>OX467307.1:8873200-18873200 GCA_950108535.1 Agriphila straminella
TTTTTCGTTGTTTTTTCATCATAATCTTTAGCACAATTATTTTTCTTGAAAAAAAGTTATTGGAGCAACTGCACAGTACGTTAAAGTGTATTTTAATGTACCTAGAATTCAATACGTTTCCGCTATTACTTACGCCAAAAATATGACCCGCGACAAGCGCTTTTGATGATATTCTGATTTTTTTTACAATCATCTGTGAGGTTTATACGCAATTTAATACTTGTAGCTACTAGATAATCTCTTTAGCTTGTCGTATGTTTTTTGTGGCTACAACTTTACGTTTTCTATGTAAAAATATGGCCCGCGCAAACCATGTTTTTCTGTTATGGCCCTTTAAAATGGAACCGCGTGGTTGGCCGTACCCGCGGTTAACCGCTAGTGCGTTAGAGGGCCAAGAGCTACCGCAAGGCCCATAATTCAATATGAGTTAAAACAGTATGCGGTCTCACCACTTTCTCATGTTTTTCTGTATAAAACTATAAACTAGTTTATTACCAATTTTCAATTTTAGCAAAACACTTGGTCGTTACTTGCCTATTTCGCATTATACCTTATACGCAGTCTACCTATTTGGCAATCAACCTTATTCACCATATGACCAAATCGCGTTTTGCCTAAAATTCATCATAACTTGACAATAAGGAAAAATCGATGTAAAACAAAAATTACTGAGTATCTCGGTGGTACGAACGCGGCAAATCAAACTTTACAACACTACCCACAGAATATAATAGTACTAAACGTAATAGAGGACAATCAAATAAGAAGCTACTCACGCTACACTGCAATAAAGTAAAATTTCAATACTGCACAGCGCTGCGTGCCTATTATTTTAAGCACCTCTGAAGCGCCTCTCTTTCTGTCGCGTAGCTCTGTCTCGAACGACACAACTCGTGAATCGTTAGGGTTGCTACTCGCTACTTACCGATATCACAGAAAACATCCTTAAATCCCATGAATACACAATGAAATTACTAATTTAAAATAAAATAATATTTAAAGAGCATAAATAATAAGTATGTGTATAAAGTTCGGGATGATTTACGTAAAAAGTAGTAAAGAACGAAGTTTTTTTTTATTATAAGGATAATAACGTTAATAATTATTTCAAAAACAAAAAACCGACTTCAAAAAACCTACCTCTAAAAAGCAAGAAATAATATTCCTAATAATAAAAATAAGTCTATTGAAGTCGGGTGGGGCTGGAGTACAAATTCCTTTTTTTTATTCTAAAAGCCCCACCCGACTTCAATTAACTTATTTTTATTATTAGGAATATTATTTCTTGCTTTTTAGAGGTAGGTTTTTTGAAGTCGGTTTTTTGTTTTTTTTAAACAATGTTTTATTTTTAGTGTAGTAAACCTTGTAGGTAAGGTATATTATATAACGGGTGTAACAAGACCTTCAACGAAGCCGAAGTCCACGTATTCCGCCCATCATCAGGATCATTTTTGTCTTTTAGACTGTACCTGGGAAACCAATAGTTACGAAGTTATTGAAGGTCAGTCAAAATTTTTTTTTCAAAATTTTTATGAAATCTTATTTTATTTGTTATTTCCTACTTTTTGACTAAAGAAACATTATCAAAATTTTAAGTATTTCGTAACAATCAATTGCTTCAAAACGTCATCACTCGATGTATCTCATGAGCACGCACATAAACGCTGCCTTTCAACTCTGCCGCACGCAGCTGTGTAGCATAAACTGGCAGGCGCGGCCTGTTGTACGCGCCACATTGCGTGGTAATGCATGCAATGCTTTTTTAACACCAAAAATCAAAATGGTTTCCCAGTAATAATTTTGAACAGAAATGGTCCTTATGATGGGCAGAATACGTAGACCTCGGCTTCGTTGAAGGTCTTGTTACACCCTGTATGTAGAAAAATCGGCTCAGCCAAACGTAAGAATATCGCGGAAAAACACACTTAAATACGGGTCAAACTGAGAACCTCCTTTTTAAGTCGGTTAAAAAACCACACTTAAGATATCCCTCTTCCAACAAAAAAATGATTATCTTATTCAGTTCATAAACAAAGAAGTAATACGACCAATCATCGAGGTAATTCACACAAAATCATACTATTTTCGTGCTTGAAAAGTACTGAACCGATTTCCAAATTTAAAAAAATGGGACCAACTTGGGAGTGTACCTAATGTAATAACGTTTGAATCATTTCAATCGGTCCAGACGCCTTCGAGTAATCGGTGGACATACACAAAAAAAAAAAAACAAATATACAGACGAACATAGAACCTCCTCCTTTTTTGGAAGTCGGTTAAAAACGAAGCTAAACGTTGCACTTTTGCATTCGGCGCTTGACTGACTGACTCGTGTCATTCGCACGCTCGTCGCTCGCAGACAGCTCGTCGGCGCGGTAACATGCTTCGTGCGCTGGGGCCCTATTTTTGAATCGCTCAAATCAACTCAAATGTATGAGATGTCGAAGGAAAATCAGTAGAAAAGACTAGAAAAGGCTCGACGCCAGCCGAGCGATTCAAAAAATGGGCCCCTGGCTCGACTGAGTCAGCCGCGAGCAGTAGGCTAATATAAAAGTGAGCGCGGAGTGAGATTCCCCTGCCCTAGCGCTGCGCCTGAGTTTTGGTATGAGAAACAAACTACATACATGAACTTGACTTATCTCTATTTTGTGCTACTGAGGAGGCGTGTGTCATGTGGCGACTGGTGACACTATAGTGCGCCTGAGACGTGAGTAAAACGAACGTGTGTCGACTACTTGCGGGTGGGTGCCACGTAGACGTGCTGGTTCGCTGCAATGGAATCGAACACCCAAAGTAGATTTTTTATTTCGTGTCAGTAAATTGACATTTATGGATCATTCACACAGCTCACACACATTCAGAGTGAATGATACTTTAGAAGGATATGTATGAGCAATCATAACAATTTAATTTTTTCTTTGTTCACAGAATCAATCCCAAAGAATTAAAAGAATGAAAAACTAATGGACAAAGATGCAATCCGCTCAATGGAAAATGCTAAAAGGAATTGTGTAAGTTAAATGAATTGTGATTATCTGTCCTAAAAAGGCCTAATTAATCTTAGTGTATTTATTCGTAATCGTGCGATTTCATCTGTGATCGGTCTGAGAGCGAATGTGGTGCGTGGGCAGATGGGAAGCCACATGTGGTGCATTTACTCGCTTACAGTTTCAACGCTTTTCTTGTGAAGCAAAAATAATGGAAGCCAAATGTCCCTATCAGTATTTGAATCGAGTTACTGTCGTCTTTTACATATCAGCATGTGACTTGAATAGTGTACTAAAGAAACGAGCAACGCCTTGTTGTTTAGGTATTCCCCTTGATAAAACTTAATGTCGTAATTGCCATTGGTGTCAGTATGTATACATTTACCAGCTTCGAAAGTTAATACTTATCAATACATCGAATTAGTGGAACTTGAGATCGTAATAATAATTATGGTAGTCGTACTGCTCTTTGATTATAGTAACTTAGTCCGTCGTTAGCATTTCTCGTTTTTACATCGGTTACATATTTTTACTATATGGCGAGTTCCAGCATTGGCTTGAGCGAGAGAAAGTATATGAAATGGGACTGTTTCTTCAAATTATTGTGAAGTATTATGAAATGAAGCTTTTTAACGATTTTAGTTCGTTTGCGGGGCTTCCATATTTTTTTACGTCACAGTCCCCGTTATATGTTTTATTTTATATAACACACATTTACAAAATGTAATAGAGTTTATTCATATTTTTATACTCAGCACTGTGTGCAACTAGCGTACAATAAAATTAATACATATCATTAAAGTGTGTGCCAAATGATCGAGTGACAGAAACGTCCCATTTCAATATAAATAATCAGAATTAATGTTTAATTATGATTGATAATAATGTGCTTTATGCGATATAGTACAATTATTATTACTACTAATGGGTCATCCTTTCGAATTTATGATATTGCTCTCGTGGTACAAAGATGCACGCAAGTGAGATTTGCATTTAGTCGAAGCACGACATTGCGTACGAGTAATTTGAAACCCTTTGAGGTTGAGGTAACATAACTTGTCTTGAATTCTAGTGTCAACAGTAATGAGAGGTGACTTCTACTATTTTAGTGAAGTACCGCCTAATAAAAACAAGAGTTGGTTAAACATTGCGGAGCATTTTATCAAGTCATTGCGATATTTTTATGCAGTCTCTTAAAATTTGTAAAATTCATGCAAACTATTATTTTTGATATTCTGGAACTATATTTTTCCTACGGGTTACAATTACAACCCACAAGGAAGCAAAAGCAAAATTAACTTTTGAAATATATTCTTATTTTTATCAATCGTCACGATTTGTGTCATTTTTATATAAGCTTTAGAAACAGTATGCTAAGAAGCCGTAGATAGATATGTTAACTTTGTAACTTGTTGAGGTTTACTATTTGATTTGATATAAGTAATATCGAATTGATTTTGTCAGTACATTTTTGGATATGATAATATTGATAGTAAAAAGAAATACATAGTGTAATCAGCATTTAATTTGCCTTAAGACAATTGAGTCTTCAATGAAATAGCAATAAATTTTTAATTGTTGGTAGAGTCGCTGCACAATTGTGATATTCAAGTAGCGTGCCGTTAAGCCCGGATTACACGGAGATTGTTCCAATTCTTTACTTAGATATTTGCATTGTATGTATCTTTCGGTAGTTTTTGAAATCAAGGAACATCTTAAGTAACCTACATTTTGTGAACAATTTCCATGTTTTCTGGGCTGTTCAGTCTTTTGACGTCCTCTATGCGTACGCGTAGGCAATTATATTAGGTGAATATTAGCAGTAAGCGTAATTAAACCCCAGTATATTGTAATCTGATCGCAAAGACCGGTATTGCACGTTTAAAAATCAAGTTATCGTGGCATGGTTTATATTTAGCTTAAAGTAATTTATAATGGTAAAATATTGTGTCAATGCTTAGTTTCGATATCAACTAGCTTAGATACAAATGTATTTTTTGAAGAAAAAAAAACATTTGCTGTTGGAGAGTATATGTTTGGATAATCTTCCGTGTTAAGTTGGCAGTCAAATCGAGCAATCCATTTCTGTAACGAATATTTTGCTATTTCAATGATATTGCCTTACCTTAATTCTTAATTTCCTGTTCTAGCGAAGGTCTCTCAAAATAGTTTCGCTATGAGATAATAACGTAAAATTAGGTTTTATTGTCATTATCATTTACAACGAAACCAATTAAACATCAACCATATTATGAAACTTACATGAAAATAAAAAAAGCAACTTATCAAAGTTACAATCACTAAACAACAGTGTAATACTGGTCTATGAATAATTATGTAATTCTCAACGATCTGGTAGTTTGTGTGTTGTTCAAAAAGGGACATAAAAGTTCCATGCAATAAATAAACTAGACCAATATTTAGAATGTTTTACAATGCTTGGAATTATGTGCTGATATTGTATTTGTATTGTATAAATATTTTGATTGATAGCTAAGTTGTAGGGTATGTTACCATTTTGTTGTCTGCTATTAATTATTTATTTAGTGACTTTATATAAGAGTTATGTAACAGTTTGATATAGTTATTATTAATTGAAGTATATTAAAGACTGCCTAAATTAATTATTCAATATAATTGACGTGTAAATTAATGAATTGTTTAGATAAATCTCTTTATGTCATACGATAGATTGTACGAGCCAAACTGTAGAGGCCTGGTGCACATCTAAAATTATTTTAATTAAAAATTGTAGTGAATATTTATTTCTATTAGAATCAAACTTCCCATTTAGTGAATGATCACCGTACATATTTTTGTTGTATTAGCAAAACCAGTATTATGTTTAAACATGAAATGCCATAATGAAGGAAATGAAATTATTTTATTGTTTATTTTGGGAACTATTTTGTGTTTTATATTATGATGTTGAATATTACTTGTAAGTAAAGTTTTTTTTATATTGTAGAAATTACAATAATATTGTAAATTACATTTATTTCAGTTATTAGTGAAGTTAACCATATAATCCGAAATGCATGCATGTACAGTCTACATTAAATAATTATGTGTGTCAAGTTTTTTTTGTAATTATTTTGTAAAATAAATATAGCACGTTATTTACAACATAAAACTAGTTTGATTTATTTTTGTCCTTAGCCATATTATTCTTGTAGTGTATAGGCGCTATTGTTTAGTACATAATTGGATTCATATACAGGATACATTTTTATCGTACCTGGGGCCGTACCTACTGGCTAACGCTTCGAACTTCAGCAAGTCTGCCGGGCTTCAAATTAAAACATAAACGATGGTATCTCCTATTGAAGGGAGAATATGAAATGTAACACATTTTGAGACAGGAACACGAATAATTAATAATTTGATTAGAATGGTATTATTTAAATTAATAAGAGATTTTTGGAAGTCATAAGTCTCTCATCCATAGTCTCAGCCTACCCCCATGGGAAACAGGCGTAAGTAGGTATATGTATGTATGTATGTAAGTCTATAAATTAAAATAAATTCATATCGGTCGTATGGCTTGATAATAAACACATCCTTCAGTAACTAAAGTATATGGAATAAATGAATATGAATGTATTTGATAGGCAAGCAGTAAAAATGAATTTTGTGTCGTATTGACTTTTCAACAAATCCGAAAGTTTATTTGTTTTTTAGACTTTCACGTTGTCAGAGAAACAGAAAAGGAAGTGTTATTCCCACATGTAGTCTACATATAACCAAGTACCAAGTGCCAGTAAAAAACAAAATCAGATATTTCGAAAAATGCATTTAGGCGTTTTCAAAGAGAAGACTTGCATAGTTTCAGCAGTTTTTCAGTTCAGCCTTCCTTGGCGGGCACTGCTCCACATGATGCGAGCGCGTAGTCTTCGACGCATGCGATGATGCGGAGTAGGCCAGAAGTAGCATGAACACTCAATGCTGGTAGGTAGTCCGTAGATACGATCCTGGAATTGTTTGTGATCACCACGGGTTCACTATGATTACGGACTAAAAAGAAAAATAATTTCTCCTAGACCGTAAAGATTTATAACTATATTAATTTAACTAGGTATGTACAACAACAGAAGCGGTAACTTCACTCGAGAATGTATGGCATACAGTAAATTTTACAGATAAAAAAAAAACATCGTTTTGTACTGCAAGCGCTTTGAATTTGGTCACTTCTGTTGTAATACTTGTAATAATTATAATTGCATTGTACAGAAGTTTTAAAACGAAAAACGGGAGGTGCTTTTTGTAAGACTTATACTAGAGAAAGCAAAACAAAACAGTCATTTGCATTTTAACTTAAATTGTGTAAACAGAATTTATATTAAGGCGAGGCCAGTTCACGAAATTTACTCTTTCACTATGTCTTTAGAATAAGGTTGAATATTGCATAGCTTTAATTGACGCTTCGCCAGAAATTTGGCGAATTTTAGTACATTTTGATTGATTTCTGAAATACTGGAATATTTATTAAAAATGTACTCGGTTATTGTGTTAGATCGATAAAAAAGCTATCCTTTTTGCATAAAAAATCATATCACTGTCGTTGAAAATTACGAAATCTGACGATTTGAATTTTATTTTTATACTTATTTTTACACACACACACACACACACTTGGAATATAACTCTTTGTTACTTAAATAAAATTGTTCTTATCTTACTATGTATAGTACCTATACCTAGTACATACTCAATATAATGTTTTGTCTTGGGAAGAGCGAGTCAACCCCAACACGAGTATTGTATTCATTACTATGTTAAATTGATATTGAGTAATAAAGTTATTTTTATTTTTTATTTTTATTTTTATTATTTTATTATAAGTTTTTATGGTGTTATTCAGGATTTTTTTACAGAGTTACCATGCCATTTTTCAATATTCTGTTCGGTTACTTTGCTTCTTTGTTTCTTTTTCAGTCTACAGTAATTTTTGTGAAGTTAAATTTTACATCAGTTCTTCACATTGGAAGTTCAAAAATCAGACTTTTCATCAGATCGTGAACTGGCCTCGCCTTAAGTACATTATTTTACTTTTGACGAACACTCGTCTCTTATTTCAGAGGGCGTTCCTACCTACCTACGTATGTCTGTCAAGGCAGCAATATATCAAAACGTATCGTCTTTGAAGGTGAAATATTAAGTAGGTAAAGACATTTGCGAAACAGTAGTGTGATAGATAATGCACAGCAAGCGGCGGCGTGTCCTGCAGGGAAACCAGCGGGTCCTTCATAGATAACACAAGTGGCGTAACATAAACCACTTATTTCGAAAGTTAAGTCGTGTTTTAGATTTCTTATCTATGTAATTAGGCGATCAATTGCCTATCCCATTGTTAATGTACTCAGGATGATTCCCTTTAAATAGAAGAGTGAGATGATGAGATATGTAGTGTGTCGCGTTGAGACCGATCGGCTTGTCCAATCTTAGTAGTTGTTTTGTCTGAAAAATGTTCATTTCGTACTTTATAACAGTTCTTTTGTTTATTTTTACTAGAGCTGCACCAATATCGGAGGATCAAGATCTCAATGAACTCGAAAATGTTATCTGGTATAATGACGGTAGGTACCAATGTGTTTGTTTGTCCTTTTCTTGATCTTGTTGTTGTTTACCTTGTCCGTAATCATAAAAAGTGTCTTGAGATCAGTTAGTTTCGCTGGGTCAAATGCAATGATCCAGCAAAACTCATTGACTTCAATGCTAATCAGTGTGTTGAAACTGAAAACTTTTATATTGAAGTTTACGAGTTAATAAATAATGAAGAAAAGAAAATTCTTATTTAACTACTTACTAGTACCTACTAGGTACTTATGTACAAACAATTTGGCTATTTTATTAGAAGAAAATATATTTTTTTAATTACAATACATAACCAATTTTTTTACGGACATGTTTTAATCAAATACCAAATAAATTTGGTCTTAGACGTATCATACCACTTTCTTTCGAGGTGCCGGACGCCTCAGTGGTTATGTTGTTACCCGCATTCAGGTCTTCCGTCCAACCTGGCTGGGGAACTTGGGCAACATTTCGAAGGTGACATGGTTCTCTCGAAGACTCAACTGAGGGCGGTGGAGTCGGCCACGCAACGAAATGGTCTCCGTGGTGGCGCTAAGCGGTGGCCGCAGCGCACTGTCGTCTATCACATTGAAGAGGACGACTTTGGTTTGTAATATAAAAAAATCTATTGTGAATGTACTTACTTACATGTAGTAATTCGACCAATGAATGTAATTCACTACGACCTACAATATAGTTGGTGCGATTAAGTCTGTCTGTATACAGTGACAGTCTAACAAAAAAGTAGGAAATCATGGGGGAGCCACTTTTTTTTGTCATTTATATTGTATGGCATTTTTTTTTTTTTTTTTTTTTTAATTTATTTATCCAGATAACATTACAATAATTATTCTAAAGATGCCTTTACGCTTATTGGCAACAGCCTTTGTTTTAATCAAAGGCAATTGCACTCGACTAATTTTATACTTATCCAAAAACCACGTGTTGCTTGTAAAAAATATTTTAGTTTTTTTGCCAAGCTGCAACTTGGCTTCCATCCAGATAGCGGTGCCACTTTGCGACAACAGACTTAGTTCCTTTTCCTACGCGCTGAAGACGCACTTAGGTATATTTGGGGTAGGTACTTTTGTATAGGTACTATAATCTTACCTAAGCCTTTATCGACTTTGAAATATCATCATTGCTGTATGAGTTTTGCATCACATAAAAAAGTCAATACCTTATCGTATCAGTCAAGTGTCTTTCCTCTGTATCTATTGTTTTGTAAATAATTCACAAAAGAGTAGAAATCTACCTAAGTGTTAATAATAAGACGGGCATCGACCTTCACACCCAATGATATTGTGGGAAACCCTACAGAATTACTCATACCAATGCGCTTCTCTACCCTACCCTAACCATATAACTTTTTGTTAAAAAATAAACGACTGAACTACCTAATCCTACTAACTGAATTGTATGTTTTTTGGATCACAAAAAAGTTCAACATAAGTATTTTATCTTTAAAAATAAAATTTTCAACTAGGTCCTTCCTTGCTACTGATATAACGCTTAACCTACCTTATGTCTAGGTTCTAATAGGTATACTTACTATATTATTATACTGCTTCCTTGACTGCTTTTACAGATGAAGACCAGGTGAAAATAATAGAAGAGGGAATGGCAGATCTGGCTAACAAGTCTTGTATAAAATTCGTCCCTAGAAAATCAGAAAAAGATCATGCGGTTATGATTCAGGTCGGTGAATAGTCGAAATTAGTTATGATTTCGTTTTCTCTGGTACGGTCAACAATAAAAGTCGCTTAACACTTCAATATTTGTCATAGCAATTTTTTTAATAATATTTAAAACTGTTTTGATAAAAAAGCTGTTGTGACATAGATAGAACTAAAGTTTTAAGCGACTTTCGTTGTTGACTGTACCTAAATTTTGTTGGTAAACTTTTCCAAAACTATTGTGAATTATATATTTTCTGGTGGCTTTTGGCTTTGGAGTCAGAAATGACAAATTGCGGAATTTTTATAATCCTTCATTTTAATTTAAATATTTTTTTGTTTTTTTATTTAAGTACAGCATAGTACAGTAAGCAGCACATGATGTTTTACAAAACTGTCAAAAATCTGTTATTTATTTTGAACCTTAATTGCTTTGCATTTAAGTATAAAATTGATTGAATATCATTCCCCTGTCGTGGAAGCCCAGCGGGCCGTTCACTGTACAATAAATCACTATTACGGCTGTATGCGTAGGTAATGCCTTTGCTCCAAAGACTTTCTATGTTGTTGCTCAAAACAAAAAAAACTAAGGTATGATTACTCTTTGTCACTGTCTGTCAAATCTGTCATTCAGTTCTTTAAATCAGTAAATGCAAAGGAACTTCGTGTTCAACCGTATGTTTGATATTTTATCGCGATAATAATAGAAAAAAATATATTTGGTTAACAAGGTAAAATAAAAAAATCATAATATTATTTTTTTATTCTTCAAACTTGTGCTATCAAAAAAAATAAAAAACAATTCTCTTCGAAAAAGTTTACCAACCCCATTGATTATTTTTCAATAAGCTCTGAAATAAGATCGATCAGTCAGTAAAGTGCAAAAGTATGAAAAGTATACCTAACCTACCTACCTATACGAGAGAAACATGAATATTAGAAATGCAACTAGAAAACAGTCCACGATTTCAGGGCTCAGCAAATGGGTGCTTTTCCAGCGTCGGGTTCAATAGCCCGGGCGAGGATGGTGAGGTCAACCAGGTCCTAAACCTGGCCAAGGGCTGCTTCAAGCACGGGACAGTCGTTCATGAGATGCTCCACACCCTGGGATTCTACCACATGCAGAGCACTTATGATAGGGACGACTTCGTCAAAATTGTCTGGGAGAACATTTTACCTGGTAACTTTTCAGTTTTCCTGTCGTAAAAATAAAAGTCGCCAAAGAATTTAAAGATAGACCTAACCAATATAAACGATTTCTTTCCAAGTACAATTTCCTAAAGGCCATCTAATTCAATTAAGTACAAAGAAATTTCACGGATGGTAGACTTACGACAAGAGGTCGTTCGGTTCGCATTCGGTTTGTGTTGATATTTCAGAAACTTTTATTGCAAACATTTAACTAACACAAGACGCGGGTTGCAGAATACGTGTTACAAAGAGTTTTAATTTAACTGAGTAAAGTTAAGCATAGCATATCTTAATATATTTAACTGAACTCCCACACGCATTGGGCCCTCATCAACACAAGCAAAACAACCACACATAGGTACTTACTTACTTGATAAGAAAAATGTCTTCTGGTCATTCCACTCCGTAGATTGACAAAATTGATCATGTTGCACAGGGGTGACCCGCGGGCTGTATCTAATTAGAAACCACCTAGCCACCGGTCTCATTTGACAGATGAATGTGATACATTGCACACCTTAAAACCTCTCGCGATCGAACATAAGGGCATGGGTACCAATGATGTAGCATTTAATAAATAGTGGCTTAAAATAAGCAAGGGAAAAGTAATATTAAGTATGTAGAGTTACGAGACGCCGAACGCATGAACGTGCAAGACGTGTAAACGGGACGCTATAGTATGGGATTTCCTATAGGCACTGAACACAACTTCGCCAAGTACACTAATGATACGGTAACTGACTTCGGGGTGAAGTACGATTATGGCAGCGTCATGCACTACCCTGAGGTGGCGTTCTCCAGCAATGGAAACAGGACCATCATACCCCTGCAAGTGAGTTGGTTGTTTTACTCCATTTTTCAGGAAAATATCTACGTGAACAAAAGGAATACAACATTTTTGTAGGTCGTTTGATACCCCGTTCGTAATTAGAAAGACAATTCGCATGCTTAGGTACTCCTTATATACTTAAGTGTCTTCGCTGCCAGCAAGCAAATAATACATTGCTTACAAGTTTCGAATCAAATTGACAACTCTGCTCGACGGGATTCTATTCACTTTTTAAATTTAAGTAAATTTCCAGGACGATGCGAAAATAGGACAGAGGAATGGGCTGTCAGAAAGCGATGTCCTCAAACTAAACAGAATGTACTGCGAAGACCAGTCGGAGGCAGATGACATTAAAATAACTCACAGGAGCTGACTGCCACAGAACTACAAATCTTGTGCGAGACCTTGTGATTGTGGCTTAACCTTATAATAAAGAGTTTTCAACATTGAATGCCTTTGTTTTGTGCTTTGGAAATAATTTTCACTACTGGTTCATGCGTAGAAATTGAAGGTATTATTTTTCAATAAGACTAAAGCAATAAAACAACTTCTTAAGGCGACTAAATCCATCAAGTGGCGTGGCGCCCTCATCTTATTTTTTATTACTCGCTAAGAAACTTAGCTTAAATCTGTACATGTGAATTTTCGATACATTATGTACTTAGCGAGCAATAAGTTTAATTAAGATGAGGGCGCCACTTTGAGGTTTACACGATTTTGTAAGTTTCTCTTAATTTATAATTCAAGTGATATAAAAATTAAAAAAATTAAAAAACCCGCCTGCATAAAAAGACAAGTCAACTGAAAAGATGGAAACAAGATTAAATATTAAAGGCAACATGTCATAATAACATGCAGTCGGAAGCATGCATAAAGATTAAAGAAAGTGACATTATGAATGATTTGAATTATATTCCTCAGACTGCATGTTATTATGACATGTTGCCTTTAATATTTAATCTTGTTTCCATCTTTTCAGTTGACTTGTCTTTTATGCAGGCGGGTTTTTTAATTTTTTTAATTTATTTTTTATTTATCTCTATTTAGTTATTATATATTACAGTCATAATATACCTTTTTGAAATCCTTATAATATGCCCTTTGTATGAACAACGCCGCTACACACCCATATTGCAGTATTCTAAGAAAAATTTTTTTTTCACTACGTATAATAGCACCGTACAGCCGCCATGTTGGTTTTTTATAACGCCATCTTCTTAAGAACACTTGGGCTGACAAGACAAACCTAACGATATCTTAATCATAGAAATCCGTTCAGCCATTTGAAAGATATGAGGTAATAAAGAATATTACATATAAACATACAAACACACATACAAACATACTTACAAGATACGCGCGAAAAACATAACCCTTTCTTTGCAGTCGGGTAAATATAAATTATCTTTGCAGTAAAATCTGTCCCGTCTGACATCTATGAGTGAGTAAATTTTTTCTAGTAGGTAATATTAAATTATCTTAATAATAGGATAATAGTAAGAGTTTTTAAAAATCTATTCTACCAACACAACACCATGTGCGTTTTAAACTTTTAAATGACAGTTTTTAATGGGTTCCTTAATACATACAATGTAAATAAATGGCATAATGTGGTTCTAAAATCTGACCTCTATCCGCTATGACACTTATTTTATAAGTTCTGACACCATTTTGGATAAATATTTTAAAGGTCTTGATCCTGTCTACAGTAGGCAAAATTCCGAGTGTTGTTAATATTAAAGTGAAGACACCTCTTTGTGCGCAAATGCAAGATCAGAACAAAAAGTGTTGAATATTTATTATGATAGCACCAACAAACAAAGGTGACAATCTTTGCGCTTCACCGATCCCTGCCGTGAAATTACTTAGTGGGTCAGCATGAAATTAGTTAAATGTAATTTCAAGCTAATTGTGTTAACTGTACCTACTCCAAACTTTTATAACAATAGCATAATACCTACAGACGAGATTGCTATGTAATTATTTATGAACAAACTTTTCAATCTAATGTTAATAAAAGGCCTTTTATAAAAACAGTGAAGGAAAAACACAAAACCGCAGAACATAAGAGTGAAAAATATCGATCGCACAAAATTAGGGAATATCAATATGAACGGTACCTATGTGATTGAGTGATCCCTCTCGGGATATATTCTGCAAATTTTCAAGAAGTGAAATAATAAGTTAAAATAAAGTTGAAATTGCACAAATAGTACTTCGTGAGAATCGTGAGGGCAAACTCGCGCTTGGCCGTTTTTATTGCATGGTTAAGAAGTTACTACATTTGAAAAAGTTCCTTTTACTTAAAGGTTTTATTTTTATGAAATAGTAATAGGAACCATTGTAGAAAGTAATTTTAAATATCACCAATGTTCCCTGTTGAAATCTTTTCATATTACAAGGTCGTGAAATCAGCACACAGAGCGATCTAAATATGATGTTATAGTTTAATATTTCGTCATAGCTTGGTAATGGCATTGAATGCTATACCTAATTGCAAAAACATTACTAAGTATTTGAAGGTTGTATAATCTTCGCTAACCCAATTTCATGCGAAAATAGTTTTTCATCTTAAGCAGCAGTAGTGCCAGCAGGTAGGTGTCTAGTTAAATTGTATTTACTTAGTGTTAATTTTTGTGACTGTGTAGTTCATTTGTTTAGTGAGCTATTTTTTTATACTTTTGTCACTTTTTTATTCCTTATCTGCAATGCAAAATGATTATTTTATTTTTTTACAATGTCTGTTCAGGAACTTTTTTGAATAAGTGTTGCAAGTATTTAATGTCTTAAAACTAAATATTAAAATAAGTAAATTCATTTAGCAATAGTTAATCACCTTTTTGTTACCTACTTTGCTACTTATTGAGGTTTTTATGACTTGTTTTAAAATCTTGAACTCCATTAAAGGAGAAACAAACGAATTGGCAACACAGACTCATACCTAGGTAGGTACTATAGTTCAGTGCTTGTTTCATAAAGACGTCGTCGTTTCTATATTTGACCATTTTTTCATTCAATGATTTTTTTTCTACTCATACTAAATATTGTTATTTAAATTTAAACCTTGGTCCAAAATATCCATTGCAATCAATCTTTCATATCGTACTAGTAAATATTTTGCATTCAGGCCAGAAATTGGTAGAGATCAATTATTGGATTGGTCAATTAAGTACTAGGGGAGTTTTGGGTCTGCTGGTGTTATTAGAATTAAAAGTCAGAATTCGGAACCTTTGCTTAGAAAACGTGGACGCTATAATGTAGAGAAGGGTTTAATTTAGTTAATACTTCTTTGAGAAATCTTCTCCAATTGTATTAAATAATATACTTTTTATATGGTAGGTTTGTACCTCTCAGATGTTACCAACAAAACAATACGGCGGCGGTGTTGCTTATGCTTATAGGCACGTAAGCCAATTTGTAGATTTCAAATAGGCGTAAATATTTTTTGCCACTATTTCAATAATCCAATTACTGTAATGAGTATCGAAGTATTGTTGAGCGAAAAAGCTATTATATGAAATGGAAAAGTAACTCAGGCGGGGAATTTAGCAACAGTCTTGCACGTTGCACGTCCAAACGTGGAAGCGGCCGCTGTCACCGCGGCGCGGGCGACGCGCGGCTGTCGCAAGCTGCGCCTGAGCAGTTGCGGCCCAACATCTTGTGAAATGGTCGTTTCTGGACCTATATTAAATCCCACCCCACTCCGATGGGTTTTGTTCGACGGAAAAAATCACGCGGGCACTTAATAAACGCTACCATTATTAAAATAATTAAAATGCCTTAATATTTTTTGTGTGATAATATGTGTGTCTGGATTGAAATTAAATAATTGACTTCTTATTTGAATAAACGGTCTGGTTTAGTATTTTTGACAATGGAGCTGAGAGATTTATTAGCAGTTATTTTTGTTGGATTTGTAGTGCAGTGCTCGGCGATGGCTATAAGTGAATTAGAAGATTTTGCTAACTTTTTAAAGAAGACTTCTCAATTGGATGAAACTTTGAAAAGTGAGTACCTACTTACTTTAATTTAATGTCTTTGGATTTGGATTGTTGAGTGAGATACCATTTTATGTCTATTTTTTATTAAGATGATACTGGTTGCCTGGAAGAAATTGCTTTTTAGTGATAAGGCCGCCAATTGTATGTCTCCTTGCTTTTGTGTTTTTTTTTGTTCTTTTGTGTGTACAATAAAGTATAAATAAATAATACTTTTGGTATGCACTTAGGTACGTACTTACATAAATTGAAATATTTTATAATCATTATAAAGTTCTCGGCTTTTAAATAATTAATTACCTATCTACTTTTTATTGTATTCACCTTGTAGATACGAGTACATATCAGTAAAGATTAATATTACAACAGATATTACTCACAGAAGTATTAATTAAGGTTTTGTCAAACCAAATTCATTATCTCTTAGAACTTTGTGACTTTATGCGCTTGCAATACAGAAACAAAAAGCATTTCTAAATACTGTTACAGCTAAATAAAACGTTTACTATTCTAGTCTTTTGTAAAGTAGAGGGAGCTAGGTTACTTCCCGGCGGGACTCCCTATACCTACATGCTGATATAGTGTAGGCTGTGGTTTAATTTGCTGCGGAGTGCGGCTACGGCTAACAAGTACCTGATGTTAACATCATTAAGAATTTCTGTGTGACAGAAAATTTAGGACTAATTTGAGGCTATAATTAACTGCAGGCAGGATGATCAAATTATTTTTAAAAGGCCATGTTAAAATAAACATTAACCAATTTTGTAGAGGGCACTGATACCCATGATTTTGACGAGGATGAAACCGTATCGGATCACGCGTGGGAAGAGAGCGGAAAGTTTGAAGGAGATCTAATACTGAACGACCGACAGAGACGGACGATAGTAGAGGATATCGCCGAGGGCTTATCCAGAAACGGTTTGAGGGATAGCACTAAGAAATGGCCGGACAACGAAGTAATTTACTACATCCAGAAGGATCATTTTTGTAAGCAACATAAACATAAAATAAATGTACTATTATTAAAATTATTGTATAGTAAGAATAACTTGAAAACAACTTATTTATTTTAGCTAGCGATCAAGTGGAAGCCATACAGAGCGGTATTGAAGACTTAGCTCGTGCATCTTGCGTTAAATTCAGGCCATACCAGAAGGGCGATCGCGATGCTGTAGTCATTCAGGTACGGTAACTGCATATAATTATGAACATCTTGAACTTTGTTTGCTATTCTATTGTGTTAAGGATTTTCAGCATGACCCCGTTGCATAAGTATTATTTAAGTCATGGTTTTGGTGTCAAGTTCAAGTCCTTCCCCCCTAGCCAAAGTAACATTTGCAAATTTTCGTTTTCGTTTCGCTTCGAAACATGTATGGATTTGACGTTTTAAATTTCGATAGTTAACGAAACCTTATGTCAATCCCATACATTTTTCGAAAGCGAAGCGATAACGAAGATTTGCAAATGTTACTTTGGCTAGGCCCTCAGGTCGTAGTCTGGCTTTCATAATTTCAAATAAACCTAAGGTTAAATAAGATCGTCAGCTTTATCGTCACATCAGATGCGACGAAGGCCCAGCATTTGCCGGCGTGGTTAAAAAAATGACATTAAACTTACTTCACAGGGTAGCAGACGAGGATGCTTCTCCCAAGTGGGCTACCAAGGCGGCTACCAGGTGTTAAACCTATCCGGGCGCCACCCAGTGGGGCGCGGCTGCTTCAGGCACGGGACGGTCGTGCACGAGCTGCTGCACACCCTCGGCTTCTACCACATGCAGAGCAGCCCCGACCGGGACGAATACGTTAATGTTGTCTGGGAAAATATTGTGCAACGTAAGTTATTTCAGTTTTACCCACTCACCCACTCATGAAAATAATTCGTCTCGCAAAAAGGGGAGAATAGTTTTTCTGCAAACATTTTATTTAGGTACTTACTTAGTCGCTGGTTTAATTTTTAAGCGTCAAAAATATGACTTCTTAAGAGCAGTCTAGACGTTTTCATAGAGTAAGTAATGTTCTATGAAGCTAACGCCACGCTACCAGAGTTTCACTATTATTTTATTATGTGGTTTTACCTAGTCTCCTAATCCTAATGTACTTAAATATCAAAGATCAGTAATGTTGAATACCGTTGAAAAAACTCGTGATTCCTTCATAGACACACAACAGGCAATAAAATGTACCTACACACTTTAGAACTATGTCACATTCAATAAATATATCTCAGTGTGATAATGTTATACTTACCTAGGTTATTCAAAACGTAATGTGACAAAGTTCAATGGTGTGTGTGTACGTACATCTTATTGCTCGTGACTGTACAACCATGTTGAGGTGGAATCCTACAAGGGACTCTTTAGGGCCAACCGGCGGTTAGAGGGTAAGTGCCGCAGGTTTTTAGTGGGTATTCCATTCCCTACTCCCGAGATCCCACTGAGCCATTTGGCTGGGTGGGATCACAGGAGACAGTCGTGATTTAATGTAACATGTTTGTTAGAGAGATTTGATCCTTGTATTTGACCCTAACTATTGATATAATAAAAGTACAGGGTGTTGTTTTGAAGCGTATTCTTTTAAATCTTTGAATGCAGTTTTATTTCTTTTCAAAAATAAAGGAATGTTTCCTTTGAGTGAAATTTGCTATTTCCATTGTTTAGAGTAAGTACTTTCCCTCCAGGTGGCATTAAAAAATTCCATCCTGTATATACCTACTATGGATCTCCTTTCTTTCTATACTTATTGTAAGTGCGGATCTAGGGCACTTTATGTATTCTGTGTCTAGGGTAAGTTAGGTAAGTACCTAACTGGTAAGTACCCAGAATGTGATCGTTTTCGTTTATTGAACTGTATGCTGTAGTTATGGAAATGCATACATAGGTATTCTATTTGACTATTCGGTTGCAATATGGCATAGGTCAGTCAGTGGCTTTAGAGAAACTTGTGATCTTACAAAGCATAATCATAATATTGGTTTACCTTAAGAGAATAACAATGGGCCTGCATACATAGACATTAACTTAGAAAACAAACGTGGGAACAGTGAGAAAGTGTGTTGCAGTTTCAATAAATACTTAGATTATCGAGTTAAGCTGCTACCTAACTGACAGATAAATATTTACTTTCGTTACGTTAGTTAGAGCGTGTCAACGTATAGGTAAGTGGGGACATTGTTCTCTTACGTTTAATGAATACTAAATACAAACGCATTCACTTTTTGCATCCGGGGTGTGTTTTGCCTTTATCTAGTTTATGTCTATCGAAATGACAGAGGTGCAAATTCCTTATTATATTCCTTCCTCTTTAAATTCTCGCTTCTCCTGCAATCTCTGACTCGATTAATTTGAAATGTTATGTTAGCTACCTGGGTCCAGAACATGCTAAGTTTCAACGTTGAAACCAAAACAAACAAAGGCACGTTTTGCTTTTATTAAAAGTATTCGGTTTAGTAAATATTTCCCTTGATATTTTTGGCAAAATTTGCGTCCTCGTACCAGTAAGACCAGGCTTAAGTTTCAATAATTTTAAATGTGACCGTAACCAAAACGGTACCTAATTTAATCGTTAGAGGTTAGAGCTATCAGGCCCCAGCGAACCCAGATTCTAAGATTCTATAAAAATAGGTAGATACCTAGGTAGTTTATTAAAATTCAAAGACAATCATAAAGATGCCATCAATACTTTCTCCTTAAAAAATCCGGTCGCCAATAAGCGACTCGAGTTCGAGAAACTTGTTGATTAAAGGATAATAAAATCGACAGCTGCCCGCCACAACTTTCGCAAGTACAACGCATTCGCGGTGTCCGACTTCGGCGTGGGCTACGACTACGACAGCGTGTTGCACTACAGCCGGCGGGCTTTCTCCTCCAACGGACAGGACACCATCGTGCCCAAACAGGTGACGCTCAGCATTACTCACACGTCTCTTTTATGCGCCAAAACCTCCTCTCTTCCATTCAAGTTAATAAACATTATAAATAGTATCATGCTCACCCATTACAGGAATAATTATATAATACTATCTGTATACACGAACACGACATAACATATTTTTTTTTTGTTTTTTTAAACAATTTTTAATAAATAAGTTATCCTTTGTAACAAAGGCCGCCTTTGCCCACTATAGTTTTAATGTTTTATTTGTAATTATTCCTGTAATGTGTGAGCAATAAAGAGTTTTATCTATCTATCTATCTAACATAATATTGTCTCGTGTTGTGATTTTACAAAAATTAAATTAATTCTTATAATAAATTTAAATACTTATCCTTAAATAGTAGGTACAGCCTCATCTACAAGTGTTCAAACACCAAAAATTCCTCCTCCTCCTCCTCCTCGCGTCGTGTTCCTCATTACTGAGGGTCGTGATTCCCCCGATGGGAAGTTAATTAATTTAAGTTTGAATTGTGTGGTTATGATTTTTTTGAATTAAAGTTTGTTAATTCAAAAAATTCATAACCACACAATATGGGGATTGGGGAACAAATATTATTCTGCACTTTGTTTTATTTTTCAGGGTGGCGCTCAAATCGGCCAAAGAGTAGGTCTTTCGGATAAAGATTCACAAAAACTTAATAAAATGTACTGCGATGCGGAGTCCAACAGTGAAGGAGAGGAAAACACAACCAAAAAGGCGGTGATCAAAAAGAAAACCCCAAAAAACAAACCGTTTGATGGCCTAGGTATTGGATACCATCAAGGTAAAACAGTGGTAATCAAATTGCTCCCCGAAGAAAAGGCAGAAACATATTCAATTATTAGTAAACCTGCATATACTTTGTTTGATCATTTTAGTAAAACGCCGCAAATCCTGCCACTGCCAGCGACGAAAATTGAAGAACTTGGAAGAACAATAGGTGATCTTAAATCGTTCAATTTGCCAGATATTTACAACCGTGTGAGAGCAAATGTACCAGCCTACAAAAAATTAGAAAGTTCAAAATCTGACGAATTTAACAATAATAATAAAGCCAAGGCAGAAAAAGAGTTAGATTCCGATGCTAATACAACAAAAGCCATTGACGACACGCCAAAGGATAAAGAAAACTTATCTAATAACCATAATGAACTGAATGACGCTTTTCATCGCTTGTCAAAGATAATAAAAACTCACGTATATCCATCACAATTACCTAGTATTGGATCTTATATATTCAATACCGATTATGCAGACTTTGCTAAACGTAATAAAGTGCCAAATATAGGTTACGGTTACCTACCAACATATTCCGATAAGATAACAGAAAACAATAAAAAATCATCTGCAGACTACATTAAGAGCTTGTATAATAATGGTCCAGATTCGTTGGAATCTGAGAAAAAGAAACTAAATCATGAACGATTAGTAGATCCACTTGAAAAGGAAGAACATACAGAGTTAGATGGAAATATTCCCAAAGAAGAAGAGAAATCGTATAGAACTTCATATCCATTTAAGACGCCTGAACATATTTCAAACAGATCGCATGAAATAAAAACTCCAGCTTACGCTACATACGAGCATTTAAAAGATAAACATGACTACAGTGATTTTTATAATCCAAGTAACAAAGAGGATTCGATAAGGAGCCAAAAATATCATAAACTGTTTGGAGAATCAGTGCCAGTTTACAGTGATTGGTATAATAAACAAGAGCTCAAACGAAACCCCGTCGATTATGATAAGAAATTAAATAGAGAATATGAAGATAAACATAATAGTTATCACCACGATACATCAAGAGAATCTGAATATGAACCTGAAAGTACTAATGAGTATTATGCAAATTCATATTCACCTCAACACAGAGAAAGTTACTCATTATTTGGGGCGCCTGTGCCACTAACTAAAGAATGGTATAAGGTCAATCCGAAAACCTTCATACATTATCCGTATGGTCATCCCACGGACTCAACTGAAAGTTAAGAAAGGAAAATCTATCATGTGTATAGAATTTTGGGACAGATGTCCCTTTTTATAAAGTTTTGCGGATTTACTATAGTTAAGTAAAGTATACTATATCAACTTAGTACCTATAGACAGGATTTTTACTCACTTATTGTCACTTTACTTTTAATAAAACAATGTGATGAAGACTGTTAGATTAATAAAATTTGTACAAATTATAAATTAGTGGTTTGATTACCGAATACCAGTACTTAGGGATTAATGTTTAAGGAAACTGAAAAAGATCCCTTCTGTCTTCCTTGTTCTGTTAAACTTAAAAAAATAGGTAGGTACATTGTTTTTATATATAATAAAAAAGTATAATATTAACAGGCATAATATTATGGCTCTTTAACAGTATAATAATAACATTTAAAGAAAAAGTGTCATCAATCAACAATACATAGGCCTTGGGACTAGATAATAGATTTTTAAGATTTAAAAAGCTTAATCTGCTCAAAAACTAGCTAGACAAAAAGTCTGTATTTAAGTTCAAGCGCCATGAGAAAAATATGAGCACATAAGTGAATAAAAATAATATTAAAGAAACATTTCTTGGTGATAGATTCTACTACATGCATAATTACTTAATTATTATAGTGTGTGTAAACATATTACTTATTATGTGGGAACCAACTTCAAGATAATTGGTTATTTGTATAGCTATGAAGAGTATCGGACCCAAAATGCTGCCCTGCGAAACTTTGTACGTAGGTACGAGTCTCGAGCCTTAATACTTAAGGTCGCTGTATAGTCACAGAATACATAATAGGACAAACAAGTGTATAGTTACGTAACGGGAAAAACCCCGGACGGGGCGGGAAACACATAGTTTTATACAAAATGTATATAAAAGGAGCATGCATACGTAGCGGAGGCACGACGGGGCCCGGACGTGGCACGCACGGGACGGGAAAAATCTCGACGGCGGCGGCGGCGGCACGTCGTCGCCGCCGTCGGGATCCGTCCCGTCCCGTCCGATCCCGTTGCGTATGGAAGATGCTTTGCATCGCAACATCACTACGAAGCGAACGGTGCTACTAGGTACTACTTCATATCTAAATAAGGTTTAGATTCAAATAAATGGCATGCAACATTTTCAGAGGCAAGACCGGCATAGAATAGAGTTCAAGGGTTCTAATCATTGTATCGTAATACAATATTCCCTTAAGGCGGTTGTATGACCGAAAGTGGCGCCCTCAGAGGTTTTTATTTAATAAGTTATTAAAAAAAAACAGATTTTAATAATGTTTATCGTGGAGATTTTAGGGCCCATGGTCTAGTACCTTAATAAAAAATCTTTGACGATCTGTTTATTTATATAAATCTGTATATATATATATATATATATATATATATATATAAATCAAATAAAAAAATGTTTCTTTATTTAGATTGAAAAATCGTTGTCTTTTGTCAATAAAAAAAACCGGTCAAGCAAGAGCGAGTCGAACTCGCGCACCGAGGGTTACCGTACCATCATAATAAATACACTGCAGAGCTGTAGAATAATAAAATAATTTATTATTTGCAGTATGAGGTCAGCACCATCTCTTGGCCGATAGTGGAACTATTTTTTTTCTTAGGCCAGCGCCATCTCTTGACCGATAGTAGAACTAAATAATTTTTACTTAGGTCAGGGCCATCTGATGACTGGTAGAGGGACTAAATAATTTTATGTTTGTTTTTTTATATTTCTAAAAAAGTGTGTCGTTTTATTTTTCCTGTAATCTTTACATAAACTACTATAACATAGAATTATTTCAGATTTTTCTCTTTGCAAACTTCGGAGATAAAGAGGGGGAACAGTATTTTTTTTACATTTTTCATCATAAGTCGAACACTATGCGGCCTAAAAAAAAGATTTTTTTTTTTGAATGTGCAAACGGCGCTCTTTTATATGATACCCCACATGCCCTAGTCACCCCACTTAAAATTTTTAAGACCCCTTTTCAGTCCCTGTTGTAAAAAAAACTATTTATTTTTTTATTTCTTTCTTATTTGCAAAATAAGTAGTTGGACAAAGGTCATCTTTAACTATTTCAAGTTGATACCATTAGTAGTTCTCGAGATATCCAGCTGTGACAGACAGACGGACAGACAGACAGACAGACGGACAGACAGACGGACTTAGTCACACCATAAGGGTTCCTTTTTACCATTTTGGTACGGAACCCTAAAAATACTTACAGTTTGACCATAAAAAGTTGACAAAAATTGAGGTGGTGGTACTTTCTATGTAAATACTTCAAAATCACGAATAATTTGGCAATACCTGACTATATTTTGTACTGAAATTTAATTCCATTTTATTTAATTTCAACTCTTTATGGACAAGCGTAAGGCCCTCCGCTGCGTTAAGCGGGATCCTGCCGCGGGTACACGGCGCGGGAATATAGATTGCTGGTTTTTATGACGGTTAGGTGCTTAGGGACTTTTTAACCTCCCTTTTGAAAACCGCTCATTGGCTGATTGAATTGATTGAATACAAAGTTCTTCTTCTTATTTTTATTATGGCAATCTACTCCTCTTCAGGGAGTAATTTTTGCTAGTGTCAAGTGTTAAATAATTCAATTCAGTGGTTTGTTTCAGTTTACATTAGAATGCGGGTGCATCGCCTTCCAATGCTGCTTGGAGCATTTGGCATTAAATATATCGATACAGTTTACTCGGTAAGTTCTGCCGAGGTAGCCACCACTACAATAAAAGTCTCTGCTTCACACAACCAAGATCGCGCCTGTTTCAATTATCCCACATATTGTTCAGTTGCGTAGACACTTGTACCACAAAACTGCCCCGATTTTAAGACACAATATCCACTATAAACAATTTGCAAATAATTAAAATAGCCACCGAACTGAACCCGACAAAATGGCGCCAAAAACTCCTGATTATGAATTTGGTGCACCCCCTTTGCGACTTCCGGACCTAGAAACGGTACCGGCATGCGGCAGGCAGCGGAGGCATGACCTTTATACTGTGTTGACCGATGACTTAGCGCTTGGTCTGCTGGAATGCACTCATTGTCAATCGGTGGTGTCATGTCATGGGTGTCATCTGTCAAAAGTAATAAACTAAACATTCATTGTATTGTTGTTGACGACTTCTTTTTGGGGCGGAAAATAAATAAAATACCTACCTGAGTAATCAGATAAGTTCAAATCAAAGATAATGGTAATGGTAATTTTTAATCACACAATAACAAGTGAATAAAAGTTATGTAGCTCTGCAGCGATGTATTTTACATGTCGGTGACATCGGAAAAATTGTGTGTGTTATTAGTTTTTCAATATTTTAATGGGTTGTTCAGTTTCGTGTATGCAACAAATGACAATGTCGTTGTTTGGCAAGAAGTCTAGCAATAGCGCCAGTGATTTGCAAGCTATATTAGACAGAAAATTATATCTAGCAAAAGAGTCTCCCGAGCCTGATTTTGATCTTTCCGCCTGCGGACTGCATCGTGTGCCATCCGGTATTTATTTATACTGCAGAGTATACAGGAAACAATATTTATATTTACAAGAAAATGAATTGGATTCATTAGATGGTGGAGGTCCTTTATCGGACTTATATCTTATCAAAGTGCTCAATATAAGTTCTAATAAATTCTTACAAATACCTTTTGATATTAAACACTTGATCAACTTGACCGAGTTACATATTCAGAACAATTTTATACAGTTAATACCTGACAGTATAGAAGCATTGCATTCTCTTATGATCCTTAACGTGTCCAAAAACAGGCTCAAACTATTAACACCATCGTTGGGTAAACTGAAGAACTTAAGGAAATTGATGATAACAGAAAATGAGGATCTAAAAGAGTTATGCAAAGAGCTATGCTTTGCAACAAATTTAATTTCTATTGAAATAGATGTAGACAATTTTGTGTTTCCTCCATCGCATGTTGTATCTCTTGGAACAGAAGAAATTGTGAAATATCTCTGTAAAAAGGCAAATACTGATTATATTCCACCCATACCTCTAGATTCTGAACTTTTATCTGTTCAGTCGCCAAGTTCTGTGATTGATCCTTTTACTAAACATAACATAAAATCATGGGAAGAACAGGAAGCTGATATAATAAAACAAGAAAACAAATATCATGAAGCCGCTAAGCAACAAAGGGGAAAATTTTTGTCAACAGTTCTTCAAGAGCAGCAGGAGTTAGACTATGAAATAGCCAAAGTTCATGAAAGCAAAGAGTTGGAACGCCAAAAACTATTAAAAGCAATACAAGAAGATGAAAAAGATATTGAAATTTTAGTAAACACATTTATTCAGTCAGAGAATTTGAAACCGGAAATTTTGCAGCAACAGCTTGCACATGAGCAATCTGAGCATGATCGTCTACTGGAAATAGTAAGACAAAACTATGATAATGTTAAAAAGTCAGAGGTATTAAAAGCTATGGAAATGCTTATAGAAGAAGATTATTCAATTCAACATTCTAAAAAACATTATGAGAATAGCTTGAGTCATGTCAAAGAAAGTGCACTATTGATGGAGTTGGAAGTTAATCATAAATTGGAAGAATTACTTGATGCCAAGGATCAGTCCCGTACAACCCTAGTAGAACAGTTATTAGAGGATCAAGATGTGCAAAAAGCATTGGTGGCTTCTTTGATGGAGAAAACTGATGCTAGAACTTGGAGTTTGAATGAAGAGATATCATTGATTTCTTCACATTTAGCTAGAATCAGTGCAATTGAGCAAGAGAAGAAAAAAATGCAAATCTCTTACAATTATAACTCATTGTTACACCAAAGAGTGCAAATGGTGGATTTATTAGATGACTTGTTGGACCAGCAATCTAAAAGAAGACATCAGCTGATTAGTACATTAAAAGAAATGGAGAATGAAACAGATGTCAAAACCTCAGACTTTTGGCTTAAGAACTATCAAAAGTTGATTGATTCAGCACCAAGGAACTTATTGGTCATGGGAAAGCACTTAGATCCTGCGTTTGCAAACCAATTGCTACAACATGGTGTAATACACTGTTTACCATTTTTAGTTAGATTCCTTTTTTCAGAGGGTTCTTTATTAGACATCACACATGAAAATTTAAAAGACTGTGGTATTACACTGTCCGCTGACAGAGAAAATATTCTTAGAGCCATAGATAGTTATGTTGGAGCGAAAAACGAGAGTTATGAAAAGGATATTGATATGCCTGATTCATCCAGACCTAGTGCTCCTCCAGAGAAGGCAATCGAGGAACAAAATTGTACAGGGGTGGTAACAGCGAATGAAAAAGAGACCTCAATCTATGAATCTGAATGTGTTATTTGCATGGATTCAAAGTGTGAAGCAGTTTTTGTGCCATGTGGTCATATGTGTTGTTGTCTCGTATGTTCAAAGAATGAGATGACCACTTGTCCACTATGTAGAAGTGTCATTGAAAGGACAATTCAAGTCAGAGTTGCATGAATACTGTAACAACTGAAATGCAGGTTGGTATGCCATGATAATATAATTGTCTTATGTGTGTTAAACAACATATTTTTAATGACAATTTTAATTTTGTCTTTTGTTATTTCAGGAGCTCAGTTTGGGAAGATATTCTGGAAAAGCATTTGGTGACCAGACTACCATTCTTGTTACAAATAAGCTATGAATTAGCTTTTTGCTGCCTTTACAATAAACTACTTAGCTGTAAGTTGAGGCACTAATGTTTTTGTCTTTTCTTTAGATCAGACCCGGCACCTGCCCACGAAGATAAAATACCAGGTCGTAGCTTTGTCTAAGTTAATGTTATGGAGGTAAAAAGCTTATGGTGGGTCACGATGGGGCATTATTAAAAAATAACTGGGCCAGGGCATGGTAAAGTTTGGAAAACGCTGCTTTATATAATTTACAGTTTTGATTTTGATTTTGATCACACAATGTCCTTATGATATATAATAATCAAACCATCTGCAAGTTTGAAATACATAAAGAATGCCTCACTAAAAATTATGATAACATACTTAGTTTTAAAACCAAACATAAATATGTCATGCACACAAAAATAACGCTAATCTGGAGAAAAAATATAGTTAAATGAAAGAAATATTTTATGATCCATTTTGTAACCAACTTTTCTTTGAACTTTTAAATTGGTTTGTTTCTATATTTTTCCATTGATATAACATATAAAGGGCAGGCAATATATTGTATTACTCGCAAGGCTATTGTAAAGAGTCAACTGTTATGTCGTTTTAAAAATGTAAATGTAATGAACTGAGTGGATATTTGAAGAGCAAGCAATCATAACGGTAGGTAGCTTTTATAATTATGGTAAAGTAGGCGTCCATTAAAAAGAGCGCTGATAAGTGTCTCAAATGTGAGCGAAAATGTATTTTATGTCTTTAGAAAACAGTATAGATCCCTCCATCATTTGCTTGTTTTTACATTACAAAAAGTCTTACTGTTCATTAACTTGGTAATATTGGTTCAGTAGGACTGTACCGTCAGATAATAGAAATCTGACGGGTACAGTCCTATCGGGGTTTAATCATAGATTTTAATAAATTAAAAATAACAATTGTATAAGGCATTTATCTTATTTTTGACAATATGGCACTTACCATAAGAACCAAAAAGTAGATTATGTAGTGATGATGGCAAGACCAAAATTCATTCAGAACTGCCCGTTACAATAATGCCAACAATTTTTAATCGAAAATAAAATTTAGGTTGTCTAGGATGGACAAATTTAATTTTAAAATGGTTGTATTTGTTTATATCATTATTTACTTTGTATGTAGTAGTTTAAGATACCCATTTTTTAAAGGTTAATCAGAAAATAAATAACGCTTTTATCTCTTATACCTACTATGTTACTAGCTATTATACATTTATAATATCTGTGCTAAACACAGAAGGAGGGTAACGTCGCAAATTGATAGTGGAAAGCACTGAGGTAATATACTTCAGTGGTAGAAAGTATACTTTCTGTGTTCGAGCACTTAGGTGAAACTGAGCAGCAAATCGTAAATCACGTGTTAGTGTATGGTTTTTTTATATAAATTAAAAACCCGAAGCTGTCAGAATCGCCTAACACAAAAGATTATATTGCTGTGGCCAGACTATAGCGCTGTCGTGAAGCTTTTTGTTGTCGTGTTGTACAATTAGAAACCATGAGTCAAGAGATAAAGTTTATTTTCATGAAATCCCTTTAATTTATATCCTTTAATTGAAATTAAATTTATTCCTTGATTCAAAGTTTCTAATTGGACAGCAAAGCAACGAAAAGCTTCGCGACAGCGCGATAGTCTGGCCGCAGTATAATGAAACAGTCATTTTCATTTATAAATCCATATCACCTACAGAAAATAATGGTGGTCAGTTAAATCTCTGCTGTCAATCTAAGAACATACGTTTTTTTTAATGATTCAGAAAGTCAATCTATCCATTGTGCCTTGTAAACTTTTTGAGAAGTTTGCTATGTAAACGGTTCTTAACAAATAGGCTAACTTTAGAAAGGAAACATTGGCTGTGTATTTAGATCTTGCTTTAAAAAAGTTTTGATATGTGATAAGAGATGCCATGTTGACCTATTGATAACCTGTTGTAAAATTTGTATTTAGTAACTACAAAAAATAGCGAGATATGCTTTTATAACTTTTATTTATTTCACTAGTCGTTATTCCTTATAATTATAAAGCTCATTATATTAACGGTATGAAACATATAAAACCTAGTTAGTAACTTTACTATTAGCTTGGGCTTAAACTCTTTTAAAGGTTTATTACAGTAGCCGGTAAACATCTTGAAATCGGGTGGGGATTGCGCAGAACGCATATTTCAATTCAATTCAATTCATTTATTTATTCACCCTTTGTTACATAACGCAACCTAGGTAAGTCAACATTTACAAAAATATTACATATTCTCACATTGAAAATTGGTTATAAAAATTTCATATTCTAGTAAAAATGTATCCATAAGTAAAATTATTTAAATTCATTCCAAAAATTATATCTTATTAAATTTAAAGTTATTAAACATTTCACATTCTAAAATCATAATTAATAATAAATAAAAAATAAAAATGTATGAATAAAAATTATTTAAATAAGTAACAGTTCAATTAAAGTAAACTCAAATTTCATCCCTTTCTAAGCTAAAATATCACAAAAACGAGCTCGCCATGAATTCTGATATACTATAAAATGGGTTTCTTTCAAGGAAATGCTTAATTTTATTTTTAAATTCTATATGAGGCAAATCGACTATAATAGCAGGTAACTTATTATATAACTTAATTTTTAAATTCATACCAAGGTTTTCAACTTTCTGTAGTCTCACTTTAAGCATGCATAGTTTATCTTTACTCCTAGTATTATAATGGTGAACATCCCTCTTTCTCAGCAGTTTATCATTCTGAGCATGAATCTCTAGTAGTGATCTAAATATAAATAAATTTATGACAGTCATTATTCGATTCTTTGCAAAGTGCGCTCGTGCCGATGCAAGTCTTTGCAAACCATCGATTATCCTTATTGATCTCTTTTGGCAAAGAAGAACACGCTTTACTCCCGTCGCACCACCCCATATTGTTATTGCGTAATTAATTAATGAATGACAGTATGCATAGTATACAGATATTAGGGTTTTTTTGTCAATCAAAGGTTTTAGTTTAAAGAGAGCATAATTAGCACTAGACATTTTTTTACATAATTTCTCTATATGTTTTTCAAAGCTCAGTGTTGAATCCAGCGTACAACCCAAAAAAACAGTGTCGTCATTTTTTTCACCAGCTTTTAGTTTACATTTGTAATTCAAAATAGTGCTCTTAGATTCATTTAATATTATACCATTAGTCTCAAACCAACACTTAATCTTACCAAAAACATAATTTCTTTTCTCCACTAAACTCTGTTCTGTCTTATCCTTAATTACTATATGTGTGTCATCAGCAAACAGGGTGACTAATGCCCATTCTGGTAAACAATTTTCTAAATCGTTTACATATATTAAAAATAATAAAGGGCCCAGTATGGATCCCTGAGGAACGCCTATATTACAAGTTTCTTTTTTGGATATCATTTTATTTACTGAAACAATTTGTTGTCTACTCTGTAGGTAGGATTTTAGTATGCTGTATTCTTTTCCTTCGAAACCATAATGTCTAAGTTTGTGCAATAGTATATCATGTCGTAAGCAGTCGAAAGCCTTGGAAAGGTCGCAAAAAATGCTTGTGCATCGTTGCGACCCATCCAGTGCTCCCAATATGAACTCAATCGACCTAGCTATTGCCATTTCTGTTGATCTCCCAGTGCGAAACCCATACTGACAGTCTTTGATCAGACAATTTGATTCTAAATACTCCACCATTCTTAATTTTAATGCAGTTTCTAAAACTTTTGATAAGACAGGCAATATGCACACAGGTCTATAATTGCCTATCTCATCCATATCGCCTTTCTTAAATACTGGCACGACTTTACCTATTTTTAGACTGTCCGGAAAAATACCTTGTGAAATGCAACAGTTTAAAACCTCTAGTAATAGATTAAATAATATGTCATTTTGCAATATAAGTGTTTTTATGCTTTCTACATCCATATCATAGTAGTCTCTACTTCTTTTATTTTTCAAAGATCTAATTATTTTGGCTAATTCTTGACTTGTGATAAGAGAAAAACAAACTTTTTCATTTGGTTGGTTCATCACATTGAGATACTGATCGCAATCGCCTATTTCAGCAGACCGACATTCCTCAGTTAATTTCTTAGCAATGTTAATAAAAAAGTTATTAAATACATCAGGTAATTGCTTTTCATTACATATTACCTTAGTTTGTGGATCTCTAATTTGATTAATTTTTTGAGTCCTTTTTGTCATTTTGTTTGTTTGTTGTTCTTTTATAATTTTCCAAGTAGTTTTTATTTTATTACTAGATTTCTTAATTCTATCTATGTTGCCTAATTTTTTCGCCGTTTGCAGGACTTTCCTAAAAACCCTTCTGTATGATTTTAGCTTCATTTTCCCTGTCGAAGAAGGCATCAGATTGTTTAAAAGTTCAAGTGTCTGTAGTTTATTTCTTGCAACTACTATACCTTTTGTAGACATTTTACGTATGTTTTCATATTTGTTTATGGGCATAAGTGGAAACGCAGAAAGGTAACAATACCTAAAATGATCAAGAAAAATATTCATTTTATTATTTGCATTTGGTTCGGATGCAATTTCTTCCTCAACTTTACGTATATGTCTGCAAAATAGATAGTGAAAATATTTTATATTACTATGTGTAATTTTTCGTGTTTTAATTATCTCAGCTGTATTTATTTGTGTTTGTTTAGTTTGTGTAATATATTTAAGTGCTATAACATTATGATCAGAGAGTTTAGTATCGAGAACACTGCCCACATAACCTTTCTCATTCAAATTAGCGTTAACTATAAAGTTATCTATGCACGTTGCTGAATTACCTTTAGTTCTAGTAGGTTTGTTAATTACATGTTTATAATGAAAAGTCTCTAACAATCTCAAAAATTTTTTTGTGTTGCTATTAGGTTTTAGTACATTTAGATTAAAATCACCTGTCATTATCACAGTCTTCCCTTCTTGTGATATTTTTTCAAAAATTTTAGTAAGGATATGCTCGAAGATCGAATAATCCTTTTCTGGTCTGTAGACACAGACGATAACTAACTTGATAGCTTTTATTTCAACTGCAGCTACTTCACAATTCATTTCAAAGCTCAGTTTTGTGATATCATTCCTAACCTTAAATTCTAGATTATTTCTTACAAATATCGCCGTACCACCATGGTCAAACATTTTTCTATTGAAATATGACGCCAATGTAAAACCTTCTATACACATAACATTTAATTTAAGATCATTTGCCCATGTCTCAGATAGACACAATACATCACAATTATTATTCTCTAGCAACAAATCAATTTCTAAATATTTATTGTTAATACTTTGTACATTGGCTTGTAAAATATTTAACCATTTTGAATCATCGTGGGTAGCTTGAATAAATTTGACTGACATAATATTTGATTATCATTGTTTTTTTGTTTGTCATTACATTGTATCGTTTCTTGTATAAATATCAGAGAAGATGAACTTTTAAAATTATTACACAACCTAATAATCTCTGAACAAACATATTTTTTACTAAGTTGAGGCCTATTTCTTATATCGTTCAGCTCTACGTATTTGACATTTTTGGCTACCATACATAAGTGTGCTAGTTCTCTGTTTATATTATAAATAGCATGATTGTTTATACCGTCGTAGATCATACTGCAAAGCATAATATTATACTTCCTGGGTTCGTGTTGTATAATTCTCTTCACTAATTCAGAATGCGATGCTTCTTTCTTCGAGACGTTGTACTCTCCGATCAAAATCACCGCCAAATCATTTTCTTGCAAGCGCTCCGTGTCTTGAATGAAACTGCTTAGTATTTTTTGACTTGAAGCTCCTGGTTTACAGTAGTTTGTTACCATAATACTGTTTGATTGGTCACATATTTTTGAAGCTAAGCTTGTCCCCAGGTAGTCTGAAAAGATCATCACTCTTTTGTTCATGTTAAAAGATTTTTTGTAACTCTTAGTATCTTGATTTTCCATTACATCATTCCGTTGAATTAATTTAAGTTTGGTCTCCAATTCTAACAGATTCTGCTGTAGTTTTTTCTTTTCATATTCTAAACTTTTTAAATTCTTGTTAAGCTTTTTTATTGTAAAATTCATTTTTCTTATTTGAATGGTTCTATTTTTATTAACAAATCTACACTTGGGTTCTAGAGAAAGTTTTGGACATTTTTTAACCTTCCTCTTCTTCTCTGGCTCGTGTAACATATTATTATTATCAGTCTGGCAACATTTGTCGATATTTACTTCATCTTTCTTATGAGAATGAGTCGTTAAAATCTTGTTCAATCTTTTGGCAGCAGGTGACGAGATATTTGAGATGACTGTGTCCGATACTCCTATCTTCTTATATGTTGCCACAATTTTTTCGAAATGTTGTATGGACTTTTTTAGAGAAATATTTTCTAAGTTAAGTTGATCTATTTCGATATGTGCACTTTCTAGCTGTAAGTTTACATCATCCAATTTCTGTTTTAAATCTTCCATACACGAGTCTTCACAAGTAGATATATTAGGTAAGCTTCTCATAGTACAATCCAATATCGATGAAGTGGGTTGCGCAATTTCCTCAAACATTGATAAATCCATATAAGATCTCGATAAGCGCTTTTTCCTAGTTGTAATAAACATTTCTTGTTCCATTTTTTTTGTGAAAACAACAAAAAAAAACAAAAAAAAAAAATTACCCACAGAGGGGACGTTATTAAATAAAATAAAGAAAAATCAAACAAAAGTCCAAGAAATATCAAACAAATAAAAAGTTTGAAGTATAAAAAAGCTATATAGTCTCTGGGTTTGAACTCTGAATGCTTGGTTAAACAGTTCTTGTACACTCCGTTATGCTACTTGGTCTATAGGAAAGCTGGCGAAATTGTTCATCACTAGCTTACATAAGGATAAAAAATACAAACATGAAGGTGACTGTAAAATTTTCTGTCCGTCATTTATCACTTCCACCTTCTCACTTAATTTACTATCTCTTTGTTTTTACGTAAAATCGCCACAAATCACTTCTTTGAAATTCACAAGTTACAGTTTTGTCACCAATATTAGTAGGTAGGTATTTGCCTAGGCACACAACAGCAATCTTGCACCTTAGTGTTTATTTTCACAGTTCAATTTTCTATTCCGCAGATTTAGTAAGCACTTAAATGTTTACTTTATTGTTGAATTTTTAACATTAATAAATAAAAGTTTATTGAACACTCAACCCAAAGTAACTTTTTTGACGGTTTTTCTTGTTTAGAGTCTCCTTTTTAGACTTTGTTCTTCAATCCGTTCAATCCACGTTATTCACCACTTAAAACATGTTAGATCTTCAAGATAACGATAACACTGCTAAATTGTCCCCTAATCTTCATAATTTTATAACTTTTTCGTCAAAATAAGATAAGTTATATTTTTAATAATACTTTAAATACGGAGCTGATATTTACTTCATATTTTGGGTATGCGTAGCGGTGAAGTACGGGGGCGGCGGGAGAGGGGCGCGCTCTATTGGTCGCTCGCAAGTGCACATGCAGATGCAAGTGGGGATAACTGCGCACTTATCCCCACTCCTTCGAAAGAGTGTCAAGATGTTTGCCGGAATCTGTACCATTGATGGTTGAACAATTAACTTATAAAATGATATTATGTACCACGAAATGTAGATTTTCTATATTTATTCTGTAACAAACGTTGTATAAGTATTTCGTATCTACCTATATTATGAGGTGCAAATAGTGTCTAAAGTGCAATAATTTCAGTGAAAAAAATTTGATTACCTGTAAAATAGAGTGAAATTAAAATAGTGTGTGTGTGTGTTTATTGCTGTTGCTTGACTAAAAAGTCAAACCAGATTAAAGGCCTTAAAATTATACTCAATATTAAAGTAACTAATCTTTCATCAAAAAACCGGTCAGTCTATATAAATTATTAAAGGCGTGTTTTTAGGATCATTTTTATGTGGTCGTAAGATAAAACCGTACCTAATTAACTTCTTTTTAGTCAATGACGGTAGATATCACCTCGGATTGTTTTAAATTTTTAAGACATAGTTTTGTAAAATTAAACATTTATTTACAGTCAAGTAATGTATCTGGTGCACTATAGCAAGGTCTGTTTTTATAACGAAAATGTTATTATGATGTTGTACACGAAAGTGTTGTCTTTTTATACAAAACTAAGCATATTTATACAGTTACACAAATTCATCGTTATTTAAATGCTTGAAAATGAACTGTACAATTAAGTAATGATTCCATTTAAGACTTCATATTTTTTATTGTTATCACTAAGTTTGTAATACACGATTTAAGCACAATCTTTTGTTTTATAAAATTCACTCGCATATACAAGTTTCAGTCTCACGTGGGGCGCCACTGAGACGCTCGGTCCTGCTTCACAAATGCCTATTCGTTGGGTGCGAGTACTAGGTGAGTATAATAAATCGATCTCAGCGCTCATAATGGCAAAAAGTTAAAATAATGTAAGCTCTGTAATCTGTTTGAAAACGATATATAATTTATTACTAGTGATACAGGAACAATTATATTATGTTTATTATCATTTAATAAAATTATTAAAGTAGCTTTATCCTCTTCAACTCAACTTAAAAAGAAGTTAACAACCCCTGACATAACCAAAATAAAACACTCTTTTTGAATAGATTTTACTTACCATATTCAATTTGAATGAACAAAAATGATTTCACAACACTTTGTCCACCCAAATCACAGTAATTTTGAAATTTACATTAATAACACAATATGTAAGTATAGTATTTTTTAACATTTTTGTCACAATGCCGCCATTAAGTACTTATATATCAAAACGTCAAAACGGTCAGGTCAGAGCCAACAAAGTTGCGAACGCTAGGTGGCGCTAAAAGCGTGCACAGAGCCAATACCCCTAGCACGAACATAATAATATATCGAGAAAAAAACCGCGCGTAAAAGTACTCGATAGAGGAGTCTATGAAAAATCTCATTTCGCTTTTCGACTGTAGATGGCGCTGTACTTTCCCATACAAAATTACTGTATCGAATGTTTTTGTACGCGCGTTATTTTTTCGATAGTAATTCATGCTAAGGGTACCGAGCACAGTATGAAGTGAAAATATTATAAACCACGACTGCCCAACAAAAAACCTTTTAAGGTGGTAACCTGAGCGAAAGTGGCGCCGCAGTGAATTATATTTTCTCAAACATGCTTGGAAATTCGAACATTATTTTGACAACCTTCTTCGTGCTAAATCGGAGTTTCCGGACTGACCTAAACCGCGCCGGCAATCTTAGTATGAGAATCCATTACTAACGTGTAATAATGGATTTTCATACAAAAATTGTCGGCGTCTGACCGTCAATGTTTCTATTAAAACTCATTACGCACGTGTAATTCAGAAATGGAGCGAACTTTTTAATGAAACACGAATAATGGGTATCAAATGAAAGGCCTTGATGAGCGAGCACAATCCATTTTTTTTTATATTAGGTATTATGGGTATCAAATGAAAGGCCTTGATGAGCACATTCCAAAATTATGAAAAAAAAACGAAAAAAAAGAAAAAAAACTTTTTTTTAATACTTAGGTATATATAGGTATCAAATGAAAGGTCTTGATGAGCACATTCCAAAAATATGAAAAAAAAACGAAAAAAAAAGAAAAAACCTTTTTTTTAAATACCTAGTATATGGGTATCAAATGTAAGGTCTTGATGAGCACATTCCAAAATATGAAAAAAAAAACGAAAAAAAGAGAAAAAAACCTTTTTTTTAAAACCTAGGTATATGGGTATCAAATTAAAGGTCTTGATGAGCACATTCCAAAAATATGAAAAAAAAGAAAAAAATAAAAAAAAACTCTTTTTTTTAAATACCTAGAATATGGGTATCAAATGAAAGGTCTTGATGAGCACATTCCAAAAATTTGAAAAAAAACAAAAAAAAACAAAAAAACCTTTTTTTATTAATTACTTAGTATATGGGTATCAAATGAAAGGTCTTTGATGAGCACATTCCAAAAATATGAAAAAAAAAACGAAAAAAATCGAAAAAAAAAATTTTTTTTTCAATATGGGTATCAAATGAAAGGCCTTGATGTGTACATTCCAAAAAAATAAAGAAACTGGCTCCTTTCTTCTTTTTTCAATTTTTTGCTTTAATTTGAAATTAAAAAAAATTAAAAGTTAAAAATACCTACTTGGTTTGAATTTCCGCGCATTATTTGAGAAAAGTACTATACAAGCCTTGGCCGCAACTAGGCATTGATGGACTCACGTATGTGTGCCTCGGCTTCGCCTCGGCCCACATTTTCACGTTCGTCCTTCAATGCCTGTCTTGCGTGCCGCTGCAGTAATGTACTATTAATATTATAATTCTAATACAAAATGTTGATCGTGGAGATTTTATTATGAATAAAGACTTTTTCGTTTTAGTACGCTCATTGGTAATAGACAAACATTAAAAAAGAAAAAACTTTATCCCCTAGGGCTTATTATGCTATTTTATCTCGACTCTTGTACGTTACAATGACGCACTTTTTGAGCAAGAGGAGTGAAAATAATAGAACTATAGTAAGTCCATAATTAAGTAGGTACTTTACCCGTCTGGCCACGTGTCCGAAGTACTGGAGGAGACGCTGCATGCACACAGCTGATAAGCGGGTCTTAATATCCAACTCGCACAGAATAGAAGCATTAGTGCGGTGTTCTGTCCACGAGACTCCCAGCATTTTTCGCCAGCACCACATCTCAAATGCATCAATCTTAGCTCGGATGCGTGCCTTCAGCGTCCAGGTCTCCGAAGCGTAAAGAAATAACGGGTGTAACAAGACCTTCGACGAAGTCGAAGTCCACGCATTCCGCCCATCATCAGGATCATTTTTGTCTTTTAGAGTATACCTGGGAAACCAATAGTTACGAAGTTATTGAAGATCAAAGTCAATTTTTTTTTTCATAATGTTTATGGAATCTTATTTTATTCATTATTTCCTACTTTTTGACTAAAGAAACATTATCAAAATTTTAAGTATTTCGTAACAATCAATGGCTTGAAAACGTCGTCACTCGATGTATCTCATGAGCACGCACATAAACGCTGCCATTCAACTCGGCCGCACGCAGCTGTGTAGCATTCACACGCAGGCGCGGTCTGTTGTACGCGTCACATTGCGTGGTAATGCATGCAATGCTTTTTTAACGCCAAAAATCAAAATAGTTTCCCAGTAATAATTTTTAACAGAAATGGTCCTAATGATGGGCAGAATACGTAGACCTCGGCTTCGTTGAAGGTCTTGTTACATCCTGTATAGAGAAGATAAGGGTCCGCATGAGTTTGACTTTTGTCTTTTTGCTTAGTCCTCTGTTCCTCCAAATCTTCTCTAGACGCTTTAGAGCTGATTTTGCGATTTGGGCTCTCCTTACTACCTCCTTTTTGCAGTTTCCATCACTGGTTATTATAGAACCGAGGTAAATAAACTCCTGTACGGTTTCCAAGTCACGTAATCCTAGATTCTTTGTAAAGTGCCCGCTCTATCTACAAACATGAGCTTGGTTTTAGCACGATTTATTTTTAGACCATATTCTGCACTTATTCTCTTCTACTCTTTGCAGAAGCTCGGCAAGTTCACTTTCGTTAGTGTCAATAATGGTGGTGTCATCTGCAAAGCGTAAGTTATTAATAAGGTGTCCACCAATTCTTATACCGCCATCCCATTCCTCTAGCACTCTGCGCATAATATGTTCGCCAACTAGGTTGAATAATTGTGGCGAAAGAATGCAACCCTGTCTTACTCCACGATTGGTCCGAAAATATTCCGATTCTGAATCCTCCACTCTGACTCTGGACTTTCCGCCTAGGTATAATTTCTGTATATGAAAGGTTAGATGTTTTGGAATACCCATCTCGTTCATTACGTCAAACATCTTTCTCCAACTGATACAGTCGAAGGCTTTTGCGTAATCAATTAAACAGAGTGCCATTGAGACATTGAATTCTCTACACTTTTCTATTAAGTGTCTCATGTTAAGTAAGGATCTGTTCACGCCCAACCCATGCCCGTTCTTTCGCGATCGCTCAGCTATGTAGTTTTCCAAACGCTTGTTGATGATATGCAGGAGTACCTTGCTTGCATGAGATGTTATGGAGATGGTGCGGTAGTTTTCACAAATGCGCGTAGAACCTTTCTTATGCAGCGGGATCACTACTGATTCTGTCCAATCATCAGGCCACTCAATCATCACAGTATACTTAATTCACCTATTCACCTGGGTGAACTAAGTGTACCGATTATAGTACCTATCTTAATTCACACAGGTAATTTAAGTATACGACGGGTTATAATTATCTACGTTCTACTATTCAGCAAATCCCTTTAGATTTAATCAAAAAGGGCAAAATCCCGAAAAAACTAGATTAAATTCATGACGTAGTAATACGAATTTTCTCCATAAGTAATACTTAGGTAGGTACCTACATATGTAAGTAAATCAATTTGCGCGGCTGTATCAGATTCAGGCCGATACGATACTGTTCATATTAGATTTACTTTATCTGTTCCCAGAGTGCTTCGACATAATAGGCTTTTGTTACATGCGACGAGGCCCATAATATTGGAGTTTATACACAAATAGCAATTACTTTGAAGCCTTTCATGTCAGCCTTCATTCGTTCCAAAGAGAAGACAATTTCCTAATAATGGTAAAGAGATATTGTAAAATATTCTCAGGGAATTATTTATTACTTAGGCTGTTACCTAAATAAAGATTTCTTGGAAAAATATGCGACCTTATAACGATTCTGCTTCATTTTATTTGATTCTATGTATAGAAGGTATTTAAGTATTTATCTGTGATTCTTCTTACTTAGGTAGGTATTCTGTAATTTTGTTTTTGCAGTCCTTATTCAAATGTAAGGGTTTCTAAAATGAAAAAAAAAATAACGTGGCCCAGGTAGGTAGGTACCTACCTACTAAGAATAAAGGTTAATAGGTTAATTTTTGTTCGTAACAAGGTAACAACGGAAAACCATCAAAGCGGTTGCTGAGTCATACAAGGTCGACCCGAAAAACCTCCAGGGAAAATGGATTGCAGATGCAAAGAGGTGACGCAGAAAGTTTTCGCTTACGTCAATATTTCCTATTTGCTAAGAAGGTCGGGAGCAAGGCATGTCTCTCAGGGTAACTGCCAAGTCAACAAAGGTAGAATAAATAATGGCAACATTTTTATTCAGATCATGCCCTGGCGAAGGCGCCAACCGTTCGACCTCGGCTTTGACGAAATGAAACTCAGGTAGTGGCTTCTCAAAGCTTTAGATTAACGAAAAGCTATAAGTACCTACATTTAGTAAAGCCAGAGGCTATAGGTAGGTACCGCAAGTCTTGTCTTGTGTAGTATGTACAAAAAAGATGATATTAATAACATATTAAATAAGGACGTATGGACTATCTTTGTTCTTATTTGAGATAAAATAGGTTTCTCAAAACGCAAAATGGCATTTTTTATTGATATTTTTTCAATTTTTTCAGAGCAATGAAATTGGCAATAAATTACACAGTCTTAAAGTAGGTAATAATAATATGAACGTCAATCATTCCATTAGTCTTCATATAGGTACCTAGTAGGTACCTACACTGTAAGCAAACAAATATCTGGCGAGGAAATTGAATCGAAGGAGCTTTCGTATCAATATCGATAATGAAACTGGAACAGGAAACGGTCGGCAGTATAGGCCGCCGTCTCTGCTGCGGCTCAGAACGTGATTTTGGTGATAGTCTGTAGGGATTCATAGGGGTTGAAATGGTTTGTTAGTGCCTCATATTTCATTGAAATATGAGATTTCATGTACCTACTTGAGTCTTGATGAATCCGTAGAATGCGGACCAACGAGGTTTTTAGTTAAATATGTAGAGTTACAGTCACAAGAAAAATGACGAAGATAGAGCGATTTTCGTGTCGCATTCTTAAAAACGCTCCCTCGCTGTTGACGTCATCAGCCACGATCGCCGGTCAGCGGCGCGGCTGGTGTTTGTTCGGGCGATCGTGGCACGTGACGTCATCGCATGCCGGCCGCGTTTTTAAACTCACTTTTTGAAATATAAATAATTTTGTCATTACTTAATGGATTTGAGAAATTTAAACAGAGATTTACTCAGTTGTTGATATTGTATTTGATGTGATATTCAAAATTGATATATTCAATTGTCGTGATGATCCTCATTGCCATTGCGCCGCCATTGGAGAAAAAAATGTTCGTAAATAAAGACGAAATTGTGATTAACTCTTTGGAGTGCACTCCGAAGAAGCTTTGTGGTACTTTTTATCGCTTAAACAATATTTTCTAGTGAAGTTTTTTTTGCTAAAACCGGCCACTTTTCGCATTCATTTTCCATAGAATAAGAAAATATCTTGATAGATTTTTTCAAGTTACGCACAAGAAAGCTATTTGAAAAGTAACTGACTAGGTAGGTACTAAATAACTCAACTGAAGTACCTATTGGAAAAGCGAAAGTCTGTCGTCTGAAAGGTCGAATTTATTTACATCATAGATAGATGTTCTTTTCTACAGTACAAAATGTATAAAGTTACGAGATACCTACAACTAACAATATTTATTTCTTATTAACTAATACCTACCTACAACTAACAATAAGTTATTTCTCATTTGATATTGCTAATAGAGTTTCATACAGAGTGAAATAAAAACATATTTCCATTGCGTTTGGTCGGCTGGAGGCCATTGGGAAATTGCGCTGTTTGATGTTGCCTTCAATTACGAATGTATGAATCAGATTTTTTGCGATCCATGTTCCGATTTTTGTTGTTCTTTTGAAGTCTTTATGGAATAACTTTTTTTAATGTTTTATATTTGTGTGGACTGCAATGCAACAAATATTTTTAGTCTCTTAATTATTTTAATATCGGTAGTATATAATATACCGGAATAGTTTTATTTTTTTGACATTTAAAATTACTCTAGGTAGAATATCGCTTTTTTATATTATTAGCACGTGTTTAGTTAGCACCACTATATTTTTACTAAAGTCATTTAAAAATATTGGCCCGACTGATCATGGACGGCAATAGGTACTTGATATTACTATCGGGCGTAACGTAAGGTACCTAGGTACCACAGAACAAAGAAAACAATTTTGTGGGCGTGACTATTAATACATAGTTGGGAGTAAAAGAAATTCCAAATGAATAAAAACTGTTTCAGACTTCTTTCTTTACATCTGCGTATTTTTCTAAATGTTGCCATAACTTAGTTATTAATTAATTACTTAATAATGTCCCCACTGCTGGGACATAGCACAGCTAGTAGGCCTTCCTTATGGGTGGATAAGGAGGATGGGTCGTAACCCACTACGCATCAGGCCCAATGTGGATTGGTGGGTGTTAACGACTGCAAATGCAGCTGGAACCAACGGCTTAAAGGAACTCGAGATGATAAATTTTTTTTGGTCACCTATCCTATGACCGACCCTTGCGAATGTTGGTTAACCCCCGCAATCGCTGGCCCTCCGGACCAGTAGTGCCATTGAGTTGTACCATGATGGTACAACTGGTATGGATTTATCCCACTAGTACCATTGAAGGTACAACTAGTATGCACTAATCTGGGCCATGCAGGCGCTATGCTAAACCACTGCGCCACTGAGCTCCTCGCGCCATCTGAAACAAATAAAACAGAGATTAAATAAAACAGAAATCAAAATAAAATAAGTTTGATTAAAAAAGATCACTAACATCAATTCAGATTAATTTATTACAGACAACAAAGACATCGACTTTGATAATTAGGAAGAAACACGGCTTAAGAACGTTTTCCAACAGCAGTTTAGGAAGTCGTTTAGCCACTCGTTCCCGAAGGCCCGCAGTGTTGCCTTCTGAAATATTGCTTCTACCTTCCAAAGAGGAGTGCAAACTGTTGCCCGTGGGAGACTGTGGGGGGCAATAGCAATTTTCAGCGAAACACCGGAGCAAAACTGTTATCTTTACGAAAAATATTTGTCTATTGCATTTTAGTGCTATTGGCCCTTTAGCACAACAGAATATACAACGTGTAACAGAATTAATAGCTAAACCAGAAGTAGTAATAATACTAAAGTTAAACCTTTAGCTCGTAGCACTGAAGCTAAGCCTAGGTACGAGAACGTTTTGATTCTCTTGGAACTTGCATTATTGTCGCCACGGAAATTATTGCATAATCATTTCTCAATCATAATCATAATTTATTATAATGCATAATATGTTACAGAGTGTGATACCTGACGAAAAGTGTAACAATGACACCATGCATCTTTTCTCAAATGAGTAAGTTATATGTTTGATGTAATTCGGATATTTTAGCATTTTATAGATAAGTAGTTTCAGCACAAAATTAATGAGGTAGGCACATATAGAATTAAATGGCTTGCCTATTGTATTTATTAAAAAAAAAAACTCTCCTAAGAAAAGTTGCAATGGTATAGTCTGTCTGTCTATCCTTACTTTTTCATATTTAGTAAACATAACAGATCTCATCATCGAGATAAATATAATATGTATTGATTATTATGATCAATAAATATTTTTAAATTGTCTTTTGTATCTCGATGGTCTTTTGTAATTCTTGAACCACAAAACAGCTCCCCCTAGCTTGCCCCGGAGCTGGGGGATCAGCTGTACCACCATATTTTGGTAACACGTTGTATCTTAGGCGAAGCAAAATGGAAAGCCATGCTTGTTAAAAGCTGAAATGTGAAAAAAGTTTCAACACGTTTATCAGAATTCGGCAGAATGTAATTTGTTGACACCATTTTAACAATGAAAAACAAACTTTTTGTAAACGAGCCACACAACTCGACGTCACGGTCGGCGAGCACACTGCCCGCGACCGTTGTCATCTCTGCAAAAGTTTTAATTAAGTGACAAACTACGCAATAATTTCACCGGATAACTTGTACAAACGCACGTTAGGACAACCGCAGCTAGGCGCATATGAAAACTGCTCGTTGGCGGTCACTGGGAGCTGTTCTAAAAACTCGGGCGGACCCTAAAGTTAGAAAGGCTTTCTAAATTGGCTTTTACTTAGACTATTCTAAATAAAGAACATGGTTGATAAACTGAATACAAAATTAATTATACTTATTTACCTTCTTATTTACCTTTGATCAGATTATTTACTTATTTGAAAAGCTTGATCTTTGGCAGTAGTTTGGCATAGTAAAATGGCTTTTGGATCTTGCTTTTATATTCGAAATTTTTCGGAGAAAAAAAAATGGTAAACGCCTTTTTATTCTTTTTCATTAAATATCCGAATCATGTATTGACACCGGCAGGTTTTAAAAATCTGGAAAACTACAGTGTAATAAATTGTAGTGTGTGTACTATTTGTACATTATGTAGGTACCTACAAAACTAAAAGAGTTAAATTTAAAAATATGCACTATGAATTAAACTTTATATAAAAACAAACAAATAAATAAACGAAAACGTGTTAAAATATCATTGACTTCGAAGTATTATTTAACGCACGACTTGCTTGGTAGGTCAACTTGAACGTAGGTAGTCTCTGGACATTTACAGCTACTAAAGTATTTATCCAGGTAAAGTAGAATTCGTAGAATAAATTTAGTAAATGTTCGCTCCTGTTAACATTTTGAATATCTCAGACAAGATTAGTGAATAATGAGACTTGGAATACATTACTATACATTACAAGATTCATGTTTTTTGAACAGTTTCGGTTGGTGATAAAAACTATACTCATCTGCTGCTTTTGTCTTTAGATTTATGTACTTTGTTCCAGATATTCCTATCTATGGAACTCATAAAGAAGAATTCATTAGAATTCATTAAAACAACTGCTAGTTAATAATTATTGGTTTATTGATTTATTATGTCAATAATAGCGTCAACGGTGGTGTTCGGTGTCGGTACAATGTAATGATTGTATAGAATCTCGAATAGGTAGAAAAGAGATTGTCAAGAACATCGATTAATTCCACCGAACATACTTTTTACATTATGTTTTTTTATAACATCAACCATGCCCAGATATTATTAGTAGTTTATGCCATTGGTCGTAATAAAATTTTCAACACACTTGCTCGTAAAGTGAGCCCTAATACATCGCTTTTAGGGCCATAAACCGAGCTATAACAAACGCGTGCAACAATATATAAAACACTAGTTCGTAATAGAATTAACCCTACAAAGTTAATTTAGTACCTTACTGCAAGTTCTATGCGAGTAAACAGAGCATTCCCAATTTAGCCGGGTAATACAGTTATTTTTTTTTGACAACAAAGAAGTTTTATGCTGCTGAAAATTCATATACATTTTTGGAATAAATAAATGTGTAAGTCCTTAATTAGGTCAAATAAATATATAATTATTATCAAATTATTCATAATTCACAATATTTTGTTTTAAAATATTAAAATATTTGCATTTTGTCACTTAAAATTATAATTTTGAAGTATTAGTAGTGGGCTGTATGCTCCTCACCCCTTTGTTCGCAAAAAAATCTTGCGTTGGGCTGTGAAAAAAAAAACATGCGCGCCTTTTCCCATTATAATCATATTTTGTTTTTGCCATATTTGTTGCTGTGTGATAAATTACTTTGTTTTTTCCTCGCAAATGTGTTGAAAAACGTCGTATGAAACTCGTGAGCTCTTGCTTATTGCACACTCGGCTGCCTTACGTCCTCGCCTGCGGCTCGGGCTGCAAAGGGCTTGCAGTTCGAATATTCGAATACTTCGAATATTCGCCTTATTTTGCTATTCGAATACTCAAGTCGGTGATATTCGAATATTCGAATATTTTCTACTTTGTCAGATTTAAGCAAAAGTCGTTCATTAAATACCCGAATAGCTATTGTGTGCGTAGAATGAAGCGTTTAACGTTCACTTTCTCGTCTATTAATTTTTTTACGTATGTTTGTTGTCCACAAATTGCAAAAGATTTTAATTTAGCTTCCCCATGAGCAAAAGAATTGAAACTTAAAACATAGGTCAGAACTGGAAGTCAATGAAATATCATAGTGTCATTGAGCTGATTCGATGATGAAAAGGGGAGAGGCCACAAGAAATCTGTATTAAAACTATGCAAACCCATCGAGTTTGGGCTCGTTTCATTCGTCTTGACAAGTATTCTGTTGTGAAATAGTGTCCAGCCAGGATGATGATGAATCCTACACTGAGAAAAATGCCCATCATAAATGACGTGAATTCAGATTAAAATAAGATGGATTCACTTAAAGCACGGAGTATACTGATATCACCAAAAAGTACGATGATACTACTGTTGCTGATGATAACGGTATTTAAGATGACATGTCACCATACCTTTGGTAGGACGAGCATACAATATTTTTAATATTGTATGCTCGTCCTACAATATAAAATATTGTATGCTCGTTCCTACTACTTATGGTTACTGTCATTGTACATCGAGTTATATCCTATTATTTTTCCTACTATTTCTCGATGACATCCTCTTATGTCAAAAAATATAATATTCTTTCATCATATCTCAAGTTATGTCCTATTATTTTTCGTACTATTTATTGATGACTTCCTCATATCTCCAGTTAGGTCCTAATATTTTTCCTACTATTTAGAAATTATTTCCTCATATATTCGGTTGTTTTCTACTATTTATCGGTGACTTCCTAATATCCTTAGTGAAGTCCTACTAATTAAAATATACTTTTCTCGTATTTCGGGTTAAATCCTACTATTTAGCAACGATTTCCTCATATCTCCGGTTATATCCTATTACTTTACGTGCTATTTATTATTACATCCTCTTACCTTGGGTTATCCTAGTACAGTCGCCATCAGATATACTGTAGCAGAAAAGGTGATCAATTACTTCTGAAAAGTTTAAATATCAATAAATTCTATACAAAGTGTAAACGAAGTGTATGGAATTTATTGATATTTTAAACTGTTCAGAAGTATTTGATCACTTTTTCTGCTACAGTATATCTGATGGCGCCTGTATTAGGATAACCCAAGGTAAGAGGATGTACCTAATAAAAAATAGTAGGTACGTAAAGTAATAGGATATAACCGGAGATATGAAGAAATCGTTGCTAAATTGTAGGATCTTACCCAAAACACAAGAAAAGTCTATTTTAATTGGTTGGACTTATCTAAGGATATGAGTCACCTTATTTGCTACAACATATCTAAAGACGACTGTACCTACTACTTCTTTCTTACCTAATTCACATTCCTAAAATACTTAAAAAAAGAGGATCGCGCATAAGTAAAAAATAACAATTTAAAGCATGTGAAATATAGAAAAAGTAATAGGTACCTTCATAACTTGGCAATATGCAATTGCATTAAAAACTTAAAGAGAACAGGAAGACACGTGTATAAAAAAAACAGAAATAGTAATCAAGAGTAATTTTATTTATTTTTGAAAGTTTAATTATTGCAATATCAATATTTCTTTTTGAAAGTAAGTAACGTAAATTTTTACAATATTATTTTTTTACTTTTATATAAGTAATTATTTATTAATAAATAAATGTATTGTACAACAGAAAATAAAGACACCAAAAATAATGTACCTACCTATTCGCAAATTGAGCACATAATAGTACTTAATTATAATAACACAGGCTTATAAGCTTACGGTGTACTAATCCGAAAAGGACTCATTGTACTCATTATGGTGAACAACTTTTACTTTGGGCACAACATAATTCGACGAAATTTACTTAAGGTGGTACCCTGAGCGAAAGTGGTGCAGCGGTGAATTATATTTAATATTATAATTCTAATACACAATTTTAAAAATATTTATCGTGGAGATTTTAGGGCCCACAGTCTAGTATTTTTAGACGGTATCGTTACATTCCCTCGTAGTCACTGCTAGAAGTAGATAGCAAAACTGCTAAAAGTGGCCGTTTTTGACACATTTGCTATCTACTTTTACGAATGACTACGAGGGCATGTAGTGATACCTTCTAAAAAAAACTAGACCAAGGGCCCTAAAATCTCCACGATAAACATTATTAAAATAATTTTCTATTAATAACTTATTAAATAAAAACCACTGAGGGCGCCACTTTCGGTCATACAACCGCCTTAAGTAGCAGCAGTTTTTTTCGATTTCAGAGTTTACCCGATAGTAAAAGATATAATCCCGTACCTTTATGCTTATAACAATCACAGTATTTGTCAGTCAAAAATAATTTACATAGTTAAAAATAAATACCTATTTAGCATGTCACAACTTACTTACGTACCTAATTATACTCATGACACTAAGAACAATCTTTAGGAAAATCCATAAAATATGCAAAATAATTTAATAAGTAAAATCATGATTCGCTTTCAATGACTTAAGATAAGAATCACCCAGCATTCTGCAAGATACTGTGGGTTATACCCACCGTCTCCGTCAAATCCTTCCAATATTTCTGCTCGTGATGTTTGCCAATTTTTCCTGGAGCGACGGGCAGGAGCCGCAGGAGGTATGTTAAATAAGCAACCGAGGAGTAATATGACAGCAATGAAATTTAGTCTCTGGTTTTGTATCTGAAAAAAAAATGCTTATTGTATATAACACTACACATTATTATTAATTTATTTTTTTGTCAAACGAGGACAGACCAGAATAATTACATAAATCCTTACCGTCACAAACTGCTAGTGTGTCTGTTATTTTTTTGCGAAGAAACTTGTGCTTTGTGGTGTTCAGCTTCTGCCGGGCAGCTTTTAAATGGTGTCAGATGAAGCTTCGAAGCTGTCGAGACCGCCGCATTTTAAGCTAAAATCAAACATGTAATTTGTGATAAGAATTCAATGTTTTAGGTCCATTTCAATGGCAATAATATGATCATTTGATTTTTTCCTTCAAATGATAAGTACACTTTATATGAAGAGAAAATTAAAATTTACCCCAAATACGTTTTTTTGTCTTCCAAAATGATACGTTTTATATAAAAAGTTAATTTTCTTCCCCCCCAATAAAGTGTGCACGCGCACGCGCACTACATAGGCTTGGCAACTTACCTTCAAAACGTTGTATATAAGTATTGAGCTAGATTCCATTATTTTAGCAAGTCATGAGTTGCTTTATCCATAAGTATTGCACTTTGCACTCACTCACATTTAAAAAAATAGTCAAATATAAATAAATTCTGTACACGCTAAAAACTGTCCTTGCGACTCTGCGACTCCGACTGACTGAATGGAGAGAATATACAAAACGATGAGTAATGAACGGCGAATTTACGTGCTGTCATCGTATTTTTTAGGAATCATACAAAAATTGATGCAAACTCTTAAATAAGTTTCTGTAATCGTATTTTTGTAGGATTCATTTTAATTTTGATACTATAAGGGGACGTCATCGTATTCTAGATGCTTCTTCTCAAAAACTATGACAACTTTTTATGGAAGGTGGCATTTTCATTGTGATTTAGAATTATAATCTTATTTATAGATTATCATACATATTTATAGGACAGTGGGCTATTTTCTATTATATAATGTTATAATATTAAGAAGATAATATTATTTTTGATGACCAATTTTTACGATATAATATTTTGGCCAAAACTCTTAAATAAGTTTCTGTAATCGTATTTTTGTAGGATTCATTTTGAATTTTGATGCCAATTCCTTATATTTTAAGTGAAGGTAATCTCAAAATAAAAGGAACTGGCACATAATTTTATCATACTACTATAAGGGGACGTCATCGTATTCTAGAGATGCTTCTTCTCAAATACTATGACATCTTTTTATGGAAGGTGCCACTTTCATTGTGATTTAGAATTATAATCTTATTTATAGATTATCATACATATTTATAGGACAGTGGGCTATTTTCTATTACATAGTGTTATAATATTAAGAAGATAATATTATTTTTGATGACCAATTTTTAAGATGATAAGTGTCATAATATTGCCTTATTTAACCATATAATTCGACTACATCATAACACGTTTCAAGATATCGTAATATAAACCTATTATTTCCTTATTTTAGGACAACGCACTTAATTTAAACGTACGCCACGATATTTTAAGATTACCCCAAAATGACATTTTTCTCAGTGTAAAGAAGGCCAAAAGTACTCTGTAATGAAACCATGCAACCCCATCTAGTTTGGGCTCGTTTGATTTGTCTTGACTAGTACTCTAATAGAGATGGTTTCCAAGGTTCGATGATGGAGCCGGAAGAAGGCCACAGAAACTCTTCAATAAAACCATGCAACTCCATCGAGTTTATGCTCGTTTAATTTGTCATGATGAGTACTCTGTTGGTAAATAGTGGCCAGGGTTGGATGATGGAGCCGGAAGAAGACCACAGGAACTCTGTAATAAAAACATACAAATCTATCGAGTTTGAGCTCGTTTAATTCTTCTTGACAAGTATACTTTGTTGGGAAATAGTGTCCAGGGTTTGATGATGGAGCCGGAAGAAAACCTCAGGAACTTTGAAATGAAACTTTACAAATCCATCGAGTTTGGGCTCGTTTGATTCTTCTTGACAAGTAGGTACTCTGTTGGGAAATAGTGTCCGCAAGTTCTGATGATAGAGCCAGATGAAAACCACAGGAGCTCAATAAAACCATACAAATCTATCGAGTTTGGGCTCGTTTAATTCGTCTTGGTAAGTACTCTGTTGTGAAAATAAATAGTGTCCAGGGTCTGATGATGAAGCCGGAAGAAGGCCACAAAACTCTAATAAAACCATGCAACTCCATTTAATTTGGGCTCGTTTGATTCGTCTTGACTAGTACTCTGATGGGAGAGGTTTTCAAGGTCTGATGGTGGAGTCGTAAGAAGGCCACAGGAACTCTGTTATAAAACCATAAAATCTATGGAGTTTGAGCTCGTTTGATTTGTCTTGACATGTACTCTCTTGGGAAATAAAGTTCAGGGTCTGGTGATGGAGCCGGTAGAAAAGCCCAGGAACTATTTTTTTTTATAAAAAATAAGTGAGCATTTGTCCACAATAACACCTGGTGTTAAGTGATAATGCGGACTACGATGGAGCATACTCACTTAGATAAAGGCCATTCACTCTAGCCTTGAAAAGGCCCAAGATATAACTTTTGGGAAACACTTCGGCAGGCAGCCTGTTCAACTCTTCTGAACTCTATAATGATACCAAACAACCTCATCAAGTTTGGGCTCGTTTAATTCGTTTCGAAAAGTATTCTGATGGGAGATAGTGTTAGACTCTGGTATGATGATGACGCCAGAAAGAAACCATGTAAAAACACAGTTAAGACTAAAAAGCAGAATATAAATATTTACTGACAAAAAACGAACCAAAGTTAAATGCTTCGTTTAAAGGGGCGCATTTTGTAAGATTTATCATCAATTAACTTTTGCATCCGCCCCACGTTTTTAGGTTTAAAACTTCTGTTAGTCCGTTTTTATAGGAAATAAATAATAATATGACCCTATACAGAAGTTTTAAACCTAAAAACGTGGGGCCAATGCAAAAGTAAGTTTATGATCTAACAGAATGCGCCCCATTAAACGAAGCATTTCACTTTAGGTTAACTTGGAAAATAAACAATATTTAGTAATTACGACCATCTGTTTTACTTTTGAGAAATATTCGAATAATATTCGAATATATTCGAATACCTCCTTAAAAAAATTCGAATATTCGAATATTGAATTTCATCGAATATTTGCAAGCCCTACCTGCAACCCACAGCCTTGTGTGCAATGAGCAACCTAAGCTAACTTGTCTCATAATGTACTATAATGTAAGTATCATTGGTGGATTTGTATAGATTTCGAACTAGTTAGTAATAAGTAGGTACAATTGAATGTAAAATATGATAATGTAATGTAAAATTTGAATGGTTTCTGAGACGTAAAGTAACGTTATATTATAAGTGAAGAGCATGAACCAAATGAACCCTATTAACAACGTTTAATCCATTCAATTAGTCGAAGATTAATCGATTATCAGGCTTATACGATTGAATCGATATTCGTAGCTTCGTAGGGCTGATTTTGTAACATTCATTTTGGATTTTGCTACACTTACGAGCAAAAATGGAATCCTTCTTATTATTATCTTAGCAATAGGCCGCCGAATTCCTAAGGGTGCGAGTTCGAGTCCCGTCTGAGAAGCTATGGGTGAATCGATTTTTTCTAGTAAGAATATTATTTTTAACATAATATAAAAAATGGCACTGTGAATGTTAAAGAAATAAAGATAATAAGGTTGCTAAGGCTTTTACGGAGGCTGAAATTTATATTCAATAATGTCACTATCTCTACAAAAATTAAGTGTAAAGAGGACAGGATATAGACTTACATACGTACTAACTGGTCGAATATTTTGCTTTATTTTATTTATACCAAATTATACCTAAGGGCTGATTTTTCAATGCCCAGATTTTTCCAGATTCTAAAGCATTATTTATTTGATAATGTATTGTACTAACAAATTGACAATGTTTGTCATATGTAATTATGTTTGTTTGATAAATTTTTTTAAAGACTTATTTTATTTATAACTGACTGATAGTTATCTGAGGATTGAAAAATCAGCCCTAAGTATTATAAACGAGGAACAGTCATCATTTACTATTAGGTATCACAAGAAAGGTTAAATACTTAAATTGCCTTTTACAAAATGTACAAAATGCATTAATGGTTTTCGTTCTACATGAAAAATTACAAAAAATAGTCCCAAGCATTTTCATATCATTTTGTATTGTGCTAGCAAAAGGTTTTTTCTCGTAGACCCACGGTGACGGCGGCGGATCGTATCCTTGAATAAGTCTGGAATCTCATGGATCCTTTTTCCTTTACCTGTGGCACATTGAATTACACCCAAATCCGATACAACACGGTTTACTAGGCCGGTCCTTCGTGTGACGCAACCGGGCCTAACCGACTGTTAACGATTTCATTGTTCGTAGAAAAAAGTTTTGGTAAGAGGGATCGAGCCGAAAATGTTATGATTTTCGCAACTAAATACAGTTGCTACGATTTTGCTACGGATTTTTTACCCTCTACGAATTTGCTACGTCGTAGCTATCGTTATTTTTATAATTAATTCATTTTCATTTTGTAGATTTATCTTATATAAACTTACATATTTAAACTTAACCTGTGTGAAATAGAAATATAATAACGCTTACTTCAAATTTTATAGGATTTCACCCACGTTGTCCAGTTTTGATTCTCACGATGACATTTTGTTAAATGGTTTCAGACTGACAGAGATTAATGTTGAGAATTGGGATATACTATAAATACCACCTAAACTTTAATTTACCTAGTGATATACAATTATTTCTAAAAGTTTTAAATGTTAAACACGTAAGTACATATCATTAAGATTAAGAAATGATTAAAATTGTTTGTACGATGCACGTACATGCGATTTATTTTGTTATTAGATAAAATTCTGCTTATTATGTATATTGTTAAATTATAGCAGACGCGGCGTAGCCGTGACCTGCTTTCTTTCACTTCCTACCGGATTCAAGCTGCACTTTATGACATAATGTAATTTTATTAAACATTAATCGATTAGATTCCGTGACAACAACTACTGCATTTTCTTTTCTTTGCAATCATCTGCATACAACCCTGCATCCGACATCTTGCATCACTGCATTTTAAATATTACATTTTGCATCAAACATTTTGGTCCTTCGATAAAGGACTTTAGATTCAATTCCTTTCGCGTTAAGTTACTATTTCGGGGAAGAGTTGTTTCGAAGTCCTGGGTATTAACCAGTGACATCGCGAGTGAACCTGACCGCGTCCGCGCATCGGCCTGCATCCTGTTGAACCTGCATCGACGTGAGTCCGGCGATCCAGAGCTGCACATTCAGAAAAGAAGAGGTCCAGTAATTCAAGTAAGATCTTTCCATATTTTTCTTGCATTGCAATGGAGGGCTTATTTGAGCGTCAAAAGCATATCTTTGAGGAGATTAAGAGAATCCATGCAAATTTTAAGAAGGATTCGGCCAGTCGTAAGTCCAAAGAGTATATTGAAAAGAGATTGGAGGCTTTAGATAACTTATGGGCAGAATGTCAACAAAACGACGGAGAACTGATGAAGGCGGAGCAGAAAACTCATCAGTATTATGTAGAAGGCATCATCGGGGTAATCCAGAAATGGTATGAAGGTACACGCTTTGACTTATTATCGTGGAAGGCGGAGCAGAAGGAGGTTCCAGTTGTGGTGGAGGAAGCGAGACCACCCACCAGTTCCGGACTTCTTGAGCAGTTGCAGCAAACCAGGTTTGACAGCACACAATTCGTAAGTCAAGACGGTAAGGCTGGAGACTTGCAACAAAAAAGCGATTTGCAGCGTGCCTACTTTAGAGCATTTAGCAGGTTAGTGGACTCGATTAGAGTGGATGAAATAAAGGAAAAGTGGGAAATTGATGACAAATTAAAGTGTTTAGAGTCACGCTGGAAGCCGATAGATAATTTACATTTGCACATCGATGGTATTTTGCTTGGAATGGACTCTGAATACTATAGAACTTTTAATGAGCTTGAAACAAAATATGAGCAAGTGAAACGGCAATTAAATATTAAATTAAATGCGTCAGTGTGTCAACAACAATCTGTGCCAAAATATGAAATTCCTTTGTTTGGCGGCAATTATACCGTATGGCCTACATTCATGGATTTGTACTCGGAAACTATACATAACAATCCAGCTCTTACAAAAACACAAAAGATGCAACATTTGAAGGGAAGGTTGCGGGGCGAGGCGGAAAAGCTCGTCCAACATTTGCATGTTGCACCAGAGAATTATGATACGTGTTGGGATTTATTATGTCATAGGTATAATAATAAGCAACTTTTATTTACTAAGAACTTTCAAATATTTATGAGACAACCTAATGTGCAAAATCAAACTTCTTACGAGTTAAAACGGTTGTATGACACATCAATGGAGACTATTCACGCTATACATAATTTGAATGTAGACACATCGACTTGGGATCCGATGTTGGTACATATTTTATGTGAAAAGCTCGATTCCGAAACCTATTCGGATTATATGCAATCAAGATCCAATGCACGGGAGTTACCTAAGTTCGACCAGTTTATGCAATTTTTGGAAAGTAAATTTATTGCATAAACTGGTCGAACTTAGGTAACTCCCGTGCATTGGATCTTGATTGCATATAATCCGAATAGGTTTCGGAATCGAGCTTTTCACATAAAATATGTACCAACATCGGATCCCAAGTCGATGTGTCTACATTCAAATTATGTATAGCGTGAATAGTCTCCATTGATGTGTCATACAACCGTTTTAACTCGTAAGAAGTTTGATTTTGCACATTAGGTTGTCTCATAAATATTTGAAAGTTCTTAGTAAATAAAAGTTGCTTATTATTATACCTATGACATAATAAATCCCAACACGTATCATAATTCTCTGGTGCAACATGCAAATGTTGGACGAGCTTTTCCGCCTCGCCCCGCAACCTTCCCTTCAAATGTTCAAACTTCAAACTTCTTACGAGTTAAAACGGTTGTATGACACATCAATGGAGACTATTCACGCTATACATAATTTGAATGTAGACACATCGACTTGGGATCCGATGTTGGTACATATTTTATGTGAAAAGCTCGATTCCGAAACCTATTCGGATTATATGCAATCAAGATCCAATGCACGGGAGTTACCTAAGTTCGACCAGTTTATGCAATTTTTGGAAAGTAAATTTATTGCATTAGAGCCATTGCAACGAAAAAGGCCTGAAAACGGTATTCATTCATCTCATAAGCCGATGAAACAACAATTTAATGCATCGCGTTCTTATGATAAAAATTATAACTCAACGGGTCGACAGGCTATCAGACATCAAGGCCACGGGCGTCACCCTACGTGCAACTTTAGCTTAGGAAAAATAACGTGCCCATTATGCAAAAATGATCACGCACTGTTCAAATGTGCCAAGTTTATTGATATGACAAATAGAGAAAAACTGCACGTTCTAGCTAAACACAACATATGCAAGAATTGTTTATACGTGCACAACAAAGGTTTTTGTGGCTCAGACAAAAGGTGCAAGGAATGCAATTTGCCGCATAATACTTTGTTACATAGCGCTCTCAGCAACGTAGAACGGCCGCCTATGACATCATTGACAGCGCCGAAGTCAACTTATGAAAAACCTATGCAAAACAATTATGTCTCGAACAATGATGACGAAATATTATTACCGACTACATTAATTCGGGTGGCAACGGTTAGAGGAGAATATGTGACGTTGCGTGCCCTAGTCGATCAAGGGTCCCAGATTACTTTGATTACAGAGAATGCAGCCCAAAGATTAGGTTTACAGAGAGAAAAATTAGATGCAAGTATATCAGGTGTTGGTACTTTGTCAAATAAAAGTAAAGGTAAAATACACTTGAGTTGCAAATCAGTTTGCACCGACTATCAATTTGAAACCGATGCATTAATTATGACACGCGTTGTTAGCCATTTACCGAATACGTCATTTGCAGTTAACGACACAGAGCACGTTAAAAACATTACATTAGCTGATCCCGAATATAACGTTTCGAGGCCCATAGATATTCTTTTTGATGCACATGTGTTTTCGGAAATTTTGTTGTGCGGTCTAATAAAAGGTCGTCCAAACCAACCGATAGCGCAGCAGACACAATTAGGTTGGATCATGTCTGGCAACGTCAAAACATTTAACTGTCATGTGATCACGAATAATAGCGATGATTTAGCACGATACTGGGAGGTAGAAGATATTCAGGACGAGCCCTCTGGCTCCATGACGTCACAGGAACAATACTGTGAAGAATATTACACTGCAACAACAAAACGGTTACCAGATGGACGTTATGAGGTTCGATATCCCATGAAGCCAGGGTTCGAGAGCCAACTGGGTAAATCAAAACATCTAGCGTTAGCACAATTGAGGCAACTGGAAGGAAAATTAAATAAAAATACCGAGTTTTCAAACGATTACAAAAAATTCATGACAGAATATTTGGAAATGGGTCACATGAAACCGAGCCCCAGAGATCGTGAACCGACTTGTTATTTGCCTCATCATGGTGTTTTGAAACAGGATTCAGTGACTACGAAGTTAAGGGTAGTCTTCAATGCATCGCAAAAAACTGGTTCGGGTTTCAGTTTAAACGATCTCATGGAATGTGGACCGAAACTACACCAGGATCTGCTGACATTGTTAATGCGATGGAGATTGCACAAATACGTCTTTACCGCTGATTGTGAGAAAATGTATAGAATGATCAAGGTCAGCGAGGAAGATCAACAATTGCAAAAAATTCTTTGGAGGGACAACGGAGAACAACAAGTCCGACAATACCAGTTATGTACCGTGACATTTGGGGTGAAAGCTGCCCCGTTCCTGGCCTTACGAACCTTGAAACAGTTAGCGCTAGACGACCAGGATAAGTACCCCCTAGCCAGTGACGTCATAAACAACGCCATGTACGTGGACGATGTACTATGTGGTAGTAATAATTTAGAAATCGTCAAAGCAATGCAGCAACAACTTATTGACATGTTTCGGGGTGCAGGGTTGACATTACGAAAGTGGTCGAGCAATAATCCTGAATTATTACGTAACATCAGTGAAAATGAGTTGAGTCAGACAACCTTACACTTTAAAAGCGAAGGCACAACAAAAACGCTTGGGTTGCAATGGAACCCACAAACAGATTACTTTGCGTTTTCGAATAAAATTAACATAAGCTGCACTAAAGTGACAAAACGCGTGTTACTCTCGGAAATTTCAAAAATTTTCGATCCGCTTGGGTGGCTCACTCCGGTAACACTTAAAGCGAAATTATTATTCCAACAATGCTGGCTCTCAGAGTGCGACTGGGATGACGCGGTGTCAGAAGATATACAAACCAAATGGCAACAATTTTGCAAGGACATTGATGACATTCGACTGGTGAAAATACCGCGACACTTGGGAGATACTTCAAGATTTGTGCAATTACATGGGTTTTGTGATGCATCTGATAAAGCGTATGCATGCATTATTTATTTACGCACTTTGACGGAAGATGGTGACAGTATAATTCGAGTCATCGCGGCTAAGTCGAGATTAGCGCCAGTTAAAACCAAACTATCTTTGCCACGTAAAGAGCTTTCCGCGGCAGTGCTGCTTTCAAGACTCATGAAAACAGTATTACGTGCCAATACATGGGAAAACCTAAGTTATGACATCTTTGCGTGGACCGACTCAATGATAGTCCTTGCATGGTTAAAACGAGATCCTACCACATGGAAAACCTTTGTCGGCAATCGAGTACGACAGATTCGTGACGACATCCCGAAGATGCAGTGGGGTCATGTCAAATCCGAAGAAAACGCCGCCGATTGTGCCACGCGAGGGTTGACGTGCACGCAACTTCTAAACCATTCGCTTTGGTGGCAAGGTCCGGGTTGGCTAAAAACTTTTGACAAGTCTTTGAAGCAAAAGGAATTCATTATTGACACAGATTATGAATTAAAGCAAAAACAAACATGCATAACACAATTATTGCAATCGTCGTCAATTGTAATTGAATTAATTTATAAACATAGTAGTATGAGTCACGTTATTAGAATAGTCGCCTGGCTACTACGTGTGACTCATCGATTTACTCGCGGAGGTTATCTGACACCGCAAGAATTACATGCTGCAGAAAAGTTTATTGTAAAACAAATACAATTACACGAGTTCAAGGACGAGATACAAAAAATAGAACATGACAAGTGCATTAGTACAAAGGGTAACATCCGAAGTTTAAACCCCTTTCTTGATAGCGACAACATTTTGCGAGTAGGGGGAAGATTGAGGAATGCAAACTTAAAGGAAGACACTAAACAACCAATGCTTTTGCCCCATAATCACCGATTGACTGACATGCTTATCGAGCAGGCTCATCTCCAACTTCTTCATGGGGGGCCTAAACTTACATTAGCACATTTGCGACAAAAGTATTGGATTATAGGAGGTTATCGTGCAGTAAAAAGGGTGATTCATAAATGTGTCACGTGCCGCCGCTTTAATGCAAAACCACAAAACCAGATCATGGCTGACCTCCCCACGCCTCGGGTTACCGTTTCTCGACCCTACACACATACAGGGGTTGATTTTTCGGGCTTCGTAGAAATCAAGGCCAACAAAGGGCGTGGGGTAAAAACGCTATTAGCTTACATCGCTGTCTTTGTTTGTTTGGCAACCAAAGCTGTCCATCTAGAGCTTGTAACGGAGTTGAGTACAGCAGCGTTCATAGCGGCGTTTAAAAGATTTTGTGCAAGACGAGGAAAGCCACGTGACATGTATAGTGACAATGGCACAAATTTTGTGGGGGCCAACCGCGTACTACGACAACAGTACAAGGCCATCTTAGACACAATTGACACCCCTTTCCTGAATAAAATAGGGGAGATGGGAATCACATGGCATTTCAACGCGCCTGCCTGGCCCAGCGCTGGAGGACTTTGGGAAGCGGCTGTCAAAAGTATGAAATTTCATGTGAAGCGGGTAATAGGACAACAAAAGCTGACCTATGAAGAGTTTTCTACGCTGCTATGCCAAGTTGAAGCGTGCCTCAACTCGCGACCATTGTGCAATTTGACAGAAAGCATTGATGACATTGAATGTTTGACGCCTGGTCACTTCCTCACTGGAACGGAACTTCTGACTATCCCTGAGCCAGACGACTGCAGCATCGATTTTAGAAAGAGATGGCAACTTGTACAAAAATTAGGTAAAGATTTCTGGGATAAATGGTCTAGCGAATATTTACAACAACTTCAAGCTAGGTCAAAATGGCAGCAATCCAAAACAGATCCTCAATTAAATGACATTGTGTGCATCAAGGACGAACATTTGCCAGCAGGAAAATGGGCACTCGGCAGAGTTATACAATTACATCCAGGACGGGACGGCCATTCACGTGTGGTTACGTTGAAAACCGCCAAGGGAGAACTTAAAAGGCCCATAACTAAATTAGTGCGTCTCCTCGAACCAGAAAAACCTGCAAATGACGAACAGACATACACGCGTAAGAGAAATCGAGGAAAAAATATGACGTGGAAAAGTTTATTTTGTTATACATTATTATTGTTTATGGGACTATTGACACCCTCGATACAACAAAATCACTCGGGCTTTATGCTCACTTCGGTGAATAACAATCAATCACTTTATTTTGATAAGGTCGGAGAACTGCAAGAGATCAAAGAAGAATGGAAATTAATATTTTACTATAATATGACAAATTATTGGCATAACATCGTAGTACTTGATCAATACGTAACACATATTAAAGACTTTCAACGAGAAAATTGGGTCATGCAATTCCAAATGTTACTAAATCAATTAGATCAGAACATGAAAGAGTTACATTATCATAACAGCTTATTAACTTCTCAACATTTGATGCAGAACAGAGTAAGAAGGGGACTGGTAGATGGAATCGGCTACGTGGCCAATACCTTATTTGGGGTACTCGACGAAAGATTCGCTTCAAAATATGAGACCGACATTACAACTATCCAACAAAATGAAAACCACTTATTAACATTAATCAAAAACCAGACAAGCATTTTAGAAGCTGAAAGTAACATTGTACAGAGAAACGAGCAAACCATGATAAAACACCTGGATATGATAAGTAAACATCTTGCAACACTTGACAGAGAATATTTAGCTCAAAAATCGAAAGATGAAACATCATTTTATGTTTTGACATCTATTATGGCCGCCGAAAGTATATTGACAAACCTTAAATTCGTGCAACAAACCTTAATAAACACACTGACTAACCTGTATCAAGGTCACATCGATGTGCATTTAATATCGCCTGGTCAACTACAACAAGAACTAGATAAAATAGCTCGACACTTAGCTCACCACTTAGCGCTACCTGAGACCCAAGACAACATAAAAGACCTTTATAAACTACTTAGAGTTCATAGCCGTATCACACAAAACTATTTAATAATGGAAGTCAAGGTACCGTTGTTGAATGACGAGCCTTATGAACTAATGAAATTAATTAAAATCCCACAACGCATTAGCCAAACTAAGGTTATAAACATTATTCCTGCAACAGCATTTATCGCTATAAATATACACCGAGACACGTTTGTGCCACTAGATCAAACAGATATTTATGAATGTCAAACAATTAGTCAACAGAATATGATGTGCAAGTTCAATCACCCAGTATATGACATAACTCGACAAACGTCTATTTGCGATACACAATTAATTAATTACAGTGACAAACACGAATCATTTTGCTATGCAAAAACTACGGTGTGTAGCGATAACTGGGTCAAGTTACATAAAGTAAACACCTGGTTTTATTATTGTTGCGGCGAGTGCATTGTCCGCATCATATGTCCTACGACCTTGACGTCACAGACACTACGTCACATGGGATTGATAACGTTAGAAAAGGGGTGTGTACTGAAAGGAAACACCTTTATGTTGTATGCAAATATGCAATATAGCGATAAAATTACAATTGAAACACCAAGCCTGCTAATTCCAGAAATTTCACCTCTTAACGAGATTATCCATACATCAGTTGATGTCCAGAATTCGTCAATATTCCCGGAGACACATGAAACACAATTTAGGAAAATACATAGCGATATCCAGAAGTTAAAAGATCAATCCACTATAGAGCCACTAACCTCGCACGATATGCATCATTATATTATGATTTATGTGATTATAGGCATAGGCGTTTTGCTTTTAATTATCACTGTATACTGCTGGAAAGTCAAAATCGGAAAGAGTGGTAATTCGAGAGGGGGGAAGACTCATTGTGAGAACGCAAAGCCAAGCACAAGTGAGGAGATCTATAGTGTAGTGCAATATGACAACAAAAAGCATAAAATAATGAATAAGTTACCAAGTGAGTGTGATAGGGCCCGGCCCTCAGTGAACACCGTGACATTTGACACTAATGAACCAAGATTTTAACCCTTCTGTGTTTAAGTTTACATTTTACAGCTCTTTTATAGTTTTATATTTTCGATATTAAGTTTTACGTATCATGTTTACATTTATAGTTGCAACCGGTTAATTTTTACAATAGCCGATCAAAACATGTGTTACATTAAGTTATATTTTATTGTACTAGTTCGGATTTAGATTTTATTACATTGTTTTACTTTCATTTTGTTTTCTCGGTGGCAGTATGTACGATGCACGTACATGCGATTTATTTTGTTATTAGATAAAATTCTGCTTATTATGTATATTGTTAAATTATAGCAGACGCGGCGTAGCCGTGACCTGCTTTCTTTCACTTCCTACCGGATTCAAGCTGCACTTTATGACATAATGTAATTTTATTAAACATTAATCGATTAGATTCCGTGACAACAACTACTGCATTTTCTTTTCTTTGCAATCATCTGCATACAACCCTGCATCCGACATCTTGCATCACTGCATTTTAAATATTACATTTTGCATCAAACATTGTTTCTTATTTTTCTGTATAAACAGCTGAAGTGCTTTTAAGAGTTCTATTTAAATAATCAATTGAGTAACACAAATAATCCATACTTTGAGAATGTAAAGCAACAATGATACCTATTTACTTCAAAATTTCCTAGCCTTCTTCAATTGGACCCACAAATTGATAATTTGAATTAACGCAAAACGCTTTACACCCTCAAAAGACGATAACTCATTTAACTTTCATAATATCAGATGCCACAGCAAAAACGCTCAGAGATCTGAGATGGCCTCAAAGAGATTTTACGTGATGGCTTGTAATTGATATCAATTATGTTGCGCCAACGGCGGTGCTACAGGCCCATCAGGACGTGCCTATCTGCTGGGCATGCAGTACCTTGGCTTCATAATTTTAAAGCTAACTTAGATTAAAACGATGTTGTATTTAAAGTGAAGTTTAAGTTTTTGTACTAAAATCTGCATGTTCTGTCGATGAGCAGGCTGCTAGAGTTCAAGTGGGTTCAAGTCGGTAATATGTAGATATCACATCGTTTTGCACATAAAACAAAAAATAATAATAGTGATATACACATTTGTGGATATTTTTATTTATTTATTTCTATTTCTGAATTTTGGTGGTTATATTGTGGTAATATTGTGTCCTTATCTTCAGTGAAGAATTAATTTATAACTGATCCTCTTACTTGCAATTTCGATGATTCATGAGTGGCATTGTTGGGAATTGTTGAAACGTATGAGACTTGTTTTAGTTTTTAAAACTTTGTCATGGTTTACCGAAAAATTTATATTCATAATCTATATGAATATAAAATTCTTGGTTTGCACTAACCTATACATTATAAAAAATCTACACAGGTTTGTACTTTCAAATTAAACAATATAATAATACATAACGAATGCCACTAAAGTGTTTTTTTATTTTTCTCCGAAAAATTTGCCGTTTTACCTAGTTTTCACAACTGGCGACCGTGAGTATAGAAAATTTAATAAAAAAACGAACCATTTGTGGTATATGAATGCATCTATAAAGTGTGGAAGACAGGACACCATTGCTCGGCGATTTTTTACCATTGCGGAGAAAGACCGCAGTCGACGGCAATAAAACAGACCTTCCGGCCTCGATAAGGTATTTTGAAGACAAGACGAAAGACTACCTGTTTGGTATCGACCGTACAATCAGAGATCTGCTGTTCCAAGGGAAGCTGAAGAAGAATTTTTTATTCCGACTTGGAAGCAGCAGTAGAATACGTCGTAGTATCATAAGGTATAGTAATAAGTCGTTGGTATCATAAGGTATTTACAGTCAAAATTATCTACAGTCACGACCGTCGGTAGACGCCGAGAGTTTAGATGGTTTTAGGGGTACAGTTATGCGTGTAGATTAATATTGACTAGAATTTGCTCCTGGCGGAACATGACAGACTGATCGTGATCGTACTCGATCAGCGTCCGGTCAGGTGTCGGATGCGACAGTTAAAAAGTAGCATTACAACGAGCGCTTCCGTGCTTCGGAGGGCACGTTAAACCGTCGGTCCCGGCTGTTGTCATCTGTACCCTTAGCACGAACAGCTATCGAAAAAAAATAACGCGCGTAAAAGTACTCTATAGAGAATTATCTATGGAATTTTTATCTTGCTTTACGGCGATAGATGGCGCTGTACAAATTTCCCATTCAAAATTACTCTATCGAATGTTTTTACGTGCGTTATTTTTCTCGATAGCTGTTCGTGCTAAGGATCACATGTTACTGATCACAGTCGTTAAGTCAAGTTAGAGGCCTTACAGGCGGCTTGATAAACTATAACACCAGAGGTGACCACTAATCCTCATTCTATAAGAAAGAAGAAGACTAGAATGAAAGAAACTGACGGTTAACCCATGAACTGGATTTTATTCCAAGACTTTTTGTCATGGTTTGTACTGTCAAATGAAATAATAAAATAATACCGAATGCCACTAAAGTAAAATTGTATTTTTTTCTGTAATATAGTTTTCTCAGCAAAAGTGACAATCAAATGAATCTTTTTATCGGTGTAGGTAGTTCGGTAATCCGCACTATGGTTTATGTTATGTTACGATATAGTTACAGAAGACTATCGAAAATACAAGGTTCTGTGTTCTGTATTTCGTAACCGTGACCATCATCTGGCTATGAAATAGCCTCGGAAAACTCGTCTCTTTGCTCTCTAAGATCGCGGCCCTGATAAATTGTTTTTGGCGAAGTTTGTTAATTCAACAGAGGGGCTATTATGCTGTCTAAATAGGGTATTTGTGAAGCATCCGAAGCGAGCCAATCGTATTTTAGGAGTAGATTAGCCGTAGAGATAAATAAACATAACATCCCAAGTAACATTTTTTTGGGGCCTAGGTTGTGAAAAATGCCTTTAGGTTCTATTAAGGACTTAAAAAGGTTAATGCTTTGCTATCTGGTCAAATTAAGTACTTGAAAATGATTTATAAGTCCTAAAACTAATTGTTCATAATTACAACCTTAAAGCCGCTCACAGGAGTTTATATTAACGTTATTTTGACCTGTATTTCAAGAGCATATAGTCCTAGGATCTTGTAGTTCTCGTTGACTCCTGATTAGGTTCTGGAAAGGCTATCATTATGCTAAAGTGGGAGCTAAAGGTTATTTTTTTTACTTTTATACAACCATAAAGTTATGGAATGTAGAAATCACTTATAAGTTAATTCTATAACCTACCCAAAACCTTTAGGCTGTTTTAAAGTTGTCTAGACAAACAAATTAGGACAGAGTGGTTAAAACTCAAACCAATAAGCTATTGTTGTGAGCTGAAGGCATGATTCAAGCCCTACAAGAATATTTTAAAGCTTTAGGCATCCTCAAAAACGTCAGTTGTCTTGCATAGAGATGGGAAGTGGGAAAAAATTCGGATACCGGATATTTTCATATTTTATCATTTAAATAATAAAGATAGATATTAGGTGGTATTATTAAATGAATTGTCTGTTTTTAAATGACCTTATTCAGTTTCACTGCTTGCTATGGTATGGACGATTGACCATCAATACTTGTAATAAGAAAAAAATAAACGAAATCTCCGTATATCCGTACGTATTTAATCACAATTCACAAAGCACTCAGAATTCTACACAAGAAAATCCATGGTTGTCGATAATGTAGGTAGAATATAAAGTTACATAAGTGCGCACAGTACGGAAACGAAACACGAAACTACGTAGGTATCATCAACATAACATTTGCAAAAGAATACGGGATGCGGATAGAACTCATCTAGGTAGCATTATTTTGATTATAAAATCTATGGCTATTCCAAATGACCATACGAGCCAAATTTTTTCATTACAATTTATTTTATCGCATTTTGTTTTTTTCTCAGTTTGTACAGGTTTTTCGAAGTAGGAATTCACACTACCCTAACAGACTCATACAACATACCAAAAATGCATAACTACATCACGCTTTGTGAATTTAATGTCTATTTCCAACAGCCTATAAAATATATTCATTATTATAGGAACAAAGACTAAAACAATGAAATCTAAGGATGGTAACGATAACGATAGTTTTCATGATTTAACAAAAATATGCGTTCAATTTGGGAACAAACCTTATGTAATAATGTTCGAATCATTTCAATCGGTTAGGTTCGCGTAATCAGTGTACAATGTGTACATACTTTAAAAAATATATACACGACCAATTAGATAGGTAACCTCCTCCTTTTTTTAAGTCGGTTAAAAGACTATTTACTTATAGGTTACTTATGGGTCTCAAAAGTTCAAAGTTTTGTTAAAATCCTTTTCATTTTACAATTTAACCAGAAAATAATCGGGTTTAGGTGCATCCTATACCGAAAGTGGCGTCCTTAGAAGTTTAGAGGCTTAGAGGTTACCTAACCTAAACCCGTAAATTTCTCGTAAATTTTCCGGGATTTTTCTAAAATTTAGTTTTTTCCGGCTAAAATCCCATCCCTAATACAAGATCAACCGACACAGGGGTCAAACGCACGTCCTCCTACAGCCAAAACTTAAAAGCTAATAATTATGCTTAACGGTTGTTTTCGCGACTTGCAAGTTTTGAACTACTCCTAGCGGTAACCTTATAGCTGCGAAAACAGCCTTGTAGTTCTAAATAGCTCCACGAGATTTCCTTTAGCTCTTATTTTGGCAAACATTAAGAACTTTTAGCTGTTACAGTTCTAAAAAGGTTAATTTTAATGCTTTCTAGTAATTTTCTAACGTCAGCCATGTTTTTTCACTGAAATAAAAAAAAAACAAAACAAAAAAGCATTATTTTCATTTAATAGGCAAAATAAAGTAACGTGTGCTGTACTATTTCAAAAAAATGTTTTAACATAAATTAACGTTTTATTTTTAATGCGATTTCACACCAATTATCTTATTTTATAATTTTTATTTATTAAAATATCTTTAAAATTTTCATCTTACGAAAGGCCCTTGTCGTATATAGCACTATTATCCTAAAGTTGTCACGTTACGGAAGGTAACAGATCAAAATTTGAATAAAAAGATAAAACTGAAAGCCAGGAATTTATTGCAATATGTCACGTCCTAGAGTTACAGAAATACGGACTACTATTATGCTAAGTAATTACAACTAACGAAGGATTAAATTAGGGCGGAGCAGGTTATGTAGTGGCGGTCTTACTGGAACGTCGAAGTGGGCGACGCTCGAGGAGGTTACAGAGCCCCGGCGGATCAGATGAGGGACGTGCAGATGGATCAGGTAGCGCAGGTGGTGGCGCAGAGCACGGAATGTTGCAGAGCCGGCTAACGTAGCGGCGAGGGTAGAGCGTGCTTACGGCCAGAAGATCCGACGTCTGTAGGGCAGACGGGAAGATGCACGACGTCTAAGTGGTCACCGCCGGTGTCCGAGGACCGTGCCTCGTTAGTCCCAACCGCTGTTCAGAGTTTTCACGTACTTATACAGTTTTTAAATAGTTTGATTATAGACGTAGAATACGGCGGCGGCGGTTTAGGGACAGTAGTGTAGTAAGACCGATTCGTGGTAAGACTGACTCATTGAGCAGCCCGCTTCTCTATTTATACGCTCGCCATCGAATTCTACTCTACATTTGAAATTATGAATACAGAACAATAAAGTACGAAGGTTTTATCCATAGCTAGGCTGAAAATCTAGAGTTTTGACATTGAATTAAAAAGTTAGCGCGTTGCTATGGCGATTATAATGACAGACATTTGTTGGTAGATAATAACTTTTCAAATCATGAAATTAAAATAATGAAAAATAAGGATACAAGCAGCATAAAAGCAAATAATACATTATGGAATTATCATGGACTAAATTTCACGGCAGTAGCATCTGCCGCTCATAAGTTACAGGCACTTTAAGGTACATGTTCATCCTCATACAGTTTCCTAGCTTATATATACATTTATACAGCTTTTCCCTATAATTTACCTTGGTTTCCATTATTGAGAACGTTAGAAAGAACCTCATAAAGGTAATAACATTACAAAGTGTCACGAGAAAATGCCAGTCGCATTATTTTTATCGTTATTCTGGACCTTAGCAAACTACTTATTATTTTTTATAAATACAAGACTTACTTATCCAGCCATTTTGAAATTTGATGTAATGTCAGCGAATGTCGCCATTATATGGCCTAAGTTGTCATAGAGTTACATACAAGACTTATTTAAAACCTTAAAGCTGCCGTGCAAGGTTATATTAAAGTTAAATTAAGGTTGTGAAGGTTATATTTGGGTTCTGTGTAAACACTTAGAATGGTTCTGGATTTGAGCTATGGGTTCTGCTGCAACTCTCAGAAAGGTTCTGAAACTGGGGCCCTTTTTGCACACAGGAGGTTAATACAAGGTTATTATAACGTTATTGCGCCTTTTAGGACTTACGAGCAGAAAGGTTCTAGAACCTTTTCAATACCTTTCTAGAACCTAAAATGTTACTTGGGATGCCTACCTAACTAAGGTAACGCGTCTAATATAAAACTTGGATAAGGGTATGTGTAGAAAGATTTATACTCGTTATTAACCTCTACCTACATAATAATATCGATCCATACTTAATTTTTTTCCGTACTTGATAGTGGTTTGCAAATAAGGTACTTACATACCTATGTATAAATGTTTAAATATGCTACATTTTAGGCTGAGTTGCACCATCTTAACTTAACCATAACTTTAACAGATACAAACATATCTGAGCCAGTGGTCAAAAGTTGAACTAAGGTGTTATTACATAATGTTACCTAGGTTACGCCATAGACGACAACGACGCTGTCATCGAGTCAGATATTTTTGTATCTGTTAAAGTTAAGGTTAAGTTAAGATGGTGCAACTCAGCCTTAGTGAAGTAAATAAAGGAGTAGAAGTTTTCCATTGTTTGTTTCATTATTATTTTTACCACAGTGTTTAATACTGTAATTTTTAATAAGTAACGACGGTTGGTTATCGTCTTGTTTTTATGGGGAACATGTGCCTAAAGTGTTACACTGTCATGTCACCTATTATAATATACCATTACCGAAGTGTCGGCCATATTGCGTTGATGGGGTTTTAAGCCAGGCCACTGGCTCCTCTGAATACGGAGGGGTGGTTAAGGAGTTTTAACGACCGCAACTCTGCGGAGTACGCTCTGTGGAAGTGACGAACTTAACTCTTAACATTTTATAACCTCCTTTTTGGGAATATGCTTCTATAATATGGCTAATAGGTGAAAACTTGTAAGGTACACCCCAAACCCTTATATGAAGATTATTTTCAAACATAATAAAAGACATTTACAACATAAAATAACACATCTGCTCAAATTTAGGAACGTGCAGGTTGTAACGACAATTTACCTAAAAATACTTCTTACTTTGACAAAAAAATGTGAACTGCTTAGTGTATTTTAAAGAGAATTTGCTCATGTAAAATGCTGTTATTATCCATCGAAATGTACTGTACATTTGAGGTTTGAGACATTTGAGACATTTTGTCGATGTCATTATCGAAATAATCAATTTGCTTTATAGTAGAGCTATGAATATAAAGTAAATCGTGTTAATAAATGCCAAAACTATAAATAAAGCCAAAAAAGTGATGCAACTTTTACGAATGGAATATTCACCACATTTGATAGTCGCATAGTAGATTATATCTAACAAGGGTTCAACTTTTAACTGGCTCCGTGAATGATATTAAAAGTTGGTTTTGCATGCGATTGCACCAGTGGGCGTGCGTTTGTTATAATGTTGAAAACTCTTTTCTAAGCTCATTATTTTCGTGTGGGGTGTGGGTAGATAGCCAAATGGGAAAATACTTTTCTTCTTACTTAGGGCGGATTCGTCCAAACTTCAATATAAACGGGAATAACTATACCAAGAATACATTTATTCTACGATTTTTTTCTCGAGTAAAGAAATGGTCATTTTTCCATGCAATCCAAAGATAAGTAACTCTTGAGATTCTTATTCCTTCATTAGTGAGTGAATATATTAATGAACGTATTATCCGGCCAAATGTCATTGTTCTATAAACGAACTATTTAAAAGGCAAAGTCTTGTCAACTTTATTTTGTCGCCTTGTACGTATTTGTAGCGGTCAAAGTCAAATGTCAAACAAATGTCACTGACATACGGCACGCGGATGCCATTAAAATACTCGCGGATTAACTCTGTTATTCCCCGCGAAATGGTGGTATAGTGACTATTCCTGAATAGGCAAAATACTCTGAGAATAGTATGTGGTAAAACGTAATTTCGGCTTACTCTCGAATAACTGGTCATTTTATCTAAGAATAACAGTTATTCTTACTTGGTCGAATCCGCCCTTAATACAACAATCAACCATTTGATAAAACAAACGACGCATTAAACTAACATAAGCCAAAGTAGTTCTATTTATAGAGTTATATTTAAGTGTAATTTAGGTTTTTCATTTATTTACGAAAATATTCGAAATTTATTTGAATGAAATTCGAAACATTTAAAAATATTCACAGAGAGGAGGAGGGACACACTATGGCACTTTCAGATTGCATTAACGTTTTAGTGCTACAGCTACTTTCGCGAGGATCTGATTTTCAAAGGTAGGTAGGTACTCGCTACTCCCAGTCAAAGTGCACCATCAATTTGTGGTGGTAGTGCAAAGTGGTCGTGAATTGGGTGATTGACTGAGAGGGCAATAAGTGAGCTTCGCCGCAGCAACAACCTCTCAACGACGTTGAGTCAACGTGGTGTACTTGAGTGTGAACTTTACGGGAAATCGACTTTGAATAGATTGAATGTACCTACCTACAAGTCGAATCTAGTCAAATCGTGGTGAAGATTTGAAAGCTGAAAAATTTAAGACTTGTTACTTACAGTGATTTACGTGTTATGATGATAAGATGTCTCAGTTTTGACTTTGTTGCTTGATATTATTTTGATAATAAGTTATTGTTAATATCAAAATCTATTGCAAATCGATACATTGATACTTCTTTTTGACACAAATAAAAACTTACCAAAGAAATGTAGCAATGTGTAAGTAACATCCATCTGTCAAATGAAAAAGATTGCGATAGATTTTGAAATTAGACAATAAGTACTCTGTTTTCACTGTGCTATGGTGACCGGATTGTCAAGACGTCTGACCTAGGTTGTAATCAGTACCCTTAGCACGAACAGCTATCGAGAAAAAAAACGCGCGTAAAATTACTCGATAGACAATTCTCTATGAAAAATTTCATTTCGCTTATCGGCGATAGATGGCGCTGTACAAATTTCCAATACAAAATTTATCTATCGAATGATTTTACGCGCGTTATTTTTTTCGATATTCGAAACCAGCAGCTGTACAAATAGGTGTAGAAAAAGCGTAAGAAACAATAAGCTAATTATAGGTTTTCGCTTATAGTAACAATATAGAATTTTACAAAACAATAATTTTATGTAAGTACCCATCTAAACATGTGTGTGTAATGCTCACCATGATCATGAACTTATTTAGTAAATAGATGTTCAATAAGTTTTCGTTTAAAAGTATCTAAACTACATTTAAATACGTCGACATCAAGCTCACACCCACCCAACCACGGAATACATTACCCAACACCACGTTTAGGCTTTTGGTAGACCTAGGAATAAAACTATTTTGCCTATAGTTGGTCGACGCTAATGGAACTGCAACTGGAACTGCCTGCCATATTATAGGTAAGTACCTATTTATTTACTTACATATTTTTTTTTACAAAAAAAAAAACTTACTTTCTTGAAATTAAATATAAAAATGAGATACTAATCTTTATTAAAAACAAATAAGAGTGTCGCATTTAATTTACCTTCTATCCTTAACGATATACCTTGTTATACCTATATATATCTTTTACAGGCGGATGTACGTAGGTTGTCTCTTTGATAAATAATAAGCGATAGAGGGCACTTCCTTTGATATTGCTATTTCCGATATTCGTAACGATCTCCTATTCTTGGAGTGATGATGCGTAAGTAATTTACTTGAATCCATGGTATCTAGATGCAAATATAATTATCTACGACTAGATTATTTTTCTTGTTGCTTACTTTTTAGAGGGAGATTTTTCCGCAGTTAGTAGTGAGTGTAGCTCAAAGTGGCCATTTTTGGCTAGAATGGATTTTAAAACTTACTTACAGAAAGAATGAAAACTGTTGAAGAGTTATTCAAAAAATATTAGAGACAATATTACATGAGCTTTTTTTAAAATATTGACTTGGTTTACAAGTAATAAAAATAAATGTATTGGCGGCGCTAGTAGGTAAATCTACCTACAGCACCTTAAGAGCGTTCATGCGCTACACTAGCGCCGCCAATGGAAAAAAAATCATATAGCTTAAATAAAGACGAAATTGTGAATTGTGTTCTTCTAGTGTACTCCGTATAAGATTTGTGGTACTAACAACGCTTAAACTATATTTTCTAGTCTGTCGTTTAGTTTAATGGAGTTTTATTGCTAAAAGTGGCCACTTGTAGCAATAAACTAAACGACAGATTAAAAAATATTTTTTAAACGATAAACAGTACAATAAAGCTTATTCGGAGTACACTAGAAGAACACAATTCACAATTTCGTCTTTATTTAAGCACTGCGATTTTTTTTCCACTGGCGGCGCTAGTGTAGCGCAGTAACCCACTTAACTTCTTTTATTTGTTTTTATTTATACTTTGATAAAAATCTTGATATTTCTTTTGAAAGAACCGACGTCACTTGAAAGCAGCACAGAGCTTCTCCAAGTCCGATTTGTTTTTCTTGTTATCCAAACAATTTGTGCGTATTATAGTCTAATCTGACCCTCGTCAGTGTCAAATTTATAATCTTTCTACGCTTATATTAAAAACATACGACCAACAACAAATGTTTGTATTGTGAGTTAAAAAAATATGGATAAAAGTATAGATAAGTATTTTATTACTTTGTTTTCAAATACCTAAGTTAATGATGGGCGACAAATGACGCCCCCTAGTTATATTACTTATTTGATTCTGTATTATTAAGTATTCATTAATATTAGTGATTTTAATCCTATATTGTATATTTATATTGTACACTAGCTTTGGCCCGCGACTTCGTCCGCGTGGATATTCGCAAAATTCCTAAGGAACTTTTGACCGGGGGGGTAATTATGTAACTTTGTTGCAATTAACTCTGACAGAAATCGCAGTTACATCGATGCTTTAGTAAGAACCAATGTGACAACTATCTTAACTAAAGCAGCAATGCTACTGCGCTTTCAATCGATTTCAGTCGACTGTTTCCATTAAGAATAAATATAATGGATAGGGGTTTATAATGATTAATTATATTATGGAGAAAATAACAAACAATTTTAATTATTAAAAGCGTTAAAGATTAATAATATTTTTAAAAAATAAATTTCGTAAAATGAAACCTTTAGTCACGTGACAGTGAACACCAATCAGAAAGCGTCACGTCACGCCGTGCGAAACTCCAATCTTGTCTTTGACGTTTCGAGTATCACTACCGGAGGCGCGTTCCAAACCTACACTCCGAGTGCAACCTAACCACAACCGAACGCAAGTTTTAGCCACTTTTTCCGTATTTCTCCATTGTTTGGATCATATATAAATAACTGGTTTGGCGTTTTTATAGTCGTGCTATCACACTGGGGCACTATACAGTACTTATAATATGAGAAATTCATTTTTAAACGATAAAAACTAGCTATAACGTACGAAGACACGATCGCTCTTTTGTTTGTTTTGCACGGCGTGACGTCATTCAAGACGCCATGACAGTCTTGTGCGTTTTGGAACCAAATTAAAATTGTTTTTTTAAAACGCGAAATTTATAATGTAAACGCTCGATTAAAAATAAATAAACCTTTTTTTTTCGATAAAATGCCTAATAAGCTAAAATATTAAGCAGTTATTGAAATTTTGTCAACTAGCCTATTGTTAACAACAGAGTAACGTAAACATATTTTTATCACACAACACGAATTACAGTTTGATTAATATATTTTTAAGGTTTATATCTCAGAGGATACACAAACACGCGTTGCATACATTTTAAGAAAAAATAAAATAAAAAGTAGCTTTCTAGTCCGATTACTTTATGTGTAACTATACTAAACAGTATCCCGTTTATCTAGGTAACTAAAATCATAAAGGCATCGGAAACAACGGTTGGAAACAAAAGCTCCCCAAAGATCACCTTTGCTAAGAACAAACGATTCGTTGTTTAATTATCCTGTGCGACCCCTACTAATTGAACTCGTTGAAATTTCGATCGGCCGAGTGTTTGTCGAACAGTGGGGTGTGGCGTTAGTTGCCCCTGAATGGACGACTGCATTAATGAAACCCAATGAATTATGAGAAGCGTTAAATTCTGACAATCACAGTATGATTCTGTGATCATTACTTCGGTAGTAGGTACTCTGTTTTCGTCGCCGTCGTGTCTATAGGTATAAATGTTACTTTACTTTCGTAGGCCATTAATTGGAGTAGTAAAATCTTTTGTATTTTTGTATGGATCATTGTTGTATGTAGAGATCCTCCTACGTAGACCTGTCAGTAACCTTTTACATGTTGTTGGATCTATAAACTTGCATTCCATACTGCAGTTTCTGCATATTATTTTACCTGTGGTAAGCCTGTGTTACATCCAGTACACTAATTTAAATTTGTGAATACTTAATACTTAAGTAAGGTTTTTGCAGGTATTTTACCACTTTGAAACGGCTATTTTATTTACCAAAAACTCGTCTGTATAAGTGTTGTAGCACTATGAGTAGGTATCATACTGTAAACAATATCCATGAAAGAGATTGTTAAATCAGTAAAGTTTAATTAAAACATGCTAATAGAAGTATCGTATTAAAAAGTATTTTTTATTAGTCCTCTTTTCCAGCGTTTCCTGTTCCCTATTCTAATCTCCTTTATTAGAGTAACCCGTAATTGAACTTCGGTGGAGTTACGATCCATTGCGCGCATCGAATGTTGGCTACTTAACGTGTCTAATAGATCCCAGCTAACGACTAAGAGATATATTTGAATACGATTAGAGGGTTTAACTTAACTATGTCATTGGATATTTAACCTACATATAGACGAGAATCCTGTTGTCTTTAAGCGATGTTTGTTTATGGGAAATAAAATCATTTGCAAAATTTTTACTAATACAATCAAGGTTTGTTTATTTTTAGTCTAAAATAATATAATCTTTCTTTCATTCAAATTTAAAGTAGGTACAGTACACTGGGCTTGTGTTTACTTTACCAAAACAATCATCATCATCAGTCTATCATCGTCCACTGCTGGACATAGGCCTCTTTACCAAAATGCTTAGTTATTTTTATTATTTTTAATCTTAGATTTAACGACTTTTATAGGGAACCTGAACGTATACACTGCCATTTGAATCATCGTTTTCTTTTTATCGTAGCAGGTGGCGATCCATAGTCTCTGCCTACCCCCATGGGAAACAGGCGTGAGTGTATGTATGTATGTTTTCTTTTTTCACACTAGAGTAAATCGTAAAGGTTTTCGTGCAGTGGTGTCCCTTAGGGCCCTAGGGTGCTGTCGCGCGTTTCGTAAACGCGCGTTAGTCCCATTTGCAACGCGCTACAGCGATGCCAACGCGCTACTAACGCGCTACAGCATCGCGACTGTATCGATGCAAACGCGCGAAAGTGTCGGTCGACATTGGGGAGAGAAAGAGAAATAATAGAAGCGCGACAGTATCGCGATTGCGTCGCGACAGAAGCAAGACAGTATTGCGTTTGCATCGCGACTGAATCATGCTTATGTGGGCGAGTGCACACACCTAGCGACCGCATCGCGACTGTATCGATGCGAACGCGCGTCAGCATCGCTGCTGCATCGCTACAAAAAGTCGCCGTCGGCGAGGGCTAGAAGACTATAATAATAATAATATTTTAAACTCAAGCGAAATATAATTTATTCCAAATATGTACCTATATATCGTAAAAAAATACGGCCATGATCGTAAAATAAAAGCTGTGCAGGCACGATAAAACCGACACACTTAAAAAGTGGCCCTAAAAGTATTGGGATTTATGAAATTTGATGAAAACTTCACGAGAAACTTTGCCTAGTATTGTCGGCAAGTTTCCTTTGACAGGTGCCCCGTGGCGCCCAGCGCGGGCGGATGGTTTGATCGAAACTTTTGAAGGGATGGCTCCTATTTTTATGGACGGTTTTAGACATATAAAAAACTTTTACAATATAAAACTACTGACCTGCCACTTGCCTCGGGTTGCAAACCGGGCTGTGTACACATACAAAGGCGAATGCAACACAGACAGTATAGCTGCTCTGTAACACAGCCGCGTTCGTATGAATAAAGTATTACAAACACGGCTGCATTATTAATTTTATTTATTTTAGTTTATATATAGTATTAATTGTGTCAACTGTTTGTTATCCCAAATAAATAAAATAAAAATAAAATCACAGAAATTTGAAAATTGTCTGCAGTGTGATCTGCTTCGTTAGGCATTGATTTAACAAATCTGGCTGCAATACCTAACCTTTTTTTTATACTGAAAAAAACCGCATTTACGCGCATCCCCCCCACAGGTGAGTGGGGAGGGGGGTTTGTGGGACTCGCCAGGAGGGGACCGCAACATTCAGCGTTGCGGCTCCCTCCACGACTGCCTCCCGTGATCCCACCCAAGTGGCTCGGTGGGATCACGGGAGGAGAGAACACCAACTAAAAAACTTCAGTACCTGCCCACTCGCCGCTGTCTGGCCATGGGGGGTCCTTGTAGGAATGATAAATAGGAAAGAATAAAGTATTACAAACACGGCTGCATCACAGACATTTGAAAATTGTCTGCAGTGTGATCGGCTTCGTTAGGATTAACAAATCTGGCTGCAATACCTAACCTAACCTTGACCTAATGAACTCTTATACATACATATAATATAATATATAGTAATGCATTTATTTCAGGCACAGACTGTAACTCCCCCTTACCCCTACTTCTACCATACTAAAATGCTGAACGATGTATATCAATTAACTACCTATTTCTTTATATTATGTAAGTTACCTACCCAATGTTTTTTATGTATCAAATCTTATCCTTTGCTCCGATTAAATATTCAAACCTATCGTCTACTTAGTTATTCCTTGTTAACCTTTCCTACCTATAGAAATAACCTACATTACTGACGTGCTTTTATGTGGTCTGAAAGGGCTCGTGATTTCTAGGGCGGTCCCTGATTGTGAATAATAGTAACCTAGATTCTTTTCAGAAGTGCAATCATTGTTTGTCTCCCGACTATAACGCTATCATTCTTTCCTTATTCATTCCTAACTAATTCTGTTACTATGACTGTTACTAAATGATAATATCACAAATTAGCCGTTACCCTAATAAATTGTTAATAGAATTTGATATTAAATTTTACATAGATATAATCTTTATTGCACTTATAATTATTATTACCTAATTTATAACAAGACCTGTGAGTAATGAAGAGTTATCTCTAAAGAAATCTCTTTCAGCCAACCTAAGTATTTCTTTAAAGTGAAACTACCTAATTTTTACCTATATTAGAATGTTGATATTGCTTTATGGAGCTTCTTATTCTAATAACTGACTTAGTTTACTGCATACTTTTAAATGGTATAGAAATTACTCTTATGTCTACCCGCTGTACTTATATGATATTCAATATGGTACCTACTTTTTTTGAATAAGTTGCTCAGTATGTTTATAAAAGTCTAGTATGATGGAATGCTAATAGATATTACAGTAATAAGAACTGAATGAAATAACCAAAAGTTATGATCACCCAAAAGTCAGATATAGAAAATTGTTCACCGCTACTAATTATGATTTTATTTTCTTACTTTCTTATTTTATTTAATTTAGGTTATCCTATGTGGTTAGTGGCTTAGGAATAGAGTAAAAGAAGGTAAAATGGTAATAAATATAGAAGTTAACGTTGTATTAATTCAGAATATAGAAAATTTATCATCGCTACTTAATAATTGTTCTAGTGTTTTTTGTCAAATATAAAATATACTATTGTGCTATAGTCAAGTACTAAGTAAACAATGATTTCTTTGCTAGCTAGATACAGAGCACCTCCCCGCTCTATATAGTGAATCTCGACTAACCGTACTGGGACAATTCTCCTCTAGCTCCACCATTTGCTTTCATGACAACTTTAATTAATAAATTAGTTGAATTATTTAGTCTTAGTATGTCTGTCTTAATAAAAGAGGACAAGCAAAGTGCTTCAAGTGATCTATCAGCTTATCACAATGAAGAATTATTTTTCTATTGTGATGGTGGAATTGCACAACTTTAATTTAATTTAAAAATATATTTATTGTTAGCGAAACTGTTTAACATTATAACATAATTGTGGACACAACATTACTATCCATTCAAAAGGGTCTGATAGATCCAATTTCTGAAGGAAAGATAATTTAATTCATAGGGAATGTATTATTTGGTCGCAGTCTTTCCTCATCTCAACAACGGAAACTATTATAACTTCTATGAACTATGGTAATTTCAGTTTAGTCTTCTAATGATATCTAACCTGTACATTAATTGTGTTTGTCAATAAGTACTTAAATTCAATTGTGGAATATAATTCTATTGAAACAACTTCCAATTGAATTGGTAAATGAAACTTAGCTGAAATATTGATGAGAAAGTACTTTAGTTTAACCATTTGAGAATTTGGATATATTCACTAAACAGTTTGATACTTTTATAGTACATAATTGAAGTATTGTTTCTATATTATACAAAACTATTCTATTAATAGAAAAAGTCCACTCAAACATTTTGATCTAGCGTTCTAATAGCCGTGAATCAACCTTAGCATATATAGAAACGCAGGCTTTTTTCATACACCCAGATCTAGATTTCAGTACACCTTCTAGATTACTAGAATAGAATATTTCTTTTAAAATCAATAGTCTCCACACAAAATCATCATAAATCCAATCCAATTCAAAGATAAAGGAACTTTCTTTTATAAGTAGTAATAAATTAACTTTCACTATCCACTCACTGAAGTAATTAATTAATATGTACTCACCGAAACTGGTAAAACCAACACAATTAATGCTACATTGTGAATATTCACTACACCGAGCTATAGTTTAAATGGATTTTTTTGTTAAGGCACCTACCTATGGATTCCTGTTAAAGCGCCTACTTTAAGACATGGAATCTTACCTAGTGAACTTACCTGCCTAACAACTACTAAATTTCTGAATTCCTATGCGACCCCCATGATGTTTCCCGACATCTTTGACGCCCACACAGATCTCACTTCAAAGAATACCCCACCTTCTTGAAATGCTACCTTTTACTTTTGCTCAATTCACCTAATAATAATATTCCTACCTTATTAATGAATTTACCTGCCTATTTGCGTCTAAATTTAGAATTTCCTATGCAATTCTTGGAATGCTTACCACCAATCCTGTTGCCCAATTCTGTACAGTTTGAGTGGCACTCCCTAATTTTCTAGCAACCTTTGACGCTCTCTTGGCCGAGTGGGAAGGAACGACCAAGACCCTACATAAGGAATAATAATACCAAGCCTGCTGCCCACAGCCATGGACAGGGATATCTCCCAACTCATTTCGGACCGTCTGATTTCCATCGCTGTAGGTAAGCTTGGTAATATTATGTGACTAGCTAGGCAGTTTTCAAAACAAATGCCCATCTAACCCGCCACAAGGCTAGACTTTTCTACCTAAACCCCCCGCGAGGATCTGACAAATCGCCCCAAAAAGACACAAAACTAAATGAATACTCATCTAAAATCAACATTGTATAATAATACTAGCAAATCTAGTTAGCTTTCATCCCACAAAATAATGCAGCCCCGACCTCAACAGACTCAAGAACCAATACATTTGTATTACCTCATGACCCCACCGAGAGAACTACATGACTCTATAGGATTTCACTACAAATCTGCATATTTTAATTATGAACTTCAATTCTTAGTAGTCCTACTATACTAATTCAAGAATTTACAGGGAAAACTACGTTACTTTATGATTATCGCAAACAAAATCTACATACTTTAATTATGAACTTAATTATACCAGATAAGCTCAAATTAAAGCATTTATGCAAAAGATTCGCGGGACAAATGCGGCCCTATTCGTCAGAAAACCTCGACCACTTTCTTGCTGACTTCTTGAAATTTGCTTGATTTAAAAATAAACTTTTTCAGTAACGCGATCTTACAGAGGGATGTGGAGTTTCTTCAAAAATTACGTCTTGACGCTTCGCTTGACACCGGAGAAATGAATCCCCGCTTCTCTGATCCTTCCCCTTATAAAGACTAAATTAGCGTCATGACGCGACCCAAAACGGCGCCAAGTAATTTGCGCTTTTTTCATCAAAATAGCTAAAATTTCCCGCGCTAAATTGACATTGTGCACTTTAGCCCATTCCTATTGGTGCCCTATTTCTAGCTCCTCCCCTTATTCAGTGTTCCCCGCTTATGAAAATATTTCACTAACCCTATTAATGGAGATATTAAAAATTACTTACATTACATTTTGATAATTATCTTATTTAAATCAACAAAGACTATAAGTTTCATTTTATGTGAAGTCGTTAACAGTTTCAATAATTCGTCATAACCTCGAAACGCAACACTTTGAGAAAATCATTTTCGAATAATAAAATTTCACAATAATATTACTAAAAGTTACGTAATCAGTTTTGTCTTGTCAATCTTTAATAATACGATTAATATAATTTCCTTACATAAACTAATACCCTCAAACCAACTTCATTTAGATTTTAACTAATTAATCGTTTCACTTTGCTTTACCTAATCCCGTATAATTTAAATTGCCAAAATACCTATTGCTGAGTACTAATTAATGCAAATATTCCGCTTTTCCACCTGCTTAAAATACAGTAAACTTATTATCTCTAACTAAACACACATACAAAAATGGGTACTTTGCAATTTTAGTTAGCAACATTCTTATTATTTTACCCCCCGCGACATTCCGTCGCCATCAATCTGACGCGTCGGTGCTACCATATTGCAAATATAAATTGTGCAGACCGCCTAATTGTGATTGTGCAATCGTGCAATCTGTACCATAGCTGCCAACTTACTAAACCTAATTAATCGCCAAATTTTCATTCCTCTTTAAAGTATTTTTTAGAAATAAACAATTATGACGATAACTGATGAGTGCTAATAAAACTAATAATATTATCAATAATAATTATGAATGAATTATAACTTAATCCATGTTTTGAACGTCACGAGGATTAATATTTAAACCTTGGCGCCAAGAAAGATTTAAGAAACTTCCGCCTATTTTTATGACCTTAAATTACTCTTTAGACAGATTATTATAACAATTAATTACTTAATCATGTTCTATTTTACTAATTATTATTCAGTAAAATAAACAAACACAATTCAGCATTATTTAGTCACATTTATCTCTTGGTAAACAAACTTGAACGAGAATAAAATAGTTTCACATTTATGCAAACCAATATGTTTATTTAAGTTTTTCCCAACAATTTATGCTTTTAAACATTATTAATTTATCACATGAACTTATCTGTGGAAATGAAATTAATTCGTTTTGACTTCCAAAATTGGCAGTAAGGTTAAAACCCTTTGCCTTTCTTACAGAAAATTCACAATTGCTAAATAGTTCCGATTTTTATCACTAGCTGTCAGATTTACGTCATCCTATCTGTCATAATCTTCTGTAATTATCTGTTATTAATTTATAACCTTCTAAGCTAATATTATGTTATTCTTTCTCATCATCAAATTATGACAAACAAATTGTGAAGTACAACAATTTATGAGTCCAAGTAATGTTTAACACAAGCTCCTTTGAAAAATAATGAACATTTTATTAATTGTTGATTGACATCTGAAGTGCTTATGATTTACTACAAAACCTGTGTTTTTTGTGAATAACTGCATAATCAAATGCCGATAAGTTCCTGAGAACAAGGTCAGTGACAACCTTCCTTTAATATATTTCTTTTCTTTACAATTTAAGTAATATTTGAGATAAAAAAATAACATGTTCAGTTTTGAACTGTTACAAGACCCATTATTAAAAAATACAAATTACAAAAATCACATTAAAGACAATAAAATCAATTAAAAAACATACTAAACATACTATCACTTACATAATTAAGTAGGTACCTTATATACCAAAACTTTTCCATGGCAGGGGGCTTCGTCCCCCGAGCCCTCGTCGCTGTGTTACATCTGCCTTTGCATTTACCTTATGCAAACAAACGCTCTGCTGCACTACCAGGTCGCTGTGTTGCAGCTGGGTTTGCACGGACTATTACTGCTCGAAGCCATACGCAAGATAATGCAGCACAGACTATGGGTGTATGTGTTGCATCCGCCTTTGTATTTACGCAACAGGGCTTGGTAACCGGAAAAAATAAATGAAACCTCAAGAAATTGAGGTAGGAAAAGGAAAACAATGATTTATATTGAACATAAACGAAAATACATTTGGTAGTTTGACTTATAAGAGAGATTATCAAAAATACTAAACATTAGGTTTATAGGTTTTTGATAAGAGGTAAGTAGATTGAAAGACCTTGATGTGGATGTAACATGGATGTAACTATTAAATAGGTAGTGACCTAATGATATAATGTGGAAGCTAAAAAACAAAAGTTAGACTGTCAAAAGCTCTTTGTATTTATTGTGAGAGTTTCTTCATTTGTGTCATCGTCAATACGGCGCAGAACTCATTCAAAGGAACGAAGAAGAACGAAGTTTTTTGGTACGACGGAGATGTGATTGTGACGAATTTTCGATTCTCACAACGTAGCAGGCAAGGGAACTTGCTCGAGCCGGAACGAAGTTAAATGTAAATATAAAGTTAGTACATGTAATAAAACTGCCTTTTGAGAATTTCAGGAAAATTAATGTCAAAGAGACGTTTTACACATACGTCCGCTCATTGTCATTATTAAATAAGTCTATGAAATTGATTATTAAATTCGTAATATTTATTGGTTTTACTGTTGCTTTGCTTATAAATCTTATTTTTAGAAAAAGTAAACTTTACCGCGTTACATTATTGACTGTTGAATTATAAGGTTACTCTTTTGTAAAAATTCTGTAAAGGTAGGGAATTAGATCGTACCCTTAGCACGAACAGCTATCGAGAAAAAAAACGCACGTAAAATTACTCGATAGACAATTCTCTATGGAAAATTTCATTTCGCTTATCGGCGATAGATGGCGTTGTACAAATTTCCAATACAAAATTTAACTATCGAATGATTTTACGCGAGTTATTTTTTTCGATAGCTGTTCGTGCTAAGGGTACGATCTAATTCAAATTACTGTCATAGGATAGAAAAATGGCCCTTATTTTTTCCATATCGGCCTCAAACTTTATTGAAATCTATCAATTAGGAAGTTTTCGTGAACTTTTGGAAGTTTCTCTTGAGACTTGTATTGTTTGAGCCTCGGAGATTATTGGTTTACTGTGGCAAGATTGATGAGATATAGATCTTAGTAAAGTCTTAATAAAGTAAAAATGGATTAAAGAAAAACAATACAGACAGTCTATCACTATAACGCAATAGTTCCCGTACAATTATCCAGTATATTTGACTTATTTCGTCACTAGTATGTAATATTAGAATATTTATAGGCTCTATACAAAATAAACCGGACACCGGACGGCGCTCCGTGGGTAGGCCCCCGACAAGGTGGACCGACGATCTGGTGAAGGTCGCGGGAAGCCGCTGGATGCGGGCAGCGCAGGACCGATCGTCGTGGAGATCCTTAGGGGAGGCCTATACCCAGCAGTGGGTGTCGTGCGGCTGATATGATGATGATGATACAAAATAAACTTGTTTTCATAACAGCACAATCTTTCACTGCCAAGTGAGCCAGACACAATAGAAAACAGCGTGTGAAAAGCGTGTTTTATTATAAAACGATTTTGTTGTAGTGTGGACTTAGTGTTCACTAGTTATTCATAGAAAAACAATTTTTGAAATAGGGTAAGCACATTATTTACACAAACGTCATAATTTAATTTATAAAATACGTGTGACCTACCACTCGCCATATAGTCGAAGGGAGAGTCACGATTCTCGCATTAATAAGGTGTGGTGTCCGAAGAGTGCCCTACAGAATATCAAAGCAGGGAACTTGCCGCGTATAGAGAAATAAACAATAAAGGCCGCCGCCAACGCTTATCAAATATTTTTTTAGGCCCCGAAATCTACTTTATGGACAAAGGCTGTTTAGCTTACTTAACTTGGAAAAGAAATAGCGCCAATAGAAGTCGTAAATATTTTGCTAAGTCACGTTAGTAATCATTATGTATTTATTTTGAGTTCAGTTCGATTAATAATATAAAAGATTATATTACTTACATATATAACTATTTATATAGGAAACATATAATAATATACGCAATGGATATAATGTATTTCAATGACAAACAATTTATAATAAACCTATCTCCGGCGCCAGTCTCTTACACTAAGGGTTATTATTGCATTCATCGTATATGAAGCCATATAAATTATACCTGCATTGTATCATCTAACATCGATGTAATGTAACCTTTGTGTGAAAGACGAATAAATAAATTAAAATTAAATTAAATTAAATGATTCTTGAATCTTGAATCAACAGGGTGAAATTAAAGTCGGTAGCAATCTTTTAAACTAATAATCTAAACGCGATATTGATAACTTTAGGGCAAAAAAATACATAAATCAATAAATAATACAATAAATCTTTGTCAATCTTTGTGTGTCTAATGGGTGCCTTATGGTAGTAGGCGGGTTATTTTATTAGCTTTTAGTAAAATAAAAAACATAGTTATTTTCATGTTTTAGACATCAGTAATTATTTACTTATGAATTCTTGTGATTTTTTTGTATGTTTATTTCACCTTGAATAATTTTGATTACTTTGATTTAAGGGTCCATGATAGGAAAACATGGTTTGCGCGGGTCAAATTTTTATATCGAAAACGTAAAGTTGTAGCCACACAGTCAAGCTAAAGAGATTATCTAGTAGCTACAAGTATTGCCTAAATTGCATAAACCTCACAGATGATTGATAAAAAAACAGAATATCATCAAAAGCGCTTGTCGCGGGTCATATTTTTGGCGTAAATAATAGAGGAAACGTATTGAATTCTACATCAAAATACACTTTAACGTACTGTGTAGTTACTCCAATGCCTTTTTTTCAAGATAGATAATTGTGCTAAAGATAATGATGAATGAAAAACATCACAAAAGTGCAGAAGTGAGGTTATTTTCCATACTCTTTACACGTAAAGAAAAAGACGGAGACAAATGTTGCCGCATAACGGAGCCTTAAGCAATTTGTCCAAAATTATCAAAATCGCAGTTAGATTCTTAGTTTAAAAGATTGCCGTTGACTTCGATTTTATCCTGAACGAGAAATGTTATTACTTTAAAAATAAAAACTGCAAAAGTACAACTGATACTACGAAAGTTTTTTAATATTGAACTTTGATAACAGTGCTTTGCTCTAGCATACTCTAGAAGTTCTAGCGGTTGGGGTGCAGACAATAAATCATCTGAAGTGTCCAACCATCGAGGTTTTGTGCACTAACCCATTGACACTTTCCAAGTTTCAACTAACTTAGATCCTACATATATTGGATTTCAGTACTTTCATAGAGGCACTGGGCAGGGCAGCCGCTGTGCTTTTAAATCGTTATGAATTTTTGATAATAGTATCTCTCATTCCAAGAACTCGTCTCAAATCTGCGTTTCCGTTTTATTTTCAAGTATGTATGAACATGTATGAGCATAGCAAGTAGTAGAAAATTTTCGTTTATGTACTTACATAACCGCATTATAAAGATAACTTTAGAGAGAATACGATAACAGCATGGAGTTTGTCGTTTTATATACGTAGTAGCCAAACCCAGAAGGATGACGCTGCATAATAACTTTTTGACCTTGATAGTAGTCAACTTATTCAAGAAAAATATTTTAAAATACTTTTCAATACAGTTGCTCGAAAATGTAAGTTTACGATGACAGTCGAGCGTGCGGAAAGTTGATTTTACCGCACGCCGTGCGTTTTTGTTTACGGAGTAGTACAGCGTGCGGAAAGTTGATTTTACCGCACGCCGGCGCCGTGCGTTTTTGTTTACGAACGTTTTTTTTAATTTCTACTAGCTTCCGCCCGCGACTTCATCCGCGTGGACAGTAGAAAAATATTGCAACCAGTTTAAAATGACCCCTTTAGTGTATAATAGCTAGTACTACGGAGAGTTCAAGCTGTTTCCCTGGTTCCACCCACCTGAATTTGATGAAACATAGCTTAGATTTTAAGTTGGACCTCAATCTACTAAACTGTGAAAAATCCATCAAAATTAGTTTAGCGGTTTTTGCGTAATTCGCGCACAAATATTTAGAATTTACAGTTTTATTATATGAATAAATTACAATTTCAGCAGTACCTATAATGTTTTCTCGCAAATGTATTGAAAAACGTAGTATGGCACACGGTTGTTAAGGTTTTTTAAAACTCGTGACGATTATAAACCCTCGCCTGCGGCTCGGGCTTATAAAACGTCAACTCGTTTTAAAAACCTCCTTACCAACCTTGTATCATAAACTACTATTATCTACACTCACAACGTAAAGTTCCAAATATGAATTCAAAAGAGATTGTATAAACACGTACTTTTTGATCGTGGATAGATAAAATAAAAAAAAAAACCCATTACAGTTCAATCAACTGCATCATAAAATAACTTTTTAAATTTTTATAGCACACTTTTACTTTTTAATTTTTTGGCGCGTATGGGCTCATTGACAATGTAGAAATATATTGTGATTGGATGCATTTCAGCAGGCTAATCGCTCGGTCATCGATCGCCTTAGAGATGGATTTTAATTTAACAATGGAGACAAATTTATTTTAATGACTGTATTCCAACACACTAATCGCTAAGTCATAGATCGCCATAGAGTACATTTTAATTTAACCATGTAAAGTAATAAAATTAAACATTAAAACTAATTTACTTGCCATGGTTAAAATGTTTACTGTGGTGATTGATGACTCAGCGATTTATCTGTTGGAATGCACCCAATGTTTAATTGTATTACTTTCCATGGTCAAAAAGATGTACTCTATGGCGAAAGATGACTCAGCGATTAGTCTATTGAAATGCACCCATTGTCTATGGATGCATGCGCTGCGCAGTAATGCGCAATGAGAATCTAAATTTCCCGCCATTCCACATATTTTTCTCGTGGCTGTAATTTCGATATAAAAAAAATTATCTTCAAAAAAAATGGAAAATAGCAGCAGTGATGATGAAAATTGTACACCACCCGATGTCCTTGATACGGCGAAAGCAATGACTCACAACCTACTTCCAGAAAAATCAAGAAAATTTTATGAAAAAACCTACCAAGAATTCCTGGCATGGAAAACGGATAAGAAGGCAATGTCATTTTCGGAAAACGTTATGCTGGCATATTTCCAAAACTTAGCGGAAAAGTATAAAGTATCTTCCTTGTGGTCGAAATACTCGATGATTAAGTCTACGTTAATCATCTATCACAACGTTGATGTGACTAAATATTCAAAACTCATTGCATTCTTGAAACGCAAATCTGATGGCTACAAGGCGAAGAAGTCTAACACATTTTCACCCGCTCAGTTGAGTAACTTCTTAAATGAAGCGCCAGATCAGCTATATCTTTTTACAAAGGTAACTACTATGTGTAACATACGTAACTATTTAATCATAATAAAGTAAAAAGTTTGTTTACTTTGCTATAGCACGTTGTATTTTGATTGTATTGTATAATGTAACAGTACTTAATAACTCATGAATTGTTGCAGGTTGCAGTAATTTTTGGTATAATGGGTGCCTGTAGACGTCAAGAATTATATAATATACAATTGCAAGATGTGGAAGTATTTGAGTCAACTATTTTAGTGAAAATTTGCAACACCAAAACCAAAATCAATCGCTCCTTCACTATTACGGGAACATATTTTGAAATATGTAAGAAATACATGGAACTACGTCCGAATTCTTGTTCAATACCCAGTTTTTTTCTTAATTACTTCGCTGGAAAATGCAATAAACAGAAAATCGGCTTAAATAAATTTGGTAATTTAGGAAAAATTGTTGCTAAATACCTAAATCTTCCTAACCCGGATTCATATACTGGACACTGTTTCCGAAGAACGTCGGCCACATTATTAGTGGATGGTGGTGGAGACATAACGGCGCTGAAAAGACACGGTGGTTGGAAATCGACGGCAGTGGCGGAGTCGTATATAGATGAGTCCGTAAACAGTAAAATTCAAATCTCCAACACAATAATGAATACAATAGAAAACAACGCTAAGGAAGTGAACATAAATATCCCACAACATACAACTCTGAGTAACAATAATGCCTCTGCCAGCTCCATAAATATTCAATTTCATAATTGCAGTATTAATAATTTTAACAACTATTATAAATAAATACTAATTTTTTCACTTTTGTTTTATTTCAACTGTATGAGTGTAGATAAAGTAGTGTATGAAACTGCACATAACTAGGTATTAAAACACTCGTGTGATACTATTAAAAACCTCGCCTACGGCTCGGTTTTTAAACACACACTCATGTTTTAATACCCCTCTTTATGTGTCAGTATCATAAACTACTATTGTACGCTTTGAAACTGTTCGAGTTATCAATCTAAAAGGTTTCAAGCGGCAATCTGCCCCGACCGCATGTTTCATGCTGTTTCGTTACATCGGTTATTTGATTACTCTCGAGTGGCGTACGAGGTTTATCTGAAGCTAACAGCCTTTTTGGAATGTTTTTCATCAGCTGATATCATATGCAATGTATGCAAAGGGGGATTAGTAACGTTCTGCTAGGTGATTGCGTAAAGTCAATCGTATTCATTTGACAGTTCATATTGTATCATAAGATATATATGTCACCCCATACAAATTGCAGCCGATGGAATACGATATGTACTGTCAAATGAATACGATTACCTTACGCAATCGCACCCCTGATTAGGTACTAAGAGCATTTTTTCCATTTATGGTGCGTCTCCGCGCTGAGACTGAGACAATGCTTGCTCGACAAGCAAGTTTTATACAAGCATGACAGGCAAGTCTATTTTATATCTATATAAAATAGACTACTACTAGCTACTAGCCTTTTATTGTCCTATGTCCACACGTTTAAGCCTGCTTGTGAGACCAAAAAATAATATTTTAACTAGGATAAACAAGTACAAATAAAATGGATTATAGAGTTAACAACAATAGTCACCTCATACGAGTACTATAGCATCCAGTTTATAACGTTAATACAACTTAAAGTTTAACGTAGTGTCAACAATCTTTAACAAAATCTGGGACCAACTCGTATATTTGTGACAGTCACGACCATAGCTCGCTCGGTCCTCATACGATTAGTCTCCTGTGGGTCGCTATGTGATGGCTGTACGATTGTTCAGTTGTGCTCAGGAGACAGAAAATATGTGTTGCTATCTGATTTTTCACGCTCGCTGTGGAGTTCATAAAAATGATATATGCGGGCTATGATATTAAATTCGAGTTACGGTTGTTAAAATTTGACCTCGCTGTCCGTTGATACCGATGTTGCGCGGTTGTTGACAAGATTAGCAAAAAAAAGGTTTGACACTTTTTTATTTATCTCTATTAAGAGGATTGTCAACCACGTGGTCTCCATACAAACGGCGATAACGTTTCCCACCCTCTAAACCTTAACCTACAGTAATTAATTTTTGGAATTTTTTTGAAATGCCTAAATACTAGGGCTGTACGTTTTGATTTCTTAAATATCTATAATAGATTTCGAAATATTTGCATTTTAGTGATTTCATACAAAACACAGAAGTGACAATATTTTCAAATCTACAATGAATATTTTAAAAATCAAAACGTACAGCCCTAGTTTTTAGGCATTTCAAAAACATACCAAAAATTCATTGCTGTAGGTTAAGGTTTAGAGGGTGGGAAACGTTATCGCCGTTTGTATGGAGACCACGTGGTTGACAAACCTCTTAACAACTTTTTTCCCTTGGTCGAAAAAGCCAGTGGCCTATCAGTGTTAATTATGCTTTCACATGGGAGGCTCCCATGATTGATTGAAGATATCAAAGCTAAGCCACAGAGTGAAAAATCTTCCGTAAAGACCTATGTATGACATACATGCTTACATCATTTAAGCAGAATGTTGTCAGTTGGAAGTCTATCCCAGGCTGTTACGAGCGGACTGCATTGGTCATCCAATTAGTGGCGATGTGTTGGCCGCATCTGGCTCTCTAGTTGTCTAGGAGTCTAGGAGTCAGTAGTATAGACACAGATTACATAAAAGTACTATTATATAGATTAGTAGAGTGGATAATTGTTTCAATAATCGGACGCACAGGCCACTTTCAGTTTTAAAAATCATATTGTATTATTTGTGCGGACTAATCCTTTGTATCCACTGGACCTATACAGGGTGTATTTGTAACCACTCTCCAAATTTTAAGAATGTGTTCAGTCCATGAAACTGAACAACTTTCTCCATGAAACATGGTGTTGAAATACGCCAAAAACTATTGGTCATCCCATACTAAACTGATCACGTGATCTTTGATTTGTATGAAAAGTCAATTTTTTTTACATATTTGATCCTATGTTTTATGGAGAAAGTTGTTCAGTTTCATGGACTAAACACATTCTTAAAATTTGGAGAGTGGTTACAAATACACCTTGTATAGTAAATGAAGGTCTATCAATCACTTATTTTTTACGAGTCTTGTAGCCCTAGAGCACGATATTTAATTTCTTCATTGTTTTAAACGAATAATGTAGCTATTACCGCCCTATTATACAGTACAGATATAGTATCTATATTTATAAAATCGTAAACTGAATGACTGACTGACTGACTGATCTATCAACGCACAGCCCAAACCGCTGGGTCTAGAGACTCCAAATTTGGCACGTAGGTTCCTTATGAGGTCTAGGGGTGCACTAAGAAAGGGTTTTTCAAAATTCACCCCCTAAGGGGGTAAAAAAGGGGATCAAAGTTTGTATGAAAGTCCCTCAGTTTTGAAGCTAGGATCTTCAAATTTTGTGTTTAGACTGACCATTGAAAATAAATAAATACGGGTCTCAGCGTTTTTCAAAATTCTACCCCCGAAGGGGTCAAAAGGGGGATGAAGTTGTGTATTGAAGAAAATCCTTTATTTTCGAAGTTAAAATCGCTAAATTTATAATTTAGGCTTATGGATAGACATCTAACGCAACGTATATTGTTATTGTTAGCATTTGAACCCCTATTGGGATGAAATGGGGGTGAAAAGGGGTAAAAAACACAAAAATAGATATGGATGTCGTTATTGGGGTTTTCGGGGATGACGATTGCAAAAATGACATTTATTTTGAAGTCCAACACGGTGGACATGATTTGACCCCTAAAGGGGTGAAAATGGGGTTCAAATTTTGAATGAAAAAATAATATAAAATAGACATTACAACTTTAAACTTCGTTGGAGCACACCTAAAAATAAATAGGCAAACATATATTTTGTAATTTTGAAAATCAACCACTTAGGGGTAAATGGGGTGAGTAAACATAAAAATCAATATGGATGTCGTTCTTGAGGTTTTATGGGATGGTGATTGCGAAAATGAGATTTATTTTGAAGTCCAACACGGTGGACATGATTTAACCCCTAAAGGGGTGAAAATGGGTTTAAATTTTGTATGGAAAAATAATATAAAATAGACATTACAACTTTAAAATTCGTAGGAGCATGTCTAAAAATAAATAGGCAAACACATATTTTGTTATTTTGAAAATCCTCCCTTAAGGTGTAAATGGGGTAAGTAAACATGAAAATCGATGTGGATGTCGTTCTTGAGGTTTCATGGGATGGTGGTTGCGAAAATGACATTTATTTTGAAGTCCAACACGGTGAACATGATTGGACCAGGACATGCATATCCAGGGGACGGGGACAGGGACGGTGTTAAACCTTCATGGTCAATGCGAACAGCCTGTAGTTCCAAATTCATAATATTGACTCTGTCACTCACTCTTTATCTGTCTGTCAAACCACTGCTAAATAATATAAATATATATTATTAAATCTAATATAAATAAATAGTAAGGTGTAAATAATTATGTTAATTTTAAATTGTGTTTGTATAAAGTATACATAGGGTGTTTGTTCTTTGATATGTCGAATGTATATTTTTTGGAGCACATAGGTATAGGAAGATACAGGGTGTTCACATTGCGGGGGGGTGTTAAACCTTCATGGTCAATGCGAATAGCCTGTAGTTCCAAATTCATAATATTGACTTTGTCACTCACTCTCTTTTCTGTCTGTCAAACCACTGCTAAATAATATAAATATATATTATTAAATTCAATATAAATAAATGACGGGAACGGGAAAGGGGACGGGAACGGGAACGGGAAAGGGGACGGGGACGGGGACGGGGACGGGGACGGGGACGGGGACGGGGACGGGGACGGGGACGGGGACGGGGACGGGGACGGGGACGGGGACGGGAACGGGAACGGGAACGGGAACGGGAACGGGAACGGGAACGGGAACGGGAACGGGAACGGGAACGGGAACGGGAACGGGAACGGGAACGGGAACGGGAACGGGAACGGGAACGGGAACGGGAACGGGAACGGGAACGGGAACGGGAACGGGAACGGGAACCGGAATCGAAACCAGAACCGGAACCTGAACCGGAACGGGCCTTGCCAGTTAGCGCCCTTGGTAGGAACCCGCCTAAATGCGTAAAAATGGCTGGTCAGATCCTGGTTGAAGGTTCCCTAAGGATTTTCTCTAATATCCACGCGGACGAAGTCGCGGGCAGAAGCTAGTATAGTATAGTGTACAGATATAGTACATCACAAAAATTTGTATGATGTGCCGCCCTAAATTGATAACGCATGTTTATAGATAGGCCTCAACTTCAGTTTCGTGAATTCTTTATTAAATCATCATCAAAAGTAAAACGATATTTTTATAGACCATATTTTAAATTCAGCAGGTACAGCATTATACTGGGAAACAGCTGTGCTCAATCCTACGGTTATTAGGAATGCAAATTTTCGGCTTTCGCCTTAATCAGTGGCAATAGGACGTCTTGTCGCTAGACAAACATAGTAAGATGAATAAATATGCTAATATATGTAGATCCTTATCAAACGATGAGCTTGATGGGCTCACAATTGCTGAACTGAAGCCGACTTGCGAGATTTAGCGGGGCTTGGGAATCGTACAAGGCCAAAATGTTGAAATTACACCAATAAACCATGGGCTTGGTTAGGTATTTGTAGCTGCGAACGGTCCTTAAATGAACGTAGGTAAGGTGTTTGAATTTATGTATACCTCTTGACTACATATTCAAGGTACAATTTTGATCTATTGCGCTTTTCAGTTGTTTAATAGACTAGCTTTGCCCGTGATTCCGTGCGCGTGGACATTCGGAAAATCCCGAGGGAACCTTTGACTGGGATAAAAAGTGTCTAATATTTTGGTTACCTATCTTAAATTCGAAATTTCTCTGTACGAATTTTGGTTAGCCGAAATCGTTTTACTCTTTTTTTGTTTTCCATAATTTTCATTTTACCAAAAACACAATTGACAAATTATTGAATTTCACTTATATATTTTTTCAAATGCCATGTGTTTTGACATCCCACGAAACTTTTGGCCGAAACTATTATTGTTAGATGATAGTATCCAGAAAAACGCCTCCAATATTATTAAAATACAACACTTTATCTGACAAATAATTAGAATCCTATAAGTCTCTAAAATTCGAAATTTCTCTGTTCGAATTTTAGTTTACCGAAATCGTTTTCCTTTTTTTTATTTTCCATAATTTTAATTTTACCGAAAACACAATTAATAAATTATTGTTTTTTTTTAATTCTATATGTTTTGACATCCCACTCGTTGTTTAAACGCCGAAACTATTGTTAGATGATTTAGTATCCAGAAAAACGTCTCTAACATTATTCAAATCAAAGATACTTGATCAGACAAAGAATTTTATACCTATCTTAAATTCGAAATTTAAAATAAGAAAAACGTCTCCAAAGTATTACTCACAGAGTATAGGTACTACGTCCAAGAAATTATTATTGCAATTTCACATAGTTACATTATTGTAATAAAAATGTAGCATGCAAGCAAGCATGCAGCATGCAAGCAAGCATGCAAGCAAGCATGCATGCAAGCAAGCAACATGCATGCAAGCATTATGGAGATCCGTTGCGCGTGGTCAAAACAATAACCTAACCTAACCTAATGGTCTTCGCATTAAAAGTTTTTCTTTATAGCGGGGGGCCTCAGGCCCCCCGACACCCCGAGCAGGCATTTTGCAAGCAACCAAGCAATCAAGCAAGCATGCATGCAACATGCAGCTTGCAGCATGCATGCCAGATGCAGCTTGCAGCATGCAACATGCATGCAAGCATTATGGAGCGAGTGGTCTACTAAACTAACCTAACCTTCAAGACTACGTGGAGTCGGTTTTTCGTCTATTCGCTTCTGTATGCAAGACAATATTAGGGTTAAAATACACCCGAATTTTCTAAATCGATTAAATATTATGACATACGAAATTCTATCAAAAGTTACTTCGATCTTTAGTAATTTCTAGTATAGAAAATTATGGTTAGAAATTGAAATTCGAACAGAAAAGTTTCGAAAGTATGATAGGTTACCCTCTATCAGGATTTACTAGATTACCCTCTATTTGGATCCAGGATATTTGGCGCAACAGGCTAGATTTCTGTCAAAAGTAATTATAAAGGAAATGCACTTTACACTTGTACATTTTTGTAGGTATTCTTTGACTTCACATGGAAAATTCACTCAACTAAGCAACGATTGGGCTTAATTCTGACAATTATGAGAAAATGGATTCCGTCTGTATGTAACATACTTAGGTGACATTGTGGGAGCTGTCTTGGATTAAATCAGTTTAACCCACATGACATGTCCTTTGTATCTGTAAATCGAAGTTGCTTCAGACATCTTCATAATTCTTCTGGTGGCTAAGTGGACACAAGCGTTACAAACATCATAATTATGTACTTTATGAATGTTCCGTATCCATTGCAGATTGTTAGGTTTCGTGGAAGCGCGACCCGCGCCCTTTGATACACACCTCGGCTAATTAAGAAGTTTCTCCATCCACATAAATTCCAGGGTTGTCGCGAAAACTTCCTCCGAAATTAAATTAGTTCAAAGACGAATCGGATCTTTAATTTTAAGGCAAAACCGAAACTCTGGAAGGACTTAGTTCTCGTAAATTAATGGGCGTGACTGGTAATTAAAAAGTCCCTCGTTAGTTAGTTTAAGGTGAACATACTTCACTGAAGGGTAGGACACCCTTTGAGTTTGGGCTAATTAATGAGTTTGTTTGTATAGACCTCGATGAAACCTGAAATGAAAAGGTATTACGATTCAAGTTCGTTAAAGTTGTTTTTAAAGTAAAGTTAAAAAGTAAAGTTTTTTAGGTCGTTTAGTGTGCTTATTGGGTTGCAATGTTTTGTATTTTATTAGAAAACTCAATAATTTTGGAACATTTTATTTTATTTGAAGTTCAGTAGAATCGATGTTCTGGGTAGTTAGTTAGTGTCACAGATAAAAGAGTTAAGTTCTAAAGGGCGCCAAATCATGCGAGGTTTTTAATCATACTTATCTGTAGATATTTGTACCTACAACGATCTTTGATTAAGAAAATTTATTATTAATTTAAATTATTACAAATTACAAATCAATAGTACATACTTACGTATCAGCGTTTTGACTCGTGCGCAATATTTTATCGAATGCTCACTGTGTTGCTATATTTAATTACATAATAATTCACAAAATCGTTTGACGCTTAATGAAATGGCTCTCATTTGGGGGGTTAAATCTGCCTTTTATCTAGAGCTATACCTGTTAAGGCTTAGCGTACAATTTGAGTTGATTGATAGAGTGGTTCATTTATCAACGTCATTTGCATCGGCAAAATAAAGCCAATGGAGGCCGCCATTCCGGTTGTTTTATTAGCCACTTCATTTTAAGGTTTTGTGGTTTACTGCGAATGTAAATTAGAGCTCATAATTTAAATTTTAAGGGGTTCAGGCGTGTTTTATTATGTAAATAACGGAAATCTGCGAGTAAGTGCAGATATAGTATTGGTGTAATGTTTCGTGAAGAGGAAAACGTAATATTTTACAGAGTCTGCTTGACACTTCTGAAAACGGTAAATACTTATTTTCTATACTTATCCATGTTTTTGTATTTTTTTTATTATTTATTATCAATAAAGTTTTACAATTTTTTGTTCACATTTAAATCACATCAGAAACCACATCTATATACTTAAGTATTAGGTGTTTTGATCTATGATTATACTAAAATTATTATGTAATTGTTATTATTTTACAATAATCTTGCAATGAAGTTAAAACTTTAAACATCAACAATTTTCGATTGATTTTCGAAATTTTTAACATTGTACGTAGGTACACCTGTGTATCCTTAGCACGAATATCTATCGAGAAAAAAGCACGTATTTTCCATAGTTAAATTATTCTATCGAATAAGTAATTTTTTCGATAGCTGTTCGTGCAATGTCGCGCACAGCAGCTTGTCATGTCTTGCGGTCAAGTGGCTATCTATTAATCCATTGCCGCACGAGCACCGGGTGTTATTATAGCCCTTACAACAAAAAGTGTCATTAGTATGCGACCATAGCAACATTGCTTTAATTGATCACCGTTTCGCCCACTCATTAACGTTTCAACAATGTTTAGAAACCGGCCTCATTTAATGCTATGCAAATACGCTATGAATTTAAATTAGTTCCTATTAATCATGATAATATAAACAGCGTATACAAATGACAGAACTGTTTTCATTTAATAATTGATAATCTAAATTAACAAATTATTTTAATTAATACCTTCCTGTAGGAAACAGCTGTTACATGTGACATAATTGTAATATGTAAATTAATTCTTATTATTGTGATTTTATTCCTTTTGGAGGCTTTAAAAAACTTAAGTCTTATTTGTTTGTTGCCTTATTTTCGTCATTTTGTAAAGTTACTTGTAAGTACTTATTTGTTTACTCGATGCTGATAATGTACTAAGCATTAGTGGAAACTATTATGGCAATTATGTTATTAAACTGTGTTGTAAAATCTGTGTAAACAAATGCTGTTGTTTCCCATAATGTTACCTAAATAAAAAAAATAGTAAAACAAGTAAAGACTAACCTGCACGAATTGTTCCAATTATGAATTTGGACTGTTACAAAATTTAACTTGACTATATGGTCGAAAGAATGGATGCTGAAAATCTATTTTACTAGTAATTTAAATAAAAAAAATCCATAAAATTTTGTAATGTATGTATGTCCATGTATGTTTTTATAATACAAAAATATCAAATGTTTGAATTTATTGGTTATACAAATACTACTACGTAAACTTATTCCAGTTATTCCTAGTATACAGGGTGTTTGGTAATAGCCTTATAAAGCCGAATATGGTAGATAGGGACCATAAAACTGAACAACTTTTACTATGGGACCAACTTAGATTTTTCGCGATTTCAGTGTTGGTCCCATAGTAAAAGTTGTTCAGTTTGATGGTCCCTATCTACCATATTCGGCTTTATAAGGCTTTTACCAAACACTTTGTAGTCGCTCCACATCTGATAATTGGTTTTACTTAATGTAGGTACATAGTGAGTGTAGGCATTCAAGTGCTCTCTGTGTATTCGCGTAAATTGTGTGTCGAATCTTCATACATTATTGAGTGTACTTAATTGAAATTTATGAAGCTTCAAGTGTTGTGGTAGTTGATTAATAATCAAATTACTAATTTAGATTTAGGTTTCAATAATAACCACGTGCTAGTATTGAAGATAAGGGTGTAAATTGTGTAGAGACCTACATTTAAGCAGAAATCATAAAATAAATGATACCATATGTCTTAAAAATTGAAATATAAAATTCTTAGAAGCTTATCGCTTTCTTCAGTCCAAGGGCTTTTTATTCTAATGACCGCAGATAATAATAGTATAAATTGTAAACTATTAATGAATCATGATAATAAAAGCTGATGCTAAAGTTTGGCGGGCTAAAAATATGGTTTTTGGCAAATACAAGTCTTTATATTTGTGAATAAGGCGCAAACCATTGTGTATTTTTGGTCAGGACGTGTTTTCAACATTTTTTATTTCATAAATTTTAGTGACAAATCATTATAATTTTGGCCTGTGATCATCAATGCTTTTCATTTGATACCCACCCATATTCATGCACGGATTCTAGCGATATCCACACATCCAAATATGTTCAGGAATTTAGAAATTATGGTTGAGTGGAATAATGAAACTCACTTACATACAAACACATGAACATGAACCTTAACACAATACACTCTTTGTTTTGGGCAGTCGTGTAAAAATAAGACTTTTTAGCGTTCGAAACTTAAGCCTAATCTTACACAACAGCAGGTATTTTTCGTTCCGTCATCAAGATTACGTCGCGAACTTGTTTGCCTCCGAGACAATTCAGCGCACGTCTGAAGGGCGGGCGGGTAGTTTAGTCGCGTCGAGCCTCGAGTCGCCTACTCGACGTACTAAACACGGCTAGAACCACTCAAGATTTCAACCGTTTCACGAAGGCTTCAAGTATACTTGGAAGGTGTACACTGTACACACCAGATTTATTTACAGCAGCAAAACTAAAGTAGGGAACAGTTCGTCATATTATGTAAGTAAGAGTAGGTAATTCATTATACACAACTACGTGAGCAAAAATAATCATAAGCTAGTAAGTTTCAACAGCGTTTTTGTAATCTAAAAACTATAAGGTGACTTTTTTGATACATTTATTATGTCATAACCACATCAGAGTAATCACAAAAATGAATAAATGACATCGTTAAAATGTAATTTTATTTCGTTTTATTATTTAAATTTAATTTAATATAAATACCTAATTACTTACAAATTTAATGAATTTTAGTAAATTACATAAAGCAATATTAAAAAATATCACTTACTTAAGTCTAATGGACCGCCCCGAGTCCCCGTGCAAATAATTAAAATAAAATGTAATTAAAAAATCTGTAATTTATGAAAACGTGCGATCTATTTCACAGTTTCACTATACCTACATTACAGCTGTTTTTGACTAAAAGCCAAAAGCAAGTTACCCAATTAAAATTTCCATAAATTTATCTTATGGTACACCGGAACCATTTTAAAAGATGCCAACTATGGGTCCTGTGCGATTCATGCTCAGATATTAAATTTCACCTGAGGGGTGATTTATGGCAGGCAAGAGAGTAGCAATTTCCTTAAAGGAAGCGTTTCTATGGCAACTTGGACCCGAGGCATCTTGCAAATGTCATCTAATGTGATGAACTCATAGGTACTCTTGAGGACTATGGGATCGCCCTAATATAACACGACTACGCGATCATCGCGCGAGTAAGCGGCGCGACCGTCGCGTGTTTGCGCGATGACAAGAAATGTGTGTTCCAATATCAACGCGTCGATGCGATTATCGCGCGAATGCCAATTCAGTATGTTTAATCGCGGATTCGTACGAACTTAGTTCGCGCGAATAGATTTTAAACATTTTAGTCGACCGCATTGCGCGAATGCCAATTAGGACACCTATTCGACATCAGTATGTTTGATCGCGGATTCGTACTAGAAAATTCGCGCGAACTTGCGATGATCGCGTAGTCGCGTTCTATTAGGACGATATCCCTAAAATGTTGTCAGTTGTGCTTTGTGTACGCAAATATTTTTTATGAGTACTTACCTACCACTTATCGCTGTCTACAGCGATAAGTTTTTTTTATTAAAATGTTTCAAACCTTCTAAGGTTTGAAACATTTTAATAAAAAAAAAATGATTTTATTCGATTGATAACATTTTTACATTCTTACATTTTTAGTAGTAATAATAGGGATGTTGACTAATGAATAAAATAACGAAATACTAATAAAAATCGTAAACATATTAAACTTTTAGAGTAGCTTGTATACCTGTTGGTTTTATATATTGCATATTATTTGTTTTATGACCCTTCAAAGTTGGGTGGACAAGTCCATTTAAAAAGTATACAATTTATTAAAATAAATGATACCTTTAATTAGTCCGTAAAATGTATAGCAAATTTGTCGAAGAAACCATTTTGATAAACACAATATTTAATATAGCTGCTGAACAAATTTCCTATGCGTTGCATACAAACTAGCACGGCGTGACGTCATAACGTGCAAGCCATTAGTATGGAGCGTTTTTGATCGAGTCCATTTGTGTGTATTTCACACTGTGATATCTCGGGGAGTTTTCATGCTAGCGAATTAATTCTTTTACCAATGTTTCTTTTTTTGAGAGGTAATTTATGTAACATAAAATAAAAAAAATAGTCAACATCCCTATAATAATAATAATCTTCTATTAAAATTGAACCCTATTCCCAAATCGGTTTACGAAATTGTACATTCTGGAAGAATATATTTTTCACTCCTCTTGCTCAAAAAGTGCGTCATTGTAACGTACAAGAGTCGAGATAAAATAGCATAATAACCCCTAGGGGATAAAGTTTTTTCTTTTTTAATGTTTGTCTATTACCAATGAGCCTACTAAAACGAAAAAGTCTTTATTCATAATCACGAATAAAAACTCGCTTGACTTAATACTGGGGGTCTATTACGAAAAGTTTAATACGATACACGCAGCTGCGTCCGTGCTTCGTTCTGATTGATTCCTATTACAAAGCACTTGCGTATGCGATATTGCAAAGTAATTGCGTAAATTTGACAGTTTCTCTCTAGTGGATCCGTCATTATTCGTTCAATAGACTAGGTATGGACTACGATAGCTACATTGAAAATATTTGTAATAACTACAACCGACGAACTGCGGACGACTATCGTGACCAACTTTCGTAATAGGCCCCCAGTTTCTCATTCTTATTTTTGAAAATGGAACTAAAAGCATCTCTTCGGTGAAATCATAGACTTATTTATACTCTGTGTACAGAGTGAATCGTAGAATGCGTGTTTGTGTTGCTTAGCTGCTAGGCTGCTACAGCAGAAATTAAAAAAGGTACCATGGCGCGAAATCTTTAGATTTTTTCTATAATTACAAACTGATTGAATTGTGTGGCTGTAATAGGAAAGAAATAATTTTAATCTTTTGCCGTCAAGCACAAATCATTTATTTAAATATTGTACAAAAAGTTTATAAAGTGGAGGATAGAAAAACACGAGTGTACCACCTATTCGTTTACGGAAGTAGGTATAAACTATTTAATATTGTATTTTATTTTCTCGCAATCGTAGTGAAAAGTATAGTGTAACACACGACGCTAAAACCCATTGTAACTCGGTTTCTATTTATTCCCTCGCTAAAGCTCGGGAATAAACCTACCTCGTATGCAATAGGTAATTTTAGCGTCTTGTATAACAATCTACTATTTAGTCTTTATTGTTAGAAAAAAAATCTTTCTTTCTTTAGGAAATAAAGGTACTTAATTCTTTAGGACATAATAATAATAAAGTTTGTAGAATTACCCGTTTACTATTAAAAACTAGTTAAATCTTTGGTACCTACGTAAAACTGAATTTATTAATATGTTTACCAAGAAAATCGTGTTGTTTTCACCAATACAAACTCTTGGGAGGCTGTTTATGAAGAGTCATTTCTCCAAAGATAACAAAGTAGCCCAATTTTCTGGCGACCAAGAGATATTGTGTTTACCCAGTACTTAATAACGTGTGGGTGAGGTATCATCTTTTTGTCATTAGACGCTACAAAGGGCCGATATGAGCTCTCGACAGACAATTAATATAGGCCCTTCGTTATTATAACACAGGATGACTTTTACTTGTTCTATTTTGGGGTGGGAAAGATTTTTGGAGATACAGTTTACCTATTTTTTTAGGTATCAGTCATAATTTGTTTAGTTGCAAACCCTGCCAATATTGCTTTTCATTACATCATTCAAAAGTCAATTTTACAAAAACACAACACTCAGTTTAAAGTCAGGTAGAACAGTCACTAATTAATTAAATACATTACTGGTTTTTGATGAAGAATCGGTATACAGAAACTGCTATGGAAAATACCAGTTGTTGCGGACAGCTTAATTCAGTGAAAAAGTGATTAACAAAAAGACAGTTTAGTGGACACTAAGTGCGACCTAGTGGTGAAAATTGTGTTTGTGAATATTCATGTAAGTACCTTGTTCATAAGCAATAGCTTGTTATAACTATTTGAGTTGATTAGTTTGTGTTTTTAATTACTTTGAAGTTTATTAATGTGTAACGTTCTATTTGATTTTAAAATGTAGCTTATGAAAAGTGCTGTAAAATGAAATATTTAGCGTAGCTGTAAGTTTTATAGTTTGTGAGATATTTAGGTTTTAGCTCAAATAGGTATTGTTTAGGTATTTAGGTATCCTATGCATTAAATGATTTAAAGTCTTGTTGTTTCAATTGCATTACCCGGTAAAGGTTTTGAGGTATGGGCCAGGTACTATAGGTCCAGGAGGTGGTAGTTTCGACCTGAAATGTGTCTAGGTCAAACGCCAGCCTTTGTCCTATAAGCCCTAAGGTTTTGACGAGGTACTAAGAGGTAAGACTATGTAAAATAAAGGCCTCTTGTATAGGTCTCTGATTAAAGGTAATGAGGTGCCTAAATACCTAAAGACAAAATGTAAATACTGAAAGGTACCTAAATAATAAATGAGGTAGGTAGTCTCATAAAGAGAGAGGAGTAGGGGTTTCGCTGTCCCTCTCACACCGCTGCCAAGTTGGTTGCGAGCGCGGAGTGGGGGAAGCGCACTCCCTACCACCGTTAACAAACTCGTTGTAACGTAGGGTAGAAATAAATGTAGATTTATCAAGTACCCAACTTAATTAGATATTGTAAGTTTGTGTATTAGTGTACCAGTTGCAATCATGCAACAGACTACCTCAGGGTGCGCGGACGCAGGGCGATTTGTAAGCTCGCACACCCATTTTTTCTTTGTAACCACAATATACGAGCATTCAAAGTGATTCAAGAAGGTGTTTCAATTCGTTCCCGCTTGACGTTAACATACAGTGTCGAGGTTACCGACATCGGTAACAGTGCTTCGTGGTCCTTCAGAGCGCGGATAAGAAGAATCTGCTGCTTCGTGATCCTCAGCGCGGATAAGAAGAATCTACTGCGTGATCCTGCAGAGCGGCGGACAGGAAGAATCTGCGCGTCAAGCTAGAAGAAGCGAAGCATCACTGAAGAAAAGAAGAATCACAGTAACTAGTTGCCAATACGCGGGTGGACCGCGGCTCACACTGCCACACCCTTACGGTGCCAAGTGTGGTTAGTGTGAGTAACGCCGTTCAAGGCGGTGCAGTCTAACGGACACGGCTGCCAGCCGCCTTTTTCAAGGCAGCTGAAATTGTCCGATTACGCCGGTACGGGTTGTGTCGCACTGAGGGCCGGACTGTAGGCACTGCCGAAGCTGCCGGGCGTTCCTCCCGGTGGCCGAGCACCTCGGAGTTGCACACCCCCTCTGCCGGGTAATTCCTCCCTTCCACTCCTGCTTCAACCTCCATCCTCACCTGGGCTCCCCGCGGTAGTGTGCCCGGGCGGGATTGTTAGGAGTAGGGTATAGTAGGGCGTCAAGAAAGAAGAAGATGCCAATCACAAGAAGCCAGTCTGGAGGGAAGAAGAGGGGGGCAATCACACATGAAGAGCCACCGGCGTCACCTTCGACGATCGCGCCACAGCCACCGCCACCACCACCGTTATTGACTACAGCCACGATGCAAGAAGAGGCCACAGAAAGTGGTACAGAGAGACCGTTACCGCCGCCGCCCACCAAGGAAGTTGACGATGGCAACGCCGCCGCCGCCGCCGCCACCGACACTGAGGCTTTGAGACGTAACCCGCCGTCAGTGTGTTCATCGAGTGTCGCTGCGCGCGTCCGGCAGGCGCAACTTCGGGCAGTTGGCCGAGATTAAGAGAAAAGAAATGGAACTAGAACGTGAATTAATTCAACAAAGGTTACAAGTTGAAATGGATACTATTTTGGAAGAAGAAACCCGTGCGAGCTTACCCGCCGAGAGCGTTCCAGAGAGGCTGAAAGAATGGTTGGATACCACAGCCGATCCTCGGTGTCGGGTAGATGAAAATTTAGAGAGAGACAGAGATATCGTCCCTGTCGTTTCACAAGACAGAGACAGAGATATCGCTCCCGTTATCGTGCAAGACAGAGACAGGGATATGAAGCGCAATGAGGCGCGTGCCTTAGAAATGGATAAAAACCGAACTTTTTGTGTAAATCCAATGGAGACTGACGCGAGGCCCGTAGTCGATACGAAAAAGGGCTACGGGGTGGAAAACCTCGCTGAAACATTGGACAGGGTTCTAACTAGACGACCGATGCCGCGGTACGCGCAAGAGTTGCCCGTGTTTAGTGGTTCACCGAATGAATGGTTGTTATTCAAGGCCGCAGTGCGTGATTCCACACGATTATACAAGTTCACTGCAGAGGAAAATCTAGCAAGATTACGCGTGAGCTTGAAAGGGGAGGCGAAAGAGAGTGTGTCGGCGCTATTATGGAGTGCGACCGACCCCGATCGTATCATGACCACATTAGAACAATGCTACGGCCGCCCTGAAGTGCTTATAGATAGAGCGCTCGAAGATTTGAAAAGCTTACCGCGTTCAGGTACGAGTGCTGCCGAGTTGAATGCCCTCGCTGTGAAATTGCAAAATATAGTTTGCGTTATTCAAGCGGTTGATGACCGAGGGTACCTACGAAATCCGCTATTGGTTCGAGAGGTGATAAAGAAGCTCAGCCCGCATTTGTTATCGAACTGGGTCGCCTACGCCGAGAAGAATGAATCGAGTGAACCTGACATAATTATTTTATCTCGATTTCTCATGAAAGAGGCCGACTGCGCGCTGCGTTTTGCATACGTACCGACTACGTCACAGCAAAGAGAGAACGTCGCTGTAAAAAACCGTAGCGAGAAACGCACCGATAAGAAGAAAAATGTAGCAAGAATATACACTTTGGGCCAGAAAGAGACGCCGCCTGCGCCGTGTTTACTATGTGGAAACGATCATGAAGTACCCCACTGTACTAAGTACAAAGCCATGACGGTAGATGAGAGATGGCAGTGGGCAAGAAACAATGGAGTGTGCTTTCGGTGTGTGAACAATAAGCACCGGAGGTTCCGCTGTACACACAAACTATGCGGGGTGAACAACTGTAATGCGCGTCACCACGCTACGTTGCATAAGGACCGTGCCGCCAGTAATGAAGAGACGTTGGTGCGAGAGTCGCAGACTGAGATGATCGCCACGATTAATAGGGCCAACGTCGCGGCGAAAGTCATGTTAAAGGTGTGTCCAGTGACAGTAAAAGGACCCGGCGGCGCCGTACAGACATACGCGCTGCTGGACGAGGGTTCGACAGTGACGATCGTTGATCATGACCTGGCGGACGAAATAGGTGCGAAAGGGCCTGTAAGCGAATTGAGCATATGTAGTATAAATGCGCAAGGGAGCGTAGCGAACAGTGAAGACGTAAACCTAGTGTTAGTAGCAAGAGATGAAAGCACCCATCATGTTCGCGCCAAAACGATGACAAGTTTGACGCTCAATCATCAAACAGTTAGTGAAGATTGCTTACAGTACGCACACTTAAGAAGATTAGCGGCTAGTGACGTGTGTTATGACAGAGTGAAACCACGTTTACTGATCGGGGCCGATAATTGGCATTTGATTGTGTCACGAAAGTTGTTAATGGGCAACAGAAGACAACCGGTAGCGTCGCTCACGAAGCTAGGGTGGGTCATACATGGAACGGCGCCTCGAATTACGGCGCTAGAGGGCGCGTCTAACGTTTACAAGACGGAGCTCATCACACCCGAGGTTGAATTACAAGACATGGTGAAACGTTACTTTGAAATAGACGCACTCGGTATCGCTAGGAGGGAACGCGAAAACCCAATGGAAGTTAGAGCGGTGAAAGCGTTCGATGAGAGTATAAAGCGAGTCGGCGGCCAGTGCGAAGTACGATTACCATGGAAGAGAGATGACGTCACGCTACCGCCCAGTTATTATAATGCTGTGAAGCGCTTGAAATCTATAGAACGCAAGATGGATCGGTCAAGCGACTTTGAAAAAGCTTATACAACACAGATAGAAAATTTATTCACGAAAGGCTACGCGGAGCAGTGTAGTGGGAAAGAGACAGACGATCCACGAGCATGGTACCTGCCTCACTTCGCGGTCACCAACGTGAACAAGCCGGGAAAGATAAGATTGGTTTTCGACGCGGCAGCAAAAGCCAATGATGTTTGCCTCAATGATGAGCTTTTAGAGGGGCCCGATTTATTACAAGATTTAAATGGGTTGCTTTTGCGGTTCCGTGAGAAAAGGATAGCAATAACAGCCGACATTCAAGAGATGTTTTTACAAGTGAAAATTGCGCCTATAGACCAACCGGCACAGATGTTTTTATGGAGAGGCGGTGATAGAGACGGGCCGCCACGAAAATATAAAATGACGTCAATGATATTTGGGGCAAAGAGTTCGCCATTCTTAGCACATAGTGTGCGCGACTGGAACGCGAGAGAGAGCGCCGATGAGTACCCGCTAGCATGTCAAGCGATAACGAACAATCATTATATGGATGACTGGGTGGACAGTTTCGATGATAAGGAACGGGCGATTACTACGATGAAGCAAGTGATTGAAGTGCACAGGCGAGCAGGATTCAAGCTGACAAGCTTCAACTCAAACGAAGCTAGAGTCTTAGCTGAGCTGCCATTAGAGAGCCGTGCTACGTCATCGCCCAAGCAACTGGGATCCAACCTAGATGACTGTGGTCGCACGCTGGGGCTACTATGGGATGCGGCGACCGACACACTGGGGTTCAATACGACGCTTGCAAGGGTACCGGCCGAAGTGAAGACGTTAGCGAGACCGCCGACAAAAAGAGAAGCGCTGAGTGCAGTAATGTCGGTTTTCGATCCGTTGGGCTTACTAAGTTACTACACCATACGAGCGAAGATTGTGTTACAAAACATTTGGAAACTAAATGTAGAGTGGGACGAGGCTCTACCAGGGCCGGAGGCCGAAGAGATAATTCAATGGCTAAAAGACATAGAAAAGCTACGAACACTAAGATTACCGCGTCTCTACGCTCGAACGGGGGGAGAGCCAAGCCGAGAACTACATATATTTTGTGACGCAAGTGAAGTTGCTTACGCGACCGCGGCTTACTGGCGCGTCAAGAATGAAGATGGTGAAATAGAAGTGACACTAGCGGCCGCTAAAGCACGGGTAGCGCCAATGAAACCACTCTCCGTACCAAGGTTGGAGTTACAAGCGAGCCTGATAGGGACGCGTCTGGCAAGCTCTATCAAGAGACAGCAAGGCTGGGAACCCGAGAAAACTGTATATTGGACGGATTCGCGTACCGTGTGGCATTGGATACGTAATGATAGCGTGCGCTACACACCATACGTGGCGCACCGCTTAGGAGAGATAGCCGAGACTACGGACGCTAGCCAATGGAGATGGGTTCCGACAGCGCTGAATGTGGCGGACGACGCAACGCGCCCAAATGTAGAGATGAAGACGTGTAATGACAGATGGTTTAAAGGACCTGATTTTTTATATGAAGATGAGGCTTTATGGCCCACATGTGAAATCGTAACGGAAGAAGACACGGTAGAGACAGTGCTCACGACAATGGGAGAAGCAAACGATAGTATGCCCCGAGCCGAGCGTTTTTCCTCATATGAACGCTTGGTGAGAGCGATGGCGAGAGTATTACTATTCGTACGCAAATGTCGTGACCGTGCCGCTACGATGAATGTAGAGCTCATAGAAGAGGCTGAGATGAGATTGCAACGAGAGTCGCAACGCCAATGTTTCGCTGAAGATATAGAACGAATCACTGCAAAGCGAAACCTCAGAGTGGGAAGCCGGCTACGAAAACTGGATCCGTATTTGGACGAACAAGGTGTGCTGCGTGCCAGGGGACGAATAAGGGCAGCGGGTGTGTCTGCCCCCGCTACTCACCCCGTAGTACTGGACGGCAGGCACCCGTATGCGCGGCTGCTGCTATATCGCGAGCACCGTCGCGCCCACCACGCGCACAATGAGCGCGTTGTGAACGAAGTCAGAGCCAAATACTGGATACTACGATTGAGACCGACGATACGTACAGTGGCTAGCAAATGCGTGTTTTGTCGTGTACGAAAGGCCCGCCCTGTGGTTCCAGTGCACGGAGATTTACCTAAGGCAAGATTACAACCATATACAAGAGCCTTTACAAACTGTGGATTGGACTATTTCGGACCAATAACCGTGACGGTGGGACGGCGGCATGAAAAACGGTGGGGCGCATTATTTACGTGTCTCACAACAAGAGCGATACATATAGAGTTGGTGGCGTCGCTATCGACAGACTCGGCAATCATGGCTTTAAGAAGAATGGGCGCGCGCCGCGGGTGGCCGCGTCTTATGTATTCAGACAATGCAACAAACTTCAGAGGCGCCGACGTAGAGTTGCGTCGTGCGATAGAAGAATGGGAACCGGCTCTACGTGATTACGCACTATCAGAGCGTATGGACTGGCGCTACATAGCGCCGGGGGCACCACATCAAGGGGGCGCATGGGAGAGGCTCGTGCGCTCAGTCAAAAGTGCGCTACGAGTCACACTGAACGAGAAGTCGCCGCGAGAAGAGGTACTAGCGACGCTGTTAGCGGAGGTAGAGCACACCATAAACGCTCGCCCGCTAACCCACGTACCAGTCAGCGAAGAAGATCCAGAGGCGCTCACCCCAAATCACTTCCTGCTGGGCGGTTCGCGCGGCCTGCCACTCACTGGGCCGTGCGAGCCAGCTTCGCGTAAGCTGTGGCGTGCTGCGCAGGCGCTGGCCGACGAGTACTGGCGCCGCTGGGTGCGCGAGTACCTGCCCGAGCTCATTCCGCGCGGGGGCGCGCGTGACGTCACGGGCCGCTCACTTAAGCCCGGTGACGTCGTCATCATCGTCGACTCCAGCCTGCCTCGCAATGTGTGGCCGCGAGGCGTCGTGACGGCGGTGCATCCGGGACCAGACGGCGAGATTCGCAACGCTGATGTTAAGACAAGAGGAGGAGTTTTTCGTCGCCCGACAACGAGATTGGCTGTCCTCCCTACTGAAGAAGAAGGTGCCGCGAGTGCTGCACCGGGGGGAGACTGTTGCGGACAGCTTAATTCAGTGAAAAAGTGATTAACAAAAAGACAGTTTAGTGGACACTAAGTGCGACCTAGTGGTGAAAATTGTGTTTGTGAATATTCATGTAAGTACCTTGTTCATAAGCAATAGCTTGTTATAACTATTTGAGTTGATTAGTTTGTGTTTTTAATTACTTTGAAGTTTATTAATGTGTAACGTTCTATTTGATTTTAAAATGTAGCTTATGAAAAGTGCTGTAAAATGAAATATTTAGCGTAGCTGTAAGTTTTATAGTTTGTGAGATATTTAGGTTTTAGCTCAAATAGGTATTGTTTAGGTATTTAGGTATCCTATGCATTAAATGATTTAAAGTCTTGTTGTTTCAATTGCATTACCCGGTAAAGGTTTTGAGGTATGGGCCAGGTACTATAGGTCCAGGAGGTGGTAGTTTCGACCTGAAATGTGTCTAGGTCAAACGCCAGCCTTTGTCCTATAAGCCCTAAGGTTTTGACGAGGTACTAAGAGGTAAGACTATGTAAAATAAAGGCCTCTTGTATAGGTCTCTGATTAAAGGTAATGAGGTGCCTAAATACCTAAAGACAAAATGTAAATACTGAAAGGTACCTAAATAATAAATGAGGTAGGTAGTCTCATAAAGAGAGAGGAGTAGGGGTTTCGCTGTCCCTCTCACACCGCTGCCAAGTTGGTTGCGAGCGCGGAGTGGGGGAAGCGCACTCCCTACCACCGTTAACAAACTCGTTGTAACGTAGGGTAGAAATAAATGTAGATTTATCAAGTACCCAACTTAATTAGATATTGTAAGTTTGTGTATTAGTGTACCAGTTGCAATCATGCAACAGACTACCTCAGGGTGCGCGGACGCAGGGCGATTTGTAAGCTCGCACACCCATTTTTTCTTTGTAACCACAATATACGAGCATTCAAAGTGATTCAAGAAGGTGTTTCAATTCGTTCCCGCTTGACGTTAACATACAGTGTCGAGGTTACCGACATCGGTAACACCAGTATTATCGTTAAATAAACTTGTTATGATTATGATATCTGTATTTTCGGTACTGGTTGCAAGTCCTAGCTGTAAATACACGTTTGTTACTGATTCAAGGAATAATAAGTGTCGTGTCGTAATCTTTAAGACAAGGAACAAGGGTGTAAACAAAAGATATGTAATTATTGGTGTCAGACTGTCACTTATCTTTTGTAAGGCTAGCCATTTCCTGGAGGAACCGACAAACAATATTTAATTTCCCAACGGTGATGTGGGGTTATATGAGATATCAGGATCAAATGGGTTTTGTGTTATTTAATTCAGATTTATGATACTAAAATAAATATTGCACCATTCGTGGAGGAAAATTATCTTAACTATGCCATCTAGACATTGATTTTCAATAAATTAATATAATATAAGTAGAATTATTTAATTTTTTGTTTTGTTACAGATCTTGTAAAGTTAACTGAAAGATCGGAAACGTGCTAGATTTTGGCAGTTATTTTGCATTTGGTTTAAACTATCTATTATTTAAATAACATAAATATCAGAATTTCCTAATAGTTGTTGTAACAATATTTTTTTAAAAAGATAACTTAATTTGTTAGTATAATCACAGATAATATAATAGTATAGACTAGTTGTATAATATAGGTATATAATAGAATTCAATGGAAATCACCGTAGTTAAACGGTGTTCAAAATGTTGGACTACAATGCTATGCATCCTATTTTCCGACTTTCCCTTTCAGTCCTGCCTGCCTAGCATGATTATCGACACTCAACTGTCAAACTCCTTTGTCTTTTTGACAGTTAATCGTGATAAAACACTATATCACGCGATATAAATCGGTCATGCTAGGCAGGCTGTAGCAATACTGGCAATATATCCTACAAAGGAAAGCCGCGTATTGCCGCAAGCCATAGCGACAACTCGTATGCGTTCAAACCCGACATTTTTCACTTTTTCCCCAAATGCTGGAACAATTTCCAATTTTAGTCGGCGTGTTGGGACGCCGTTTGTTTTGAATTTTGAATTGAAAGAACATGTTTCGCATATTCCATGGCCTTGTTCTCGGTATGTGGGGTAGAGTGACAAATTATGCTTTTTGTTTCTATGTCCCCAGTGATAATTTGTTTGCGTTTGCTCACGATCTGTTAACGTCAAGCAGTTAAATACTTATTACTTTAATTTACAAAGGCTTTTTATTGTAACTTTTGCATCAGACATCATTTATAGATTGATCGGTTTTTTAAAATACTTTTTCAAACAATAGCCGAAAAAAATTACATGAGCACGCTGGTTCTAAAATTAAGCAATCTAGAAAAATAATTAGAATAATCTAATAATCATTACATATCTAACTGTTTACATTCGACTCTGAAATTAACTTTAGAATCCTTTGTACCTACGTGTCGCAGATTCGTCGAAGAAAATAAATATAATATCCGCGCAGTCCCCAAATTCGTTATACTGACACGTCCTGTAATATTCAGAGGGTCTCTCGGAAGTCACTGGATTTATTTACATTTTATTGCACAAACATAAAAATTTACATATATTCTGGGTGAACGTGGGCTAGGTAAATGGAATTCTTTGTATTCTGGTCCGGTCAGCGAGCGGTGGAATTGTTTCACCTCCGCGGTCCGCCACGGTTTTATAGAAATGAGAATGCGCGTATTATACTAGGAGGTCATAACAAATTTGGTAACGATCGCATACGTGGCTGACTCTGGGTTCACAGGATAGAGAGGCATTCTCAAATGCTAAATATGTCAGTCTGTTTGCGTGAAGTGGTTGCGTTCTTTTTATATGCAGGCTGAAAAATGTGTTATCGTAACCAAAGTCAGCCACTTGCGCGATCGTTACCAAATTTGTTATGGCCTCCTAATCTATATTGAGAGCAGCGCTTGTATACCACAACCTAGCTATATTGAACACGGCATGTATGAGAGCGTTAGGTATGCGAGGACGCAACTTGTATGGAATATTGTGCAGTGATAAAGTGTAGCAATACAAATTTTGATTTTACCTATACCTCAAGACAAATTGTTAGTATTATTCTCATGTCATTAGTCTCATGAGAAATAAAGATCTTTGAACCGAAGTGTTCTTATCTCTGTGTACCTTATATGGTATGGAGACGTATCTCGTTGCTTACTTAGTAGTATCTATCACATCTTTTAGGATTTACATAAAAAAGCAATTTTATTTATTAATTGGTTTATTTGATGCGCCTTTGTGACAACAATTAGGTAGAAATTGATTGTTTAGTAAAGTTTAGGGTTAAAACACTTTATTACCCCTAAACTAATATACAAGTATACAGTAACATAACATAGGTAAATTCTTTTGATTTTAATATTTTTACTACCCCTACTTATGTTTACACATGTCTTTGTAGATATGCAGTCAACTAGTTACTAGATAATCACATTTGATACAATACGAAGTAGAAACTACGTACCTACGCGAACTGATGTATTCAAACACAATCGACTTCGACCGCCTCAAAACTACCTTACATACATTGTAAAGCCAGGTATCGTCAACCTTTGAGGCTGGTTACATTAGATTATTTTTAGTAGAATGCTTTAGTAGCGTGCGATGCGAGTAGACTCGATTGCGAGTGCTTTAGTAGTTTTGGTGCCTTTCCAGTGAGTGTTTACATGCTTCCAGTACTGTGTCATTTCACTAAAGCACTCTACTAAATACGCTACTAAAATCTCGATTTATGATGATTACAGATGAAAGGCTACTAGAAAGTTACTCCTTTAGTCATAAGACGACCATTTACATGTTTCAAATAAAGCACTCTCCTAAAGCACAACTAAAGACTAAGATAATGTAAACCAGTCTTTATACTCACTTCTCAAAAAAATCTTTTCTTAATAAGGATAAATATTTTAATAGAAACTAAGTTTTATAACTAAGTATTTAGATAAGGAAATTTCATTGATTGTCATAGATAAATAAGTAATACAGAGCGGAGTCCCTTGGCACAGGCATTTTTTGCTTAAAAGGGGGCTTCAAAAATTATTTGTTATTGTGTCATGAAAGTGAATAAACATTATTTTTTTTTTTTATTTTTTTTTTTTATTTATTCTCAAGCTTACGCGTTCACTAGACATGAAATAAAACACTTTTAACGGATACTAGCGCGGTTTTATTGAAAGTACTTTGGTAATTAGTTGGTATTTGGTTTGATTTTTGATTTTCCCAACGTTTCGGCACCTTTGCAGCTGCCGTGGTCACGTAGTCTTTATACTGTTGAGGAATAGCGTGAAACTCGTTAGAGAACCATGTTATATTATATCCAACTTTTAAATGTATGTGATTTACTACCATTTTGTTAATTGGTTATTTATTAATGTTATCCGTAAATTCAATTGAATTAAACTTTTTTTTTTGCACAATAATTAGTAGAGATAATTATTTTTATCTATTTGGAACTGTTATTATATGGATGTCTCATTTCGAGTTAGTTTCAAATTAAATCGGTTCACATAGGTAATTTACTTTAGATTAAGGTATTTTCTACCCACGTTCGCTAAATAATATCACAGTGCTCTTGGTTTAATTGAATTTATGATAATAATTAAGTATGATACGTTATATCTAGGTATCATACTTACACCGTCATTTTACACTCCCTTTTTTATATTAATATGTTTGTTTAAAATAACCTTTTTTTATAACAAAAATCGAACTATCTTATGAACGCCCGTATTTTTCACTATGATTCATATACAATTTATGTTAACGTTTACACCATGTTGATACTCGTAAGTTTACATTTTGTTCCCATCCATCACCTAGAAAAATATACAAAACTAATAAGTAGCTGCATGTTGGCAACTTGGCAACACCTGACATAATGTATTATGTAGGGAGCAATTGAACGGTGGATTCATCACGTATCCACGTTGCCGGCCGGTACAATTTGCATGGGATGAATTACTTAGCCGGCTCGTCAAACCCTGTGTTGTCGGTCACAACGGAATGTTTCGATGAAAAGAATCACATTAATATCGAATAAGGCTCAGTTGTACCATCAACTTTAACGATAACAAGCTTGTTAAAGTACCGGTTAAGCACAAGTTAGCCAAAAAAGAGATGGTCAGCCAGCATGATGTTCTTTGACAAGTTTTACGTGACAAATATAGGTAGCACATCATTTGACGATAACTATAACTTTGACAGCATTTTGGTGCAACTCACACTAAGGCTGAGTTGCACCATCTAAACTTAACCATAACTATAACAGATACAAACTTATCTGACTCGATGACAGCGTCGCTGTCGTCTATGGCGTAACATCCACTTTTGACCACTAGATCAGATAAGTTTGTATCTGTTACTAGCTTCTGCCCGCGACTTCGTCCGCGTGGATATTAGAGAAAATCCTTAGGGAACTTTCAACCAGGATCTGACCAGCCATTTTTACGCATTACGGCTTCCCGTTCCCGTTCCCGTTCCCGTTCCCGGTACCGGTACCGGTACCGTTCCCGTTCCCGTTCCCGTTCCCGTTCCCGTTCCCGTTCCCGTTCCCGTTCCCGTTCCCGTTCCCGTTCCCGTTCCCGTTCCCGTTCCCGTTCCCGTTCCCGTTCCCGTTCCCGTTCCCGTTCCCGTTCCCGTTCCCGTTCCCGTTCCCGTTCCCGTTCCCGTTCCCGTTCCCGTTCCCGTTCCCGTTCCCGTTCCCGTTCCCGTTCCCGTTCCCGTTCCCGTTCCCGTTCCCGTTCCCGTTCCCGTTCCCGTTCCCGTTCCCGTTCCCGTTCCCGTTCCCGTTCCCGTTCCCGTTCCCGTTCCCGTTCCCGTTCCCGTTCCCGTTCCCGTTCCCGTTCCCGTTCCCGTTCCCGTTCCCGTTCCCGTTCCCGTTCCCGTTCCCGTTCCCGTTCCCGTTCCCGTTCCCGTTCCCGTTCCCGTTCCCGTTCCCGTTCCCGTTCCCGTTCCCGTTCCCGTTCCCGTTCCCGTTCCCGTTCCCGTTCCCGTTCCCGTTCCCGTTCCCGTTCCCGTTCCCGTTCCCGTTCCCGTCCCCGTCCCCGTTCCCGTCCCCGTCCCCGTCCACGTCCCCGTCCCCGTCCCCGTCCCCGTCCCCGTCCCCGTCCCCGTCCCAGTCCCCGTCCCCTGGATGTGCATGTCCAGGTCCAATCATGGCCACCGTGTTGGACTTCAAAATAAATGTCATTTTCGCCACCACCATCCATGAAACCTCAAGAACGACATCCACATCGATTTTCATGTTTACTTACCCCATTTACACCTTAAGGGAGGATTTTCAAAATAACAAAATATGTGTTTGCCTATTTATTTTTAGACATGCTCCTACGAATTTTAAAGTTGTAATGTCTATTTTATATTATTTTTCCATACGAATTTTAAACCCCATTTTCACCCCTTTAGGGGTTAAATCATGTCCACCGTGTTGGACTTCAAAATAAATCTCATTTTCGCAATCACCATCCCATAAAACCTCAAGAACGACATCCATATCGATTTTTATGTTTACTCACCCCATTTACCCCTAAGTGGTTGATTTTCAAAATTACAAAATATGTATGTTTGCCTATTTGTTTTTAGATGTGCTCCAACGAACTTTAAAGTTGTAATGTCTATAATATATTATTTTTTCATACAAAATTTGAACCCCATTTTCACCCCTTTAGGGGTCAAATCATGTCCACCGTGTTGGACTTCAAAATAAATGTCATTTTTTGCAATCGTCATCCCCGAAAACCCCAATAACGACATCCATATCTATTTTTGGGGTTTTTTACCCCTTTTCACCCCCATTTCATCCCAATAGGATTTTTTATTTAATTTGTACATTTTTTTTTACAATAATTTATGATTTTTAAGGATTTTTTATTATTTATTGTAATGAATTTGAAAATTAACTTTTACTTTTATCTTCTATATTTATAAAATCGTAAACTGAATGACTGACTGACTGACTGACTGACTGACTGACTGATCTATCAACGCACAGCCCAAACCGCTGGGTCTAGAGACTCCAAATTTGGCACGTAGGTTCCTTATGAGGTCTAGGGGTGCACTAAGAAAGGATTTTTCAAAATTCACCCCCTAAGGGGGTAAAAAAGGGGATCAAAGTTTGTATGAAAGTCCCTCAGTTTTGAAGCTAGGATCTTCAAATTTTGTGTTTAGACTGACCATTGAAAATAAATAAATACGGGTCTCAGCGTTTTTCAAAATTCTACCCCCGAAGGGGTCAAAAGGGGGATGAAGTTGTGTATTGAAGAAAATCCTTTATTTTCGAAGTTAAAATCGCTAAATTTATAATTTAGGCTTATGGTTAGGCATCTAACGCAACGTATATTGTTATTGTTAGCATTTGAACCCCTATTGGGATGAAATGGGGGTGAAAAGGGGTAAAAAACACAAAAATAGATATGGATGTCGTTATTGGGGTTTTCGGGGATGACGATTGCAAAAATGACATTTATTTTGAAGTCCAACACGGTGGACATGATTTGACCCCTAAAGGGGTGAAAATGGGGTTCAAATTTTGTATGAAAAAATAATATAAAATAGACATTACAACTTTAAACTTCTTTGGAGCACACCTAAAAATAAATAGGCAAACATATATTTTGTAATTTTGAAAATCAACCACTCAGGGGTAAATGGGGTGAGTAAACATAAAAATCAATATGGATGTCGTTCTTGAGGTTTTATGGGATGGTGATTGCGAAAATGAGATTTATTTTGAAGTCCAACACGGTGGACATGATTTAACCCCTAAAGGGGTGAAAATGGGGTTTAAATTTTGTATGGAAAAATAATATAAAATAGACATTACAACTTTAAAATTCGTAGGAGCATGTCTAAAAATAAATAGGCAAACACATATTTTGTTATTTTGAAAATCCTCCCTTAAGGTGTAAATGGGGTAAGTAAACATGAAAATCGATGTGGATGTCGTTCTTGAGGTTTCATGGGATGGTGGTTGCGAAAATGACATTTATTTTGAAGTCCAACACGGTGGACATGATTGGACCAGGTCATGCATATCCAGGGGACGGGGACAGGGACGGTGTTAAACCTTCATGGTCAATGCGAACAGCCTGTAGTTCCAAATTCATAATATTGACTCTGTCACTCACTCTTTATCTGTCTGTCAAACCACTGCTAAATAATATAAATATATATTATTAAATCTAATATAAATAAATAGTAAGGTGTAAAAAATTATGTTAATTTTGAATTGTGTTTGTATAAAGTATAGATAGGGTTTTTTTTGAAAAAAGAAATATATGTAGCTTACTTCCGCAAACAAGCGGAAGTAAGCTACATATATTTCTTTTTTCAAAATGGTTTGGGACTTCCGCCAAGTGACGCCTGATTCAATCAAATACTATAGATAGGGTGTTTGTTCTTTGATATGTCGAATGTATATTTTTTGGAGCACATAGGTATAGGAAGATACAGGGTGTTCACATTGCGGGGGGGTGTTAAACCTTCATGGTCAATGCGAATAGCCTGTAGTTCCAAATTCATAATATTGACTTTGTCACTCACTCTCTTTTCTGTCTGTCAAACCACTGCTAAATAATATAAATATATATTATTAAATTCAATATAAATAAATGACGGGAACGGGAAAGGGGACGGGAACGGGAACGGGAACGGGAAAGGGGACGGGGACGGGGACGGGGACGGGGACGGGGACGGGGACGGGGACGGGGACGGGGACGGGGACGGGGACGGGGACGGGGACGGGGACGGGGACGGGGACGGGGACGGGGACGGGGACGGGGACGGGGACGGGGACGGGGACGGGGACGGGGACGGGGACGGGGACGGGGACGGGGACGGGGACGGGGACGGGGACGGGGACGGGGACGGGGACGGGGACGGGGACGGGGACGGGGACGGGGACGGGGACGGGGACGGGCACGGGCACGGGCACGGGGACGGGGACGGGGACGGGGACGGGGACGGGGACGGGGACGGGGACGGGGACGGGGACGGGAACGGGAACGGGAACGGGAACGGGAACGGGAACGGGAACGGGAACGGGAACGGGAACGGGAACGGGAACGGGAACGGGAACGGGAACGGGAACGGGAACGGGAACGGGAACGGGAACAGAAACGGAAACGTAAACGGAAACGGAAACGGAAACGGGAACCGGGACCGGAACCGGAACCTGAACCTGAACCGGAACTGGAACCGGAACGGGAACGGGAACGGGAACGGGAAGCCACACGCGGCAAATGTCTTGCCTCGCCAGTTAGCGCCCTTAGTAGGAACCAGCCTAAATGCGTAAAAATGGCTGGTCAGATCCTGGTTGATGGTTCCCTAAGGATTTTGAAGGTTCCCTAAGGATTTTCTCTAATATCCACGCGGACGAAGTCGCGGGCAGAAGCTAGTCAATATATATTTTATAACTTTATAATTTAAATTCAATTGTTAACTTGTCAATATTAATTCATTCAATCTGTTTAATTTTTATTTTTAATTTTAATGAACTTTGCATGTTTGTTTGTTATTGTTAACTATTTTAAATTCTATTAATATCCATGCTGTGCATACTTTTTATTGGATAATAGTTTAGATCTTTTTATTTTAGCATGTACTCAATGATGTTATGACTGTTATCTGTCTGTGTGCCTAATTATAAAATAAAATAAATAAAATAATAAATAATAGGAGTTCAAATACTAACAATAACAATATACGTTGCGTTAGATGTCTATCCATAAACCTAAATTATAAATTTAGCGATTTTTACTTCGAAAATAAAGATTTTTCTTCAATACACAACTTCATCCCCCTTTTGACCCCTTCGGGGGTAGAATTTTGAAAAACGCTGAGACCCGTATTTATTTATTTTCAATGGTCAGTCTAAACACAAAATTTGAAGATCCTAGCTTCAAAACTGAGGGACTTTCATACAAACTTTGATCCCCTTTTTTACCCCCTTAGGGGGTGAATTTTGAAAAACCCTTTCTTAGTGCACCCCTAGACCTCATAAGGAACCTACGTGCCAAATTTGGAGTCTCTAGACCCAGCGGTTTGGGCTGTGCGTTGATAGATCAGTCAGTCAGTCAGTCAGTCAGTCATTCAGTCATTCAGTTTACGATTTTATAATCTGTTATAGTTATGGTTAAGTTAAGATGGTGCAACTCAGCCTGTGTTTCGTTTCTAGTCTTGGCAGGTATATTAGATAGTTAACGTGTGTTGTATCTGTTTGTAATATACCTAATTATTGAGTGTTAATTTATATCGCCACCGTTTAATTTTTAACCGACTTCCAAAAAAGGAAGAGGTTATAATATGTTCGTCTGTATATTTGTTTTTTTTTGGTGTATGTCCCCCGATTACTCGAAGACGGCTGGACCGATTGAAGTGATTCAAACATTATTACATTAGGTAAACTCCCAAGTTGGTCCCATTTTTTAAAATTTGGAAATCGGTTCAGTACTTTTCAAGTAATCTTGAGAAAAGCACGAAAATAGTATGATTTTTAACCGACTTCCAAAAAAGGAGGAGGTTCTATGTTCGTCTGTATATTTGTTTTTTTTTTTTGTGTTGTGTGAATTACCTCGATGATAATGGTCGTATTACTTCTTTGTTTATGAACTGAATAAGATAATTATTTTTTTGTAGGAAGAGGGATATCTTAAGTGTAGGTTCTTTAACCGACTTAAAAAAGAAGTTTCTCAGTTTGACCCGTATGTATGTTTCTCCGCGATTATCTTACGATTGACTGAGCCGATTTTTCTACATAATTATAATATACCTTACCTACAAGGTACCTACACTAAAATTAAAAAATTAAAAAATTGTTTGTTGGGCTGGAGTACAGATTCCTTTTTTTATTCTAAAAGCCCCACCCGACTTCAATAGACGTATTTTTATTATTACGAATATTATTTCTTGCTTTTTAGAGGTAGGTTTTTTGAAGTCGGTTTTTTGTTTTTTTTAATCAATTTTTGATGTTAGTATTATAAAACAATATCACAACTTGATTGCATATGTAATTCGTTAAAAATACTAGCTATGTTTACAGTGCCAAACACAAAGCACAAAGCCTTTAAAATGTTGTCTTCAGAAATTCACATTTCTAATATCTGCGAGATAGGCTGAAACGGTTCTTAGTCACCAGCAATATTTTAGGACATAGTAACAAATTATTTCGTACTACCTTGACCCTAGATTTATTCCCGACTCCGACGATGACCACAAAACCGGGCGCAACTGTGACAGCTTCCATTAATTTCTGCGAGCACCGGATTTAATGTACATTTTCATTTAAAATACCTTTAAAATATAAATGATACCTACTTACGTCATTCGGAATTCGGCCGTTACTCTCGTAACCTTTCTTCAAAAGATTATTGTGGTGTCTTGTAGGGCAATAAATGCTACCAACGTTTTCCTTAAATGCTTAAAATTAAGCCAATTAATCATTTCCTTGGTTGAAATTAAAAGGAAATGGGCAAGAATTGCTTTTGATGTTACGATTTCTTTCTCCGTAATTTTAATAATGTCCATGGAAAATTTTGCTTAATAATTTTTGGCAAGTATTGGAATTAAGTTTGTATTTTTATGTCATCAGGCTTGTAATTAATAATTACGTAGTTCTTAGAAAACGTTTGTGTGTTTTCGTTTCTTTTCTCAATATAAGAAACCTAAACTTTGTCAAAAATTAATAAGAATTTCAACAAGAAATTGAATTTACATTGCCTCGTTTCGTATTATATTCTCTATTTTCGTAAACCTTTTTTACTAAAACGAGAAAACCACTCAGCCGTATCCTGGAGCGAACGATGTTTCCGAGCAGTAGAATGAGATAGAGCTATAGACAAAATAGTCCAATATAGTTATTGGATAGTTATTATAACTACTTTTTTAGTTGGTGGTAGTACTGGCTAGCTACTACCACTTTGCCTAAGCCTGACGCCATAACAACAATTAAAAAAAAATGTGTTGCGGCAGTTAGATGTAAAGACTGGTTTACATTATCTTAGTCTTTAGTACATTGTAAACGCTCACTGGAAAGGCACCAAAACTACTAAAGCACTCGCATTCGAATCTACTCGCTCGCTACTAAAGCACTCTACTAAAGACTAAGATAATGTAAACCAGTCTTAAGATAGCCAGTTTCTTAGTGGTGAGGATTCCGGGTGAGTGCGCTTACACTTTCGGCCTTACCGTCACTTTAACATCAGTAGCCCTACCATGAGTTGATGCAAACTGTTTACGTTACCGTAAACTATCGGATATACTGCTCACAGTCAGTGCGAGTGAAAGAGACAAAACGATAGTTTACGGTAACGTAAACAGTTTGCATCAACTCATGGTAGGGCCACAGGTTAGGTGAAGGCCAAGCACTATCCCGTTATGGATTAAAAAACATAGGACACAGAAAATCGAACCGTAACGGCACTGAAAATGATTGCTGCTTTCAGTTTTATTACAACTTTGTTGTAGACGTGTGGGTGTTAAAAAACAAAACCAGGTTTAGTGGGAAACAAACCGCAGCGTTAGAGATACCTACCTACGACAAAGTTTAAATTGCTCTTGTTCGATCCTCATAAATTGTGCACAAGATACGTAAGTTATCGTCCAAACTACTGTTTCGGAATCAGAATGCATGAACACACTAGGGAGGCTGTTGGCTCAACAAGAGAATGTTACGAATTTAAGAAAAGTAACTACCTACCTACCTTATGGAAATTGTTTAAGGTACATATATTTGTATAGGTTGTCTAAAATGTTAAAAGTGCGTCTAAAATGATCTATGTAATAATGATAACACAGTGTAATGGCCAATGTTTAATGGCCATGGTTTAAATTTAGGACATAAATATAAATTAAAACCATTGCATATTATGTCTCTTTCTTTCAAATTCCAGTACCTATTTCATATTATTATTGTTTTATTGCTCGGTATTTTGAAGCAAATAACTTAATTGTACTTTCAGTAAACTGACAGACCCAATTTTATCGGAAGGATGTGAATGTGTTCAAACAATTAGGCCTCCATTGGCGAACATTCTAATAAATTACGAGTCCCATTGGATGGAAGAGCTCTAATCCACAAGAATAAATCGTACAATGCTTAGCCGAGCGGAACATTACTTTGATGTTTGTTTCAAAGGACGCTCCTTTGAGCTCTTTTTCAGTGTTGACAGGAAGATGTCGATTTTCACATAAACAATATGTGGGAAACCTATTTTTTCCGTTCGGATTATTTGCGCAGGTTATTCGTTCAATCTTTGTTTTCGTGGAATTGGTAGAAGCTGTTTAACTGTTGGAACTTCAAAAGAATGGAAAGTTAGCTTACGTAAGTTAGTAACGTACTTTAAAACAACATTACCAAATTTCTGTTGGACAAGTTGAACTTTACGAAAATAAATTTCACAATTTTTGCCTCGATTTGTTATTTTTATTATAATGTGTGTTAAAAAGTCATGATGTCGCTCTATCACTTCACTGTGTGTACGAGTTACTTTTCTTTTTTTTAGAAAAGGAGCAGGAGTTAGTTGGAACATAGACAACCGGTAGGAGTGGGAAAGGTTGGAGGAGGCCTTTGCCGAATGGCAATCAGACCTACAAAATATAAACAAACGCCAAATACTTGATTAAAAAGGAATGTCTGATGCAAGAGGCTATTATTATTATTATGTGTGTTAGATGTTGCGGTTGCTTTGAACGCTTCGCCGCTGCCAATGAAGAGGATGTTTGTCTTTATCAAAGTATCGCCCACCTTACGTCACCTTTTCAGCAGGGATCGATAACAAAGGAAATAGTAGTTTATGATACAAGGTTGGTAAGGAGGTTTTAAAAAACCTTAACAACCGTGTGCCATACTACGTTTTTCAATACATTTGCGAGAAAAACTGATGAAATTGTAATTTATTCATATAATAAAACTGTAAATTCTAAATATTTGTGCGCGAATTACGCAAAAACCTCTAAACGAATTTTGATGGATTTTTCACAATTTAGTAGATTGAGGTCCAACCTAAAATCTAAGCTATGTTTCATCAAATTCAGGTGGGTGGAACCAGGGAAACAGCTTGAACTCTCCGTAGACTAGCTTTCATACACTAAAGGGGTCATTTTAAACTGGTTGCAATATTTTTCTACTGTCCACGCGGATGAAGTCGCGGGCGGAAGCTAGTAGAAATTAAAAAAACGTTCGTAAACAAAAACGCACGGAGCCGGCGTGCGGTAAAATCAACTTTCCGCACGCTGTACTACTCCGTAAACAAAAACGCACGGCGTGCGGTAAAATCAACTTTCCGCACGCTCGACTGTCATCGTAAACTTACATTTTCGAGCAACTGTATTGAAATAGTACATTATGAGAAATGTTAGCTTAGGTTGCTCATTGCGCACAAGGCTGTGGGTTGCAGCCCGAGCCGTAGGCGAGGGCGTAACTCAGCCGAGTGTGCAATAAGCAAAAGCTCACGAGTTTCATACGACGTTTTTCAACACATTTGCGAGGAAAAAACAAAGTAATTTACCACACAGCAACAAATACGACAAAAACAAAATAATTATGACAATATTATGGGAAAAGGCGCGCAGGTTTTTTTTTGTTTTTTCACACGCCCAACGCAAGAATATTTTTCAAACAAAGGGATGAGGAGCATACAGCCTACTTCAAAATTATAATTTTAAGTCATAAAATGCAAATAATTTAATATTTTATAACAAAATATTGTGAATTATGAATAATTTAATAATAATAAACATTTGTTTGACTTTATTAAGGACTTTCACATTTATTTATTCCAAAAATCTATATGAATTTTGAACAGCATAAAACCTCTTTGTTGTTACTAAAAAAATAGCTGTATTACCCGGCTAAATTGGGAATGCTCTGTTTACTCGCCTAGAACTTGCAGTAAGGTACTAATTTAACTTTGTAGGGTTAATTCTATCACGAACTAGTGTTTTGTATATTATTGCACGCGTTTGTTATAGCTCGGTTTATGGCCCTAAAAGCGATGTATTAGGGCTCACTTTACGAGCAAGTGTGTTGAAAAGGTACTTACAGGGTAGCTGTCTGTAGATTTTCACTGCATTTAGATGTTCTTTGAAACACAGAGGCGCGCGCGCACGTTTCTGTTTAGTTTTTGACACACAACTGGTGCAAGGTCCATGTGATAGTCACGTGACAGGCACGTTCAGAAATGTTAGTGGAAGGAAAAGGGATGAGGTATTGATTTTAGGCTGCAACAATGTGTGTACGAGTGGAAGTGGTGATGAGCCACTACGACAGAATACCATGTTTTTGACACAATTTGAATCTTACGCGGATTCAACATTTAAGGTAAGTGCTACTGCTACTTGTGATTTATTAAGGTTCTTATTAAAGCGGTTCTATTCTAATCAGTTCATAATAGTTCAAGATGTAATTCCGTTTTTATATAGTGCCGTATATGTTTATGACTCGGGTAATGGAATGGCTATCGCATGAGCCCGGAGGCAGTACATTTAATGGGCTGTAAATGAAAAATAAGATGGTTGCGGTGACTAGCCTAGCTTGCTGTTAACTTTTTATGTGCCTTGGCTAAGTAAAAATGTGATCCCGGGTATAATCAAAGCCATTAGCTTTTTTAAAGACATTTCTTTGATTACAGGGTAGGCGAGGTCTCATCAAATTACTGATTGGATTCATGTAACGGACAAAGGTAACAAGTTTTGCTAGTACGAGGCCAATGAGGATCAGTAACAGGTTTGAACCCTTTAGTTTTATTGGTATAATATAAAAACAAATTCATAGCTATGAAACTTAGTGAAAGATTTTTTGAAATCCGTTTGGAAATGGTTAAGTTATATGGGTTTTGAAGGAAATGACAAGTTTAATGCATATTATGTGCTTTATCACGTACGACATAAGGTTCGAGTACGTCTCGATGACGGCATAAGGACCCCCAAAATAAGTGTTTTAGCATGTTTTAGCTTGCTTAACTTCTCAGGTTTAAGAGATATCGTAAACATTTTTTCACAGTTAATCATGTGGTGGCATATTAATAAGCTTTTTGATAAGCCACTGAACAAAAATCGTAACTGATCCTCATTATATTATTATGCTCAGTGGTAGAAACAGCGGTGAGAGTGTAAGTATACACCACTAAGTTGTTTATCTAGGAAATAACAATGTTCGCGCCTCAAAAAATATAATATTGAGCAGCTTTCACTGCCTAGAGTCCTTAGCACGTAAAACTATCTAAATCGAGGTCGAATCGAGCACACAACTATTTTTTTAAAATTGGAAATCTTAGTTTCCTTTATACGGACGTAGTGTTGTACCTACACTAAACACTAGTAAAAAATTTATTCCAAAATATTTTACAATGCAAACAGTAGGTTAATTACATGATTTACCTATTTTGTTTTTGTATCACAAAACCAAATTGCGTAATAGGGGTTCGTAAATTAATGTAATAAAGAGGAAAAGCAAAACGTGTCACACGTGCGGCTAAACGGTTTATGATTCATTCGAAAGGAAGACAATACGGAAATTATGACTGAAATGCTTTGTGCCTCTACGAATAGAGTTCAATTTGGCTTGTTTATTTTTATGAAAATATGAAAGATTTGTTGCGATTGTACCTATTTACTGAACGTGTATAAACAAGTTTGATGAATGAGAGTTGTTATGTTGGATTCGATACAAAAATTAATAGTACATTATGAGACAGTTAGCTTAGGTTGCTCATTGCACACAAGGCTGTGGGTTGCAGCCCGAGCCGCAGGCGAGGGCGTAACTCAGCCGAGTGTGCAATAAGCAAGAGCTCACGAGTTTCATACGACGTTTTTCAACACATTTGCGAGGAAAAAACAAAGTAATTTATCACACAGCAACAAATATGGCAAAAACAAAATATGATAATTATGGGAAAAGGCGCGCATGTTTTTTTTTGTTTTTTTTTCACACGCCCATCTCAAGAATATTTTGCGAACAAAGGGGTGAGAAGCATACAGCCTACTACTAATACTTCAAAATTATAATTTTAAGTGACAAAATGCAAATATTTTAATATTTTATAACAAAATATTGTGAATTATGAATAATTTGATAATAATTATATATTTATTTGACTTAATTAAAGACTTACACATTTATTTATTCCAAAAATGTATATTAATTTTCAGCAGCATAAAACCTCTTTGCTGTCAAAAAAAAATAACTGTATTACCCGGCTAAATTGGGAATGCTCTGTTTACTCGCATAGAACTTGCAGTAAGGTACTAATTTAACTTTGTAGGGTTAATTCTATTACGAACTAGTGTTTTAAATATTACTAGCTTCCGCCCGCGACTTCGTCCGCGTGGACATTTGATTAAATCCTCATGTTTTAATTTAATTAAATTCTGATCAGCTGTTTTTACGTGATTAGGCGGGTTCCCACCAAGCGCGCTGCCTCGCGAGGCAAGACGTTTGCCGCACGGGCTTCGAACGAGGCTGCTCGCTTGGTGGAGACCCGCACAATCACGTAAAAACGGTTGATCAGAATTTAATGAAATTAAAACATGAGGCTTTTATCGAATGTCCACGCGGACGAAGTCGCGGGCGGAAGCTAGTTTATAATATTCAGAATTGTATCCAGAGATATTAGTATCCCGTTCCCGTTCCCGTTCCCGTTCCCGTTCCCGTTCCCGTTCCCGTTCCCGTTCCCGTTCCCGTTCCCGTTCCCGTTCCCGTTCCCGTTCCCGTTCCCGTTCCCGTTCCCGTTCCCGTTCCCGTTCCCGTTCCCGTTCCCGTTCCCGTTCCCGTTCCCGTTCCCGTTCCCGTTCCCGTTCCCGTTCCCGTTCCCGTTCCCGTTCCCGTTCCCGTTCCCGTTCCCGTTCCCGTCCCTGTCCCCGTCCCCTGGATGTGCATGTCCAGGTCCAATCATGTCCACCGTGTTGGACTTCAAAATAAATGTCATTTTCGCAATCACCATCCCATGAAACCTCATGTTCATGTTTACTCACCCATTTACCCCTAAGTGGTTGATTTTCAAAATTACAAAATATATGTTTGCCTATTTATTTTTAGATGTGCTCCTACGGGAGCTCGGTGGCGCAGTGGTTTAGCGCCTGGCCTAGCGATTGCGGAAGTTAAGCAACGTTCGCAAGGGTCGGTCATGGGATGGGTGACCAAAACTTTATTATCTCGAGCTCCTCCGTGCTTCGGAAGGCACGTTAAGTTGTTGGTCCCGGCTGCATTTGCAGTCGTTAACACCCACCAATCCGCATTGGGCCCGCGTGGTGGGTTATGGCCCGTCCTCCTTATCCACCCAATAAGGAAGGCCTGTGCCCCAGCAGTGGGGACAAAAAAAAAATGCTGATAGTGCTTCTACGTAGTTTAAAGTTGTAATGTCTATTTTATATTATTTTTCCATACAAAATTTAAATGTCATTTTTGCAATCGTCATCCCAGAAAACCCCAATAACTACATCCATATCTATTTTTGGGTTTTTTACCCCTTTTCACCCCCATTTCATCCCCATAGGAGTTGAAATACTAACAATAACAATATACGTTGCGATAGATTTCCATCCATAAGCCTAATTTATAAATTTAGCGATTTTTTGAAAATTAATGGATTTTCTTCAATACACAACTTCATCCCCCTTTTGACCCCTTCGGGGGTAGAATTTTGAAAAACGCTGAGACCCGTATTTATTAATTTTCAATGGTCAGCCTAATCACAAAATTTGAAGATCCTAGCTTCAAAACTGAGGGACTTTCTTACAAACTTTGGACCCCCGTTTCACCCCCTTGGGGGGTGAGTTTTGAAAAATCCTTTCTTAGTGCACCCCTGGACCTCATAAGGAACCTATGTGCAAAATTTCAAGTCTAGATTCAGCGGTTTGGGCTGTGCGTTGATATCTCACTCAGTCAGTCAGTCAGTCAATCAGTCAGTCAGTCAGTCAGGACTTTGAATTTTATATATATAGATTGCACGCGTTTGTTTTAGCTCGGTTTATGGCCCTAAAAGCGATGTATTAGGGCTCACTTTACGAGCAAGTGTGTTGAAAAGGTTATTTATTGGCGAAAGTAATCTGCTTCTTCTTCTAGCTACTAGTATAGATTAAGTATTACTTATATTGACTTACATTATACATTAGTTATTTCTTAATGATAAAAATAAAAAAAACTGACTGATAAAAATTAATGTTTTCGGTTTCTCTAAGATAAGAGTTCCTTTTTCTTCAAGTCTGTTTATTTTAGGGTCTATTTTTTGCTATAAGTATTTGAGTATTTCATGGTACTAGTAATTAACATGAAATACATAGTGCTCTTAGAATTTTTTACTGAAATTTCAATTTATAGGCACTCTGTTCAGTACTAATACCTTAAAGTGCTCCTTCAGTGACGCCTATTCAAAGAAACCTAATTAAAGAAATACTTTGAATGTTTTAATTTTCTTTTTTAGGTTGATGTTTACGAATGTTTTTGTGATGGTAAGTAATAAGTATAATTTGGAAAAGAAAATTTCTGTAATTTATTTTCGTAATAGGGGTATAATTTAGGCAGTTTAATAAAAGTCAACGAAACATTAAATAATTTGGAACTGAAGAGAAATAATTTTTTTTCTTGGTTATTTTTGCTGATAGATCTGAAGTTTCATATTAGAATTTTAATTGAGTTGTAAAAGTCAAATGGAGATTTGGATATTTGAATTCTTTTTATTCAGTTTTTTTTGTTTCTTTTATTACTTATGTTGTTTTTGTATTAGGTACTTCAAAATAATATTAAAAATCGTGAACAAAACAGTAGGTATTTTTTAAGACTTGTATTAAAAAAGCATACTATAATTCGCGGTTTTACCCGCGTGGTTTCTGTCTCCTATGTTTTAATCCAGGCTATCTACTATCTGTGTGCCATATTTCAACCAAATCAGTTCAGTAGTTTTCGCGTGATTGAGGAACAAACATCCAAATCCACAAACTTTCACATTTATAATATAGTAGGGTGTATTCGACTACTATTGTTACGAAAATCTTTCAAAAGTACAACAAACAGTTGGCACAGTTCTCAGAAAGCAAAATTTATTAGTCTATAGATACAGAGAGCCCTTAGAATGGTTGGGTTATTTCCAGTTGCCCCCTCTAACGTCGCCGTCCCGCTGGTGCCGGTGACGACTGGGAACTTTTCTAAAGAAATGTAAAATACAACCCGCGCAGATAAAGAATGGGACTAGAAATTTCGGTTAACCGCGCTTACCGCACCCGCGCTGTTAAAGAATGGAATTGAAAATAGGCTCGTACATGTTCACTTCTCGCTCGCACACCATAATTATCTCCAAACCTATATCGTCCTCTCACTCATACTTATTGTGGCAAGCGCGGTTATATAACCGAAATTTGCAGTCCCATTCTTTATCTGCGCAGGCTGTAGAAGATATTGGCGTAGAAATCATCGCAAGCATATTTTTACTGTCTATGATTCTCATGAGACGCCATGTTTGTTTACCAAATAAGTTTTTTTAACACTTCCCGTGTCGCCACTGGTAGCGAAGGCGACGTTAGAAGGGGCGATTGGGAATAACCCCAATCGTTTGAAGACGCTGTGACAAATAGTTCCATTTGCCCCGTGCTGGGTTGCTTTTTCCCTTTGATTCGTAACCCCCATTGAGAAGTATTTCATAAGTAAAGGATTCTCTGATTTCGTTGCAGGTGTGTTTTATAGTTTGAAAAAGATAGACGATATTGTATATACGCTTTTCCATTACGACGGATATCTATAGAGCACCTTCAAAAGAGGTCGTTTAATGTCGTTTAGAAAAAAATTGTACTAGACATTTTTGTGTAATGGCTGGGTATTCATTATAAAGTAGTAGAAACTAAATACTTTCTAAAAAAGGTGTTTGGTAATAGTCTTATAAAGCCGAATATGGTAGATATAGGGACCATTAAACTGAACAACTTTTAATATCGGTCCAACTCTGAAATTGCGAAAAAGGATCAGCTGTTTCATACAAAACCTTAGAGTAAGACGCGTTTCTGTTACAAAACTTTATAACGAAAATATCAAAATGAATGAAACAGCTGATTTTTTTTTTCGCGATTTCAGATTTAGTCCCATAGTAAAAGTTGTTCAGTTTGATAGTCCCCATCTACCATATTCGGCTTTATAAGGCTATTACCAAACATTCTGTATACATTGTAGAATAACGTTAATGCGGTGTTCTCTAATATAATGTAACAAAAAGATTCAAATACCTACATATAAGCAAACCAAAATCTTATAATAATACTTGACGATAAAAAATAACTACAAAATTATAAAAAAAACAGTTTTCCTGTAAGCTTTAAAGCCCATAAGCTTTCAGTCTCCTCAGGTTGACGTAAGCTGTTTTAGAAACCTAGTTTTAATGACGTCTCGGCTGTTTTGTTCATAATAACAGCCGGTCTTTTGCTGCGGGATAAAGGCTTTCACCTCCTTGTGTTGACCCCTTTATAACGTCTTTCGCAGACACCTTTTGTTTATGTTAATAAGATACCCTTTTTATTGTTCAAGTTTTAATGAAAACGTGTATAAATAGTGTCATAATCGATGAGATCTTTGTGACTCGGTAGCTCAACGGCAAGAGCATAATAATATATTGGACCGGACTTCTGGTTCGATTCCCGACCGAGACAATGATCTAGTGCGAGTCGTATTTTTTCTAGTATATTATTAAGTATTTTGTAAATGCTAAAATCTCATATTTAAAAAGTATATTTTTAACTAATTAAACAATTTTGTTTTTTGTATATACAATCTTCAACTGTGAATCAAGGAATAAAATAAAATTAAGTCACCTCATAAAAAATTGTAGTAAGCTGGCAATAAAAATTCTAGGTTCAAAGATTTCTGTAGGACACGTCGATTGCGTCTTACTATTTTTTCGAAATTCTGGCACAAAATTCAGGATTCTATTCGTAATAGTACATTATGAGACAAGTTAGCTTAGGTTGTGCAATAAGCAAGAGCTCACGAGTTTCATACGACGTTTTTCAACACATTTGCGAGGAGAAAACAAAGTAATTTACCACACAGCAACAAATACGACAAAAACAAAATATGATAATTTTATGGAAAAGGCGCGCAGGTTTTTTGTTTTTTTCACACGTTCAATGCAAGAATATTTTGCGAACAAAGGGGTGAGGAGCATACAGCCTACCTCAAAATTATAATTTTAATTAAAAGTGCAAATATTTTAATATTTTATAACAAAATATTGTGAATTATGAATAATTTGATAATAATAAATATTTGTTTGACTTAATTAAGGACTTACACATTTATTTATTCCAAAAATGTATATGAATTTTCAGCGGCATAAAACCTTTTTGTTGAAGTTTGTTGTTACTAAAAAATATATCTGTATAGCCCGGCTAAATTGGGAATGCTCTGTTTATTCGCATAGAACTTGCAGTAAGGTACTAATTTAACTTTGTAGGGTTAATTCTATTACAAACTAGTGTTTTATTTATTATTGCACGCGTTTGTTATAGCTCGGTTTATGGCCCTAAAAGCGATGTATTAGGGCTCACTTTACGAGCAAGTGTGTTGAAAATTAAAATATAAATACAGTGAACGTATACGTTTACTTTAACTTAAATTGTAAATAAGAGATGAATTACCAATATTTCCACCAAATTTATTTTGAATTTTAATGAAATTGTTTATCTACCTATTCAAATTTAGTATAAATGCTGACACTTTTGCGCAACCTCGTTGTTTTTCTCTCGGGCGAAAACTGAAAATCAGTGATTTACTCTATGAGTAAATATCACACTGAGTTTTCTCCTCTTTGCATCGCTCGCTACGGCACATAATAATTGGAGTTTCAGTGTGTATTGTTTATTTATTGTTTAACTGTTTTATTTTTTTGTTATGTAATACTTACTGTTTGTTTTTACTTTAACTTTCAATTTAAAAGGTGACGACAGCACAAACATGTTTTTACTGTTAAGTTAGCCATTTAAGTAGAATATCTTTTAGTGTATTCGCTTGAAGGTTTTAATATGTTCCTCAAGCTATAATTACATAGAAGTAATCTCCTTTCAAAGAATAAACTCTCTCAAGTCCATTAAGATAAGCCAATGCTAAGAAGCTTTATTGTAATTAAATAAACACCCGAACGAAACAAAAGAATTGCGAAAAAGTCCACGTTTATTAATGAAGGATGGAAAGCTACTGTGTTATTGGTGTTGGAAAAGAAAAAGAATTTTTGATATAATGATTACAACAAAATAATATACAGCTTATTTACTTTTTGATAATTTTGTAAGTACCATGGGTAAACAGCATCTCCCGTACATACGTTTAGTTGTATCGTGCAAGGGCGATACGAATTTTGTTGCCATAATTGGTTAAGCGACGCTGTTGCCCATGGTACCTTCTTATTTAGTGATATTGAATAAAGAAAAATGAAAATAAGTAAGTAGATGAAATTTATCAATCACTCTTCTTAAAAAAGAATGCAAAATGAAACATTTAACTTCGATTGAGTTTAGTTTGAACAAAATATAATCGTCTACGCTGAAATGGTTTAAAAAATAGCCTGTGATTTGATTTAAAAAGCAAAATTAATTAAACAAACAAATAAACCGAGCAAACAGCCCAGTTCTTGTTTAATACGAAGTGCTTCAAACAGCTTACTTCACTTAAGTCTCTTAAAAAATGGATTTTCTTCCTTTGAGTCTGCGAATGTTTCGCAAACATTTTCTTTTTCTCGAACGAGACGTGTCGCTTTAACAAAGTTTGTAATTACTAACAACTGAAAAGCCGACACACGAGTATAGGATTTGCTGGAAATGGTCCAACATTGAGTGCTCTTTTGGATACTGGTTGTGTTCTATTGTTTTACTTTAATCAACTTAACTAAAAAGTATTTTTTTATTTCCTCTACCGACAAAAGACAGTTATCATTAGGGTTGCCACCTTTTTTTTGGCCTAATAAAGTAGGTATAGGTATTATTTGCTAAAGCTAGAAAAAAGTATATTGTATGGAAATAAAGTGTTATTTTGTTTTTACCTTTAGAGACATACTTTTTATTACTTTTGGCAATATTTAAACAAACCATGTGAAATAAAGTATTTTCACGTTTTTCTTATAAATTATAGAGTACAAACCCCGAAATAAAGTATATTATAATAATAATTAATAATTTATTTCGTATTCAGATATAACAATCCATTTTGTTAGTAACAATTAAAGTACTTTATTATAAAGTACGGGTGGCAACCCTAGTTATCATTAATTAATATTACTTCAAAGTGGTGTTATGGAGTGTTAACACAGTGATAACCAGAAAGTTGAGGATTACGTTACATTTTTCATAATATATACACTAGTAAAACTCTAGGGCAGGTTAAGTAAGCACACACGTTGACTTATTTATCTTTAAAAACGCTGGAACTGCCCTAGGCGTTTGAGCAGTTGACTTGAAAAGGCAAATCCCGGATGGCAGCATTCATGCGCAGAAGGGAATGTTTAGCCCGAAATTGTGTCAGCGCTATTTTATTTCATCTTATTCTATTCATTTTTAGGGTTCCGAACCAAAATGGTAAAAAGGAACCCTTATGGTGTGAGTCAGTCTGTATGTCTGTCTGTCACAGCTGGATATCTCGAGAACTACTAATGGTATCAACTTAAATTTGGATTTGTCCCACTATTTTGCAAATAAGAAAGAAATAAAAAAAAAATTTTTTTTACAACAGGGACTGAAAAGGGGTCTCAAAATTTTTAAGTGGGGCGACTAGATGGTGGGGTATCGTATCATATGAAAGAGCGCTGTTTGCACATTTTAAATATTTTTTTTAGGCCGCATAGTTTTCGACTTATGAAAAACTGTAAAAAAAACCGTTCCCCCCCTTATCTCCGAAGTTTGCAAAGAGAAAAATCTGAAATAATTTTATGTGATAGTAGTTTATGTAAAGATTACAGGAAAAATAAAACGATGTCTCAATATAACACATTTTTTTAGAAATTCAAAAAACAAACAAAAAATTAATTAGTTCCTCTACGAGTCAACAGATGGCCCTGACCTAAGAAAAATAAAATTAGTTCTACTATCGGTCAAGAGATGGCGCTGGCTTAAAAAAATACTTCCACTATCTGCCAAGAGATGGTGCTGACCTAATACTGCAATAATAATTTTATTATTCTACAGCTCTGCAGTGTATTTATTATGATGCACAGTACTTGTTGTATGGTCTGTGTTATGATGGTACGGAAACCCTCGGTGCACGAGTCCGACTCGCTCTTGACCGGTTTTTTTTTTAATTAAACAACCTACGTATTATATTTTGCATTACATTATGTAAGTATTTACTTCTTTTTTATTATTTATTTTTGACTGCATATTGGATATTTTGTACTTATAAATATTTTATTATATTTAGAAATATCAAAGCAATCTGTTTCTTGGAACTCCAACTAAAACGCGTCATTGTTTATCGATTGCGTCAGAGAAAACAGTTTTAGAATCACGTCGTTGAGGAAATTTCTGTGTGATTTTGACAAGGTACGAAAGCAAAATTAATTACAGACTTAGATCGAAACTGTTTTCTTGTATTGTATTATATGTTCCAGTGAAGTTGTGAAATCTCACAACCCCTCGTTAGGGGTGTAATTAAAATACCTTCAGAATAATAATTTGTTTTATGTAAGTACTTAGATTAAGTAGAGCAAACATAAAATACGTACATTAACTGATAAATACAACAATACAATAGAAGTATATAACGTTAATATACACGGTTTGATTTGATGGATCACACGCAGCAGGTCGTCACACACACGTCGTTACATACAACGATATTTAAAAAAAATGTCTAATATCATTGGCCACATACGCAACTCGTCACTAAATGCAACTCGTCACATACGCCACTTTCCACTTTTCACAACTCGTCACATTTTTTTTCTTTTGATATTGATACATCAAAAGATGATGATTGATACAGACAAACAAACAAATACCGGACAGGTGAAACTAAATGAAAGCTTGTAAAAATTAAATGGGTACTTAGCTTTAGGTAGTAACATATAGGTACCACCACAGATAATATAATACCATACTAGCCATAGATATAGTATATTAAAAGGGGATACTAGCACCTACCTAAAGTTATTCACAAAATATGTGCGTGTGTAGTCTGTGGAAGCCTGACATTGAGGCGGTGCGATGTGTTTACGCACGTTGGTTGACACGTATGTAGACGGCTCATGTACGCACCGCTGCGCCATCTGTTAAATTGAAATCTTTTATATAGCGCCACAATTTTGTTGTAAAGGTGCAGTTAGCGGTAAAAGCTTATGTGGTATTTACACGGGGCGACTTGGCAAGCGAGTTGCTGGCCGATTTAAGTCGACTAGCGCTTTTTATCGTCAATCGCTTGTATTATTGAATCGCCACCTCATTGAAATTAGGTTTACGATTCGATTTTAATTGCGGGCTAATCGACCAGTAAGTCGGTCTGCTAGTCAACCCGTGTAGATAGCTCCTCAGATTCCAAGAAGATTGAATGTTAACTGAAATTAAATGTTATTTATCATCCTACTATGTTACTCAATGTCTACGTTTTATGATTATTTTTCGTCTTTATGTTACTTTTCGCGTGTTGGCTGTAGATACACATTTATGATTAAAATTAAATTTGATTGTGTTCAGCTGCTATCTTCCAATAATGTTATAACACAAAAGACACATTGGTACTTGTCGGTTTGAAGATTTTTTTTATATTTTGTAATGGAAAAATCTTGGCGCTGGCACTGAAGGCTTCTAATTTGAGAAAAAAATATACTTTCCAGTGTGTTTCCGGTCTTTTGCTCGCTGTATACCTATATAACGCAGTGTAGTTTTTAATGTCCGATCGATGACTTCAGTAGCCTTATTTAATTGGCAATAGAAAATATTACTTACACAGCATAAACAAGCTATTTTACAAATACATTTTTTTAATTAAAAGATATATATAGAATTTCATTCCTTTAAATTTGTTCGATCAGTAATGTGAAAGGTAAGCGTGGGAGGTAACTGGCACGATTCTGGATCAAACGAATGTTTTCCAGGCCAATCTTATTTCGGCATAGAAATTTGGAATCCTACTTAAAGGTGATGGCGTTTCCCTCAGCCAGAACATTCTTTCAAATTGGATTACTGGGATCAATTTTCTTGGTCAAACGTTTTCTGCTGCAGAGCTGTTTTGTAAATGTCTAGCCCCCTTACTAATAAAGATTGTATAGCAGATGTCTAGTTACACAGTGTTTTGTCACTTTCATTTCAATGTCAAACTCAAATAGTTTGACAGAGAGTAACCATTGTGTAACTATACATCTGCTATACAATCTTTATTAGTAAGGGGGTTACAGAGTACGTGAATTACTGATACCAAAGTAAAAAACTTGTAATTTTTATGGAGGTGAGCAAAGCAGTGATTATGCAGGGTGTTTCATAATAGCCCGTAAAATTTTGTTTTTTATTTGTATGAAAAAACTGCAAAGTGTCAACCCTATACGCAAATAGACTATTGTTTTTAACCGACTTCATCAAAAGGAGGAGGTTCTCAATTCGATTGTATGTTTTTTTTTTTTAATCGTTGTTCGCGCGTATCTTCGACATTTATGGACCGATTTAGATAATTCTTTTTTTGTTCGATTGAGTTTTCTTGCGAGATGGTCCCATTTATTTTTTTTTCAAATCGGTTCAGTAGTTTACAAGTAATCCCGCAAATACTATGATATTAAATCAACTAACTTGACAATTTCGTTATTTATGAACCGAATTAGATGATTTTTTTTGTTGGGGAAGGGATACCTTTGTGTAGTCTTTTTAACCGACTTCAAAAAAGGAGGTATTCAGTTTGCATGTATATATGTTTCTCCGCGATTATCTCACGTTTGGCTGAGCCGATTTTTCTACCTAAATAATATACCTACACTACCTAATACAGCAGGTACTTACACTAAAAATAAAAAAAATAAAAAAATGTTTAAAAAACAAATAAACCGACTTCAAAAAACCTGCCTCTAAAAAAAGTGAGAAATAATATACAAATCATTAGATACGCATATCATATCATATATCATTAGATAAATCATTGTTATAATAAAACACGTCAATTGAAGTCGGGTGGGGCTTTTAGAATAAAAAAAGGAAAATGTACTCCAGCCCCACCCGACTTTAATAGACGTGTTTTATTATAACAATGATAATGCGTATCTAATGATTTGTATATTATTTCTTACTTTTTTTAGAGGCAGGTTTTTTGAAGTCGGTTTTTTTCGACAGTCAATCCCATTAATGGGCAAAGCAAAATACAAATTTAGGTGTAAGACCTAAATTTGTATTTTGCTTATTCTGCAAGAGTATAACATGAAAAGAAAGAAACAGTAAAAAAATTGCGGTTTTCAGAGTTTTCTTTTATTAACCAGGGATGTGGATATGCATATTCTATATTTTGCTTTAGGGTTTTGTATGTTAATCCTACAATCAACATGTTGTATAGTTACTAATCATATGCTCAGTAGATCAAAGGACTAATAACTTATTCTAAACCTGCAGGTATAAAAATACGATTTTTTATTTCGATCATCAAAAAATATATTAACAATATAATAAAATACTTAAATTTATAAATTGAAAGACATAAAGATGCAAAATAACAACGATATCTTATGCCTAGTTTTACCACCACCTCATTATAAATTGCAGATTTTTGCTAAATATTACTCCTTAACATCCTTTTGAATTGACTTTTCTTTCAGTGTTTTCTTTTTGTTATAGATAAAATGCTTATTATTCATTACTATTATTTAACAGGTGTAGGTATATACCCTAAAACTGCGTTTTTATGATCGTTTGTGTAGAGTCCTAATCGCTTGGACAAGGCCCTACTTATCTGTAAGGGACAAATTGAGGGTTAGATTCAATTTCGCATTTTGCTCACCTTATTCGATAATCTTGTATGATGTAAACGGAAACAAAAAAGGTTTTTCCATTAATACTATTGTAGGGAACTAACGTAGGTACTCTTATTTAACTATACACGAGCAATACGGAAGAATTATTGATATCTTGATCATAATGATAATAGAGAATGGAATTAAAAGCATGTTAAGGTTTTGATTGTCACATAATGTAGGTAAATACACAAAACTTTTTTAGGTTATAGTTACTTGCTGTTTATTACAACATAGAGAAACATTTTTGAAGTTTTTTACATACTTATCTACATAGTTATACATTTCTAACATAATTAACTTATTTTATTACTATTAATAATTATTTCACATTCTATAAACACCATATTTTATGCCATTTTAGGGCAGGTTTTGCTATGTACTTTGTTCTGGTGACAAAAGCAGTGTTTATAGGGATTTTAACTATTTTACTATTGAAAATGGTTATCAGATGCAAATCGCCTAAAACGTATTTTTGGCCATATCTCCAAGGATTTTGGGAGGATCGAGATGGAAATAGTACCAAAAGTTGAGGAATTTATCGAGACACGTGTGAACGTTTGAATTTTGAAAATCTACTGGTAACTTTTTTTGGAATTATGCGAAATTCTGGTAAATTAGGGTTTTTGGGGGGTGTTTGTTTACTAAATTGTAAATATTTCAGAAAAAAACCGACTTAAGAAAAAATGAAAAAATGGGTCCTACTGTATTAGTTTGGCTACAAAATGGCTAAACACTTTTGAAAATCGGTTAATAATTGTGACCTGTAGGTGGTCCCTTTAGATTTGGAATTGTAGAAAAACGGGTTTTTCCGTACATAAAAAGTGATGTAGTTTCTATGATTATTGACCGATCGTCATAATAGTGTTAAAAGATGCAGAAGCAGACAAGAAGTGCATTCATTGGAATTTTGAAAATCGGTTAATAATATTTTGGCCGTGTCGAGGCAGTCAGCGGGCGCTTTTCGCGCGGGTCACAATCGTAAAAATAAATAGGTACTACCTACCTAGGTAACTTTACAAATATATTAGGATTTTGCATTTGTTTTCATGTTGGTTTTTTTGTATATTTTTGAGTTCATTTGCAATGCTCCGATTCTTGCGGGGACTGTAAAATCTGTGAATTTTTTCTTATTGTTTTGCGTTAAAATCAAATAACATTACTTTTACATATACAGCCCACAATATTTTTATAGTAACGGTCACCATTTAAATTCAGTCCTTTTTGTAGTCCGCAACGCGAGACAAATTGCTGCGGGTAAATTCTATTACTACTATAATGTGTGGAGTCGGGTCTCCGTACTGGGAAACTGGAGGATAAAATTGCCGAAGTAGGGATTGTAAAACAGTAACTCATATTGAGTTATTGTGACTAAGATATTTTTAAGATTATTTCTCAATCCTTTGTATTAATTTAAAAAAAATCGAGACCACTCAGAAACAAACTCACTTCATAGCTCTAAATTATTCCCAATACACAACCCTAAAACACGAATAGTTACTCTGCCTGTCTGATTCTTTTTTATCTGTGACTATTTGCATAACTTTACGCATTCTGCAGGTTACATCATAAGCAATGCTTTTAAAGTTCTTTACTTATTCGCAACTTGGCTGAAGTACAGTAGTTTTTTGTAAATGTATTTTTATCTAAATTCTAAGGGGTATTAATTAATTGGGTGACTACTAAATAAATAATTGGGTAAATACTAAACCTGGCAGCGGTTTATTTTTTGGGCGACAAAATACCTAAACGGGCGACAAACTGTGGATTACAAAAATCGTAAAACAGACGGCTACATGTGGGAGCTAAATAATTTAAGTTAGCTGTGAAAATTCTAAATGAGTGACAAAAATACTGAATGGGAAACTATAATTCCAAGTAGGTAACTATATAACTAATTTAAGCTGCAAAACATGGTATTTGTCTCATCTCGATTAGGATAATAGTCACCTTTTTAAAATAAAATATATGCTAAATTTTAAATGTTTTGTGTTCCCTTGGTTGTCGCCCAAATAGTAATTTGGTTGCCCGTTCTAAATAACTAGTTATTAAAAGCCAATGACTGATTTTGGCGCCTTTTTCTGCAACCTGTTACATCGAGCACACTGATATATTTAAGTTTTAAATAATTCAACAAACACATTTTATTATGAATACTATATTCTAAACGCAGTCCGAGTGAAGTTAAAAGGGGTCGGAAGTTTAGTAAAATGATGCAAATTACTATTTTTCAAACTTCTAATATTTATAACTCCGTTCGGACTGAGTTAAGAAGTACAGTGTAATAATAAATTTTACTCGTTATATTATTCTCTAACTTAAAAAAAATGCGCGATTGGTGTAACAAAAAAAAGTTAAAAAAAGGCGCCACTGGTCCATATAAATCCGGCTTTGCCCTTTGTATTTTAAAGTCACCCATTTTCAACATTTGTAGTCGCCCTCAGTCCGTTGCCCACTTAGTATTTCGTACGCTATATTCAGTATTTTTGATACCCAAAATGGGAATTTATTGTAACCCGATTAAATACTACTTCCAAATGATGAAAAAGTAGGTATAAGTGTCAATATTAATTTGGGGCAATACATAGCTAACATAATTTTTTTGCCCGAATTACTGTTTCCAAACCTGTAGCATGGCATAGGCACTGGACCGCGGCTACCGCAATAAAATAAACGTGGTCCTTAATGTGTGAACATATACTGTAATGAAAGTTGAACAGCTTCGAGATACGAAGACGCGGTTTGTCCCAAATGTGCTGTTTATTGCTAGATCACGAAGGCTGAGGTCACTGAATGTCTGCGAAATGCTAATAACATACATACTTCTTACCCTACTTGTTAGCGGAAAAGCAAAATTAGGAGGTATGATTTCATCATCATCATCATCATATCAGCCGCACGACACCCACTGCTGGGTATAGGCCTCCCCTAAGGATCTCCACGACGATCGGTGCCCGCCTCCAGCGGCTTCCCGCAACCTTCACCAGATCGTCGGTCCACCTTGTCGGGGGCCTACCTACGGAGCGCCGTCCGGTGCGCGGTCGCCATTCCAGAACCTTTCCGCCCCAACGGCCATCGGTTCTTCTCGCTATGTGTCCCGCCCATTACCACTTCAGCTGAGCAATCCTTCGAGCGATGTCGGTTACTTTAGTTCTCTTGCGGATCTCTTCGTTTCTGATTCGATCACGCAGGGAAACGCCGAGCATGGCTCTCTCCATTGCACGCTGGGTGACCTTGAGCCTCCTTATGAGACCCATAGTTAGCGACCTTATGAGCTCCCATAGGTATGATTAGTCACATCAATAACATTGAGTATGACAACGACAACCACTGAAAGCAATTCTTAAATTGGTGGTTATGAAATTGGGAATAAAAGTTATCATCATCTGACCCCATCAATGCATGCGGCACAAACACCATTATACCTACCTTCGAGGAGCTCGATATTATTTGCCTAACCTCTACAATCGCAGGCAGAAAGTGCTAGGATATGCCACTGCACCTCGAGCTCCCCAGGGAATGAAAGTATCAGATGAAATGATCAGGATTATTTATATGTTGGATTCCAGTGAACATAAATGGTGCAATCAAAGTGAGTTCAGTCCAATTTCAAAGAATATTATTTTGTAAATCATTAAACAGTAAACTTTATAAAAAAATCTGACATTAAAAAGGTAAAGACAACAATGACTACACTACCGCAGAATAAATAAAGAGCTTACTTAGAGCAACGCGGCTTCCGGTAAGCTGTGTTGCTCTAAGAGAGCTAATAACATGTAAACAAAAAATATCCGAAAATAATACCAATATTGTTGGAGAGCTACAAAAGCGATGTAACATTATTTTCTGCTCCAGGGGATCTCCCTGTAATGGGATTATTATTATCTTTAACAATAACTTTGGTTTCCCAAACATTCGTATAATGTAGCAATTTCGTACAAAGAACGTCGGAATTAAATACAAATACTGCTTGCGTATATCGTATTAAATTATATTGCTATAACTTTATTCAATCGTTATTTCATGATAATATTGTTTCCATACAAGGTTTTGCTGAAATAATGCATACTCGTGAATTCCGCCTGATATATTACCAATTAAGGATTTATTAAAATCTATTTATTCGTTTGTTCCAGCCATGATTATGATTTGTAAGAAAGTCTAATTATACGATGGTGATGAAAAGCTACCTATCTGAAATATTTTAGAACGTCTCCTGAGTTCAGCGCGCCTTGAGGCGAAAACATCCTCAAGCGACATACTTAATTACTTTGAAGAGAAAAATAAATTACTTATATTCAAATAGCATTAATAGTTCAACAGACAAAGATTAATAAACACCCGCTCAACGTCTATTTTTTTTTAAATTTCGTTTATTGTATTAAATTAAATAAACCACCTACGCTGTTACTTATTACAGCGAAATTAAATAATATTGCTTTTTTAATTTTGATACTTTGATTATGATAAATTATATTTTGTTATAATTATTTAAATCATGAATAAGCAAATGTTATTTCTAATCATATTCTCATAATATTTTCACTGTTAATTAGTTGGGGATTCAAACTGGTTCGTTAGTGAGTTATTCAGGTAATTGAACTTGAAATTGAGGTGACTCTTCAACTCTTGATATAACTCTTGATGACTCGTGACTCTTGAAGACTGCAGTCTTCAATACTTTTTGTTACTATTATGAGCCCGTGGTATCAGTGCGGCAAAGGTGGCGTACTCGATGGTCGGTAGAAGGTGTCATGTTGCGTCGACGTCACTATCTTATTTCGTCTGTGACGTCACAGCGTAGATTTTGTACTTCAGTGCTCTGTACTCAAGTCCGATGTGCTGCATTGCAATTACATACAACATCGTGCCGGACAGTTTTATTATTCTGTGACGTTAGTATCGCTACTAACTTAAATGCGCTACAATGACCAATAAGTACTTCCATTATAAATAGACGGTGTTAATAGTTTATTTCCTTGCATTTGTTTTAAATAATTATTTCGTTTTCTTCCGGAATCGGTCATTTATAAATAGATTTTCAATACTAGAACTTTATTTTGAACAGCTAAGGTATTGCTATAGAGAGATATCGAGTGTCAGTGTCAACCGAGTGTCACGGATACTCTTGATACAAATACCCCCCATCGAGTGTAACAGATGCGTCCCACATTTTCTGCTCCGCGAGAAAGGATCTGTAATTGACTCGTTTCCAACAGCCCTTGTTAAATATAAGTTTTGAAAATTTAATTCGAGTCTGCTCGACTTTCGAATGTCATGATCATTAAGTGTAAAACTTTTCTGAACAAGTCGTGTAAATAAACGTATGAAAACATTTCATTGTATTGAATACGTTAAGTATATAAAAAAAAATTGTTAGAAGTACAACATGTTACAATAACCCCTAAATTCGAATAAGGTAGATGCATACAACTAATTTCACCACACACCAACTTGTTAAAAGAAGCACCTCTTATTCGAGCATTGCGAACATTAAATATTGTTGCCAATACTGTTGACGTATTTTGTTGCTCATTGGACGAGTTCACAAGAGTTAGCGCCAACGCTCACGGGCGCTTAATCGCCGAGCGATTTTTTGTAGCCCAGAATAGAACATATGGAGTTCAATACGTAAACGCCCACGAGCTACAAAAAGTAGCTCACACATAGCTCGGCGACTAATCGCCCACGAAATGACACTGACAAGAGTGACAAGCGGCTTTAACCCTAAAAGACACCACAATTTTTTTCGCTGGCTGACATAATTATTTTTGTAATGGTAGAGTTTGCAATAAAAAGTAAGAGAATTATTATTACATGATATGCTTACCAATTTATATAGTTTTTAATCCTGTTCCAAAAAAGGTAGGAACACACTACGAACCTAAGGTCGGTTATAGGCAATTATTGTTCTGGGATTATCATAAGTTTATAATTTACCTATATTATTATGGAAAACTTAACGTAAACGTAACAAAAGAAACATCAAGTTAGCTAAAGAATTTGACTAGTCGCTAATAAAATCGTATTGAAAGCACTGTCGGATTGTCTTAGAACAAACATCTAGTAAATTTTATTTATTTATAAATAATGAAAATCAAAGAAGTCGCCGTTTAAATATGTTTTCCATAACAATGCCTACCTACCTACTTCTGTTTTGCGTAAAAGAATCGCAAGATTCAGTTTTTTAAGTAAGATGATTTTGGGCATGGAATAGGGGATAATACTGAGGAAGTAATGGCGCCACATGCGACTGTCCTAAATTCGTTAAATTTGATGTTTCAGATGTAAAATGTAATTTCTGACGTATTTTAGCCAATCAAAACCATTTTTGTTTACCACAGAGTACAATGGCGCCATCTGCGAAAAGTTTTACGTATTATTTCCTATTGCGAGTTTTTACACAAAAAAAGAAAAACCATAAGCATTCTATGGGTTCTTTATAAGGGTTCCGTAGCAAAATGGTAAAAAGGAACCCTTATGGTGTGACTCAGTCTGTCTGTCTGTCTGTCACAGCTGGATATCTCGATAACTATCTATTAATGGTATCAACTTGAAATTTGGAATAGTTTAAGATGACGTTTGCCCAAATATTTTGCAAATAAGGATGTTTTTTTTACAGCAGGAATTGAAAAGGGGTCTTAAAAATTTGAAGTGAGGCTACTAGTAGGGCATGTGGGTATCATAACATAATGAAAGAGTGTTGTTAGCACATTTTCAAACATTTCTCTTTTTTTAGGCCGCATAGTGTTTCGACTTATAATGAAAAATGTAAAAACATACCGTTCCTTCCTTATAGTATAGAACTTATAGTAAAAAAGATAACTATAACGTTCGAAAAACATGAATAAAATATTCTATTGTACTGTTAGCCGATCGGTAATTATAGGGTTTGAGGTTATTTTTCGCACAAGTCATCACGAAAATACAAAAATGTGGTATCGATGCATTCAATACGATGCCCCGATCACAAATATATAAGATGAAAAGCGTGAAAATGGCGGGGGTAGAAACTGTGATGTCATAAAGTTTTCAGTACTTACAAAGATTTTTTTCATACCATGTGGTATATCAAAGCCCTTTGGCTTTGTGAGTATATTGCGAATATAAAACACACTATAACATGTCATCAAAATCTCATCATAGTAACATACACAGTAACAGTCAAAACACATAAAAAATACCGTTTGTGGAACATGGATAAAAATATTATTTTTTAATATGTCATAAAATGATGTAATACAAAAACTAGCTTATGTCTGCAAAACAAACACTTCGAGCGACTCGCAATATTTTTTCGGGGTCAAAACCTTCCAGTAGGTATCGAACAAATTTTTATTAATTCTTGAATTTGCGCATATAAAGTAAATGCAGAATTTTTGTTCTTCACACTATTTTGACGATAAAAGGATCTGTACCCTTAGCACGAACAGCTATCAAAAAAATAATCATTCGATAGATAAATTTTGTATTGGAAATTTGTACAACGCCATCTATCGCCGATAAGCGAAATGAAATTTTCCATAGAGAATTGTCTATCGAGTAATTTTACGTGCGTTTTTTTTCTCGATAGCTGTACGTGCTAAGGGTACTGAAGACATTTGAATCGTATACATTGTTTGCTTCATTTGTGAAAAGTATATAATTACTGACATAAATAAATCATAAACTTTATTTTATAGAGCTTAGCAATAATAAAAATGATTGTTCTATAATATTATTACCGGGTGCCTTTTAGGGTTAACCTACGTCAGCGACTAAAAAGCGCCGTGATTGTCGCCGCGATTATCGCCGCGTTTATCGCAGCGATATCGCCGCGATTAACGCCGCGCTTATCGCAGCTACAAAATAGCGCCCGTCAGCGGTAAGCCTTACTCTGTTTGTGCTGTGTTACATTCAAAGTTAAGAAAATGTAGCATTTATTTTTATAATCATTAATATTTTGTCCATATAACAATAATATTAGTTAAGTATTCTTAAATTATATTTTGTCTATTCTATCGCATTGGGCGTACCTGTAAAGATAGATGTGTGTTATAAATAAATAAAATAAAAATAAAATAAAAAATTACTTGAACCTTAAAAACCCTTATTTTTTCTTAATAAACTGCAAAGCGAATAACCCTCTCCATTAATTATGAAAATCATTATTGGAATTGATTATAGAAAACAATATTCTATTTGCGTCTAGGGTTGTCACTTTACAGTTTTCCATACAAATGAAAAATACAAATTTATGGGTTATTAAATATATAAGGTGGTACCAAATGATCTAATGATACTTAAACAGGTGATAGGTCGAAAAACGAAAAAAAAAATTCATACTCCCATACAAAATGTATTGGTCAGCTGACCAACTTACTATGGAAGGCGAAAAAAAATTTCGTTTTTCGACCTATGTTCCTAGGAGAATGTTATTCAGTTTAAGCAACACTATCACCTGTTTAAGTATCATCAGATCATTTGGTACCACCTTATATATTATAAACATTCTGTAGGTAACACGGATTGTTGGTAGTGGTAGAAAAGAAAAACTAAGAACAAATAAGGCTTACTTATTTGAAACACACAATAGCAGGTTTGTAGGTACAAGGTAAACTCATACTCGTAATACCTACATGTTATAGAAATAATGTCAAAAAAGGGTTTAAGATTAATGCTGATCAATCTCACTGCTGTGTCACAAGTTACTGTTGGTATCGATAAATAAAAGGTGGGCTGGATGGCGCAGTGGTTTAGGTCATTTGGTCGACGATTACTGAGGTTAGGTAAGTGGCCAAAAATTTACTATTTTGAGCTTCTCCATGCGTTCTCCATGTTCAATGCAACGAAAACTTATCTCATCCTCTTAAGGGGATGGTCTCCATACAAACGGCGATAACGTTTCCCACCCTCTAAACCTTAACCTACAGTAATTAATTTTTGGTATTTTTTTTAAATGCCTAAATACTAGGGCTGTACGTTTTGATTTTTTAAATATCTATAATAGATTTCGAAATATTTGCATTTTATTGATTTCATACAAAACACAGAAGTGCCAATATTTTCAAATCTACAATGAATATTTTAAAAATCAAAACGTACAGCCCTAGTTTTTAGGCATTTCAAAAACATACCAAAAATTAATTGCTGTAGGTTAAGGTTTAGAGGGTGGGAAACGTTATCGCCGTTTGTATGGAGACCACGTGGTTGACAATCCTCTTAAGGCGAGGCAGTTCACGAAATTTACTCTTTCACTATGTCTTTAGAATAAGGTTGAATATTGCATAGCTTCAATTGACGCTTCGCCAGAAATTTTACAAAATTTAGTACATTTTTATTGATTTCTGAAATACTGGATCATTTATTAAAAATGTACTCGGTTATAGTGTTAGATCGATAAAAAAACAATCCTTTCTGCACAAAAAATTATATCACTGTCGTTGAAAATTACGAAACGATTGACGATTGGAAATTTATTTTTATAAGTTTTATGGTGTTATTTAGGATTTTTTTACAGTGCCATTTTTCAATATTCTGTTCAGTTATTGTGTTTCTTTGTTTCTTTTTCAGTCTACAGAAATTTTTGTGAAGTAGAATTCTACATCAGTTCTTCACATTGGAAGTTCAAAAATAAATATTTTCATCAGATCGTGAACTGGCCTCGCCTTAAGCGAAAATTGTCCTCAAGTTAAGTATATGATCCATCCTATTAATCTATCCATAAGGAAGGTCTGTGCCCTAACAGTGGGACTCTGCGGTTATGAAAATTTCTTACGTTAAACACGACAAACTCTCACAATGCTTCAAAATGTTCTAATCACTGAAATACCGAGACGTAACGTAACTCGTGTTAATTAATATTCGTATTGAATCAACGTAATACGCACAGCTATAGATGAAGTGCTTAAATTATGCAGTACTGTGTAATTGGAAGTCATGCGAGTGGTTGAGTGTGGCAAGGACAATATTGTCACAAGAGATTAACTCGAGCTGTTTTGGCGTGGCTGCCAAGCCTTGGCTGGCGAGACGAGGTTCCAAGTTCTCGGAAAACAGATACATAACCAACGCTTAATTAATAATGACGATTTCTGAATATAAATGAATGTAATAAGAGGCTAAGTAAAAATATGCAGAGTAATTTATCAGATAGCGCAGTGATTAGGAGAGATTTAAGAACTTTTCTCCTTCCAAGTTCATACGATAGATATAAATATAATTGACCACTAGAAAAAGAACAAAATGATTTAAAAAATATAGGCTATATAGGCTAGCGATAATGTTCGAGTGGTATAATGTACACTACACATTCGCGAAATATTTTTATTTACCTGACAACGGCGATGCAAAAAAACGGTAGTACTTATATGTTTTTTTTTACTTAAAGAGTTATTGCCAGTAAATAAAAACACTGTTTTATCAAATTTTATTGTAGTACAACAATCGATTTAAGCAGGTGTTGTTGTGATATGAGGACAGAAAGGAATTATGTAACGTGCGTGGCCCTTGTCCGACCTTCTTCAAATTTGTATGCTACTTATACCTATATGGCGGAAAAAATATGTCTGACATGGATTTGTTTACAGAGAACCTTCTTTTGAAAGTGATCATAATATTCTCCTTTTATGTAAGGAATAATAGAAAGACAGTGGTATTTTTTTACGATATCGAGTAATATTCACATAAACACTAAGATGAATGGTTTACTTGGCTGAGTTGCACAATCTTAACTTAACCTTAACTTCAGATACAAACATATCTGAGCCAGTGGTCAAAAGTGTTAATATTACATATTGTTACCTAGGTTACGTCATAGACGACAGAGACGCTGTCATCGAGTCAGATAAGTTTGTATTTGTTATAGTTATGATTAAGTCAAGATGGTGCAACTCAGCCTTAAAGTTTAATTAAAATGTCTAACAAACATAATAATGAACCTGCTCAATTTTACACACAATAATTCACACAACTTTTTATTTGAGTAAACTACCATGTCGTGGTGGTACAGGAATAGTAGATTATACAACAAGTGAAAAAAGAGGGAATTTAGTTCGAGGGACTGGTTGGATTAGAGCAGCGAAGGATTTCAAAAGTAGAATCCTGAGCGAAGCGAGGGATACAAAGGACCGAGATGAAATTTTTATTTCACGAGTCGTGTACTCTACTTTTTACATTGACTGCGAGAAAACAAATAGCAGTAGGTACTTAATACCTATATAATAGTTATCACATTTTGATTATTTAGGTAGGTAATCAGTAATATTTAAACATTAGAAAATAGTGAAACTATAAAAGTTTTCCAATGACATAAACGACCACGCTAAGAGGGAAATTACATGATCAGTTTGGCATCAGTCCATTTCATCAGTTTGTATAGACTTTGAATTTTTACAGACTGAAGATCGTACCAGACTGATGGAATGGACTGATGCAAGACTGAACATCTAATCTCCCTCTAATATATAGAAAAGAATCCAAAGATGAGACACTAAAAAGGACCTAATTAATTTGGCGGGATATTTTTTTAGAAAAGAACCCAAAGATAAGACACTAAAAAGAACCTAAATAAAATTGGCGGGATTTTTTTTTTTAATTTATCTGTATGACTATGGTTTTATCTATGGAATAGCTTCATACTTTCAGCACGTTTTGTTTTTTTTTCTACATAATTCATACGAGGCGCGCTTGTTCCAAATTCAAAATATTTTTATTCACTCGGTGAATAAAACAGCGTTTTATTCACTCTTATCGTTGAATTAAACGCACTTTTTTGAGTGGCGATGGTAAAAATTAATTTTCTCTTTCAAATTGGAGCGTTCAACATAAATACGAAGTATTTCCCGTGACAGGCTATTAATAAATTATTAACTTGCTCATTTTTCAAAAAGCGGCGTACTTCGTTGGTAAGTTCAAAGCAAAATCAATCACCGAATAGCTTAACCGCCTCCAAATTTAATGCTACACTTGAGGTATTCCGGAAAGTTTTTGAGTAAATCGAAGTTAATTAAAAAGTTGGAATTCGGAGTTGGCTTTAGAGAGGAAGCCTGTGGAATAGGAAATGAAGGAAACCAACTCGATACAAAAACAATACCTTTCTAAATATTTTGTTTTCTAGGCAGTAATTTTATGAACGAAAAAAAATTAAAAACAAAAATAACCTGCGCATTCTCATCATCGTAGTTTTTGCTAACCAATACTTTTTACTGACATGTTATGTATTGATTTTCCATACACAACTTAATCCCCTTTTTCACCCCTTTGGGGTGGAATTATCAAAAAACACGTCAGTATTAATATTTTCAATCGTCAGCCCAAATACAAAATTTGAAGATCCTAACTTTGAAACTGACCGAGTGACATCATACAAACTTTCACTTTCATCCCCTATTTGACCTCCCTAGGGGTGGAATCTCGAAAATACCGTCCTTATATTATATTAGTTTAGTTATATTATGTATTATAGGCCTATGATGTATAAAGTGTCTATGTCAAAATTTCCATTCCCTAGGTCCAGCTGTTTCAGCTGTGCTTTATATATATATCAGCCAGTCAGTCAGGAATTTCAATTTTATTTTACTTAGATTGAGATACTCTAAATCTTCCCTCTTCCATGTTTTACACAGGAAGGTATAACTGGTACGAAACTGATATAAATGTAAACATATTATTATAAGAGATCATATCATCCTCCATAAATTCATTTTGAACGAGGTTGTACGTTTCTCAAATCATACTTCTAACCCAATTCCAGCAGATATCAATATCTGAATGTGACTAAGAAAGACCCGAGCCTGCATGAATATTTATGTTTCCCAGAAATATAAACGTGAACCATTCTTAACAGAGATATACCAAACGAATATTTTTATAACAAACGTGAATCTCAATAAACGAAAACATTCCGTATCTCGTGAGCGAATCATTTAACACTTTTAATAATTTCATTGCTCTTAAACGTCTTGAAGCTTATTTGGTACAGTTTCAGCTTTCTATTTGGAAATTGGACCTCTTAATTGGGAAACGGCGAGTGATTGTTAACAAAGTAATATAATTTGTAATTCCTTTGTGAAATGTTAGTACGGTATCAATGAAGGCAATTAACAAAATGTTTAGCCATGGCAACCTGTCCAGAATGTTTGTGACGGGGGCAAAGCAGGCTTTGAAGTTAGACGTAAATTTGTAGTTGCTCCTTTGTAGTTTCAAGTAGCAAATTCATTGCCATCCTATCCCATTGCCAATATTAATAGGGTTGAACCGAATCGCGCTAAAGTAGCAAAAGGGATTATTAGGAGTATTTATTAACTGTCATCCTGTTGACTTATTTATTTTTAAAACGGATTTTTCCCGCTTTTTTAGCAGCAAGATTGACAGAAAAGAGTAAAGTGGTAAAAACGATGCCTGTATAAACTTCGGCTTTTTGTCAAGAAAAGCTGTCTGCAAAACTTTTAAAGCTTTAAACACAACTTGTTTTTACAACTATAGTTGAAAAGATATCTGAAGTTAAAACAGACTTTTAATTCTGTTTAAGAGATAAAAATTAAAAATGTTGTACTAATGTCAAGCTGTCGAGTTTGCTTACATTAAATTGTCTGAACATACTTTGTAACCTCTATTAAGAGCGTTTATGCGCTATACTAGCGCCGCCAATGGAAAAAATATATAGTGCTTAAATAAAGACGAAATTGTGAATTGTGTTCTTCTAGTGTAATCCGTATAAGATTTGGGGTACTTTTTATCGCTTTTAAACTATATTTTCTAGTCTGTCGTTTAGTTTAATGGAGTTTTATTGCTAAAAGTGGCTACTTTTAGCAATAACTTAACGACAACTACTGTCACTGTTTGAATAGGTCAAAGAACTCTCACAAAGTAGGTACCTATTTATAAAATTTATTCTTATGATAAAACCATATTTTTTTTAGCGTTTGCTTAGTTCAAAAATAACAACCTACTGTGGATCGAAAATGAAAAAAACATTTAGTACCTACAGTATACGTATACTCTTGAAATTACCCTTGTGAACCAAAAGAGTACTTTTATTGAAACTATCCCCTATAGAGCACAGTTTGAAATTTGGTGGTTTATTATTCCTTTCTGTAAAAACTTTTAATTAATCCTAAATTTCACATGAGGCTTTAGAATAGTTTCGTAGCTTTTACCTGTTTAGTTAATGTTCGTGACAGTCTTTCTCTTTACCCTTTGTAATAAGTTTAAGTGATTTTCATGATATCGGAAGAACAAAGATGACTGAAATGTAAGGATTTGTTTTATTTATTCTTTGTTAGATTAGTTGGAATGTTAAATAGCCAAAAACATGTCTAAAACAAACATATTTTTTTAAACAAATATTATCTAAAACAAACATTTCACCAAAAAATTAGTGGTTTGCATCTAAGTAATCATTAATGTATTACCTATCTACATTTCTACCAAAATTAGTATGACTTGGGCAAACAAATGGATTTGTTGAGCAAGGATGACTCTTATTAGATAGAATGTTATAATCACATGGTCCTAACTAAATTACGAAGATGACTTATAAACTAACTATAAGCACTTGCTAAATATTTTCCAAACCTGACCTTATTCAGTGTTTCAATAAACAAAAAGATTTTCGCCTGCTCACATAGAATCAGAGACAAGTTTACCATACAAAAATAATATTGTAAATGCAAACATCTACGACAAGAATCACAACGAGAAAAAATTGCATAGTTTGCTACGGTTTTTTGTGATAGACAAACTTCCAAACCCATTCGTCAGGAAAATCCTTGAAATTTAAAGTTCGGGATCAAAGTACCACATTGCGAAATTCGTGCTGTCCTGTGCGTTGATCCAAACCCGTCAGCCCTATATACAGGAAAATCAAACAAGGGTCCAGGCAATCACCTGCGGCGAGCGGTGCAGTCAGCCGGAAACAAGGAAATACTCCAATTCCGAAATAATTAAATTATCGACTAAACCCAGCGATACAATACGAATTGCCTATTCGTTGATAGCCATAAAGGCTTTTGACATTCCAGGGTTAAATAATTCTTAAATGATAATTACAAATTAGAAATGATTTGGTTTATATGAACTTAAATCATGTCGTTATTTACTTTTTTATGTTCATAAAATCAAAGAATACAGTCCAAACTACACTGCCTACCAGTTTGTTTTAATCTCGCACGTATTGATTTAATTAACCCATAAACATAAGTATATTCCGTGCTATCTTTTAGCGGAACCAGCGTAAACAACAAAAGCTGTTTTAACTGAATCTCGATATAATTAAATTATTGGCCTATTGCGGAACAATTTTCGGGCAATATTGACTTTACTCGATGAACGGCCCGCTAAATCGAATTCTTAGCCCGAATGGAATCATTAAAACCGAGGATAGTACGAAATTCTAGTGGCTTTCACGGTTTTTAACCCGGCTTTAGAAATAAACAACTGATTCAATTATGAAACTGGCAAAGGATTGAAATCCTTAGACTCATTATGTGGCGTTGATGATGTAACAGCCTTTAAAATGAGGATTCTCTTGTAAAATAATACTGTTAGAGGTTTTGAACAGAATAATTATAATTGAGTTGCTGGTTTATTTTTTCAAAATGTTACTTTGCAGATGCAGATACAATTTTTGTACAAATTACGATTTGTTGGCGGAGTCTTGAGGATTTTACTTTATAGCTTCAATATTAATTAAAGTAATACCTATACCGATAGGTAAGTAAATTCTTAATTTTTCGCCAAATTAGGATGCCGTTTAACAAAAAAAGTTTGTTTTAAACTATTATTAAAAATAAAGCCTTATGTTCAAATTTCCAGTTTGTTATTAAACAAAAAACAATCGAAGCGTGCGGCATGCATGTGAGAATAGGCTTCAGCTGTTTTCAAATTCATACGCTGCAGCTATGAAAATTAAATATGCAAAACGGCCGGCTAACGAATATCGATGCTACGGTCCAATTACATCGAGAGCCTGTCGGGAAATCGTTGCCTTTGTCGGACATTCGGCGAGTGACGACGAAAACACGAGAACGACAATTTAATTGACGAATCGACGGCGCTGAGTGCTCGCGACTCACTCTCTTCGAATGCGTTCGAAATTGGCTGATGGCTTCACAGTAAATGTCATCAGCAGGACAGGCAGTGAGTATAATTATTGTCACGTCCATCCAATCAAACGATTTTTTGTAGATGTGAAACATAAAAAATACACAGCCAGGTTAAATTCCTAATAAAAAATTAGTGCAAATATTTGTGTTCTAAAAGTGTATCTTGAGTTGGTATTTTGCGTATGTGGTATTGCGTCTAAAGGCCCAAGTCTACCTTTGAAAAATTTAGGTTAGTAGTTTAAGAAAAAATACTCCTGTGTTTTTAAAACTGTGCGGACATTATGCTAATATTACTTGAGATGTGATATGCACTGCGCATATCGTCCTCTAAAAACAATTATCCCACCTTTCAATTGTCTATCAAGACAAGATTCAGTTGCCAGTAAAAAATACTGTACTTATCATGAAGTATAGAAACAATAATCATAAATATTTTTTCTATTTCTTATTATTAGAAATTTCCGAATCAGTAAGTGTTTTCAAGTTGAATAATAACTTCCATTTTAGTATTCCGCAAGACCTCTTCTTACAAAGCTCTTCAGAATCAGTGAATTTGAAATAACATTTGAGCAAGCACGACCACGACCAAACACGTGACTTATAAGTCACGGGTTTGCTCATGCATGGAAGCCTCTCTCAAGCCGATAAGTATGCGATAAGTAATCAATTAGTAATGAATAAGCCTACCTCATAACAACCCTGGATTATAGGATTAGATTACAGGAAGCTAATCAGAAGGCTCTATTGTCAGAAGGGTTTTCATTGTTCAGCTGCCCAACAAGTAGCTAAACATTTTAGTACTCTATTTCACCAACTATAAATCTTATTCTGTATGGTGCAACCGTACAATTTCATCGCAATCGTTAGTGCGACAAGGTTTAAAACTGCTGAATGAAGCCAACTGTACGCCCTGATAAACAAATTTGATTCTAGTTTCGTTTGTTCTTCATGTTTGTGCGAAACCTATGTGTATTTGTCTTTGGTAATTCGTGGTATACAAGTATTTGTAGTACCTATACATAGAAATATACCGCGGGGTAGTTTATCATGTAAATTATATATATTTGAAAGAGTAATTTTGATAAACTTTTTAAGGATTTAATGGGTAACAGCGTAAAACAAATTGAAGTCGAACTGTTATGTATTAAGAAATATGAAATGTAGCTAAGGTATCAGCGACTTCGTGATTGTAGGTACACAACTCATCATTCTATTAATAAAAAAAATCGAGTTGTCTTGCCTGTACCTGTTTTACTGTGTACAATTATATGGGTATATTGAAATTGTAAATATCGTTACATATTTCTGTTAAAGCATAAAGTTTCTGGCGCCCGTTTTTCTTGTCAGTTAAAAAAGTCTGGAACGGGTGATAGGAAAATATAGAATTATAGACGATTCAAAAGTGCTTAAATATTAAGTTTATTTGAATATAGACACTTTGACTTTAACTATTACCTATTGGATGCTGTTAATGTTCATAAATTCATGACATCTAAAACTATTACCTCACTGTTAGTATCTAAAAGCGCAAATTAAATATTAGATTTTCATATTACTAAAGTTAGACGCTGAGCAAACGGCTTCCCATGAAATCCAACAAGGGAGGCTAGCGGAACCAGATTTAAAGAGGATTTTGAATGTATGTACCTAGCGGAGTAAGTAGAGGGAGGTTGTGAGTGCATATCAAACAAGGCTCAACGAAGAACATTATCTTTATCATGGTTTAATCGGAGAAAAACTTGAACTGTTTTGAACTTGACGCATTTAGGATCAAGTGAGTTTTGATCTCGTGGAGCTCGGTGGCGCAGTGGTTTAGCGCCTGGCTCAGCAATTGCGGAAGTTAAGCAACGTTCGCAAGGGTCGGTCATGGGATGGGTGACAAAAAATTTATTATCTTGAGCTCCTCCGTGCTTCGGACGGAAGGCACGTTAAGCGACTGCAAATGCAGCAGTTGGTCCCGGCTGCATTAGCAGTCGTTAACGCCCACCAATCCGCATTGGGCCCGCGTGGTGGGTTATGGCCCATCCTCCTTACCACCCATAAGGAAGGCCCCAGCAGTGGGGACATCAAAAATGGCTGATGGATATGGACAAGTTTTGATCTGAAGGCAGCATTTCATACGTACACATTTGCATACCAAATTACCAATGCATAAATGAGGCTACATTTCATTTTCATGAAATAAAGAGAAAAATCAGAAACATGAGTGTTAGCCCACACGAGTCGTAGCGGAAACGTATCGTATGCGACGCGTATGCCGCACACTATACGAGAGCGTTACGAGCGAATACATTTATTTTCTAAACATAGACGACGCGGTGCCGTTGCTTCTCATTGAATACTCGGTGATACCAGAAATGTATGCGGAGGAACGCTTTCGTACAGCGTGCGGTATACGCGTCGCATAAGATACGTTTCTGCTACGGCTCGTGTGCGAAGGGGGTGAATGAGTAAATACATATGATTAATAATACCTAACGCGTTTAATAATTGTGAATTTCACCTTTGTAGTGAAAAATACTGCCTCATGCTTCAGATTAAATTCCTTTCCTAAATATAAACTGTTAAAAATAATGCAGTTACAGAAAAGGGGTGTAAACAAAATCAAAGAATAAAGTTTATACGAAGTAAGTTTTACTTCGTACTGAAATTAAGTTCCGTAGAGGTACTACATATTTCAAAATTATTTAGTTACGAGTGGCTACAAACTAAGCTTGCTCGCTAGCAGTTGGCGCTTATTACTTTTAGCCCATAACTTCAGTTAAGTACCTATATGTTGTTAAGAAGTAAACGTGTTTCTGGTGCAATGAATGGACTTTTTTTAAGAAAAATATCACCGTTTGAGTTTTTTTTTAAATTAATATAATATAGGTTCCACAGGGTTTGGTTAGAACCATCTTCGATATTATATAGGTAAGTAACTGTTTAGAACTAAATATGTTTAGCTCAGTCTTCAAGCAATACTCACATTACAAAAACGATACCTATCAATAGGCATTTGGCACTTCAATATACAACGTATACGATCGATATACCCTTACCAAAACATTCAAACATATTCGAAGTTGATCTATACTCGTACGTTGCTTGGTATGAAGCGAGCACTTTGCTTTATTAAAAGATTTTACGACTGGTATGCTCCAAAACTTTAAGTACCAGAGCGAAGCGAACGATGGCACCACCTGCGTATTTTACTCATGAAAATTCTTTCCATAGAGTAACTTGGCACGAGTTCTAAAATACTTGGTTTAATGGCGAAAACCAGTGCTAAGTAAAATACCTCTATGAAGTAATATGGGATATTGGTACAAGCTGAAAGCGTATAGCAGAATAGCTTCTTTTATTTCATGTACATAATATTTTCCATTGAATAAAATACAATTTTTATTTAATTTTTAACTCTCAAAAATCGAATGGAGACAACCATAATAATGAGGTAGGTATGCACTGTGGGTATGCACATCAGAATAAGTTTGGTTTTACTTAAATGTTCACTCTCAAATCAGAATTAGTTTGGTTTTATTTACTTAAATTGTCACCCTTAATCTTAATTATCATTCTGTACGCAGCAGGTCTTTTAAATTCACCAATGTAATCCCCTTCGTGAAACTTAACAACTGGTATTTTCAACATAAAGCCACACGCTCAACGCTTCTAACTCCTCGAGTGAGCTTTCATTTTATTTACCATTCCGAGTGACAAATTCTTGTGCTTTACTTTTAATTAATTGTTTGCTCGCGTGCGCCGCCGTTGATCTTCACATTAAGCAAACATGTGGATAAATACTAGGATTCAATTAGAGGATCTACGCTCCGGCGGGCTGCGGTGGGATTTCCAAGATTTTCTTTAATTAACTTAATTCCGGCGACATCTTCGCGACGCCTGTGAGAGCTTTTATGGCTTCGGATTCGGATTGAAGAGGATCATTTTGGAGATTAGTTGAAGTATGATAAAAAGGAGGAGCTCGGTGGCGCAGTGGTTTAGCGCCTGGCCCAGCGATTGCGGTAGTTAAGCAACGTTCGCAAGGGTCGGTCATGGGATGGGTGACCAAAAGTTTATTATCTTGAGCTCCTCCGTGTATCGGATGGCACGTTAAGCCGTTGGTCCCAGCTGCATTTGCAGTCGATAACACCCACCAATCCGCATTGGGCCCGCGTGGTGGGTTATAGCCCGTCCTCCTTATCCACCTATAAGGAAGGCCTGTGCCCCAGAAGTGGGGACATTCAAAATGGCTGATGGACATGATAAAAAGGAGCATTCAATGTAAACACAGTTTTATGTAATAATATCATTTTTGGTTATATTGGGTAGGCTAGGTAATTAAATTAAAACATACAAACTGCGACTCGGCGGTACGGCCCGGTTACCGACTATTTATTACATTGTCTTTTTTTCTTCAGTATGTTAATGAATCTGAAAGCAGAGATGAAAAAGTTGAGGTGGATGTGTGTTGTAACGCGAATGGATAAAATTAGGAATGAGTATGTCAGAGGAAGTCTGAAAGTAGCACCAGTAACAGAGAAGTTGAAAGGGAATCGTCTGGCTTGGTTTGGGCATGTTATGACAAGTGATGAAAGGCATGTTACTAGAAGAGTAATGTTGTGGGCTGGAAAGTACGAGGAAGACCGCAGAAAAGATGGATGGATTGTGTGCGGAATGATATGAATGTGAAGGGAGTGGATGAGGAGATGACGAGTGACAGGAAGGAATGGAAGAGAAGGACGCACTGCACCGACCCCAAATAAATTGGGATAAGGGTAGGGGGATGATGATGTTAATGAATCTAAATTACCTTAATGATGAATTACGTTATAATCAAAATTAAGTTTACCTTGCGTACCTACAGCTAACTAACGGAGCTTATTTATCAGTATGCAGCAACCATCGATTTTCCACCCACAACTGTAAATAAAATGGAATCGCCGCTAGTGAGCAGCATACATTGCGGTATGTGTACCTGAAAATTTTGGACGTTTGCCCGGAAACGAAGTATTGAACGTGGCATTTAGTTTTGCGTTATTGACGCTGGGAGCTTCGAATATTTGCAGTTTGCTGCTAAATTGATTTCGTATTAAACTCGCCCTGGCTCATCATATTAGCCATGACTGGTCGGCTGCTACTAACTAAGTTGAACGCGAATTAATGTTGATACTGATAAAAGGGATACTGTTAAACCTTTTCATCAATGATAAAGAATGTTACAGAGATTTTATTTTATTTATTAATTTTAGGAAGACTATCAACTAATAAATTCTAAATACATATAGTATCAATAAAAGATATATTTGCTCGGGAACACTATATTTCTTGTATAATATAATTAAATAACATCTTAGTTTAACGGCTTGCGTCTTTACGTCTTTCCTCTGACAGTCTAATCCTCCTTCCCTCTCGGACACACACCTCTCCCTGTTACTCTTCCTTCCGTTCCATTTCACACATCCTACACTGAACATCCTACACTCGGCCGTCCTGCCTTTATGTCTGACCCTAGACATACAAAATATAACCATTAAACACTTACTTAATCTATACTAAAAACGAAACAAAACTTTAACCATGAAATAAAACACTTTTAACGGATACTAGCGCGGTTTTTATTGAAAGTACTTTGGTAATTAGTTGGTATTTGGTTTGATTTTTGATTTTCCCGACGTTTCGGCACCTTTGCAGCTGCCGTGGTCACGGGGGACTGAAGCTACTTGTGAGCCTACCCTCAAGCGATGAATTTTTTAGAACGTTCAGAAATTAAAATTTATCAAATTTAATTAGTTTAATTTTGGTTTGGTTTTAATTTAATTTTATATGTTAAAAAGAGAGAATCTACTGAAACTACTACCATTTCAAAAAATTGGGAGGCCCCTCCAAGAAAGAAATGGCGAAAGAAAACTTGGAGAGGAAGGCCGACCTCCGTCTTTTATATTAATTAATTTATTTGCAAAAGGAACTAACCGTATCATTAGATCTTACAGTGTGTGTTTGGGCCTTTAGCTTGTGAATGATGGGGTCCCAAGCTGGTGGAATTTTCCAACCATCATCTCTATTGAAATTAGGATATTTATTTATTTCGATAGCCTCGCGGAGCATTCTAGGAATGAATCTACGTTCCCTAGCAAGGATTTGGGGTTTGTCAAATCTAATATAATGGTTGGGCCCCTCAAAGGCGTGTTCACTCACTGCAGACTTGTTATCGCGCCTATGTTTCATGTCAGCTACATGTTCTTTAACGCGGGTCCCTATGCTTCTCTTTAACCTTCAACATAAACATAACAATTACTTATAGTATCAATAAAATATATATTTGCTCGGGAACACTATATTTCTTGTATAATATAATTAAATAACATCTTAGTTTAACGGCTTGCGTCTTTACGTCTTTCTTCTGACAGTCTAATCCTCTTTCCCTCTCGGACACACACCTCTCCCTGTTACTCTTCCTTCCGTTCCATTTCACACATCCGTCACGCCCGCTGAAGCTTGGTACTAACTCGGAAGTCATTTGCAACATGTCTGATTGTCTTAGCTTTTTCTTGTAGGTCGTCGCTCGTCTTCGCTCTGTCTAGGTGGCTTTCTGTTCCTTATTTTCATATATTATGCGCTTTTGCCGTCGTAGAAAATGGTCGTCGTCGTTCAACCACGTCGTTGTGCAACTCAATCCGCCGATATCTCGTTGCTTTTTTCTGCTATCCCGACTGAGCCCTCACTTATAGTATCAATAAAAGATATATTTGCTCGGGAACACTATATTTCTTGTATAATATAATTAAATAACATCTTAGTTTAACGGCTTGCGTCTTTACGTCTTTCCTCTGACAGTCTAATCCTCCTTCCCTCTCGGACACACACCTCTCCCTGTTACTCTTCCTTCCGTTCCATTTCACACATCCTACATACATAAGAAATAGCAACAAAGAAGAGTCATTTATAAGTCTCCACTGATAGAAGCTAGTGATACAGTTGAGTTAAAATGTAAACTACGTTACAATTTACAGGCACAACACAGAACTGATTTCACTATTACTGATACGTGCAGATTTTTGTCAACAACACAAATAACTTAAATGCAAGGTCAAAATCCAGTATATACAATGTGTATCTAAAATCATTATGAAACTAAGTTTTTATAATTATTTAATAAAGGCACTAAAGACAACATTACAAAGATCGCAGATAGATATAGAGTAAATCTTTTTTAGGTAGACATAATTATAACAGTTATGATGTTTTTTGTGTATAGTAACTATAGTTAGTATGACTATGAAGTATCGATACTATACCATAACTATTTCGCAAAGTTGAAAATAGAATCATGTAAGTACGGCTTTTCAAATTTATGTAGAAAAGGAGATTATGGATGGATTCAACTATACCTACTAGGTATCAGATTTTATCTTGTGCCTTTCCAGAATAATTATCGCAAACTTTTCTTTACTAATTAAATAGCTTAATTGGCTTATGATTCGTTGCAAAATGAAGTCTAACGTAATTAAAACCGGTATTTGATTAGATTTGATCATTATACGGTGTTCAGCCAGTTTGCAATCGTCAACTCCATAATTAGCGTTAATGAGAATTTTATGACTCCTAATTGATATACTGGACCAGGAGTATAATTACAATAAATTTATGTGTTAATTATACTAAGCTGAGAAGTTGTAAAGTCGTGTTTATGTCAAGAAACGCTCCCTGTTATTCATTTTGCTGTATTTGTTTAGGTCCGTGCATAGAAGCAATGTTTATATATGTAAAGGACCCTTGGTGTTGGGAAGCACATTGAAAAACATCGATGTTTAATTCTAAATGGATATATTTATGCACGTTGCATGCTGTTCTATTTTTACTGTTAATTACAAGAGCCTCTTAGAAATAGAGTAGATCTATAATCATTCTAATTCTAAAATGAAAATAACACAGATTCAAAGGTCTGCCTCCTACTCAAGTGACAAACTTTGTATTCGTTTGTACACTAACCTAGCTCTAACTAAACTTTAACCGTGTTATTACAAAAGTTTTTTAAACGCTGTTTAACTAAACACCTGTTTAAATGTGATACTGTCACTTTTGACAATATTGTTTGACAGAGACAGCATCACATTTACACAGGTGTTTAAAAATCTTTTGTAATAAAACGGTAAGCCTTTAGGAAAGCAGGCTTATCGATATCGAAATAGTTGCAATTTGATGTTGTTTAAGTTTAGCACTATTTTAGTAGGAGGGGTTTGGATTCGATTACCGACCCGTACAGAATTTATTTGCTTAGGTATGTTTGTTAAGCCATGATCAAATATAATCATTGAAGTAAAAATGAGAACTATGAGGAATAATTGACAAACTAACTTAACTCATGAATTCACTTTTTCTCCATTTATGTGGAAAACGGCAAAAGAGCAGAATTATAGTAAGAAAAGTCACTTGATGGTTTTCGGCGCTTTCATTAATTTGACTATGCTCATATTTCTAAACATAATAGACTCTACTTACCTACCAAAGTGTGCCCAACAATGTACTCTAGCCTACTCCATTCTATGAAAAGTACTTCAAGTTATTCCATCGCATCGCACAAGTTTCTAAATGTGTCGCTAGCATACGAGAAAGCTCCATAATCAATGTAACTTTAACATTTTCGCGTATTGCAAGCTCGTAAAGTTATAAAGAAATACAAAATGTTATAATCGTATGTTTGAACCGGTAACGGTAACACTATAAATGTTAAAATGTACATTCAGAATCATATTGTTATTGAATTTAGCAAATAATCTGAAAATGTAGCATCAACAAGCTGAATAAAAACTGTAAAAAAACTATAAGGATTTAGCAGAATTGACTCATAGCGTCCTAACCTTATTTTTTTGTTGTTAACTCTACATACTCACACGACTTCTTTACTAGGTACCTGATATTTTTTGACTAGTATTTGAAGTAAGAAGCGTCTTGCGTCTTCAGGAGCGCTTACACGGGCAAGTTTTTGAGCTTAGACTACATCTCGCTTCCGTGGCGAGCGCTAGCGCGGGCACAGCGGGCGGGATTAGGGTTTCCAAAGCTACAAAAATATTATATTTAGAGTTTAGAATATTATATTCATTACAAGCACTGATGTACTTAAATATAAGCTTTTATTTTTAATTTCACCTTCACCTGCCCGGTGTCTGTCTGTCTGTAATTAGATCTTGAAAGTTATGACCCATTTCCCAGTTAACGATTGAGTTGAAATTTTGTATGCACCTGTAAATCAGATGACATGAAATATCGTTATAAGATGGACCCGAAAGTTGGCCATGGGTGAATTGGCCATTATTACCGAATGGTAATAAAACTGCGCTGCGCAACCCCATTGAGTTTGGACTCGTTTCATTTGTCTTGAAAAGTACTCACGATAGAAATTACTATAACTATTTTTACATCATAAAAAAGTAAAAAAACAAAATCACTTGAAAACATTCGAGTAACGTTTTTGAATAACATATTTCACACCACAATGAAGACTGCTTCCATCTTGCTAAAAATGACGTCCTCAAATACGCTTAGGTAAACCATTTTTTTTGCTTTTGATTCATGATAATAAAAGCACTACTATAGGCTCGGCTACAAGAAAAACGTCGTCTTTAGCGAGCAATAGTTTTTTTAACTAAATTGCATGTATAAAATATTGCCACGTATTGCCTAATTTCTTGGAGTTGATCCATATCGCTCCATATAGTTGCTGCAACAAATTGCACGTTGCCGTTGCCAAAATTGCTTGATATTACAATCGACCAAATTTGCCGATAGTGGAGCAATCTCAATTGCTCGTGTAAGACTAAGGCTTTTCTGACTTTGTGTGATATTAGTGTGCATCCATGCAAGCTCCCACAAGCCAATCGGAAGGAAGGCGTAACAATAGGTAGCTCGAAGCAGCTAAGCCAAGCTTAGGCACACGAGAGATCAGGCGGATTGCCGCCGTGCTTCAAACTGAGATTGAAAGTTAAACTTCTATTCGATATTCAATACAATTATTTGGAGCTGAATAGTCGTGTACCTACCAGGCGTACAGCAAAGTACAGTAATAGTGTAAAAAATACCTACCTACGATAGCTATCAGCAACTACAAAAAAAAACAGTACCTAGACTAAGTTTTAATTCAGTACCAGTTTTTGGTAGTAGATTGAGATCCAATATCTCTTTAAAGCATTTTCTGTTGCGGGTGCTAGTTGAGGTCTTCAATTATTAACTTAATTTAAGTAGAATGAAAAACCTGTAAACACTATTATTACATTAAAAAGTATGTATCACTCTGAACCTTTAGTAAGTACGAATACGAGTCTAGCAAACTATTCGTTAGCGAAAACTATCGCTGTCCCTTTTAGCCGCATCGGCTGTTTGACCGGCATGAGCAGTATTACCGATTGTTTTTGATATAACTGGCAGTTTACGTAAACTCGTACTAAAGGCCCTGTTATCAGTATCACACATTTTATATTTCATTTCCATAATGCAAAAAAAAACAAAAAATCAAAAGTGAAGCCAAATAAAGATTAGCTCAATAACAAACAATAATAAACTTCGCCATTTTTTCTTGGAGCTAATATTTATTTCACAATAAATAAGTATTGAAAAAAGTCAAGAGCGATTCGTACTGTACAGTTCAAGTGGATATTTAATTATCTTTATGTTCATATAGATATGAGTATTGAAAATACTTGTTTTTAAGTCTTTTATATATTCACTTTCAATAAAACCGCGCTAGTATCCGTTAAAAGTGTTTTATTTCATGTCTTTTATATATTTTTTACATAATTTTGGTTTTCACATAATTATTTAACTAACGATTCTGTAAAACAAAACTGTAATAGGGAATATGCATCATTTTTTTAAAAATCAAAATCTAAAGTTTAATGCGTAAGAAAATAAAGTGTATAAAACTTTTCTATTGTGTTTTTTTTTCTCGTGATATAGTTACTTGAAGTTAGCACGCATAAAAAAAACCGCCGAAAACGCTCTATACAAAACGGTGACGTCACATGTCACGTTTCAGGTGTGTTTTAGGCGCGTTTAATATGGAGTTAGTCAATAATCTTCAATTATCTCCCTAAATTTTGCGTTAAAGTACATAAGTGTCATACAATATATTATTTCTTATTCGATATTCTATCTGACTGTAAAGTGCATTATATACGAAAATGAAAAAAAAATCGTTATTTTCCCCTGATTTCACCGTGTGATAAAACTAAATAATACATTTTTTTTATTATTTTTTCTGTTCCATCATGTTTTTGTAAGTGTCCGCAGCGATCAAGCTCAAGTCATCAAAATCGGTGACTTATGCATATTCCCTATTAGGTACCAACTTAGACGTTAAAACTTGGTCCTCTACCATTTCCGTAATATCTTCAAGCCAGATAAATAAATCAATATTGTTTGCTCAATAATTAGGCCAACATCGAATCTCTTTACACGCGAACCCCAAAAAAAGAACTTAAAAGTGTTTCTGTGTCTCCGAACTTTCCTTGAAGCGCGCTCTTTGATAAATTATCCTTTTTAAACAAAATACACAAAGGCAAAAAGGTTCACGAAATATTTTTGAAAGCTAGGTACCTACTTTTAGAGATTATTGCGTAACAAGCGACGAATGGTTCGTGTACATCGCTGATAATTTCATTATTTTTAAAAGATTCAGTTCATCATATTATCTTATAAAAAGCGTAGCTGGCGTATTCTTTAGAATAAAAACGTTGACACGTTTTTTTATACTACAACGTTGGAAGGAAGTCACGTTCACTGGATCAGGTAAGTACCTATAGGGCTTTTTTATTCGTCATTTCAACGTATCGTAAGTAGTTATCGTAGTATAGCTCACGAATATAATGGGTTTTTGGGTGTATATTTTTTTTATTTTTGAAAGTAAGTATTATTAAGTAAGTATTTTTCTTCCATCGTCTTGTCTAACTTATAATCCTTATCCTTACGAAAAGTTTAATGCGATACACGCAGCTACGTCCGTGCATCGCTAGGATTGTTTCCTATTACAAAGCACTTGCGTATGCGATATTGCAAAGTGATTGCGTAAGTTTGTCAGTTTTTCTCTAGCGTATCCGACATCATTTGTTCAGTCTTTGGGCTACGATAGCCAAATTTATTGAAAATGTGTTTAATAGCCACAACCGACGAACTGCGGACGATTATCGTGACCAAGTGACTGCGTTCCGCAATTGCGTACGTTATTTTCGTAATAGGCGCCCTTATCTAATATTATAAATGCGTCTTAAGTACTGAAACGATCATCATGAAATTTCGCACACCGTTGTCAGGGGTACAGAAAAGGAGATAGGGTACAATTTATTCCGAAAAAAGGAATTGTTCCCGAGGGATAGACAAAATAGTATCCACGCAGACGATGTCGCGGGTAGCCGCTAGTGAAACTATAAAAAGAGAACTGAAGGCGTTTCTTATTTTGGTACACAGTGCGCCTTGGTGCGTATAAGGACTGAGTCATGGCGATCTGTCAAAGTAGATCATGAAAAAATGCGATACCTAACAGGGGTGCACTAGAGCTACAAGGAAAGTGGATGAATGTAGAGCTCTAACAATCATAAAAAATATTAGTGTTTATAGGACTGCGGTCTTTTTATTTATTTATTTTATTTATGATTAATTCAGAAAACCAACAGCTATAATTTAGGTACAAATTGAGTAATTACATATAAGTCTTAAATAAGCCAATTATAGGTTTCCATAGCTATAGCTATGATATAAATTTGTTATAACAAATTTATATCATTATTACAAAATGGATGTTACAGATATCGTTACAAATACCAGAACATTTGATGTTCTTGTGAGATTAAATTAATTGCTTTCGTTAAGTAAATTGACAGAAATTGTTGCTTGGCAATAATTAGGTACAGATACAAAATAATTGCACTTTATTGTTTTCCTTGACGCTCGATTTTTGGATGCTCTCACAGTTTTTTACCAGTTTCGTGTAACGTATAAAAGTACTTTCCCATTGTTAAAGTTAAACATATACAATTTGAGCACTGCTCCTGATAGAGTTGCTGGATTAATCCAAACAATAACTAGACCCCACTTACTTACAATCAACGATTCCTATTCATAGTGACGGTCTATTTCAGAGCCGTAACAACGATCCACCGGTACCCAATACAAAGTTCCTTATCTGTTGAACAGTTTCGACAGCCCTGCCAGTATCGGCAGGTGAGATGAATAACCGGGAGCAATAAGGAAGTTTACCTCGCTACACCCGCATCCGGCACTCGGCATTCTATTGAGTCTCCGGGACTGTCAAAGGTCGACTATGCCGCGTTTTGTTTCGAGGACGTGACGCGGTATTGGGTTGGTGTCGATTGTGTTTTGTTATACGTGTTTAGTCGCATTTATCAAGCGCCATCTGTCGCTTCTACAAGGATAACGGCCTTCCACAACAAACTTGAATGATAATATCTAAGATAGTAGTCAGAGCGTCGTTATACATATAGATATTTCGAAGGGTGAAAGGTACCTATTGAACCAATCATCAAAAATCCTCTCAATGTATGTAGGTACATAACTACATATACCTCATATACCTTGAAAAAAATTCCAAAGGTATTTACCTACGCCTCCGGAATTCAGTTTATTCAACTGAGGAAGGGAAATGACACCAAATGGATTAGCAATAATTACTAATCAAATGACCGAGGAAAACTGGAAGGAAAGAAAGTTGAAATTATGAATCATTAAGTTGTTTCAAGGATGGGTTAGTTTCTTACAACACCCCACTTTACTAACTACTTCCTAAAGGACAGAATTACAAAGAAAATTACATATCGAATTGTGCTGTACCCTTAGCACGAAAAGCTATCGAGAAAAAAAACGCGCGTAAAATTACTCGATAGACAATTCTCTATGGAAAATTTAATTTCGCTTATCGGCGATAGATGGCGTTGTACAAATTTCCAATACAAAATTTATCTATCGAATGATTTTACGCGCGTTATTTTTTTCGATAGCTGTTCGTGCTAAGGGTACTGATATTGATGATGATAAAGGATAGTATGGTAAATTAATTCTAATCTTAAATATTAGGTACCTACCTACCTACTTTCTCTCGAAAATTAAGTAGGTAGGTAATGTAGTGTAATTATGGAAATTAAAAACTTCTTTGAAAAAGTTAAATTGTCCGGTACATAGGAAGTCCGCGTAGACAAAGTTGCATGCAGAAGCTAGTTTAGCAAACAATTTACTTATATGGAACTTATCCGGAAACTGCGAATGAATACCCTGATTTGCTTTGTTTTTTACAGAGATGTATTTTTATTGCATTCGCTGTCGCTATCCTCAATTTAAATGCAGAGGTATTTTTTTAATTTTGACGACTCTGTGTGAAATATACAGGGAGAAAAAAAGCAGCCCTTGACGAGTTTCTTGACGGTTCTTCTCGTTACTAGGTCTCCCGCTTAGGGTTTGCGAATCGATGGCGTAGCTTCTATGACATTCACAAGTGCTTGTAACGGTGACTGAATAAATTATTTGATTTTTTCCCCATAGTTATACATTCACATAGGTATTCTCCAAACGGGATAATGTTGGCACTCGAAAAAAGGCATGAGCATAGAAGCACACACAGTAATGGTTTGTTGTCACAGTGTGTGTACCCATCAAGCACCCTCGGGCAGCCAAACAAACCTGTCGTTGTATTTCGTTTGGTTGCATGCTTTGTTCTCCTATATGACAAATTAAACAGAAAACAAAAAGTTATAACTGGTTTGCTTTTACTCTTAATCTGCCGTTTGAAAAAAATCTCATTGTTTAAATTTCTTCATGAAATACGAACAATTCTTCAGTACCATTTATTTGGATTTTCGATAGGATTGTAAGCCTTTTTGTTACCCAGCTAGAAGTAATTGATTTAACTGTCACTGTCTCTCAGTACTTTATTATGTAAAAAAATAGGTCAATGTACTGAAAGAGTAAAGCTAATTTTATCTAGTAGCATTATTATTTCTTCATAAATTCATAATAATAATATGAAGAAAGTTATTAATTTAATTATATAGTCCTCTGCAGCCCCTAGCATACATGAGAACCACCAAAACACGTAGGTATATCGCTTGGTATAGCATTTTATCGACATTCAACTGTAAATGTCTTTTGACAGTTGAACGTGATAAATCGTTATATAATATCGCGACTCGATGGCCATGCTGGGGGGCCAGGACTTAGGATTTTCCCATGACCGGATGTTGCCATCTCCTTGGCAGGCGGATTGGAGATAGCAGTGTTGGACTGTTCTCATCGGAAAATTCTGCTGCCCATTTTCTGGTCCACGGAGATGTTACATAAGGTACTACTTATGTACACATACCCACTTAAGTTCGCCTCTCCGCGCTCCGCGAACCTAGAACAGTGGGCCAAGCAAAAAATTTATTTTCACTTTTGCTATAGTGTGTACGAGCCAGGTCCGCATACATCATCACAGGATAAACAATTTTTTTGGTGCACGTTCACATAGCGCGGAGGTTCGCGAACCTTTTTTTTATTTTTTATTTTTGTTATTTATTTATTTATTTATTAATTTAATTCAGGCGACTAGGCCCATACAATATATACCTTACAGACTAACATACATATATTATTACATGATATATTTATACTATTTTCCACGTATTGATGGCGGCGACGTGTTGCGCAACGCAGTGTCCGGTATCCGACCGCGAAACCGTCGGAACAAAACACCCTTCGGCCAAAAATCTTCTTTCATGAAGGTCGACAGATGTTCGGTCGGTGCCCTCACCACAAATGAATTGAAGTTCACATTGTGGCGAGACTCCAACCGCTCGACCCTCAGACAGAATTTGGTCTTCACTCTGATGAGCTCTACAATATCATCAGGTTTCGTTTAAGTGGGTAACCAAACCAAAGTCGCGCGCGTACCCACCCTAAAGTTGCGCGTCCACTACATCGGCTTCCTCACAATGGTGCTATTCTACTCTGACGGACACCATACGAGAAAGTTAATAATAAAGGCACCTACCTCAATTTAAATCTTAACATCATTTGTATTATAATGCCGCTTCGGAGTTTTTTTTTCGTGTCACTGCAAAAATAACACTTTTACTTCAATGATTGTAAAGAGTTTCCCTGTGCCTTGTTCCCATTGATTAATCCACGTGTGTTGAGTCTGTTACTAATTGCTCCCAAGAGTGGGAACATCGTTGTTGTACTGTTGTTAATTGGTCGACTAGAACGATTTGTTATTTGACGACACAAGTGATAGTTCCACGACACAAAGCTATAGCACATGGTATTTTTTTAAATTCCTGTGGCTAGGAATAGTCTGTATCTATAATTTTATCTGCCCTTTTTTCTATCGACCTATGAAATGAAATGTGTTTTGAAATTGATATATTTCCAAACGTATAGGTTGTACATTTACCTATAATCCTATAACACCTATAGAACATTTATAGGTACCTAATAATCAACCTATTTACATTTAACCTATAAAAGAATAAGAACATGTTTCGCTATAATATTTCTTTATCATTTATCATGTTTCACAGGTCTGTGATCATGACCCCTTTCACGGGGATACGACAGAAATCGCTTAGACGGTGAATGATATTTTTTTTATTAATGAAGGAAACCATTTATTAATGGTGGTAAGCTACCCCATTTGCAACAAAAAAACCGGCCAAGTGCGTATCGGGCCACGCGCCGTAGGGTTCCGTAGTTACCTTATACCATACCATATTTAATACCACTATCATTTTTCGTCTGTAAAAATAACTTTGTTTTTCATAGTGTGGGTATGAATGACAAAGTTATATTTGCGGTTCTGGAAAATATGATATATCTAGAAAACTAATTACTATATATCGTTCAAACGAATTTACTTTGAAAGTTTTTATTAAGATCTATCATATATATTTTTTTTATTTTTCACTTTGTTATTTCAAAAGTTAGAGGGGGGGGACACTTTACCACTTTGGCAGTGTTTATCTTACAAGCGGTTGTTTTTGAGAAAAAATTGTCTTAGGAACCTCAATGACATTTTTAAAGACCTATCTATAGCATAAAGTTAATTAGGTATATTAACTTTATGATCTATAGACACCCCGCACGTATTGGTATGAAGATTTTTTTTTCAGTTTCAGTTCGCCCCCCTTAATCTATTTTTTTTATTTTTGTGTTAAAATCGTTAAGCGGTAAACAGAATACATCTACATACTAAGTTTCAACTGTGTAATCCTAATACTTTCGGAATAAAATGGCTGTTACATACGGACGGACAGACAGACAGATAGACAGACAGACATGACGAATCTATAAGGGTTCCGTTTTTTGCCATTTTGGCTACGGAACCCTAAAAACGAGAGAAGTGATTTACAAAACAGTGTTTTTAAGTTCTCCAATCCAAGCAGACAACTGCGTTCTGTCACACTTGCAATGCTTTCAATTGTAGCTTAACTTACTTATACCTGGGTAAATCCACGGGCGTTTTGAACGCCGTCATTCCCATCGACATATTTTCATAATTTTATAGTAAGAAAATTCTGCCCCGTGTGCGGTGACCCAGACGAGTAGCATAGCAGCATAAATTATCATCAACTTAACATGACAATTTTATATCGAAGAGAATGACAGCGTTCAAAACGCCCGTGGATTTACCCACCTACTGGCGTCTAATTTACTTTTTAACTTTATATAACAACGATAGCCCTCTGCTCTGAATATACTGTGATCACCGCAGCGGGGGCGGCGCGGCTAATCGAAGGCTGTCACAGTTTGTTATTCAATTTGATGTCCCCGGCTAAACAAACGGGGACATGCGTGCTGCACTGCGGAACAGAACACTGGTGATTGTCCATGAAAATGGATGACAATATTGTGAGTTTGTTGCTTTGGACGTTAACTGTAACGGAATAGAGGCGGACCGTTGCTGATGATTATATGACAATACAACTAAACGTGGATGCTGCGTGCTGCACTGCGGAACACTGGTGATAGTTTTTGACGTATTTCGACTTTATTTCTTAAGAAAGTTCTGCAGTTTCTTGGACTGAAAACATGCTGAAAGTTTGTCACTTGACTTTAAAATCACACCGTAGTATAGTACCTACCTACTACTTACGTACAAATTTTGTCAGTGGTTTGAAAGTTTGGACAATCGAGTTATCTTATCGCTGGCACGTGTCTCAAAAATTGATGTTTGACGTCAGCTGTTACACGTGTATTGTATCATGAACTGTTTTGGTACAGTTATCACAATTATTTGCCATTTCATGATTAAACGCCTACTGAGATGATCGAGCAAGATTGCTTGCCGACTTCTCTCGGAGCTATCGGAGATGATTATTGAGTGTGTGCAACTTCGCAGATGTTTACAGTCTAACCTATATGAAACTCTGAATCGTGCTGAACGCAGATGTTTACAGCCTAGCCTAAATTAAACCCTAAAACCTGCTGAAAATTTGAAAAGGGGCAATAAATAACATTTAAATCTTAACAAAATTAGAACAGATTACTTATAACATCAAATCCAGGATATATTCGAGCTCTATTTCCAGAATATGAAAAACCTTTTTTGATATTGATATAGAAAATTGCTATAGTTACACTGAATATCGAAAGGAAGAACTGAAGTAAAAAGATTATTTAAAACTTTTCAATGTTAAACGAAATAAAAAAAAACTTTTTTTTCTTTACTATTTTTGTAATAACCTCTTGGGTACGTATCAGAATGTCTAAAGTTAGAATGTCTAAACTTAAAATGGCAAAGTTCAAAATGACAAAAATCAAAATTCAAATGGTTTAAAATGTCGAAAATCATTATGTTTAACTTCAAAATAGCAAAATTCAAAGTATCAAACGTATCAAATACTTGACGAGTTGAAATATCAATGGTCATTAAGTCTAAAGTTCACAATGATTTATTTGGATTGGGTTGGATCTTAAAACGAATCGCTTTCTTTGAGGTTAATTGAGTCTGTGGAGGTCTTTGGGCTTCGCCTGAAATGCTTTATAGCAAATTTAGCTGCCGGAAATGAGCCTAAACTAGTCTACTGGGACTTAGAAACCGTAGACCATAGGTCACGAGATAGGTGCGAGGAGCGTAGCGACGAGCATGTTAGGTTGACATGAACCCAGCGCGCGAGCCGAGCGAGCGAAGCGAGCGTGCCGCGGCAGCGGCCGGCGAAGCGCCAGAAAAAAATCTATTTCAAACTCAATTGGTGGATTTTGTTCGGCGGCTACTGAATCAGTGACTGGCACCGGCTACCGAATCAGGGAGCGGCGTGGCTATGGTGATGTGCGGCGGAGACACAGAGGTTAACACGCAATTATTTTACCTAATTAATTAGGTACCTCAATGAAAGAAAGGCATAAGTAAATTTTTTATGTCATTATATGTATTTAGACTATTAGACATTTTAAGTTTTGATCATTTGAACTTAGACATTTTTAGTTTGGACTATCTGACCGCTTGACATTTTCGTTTTTGACATTTTGAACTTTCGACATTTTAATCGTTAGACATTCAAATTTTTGACATTTTGAATTTGCCATTTTAAGTTTAGACATTCTAACTTTAGACATTCTGATACGTACCCAACCTCTTACATTCTTTTAATATTTTATTATATTTCAACTTGATACTAAAGTTTGGTATCAAACCAATACCCCCACAATACGTCCAATAAAAATTGATTTAACTTTTCGATTACATTCTGTATTTCACTGCTAAATTTTATAAAATAAAAATCGTGCAGTCGTACAACTTATCGAATTAAATATGGGAACAGATGAAATAAAAGTAACAAAATAAAATTTAAAATGAAAACGTGAACATATGGCTCGATGAAATTTTTGCTTTTAAAGTTGTCCATCAGCCATTTTGATGTCCTGCTGCTGGGGCTAGACAGGCCTACCTTATGGGTGGTAAGGAGGATGGGCCATAACCCACCACGCGGGCCCAATGCGGATTCGTGGGTGTTAACGACTGCAAATGCAGCCGGGACCAACGGCTTAACGTGCCTTCCGAAGCACGGAGGAGCTCGCCATAATACATTTTTGGTCACCCATCCCATGACCGACCCTTGCGAACGTTGCTTAACTTCCGCAATAGCTGGGCCAGGCACTAAACCACTGCGCCATCGAGCTGCACTTTTAAAGTTAACCTCTGTAAAAAGGACAGATAATGTCTAACCCCGTATCTAATAGACGAGTAACTTTTGACTTGAGTAAAACTTGCAATTTTCAAATGCTTCTAATATTATATTCACTTGCAATTTATAGTATAAATTAATCTTACTAAAACTGCATTTCATATTAATTATAAGTACTAAATACCATGTGAAATTTGAAAATTGCAAGTTTTACTCAAGTTATTTACTTACTCGTCTATTTAAAGGGGTTAAAAATATACTGTTCCTTTTTTAAATTCAGCTAGTATAGCTGCTCGGCTAACTGTAATCTGTGATATGGCCCTGAAAATATCTGTCTGCTTGGTAGGGTAGGTACATACATTCAAACAGATCCATCGAGATGCCATCGAATTAGGACGAACGTAGGTAATGCCCATTACTTATTAGATTTTACTGAACTATGGACTAACTACAAGGCGGTCTCCATTTCTATTAATTAGTAGGTATTGTAAATTAATTACCAATATTATAGCTGAGTCAATAAATGTATATAAATGTAATAGATAAGTTTAGTATTCAAATCTACGTTCGATAGATATAATTAAGGCCTTAGGTAAAAGTAGATAAGAAAACCACGAAGTGTTTTTGCTTAATAGGTAAAAAAGTATTACTTCTGGGCCATAAAATATTTTCAATCCTAAATCAGGTTGGGTGAGTCCGTGGAAAATGATGGCTCTGCGTAATTTATTGTTTTAAAGGCCGAAATATAGCGAAGGTTTGGTAAAAGCTTTTGTAAGAAGTGTTTGTCTTCAGTCTTTCCAAGATAAACGTCATTTTGCAAATCGCATGAAACTTTCTGGAAGTTTATTCTTGATTGATTGCCATGAATTTGTTTTGTATGGAAATTGAAGAGCGAAACGTATCCTCGAAATATTAATTATATTGTGGTGGATATAGTCATCAATCACAAAACTTTAGGTAATTATCGATACGACAAATAACTTGACACTAACAAATTAATGGATTTAATTAATTTTGGTGAAATAAGTGCCTACTTTATGGCGAGTATCTATCCAAAGTTCCAATTTGTACTTATCGATGATGAGATAATGTTTTCACAAATTGGCATTTTCCAAATTTTCTCAGTTAAGTACAAATAGGGATGTTGACTATTTTTTTTATTTTATGTTACATAAATTACCTCTCAAAAAAAGAAACATTGGTAAAAGAATTAATTCGCTAGCATGAAAACTGCCCGAGATATCACAGTGTGAAATGCACACAAATGGACTCGATCAAAAACGCTCCATACTAATGGCTTGCACGTTATGACGTCACGCCTTGCAAGTTTGTATGCAACGCATAGGAAATTTGTTCAGCAGCTATATTAAATATTGTGTTTATCAAAATGGTTTCTTCGACAAATTTGCTATACATTTTACGGACTAATTAAAGGTATCATTTATTTTAATAAATTTTATACTTTTTAAATGGACTTGTCCACCCAACTTTGAAGGGTCATAAAACAAATAATATGCAATATATAAAACCAAGAGGTATACAAGCTACTCTAAAAGTTTAATATGTTTACGATTCTTATTAGTATTTCGTTATTTTATTCATTAGTCAACATCCCTATTCTGACGTTTTGAAATGTTCATTAATTTTGTGAAACACAATAGGGAAGTTTTTCTCTCCTAATCAATCATATTATTTGATTTCTTATAGTAGTATAGGTACTTATTTTTTTACTGGTTAGCAAGTGTTTGACCGCTATCAAACGGTGCAACCTACTATGAAACGCGCTTGTCTAGAAGTAACATAATATTCATTCGCGACTTGAAGGCCTCCAGTCCAGATTGTACCTATCAGGAAACACAGACAAGGAGTTCCACTATAGCGGTAATTGAAATCGTATTCGTATCATGACGTTCTTTAAAATTTAAAAGAGAAAGACTTGCGTGTGATTATATTCAGAAATAATTCCATTTGTAACTAAAAATTTTCAAATCTAATATTTGGAATGGAATTTATATACTCATTGCCAATAAAATTAAAACAGACGCAATGAAAATCTAATGTTTGTCAGTCTAATTAAATTGACAGTAACGAGTGGCATAACTACTAAATAGGTAGATTAGGAATAACGTAAATGTTTGATCAAAGTTGTCCTAATAGATACAAACTTCACAGTTCGCAGTCATCATAAATTCAAATTCTGATTCAGAGCCGCAAAGTTTTCAATTGCAACGGAACGTAGAAACTGCACCTGCTACAACACAAACTGTAGTCAAGAACAAATAATTAACTTCGTGTTTTGTCGGGTAATAAGGATTTATTAATTCTACATTTCTAGAACTTCATTTAGGTCTAATAAAAAGACCTTTTAACCTGAACCTAAAGAAGATTTACCTGTTCTCTATATTTTAAACGTCAATTTTATTATTGGATCTGCGAGTAGAGTAGTTGTGGCGGCGACGACGCGATGAAAAATATATCAGGGTTTTAGAGTTTTTCTGGGTTGGGCACCAGACTGTTCTGGAGTGGGCACGGCCGGGGGGGCAACAGTCCTGTTGCCAACAGTTCCTACGCCAATGTCAAAAAGTGTTTTTTACGTATCCCCTTACTGATAGAAAGAGATATATGATAGAGGCGGTGCTGGGCGTCCCAATTTAATAGTTTAACTTTAAACCGCCATCCGCGTTGTATCTGACGTCCGCCTTATTTTACCATATTTACTGATGCTGTATTAAACTATAAGTACATTACATTAACCTTAGGTTAATGCTCTTGAAGTAATTACTCCGCCAGCTTTCGTGTTTCTAATTTAGGAATCTAATTTTACCATCCACTCAGATTTTACACAGATGAAAAGGGCCGTATTTAATAAAATGAAACTGAAAACGTGTGTCGGAGGAGTTGTGGGGCGCTTTCATATTCTTACTTTCAGTTTAAGGATTCTTTGTTCGGATCCTGTTTGAGAAAGGAGGGTTTTCTTTCTGACACCTACCTCAAATCATATTCCACCCCCCTGTCAGTGGGCGTAAAAGACCCTTTCCCACGCTCAATAAATAAAGTAAGCGATTAAAATGACAGCTTTTTACCTACTCACCCTCGTGCATTATACTTTAGTGAGATGAGAATTTAGAAGCTTCCTTGACCACGTGCCACCAGCCCATCTAATTTCAAAATCTATCGCAATCGCTTTCAGGATGCGATACATTGATACTTCTTTTTAGCACAAATAGAAACTTACCAAAGAAATGTAGAAATGTGTCAAATGAAAGCGATTGCGATAGATTTTGAAAATAAAAATAAAAACTAAGTTTAAATAAAAACTAACTAACTTTAATCTGCTAAATAATTGGTCAGTTTAAAAAGGAAACTATAAAGTTTTATGCATGTGTCTAATATTTATTGAATTAGCATAAATATGTTTTGACGACCTGAGTGGTGCGCCGGTCTACCACGCAAGAGGGCCCGGGTTCGATTCCCGGCCCGGCAGAAATCGAAATGATGATTTTTAATTTCTGTGACGGGTCTGGGTGTTACTAACTTACTATGTATAATAACTATAATCGTATATTTAAAAAGTATATAAGTAGTACTCGTATATCAGTTGTCTTGTCTAGCACCCATATTACAAGCTTTGCTTAGTTTGGGGCTAGATGGCGCTGTGTGAAATTGTCCAAGCATTTATTTTACAAGCATTTATATGAATTTTCTATAGTTACTTAAAAATGTCTTGAGGTAATACTTTTTAGATTTTTAGAATATGTTAATTTAGTACTTATGAATAATTTATTATCAGAGTTCCGTGACTACGAAGATTTGTTTGTCTATTCAAGTGTGGATCTTTCCCTGAACTATTTATACTTACTTAAAAGGAAAAACGTAGGTAAGTGTTGGATATAATGGATGAGTGTACTTTATAGGGTGTAGCGTCAATACTACCTATTATAATTTCAATGTATCTTGTCTGAACCAGGTATTAAAATACAGCTAAAAAAATAACGATACAAAAAAAATAACGTTAAAAATACCGGTAAAACATTTTATCGGTAAATTTACCGGTAAAAATAACGGTAAAAATAGCGTTAAACTTTACCGGTACAAAGTACCGGTAACATTATCGGTGAAAAAATTACGTTATTATTTGGAATAACGTTAATTTTAAAATAACGGTAACAAAAAGTAAGAAATAACGTTAAAATTAACGTTATTTACTGAAATAAGGTTAATTTCAATGTAACGTTATCTAAAGTAACTTTATTTATTGCCATAACGTTAATGTTAAAATATACGGTAAAAAAAGTAAGAAATAACGTTACATTTAAAAATAACGTTATCATTCCCTGGTCTGAACTATGGAATAGACGTCTAGTCTATTCCATATCCATTCCATTCAGATTCAATGTTTTTTATAATTTGACCATAAGTAGATATTTTGATTTTTTTCTAAAAAGTTTAATTTTTAAGACATCCGATTACATTTCTTCATAAAACATACTTATTGATCCTTCACGTAACACCCTGTAAGTATATCCTCAGAAGATCCCAAGAAAAACCACACAAAACGAACGATACACTCGTGGATTGCGTCATTGATGTCGTAGATGATTGATATGAGATTATCTCCTCACATTCGGAGGTGATCGAGGTATTATTGGAAGTGTCCAATCAGTATTGGTACGTTGGTACAACAAGTGCTTGAAGTCATTAGTTGTAATAAGCTTATATGACTTATTAGGAATGAATAGAATATTATTTGCTGTTTATGATTAGTAACTAAAGGGTTATTTAAACTACGATTGATATATATTTTGATAAAGTCATTGATTTTATTTATTATATTATTTTATGCCACCTAATTACCTATACCTATCGTCGGTGAGAGAGAAGTTTGTAAATTCCGCGTTTCAACATTTCCAAATACAAGGGATTTTTGTTGCACTAAAAGAGATTTTTGTTCGATAACACCATTAAATACCTGGCACGATACTGAAGTTTCGGAACTTTTAAAAATATGCAGTCTCATCGACGATGAACCATCTTTTTTATGAAAACTTATAGGAGGAAAATAAAAACATGACCCGCTTGATACAAGCACTGCATGCCAACCTTGACCCAGTATCCCTTACCTTTGACATGAAGCAATCCATCTCAAGTGAAAAATTGTACTGCTGAAAGTTGTTAATACTACGATATCTTTTATTAACCCTGTTGTGTGCATGACGAGACGATACTTTCCCCTTTATAAAAAATGTCTTTGTGCAGCCCTTTATAAAATGATTCCATGCAGTATTCGTTCATTATTGAAAATGACAAAGGATTAAAACTAATAGCCTCAAATAAAAGTAAGTAGTTTTCGAGAGTTTTCAATAAGGATTCGTATTGTCGATTTTGTGCGCATTTACCCTACTTGAGTAAGTTTAGGGGTCGAGATACACTGGGTCAGTTCAAAAGGAATTGAATTATCTGCGCGACGTACCATGAATTTTTCCACTTGTTAAAACGATTGCGTTAGTGTACAATTAAATCGTACAGAACGCGTGTGCAATTCTGAATTCTGCCGTTGAAAATATTTTCGGATACGCTGATGCCGCATCGGTTATTTATTACGCTGATTAAAATTGCGTCCGAATTAATATACGGGCGAATTCACCATACCAATGCAGTTGATTCGAATTTGAATAATGCACTTACTGTGTTTTATTTTTGAACAATCTGTTTCAGTTTTGGAAAACGAAATAACATACTTTTGTATAAGTTTAGTTTGATAATGAAATTTTTTAAACTATGTTTCGGATATAGCCAGAATTTGAATGCAACTTAACTCATAAACTTTCGGCAACATTTGGTAACGAGGGCCTACTAACGTCTCAAAGAAGCAATTTTTGAAAAAAAATTGATTTACGGTTTAAAGTTATTCTGAAAGCGCATTTTCATTTTACAGAGCACGTGGTTGTAAAAATATCTGGCAATAGCATTTTTATCGCTTGCACACCAGTGAACGCATATAAAACAATGTATATTTCTAATAACAAAACAAATGAACTTTGCGCCCAACTATAAAATTTAATATCGTCAGACAAAGCCGGCAATAAAGTGCACGTATAGCGAAAACCCTAAACGTTTCATCGGTGTTGATTGGAAAACGGAATAATACGGGACCAGTCCGGAAATAATAAAACATTTACGGCCCATTCTGTGGAAGATTCGACCCCGTTCCAGTCCGCCGTCCTTTACGTGGGACCTCTTGTCCTTTATAACAGCTCGCATTAACATTATGACTGCTTCAACCATTGATTATGATTCGTTTGGTTTGTGCCGAACGTATGAACAAATTTTGGTCTGATCTCAATTAGGTTTTATCTCAATTATGTTTGAATAATATAAGTATAAATCTTATTCCTTCTTATTATGTCATTAAGCCTATAGGATGATTGATTTAAATTTATCGCTCCACCGAAACACTAAAGCCCCTCCGCACACGACGTCGTAGCGTAAGCGTATATACGCGTGTCGTACGAGAGCAATACGAGCAAGTAAAGAAGTCCGCACACGGCGTCGTAGCGTAAGCGTATATACGCGTGTCGTACGAGAGCAATACGAGCAAGTAAAGAAGTCCGCACACGGCGTCGTAGCGTAAGCGTATATACGCGTGTCGTACGAGAGCAATACGAGCAAGTAAAGAAGTCCGCACACGGCGTCGTAGCGTAAGCATATCGTATGAGATTTTATTGTCAATACGATAGTCGTATCGTACTGGCGTAAAAAAACAAACGAAGAAAATACTTTCTATATCCGTCAACGTCTAAAGCTCTACTTTATATTCTGGAACAATATCTGCGCCTACGCTACAATTCTTGTGTAGAACTCTGCTCGTAGCGTACTTGTCGCATCTTGACGATACGCTTCGGAGACGACTACGCTTACGAGCTATGTGCGGAGGGCCTAATAGTGTTTTGTCTACACTCACTGACAAAATCCATTGCCTTTTGACAGTTAAACGTGATAAATCGCTATATAGACCAATACCGCTAGAGTTTTAGGTTTCAAAAATATTAAAGTTTGTTTTTTTTTCGTATATAGTTTCTGCACCATTAACTAAGACTAATACATGAATTTGTGTCATTTTGGGTGGATGCATAAGTGACAATTTAGGTTTTTGTCTTTTTTAACACTATTATTTGAAAAGAAAATTAAAGTTGAAAATTTTACTTTCATGATGATTACGAAGTCATAATCGATGTACATGAGCTTTTTGTGTCATCTTTGTCCACGGGAACACTGTTATTTAACTGACACAATTTGTGTCGTTTTTATCAATGGAATCTTATATCAGATACAGTTGAAGTTGAAGTCAGTTTGCACTGGACGAAAATGACACAAATTAGGTTTGTACACTACTCAGGCTATCTTAAATACAATACCATTGAGTTTTTTAACTTTAAATCAATTTTGTCAGTTTTGTGTTCAATTATTTATATCGACGACAAATAATCGAATTTCTAAAGATGCATCAGCTAGATGTGACACAAAACGCAAAAATAAACGTTTTATATGCAAGTCTATCGACAGACAAGATTTCATAAACTTTAGAATTTTTTAAGGTTATACCCTCAAAATAACGTATTGGTATCGGTCGAATATTATATCGCGTTTCGGTGGTCATGCTAGGGGCCTGTATTAGAACAACCAACGTTTGTAACTGTTGATATAATATTATATGAATAGTATAAAAAGTGTACAGTCCATAGAGACTTATGTAGCATTTTCATTGCATGAGGCTGTAAAAAATTTTTACTAACAATATACCCATTGCTAATGTTATAGGTATGTGAAAGTTTGTGTTTGGATGTTTGTTCCTCAATCACGCAAAAACGGCTGAAGAGATTTGGATGAAATTTGAAACACAGAATAGTTTATATCCTGGATTAAAACATAGGATACTTTTTATCCCGGTCAAAGGTTCCCTAGGGATTTTCCGAATGTCCACGCGGACGAAGTTTCGGGCGGAAGCTAGTTTAAGATGACAAATGACATAATTTATTTCTATTACCTTCATTATCATAATTTGATTGGCACTGTTAAACATTTGACTGCGCCTAATTATCTTGGTCGAGTTGTACACTTAGGTAATTCTTAAGTTTAGTGCAAACGGCTGCAACAACCTCACAGGAAGATATTAACATCAATACAACAACGTTTGTTCTACGTCTTTTCCGAAAACAGACAAAAAACTTACAAATGTCCGAACAGCTGATCGAGTTTTGTATAAAAATACTATTTTTTTATCTGTTTTCGGAAAAGTCGTAATGCAAAATGTTGTTTTTAATAAATGATGTAGGTACCTACCTATTATACTCCCACGAGGTTATTGATGTTTTACAAATAACCCTGTAAAACATCATTGCACAGGAACATCAACATCACACAGGAATACTCATGTTTGCTCGCTAATTACATGTATGTACATTTTCAAAAGCTAAGCTGAAAGTTAGCAGCAGAGCTTATTAGTTTCGATGTACAGTCAGCAGCACATCAGACTATACCTACATGTTGACCTTGATACCGCCTTTATGCCGTACGTAATAAAAGGTGTTTTCGTACTTCAACTGTTGTCGTGCATACTCGTAAACGATATTTTTGATTCACTATTGAACTAAGTTTGAACTAATATTGAAATCTCGAACACGTTCTCAGTTTGGCTGAAAGAGATCTCTTTTAGAGATAAGTCCTCCTTTGTGTACATATCTCAATTTATTTTTGTGTAATTGTTTTTATGAGTGCAATAAAGAGTATAATAATAAGTTAATTTACCTACCTGCGAAAGATTTTTTTATTTACGTTTTTGTAATAACTATTGGCTACATTTTTTCAAAGATTGTGTTTTATGCTATAGGTACTTGTAAGTATTATAATACTTAATTACGAAGAGAATTGTTAATGCTTTCCATCCTACAACCGGCCTTCTGAGTAGCAAGAAACTAGGCTAAATAAAAACAATCTGTACTGGATTATTAATGGAAAGGCCGTTTTATAGTTTTTTTTTTATGTATAGTTAGTTTTTTTGGTTAGGATTTATCAAACTCTACATTAATATGTCATATATTATTGCATTTTATCTTTCATCATCTTCATTTAGTTTATACTCCCCTGAGATAATAAATAAACCCGATTAGACACAAACTCCAGTTGGCCTGTTACAAACATATTAAGATTCTTTTCCCTACTTTTTCTTTTTTTTTGAAAAAGGAAACACAATCTTTTTATGTTGCAAAGAGTGGGCAGTGTAACTAATTGAAAGGTACCACCATCTAACATAAGTTTTCAGAAGTTAAAGGTAAGTTGAGACTTAAGAGTCACTGATGGACGAATTACGATAGTAAATAAGATTGCAGAATTTGTCATTGATAATTTATAAAAGATACATTTAGAAGGTAGGAAGCTCAACAAATCATTTTTTTACTTCTTGAGCCATTAGTTACTTCGTATTACAGTTTACACTTGACGTCGGCATTCCATAAGTAAGATCATCGCAAAAAAACTCCTCAATCGACCTTGATATGCCCTCGATTCACTTTCGCTCGGCCGCAGCGAGGGCCGGCCACTTCGCCTCTAATTATAGGAAATACAGTATGTTCACTTAGATCGTAACGATCTTGCTACATCCGCGATAAACTTGATTTATAGGAGCACTAGGTCGTCGAGACTTTACCAGCTTTTAGTACTTTAAGTTCCGCTATTGCAAAAATATTGTAACAAAAGTTTGCCTTGGATTTTATCACCACTTTTTGTCTAAATTCTAAAGTTTTAGTGGCAGTAGGCATTCCATAGCTCTACCACTTTCTGTCACCCAGAACCATATTTCACTAGAGCGAGAAAACTACTCTGACTACTTAAATGCTTGATGCTATTTAAATGCTAATGCATCAACAACCAGACAAAGAATGTGTATGAATCAGCCTGTAGTTACTCATGTCATGTGCAATGTATATGCCATTAGTATGTACTTTAATAGTATTTTAATGAATGACAGAAAACCTACAATAATTCCATCCTTGGTTTGGTACTAGCAAACCAAATGCGTGGCTTCTTATAATTTTGTGTAGATTTTAAACCATTGCCTATTCCATTGCCTGTTTTTCAACCTTTTAGAATACGAGACCCTTTACAAGTAAAAAAATTCTGGCTACCCCCTAGGGCCATAAACAAACAAAATGTTAGTGTTTCGAAAGACTACGTACTTACCACGACAATGTAACAATTTGTCAAAACGTGACGCGATACGTTAGCTTCCAGTCTTGCTTGTTTTTTTCTTCTACCTGCTACCCCCCGAATAAGGTTTTGCAGACCCGCCAGGGGGTCACGACCTACAGGTTGAAAAACACTGATCTATTCTATCCATCCTTGACAACCGCCTTCATGTTTTGTTATTGTAATGTACTCTAGTTGAGAATACGCTATAGAGCAGATAATAGTCCAACAAACAAGTCTCCTGGTGCATATTAAAGTTTATAGATGCCTGTATCAGGGGTGTTACAACGTTGGCCATATTCTCCTACGCAGTGGTCAAACCTTAGTTGAAACATTAGTAATAATGCAATATTCTCCTACGCTATGGTGGAACGCTATGGTTATAACATTGTAAAATAATGCTGTTTTCTGCAAAATTGGGTTCAATTCTATTTGTGTATACGTTTTTGTATGGTCACTGATGATTGTATTATTATTGATGTTGGCTGAATTAGCTTCGAGTGAGGAGCCACACTATGTTTTACTATTGTTTTAGAGGCGTAAACGACATTTTGTATGGAAAGAATAGTTCTTACATTGATAACCATTACATTACATAAGACTGTTCATCCACGATGGTATTTGCAAGATTCATGACGTATGCAGTTAGAAAATTGATTTTCCAAATATAATACAAGTATTTTGGAACCTTTGAATCATTTGATTTGAGCGGAGCGAAATTTTTTACTGTTCATCAGTACCTACTTACAAATAGTAATGAGGATCAGTAACAGGTTCGAATCCTATAGTTTTATTGGTATAATATAAAAACATATTCATAGCTGTGAAACTTAGTGAAAGATTTTTTGAAATCCGTTTAGAAATTATAAGTTTAGTTACAAGGGTTTTGAAGGAAATGCCAAGCTCAATGCAATATGTGCTTTATCACTTACGACAAAAGGTTCGCGTACGTCTCGATGACGTCATAAGGACCCCCCAAAATAACAGTGTTTTAGCACGTTTTAGCTCGTATAACTTCTCAGGTTTAAGAGATATCGTAAAAATTTCTTCACAGTTAATCATGTGGTTGCATAAAGCTTTCTGATAAACCACTAAACAAAAATCGTTACTGATCCTCATTATTACCTACGTATTACTACGACTTACAAAGTGATTAATTACGTATTGCTACTCATGAGTACAAATACTATACTAGCCAACTGAAAAGTCGTGTTCAAGGCGTTAATTAAACTAAATTGTTAATTTCACAAATCGTAACGGTAGGTTTAATAAATAACTACCGACAACATAATACAATTTGTTTAATAACTATCTGAAACAAAGATTAAGAGAAAACTAATTTCGTTTCGGTTATGTTTCGATTATGAGCAAGGTCGAATAGACATTCAACATTGGTTCCGCGTACTCTGTTTCGGCATTGGATACCTTAGTACGAACGTGGCCTTTTCAAGCTCGATCTACCAACGCACGATACGTTTTTGATTGATTCAATTTGGAAGTCCATTTCAACGATATTTTGTCACGAAAGGTTTAAAAGGTGTCGTTTAGGATTCAATTTGACTCAGCCGTGTCTTGGAATTAATGCCATAAAAGAGGCATAAAAGAGAAGTTGTAGAACTCAGCTCTTTTGTAGTGAAATTTAAAAAAATGCTTCATTACTTCACGAACATGACATTTAAAAAATTGCATAAGCATACAAAAGAGCTGCACTTTTTTTACACGACTGCCCAAAAAACAGAGAGTGTGTGTATGTTCAGGGTTCATATACGTTTTGTATGATGTGAGTTTCTTTATTCCACTATAACCACAGAATATATTGCTATAACTTCTAAATGCCGTAACGGATTTGCATGACGTAAACAGGGATCTCACGATACCCGAGTGACACTGGTTATAGATTTTTAGAAAAATATCAATATGGCGACTTAACTACGACCTACGATACGACACCACATTCAAATGTGTTTTTTTTTCTTAAATTACTACAATATGGACATCAAATGAAAGTCCTTGATGAGTACATACCTAAACTATATAGTTTGTCACTAAAATGTGTGACACAAAAAATAAATAAATTAAAAAAAAAAACACCTCTTTGATTAAAAATTGCTCTACAAAACGGTTCCCCGACTGCAATAGTACTTGTTATTTAACTTTTTAAATCTTTTTTGGCAGAGCAGTCGTGTTTTTAATATTTTTTTTTTATTCTTAGGTTCAAATCAATCGCTAAATAGGTATTATAATTTATCTAAGAATACGTATACAAATGTTTTAGGGATAACAGTTGATTTTCCTACCTACAAAAAAAGGGAAACAGTTCGTAAAGATATTATCAGGTTTGTCGAATGTATTAAAACACTTAATTCGGTTTCAACCGTGGAGTTACAAAAACGCCTAACAGAATGCGTGAAGAAAAGTAAAGGTAGGGACAAACTGAGCCCACGTATGCAACGTATGCAACGCATTATTAAATCTAAACGGTACAATTTGTATACCTAGAAACACACTTGTCATACGCAATGCTGTTACACGCGTCCCATGCAACGTTCAACCTGTCGCGCCAGATCGGCGTGGGAACATGGAGGGGATATCATACGCTATCCCACGCGTACGACTAGTGTGTTTCTAGATCTTTCGTTCGCAGCGCGTCAGACACGAGTTGGACGTAGCGGCATACCTTTACTTAAAATGGGAGACGAACAGCTCATTGATTTGGTTAGGCGATATGAAGGCATTTATAATATTAAATGCATTGAATATCGCGATCCTCGATAAATAGACTATCCAACACAAGAATAGTTTTTCAATTAGAACCAATATTTTGAAGATTAGCGTGTTCAAACAAAAAGTAAATGTACAGCATTTTATTTGTTTAGATATAAGTTCTATTTAAGGGTTTAAAAGTCAGATAAATAAAACACAACTTTCCTTTATTAAACGCTTAATATTATTTTCAAGTAGGTATTTAGCTACTAATCATTCTTTTCTTTTTCTATTTCTTTTCTATTTCGTTTGGCGCGGAAATATACATTTAAAAATAACAAACGTAATACATCGTCATCAAATTCACTGTCAGACTCAGAAAACATTGTACACCTGAAGAAATTACAACAGCGTCTGATGTCAGTATACGTCATATACGTGGGACAAGTGTGCACACCAAGTCTCCCACGTTGTGTAGCATACGTTGCATACGTGGGCTCAGTTTGTCCCTACCTTTAGTATGCACATTGCCAACGTCGTAGGTACACCATACATTTGTTTCTGACGAGTTCTAAAACTGAAATCATTTTAAAATTTATAGATTTTTTGCTTTCACTAGGCTATTTTTAAATTAAGTTAAATCATACAAGAAAAACTGAAATTGTTGCTAAGAATTAAATATTTTATAAGAACACTGTCTTTATTACTTGATTTTGGACTATACGGTGAAGGAAAAAAAAATATTTCGCTTCAAACCACTTTAATATCTTACCTATTTCACCGCTATGTCCTAAGCGTTCAGCTTACTTCATAAAATTGGTGTATGAAATGAAAATTATAAATCAGCTTTTAAATCTTACACATGGATTTAACACATTTCTTCAAAGTTATCTGAGAGATTGGCAATGCATCTGTCGATATGATTATTACATTCCGTAAAGTAGAGCGGGTACTCAGTTGCCTCAGGCGAATATTGCAGTTATCCAATAACAAAAATATTGGCAACAGCACAACTTACACAGCCTAAGGACAGTTACGCAACCATTACATCTGATTGTAAAATTTAAAAGTTATTCACAGTAAATAATAGCTTTGTGTTAAGCAATGTGAAAGTTTCATTCACTTGCTTAATAGAATCATTAGAAATTATTGAGACCACTCAATTTAGTGTAAACCAGAGGGCAATTATGTCATTGCGTTTAACTATAGTTTGTATTTTTATACATTGTATAATATGAGAAGATAAAACTCTATTGAATTATTATTACCGAACAAATAAATTAATATCCAATTACGCGATAGTAAGCAAAATTGCCACATTGTGGCAAAAAAAAATTAAAGCATTTAATGTTACTCAAAAAGTAGGTAGTTCCTAAACAGAAAGATGTACTCGTACTATATACTTACCTCTATGTACATACTTGTCATTGTTTAGGCTTTCCACCAGTAGAAAAAGTTTCTGATATGAGAATAAAAATCCTTTAGGTGCCAGAGGTCTACTTATCAATTCTTGATTACATGTTTTCCATGGTCCTTATTGACTCAGTGATGTTTTATTTAAAAAAATACAAAGCACAACCTCTTTTCTTGGTTTAAAAACTTATCTCTACGTATCCCTTTACCAGTACCTTTAAGTGAGTACGAACATAATTGAAAAAACATACCAAGGATGGTATGGTACATAGATATTTAATACACTCTTATATTATAACTATTACGCACTCAGTATTATTACCGATTAAGATTTCTAAGTAGGTACCTACTATCTATCTATCTAGAGATTCTCGATTATTACACTACGGAATATAACACCTACACCACAGTTACCTCATATTTGTGGCAGTTTATACTTATTATTTTAGATACGGTAATTAATTTACCGCCTATCCGATTTAACATAAACTGAATCTGTTAATTACAGATACTTAGAGGAAATAATTTAATCAAGAGAACCGACACAGGTGAAGAGAATGCCAAAAGGAAATAGATTTTAGGAAGATATCCACGGATTCCCACGACGTATAACTAGTGTGAACACTAAAAACAATAGTGCAGGAATGTTACAAAAACAATTCAACAAATTAGTGCAGATTTTAAATTATTTTTTTATGCGTAATTTAGTTGTTTACATCGTATTAAATAACAACAAAATCTAGAATTTTAAAACGTCAACTCCATACATGTTTCAAAGCGAAGCGATAGCGAAAATTTGCAAATGTTACTTTGGCTAGGGGGGCTGAAATTTAATTTATTTGTTCCGTCTGGCACCTAGGTGCGTCTGTAATAAACATTTTGAACGTTATATTTTGATGTAAAGGTTAAGGTTTTAAGGTTTAATGGTTGGGTTCTAACTAAAATGAAATCAGGAAATATTGAATAATGTTATTTTTATTTCTCGCCCTACAGCTGATCAAGTTTTAACCGTCTAGCTTTGACTTTTTAATGGAGAAAATGTCAAAAACAGATGTTTAAAAATGAATCGGCTGTTTTCTTTGTACTAATGAGGATCAGTAACAGGTTTGAATCCTATATAGCCCAGTAAACGAAAAGATATAGAGTAAATTTAACCAGCTTTCATTTTGTAAAAAAAATCATGTCGCTGGAATGTATAGTTTTTGAGATATATGTGAAAAACCGAAAAATGGGACCTTCAAACACCCCCGCCCCCCGGCATAGGGGCTACGGGCGGGGACTTTTGATATGTTCACCTCCTAACAGGTCCAAACATAGTTACGAAGACAAAAATTGTATTCCACGCCTTTCCCTCTATGCCTTTTTTTGAGCGTTCTTTGCCTGAACTAATAGTTTTATTGATATAATATAAAATCATATTAATAGCTATGAAACTTAGTGAAAGATTTTTTGAAATCCGTTTAGAAATGTTAAGGGTTTGAAAATATTAAGGGTTTGAAGGAAATGCCAAGCTCAATGCAATATGTGCTTTATCACGTACGGCATAAGGTTCGCATACGTCACGATGACGTCATACGGACCGCCCAAAAAACAGTGTTTTAGCATGTTTTAGCTCGTATAACTCCTCAGGTTTAAAAGATATCGCAAAAATTTCTTCACAGTTAATCATGTGGTGGCATACGCTTTCTGATAAGCCACCAAACAAAAAATCGTTACTGATCCTCTAAAATCTGCAACCCCGTGCTAGGCGAGACGGAGCGCAGAGATGTGCAACTGTGCACCCACTTAGGTGAACTTGATATTTAAAAAAAAACATTCGTGGGTCTGAGTGAATTCTGCGTATGCATATAAACAAAATCATATTTGTATCGATTGATTGAATGAAAAATGGTCTTTCTTTATTGACATTGAGTTGACTTAATATCGTCTTCGCAATCACGATATATTGATTGGAATTTGATTTATACAAAGTGTTCAAAAGACGACATGCTATGATATTATAACGTTTTAATGTTTTTTATCAAGACACATTGGTTGTTGCTATATTTTTGACCTCAATATTTGAATGGCTGTCCATATGGTGCCGATTGTACTACTTGCGATACTATAATGAATAATTGTTACTATGTTGATTATTTTAACGATCAAACGGTTCTGCTCCAGTGTTTAACTTTAACCTGAAAGTCTCGAGTTCGAATTCTAGGAGTTCATATATTTGTTACATGGTTGTAGTAGGCATTGTTTTAACACCGATTGGATAGATCCAACCATCTTACAAGGCCATAACAACAAAGTTAATATTGTTGTATAGTTCTGAAAGTTGGAGGTAAGTTGGAGAGTTCCTCATGTTTAAGGATTCCAGGTTAAGGCTCCTATAGCCCTCGAGTGGCACCCTCATCTTAATTAAATTTATTGTCCGCTAAGCATAATTATAATGTATCGAAAACTCACATCAATAACCTCAGTACCCTTAGCACGAACAGCTGTTGAAAAAAATAACGCGCGTAAAATCATTCGATAGACAAATTTTGTATTGGAAATTTGTACAGCGCCATCTATCGCCTAGGGTACTGTAAAATATAGTTCGTTTTAATAGAAGTAGGTGAAAGTGCCTAAAGTGGCCACTTTTTGCTTCTTTGCCTACTACAAAAAAACTACAAAGAACTTTATTACTGAGGTTATTGTTTGTAAATAAACTATAGAACCATAGCTTCAATCTGCACATGTGAATTTTCGATACATTATGTATGTACAGCAAGCAGTAAATTTAATTAAGATGAAGACGCCACTTGCGAGCTATAGGGCCCTTAAGTGTGCTTATTGTCACATTACCAGATGAAACAAAGTTCCAGTAGATCCATTTACTCAATTAAGAAAATTAAAAGAAATAATGCCGGAATGGAAGTCATTTTTGAACTTAGTTTTTTTATTGCTCTACCTTTATACGAAAGTGAAATAAATATCACAAAAAAATAAACAGTATTCATTATTTTTTCTCAATATTACGAGTACTTTATTGATACCACAAAGAGAGCCCAGTCACCTGCAAGGAAATAATGAAAAGAAAGTACTTAGGTAAAAAATCTGGGCACTCGGGACAAGCAGTCAATTATAGAGTCCACTTTATAATAAAATACATTTTCTCTAAGTACTTATTGAAAGAAGAAGAGAAGAAGAACAAGAAAAATCATTTATTGACCGCAAAACAAAAGAAAACAATGTACCTACACAAACTTAGGACTAATTTATAGTGCGGCCAACTAGGCCCCAACCTCAGCAATGCTACAGAGGCAAACCTGAGTATGCCACTGCAACGCTGGTATTCTGGAGGAGCCTACTTGGTGACGACGACAACGAACAGACAAACAAAAATTATAATTTAATAACAATTCAGAAGACAATAGACAATAATTTGAACGAAGTAATAGATAAATATTAACGAGCATCGATTCTATCATTACTAACACTAACAAAATAAAAATATTATTTAAGAGGAATAAAAATTAAAAAAAATTAATGGCTGTATGGAATTAGGTCTCCTTGCCTCTTCCATGACAGTTTGATCTACATAGTAATTAAATAAAAAAAAATATATTCATATAAAAGAGCTCTAAAAAAATCAGAGATTTTGCAGTCCCCGCAAGAATCGGAGCATTGAAAATAAATAAAAAAAATTACGAAAAACCAATGTAACAAAACTAATACCCTAGGACCTATTTTTTATTTTTTTCTTAAGTCGGCGTTTTTTTAAGAAATATTTACAATTTAGTAAACAAACACCCCCCAAAAATCCCGAATTTTGCAAAACTAATTTGGGTATTTTCAAAATTCACCAGTAGATTTTCAAAACTCAAACGATCACACGTGTCTCGATGAATTCCTCAACTTTTGGTACTATTCCTATCTCGATCCTCACAAAATCCTCAGGAGATATGGCCAAATATACGTTTTAGGCGATTTGCATCTGATAACCATTTTCAATGGTAAAATATTTATTTGAAAAGAGCAAGGTACAGTCGACCAATGAAAATCTTCAGTATAAGTACTTGGAAGCTTGTCATATTGAAACTTCTGTTAAACTAACACGTCACTATCACTCTTTGCCTTACTAAAGTGCTCAACATTTTCATGAGCCGACTGTACATCTTGCAACTTTTAGTTAGATAACGTTAACACCCACCATGCGTGGTCCATCATTCTTAATCCATCCATCTCTACGTAATCTAGCTAACCATTACAACTCTACTGTCCGGCCACAGCCAGCCGCGGCGGGGGACGCGGCAAGCGAATTCGGTAATCACCGCGCGGTCGTGACGACGAGCTGAGAGGCCGCCATCGATAAAGCGCGCAGTGATTTTTAAATTCGCTTGCCGCGCCGCCCGCCGCGGCTGGTAGTGGCCGGGCCGCTCGACCACGCGATGTCTCGGTGTGTCTCGGCAACCACTGCCCTCTATGTAGATGTGTCAGCCTCCCAGCTCGTCACTGCTCGACCGCGCAATGGTTGCAGAGACGCCGTAAGACGCAGGAGATCTATTTTTGAAAGGCGGCGAGCGCTCTTTACTACTCATTTTCATCGCATGTAACACGCACTCGAAAGAGACTAATGGGGTATTTAGACGGGTTGGTTTTCCAGGGGACTTTAGTCGAATAGGGCTCTTTATCGACAATCGCTTGTGATCGCATCGCCACCTCATTGAAATTAGGTTTGCGATTAGATTTTACAAGCGATTGTCGATAATTGACTAAAATTGACCAGCAAGTCGCCTGGCAAGCCGACTTGTGTAAATACCACATAACTTAGCTGACCCTGTGACGACCCCTTGTTCCTCGGAGATAACCATTGCCAGATAACTGGTTGTCGCTGTAGTCTATTCTACTCAAAGTACTACAATGACAACTACTGCTCATTTTCATTGGACAGCCATGCTGTCGAATGAAAATGAGAACCTAGTAATGATAACCTAAAACGCTCGCCGCCTTTAGAAAATAGAACGCGCGTACGGTAAGTCGTGGCCGAGTCGTTCGAGTAGTTTTAGAGATTATAACGTTATATCATAAATTTCGCTTGTTTTGGCAGTCTGTGTACGCCCGATACATAAGTACTCAAATCCTCTGGTTTTATTTCAACTATATTATATCGTTGATCCGATAAGTCCCCGTTGCGAGTAAATCCTGGCTAATAGTGTGTATATGCGAGCTTTAATTAAGGATTAAGATCTCTATGAATAGTTAATGAAGCAATCTATATGCATGGACCGACTGTGCGTTTGTCTCTAATAAATGATTGAATAAACAAAGGTCATACGTAATGTTGAATAAAGGTATCGCTATATCCCTGATCTGCAGAAAAGATTTTTACCCGTAGTTAGATGTTTTTTTTATCATTACGATATTTATCAAAAGACATCTTAGGGATAACAACTATTTTCAAAAAATCTTGCATTAACATTAGCTCAGCTAAAAAATACTCAAATCAGTATGTCTTGAAGACTGCTCCAAGATTTAAATTTTCCTTCATATAATAAAAATTACTTAATTATTTCGATACCTACACTAAATTGACGTAAGTAAGTATTCAAGTTAAAGGTGTTTTTTGCTCTTCTATGGTATGGAAAAATCATAGGAAAAGATCTGCCTATATAAACTATGCTAACCATTTGATATTACCTTGTAAATACGAGTAGTTACGCACTTGCTCATAATAAAACAATTAAAACCATTTTTACTGTTTCCGTTTACACGTATGATTGTGCAACTGAGCATACCTTTCGAATAATTCACAAAGGCGAAGCACAGTCGTAAGTTAAAACTATAAAGACTTGGATTCGGGTTTTCCTGAGGCTGAGCTATTCCTGTTTCTTTCCCGCTTATGCAGAGTTAAAGGTTCGGATTGTGCGTCTCTTTCTAGCGAAGGCTTGCGCGGAAAGAGAATGTGGGTAACGAACGACCTTTCGTTGGTACGGGTAAGCAGTGCGACCCGTGCGTTTGTCGGGAGAGGTTCTATCGTCGGTTGTACAGACACCGCGACCACATGACAGCCTGAAAAAATTACGTAAATATTACAACACTCACGCATTGATTATGAAACGCCTGTAACAGTTCATCCGCAGCACTGATACCATTCAGGATAGTTGTTAACCAACATTTCGTGTAAGTAGTGTGGAACAGATCTTGGTTTGAATTGTGCGATCCTGTTTGACCCTAGTGATTTTATTTTATCGTATCCTGCTCCTGTTTCGTGGTGTTCACTTAATCCTCCAGCCCTGTGTTTTGTTGTGATTTATTTCTGATTGGATTGTCACTTGTTTTTGGTAAGTGTCCATTTTTTTAGTTTCCTTTAATTTTATTGCATGTTTTTTTGGTTAGTTTTGTGGTAAAACACTGCCAATATTTTCATTAATAATCCAAATAGAGACTATAATTACAAATGCGAACATAATCCTCCATCCTTCGCCACAATCGGGTAAAAAGTGGCTGTGTTTACTTATTGAACAATTATGTTTTAGTGATTTTATTTAGCGTTATATTATATGGCAGAGCTTTATCGCAATTTTAAGAAAGTTGTTTGTGTTATTTTAAAATTTTACTTTAGATGTTTTTTTTTATCTTTATAAGTTAATATTCACAAATGAGTACTAATAACATTACTGTTGACATTATTTTAATGTAGAGACAACAGTGCGAATAATATAGCACCCACGATACAATCTGTTTGTTATCGTGACATTTTGAACAGATTTTTTTTTATTATTTTTCAAATGTGTTGTTGTGTTGTTGTTTTCAGCGATGTAAGAGTCACTCTTTTGTCATCAAATCTTCAACAAAAATATTTTTCTATTTTGTTTTCTTTTAACCAACGTGATTCGCCAATGTCATAATATGACGCGGGAAAGGGGAAAGGGTGACTTGGTAATTAAAGGGAACAATTAACAAGGCTTTCCTTCTTCAAATACAAATAGGGCATTTTTTTTTCATTCAACGCTTATGTGTAGCGTACGAGTATTTTCAAAGCTGAAAATGTTGAAATTACAAAATATAACTTGAATTTCTTATTTATTTTATTCAATAAAATGTTGTAGGTATTTTAAAGTTTTAAAACAAAAGAAGGCTACCAACTTGATACGAAGAATGACAATTTTTTCAGATATGAGTCGCTCTTTGTCATCTATTATTTAACGAAATTTAATTTCAAAAGCATTTTTCTTTTTCGTTTTCTTTTAACCAACGTGATCCGCCAATGTCATAATATGATGCGGGAAAGGGGAAAGGGATGACTCTGTAATTATTAAAGGGAACAATTATTAAGGAGTTTCTTCCTCAAACACTTTGTAGAAAATATTTTATTTTATTCAGCGCTTATGTGTAAAGTGTTTACAAAATGGAAAATATTAAAGTTTCAAAATATTCTTCAAAAAATTTTAGAAACACACAGCTAATTTCGATATTCGAAATGTTTCAATCACAGCCATCCAACTACAATAATAGATGGATAACTATCATAGAAATGAAAAAGGAAAATACAAAGTGCTTTTAAACCAGAACAAAATATAAAACATTGTTTTTATTAGACACAAAATAAATCGGTCATTCAAACTAAAATGAATTGGAACGTAACATGGGACAAAAAAACAGTTTTTAATTTAATGCTCAGATTGTCAATTTTGTTTTTTATTGCCAGTATGTTTTTTCAAAACTAGATTGAAGTTCTAAAAATAAAAATGCTCCTGATTTTGTGACAAAGAAGACTTGAAAATTCTTGTGGACATGACTGTGTCTATTTTGCCGTCCATTGCTGATACATTTGACACAACCAAAGTCTATTATTTGAGTATTATGTACTATATTAGATATAGGGCTATTATAATTCAATATGAATTACGATACAAACATAAAACAAACAAATTCTACTTAACTTACGCAGGTCAAGTGATTTCATGAATACGAGTATGATTACTTTATGTAATATATAGAGGTGCTCTACATTAGTGTTAAAGCCAAATACTTACTTGAATAAGTAAGTAGAGGGCTACAGAATAAAGTATGAGTGACGTCACAGTATTATAAAAAAAACAAATAGTTACTTATTTTGGATTACGCAGGTAAAGTTATTTGCCCCCCAAACCTTCTTGACAAATATCATTACTTGATGTTGACGTAACATACGTAGGTACACCAATTAACGCTACGAGGCGGGCTTCCAATTATTAGCTAATTTCTAATTGGGATGTCGATTGTTTGCTAAAATGTCAACATTATTTTAGTAGGAATACATGAGATTAATTGACTTTACTATGACAATATTTAACTGTGATTTTATTTTAAAGTTAATTATGTCAATGTATTGTTGTCTTTTTTACTGTTTAGATTATTAATTTTAATTTTTTAATATTTTTGAAAAGCGTATTTTCCCCTTGTTTAATGTTTTGGGGGTATGAAATGTTATATTCATTTGGATGTATCTCAAATTTTGCCAATCCATCGTAATTTTTTAATTTGTTAAACCGTGCGACATTGAGAGACCATAAAGTGTTATTAAATTGTTATTAAAAACTTTCTTTATGACCTTCCGTAGAAACATAACGACATCAACCATGCAAAGTGGGTACTTCGTTGCAGTAAATTTTAATGGAACAAGAAAAACTGACTGCAGTTAGAACCTTTCTATTCGTTGCAACTGTCTAAACTCGTGGTTTCGCAACCGGACCGCACCATTAAGGTCTTGCCTAATCATCGAATCTCTATCATTCACTTTGTCGGTACATTTTTACAAGCGACTATTAAAGTAACATCAGTGTTTCGTAATCTACGTCACGATCTTTACAAACGCGCTATTTAGTTAAATGTCTTATAAATTATTATGCTTTCTGCTATTAACTACTGTTTTTTACATAGTTTTTTCTAATCGTTGACTTTTGTATTGAACAAATTGTATCAACAGACTTTATCAGAAGAAAGTAGCAAAGAAAATGCTATTTAGTTTCAAACTCATATTTATTTTAGGTATAGAAAAATGAATTTGTAGTAATAACTAAAAAACTTTTCTCAAATATTTCTTTTGTGATTCGTTTTTTAACTAAATGAAAAAGGTATTGGAACCTATTACATTTCATAGTCAATACTAGCGTCTGCCCGCGATTTCGTCTGCGTGGACAGTCATTTCTATATCTATCGGGCACAATAAATGTCTTATGTCCCCCAAGACTAGGACTAACTACTGTAAAAAAAAAATGTTACTTTATAATAAAATACCTTCGATCATAAAAAATGTTAACTCATTTAGTGTATTCAATTCACATCTAGGAAAACATGTTTTAGAACAAATTTAATTAAATTGCATTAATTGAGTAGATAGGTAGGTTGGACGACGACAGAATGTTTTATAATTATTACTTTTAAGTTATCTTTGTTCTCCTGTAAGAGACATTATTGTCTTTTTTTAGAATAAATTTCTTTAACCACAATGTTAGTTCGAATACTATGATAGAATTTTCCGTCTTCTATTTAGGGTTACAGAACATACTAAAAGAGACACGATATTATATGGGTTGAAACCCATAGGAATTGAGTAACAAGACCAGTGACAGGTCGTTAGACTGAACATCACATATAAGAGAACTCAGATTTTCTTACGCTTTCAAAACAGCGTTGCCGTATCGGTAAATCATGATTAAGTATATACGGTTGGTATTTATGTGTGTACGTTATTTCATTAAACATGAAGCTGTTTACTGGAGTATAATGAGTTAGAAGCCTTAACAAATAAGTAACGTAACGTAATAAGTAACGTTTGATGAGCCCCGTGAGAGCCGACACGACAATGCCGCCTCATAGCGACATTTCATTAATTTATTCAGAGAGCTTTTTACGACTCGTTTTCAATAATGTGATTTCTATTGAGATTTATTAGGTTGCCCTGTAAAATGTTTTATTAATACTTTGTCTGCTACAAAACAAAGTATATTTTAATGGAACTCCATTCCGTTTTAGGCGTAAAATATTAAGTATTGGATAAATCGGAAATCCTAAAATTTTACAAAAGCAGCAATTTTTAAATTTGAGATTTTTGCATTCACAATGCTATTTTTACACAATACTAAATAATATACTAGAAAAAATACGACTCGCACCAGATCAATACTCAGACGGGAATCGAACCCGCGACCTTTGGATATCCGGTCCAATGCTCTGACCGCTGAGCTACCGAGTCACTAGTGACATCGCCGAATTTCTTCTAGTATATCCTACTCTTACGCTGCAAGCCAGCGTTATTTCACCAATGTGAGGAATTACCTCGACATTCAATTGAAATATCTTTCCAGATATTTTGCAATCGATTAAGATGAAATAGCTATATAATTTTTAAATTTGAGATTTTTGCATTCACAATGCTATTTTTACACAATACTAAATAATATACTAGAAAAAATACGACTCGCACCAGATCAATACTCAGACGGGAATCGAACCCGCGACCTTTGGATATCCGGTCCAATGCTCTGACCGCTGAGCTACCGAGTCACTAGTGACATCGCCGAATTTCTTCTAGTATATCCTACTCTTACGCTGCAAGCCAGCGTTATTTCACCAATGTGAGGAATTACCTCGACATTCAATTAATCTTAAATCTTAATCGATTGCAAAATATCTGGAAAGATATTTCAATTGAATGTCGAGGTAATTCCTCACATTGGTGAAATAACGCTGGCTTGCAGCGTAAGAGTAGGATATACTAGAAGAAATTCGGCGATGTCACTAGTGACTCGGTAGCTCAGCGGTCAGAGCATTGGACCGGATATCCAAAGGTCGCGGGTTCGATTCCCGTCTGAGTATTGATCTGGTGCGAGTCGTATTTTTTCTAGTATATTATTTAGTATTGTGTAAAAATAGCATTGTGAATGCAAAAATCTCAAATTTAAAAATTATATAGCTATTTCATCTTAATCGATTGCAAAATATCTGGAAAGATATTTCAATTGAATGTCGAGGTAATTCCTCACATTGGTGAAATAACGCTGGCTTGCAGCGTAAGAGTAGGATATACTAGAAGAAATTCGGCGATGTCACTAGTGACTCGGTAGCTCAGCGGTCAGAGCATTGGACCGGATATCCAAAGGTCGCGGGTTCGATTCCCGTCTGAGTATTGATCTGGTGCGAGTCGTATTTTTTCTAGTATATTATTTAGTATTGTGTAAAAGCAGCAATGTTTCAAACGATATACCTTTCGGATTTTTTTACTCAAAGTTACTCGACATATTGTATTTGGATTTTATAAATTTCGTACGTATTAACGATTGTTATGGCGGAATGAAATAGATAACATTAACAATAAGATCTTACAGTTATAGGGGACCACAAACGTTCCTATAAGTAATTGAAAATGCTAAAACTAAGCTACAAAGATACTGATTTTCTTACAGCGTTTTTCTTATATTCGCATTTCACCAAAGGTCACACATAAAGATCTAAGTAATGGTCTACATTCCTATGTCTGATAGAGTTCTTATTAATCGACGTTCCGTCTCACGTCACGCAACGCAAATAATAAACGAGTCGGCTACACGTTCTCTAGATCCGTCTCGATTCGTAACCACTTGTCATTTTGGAATTTCCTAGCAAAAAACAAGTCTGTTACATGATCAAGCAAGTGAGACATTTTTGAACAACTAATTCCATTAAATATTTTGATAAAATGTTTAAAAACTAATTTTATACTGACTGACGCAATTTGGACAACGAAAAACTATTATGCTACGGCTCCACCTGCGTGATAACGCGTAACTTAAACACGTTAATTAATACGCAGATATGGCCAACAGTTTAACGTCTTAATTTACAAACGTCATTACTAAATATACCTATTATAATGCCTTAGCCAACGCGTAGTTGGACATTACCATCAACGCTAACGCAGGTAACGTAGCATTAATTACTGGCTACCAAACGTCAATTTTATATGAAACGGTGACATAGTCTACGCAAAGATTATATTAATTTTGGTTGACCTATTACTATTATTTATTGTGTGGTGATGAACACAAAAAAATACATAACTACGTAACGGCATGGTCTTAAATTCTAATAAATGGTTTTGTTATTCGGTTTACGAGGAAGGTACAGTCAATTCATGCTACCTATTTTATTAACAATGGTCCTTTAAATGAGGTCTCGAGTATACGAGACTCAGGTGTGATTATTGATAGCAATCTAAGCTTTAGTCAGCATATCGATGGCATCGTAAAAAAGACATCCAAGCTAAGTGGTTTCATCACACGTCAAATGAAAATATTAAAGGATTCTCAGATCACGATTCTTGTTTTCAACAGCATTGTGCGCAGTATCTTGGAGTACTGTAGCACTGTATGGAATCCTGGATACCAAGTTCACTCCGATAGATTGGGGCGTGTACAGAGACGCTTTCTGTACCACCTTAGCTATGCTGATAATAAGTTTCATCTCCTACTACAGTCGTATGAAGCCCGTCTTTCCAATTACTGTTTAACACCTTTGCATAACACACCTTAGCATAGACAAAATGGATTATACCCAGTTTAGTAAGCCAAATAAAAAAAAAACTACTTATAGCTGCCGCCTGCGACTTCGTCTGCGTGGACAGTTATTGCCTATTAACTCGGAAACAGCCCCTTTATTCTGGATAAAAGGTCCTTTTCTATACCCCTGAAAACTTACTTTCACATTTATAATATCTAGTAAAGTAAGGATAATAATATAATCGTTGGTTTTACTGAAGATGAAGTTAGGAAGATAACACATGGCGCATTTTTTTGTCATAATTAACATTTACGATTTTTGTGCAGCCGTGTTTCTCCAATCCATTCGGGCAGTTTTGACGATGGTGTGGCGTCACCCTAACAATACAAAACGATTTAAAAAAAACGAATACACATTGACCATCAGCCATTTTTAATGTCCCCACTGCTGGAGCACAGGCCTTCCTTATGGGTGGTAAGGAGGATGAGCCATAACCCACCACGCGGGCCCAATGCGGATTGGTGGGTGTTAACGACTGCAAATGTAACCGGGACCAACGGCTTAGCGTGCCTTCCGAAGCACGGACACAGAATACATCACGGAGGAGCTCGAGATAATAAATTTTTGGTCACCCATCCCATGACCGACCCTTGCGAACGTTGCTTAACATCCGCAATCGCTGGGCCAGGCGCTAAACCACTGCGCCACCGAGCTCCTAAAAACCTTCAAAAATCATTGTTAAAAGTTCCCATAGATGGTATGTACTTAGTTTAAACATAGGAATTCCTTGCAGTTAGCCTTCAAATGCGTTAGGTATTTAACTAACCTTAAAAGCCATTAAGTATTTATATTTACTATGGAAAACTTATTGTTATTTAGAGAGTAACCTTTTTGTGTAGTGACGAAGCTTTTTCATTGTAAAGGTCATGCCGACATTGAGATTAAAAGCGATCGAAATGTGGATGTATTCTCTGTGATGTGGGCAGAGGTACGTTTGGGGAATCTTTAGTAGACGACTGACTCATCTGGTAAAGGTCACTCTTCTAGTTAAATATTCGAAACAAAATCTCCGTTTAGTCATCTATTGATTACGAGGTAGCTAACAAAGTTGATAAAGTAACAAAGAGGTTTTAATCATGAAAGAAAAAGTGTAATCAATATTTCTCAAGATGGTGAAAATGTAACAAAGGTTCAAATATTCTGTTGTATTTTGTTTGTTCGCAAGTTGAACGTCAAAAGCCACGTGTACGATACCTACATAATATTCAGACTGACGTACTTTAATAAAAGTGAACGCTAACTTTCTTCGGTAAACTTTGACCTCAACCTCCAATAAAATGTCAAGTGTCTCTCATAATTTTCCTTAACGCATTGGAATTTACAACTGCGTTCATGTTGAATGATTTGGTAAGATAGAAAAATGTTTTGGTAGATTTTAGGAGAAAAGTAAAAGATATTTCTTAAACTAATTTGAAAAAATCAAGAATCCTGATGATTCCTTCGCATTACCTATTTTGTTCTTAATATTATTTAAGATATAACTTTTGAAAGCATAATCAGATTAATTTTATAAAAGATCACTATGTTACTGAATAAGGTTTAGTTAAATCGCATATAACTAACTCAGTTAACTTACTGAAGGATGTTATTTTTGTCTTCATAATATTTAAAGGTGAGAAAGCATAAGTCACTACAGAGAAAATATTAGAAAAGCAAGCAGCAAGTTATTACTAGACATGTAGGTACTTATAACAACTTTGCTGTTTATACTGTTAGTAATACAAACATAGTAGATCCGGCTCTCAGATGTTCGTCCTATCCACTTTAGGCGCTTGCGCAATCGCAGAGACGCCTACACATTCGAAATGTGGACGTGTTTGTGCTAAAACATGTGAAGCTTGCTTGACGCTTCATGTTAGTCACCTTTACCTACAACTTTGTTTGCGTCAAATCTATCTTTATAAATACAAATGAATACCCGAAATGTATATAAGCTCTTAACTTCAGAACGACTGCACCAAATTAGATAATTCTTTTTTTGTTGTGTTTGTTATTATCAGGACAAGGTGATCTTTGTATATTAAAGGAAGATTAAAGGTAAGGTTTGTATTAAAGGAAGATTAAAGGTAATTTTATTTTTCGAAAAGACGTTAAAAAATGTTTCTCTTTTCCATAATTTAAAATCGCAATATAACTAATAGATGGCGCTACCCGTGCGAAGGTAAAGGTATTAGTTCAGAAATTAAAAAGTAAGTTAACCTTATAAGACTTCGTACCTTTTTATTCTGTACCAATATTATGATGTTTTTTAGAATATGAAAAGTATGTCCGTCCATGTTCGCAAGCATTATTTTATAAGTAACCGTTTGCTTGTACAGTGCGGTGGTGCTGTGATAATAATGGAGTGTGTGAAACGTAAGCATTGCTGTGACTACTTTATCCTATTCAAGGTCTTAAAAAGTTACCATAATAAAAAAAAAACATAACGGCAAGTTTCAATACTCGTATGTTTAAAAAAACTAGCATTATAGTTAAAATGTCTATTGATCAGTACCCTTAGCACGAACAGCTATCGAGAAAAAAAACGTGCGTAAAATCATTCGATAGTTAAATATTGTATTGGAAATTTGTACAGCGCCATCTATCGCCGATAAGCGAAATTAAATTTTCCATAGAGAATTGTCTATCGAGTAATTTTACGCGCGTTTTTTCTCTCGATAGCTGTTCGTGCTAAGGTTACTGTACCCTTAGTACGAACAGCTATCGAAAAAAAAACGCGCGTGAAATCATTCGATAGATAAATTTTGTATTGGAAATTTGTACAGCGCCATCTATCGCCGATAAGCGAAATTAAATTTTCCATAGAGAAATGTCTATCGAGTAATTTTACGCGCGTTTTTTTTCTCGACAGCTGTTCGTGCTAAGGGTACTGTTGTGAATTATGATATAAACCAAAAGCTCGAAACAATCAATGATGTTTATACAAAACAAGTTTTGTTTTACCAGTTACCAAACAGTATATTTGACCACTCATCAAACCGTTGCCCATGCGTTGTGAACAATACTACAAATTCACACGGGTATAAATATACCATTGGATATATAGGTATACAAGTACCAGTTTTTCGCAACTCGAAACTATATCCGCGTCCATTACCGATGCGAGGCGAGGAATAAATTCAGCCGGCTGCCGCATAAAACTTGCTTTATTGATGTTGAAGAAAAAAGACATCAACGCGCGCTCACTGTTTACAAATAAAATTTTTGGCCGATAGTGGAACTATTTTTTTTCTTAGGCCAGCGCCATCTCTTGACCGATAGTAGAACTAAATATTTTTTTCTTAGGTCAGGGCCATCTGTTGACTGGTAGAGGAACTAAATAATTTTTTGTTTGTTTTTTGAATTTCTAAAAAAGTGTGCTATATTGAGACATTGTTTTATTTTTCCTGTAATCTTTACATAAACTACTATCACATAGAATTATTTCAGATTTTTCTCTTTGCAAACTTCGGAGATAAAGGGAAAGAACGGTATTTTTTTACATTTTTCATCATAACTCGAAAACTATGCGGCCTAAAAAAAAAGGAAAAAAAAGTTTTAAAATGTGCAAACGGCGCTCTTTTATATGATACCCCACATGCCCTAGTCGCCCCACTTAAAATTTTTAAGACCCCTTTTCAGTCCCTGTTGTAAAAAACCTATTTTTTTTTATTTCTTTCTTATTTGCAAAATAGTTGGACAAAGGTCATCTTTAACTATTCCAAATTTCAAGTTGATACCATTAGTAGTTCTCGAGATATCCAGCTGGGACAGACAGACGGACTTAGTTACACCATAAGGGTTCCTTTTTACCATTTTGGTACGGAACCCTAAAAAAATGGGAAACATTTCTGCGCCATTTAAATAACTATTGTTATTAAATAAAAATGCTTTTTATTAAAGGTTTGACAAACAATTAGTAGATATAAAAATATGTAAAAATGAGTGTTGCGCTAGATAACAAAAATTAAAAGAAGTGTTACAAAGATATCTTTACCAAATTTAAACTATAGGTATATCAAACGTATCTTTTGTTCTCTTAATTAAGTTTACAGTTCTGACAAAGGCCGCGACCGCCATCGTACTAGTTGGAAATTAGTTCCGAAACTCGTTGCTCTTTCATTTAGGTCTACTATTGCTCGATTTTATAGTTGGTTGGGAACTGTCATCTTTGAAATAACTCAATATTAAAAGTACATAAGAATCATTGACATTTAAACAACAACTGGTTAACAAACTAACTGCAATTTATTTGAAATTGAATTTATGACTATTTATAAGTTATGAGACCTGTGTGTGAAATTCCTAAGTTGTCAAACCTTTCAAATAGAAATAGAAGAGGCACAAGACAGACATTAAAACACGCTCATTTTCTAACCTTTTTTAATGTTAACATCAAAAAAATAGTTTTATCCCAACATTTCCATCGCTCGCTATTTAAAAACTTATATAATGAACTAGTCACTCCTCAGCAAAAAAAGTTCTTTCCCGTCATGGGATGATGGAAGCAACATAAAATAAGCTGTTCCCTTGTAATGCGAGTCTTCTGTCTATTGTTCCCACATTTTTAAGAAAGGTGTGTGCACAAATTCGATAAAAAAGAATCGTAGAGTCGGGACCAACCAAGCATATCCGCGATTTCTTCGGGCGCACATCGCGAACGGTTCATGCCAGAACCAATTAGTTGGCAAATGGGTCCACCGCAACGGAGTATGACTCCACTAATCATAATTCTCCCCACGTATGAGGTTACCGTTCCGCTGTTACGTGAGCCACTTTCTGTGAGTGAATAGAGTCGAAGGACTCGACTGTGAGTTGAATACCATTAATTATATTTATATCATACGCATAAATATGATGTGCGACCTCGTTTTCGAAACCTATTTCTTAATTGTCATTCCGATTAGCACTTGGGGAATTGGCAGGGCGAATTATTAGTGAAATCTATTTGAGATATCGTGCTTGGGTGTTACCATCATTATATCGTGCTTGCGGAAAAGTATTTGACAAGTCATTGAACGTAAAAGAATAGCTATTGTCTTTTGTTTTACAATATTACATGGTAGCCTCTTTAAACTTGAGAAACTCGATGATTATTTTAAGCTGGAACAAAGAAACTAATTTGTATACTGATATCGAAAAGGATGGGATAGTACTGAAATTGCGATCAGTAGTTATAACCTTTGGTCTTGTATGTAACTTGTAAATTATCTTGTATATTATACAAAATTGTTTTGCGCTCTAACGGTTGACTTGACATTGGTAAATATTCTTTGAACTGTGAAGCTTCCGAAAAGAAATGGATTCAATTATCCCCTACCTCCTTCAGTTAATAAATACTTACAGATTTCAGAGACAAAAGATCCCAATTTGTATACGAGAATTCATTACTTTAATTTGGCAATTAAATTGCAGCGTTTATTAAATTCAAGGTGGAACCGCCTTTGTACAATAGAATTGTGAATTTCGAAATTAATGTAAACGAAAATTCTTGCCTAAATAGTAATTAGTGTATGAAATTTAATGTACAGAAAGAACAACAATGACAAAACTCGTGTAAGTATTTACATTACATGCTTTTTGATTACGTCACTTTTAGTATTTCGTAATAACATGACGTTAGGATATTCACATCCAAAGTTCTAGCGGTTTTCGGAAAAGTGAAAATGGTTTCAAATCTCTATGAAGCACACTACGCTATTTATATTCACTGGAAATAATCTCTCTCAAAAGACGTAAAATCCAAAGATTTAATTGTAAAAGAACAGAGTGCGAGTTTTGTTAAGATTGAAAACGATTACATAAATTTTTCATGATGAATGTGTATTACCTCCTGACCTCATTTCTCCAACTCAACTCTTCAAACTCATTCGACAACAATATTATAGACGGTAGAAGACTTTTTCACTTCAGGCAAGTTTGAAACTAACAGCAAAAGTTGCTATTTTCTAACTTTCTTACTTTTTAACATCGATAAGTTTAGAATTTCAGTTTTTGTCATTCTTTCCATTAGCATACGGGTCAAATATGTAGAATTGTAGACAGCGGATATTACTTTAATATGTAAATACTGTTGGTTGTCTAACTATTTCATAATTAATTACATATTATGTTGCAATTGCAAGCTAAATAAGGATCAATTTGCAAAATAATTATATTTCTAATTTATCGAAGAGTGTCAGGAAAACAAAATATTAACATATTATTCATTTATTTTTCATAACATAAAAGTAATTTTCATCATTCTTCTAAGAGGACAACGGATTGTAATGGAAAATTTCAGCGAATTACTGAAAATTTATAATGAACCGAATTTCGTTGAAATGAAACAGGCGCTTCAATTAAATGAGATGAATGAAACAATTTTCCCTTATTAACATTAATCTTCTTTATTAATCAAATAGATTTCTAGTAGGATAATTGAGAGATGCGATAAATTAGAATACAGAAAACTATATTCAATATCATTAATGTAATATTGTGCTTAATAATGTTAAGATCGTCTGGAAAAAAATCACAATCTTCAACTACGCATTGAGCATTATAGGTAGGCATAATTTTCTGATTTATTTTATTGGATAAGGGAAACATACAGCTCAATATTATACATATGAATGGAAAGCATTATGTTTATACATAGGCTAACACAGTTTCCACTGAGAGAAATTAACGCAAAACAAAAGTTGAGTATTGTAATGTAGTGTACTACATAAGTTAACGAATTATATAATTGAAAATATAACTTTTCACAAGCAAACCATTGGAGAATTAACAAATGACATAGTCAAGTTCAAGTGGTGTTAATAAAGACATTATATAACATTGACATGTTGATCAGCTGTAATAATACACTTTTTAAACTTATGTTTTTTTTATTTTTTTATTTATCAATATATCATAATACAGAGTAAAAACCAAATTTGAAAAGCACTACGTAAACCACTGAGGTTTATAGTGAGTGCTATTAGAGCCTACAAAGTCGATACTTACTTACTTTATTAAAAGCATAAAATATGTGTAACAATAAAGAAATAATCTTTAGGTTTAGGTTACATACATTTATCGTTAACTTAAGTAATAAATTATTTGTGTTATACTTAATACACTAGTCATTAGGTTAATAAAATAAAGATTTGTAAGAGATTTAAACTAAGGGAAAAAAGATCGATTTGATGATAGTTCTTATCATAAGAACTACAAGATCTTACAGAGAAACGGTTTTTGGCATAATTGGTGCGACAATAAGGCGGAGCAAAGGTTTTCGTCGATCTCAAGCAAAACTTTTTGCATTTATAAAATATCTTACTGGTAAGATAAATCGAGTCAACCATATTATTTATAATTTTGAAAAGAAATAATTGATCACGTTGTTCTCTTCGCTGTCTCAGGTGTCTGATGTATTTGTACTCGTTAATCGAAATATTAATAATGAAATTTAAATTGCTCATAAAATATGTCCAATGTTATCTACACTGACATAAAAAACCACTCTATTTCTATCTCTTGCTAGTTTTAAACAAGAAGCGCAATATCCCTTGTCGGTGTCTAAAGTGTACCGTTTATTACTTCCGATGGGACCGTTACTTGGCTCTAACGCGACGGTCCATTGTTTCGGTAATATTGACACTCAACCTTCCGTGTCACTGGACACGTCTTCAAACTCCTTACTGAAATAAAAAAAACAGTTAGTGCATGTGCCAATTACATGGCTCATTGCGTTTTACACTTTGAGTTCATAAAGGTATATTTTTTTCAAATCTTACCTTTTTTTCTGAATATTTTTGACATGGTAATAAAGATAAGAAGTCTTACGACAAATCAATTAAGACTCGCAGATTTATCTAGTTTCTCTGACAAATACTTTTGACGTTTTTATTCATGAATAAAAAAGAGGGGAGATAAGTTAGACAAGTGAGATTGATGAGGGCATTTTTTAAATTAATTTTCAAAAGTTTTTTGAATATCAAAGTTTAGGATTCAATGTTTTATACCAAGATGTATAAATCAAAGTAATATTATCGAGAGATTTTATATCATACATAACAATTTAATGTAAAAGCCTCTGTAAGCATTCTCTTAATGCCCTTTGAAACAAATTAACTATCATGCATAGAATGTAGCTAAGCTTTTAGACTAGACAGGTTGAATAAAAAATGGAAAATGTTTATCGCCACTAGATTTTGTTTCGCATCTTGATATTAGGATATTGTGCTTATTTATTTTCTTAATAAAAAGCACTATAGCAATAACAGTTTTTCGTTCTTAAAAAAAAGAACGCTAAAAAGAAAATCTTTAAAATTCCTTGTACGTTTTGTCTTTATAGTGCCTTGAGCTGCGTTGTATTGGCAATATTCCAAGTTTTTTTGCCAAGGTTCAAAGACATGGGACCAGAGCCTCGGTTCTCCTAAAGTTATTATGTATAAAGTAATAATCGTCACTCAATGGTGTATCAATAGTAAAGCTTTTGTGTACAAAGTTGTAGTATGATACTTACTATACTCGATAGTGAGTGTTCAACATTTGTATGACAATTTTTAGTTTAGTGTAGTTACCATCAGAGACACTGTGCTAAAATAAATACAAAATTACTGTGTAAATACAGTCGATATCGAGTAAAGCCTATTCCAGACGACACAATTTAATCGGCAATTTCTTTTGTAAATCGTATCATGTAGAGTGGGAAGTTGGCGATAAATCCAAATTGGGTGGCCTTTCTATTGTCTAATTTAAAAATCTATCGCAATCGCTTTCAGGATGTAACACATTGAAGCTTCTTTTTGGCACAAATAAAAACTTACTAAAGAAATGCAGCAATGTGTCAAAAGTGAAAGTGAAATAAGCTTTATTCAAATAAACTTAATTATAAAGTACTTTTGAATCGTCTATATTTTCCTACCACCCGTTCCAGACTTTTTTAGCTGACAAGAATAACGGGCGCAAGAAACTTATCAGCTGTAACAGCCATAAGTAACGATATTTACAAACTTGAATATATCGTTACCAGGGTAACATAACATAATTACATCAAATGAAAGCGATTGCGATAGATTTTTAAATTAGTCAATTAGCCCCCCGCAAGAATCTTATATTATTATTCAATCACACTTAATATAAGATTCTTTGCCCCCCGATTCCAGTCGGCCCGATCAAATTGTGTCGTGTGGATAACGATTGCCAATTTACCTCTTATAATAAATTATTTTGAGCCATGTGGCTATGTTTTTTCTTTTTAACAGCCACTTCTTCGCCAACATCCTTTTCCTTTCTTCATCTGAACTGATTATGAGCCCTAACACGAGTGCTAACTTGCGTTTTTTCGATAATAAAGGAGGCATTGCGCACGTCCGCTCCTCAAGGGTTTGAAAATCAAATGAGATTGGGCGTCGTGTGGACAGCCAATTCGGTCAGTTGCCGACTTCTACACAATTTAAGTTGGCAATCAAATTGGGTCGTCTGGAATAGACTTAATAGTAAACGTAACTGTGCAAACTCATAATATAGGCTAGTATCAAAAAGCAATACGATTGATACGCCATCGAGGCATGATTGTTTACGTTTTTATATATTTTTAGTAGAATCGAGACCCAGTGTCTTTAATCTCTGCATAATAATGCTACCCTTCTACTTGAGATAAAGTAATAAACGCCACGCTTGGTACAGAAGCTCATTTATTTGCGGAAGACTACACTGAACTTATTTTTAATTTCCTCCATGCATACTCTCGTATCCTATTACTTTTTTTTACATTACTTTAGAATGGTTGGTGTGAGTTTTAAACGAATTAATGGAATGTGTTTCGCTAGTTTTCCTACTTTATATGGTTTGGAGCACTGAAGCTTTTGAATAAAATATTAATAGTTCAGTAGATAAGTAAGTACCTATATCATAGTATAGAGCCATCCATAGAACTAAGACCTACATTTTTCTATATTCTATGATATTCTGTGTCATTAGAGATAGATAGATTACACACAAAAAAAGTAAAATAATTTGGCTAAGGTAAGGTTTTGTTACAAACATTTTTTTTCAATCTGTGTTGTGATGAAGGTTTAAATATTTAATAGCAAGTGTTGTAACAACTTTTAACATTATAAACTTTATGCTTGGAAAAAAATATATTCGAAGAAAGAAATATACAGCAAATTTTTAACCCAAAAGCTCTTAAAATTCCTTCAAGAGATTTAACTGAATCGTTTTAATGTTTCGTAAATACCATCAATTTTCCTTAGCCGATTTCACAAAGGACTCCTTGACAGAGCGGAAAACAAAGAGTGTTAGTAAAAATTCAAAAGCATATTGCTCTTAGGGACTTTTCCTTACGAAGTGTCTCTGTGCTTTTGTTTGTGTGACAAAAGGACCCCGAGGGACATAAATCTTGGGAAGTTAACTCTTAATAAATATAAAATCGCAATAAACTGATCACATTCAATTCGTTAGTATATTTACTTTGATCTGTTAGTATAGAGAAGTAGTTTCATACAAAGAAAAAAGGTTTTTGATAATCAGTTTATAATTATAATCTTTATTATCAAAACGTTCTGTTTTCATGATTCGTTAACATATATTCAATCATCTATTGCAAGAAGCCATTGGAAACGATAAGAAAACGATTTTGTTTTTGTTATCCATCTAATGCCAGGCAAATGGCAAAGTTACTTCGCTTTCACAATCGTTTACCAAAAGCGTTAGTCACCGATCTGCTTGGTCGTCTCAATTTATTTCTCCGTTTGTCGTGTCGCGTGTCGCATGCAATGTTCCTTTAGCAACATTTCGCGTCTATCAGTTAAATCGATCTTTGCCGTAATTGTGCCAAAGAATTTGGAAGGAAAAATGTAAAAAAAAAACTGTTAAGACTCTCCAGTTCTGTGCAAAAAAAACTTTTTAGGTCGGAGAGGTTCAATAAAATAAGAAACTGTCACGTTTTTCGTTTAGTAAAAGGTTTTTATATTTTCCTTGTGGCTTAACAGGCCAAACAAGAAAAAGATCCATTGATAAGTAACGGATTCCAAGCCGCATAACTCCAAACTCGCGTACTTCAAAGATCACCCATGTCGTCTCCGTGAGAAAGCAGCACCTGAGTCTCACAGATTTCTAATGCAAATATCAATAGTTGCCGAATAAATACTTTCTAACCCGTCAGATCACTTTCGCTGTTCGAAAATCCTTACCGAATCCTAAATTGATTATTTTACTATATGTAATATTTTGTGACATTTGCCATGTTTGTTTTGATTGCAAGGAGATGACGTAAGCGTTAAATAATTAAGATATCGAATTCAAAATTTTCTTTGTATAGGTTTCAGACTTTGCTAAGAATATAACTTTTCTATTCGAAATATATTTTCATATAACGAATAGAAAAGTTATATGCTCCAAACTTTTTAATTCGATTTTTGGGTCGTGCATTCTTTGAATATCAATTAAACCCTTCAAAAGTTTTTACCGTTCCTCGAAGGTTTAATGGGATCTTTTCGTTTGTGACACGTGAGTCCCAAGCTCTCAAGGCTTCCTCTATGAACACTTCGAAAAATATAATGTCCATCAGCCATTTTTGATGTCCCCACTGATGGGGCACAGGCCTTCCTTATGGGTGGTAAGGAGGATGGGCCATAACCCACCACGCGGGCCCAATGCGGATTGTTGGGTGTTAACGACTGCAAATGCAGCCGGGACCAACGGCTTCACGTGCCTTCCGAAGCACAGAGGAGCTCGAGATAATAAATTTTTGGTCACCCATCCCATGACCGACTCTTGCGAACGTTGCTTAACTTCCGCAATCGCTGGGCCAGGCGCTAAACCACTGCGTCACCGAGCTCCACTAATATAATAAATCATTATATTCTTTATTGGGAGGAAGCTAACTGCCTACATTTACAGCTTCTTGTATTAAATCGCATCATAAATGCGAATGAAAGTATGAAACAATAATTACGAGGATAGTGCGAATTTTTAACAAAATGGCGTCGTAGCTCTCGGAATGTGACCGCTCCGGAATGTCATGGATAAATAACGTACTAGACAATAGGGATGTCACACGGCATGCGTTCGCCCGATCCGGAACGCATTTTACGACAGGGACAACCTAAACAACCTGTTGGGTAGCCTGTATAAACGCTGAGATTGCTTCATCTACAATTTTTGACTTTACTTATTTATCACTTATGTACCTAGTGTATATTATGTAAGTTTTATGGTACTTAACATATTTTTTATCTGACTAAAAAACCGTACTAATTAATTTCAATCGTATATAATCTCTTACAAAATCAAAAAATCATCATTGACTCTACATACACACACAAACCAATCACAATGCAGCACCGTCATGACACGACCTCGCGAGTGAAATCACCAATTATATTTTTTTACAAGTTGCACATCAAAGCAGCGGCCGTGAAATTTAATATTCGATCTACAGCATTAACAAAGTTCATAATTAGCCAATGACATCGACTCTATCATAAAGTCATGATAATGTAAGATGTGATATGATATGTTACAAATTCACGATATGATAAATAAATAGTTTTTTTTGGAAAATGAAGAGTTGAATTCAGTTAAATTAAATACACATCTCGATAATCCCTAATCTTTCTCTCTAATCTAAAACGTGAAATTGCAAGTGTAACCTTAATTTCTGCGTAGTTTTCACTTCATTAGTACGCTCTGTTAGCCCGAAGCCAGTGTAGCTTATTTCAATTAGTAGTAGCTAATTAGGCGTGGCGAAAGCGATACGTACATAGAAATCAAATCTTTGTCATTCAGATTCTACATACCTACCTAATTATTGTGCTTAGAATTTATAACTAAAAAAACGTGCACAGAAAGTGATACAAAATTATTCTTGGAATTAACTCTAACTCCTTATGTTTAAACGTTACGCCGTTTTGTTCATATACAGCCATTTCTCTCACTTATTCCTTCCTTTTTATAAATTGCACAAGAAATAATTTATAATAATTGATCCAGCATAAACCAAGATTTTGGCGATATGAAAGTTTTGAGCATACCAATAAGTTTAGGAAATATTTTATTTGGGCTAGTTTATTATACAGCATTTGTGGCTATCGAAAAGCTCCTATCCCCGCAAATTGGTAAGAACCTTGTCACATTAACATCCACGTTGACGTCATCCGCAACTAAAAATTACATGTTACAATAAAATTTAATATGTTAATTTTTGAATTATTATTTTCATTAAGATATGGTCTAGAAGTATAACTCTAGTCTTCTAACTCTAGGGATAGAAATTTTACAATTGTTTTTCGCTTTTGACTTCGTTAAAGAATATCCTAGATAACGCTTCACGAACTAAAACAGTACGCAAAAATGGCACCTCAAATAGCTTCTCGCTTACAAACTTGGCGCTTATTGTGTACATAATCACCTCTTATTTTGTACAAACTCACATTTTCTATCACTTATTTTGTGCAAAATAAGCTTATTTTGTACATTCATTTATGTATTTTGTACAAAATAAGCTTATTTTGTACAAAAACACATCTTTTATCACTCACTTGTGCAAAATAAGAGCCAAGTTTGTAAATGGGACGCAATTTAAGGTGCCATTTTTGAGACTTTGATCGGACATCTAGGGTATTCTTGATGGAAGGTTTTTCAGGTTAAAAACATGGCCGCCAGGTTCATCACCAATTTGCGGGGATAGTACGTCATAGTCTCGTTCCGTATAATATTAAAAAATCTAGAGAGACGTGTATCATTAGTCAACTAGCCTTGTAATGCGAACCTTAAAAAACGTAAAGGTGGTATTAGACGTCGCCAACCCTATCATGTCGGCGTCTATATGGCGCAACCCACGGTTTGCCGACTCACTGCACCCACCGGCCGGGCCGTGAATCATTCACGCATGCACAGATAGATTCTTGCTGAGCAATAAATTTCACCGAACGATCGAGATACCGCAGGCTTACGCAACAGCACCATCGTGATCGTTTCGTGATCGTCAATTTGACATTACAACGTTAACGACGACCACGGCTTTACAATACATGAGTGTCGTTATTTCTTTATTTCTATCGTTATTTGACATGCTAGTGCCCGTGTGCGTGGTTCTAAAAAATATCATAGTTTCGTTTATGGTTCATGTAGGGTAACCACGTAAGTGGCACTCAGAGTACCTATATTTATTAGTCTTTGAAAATAGGTCCTCGGCTATATTTCTTTTCGAATAATTTGCATAAAGATCAAAAATGTTCTCCTCTTTGCGTTCAAATATTTATTTCTCACTAAGTATATCGCAATACCTATAAAGTGTTTTTGAGCTAACAAATTACGAAATACTCTATATAATCTGAAAAAATAAGTGTTATAGGTATATAAGTCGTTTTACACATTTTAATTAAAATGTGTAGGAAAACTTTCCATTCGATACTTCTTATAAAAAATTTATACTCGCTTAAAGTATCCTATTTTTCATAGTCACCCTATATTTTTGACTTACAAGATTACTCTAACTCTATGGTAATGACATAGCTAAGACAAAACACACCATTCACGCAACGACATAAAGAGCTACAACCAAATGGATTGTCGTAAACTTTAATCTTTAAGCCGAAACAATGCAAATATTGTTTTAAATCAAAGGAACCATACTACATTAAATATAGAGACATTCATAAGATTCTGAAAAATGTCGTAGCGTGTATGTCTACCTAAATCTTCGTGGCCTCCTCCGTCATAGACAACAAGTGGGAGTGGTTAGTCGCAAGTGCTTACGCAAATGCACAATTTTGACAACGATTTCGTAAAAGATCACGAATTCCACAGATAATAAATACCACTATCCAAAACCTTGTAGTTATCGTCAAAATGTTACCCTTATTGCGTATTTTTCCCTCAATGTATGGTATTCATTCATGACTTGGGGGTTTTTATTAATTAATTAGGGAATTTTGTAGTTCATTTCGTACTTTTCCCTTAAGGTGGCTACCCCACCGAAAATGGCGCCCTCAGAAGTTTTTATTTATTAAGTTATAAGTAGAAAAAGATTTAAATAATGTTAAACGTGGAAGCTTTAGGGCCCATGTTCTAGTATTTTTAGAAGGTATCACTACATTCCCTCATAGTCATCCGCAGAAGTAGATAGCAGATATGTAAAAAACGGCCACTTTTAGCAGTTTAAGCAGTTAATTATACCCTCTAAAATTACTAGACTGTGGGCCCTAAAAATTCCACGTAAAACATTATTAAAATCGTGTATTAGAATTATAATATGAAATAAAATTCACCACGGCGGCGCCACTTTCGCTCAGGGTGCCACCTTAATGTATAGTATTCATTAATAACTTGGGGGTTTTTATACAATAGGGAATTTTGAATTTTGACAAACAGGAATATCAACATTATAGGTACCTACATAATAGATACCTACCTAGAGAACTTTATTACCTCTATAATAGCACAGATAATATTATAATACTAATAATAGGCATATTTTGTCACCGTTCGCCCTTTTACCAATGATATCAATTATTTTAACATTTTAGTGTTCAGAATATCTCAAGCTCTCCTGTAAAATATGTCTGGAATAAGATACAAGTATCTAAGATAATTTGGTTTAGGGCAGCCGAGCAGCATACCTTTTTTATTTTTAAATTTGAGATTTAGGATTCTCAATGTTTTTATACAATACTAAATAACATACCTAAGTACTATCCCAGCAAATTATACCACACAGATTTGTAATGAAACGTTTTATTCATGTAATACAAAATTTAATTGATATAAACTACTTTCTTTCAAAAAATTTCACAATGTACCTCTTCAATACCTTGTATTGTACTTGTATCAGATTTTTGGTATACATTTTTCAAGAGTTTCTTCTTCGGCGCTATTAAACTCAATTTTTCGTAGGATTATGCGATTTAATTGATAAATTATACGTAGGTATGCCGCTTTGGAGCATAAATCTTTTGTATCTATATTGATACTTTTTTTATTAATAAATTGTTTTTTCCTGTCTCTGCATTTGTAAGCGCTTTAATCACAAATCATTCTCATAAATTTTCGAGCTGAAACAACAAACATATAATTAAAACTTTACTTAAATAATAATTTTCAAAACTTGTTTGAAGCTGACATTTGCACCTGATTGACACCAAATTGTCACTTTTGCGATGCAAAGACAAAAAGTCTATGTGGTCGTTCATCGTTATCTTTACTTTGCGAATGTGCCTTTGCGTATCAATTTGACAGGCGGTGTCAGTTATTCATAGTGAAATAAAAATTCGCGGTATAAGATCTTAGTTGCTAGATAGAGCAACGAAAAACGTCGATAGAAAGCTTGACTCGCTGACTATATCTTACACTGTTTTACGATCACGATCACGACGGTCGTCAAATTGTGCTGTTGCGTAAGCCTGCCGGCTCGTCTAGAGACAGCATTACAATGCTTTGAGTGACAGAAAGGAGGCAAGGTACCCGATAAATACACTTTGCAAAATAAATAATGTTTGCTAGAATACGTTAATTTTAAGGGCTTCAAAGTATGTTTACCACTGTCATAAAAGAAAAAGAAAGTGCAGAAATTTTTGAAAAAAAATATATGTAGAAAATCTTAATTTTATTTTGGTTTTATAAAAAAAATAGAAAATAATCCTATTAAAACAAAATTCAATAGTCCTCCCACACTGCAATAACCTTTTTAAAGGGTTTGAAACGTTTTTAAACAAATTTAAAATTGTAAAAGATTTTGTTACTAAATGTTTTCACAAAACAATCATCCAATAAAGTATTAAAATATTTTATAAACTGCAATGTCAGCATTATACAGTTTGACCTAAATAAAACATTATGTACAGTGGAATCTACAACTAAGATAAAATTGGCCTTACAGATTTAAAAAATTGTTTAAGTTTCGTTTCTTGTGCTTAAATTCAAAATTACGTGATCAAAAAATATTCAGAGATAATACAGTTTTTGTCTAAGAATAACGTTAACTCGTAAACTGTATAAGATACCATGAGATAGATCTTTTATCACATTCTCAAAGTTTACTGGGAATGGCATTATCTACTCGCTTTCAATAACTTTTTAAGCCTGCATTGTAAACTAAGTATTTTATCATACAATAGATTTTTTGCCAACACTATTGCATATTGCTCTGTGCTGTGTCTATCGGTGGGTACGTATGAAATTCCTGAATGTTCACGCTTGGTTTCCCATAGATGTGCATTTCAACACTGATAGACATTCACGAACAAATTTCTTCATTGTACAAAACACAGCACGTTATATTACCACTAGGTAGGCAGGCAAACTCGTATGTCTATCGACTTTGAACATGTTAAGGCTTAAAATAAGAGACAATTTATACTTTAGGATAACTTCATGTGCCGTTGACTGTACAAATACCATGGATTTGAATAATGTTTATGCTATTACTTAATAGTCTGATGCCAATTTGATATGTTGATACAAATCTTCATAATTTATGTTTCATTTACAATTTCGATTACAATTTCTATTATCTTGCATATTGCTGTAACATTATTTTTCTTCCAAGCGAAACCTCCTTCCATTTTTACAGGGAAATAGTATTCATGTAGCTGTTAAAACATAAATTTCGAATTTCCGTGACTCAACAGAGTGAAAGAGAAAAATGACACCCGCATTCAGCAGCATATTAGTTCTTTATTCGCCGTCCGCACTTCTCTATATTAGAAATATCTTTCTTGTCGTTTTTTAATCGAGAATAGGATCACTTTTGCAAAGTAAGCAGAAATATTCCACTTTTCTCACAATATTTAATATCAATATTGAATTTTCCGGACAACTTTTCGTAAATTTTAATCTGAAATATTAAAATTTACATTTTTATTCATATAACTTAATTTTTGCACGTACTTCCTTACTACGCTGTTTACGACAACAATCAGGTATTTAATGTACAAACAGCATCCATGATCCATGCAGTTTTATTTGAAATAAGCTTTGAGTAATGTCAAGAAGGGTTGCAATACGACTGAATTAAAAAATATTGCCTGGAAAACGACTAACATATATCTATCCCTTTCGAACAGTGATAATTTCTCTCAGTTACGTCTTTAATGGGCAGTTAACTCTGTTGCTGTTTGTACCTTTACTAAAATGTACCTTCTGGCTTTTTTCATTTCTTTTCGCTTGTTTGGCGTTCATTGATATTCGAGAAAGCGTTTAATAGGTACGCGATTGTTTTTAAACAATTAACTAACACAATATCGTGGGAAAGGTATTGGTACGCGTAAAACGGAATAAAAAAATCAAATAATTTTGTAGTCTTATCACGTAAAAATAAAATCTGGGTAGCTACTTTATGTAAAGTCTATACATTTAGATGAACAAAACAAATGACTTCTTGAATTAAAAATAAGCTAAATACATACGTTTAATAGAAGCCGATCGATACTAATGTAGATTTAACCATTCAATGAAAATGCTATCAATTAATTGATATCATTATTTCAGCACTTTATTACAGTGTATTCACAGGAAAAAGTACTTTCAAAAGTTACAAAAGCGCAAATTGGCTGAAGAGAGGCCAAATGATTCGCGAAAATAATTGGATAGCAGCTGCTTATGCACACCGGAATTTCCCTGTCATTGTCAGGCTTCCCATTAAGCGAAACAAATGATGTAAATCTTTGCGCTCTTACTGCGCAGAACATAACAGCGAATATCGCTTATAACAAATTGCAGTCCGTAGCGAATCTGAAAATATAAGCTCCAACAGTCAGTGGGCCGTTCACAGAATCATTGGAACATTGGCCACGGCGAAAATAGGGTGACTCTGCGTTTCCTTCAGGTGTAATGAATCTTAAAAATGACGTCATCGGTCCACCATAAATTGATTAATCTTTTATGTAGTCGTTAATCAGCTTCGTGTTCTATCTTATGAACTTAGTATTTAGGTAGGTACTATTAATATTAATGCATTTTTAAAGGGCTAAAAATAATACGTATTTATAACAAACATATCCCTTCATAACTTTACTTTATAACATTTTAACAAATATACCCTATATCTTTTATTTTAATTAATTTTGTTTTCTTCTAAGAACATTAAAGTGGCTTGTCTGTTTAGTAAGGACTCGCTATGCTTTTTACATGAATCTAAGTTAAAAAAACCTAATTTGCAATATTAATTTTACTGTCCTCAGATTTAAGTATTAAAAATGTTGTTTCTATTCTATTGAGGACTGCGATTTCCTAGATCTCAAAGGGCGGCGAACTCGCATTTCCTGCAATACATAAAGCTGTAAAAGTTGTCGATGTGGCGAAAAATTTTTAGCGTAGTATGCTGGAGCGAAAAATCATCATCAGCGAAACCCACATGGTCAAAAGACACGACAGCGACAAACTTTGTGGCCAAATATAGTGTATGCTAGTTTGAAACTCAAAGGCCGGTTTTTTTGGTTTTTTTTGCCACTTCAATATGACGCTTAATACATCAATTTTATTTATGGAAAAGAAAAGAATACATTTTGAAACTACTTTGACCTTTCCTAATCTAAAAATAGAAACACTCAGTTTTCTGTAGTTTGTTTCTCTGCTTGTATTTTGGCAGCCCTTATTTGCACAACCAGTCACTTTGACGAAAACGTTTGAGTTGATATACCAACTCATTTCACAGAAAATATTGGTTTCAGTTCGTAGTAAATACTCAAATACTCTTGAATTTGATGACACAGTGAATTAAGCCTTTGATCTCTACAGTAATTTATTTGAGTGTTATTTATTGCGCTCAATTGAATAACTTAGGTAGGTACTTATATTTAAAAAACTAAAATAAAGAGGCCGACATAGCTTTGTTGCCTAGAAATTACTTTTTATTAGACACGAGGAAAACAACATACATAAAACATGCACTTAAAGAGCAGAGCTTTGTTTGTCACACTAAGATAGTTACGAATTTGGTTGTGATTCAATATGGTCACAATGTTTGAGTAGCTTGGTTTACCAAATAGCCACCAATCCACCATAAAACCCGATTATTTATAGCTACAAAATCAATAATAGAAGATCGATCAATTTGTTTGGTCATCTTAAGTATAGATATATCTACCGGCACATAACTTAGCAAGACAAAGATGAGACAAAAGATGCGCAGCAGCTACAAACACTAAACTCGGCGCATCTTTTGTCTCATCTTTGTCTTGCCAAGTTATGTGCCGGTCGGTTATACATTTCGTCCAAGATCATGACTGATGAATGCCCCCACATCAACCAATTCATGCATCAGTGTGCCTTTAAAACTTGCGCGGTAGATAAGCTATTAACTATACTTTAAAATTACAAGGATAGACGGTTCTAGATTCAAACAGACTAACAATTACAACAGCAATATCTTATTTAAAATAACTTGTTTACTTGCTTAGATATCAAACAAAAAACGGTTAGCAAACAAGTTTAGATCACGATCGAGTAAGGTATGTGAGTGGCTAGGCGTGGTACGAGGTCGACTGGCTGCAAAATTGAAAGTTACTGACCAGAGAGGTGAACCAGTTGTCCGAGAAATATGGCTGCTGACCCTTAATTAGGGCAATATGTAGCTTATGAACTAATACGTAATAGCCAATGTCACATCTGCAAAAGTGATACTTATCTGCACTATCGCAAATTTATGGCTTGGACATAGTTTTGCTGCCAATTGATTTTGATGAAATTCATACTTTCGAATTCGAAGTTCAAATATCTGAAAAACTTTTTTTGAGCGAGTATTATTATGCGTGACTAAGTGAGTATATCTTCCCCTAATCAGGAGAGAATAATTTATTTTAGTTTTAGTAGTGGTTCTGCAAAATAGGAAAGCTACAACCCTTCATACTTAGGAATGTCGTAAAAGGTCTACGGACTTAGAAGTAGTTTCCACGTAGGTGTAATTAAAGGCATCCGTGGATCAGAAATGGTCAACAGCGTTTTTCTGATGAAAAGGTCACAGCACTTCGATCTATCTCCAACCCGACTGCACAAGCGTGGAGATTATGACATTATTCTCTCACTGGAGATGCCTACGTACTGTAGCAGACTATATATAGTATAGACTGTGAATAAATATTTACCCACTAGCACCTATATTTCACACCTCCAATTCGACCTACAACGATTTAGTTCTGTCCTAGATTCGTTTAAACCCTCAAAACGAGAGCAGCGCAAACAATTCCTTTGTTCTACATTCTCTCGATCGTAACCCTAAAAGTATATGTCTCTATTTACAAACTTGCAGAACGCCGCAAAGCGAATAATCCAGCGATCTATACGATCGGGGAGATGGTACGGTTTTGTTTTTCAGGAGCGCGGCAAAAACAAAGTAAAGAAAACGTGCCAGTCAGTCAGATAAACCAATAGTTGCCTGGATTTCCTTCTCAAAGGCTTTTTGGGGCTTTCCACGCATTCGATATGGTTTATATTGGTTTTAGAACAACACGCGCTTAAAGAAAAGAGAGTGAACAAGAATATTTTTTTTGTATCCTATTTTTTATAAAAAAATATAATTATATTTTCTTTTTTGCAGGTAAGTGAACGATGCTGATTTTGACAGTAAATTGGGTATGATTTAAAGACAATATTTTAAGTTTGTATTAAGTTTTTGGGATAAATTAATTGAATTGGCTTTATTAATATTAACTTTTAAAATAAATACTAAAGCTATGTTATTCATCAAGTTTTTATAATTGACTGACCTTATCAAAAGTTAGCAATGAAGTTAGCCGAGTTCTAAAGACTTAGTGACCTTCAAACTGTTTTTCTAGACGCAATTTACTTTGCATTTATATTTACTTAAAAAGAGTTACTTAGCATATTTCAAACTACGATTTAAGCTCATAATGTTAGACTTAAAATTTGACATTAAGGGCATTCAAATAAAATAGCAAATGCCAACACGCAAATCAGCCTACGAAAAAAAAGAAACACAGCGATGGGTAATTTCTCTGTAAGTATTTAAAAATAGACTTTAGAAGAGACTTCTTTGCATCCAACACCTAACAAATATAACAATCTTTTATTTTATTAATCAAATTGTTTCTAAAGTTTATTTTAGGTAGAGAAGTTAGGTGGGTAGGTAGGCTGCGATTTTAAAGTTTTGAAGGAATTCTCGCATTAATGAGTTTCAAAGGGCGTGCTTTCAAACTGAGAAATTTGGTATTCTACACACAAACAATTTTACTGGTTTTAGGGTTCCGTAGGTAATATCGTCTTATACTACAAGTAAAGGAAAAATCTGAAAACTATACATTTGTAATTAAATCATAAAAAAATCGGGAAAATCTGTGAAAAAAACTGCGAGCCTCGATTCCTGAATATGAGCGTGAGCGAGTCCGACTCGCACTTATCTGGTTTATTATTTGTCATTTACCTAAACCTTTTATCTGGATGACGGATAGTGCATAGTAGAAATATTGCATTAGAAATACAGTTTTAAGTATGTACTTACGTTTATGTAAACGTGTTCGAATATGAATCTAACGTGAATTTGAATAGCAGAGGGCCAATACAAAAAAGCATTGCGATAAGCGTACGATGTTCGTCCCACTCCGTTGCACTATTGACACGCGAATAAGGTTCAATATCAAGTAAATTGAATTGCGTCAGACTTTCGTGATTCTTATTTTTAACCGACTTCCAAAAAAGGAGGAGGTTCTTTGTATTAGAATTTACTACATTTTGGTGTGTAATGATTTTTCATACACACCAAAATGTGTATGAAAAATTTCGCACACAATAAAATACTACATTTTCATTCATCCATCATCAATATCATCATCATAGATATTTAAGATATTTTTGTTTGAGTTAGCGGTTTTAATCAAATGGCGTGTTCGAATATAGGTTTTTGATTTGCGGAATTCGAAACTTATTTATCCATTTCGATTGCAAAATATCGCTATATGGAAATGTAAGAAAATAGAAATTGAACAGCATAAATATTTAAGGAGCTCGGTGGCGCAGTGGTTTAGCGCCTGGCCCAGCGATTGCGGAAGTTAAGCAACGTTCGCATGGGTCGGTCATGGGATGGGTGACCAAAAATTTATTATTTTGAGCTCCGCCGTGCTTAGGAAGGCACGTTAAGCCGTTGGTCCCAGCTGCAGTCATTAACACCCACCAATCCAATAAAAAAAAATGGCTGATGGACAAACATTTACCAGCCTGGTTCAATATTGAGTAGCTGATTCTGCCATTTCATTTATTTTAGGCAGTTTGAGCGCCGAAAAATACCTTCAAGTCCAATTTCAGAACTAGCTGAAGTGTCAAAGTTAACAGCCGTTTAAATTTGCACGACCCACCCAGGGAAGCGGGCTGAAATATTTTCAGCCTTGTTAGAGTAATGGCAAAAGATTTATAACGATTTTCGTCGCAGTCAGCGACTCGCGAATATAAAAGTTTCATACGCCCTTCCAAGTTTTAAAGTTGCCTAATATTCCCACTCGTAATAAATTTCCCAGATAGGCCCCCTTGATATCGTTAGAGAAATGAGAACATTAAAAGATCTTTTAGATTTCCTTTCAAAGGGTTTTTTGGTTACCACCATCGTGTTAAAATATATTTTTTGTGTGTAAAAAGCTAATATAGCAAAGTTTTTAATGTCCAATTTACCAATACGAGCAGTCATTTGTAATTACTGAAATTTAACAACTTGAAATACAATCTACATATTCACTTCTCAAGCTTACGCGCTCACTAGACATGAAATAAAACATAATAAACGTCGGGAAAACCAAAAATCAAACCAAATACCAACTAATTACCAAAGTACTTTCAATAAAACCGCGCTACAGTATCCGTTAAAAGTGTTTTATTACAATCTACATTTTATTGATGTATTTGGAGCATATAGATAGTTAGGATCTTTATATTTTTCCTATTCTGTATCATTTGTATATCTCGCATATAAAAAGTTGAGATTAAAGGAACTGAAATATCGAAGTACTCACACAATTTTTAATGACATCGGGATTTCCCACCAATCTAAACCAGCTATTTGCTTTCTTTCTTCCGGATTCGGATCAGTTTTCAAGTCTCATCCAATTAATAAGGGTGCGCGGTGACGAGTGAATCAACCAGGGTACACAGAAAGAATCTGTTGAATGAAATTCCATTGCATCCGGGCTATTCCACTAATTGGAACTGGTCGCGAAACGTTAATTTGATAACCACCCAGCGCCGTTTACATAATTGCAGCTGTAGGTAGTAACGACTTGGTCTGTATGACTATCAGGGGCCCTATTTTGGAATAATTTGTTTAAAATCGTTTGTGTGACGTAAGTCGTATGTGGCCACTGACAGAAGTACTTGTTGTATGGTCTGTGTATGTGGCACAAACTAAATCTCACTCCAAACTAGACCAAAGACATGACTGACAACTGGCTGCCCTATGAGTGGTAAAAAAATACGGAAATAGCTATGTCAAATGAAAATGAGTAGTAAAGAGCGCTCGAAGCAGAATGATTTAAAAAATAGGATCCCAGATGCTACTCTCTAACTTAGCAGCGCTGTCCGGCTGATGTCTATACCTAAATATATACTGGGTGTAACAAGACCCTCAACGAAGCCGACGTCTACGTATTCTGCCCATCATCAGGACCATTTCTGTTCAAAATTATTGCTGGGAAACGATTTTAATTTTTGGTGTTAAAAAAGCATTGCATACATTACCACGCAATGTAGCGCGTACAATACAATACAATACAGGCAGCGTTTATGTGTGTGCTCATGAAATACATTGAGAGATCTGATGACGTTTTGAAGCCATTGTTTGTTACGACATACAAAAAAAATGAGAATGTTTTTTTTGACACAAATAAGGAAATAATGAATAAAATAAGATTTCATAAAAAAATTGAAAAAAAAATTTAACTTTGACCTTCAATAAATTTGTAGCTATTGGTTTCCCAGGTATAGTCCTAAAGACAAAAATGATCCTGATGATGGGCGGAATGCGTGGACTTTGGCTTCGTTGAGGGTCTTGTTACACCCGTTATTATATGCTGTAATAAGTACATAGTGGGTATTATATGACATCTGGCAGAAACTCGATTAGTCGAGGATTGACAGTGAAATTGCATTAAAAAAAATGCTTCGGATAGGCTACAAATACAAGCGATTCTTGTTTGATGCTAGTGGAATCAAAAGTTGATTTGGCAATGTTTTGCCTAATACAAAATCTGTGTGCTGCAGCTTACGAACAGTATAAGTTTCGATATAAAGTAAGTTTATAAGCTGTGAGTCTTCTTAAACTATTTTCTCGTAGTTAAAGTTTTGGCATTACATCTTTAGAATGCAAGTCACAAAATCATTCAAGTTAAGTTTAAGTTCAGTTCATACAAAATATTACAAACACCGAAGTCAAACATGGAAAGGAAACTGGGAAATTCATATACGTATCTAATCATACTAATATGTACCTACTTAGCTACATTCTACATTGTTTGGTTATAAAACAATATGCTGGGGCAAGTCAATCACATGCAACCACAACAACTAGGTACCAGAATGGTGAAGCTATTCAGACACAACATTTCAGCCATTTGGCTATGGCGGTTTCCTTAAATGAATTCGAACTTTTTTAGATTTTATGTTTCGCATATCAACCTGAAAGTGCGTATCCCATTTTTAAAACAAAATGAAAATAAAGTTATTCCAGCGGCACTAATCATTCATTCAGGGCTTCACTCCTCCTTGTCCTTGGGCAGGCATTTTAAAACCATCTCTACCCACCTGTTTTATAATTCAGCGTCAGTTGTGAGGCTAAGTACGAACGAGGCTCGTATGGTTTTCTACAGTTCATGTTAAAGGTCTCTATACAAAAACGAAACATTCACGTAGAACTTTATGTTGAAAATCATAGGCTTAAGGCATTAAGACTTAGGTATTGGTTGATTTGAAAAAATCATACTGCTAAGTCAAGCTTTGATTACCATCACGATTTTGTGAATCAATAGAATCTAACCATTCTGCTTTGAAATTCGAATGTTGAAGTTGAACTTTGTAGCCCAGCGAGCTTAAAATTATATTATGTAAAAGTCGTCTCATATTTCATGAGCCTATTTTGCTTACTGTTGTTTCTGTTGAAAGGGTAATTTTAAGCAAAGCAGCTAGCCAGACGGACTTAAAACAAGCCACTGAATAAAATGTATCTCTACTTTTCTGGGAATCGAACACGTTGATTAGGACACCGGAGTATCATAAAGTAAATAAACAAAATATGCTTGTTAATCGAAATACGAAATATTTCAACAAAAATATGATGAAAGGCAAATGCGTATCAAAAATGATTGAATAGAATGTCAATACTTGTTAATTGAAATACGTCAAAAAAAACCTTTTATTTATTTTGAATCCTCTGTTTTCAATGAAGCGGTTCGTCCAGTTTTATAATTTAATATCCCTATCTTATTTGATCAAACACAATATTATGAGGCACGCGCACATTCAAATGTTTGCATAAATTGGGTTTTAGATGAAAAAATAACACCAGAGTTGGGCAGTTTATTTTCAATTTCGCTATGTTATGTTTAAAAATAGTCCAGGGTGCTTTAAAAATATAAAATTTTGCAATTAGTTGTGTGTTTTTTACTTTTCTACGTTGAACTGAAACCACATAGTAAATTTAAGTAAATCGTACAAAATAAGTACAATAGATTATGTTGATTAAAGTAACTCATATTATCATAAGATTGAGCAAATAATAAGTAATCACAGTAAGAAATAAATTAAGTACATTTATGCCTAACTTAAACTAAAACTTGGGCGGAAAGGTTCTAGGAATGGCGACCGCGCACCGGACGGCGCTCCGCGGGTAGGCCCCCGACAAGGTGGACCGACGATCTGGTGAAGGTCGCGGGAAGCCGCTTGATGCGGGCAGCGCAGGACCGATCGTCGTGGAGATCCTTAGGGGAGGCCTATACCCAGCAGTAGGTGTCGTGCGGCTGATATGATGATGATGATGATGCCTAACTTAATCAATTTTCTACCTATACTTATAACAGAATAATATTTTTACTAGTATTTTTAGCGCTAATACTAGTTTTCTATGTTTTCTCTTACCCTACCCTACATGTAATTAATACTCGTACATTTTGCTGATGTTTGGCGTATTTTTCAATGCTTTGTTTAACCCCACCTACAGTGACGCATTTCAAGACCAAAACTAGCTATTATTTGTGAAGCTCGATACAGGTTCATTCTACCTGAGAAGGTGATCAAGTGACATTAAGCCAGTCAACTCTTCCGTGCCGATATTTAGTACAAGTGAGATTTGCATGTAAACCGGTATCAGGCCGCCATCTTGAAATTTATAGCAAAAAAAACACGTCCTGTTCTTAACAATGCTATAATCGATTGATAAAATGTATGCTATGTCGTGTAAATATTAGACGCTGCTAAAAATTCAATATAAGAATGCTTTATTTGCAGTGCTTTTAACCCCCGACGAAGAGGGGCGTTATAAGTTTGAGGTAGGTACTGGATTTTTTTTTACAGACCGTGTATTTGTCTGTTGCATCATAGCTCCCAAACAAATATACAGTTTATTTATTACATGTGTATTTAAAAAATAATGTCTAATATCTTATGTCTGAACAAATCATAACGTATACTTGAAAATAATATCACCAATAACTGTTAATGAAATAAAAATTGAAAACAGAAATTTCAAAATTATATTAATTTAAAAAATTCGAAGCGATCAATGGGTTACTTGTTGAATTACTGCAATTTGCAGTAACGACACTAACGACCGACCGTCGGCTGCTATCGTCGTAAAATAATATTCCGCCTGCAATTATGGAGACAAAGACACGGCACACAAGAGTGGAAATAATACAAAAAATAATCATGTTGCTTTTATTTACAATTTCTTAAAATAATCAAGAATCCTACTTCCTACACTATATTATAAAATATGTGAAAGTTTGAACATCACATCACTCAAAAGGCAACTATTGTAATGCAACTTTTCTAGATTCAAATCGTCAGAAAATATTTTGTCGTGTGATTAAAATTTTCAAACGAGCATTTCTATAATAACAAAGAATCAAATATTTAAACCCCTTTATGAAATAATAGTATGGACATTAATACTGCATGATTATTGAAACATCGGCGATGCAGTGCCAATATTTCACTTATCATCAGCTTTCCGGAGAGCGTGTGTTTTCCACACATTTGTTAGCAAATAAACTCCATGAAACAGGTTTTAATAAGCACGTCGTTTTATTTAAAAGCGCTGTTGCTTTTTTTTTAAATAAAAAAACTTTTATCAAAATTTATAATCACGGCGATCAATAAAACTATTGCTTGTCAAAATATTATCAGACTACTTCTTTCTTTGCTTACATAAAATTTGTGCCGGAGTAATAATTCTATCAGAGCATCTACAAAATGCTCTAAGATCTACAAATATTTGATTCAGGTAACCCTGCCTCGAATATGTCAATCACGAGCAAAAATATACCTATTTTATTTTATTTTATTTTATTGGGGACAACAAACAGTTTACACAATATAGTATTACTTAAGTGTACAAGTTTATACAATTTTGTTTGGTTCATTGCGAAACCCACACCGTTATCCACATATTACTTAAATCATATTACTCAATAAAAAACAAAATAAACTTTTGAATGCAGTTAATTAACCTAACAACAAAGAACGAGAAAAACAATGCTTATTTATTAAAAAACAATTATTATTATTATGTGCGAGCTGAGAAACAATATGATGTTTATGTAAATAAGTACCGAATCTATAAAGTGTATAATTTTACATGTTTTTTAAATATTCTATTAAAAGTCGTTTAAATTTTTGAGGACTGTGTGCAAAAATGTCAATATCAGGAAAGGATGAGTCGTACATGTGAGCCAAGCGATGTAGGGGCGCGCGCTTACCGGCTTGTGTACGGCACCGCGGTGTGTAGAACACGCGATTCACGCGTACAGCGCGAGGATGTGATGTATAAGGCACAACGTAACACAATTTGTTGCTCAGCTCAGTACAATCAAGCTTATTGTTACAAATGCCATATATTTAAATTTAGAAGCCATCTCGTATCATTCGAAAAAACTCTAGCATGTTTTCGCAAATGATAATGTTCTGTGAGCAAATTTACCTCAGCACTTGTGTCCGTGTCTCGACTCTACATACGACGGCATACATCACGGGATCGTCATTAGGCGACGCAATTTTTATTGCCTATTACTCAACATTTGTCTAAGGCCGCGGAGGAGCCGGTTTGCAACCTTGCCCCCCCTGCTAATACGCAGTACACTTTCACTCGGGCGTCGGCCTTCGCTCGGGTGGGGTCGGTTATTTTCGGTATTGCATGGTAAAATTTTGAGGACGTGTAGGTATGTATAGTGCGAGTCTATTAAAAATATGAAATAAATACTTTATTCATATCATATTATTAACACTTTATACTTTATAAAACATAATTATACAAAAGTATTTTTGCACAAACTGAAACAGAGACGCTCCGCTCCCTCTTCGCGCTCGCTCGGTCAAATTATGATCGTATTTTATTACTCATATAGCTAACGTACTCGTAAATATTTGTTTTAAAGGGAGGTACAGTCAGCAGCACGGTGGACTAGTAATTGGCAATTTTGACAGTATTGTAAAAACTTGATGCTCTGCTGAGTGTAAATTCTTGTTCATTTAATTAAACATCAATTAAGTAGGTAAGTACCTAGTTGTCAATTTAAAATCAATTTGTAATAACACGTTCGAGAAATTTCTGAAGTGTCTCTATCATATTACACAACTAAACATTAACAGTTTTTTTTATAAAAAAGTGGAAATCATTGAAATTGGATTGGAGCTCAAGGTAATTTAATTATAAAAACATTATTCATTGGCACGAACGACAGAGAGAAACAGTTTTAGATTGAATTCGATAAAAAGTATGTAATAGTCGGAAAAGTTTGCGGCCTTTTTGTAGGTACTAAAAATAACAAAGATAGGTAGGTTCGGTCAGCAACGAAAGTTCCTTAGCACATTTAGTACTTTGTCATTGCAACTTTTTTCAGAAATGTTTCAAGTTTTCCGACTAAGTACCTATTATTTGATACTATATTATAAAATAAAAATAAAAAGTCTGCGGTTTTATTGACTAACAAAAAAGGTACATAAGTAGGTACCACTTAAGTAGTGAATCTATTTCTAATTAGCAATTTCTCAGTTTCGTCAGATTTTCGATCGTTTTTGTTGGTTTTTCGTGAATTTTATTATGAAATTAACACCCGTAAATCTTTTCCTAACTACAAATCGACCAAATTAAAATGACTTCTATGTTGTATCCAAACTGTATCCAAATCAGGTACCTATTATTACCAAAACGGTGTCATGAACTTAGTTGTCAAGCGCCTAATTATCTTGGTCGAGTTGTATTAGGTAAAGACTTTAGTGCAAAACTCTTTGGAAGATTTGAAAATTGAATATTTGCTTGCACGAAAGTATTGAGGGGTTTTCAAAGTAACATTTATAAAATAAAAATTGTAACTATTTGCCTAACTAGATGGTGTTGATACTCTTCGAAGCTTAGTAAAAAACTCACATTGTCACCTATTTTCATCAATGCCATCGAGCCTACAGTTTTTTGTCATTGTAAAATTTTCAAATCTGAAATACAAGGAACAAGTCAACAATTATAATAAATCAACTATAGGTACCGTAAATAGATCTTAATAAGTGTATTAAGTTGATTAGAAGGCACCTAATTAAAATTAGATGTAAGTGCCAAACAAAATGAATTCAACATCAAAGTTCTTGTCATGTAATTGATGTAAAGTGAAATAAATTTGAAATCACTCCGCCCTTGAGATTGATGGATGGGAATCCGACCAAACGTGACTAATTGAAGACTTGTGTGATATATATATCATCTATTCTATGCCATTTGTGACTCCAGAATAGGGAATAAGTACTAGGATTACAATGAAGACATCGAAATCGAATGTATTTATTATGACAGTCGTGTTGAATTTATGGACATGAGAATTCTGTTTCACAAAATAAGAACATCACCATGGTTCAAATAGTAAGGGTTCCGGTATAGGAGTATTTTCAATTCAATAGATTTAACTCAAACTTATCTATTGTAACCACAGTTTCAAGAAAATTAAATTGAGCAAATTGTAAGTGTAAGATTATTACAAAGACCGTAACCTTTTTACTTTTCAAAGTGTACATTTTCTACACCTTCTCAAAACAATTATGCTATAATAGCGCGGGTTGCTCGAATGTGTACATGCTTTGTTGGAGAAAATTAATATCTGCATTGAATATTTTGGTATTAGATCGCACTGACACAATTTGATTTCCTGATTGTTTTATTAAGGTAAAATTGTTATGTTAAGGTTGCATTATTTTAGTTTCTTTAAATTGTACAGAGTTTGTTTAAACACAAATCCATAAATATCTTATTGATTATTTATCCATGATAATCAAAATTATATCAGTATATAAACTTCTGCTTCCGCGCGTACAGTTCATTAGAATTAAAATACTTCTTACGGATTACAGCACGTAAATTATTAAGTTCAGGTGTTATTTTGAAATTATTTAGGTTGGATTTCCAGACGTGTGTGGTGTCGAATCATTGGGACATCAAAAAACCAAAAACCAACCAGTTCTGTTTCTTCTTCTATGTTTGTCTTTTATCTAGGTATTATTATAAATCCTTTTGTTTTATTTTATTTTATTTTAAGTTGTTTTTATCGTTTTATTTCCTGTAACTTGTGTTGTGTGAGCGTCAATAAATGTTTTTTCTATTTCTATTTCTATTTCAATAAATACAAACTAAATAATTCTAAAATAATAATAATATAATAAATAAATGCTCTGACAATTTCACACAGCGCCATCTAGCCCCAAACTAAGCAAAGCTTGTAATATGCGTGCTAGACAACTGATATACTACTTATATACTTTTTAAATATATATACTTATTATACATAGTTACACCTAGACCCGTCGCAGAAATTAAAATTCATCATTTCAATTTCTGCCCGACCGGGAATCGAACCCGGGACCTCTTACGTGGTGACCGGCATGTTGACCACTACACCACTCAGGTCGTCCAAAATAACATCTGACTTAATAATATACGCGCTGTAATCCGTAAAAAGTGTTTTATTTCTTTTAAAACTGTTTTATAGCAAGTTTTAATACACATTAAGTACCTAAATGCTTTTCACGCTAAAGTATTTTTTTATAGTTGGTTATGTTAATTCTTTAAAAGAAGATCTTTGCCAAACACTTTATTCAGTTTTATTCATTGAATAAGAACCAAGCCGCACTTTAATTAAGCCGTCTCGCATTGAATGCAGATTCGTAAAAAAAGTAGCGGAGACTTGGTAATATCCATTCGAATCTTGGCTAACTCTTAAACCCCATTTCAAAGCTTGCCAACTATGAAATTTATGTAAAAAATTGCGTAATTGCTATTCAATTCTATGGAAATGTTATAACTCATAATAATAACATGAACAGTTGCGGTAATACCGAAAGTGTAATGTTATTGGGTAATTAAAAAAAAATTTTTTTTACCGGTTTTTAATGAATTCATTTATTGTAATGTTATTTGTTGTACGTAGATTTTTGCGCGAACTATTCTATGATTTACTGCGTAATGTAATAAAACTGCGCATTGTTATAGAATAGTTTTGCTTATTTTGACGTTACGTCCTCTATTCTAGTATCGAGAAATTGCATTGTGTAGCATTATTGAAAACATTATACGCAGAAGTTATGATATTGAACATACATTACTTCGATTCAATGAGCCGTGAGTAATTAGGGGAACCTAGCTAAGCGAAAGTTGTCGTAATTGTAGGAAACCAGTAACCACCTTTCCGCTGTCATTTGGCCTTTAACTTGTCCTACCGCATTTCTAGTAAAGCAAAACTTTGTCAGACTGTCCTTATTTGTCAAAGCCACTATTTGTTTTGCTAGAGTTGGTATCTCCCAGCTCCCCTAGTCAAAGTCATGTTTAGCAATTCTTTTTGCAATCGGTGGTTAGTAAAAACTTAGGTGAACCCCAAAAATCTTTCGCTAGCGAAGATATGCAAATGTGGCTGTCTAAAGGGGCAGGTTCTAAAATCGATTACCAGGCAATTTAGATTAGAATAGATCTCTCATACTTCATTGAAATAAAATGTTTTCACGATTTAACTTAATTAACGGAATGCTAGTTTCCACCACGTCCGTTTTATGAATGTGCATTATTATTTAATTTTGTTAAATTGTTCAAAAACGTAAACTTAAAATCTTCTTTTATATTGCTATGTACTTACCTTTTTGTTTACTTTTCTCCATTGCTTTGTTTTAAATTAAACTTACCTGACAGATAATGAAAATGGAAGAGTGATGGCTTCCTGATACAGGTATTTTTTATACTTACTAGGAATGTCATCTCAATTTTGTAATCACTTGGTTTGTTACCGAAATAAAGCATTTTGTATTTTTTGTATTTTTGTATTTTCTTGATAAATAAATAATAAATTGCGGCAAGTTTCAAAATATTTTTGCTATATTATCTTGTAAGTCTTTGCTCAGGTATCTTTTTGTGGTGTAACAGACAGTATAATTCGGCTCTATTATTTATTACGGTGCAGTTTTGTGTGCTCGTGTGCATCGAGTCGGAGTAATATTTGCAGTTTTTGCATAATCTCAAAACTGGTTGTAGTCTCCGTAATAAAGATCGTGTAGGTACATTGTTATAAAATCATTCTTTATCATTCTGGATAGTTTTGTATTTGATGATCATAGAAAAGAATAAAAAATTCTATATGTAGGTATTGATTTAAAACAATAATAAATTAAAGAGCTTACAACGGCTGGATAGAGGGCACGGAGTTGTAAATAAAAAACTCTTGCGCTACAAATGCTCCCAATCGGGCCCGATCGTTGTCATTTAGGTTATATTTTACCTAAAAAATCTTAGCTTGAGAATTCTTATTTAAATTATCCAAGTTTGGTATCCTAAGCAAAGCCTTTAACAGTTTTAACAAAACTATAGCGAGTATTATTCTGTAAACGAAACTATATGGTAACGAACGTTAGCTTTTGTTTTATCATTGAAAATTAGCGCGATTAGGCCCCTGAAGGGCCAAATGGCCATTCTACTAAATTTAACGCTAGTAGAATAGAATGACAATGCATGGGATTGACAGAAGCGTTAGCTTATGTCATTCCTAGACATTGTAATTCTATGCACTACCTAGCATTAATTCTAGTAGAATGGCAATTTTAATAGGAGGGCTGTTCCCTTATTTGACTACTGAAACATCTGTAACTTTAATGAAGCGACAATAAGAGAGGAAAATCCACTGCTTTTTTATATTATGTACTTACTTACCTATATACCTAATGCTACTTACCCGATTCAGTGGTTACGCCACAAATGGTGGCCAATAATCACAATAATGGTCCAGCCTTTGATAAAAGATGTAAGTCACAGTTCAAATAGATTTATTAGGAAACGAAGGAAATCTCGAGTTATCTAGAAAGTTTTAAATGACTCCGTGAAGTTGAAAACGAGGGTAAATTGACGTTAAGTTTAATCACCGCCAGTAATATTATACTGACTTTGATTTTGTTTCCTCGATTTGTTACTGTTGGTTTATTTTTCATTGAAGCTTTGTTTTATACCTACGTAGGTAGGTACTGTTAATAAAGCGTATTTCAGATTACGCTATAATATAACAGTATAAAGTTCATAAGATACCAGTATATAACAGGATATAGTGCACAACAATATCGCCCACCATACATTTACGTAGAACACGTTCACATTTAGCTATACAATATAAGTCGTTGACTTGCTAATGTCATGAGATTAAGCGATACGGTGTGCTGTGCATGGATGGCCACAGTATAATGTTTATAAGTTTTTTAGTGTGCCATGTCTGTGCTATATATCGCACGCCGCATTCTCCATCCTGCTTGCTCCGACGAAACGTCACGTTTGGGACTCTATTTATGAATCAATCGTCACACTCTAAGATTACTATCAACTAAGCTTGCGATTATATCGCGTAATGTGAACGCTATGCTATAATTATAATACAATGGTATAGTATACCGTACCGTACCGTATCAAGTTAATATTACAGAGGATGAGAAAAATATGAATTGTAGGTACCTACAGTCAAGAGCACCTAGTGAATTTTTTCATGGTTTGAGATGCGGGATTTATCTGAAAAGCAAGTCAATTGCACGGCCTTAGGACTTTGGTTACTTTGCAGTTGGCTACATTTTTAACCTCTAGGGGGGGTGCAGCTGCCCCCCCCCTGCCTACCCTTGGCGACGCTCTTGATTGTGTCCTTTTGAAAATACTAAATTCAATTTTATAATCATATAAATGAAGTTAGACTACCGGCTTAGGTACTTCAAAATATGAGTAAGTATTATGAAAACAATTTATTATAGTTGTCTGTGTTGATTTGATTGTTTGTTTGACACTGGCTTCAAATTAGGAAAATTGCACTTGAATACAGCAATAAGCCATTTTTTAAATAAGTAGCTCTACAAGTGCCATTACTATTAATTTCGTCAAACTTGCAGCAAAATTAAGTTAACGACTTCCATTGTTACACAAATTCCTTCCTCTTATGACGCAATTGGATAGTGCTTAATGTACACCGCAAAAACAACCGTAACTGATTTATTTAAAGTTCATCGCAAGGTAACTTTTATATTTAACATTAAGTAAGTATAAATTATTTTTGATGTGGGTAATCTAATTTTCTGTTGATGAAAAACCTTTAGCTTAAGTATATAAAATGCGTTGCGCTAAGTTGATATTTAAGTACATATTTATTTAAAATAAAGAGTAAATCTAAGTGGTAAATTTTGCGGTTAAAATCATCTAACATTGCGACAAAATAAATTAGGTGTTTTGTTTCTGTCGGTCAGTATGTTAGGGATCAAATCGTTATATTCATTTGCAAACATGCTTGTTAAAATATAAATTATTAGATGGTTATAGATCCAAAAAACCCATAATGATAACTAAATGCCGCCGCTTACAATATTTGTTTACAATTTCAAAGTGTGAAAGAAAAATGTGCGACCATGCGTTTTCAACCTTAAGGGGCCATAATAGGAAAACATGGTTTGCGTGGGCCATATTTTTATATAGAAAACGTAAAGTTGTAGCCACAAAAAAAAACATACGAGAAGCTAAAGAGATTATCTTGTAGCTACAAGTATTAAATTGCGTATAAACCTCACAGATGATTGTAAAAAAAATCAGAATATCATCAAAAGCGCTTGTCGCGGGCCATATTTTTGGCGTAAATAATAGCGGAAACGTATTGAATTCTACATTAAAATACACTTTATCTACACTCACAACGTAATGTTCCAAATATGAATTCAAAAGAGGTAATATAAATACGTACTTTATTTTCGTGGACACGAAAAATTAAAAAAAAAACTCATTACGATGCAGTCAACTGAATCATAAAATAACTTTTTTTCTCATTACGATACAGGGCAAATCCAAGAAGGAGGCAGTGCCGTGATATTAAAAAAAAACAACGATATTTTCCCACACATTTTCCATGATAAAAATGCACTCTATGGTGATCGATGACATATGTGCGATTAGTTTGCAGGGTTGCGTTCAGAAGCTTAGAGTGCGGTAGTTTAGTTGTTGGCTCTAAGGTTCGGAACGACCAAGAACTTTAAATGACATTAATAGTACAAATTCTTCGTTTTCCATTTGGAATACGAATAATTTAAACTTTCCTTTATTCTAAATGAAATAAAATCTGTTTCTGAGGAGCTACCATAAATATTTTAAAAAATTAGACACAAAAACATCAAAATACAAAATAATAACATTGACGTTTTTCAACTACCGATTTTGATGGTTAAAAAGTTGCAACGCTCTGACGTTTGGAACGGAAAAGTTGTTACAACCGGAAGTCACGCTCTAATGTTTGGAACACCGTTAGAGCTTTCGGTTGCACTCGGAGCGTAGGTTCTGAACGCAACCCAGTGCACTGATCTCATTATTTTTTTTCTAATGGAATGCGCGCCATTTTTAGAGCTTTACAAAAAAACTTTTGATTTCAATTTTAACAGTTTGTTGTACTGAATTTCGTAGGTTTTTTTAATTCTTGATTTAAAATGTGAAGAAAATTTGACTCTGCTCGATATTTTAGATGCAGCTAAGGAAATTACTTATTACAAGGTAATACCTAGCTAATACAAACAAAGTCTCACTCTCTTTTCTAACGTTGTTCTTTTATTTAGTAGGTTCAATCCTAAATGTATGAGTGTAGATAAAGTAGTGTATGAAACTGCACATAACTAGGTATTAAAACACTCGTGTGATACTATTAAAAACCTCGCCTACGGCTCGGTTTTTAAACACACACTCATGTTTTAATACCCCTCTTTATGTGGCAGTATCATAAACTACTATTAACGTATTGTGCAGTTGCTCCAATAACTTTTTTTCAAGAAAGATAATTTTATTGTGCTATTATGATGATAAAACCACGAAAAATATCGAAAAAGTGCAGATGTGAGGTTATTTTCCATACTCTTTACACATAAAGAAAAAGACAGAGACAAATGATTTCGCGTATATAACCTTAAATACACAGAAAACTATTAAGAACCACGAACATCGTGTCAATCTAAAAAAGGTCGAACGTAACGTTACATAACAATAAATTTGTAGGCGATAACAATACCTACCTTTGGAGTGACCTTAATTCTTGTTTATTGGAAACTACACGAGTTTTACGACTGAGGCCGTAGGAAACGGACACACTTGTCGGATGTACTACATGTCGGGATACTGATACGATCCCCAAACGTACAAACTGTAGACTTGTGACACGCCATTGTCTTGAATTTCTAGGTTATTTGAATGCATAAAGCAAATATGGCTACTTCCGTTTTTTATCACTTGTGTTGAAAATAATCACTTTTCAACCAGTCTCAAATACCTTAATTATGAAAATTTAATTTGAAACACTAGTCATCTAACTGTTAAATTAAATTAAGAACTTTTCAATATTTTGTTCATTATTTTGTTAACTTCGTGACTTTAGTAGGTACTTATATTTCACTATCAAGGATTACCCAGACCATATTCTAAAATCACCAGTTTAAATGAAATAATAACAATAAATACACAATCACTGATATTAATAACGTTGCAATTTCGATAGTCATAATTCCCAATTTTATAGTTTCTCGTTAGGAACAATGCCCACAATAATATCGATATTGTCATAATTTGACAATAACAATGTAGAAAGGTCAAGTGTCGATTCACGAATGCTTGTAAATTGGTGAATCGTGGATCGTAAACGAGTTATAAGTGTCATATAGACCTTCAGTAGTAAGTGTGCGCATGAGTGCCTTGAAAGCGTCGTGTCCTTAGAAGTTTCACACTTGACTAACGAGGTGTTAACGAAGCTTTGTGATTTAAAAATGCATTTTTACTTTGAATATAGAACTTAATTCTGTAATGCTCACATCCTCGATGAGTTGCAAATTACGCATCCTGCCTTGAATTATAAAAATACTCGTAAAATTATATGCACTAATCTTTATAATATTCAGTACAGTAAGTTCTTGAAGTCTGATTAGATATGGCAGTGACTAATGCAAACTCATAATTGTATAATTTGCATGCATTCTATTTTCAAGAATGTGTTTCTGTCTGTTGTGAAAAAGGGTTAATTAGAATTAGATCTTCACATTATTTTCTATAGTATTTTATGAAATAGATATGGTTAAACTTTAACCTATGCCGCGTACAGTAACATCAATTATCAATCATCATTGATATTTTGCATTTCACCAATTCACTACTTTCAAAACTTTCACTTCGTTTTCACAATGACAGTATGTTTGCAAAAGTTTCTATGTATCCAATAGAAGAATTTCTCATTACTTACTTTAAAGTCATCAGAATGTTACTTGGAGCATAAAAGAAAATGTCAGATAACTAGGGCACCTAGAAATCACTGTACCTAAACCAATATTATTTTTATATCAAACATAATTATCCTAACATTAAAAAAATAAGCATTGTTTTGCGATTGCCATTTGTTCTTAAGGCGCGGTGGTAGTGAAACATAAATGTAGTGGCGGCGCTAGTTTCACTACCTACAGCGCCTTAAGAGTGAAAATAACACATTTTAGTTTTGAAATATGTAAAAAATTCAAAACTAAACCTTTTTATTTTGCAGAAGACTAGCAATCTTCTGGATTTTTCTAATCAAAGGCTAAATGTGATTCAAATGTTCATCCTCATAAAGGTGAGGAAAACTTATTGAACTTCATATCAAGGTCAATTCAATCGCTTAAGCTAGGGTTTCCTATTATTTATTATTCATTTATTACAATGCGAACTTACAGCTAAACCAAAACATTCACATTGGGCAATTTACTTAGGTAAAAAAATAATTTACAATAAATATATCTTATTGGGTCAGTATGGATGTCGGCATCTTGGACATCATTCAAAAAACGATTAAAAAGAGTAATAGCCCTAGGTGTGGGCGCATTACGAGCATGCTGCGTGTGTACAGCAGGAGGTAGTGCCAATAGGTCGTGCCGACGACGTCGACCAACACGCACGTAATTCTGCGGGACATAATAACTTATAGAATTCAGCACTGTGGGATTGTCCACTTTATTTCGCAACAAAAAACAATAATGCATTGCAAGTATGAGTTTACGTCTGACTTCCAATGTCCAATCCTATGATGACGGTGCCGTCATATTACGGCCGTAATTTAGCCGCGTAGAACGTTGTCTATGTAAACAATATGAAGCGCTCATGGCGGAACTTGATAGACTGATCATACTCGATCACGTTTGTTAAGCAACGCTCGGTCCGGCCAGGTGTCGGATGGGTGACCGTTAAGTGGCATTACAACTGAGTGCTTCCGTGCTTCGGAGCGGTCCCGGCTGTTGTCATCTAATAACAGTCGTTAAGCCAAGTTAGAGGCCTTACAGGCGGCTTGATAAACTCTAACACTAGAGGCGGCCACTATTCCTCATTCGATAAGAAGAAGAAGGCGCGCCGTATTATTTACATAGACAACGATCTACGCCGCTAAATTACGGCCGTAATATAACGGCACCTTCATCCTAGGAAACCCTAGCTTTACTGGCGCTAACTTAGGTATGCAAGACTGAAATGACTCACGACAAGACGTTAGCGTATAAAATGATTTCATTATGTTAACCATACAATTCCGTTTGCAGTAATTGCTTCATCTAAGCACAATATCATACTAAATTATATATTTTTGTGGCGTGTTAGCTTAATTTACGATTTATATATAACATTACTTTTTTAACTAATTTTATTTTTTATATTAAAGCCTATTTTGTTTACTTATCTTGTTTAAAAATTACAGTTTTGTCTTTGTTCTATATAATGCAATCAGCTGGGTAATTTCATTCTGATATGGTATTAAATTCACCAGTAAAAAAAACTTCTTTAGCGGGTGATTTTTAATAATTATATTAATAACCATTGCCCCGTTCTGGAACTTAAAAAGGTTCAATTATGTTAAATATTGATGAAAGTACTAAGCATAATGGCATAGGTCCATTGTTCCAAGTGGGTGTTTATAGTATTCCAATTTGGAAACCAAACAAAATGTTCTCTTAACTATTCAAAACTGTGCAAACTCTGTCGCCACTCTTTTGTATACACTATGAAGAAACCTTTCGCATATATTTCAAGGTCACGGGCTACATACAGCGGTTTCCTATTATATTCGCGGGCTAAATGGTGTTCTAAATAATAGACAAATCTATTAACGGGCATAACCCAAATGTGGGGCACACACGACAATAAACCGACCGTGAGAATGTTTCATAAGCCCCACAATAGGGGCAATTCAAATCTGCCTGAGACATGCTCGGACTTACGTTATTCGCATGTAAGAGTTTGGTTGTATAACGTCAATTGCAGAGTAATTAATAAAGCTTACAGCGTTTACAGAATGAAATCAGTCACTTTACACCCTTCTAGAAAGATCGGAATTTTCAACTCAACTCAACACCGTCAAATTGACCACTTATGAGCCGCATAAGGTACCCACTAATTTATATGGATAAATGTACAAATAATATTTTTTTATATTTCACAAATAATTTAGAAAGAACGATTGACTTTCAAAATATTTTGATAGAACTAAATAACTATGCCAATCTTGAGATAGAAAATATTCCGGCCGTAGTCCTCCTCCTTTTTTGCAGTCGGTTAAAAATGGCTGCTTTATGTACCGATCCTTTTCTTGCATTATCTACATTCTTTTGTACAGTGGCTTTAGGTGTCGACCTTTCTCATACTTGGAAGGCACATTAACGTTGGTCTTGGATGTCCGTATGGCGTGGGGATAACTGAAACATGATCCCGGCATAAATCGAACGGACGATTACCTAAGTATGAATAGGCATACAGAGCTTATTTCGAAATAAAAACTTTTGAGCTACAAAAAAGATATAGGTATAGGTCTAAAAATGTTTCAAAGGTAACGTTTTCCACTTAAAAGTTGTTGCTTTGGAATTAATCGGTAATACGTAGACGGTGGAAATGCTGAGTCAGTCGAATTGGTAAAACTGTGGACCTAAATATTGTGATTATAATAATTATTGTGATTGATTGATTGGTTATTTGTGTAAGTCGTCATTAGACACAGTGGATTTTATGCGATAACAGCCTTTTTATGTTTTCCTATCCCAAAGAAAGTTAAATATTACTGATGTTTCAATGACTCTATTTCAACTCTTTTCTTATCAAAATTTAAAAATTTCAACGAAAATCAAAAGTATCTTTTATATTGTTACCAAAATTAATTAACAGACAAAATTACACAATTAACAGCTCAAGTAAAAGGGAAATACTCGTTTTTTTTCTCTTTGGTTTATATTCAGTAAAACATTCTATGCTCGTTTTTGCTCATTAGCCAGCACAAAGCTTGTAATAATACGAGAGAAAAAAATAAAAACGAAAATTTCCTCCAACATACCTAAATAAAAATTACTCTCAACATTTTTCGTTGAATCCGTCAAAATGAAGTTATAATTTTTACATTGCTAGGGTGCCGTATTGTTATATGGGAACAAAGCCCGAATATAAATAAGAATGTTGTTTCTTGCGAAACCCTTTTCAGGCAAATGAAATGTTATATAAAAATAAACAAACTGCTGTGTATACGGACAGCTACATTTATGCTTTTGGTCTATTTCTTTTGTTGAATAATTCTCGTATTTTATTCTAAAACATTATTTTTGTAAACAATAAATTGAATTTACATTGACTCTTAGTAGGTTAGATAAGAACACTTATGTTTATAAAGTCAGATAAGACATATTCAGTCAATGTTGTTCTACCAAAAAAAACCGAACAAAAACACAAGTCGTGGTTTTTCTTTCGTTTATACACTTGAATATTAAATAGAAAACAACAGAATCCATTTACCTAGTTCTTTTCTCAAGCATGTCACATTTCTCTCGCAGATAAATATCATTTTCTCGGGAAATAGCACCAAACCGCAACGGATTCGTGCGTCTGGAAATTCTGATCTAGATAATCTAATAGAAAATCTGCATTAGTTTTTTCATGACTAGTTATAACTTTTTAGTGCGGTCGTCTTTCGAAGTAACTGAACACTAAAAATAGGTACTTCGTAAGGTCAAAGATACATAAAAAGTATTTTTATTCGATAGATAGCCTTGTCCAATTTGACAATATCGCAAAAATATTGTTTATGCGTTCCTCCATATCCAGACCAATGGGTTAAAATCAGCTTCTTTTATTTTAGAGTACAATCAGATATTTCTATTTGGACGAAGTGAATTGCCTACTTTTCCAAGTGACCATAATATTGAAGTATTGTCGATGCGTGCCTCCAGCCACGGTGTGTTTACGTGAAACTGCTTGGCGGGCCGGATCGTCGCCGTCGCGTCGCTTTCACACGCGCGGCATCTCGGCGGCGTGACGTCACGACACGTTTCACTACCTCGGCTGATGCACGTGGTTTATTAATGTTTTTGAACGATCTTCGTCTGTTTTTATTCCGAGTCACAAAAAATAATATAAAAATATTATTATAATAGTTAGCAGAAAGTTCAATTAAAGTTTAAAATAATTACGATTAATATTCATAAAACTACAATTACTTCCCTTAACTTACACACAAATTATCAGTACCCTTAGCACGAACAGCTATCGAGAAAAATAACGTGCGTAAAATCATTCGATAGTTAAATTTTGTATTGGAAATTTATACAACGCCATCTATCGCCGATAAGCGAAATGAAATTTTCCATAGAGAATTGTCTATCGAGTAATTTTACGTGCGTTTTTTTTTTCTCGATAGCTGTTCGTGCTAAGGGCACAGTTTCTAATTTCGTAAACCTAAACAACTGTGAAAGCACTAGTCGTTAAAGATAATTACGCGTCAACTACAGTTTTTCCTTCTTGAGTAGCTTTCAAAGGCTTAAAACACGCTTCTTGAGAAATTCTTAGAATAGTTCGAGTAGTTACAATTTAAAGTCGCTACGACTGTTTCTTCATAATATTTACATTTTGTATGCAACTTTAAAACGTAAATTTGGATCGTCTTATAAAGGAAAGTGTGGTAGTGTTTTACTAAGTACTTATGCATTTTCATCCACTATTTTTTTTAATTAAAAACATACGTCTACCTAGATTTGGAATAAAAGGAGAACTGTTTTCTTTCTTGCGGAACATTATGCATCTAATCTCAAGTCATGGATGTTTATATTCTTACTTATATGTATTCCAATCCGTTATATTATAGTACGAGTTTTGCTTCGTTTAGGACTGGGATGATTGGCATGATTTATCCAGAATATTAATAATAATTATTAAAATGAACATTTTGTTCAATAAAAAATAACTAAATCATTAGAACATTAAATAACAACCTCTCAAATTAATTTCCCGCCCAAAATGATTACAACAGAATCACGCAACACAAGTCGACAAGTTTCGAAGTGACAGCTAATGTCAAGTTCTTTGAGCCATTCTCTTGCCAAGTTTCGAGACCTGTCCGAAAGTTTGCACAGCTCGGACGGAACTCGCCGACAGGGCCCGACAAGCACCCGCCTCTGAGACACTCTGAGACACGAAAATTCGATTATGTAACCGTTTCCATTTTCAAATTCAAACGCCTTTGAAGTTTGTATTGAGTAAAGGGTATTTTTATGGCCACACTGTCTATGCATTTTTGGATAATATAATAATATTATGTCTATTATACAGGGTGTAAGTACGCTTCCGAAAAAAAGGCAGGTGGTAGTAAACTTTTTATTTATTTATTTTACTTACCGCTTTTTTCAACTTTGGTGTGAAATAAGGAGATACCATTTATCTATCTATATTAACTCGGATCAGGATTTACATGGAATCCCTCCTCGCATGACAATCTGATATACACAAATAAACTAATTTGACAGATAGCTTTCATTTAAACATTAAAATAAACCACTAGTTAATGCTAGCTATTCGAAACAAGTGAGGCATGCCAAAACACTTACTTACCTTAAATAAGGGTAGATTATTATTTAATTTTGTGCCCGTGATAAAATTTCTTAATCCTATTAAAAATGTTTATTATAGTTAAAGGATGCGCAATGGATTTGAGTCTATTCATAGCAATTCAGACGTGCTGTTTAACCTTTCGATTTCGTAATATAATACTGCAACTAATTCAAAATGTCGTAGTTCAATGACAGATAGGTGTCATTAATCGTGAGATCGGTGAAGTTCGAATAGTGTACACTTAAAGTTAAAGAAGTTATAATATTACCTAAATGCATTTGTTATTTATAAATATAACTTGGGCATCTTTACATACCTACTATGCTCGGTTTGGGTAAGAAGAACCAAGACAAGGAATATAAAAAAAACCCTACGAATTGAAAAACCTCCTCCTTTTATTTTTATTTCGAATAAAAACTAGGGATCTCAGAGACCAGACCGTTTTGACATGGTATTATACACTCTATAAAGGTTGTCAAAATTTTAATTAAGTATGTACTAAAAATAATATTCCCCTTAGTTTATTTAGAGCCCACAATTAAAAAGTTCTGAGTAGCTTACTTGACAGATGATTTGACAGGTGCGATATGAAAAATATGTCAAATCAAGTTGTTGGAGAACTAACTGTATCAACCATGTACCTGGTGACTTCGTATGTCCAGGATGGTGGTCGCTGGTTGCTGCGATTCGTTTTACGAAGACTTACAGTTATTGTGACCGATACAGTTCCAGTTTAAATTAAGAATTAAAGAAAAGAAAATGATTTGTGCTAGCGTTATGACTATACACAATTTGTTCAAAGTACGGAACACAAGTAAGTTACTGAGATCTTACTTTTTGATTGTAAAATAGTCCTTAAATCCTTATCCTTATGATGAAATTGAAAGACTATTAAGTTTTATAAAATAGTTAGCGTCACTATTTTTATAAAGAACCCTACTAAGTAGGTACCTATTGATCAATTCACTTGATAATATCACTGACCACTATTATACTTAGTATGTGTCCGTCTAGCTAGTCCATGTAATGCAATTACTTACATAACAATATGAAGGCACCCACTAGGTACCTTGCTTCATACTTTCCAAATTGTAATTAAGATTTACTTTTGATAATAGATAAAATGCGTTGAATAACAGAGATGCAATAATAATGGCGACAGGGTTCTGTACCTCGAATGGAATAACAATACTTTAAAAATATTATTTGGTTGTCCGTCTGTCTATCAAGACCACAGAACATGGGGTTTAACACTGTTCCGTGGTCAAGACCCTTATTCTTCTCAAGAACACGTGGCCGTATTAAGTTGAAATTAATATCAAATACATACTTACTAAGAGCTATATTAAGCTTCTAAGTCAGCTTAATCTAGAATTCTATAGATACGGTTAATGTCGCTTATTTTATTTCTGAATAAATCAAAACCTAATTAGTACTTCCCGTTGACCTAGAAATATGACATCAGGAAACAGACTTGTATCATTAATTAAGCAATAGAAATAATCAAACAAATTTTTTTGAATTTAGTAGTTAGGGTATCACATAAAAAACATTTCTAATAGCGGAACGCTCAGTACGTGAGTCGGATTTGCACTTGTCCGATTTTTTCATTATTGTGTCAGTAATGGTAACTTGCAAGTCAGCGGTCAGTGTACCCCATAAACTTGAGACGCATGGCGTGATAACACCAAAACTATATAAATTTGAACTTAACTAAGTTGAAGCGCGTCAAGCCTCCTGGGTCCGCTGCACACAATTTTTACCTTTCTTACCCCCCGACGCAAAAACCCCTCTTTTTGTGTGTGTGGGGTGTAATCATTATTATTAATGACGTTTATAAGTGCCTGCCTGTCTATCTGAGGCAACGTAGCTCCCAGACTAGTGGACCAATTTTGATGAGGTTTTGTTTATTTGAAAGCTGACATGATCGAGATGGTAGAGTTAAGTTTATTGTCAATAAAACTTTACATGATTGGTCCCTTATGGAGTATCAAAAGGTCAAAGCTTTTAGGAAATAGTGTTTTATGTAAAACTTAATTGATGTTGTCACAAAATCATCTGCCTTACCAGATGGGAGAAGGCAGAAGGCACACCTGGGGTGGAATTGCGTAAGGTAATCGTATTCATTTGACAGTTCATATCGTATTCCATCGGCTGCAATTTGTATGGGATGACATATATTATGATACAATATGAACTGTCAAATGAATACGATTGACTTTATGCAATTACCTAGCAGAAGGCAGATGATTTTGTGACAAAATCAATTAAGTAAGTTAATTAATTAACCTTTGATCCACAAGGGACCAATCATGTAAAGTTGTATAGACGATAATCTCAATTCAACCATCTCGATTACGACAGCTTTCAAATAAACAAAACCGCATTAAAATAGGTTCACTAGTTTGGGAGCAACGTTGCCTCAGATAGACAGGCAGACTTTTAAGTTTATTCGGATAAAAAAACTGTCATAAAAGTTGTCGCACTTATCCGATGCAGTCTATTGAGATACGCTTAAAATATGACGGCAAGTAGGTCAGTACTAGCATTCAGGTTCGCCTTTTGTCGTCTCCTTGGGGAATCGCTGTCGATTGCACGCTGCGCCCGGCAAGTCATATGCACTAACTGGAAGAGCATTCGTTTTCGGCACAATGTATCGTACATTGATGCTTTTGACAGAACCTTTTTGAAGCATTTTTTACAAAACCGGCAACGTACGATAAATTGTGCCGAGCGATGAATATTTAGTGCTGGCATAAGGTGGTTATACCACCGAAAGTGGCGCCCTCAGAGTTTTTTGTTTAATAAGTTGTTAATAGAAAATGATTTTAATAAAACTTAACGTTGAATTTTTAGGGCCCATGGTCTAGTATTTTTAGGAGAAGGTCACTATATTCTCTCGTAGTCATTCGAAGAAGTAGATAGCAAATGTGTTCTAGCAGTGATCGTCTTAAAATACTGGACTATGGGCCCTAAAAATTCCACGTAAAGTTTTATTAAAATCGTATATTATACTTACTATATTGAATAAAACTCAGCGCGGCTGCGCCACTTTCGGTCATACAACTTTAGAATTGTGAGCATGAGCAGTGCTACAGTGGAGAAAAAGTCCCCGGCTCAGCATATGTTACGGCGTTGATGTTGGAGCCTTAACGCTGTTTTTCAGACGGAGGCTATAATACACACACAATACAAACACACACGACAACGTACACACGTACACACACATACACACTATCAGAGTCGCACATTTTTATTTTCACCACTTATAAATTCTTCTCTCACGAGCTTGCTTACATACTTTCTGACACAGAACACAGAAGAATAAATCACAACGAAAATAAAAAAATTAAGAATATACAATAAAATAGTTACTTATTAGGTAAAAAAAACATTAGCAGAATAAGTTAAATAATAACAAAAAATTATAAAATAGATTAATAAATAAATAAAATAAAAACGCAATCAAATCCATAAAATCCATAAAAAATATTAAGGATAGGTTAATGAAATGAATACACAATTTGTTTATTTAATTGACTCGGCACGTCTATTACAGTTGCAAATTAATTGTTATTACCCATTAATTAAACCATTCACTGGTCGTCCTTCGTGCTCTACCAATTTCACAGATCGGTTATAATGTGGGTGGACCAGACGAAACGAGCAGTGTCGTGTGTCGTTGCAAAATGTCGCATTATATTAGGTAGTTTAGTTTCTATTATTGCTTAAATGTGTAGCAACTGTCTAACATTTTACGAGTTCTCTTAATAATTGCATAATATGTTGCAGAACTGGTTACAGATTTTCTTAAAAAAGAACTAACTTATAGTTGTAAAATGGAATTTGTTGATATAAATAACATCTTGAGACTAGTCACCTACAATATTTTGTTCTAAAGTTGGAGTTACGTGTTCAAGTACCTACTTAAAAAAAAAAGAATAAAAATGTAAACAGTAATTGTTATAATCCGTTGCCCTGATTGACTCTCCTATAGTGTCATAATCTTAAATATTAAAGATTCTAACTCTAGGATAAGCCATTTCTTATATTGTATTACTTATCAGAAATAAACAGCTTTAAATTTTTTTTTTAAGTACTATATTGGTGAAAACCAAAGATTTTAAAAAACTTTTTTCCGCTCGCCGTCAGTCAAACACCTTTTCTCAATAGGATAGTTATTAATCACAGGTCTTACTTGTTGTATGGTCTTGTGTTATTAACAAATTATTTCTCTTGTTTCAGATGTGACAGTGCTGCCAGCATGGTGTAGAGTAATCAATGACTGTGCCAATTCCCGTGCCAAATATGGCTTTGCCCTTCGCTAGTGTGACTTTCTGCGTATTATAACTTCGATTAGTGCCGTTATCAAGTTATGAAACGGTGAAAATTATAAAAACAATATGGGACGACGACGTTGGAGGTTCGTCACTATCGCCTCGTGCCTGCTTTTTGTAATAAAAGACACACAATGTCAAGGTAAGGACTATTATTCTCTTAAGGCGAGGCCAGTTCACGAAATTTACTCTTGCACTATGTCTTTTGAATAAGGTTGAATATTGCATAACTTTAATTGACGCTTCGCAAGAAATTTGACGAATTTTAGTACATTTTTATTGATTTCTGAAATACTGGATCATTTATTAAAAATGTACTCGGTTGTTGTGTTAGATCGATAAAAAAGCTATCCTTTTTGCATAAAAAATCATATCACTGTCGTTGAAAATTACGAAATCTGACGATTTGAAATTTAGTTTTTATAAGTTTTTATGGTGTTATTCAGGATTTTTTTACAGAGTTACAATGCCATTTTTCAATATTCTGTTCAGTTAATTTGCTTCTTTGTTTCTTTTTCAGTCTACAGTATTTTTTGTGAAGTAGAATTTTACATCAGTTCATTGGATTCATTTTATGTTCAAAAATCAGACTTTTCATCAGATCGTGAACTGGCCTCGCCTTAAGTACTCTAGCTTTGAATTCCATGCCGATACAAATGGCTCTTTCTATCTTATCAATTGGCGATAAGTAGAATGGATGAGATACATTTCAAGACCTTTAAGCTTTAAATCGCGAAAGAGCATTGAAGAAATGTAGTAATGTTCTTGTTGTAGGAGACAAAAAAATAAAAAAAAGGTTTCTTAGGACAGGATGTTCTAAAACTCTTTGCCACACCGAGGGAAAGTAGCTTAAATATTGAAGATAGGAAATTTAATTAAAAGAAGACATAGTTTAGATTTTAAAATAATTGGAACTACATTTAAAGATGTAAAATAAATCGCAAACGATACGTTATACAATAGGTACGTAATAAATAAATAAAAATAAACATGGTCTTCTTTTTGTTTAAGATGCTGTGTTAATCAAGAAATAATCCTAATGAGTGTAAGCCTTTTGATCGGTATAGTAAAAAAATACTGATTTTATTTCCATATTTGGTGGGTTCGATTCCTGGTTAAGGCAGGCAAGTTTTCAATAATCTTTGAAGTCTTGTTTCAGTAAAATTTCCTACCATCTATATTTAAGATACTTTCCCTGCGTGTGGCAATGTTTTGGGATATCCTGTGTTTTCCCCATAAAAATTAAGTGAAATATGTATAGTTGCGTCCAAAAGATTAACAAATTCTTTCAGCGATTTCATTGCATTTTTTACGTCATTGGTTTCAATTTTAATACGCAATGAAGTAGTTAACCACTCGGCCAAAACAGAGCAATAACTGTCCAACTAATAAAACACGGGTCAATCATTGATTAAGTGGACTTACATGAAAACACATGAATTTAAAATTCTATGGAGATGTACTTATTTTTTTACAGTTTATAATTATACCCGAGACTTCATCTGCGTGAAAAGTTTTTTGCTCTCTCTCTCCTCGGGAACAGTACTTTTTTTTGGATGAAAGGTATCCTAGCTATGTTCTTCTCTGTACCCCTGAGAACGTGTATGCAAAGTTTCATGATGATCGGTTCGGTAGTTAGACGTGAAGCCGTAACCCAAACAAACAAAAGGCCTTTTGCATTTATAATAATAGTAAGGATTAAAAATGATGCAACTCTTTTCACAAAATTTTATTTTGAAGTAGGTACATAAAAAAAATAGACGATGCGAGAAATACCAGGCCGTAAAAAGATTAATTTGCCAACGCGATTTCTACGAGAAAGCGACAATTCCTAGCGTGCTCTATTTGTTCAAGAATTTTCTTCCGCTCGCACAGTATATGAATCGGAAAGTGGTGCTTATTTTTTATAATAGGGGAGGTGTGCCCAAAGTGGGCACCTTAAGGGAAAGTTGAAAAAAAAGTAGTTTATAACTTATTTAAGTTTATTTTTTCCCAAAAGGGTCATTAATTTATCTCTCTTGAATGTAGCATGGACCGATTCATCTAAAATTGAAAAATATAATATTCGTAATCAAATTACGAAACCTCTACGATTGCCCGCTTTTCGGCCCCGAGGGGGGCCTAAAACAGGCATGGTTAAATTTTATACATAGATCACAACATTATTAGACAATGTATATCCATATTCTGCCTTCAATAAAAGAGGAATAAAAGAAACGAAAAAATTTATCAAGTTTTATAATTAACAGCATTATTAAAATCAATCAATTAACAGCAATATTACACAATTTGAACAATGAACCATTCATTTCAGTACAACTTTCTAGGTACTTAAGTAATAACAATAAAATATCAAGCCTCGTCTGATAAAAATCCTAAAACAAAAATAATTATCTAAAAATATATAAATAATTAAAACCTTTTTTATATCGTTTTAATTTTATTTCCGACAAAGGCACTAGTTAATCGAATTTTCAAAACCTTTCAAAACCCCGGTGTTTGGTTGACACGATGTGAGTGATTTCCCCTGAGACTTAACTGTTGTTATTGTTTTATAACAATACCGAATCAAAGTTTATTCACCTGAGACTATATGTTGTTTAACGAGTCGCTGATAAATAGTAGATTGTTATACAAGACGCTAAAAGGACCCATTGCATACGAGGTAGTTTTATTCCCGAGCTTTAGCGAGGGAATAAATAGAAACCGAGTTACAATGGGTTTTAGCGTCGTGTGTTACACTATACTTTTCACTACGATTGCGAGAAAATAAAATACAATATTAAATAGTTTATACCTACTTCTGTAAACGAATCCACTCGTTTTTCTATCCTCCACTTCATAAAAACTTTTTGTACAATATTTAAATAAATTATTTGTGCTTGACGGCAAAAGATTAAAATTATTTCTTTCCTATTACAGTCACACAATTAAATCAGTTTGTAATGATAGAAAAATTCTAAAGATTTCGCGCCATGGACCTTTTTTTAATTTCTGCTGTAGCAGCTACGCAACATATACACGCATTCTACGATTCACTCTGTGCACAGACTATAAATAAGTCTATGATTTCACCGAAGAGATGCTGTTAGTTCCATTTTCAAAAATAAAAATGAGAAACAGGGGGCCAATTACGAAAATAACGTACGCAATTGCGTAACGCAGTCACTTGGTCACGATAATTGTCTGCAGTTCGTCGGTTGTGGCTATTAAACACATTTTCAATTTGAATGAACTAGAGAAAAACTGTCAAACTAACGCAATCACTTTGCGATATCGCATACGCAAGTGCTTTGTAATAGGAAACAATCATAACGAAGCACGGACGCAGCTGCGTGTATCGCATGAAACTTTTCGTAATAGACCCCCAGTATTAAGTCGAGCGAGTTTTTATTCGTGATTATGAATAAATACTTTTTCGTTTTAGTAGGCTCATTGATAATAGACAAACATTAAAAAAGAAAAAACTTTATCCCCTAGGGGTTATTGTGCTATTTTATCTCGGCTCTTGTACGTTACAATGACGGACTTTTTGAGCAAGAGGAGTGAAAAAGTTATTTTTTCTGTCGTAATATGAGTGTACGTTAATGTTGAGGTGTGCTAAGTGCTAAGCAAATATTATGGAAGAAAGTTTCTTTCTAGTTATCAACTGTTTACTTTTACTATTACTGAATCAGCAAGTATCTAATATCCGGGTGTAAGTTATTGCAACATAGTTATTTAGGTGTGCTAAACGGTGGTATTATACTATACTTATCTAGGTATTTAGTATTAAGGCCTTAACATGCGTCAATCCGAGCGGGTCGATCCGTGATGGAGTGAAATCGAACGTAACTCTTCTCACTTTGGGTTCAAATCAGTGCGCGTTCCAACGCGGCGGTTGGGTTGAGAACTAGCACCGAATTCTCAATTTTTACATGTTTTTATTACTTTTCTGCGCTTTCAAGTTAGTTAAAAAAAACTGTTCAATTAAGATTGAAGGTATTAACATCGCCTATTTTAATGGTTTTAACATAAACAATTGTTCTGTTTTCGAGAAATTTTGTAAATAAGACCAGAACAGGGTCCACGGAATATTTTTTTACATCAAAGGTGGTAACATCTTGTAATAAAAATAAAAGTACATTATATATTTTTTCAATACAGTTGCTCGAAAATGAAAGTTTACGATGTCAGTCGAGCGTGCGAAAAGTTGATTTTACCGCACGCCGTGCGTTTTTGTTTACGGAGTAGTACAGCGTGCGGAAAGTTGATTTTACCGCACGCCGGCGCCGTGCGTTTTTGTTTACGAACGTTTTTTTTTATTTCTACTAGCTTCCGCCCGCGACTTCATCCGCGTGGACAGTAGAAAAATATTGCAACCAGTTTAAAATGACCCCTTTTGTGTATGAAAGCTAGTACTACGGAGAGTTCAAGCTGTTTCCCTGGTTCCACCCACCTGAATTTGATGAAACATAGCTTAGATTTTAAGTTGGAGCTCCATCTACTAAATTGGGAAAAATCCATCAAAATTTGTTAAGCGGTTTTTGGGTAATTCGCAAATATTTAGAATTTACAGTTTTATTATATGAATAAATTACAATTTCAGCAGTACCTATAATGTTTTCTCGCAAATGTATTGAAAAACGTAGTATGACACACGGTTGTTAAGGTTTTTTAAAACTCGTGACGATTACAAACCCTCGCCTGCGGCTCGGGCTTATAAAACGTCAACTCGTTTTAAAAAGCTCCTTACCAACCTTGTATCATAAACTACTATTTCCATGATACGAGTAGCTTCACGCACGTAATCATTCAATAATTTGAATTGAATATTGGGATTTGACGCACCTTAAGGCCAGAAAGAATTGCATGCAGTTAACGTTGCATTTATATTTTCTTAAAACGGCTCTGCAGTTGTATAGTTTACAGAAAGTTACTTATCGTTCATCTCATTTATCTGTTACTTTTGCCCTAAATCACAAAAAATAAAAGGTACCTTAATGATTTCAACACAATGCTACTTATACTTATACTTTTCCAAGCTAAGTTAACTAAGCTTTCCATCGATCGATGAAGTGTAAATCATATGAAATTTGATATCGTTTTACATTTGCCACCAAAGCAGTCAGCGAAAACTCTAGGTCAATATAATAGGAATAAAAGGCAAAGGAGTCGTTTTGTGCAATTGGCTGGTTGGTTGTCACCATATTACTTTCGGAACCATAGAAATAGAATGTCAAAGAACAACCATGTCAATAAACCGGTGATCCGAAAAACGAATGTATACATTGTATATGAGATACGTAAAATATGTCTTACATACATAAAATATGACTAAATTATGGCAAAGGAAATTAATAAACTATGTTCCATACTGAAATAAAACACTTTTAACGGATACTAGCGCGGTGTTAAAAGTGTTTTATTTCATGTCTAGTGAGCGCGTAAGCTTGAGAAGTGAATATGTTCCATACTGTTTTCTTCGTCGATAAACGAATAAATGTAGTGAAATTTGATTTTAAAGAAACGTGTGCCAATATCTTATTTACCTGTGAAAAGTGTGATTAATTGGATTGTTTCTTTTTGTCACATCACAATCACTAACAGTTTAAGACACCATAGCTCCACGATACCCTTATTTAGAATTCTAATCAAGATTACCAAATATTTTAAAGAAATTGTAATTATCTTTTGCTAGGCGGGACGCTAGGGGATCTTACAGTAAAAAAGTTGGCACATTGTCACTTGATCCTTTGTCTCTTTTTTTTCATAGACCGTGTCCGTATAATGTTAACTTCTCTTTTCCACGCTTTGTTGGTCTTCTTGAGCGCAGCGAAAATTTTCTATGTCTATGTTCGGAACAATCCAAGTTGGCTCCGCAACTCTGGAAACAAAGTGACAGTAATGGACAAAACCGGACCGAAAGAAACACGTACACCCCTACTTTATAGGACCGTAGGCGAATAATGCAATAACGGGACCTATTTAGATATCACTCGAAATTATCTTCTCTACTATGCAGGCTAGCTATAGCCATTAACCATATCTACAAGCAAATTTGCTCAACATACAAGCAATGATATTATATCATAGCATACGAGTATATTTATGTTATTCAATGCCCGCGCGGCCAACAATAGGAAATCTATTGTGTCTCATTTTTCCGGGCTTTGAAGTTTTGATCATCATCAACGTTTGTCCTAATTTTATAAATTGAACATCGTGTAGAATACATTTTTCTGACTGGGTTTTTTTTAAATTCATCAATGCGTGTGCTACGGCCGCATGCGGCCAGACAACAATAGAAAATTTATTGTGTCGCGTTTTCCGTGCGTTAAAGCGTTAAAAGTTTCTTGTGTTGCATCTCAATATCTTTCAGCAAAATCCAAAATTGAGTTGAAGTATTCTGTTCCTATCTCTTAATCCATTTCTCCATATTAACTAAAATGTGGCATTTGAAGAAGTTGGCATTTGTAGAAGTTGGCATTAGAGAATGTGGTATTTGTAGAATCTGGCGTTTTTAACTCTTGTAGCATTTGTAGAATTTGACGTTTGTCGACTAAACGAAAATTATCGAGTGGTTCCTAAATACTAACCTACGCCTTCCACGTATGCCGGCTGGCTGGCACTCTATTTATTATTCAATAGGCCGACGCAAACCAACTGCTTGCTATCTTTGAATTCTAAAATCAAGTAGGTACCAGAAAGATTCTTAAGTATTTTAAATTATCTGAACTAACAATCAATTAAAAATAAGCTAGAATCCAATAAGAGGATACGCTTAAAACTGACAAGGCAGTAAAAATGCAGCTAACTAAATTGCATTTATAAGATCTTTGACCCAAAATATTGAAGACTCTCTCTGGATCCAGCGAGACGGAGCTTAGAAGGCAAGCCATTTATTATCTACTTACTATGTACAGTCACGTCTATAAATATGTTTTAGAACTTTGTCACTCTAAAAGCTATTACTTTTTTAAATATAAATCAATAAGAAATGACAACTACTACAAAGTGACAAAGTTCTTAACTGTATACATATTTTTTAGACATGCTACCATGCTTCAGCACCACTACTAAATACCTCTAGTGTACCTTGTGTCTGTCAGTTTTATCAGAGTGTTTTTATCAGAGGTTATTATACCTCCCCCGCTCCCGTTAAGGCGCTGTAGGTAGTGAAACTAGCGCCGCCACTGCATTTATTTTTTTTACTCGTAAACCAAGTCAATATTAAAAAAACTCATGTAATAAATTCTTAACTTGTCTCTAATATTTTTTTAATAACTCTTCAACAGTTTTCATTCTTTCTGTAAGTTTTAAAATCCATTTTAGCTCAAAGTGGCCACTTTTGACAATTATAAATTTTAAAACTGATAACTGTTGAAGAGGTATTCAAAAAATATTAGAGACACTTTAAGAGATTATCACATGAGCTTTTTTAAATATTGACTTAGTTTACGAAAAAAAAAAAAAATGTAGTGGCGGCGCTAGTTTCACTACATACCACCGCGCCTTAAAAAAAACTTTATCAAAGAAGTAACGAACAACTCATCTGAAAAATCTACCGCCATCCCTAAATAAACAATAACTTATGTGTTTTAAAATAATTCTTAATAGCTGTTTTGATACATTTTTAGATAATTTAATTTTAGTTATATTAACTGTATTGCTTGTTGAAATATCGATAACACGCTGTCTCTAGAATTATTAAGGTAATCATATCAATCATAACTTGTTATAGGCATGTAGGCATTACATTCCAAATACTAATAAGCAGATACAACAAGATAAACCAACACATAATAACCTTTGATATAAGGGCAAATGAAATGAGGTGAAGGTTAAATAAGAAGACGTGTTGCCTAGTCTTAATCTACGAATCCGAACCGCAATATTCCCAATTATAAGTCTAATCACAAAGGGATATGGTGGTCTTTTGTTAAAATTCATGTAGCAACGCGACGTGAGGGACCATTCTAATTGGAGATTTGATGCTTTCAAATCTGTATGACAAGCGATTAAGTTATTACGATTTTAGTAATTGATAGTTTGCATGCAAATGTTAGTGTCATTATGCGTAAAATTGATCGAAACTTGGAACATTTGAACATACTGTTAAGTGGCAGTGTTTAAATAACGTAAGAAAAAAATATGAAAAATGCAACTACTTTATAAATTTTGTACTTTAGCAACAAAAAACTATATTTTAAAATGTCTGTAATCTTAGATTGCGGAAAGTGGCAAAGACACATTTTTCAATTACGTACACAGATTTAAGAAATCTTGAGAAACATGAAATGTGCGAGCGAGAGAGCTGCAGTCAGCGGCAAAATCGCTAAGGGCTCTTAATATAATATACTAAATCAATCTTGCCGTTATGAAACTTAAGACATTAAATTAATTAAACTTAACTAATTAACTATATTTTGTAGGTACTAAATCAATCTCGCCATATATTATAAAACTTAAGCCAAGTGCAAACTCTAAGGATCTCGTACGTGACGATCCATTTAGATGGCGTATTTTAGTCCCAGGTGCCTTAGAGAGAGTACACACAATAAAATATGTTTGCTAACAACACCGACATGCTATAAAATTCACTAAGAGAAAATGCGAAGCTAAGATGCAGCTTTTTTAATTAAAACCAAACTTTGTTACCTTTTGTTTTAGTATTCCTTTATGGAGTCGTAACAAAATTTTAGAAAAACAAAGTAATATTTGAGGTTTGTCGTTACGAGGTATGTATGACTGACTGAATGAATGAATGAATTCTATAAATAAAGGCCCCCATCTTCAGCTTTTCCTTTAAAAGTAATCGAAAAAAATATGCAATGTGTTACATAAAACCCCCCAAAAAGCCATAATGGTAGATATAGGAACCATCGAAATGAGCAACTTTTACTATGGGACCATCTCTGAAATCGCGAAAACGAAAGCAGCTATTTCAAACATTGTGATATTTTAGTTTTATTTTTGTGAGAAACAGCAGATTTTTTCGCGATTTCAAAGTTGGTCCCATAGTAAAAGTTGTTCAATTTGATGGTCCCTATCTACCACAGGTTGTATAAAATGTGAGTACCGTTTCTAAAAAAATCTTAAGACATAATATAAGTACATTCAAGCAAAAACAATTTTATTATGACAAAGAATAATAATAAAGTGTTCTAAAAAAGCCGATAAAGCTACTAGCAAAATATATACTACATACTACTAGCAGCCATCTTGGAAGCGTGCAAGTTTGTGAGAAAACATGGAGAACTATACTCCCCTATGAAAAACACAAATAAAAGAAATAATAGAACCCTTAACAAACTAAACAAACCATTCACCACTATGAAACTCGTCTCGTCTAGCCCTCATCATATGGTAATAAAGATTTATAATCATATCCCTAATAACCTAAAAGATATACAAAAGCTCACCATATTCATTAACCATCTAAAATCATTTTTAATAGATAAATGTTATTATGATATTTCAGAATTTTTTAACGACAGATTATAGAAGAAAAAAATGTAGGCAATTCGTAATACCTACCCACTTCGATATCTCCACTAACAGAATATTACTTAAATAGAAATAAATAAAATAGAATATGGTTTAAAATAATATATAATAATACAATAATATAAAAATAATATTGATCATACTTGGAACAACATAATGATGAATGTTATTTAGTTATATATTATATCAAAATATAATACAATATCAAAGTACTTTTTGCAATAGTAGTTAAGTTGTCACTGTTAGTTTATATGCATGTGTTGATTTGAATAGGTACTTAAGGAAATTAATTTTATAAGTAAGAGGCGATAGTTGCCCCTCATGTTTGCTGTGCCCTAGCAGGGCGTCACTTGTACATACCAATATTGTAACACCCATTCCAACTCGTGACTTGCAATAAATGAATATGAATATGAATATGAATAGCCAATGAGGCAAGGAACAAAATGTTCAGCTACATTGAAGCTCTACATTCATATTTATTTACTCGTACTTAAGTTTTTTATTCTGTTGTTAGTCTGGTTCATGCTTTAACGGCATTGCACGAGTACATAATAAGCCTGATAAAGAAATTCCCACCCTTAATGAAAATAAAAGTCATGCCAAACACCAAGCTCGTAATACCGAGGAATTTTTAATACTTCAAATACGCTCAATGGCTTTATGTTCCAAACCAAATGTTGTTTAAACGTTTCAGCTCAGAGTTATTATACCTGAGGGTCTCTAATTAGGGACATGAGATTCGACGTGCCCTAACGAGCGTGGTAAACCCTACATCATCTGAACAGTATTAGTCAGGTGTCAATTTGTAACTACGGGGATTATGTACATTCAAGAATCAAGATGTTACCTTCTTGATTACGTCATGAGCTCCACATCATCACATGAGCCCCATGCCAAATGTAAAACGTAACGAAAATTAGGTTGTTAAAATAGCAACCGCACTTGTAGGTTCATGCATTTGACAGGTAGGTATTTTTAAATAGGTACGATCAATTTGTTCAATAATTTATCTTATAATAATCACTATATTTAGTGAAGTTGTTACAAAAACAATAAATTGCATTTGCACTTTGTACGAAAACACAACATAAATATGAGGAAGTGTAACTTTTAATGAGACGTCTCTGTTAATTAGCTAAATTATTATTTTATCTATTCAATTTTTAACAATTTTCCTGAATAAAATACATGAATATGAATTTCTGAAGACACAAAAAGGAAGTATGCTTGAAAGAAGTCAAATGCAGCTTATTTAAATATTATTTCGGAATTCGCCCAAGGTCTTTACTTTCAAATTCTTGTCAGGAAATATTATGCAGCGCAACGTAGGCGAACTGTGGAATTATTCAGTCGTTTTCCTGTTACGAGGACACGATGACCAGTAACTTGGAGAAATAAAAACCCGATTTCAACTTTGTGACTTTTTTTATATCTCGAAATTCCAAAGAGTTTGCATGTGGAACGTCTTGAATAGCACTGACGATCGACAGGTTATCATCTCAAACTCTGACTTCAACCGCAGATCAATCAAGTAAAACCGAGACACTGCTCTAATATAGGGTGGCCCAGTTTCGATTTTTCGATAGTAATAACCCCGTTTCTATAGTAAAAAATACGTGTAAGAAGGTGTCGCGTACTCTGGCTGAACTCCGGTCTGTTTCGGCTCCGGTCAAGTTTCAGTTGACCCCTAGTCGAACTCCGTCCATTGTCATCCATTCAGTGCCATCTACACGATCGCTTACGCGTGTTCTGTAAAGCTATCTAATTGAATGATAATTGCAAATAGGTAAGTGATTGCAAGATACCTTAAACTAGGTACTATGACTTTGAACTCCTAAACCACAAACTATCCCTAACAAAATACCGCTGTTACATGTAAACTCCTTTGACAGCGTGACTTGAATAACTAAACGTTGTGTTGGTGTTTTTGTTACTGGCTCGTATAAAGATACACCATAGTATTCAAAAACTGAATTAGATCCTATTGAATACATACTACTCAAAAGTAATTAGGGGTTGACTAGATTATATATAATGGTTTTTCATACAAAAGAATCTTCTGAAAGGTTTTTTTTTAATTTGATAGGCTCAAATAAATAAATCGTTAAACTAATTAGTTAGAAAGCAATAGTTTTCATCCTCGGTAAGTCGGCGTGGATTAGTTAGTTACTGAATGATTTCCTTCCCGGGTCCCATGGCGAACAAGTTGTAACTCGATAGAAATGTTAATCTGATTCCTCGGAAACTTTCCAACATCCATTCCTGAAACTTTGTTGGTTTGTGTAATGATAATTGTCTCTATTTACACGCGTTTGTTTCAATATTTAACTATCTATCAATGCCTAATCAAAGTTATTGTTATAGATAGACCTTTAAATAAAAACGTGCTAAAATAGCAATTTATAATACTCGCGCTTTCTTGCTTAGGAGTGCCATCATAAACTTAAACAAATGGTTTAAAATACTTAAATGTTTTTTTTAAGTAGGTACTACCTACCTTGAAGACTTTATTTCCTATCCTAGGTCCTAAAAATCAAATATTTTTCCAATATTTTTCTCAATATTACTTTTGACCACCATCTCTCATTGATTCATAAGATTAAGTATGTTATTCTTGAAGTATGCTTCAAGTGCTCAGTTTTATGTTTGTCCATCAGCCATTTTTGATGTCCCCACTGCTGGGGCACAGGCCTTGGGTGTTAATGACTGAATTTAACAGCCGGTTCCGAAGCACGGAGGAGTTCGAGATATATATAATTTTTGGTCACCCATCCCATGACCAACATTATGCGAATCGCAGGGCGATGCGCTTATCCACTGCGCCATCGAGTTCCACCTAGTAAAGCATGAGAATTGAAAAAATCATATTTCAATTAGCAAGTTTAACTATAAAACTGCTACGTAAAATACAGGTTATGAGAAAATTGCGAGATTCAACAGATTTTTTATTAAAATGCTAACGTTTAGCGCCACCAACGTTTTTATTTTCCGGTGAAACTTCCCTTCATGAAGCCACAATTTAGATGGAAGCAGTAACTCAATTTGTTTAACAAGATTAAATAGAGTGATCAGACGTTTTTAATAGATACAAATGTGACATAATGGCGTTAATATTTACGTTCAATTCAATTCTAAACATCAAATCCTTTCCAAAAGTCGTATAGACAAGGGTTTTCATAATTAAAGAAATTCATATAAAGTCGTCACAAAATCGTAAAACATAATACTCAATGAGGATCAGAAACAGGTTTGAATCCTATAGTTTTATTGAATAATATTAAATCATATTAATAGCTATGAAACTCAGTGAAAGATTTTTTGAAATCCGTTTAGAAATGGTTGAGTTTTTAAGGGTTTGAAAGAAATGCCAAACTCAATGCAAAATGTGCTTTATCACGTACGGCATAAGGTTCGCGTACGTCGCGATGACGTCATAAGGACCCCCCAATATAACAGTGTTTTAGCATGTTTTAGCTAGTTTAACTGAGATATCGCAAAAATTTCTACACAGTTAATCATGTGGTGGCATAAGCTTTCTGATAAGCCACTAAACAAAAATGGTTACTGATCCTCATTCTAGTGCACTGTCTATTTTGTAGCTTCCGTCACATCACATACCCGATTCATCCCGTGCCTACATACACATACACACATACATACGCAGCTTTATACACCGTTAATTTTTAAGCATAATTATCTAAAAATTAAATGGGATTTCAGACCACGTGAATGAACAGTTGTTCATTCACGTGGTCTGAAATCCCCATTAAACTAACTTTTACACGGAATCTTGAAAAAAAAATCAGCTGCTCCATAGAAAAGTACAACATCGACTCGACTATAATGTATGGAACAGCTGTTTTTTTTTTTCGAGATTCCGTGGTTGGCCCCATAGTAAAAGTTCATTCACGTGGTCTGAAATCCCCATTTCATTTTTAGATATAGGTACTTAAAAATTAACGGTTTAGCAGCTGACATAATATATTTGTAATCGAATACAGCTCGGTGGCGCAGTGGTTTAGCGCCTGGCCCAGCGATTGCGGAAGTTAAGCAACGTTCGCAAGGGTCGGTCATGGGATGGGTGACCAAAAATTTATTATCTCGAGCTCCTCCGTGCTTCGGAAGGCACGTGAAGCCGTTGGTCCCGGCTGCATTTGCGGTCGTTAATACCCACCAATCCGCATTGGGCCCGCGTGGTGGGTTATGGCCCATCCTCCTTACCACCCATAAGGAAGGCCTGTGCCCCAGCAGTGGGGACATCAAAAATGGCTAATGGACAATCGAATACAAAGCTGGCACTGGCTAAGGTATCATGACTCACAGATTCTAAAAAGAGCTTTTAGAAATTCAACCTACCGTTTTTCTGCCAACTATGTCTATGTTAAGCGAGCCTGAACCCTCGTGTGTATTACAAAGAGCTTTTGAGCTCCCACACGTCACGTGCACGCCCGCCCTAATTACCTGCGATTTACGGCATGTGGAGCACCCTAATATTAATTACAACTTATTGTTCTAATGAATACTGTTTTTTTAGGCCGAAAAGTCCTTTTAACGAAACTTTAGAGGGCAAAAAGCGTGCCCTAATTATATTCGTTTGTAACCATTGTGTAGAATTTATGAGTTGTGTCGGGTGCGATAGCTATAATGATCATATTAAATTAAATTTTAGGGCTTGACATTATGTTATTTGTTTGAAATGACTACATTTATAGATTCGTACAGTTACGAAAGAGATTATCACGACTTCAAGTCTTCAATAACTGTTGAATTACTCAAAAATATATTTCCCTAAATTAAACGAGTACCTACTAGTTTCATCCGTTGGTCGAACATAATAAGTACATAAATAACGCAACGTAACGTGCTACCTCTTAAAACTAAAATACCTAAAAACAAAAGAGGATATCATTTTTAGATATTGTAATTTTTTGTTTGAAAAATCACAGTTCAGTGTGACTCTACTTTATTATATTATTAGCCTTTGTCATTCTTCTAGCTCCTACTTACTATCCAAATTGTATCAAATGTGCGGTGGTAGTGAAACTAGCGCCGCCACTCATTTATTTTTAATACTCGTAAACCAAGTCAATATTTAAAAAAGCTCATGTAATAATCTCTTAAATTGTCTCTAATATTTTTTTGAATTTAACTCTTCAACAGTTATCATTCATTCTGTAAGTTTTAAAATCCATTACTTATTGCCAAAAGTGGCCACTTTAAGCTAAAATGGATGGAGTTATTCAAAAAAATATTAGAGACAAATTTAAGAAATTATTTTTTAAATATTGACTTGGTTTACGAGTAAGTATTAAAAATTAATGTAGTGGTGGCGCTAGTTTCACTACCTACAGTGCCTTAAGAAACTGAGTTACTTACTTTGTGCATTTTTATAGTAGTATGGGAGTATGCAAAGTATGACTAAGTACTTAACACCGATACCGGACCAAATATTTAACAAACCAAACCAACGTTTTAATTAACATTCAAGTTTAAACGTAACTATGGCTGTATCGCCTACGGCAGTAACGTAACGGATCCCCTAACTGTGGGCCCTACCATGAGTTGATGCAAACTGTTTACATTACCGTAAACTATCGGATATACTGCTCACAGTCAGTGCGAGTGAAAGAGACAAAACGATGGTTTACGGTAACGTAAACAGTTTGCATCAACTCATGGTAGGGCCACTGCTCCATACATGATGCGGGAAACATCTTAAGTCGTTTAGAAGTCTCGAATAGGCTTCTAATTAATTACCGAGATTGAACTTAACGGTACTAAGCGAGACTGGAGGAAATTGTGAGGATAGGTTCATATTCATTCGTCACAAGAATCACAAAATATGAAATTATGCGTATTTAATTTCCTTTATTTGGCCCGTTAAGTTTTAACAAGATTTTTTATGATAATAATAATAATGTTTATTTACGAGTATAAGATACTAAAAAACGTGCATGTGTTTCTATTGTTGCCATGCCAATATTATTATTCCTCATCATCATCATATCAGCCGCACGACACCCACTGCTGGGTATAGGCCTCCCCCAAGGATCTCCACGACAATCGGTCCTGCACTGCCCGCATCCAACGGCTTCCTGCAACCTTCACCCTGACGTCGGTCCACCTTGTCGGGGGCCTAGCCACGGAGCGCCGTCCGGTGCGCGGTCGCCATTCCAGAACCTTTCCGCCCCAACGGCAATCGGTTCTTCTCGCTATGTGTCCCGCCCATTGCCAATATTATTATTAAAAAACAGTAAAAAGCAAATAATTCAATTTTCTTTGCAGATTTCATTAGGTAGGTAGTTAGGTGGCTAGAATACTAAGAAAACGTTAAAGACTATTAAGAAAAACTAATACTTTTTAAATTGTATGCTCGTTGACGATTGATAGTTGAAGATTGAGAAGAATAGATAAAAGTAAAACGAGTCTATCGCAATCGCAAAACCATGATCTGCCGACAAAATGGTTTTCCTGATAATTAATTATAACAGATAATAGGTAATAATAATAATAATTTATTTTTATAAAAGTATTTCACATGTTGATACATACATAGTACAGATTTGACACAAACGGTTACAAAATAAAAAAAAATGGTGACACTAGCACCCATGCTAAGTTGAGAAGACAACTTAGGCAAGTATCTTAGATAAGTATCTCGGTTTTGCCAAACGTTCGGTAGTATTTTGTAACGTAAACCTAGCTTAGTCATTTTAAAAAAGTTGTTGACATCATTATTTTTAGTTTGTCTTGAAATAAATTGCCTTATTTAACATAATCAGTAATAATGTTTACATTTTGAACGTACTAAGTAAGTATTCTATAAGAAGTGAAATCTCACATAATATCACTTTGACTAATATCTGCAGGCCTGTCCCTCGCGGGCAAGTTTATCGAGAAAACAAGTTATACTTTGCGTCTCCAATATTTTTCCTTGATTAAGTTGGTTGCGGTTTAATTTCCCTAAGGGTCGTGTGGGTTTCAGGCTTGGTGTCAATTTTGATGGCTTTATTGATTACATTACGATTTACGATACATAGTAGTTATAGGTATATCTAAACATGCTGTTCTTAAAATTGTTGTGTCTTACTTTTGAAGTAGGTACCTATTTTATTTTAAGCAGCCTGTTTGTAAATTTCTCTGCTAAATATTATTTGGTGTAAAGTAAATCGTAATAACTGATAAGCGATATTTGATGCAGGTTAATCAAAATCGTAAGCACAACTCAACATTGATATTAAGTTACTTAATATAATTGAAAAAATACTAGAAAAAAATCGACTCACTCGTAGCAGCTCAGACGGGACGCGAAATTTTCTAGTAATTTTTACTTTTTCGCTGTAAGCCAGCGTTATTTCATCAATGTGAAGAAGAATTACCTTCAACATTCGAATGCAACATCTTTTAATGCCAGACAATCAATTAAGATGAAAGAGCTATATAATATTGAATTTTTAGATTTTAGCATTCACAATGCTATTTTTATATATTAAGTTACTTAGTATAATTGAAAAAATACTAGAAAAAATCGAATCACTCGTAGCAGCTCAGACGGGACTCGAACCCGCACCCTTAGGATTCCGGCCCAATGCACTAACCAATTATGCTACCGAGTCGCTAGTGGGAGTCGCGAAATTTTCTAGTACTTTTTACGTTTTCGCTGTAAGCCAGCGTTATTTCATCAATGAGAAGAATTACCTTCAACATTCGAATGCAACATCTTTACATATGCCAGACAATCGATTAAGATGAAACAGCTATAATAATATTGAATTTTTAGATTTTAACATTCACAATGCTATTTTTATATATTAAGTTACTTAGTATAATTGAAAAAATACTAGAAAAAATCGATTCACTCGTAGCAGCTCAGACGGGACTCAAACCCGCACCCTTAGGATTCCGGCCCAATGCACTAACCAATTATGCTACCGAGTCGCTAGTGGGAGTCGCGAAATTTTCTAGTACTTTTTACGTTTTCGCTGTAAGCCAGCGTTATTTCATCAATGTGAAGAATTACCTTCAACATTCGAATGCAACATCTTTACAGATGCCAGACAATCGATTAAGATGAAACAGCTATATAATATTGAATTTTTAGATTTTAGCATTCACAATGCTATCTTTATATAATAAGTTACTTAATATAATTAAAAAAATTGAAAAAATAAAAACTTTTTAAACTATCAATACATTGATAGTTAATAGTTTGAAAAGTAACTATGATTAATTCACCAATCAAAAAAGCATCGGCAAGCAAGAAAAAAACCATAATAAAATCGAAACGACAAGATTGCATTCAATACTTTTTATTCAATCTTATTTCAATACCATTAGAGCTAAAAGCTCATGTGTTTCAAAAGAACCCCTATTTACATTTGCATCGGATTTTTCCGATTCCATGCGCTCGCACTTTCAATACTCATCAATGCTTTAAATAGAAAACGACATAAAACAGATTCTTCAGCTTAGGATTTTAAATGCTGGCACAAACAAAGAATGGATTTCGCCTCCTATCACAATAAAAAAGGCGTAAAACTTACAGCGAAAAATTGGGCCCCATTAATCGTCAAGAGAAAACCCTGATTAGAATTGAAACGCTTTTCCAATTACAAAATGTTGAATCTTTTTATTTTTAACACGTTTTTATTTTCAATTTCATTACAAGATTTGCCTCTATTAGCAAATCTTCTAGACTAGATAAATGATAATAATATCATAATTTGACGAGTGCCTATTCCTTTTATTATAAATATTCGAAAAAAAAATATGTTTTAGTTTATGTAACTTAAGTATGTCCGCGTGTTATGAATACATATAATTAGCGATTGACATAACACCAAACACTTCTCTAGTAAAAGAAGTGCCAAAAAGAATCTCCGATCACTTCGGTTATGAGACCAATCCATCGATTTCCTATTATGTCCCGACTTGCTTCCACTTCAGCTTTGATGAGGACGCCGTTCTTAATTAGGTATATGATCCGCAATAAAGTAATTTCCTTGAGATTATCTTCGGAACGATGTGGGCCCGAAACCAGGACGTAATAATAAACTGGAAGGGCCGTAAAAGAAGATTATCCGTGCGTTGTCTTTGCGCCCCCCAAATATGTTTCGTGGCAAACATAATTTTATTCGTACTGGGATGAATTGTGGCAAATGACGCTGGTGGAAGTGACTTCGCCCTTAGGATCAGATATCAGCTCGGGTATATTATGCTACTGAATAAGATTACATTATGCAACGATGGGTACTCGCGTGCGGACTGTAGCTGTTATTGCGTCTGCTAAAGTATAGGGAATTTACTGGTTCATATCAAGCGCGTTAGAATAAGAAATAGGTACGTTATGCTCAGCGTTTTATAGGTAGATAGCTTTTAGAAAAAACGGGTAAGTTACCGAGATTGGATTGTTAGAGTGACCTATTTTTATAATATTTGTGTAGTGTAGGTACTACTTATATTCACCCTAACTCTGGTTTGTCGCGTAGCCAAGCCATAGTTTGATACGTACTTGTTGTCATAAGGTAATTCACTTAGCATCTGGACAGAGTACCTATCCATTAATTCCTTTTATCTTTCTGCTTTTATCCTTAATAATAATTTACTGAATGTATGTTCCTAAATAGCTAGGGTAGCAACAAAGAAAAACTATTGTTATACTTGTACGAGTATAAGAGGCAGCACAATTATCCATAGATTTTTTCACTAACACATGTTTCTAAACTACAAAAAGGAATGAAACGATAAATGAAACTTACGTTCTGAAATACGAATAAAGTTCTAAAGCATAAAGTATCACGAAATTGCATTAAATGCTTGGAATGGAACCACATGAGTATGGAACGATCTCGAAAAACAAACGAAAGTCCATTACGATATTGTTTAGGGTGCAGAATCCACGTTGCCGTTGTTTTGTTCGCTGATATATTAGTTTATTGAAATAATAGGGATCGTTTTCAAGTTGGGTATGACATAGGTACTAAGCAAATTTATGGCGACACGATGGCGACCTAAATGAAATTCAAATTACGTGGGTCGGTATGGGCAACTTTTGACCTAACTCAAATTATTTATATCTTACCAAATATTTGTACAATTGGCGGTAATATGATTTTTTGGCGAAAATTTATAATAAGAATTACCAAAATTATTAAGTATCTAAAATTTCGGGATGGTTATTGGGCGATGCTTTTCTTGCACTAATGTATAAATAAGATTGCAGTAATTGACTTTTATTACATGAGAATCTATTTATGTATACGTAGGTATAACTTATTTTATTTTAAATAGGCGATTTTCTTTCGATATATTTGTTTTGGTGATAAATATATATAACATACTTTTGAACGTTACTGCATACCGTTAGGTTTACTGGCAACCTCAAGTAAAAATAAGTTGCATCATCGTGCGAGCGCAACCTCTGCAATACAGTCACAGGTCATTAACCTTTATTAACATCCAAGGGGAAATCACAAAACATTCCTTTGATTATTTGCATCTTACCTTGTATGAACGTGGTATATAGGCAGCGTCATACTTACCAGCCAATACGCTCACATCGAAAAATATCTTAAATATCGGAACAGCCAACACGTCAGGAATTTCCAAAGCATCTATTATTTATAAACAAATTGCAAAGAAATTACTGAATAGTAAACAGTTTATAATATTTTTGCGATGAGTAATAACCATTTTTATGTTGATTTATTTAATAACAACCTTTTTGGTGACATTCAATTCTATATGGGTCAGGCCAGGGATTTTGCCACATTCCAGATGACAAAAGTCTCCGCCTCCTTTAATTTTAAATATAGTGCTCTTAGAAATTTCTCAATGTTATCATCTTGTTTCCTAAGAAATAAGGAACCACGGCAGCTAAAGATAGTTGGATAAGTTTATAAATTAGGAAAACTATTGACATTTTCCCCCCAAAAATGACGATTTTTTCACAAAAACTGCGAATCCGCATGGGTAGGTGTACAGTTTAAACATCGATAAAATGATCATTTCTTAACATATTAATAAGCTGTTTAATTTGACGGTTTAAAACAATAATCAGTTAGCCATGCCTTTAATATCTTTGCGTGTTTCCTAAGAAAAAAGATAATTTTTTGGCAATAACAAAAAAAATGTAGAAAAACGATTTCTTTGCACTACTTAGGTTGCGCAACCATTATCATCCATTTTGTAGTTTTAAAACATTTAGTAAAATGATTTTTAAGTGCTGGCAACACTAAAGTAACGTACTCTAAGGTCAATACAGCGTTGACGGCCATATTTTTTGTCAATTTGGTGACACAGGCGATCAAAGTGAAAAGTGTCACCTTCTTTGCGGAGTGCATTTTTTGAGATTTCAAGCTCAGTTTTTTATTAAAACTTATAATTTTTGTTGTGCATGGTTTAATTAGATGTATGTGATCTGTTTAAGTTAAATTAGCCTTGTAAAATAGTATATTTTAAGTGTTATAATCGATTTCATTTGTGCCTCGGTACCGCAAAACTGACTTTATGCCACTTTGCGATACCATGCGATACCAAATTGCGCCACTTATTTTACGCTATTGAATAATAGTGCATGCACACTAGGTTTGCAAGTGTTTTTGAAATTACCTTCTTTTATCTGTAATTCCGCTAAAGAAACATGACTAGCATTATTAATTGATTTGTTGGTAATAATAATACATAACATAAATACAAGTGCTTTATTATGTTTTTGTTAAAGTCTATAGAATACAAAATGTTTATCAATTTACTCAGGTGTGCTATTTATTATTCTGCTTTTCAGGTACCTACCTACTTACTTCAAATGTAGGTACCTACTACCTATTTAAAAGTTTGTACCTCTAAAGAAAAAAAAGACACATAAAAGATAATTTCGTTGCCCTTCTGTTTGTTATGACTTTTTTCTCGGGAACGCGTAGAGTAGAGGTTTCAATTATTAATTAAACATACCTACTTACATAGGTACCAACATCATGTTTCTTTTTCAGGTGTGATGCAAATCCTCTTGCAAGTACCTAGATACAGTTCGTTATATAAAATCACATCAATGTATGTGCGCCTTAATAATTTTGCGCTACTATTTTGCGACACCACCCTTGCGCTATTTGTGGCAAAATTCCTGGCCTGACCCATATGTCAGATTGTCAGGGTCTTCAAATCGAATTAACCATAACTAGATTTATTAAAAACTCGTTTTATCGTTTTGAATCACCACTCGCTTTTATAGCTATTCACTTAAAAAAATTATTCTGTTCTTTTACTATTACAAGTAATATGTGAATTTCAGTACTATAACGCTTCTTTTTCTTTTCTTTTCAGATGAAAACGACTTTTACTACACTCCGGTAGAACGAAGTTTTGCTCAAGTACAACCACCTCTGTTTCCAAATAGTCGACCTTCGACTTTCTTCGAACACGGAGACAACTTTAGACTACCACCAGCAGCTGTATCACAACCTTTATATAATGAGGGACACGTCCGATTCCCAAGCCCTAACTACAATCAAAATCCTTCGCCTTTTCAACTGCCTACTGGCAGAAGTCAGTCTGGCACACCGTACTACATAAATCAGCCAGAAGTTGGAACACCACAACGACAAAGGTTCAGGCCTGCTCTTCCTTTCAACTATCAGTTAGTGCATCCAGCTTCAACGAAAAGGCCTGATGTTTCCCAAATACATTCTGCGGCATACCAAAATGATCCATCTAAACCAGAAACATTTTTGGGTCAGATTACTATTAACAATCCAGATATCGATTACCTCCGAAATAGTAGATTTAAAAATATACCATTCGACGGTAACAGCTTAAAGAGTAATGGGCAGAGTGGCCATATATCCCATGACGAGGATATAGATAATGACAACCAGGATCTCTTTGATCATCACAGAGTAACGACATATAATCCTAACAAATTAGCTAGTAAACAAAGACTGAATAATAGACCGAATAATTCAAGATTCTCTCCTCTTGAAATATCCTCTTTAAATGATAAAACAAACTTTCGAAACAATCCTAATAAAGCTGTGTTTGGTAATCCTAAACCATCGGATACTGATGCTAGTGTATACCGCAGTTCTTCAACAGAATACAAAGCTCTTCTCGATATCGAGCCGTTACTTGAAGATGATATAAGCGATATAAGCTCGTTTAGAGAACTTATGAAAAATACACAGGGTTCCTTTGACGTAGAAGTTATAAAATCAAACCAAAGCGATTCTGAATCAGAACAATCTGATGATAGTAAACCTGATGCTAGTTCAATGAATATGAAAAATCTTTCTGAACACAAATCGTTACTGAATGATGTAACTAGTACCACCGTTTCAACTACAACTAAAATATCGACTACAGAGAAGAATTCAGAAGACTATTCTCATGATGATGTTCAAAGTGAGGAAATTGAAGACAACGAAGAGTATGAATACTATGACGAGACTGAAAGTCCCGAGGTAAAACCCACGACTCAAGTACCCCAATCTACGGAACATGCTACAGATATTTATGATGAATACGATTCCACGGAAGATATAGAGAATACAACAGTTGAATCAAAAACAAACTCTACGGAAACGTTCGACGTTTTAGTAATGAAACCAGAAAAAACTATGGTTCAAGAAGACAATTTCAAACATTTTGTAGATACTACAATGATAGATCAATCAGATAACGCAACGACTGTATCCAACACTGAAACTTCTATATCCGACGAAGAAGTTAGTTCAATTGAAATACCCTCAATACTTGGTCAAGAAGTAGTGTCAGTTGTTACTACCAAAAGTGTTGTTAATGGAACCATTTCAATTCCTGACTTTACTTTTGCTCCTACTACTGCAAAAGTCAATACAAAATCTAACGTACCACAGTCAGCTGAAGAAACACCGAGCAATGAAACATCAACTTCCGTAACAACAGAAAATTGGATAGTGGTTGCATCAGTCCAAACAAGTAGAAGCGTATCTGGTGCACGATTCTTACCATTCCCAGCAGTAGGTCATGAAGAAAAGAAACAAATTTTATCAGATGAACAAGGAAATGATGAAGATGTTGATGAAGAAGCAGATGAACCTGTAACTAAAAATCCTAAAGAGGAAGACACGAGAAGTATTTCTAGTAGCTCTTCTTCAACTGAAAACATAAATGATAAATTAGATAGCATTCAGTCAGAATTATCGAGTGATGTACTTTCAGGTTCTTTAGATAAAGAAAACAAGAACATTGAGCTTATAACGGAATCTACGACAGAATTGACTACTACTACTACAACAACTACCACAACTACTACAACACCGTCAACTGTAAATGTGTTTACGCTAAAAAGCACGCAATTGCCGAACGTAACTGAAAGATCTTCACCTGATCCGTTGCCTGTAATGATTAAAAAATTCACACCACGTGTATCAACCTCAACCACTACCCAAAAACCAAAGAAAAAGCTTGTTACAGTAATGGATGATTTATCAGGGCTATTGCCACCAGGGTACAAACCAAGATTATCGTTTAAAGACAAGAGAACAAGTACTACAACAACCACAACCACTACAACCACAACTACGCCATCTGGTCCAATTGATGATTCTATTATTAATGGAACCCAAGGCCGATCCTCAGGAATAAATACTAAAAATAGAGTCATAATATTAGATGATAAATCGTTGCTTCCCAAAGAATACAAACCAAAGGAACATAAGCCACAAGAGGATCTAGTTAAAAAGGTCCAAAAAGATGACATAAGTAAAATTTTACCTGTGGGCTTTAAACCAACTTCTTCTGAGCCTCCAGAAGTTAAAATCCCATCTATTTTAGACAAAGTACAGCAAGTCGATATTTCTTCATTCTTACCGAAAGGTTTTAAACTAAATTCTTCAACGACTGTAAAATCAGATACAGAATTGAAATCACTCCCTAAAGTTCTTCCTGTTAGTGATTTATCGGCATTTTTACCTCCTGGATTTAAGCTAAATTCTACAGAAAAGGAAACTAGCGAAATTCCGGTTATCAAAATTGCAGATATATCAAGTTTATTACCACCTGGATTCAATTTGAACAAAACAGAAGAAGAAATTCCTTTAAGTACTACAACTAAAGCACCGGGTGGTATAAAACTTGTGTTCCCATCACGACCTGGTAGTAAAGCTGCGAGAAAGACTACTGCTAGACCTAATACTAGTATGGGTCCAGTTCCAGTGACACCAAAGATTCAAAAAGGATGGCCCACAAGGTATATTTTATTACTAACCAGTAATGGATTTTTAAAAAGTTTTTAAGATGTTAACTGTATTTCTTTTTTTTAATGTAGAGCATCAACTGAGTTCACTGGTTGGCCATCGCCATCCACAACACCGTTCTCAATCGAAAAATTGTTGGAAGCACAAAGGAATGCAACTGCAACAAGTCCATTACCTGATTTGAATACCGAAATATCGACTCGAAGATCTACGACTACCTCGACAACAACACCAGTGCCACCACCTCCGACGACTCCAGGCGTTTGCAAGAAGGAATGTGATATTGCTGCTACTATAAAAATTGTTGCAGGTATTATCAATTATCTTTAAACCATGACTGACATGTCTCTAAAAAATATCAGCCTATCCAACAATTTAATATTTACCTACTTTTAGGTGCTACATGGGTACCAGAATTACTGGACAGAAACACGCCAGAGTGGCAAAGGCTAGCAAATGAAATGAAAGAGGAGGTACCTATTTTATTTATTGAATTTCATGAAATGGTTTATTAACTCGACAATTAATGTCTTGCGTAATTATATATAGGTAATTCATGATTGTGAAGTAAATTTTTTTTATAACCTAACATTATTCACTTCTCAAGCTTACGCGCTCACTAGACATGAAATAAAACACCTTTAATGGATACTAGCGCGGTTTTATTGAAAGTAATTTTGGTAATTAGTTGGTATTCGGTTTGATTTTTTATTTTCCCGACGTTTCGGCACCTTTGCAGCTGCCGTGGTCACGGGGGACTGAAGCTACTTGTGAGCCTACCCTCAAGCAATGGTTTTTTTTAAGACGTTCAGAAATTAAAATTTAACAAATATTTTAATTGGTTTAAGTTTTGGTTTGGTTTTAATTTAATTTTATATGCTAAAAAGAGAGAATCTACTGAAACTACTACCATTTCATAAAATTGGGAGGCCCCTCCAAGAAAGAAATGGCGAAAGAAAACTTGGAGAGGAAGGCCGACCTCCGTCTTTTATATATTTTATATAATTTAATAAAAATTTATGAATTTTATAAAATGGTAGTAGTTTCAGTAGATTCTCTCTTTTTTTAGCATATAAAATTAAATTAAAACCAAACCAAAACTTAAACCAATAAAAAAAATTGTTAAATTTTAATTTCTGACCGTCTTAAAAAAATTCATCGCTTGAGGGTAGGCTCACAAGTAGCTTCAGTCCCCCGTGACCACGGCAGCCACAGAGAAAGCAATACTATACGGCAGCTGCAAAGGTGCCGAAACGTCGGGAAAATAAATAATCAAAACAAAGTACTTTCAATAAAACCGCGCTAGTATCCGTTAAAGTGTTTTATTTCATAACCTAACATTACCATTTTAGAAAATCCAGTTAAATGATTATTTTTATTTCTTTTCATAATTTTAATATTTTCGTTACTTTTCAGCTAAATTCTGTTTATTCAAAAGCTGCTGATCTCAAAAAGTGGTATAAGAATATTCGTATAGATGGATTTAGCCCAGGGTCAATCTTGGTTGACTACTTCATTGAACTAAACGATGTTGATGATAGAATCGATACCATAGATTTAAAGAAAATGTTCCATAAATCTCTTTACGAGGCAAAACCAGGTTCTGTAATTGAAACAGTAAAAGAAGAAACAGATGATGAATTTGATCCAGACCAAATGATGGGTGATCAGCCAGATGAAGATAGAATGAAAAAAAGTGATGAGAAAATGACTAAAACAATAGACAAGTCTGTTGGTAAACTGGAAATTGGAAAGTTTGTTATGGATCCGGCGTATACTGAATTTATAGGTAGGTAACTAAAATACAACGCGTAAATATTTTTTAACGTTATACGTTTATACTCTTGCCTTTAATTTGATAGTTTGAATCAAATTCTGCTCGGATTGAAATATTTTTTCAATCCATCCGACTTTTCCAAACAAATTAATAAAATAGAAATCCTTTTTTATTTTAGTTTTGCCCAAACGCGAAGAACCAACACAAGAGACTGAGCTTGAAGAAGAATCGTTCCTACCTCAGTGGGGCATCGCTGTTATTGTTATAGCGCTTGCTTCTCTCTTATTCGTAGTAATTTTCGGCGTAACTGTGGTAAGTATTTACCTTATGCTTCTTTCTGCATTAGTAATCTTTAATAGTCTTATTAATAAATTAATGAACAATGTTTCCCGCAAAATACCGAATTTTACATGATTCAACTTTTTAGCTGGTGAATCGGCAGAAGAGCGCTAAAGCAAAACAGCCTATACCACTAAGCGAAGATATGCTACGAGAATTGGACAAGAGTCATATGGGAGGGTTTGATGATATGCATCAATTAAAAGACAGAGATCTGCCCTATCTGCCTTCTGGAAAGGTAAAGGTACATTATTATCACAATCACTATCTACATTAATTTAAACTACTTTTAGCAGAGATTTTGCTATGCGTTCTAATCATGATTTTGTGTATCAATAATTAATGTTACTGTAAAAGCCTGTATAGCAGCTCACGTTCGTAAATCCTAAGATTTGCTCTTAGGATTTACGAACATGAGTTGTTAAATGTAAGAATTTTATAAAATTAGTTAAAGCCAAATTCAAAGTCCAAGCGGACTTTACCATTAGAGTTCGGTACATGCTAGGTTTTACCAATAGCGATTGGAATAAAACATTAAGGTAATTAATAATTATAAAACTTGTTGTATTGTATCAGTCAAAACCATTAAAAAATATCATCATTATTTTTATTTATCATACGATTATTTACATTAATTACCTCTACAATATGATAAAATTTCCCATTAATCAAATCCATACATTGTTAAAATTATTATCAATACTATTATTATTAATTTGTGAAATGAACACCTTGACGTAAACCCTTTTTGCATATTTGTCATGTCTCTGATGTAAAACCTAAGATTTACCGAATGGTGATAAAAGTTCGAATTGAACGATGATCACAGAACTTCGGTCTCTTACCAGAGTTGGTACATCTTAGATATTAGGATTTTCTTAAGTCCGTGCTGTTATAGTAACATTAACACAAAATATCAAAAGGTACTAACTAAAAAATTTATACAATACTAAATAATATACTAAAAAAAATACGACTCGCACCAGATTAATACTCAGACGGGAATCGAACCCGCGACCTTTGGATATCCGGTCCAATGCTCTGACCGCTGAGCTACCGAGTCACTAGTGACATCGTCGAATTTCTTCTAGTATATCCTACTCTTACGCTGCAAGCCAGCGTTATTTCACCAATGTGAGGAATTACCTCGACATTCAATTGAAATATCTTTCCAGATATTTGGCAATCGATTAAGATGAAATAGCTATATAATTTTTAATTTGAGATTTTTGCATTCACAATGCTATTTTTATACAATACTAAATAATATACTAGAAAAAATACGACTCGCACCAGATTAATACTCAGACTAGTGACTCGGTAGCTCAGCGGTCAGAGCATTGGACCGGATATCCAAAGGTCGCGGGTTCGATTCCCGTCTAAGTATTAATCTGGTGCGAGTCGTATTTTTTCTAGTATATTATTTAGTATTGTATAAAAATAGCATTGTGAATGCAAAAATCTCAAATTAAAAAATTTATATAGCACAATTTTGTGAATACGATTTTCCATCTCATTTAGTTACATTAGATTTATATTACTAACACAATATCTGACAACGCTTTATTATGCAATATCATTATTTTCCACCAGCAGCGTTTATCAACGGCTTTCATCGAGCAGCTGGCGTACCCGAATCCAGGAGACTCCTGGAGGTCTGAATGGACTCCTCAGCTGCAGAAATACATGCAGCATTACACGCCCGATTCAGGTCGAGGTTCGCAAATATATGGACCTGTTGGAAATGCATATGGGTAAAAAATTTATAAAAATAGTAAGATTTGTAATTTCACAGAAGCAACCCCATTTCAAATCAATAAAAGTAATTATGAATGACGGTTGACAGCAACTATGTATGTAGTACGGAAACTCTCGAATGGTGGGTAAAATACGACTGAAAAGTAAAAATCAGTCTCAATTTCCATTAGAGGTAAACTTACTCAAAATTAATTTAAAGTAATTTTCGTTCTTGACCCCGTTTTTATTTTTACCCCTGTTGTTTCATTATTGTTAAGGTTCAATTAAGATATTAATTAATAAATTTGTTTGGCAGATATGGCGGTGGCGGCGGTTCGCAGTTGTACGGACAAACTGGTGGCGGGTCCCAACTCTACGGGTACAACGGGGAGTACCCGGCGCGCTCCCACTACTCCAGGCGGCGGTCAGAGTACGACAGCAACTTCTAGAATATTCCAAACGTTCTAGAACACTCTGAGACTTAACACACTTTTGACAATATCATCTTTATAACCTCAAGTTAATTAGTACCCCGATAGTCTTTTGTCACTTTACATTCGATCATCAACATCATTAACAGGTTGTGAAATATGTTCTATTTAGCATCAAATCTAAATTATACCACAGATTTATACGTGTTTTATAATGAACATGATATTTTTAGCAGCTTTTAGTCCGGCCTATTTAGGACTACAGTGCCAATTGTTTTTTTGCGTTTTGTACTTAAAAGTATGTTTTAACAACCAGATACTGAAATAGTTTTAAAAGAAAATTGTCTGCCAAAATATTAACTATACGACTGATTGTGAGATGTAAATAATATAGAATAAGAACTCACCAATATTATAAGTCAAGATTAGTATTTAGATGGATAGTAAGATGTGCAACATGAGCGTGATATTTCATTTAAGCCGAACGATGAAAATTCGTCAGAAATACATATTTTATCGGTTCCATAATATACGAAGATGTAAATATTCCATCCATCTATAAAGTAAACTATTCGCAATCATAATATTGCATAGAAAGTCATAAGGCTTGCTCAAATAAAAGGTGCGAATGAAACATCGCGCTTTTGTTGAGTATTCGGTCTATAAAATACTTCTGTAGATATTTCTGCATACCTATATTTGCTCAGAATGTCGTGGAGCGTCAACGGGCAACTTGTGTGCGTCAAACGCCTCTTTGTGCCAAATGTTCGATCGACGAATTGTATATAATAAAGTATATGAATTTTCTGTAGAGAATGTTATTAGAAGATTGTAGTGTGGCTGCTGAACCCTCTAGAGAGACATCCGAATTCGAAAATGATTTTTTAATTTATTAACGTAACGAGTGTGGTTAAAATGAATAGTTTGTAATCACAAAATGGGCTTATATATGTAATTTTGTAGGAGTTATGAGAGCTTTCGTTTTGAATGCGGATGTAATTCATTACATAGAGTGGTACCTAACGCTTAGGAAGGTCGTGTGTATAGGGCTCCACAGAGACAGGTAAAGTGTGAATAAAAATATCTCGTCATTTCATTGGATGTAAGAGTACTTATTCATTTTATAAAGAATTTACTCGTAATAAAGTTATGTATGTATCTTCAATTTTATTATCGTAAATAGATAACATCAACTGGTATGGACATAAATTTAATAAAATCTAATTTTTATTACTAGCTGTTAGTCATAAAAGAATGCTGAAAATTTTAAATATAAAAATGATTTTCATGAACGATCATATTCATCATAGATGTCGATTGTTGTTGTAAATTCCTGATATTATGAAAGAAAATTAATGTATTTAACTACCAATTAGTTATAAGTATAGTTGCATGATAATTCGTGTATATAAAATCAATTTTTGTACATGTAGATTTCTAATTTAATTATTATAATTATAGTTAGAGACAAACTAAACAATTAAGACCTTGAATATAGATATATACCCATATCTTAAAGCCTTTTTTTTTACCTTTTCAGTCTTTCTTTGATAATTTTTAATAAAAACCTTTAAACAAATCCTATTAAACAAGCTTTCATTAGTTTTATGAAAGCATTAGCCTGTTCGTCTAGTAATCTTTGTTTTGCATTTCAATGAAAGTTTATGGGATCTGTCGAGATGAGCCCTCCGCCACAACCTCCGCCTTAGGTGACAATTTGTTTTCCACGGCCTGGAGGCGAGTGACAAAATGAGTTTTATTTTACAATATAGCATTTTTAATATTAGCTCAGACTACATAATAGTACAACTATTAATGCTAGAGGTACCTACTATACGATACGAGTACACAAGATTTCTACATATTAGTAGATATAATTTAAAAATGTAACTGCAGACAAACGTGTTTTGTTAGGCGTTTGTCTTTTGTTTTTTAGATTAGTCTACAAGTCTATTAGTTTAGAAATAGGATAACCATATCGAAATTAAACCTAGTCATCACCGATATTTCAAGGCATTGATACTTATCAATGCCTGGTGATTTCACTATAATTTAATACACTTACGGGCTATAATATCGACTTGAATCAATATGTTATTATTTTGTGTTTGGAAAAATTGTGAAATTTATGAAGTAAAATACCCACTTATTTGACAGACAAACATTTGGGCTATTCATCCACATAAAAGTCTTGCAGTGATACATGTACTTTTTACCATTGAAAATGGTTATCAGATGCAAATCGGCTGAGTCGTATTTTTGGCCATATCTCTGAGGATTTTGGGAGGATCGAGATAGGAATAGTACCAAAAGTTGAGGAATTTATCGACACACGTGTGAACGTTTGAACTTTAAAAATCTATTAGTAACTTTTTTTGGAATTTTGCAAAATTCGGATAAATTCGGGTTTTTTGGGGGGTGTTTGGTACCTTTGGAATTTACCTTGTACTTTTAGAATACTTACAAATGTCTGATTAGGAACAATTTAAATATTCAGAGCCATAGCGTTGCTTAATTTCAACAAAAGGCAGTGAGTCTAAGTGTATTAAATCGCTTCTCAAAATTATGACTGGAGGTGACGATTTGCCTATTCATAGATTGAGAGCCCTCAGTGAGGTAAGAGGTAAGTGCTTCACGGCTCCTAAATGGCCTCAGGAAGTCTTATAACTCTTAACACGTTTTTTTTAATAGCTCTTAAAGTAGAATGTTTGAGTGCGGATCCTGTAATTAGGTAAAAACCTTTTAAGGCACTTATTGGTTTAAACTGTAAAAAATATATTTTCGTGTTAGTAATTTTGTAATATTATTTAATGTTCGAAATACTTGTTTATTAAAAGCAATACCTTGAAAATTGAGAAAATTCGTAGGTACAGTGCCACAAATATTTTGTTACTTCTTAATACAAAAAACAAAATGTCATGGTAAATTCTTCCCTTTCCAACAATTGTTTTCCAATTGTTAGCAAGAAAACAAGCACATCGTAGGTCTAGGTACCTACTATAAATTTGAAACACCAATAGACTCAGCCAATGTGCAAAGCAAACAGCTCGGAACGCCAACATTCACAAAGCAATAGCGACCCCAAGCCTCAATCGCATCCCGGATAACAATTTGTATTGGGGCTATTATTTTATTTAGGGTACAAAAATCGGTCCACTTCGAACAAAAGCGACTTTATCTAAAAAAATAGGTTAATACAAAAATAAAACAGCTATTGGTAGCTACTGATTGAAATACCTGTACCAGAAAAGCATATGAATTAATGTAAAATATTATATTTCTATGCAAATTACGGTAACTCAGTTGTCTTTTTAAGCAACGCAGTTGTTTTTCCTATTAAAATTGGCTGTCCTTCTGTGCGAGTCACTTGACATAAACTTAAATTGCTTTAAAAATGTTCACGACGTCAATATTTTTGAAAGTTTTTAGTAATACGTAATTGTATGAACTTTACTAGAACGCCAATAGGTATGATTTTACCACAACAGTTTAATAATAATAAAATATTTCTCGCCGTGTCTCCGTTGCAAAGCAAAATGTCGCGTACTCAGTGTTACCATAGGAAAGTGAGCCTTAAATAAAGTTTTTTAGACATCTTTTCTCCTAATATCCTTTGATCGGTCATGAATTGATATTGGCGCTCGGGAGGGTGGCGAGGCGGTGCAACTGACCAAGCCAGTCGCTCGAAAGAATCACCGTTCGGGTGCGTGTGTTTATTGTGAGACCACTGAGTTACCGGCGACGGACGGTGAGTTTTCTAGATATTATTAATGTTATTTAATGCAAAATATGTAATAATTAGTCAATATTGTGGTTGCATCATAATTTATTTAGAATATGTATCCATTTAAGTACCAAGTTTGAATACGTTTAAGTTTTACAACTGCGTTACGACTACACTGCGTTACTACCAGTAGTAACGCAGTTGAAATTTTAGTAACACAGTGGTATTCCGTACACATTTCACACATTAATCACACATTTTATGGCAGAAATATTACTTTTAACTATTGTTTTGTTATAGAATAACAACTTCGAGCGAAATGGCTTTAACATCGGCTGAAAAAATGTACATCCATCGAAAATTTCCTTTGGCGTTTACGTCATAGTGAAAGTTAGCTCTGAAAAAGATAAATCTTACACTTACATTGGCGTCGCTCAAAGTGATGTCGATGAGGAAGGAAAGATTAAAATTATGTTTTTTAAATCAGCCGATGATTCTGGGAAAGGGTTCAAAGTTAGAGAAAGATGTTTCTTACGAACCGTATGAAAGTATTTTTGGAGATAGTTCCGAAGCCCAAAATAATTAAGAAAAAAATTAAGAAAGAAAACGAGTGTACTACGAATTTAATGCGCCATTAAACATTTTTGAAAAATGATAATAAACATTTTTGAAATATATGTCTATTAAAAAGTTGATGTTTCAAAGATTTTTTTACGTGTTTAAGAAGAGTTTTGTTAATTTTTGATTGATTTTGAATACTACGAATGTTTCTTATGTTTTTATTAGTTTAAACTTGAAGAAAGTACAAAATGCTGTGATTTAGATACTACGGTGTTACTTGTTTTACCACTGTGTTACTTTTTGTCCCTCTTTTTCTGAAAGCATTTAGTGACATAAAGCTAATTAATATTGAATAAGAACTTTAAATTTAAAGATTACTTCATTATTTAACTTGTTTGTAGCTATTCCTTATGACATCAGCATAAAATAATTAATATTTATTCCTATATTCGAAATGTCTTTCATTTTAGTTTAATGTTTGGTAACACAGTGGCAAACTTAATTACAAAAGAAATCATTAGACTGAGACTATTTGTGATTTAACTTTATAAGATTATCCTATACTGTCGTTAGTATATATGTGATATGTTTCCGAACTGAAATAAAGGTTCCAAACAATAAAACTTAATTTTGTAAGAAAGTAACGCAGTTGTTATTTTGCCTCATCATTTCTTGAACAAACGTCAATAAATATAAGACTTGGCAAGAAAACATCGCTGCAAATGTCTTAAATGTTTACTATAGATAATAGTGAACATGAATAGACATTAAACGGTACAAAATGCTTACATATTTTTTCCAAAAAAAATGCTGCGAACGTAGTCCAAATTGGTCCCTTAATAAAATAATGGCCCATTGACTTGAGCGCACTACGCTATCGCACGCAAACAAAGCAGGAAATTGAACGCGCACGCGTACAAAGCCTCAACAACGAAACAAAAATCGAGTTGTATAGAATCAAAGACAGCTAAGTGCATAAATGTCAAATTGACAGGAAACGTCTTTTAAGTTTACCTCAGTAATAACGTGGCTCACTTTTGTATGGGCCTTAGTTAGCTAGTGGCTAGTGGTTAAGTGCATAAATGTCAAATTGACAGAAACGTCTTTTAAGTTTACCTCAGTAATAACGTGGCTCACTTTTGTATGGGCCTTAGTTAGCTGCCTTTGAACCCAAAATCATTTTTAGACGCAATTTAAAGGGCTTTAGCTATTCTTGTTTCTAAAATAAAAGAAGTAAATAGTTAGAACCGAAAATTTCCTAGATGGCGTGATACTCAGTTCATTTTCGTAATTTATGTCACTTAGCCGTCTTTGATTCTATACCCCTCTATCAGAAAAGAGTGTAGCTACATACGTTTTTTTACATTTTGTATGGTATTCAGTAGAGAAAGTTAAACAAAATACTGATTGGACGACAGAACTTATAAAAATAAGTTTATGAACTGCATAGAATTTAAAAGTACCTAAATTTGTATTAATACGTTCAATAATGATCACGGTTCTATTCTTTGCAAATTATCATGTTGATATACGACTGCGAGGGTAGCGGTACTCTTAACAGTATAATACTAATGATAGCAAAAAAGATTTCCATAGATAACAAAATTAAATCAACTGGAAACTAATCAATTTACAAAGACCGTCAAACGCCTTCAATTGTGGAGAAGGCAATTTTTGAATCCGTCAGTTCTTATATTATATTTTGTACTATTAACAGTCGTGTTTGTTTATACAATGTCATTTGTCTACACTGTAGGACTTTTAGATCCGGAGAAATCAGTACTTTTCAGCAGGGCCATCTAAAATAAATAATCAAATTTAAAAGAGCGGTCATTCCAACAGGAGAGGGGATGGACTCCAACATGTGGGTGTTTTGTAGATAAAATTAGTTTTTAAATTAACGCCTTTAAATTATCGCTTGTACAAAACCAAAAACATTGTATACTTTTTAAATTTGAGATTTTTGCATTCACAATGCTATTTTTATACAATACTAAATAATATACTAGAAAAAATACGACTCGCACCAGATCAATACTCAGACGGGAATCGAACCCGCGACCTTTGGATATCCGGTCCAATGCTCTGGCCGCTGAGCTACCGAGTCACTAGTGACATCGTCGAATTTCTTATTATATACTTTTGCCAGTTGTTTAACATTTTGTTACAAAGGATAAAGGTTGCTGAACTGTCAAAAGTGTCTACTTAACGAACTGACGACTGTACAGAGTAACAACTTCCAATCGAACACAATAGTACTTGGGATGTTTAGTTCAAATGTACAATAATTTGTTGGCACAGACCATACAACAAATAATGTCTGTGATTGTTGGCTATCAATGTGTAACTAACGCATTTTTATACGAGTATAATAAGAAAGTCAAAGAACCCCAATAATTAATGTTAAAAGCTCACGCTGAAAGTAAATACTCACATATTTTTCGAAAAATAAACAGGCTCTTTTCTTCACAATATGAGTAGATGCGAGTAATAAATTAATTCCCCGACAAAATATCTCCCCAACCGTACATAATATTTTGGCCTGGCAACTCGGAATATTCGTACACACTGGCCTGATATTTGATAACACATTACTACGGCATAATTATTAGGGCTCCTGGGGGCAAGATTCTCATTACAACACACGAGGGCCTTTAATACCAGCCTTCTCATATTTACAACATTATGTGCGTAAGTATGTTACTGTGGTTGCTACAGATAAGAAATATTACTCGTACTTTGGGGGAACTTAATAAAGTGTAGTCTCTAATGGCAACGTTATGTGTACGAAAATTAAATATTTATTTAAGATGGTATCCAGACCGAAAGTGGTGCCACCCCTTAAGACCCTATAGTCTAGTATTTTTATAAGGTACCTATTAAGTTTCTTCGTAGTCACTTCTAGAAGTATATAAGTAGCAAAACTTCCAAACATTGCCCGCTTTCAACACATTTGCTATCTGCTTCTACGAATTACTATGAGGGAAAATAATGATAATTACCTTCTAAAAATACTAGCTATGGGTCTTAAAAATTCCACGTTTAGTCAAAATCAATGTCAAAATGTCTTTATTAAAATAAACTTATTTAAGCACTCTTGAATCGTGTATATTTTCTTACCACCCCTTCCAGACTATTTCAGACTTTTCTAAAATCCTTAGTTTTATTAAAATCCTTCTTTTTTACGAATTTTTAAATAATAGTACATTACTGCAGCGGCACGCAACACAGGCATTAAAGGACGAACGTGAAAATGTGGGCCGAGGCGAAGCCGAGGCACACATACGTGAGTCCATCAATGCCCAGTTGCGGCCAAGGCTTGTATAGTACTTTTCTCAAATAATGCGCGGAAATTCAAACCAAGTAGTAACTTTTCTAACATTTAATTTTTATTTAAAATTACAGTAATTGAAAGTAACAAATCGCACCGTCTTGAGTTTCTAGGTCTTTTACGTATAAATACTGAATATGTCGTTGCATCTTTATACACCGAAAATGGCAAAAATCAATCCTGAAACAAAAATAGAGAACGTGTAAAGTTGTGATGTTAGCTGTTTAACTAAAACAAAGTGGTAAATTAGTACCTATATACTTATCAATAAGTACGAAAACTTACTTTTTAGGATCCAAATACACACTGTCTGATGCTTCTGACAAGAAAATTTGCACGTTTGATGCAAACTTCCTACATTTATACCCTTGTGAATGTCTTTTGGGCATTGCAATTAGGTTTACATCTGGTTTACTTAATGTTTTTTGATTTTGGAGAAAACATGTATTCTATTACAGTTCTTGTCGCTTCTTGAATTTCAGGTGGCGTCAAAAAATCACTTTCGTGGCTTGAACTTATTTTTATATTAAATTAATTACTTAATTTAAATCGAAGATAAAATATTTGATAAAACAACAAACAATTTTGACAAAACAACAAACAATTTTGACAATAATAACTTCCCCCGCGCCAAGATCCATAGATAATACAATGATATTTTATGCTACCTGTCCGAATCGTATGTTACACTTAAGTTTTGTAACCAGCCTGCCTAGCATGACCGATTTATATCGCGTGATATAGCGTTTTATCACGTTTAACTGTCAAAAAGACAAAGGAATTTGACAGTTCAGTGTCGATAAAATGCTATATCACGCGATATAAATCGGTCATGCTAGGCAGGCTGGAATACAAATTAATAGGCAGGCGTTAGTGCTCTCATGACACTGTTACCGTGATTCGGAACTTTCCATTTGCAAAGCCAGTTCTAATTTTGAATATTGATGATGATCACAGACCTCATTGGCTGTCGTGTTTCATTGAAAATTTGGTTCCATTTCTGAATTACACGTGTATAATGAGTTTCAATACTAACATTTACGGTCAGACGCAGGCAATGTTTCTATGAAAATCCATTGTTACACGTTAGTAATGGATTCTCATACAAAAATTGCCGGCGCGGTTTAGGTCTGTACAGAAACTCCGATTTAGCCCGAAGAAGGTTGTCAAAATAATGTTCGAATTTCCAAGCATGTTTGAGAAAAAACTTTTGTAGGCGCCATTTTCGGTATGTAGGTATATAAGCTTTTTAGTAAAAAGGTTAAATATTACTGGTTTACCTAGATTAAAATAAACAATCAAAGAAAGATAATGTTGTTGTATTTACAGTCATCATCATCAGAACAGCTCCTTAAAGTCCACCGCTACGTACCTTGAGTAAAAACCTTTGTTAATCCTTACTTGATTCATCATCACTGAAAAACAAATATAACTTTGGGAATCATATTTCCTTATTTAATGGGAAAACATAGATCAAATTTTTCAACATCAAACGTAAACTACACGCCAATAATTATCCATTCGTTTGCATCTTCAAAACTTTTTATATGCAAAATAATGAGATACGAAAGCTAAAATGCTCAGTTATTTTCCAATCCTGCCACGAAGTTGTTCAAAGAAGTAAACTATTTCTGACCGACAATTTTTCTTTATTTTGGAAGCAATAAATTGGGTAGATCAGGCATTGCAGGCCTAGAAACCCGCCAGTAAAGTTTTGCTGCCAAAAGTCCCAGAGTATATAAGTTAGTTTCAGTACTTTTAGGGTACCACAAGTTGGGTACGAAGCAATGAAACAAGTTGACTCATTGAGGTGGAGCATTTCTTCGCTTCACCTGAATGCTTGGAAGTCCCCGAAGTGAAGAGAAAGTTTCAGCTTAGCTAGTTTACATTTCAAAGTTAATGTAGGAAGCGGTAACAAAGTTAATTTACGTAAATGCCTCTTTTTAATTCGAATATTTATTTGTATAACGCCTGCAACAGTAATATTAAAATTATACACTCTAAAAGAGAACTATTGCGAAAATAAATTACTAAATAAACAAATTTCAAGTTATTGAGAAAAACTCCATACCGAAATCGTTTTATTGTATAACTAATGTGTAACAATTTAGAATAGAAAGAATAGACAAAGATTTTATTTTGTGAACCAAGTAAAATAATGCAATATTTAAATATCTTTTTAATTATTATAAGCTTAGTCTAAATGGAACACAAAAAAGGCTCACACTCAGCATAAGTTAAGGCACCCAAAGTGTGCCCTAACACACATCTTCCGTGCTATGACTAATAAAATTTATGACTATGATAAAAACTCGTGAAACACTATTTTATTCTGACACACACTATACTTGTAGCAGTGTTGGGCAAAATGTAATTAACTACTAATTAACAATTACAATTACAAATTGTAATTGGCGACTTCAGTTACAAATTACTTGAAATTATTAAAAAGTAATTCAGTTAACAATTACAATTGGTAATTGTAATTGTTAATTGTAATTACCTAACTACTTATATAATTTCTTTTAAAGTTGAGGTAGTATTTTAAATAATACGATGTAGTTTCTGTGGTAGGTAGCGAAACCACTGCTAACGACGCACTGATGCGACGGGTGCGACGAAGAGAGGAGTAGGGATGCGATTCGCAGGCTGATTATCTAAATAGAAACTATTTAGCGACCGGTTTCATTTGACAAACATTGCTACTTTTCTTGGGTATGTTTTTTTAGGCCAAAAAGAAGAAGCAATGTATCACATTCATCTGTCAAATGAAACCGGTCGCTTGGTGGTTTCTGATTGGATAATCAACCCGCCGATCTTTTGAAAGATCGGATTGGCTGGCATACGATCCGGCGATTTTCGGATCGGATCGAGACCATACGATTTTTTGCCGGATCGATACAAAACTTGAAAAATAGGATCGCTTGGATCGTATGAATTAAAACGTGGTTTGTTTACGAAAAATAGGTACTTACTTAGGTTTATTTGTAACGAATCATATCTTTGTTTACATTTTAAACATGGCGGCATCAATCATCATCATTCAAGGTACTTGTTTACAATTTTTACATGGGTTTTTTCTATTTATTGGGGTCGACAAGCAGTTTCACAATAAGTAATGTTAAGCTAATCTTAAATAGTAGATTTAGTAAATTGTCAAAAAGACCAACACCCTCAACCACAGATTAATAACTTTATTTTTAATGGTTTACTTCGTAAAAATCAAAAAATAATTGCGTCCTTACTTATTTGCATCCGATCCGGATCGATTCCCTAAGGATCGGATCGACGGCATGCGATCCGATACAATCCATTACGATTCGAAAAATCGGATCGACGACCCCGGATCGAAAATCCCTAGAGAGGAGAGGTGCACGTGAGGAGGCGCGAGAAGGGATACCTGTGTGCAGTAACAAGCTACACACACACACACACACATGCGCTAAAAGCATCGGTTGTGATATGCTGCGTGAGGACAGCAAGCGATCAACATCTCAATTTTATTTATCTTTTATGTACCCCCATAAAAAGTAATTGAGTAATTTTAATTACAAACTAATGTAATTGGAATTACTAGTGATTTATGTAGTTGCATTAAATTAATTCCAATTACATGTAATTTCAATTAAAGTAATTCAATTACTTTTCATCTAATTAGTAATTTAATTACAAAAGTAATTAATTACGCCCAACACTGACTTGTAGGTAGAGTGTTCCCAAATCGAAACACAAAAAAATGTAAGTAATGGATAGACATATTATCTACCGCTACCATTTTTCTTATAAATTGAAATGGGTTTACTCTCAAAACATTTTTATACTGACCCAAAACAACGTTTTATGTATTGCCCGCGTTCTCCACTCCGATATCGCATCCTTCTATCGGTACCCTTTCAGACGTTATATCGATAAAGCACCTATAAGGTAGAGAAGATAGTGGAGAATTGCTCTAAGGCTAAAGCCACACTACAATGAGCATCGCTTATTACTAAGACCCATACTACTCGCTTAGGTACTCATCTTAGGCAGCCAGACACGGTAGGTTTTGCTGTCAGTTTAACCACAGTCAAAATGTTTAAAAATCCAATGCATCACAAGGAATAAATCAAAAATATGCAAATTAATACAATTTATTATTGTACTCTAATGTAAATGATGGCTTATTTTTGATTTATTCCTTGTGATGCATTGGATTTTTAAACATTTTCGAGTGATAGCAATGACGCAGGAAGTAAGAAACAGCGTAGATTCACCCTACCTTGTAATGTAGTGACTGATGGTAGCATGAAGTTAATTTCTTCTTTCCATCAGTCAGTCAGACTGATGGAATTTGTCTGACGCTTGCATGAGCGTGTAATGGCCGCCTTAATGATCATATTGCATCAATCGTAGTTGGCCACATTGCAAGCGACGCGTCTAGGTGGGTCTTAGTAGTCACCACGCAAGTCTCGTAGTAAGCTTGGCACGTTTGTGTGGCCTTAGCCTAAGGTAGACAGAGATAGAAGATTGCTCTTACTATCGCAGGGTTTGCGATATGGGATGTTATTATAAAATATTAGTATGGCCCCGAGCGAAAAGGAAAACGAACCGGCAAAAACGTATAAGATGCTATCTCTATTGTGCGTTTATATTTCTTTTTATATTGATTTGAGAAATGTTTACTTATACTTGCATACCAAGGAGTGCTCAAATCGCAAATATATTTTTGTTACCCATCCATACCAATTGGTGGAAGCTGATTAGTTAAGCGAAAGAAGTACTTTTAAAGCAGAGCTACCTTTCCGGTTCAGTAAGAAATTACGAAAAGAGATTTCTAAAGCAACAGTATAATAATCTTCGATCAAGAATATCCTAGATATAACGCTTCACGAACTAAAACAGTACGTAAAAATGGCACCTCAAATAGCGTCCCACTTACAAACTTGGCGCTTATTTTGTACATAATCATCTCTTATTTTGTACAAACTCACATTTTATATCACTGATTTTGTACAAAATAAGCTTATTTTGTACAAAAACACATCTCTTATCACTTACTTTGTGCAAAATAAGCGCCCAGTTTGTAAGTGGGACGCTATTTTGAGGTACCATGTTTGACACTAAGACCGGACATCTGGGGTATTCTTGATCGAAGATAATAATATACAAATCTTTCCTATACAAATCTAGAAGAAAAAACTATCTTCAAGGCGCAAAAAAGTCCCTGACCATTTCTCAAACACTGCCGTAACTATAGTGATATATGTTTTTATTGGGCAAGATGGCGTCCTTGGGGTAGGCGATAAATTGGCACGTCGGAAGTCGGGAACGAGGGCAGAAGGTCAGCCGTTGATGACGCCCAAGCCAAATGTATTAGCATTGCAAATATTTGCACCAAGTCTTGCCTTATTAATAATCCACGAATTTGATACAGGAAGGGTTAATGCGAGCTCCGTGATAACTATGTAACGAATATTGAGTGCAATTTTTAATGCCTATAATAAGTAACATATTTTTAAAATATTCCATTTATTTAGGCCACTGCAAAGTAAGCTATGCCACAAAGTACGAGCGTGTCAGAAATGGTCAGAAACGTGGAGAGAATTAAAACAAAATAAATCAATTTAAATAAAGTAATGTTTATAAAATTGAATCGTCCAATTTCTTTTATCCTACCACCTGTTCGGACGTCTTTTTTTAGCTGAGAGAAGAACAGGCGAAAGAAACTCGTCAGCTATTATCAAATCGGATATTTACAATTAAATCGTCACAAACAACAACAATATAAACTTAAAAGTTATCAGTTAATCTCTTTTATTCAACTATGGATACTAGTTACCAAGCAAATGCAAAATAAATGTACTTTACTTATTGTTACTACAAATAATCAGAATAATCATAAAATTGGGAATGAAAATTAACAGCGGATAGCCATTAAACAACAACTAAGTCACACACAAAACAATTAATTCAGATAACACAATAACAATGAAGAATTTACTTAACTTAAGTCCCGTGGTGCTCCAAACTTAAAAGTCCAACGTATGCTCAATTTTCCATTGCTTAAATACCCACTAAATTCAACACAAAAGTTTACCCCTCACACCACTTTTCAACCAATCATAATCGACTATACTATTTGTACAAAAAAGGAATATCAACGATAACATTTTATAAAACAAATACGTTGTAATCTTTTTGAAACTAAATCCCAATGAATTACAATAATTGTTATATTAAATTCTTACTTGCTTAAATTCTTAAAAATACGTTCAGCCAATGATAGGAGTTACGACTAACTATCGTGAAATTATTAAATATAATAAATGGTAAGTCTTTTAAAACTTGCTAAGATATTTACATTATTTTTATAAGAACTGAATCAAAATTTGATCTTAAACAATACATGATTATACACTATTACCAAACATTAATATTCTGAAGTGTAGGGCAAAGGCAAATGTTCATACAGCCAAAAATACAATTATTTAGAGAATAATACCGAAAGCTCTTCATAAAATCCGTCAAGCGCCTATTTTGTGGCTATGCACAACGTAGTAACGAAAAAGATTAACTAGTATGGACTCTGCTGAAAAAATGCTGAAGATTTACTTTTTAGTAAGAAATGAACTCGTGGCATTTCTTAAGGCTGTTTTACTGGCGAAACTTCATTAAGAACCATTATTAGTTTCCCAAGTGCAGTAAAAGTTGCTAAAGCACTCATTAGTCATGCCAATAGCGCTATTTCGAATAAGAGTAAGTATTCCAAATAGCTGTGATAATTCCAACTTTTACACATTCTTAAGTCTTTTGTTTTTTGACCTTGAGTAACCTTAAGGAAAGTTTAAGAAGGTAATGTAAGAAGAGACAGAGATATTGTAACGTTAGAGTCGATTAATGTTACTGTTTGTTACCTTTTACTACGGAATGTAAAATATGTTATTTCGTCGACCATACCCGATATTAATTCGATCAGAAAAAATTGAAAAACTTGAGTTGTAATTAGAATTTATTTGTATAATTTTATTAAACGCATTCGATTTATTAAAATCTACTCACTTACTTATCATAATAGTTTATAATATAATATTGTAAGCGTTCTGTACCCTTAGCACGAACAGCTATCGAAAAAAATAACGCGCGTAAAATCATTCGATAGAGAATTATCTATGGAAATTTTAATTTCGCTATTCGGCGGTAGATGGCACTGTATAAATTTTCAATACAAAATTGCACTATCGAAAGATTTTACGCACGTTATTTTTTTCGATAGCTGTTCGTGCTACGGGTACTGAAACGTGATTTAATACGAGATTTAATTAATAAAAAGCTGCCTATACGGCCGGAATAACCAACAGTTGTTTGTTTGGTTGAGGCCTCGCTTTGTTTGCTTTTATTGTGAATATTACGTTTGAAGTTCATTCAGAAAAATATCGTTATAATGTAACGATGGTGTGTGTGTAATTTGGAATGTTTATATATAATGACATGGCTGTAAACCTGTATCTGTACATGAATAAGTCTTACGCGCTCACTCGGCTCACTATAAAAACAAAACGCAGATACTAGCGCGAGGTAGGTGCTTTTGGAGGTACTTTTTAAATTTGAGATTTTTGCATTCACAATGCTATTTCTATACAATACTAAATAATATAAGAAAAAATACGACTCGCACCAGATCAATACTCTGACCGCTGAGCTGAGTGACTCGGTAGCTCAGCGGTCAGATCATTGGACCGGATATCCAAAATCGCGGGTTCGATTCCAGTCTGAGTATTGATCTGGTGCGAGTCGTATTTTTTCTTATATTATTTAGTATTGTATAGAAATAGCATTGTGAATGCAAAAATCTCAAATTTAAAAAAAGTCTTTTCTTCTTCATCATCTGCCGCAAATCACCCTGCTTGAGTGTAGACCTCCTCATTTACAAGCCAAATAATAATGACTAAATGAATGCAAAGCACTCAGACGAGTTATAAAAGTGGTTGTTTTATAATAATTATGCTATTTTAACAAAACAAAAATTCAATCACTTAAATTCAAGTGCAAATGAACAAAACCAATATTTTAAACATCATACGAGTAACAGCCTTTTAGTCCCCTGCAGAATATAGACCTCTCCTCGCATGACTAACTGTCGTAACTGACATTTTTGTCAAAGCTGACTTGGATAAATGAACTTATTTTTAAATTGATTTTCAAACGTATTCCACTCTATCATTTCCTCCCCTATCTCTGTTCTGTCCTCTTATATTCTCCTTCCCCCCCCCCCCCTCACGACTTTCCATCTCCGTATGTATGGAATAGCATACGCAGATGGGGTCTGCGGATCATATAAAAACGTTTTATTATATAACACTAATTTTTACTCCATTTTAACCAAATACAAACCAAAACTGAAAACTTAGTCTGCAACAAAAAAAAAACGTATTCCACTAATCTCTATTTATCGCCGTTGTAAACAACGGTTAGAACCCAGATACGACGATTAGTGGAATTCGTTTGAAAATCAATTTTAAAATTGGTTCATGTATCCAAGTCAGTTTTGACAAAAATGACAGTTACGACAGTTAGTCATGCGAGGGACGTCCTGTGAGGATATTGCTGTCGTTTCCATGCTTGGCTTGGTTGGATATCCCGACGGAAACCGGCTGCCACTTTCTGGTCCATGGAGGTGTTAGGTGTATTGGATGGATAAGTTAGAATCGCCATTACTAAGTTAGATTTAGCGCCTGGCCCAGTAATTGCGGAGGTTAAGCAACTTTCGCAAGAGTCGGTAGTGGGATGGGTGACCAAAAATTTAATTTTCGAGCTCCTCCGTGCTACTGTAGCCACGTTAAGCCGTTGGTCCTGGCTGTATTTGCAGTCGATAACACCCACATCCAATCAATCCGCATTGGGCCCGATTGGTGGGTTAGGGCCCATCTACCATATTCACCTATAAGGAAGGCCTGTGCCTCAGCAGTGCGGACATTAAAAATGGCTGATGGTCATGGTCATTAATTGCCCTCTGCGCGACACAACACTGCTCCGCCCTTTGAGTTTGCTCAAACCCCTCATAATTATTAATACTTACATAAAAAAATATTAAAAGTGAGTAGTTGATAAACCGCAACACCAGGGGGCCTATTACGAAAATAACTTACGCAACTGCGTAACGCAGTCACTTGGTCACGATAGTCGTCCGCAGTTCGTCGGTTGTAGTTATTACAAGCATTTTCAATCGAGCTATTGTAGTCCATAGACTTTTGAACGAATAATGACGGATCCACTAGAGAGAAACTGTCAAATTTACGCAATCACTTTGCTAAATCGCATACGCGCAAGTGCTTTGTAATAGGAAACAATCAGAACGAAGAACGGACGCAGCTGCATTAAAGTTACGAGACTAAAAAAAAACTGCTTTAGCTTTCTGCTCTGAAGTCGTGAAACAATTTGCAGGTTTAAACGTTTCTCTGGGCAATTTTCCGACCGCTGCCTGTCCAATACACTTTACTTCTTGGCAGCAAGAAATATGATTATTATAATTTTATACTATGGTGTAATAGGTCCAGTTACATTAAATATCATTAAAAATATATGTACAGGAATAAAGAATATAAATGATTATGTTAAGGAGAGGAAAATGAGAAGGCTCAAAGTAAGGAAAATAATTAATTATAATAAATAAAGATAAACACAAACCAAAAATGCAGCGAAAACCAATCGTAGAAGGATGACAGAATCAAAAGCCATAATGACAGAGGAAAAGAGAGAAAACAGAAACCACTAAAAAGTATTTACACGCCCGGCCCGATGGCCAGTTCGTTACAGATTATATAAAATAAATAAAGCCACTTACTTCTGATTCATAAAATAAATAACTGTTTTTTTATAACATTTAATATCTAACTATCGTATTGTGGAGGAAAAGACGTAACCGAAGCATAAAACGATATCAGGGGCCTAATCGCGCTAATTTTTTAACGATAAAACCAAAGCTAAATCGTTACCGTTTCAGTTTCGTTTACAGAAAAATACTCGCTTTAGTTTTGTTGAAATTATTGAATACTCTACCTAAGAAGTCTAGGATTACAATCTAGGACAATTTAAGTGAAAAATATGAAGCTTAACCAAAGCAACAGCGTCGCTTAACCTACTCCTAAAGTTAAAATCGCTTGCACGCTGCGCCCCGTCAAAACATAAGTTTAGTTACTGCAGGGGCGATACGCGCTTACACAGATTTTGTTGCTTTTACTCATAATACACACGACAGCAAATCAAGTTAAACAGTTGAAAATTAGAGCATAAAGACAGTTCTCAAGGTCAGCATTTCAGCATTTATAGAATGATGTGCCCTCGTCTGTACATGTTTCTTTTGTAATTTGTATTGTTGTCTTAAGTACTCATAATTAAAAACTAAGGTAGATACGAGTAATTTACGAATTTAAATAACTTAATTCACTGCAGTTAAATTGAATTGTAAAATCTGTAGTGAAAATTTGTTCAAAAGAAATTACAGCATATTTGGTGTAAAATATTTTCAGATCCAGTCATTGACCAATTGACCATGTTATTCACTGGCTCAGCATTTTGTCGCCCTTTTGATATGGAAGCTATCAATACACTCCGCCCAAACGAGGAGTTCAGAAGTGCGCGGATGGACCTTTCTTCCTTCCAATGCGTTCACAATTTGATATAAGAAGGCAGTTTATCAACAGCTAAATCGTTTTCTTTATATCGAGATTTGATATAAAATTACGGTTCTCTGGGAGTTCGATTCAAACCGGGGGTCTATCGGCTAAAAACAATGAAGTTAAAGTAAGCTTTGATTTGACAGATGGATGTTGACACATACTACTTCTTTATGGCACAAATAAAAAATTACTAACGAAAAGTAGCAATGTATTACATCCATCTTTCAAATCAAAGCGATTACGATAGCAATGTGAGTTAGACGATAGAGCCCCAGATGTTTTTATCTAAAAAGCAAAAGATAAGCTGGTGATGTGAGCTGGCGATACTCTAATATCCAATAATTAAAAAAACAAGACCAGTGGACGCCAGAAATGGACATAATATATAAGTATAATAGTACTACTATAGTACTAGTTACTACTGTTATATATTCTGTGTCAGTTGCAAGGATAATGCTGGCGATTCTAATTTCTTAGTAGAAATTATAAGGCCTTATAATGTAGGTCACAAAACGTGAGCATGTCCCATGCTAACTCATTACTAGTAGTCGCTGAGTTATAATACTGTTAGTCCGTAAGCCCGCGACAATATTGCCTACGTCATATGACATCACGATGAAATGCATGGCACACGGTCGGAAATGTTGTGCAGAGCGAGGATCAGAAGATTATCGCAAATAAAATTGGCCGGAAGCTTGAGAAAATCCTTCACTTCCGGTCAAAATTTTAAGATTATATTTACGTCATGTGACATCAGTACGAGACCCGTGGCATCATTTAGCCCTTCAATAGTAAAGAGAGTTAACATAAGTCTGTCACTTATGAAATGGCCTGAAAGTACTCGACAGACTTCCGGCCATTTCAGAACTGACAGACTTATGTAAACTCTCTACTTAACTATTGAAGGGTTAAATGATGCCACGCCACGGGTCTCGTACTGATGTCACATGACGTAAACATAACCTTAAAATTTTGACCGGAAATGAAGGATTTTCTTAAGCTTCCGGCCAAATTTTTTTGCGATAATCTTCTGATCCTCGCTCTGCACAACATTTCCGACCGTGTGCCATGCATTTCATCGTGATGTCATATGACGTAGGCAATATTGTCGCGGGCTTACGGACTACGCCCCCCGATCTAAGCCCCAGGCACACAGAGCATTCCTCCGATCCGACAAATCCCTTTGATGGAAAATGTATGTTGCGGTTGGCCCGTCGGTTACTATACAATTAATTTGGGCTAAATCTCGCCATGTTGAATTATTCATGGCCACGAAAAATGGAGCCGAAGGAATGTAATATTTTATTGTAACGTTAGATTCGATATTTCCGTTCTGTTTGTACAGCTGAAACGTGATTTGGTGTAACAATATCTTAATAAATTGTATTATCCTATAACAACGGTTATGTATTTCCACAGAATTCATTATACAACCACGGTGATTGTAATTTTAGGCACTTAGGTAACTGACTTATATAGCAATATGGTTTGAGATTTGTACAATTTTGAATAAAATTAATTGAATAAACATTATTTTGAGTTAGAGTACCAAAACTACAATGCTCTATTAATATCAGTAGGAGCAATTCAAACTTTATTTCTTTGGTATTTATTAAAAAAGGCTACAGAAAGATTTTACTTCACTGATAAGTAAGACACGTAGGTAATTTAGACGAGCTAAATACCCAGAATAATAAAATTTTACCTTTGACATAATTCAACACGACAACTGCGTACGTGAAGTGTGATTGCAGAATCGTGTACTTTTGTTCAAAAATAAACTTTCATTAAAATTGTTAGTACCAAGCAATCCTGTGGAAGGGTACGAGATGTCAGGAATAATAAAACATAAAAAAAGAAATTCCTTTTATTGTATTTTATTTCCATTACTACCGCTGTATTCAGGGTGTTAGTAGCACCCTAGTGAAAACTTTAAGGTGATTATACCCTTAGAGTTAAGCAACATTCTCTAAGGAACCACTAGTCGCAAATGCATAGGTGTTGTGATTTTGATTTTTGTTGAGAAGCAATGTACGCTTAACAACTCGATAATATCACGAGTAAGCAGTTATATATTGCGGGTTTATAAAATTTTGATATTTTAATTATTTTTCTGTAAATTTAGGCTCCTAACCTAAAATTCCACGGCAAGAGCTTTGAGTTTATTCAATGTACACACGACAGCATATTAAAATAAACAATTAAAACAGCTTTTATGTGAAGACAGTTTCAATTGTGCATTCTAAGTAATTTAATTAAATGTTAAATTAAAGTAGTACCAATCCATGGTTAAAAGTTATTCTGTGCTGATCGATGACTTGTGGGGCATTTAAAATGTCCGTAACCTTTCTTATATTGCGAAAAGTGGCAGAGACACATCAGCTTTAAGAAATCTTGAGAAAACATGAAATGGGCGAGCGAGAGAGCGGCATCGGTAGTCAGCGGCAAAATGTGTACGGGCTCTTAATTTTCAGAAATTCACACCTTATGGAAAACAGGTGAACCCCAAATCTTTTATTCATCTAGGTATTATTTACGCAAGAACTATTTACTTCAGCAAATACATATAGTCGAGAATACATTTATCGGTTATACAAATGAATATGCATGAAAATCCAGAGGCGTCCATAAATAAAATTTACGAGATCCCTTCGAATAGCACTCTGGGAATGGAACAGGCCGGGAACATTATAGAATACTAGCTCCCGAAAATTTAGTGGCAGTGAGGTTGAAGTTATTATTGAGAAATAGCTCGTTTACGTAATACCACCATTTTCTTTACCGCAATAAGATAAGACTGTAAATCCCCTATATAAATAATGAAAATACTGTTCGTGTGTGTTTAGATAGCTTTTAGATGTTTTTTTTTATCTGTACCTACAAAAATGCTTGTAATATGATCATTACTTTGACGATCTTCTTTGAGCAAAGTCGACCTTTCCGCGGTGGCTTTCTGCGCTACCCGAAAAGGCGCCAGCAAAGTTGTATGGAATTTCATTGCTGGTGAGTTTTAGCCACCAGCAATTTCCTTCGAAAATATTCGAGTTTTGTTTCAAACATAGTTAGATGAAAAATAGTACATTTGTGCATCGAGGAGGAAAGCCCTATTACACAGATGACTTCTTTGTACTTTACTACGTTTGTACGTAAGTACTTTTATAAAAAAAACACGCACATGACCGTTTTTGAAATTTCATTATAAGTATATACCTCTTATCTACCTTCGGGCTACCATAGGGGGTCAAAAATAACCATATTTTTTGGCTTCGATGCACTGTTTGTGAGATTTTTGCACATTTGTATAAAAAAATTGAAATTAGGTTAAATACGAGGTATGGTACAGTACGAGGCATATATCTTGAAATTTTTTCGACGGGGTTAATAAATAAATAAATGTGGGGTTTGCGCATGTGCTCTTGTGAGTGACCAATAGTGCGCGCCCCTCTCCCGCCGCCCTCCCTCAATATTCAAATAGTTATGATAATTATGCTAAATTAACTCATGTTGCAACACGACTAAATTGGACAATCTAATAACACTGTTGTTACATTCAGATAGCCGTTTATTATGCATGCACATAAGTTTAGGAACTTGCTAGATTTTAGGCATGTTCTAACATGGGTAGTCACAGTAAGACCATCGAAGCGAATCTTTGCTTGAATAATAAGCTTAGTTTTACTATTAACTCCTCTTCAAAATTATAACGTCAAAGTGTATTATTTTATAAAGTTCAACTGGTATTATTACCTACATAAGGACATGTAACGTGACGTGGCCAACACGTGAAACTCCGCACGTGACTTGGGCTGCGTGTTGCGTGGCCAACACATGCACACACAACATCTGATGATAGCAAACATTCTTGAATACCTACTTTTCTATTACGTGTCTGTGCTTTGAAATATCCTGTGTCCAAATGGATGGGATTACGAATTTTTTATTGCACGTGTTTTATCATGTAAAACCTTTTTGAATAGTTATTTATTAGCGCATAAAGGCACATTATACTTATTCACTTCTAAACCAAAGTACCTACTTTCAATAAAACCGCGCTAGTATCCGTTAAAAAGTGTTTTATTGCACATTATACTTTCTTTATATCTATATTTATAAAATCGTAAACTGAATGACTGACTGACTGACTGACTGACTGATCTATCAACGCACAGCCCAAACCGCTGGGTCTAGAGATTCCAAATTTGGCACGTAGGTTCCTTATGAGGTCTAGGGGTGCACTAAGAAAGGGTTTTTCAAAATTCACCCCCTAAGGGGGTAAAAAAGGGGATCAAAGTTTGTATGAAAGTCCCTCAGTTTTGAAGCTAGGATCTTCAAATTTTGTGTTTAGACTGACCATTGAAAATAAATAAATACGGGTCTCAGCGTTTTTCAAAATTCTACCCCCGAAGGGGTCAAAAGGGGGATGAAGTTGTGTATTGAAGAAAATCCTTTATTTTCGAAGTAAAAATCGCTAAATTTATAATTTAGGCTTACGGATAGACATCTAACGCAACGTATATTGTTATTGTTAGTATTTGAACCCCTATTGGGATGAAATGGGGGTGAAAAGGGGTAAAAAACCCAAAAATAGATATGGATGTCGTTATTGGGGTTTTCGGGGATGACGATTGCAAAAATGACATTTATTTTGAAGTCCAACACGGTGGACATGATTTGACCCCTAAAGGGGTGAAAATGGGGTTCAAATTTTGTATGAAAAAATAGTATAAAATAGACATTACAATTTTAAACTTCGTTGGAGCACATCTAAAATAAATAGGCAAACATATATTTTGTAATTTTGAAAATCAACCACATAGGGGTAAATGGGGGGTGAGTAAACATAAAAATCAATATGGATGTCGTTCTTAAGGTTTTTTGGGGATGGTGATTGCGAAAATGAGATTTATTTTGAAGTCTAACACGGTGGACATGATTTAACCCCTAAAGGGGTGAAAATGGGGTTTAAATTTTGTATGGAAAAATAATATAAAATAGACATTACAACTTTAAAATTCGTTGGAGCATGTCTAAAAATAAATAGGCAAACACATATTTTGTTACTTTGAAAATCCTCCCTTAAGGTGTAAATGGGGTAAGTAAACATGAAAATCGATGTGGATGTCGTTCTTGAGGTTTAATGTGATGGTGGTTGCGAAAATGACATTTATTTTGAAGTCTAACACGGTGGCCATGATTGGACTTGAACATGCAGATCCAGGGGACGGGGACGGGGACGGGGACGGGGACGGGGACGGGGACGGGGACGGGGACGGGGACGGGGACGGGGACGGGGACGGGGACGGGGACGGGGACGGGGACGGGGACGGGGACGGGGACGGGGACGGGGACGGGGACGGGGACGGGGACGGGGACGGGGACGGGGACGGGGACGGGGACGGGGACGGGGACGGGGACGGGGACGGGGACGGGGACGGGGACGGGGACGGGGACGGGGACGGGGACGGGGACGGGGACGGGGACGGGGACGGGGACGGGGACGGGGACGGGGACGGGGACGGGGACGGGGACGGGGACGGGGACGGGGACGGGGACGGGGACGGGGACGGGGACGGGGACGGGGACGGGGACGGGCACGGGAACGGGAACGGGAACGGGAACGGGAACGGGAACGGGAACGGGAACGGGAACGGGAACGGGAACGGGAACGGGAACGGGAACGGGAACGGGAACGGGAACGGGAACGGGAACGGGAACGGGAACGGGAACGGGAACGGGAACGGGAACGGGAACGGGAACGGGAACGGGAACGGGAACGGGAACGGGAACGGGAACGGGAACGGGAACGGGAACGGGAACGGGAACGGGAACGGGAACGGGAACGGGAACGGGAACGGGAACGGGAACGGGAACGGGAACGGGAACGGGAACGGGAACGGGAACGGGAACGGGAACGGGAACGGGAACGGGAACGGGAACGGGAACGGGAACGGGAACGGGAACGGGAACGGGAACGGGAACGGGTAGCCGTAATGCGTAAAGATGGCTGGTCAGATCCTGGTTGAAGGTTCCCTAAGGATTTTGAAGGTTCCCTAAGGATTTTCTCTAATATCCACGCGGACGAAGTCGCGGGCAGAAGCTAGTATAATATATGTTACCGTTAAAGTGCGAAAAATTGATTCATTTCGCACTTTAACTAAGGTAATCTGCAGATTAACGAACAAGGACCAGTTAAAGTAAGAAAACAGGTTCTTTAATTGAAAAAAATGTGTGATCACATAAAAGGGGGTAGACATAAAAGGGTGGACGGGGGACGCAGCACCCCGTCAAAGGGGGCTCGGGGCACGAAGCCCCCCGCCATAGAAACATTCTTAAAGAGTTTATTAGGTTAGGTTAGGTTAGTATTGCGACCAAAAACGCGCGAGCTGAGTGAGCGGAGCGAGCGTGCCACGACAGCAGCGGCCGGCGAAGCGCCAGAAACGACGTTTTAGTAAAATTTACTTTTAATAAGTCTTTAACTTGAATTTCCTGAAGCCTTGGCTATTTTTGTCACTGTTTTCCGCACTTTAACTTTTTAACTTTAACTTTTAACTCCTTTTGTTTAGCATCCGTTAATATGTAGACTAACTAGTTAAAGTGCGGAATGCTGCTACATTGAGAAAAAAATCGCACTTTAACTTACACCATCAGTTAAATTATGCAGATTAACTAGTTAATTCGCAGATTAACGGAATCCGTACTTTAGCGGTAACATAATTATACTACTCTAAAAGAGAATAAAACCTTTATTTCAATAAAACGTTTTTCAACGGATACTCTGTTAAGAAGTGTTTTATTTCAATTCAACGAAAAAATTCACCTTGTATCAGTTGGAAACAAGAACTATCTAACTAACACTGGGCGAATAGGAGAAAATATACAGTAAATGCGACAGTGCAAGTTGAATTTACCGGTAAAAATAACGTTAAAATTATTGTACCGGTAAAACTACCGTTAAATATAGCGTTAAACTTTACCGGTACAACTATCGGTAAAAAAGTAACGTTATTAATTGGAATAACGTTAATTTTTCAGTAACGGTAGCAAAAAGTAAGAAATAAAACGTTATTTACTAATTTCAATGTAACGTTATCTAAAGTAACGTTATTTATTAACATAACGTTAATATTCACTTTTCAAGCTTACGCGCTCACTAGACATGAAATAAAACACTTTTAACGGATACTAGCGCGGTTTTATTGAAAGTACTTTGGTAATTAGTTGGTATTTGGTTTGATTTTTGATTTTCCCGACGTTTCGGCACCTTTGCAGCTGCCGTGGTCACGGGGGACTGAAGCTACTTGTGAGCCTACCCTCAAGCGATGAATTTTTTTAGAAAGTTCAGAAATTAACATATAAAATTAAATTAAAACCAAACCAAAACTTAAACTAATTAAAAATTTGATATCTTTTAATTTTCTTTTTTTTTCAGATGTTAAAAGTAACAGTAAAAAAAGTAAGAAAAAAAATTAAAAATAACGTTATCATTACAGCTTTCGAAAAAATACCAAATTCAAATAAAATCAGATTGAATTGATAAAAAAAACCTTTCCGAAATTAGCTCGTTTGTTTGGAAAACCATATAGTGGCCCCTATTTTCGTTTGAGCAGCCTATATTATGTATTGTATTACAATCGTACGTTTCCGCACAAGAAAAGTGTAGTAAAGTAAGGATGAAAATATTATTTGAACTCGTGAGTAGTCTGTGCTGTGCTTTTGTGTGACCTGTGTCCACTTCGGATAGACAATCACATGACATTGCTCCTGTAGTTATTCAATTATATTAAATACGTAGTGGCTTGCAAGAGAAAAGAAATGGAAATCAGTTGTAAGGTAATAAATTGGAATAACTTGGACTTAAAATAAACACCTTACGTGTGCTCTTGCATATTCAATTTGCATACATCTTTGAGATGAAGCAGAAAAGCGCTGCACGATTTTGCAATCTAGCGAGATTTTGTAGTCTGCAGCTTGGCTGAATTCTGATCCCGGTTTCTTTTTTTATTTTTATTTTCTACTAGCTTCCGCCCGCGACTTCGTCCGCGTGGACATTCGATAAAATCCTCATGTTTCAATTTCATTAAATTCTGATCAGCCGTTTTACGTGATTAGGCGGGTCTTCACCAAGCGAGCAGCCTCGTGCGAGGCCCGTACGGCAAACGTCCTGCCTCGCGAGGCAGCGCGCTTGGTGAAGACCAGCCTAATCACGTAAAACGGCTGATCAGAATTTAATGAAATTAAAACATGAGGATTTTATCGAATGTCCACGCGGACGAAGTCGCGGGCGGAAGCTAGTTTATAATATTCAGAATTGTATCCAGCGATATTAATATCCCGTTCCCGTTCCTGTTCCTGTCCCTGTCCCCGTCCCCTGGATGTGCATGTCCAGGTCCAATCATGTCCACCGTGTTGGACTTCAAAATAAATGTAATTTTCGCAATCACCATCCCATGAAACCTCAAGAACGACATCCACATCGATTTTCATGTTTAATTACCCCATTTACACCTTAAGGGATGATTTTCAAAATAACAAAATATGTATTTGCCTATTTATTCTTAGACATGCTACTACGAATTTAAAAGTTTAATGTCTATTTTTTATTCTTTTTCCATACAAAATTTGAACCCCATTTTCACCCCTTTAGGGGGGTTAAATCATGTCCACCGTGTTGGACTTCAAAATAAATCTCATTTTCGCAATCACCATCTCATAAAACCTCAAGAACGACATCCATATATTTTTTTTTGTTTACTCATCCCATTTACCCCTAAGTGGTTGATTTTCAAAATTACAAAATATTATGTTTGCCTATTTATTTTTAGATGTGCTCCTACGAAGTTTAAAGTTGTAAATGTCTATTTTATATTATTTTTCCATACAAAATTTGAACCCCATTTTCACCCCTTTAGGGGTCAAATCATGTCCACCGTGTTGGACTTCAAAATAAATGTAATTTTTGCAATCGTCATCCCAGAAAACCCCAATAACGACATCCATATCGATTTTTATGTTTACTCACCCCATTTACTCCTAAGTGGTTGATTTTCAAAATTACAAAATATTATGTTTGCTTATTTATTTTTCGATGTGCTCCTACAAAGTTTAAAGTTGTAATGTCTATTTTATATTATTTTTCCATACAAAATTTGAACCCCATTTTCACCCCTTTAGGGGTCATGTCCACCGTGTTGGACTTCAAAATAAATGTCATTTTTGCAATCGTCATCCCAGAAAACCCCAATAACGACATCCATATCAATTTTTGGGGTTTTTTACCCCTTTTCACCCCATTTCAAATACTAACAGTAACAATATACGTTGCGTTAGATTTCCATCCATAAGCTTAATTATAAATTTAGCGATTTTTTACTTTGAAAATAAAGGATTTTCTTCAATACACAACTTCATCCCCCTTTTGACCCCTTCGGGGGTAGAATTTCGAAAAACGCTGAGACCCGTATTTATTAATTTTTAATGGTCAGCCTAATCACAAAATTTGAAGATCCTAGCTTCAAAACTGAGGGACTTTCATACAAACTTTGGACCCCCGTTTTACCCCCTTGGGGGGTGAGTTGTGAAAAATCCTTTTTTAGTGCACCCCTAAACCTCATAAGGAACCTATGTGCAAAATTTCAAGTCTCTAGGTTCAGCGGTTTGGGCTGTGCGTTGATATCTCACTCAGTCAGTCAGTCAGTCAGTCAGTCAATCAGTCAGTCAGTCAGTCAGTCAGTCAGTCAGGACTTTGAATTTTATATATATAGATTTGAGTTAAATAGACGTAATCTTCCACATCAATTTAGAAATACTTAATTAACCTTTTTTTCAAAGTCCATCAGCCATTTTTTATGTCCCCACTGCTGGGGCACAGGCCTTCCTTATGGGTGGTAAGGAGGACGGGCCATAACCCACCACGCGGGCCCAATGCGGATTGGTGGGTGTTAACGACTGCAAATACAGCCGGGACCAACGGCTTAACGTGCCTTCCGAAGCACGGAGGAGCTCGAGATAATACATTTTTGGTCACCCATCCCATGACCGACCCTTGCGAACATTGCTTAACTTCCGCAATCGCTGGGCCAGGCGCTAAACCACTGCGCTACCGAGTTCCTTTTTTTAAAGTGTTTTGAATTAATTCTTTATAATGGTTTTTTCTTTCGAACCAAAGTGTGAACTTAATTTTAAAATAAAGCTGTTATTGGTTTTACTTATAAATAGTTTAAAAGTATAATTTTGCATGTAATAATTTTTTAATTCCAACCACTTAAACTCATGTCTGTTAGGTACATAAATTATTTTTATCATCAAGCTAATATTATATTTTTATGAATAGTAGGTACTTTGTGAATGCATCGTCACAACATTATAACGAATGCCTTCCTATTTAACTTTGATGTTCTGCGAATTGTTCAGTGAATAATTTGTACAGTGTAGTTCTAACTAAAATACTCGAATTTCACAAACAACAAAATTGATTGAACTCTACTTGCTCAATTAAAATGGTTTATAAAACACAAAACATTCAAAAGCATTCAGGATGGTCAGAACTCAGAATAAGCCGATAATTTTATTTCAGTCCAAAATGGACTCACTTATTTTATTTAATGTTATTGTTGAAAAGTATACGTTGTGCAGTGATAAATATTAATTTTCGCACAATTTTTCATTCAGCGCCATTACGTTCCAAGAGGGTTTCGGGTTTTGTACGAGTATTATTAATGTGGATTGAAACTACTTTCTTCATTTTTAAACTTTTAAATTTTTTATGCATTCACAATGCTATTTTTATATTAAGATTATTAATATAATTGAAAAATATTAGAAAAAATCGACTCACCCGTCTGAGCTGCTACGGGTGAGTCGATTTTTTCTAATATTTTTCAATTATATTAATAATCTTAATACTTTCTTCATTTTGGAATTTTTCAAGAGTCCGATAAAGATGTTTTAAGAAAAAAACAAATAGTTTTGAGTTGATAGGAAAAAGTATTATTGTAAACTTTCTAAGGACTACTAGGTCTAGTTACGCGTAACCAGCTGAAATTAGTGTTAAAAGCCGAAAAGCCGAATTTAAAATAACATACAAAAGCGTTTTTATAATTAACTAGCTCAATATATAGTACGAATGAAAATCTTAGAAGTGAATATGATTGACTATCAGCCATTTTTCATGTCCCCACTGCTGAAGCCTTCCTTATGGGTGGATAAGGAGAATGGGCCATAACCCACCACGCGGGCCAAATGCGAATTTGTGGGTGTTAACGACTGCAAATGCACCCAGGACCAACGGCTTAACGTGCCTTCCGAAGCACGGAGAAGCTCGAGATAATAAATTTTTGGTCACCCATCCCATGACCGACCCTTGCGAACGTTGCTTTACTTCCGCAATCGCTGGGCCAGGCGCTAAACCACTGCGCCATTGAGCTCTTCGAGGAAGAATTGAATAATACATTACCTACTAGAACAGGACTATAGGGATTAAGAGATTATGATTTGTGAACAGTAATTTGTACCCACGCGTGCAATTTGAATTAAGCCGTAGGGGATGTTCCTACGGTTCAAACTTAATCCTCTTCCATTAGAGATATTGATTAGACACGAGTTTGCATTGCAATTTGAAGCAAACAGGCAGCACCCGCAACTAGTTATGAAAATTAAGGTTTAAGTATTTCGTTGTTTAAAAAATATTTCACAAATAGTTATGAACTTCAGTACGCTTTTTTAAACAAATTGCTGATTTTTGTTGTTTATATTTATTTTATGTTGAAAAATCATTAAAATTTCTGATTCGTGTATATACAGTTGGTATTTCCAGACTATTATTCAGAATGGAGATATTAATAAAAAAATTCAAGAAGGTTAGGAAGAAATAGAAAGGGAAGGAATATAATGAAAAGTTAATTATTGTCGTTTTTATTTTTTCTTGTTTCTTTGACATTTTTCATGTCAAGGATGAGTTGGGCTATTTGCGGTGTGACTACGGATAAAAAATTCGGTAAGTGGTAAGTTAGGTTAAGGGTCGGTCGTGGTTTTTTGCAATCTGTGCAAATATTAGTCAGTAAGATTATACGTAAGTATAATCTTCGTCCCTATATCAGTGATGTTAGAGTATACGTCACGAGTGCCTTGATATACTTTGCCTTTTTGTGCGGGCTTATATCACTGACGTCACGAGTATACTTCATGTGTCTTTTTTACTTACACAAGCGGGCTCGAAAGGCATTAATCAGCCGTCAACACACATGCTCCCTCGTTGAATCAGCTCTAACTTACGTAAACCTGAAAAGATAAGCGGTGAAACGAAACGCGTCAGCTTGACCCGCTACCGTATCTTTCAATTTGGGGGGCGTAAGACCAAAATGGGGGGAAATATTTATCACAATAAATCCTTTATTGCTAAGTCCTTTATTGCTAAGTCCTTTGTGACGGGGAGTAGTTAATCACGACTTTTTTATGACCACACCCCTTACATCGAATATCGATTACGACTGAAAAGGATGGTAGATGCTTTTGTTATACTGCTTGTTTTTCGTTAGTTCTTTTTGTTCAATATTACTGTGACAAATAAATGGTCCATATTGTAAGGATACAATATGGACCAATATGGACGACCAGGAGGTCGTGTCGTGCTTTTGTTATAACTATGGGCATTTGGTTTTCATGTATTTATTTTATTTTTATATATTTTATTTCTTTTATTTACTGGAGTTTTCATCTAGGGGCGTATCTCTCCATAATGATATTAGAAAAGTTTCAAAGTACGCACAAAACATTTATTAATAAAGTTTTTATTTTCGCAAATGTCTAGACATAGGATTTGTCTAACGTTTGACTGCACGCTGGTACTATTATTTATTCTGTTCTGCACGTTTGATATGCTAAATGTCTAATTCACGCGATATTATAAGCGAAGCTTAGGTACAGGCAAACTGTATACGTTTGGATACATATTTAATAAATGTATGAGGGAGATCTAATACGATTAAAGAAATAAATTAGTTTTGATTTAGACTCAAGAGCAATATTAAAACATTTACAGTTTTTATTCAGATTCAAATAAATGCTTTGATTAACTAAAGCCTGCAATATGAAAAAAATACACTCCCACTTGTAAAGTCCTTGTTAATGTAAATGTTGCATTATTAATAAAAATGTTAGCACTAAAAATTAACTTTTATCTAAGAAAATTACGTTCAAATCCGTTATGTACTATTGAACATTTTTATTTGCGTAGTGTAGGTACGTTATCTCAAAATATGTTTTTTAGATATCTTTATGTAAGTTTTTACATCTTAATAAAAGTTTTTGTTATAAATATTTTAGTTTTAAAATTTCCTTCCGTCGATAGAACCTGTATTATAGAATTTACATTAATATTAATAAACAAGTGGTTTATTAAAAAACTTGACAAAGTAACAAACAAAAATATATTTTACAGTAAAAGTAAACTTCCAAAAACGGCGTTAAAGCTGAATCTTACAGATCAATAATATAAATTACCCAGGAGCAGTAAAATATCCTGTTATTGCCTCAACTACCCCATAACATTGTAATAGAATTTCATCTATGTGTGACCATTTGCAGTTGTGATATCTCATAAATTCTTATTTATGTTTATGTGCACGCATAAGCACTCTTTACGTATTCAGTTGACTATAATGTTTTTGTTACAAAATAACTTAATTCTAAAAGATTGTAAATTCTTAATAATTTACTTAATATGACAGATTCTGCTGCACTACTCTTATATCTATAAAATGCGTTGTTTTCTGACATAGGGAAATAAAAAACACAAACTCCGTCACCTCTCTATTCCAATGTAAAACTCCAGAATCGCTTGTTTTCAATAGAACACTATCTAGTCCATAACCACAGAATATATAATAGTAACCACAGAATATATAATAGTACTAACGTACAGAAGTCGGTCCCCGCGAGGACCATCAAATAATAAGCTACTCTCGCTGCACGGCAATAAAGTACAATTTCAAACTGCACAACGCTGCGTGGATAAAATTATATGCACCTACGAAGAAGAAAGAGAGGCGTCTCTTTTTGTCGCATAGCTCTGTCTCAACCGACACATTTCGGGGTTGCTACTCGCTAGTTACTGATATCATAGAAAACATTCGTTATGCCCATGAAAAAACAATGAAATTACTAATAGGTAGGTACTTATAAAATAAAATAAATCTACCTAATAGGTGAGCTGAGCATATTTAAAGAGCATAAATAATAAGTATTTCTAAGTAGTTAGAGAAGTTCGATGGCGCAGTGGTATAGCGCCTGGCCCAACGATTGCGGAGGTTAAGCAACTTTTGCAAGGGTCGGTTATGGAATGGGTGAAAAAAAATAGTATTTTTTAGCTTTTTTCTTTACTGGTGCCATATTTCGAACTTCGATACAACTAAGTATGTAAATATGTATACAAAAAATACAATAAACTTTGGTAGGTAGGTAGGTACGTTAGTAATTAAGTATCAAAAATGAAGTGCATGCAGTTTCGCATTCGGCGCTTGACTGACTCGTTCGTGACGTTCACGCGCTGCGCTCTCGTCGCTTGCACACGCCGCGCGTTTCGGTCGGCGCGGTGATATCCCTCGACAATGGCCCTCTTGGAGTGGGCCGCGAGCAGTAGGCTAATATAAAAGTTTAAGCGCGGAGTGATACCCCCCCCCCATAACTTCGTTTTTTTATGATGCCAATGAGTTGTATTTATCAAGAGACACGGTTTTAAAACTAAAACATACGTGTGTACTTTATGTTCGTAAAATGCATTTCGCTTCGAAACATGTATGGATTTAACGTTTTAAAATTCGATTGTTAACGAAACCTTATGTCAATCCCATACATGTTTCGAAAGCGAAGCGATAACGAAGATTTGCCAATGTTACTTTGGCTAGGTAATATTGATTTTTGGAAGGTAAATAGTTAGCAAAAAACACATGTCCAATCCACGTTTGTTTTCTAAACAATTAAATGGATTTAACAAATAAGTAGTTTTTACAAGATCATTGTTTTAACTAGTACTGTCTGTATTCAATATAATTGAAACTATAATTATTAATCAAGATAATAACTTATTCCATATAAAAATGCAGATTTTTGTGAATACTGTAAACTTGCTATTTTGGACTTGTGTTCTTTTGAAAACAAGCGATTCTGTCATGTCCATAGGAATAAGTATCCACATTTTTTTATAGTGGCAATACAGATTATACGGAGCAACATATTATTTCTCTTCCAAACTTCATTACATATCTGAACAGCAGAAATTTATCTTACAAGCCTACTAATGAGATCCTAATTCAATGAACGCATTTCGAATTCGTCATGAGCAGAGCAAATGCGGGCGTGTGTGCAAGTTAACGACTAGATTAATTAGTAACATTTATCAAGGCGGATTGTTTTGCTGTATGCTCCATTCTGATTGGGCAGATTTGAGGATATTATGGAAGTTAGAAGTGTGCTTAGTGCTTCGGTTCACGTAGTCGTTACATACCGATATGTTAGTTTAGTTAAATTTGTAAAGTTATCAAAATTTATGATATTTAGTTTAAGCACATATTCATATGACGTTACTTAAGGTAGGTACCTCACCGAAAGCGGCGCTCTCAGAGGCTTTTATTTATGAAGTTGTTAATAGTAACGGGTATTATCAAAACTTAACGTAGAATTTTTAAAACCAATAATAAATATTCAATTTTATGTTAAAGCAATGTTTATTCTCATTACGTAAATTCAATAACAAGTCAGCGTTCCCAAGCAACTGTCATGTCAAGTATATGTCTCGTCTCCCCCGCGAGTTCCTCGACCTGGGGAGCCGGAAGGAGCTGGTCCAGGTGGCGGATCCAGATTCGGCCGTCGTCAGTCCGGACTCGATAATGTAGGAGGCCCAGCCGCTGGGAGATTACCCCGAACTGCCACTTGGGTCCTGATGTCGTGTAGTCCCGGGCCTGGACACGATCGCCCTGAGTGAACTCATAGCACAAGTGTCAAAAACGGCCACTTTTAGCAGTTTTGCTATCTACTTCTAGAAAGAGGGAATGTAACGATACCTTCTTAAAAATGATTTGTTCCTCGTTTGCCCCAAAGGTTCGCCCTACATTCCAAAATTTTCCTGGTTCACTCTACATCAATGTAAAGTCTCGTTTCGCCCCGCATTACTAAAACTGAAAAAGTACAGCCAACAAATAAATCAAGTAGTTGCTTAATACTGATTATGGGTCTTAAAAATTCCACGATTAGTTTTATTGAAACTATATAAAGTCACCGCGGTGCCACTTTCGGTCTGGGAACCAACTTAAAGTAAGTATATTTTTTATATCTGGATGGTAATAAGCATGAGGCTTGCTTGACTTCACTTGTGGCATCTTAATTGTGTTATTTTAACTCTAAATAGGATCTTTAAACACTCGCTGGATTCGCTACTCTATAAAATAACAGTACTATTAAAATAACAGTAATAATACTTGCAAATAGGTATATTATAGATGTCAAAAGAAACAGAAAAATTTAAAATTCTAATATCTTTGGAAAAATTATGTTCATTGCAAAAACAAATGAAAATAAGTTACTAAATAAAATATAGTGACATCATTGACAAAGCTCTGCCTAAATCTCTTTGTAAGTAAGCTCATGTACCACTACACAGCACCGGATTAAGGAAAGCCGAGAGAGTTGTTTTTCTCCTCACAATTCACTGTAGACCGACCAAAATAAATAAAGAAATGAAGCTGAAATGGGTGCTTTGTCGAAATGATGGAGCTTAGAGAAGGTGTAATTCTTTGCGAAATTCTGACAATACTATCAACTGCTTTCATTGGTCCACCTCTTTTTAGTAATCAAAACACTCCAAAATTTATTTATTTTTTACATTAAAATATTCGACTGGATCCATCCAATCTGAACATGATAATATTATTTGTTCAGTATGTTCAGACTGATCGAAAGTATTGTGTCATGAACTTAAGTAACACCTACACTTTATGACTATAGAATGGAACACTTTAGGTAGTGGTTCAGGCGTTAAAAAGTAACAGACAGAGTTTCACTTTACATTTTTAAGGAAAAAAGCATTTACGAAATTATTTACACTAATTTGATTATGTCTTTAAATTGAAGTCGCTACCTTTCAGTTTTCACTGCCTTCTTTCTTCTTTCACTACCCAATAAACTAATTATACGCACACGTGACAATATTGAACCCAAACCTTTCGTTAAAGCCGATAGTTTTCCCGGATAAAACTAAGCTAGAAAAACAGTTTTCCTGTTCACAATTCATCGCAGCTCCCGAAATAAATAAGGAACATTCCAACGTTGAAATACACAGCTTTTGTTGAAATTGTTCGCTGGATTGAGCTTTCACCGAGCGGGATGCTGCGGGGCAGATAAAACAGTTCCACAAATTATTCATTCCAGATTACATTATATATAGTGATGTACGTACAATATTTTGTTGTGGATTGCAATGTGGGAGTAAAGCAACTTTTGCAACGGCCGGTCGTCAGTTATGTGTAAAAAATTTGGTGTCTGAAGCTTTTTATGCTTCGAAAGTTTAGCCATTGGTAAATGTAAATCCACATGGACTGGCGAACCTATGAAGTAAAATCAATAAGACAAGTGTATACTCCTCTGTGGAGTCGAGACTATTTGTTGAAGAGTTTTTAGTTTATTAATATGATGTCAACGTATCTACTCTAAGTTCTATATGTGTATATTATGGTAAATAGTTAAAATTGTAAAAAATATTTGATAACCTCCTTCTTATTTTTTTTAATTCGGTTAATAACTATTAACTTTGATAAAATAATTGAAATATACGAGTACAATCATATTTATTAACCTTATGCTTTCTCTTCTAATTCGAAACTGGAAAACGTCTATTTTTTTAATAGTAATAATGTCACTGAGGAGCTCTGTGGCGTAGTGGCTTAGCGCCTGGCCCAGCGATTGTGGAAGTTAAGCAACGTTCCCAAGGGTCGGGCATGGGATGGGTGACCAAAAATTTACTATCTCGAGCTCCACCGTGCTTCGGAGGGCATGTGAAGCCGTTGGTCCCGGCTACATTTGCAGTCGTTAATACCCACTAATCCGCATTGGGCCCGCGTGGTGGGTTATGGCCCATCCTCCTTACCACCCATAAGGAAGGCCTGTGCCCCAGCAGTGGGGACATCAAAAATGGCTGATGGACAATAATGTAACTACTTTTGTCATGATGTTAAGCTCCAACCAATACTTGAGGTTGAGATTACCCACCCCTAACGTCGCATATTACTTACCTTACCCCAAAAGCCTTTTGTTCCTGGCTAATTTTACCGGAATGCGCAACGCACAACGAGATAAGGGTAACAACAAAAGAATGGTACTTACACGAACGCCGTGAAGAAAAATTACTTTCTTAAAGAAAACGAATATAATTCTGTTTACTTTTTATCCTTTGAAGATCTCGAGACTGAGATAAGTCATCAAATTATGCGAGTGCTATGCTGTTTACAAATTGTTCAGGAAACGGGGCACCTTCTTTCTAAGGTGGAGCAAAAATTGATTCAATTCGAATAAACATTTTGAGCACACCTTCATGTTTTTAATGGCGCAAACGACATACTTGTTTGCTAAACGTATCGAAAATGTAAGATGGAAATGATGCTTAAACATTTGTATTTTTTGTTTACGTTCATTTGGTTCGATAACCAAGAAATAAACTTTTGTTCCTTTTATTTCGTTGATCTGTTCCGCATCACACTACACCAAAAACAAAGAAAGGTCCTTTAATTGAATTACAAAGTAATCAAAATCACGATAATCAAATCGCAGGCACATTTCCCACCCAAGTGCACTCAGCAGATATCGTCGTTTTATAGACGGAATCGTCACTTTATCCGAACTCCCGATTATTAAGCTTCAACAATGCCTTAAAATTTAATTACAAGGGACCACTTAACTTTACACGACTATCTTTCCATCTCTTTTGTTCTATACAAAGAGCCGTTTGTTCGACGAAAGCTCGCCGAGATTCCTTCGACATGGTTTTACGACTGGTGCTTTGAACATCTCTTTCAAGAAGGGCGATTTTGGTACGTTGTACTATGACTACCTTTGTTCTAATGAAGTTTTTAACATAATATTATGACTTTAATTAACCTCTCGATTGCCACAGCCATCTTGTTTTGTATGCACACGTATATGCCAAGCAACCTGCCGCTTAGGCCAGTCCACGATCTCATGAAAAGACTGATTTTTGAACTTCCAATGCAAAGAACTGTACCCTTAGCACGAACAGCTATCGAAAAAAATAACGCGCGTAAAATCATTCGATAGATAAATTTTGTATTGGAAATTTGTACAGCGCCATCTATCGCCGATAAGCGAAATGAAATTTTCCATAGAGAATTGTCTATCGAGTAATTTTAAGCGCGTTTTTTTTCTCGATAGCTGTTCGTGCTAAGGGAATGATGTACAAAAATTACTGTAGACTGAAAAAGAAACAAAGAAACACAAAATGGCATGGTAACTCTGTATAAAAATCCTGAATAGCACCATAAAAACTTATAAAAATAAATTTCAAATCGTCAGATTTCGTAATTTTCAACGACAGTGATATGATCTTTTATGCAAAAAAGGATAGCGTTTTTATCGATCTAACACAATAACCGAGTACATTTTTAATAAATGATCCAGTATTTCAGAAATCAATAAAAATGTACTAAATTTCGTAAAATTTCTGGCGAAGCGTCAATAAAATTAAAGCTATGCAAATTCAACCTTATTCCAAAGACATAGTGAAAGAGTAAATTTCGTGAACTGCCTAGCCTTATGATTGACTTCGTCGTATAACAAGTTTACGAACCTATAGGACATTTTTTGAGTAGTGATATTTGGCCCCGGACGTCAAAATAACTTAAAATTTAGTCGTATACCACAACTACTTGGTCGGTGGTCACTAAACAACGAACTAAACACTTATCATTAAGAAAAATAAATTACATAATTACTATATCACTTTCAGTCTGAATAGGATTATAACTAACGAACACGACTCTCGATTTTTGTCGCGTTAATTTGAATGTCAAAAGCTAACGAAGATAGACACATCTCTGTTGATTTAATGGATAATCTTATCAAGGACTTAGTTCAACTGAGGCAAACAGCTTGTGATTCTATTACCGTGTATTAAGGCATTAGTTATGATTAATAGGCCCTAATTAGTTTACTTAGGATGTACTTAAATCTTGGTTAATTGGATTTTGAACCTTTGGTAATCAATATTCCGGAACATTTTAATCTTATCGTTGGCGAGGGGATTTATAATATTAAGGCTTTGTTACGCTGGAACATTTGTCTCTGTTTTTTTCTTTACATGTAAAGAGTAAGGAAAATAACCTCACTTCTGCACTTTTTCGATGTTTTTCGTTGTTTTTTCATCATTATCATTATCACAATTATTATCTTTCTTGAATAAAAGTAACTGAAGCAACTTCACTATTATTTACGCCAAAAGCACTTTCGGTGATTTTTTGTTTTTTTTACATTCATCTGTGAGGCTTATTATACGCAATTTAATATTTGTAGCATAGCAACTAGATAAACTCTTTAGCTTGTCATGTGTTTTTTTTTTGTGGCTACAACTTTACGTTTTCTATATAAAAAGAAACTTCCCACACCATGTTTTCCTATTGCGGACCCTTAACCTACAAATGGGTAAATTAATTTATTTCTATTTAAATGCTAAACTGATGATTGCTCTGACTCTACCCATAGCACGGACATTTATCGAAAAAAATGCGTGTAAAGAAATTCTATAGAGTAATTTTGTATGGGTAATTTGTACAGCGCCATCTACCGCTGTAAAGCGAAATGAGATTGCCCGTAGACAATTTTATTACTCTATTGAGTTTTTTTTTTCTCGATTGATGTTCGCTTTTTTATTTATTTTTTTCCTATCATGTATTGTTTATAAATAAGCTCATATTTTGCTCTGCTTGCAACAAATAACTGGTTCACGTTGTCCTAATTGCTATATATATTTGTACATGCATATTTTCTTTCATCATCATGATATCAGCCGCACGACATACCCACTGCTGGGTATAGGCCTCCCCAAGGATCTCCACGACGATCGGTCCTGCGCTGCCCACATCCAGCGGCTTCCCGCGACCTTCACCAGGGGGTCAATTCTGCAATTTTTTTTGTCAAAATCGTGGTTCAATGGTGTTTGAATGGTATTGCTTTTTGACACAGTTCTTGTTTCTTAAACCGAAAACCGAAACACATTGTGTTTCTTAAACCCAAAACGGAAACATATTTGTGTCTCGATTTTGGGTTTAAGAAACGAGAACAGTGTCAAAAAGCATAACCATTCAAAGACCATTGAACCACAATTTTGACGAAAACATTAGCAGACGACCCCCTGATCTTCGGTCCACCTTGTCGGGGGCCTACCCAGGAGCATCGTCCGGTGCGCGGTCGCCATTCCAGAACCTTTCCGCCCCACCGGCCATCGGTTCTTCTCGCTATGTGTCCAGCCCACTGCCACTTCAGCTTATATTTTCTTAACTAAAACTAAATTTAGCCATTACAGCTAGAATGCAATAAGTACCAAATGCTCTTAGGTGAAAGCTGATTTCCACCTGCGTCAGGTGTCTAAAGCTTCGCTGCCTGAATGTCTCGTTAGTCCCACTTGTGTACTGCGCCCGGTTCAAGCCGAATACAAGCGAGCACTAAATAAGTCCCTAAATTACGAGAACATCAAAGGTAAAATAATAGACTTTGGAATATGTCGCCTGGCTTGGCAGCAGAAGAAAATGAAGCATATTAATTTTACAAAATTATAAATTATTTAAAAATATAAATAAATGTGACATAATTATAAGCTAAATATTATGATGCCTAAGATATTCAGCAACTATTGAACTTCAGTACTTTTTGTATTACACTACACAATAATATTATGAATTAGTTTGTTTGTTTTCTTGTTTTTACCCCTTCACGTCCTACCTTCTCAACCGATCATCATGTAATTTTGCATGACACATTGTCAGGGGTACAGAAAAAAGTACTTAAGTAACTTTTGTCAAAAAAAAAATTACTGTTCCCGAGGGATACAAACATTATTTTAAGACGATTTTTTGCCATAACAATGAGGCCTACTGACATGAATAATAAATATAATAAATGAATTATACATAAATAATAAACTAGTCACCTTCTTGTAAACACTGCCATAAAAACTATTTCCACGCGAACAAAGTCGCGGGCAAAAGCTAATCTAAAATAAATTATTCAATCTAATAACATTTTCGTTATGTTTCAGCGCCTGTAAACAAGCAAAACTCTCCATTTATTACTAACTAGCGACCCGCCCTTGCTTCGCTTCGGGTCCTTCCTTTTTCCCAAATGCGGCCTTCCAACAACACCCACCACCCATTCGCTCCAAAGTTTGTTTCAGCTCCGTTCCGTCATCGGTGTAAGAAACGTATGCTTGAACTTATTTATTTATTTATTTATTTATTAGTTCTGTACACACACAATTACAAACGGAAAAGAAATGGACAGAAGAATTGTACAAGGGCACAACTTATTTCACATTGAAATTTCTTCCAGCAGGCCCGGGACAGGAAAAACATTGAGAAGGGCAGACAGTGTGTACCTCAAAAATATATGATAAGTATATATATTATAAACATACATATACATAATATTATCTATAAATAAATACACATACTTACTCGTATGTTCGCACGCGTTAATTTTTTACGATAACTGCTAAGATATTAATTTTAATGGTATGGTGTAAAAGGGTAAAATAATGTTAATACTGAATACTTCGAAATAGCTTTCCAATTTACCGCATTGTAAGTGACCAATTTTTTAGAAAATAAAATGGGTATTAAAAGCTTTCCTATGAGCTAAAGACATATGCCATCGCAATTTTTTTTGTAGACCTATTAAAATTTAACAATTCCATAATACATTATTTTGTTATAGCTCAAAAGGTTTTATGTACTTAGCGTTTTCGATGCAATCCCAGTCGGCTTAATTTTTGCCGACTTGTTCAACAATTATCGTCACATTACTACATTTTACATAAAACCTGAACTTATTATACACCATAACCTTCCTCGAGAATTGCTCTATCATTTAGTAAAAACCCCATGAAAATCCGTTCAGTAGTTTTTAAGTTTATCGCGAACAGACAGACAGATAGACGCGACGAGGGACTTTGTTTTTATGTAGTGATTTTGTTTAAAACCTCATTTTAATACTTTAACAAAATTATGTAAAAACTTCTCAGGGTTTTCCGTTTGTAATAAATATTTTTTAATCGTTTCCTATAGCATCCGCAGACCGTTAAATTGAATTTGTTGGTAATTTTTTTCCGCCGTTTTTCTTCACTAAATAAGGATAATCCTTTAAGCTGGCATTACGATTTTCATAAATAAGCCGATTTTGCAAAGCAGCAATTTTAGTAGTTGCATTAATAATGAGGTCGGTGTAAAATCTAAAATGGTTTCCATATATTGCTGATACACAAGTTAATCCTAAACTAAGGTTGAAATGAAGGCCTATTAAAAAAAAGCAGTTCGTCCCACTCCGTGATGGTTCCACTCTATTATATAAGGTTCAAAATCAAGTAAATTGATCAATGAACATCGTCCAACTATCGTGATTCTTTTTTGTAATAGGCCCTCTGATTATCCTTAAATTAATAACGATAAGTCGATAAACTTTTGGTTAGATTTGATATAGTGATGTATCATGTAGGTATATTTATTATACACTCCACTGATTAGTTAAGGTTTACTTCTTTTTTTTGTGGTTTTGGGTCCCAATCTGCCAAGGGAAAGGCATCGTATTTGTTACGTAGGTTTCATTTTCTTGTGTTAGTTAGTTATTATAAGTCTATTTAGTGTAGTGTAATCTTATATATGCTCTGAATGTAATCATCGCAGCGTCAACAAATTGGTACCGGCGGAAGACCAGCGCTGGTCGCAGGCCATGCATCATGCTGAGTCGGGACTGTTTTGAGACAATGTCTAAGCTTGATTTTATTGTTTGTTTTTATTTTGTGTGTTCGAATAAATGTTATTTCTTTCTTTCTTTCTATCTTTTTTTTCTTTCTTTCTTTCTTTCCTTCTTTCTTTCTTTCTTTCTTTCATGTTTAACTGTCAAAAGACAATGGATTATGACAGTTGAGTCAATAAAAGGCTGTTTCACGCGATATATTAGGTATAGTGTTTCGTCGGTCATGCTAGGGGGGGCAGACAAATACTAGATTAAGGTGCTTTCCATATTATTATTTTATCTCAATGCCCGTGAAAATATTGTTCGATCGAAAATGTTTTCCATTTCGCCATTTCACAGTTCAGATTTCAACAAGATAAAGTGCCAACTTCAAACGGGCAATTCAAGTCGCCTATTAATATTCAAAACCAATCCTTTTAAAAGATTGTGGAAGCTCAGTGTAAGGGAGATTTAATTGGAAGAGGAGGCTTAGAAAAAGCAGGTAACAGCGGGGGACGCTCATAATGAAAAAGTTTCTCAATAATCTGTTAACTTCTCACCCCATTAAGAACAAAAACAAAGAGGCTCATCCACGCTTTGCACAGTATAAAAGAAATAAGTAAGTAAAACTGAGGATCTTGGATATAGGTCAGCTATAGGTGAAATTGTAATACTACGTGGGAATTAACTATTTTACTATTATTTAACGTACAGGCCTTTTGCTAACAACTTTAGAACTTAAGTACCTATTATATTATGTTTGACTCTCCTTTTACGTTATAACAATTAACTGGATGAATACTTCTATCTTATTTCCACTGTGGTTACTAAAACTAGCCAATTGAGATTAAGCAACTTCCACCCCAAACAAAGTAATTAAGTTTAGTATTAGAAGTTGTGATGTTTATTATTGCCACCTATTGATTTTCAGTTGTTAGTCAACATTCCGTTACTTTAGATCATCTATTAAATAAATTGCAAGGTTCTGAATAACATACTGACCTACCTATTTTTCGTTATTAGCGTTTAAAATAATAATTAATAAAGTTCTTCCAGAAGATAGATGACGTCGTTTATGATCACAAAATAGAATTTACTATCCCCGTCAATTGGTAATGCGCTGGAACCTTGTCAAATTAACATACACATCAACGTCAACCAACTAAAAATGACAAAAAACAGGAATATTCTAATAGGTAATAATTATAACATAATTATTAATTATTGAATTCTTATTTTTAATAAGAAAGGGTCTAGGTATATGAAAAAATTACAATTGTTTTTCGTTTTTGAGGTTAAATTGACGGGGATAGTATTGTGTTTGATGTAACCGACAAATTATCATTCAAGTTTCGGAAAAAAGACAATTTATTTTATGAGAAAATATCATTGAATCCGCCAATGGTGTGCAGTCATGTGAAGCCATTCCCTCTGGGCTGATTGCCCATTATTCGGTTACATTCTCTCATTATCATATTTCATTTGGTAAAATGCGACTATGTGTCTCTGGGGATATAATTATGTGTGCTGTTTATTAGATGGCAAAGTACGTTAGGCACTCTGACGCCCATCATATAATTCATGTGGTAGATATGTAGGTAGTTGTTGTATATCTTATCTACGCAAATAATTATTATTCCTTTATGAAACCGAAATAGATAAAACTGCAAACATTTATTTTTATATACAGGAAACAAATTAACAATCAAACCCAATTTAAACTGAGCTTGTGGTGCTTTAAAGAGTCCGGTATTTTTAAGAATAGGAAAACAAATTGACTTTAATATTTCACTATTATTATTTCAAAACAACATTTCTAAAAAAAACCGCTGCAATTAACAGCAGCGAGTCTAACATTTCTTTTTTGGCCTCAAAACAATAAACACTGCGCAAAACTTGAAAATTCGAAATGAGTGACAAAAATTCTGAATGGGCAACTATTGTAACTGATTTCAACTGACCAACATGGTGTTTTTGTCATCTCGATTAGGATAATAGTCACCTTTTTTTAAATAAAATATATGCCAAATTTTAAATGTTTTGTGTGCCCAAAGGTTGTCGCCCAAATAGTAATTTGGTCGCCCCTTCTTAATAACTAGTTACTCAATTAGTTTTTTGAAAGTCACCCATTTCAACATTTTGTAGTCGCCCTAAGTGCGTAGCCTCCTAAGTATTTCAGTACGCTATTTTCAGTATTTTTGATACAGAAAACGGGAATTTATTGTTACCCGATTAAATACTACCCCTTCAGAAATATCAACCGTCAGTTTTCGATATTTCACGAAACAAGAACAATAAATTCTGAATAACGGCAGAAATCAAAATGTTATTACCGTAAGCCAAACAAAAATTGGTTATGTATTTTCACGCAGTCGCTGAGCAAACATTTCAATTTGTTTCTTTCAGCATCCCGATAACTATTTGAAATGGTGCTATTATTTTGCGTCCTACGCAGTAACATGGGGCAAGTAAAGCTGACATTTGTCAATAGCCCATTTGCCGAAATAGAGGGACTGTTTTATAAATAATTATTAGAATATGGCAAGCAATCCTTGCAATTGGCAAGAATTGCGTCAGATATAAGTTTTCGAAGGGGTCAAAGTTCTTAGAAATTGTTTTCAACAAATTTTCTTAATTTTACCTACAAGTCTCGTCCACTACTTATGAACAAGGTATCAATTTTGCATAATAGTGAATGTATATTTAGTGATTGTTTAGTTTTCATTTTACTGAATATGATCATAATCAGGATGATAATAATATAATGAGTAGCTCGGTGGCGCAGTGGTATAGCGCATGGCCCAGCGATTGCGGAGGTTAAGCAACTTTCGCAAGGGTCGGTCATGGGATGGGTGACCAAAAATGTATTATCTCGAGATCCTCCGTCCGGCTGCATTTGCAGTATAGCCCATCTTCCTTAAATATCCGCCCATAAGGAAGCCCTGTGTCCCAGCAGTGAGGACATTATAATAGCTGATGATCAGTACCCTTAGCACGAACAGCTATCGAGAAAAAAAACGTGCGTAAAATTACTCGATAGAGAATTATCTATGGAAATTTTAATTTCTCTATTCGCCGGTAGATGGCGTTGTACAAATTTCCAATACAAAACTGCACTATCGAATGATTTTACGCACGTTATTTTTTTCGATAGCTGTTCGTGCTAAGGGTACTGATCATAACCAGTTCTTATATCAAGGATTACAAAGAATAAAAATTTCACGAAAATCCGTTAGTATCACGCCACAACAATAGCTTTCAAATTACTCTAACTGAAAGGGAGGGATGTTAAGTGAACATGATGTGAAAGTTCATTTAGAATATTTTTTATCAGAGCACTCAACACGCGATATATTAAAAGGCGTAACGCTAGAAGGGCCATTGCAGCACAAACAAAAACACTTCCCGGCGAGCACTCGATTGTAGGGTTGCCAGCTCCATGTAAAAATAAGGGTTAATGTTACGTTTACAAGACTATAGTTTCATCAATAACCCTCATTTTGCGCAATGTTCATTGTTTTGACTGAGAAATGAGGCCTGAATTTTGTAATTTAAACCTTTTTAATTCTGACCCAACAGTAAAGATGACGTTTACCATAAGTGTCAATGCACAATGCATAAGTGTCATGTATCCCTGAAATAAGAGAGGCTCTTTTTGTTTTTTTTTTCGATTTTTATATTTTGTTGCATTTTTTATAATCTTTGTCAGCAAGGTTATAGTATAAACTACACTGAAAAAAAAGAATTGTTGAATGTACTAAAGTAGCGTAGGTTGCCTAGAGAACTGTCATAGTCAACCCTTTTCATGGTTAATTTTACTATAACAAGGGTGAATTTAACAAAATACACTTTGTTGAGTTTACATAACAAAACAGATTGACTAAAACTGTTCTTAGTATAGTAAAATTCATTAAACAAATATTTGAATACACTAAAGAAAGTTTGTAAAATACTTCTCCAATTTTCCAACAGGTGACGCTACTAAATTTGTTCGTAACACTAACAAAATGCGAAAGTTGATTTTACTTAACACAAATTTATGAAATATATTTAATATAATTGACATTAGAATAATATGTACATTTTACACAAGCTTGTCAATAAAATCAACAAAGAACTTTTGTTTAAACAACAGTACGAGTTTAGCAACACAGTTCTCCAAATTTCCGATAGGTGACGCTTGCTACTCTACTAAAGTTGTTCGTAAAAACTACCAAATTAGAGGATTGATTTTACTTAACACAAATTATGAGATATATTTAATATAATTGACATTAGAAATATGTACATTTTACACAAGCTTGTCAATAAAATCAACAAAGAACTTTTGTTTAAACAACAGTACGAGTTTAGCAACACAGTTCTCCAAATTTCCGATAGGTGACGCTTGCTACTCCACTAAAGTTGTTCGTAAAAACTACCAAATTAGAGGATTGATTTTACTTAACACAAATTATGAGATATATTTAATATGATTGACATTAGAAATATGTACATTTTACACAAGCTTGTCAATAAAATCAACAAAGAACTTTTGTTTAAACAACAGTACGAGTTTAGCAACACAGTTCTCCAAATTTCCGATAGGTGACGCTTGCTACTCTACTAAAGTTGTTCGTAAAAACTACCAATTTAGAGGATTGATTTTACTTAACACAAATTATGAGATATATTTAATATAATTGACATTAGAAATATGTACATTTTACACAAGCTTGTCAATAAAATCAACAAAGAACTTTTGTTTAAACAACAGTACGAGTTTAGCAACATAGTTCTCCAAATTTCCGATAGGTGATGCTTGCTACTCCACTAAAGTTGTTCGTAAAAACTACCAAATTAGAGGATTAATTTTACTTTACACAAATTATGAGACATATTTAGTATAATTGACATTAGAAATATGTACATTTTACACAAGCTTGTCAATAAAATCAACAAAGAACTTTTGTTTAAACAACAGTACGAGTTTAGCAACACAGTTCTTTAAATTTTCGATAGGTGACGCTTGCTACTCTACTAAAGTTGTTCGTAAAAACTACCAAATTAGAGGATTGAATTTACTTAACACAAATTATTAGATAATGCTGCCATTAACTCTGATCTTGCACATATCTATAGCTGGAGTAAGTCTTATGGCCATGCAGTTAACCCATCTAAGTCTCAGTCCATCATTATTGGGAGTCCGTATTTTGTTTCGAGGATCGACTTCGAGTGGATACCTCCTGTGAAATTTGACAGCACTGTTATTCCTTACACGAAAACCGTCAGAAATCTCGGTGTTGTCCTTGATGAATGTTTCTCTTGGAGACCTCAGGTTGAGGCAGTTAGAAAGAAGGTGTTTGCTGCATACAGTTCACTCAATCGCCTACGGAACTTTCTACCTACCAGTACTAAAATCACTCTGGCCCAGTCACTTCACACATCTTGGACTACGCTGACGTTTGTTACACGGACCTTTCTGAGGAATTGCTTGACAAATTGGAGCGGCTTCAGAATATGTGCATCAAGTTCATTTTCAACTTACGAAAATTCGACCACGTATCTCACTTTCGCCAAAAGCTTAATTGGCTCCCCATCCGTCGGCGCAGGGACTTACACACTCTTACGCTCCTGTACTCAATCCTTTTCCTTCCAACTTCACCACTTTATCTTAAAGAATCTTTCGACTTTCGATCCTCTTCTTCACTGCGTACTCTGCGTTCTTCTTCTAATCTCACCCTCGATATTCCCCGTCATTCCACTGATTTCCTTTCCTATTCATTCTCTGTGCATGCTGTCCGTTTGTGGAACGCACTTCCAGAGGGCATCCGTAAAGCTCGTACCCTGAGATCTTCCAAAGATCAAATTAGAACGCATTTCCTTTCTCCCACCTAATACTACTTTTTTTTCTGATATCTCCCTTTCAACTTTCATTTTATATACATACACTTTCTCTTCTCTTTATTTATGTATATCTATATCTATTGTCCTTCTAGTATTTTTGCACCCACTCCCCTCTTTCCTATTCTCCTTAATATTTTTCTACTCAAGGTTGCCTGGAAGAGACTTCTACGTAGCAGTAAGGCCGCCTTTTGTGTACTTGTCCATGTTTATTGTTTGCTCCTATGTAATGTCTTTGTCTAGTGTGCAATAAAGCGTTTTTATTATTATTATTATTAGATATATTTAGTATAATTGACATTAGAAATATGTACATTTTACACAAGCTTGTCAATAAAATCAACAAAGAACTTTTGTTTAAACAACAGTACGAGTTTAGCAACACAGTTCTCCAAATTTCCGATAGGTGACGCTAGCTACTCCACTAAAGATGTTCATAAAAACTACCAAATTAGAGGATTGATTTTGCTTAACACAAATTATGAGATATATTTAGTATAATTGACATTAGAAATATGTACATTTTACACAAGCTTGTCAATAAAATCAACACAGAACTTTTGTTTAAACAACAGTACGAGTTTAACAACACAGTTCTCCAAATTTCCGATAGGTGACGCTTGCTACTCCACTAAAGTTGTTCGTAAAAACTACCAAATTAGAGGATTGATTTAACTTAAAACAAATTATGAGATATATTTAGTATAATTGACATAAGAAATATGTACATTTTACACAAGCTTAACAATAAAATCAACAAAGAACTTTTGTTTAAACAACAGTACGAGTTTAGCAACACAGTTTTCCAAATTTCTGATAGGTGACGCTTGCTATTCCACTAAAGTTGTTCGTAAAAACTACCAAATTAGAGGATTGATTTTACTTAACACAAATTATGAGATATATTTAGTATGATTGACATTAGAAATATGTACATTTTACACAAGCTTGTCAATAAAATCAACACAGAACTTTTGTTTAAACAACAGTACGAGATTAGCAACACAGTTCTCCAAATTTCCGATAGATGACGTTTGCTACTCTACTAAAGTTGTTCGTAAAAACTACAAAATTAGAGGATTGATTTTACTTAACACAAATTATGAGATATATTTAATATAATTGACATTAGAAATATGTACATTTTACACAAGCTTGTCAATAAATTCAACAAAGAACTTTTGTTTAAACAACAGTACGAGTTTAGCAACACAGTTCTCCAAATTTCCGATAGGTGACGCTTGCTACTCTACTAAAGTTGTTCGTAAAAACTACCAAATTAGAGGATTGATTTTACTTAACACAAATTATGAGATATATATTTAATATAATTGACATTAGAAATATGTACATTTTACACAAGCTTGTCAATAAAATCAACAAATTTAGCAACATAGTTCTCCAAATTTCCGTTAGGTGACGCTTGCTACTCTACTAAAATTGTCTTGTTTACCCTTTAATGTGCCTTTATGTACAGTCGGCAACGCATGAGGTTATAAAAAAACTGTAATTTATTTTGAACCTTGATGGCTTGCATTTGATTGAATATCATTGACCTGTCGTGGAGGCTCAGCGTGCCGTTGACTGTATCTCTAGGGGGGCATTCAATTTACTTGTTGAAAAACTGCCCAAGAATGTACTTCTTTGTTTAGTTAGTAAATGCTTTTACTATAGTCACAGACTCACAGAAAACATAATAGTACTATTAGTAATGAAGTTCAAGTTGGACAATAGCGCCCTTTCACGGATATTTCTTTTCTCTCTCTCTCTTCAAAATCTAGTACAGACTTAACTCAATCTTATTTAGCTATTGTGATTCAATTACATAAAAATAGATAATTTGTGATGACTTGTTGTTCATTAGCGCCATTATGCGGATTGGCTTAGCACTTGAGAATTTTACTGTGCGGACGATATTTGTTATTAGTCATTATCCTTTATTTTATACAATTTAAAAAAAAAGTTGATGTCTGAGTGACTCGATAGTTCAGTGGTTGGAGCGTTGAACCGGATGTCCGGAGGTCGCGGGATCGATTCCCGTTGACCTGGTGCGGGTTGTGTTTTCTTTTCGTATATTATTTAGTATAAAATACTAAAACTTTCAAACTTTTATTTGCTAATACAAATTAAATAGGTTCTTCATAGTGTCGAAAAAGAAAAATAAATAATATACAATACATATTGTGCAAGGTACATAATGTGACATTTGGGATGTCACATGACATAGATGAAACGTGGAGCATCAAGCAATGACCAATTTAACTGCTAACTTTTAAGTTGCCGTGGTGTAATGGTGTGACTGCTCGCTTGATGCTCAAGAGGCCGCGGTTCGAACCTCAGTCATTGATCGGTTTTTCTGATTCCAATGTTTGGTTGTTTTCAAATGTACATTATTATATAGAATGTAAATAGAAAATGTAAAAAATAATAGTAAAGGAATGAAAAGGGCAGAAAATGGTGATTAAGAGACAAATAAAAAGAATAACGAAGTGTCAAAAATTGTGGTGGGAATAAAAGAAGTAGAAGCGAAGAAAAAATAAGAAGAAGAGAGAAGAAGTGGTGAAGAAGAAGAGGAAGAGAAAGCCCGAGACGAATAAAGTGACATTTATTAAATCTCATCGTAAAAGATCGAAAGTAATCGATGTTAAATATACAGGACTGAATCAGGTTGAATTTACCAAACGAAATTAGTAAATGTAGCAAAATTAATTTCACATTTTTTACATAACAAGTTTAGTGACATTTATCAAATCTCATCGTAAAACCTCGAAAGTAGTCAACGTAAAATATACAAGACTTTTTAGTCAAATATACAAAATGAAATGAGTAAAGGTAGCAAAATTAATTTCACATATTTTACATAACAAGTTTAGTGACATTTATTAAATCTCATCGTAGAACCTCGAAAGAAGTCGACGTAAAATATACAAGACTTTTTAGTCAAATATACTTACAAAATGAAATGAGTAAATTAGCAAAATTAATTTCACATATTTTACAAAACAAGTTTAGTGACATTTATTAAATCTCATCGTAAAAGATCGAAAGTAATCGACGTAACATAAACAGGACTTTTTAGTCAAATATACAAAACGAAATGAGTAAATGTAGCAATATTAATTTCACATATTTTACATAACACGTTTAGTGACATTTATTAAATCTCATCGTAAAATGTCGAAAGTCATCGACGTAAAATATACAGGACTTGATTAGTTGAACATACGAAATCATACTATTAAATTTACTAAACGTATGGGTTAAATAATCAACCAGTTTTATTTGGTAAAATCAACAATTTAGTGTGTAGGACCTATATTAACCCGCGAATTTGATAAAATTTACGCGGAATTTAGTAAAATCAATCATTCTTTTTTTTCAGTGTAGCCGTTCTCTCATTAACTAAATATTTTTTCTGTAATACTGAAAGCAATCTTCTAGCAAGACGGCGCGTTCTTTGTTTTCTGGACATATAACTCTAAATGGCGCGATCAGTACCCCTAGTACGAACATCTATCAAAACTACTCGATAGAGTAATTATCTATGAAAATTTCATTTCGCTTTTTGGCGGTAGATGGCGCTGCACAAATTTCCCATACAAAATTACTCTATCGAATGTTATAAATGCTACGCGCGTTATTTTTTTCTATAGCTGGTCGTGCTAAGGCTGAACGCCTGCTGTCTACGCGCCCGCCGCTATAAAGTTACAAACGCGTTGTAATTACAAAGAACGCAGAACTTAGAACGGCTGAACTCTTTCTGTCTGCAGCAGGCCCTTATTTGCACATCGAGTGACTGCCTTTTGTAAAATGTAATTTAAGTAACAACCCGTTTTCCCTTTTAAAGTACCTACCTACAGAACCCTAAAGTAGGTTTTATCCACGACCAATTTCTTTGATTACTTAAAAATATTCCAGATCAAAGTCGTTACCAATATTCGGCATCCCTATTTGAACTCCCACAGGCTGATTGATGACTGGTCTCCGAGTTTTTCGATGACATTATCTAAGAGATAAAATGCCCAAATATATTTAATGGTGCGTAGGATTTTCTTCAATCTAACGATTCCGGCGGAGAGAATTTTTCTATTAGTATACAAGATTTTTTATGTTTCTTAGCAAAAGTTGGAATAACATTGAAGATGGATTAATATTCTAGTAAAACAGATCAGATGTTTTTTTTCGTATGATCTGATTGATTTTATAAACTTTCTATCTGATGACAAAAGTTACTGATTTCACACTTTTTTTTAATCGTCACTCGTATCAGCTTTGATGCAAAAAAAGATATTTCAGTTTGTGAAAATATTAAGAGAAACGTAAAATACGAGAAGACACATTTAGAAACAGATAAAAACTCAAAATCATATTGAATTAATCCAAATCTTTAAATTACAATTAGAATTACTCTAAAAACGATTTACTTTTATTTATACACTTTACACTTTTATTTATACACTTTATATATTTGTTTTGCAAAAAGATTAAATAAAAGTGTATAAATAAAAGTGTAAAGTGTATAAATAAAAGTAAATCGTTTTAGTCACTTAAAATTGAACTTTTATTTTTTTTTACATATTTTACGATTTAATCACATCACACCACAGACCATACAACAAGTACTTGCATCACACTAACTTTAGGAATTCTTCAATCTTCATACAGAGAAACGTGACCTCAGAAACCAAATTAACACTCAAACTCCGTCGACAATAAACTTTGAAATAAAAAACGAATGACAGTTACGTCATCACTATGGTGGAAGGAACTAGTACATCAGTAGTATTGAATTGTATTCAGGGTGAAATCCAAATCATTGGCAAAGACTTATGTTAGTTTGATCATTGGCATTTTTTTAACTAAGAATTAATCTAACCGCAATATTGATAACTGTCCCCCGGAAAATTGACCCGTGGGGGCATTTTCCGGGCGACTTGCTAGGCGACTTTAGTCGAATAGGACTTTTTATCGACGCTGAGGAATGCCTCAGAATGCATTCTAATGTTAAGATGGATATCAATATCGCTTAGGGATCTAGGTGCATATGAAATTATTATGGTGATGCATTGCATTACCTCATATCCCATAAATATAAGTCATTAAAAGTTAATTTACCAACGGGTGAGTTGATATTTTCTAGTAAGTATATTGTTTATTATACATTATATTATGGCATAATACCACTATGCTCTACAACCGACAATGTTCAAATCGATAAGATACACTTTTCGAAACAAACTGGAGCAAATGTTGCAATCACAAACGTTAGAATAACCCTCATTCAGAGCGACAGTTCCCGATTTCTGAACGTAGCGCGGTCGAAACGAGCGGGTTTACGACGCCGCTAAGCTAAAGCCATAGTATTTGTGCTCGCTATGTTTCTCCTTGAAAGCCTTAACAAACACGCCGAGGACACGCTCCATTGAACATTCGTCAATCACTCTTTTAGGTCAGAGATAACATTTTAAAATCGCCTCCGAACGTCTTTGGCTTTGTTTCTCCTCATTCTTATTTATGAGATGGGGCCACCTCGGAGAATAGACCAGTAAGCATGCTTCACACGATTTATTTCACAAGAGGACTACGTAAGCTTAAACTTGGGTTGAAGGACACGTCTCGAGGGTATTAAATTTTCTAGGTGTTTGTGGGCACGTATATGTCTTTTACGACCCGGCAGCTTTGTTGACCTTTCAAGAAAATATATGTTAGCATATTTTCTGTGTTCTTTGTTACAAAGACCCGTATCACCGACAGACAATTTAATACAAGTCTGAGTATGCTATAAAACTCCACGTACAAAAGATTTCCTTCAGACTGTCCGTCCACCGTACTGAGAATCTAAAGACGATTTGTTTCTATAGAATAGAACGAATTACCCTTTTCAGATCATAATACTGATAATAACACCTTATGACTCTATTTGCTAGGAAAAAAATAATTACCTCTATGTAGATGTTTCAAACCAGATTCTATTTTATTATGATTTTACTTCTTAAAAGTTGTAAAAATCTTTATCGCTATCCAAAGTCTTAAAGGTTGTCTGGAAGAGATCGCTCTTAGCGATAAGGCCGCCTTTGCTCACCATAGTTTTAAGTTTTATGTTATTGTATTTTCTGTAATGTGTGTGTGCAATAAAGTGTTTATCTATCTATCTATCTTTACGTAAATGACATTAATTCTAAATAAGTACAACTTGAAATGCATTGCAGCTGCAGCGGAGCATTTGCAGCTTTTTAAGTTTTAAGCATACCTTTAATTTTTAATACTTAGCAACTACACAGCTTTTATAGATCCTTCGATGTTTTGACCGAGTAACCGGAGTAACCCTATAAAACGGGCAAGACCAGTGGTAACATGACTTGACAAATAGCCTTAAGAAACACATCTCCTGAAGCCAACATCGCCTGAAGCCAATCTAAGCCCGTGTTGGGAAATACACTGTTTTACTTCATTTTATGTTCCAAAACTTAAGCCGACATAGGTATGGGATTACCAAGTTTGCGTGTTCTAGTTACTTGTTCGCTCGATTGAATAGGTTTTTATGTTTTGTTTTTCATTATGACCATCTTTCCATGGGCCGTGGTCGCGGGATAGCTACTAAATAATTCTAAAATAATATCTGAATTAATACCAATATACGCGCTCTAATCCTTAAAAAGTGTTTTATGTCTAATGAACTGCCTGTCGATTCTGTAACCAAACTCGCATCTCACTTCGAACCTCACTTCACTTCGCTTGAATTTGTTATTAGAAATAAGCTGAATATAAGCTATTTTACCGATTGCAGAAGGTTTTAGGTAGCTACCGTAGCTATCTAAAATCTTTTGTGATTAAAAAAACAGACTAATATTATCTCATTTATGATTTAAAATTTCCGCGAAGTGAAGTGAGGTTCGAAGTGAGATGCGAGTTTGTACAGAATCGACAGGCTGTACGAGCGAAAATCTTAGAAGTGTATTATTATGTGAACCAGTACGCACATTTATAATATATTATGTTTTATAATATCCTTAATTCAACCCATAACGTGCAAATGCTTTGAATGGAAGTTTTTACAAGCACATTAGCGTCATTGGCGTTCAAACTTCTAAAATGGCTAATATATTTTCCATCTCATTTCCTAAATGACCATTACCGTAGCAGTTCGGCGTAACCAGTCCCCACGAGTGTCCCAGCTAGACAGCTAACGTCCACACTTAAGAAACCCATTACCGATTTATGTTTCATAAATTTTTTGTAATTTAAACCCTTACAACGCCTTTTAATCAAAAGTTGAAGCAGCACGACCACTTCGTGAATACACTCCTTTTGCGTTGAATATTATGTTCTTCGCTATTATACCATAGAGTAGATAATAGTACTAGCTTAAGGCTGCGTTCAAACGATAACACACGACCCGACCTCAAACCGAACTCAACTCAAACTCACCTCAACCGCAGCCCACCTTGAAATACATCGCTTACAATTTTGAGTCTTTTGACACATTAATAAACTCCTGTGTAATGTTCAGGTGAGTTTGAGGTGAGTTCGGGTTGAGTTTATGAGTTGAGTTCGGATTGAGCGGGCGTGTACAGTAATTGCATCGACAAAATATAACGGAGCTTATTAATGTGTCATAAAACTCAAAATTGTAAGCGCTGTATTTCAAGGAGTGGGCTCCGGTTGAGTTGAGTTCGAGTTGAGTTTGGGTTGAGGCAGGTCGTGCGTTATCTTCTGACACTGTGCTGCAACGCACACGCATTCGCTTTGACACAGGTTTTAAAGTGCTCATATAATTTTCATCTAATTTCCTAAATGTCCATTCACACCATAGCAGTAGCTTCTGGCAATCAGTGACTAATGTCCCGGCTGGCTAACGTCTTGCCATAAATCCGGGTCGGTCATTGCTACCCGCTGAATATTCGCCTCCCTCGATATAAATATCGTTTCACTAACGACCGAATACGCTCGAGTAGGGGTTTTTGAGTTTTAACGTAGGTAAGGTACCTAAATATTATGTTCTCTTTTTAGTTATATTTGAGGATATCTTATCGGTAGTTTAATACCAATATTGTTCATCCGAAAATAATAATAAAGAAGCAAACGTAAAACGAAACTAGGCAAATAAGTAGTGCAACAAAGGCGACTGTTTTATTGTAATGAAAAAGCGCGCGGAACTTGTTTAAGTTAAAAATAAGTTAATTACACATGGTAGGGTAAACCAGAGTGTTATTGCCAACTGGCAGTGATTGCCCGCTTTAAGAAAAATATTGCCAGGTGTTAGCTTTGTATCATTCTAGTTCGATTCGAATTTACTAGATGGCTTTGTGATTAATAAATAGTAGAATTAAATTTGTCAATTGGCAAAACTAAAGAAAAAAATTCAGTAATGGCGGATTTTGTCAAGACGGGTGAACGTGTCACTCAAACATGTAAACAATTTAGCAATTTTCTTAAGGAAATATTTACTTAGAGGTTCATTTTTTTCGTAGTTTATTTAATTTTCAACCATTGGTGCACAGTTATGATGAAATCATAAGATTTTCTTCGTATTTGATGAAAATATAGTTGATATTTGATTTTTTGAGGTTATTTTAACTGTGTACAAACACTGAATCTAAATATGCATATTTTTAGTTATTGCCCACCATCATTTTAGTAATTGCCAGTGCTAATGTCTATAGTTTTTGCCCGGGCAATAACTGTTTTAAGTAATATCACATGGTAATATTGTAATAGAACCTGGTTATAATGTAAAGCCAATGGTGGAGTTAGTCATTTTTAAAGTGATAAAAAATTTATTGACTTGCAGTTCTTGTTCAAAAATCTTTCATATGCGTTGCATTCCACGAAAACATAAGGAATATGTACCCGACAGCTCCTATTTACATTTATTATTATTATTATTCTTATGCCATCATTGTTTTAAAGTAGATGATTCTGTCTCTGGCGATTCTGAGACTCATCAATATCAGGTACTGTTCCCGAGGGATAGAGAAATAAATGTCCACGCAGAAAAAGTCGCGGGCGGCCGCTAGTATTTATTTATTTCATTATATTTATTTCTTGGGAAACATACAGCATAAATTTTTACATGTAGTTGCAACATAAGTACATCAATTTACATTAGCCTAAGGCCCTCCGCTGTGTCAAGCGGGACACGCGCGCGGGGCGACATAGATTAGAGCTTACTCATGCACTGCGCAAGCATCTGTCCGTCAAAAACCAGCAATCTATATTCCCGCGCCGTGTACCCGCGGCGGGATCCCGCTTGACGCAGCGGAGGGCCTAAACAGTTTCCACTACTAAGTAATGACAATAAAGTGTCGAGTAACAATAACAATGTAACTTACTTAAAAAACTAAATTTTGTTTACTTATAAAAATGAGAGGCCAAATATAATTAATTGGTACTATTAAGTGCAATTTTGAATTTAGCGGGCTTAAGACTAAACAAATCAATGTGACTAAATTATTAGTAGTAGTAGTTAGTAGTAGTAGTTCTGTAAAACGTAAAATATCACAAACGATTAAGTACTCCAATATGTTGACCGTAGAATCTAAAATCGATTGGACAGTTTTCAGGCTCTCGAGTGTAGCTCACCGTTAATATAGTGATGGGTCGAGTCGGGTTTTTGTGTATTCGAGCATTTAAGTATTCGTTAAAAAAATCGAATTAGTATTCCAGTCTAGGTACTCGTATTGGGTGTATTCCTATTACTGAGACTAGTATTCGAATACTCAATTTGACTCGAATACTGTTTCGACACTAGTTAAACGTGACTTTGCATTGTTCCACATAATAGTTCAATAGTAGTATTACTACATAAAATGACACTGGTTTTACGCACTAATTTCGACAATAAACAATTAAATTTAGCATTACAACTGATTGTCGACGCGCTTTGGTATTCAAGTACTTTTAGTACTCGAATTCTCTATTTGAGTCCTTATGTATCCGAATACTGTATTTTAAGCACTCGAGTATGCGAGTACCAAGAAGGTATTAATCCGTATTCGAGTCGGCCTTGACTCGGCCCATCACTACCGCTAAATTTGGCTGCATAGCCTCAGCAATCAGTCGTCGCTAATGTCCCGCCTAGTTAACGGCCATCCATAAATCAGGCTTGGCCATTGCTGCCCGGAACTGAATAATTCTGCCTCCTACGACATTAATATCGGACCACTAGAGCAATAAGTAAAATGCGATACTGATATGTTGTTACATTTTTAGGGCTACATCTTAACCAAAGAATTTCGGGAAGAAGTGAGGATCTAAGTTTTTTGTAGAGTCGTTATTTAATTTCTTTAGCAAGAGTTATCTTTAAAAGCATTTCGGAAACAATAGAAGAACAGTTTTATTTATTTTGTAGAAAAAGATGTATCTTTCTCTACACTCTATGACCACTCTACAAATAAGGTAAATAGAGAGAGTAGATACTAAACAAGTGAAGGTCAGTATAACGTTTTTTATTCTAGAAGATTTTCACGTTTTTCGTTAAAAAAACGAGCTTAATTATCGATTAATAATTCATTTAAAAACTGTTTCGACCAGGGACTTCGGGACTTTGCTCGCTGAAATTATGATTCTATTAAATTTTTCATGGGATTATTTTAATGGAACTTCAAAATCTTTATTACTCATTTAACGAGGCAGCTATTAGACAATTTTGCAGCTAACGACTTTTAAAATTGAGTCCAGACAAGTAGTTAACAAAAATTCAATTTAAGCATTATAGAAAAAACACAGATTCACTATAATTTGCTTACTGTGAAATACTAAGATCGTTTTTCGTGATTCAAACAGTTGATATAAAATCTGCAAATACTCAGAATTCGCATTCAAAGAGCTTTCGGTACTTTTTCATGAGTTTCATGATTGTTGTACTGAACTGAATATTTTTCCATGAACTGTACTGAATTCTTTTCCATGATTTGTTGACACGACACTGACGTAAGAAAATTTCACATAAACAATATTATAGCCCTGCCCTGCCGTAAGTAAGTATTGTTTCAATATTTCCATTCATTTCTATCACCACATCGATCCAATTCAACTCACACGTTTTAGCCGTAAATTAAGTCGAAGTTGATTTTAAACATTTTGAATTTTACTTTTCTATAAACTTTCACCATCATTATTAGCTCTCATGTTTTTGATGGGTCGAATGTAAATGTTTTGATACAAATTGCTTGAAATATTAGTAGAACACAATTTTGTGCAAATTCTGTGCCACAATAACAACGTAGTAAACGTATTCACTACAGAATCGTAGTTGAAAGATTAATATTTTGTAAAGTAGTAGAATAGGCATGATGACTATTTTTTTTATTTTATGTTACATAAATTACCTCTCAAAAAAGAAACATTGGTAAAAGAATTAATTCGCTAGCATGAAAACTGCCCGAGATATCACAGTGTGAAATGCACACAAATGGACTCGCCCAAAAACGCTCCATACTAATGGCTACCTAGTTATGACGTCACGCCTAAGAAATTTGTATGCAACGCGTAGGAAATTTGTTTGGCAGCTATATTAAATATTGTGTTTATCAAAATAGTTTCTTAGACAAATTTGCTATACATTTTACGGACTAATTAAAGGTATCATTTATTTTAATAAATTTTATACTTTTTAAATGGACCTGTCCACCCAAAAAATGTCATAAAATAAATGGACCTGTCCACCCAAAAAATGTCATAAAATAAATAATATGCAATATATAAAACCAAGAGGTATACAAGCTACTCTAAAAGTTTAATATATTTACGATTTTTATTAGTATTTCGTTATTTTATTCATTAGTCATCATCCCTATTGGGGCCTAGTTGGGACTGTTTTGTATCGGTATCGATTTTGCCATCCCTCTTCTGAAAAAACACCAAACGGAGTGCTGCACTCCCCTACAACGTTATTTGAAATCCATCATTAGATTATAAACGGGTGACTGCACAAGTGCGCAGGCCGTTTTTAGAAGTAGGAAGGAATCTTGAAATAAGTACGAAGGTGCTATTTAGCTCTACCTACATAAAGAATCAATAAAATGTTAAAAATCAATTGCGTATTGTGTTTTTGCAATATTGGTGTGTTTTCTTTTGTTCATATACTAGCTAGGGTAGCTCGGTGGCGCAGTGGTTTAGCGCCTGACCCAGCGATTGCGGAAGTTAAGCAACGTTCGCATGGGTCGGTCATGGAATGGGTGACCAAAAATTTATTATCTCGAGCTCCTCCGTGCTTCGGAAGGCACGTTAAGCCGTTGGTCCCGGCTGCATTTGAAGTCGTCAACACCCACCAATCCGCATTGGGCCCGCGTGGTGGGTTATGGCCCATCCTCCTTACCACCCATAAGGAAGGCCTGTGCCCCAGCAGTGGGGACATCAAAAATGGCTGATGGACATATACATTATACCATAATTGAAGCCCTTATTACCCTTATTCCCTAACCGATGGTCTTTTTCTTCTTATTTCTTCGACACCGTACCAAACAGATTTGTGATTTTATTTCGATCTTAACCCGGCGAGCATGAGGTGAAAAAAGTTACACCTAGCATGTGGTGGGGTTTGCCATACCCCAACATATAATTACCTATAAATGCCAATTTATTAAACCAAGACTTAAGAATTTATTCGTATTTTGAAATATGGTTTATATTTAGTGTATAAAATAAAAAACAGTGTATATTTATATACTTTTATTGTATTATTTATCAGAAATACTAAAATATAACATTTACAAAAAAACAAAAAAAGAACCTTCTGAAAAAGGAACTAAAATCAACTAATTCTTTAATAAAAATATAAAATCAACTTTAAAAACTTAAAGAATATAAGATTCTCAATAACATATTTTTTTTAAAGAATTAGTTTATTTTAGTTTTAGTATTTTTGATAAATAATACAATAAAAGTATATAAATATACACTGTTTTTTATTTTATACACTAAATATAAACCATATTTCAAAATACAAATAAATTCTTAAGTATTGGTTTAATAAATTGGCATTTATAGGTAGATATATGTTAAAACTAACACGGAGCATGTGGCGGGGTATGACGCACCCCACGAACGTTTACACGCGTGTAGCTCCTGCGCCGGTTGACCTGACACTGCGGTCACGCCACTCTCCCCCCGCGGAGTACATTGGCTCCAGCTACTCGAAGCAACAAACCAATTGAGGGGCAAATTTGAAAAATACACGACTTCGCGCAAAGCATGGGCATGTCACACCCTACCACAAGCTCGCCGGGTTAAGTAGGTAACCCTATGTGGTCAATTAGGTAACTCTTCTACAGGGAAGTATTAGGAAGTCAATTTATTTGAGCATCTTAATTTTAATATTGTCATTTTTCTTTAAAAAAACACATCCGAAAGAAAGTTTAATTTGCTAATATTTAAAAAAAAATAAGGTGAATAAAGTTTTACTACAAGATCTTGTAGTAAAACTTTATTCCTATGATCAGATATGTATCAGTATGTATCATGTATGGATCAGGTATGTATGCATACCTACATTTGCGTCATTGAAAATGTAGGTACATTATGGCATCCATCCACTGAACCAAGGACATAGTGCGACACAAAGAAAAATGTGTTTGAATATCAATAAGGCTGCTCTCAATCATATTGATTTATATTCCCGAGCCATTCGTAAACATAGGTGAACGGCAAAAGAACCGTTTTATTGGGCCAGGAGAAAATAAAATAGAAGAAATGTTACAAATGGGTAAAAATCACAATTTCAAGTTTCTTCATATTTTTGCGAATAGTCTAATAACAATAAAGTCATAAGTTGTGCCCATAGTAATATCAATGCATTTCTTTGAAAATTAACTATGAAAATTTGTATTAGATTTAAAACATTTTATTAAAAAAAAAAGATTTCTGTCGAAAATTAAGTCACGAGATGACTTAGAATTATTTTTTATCTAGACTGTAAAATAATAACGCTTTAATTTGTTAAACTTTTTCATTTTACTTTAATAGGATATTATTTTGAGGTTCAAATCGTTACATTATATCGAAAATAAGTTAAGAATTCTCGCAATTTTCAAGTCAACAATTTCTAGATGACGTCTTTTAATAATATCTAAATGGCGTATCAAGGGATTTAATTAAATTTCCTGCCTACACGCCGCGAACGTTTTGAAAAATGAACGTCGTTTCTTAAGCGCTCGCCTAGAAAAGTTGGGTTGCCGTTAAAGTTATGTGGTTGACTTGCAGAATTAAAACTCGCATTTCATTCGGAGCCGAAGAAATACGTTTTTAATTTTGCGAGTTATAAGGGCAACTAAGGTAAGTACATAATAAGTTTGTAAGGAGGTTGTTAAAATTCCATGACACTCGAACTTGATACTGTCTTTTCTAACAATATAATTAAGCGGTAAAGATAAACAGTATGTTAGACACACTGTTTACTAAGAGGATTATTATCTTGAAAAGCATAAATTATACTTAACAACAATAACAAATGAAATGTAATGATTCCCAACCGCATCGAAACCAATGTAAATCATGTAAATTGATTTCCAAGATCGAATACTAGTGCAAGTCAAGTGTGTTTCGATATCGAGAGCTGGGCGGTGACAGAGGTGCGGTGCGACCCTCGTCAGGGGTTCTATCGGCGCACACAGCCTAGCCCGCGACAGCCTAACGGCGCGTGCGATACATATACTTACGATGATAAGGAAATTATGCCGTTTCATCGAGCTTTTCTTAAATTTCACGTACGGCATAACTACGCGAAAAAGTAACTGGCGGTGGCGACGCACTGGCACCGCTTGTCTCTACTTGGCCGTTAGTTTTTCTACACGCACAATTTATCTATGCTCTTTAAGGGAACTTGGAGACATAAAATTAATGTCAACAAATATAAACAAGTGGCTCTGTGAGCTGTAAACTTCGCGTTTGTGACATTTTTGATAATTTTTTGAAAAGACTGAAATATGGTTTTTCTTTCGAAAAATTTCGAAAAACTTGACCCAACAAAAAATCTATATAATTATCGAACCTGCTAACAAAATTTCACGTAAATCGGTTGAGAAATGCAACCTGTAGGGACAGCCGGACATACTATAATACTACATACTATAAGAACTATCATTATATCGATATTTTTTCCCTTAGTTTACATAAGCTTAAAAAGTGTATTATTACAGCTGATCATCATGATTGTCAATGTTATATAATGTCTTTATTATCACCAAAAGTACTTAAGTTCAAAAGTACTTAATAATTCAGTTTATTTGAATAAAGCTTATTTCACTTTCACTTTCACCACTTGACTATGTCGTTTGTTGACTCTCCAATGGTTTGCTTGTGAAAAGTTATATTTGCAATGATATAATTCGTGACTTATGTAGTGTAATGATCAACTTTTGTTTTGCATTAATTTCTCTCAGTGGAACTGTGTTAGCCTATGTATAAACATAATGCTTTCCATTCATATGTATAATATTGATCTGTATGTTTCCCTTATCCAATAAAATAAAATAAATACAAAAGCATTTTTGTCCAAGTTGAAATGGAGATGCTTCGCGCTCGCTATGTCAATGATAAAATTAAAATAATTATTGTAATGTTATTTGGATTAATAAATAAAAAAAAGGCACTAATTAAAATGTATTTCAAGATTCGTCGATTTTAATGTCCCAAGTCAAGAGTGATGGCATATCGAGCAGTGGCTAAGTCGACCCTCGTCAGGGCGATCTATCGCGCGCTGCACCGTGGCGCCATGCCCGCTAACCAAGCTTTATCCCGTTCCATAAATTGCGGCCTAAAATCGTGCTCACGTAATTTATGTAAAGCTTAGTAGAATTATATGGACTTACTTTTAGTTCACAACGCGAACTATCTATTGTAACTTTTACAACAAACTACTTTTACAACAACTTTTTAACTTTTACTTTTTAAACAAAAAGGTGCTAATTGAAAATCAGCATCGGGTCTTACAAACACGACACATGCTGAATTGGCTTCCTACCTTGACGCAGCCGTAAGATTCATTTTTTTTTTCTATTTTTCTTTTGTTTTTTATAAAGAAAAAAAACTGTTTTCTTTCATTAATGTACAAACCGACGCAGCATGTAAATCTCATCTCACGTCTGTATGTCTAATAAATATTTTCTAATTCTAATATTTTCTAATTCTTTTAAAGAACACAGCCATTGGTATTTACATACCGAGTACGAGTTTAGCGTTACGATTTATAGTTAAACTATTAAATTAAATCACCTAGCTCAGGAATTTTCCATAACTCCTCTTTTCGCTCAAAAACATCGTTAGAGCGAGCGGGAAGTTCGACAACAGCTGGCTCATCGATGCCATGAGCCATGAGCCACGAGCCACATGCCATGAGCCACGCGTTCGAGGTTTCTTTAGGTAGTTATCGATGTTTCTGTGTGACAAAAAGAGATAGACCTATGTGTCGCAATGTAAGTAGCCCTACCCATAGTATACTGTAATGTAATATTACCGTTTTAAAGTATACGAGAATTTGCACAATAAAATAAAATAATAGGTAAACATCAACTGTTTCCGTAAGATGTTGCAGCTGTTTTTATACACAAATGGCGGCGATGTCATTACCATTTTTTCAGAGTCACTTTTGGTCATAATAATAATTTCCACTCAAGTATGCAAATTTCACGGCGGTTGTTCTTCAGGATCCTTCATAATTATTACCTGGCGCTTTCAGCCCTTCATTTTGTAGCTTTCCAAAAAGAAAATTATTCAGGTCAAAAATATTACATCAAATATGGCGACATTTAATATACTTAAGGCAGATTTTATTATTAGATAATTATTTTCACTCCTCTTGCTCAAAAAGTGCGTCATTGTAACGTACAAGAGTCGAGATAAAATAGCATAATAAGCCCTAGGGGATAAAGTTTTTTCTTTTTTAATGTTTGTCTATTACCAATGAGCGTACTAAAACGAAAAAGTCTTAATCTACACTCACAACGTAATGTTCCAAATATGAATTCAAAAGAGGTAATATAAATACGTACTTTATTTTCGTGAATAGGTAAAATTAAAAAAAAAACTCATTACGATGCAGTCAGCTGCATCATAAAATAACTTTTTTTCTCATTACGATACAGGGCAAATCCAAGAAGAAGGTAGTGCCGTGATATTAAAAAAAAACAACGATATTTTCCCACATACTTTCCATGATTAAAATGCACTCTATGGTGATCGACGACTTATTGCACGCCATTTTTAGAGCATTACGAAAAAGTTTTGAATTTTGATTTCAATTTTTACATTTTGTTATAGGTACTGAATTTCGTAGGTGTTTTTTATTCTTGCTTAAAAATGTGAAAAAAATTGACTCTGCAAAATTATTTTAGATGCAGCTAAGGAAATGACTTATTACAAGGTAGGTACATAGCTAATACAACCAAAGTCTCTCTCTCTTTTCTAACGTTGATCTTTTATTTAGTAGGTTCAATCCCAAATGTATGAGTGTAGATAAAGTAGTGTATGAAACTGCACATAACTAGGTATTAAAACACTCGTGTGATACTATTAAAAACCTCGCCTACGGCTCGGTTTTTAAACACACACTCATGTTTTAATACCCCTCATTATGCATCAGTATCATAAACTACTATTATCGACACTCACAACGTAATGTTCCAAATATGAATTCAAAAAAGGTAATATAAATACGTACTTTATTAACGTGAATAGGTAAAATTAAAAAAAAACTCATTACGATGCAGTCAGCTGCATCATAAAATAACTTTTTTTCTCATTACGATTCAGGGCAAATCCAAGAAGAAGGTAGTGCCGTGATATTAAAAAAAAAAACGATATTTTCCCACATACTTTCCATGATTAAAATGCACTCTATGGTGATCGATGACTTATTGCGCGCCATTTTTAGAGCATTACGAAAAAAGTTTTGAATTTTGATTTCAATTTTTACATTTTGTTATACTGAATTTCGTAGGTGTTTTTTATTCTTGCTTAAAAATGTGAAAAAATTGACTCTGCAAAACTATTTTAGATGCAGCTCAGGAAATGACTTATTACAAGGTAGGTACATAGCTAATACAACCAAAGTCTCTCTCTCTCTTTTCTAACGTTGATCTTTTATTTGGTAGGTTCAATCCTAAATGTATGAGTGTAGATAAAGTAGTGTATGAAACTGTACATAACTAGGTATTAAAACACTCGTGTGATACTATTAAAAACCTCGCCTACGGCTCGGTTTTTAAACACACACTCATGTTTTAATACCCCTCATTATGCATCAGTATCATAAACTACTATTATTCATAATCACGAATAAAAACTCGCTCGACCTAATACTGGGGGTCTATTACAAAAAGTTTAATGCGATACACGCGGCTGCGTCCGTGCTTCGTTCTGATTGATTCCTATTACAAAGCACTTGCGTATGCGATATTGCAAAGTGATTGCGTAAATTTGTCAGTTTCTCTCTAGTGGATCCGTCATCACTACGATAGCTACATTGAAAATATTTGTAATAACTATAACCGACGAACTGCGGACGACTATCGTGACCAAGTTTCGTAATAGGCCCCCAGTTTCTCATTCTTATTTTTGAAAATGGAACTAAAAGCATCTCTTCGGTGAAATCATAGACTTATTTATACTCTGTGTACAGAGTGTATCGTAGAATGCGTGTTTGTGTTGCTTAGCTGCTACAGCAGAAATTAAAAAAGATACCATGGCGCGAAATCTTTAGAATTTTTTATAATTACAAACTGATATAATTGTGTGACTGTAATAGGAAAGAAATAATTTTAATCTTCTGCCGTCAAGCACAAATCATTTATTTAAATATTGTACAAAAAGTTTATGAAGTGGAGGATAGAAAAAATTGTTTAAAAAACAAAAAACCGACTTCAAAAAACCTGCCTCTAAAAAAAAGGAAGAAATAATATACAAATCATTAGATACGCATTATCATTGTTATAATAAAACACGTCTATTAAAGTCGGGTGGGGCTGGAGAACATCTTCCTTTTTTTATTCTAAAAGCCCCACCCGACTTCAATTGACGTGTTTTATTATAACAATGATAATGCGTATCTAATGATTTGTATATTATTTCTTCCTTTTTTTAGAGGCAGGTTTTTTGAAGTCGGTTTTTTGTTTTTTAAACAATTTTTTTATTTTTCGTGTAAGTACCTTCTGCATTAGGTAGTGTAGGTATATTATTTAGGTAGAAAAATCGGCTCAGCCAAACGTGAGATAATCGCGGAGAAACATACATACATACAAACTGAAAACTTACCTCCTTTTTTTGAAGTCGGTTAAAAAGACTACACAACGGCATCCCTTTCCCAACAAAAAAAATCATCTAATTCGGTTCATAAATAACAAAATTGTCAAGTTAGTTGATTTAATATCATAGTATTTTCAGGATTACTTGTAAACTACTGAACCGATTTGAAAAAAAATTAAATGGGACCATCTCGCAAAAAAACTCAATCGAAGAAAAAAAAATTATCTAAATCGGTTCATAAATGTCGAAGATACGCGCGAACAACGATAAAAAAAAAAAAAAAAAAAAACATACAATCGAATTGAGAACCTCCTCCTTTTGATGAAGTCGGTTAAAAACGAGTGGATTCGTTTACGGAAGTAAGTAGGTATAAACTATTTAATGTATTTTATTTTCTCGCAATCGTAGTGAAAAGTATAGTGTAACACACGACGCTAAAACCCATTGTAACTCGGTTTCTATTTATTCCCTCGCTAAAGCTCGGGAATAAAAATACCTCGTATGCAATGGGTAATTTTAGCGTCTTGTATAACAATCTACTATTGTGAGATTTACATTAGTTTTAGTATCTACATATTTTAAAATATTATAGTTTTCCACAACATGGGTTTATCAGTCTGCCTTTTTATAGACACTCTCATGGATTGTCTACAATAGATAATAGGTAAATATTATAGACGTATTTATGATAAATTTTAATTTATAAAGTGATATTATTACGTAATGTATAACACTCTATTATGTAAAGTAACCAAAAACCTGATGCCTATATTATCCGATCGATTTTATTCGATATTGTGGAGCAGTAGAGTTCCCATTGTACCAGAGAATGATTGATTACTTTTCAATAACTTTCATGTCATTGTTATCGTCAACTTTTTTACGGTTCTTTAGGCATAATCTTGAACGTCTATATATTTTATATTCTAGATTGCTTTCGGATTGAATTTGTTGTCCTACAAACTTGATATTTCACGTTGCATTTCAGTGAAATGATAAGGCATTGATTGATCAAATCGAACAAAACTCATCTCGATCTGTCTCGCCTTTCGCCCCATCCCAGATTCTCTCGTTACGTCCGTAGTACCCTTTCTGCCCATTTATGTCGTCCCATTGTCCATCAGCCATTTTTTAGTTCCTCACTGCTGGGGCACAGGCCTTCCTTATGGGTGGTAAGGAGGATGGCCAATAACCCACCACGCGGGCCCAATGCGGATTAGTGGGTGTTAGCGACTGCAAATGCACCCGGTACCAACGGCTTGACGTGCCTTCCTAAGCACGGAGGAATTCGAGATAATAAATTTTTGGTCATCCGTCCCATGAACGACACTTGCGAACGTTGCTTAACTTCCGCAATCGTTGGGCCAGGCGCTACACCACTGCGCCACCCAGCTCCTCATGTCGTCCCATTACAAGCATTTAATGTAAACAATGAAGAAATTAATACACTATCTAGGTATGCATTGATTAAGTACAAATCTGATCAATTCTTGGAACTTTTAAATTACTTAAAGATCATTAATTACTCTACAAGACTTTTGTAACTTAAACGAAACAGTATAACACTAAGTATATGAAGAATCTAAACAATTTCAATCTTTCTAAAAGTTTTAATACTTAATGCTTATTAGAAAAACAAGATTAAATGCCTTAAAAATTAATATATTGTTTGTATGTGCTCTGAAGCATTCAAACATGTTTATTTTTTCTTTCTTCTACCGAGTCTTTCTAGTCTAGCCAAACTTTATCAAAATTGGTTCGAATTCCATCGCCTTCCATTTAATTAGAATTACCAATTTACTAGGCTAGATTAAAGAGACTTTATAAAATTTTTTAGGTTATCTACTTCGATAGTAATTGAGTTATTTGAAAAAAAGACAAACATAAAAAAAAGGAGATGTTCCATTTTTGTATAGAGGCTGTGCCATTTGGGTAACCCGTGGCCTACGGTCATCAAATTATATTTTATGGAAAGAGAACAAAATAAGGAATCTGTCCATGTATAAATATATATTTTTTAAACCTGCAAACATTTTGATTTTTTTTAAAGTTGGAGTTAAAGTTAACAAAACAGCAACCTAAAACGTGTTTCTACCTTGGCCACATCGATTTTTTACTGCCATATGTCACATTGATGCTGTCAAATGTCAAATAAAATGACAAATGACATATCAACAGCCAATGCAGTCATTTTAATAGAAATAAAAATGCAAAGGAATATCCCTTAACAGCCGGCAGCCGCACAAAACGGATATTCAGGATTAAATCAACAGTAAAAACTTGTAACAAGCATTAGAATTTGCTATACTCGGGAGAGTAAAATTAATAGTAAGACACTTTCATTTTAAAGCGAAAACATTAAGAAATACACGATGAAGAGCACCATTATTTGAGTTTATAAATATTTTTTTATAAATGTTTGCAGGGATTATTTTTTTTTTCTTTTTGGAAACCTTGTCCCACGAAAGAAATCTACGAGAAAAAAAATTATTATGGGTGCAGGAAAATTTTAAAAAAGTGAACCCAGGAAAGAACGACTCCTTTTCAAAAAATAACAATTTATGAAGTGTTATTTTATATCAATTGGATCTAAATCATGACTTTCTTATTCTTATTAGTTTAAATTATTCGTACTTATTTCAAAATAAAAAACCATTTCTACACACTAAACAGTTACTGAAACTAGCTATAATACCTATATAAGAATCCACTTATTTTAACAGTTAACAGTCACTTTCCGTTTGAAAATTACTTAACGGCAAGTTAAGCTACGATTAAGATACAATTAATTGGTCGTTGAAATCCGGTTAGTTACTTACATAACTTTAACTAGAACTCTAGTGGGTACAGCGGCCCGTTAAAATGTTAAGCATACTTAGAACCTTATCATATTGGAACTTCACTTCTTTTATACTAACATGTCATTTTCACTCTTTGCCTTATTTGTCATGAATTTGATACAGTACTTAAGGTGATTAGTACCCTCAAGTGGCGCCCTCATCTTGATTAAATTTATTGCTCGCTAAGTACATACTGTATCGAAAATTCAAACGTTGAGATTTAAGCTAAGGTTCTATACTTTATTTATATATAATAAACCCAGTTAAATAAAGTTTGTTGTAGTAGTAGCAAGCAAAAGAGCAAAAAGTGGCCACTTTTAGCACTTCTGCCTACTACTACTACAACGAACCATATTTTAGAAAGGAATTTTGAATTTTGGTCTGCTGGAATGCGTCCGACTATCGTGATGATGTTTTGTAATACTAGGCCCTCTGATAAATTAATAATATTAATATTTTTATTTTAAAAATAATTATTGGCGCGATTAACACAAAGATAAAGTATTTGTGAATACCGCCATGGCGGATATTAAAGAACTTCAGACAATATTATAGACTCATGACCAAAATTACTTTTTGTTATAATAACGTAATATTTCTACCAATTTACACAAAACCTTGACAAATTGTATTCCTAAACCTTCCTCATGAATCACTCTTTTTATTGATGAAAACCGCATGATAATCCGTGCAGTAGTTTTTGAGTTTATCGCGAACATCTGATCGAAGCGAACAGACAGACAGACATACAAACAGACGCGGCGGAGGACTTTGTTTTATAATATGTAGTGATACTCGTACATTGAATGAGTATTTTGTGAATTCGAGCACAAAAAAATAGTTTTAGTGTGATTTTGCAATATTAATTTCATAATCTAAATTTGTTTTGCTTCTTTTAATTTCATATTGTTTATGTGGAGGCAGAAATTATATAGTTAGTTAACCTTTGTTATTTGAATTAATCTTTCACTAAAAACACAAACAACTGTGAAACAAAACAATACCTGTATTCTATTTTATAAATAAATTGAGGTATTATGCGGAAATTACACGGTTGAAATACAATAATGTTATTAAACTAGTAAAGGTACACAATTATTAAACAACACCACTTGCGCAAAATTAACATTTGGGATTAATTATTCCGTTTAGCCTAGCGGTTCCAATTTCCCTCTTGTATTTAAACAGCGTCCCGTTTTGTTCAAATAAATACGATCTATATACAATGAAATATGCGCCAGTGAAATATTTACGAATGGTTTAAATGAGCTTTGACGACGAAAATGACGCCAATTTTTATCCACGCCTAGACCAATTTATTATTTCCACCAAATTAGTGTAATAGATAAAAGTCAATGCTGGAAGTGCTTTTTATGAGCCTCATTTAAAAGAAGTTTAAAATTTCTTCTTTCATCATTTAAAAATTAACAAGAGTTATTAACTAAAAAGCAATCATCTTTAACGAATGTCAGAATGTCGAGGGTATCTCTACATAATATTGATGAATTAAGTTTGCAGCGAAAAAGGAAAAAGAAGGTATAAAAATGTTGACATATAAGTTCAAGTGTGTAGTTGTGTTGTAAAATACATAGACACGATTCTGTTTATTGCTCGTCCGTATTTTGTTTATTAGCAGAGGGTGTTAAGACGAAGTATATTTTAATGGGAATGCAAATGGTTGCGCAGTGCAGTCTGCTGCGTTTCAACAAGCTTGCAATTTGCTTGACTTGCAAATATTTGGGAAATGTAAATAGTTAGAGGTACACTTTTCTATTACTAAGCGTAACACTTTATTGTAGTTCAGCTGAATGACGTTAAAGGCACATTTGTCTGACGCCACGTGTTAACACGCCGTATTTGTATGGACGTGTTATCAGATAAGTGTGATCCTAGTGCATACATTTACTATGAAAACCGATGTCATCTGACGGCGTGTAAATGCGTGGCGTCAGAGGCTGATATTTGGATAACTCCAGCTGAAATTCTAGCTGGAAGTTGAAGATAAAAAAGTTGACTGTCATAAACATTATAAAAGGTATGTAAGATTATTTAAAAGTGATTTCAATGACAGTCCTCTTTATTGGAGCAGCTTCTTTATGACACACAAAGATACAAAAATATATTAATATGTATATAGATACACAGTAATATATAACATATAGTAATATATACTAAATAAACATAAAAAAAAATTTTTTTAATCAACAAAAGCCCTAAATGAAATAAATCATGCGCGATTGCAGCTTCACAATTTGATGGAAGCAATTACATCGCAAACACTTGATTTTTAATGCAATTTTTAATCATACGGCTTGTCGGCGGCTTGCACTTTGTCGTATGCAGAAACCAATTAAATATATTGAGACAAAAAACACGTGACGTATCTGAATATTAATTTATACTTACCAATGAAAACTGGACAGTCTTTCTTGTTTAACAAGAAGAAAAAATATATTATGTATTTAAATTAGTTATTTCTTTGTTTGTTTCTTTGTCTACAAATTTTGTAAAAGCTTTTAAACTAGCTTCCCGATTAGCTAAAGACTTGAAACTTTAAACATAGTTTAGAACTGGAAGACAATGCAATATTTTCGTGTCATTGACCCGATCTGATGATGGAGCCGGAAGAAGGCCACAGGATTTTTTTTTCAGTAAATAATTTTTAAATTATTTAAAAACCTACTTTACAAAGCAAAACATTCTTTAGTTAACTTTTGCATCACGAAAAATAACTCCTGTAACTCAAAAACAAAAAACCGACTTCAAAAAACCTGCCTCTAAAAAGCAAGAAATAATATACAAGTCATTAGATACGCATTATCATTGTTATAATAAAACACGTCTATTAAAGTCGGGTGGGGCTGGAGTACATCTTCCTTTTTTTATTCTAAAAGCCCCACCCGACTTCAATTGACGTGTTTTATTATAACAATGATAATGCGTATCTAATGATTTGTATATTATTTCTTGCTTTTTAGAGGCAGGTTTTTTGAAGTCGGTTTTTTGTTTTTTAAACAATTTTTTTATTTTTAGTGTAAGTACCTTCTGTATTAGGTAGTGTAGGTATATTATTTAGGTAGAAAAATTGGCTCAGCCAAACGTGAGATTATCGCGGAGAAACATACATGCATACAAACTGAATACCTCCTTTTTTTGAAGTCGGTTAAAAAGACTACACAAAGGTATCCCTTCCCCAACAAAAAAAAACATCTAATTCGGTTCATAAATAACAAAATTGTCAAATTAGTTGATTTAATATCATAGTATTTTCAGGATTACTTGCAAACTACTAAACCGATTTGAAAAAAAATTAAATGGGACCATCTCGCAAGAAAACTCAATCGAACAAAAAAAGAATCATCTAAATCGGTCCATAAATGTCGAAGATACGCGCGAACAACGATAAAAAAAAAAAAAAAAAAAAAAAAAAAAAACATACAATCGAATTGAGAACCTCCTCCTTTTGATGAAGTCGGTTAAAAAAGAGAATAAAAGAGAACATCAACAACTCCAGATTTTCATAGCTTGGGGTCATATCTTTTACGAATATATGTACGACTGTGTATAATGTTATAGCTACGTATTCCTTCACGATTCTAGGGGAAGGAACATAACGATCGCAAAATAAACATGAGATACTTAAAGTTTTAAGTATACGGTCATTATCGTAGACGTATCTACGATGAGTCGGTACGGTTTTACCGGCGAAACTTTTGTTATAGCCGTACTAACAGCGTATGATGATAAAGAATATATAATTAATTTGTTCCATCAAGCTTTACCAAGATAAAAGAGTTATGGCTTGGAGGTTTTATTGAAAGCCGTGAATAAGTCATTTGTGTAAAGATAACTTTTATATTCGGACGTTATATTCGAAACATTGTTTTACATAACGTGCGTTAAATTTTATAATATGCAGTATGTTGCTTAAGACAGTATCACCAGACTTCTAAGTATCAGCATAAGATCAATTTTCAGTAAAGAAAGACACACAATACTTCCGAATAAAATAGAAAACTGCCACAAAAGGATCAAATGGAACATGGCAACATTTATTATTGTTTATTAATAGCTTCTTTGCCGAGTTGTAAAAGCGATGAAAAAACGGTTCTGCTTACTATTTTCACGCTTTGTCACGGTAATCCATCGCTGAGACTCAAGACCAGGAAATATTTTAGAGAAAAATCTTGTGCAAATTACCACGTTCACGACCAGTTATTATCCCATTAGAGAGCGGACTAAGTTGCGGAGATTCGAGATATAAATCTTGCGAAATGTTTAATGCAGCCCATTTCGGGGCGAACTTAAATGAAGCTCATGTACGTCACTGTAAATTACTATAGTAAGTTTAAATTAAGTACCTTTTTAAGTTCTTGACACTATGTTAGTGGGACCCGGTATCTTTATGGGGTGAACTAAAAGTCAAGCGACAAAGTAACGTTATTTGTTTTAGAAAAGAAAAGTCGCGTAGCAACTCATTCGTGTAAGATAAATCGGCCTTTCTATTGTCTAATTTCAAAATCTATCGCAATCGCTTTCAAGATGTAACACATTGATGCTTCTTTTTGGCATAAATAAAAACTTACCATAAGAAATTCAGCAATGTGTCACATCTATCTGTCAAATGAAAGCGATTGCGATAGATTTTGAAATTAGACAATTAGCCCCCGGGTCTTAAACAAATAAATCTTTGAGGACTAACTTTTACCCAATCACATTGTTTTGCTTTTACTAATGAAAGTCACAGACGCAATCCATTGGTGTTTTTGGGTAGAGTCTAACTTGCCGAGACGATTAAACATTGTGTTTATTTTTTTTTAAGAACTTAAAATCGTAACGTCATTCCTCGATTGTAATCGTTAACCGTAACGTTTTGTTTTGGAATAGAACCTGTATCTCAGATTCACTTATTTCAATAAACAGTTATCCAGGGTACGGGCCAGTAGCAATAATGTTCCCGGCTTGTGAGCTTGCATCACTAGTTACGAACGTGGCAATGAGCCAAGAACATCTCACATCGCTCTTTGGATTAATATCGAAACAAAAGCTGAACACATCAATACAAAAAGGCGGAGGCACAGTAGATCCACAGAGATAGTATAAAGTACTATAAATAAATTATGATATTTCACAGAAGTCCATTATTGGATGTAATAAAATGGACTCTTCATTGGCAAAATATTTTGTTAATATTAAAAATCTAAGGTTAATCTAATCATCAAAAGTGTGTCTGCGTATCGTTTAATTTCAAGAATTTTATGATGTGTGTACCTTTAATTTCTCGCGACAGTCCATAATTCTAATATCATTCTATTAGATTCAATTGAATTCTCGTATTGCTTATGCCAAAGTAATGTAAATGAAACACATACAATGCTCACTTAATACTGTATTATTTACTCAATAAAGAGCCAGGTTTAATCTGGATACGGTGGTAGTACACCGCCCATTTATCATTGGTATGAAGCCAAAGGTGTTCCCTATAGATCGTTGATTCACTGTTAGTGATTTATGACAACGAATTTCTCTCGCGGGAATCTTAAATTAGGTAGGTTTTAGGCTTCTTGTGTACTGGACTGCTTCTTCATTATTGGTAAAATCTCTGACAACCCGGTTACGGAAATGACATGTTTTTAGGCTACATTTCGTTAAATTTTATCAACATCCCATAAATTTTTTCAATTTTATCGTATCACAATCCGTTAAACTTAATATTTGTCTAAAATAATTTTTTTGTGACCATTTTGTTATATGTTTTGTTTACAAAGTGTTGTTTCCGTAATTGGCTTATGTATTGTATAATTATACCTGCGTTAATGCTCTGTAAATGCTGTGGTAACAATGTTCAATAAATAAAATAAAAAAATAAATAAATTAAACATGTTTTTGTACTTTGTAATTTTATTTAATTAAATAAATGGAGAAGCAAGCAGCGTTCGTAAATAATGTATTGATGTCGCCAAATCATCAAATTCTAATATAAACCAATTCGACCTAAATGGCTACATTGTCGCATAGTATCAAGCTTATTTCATCCCTATTATTTTCAAGTATCATCATTTATCCTTATCCTTACTTATATTATAAACTAGCGACCCGCCCTCGCTTCGCTTCAATGTAGTGTGGAATTTGACACCATGTATTATACATATAACCTTCCTCTTAATATTAAAAAAACCGCATCAAAATCCGTTGAGTAGTTTTAAAGATCTAAGCATACATAGGGACTGTCTGTCCCGCTGTCTGCGGAAAGTGACTTTGATTTATACTATGTAGTGATGCGAAAGTCCGTTTGTTTGTTACGCCGTTCAACCGATCGTCATGAAATTTTGCATACACATTGTTAGGGGTACTGAGAAGAACATAGGGTATCTTTCATTCAGAATAAAGTACTGTTCCCGAGGGATAGTAAAAAAACTTTCCACGCAGACGAAGTCTCGGGCGACCGCTAGTCTTATTATAAAATTGGCACTGTGAATGCCAAAAGTCCAAAATTTAATAATTCATCCCGTAACTTTCGATTGGGCTCGGTCGACCCATACAAGTTGTATGATACAACTGCAGTGCTGCTGTAGGCGTCGCGTCGTCAGTCGCGTCAAAATGACTGCTACGCGCGCTCGTAGTACGGTATACTACGATCTACGGTTCTGCTACGATCTAGAGTTCTACTACTATCTACGGTTCTGCTACGATACATATTGCTACGTAATTCAAATGATGTCTAACTAAAGATCAGAATGCGTGGAAATGATGTAACACATAACTTGCTAATATAAGTACTTTGCCAAAGTAATATAATAAGTCTATGTTGTTGCCAATAATTCTGTCACCCTGTTGTAATTAAATTGTGTTACCCTGGTAACGATATATTCAAGTTTGTAGATATCGTTACTTATAGCTGTTACAGCTGATAAGTTTCTTGCGCCCGTTCTTCTTGTCAGCTAAAAAAGTCTGGAACGGGTGGTAGGAAAATATAGACGATTCAAAAGTACTTAATAATTAAGTTTATTTGAATAAAGCTTATTTCACTTCCCTTCACTTCACTGTCAAAAATTGGACTAGCTAGTATAAACTAATCTACCTATCCAAGCAATAGGTTGGATTTATCCCAATTCTAACAATTCTTCAAGAACATGCAAAAGCTCTCCATTTACGGGCATTGCCGGCGTGGCAATCTATCACAATACGACACAAAATACTAAAACGTTTTATAAGACAAGGATATGATTTTAAAGTACGACTAAGAACTTAAATATTTATGTGCAATAAGGAAGTTACAAATTTTTTGGTGATTGTAAAATTTAATTTTAATAATTATATATTCACATAACAATAATTTAACCTACCTATATATTTTAATATTACAAAAAACGACGAAAATAATAAGCAGTTCAAAGTTTTAATGTCTTACAATTTTCATATAAAATTTTATGGATAAACGGCAATTTCATGCTAAGACCCATATAAGGAAAGTATAGTTCAGTAAATGGGTATGAAAGTGTAAAAATAATTGACCTACGCCCAAAAATTTAAACGTATGTGGTGGCGGTTTTTGAATGTCAAGTAAAAACGTAGTGCACGAGGACACTCACTACACAGTGCATATCAGTAATGCGGCCCGGATGCCACAGTTTTGCATTGCAGTTGATTATGTAATATAGATAATCAATTGTATATCATATTTTACCATTCCAATAGCACAGTCAGAGCGTTTGGGGCTCAAAGACAAAAGGAAAATGCTTACTCTTATTTAAATATACACACAACAGCCCTTTTCCCTCTAAAACTTTGCAACTAACAGACAACATAGCAGAAGGGATTCCGCTAAATTTCATTTGTGGGACAAATGTATCAATAAAGCTTGCCAACATCCTGTGCGAACCAGGAAAATGGCTAAAACTACCAGCACAGTGTATAATAATATCTTAGCTAAATCAGTAATGAAACTACATATGAATGTCTGAATCAAAGCTCTCATACAGAAATAATCCCTACGAGAACTTTAAGCAATGATCGCAATACGGCAGTCGCGAGCCGTAACGAGAAAATGGGTGAGTAGCATTACTGCTTTATATACAGGGTGTATTTGTAACCACTCTCCAAATTTTAAGGATGTGTTCAGTCCATGAAACTGAACAACTTTCTCCATGAAACATGTGTCGAAATACGCCAAAAAATTTTGGTCATCCCATACTAAACTGATCACGTGATCTCTTTGATTTGTATGAAGTAATTTTTTTGCATATTTCATGGACTGAACACATCCTTAAAATTTAGAGAATGGTTACAAATACACCTTGTATATATATACTGTGACATCGGGGTCCCACAACCTTTCGTCTTTCGTAATAGACTGACGTGACCTTGTCGTGGTGATCGCAAAGCGAAGACAACTTTCCCGATATTGGGCGAACAGATTCTATCAATTTCACTTTCGGACTAAAAACGTTTCTATTTAGTCAAACAATTTTAGAAAGGGAATGTTTCATTTTCGTACTTGAATTGTTTTAATTAAAAGCACAGATATTTTAATTGAATTTGAAGGAATTCTAATAATGAATTAAAAATCTACTAAGACTATGATAATAGTATCAATACAATAATACAATACAAAATAATTTTAACGTAAAAAATGTTCGCTCAGATATTTTGATATCTAGATTCTCTTGCTACTTACATTTTGAGGCTTGCTGAACCAATATTCATTAAAATAAAAGTGACTAAAGACGTAGGAGAAGCCCATAGGCTAATTTTATTGCCGTAATTCCCACCGAATTGAAATTCAAAAAACAAAGTCGTGGCCGAAAAGTACTGGCAATGCAAACGGTAAATTATGTAATATTTTTTTTTTTTTTTTTTTTTTTTAATTATGAGTAAGTATCATTTTAATTATACTTTACAACTTTTATTGTATTTTACGCCTGTTTTATTTGGTAGCATTTCTATTCCACATGGCAACACCGGCATAAATTCATCCTCTCCGTGATATGTCTGCATCCATCGGTGCGTGTAATCGTTTTAATTTCAACTCGGCAAGCGATGAACAACAAATACCTACTACAGAAATATTTTTAAAACATCGCGAGCCTAAACTATTTTTATTTAACTTCTGTACCTGTGTGTGTTTTTATCATAAAATAAAATAGGTATTTACTTACTTTTGAAATAGTTAATAAAACATGTTTCATCAGAGTAAAATTCAGTTACGCATTCTCTGCTTCCTCATACAAAAAAATATCACCTAAAATTGATGTAGTGCATTATGTAGTGTCACCATTTAGCCGCAGTAATCTGTGGCCTAATTTAGTCTAAGTATTCCGTGCGGAAGGTTTCCGTCTCACTCACTTCCTGTCCGAGCTCGGCCACGCCACGACTAGAATGTCATTATTGACCACTAAACCTATTTTACATGAAACACGATTGCCCTTCTATTCCAAAAACGAACTAAAGAGTTAAATAACAAGAGACATTGCAGCCGGAGGGACTGCAATAACACTTCTTACTATTTAACTTTTTAGTTCGTTTTTGGAAGGGCACTTGTATTTTTTTTCTTTTTTAATGTTTGTCTATTACCAATGAGCCTACTAAAACGAAAAAGTCTTGCACCTGCTCGGAAAGTACCTTGATACTTTATCAAATTTACGGTAGAAAGTACGTCATTGCATATGGAACAAATATGCGGGGAGAAAACGCATCTGAGCGGGAGAGAAAAGTGTATGAAAATCCATTTCTTACGTGGTTTTTCTTTTTTAATTTTGGGTAAGACTATGCGCCGGTAACCTAAATATCAAATGCCAAAAAGTTTTAACAGTGAGTTTTTATCTCCAAGTTCGCAAAATGACACTGGCCACTAGCTGTGTGTCGGATGGTGTCGGGCTGGCAGTGCGACCCTGCGGCGGCAGGATAAACAATTTGAAAAAAGAACATGTGAAAATTGCAGACGCCATTGGCGCCATTTTCAATTTGTGTGATGTTTGAGGATTCAGTTTCCGTAGAAAGTAAAATAAAACTATCAAAATGATAAGGAGTGATAGTGATGATGAAGATTTTTTAACTCCGCCGCAGTTGAAGGAAACAGCAAAAATACTGATTGATAACCTTTTACCACTTTCTGTGGTTAATGGAAAAAGTGTTACATTAAGCTTCACTAACTGCAACAATTTCAATATAAATTTCAATTAGTAAAGATTTGGTTTTTTATTTTCCTCGTAGGTGTAGTATAAAGCACTATGTATCACTCGAGAGAAAGTGCGATTCCCGATCTCTTTCTCCTCTCAGTGAACAATGTACTATTTTATTCATAATCACGAACAAAAACTCGCTCGACTTAATACTGTTTCTCATTCCTATTTTTGAAAATGGAACTAAAAGCTTCTCTTCGGTGAAATCATAGACTTATTTATACTCTGTCTGTGCACAGAGTGAATCGTAGAATGCGTGTTTGTGTTGCTTAGCTGCTACAGCAGAAATTAAAAAAGATACCATGGCGCGAAATCTTTAGAATTTTTCTATAATTACAAACTGATTGAATTGTGTGACTGTAATAGGAAAGAAATAATTTTAATCTTTTTCCGTCAAGCACAAATCATTTATTTAAATATTGTACAAACAGTTTATGAAGTGGAGGATAGAAAAACGAGTGGATTCGTTTACGGAAGTAGGTACATAAACTATTTAATATTGTATTTTATTTTCTCGCAATCGTAGTGAAACTACTATTTATTTCATACATTTTAGTAACAAGTGTTACTAACAAGTTAAATGTTTCGGAAGGTGCTCATCAAGGCTTTTCATTTGATACCCTATATTGTATTAATTGAAGAAAAAAATTTTTTTGTATTACAAAACTGACATATTGACTTATTCCTAAAAAAATGGCCAGTGGCACCTGGGGGTGATGTAAGAATTCTAACGATCCTCACATATCCAATTCTGTTTAGGCATTTAGAAGTTACAGTGGGACAAAAAACTCACATAAGTACGTACATACAAACATACTAAACCCTGAACACAATACACTCCTTTTTTTGGGCAGTTGTGTAAAAACAGAGAGTAGACCAATGACAAACATAATATTATAGCCTAGCAGAAAAACTCTTACGCAATCGAACCATCCTGGCAGTCAATTGCGCTTATATCGTCAACGATCAAAAAGCAATTTCTTTGAAATGTGGCAAGTCCCCGTTCCCTTTATTTGACACCTGACTCCCGCAGCCAGGCAGCCGCCAATCTTGGCGTAATTGTTTCCCGCCGAACGTTAAACAAACGGCCGTTTTTATTTACTTCATAGCGGTTGGGAGTTACTAACGGTTAGAGGAAACACATTAAAAGAAACAGAAATAGACATCGATTGTGTTCAAATTAAACGGTTTTTGATTTATGTGTTGATTGAGGTTTTAGCACAGAATATATAATAGTACTGTTTTAGTTCGATATATGTTTTGTCAGCTCTTTATAAGAAATAAAGAAACATATTTTTTCACTGCAAATAATAGATAGGTAGGATTACATACAAATATTACTAAACAAAGAAATCATAATCCAAGTTGCGGAAAGAGATGTCTACACAATATGTCAACCGAAAATTAACAATAAAATAATGAGCACTCAAAATAATAATATATACAAGTAACTTAAGTATTAAACTTACATATATATTAATCAGTCGTCAGATAACCTTTTTCCTTTGTTCTAAAGGTTGATTACGCCACATTTGTATGATAAAAATTTACAAAAGCGGTAACCATGTTTAAAATGAGGCTGGAAAGTTCACAGAATCATATTGTGGAAACATTTGGAAAGGTTTTTTGTGTTTAGTATAAGTTTTAATAATATATAAATATAATAATATATTTAATAATATAGTAATAATTAATATTAACATAAGATAAAAAGCATTACATGGTGCAAATAATTTTTTTGTATAATTTTTTTCAGATTAAGTACAAGTTTATTCGGTTTGCCTTTAACTAAAACAGCTTTCGTGGTCAAAATTAAGTTTCGGATGAGGATATCAATATAACGTTATTATTTTTCCAGCTTGTGCTTTTTTGGAAACAAGAAATCAATGACCCCATGCGGCTAACTTGTTTATTATCATTTATTGATAGTGTAATGTAAAACATTGTTTACTCATGCAATATTGAAAATTTTCATTGACTGATACCTAATACTCATAAAATTATTTAGTACATCTGTCGACAGAAAAATCATATACACACATTTATACAGCAACTATATAGCTTCCACCCATGACTTCATCCGCATATATTATATGTGCTGAAAACAGCGTGTTAATGAATAAACCGAAAATAGGAAAACTATTTCTTCGGACTATCAAACTGAACCACTTTTACAATGAGACTAATTCTGAAGTCCCGAAAAAAAAATCAGCTGTTTCATACAAAAATTAATACCTAATGAAAATGTCAAACTGCATGAAAGTGCTATTTTTCACGATTTCAGAGTTGGTTCCATAGTAAAAGTTGTTCAGTTTGGTCCGAAGAAACGGTTTTCAGATTTTTGGTTCATTCATTCACACCCTGTATAACTTATATCCGTTTTGGGATAGTGTTTAGTCACAGAATATTATGTACTAACCTACAGAAGTCGTTCCGCGCGAGTTTAGTGAAAGATTTTTTGAAATCGGTTCAGTAGATCCAGAAATTATTCTACCTACTTTTTTACCTACGTTTAATTAAGAGGTAGGTTAGGTGTTTGTTTACAAACAAACGAAGATTACCTCTTAATTAAACTAATATTAGTGTAGGTAGATGTACTATGGGCAACAGTGTCGCTTAATCGCTAGCACGCTGCGCGCCGTCACAACATACTTTTTAGACCGAGCTCCCAATGCATGAAACCTTACCTCACAAGGTGGAACAGCAGACATGTGTTACAGTAATAGATATTACTTAGGATAGGAATACTGGATTTTAGTGGGTTGCCATCGCATATTCTGGAAGAACATTTTGTTTTCGTACCGCTATTTTGACCGAAAATTACATCATGAGGTGGAAGATCGAAATGTTTACCCATCGAAAGAGAAAGATTTGGAGGTCAAAACCCGCATGGGTTGCCAGCCCTTACCCTGGCAGGTTTCAAGGTCAGCCAAGTTTTATGACGCCCAAAAATGGGGTCACTTACCTCATCAGGTGGATCTATTACTGTAACACATGTCTGCTGTTCCACCTTGTGAGGTAAGGTTTCATGCAGTTCGTGCACGCGCGCACACGAATTTACGGTTACGCTGTTGCCCAAAGTACATGTATTTATGTAACCATTAAAATCATGAAAGTTAAGCCGTAAACAATTTCCAATAATGAAGTTACCCGAACTTTAAATTACTTGTACCAGTTAGGTATTGTATCATTTTGAAACTTCAAATTGCTTTCCAATTTCTTACTCGTGGCTGACCAATGATATTAATTACAAAATAATTTAAGTTTTCTTCCCAACTTTCATCAAACTTTACAATATTACGTAACTACGTAACGATTTCTTGGAATTATTATTGTTTTCAGATTGATTTATCACATGTGTGTGATCCGTTATGATATCAGTAAGTAATTATACTAAAACAAAGTTTGTCATAAGTAATACATTTCTCCATCAGCCATTTTTGATGTCCCCACTGCTGGGGCACAGGCCTTCCTTATGGGTGGTAAGGGGGATGGGCCATAACCCACCACGCGGGCCCAATGCAGATTGGTGGGTGTTAACGACTGCAAATGCAGTCGGGACCAACGGCTTAACGTGCCTTTCGAAGCACGGAGAAGCTCGAGGTTTTGGTCACCCATCCCATGACCGACCCTTGCGAACGTTGCTAAAATTCCGCAATCGCTGGGCCAGGCGCTAAACCACTGCACTACCGAGCTCCTCATAATACATTTGTTGTTATTAAAATCTTGTGCCACAACGCGATCAAGTGTATTACTCTATCACTTTTAATTCTAGATAATGCTCATATTATGGTCTATATTAGGACAGTAGTAATGTTTATAAAATTATTATTAGTCACACAGGCAGATAACGTAACGTGAATAGATACGCAATATCAAAACAATCCCTCCGTTTAAGGCGAGGCCAGTTCACGATCTGATGAAAATTCTGATTTTTGAACATCCAATGTGAAGAACTGATGTAAAATTCTACTTCACAAAAATTACTGTAGACTGAAAAAGAAACAAAGAAGCAAATTAACCGAACAGAATATTGAAAAATGTCATGGTAACTCTGTAAAAAAATCCTGAATAACACCATTAAAACTTATAAAAACAAATTTCAAATCGTCAGATTTCGTAATTTTCAACGACAGTGATATGATTTTTATGCAAAAAGGATAGCTTTTTTATCGATCTAACACAATAACCGAGTACATTTTTAATAAATGATCCAGTATTTCAGAAATCAATAAAAATGTACTAAAATTCGTCAAATTTCTGGCGAAGCGTCAATTAAAGTTATGCAATATTCAACCTTATTCTAAAGACATAGTGAAAGAGTAAATTTCGTGAACTGGCCTCGTCTTAACATATCCAGGGGAGTAGAAGCAAGATGGGCTATTCTTCCACAAATAAAACGAAAAACCATGTATTTTTCTTCTTTTATCATTCAGACTTTTTTGTTACAGCTTTACTTATAACAAATTGTTTGAAATACGCTGCAAGTTAATCTTTAAATCAATAAATCTCAAAAAGTTGTGAGCTTCCGCGCCTAAAAGCGAAGTGTGGACAAAGAAGCCCAGTCTCCTCAATTACCGGCTGCCCTGAGAAAGCCTTGGAAAAGTAAACTTATAAATTACACGAACGACGTAAACAAACAATAATAAAAAAAGCTGAGGCGTTCGAATTTACGTCACTACGTCTCCGGCGCTTGCATTATCTTATTCGGTATCATAATGAGACTGGTTATGTAAGTTTTTTTCAGTCTTACGTGCCCTCCCCTTTGCACACTTTATATTGTGTGAGAAAAGATGCGATTAATAATAAGCTTTAATTATGGATTGCTGATTCTGTAGGTATTTCTTATATTTTAAACCTACTTTGAATGTAGTTAAAGCCGTTTAAAATAAACCAGTAGAAAAAACCGAACCGAAAAGTGTGATATAAATGTTTTCTTTTACTTAACTTAACTGTATATTTTGTAAAGTAAAAGTAAGTAATTAAAGTATGAATTATCTACCCTATTTTTTTATTGAGCAATGTTAAAATTAACAAGTTCCTCAAGAAATAAAAAAAATCTATAACAAGATAAATCAGTAACATGACATATTTCACCCCAACAACTTTTGTCGGTTTTATTCTCATTAATTCATTACGACGACACGTCATCCTCAACGGAAAATCAATATTTACGTCAAATAATCGTTATCTGACAATAAACACGAACAGAATCGTAACAAAGTCCCATAAAATCCAAATGTTTCGCAAAAGAGGAATAGCTAATGGTGTTATATGTGATACTTATTGAGAATTTCCATTGAACGTTCAGGTTCAACCGTGAAGCTGCGGGCACGAAATTAGCGGCCGAGCGATGCGATAGTGGCAGCGGGGCGACGCGAGCTATGCAGTGCGATTCTCTATATGCAATTTACTGTCAATCTTCGATTCATCGAGATAATATCCATTACTGAGTGACTAGACACAACGTCATAGATTTCAACGAGTTAACACACCTGCCAGACACCGTAGCTGCAGCGACGAATTCAGGGCTGCTTACTTAAGAGAATAACACAGCTGGCAGCGGTTGATCACTCTTGCAGTCTCGCTACTATATGGATACTCAAGCGGCGAAAGTTAACCCTTTTAACTAGTTACTCTCTCTTCCGTACCAGCGTCGTCGATCCACCAACGCGGGAATCGCTCGATCACCCTTATATCTCCCTTCGCCAAAATGAAATGCCTTTTGTTTCGTTGCCGTCGCCATCACTTGACTATCGCAAACTTCGTGCCTGCAGCCTGAATCCCCCCTCCCACCAGAGCATTAAGTGGAAGAGGGCATTACCGCTCACTCCCCCATCGGGAATTGGGACGACTGATATGATCGGCAAATATTGAATAAGGATGTATGACGCGGAAGCGCCTAAATAACAAAGCGGATTTTTTAACCTTTTTCCCTAATTTATTTGTGTTCTGTGACAATGAGAATTTTATCGTATTTTCGACCTATTTACAAAACAAACAGGGCAAGCTAAATAAAGCCGTTTAACGATCTTTCATATTGCTATACAGTTAATTTGGCAATTATTACTTGCGTAAGTGTGTAATTGAAAATTGATGTGGGCTAAAAAGCAAAAAGCAATACATGCTGCAGATAAATTTTCAAGATTACTTTATTTAATTTTAATAATGAGAAGAAATGTCAGATGATTTTGACGTCACTTATACCACAGATTAGATAATAGTACTAGCGTATAGAAGTTGCACTCCGCAAAATCGTTTAAATAAATTGCGACTCTTGTTTCGACACAATAAAGTGCAATTCAGGTTGCACTGCGCTCCCTTTGCTCCAAAGCATTCACTTAGTAGTTGCTTCTCTTTCTATCGCGTAGGTCTTGTCTTTTCTGATGTATAAAATCTGTCCTCTCACTCGCGCGCGGAGTGACAGAGCCCTGCCATTACCAAAACACATCCAATTATAGCACACTAATGGCGTTTGAACGTCACCAAAATTGAATCCCCTAAAATATTTCCTTTGGTAAACAAATGTTTATTTCTATTGTTTTATTGGAGCTCAGGGGAAATATTAGCTCAATTAAGGGGAATAGACTAATTGCGGTAGGGCCTTGGGGTCTGCATCAATCTCCGAACGAGCGTCGGTGCTGACTTATAAGGCACCTCCAATAATGAAATTAGCTTTGTCATGTCCGCAAATAATGCCATTCTCTACCGCATTAATTGGCCTTTTTGGACATAGGGGGTTATAATATAACATTTCAGAGTTCTTAGAAACCTTTTGACATCTTTGTTTATACAATAAGACACCAAGTAGCTTTGGTTCAATGACAAACAAACAAAATAAATAAAAAGCAATCAGTACAAATTTGGGGGTTAATTTGTTTTAATTATTTTTGTAATTATAATTGTACAAGATAAAGTCTTTTACTGCCATTAAGTTAGGAAGAGCGGGACCTCCTGACATAAGTGTTTTCAAATACTTAATAAGTCGTACCAACAACTTGTATTACTTAAGACTTTAGGTACTTAATTATATTGAATAAGTAGTTTTTAATTTTTTCATTTTTCAATATAAGACAACAAGTACCGCTAAATACTAAGCTTTGGTTCAACGAAATGAACAATAGCATTAATATCTAAAGCAGACAATTAACATTTAACCGATCTTCCCTTGTTTCAATTTAGATAAATCTATTCCTATTTTACGAAAGGTATGAAAAATTCTACTGTGACACACTACGAACAAAAGAGTCACTCAACTACTGCCACATTCGTCTACCAAAAAGATTCACAAAGCTAGAAAATGTTCAAAAGCGAAGTGTTCAGGCGTGGTTAGATATTGCGATGGACCCTATTCATTGTATTTGTAACCAACCGAGCGCGAAAATGGCAGCGATAGCGAAACACGAATACATCTAGACATAATACGTTATAAAAATGTACCTACGGGTATAACAAGACACTCAACGATGCCGAGGTCTACGTATTCTGCCCATCATCAGGACCATTTCTGTTAAAATTATTGCTGGGAAACGATTTTATGTTTTGGTGATAAAAAAGCATTGCATACATTACCACGCAATGTAACACGTACCGCCGTACGCGTACCGTACGCGACCGCGCCTGCGAGTGAATGCTACACAGCTGCGTGCGGCCGAGTTGAAAGGCAACGTTTATGTGCGTGCTCATGAAATACATTGAGTAATGACGTTTTGAAGACATTGTTTGTTACGAAATACATAAAATTTTGATAATGTTTCTGTAGACAAAAATTAGGAAATAACGAATAAAATAAGATTTCATAAAAAAATTGAAAAAAATTTTTACTTTGACCTTCAATAACTTCGTAGCTATTGGTTTCCTAGGTATAGTCTAAAAGACAAAAATGATCCTGATGATGGGCGGATTACGTGGACTTCGGCTACGTTGAGTGTCTTGTTACACCCGTTATATAACTATGCGTCCTGGGCGTCCGTGGCTCAACTATACGAAATACATCGGAATTTGATTCCGTAGCCAAATAAATTCTCGTATGCGAATGTTAGCTATGGTTATTGTATAATGTTACTAGGAGTCCGCACCCCAAGTGCGAAAAACAATCCTATTGTTTTTCCTTATCGTTAATTCTGTGTCGGTTTTCTTTTTACTTTCCTTCAATAAATTGGGTCGATGTAAATATTGTTTATGAGATTTTGTGGCCTTCGCTGGAAGGAGATATTACGAGGGTGGATTGATAAGTCCATGACTTTTTAATGAAGAAATACTTTTTCTCGGAATATTTGGTTTTATTTCTCTACATCTTAGAGTAAGACGCGTTTCTGTTCCAGAAAGAGAAGCCATACGAAGCGTTCCCCTCTGCCGAAGTACAAGCCCAAATGGGCATACGCGTTAGTAAAACCAGTTGCGCCCGGATTTCTTTCTAGACCGAGCCCAGTCGCGCATGTGAACGCTGCTGTGTTTAAAATGTCGAATTGATGAGTTTTTTGCTGTTAAAAGAGGTCTGGAACATCAAGTAAATAAAAAGACGGTGTTACATTTCACATGAAAGTATTTTTTTATCGTATTATTGCTATTTGTTTACATTACATTAAATTCGTATATTTTATTCTTGATTAGTTGTCAGATTTGTTCAGTGACATCGGGTCTGCTAGTCCATGGCTCCTCCGTACAAATTTCAGATCTGTCGCTAGATAAATCCGAGTTTTCGCCGATGGGCAACTTAGTGATGTTACCGTTATATAATGTTTTTCGATAAAGTTTTGGTCAATTTTGGTCTTTGCACTGATTCTGCGTCAAATTCATTTGCGATATTTTTGCATGACATGATGATGTGAGCGCGACAGACATCGTGAGATAAATGTCGAGAAATAGTCACGGCGCTCATCCTAGCGCGTGTGAAAAGCTCACCTGGGCTATTAAGATCTAAGATCCTAGTGAATGGTACCCATTGTAAACTCCACTTCTTCTACCATCGTTTAATATCTATGGTAATATAATCCTCAATTGATTACAGCTATAGGTAACTGAAACCTCATGAAGACTTAGTATTGGCCAAATTTGATCGTCTAATTATAAAAGGACCTACGTTGTGATTTTAAGTAGTAGTAACCCGGACTCTTTTGGTATGTCTGGCTCGAGTCTAGATGTTTCATTATCAAGTGCACATGTACTAATTCTATCCTATAACTAAAAAGCCTTATTCTGATCTTAAAATTAATAAGCATTATAATATATTAATATTTGACATAGCATAAATTATATTGATGATTTGGATAAATTAAAGATAAATAAATAAGGATGAAGATAATGGAGCCAAGGCTATAAGCCTTGGAAGGTCTCTACCACCAGCCCCCGACCTTAATTCCAAACGCACACCAGCATAACTAGATGCTTTCCCGGTAACTATGTACTGCGCAACTGTGGCGCTATTCAAAATCGACATGAAAGAGGAAGGTACACCGATTTAACCATACTGGAATAGATGTAAATGTTCCTAGTAGTATTCCATGTCATTGCGTCACCATGCAACATACACAGCCAGGAGTTGGGTAAGCATTGGGATAGTTCCGTAGAATCTATACCAAGTGATTACATAAGTTGGTGATGGTACCGACCACTAGGGAGGCACAATGTGGTGTTCCCAGGTACAATTAGGTGAGCGAATCAGCCTGCATGTCCATAGGTTTGTGTAGTATAAGTTCCCATAGAGGTCAGCTGGTACGGAAACCTACCGTCAACGCTTTCGGTGGATGGCACTGAGCAAATCCAGTTACTGGCGTATATTCGCGGCTCCGCATATTTCCAGACTAAGCTCTATCAAGGGATTAAAATTTGTGATTATAGTAACAGCCAACGGCTGCCATTGTATAGTTGTGTTCTGTATAAAATCCATGTATGTTACAAGGCTAATGCATTGACATGGAAAAAACAGCATATCGCTGAACCAATTGGAACAGTTCAAGATGACATTGAATGTATTGTTAAATCATAGTATGATTAAATCAGGTACTGATGTGGGTCAGTAGGATTATAAGATAGACAAATAATTCTGTCTTGTAATGTATAATATAAGTCTGTATAGAGTATACCAAACCAGCAACCTTTACCGGCTAAGCTCCCAACTTTAAGTTATTTCTAAAGTCTATCAAGCTTTGGTTTTAGTTCACCAGACGGTCATAAAAATAGGAACACAGGGAGGTGGATGTACTCTGCCTTGTATATCAATAGCCGAATGGAGATTTGTCCACAACCACTGATATCACAAGGACAAAGTTTTAGTTTTGAAGTAATTGCATCAGGAAACCAATGGACATCTGATCAAGCCTCATAATTAACAGTAATCTCATCAGAATATGATATGACTGCACACACAGATTCTCCACTGGCAGGTCCGCCTAACATGGCTTAAGGTGTTCAGTCATAACATCACATTCCAACAAATCACTATTAACTATGGTGTTAGAGTTTCAAGGCACGAGGCCAAGAACTGCCCAAGCCCTCAACATTTTTCAAACAAGCCTATTTTAGCCGCTTGATAAATGAGATTGAATGTCGTAACTAGACTTGTAATTACCTCGGGGAAAGCCCTAAAATAAAACTCTAAGGGTTTATGATCGTCTGCTGAAAACTACCAATAGACTCAACAATTATTGTTAAAATCCAGGGTCGCTCAACTTTACCTTTATACCTCATTTAAAATATCTGGAGATTAAATCCACAGACATTTCAAACTACAATTTGATTGTTTGTGTATAGGTGTATGCATATATAAGTACATACAAGCAGCTTTTATCATATAGATAATAACTATTGTTTGGATGAAGTAGTTTATATGAAGTACTTATTTCAGCTCTCATTATTCTCTGAGCTCAATTAGTAGGTATTTGACTTATTTCATCCAAGCAGTAGAAAAACACATGTAAATATTGGATTTTGTCATTTTCAATAAGGGTCCTTTTGCTCACTACTATTGCTTATTGAGGCAATTAAATAAGTGTTTAAGTGCAAGGAACACCTTCTGAAAATACACCATCCAAATCACACATAACAAATGTATGGTTCACGCAGGTATTCATTATATAATATTATGGTCTCAATTGACCAGCGTTGTCAATTTTAATATTGTTCTGAAACCTGCATGAGTCATAAGGATTATAACTGTGAAAACAATGATATTTTGTTCGCATATTAATTAATAAACTTTATTATTAAGTTTATTAATTTTGAGCTAGATTTATTTTGGTAAAACCTTAAATCATGAAATAAATGATTGGATTAGTATAGTATTACTGATATTAGAAGTTAAAGTATGTAGGTATTTTTAGTCCTACAAATAAAGCCAGAAGTATTAGATGTGAACAAAATACCTAATTAAACGCAAAGCACATGACATCCTAACCCTAGATCTGCCAGATTCCTAAAAACAGTACAGGCAATAAATTAATAAACTTTAGGTTCAATTTAAAGCCTAGATTTGTTAAGAAATTATGTTGTATGAGTGATAGCTGGGTCAACACAGAATACTTTTGATCCTAAATGTACCTAGGTCGTCTAATAACACTAAAACACACAAAACATAGTATTCCTGAAAAAAAAACTGATTAATTACCCTAACATGAACTGAAGGAGATTTTAGAAAACATGCTTACTTACCTGAAATCTATTTGTTTATTCCTCGTAAATAGATCCTCCTCACCTTAGTTTACCACAAATCACTTCACACACAACACTTAAGCACATTTCACTAAAACACAAAGACACTGATTACTAGATACACTGACCACTAAACACTCCCGTCGCGATTTCTTTGCTAGCTCAAGAGGCGACGACCTAGAGCTTTACGCGAGCAAAGATAACCCTAAGTCCTAACTGTGACCTACCTGTTGGAACAGTAAGCAAGTCTCCCTTCCTAGTCTAGACACGGCCACGCACAACAACACGATTTCATACAAAAAGAATCGCATCTGGACGCGCTTACGATGTCAAAAGTTCCATGAATTCAGAAGTTCTTCAGACTTCTTGGAAAATCAACAATGAAACTCTACCTTAATCCTTGCAACAATTAGCACAAGCAGGGCCCTGTGCCTGTACCAACTGCAGCAAGAACTGTCCCGAACGAGGGTTTATAAAATACAGTATTCTAGAAGACCAGATGAGACCTGCTTACCAGTTACGAACCAACATGCCTAGCTATTTATGCAAAATCTACGATGTACAGAAAACTAACACTATTTAACTTTTAATTAAAACAAAGACAATAAATTTACACTTAAAACTTTGACTGGCTTCTTGGACTTTTTCGGCAGAGTTCCGACTCCTGCTAGATATACGCAAAAACTATCCCCGAAGGTCTCAATCTTCGTCTTTTAAAGTCCCTCAAACCCCCACTTAATTCTCGAAAAACCGTTGAATCCTTATGTAAAATGCCATATATCGCCTGATACATAAGAAAATATGTCCGACTGTAACGATTCCACAGCCAAGTGTCAAGTGGTTTTTAAAAGGTCAATAAATCATTATATGAACATAAAAACAAGAAAAGAAATGTGAATTCCTCAAGCATTTAAGTTTCAACATCGGTTAGATGACTTATTTGTAAGCTTTTCAGCTGTTTTCTATAATTAATAAATAATTAATAAATACTAAAAATTGCCAGCTTTTTCTCAATTCTCCCATTATAAATATTCAAGTTTTTTATTCGATAATAACTTTATTTGTAGATTTCTTATATTAATCACCAACCAAAGTAATTTAATTTATACTTCTTTCAATCTTAACAATAATTTGCTAATTTTTTTAGCCTTTCAAACTCCTGGTGACATAGTAATATCCATTTATAACACTTGGAAAACCTTATTAATTAATTAAACAACATACATAATTAACTACATAACACATTTAATAGGTAAACCCTACTAATAAGATAGCAGCTTATTAATTTCAAATATTCTATAAAATTTTCAAAGTATTTTATCTCCAGACAATTTATACATTTGCATGAATTTACTTTATTTCCACGCATTATTAGCCCTTTATTACTTGTTTTGCATGTAAACAACCTATATTTTAGTTAGATTATTTAGGTTTTGTAATTTCGAACAACTTAAGTTAAAACACCGTAGTCGAAAAATCTCCCGATGATCGGGGAAAATGTGACTTGCCACACTAATTTTCCCCTAGACCTCAGACTAGCTATCAGCTTATGTACTGTGTTAAAAACAACGACAACTTCATTTTAGGACCCGATTACATTATACAAGCAACCAAGCGGCCTGTATAAATGTCAGCGTTTTTAAAACCGCCAAAGTGAATATGTTTCCATACAGTTTATAATTCGTTGCGCTGTGTTCTTAATATCTAGAAAATGACGATTTTGATGTAAAGCCGGTCTCAGACGTACACTTATAGTGTAGCTGTTACAAAACTGTCCCTGTCTTAATGACAACGTAGTGAAAACATAATAGTTAAGAAAATCAGACGCGGATTAAATTGATAACTGTAGTAAGGTACTTTATCCCGCATACAAACATCAACAAACAGCCAAACCATGGTTGAAATACACACCCCTTGTTTACCCGGTAGGCAATCCTATTCTTATCTTATATAACTAGATAATTTCATCACATATTCGGCCTAACGAATGTTCCCCTTAACATTTGCAAATAACGAGTAGTAATATTAATCTTTGAAATGCATAAAACACGTGCATGACGTACATCAATTGGTTTGCGCACACCAATCTCACATTTGGAAGATGTTTGTAACGTGTTTGTAGCATAGTTGTGAGTTTAAATGCCGCTTAACAGTTCATACTAATATTTGAACGCATCCGTTGAGTGTTCTCTTGAACGCACCTCATAAAACGTAATCACTGAGAAAAAAAATAACTTGAAGGTAGACAATATAATGTAATAATGTTTTTAAATGTGGTCTTTTGTTAGCTTACAGCTTTCAGCTGTAGAGGGGTTTCTTTTTCAGGAGTTCTAACCATCAGCCAAAGTTAAAAGGTATTTATAATAGCGCAATTTGTCATATTTTGGTATTTTTCACACATCCAAAAAGTAATGTTTTCCTAAATTTCTTGACATTATTTATATTAAATTATAATAAGAACAATCTGAATTTATCAATTTTACTTCAACCTTGTGAATCTATTATCAAACACAAAAGTTATTAGCATTCTTAAATTAGCTTAATTTTGGAATTCTATTACATCAAAGAATCTGCTTTTTTACTCCTATTTAAAATCTATATGACTTAAGAAGGTAGTTTTTATTTTAAAATGTTAGACTAATTTAGTAGCAATAATAAATGATAAATTTCCCATAAAGAACATAACAATATTGATTTTCTGATGAAAATCCAAATTTTGTCTACGACAAAATTTTATCCACTTTAATTTTCATTACTGTTAGTTAGTTATACTATAAGTACTGGTTAAGTTTATTAATTCCTTATCAACACTGGTTCTATTTAGCAGTAATATCAGAAAATACCTAGATTTATGTATATTTCTATATCTTAATGAAATATTAAGAAGATGCAAATTTCTATATTTTGACATTTGGTACTTTTCAGGTTTACCAATGTTTCATGTCTCATGATGATAATTTAACTCACTGGAAACATGATAGCACCTCCACCCGTTTGCTAACAATAAACAGAATGAAACAGGACATAGAAGACAAGTTTTTCAGAAGAAAACACATTATTAATTTGACCAGTCTGAAAACTAATGCTTCCTTTTGATTCTACCAGACAAGCTTTTATAATTTATTGTAGTAATAATAATGTATGTTTCTTTTTGTCCCTGCAGCTTGTAATGTACGAGTAAATAAACTATTTCGACTTTATTGATTCAGATAGTTTTTTTTTAATTATCTTATTTTAACAGCGCCATCTAACGAATGTTGGCCGTACTTCTTATCATATATTCTTTAAAGCAACAGACAAGCACGACTTAGCTCCTCTTTTGTCAATCGCATTAATAGTTTTTAGGTCTCACCGTAAGATGGCGTTGACTTGTTATTTGTAATATCTTCACAAAACTAACATCCTCATTTATTCATCTCCAAAGAATAAATATCCATAAAAGATTAGAATAATAAATTGCTTCAGTGAAAAAGAATTGTTAATTCTCCTTAAAAACAATTCTTAACAGCTGAAACAATTTATATGAAATCTTTACTCATTCTGTAAGACTCATAACAAGAAAAATAATAATAATAAAGATTTAAATTAGTAAATGTTAGTAATAATGTATAAAAATACTAAAAAGTAAGAAAGAAAGAAAAAGAAAAGAGAAAAAAATACCAAGTCGTCTGAATAATAATAGGCAATTAGGTTGGTTTGGCACATCCGGCCCCTGATTAATAATGAAAAATAATTTGAGTTATAAATCATCTAAACAATACAAAACATAATAATTGCCGCAATAATAATATATAAAAAAATTTTGGAGGAAGATTGAAAAATAAAAAACTTTTTTTTTCTTTTTTTTTTTTTTTTTTTTTTTTCGCAAGGTGTGAGTAGCCCCCTACCCCCTGAAATGACCTCCCTACACCCCACCGAGTATGATTGTTATTATAACGCTTGATAGTTTACCTTTTAACCAATTTAAAATGATATTAAGACAGTAGACCGATTGAGGTCGTCGATTTGAATGTAAAACGCATAATTAAGGTTATTCATCCTTTCAAGCGTTCTGACAGTCGTACTCGAGTCATTTCCCTGACCCAGCGATTCCCCAAAATCTATTATTAAATACAAATTAGTATATAGATTTGTTGAATCAACACTGTTCAAATAACAATAATTGCAGCTTTCCAAAAGCGATTCATTATAATCGTGTAGTTATGAAATAATTTACATGATAATATTTGCACTCTATTTTTAGTATAACATCAATTTACAAATGATATCGTTAAATATTCATAGGATCATAATCGGAATAAAATCAGTCCCCCCTTTTTTTTTATAGTAAGAATTATTCAATAGCTAGCCATTAATCTTAAGATTAATATGTTTAACTTGCTCTTACCACAAAATCAAAGATAAATTCTATCAAAAACTTCGCAAGTCAAATTATGACATAGTAAAAGAATGATATTATTCACAATATTAGCTATGGTAATATCCTAGTACACAAGTAACTTAAATAACGTAAAAAACCCTAAAATAATTGAACTCCAACATATTTGCAACATTAAAACACACAAATAAAATGATTAAACTTAACTAAAATATTTACAACACTAAAACCCACAAATAAAATGAATGAACTTAACTAACATAATAATATTTACAACATTAAATCCCACAAATAAAATGAACAAACCTAATTGGGTCGATTACACGGTATGTCATTATAAAACCAGGATTCTTAGTCAAAAATGAAAATAAATGAAAATAATAAAATAAAAAGAAAAAAAACAAAACAAAACTAACTCTAAAATGTATGGTTATACCAAGTGAAACCTAACTTAACTGTACATAATATTTTAATGATTTGTTCATCATAATCAATTTTCCTTAACCTATTATAAGCAACTTGTGATTGAATGTTTACACATAATATCTATTTAAATGAATGGCATTAAAGTTGCCCCTAATCTGCTTGGTCTTAGGGTTCATTAACGTGTAAACATTTGCAAAAGGCACGGCGCTAACTACATAAGGACCTTCGTAAAGTAATTGAAATTTCTTTGTAAGTTTTTTCTGAGCCTCTGACTTGTTAACCTTACGGATCTTTACATAATCACCAATATGAAATTCGATCAACCGATGAGATCTATTGAACCTAGTTTGTCGTTTTACACTGTTATCTTTTAGATTTTGCCTAGCCTTTGCCCTGACATCATTAATGTCTTTAATTTTGTTTAGTTGTGGCAGACAATTGTCAAATGACATGCTGTTACACGAGCCATATAATATTTCGTTAGGAGTAAAACCGGTACTTTCATGGAAGGTGTTATTGTACAACTGCTCTATATTGTTTAATATCGTTGCCCACCCCTTATGATTTTTATGACAGTATGTTCTAAATAGTCGTCCTAACTCTTTATTCACCCTTTCCGTGGTGTTAGGTCTAGGGTTTCTAACAGTTGTGTATATTGGTTTAATTTCGATGTCTTTTAAAGCTTGTTTCCAGCTATCAGATGAGAATTGACTGCCATTATCTGTCATGACTACCTTAGGCTTGATTATTTTAGCGAATTGTTTTAATTTAGAAATTACTGATCGTGAAGTAGCCTTTGCTAAATCATATAACTTAACAAATTTGCTAAATGAATCCTGGATTACAAGTATATAAGCAACTCCAAATCTACCTTTAGGTAAAGGCCCATACAAATCTGCCATTACAATGTCTCCTACTTGTTCTGTTACAATAGACTTACATTCGCCTACATACTTTATATTATCACTTTTAGAGACCTGGCAAATATGACAAGTTCGTAATAAGGCTTTTACTGTTTTGTTCATCCCAAGCCAATAAAATCTATCTTTGAGATATTTAAGTACTTTATACGCCCCTTGGTGACCCATTTCTTTATGGACTTGAAGTATTATTTCCTCTCTCAAGCTAGTAGGCAAATAGATTACATGTTTAACCGAATCAATCTTGAAATACACTACTCTATCCTTAATATAACATCGTTGAGCTATTTTACCTAATTTACCAACTAGATTATTATTAGTTTTATTTACAACACTCATAATTAACTGAATCTCGTTATCGTTAGCTTGAAAATTAGCTATGTTTTTCAAATCAGCTATTAGAGTTTTGTTTTTAGTGGCCTCCATATAATGAATCTCAGGACAATACACCTTATCATCCTGTATTAATGCTGAATCAGGTGGAAACCTAGACAGCACATCAACAGCGACATTGTCTTTACCCTTTATGTGTTCAATGGTATAATCAAACTGCTCAAGGAAAAGGATCCATCTTATTATTTGGCTATTGTATAATTTCCAAGTTCTAACAAACGTCAATGCTTTATGGTCAGTCCTAATTATTAATTTCGCGCCTCTCAAATACGTCTCGAACTTTCGCAAACAATAAATTATTGCCCAAAATTCTTGTTCTGTGACTGTCCATCTTAGTTCAGCGCCCCTCAAAGCTCTACTACAGTATCCTAATATTTTCATTTCACCCTTATCATCGTACTGAAATAGAACTCCAGCTAAACCTACTCCAGAACTATCAGTCTGCAGATAATAAGGCCTAGACATATCCGGATGATGCAACATTATTGAATTCAAAAACTTGCCTTTTAGTTCCTCAAAGGCTACCTGAGCTTCTGAAGTCCAGGTCCAACCTTTACTTTTCTTTAATAATTGACATAAAGGTTGAATAGTACTATTGTAATCAGGAATGAAACGCCTATAGTAATTACATAGTCCTAAAAATGCCCTTAAATGTTTTATCTTTTTAGGAATCGGAAAATTCTTTATGGATTCTATTTTCTCTGGATCTGTTCTAATTCCTTCCGTAGAAATAATATGACCTAGCATTTTTACCTCCTTACAAATGAATTTACATTTTTCAAGATTACAGGTAAGTCCTGCTAACTTTAATTTGTTTAATATAATGTCGATATGTTCTAGATGTTCTTCTAAACTACCTTGCGTTAGAATCGCGATATCATCCAAGTACTTGACACAAAAATGGCTAACTTCAGGCCCTAATATCTGATCTATAGCCCTGCTGAAGCTTCCAACAGATGTCTTAAGTCCTTGTGGTAAAACATTGTACATGTAAGATTTTCCATTAAATGTGAACCCCGTATACTTTCTACTATCCTCTGAGATGGCAACCTGGAAGTACGCATTATTAAGGTCTATAATGCTGATGTAATTAACCCCATGAAACGAATTCAAAACGTCTATTTGCATAGGTGGAGCTTCAGCTTCAGCTACCATATATTTGTTAATTTCCCGTGCATCTAACAGAACCCTAATTGAACCGTCGGGCTTTAATGTGAATGTTAACGGACTACAATATGGAGTAGAACCTCTAGATATTATACCCATTTCTACCATTTCAGCTAGTTTTTCCTCCATTCGTTGTCTATACGCATATGGAACGGGATAAGAGCGTCTTATAACTGGACTATGATCAGTCATTTTTATTACGTGCTCATAGCTATTTGCACGTCCTAATCTCTTAGTAAAAACATCACTGTGTTTTCTTAACACTTGTCTCAATTTATTAGTCTGTGTCCCTTTAAGAGGTATCCCTGTTTTGATTTCCTGTAAATACTTTTCAAAGTCAAAATTACTATCTACCTTCGCAATTTCTGAAACTTGACCCTCAAATACATACTCGATGAAAGGAATTAACACTCTTTGGCTATTGTGACTAATTATTAACCCTACTGGAGGAGCTTGTAATCTGATATTAGTTTTATTTGCAACAAGCCAATCAAACCCTAATATCGCGGAGTGAACTAATTTTGGTACTATTAGAAATCGGATTTCTAGATCAATATTCCCTAACCTTACAGGCAATAAGACCATTTGTTGTATTTTAGCGCTCTTTTGTCCTACGGCCCCACGAATCTGAATCGGCTTAACGGGTAGCATATTTAATTTATTTCCACCCTGTGACTTGAGAGTTTCCCAAAATGACTCGGAAATACACGTGATGTCACTACCAGTATCAACAAGACATATAACACGATGATTAAATATTTCTACCTCAACTTCAGACTTGACCATTTCGAGTTTATCAACAGAAATGTTATCTTCTTCCTCAAATAGTGACGAAACTACCTCAGTTTGAACTGATGAACGATTACCTAACTCTGATTGTGCTTTAAGAGTATCCACCACTTGCAACTCAAAGTTACTTAAGTTAGTTTCTTTTATACCTGACCCTAAACCTGCCTTATTGCATTGACCTTTGATGACTATGGGTTTAAGAATCCCTTCATCGCGCGTTCCTAATGTCTGTCCAGGCTTCCACCCGAGATCTAGCATAATTTTTAAAGCTACTGGAGTTAAATCGGCCCCTCCTAATGTCGATGTAACGGAGCGACTTACATCAACACCTACTCGTTTAAATTATTTGTGGGTTCATTAGAAGAATTGTTAGAATCATTTACAATATTTACAACATTGGTTTTTGCTATTCTATTCGATGTGGCTTGACGTGCCGGTCGGTCATTGAACTGCCTCTTCCGGTTGAAATTGTTTCTGTTTTCTGGTTGATGTTGTTCGGCTGCCGCAGGCTTTTGTACAACGTTCGTTCGGGTATTCTTCTGTTTGAGGTCTGTTCGCTTGTTCACATTGTCTAATTTGCGTAAAAATTCTGTAGCTTGTAGTATGGTGGTGTAATTAGACGCATTCCATGCGTATTGGATATTTCTGGGGAAATGTCCGATGATGTCGCTTACTAACTGTTGTTCTTGTATAGGGTATGTCAACATCTTCGCTTGACCACATAGCGATATGAAATGGCTTAACATTGATTGTGTCCCATCCCATGTGTTTTGTACAATTTTCCTCCTCAATTCTCCTTGTTCTGCTTCTCCCCAAAAATTTTCCAAGAAGTCCCTCTTGAAGTCCTCAAACTGTGTCCATCTACTCCTATATAACCTTCCCCATTCTCGTACTTCACCGTCAAGGGATTCCAGGACCATATCAACAATATCAGTAGTTCCAGGATACTTCTTCAGATATGCTGTCAAATCTTCAATGAAGGTCACAGGGTGCTTGTATTTTGACGGATACTTGGGCTTCTCAGCAGACATTTGGGGTACTGGATAATACACCGTAGAAGGTCCAGGCTGTACTAAAGCTTGAATATTAGTGTCGCTTCCTTGTATAGATGTATCTGATGCTTCGACAGGTGTTGAGGAGGTTGAAATCTTGTTTTCTAACTCAGCTATTTTATTATTGATGGTATTTACAGCTCGCTGTACCATACGTGACATATACTGCACTGAAGTGACCCTTCTCGGCTCTGGAGGGGGGTCTGCTATGGCGGCCCCTCGAGTCACAATATTGGACCTTCTTGTAGCAGCGGCTTTAGGTTGTGCTCTTTGTTTCGGCATCTTGAAGGTTTTATTGGATTACGTTCACCTTTAGACTCACTTTTAAGTTCACTTATACACTCAAGGTTCACTTACTATTTAACCACCATAAATTAAGTTCACATTAACATAAAAATCCACTCAGTAATAAATTTAAAAGAAAAGAAAAAAACATAAAACATAAAAAAACACTCAATAATAAAGTCAGAAGAATAATAAAAAAATAGTAGTTCACCTTAACACTAAAAATCACTCAATAATAAGTCAAAAGAATAAAAAAATAGTAGTTCACTTTAACACTAAAAAAAAAACACTCGCTAATAAAGTCAAAGAATAAAAAAATAGTAGGTAGTTCACTTTAACACTAGAGATTGTTCGCTCGTAATTAATTATAATGCACTCTGGATAAGTTCACTTTCACTTTTCACTTTCTAAAGCACCCCGAAAATGCACTCTGGAACAAACGTGTCTACGTTAAACTGGTAATATCGCACTTATGTCCAAGATTGAAAAAAAATTTTTTCTAATTTATATTCTATTAATAATTAATGAAAAGTTAAAAGCCTAAATGAACAATGTCATATTCGAATAAGAATGTAGTTCGTTGTATTTGTCATCTTAAAGTTATTAAAACCTAATAATAATAGCAGAAACGTTTAACTAAACGCAAGCAGGAACGCTATTGAATCGAAATTGTAACCCGAAACGCAAAAGAAATAATAGTAAACGCGGAAGAATAATGCCGAGCAATACCGCGAAATCATAATCAAAATAAATCGAAACCAGAAAAAAATATTCGTACCTAGGTATACAAATGAAATTAGTGTTACTACTGTGAATCCAAAACATACAGCATTACGTACTGGGTGGCGCTGTAACTAAACGTAGGTATTGTTTAAATATTTTATTATTATTATTATTCAAAGAGTAAAAAAAATATTTATAATATTTTAATAAGTAGGTAACTGTATTTTTTTCAAAAGGAAAAAAAGAATACAAAAGAAATTTAATGAAAGCCGAAAATGAAAATTTATCAAAGTGGTAAACATCCTACTAGCGCCATCTCTTTAACTCTCAGTGAACTATACATCTAAATTAATTTAATCACGTTTCATCTAAATACACCACGTATTTGGTTTTAATAAAATCCACTAGACTGTGTTTGTAACACTAAACTATACCGAATAGTTTTAGAATAACAGATGGTCTATAAACAACTAACGCCATCTATGTAAATCGGCGCGAACTAATTGTCTAGACTAGACTATTTAAATAGACAATACCATAAATAGTTTACCGAAATTAGTGTTAATTTTATTCTATGTGTGCGCTAAATTGATAAAGAAGTCAAGAAAATTTAGAGCTATTGGGTCTAAAATAGTTACATAAGTATCAAAACATTTTATCTCCTGTCGTTCATACGAGACTTACTTATTTAAACCCTTAAAAAGGAACCTCCTAGTAATTTATTCTAAAACCGCATCAACATCATTGGTTAAGCTACTCTTGACAAATCTAATAGTAATATTTCTACTACAGCGCCCCCCAGCGACCAACCATTGTAACATCCATTTACAACCCATTGCCGACAAACCGCAATCACATAAATAAAAACCCGCATCTTATTCGATTAGACAAGACTGTACATAGAATAGTTAACAACGCGCGTTTATATGTACTCGAATAATTAATCAAACAACCACACACATAAAAAAAAAACCGCCAACTACCCGTAATATCCATTATTCCATTGTTGTTAAAATAAAAAGCTTTACCTAAGTCCTAAGTAATAACAACTAACCCAAAATTATTTACTTAACAAATGGCGCGGCCCCACTTAAACATAACAAGAGATAATTTATCATTCCCATGGTAGGTATAAACTAGTAAGGTATACTCGTTAAATCTATTTATAATAGTAGATTTCTATCATGAGCCTTAACTGCCCTTTAGTAAAAGAAATCGTTAACCCTCAAGTGAAAATTACGCACTAGGGAATCAGCAAGTCGTCAGTTACCTAATGCATCCGTATACCTACACAATTTTTTTTTTTATAAATAAATAAACCAAACCGCATTTTGTACTAAGTAAAAGAAGATGATTAGAAAGGGAAAAAAATAAAATCCATTGGTGTTAGGTAGGTATACATAAACCATTTATTATTTTAACAACTCACAATATGTTAACAATACATCAATTATAAACTCCTGGACATAGCATGCAACTTGTTGTATGGGCGGTGAACACGCAGGTACTTATGCAGGTGATTACTGATGATGACGTTTCACTACGTAGCCGTTAAAATGTTTCCACGTCACTAATGGTTACCATTCATTTCTTCCATAAGAGGTAATAGCTAGTACTCTTCCCCGGACTTCTTGTTGATAAGATGAAGAAAAAAAAAAAAATATTTTATTGTAAACATTTTTCACTTGTTTCACTTCACAATATTCTTCAAACACCAATACTGACACTTTAAATCACTGCACTATCACTTGATAACACTTAAAACACTGTACACTTAATATCTTAATAACACTTCTAACACAAATAAGTATTTCACACAGCACTCACTTAGTGAACTTAGTTTTCACTATTAATTAAATCACAAGTCCGTCCGTAGGGCAATAAAAATAAATTTACATTAACACAAAACACAAAAGATATTCACTTAACCATAAACTTTAGTGCAGATACCCTGGTGGTACACGAGGTGTACACAGTAGTACGTGGTACCTCTACGTCATCACGTATTTATGCACTAAAATCAGTACATAAGTTTGTTTGTTTGTCACTCCTTCGTAATATTCGTAACTAAATAGCGCAACTGATACCTGTAGTGACCTACTGTATTTAGTGATTTTTATTATCATGTAAACATTTCCAAAATTTAATTATTTAATTTATTTTACATTAAAAGTTAACTTTATAGCACGAGCGAGAACGGGGCGCACGCTAGTATAGCAAAGCAACTCGCTCTTGACCGCTGTGACGGAGTGCGCCAGTCTGAGCTCGAGCGATGCACCGAAGTGCGCTTCAGTGCTATTCTGTTCCCAAGGCGAGTGCACGCACTTTTTCGCTCCCGCACCTACCTAAATCTTTTACGTAAACTGATTTCTGCTAGCGACAATAATTCGTTTAAAAATTAAAATTAATTATGTTCAAGAACTAAAATAGCTAAGTTACTTTTTTATAGATTTTAGTTCGCTTTACGCAAAACAACCAGTACAGATGATAAAAATATGTTCACAAGTACACACAACAGCGCATCGGTTTCGTCAGCCGAATTATCGTAAATTCTTATCACCACGTCCAAAGTTAACAAGTACAGTTCGACGCACCGCTGAATGTACAACGTAAATAAAAGTAAATAGATACTAACCCCGTACTTTTTTCGTATAAAATCCTTAGCTACATGTAGTTTAAATTGATAACTATACTCGAAAAGTTGCTAAGTTAAGTTTTTATTAAATTACTCGAAAACCAAATAAATTAATCAGTTGAACTATGAAAACAGTCCGACGCGACGTGACGCGAACTGTACCTTTGCTAAGTTAAGTTTTTATTAAATTACTCGAAAACCAAATAAACTAATCAGTTGAACTATGAAAACAGTCCGACGCGACGTGACGCGAACTGTACCTATCGCGTAATGATCGCGTAGTGGATTTCTATTCATTTACCTATGTGTCGTGTGACATGTGTCACGTAATAAATGACTTTATTTACATGATTACCTAGACTGTTAGTAAGTCACTATTACTAGTCTACGTACCTAGTCTACTAAAACGTAATCAAAATGTTGTCCTACAAAACTATTAAAGAAATTGTCTATGGATTAAGGCCTTTTTTCAAAATTATCTAAGCCCCAAAATGCTATAGCATTTAAATCCTGCCACAATTTGCCACATAATAAAACTTTAATAAATTTTTATAAAATTTAGTATAGAAAAAAAATTTAAAGTTCGCCCTAGACCGTTTTTTGATAGCTTATCAGGTGCTACTAACCTACTACGGGGTTTCTAAAAGGGGGTCAAAATTCGACTATTTTTTCTATCAGACCCACCGTTTTCGAGATAATTGAATTTTTTGTAAAAATTTCAAACTAAATTTAGTATAATGACATTTCTAGCAAAATAACTCAAAAGTACAATACTAATAACACACTAAGAAGAATCTAATCTGTACCATCCAAACTCCGAACAGGATTCGAACCCGTGAGCTAACCACTAGGTCACCGAGTCACATTTCTCTTTTTTTTTTTTCTAAAAAACTGCTAAGCTGTGACATCTTTGAACGTACTAAGAAGGAAAACTGACTCGCATCAGATCAACCCCCCCGAACAGGAATCGAACCCGTAACTAACCACTAAGCCACCGAGTCACTATTTTTTTCTACAGTTCCGTGAACTATTTTGTTAAAATAATTGACGACAGATTTACCTACTGAATGAAATGAACGCACATTAACTACTCCCTAGCTAAAATGTACAAAAGTCTGGTGTCATTTTTATGATTGTGTCTGTGAACATAAGCTACTATCTTATCAGGGTATAATGAGCCTAAAATTGTGACATGTCAACAAAAAAAATTCCGTAATTTTCCTTATGTAAACAGTAAATAATAAGCCGTACGATCACATCATACCTTTACCTATTTTTAAAGAATGAATAAAAAGATGTCAAAAGTTACCAACTTAACAAAAAAATATCCGAAACTTTGCGAATTTTCGTAATGAATATGTGAAAAATAATATTATGATAATAATATTCTTGTAGGCTTTATGATTTAAAATTACCAACCGCAGTAACCAAAACTTATTCTTTCGTGATAAATCAACATTACTATTACCCGTTGACTAGACTTTTATCATTTGAACCCGAATAATAATAAATTCTTACGAAATACGTTTTTAAATTCTGATATTTTGTACTATTTTTAAAACCTTCCGCTGGCAATACCTTGTCTTGACACTTCAAGATACGTATTATGATAAGGGATGTGACAGAAAAATCGATATTCACGCTATTCAATCACTATGAATGAATCGATTCTACTTTTGAATGAACTAATAATCGAACTATTTCTATTCGTGTTTCTCAACTTTAAATGTTAAAAAGTATTTACATAAAACAATAGAATACAAGAAATAAATTTATTTCGAAGATTTTTCGGCCCCAGCATACTACTATTAAATTTAACTATTTAGTTATTGTTATCGTTTAAATAAATAATTAATGAATTTATCAGTAATCTTATCGATTTTTCCGTCACTAAAACAGCTGTTTAGTAATATATTAGTAAAATTCTGTTAAGTTTAGTTGGAATCGATTAACTCGATAATCGGTTCGGTGAGTTTACGATAATACGATTACGGCACTAGTCATGTCAAAGTAATAATTGTCAAACATGAAAAATAAATCAATACGACGAACACAAATTATTATAAAAAATATGAAAAGCACAGAAAAAGTAATAGCTATACGCAATAATAAAAAGATCTGAAATAAAGCCGATACGAAGTAACATACAATAAACCCCCAGGTATCACTCTTTTTGTCATTTTGTTGTTAATGGGTTGCGATTTTATGCTAACTAATGTTTGTTTTCATGCTTCTAACGCTATTGTTTTTATTTCAGTTTGCCTGTACTGTTCTTTTGGTGAAGACTATGAATGCTTGAGCACTTATTACGCAATGCCGCATGGCATAACTGCACTGAAAAATAACCTAATCGCCAAGCCAAACAGAACTATTAAATGGTTTAGAGCAAGTTTTTATTTTTATTTTGCCCTCATGCTTTTATAACTTCGCTAGGCACACAGACATTTTCGCTTTGCACTCAATTAATATAAAGACTAGTTGCACTTTGAAACATCTAGTCTAACCAGACATTTTTAAAACCAAACATCCGCTGGTCACGGCAACAATTGTGAAAAGCTCACCTGGGCTATTAAGATCTAAGATCCTAGTGAATGGTACCCATTGTAAACTCCACTTCTTCTACCATCGTTTAATATCTATGGTAATATAATCCTCAATTGATTACAGCTATAGGTAACTGAAACCTCATGAAGACTTAGTATTGGCCAAATTTGATCGTCTAATTATAAAAGGACCTACGTTGTGATTTTAAGTAGTAGTAACCCGGACTCTTTTGGTATGTCTGGCTCGAGTCTAGATGTTTCATTATCAAGTGCACATGTACTAATTCTATCCTATAACTAAAAAGCCTTATTCTGATCTTAAAATTAATAAGCATTATAATATATTAATATTTGACATAGCATAAATTATATTGATGATTTGGATAAATTAAAGATAAATAAATAAGGATGAAGATAATGGAGCCAAGGCTATAAGCCTTGGAAGGTCTCTACCACCAGCCCCCGACCTTAATTCCAAACGCACACCAGCATAACTAGATGCTTTCCCGGTAACTATGTACTGCGCAACTGTGGCGCTATTCAAAATCGACATGAAAGAGGAAGGTACACCGATTTAACCATACTGGAATAGATGTAAATGTTCCTAGTAGTATTCCATGTCATTGCGTCACCATGCAACATACACAGCCAGGAGTTGGGTAAGCATTGGGATAGTTCCGTAGAATCTATACCAAGTGATTACATAAGTTGGTGATGGTACCGACCACTAGGGAGGCACAATGTGGTGTTCCCAGGTACAATTAGGTGAGCGAATCAGCCTGCATGTCCATAGGTTTGTGTAGTATAAGTTCCCATAGAGGTCAGCTGGTACGGAAACCTACCGTCAACGCTTTCGGTGGATGGCACTGAGCAAATCCAGTTACTGGCGTATATTCGCGGCTCCGCATATTTCCAGACTAAGCTCTATCAAGGGATTAAAATTTGTGATTATAGTAACAGCCAACGGCTGCCATTGTATAGTTGTGTTCTGTATAAAATCCATGTATGTTACAAGGCTAATGCATTGACATGGAAAAAACAGCATATCGCTGAACCAATTGGAACAGTTCAAGATGACATTGAATGTATTGTTAAATCATAGTATGATTAAATCAGGTACTGATGTGGGTCAGTAGGATTATAAGATAGACAAATAATTCTGTCTTGTAATGTATAATATAAGTCTGTATAGAGTATACCAAACCAGCAACCTTTACCGGCTAAGCTCCCAACTTTAAGTTATTTCTAAAGTCTATCAAGCTTTGGTTTTAGTTCACCAGACGGTCATAAAAATAGGAACACAGGGAGGTGGATGTACTCTGCCTTGTATATCAATAGCCGAATGGAGATTTGTCCACAACCACTGATATCACAAGGACAAAGTTTTAGTTTTGAAGTAATTGCATCAGGAAACCAATGGACATCTGATCAAGCCTCATAATTAACAGTAATCTCATCAGAATATGATATGACTGCACACACAGATTCTCCACTGGCAGGTCCGCCTAACATGGCTTAAGGTGTTCAGTCATAACATCACATTCCAACAAATCACTATTAACTATGGTGTTAGAGTTTCAAGGCACGAGGCCAAGAACTGCCCAAGCCCTCAACATTTTTCAAACAAGCCTATTTTAGCCGCTTGATAAATGAGATTGAATGTCGTAACTAGACTTGTAATTACCTCGGGGAAAGCCCTAAAATAAAACTCTAAGGGTTTATGATCGTCTGCTGAAAACTACCAATAGACTCAACAATTATTGTTAAAATCCAGGGTCGCTCAACTTTACCTTTATACCTCATTTAAAATATCTGGAGATTAAATCCACAGACATTTCAAACTACAATTTGATTGTTTGTGTATAGGTGTATGCATATATAAGTACATACAAGCAGCTTTTATCATATAGATAATAACTATTGTTTGGATGAAGTAGTTTATATGAAGTACTTATTTCAGCTCTCATTATTCTCTGAGCTCAATTAGTAGGTATTTGACTTATTTCATCCAAGCAGTAGAAAAACACATGTAAATATTGGATTTTGTCATTTTCAATAAGGGTCCTTTTGCTCACTACTATTGCTTATTGAGGCAATTAAATAAGTGTTTAAGTGCAAGGAACACCTTCTGAAAATACACCATCCAAATCACACATAACAAATGTATGGTTCACGCAGGTATTCATTATATAATATTATGGTCTCAATTGACCAGCGTTGTCAATTTTAATATTGTTCTGAAACCTGCATGAGTCATAAGGATTATAACTGTGAAAACAATGATATTTTGTTCGCATATTAATTAATAAACTTTATTATTAAGTTTATTAATTTTGAGCTAGATTTATTTTGGTAAAACCTTAAATCATGAAATAAATGATTGGATTAGTATAGTATTACTGATATTAGAAGTTAAAGTATGTAGGTATTTTTAGTCCTACAAATAAAGCCAGAAGTATTAGATGTGAACAAAATACCTAATTAAACGCAAAGCACATGACATCCTAACCCTAGATCTGCCAGATTCCTAAAAACAGTACAGGCAATAAATTAATAAACTTTAGGTTCAATTTAAAGCCTAGATTTGTTAAGAAATTATGTTGTATGAGTGATAGCTGGGTCAACACAGAATACTTTTGATCCTAAATGTACCTAGGTCGTCTAATAACACTAAAACACACAAAACATAGTATTCCTGAAAAAAAAACTGATTAATTACCCTAACATGAACTGAAGGAGATTTTAGAAAACATGCTTACTTACCTGAAATCTATTTGTTTATTCCTCGTAAATAGATCCTCCTCACCTTAGTTTACCACAAATCACTTCACACACAACACTTAAGCACATTTCACTAAAACACAAAGACACTGATTACTAGATACACTGACCACTAAACACTCCCGTCGCGATTTCTTTGCTAGCTCAAGAGGCGACGACCTAGAGCTTTACGCGAGCAAAGATAACCCTAAGTCCTAACTGTGACCTACCTGTTGGAACAGTAAGCAAGTCTCCCTTCCTAGTCTAGACACGGCCACGCACAACAACACGATTTCATACAAAAAGAATCGCATCTGGACGCGCTTACGATGTCAAAAGTTCCATGAATTCAGAAGTTCTTCAGACTTCTTGGAAAATCAACAATGAAACTCTACCTTAATCCTTGCAACAATTAGCACAAGCAGGGCCCTGTGCCTGTACCAACTGCAGCAAGAACTGTCCCGAACGAGGGTTTATAAAATACAGTATTCTAGAAGACCAGATGAGACCTGCTTACCAGTTACGAACCAACATGCCTAGCTATTTATGCAAAATCTACGATGTACAGAAAACTAACACTATTTAACTTTTAATTAAAACAAAGACAATAAATTTACACTTAAAACTTTGACTGGCTTCTTGGACTTTTTCGGCAGAGTTCCGACTCCTGCTAGATATACGCAAAAACTATCCCCGAAGGTCTCAATCTTCGTCTTTTAAAGTCCCTCAAACCCCCACTTAATTCTCGAAAAACCGTTGAATCCTTATGTAAAATGCCATATATCGCCTGATACATAAGAAAATATGTCCGACTGTAACGATTCCACAGCCAAGTGTCAAGTGGTTTTTAAAAGGTCAATAAATCATTATATGAACATAAAAACAAGAAAAGAAATGTGAATTCCTCAAGCATTTAAGTTTCAACATCGGTTAGATGACTTATTTGTAAGCTTTTCAGCTGTTTTCTATAATTAATAAATAATTAATAAATACTAAAAATTGCCAGCTTTTTCTCAATTCTCCCATTATAAATATTCAAGTTTTTTATTCGATAATAACTTTATTTGTAGATTTCTTATATTAATCACCAACCAAAGTAATTTAATTTATACTTCTTTCAATCTTAACAATAATTTGCTAATTTTTTTAGCCTTTCAAACTCCTGGTGACATAGTAATATCCATTTATAACACTTGGAAAACCTTATTAATTAATTAAACAACATACATAATTAACTACATAACACATTTAATAGGTAAACCCTACTAATAAGATAGCAGCTTATTAATTTCAAATATTCTATAAAATTTTCAAAGTATTTTATCTCCAGACAATTTATACATTTGCATGAATTTACTTTATTTCCACGCATTATTAGCCCTTTATTACTTGTTTTGCATGTAAACAACCTATATTTTAGTTAGATTATTTAGGTTTTGTAATTTCGAACAACTTAAGTTAAAACACCGTAGTCGAAAAATCTCCCGATGATCGGGGAAAATGTGACTTGCCACACTAATTTTCCCCTAGACCTCAGACTAGCTATCAGCTTATGTACTGTGTTAAAAACAACGACAACTTCATTTTAGGACCCGATTACATTATACAAGCAACCAAGCGGCCTGTATAAATGTCAGCGTTTTTAAAACCGCCAAAGTGAATATGTTTCCATACAGTTTATAATTCGTTGCGCTGTGTTCTTAATATCTAGAAAATGACGATTTTGATGTAAAGCCGGTCTCAGACGTACACTTATAGTGTAGCTGTTACAAAACTGTCCCTGTCTTAATGACAACGTAGTGAAAACATAATAGTTAAGAAAATCAGACGCGGATTAAATTGATAACTGTAGTAAGGTACTTTATCCCGCATACAAACATCAACAAACAGCCAAACCATGGTTGAAATACACACCCCTTGTTTACCCGGTAGGCAATCCTATTCTTATCTTATATAACTAGATAATTTCATCACATATTCGGCCTAACGAATGTTCCCCTTAACATTTGCAAATAACGAGTAGTAATATTAATCTTTGAAATGCATAAAACACGTGCATGACGTACATCAATTGGTTTGCGCACACCAATCTCACATTTGGAAGATGTTTGTAACGTGTTTGTAGCATAGTTGTGAGTTTAAATGCCGCTTAACAGTTCATACTAATATTTGAACGCATCCGTTGAGTGTTCTCTTGAACGCACCTCATAAAACGTAATCACTGAGAAAAAAAATAACTTGAAGGTAGACAATATAATGTAATAATGTTTTTAAATGTGGTCTTTTGTTAGCTTACAGCTTTCAGCTGTAGAGGGGTTTCTTTTTCAGGAGTTCTAACCATCAGCCAAAGTTAAAAGGTATTTATAATAGCGCAATTTGTCATATTTTGGTATTTTTCACACATCCAAAAAGTAATGTTTTCCTAAATTTCTTGACATTATTTATATTAAATTATAATAAGAACAATCTGAATTTATCAATTTTACTTCAACCTTGTGAATCTATTATCAAACACAAAAGTTATTAGCATTCTTAAATTAGCTTAATTTTGGAATTCTATTACATCAAAGAATCTGCTTTTTTACTCCTATTTAAAATCTATATGACTTAAGAAGGTAGTTTTTATTTTAAAATGTTAGACTAATTTAGTAGCAATAATAAATGATAAATTTCCCATAAAGAACATAACAATATTGATTTTCTGATGAAAATCCAAATTTTGTCTACGACAAAATTTTATCCACTTTAATTTTCATTACTGTTAGTTAGTTATACTATAAGTACTGGTTAAGTTTATTAATTCCTTATCAACACTGGTTCTATTTAGCAGTAATATCAGAAAATACCTAGATTTATGTATATTTCTATATCTTAATGAAATATTAAGAAGATGCAAATTTCTATATTTTGACATTTGGTACTTTTCAGGTTTACCAATGTTTCATGTCTCATGATGATAATTTAACTCACTGGAAACATGATAGCACCTCCACCCGTTTGCTAACAATAAACAGAATGAAACAGGACATAGAAGACAAGTTTTTCAGAAGAAAACACATTATTAATTTGACCAGTCTGAAAACTAATGCTTCCTTTTGATTCTACCAGACAAGCTTTTATAATTTATTGTAGTAATAATAATGTATGTTTCTTTTTGTCCCTGCAGCTTGTAATGTACGAGTAAATAAACTATTTCGACTTTATTGATTCAGATAGTTTTTTTTTAATTATCTTATTTTAACAGCGCCATCTAACGAATGTTGGCCGTACTTCTTATCATATATTCTTTAAAGCAACAGACAAGCACGACTTAGCTCCTCTTTTGTCAATCGCATTAATAGTTTTTAGGTCTCACCGTAAGATGGCGTTGACTTGTTATTTGTAATATCTTCACAAAACTAACATCCTCATTTATTCATCTCCAAAGAATAAATATCCATAAAAGATTAGAATAATAAATTGCTTCAGTGAAAAAGAATTGTTAATTCTCCTTAAAAACAATTCTTAACAGCTGAAACAATTTATATGAAATCTTTACTCATTCTGTAAGACTCATAACAAGAAAAATAATAATAATAAAGATTTAAATTAGTAAATGTTAGTAATAATGTATAAAAATACTAAAAAGTAAGAAAGAAAGAAAAAGAAAAGAGAAAAAAATACCAAGTCGTCTGAATAATAATAGGCAATTAGGTTGGTTTGGCACACGCGGCTGGTTTATACGATATTAACCTACGTCAGTATTAGTCAGCTGACGGAAAGGCGTAAAAATCGTTTTTCGATCTGGGTTCCTTGGATCAACTTGTTGTTGTTGGAAAAGATTTATTCCCATTCATTACCTATCACTCTTATGAAATTGATTTTACAAACCATAATTTAGAACTTGCAAGATTAATCATGGAAAAATACATAGACACTAGAATTTCTTTTCTAATGAAAAAATCGAACCCAAATAAATGCATCCGTCAAATTTACACAAAATTAATTCATTTTAAAAACCAATGAACTTCTTCTGATCACTAGCTAGCTTTTGCCCGCGACTTCGTCCGCGTGGATATTCGAAAAATCCTTTGGGAACATTTGGTTATTTTTTTTAACAGACAACAGAAATAACTTTCTTAATACCCCAGGTAGGATAATCGTACAAATAGGATCTTTACAAATATCCTAGTATGATTATCAAAAACCGGACAGTTAGAATCAAACTAAGATTTTTGCAAGATCCGGTTTATACGATTAACCAACGTCAGTATTGGTCAGCTGACTGACTTACTATGGAAAGGTGTGAAAAAATCGTTTTTCGACCTATGTTCTTTGGAGATTTTTTTGTGCACAACGGGTTGTGCTTGGCCTTTACCTCACCTGATGTTAAGTGGTGATGAAGGTAGAAGGCCGAAGGTAGAAGCGCACTACACCCGGAATCCTCATCACTGAGGAACTGGCTATCTTACCTCCAACTGCCGGAACACAATATTTTTTAAAATTGTCGTTATCGCGTCAGAGTGATTATTCTGATTATTCGTTATTCTGATTGTCTTTTCATATTAAAATTAATGATATGTTTGTACACCTACTTTACAAGATATAGTAATTTATAATAATATAGATTAATACAAATAGTAGTAAAATGTTTGAGTTTGTTCTTGTTTGACCTTTATTCCTTTTTCGAAATTTATCGATATTGCTGCATCAACAGTTGAGCCCAGCCCTTTATGTCAAAAACGTGTCATATTTTGATGTGTGACTCATCCGTACACAAATTTTTGCTGTTTTGTTTTATTTTTTATGTGTGAGTGTCGTCATTACAGTGTTGTTTTTGTATGTGAGTGTGCGGAACTGCACTTGTGTGCACTTTCCCCCCCCCCGCAAAAAATGCCAGAATAATTTGGATAGAGTTAATCGCTAAGGCGCCTCCCTTCGTAGAAGCCGCGTTGCTCGAAGCTCTACATAATCTTATTGTAGCTTTGCGTATTCAGTCCAACGAAGTTCCTACCTCTTTAACCCATTATTTTTTTCTTTCATCGCTTGAAAACTGGTAACTGAAATGAGGGCCCATTCCAGACACCACCTTTTGGCTTGAGGAAAATCTTTGCCCGCCAAGACATTTATTCATGTTTGGTAGGAGAAAAAAACTCACTGGGGTTAATCTAGAGAATAGGCAGGATTCTTCATTCGTTGATTTTTGATGTCATGAATGCCGCCGAGAGGGTCGACAGGGTTATTAAGAAAAGTTAGAAGTCGCTTGAGCTTTTTGTTTCCAAAAGTAATAATCTTTTGCCGAATTTGAAAAAAATGTAAGTAGTGTAAAAAATAAATTATGAAAAAAATGTATTTCTTCTTTTTAAAGTCATGGACATATCGAACCACCCTCGTAAAAGCGGTTACGCGCGAAATAGTTTTGTTTTGTTGTTGAAAATTCCTGAAACCTGAAATATGTTTTTCTTAATTTTTTATTGTGGCGTTGCACTTCTGTTACGTGAAATAACAACTGTTGACACCCATGTCGATTTGCTATTGCTAACTCATGGAGTTGTCTTCGGTGGGGTTACGGATTCGATATTAACTGCGGTGCGGAGTCATGCGGAGATAGCAGAGTATTGTTTTTTTGTCAATTTCAATTATCATACATATTATTTTTAAATTTGAGATTTTTGCATTCACAATGCTATTTTTACACAATACTAAATAATATACTAGAAAAAATACGACTCGCACCAGATCAATCCCGTCTGAGTATTGATCTGGTGCGAGTCGTATTTTTTCTAGTATATTATTTAGTACCCTGTATTATATTATATTTCTCGAGTGCTTGTGACGTAGAAATATTCTTAAAATACATTATTTACCTATTAGGATTTATGAGGATTATGATTTAGTAACATAACTTCACTGTTTCATTAGATAAATTTTCTCTTTGACTCAGGGCTGATTTTTCAAGCTTTATTAGTTTGATAGCGTATTATACTGCCAAATTGAAAATGCTTGTCATTCATTTGGCTGTCACATTTTTAAATGACTTTTATTAGATTTGGTTAATATTTTAACTGACTGATATATTCTGTTATCTGATAGGATTGAAAAATCAGCCCAGTCTAATACTTTAAGCCTTAGAGTAAGACGGGTTTCTGGACGAAGCCGTCGCTGCTTGAAGCTACCTATTACCTAAGTCAATATAGTTCACTTCACTCCCTCGCGCCGCCCGTTCGACAGCATCTCATCATAATTGGCTCTTAATTACTCTGCTCCGATGCATTAACGTTATAACTTCATAAATTTTCCGTACGACCATGTACGACAGAACCGAATTTGAAATAAAATCGCACATTATCTTGACGGGCGTCTATATGACGATCATTGTTTCCTTCCTAGATGTGCCCATTCATTCTGCGTACGAACCATAAATTTCATTGAGTAATATTACGGAGCATGTATTGAAAACATGAAAAGTCAATCCACACGTTAAACTTTTCTGGTTTTGCGGAGTATAAGCGGTCGGTTTTACGACTTCCATTGTGAATTTTATTGTTACACTCCAACGTGAATATCGAATGGCGGGACTCGATTTTATTGGGCCCCGCAAGAAGGCGAGAGCTGAAAAGAAACTAGCGTAAAAATAATATTATTGTTTTTTTTTTTGGGTTAACAAACAGTAACAAAGTTGAATATTTCTTACAGAATAAGTACACTTTATATTAAATTACATTATCACCAGCAACGTTTACCACGTATTAAAACAAACATAATCTATGAGAGTGGTATACATTAAATAAACAAAGATACAAATTAGCATTTTAAGTTTTAAACTTCCTAACAACATATAAAAAAGAGAAGAATTTAGAATTAAATGTTAAACTATGTTAGTCCGTATTCACCCCTTAAAATAAAATGTAGTATTCTGATCTAGAATTACAAAAAACCGTAATACCTATAAAAAAAAATCAGTCGAATTAAAACCGGGTAAATGTTTATGATCGTATCTTATATCGTATTTATTATGTGGTTATAAGTAGGTAAACTAATACGGTATTAAATAACCTATATTAGTTTAGCGATTTAGCAATTTTAAATGTTCATATAAAAGCAATAAATTAACGCGCTAGACACGATTAAAATCACAGTACCTATACACAAGCGAATTCGTTCACTAAACGGAAAAGAGGCATGTCAAATGCATAAAATCATCATAAAACCTTTTATTTAGAATCTATATATATAAAAGAGAAAATCACTGACTCCCTCATCACGAAATCTCAGAAACTACAAGTGCTAGGAGTCTCAAATTTTGCATGGGGGTTCCTTTTAGGGTGTAGGTGCTCACTAAAACGGGTTTTTGCGAAATTCAATCCCTAAGGGGGTGAAACAGGGTGACAAAGTTTGTATGGGAGAACGCGATTCCTTGGCCCGATTGACTTGAAATTTGGCATAGACATTCTTTCACAAAATTAATTGAATACGGGTTTTATTTTTTTGAAATGAATCCCCTAACAGGGTTGAAAAGGGGTAGAAAGCAATTTTTAGGGTGATTGATTTCGATATCGGAATCAAAACTTCTTAGTGCATTTGAATGATTAAGAAAAATAAATGTCAGTTGTCATGTTGTCACCTCCCTGAGAGTATAATTATGTTCCTTGGTTCACCACAGAGAAAGCAATAAATTGTCACAGTATATGTATGTATAGTGGATATTGTGTCTTAAAATTGGTGCAGTTTTGTGGTACAAGTGTCTACGCATCAGAACAATATGTGGGATAAGTAATTGAAATAGGTGCGATCTTGGTTGTGTGAAGCTGAGACTTTTATTGTAGTGGTGGCTACCTCGGCAGAACTTATCGAGTAAACTGTATCGATATATTTAAAGCCAAATGCTTCAAGCAGCATTGGAATGCGATGCACATGCGTTTAATATAAACTGAAACAATACCACTGAATTATTTAACACTTGACACTGGCAAAAATTACTCCCTCAAGAGGAGTAGATTGCCATAACAAAAATAAGAAGAAGACGTTGTCATCGCACGAGCTGAAGTTTCTAATTTTCAGTAATTTTCCAAAAGACTTTCAATGTTGTATAAATTTTTATCCCGATTTTCACTATTTTACGAATAATTTGTCAAATAAAACCAGGCAAAATCTGGTAAATATCAGTACCCGTAGCACGAACAGCTATCGAAAAAAATAACGCGAAAAACATTCGATTGAGTAATTTTGTATGGGAAATTTGTACAGCGCCATCTATCGCTGAAAAGCGAAATTAAGTTTTCTATAGATAAACTATATCAAGTAGTTTTACGCGCGTTATTTTTTTCGATAGCTGTCCGTGCTACGGGTACTGATGACATGATGACATAATAAGTGATGCTAAATGCGCTTTAGACATCAAAACTAGAATAGCAATGGCAAAACAAGCCTACCACAGGAAAGGATGTATATTCAAGGCAAAAATCGCTAAAAACATAAGAAGACGGTGCATCAAAACATTCGTATGGGGTATAGCCCTCTATGGATGTGAAACTTGGACAATGACGCAGAGAGATAGAGAAAGATTGGAAGCATTCGAGATGTGGTGTTGGAGAAGGATGGAGAAGATAAGCTGGACTGAGATGGTGACAAATGAGGAAGTACTGAAAAGAGTTAACGAAAAACGTCAGATATTGAAAATCATAGAAGACAGAAGAGGTAGAATGATCGGCCACTTGATAAGACACGACAAATTTATTACAAACATTATAGAAGGAAAAATAGAGGAAAAGAGAGGAAGAGGAAGACCAAGAAGAGCCTATATGGAACAGATCAAAGAGAAGGTGAACGTCGTGTCTTATCAAGAAACCAAGGAACTGGCTTTGGACATAAACGAGTGGAAGAAGCTACACAGATAAGAGCGCGGCTCTTAAGTTGAGAAGAAGGAAACAAATAAACATACCTACATAGATTTTTATTTATAAAGAAGATAACTATTAAATATTAAATTTTACATAATATTATTATACTTATTTTGTTAAAAACCGCTAAGAAATTTTATTAAGTACCTACCTACACCTACCTAATCTTTCAACGCCCGATGTGCCCTATCGGGCACATAACACAATAGACATCGACAGACTGTGCGGGTAAAACCGCGGGGTGCAGCTATTACCTATACACAAAATTGTATAAATGTGAAAGTTTTGATGTTTGTATGTTGTTCATGATGTACTCAATCACGTCTGAACGGGTGAACGGATTTAGACGAAATTTGGCACAGAGATAGATTATAGTCAGGAATACTTAACACAGGCTTCTTTTCATCCCGATCATTGGTTACCAAGGGAAGACTTACAACGATTACCGTTGTGCAACATTTCACCCGTGCGAAGCCGGGGCGGGCCGCTAATTATGTATATAAATGAAAATTAAAACAAAAGATGATCCTTTTTTTAAATTTGAGATTTTTGCATTCAGCGGTCAGAGCATTGGACCGGATATCCAAAGGTCGCGAGTTCGATTCCCGTCTGAGTATTGATCTGGTGCGAGTCGTATTTTTTCTAGTATAATATTTAGTATTGTGTAAAAGATGATCCGTTAATGGAATGATGGAACCTCGTTATTCAAGTTACAACAGAACATACGAGTACCTACTTTGAACATAAACTGCTAAAACCAACAAAACTCAGCGTGCAGTAAAGTGGCAACCATGAGCTCAGGTGGTTCAACAAGACGCTTCCACCCAGTTACTGCACGTAAGTTAATTAATTACGGGGCTACAGCCTTACTTTTATTGTCCTATAAGTAATTTCTTTTTTTATACATTCACGTTATAAAATAAAGGGTTTTATATTGTTATGTGTCATTTTTAATTTTTGTATTGATAATTACAATGGCTAATAAGTTAAGTAAATAAAAAATTAAAATAATAATTAAATTCTGCGGCTGAGTTGAATTACGCTTCATTCTTCTCTAAATTAAAAAAAAACTAAATTTCTTTTTGCCATATTAAAAAGTCATCGGGTGGTCAGGTATATCTTTATGAAAAAAAAATATAAGTAATATATTTACTGAAAAATTCCTTCCTGGATGGTAAAAGATTTCCATTTATTTCACCTGCATGAATTGGCCATTATTACAAGCAAGACCTGAGAAGCCTAATTCTCGGCCTCACATAGGTAATTGGTAAATATATAGCTGCAAGTCGCATATTGGAGTTTGCTGCTGGTCTCAGGGCTGCCTAAGCCTTGTCTTACCTGTGTAAGCCTTGTCTCTAGCTGAATATTAAAGGAGGTTCTATAATGTCCTTCCTGACCTAATAAACAATAAACGTTAATTTTCACCTAAGCACAACAGCACTTGATGCAGAAATCTTAAGCTTGAATGCGAACTAAGTAAATACAAATAAGATTCTAAGGTCTTGTATTAAAAATCCAAGTATTTTCAACAGGGTATCGTTTCGATCTATTGTGAAAATATTAGTCGTGTACTTCTTTTACTATTTGAATAAAGATAGCAAGAAAATATAATACAATCATAATGTCACATTTCACATTCTATAACATTAGCCGTACTTACATTTCACGATCAAATGTCATCGCTTATGTGAGTGTGAGATTTACATAGTCTGTCCAAGATAGAGTTAACAGATGACAGGAATTTTCCTGACATGTCAGGAATTTAAGGCATCTGTCAGAAAAACAGGGAAAAAGTGTAGTTGTCAGGATTTTTTTTAAATCCCAAAAAGTGTAAGTACTTAATGAAAACACATAATTTGTTAATCATTTTGGTGAGAAAAAATTATCGAACGTCAACTAAATGAAGAATGTAGATATGGGTGTACTGTTAGGAAATTTTCTGAAAAGTTGGGGAAAAAGTCAGCACATCTCATTATTAGATCTAGTAACCCTAGCCAAGATAGCTTGGTCATTTTGACAGATGCTTTCTCAAATAAATATTGATTATAATCAAATACATATATTTTATTTACAAAAAAGTGTCTATCATAGCAGGCATTCACATTTTCAGCTTTTTCTATAACGATTTGGTGGCAATCAAGCACTCTTAAGACGGAATTTACAAAGAAAAAGTATCTGTCAAAATCACCAAGCTATCTTGGCCAGACTATAAAATCGACCCATGTAAATAGTCTATAATATCACTTGGTTGAAATGTTATATCCTGTTGTAGTAACTGTTTTGGCTTTTGTAATACTTAGTCATTAAATTAATCATAGTTTTTTAAGGTAGGTAATATTGTATGCTGTTTGTTTCCCTTAACCAAATAAATAAATAAAGAAACTGCATAGGAATCGTTCGTTTTTATGTAAATGAGTGGAATTTTCAGTCACTGATTTACCAACATCGAGCTATTTTCCTACCAAGAATCTTTATGTTATACAAATTATAAATCCGCTCTAGTTGAGAACTACGTATTTTATTTAAATAAGCTTTCAAGTTCCTTTAATTCTGATTCAGTGAGTAGTTAAAGTACAGCTAGTTTCTTAGTTTCAGGCAGAAGCGCAATAAAGTTTTAATAAAGAGAAGAAACCTAATTTACCAAACTTTAACCTGCTAACATTATTGGCTTTTACCTTAAATTCTTCACATTTACACATTTCAAGAGAGGTCACGACAAAACACTTTTGCATAGGGTTATAAATCCTTAATCCGGTTTGAGTTCGTTTTTTTTACTTTTTAGTTCCTTTTAAAAATGTGTTTTATTTTTATTTCTTTCAGTAATTTATTATCTTTTTCAAGCGGACAGAAAATATCGGCTGCGTCCACGCTTTTTGATATAAGTAGGTGAGATGGTGGTAGCCGAGCGGTTTTATTGCTTTAGCGAACGGTGATTATAAGCGACAGAACGAGATAGAGATACGGAAAAATGCCGTGATAGGTGATCCAATATACTAATGTAGTTTAACAGAACCCTGCCTTTTACGAAAATAACATACGCAATTGCGTAACGCAGTCACTTGGTCACGATAGTCATCTGCAGTTCGTCGGTTGTGGCTATTAAACACATTTTCAATTTGGCTATCGTAGCCCAATAGTACATTATGAGACAAGTTAGCTTAGGTTGCTCATTGCACACAAGGCGGCGGGTTGCAGCCCGAGCCGCAGGCGAGGGCTTAACTCAGCCGAGTGTGCAATAAGCAAGAGCTCACGAGTTTCATACGACGTTTTTCAACACATTTGCGAGGAAAAAACAAAGTAATTTATCACACAGCAACAAATATGGCAAAAACAAAATATGATAATTATGGGAAAAGGCGCGCATGTTTTTTTTTTGTTTTTTTTCACACGCCCAACGCAAGAATATTTTGCGAACAAAGGGGTGAGGAGCATACAGCCTACTACTAATACTTCAAAATTATAATTTTAAGTGACAAAATGCAAATATTTTAATATTTTATAACAAAATATTTTGAATTATGAATAATTTGATAATAATTATATATTTATTTGACTTCATTAAGGACTTACACATTTATTTATTCCAAAAATGTATATGAATTTTCAGCAGCATAAAACCTCTTCGTTGTCAAAAAAAAAATAACTGTATTACCCGACTAAATTGGGAATGCTCTGTTTACTCGCATAGAACTTGCAGTAAGGTACTAATTTAACTTTGTAGGGTTAATTCTATTACGAACTAGTGTTTTATATAATATTGCACGCGTTTGTTATAGCTCGGTTTATGGCCCTAAAAGCGATGTATTAGGGCTGACTTTACAAGCAAGTGTGTTGAAAAGACTATTGAACGAATGATGTCGGATACCCTAGAAAAAAAACTGTCAAACTTACGTAGTTACTTTGCGATATCGCATACGCAAGTGCTTTGTAATAGGAAACAATCATAACTTTTCGTAATAGACCCCCAGACCCATTTTATATCGTGTCGCTTAGATCGGTTCTGGTATGGTCCTGTCCTTTTTCATCTTTACTAAAGAATAAAATTAATACTGTTTTTCAAACTAAACTTGTACTGCTACTTTTAGCAAGACTGGAAACTAAAGAGAAATTTAATTTTACAGTAACTTTTCCATCGCAAGTTTTTCCATTTGCATTTCTCAAACAGATAAAATGCTAGCCTTAACTTCTGAACCACGGAAGTAGTTAACACTGCCTTTTCACAAATGGTAGCTCTGATATCCTCTTTATTGAAGAAGTTAAGGTCATCAGAAACTATCGTTTTTTGTAAAGCAAATCAATATAAAAAAAATATTCAACCTTAGATTCTTTCTGTAAAAGTACAGACAACGGCACACTGAGCTACTACGACAGGGTAATCAAATTCAATAAATATTATACCTACTTAAATGCGAAGTTCAAAATAATTTATAGATTTTTTACGGTTTTGTATAACCAGACGAGCTGCTGACTGTACCTGCCATACTATCATCGATGGGTATATAAAGTTCACAAACACACTATTTTAAACATTCTCAATAGACCCTTACCTAATTCAAATTTGACTTGGTTCAATAGAGTGTTCCCTCACTACGTCCGCTACCCAATTTACATTCATTCGACTGAATGACCGCATCAAAAATACATGAATGCATTCTGAAGCAAATTTTTTTACAGTCCATTACATCTTGGAATAATCGTGACATTTTTCTTTCCTTGCTTTCATTTGTTTATTACGCAACAGAGGTTCTTTTATGATTGACGATTCTTCGGACTCAATGGCGCCCTCATCATTAAAAAAATATTTAGAAACAATAACTTTATTCACTTCTCAAGCTTACGCGCTCACTAGACATGAAATAAAACACTTTTAACGGATACTAGAGCGGTTTTATTGAAAGTACTTTGGTAATTAGTTGGTATTTGGTTTGATTTTTGGTTTTTCCGACGTTTCGGCACCTTTGCAGCTGCCGTGGTCACGGGGGACTGAAGCTACTTGTGAGCCTACCCTCAAGCGATGAATTTTTTGAGACGTTCAGAAATTAAGATTTAACAAATTTTAATTGGTTTAAGTTTTGGTTTGGTTTTAATTTAATTTTATATGCTAAAAAGAGAGAATTTACTGAAACTACTACCATTTCATAAAATTGGGAGGCCCCACCAAGAAAGAAATGGCGAAAGAAAACTTGGAGAGGAAGGCCGACCTCTGTCTTTTATATTAATTAATTTATTTGCAAAAGAAACTAACCGTATCATTAGATCTTACAGTGTGTGTTTGGGGCTTTAGCTTGTGAATGATGGGGTCCCAAGCTGGTGGAATTTTCCAACCATCATCTCTATTGAAATTAGGATATTTATTTATTTCGATAGCCTCGCGGAGCATTCTAGGAATATATTTTAAATATAGTGAGGCGTAGTTATTAGTAAGATAATTCATTTATATTATTATATATTCAGTGCCTTGAACTGTAGAATAGGCACTAAGCAAAACAAATAGAACAAACACTATAACTGGAATTACTAAGTACTTTAATGTTTACAAAATGCGCAAGTTACGTAATATGCAGCTACACACTTCATTTTGTTTCACTCCTACTTCAGCAAGAATAGAAAAGGGAGTTTTTGGCGCCATTTTGTCGAGTTAAGTTCGGTGGCTATTTTAATTATTTGCAAATTGTTTCATAGTGGATATTGTGTCTTAAAATCGGTGCAGTTTTGTGGTACAAGTGTCTACGCAACTGAACAATATGTGGGATAAATGAAATAGGCGCGATCTTGGTTGTGTGAAGCTGAAACTTTTATTGTAGTGGTGGCTACCTCGGCAGAACTAACCCAGTAAACTGTCTTGATATACTTCGTGCCAAATGCTCCAAGCAGCATTGGAATGCGATGTACCCGCATTCTAATGAAAATTAAAACAATATCTATACCACTGAACTATTCAACACTTGACATTGGCAAAAATTACTTCCAAGAGGAAAGTAGATTGCCAAAACAAAAATAAGAAGAAGAAGAAGGATAGAAAAGATTTTTGATAATATAAGAATTTTGAATATATTCCCTGCCATTTTCACGGTGGCGCAGTAATGACGATGCAAATTAAAACGTACTTAGCAGCCTTGGGGTTTATTTAGGTCACAACGCAGTGATTAATATGTCTAGAGCACTAAAGCCTAGAATACACTATAAATAACGCTGTCTGGAATAAAGTCGATTATGAAACTTGTTTCATAGAACAGTTTAGTTTGTATCCTTATCACAAAATCGTTAAAATATAACTATTTTAATAGAATTCGTAAAAATAAACAAATGACAGCTGCGTTCTACCCAATATTATTATGTAACATTCAACTATTCACGTTCTTTGAGCTGTTTCAAAAGGCCCCTCTTCAGTTTTTACGATCTAAGTCCGATTCTATCAGAAAACATGGCAAATATAATAATTGATAAACAAAAACAGTCCCTACTTTTATGTATTTACCCATGGTTCACTTATTTCGTAGACCACGGGTACAAAAAGGTACCCGTGGAACACCTAGGCGAACCACACAGGTGTTCCACGGGTCAGGGGCTCTATTTTTGAATCGCTCGTATGACATTATGTTGTCGCATGCGACTTAAGTCACACTCGCCTTCCAAGTCGCATGACGCCGATTTTCCGTATTTTTGAATCGTTCGTTTTCGGAATACGAAATGATGGATTTTATCCGTTCCACGCAGAATTTAGAGAAAACCGATAACTACCGCAACGAAAACGGGACGTAATATCCATGTTTCTATTGGCTGTTTAAAAAAAACTTCGCTTTTTAGTTGAAAAAAATATCGCTCGCCGTACCGTATCGCTCGTCTGCAAACGAGTGGGTGAGGGCACTCGTTGCGGTCGAGTGATTCAAAAATATGGAAAGTCAAATGTCGAACGAAAATCAGTAGAAACCAAGCGCTCGACGCCAGTCGAAGGATTCAAAAATAGGGCCCCAGAAAGCCTACTACGATAGAGCTCGATAACCTGCGTTTGCTCCTCCTATTACTATTTATTTACAGACAATATAAGTCACTCGACAAATTCGTGGATCAACTTATAAGAAGTAACAGTTCTTTTTCTCGTCTGCCCTTAGCCTAATGCTGCTTATAATCGAGTAACTGTCGATTCGGCTGCGATTTCACGACGAGGATTTATGGTGCAAGAGGCGATGCCGGTAGTAAATTATTTATCGGCCGTCGTGTTTCGTTGGACCAGTGATTAATACCCACCAAATAGTGTTGGCTCGGCGCTGGTGATGTAGCGACACAACTTCTGCATGACTTCTTTTAGTAATTGACACGTAAGCACTAAAAGGAAGTTACGTTTTTGGAATAACATCACATAACACTCTATTGCGGATCTATTATTACTTACGGATATCATTGGGTTTTTTCTTATGTTGTTTTTATTATTTAACGTTTTAGGAACTGTATCAATAAGTTTTCTTGTACCTACATTCCAATGAGTGTGATTCCAACAGTGCGATAAGTTTTGCAAAAAGGCTTTTCTAAGAAAATTTAGTTTAACTTAAATGTTATCATAAGTAATTATTTTTCCATCACCTAACAGATGAAAACTTACATAAGTAATGTTTTTTTTAATTTCTCTAATTAATATACAAATTACCTACCTTGTTTTTTTTATACAGCTAAAGCCAAGAAAAACAACATAGTCCAGTCTAGGGTTGCCAACCGTACTATAATATATAGTATTGTACTATATTTCGGGTCTGCGTACTATATACTGTTGAAGAAATATATAGTACGCAAAAATACTATATTTTTAACATCGAAAGGTAAGAAACAAATCTTAATTATTTTTAATTTGTGATCGTGTATTTTGACTGATTCGATAGCGTGTAGAGTATATCGTATCTGAATTCTGAAAGCATCTGTCTTATTGCATCAATGTCAAATTCAAAAGCTTCAAACGATAGTTTGGTCATTGGTTGGTCTGCTCTATTTTTGTTTTGAGATTTTGTTGGTAATCATCTGCAAAATATAACATTATTCTTTCTTTGAGAAATATAACTCAAGTCTTAGATAAAATTAGTTATGGAAAGTGGTAGCGATAACGAAAGTGCGTCAAGTTCAATTCAAACGTGCTATTAAAAAGCGAAAGATACAAAAAATACTCCAAAAATATCCAAAACTTGTTGAAAAATGCATAAACTGAAAAAAATATAGTTTTTATAAAAATAAATAAGTAAAAAATAATATTTGCCTATTAAATACTATATTTTTTTTAAGTGTACTATATTTTTTATAGCTTAATTTGAAAAATACTATATTTTGCCACAGACATGTTGGCAACCCTAGTCCAGTCGATAAAGGAGTTGAGTGCGCGAGCGTACCTATACGCTATTTCTACAGAAACATGTTTAGGGTGCTTAGGGAATGAAAGCTTATAAAATTCTCTACAACTTATATTCTGTACACTTTTTGCGTTTTACCAACAGTTTTCGATCTACACGCACCGGAAATGCGAAGATTTGGAAGATAGCAAATCTTCGCATCCCCGGACGCAGTAAAACATTTTCTAGTTAAATTCATTTTTTTTCAAATGCAACTCAAAGGGCTACTACCAAGGGCGGATCCAGGATTTAAATTTGGGGGGGGGGGGCCTCAGAGCCTCGGGTCCAGGGTCTATGTAAGGGATCCCTGTCTAGGATGCACAAAATGCCTGATATTGAAATAATGACTGCCTATCAATGATATTAAATCTGCCTATAGAAAAAACGGCCGCGCAGCGCGATTTTTAGCCACAAATTTTGTGGTGTTGTCTGTAGTAAAAAAAACTGTCTCGCAGCGCGATTTTTTGTCAGTTTAGCCACTTGTATGTACTCCTATTTATAGTAAAAAAAACGGATTTTTAGTCATAGCACGAGAGCACCATTATTCAGCCTCAAAATTCAATGCAATCCGCAAAGGTAACCAACCTCGTGGGGGGGGCCATGGCCCCCATGCCCCCCCCCCCCCCCCTTGGATCCGCCAATGGCTACTACCACTGCTTTTTAACGTTATTTTATTTTATAACTACATATTTATTTTTTTACTAATCAGCTATATACCTTTATCGAAACTCTATAAATAGTAGGCGTTTTTTACGTGATTTTTTACGGGTCCCCACCAAGTGAGCAGCCTCGTGCGAGGCCCACGACACGAGGCATGCGTCCTGCCTAGCGAAGCAGCGCGCTTTGTGAGGACCAACCAAATCACGTATAAAAACGGCTGATCGGATTTTGATGAAATTAAAACATAATACACTTTTTTCCTGCTTAAAGTTTCCCTAAGGATTTTCTCAAATGTTCACGTGGATGAAGTCGCGGGCGGAAACTAGTACTGCTATAAAATACGAATGTGTTTTTTTTATTAAGTTACTTTTTTGTATGTTGCACTAACAAGATTACTACCTACATTAGTTCAATAATCAGTTGTAAGGCTTAGTTAGGAAATACTCTTAACATCTATGATCAAAATTAAACGATTCATTGAAAGCACAAGGTAAGCCATGTTAATTAAGTACCTACAATAACAGTTGCAGTCTTTCACATGTACGTAATATCGGTTTCCAAGCATCAAAGTCACGGAGTGGCGAAGGTAATTAATCTGCAAATATCGAAGCCATACAAAAGACTTCTTGATAAACGCATTGCGGTGCAAGTTGCAAACCGAAACGCGGTGAGCGGATACGACATGGAATTTTGGCTGGGAACGCTGTAAGTAGGTAACTTTTAATAGAAATAGTGAAAAATATTACAACAATAACAAGAACAATTACAATATTTATTTTAGCCTTTGTTCTTACTCATGTTAGATGCTCATTCTATCTATGACTGTTTGATTGATTAACAGCCGTTCTCAATGACGGTAAATCTGTCAAAAAGTAGTAGGTTGGACCACAAATTTTGAAATGAAATGAAATGAAATGAAATGAAATGAAATTATTTATTCACTGAAAACAGAGTAAGCACATAGGTCTGATTTTTTATAAAGTTCATCTGTCTTGCCAACGTGGGGCATGTGAATATTACACAATTGTTATATCATTAGAATTATTAATTATTATTATTAGAATTATTATCATGTCATTATGATAGATCATGTCAAGTAATTGTTAATTAAATATTTGTGTTAATTTTATAATCTAGAAATTCTTTAACAGAGTAAAAACATTTTTGAACAAGAAAATTAAATAATTTACTTTTAAACAAATTTAAAGGGAGCTCTGTTAAGGAATGCGGTAACTTATTATAAATTCTTATACAGCTAGCATAACAGTTCTTTTTATACAAATTTGTTTGCATCATGGGTAACAATAGCCTGCCGCGGTACCTTGCCGTTTTGAAATTATCTTTCTTTTTAAATAGATATGGATGCAACTTAACGAAAATGCAACATTCCAGAATATACATGGACGGTAACGTAAGAAGATTGAGTTTCGGAAATAATTCTCTGCAAGATGTCAAGGGAGGGACATCACATATAGCACGGACACATTGTTTCTGTGCTATGAACGCTCTAGGTACATCTACAGAATTGCCCCAGAGTAGTAGCCCATACTTAATATTAGATGCAACATAGCCGTGATAGGCCATTAATGCGGCTTTTTGATTAACTTGTTTTGGATTATAATTTTTGAGGATAGGGCACGAAATCACACTACACAACTACAAGCATTTGTTTTACAAAAAGATGTCACTGAAATTTAGAATTTAGAAAGAAGACCAAGGAGGAATCCAAAAAGGCTGGTGCTGGTCTGCAACAATAATATTATAGAATCTTTTTGACGAACTTGCTGTGGTGCCCCTCAGGACAGGGGTTCACAAGGGGTATTATGTATATATTTAAATAATATATGTAAGGCTCAAAGACCGAAAGACCTATTTCGGTCTGTGAGCCTAACATATGTACCCCTTGCCTAGCAAGCGAACGGGGATGATACGCGTGCCGTGCTATAACTATAATATAATATCAACGTTGTTCTTCACGTTTTCCGTGAATATTGACGTTATGTAAGCTAAGGTAATTATATTAACACCGAAGTTGCAACGGCAGACCGCCTTCCGGGAGGTTTTAATTAGAGGCTCGGCAAAGGCTGCGGTTACCTCTGAACTGATTTACGCAGGAACTACCAACGTCTTGCCTATATATTGCTACGTTTTGTATGGAAAAATTTACAACCTTAACTTTACCAGCTTCTGGGAATTTGTAAAATATTTTTCACCTCTCCATCTAAAATGCAGCAGTAAAAACCCGCAGCAAAATCTATTTTCGATAATGACAATTTAAAAATTGTTGTGTTCTGGCAGTTAGAGGTCAGATAGCCAGTTCCTCAATGATGAGGATTTCGGGTGTAGTGTGCTTCCACCTTCGACCGTGGTGAGGTGAAGGTCAAGCACTTTCCCGATGTGCATAAAAAAAGAAGTTGAGGAAATAAATTCAAATTCAGTACTTACACCAAATGTGTTTTGTTTTACAAAAGGTTCCTAAAGCAAAGAAACTAAAATACTAGTATCATAACTTCCCTTTCAATTTCAAAAGTTAATTTTTAACTTCACAAATCCAATTCTGAAAAATCTGAGCGCCCGCTCACAACGGAGTTTCGTCACAGATTAAAAAAGTTTAAAGAGGTCGTGACTATTTCCTCCTCAAGAGATTTTCAAGATCCTCCAACGAGTACAGCACAAAAAGACTCTTAAAAGTAGGCAGAGCGTGAACTAAGTGATTAAAGCAATGGTTCTGTGTTTTTTAAATGAAATTAGAAAAAAGCTACAAATAAATGCAGTCGAACACATTTCACTCGAATTACTTCAATCCGTTTTCTTACCCCATATTTATGTATTGGTAGCATTGACCTGAATTTTTTTTTCTATTTATCTGGTCTGGCTGTCTGTATGGTTTGACAGCAAAGTTTTTGTGCCTATTTGAAACGCCACTGGCGTGCGTCTAAAGAACTAATTTTGTAATTTTTGACAAGTTTGAATGGAAGTTTTAAGTTGTTTTTAGGGTATTTGCGTCGACATAAGCACATCATTAGATTTAGTACCCTGTACGCACGCTACGTCCTACAGCGCCAAAATGGTGGAAATCCAATAGGCACAAAAACAGTTTGACAGCAGCCAGTCCAGTGTAATAATATAGAGGTCAATGATTGGTAGATATTAATTAGTATCATACTTACTCGTACACCAGTCGTTGTAATCGTAGAAATTGTTTCTTTCTTCAGGTAGTTCCTTATTCTATAAATAATATTCTCATAACACGCATAAGAATGTCAGTAAAATCATCTCAATGAACCACTTTATTGCTTTATAATGCTGTGACTTTGCAGAACCCTAACACTAGTACAGCGCTCGTACTACGTTTCCATCGTGGATTTATTTACCCCCCAAAGGTATTGAAGTTCGTGAATGCACGGCGGGCACCGGAAAATTTCTAAAATTTCTTAAATCAGGCATTGTTGGGTAACAAGAAATGTTCCGTTGACCATTGGCCCCGAGCGCATCGCAGTCTGCCGCAGAGAATTGTAACTCGCAACGTGTTTATTTTGGTTTCCAAGTGGGTTTCAACGGGTTTATAGAGATAGTTAGGAAATGTGCACGATATAATGACCCGCAAACAATTTCTGAATCGGCAAATATTCCTTTATCTACTTACATGAGGAAATAACTCGCTCATCATCATACAGCCAATATAAACTAGACCAATGATAATAGTTACTTTGGAGATTTATGTTAACTTACAATTATTGGATTACTCTGCTACACTCCACATAGTTTGGTACTTCTATTCTATCACTTTCTGGCGCTCAGAACCAACATTCTCTTCAGCCAGAATACTGCTCGTATGACAACCGGCTCGTTGATGCCGCGGTATCCGGTCGAACGCGGTAGCGGTCGAGTGGTTTTCTCGCTCTAGTGTGCGATGTTTCCGTGTGATGGAGAGAGCTAAAGGAAAAAATCGGTTGTAAACGGGCTAATGTAAACGCTAAAATAGGAAAGACTTTTTCCAGATTTAGCTTAGAATATAGTTTTTTTTTTGTTGAGTTTGTTTTCTCAAATCGTGTTTGTATATTTATACACAATCTATCGAGCAGATGAACAGTCTTAAAAACAGTTGAAACACTATCTAACCTCGAAAAGTGTCTAAAGTACTATTTTCCGTAATTGATATCTATTGGACGGGAATAATGTCCTTTCTATACATACAGTACTGTTGAGTATTCTGTGATCCTGGCTAAAAGCTCATGAAGCAGTTTAAATGCATGTCAGCTTTATCTCCGACCCGCCTGGATGCACGTTATGAGATGTTAATCCTTAATTTATGAGACGAATGCGATTTGGATGCTCTTAATTTTAATGCATTATTTTATTTAAGTAAAATAAGTTTAAAGTATTAAGTTAGTTGAAATAATCGTTTAAGTAACTTAAAACACTCTGACGGTTGTTTTCATTTTGCGAGAACCTCAAAAACTTTAAACTATTGCCTATTGTTGAAAATTACTACTTACCTACCAAAATAATGTTTTTTTATTTCAATTAAGTAGTTATAATTGGTTCTGTAGCTACTTTAAGTTGGAATGAAAAAAACTACCCTCAAGGCGTAAAACACGTTTTTAATAAGCTAATAGAAGTCAGAGGGCCTATTACAAAACCAAATCACGATAGTCGGACGCAATTCGTCGGTTAATTTACTTGATATTGAACCTTATTTGTGAGACAATAGTGCCACGGATTGGGACGAACATCGTACGCTTATCGCGATGCTTTTTTGTAATAGGCCCTCAGCACACAGAATATCATTGGCACGAAGTTGTCCAAGCGATTGCAGTTTGCGTAAAAAATACCAACTGTTTTCTTATTTAGGATTCCGTAAGGCCTTTTCGTTTCGGCTTTCTTTCTACCTATGAAAACGAATGGTGTTTCTTTCTTCATGGTTTTCATTTTTATGTACCTACTTTTTTATACCTTTAGGTAAACGAATTTTGGGGTTCCGGAGTAAAATAAATCTTTAAATATTATATTTTATCTATAATCTTATATATTTTTGCTTGGTAGATATTTTAAATATTTTTTCCGTAACAAACGGAAACGGATTAACCATATTGTATATATATGTAAAAAAATCTTGCTGAAATAATATATATACCTACCCACAAAACTATTGCACGTTCATACCTATGAGAATGTGAGCATTATAAAGTTGGCACGGATAAAAGCTTAAATTAATTCTTATCACTTATTACGATAATTAAGTCTGTGCGCAAGGGTCGGTACCTAATAAATCGGAAATAAAAAAAAATGCTGAGTACCTACCCTTAAGATACATAACACCGCGTGTGGTAAACAAGCACCCCCAACCAAACCTAATATTTTCTAATCCTTAGGGTGATATGCAATAATTGTAACACATTTTATCCTACTATAAGTTTGTGGGTTTGGATGTTTAGATGTTTGGATGTTTGTTCCTCAATCACGCAAAAACTACTGAACGGATTTGGTTGAAATTTGGCACACCGATAGTAGATGGCCTAGATTAAAACATAGGATGCTTTTTATCCCGATATTCCCACGGGAACGGGAACCACGCGGGTGAAACCGTGGACGGCCGCTAGTAATTTAATATTTGAACGATATCTAAGTATTTCAAAAATATTTAAGTAACCCGTTCGCGCTTCGCCAGTTCCAAGTTGTGCCCGTATCAACAGTAAAGTTTCATTTGAAGCGACTACGTGCCTACTCTTAACAGCTAAGTTTGGAGTACCTGGGCGGAGTTGACATTTTCAAACGAAAGATATAACGTACATAAAATATTGAATGACAGTTGTAAAAGAAAGTTTGTACGTACACCGTGTTCGAAAGCGAATAATGAAGAAGCGCTGTTCATCTGAAAATGAACATAATCCGTGTTATTTCAAAAGTTTTAAACACTATTTGACTAAACACATGTTTAAATGTGATGCTGTCACTTTTTTAACAATATTGTTTGACAGACACAGCATCACATTTAAACATGTGTTTAGTTAAACAGTGTTTAAAAATCTTTTCTAATAACACGGTATATTTCAAAATATACGTAGACAGAACCTTTATGAGTTTTTATAGTCATACTGGTTATTATTTTGATAAAACAGTACATCATAAACGCCACTATAAAGCTTTCTGAGATAGGCTCAGCTACAAGCTAAAATCATTTTGTGGTATACCATTTTTAGGGTTCCGTACCCAAAGGGTAAAAACGGGACCCTATTACTAAGACTGCAATGTCCGTCTGTCTGTCTGTCACTAGGCTGTATGTCACGAACCGTTATAGCTAGAAAATTGTTTTTTTCACGGATGATGTATTTCTGTTACTGATATAACAACAAATACTAAAAACAGAATAAAATAAATAATTTAAATGGGGCTCCCAACTCCCATACAACAAACGTAATAAATATAAATCTAAGTCTCTATATGCACAGCACTCATACTCTTTCAATCAAGTCTTCCTTCTTTTAATTTTATAAATAAATCAAAACAAGTCGATATTGCCTATATGCGCCGTCCACAGACCATATAACAAATACTAGTAGCGCCCTCGAATAAAACATTACAATTTGAAACCTCATGATAAGAGGACAATTTTTAATAATACCAAATAGATTCAATATTGCGCGGAAAGTGCCCAAGCTACTGCGAAGTGGAAAGTCAACAAAGATATTAAAAATAAATTGCTTTAACAGCGCATGGCAGCGCTGCGAGTGACTTCCTACACGCTCTCCAAACGCCATCGACAGGTGAAAATGTATGGTATTGACGTAAGCTGTCGCTTGCCTTAATATTACATTTAAATTCTTGAACCGGCAATGCAATATACTTTTTACATTTTCTATAGGTGTGTTGTTTCAAAACTTTGCCATATGGAGGAAAAGTACTTACCTTAAATATTGAAGATAGGAAATTTTACTGAATGAAAACTTCATTATGATTTTTGAAAATAATGAGAACTATTTAAAGTATTCTCAGCAAGTTCCCCCACTCACGAGCCCGGGCCGAGCGGCGCTTTATAAAAGGCGGCGTCACCTGCGGCACGGCCTCACTCTGCGCGCGGCGTTTGGATGCGACGGATGTTTCTTTGTGGCGTTATAGTGCTCTCTCATATTTAATTCAGTGTTAAATATTGTCGTATTGATTAAAGTTAGTGTCTGATTAAAATTAGTACATGATTAAAGTTAGTAAGATTTAAATTAAAGTGTTAGGTTGTTGTAGACCGTTCTTTTTTTTAAATCATTTTCACTTATGGTTTGTAAAATCAGAAGTGGGATTCACTACGCGTTCTACCAGCTTGTTTTGCCATCCAAAAGTTAATTTTCGTGTTAAAAGTAGTGTTCTGTGTGTTTTAAAAGTGCCACGTGTTTTGTAAAAGTTGTTTTCGTGAGTATTCGATTAAAGTGCCACGTGTTTTGTAAAAGTTGTTTTCGTGAGTATTCGATTAAAGTGCCACGTGTTTTGTATAAGTTTTCGTGAACATTTGTAAAGAAAAAGGTGTGCCACGTATCTTTAAAAGTAGTTTTCGAATAGACGTCATAATGCTTCGCATAGCTCGCAAAGTAGAACTCACGATCGCCGTAATAGCTCAAGTGACCGCCGCGAGAGCTTACAGGATGTGGTGTTTGATCGAATTCTCACTAGATTAGATGCTATCGAAAATAGGCTACTACAACCTACAACAACGCCAACGGTTGATAGTCCGTCGCATCTTCTTGGTGATCATACGCCGACGCCATCGCTTACCGTGTTCTGGTGTTACCGATGAGGCGACTTGGGTACAGTGCGTGATGCTGACGCTAGTACCAGCGCAGACAAAGGCGTGGCGGACAGGATTGTTGGAGCTCTTTCATCCTTGGTACAAGTAAGGTCTCATAAGTATTATATTTTCTCATTTGACCCGAGTATACATGATTTTGATATGTGGTGATACCAATGCTAAGCTACTGTCAAAGGACTTAGTAGAGTTCCTTTTGGTATATGTTAAACCGAAACATGATTTCCGAGCCTCCAACAATGCTGTCCGTCCGTCAAGCCACAAAGTGCCGATGCAATCGCGTAAGCGAGATGCACCTAGGTTTGGAGACAACTCTAAGTGTCTCATTTGTGGCAAGTTTGGTCACAAGAATGGCATTGCCCTAAAAAGTCTAAAACTGATACGACTCAGTTCCTTTACCACAAAATGACAATAACAGGTCAACTAAATTTTGTACCTTTTGGAAAACAATCAGTTTTGAAGCATTTTAATTTTAATAAACTTCTAACCTATTGTTATGCGTGGCATAGGAAGCCAGGAGATTGAGGCAACCTCTTATGTCACTGCTATTTTAGAATTCTCCGAAGTTTCGTTAGAAGTTGTTTTATATGTTGTACCTGATGAATGTATTAGTGCGCCAATTTTAATTGGCACTGATGTTTTGAACCGAAAGGGACTGATTTACATACGGACTAATAATGAACAACAAGTTCATTTATTATTATTCAAAGGTAACGGTCAGGTACGGCCGAGCCGAAAGGTTGTATGATGAAACATGCTGATTATTTAAGTAGGAATCCTCCAGCACAAGTCTGCCACATACACAGTCCGGTCAATTGGGCAAAGATTGCTCAGACTGCTGATGTGGAGACGCAGGAGTTTATGACTAAGCTAAAGGAAGGGCAATTAGATCAAAACAGGTATTTTATAAAAAAAAACTTTTATTTTATAAACATAACCTACTGGTGAAGAGCCGCGTCTCTTATGCTTCATCCCTAAGGGTCACAGGTTGAGCTTGCTTCGGGTTTTTCATGATGACCACGACCATATTGGCGTCGATAAAACCACCGATCTTATTTTACGACATTTTTGGTTTCCAAATTTAAGATATTTTGATAGGAAATATGTTAATCACTGCCTTATATGTTTATCTTATAAAAGGGTATCACGAGGCAAGCTACAACACAAGCCTCACCCCTGCAGTTGTTGGTGGGCATTGATGCTGCGACGGGACACTGGTGCGCAATGTAGCGCTAAGTGATTGCCAACCTAATCGGGAAGCTCTATGACCCTCAGAAGACAGCGGGCGACTGAACTCTTGACTGCCAATCAACAGCGTCAGGACGCCTACGTCAACGAAGATCGCCGACAGCCACGCAGTTTCACCGTGGGTGATCAAGTGTTCGTGAGCAAGGCCACACAAAGTACCGGCATATTCATATTCATATTCATTTATTGCAAGTCACGAGTTGGAATGGGTGTTACAATATTGGTATGTACAAGTGACGCCATGCTAGGGCACAGCAAACATGAGGGGCAACTATCGCCTCTTACTTATAAAATTAATTTCCTTAAGTACCTATTCAAATCAACACATGCATATAAACTAACAGTGACAACTTAACGGCAAGCTGGACTCCGGTATGCGCGGGCCTTACAAGGTTCTGCGTGCGCTGCCCCATCAGCGCTACGAGCTCGAGCTGCTGGCCGGCTCGTACGACAAGAAAACTCAAGCTGCTGCTGAACACATGGTTCTGTGGCGCGGCGAGTGGACGCCGGATGCGTGCGAAGCGTTCTTCGGAAGTGTGAGTGATTGCCTCGACATTATGGCAAGTCTGTAGTGCCTCGACATTATGGCAAATTCTTTATGCCTCGACATTATGGCAATTCCCTAATGCCTCGACATTATGGCAAATTCTTTATGCCTCGACATTATGGCAATTCCCTAATGCCTCGACATTATGGCAAATTCTTTATGTCTCGACATTATGGCAATTCCCTAATGCCTCGACATTATGGCAAATTCTTTATGCCCCGACATTGTGGCAGTTAATTGGCCCCGACATTGTGGTATTAAATGTTGTTTGTGTTATCATCTGGAGCTTCAGTATGGGTTGCCGGATCCGGATGGTAACATGAACCTTACCTACCTACCTACTTAATGTGGTGCTGGAATGAATTCGTCATCGTCGATGATGGAGTTCTTTCACTCTTTCATCGCGAATGACGTTTTGGCTTAGTTGCTTTGCGCTGGTCGCTTATCGTGTCTCAATCACTTGAGTGCAAGCTTGTGGTTGTGCCGCGGTGGGTCGCCGGTGCTAAAAACTAATAAAAAATTAAAAAAAACAAGTTTGCTTATTTTTGTTAAGTGTGTGTTCTAGATGAAGAGCCAGACGACGAGGACCACCACGTCATCGTAGTCTGTGAGGACCGCTACCCACCAAGGTCTGACGAGGACCACATGCCAAGGCCTAGCGAAGACCCGGTACCATCGGCTGATGCTGATAAGGCTGTGGTGCTGGTCCCCAACCAAACGCCAATGACAGACGAGAGTCAAGCTGACGAGGACGTTCAGCTGCCAGGAACGGCCGTCTCAGCAAGTTCCCCCACTCACGAGCCCGGGCCGAGCGGCGCTTTATAAAAGGCGGCGTCACCTGCGGCACGGCCTCACTCTGCGCGCGGCGTTTGGATGCGACGGATGTTTCTTTGTGGCGTTATAGTGCTCTCTCATATTTAATTCAGTGTTAAATATTGTCGTATTGATTAAAGTTAGTGTCTGATTAAAATTAGTACATGATTAAAGTTAGTAAGATTTAAATTAAAGTGTTAGGTTGTTGTAGACCGTTCTTTTTTTTAAATCATTTTCACTTATGGTTTGTAAAAGTATACTTACTTTCAAAGATTTTGTAAATCGCTTTCGATGTTATACAAATTGATTAAATTTTAAATGTTAAATTTCATGATCTTTCTGTGTTACTCAAGAAAAAATAATCCTAATGAGTAACCCTTTCGATTGGTATCGTAAAAATAAAAGATTGTTTTTCATATTTGTTGGGATCAATTTCTGGTTAAAGGCATGTGATTTTTCAAAAATCTTTGAATGCAGTTCCAATTATTTTTAAAATAAAAATGAAGTATTTTCCTAACTTATTGAAGTTAGGAAATATAAGGTACTTTCCAAAGAAAATGTTTGTGTGCTTCGTATAGCAAAATTTTGGGACATACCTACCTATTCCTGCCAACAGCCAATAGTGAAATTGATTGTTCTACGATCGAAAATAAAGACAAAGCGAGTAAAATTCAAGAATTTACCTTAACCTTAACTTATCCACCACAAATCCTATGGAGTCTCTTTTTTTTGAGGTGCAATTTTTATTGTAAATAATCATAAATAATTATATATATATTTTTTTAAATTATAATAGCTATTTCACTTGTGGTTTACTTCGAAAACGATTCACAGGCAAAGTTGGTTTGGTGATGTAAGTATACGATAAAATATTTTATACAGTGTCATTTTGTATTCACCATCCAAATTTTGAAGATGTGTTCAGGTCATGAAACTGAACAACTTTCTCTAAGGAACACAGCACAGAGCCAAATATGTAAAAAAACGACTATCCATACAAACCAAAGCGATCACTTGATCAATTTAGTATGGGAGAAACCAAATGTTTGTGGCGAAATTCGACACATGTTTCTTGGAGAAAGTTGTTTAGTTCTGAACACATCCTTGAAATTTGGCTGGTAAGGTTTAGAATGACCCTGTAGTAAACTCGTTTGAACATCGATATACCCGGCTATTATGATGAAGGCATATTTTTAAAGTTTCGGTGTTGTAAAAATAAATAGGTATTTTTGTTGCTTCTCCATAACGCCTTATATTACATTACTTTATCTTCGAAGCTACAACTAATTTGACGCTGTGTTGCATGCAATATTTCTCGCGATATTGTAATAATGCCAAGCTTAATACAACACCACACATTTCCCGAGAGAACAAAGAGCGTAGTAAGTAGTAGAAGCTTAACTTGTGGGTATCATAAATATAATTTTGTCTCCAACAAAGAAAAATTCACAGATCTCGTGCTCTACACGACTTGAAAGGGCATTGAAAATGTATTATAGATTATTGAATTTATTGAATTTTATAAAAAAAATATTCTATAAAATTATTTGTATTTTTCTCAGAATCAGTATATTTTTCTCCATCTTTGGGGGTGGTGTACGTACATAGACGTGGCCCATATTAGGACATGAGCTCTCATACGTTCTCGTGGCCGCTTCACGAGAGCCGCCCGCCGCGTAACATCGCACCTCGCGCCGCGCAAAACTCGCGGCTAAGGGGCCTAAAGGCACCTCTACAGCCTCAACCGTCACCAATATCGAAAAAAGTATAATAGAAAGAAAGAAAGAAAGAAAATACATTTATTTTGAACAACACACAACGATACACAACATTACAAAGACAATACAACCAATACATAATGCCCTAAAATGTTCCTTGGTTCAATGCCGAGGTGCATTTTTCATATTTTTAAAATTCGGTTACGTTCTCGAGATATCGGAAATTTTCTGTGAAAACACACGATTTTCGGTTGAAAAAGTTCGTTTTTTTTTCGATTTCCAAAAGTTTTTGACTTTTCCAAAATATTTTTTACATCTTCTTAAAGCCCTTCAAATTCCGCATCTTTTGAGCCCTCATACGTCCTCGTGGCCCTAAACCTCAGGGTATCACGGGCGAATCTCACTTTCAGCTAAAATGGGGGCCTACTGGAGCGAACGAAAAAACGAAAAATTGTTTAAAAAACAAAAAACCGACTTCAAAAAACCTGCCTCTAAAAAAAAGGAAGAAATAATATACAAATCATTAGATACGCATTATCATTGTTATAATAAAACACGTCTATTAAAGTCGGGTGGGGCTGGAGAACATCTTCCTTTTTTTATTCTAAAAGCCCCACCCGACTTCAATTGACGTGTTTTATTATAACAATGATAATGCGTATCTAATGATTTGTATATTATTTCTTCCTTTTTTTTAGAGGCAGGTTTTTTGAAGTCGGTTTTTTGTTTTTTAAACAATTTTTTTATTTTTTTATTTTTAGTGTAAGTACCTTCTGCATTAGGTAGTGTAGGTATATTATTTAGGTAGAAAAATCGGCTCAGCCAAACGTGAGATAATCGCGGAGAAACATACATACATACAAACTGAAAACTTACCTCCTTTTTTTGAAGTCGGTTAAAAAGACTACACAACGGCATCCCTTCCCCAACAAAAAAAATCATCTAATTCGGTTCATAAATAACAAAATTGTCAAGTTAGTTGATTTAATATCATAGTATTTTCAGGATTACTTGTAAACTACTGAACCGATTTGAAAAAAAATTAAATGGGACCATCTCGCATGAAAACTCAATCGAACAAAAAAAAAATTATCTAAATCGGTTCATAAATATCGAAGATACGCGCGAACAACGATAAAAAAAAAAAAAAAAAAAAAAAAAAAAACATACAATCGAATTGAGAACCTCCTCCTTTTGATGAAGTCGGTTAAAAAAACATTTTCAATGTTAAAAACAATAACTAGTCTGTCGATCAGCTGCTATCATTCTGCCGGCAGATAGGCAGGTACCTATTAACTTTATTTCATAACTGAGTTTCTGTCTACACCTACAACAGAAGTGAAAGAAGTGAACAGATTCAGAGCGCTTGCGGTATAAAACGACTTATTAAAATATCTGTAAAATTTACTCTTTACCATAAATTTTCGATTGAAGTTGCCGCTGCTGTTGTACCTACATATTTAAATTAATCGCATTGTAGAATGGAACATATCTTTGGAATACAAATCAAACTAATTAGCAGAAATTGCCATTGTTTCTGAAAAAAAATATGAAATAACTGTTCTACCGATAAGACTTTAGTCTTCAATAGTCTGAAAGTATTTCTGTTACACCTTTTAACCGTAAAAAATTACGTTATTATTACTTATGTTACGTATGTAAGTGTATTGTGTGGTGGTGGTTGTGTGTTTGCATGTGCGACATATCGACCAAAGATGATGTAACATTTTAATTTCAACCGAAACATCGTACATAATTTTCCTTTTCCTTATTGAAAAAAGGTACAACCAGAGACTTCTCATATCAATAACGTCTGAACATTGAAGGCACAGTTGCTCATACATTCAGATTAATATAAAAGGATGTCGGAGGGGATGTGATCTGCCAGGTGCCGAGTTCAAATTAAATTTGTCTCAAACAAAAAGGGCACGCCTGGTGTTTACGATTATAAACAAAGTTATATTAAGTTAACGCGAAAGCGGCCCGAAATTTTGATGATATTTCACTGAACGAGTCGTGTTACTTTCTCGTATCTGATTTGAAAGTTTTTTAGTAGACATAGTCGTTAGGTGTACCTAGGTACCGTCTATTTATTTATTTTATTTAATCTTTATTGCATGTAATACAAAATACAAACAAATGCGGACTTAATGCCATCACTACTACCGTCTGTACATAAAGAATAAATACATTAAACAATGGCGTGCCTTTCTCATTAAAATGATGTAGGCATGATGGGCATACATTTATACTTCATGGTTTTGAATTTGAATCTTTTCTGTAAAATTAATACTCGTAGTTGCACTCGGACATAGACTTACTTTTTTACCGACTTCCAAAAAAGGAGGAGGTTCTCTGTTCGACTGTATCTTTTATTTTTTTGTTTTTTTTGTGTATGTCCACCGATTACTCAAAGACGGCTGGACCGATTGAAATAATTCAAACGTTATTACATTAGGTAAACTCTCAAGTTGGTCCCATTTTTTTAAATTTGGAAATCGGTTCAGTACTTTTCAAGTAATCATGAAAAAAGCACGAAAATAGTATGATTTTGAGTGAACTACCTCGATGATCAGTCGTATAACTTCTTTGTTTATGAACTGAATAAGATAATTATTTCTTTGTTCGAAAAGGGATATCTTAAGTGTAGTTCTTTAACCGACTTAAAAAAGGAGGTTCTCAGTTTGACCCGTATGTATGTATGTTTCTCCGCGATTAACTCACGTTTGGCTGAGCCGATTTTAAAAATAATATACCTACACTACCTAATACAGAAGGTACCTACACTAAAAATAAAAATATAAAAAATTGTTTAAAAAAACAAAAACCGACATCAAAAAACCTACCTCTAAAAAGCAAGAAAAATTTAAAGAATTTTTAAATCCGGCGTGTTCAACAAACGATAAAAAATTGTTTAAAAAAACAAAAAACCGACTTCAAAAAACCTACCTCTAAAAAGCAATAAATAACATTCGTAATAAAAATAAAAACACGTCTTTTGAAGTCGGGTGGGGCTTTTAGAATAAAAAAAAAGGAATTTGTACTCCAGCCCCACCCGTTAATTAATTCATTTTTTATCGTTTGTTGAACACGCCGATTTTAAAAATTCTTTAAAGCACCTTTATTTCATGTGTCGTCTTATTAAATCTGTTAAAAAAACTATATTTAAGGTTTTCTTTTATTTTACACTACAGGCACTATAGTGAAACCATTCCACTGATATCAAAAACAGAATAATTTAACTATTTAGAAAAAAAATGTTTAAAAAAAACAAAAAACCGACTTCAAAAAACCTACATCTAAAAAGCAAGAAATAATATTCGTTATAATAAAAATACGTCTATTGAAGTCGGGTGGGGCTTTTAGAATAAAAAAAAGGAATTTGTACTCTAGCCCCACCCGACTTCAATAGACGTATTTTTATTATAACGAATATTATTTCTTGCTTTTTAGATGAAGGTTTTTGAAGTCCGTTTTTTGTTTTTTTTAAACTATTTTTTATTTTTAGTGTAGGTACCTTGTAGGTAAGGTATATTATATATGTAGAAAAATCGGCTCAGCCAAACGTAAGATAATCGCGGAGAAACATACTTAAATACGGGTCAAACTGAGAACCTCCTTTTTTAAGTCGGTTAAAAAACTACACTTAAGATATCCCTCTTCCAACAAAAAAATAATTATCTTATTCAATTCATAAACAAAGAAGTAATACGACCAATCATCGAGGTAATTCACACAAAATCATACTATTTTCGTGCTTTTTTCAAAATTACTTGAAAAGTACTGAACCGATTTCCAAATTTTAAAAAATGGGACCAACTTGGGAGTGTACCTAATGTAATAACGTTTGAATCATGTCAATCGGTCTAGCCGTCTTCGAGTAATCGGTGGACATACACAAATAAAAAAAATAAAAATACACAGACAAACATAGAACCTCCTCCTTTTTTGGAAGTCGGTTAAAAATACAGCTAATACTTACTTATATTCTTTAAATTTAGTCCCTTTGTTCAAAGAAAACTTCCGCTTGAACGTACGGGTTTATTGTTCATAAAATTGATGTACGAGCGCCATACAGTTGAGGAATAAATCCATTACAGAAAAAAAAAACTTACTTTTTGGAATAAGAGCTCGCTAAGTTAGATCTACAACGCGTCCTTTTAACTATCATAAAAGCCCAACAGTAAAAACATAACTGCCCTAATCTTCAAAACCCTCCCACGGATGCCAACTTATTATCTTGGCCTAATATACTTACGCCTAATTTATATAGTAAATAAAAAAAAGAAAAACTTATTCGAATTGAAATTCATGACGTCATCGAGATTCGTCTCGAATGAAGCCGTCTTGTCCAGGCAAAGTTGAAACTATTCCGTCAAAATGTCAGAGCTCAACTCAAGTTGTCCATTCCCACCAAGTTTCCACGTTGTTAATTATAAAGTATCTCTCACAGATGTCTCGAGCAAAGGCTTACGGCATAGTTTATGTATGTTTTCAAGTGTTCTGAACTACGGGTGGCTTTAACGTTTAGCCTGCCTCAGTCATCCTAGGATTAATTCACTTACTCTAACGTAACCAGAAACTGTCTTAAGTTTGTATGCTTGCAAAACTTGGGAGTTTCCAGAAGGAGGCACGTTGGCATGTAGGTTACTTTAGAATTTAGAAAATTGACGTCACCAAAAAAGTTCTAGATTCTTGAACTTTCTCTAGGACAAATGAATAGAGCCGAAAACAAAAGCCAGAAACTTTATTTACCAAGAAATAGTTAACTGCGAAAATCAGAAGATGTTCTAAAGTTCTAAAGTTCTGCAGGTATCAGATATGTTTCTGATATAATTTCGTAGAAATTCTCTTCCATATTTAAATTTAAACCAAAAGATACTGTGTACAGCTTGTAAATCTTTACATTCTGTAAATATTTATATAGGTATCTGATGTGCCTTATGTAGGATTTACACGGGTTGATGTTAGTCGACTGTGACGGTCCATTTAGTCACCTAGCATGTCGCTTGAAATTTGATTTTAGTCACATGCGGCCTAGGCCGAATTGCCATTTACTCATTCAATTTTCGCCGTGCGGCAAAAGTCGTGCTGCTCCCTTCTAAACCTCACATCAATATTATGTCAATTAATTTTGGCATTAAACGTCAAATTAATATTTCTATCTTAATAAGCACTTAGTAAGGAACTGGTTTTGCTTATTTTAGTTCTATTTAACTGACAATAAACTAACATAGGAACATAATTGACAAGGGTTGAAGCCTTAAAACGGCACCTTTAAAAGCTCCGAACCGATCCCTTATTCAAAGATAAAACGTATTTTAACTATTCCTCTCTCAAATTTGCTGAAACACGAGAGGAAAGTTTTATCTATAGCCTCACTGATACAAGTTAAGTAGTTCTTATTTCTTTCGCGTTAGAGGTTAAAGTCACCTGTTTTATGTGCAAAATCTAAATAGGTTGGTACTCTATTGAGACCTACATAATGCGATTGACCAGACAAAAAGAGAATTGGAGAAAATTTTGTCTGTACCGCCGTAATTGGTTGGAGAATTATAATTTAACTTGAATATTCAATACAACTTTATGGAATCCTACTTAAGTTGATGCATAATCTTCCTATTTGATTCTAAGGCAAGTTTTTTATATTCAGTAAACTTTAAAAAAAGATTTAAAAGTTACAAGTACCTACATCAAGATTAAAGTTGTTTTATAAAGATTTGTACCTAACTGTATTTTACATTTGATTTTTGTATTATTATTATGTTACGGCTAATTAATACCCAAACTGCGGCTACACCTAGTTTTAGCCGGCTAAAACTAGGCCACAGGCTAGATCTGCTAGGTGATTGCGTAAAGTCAATCGTATTCATTAGACAGTTTATATTGTATCATAATTTATGTCATCCCATACAAATTGTAGCAGATGGAATACGATATGAAATATCAAATGAATACGATTACCTTACGCAATTCCACCCCGGGTTACACCAAGATTTAGCCAACAGCTATCGGCTACACCTAAGTAGTTGTAGCCGGCTAAAACTAGGTTTAGCCGCACTTCGGGTATAAGCCGTAACATACGAGTATACAAACAATCTCGATCGGTAATTAACTAGGTAAGTTAATTTCCACTCAACCAATCAATTTTTAAATGACACACTGATAAATATTCATTTGTTTAGACGAGTTGGTAACTCGAGTTATACCAAGCAAAAATTTAAACAGATGTACTGAGCCGTGATTCTCTGACCCTACAGATTCACGTTTCCCATTTGCAATAAATTGTGTCAGTACAGAGACGGGTCGAGTTTCTTGTGACACAATTCCGTGAAGCAAAGAGACGCCCCGCCGCTCGCTCTGGATAAACGGACAGCTGCCCACTCCTCGAGATCCCGCGCTAATCCCACAGATCCGGCTAAACGCCCCGCCGGTAATCCCAGTCAGGTAGGGTCTGGGATTCGCCGATAGTTTGTTTGAGATGAGTCCCATAAGACAGTTTGTAAATTGTCAGAATTCTGGTAAAATAATTCTGAATAAAACCTAGATTTCTATGTGTTGCTAAATGGTTTTCTGCACAACGAGTCATGGAAAAAACAGCTATATCAGCTACTTATACTAATACGTACTATTTGTTTTTCCCTTATATCCTAAATATAAATATATATAGTCTTATCTAAACATTCACATAGAACATAAGGGGCCATCCATAAATTACGTCACATGTGACGGCGGAGGGAGGTGTTCGATGAAGTGTGACATTGTGTGACAAGGGGGTGGGAGGGGTCCTAAATTTTGTGACGTCACATTTCAAAATAATTAAAATTGAAATAAAACAAATTTCGGAACTGCTGTTTAAATTCAGTAATTATTTCTAGATGTAAAATTGTAAAATTAGTGACGTCACACTAGGGAGGGGGGTCTCACAAAATGTGACCAGCTGTGACAAGGACGGGGGAGGCGGTCAAAAATCATGAAATTCATGTGACGTAATTTATAGATGGCCCCTAAATATTCTTTACGAAACCAAAAAGGGAAGTAAAGATTTTAAGTTCCTTCTTCTATTATCAGACGACGTTGAAGCAAAACGTTAAGTACCTTAACATAAACATTCACTTAAGAACGTGTATATTCGTTACGAAACAGAGAAAAGGGAATTAGAAGTTCCTTCTTTTTTTTTCAGAAGATGTTGAAGCAAATTGTTTACATCTTAAAAGCAAAATATCAAGCATTTTAAAACCAAACATTTACTCTGAAGGATACCGCCAAGTACCCAATGCAATCACTATAATCTCGTAGGAAGCTTATTACCTCCCTCAACCTCTCACGATACTCACGTGTAGTAACACTTTCTAAGAGCTTGTTCACACCTGATTCATTTCCACCAAGTGGCCAGTGGTGGAGATTTTTATACTAAGCGATTTATCAAAAATGAATGCAGTTTTACTTGTTTTTAAAAATTAAAGGATTGGTTAGTGCATTGGGCCGGAATTCTAAAGGTGCGGGTTCGAATCCCGTCTGAGCTGCTACGGGTGAGTCGATTTTTTCTAGTATTTTTTCAATTATATTAAGTAACTTACTAAATTAAAGGATGTTTCCTTTCAGTAAAAATTGTCATACTTAATTAATATTTAGGGTATTTCTCAATATCAAATTGAATTTTTCATAAAAATACCTTTCAGAACTTAGATCTTTTGCAAAATCATATAGTGGCCCCTACTTTCTCTTGACCTTAGTTAAAATAAAAGAAGAACCGGCCTGAATTTACGTGTACACAGACACACTCATGCATAGGCACTGCTTACAGGCAATCTTGGACAAAACCGGCACATAAGTATTACTGGGCCCCATCAAAACAACAAAATGACGTAAGTATTGAATTTTTAGATTTTAGCATTCACAATGCTATTTTTATACATTAAGTTTCTTAATATAACTGAAAAAATATTAGAAAAAATCGACTCGCCCGTAGCAAACCCGTAGTCCCGTCTGAGCTGCTACGGGTGAGTCAATTTTTTCTAATATTTTTTCAGTTATATTAAGTAACTTGACGTAAGTATTTTCGGTATGGTAACATAGATCAATGTTTATAACTGAAACAGGTGATAGCGTTGCTTAAACTAAACAACTTTCTCCATAAAACATAGGTCGAAAAAAGAAAAAAAAATACCTACTCCACTACAAAAATGTATTGGTAAGCAAACCGACTTACTATGGGAAGATGGAAAAAAAAAAGTTTTTCGAGCTATGTTCCTTCGGGAATGTTGTTCAGTTTCAGCAACACTATCACCTGTTTCAGTATCATCACATCATTTGGTTCCATCTATTTTGTGACCAGTGTGAACTGTCTCGGAATTTAGTTTGTAGTTAGAAGTGCACTTAACTCGACTTCATCATAACTTGCATCGTCACCGACATCTCTGGGCCTCTTGCTGCTAATATAACTGCAAACTTGTTGCAGTACATTACAGTTTACAAACTTAACGCATTAAGGCGAGGCCAGTTCACGAAATTTACTCTTCCACTATGTCTTTAGAATAAGGTTGAATATTGCATAACTTTAATTGACGCTTCGCCAGAAATTAGACGAATTTTAGTACATTTATATTGATTTCTGAAATACTGGATCATTTATTAAAAATGTACTCGGTTATTGTGTTAGATCGATAAAAAATCTATCCTTTTTGCATAAAAAATCATATCACTGTCGTTGAAAATTACAAAATCTGACGATTTGAAATTTATTTTTATAAGTTTTTATAGTGTTATTCAGGATTTTTTTACAGAGTTACCATGCCATTTTTTTATATTCTGTTCGGTTACTTTGCTTCTTTGTTTCTTTTTCAGTCTACAGTAATTTTTGTGAAGTAGAATTCTACATCAGTTCTTCACATTTGAAGTTCAAAAATCAGACTTTTCATCAGATCGTGAACTGGCCTCGCCTTAATAATAATAAAACGTTTGAAGCTTTAAACTCCCAATTCCCCCAATGGGCTAGACGTGTAGCCGTGGATGATGTGTTGATGAATACTACAACTAAATACAACATATAAAATAGGTACGTCGAACTATCAATACCATCAAATTTTCGCGATTCTTTTTCGTAGTAATATACTCTCTCTGTGTGTGGTGGCGCAGTGGTTTAGCGCCTGGCCCAGCGATTGCGGAAGTTAAGCAACGTTCGCAAGGGTCGGTCATGGAATGAGTGACCAAAAATTTATTATCTCGAGCTCCTCCGTGCTTCGGAAGGCACGTTAAGCCGTTGGTCCCGGCTGCATTTGCAGTCGTTAACACCCACCAATCCGCATCGGGCCCTCGTGGTGGGTTATGGCCCATCCTCCTTACCACCCATAAAGAAGGCCTGTGCCCCAGCAGTGGGGATCAAAAATGGCTGATGGACATACTCTCTCTTATCTCTAGACTAGAAGGCACAATTTGCGATTATTCCGTGCCAACTAGAGTTAGTAGAGTTAAGCATATAATAGTCGCAAATTGTGTTTTGGTACGCGGTAACCGTGCGTTTCCACTGCATTGACTTGTTAAGGCGAGGCAGTTCCCGAAATTTACTCTTTCACTATGTCTTTAGAATAAGGTTGAATATTGCATTGCTTTAATTGTCGCTTCGCCAGAAATTTGACGAATTTTAGTACATTTTTATTGATTTCTGAAATACTGGATCATTTATTAAAAATGTACTCGGTTATTGTGTTAGATCAATAAAAAAGCTATCCTTTTTGCATAAAAAATCATATCACTGTCGTTGAAAATAACGAAATCTGACGATTTAGGTTTTTTTTTATGGTGTTATTCAGGATTTATTTACAGAGTAACCAAGCCATTTTTCAATATTCTGTTCGGTTATTGTGTTTCTTTGTTTCTTTTTCAGTCTACAGTATTTTTTGTGAAGTAGAATTCTACATCAGTTCTTCACATTGGAAGTTCAAAAATCAATCTTTTCAGCAAATCGTGAACTGGCCTCGCCTTAAGCCAGTGTCTGTTGTGTTTTCACTATCTGTCAGACTCTGTTTCAAAATGATGCAGTGATGTGAAATTGTTAATTTGACTAGTGGACACGCACGATCAAGTACGGCCAAACAAAACAAACATAAATGTTCTAACGAAACAGATGACAAAATTAACGACGTTACAGCAGCTTGTTTTAATTCGTTCATGAAAAAACATCCAAAAATATCAATAGTGCCAAGCAAATTCGGCTTACAACATAAAATTAGTCTTCAGTACTCTTAGCACGAACAGCTATCGAAAAAAATAACGCGCGTAAAATCATTCGATAGATAAATTTTGTATTGGAAATTTGTACAACGCCATCTATCGCCGATAAGCGAAATGAAATTTTCCATAGAGAATTGTCTATCGAGTAATTTTACGCGCGTTTTTTTTCTCGATAGCTGTTCGTGCTAAGGGTACAGACCATCAATTTGAATAAAGAAAAAATAACTGACCAAAGAAATTCTGTAATGTTCCCGTTAGGCAGACTTGATATTCCCACGGTTTCGAAGAAATCACAGTTGCTCAATTTTGCTCCATTATTACTAGAAAGTTTATAACAAGTTATGTTGTCTTTACGTAAAGTATCCGAAAACTTTACGACTCGATATTAATATTAATAAAAAAAACAGTTGGGCTAAGAAAATTGATATCGTTGTTATTTCTTGAATAAAGTCTTTCGTCATGAAATATTTTACATATTGTTCAATAATATATAGTGTTAAATGTAGATGTAGAAACAAAATGTAAGAACAGTAGATTGTTATACAAGAGTCAAAAAGAAGCAATGCCCGTACGAGAAGCGAGGGTGGCTATAGTTCGGGCGTCTTTCACCCGTGTTAAACACTACTTTTCATTTCGAATATAAGGAAAGTATTTAAAACAATAATTTAAAGAAAAATGCACTGTTTGAAATTTATTTTCCTCAATTATAATTTGGCAGGATACATGGGCGTACCCAGATTCTGGGCCAGGGGGAGGGGCAAATCTATTGTATCGCCCCAAATTTATTGTAAATCAAATATATTGTATGGCAAATAAGAACTTTTATTGATAACAATTGATAGTTAGGTTGGAGGTAAACAAAATCCAGGGGGGGCAGCTGCCCCTCCCTGCCCCCTTCTCCCACTCTCGCTACGCCCATGGCAGGATACTAACTAGTTAGTATTCTGCCAAATTATAATTTAGTTGCCGGTAACGAACTCTATGGCCAACTAGGTAATCAAGTTCAGTTCGATTTTGAAAATTATTTTCCTCCCTAGGATGAAAAGCAGTATTTTCCACCCGCTATATTATTATTTATTTTGAGAAGAGCATAAACTCGCGGTTACAACGTTGAATGTAAGGTGAGCCTTAGTTCACTTGTAAATCTAACTACCTACTTAAAAGATTAACTAAACATCGTAACTTTTACTTCGGTAATCATTACTAATATTAATAATGCATGAAACTAATTTCACCTCTTTGTATTATAAGTATCTTTTATTTCTTCACTCGAAGCACACTCTGTTTTGAAAGCGATAAGACCAGACCAAAATGACGAAAGACCAAAAAGACACAGCCTCAAAAGAAATACATGAAACTCTGAAGAGTTGTAACAAGCAAATAAGAGCGATGGGGTTATCTTTCATCGATACTATACCATCAACTTTATTCGGTAAAATAAAGGTGTTTTTGTCTCTGGTAATGGCTTTATCAATGTTGTTTACCATGTTAATAGGTGAATTCGCATTTACGGCTTCTTTAGTCGCCACTCAAAGTTCGCTAGAAGATTTCTTGGGAAGTTATTTGCATATTGCTGGATATGACACCATGAGTAAGTACATAATATTCCAAGAATAGAACTTGGAGTAGGTACATACATGTTCATTAACAAAACATTAAAAATATTTCATTGTTAGTGAGCTTAATAACTGTAACGCCTGGAAGTTTCAAACTTGCTTTTGCGAGTACTTTTACTCGACTCAAATAGTACATTATGAGACAAGTTAGCTTAGGTTGCTCATTGCGCACAAGGCTGTGGGTTGCAGCCCGAGCCGCAGGCGAGGGTGTAACTCAGCCGAGTGTGCAATAAGCAAGAGCTCACGAGTTTCATACGACGTTTTTCAACACATTTGCGAGGAAAAAACAAAGTAATTTACCACACAGCAACAAATACGACAAAAACAAAATAATTTGATACTAATGGAAAAAGGCGCGCAGGTTTTTTTTTGTTTTTTTTTCACACGCTCAACGCAAGAATATTTTGCGAACAAAGGGGTGAGAGCATACAGCCTACTTCAAAGTTATATTTTTAAGTGATAAAATGCAAGTATTTTAATATTTTATAACAAGATATTGTGAATTTATGAATAATTTGACAATAATAAATATTTGTTTAACTAAATAAACAATTTGAGTAAACAGAGCATTCCCAATTTAACCGGGTATAATACAGTTATTTTTTTAAGTAACAACAAAGAGGTTTAAGTCCTTAGACTTACACACACATTTATTTATTCCAAAAATGTATATGAATTTTCAGCAGCATAAAACCTCTTTGTTGTTACTTTAAAAAATAACTGTATTACCCGGTTAAATTGGGAATGCTCAGTTACGAGCAAGTGTGTTGAAAATTCTGTTACCTAAGTATTATTATTTTCATAAATAAACAAATATCACAAGAATTGAGTTTGAAGAAGTGTACAAATGTCACTTTATTCATTAAGCATTATAGGTTCTTTTTAATCAATTGTAAGTATTGTAATGTAATGTAAGTATAATTTAATTTTTAATACGTTATATTAGTAATCGATTATAACGAGTAGATATCATTTGTCCCAAATCAAGATTATATAACATAATATTATTGTAACCCCCTTACTAATAAAGATTGTATAGCAGATGTACCAGTGTTTTGTCACTTTCTTTTCAATGTCAAACTCAAATAGTTTGACCAGCCTGCCTAGCATGACTGATTTATATCGCGTGATATAGCGTTTTATCACGTTTAACTGTCAAAAAGACAAAAGAATTTGACAGTTGAGTGTCGATAAAATGCTATATCACGCGATATAAATCGGTCATGCTAGGCAGGCTGAGAGTAACCATTGTGTAACTATACATCTGCTATACAATCTTTATTAGGAAGGGGTAAGTGTTTATCTTTTGTTTAGGCTTCGGCAAGTTGCTAACGGTTTGGTACGAACGCAGTGCATTCCGTCGGCTCGTGAATGATCTGCCGGACCTATGGCCTGTCGTGTTACCGGACAAGGAGTCGGCTGAGATCAAACGGTCAAGCCTGTCCACTTTGAAGTACGTCCAGAACTGTGAGTTACTCGTATTTCAAGCTTCGGTACCTACTTTATTTTATAGTTGTTAACTTAGTTCAGTCCAGTAGGTATGTTTGAAAGCTGTAATACAACGAATTCATTAATTTTGATATCTCCCAGTTATATGGAACCAACAGCTTTGGTATCTACAAAGGATAAGTACTTGGCCTTAATCTTACCCATAGAAGACCATTACTCCAGAATCCTCAACCACTGAGAAACTAGCTATTTTAAAACGGCGAACTTAAAACAAACTCTACCACCAACCTTACCGAGTACATTATACTTATAACTAGATATCCTCCTAAAAAAAGAGCCCTGCGTCTTGGGTACCTATCCAAGACCATACCTAGACGAACACACACAATGTAGCTATTTAACTCATCAACCTACATGGTTGTGTCAAAACCTACATTGGAATTACCCATTACACCTCCATTATTTTGCATTCTCTGTATGCTTCCAATTATTGATTTTCATAATGTTTTTTTTGCTAATTGTATCTTTTAATTTCAGTTTACTCAACGTTTACATACTTGGGTCTATGGGGGTACAACCTGACCCCCCTCATCCTCTACTGCTTCTATAGGATCCGAGGCATGTCAGCAGAGGTCGGGTTTATTTGGCACGTCTACTACCCGTTTGAGACCACCAGTTTCTTGCCGCATGCTTTCGCATACGTCTTCGAAATGTTTGCTGGTAAGATGTTCCAACGATTATACTGTATAGTTCTTGCAACTTAAGAATTGCAATTGAACCTTATTGCATTGCCTTATGAGTGTTGACGCGCACATTCGTGAGATGCAAGAACTCTAGTAGCATGGTCAGTCTGGCCTCACGGAATACCGAGAAAAGCCGACCGACCCACGAAGGAACCCGGTGCTGGAAATATCCCGGTAGTTTTTTGGGTCCCAGACTTCAATCAAGAATACCCTAGATGTCCGGTCAGAGTCCCAAAAATGGCACTTCCAATAGCGTCCCACTTACAAACTAAGCGCTTATTTTGCACTAAGTAAGTGATAAAAGATGTGTTTTTGTACAAAATAAGCTTATTTTTGTACAAAATAAGTGATCATAGATGTGAGTTTGTACAAAATAAGAGGTGGTTATGTACAAAATAAGCGCCAAGTTTGTAAGTGGGACGCTAGTTATAGAGGTGCTATTTTTGCGTACTGTTTTAGTTCGTGAAGCGTTATCTAGGGTATTCTTGATCGAAGGTCCCAGACCTTCGCTGTCCAGTAGATTTGTTTGGTATGTTGGACATTAATTTCTAACTAAGTATTATTTATAAAAGCAAAATGAACTCTGTTTGCTACTTAGTTGGGTTTTCATCTGAACCAAACTTGATTAAGTTTGGTTTAGAAATTACCTTTACTCCTATATGCATGAAAATTGGAAATTATTCCCGCAATTTTCTTCTAAACAACGGTCAACATCACCACATACATTGTTCCGATTTCACGATAAGTAGGCATAGGATAGGCATGGGCAAGTCAGTTGTTTTATGGAAATTAGGAATAAAGTTTGAGTGACGTGAACAAAAAGAGACTGCATAAACTCAAAACTTGTTCTTTATTTGTATAGAGAGAGATAAAAGCTGTACAATATTTTTCCCTTTTTGCGGCAGTCAAAAGACATCGCTTGATACAAAAGAAATATGAAAATGTGAAGAATAACCATGTAATAACCATGTGTTAAACGAACATGTTTAAAATAAAATTATTTAAAAAAAAACAGATTTAAAAAAAAAAGTACATTCTAAAAATACTTTTGCTAAACACGATAATGATTATAAGTCTGATTCTTTTCACGTAAGCGTTGTTTTTCCGCTCATTTTCTAGGTCAGTTCTCAGTGTGTGCAATGGTTGGAGCGGATCTGTTGTTCATAACGATGGCCAGCCACATCAGTATGCTTTTACGTTTATTACAAGTGAAGGTCCGGAACCTCCCCAGAAAGCAGGAAAAAGGGATTATAATAAAGGAAATGACGTACCAGGATTGCTACGCTGATATCGTCGACTTGGTCAAAATACACCAGAGACTCATCAGGTTTGTTGTTACACGCTTCAGTACCCTTAGCACGGCAGCTTTCGAAAAAATAACGCGCGTAGAACATTTGATAGAGTAATTTTGTATGGGAAATTCGTACAGCGCCATCTACCGCCGAAAAGCGAAATGAAAATTTCCATAGATAATTACTTTATATCGAGTACTTTTACGCGCGTTTTTTTTCTCGATAGACGTAGTCATTTTGTAGGGGAAATTCGTGCTAAGGGTACAGAAAATGTAGAGTACACGTAGCTGTATCAACGCACACAACTACGTAAAACTATTAGTACCTACTTACACATATTTTGTGACACAATAGGCTATAAAAATCTTGCCAATAATTACAATACTGATTAAAAACGTATTGTGATAAAAAAATAACTAAGATATTTTACCTATTAATAAGGAAATGTTATTACGAGAAATTATTTGTCATGTTTTTTCCATTGCAGTTATGGAAATAATCTGGAGGATGCTTTTTCTGCAGTTAATTTAATCAATTTACTTTTGAGTTCAGTTAATTTGTGCTGCGGTTTGTTTAACGTAGTGGTAAGTTTTAATTTTCTCTGGTTTTCGGCGACTTCATATTTATTTGATTTTTTATAACAATAAATTAATACAATACCTAGCTAAGCATCTACACCTCTGAATTCACGTCGTGGTAACAAAAAAAATATTAGAATATGAAAAATGACATTTTTTTCGATTCAATTCTAGTCCAATGCTAATTTAAAAACATTTTCAGTCGAAAGCTCCCTACATAATTTTCCTATCTAGTGTCATAAAAAAAGTTGTCAAAATATCCAATCCCTACTTTATGTTTCAATGTACAAAAAGTGCTCAAGCGTTGTTAGCAGTCTTTTGTTTTGGAACAGAGCAACGCGGCGAGTTTGCGGGGTGCACTTTGTCTCTTTTGTTTTATTTTATTTAACCCCGAGTACATGTCGTTAGCTAACGGAAAACTAGAGTGCAGCAAAAACAAGCTGAACGGGACCGCACAAAAGAAAGTGGTCGCCTGTGTGCGATTGCCCGGAAAATATATTTTTAAATAGATCTTTCTAGCGCATTTTCTTCTCAAAGTGGATTTGGGATGAGTATATGCTTTTCAGCTGTTACACTAAGCGTGTGTAACTACTACCACTAACTACTTCGTGAACGGACTTCGTAACTAGACGGTAAACTTGAATGTGTAAAACATAATTTATATGAACTACTTAACACCAAAACAGGCTAGGTATATTCAGATTTAAATAGGTTATATAATCCGCGTTAGAATGACTGACGGTCACTTGAACAATTTTTTTAATTGTCACGGGAAACTTAAAACAATGATAATGAAATGATAATATCAATAAATGAATATTCAGCGTATAAACGTTTAAAGCCTTATCTATTTTTATTTGAATATAAAAAATAATCCAATGTTTTCAGTTTCTGAACCCATGGCAAGAGATGAACGACAAAATTTTTGTAATCATAGCGCTCGCACAAATGGGTATGATTTGTTGGTATGCCGACGACATCGCAAGAGCAGTAAGTGGTTTTTTTTTTTGTTATTTTGATAACCTATATTCACTATAGCAGGTAACTCATAAGCATGCACTAGACCAGGGATTCCCAAAGTGATCGATATCCAAAGACCCCTTTAGGTCGAAATTGATTTTTCAGGGGTCGACATAAACAATTAATTTTATTATAACAATTATTATTAATGCCACTTGTAATTTGATAGGATTATTAAAGTAATTTGGCAATGGGGAATGGTTCAGTTCAGGAAAAGGAATGGAAAAGGGGTCTCTTGCCCAAAATCGTTTGGGAATCCCTGCACTAGACTAGTGACACACTTTTCCAAATCTAAATAAAATCAAACCTAAATCAAACCTAAATCTATATTTATAAAATCGTAAACTGAATGACTGAATGACTGACTGACTGACTGACTGACTGATCTATCAACGCACAGCCCAAACTGCTGGGTCTAAAGACTCCAAATTTGGCACGTAGGTTCCTTATGAGGTCTAGGGGTGCACTAAGAAAGGGTTTTTCAAAATTCACCCCCTAAGGGGGTAAAAAAGGGGATCAAAGTTTGTATGAAAGTCCCTCAGTTTTGAAGCTAGGATCTTCAAATTTTGTGTTTAGACTGACCATTGTAAATAAATAAATACGGGTCTCAGCGTTTTTCAAAATTCTACCCCCGAAGGGGTCAAAAGGGGGATGAAGTTGTGTATTGAAGAAAATCCTTTATTTTCGAAGTAAAAATCGCTAAATTTATAATTTAGGCTTATGGATAGACATCTAACGCAAGGTATATTGTTATTGTTAGTATTTGAACCCCTATTGGGATGAAATGGGGGTGAAAAGGGGTAAAAAAACCCCAAAAATAGATATGGATGTCGTTATTGGGGTTTTCGGGGATGACGATTGCAAAAATGACATTTATTTTGAAGTCCAACACGGTGGATATGATTTGACCCCTAAAGGGGTGAAAATGGGGTTCAAATTTTGTATGAAAAAATAATATAAAATAGACATTACAACTTTAAACTTCGTTGGAGCACATCTAAAAATAAATAGGCAAACATATTATATTTTGTAATTTTGAAAATCAACCACTTAGGGGTAAATGGGTGAGTAAACATAAAAATCAATATGGATGTCGGTCTTGAGGTTTTATGGGATGGTGATTGCGAAAATGAGATTTATTTTGAAGTCCAACACGGTGGACATGATTTAACCCCTAAAGGGGTGAAAATGGGGTCTAAATTTTGTATGGAAAAATAATATAAAATAGACATTACAACTTTAAAATTCGTAGGAGCATGTCTAAAAATAAATAGGCAAACACATATTTTGTTATTTTGAAAATCCTCCCATAAGGTGTAAATGGGGTAAGTAAACATGAAAATCGATGTGGATGTCGTTCTTGAGGTTTCATGGGATGGTGGTTGCGAAAATGACATTTATTTTGAAGTCCAACACGGTGGCCATGATTGGACTTGGACATGCACATCCAGGGGACGGGGACGGGGACGGGGACGGGGACGGGGACGGGGACGGGGACGGGGACGGGGACGGGGACGGGGACGGGGACGGGGACGGGGACGGGGACGGGGACGGGGACGGGGACGGGGACGGGGACGGGGACGGGGACGGGGACGGGGACGGGGACGGGGACGGGGACGGGGACGGGGACGGGGACGGGGACGGGGACGGGGACGGGGACGGGGACGGGGACGGGGACGGGGACGGGGACGGGGACGGGGACGGGGACGGGGACGGGGACGGGGACGGGGACGGGGACGGGGACGGGGACGGGGACGGGGACGGGGACGGGGACGGGGACGGGGACGGGGACGGGGACGGGGACGGGGACGGGGACGGGGACGGGGACGGGGACGGGGACGGGGACGGGGACGGGGACGGGGACGGGGACGGGGACGGGGACGGGGACGGGGACGGGGACGGGGACGGGGACGGGGACGGGGACGGGGACGGGGACGGGGACGGGGACGGGAACGGGAACGGGAACTTGAATGGGAAAGGGAAAGGGAACTGGAACGGGAAGCCGTTAATGCGTAAAAATGGCTGGTCAGATCCTGGTTGAAGGTTCCCTAAGGTTTTTGTAGGTTCCCTAAGGATTTTCTCTAATATCCACGCGGACGAAGTCGCGGGCAGAAGCTAGTGTATAATAAAATAATACAATACAGACAATAACTGTATTATTTTCGATCTATCGATCTATTGTTAAAAGTTGTGGCACGAATTTTCTTCAAAAAATAAATAAATTTTAAAAAATATTAAAAATTTTCGTCGTCGAACCCGACATACGAAAATGCTATGCGCTCCTGCCTATCATACAAAATAGGCTCGTAATCATTTCCTTGCTCGTGCAATGAACAGTTATAACCATCAATTTGATAGTATAGATCCCTTTAAAATGTCGAAGTGTAGTTTTAAAAACGCAGTAAAAAAGAAAATAATAGAAATTTAAAATTTATTGTATCTTTAGATTTATGTATTCACAATAATTGTAGTCACAGCTGCTTAACTAATTGAACTATTTGAAATGCCTATGATCCATTTTTATTGATTTTTGTATCTGTAATTATTGCCAAGCAACAATTTCTGTCAATTTACTTAACGAATGCAATTAATTGAATCTTACAAGAATATCAAATGTTCTGGTATTTGTAACGATATCTGTAACATCCATTTTGTAATAATGATATAAATTTGTTATAGCTATGGAAACCTATAATTGGCTTATTTAAGACTTATATGTAATTACTCAATCTGTACCAAATATAGCTGTTGGTTTACTGAATAAATCATAAAAATAAAAAAAAACACGACTGCCTTGCCAAAAACTGTCATTGGAGAAGGGGGACTGTTTTGTGGAACTATTTAATCATAGAGTTCCCCCGACTACAATGGCACTTGTTATTTTACAGATCGTTTTTGGCAGGGCAGTAGTGTTTTTTTAATATTTTTTATTTATTTCAAACAAATTATTGGTAGTTTTGGAATGTGCTCATACTGCTCATCAAGGCCTTTCATTTGATGTCCATATTGTAATAATTTAAAAAAAAAAATTTTTCACATTTGAAAGTGGCGTCGTTCTACAGTCGCCATATTAATTTTAAAATATATAGCCAGTGTCACTCGGAATGATGTAAAAATTCTAACGAAACCCCATACATTTAGATCCGTTAAGGCATTTAAAGAAACTCACACATCCACACACAAACCATACCCTTAATACATACACTCACTGTTTATTTGGGCAGTCGCGTTCACATTGGCCTTTCAAAACTGTCGGAGTACATTCATGTTAACTTAAAACACTTGGAAATTTCGCTCAATAATGTTTTAGAATCCACCTCGAGAATAATAAATGGTGTCGTTTCCTTATTCGTATAGTAGGACGCTGTAATGGTTTCCACTTTTATGACAATTCCAAGTTTAAATTTATGAACTCTTGGAAGTATTCCATATAACATTTTTCTCTTTGATACGGTCTGAATCACTGTTCCGGATGTGCTCTCTTGAGAAATCGCGCTCTCGGGAGGTGTTTTAGTAGCTACAGAATATCAGAGCTGTTTGCTATTCGGCGACTTTCCCTGTGTGTTAATTATTATCTTTATTAGCGTTTGAATTGTTGTAGATCTTCCTCAGAATATGTTCGAGACATTTCTTATTTTCCCTTCTCAAAATGTAAAAAATGCATCGTAAATATATATTGTATATTAATCAAGTTTTTTTTCCTAAAGTAAAATTCAATAACGAGGCGCGGGTGGTTATGGGCTTCAAGCTTCCTTCACACGGAAAAGCGTTGTGACATCGCGCTCTGAGTTTCCTTCTGCGTTGCAATCTTGCACAGCGTTCATCGCAACGCAACGCAAGGCCATTGCTCCGTCAGCTGCACTCTTATTTTCTTCATTTTCTATAACAATAAAATCTTCAACAGAGTGCAGGTGTAGCCGACGCGGTATATGAAAGCGGTTGGTATGACTGCAATGCACGATGCCGGAGCGCTATGCTGGTGTTATTACAAAGGTAAGCTATCTTAATACTGACACCCCCGTTCGAAAGCCAACCCAACATCGCATTTCTGCGGCATCGGCCATGATGTGAGAGTGTACTTTGCGCTGTGCTAGCGTAATCTGATTAAACGCCTTTGCTGGTGCTGAATGTTCTGGTCAGTACAATAATAATACAATAATAAATCATTTATTTTTCTCATCACAAACTTGGCATTGTAACAAGGTCATTAACATTACAGGATTAAGTAATATAAGTCTGTGAGAGTCTGGAGCCCATGCTAGGCAAGAAATACCTGTGTTACAGGTCACCAGGCTCCCACCACCTCGAACCACACAATAATTCACATTAAATGAACCCAATAGATGACGCAGAGTAAACATGAGAATATTAAATGACAAAAAAGAAATATAAAAGTAAAACTAAATAAGCGTGAGTGTGTGTGTGTGTGTGTGAGTGTGTGTGTGAGTGTGTGTGTGTGTGTGAGTGTGTGTGTGTGAACGGTGAGCGTTTGTTCCTCCTTAGTAAGTAATTTGTAAGAGGTTTTCTGTTTCGTCGTAAGTCAAGTTCAGTAACCACATAATCAATTTCTTTTTGCAAGCTTTTCTAGTAAGTGAATAGAAAGACAGAGTAGAATTTAGTTCATTATAAAGGTAGGCACCCATAAAACAGAAAAATCTTTCAGTGATCGATTCAGTGGGACAAAATTAGTGGGACCACGAGTCCAAAATCAAAATTTCATTCGCATAATCCGGCTAAAAAATAAAGCTGCTTCAAAATAATCTGCCGTCGTGGTAATAGAATTTTAAACAATACCTAATTATTATTAGCCCTAATATTCAAAATCAGCTTCATCCAAATCTGGAAAACTAGATCTTTTCTGCTTATTGACCACAGACCATACAACAAATACTTACGTTTATTGACGAACGATTAAAAAGGGGATTTCGGGCTAATGTTGATATTTTGTCAAAGGCACTTTGAGTACTCGCTCGAGCAAGTTGGCTAATTGGAGGCCCAATGGAGCGAGAGTACGCCGGCTTGCAACGTACAAGTGGATGTGGAGTGCTTTTTTATTCATTATGTGCTTGATGAAGGCTGCGTAAATATCGCAACTTCAGATTTAATTTTTTTTGCGTTGGTTTCCGAACGATCATTACGAAATAAATTGTTACCTGCCGGCTTGGTGCAATGGGCGAAAATGAAAATATTCTTGTTTATTCTTATGTTTCCTATTCGTTGTTATGTCTCCGTATCTATGTTCATGTCTTCGTATCCATCAGCCATTTTTTGATGTTCCCACTGCTGGGGCACAGGTCTTCCTTATGGGTGGTAAGGAGGATGGGCCATAACCCACCACGCAGGCCCAATGCGGATTGGTGGGTGATAACGACTGCAAATGCAGCCGGGACCAACGGCTTAACGTGCCTTCCGAAGCACGGAGGAGCTCGAGATAATAAATTTTTGGTCACCCATCCCATGACCGACCCTTGCGAACGTTGCTTAAATTCCGCAATCGCTGAGCCAGGCGCTAAACCACTGCGCCACCGAGCTCCACACTGTCTTCGTATGTCTTTGTTTATTCTATGTTTTCTATTCGTTACGTAGTCCCCATGGACGAATCTTTGCTCAGTTTGGGACTGGATTTTATAATGTTTATAAATGGATTATGTTCAAACATTATTAAAGTAGAGATGGACAGCTTTATGTTTGAAATTGTATTTTCAGGTCTCAAAAACCTCTTCATTTTACTGCGTTGAAGTTTAAAGCCATCACAATGATGACTTACGGTTCGGTAGGACTTTGAATTTGTTAAATAAACCTAATTTTTTCCCAAAGTTTTTTTTTGGTAAGCTTACCATTTTTTTCTTTTACAGTTTCTCACAACTTCGTATTCTTATTTCACTTTAATATATACTTCGTATCGCCGACATTAAAAGACCAAGGAAAAGTACGGTAACGACTAATACAGCTAGTTCTCGTCTCATTGCTGCCTAATTCACATGAAAGTAGAAAAAGCCTAAAGGTTTAGTCAAGTTAAGAAATAGGTTTTTTAACTTGACTAAACCTACAAGCTTAGTGAGCTAGTCACTTCTACTGACAAATACTTCTTACAATGCAATATTATTGAATAAGTGTCATAGAAATAAAAACTTATCGTATAAAAGTCTTTTATTCTTATTTTATAAATTTTTCACGGGGAGGTGAAATTCCACGTAGACGAAGTCACAATTGGCAACTAGTTTGTTATGAAAACAACACTCACAAATCTAAAGCTGAATTTCATTTCTTGAATCTTACCCACAAGCAGGCCTACCGCCTAACTCATATTGCTTTCAAATTGTTAAAGTTTATGACGTCAATGCACTGTCCGTCCTTGTCATTGTGTTATGATATGACAAGGATGGTCAGTGCATTGCTATCGCTATCGCTATATCTTTGAGTTAGGCGGTAGGGCCCCAGGTTGTATGCTAAGTTCGAGCCGAGTTTGTTAGCGTTTTATTTTTCTTTCCAGTTATTTTGAGAAGCTTGAATACACAGCGCTGAACGCGCTTTGTTTTACCCGGAAAATTCAGCCATTCACATGGAAATCACGATATAAACTTGGAGTGTCAAAACATTTTCTCGTAGGCAAATCCACATGCAAATACTTATATTCAGCAAACTTGTTTAGAGTTTAGCTTAGAATAATAACACCTAGAACGATAGTTCTCTACAAAGCGCACTGTCTTAAGTGAGGCAACTAAAACAGCCAAAATAATTCCGTTTTCAGATTTTTTTTCTCCATTATTACCTAATCATACCGAATAAGTACAAAACTGTTTAAATTTTCCTACATTTAGGAGATTAGTTACTATATTGTTGGATTTTATTCACGATTAGGTAACGTATGAAGGATATAAATCTGAAAACTTCGTTGAAGAATGGGCAGCATTCTTAGGTTTAGTCTTACTGAACACGGGCATAGGCAACACATGCGTGAGGCGGCAGGGAGGGTCCAAGGTGGATCTCACATTCGCCACTCCGTCAATAGCCACACGCATAGCCGACTGGCGCGTCCTGGAAGTAAGCCATTTTGGCTGAGTATTAGTTGCCTCACCTTGCATACGCGGAGCTAGTTCTTGGTGCTATTATTCTAAGGAGTTTAGTATATTTCTCGCATACTCAAAAATCTGAAAACCTCTCAAATGGGAGATAAAACAGTTAGAGCTGTAATTTTTTAACAAAAAATAGCAAATCTAAAATGCCTTACGCATTGTAGTACATCCATTTAAAATAAGGAACTGAAAATATATTGTCATTAAAAAAATAATAAGCATATCACAAAAAATCCAAACATAATAGATTGTTGGACGTCCAGCAGTAATTTGGACAGCAGACACTACCTCCAAAGATAAACACAAAAATTTTAAGAACTACTGGAACTTGATTTTATTTCGATACTGAGATAATAATACTTGTAATAAGTATTATTTCTCATGACTATGTATATTTAGCATGACCACCGAATCGCGATATGATAATGATATAGCGATTTATAAACTGTCAAAAGGCAAAAAAATTGACAGTTGAGTGTCGATAAAACGCTCCACGCTATATTATATCGAGTTTTGCTATAGGGGGCCAGATTGAATTAAGCTGTGCTTCACCTCTATGGTTGGTTTTAAAGCCAATAGAATGATGTCTAATAGAAAGAAAAAATATATGAATCTTTATCTTTAAACACAAGGAAGTAAGTATATATCCAGACAGTTTCAAATTAAACTGGCTATGTGAAAAATTATTACTAGAAATCTGCGGCCGTGCACGAGTAGCTGCACCCAGTATGACCAAGACATTAAAGACAAAGTTAATTAAAATTTCTCTCATAAATTTTCTTGGTTTGCAATAAAAAGTTATTACGATGTCTTATTCCAAAGTCAAGCTGAGTCAAGCTAAAATGGGTGTACAAGGCCTATAAAAATACTAGGAGAGAATTTTGTATTAATGCTTTGGTTCAAATGATCGCTTAAATGTTTATTGCAAGTATTATAGTGCTAACACTTCAATGTAAGTATAATATAATGAAGTAAGTAATGAAAAATGCTTACCTAGTATTTTGACAAACTCTTTTGACCTAATCACAATCTTAAAACAATTTTTATAATTTGATAACAGTTGAACAAAGTAGATTGTTCAAACTGTAAAAAAAACAAAAGACGTATGTTTGACTTCAAATTCTTAGTGAAATTTAATATTGTTTAATTTGAACTTGTCAGGTTTCCGTGCTACCTTATTCTTAAATACTGTATGGTAATTGCCATATTCGGATTCTTGCTGCTAATCTTCAGTGGAGATAATAAAGAACCCGGAACAACCCACGACCAACATCGAGACACCGAAACTGATAAACGTAATTTGTTACTTTATGAAAAACCATAGAAGATCTTTACAATAGTGTTCAACTGAATTAAGGCGAGTACTGAAAGATTTGAATAATAAATAAAGTAATTTAATGTTTGAAAAATCATAGAAGCATTACAATATAGTGTTCAAAGGAATTAAAGCGAAAGATTTGGTGCAGATATTTTGTAACAATTTGGCACGAAAACCTACCAAGTTCAGATTTAACATTGGAATTGATTTAAGTACTTAACTTATCCATATATTAAATATCCATCTTTTTTTTTTTTTTAATCTAGATGAAAGTTACCGGGGATTTTATCTTTTAGACATGCCAACCCCATCGTGACCTTATACTATTCTTTCAAAGGAGAGGTAGCTATTGCAAAACCGTAACCAAGTGGCAAAGTCTTTTTGCAGTTTCTGATCGTGGATCTGACAAAATACTTTGAACAAGGCCAATATCTAAGGTGTTTAAATTGCATTTGTTTATTAATAGCTGCCTCTCATTGCTGTTTCTGACACACTCCATCAGCAAATGTTGCACGTCCTCAACTTTTTGGAAATATCCATCTTTGAAATTAGGATGAAGTTTAAAATAAATAAAGTGTTGAGAAGAAGAATGAGAAAAAATCTTTGGAAAAATAACTAACCACTTATTAGAAGTCTATTCGTTTTTAATCGATTTCAGGTGCGCAGCTTCTTAATGGAGAAGATTGTTCTAAAATAAAATGTTCAAACATAGTGGATTATGTGTGTGGTGTAGCTCAGAAGCATAACATCAGAGTAACTAAATTGTATCAAAACATTTGTTACTTAGATCAAGCTAGATGTAGACTGAAGCACCAATTAGGTTTGTTCTTTATTTCATATTTTTTAAACTCTAAACTGGCGACATTATTATTCAAACTAATAAGTGTATTTACACATAATATTTATATATACCTATCATATATTTTTGAGGTACACACTGTCTGCCCTTCTCAATGTTCTTTCCTCTCCCGGGCCTGCTGGAAGAAATTTCAATGCGAAATAAGTTGTGCCCTTGTACAATTCTTCTGTCCATTTCTTTACTGTTTGTAATTGTGTGTGTACAGAACCAATAAATAAATAAGTTAACACGTACAGCACTAAGTGATTTGTTTAGTTTTTAAACGACTTCATTGCATATAGCTTTTCATATAGAGAGGTAACTCCTTTGTCTCGCGATGAATGCAAACAAATGACGACAAATCAAATTAAAATACCTACTCATAAAAAAATATGATGTTAGATTGCTTCACATAGTTTGAAATAGAAGGGAAATTAATCTACTTAGTCCTAGAAATTCTTAACTTAGCTACATTTTACATATTATATTTTTATACCAATACAAACAAATAATATGACACTGAATAACCGCACTTCCATCTTTTCATTAAGAAATCCATCAATCTTAAAATGGAGAACGATTTGTCAAATGTCAAATCTAAGTGCTTTTTATCTAACCCGGCACCAATAATTAATGATGAGGGAAAAAGTTTAATTTCATTAGTGACCTCTTCGATGTCCTAAATGCGGGTCAGATTCATTATCACGAACTTCCTATGCGAAATCCTTCGATTTGAAATAAAACACTTTTAACGGATACTAGCGCGGTTTTATTGAAAGTACCTACTTTGGTAATTAGTTGGTATTTGGTTTGATTTTTGATTTTCCCGACGTTTCGGCACCTTTGCAGCTGCCGTGGTCAAGGGGGACTGAAGCTACTTGTGAGCCTACCCTCAAGCGATGAATTTTTTAGAACGTTCAGAAATTAAAATTTATCAAATTTAATTAGTTTAATTTGGTTTGGTTTTAATTTAATTTTATATGTTAAAAAGAGAGAATCTACTGAAACTACTACCATTTCAAAATATTGGGAGGCCCCTCCAAGAAAGAAATGGCGAAAGAAAACTTGGAGAGGAAGGCCGACCTCCGTCTTTTATATTAATTAATTTATTTGCAAAAGGAACTAACCGTATCATTAGATCTTACAGTGTGTGTTTGGGGCTTTAGCTTGTGAATGATGGGGTCCCAAGCTGGTGGAATTTTCCAACCATCATCTCTATTGAAATTAGGATATTTATTTATTTCGATAGCCTCGCGGAGCATTCTAGGAATGAATCTACGTTCCCTAGCAAGGATTTGGGGTTTGTCAAATCTAATATAATGGTTGGGCCCCTCAAAGGCGTGTTCACTCACTGCAGACTTGTTATCGCGCCTATGTTTCATGTCAGCTACATGTTCTTTAACGCGGGTCCCTATGCTTCTCTTTGTTTGCCCGATGTAGGAGAGCCCACAGTCACAATCTAGTTTGTAGACGCCTGCGGCTTGAAGGGGGATATTACACTTGACAGGTCGTAAGAATTGGTTGATCTTCTTCGGCGGCTTGAAGTAAGTTTTGATTGACGCTCGCTTCAGAATGTTTCCAATCTTGTCAGTGACACCCTTCAAGTATGGTAGGATGGCAGGTTGACGCTCTACTGTGGCTGTTTTGGTGCGTTTTCTGTGACGAAGGCGTGGTACTTGCAACTTGTTGTTACGTAGTACTTGCTTGACGTGCTGAAGCTCGATCGTCCTTCGATTTCTTTTAAGAGTATATCACAGTCACAAAGAATCTAAATTAGAAAACCACTAAGCGTCTAGGACTCCTTCTAAAAACAAATTGTCATTACAAAACTAACAAAAATACTCGTACAAGAGAACTATGGAAGTGAAATATATGTTGCCATTTTATAAGTATTGTTGGAGGTTTTAAAATTAAGTCTACAATCTACATTAATGAGAGACATTAATGAGAGCCTTTTATATAAATAAATAATAAATATTTGACAACATCACAATATACATTGTTCCGATTCCAAAGTAAGTAGCTAAAGCACTTGTGTTATGAAAATCAGAGACAACGGTGGTATTACAAACACCCAGACCTGAGACAATATAGAAAAGTTCATTTTCTACATTGACCCAGCCGGGGATCGAACCCGAGACCTCAAGAGATGGTGACGCCTAAAACCGGCGTAGAAACCACTCGACCACGGAGGTCGTCACGTATAAAAATCATTTTCCACTATTCCACATCTTTGACAAATGATTTGTCTTTCAAGATATTTACCAAGTACCGGACTACCACTGCAACATCTCTGCAGAAATGCTGCAGGTGAAACGTCGGGTGAACGACTTCAGCATCGTCGGTGCCCACCAGGTGTGCAACCACACTTGCCCCACTCACTGCGTGGACACCTACGAACCGGCCTGTGCCAAGATTTGGACCCGGCCCACCACCTACAAGCTGCGGGCTATGATCAACCACTGTCATATAGATTTATTGTCTTGCGCTGCTGGCGTTAGTAAGTTCCGCATAGTTATTATGAATGAATAATGCATATGACTTCAGCATCACAGGTCATAGGTATGCAACCGCACTTGCCCCACTCACTGCGTGGACACATACGAACCGGCCTGTGCCAAGATTTGGACCCGCCGGCCCACCACCTACAAGCTGCGGGCTATGATCAACCACTGTCATATAGATTTATTGTCTTGCGCTGCTGGCGTTAGTAAGTTCCGCATAGTTATTATGAATGAATAATGCATATGACTTCAGCATCACAGGTCATAGGTATGCAACCGCACCTGCCCCACTCACTGCGTGGACACATACGAACCGGCCTGTGCCAAGATTTGGACCCGCCGGCCCACCACCTACAAGCTGCGGGCTATGATCAACCACTGTCATATAGATTTATTGTCTTGCGCTGCTGGCGTTAGTAAGCATAGTTATTATGATTATATGCATATGACTTCAGCATCATACATAGATCAAAGGAATGCAACCGCACTTGCCTCACTCACTGCGTGGAACAGGCTTGTGCCAAGATTTGGACCCGACCCACTTTTCTCTCCCGCTCAGATGCGTTTTCTCCCCGCATATTTGTTCGATATGCAATGACGTACTTTAATCGAATATCTATCTAGGTATGTGAAAAATAATGATATATAATCAATCTATTTTTTATAAGTAATTAAGTAACATATATTAATTTGCATGTGTAGTAATAATCAACATCATTTTTTAACATAAATTATAACTATCATTGTGTACACTTAAAGGTAATTAACAATAGTTAGTTTTAATAATAATAAAATTAATATTATTATTATTTAATAGTTGAATAATTATCGATTACTGTAATGTGGCTATTGTTTGGATGATTTTAACAGGTAACTTGACATTTCGGGAATTTGACATTTCGGGAACTTGACATTTCGGGAACTTGACATTTAGGGAACTTGAAATTTCGGGAACTTGACATTTTGGGAATCTGACGTTTCGGGAACTTGACATTTTGAAACCGCTTGACATTTTGGGAATTTGACATTGTGGACTGAAAGGAATTTGATAAAGTATCAAGGTACTTTCCGAGCAGGTGTAGTATAAAACCTATTACTTAGGTGAATGAAAAGAATTTCATGCTGACTTGATGGAATACTGATGTAATGATATTATATATGTTACTTATTTGTTACTAAGAATCGTTCCTATGGTGTGATTTTCAGCTGTAACAATAAAATATTCATCCCCAAACCCCAAGAGTTGGTCTATTGACCAGATTTTAGTGTTATTTTTGTTGTTTTTTCTAGATGTGACAGTGGAGCCAATGGTGCGTTGCTATACAAAACCTTCGGCGCTAATGTTCATGATGCAGGTAGCTGCATTAAAATCCTTGAGGCTGATGGACGATCCGTCTCATATATCTGGTAGAAGAAGCATTCGTCAGTGGACGGCTGAGAATCGATTAAACAAAATGTTAAGTAGAAAATGGAAATATCAACGTTGAATAATTTCAGTTTTTTCATATTAGCCAAATATTTACCTTATTATGTGTTTAATTTTTCGTTTTTTAATTAGTCGAAAAACATTGAGCTGTATGTACTTTGGGAATAATTTATGATTAACCCTTGTAGTTAGTACTTATTATATGCCCCAATAAAAAATTTCATTAGGATTGGTGATCCTAAGCGCACCATACATTTACATGGAACGTAATTTATTGTAATTTTAGCTTTATTACTTTCCCGATAGAATGTACCTACTCTATGGTAAACGATGACTTAGCGATAAGCCTGGCACCCAATGATTTGGCTACTTTAGATTAGATCTACTGTTGGCTTCAAAGCCACAGCCATATGACATTGATGACACTTGCTAAGACTTCCTTACATCCCTTGCTATATTAAAACAACAAGTGTACACAAACACATGTTGTAAACCGACTATCCCGACATTACGCAAACAAATCTAGGAGCGGACTACGCTTTTTAATCAGCAATCCCATTGATATTCAGTTGAGGGGGCCAGAATCGTCAAGTGGCCCGGTGATTAACGTGGCCCGTTTCGATTTACACTGGCACAAATTACCCCCGATTGTGGCCGTAAATTAACGAGCTGTACCGAAATTATGGGACATTTCGTACTTCTTCTCAGAGCGTCAAAGGACGGCTGACGATGCGAGCTAAAACGGACAGTTAATTTAACAAATATGTGCATAATCAATGACAATAAGGAAGTTAAAAAGACTCTTCTAAGTGATAATAATTAAATTAATGTGGATACGCAATTAAATTAATTACTTCATACTTAATAAAAAATATGACTATATGCATTGAAGATTTTAAGAGATAGCAGAGTGACAATAAATATAGAGCAAAGCGGAAAACAATTAGGAATTATTAATTTGGTTGAAATAATGTCATGTTGACTACTGAACGGTATACAATACACATAAGTAGGTATTAAAGTTTGCTTGCAAAGTTATTTATGTTGGCAAATTGTCGTGAAAAATTAATTTCAACTATTGGAACAATAACTACATAAATCAGGCTATATATTATTACTTTAGAAAACGTGATTGAAACATTGAATAGGTGCCTAAGTAAGTACAAAAAGGTAAGGCTGCCTGTCCATTGACGCAAAGCGAGGCGGCGGAGCGGAGAAACAAGTGAATATTAACCAATAGGATAGCATAAAATCTCCGCTCCGCAATCCCGGAAGGAAAATTTAACTAATAGTTAAATTTTCGGCGTTAAGTGGCGCCGCCTCGTTCCGCGTCAATGGACAGGCAGCCTAACAGGAAGGACTTTCTTCCCATCTTCGAAAATCAAATTGTTTTATTTTACTGAAACTGAAATTAATTACTAATTCCTATTACAAATTCATTCCTCTTAAACTTACTAATAGGGGAACCACGAAATGAATTTACGTCGTAACGCAAAATTGTCGAAACTGGAGCGGCCATCTTCGAAACTAAATTACCTACATAGAAAGAGTTATATAATTTCATGGGCGTCGTGACTGGGCTGAGTCAGCCCTTCATTAGTTAAACGGCCAATCAAGACTTTTAATTAAATCTGCCTAATGCAAAGGGGATATTTAAAAAATATATTAGGATCTTTTGAAGCCCCAACTGGCTCGTTAGGAAGATTAAAAGGTGAATGTTGAACATTAGCCCGCGTTTAATGGTGAATTCCGTTTTTTTAGTTGGAATTGTTAAAAATTCAGACATGCCAAGCGGGAGGAGATTGTAGTGATTTAAGCAGACATAGGATTAAATGAATTCCTTATTAAATTAAAAGAAGTTGAGTAAACATTTCAAACCTATTATGCATCACCACACCATCTTACTTTAACAATAACAAGCTTGTAATAGCAAGCACCCATCTTACTTTAACAATAACAAGCTTGTTAGCCAAAAAAATACAATTAGGTAGGTAGGTATTTGTCACGTCAAACTTGTCAAAGGACATCATGTCATGGTGGCTGGCAACCTCTTTTTTTGGCTAACTTGTGCTTAACTGGTACTTTAACAAGCTGTTATTGTTAAAGTAAGATGGTGCAAATGAGCCGAAAGTCTAACTGAACTAAACTTATTAAAATATAGCAACCTAGATAGTGACTATCTTCGTTATTTTTCTGTTCTAAAAGAACTTAGCCAATTGTTCCTGGAAAGTTGTTGATGAAGCATCATCATCAAGCGTTGCTATTCACAGAATGTATTGAGCAATTTAGTAAAGTTGTACTCGATGCTATATCAAGCTATACAAGGATCTATTCTACTATTGTACTCGACAAAACGTACTTTACCCCACATAGCAAACTCTGTCTTTACTTTTACCCACTAACATTCCTATCTATCGGTTGCCTTTTCACTCGAAAGGTACGTACATTCAGCCTCAGAAGTAAAAAACTAAGATTTACCGAGTAAATGGTGGTAAAAGTACGAAATGAGACTTTTGCCATTAATAGTTGGTAAATCTTAGGTTTTACTAGAAAATCTTAGGATTTACCTAAGTTTGGGGTTTCACAGTAACATATAATTAGCGGAAATTCCAACCCCTCCTTACTATCTATTAGCTTTCATACGAAATAAATATCAGCCCTAATTTCAGAGGCCATTCTTTAGGAAATCCCTTTCGATCCGCTAATGGACAAAGGAATTCCCTTACAATATGGCGGGACTGGACACATTATCTGAGAAGGGACGGACGCGGGGGAATTATCACCAACCACATGGATTCCATACCCGAACCTTATTTACTTGGGAAAATGTAAAAGTTTTGTTATGATATAAACAAACAATGTTATACCGGGTGTAACAAGACCCTCGACGAAGCCGAGGTCTACGTATTCTGCCCATCATCAGGACCATTTCTGTTCAAAATTATTGCTGGGAAACGATTTTAATTTTTGGTGTCAAAAAAGCATTACGTACTTTACCACGCAATGTAACGCGTTCAACAGTACTACCGGCGCCTGCGAGTGTATGCTACACAGCTGCGTGCGGCCAAGTTGAAAGGCAGCGTTAATGAGCGTGCTCATGAGATACATTGAGTGATGACGTTTTGAAGTCATTGTTTCTTACGAAACACAAAAAATTTTGGTAATGTTTCTTTGGACAAAAATTTCAAAATAACGAATAAAATAAGATTTCATAAAAAAAAATTGACTTTGACCTTCAATAAATTCGAAGCTATTGGTTTCCCAGGTATAGTCTAAAAGACAAAAATGATCCTGATGATGGGCGGAATGCGTGGACTTCGGCTTCGTCGAAGGTTTTGTTACACCCGTTATTTTCAGTAAAAATTTTAGGAAGGCAATTAGGTTTCCACGGTATTTGTTTAACATTTATTTTAAATTGTCTAATAGCGACCGCCTGCGACTCTGCGTGGAAAGTTATTTCTCTATCCCTCGGGAAAAGTTTTTTTTCAGGTTGAAAGGTGTCCTTTTCTGTACCCCTGACAAAGTGTATCCAAAATTTCAGGATGATTGGTTCAGTAGTAAAGACGTGAAGGCGTAACGAACAAACAGACTTTCGCCTTTATAATATTAAGTAAAGATTACAAGTTGTTACTGATATAGATATTCCTACCTTTTAATACTGTACTATATTCTAATACTATACTTACAACAACAAGAAATAATATACTTAGCTCTACGAGTTTATGCCTTGATAAGGAAATGTGTCTTAAATATTGAATGTAGAAATACAGAAAGAAGACCTCGTTTTGAAATGTAAAAAAATTGGAACTGCATTCAAAGATTTTTGAAATATCGCCTGCTTTAATAAGGAATCGAACCCACCAAATCTGAAAACCATTATTATTTGTTCTTGAATAACACAGCATCTTAAGGGTCCATAATAGGAAAATAAAGTTTGGGGGGGGGATCATTTTTTATATAGATAACGTAAACTTGTAGTCACAAAAAACCATACGACAAGCTAAAGAGATTCTCTAGTTGCTACAAATATTAAATTGCGTATAAACCTCACAGCTCACAGTTGACTGTAAAAAAATCAGGAAATTTCCAAAAGTCCTTGCGTAGGCTCATATTTTGGCGTAAATAATAGCGGAAACGTATTGAATTCTACATCAACCTTTAACGTACCTACTGTGAAGTAGCTTCAATTACTTTTATTCAAGAAAGATAATTGTGACAATGATAATGATGAAAAAACATCGAAAAACTGCAGAAGTGAGGTTATTTTTCTTACTCTTTTATACATATAAAGAAAAAGATAGAGACAAATGCTCCAACGTAACCGAGCCTTAAACAATAATATTTATAATTATTACGTATGTGATAATCTTTAAATGTAGTTCTTTTCAATAATTTTGAAAAACAAAATTGAGGCTTTTTTGCAGTTTTTACTATCTTTAATGTGGCAAAATTTTGGGACACCTTAATATTTCTGAGGATACGTTAAAACAGAGGGACGCAGTATTTAATTATTCAAAATAAGTCTAATTACTTCAAAAATGTTATATGAAATAATGAAAACATAATCATAGCAATACAATTCCATCTCATATCTATTAAGAATAACTACTTCGTATATAGGTGTAGGAAAGGGACGATAAAGTAAATCCAATTTTGTTGGCTGGTCATTTTGAATGACCAAGACATAGGTTCTTTTCTATGCGATCTCATCTGAATACCTTTACCCTTAGCACGAACAGCTATCGAGAAAAAAAACGTGCGTAAAATTACTCGATAGAGAATTATCTATGGAAATTTTAGTTTTGCTATTCGGCGGTAGATGGCGTTGTACAAATTTTCCATACTAAATTGCACTATCGAATGATTTTACGCACGTTATTTTTTTCGATAGCTATTCGTGCTAAGGGTACTGAATACCTACCTACCTCTTTTTTCTATTTATCGGTTAAAGGCATGTTTTGTTAGATAGATCCAATCATTATGCATGCTGTTAAATTACTCTACATTATCTCGGTGAATATTTAAATGTTTTATCTTTTGTTCAGTCAGTACAAAAAAAATTGTTTTGAAAAACACTCACTCTCAAGCGCTTTTTTCTAAGGAAATGCTATAATACACCTACTTTAGTATTCACAAAGAATCACTTCGTGCAATCTCAGTAATTGTATAAAGAGAAACACTTAACTCTTAAAAGTTAGCGAATCCTTTTTGTACCTTGTTTCATTTGAAATTTCTCTTGCTTCTTTTTTACTTGAATGATGAAGCAAACAGTGAGTCTAATTATTTCTCATTTCATATAACGTCCGGAATGCTTCCATTTTTCCAGCTGTTTCTTTTTGTAAGCCTTATCTTTAATTTCAGAATTTGTATGCATTTGAATGAGGCCCCGTCGTTACGTTACATCTAGAGATACTTTTTAAAACCGCCATGCGCCATTAAAAAAGAACACTGAATTCTTATATGGGCGAATTGCAAAATTATGGAAATTAAGGCATACATACGTATAGTGTTGAAAGAGTTTGCCTCAATTTTTTTTCGGTGACAAGCACATTTTCACTGAAAAACTAAACTTTCCAAAAATTACATTTGATTTGTGGTACACAGTAAAAGACATTGTGAAAGTGATTACATAACCATTAGACACGTGCAACGCTAAACCTCCAAAGATTCAATAACATTTAATAAGTAAGTAATTCTAGAAAATAAAGTGAAATGTATTTTTTTTATATTTGTTATTATAAAGCAATTTCCTTACAGTGAACGATTGTTTAAACACGAATAACTTTTAAAATACACATTTTTTTGTATTAAGTTAAATGAGACTATGCTCTTTATTGATTGACCTGACTCCTATCACTCGCATACTATCTATCTAAAGAAACTAGGACGCAATTTTGTTCTCAAGTGTAGGTATGAGATGTGATTCATGTGATGAACAGAGAATGATATAAAAATTCGCGTAATAAAAATTCTCGTGTATCGTACCTATTATCACGAAAAGAAAAGAGCTTTTCTTTTCGTGATAATAGGTACGATACACCTTTTATCCTATGGTCCTTTTATAGAGATAAAAGGACCAACCGACACATCATGCATGAGTCATATATTATCATATCGTAGCAAACACAGCGCACGCTACGAAAGTTAAGTACGCGATCCATCCGCAGGATCGATGCTATTATCGCTCGATGAATGCTATAGGTACTCACCGACTACGCGTGTGACTATTGCAGGTGCTCGCGATTATGATGTTTGTGATAGACTGAAAAGATGGACATCTGGAGAAAATAAACATTTATATATATACATTTTTAATTAATTTCTGCTCAAACCCCCTGGCCAAAGTAACATTTGTAATCTCCGTTATCGCTTCGCTTTCGAAACATGTAGGTATGGGATTGACAGAATCACTCATTGAGTTATTTTTAACACGGTGTCCGTATCATGCTGTATTTTTGAAAAAAAAAAGATGATGGTGTAAAAAACACTATTTTTTTACCGACTTCCAAAAAAGGAGGAGTGTGTTTTTTGTGTATGTCCACCGATTACTCAAAAACGGCTGGACCGATTGAAATGATTCAAACGTTGTTACATTAGGTAAACTCCCAAGTTGGTCCCATTTTTTTAAATTTGGAAATCGGTTCAGTACCGTTCAAGTAATTTTGAAAAAAGCACGAAAATAGTATGATTTTGTGTGAATTACCTCGATGATTAGTCGTATTACTTCTTTGCTTATGAACTGAATAAGATAATTATTTTTTTGTTGGAAGAGGGATATCTTAAGTGTAGTTCTTTACCCGACTTAAAAAAGGAGGTTCTCAGTTTGACCCGTATTTAAGTATGTCTCTCCGCGATTATCTTAAGTTTGGCTGAGCCGATTTTTCTACATATATAATATACCTTACCTACAAGGTACCTACACTAAAAATAAAAAACTTCAAAAACCTACCTCTAAAAAGCAAGAAATAATATTCGTAATAATAAAAATACGTCTATTGAAGTCGGGTGGGGCTTTTAGAATAAAAAAAAAGGAATTTGTACTCCAGCCCCACCCGACTTCAATAGACGTATTTTTATTATTACGAATATTATTTCTTGCTTATTAGAGGTAGGTTTTTGAAGTCAGTTTTTTGTTATTTTTTAAACAATTTTTATCACATAAATATGTATCAGTGTCAGTAAATATGTCCCAATCTCGCAGTAGCACTTAGATTACTAACATCATAAACAACAATGTTTGTCCTACGAAATTAATTTATCTTAGTAAGTACCTACCTATGGATAAGTGCGAATGAACAAACATGCAAGGAAATTCGAACCTGCTAACTTGGACTGGAGGGCACTTTAAGTCATAAATGCCATCGCTTTGGGTCGCAAATGGAGTGCTATTAAATTCTATGTTAGCGCGAAATAGCCACTTGGCTCTGTTCACACGACCTGGGAACCGAGTAAATTTAGGCTAGTGAACACAATGATATTAAATGTAAAGATAGGTTACCTAGAGATGGGATTCTACCCGGTAAATACCGGGTAAATACCCAACGTACCCAAAATCAAGGTATTTACCCAGGTAAATACCCAAAGGGTGGGTATTTACTTTCCAACTATTTTTTAAGTCTCTTATTAGTCTCTTATACTATTTAAATGTTGCTTGATCTGTCATAGAGGTGTAGAGCATCTGGCATGTTTGCTAAAAACAGGTCCAACGACTTTTTTACTCTGTAATGCGATTAGTTTGCCCATGTCAACCAGTAGTTGACACGAGTTTGAGTACCTACCTGAAATGCCCGTGTCAACTACTGGTTGACATGGGCTAGCGCGCGAGAGAGGCCTCGATTTATTGAATTATACTTATCTCTTTTACTCTTAGGGACATTTTTGAACGTTTGTCTCGTTATTCTGTGAAATTTGCTAGCTGTACAATCCATAAACAAGCATAAGGTCTCTGAGAGAAAAAAAAAATACAATTCATATTGAACGTGGTGGTCTGTCGAAAAGTGTATTGTGTTTTCTGTGTTTTGAGTGATTTTAGTATTTTGTATAGACAAGTGTATGTTTTTATTTTTTAACATAATCTTTATTATCTTATTGACGTACTTTAAAATAAAAAACCATAGGTCATCGCTTTAATTTATGGTACGAATTTTTTAATAAAAGTGCGCTCTCAAACGCGCCATCTCAATGTTTACCTCATCGTAATACTTTACCGGAATCGCGTTTTGAGAAACAAAAGACGTAGTGGAGCCGGAAATCGCTTATTTTCATTAAAATTGTGCACATTGTGATGAAAGCGTGATTCTTTTACCATTCGTAAGTTACACTACAGTGATCGTTTTAAGATGTGGATGCAAGCTGGATTTGACCCCTAACAGATTATAGAGGTCAAATTGTTCATCACGGACCTATCATTTCGACGCGCATGATGTTTGTCGTAATAACTGCAAATTTACAGCTACTAGGGCAAGTGTGGTATCATTTTCGGATAACCTTTACATACTAGAAAATAAATAACCGTAATTCCGAACCCCAAAAATCGAAAATGTTATTAACAAAAAAATATTTTCCAGTTACGATAAATTTGAGACGAGTACAGATATCTTATATCGGTTTAATTTGAACAGTGTCATAAAAAATACGTTTAAAAAAGAAAACAAAAAACCAACTTCAAAAAACCTACCTCTAAAAAGCAAGAAATAATATTCGTAATAATAAAAATACGTCTATTGAAGTCGGGTGGGGCTGGAGTACAAATTCCTTTTTTTTTATTCTAAAAGCCCCACCCGACTTCAATAGACGTATTTTTATTATTACGAATATTATTTCTTGCTTTTTAGAGGTAGGTTTTTTGAAGTCGGTTTTTTGTTTTCTTTTAAACAATTTTTTATTTTTAGTGTAGGTACACCTTGTAGGTAAGGTATATTATATATGTAGAAAAATCGGCTCAGCCAAACGTAAGATAATCGCGGAGAAACATACTTAAATACGGGTCAAACTGAGAACCTCCTTTTTTAAGTCGGTTAAAAAACTACACTTAAGATATCCCTCTTCCAACAAAAAAATAATTATCTTATTCAGTTCATAAACAAAGAAGTAATACGACCAATTATCGAGGTAATTCACACAAAATCATACTATTTTCGTGCTTTTTTCAAAATTACTTGAAAAGTACTGAACCGATTTATTGTTTGTAAAGGTTATTAAAAAAAATTTTTTTTAAATCTGCATTAAATGGAATTTATCAACATATTTTTTGTTTGCACTAAAATTATCAGTTTAATATTTACGGTATTTTAAAATAAAATAAAAAATGGGGAGTTTTTAAAGATTGAATTTCCATATAGTTTAATATATTTTCGTAACTGTACTACTCAGCTTATGTTTTGTATTATAGCATTATAGAACACTTAATTACCTTTAATCTGACACCCCATAGTGCCCCATACATGTATATAGGATTCATAGAATCATAATTATCAATTTTTTTTCAAAATACGTTCGTCGCCATTTTGATGACGTTATGTCTCTGGAACAAGGCACTTCACAGGTGGATTCCCGACAGTTTTTAAGAGAAAACAAAATGTTAAACAACATATAAAAATTTGGTGCTGGTATCACAGAGATAACTGCACCGGCCTTAAACAGAACGCATTTTTAAGATTTTTTTATGTAATTACCGCACTGTGTATAATATTTTTAAACGCGTTTTTTTATCAAACTGTTCCAATTAAACTTATATTTTTTAAATCTGTATTAATGTGGCTTTCTAATCATATTTTTTTATGCCGATATTTGTACTTTTTTCTTTCAGCAACCAGTAATCAGTACAATTCAGTACTCATATATACTTTTAAACTTTCGCGTTGCATTTTATTAGATTAGGAACACAGGTTTTTAACGCGTTTTTAAACTAAACATAGGTGTTGGACACCTACCTTATCCCGACGTTTCGACCGAGTTGCATCGGCCGTGGTCACGGGCTGACTGGAGCTGCGGTAGGTGTCCAACACCTATGTTTAGTTTAAAAACGCGTTAAAAACCTGTGTTCCTAATCTAATTCAGTACTCATTTGAATATCTCTCAAATGTAAAAAATCACTTTTGCTGCCTAAACTACTGAACCGATTTTGATGATTGAGGTGTCATTGGAAAGGGGGTGATGTGTAGATGTGTTTTCATATGTCAGTTTTCAGCTAAATAGGAAGGGTATTAGCTTCGTAAAAAGACATAAAACGGAATAATACGGAATAAAACGTCCTCTATATCGAATTTGACCTCTAAAGTACGTTAGGGGTCAAATCCAGATAGCCTCCACACCTAAAAATAATCACAGTGGTGTCCCCTAAGCATGGTAAAAATTCATCATCTTTCATCACGATGCGCACAACTTTATCAATTTCCGGCCCCACTAACTGCATTCTATAGCTGTATTCCTACTTATCATAAAAACACAACACTTGATAGTGTAACATATCGAGTTAAGTCGCAATGAACGCTTTAACGGGAATCGAGCTGCCCGGTGAAAATTGACGGGCACAGCTCGAGTGATTACGACGGGCGCCCGGGGCAACCGAGCGGTTAGAGTAGGGCATATTTTGAAAAGACTGATTAACAACAATACCGCTATAATTATTTATGACTGTTCGTAACTACCAGTACAATATCCATTTTTTTTAATTATGTAGTAAAGTAATTCAATTCATAATGTAACTAACTAAAGTATTATTTTTTAATTTATTTTTGTTATAGAACACAACTAACCAAATAGTCGGAAATAAAAATCATCTCTCTAGTTTAGTCAATAATCAAAATAATATATTTTTTTTGTACCTAAACATAAAACTAAACTTAAATGAATAAAAAGAAAGACGAAAAGAAAAAATACTACTAAACCACATCGTGCTTATTGTTTTTACCCATGCTTTTGGGTATTTACCCGGTAAATACCCGGTATATACCCAAATTGGGTATTTACCCGGTAAATACCCATCGGGTATTTACCCACCGCCCATCTCTAAGGTTACCCGCGCTTCACAATGGCAAGACAAAAGTCAGGTAATTGCCCGACTTTCAATTAGTCAGGCACAGTCTCGCGACACGGTAACACACGCGGCTGTCGTCAATCAGACGCAATAAAATTGTGAAATACCATAAAAAATGTCTACTTGCGTCTTTAGACGATGTACAAATTATACAGCAACGGTCAGAGATCGGAAAAATGCTTTATTTCACACGTAAGTACTGTATTTAATAAAAATATGTATTTTCTATTACTTTATTCAGCCATATTGTACAAAGAGCGAGCCGTCTGCTTTGCGTGTGGGAGTGAAGGAGACAGCTGACGCGCTGTCAATTGGCAGCCAATGCATGCAGCGGCCAATGTGTGTATCTATAGTACCTTTACGCTGTTTTAAATAGCAATGATGTTGGCGCATAACCTATCTTTACATTTAATATCATTGAGTGAACATCATTATTTATACAATATTCTGTTACCACCAGAGCTATTATTACGTAGGTGTAGTGTAGTCAACTATAGGTTAATCAATCTAAAAAAACTGGTCAAGAGCGCGTCGGACTCGCGCACCGAGGGTTTCCGTACCATCATAATAAATACACTGCAGAGCTGTAGAATAATAAAATTATTATTGCAGTATTAGGTCAGCACCATCTCTTGGCCGATAGTGGAACAATTTTTTTTTCTTAGGCCATCGCCATCTCTTGACCGATAGTGGAACTAATTTAATTTTTCTTAGGTCAGGGCCATCTGTTGACTGGTAGAGGAACTAATAAATTTTTTGTTTGTTTTTTGAATTCCTAAAAAAGTGTGTTATATTGAGACATCGTTTTATTTTTCCTGTAGTCTTTTCATAAACTACTATCACATAGAATTATTTCAGATTTTTCTCTTTGCAAACTTCGGAGATAAGGGCCCCCCCTTATCTCCGAAGTTTGCAAACGACGGTTTTTTTTTTCATCATAAGTCATAAACTATGCGGCCTAAAATAAAATGTTTATATGATACCCCACTATAGTCGCCTCACTTAAGCCTCACTTCAAATTTTTAAGACCGCTTTTCAGTCCCTATTGTACAATTTTTTTTTTTTATTTCTTTCTTTTTCCAAAATAGTTGGACAAACGTCATCTTAAACTATTCCCAAGTTGATACCATTAGTAGCTCTCGAGATATCCAGTTGTGACAGACAGACTGAGTCATAAGGGTTTCTTTTTACCATTTTAGTACGGAACCCTAATACCGCAAACAAAAATTTAAAAAAGGAGAGTTACATCTTTTTCAACACACTTGCTCGTAAAGTGAGCCCTAATACATCGCTTTTAGGGCCAAAAACCGAGCTATAACAAACGCGTGTAATAATAAATAAAACACTAGTAGGTACGTAATAGAATTAACTCTACAAAATTAAATTACTACCTTACTGCAAGTTCTATGCGAGTAAACCGAGCATTCTCAATTTAGCCGGGTAATACAGTTATTTTTTTTAGTAACAACAAAGAGGTTTTATGCTGCTGAAAATTCATATACATTTTGTAATAAATAAATGTGTAAGTCGTTAATTAAGTCAAACAAATATTTATTATTATCAAATTATTCATAATTCACAATATTTTGTTATAAAATATAAAATTATTTGCATTTTATCACTTAAAATTATAATTTTGAAGTATTTTAAGTGGCTTTAATAGGCCGTATGCTCCTCACCCCTTTGTTCGCAAAATATTCTTGCGTTGGGCGTGTAAAAAAAAAACCTGCGCGCCTTTTCCCATAGTTAACAATAATATTGTTATTGTCGTATTTGTTGCTGTGTGGTAAATTACTTTGTTTTTTCCTCGCAAATGTGTTGAAAAACGTCGTATGAAACTCGTGAGCTCTTGCTTATTGCACACACGGTTGAGTTACGCCCTCGCCTGCGGCTCGGGCTGCAACCCACAGCCTTGGAGCTAACTTGTCTCATAATGTACTATTATGATTATTATCAGCCGTGGAAGCCAACCAACATTTGGCCCTCCGAATCCTAACCTAAACGCTCGCATTTCCCACCTTGAATCAATTTTCCTAACCGCGAGGTGACCCCCATTGTTCTCAACTACCTACTCAAACCTCCTGTCGCCACTCCGATACCAATGAAACAAATAACTACATAGTGAACCAGACATAAGGGTAAACATTAGCACGTGACTCGCTATTGTTGGGCACGTATTACGTAGCAAAATTATCTCATTAAATGCAAATGTTTGTTTGAAGTATTTGCCGAATACAACTTTAATGTGTACAATGTGTACAAATAAGTGAATAAGTTACACACTAGAGTTGTATTCAGCAAATACTACAAACAAATTCGTTTAATGAGATAATTTTGCTTTGATAGTAGGTACATAGTAAACAATTGCCGTTTAGTTGTCGACGCTAAAATTATGTAAAAGCTTAAATCCTGGGAAACCACGTTATGTGCCTACAACAGCGAGTCACGTGCTGATGTTTAACCTTAATGCTGCAAAACAACTGTCATTAAACAACGGGGCCGCCTATGGCCCTCCACCAAGTGCACTGCAAGCTAAGTGCGAGCTCGGCTAGTGGCTTAGGCACTCGACGCAATGTAGTTCAGTCCCCCGACTCACCTAATGAACACCAACGGACTACCCTTCATCAACAGATATTTTGTCAATAACTGAAGACTACATCAAAACTTTTTAAACTGATTCTTTTCGAGATTTCCGCATGTACTAAGTATTAAAAAATAAAACCACAAAGCACATAAAACTTAACTGTGAAAGACACTTTTACTTTGTAAAGTTTTTTTTCACTTTTTTTCATTTGATTTTATCACTATTAATATTATAAATGCGAAAGTAACTCTGTCTGTTAGGGATTGTCCTAATAGAACGCGACTACGTGCTACGCATCGCAAGTTCGCGCGGATTTTAGTCGTACGAATCCGCGATCGAACATACTGATGTCAAATAGGCATTCGCGCGATGCGGTCGCGCGACCAAAATTATTATCATAATTATTATAATAATAATAGCTTTATTGAACACGACAAAAAACAAAAACAGAAAGAAACAAAAAAGGCAAAAGAAAACATACAAAAGGCGGCCTTATTGCTAAATAGCAATCTCTTCCAGGCAACCTCCAGAAAAATAAATAAGCAGAAGCAGGGGAATGGGTGCAAATTTAAAGGACAGGTAATGTATATAGATAGAAAGAGAATAAGTATATATAGGTATTATAATTTTCGATCTAAAGAAAGGAAATGATTTCTAACTTGATCGCCAAAGGATTTTAGAGTCTGAGCCTTTCTGATACCCTCGGGAAGTGCGTTCCATAGGCGGACGGCATGAACGGAGAAGGAGTAGGAAACGAAGTCAGAAGAGTGCTTAGGGATGTCAAGGGTAAGGTTTGAAGAAGAACGCAGTGTGCAGTGAGAAGATGTAGTGCGAAACGCGAAACATTTTTTAAGATAATGTGGGGAAGTAGGAAGAAAAAGAATAGAAGCGTAAGAGTGTGTAAGTCCCTGCGCCGGCAAATAGGGAGCCAGTTGAGTTTAGAACGGAAAAGAGACACGTGGTCAATTTTACGGAGATTAAAAATGAATCTGATACAAACATTCTGCAGACGCTCTAATTTGTCAAGCAGCTCCTCCGACAGGTCAGTGTAACAGACATCAGCGTAGTCAATAATCGAGAGCAAGAGAGTTTGTGCCAGGGTGATCTTGGTACTGGTTGGTAAAAAGTTACGCAGCCGATTGAGTGAGCCATACGCAGCGAACACTTTTTTCCTTAACCCTTCCACTTGGGGTCTCCATGACAATTGTTGGTCAAAGGTGACACCAAGGTTCCTGACGGTATTCGAGAACGGGATAACTGTGCCGTCAAATGTAACTAGTGGAAGCTTGTCAAACTCAATCCTTGAAATAAAATGAGAACTGCCAATGATAATACATTGTGTCTTAGCCGGGTTAACATAAAGACCAAAAGACTTACTCCAGCAATCGATTTGTGCGAGATCTGAGTTAGTAGTTATGATTGCACGTGAGAGTTCAGCTAACGGTGCCTGGGTGTATATCTGCAGATCATCGGCATAGAGATGGTAGGAACTAGAAATGTATTTAGTGATTGAATTAATAAATATAGAGAAAAGAAGTGGAGATAAGACGCCACCCTGAGGAACTTCGGCCTTAATATCGCACCACCCGTAGAAGGATTCTCCAATGCGGATGCGCTGCCTTCGCCCTAGCAGGTAACTTTGAAACCAATCAATTACAGCTGGAGATATGTTCAGAGAACGTAAAATGGCAAGAAGGATATCAAAGTCAACGGTGTTAAATGCATTACTAAAATCAAGTAATGTCAACACCGTAAGCTGACGATTTTCCATCCCCAAGCGTATGTCATCTGTAATCTTCACAAGTGCTGTTGATGTACTGTGGCCTCTCCGAAAGCCAGACTGGAAAGTGTTAAGGAGATGGTTTTGGTTTAGATAGTCAGTCAGTTGACGATGAACAAGTTTTTCAAGAACTTTGGAGAGGAAGGGAAGGATTGAAATAGGGAAGGATTGAAATATTAATATTATCATTCATTCATTCTATTTCATTCATTCATTCATTCGCGCGATAATCGCGTCGCGTCACCGGTACGCTATGGTCGCGTCGTTAATCACGCGATAAAGATGGGCAAAGGACCCGGGGCCCTATTTTTGAATCCTTCGACTGGCGTCGAGCGCTTGGTTTCTACTGATTTTCGTTCGACATTTGACTTTCCATATTTTTGAATCACTTGACCGCAACGAGTGCCCTCACCCACTCGTTTGCTGTCGAGCGATACGGTACGGCGAGCGATATTCTTTTCTACTAAGAAACAAAGATTTTTCTAAACAGCCAATAGAAACATGGATATTACGTTCCGTTTTCGTTGCGGTAGTTATCGGTTTTCTCTAAATTCTGCGTGGAACGGATAAAATCCAACATTTCGTATTCCGAAAACGAACGATTCAAAAATACGGGAAATCGGCGTCATGCGACTTGGAAGGCGAGTGTGATTTATGTCGCATACGACAACATAATGTCATACGAGCGAAATAGAGCCGCCGGTTTTGACCTGACTGCTGTGCTGGGTTTAAACCCAATAAAAATCCACATTGTATGTTAAGGCGCCGTAGTACATACTACTAGCGCCGCCAATACATTTATTTTTATTACTCGTAAACCAGGTAAATATTTTTAAAAAGCTAAGATCATGCCCTCCTAAATGGTCTATAATATTTTTTGAATAACTCTTCAACAGTTTTCATTCTTTCTGTAAGTTTTGGCACTTTGAGCTAAAATGGATTTTAAAACTTACAGGAAGAATGAAAACTGTTGAAGAGTTATTCAAAAAATATTAGAGACAATTAAGGAGGGCATGATCATAGCTTTTTTTAAATGTTGACTTGGTTTACGAGTAATAAAAATAAATGTATTGGCGGCGCTAGTAGTAGATAGTAGGGCGCCTTAAAGAAACTTTTTACAGTTTTTTTTATTTCTATTGATATGTCAAATGTGCTATGCAATCATTCTTATTAAATTTGATCCCCTTTTTCCTATATTAGATACCCACAAATAAGTGTTGTGAAGTAGCGCTGTAGCACTGAAGACAGCCGTAGCGCCGTAGCGCTGTAGCTAGAAATGGCCGGTTTTGACCCGACTGCTGGGTTTAACCCAATAAAAACCCATATTGTATGATAGATACTTTTTACAGTTTTTTTATATTTATTAATATGTCAAATGTGCTATGCAATCAGTCTTTTTAAATTTGATCCCCTTTTATGATACCTACAAATAAGTAGTGTGAAGTAGCGCCGTAGCGCCGTAGCGCTATCTCGTCGTCGCTTACTCGTGCGATGATCGCATAGTCGCGTTCTATTATAACGATTTACACACCTAAACTACTGAACTGATTTTAATTAAATTTTGGTACGGAGATAGTACCTTGGGAAGGACAAAGTCTACTTTTTATCCCACTGCTGGGCACGGGTTTGCGCCCGCACGATATAACTGTAGTCCACGTGGGCGAATTATTCAAATATTTATATTATATACATATTCATATTATTATTATAATAATTAAATTTAAGTTGAATAAGAATAGGTATTAAGGCGAGGCAGTTCCCGAAATTTACTCTTTCACTATGTCTTTAGAATAAGGTTGAATATTGCATAGCTTTAATTGACGCTTCGCCAGAAATTTGACGAAATTTAGTACATTTTTATTGATTTCTGAAATACTGGATTATTTATTAAAAATGTACTCGGTTATTGTGTTAGATCAATAAGAAAGCTATTCTTTTTGCATGTAAAAACATATCACTGTCGTTGAAAATAACGAAATCTGACGATTTGAAGTTTATTTTTATGGTGTTATTCAGGATTTATTTACAGAGTAACCATGCCATTTTTCAATATTCTGTTCGGTTATTGTGTTTCTTTGTTTCTTTTTCAGTCTACAGTAATTTTTGTGAAGTAGAATTCTACATCAGTTCTTCACATTGGAAGTTCAAAAATCAATAATTTCATCAAATCGTGAACTGGCCTCGCCTTAAATAAATAACTTGAGTTAAAATCCGTGTGTCTAGATAAAAATTTATTTTTATTTACATTTTACGCTACAAATATTTTGTAAAATCTCGGTGGAAGTGCCAAGGCACTCTAGCTACTAGAACCGTCGACGGGCAACCGCTAAGTACTGCCTAGAGTAGGCACTTAACGCCATCAACTGTTAGTAACCTAATTAATGAACTTTTCATTTAACTACCCACTATGACTACCTATATGTCTACCTAATTAAAATATACGTAGTACTTACTTAACCGGTTAATTATTTTTTATAAGTTTTAATGGAAACTATTTTTGAATTTAAATGGTTTATCAAGTTAAAAATAAAAGGTAATTTTACGTTTTTCGATTCCACCCTCTTTCACCCTTTACCGTTTTTCGATTCAAAAGTACTTAATAATTAAGTTTATTTGAATAAAGCTTATATCACACTTCACTTCACTTTCACTCACTTCACTTTATTGTTTTTCAAACCGCAGTAACTTATCTATGTTGTTTTAACTCTCCTTTGTTTTTTTTACTCATGTAAAAAAAAAGTTTACAATTTGAATTCTTTATAAGTAATCAATCATCATATTTCTAAGCTCAAGAAGAAAATGTAGGATTTGAATTTAAATTTTACGAAGCTTCGCAAAATTTCCTGCAAAGGTGTATTAAAAATCAATCAGCGCTTGACGCTCATAAAATTGTAGGTAAATCTTCTTAACTTCCAAGCAAATTGCGAGGTTATCCTGTACTCAGAAATAATCCGTGGACTTAGTTGCTCCACTTCGTGCTGTAGCTAAATCACTTCGGCTTAGTCTAAGCCAGGTTTTTGGAAACGATTAACTTATCAGACGCTTTTAGCATATATTTGAGCTTGAAAATTCGAAGCTAATCCATTTGTTATGAGGTAGGCGTCGCGCGTCGTTAGCTAACGTTTTAGGTTTTACAGCTTCCTCCCGTGACTTCGTCCGCGTGGACATTTAGAAATTCCCTTGGGACTTGGGAGCCTTTGACCGGGGCATAGACCAAGCGGGGTAAAAAGTATCATAAGTTTTAATCTAGGCTATAAACTCTCTGTGTTCCAAATTTTATCCAAATACGTTCAGCCATTTTTCACACTAAATAGGATTTTACCCAGAAAACTTGGTGGGTCCAAAGTGAAATCTAGCTTAGTCGATATTATGCATGTTTATGAAAAAAAATCCAACTTATGAAAAGGTCTAAGTAACGTCCTTTGTATGATATAACAAAATTAATTGACGGGTCTAACCGAGTACGGCTGTATAATAAATAACAGACAATTTGATAAAGTATATATAGTTGCTGAACATTACAAAGAGTGGCACTTAACCCGGCGAGCATGTGGTGAAAAAAGTTACACCTAGCATGTGGTGGGGTTTGCCAAACCCCAACATATAATTACCTATAAATGCCAATTTATTAAACCAAGACTTAAGAATTTATTCGTATTTTGAAATATGGTTTATATTTAGTGTATAAAATAAAAAACAGTGTATATTTATATACTTTTATTGTATTATTTATCAGAAATACTAAAATATAACATTAACAAAAAAAACAAAAAAAGGAACTTCTGAAAAAGGAACTAAAATCAACTAATTCTTTAATAAAAATATAAAATCAACTTTAAAAACTTAAAGAATATAAGATTCTCAATAGCATATTTTTTTTAAAGAATTAGTTGATTTTAGTTTTAGTATTTTTGATAAATAATACAATAAAAGTATATAAATATACACTGTTTTTTATTTTATACACTAAATATAAACCATATTTCAAAATACAAATAAATTCTTAAGTATTGGTTTAATAAATTGGCATTTATAGGTAGATATATGTTAAAACTAACACGGAGCATGTGGCGGGGTATGACGCACCCCACGAACATTTACACGCGTGTAGCTCCTGCGCCGGTTGACGCGACACTGCGGTCACGCCACTCTCCCCCCGCGGAGTACATTGGCTCCAGCTACTCGAAGCAACAAACCAATTGAGGGGCAAATTTGAAAAATACACGACTTCGCGCAAAGCATGGGCATGTCACACCCCACCACAAGCTCGCCGGGTTAACAGCCTTTTTAAAAACATTGGAGACCGTTTGACCGTCATAACCGTTTCAATTTGAACTTTAAAAGCACCAGTAACATTTTAAAAGCTCGTATGCGCGCGCTAAAAGCAGCCAAATTGCAGGGATGCCATTGCCAACCTTTATAAAAAAACTTACACTTACTTACTTACTCCGATGGCTCAGCGACCCGAAGTGAGTCTTGGCCTCCGACACAAGGTGGCGCCACTGCTCCCTGTCTTGCGCGATCTCTTATAAAAAAAACGTTGTAAAATACCAAGATTTTTATCACAACAAAATATTTATTCATGTACCTAAACAATTTTTAATATATTATTATTTTGTATAGGTACCTATCACCATCGAGATAAATATACCTATCACAGAACTGCTTTGTGATATCGAGAAAATTAACGAGAACTGAAAAATTTCACCTCATGCACTAAGGTATTTTATACTTGTGAGTACTTACTTTTGATTGAATATTTTTAAATGAATACCGCTTTCGATATCTATATATTTGTTATTTTTTCGAGCCAACCCTAAGCCAAAGTTGGAACACAGGGGTGTGTCATCATGGCAGGATTTATGGCACATTGGTTGGATTAGCTCTGCTGCTTTGCCATAATGGATAGCTTTTAAATTTTTCGTAGTGCCTTTTGAAATGACTTACATATTGATTGTAGATCCAGAAGCGGGAAGGTGTCATGGGAAATAGAAATTACGTAGGATGATTATGACAGTAGCTGATTTAAAATAATGACGATTTAAGTTAAGCCACATCTTTTCATATTCTATAATATTATTATCATGAATGTAGAATTCTAAATACTTAACATTACTCTGAAATAATCTAGTTTAAGTATAGTAAATTTATTAGATTTTTAACTTTTTTTTCAGTTACCTACCTCTTTCGATATATCTATCCGCATACAAAAAAAGGTCTGGAACGGGTGGTAGGAAAATATAGACGATTCAAAAGTACTTAATAATTAAGTTTATTTGAATAAAGCTTATTTGACTTTGACTTTGACTTACTACACTACACTCAGCCTGCCTAGCATGACCGATTTATATCGCGTGATATAGCGTTTTATCACGTTTAACTGTCAAAAAGACAAAGGAGTTTGACAGTTGAGTGTCGATAAAATGCTATATCACGCGATATAAATCGGTCATGCTAGGCAGGCAGATCAAAACTAAAAATCTTAAATTACTTACCTATCTATCTATACTAAATGGTAAGTATGTCTGTAGTTCCGTATGTAAAGTTATGTTAACTAAAGCAATCGGCCGCTCGCGGGAAACCCAAACCTATTTTGTGGGGCAACATTTATTTGATTCCTTTTGTGATCCGAGTGAAGTTGGTGGCCGGAAGAAAAAAACATGTTTATTCATGTATTCGTAATTGAATAAAATTGCGCTGGAGTGCAGTCGGGTGAAGAGGTTGCTGCATCGTTGTAGTGGGCTAATTGAACCTCGGCTTCCATCTTGGCTGGATAATGTTGAGCTTTAAATATTTCAAGTTACTTACATACCTACCTACCTTGGATGAGAACTGTAATCCCGTCTGAGCTGCTACGGGTGAGTCGATTTTTTCTAGTGTTTTTTCTATTAAAATATTTGACATTGTGAATGCCTAAAATCTAAAATTTCAAAAACTGTAATCTCCTCGGAGTAACAGTTCTTTTGAGTTTAATGACTACTAAATAATTTCTATTGTCTCTGTGGTCCAATTATGGATGACCACCAATATCTTGAGGACTAAGATTCAGGACCGTTCGCATTTGTCAAGAGTTTGAGTTATCTTAAGTGATCGCCCGATAGATATTATTATTCTTGTTACTTATACTTATCGAAACATTTATCTACCTAATTAAGTACTCAGCATATAAGAAAATTCTTGGTCGGAATTGGAATAGGTACCAATAGCAACAGGTGAACAAGACAGTAACCACGGAAAATATTAACAGAACAAACTTTGTTTCGTTAAGTAAAACAAGAGGGCGAAAGCTGGTTCTAATTAAGTGAGATTTTCATCCACCTCTCTCATTCAGGAACTCACATCAGCCTGTCAATTCTGTAAGAAACTCGCATCTCACTTCGAACCTAACTTGACTTCGCGGGAATTTTAAATCTTAAATGAGATAATGATAGGCTGTTTTTCTAATCCCAAAAGATTTTAAATAGCTATACTAGCTACCTAAAACCTTTTGCAATCGGTAGAATAGTTTATATTCAGTTAATTTTAATAACAATTTCACGCGAAGTGAAGTGAGGTTCGAACTCTCGAAGTGAGATGCGAGTTTGGTTACAGAAGCGACAGGCTGTTGCTAGGCTAGGTCACTTTTGGTGAATGATTAAATATGGATAGAGACTCAAGAAGCTTGCTCTGTAACATTAGAATTTAATAGTCTGTATTGTTTTATCCTTTACCAAACTAAAAAGCATGGTAAGTATCAAAATTTCCATAAAAGAAAAAAAATAATTTGGTCTCACCCCTCATAGTAACCATCAACATCACCTTTTCGTCGAATGTAAAAATTACGTTTTTTTTATTGCATACTAGCTTCCCCCCGCGACTTAGTCCGCGTGGACATTCGCAAAATCCTGAAGGAACCTTTGACCATGATGAAAAGTAGGTATCCTCAGTTTTAATCGGTAATAAACTATAATATGCGTGCACATTTAAATCTGTTTAGCAGTTTTTGCATGATTGAGATTTTATTAATTTGTAAACGTTTACCTAAGTACCTACCTTGGTAATTGATAGATAGATAGATAAAAAGTTTTTTACCATCGCCACTCAAAAAAATGCGTCTTATTCATTGATAACAGTGAATAAAACGCGTTTTTATTCACCGAGTGAATAAAAATATTTTGAATTTGGAACAAGCGCGCATCGTATGAATTAGGTACAAAAAAAAAAAAAGGTGCTGAAAGTATAGAGCTATTCCATAGATAAAGATATAGTTCTACAATTAAATGACAAAAATAATCCCGCCAATTTTATTTAGGTTCTTTTTAGTGTCTTATCTTTGGGTTCTTTTCTAAAAAATATCCCGCTAAATCAATTAGGTCCTTTTTAGTGTCTTATATTTGGGTTCTTTTTTATATATTTGAGAGAGATTAGTTGTTCAGTCTTGCATCAGTCCATTCCATCAGTCTGGTACGATCTTCAGTCTGTAAAAATTCAAAGTCTATACAAACTGATGAAGTGGACTGATGCCAGACTGATCATGTAGTTTCCCTTTTAGTTTACTCGGTGGCGCAGTGGTTTAGCGCCTGGCCCAGCGATTGCGGAAGTTAAGCAACGTTCGCAAGGGTCGGTCATGGGATGGGTGACCAAAAATGTATTATCTCGAGCTCCTCCGTGCTTCAGAAGGCACGTTAAGCCGTTGGTCCCGGCTGCATTTGCAGTCGTTAACACCCACCAATCCGCATTGGGCCCGCGTGGTGGGTTATGGCCCGTCCTCCTTACCACCCATAAGGAAGGCCTGTGCCCCACAGTGGGGACATCAAAAATGCCTGATGGACAACTATAAATACTATAGGTACTGCTATTTTTTTTTCTCGCAGTCAATGGTAAAAAGTAGAGTACACATCTCGTGAAAAAAAAATTTCATCTCGGTCCTTTGTATCCCTCGCTTCGCTCAGGATTCTACTTTTGAATCCCTCGCTACGCTCGGGATTCAACTCTAGAATCCTTCGCTGCTCTCGGGATCCAACTTAGTCCCTCGAACTAAATTCCCTCTTTTTTCACTTGTTGTATAATCTACTATATTGGTGTTTATTCAAACAAGCAAAAAGAATTAAGAAAACAGTGAGAATTGGAAACGTTTTCATTAATTAAATAAGTATAAGGAACAAACAAGAAAACGTAGGGATCCGTGACAGAATCGTTCTGTGAAGCATACCAAATAAAAGATTGAGACGACGAAGAATTTCACAACCTTTTAATGTAGCCATTGTTGTTTTAATTTCACTCCCTTCAAATCTAAAAATTAATAAAAATTGATTTCCCGAGTGTTACGGAATAGTATGCTTACCTATGTATAACAATAATAATAAATTCTTGCACATAAGATGTAAATTATAGTTCAACTAATTAAAAACTCATTACGAGTTCGTTTCATTGTCATCCCAAGATACATTTTAAGAGCTTGATTTATCGAATTTTTCAATCCTCATTACCCTATAAAATTCGTTGCATTATATTATTATGTTCACCTCAAAGTCAGGCCAAAAAAGAAACCACTAAGTTAAAGTATCGACATAAAAAACGTGCAAAAAACCTTTCTTTTTATAAAATTCCAACGCAAAATCGTAATTGGACAGCCAGTAATTAGCCATAGAGCCTTTCAAACATCCTTCTAACTTAAAGGTTGAAAAACTGCCTACAGGAGACGAAATATCGCCTTAATTTCTTCCAAAGCTTTCCACTGAATGACCAGAGGCGCCTTTTGAGCGCGGCATGAATCGCGTAGAAGCCTTTGCCTTTTCCCATTAAGCACTAAACACCGTGCATAGCGAGTCAAGCAAGATAGTTAGTCGAATGGCTCCTTCTGGGAAGTAAAATCATAATACCTAATATATTTATGTCGCTTTTTATCTGAAATATTTATGTAGGTTTGTATGTAATAATAATTGATTTTAACGCTGATGATTCATTGGATCCATTTGAATTTATGGGCGTGCAAAATTCATTGAATTGTACTTACTTACTTCTTTTCAATTTGAATATCAGTGCCCATTACACACAACCCATTACAAAAAAACTATTTATCGTAGGTATTCATTACATAGAATAAGTCTTTGTAATTATTTAAACTAAACTAACAGAGTAAATATTTGTAAACTGATCAATAATGAAAGTAATAATGTAGCATCATACTCGTACCTAGTGTTTTTAATAATAATAATGTAGTTTTGACCATAAGAAAATATGTATAAATTATTGTCACGACCACGGTTGCATTTGAAAACCAGCGCCACTGTTTCAGGCAGTGGCACAAGCTGAGATGTTACCGTTTCAGCAAAAAATGTGTAAATTTGATGTAAATTTTATATTTTTTGTAACTGTTTTGCTGAATAAACATTTTCTATTCTATTCTATTCATATCGGGTACACTTTAACATATTTTTTTATTGTTAAGGACTTTTGACAGCGACAGCACAGGGTGCGTTCCAGTATATACGATGCGTTTGAAAACGTCATTTAATTCCTTTCCAAACGCGTTAATTTAATATTCTTTTAACTATGTGGCGTTAGTGAGTACGAGAAACGATACTACACCAAGATTTAAAATAGCAACATTTGTGCAAAACAACAATTCGATACGAATTAAACTCACCCTCGATTGTTTTTTGTGCTAAGAGTAGGTACAGCACGTCAGACAGAGTCACACTGCAGTGCAGTGCAGTACACTTTTTCAGTAAAATTATGAAGCAACGTAAATTAAAAGTAAAGTTCTATGGAAGCCTTCTTTAAATATTTTGTAAACCATGACGGGTCTCGTCACTAAAAAGTTTGACTTAGGCTCGTCTATTTCTTTTTATTAACCTCGGGCCTTTGTTCGCGATATCAATGCCGGCCTACACCGGTGAAATATTCTGTCGTCCCCTCCTCTCATTATCACTGGAATTTCCAATTGATTGAGAACAAGCCGATAGGAAAAATGTAATTTAAAGGGACCGATCTTCTACAAAGAAATTGAATTTTGGTGTTTATAACTCGCTGTATATTTATGAAAATACTAACATCTTTGATTTTCCTAGGATGGAGGCACAGGAGATTATTGTGTCGTGATGTGTTGAGGTTTTTTTCCATGCTATAAGCTATAAGCCCTATGCTCGATGGCGCTGTGGTGTATGGGATAGCGGATGTGCGATTGCCGAGGTTAATCTTTCGCTGGGGTCGGTCATCAGTTGGGTGATCAAAAAAAAATTAACTCGTTCTTTACTGTGCTTCGGAAGACACTTTATTAAGCTGCTGGTGACGTCTGCCCCTATTAGCAATAACAACCCGTTTTTTATTATAGTTAGGGCAAATGCAGTCTTTACGCATACCATACAAGCCTGCCTAGCATGACCGATTTATATCGCGTGATATAGCGTTTTATCACGTTCAACTGTCAAAAAGACAAAAGAATTTGACAGTTGAGTGTCGATAAAATGCTATATCACGCGATATAAATCGTTCATGCTAGGCAGGCTGGCATGCTGGGCTCGGTCATTTAGCAAGAAGCCACTCCTGGTTTGTCTCCCGCCGCCCTCGGGTCCCCCGTCGAGCCTGAATAATAGGCTCGGTGGGGGATCCGGGGTTCTAACCTCTCCCCAACCCTCATGGTATAGCCCATCCCATTCTATTATTTTTTCATCCATGAATAGGCTATTGTGTCACGTAGTGGCGGGATTTTAAAATGAAATTAATGATGATGAGGGCTATATCATGACAACCGAGAGCAAACTGGGCCTCAATTCCGCTAAATGTAATGTAGTTCAATTGCACGTCGTCAGCATGGCAATAGCATAAAATGACACTTTTGGTATTCTGCTCCTGTTATGAGAGTCGAATAGCGGCTACCCAGCGGCTGGGTAGTAATTCCAAACTGAATATTGATGTATGAAAATTCATGGGGACCATAGATTTAGCTAAGTTTGGAATTACCTGCGTATATGCTGAATTCCGAAACGGAAATCCGTCTGTGTGTGGCCACTTTTTACAATCTACTCTGTGTCTTTATTGAAGCCGATGCGATGCTGACGACATGCCAGCGATATGCTGACGACGATCTACTCAAAATTAGTAGAATACCGTTTTTTGATCAATGGCGTTAGCAAATCAATGGCGTGTCTGCTACATAGCAGTTTGTGGTAAAATAGCGGAATTTAGGCCCGTATGGCAGAGTAGATGTTAGATACCAATCACTAAGCAAACAACACTTCTATAAAATCAAATACCTACACACGAATGAAATATGTATGCCAAATGCCAATATTTTGACGCTCACTGAAGAGATCGTTGAAAGCTTGAGTACTCGAAAGTTCTCACTTCTGTTGAAGCATCCATCGAAAATCGTGCACATTCGCACTTTTCGTTCGCATTCCTTTTCAGCATTATAGTCTAGCAAAGAAGTGTTTACCGTTAAAGTGGATCTTTAATATACAACATTACTTTTACACTTACCTATAGTCAAACTTACATAAAAACACCTTTATCTTTGCTTAATGTAACTATACTGTACTCGGTAAATATTTTCACTGTTAATCACTTCATTAACTTACTGGTATCTATATGAACGAACATATACCTACGTAGGTGATCAAGTGTAATAGGAGTTAGCCTTTTAATTTACATGCAACAAATCTAGACCGAACCACTCAACCAAACCTTCCCCGTTCAAATTATTAGACGATGCCTACGTACAACCATCGTGCTTAATAACCTAGGTACTATCATCATGCCGCAACTGTACAAGTTGAATATTCAAATAAAACAAGGCTTTCTTTATTCACTTCAGAGTTCAGACATCTTTAGTTCAGACTATTATACATATACCTATTCTGTGGTTCAGAAATCTGTATGTACCTATTTAGTACCATAGAAATAAAATACTTTAGTGAACATCTTAAGTAAGACGGGCTTTGTACCAGAAAGCCGGCGGGCGTTGCTCTAAGGTGAACACTATAAAACTTTTTCATCTAAAGTTTTTTGTCTATGAGATTTTTAATACAAAGTGTATATCGTATTAAACGGTATACGTAGCATCTCTACCACCGCGTCACTAGCAAAGTACTGCTCAACACAGCAAAGATCCAGACGATAGGACATGTCCTGATTCTCAAGTTTAACTTAACGCCTCTTCATACTACATGAATTTTTATTAAATGAAAACCAAGGTGTAAGCTTTTTAAATAAATTACTATTATCAGGAAAACTTCCAAACAATTTCTTATTTCGTTACTTACTTGAATCATTCTGCTCAGCATCTCTACTTGGCAAAGAGAAGAATGAATATTATGTCTATGCTAAAGAGGATAGAAATACGTGCCATACATAAGATAAAAAATACACGTAGTGATTATGGATTACAATACTCTTTGAAAACCACCGCAAATATGTCAAAGACGGCATGTTCGCATCTGGCTTACATTTATTACTTTTTAGAAAAGCGTTACTTTGAAATGCCTTTTGAATACAATTTAGTTTAAATTGCCATGATTCTTAAATGGCGACATTTTATCGGTATCGTTATCATATTAGCACTTCAGAGAGTATTGAGTGAGTTCCTGAAGGTAAACCACGTCAATTGGGCAGTGGTAGAATCCCTGGCTGAAGAGAATCCTCACATTGTGGCCCTACTAGACAATAAAATATCATATCTGTGCACGGGGACTGTTTTAAACCACAGGACAGTTCTAACATCAGGCACTTGTATCAAACCTGAACTGTTTTACATCGCAATAGGAACGGCAGTGCTGAATAAATATACAAACAAAAAAAACCTCTTTGCAATAGAAAAAACGATGATACACAGAGACTACACGTTCCAGCTTCGAAATGAAGATCTGAACGTGACTCATATGCACAGCAACCTCGGCCTCGTCTTCTCATTGCGACCTGTGTTGGACATGTACACCCCTGCAGCAAAAATAGGAAATTATTACGCGTCAGAATTGCGCAGCAGAGATTTGTTGGCAGTCGGTTTCGGACCGATCAGTGACACGGGAAATATAGCTTTACAGTTCCTGACTTACCGCCAGAGTCCGTGCAGCAACCCCAAATGGTATTACTGCGTGTGTGGTAACGAAGTAACGAAATACAGCGGCATTGCCGTGCAACCGTTCGGCGAAGGAGCGCCAGTATATTTGGACTCGGAACTAATTGGTGTCACAGCCTTGCCTTGTGGGATGTTAGAGATAAAAGCTACAGGTTCGAAGTACAATATAATAACTGTCATAGGACCGTACCTAGCGTGGATAGAGAAATCATACTCCAATATTACTAATAATAACATATTATTTCGCAGTAGGAACAGTGCTGAGAGGAGTACTTTCAACGTGTATCTTTTAATAGCTGTTAGTCGAGTACTGAATTAAAAAAGTGATGATCTAGCTCTTGATGTGATTGTTATCGCATTAATAACTTTACATGGATGTGCGTTTGTGGATGGCTCCGCCAATATTCCAGCGGAAATTGAATCTGTGATTACGTCGCGCACCTAACGTTATAGCCGAATGAAATTCGATGTTACACTGAAATGTTTTATGTCTCCGTTCAAATAAAATGAAGAATGGTAACTGTTTCTTTTATTTCAGCTTTAAATAAATAAATGTTTTTATAACCTAATACTACTTTTTTTTCTGATATCTCCCTTTCAACTTTCATTTTATATACATACACTTTCTCTTCTCTTTATTTATGTATATCTATATCTATTGTCCTTCTAGTATTTTTGCACCCACTCCCCTCTTTCCTCTTCCCCTTAATATTTTTCTACTCAAGGTTGCCTGGAAGAGACTGCTACATAGCAGTAAGGCCGCCTTTTGTGTACTTGTCCATGTTTATTGTTTGCTCCTATATGTCTTTGTCTAGTGTGCAATAAAGCGTTTTATTATTATTTACGTAAAATTTTGTTTTTCTCAGCTCAAAGCTGGTTTATCTGTAATTACGGGCCTAGGCCAAGTAAATTACAGGGTTTGGTGATTCTGTGATATGTGTGATGAGAGGTGTGGAGTTATGGTGTTTTCGTCGATACTTACTTACTTCTTATTATTATTATTATTACTATTGAAACTTTGTCATTTTAGGCATCATGGTAGCTTTTTATTAGACTTTCTCCAAAAAGAATAAGCAACGTTAATAAGCGTGTACCTCAATATTTTTTAACTTCCTACTTCCTAATAATGTGAACAATGTGTGTAAAGGTGAACAGTACCTCTACCATACGAATGTGGTAAAGTAAATTTTAGCCTTCAACTCATGGTACGGATTTTAGTTCCGCTACTGCCCAATAGAGGCGCTGTACAGATTCTCATACAAATTGTTTTACGTTTACTGTACCGTAAACGTAAAAAAAAACTCATGGTAGAGGTACAGTAAGCAGACTTTCAACGTGTCTGGCAAGATGTAGAAACACGGTAGAAACTATTAAAACCGTCCGGCTACTGTAACATCTTTCTATTCTATAGGTTCCCAACCCATGTAACATATACCTATAAAGTTCAGCTTTTATACTGTCTATAACGAAAGCACAGAATACTGGCGAAAGTACAATTTTATATTTTTTTTATGTTTAGGGGTGTCTGGCAGGGGGTTGCAACACTTGCAACTATACTAAGTGTCCGGCAATGGATGACGTTTTCTAAATGTTAATACGAAGAAAATATAGAAAATTTGAGCCTTATACTTTAATGAATTTGATGTAGGTACTATTTTATACACCTCCACCTGTTACTTGCGTAAGTAACCACAACTCAAATTCTACACTCGCTGATCGTTCTTACCTGTGTTAGAGGCACCCTCAGAAAAACTTTTAGCTTTTATAAAATGACGAAGGTCTGGCCGTCGTCGTGGGCTCTTAGGCTATATTAGCGAAAGTTGCTTCGCCGAATCGTCGTTGAATTGATTACCACACTTGTTTGCAATTACAATTGAAGCGTAGAGCTAACAGCATGCTAACTGTAACAAACCGTTGCGCTTAAGATTGCACGGCTGTGTCTGCATTCAGTTGCACTGCGATTCCGAGTACAAACCACTCAACTCGGTAAGTCTGTACTTTAAAATAATCACTACTAGGTTAAGTTAGGCTAGGTTTAGTTTAAGATAATCACTAAGTTAAGTTGGTAATCTCTTTATGGAACTTCCTTTAGTAGCTTTCACTAAATATAAAATTAAACAATATTTCGATTGTTAGGGCCAATTACCAAATTATGATAAGTAATTAATTTGTATAGGAATTAATATTATGTTGCTAGGTAAAGCGGAGTATCGTGCACCATAAACCACATAGGTATATAGGTACTGTTTTGTTAAAATTTTTTTTTAGATTAGCGAAATTATCAAAACCGCTTCTTATAGAGTTACCTACCTACGTGTTTGTGCCAAAAAAAAAATACAGGCTTTAGCAGGCTACTTAAAGCCCTGTGTGCAGGGCCCCAGATTACAGGGCCACTGCTTGCAGTGCAGGTAGGGTTGCCAACCGTACTATAATATATAGTATTGTACTATATTTCGGGTCTGCGTACTATATACTGTTGAAGAAATATATAGTACGCAAAAATACTATATTTTTAACATCGAACGCTAAGAAACAAATCGGTTTTGGTCATTGGTTGGCCTGCTTTATTTTTGTTTTGAGATTTTGTTGGTAATCATCTGCAAAATATAACATTGTTCTTTCTTTGAGAAATATAACTCAAGTCTTAGATTAATTAGTTATGGAAAGTGGTAGCGATAACGAAAGTGCGTCAAGTTCAATTCAAGTGCTCCGCTAACGCCGATTAAAAAGCGAAAGATACAAAAAAGATTCCAAAAATATCCAAAACTTGTTGAAAAATGCAAAAACTGAAAAAATATAGTTCTTATTAAAATAAATAAGTAAAAAAATGTATTTGCCTATTAAATACTATATTTTTTTGAAGTGTACTATATTTTTATAGCTTAATTTGAAAAATACTATATTTCGCCAAAGACATGTTGGCAACCCTAAGTGCAGGGCCACTGGCTGCAAGGCATTGTGTACGCATGCAGGGCTTGATGCAGGGCTTTGAGTAGACCGCTTAAGCCTGCATTTTACTTTTTTTTGGCACTAACAAACACGTAGGTTTTGCTAATTGGCTAGTTTCATAATTGACTAGAAATAACAACCACAATCACGATAAATATCTTTTATTCTTAATCTAAAGACTATTAGGTGGTTATTTATTTTGTGGTGCGCGCTTTTACAATACCTAGGTAACATGTAATAAGTTGTTAACCTACCTCATAAAGAAGTCATGAGATTAGCGAACAAATTAACTAATTATTAATATTCTTACTTTATCTACTTCTTAGGTACCTACCTATTCATTATCTTGTAAAACTGTGTTATTACTTAAGTATTATAAAAGCATACTTATCGCATATTTTAGTTAAAAATATCTTAAGTTACTATCTCAACCTTTTCACCCTTAACTTGATAACAAATAACACAACAAAATTTCAGTATTACGAGTCTGTCACACTGAGTAGACTGTTGTTCTATAATTCACTACGATAATTACGTGGTTTTTTTTTAAGTGTTTAAAAAGCTTTATTAACTAAAGTTACCTCTTTAATATGCTTCCCATCAGAGTGTTTGTGAGAAACATGAGCAAAGTAAAGAAGTGGTCTCGTTTGGACAAAGTTGGTATACTTGGTGTGCCTTTCGAAAAAGGACAGAAGAAGTATGGAGTGAGCATAGCCCCAGCAGCTATGAGAGCTGCTGGCCTCATCAAACAACTTTCAGAAATAGGTAAAAAATTAAAATATCGTATAGTAAGTAGGTAGGTACTTTGTTTGCCCCATGATATAATAATTGTACCTAACTTTCATAAGTTTAAATGTGTTTCTGCATGCAATTTTTTTGACCGCGATATGCGAATTTGTCTTTATGAGCACTTGCCCAGAATTTGTCTAAGTTGCCCTTCAGGCACAGAATACATAATAGTACAAGTCTTCAGGGAGATAATTTATAAAAGTGAAGCAACAAAGTAATTTATATCCACCTACAAACCCGTGCCTCAAAGTGCCTCATTTTATATTCCTCTGTAGGATCTCCCTTCGGACATCTACGTCTTATCAAATGTTAATTTAAAACGTGCTTCAAAATCGTGATTTAATTCCTCATACCTACTTAATTTAGTCACCTTTGCAATAGTAGAATTCAAATACTCTAGCAGTATGAAAAGTTTTACTACGTATCGATGTACCTACCTAATGTAACGTAGTAATTTGTGTAATATTATTTTTCTCACTTATGCTCTGAAATCTTATCATTCCATTTGAAAAAGGAATGCGGGGCGTTCAACATTTCCGAGGGGGTCTGGTTCATCACATTCTAAATTTAAAATTCAGGCCAGGAATGAATTTCAATACTTACTTCCCGCACCAGCCACCAGTGCGGGAAGTAGGTACAGTGCGAAGATGATCTGGGTGGTCTGCGGCAACTTCTTTTTTTTGTTTTAGCTGTTCACAAAAACAACACAAATCACACTATAGAGGGCGACACCTTCAATGAAACACACACTTTTAAACGTATAGATATATTACCACCGCCGTGGTCAAAAAAAGCGAACGAAAATAATGAATCACATTAGGACCTCATACAATTGTTAAAGCAAAACCATACCGCGATCCACGAGGGTACAGCGCCATCTAGTATTGGTTGGACGAACTTTACTATTGGTGGATCGATGTGATAATGCAACTTAAACACAGTTAATTTATTATAAAGGTAAAATTATTTAATAGGTACTATAATAACGATACAATAAAAAAAATGGTGCGCACAGAGTATATTACTATAAGAATAAAAACATTTACATTTAATAATTGCCCGAACATGAATAATATAAATTTTAATATTAATTAAATTTAATTAAGTTTCAATTGAAAAGTTTTTTATTTCCTCGCATTTCTTGAGAAAAGCACTATACAAGCCTTGTTCTGGAAGCTACTTGCATTGCCTCGAATGATTAAAGCCCTCGCCTGCGGCTCGGGCTTCAAACCATCCTCGACAATGCAATCGCTAGCTTCCCGTTCACGGCTGTAATGTACTATTTCTCAAACATGCTTGGAAATTCGATCATTATTTTGACAACCTTCTTCGTGCTAAATCGGAGTTTACGGACTGACATAAACCGCGCCGGCAATCTTAGTATGAGAATCCATTACTAACGTGTTATAATGGATTTTCATACAAAAATTGTCGGCGTCTGACCGGCAATGTTTCTATTAAATCTCATTACGCACGTGTAATTCAGAAATGGAGCGAACTTTTTAATGAATCACGAATAATGGGTATCAAATGAAAGGCCTTGATGAGCGAGCACAATCCAATTTTTTTTTTAATATTAGGTATATGGGTATCAAATGAAAGGCCTTGATGAGCACATTCCAAAATCATGAAAAAAAAGAAAAAAACCTTTTTTTTAATACCTAGGTATAATATGGGTATCAAATGAAAGGTCTTGATGAGCACATTCCAAAAATATGAAAAAAAACGAAAAAAATAAAAAGAAAAAAAACCTTTTTTTTAATACCTAGGTATATATATGGGTGTCAAATGAAAGGTCTTGATGGGCACATTCCAAAAATATGAAAAAAACGAAGAAAAAAAAAAGAAAAAAAAACTTTTTTTTAATACCTAGGTATGGGTGTCAATTGAAAGGTCTTGATGAGCACATTCCAAAAATATGAAAAAAAAACGAAAAAAAAAAGAAAAAAAACTTTTTTTTTAATACCTAGGTATATGGGTATCAAATGAAAGGTCTTGATGAGCACATTCCAAAAATATGAACAAAACGAAAAAAAAAAGAAAAAAACTTTTTTTTTAATACCTAGGTACATGGGTATCTAATGAAAGGTCTTGATGAGCACATTCCAAAAATATGAAAAAAACGAAAAAAAAAAAAAAAAAAAATTTTTTTTTCTTAATACCTAGGTATATATATGGGTATCAAATGAAAGGTCTTGATGAGCACATTCCAAAAATATGAAAAAAAAACGAAAAAAAACTTTTTTTTTAATACCTAGGTATATGGGTATCAAATGAAAGGTCTTGATGAGCACATTCCAAAAAAATGAAAAAAACGAAAAAAAAAAAAAAAGAAAAAAACTTTTTTTAATACCTAGGTATATGGGTATCAAATGAAAGGTCTTGATGAGTAAGTACATTCCAAAAATATGAAAAAAAAAAACAAAAAAACCTTTTTTTTAATACCTAGGTATATGGGTATCAAATGAAAGGTCTTGATGAGCACATTCCAAAAAATGAAAAAAAAAAAGAAAAAAAACTTTTTTTTTAATATTAGGTGTATGGGTATCAAATGAAAGGCCTTGATGAGTACACTCTAAAAAACTGGAAAAAAAAAATAAAAAACGAAAAAACTGGAAAAAAATTTTTTTTTTTCAACATGGGTATCAAATGAAAGGCCTTAATGTGCACATTCCAAAAAAATAAAGAAACTGGCTCCTTTCTTCTTTTTTCAATTTTTTGCTTTAATTTTAAATTAAAATTAAAAGTTAAAAAAACCTTCTTGGTTTGAATTTCCGCGCATTATTTGAGAAAAGTACTATACAAGCCTTGGCCGCAACTAGGCATTGATGGACTCACGTATGTGTGCCTCGGCTTCGCCTCGGCCCACATTTTCACGTTCGTCCTTCAATGCCTGTCTTGCGTGCCGCTGCAGTAATGTACTATTAATATACAGTATGTCCCAAAACATTGCCACACGGAAGAAATGTACCTCCCTTAATATTGATGTTCAACTCTACATTGACAGGGACTGTGCGGGCTGAAGCAGAATCAATAAAGAATCCAATTACCAATGAAAAAATATGAAGCATCACTAATAAACTATAATAGGAGTCACTTATTTTGGCACCTGCCATGCCAATCCATGCTGGGTAAATAAGACCTGTAGTCAGACAGTTCCTTGACCAGCAAAGCGACGGGCATGCCGTTTGTACTATTAGTTATTCTGTGATGCCGTGCTCCGAGCCTGATCCTCTACCCAGATGTGGATCATGTCTTTATAGACTTTATAGTGAACATCTACACCTACAGTTCCAGTAAATAAAAATGTTGAAAATTTAAAAAAACTAAAAATAACCGCCTGCTTCAAAAGACAAGTCAACTGAAAAGATGGAAAAAAGATCCAATAAATATCTACAGCATTGCCTCGAAAGATTATCCTCTAAAAAAAATTGTTTACTTAAATAATAGCACCTCACAGCCGCTATATTGTTTTTTTAACGTCGATTAACTAAGAACACTTGTCTAACGATATCTTGTAACTTGTTTTTTTTTTCATAGTAGGTTGTTTCGGTTCCTATAGTACCTACCTAAGACAAGCGATTTCTCAAAAATCTTTGAATGAAGTTCAAATAATTTTGTAGTCTTCTTTGATCAAAGCTTCAATATTTATGGAACTTTCCCTTCGCGTGGCAAAGCTTTGGGACACCCATAGAAATCAGAGACATGACGTAACCGGGACTACTTGGTGGGTTCTCCACATTTTCTCTATGGTGAAAGTAGCTTGTCGACACCGCAATATCCAATGCGGCTACATTTTACCTTAAACATAAACATAGAGTAAAAAGACCAAAATGATGAAATTATTAACTTCGCCTTCACACTTACAGAAGGTCTCGATGTAAAGGACTATGGCGACATCGAGTCGGTATGCGAAGAACATGGACTGATCGTGGACAACATGGCACACTTGCAACAAGTGTCGATGTGCAACCAGAGACTATCGGAGAAGGTGTCACAAGTACTGAAGGACGACCGTGTAGCCGTTACTATTGGTGGTGACCATTCCATCGGAGTGGGTAAGGCATTATTATGTAGGTAGGTACTTACTTACACACAATTAGAAAAAACCGAATACAATTTTAGGTCAGCGCCATCTCTAGACCGATAGTAGCATAATGTAATTTTTGTTGATGATTTCTGAAAAGTGTGTTGTTTAGAGACATCGTTTTATTTTTCCTGTAGGTGATCTTTACATCTTATTCATACAAAAAAAAACCTTTATTTTAAACACTTTTATTTACAGGAACTGTAGACGGTCATTACAGAGTAAATGAAGACATGATCCTCATCTGGGTAGACGCGCACGCAGACCTCAACACCAACAAGACCTCAGGATCAGGCTCGGTGCACGGCATGCCCGTCGCTTTGCTGGTCAAGGAAATGTCTGACTACTGGCCTTATTTACCCAGCATGGATTGGCAGGTGCCAAAGTAAGTATTTTCCTTGTTAATTGGATTTTTTATTGATTCTGCTTCAGCCCACACAGTTTCTGTCAATGTAGAGAATAGAATAGAATGTCAAGGTATTAACAACTGGATAATACCACAGGTAAAGCTATTATGATACCAAAATTTTTTTCAGGTTCTCAATAAAAAGTCTAGGTTACGTTGGCCTTCGATCAGTAGACCCATTCGAAAGATTGGCTATCAGCAAATATGACGTACCAGCATTTGCCATGGAAGACATTTGCGAGTAAGTAAATATCAGTCCTAAATAGATATTATACGATGTTACGAAAAAAGGTCCGGAAAGATATTTTTGGTTTCCATAGCCAATGAGACTCCTTATAATTCAATTTGCCTTTCATCATCCTGATCCTGACACCCTGTGACTTCGTTATTTAATTTTGAAATATTAAATAGCCTTTCGAGGAAATGCTTTTAGCGTCTCAGGAAATAAAGATGATATAGGTAAGGTTGGTAGGTAACCTATCTTTTCAATCACTAAGATGAATAATGGATACAATCTAGATTATTTTTCAATCTATGTAGGTATATAGGTAACTCGTATTATACCTATACAGTTAAGAGCCATAACACACTGGTATGCCATGGCGACGTCGCCGCGTGCCGGTGAGGTAGCCATGGCTACCTTTGGCTACTTAGCGTGGCCAAATGAAGATGCCGCGTAGGCGCCCGGCGGCGGCGGGCTGATTATCATTAGAAACCACCTAGCGACCGGTCTCATTTGACAGATGAATGTGATACATTGCTTCTTCTTTTTGGGGTAAAAAAACATAAAAGAAAAGTAGCAATGTAGGTATGTCAAATGAAACCGGTCGCTAAATAGATTCTATTTAGATAATCAGCCTGCCGGTCGGTAGTTAGTTAGATAGTGGCTACGCTTCCAAATTGGCGACGACGCGCGACGTCTAGCCAGATGGTAGCCAAGTGTGATACCTGCCTGTCATACATTTCAATACGAATATTTATTTGGATACGTAGCCGGCGACGTCGCCATGGCGTCCCAGTGTGTTATGGCTCTTAGTCTGACAAAATTCAGACCTGCGGGTCTATCGGCTGAAAACTTTTAATATCATTGGCTAAAAACAATGAAGTTAATCTAAGCTTGGATGCAGTCTTAAAAATAAGCAACAAACCTTCAAATAACATGTTGCAAACTTGTAATTTAATTTATTGACGTAAGTTATAACTATTGACGCAAATAATGCGATATTATTGCGATAATCGTGCGTTAGCGTTCAAACAAATAAAATGATTTTCTTTTGAGGAACAGGAACTACAAAATAGTTAAGTGTGTGGTGAAAGAACCCAAGAAACATTTTTGACTTATACCTATTTCTCTCCAACTATGTGATTCTTAACTTAATTAGATACTTATCTGACAAAAAAGTTATTAAAGAAGATACTACTTAGGTACTAACTAAAGACGTTGCTGTTGCTGAAGGCACAAACAATAAAAAAAATATTTTGTTAGTGAAAGATTAAAATAGGTAATGTTGTTTTTTTCATAGGCACGGTATCCAGAATTCCATAAACCACATCCTCCAAATATTGGACCCGTGTATGGACAGGCCGATCCACGTGAGCTTCGACATTGATTCCCTCGACGCTCTGGAAGCGCCCAGCACTGGTACTCCAGGTAGGTATTTACATTATAATATGGTATTTACAGAATAATTAATTAAATAATAATTAATAATTAATTAATAATTAATTAAATTAATTAAGTTGGTAAAAATAGGTCATAGGTACTTACAGCTTATTATCTCAATGGGGTTGGTAAACTTTTTCAAAACTGTTGTGAATTATATATTTTCTGGTAGGCTTTGGAGTCAGGAATAACAAATTGCGGAATTATATAATGCTTAATTTTAATTTAAATAAAAAAATTAATTTTTAATTTACAGCATAGTACAATAAATCACTATTACGGCTGTATGCGTTGTATTACTTTCTATGTTGTTGCTCAAAACAAAAAAAACAAAGGTTAAACATTACTCTTTGTCACTGTCAAATCTGTCAATCAGTTTTTTAAATCAGTAAATGCAAAGGAACTTCGTGTTCAGCCGTATGTTTGATATTTTATCGCGATAATAATATAAAAAAATATATTTAGTTAACAAGGTAAAATAAAAAAAACATAATATTATTTTCAACACACTTGCTCGTAAAGTGAGCCCTAATACATCGCTTTTAGGGCCATAAACCGAGCTATAACAAACGCGTGCAATAATATATAAAACACTAGTTCGTAATAGAATTAACCCTACAAAGTTAAATTAGTACCTTACTGCAAGTTCTATGCGAGTAAACAGAGCATTCCCAATTTAGCCGGGTAATACAGTTATTTTTTTAGTAACAACAAAGAGGTTGTATGCTGCTGAAAATTCATATACATTTTTGGAATTAATAAATGTGTAACTCCTTAATTGAGTCAAACAAATATTTATTATTATCAAATTATTCATAATTCACAATATTTTGTTATAAAATATTAAAATATTTGCATTTTATCACCTAAAATTATAATTTTGAAGTAGGCTGTATGCTCGCTCACCCCTTTGTTCGCAAAATATTCTTGCGTTTTGAGTGTGAAAAAAACAAAAAAAAACCTGCGCGCCTTTTTCCATAATTATCATATTTTGTTTTTGTCGTATTTGTTGCTGTGTGGTAAATTACTTTGTTTTTTCCTCGCAAATGTGTTGAAAAACGTCGTATGAAACTCGTGAGCTCTTGCTCATTGCACACTCGGCTGAGTTACGCCCTCACCTGCGGCTCGGGCTGCAACCCACAGCCTTGTGTGCAATGAGCAACCTAAGCTAACTTGTCTCATAATGTACTATTTCTTTATTCTTCAAACTTGTGCTATCAAAAAAAAAACAATTCTCTTCGAAAAAGTTTACCAACCCCATTCGGTTTGTGTTTCATGGCGAAATACATGCGGTCACCGACGAAATGTTTATAAAGGCAGGGGCTTATTGTCCTATTTCAAAATCTATCGCAATCGCTTTCAGGATTGATGCTTCTTTTTGGCACAAATAAAAACATACCAAAGAAATGCAGCAATGTGTCACATCCATCTGTAAAATGAAAGCGATTGCGATAGATTTTAAATTAGACAATAGTAGTGGATCACCATAAAAGACGTATAGGAGGTTAGGTACCTAACCTACCTAGCACATACTTTTTCGAGTGCATCTTTTGATAAAATGACCGTCCAATTCAAAAAACCTATTGTTTTTCTAGAATAGGAAAACCTTTGTTTGAGTCTGGGACTAAATAACAAAAAATAAAAAACAAATCATTTAATATCATTGTACCCAATTGAATTTGTTACTAGGTAATCGTCTAGAATAAAATTACCTACCGAGGTAGGTATATTGTTTCATTTTTCTTACAGTCCGTGGAGGCCTGACCCTTCGGGAAGCCATTCGCCTTATGGAGATAATACACGACACTGGACGTCTGCGGGCCATTGACTTAGTGGAAATAAACCCAGCAGTTGGCAACGAGTGCGACCGCCAAAGGACTATAGAAGCTGGTCTCTGCGTGTTGAAGGCTGGCTTAGGGTTCTCCAGGAGAGGAACGGCCCCTAGAGGAGTTCTGGACCTGCCAGTGCAAACACACCACGATCATGATTGCCCTGCTAAGGAACTGCAGAAGGGCTTGTAAATGTTGTGCTCTAGATGCAGTACATCACAGAGTTTGAGAGCACATCAAGTCACTATTACACTAAGTAGGTACCTACCTCTACTGCACAAGATTACAAACTTACAAGGAATACAATGATCGTCTCAAGACCGCGTACCTACCTAATTACTACATTATTTACCTAAAAACCTTGTTGACCTTCATTAAAATATGAGACAACCCATTATGTATGTTTTTTTCAATACAGTTGCTCGAAAATGTTAGTTTACGATGACAGTCGAGCGTGCGGTAAGTTGATTTTACCGCGCGCCGTGCGTTTTTGTTTACGGATTAGGCAGGTAGGTAGTACAGCGTGCGGAAAGTTGATTTTACCGCACGCCGGCGCCGTGCGTTTTTGTTTACGAACGTTTTTTTGTAATTTCCACTAGCTTCTGCCCGCGACTTCATCCGCGTGGACAGTAGAAAAATATTGCAACCAGTTTAAAATGACCCCTTTAGTGTATGAAAGCTAGTACTACGGAGAGTTCAAGCTTTTTCTCTGGTTCCACCCACCTGAATTTGATGAAACATAGCTTAGATTTTAAGTTGGACCTCAATCTACTAAATTGTGAAAATCCATCAAAATTCGTTTAGCGGTTTTTGCGTAATCGCGCACAAATATTTAGAATTTGCAGTTTTATTATATGTATAGATTACAATTTCAGTAGTACCTATAATGTTTTCTCGCAAATGTATTGAAAAAAGTAGCATGGCACACGGTTGTTAAGGTTTTTTAAAACTCCTTACCAACCTTGTATCATTATGGTTTTTCTACAACAACTACAACTACTATTATGGTTTTATCGGGCATAACAAAATAACTTATTTTTCACTCCTCTTGCTCAAAAAGTCCGTCATTGTAACGTACAAGAGCCGAGATAAAATAGCATAATAACCCCTAGGGGTTAAAGTTTTTTCTTTTTTAATGTTTGTCTATTACCAATGAGCCTACTAAAACGAAAAAGTATTTATTCATAATCACGAATAAAAACTCGCTCGACTTAATACTGGGGGTCTATTACGAAAAGTTTCATGCGATACACGCAACTGCGTCCGTGCTTCGTTATGATTGTTTCCTATTACAAAGCACTTGCGTATGCGATATCGCAAAGTGATTGCGTAAGTTTTTTCTCTAGCGTATCCGACATCATTCATTCAATAGTCTTTGGGCTACGATAGCCAAATTGAAAATGTGTTTAATAGCCACAACCGACGAACTGCAGACGATTATCGTGACCAAGTGATTGCGTACGTTATTTTCGTAATAGGCCCCCTGTTTCTCATTCTTATTTTTGAAAATGGAACTAAAAGCATCTCTTCGGTGAAATCATAGACTTATTTATACTGTGCACAGAGTGAATCGTAGAATGCGTGTTTGGGTTGCTTAGCCTGCTACAGCAGAAATTAAAAAAAGGTACCATGGCGCGAAATCTTTAGAATTTTTCTATAATTACATACTGATTGAAGTGACTGTAATAGGAAAGAAATAATTTTAATCTTTTGCCGTCAACAAATCATTTATTTAAATATTGTACAAAAAGTTTATGAAGTGGAGGATAGAAAAACGAGTGGATTCGTTTACGGAAGAAGGTAGGTATACTATTTAATATTGTATTTTATTTTCTCGCAATCGTAGTGAAAAGTATAGTGTAACACACGACGCTAAAACCCATTGTAACTCGGTTTCTATTTATTCCCTCGCTAAAGCTCGGGAATAAAACTACCTCGTATGCAATGGGTCCTTTTAGCGTCTTGTATAACAATCTACTATTCTATTAGTATAACCTACCTACCTATTATTTTTTTAATATAGGTAGGTAGTAGGTACTTTTTGTATAAAAATAAACCGCACCAAATAAATAGCGCCAGTGCATCGCTAGATGATCATCGTAAGATGATATAATATGTTATGTTCAAATAATAATAATAATATACCTAAGTAATTGTATTTTTCCGTAAGTATCGGTTTTATTTACTAAATTAAGGGACACGGTCAAATTCATTGCTGAAAAACGTGACGTCCCGAGAAATACAAGACATCCGGCCTGCCCACTAAGTAATTGTCTAATTTAAAAATCTATCGCAAATTCGCAAATAATCGCTTTCATTTGCAGGGTGCCTACTGCCATGTCTTAGCGCAGTATTATTTCATTCTTACCATGCTATTTCGTACTACGACCTTCATAAAGTATGATTATTGTAATAATGTTTCCGTTGGAAGTTTTGTGACGTCATCGATCAATCATTCACTTAAACCGTACCACGACGTGTCTTTTGACAGCTAGCATTATTGTTTTTGTGTCAAATATTGAGAAATTTTGCAGTCTTAAAAAAGTTGCTTTTTCTCAACGGAATCAAAACTATTTTGAGTTATTTTATTTAGATATTGGAAATTGCGTCATAAACAGTAAGAGAAACGTTTTTATACATATTGTTCTTCATTGTGAATGTAATATTAGTTGGTATGATTCATTTATCGGAGCTCGGTGGCGCAGTGGTTTAGCGCCTGGCCCAGCGATTGCGGAAGTTAAGCAACGTTCACAAGGGTCGGTCATGGAATGGGTGACCAATAATGTATTATCTCGAGCTCCTCCGTGCTTCGAAAGGCACGTCAAGCCGTTGGTCCCGGCTGCATTTGCAGTCGTTAACACCCACCAATCCGCATTGGGCCCGCGTGGTGGGTTATGGCCCATCCTCCTTACCACCCATAAGGAAGGTCTGTGCCCCAGCAGTGGGGACATCAAAAATGGCTGATGGACATGGACACGTTTCATTTATATATTTTGATAACAAATCCTTGTGAACCCCATCACCTATGGCATTAAGGGTTGCTGTAATTTCGTTCCATTTTCTGTGCGAGTATTCTTTAGCCTGCAACGACCTATTATAGGCCGAAGCAATATCCTTATTAGAATTTAGAAACTCCCATAGAAGTTCTAATTGACGTACGGACACGCGACTAGTTTTTTTACTGAAAGACAAGAAATAATATTTAGTTAAACTAAAGCACTGCGCGTTTAAAGGTGATAAAAGGAAATCTTTATTTACTTACTTTAAGTTTAAAATATAAAATTTTATTAATTTACAAAGTTCAAACACAAGCGCGCTTACACAGTTTTTTTTAATTGTCGCATTCTTGGCCGTTGTTCTCTTCTTATCATTGTGTTTTGGCAATCTACTTTCCTCTTGGAAGTAATTTTTGCCAGTGTCAAGTGTAGATAGCAAATAACCCGTAGTGATGGCTAGCAGGGAATAGACAATTTCGCAATATCATTCGTTCTTTGGCAGGAATAAAGTATTATTACTTTGTGCAGGTTGTGGTACGAATTTGAAAAATCTTATTGTAAGCTTATAACAAAACGTTCATAAAACATGATGGTTTTCTAAAAGGTGATGGTAAGCCTCCAGGACATTGCTAGGTATATACTTCTTTTTCGCACAAGACAATTAATAAAAACGTACCAAAGAAATACAGCAATGTCTCACATCCATCTGTCAAACAAATGAAAGCGATTGCGTCGCGATAGATTTTGAAATTAGACAATGAGGATTCAGTAAAGATTTTAGCCCAGTAAACGAAAGGATATAGAGGGAAATAATTGGAACACAATTTTTGATTTTGTAACTTTGTTTCGACCAGTTGGGAGATGAACATTTCAAAAGTCCCCGCCCGTAGCCCCTATGCTGGGGGGGTAGGGAGGGGAGGGTTTGAAGGTCCCATTTTTCGGTTTTTTACATATATCTCGGAAACTATGCGTTCTAGCGACATGAAACTTATAACAAAATGAAAGCTAATTAAATTTGCTACAAGTTTTATTTTGACCATTTTTTCGATATCATGTATAGTTTTCGAGATATCCGCTCCTAAATGTCTGTCAACATGCCTAAGGTTAAGCTTGAGGATAATAGGATCAGGCTCTTCAAGCAGAAAGTGATGCGGACATTCTGATTGTGGATAATACGGCTGTGGAAATATCGGAAACAACAACTGTCGGCACTGTGGGTGAAGATGTCGACCTCATAGTCCTCTTAATGGCTAAAGCTGATGCGCATAAGGACAGGACATTATTTTCATCAAGCCTGGACGTTGGAAGACAAGGGATTCCTAATTCTCATCCCAAGAGCTTGCAACGCGTGCAAAAGCAGCACGTCCTTGAAACCTTATGCGCATCAGCTTAAGCCATCAAGAGGACTATGAGGTCGACATCTTCACCCACAATACATACAAAACAACAGCTGTTATTTCCGACATTTCCACAGCTGCATCCACAATCAGAATGTCGTCAGCATCACTTGGGTCCAGTACCCTTAGCACGAACAGCTATCGAGAAAAAAAACGCACGTAAAATTACTCGATAGACAATTCTCTATGGAAAATTTCATTTCGCTTATCGGCGATAGATGGCGTTGTACAAATTTCCAATACAAAATTTATCTATCGAATGATTTTACGCGAGTTATTTTTCTCGATAGCTGTTCGTGCTAAGGGTACTGTACCCTTAGCACGAACAGCTACCGAGAAAAATAACGCGCGTAAAATTACTCGATAGAGATTTATCTATGGAAAATTTAACTTCGCTTTAGTGCGATAGATGGTGCTGTACAGATTTTCTATACAAAATTACTCTATCGAATGATTTTACGCGCGTTATTTTTTTCGATAGATGTTCGTGCTAAGGGTACGATCCCATTGTCCTTGCTTCACCTTTGCTTTCCCTTAAGTTCACCTTAAGCATATTGACAGGCATTTAGGAGCGGATATCTCGAGAACTATACAAGATATCGAAAATTTTACTGATTTAAAAATGTAGCAAATTTAACCAGCTTTCATTTTGAAAAAAAAAACTCATGTCGCTGGAATGTATAGTTTTTGAGATATATGTGAAAAAAAAACGGTCAAAAGCTAGTCAGACTCGCGCACCGAGGGTTCCGTACCATCATACGTAACAGACCATACAACACTGTGCATCATAATAAATACACTGCAGAGCTGTAGAATAATAAAATTATTATTGCAGTAACTGTAGAATATTATTAACAATAACTGTGCATCATAACAAATACACTGCAGAGCTGTAGAATAATAAAATTATTATTGCAGTATGAGGTCAGCACCATCTCTTGGCCGATAGTGGAACTATTTTTTTTTCTTAGGCCAGCGCCATCTCTTGACCGATAGTAGAACTAAATATTTTTTTCTTGGGTCAGTGCCATCTGTTGACTGGTAGAGGAACTAAATATTTTGTTTGTTTTTTTAATTTCTAAAAAAGTGTGTTAAGGTGGACACACACGGTCCTTCCATCGCGCCAAATGGATGGACGTACGTCGAAAATTTGATCGTGTGTGTCGAATCTGTCATCCAAATTTCCAATCACGGATTCCGTAAAACCACGGCCCACATCCAAAAGTTTGACCGTGTGTGCGCATATCGTCAATCGTTTGATTTAAATCAAATGGATTAAATCAAATGGACGGACGCCAAATTTTGATCAGTTCAAATAGGGATGTAGCGATTATACAAAAACATCGTTATCATTAAAAAAAGACCATAAAACCACAGGATTTTTATTATTAAACTGGATAAAAAGAGATTAAAAAATAACAAATAAACTTTTCACGCAGATGAAGTCGCGGGCGGTCACTAGTCGACTATAATAGGTATACCTAGGCACATTTAGATCAAATAATCAACATAACTAAAACTTTTTAACCTACTTCAAAAAAAGGAGGAGTTATGTATGTTACTCGATTACTCGAAGACGGCTGGACTGATTTGAAAAATTGATTTTTTTGTTTGAAAGTATAAACTTCCAAGTTGGTCCCATCCCATTATCATGAAGTCAGGATCTAATGATGGGTTGGAAATTATTACAAGTATAAAGTGTACCAAGTCTTATACATAACATTAATTGTATTATTATGCCAGAAAAGTGTCCGACTCTATCGCTGGCCGCGCGCTGACTGACGCTTGACTGATGAAATCCCATTACACGTTCATTCAAAAGTCATGACTGATGGTTGCATGACGAATATCCAAACAGTTGTCAGTCAGCTTCATGCAACCATCAGTCATGACTTTTGACCCATTACACGGTAGGTTAACCTCAGTCACGGGCCGTGACTGACGTTGACTGACAGCAAAACCTACCGTGTAATGGCTGCCTAAGCGTGATTCGTAACTCGTAACGCGGCAAATCTAAATTCAGAAATTAAACGGCCGTGGTTTGTTAATAAGAACAGTATGCCATATGCTAATAGATCATATTACAGAATAATGTGTCGCTTGCGAATTGGACATGGACGCTTTAATGAACATTTACACAGGATGAACATGACCTCCTCCCCTGCATGTTCGTACTGCAATTTCTCCAATCAAAGTTTACATCACATCTTTTTCGACTGTCCGAACTTTTCCATTCAAAGGATTATTTTGATAAATAAATTACTTGAACTGTATAACATCCCCGAAAATATACCGCGCTCTCTTCCAGATTTACTTAAAAAAATTAAATGCTATCCTGCTCTATACAATTTTATAAGAAGCACTATAGAAGACATAATATAAGAATGAAGACTCAATAAATAAAATAAATAAATAAAGACTGAAAACTTTAAAACAAGCTGTACAAATATTTTGAAAATAAACTCTGAAGTCATGGCTGTATGGCGCAAATGAGCCTTTGCCTTTTCTGCTCGAAGCGGAAAAAATTAACCAAAAAAAAAAGGAAGTACTCTGTGCATTATACTATATCTATGTGTGCATGTGTTGTTGTTTACTTCGTTTGTACGTACAACATTTTGTTTTCAATTTCATTCACAACTTACTTACACTATTCTTTTTGGATTTAGTCTGAGTGTAACTTTAAAATATCCTAATCATCAATTACGAAGTTTTAATTCACATCACAGACATATCAAACATTACCTTTTTGAACAACCACCCACCAGAGTGTTTGTGAGAAACATGAGCAAAGTCAAGAAGTGGACTCCTTTGGACAAAGTTGGTATCCTTGGTGTGCCTTTCGAAAAAGGACAGAAGAAGTATGGAGTGAGCATAGCCCCAGCAGCTATGAGAGCTGCTGGCCTCATCAAACAACTTTCAGAAATAGGTAAATTTTTATAAAGTCTTGTAATTTATAGTACTATGTTTGTTTGTACCATTGTAATGACAATCACTTCATTTTCGATAAACTTTTAAATGTGTTTCTGCGAGCAAGTTGTATAATCATGACCAGCCATTTGAGGGCAGCCACATATACTATTATTATTATTATTAAACAGGCGAGCAGTTGTTGCAACTGATAGTGCCTGTATCCTGCAATCTTTGCTCTATTCTACTTTATTTAAATTGGTGTTTGTCCAATCTATTCTTAAATTGGTTCAAGTTGTTGGCTGAGACTATTTGTTCTGGCAAATTGTTCCACGCTTGGACCACTTTGTTGCTCAAAAAGTGCCTGTGAGGGTTGTTGTTGGATATTGTTTTGACAAGTTTGAAGCTGGGTCCTTTACTTTTCTGTGTCAGCATCTTGTCAAAGTTTGGAATATCATAATGGCCATTTAGTATCTTAAAAGTCTCAATCAGGTCTCCTCTCTCTCTACGATCTTTCAAGTGAAATTTCTGGCAGAAAAATTCTGACAGTCGCCGGAAGGCATTTGGTGCATACATTTAGTATTAGAACCCGCACACTGTTAGAAAAATTCTAATTGTAACAGTGTGCAGGCAGCGTCTAATACAAAATCAACTTTATCAAATATTTATTTCATTTAAATGAGACTATGCTCTTTATTGATTGACCTGACATCCTATCACTCGCATACTATAACGGGTGTAACAAGACACTCAACGAAGTCGAAGTCCACGCATTCCGCCCATCATCAGGATCATTTTTGTCTTTTAGACTATACCTGGAAAACCGACAGCTACGAAGTTATTGAAGGTCAAAGTTAAAATTTTTTTCCAAATTTTTATGAAATCTTATTTTATTCGTTACTTCCTAATTTTTGTCTACAGAAACATTATCAAAATTTTAAAACAATGGCTTCAAAACGTCATCACTTAATGTATTTCATGAGCACGCACATAAATGCTGTCTTTCAATTCAACTTGGCCGCACGCAGCTGTTACATTTAAAAAAGCATTGCATACATTACCACGCGTTACATTTACATTGCGTGGTAATGTATGCAATGCTTTTTTAACACCAAAAATTAAAATCGTTGCTGGTCTGCCGCCTCCCTAGGCACTTGCCGCTCCTAAGCAGCGGCCAATACGGCCTATATTGACAAATCCGGCACTGGGCAGAATATGTAGTCCTCAGCTTCGTTGAGGGTCTTGTTACACCCGGTATTCATTGCTTGATAGCCTAAGCCTAAGATAGTAGGCTCACGACCAGCTTCAGTCCCCCGTGACCACGACAGCTGCAAAGGTGCCGAAACGTCGGGAAAATAAAAAATCTAACCAAATACCAACTAATTACCAAAGTACTTTAAATAAAACCGCGCTAGTATCTGTTAAAAAGTGTTTTATTTCATGTCTAGTGAACGCGTAAGCTTGAGAAGTGAATAAAAAGACCAAGATAATGAAATTAATAACTTCCCCTTCATCTTTTCAGACGGTCTCGACGTAAAGGATTACGGTGATATCGAGTCCGTGTTCAAAGAAAATGGGCAGATGGCGGACAACATGGCACACTTGCAACAAGTGTCGATGTGCGACCAGAGACTATCGGAGAAGGTGTCACAAGTACTGAAGGACGACCGTGTAGTCGTTACTATTGGTGGTGACCATTCCATTGGAGTGGGTAAGGCACAGTGTAGTTCTTTTTTTTTCAGGTGCCTCTCCATTACTGGAGGTTGGCCATCAGCTTAGAGAACTCTCAGTACACTGGAGGATTAATACAGGGTGTTCGGTAATAGCCTTATAAAGCCAATTATGGTAGACAGGGGCCATCAAACTGAACAACTTTTACTATGGGACCAACTCTGAAATCGCGAAAAAAAAATCAGCTGTTTCTTACAAAAATGAGACAAAAATTAATAACGAAAATATCAAAATGTAGTGTTCAGTTTGATAATCCCTATCTACTAAAACAATAAAGAATTTGTATAGTTTTCTTTTTTTAAATTGTCATTTTCAATGAAAGTTCAATGGAATCTGCAAATCGACCTTGTAGATCCCCCTGCCCCCCAACAATGACTATCAAAAGTAATATCGAAGCGATGTTGTGATGAGATGGCGCTTTACGCGATGTATAGCTCTGTCTCTATCACAACCTCACTTTGATCTTGCTATAAGAGCTGAGGGTACGGCCTCTGGTTCTGTCTGCGCTATACTCCTCCATTCTGATGTTACGCAACCACGACTTTTTCATTCTTCCAGAGCGTCGTTTACCTTCAATCGTGCCCATCATTATTAATTGGAAAAGCTGGTATCTCATTTATCAGGACAATGGCCAAGATATCCATATTTAGTACACCATCCATATACAATGAAAAGAAAAGATGCCACATCATTATTTAAGAAAAGAGGGTTGTTATAAAAGATTTATAGGTACAACCAGACACCAGGCATAGAATAAATAATAGTACAAGTCACCAGGTAAGTATACTTAACCAATTCCAAAAATTGAGATCGTCCATGCTTTGTTCAGAAATTAATGTCGACTCAGGGATGCCTTATCTTGCATACTAGCCATTTTTAATATCCTCACTGCGGGTGCTGGGTACCGGCCATCCTATCCTAATCATAAGGATTAAGAAGACGGACATAATCACATAACCCACCACGCGGCCCCAATGCGGATTGGTGAGTGTAACTGCAAAATGCAGCTGGGACCAAAAGCTTAACGTGCCTTCTGGAGCCTTCCATCACGCGCCATGCGAACTTGACTTTGCAATCGCAACGAATGTAATAATTATTAATGCAACTTCAAGGCACTTCTCATTTTCTCCAAACACTTACAGGAACTGTAGACGGTCACTACAGAGTAAATGAAGACATGATCCTCATCTGGGTAGACGCGCACGCAGACCTCAACACCAACAAGACCTCAGGATCAGGCTCGGTGCACGGCATGCCCGTCGCTTTGCTGGTCAAGGAAATGTCTGACTACTGGCCTTATTTACCCAGCATGGATTGGCAGGTGCCAAAGTAAGTGATTCCTCTAATGTGGTGATGCCTCTGACTGAGTCATCACTGAGTAGTATCATTAAAAACCCTGTAAAGCTGTGGGCTACTTTGTTACTTTTTCAGGTTATAATGTTACTTTTTCAGGTTCTCAATAAAAAGTCTAGGTTACGTTGGACTTCGTTCAGTAGACCCATATGAAAGATTGGCTATCAGCAAATATAATGTACCAGCGTTTGCCATGGAAGACATTGGCGAGTAAGTAAAATTAATATAATAAGTAATTGTATTTTAAATTACTTAAAAAAAACCACCTTCACATAATAATTTTTGAAGTAAATTCTTTTAGCCTAACTACAAAACAACAAAACTCAGACCAGTTGAGCCCCCTTATCCACCTATTCAGTTTCTTTCCAACTGCCTAAAATCACAATATCTGTCTAAAAAGTTACTATGACAAAGTACTAAAGTATTCAGCTACTGTGGCCCTACTATAAGTAACTGTTTTCGCTACCGTAAACTATTGTTTTTGACTGTGAGCAGTATAGCGATAACAGGTTTGCATTAACTCATGGTACAGCCGCGTGGAGCTACGTTGTTGAAACATTGTTTTTTTTTTATGAAAAATACCTAAGTATTTTTTTTTTTCATAGACACGGTATCCCGAATTCCATAAACCACATCCTCCAAATATTGGACCCGTGTATGGACAGGCCGATCCACGTGAGCTTCGACATTGATGCCCTCGACGCTCTGGAAGCACCTAGCACTGGGACCCCAGGTATTTATAGAATTAATGGATGAATAATTATACATTTTATTGATCACCATAATAAAAACATACAAGGACAGTATCGCTGAAACGCAATTTCTTCCAGGCAACCATTAATTACATATACCTACATTGGACAGAAAGAAAAATAAGGAATCTTTCATCTTTTGATAAAATGACCAATCCAATCTAATTAGAGCCTATTTATTTTTCGTCAATATGATTGGTGAAAATACAAATTATTTTTACTTTAGTTACTTGAATAAATTAGTTAAGGTGGTACCATGAGCGAAAGTGGCGCCGCGGTGAATTATATTTAATATTATAATTCTAATACACAATTTTAAAAATGCTTATTCGTGGAGATTTTAGGGCCCACAGTCTAGTATTTTTAGACAGTATCGTTACATTCCCTCGTAGTCACTGCTAGAAGTAGATAGCAAAACTGCTAAAAGTGGCCGTTTTTGACACATTTGCTATCTACTTCTACGAATGACTACGAGGGCATGTAGTGATACCTTCTAGAAATACTAGACCATGGGCCCTAAAATCTCCACGATTAACATTATTAAAATCTTTTTCTATTAATAACTTATTAAATAAAAACCTCTGAGGGCGCCACTTTCGGTCATACAACCGCCTTAATAGTAGAAAGTTGTATTTATGAATGCTTTACTTACAGTCCGTGGGGGTCTGACCCTTCGGGAAGCCATTCGCCTAATGGAGATAATACACGACACTGGACGTCTGCGGGCCATAGACTTGGTGGAAATAAACCCAGCAGTTGGCAACGAGTGCGACCGCCAAAGGACTATAGAAGCTGGTCTCTGCGTGTTGAAGGCTGGCTTAGGGTTCTCCAGGAGAGGAACGGCCCCTAGAGGAGTTCTGGACCTGCCGGTGCAAACACACCACGACCATGATTGCCCTGCTAAAGAACTGCAGAAGGGCTTGTAAATCTTGGCTTCTACTAACAAAGTTGGCGATCTAGCTGAAAGAATCGATCATTGTTTATTTCAGGTAGTAAAAGCCTCCCCTCGCAATTTTATATTAGAGGAATGGGTACCTACGGGTAAGACCACTAGACGCGATTTAAGAATGATAAAGTTTAATCAAATGTGATAATATGTATAGTTTATAAGTAAATATATCATTTGAATAATTATCAACGTGTTTGATTTTACAGCAAAGATACAGCAAACTGAAATCTAAGGAACGAGCATTCCACTCAAAAAATACAAATAGCACCACACTAAAATTACAACCAAGTGGGCGGGGCTGAAATGCCGGCATCAAGGGTCTCCGCCAGAGATTGATAACGTTATTTTTAAATGTAACGTTATTTCTTACTTTTTTACCGTTACTTTAGATAACGTTACATTTAAATTAACGTTATTTCAGTAAATAACGTTATTTTAATGTTATTTCTTACTTTTGTTACCGTTACTTTAAATTAAAGTTATTCCAGTTAATAACGTTACTTTTTTACCGATAATTTTCCCGGTAGGTACTATTGTACCGGTAAAGTTTAACGCTATATTTAACGGTAATTTTACCGGTACCATAATTTTAACGTTATTTTTACCGGTAAATTTACTAACGGTAATTCAATCCCTGAGGGCCTAGCCAAAGTAACATTTGCAAATCTTCGTTATCGCTTCGCTTTCCAAAGATGTATGGGATTGACATAAGGTTTCGTTAACAATCGAATTTTAAAACGTCAAATCCATACATGTTTCGAAGCGAAGCGATAACGAAAATTTGCAAATATTACTTTGGCTAGGGGTGCTGGTCTCCGCACACGTCACGGACCACTAACCACAGCCACAAGCGCCGCCACTAGAAGCGGCTACATTTGTAGCTGAAGCGCCCGACAGCCACAAGTGGTCAGTGGCCGGCACAAATGGCCGGCGGCCGCTAATTTTTTATGCAGCACAAAGTGACTGAACACTGGAGGCATAATATCCACCATAATCGGTATACTCAGATATTTTCTATACTTAAATGAAAAAATATTTAATACTTATGAATGTAATGCTCTCTGAATGTTTTTGTTTGACTTCTTTGCGTCTTTTTAACCGACTTCATCAAAAGGAGGAGGTTCTCAATTCGATTGTATGTTTTTTTTTTTTTTTATCGTTGTTCGCGCGTATCTTCGACATTTATGAACCGATTTAGATAATTCTTTTTTTGTTCGATTGAGTTTTCTTGCGAGATGGTCCCATTTAATTTTTTTTCAAATCGGTTCAGTAGTTTACAAGTAATCCTGAAAATACTATGATATTAAATCAACTAACTTGACAATTTTGTTATTTATGAACCGAATTAGATGATTTTTTTTGTTGGGGAAGGGATACCTTTGTGTAGTCTTTTTAACCGACTTCAAAAAAAGGAAGTATTCAGTTTGTATGTATGTATGTTTCTCCGCGATTATCTCACGTTTGGCTGAGCCGATTTTTCTACCTAAATAATATACCTACACTACCTAATACAGAAGGTACTTACACTAAAAATAAAAAAATTGTTTAAAAACAAAAAAACCGACTTCAAAAAACCTGCCTCTAAAAAGCAAGAAATAATATACATATCATTAGATACAATGATAATGCGTATCTAATGATATGTATATTATTTCTTGCTTTTTAGAGGCAGGTTTTTTGAAGACGGTTTTTTTGTTTTTAAACAATTTTACACCATTTGACTCCACAGGATGACAGAACATCATTTCTAATAAACTTTTAAGAAAAATTTGTTTGCTGCCATAGCATAGATTTTAGTTCTTTGTAATGAACAAGACACAAAATCACACCTTTTAAAGTTGTAGCACAGAATACTTAGATATTATTACTTTAAGAGGAGTAAGCTACTTACCTTGTCCATCAGCCATTTTTTGATGTCCCCACTGTTGGGGCACAGGCCTTCCTTATGGGTGGTAAGGAGGATGGGCCATAACCCACCACGCGGGCCCAATGCGGCTTGGTGGGTGACGACTGGAAATGCAGCCGGGACCAACGGCTTAACGTGCCTTCCGAATCACGGAGGAGCTCGAGATAATGTATACTTTCTTCTGATGTTCTAAATCAGGTTATTTATTTTAATACTACCTATACTATATTTATTAGTACCTAGTGCATTCACTTCGTCAGCAACTAAAGTCACTTTAGTACTTTGTTAAGCTACTTTCTTGACAGATGTCTCACAGTTTAAACGTTTTTATCAAAAAAATTGGAACGACAAAGTACTAAGGCGTTAAATTACTTTCGTTGCTGACAACACACTTTTGCGTAAGTACTTATAATAAAACTCATTGCAATTTGTAACTTTGGAGCGCTTATATTCACTTTGTGATAACCGTGACGGATAATGATTTGATAAAACAAAAATCAATCAAAGTTTTACTAACTTACGTTAAAACTTTCGAGAGTAGTTAAAAAAAGTAGGTAGGTACTATGGACTGAAAATGAATTTAATCGTGGTGAGTTTATTTATGATTCTTGCTAGAATACCGTGACGCTTTCTGAGGGTCACAGAATAGTTAAGTATATAACGTCACCAAGTTAATAATATAATAATAATAAAAAACCCTTTATACTAATAACTACATGGGTAGGTACCCCAGTTAGCTAGTGCCTAAAGCAACGATAATAACAAATGACGTACGTAAGTAAAAGTAGTCTCTTATGAATTAGCATAAAAAAAAAAATACTAAATAATATACTAGAAAAAATACGACTCGCACCAGATCAATACTCAGACGGGAATCGAACCCGCGACCTTTGGATATCCGGTCCAATGCTCTGACCGCTGAGCTACCGAGTCACTAGTGACATCGCCGAATTTCTTCTAGTATATCCTCTACTCTTACGCTGCAAGCCAGCGTTATTTCACCAATGTGAGGAATTACCTCGACATTCAATTGAAATATCTTTCCAGATATTTGGCAATCGATTAAGATGAAATAGCTATATAATTTTTAAATTTGAGATTTTTGCATTCACAATGCTATTTTTACACAATACTAAATAATATACTAGAAAAAATACGACTCGCACCAGATCAATACTCAGACGGGAATCGAACCCGCGACCTTTGGATATCCGGTCCAATGCTCTGACCGCTGAGCTACCGAGTCACTAGTGACATCGCCGAATTTCTTCTAGTATATCCTCTACTCTTACGCTGCAAGCCAGCGTTATTTCACCAATGTGAGGAATTACCTCGACATTCAATTGAAATATCTTTCCAGATATTTGGCAATCGATTAAGATGAAATAGCTATATAATTTTTAAATTTGAGATTTTTGCATTCACAATGCTATTTTTACACAATACTAAATAATATACTAGAAAAAATACGACTCGCACCAGATCAAATATAATATAATATAATAATATAATAGCCAAATATCTGGAAAGATATTTCAATTGAATGTCGAGGTAATTCCTCACATTGGTGAAATAACGCTGGCTTGCAGCGTAAGAGTAGAGGATATACTAGAAGAAATTCGGCGATGTCACTAGTGACTCGGTAGCTCAGCGGTCAGAGCATTGGACCGGATATCCAAAGGTCGCGGGTTCGATTCCCGTCTGAGTATTGATCTGGTGCGAGTCGTATTTTTTCTAGTATATTATTTAGTATTGTGTAAAAATAGCATTGTGAATGCAAAAATCTCAAATTTAAAAATTATATAGCTATTTCATCTTAATCGATTGCCAAATATCTGGAAAGATATTTCAATTGAATGTCGAGGTAATTCCTCACATTGGTGAAATAACGCTGGCTTGCAGCGTAAGAGTAGAGGATATACTAGAAGAAATTCGGCGATGTCACTAGTGACTCGGTAGCTCAGCGGTCAGAGCATTGGACCGGATATCCAAAGGTCGCGGGTTCGATTCCCGTCTGAGTATTGATCTGGTGCGAGTCGTATTTTTTCTAGTATATTATTTAGTATTGTGTAAAAATAGCATTGTGAATGCAAAAATCTCAAATTTAAAAATAAAAAAAATATTTATTCTTATGGAATTAGGTAGAAGAATCAGAACCTCGTACTATTTTTAAAATGATTGTTCACAGATATTCATTACAATTTCACTGGTGCAAGCAATTGATCCAAAACAAGAGAATAAAGATGAAGAAATAAAAAATATCCTCTTGAAGTATATCAACACTATTCCTGACCCAGAACCCAAATATGTCATGAACTCGGGCATCTCCAAATTGATATCAAAGTACTACAATGGCAAAATCCAAACATATCCACTGTTCAGATTAACCCTCAAGATCGACAGAAATCCAGTAAGAATACCCTGGTCACTGGGCCAAACAGATCTGAACAACGCTAAAAATAGTACCTACGTAAAAGTGAAAAAATCGGATAAGTAAATAAAGAGAAAGCAGTTTAATTCAATAGCGAATATAATATAATAAAAACACAAAAAAAAACTCATTCTAATCATTTCTAAAATTAAATCTTTAGAATAAAACCCCGCTAAAAATGGAATCGTTTTATTTTTTGTTTCGTAAGCTTTTCGAATGGTTTAGATAGATAATAATAGCCATCCTTCTAGTAATTATCGTAAACTTAGCAGTGTCATCATCATCGATGATTATTTATCTGATGACTCGTGAAATAAAGTCGGCTTTAGCCTTGCTTTAAGCCTGTAGTGGATGAGTCACTTACTTATGTCAAGTTCAATGGGTTTAAGTTTAGTTTTTGACAAAATTAAAGATGAATCAGACTGTATAACTTTGTTTCCAGCACCGGGGGCCCTACCGTCTATCTTAAAGCGGTGTCCTACATCTTGGCATGGACCACTTTGAAAACCGCAATTCTGACTACATGGAAAATTTCTCCCCAATTAGTCCCAACTAGTCCTACTTTTTCGGAATTAGTCCCAAAAAGGACTGAAAGATATAAGCGATTTAAATGGTCCATGCCAAAGCAAACCTTCATTTTGGCAGGGACAGGCTATATCTAGTGAACCTAAACACCTAGCCAGGATCTGATTATTCAAAAAAAATCTCCCTTTTTTATGGATCCCGCAATGCCTAGAATCAAAACGAAATGAAGCGCCGTTCAAAAAATATAAAGGAATGATTTGGTCCCTGCCAAAATCAACCTACATCTTGGCGAGGACTTTTGAACCAGGTCACCTAGAGAAAATCTGATTATTGGAAACGATTCGTGTAAATTAGTCCCAATTAGTCCTAAAGCCACAAAATTAGTCCCCCTTTAGTTTAGGAGAAATTCCGTTTTTTGATATAAGTACAGTCATGTACAAAAGCGTACAGTAAAAATTAATTACATAAAACTATTCCGTTCCGTAATGCGCAGTGTTCCGATTGTAAAACATTAAGCACGAACTTTCGTAGATTGAGGAATGCACAAACAGTATCTGTGAACATAAGTTTTACAATCGGAACACTGCGCATTGCGGAACGGAATAAAGTTTTAGGCCCATATTACACTATCATATACACACAAATAAACAAATAATAAACAAATCATGTATATATCATCCGAGATATATGTTTACTATCTTCGTCGGAGATAGCATCCGATAAATAATATATGATAGTGTAATATGCTCATGCCCCCCTAGCATGACCGTCGAAACGCGATAATATGAAGAAATGTGCCTGGAAGAAATTGCTATTTAGCAATAAGGCCGCCTTTTGTGTGCTTTCTCTGTTTATTGTTTTTCTTTGTAATATGTCCTGTCTTAGTGTGCAATAAAGTGTTTTTATTATTATTATTATTATTATTATGATATAGAGCTTTATCACGTTTAACTGCCATAAAACAATGGAATTTGACAGTCGAGTGTCGACAAAACGATATATATCGTGTATTGTCGGTCATGCTAGGGGGGCAGCCCTTCCTCCCTCCAGTTAAACGTGATAAATCACTGGGTACCATATCACGTTTCGGTGGTCATGCTAGGCTAAGAGGGAGGGATTGTAAGGGCGTTTTCCTACGAACAAACAATGACACGACACGATTGTCAACAGTGTTGCCAGAACGTACCAAAAAGTTCAGTTGTCAGCACTATAGTGCTGACAATACTGTCGTGCAGCTTGTGAATCATCTATCTGTGTCATCCATTTGAAGCAAAATGGACGAGACAGGTACCTAAATGTTGCGAAACATGTTGTCTAAATGGCTCTTAACCAAGCCATACCACACCCAAAAAAATAGTTCGTTTTTGTCATACATTACATGATGTGTTGCCGTTCTAGCGACACAGTAGCTGGATTAGCGGATTTTTTTAATATAAAGTATAACTTACCTAATATATTTTAATGTTTTTAAGCAAAATTGTGAAAAATTGAATCCTATTACATATTTTCGTAGGTACCTACACCTTTGTTAATTATGTAGGTACTATTTGCCTATAATTATTAATAAAGGAGTGCTTGATTTCATAAATTCGCTTTTATTTACAAAATTAAAATTAAAATTAAAATCAAAATTACAAATTTTTACACAAGTCAAAAGTTACTAGAAAAAATTACAGGCATGAAAGGCAGTGTTGCCATTTTGTTTATTCAAATTTAGCATTTTTTCACCCCATTTTACATGTATGTGAACTTGGCATTTTGCATTATTTTTTTTTCTTTAAATTAGGTTTAATTTTCAACTTTCGTCTATGACAACATTTTAAGGAGAAAACGGCAACACTGAATTGGCACTTGGCAGGTGTTTGTTTTTTTCGTTCTTTGGTTATTTGGTAGGTTTATTTATTTTTATTTTAGAGTGGTTTTTTTTCACTATGAGACTTCTACGGTGAAAAAAAATCAGCTGTTCCATGCAAAAGCTTTTTAAGATTTTTTTTAAGTACAATTAAATACATAATGATGGACAAATACATAAAAGTCCAATACCTTACTCTGTCAAAATGAAACAGCTGATTTTTATACGGAAATGGTTTAATCAATCGGCTCACAAACAAAAAAGTAAGTTGCCATCTTGGCTTTTTATTTTTTAATATTTCATTATTATTTTCTTGTCAAAATAGTAGCAAAAAACCGAGTTTCATCGAAATCGGCCCATAAACAAACAGTTGGCCGCCATCTTGGATTTTTTATATTTTTTACATAGTGTTGCTGTTATCTTGTCAAAATAGTACCAAAAACCGAGTTTCATCGAAATCGGCCTACAAACAAAAAAGTTGGCCGCCATCTTGGATTTTTATATTTTTAACATTGCATTGCTGTATTCTTGTCAAAATAGTAGCAAAAAGCGAGTTTCATCGAAATTGGCCTACAAACAAAAAGGTTGGCCGCCATCTTGGATTTTTATATTTTTAAAATTGCATTGCTGTAATCTTGTCAAAATAGTAGCAAAAACCGAGTTTCATCGAAATCGGCCTACAAACAAAAAAGTTGGCCGCCATCTTGGATTTTTTATATTTTTAAAATTACATTGCTGTATTCTTGTCAAAATAGTAGCAAAAACCGAGTTTCATCGAAATCGGCCTACAAACAAAAAAGTTTGCCGCCATCTTGGATTTTTTATATTTTTTACATTGCATTGCTGTATTCTTTTCAAAATAGTAGCAAAAACCGAGTTTCATCGAAATCGCCATACAAACAAAAAAGTTGGCCGCCATCTTGTATTTTTTTAACATTGAGTTGTTATTTTCTTGTTAAACTAGAAAAAAAACACCTGTTCCATACATAAGTACAATGCGTAGGTAGGTACTCCATCGAAATGTATGAAACAGCTGATTTTTTTTTTCGTTTTCAAGGTTGGTCCTATAATGAAAGTTGTACAGTTTGATGGTGTGATGAGAGGTTTTAAATTAATTACAAATAACCCTGTATAGGTACAAAGTTTCAAGTGAACCCATTGAAGGAAGAAAATCACTCTCTACTCCAAATATGAATAGTTTCGAAAGAAAAGCAATATAATTTAAAATTCAACTTTATACATGACCATTTCATACTTCTTTTGAAATTATTTTGTACGCGACTGTACATGTTTTTGATATAGTCCAGGAGCCCGGGATCAAAATACCTCTAAGAAATCATTTTTATTTTATGACTTAAAAATTAAGGTTTTGAGTTTCGAAAATGCATAAAAGTTACGTATTACTTTACGTTATACTTTTGTTTTACATTATACGTTAATAACACTTCATTATTTTAACACAAACACGCAAAAATAAAACAAGTTACAAACATCGTCACTAAATAGGAAGTCGGCTCCTGTACTATAAAAACCAAACTTTAATTCCGATTATCTCCTAAACTAAAGGGGGACTAATTTTGTGGCTTTAGGACTAATTGGGACTAATTTACACGAATCGTTTCCAATAATCAGATTTTCTCTAGGTGACCTGGTTCAAAAGTCCTCGCCAAGATGTAGGTTGATTTTGGCAGGGACCAAATCATTCCTTTATATTTTTTGAACGGCGCTTCATTTCGTTTTGATTCTAGGCATTGCGGGATCCATAAAAAAGGGAGATTTTTTTTGAATAATCAGATCCTGGCTAGGTGTTTAGGTTCACTAGATATAGCCTGTCCCTGCCAAAATGAAGGTTTGCTTTGGCATGGACCATTTAAATCGCTTATATCTTTCAGTCCTTTTTGGGACTAATTCCGAAAAAGTAGGACTAGTTGGGACTAATTGGGGAGAAATTTTCCATGTAGTCAGAATTGCGGTTTTCAAAGTGGTCCATGCCAAGATGTAGGACACCTTAAAGCGTTAGCCAAAGCGATAGCAATACTCTATCCGTCCTTGTCATATCATAACACGGTGACAAGGACGGACAGTGCACTGACGTCATAAACCAAAGCAATCGAGTTAGGCGGTAGACCCGTGAATACACTTCAAAATACATTGTCTTGATATAGTTGTGATAAATCGCTTTATCATATCGTGTTTCGGTGGTGGTGATGCTAGCTAGGGGACAGGAATCGTTCATTATTTACAAAAAAGTGCGTTAAATTTTAAATAATATATTTTATACTATGCCTGGCGTTAACTTTAAATGCTCTAACTATAGATTATAACAGTTGAAAGACTCTGGGGTTACAGTAATATTTGTTTATTTCAATACTAAAATAGTATCTATTCAACAAGTTTGTAAAATACAAATAAATATAACAAATAATAATACATACAAATTATGATTGTCTAAACTTGAATTTTTCCAAAACACAACTTCACACAGCTTCAAATCGAAAAATCCATTTATACCTACTAGGCTTGTTCAGTGTTAGATAACGAGCCATTACACATTACCATTATTACCATTACCATTATTCGACTGATCACCGGTGACTCGGTGGTCGGTGACTGTGACTTTCTCCTCAAAGTGGCGCTCTTCTCTTGAAAAAGTGGTCACTTTAGGCACTTTTGCCTACTACTACTACACCGAACTATATTGTACTGAGGTTATTGTTTGTAAAAAAACTATAGAACATTAGCTTCAATGTACATGTGAGTTTTCGATACATTATGTATTTAGCCAGTAATCAATTTAATTAAGATGAGGGCGCCACTTGAGGACTAAAATGATAATGATAGGAGAGGAGCTTTAATAGCTGACTTGGTGTATGTTTTGGTCGCAGAGATACCAAATCGCCGCGACCAACCACCAACCAGTCGACAATGCGTAATGGCTCTAAAACTATATCGACCAAGTGATTTTAATGCATCGGAATTTTAAATATTTCAAGATATTTAATTTGTATAAAATTGGTCGGAAATAAATTTTAACAGTGATTACTTTGTGTGATTACTTTACTATGCTTCCTAAAATAAATTGAAATTCATTACCTATGTAACAATAACAAAATTATTGTAAGAATAACTAGAGAAACAATAAAAAATATTACGAATATCTAATAACTATGATTGACATACACATTTTAGACTACCAATCAATATTAGACTAAAAAATAACTTTTTTTTCATTTAAAGTGCTTTGTTTTTTATTCTGTGCCTTACTGAGGAATAGTCATTTAAATTTTATGTAAATAGCATATAGATCAATTTCTATTGAGTCTGTTTTACCTTATCTACACATGAAATTGTATAAACAGTTAAAATAAATGGTGTAGACTGCATTAAAAGAATGGTAAGTACATTATTCAAGTAAAATTAATCACAACTTATAAAGCTATCTTTCCCATGTTCTTAGAAGCAAGTGGATTTAAATCCAATGCATAATCATCAAAGTGAAACCTTGTTCTAAAACACAATGAAGTTTTATTGACAGCACAGTAAAGCACGATAGTTATACCGGGTGTAACAAGAACCTCAACGAAGCCGAGGTCTACGTATTCTGCCCATCATCAGGACCGTTTCTGTTCAAAATTGTTGCTGGGATACGATTTTTTGGTGTTAAAAAGCATTGCATACATTACCATTACCACGCAATGTAACGCGTACAACAGACCGCGCCTGCGAGTGAATGCTACACAGCTGCGTGCGGCCGAGTTGAAAGGCCGCGTTTATGTGCGTGCTCGTGAGATACATTGAGTGATGACGTTTTGAAGCCATTGTTTGTTACGAAATACTAAAAATTTTGATAAGGTTTCTTTGGACAAAAATTAGGAAATAACAAATAGAATCAAATTCCATAAAATCTTTAAAAAAAAATTTTGACTTTGACCTTCAATAACTTTGTAGCTATTTGTATCCCAGGTATAGTCTAAAAGACAAAAATGATACCGATGATGGGCGGAATGCGTGGACTTCGGCTTCGTTGAGGGTCTTGTCACACCCGTTATTGCTAAAAACAAAACATAACTAGAAATTGACTTGTGGTCGGAAATGTGTCTGGAATTTGTTAGTCCTGACGGAAAGCTTCATCTGCCACTTAGCTTGCACCCGCTTCATGAAATGGATGTCACGCGCTTTCCTAAAACAAATATTGATTATGATTAGTAATGCAATGACAAGCTGCAAAGATAGGCTAATTCAATTGGTTCAAATGAGGAAAGCTACCAGACTCTCAATTTTTCATTTGATGTTAAACCCTAATAACGGCCTTACCACAAAAGATTTTAAAACACTGTTTAATAAAAACACTGTTTAAATGTGATGCCGTCTCTTTCAAACAATATTGTCAAAAAAGTGACAGCATCATATTAAAACAGTGTTTTAGTTAAACACTTGTTGAACAGTAATTTAAAATCTTTTGTGGTAAGGCCGTAACTAATTAGAGGTAAAATTCAAAATCGATTGAGGTTGTTATACACTGATTGTAGATAGTAAACCTTGCTACTGTTTAGCAGATATATGCTTAATTTATTGTCAGCAACAGCTATACAAAATACGAAGAACCAAAGACCCTCCGTCCACTATATAGTCGCGGACACTAAACGCGACCACTAGTGGCTCAGTCAAGACGCGGCCACCAATCGCAGCCGCTAGTGGTTTAGTGGCCGCCGGAATGAAGCCGGCTACTGAAATCTCACTTGATCCATTGTGGATCTGCTAGGCGATTGCGTAAAGTCAATCGTATTCATTTGACAGTTCATATTGTATCATATTATACTTATGTCATCCCATACAAATTGCAGCCGATTGAATACGATATGAACTGTCAAATGAATACGATTACTTTACGCAATTCCACCCCTGCTAGGCGATTGCGTAAAGTCAATCGTATTCATTTGACAGTTCATATTGTATCATATTATATGTCATCCCATACAATTGCAGCCGATTGAATACGATATGAACTGTCAAATGAATACGATTACCTTACGCAATTCCACCCCTGGGGTGGAATTGCGTAAGGATAATCAATGTATTCAATTTGTATGGGATGACATATAATTTGATACAATATGAACTGTCAAATGAATACGATTGACTTTACGCAATCACCTAGCTGGCCAAAGGATCTTCTTAGAATGAAGGCTGTGGCCGAGTGTGCGCACGATGCGAGCGACAAACGCGGCGCGAGCGCGGGCGACTACCGCAGTTTGAGGCTCGAACGCTCGGTTTGCGCTGATACAATACAAAATGTATGAAAAAACTCGTCTGCAGCTTGTGGTCGCGTTTAGTGGCCGCGACTTGTGGCTCAATGTGCGCTAACACTGAGTGTTCCAATATACAATAAAGTTTTAATAGGTTATTTATGTAATGATGACCAAGCCCTTGCCACTTAAGGCGATTATTACATCAGTTCCCGTAGCATGACCACCGAAACACGTCATATCTTGCGTGATATAGCGTTTTATCGGCACTCAACTGTCAAAATCAATTCTTTTGACAGTTAAACGTGATAAATCTCTATATCATATCGAATTTCAGTGGTTATGCTGGGGGCAGAGAGATAGATCTAAAGTTGCGACTTCGATTCCTGCCATTCCCACAGTTGGAAACGAGTTAAGCCCTCGTATCGTAGTTCGTACGCACTGACGGTTGACCGCGGGGAGCGGCTGGCCGCGCGGTTTCATTTTTTACCGACTTCCAAAAAAGGAGGAGGTTCTCTGTTCGTCTGTATATTTGTTTTTTTTTGTGTATGTCCACCGATTATAATATGAAATTTCGTGGCAGTTACATAGCGGTTGCATATTAAAATGGAAAAGCGGCTAGCCGTCCCCCGCGGTTAGTCGCCAGTAGAGATGGGCGGTGGGTAAATACCCGATGGGTATTTACCGGGTAAATACCCAATTTGGGTATATACCGGGTATTTACCGGGTAAATACCCAAAAGCATGGGTAAAAACAATAAGCACGATGTGGTTTAGTAGTATTTTTTCTTTTCGTCTTTCTTTCTATTCATTTAAGTTTAGTTTTATGTCTAGGTACAAAAAAAATATATTATCTTGGTTATTGACTACACTAGCGAGATGATTTTCATTTCCGACTATTTGGTTAGTTGAGTTCTATAACAAAATAAAACGAAAGATGTAAAAATATAATTATTTATTTAAAAATCAACAAAACATTTTCTAAATTATGATAAGAACATGTGCATAAAAGAACAATAATTAGTAACATCAAATAACATAATAATCAAATAATGTATAAATCAACAATTATCAACATAAGAGATTTAAAAATAATTACATAATGATTTCAAAGCATTATTCCAAACAATCAGTCACTATCTGAATCTTTATTGTCGTTTAATGTTGTTACGTCGTGAAATTCAAATTCATGTGAATCCGCAAGTGATGTTGAAGGTTCGTTTAATAAAGTATTTTCGGAGCTACTAAAGGATAACGGGCTAATTGTAGCTTCGTCGCCTTCCTCTTCTGATAACAACTCATGTTTCTTTAGGAGATTCCAATTATACGAAATAAATGATATTTTTGCTGCCCTTTCTGTGGTGAGTCTGTTTCTTTTGGCATTATGAATATGGCCAAGGGTACTAAACGACCGTTCAGTTGCTGCTGAGCTACATGGTGCGGTTAGTATTCGAATCGCGACGTTGCTCAAAGATCTAGACCTACAAATGCCTTTCCACCACACTAAAGGATTTATTTCGGAAACACTTTCCCATACAAATGATTTACTCCAAAAACCTTCTTTTGCCCTATAGTTTGCTAAATCTGGCATTATATCAATATTTAAATTCTGCCCCATTAGGCACAAAAATTCTAAGCATTCCACTTCTTCTTCCTCATCTAATTCCACGCCTTGAGTTTTAGGATCCATCATGTAAGCAGCTAAGTGAATTGGTTTTATACAATTCTGCATCCTTTTGTTTATAGAATTTAAAAGGTATGTTTTCTCATTGTCCCCTAGTAGTTGCAAATCTGGGAGTATGAAATGAAGTGACGACTTAATATCTTTAAAAGACATGTAAACTTCGTGTATACTTATGTTGTTACTTTCTAGCTTGAATATTTTTTCTGTTATTGGTTGTAAAATTTTGATGCATTCTTCAATCATATTCCAAAATCCTTCATCTAATAAATGAGCTTTATCTTCTCTTGACATTCTTGCATCCTCATGGACTGCTAAAGTTTGTAAAGCAACTCTACTGTGTTGCAAACTTTTGAGCGCACTTAAATAACTGCCCCAACGTGTTTTTACAGGCAATTTTAATGTTTCACCCGAACATTTTTCTTTAACAATTTGTGCTAATAAAGCACTCAACACTTGACTACGTTTTATTGTTTTAATCGTATCAACAGCCATTTTTATAAAAGCATTTATGGGCTCGGGTTTTAAAAAATCTTCACACAGCAAATTTAGTGTGTGGGCCACGCATCGTAATGGCACTATATGAGGGTATTCATTTCGCACTAAATCAAATGCTTTTTGAATATTGTTTGCATTATCTCCTGTAAGGGTACTAAATTTGTTAGCGCCATAAACGTTTATAACTTTCAAAATTTCTTCACTCAAATATTGGCTGGTATGGCGATGTTCGTGAGTGTTAAGGCTTTTCACAAAAATGGGTTCCGGTTTAGCAATCACAAAGTTGAAAATTCCTTCATTTCGTTGATTGCTCCAACCGTCACACTGTAAATGCAGACTACTGGCAGAGTTTAGTTCTTCTTGTATTTCTTGCTGCATTTCCTTATATATGAATTCTAAGTGCGTAGTTGCAATGACTTTTCTGCTTGGTAGTTTATAAAGCGGTTGCAGCTCTTCAAACAAGTGTATCCACAGAGGATGTTCTACCATTGACATTGGTGCACCAGCGACAAAAATAGCCTTAGCCATTGATAAATCAAGATATTTTTTTCGTTCATTGGTAATACTTTGCGAACATGAACATGTTCCAAATGGCTGTGAATTTTCTGTATTCTCTTCATTATGCTGTAATTGCCTTTGTTCAGTCAATATTTTTTTCGATTGATTTTTTACCTTTTGTGGACATTTAAAACATGTTTGAAGATGTTTCTCTAATTTGTTAACATTTGCAAAAGCATACAATTTTTCGCAATATTTACACTTTGCAGATTTGTTAAGTTTTGAAAAGTGTTTCCATACTTCATTTTTTTTCGGGCGAGGCATAGTTCGCTAAAATGGAAAGAAAATACAATACATTAATTACCGGATAGGATAAAGCACTCTGACATAATTTCATCAAAATAATAATTTAAAAAATATAATGTATTGTAATATTGCAATGTAACCATGTGTGTAGTCAAATGTTGTGCATAGATGTAATAGATATACAAATTTAACATGTTATAAGCTCATTTCTTTTTTGTTAAAATTATAATTTGTATATTGTTTCTGTGCCAAATATATAAAAATAAAATTAACATAAATAAAATAAATTTAATGTAAAAGCTTGCTCATCATTATAGAGAAATATATTACACTACTCCGGTGATTAGATGTCATCGAAACACATTCATCAATTCTAAATAATTGGTATCTTTCATTCTACTTGTTCGAAAAGTTTCAAATTCTTTTTTTACCTTTGACCATGAAATATGGCCGTTTTTATTTCTTATTTAATTCACCATTAATGTACCTATTACAAAATTTTAATAAAATGTAACTAATTGACTCAAAAAGTGATGTTTCAAGAACTTAGATAAAATTTACAATTTCTGAAATAGTAACTCACAACAGCTAAAATCGGTCAGATTTTTAGGTGGCGGTAATAAAATAAAATTAATCCTTTTCGGTGACCACTAATCATAAAAAAAATCTGAGAATGCTAAAGCATGCCAAACAACGGAAAAAATACTGAGGTTAATTTATAATCTACGTAAGGCTAAAAGGTCGCTAAAATACCATTATGCCGTGATGTTAATAAACTTTCATGAGATGTGTGTTACATTCTTTATAGTGTGTCTATTTCTTCTTAAACACATCGCACTTCCGCTCAAATCGTGTATTAACTCAGAAAAACACATTATTACACACATTATTAGAAATTAGTTTAAAACGATTGTGGTTAGAAAGCTGTAAAAAACCGTTTCTCAAACATTTTGAGTTGATACACTATTTGAGCTGAGGCGCGACACGTTTTAAATGAATGAATACAAATGAAAGTGCATAGAACTAAATTCAACAAATAAACTGATGCTGGTATAAATTTAAACATATAGGTAAAATCTTACCTTCTATATGAAAAGTATTTCCAGTCCAGTTTCAATTCGTGACACCAGCAATATCAAATTAAATTTGTAAGAAATGCCACCTGTACGTGCACACCCTTTAGTAAGTTCACAACAACTGGAAGACACGGTGTAGGGGGGCGGGGGGTAAAACGTGGAAGCGTGAGGGGAGGGGTCGATGTGTAGTTTTGTAAGAATTTCATTTAGGGACCGCTGACCAGCTCCAAAGTTGTTACTATGGTTCACGAGCGAGCTAGCCGTTAGCATAGACGCGAGTTTGCCTAATTTACCGTTTCACTCAATCAACCAATTCTGTCTCACTCACTCAATACCATATTCATTGGAGCTTAATTAATTTTAATTTATTAACTTTTTAGTATTCGTTGATCTAATTTTGTTTAAATTTTTTTTGAATTATTATTTTTGTACATTTTGTTTAATGTGACATTTTTATTAATTCTCGTGATTTTTAATATTAAAATTTATAATTTATACAATTTTTCTTATAGTTTCAATTTACTTCTAATGAATTTGTAATTAAGTAGTAATTTTTATATGTATTTTTGTAAATGGGTGTAATTTGCCTGAATAAATGAAATTCTATTCTTTTAACCGCCTGCGCTTTTAAAACATTGTTTTTGAGAAATATTTGCCATGTCATGCGGAAATATTCAAATACTTAAGCCTTAAACTATTAACGTTTAAAGTAATATTTAGGGATTACGAACTACGTCATAGTAAAAAAATACATAGTACGTGCAATTTGTAGACAGATTATTAGTGGTAAACTATTAGCTGTGCAGAAACCGTCTAGATTTCTTGCATAAAAAGCATTTAAGTAATTTAACGTTGTAGTTTAAAAAAAAAAATTGTTAGTTACATAATGAATTGAATTACTTTACAACATAATAAAAAAAAATGGGATATTGTAATGGTAGTTACGAACAGTCATAAATAATTATAGCGTTATTGCTGTTAAACAGTCTTGTCAAAATTTGCCCTAATTAATCGCATTACAGAGTAAAAAAGTCGTTGGACCTGTTTTTAGCAAACATGCCAGATGCTCTACACCTCCATGACAGATCAAGCAGCATTTAAATAGTATAAGAGACTAATAAGAGACTTAAGAAATAGTTGGAAAGTAAATACCCACCTTTTGGGTATTTACCTGGGTAAATACCTTGATTTTGGGTACGTTGGGTATTTACCCGGTATTTACCGGGTAGAATCCCATCTCTAGTCGCCAGGTGCGTAGCAGAACTTAAATTTTGTTTCTATTTTGAAAATTTTACATTATGAAAATAACATTGTGAATGAAAAAATATCCTAATTCCAACTTACTTCGCTGCTAGTGCCTGCTCCTTGGGAGCCCAACCTAAGGCGCGGTACACACCCAGAAGCCTGTGCAACTTCCGGTCAGATTTCTTCACTATTGCCTGACTGTTGTGAGTCAAATTTTGTTTATAGTACCTGTAAATTATAAAAGTAGGTACACGGTAAAATCAGTTATATATAGGGTGTTTGGTAATAGCCTTATAAAGCCGAATATGGTAGATAGGGACCATCAAACTGAACAACTTTTACTATGGGACCAACTCTGAAATCGCGAAAAAAAATCAGCTGTTTCATACATTTTGATACTTTTTTATCCTGTCCTTCTCTGTGTACCCCTGACAACGTGTATGTAAAATACAGTAATGCACTCCTAACAGCATTCATTGCAAAACCAGGGCTCTGTCACTCCGCGCGCGAGTCTGAAGCGCTCGGCGTCCTCTAAGAGGACAAATTTCATACATCAGAAAAGATAAGACCTACGCGATAGAAAGAGAGGCAACTACTAAGTGAATGTTTTGGAGCGAAGGGAGCGCTGTGCGACCTGAATTGTACTTTATTGTGTCTGAGCAAGAGTCGCAATTTATTTAAACGATTTTGCGGAGTGCAACTTCTTTACGCTAGTACTATTTTTTATTCTGTGACGCTAGTACTATTATCTATTCTGTGGCAAAACGGAAACGGTCTTCATGAGATAGAACAACTATAACTTACTTCATGAGTGAACGATGACCCACAACAACCCCTGAAGGTAGCACCAATTGGAAGTCATCTCCTTCTAAGGTCGCTGGTCCCTCCACTTCTTCGTCTACATCCATATTGTCTTTGCTTTCTTTATGGTCTGGATATGAAGAGCTGAAAGCAAAATTATAGGTCAGCACAAATTCAGATACGAGTGGTGGTGAAGTCTAATTTATATATTTTCAATTGATAAATTGAAAGGCAACTTTAGTTACTTTGGCTTAGGGCTGAAATAGGGATAACCAAAAAAATATGCTCTGAATGCCGTAGGCAGTGGAACTCTCTACGATTATTAGAAATGTAGTTTGAAGTATTGTACAGATTTATACAATTAATATTGTACTGAATAAATTTCAATTTTAATAGATTATGGACATTTCTTCTTCCAATAAAATAATTATCAAGGTGGATTATGTACACACAACATCACATCAAGTTATTAGTTTGGACAGCGAAAACGTTTTTATTGATATAGATAGGGCATAAAGACAAGGTCATCATCTCAAGGTTAACATGTATAGTTTGATGTGCAATTGTCTGTACAACCCACGCAGATAAAGAATGGGATTAAAAATGGTGTCGTTCATATTCACTTTGCGTTCTCTCACTCCCTCTCATCGTGGAAAGCGAGGTGAGCCACCATATACAATCCCATTCTTTATCTGCACAGCCTACTTGTCTAATTTTCAAAATCTATCACAATCGCTTTCATTTGACAGATGGATGTGACACATTGCTGCATTCTTTGGTAAGTTTTTTTTGTGCCAAAAAGAAGCATCAATGTATCACATACTGAAAGTAGACAATAATTAGCCCCCGGGTTGTACTAGTAATATCTACCTGTAGTCATAATAATCTGCATATTCAGCAAGAGCGAGTCCTTCATGTAGCATTTTGCAGTGGCCCTTGTCGACCATGTGTCCACGAGCTGCTTCCATTGAATAGAATGTCCGCCCTGTGTCATTACACCATAGACACATATAACCCTGTGATATCTGAAAAGAGACAAAACATTCACACACTTATTATTATCATTATTGATAATATAATTAGGCACTAGAGTATATTTTTAAAAATTTTTAAAACTGCTTATTTTAAAGATTGGGACGAACAATTTAACAGAAAAATAAATAAATTAATGTCTTTTTCCTCCATTAAATCAATTAAAGTCAAATTAATTTTTAATGGTTTCATATTTAATGTTAATGAAGCGAAAGAAGTGTGCAAGGATCGTAGCAGGTGGAGATCCATAGTCTCTGCCTACCCCCATGGGAAACAGGCGTGAGTATATGTATGTATGTATGGTTTCATATTTACCATAATGCTTGGTTCGATGACGTCTACTGTGTGACGTCAACTTTGTGTAAACAATTTTAACACCTATCACCTATGTAGTCTGTGTTACAATTTACTCTATGGTTTAATGGAGAAAAAAGACATTATTGATACTCTTCGATCAGATAACCTGAGGATATTGCATGACAGTGACATTCGTGACACATCCCGAAGTCAGCTAAAACGCAGCCGTAGCTGACTTTTCATTTTAGTATCGCGTGATCCGTCAATAGAGTAACATGACGAAGTGCTCTATAAAAAATTGCAAAAAGCACTCCTCAATTTGGGTTAAAAAAGATGGTGTGATGTATCACCAGTAAGTAAAAATAAGATTAAATTTATCCAAAAACTAGCTCGAAATACACTTCAGTTATTTAAAGTCAAAATTTTAAAATATAAAACATAAAAAGCAGCCGTTCTTGATGTAATCAGAACAAAGTAAAATTTTTACGAATGAAGTCGCCAATCATAATAAATTTTTTTATTCGTAAAGTAAATAATTTCAATTTGGAAAGCATCTAAAAAATCTTCACCTTGCGTCCAACATTCCTCAATGTCTCAAGACGAAAGCCAGTGTGTGTTGCCAGTGATGACTTACGGCAGTGAAACGAGAGCAAGAAACTATGGGCACAGGATAACTAATAGTACAAGTCTATGGGTCTCATAAGAAAGCTCAAGATCATTGTTAACTTGTATGTCCAGTGATTAATAGTTAGTTAATACTGCAAATCGTACGACAAAAAAGTAATAGAAAGTGTATCTGAACTGGTTAAAAACTATAATTATCTTTCTGTTAGATTCTGATGGAAAGTAAATGCTGATGTCATTTTTAAAGTTGACTCTCTGTATGAAATGTGCAGAGAGAAAATCATTATCATCATTTGTGTAATTAAGGCATCGTTTAAATAAGTAATCGACAAGGTGTCATCGATGAATTGTATTTCGAAAAGATTTATTTCGAAATGGTGTAGTGAACCCGCACAAACCATATAACTAAGCTAACACTTACCTTTTCTCCCAAGTAAAGTAGCAAGCCTTTAACATCAACACAGTACTCCACATCAGGAATGAAGAATGAGTGTACTTCTGACATGTGCTTGAGATTTTTTACCATATTCTTGCTATGGTGAGTACAGAATAGACAGTCCTTCGGCTTAATTAGAGAGTCACTGCCTTTTATGCGGCATTCTTCCCATTCATCAGAGTCAAGCTGGAAGAAAAACATCAATTAAAACTGTCTTTTCCTACCTACTGATAAAAATATACAGGGTTATTTTTAGTATATATACGAAACCTGAAAACTGTTTGTTCAGAATCAGTAATAGAATCGATTGCAATATTTTTTTATCATGTTATATTTTGACTAAATGAAATTTCCAAACCATAATTAACGCGCACCCAACTAACAGTACAACACAAAAAGCTTGTGTTGTTCGTGAGTTTTTAAGGTATCATTATAATTTTTTTATACTGATTCTGAAAATAAAAATATTTGACCCATGTTTCGGCTTTCGTATATACAAAAAATAATGTTGTAGAGTAACAATAGGCAAATAATCGAATCTGTTTAGATTGAAAAATATTGTGCAACTTTGATTAACCATAACACACTGCCCTTCACATACCTCTTCAATTTCAGAATCAGTCTCAATGTCCTCGTCTTCAGAATCATCAGGATTGATTACCACAAATTTCCCTGGTTCTAGTTTAGAAGGTTGACTTGTTTCCACCTTAACATAGCTGTCTGTGTCAGAGTGGCTGTGTTCTTCTTCCACAAACTGCTCCTGTGCTAATTTATGCTTCTTGCTATTCAAGTGGTTATTGTAAGCATTCTTCGTATTGAACATCTTTGAACAATACTTGCAATATTCTGATCCAGTTTGGTTATCATTTTCAGCCTGCTCCTTATGTTCTTGGGCCCTTTTATCAAACTCCTCCAATGACACTGGTGGAATGTTAGCTACTTTTCTTTTTAAGTTATACCTGTGCCAATCTAGTTTGTAGTGTTCACGCTGCAGTTCAGGTGTTTTGAATATCACCTGGCAGGTAATACACGTGAAGGTATCAGGCATCGTCAGCTAATAGAAGAATATCACAGACTTATGAACACCACACAATAAACTGAAACAGAATTAAATAAATGTATTATAACTACGCGATGAGGTGCTTGCGTGCTGGATGGATGCTTGCTGGTTTTTAGTTTTTACGCAAGGAAAGAAAAATTATTCTGTGATGTGTGATGATAGGTCATAGGCAGTGTTGGGAAATGTTGGATGCGAAATTATGGTGCTGCCAAGCTAAAAATTATTGTATTTTGGGTCGAATTATTGTACGTTTTAGGCAATAATTTTTAATATTTAGGCCGCTAATATACGATTGATTTTACAAAGTACAACTGAACTAAAGTCGCCTCACTTATTTTGCGCTTGCTTTTTTCTTTCTCATAAATTCTGGAGTGAAGTAAAGTTGAAGCGAATCATTCAATACAATCACAAACCTTGTAATACAAGTTCAAATTTTTTGAATAGGTAGGTTAGGTACCTACCTATTCAAAAAACAAAATTTCTATTAATATTTTTTTATTTTTGCAATTTTTTATTAAAAACATTAACTTTGATTTTTAAATAAAAAAATATATTTTATATGATTCCACAGGAGAAGGCAAGATGTTTACCGACAATGCCTTGATAGTTTACTGCCAATGCCAATGTCGGCAAGCAAGAAATGAAAGCGAACCAACTTTACGGCATTAATAGAGACAAAAGACAAGACAAGTGTGACGTTACATAATAATAATACCTAGGCGTTTCTTTATTAATTTTAGTGTCACGTGCCATGATATTGTATCTATATTGTGTCAAATTGGAAAATATTGTATAAAAGCGTACAATAATGAGGAAGCTATGTTTTATTGTACAATCAAATTTCGTATCACGAATTATTGTAAGAATCCAATAATTATTGTACGTTTCCCAACACTGCGCCTCAGCCATCCATCCATCAATGATGGACAGGGACAGGAATACCGGTATTTTCTGGGTAACGTTATCGTATAACGTTATCAGTAACGTTATAACGTTATACAAATAACGTTACTGATAACGGTAAAAAATACCGGTATTAGTATCGGTAATTATTAAGTTGTCTTTTTCTTGTAACGTTACCCTATTAACGTTAGAGATATCGGTAATTGAGTAACGGTAATGGTAACGTTACTCAAGTCCGTAGCCGGCCGGCATGGCTTTGTCGGTCGCCTAACATCAGTACAGGTGTGTACAATGAGTTGTTCTGTGGTTAAGTCGTCTCGTCAACTCGCACGAAATTATCTCGCGTCTAGGCCCGCGCGTAGACCTAGGAAACAAACAAACAAACGGACTTTCGCATTTATAATAGGTATTAGTAAGGATAGTTATATAAGTAAATATGTATAATTATTCGTTTTTGGTATTAGAAAGAAATAGATCTTGCAACAAATAGCCGTTATCTGTCAACAATTCGGGAATTAATCGCTAATCACGTTATTAAAGTTCCCTCAAAAAACATTAAATACTTAAAAATAATTAAAAAGGGAGTTTAATTTATTTCTAGATTATTTAAGTTGTTGCCTCACAGACTTTTATAACCAAAGGCTAAAAAAATAGTATACATTTATCGTGTACAGTCACGACGAGCAATAAAATGTAAAGTCCGTTCGGTAAGATAGTGTCGCCCTTTTATCACGCCGCCTTTGCACGTGCCGCTCCTTGTCAAAGGACGCCGCCGCATAAACAAAGGATACCGCATGCGGCGTACACCCGCAAGTCAATTTGGATTTCGGCAGTTTACATAGAAATGCCGCAGTGAAAGGTGTGTTTGATACCAGTACTCCTGTCTCTGAACACAAGTGCTTGTGGGTGTACCGACACTATCTGAGCGAATGGACAAATTCAATATTCGAAAATTCGTATTTTTTTAACATGCTTTTATTACAGATTCTTATGGTCTTCTTCCCTTTTCATCTTCAAATCAGCGCAATGACTATTAATGATTAAACGAACTTACCTAAGTGAAGTTCGATCATAATTATACGAAGTGCCTCGTCCGAAGAGATTAGTATACTTACCTTTTTTACCTTTATGAATATATACTATGTAGTAACGCCTAAGTGTTGCCACTTCCAGCACTATTTTAGAGATGATGTGTCATTTCCGGTCTAAATATAAATACTAGACCGAAAATGACTTAACTTTTTAATACATTTCCGGTTGAATGTCAACGTCAGAAAACGGAAATTATGTTTTCCCGCCAATACTCACTCCACCTTCTAGCTCGCAGGCCCCATTGCCGTCATTTAGTTTAGAGAAGATAAATATTTCCTAATTAACGGGAAAACTATTTATGTAAATAGTTTGTTGGGAGGGAGGGTTTGCATACTAATCTCTTCGGACGAGGCACTTCGTATAATTATGATCGAACTTCACTTAGGTAAGTTCGTTTAATCATTAATTATACTTGTGCCTCGTCCTCGAGATTAGTATACTTACCTTTTTTACCTTTATGAATATATACTATGTAGATGTTGAGAGAGAGAGGAAATATTTATTTTACCCAAATTATAATGGATGAACATCAGTGGGACAGCAAAATAGATAATTAATATTATTTATTTTGCTTGAACAAAATATTTATAATCATGAGTTATGCAATAACATAGTATTCATTAAAGAATAATCAATTCATTTTAAATTACTTGTTTGCTTATACTAAATCTAGACTTCTTGCTAGCGAAGAAAAGTCATTGTTGCTCACAATAGGGAGATTACAATATTTGGCAAAGACAGAGGAATTGCCGCTCCAACCGGCTGTCTTCCAGATTAAGTCAATGTTAATCCATTGTTATAAGCAGATAATGTTGCTGCATAGCGAGTGTTATGAGCAGAAAGATGGATACGTCGATTCCCCTGTCTTTCATAGTGGACGTAATCCACCTGCTGATTGTTTGAAAAAAAATAGACTTATAAGGAGATCTAAAACTAATTAAATAATCCTCAGATTTCTAAAGGGTTTAAGTAACATTACTTGATATAAGAAATTAATGTGTCTGAAGTGAAGGGCATAGAGAAACTTTGTTTTCAAAATAAGGTAAGTGTAAAGCTGGTTGGCGAGAACCAACTTTAGAGGTTTTTAATCAGTTCCGGAATATTTATGATTATTTGATTTTGTAAATAAATTACTTACCTATGTTATTAATAATAATTATCGATAAGATTTGCACTCTTATGAGCAGTATCGAGAGCTAAGAGTGTAACTCATTTTTATTTTTTTTTAATAGTTTTTCTAAAGCAATCTCATTGTGAGGATAAAGAGAGGACAAGTAATTTAATAAAACATTTACGTCCCAAGTTATGTTATAAGTATAGCGTGGTAAGGAAGGTCTGAGTTTGTATATACGTCCTTGCAAAATCTTGCAATCGAATCATCTTCTATTGGCCCCGTTAGCAGAGATATTGCTGATCTATTACAATTAATAGTTTGATATTGGCTACTGGCATTTAAGGTATTCGTAAGAAACTTATTGCAGATGGAACAGATTGCTTATAGATTTCAATTTTGTTTTCTGAACAGAAATAAAACCATTTTCGTAAACATGAATCATTATTGTATCAAAGGTAGTATTACTTGATACTTGATAGGGATGCCAGCATTATATCGATAGCCTCTAATGGAACTTAGCGCGGATAAGATCGCGGCCTCCAGGATAAGGTTGTGGTGAATGTTTTTCCTGGAATGAGAGACAGTAAATCCTGGTGAACGCAGCTGAACTACTTTTGGCACAACAAGGCGACGGAACAACGGAGAGGTACTATGGTTGCGTCGGCCACGATGGCACAACCATGATGCCTTCACCTCTATCCGATATAATTTCCTTAATGATTTTAATATAATTGCGACAGGTGTAAAGGCGTAAAAGTAGCTGTTGGTCCAGGAAAAGGTAAAGGCATCAATAGCATAGGAATCTGGGTCGCGATTCCAGAAGGCATTAATTTGACATTTTTTGTTAAGTCGATTTGCAAATAAATTAATTTGAGGGTATCCATTTTTTTTTTTTTTTATATATATCAAATCCCGTAAACGTAAGTTCCCACTCAACATCAGGATGTGAGCGTCTGGATTCGCGATCAGCAATGACATTATCTCAAGATTTGTATGTGTGTAATGTAAGATGTGGCGATGTGCACACTACTGCCAAATACTTCTTGTGATGTTGTTGAGATTAGGGTATTGTACTATACAACCATACGATTTATATAACTCACGGCAGAGTGTTATCCACGCGTAGAAGTATTTGACAGTTTGTGCTATAGGTACTTATACTTAGCGAATAATTTTAGCGCGAAAAATACAGCTAAGAGTTCCAACTAAGTTAATATGTAAAAGTTGATCAGATTCTGACCACTGGCCACTAGCTGTTTGACCATCACAAGCCGCTCTCCATCCCGTTGTTGATGCGTCAGAGTATATTTCAATAGTATGGTTATCCTCTTTTATCATTTGTACTGAATTCGGAATGACCACCAATCTAAGTCAGAGTGTAAGGAAAATGGTATAATCATGTTTCTGTAATAATCATCATGACCTTAAAGTTGAGGTATTTGCAACGTTCAAGTTCTTTGGTGTATAACTACCCATATTCAATTGCTGGACAAGCCGATACTAGCAACCTAACTAATTGTGCAAATTTGCAAATTTTACATGTTCGCAACTGTTTAATTTCTAGACTTTCCTTTTCTATTCTGTTTCACTTCTCTTGTGGTAACGATAATTATGCACCAATTTATACGAATCTATTTCTAACACTAAATTATTTGCAATGCATAGATGGGATGAATTTACTTTTTTCTTAATTTATCAGAAAACCAAGGGCTTGTAACAAACCCTTTGTTGCCTTAACATTTTCCAAACACTCCGAATAAGTTGGTTCTGTTAAGAACAAATCAAGATAGGTATATAGAGGATAAATATCCACATGACATGACCTTAATAACTTAACTACAGGTTTCATGAGTTTTGTGAACACATTAAAGGGCTGTAGTGATACCAAATAGCAGAACAAGTTTTTAAAATTCAGAATGAATCGCATCTTTCCGTTAGGTTTTGGTACAATAACAAAAAACGCGCTATACATATTGATCATTACAAGGTGTATCTACAGGCGGAGGTGGCTCCGATTGAAAATAAATGTTGTCTACATTCGATTCTTTCTGAACTTGAAACGATTTCTGTAATCGGTGGATTGGACTGGATTTAAGAGTTGGATCTCATATCTATCAATCCATGAGAGCACTGATTGGTTCTCGGTAATAAGCGACCATTGTTTGTAAAAGTGATGCAGCCTGCCTGCTTAGCGTACCTTGTCAGCACCTAGCGCCTCCTCGTCCGTCTGGGCCGATAGGATGACGTCGCTGAGGACTAACCGCGTGTGCTCGATGCTGGCAGCGGTGGCGGTGGTGGTGGCTGGTAGTTCGTCATCGATCGCGTCGTGGTGGGCGGCTGGTGACGCCGAGGGCCCGGTGCCGCCTGGTGCATTAAGTCTACGACGGGCCACCTTTCGACTCCCGGAACCGACTTGCGGTTTAAATTTGTTTTCCTTGAAGTCGGTAGACGATCTTGAGACTGCTTTTGCGCTTTTCAAGGTTTCTGCCAGGTTTTTTTCAATTAGAAATCCGTTGATCTTAGTACCTTAGTACTATTAAGTTGTTCTTTCAAATATATATATTTTTTTTTTTTTTTTTAGGGAATTAAGGGCATAATTTCTCCGTGCATTACATACATACATATACTCACGCCTGTTTCCCATGGGGGTAGGCAGAGACTAAGGCATTAGATTGTTAATATTGGACATCACAGGATTCTATTTACATCCATAAGATTTTAAGCAATACATTATCTCTGTTGCTGCATGAGATTTGAGTGGTTATAATGCGACCAACACATGTTATTGCTGCGGCTATTTGTTTTTGATTGATTTCAATTGACTTGTCTCTTTTTCAGAACATATTCTGGAATTGCAGCCTTGATCTCGGCATTAGCCGGCTCCTTGGTTAACTCCGGCTATTAGAAAAGTCATGGCAAAACGAGATAAAGCCAAAAATCGCCTTAAAACTTCACCTTCTCCTGATAATCTGGCTGCGTATAAAAAACTTCGGAACCTCAGCAATAGGATGTGTCGCGACGCTAAACGCAAGTATATCCATTCGCAAGTCGAAAGCCTAGATCAAAAACATATTTGGGGTTTTCTAAGGACTCTGGGCGTGGGCAAGTCCGTGGATTCCAGTCCGCGTGCCGTGGACCTAGACTCTCTGAATAACCACTTTTCATCACCTCCTCTTATCTTGGACACGGCCTCTAAGTCAGCCGCTCTCTCTTCTCTGTCTTGTCTTGATCCATCTAATCACCCCTCTTTCTCTTTCAATGTAGTTTCCCAAACTGAAGTTACTAAGAGTATCAGATCCATAACTACCAAGGCTATTGGTAGTGACGGTCTTAGCTTGGAAATGATCCTTCCCGTGCTGGAGGACATTGTGCCTGTAATCACTCACATTATCAACTTTTCCCTACAACACAATGTTTTTCCTTCTTCGTGGAAGAAAGCTCACGTCATTCCCCTCCCTAAAACTCTTAACCCATCCTCTCTGTCTCAGTACCGCCCCATTTCTATACTCCCTATCCTTTCCAAGGTCCTCGAGTCTCTTGTCCACAGCCAATTATACTCCTTTTTCTCATCTAACAGCCTCTTGTGTCCGTTCCAATCTGGGTTTCGCCCTTCCCATAGCACGGTTAGTGCACTGTTAAACATAACTGAGGACATTCGCAGTGCAATGGATAATACTAAACTCACGGCAATGGTTTTGCTTGACTTTAGCAGTGCATTTAACTGTGTAGACTTTGACCTGCTCCTTGGTACTCTTCGATCCTTTAACATATCCACCCCCGTTATTGAATGGTTTCAATCTTATCTCTTCGACCGCTTTCAACGTGTAGTTTATAATGACACTTCATCCGATTGGTCACGTTTATCAGCTGGTGTACCGCAAGGCAGCGTTCTTTCTCCGTTACTATTCTCTATATTCATTAACAAAATCTCTAGTGTCATATCTTCCCCCTTTCACCTCTATGCTGATGACCTTCAAATCTATCGACATTTTTCTATTGCTGAGGTGGCAGAAGCGTTTGGATCCTTGAATCGGGATCTGGACTCCATTCGGGACTGGGCCACTTCGTTTGGTTTAGTTGTGAACCCAAACAAATGTCAGGCCATGATTGATGGCAGCAGCCGGCTTAGGATAAAACTAGACTGGGAATCTGTTCCCCCTCTTATCTACAATAACTTGATAATCCCACTAACTGAAAAAGTTAAAAATCTAGGACTTATTATGGACTGCACCTTATCTTGGTCTCCGCATATTAATGAAGTTAGCAAACGGATCCACTATTCTTCTCACTCCCTCAAGCGACTTCAATACTTCCTACCTTTTAAAACGAAAATTATGTTAGCGCAATCGCTTCTTCTTCCCCTTCTCGACTACGCCGATGTTTGTTATCTGGATGTGACCGAGGAACAGCTGAACAAGTTGGAACGCTTACAAAATCGGGCCATTCGTTTCATTTTCGGTCTGCGCAAGTACGATCATGTGTCAATCTTTCGCCAACAACTTAAATGGCTTCCCATTCGCTTTCGCCGTGATATGCACATCCTCTCCACCTTATTCAAAATTCTCAAAGACCCTAACTCACCTAAGTACCTTTCCTCCCGCTTCCAGTTGCTTCCTCCTCCCTCTCGCTCCAGGCGTCCTTGCATCACTATAATGCTTGAGGTGCCTTGGAGCAACACCAAGTTCTTGCATAATTCCTTCTCTGCCAAAGCAGCACGGCTTTGGAATAAACTCCCGACTAATATTCAGGACTCCCCAAGCATCCACTCATTTAAATCCAAAGTTAAGTCGCACTTTTTATCACAGTTATCCCAATCAGAATCATGAGATACTTAGTTAACATCATCTCTTATTTATTTATTTATATGTATGTTTATTTATAATATAGGTTAATATGTATGTATGTATGTGTTTGTATAGGTAAATTAGGTATATTTATTTATTTATATATTGTAGGTACTATATTTTAGACTTTAAATTGACAGTTTTTCTAATTTAATTTTTGCACTTTATGTCACCCGCTTAACATCGAAATCTCGAACACGTTCTCAGGTTGGCTGGAAGAGATCTCTTTTAGAGATAAGTCCTCCTTTGTGTACATATCTCAATTTATTTTTGTGTAACTGTTTTTATGAGTGCAATAAAGAGTATAATTAATTATGGGAGCAGACAAGTCTTGCAGTTTGACGGTGTTGGGTATTTTTGGAGCAATTCTTTTCAGTTCTCTCTATCAAGACCGTGAGTAGCAATGAAGCTTAGTCGACTTGCTAGTTTATCATTGATATTTGGGCTAAATTACTCAATACATGAGGGGTCTTTGCCTAATATATCAAGAATATCGGGGTCCTGGACCTGATTCTGAAGTCGTCGGGAATTTCGGTGACATCATCATGCTTTTCGACGATTGCAGGTACTTCGATCACACTTTGTGGCAGCGCCGCCGGTCCAGGAACTAATGGTTCCGAAGCAGACACCAACCCGTCGTTGTAGCCGGTGGGTGTTTATTGTGGTCTAACACAAGGGTTGGGCTTAGATTTGCCATTTTAAATTTTTTTTTTTTTTTTTAATAATTAACCTACACACCTGTGTTGGTTATATACAACGTTCACAGTGATGACGTAAACTATTGTTGGACTGTAGGTCCTTACTGAGGGTCCACCATGGGTGGACTACAACGGATGGTTCCGTGTAGTGTTTGTGGGGTGAAGTATAACTCCCACGTCAGTCGCGAGCTCGCGAGCACAAATTTTTGCATCATGGATGCCGAATGTAGTGGCGTTAGACCGCGAATACATTCCTTGAAAGTTGTTACTTTCGCATCAGTCAGGAAGACCGGTATGTGTGCATCATGGATGCTGAATGTAGTTACATTCCTCGAGATTTAAGTAACCTCGCGTCAGTCCCGAAGACTGGTTTACACCATGGGTGTAGGATTGGGTATCAGGTTGATACTTATTCTGAATTTACAATTCTTATCATTGACTTGACACCATGGGCGTAAGTATAGTGAGATAAAAACATAATAATTTAACTTTCACTTGAACTTACCTCGATCTGATAATGGCGAATACGGTGGCGCAGAAGGTGATGAGTCTCTTGAGCTTGCTGTAAATGCACTTTTTGAACTATCTATCTGAATCATTAGATTCAGACAACGATCGCTGACCACGGCGATTTAACACTTTTAACTTTTTCTTTAATTTTTTATTTTTATTTTATTGGCTAAATATTGAAACGTATCATCATTATGTTTCCTTTTAGGCATTTTGTAACTCAATTTTATTGTAAATTGTAACACGTGCGAAGTGGCTGAGCACTAAAAAGCGAATGACGGCAATGGGGCCTGCGAGCTAGAAGGTGGAGTGAGTATTGGCGGGAAAACATAATTTCCGTTTTCTGACGTTGACATTCAACCGGAAATGTATTAAAAAGTTAAGTCATTTTCGGTCTAGTATTTATATTTAGACCGGAAATGACACATCATCTCTAAAATAGTGCTGGAAGTGGCAACACTTAGGCGTTACTACATAGTATATATTCATAAAGGTAAAAAAGGTAAGTATACTAATCTCGAGGACGAGGCACAAGTATAATGACATTTTATTGACTTGACCTTGATTTTTGACCTATGTTTTAAGTTTCAAGTCTTTTACTCATCGGGAAGCTAGATTAAAATTGTTTGCAATTTGTGGACAAACAAACAACATACGTAAACAAATAAATAGACAGGAAAGTGAACATTAAACGCTTCATTCTATGCGCACAAACGCTATTCGGGTATTTAATGAACGACTTTTTCTTAAATCTGACGAAGTAGAAAATATTCGAATATCACCAGCTTGAGTATTCGAATAGCAAAATGAAGCGAATATTCGAAGTATTCGAATATTCGAATTGCAAGCCTATATCTCAGCATATATCTCAGTGTGATAATGTTATACCTAGGTTATTCAAAACGTAATGTGACAAAGTTCTATGGTGTGTACATGTTATTGCTCGTGACTGTATGGGTCCCAAAAAAATATCTGTTACCTATGGTATATATTGGTTTTTAATTTACATCTCTGATTGTCCCAAGAGAAAATTATTTACAGGGTAGCAAGCAATGTCGTCGTTATCCGACACGCGCGGTCGACTTATGAACTCAATTGCCGAAGTTAATTCCTTCTACTTACTTACTTAATCGGAAAACTGCAAGTTCCGTCCAGCAAGTAAGTAAGTTCATATAGGCCGAATTACACATCCATAAGTAAGTAAGTTCAACTGTCCTTCTACTTACTTACTTAATCGGAAAACGGCAAGTTGCGTCCAAACGGTGATTAACTTCGGCAAGTAAGTAAGTTCATAAAGGTGCACGATCAATATTATACGGTTGCGCATTTTGTTTAGCCTGTGGTTAATGAAATGTCTGTGAGGCAACTACTTAAATATCTATAAAAAAATAAACTCGTTTTTTACAGATTTTTAAGTATTTAATGTTTTTTGAGGGAGCTTTAATTACGTAAGCGATTAATTCACGAATTGTTGACGAATAGCGGCCATTAGTTGCAAGATCTATTCCTTCCTAATACCAAAAACTAATACTTACCAAAACATAATACCTACCTATACTTTAAATATGATTATTTAAATATACTAAATGTTTGGAAATAGCCTTATAAAGCCGAGTATGGTAGACAGAGACCATCAAACTGAACAACTTTTACTATGGAACTCTCAAAACGCGATTTTGACCTTAGGAGTGGTTAAGCGACGCTGTTGCCCATTGTACCTACTTAGGTAAGTAGGTAGTACAGACCTACTTAGTTAGGTAAGTAATTTATTCAATTAATGAAGTCGGGTAAGTAGGTAGGTTTACTCACATTTAATATTTTGTTGCACACTAGACACGTAGAATTTTTATTTTCATCTGCTATCGTAAAGTATCGGTATACTTTATTCTGTTTCTTCCGTCCCATTTTTCGTAATTATTAATGATTAAACGAACTTACCTGTAAGTGAAGTTCTATCATAATTATACGAAGGATTCGTCCGAAGATATTAGTATATTAACACATGTAGTACCGCTTTTGCATGTATCACCACTTAGCACGTTATTTTAAAGTAATAACCTAAAAAACCTGAAAAGAGAAGGTTTTTGACTTAAAATTGACAGATATTTTGACATTTCCGGTCAGAGCCCTCCTCGTCACTACTAGCCGCCAACCACTTCATTTAGTTTAAAGTCCAAATTCTATGATATTTCCTCATTTTCTTCAGTGGGTAGATAGTTATTGTAATTTACAATAATGAGTAGGGAGGGTGGGATTCTATACTAATATCTTCGGACGAATCCTTCGTATAATTATGATAGAACTTCACTTACAGGTAAGTTCGTTTAATCATTAATTATACTCAGATTCGTCCTTGATATTAGTATATTAACACATGTAGATGTTGAAAGCATTATAATAAGAAAATGGAAATATCATTTCTTGCATATGAGTCTTTTTTAAAAAAGAAAAGAATACCATTTAACATAACTCTGAACGTTTTACATGATTATTATTAAAAACAGTACCTACAGATGGTTGGTACAAAAAAAATATGCAAGGTTGGTTTGGAAAACTCAGTTTTATTATTATCGATGATAATATGTTTTAATATTTTTCGAATATAGTGGAGTCATTGACCATCCCGCCGTATTACCTGGAACATCTATAATATCATTTTTTGTTAGGGCTATAAAGGTATAGGCCGGTGACGTCGAGTGCTAAAATTGGTTGGACACGAGTCTACTCCACTATCATTAAATGTTTTATTTCAGCAATCTATTAATTACATTACTTGTCATAATAATATAAGAATTTAATTTCTTTCTAAATAAGAAGTGATTATGAACTGTTTATTATATTTAATATAATACATTCTTGTATATATATTTTTTTTTGTATTGTTTGCATTCTTTGTGCAATGGGCAAGGTAATCAAAGTTAAACTTTTAAAATAAAAAAATTGAAAAAAGAAGAGAATTGGAAAATATTTAATAAAAATAATTAAGTGATCTAAGTTAAACATTGTATTTGAACAATGAAGCCTACGCAAAGGCGTAGTTAGATTCTTTACCAAACCTTGAGATTAGCTCAATTTAATAATGATCGCAATATTATGCAATACTGATAATTTGTGTTATAAACTTCTGTAAAAAAAAATGAGTTTATTCTGTCAATATTATTGTTAAATAATCGAACCGTTTCTGTTACCAATCTCTGTACTTCCTGATAGCATTAGCAGACAGCAGCTTCAATAATCACATAAATAATATACCTGTAAAATAATACCACCTTGATAATGTTGTTAAAACCAATTCATTTGTGCGATTAATTTCCGTCTCTGAAATTAAAAGTTAAAGGATGTTAATATTTTGTATTAGAATAAGAGATACAAAGAAGTACCATATATGTGAATAAGAGGTACCAAACCAAGGCTCAAGTCAAGATTGTGACGATCATGATGGCACAATCGTTACACCTCTAGCTTAAGAAACTGGTGGAAAATAATTAAAATAATAGGTAGCTTAGTGTCAGAATAGACTTTGTACAATACTAAACCAAAATAGCATTGTGAATGCTAAAATCTCAAATTATAAAATAAATGTTTTTGGGATCCAAATGCTAGAAATAGAAAGAATATATATATAATATTATATATATATATATAATCTACTACATTTTATTTCTACTGCCTAATTCGACTTTCATTCGAATTTACTCAATCTCAATCTGGAAAACAAAACTAGTGATTAGTTTTTTAAATTAATGAATTGAATAATTTTTATTTAGCATCAAAATAAATCTAGAATACTTAACACCCCGCACTGAATACCTTAAGAAAAATTGCAATGAAAATATCATGAGCTGCATGTTATAGATAATTGACAATAATCATAATCATAATCATTTATTTGCATAAAACTTGCAATTATTTTGCAATTTTATTCCTGGTGTGACCACTAGTGTCCCCTAGTCCACCCCGTTGTTGAAAGGCACAAAAGAAAATATGTCTACAATTATGTAGTCTCTAATTCGGTGTAAGTATCGATGACATTATACTAAGTAAATAATACGATGACATACCGGTATCTACCAGTTTAATCAATTCATAAAAAAGGTCATAAATAAGTGATTTTTATAGTTTTATGAACGTTTGTCTTGTGAAGACCATAATTGCCATTACATTTGTAATATAATGGAAAGTTGTGACGGTAGCTGTATATTAAAAAAGAAAAACATTGTATATAAAAAGATGAGCTTCAATTCTGAGTCCATTATAGTAGATATTGTTCAATAACAGGTTCATGCTGTTTAAAAAACGTCATAGCTGGCGGCGGTAGTTTTGTAATAAAAATATCGGCACTACAATGACCAAAACTTATGATTTTTTAATACTTTACTACTATTTTACTACTATTTCTAATACTTTCCTTATCAATATTAAAACCTTATAGGTGATGTGATCTCTAGACTGCCTTTTTTTTTTTTTTTTTTTTTTTTAGAACAATAAGCATTTTTTAATTGTGATATTATTATTATTTTTACGTACTTTTAGTACGTACATTTTTCTAAAAGCTAAGTTAACTTTTAAACAGTTCTTAACTTAACCTGGGGCCGTACTCTGAGCTCTTATAACAACCTTAAAGTAATGTTGTTAAAGGGACAGAGCTATACATCGCGTATAGCGCCATCTCTATCACAACATCGCTTCGATATTACCTTTGAGCTTTTGACAGTCATAGTAGGGGGGGCTGATATGACAACCTGTTTTTTTTTTATTTTTTTTTTATTTTATTTGAACATAGATCACATTCTGTTGAACCTTCAACAAAATGAAACAAAACTATTATTTATATGTATTATAACTGCCAGAATTTTAGTCATTTTAATGGTAGACTATATTATATCTCTGGAGATGGTATAAAAGTGAATCATTAAACAGACTCATAAAAAAAAAAAAAAAAAAAAATATATATAGTAATAATCTAGGTGCCCTGCATAGCGCGGCTAAATGGTAAGTACTTACACATAGACGATTATTAGCCGGCGCCAGCTATTGAGTCGACCTTTGCACCTGTAGTTGGCGTCTACTGCCTGTATTCGCTGAATACAGACAAATGCTACACCAACACGCACCCTCACGAATACAATATCCTAATTTGAATGCATCATCGGCAACTGTTTGGATGGGCCGTAACGCCCGTCTGCGAGTCTGCTGTGATGTGACTGACGAAACAAATCGCTGATGGAGCTTCCTCGCCGCGTCTGGCTGTTTGTTTGCCGTTGGAGATGAAGCATGTGGCATACCTGCTTACGTTTGTCGTTTTTAAGTTAATTAAATATATAAATCAGTTTGAAAAATGTTTTATTGAGTAGTGCGCCCGATTTACTTACAGTTTTTTCGTTGATCCATATTGTTCACATCAGGCCTGTGGCCAATGCATCATTCATATTCGACTGAACTGTCGGTGGCCGTTTAAGCGAAAAGCCGCAGCTACACTAGAGTTGACCGTGTACGGTATATAACCGAACGTCGTAATGCCATAATGTAATAATGTAAAAAATGCGAACTACTGTCACAAAATAGATGTGTATAGTTTTGTATTGGAAAGTTGTCTTAACCACAGATTACATAATACTATACCTTAAACATAAGTGATACTTGTAGCTAAAAAAATTTCACTTCAGAAACACCATTTTGTACACACTCACAAAAATTAAATTTGAAAAGTAATAGAGATAATTTGCACAAGGGCAAAGCTTAGGAAAAAAAACATACTAAATAGTTAGGTAGTGATTAACAGGTTTTTCAACATGTTAGGTCTACCCGCCTGAAATACAAGGTGTTCTAGTTTAGGCAAATGTTACTGTATACCAACAAACATTAACTGCAATTATGATTTATTCATTTATAGACAATAAAATGTAAGGATTCTGTTAATCCATTTTTATTTCATTGAAATTTCTATCAGCATGCCAGCAGCTAGCTATTTCAGCAGCTAAGCAATTTTATATAAAAGGTGTGAAGTATCAGGTATGAGCTAGTTGCTGTACAACTCAATATCTGGTTCCATTAAGTTCTTAAGTTTTAGCATTTATAGCGAGCTCTGTCAGTTTTGTAAACAATAAATTTATCTTAGTACCGATGGTACTCGTATTATACCGTTGAGATTAACTCAACTCAACACCAAGAATATCATGATATCATAACTCATACCTGATGAACAACGCTCTTGTCAGGGCTGCTGTTGCAGCTACAGCACAGCGGCCGCCTGCCTGGAAGGTGGATGGCAGTGGATTTAGCGGACGACGGAGTCACCCGATTGGTGCTCGGCAGCGGTTCCAACGTGGCAAACTTTGAGGGTAGTCTGCTTTTTACAATGTCGCGTCGTCAACGGCACTTTGAGTTGGTGTAGTTGTTGCAGTTGCGTTGTCTAACCTATCTATGCGGTGAAATAGTCCAGTATAACTATCTCGAGTGCAATAGATATTTAGTTGATGTCTTATTAGACACAATGCTTTGACAGAAAGTACCCAGTATGGTAAATTCGCATCAGACAAATAAATAAACTGACAGAAAGTACCCAGTATGGTAAGTTCGCATCAGATAAATAAATAAATTGACAGAAAATACCCGGTATGGTAAGTTCGCATCAGACAAATAATTAAAATAATGGTAAAATGCCCAGTGTGGCAGTTACGCATTCATAAAGGTAAGCAGGTTTAACCAAGTAAACGGCATTGGATAGTGTTCCTCCGTCTTGACTTCTTCTTGTCCTCTTCAGTCTTGAAAACTTTTTCCTTTCTTCACGAAGCATTTTAAATAAAATTTAATTTTCACTGTAAAAATATAATTCTAAAGAAGTCTCACATTGAGACTGTATACGTGCGTCCGTGGCGAAGCACGAAAAACGAATGGAGTGGTTGGCGGCTAGTAGTGACGAGGAGGGCTCTGACCGGAAATGTCAAAATATCTGTCAATTTTAAGTCAAAAACCTTCTCTTTTCAGGTTTTTTAGGTTATTACTTTAAAATAACGTGCTAAGTGGTGATACATGCAAAAGCGGTACTACATGTGTTAATATACTAATATCAAGGACGAATCTGAGTATAATTACCACAAACAGAACTTTAATTAAACAGATTGTAAACAGCGCGATGCGCGTGCACTTATTTATAGACGTCGAGTAGAGTAAGTAAATAAGCAAACAATAACGCGCCGCGCGCGAGAGGGGCGGGGCGGGGGGGTGTCGTGCGTGCGGGCGGATGCGCGGGCGGGGCGGTCGGCGCAGCAAGTAAGGGTCGCTAAATTAACGTTAAAAATACCGTTATCAGGTCGCAAAATTAACGTTAAAAATAACGTTATCATAATAACGTTATGGTATCGGTATTTTAGTAACGTTACTTGATAAGTAGCGGTATTTCGTGAGTAACGTTACGATAACGAAATGTTTTGGTCAGATACCGGTATTATTTGGATAACGGTATCCGTCCCTGATGATGGATGGCTGAGCAGGGACGGATACCGTTATCCAAATAATACCGGTATCTGACCAAAACATTTCGTTATCGTAACGTTACTCACGAAATACCGCTACTTATCAAGTAACGTTACTAAAATACCGATACCATAACGTTATTATGATAACGTTATTTTTAACGTTAATTTTGCGACCTGATAACGGTATTTTTAACGTTAATTTAGCGACCCTTACTTGCTGCGCCGACCGCCCCGCCCGCGCATCCGCCCGCACGCACGACACCCCCCCGCCCCGCCCCTCTCGCGCGCGGCGCGTTATTGTTTGCTTATTTACTTACTCTACTCGACGTCTATAAATAAGTGCACGCGCATCGCGCTGTTTACAATCTGTTTAATTAAAGTTCTGTTTGTGGTAATAATTACGAAAAATGGGACGGAAGAAACAGAATAAAGTATACCGATACTTTACGATAGCAGATGAAAATAAAAATTCTACGTGTCTAGTGTGCAACAAAATATTAAATGTGAGTAAACCTACCTACTTACCCGACTTCATTAATTGAATAAATTACTTACCTAACTAAGTAGGTCTGTACTACCTACTTACCTAAGTAGGTACAATGGGCAACAGCGTCGCTTAACCACTCCTAAGGTCAAAATCGCTTGCGTGCCGCCGCGCTGTCACAACTAGAGATGGGCGGTGGGTAAATACCCAATTTGGGTATATACCGGGTATTTACCGGGTAAATACCCAAAAGCATGGGTAAAAACAATAAGCAAGATGTGGTTTAGTAGTATTTTTTCTTTTCGTCTTTCTTTTTATTCATTTAAGTTTAGTTTTATGTTTAGGTACAAAAAAATTATATTATCTAGATTATTGACTAAACTAGTGAGATGATTTTCATTTCCGACTATTTGGTTAGTTGTGTTCTATAACAAAAATAAATTAAAAAATAATAATTTAGTTAGTTACATTATGAATTGAATTACTTTACTACATAATTTAAAAAAAATGGATATTGTACTGGTAGTTACGAACAGTCATAAATAATTATAGCGGTATTGTTGTTAATCAGTCTTTTCAAAATATGCCCTACCCTAACCGCTCGGTTGCCCCGGGCGCCCGTCGTAATCACTCGAGCTTTGCCCGTCAATTTTCCACCCTTGCCGGCCCCTCGCCACCGGGCAGCTCGATTTCCGTTAAAGCGTTCATTGCGACTTAACTCGATATGTTACACTATGAAGTGTTGTGTTTTTATGATAAGTAGGAATACAGCTATAGAATGCAGTTAGTGGGGCCGGAAATCGATAAAATTGTGCGCATCGTGATGAAAGATGATGAATTTTTACCATGCTTAGGGGACACCACTGTGATTATTTTTAGGTGTGGAGGCTATCTGGATTTGACCCTTAACGTACTTTAGAGGTCAAATTCGATATAGATAATACCCTTCCTATTTAGCTGAAAACTGACATATGAAAACACATCTACACATCACCCCCTTTCCAATGACACCTCAATCATCAAAATCGGTTCAGTAGTTTAGGCAGCAATAGTGATTTTTTACATTTGAGAGATATTCAAATGAGTACTGAATTGTACTGATTACTGGTTGCTGAAAGAAAAAAGTACAAATATCGGCATAAAAAAATATGATTAGAAAGCCACATTAATACAGATTTAAAAAATATAAGTTTAATTGGAACAGTTTGATAAAAAAACGCGTTTAAAAATATTATACACAGTGCGGTAATTACATAAAAAAATCTTAAAAATGCGTTCTGTTAAAGGCCGGTGCAGTTATCTCTGTGATACCAGCACCAAATTTTTATATGTTGTTTAACATTTTGTTTTCTCTTAAAAGCCGTCGGGAATCCACCTGTGAAGTGCCTTGTTCCAGAGACATAACGTCATCGAAATGGCGACGAACGTATTTTGAAAAAAAATTGATAATTATGATTCTATGAATCATATATACATGTATGGGGCACTATGGGGTGTCAGATTAAAGGTAATTAAGTGTTCTATAATGTTATAATACAAAACATAAGCTGAGTAGTACAGTTACGAAAATATATTAAACTATATGGAAATTCAATCTTTAAAAACTTCCCATTTTTTATTTTATTTTAAAATACCGTAAATATTAAACTGATAATTTTAGTGCAAACAAAAAATATGTTGATAAATTCCATTTAATGCAGATTTAAAAAAAAAAATTTTTAATAACCTTTACAAACAATAAATAGCGATTTTTTTTTAAATAATATCTTTTTATTTCAAAATTTCTTATAAGTAAATTAAGTAGGCTTTACAAAAGTATAGGACCAAGTTACTTGAAATACGCTTCATTAATTAATATAGTTTTTTTGAAGAAACTGAAAAAAAGGTAAGTTTTTCGAGCAGCACAGGGTTGCAGAGCTGCATACTTCGGTATGAACTACTTTCAAGGGGCATAACAACATTTATACAATCGTGTTACATGTGCGATTTTTTGCCTTTTTCTGTTGATTTTGAGTGGCCTTTTTTGGTTTTTCAAATAATTTACAAATATATCGTACTTCTTAGTTTTCCTTTTTTTTTAATTTTCTTTAAAACAATAACATTAAAGTATTATAATATTTATAGTATATTTGGAAACAGCTATTTATTAGCTTTTATTGGATAGCCATATTGTTATACTTTAATACAAAAAACCTTTTATAAAGGAAATAGACGGCGCGCGACGTTAACATTTTTTTTTTCGCTATTTATTGTTTGTAATGGTACTTGAAAATTATATTTTTTCAAATCTGCATTAAATTGAATTTATCAACATATTTTTTGTTTGCACTAAAATTATCAGTTTATTATTTACGGTAATTTAAAATAAAATAAAAAATTAAAGTTTTTAAAAATTGAATTTCCATATTATAATTTAATATATTTTCGTAACTGTACTACTCAGCCTATGTTTTGTATTATAAAATTATAGAACACTTAATTCCCTTTAATCTGACACCGGATTCATAGAATCATAATTATCAGGTTTTTTTTTCAAAATGCGTCCGTCGCCATTTTGATGACGTCATATCTCCGGAACAAAACACTTCACAGGCGGTCTCCCGACGGTTTTTAAGAGAAAATAAAATGTTAAACAACATATAAAAATTATCGTATCACAGAGATAACTGTAACGGCCTTTAGTAAAACGCATTTTTAAGTTTTTTTTATGTATTGCCGCGCTGTGTATAATATTTTTAACCGACTTCCAAAAAAGGAGGAGGTTCTATGTTCGTCTGTATATTTGTTTTTTTTTTGTGTATGTCCACCGATTACTCGAAAACGGCTGGACCGATTGAAATTATCCAAACGTTATTACATTAGGTACACTCCCAAGTTGGTACCATTTTTTAAAATTTGAAAATCGGTTCAGTACTTTTCAAGTAATTTTGAAAAAAGCACGAAAATAGTATAATTTTGTGTGAATTACCTCGATAATTGGTCGTATTACTTCTTTGTTTATGAACTGAATAAGATAATTATTTTTTGTTGGAAGAGGGATATCTTAAGTGTAGTTTTTTAACCGACTTAAAAAAGGAGGTTCTCAGTTTGACCCATATTTAAGTATGTTTCTCCGCGATTATCTTACGTTTGGCTGAGCCGATTTTTCTACATATATAATATACCTTACCTACAAGGTGTACCTACACTAAAAATAAAAAATTGTTTAAAAGAAAACAAAAAACCGACTTCAAAAAACCTACCTCTAAAAAGCAAGAAATAATATTCGTAATAATAAAAATACGTCTATTGAAGTCGGGTGGGGCTTTTAGAATAAAAAAAAGGAATTTGTACTCCAGCCCCACCCGACTTCAATAGACGTATTTTTATTATTACGAATATTATTTCTTGCTTTTTAGAGGTAGGTTTTTTTGAAGTCAGTTTTTTGTTTTCTTTTTTAAACGTATTTTTATGACACTGTTCCAATTAAACTTATATTTTTTTTAATCTGTATTAATGTGGCTTTCTAATCATATTTTTTTAAAGCCGATATCTGTACTCGTCTCAAATTTATCGTTACTGGAAAATATTTTTTTGTTAATAACATTTTCGATTTTTGGGGTTCGAAATTACGGTTATTTATTTTCTAGTATGTAAAGGTTTGTTTTTTATTTCAGAAATCTATTGGCTGTCTTTTATTTATCCGAAAATGATACCACACTTGCCCTAGTAGCTGTAAATTTGCAGTTATTACGACAAACATCATGCGCGTCGAAATGATAGGTCCGTGATGAACAATTTGACCTCTATAATCTGTTAGGGGTCAAATCCAGCTTGCATCCACATCTTAAAACGATCACTGTAGTGTAACTTACGAATGGTAAAAGAATCATGCTTTCATCACAATGTGCACAATTTTAATGAAAATAAGCGATTTCCGGCTCCACTACGTCTTTTGATTTTCAAAACGCGATTCCGGTAAAGTATTACGATGAGGTAAACATTGAGATGGCGCGTTTTAGAGCGCACTTTAATTAAAAAATTCGTACCATAAATTAAAGCGATGACCTATGGTTTTTTATTTTAAAATACGTCAATAAGATAATAAAGATTATGTTAAAAAATAAAAACATACACTTGTCTATACAAAATACTAAAATCACTCAAAACACAGAAAACACAATACACTTTTCGACAGACCACCACGTTCAATACGAATTGTCATTTTTTTTCTCTCAGAGACCTAATGCTTGTTTATGGATTGTACAGCTAGCAAATTTCACAGAATAACGAGACAAACGTTCAGAAATGTCCCTAAGAGTAAAAGAGATAAGTATAATTCAATAAATCGAGGCCTCTCTCACGCGCTAGCCCATGTCAACCAGTAGTTGACACGGGCATTTCAGGTAGGTACTCAGACTCGTGTCAACTACTGGTTGACATGGGCAAACTAATCGCATTACAGAGTAAAAAAGTCGTTGGACCTGTTTTTAGCAAACATGCCAGATGCTCTACACCTCTATGACAGATCAAGCAACATTTAAATAGTATAAGAGACTAATAAGAGACTTAAAAAATAGTTGGAAAGTAAATACCCACCCTTTGGGTATTTACCTGGGTAAATACCTTGATTTTGGGTACGTTGGGTATTTACCCGGTATTTACCGGGTAGAATCCCATCTCTAGTCACAACTCACAACCATACCACAGTATAATAATAAAACTGTGACCATACGTTTAGTTCGTGTATGGGTGATACGCACGCACACGAAATTTGTTGCAAACTGGTTAATCGACGCTGTTGCCCATAGTACATGTACTTCTTCTTTTCTTTAGTAGCCTTGTCCCTCCCAGACCCAGTGAGGGAAGACCCAGGGATCCCAGTGCTGGGTAATATTTCAAGGATGGATTCAGTCATAGGCAGGCATATAGGTAAATTATAAAATAACAAAAATCTAAGTGAGGTGGTCGCGGCGTACCTAGTTGTGATCGCTAGTTTTTAACGATCGCAAAAGTTAATTAAGCAACTTCGCTGTTTTTCGGTAAGTAGGTACTTGGATGGGTGACCGCCTCGAGTCCTCAACCGATTTTGTTTATCTCAGTGCTTCGGAAGGCACGTTTAACTGTTGGTCCAGGGCACAGATAGTATAAGTAGATACAGAAGGGACACTCCGCAAGATCATTATATAAAAACGGATCAAATTATTACAAAAAAAATCGGACTAAAAACTTTAAAACGGACTAGTAAAAACAGACTAAAAAGTAAAAAATAAATTTTTCTGTAAATATTTATAACCCTATACCTACAGAAATTTTAAATCTAAAAACGTGGGGCGCATGCTAGAGACAATATTATGGATGATAAATTTTACAAAATGCGCCCCACGTTTTTAGATTTAAAATAGGTATAGGGTTATAAATATTTACAGAAAAAAATATTTTTTACTTTTTAGTCTGTTTTTACTAGTCCGTTTTAATGTTTTTAGTCCGATTTTTTTTGTAATAATTTGATTCGTTTTAAAAACGTGTTTTTAAAAAAGTTTTTTTTTTCACTAATTTTTATTTTCTGCTTTTTAGTTAACGAGCTAAGACTAAAAATATACCATCTCCTATCGGAGCACTCGTAAAGTGTGCGTGTGCATTGGGTGAGCACCCTCTAAAAATTAATAAAAATGTATTCACCATTTAGTAAAAGGTCTAAAATAATTGTAAATACAATCTTGCAATTTGTAAATCGATAGAACCAAAGGTATTTAATGAAATGTGTGCTCACCCAGTTCTCACAAATGGTAAGCCGTATCTCCGTATGTAATGACTTTACAAATACCAATAGTGTACTAAATTTCTGTAAAAATCTATTTTAACTAGGGTTTCAAATTTCAGTTTCACAAGATCCGTAATAAAAAAATTACAAATGATTTCTTGTGCTCACCTAATCCTCACGTTATTAAAAGGGCCGATATTCTAGCGACCTAGCAATTTAATGGCATCCATAATTTGTATTGTTTTAGTTGACTATAAACATGTTTTTGTAAAACATAAAACAAACCACTATCACTGTGCGTTGTTGAGTAATATTTTTTTGAAAGTGCTCACCCAAACCTCTTATTTTCGTAAAGTGAAAAACATTTATACCTCTTTGTAATTAAACGTTGAAGAAAAAGTAAACATGTCAAGTTTTAGTAAATAAATTTACAAAATGTTCATGTAAATACATTTTGATATTTTTATCTACTTTAGTAGATATACGTAATTCATTGTTTCTACGGAATTCTATACAGTAGGGTGTTTACACGTTACAAAATAAAGAGACAATATTGATTGAATTTTCTTATTTATTGCTTTCTGATTTATACTACTTAATAACAATGACATTTTTGAATTGTTGTTACATATAGAATGAATAAACATCCTTAATTTCTTTACTTTTTTGAAAATACATAATAATACACAGAATTCTTTACTATAAGTTTTGTTAAAAAATTGCATAAAGTGAATCAAAGTGAACACTTACAATTTTAATATTGGACAAGCTTAAGGCTTGTACATATTGAGCATAAATGTTTAACTATTTAAAATAATAAATATAATAATTATGTATTATCTCCGCCAGTACTGTATTATGTCTTTCGACGCATTGATCGTGTTAAGCGGGAAAAATTTACAATGGAGGAATGTTACACCGATTTTTTTAAATCTCATTACCTGTTTATCATGTTGTGTAACATGTGGTCACATCGGGGCGGCGGCCAAGTTGCTGCCATTCGTGACGAAAATTTTGTTCACTTACTAGTCTGTGTGCCGGAGTTTCTGTTAATGCTATTCGCAATCTGCTGTTTGGACTGGACAATATTTGCGAGGCATCGGGCTTTAATTTCGCAGAACCTACATTAAAATCAAACTACCTACTTTTAATTGTGTTGCAGTTGCAGGAGCACTGACTTATTTTCATCTTATTTAACTAATTCTTAAAAATAATTTAATGTGTGTTCACTTAACCCTTGTTTATTTATATAAACAAACAAGGGTTTCCTCTAATAACATTGATATCTTCTCTAAACATCCTACTTTGTAACAAATTAAATCTCTTCGACGAAGACGGGATGATTAGGATCGAACTTCACTTAGGATGACTTAGGGTAAGTTCGTTTGATCAGTAAATATGATTGATAACGACCTCCTCCAATAATTGATAGTTAAAGTAGTATGCTAACTGGTCGCTAGATGGCGTTGACTTACTCAGTTAACATAACATGTAGTCGACTTGGCGAGAATTATAATCTTTAGAAATAATGGTCGACAAAGAGCAAGTGTCTGTACGATGAGGAGGATTAATTTTGTGAGCCCAAGTCATAGAATATTTTGTATTTTAATACGGCTGTCTATTCTTTAGACGCCAGTAGCAGAAACTTAGGCTCAATGTTCGATTTTTTTTTTATTTCATGTTATCCTAAATGTTAAGGTCACATCACACATAATAAACTCCGATAGGGAACGACTAAGCGGCTTGAGTTGATACGGTCAAAGAATAATAAGAAGGATAGAATACTAACTTAATACAATTTGACCATTAATTTCGAACTTAGAACCGTCCTTAATAAAGATGTGCCATGTGCCATGCTATGACGATATAAACGATGATAGACGATATATTAATTAGAAATGGAATTTTATGTTCGTCCGTTTACGATAATTAAAAGAATGTAAAAGTTTTAAACACCTGTGCTTTCGATTCAGTCATGTATTTAATGGCAATTCAAAAATGTCATTGTTAAGTAGTATAGATCAGAAAGCAATAAATAAGAAAATCCAATCATTATTGTCTCTTTATTTTGTAACGTGTAAACACCCTACTGTATAGAATTCCTTAGAAACAATGAATTACGTCTATCTACTAAAGTAGATAAAAATATCAAAATGTATTTACATGAGCATTTTGTAAATTTATTTACTAAAACTTGACATGTTTACTTTTTCTTCAACGTTTAATTACAAAGAGGTATAAACGTTTTTCACTTTACGAAAATAAGAGGTTTGGGTGAGCACTTGAAAAAAAATATTACTCAACAACGCACAGTGATAGTGGTTTGTTTTATGTTTTACAAAAACATGTTTATAGTCAACTAAAACAATACAAATTATGGATGACATTAAATGGCTAGGTCGCTAGAATATCGTGTGATGCTCCGGGGCGGGACCACCTTAAGCTAGGTAAATTTAATAAGCAAGAAAAAAGTGTATATAAAATGTATATAATTGTATACTCAATAAAAAAAAATGTATATCTATAGTTTCGTTGTAAACATTATATCAATGTGGGTCCGCTGAAGAGCATACTCCCCAGCGGGACCACCACGATAATTCCGTTACTGGAGGCTTTTCAAATTCGTTTATGACACCAAAAAAATGTATATTAAATGTATACAAATCTACTATAGTCAATTTGTTATTTAGTTAAGTCTATACCAATTTACGAGCACTTTTAAATTTCCTTCCGGAACATTAGAGAAGCGTCTACGCAAAGGATATGATATAGCAAAGGATAGAAGTAAGCGTAGTTTTCTATCAGGGCGTTGGCGTGATGATGATTGTTACAATACTTACAATTAAATAGATTTTAGATTTAGCTCAGGTGATCTAAGTCTACGATGGGGCTCTTAGGGCCATAAACCGAGCTTATTATAGCCCAATTTTATGAACATGTCATCAATCAACTTCATAATAATAATGACGCTCATAATAATATCCAAAAAATAATACTTTGCCATAACCTTTTAGTAGACGCTTCTCTAATGTTCCGGAAGGTAATTTAAATGTGCTCGTAAATTGGTATAGACTTAACTAAATAACAAATTGACTATAGTAGATTTGTATACATTTAATATACATTTTTTTGGTGTCATAAACGAATTTGAAAAGCCTCCAGTAACGGAATTATCGTGGTGGTCCCGCTGGGGAGTATGCTCTTCAGCGGACCCACATTGATATAATGTTTACAACGAAACTATAGATATACATTTTTTTTAATTGAGTATACAATTATATACATTTTATATACATTTTTTTCTTGCTTATTAAATTTACCTAGCTTAAGGTGGTCCCGCCCCGGAGCATCACACAGAATATCGGCCCTTTTAATAACGTGAGGATTAGGTGAGCACAAGAAATCATTTGTAATTTTTTTATTACGGATCTTGTGAAACTGAAATTTGAAACCCTAGTTAAAATAGATTTTTACAGAAATTTAGTACACTATTGGTATTTGTAAAGTCATTACATACGGAGATACGGCTTACCATTTGTGAGAACTGGGTGAGCACACATTTCATTAAATAACTTTGGTTCTATCGATTTACAAATTGCAAGGTTGTATTTACAATTATTTTAGACCTTTTACTAAATGGTGAATACATTTTTATTCATTTTTAGAGGGTGCTCACCCAATGCACACGCACACCTCGTAAAGACGATTCAAACGAGCCCAAACTCGATAGGGTTGCATGGTTTTATTACAGAGTCCCAGTGGCCTTCTTCCGGCTCCATCATCAGACCCTGGAAACTATTTCCTAACAAAGTACTCGTCAATACGATTCAAACGAGCCCAAACTCGATGGGGTTGCATGGTTTCAATATTGAGTTCCTATGGCATGGACTTTCAGCTTCATCATCAGACCCTGGACCTCGTCTCCCATTAGAGTACTCGTCAAGACTATGCTAACGAGCCCAATCTCGATGGGGTTGTATGGTTTCATCATAGAGTTTCTATGGCCTTCCTCCGGCTCCATCATTAGACCCTGGAAACTATTTCCCAACAAAGAACTCGTCAAGACGATTCAAACGAGCCCAAATTTGATGGGGTTGCACGGTTTCAATATTGAGTTCCTATGGCATGACCTTTCGGCTTCATCATCAGACCCTGGACCTCGTCTCCCATTAGAGTACTCGTCAAGACGATGCTAACGAGCCCAAACACGATGGGGCTGTATGGTTTCATCATAGAGTTCCTGTGGCCTTCTTCCGATTTCATCATCAGATCAGCTCAATGACACCATAATATTGCATTGCCTTCCAATTCTGACCTATGTTCAAAGTTTCAAGTCTCTAGCTCATCGGGAAGCTAGGATAAAATCGTTCGCAAACTTTGCGGAGAAACAAACGCGAAAGCAACCTAATAAAAACGTGTTAATAAAATAGCGACTCTTGCTCCGACGCAATAAAGCGTAATTCAGAAAGTTTTCTCTCGTTCTATCGCGTAGCTCTCATCTCTTCTGACGCCGTTTCGATTGTCTTCTTTAGAATATAATTGATCTGAATATTTAACTTAAAGTTATAGGTATGCCTATTTACTTAGTTGCTTATGTAGGTTGGAAAAAGGTAGGTACCTAGGTACTTATCAAAGCTACACTTGATCTTCTAAACAGAACTGTAGCTAGGTACCTATTTATCAAACTAGCTATAAGTAAATACTATAATATTTAATAATCTATTTAGGTACCAGGTACGTAAATACAAATTTTGTTAGTTAGGTAGGTACCTAGTTAGGTAGCGTAGGTACCTAAAGCGCGGAGCTTGCCTGGCGTGATCCCGGTTACCTACGTCAAAAGATTGTGTAGTCGTTAAGGCGCTAAGGTGGGTCAAATTCCAATTTTCAATTCAAATTATTGAAAGATTACGCGCGTGAAGCTATCATGGAAAAAAATATATACTATGTACTAGAAATAATACACAATAGATTTAATTGCAAGTATTGAACCTTTGATGTAAAAAAAAAAACGGTTTCTGGTCTTATTTATTTGTAAAATTTCTCGGAAACAGAACATTCGTTTATGTTAAAACCAACCATAAAAAGGCGATGTTAATACATACAATCTTAATTGAACAGATTTATAAATTTTATAATAACCAAATAATTATGCCGAAAGTATTTTTTGCACAAAGCTACTTGAAGTTATTATTTAGCCACAATTCAATTTAACTATAAAACTATGCACACGACGCACATGCCGGCTACGGACTTGAGTAACGTTACCATTACCGTTACTCAATTACCGATATCTCTAACGTTAATAGGGTAACGTTACAAGAAAAAGACAACTTAATAATTACCGATACTAATACCGGTATTTTTTACCGTTATCAGTAACGTTATTTGTATAACGTTATAACGTTACTGATAACGTTATACGATAACGTTACCCAGAAAATACCGGTATTCCTGTCCCTGTGGCTGAGGCGCGTTCCAAACCTAAGTTGCGTTCAGCGGGTCTACCGGCTAAAAACCATGAAGTTAATGTTAACTGTAAGTATGTGATACATTGCTACTTCGTTTTGGCACAAATAAAAACTTACCAAAGAAAAGAAGCAATGTATCACATACTTACAGTTAACATTAACTTCATTATTTTTAGCCGGTAGACCCGCATAACGTTTGAGCGCCGGTTGTTTGGTTGTTTTTTTTAACTCGCTCTAAGGTTTGGAACGACCAAGAACTTTAAATGTCAATGTCAATACAAATTCTTCATTTTCCATTAGGAATACGAATAATTTAAACTTTTCTTTATACTAAATCAAATTAAATCCGTTTTTTGAGGATCTACCATGATTATTTCAAAAATTAGACATAAAAACATCAAAAATACAAGATAATGTCAAATGACATTGACATTGTTTCTATAGACAAACGTCAGAGCGTTTTACAACCATCATTTTTGATGGTTGTTTGGTTGCAACGCTCTGACGTTTGGAACGGGCCGGTTGTGACAACCGAACGTCACGCTCAAATGTTTGGAACGCCCTTAGAGCGTTCGGTTGTGTGAAGAATAATAATTAATAAGCATTATATCTAAATTTGCACCAAAGTATTTTATTTGTCAAAGCTCTAATTTTCTTATGTGACAACAACTGACATGTAAAAAGAGTATACAAAAGGATTAGAACGGAGATCTCCATAAAGTCAAGTAAGGAGATCCTCCTTCACACCCGCATTACTTTTTCCTTTGGAATTTAGTCTTGCAGTCCTATTCTGTGGCAGAGCATCTTTAGCCTCGGTCCAAATAGTGGCTTTGTAAACATGTCTGCCAGTTGAAGATCTGCGGAGACTTGCTTGATAACGAGGTCTCCATTTTGCAGACATTCTCGAATAAAGAAGTGCTTTATTTTTATATGTTTCGTTCTTTTGTGGAACTCATAAGGTGGATTCTCAGAGAGCTTGATGGTAGACTCATTGTCGACGTAAATGACTGGCTTTTCAATCACACCAACTAATTCCTCTAGAAGTTCTTTTAGCCATAAAGCTTCTCTCGCAGCTTCAGTTAGGGCAACAAGTTCCGCCTCCGTTGACGAGATTGCAACTGTTGGTTGCTTCTGGCTTTTCCACATAATAGGGCCAGAAAACAAGAAAACCATCCCCGATGTTAAATGTCCCGTAGAGGTGTCGCCACCGAAATCAGCGTCACTGAAACATATTAGCTTCTGTTCCCGGCTTTTTGCGAAAACAAGTCCATTGTTTATGGTACCCTTAAGATATCTAAAGATTCGTTTCGTTTGACTCTGATTACATCAAGTTTTGTAGGTTTTTCTAGGTTTCTTGATGCAACGCTTACTGCATAACTTATATCGGGCCTTGTAGCGACCATCAGGTACGCTAGAGCTCCTACGGCTTGACGAAAGGGAAAGAAAGAATCTAAATCATTATCTTCTTCATCTCTGTCAAATTTCACTGCTGGGGTTGGAGTTGGCTTACAATTGGCCATTCCAAATTTTTCTAAAATCTTTACAGTGTATGATTTTTGATTAAGAGTTATTTTCCCTTCGCATGTTTTATTTATTTCGAGTCCTAAAAAATACGAAGCCGGTTTTGTAGTTATTTTAAATCTGGTTTGTAATTCTTCTAAAAATTCTCTTCCAGACTGTTCATTGGTTGAAGCAACTAAACCGTCGTCTACGTAAAGTGCAATCAAAACTTGTTCACGTAGGTAGAGGCAAGGATCTTTAGTGCTTTGCTTGAAACCTGAACTTTTTAGATACTCTGATATGCAGTCGTTCCAGCATAGTGGAGCCTGCTTTAAACCATAAAGGCTTCTTTTCAGTTTACATACTTTCTTAGTACCATCATCAAACCCCTCTGGTTGCCTCATATAGATTTCTTCTTTTACAGCACCGTTTAAAAATGCTGTAGAAACATCAAATTGCTGAAGCACCATATTTTCTTGAGCGGCTATTCCTAAGACAGCTCTTATCGTACTTAGTCGGGCGACTGGACTGAACGTTTTCTGATAGTCAATCCCAGGTCTTTGCAAAAATCCTTTAACTACTAATCTTGCCTTATAAAGCTCGATAGAGCCATCGGGATTTCTTTTAATTTTGTAAACCCATTTGCAGCTCAAAGGTTTGCGATTTTGAGGTAGGTCGACTAGTTCCCAGGTATTCATTTCATTTAATGATCCCATTTCACTCTGCATGGCTTCTAACCATTTATTTTTTTCATTGCTGTTCATAGCAGATTTAAATGTTTGAGGTTCTGTATCGTTATCCATATTCATCGCTGCCAAAACATAGTCTTCCAACCCTTTCGGAGTCGCTATCTCCGACCTATTACGAAGGTTGTATGGCCTGCGTTCCTCTTGCTCTTGTATAGACCCATCGACAATAGATTCTATTTCATGATTTTGATCTAATAGCGTTTCTCCATTCTCGTCGATTTCGACGGGGTCATAAAATGGTTCATTTTCATTAGGTTCATCACAAACTTCTGCATTGTCAATTTGGTTTTCATTTTCAAAGATGTCAAAAAATAAATCATGTTTGTTTGGTCTGTGATCCGAGAAGAGGTTTGGGGAATTTTGTTCTTTTTCGTAAAACATTTTCTTCAGGATACGAACATCTTTGGAAATCATTGTACTTTTCTTTGATGGCACATAGATCCTGAATGCTTTTGAGACTTCGGAGTAGCCAGCAAACATCCCAGGTAAAGCTTTTGATACAAATTTGTTTTCACGTTTACCTTTCTTCAGCATGAATGCCTTAGCACCAAATTCGTATAGATGGTTGACACAGGGTTTTCTTCCTACCCATCTTTGAAATGGTGTTTCGTTGTCTATACTTTGATTAATGCTCCGGTTCGACAAATAATTTGCAGTATAAACCGCTTCTGCCCATAAAAACATAGGGACTTTTGAGCCCAGCATCATGCATCTTGCTTTTTCAATTAGTGTTTTATTTTTCCTTTCCGCGATGCCATTTTGATGAGCAGTGTATGGAGCTGACAACCTTCTTGCTATCCCGTGTTGTTTCAGAAACAAGTCAAATTTTTGGTTTCGATATTCTGTGCCGTTATCGCTTTGTAAGCATTTAATTTTGTTTTTAACCGACTTCATCAAAAGGAGGAGGTTCTCAATTCGATTGTATGTTTTTTTTTTTTTTTTTTTTTTTTTTTTTTTTTTTTTTTTTATCGTTGTTCGCGCGTATCTTCGACATTTATGGACCGATTTAGATAATTCTTTTTTTGTTCGATTGAGTTTTCTTGCGAGATGGTCCCATTTAATTTTTTTTCAAATCTGTTCAGTAGTTTACAAGTAATCCTGAAAATACTATGATATTAAATCAACTAACTTGACAATTTTGTTATTGTTGAATCGAATTAGATGATTTTTTTTGTTGGGGAAGGGATACCTTTGTGTAGTCTTTTTAACCGACTTCAAAAAAAGGAGGTATTCAGTTTGTATGTATGTTTCTCCGCGATTATCTCACGTTTGACTGAGCCGATTTTTCTACCTAAATAATATATCTACACTACCTAATACAGAAGGTACTTACACTAAAAATAAAAAAATAAAAAAATTGTTTAAAAAACAAAAAAACCGACTTCAAAAAACCTGCCTCTAAAAAAAGCAAGAAATAATATACAAATCATTAGATACGCATTATCATTGTTATAATAAAACACGTCAATTGAAGTCGGGTGGGGCTTTTAGAATAAAAAAGAGGAAGATGTAGGTACTCCAGCCCCACCCGACTTTAATAGACGTGTTTTATTATAACAATGATAATGCGTATCTAATGATTTGTATATTATTTCTTGCTTTTTTTAGAGGCAGGTTTTTTGAAGTCGGTTTTTTTTGTTTTTTTGGTAAAGTTTTCGACTTCTGCTTTGTACTCCATGAATTTTTGCAACACTTCGTTCTTATTTTTAATGAAATATATGCGGCAGTATCTACTGTAATCATCGATGAAGGTTACGAAGTATCTATTACCGTTCAGGGAAGGTTGCTTGAATGGACCACATACGTCGCTATGGACGATTTCAAGGCGTTCAGTCGTACGGGAGGTATTTTTGTCAGATGGCTTGCTGGGAACTCTACTGAGTTTTCCTTGTATGCATATTTCGCATTCTCCCAAAGAACTGTCCTTGTCAAAATTTAATCCAATCAGAGTTTCATTCTTCAGGGCGAGCTTCAAGTCTTTCTCGTTCATATGTCCCATTTTGCAGTGCCATTGCTTAATATCTGATGGCTCACGTAATTTTTCATCATCTTTGCATTCTGCTTCTGCAGCATTAGCTTTATGTCTGCTAACATCGTTATTTTTAGTTTTCAGGTAATAAAGGCCATCTTCTTCTCTGATTGCTTCCATTTGTACTTTTCGCTTATGATCTTTAATTATTGCTTTATCCTTCTTAAATAAGACAGACAATCCCTTATCAGTAATTTTTCCAACAGAAAGGAGATTTGCACATAAGCTTGGTACATAAAGCGCATCTGTTAAAGATATTCTTCCTTCTTTAATTTCAATTTCTGCAGGACCTGATCCTTTTATCTCTGAAGTTTGGTCTTTTGACGCTAGTCGTAGAGTCTTTGATATTTTATTAATTTCAACAAAGGGTTTGTCCGAAAAGGACATGTGCGATGTACACCCACTGTCAAGAATCCAGCTTTCTTTTGCTTTTTCGTTAATTAAGTAGCAACTGTAGAGGTTTGTTTCGCTTTTGTTTGGTTTGCATGAAAATTTCTTAGGTTGTCTGTTCTTCTTGTTGGTATTTTTATTTTTCGACCAACATTTTGACGTGTCATGACCTTTTTTCTTACAGATTTTGCAAAAAGCGTAGAATACTTCTTCAGTGCTGCTGGAATTGCTTGTACCAGGAACATCACGGCAACGCGCATCGCTCTCTTCGATGATTTTAATCTTTAGCTTGTCAGGGTCTGGCAGTGAATCTTGTGATTCGATTGCAGTTCTGAAATTTTCATAATCGGGAGAAAGGCTGTACAACATCATTATAGAAAGCAGGTCACTGTTGATGTCTATGTCCATGTCTTTTAATTTATCGACTGTGTCCATCATTCTATTTAGGTGTTCTCGTATATCAACGCCTTCATCCAATTTTGCTAAGATTAACTGTTTTAAAAGAGTAGCTTTCCGAGCGGGACCCTTGCTTGCATAAATCGATTCGAGGGTTGTCCAGACATCTCTAGCAAATTTAAATTTTTTTACTTGCCTCAGTTCGCCAGGTGCTATCAGAAGCATCAGCTCTGATTTTGCTAGTTCGTCGTCGTCAAGCTGGGCTTGCGTCGCGTCACTTTTCGGATACTCGGACACATTTTTCCATAGCTTATTTTTAATTAAGTATGCTTTGGCGTGTATACGCCAGGTGTCGTAATTTTCGTTGTCGAGGGCTTCTAGGCCTACTTTGATGCGTATTGTAGACATCTTTACGCCTACGCTCTGCTACCATGTGAAGAATAATAATTAATAAGCATTATATCTAAATTTGCACCAAAGTATTTTATTTGCCAAAGCTCTAATTTTCTTATGTGACAACAACTGACATGTAAAAAGAGTATACAAAAGGATTAGAACGGAGATCTCCATAAAGTCAAGTAAGGAGATCCTCCTTCACAGGTTGTGGTTAGGTTGCACTCGGAGTGTAGGTTTGGAACGCGCCTCCCCGAGCAAGTAATAATTATGACAATACTTGGGTTGCGTTCAGAACGTTTGAGCGTCGGTTGTTTTTTTAACTCGCTCTAAGGTTTGGAACGACCAAGAACTTTAAATGTCAATGTCAATATAAATTCTTCATTTTCCATTTGGAATACGAATAATTTAAACTTTTCTTTATACTAAATCAAATAAAATCCGTTTTTTGAGGATCTACCATGATTATTTTAAAAATTAGACATAAAAACATCAAAAATACAAAATAATGTCAAATGACATTGACATTTTTTCTATAGTCAAACGTCAGAGCGTTTTACAACCATCATTTTTGATGGTTGTTTGGTTGCAACGCTCCATAGATATAGTATATTAAAACAACGCTCCGACGTTTGGAACGGGGGCCCTACCGCCTAACTCAAAGCTTTAGCCAGAGCGATAGCTATGCTCTGTCCGTCCTTGTCATATCATAACACGATGACAAGGACGGACTGTGCACTGACGTCATAAACCAAAGCCAGAGTCAAAGCGATTGAGTTAGGCGGTACGGGTGCGGGCCGGTTGTGTCACTGTCAACCGAACGTCACGCTCAAATGTTTGGAACGCCCTTAGAGCGTTCGGTTGTAGTTAGGTTGCACCCGGAGTGTAGGTTTGGAACGCGCCTCTACCTAAAGCCTCCTCTACACGTCGGCAGACGCCATCCGCAGATGCCGTCTGCCGATGCGTCCGCCGACGTGTAGACGGAGAGCCCGGTCGTCTGTGGTAGGTATTTAACGTCTGCAGATGCATCGGCCGCCAATCCGTTCGTTGTCGGTTTTTTTGGCTAAGATCAAAGGGTTTCAGCGCGAGCGTTCGGCGACTGTCCACACGTCTGGCGATGCATCAGTTTTATTGAAGTTGCGTACGAGTGTGCACGCGTGCTTGTTTTTTTTTTGGTATATGTACTAACCAACTAAGATACCTATATAAATCATTAAAGTATTAATAAAAATATTATTTAGATATTGTACTTACTTTGTTCTGTTTCTATGTATAGCCAGCATCCACCATCTTCTTCTTTTCCATTTTTTTTTAATCACTTTACTATGATGCACACTTAAGTAATAATTAAAAGTACTAAATAAATAAACAGCTGCGGCAGCTACGGTCTCAACATCCATTTTTTATCGCATGCGTACAAGTTGCGTCTGTCAAGAATTAACACATACTGATCGACCGACAGACGTGTGGACGGCTCGTGGTGAGACATCTGCGGATGCGTCTGTCGACGTCTGCAGACGCATCTGTCGATGTGTAGAGGAGACATAATATTGTTGTGGTTTTATATTCTGAATAAATTGAAGTACCTATTATTTTATAGATGGAATGGAGTGAAAATAATATTATTTAGTGATCATTTTACTGTGACTGATGTGTGTGAGTGATTGATTTTATTTTACTACGGAAGATTATTATGTACCTACAAAATGAAAGTTTATTTTATTGTTGATCTTTGAATTTATAATAATGTTACAAACCGAAGATATAGATGATGATTATTTTACTCCAGCCTCCAGGTAAGTACGGTTTCCTTTGTGAAATATGTTAACCTTGAACCCTTAATACTTACACTTATTTTCTTATATGTAGTTACACTTCATTTTATTACATTCCATTTTAAAAATATTAAATGTTGCAGCACCTCGTTAGCCAATATTTTCGGAAAATCTCGAAACGATGTAACAGAAAACGAATCATTGAAGTATACGCCTCCGAAACCATCTCATCCTACTGAAAAATTAGAAGAACAACGAGCCACTCAATGTATTTTCGCTTGTGCCTTAGTAGGATATGAATGGTTAGTTGCACATCTTACATCAGAATGTCATTTCAAAAAGATATTCTTTAATTACGCATTGTTTATACGGGGTCAGTAACATGGCAGTACAGTAACCCAGTCAAGCGCTGACTTGCTACTGGGCTTGTGTAGACACTAGTTTCAACCCAGTCTAGTGCTGACTTCTCATTTTCAAGTCAGTCTAGCTGACTAGCCCCCCGTTGTATTTTCGGGCACAGTACTGCCGATCCTATCTACACGTACCCAGTTACTGGGCCCATTCTGAGTCACTGAGTGCAGTCACTGAGTGCAGTCACTGACCGTCGTTATTACTTTTTTTTCACTATAGTCATATTTGGTTATTTTCAGGTCCAATGGAGCATATGTTACTAGAGAAAAATTAGGTTTTGCCATATTAAGCATAGTTAAAACTGGTGCACATAACATAATCTTATATGACTCTAAAAAAGTAACTTTATCTAGTGCAACCATTAACACAAGCTTTGAATTGACTATAAAAGAAAACTCATATTTTTCTTATTTAGATGACTTGCAGAGGTATTGGAGTTTGTATGCTTCTGTGGATGAAGTGAATAAGATAATTGAATTGCTTAAAGGTCTAAATGTTAATATAAAGTATTTGTCTAAAGGAGAAAAGGCTCCAGCTGAATTATCCTCATTGGAATCAACTTCTGTTATCAAAGAAAATTCTGATAGCAATCTGAAAGAAAGTGATACAGATTCTTCGGTTAATCGCAAAACTAAAATGTCTATTATTAATAGAATGGCAAGCATGGGACAGTCAGTTTTACCACCAAGAGTGATGCCTGCAGAAAAATCTAGTGATTCCTCCGACACAAATGACTCGAGCCACTACAAGTCTGTTAGACATAAGCCTATCAAGAATGTAAAACGTAATAGTTCAGAGAAGAGTTTTGCTGAATGTCAAACAATAGTTGAAGCTCAGAAAATTGTCCCAAGAACAGAGCAATCTACAGAAAATATGCCTCTATTCACATATGTTAATGGTCAACTTGTGCCTGTAACTAACACAAATATTATAACTAGCCCAAGTGTCAGTAGTACCAATGATATGACTTATTATATATCTGAACAAAGAATGAACAACAGTGAACTGAGAATTAACATGAATAGAATGACAGATAAAATAGATCAAGTGTTAGGCAAAGTATCAAACATTAAAAGTGGTGACGATAGTTCAAGTCATTTCCAAGTAGAGTTGTTACAAAAATTACTTTTTGAATATGAGAATAAAATAAAAGTTTATGAAGAATTCATAAAAAAATCAGATGCCAATGTAAATATTACCAAACTTTTTATAAATCCAGCTCTACAACAATCAGATAAAGACGAGGAAGCAAAGTTATTGAAAGATAAAATTCACAAATTAGAACAGTTATGTCTTGAAAAGGATGCTAAAATAAGTAGTTTGGAATCTGAAATGGAATGCTTAAAAAATAAATATGATGAGGTGGTAATCAATGAAAGATTGAAAATAGACAAATTATCTCAAAATATACATAGCTTGAATCATGACTTAGTTGTAAAAAATGAAGAATTTTCCAATTTGACCAATAAGTATGAAAAGTTGGTTAGTAACCAATGTAAAAAAGAAGATGAAAATGATATGGGTAATAAAATAAAAAAAGTGATGAATGATACATTTCGTGCTATATCAGCAAACTTTGAAAATGCTGAAAGTTATTCAGGTGAACAAGTTAAAAATGTGACAGCAACAGTTATTAAAAGAGTAACAATAGAATCATTATGTACTATTTAGCTTAGATTGTAAAACTATACTTTGCCATTTGTATGAATTTATATAGGAATATAAATAGCTTATTTTGTAATTAGGTACCTATATCTCTGTCATTCTAAGAAAGTGTTTGAAAATGGCTGCATGTGATCATTGAGGTATTATTAATACCTCATCTCATACATACAATGCATGTGATAGGCTTTATGATGAGAGTAAGAAAGCGAGCGTGCGTGTAGGTGTTGAGCAAGCGAGAGGAAATAGGAACACCGTCGGAGGTAGGGTCATGAGTAGGCTTGCCAACCGTCCCGGATTTTCCGGGACGTCCAGCTTCTGAGTCAATTTTGGACCGTCCCACCGTGACGTGACCCCTAGCGGGACGCCGTTTGGCCCTACGTATCTTTCAGATGGTAGCTTCGATACGACCTTCAATTGCATCAGCAGAGAGACGTTTTCTCTGTGGAAATGCGAAAATGCAGCGAATTTTATAACTACCTACGTATTGCCTACCCGGATGTCGAGGTGGGTTGGGTAATCACGGAAATGCCTTTTTTGGAGTTGGCAAGCCTAGACTCATGAGCACCCCTTGCAAGATTAAAATTTTGCGCCCCCAAGAATTATTTTCTAGGACTAGCTGTATGTAGGGCGGTTAAGTGCGCTCCGCGCGCGAGGGGCGCCGCGAGGGGCGCCGCCGTTTTCAATCTAACCTACAAAAAGCAACACGCTGCGACCCCATCGCCTCTGGCTGCGGTTCATCACTCCAGATCACCTATCTGACAACTTTCTTCAATCGACTTTGAACCAGGGTCTGATTTACCCACAGGCCTAGAATAAACACCTAGAACGATAATTCCCTACAAAGCGCACTGTCAAAAGTGAGGCAACTAAACAGCCGTAATGGCTCCGTTTTCCGATTTTATTCTCCATTATTACCTAATCATACCTAATAAAAACAAAACAGTTTCAATATCCCTACCTAAAGGTGGTATATTATTGGATTTTAGTTACGATTAGGTAAGGCATGAAGGATATAAATCTGAAAACTGACTATTATGGCTCAGTTTTAATTGCCTCACTTTGCATACGAGGACACTGCTTCTAGGTGTTATTATTCTAACAAAGGCTAATAAGGCTAAAGCCTACAAGGGCCGAGGAGGGGATGCTGAGCTTGGGTTATTTGCCGAAAAAATGTGGTACCTTTTATGTGCCTAGTTCGAGGATGCACACGTAAAAAACTTACTCCCTATATGGGTAAGGGATTAGGTTTAGGGACACCGCAGGGGGTAGTAAGGTTGTCATAACTTCTGAGGGCCTAGTACGAGTTGTGTTTCTCTCCTCACTTTGCGTATAGTATCGGGTGAAAGAGAGAAAATCATGCGAGTAAGTAAACAAGTGAAAGAGAGAAGACGATAGTTAACTATTCGCAAAGTGAAGTGAGAACAAAACATCAACTCGTACTCAATGATATTAATATCATTGCTCATATACTAGGCACCGAGTGCTTAGAACCCTTGTATCAAGATGATTGTATTTGGTATAACAGATAATGAACATACCTATTAATAAAGTTTTTTATTTAAATAAAAATTATTTATATTTTAAATGGGTCGTTTATTTCTTCTGTTTCACCTACCTAGTTACATTAATACCTTGAGCTCCACGGGTACCCCCAGGCACCCGCGAGACGGGTTATACGTCATTGAAAAGAATATCCGTCAAGGCCCAATGTCACAGAACATTAAATTTAAATCCAATATTTATTTAATTTACAATAAGGCAAAATATTGCCTGGCAAAATATTTGATCTCTGGGTGCCTGGAGGCACCCGCGATGCTTGACGGTATAAATTTCTCGCGGGTGCCTGGGGGCACCCGTGGAGCTCAAATGATGATTAATGTAAATAAATGGTCATTTTTAGTCCATAGCCTCATTGCTAAGTATGTAGGTATAATCCGCGCGCGATGAGAATGGTAAGGGACCTTGTCAAAGTGAATTGAAAATGACTAAAGCAGTAGTGTACAGCGCCGCGCTGCCGCGTTATTTTCTAAAGAACACTACATCTAAAAAATCTTCAAAGGGCAGAAATGTCAATGAAATGTGAAAACAATTCTGCATAAACTTCAATTCTTTTGCCGTTTTTTCAAAATGAAGAAAACAAAATGTCAAATTCTTTTAATTTGTCAGCGCATTCGCGTCGCATGTCATAGGTACATAAGGTGCATTCCAGCCAAGGGTCTGACATGCTTTGATAGAGCGAGATCGTCTTATTAAGATTCCTATAGGAGGAAATAGAGAAGAGTGTCATGTTTTTTCTCTATCACCGACCGGACTTTTTTTCATGGTCGGGTTATAGGCAGAGTTCAAATAAGCAAAACAAACAAGTGGGGTTATATCAAAAGTGCCAGAGAAATTAAAGTTTTTGTGGATAACTCCCTAATTAATATTGAAGATTTATTATAAATCGAATGTGTAGTGTTTGTGTCTAGCATACAAAATGGTGGGATGTTCGATATTTGGCTGCAAAAGCAACAATCAAAGGAAAGAAGCGGGCGTTACATTTCATGCGTGAGTACACTGTTTTCTATATTTTGATCACGTATTTCTTTCTCAAATCTCACAGGAACCAAGTTTCTGAGCTAAATCATTAGTTATATCATGAAAAACCTGATAAATAGGAAAAATCTAAAAATTATTTCTAAAAATAACCTCGTAAACATTTGACATGCAAACCGGTAAAATTGCGTACATCTACGTAATAGTAGAAGTCAGCTTAGCTTTGACGTCCACTAAAATCAGTAGGTTTATAATTCGATTTCCGGATGCCTACTATATAGAAAATTTTCCCCAAAAATTACCCCATATTTCAGGGAATTTCAAGCGATTTGATTTTTTCAGATTTCCGACGGAAGATAAAACTCGTGAAAAAGGTATAGAAGCAACTGGAAAAAAGAATTGGGTGCCACACACGAATTTGTTCAAAACATTAAAAAAAAAGTTGTTTCCGAAAAACAGAAAAACTAACGTTAATAAAAAAAGTTCTGTATTCCAACGTTTAATAAAGACTTTACCTGTTTTAATTTAAAGTTTATCTTTTTATTCCATTAACCACACAATCTACAAACAACCCCAGCTAGTTTACTTTATGTATACGTATCTTACCGTTAAAGTACGGAATCCGTTAATCTGCAGATTAACTGGTCTAGTCAGTTAAAGTGCGAAATTACGATTTCCGTACTTTAACTAGTAATCTGCACATTAACGGATGCTACCCCGTTAAGGGTACTTTTTCTGATCATGGCAACCCCATATTTTGACGTCATAATATATCTATCCCTTACACCAGGGGCCCTACCGCCTAACTCAAAGCTTTAGCCAGAGCGATAGCAATGCTCTGTCCGTCCTTGTCATATCATAACACGATGACAAGGACGGACTGTGCACTGACGTCATAAACCAAAGCCAGAGTCAAAGCGATTGAGTTAGGCGGTACAGGGGCCGGTCGCTCGGTAGCGCATCTACCCCTTTTAATATACTATATCTATGATTCCAGCAGACTATTCGCAGAGTCATTGATCGCCATACAGTAGTACATTTTAACCTTTTTTTAAATATTTTTTTTTTTTTAATTTAGACAATACTTAGGTTAAGAAAAATTGTTTTCTTGCAGTGATATAATCAAAACATTATTAATAATACAATACAATTTGCTAAGTATTAAGATTAAGTAACTAAGTAAGTACATGTTTAATTTTTATTCATATACAGGACGGATTTTTTTATGTGAACCTCGAGGGGTATTCTAAATAAAGGCGGTAGGAGTTTTTGCTCAAGAGAGACGTTACTTTATTTTGAAAAGAAGCAAAACTGCTTTCAAAGCTTTTTGAAAATCCGGAAACCGAACCGACACTGATTCAAAAAATTACACCCTGTACTGTTAATATACCAATCAATAGGATCAGTCGTAACAAATAAAATCTTTGTAAGTTGTCCATAGTAAAGGTCCCAATATTCTTTACTATAATAATTTACTTACCATAGTTGTAATTAGGGTAGCCGTAGAATTGGCTAATTCTTTGAAAAAAAAATTTTTGATAGAAAATTGAACTTTTTTTTAAAACTCGTGTCAGTACTTCTATTTTATGCTAAAAATATATCTAGGGCAAAGATATCCTATTTAATGTTAAAGGCACTCGAAATAATTAAGTATTTTTGAAAATATTATTTAAAGCTAAAAGAATGTGTTGCCAATAATTGTTGGTTATTGTTGTAGGTTTTTTAATTTATAATTGATTTATCGCACTTGTAACGGCTTAATATCCTTCCTACCTACTCCTTTACCTATATACATGCATTTATAGATAGGTGTGCGCTTGCGACGTCAGCTGCGCATAATTTAATCGGTCTTCTGTGTTCGATCGCAACAGCCACTGCGTGCAACCGTCCCTACAATATTGGTGTATTAATAAAGCTTTAGCTACGTCGAATGGACACTTGGAAAGAGCTGCTGCCACGTGGTGTGATCACTTCAACTTACGTGAGCATGTATGCGTGATTCGGAACGCGGCCCTATATTCTCTTTGGTCGTCACTGTCAGTGTCAGAATTGATTTTTGTGAATGTTTTTGTCTTGTCACATTCACAGCATGCAGTAGGCTTGTTTTGTATTATGATTAATTCAGTCAGAGAAATCAAGAAATTAACTTTTATTAGTATATCCAATTCAGTAACATAGCCTAATCCATGGAAGAACTAAAGACATCGATTGCGCAGTATAAAGATCAAGTCTGTTTATGTCTTGGATGCTATGTTTGTACTTGAGATTCCTATGGTCCCAGCAGCATTTAGCTCGGAGTTTAATTAAAAAAAAACTGATATTTTAGCTCTCCATGGTGAATGAAGCGTTGTCTGCAGTACAAGAAGACGATCAACGTGAATCTCTGCTAGCTTTGCAGTCTGAATTACAAGAGCTCATCCAACTTACTCAAGAGAACTTGGACGCCTTGGTAGGGAAAGACGAAGCCACAAGCAGCACCAAAGAATTCCACAATGACTCCAAAACTAATGAAAAAAGTGGACTGGATGACGAATATGCTTTGTTCATGGCAAGTATTATGTAGCTATTTGAAGTAAACACCACCAGCAGTGTGATTAGTATACCTATACTAAATTGTACATGATTTTTTTCACAGCAAGAAATGTCCCAAAGTGGTGCATATGAAGATAGTAAACCAGAATCATCAAAAGAAATAGCTGAAAATGACAATGATGGTGATAGTGATATTGAGGTAGCTGTACAAAGTTACATATTTGTTTGTTTGTTTGTTCTTTACTTGAATTTTTAGAATTGGATGTAAATACATTTGATAATAACTATCTATGTAATCAAATGAATAAGTTATTGTAAAAAGCCTTGTGTTCAATAAAAAATAAACCTTATTATGTTTTAGGATGAATTGGCTACTTTGTTAGGCATGAAATGTGGTGTCTACCACACACACAAGTGGGGTGGTCAACCAAGTCTATACAATGCTATGGTGAGCGAGGTGGTTCCTCATCAAGGCCATGACCAGTTCAAAGATTTGCAGGTAATTGCTGGTATTTATACTACCTACTGCCGTGATTTACTAGTGTACTATACATTGAATAAAATCATTTTTTCAGGTACTAGCATGAATTTGTCAAATAAAAAACTGAATTAACATAAATAACACCTATGGTAAAACTGCACTAGAATAAAAAGTGTTTTATTTCAATGATTTGCAGGTATAACCCGATTCAAACTTTATGCCTTTTGTAAACATTGCGTGAGACCCTGTGCAGATCATAAATTGTGTTATATATACTTCATACTTGACTTGACCAACTATTTTATTATTTATTTATGTTATAGGTACGAGTTCTATTTACACATCCAACACATGCAGAAATGCTTCCATGCCCTTTCTATCTTGATGGTGAATGCAGATTCGAGGATGAAAAATGTAGGTGAGTTAGTAAACAATTTAGTTTTACAAAGATATTATACTTAATTTGACATATTGTGCATTTTCCAAATAAAACCTAAGAATAAACAGTAATGAAATAAGTAACGGCCGTTTGCACTAAACTTAAGAATAGCTTTAAGTCTTTTCCTGAGTACAACTCGACCAAGATAATTAGGCACATGACAGCTATGTTCATGACACCGTTAATTTGGTCGAATTGTAGTTAAGAAAAGACTTAGGTGATTCTTAAGTTTAGTGTAAACGGCCGTAAGAGTTTCTTAGAATCTGACTTTCATGCATTCTATGTTAATTCGTAATTAATTTCGTAACATCCTTTATTGTTCACCAAATAATGGGAACGGGAACGGTACCTACTAATATCTCTGAACCCAACTTTTTATTAATTATACCAATTCGAATTCAATATTCATAACTAAAACAGGGCAACGTCTGTCGAGTCAGCTAGTAATGTAATAAAATACTTTATGAATGAGTGAGGAAAAAAAACATTCCGTGTTATTACAAAAGATTTAAAAAAACTGTTTAACTAAACACATGTTTAAATGTGATGCTGTCACTTTTTTGACAATATTGTTTGAAAGAGACAGCATCACATTTAAACATGTGTTTAGTTAAACAGTGTTAAAAAACTTTTGTAATAACATGGATTATATCTATGTTGTTTATTGAATATTTTGAATCATTTTTCAGATATTCACATGGAAACGTGGTACCATTGTCAGATTTGAAAGATGCAATTGAACCAAGTTTTGAATCAATCAAAGTAGGCAGCAGAATTTTGTTGAAACTAAAACCACCAGATGGAGAGGTACTTTATAATAATTTATATTTGTTGCATGTTGCTAACATTTTCATTATTATAGCATATTGTAACACAACATAATATTTTACAAACGTGAATAACGACATCATCACTCTCAACATTTGTATGCCATATATATAGTTCCTAATGTGGTTACTAGATGGCGCTGTAGCCTTCTGAACCGCGGTATCGAGTGTGTTACGCAGTTCTCTAAGACCTCTGCTAATATTTTGTTTTGTATCGAATCGAATCCAGTAGGGAGCTACAATAGCGGTGGTTTACTTCTGGGTGTAGTACAAAGTTCAGGATCCATTAACCTGTTCGGTGTCTCAACTAGACATGGGTTGTAACAGGGTAAATTGCCTACCTGTTACAACTGTTCCTGTTACACTAAAATAACAGTGCCAACAACCTGTTACAGAAAATAACAGCCATGTCGTAACAATTTGCCTACATTGTTCCGCCTGTTCCGTGGAACAAGCGCTTGTTTTGTCTAACTTATTGGCTACTTTATATGAAGAAAAGAGAAAAAGCTTGCTATTTTTAGCTTTTATGATCATAAACTGAACTTTTTACGTTAAACAAGACTAAGCTTTGTTACAAAGAAGTAAAATCTAATATTACAAAATCATTTTTCCAATACAGCAGTTACGGCGCACCCGCGTCATCTAGCGTTTTTATTCGGTGAACCATCATGTCACCTAATGAAGTTGCTTGCTTGCCTTCATTAAGCAGTTTACTTAAATTGCGATAGATGGCAGTAATTAAAACAAAAATAATTACCAATTTTTAAAAATAAAGTTAGAAAATATACATTATAGTTAAAAAAAACTGGTGCAACCGATTTTCAACCTTATTAGAAAGGGATGGTGCTATTAATCGCATACAGCGCCATCCCTTTCACTGCTAGACGATCAGGCATTTTTCCAAGAATTTTCATGTCAATCATTTACATTGCAATACTTCTTTTCTTTTCCCTAACAACTGGCAGCACTAGACATTCCATTTTCCTACACCCGCCCGCATGTCTTGCTTTGCCTATGTGATCGTACACACGCGAGCGTTTTTTTCGACGCGCGTTTTTTTTTACCGCTCTTGATGTTCAATGCGAAAAGGTCGCTTGTGTGAACGAGCCTTAAGCGATCTAGCAAGCCCGGAGGCTGATTACGTAATTTTGTTGCAACTCTGACAGAAATCGCAGTTACATTGCTGCTTTAGTAAGAACCAATGTGACATGTGACGTTACTTAAAGCGGCAATGTAACTGCACTTTTAATCGAGAATTGTTAGGAACAGACTTACGTAATCTAAGAGCTGAACTAGTAGTAAGCCCTTGCCACAAAGCAGGGCTTTGTGTGGGCCGATACTATAAATTAGAAAAAAATATTTTAATCTACAATATCGGCCCTGCATGCCTACACAAATAATACGCGATTTAATATCCTTTAATAATCTCAAAAAATGAAATTATAATTTTCATAACACCCGATATCCCTGTTTCCCACCGTTTAACTTGACATTGGCAAATGGCAAAACAGTCAAACTCTGTTGCCACAAAAAAAAAGAAGGTCATAAACAAACACTCACACAGGAACAGTATAGCACGACCAATTTACAAAGTCGAATTTACTAAGGTTTTCAATGGACTAAAATGTATTTTTGATATGGTCGGTTTATATAACAGGTAAAAATAACAAGCTTTGTCTCTTTTCTTTCCATATGTTAGAGTGAGGTAGCGCTTGTTCCAAGTAACAGGCGGAACAATGCAAACAGGTTGTTACTCTGATAACAGGCATAACAGTTCGGTACAGGGTACAGTGGAGTATTTGGAACAGTGAAGACGGTAAGAACAGACTGTTTCGCCTGTTCCTTTGAGTAACTGTTATTTCATAGCGCTCGTAACAGGACGAAACAGTTACATTTAATTATCTGTTGTTTTTATCTGTTACGATAAATACGCCTCATGTCTAGTCTCAACTCAATCCGCCCTACCGTAGTAGTCACTTAGTCTATTCGGTCAATTGTCCAATAAACCTCTACTCATTCACCTACCGTCGTCTTTCTTCACTCCCTGTACGCCGAACCCCCGTTACAATATTATAATATGAATGGATGCAAAAACCACAATATTTAGCCTGCCCCCTATATCACGCGATTATATATTGTTACTTAATATAATTGAAAAAAATCAATATTATATAGCTGTTTCATCTTAATCGATTGTCTGGCATCTGTAAAGATGTTGCATTCGAATATTGAAGGTAATTCTTTACATTGATGAAATAACGCTGGCTTACAGCGAAAACGTAAAAAGAACTAGAAAATTTCGCCACTCCCACTGGCGACTCGGTAGCATAATTGGTTAGTGCATTGAGCCGGAATCCTAAGGGTGCGCGTTCGAGTCCCGTCTGAGCTGCTACGGGTGAGTCGTTTTTTGACAAAACGTGTGTCGAAGCATGTGTCGAAATACGCCAAAAAATTTTGGTCATCCCATACTAAACTGATCACGTGATCTCTTTGATTTGTATGAAAAGTCTTTTTTTTACATATTTGACCCTATGTTTCATGGAGAAAGTTGTTCAGGAACACATCCTTAAAATTTGGAGAGTGGTTACAAATACACCTTGTATTGTTATCGTGTTTTGGTGGTCTACTTAAGTAGGTGGTAGGTAACTATGAGTTTTGTATTTTACTAATACTTACAAATACTAAATAAATATGGACCACTTGGGTGCTTGGTATTGTATTTTTGCATTCATTGTATGTAATGAATTTTTCTCCCAAGTAAAACCTGGCCTATTTCACCAAATTGACATTTGTCAGTGACATAATTGTCGGAAATTTTTTGTCTTTTTTACTTTAATAAGGGACAATTATTTTGTGAAACAGTGGATAATTGTTACAAGTCGACAATTGTCACGCAAACTTGACTGGGCTCCAATCTCATGTCAAGAATCACCTGACAAATCTACAAATATGTCGACTGTACATACTTGTCCCTAATTAAATTAACGACAATTGTAAAATTAACCGACATATTATGTCACTGACAAATGTCGACTTGGTGAAATAGGGCCCTGATTATTAATTATCAAAAATGATTTTTAGGATACTAGCTTGACCAAGAAATCTTCAGAAAAATATCACCTTTGGCACAGAGCTGTGATAAAAAGCATTGATCTAGTTAAAAAGACTTGTTTAGCTAAATTAGAACATGGTGTTAAAACAGGAGAAAAGAGAAAGTCAGGTTCTGAAGAAATACATGTTAAATTTGAGGAGATCTTTCCATTGAATGGTAACTATAACTATAATGTATTATTTGTTTGGGTACCAAATAGGTACCTGTGCATATACATATAAGTACTGCCTACCTATAACTTATATATGCACAGTCAACAGTATTCCAGCCTGCCTAGCATACGCTCCACGACTATCTATTTGTCGATTTTAATCTCGCGATTTAGCATCAATAAGGTGTAGGCGAGTCAAACACTGCATGAAACAAAATGGTGACGTGCCATTGGTTATACAAAATCGCCAATTGATTTTGAACTATAAAATGTTGGACGTAAAGTGCTAAGTCGATTTGAGAATTGGCAACCCACTAAATTGTGTTGCATGAGTCTTAAGGTCTGAATGACAGTCTATGTGCCTTATTATCTTGCTAAGATTACACTAATTGAATAAAGGTAATGTGTGATATAAAAAGAAATAAAATTTAATTATAATTTTATTATGATAATAGATCTTAAAAAACTTAAGACTTATAAGTGCAAATTGAAGAGGTTAACATTGGATATTTTCTTTCCAGCCGATGATGATGACTCAAGTGATTCCGATGACAGTATAAGTGATACCGAGTACCCTGAAAGTAAAACAGTACGGTCGAACACGGAGACTGTAGACCGGGCCCTACTCATAGAGAAGAGCTTGATGAGCAACACTCCTGCAATGGGCGAATGGGAACGACACACTAGAGTGAGTATGTATTATGTTACTTACTATATCATTACATATTCTAAGCGTGTCAGCTGCGTTAAGCGGGACACGCGCTCGGGGCGACATAGATTAGAGTTAGGGCTTACTCATGCACTGCAAGCATCTGTCCATCAAAAAACCAGCAATTTATATTCCCGCGCCGTGTACCCGCGGCGGGATCCCGCTTAACGCAGCGGAGTGCCTAAAACAATGTCCTCCACCGCGGCTGTCTGTCTGTTCTGTGACGAAATAAATTCCATTCTAATGAGCTTAAAGCCTAACAGTGCTACTGGGTGGGATAAAATATCAACAAACTATCTTAAGCTTGCAAAGGATGAGATTATACCAATTATCACCCATTTAGCTAATACATGTTTTAGAATTGGGATCTTCCCAACATTGCTGAAGCAGTCAGTTGTCACTCCTGTGCACAAGGGGGGGGATAGGGAGGATATAAATAATTATCGCCCAATATCTGTGCTACCCTCAATTTCCAAAATTTTAGAAAAACTAATAAACAACAGACTCCTGAAATATCTTGACAAATTTAATCTTCTATCTCCATCTCAGTTTGGGTTTAGAAAGGGAAAATCTACTGAAGACGCTGTGTTAGCCTTGAGCTCGTTAGTTGTCGAGACACTAGACAAAGGGGATAAGTGTTTGGCGGTATTTATTGACTTAAAAAAGGCGTTTGATACCGTATCTGTCCCCACCCTTGTGCACAAACTTGAACGCTATGGTATAAGAGGCGTCCCCTTAGCACTTCTCAGAGACTACCTCTCCAACAGAAGACAGCGGGTCAAAGTTGGAGACTATGTGAGCGCCGATATGGACGTAGGTTATGGCGTCCCTCAGGGTAGCGTATTGGGACCTACGCTTTTCTTAATTTACATAAATAGCCTTTGCAACATGGAATTAAACGGTGCTCACATATTCTCCTATGCTGACGACACTGCAGTGGTGTTTAGGGGATCTTCATGGGATGACTTACGTGTCCTAGTGGAAGCGGGAATGAAAGAAATTGCGTGCTGGCTTGATAACAATTTACTTACCCTTAACACTAAAAAAACCAATTATATTTGTTTTGGTATAACAAATCGAACACAACCTGCAAATGATTTCATGATAAAAATACACAAGTGTTATAATAATGATGGTAGAAGTGTAGATGTATGTGATTGTCCTGCTATTGATAAGGTCTCTGACACAAAATACTTAGGGGTTGTAGTCGATCAAAGATTATCTTGGCACAAACAAATAGAGCAAATTTCTAATAGAATTAGAAAATTGATCTGGATATTTAAAGGCCTAAGACATGTAGTACCAACTTCAACTTATGTTCAATCTACTAAAAAGAAAAACTTATTGACTATTATTTACATTGCACTTGTACAGTCTGTGTTAAACTTATTGTTTTCCAATATGGGGTGGGGCAACTAAAACAAAGTTTTTGGAACTAGAAAGGTCTCAAAGGGCTCTGCTTAAGGTTATGTATTTCAAACGACGTAGATTCCCCACTGAAGAACTTTATTCTTTGAGTGGTGTCCTCTCTGTAAGAAAACTTTTTGTACTACACGTTGTATTAAAAAGACATAAGTTATTAAAATTTGTCCAAATTAAACAAGTGAAAAGATTGAGAAGTATAGTTGCCCAAGCGAAACCAACTAAAACGGCTTTTGCGAGACGTCAATTTGATAAATTATCAGCACTCTTGTACAATAAATTAAATAAATCAACTAACATATACTCTAAAACTTTTTATAATGCTAAAAATATTCTAACTGACCTACTTAATACTCTGTCTTATAGTGAGACAGAAGACCTGTTATATATTGAGCAATAATTATGTTTAAAACAATATCACTTACATTTCTAATATTGTATAAAACTTTGCTTACTTCAGATACCTACGCACAGACTTACACACACACATATACACATACATACACACACACACACATACATACACACATACACACACACACACTAGCACATCTCAAATTCAATTAGTAAAGTTACTGTGTAGCTAATTAAATCAAATATTATAGTTTACTAGCTTAATAACATATTTTTCTTTCTCATATTTAATTTTATATTTTGTTAAGTCCTAAACTGGAAATTGTAATTGTATGGCTATGGAGGAGCGGGGTCTTTTGGCACAGATATTTTTATATCTAAAAGAGGGCCTCATTAATGGCAGTGTAAATGTAATTTTTCTGGTTTTGAATAAATATTTTTGTATTTTTTTTTATTTTTTTTTTTTGTTCGGACGAATTTTCTTGTTGTTAGGGTCTGGTCATCGGAAGATGAACCGGAAATGGAGGCGCCACTTTCCCTGTTAAATTAACGTTTAGAGGTTAAGTTATTGGAAACTGAACCTTAAAATAAGGCGCAAAATTGGTTCCATTTCCAACCGAGTCTCATCTTTCGTTGACCAAACTCTATCACTTAAAATTATAATTTTGAAGTACGCTGTATGCCCTCAACCCTTTGTTCGCAAAATATTCTTGCATTAGGCGTGTGATAAAAACCTGCGCGCCTTTTGCCATAATTTGCATATTTTGTTTTGATCGTATTTGTCGCTGTGTGGTAAATAATTTTGTTTTTCCTCGCAAATGTGTTGAAAAACGTCGTATGAAACTCGTGAGTTCCTGCTTATTGTTTTCTCGGCAGAGTTACGCAATCCACAGCCACAGTGCATTGAGCAACTGTCTCGTACTATTTGGAGTGTTACTATTATACCGGGTGTAACAAGACCGTTAACGAAGTCGAGGTCTACGAAGACCCTTAACGAAGCCGAGGTCTACGTATTCTGCCCATCATCAGGAGCATTTCTGTTCAAAATTATTGCTGGGAAACGATTTTAAATTTTTGGTGTTAAAAGCATTGCATTACCACGCAATGTAACGCGTACAAAAGACCGGGCCTGTGAGTGAATGCTACACAGCTGCGTGCGGACGAGTTGAAAGGCAATGTTTATGCGCGTGCTCATGAAATACATTGAGTGATGACGTTTTGAAGCCACTGTTACGAAATACATAAAATTTTGATAATGTTTTTCTAGATAAAAAATAGGAAACAACGAATAAAATAAGATTTCATAAAAAAAAAACTTTTTGACTTTGACCTTCAATAACTTCGTAGCTATTGGATTCCCAGGTATAGTCTAAAAGACAAAAATGATCCTGATGATGGGCGGAATGCGTGGACTTCGATTCGTTGAGTTTCTTGTTACACCCGTTATAATCTGTGGTGCTGTGGTGACGGGGTCATATTATACGCAGGGTATCGGGTCTAAGCTGATGCTGGCGATGGGGTACGTGCCGGGCGCGGGGTTGGGCGCGGCGGGCGCCGGTCGCGTGCTGCCCGTGGAGGCGCACGCGCGCGCCGGCCCCGCCACGCGCAGCCTCGATGCTTGCATGGAGATGTCCGAGAAGCTGGCTGCGCAGGACCCGCTCAAGGTATGCACCAGACGTGTAGCTCGCTAGCTCATTGAATCAAGATGGGCCTAAGTCTGCTATTGTTAACGTTAAAATCGTGTTTCAATGGTGTGCATTGCGTGCATTGCTTTTAGACACAGTTCTTGTTTCTTAAACCCAAAACCGAAAAACATGTTTCTTAATCTTTTGTTCTTAATATCTATTCTTAATATCTTAATTTGACGTTAACATTAGCACCCCCAGGGGCCTAAGTCTGCTATTGTTATTAACGTCATAATCGTGTTTTAATTGTATATAAATTGTAATGCTTTTTGACATAGTTCTTGTTTCTTAAGTGTTAGGTGGCTATACTGGTCCACTTGCCTGGGACCAGTAGCCACCGGGTTAGTTAAACAATTGAAACACGATTATGACGTTATAATAGTGAAAGAGTTCCATCGGGTCGTTTGATTTGCTCCCTTTACGAAAGAAGCGCGTTATCAAAACGCGCGATAAGCGCTGTCATGTGCTCTATCGCAATAAGGATCAGTAACAAGTTTAAATCCTATAGTTTTATTGATATGATATAAAATCATATTAATAGCTATGAAACTTAGTGAAAGATTTATTGAAATCCGTTTAGAAATGGTTGAATTATTGAGGGTTTAAAGGAAATGCCAAACTCAATGCAATGTGTGCTTTATCACGTACGGCATAAGGTTCGCGTACGTCGCGATGACGTCATAAGGACCCCCAAATAAACAGTGTTTTGCATGTTTTAGCTCGATTTCTTCACAGTTAATCATGTGGTGGTCATAAGCTTTCTGACAAGCCACTAAACAAAAATCGTTACTGATCCTCATTGCCGCTTTGCATTGCAATTCGTAAGTGCCGCTCCACATGGTGCGTTACAACGCATTGATATTAAATACACGGCGCGTTGTGTCGTCGCAACGCAAATTATACGTACAATGCGATTAAATTGACAAAAGACAGTGATCTGCTGCAACTTGACTAGAAATTGTATGTCAAAGAGAAAATTTTACAGATTAAAATAGTCTGTTCGGAAAGAGAACCGACTTAGGATTTGTGCCTGCGATCTTGAAATGTTGACGGCACTGTTACGTTTTAGTGCGACTGTAATAACTTGATAAATATTAAGTAAGTACATGACAAAAACGGTGATCAAGCACAAATCCCAAGTCGATTCTCTTTCCGAACAGACTGTACGTCTTTTTGTGCCGCAAGCGCTCTGGGGTCAAGTCTGCTAATGTTTCCGTCAAAATCGTAGTTCAATGGTGTTTGAATGGTAATGCTTTTTAACACAGTTCTTGTTTCTTAAACCTAAAACCGGAACACAATTGTGAGTAATTCTTAAACTCATAACGGAAACACATTGTGTCACGATGTTGGGTTTAAGAAACAAAAACTGTGTCAAAAAGCATTCAAACACCATTGAACTACGATTTTGACGAAAACATTAGCAGACTTGACCCCCCTGAAGTTAGTCAATTCAATTGTACATTGTTAAATTAATCGCATTGTATGCAAAATATTATATTTGCGTTGCGACGACGCAACGCGCCGGGATCGGCTCTAATGTGTCGCAAATTGATCACTACTTTTAAATTACAGTATAAGAAATTATTATTCGGATTTACTATGATTTACTAAAGAAACTATAGAATGCCAGCAAGTTGTATTTCGCAGCTGACACATTATTGACATTTCAGGTTGAACAAAAATTAAAAAGATTGCAAAAGAGAGAAGAGGAAAGGAACAAAAGAGCTTACGAAAGGGAAAAGGAAAAAGAAAGAAGAAATGTATTCAACTTCTTGAATAGAACACTTGGAGCCACTCCAGACGACGCAGAAACAGCTACATCTTCAGTAGATTTAAAGCAATCTTCCAGCAAAGACCTCAACATAGAACAGTTTAAAATTACAGAAGATCTGAAGAGAATAGAGAGAGAGGTAACTAAACTAAACAGTTCTTTATCCAAATATCCTTCTGGTTCCAATGGCCATAGAAGTATTAGTATGCAAATTGTGGAGAAAAATAAGGAGTTAGGCGCACTTAAAAATAAGGAAAAGCAAATAAGTAAGGAGCAAAACAAGAGGAAGGACAAACAAAAGATGACCATTTTTTAACATCTCTGTATGATTAGGTCGTATTTTGTTTTCATTTTCATCATGAAATAAATACTTTACAATCACAATTATCTTTTTTTTTCATAAAGGGAAAAATAGGAAGGATCATAATAAAAAGACATGAATAATTACAAATTTCTCTATTTACATATGTGATGTTTTTAGTTTAAAATAAGCGTACATGGCATAAAATTACAAATTGATATATATGAAATATTTTTTTTATAAATTAGATATTTGTACTATCAAACAATATTACAAAGTACTCATACAATGTTAACGTGTAGTGTGACTAGCAAATAATATTTGCTGAATAAATGAAAATGTAATATTAACGACAACTTTAACGACAGTAGTGGGTCAAATATTTAAACTAAGATTATCTAATATTATCTATATTATATCATTATACCTACTTTAGGTATGGAATCGAGGCTTCAGAAGCCTGACAAGACTCATTTATAGTTATAATTTGCAAGCATTAAATTTAAAATTTTGCATTAAAGGGCGTATTTTATTTGAATACTTAAATTGTAGTACCTATAACAATTAAATGAGTATAAGATGTTATATTGATTAGAAATTGCACAAGAATAAGTAACACGGCATACCCTTAAACTTGCTACATGAGCAATACATTTGTACTTTTACATTCTCGTCTCATTTATCAAGTGCCGTAACACACGCGTAAACTTTGCCACACGAGCCAAGATCTAAGAAGCCCTCAAACACACGAGCGGCACTTTGCTGTCGACAGTCGGCTGTAGCAGCAGCCATCGACACGTGCCGACAGCGTGTGTAGAGTGTTCCAACATGAAATAATCGTCCAACGACCCACTGTACTGTACACCGAAACCTTAGCAAATGTACGAATCCTCAGTGAATCAGGACTATGATCTTCGTATTTAGTTCAAATGCCACAAGAGTTATTTCAGGGTATTTGATACCTAAAGTCATTTTAGGGACGACATTGTAAAATCGTGGTTTAGTTGAACTGTTGAGAAGTAAAATAGTTGTTCAGTTTCCAGTTAATCGGTTCAGTTGATCCGAATGGGAAAAAGGGAAATTATCATAAGACACTGGTCTTCGTAAATTAATTGTTATATCTCGCTATTGCAATAAAACCATAGCTACGAAATAATGTATGCATTTATATTTATTAATGCAAAACAGTTTACAGCTCACCACGAGTTAAACTTGATAGTAGATCCCATATTAAATGGTTGGTATCAAGTACCCTTCCCGAGGATTTGAACCAAACGAATGACGTGAGCGATTGTCATGTTAGGCTGACCCCAGACCTACCGGTTTCTTTTCTTTGCTTTGCTGTTCTACTTTGCTGTTTAGACTGCCGGCCAACCAGGGTAATTTTCAATCTATCGCACATTGGGACCAGACCAAATTGGCAAGATAGCTATTAGCTTGGTGTTATCAAATTTCATCGTCTGGGTTGCGAAGTAGGAAGCTTCTGGGAGATATGCCACCCTGAACAAGGTCTCCGATTGCTAAAAATAAATCGATCGCATATTTATATAAATTGTGAACAGTGGCATCATTGCCTACCTGAACTATTTTTTTGTGTTTTCATAACGATCGTTTATTAAGCTTACAAGAACATACATTAAAGTGAAATGTACTTAGATTGAAAATATGCGATATATTGAAAATGAGCCTCTTGGCCGGCGGTCCATTGCCGAACAGCAAAGCAAAGAAAAAAAAACGGGTGGGTCTGTGATCAGCCTCAAGATTCAGTTATACTACCCGGACCGGCGTCCGTAACAATACTAGTGTACCGGACCTCATGAAAACTTCTACAACTAAAATTATATAAATAATTTCCACTAAAACCTATTTACGAGGCGTAGTTATATTTTCAAGATAGCTCCATCGAAGTCACTATAGTTCTAGTAAAGTAAATAATATCAATAGTCGTAAACACATACATTTGCTGATACATAAAAATACTAATTTAACAGAATAGATTTTTATTTTCACAAGGTCGTCGTACACGCTTATATTAACTAACAACTAAAAACTATGCATTGAAAATTCACAAATATTAAAATTTCCTAAACAAATTCATCACAGAGATTTGTTATATATCCTCGTCACATCATTCGCCGCCATCACCATTCATTCTCGCTCAAACATCCTTAGTTGAATTAAAATTTAGTGTCTACATTACTTTACGTTAGATATATTACAATAGAGAGTGATGAATAAAAGAGAGACATTCTTTGTACTAAACTAACTCCTCGAAATAATAAGTACACGCATAATGAGACTCTTCGCCGCTCTAACAATACAAGTCCTTAACCATTTGTGATGTCTTTATAACGTTTGTGATATCGCACCTACACAAGTGAGTTTCTGGATTGTATAGCGAACAAATAAGGGTGAGATTCGGTTGGGATTTGACTAAAAAATCTTTAAGTTTGCAGAAGGCCACTGTGTATAATGGTGTGTATAGGCCCTATTCCTGTTGTACGTCAGCGCCAAAATGATCTGAGCATTCAATCTGAGCATTTGACATAGATGTCATTAAGGTGCACTTTAATTTGTTGTTTGAGAACATTAAGTAAGATTATTAATATAATTGAAAAATATTAGAAAAAATCGACTCACCCGTAGCAGCTCAGACGGGACTCGAACCCGCACCCTTAGGATTCCGGCCCAATGCACTAACCAATTATGCTACCGAGTCGCTAGCGAGCTTGGCGAAATTTTCTAATACTTTTCACGTTTTTATGCATAAAATCTAAAATTTAAAAAATTAAACATTAAGTAAAAGAACAAATTTAATGAAAGTGCACCTTAATATCTTGAGACAAGGTTGATCTATGTCAACTGCTCAATGTTTCGGTAGGTTTCAACGCTCAGCCTACTTTTGTCGAATTTTCAAAATCTATCGCAATCACATTCTTTTGACAGATGGATGCGACACATTGCTGCATTTCTTTGGTAAGTTTTTATTTGTGCCAAAAAGAAGCATCAATATATCACATCCTGAAAGCGATTGCGATAGATTTTGAAATTAGACAATCAGCCCCATCCTTTTGGCGTCGACTGTGCCTCACTTAAATATCGGGGAAAAAGTATGGAAAAATAACAGTTTTTCCCGTTATCCTCCCGGGAATAGGCCTGTAGAATTAGCTCTAAAGGCGGAAGTTGCATCGTGCGAGGCCAGTGTGTAAGTGATAATGAGGTTGCAGTCTCAGACCAAATAAAAAGTAAAGACCGAGTCTTCCGACAAAGCGGTGAGGTACGTAAAACTACTCCTTGGCTGTGTACGTACACAGTTCATGCACACACATGTAACGAAACTACGCCTTGGATTTCCATATAGAACCCTGCCGCCCGCCCCCTTGTACATTACACATGTACCATCAAAAACCGGCGTCACATCGTTGTACGCAACGCTCCATCTTACTTGTTTATTTGACCTGAGGTCGGTGTGGCGCGCTATAGGGCCCGCAGCCGCTGCACCACGTGCGCCATGGCGGCCTCCACGGCGGCGAACACGGGCACGCGCGCGCGCCGCGCCAGGTCCGCCAGGTAGTGCCGCCCGCGGTTGTAGTCTTTGATCGCCACTTCGCTGTACTGCAATACAATAGGCTAGTTGACAAAATTTCAATAACTGCTTAATATTTTAGCTTATTAGGCATTTTATCGAACAAAAAGGTTTATTTATTTTTAATCAAGCGTTTACATTATAAACTTCGCGTTTTAAAAAACCAATTTTAATTTGGTTCCAAAACGCACAAGACTGTCATGGCGTCTTGAATGACGTCACGCCGTGCGAAACAAACCAAAGAGCGATCGTGTCTTCGTACGTTATAGCTAGTTTTTATCGTTTAAAAATGAATTTCTCATATTATAAGTACTGTATAGTGCCCCAGTGTGATAGCACGACTATAAAAACGCCAAACCAGTTATTTATATATGTTCCAAACAATGGAAAAATACGGAAAAAGTGGCTAAAACTTGCGTTCGGTTGTGGTTAGGTTGCACTCGGAGTGTAGGTTTGGAACGCGCCTCCTGTAGTGATACTCGAAACGTCAAAGACAAGATTGGAGTTTCGCACGGCGTGACGTAACGCTTTCTGATTGGTGTTTACTGTCACGTGACTAAAGGTTTCATTTTACGAAATTTATTTTTTAAAAATATTATTAATCTTTAACGCTTTTAATAATTAAAATTGTTTGTTATTTTCTCCATAATATAATTAATCATTATAAACCCCTATCCATTATATTTATTCTTAATGGAAACAAGCCTATTAAGTATTACATTATAGCCGAACATCAAGAATACCCTAGCTAGATGTCCGGTCAGTCTCAAAAATGGCACCTCAAATAGCGTCCCACTTACAAACTGGGCGCTTATTTTGCACAAAATAAGTGATAAAAGATGTGAGTTTGTACAAAATAAGAAGTGATTATGTACAAAATAAGCGCCAAGTTTGTAAGTGGGTCGCTATTTGAGGTGTCATTTATGCGTACTGTTTTAGTTCGTGAAGCGTTATCCAGGATATTCTTGATCGAAGATCACACATTATGAGACAAGTTAGCTTAAGTTGCTCATTGCACACGAGTTTCATATGAAGTTTTTCAACACATTTGCGAGGAAAAAACAATAGTACATTATGAGACAAGTTAGCTTAGGTTGCTCATTGCACACGAGGCTGTGGGTTGCAGTTGCAGCCCATCTGATTACCTAGATTTAAGACCTGTTTCAAAGTTTAACATTTTGGCACGGTTACAACTACATTAGATTTTCTAAACTGCAAAAGACTCCAATAATGATTTTAAACCTTAACATCTTCGATTTTGATTGCGGAAATTCAGCATAATATACAGTACGAGGCAAACATTTTGAAATCGGGTGGGGATTGCGCAAAACCCGTTTTTGGGTATTCGTAGCGGTAAGGTACGCGGGCGGGGCGGGAGAGGGGCGCGCGCACATGCGCGAACTTATCCCCACTCCGTCGAAGTTTGCCTCGTACTTTAACATAGTGGTAAAGCAGCGTGCTGTGTACTTACATTGTGCACGAGGGCGGGATCCAAAGGCTGCACGAGCAGTACTGTATTAGCGGGGCGCAGGCCCATGTAGTGCGCGGCGAGCACCATAGAAGCGAAGCTCGGAGCTTCCGCGCTCATGCTGAATACGAGCACGCGCGAGCCCAGTAATAGGTCCTCGTCGAACATGCCTGGCATTAAAAGAACAGAAGATTTGAGTAAACCATCAACTACAGTTACTACGAAGTGCCCTGTGATAAGTTAACATTTATTATCAATCAACATATATTTAAGTTTCGAGTTGCTGAAGTACAAAAAGTTAACGCTTTTGCCAGTTCATATAACTGTTAGAAACGACAACTTTTTGTACTTTAGCAACAAAAATGGAAGTATATTTTAAAATGTCCGTAATCTTATATTGCGAAAAGTGGCAGAGACACATTTTTTCAATTACGCACTCAGATTTTAAGAAATCTTGAGAAAACATGAAATGTGGGAGCGAGAGAACGACAGTCAGTAGCAAAATTTGCATACGGACAGGCTCTTAAAGATGGAACCAAATTATGTGCCAATACTTCTAGGGAATGTTAAGCCAAGTAGTTAGAACAAATTGGTGAAGAAAATATTTTTTAATTATGTTTTTATTATCGTGGTCGATTCGTTCGGCATTTAACCTAAACAACCCAAAGCGCAAATATATAAATATCTATGAAAGTCCCTGGCTTTACCGTACTTCCGTGCCACACCACGCGGCCATTTTGACCTCGCCTGATAACAGCTAACTCAGCTGTTATCGGCAATTTAAAAATCAAAATCAAAAATTCAAATTACAAAAATATAATCTACACCAATAATCCATTCTAAACAAGACGTGTCTTTCCCAAGAAGTCTCGTGCCTCGTGTGAAACTATATACTTGACACTTTACCTTTGAACGGCTGCGGCGTGGAGTCTTCGCTGACGGTGTAGAAATCCGACGCGCTCAATCTCTCCGCGGGGTCCACTTCCACAGGTTTCTCCCTTAATTGTACTTCAGGGGAGTGTAACGGCGAAGGGCGGGGTTTTTTGTCGTTTCGCGGCGACTCGGGGTGCGCGGGCGCGGATCGGCGCGCGGGCGCGGAGAACATGCGCGTGTAGTCGTTGGGCCGCGGTATCACGTACGTGAGGCCTTCGCGGCGAAGGATTTCTTCGGGCCGCGTACTGTTCGACTGTTGGGAGAAGGTACTTGTTTAATCTTAGCAAAAGCTTGTAAGACTGTCGGCACAAGTTTGGCATAAGTTGTTGGGAGGTAATTAAGTGTGACGCACTATTCCAAAAAAATACATTAACGGGTAGACAAAATCTATACTTAATAGATAATGGATATACTTAATAGAATTTTCCGACAATCCAACAAGATTATATACAATCGCGGTGGTTGGCGCTCTACCACTTTGCAAACATAACGCGTACGCGCAGGTTACTTTGCGTAAGCAAGCAATTTTGGTTTTAAGGGTGACGGAGCGCCCGCCGCCCTCCTTTACTAAACAAAGTCATTCCATCTTCTATCGTATAAGGCTGCTAGCATACTACTCTACCAGTTTCAAGTATTCTTACCTGTTTTAGGAGAGTAACTGTCTACGCGTAATTTTCATTTTGTTAGTCGAGTAGTTAGTTGCGTAATTCTTAGAACGCCATGAACGTCAAGAATCGTAAATAAAAATACTCTACTAAGGGTATACATGGGTCGAGGGGCGGTAGAGTAGAGTGGAAGTCAGGGTGGGGGGGATGGAAGGTGGTAGAGAAGCTTTGTTGTTAAGCCCACGTTGTTATACAGATGAGGCTAAATAAGTACTAACCGGAAAAGCGCCCCCTAAGTAGACGTCATGCGTAGGCGCCCCCAACATGGCGGGCAGTTTCTCTAGGCGGCGCTCCGTGCCGGGCGTGAACACGGAGTCGCCGCTGCTGTCCGACGCCGTCGCCGTGCCGGTCTCCGGCTCCAGCGCCGGCCGACTGCCGCCGTTCTGATTCAAAACAATACTTCTTCAATGGCGTGATGTCACAATATTTATCCTGCTTGGTGGCGCTACTGCTGCTGGAAACCTTTGTACAGGCATTTACCCCGATTTACCAAAATGTGTTAGAAGAAAAAATTATATTTACGAAAAATCGCTTCCAACATCCAAAAATTGATAGCAAACACATGAAAAAAAAAATCAAAATGACAGGTCTACATCTACACTAGCGCCAAGTTAGTGGTAGTGCGTCTGCCGACTGATAAACGATTTGTGAATCAGCAAAATTATCCTGCCAATGCAGTTTTCTCTAAATTATATCAATGTTACAGTGCGGCCTCAAGGGCAGATAATCTATATTTGACTGATTTGATAAAATTTATTTCATCTTCATCTGCAAATGTGCATGCTCTTAGCGGCCGCACTTTAGTAAAAAATATCCTGCTGGCTATCGCGTCATCTTGCCGACAATTCAAAAAGCGCTGGCTAGAGCCAAGTTTTGGAAGTATCCCAAAGATCATTAATGGGGGGAAAAATTAATATTATTTGCGTGCATGAATTTGTCATCATCAAAAAAAAGTGCTACTCCAAATAAATTGGATCAAGGGCAGGAAGAAGAACAGCAATACTAATTAGGCTTGGTTGGTTGGAGTAGCACGATTGAGCAATGGTTATTGCGTTCCAGTCAAGGTTTGTGGAAATTGGTCTTTCCAAAGTGTTTTGGGTGAAAAAAACTATCTCAAGCATCTTTGATCTTCAGAAGACACTTTCAAAAGCGTGCAGACTAGAATTTCTTATAAATTATAATCCTATGACGTATTTCGTGAAAAACTGTAGCTAGGGCCGTGATATTACATCATTTGTAAATACGTGACGTCACTTATCGACCGCACGTTTCTTACGTAAACTGTTGAGGAATTATTACAGAGGAAATTTTGTGCACTGTACCAAAGTGTGAACAATTTTATTTACCTACATCATACCGATTTTGGTACACGTAGTTATTGCTTGATGTATTCATTTCAACTTTGCACACATGGGAGTTTAAAATTTTTGACACTGTCAGATTTTGGCTTTTATTACAAAGCTCATAAGGTTGCTAATCTCTTAAATGTGTATATATCGATTTTGACTAAGTATAAGAAAAAAGAACATTGATTGTAAAATTTATATCAGCAAAGGGACTAGAAAAGTTTTCTCAAAACATATTTAATTAATCTGCAAATCTTCTAATTCATTACCTACCTCATATCCTGTTTGCGATATTCATATGCTAAACATAACATAAGCCATTAGTTTTGAATTGATGTTTTATGTTACGGATGAATCACTGTATAATAAGCTAACACAAAAGGCTTTACACATCCTCATTTCTTAAAAGAACTACTCTTCTTAGGAAAAACAAACGCTTAAACATTAACTCATTATAAACAAAATTCCTAAAAACATTGAATTAATACAAATTAGTGTAATAACAATAAAAGATTAATTTATAACCTTGCTAGTTATGCTATTTCCCGGTACTGGCAAGATAATATGCCAATATAAAAGTGTCATCTCAACAAGGACACGAAATTGACGTTTATTATTATCGTCTTATCATGATAAAATTGAGGACTTATATTCAAAATTGCATATGATATTTCGGGCGGCAATAGTTAATAAGAACTTTTATTGATAACAATTGATAGTTAGTTGGAGGTAAACAAAATCCAGGGGGGCAGCTGCCCCTCCCTGCCTCCCCTCGGTACGCTCATGAATACAAGAGAGGTGTTATTTTACCAGCAACAAATCTGTAATTACCTTTGGAATGAATAGTCCAAGCTTCCTCCCGTAGGCCTTCAGACGTGCGTTGCACACGTGAAGGCCGTTCGTCTCCCGAGCCCCGTCCGAAACTCTCTCGGACGCGTCCCGGACGCCGCCCTCTGCACCCGTCTCACTGTCCGGACCGTTGCGGTCATTCACCTCTGGAGACAAGCACGTAACAATAAATACTAATTTCAGAAAAAAAAAATTTTGCCCACTATCTTATCGAAAATTTTCAAAAACATGGTTGAACTTTGAAAAGTGCATATTTTTACTAACATTCTAAATTACAAAGTAAAATTGAGTAGTTATGAAAAAGAAACATTAGAAAATGCATTGTTAAGCTTTTATGTAAGTACAATACAATTATTTCATAAAAAACATCAGTCACAAACTAGTTAACAAATGTCACACAGAAACGTTTCCGATACATCGTTACAGTCGTAAAAATAGTACGATTCAAAATTCTCAGCTCGTAAATACGAAAACAACCTTCGCAAAATAAACCACGAAGCGTGAAACATGGACGAAGTTATAATCATAGTGTGAGTAGGCAAAATAAATAAAACGAAGCCCTATAAAACAAACCATTCATGGAACAACTCTTAGTCTTAGTGTGGTTTTCAGAAAACGCGTAACGCAAATGATAAGATAATGTATACATTTTATCGTGACGAATGTTATATTACGCATCTGAAGAGAAACTGGTAATGTTATGTTTGTTTATTGATCGCAACAAATCATTGAAGCATGCGATGGATCATATTATGATATTTAAGTATGCACAATTGCACATGGTATAAACGAAATGGCAGAAGTACCAAGAAATATTCTATCAGTAAATATTTGCGAGTTGATTCAGTGATATTCATTCATTATAATGTATATTCTTGCTTGAAATAAAATTGTGTAAAAGCGTCGCTGATAGCAGCCGAGAAGTTATGGCCACTCCCGCAGCGAAAGTATTTGCGTATAACTGGCTGACCTACATTTATATTTTTATTGTCTCATTAATTAACAAACATTTTAAACTAAAAAATAGTGGATAGCAACGTAACTTTTTAAATTGTATAACTAATTCAAACTCCAAATAAAACAGTAGCCAGTAGCTGATGGCTTGTTTTAATGGCATGATGATGATAGGATGACATAAGCATCACACGCAGGCTGTAGCTTAAACGCATCAGAAATTCGTTCACAAATGCCTATAAAATATCGATTTTGATAAAAAGGCAATTTCCAAAGCTCAAATATGAATGGTGTTTGTTTAATACAATGATTGAACGTGAGAAGCTTTTGAGTGCGCAGACGCACCGGGGGAGTGAGCGAGTCGATCGCGCAGCGAACGGAACACGCGGCGGAGGGCGCCCGCCACGCCGCCGCTGCTCGCGCCGCTGGTGTCGCGCCCTTTAACAGACACGATCCTTTGGTTCGACCATACTTGTTCCACGTAATCAGCCCTTTGCTCTAAGAAAACCCTTTGACAGAGCGAGACAAATCTACATTGCCAATAAGTAAATTGATAGAACGATAGAACTTTTTTCGCGTTCTTACATGCGAGTGTAATGTTGTATAGTACATCAAGCTAATTAAAATTTTGTCGTTTCACAGCTTGAAGATATTTACTGATGAAATGCACGATTCTGAGACGTATTACACTAGCATGTTCGCGGTGAGGATCTGAAGCTGACGAAAACTAAACAAACCGGGCCATTTTAGCACTAGTTTGAACAAAACCAGCCGTGTAAGGTTGCCCTTCGCAAGAACACGCTCAAACTATGTCAAATAAAGCCACCATCACCTTAAGTCCATAATTATATATTTATTTATATACTAAATATACTTATCATTAATCACTTCACCAAATGACACAAAATGAATTGAGTTTATACTTATTTTATAATCGAATTTTATTCAAGACAGTAAACACGATCATGGGCGTAGCCATGGTGGGGCAGGGTGGGGCGCTTGCCCCACCCTGGCTCTGACCTGTAAGGTACCTACCTAATCTTACCTAAGTAAGAAAATATAAAAATGACGCGGAATTAATGAGATAGGCCCGTAGCAATACAAAATATGCATGGAAAATGCATAGAAAAAAATTACCAGGGTAAGACCGCGGGTATAGTTTGCTAGTTACATATTATTTTAGACTGCCGCCCCACCTTGAGCTCATGGCTGGCTACGCTCATGAACACGATGTACAGTTGAACCTCAAGTTTATATAAAATAATCGTCTGCGCCGTCTCTCCGCTCTCCCCAAAGAGGCGGTCGCTTTGATCGGTCGGAGGTTCGTTGGCTGTCCGGGTACGAAACCAATATCAAAGGCGGTGTTTAGTCAGTAAGAGTCTGACATACATACATAACTATCATAACCCATGTTGGTAATCTGTGGATTCAGCGCCTCCTTCACCCCACGGGGACGGTGGTTTCGAACCCCTAAGATCGAGAACCCAAAAAAATCTGATCTCATTTAAGGCAGATAACACAAACTAACGTCGGGGTACAACTAGAGTAGGTAACAGAGAAATAATCAATACATTCCACGAAATTGGAAATGACTCATACGGAAGTGAAACAAGTTTCGGGTGATTTAAAACAATGGAATTTGAATAAGCCATGACGACATCAGATTAAAACCGTATTGAACATTAAAGTCCCTAAGGGCGTCTGTACATTAGGTTCCGGTTCATATTATTTTTTTACGAACATCATGAAAAATAATTAGAAATTCACATATGGACTCTTGTGATTAGTATTCATAAAATGTTCGTATAAAAAAACAAAAAACCGACTTCAAAAAACCTACCTCTAAAAAGCAAGAAATAATATTCGTAATAATAAAAATACGTCTATTGAAGTCGGGTGGGGCTGGAGTACAAATTCCTTTTTTTTTATTCTAAAAGCCCCACCCGACTTCAATAGACGTATTTTTATTATTACGAATATTATTTCTTGCTTTTTAGAGGTAGGTTTTTTGAAGTCGGTTTTTTGTTTTTTTTTTTAAACAATTTTTTATTTTTTTATTTTTAGTGTAGGTACCTTGTAGGTAAGGTATATTATATATGTAGAAAAATCGGCTCAGCCAAACGTAAGATAATCGCGGAGAAACATACTTAAATACGGGTCAAACTGAGAACCTCCATTTTTAAGTCGGTTAAAAAACTACACTTAAGATATCCCTCTTCCAACAAAAAAATAATTATCTTATTCAGTTCATAAACAAAGAAGTAATACGACCAATCATCGAGGTAATTCACACAAAATCATACTATTTTCGTGCTTTTTTCAAAATTACTTGAAAAGTACTGAACCGATTTCCAAATTTTAAAAAATGGGACCAACTTGGGAGTGTACCTAATGTAATAACGTTTGAATCATTTCAATCGGTCCACCCGTCTTCGAGTAATCGGTGGACATACACAAAAAAAAAACAAATATACAGACGAACATAGAACCTCCTCCTTTTTTGGAAGTCGGTTAAAAATACGAAAATGATCTATTCAATATTAATAGATTCGATAGAGTACACAAGCACCCTTATAATAAAATTGGCGTCGAAAATCATTTAACACCTACTCACTCTAATTCATCATCTAATGCCGACGTGACTGTTCGTGTCGACCGACGGGCGGTGCTTCAACATTCGATGTGTTGCGGAATTATAAATTATTATTATCATAGACTCAAACCAGTACAAAGATTAATGACATAAGGTTTGTGAATTTATCAAAAAATGTAAGATAACGTTCGATTAAATAAGACAATCTAAGTTCATTTGATTGACTTTAAAGATCGATTGGTTTATTTTCACGGAGATATATTTTTAATCAATAGATAATACTCTTATGGAATTCTAAGCATTTTTAAAGAAGCTTTAGTATATATCATTGAATTCATGACTCTTTTACTAAAATTGGCCTTAAATTATTATAATTATTATTATTAAATGGTCTCATTTAAGGCCATAAGGCATTTAACGCATTGTATCTTACACAGTGATTTGAAGTTTGACCGATAAGAAAATTTTGTAACAGATAAGAAAAGACAAGATGCTTAATCTAGGTAAACCTATATCTGATGTCACTGTTGAGCTTATTTTCTGAAATAGTATATTTTGTCGTACAGGGGTATTACAACCTCTTAAAACTTGCCAGGTTTATGAATTGCTATAGTTACATCTCTTTCTCGCTGTATAGCAAATAAAAGAGATAGATTGATAGCCAGTCAGAAAACTGCCAGGAAATAAGAGGTCATAATACGGCCCCTGGTAAATGGTAGTGATCTACTCAACGTTTTGTTCCTCATGTATGCTATTTTAGATAGGTAGGACCCGTCTGGGAAAAAAATGCAGTCAAATCCTTGACCACGATTGTCGCCAGTCTAATTTTGTCAGCTGATTAAACCGAATCGGTATTGGCATAGTCGTCTTCTAAATGACTACAATCATAGAGCTTAAAAACAGCCTCATAAGTAACAGATAACTCACCAGGGTCAGCGGCCAGCTCCGCGACTGCCGCGCAGAATGTTTCAAAGTCCACGCAGTCGACAGGTTGTAGGGAAGCCTCGGCCGCATCTCTACTGCACTTGGTGACATCTCTCAACGCATCGACAGCTTTAGAGCGGAGGAGTTGTCCGTTCCGTCCGCCGGCGGCGTCATACGCCCTCTTGAGACGACGAATCGTGTAGCCCAGTAAGTGTTGCGGGTGCGTGCGCGCACCGCGTAACACCATCCGTGCGCAGCGCAGGGCGTTAGGAATGTCCGTGAAGGCTGGGAGGCCTCGCCTCTCTACCACTTCTTGTAACGTCGCTCTCGCTCTTGACAGCTCCACGTATTCTCTGGAAATATTCCACCTTATAAAGATCGGGTTACCAGAACAAGAAGTATTTATCATTATCGTAAATTGAAATTATTTCATGTTTGAATGGTGATGCCAACTTCTATATAGAAAAAGTAAATACTTATTTACTTTAATGGTCAAGTATCAAGCAGCATTGTGATACAGGATTTTATTCAAATAAAGTTTTCTCAAAAAATTATATTTCCAATAACGTTATTCTGTATAATTATCATTTATCACTAAGGTAAGTGTAGGGACACAGTATGTTCCTTAAGGTTCATATTACCGAACCAATTTTGTATTGTGTAACAGGGTGCCGTGCAGTCGTCACCGCGCACCCAACTTGTAAACGCGCCTCTCAATATTATAAAAGTTTAATTTAAATATCGTCTTTTACTCCCACTCGCGTAGTCCGCCTTGTTAGGATCCTTATATCCAACATTGGTGACCCCGAACGAACTTTAATTTGTAATACGCGTAAATAATTTGGACAATAAAATAAATAGTGTATAATTAATTAAGTTTTTAATAAAATTTCGGACAATAAAATTTTAAAATAGTGCATTATGACGGACACTGAGAAACCGGAAACGTATCAGCCTCCGACGCCGACACCATTGTTTACGCCGACTACTGACATCATGGCAATACAATTAGCGTCGCGAATTCCCGAGTTTTGGGCGGATCAACCACGCGTATGGTTTATCAGAACCGAAGCAATATTAGCGCCTCAAAAATTAAGTGACGACTCGCGCTTCGACATGGTAGTATCAAAGTTACCAAAGGACATTATTACTCAAATTAGTGATTTTTTGTCAAATCCACCTGCGTCCGGTAAATTCAACGCAATTAAAATAAAATTACTTTCACTCCTGGAAGATTCGAAGGCTAGACAAATAGAAAAACTAATAAGTGAAATGGAGCTTGGGGATCAAAAACCCTCTCAACTTCTACGAAGGATGCGAGATCTGGCCCGTGACAAAATTCCGGATGATACACTTCGCGTGCTTTGGCAAGGACATTTGCCAAGCACAGTCAAGGCAGTATTAGCCGTGACAGACACGAAGGACTTAGAAAACCTAGCCTCGGTCGCAGACAACGTAGCTGAGGCGACTCGCTCAAGTCAAGTGGCTGCGATAACGACCACCTCTAATACAACAAACGAAATTGCGCTGTTGCGAGCAGAAATAGCGAAACTAAATATTCGCGTGTTGAACGCGGAACGCTCTCGTCCTAGATATAAAAATTTCCATCAATATCGCCGGTACTCCTCCAGATCATCTAGCCGGCACAGAAATAACTCATCGCAGCGGCCACAACGTTCAAGTCCTGGAAACCTTTGTTTTTACCATGAGAAGTACAAAGAGAAGGCTCATAAATGCGTACAACCCTGCGCATGGAACAATAAAGTCACAACTCCAGCGCAGCCGGAAAACTAGGTAGCGAGGCACAGTTGTCAGCGGAAATCTGTGCCGTATCACCTTGCGCCCGCTTACGTATTTTAGACATTAATAGTGGACTTAAATTTTTAGTAGATACGGGAGCAAACGTTTCAGTTTTGCCCGTTAATCGTAATAAGTGTCGTTCACAATCACAGTGTTCGGATTATAAACTATACGCAGCAAACGGAACTGAAATTAAAACCTACGGTGTGAAATCTATGGTGCTAAACTTTAAACTTCGCAGACCGTATAGGTGGGACTTCATCGTTGCTGACGTAAAACAACCAATATTAGGTGCTGACTTTCTCACTTATCATAAACTATTAGTGGACCTTAGTGCACGTAGGTTAAGAGACCAAGTGACCGACCTAAATGTAATCGCTTCTGTGGTAAGTGTTGCTGAACCTTCCATAAATACGATTAGTCATGGACATCCATATAGCAATTTACTAAGTAAGTATAAAGAGATTACGAAACCTATGTCATTCCAGGAAACTCAATCGCACGATATTTTTCATTATATTGAAACTTCTGGTCCTCCTGTTCACGCTCGTGTACGTCCGCTACCACCGGACAGATATAAAAAAGCCAAAGAAGAATTTCGTATCATGCAAGAAGCCGGAATATGTAGACCTTCTAAAAGTCCGTGGGCAAGTCCACTACACATAGTCCCGAAGAAAAACGGAGATATTAGACCTTGTGGAGATTATCGCCAATTAAATTCTATTACAAAACCCGATCGATATCCTATTCCCCATTTACGTGATTTCACTTATATATTGGCAGGAAAGAAAATATTTTCTAAATTAGATGTGAACAGAGCTTATCATTGCATAAAAGTAAATCCTGATGATATTGAAAAAACAGCTATTATTACTCCATTCGGTTTATTTGAATTCCCTAGAATGACCTTCGGTTTACGTAATGCAGCGCAAACTTTTCAACGCTTTATGAACCATGTATTACAAGGATTAGATTTTCATTACAATTATTTGGATGATGTCATCATTGCAAGCGATAACGAAGAACAACATAAAAATCATTTAGAGATTATATTTCAGCGTTTCAAAAAATTCGGTATTACGATTAACCTATCTAAATGTTCTTTTGGTCAAAGTAAAGTTCAATTTTTAGGTCACGATGTAAGCGCAGACGGTATTAAACCTTTACAAGATAAGGTTAATGCTATTGTCAATTTCCCAAAACCTAAAACCATTCAAGAGTTACGCCGATTTTTAGGCATGGTCAACTTTTATCGTTCTCACTTACCGAATACAATGTCATATCAATCAGAGCTCAATAAATATCTAACAAATACTAAAAGAAACGATAAAACAGTTATTACGTGGTCGGAAAAAGCTGAAAATGCATTTGAGCAGTGTAAAACGGCATTACAAAACGCCGCCACTCTGTCTCATCCTTACACCGATTCCACGCTAGCATTGATGACAGATGCATCTGATAATTGTATTGGAGCTGTTTTGCAACAAAAATGTAACGAACAATGGCAACCACTGGGTTATTATTCAAAAAAATTGTCTTTGAGTCAACAAAAATATAGTACTTATGATCGTGAATTACTCGCTATACATTCAGCGATAATTCATTTCCGAAAATTATTTGAAGGTCGCCATTTGATAATTTATACAGACCATAAGCCCTTATGCCATGCATTCACTAAGTCCAGTAAAGATAATAAAGAAACTCCGAGACGAGCGAGACAACTTCTTTTTATCAGTGAGTTTACGACCGACATACGATATATTAACGGTCCCGCTAATATAGTAGCCGATGCGTTATCACGCGTCGAGACTATTTTTTGTCCAACCGTACTTGACTACAGTCAACTTGCAGACGCGCAAGCTAAAGATGAATATCTATTACAGCAGATCAACGATAGCAACCAAACATGTTTCAAACAAATTTCTTTGCCTACTTGTGATAAATCAATATATTGTCATGTTACAGAAAATATTATTAGACCTTATCTAACAGAAGAATTTAGAAAAATAGCTTTTGATACAATTCACAATTTAAGTCATCCAGGCATACGAACTTCGCGTAAATTAATATCCCAAAAATTTTTCTGGCCTGGGATGAATAAAGACTTAAGCGTATGGGCTAAGACATGTATAAAGTGTCAAAAGTCAAAGATAAGCCGTCATACAATTTCGCAATTAGGTAGCTTCCCAACCGTCAATCGTTTTGATCAAATCCACGTTGATATCGTGGGACCTTTAAAAACGTCATCACAAGGATATAGATTTTGTTTAACTATCATTGATAGGTGTACACGTTGGCCTGAAGCTTTCCCCTTAAAAGAAATTACAGCTGAAGTTGTCGCAAAAACAATTTTTAACGAATGGATCGCACGATACGGTTGTCCTGTAAAGCTCACTACCGATCAAGGTCGACAATTTGAGAGCAATCTATTTTTGAATCTCATGAAATTATTAGGGATAAATAAAATACGCACAACACCATATCATCCCCAAAGTAACGGTGCAATCGAACGCTGGCACCGATCTCTTAAAGCAGCGTTAATGACTCGCCTAAATAATAATTCATGGGTTGATGAATTACCTACAGCATTGCTAGGATTGCGCGCCGCATGCCGCAGTGATAACGGAATAAGCGCCGCAGAATTAACCTTTGGACGAACACTTCGTTTACCCGGAGAGTTCTATGAAAGATCTAAGGAAAATGACTCCAGTGACCCATCTAGTTTAATTTACAAAATTCAAGAAAATTTACGAAACTTTACACCATCTAATGAGTCATCACGAAATTCGAAGAAATTCTTCGTAAATAAAGATTTAAAATCATGTCAATATGTTTTTGTTAGAGACGATGCGGTTCACAAATCGTTAAAACCGCCATACGATGGTCCATATAAAGTATTAGAGCGAAATTCAAAAGTATTTTTAATTCAATTACCTAACCGCGAGGCTCGCATTTCAATAGACAGATTGAAGCCAGCCTACATGCTTATAGAGCAAGATAATGATGTTTTTAAGAAAAATGAAATTTCAAATAGTAATGAGGTACAGGACAAACGAATCATGCCCATGAACAATAACTCATGTGAGAACCATATCACACGCTACGGTCGTATAACCCGACCGCCAGTACGTTTTAGTTAAATCTTTATTATAGTTAATTATTACCTAATTAGGTCATTTTTTTTTTATATGTAAGAAGATTTTGTTTTGCTTTTGAAATTTTTGCGCTATAGAAACTATGTAATTAGTAAGTAGGTTAACTTTACATTGTAATTTCATTTAGTTTACATATCATTACATATTGTACATATTTATATCATTTGAATTTAACATTTGTATGTAATCGCGTTACAACTAAAATAATTTTGTTTTTGTTCTGATGTAATGTCGGAAAAACAATTAATTTTATAAAAATATAACATTAAACATACGTCATATGTTGACTGGTAGAAATCGACCAATATAATTGCGATAAGTAAAATATTGCAGTCATCTAAACTTATAGTTATACTTTTTATAACTTTTTCATTTTATACTTTATATCTAGATATTAGAGAACTTGTTATTTTTCTTTGTAGTTTTTATTATATTTGATTGATATACTTTGATTATAATTACTTATTTAGAATGTTATCAATTTATTTTTACAAAAGTAATCGTAGATGTTTGCTTTGCTGTTATTTTTATTAACGTTACGTACGTTAGTACACACTACTTACTTCTTTTCTTTGTTTGCCAGCACATTGTGCATTCTTAAAATAATAATCTGTTGTACCTTTTTTTTTCTAATTGGTCACTTCCCCAATTCAGATTCAACAAAAGCACTCAGTATAATATTGTAAGTTTTACAACTTTGAACATAAGTGAACTTCAAATCTCGTCTAGACCCTTTCAAGTGTGTCATAACTCTAACAAAACAACATTTTTATTGTGTCCAAAGTGAACTATTGTTTTTTGTGACTGAATCCACTCAGGATGTTTACAGTAAGTTCAAGTTGGGTCTGGTACAAAATTTATTATACTTTAGGCTTCCGTTCCCATAACATTTTAACAAGGAGCCTCTGTTCTTTCACTTAAGTTCAAATGCATTTTACCTACTTAACCAACATTTCTAATGATGACTGACGTGCTACACTATTACAATCGATAATGTTATTGTATTTCTTTACCGTAAATTTTAATATATTTCTTTAAGACTTGTGTTATTTTTTTTTTTTTTTTCGTTATGACGCGACTTTTGTTTTATTGTGAATTTTTTCGTGTCTTTCTAAAAGTTATTTTAAAGATAGATATTTTAATATTTTTTGTGTTTTACCTTTATTTTTATACATATTATATATTTTTTTCCTCTTAGGAGGGGAATGGTGTAGGGACACAGTATGTTCCTTAAGGTTCATATTACCGAACCAATTTTGTATTGTGTAACAGGGTGCCGTGCAGTCGTCACCGCGCACCCAACTTGTAAACGCGCCTCTCAATATTATAAAAGTTTAATTTAAATATCGTCTTTTACTCCCACTCGCGTAGTCCGCCTTGTTAGGATCCTTATATCCAACAGTAAGGATAGTAACTTGTTTGAATGAGATAAAATGATAAAATTATAAACACTATTTCTACATAGGTATTAATGCAAAACCTGATTAGCATACCACATTTCAAAGGAAGCAATCTAAAAGAATATAATTATAAATCTGATAGCTGTAACAATAATGAATATGAATTTATTGTGATTAAGTTGCTTAGTCTATCCAAGATATCATCTGTCTCAATTGTTTCATTTGAGGGCTTGTTTGCATCTTGACGATTCACGATATTGTTATTGCTAAGGCACTTCATTTATTACTAGTAGATCTACGGTGAACACCTCATGTGCTTTACCACTTTGCAGAAAAAATTGCGTGCGTATTTGCACGTATTCGCCCCTGCACGAACTTAATGCGACGTTAGTGAAGGTGCAGAGTGCTAGCCATTTTAACCATAGGAGTGGTAAAGCGGAAGTGTTGTCGATAGTTCTTATATTCCTCCCAGCTATAGGATATCTATCTCACAATTGCTACTACCTAAATGGAATGGATGTGGATCCAAGAAGATTTAGGTAGTGTAGTATCTGTAGCATTATACAGATACACGCAAGCTAAGAGAATACGCACATAAAAAATCTACCTATCAGACACACTAGACAGACAGTGAGAGCATAATCTGTAATGCTCAAACAAAGTCAATGAAACCACATTCACAATTTTATGATGCTACGTTCTATAATTGTTAATCTTAACGGCAATGATAGAGACAATTAAATAGATCTGTCGACGATCGTGTACTTATGGGAGAGTTGTAAATGTTTATTAGCTAGTTAGATTAGGTGTCATTTTAAAAGTAGATAATTAAAACAAGTAGTGTTTTTATTCTTGTCTTATCCATAAGTTTCCAACTCCCGGGGTACTCATTATTATACTATCTTTAAGGTCAAAGATTTCAAAATGGAACCTTAATGAAACCGAGTTCTGCTGTAGCAAGCCACCGAGTGACAAGAGTAAGTTTGAGTACAAGGAGGCAGTAGTTTTCCAGGCTTGCAGCTTGGCGTACTTCTGCAACCCTGGCGGAACCCTCCGTTATCGAATTATGTCCTAGAACTGAAGTGTTTTTCCTAACATAGCTAGATGCTGACGGTTTGTAGATTTATCACGCGCGATTCTACCCGGTCCGTTCCGACCGTTGACACATGCAAAAGTAATGACGCGAAACCGCTACGTAGATGTGATCCTCATTTATCGTCGTCAATAGAAGACAACTCATGGCGGAACTACCGCGGTGCCGCTGGTACGGTACGCGGCGGAAGTGTGATACAGGCGTGAATCAGGAAGTTGCTTGCCGCGCCGGCCATCGCCGACGGTCACACAGTGCCCCGTAGCCGGCCGTTACCGAAAGCCAATAGGCCAAAGGCTGTACTAATTATAAAACTTACTGTTCCGAGATCTTCTCTTGCGCTATAGTCTGGTGTCGGGAGTAAGGCTTCAATACGAGGAGCAGATCCCTAGGTTCAGCGGCCAATAGTGCTACTTCTACACTGGCGGCGACCGCTCGCGTCTCGCTGTCCAGCACAAACAAAAGCGCACGCGCCGCTGCCTTCGCTCGGTGTTCTACCTCCACCAGCTCTGTAGACCAGTTTTCCACTTGCTGTAATAAAACGTTTATTTAAAATATTGGATTTTTTCAATTTATGTCAACCAATTTGAGTCCAGTTAGAACCTTAAAGTGAATCAATCTGTTTATTGTATCAACATGATTTGAGCAGAAGTCGAAGCAAACAAAACGAGTAGGTACAAAGGACCAAATTGGATGACTCTACATGAAAAAAAAAAACACTTTAAAAATACTTTGTAACGTTTTATTATTGTTAATGTTCTGTTCTGTGTAGTTTCCGTTTTTAGGACGATAGACGTTAGTATTAGTACTATTAAATATTCTGTGACGATAGCATGTAATGGTACCTACATCTCATCGCAATAATATTTATCATTTAATGATAAACAGATAACATTACCTAAGAGTAGTGCTACTGTTACATATTCTGTGGTCGTGCCTAATCTGAGTGTGCAGTGTGTACTTAGTAAAAAAAATAAAGACGCCTACAATAACCTGTATGAAATATACAGGGAGAAAAAAACCGGCCAAGTGCGTGTCGGGCCACGCGCCGTAGGGTTCCGTAGTTACCTTATACCATACTATATTTAATACTATAAAAATAACGTTGTTTTTCACAGTGTTGGTATGAATGACAAAGTTATATTTGTGGTTTTGGAAAATATGATATACACACATCAACTTTGTCTAGGGATACAGGTGTTATTTTCATACAAACGAGGTAACTTTGAAGCCTTGGTTTTCTGCCAGGGATGTACTGTGCTGTGATCTGATGATGGCTATCCAGGGAGTGAATGGAGGAGATTCAGATCGCTATGCACACCTAACTGATCTGACCAGCATACCTATCTATAGACACCCCACACGTATTGGTATGATGAAAAAATGTTTTTTCAGTTTCAGTTTCATGTATGGGGAGCCCCCCCCCCCCCTTAATCTTTATTTATTTTTATTTTTGTATCAAAATCGTCAAGCGGTTAACAGAATACATCTACCTACTAAGTTTCAACTGTGTTATCCTAATACTTTCGGAATAAAATGGCTGTGACATACGGACGGACAGACAGACAGACATGACGAATCTATAAGGGTTCCGTTTTTTGCCATTTTGGCCACGGAACCCTAAAAAGCGGCCCGTGAAGATTTTCTTGTCGGTTCTTCTCATTACAAGGTGTCCCGCTTAGGGTTTTCGAACCAATGGCGTAGCTTCTATGACATTCACAAGTGCTTGTAACAGCCTAGACCGAATAAATTATTTTGAGCTCGAGTTTGAATTGCTTTAACTAAGAATTAGGTACAGTCAACAACGAAAGTCGCCTAACACACGCAGTACTTATACATATATACGGTCTTACCACAAAAGATTTTCTGTTTAATAAAACACTGTTTAAATGTGAAGCCGTCTCTTTCAAACAATATTGTAAAAAAGTGACAGCATCACATTAAAACAGTGTTTTAGTTAACCACTTGTTGAACAGTGTTTTAAAATCTTTTGTGGAAAGGCCGATAGTACCTACTATTATTTTTCTGTGCTTATATCTATTCTGTGCTAACACTTTAGTAGGTAGAAGTTCTTTTTGACGATGTCTAACAGTTTGAAACATACTAAATAGTGAATACGACAAAGTACTATTGTGATCAGCGACTTTTGTTGCTGACGGTACCTAATCATTATTTTAAGTTGTATCTTAAACTCTTTAAGGAATGTTGTTATAATTGATTATGAATCCGCCCACGTCGGCATTTAATATTCGGAGACACCTACCCATATTTATAATAGTTACAACTATAATGATCGCCGCATAGATCTTGCTCACTAATTTAACCTTTGGAACGACTATGTCACTGTGATAAATCATAGTTGACAATATACTGAGATTTTGTGATAATCTAGTATAGAGAATTCGAATAGAGTTTCAAATTGTATATTCACAAAATTATGTTGTTACTTATAACAAATTAACAAAATATAACAAAACATTATTCTGTTATCCGAATATTTATGTTCCAATGCAAATCAAATTATTTTGGTTTGGCTCTTGAATCCTACTAATAAGTATTATAAATGTGAAATTTTGGATGTTTAGATGTTTGGATGTTTGTTACTCAATTACTTACGCAAAAAACCGCTGAACGGATATGGATGAAATTTAGCACACATATAGTTTATAGCCTGGATTAAAACATAGGATAGCAGACCAGTCAAAGGTTCCCTAGGTATTTTCCGAATGTCCACGCGGACGACATCGCGGGCGGAAGCTAGTATTTTATAAAATATTAGGAGTGTATTAGCAGTAAATAATTCAATAGTCCTATCAATCAATGAAGAACCGTTGGTTAAAGAACTATCAGTAAAACTCAGCGCATCGAGACCCTGAATCAGTAAACAAGCTACAAATTGGTTACAACCGTTTACGGACTGGAAGTACCACTTTATATGCACTGATTGCATTACGCGTAACCATCGTATTGTTAGTACGGAGCGATTATAGCAAACAATACCCGTTATGATGCATGTTAATGGCAGCTCGACCTACGCGCTACACGTGGATCTAACAGTCGTAAACAAATATTTTTTTATAGCAGTTATTTTTGGAAACATATAAATCTATTGTGGTTTAAAAAATAGGTTATTGGCTTAAAATATTAAGGTTATTAGGTAAGGTTATTTCTAACTTCCTCACTTCTGTGCCTGTGTTGTGAGTTTTCACAGTTACGTTTACTAAACTCGACAGTAGTAAGCAATTTTGTATGTAATTTGGCACAGCGCCTCTGGCGCTAACTACATTGAACTAAAAGTTGTCATACAAATGTCAACTACAGTCGCTATCGAGTCTAGTAAACGTAAACTCATAATACGCCTCTGTGTAGTGAGATATGTGTGTGAATTCTTAGCTTACATAAAATAGAAAGAAGTGAGGGCGATCATCTCACACATTTTAGATTTAACATTGTTGGTTGTTCCAGCACGCACGCCATAAATATATGGTGCTGAGTTGCGGTTCGACGTAATAATCATCTTTATCCTTGGTCCTATATCTGTGTTTTGGTCTATAGGTACGACGCAAAAGCGGAAAACAAACGATGATCGCATCTCATAAACACATGTGACTAAGACTCACCGGGTTGAAGTATGTGATGCCCATCTTGTTCAGCATTGGGATCGCTATGTCGGACCGCCACGTGGTCGGGTTGCAGGATCCACCGAGGAACACCTCGCACGGCGGGGGCGACGCCTCGCTGCCTGCGCAACGCAACAGTTCAACAACACGCCGCAAACTAAAGCAATCACACTTAAAGTACATAGTACAGGTTGAATCGAAAATATCAACGTCCCACGCTCCGATCAAAGCTCCTAATCCTACTAATGGCCGTATTATGCTAATTTCAACCGCAGTTTGTCATTATAATGATCTTAGCTAAGGATCTAAGTAATATTAAGATCTATTGCGGTTCGTAGATCATCATTTCAGCCGCACGACACACACCACTAATAAAAGTCTTGGACGTTAATATTTAGTACTTAATTTCACGATTTGAAATTAAATCCAGTCATACTAGCCTCATTCAATATTGCGATGAAATAAGGGTCTCACACAATACTCAATATCACTTTCACGTGAAAAGAGAAAACATCGCATTCTAGAGCAATTTTAACTCGGTCATGTTAGTACCACTAATTCACAAAACGGCAAGCCAGAAATCACATTGTGAGAGTTGGGAGGCAATTCACATTGTCAATCTCAAAGTAAGTTCCGAGTAGTTGACCCTATTTGTAAGATGGAACCGAGACACGCAAAAGAAGTAGGTATAGTTAATTGCTAACAATTGTAGTGCGATCGTAGCACGCAATAGCGCGTGAGCTTTAACCGCAGTGGTTTAACAACAAAGTGCCCATGGCGACGAATTTTTTATAAACTCGCTTGAAATCACCGGTTGGCGCTTACCTCGAATATGGTAATGAAGCATGTTCGAAAAGGTAAATTCAGATATGCAGATAAGTTATGTAGGCTAACACAAATAGATTCTAAAACGCTATTATTGGTAATGACTAAGACAACACCTTGGATTAGAAAGCATCACAGTAATCCAAATAAGGTGTACAGTTCGTTCAACCAGCTCCACTCTACTCCTCGCTAATGATTGATGTGTATCGACGGCGTGGGCTGCAATACTTCCGAGGGACTTGGTACTACTTATGACACCCACTCGTCGATAGTGCACAATATTAAGAAACAGAGCACGTTGAGGGCACAACCATAACGATGTGATAGATAACATCATCATTCTGCCTCTAGAGAACTTGAAAGTACAGCGTGTAAGAACGGCTCATTCATACTAGTATATCGTAGCCAATACAACAATCCAATTCGGGATCTTCATTCAATGCCAAATCGAAAACGTAAACAGCACTGGTCAACAAACGCTTTCAAGATCCCTTCCGCCCGCACATAATGCGTCCAAACAAATGTTGCACAGATTTATAAAATCCGTGAAAACTTTACGACACAGAACATCTGCCAAAATCCATAATAATCAAAGCACCTACACACATTTGTCACTTTAGAGAGCCGGGACACTGGACACTGAACTTATATATAAAACTGTTTTTATTAATAAAATGGGATATTTACGAATTTGTGGCACCGTAAAGGATGGCACTAGCATTGTTTGTAACGTACAAGGCACGATCATAGTAGTGGGCGGCATGGTAACACGCGCGTGCAGCCCGCGAGCGCGGCTCCGCACTTGTCCACTGTCGGGCGGTCGACGGCCAACTGGCGCGACGCTCACTACTACATACTACATCTAAATACTAGCCAATTCCGCATTTTAAAATATTCCAATACTTCTATAGCACTCAATAGTCATGACAACGAACTAGAGTCATGATCGAGGATTATCTACGGATTGACAAGGAACCCATAGCCATAACACAATGAAGAAAAATAGGTGTCAATTTTTCTGATTTATAAAGCGTGTGGTTTAAATGGTTAGCAAAATATTCGTATTTTGGTAAGCCGAAAAATTTATTCAGTCAGACAAAATATTTTTAAATCAATCAGTGGACTGCTCTAATTTTTTTTAGCTGCATTCACTTCAGTGACCTACATTTAATAAAATTTTGGTAATCAATTCAGTGACCCAAGTTTAATTAAATTTTGATGAGCCACGTTTATGAAAATAAAAAACGTTGTTTCTGGCGTTTCGCTTCAGGGGGAGGGGGAGGAGGATGGGGGTGGAGATGGGGTATGTCTTGGTTATGAGGTATGGGGGAAGTGTGTAGTGAAATGGAGTGGCTCTCCCACTCCCCTACCCCATCCCCCATACTCATACTCTATACACCATAACCATCCCCTTTCCCGTCCCCCTCCCACCTCAGTTTTTTCTGCTGACCAATTTTGATATGTTGCTGACCAATTAGTTAGATATTTTACTCTCCAACTGTTTATTACATTGACGATTTTAAGACTGTTTCTGCCCCCGCCTAGCATGACCAATGAAACACGATAATAATATATCGCATGATGTAGCGTTTTATCGACACCCAACTGTCAAAATCCATTGTCTTTTGACAGTTAAACGTGATAAATCACTATATCATCGTGTTTCGGTGGTCATGCTGGACAGGCTGGACAGTCAAGGTTTGCTGTCTAATTTTAATTTAATGCGAACTAACCAAATAATTAAACTGCTGTTTTTTAGATTAATGACAAATCAAAAATACTTCCAATTTATAAATAGTAAGGATATTATATATAATAACGAACATAGAAAGTAATTCACTTCAAAAAGGTGCACGCACAGCTCAATATGAAAGGTATTGTTAATGGCGAATTATTGATTCTTCGATTAGCCGGCAACGTATACATTAACCTACATTCAAAAAGCATGTTGGGTTAACGGTCTAAATCTAAACACGACTATAACCCTGAGAACAATCTATCATTAAAGTATGAAATAAAAAGAATTCAAGCACTGATCATGCTCAAGTCAGGTCACAAAAAGCTGAACAGTTTAATTCGATGATCAGAATAACCTGTTCGGTTAGTCGCTTAATGTAAACCGGCTCGAGATACAAACAAAGCATTGTTTGCGTCGGCGTTATACGGAATTACTCTTCCGGGAGATAAGGAAGTTGAAGAACACGTGCTTCTGACTCAACAATTTTTAGTTTTTGCTCTTTAAAGGGATGTCATCTACATAATTATTGCTGTGTTCGATTTGGTTAGCAAAAGATTGAAGCGCATCGAGACCAACACATCCGTGTTCCTTTTAAAGTTAGTGCGGAAGAAACTGGAAGGACATTTTATATTGATATATTTACTTCTGCCGTAAACGAACAACGGAAATAAAATAAAACAACTCTTTTTCATACATTTTAGTATAAATAAACCTTATACCTAATCGCTCAGACGAGAAAGGATGCATTAGTTCGATTGACGCAAGTCACTTGGCTAAAGCAGCAAGTACAAAATCCAAAATACAAGTATAACTATTACATAACCAAGACAAGTAGCAAATAAATCGACTGATGACCGTATACTCCACGAATGTAGATACTACGATCGCGTCGTGAGGTAAAATCACATCGTAGCCAACGTGACTGTAAATATATTGATCACGATGATAAATATGCTTTTGAATAATAAATCAATTAGATCACAATAATTGATTAGCGATGAATGCGAGGTGTCGAAGTATTTAACTTGGCAGTTACGCAAAACACCACCGATGCTACTGCAGTCCAATCGAAATTTAATGAAAAAAATCGATATAAATCGATCAAAAATGTTTTCTCCTAAGCTAAAAAACATTTATCCTAAAGAAAAATATTGAAATTAAAAACAATCTTCAATTAAATAAAAAAAATCCTTGACCCAGAACAGTCAACAGACAGAATTTGTACCGTTATCCATGACTGGATATTATAGATACCTAGTGATTATTACTACCACATGACTCTAGCCCGCTAGATCGAAAGGATTGGCAAAATAATCCCATATTATAAGGATGAGATCACAAGGAAATGAATTAAGCTACATCTTACCATTGATCAATACCCAAACCAATTACTAAATGAATCTCCAAAAACGGTTTGTTTAAACACTTCGCAGAGTCAAAGAAGATAAATCAAGGGAAAAGAAAAGTGACGACGACCGCAGGTATCTATCAAAGTCCCAACGAATTCAAAATCAATCTTATTTATTGATGACATAAGCGCTAATCTCATGTGAACAGTACCTAAGGTGAAGCTAAGCGCATCGTAGGCGCTGGGACTGCCGTGTATTTCTGGATTGGTACCGTGCGGAAAATTTAGTCACGATTTGTTTGATAGCGGGATGGGATGCCGTCTGAGATCGACCTTCCTCACTGCGAAATAAATGAAAGTTTCACTTCCTTTGACAGCGACGAGTACACAAATAAAACTAACACTAAGGAAGTTCAAAACCCTAACGTGAACCTAATGAAAAGTCTAACCAGAGCGTGTGAAAATTTTGGGGCCATAATATCAGCGCGAATTAACTTCCGAAGAAAATTCGTACTTTGCGAATCAGTTTTCTTACCGTTGATTTGTTTGTTGATGTCTTTTTCTCGAAGTTCTTTATCTACGTTCCATTGTGGCGATTCCGGTTTGTTGGAAGCCCTGTGAAAGAAAAGTGGAATTAGAAATAAAAACACGATTGTTTCGAAGATGATTTCATAGACAAGAACGACTGTGGACAAATTATGCGGTTTTGGAAACACGACAAAATGCATGTACACTTAATAATAATGATTCAGTGTATGACAAGTATGTTTTATGTGGCATTCAAGGGTCAATGCTCGCGTCAGCGGTAGCGGTAGCGGCAGCAGCAGCAGTCCTCGGTTCAAGAACGGGTAAGCGACGCGACGTCATCGGCCAAATTAAAGTGATTCATGTCGCGGTCATAACGCTATTGACTTACGTCTGTTTACGTTGTATTGTATATGCCGTAGGATAATCGAATAAACCGGAACTTTGCAAAAATCCTAGGTCGATTGTAAAGGGCCGAATAGTTGGATTCTAAGATAGATTTTCGCAATCGCATCGATCAATCGAGCAATTTTTAGGATACCATTCTAAAATCAAGGATTTTTACAATGGCCCTAAAAATTGCTCGAACAATTGGAAACTTGAATGCTGTTTGGATAATCTAAAGAGTCGATTATGTCATGACATGACATAATGAGTCTGATTAGTGAGAATATGATTCTTAAATAGAAGACTCTGAAAAGGTCATAATCGGTTAGGTTACGTTAGAATATAACTTTTACCAAAATAAAGCCAGGGCCCTATTCAATAAACTTACAATTCACAATTACAGGTCACAGGTGACAATTTTACAAGTTTCTGTTCAATAAAAAATACAAGTTACAAATTTGTAATGGTGGAAAATTTACATATTTGTCGAATTGTACTTACAATTTTACGTATTTCTGTTCAATAAACATTTTCCTGTTACAGGTGATAATTTACTAATTTGTAGGAAAACTGCTTTATAGAACGCATAATTGTATTTACAAGTTTACTTATTTGTAGAATTGTAATACATTTCTGACAGGTGACCTCACCCTCGGTAAAATTTTATAACTCGGCATTATTGTTTTTGTTTTAGCTGCTTTTTTTTACCAAAATCAAGTAGTGAGAGTTAGTGATAACGATGAAATCGTGCTAATCGAAAGACAAAGAAAATATTTAAAAACATAATATTTTTTCTTTTGATGCGACTGATTTCACATTTAATGAGAAGTTTAGGGTAAGCAAGGCAACTATCGATTATATTAAAATTCTAAGATTTTTGAAATCTATCTTCGTTAATTAAGAATCTTCAACAAAAATTTACGAATTTATGTAATTTTTAAATTACAACTACAAAGTAGATACAATATTGTCATCGAAACCTACAGGCGTTTTCTACATAATATGTAAACGTTTATTGAACAGCATTTATAATTTTATTGTAATATTTGTTAGATTTTTACTTGTAAAATTCTTAAACCCCTTCCACACGATACAATTTTACGTCCAATTTGATTAGATTGACAATCGAATTGGGTCATGTGGACGGAAATATGAAATTCAAGGTCATTGGGTGGTCGGTATCGCACGATTTGAGATTGCCCAATCAAATTGGATGGTGTGGACGCTAATTGGCCAATATTTTGACGCAGTCACCGTGCAAACGGCGTGCAGAGCAGGCGTGCATTATATATGAAGGGGACCGCAATCTTTTAAAAGATTTTCTGATATTGCATAAGAAACCCAATTTGTAGTTAGAGCCAAGATCAATCCAAATTTTTGCTTCTTGATAAGAGGCATCTTGATACAAACAAGTTCGTTAAGCAGAGGTAGCAAAAGAAAACTAAAATTGGCGATGTAGTTGTGTACGTGTGGATGGACGATCAGATTGTACCCAATTCAATCGGCAATCAAATTGTATCGTGTGGAAGGGGTTTTACATAATTTTAAGGTTTATTGAACAGCACTTGTCATACAACTTGACAAATATGTCACTTATTGACAAATTTGTAGGATTGTAAGTTTTATTGAATAGGGCCCAGAACCCAACTTTTGGTGCACCCCCTTCTCTTTGCGTCGCATTCGGGTTAAAATATAACAAACACTGATAATAATCACAACAATAACAAAAGATTCAGCAATGTGTAGGTAATCGTTAACCAATCAGAGCATCCGTCAGTCCATAGCGTTGACGTCAGCCAATCAGGCAGCGTGCGCAAAGTGATGGCCATTCGCGATCGCTGGATTTTTGTAATAATCCTAAATATTACTCGGACAATTGCAAAAATCTGTCCGAGATTCTAATTATCAGGTTCTTTGCAATCATACTAGAATTATTACTAAGATCCGATTTGTACAAATATCCTACGACATAGATATATATATCTACCTTTTACAATGCAGAGCTATAATTCATATGACTGCGTGTAGGAGTGACTTTAAATCAGTTTTAACGTCAAGCTTGTCGAGATGGATCTATTTATGCATTCAGACGACATTTTCAGGTGTCGTGATTGTGGTAAATGACTCATAAAATCCGGAGAATTTTAAATCGAAGTTAGATATATTTTAGCGGAGATCAAGTAGCAAAATGAAATATAGGTAATAGAGCGGATTACTTCCCGGATTGTTATGTCGGGCTGACGTAATCGACGTCACGAAGCCATGATATTCAGGGCACGTTCTCAGCATCGAGTACATCGTGCATGGCGATGGTAATATCAAGATATTAATAATTGTAATAATAGGTTAAGAATAAAGTTTTAATTGAAAGTGTCAGATAGTTTCCAATTTGTGTCTAGTGACCGTGATACCTACTTTGCTGATATTAACAATTGAAACATTATCAGGAAATAAGCTTGGACGTTAGATATTAATGATGTTGTTGAGACTTGAGCTAAGCGAAACGAAAAATAATTTAAAAAAATTATCTACATCAAAACAATCAAGTGGGACAACCTCAATCATTAGTGTTATTACAACGCCGCTTTTCCCTAATGATATAATAATATCAAATGTAGCTAGAACAAAATCATGCTCCCAATTTTCATGTTTTGTTGCAACAAATGCATCACTCCTATCCACAGACCATACAACAACACTACGTACTCCTATCCTATCACTGTCATTTTCATAAAATGCAAACAAACCGTATTCTACTGATTTATCTTTTTAGTTTTTATTAACCCCCGACGCAAAAAGAGAGAGGTGTTATAAGTTTAACGTGTCTGTGTATCTGCCTGTGGTATCGTAGCTCCTAAACCGATGAGCCGATTTTCGTTTAGTTTTTTGTGTGTCATAGAAAATTTGATCCCGAGTGTTCTTAGCCATGTTTTATGAAAATCTGTTCAGCCGTTTGAGGATCATCAGCTCTTTAATAGTTGATGAGGGGATCTGACTACCTTCCATAATTATGTCCTATCCGTTCGAAATTTGGCACTGTATTACTTCAATGAGATTTAATAGTATAAGTACGGAACCTTTAAAAAGCTTCAAATAAAAATTTAAAAACCCCCGACACAAAAAGCTAACTCTTAAAAAGTTAAAAATAATATCATCAAGTCAATAGAGCTATGAAAAAAAATTCACATCGTAATAGACGTCGGGGGACCGCTAAGTTAATGAATTTACATCTAATTCTAAGCTCATCACATGTATAACGCCACTGACGGTCCCCCGACGTCTATTACGATGTGAATTTCTGTTGTAAATAGGTACTCGGTATCTAATATTAAGTGGTCTTACGGTCTATGTGGTTGTGATAAGCAAAGATTGAGTAAATTACTTATCAACAATTTTATACATAAAAGCTGATTTTAAAGTGGTACTATATTCTGTGTCATTGCTACGGAATTCAACTTGAAAACATTTGCAGGGGTAAGTTAATTTAAAAACGGAAACGGAAGTAATATTACTTATAACAACATTAGGTTGTTTAACCTAGAGGTAGCTACGACAAAAAATAAGTACAATGAACCTCCAACCAATTAACCACGAGGTTCGTTTGATTGAAGGACATGAACCGTATGTACGATCGACAACTCATGTGCTTTACCACAGTTTGCAGAAAAATTCGTGTGCGCGCGTATCGCTACTCTACTGCACAAACTAAAGTCAAAGTGTCTTTATTATTCAAATAAACTTAATAATTAAGCACTTTTGAATCGTCTATAATTTCCTACCACCAGTCGGCACCCGTTCCAGACTTTTTTTAAGACAAGAAGAAGAACTGGGGCCTAATCACGCACGATATAAAACCAAAGCTAAATCGTTACCGTTACAGTTTCGTTTACAGAAAAATACTCGCTTTAGTTATGTTAAAATTGTTGAATACTCTGCCTAAGGAGTCTAGGATTACAATCGTGAAAATTATAAAACTTAACCAAAGATTTTTAGGTAAATATAACCTAAATGACAACGTAACGTTTTTTGTTTTAATGTTCAGAATTACCGCGATTGGGCTCCTGTTATGTTAGTGACGGGGCGCGGCGTGCAAGCGATTTTAACCTTAGGAGTAGTAAAGCGGAAGTGTTGTCGATAGCACCTAATGTATTCTTTAATAAAACTACTCACTGCCTAACCTGCCGCGAGCATCGGCGAAGCTCGGCAGCGAACACGCAGAATTCGCCGAACGTGAGAGTGAAGGACTTGCGCCGCGCACATTGCCGCGCGCACACTAGCATTTCAAACACTGCAACAAAAAAAACATTTTTTTAAAATACCCAAAAGCATTTGCACTTTTTGAAAATCGGTCGTAAAAATTAATAAGGAAATAAGATAGATAATAGAACGGATTTTGTTAAGGTGACATAAAAACCACGTACACCTACTGAAAAAAAAAGAAGTAATAACGACAATTCTCTCAAATGATTGCGTATAGTTCAGAAATCTTATTACGATTGAGAGAGTCATGCATGAATCATCATCAACATAAATCAAATCGGTTGCGTAAAATTTATCACTTCGATGTTTTCTAATAGATCAATTTTATCATTTGAAACTCGGAGGATCAGACGATTGCTATGATGGTGATTGTGAAATATGCAGCTCGCTTGATCTGATAGTGCGGTCACAGGTTCGGTCAGAAAGCATTTTATATTAAATAATATGAAATAAAGTATCCTCTTCAATTTACTTGTTTCTTGACATCTTTACAAATATTATTTGGATTATTGTTTCTATAAACGCTGTACTACATTGCAGGTGGGACCAGTTCCTTTTCTTAAAACACAACAAAATCTTTTGTAAATAAGCTTATGTACCTATATTCTTGTGATTGTGATACGATACGTCGATACGATCACAGGAATATACATAAGCACATACACCGTATTTTTTTAAGTATATCTAAAAATGAAAAGGGTTGTTCAGACCGCGTGAATGAACAACTTTTACTATGGGGCCGGGGCCAACCACGATATCGCGAAAAAAAATCAGCTGTTCCATAGAAAAGTACAACATCGACTCGACTATAGTAATGTATATATGGAACAGCTTTTTTCAATTTTTTTCGCGATTTTGTGGTTGACCCCATAGTAAAAGTTGTTCATTCACGTGGTCTGAACAACCCTTTTCATTTTTAGATACACTTAAAAAATAACGGTGTATAGTAGGCTGGTGTAGCTCAAAATAATCGCACAAAATCGCTAGCATGTAACAGTAAAAGCAATGAACGGTACTTTTTGTAAGACGTTCTCATTATTCATATCATGTAATTATTTCATATTCGTATACAATCGCCGCCGCCCGGCGCGGCGCCCGGGGGCTTTCTATTGGGTGGGAATACAAACGATATCGTTTGTGCTCATTAGAGCGCAATGTCCGTTTCATAGTGGATGGGTGATGAAGTCAGCGTTGGTCATCATCAGTGAGCAATGGATGAGATCACGGGTCGAGCACACCTGTATAGCGAAGCGGAACGAGAGCAGATAACGTTAGTGAGCGATACTCGCCTGACACACGTTTTTTATTTTTCATAATATAATGATCACTTGATGGTTAACGGTCATCGTAATGGTCGATTGAATAAATTACCCGTAAAGTACATACTTACCTACACTATCACCCTTTAGAATGTTGCCCACAATCATGTTTTATACTATGATAACCGTTTGAATTATAAACTTAGCAGACAAAAAAGAAGTGTGCCAAAAACTACTACGTTTACATAAAAAAAAAAATTAACTAACAATCTTCCTGAGAAACAGAGATTTCTGTTGTCTGTTAAAAATTTCAAACCTATCACGTGTCATATATGAGTAAGGCAGCTTTAGTTTTGAACTTTGACTAAGACTTCTTGTCAAACCTGGGAGCGCCTGAGCTTCGGAGATTGCCTTAACAGATACACCTAAAGGCTCACAATGAAAGCTCTGACAGACTCACTTAGATGGAAAGGAGATCGATAAATTGAAAAAAAAAATAAGCTAAAGGGAAATAATTTTGATTACTTACTTATTTTAGGGCAACTGTTAGACGGTAACTTATTTCAATACTTTGAAATGAAATTAAGTATTGGTAGTAATTTCGGGAGTAGGTACTTTTACCATAATATTTTCAGCAGACGATTTCTGTGTCAAATACTTGTAAGTTGACTGTTTTATTATTATACCTAATAAAATAATAATAACTTGACTGTACCCACAAAAGTTTTACTGTGGTTAAAAGTAATTATGGTAAAGTTAAAAGAATATATGTACATAGGTACTTATAGCAAAAATATTAATTATCATTAGCTACTGGAATTATTTACTCACTGCAGCAGTACCTACATAAAATAACATCACTGCGTAATTAATAACAGTGACTTGACTGAAGTCGGCTTAAACAAAGGATGTAGTAGATTTAATAATAGGAATTACGCTCAAAAATGACTTCATACCGACCTTTGCTTTGGCGTCTTTGTGTCTGGCGCGGCGAGGTGATGATGTAAAACATGTGAACAAATCGGAACGATCTCCCTTTGATATCTACCGTCACAGTCAATATTTAATTTACTCATTATTCCTATTACAAATAAACATAGGAGGTACACTTATATGGTTAGAAGACTGAAGACGTCACTCAAATGCAAATGGCATTATGGATTCGGGTAAACAAAAGGTGACCATCAGCCATTTTTAATATCCCCACTGTTGGGGCACAGGCCTTCCTTATGGGTGGATAAGGCGGATGGGCCATAACCCACCACGCGGGCCCAATGCGGATCGGTGGGTGTTAGTGAATGCAAATGCACCCGGGACCAACTGCTTAATGTGCCTTCCGAAGCACGGAGGAGCTCGAGATAATACATTTTTAGTCACCCATCCCCATGACCTTGCGCATGTTGCTTAACCCCGCAGGCGCTTTACCACTGCACCACCGAGCTCCTCAGTATGTAGTACTCCTCAAACTAAACAAAAGGTATAGTTTACCCGATTCCGAATTCGATTGTATTTGTATTTATATGGAAATTAATTGGGTTAGCGAGTATGTAGTGTAAGTGTAAATAAAAGGTCAGGGGCTCTATTTTTGAATCGCTCGTATGACATTATGTTGTCGCATGCGACTTAAGTCACACTCGCCTTCCAAGTCGCATGACGCCGATTTTCCATATTTTTGAATCGTTCGTTTTCGGAATACGAAATGTTGGATTTTATCCGTTCCACGCAGAATTTATAGAAAACTGATAACTACCGCAACGAAAACGGAACGTAATATTCATGTTTCTATTGGCTGTTTAAAAAAAATCTTTGCTTTTTAGTAGAAAAGAATATCGCTCGCCGTACCGTATCGCTCGACTGCAAACGAGTGGGTGAGGGCACTCGTTGCGGTCGAGCGATTCAAAAATATGGAAAGTCAAATGTCGAACGAAAATCAGTAGAAACCAAGCGCTCAACGTCAACCGAGCGATTCAAAAATAGGGCCCCAGGTTCCCCACTTAGTTAAACAGTGATAAATTGATGATACCTATGTACCTATTGTCTTTTGTTTTATAGAAAATGAAAGGCACAACAAGGCTAGAATGATTGATTGATGATCGTCTATTCGATAAGTTAGTCTAAATGTTGAAAATTTTAAATCTCAGTATTTTAGCAGTGCAATACGTTTGTGTTTTCTTCAAAAAACTCGTAACTCTCATCTCTTAAGCATTTGGTTCTTTGACAAAAAGATTGAAAGCACGTGGAATACTTACCATAGACAATAAAAATAATAATAAAAACAGTTTTTAGACCCTCATCATTCTTGCCTTGTGCCCTTCAAATATGTTTTTTTACTAAAGCAAAGAAATAATGTTTTGTACAAGTCGACAGATTTTTTGGGAGATTTCCAAGATTTTTTAATGACAGAATTATTGTCTCACAACTGTTTGTTTAGCACATTTACTCTACCGAAATGACCTCGGCAATAAACTCATTAGTTACTTAATTCTTGTTAAAATTCTGAAAATGCACAGTGCAAGTCTTATAAAGCCATTTTTGTGGAGGTGGTATTAGAACACTTCATTGCGATCAGCGCAACACATGTCTAATATTTATTTATGAATTCTTTACATCTATAACAGTGCAAGCAGTTTCATTTGACAAATTCTTTTCATATTCTATCTATCTGTATCTATCACAAATAACAAGACTATGGTAGAGATTCTTAGTCCATCAGCCATTTTTTTATGTCCCCGCTGCCCGGGGACAGGCCTTCCTTATTAGGTGGATAAGGAGGACGGGCCATAACCCACCACGCGGGCCCAATGCGGATTGTTGGGTGTTAACGACTGCAAAATGCAGCCGGGACCAACGGCTTAACGTGCCTTCCGTTGCACCGAGGAGTTCGAGATAAAACATTTTTGGTTACCCATCGCATGACCGACCCTTGCGAACGTTGCTTAACTTCCGCAATCGCTGGGCCAGGCGCTAAATCACTGCGCAACCGAGCTCCCCAGAGAGAGATTAGAGATTCTTAACAGTTCTTATTTTCCCTATTCTCTTAACATGAGATGAGTCTACTACAGACAACGCAAACTATCATCTCATCCACTACACTACTGTTGAATTTGCAGCAAGTCGGTACCTATAGAATTAAATTCGCCTCGTGTAAATATATCGCACCTATAGTAAACATATTCAGTAACAAATAACAACATAAATATTGTTTAAAGCCATTGATCGTTAGATTGAACCGTGGGTCGATTTCATTGAGGCGATTCATGACTGATAGGAATAATAAATAGACAAAGAGGCGTATCCCACTACAGATCCGTAAATTGTTTTATATGACAGATCTATTCGATGTATTGTGCCTTTGAGTTTGCCGACAATTGCAAGTTTGCACTTTGCTTGTTGCCCTTTATTTTAAAGGCCAGTCTAGCGGACTCGGGCATTGTAAATTGATATTTATAGGGATCTAATCGATACCTACTGCAACAGCCTCAATGGGTGCTCATGGACAGTTCTGTAAACCTTAATTGCGACATGAGGAAGAATTCTGGGTTTCGTGAGGCTTTTTGGTGTAATAAAACAAAGAATGAAGAAGTTCGTTCATACATAGGTAAATACTTTATAAGAAAGTCAGTCTACGTGATATGAGAAATATTGATTAAGTTATCAAAGTATTAATGACGCAATAATAAAGTATGAGTAAACGAGGCAATCTATAATAGGTAGCGTATAATGGCAGCGTTAAATTCCCCTGTTTACTGTAACGATAGCAAAGAAATAATCGGAATCAACAATCAAACATACTATGTTATTAGAGGCAGTTTGTGTTGATTAACAGATCGCTAAAGATAACTAACTAAATGCGATAAATTGTTATCTACGAATGCAATTGTCGAGCATCATAGCTATTTGAGCAATATGTATGCGAAATGCGGAACTAATCTTTGTAATTTTTAATGACATGTCAACATTAGCAGTTGATTAAACCTTGATGACGTCACCGTGTTATCGTTCATTCAATCGAATGAGCCATCAAGTTGTTACAAGCGAACTCAACAGTTGGCACAAGTTGTGAATGACATATAGACAAAATATTAAATATTTATCTCCTCGCAGACTTCCTGTCTGACTGACCTGACACAAGTATTGTTATATTATACTTATTCAGAATTTCAGATGCTGATTGAAATATTATTTCGAGAAACCATTAATTACGAGCCTTTGCACTGTCAATGTCATAAATAAATCATATAAACGAACGTAAAAGAAAACTGTTAAAAGCTTTTGGAAAAAAAAAGAAAAAAAAGGAAAACCTTCTTCAATAACCTGAAAATAAAAACAGTTTCAAAATTAAACAGCAAGAAATAATATTCAGCACATGCGTATCTAATTAATAATTATGTGTTGAATATTGATTTCAGCTTTTTAGACCTGTTTTTAGAGCACGGTAAACGCCGCGTAGGTCACCGGTGACCTACGTTTTAAAATTAACTTAACTTATAATACCAGAGAAATTTTGCAAATATATGGTTGCCTGGAAGAAATTGCTTTTCAGCGATAAGGCCGCCAATTGTTCCACTTTTGTACTGTCCTTATATGTAATTATTATGGTGAACAATAAAGTATTTGTTCATTCATTCACCTAAACCCTTTCCAACAAAAAAAATAATCTAAATCGGCTCCTAATAACCTAAAAATGTCGAGAATTTCAGGATTACTTGAAAACGACTGACCCGATTTCAGAGAATGGGACCATCATGGGATCATCAAAACTCAATCATGGGCGCTAGCAGGAGGTGCCAGGTGGTGCACTTGCACCGCTTGGGAATCCAGATCCTGATCCCTTGGGATCCCGAATTTCAGTACATTTGTGATATAAAAAAATATAACATGGAAATGAAAATGGTGCAGTGAAACCCGCTTTACAAGATTGAAGAATAGTTTATTCTGTGGGATGGCACAAATCCACATGAAAAACTAAAAGCTGCGCCCTGGGAATTATTTCTGTCGGCGCCCTTGAATTCAATCAAACAAAATAAAGAATCATCAAAATAGGACGACATGCAAAATGATGAAATTATGCGCGAACAACGATAAAAATATACAATCGAGAACCTCCTCCTTTTTTTGAAGTCGGTTAAAAAGACAAAATAAGTTGTAAAAACAACTTTAGCTTTTTTTTATTGCATTTTGTTATTTATTATCAAGCTATAACAATGATTGCTACGCTGTACGGGTACCCTTGCTGTACCTCCTATACCCATACCATTACGTAGGTTAACTTTCAAAATCTCCATTGTTGGTTAATAATCAATGGACTTTTTTAGTAGGTATAGTTTCGTGCAACAAAATGTGACTAAAAATAAAATTTTCCCTTTTACGTTAAAATATTTTGAATGTTACGGTAATTTCACCGTTTTCGATCACGTCACGCACGACACGAGTCGAGTAAAATTTCAGAGGCACCTATAGGCGCCGTTATCGCGAGCTTACATCATGGTTCGATAAAGTGTGCGCAAACGCAACCGTCAGACATACAATACAACGACGGCTGTTATTGAAAATTTATCATTATATGAAGGAGGACTTATTCCCATGTGGTAATTTATTATTATATTAAATATGTATATTATAACCTCGCGTTAGAAAGTAGCTCAAATTATATATCTATTCTGTGTTATTTTGAAAATAAATAACACAGAATAGATATTAGTTTTTCAACTAATAAATCTCTTTTCTGTTCAAATAATATACGCAGTCCTAGGTTCTGTCACAAAGTCACAATCTTAATTATTTTCAAATTTCGAATATTGGCCAAAAATGTTTTGAGTGATGAACTTTTGAGTCTTCTTAAAATAAAAAATAGACAAAATTTTTGCACTTTTTGCTTTGCACCGCTAACAAAAAAGATTTGTTACATTTTTGATCATTTTTCGAAACCTATGAAATATGTTATTTACATATCTCCGCCATTTCGAAAACTGTCGAAAAACTGATTCGACTGAAAAATTCTATATAATTATCAAATCTGCTCACAAAATTTCACAAGAATCGGTTTAAATGGAGAAATGCGACATGTAGAGGAGAACAAACGGACGGCCGGAAGGACGGACATACGAAAGATTTTTTGCCCAAGCTAAAGCAGAGACGCTTCGCTAGCGCTTTGCGCTCGCTCGGTCAATAGTAGGTAATCATAAATACCCGAATAAATACCCTTCGGGTGGATTCATTAGGAATTTTCCCGGGTATATTCCCGTTTTGGGAATATACCCGGGTAGAATCCCATCTCCAGTGGGATACATACAGTGATCTTTAAACGAAGTTACTTTTTCGTGCTAAAGGTACAATACGTTTCAATCTTATTGGCGGCTCGGAACATCGCGTGAGACGATGCGCAGAACACAATTTCGATGTACTATCAGGGGCTCTGTCACTCCGCACGCGAGTCTGAATCGCTCGGCGTCCTCTGAGAGGACAAATTTTATACAATATCAGAAAAGATAAAACCTACGCGATAGAAAGAGAGGCAACTACTAAGTGAATGTTTTGGAGCGAAGGCAGCGCTGTGCGACCTGAATTGCACCTTATTGTGTCGGAGCAAGAGTCGCAATTTATTTAAACGATATTGCGGAGTGCAACTTCTGTACGTTAGTACTATTATCTATTCTGTGGTACTATCCCCGCCAATTGCTAATGCGCAGGAACCGTTGTGGTCGTTTGGTATTTTGACCACGACGCTAAATTTCGCTTTGTGGTATTTCTATGATTACAACAACGCGTTCTGGGCGTTTTTATAAGAGCCATGACACGAATTTCGCGTTGTGGAATTTTGGCAGTGACCCGAACGCGTTGTAAGCGTTTTTTTCGGTCAAAGACCTACATATTCGCCCATGATCGGCACAATTTATCGTACGTTGATGCTTTTGAAAGAACCAATTTGAAGCATTTGTTACAAAACCGGCAACGTACGATGAATTGTGCCGTGCAGTGTGTAGTGCAGTGGCCGCCAGGCGCATTACTATTTGGCGGGGATACGCGCCGTACTGGCTAACTTCACAGCCGCCAATAAGATTGAAACGCATTGTACTGATGTGTAACTTACCCTGGGTCTTAGTAGGGTACAGCTCTATATCGTTGAACAGAGTCTGCACGCACTTCGCGGGCGCGGGCAGGTCGGGCGGGCCCACGCGGCAGCCCCATGCACTCGCCACCTCCCTAAGGACAAAATAATAAAACTTTTAATAAAAAAAACCGGCCAAGTACGGGCCACGCGCCGTAGGGTTCCGTAGTTACCTTATACCATACCATATTTAATATCTCTAAATATGGTATGGTATCTAACTTTGTTTTTCACAGTGTTTGGTATGAATGAAAAAGTTATATTAAATTTGCGGTTTTGGAAAATATGATATATCTCGAAAACTAATTACTATATCTCGTTCAAACTCATTTTCGTTGAAAGTTTTTATTAAGATCTATAGCATATTTATTTTTTTAGATTTTCACTCTCTTATTTCAAAAGTTAGAGGGGGACACACATTTTACCACTTTGGCAGTGTTTATCTTACAAACGGTTGACTTTGAGAAAAAATTGTCTTACGAACCTCAATGTCATTTTTAAAGACCTATCCATAGACACGACACGTATTGGTATGAAGAAAAAAATATTTTTCAGTTTCAGTTCTATGTATGGGGAGCCCCCCTTAATCTTTTTTTATTTTATTTTTGTGTTAAAATCGTTAAGCGGTTAATAGAATACATCTACCTACTAAGTTTTAACTGTGTAATCCTAATCGGAATAAAATGGCTGTGACATACGGACGGACAGACATGACGAATCTATAAGGGTTCCGTTTTTTGCCATTTTGGCTACGGAACCCAAAAAAAGAAGTTTAAAACACTAAAACCCGACTACGGAAAAATCATACTCTAAAAAGGACGAAACAAGAAAATATTCGAGTCCAAAATTCAATAAAAAGGATAACCGTGTCGCATGCCACTTTGTCCTAAACACGCACGACACTGTTAATATATAAAAGATCTGTTTGTGATGCTGTTGGTCTTCCAAAGACTAAATAAATAAATAAAATAAATAAGTAAATGATACAGTGTGTTTTGTGAATGTTGTAATGTAAGTACAGCTACTTATAATCTTGAATACAAAAAATAAGAGTAACTATTCAATCATTATGTAGATAGGTATAAAATTGTAAAATCTGAGGAACTGAAAAAGGAAGTGCAGTAATGTTAATAATAATACCTAATAACTATTTATTTATTGATTCGAGAAACAGAGAGTCAGAGAAACACGGTTAGTTGATGAAGTCGACGAATTCTACGTCCAGTAAAATCCCATTTTTCTGAATCATTTACGCAAGGACAATTATTTTGTTTCCCTGTCTATGTGCATTTTAGTTATGAGTATTTGTATACTAAATAGTAGATTACTATAAACACATAACAGCCATTTTTGTTTAGTCAAACTTTTTTTCACTAGACAATTTTCAAACATTTCTAAAATTCATTAGATAATTTAGTATTGTAGAAAATCGGTAATTAAATCTCATTTAAATCAATCACATGAAGATATTTTTGTGTTAAGTGTATTTTATCTATAAGCGGTACATATTTAAAGTAAAACAGGAACATCGCAAATCTTCCTGTTTCCATCACAAAGCAATAACGTTGAAAATATTATATATCAAACTCACTTAGTAAACAAACACATCACCGACCGACAGAAAGATACTATTGAAATCACTGTCAAGATAAAACGCAGCGCTCCACATAGTCAACTGTGGACTGAGGTAGAAAGATAGAGTAGGCCTTTTAAATATTACAGATAGGTACTTATTACATCTAATCGGGTACAATGACGCATCCTAAGTTCGTAAACATATCTACTAGAAAAATCAATAAAAAGTACATTTTGTTTTACAGTCCGTTTCATCTCTTTAACTTCAGTTACCAAATAGATGAACAGATGTAGCAATATTAACACAATGTGACACGTTATCAGGAGACATGCTAAACCCATTTTGATTGATGAGAAATATGAGAATTGAGATAAACCTGTCACCAGAAATAAACTTATCCTTGCAGAAATATTACAATTCCTCAAGGCAATTGAAAACGATCCTATATATGAAATTTTCGCAAGACCTAATTTAATTTTACCTGAAACGGGATGGCGCTGTAACGTAACCACTATTATTATAATAATGGTTATTAGTGCATTTAAAGCATTTCAATATAACAATATTATATTGAAATGCTATAAATGCACTAATGCCACTGACTGACATTGTAGAATGTAGAAGTAAGTACCTATATACAGCAATGCCAAGGAATTTGCACACGTTTGTTTTCCGCTTGTAGACCAAATAAACTTACCGTTAAATTGCGTGTCACATTACATTACAGAACGTTAACGAACCCTTGTCCCCTACTAAGCACTACATTAGTCGTGTTATCGATAAGTTTAAAATTAAAAGTAAGCAATCAAGCACTACATTCTATTCCAGTAGCCCAGCCAGCGTGAAAATTCAAATCGGTAGTCAACGTAGTCGTAGCAATTTGGTTTCCAAATTGACCCACAAAAGAAGAAACCAATGATCCTTCTTTTTAGGAAATTCTGTTCTTGCTTAGACAATAATTTTGATGCTTCTTTCCTTTTAAAACAGCGCTAAGTTTTGGATGAATTATTTATTTTAATCTTTGTCATCAAGACACATTTTCCGATGCGTTAATATCGGCATACAGTAAAATAACGCATTCAAGGTAGAATTAACGTACATGACGTGAATATTTTTGGCGGCATTTCTGGACAAATATAACCCGGATATTTTAACGAACAAGAACAGTAGGTATAATGTATAGGTAGGTACACATTTCTACGCGGACATTGTCACTTTGAACATGAGTGATGTACGAGTACTTATATCATAGTAAGGGACATAAAACTCTGTGAATGGGACAGTTCCCACGTGAATGGTGGTTCACTTATCTTACACAGAATGCTAACACCTGATATCATGTTCGCGTTAGTAATAAAATTCTTAAAAACGTTTATGTTAACTCATTAACAAGTTAGCAGTAAACGGTTATCATCTATTTCAATGAAATTATATTTCTAATACAAATTGAGTTAAGTATCTAGTTTCTTTTTATGGTTGTGTTCACCTTTTTTATTAAAAAAGTTCTCATTTGTATTTATCATTTGGTATGCTTTTTACTTGACACGTTTCTGTAAGTTGTCCATCAGCCATTTTTGATGTCCCCACTGCTGGGGCACAGGCCTTCCTTATGGGTGGTAAGGAGGATGGGCCGTAACCCACCACGCGGGCCCAATGCGGATTGGTGGGTGTTGACGACTACAAATGCAGCCGGGACCAACGGCTTAACGTGCCTTCCGAAGCACGGAGGAGCTCGAGATAATACATTTTTGGTCACCCATCCCATGACCGACCCTTGCGAACGTTGCTTAACTTCCGCAATCGCTGGGCCAGGCGCTAAACCACTGCGCCACCGAGCTCCGAGCTCCTTCTCTTCTGTAAGCTAAAATCGCCTAATACGAAATAAAGAAAACAACAACAAATAAATCTGTATAAATTATTATTTCTTAGTAAGACTATGTCTTCAGTTTTAATCAACAAGTACTAAATAGGAAGTAGGAGGAGGAAACAATGACAAATGTTCACTAATCGTCATGAATCAACTTTGACTTTAGTGCCAGTACAAAAATAACCAACAGATTTATAATTGTGTGTAGTTTAATTGTAAAGTTACTAAGAAACTTTTATTAAAAAATGTAAGATAAACGAGGAGAAACATACATAAATACGGGTCAAAGTGAGAACCTCCTTTTTTAAGTCGGTTAAAAAACTACACTTAAGGTATCCCTCTTCCAACAAAAAAATAATTATCTGATTCAGTTCATAAACAAAGAAGTAATTCGACCAATCATCGAGGTAATTCACACAAAATCATACTATTTTCGTGCTTTTTTCAAAATTTCTTGAAAAGTACTGAACCGATTTCCAAATTTTAAAAAATGGGACCAACTTGGGAGTGTACCTAATGTAATAACGTTTGAATCATTTCAATCGGTCCAGCCGTCTTCGAGTAATCGGTGGACATACACAAAAAAAAAATACAGACGAACATAGAACCTCCTTCTTTTTTGGAAGTCGGTTAAAAAGAAAGAATGCGATACTTCAAATGGCTACTTAATCATAATTTCAGTGTACTTCTTTACTATTAGTCAGTCAACTTTCACTTCCAATACCAAGAATTGTTACTTACCTACATCTATTCGAAACTACAGTCGAATTGACATTCATACATTCACACTCTCGAATCACTGAAGCTTTCGCAGCAAAGAAGACACAGTTACGGCACATTACTATAATAACAATAATCCATACGTTAGTTGCTGTCATCACTTTTAATAAGTTAGTCATTTGTCAAGGAAGAGACCGTGCCTCACGGACCGACCGAATGTACTGCCGTTTACATGCCAATAACAAAACGCTATGACTATTGTACGCCGGGTATAATTATCATTGAGCTATGTACTCGAGCTATGACGTTAACATACAGGAGACAGGGCATTCCAAGTCACGAGCTGGTGATAACCTACGGGGCGCCGCCAGTACAAAATAAATTATACCCATATTCAGTAGATAGATAGATACTCTAAATTATTTATTACAATAATTATTGGATCCACTTATACAATACGTTAAGTTTATTGTAATCTTTGGAATCTAAAGTAATAAATGTATATTTGTCCTGGTACAACCATTTTCCACATTAATTACTTATGTAGTATCCAGCCTTTCTATTGTCTAATTTCAAAATCTATCGCAATCGCTTTCAAGATATAACACATTGATGCTTCTTTTTGGCATGAATAAAAACTTACCAAAGAAATGCAGCAATGTGTCACATCCATCTGTCAAATGAAAGCCATTGCGATAGATTTTGAAATTAGACAATTAGGCCTCTGGATATACCTATAAGTAAAATTGTGCAATTAGCGTGTTTCAGTATACAAATACATATATTGTGTGTCGAAGTCTAATTGTCTATATCATTTACTACTACCTTAATATTATTAATCATCAAGATTTTTAATATAATTGAAAAATATTAGAAAAAATCGACTCACCCGTAGCAGCTCAGACGTCTGAGCTGCTACGGGTGAGTCGATTTTTTCTTAAAAATCTTAATATAAAAATAGCATTGTCCATCAGCCATTTTTGATGTCCCCACTGCTGGGGCACAGGCCTTCCTTATGGGTGGAAAGGAGGATGGGCCATAACCCACCACGCGGGCCCAATGCGGATTGGTGGGTGTTAACGACTGCAAATGCAGCCGGGACCAACGGCTTAACGTGCCTTAAATATTATTGTTAAATAGCATTTAACAAATAAATAAATAGCATTAAATTAAATAATTAATATATAATAAATATAAATTAAAAAATAAATAGCATTAAATAGCATTGTGAATGCATAAAATTTAAAAGTTTAAAAATTATTAATCATCATCATAACCGGTCTTTTTAATTTCCCCCCCATTGTAGGGGGCGCAGGCCATCCTTATAAATAAATAAATATGCTTGGACAATTTCACACAGCGCCATCTAGCCCCAAACTAAGCAAAGCTTGTAATATGGGTGCTAGACAACTGATATACTACTTATATACTTATTATACATAGTAACACCTAGACCCATCACAGAAATTTTAAATTCATCATTTCAATTTCTGCCCGGCCGGGCATCGAACCCGGGACCTTTGCGTGATAGGCGGCATGTCGACCACTGCACTACTCAGGTCGTCAAATATAATCAAATATAGGTTATGGATGAATAAGGAGGATTAGTCTTAAATGCGTGTTGGACTGAAGATGAAAAAACATTTGGAAACACGTTTATACAATTCCTCTGTCCGAAAGCTCCTTTAGCACAACGCCAATGAAATTGTCGTTCGTATCAGATGTCAATTAACATCTTTGATCTTCTGTTTTCCTTCGACAAAGTTCTCTTTTCTCCCACCTTTTAATTTAATATTAGTAAATAAATACTTACTAATTAATAATATAAGTATTATTTATTACTTAAATAATATTGTTAATGTATTCAACAAATAAATAACAGTACCTATCTAACTTCATAATATATGTATTATTTATCACCACGTTTAACTTTTTTGTTATAGGTAGTATAGTAGATTTTGCAAAGGCCAGGAGACATTCACAGGTTATTTTGAATACTTACAGAATAATTTTCTTATGCGACAACAATATCGAAATCTCAGGGAAATTTTGTTTATTTTTATACAGGTTAGCAAACAGTATTTAATAATACCTACCAACTAACCTGTGTGTTGATAGATAAAATCGTCTAACTCGAAATCATTAACTGCCAAGAATTAGTCCATTAGGTCAATTACAGCTCCTATCCCTTTGACTTTATCGCTCAGAACCTAAATGACTAAACCTAAAATAAAGAAAATCTTTAAAATTAGGTAGCAAAATCATTGTAATATAGGTAATATTAATTTGTAGTACAACATTTGTACTATTATTTTTTCTGTGGTACAACACAATTTCGGTTTACAACCTGAGAAATGTACGAGTACCTACGATGACGATTTTTTTTCTAGTTATAGTTGGTTTCAGCTACAACGCCACACACATTGGATGTTGTTGATATGGTAAGTTGTGATTAGTCTTTAAAATATCGGTGGCGCAACGTTATTAACATGTTTATGGTTTTTCAAGGCCCTTTGTAGGTTCGCTTTCCGCTGTAAATAAAATTGTTGTATCTAAAATGAATCACAAATTGAAAAAACCGATAAGGATGGTTACGAAATGCCAATTTTCGGTAAGTACTAGCTTTTCGCCACCGCAGTGAACGGATGAACTTGTTTATTTAATTGTCTTGTCGAGCATTAATACCAAACCCCTGATTAAAATAATTCATCCCTACCCTACCATCCCCTTTAACCCCTAGGGGATGAGTTTCAAGAAATCTTTTCTTAAAGTGATTCAGTATAAAGTCAATATCATTAAAAAAAATATCTACCGGTTTCGGTTGGGCGTCGTTCATGAGTCAGTAACCCTTCCTTTTTAGTTTTTTATACGAGAAGATAATTAATTCGATACACACAGAGTTACACAGCCAGCAATCAGCCACTTTGATTAGTTTTCAACTATTATAGTTTTTAATAATACTATTGTCGAGGAAACTAATTTAACTTCCTTAAATACTAATTTAACCTCCTTTTAGTCTCACGGTGCTTCGATTAGTTATACAATAGACAAGTAGGAAAAAGAAACATGGCTGGCTAGATACAAAATAGTTCAATTGTAAAAGTCAATGGGTTTGTATACTGTACATGATTAATTATTTCAATTCAATAGCTTAATCGGAGAAGCAAAAACTTTTATAGTTGTGTTACAAGGAAGTAACATTAGGTCATTGGAGTCAAATCCTAAACATCTAATGAATCAACACAGACAGTTCACAGTTTTTTAGTCCAGTACATGACTAATTTATCAAATCTCGGTCGGCTAAGTTACCTATTTCTTACTTTTAAGGAGCTTAGTTCAACAATGGAGATTTAAATAGAAAAAAGTTATTCGGTAAACTTATGAAAAGACAAGTGAGTAATTTTGTGATTTTTAATATCAACAGTTTTCTTTACCAATTTATAAGATAAAATAAAAGCTAAGTTTAAAGCACATTTATAGTTAAATAGATATGTAAGTATACACACATAGAGACACATAAAGAACATTGAACCTCACATAAACTCCTCGTTTCAAACTTTTCCCATTCTCTTCATATAGTTTTAATGCAAAAGAATTAATATATATAGTCTGTTACTATACATATTTTTAGTAAAACATTAGAATTAAATCTTAAACCCTGTATGAGTGAATGCAAATTACAACGGAAATGTACAACAGAATTCTTAAAGCTTTGTTTGTAGATCAACAAGGTGTCATAAAAAGGGGAAAAAAAGATTCGGACGAACTGAGAACCTCCTCCTTTTTAGATGTTGGTTGATAAAAACAAGATAAAGATCATCATATCCCATTAGTCATTTAATGACCTTTGACTATGACTATTACACGATCATTGTAAACCATCTTGTTGTCTTTTGATGTACACGTACCTATATTCCGTATTCTACCCACTTTTACTAATACCCACGATTTTTCCCTTGCCAGTGCCACAGGTAACCAACTTCAAATGCGGGAAAACAAGAACCGTTTTTATTATTCTTAAAACTGATGATTGATGGATGACTGAGATCAGTGTGGCTGTGATTCAAACAATTACTCGGTTAATTATACTTCGAATATTTCATGACAACCGGAAGCCATCAACTCCCAGCGACCAGTCATACAGTTACTTACTAATGCGTTATTTTTACCCTTACTACATGCTTGCGCCGATTTCCTTATTTGGAGTAGAACATTGTATTAAAGTTAAATAAATCGATGACATCAAGTCGATAACAGAATGGATAATTTTACTTTTATCTCTTGTTGCGTTAGTCTTGTTTGTGATTGTAAAAGTATTTTCAAATAACATTCTAACTGTCGCGCCGATAGTAATATATTGAGTATTTGTAACAAATATTGCGAATTTTGCCGATTTTATTTTTTACCATCCTGAATTTCGGATCCGGAATTTAGTGTCCGATTTAGGACGAGAAATTCAGTCGCCAATTAGACCGCCCTGAATGTCGGATCCGATATCACAGCTTTACGATCATACAGTTGTTAAACGAATGTTCTTGTAGCCGTAAAAATACATAGCTAGGTAAATAGGAGGTATATGTAGGTAGCTAGGTAGTTAGTAGGTACGTGTCATTTTTAACGCTAATCTGAATTAGTTTTTAACCGACTTCATCAAAAGGAGGAGGTTCTCAATTCGATTGTATACTTTTTTTTATCGTTATTCGTGCGTATCTTCGACATTTATGGACCGATTTTGATGTTTTTTTTTTGTTCGATTGAGTCATCTTGCGAGATGGTCCCATTTATTTTTTTTTCAAATCGGTTCAGTAGTTTTCAAGTAATCCCGAAAATACTATGACTTTACATCAACTACCTTGACGACTTTGTTATTTATGAACCGAATTAGATGATTGTTTTTGTTGGGAAAGGGATACATTTGTGTAGTCTTTTTAACAGACTTCAAAAAAAGGAGGTATTCAGTTTGTATATGTATGTATGTTTCTCCGCGATTATCTCACGTTTGGCTGAGCCGATTTTACGACCTAAATAATATACCTACACTACCTAATACAGAAGGTACTTACACTAAAATAAAAAAAATAAAAAAAAATGTTTATTTTATTTTATTACTTTGGGAAACATACAGCTTTAAATAATACATAGTGATAAACAAAATATTAGTACATCCGCCAAAAAAGTTTCCACCACCAAGTAGTACAATACGTTGAACAGACTATTATGTAAGCAAACAGATGTAAGAAAATTATTAAGTAAATAATTACATTACAACAAAAAAGTCTTTTTTTTCTTTAAAAGTTTTGAATGTAGCAAATTTGGTATTTAAAATAAGTAATCTAATAACATTTTAACAAAAATGGTTAAGACATGGTAACAAAAAACATTAATGTTGTAGTTTACTAATACAAATTTTGAAAGTTTCATTTTTAAATTTAGCAAATTTGGTATTAAATAAATCTATATCACTAAAATTCACATTATAGTTTTTCATAGCTCTTAGTATGTATCGGTTTTTACCGTAATTGGTTCTACAATAAGGTACCGAGAAAGTATCACATGAACGCAGTCTCTCTCCAGAACATTTAAGCAATATCTTACTTAACAAATAAGGAAAATCGATCTGATTATTCAAGATTTTGTACAAAAAGGTTTGATCACGTACTTCTCTGCGCGATTCAAGAGGTATTATAATTTTATAGCTTCTGCCCGCGACTTCGTCCGCGTGGATATTAGAGAAAATCCTTAGGGAACCTTCAAAATCCTTAGGGAACCTTCAACCAGGATTTGACCAGCCATTTTTACGCATTTAGGCGGGTTCCTACCAAGGGCGCTAACTGGCGACGCAAGACATTTGCCGCGTGTGGCGGGCCTCGCACGTGGCTTCCCGTTCCAGTTCCCTTTCCCGTTCCCGTTCCCGTCCCGTTCCCGTTCCCGTTCCCGTTCCGTTCCCGTTCCCGTTCCCGTCCCATTTTCACCCCTTTAGGGGTTAAATCATGTCCACCGTGTTGGACTTTAAAATAAATCTCATTTTCGCAATACCATCCCATAAAACCTCAAGAACGACATCCATATCTATTTTTAAGTTTACTCACCCATTTACCCCTAAAGCGCTTATTACACCATCCTGAATGTCGGATCCGGAATTTAGTGTCCGATTTAGGACGGGAAATTCAGTCGCCAATTAGACCGTCCTGAATGTCGGATCCGATATCACAGCTTTACGATCATACAGTTGTTCAACGAATGTTCTTGTAGCCGTAAAAATACATAGCTAGGTAAATAGGAGGTATATGTAGGTAGCTAGGTAGGTACGTGTCATTTTCAACGCTAATCTGAACTAGTTTTTAACCGACTTCATCAAAAGGAGGAGGTTCTCAATTCGATTGTATACTTTTTTTTTATCGTTATTCGCGCGTATCTTCGACATTTATGGACTGATTTTGATGATTCTTTTTTTGTTCGATTGAGTTTTCTTGCGAGATGGTCCCATTTATTTTTTTTTCAAATCGGTTCAGTAGTTTTCAAGTAATCCCGAAAATACTATGACTTTACATCAACTACCTTGACGACTTTGTTATTTGTGATTTATGAACCGAATTAGCTGATTGTTTTTGTTGGGAAAGGGATACCTTTGTGTAGTCTTTTTAACAGACTTCAAAAAAAGGAGGTATTCAGTTTGTATATGTATGTATGTTTCTCCGCGATTATCTCACGTTTGGCTGAGCCGATTTTACTACCTAAATAATATACCTACACTAGTTAATAAAGAAGGTACTTACACTAAAAATAAAAAAAATAAAAAATTGTTTAAACAAAAAAACCGACTTCAAAAAACCTGCCTCTAAATAGCAAGAAATAATATATAAATTATTAGATACGCATTATCATATCATTCTCATTATAAAACACGTCTATTGAAGTCGGGTGGGGCTTTTAGAATAAAAAAGGAAGTTGTAGGTACTCCAGCCCCACCCGACTTTAATAGACGTGTTTTATTATAACAATGATAATGCGTAGCTAATGATTTATATATTATTTCTTGCTTTTTAGAGGCAGATTTTTTGAAGTCGGTTTTTTTGTTTTTTTATATTGATGTAGGTCAAAAAAAAAGCAAATCACAGAGTGACAACCCTTATATACTTTTAGTCGTTGCGCCAACTGTCTATCTAGACGAACGGCGCGGCGGATTTTTTTTCGCCAACATAAAAGGCGTTGACTGACTGTACTCTTTATGCTGTGGTACTACTGTGTCGGAGCCGAGCGTCCTGAATGCGATTACACTGTCCTAAGTGCTTCCGATTTAGCATCCGTTATGTCGGAGACAATTTCTATCCTAATTAGGATCCTAAATCGGATCCTAGCTTCCTGAATGCAATTACACTGCTCTGAATTTAGGAGCGACTTCATATCGGGTCCGATATTTAGGATGATCTAATTAGCTCTTAAGTGGTTGATTTTCAAAATTACAAAATTAATGTTTGCCTATTTATTTTTAGATGTGCTCCAACGAACTTTAAAGTTGTAATGTCTATTAAATATTATTTTTTCATACAAAATTTGAACCCCATTTTCACCCCTTTAGGGGTCAAATCATGTCCACCGTGTTGGACTTCAAAATAAATGTCATTTTTGCAATCGTCATCCCCGAAAACCCCAATAACGATATCCATATCTATTTTTGGGATTTTTACCCCTTTTCACCCCCATTTCATCCTAATAGGGGTTCAAATACTAACAATAACAATATACGTTGCGTTAGATGTCTATCCATAAGCCTAAATTATAAATTTAGCGATTTTTACTTCGAAAATAAAGGATTTTCTTCAATACACAACTTCATCCCCCTTTTGACCCCTTCGGGGGTAGAATTTTGACAAACGCTGAGACCCGTATTTATTTATTTTCAATGGTCAGTCTAAACACAAAATTTGAAGATCCTAGATTCAAAACTGAGGGACTTTCATACAAACTTTGATCCCCTTTTTTACCCCCTTAGGGGGTAAATTTTGAAAAACCCTTTCTTAGTGCACCCCTAGATCTCATAAGGAACCTACGTGCCAAATTTGGAGTCTCTAGACCCAGCGGTTTGGGCTGTGCGTTGATAGATCAGTCAGTCAGTCAGTCAGTCATTCAGTTTACGATTTTATAATAATTTTATGAAAGTTTAAATATAGAACTTATATCTAAGCCTTTTAATTAATTTATCCTGTATTTTTTCCACCATCTTTTTGTATTCAGAATACTGCGGGTTCCAAACTGTGGATGCGTATTCTAAGTGAGATCTGACAAGCGAGTTATACAATACGAGAAGAGTATCAGGGTCAGTAAAATCAACGGTCTGTCTAAAGATGAATCCAAGCATTTTATAGGCTTTACTAGTGATATGATTTATGTGCGATGAAAAAAGTAAACCACTATCTAGAATAATGCCCAGGTCCCTCACCTCGGTAACTCTTTTGAGAATTCTATCATTGAGTTGATAATCAAATATTATTGGTTGTTGAAATAAAACACTTTTAACGGATACTAGCGCGGTTTTATTGAAAGTACTTTGGTAATTAGTTGGTATTTGGTTTGATTTTTGATTTTCCCGACGTTTCGGCACCTTTGCAGCTGCCGTGGTCACGGGGGACTGAAGCTACTTGTGAGCCTACCCTCAAGCGATGAATTTTTTTTTTAGAACGTTCAGAAATTAAATATATATATTATTGGTTGTTTTTTTCTACAAAAAGTGATAGAATGACACTTATCAACATTAAGAAAGAGTTTGTTAAGGCGGCAATATTCGAATAATCTATTTAAATCATTTTGTAGTAAGATGCAATCTTCAATAGAACAAAAGACAATTTAATAGAATTTAAAAAACAAAAAACCGACTTCAAAAAACCTGCCTCTAAAAAGCAAGAAATAATATAAAAATCATTAGATACGCATTATCATATCATTGTTATAATAAAACACGTCTATTGAAGTCGGGTGAGGCTTTTAGAATAAAAAAAGGAAGTTGTAGGTACTCCAGCCCCACCCGACTTTAATAGACGTGTTTTATTATAACAATGATAATGCGTAGCTAATGATTTATATATTATTTCTTGCTTTTTAGAGGCAGGTTTTTAACCGACTTCTTTGAAGTCGGTTTTTTTTGTTTTTATATTGATGTAGGTCAAAAAAAAAAGTAAATCACAGAGTGACAACCCTTATATACTTTTAGTCGTTGCGCCAAATGTCTATCTAGACGAACGGCGCGGTGGATTTTTTTTCGCCAACATAAAAGGCGTTGACTGACTGTACTCTTTATGCTGTGGTACTACTGTGTCGGAGCCGAGCGTCCTGAATGCGATTACACTGTCCTAAGTGCTTCCGATTTAGCATCCGTTATGTCGGAGACAATTTCTATCCTAATTAGGATCCTAAATCGAATCCTACCTTCCTGAATGCAATTACACTGCTCTGAATTTAGGAGCGACTTCATATCGGGTTCGACATTTAGGATGATCTAATTAGCTCTTTAATCAAAAGAATAATAAGGCAAAAGGGTAGAATATAAAATTAATGCAAAAATTTCTTACTTACTGTGTGCGTGTTACACTTACATTATAACATATTATGTAGGTAAAGTATTTCTTACTTATTACACTAAAGAATTCCAATTAAAACAAATCAGTAAACGGAAATTACTTTGTAAATAAAATGATGAATATACCAAATGCAGTTTCTATTGTAAGAACTACTATTACGAATTGAATTATGATCATCTGTTACATTTTTTAAACAACATGAAATTCTTACAGTTTTACATTCACGGAATTTCGCCTGGTATTATCGAAGGTTTTGTATTATGGAAAAACTGGTGCTGAAAAAGAAAAACTTTCCTCAGAAATCTACTCTTTCACTACCTATATTATGGTTGATCATTGCATATAGCCACAGATAATATAATACATATAGCTAATTGTCGTCGCTACGCCAGAAAAAAATAATACTTAGGATTATTTATTAAAAATTACAACACACAACAATTAAAAAGCTAAGAATCCTTTTTGTATAAAATAAATCATAGCACGTTGAAAATGATGAAATCTGACGATTGGAAGTTTATTTTTATAAGTTTTATGGTGATATTTAGGATTTTTTTACAGAGATACCAAGCAATTTTTCATTATTTTGTTCGGTTATTGTGTTTCTTTTTCAGACTACACAAATTTTTGTGTAGTAAAAATCTACATCATTCTCATAAGCATAATTAAAATCAATCTTTTTGTCAGATCGTACAGAGATCGTAGTAGAAACTGGCCTCGCCTTAACGGTTCAAGTTCATCTTGGGTGTTTGGTTTGATGCTTTTAAAACAATAAAGCTAAACACATTGAACACAAGAACAAGGACAAGAGGAAAAATATTTGTAAGTAGTAAAAAGAAAACATATTTACGAACTGTAAAATAAATGCCAATAGTAAAATTACGAACGCGTGCAAGCCCGGCTGGCGAGCGTCTACGAAAATACACCATGACATCATGGTGTGTGAGCGAGACTCCGCCCTCTCACTTGCACGCCTGTATAAAAGTATTAATATACAAATACGAGTGCATTTACTTCAGTCGCGTTTAATTATGGATGGCGTGCACTCGTCTTTTTCGACACTGAAAAGGTCAAGCAATAACACCTTCTTACAAAGCATATACTCGTACATTAAAATTTTAGGAGAAGTTATTTTTCTGGCAAAAGTCATTCGCTAGAAAATGAAAATAATTCTTTTAAGTGAAAATAAAAACAATCTAAGGAGATGTGAAGGAAACATACGCTTCCGTTTTCGGAATAACATCAAAAGGAACACAATTTGAGGAACTTTTAAAATCATAGTCATGTATCATAAATAATCATAATAAAGACCTCTCCAGAAACATTAGCTATAACATTTTATAAAGTTAATAGATTAAATTAATATAAATATTCTGTTTTGTTAGTATAATAACATCACTGCTATTATTATTAATTGAAACAAAAAAAATATTGTCATTCAAAATCAGAACACATACGATGATACGAGTATACGTATGATTCCCGACCGTTCGGGCTGCGTGTGTATCAACACGGACGAGTCCCTGACATTTTACTAAGTCCCTGATCTAAAATTGTGACTAAATATACCGCGTTTCCGCGTGGATAACGGTGTTTACATCTATGACCGTATCTCACTAAATATTGAATATCTGTTAAAATAATGGTTGTGGACCTACAATATTTGTGATAAACACCGCGTAACACGCACAAACTATGTCGTTTGAACATGATGATTGAAGTGTAAAGTTAATATTAAAGAGATGTGCCCATTAATTTTGATGTAAATTGACCACATTCAGAATTAATCGATAATTACATTTGAATAGCTTAAAAGATAAACTTATCAAAAACCTAGCTAGAAAAACGATTAGAGAAAGAAAAAGTCACATTTAATCTAAACTATAATATCGATGATATTACAAAGCACTTCATTTCATATTATAAATATTAAAAGCCTCCACCGTGTTGCGAGCTTTTGGGTGTGATGTGACGTCATTCTAAGTTGTTGACCCGTATGATGGTCTGCAAGCCATTCATTATTTTTCGTTATTGTATCACCTGTGTATTCACCTACCTACACCATTTAAAGGACGTTTCGATTCCTCTTTAAAGTTAGTCATGCGCTAATGGTAAGCGGAATTTAACTAATCATCCTTACTAATGATTTTACGCCCTTCTTTAAGTGACAAAAAGTGTTAGAACATTACTTTGTAAATTTTAAGTTAAACAAAAAATACATACCTACAAGGTTAGAGCTGTTACGTTATATTGTCACGGCTGAATTGGTCTGGGTTTGTGGATGGATTGAAACGAGACTTACATAATCTTGATATCCGTTACTTTGGCATTAAAACACAATAATATAATGCGCATTAAAATCAACAATAGCTAGAGCGACGTAATTAGCGGCATCACCTCCGGGGACTTGGGTAAACAAGTCACCATGATGTCATGCTGGTGTTGTTGACCCAGCCGATACATGCCTGCCGCTATATCGAACAGCGTTCCGCGGGCGAATCTTGTGAAATATTTAGAGAAGATAATTTTGGGCATAATTTACATAAAGTCACACTTCTGACAATCCGTTTCTCTACTCTGGTACAAGGTTTCACTACGTAACCTCATTGCGATAGAATATTAATGGACGGTGGTTTAGGCTCCAAAAGAACTATTAAGAAGCAATATTACATTTATACAATTTCTACATTGAAATATTTTTATCTCACATAGTGATGATTACGATAAATTTTCGAAGCTTAAGTAGGTAATACAATTTGTGTTTTCAATTTTAAAATGTTCGTTCAAAGATTTTTTTATATTTTGCAAGATCCTCGTTCAAAAACCTAGCACCAAAACTTTTTATTCTAGAATATAAACACTTACCTAGCGAGATTTCCCCTCAACTTGCGGGTGCCATTCAATCCAGCGGGTGGTTGTGGTTGGCCATCGTACTCGATGGGCAGCTGGTCAGAAGGCGTCGTTGTTGGGACGACGGTGTCGCACATGAGTGGCTCCATGCGACAGGAGATTGGAGCCCGTTTGGGGGGCGTAGCGCGAGGGTACGTGTGGTGGTGTCGAGCGCTGGTGACCACCACGTCCGCCCGCCGCTGCTTCGGCAGCGTCCTTGCACAAAGACTACTGGCAGCATTCTTCAAATGCGTCCGTAACCTGTTATTACTAGTCGTGCTGAGGATAGCACTTTCCATGGTCACTGTCGTACAGTGCAGCACTTCACTTAGTGTATATTCGATTCCATTGTGTCCTTTTCACTCTCGATTCACAATCTATATCTATCATTCACTTTTGATGTTTTTATCAGTATTAATATTTAAAGCACCTGTCATTTAGTGATGAGGCCGAGAACTTTAAGGTCTTTATAACTTATGAAGGTAAAAAGTTCGTCCTCCAATTCATTATAGACTAAGCTTTGGATACAATTACTTTGTACGTTGTTCATTTCTTACTAAAAATAAAAACGTAAATTATAACAATATGCTCGGGTGAATAAGACAGAGCTTTGCGATCCTTGCATTTCGTGTTGGTAATGTTATATAATGTACAATTTGTTTCCGTCAAACAAAGCCTTTACTCGACAATTTTTAAGTCTCAATTACTTAATCATATAATTTCAATCACTAGCCGTAACGTAACCCTTTTATTTTATTTAAAATGTTTTACTAGTCACTGTGGCCTACGTCATCTTGCTTAATCATTGTATCAGCCGCCAGTCAATACACTTAAAAGGTGAAGATAATTACACGACTATATAATAGATCGAGGATAGATAAATTAAACTTGGCAGCTAGCTAAGGATAATGAGATTAATTGATTCATGATCTCAGAAAATGGTATTTGTTGCGGTCTAATTGGCGAGATATAACTAATAGTTGGCGGCATAGAATAGAATGGCATAGATTTTCTAGGCACCGGTGTGTACGGACTTTTGTTTAATCCACAGAATAATTATATAATAGTACTAACGTGTTACACTCACGATAAGCCCATCGTTATCGATTATCATAAAGCTTTGGATTTTGTTCTAACAGCGGTCAAAGTAATATTGAAATATTATAATGGCATATCGTAAATTGACTTTCAAGGACCGTTAAAAGTAAAACAAAAAGTTCCAAGAACATATTCTGTTTCTCTTGACCCATAGACTAGGGTGTAAGTTTGCAATCGCAAGCACATTGGATTGGATACTTCCCTTTTTATTATGCAAAACTTTGAAAATAATTTCACTGAATATAGGAGGATGGCAACATAAATGGCCGCTTGTAGCCAAACTATCCGTGCTACTGTTGAAAGTTGTGGTATCTGTCGATAAGTAAGTAATTTTTCAGGAAACCTTAGAGATATTATCTGTTTGAGAATGATTAATATTACTAATGTTCAATGTGTAACCTTCATGGGTGACCGTACATTTCCATCTCAAATATTGTCCACACTCGTCGTGTTCGTGTCACACAGCTTCGGTGTTCAATGGATTCTGTACACAATATCCAAGATCGAGAGGCTTGCGGAAGGCTTGCGAGCGAGGGGCGAGCGGCGCGGGGCGCGGGGCGCGTGGGCAAGCTGACATCACCGCCGCAGCCAGCCGATCTTACATCACCCGCTGTCTCCCACTGACAAGCAGACCGACTAGTGCTGCACTGGCTTACCGACGATTTGACAGCAAATGATAAATATTTAGTTATTGTTTTCACTTTAAAAACAATAATAAATCATATCAGAGATTAATGAAAGTGAAAAGTATTAAAATAGGCGAGTCATCTACTACAACATATTTGTTCCAAAATTGGTGCAACGGCATCATATAGCCAATCATATTTTATTTAAGAATCTATTCAATAAATCATGCTTTTATTTGAAATCCTATTCATGAAGATTATTAACTACTTGAATAATATAAAAATATTATAGTACATCACTGGCAGCTCGCTCATTTTATCGACTACCAATCACCGCGCACACACGGTCAATCAAATTGTAATATTAATAAATATACTGTATTGTGAAACGATAATTGCATGTATAGGTATTGCTACACACCGCACCGGAAGATAAGGCCTGCCTAAGGAACTCAAAGTCCAATTATTAAGTTGCCATCATTGATATTTCAAAATCATTTTGTCAAAATTTTAAGCATTTTATTCCAGCTGTCACAAATATTAATAAAAATAAAATAAATTAAATGAAATGAAATAAAATTAATGCGTAGAGATTTTTTGAATTCATATTTTATTCTGTTTCGGAATACCAACATCAGTTATGGAAAAAATATCTTAAAATCTACATCTATAGGTATAAAGTCTCCTGTGCGGAGGTAAAGTGAAGCCTCTTTTTTTAGCAGATTCTTATGTAAGTGAAAAGTAAAAAGAAAAAATAAATCTATTATTACTTTTATTTCGTATATCGATGAGATGCGAGATCATTCTAACGATGACACTTGTCAAAAGCTTCAATTCATGCCATAATCTATCAATACAGCCGTGTGTGAAATGCACCTTTAAGGCTCTTAGGAGTCTTAGAAGAACAACATTGGTGTAACAGTCTATCGGCAAAATCAAAAAGGATATACAAGTATTCAACGGTCAAGGCTAATCTTCGCCCACATGCTTACGAATACGAATATTAACCGATTTCACGACAATTAATAGACAATTGCCTTAATTGGATCTGTCTTTATAAACAACAAAGGACACATTAACGTGTAAAAACAAGTTGGAAATAATAATGATAACATTTTGATGAGCATTTGAATAGAATGCCATAGATGATCCGGATCAACAGCTTATTCACAAATCAGTGGGTAATGATGACAAAATGCTTTATTGAAGTTTCGATGAAGCGAAAAGCACGGTGTGTCCTACATTTCCCACGGCAATGATGTCAAATTGACTTATCAATCAGTGCAGAGCGGATGCGAGCGGTGTCGGCGGCCGCAACTAACGTGGGCGGTGTTGTATACCAAGTCGTTTAGTTCATGACGCGATGCTAATAGAACGGCGGGATATGCGGTGCGATTTAACAAACGAAACGGAATAACCACTTGAAAATTCGATACTCTCAAAATAATCACCACTCCAACGCATTTACTGAGATGACGAAGCGCAAAACTTTAACCGTTAGGTGTTAAATTCGAGATAATGGCGTATGAGAGAGTAACAGCACTTCGTGAGGCAGACTAGGATGTTGCTGGTAATTTAAGAACGTTTGTTAGACAGGCAAAGGAAGCATTTTGTGTCTGTTGCCCGTTAACAATGGACGCGCGAGGTCAGGCTTTGTGCTGCAACGATTGTGTTCTCGTCTAGAGAACGGGTTCAATATATCCTCCCAATAATGTCATCTCAGCTAGGGAAACCTTTACATTACATTGAGGTTTAAATTGGAACACAAAGTCACGGAAGTTTGTCAACAACAATGAAGCGATCAGAAGACTCGCACAATAGGCCATACACGGATTCATTCAAAATAGTTTCAAGGTGTATGAAATGAATATATCAATCGCTACACTTATCAACGACTTGAATAATGACCACATCTTATTTTAAGAAAACGTTTCCCTATCCTTTCGAGAGATTCGTGTGCGTGTGATCTGAGGGAACATTGATTGATTGATTGATTGATAAATACTTTATTGTTCACCATAATAAATACATACAAGGACAGTACAAAGTGGAACAATTGGCGGCCTTATCGCTGAAAAGCGATTTCTTCCAGGACATTATTCTTCCAGAACATTATTAAAAATCAGTGAAAATACCCAGAAGATTTAAAACAATTGTGAAAATAGAAGTCTTATTTTGTGAAAAGAATATAAGCGAGTTATGTGATTGAACAGTTTGGCCCTCAGCAGGTCTCACATAGAGGATTGAGGGCCGGCCCCGCCTGTACTGATTAAACTATGCACATTACAGTAAATTATCTAAATATCTCACTATCATCGAATTCGCATATTTTCTTCGAATTCGCTTTATTGGAAACCTATTTCCGTTTATCGATACGTTATCATGCGGGGACATTCCTTGGAACAACATTCTAGTCAATCTAATATGGACAATGACATGTCTAAACTTTGAAAGTAAAAAAATCTGTTAGTATGCTCATAACAAGTCACAAAATCAACTGGGGACCATCTTGAATCGTTTATAGAATTAAAAATTTCGTGGTTAACAAAAAACGGACGTATGACTGGCTGACTGGATAACAGAACGCTGACGTCATATCATCGCCGTAAATACAACTTCAAGCTTCATTAAACAGAGAGCTAGGAGACTATCCATGTGTTCCTCGGACGTTTATAAAGAGTGATGAAAACTTTGATTTGGATAGTATTTTCTTTTTTTCATGATCCATTGTTATTGTTATGCATTATACAGTGTGTTTTTTTAAACATTGATCAAATTTTGTGGTGTGGCTTACAGTCAGTTGCAAGAACGATCTTTAAAGTTAATGCGTCATTAAAGGTATCACCGTCCTTTACTTCTTTTGAAAGAAGAAAAAGATGGCGATACATTTAATGAAGCATTAACTTTAAAGATCGTTCTTGCAACTGACTGTTAGACCATCAAACTGAACAACTTTGTCTATGGGACCAACTTAATCAGAGCAAAAAAATTATCAGCTGTTCCATACATTTTGATCTGATTAAGTTACTACCACAAAATTTGATCACTGTTCAAAAAACACACTGTATTATAATTATAGGCTAGCCAAGGCATAGAAAAGTGTATAGAGTTAAAGAAGTAGGTAGGCAGGTAAAACAGCATATAATATAATAGGTACGCAAATGGTATAAAATACTAACATCATTATTATAAATCAGCCAATAAGGCTCAATAAAAGAAAAGATTATCAAGACAAGTGTTATATTGTTTTAAAACAATGCATCCTTGTAATGAGGATCAACGAGGTTTTTAGTTAAATATGTTAAGTTACAGTCACATCAAAATCAATTATTTCAGTGAAAGAATTATTGAAATTGGACCAAAAATGACGAAGATAGAGCGATTTTTGTGTCGCATTCTCAAAAACGCTCCCTCGCTGTTGACGTCATCAGCCACGTTCGCCGCTCAGCGGCCCGGCGGGTGTTTGTTCGGGGGATCGTGGCACGTGACGTCGTCGCATGCCGGCCGCGTTTTTTAAACTCACTTTTTAAAACTTCAATAATTTTGACATTACTTAATGGATTTGAGAAATTTAAACAGAGATTAACTCAGTTGTTGATATTGTATTTGATGTGATATACAAAATTGATATATTCAATTGTCGTGTTGATCCTCATTAAAAGGCATTCGGCGTATGCTGTTGAACGTAAGATCTTTGATAGGTACGCAAATGGTCATTAATTGGGAGTGTTTGCATGACTTCATTATAGGACAAATGTCAATGAAATAAATCACTGTCACACATAAATCTTCTTTTGTCGAATGACTTGCTGGTCGTTCAACTTGAACTGTGCTTTGATACAAGTTGGACCCAGCGAACCAAAACCTAGAATAGAATAGATTTTAGTAGAATAGGTTTTGTTTTAGGTTGGACCATTCTCTTCTGCGTAATTTTCTACAGGATATTAGGTAACAGAGAAAAGTTTTATTGCTATCTTGATCTCGAATTCAGTGTTTGAAAACAAATCACAAGTCACAACTCGTTTTACTAAAATAAACAAACTATTATTTCTGTGACTGTCAAGTATGAAAGCCAGGAGACAAGTCTCTTAGTTGGAGCCTGGAGGACAAAGATATTCCGACATGAATTCTCCAAACTGCCAAAACTTTACAACTAAACTGTATGGAATTGGGCACGGCCAGCAAGCCCGATCACATCAGGCACCACCGGTTGTTCTAAGAATATAGTTAACAATAAGAATTTCAGAAAATTCAATTGATTAATGATAATGCGTGAGAGCAATGACGTAACGGTTTAATGTCAAATTAATTCAATTAACAACAATATCTGTAGTTTAGCACCTGCACTATCTGATCCAGCTGTCTATAAAATCAGGACTTTTATTCTATGACAATACTTGGGCCAGCTGTTCCTTCTAGGCCTACGAGTATTTCAAAACAAACAAAGTTTAACGGTATGCCGTTTTAAAATCGACCGAGAACAGTGTCCTTGGTGAATTGCCAACTAAATGCGTTACCGCAACACTATAGTGATAGTGTACCGTACATACAATACAAGATTATATCAAAAGTTACTTTCCAACTTAATGTCCTGAAATGAAAGCCTTTAACACTATTCGATAACACACGTAATACAAGGATCACAAAAAAATATCCTGTTTCTTAATTTCATATAGGTACCTACGTATTATTCACCTGTGCAGATACGAATAATAGTTTTTCCACAAACATTTACACAACATCACAATAAGTAGATTGTATTTTTTTTTTCAATTAGCCGAACTAAATAGTTTCTAGTGTCACCGCGCATGAACCATTCTGTGGGGCCGATCGCGCAGCACTGGTAACCGGCGAACGATAGCGAGTGCGCGACCCTTTTACCGCTACCACGATACCGCTGTCATCATACACAAACGCAATAGTATCGCTGAAGTCATCGTTATTTCGCGTAAAATAAAATCGATCAACAGTCACGTCAATGAAAAAATTAAAACTATGGAGTCACAATTACTTTCAAAGTTTAAATTGATTGTTAGTACAATAGATGCTGAAGGCAGATGGACAGGTCAGTATGTGAGGTACAAGCAAACACGAAAGCGGTTCATAGTAAGAGTCGTTGTTACCTCGCCGCTGCTGATAACAAGTCACATAACTATAACTAGCCGCACACACAAAACTTCGTGTGTAGCTATTGGGTAAACAAATTCTAGTTAACATACTAAATACAGTTAAGTACCTACATGATAGAAAAATAATTTTCACCTTTGCTGTTTGTAGACACCAATTTGGTGATTTGACATAAGTAAGCAAAAAAATACATGATCAGCTCAAAAACGTGTTGCTTTCATTCAAAAGAAATGTTATGAAAGTTTTAGATCTTATTAATGTTAATTAATAATAAAGTGTACGACCAACAATGGATAACTGTGAGAATCTAAGGGAGAGTTTATATGATTGGAAAAATTCTTTAAATACCTTTTTTTACTATTAGTATTGACCAAATTAGAGCGCACATTGGTGCCCCTAATTAACAATAATGTTTTCTCTTAATTACCTATATATCTTTTGTAGCGTGTTTTAATATTAATTATTACGAGAAAAATTGAGAAAATAACAAATTGAAACTACTGAATTGATTTCATTCTTTACTTAAATTTGGGTTAAACGTTATTATAACAAAGAGTGATTTGTTATTTTTATCAGCATAAAGTAAAAAAAAAGGTTGGACATTCCCAGGGGGCCTAACATTTAAAAGTGTCCATGGTGTCCAATGTCATAGGATAACCCGGGTGTTTGAAATGGAGAGTTCATAATAATATAAAGAGACTACGCGGCCATATTGATGGCTGTTTCAATCAATTCTTCGTATGACAGCACATTACCTACACCAAAAAAAGACATAAAAACGCAAGTAGTAAAGAAAAGAAAAATTAAAACTACTGCAGCTGCACACACATATACAGTACGAGACAACGAGCACGCAACTGACAAGAATGTCACATGAATGTCACTTCACTACTTTCTTCAGTACCTTAATTTTCACCCTTGTAATTTTAATTATTTATCTTTTAAACCGTGTTGGTGTTGGAAAGTGCAGCATGATATTGTAATCTCTTTATTTTATAAATCTTATCATTTTTTGTGTCCGTTACAGCCCAGCCTGCCTAGCATGACCGATTTATATCGCGTGATATAGAGTTTTATCACGTTTAACTGTCAAAAAGACAAAGAAGTTTGACAGTTGAGTGTCGATAAAATGCTGTATCACGCGATATAAATCGGTCATGCTAGGCTGGCTGGCCCTATCATAGGATAGGAGTAAGCGTGCTGTGGCGGGTGTTGTTTAATTGTTCTATTTTTATTTTATTTTTTATTTAGTGCATATAAGTTTTTTTGTGACCACTATCTGTAAGAGGTTAATAATAAACTATTTTCTATTCTATTCATAATTAGAGGACTGGGGGAAGTGAACACTAATGTGTGGTGTGTTGATTAGAATGGAATATACCGAATTAAAAAAAGCTGTCATTAAGTATATTGGTGATTTTCCCGCGTGATCGCTCGCAGGTGGTATCGAGGATGATGTCACCGCATTGTCACACCTCGTATTTTATATGTATACAGCCCATTTAGGCAATCGTACTGACTGCCCATCAATTATTTCCGAACATTTGTATTACATGCCGACATGGAAAAAAATATAGACACAATCGAATGGCCCTTCAGCTTCAGTAAGTAAGCGAGGGAGTTAATAACTCACCAATTGTTATTGTTTTGCTTCCAATTAGTTCGCTTTAGATTTATTTGGCACGAAAGTGGCAATTAGCGTGTTTGTCACCTACAAACCCTAGAGTTTAGAACCCAAGTCCAATCCTTCTTTGGAATTTTTACGATAAGAAGCGCACATTTGGAGATTGCGCAAAAAAGCTATAAAATAGAATAAAATTTGAAGTTTGCTATGAAACTAATATTTATAAAATAAAATAAAAAATAAAATAAAATAAAATTTGAAGTTTGCTGTGAAACTAATATTTATAAAATAAAATAAAAATTGAAGTTTGCTATGAAACTAATATATAAAATAAAATAAAAAATAAAAATAAAATAAAAAATAAAAATAAAAATAAAAATAAAAATAAAATAAAATAAAATTTGAAGTTTGCTATGAAACTAATATTTTTTATATGTTTTTTCCCATCAGCTTGCAAGGTAAATTTGAAGTTTGCTATGAAACTAATATTTTTTATATGTTTTTTCCCATCAGCTTGCAACGTAATTAACTGCATAGGAAATATTTTGTCTGGAATTTAATGGATTCGTTTATATATAAGTACTCCGAGAAAGCTGACACTCTGATTTCGGATATATTGAGGCATCGGTGCTTATGTATGTTAAGTTATTAGGTATGTGCACCCTATATATTCCTACACTGAAATACCTTGTTCTAATATTTATTAAACTATATTCATAAAGATGAATATTTGCATATAAATGTAGCAATCATAATTGTACCAAAACATTATTCTGTATGTGAATTTGGCACTTGACAACTAAGGTTAATGGTATTAATGCTGTTGCCAAAATAAAGAGAGGATCGATCGTATGAAATTGATAGAAATTGAAGAAATTGATATTGAATAAATTTCATGTTGGTTGATTGGGAGATTTGGGAGGTTCTGGTTACTATTTGTAGCAGAGTGGCAATCTTATTAAAAAAATATTACAAATATTATGCGAAATTATATTTAAAGGCAACAATAAAAAATACAGTCCTCTCTATATTTTGAAATACAGTAAAGGCAAACTATCTTGAGTTATTCCGTTTTCAGTTAATTAAGAAATCATCAGCAAATTACTAGGCGTCGTTTAGGATTTGGTGCTCATTTACTTATCTATTACTATGTTTGGGTAAATAATCATCTCGTAGATGTTAAATATTTGTATAACATTTTTCAAATTAAAATGTGGTTAAAATTTTGGTGGTCTTTAACTATTTTTGGGTTAACAATGATAGTTTGGAATAATTTGTTTAATAGGATAGCAAGATGTAAAAACTTTGGTTATAATTTCACATTTCACAATAATTTTCAAAATCATACAATATTTTTCTGGACACTCGTTGATGTCTTTTGATCGTAAATAAAATGAAAAATCATTCGAATATTTTTTATGAACTTCGAATACTTAAATTGGCTACAATTCGTTTTAATATCAACTTTAGCAATAAAAGCACTAATTATTATATTAACTCATATCACAAAGCAAAAACAAACCTATTAATCTAATCATTATATCCAGCTGTTGCTATCGTGCAAAGTGATTTTATGTGCTGTCCAAGACATTTTTTGTACAACCAGGAGGCTAATTGTCTAATTTCAAAATCTATCGCAATCGCTTTCAGGATGTAATACATTGATGCTCCTTTTTGGCACAAATAAAAACTTACCAAAGAAATGCAGCAATGTGTTACATCTGTCAATTGAAAGCGATTGCGATGGATTTTGAAAATTAGACAATAAGAAGGCCGGTCAAGTTAAGTCAAGTTAGAAGAGAAAAGTGTTTCAAAAGATTTATCGATAGGTAATTATTATCGTTAACAAGTGTACTAATACTAACGCTACTGGCATGGCGACGGGTGCCGTGAGGCAAGGAGAAAAGGAGAGGGGTCACTTTTTCTTTAGGTGCCGAGTTAACTTCATTGTTAATGCCATGCTGGGGGGAGATGTAAAATGGCAGGCAGTGACCGACTTCGCTAAAGAGGTCATGTCCGAAAAGGAGGCTGCAGAACGGGTCCGAGAGGCGGATGCGCTTGCGGACCCAATTCGCAGAAGGCGGCCGGGAGGTGCGAGGAGGCGCCACGCGCACCTCATTCCCCCATAGTGTTTAAGGGCCAGGGCGGCGGAACCGGGGATTCCGTCGTCCACTTAGGGCCCTGGTGGAGGAGAGACGCTCAAGTGTTCCGAGCGCCTCTTCAGGTATAGGAGACGTTAAACGTCTGGAGAGCCGGAGTCCGAAGGGACCGGCGCAGGGCGGAGACATGGAGATTGCCATCCTGGTCCCGCTGTCCTCGTCCAATGCGCGGATGAAACACCCCAGGGTTTTTAGTGGATGCACCACATAACCTCCCCCGTGTTCCCCGCGCGGGGGTGGTATGCGAAGGCATTCCCTGGGTTAAAAAAAAAGGTGCCGAGTTAACTTGACCGCGATGGGTTGTATACAAATACAAATATATATTTCTTTATGTCTTTCTCCAGACACGTATTGAACCAAAAACACGATTTAGTGATTTTGGCTCGATACATTTTAATTTCGAAAATACCTTTTAAACATTCTTTAGAAACAACGTTAAGTATTCAAGTCGAAATTGCTTTGAATAAAGTGTATCATCAATATTCACAACCGTGTAGAAGCATTTCTCTTTAATCGCTATGGTTATTGATGTTTGCGCCGAATCTGCCCATCGGTCTCGCCCCCGCGCGCGTCGTTTTCTCATTGCTATCTCGCTTTACGCTTTATTCTTGACATAGATAGATATATTTTTTACATAGCCCTTAAAAAGTGAAATTTTCAGATATTGAACATATATTTTTTTTTTACCTTTTCTTCTGAACTTTTTTATGACAAGTGTTTACGTAAAGTAAAGTAAGCTATTCTTTTTTAAGAAAAAAAAATCAGACCGATTGTTTAGAGTGCATCAAATCCTGGATAGGTCTTTTAATCAACTATAAAAAATATTTATCCAGCAGGGTTGGACCACCCTGTACGTTTTAATATATCAGGCAAATATGTGTAGGTCAATTTTGAAACTGAAAAATATTTTTCAAATAATAATGTCACACAATGTTTTTTTGTAAACACTAGTTGATGTTTTTTGATCGTAAATAAAATATAAAATTATTCCATAAAAAATTTAAGAGCTTCGTTTAAATTGGCTACAATTTCTTTCTATATTGCTTTATTATTTACTTTAACAATAATATTATGAACTAATATATCTCGATAAGTGTACCACTAGTGGCTCCGTGAGCTGTAAACCTCACGTTAAAACCGGCCAAGTGCGTGTCGGGCCACGCGCCATAGGTTTCCTTAGTTACCATGATGTTGTTAAAATGATAGTGGTAATAAACCACTATCATTTTTCGTCTGCAAAAATAGCTTTGTTTTTCACAGTGTTGGTATGAATGACAAGACAAAGTTATATTTTCGGTTTTGGAAAATATGCTATATCTTAAAAACTAATTACTATATCTCGTTCAAACAAATTTTCGTTGAAAGTGTTTATGAAAGTCTATAGCATATATTTTTTTTAGATTTTTCACTCTCTTATTTCAAATAATAAATAAATAAGAAGATGAACTTTGACTCTTATAAAAAAAAACTTTACTTTGCACCGCTAACAAAAAAGTTTTGTTACATTTTTGATCTCGATAAGTGTACCATGAGTGACACGCAACGTCCGCGTCCGTTGTCGAACAATTACCAAAATAAAGTTGATGGCGAGAGCGTACTGTGATATTTTGGCAAGTCGGGCAGTGCGTGTCGCGCGCGCGATGGCATCATCGCTGCGGAGGATCGTGACGTGACGTCATCGCCTTTTCCAAACGTGGCGGCCAGACGAAAATAGCCCCCGCCCCACCGACTGCGGCCCCTCGCGGCGTCACCGACCGATTTAGCAGCCAGAGCTCCCCAACCAGATGTTGGCGCCCTGCACCTCTGCAGCGGTTGATGCTCTTTCGTTGCTGAGGAGTAGGTATCACTTCCCGGCTTTTGCAAGAACAAAACAGCAATCGCGACCAAAATCGGTACGCAAAATATTTTACGCGGAAAACTGGATAAAATATTAATGAGTTTAATCAATATGAAAGAAATTCAAATTGGATACCATACCAATTCAAATACCATTGTGGATTGCAATAAATAAAATTAAAAATATTAATAAATCATAAGTCGACGACGACACAGGACAAATATTGATAATTTTAAGTAAAACTCTGAAACATTTGTAGCAAAGAATATGAAACTGTAACTAGCTCAGTTCTCCTCTATACTCCCGTGGCTTTAACCACATCAAACATGCCGTCCTGTCGTTGACATGACACACGTTTCCACAGAAAATGTGACAAAGCTGCCAACTGTCATATCACGGCAGGAAACCAACTGGCATTCGTCTGAGTCAAATCATATAGAATTAACAGAATCAAGAGACTTGTTTAACCTACCTACGCAGTGGTTAAAGTAGGGCAGATTTTTTTTTTACTTAACTTTCGAAGAAGATTGAACAATCAGCCTCCACTCTGTATTTTTGTTAAGTTAGCTTCTTTTTAATTCCGTGGAGGGTGATGTCAGCAAATCAAATAGGACGTTAACTTTTGTATATCATGAGAAATGTCAAAGTATGACATCATTTGCAGACAAGAAGTTATTGATAATATCCGAAGGTTAGTCAGATGTTAACACATATTGTCGTATTTGTGCTAGATATTGGAGTAGTTTCGTTAGGTTGTTTTTGAAATGATAACAATGCGATAAGACCTATCTGCGATGTAAAAACGTTGTTGCCTGCATTTTATACTTAAAAAAAAATTGGCATTGCATCTTCATTGCTGCAATAAAACTAGGCTTATTACGTTACTTCAATTCCTATATAAAAAGGGCAAGCAATGAAAATGTAGGTAACTAGTTAATCTGTTGGATTTACTTATGGCTACTTGTTTACATAACCATTACGAGTAGAATCTTATAACTACAAATTTTCTAAAAAAAAAGCCTTATCTAATCCAAGTCCCGGAAAACACCAAAATGTATTTCATTAATTTCTGCTCGCCTACCAATAATAATTATATAATATTTTTTTTCTCCAATAATGAAAGTAACACGTAAGCAATTGCACGCAGTATCGTAATAATATGCGAGACTGTACAGAGTTAGTTGAATAAAAGTTTACTGCAAAGAGAAATAAATAAGTATATCATCGAGGTTATTATAAACTTCATGTACTTATAAATAAATAAAATAGAATCCTCAATCAGACCGACTGAGCTTAGTGGCGATGATATGATAAGATACGGTGGTAAGAGCAAGACGGCGTTAGTTGATGGTAGAATAACGTTGATTTTCGTATAATGCTCTTGCGCCATTCATTGCTGAAAACACCCGCGACAGTCGATCGGTTCTCAGAAATCTACTCGCGTTTCCTGGAAGCGCTACTACTTGCGCACACACGCTCATGGTTTCAGTATATGTACGTGTACAAACACTGCTACCCACGGCCTCTGATAACGAGCAACCGTGACGAGACGTATCGGTGTTCAGTGCTCTCATTAACTCAGTCGGTATTGCGTGTCCGGCTCGGCTTACACCTAATCAAACAATATTGCTGGCTGCACAGCCAGGAGTTACGATGAGGCTGTCAACGGAGCTAACGAGGGGAATGAGGCTAACAGCTGATTATTACAACAGCAAACTAATAGCTTGCAACTGAGATTTGCCATTGCATTAAATTGAAGTGCGCAAACTGCGCAAACAACGTAATTTGTAGGTGCAACGAGTTGTTTAAGATATTACCACATATTACATTTAATGGAGTTTTCCAAACTCTGTGCAGATTTTATACAAATTAAAGGATGTTTGTTTGTATAGGTATTGTATAGTCATGAAAGTGACGAGTATACAATGTTTGGTTAGCGATGTCCCCCCTGCTGGAATGACCAGATTTTTTTTTTCTCTTTATTACGGAACAAACAGTCACACATTTATACTTATTGCAAAAGAACATGATGTACTTAAAGACCTATAGTTCACTAGAATTATTATACATATAAAGATACAAATTGCGTGGAGCTCGGTGGCGCAGTGGTTTAGCGCCTGGCCCAGCGATTGCGGAAGTTAAGCAACGTTCGCATGGGTCGGTCATGGGATGGGTGACCAAAAATTTATTATCTCGAGCTCCTCCGTGCTTCGGAAGGCACGTTAAGCCGTTGGTCCCGGCTGCATTTGCAGTCGTTAACACCCACCAATCCGCATCTGGCCCGCGTGGTGTGTTATGGCCCATCCTCCATCCTCCTTACCACCCATAAGGAAGGCCTGTGCCCCAGCAGTGGGGGGACATCAAAAATGGCTGATGGACAAAGATATAAATTTATCGTGAAATTTTACTTAAGTCGATTTATGTATGCCAAAAGATTTTGTTAGGTGTACTGTGACTTTTAGAAAATATGATATATCTCGAAAACTAATTACTATATCTCGTTCAAACCAATTTTCTTTTTATAAAGATCTATAGCATATATTTTTCACTCTCTTATTTCAAAAGTTAGGGGGGGGTGTTTATCTTTCAAACGGTTGACTTTGAGAAAAAATTGTCTTAGGAACCTCAATGTCATTTTTAAAGACCTATCTATAGACACCACGCACGTATTGGTATGAAGAAAAAATTTAGTTCCATGTATGGTATGGGGAGCCCCCCCTTAATCTTTATTTTTTTTTTATTTTTGTATTAAAATCGTTAAGCGGTTAACAGAATACATCTACCTACTAAGTTTCAACTGTGTAATCCTAATACTTTAGGAATAAAATGGCTGTGACATACGGACGGACAGACAGACAGACATGACGAATCTATAAGGGTTCCGTTTTTTGCCATTTTGGCTACGGAATCCTAAAAAGGGACTTAAAATAGCACGAGCAGTTTACGACGTTTATTTGATACCAATCATTCCATCAAGGAAAGTCTTAACGAGGAAGCCGACTTCAATAGGAGCATCCAGTTTATTGACGGACCTGCCAATGACGCTCAATAGAATGATCGTAGGTTACCGAGGTCAGCGGGCATGAGCCAGCGGTCAATAGCGAGCTCATGACATTTGGTCCCAATGAATATCAATTACTTGCCATCGGTGTGCCGATACCATTTGTTTGTGATCGACTTTCTAACACTATATAACACACTACCCCATAAATTATCCATACTCACTCACATGAATACTTATTATATTAACTCTTTATAATTAAACTTGGCTAACAATCGGCTCCCAATGACTGTGCAGACATAAATAGTAGCATCTTTTTATTTTATCACAACATTCACGACGTAAACAGAATAGTAATAAATATCAAAGCTATTTTCGCATTCTTTCTAGCCGTGCTTTCCACTCTCATTAAAATTTTGTAATATTTAAAAAAAACTGTCACGAGGAAAATTTGGCGTTGTAAATTATATGCACAGAAAAAAAATGATTATATCATTCTATGATTTTTGTATTTTTATATTTTACGAGGGAAGACAGACCATTGCAGTGAGCGTATATCGAAAAATCATAGTTCATAGTATTATAGCCAAGCTAATAGAACTGATGAAATGTAAAACAAAAGAACTTATCGTTTGCAAACATGAGGACCTTCCTATTAATTTAATTAATATATTCACAACAAAAGGCACGTCTTTTCATGTTTGTAGATAAATATTAATCCTAATATAAAACTTGCTCATTATGTTTTTTACATTTTATTAATAAATGAAATAATAACATAAGAGTGATTTTTGAACCGAAATAACCGACATTTTTGAGGTACCTACTTTATTTAAAAAAAAACCACATGACTTTGGGGGAAGGGGGTAGATTATAACCTCACCGCTTATCACCAGGGGGAGTTATGTGTTGCAAATTTTATGTGTTAGTTGCTAATAGTAGTTTATGATACTGCCACATAATGAGGGGTATTAAAACATGAGTGTGTGTTTAAAAACCGAGCCGTAGGCGAGGTTTTTAATAGTATCACACGAGTGTTTTAATACCTAGTTATGTGCAGTTTCATACACTACTTTATCTACACTCATACTTTTAGGATTGAACCTACTAAATAAAAGATCAACGTTAGAAAAGAGAGTGAGACATTGTTTGTATTAGCTAGGTATTACCTAGCTTACCTTACTTAGCTGCATCTAAAATATCGAGCAGAGTCAAATTTTCTTCACATTTTAAATCAAGAATTAAAAAAACCTACGAAATTCATTATAACAAAATGTTAAAATTGAAATCAAAACATTTTTGTAAAGCTTTAAAAAATTAAAAATGGCGCGCATTCCATTAGAAAAAAATAATGAGATGAGTGCACTGGGTTGCGTTCAGAACCTACGCTCCGAGTGCAACCGAACGCTCTAACGGCGTTCCAAACATTAGAGCGTGACTTCCGGTTGTAACAGCTTTCCCGTTTCAAACGTCAGAGCGTTGCAACTTTTTAACCATCAAAATCGGTGGTTTAAAAACGCTGACGTTTGTCTATAGTAAAAATGTCAATGCCATTTGACATTATTTTGTATTTTGATGTTTTTGTGTCTAGTTTTTTAAAATATTCATGGTAGCTCCTCAGAAACAGATTTTATTTCATTTAGAATAAAGGAAAGTTTAAATTATTCGCATTCCAAATGGAAAACGAAGAATTTGTACTATTAATATCATTTAAAGTTCTTGGTCGTTCCGAACCTTAGAGCCAAAAACCAAACAACCGCACTCTAAGCCTAAACGCAACCCTGCAAACTAATCGCACTAATGTCATCGATCACCATAGAGTGCATTTTAATCATGGAAAATGTGTGGGAAAATATCGTTGTTTTTTTTAATATCACGGCACTGCCTACTTCTTGGATTTGCCCTGTATCGTAATGAGAAAAGTTATTTTATGATTCAGTTGACTGCATCGTAATGAGATTTTTTTTTAATTTTTCGTGTCCACGAAAATAAAGTACGTATTTATATTACCTTTTTTTAAGTTCATATTGGGAACATTACGATGTGAGTGTAGATAAAATATATTTAACAAATTAAAAAAGTTATAAAAGTGACCAAAGGTTTTCAATATCTGAAAATAAATGTCACAATCAGGGTCAGTTTGTCAATTTGACAGTGACGTTTAAAGAAACGAAGTTAACGTAAGTAAAGTAAACAAAGGTTTACATTTTTGCTGGGAAATTAGTAATGCGACTTTAGTTAATAACTTATCAATAAAAGTCATGCTGTGTTTGCCTATAACTCTGTACTTTTAATTTTATTATTTTAAGGAATTGTATTGTATGCTAAAGTGTAAAAATGTTGGCAGACCTATAATAAATAAATAAATAAAAAAACATTTAGAACAGTATTTTTTAAGTGCTTAAGTATCATGGACTATTCCCCCAACTTTGTACTAATTTTTGAACGACTTTCGAAGGCCGACGTCAAATTTTCTATGATTTGCTGTCTTGATTTCTCAGAGCGAGATTCTGACCCTTTATTTTAGGATCCCTTATCTACCATTACGCAAAAGATATATGAGACTTACTTGGTGATGGTGGGAGAAGCATCTGATCGCGCGGCGGCGCGGCCGGGCCGGCGGTCCGCAGCCGCGTCCACCATGCCTCCGCATCACCGCGGCTGCGAGCATCACTCGCCACCCCACTCCGCTACCACATCACCCGCGACACCGGACACCCGCGGTCGACACCCGACACTACTGCGGCTACGGTACACGCGCAAATAACACTCGATGCCCCAGCCGGTAATGCAATCTGCAACAATGAAGTCATGTTGTAGTTCACACTGCCATTTATCCTGGAACGAGGGTCTGGGCAAAAATCGGCTGTGGAGTTTTTTAACAGCTTCCGTCATAGCATTCGGACTCATGACTCGATAACTTGATGCGGTTCGTGAGGGACCTTTACTGTCAGAATCTTTGGCGGGATGACAAATTCAAACCAGTTTCAGAAAGGTTCGTGTGATGAACTGAAACTAGGGTTGGATTGGATAGCCTTATTTCACCACGGAGCGGAAACCACCATTTTATATGAACTAAGTTGGTCGTGACATGAATACTATTCATCATCATCGTATCAGCCGCACGACACTCACTGGCGGGTATAGGCCTTCCCCGAAGATCTCCACAACAATCGGTCCTGCGCTGTCCGCATTTCACCGATCGTCAGTACACCTCACAGAACAAAGAAAATGTTTTCTATGTTCTGTGGTCCACCTTGCTGGGGGCCTACCCACGGAGCGTCATTCGGTGCGCGGCCGCCATTCCAAAACCTTTCCACCCCAACGACCATCGGTTCTTCTCGCTATGTGTCCCACTCCCACTTCAACTGAGCAATCCTTCGAGCGATGTCAGTTACTTTAGTCCTCCTACGGATCTCCTCATTCTGATTCGATCGAGCAGGGAAACGCCAAGCATGGCTCTCTCAATCGCACACTGGGTGACATTGAGTTTTTACGCGACTCAAAATTCAGTTAGCGACCACGTTTTACTGCCGTATGTCATCACTGGCAACACACACTGGTCATAGAAGACTTTCGTCTTGAGACACTGAGGTAAGTTGAACGCGAAGATCTTTCGAAGTTTCCCGAATGCTGCCCATCCGAGTTGAATTTGACAATAGGTCTCTTTCTCGAAGCTTGACATGCCTAACTGGAATGTCTGTCCTAGGTAGGCTAGGTGTATACCTAGCATTATGTATATAATGGTCAACAACTTCGAGTGTAGTGTTCCCAACATGAACTGAAGCGGGTGCAACATGGGCATTCGACATGATTTTCGTCTCCTCCATGTTCATTCTAAGACCCACTCTTCATTCGACAGCAGTGGCTGTTTCGAATGAAAATTAGTAAAGAGCGCCCGACGCTACGCCAGCCGAATGATTGTCGAATGACTTTAAAAATAGGGAGTTGCTGTTCAAAAGATTTTCATAAAACGAGGGAAAATTAAAAATGGAAATTCCAGTGAAGTTATGGCCAAGGTAAACCGTTCTACAAAAATGTTGCGATCTGCATAGTGGATCAGTGGGGTAGGTTTTTTAAAAGATAAGCCAATGGGAATCGGCTTGTATGGACCCTTTGCCACTGCAGTACAGTCAGCAGCACCCTGGGCTGCTAAAACATGTCAAATTGGACAGTTTTGTAAAACTAAGTATGAATTAATACTGACAAGAAAAAATAGTTCTTAACAGGAAACGTCGGGAAAATCAAAAATCAAACCAAATACCAACTAATTACCAATGTTTTATTTCAGTTCTTAACAGGGTTCGAGGATATATATCAATGGATATATATCATGATATATATCCGATATATATCAAACGAATTTTAGTAATATATATATATCAATATAAAAATAGTTTATTTTTTACATTATTATGTAGATTTTTGCTATTGTATTGTTATTAGATGGCGTTGAAGTAGAGTTAAAACAAACTATTGTTTTGTTTTGCTGTTTATAACTTGAATTTCAGGCATAAAAATAAAAAATAAAAATTGATAATATTGATGTGTGACGTGTGTGCTGACTGTATGTAGGTTAGGTTAGGTGATTAATACATATTAATATCATAGTAAGTGAAAAAAATAATTTTTAAATATAGTGCCAACAAAAAAATATTTTGAATCCTCCTTTGAATTTCATTATCTCCACATTTTCCACCACTCATAATATGGTGATACTAATGTTTTTTTCCCCTGATTTATATCTAATTTGTCAAATACCTAAATAAAACACTAAAAATATTCTAGTTTTTTTTGTTATGTTTTGTTATGTTTATAAACACATATGCAATCAGTATACATCAATAATACAATAAAATAGTAATGTGGCGGTTATACAAAATGGATATATATCACATTTTTGATATATATCGGATATTATATCATAAATATCCGATATTTTGATATTTATAATAAATATCGGATATTTTCGAACCCTGGTTCTTTAGGATCCTACCTATTTATAAGTGTATAAAATGCTTTGATCTTTTGCTTGGTTATTTATAAGGAACTGTTGTTTCAGTTCAGCTAAACATTTGCAATAAAAGAATGGAAAATAGAAAATTATCAATTAAGTAAATAGAACCACATAAATTATCTTATATTATATATATTTTATCATATATTTATGTAGGTATTCGAGTTTAGTAGGATTATTATTATTACTTTATTAAATTTGCACACGTCCAACTACCCCATCACATTTATCTTAATTCCTGTCCATCCCAAGGTTGCCTGGAAGAAATCGCTTTTTAGTGATAAGGCCGCCATTTGTATGTCTCCTTTATGTTTGTATTGTTACTTGTTTGTTCTGTGTGTATACAATAAATAAATAAATAAATAAATCAGATTTGCTCATTTAAATCTGATTTATGTGGCCGTTTCTAAGATATCTATCTTATCTACTTATAGTTAATTTTAGTTAGGTAATAAAGTACCTACATGTCACAGAGTAAACAAAAATCTTCTATTGCAATGGACTGAACTGAAATCATACAAATAAATCAAGGCCGTTCTATCTATCCTGACTGCCTGACTGATGTACCTACTCAGATCAATCTATCTATAGGCTAAACAATAAAAGAGTTTGTAGGTACCTACCTTCCTAATATTTTAACTCCTCCTATCTATACCCTTTCTTGTGGATAAGATTTAAATTTCTCAAAAGAATTATACATTCATTTCCTCTTCTTCTTTCTTTCCTCTATCCTCTTTCTATCCTTCTATCTTTTTCTCTCCACTCTTTTACTTGCCAGGCTTTTAGGGTTACCAGTTCTAATAATGAGAATTCCTGACTTTTTCCGACTTTTCAGAAAAATTTCTGACATTTTGTACACCTATGTCTACATCTTTGTTTGACAATATTTTCTTACTAAAATGATTAACCAATTATGTGTTTTTATTTACTACTTACTTACACTTTTTGGGATATTAAAGATCCCTGACAACTACAGCTTTTCCCTGTTTTCCTGACAGATGCCTTAAATTCCTGACACGTCAGGAAAATTCCTGACACGTCAGGAAAATTCCTGTCATCTGATAACCCTAATCTCAATCCCCCTGCCACCTTTCCCATCCCTCAGGGAACCCCATAGTTGGAAATAAAATATCTTAACTAGCCAGTAAGTAGGTAAACTACAGTTGTTAGTAGGTAGAAAATTAATAATAAAATAAAATCATAAAATAATATTAAGTAGGTAGGTAGGTACCTAGGTACCTACCTACTCTTTTCTGAAAGCTAGGTACCTAAGTACTTAGTTTGTTTCTGACAAAGATTTTATTTCTGGGAGGTGTGTGTGTGGAATTTTAATAGGGGTAGCAAAGACTTCTATGGGGCTTGTATGGGACTTGTATGGGGGTAGTCACACAAAGTTTAGTATAAGCAAATTGGAAAAGTCAATTTACTCAATCCTTGTCCAAACAAATAGGTATTTTACCCGTAGGCAGTAGTAGGTGGGTAAGTAACAAATAATAATCATGATATCATCGATACATTGGTAGGTAATAAAATATAAATATGACTCACCAGGCTGAGTAGGTACTCTGTTACAAAAAGACCGTGTAGTATGTTATCAATATCATAATTGTTGGACGTCACACAATACAAAATGCGTCACTAGTCACACACACACTTTTAAATAGTCGTCGTCATATCAAATTATAACTATTTAGGTACAAAAGCTGAAAATAAATAATTCTACTCTACAACTTTAACTTCACCAATGTCATGTTTTGTTTGATTCTGATTTTTTTGAGTGAGAGAAAGAGAAAACTGACATGACAGGTCAGCCTGCCTGCCTATTGAATTTCTGTAAATTATACTAGTACTGCCATCTAGCGTCATACAATAATACTACGTGTTGCACTAAAAAGCAGCATAGATTATAACTTAAAGCTATCCTTGTAGTGTCGTACATTTTGTAAAGACATAAATGAAACCAATGCCTTTTAAAAGATTTAAACTATTCATAAATGCTTCTTATGTAAAAAAATATATATTAATCATCGTATTTTTACTTCACATTTTTAATTTTAAAATAAAAAAACAACATTTTAGTATTTGACGTGTAATGGTGCCGCTTCTGTAAGGTCACTTCTTTCCATTGAATAACTTTTTTTGTGACAAATGTCTGCATCTGTTGATTAAAATTTTAAACATAGCTTCTAAACAAGGTCAACAGTTTTCATCAACTCACAATTGACGAAAATAATTAGGAATCAGTGCATATTATGTTTGTGGTTTTGATGAATATTCATATCTCAAGTTACAACCAAAGGTACAAGTGCAAGTGTCCGCGAAAATGATCCGTACTTTGTTTTTCGCAATCACAACGTTACATGAACATGGATGACCTAAAATGTGAATACATGAAGAAAAAAGATGCTTCGGACTGTCACAAAGAGTGTAATGTTAAGGGATTATAATGTTTGTGCATGGATTATCATCAATCATGAACTGAATTGAAGTAACGCATAACGATCGGTGATTCGTTGAATCGCAAAAGTGAAAATGTGATGTGTCAAACTGATTGTTTACCTCGCGGACAGGTGAGCGGTTTGTAGAAGTGGTACGCGAGGGCGGCGGGAGGCGGGCGGCATGTCGGGCCGCACGAGTCCCGTGAACGGCGGATACGAGGCCACGAGCGGAGAGCCTCATCGCAGGCTCACTGTCCGGAAGGACCTATTTCCCGAGGTGCGCCTGCCGAAGATCACGCCTGTCGTACCTGATGCGGCCACGACACCAGAAGACGAAGATGCAGTTTCTTGTGTTAAACTTGAAACTGACTTCGAGCAAAGTATTGATGAAATCGCTAAACAAAAGCTGCAGGTGCTTAATGGAGCTCTCCAGTCTCCACGACATCGTCATAGAAAGCATAAACAGCATTCTAGAAGAGATTCAGACCAGTCCACAATCAACGGAAGTCTTCCTTCAAAACGAAAACGCAGAAAAAGTATAAAATCACGTAGTAAAGTGCGGTCTAAAGTGAAAGGTGGTAAGAATTTTAATTTAGTTAGCAGTAGTGAGTGTCAAGACGATGATGAGGACTGGGAAGCTGCTGAGGCAGCTGAAAATAGTGAAAGTTCAGAAGATGAAGTGCTCAAGTGCAGTGTAAAGTTACCATTAATTAATTTGCCTCGGCAGAGTGGCAAACCTTACAGTCATGAACTTAGTCAATTATCTACTAAAAAAAGAAAAAAAGACTCTAAAGAGAGACGGACTTACACCATGACGCCTTGTAGTGGTAAACCACGTTCTATGTTGGGTATTTGTAGTTCAAAAAGTAGCAAAAAGAAGTCGAAGAAGTTAGCCACAGAGTGTACAGCCACTTATCGAAGTCAGATAATGGATATGAACACTATAAGGATTAAGATCAAAAGGACCAGTGTTCATGCCCCTGTAAGTATTCAATACTTTGCTATTCTTCAGAAGTCTATTTACAGAGCAACAATGATAACATTGAACACCTTAAATTACAGAGTAGAATTTTATTAGTTATTGAACAGTTTAATACATATTACCCCTATTAGGCCGGCCACACACAGACGGAATCACGTTACGGAATTCCGTACATACGTGATTCCGAGCGCAGCTAATCCATACAAATCTATGGACTACCACACACATGCGGGATTTTTCCGTACGGAATCTTCATACATTTTCGAAATTCCGTTCGGAATTCCGTAACGGGATTCCGTCTGTGTGTGGCCGGCCTTAGTAGTGGGTACCTTATTCGAATCAATGGCCAAACAACTGAAAAAGTGCAATAATTACCAAGATTATTGAAGTATGACAAATCCTATAACTGAATTTCTCCGCCTCACACACCCCCATATCGCAGTTGTGTGCGCAAGCTCCACTAGCGTAGCCGTGTCATTATAAACAATAATCTTTATTAATTAAATAACCGCTCTGGCCGAGACTGGCCAGAGATGAGGAAACATGGAAAGGACTGAAGGAGGCCTTTGTGTCCAAATAACAGAAGGACAGACTTAAAAGGAAGCTGTAGCTACAAATTTTTAAAAACACTAATTAACTATAATATGTACTTAAATTTTGTTTTCTTTGAAGTACATAGATGCTTATAAAATAAAAAAATATTTAATTTTCCATGATAATGATAACATGGGGATGTATGGCAGGTATTTTAATTTTACAACAGGTAGTTCGATGTTGTTGAAAAAGTATGTAGGCAGTAGGCGGTGGCCTGTGGAGTGGTAGTGTTGTCGAAATTCTATGTGGTAGTTACTTACTTTGTAAACTAATATACCTTTCTTGGGACTTTACTTAACTACCTATATACACCGGATTATCAGAATATTGAGACTAGTTTTATATTGAGATTTCGATTTTGGTAACCACCCATCGCAGCAACATTTTTTATTTCCAAGCATGAATACTTTAGCTAAGGAATAGGTACATAACATAGTAACACAATATAATACTACTGTTTATTCCATTTGTTTTTGAATCCTTTAAAAAAACACCACTTACTTGAACTTATGATTCAGAGATGTGAAATGAGGCTACACAACTTAGCAGATGCTCATTGATACTGTCAGATATCTTAGTCTTTGACGAGCAACCTTTACCAATTGAATACGAATTGTATAGCTATAGATTAGTTAACACATTTAAAACTACCTAAATAGTAACACACAGTCCCATGATAACGAAAAATCTAATTATATTTCTAAGTCAAATAAATAAAACAAAAATATAATAACAGCAGTTGTTGAAAAAGACTCGTTAATAGCTGCCGCTCGTGCACACCTATTTTCGCAATAAATATTGAAAAAAACACTAAGAAAAGCATGTTTTTAGAACTACCTAAAAAGTTTAAAAATCAACAAATAAAGAATGGACTTAAAAGTATAAGATAATTTGTCCTGTAAAGATTTAGCAGCCTATACAGAAGCACAGAATAACTAATAGTACAAGTACAGAAGCAGCACTCGGCAAAGTCATTTAAGTAAATAGCGACTTTTGCTCCGACACAATAAAGTGCAATTCAGGTCGCGCAGTTCACCTAGTAGTTGCCTCTCATTCTATCGTGTGCTCTTACCTTTTCTAACGACGCAACGTTAGGGTTGTCTTCTTTTAAATGAACTGCATAGCATATATATCATAATGTGAAAAACGACAATTGTTTATTGGTTTTTTGATTTTGACATCCGTACACGGCACAGTAATGTCGATTCGACATTGTTACTAATATAAAGAGGCAATATCTAATTGTGCAGTAAGGTGCCGCGCTTGTACGGCGGCGGGCGTGTGGCGGCCCTCTGCTCACTTGTGCCTTCGAAGGCACGGGTAGTGGTAGGTGCTTATCTTATCGCGCGACCTTAAGCGAGTGTAGGAGGCCTGACAGAAGTTTTAAACCTAAAAACGTGGAGCACATGCTTAAGCAATTGATGATCAATTAATATTACAAAATGAACCTCACGATTTTATTTTAGGTTTAATTTAAAACTTCGGTATAGGGTTTATAAATATTTTTAGAAGAAATTATTTTATACTTTTTAGTCCATATTTTATTTGTTTTTAGTCTGATATTTATATTTTTTATGTAACTAGTTTAAAAAATTTGTTATAACAAAAAAGTATTTTCATTTTGCAGTAGCCATTAGATTAGAGAGTCTTTTTCAACTGCTATGTTATTATATTTTTGTGCTTTAGGTTTATTTGTCTTAAAAAAACAGATTTAATATAATCATTGGACTACCATGTTTTGGAACTGACACCTAATGACAACTTTGAAGAACTTAATTTATAAAAAAAAAATACCGTCGACTTGAGAACCTCCTCCTTCTTTAAAGTCGGTTAAAAAATATATATAATTTGCATAGGATTGAATCATACATATAAATAGAAGCTGGATTACCTCTCCTCAATCAACTTTGAACTTTTGTATTGCTTTCTTACAACAGCATTGGGATAATCTTATTTGCGTGTACTTTAGCAGCATCACTTTATCGACTGTCATTGCTGAGGAAAGTCATTTAAAATTATCAATATTTAAATCCACAGATTGTTCCACCGACACCATCTTCAATTGCTGATCTTGGACAAAGGAAATCCAAGAAAAAGCGAGCTGCTTCTCCTGTAGTCAGCGACAGTTCAGGAGAGGAATACGATCCTCGCGGCGACAACACCGCCTCCATGAGTGTGGCGGCTCCCAAGCCCAAACATTCCCGACCCAAGACACCCAAAACGCCCAAGGCCCGGAAACCCAATAATAAATCTAAGAGTAAAAGTAAGTACTTTTTAACGTAAATTAAATCATTATCGTTTCAAGGGATGCGGGATCGAAAGTTTCATTTATGGCAATTCATTGTCAATAATGTCCAATAAACTTTTGACGGAATTTCAACGCGCACGCGCATGCGTTTCGCGTACTATCGCTTAACCAGTTAGCAACAAAATTCGTGTGCGTGCGTATCACCCCTGCACAAACTAAACGATATGTTGTGACGGCGCGACATGCAAGCAATTTTAACCTTAGGAGTGGTTAAGCGACGTACATCCTTGTTCCATAGCTATACTTCTGCCCTATCGCCTATATGATTTGTAGACTACAACCTAGTGTTGTCCATCAGCCATTTTTGATGTCCCCACTGCTGGGGCACAGGCCTTCCTTATGGGTGGTAAGGAGGATGGGCAATAACCCACCACGCGGGACCAATGCGGATTGGTGGGTGTTAACGACTGCAAATGCAGCCGGGACCAACGGCTTAACGTGCCTTTCGAAACACGGAGGAGCTCGAGATAATAAATTTTTGGTCACCCATCCCATGACCAACCCTTGCGAACGTTGCTGAACTTCCGCAATCGCTGGGCCAGGCGCTAAACCACTGCGCCACCGAGCTCCTCGTGTTGCCTCACTGATTATTAACACTTAATTTACATTAAACTTAAAGAATTGCTCTAACTCAAGCTCGGTGCCGCGATACCTGCCTTCTAAACCATTAGCGACCATTGCGGCCATCAAGCAGTTTTTAGATATACACTATGTGAATGTTTAACCAAAAATAACAGTGTATGGCGAATGGCGACACTAACACAAAATTACCGCTATATTAGTAGATTTTGCATCGCCTTTACTTATCTAACATAGCCATTACATTATTAATACTATGTGTGCCTTATTCATCAGTGTGGGAGTAATCCATGACTGAATGACCAGACCAGTGACTGGCTCAGTCAGGGCCTGCCTGGCGATGTTATTTATTTGGGACTCTTAACTACCAGAATAGTTAGTCATTCATAAGAGAGCTTCAAATGAATATGTGCGGGAAACTAGAAAATATGGTGTCGAAAGTAACCCTGTGCTAAGGCACTTATTCAAACATAATCATGATTTTGTGATTGATGGAGTTTGTGGGACACTTGTGAAAGACGGAAATACAAAAAATAAAACAAATAAATGACTTCTCATCTCAATCAAACCTAGAAACAGAAAAACTGGATCTGTTGTTAATTAAAGACAGAAGAATGGATTGTGGAAACTTTAAAGTAGGTGGAAACAAACTTTGATAAGTTTGTAATATAAAGATAATTTTTATTTTTTCAGAAAAGACTGAAAGATCTAGTAGAATTAGTGCAGCTGAAAGTAAAGATGACGGACCACAGAGCCCATGGGCCACGATGCCTGAAGAAGTTCTTACCAAGATATTTGATTACGTAGTTACGGCGCAAGGGACGTTACCCACTGTTATAAGGTAGGCTCAAGGGAAAAATATCATCATTCGTTTTAAAATTACTCAAGAGAAATGTTTTCTTTTTTGTAAATAATTGTAGTGCTGTTTTCTATCTAGAAGAATATTTTTTTCAACAGATTGTTCTAAAAGCATAAGCATATATTTCTGTATTTTAACAAAGATAAATGTCGCTTAATACAAAATGACCCATATTTTACTTTTTTTGTTCCAGGCTAAATGACTTAACCGCCTAGGCATTCAAATAATGGCTCTAAGCTAAGTGCTCAAAGAGTTGGTCATATTTCAAACCTAAGCTAATTGATTTAAATACCATATCTTAAACTTATTAATGTATTTGGCGGTTAAAACATTGTACCTATCTTGTTAGGTGACTGTAGAGGTGGATTCCCCGAAATTATTTTTCCCTATTATTTTAATTTTTATTCCCCAAACTCCCCAAACCCACTTCCCCAAACCAATTGAACAAATTTGGCAAAGAGGCTAAATGTTTTAAACGACATTCTTGTATATTTATAAGGTAAAGCTAATTGTATTAAGCGACACTGGATAAGAATTTAACAAGGAAGCTAATTGTATGAAGCGACATTTCTATATATTTATAAGGTTAGGCTAAATGCTTTAACGTACGTTGCCTGTAAATTGTTGCTCCAGGAAACAAAGTTTAAACGACTGTCTGGTATTTGGTAGTGAACTTAAGTACACAGTTCCTAAATTTGACAATATTTTGTGTCGCTTCATACATTGCAGTCATAAAATGGGCCCAAAAATGCGGGTGTATTAAGCGACAAAAAAGTGCTCCGATCGGCACCAAACCCAGCTCAAACGACGCAGAAAAATTCGCTGATTCCAAATATGTATAAAAGTCTATATCGCCCAGAGTGTCGCTTAATACAATTAGCCCGGAACCCGTCGATATAAGAATACACAAAACAATGTCACATGTTTTAATAAACTTGTTTTCTTTCAGATTGGGAAGAGTTTGCAAATTATGGCACATTGTTAGCTGTAGACCCGAGTTATGGAAGCATGTAGATCTTGCATCTTACACACTGGAAAAGTGTAAAACAGACTACAAACTTGTATGGCTCTTGGAGAATCGGCTGTCGCAATGTCAAAGTCTAAATATATGTAAGAACAATTTTTCATATTTTTTAAGTCAAAAAGTGTGTTTCCCCATAATAAGCATATCTCTCAATAACAAACAAATGACAGTGTTTCACAGAACAAACATGAATACATCTTATTCTAAATTATGAGTTTTTTGTTAGTACATAGTTTCATGTTTACAATAACCCGATCGAAGGATCACAATATCTGCGGGTTGGCATGATTAAATAATTTTGATTTAAATCATATAAAAATCATTGATTAAATCAAATTGTTTTTTCTTCTTTCTTATTTGTATGAAAAAAATAAAAATCTTAATTTTAAATAATAGATACACACAAATCTTTGTTAAAAATCACTTTGTGTTAGAATTACTGCTTTACTGTATTTTTTCTGAAAAACCGCCGAATCAATTCCTTATGTCTTCCACCAGGCATTTTTAATTATTTTATTGATAAAAACTTGCGAGTGTCAAAAAAGTAAAACAAAAGCGCGTTGTGGTTTTATCGCTATTATTTTAAGTGGATCTTAAAGGCTGAACCAAATTTTAAAAAAAAATCACGAACTTCAACCGTATTTTTTATTTTTTACAAAAAATCACGCCTTTTCCCAACCCTGCCCCCGTATTACAACCTCTTATGCGGGCTCCACACTCCTGCGTGATTCGCGGCGTGAATTCACGCCGTAATTTTGCCGTGAAGTCGGCGTGAAAAGCATGACCCTCCACACTCGCTATCGTTCACAGTTTAGTTCGCGCGCTCGTCGAGAATGGACGCCGAAATATGCACTGCTGTCTTTGTGTTTAGGATCCCATAAAATGGAATCGGCATGATAACACTCAATTAACACAATTTCCAGCTCATTCGTACAAGTGACGCTCATTTTGACGAACCGTACTCCGCAAATAAATAAAATCTCTCACGCACGGCACTGTTTTCACGCGCGAGTGTTGATGCGCTTGCGTTCACGGGAGGTTCGCGCACCGCGAACCCTTTGAAGCGGGCGCAAATACCGACACGGAACGGGGAACAAGGCGTGAACGGGCGTGAAGCCCGTGAACAGGCGTGAAAACCGTCCACACTCGCGGTTCGCGGCTTTCACGGGTGTTCACGGCGCGAATGTGGAGAGCCCATTAAAACTTGCCAGTTCTGAATGGCTATCAATACGTCTTTTAGAGATGTAACTATAGCAATTCATAAACCTGGCATGTTTTAAGAGGTTGTAATACCCCCCAGATATCTGTTCAAAAAAGGTCAACATAATTTGAAATTGCAGCTCAGTGGAAAGTGTGCAATGTGTCATGGGTGCTGGCGTGTGTAGCGGAGTACTGCAAGAACTTGATGGAGCTGAGTGTAGCTGGTTGGAGCCGGATCACGCCGGAGCAGCTGTTCGAGCTGATGCAGGGCTTACCGAAGCTGCAGCGACTAGATTTGTCACTTACGGTAACTTATCAATAAGAAAATGTTCATTAGAAATAATACACTTTTAACGGATTACAGCGTGTATATTATTAATTTGTTATTTATTTTTCAACACACTTGCTCGTAAAGTGAGCCCTAATACATCGCTTTTAGGGCCATAAATCGAGCTATAACAAACGCGTGCAATAATATATAAAACACTTGTTCGTTATAGAATTACCTACAAAGTTAAATTAGTACCTTACTGCAAGTTCTATGCGAGTGAACAGAGCATTCCCAATTTAGCCGGGTAATACAGTTATTTTTTTTAGTAACAACAAAGCGGTTTTATGCTGCAGAAAATTCATATACATTTTTGGAATAAATAAATGTGTGTCTTTAATTCAGTTAAACAAATATTTATTATTATCAAATTATTATATTCATAATTCACAATATTTTATATAAAATATCAAAATATTTGCATTTTATCACTTAAAATTATAATTTTGAAGTAGGCTGTATGCTCACTCACCCCTTTGTTCGCAAAATATTCTTGAGTTGGGCGTCTGAAAAAACAAAAAAAAACTGCGCGCCTTTTTATTATATTTTGTTTTTGTGGTATTTGTTGCTGTGTGGTAAATTACTCGCAAATGTGTTGAAAAACGTCGTATGAAACTCGTGAGCTTTTGCTTATTGCACACTCGGCTGAGTTACGCCCTCGCCTGCGGCTCGGGCGGCAACCCACAGCCTTGTGTGCAATGAGCGTGAAAGCGTCGACGTCGAAAGAAGTCCAATTAATTTGACATATCTTTATTGCTAGTACAATAATGCATAATACCAACTCGCTTTAAAATTATTCTCATAAAAAAGCTTGTGTATTATTTAACACAAATGCTTCTTAGAAAAGTTTTCCGGTTTGCAAAACAAGGAAATTAATGTTACGTTAAAAAAACTTTTTTTCCCTCATTGAAAATAACCTTTTGTTTTCAGTCTGAAACAGGCGGATCAAGTACTTGCCTGTCCGCGGCGTCGATGGCGCGTTTAGCTGAAAATTTTGGCGCTCGATTAACACATCTAACTCTCGCCAATAATAAATTTACTGCGTTAACGCAAATATTGACCTCTGTTGCGGTAAGTGATCCTTAAGCACATAGTTATAAGATCTGTTTTACTTTGACTAGTGTGTAAAGTTGGTAACTCCTTTGCAAGAGACAGGGCCGTAGTAAGGACTTATTTACAAATTAATAAAGATGGCCATGGCTTCTATTTAAAGAAGGGAATTAAAAAAATTCCAAATACTCAAAAAATAAATAAAAACAAATTGTTATAAACATACATTCAAAAAATAAAACCTATTGTAATGTTATTATTGAGATAAAGAATTATGAAATTAGTAAATTATTGCTTTATAATGTATTTAAACATTGAGTTTTTCAAACAAACCACAGCTTTTCTCTTACCAACAGGCGCACTGTGAGAACTTAGAAGTACTAGATATATCCGGGGCGCTCGCCACGTCGCACCCCGCGGCGATCCCTCTGGAAGCGTTACAGAAGGGCTGCCCGAAGCTGCGTGTGTTTAGGGCGGCTAATTCCCAACTAGTGCTCGCGTCTGCTACCACTTCACAGCAGGTGAGACATGTTCAAGTTATCATCCACGGCATCAACGCACGTATCCAGACTTTCAATTGGGGGGGGGGGGACGACAACTGCATCCCGCAAACCGGAGAGTGACTCGCCCGCTAAATTTGAATTAGTGCTGTTCTGTGTGTTCCGGATTTCGGAGGGGGGGATAAATCCCAACTATCCCCCCTCTGGATACGTGCCTGTTATCATCATCATCATCGTCCACTAGCTTTTGCCAGCCACCATGCGAAGATCGTCAGTCCACCTTGTCTGAGGGCACTACGTTTGCCGATACGCGGTCTCCACTCAAAAACTCGTCTGCCCCAGCGGCCATCGGTTCTACGGCTAATATGGCCGGCACACTGCCACTTCAGCTTGCTAATCCGGTGGGCTATGTCGATCACTGTAGTTCTCTGTCGGATCACCTCGTTCAAGTATCACAGATTTAACTCTGAGCGCTGGCCACGTCACACCGAGCGGACGGGTCGGGCCGCGCCGGAGCGCATTTTACAATCTACTGAAGGAAATTTTAAGCTTGTTTGGAACCCGACCGACCCGCATATTTGTAAATACCCGACGCGTTATCCACTCGGGAAGTTTCGGCTGCCGCTCGGGCGCTCGTATTTGACCTGACGTGTCGACGATCGATCGAATCGAACTGCTTTATTCCTGTAGGTCCCGCGTATAGGTTAGAAATTTAAGGCGAGCGCGAAGCGCGGCGGAGCGTGAGCCTTTTATTTCGAGGTTATTTTTTTTATAACAGACAACAGAAATATTTTCTTTTATTATAATCACTGACGCAAATTCAAACGTAAGTTTATTGAGCATCTTAGCAAATAATTTTGGATGTCACTGATTATCACGCAGTGTAGTTTGCCTGTTTTCTTTTGAGTTGTCCAATAATTAATTTATTTCATAATCTTGTAAAACATTTTATTACTTATATAATTTTAAATGTTCGACTTATTTTATTCTTAATTGCAATCATACGTACCTATTCATAAATTGTATTAGGTATATTGTTGTCTTTGTCTTGGTTAATGTTGTGTAAGCTTTTATTAGGCTAACATATAAGGTCTTTTGTTTTTAAATGTTTTTTATAATAAATTGTATATGTTAAGCTGTTAGCTTACCTATTAAAATAAAATAAAAATAAAATAGCAGACGCATTATCCCGACACGTCTGCTATTTACGAAGCAATTTCGGGTGGATAACGTGTGGGGTATTTACGAATATGCGACCGGCTCCGCATACCCATTGAGATATCGTTACCGCCACCGGTAGAGGATACCGCTGAGATTTTAATGGGCCTTTAAAGAATACACAACACGACTCAAAGATACAATTGTATCTTAATTATTCTCAGATGGAAGCTGGCGGCTGGACGCAGCTAGAGGAACTATCAATAGCTGGTGAAGCGGCGGCGGAACGCGTGGGCGTCGGCGAGTATCGGCTCGGGGACGAGGCCCTGGCGCGGCTCGTGCGGGAGGCGACGCGGCTCCGGCTGCTGGACCTGAGGGGGCTGCAGCGGCTGACGGACTCGGGGCTCGTCAGGGTGCCCGCGTGGGACCTGCAGCATCTGTTCCTCGGTGGTGAGTCACACACACACACACACTCGGGCTCGGGCGGGAGGCGACGCGGCTCCGGCTGCTGGACCTGAGGGGGCTGCAGCGGCTGACGGTCTCGGGGCTCGTCAGGGTGCCCGCGTGGGACCTGCAGCATCTGTTCCTAGGCGGTGAGTCACACACACACACACACACTCGGGCTCGGGCGGGAGGCGACGCGGCTCCGGCTGCTGGACCTGAGGGGGCTGCAGCGGCTGACGGTCTCGGGGCTCGTCAGGGTGCCCGCGTGGGACCTGCAGCATCTGTTCCTCGGCGGTGAGTCATACACACACACACACACGGGCTCAGGGATGAATGCGGGAAGCGACGAGAGCACGGCTATTGGACTTGAGGGAGTTGTAGTGTAGCCCGGGCTCGGGCTGATAGACTCGGAGCTCGTCATGGTACCCGCTCGGGACCTACAGCATCTGTTTCTCAGCGGTTAGACGCACATACATTGTCTCCTATTTTCACACAGTATTTTCTTGTATATCTCTTTTCTTTTTCCCTCTATTTCTCGATATCTCGCTCAATTTCCCCCCCCCCCCCCCCACACACACACATACAGGCAGTATGGTACTCGTGCATTCACGCACCACACACATTTACAGACTTCACAGTAGCACCACACACAGCACTTGTTGAATCTTAGGCCGTCCACTGCGTTAAGCGGGATCCCGCCGCGGGTACACGGCGTGGGAATATAGATTGCTAGTTTTCTGAGCATAGCATGAGTAAGCTCTAATGTATGTCGCCCCGCGCCGGGATCCCGCTTAACGCAGCGGACGTTCTTAAAGACTTACTGCTTAGGGCTTAGATAAGGCCATAGCCACAGTCTTGGCCAGAAGTATCCCGAATCAAAATACGTTGCTGATTATTAAACAAGTTCATAACTTACACAGGTTGCAACGTAACGCGGCAAAGCAACGCGTGCCTAGAACTGATCTGCGAGAAATGGTCGCACAGCCTCATAGAGCTGGACCTGTCGTGGGCGTCCGCGGCGCGCGTCCTAGACGACGCCGTCTCCGCGCTCGCCGACGCGCCCAACAGCAAGCTTAGGTAATGTACTCTGTATGAATGTCACTAATGGTCGCCCCTATTGAACCTGATAGGAACACACCAACTAACGCCTAAAGCACACCTCTGCGGCGAAACTGTACCAAGCTGCACCGCGTTAGCGCCGCCATAGTTCCGCTGTGAGATGCGTTCTATCGCCGACGATATATGGGGATCACATCTACGTAGCGGTTTCGCGTCATTACTATCGCGTGTCTTGACGGCCGGAGCCGATCTGGTGAAAAATCTACGCATTAGAAAAGGCTGTTCGCATTAGTTTCGCTTGTCGAACTCATGGTGGTACCTACTGCGGTGTTCCACGGGCGGACGTGTGCTACAGGCGTTAGTGTTTTCCTATCGAGTTCAATAGGGGTTGATGTGAGATACGGTCGCAAAACTCGCTTATTATTTGACAAATTTATATCTATTCTATGTAACCGTATTTCTTTTTTGTTACAGAACACTCAATTTATGTGGATCCTCAGTATCTCTGGCTCCGGTAAAGAGAGTACTACTTAAATGTCCTCACGTAGAGTCTATAAATCTGAGCTCTTGCAGAGCTTTACCCAGAGGAATGAAACGGTTGTATACCGGTAAAGAACTGCAAGACCTTAAAGATAGCTTAGACCCGGTAAAGGTAAAAACCAAAGAAAGTGCGGAAAATGCAGATAAGAGCACGGATAAGACCGAAGCTGACTCCAAATCTGAGACGACTGCCGAGACACCTAAACGGGAAGTGCTAGATAGTTCAAGTGATAAAGTGGAAACTAAATCTCATGATAAAATATTCCAGGAACCTAAAAGCGTACCCGAAAGTAATAGTAAGCAGGTATCCACCGAAGCATCAACTAAATCGTCGCCAGACAGTAAAACTGATCTGTCATCCTCTAATAAAGATTGGTCCGACTCTGCAACCGGGTCAGAGATTAGACGAACCGCTGGTAATCTAACACCTAAATTATTAAGTCCAATGTCACAACTGAGGCCGGATTCTTCGTCAACTCCTCGATCTGAACAAGCTAAAGATGCGATGGGAAGTCCCCACTTTAGTCCTGTCCCAAAACCTGACAGTCAAGTGCAAAACAGCCCAGAAGTATTACCAGAATCAATCAAAAGCAATTCCTGGAATCTCGGGCAATTCAAGACGACGCCCACACACAAGTCTGAAGCAAGTCCCTTAAATAGAATAGATAGCCATAGCAAAAATAGACACAGTAAAATGGTCGAACAGTGTAGTCCAACTACGTCTTTAGAAAATAAACCGAGCCCCGAAACCTTAGGAATGAAGCAGGATATAAAAAATCCGAACAACTGGAGCTACGGAAGTCCTATGCCTCGACAAGATCAGTTTTCTTCCCAGAGAAGTCCATATTCGGCACAACCCAGCCCCGCTCAACCTAGCCCGTACTCGACACAACCTAGCCCGTATTCAACTCAACCTAGTCCATATTCTTCTCAACCTAGTCCATACTCCGCCCAACCGAGTCCCGATACGAGTCAAATCATCAAACCGGACTTACAGAAATCCGGAGCTTGGAACTCTGGCAATTTCAGCCCCATGCCGAAACACCACGCACCGTTTTCACCTCACCCCTCCACTCACGCCAGTCCCGACCCGGGCCTGGGTGTGAAGAGTGACATTCGGAGTAATCCTAACAAGACTCCCGGCGGATACAGTCCCATGTCGAGACAGGATCGCCACCACAACAGCCCGTACTCGCCGCGCCCCAGCGTAGACAGCGTCGCGTACACTAACAAGAAGAGTCCCGGCGTCGCCGGCGGGTACAGCCCGATGCTGCGGTCGGACCGCCACCTGCCCAGTCCGGAGGGCGGCCACAGTCGGTCGGCCGCCGGCGCCCGCGCGCAAGACACGTTCGGCCGGACCGTGGCCAAATTGCCGGAGATCTCGATTCACAACAACCCGGCTCCCGACATTCCCGACACGTGGGGAATGGAGAGGTTCAACCAGATGAGCGCTGCGGCCGCGAGCATCGAGTCGCTGGTGTGGGGCACGTCGTTCGCGGCGGAGCCGGCGCCGCCGCGCGTGGACGACGTCCCGGGCACGCTCAACACGCCGCCGGCGCAGCCGTGGAGCGCGCTGCCGCCCTTCGACTCGGCCGTGCGCAGGCCCACCGAGGACATGAGTGATCCGTGGACTTTAGGTCAATTCCGCGTAGAACCGCCACACCAAGTGCAAAATTTCGTAGAGCAAAACGTGAGTTTCGACGCGTTGAGTGGTCACTTGGCGCACGTGCTGCCGGGCTACCTGGACGACGGCTTCCCGGAGTCGTCGCGCGTGGACTGACGCCCCGAGCCCCGCGCGCGAACGTTAGCCTGACACTGTAATTACATTTTTGAACAATTATCTTGTAGACACTGTACATAAGATTTCTAGTTAGTCGTAAGCGTAACAAAGCTAGGAGAGCATTGAAATTATTTTGCAATCCATAGTCTATGAGAGGATATGTATTAAGAGCAAATTATATTAAGAGTTAGAGAAATTCATCGATGAACTTAGATATTGTTGGATTATACTCATGAGTTAGATTTTAGAATGAGTCTTTATTTAAATGCCAAAATCTGTTTACATAAACCGAGGCCAAAATAAATATTTATTTCAATTTTAATTGTTGAAACGTTTATCTACTGTATTTATTGATCGACTTTTTGTTACAATGCACATAAAGTAATAATATATTATAGTTTGCCTTACGAGATGGTCAAATATAACATTCCTATTATTTATGACATTTGGGTAAAACATCTTAATAATCTACCTGCAGATTATTTGCTTATCATACAGTCATATATGTCATTATGTAATTGTATACGCCTTGTTAGTTGATACGCCTTTTAAGATGTTGAAATATGAACCGAGTATAAAAAATCATGCTTATTATAACTAAATGTAAAGCAGTTATTTGAAATGTGGTTTGGCTCAATTTTATGAACATACAGGTGTTTGGAAATCGCCTTATAAAGTCGAATATGGTGGGTAAGGTGCCATGCATACCACCCCCGAAGATTATTACTAAGCCTAAAAATTACCACTATTTTGAAAAAAAAAATTAGCAGAAAACTTTGCTGTTTATCTTGTTATGATAACAACCTGCACAGTGGAAAGGCAAGCCTAGCCACAGTTTTAGTCCAGGCTTAGCAAAACACAGTTTAGAGTCTGTGCGGAAAGAGAACCATCACGGGATTAGTGCTTGATTACCATTTTTGACATGATGATGACGGCACTGTTACGTCATTATAATGCGACTGTACTAACTTGATATGTATCAAGTCCAGATCCAGTGCCGTCAACATGACAAAACCGGTAATCAAGCACAAGCACACTTTCCGCACAGAATAATGGAATTGATTTATCGAACATAGTCGATTTGCGCCTAGGGTTGCCACTTAAAAAAATTCCATACAAATAAAAAAAAAACTCAGCCATGTGGCGATTTTCAAGGTTTATAATAATTTTCGGGGGTTGTATGCATAGTACTGGTACCCTACCATGTTCTGCTTTATAAGGATATTTTCAAACATCCAGTATAGTTGATAATAACGTAAATGTTGGCATTTGGCTTATTTCCTGTTATATTTTCTCTAAACTTGAGTTAAATATTTTTTGGGTATAGAACAAGGACTGGGTTTATATGTAGAGTACCTATGTTTTAATTTTTTGATATCAATAAGTTTAATAATTTAGTAAGCATCTTATCGTTCGGTTGTTAAATTCAAGTCATGTGATAAATAAATCTTGAGTAATACTTATTCTCTAGGAATGAGATTGAGAGGTACACTTTAAATTAAGTTACAGTAGTGAGTGTAATCAGGTTGAAATCTATATTTGTTTATCAAATATTTTCTTCAAAACACTATGAAATTAAATAAAACGTATTATCACCGCTTTTTACATTATTGAACGTATATGAATTTTTAATGTACTCAAATTTAATTATTGACACATGTTAAATTTATTTAAAATTAAAGTATGATAAACAAATATGCTGTGGTTGACTGTGGTGCATGATGCAAACAGACTTGTTGGTTCATGGGTATATATTTTATAGCTTGTAGATTTTCTATTTCATTAAATAGACTTATATAACTCCAATCCAAAACTAAAGTTTTAAGTATTGTTGCGAATTATGTCAACGGCGAAAATATTTTTACTCAATAGTAACAATAGCACCCGTCTACTATTCATTTGAATGTTTATGCCCTTAAATATTTCATTTATAGATTATTTTGTTTCGCTTTTTTAAATTTCTGTTTTATTTACTGAACTGTCTATAACTTTGTTAATAGTTGTCGAGTGATCGGTTTCAAATAAAGATGGAAAAGATAGATAAAAAGGAATCTCGAAAAATATTTTCAGAATGTTTTAGGAAATACTTTACAAAATGTTCATCTCAATAGTGGTTTTAGGAGATGAAATAAATTATAATTTATTTCCTGAACTACTACTTATGGGCCCTTTTCTTTTTGTTTAAAATAAACTAACAAATTATTGAAAAATAATTTCTGCTTCAGCTTCTAATATCACGATAAAAAAGCAAAATTCCTACGAGGGAACACTTGGTAGAAATTTCGCTAGTAGTTTTTAATTACACTATGCATCATTTTTTACAACACAAATTAATAAGTATTACATAAAATTCACTCTATGAAAAAGATGCCATAAAACAGTTATTATACTTATGTATTTTTATAATATGCTGGGTTGTGTAATTATTTATTTATAGTGTATCGTTTTTTACAAGAATTGCTTTTATACTTTTACACTATTGTAATTTATTTGTCTGTTTTACTAAAAAACATTTTTTAATCTCATCTTTATTTACCCTGAGTTTACATATTTATTAATTTTGATAATAGATCCATACTTTGGTTGAATTTATAAACACATTACCTTTTCATTTTATGCCTAAGTTAATTGAAGTGTCCAATTCATTTAGATAAGTCAATAGAGTACTTCCAATTATTAATTTCTTTGCTTTACATGGATTTCTTCATGATAAAAGCCAAGTACAAAGTGCTTTGTATAATATACAAAAGTAATGTTACATAGGTACTTCTCGTTATACTTGAAGACCCAAGACACCACCAAATATTGTTTCCAAGACCTGCGCATTAGCCTTATTAAAATGCCTAATGTTTAACTGAAGAGAATATTTTATAGTTTTATTAACTTATTACAAAATGAAGAATATCTACTATACATAGAATGTATTATAATATTAGGCGAATATTATGTTAAATAATCGTGTACCATAGTATGTATAAAATAAAGTTGACTAATAATTGTAAGTTCTGTTATGTAGAGATTTTTGTTTGTAATATTGTTACACTACTGCGTGGACTTCTTACAGGCGGTCCAATTTTTATAATCTAACCAATAAAATATCGATGTGGTTGTACATTTACATTTTGAATAGAATTACTCTATTTATTAAACTTCTTTTGTTGATAATCACATCCCATCTATGGAACCAGCTTTCCTAACCTATCCTACTGTGAAATAAATTAGTAAAAACTGCCAACTTCCGTCGACAACTTTGGGCAATATAATGTATCCACAGGTGTTACCTAGTTAAAAATAAAAGCGAATATTGTTCATAAAAAAACATTTAATATTTTAACAAGCATAACCAGGTTATAAATATATAATAACAAGGTAAACTTTTTGCTTATATAAAAAACATCAATCTCTTCTTTGATCTGCTCCTTTAATTTTTTTAATACATAGTAATATATTATTTTTTACAGTAGGGTTAAATTACTTTAAGATACAATTTATCAGCTGAGATAAACGGTCGAAAGCAATATACAATCTATACATGTAATTGATTATTAAGGACCTTACTTTGATCATGTTTGAATCGCAATATGACTACAACTAGCTTGAAAAACTTCAATGCGATTCAATGGGGTGTGATACTGAGGAACTAATGGCGCCACAAGCGACTGTCCCAAAATCGGTTGATTGGTTGTTTTAAATGTCTAATGTAATTTCTGACGTATTTTAACCAATCAAAACCATTGACAGCGGCCGGGTCGCCGCTGGCGCCATCTGTGATTAGGTTTGCGTGTGGATCCCCATTGACAATAGAGTGATCCGCTGCAAGACTGCTGCTTCACTCAAGAAAGTATGGCAGTGACTGAAGAAGAAGAATGACGGCCTTACCACAAAATATTTTAAAACACTGTTTAAATGTGATGCCGTCTCTATCAAACAATATTGTCAAAAAAGTGACAGCATCACATTAAAACAGTGTTTTAGTTAAACACTTGTTGAACAGTGTTTTAAAATCTTTTGTGGTCAGGCCATCAAAGAAATGTATGGCGTCGTTTGTTACCGCAAGCTTGGAGTTGGTCACTTCTGTGGCCCTACCATGAGTTGATGCAAACTGTTTACGTTACCGTAAACTATCGGATATACTGCTCACAGTCAGTGCGAGTGAAAGAGACAAAACGATAGTTAACGGTAACGTAAACAGTTTGCATCAACTCATGGTAGGGCCACTGTTGTTGTACATACATTGTTAAATTAATCGCATTGTCTTAAAGTAAGAGTTTAATTTTTAATTAAAAAAATATAAACAATTACATAATTAGATATAGTTAACGTGTTATTATAATATAACAAAACACAATAAAATTGCCAATCCGTCAAAAAATCTGCACACTAGCGCCGCCATAGGAAAAAAATAATAGTGCGTTATCTCTTTGGAGCGCACTCCGAAGAAGCTTTGTGGTACTTTTTATCGCTTTGTCATTTAGTCTAAAGGTATGATTCCGATCTCCGCCGCAAGCAGCAGTGCTGCCGCAGCAGTACGCTCCAAATTGAACCGTAATGTGAATGAAAGGCGGCTCAATTTGAAGTGAGCGGAGAGAGAAGAGTCGCGACCGCATAGCTGTGCGGACGCGTCACTTTTCCGCTCACTTCAAATTGAGCCTTTTAATCATAACATAACATTACGGTTCAATTTGGAGCGCAGTGCTGCGGCAGCACTGCTGCTTGCTGCCGAGATCAAAATCATACCTTTAGGCGGTTGTATGACCGAAAGTGGGGCCGCCGGTGCCGTGGTGAATTTGATTAAATATTGTAATTCTAATACACAAATTTAATGTGTCCTACATCTTGGCATGGACCACTTTGAAAACCACAAATCTGACTACATGGAAAAATTTTCCCCAATTAGTCCCAACTAGTCCTACTTTTTCGGAATTAGTCCCAAAAAGGACTGAAAGATATAAGCGATTTAAATGGTCCATGCCAAAGCATACCTTCATTTTGGCAGGGACAGGCTATATCTAGTGAACCTAAACGCCTAGCCAGGATCTGATTATTCAAAAAAAATCTTCCTTTTTTTTATGGATCCCGCAATGCCTAGAATAAAAAGGAAATGAAGCGCCGTTCAAAAAATATAAAGGAATGATTTGGTAGGACTAGTTGGGACTAAGAAATTTTCCATGTAGTCAGAAGTTATTAACGTATAATGTAAAACAAAAGTATATCGTAAAGTAATACGTAACTTTTATGCATTTTCGAAACTCAAAACCTTAATTTTTAAGTCATAAAATAAAAATGTTTCTTAGAGATATTTTGATCCTGGGCTCCTGGACTATATCAAAAACGTGTACAGTCGCGTAGAAAATAATTTCAAAAGTATGAAATGTTCATGAAATTGAATTTGATGGGTTGATCACACCATCAAACTGAACAACTTTAATTATGGGACAAACCTTGAAATCGCGAAAAACAAACAGCTGTTTCATTCATTTCGATGGAGTACGCATACGCATTCGCATCGGCTGTTCCATACTTTTGTATGGAACAGCCCATTTTTTTTCGTGATTTCGAGGTTGGTCCTATAATGAAAGTTGCTCAGTTTGATAGTCTGATAAACCCCACGTGATGTTTTTAATGAATTTAAAGTAACCCTGTATAGGTTTCTCTAGTGATGATAAGGTAAGAGAGCACTACAGGGAGGGTGTAACGGAAATGGTGCATTCCTCAATCTACGAAAGTTCGTGTAAAAGACTGCAGCTTTCGCAAAGAGCCGCAAGAGCAGATGCTTAATGTTTTACAATCGGAACACTGTGCATTACGGAACGGAATAGTTTTATGTAATAAATTTTTACTGTACGCTTTTGTACGTGACTGTACTTATATAAAAAATCTGAATTTCTCCTAAACTAAAGGGGGACTAATTTTGTGGCTTTGGGACTAATTTACACGAATCGTTTCCAATAATCAGATTTTCTCTAGGTGACCTGGTTCAAAAGTCCTCGCCAAGATGTAGGTTGATTTTGGCATGGACCAAATCATTCCTTTATATTTTTTGAACGGCGCTTCATTTCCTTTTTATTCTAGGCATTGCGGGATCCATAAAAAAAGGGAGATTTTTTTTTGAATAATCAGATCCTGGCTAGGTGTTTAGGTTCACTAGATATAGCCTGTCCCTGCCAAAATGAAGGTTTGCTTTGGCATGGACCATTTAAATAGCTTATATCTTTTAGTCCTTTTGGGACTAATTCCGAAAAAGTAGGACTAGTTGGGACTAATTGGGAAGAAATTTTCAATGTAGTCAGAATTGCGGTTTTCAATGTGGTCCATGCCAAGATGTAGGACACAAATTTAATAAAACTTCACGCGGAATTCTTAGGGCCCAAGTCTAGTATTTTTAAACGGTAACATTACATTCCCTCGTAGTCACTGCTAGAAGTAGATAGCAAAACTGCTAAAAGTGGCCGTTTTTGACACATTTGCTATCTACTTCTACGAATGACTGCGAGGGAATGTAGTGGTACAGTCAGCAAAGTTATGACCTGCCTCTATTGTTTTTATACAAAAGATGCTTTTGTGACTTCTAATACACAGCGCGCTAAAACACATACTTGGACGAAAGCCGAACCGGCACTAGGGCTCATATTTATAAACCGCTCTCAACGTTGAGTGAGAACTATCTTGCGATCATACTTGAGATACTGAGCATCTCAAATATGATCTCAAGATAGCTCTCAACTTTGAGAGCGGTTTATAAATACGGGCCTAAATTTCGCAGCGCAGAATAAAATGGTCGGTATACTTCGGTAAACCACATCACCATCACCTCATCGTTTTCAATCGACGCAAGTCTCCATTATACCTAGGTACCACTTGGGCCTTGATTAAAACTATCTACAGGATTTTCGAAGTTAAATTATTTTCATTTACAGCGTAAGTTAGAACTACTGGCTTTAACTATAAGGTCTACGCATAAAAGCCACCGAACCGGGGCGGCCTCAGTACCTTTAAGGTATGATTCCGATTTCGGCAGCAAGCAGCAGTGTTGCCGCAGCACCACTGGTCCCCATACATTCTCTATAGGTTTATATGAGCTCGGCAACACTGCCGCGCAGCACTGCTGTCGGCAGCAATTCCGAGCTCGGGCTCGGAATGTAATCTCATATAAAACTATTGAGAATGTATGGGGACCAGTAGTGCTGCGGCAGCACTGCTGATTGCTGCCGACATCGGAATCATACCTTTAAAGGTATGATTCCGATCTCCGCGCTCCAAATTGATCCATAATTTTATGATTAAAAGGCTGAATTTGAAGTGAGCGGAAAAGTGACGCGACACTTCTCTCTCCGCTCACTTCAAATTAAGCCGCCTTTCATTAAGATTACGGTTCAATTTGGAGCGCGGTGCTGCGGCAACACTGCTGCTTGCTGCCGAGATCGAAATCATACCTTTAAGTAGCGCGTCCACTGCATCGGAATCGGAGCGTCGGCATTTGTTACTTTGTATGGATTTCTATGGCGCTGAAATGCAGTGCACGCAGCACAGCCATAGAAATCCATACAAATCAACAAATCCGTCCACTCCGATTCCGGTGCAGTGGACCTTTTAGCGCATCTTTGAGATAAAAATTACGACTATGAATCTAATTAGTATCGAGCACAAAAAATTGTACATCGCCACCTACCTCCGTAACGATTTCCAATAAAAAAAAATACATTTGTGCACGATACGAATTCGATTCGCACTCGTGTTGGTAGTTGGTACAGCGTCGCAATCGCAAGTCGTAAAGCCGACGCCGGAAAATATTTGAGCGCGTGAAGGGACGTACCCCCGGCATTTCGTCGGGTACTTACCTGGGTCACAAACCGCAGCATGTTCCAAAATGAGCCCCCCAGCGGCTTTAGTGCATAAGTATCCTAAAAGATACATCTAAATTATTCAGGTAACAGTATGTACTTCTCTCGGAATAATCCATCACATCACAATGCTCCAAAAAAATAGTGCAACATGCAAGATCAATTAAAGCGCTGCTGTGAAGGGTCGAATGGTCAAGAAGTTACGTAAGTATAGGTTTGAATCATAACATAAGTAAATATAACCGTTATATACTATCGTACTCTTCATAATTGAAGTTTACCGGTGCCATAGGTGCCAAAAGGTCTTGTTGGGGATTCGATGATTTCTTCTCGCTCTTTGTTTTCTTGTGCTTGTGTTTTCTCTCTTTCCGATCGGACTTGTCGCTGTAATCGCCTTTATCTTTGTCTTTCGACTTTTTCTTTTTGTGCTTTTTCTCAGTCTGAAATGTTTGTCATCAATTGAGTAATTGAATCGGATAGCACTACCTGTTTATGAGATATTTTGTCTTAGTTAAAAAGACAAAATTATCTTTATAAAAGCTAATAATCTACAATGAGTAAAAAAGGTAACTAAGCGACATACATACAGAAAACCAAGTGATCCTATAATATAAAAGTTACTCATTTAAGGATTTTAATTACCTTCTCATCAGTTTCCTTGGAAACATCGGGATCCTCTCCGCCTAAAATGAAAAAAAAAACTATTACTTTTTTATGTCCACCGTCGGAAATTTACGAAATCAACACACACAAGAAAGGTCAATTTTATTAATTCGTTCATCAATTTATAGGCGAATGGCTTATTTTGCAGACGTACCTACTTACTGGATATTATATCCAGTACATTTCACAACATTCACAACCCATACAATTTACAAACACAAATACAGTGCGTCAAGATAAAGAATGGGCATGGCATGGTGTTTTTGCTTTTCTTTAGAAATGACGTTGACATTTATTTAATTGCAATAAAGTTGAAATTTAAATGGCTTTAGGGCCAAACTACTTGACGTTAGTCGTCTGTAATGTATGTAAGCGATTGTTTCCGATGTTTTCCGATGCCCATTCTTAATCTTGAAGTACTGTAATATATATCTATCTGAAAAAGATAGCATACCTTCTGGAGATCTACGGGCGCTCGAGTCTCCAGCCCAAAGAGGGAAATCGTTGTCAAGTGATAAATCTAAATTATGATTACTGTCCATTGTTGAAATCCTACTGCCAGTTTCTTCACGAGTTACCTCCGTACTGATACTGTCTTTGTTAATACTCGAGCGGCTCAACAAGTTCTTCAAATTATCTTCTTCACTATCTACATTTGTTGGAATAGTCTTGGTGGTGTGACGGTTTAAGTATGTTGTTCTTAAGTTAGTCATTGTGCTTTCAACTGGAGGAGAGCCTTCAATGTCTAGATCATCTAGATACACGTTTACTTTCGGGTTTGCCGGCTCTTCATCACTGGAAAATAAATAGGATTCAGAGCTCTTTGTGAATGAAGTTCGGTTAGCAGCGCGCTGGTTATGTCTTTGAAATTACGATTTAATAAATAGGGATGTTGACTAATGAATAAAATAACGAAATACTAATAAAAATCGTAAACACATTAAACTTTTAGAGTAGCTTGTATACCTCTTGGTTTTATATATTGCATATTATTTGTTTTATGACCCTTCAAAGTTGGGTGGACAAGTCCATTTAAAAAGTATAAAATTTATTAAAATAAATGATACCTTTAATTAGTCCGTAAATGTATAGCAAATTTGTCGAAGAAACCATTTTGATAAACACAATATTTAATATAGCTGCTGAACAAATTTCCTATGCGTTGCATACAAACTTGCAAGGCGTGACGTCATAACGTGCAAGCCATTAGTATGGAGCGTTTTTGATCGAATCCATTTGTGTGCATTTCACACTGTGATATCTCGGGCAGTTTTCATGCTAGCGAATTAATTCTTTTACCATTTTTTTTTGAGAGGTAATTTATGTAACATAAAATAAAAAAAAAAGTCAACATCCCTATTGCGGAGACGAGATTGCTTCTGATCAGGCAAGCATACGGCAAGTTTTACTCAACCATATTTTAAAAGGTTAGCTACATTACATTCATTCATTCCTGTGGCCCTACGATGAGTTGATGCAAACTGTTTACGTTACCGTAAACTATCGTTTTGTCTCTTTCACTCGCACTGAATGTGAGCAGTATATCCGATAGTTTACGCTAACGTAAACAGTTTGCATCAACTCATGGTAGGGCCACTGTTCATGTGAATGGTAAAAAAAACAGCTAGTTGTTGAGGATAGGGCACGAAATCACACAGGCACATTTTTTCCGTACAAAGTTTTAATGTCAACTACAAGCATTTGTTTTACAAAAAGATGTCACTGAAATTTAGAATTTAGAAGAGAAACCAAATAGGAATCCAAAAAGGCTGTAGCTAGTGCTGGTCGGCAACAGCTAGTATTGCATTGCAACTAATGATCATGGAAACAGATGTAAGCCAGTTTTTATGACCAAATAAAAAATAATCTAATGTCGAGAAGCAAATTACAAGTTCATGAAAGTAAAGTTGTATTGTAGCAAATTAAAAAGTTTGTTTTTAAACATTCATAAATAATATACTTACTAGAAAAAAATCGACTCGTCACCAGAAACCAACCGAGACTCGGTAGCTCAGTTGATAAGAGCATTGGACCGGGCTTCCAAAGGTTGCGGGTTCGATTCCCGCCTGCGACAGTTCCGTTCCAATGATCTGGTGACGAGTCGAATTATTTCTAGTATATCCCTAGCGAAAACTTTCAGGGCATAATCGACTCATGATTCTGAATCTAACCGAAGTGGAATTTTCCGTCGCAAAATTCATGAAAAATTGAGTGTTTTTTATTATTTTTAAATCACACCGAGTCTGTCTAGTTTCATAGAACCTAAATTTACAGAAAAAATATTAAAATATCAAAATGTATAACGAAGATATCGCAATGTTTAACTGTTTACCCGCGATATTATCGAATTGTTACGCGTACATTGCTTCTCAACGAAAAATCAAAACCTCAACAAACTATGCATTTGCGACAAGTGGTTCCATAGAGAAAGTTGCTTATTTTTCTAAGGGTAGAATCATCCCTTAAGTTTTCGCTAGGGTGCTACTAACACCCTGTATAAAAATTGGATAATGAATGCTAAAATCTCAAATTAAAAAAATAATTTACCTGTCCGTTTCGTAGGCGTACTCTTGACTGGTGTTGGGCAACGGCGCTAGGTCTTCCAAGAAGCTGCTGTCCAGGGTGCCGGCGTAGAACTCGTCCAGGACACCAGATGGCGCTGAAGTGTTGGGGCACGACGGCGTACTTGGACTGCTGCTTCACATAATTTACAGATACACTGTTTAGCGTTACTTATCCTATTTAGTTATAGCCGTTAACTAGCACCGCCAATTCATATTTTTTAATTATTATAGCCCTAAGTTTACGTAACTCTGTTGCTAACAATTCTCGATTGAGATCGCAGTTACATTGCTGATTTAAGTAAGATAGTTCTCATATTAGTTCTTAATAAAGCAGCAATGTAACTGCGATTTCTGTCAGAGTTGATTGCAACAAAGTGACATAATCATAATCAACCCCAGGTCAATATTAAAAAAAGGAAACAACTTTGCCCTCTTAAATTGTCTCTAAGTTTTTTTAATAATTTCAACAGTTTCCATTCTTTCTGTAAGTTTTAAAACCCATTTAAACCACAAGTGGCCACTGTCATTTCAAATGCATTATAAAACTAGTACTGTGACACCTTAAACTTTTACATAAATGTATTAAAATATTAGTACCGCTACTCATCAAGAGATGGCGCTGTAGTCTTGTGAATCGCGGTTGCGTTTGCTGCTGCAAATTGTATAGATACTATGACTGAATTTTGTACTGTCGAGAAAAAGCACTGAGGCTGCAACCAAGCTATTGATTCTTCCTCAGTCATTTCTTGCGACAAATAGGTATATAGCATACGGCACCTAGATCTGCACCCACGCGAGTGAGTCATAACTGGGTCCGCTTTCAAACTAACTGTACTGCTCAAGTCTTACGGAAATAAATAATTTGTAACGTACAAGCAACGTTATTATTCGGCGGAAACGCTGCGGCCCCAACCGGAAGTCACCACATATTACAGTACAAAGAATAAAAAAAATAATGGCCATAAGATCATGTATTTTCTTATTCTTTAGACATAGCTAGTGAAAAACTGTTTTATACGATGACTGATTTTTTTTATTTTAAATGCTAATAATTTTATAAATTTATAATAATTTGACTTGTAATTTTGAATGATATTAATGTTGACATACTATATTTTTATTTTTTTTATTTTATTTATTTCACGAAACCAACAGCGTTACATAAAATTTTTACGCTAAATAGTTATACAATTAAGGCCAATAACAGGTTTCCATTATAATTGTAAAATTAGAAACCGAACAAACAAAAGAAACAAATCGAACCTAAAGAGTACCATTATAAAATCTGTATCTAAAGTAAAGTAAAGTACTACTTACATCATACTAAATAATTACTAAATCGCAAAGAAAAAAAAATGCATAATGAATACTAAATTCTCACCAACTTAATAACAAATTTAATAACAAATCGAACTGAAATTCTGATATACCTATATGCAACTACACCTTTTAAATTTGGAATGATTTTAAATTAAATTCTACACATAAATACATAGAGAGGTACAGTCAACAGCGCGCTAGACCTTGCAAAACTGACAATCTCCAAATTAATTTTGAACCTTAATTATTTATCACTATTATATTTTGTATGTCAGCTCCTGGTGAATGTGATGTGACAATATGAAATATATTAAGACCCTTATGTACCGCATTCTAGCAAATAAAATCTTAATTCTTGATATAATAACTTTTAAGTGAAGCTCGTAGGACCAGTTAATTTTGAGCTATTAAACTACGTGGTAAATATTTACACTGTAACATAATTTCTTAATTAAGCCCGAAGCACCCTTTGTTAAATGTCGTACAAATTAATAAACAAATAGAAGCTTAAGGTGGCTATACCACTGAAAGTGGCGCCTTCAGAGGTTTTCATTTAATAAGTTGTTAATAGAAAAAGATTTGAATAATACTTTACATGGAATTTTTAGGGCCCATGGTCTAGAATTTTTAGAAGGTATTACTATCACTTCATTCCCTCGTAGTCATTCGTAGAAGAATATAGCAAAATATGTGTCAAAAACGGCCACTTTTAGGTTAAGGTGTAAGTACCTGTATTTTTAGATTTTATATTGTATTTTTAAGGTTTAATGTAGATGATATAGGTACCTATCCTGCTGCAAGCGAGGCGGCGTCATTTCCACGCTGACTGTATGCTTGGCCTTCATCAGGTCGGGGCTAACGAACTGCGTTTGCTGAAGTTGCGCAGGCGTTTCTGTGGAACTCGGAGTCTTAGGTGTCGGGTTCAGAGACTGCGCGAACTGTTATAAAAATAAAAAAAATAAACGCTAAGTCGGTATACCGGAAACGGATACATATTATCCTGGTAGAGACATGTTATGAGAAGGGATGAAAAGAAGAATGATGGATATGCAAAATCCAAGGATTTTGAAATATTCAGGGATTTAAAAACATCCAAGGATTCCAAGATTAACCAATTTTAGTTTATACTCCCCTGAGATTAAACCCGATTTGACACATATTCCAGTTGGCCTGTTACAAACATAATAAGTTGCTTTTCCCTACTTTTTCTTTTATTTCTGAAGAAGGAAACAATCTTTTTATGTTACCCCTACCCCTACCTACCTATACACATTTTAAGAATTTTAAATAATTTAAGAAGCCGCTTCCATAATATGTTAGCGAATAATTGACTATAAGTAAATATGCATCCGATTATCCGATCTCTAGTAATAACCGATGAAACGCACTCTAGTTTCGCTCACCAGTGGGTTGACATTGGGCGGTATGATAGGCTTCCCCGCGCCCAGCACGATGCTCGGGGAGCGCTCGACGGGCGGCCGCGGCTCCCCGGCCGACGTCTGCCGCCGCTTGCTGGCCAAGCGATCCAGGAACGTGTCGTAGTCGGCCTCTTCGGAATGCTACGACAAAAAATGTTTCAGCATCTAACTGAAATAGCTCGGATAGTATAGTCTGCTAATAAATAAAAATGTCGCCATTTTGCGGGAAGTTGTCTGTCCGAAAAACTTAAATGTGTAAAAGTTTTATTTTTTAATATTCAAGTCAAGTTTAAGAGTGTCCCTCTTGTAGTTGTAGATTCACGATATTAAAAAAAATACGGAAAAGTAATTAAAGGCATGTTTTCGTTAAATGAACTAGGTGAGAATATTGTACTAAAACTAAAGGGCATTTATACACACAAATTACAAGCTTTGCTTAGTTTGAGGCTAGATGGCGCCGTGTGAAATTGGCCAAGAACTAACCTGGAAATCATCCAGTTCCTTTTCTATTTCTTCAATATCTTTCTGATTTCTTTGCAGTTGTTCAAGTAAACTAGTTCTTTGTAGCCTCAGAAATGGTACACTGAGAAACTTGTGCAGCAAACGCAATCCAAAACCATTCCTCATTGAAGATTCTGCATAGCGCACCGGCGCTGTTCTGTGGACGTATAACAGGTTTTATATTTACCACACAAGATGACAAGACTAAATTATTATAAAAGATCTAAATATATAAATCCCAAAGATACCAAAAAAAGCAAATTAACATTTTTTTTTGGTTTGTGTGTGTGTGAATGTCGCATCAGTCCAGAATAGGGCATCAAATCTCGGTATACCGAAATCTCGAAATACCGAGATCCCGCATCATTTTCCAGTCCCGCAAGGAGCGGGATTACCAGTGCGGGATCCGCGGGATTTGCGGGACTAGAAAGTAGCATAGAAACCTCTTGCAAGCGCTGCCTGGCACGTGAGTACTGAATGACTGATTGGCGAACGACCGCGCGCTTGTCCCGCGCATGCGCCGCGCTGTTGATATGTTCATTCTGTTTGCTTGATTTTGATGTTATTGAGCTTGAATTAGTTTTTCAGTATAATTTGAACTTTCTTTTAGTTTATCGGCAAAGTTTTAACTGAAAACACATCTGTACACAACACTTAATAAGCTGCTCATCTTACACCTGCAGGATCCCGCAAATTCCGAGATCCCGCGGGATCGTAAATCATCGGTCCCGAAAATACCGAGATCACAAATAACATGCGGTATTGGATGCCCTAGTCCAGAACTCCAGACTGCAAATGCAGCCCGAGCAACGGCTTAACGTGCCTACTCGAAGCACAGAGGTCGACGCGCGACGAGTTACATTATGAAATTCAGTACAACATTCGTTCGGATGATAAAATGACGAGGATGAGGAAAGTCAAAGTCAAAAAACCCTTTATAGTGGATACATATTATAATGGATGTAGATAAATATCATGGGTGTTTTTTCAATCCATATGTATTAAAATATTGTTTGTTTCCCAAATAAATATTAAAAAATAAATAAAAAGTGGGTGTAGATAAAGTGTTGTATGCAACTATATATTATTTTTCAACATACTTGCTCGTAAAGTGAGCCCTAATACATCACTTTTAGGGCCATAAACCAAACTATAACAAACGCGTGCAATAATATATAAAACACAAGTACGTAATAGAATTAACCCTACAAAGTTAAATTAGTACCTTACTGCAAGTTTTAGGCGAGTAAACAGAGCATTCACAATTTAGCCGGGTAATACAGTTATCTTTTTTAGTAACAACAAAGAGGTTTTATGCTGTTGAAAATTCATATAGATTTTTGGAATAAATAAATGTGTAAGTCCTTAATTAACTCAAACAAATGTTTACCTCACGTCTTTGTTCGAAAAATATTTTTGCGTTGGGCGTGTGAAAAAAAACAAAAAAAAACCTGCGCGCCTTTTCCCATAATTGAATAATTGTCATAATTATTTTGTTTTTGTCGTATTTGTTGCTGTGTGGTAAATTAATTTGTTTTTTCCTCGCAAATGTGTTGAAAAACGTCGTATGAAACTCGTGAGCTTTTGCTTAGGCGCGTTCCAAACCTACACTCCGGGTGCAACCTAACCACAACCGAACGCTCTAACGGCGTTCCAAACATTTGAGCGTGACGTTCGGTTGACACAACCGTGTCGTTCCAAACGTCAGAGCGTTGCAACTAAACAACCATCAAAAATGATGGTTGTAAAACGCTCTGACGTTTGTCTAAAATGATGGTTGTAAAACGCTCTGACGTTTGTCTATAGAAAGAATGTCAATGTCATTTGACATTATTTTGTATTTTTGATGTTTTTATGTCTATTTTTTAAATAATCATGGTAGATCCTCAAAAAACGGATTTTATTTAATTTAGTATAAAGAAAAGTTTAAATTATTCGTATTCTAAATGGAAAATGAAGAATTTGTATTGACATTGACATTTAAAGCTCTTGGTCGTTCTCCTTAGAGTCTACCTTAGAGCGAGTTAATAAACAACCAAACAACCGGCGCTCAAACGTTCTGAACGCAACCCTTATTGCACACTCGGCTGAGTTACGCCCTCATGAGGGTTTACTAATGTTTTCCATAATTTTAAATGCAATAATTTCATTTGCCATAACTGCATATGCCATAAATTCATTAAACATAATGATATATTTGCCATAACTAACAAATGACATAAATTTATTTTCACTAATTTCATTAGTCATAAACAATCAAATGACATATTGTTCTTATTACATAATTTTATTTGCCATACTCTTCATTTAAAATAATGTTATTATCTATAACAATGATTTTCCATAATACTTACTTATTACAATATTTGGCAAAACAAACCTTGTTTTCTATTATTTCAGCAAAGAAATAATGAAAGAAGCCAGCATAATTCATATTTATAGAATTAATAAGAATTTGACCAATCAAGATAATTTATTTATTAAACTAATAGATAATTTTTGAGAGCTTTGGCATTGAATCTCAATTTAAAACGACAAAATTATGGAACTAAAATAAAATTGTTTACTCATATTTGATTTGTCCATCAGCCATATTGAATGTCCCCACTGCTGGGGCACAAGCCTTCCTTATGAGTGGATATATTTATTTATAAAATTATAATTAGCTTTTTAATAATACATTTTTAAATATAATGAGTAGGTAAGCATGCAATTGCAATTGCATGCAGTGCAAGCAGGCATACAGCATGCAAGCAAGCGTGCAGCTAGCAATCAGGCATGCAGCATGCAACATGCATGCAGCATGCAACATGCACGCAAGCATTAGGGAGACATGCGAGTGGTCAAAACACTAACCTAACCTACTGGTAAGTGCGTTAAAAGTTTTTCTTTATAGCGGGGGGCCTCAGGCCCCCCGACCCCCCGAGCAGGGGGGCCCCCTGCACCCCCCAGCAAGCATTCTACATGCAAGCAGGCATGGAGCATACAAGCAGGCAAGCAGCATGCAGCATGCAAGCAGCATGCAGCATGCAGGCAGGCATGCAGCATGCAAGCAGGCATTCAGCATGCAACATGCATGCAAGCATTATGGAGCTCCGCTGCGAGTGGTCAAAACACTAACCTAACCTAACCTACCAGTAGTGGTGGTCGCATTTAAAGTTTTTATTTATAATCCCTATTCCCTAGGTACGTTTAGGTGAAGAGATACGTTATAAGTTATGTATATTATGTCAATTATTGATTATGTCAAATAATATTTATAGGAACTAATCATTATGACACTTGTTATTATGGCACCTAATTTTATGGCAAATGAAAAGTATGGCTAATGGATTGTTATGTCATACGTTGTTAGTATAAAAGCCATTATTACGAATGAATATTATGACCGAGGATCATTATGGCAAATGAAATTATTACAAATAAAATTATGATAAACGAAAGAATACCCCTCATGAGACAAGTTAGCAACCTAAGCTAACTTGTCTCATAATGTACTATATTGGGTATTATAAATAGTACAGTTGCATAAATAACCAAGCATTGTGTCATGTGTCCATCAGCCACTTTTTAATTTTTATTTTATTTATTTATTAATTTAATTCAGGCGACTAGGCCCATACAATATATACCTTACAGACTAACATACATATATTTAAATTAAATTTCATAAACTATTTTCCACGTATTGATGGCGGCGACGTGTTGCGCAACGCAGTGTCCGGTATCCGACCGCGAAACCGTCGGAACAAAACACCCTTCGGCCAAAAATCTTCTCTCATGAAGGTCGACAGATGTTCGGTCGGTACCCTCACCACAAATGAATTGAAATTCACATTGTGGCGAGACTCCAACCGCTCGACCCTCAGACAGAATTTGGTCTTCACTCTGATGTACTCGACAATATCATCAGGTTTCGTACTGTAGTGCAGGCGGGACACGTACAGCAGCGTTGTCGGGATGGCCGGACGAAGCAGATGTAGATTTAATGTCCCCACTGCTGGGGCACAGGCCTTCCTTATGGGTGGCTAAGGAGGACTGGCCATAACCCACCACGCGGGCCCAATGCGGATTGGTGGGTGTTAACGACTGCAGATGCAGCCGGGACCAACGGCTTAACGTGCCTCCCGAAGCACGGAGGAGCTCGAGATAATAAATTTTTGGTCCCCCATCCCATGACCGACCCTTGCGAACGTTGCTTAACATCCGCAATCGCTGGGCCAGGCGCTAAACCACCGCGCCACCGAGCTCCACACCAAGCATTGAGAATGCCTAAAATCTAAAAATTCAATAACTGATTTCCCGCTTTAGTGACCTGGTAATCTTAGCGTGGTGCAGCGCCTGGTCGATGTGGTGCATGTGCACCTGCCGGTGGTGCTGCATGTCGCAGTGGTTGCCCAGCACCACCACCGGCAAGTCCGCCGGCACGCGCGACAGCTCCTTCACCACGTACTCAAACGTCCTGCAAGACGAAACAGGAATCATACTGCATCTAAAAGTACTTGTGTACTGGCACTACTATGCGATTAATCTAAGGCTCAATTTAAGCTGCGCGTCCACTGCATCAGAATCTGAGCGTAAGGGCTACCGCAGAGTTTTGGATCGTTTAGGATCCAACAACAGAGTAATCCTACAATAAATTAAAGGGCATAGTGGATCACACGGGAACAACGCCGCCGATGAGCTGGCTAGAAGGGTATCCCTCCACAATAGTGGCAGGACCTATACCCATTCTGCCACTTCCGTTCAGCCAACTGCGCTCATGGGTAAGACAACGTACTCGTGCTGCACATAATACTCGTTGGGTAGAGCTAACAAGCTGTAGACAGTCCAAGTTGGCGATGACTGCAGTCTCGCCGCGGTTGACCTGTAGACTGCTCAGCCTTAATCGTCCAGACCTCCGAATATTATAGGTACACTTACAGGTCACCTAGCTTTAAACCGACAACTATTCATCATGAATGCGACAGACAGCCCTTATGTAGAAGATGCCTGGACGCAGAGGAAACAGCCGCCCACGTGATCCTGGAGTGCGTGGGTTTGGCCGCACAACGGGCAGAAATCCTCAAAGACGTGAGGTCGACGGAGAAGCCTGTGAACGCCCCAGGAGGCTTCTGCGCTTCTGGAAGAAGCTGGGATGGCTTGACTAGCCATACCAATGCTGTGTTCACGCATAACAGACCAAATGTGAGTCTAAATGCGGAGAAAAGAGCCCATCACCAATACCAATACTAAAAAGGGCTACCGGATACATACAATTTTTAGTAGAACAAATATTTTGTTGTGTATCATTTATGTTTATAGGAATATACTCAATAGGAATGCCTAATATTATACCAAATGAAATTAGGAATTTAATTTGGTTTGCCTCATAATAATATGCCTTTAGACAGTTATGCTACTTAAAAGTTATGCGAAGGAAAAATTATGTGACATTTTGTTATGCTATTTGATGATTATGCCAATTGATGTATGAAACACGACTTAAGGACAATATGCGAAAAGTTCCGCCCCCATTTGTATTACATTGTATTGATGTGCGCATACCATCGACTAAATGTATCTTGTCTTGTCACCTGCGAAATCAACTCAACTGCATCAACTGTATGCGCACCTCCATGAACTAAACGGTTTAGTTGTGTGGAAATCACGATAAATACAAAACTCGACTCGTATGTATGCTCTAGCCCTAAGGCGAAGACGGATTTGTTACTTTGGTTGGATTTCTAGTGCGCGGAAATGCCGACGTAGTACACGCAGTGCCATAGAAATCCATACAGAGCAACAAATCCGTGCGCGCCGCACGCTCCGATTCCGATGTAGTAGATGCGCATTTTTACACCAAGGGCGAAGATAAGCATCTGGAAAATAAAATTCAGTTTGTTCACCTAAAGACCCATTAGTCTTATGGCCACTGGTAAAGTGCAAACTAGATCTGACTACAGATGGCGCGGGAATGCTCGAATACGCGCGACCTTTTTTTGGCTTGTCTAGTTTGCACTTTACTCGAGTGCAAACTAGACGAGCCAAAAAAAGATCGCATAACATTAATTAGTCATTCATTATGCTAGTACCATAAAAGTCGCAACGCATCCAGACGCTCCCCTTCGCCTTTGGTCTAAATTGAGCCTAGCAATGTGCATAGCACTCTGCTTGAGAAATTACAGTTCACACAAAAAGTTACAATAATTATTAAGGAAGATCATAAACTATTGTCACTAATTTAAAAATTATTGAACTAATAGAAACAGTCATAATAATTTTATTGTAATGGACTTAATTAAGATGAAATAAATTTACCATTAACCATTTGTGAAACAAAATTGTATATTAGTTGTACATACATACCAGGGTTTTGTTATGTCCAACATCAGAATAACCCCACTAGCATTCTTGTACACATCCAGGAATGTGGCATCCAGAACTGGTGTTTCGTATCCTTCTTCAGCGGCAGCGGCTGCGGTCTCATTCTCTAGTTTCAACCCTATTGGAGGTTTTTTCTTTGTGCGACCTTTATCAACTACTTCCCATACCTCAACCTGAAATCATATTTATCTGTAGTCCTCAAACCGACAAAGAGAACACAGCAGATCTACCAATAATTAATAATCGTATTTTTATTCATAATACCTAATCTATTTTATTTGATTTGTTTGTACATTCAGTTACGTTTGTACACCAGTAAATTTTTAAACAAACACTAGGTAACTTTGAAGCCTTAGTTCTTTGCCAAGGATTGGTACGTATCTGTGATCTGGTACGATGGCTATCCAGAGAGTGAATGGAGGAGATTCAGATCGCTATACATATCCAACTGATCTGATCAGCATTCTAAGAGATATAAAGATTTGTTTAAAAAAAAAACAGCAAAATTAGCATAAAAATATGTGGAAATGCTGAAACTGAAAACTCAGTTCCTTTTATCTCTTAGAATACTGATCAGATCAGTTGGGTGTGTGGAGTTATCTGTATCCTCTCCGTTCACTCCCTGGATGGCAATCATCAGATCACAGAAGTCAATCCTTGGCGGAGAACCAAGGCTTCAAAGTTACCTCATTAATAATTCGGATGAAAATCAAATCAACTGGTGTCTTTAATTATGTGACTGCCATTGTATATTATATACCTACATACATACATACCTACTTAAATATCAAAACACACACACAACTCCAGAACAAAACTAATATCTTAATACTTTCATCATTATTTATTTGAATCTGCACAAATCCCTGTATTGTACAATGCCACATTTTCTTTCCACATTTGTGCTACCTATTTTTTATTTTTTTAACTGAAAAGCAACATACCTTAACAATATAATCAGTGTTCTTATAAGTCCAATTAATAGCTGCCACTTGAATTTGGTCTGTCGGAGCATATTCCTCTATAAACGGCCCTCCTTGTAGGCGCTGAAGTAGACATGATTTCCCAACATTTCTGTCACCCTTTATCAATATTTTCACTAAAATTAAGATAAAATTATTTGTTTTCCATATTTTGTTTATTCATTTGGATGCTTAAGTATTTAAAATGCAACAATATTTCGTATAGTCTGTTTATCCATACTTGTAGGTACTTCTGTTCTATGTGTGGAAAACCATTTGTTGTATTTTTTTAGTAGGTAATTGATTTGTACATTTTTATTGTTAGGTGAAGAATGTTTGCGTACCAAATAAGTGACTGAACTAATATTAATTATCTGACCTAAATAATAAAAGGTTAATATTTACTATTAAAATGAACTCCTCGAGAAAACTTCTTTTGGAGAGACGAAGACATGGGCACTGGGGCTGCACAGCGGTCATCGCCGCTTCTCGTAAGTTTTTTCAGTGCAGAAAACATTTTTTTTCAGTCGTTTCACAGCACTAAATTTTATCCAAATCTATTTTTATTGCATTAATTGCTTGTTTACTCAACTTTACTCACGAATCACGGTTCACGGTCTTCTCTCCTTCAAAAGTATTTTTTACTTCGAAAAATGACAGATTAATGACATGACAGCAGCTGTCAGATGGGTTCATAGAGTACATTATTATACTAGAGATAGAGTTATCAGTCAGACCTAGTGATCAACGCCATCTAACGAAATGTGACAAAAAGTGTACGATATTATAATATAGGTACTAGTAGGTTTCTATAAATCTTGACTTGTAATTTTTTTGGGAGGTAACCGCTATGTCATGAAATAAATTTAAAATAATTTACTTTATAGCTAATCAGCTTTGATTATATAAAACTGTGAAAGACACGATTCATCACGGGATAGCGACATCTCTCGACTGTTTGACAAACGAAAAATGAGCGCCATCTATCAAATCAATCCGCAACTAAAATCTTAGGCCGCGCTCCCTTGTAGTGAGTCAAGTACTAAGTGAAAAGCCCCTGGATGGGTTGCGTTCAGGGGCTTTACTATGAGCTCTTATAGCAGGGCTTATATTGAACTTGTAGCGACAGCACTGGCCACTTGACTGGAAACCGCGATGTACAGTTTGCTCTCTTTGGGATACGTCTTTGGAATTTTGCATCGCTCGGTGGTGTCTTACAATTTTCCTGTCATGTTAATAAAAATATTATAATTCTTTCTTGTTAATGTTTGATGTGTAAATAATATTCGCTGTGTCGGGCGCAATACAATTCAGATACCGACAAAGTTGTTTTTATTGCTAGGCCCGCTAGAGGAAGATATAGCGGCACGTTAGGTAGCTATATAGTGGACCCACGCCCATTTTTTGGACGTCGGGGTCACCACTATATAGCTACCTAACGTGCCGCTATATCTTCCTCTAGCGGGCCTAGCAATAAAAACAACTTTGTCGGTATCTGAATTGTATTGCGCCCGACACAGCGAATATTATTTACACATCAAACATTAACAAGAAAGAATTATAATATTTTTATTAACATGACAGGAAAATTGTAAGACACCACCGAGCGATGCAAAATTCCAAAGACGTATCCCAAAGAGAGCAAACTGTACATCGCGGTTTCCAGTCAAGTGGCCAGTGCTGTCGCTACAAACTGCCTTACTTTAAATGTGATGCCGTCTCTTTCAAACAATATTGTCAAAAAAGTGACAGCATCACATTTAAACAGTGTTTTAGTTAACCACGTGTTAAACAGTGTTTTGTGGTAAGACCGTTAAAGTTCTTGGTCGTTAAACAACCAAACAACCGCACTCTGAGCCACTGAACGCAACCCAACCTACCACAACCACAGAATACATAATAGTACAAGTCCACAACCCACAACCAAACGCTCTAACGGAGGCGCGTTCCAAACCTACGCTCCGAGTGCACTATGGGTCAACTACTGGATCCTTCCTGCCAAGTTTCAACTGTGTATAGTCCTAACCTTTAGGACCATAATGTCCACTTCTTAAAAATGACCACTTCCCAAAAGGACCACATCCCAGAATGACCATTCCCAGATCGTCCACTTCCCGTAATGACTGCTTTCTCAGATTGACCATCTCCCACATTGGCCACTTCCTAAAAGGACATTCCCAATATGTCAATTTCCCATGACTCTTAATAAAAACTGTTCAAGATTCGCATACCTATTTGTTTTTTTTTTTTTTATTATTTTTAATCACTCTTGGATAAGTAGGTATATTTTTCTTTTAAAAAACGAAAAAAAAATGTTTACTTATCCAAAAGTGATATTAAAAAAAAACAAAAAAAAAGGTTTTTTAAACTGTAGAATTTAACCTTCTCCATATTTATGTGATCCTGGTACTTGGAGACGTGGCATGGCGAATATAATTATTAAATACCATAAAAAAATATATGCAGCGAAACAAGGAAAAAAGATTAGATAGATGATACTACACAAGCATTATGCCACTTTCATTTTATAAGTAGCCTGAAAAGTGGACGTTTTGGGAAATGGACATATTGGGAAGTGGTTGTTATGGGAAGTGGTCGTTTTAGGAATAGTCATTATAGGAAGTGGATGTCACAGTACATACATAGTCTGTGGTTAGTTAAGTAAGTAGTCTGTGGTTTGTATTATCTTTGGGTCTCTCTCTGAATAAAGATGTCCGTCTAATAAAAGATACCTTTTTCATTTAGCACCAAAACATGGTGTCAGGTGTGAATTTCAAATAAATTTTACGGTAATAAGAATTAAAAAACATATAATAATTGTGTTGTAATAAAAAAGTGACTTCAAAACTATAAGATGGAAAAGCCGCTTACGGATTTCGACTTCAACGCACTCGACCTAAAAAAAGAATGGTCGCGATGGCATCAAGCTTTCATAATATATCTTAAAGCTAGTAAAAAGCATGTAGAACAAGAAGACATTAAAATTGCGGTGCTCTTAAATCAACTGGGCCCGAAAGGTATCAACATTTATAACACTTTTGAAGGCAAATTTGATACGCTTAACAGTGTGGTTTTGGCTTTTGAAAATTATTTCAAGCCTAAAATAAATATCCTTTATGAAAGATACAAATTTAATAAGATAACCATTAAAGAAGACCAGTCATTAATAGATTTTATAACAGTGTTGAAAACACAAGCCAAAAATTGTGATTTTAAAGAAAACAATAACATGATAAGAGACAAATTGCTTATGAACATTAATGAAGAAATACTAATAAACAGATTACTGGATGAAGGAGACAATTTAACATTGGAAAGAATGATAGATATTATAAAATATAACGAAGAAAGAAATAAAGAAATTAAGCATATAAAAAATGATTCCGAAGTAAACGCTATTAGGAATGAAAATTATAATAAAAATAAATTTACAAGGAAGCAGTCAAGAAATGATAACAATATAATAAAAGAAATGCAGAGTGAAAAATACAAATGTAAGAAATGTGGTTTGATGCATAGAAGAGCGGAGTGTCCGGCTTATGGAAAGCAATGTACTAAGTGTAAGAAGTTTAACCATTTCAGCATTGGTTGTTTTATAAATAATAGAAAATCTGGGAACACATATCACCGTAATTCATATAACAAAAAGGTAAATTACATAAATAATAATAGTGATAGTGAGTCGTCAGATACGTCCCAAGAACTACTAGTACATTCTTTAAAAACAAATAGTAAAGATTGGTATATAATTGGTAAAGTTGATAATCTCAGTATAAAATTTAAAATTGACAGCGGAAGTCAAATAAATATTTTGCCTCGTAAAATTTTTAACATGTTGAATGCTAATAATGACATTAAAATAACTAGTACTGATGTAAAAGTGTCAGCCTATAACGGTAGTTCTTTGGAGGTTATAGGTAAAATTTCATTGAATGTAATATTTAAACATATTCAAGATGATGTTGAATTTTTGGTCATTAATACTAATGATAAGGCGATATTGGGTCTTAAAACTTCAGAACAATTGAATTTAATTAAAAGAATTAATGCTTTAAACTTGGATCAGTGTAACATGAATGTAAAATTTAAAACTAAGCAAGAAGTGACAGATAGGTATCCTAAAACTTTTAATGGACTAGGTAGTTTTCCAGGAAAACCTTATTCATTGCAATTGAAACCTAATGCTGTGCCTGTAACTCATAATGCACGTAGAATTCCTAAGAGCTTAATGCCTAAACTTAAGACAACATTGAAAGATTTAGAGCAACAACAAGTTATTAAGAAAGTAGAAGGTCCTTCAGAATGGTTACACCCTTTAGTAATTGTAGAAAAACCTAATGGAAATTTGCGATTATGTTTAGATCCCAAGTATTTGAATGAACAGCTTCTGGATGACAAGTATCATATTCCGAGCCAAGATGAAATATTATCCGATCTTAAAGGTAAGAAATTTTATTCTATTGTAGACTTAAAAGAATCGTTTCATCAAATAAAAATATGTGATGAGTCTGCTAAATTATGTAGCTTCAATACACCTTTTGGTAGATTTTCTTATACTAGACTACCTTATGGTATTAAGCCAGCATCAGAAATTTTTCAAAAAAAGAATATGGAAATATTTGGTCATATAAAAGGTATAAAAATTTACATAGATGACATATACATTATGGCTTCTACAAAACAGGAACATGATTATATTTTAAAACAAGTGTTAGATACTGCGGAGAAAAATAATATTACATTTAATATTAATAAATTTCAATTCTGTGTTAATAAAATAAGAGTGTTAGGACATATTGTGTCAGAAAGTGGTATTGAAATTGATCCTAATCGCATACAGGCTATAATAAAAATGCCAGATCCTGATAATAAAAAGGCATTACAGAGATTTCTTGGTATCGTTAAATATCTTAATAAATTTATTCCTAATCTTTCTCAAATATCTGCTCCATTGCGTGAATTAATTAAAGATAATATTGAATGGACATGGACAGATGAGCATAAAAATTGTTTTAATAAATTAAAAACTTTGATAACTAAAGCCCCTATTTTAGCACATTATAATGATAGTGATGCGCTAACAGTGCAAACTGATGCTAGTGAGGGAGGTATCGGTTGTGTTTTAATTCAAAATAATAAACCTATTGCATTTTCATCACGGTCATTAACTAAAACAGAAAAAAGGATGGCCATGATAGAGAAAGAACTATTGGCGATTGTGTATGCTATGGAACATTTTCACTACTACACATATGGGCGTAAAGTAACCGTACAGACAGACCATAAACCATTGATTAATATAAGCAAACGTTACATAGATAAAGTTCCTAGTAGATTACAACGAATGTTACTAAAATTAATGAAATATGATTACACTATTACTTACCTTCCTGGAAAAGAAATGTTGATTGCAGATGCTTTATCTCGAGCATTTTTAATATCAGATGTTAAAGATGACATAGAACTTCAGTATGCTGTGCATTCAATTATAAATACAGTCATGACACAAGAAAGAAAATTAAATTTGATTGAAGAAACAAAAAATGATCCTATATTGAACAAAGTAATTAAATATTTAGATTCTAAATGGCCTTCTAAAATTGATGATAATTTAAAACCTTATTTCCAAATTAAAACTGAATTGTCATATAATGATGGAATTTTAATGTATGGTGATAAAATAATAATACCATACAGTTTAAGAAAATTGTTTTTAATTAACCTGCATAGAGGTCATATTGGCATTGAAAAGACTCGTAGAAAAGCTCGTAAGTACTTATATTGGCCGAACATGTCAAAGCATATTTTTGAGTACATAAGTAATTGTAACACATGTTTAGAACTAAGACCAAAGAATTGTAATCAACCTATGATTAGTATGCCTATACCATCTCGCCCGTGGTCATGTATTGGTACAGATATCTTAGAGTATAAAGGAATGTCATACTTGGTTGTAGTTGATTATTTCTCTAGATGGATTGAATTGTACAAGCTAAAATCAAAGTCAGTAACTAACATAATAAAAATATTTAATTTAATTTTTTCTACGCATGGATATCCTGATAAAATAATATGTGATAACAATCCTTATAATAGTTATGAGTTTAAAGAATATTTGAAAGAAATAGATGTCTCTCTAGTGACAAGTAGTCCTCATTATCCACAAGGGCATGGTCTTGCTGAGACAGCGGTTAAAATATGTAAAAATATTCTTAAAAAATCTGATAGAACTAATGTTGATCCTTATGTATTACTTTTTGAGTACAGAAATACTATTTTAACTGATTTAGATTACTCACCTGCTCAACTGATGTTTAACAGAAACTTAAAAGATAAAATAATATTTCTGGAAAGTCATTTGTTGCCTATTAAATTAGATTATAACAGCATAAGAAATAAAATAAAAAACATAAAATATAAACAAAAAGTTTATTATGATAAAAGTTGTAAAAATTTGAAAGATATCAATGTAAAAGATAATGTTTTGTTTAGACATAATAATAAGTGGAAACAAGGAAATGTTTACCTGCCTGCAAATACACCAAGATCGTGGTGGTTGTCTTCAAATGAAGGTAAATTATATAGAAGAAATAGAAAGCATATACTATGTGTACCTAAAAATAATAATGATGAAAATGTAACAATAACTAATGAAAATAATGTACCTAATTGTAGTAACTTGCCTATGCAATTAAGAGATAGAAGAGCAATTAAAAAACCTTCAAGATTTGTTAATTAAGTTTATTGTAATATGTAAAAATTAATTTAACAAATTTAACTTAAATTTAAAAAAATAATAAAAAAGGAAAGATGTCACAGTACATACATAGTCTGTGGTTAGTTAAGTAAGTAGTCTGTGGTTTGTATTATCTTTGGGTCTCTCTCTGAATAAAGATGTCCGTCTAATAAAAGATACCTTTTTCATTTAGCACCAAAACAGTGGACGATCTGGGAATGGTCATTCTGGGATGTGGTCCTTTTGGGAAGTGGTCATTTTAAGAAATGGACATTATGGTCCTTAAGGAGTCCTGTGGCTATGACATACGGACGGACAGACAGACAGACATAACGAATCTATAAGGGTTACGTTTTTTGCCATTTAGGCTACGGAACCCTAAAAAGGAAAGCATAAAAAATAGTTTAAACATTTATTAATGTCTTCGCATTTCAGTTCACTTTTTTTAAACATTTATTCTTCAAATTTTATGTCTTCGAATTTCAGGTCACTTTTTTTTAATTGGCATCTAAGACACTTATCAATTTTGTTCGTGAGTGGCAAAAGCATTTTACTTGGTATTTCGGTCCATGCTCATGCGTTCACTGCCTTCGCCCACTCGACTGCTGTAATAAGCCCCGTAACGATGCCCATTTCCAATAAACTGGTATATTAATCGCAATCAAGTGGTGGTGGTACACATTCGCCAGGTAGAAAATTTACATGGTCGTTGTGGAATAAGGTCTTCACGCCGTCTCCCCAGGGATACTTTTTGGATCGAAGGCGCATATACTCGTAATCGCGGCATTCCGTTTTATGTGGGGGCGAATGAGTCAGAGTTGTTAGCATCATTAAGAAAATGAGTGGGAAGAGTACAAATAATGCCAAAGATCTATATTTTTTCCAATCGTCCTTGCCGTGATAGTAGCGTGGCACGCAGGGGTTGGGCGGGATGGGCCCAGGGCGGCAGCCCGCCGGCGGCTGCATCCGCCGAGCGCTTGATCCACATGGCTGGGGGCGTGGAGGGCAGCAAAGGCTGTACTTTCTTATTCCCTGCACCTTGCTAAAACAAGCAAGGCCAGGAAAGCATTTTCGGTAAATTTGCATTTACCTTTGTATCAAACTTATTTGTTTTACCACGTTATTTATTATTAGGTACCGACTTATACACAATTAATTTTGTTTTTTTTGTAATTCTATTGCATTTTACTTGTATCCTTGTATCTGGTTTTGTATTGTTTGACTGAGTCAAATTATATGATTTGTGTCAAACTTTTGTTTTATCAAACGATTTCTCGTTCAGTTGTTCAGTGTTTTCTGACCAGTACCTTGTATATATTCGGCCAGTCTTTTTCTGTCTTCTCCATACTACCTAGTAGGTACTATTATTTTATTCTGTGATACTTGAAAAGAAGAAAAATAAAAAAGGTGACAAAGAGCAATAAAATGTCAATCAAATCATTTCGCCACAAAAACAAAATGTAAAATTGCAAGTATTTATTATACAACAGTGATATATAGTTTTATATATCATTGTTAAAACCCCCAAAAATGTTGAAATTCGGACAAATAACTCATCTGAATCATGCCATTTTCAAAAGCAGCGGAGTTAAAAACTTGAGCATCTGCTGTCCACCACCTAAGAAGCCTTCTGGATGTGGTCCTGCGAAAGTGATAGGCAAGCCCATACCACCACCAGCTAAAGGCGGTTGCAAGCCACGCTCTGCTCCAAACCCTTGCGTACCACGATATCACGACGGCAAAGACACGTGGAAATTATATAGGTCTCTTACATTTTTCGTATGTTTACCTTTAATCATAGCGCAAGCGATGAATGCACTTTCCCATGGACCACCACACAAGGGACCTTGTCGGGACTACGAATACATGCGTATTCGAAGCAAGAAATACCCGTGGGGATCAGGAAACGAAACGTTTTTCCACAACGAACATGTCAACCACCTGCCTGGAGAGTGCGAACCGCCGCCCCTAGAATGTGATTAGTCTCGTCGATAATAGTTTTGAACGGATATAATAAATACTTGACATAAACTTTTGGCTGTACCTCATTTATTCCGGACAATATCATACTAATGATCATTATTTAGTTTAGTATGGATACTTAGTGGCAAATAAAAATAAACATTGCTTTTCGCCCTTAGAGCATCTTCGCCTTCTCGCGGGACTCGTAGGTAGATGTACCCGCAGGTATCAATGACTTTGGCATAGGTTTTGCAGTGATCTGTAATAACCAACCAATAACCTGTAACCAACCGCTCTGCTGCTACAAAGCCGTCTCGTCCCTTTGTTCGCAAAATATTACATTCGCAAAATATTACATTCTGAAAATCTTACATGTAAGATGCATTCTCGAAATATTACATTCTCAAAATATTCTAAATACAGTTAAACACAGAATGTAGTGGAGTTTATTTTATTTTATAAAAAATCAACAATTTATAGCAAGTGATTTAATAATAAAGGGAAGGTTCTTAACTTAATGTTTATAACTTATTTTAAGTATAATTTTTATTTTATAGGTATCTAGGTAATAAATAAAAAAACCGGTCAAGCAAGAGCGAGTCGGACTCGCGCACCGTGGGTTTCCGTACCATCATAATAAATACACTGCAGGCCAGTGGATTTGGCCGCACACCGGGCAGAAATCCTCAAAGACGTGAGGTCGCTCCTAGAAGCCTGTGAACGCCCCAGGAGGCTCCTGCGCTTCTGGAAGGAGCTGGGATGGCTTGACTAGCCATACCAATGCTGTGTTCACGAATAACGGACCAAATGGGAGTCTAAATGCGGAGAAAAGAGCCCATCACCAATACCAATACCACTGCAGAGCCTGCTTTAGAATAATAAAATTATTATTGCAGTATTAGGTCAGCACCATCTCTTGGCCGATAGTGGAACTATTTTTTTTTCTTAGTCCAGCGCTATCTCTTGACCGTTAGTGTAACTAAATTATTTTTTCTTGGGTCAGGGCCATCTGTTGACTGGTAGAGGAACAAAAAAACTTTTTGTTTGTTTTTTGAGGTTTTTCGAATTTCTAAAAAAGTGTGTTATATTGAGACATCGTTTTATTTTTCCTGTAATCTTTACATAAACTACTATCACATAGAATTATTTCAGATTTTTCTCTTTGCAAACTTCGGAGATAAGGGGGGGAACGGTATTTTTTTTTACATTTTTCATCATAAGTCGAAAACTATGCGGCCTAAAAAAATAATTAAATTGTGCAAACAACGCTCTTTTCTTTCTAGTCGCATCACTTAAAAATTTTAAGACCCTTTTTTGGTCCCTGTTGTAAAAAAATATTTATTTTTTTATTTCTTTCTTATTTGCAAAATAGTTGGACAAACTTCATCTTAAACTATTCCAAATTTCAAGTTGATACCATTAGTAGTTCTCGAGATATCCAGCTGTGACAGACAGACAGACAGACTGAGTCACACCATAAGGGTTCCATTTTACCATTTTGGTACGGAAACCTAAAAATGTGATGATTGCACTGCACAGGCAGGCCAGGGGTATGGTCAACAATGCATGGAACGGCTTCCAAATATTGCTAAAGTCTAGTAATGATGTTAAAGGGTGCACACTTTTTTTTGGTCTTTTGGTACTTAAGTAGTTATACTTAAGTATAGAATTGAAAGAAATTAATTGACAACAATGAGTGAATGAGTTCGAATTTTCAGTACCTATGTGATTTTATAGACTTTGCTTACAAATAATATGATTATTAGGAAATTACAAAAAAAGGCTTATTTAAAATAATAAGTTCAAAACTTTCTTGTTGTGATAAATCAATTATTAGTTAAAGTTTTCGCTGAGAATTTCCCAACGACACCACTGGGGGTGTCGTTCAGCGTTTAGGCGCAGTAGTGTCGTTGGGATAAATGGAAAAAATACAACTTCTATTGTTAATTTGTTTGTACATCCGACATCCGAGCAGTTTTTCATTGTAGAGATAATTTGGAATATCTATTACAAGTAACGTGTTGCTGTTGACAGTGTCGAGAGAGCATGTTATCACGAAGTTATGCGCACGCATCATAAACGTGGGGTGGGTCGGACGGGCGCAGCGTGAAGGGCGGGCGGGCGGCGCGGCGGCGGCGTTCAGCCGGAGCGCGATCAATAGGCGGGCTGCTGACGTCAGTGGACGGGCGAGCGCCATTGGCCCGTACGGCATTATTAAATAAACCTCCGGTCAGAGTGGCGCGCAAAGCGTCGCCGCGGGCACAGCACCGCAGCACGCGGCGGGCCCGCGCACCGCACGCGGCTCGCCGCGCCCGCCATGGCCGACATGCCGGACCTGTCGCACCTCACGCCCGAGGAGCGCGCCATCATCGAGGGTGTCATGATGCGCCAGCGACAAGAGGAGCAGCGCGAGCACGAGATTATGAGGTGTGCCCAGTGCCTACGCCCTGCCCTGACACCCACCACCCTCATTATGCGTTCTTATCCTTTTCTATCCTCGCAAATTTTTTATAACATAATATGAATGTGAAAGTGTTGTGTTCGCGACTAAACTATCTGAATGTTATACATAATGATCAAAAACAGACATTGTGGAAAAATATGGCCGCTCATCCCCCACTTGTCGTTAGCCTATGCGGAGTTCGTGCTCAGATACATACATACTTATAACTTGTACAGCTATTGGCGTGCCTACGTAAATACAGTCTCCGGTCGACGCGATCTATAATTTTTTCCATTATGTTTTAGTGATATTTTAACTCTTCCCAAGAAACGACGCGGAGTGATGTAGATGTTAACGGCTAACGCGCAGCAGTTATTAAATTCTTGTGCTCCTTTAAGCTAAGTCTTTGGGTTTCGTCAAATTACTTAATGTCGCATTGAAGGTGCAATACCTAGATATAAATTATGACGCATCACTGCATTCTTATATAGCTATAATAATTTAATTACGAACCCTTTGTGTCTTTGTGCTGAGTCATCATGCGAGAGGTGGTGAGACTTAATTAATGAACTTCTTTTGACTATTAAAATAATTATTTAGGTAGACCTTACATGATTTCCATTCCAACAACGTTTGAGGTGACAGACCACACAAAATTGATGACGATATTATTTGGACGTTCTTAGTTATTATTGATTGGTAAATGAACTTTCGTGTAGCAAATCTGGCGCATTCACGGTGAAAAGTTTCAATCCAGTCTGTTTCTCATAATATTCCTAGATGACTGACGACGAAAACTTTCCCCTTGTCTTGTCCAACCAAATAGTTACTGAAATTGGCTAGATAATGCTATACACAATAGCAAAGTCAATCAGATTAGTATGGATTCAATGGATTAATACAATATTTGTTAGGATAAGGGAAATCTCACTAATAATTACCGCGTTTTTAGGGTTTCGTATAACCAAAGGGTAAAAACGAGACCCTATTACTAAGACTCCACTGTCCGTCTGTCTGTCTGTCTCAAGGCTGTATCTCATGAACCGTGCATGATAGCTAGACAGTTGAAATTTTCACAGGTGATGTACTGTTGCCGCTATAACAACAAATACTAAAAACATAATAAAATAAATATTTAAGGGGGGCTCCCATACAACAAACGTGATTTTTTGATGGAACCCTTCGTGCGCGAGCCCGACTCGCACTTGGCCGGTTTTTTTAAACTACTTCGTTATCAAAACGTTAAATAGGTTACAGTTTTACTGTAGTGATTAACTTTAGTTTTTAACCGACTTCATCAAAAGGAGGAGGTTCTCAATTCGATTGTATGTTTTTTTTTATCGTTGTTAGCGCGTATCTTCGACATTTATGGACCGATTTAAATGATTCTTTTTTTGATCGATTGAGTTTTCTTGCGAGATGGTCCCATTTATTTTTTTTTCAAATCGGTTCAGTAGTTTACAAGTAATCCTGAAAATACTATGATATTTAATCAACTAACTTGACAATTTTGTTATTTATGAACCGAATTAGATGATTTTTTTTGTTGGGGAAGGGATACCTTTGTGTATTATTTTTAACCGACTTCAAAAAAAGAAGGTATTCAGTTTGTATGTATGTATATTTCTCCGCGATTATCTCACGTTTGGCTGAGCCGATTTTTCTACCTAAATAATATTATTTAGGTAGAAAAACCTACACTACCTAATACAGAAGGTAAAATAAAAAAAATAAAAAAATTGTTTAAAAAACAAAAAAACCGACTTCAAAAAACCTGCCTCTAAAAAGCAAGAAATAATATACAAGTCATTAGATACGCATTATCATTGTTATAATAAAACACGTCTTTTTTGAAGTCGGTTTTATTCGTTACCGATTAGAGAATACCAGGGGCATAAAACCGCTATAAGTAGGATACAGGTAGGTATAGATGCAGTGCATTTATGCAACCCAAATTGGAAAGCACAGTGCGAAGAAACAAACAACCATCTTCGTAGCCTCGGTTCTTTTGACCACCCGAATGTCAGACTCGAAAAGATAACCTGTGTTCAATTCCCAAGAGGTGGGTAATATGGGATTTGAATGTAATTTTGATTGGTTTGAAGGCCTGTTAAATCCGCATTATCTGCTTATCAATTTTAACATTGTTATATTCCGGTTGTTGGATAGTCACTGTAATTGAGGATTCTGGGCAAGAACTAGAATCCGCCCAGAGAATGAGGTGAGACGAATGCCAACCACTTTTCCGTTATTGTTAAATAAAAATATGCAGCTAAATAACAGATTTCCATATTAAGTTATTATACCCCTGTTTACCACGCTCGCTATAGGCACCCTATACGCAGATGCCTTAATTAGAAATAGCTATGTAGGTCAATTAAAATAGAGTTAACTATAGGTACTTAAATTGAATGCAAGCATTTTTCGAGAAGTGAGTTACTTAATGGGTATTTTAGCAATTAGAACATAGTCCTTACTGTAATGGATAGGATAGGATAGATGATGAATAGTATACTATACAATATACTTATGATAGAAATAGCGTACAATTGTACAACTTTCGACTACAACGGCAACGTATGACACTAATTATAAATATAGGTAAGTAGGTAGGTACTTCTTCTTTTAACCTTCTGTTATAGACTTACAATTTTATTCTTTTTCCTATCAAACATTTGTCTAACAAACAACACAAAGGCACAAAGTATAATTTTAGAATTTGTACAATATACGAGTGGAATATTTTAAGTGCACATTCCCGTGATTTGAATTCGTGGCACGTTTGGGGGCATACGGGCGGGAGGGGAGGGAATTTGACACCGATGCTCCCGCTTCGGCCGAAATCCCCGATTAATTGACTCTCCCCATCTTTACATTCTCAGCACGTCTACACTGTAAGCCGCCGAATCTGAATAAAAAGTTAAAAAAGTCTGTATTTTTTAAGAAAAAATGGTCAAGAGTATCCCTAAGTATCAAGTTATCCCTAAATACATAAATCAATTTAATACTTTCTCAGCGCGAAACATAAACAGAATTTTAGTGCATCGAATCGAATGTGGCTTAAGAGCGAAATGGGTTCGGCCATTCCATACCGACCCATTTCGCTCCTAAGCCACGTTTAGAAGCTGTTTTCAAGAGTCATCACAAACCGCCTTGCGCAAAGACTCGACGAATTTCAACCCCCGGAGCAGGCCGGGTTTCGAGGAGGATACGGCACCATAGACCACATCTTCACATTGCGGCAGATTATACAGAAGTCCGAAGAGTATAACAAGCCTTTGTGCTTAGCATTTGTGGACTATGAGAAGGCATTTGATTCTATCGAAACCTGGGCTGCTTTAGAATCCCTGCAACGGTGCAAAGTCGATTGGCGATAAATTCAAGTGTTGAGATGTCTCTACAATGCCGCAACCATGGCCGTCCAACTGCAGAACCAGCAGACTAAGCATATCCCCTTGCATCGAGGTGTGAGACAAGGGGATGTGATATCCCCCAAATTGTTCACAAATGCATTGGAGGATATGTTTAAAACACTGGACTGGGAAGGACGAGGTATTAACATTAACGGCGAATACATGTTACACTTGCGATTTGCGGACGACATCGTAATTGTGGCTGAAACGTTGCAGGATCTACAATACATGCTGAACAGCCTAGCTGATTCCGCTCTACGCATCGGTCTTCGGATGAACTTGGACAAAACCAAGGTTATGTTCAACGAACATGTAGTTCCAGGACCGATTGCAGTACAAGGTAGTCTTCTCGAAGTTGTTACGAAATATGTTTACCTCGGGCAAACATTACAATTGGGTAGAAACAACTTCGAGAGAATGGCCAACAGAAGGATACAGCTGGGCTGGGCAGCATATGGGAAACTTCGTCGAGTCTTTGAGTCGCCTATTCCACAGAGTCTAAAGACGAAAGTCTTCAACCAGTGCGTCCTGCCTGTCATGACATACGGAGCCGAAACGTGGACACACACTGTAGGGCTGGCTCACAAATTTAAAGTCGCGCAGCGAGCTATGGAAAGGGCTATGCTCGGAGTTTCTCTGAGAGATCGGGTCCGGAACGAGGTGATCCGACAGAGAACTAAAGTCATCGACATAGCCCACCGGATTAGCAAGCTGAAGTGGCAGTGGGCCGGCCATATTAGCCGTAGAACCGATGGCCGCTGGGGCAGACGAGTTCTTGAGTGGAGACCGCGTATCGGCAAACGTAGTGTGGGACGCCCTCAGACAAGGTGGAGCGATGATCTTCGCAAGGTGGCTGGCAAAAACTGGATGAGTATAGCCGCGGATCGTGCTCAGTGGCGTGCTCTCGGAGAGGCCTATGTTCAGCAGTGGACGATGATAGGCTGATGATGATGATGAATCGAATGTCGTCTAGTGACAGAGTTTCCTGTCTATTTTCGACTCACCCTGCGTTTCTGCCCTAGTCAAATATTTTGTGTTATATACGATTGATTACCTTCCATTTTAAAGGGAACTAATTAATTAAATTGGGTGTGGCGACTGTTAATGGGATACATAATTACTAAACTGGGCAGCAGTTTATTTTATGGGCGACAAAATAACAAAACGGGCGACTACATATGGGAGACAAATAATTTAAGTTAGCAGTGAAAACTCTAAATGGGTGACAAAAATACTGAGAGGGCTACTATTATACCACGTAGGAACTATATACCTAACTGATTTAAGCTGCCCAACAATGTATTTTAACGCGTTTTTATTAGGTTGCTTTCTCGTTTATTTGTTTGTGTTTTGTCATCTCCATTAGGATAATAGTCCCCTTTTTCAATAAAATATATGCCAAATTTTAAATATTTTGTGTGCCCTAAGGTTGTCGCCCAAATAGTAATTTGGTCGCCCGTTCTGAATAACTAGTTACTCAATTTGTATTTTAAAGTCACCCATTTTCAATATCTGTAGTCGCCCTCGGTCCGTCGCCCACTAGTATTTCAGTACGCTATATTCAGTATTTTTGATACCCATTTGATAAGTACTACTTACCCCATTTTAAATACATGCAGTGCGACTTTAACAGACCATACTTTGTTTCAAAACGCAGACGAAAGCAAGATGAGGTCGCCGTGCTCGAACAGACTATCCGTACGAGAAGTGAGATGCAGCGAGCGGCTGGAGTGGAGCTCGCAGCCACTTGCCACATCTGCCTCAAGACCAAGTTCGCAGACGGTGTCGGACACTCTTGCCACTATTGCAGGGTGAGGTGTTGCGCACGCTGCGGCGGCAAAGTCACTTTGCGCTCCAATAAGGTAGGCACTATATTTTTATTCCACGTGAAAATACCTATATTATTATTTTCAGCAATCACAGACGTTACACTTACGATTACAGGTTATTTGGGTGTGCATACTTTGCCGGAAAAAACAAGAATTATTATCTAAAACAGGGCAGTGGATACATAAAAGTACTGGCCAAGATTCCATGTTGTGGCGCATGGAAAATGACTTGAGAGGACTACCGTCCCAAGTTGAAGCCTCTTTGGATAAAAGACCAAAGCTAGAACGAGCACACAGCGCAGCGGAGAAAGAAAATCATCCTTTACAAAGATCAGGCAGTGCATTGCGTAGACAATACAGCCAACAGGAGCCTCGTTGTTACGGAGAGCTGGAAGGGTTGGCACGAACTCATCCACACCTAGTGCACCCTAGACAGAAAGCCGCTTACGGGGTAGAGGATTCAATGGCTCTTCCGCAGTCACAACTGATGCCGCATGCGCAGAACCATCCTCCTATGCCTCCGCGGTCGTCCTCCTCAGATGACGAGGTGCCCGAATGCGTATCTGATGAGAACGACGAATACCGTGATCGCGGTAAGTATGCACGCTCTGTCCTATCGCTAATCACTCCAGTCCCTGCCGCCCCTTCACGATAATATCCCTTAAACCCAAGCAATTTTTTTTGTCTGTCCCTACACGCACACTATACACTACATAACAATAACATACATGATCGATAACAGTACCATTATTTTTCTGATCCAATTAATGTATCCTCTTATGTCTGTTTCATATTCACCATTCGCCTAAATAAATGATAAAGTTAAGGTGTTCCGTGCGAGGTAATAAATAATTTAAGTACGTTAGAATAGTCTCAGGTAACTATTTTTAAGTTATATTAATTATATCTTTCACAGAAGTGGATAGTGTTGAGCACCTAAACTTATCTGTAAATGTATCCATCAAGTCTCCTCATATAGTATTTATGTTTCATCGCTACATCGTCTTCCACATCGATTCAAGAACACTTCTTCGTTTCAACTACCCAGTCGTTTCTTTTCAGACAATGTCGGCTGCTAAAGGTTTTGATGTATCAAAACTCGCACAAGTTTTAAATCATGTGCTAGATTTGATATCATGATCAGTTAGTCAATAATGTTGTTGTTATTAGCAAGCAAAGCATAGATGACATGTGCGCCGCCGCGTGCGTCTTGTGTGCCCATGCGCGCCCGGTAGCCATGTTGAAGGCGTCGACCTCCTGTGTAGCTCATCACGCCATCCCACTGTTTGCAGGTAATAGAGATAGGAGCAGCTCCGAGAGCTCCAGAAGCCAGCGTCAAGCGATGCTAAACGAGAAAATGAAAAAGTTCTTATCGGTGAGAAGGCGTGTTTTACAGGAGAATTTGCGTTGTGAAATTGCTGGAATTAGATGTGTCAATATTACTGTTTTTAAAAAGTACTTCTTCCTCTGGTCGGCCAACTGTGTTTGCTGTTCCAATCTATCTTTCAATTACAATCCATCTCCCCGGAGGTACATTTACAAGTTCATATCTTTTGAAATGGCTAATGAAGCTTCTCTCAAACATTTTGGTAAATTGTAATTGTAAATGTGGCTCCTTAATTTTCATTGTTTGAACCATATTAAAAAAAAAGTTTTCAGAGCAATCATTTAACAAAACTTACATGGTTACCGCAACTTTCGTGTGTTACTTAATAGTAAGTATAATAAATATACCATCGACACGGCATGAAAGGCATATTCTTTTTCTCTTTCTTCTATCGCTCAATCCCCAAAATTATCCTACTTAATTGAGCAAGGTAGAAAGGATGACCGAAAATAGACAGCCTGTCCTGCTGCCTGTCGTCTCGTGTGAACAAAAAATGGTTCAAGCAAAATCGCATGCTTGGGCGAAAAGAAGTGTATTTGGTACCATTTCTCTTACAAATTCGTTAGATCTTGTGAAAGTGTTGTTTGTTTTATGATTGTTGTTTTATGTATGACGGATGAGTTGACACACATTCTTTCCGCTTGTGCGTGTTCACTGCTTTAAATTTCTTTTCAATCTGGAGAGTGGGTAAATAAATAAGCATAAAATAAAATCAAACACTTAACTAAAAACGTGAAAACAGTCGGTGCTGGTCTGCTGGAGCAAGAAACATGATAAGTTTTATTAACGGTTCCGGGCGCGGATGGGTGCGCAAGACGTTCAAAGGGCGGAAATTCTAAATGCAATAATGTTTACATTACGATTGATCCGAATTTATTCATAGGACAACTTGAGGCGTGCAGCTCTCTCCGGCACCCTCACTTGCGCAGCACCAGCGTGGCTGCCAACAATTATTACAATTTGACTAATCATTCGCCGGCCGTCTATGAGGTGGAGGCACGCGGTCTTTTAGACACGTCAAGGACGGCGCCGACGGGTGGGCGCAGCTTCGACTCGGTAACAGATTGCCGGTGGCGAGCTCGCGACGACGGAGAAGGAGCATACTTACGTCCGTATGCGCCAGACGAGAGTTCGCGCCCCGAGAGAGCTGTATATAAGAGTGCCTATTTGTGGGAGGATTCCGCTGATAACAGACGCTTTACCGAGAGAAGAAAAAAGACTGTTCGCTTTGACGGGCACGAGGGCGCCGCGACCTTTCCGAGAGGCGGTCGAGACGCCTCGGGCGCGCCGCACGACTGGGCGTCACTACGCTGGGAGTCAGAACGCCAGGCCAGCCAAGACTCCGCGACTAAAGACTCGGGCATCGATACCTCTAGCACCTTCACATCAAGTGAAGATTCAAATAGAGGCGATTGTCCCAAGGTACTGAGCATTCAGATTTAACTTGGATAGATAATACTTTTATACCTTATTGATACTCCCAATAAAGGGGTATAGAATGTATTTTAACTTCACTTTGTTCATACCCTGATAATTGCTGTAAATAAGTCAACTCTGATAAAGTAGAGGACAGGATATAATATGTGGTATCTGTTTTTGGCTGTAGCATGATTTCATTAACCGGGCATGCAACGGTTGACTATTTGAATGTGCACTTATCGTATTCTGCAATACACCCTTTGCCAGTTGCTAATAAACCGTCTTCTTTCCGTGTGACATTATTAAATTATGGGATATTTAAATAATTCAGAAATTTATATTATTTTTAACAAAACTTATGTGGCAATGTGACAGTTTCCGCAGAGCTGGCAAGTGTCGGCGGATGGCACTCGCATGGTTGGACATATGGTGCTTCGGAAGAGCGTGGTAGAGGGTAGCTCGCATTCTTCAGCAGCAATTCTGGGCTTGAAAGTAGTAGGAGGAAAACTACTACCCGACGGAACCAGAGGGGCTGTTGTAGAAAAAGTCAAGAAGGGTTCTATAGCAGATTTAGAAGGACAACTTAGAATAGGTTAGTATATAGAAACTATAAAACTATTTTAGCAGTACATACTGTTATTCTCGACTCAATTTCCTTTTCATTGTTACAATACGTTTCAATCTTATTGACGGCGGTGAATTTAGCCACTATGCGCGTAGCCGTGTCCCACCACTCGCTTCTCTTACCGACTTACATCGAGATGATGTTCTGCGTAACGTCTCGCGCGATGTTCCGAGCTGCCAATAGGTATGAAACGCGTTATACCATAATATTTCTACTTATTTGACAGGTGACGAAGTATTACAATGGAATGGAGTGCCTCTTCAAGGTCGAAGCGCGGACGACGTGGCTGCAGTGGTGGTAGATAGCAAGCATGACTCCCATGTCGAGCTTGTTGTGTCACGTCCGTTGGCTTCTTCCAGACCAACAGCACAACCTTGGAGAACTCATAAAGGTACATTCAGCCTTTCAGTAGGGACTCTTGCCCTAATTTTACAGCAAAAACAGAAGAGAGAAGTAATAAACATACTCGTTTTGTTTAGAATTCTACACGGAAGTAATGGGTGGATGCGAGAAGCCAAGCGTGCTGGTCACATCACCGGGGTCTCCCGACGTCCACTCTCGCCGACGCCCCACTAGACACAATCACCACAACGCTAATGTGGCTGGGAGAATTCAGGTAATACTTTCATAAAATATCCTGTGATGATTTCTGTTATTTTAGAGCCAACCGTACGTTCGGCGTTTATCTTAAACAATCTTCTTCTGCTACAGCTGAAAGTATACTTCGATATCAGCGCTCTTCAACTTCTGGTGACTGTGGTGTCTGCAAGTGGCCTAAGCCCCAGGTCTGACGGCACACCGAGGTGCCCATACGCAAAGATATTCCTTCTGCCTGACAAAAGTGAAAAAAGCAAAAGGCGAACTAAGACATTGGCTAATACCTTAGAACCGCGATGGAATCAAACCTTTGTATATTGCGGTATTCGGATCACAGATATTAAGAAAAGGATTTTAGAGGTATTTTCAACACGTGTGATAGGACTATTTGCATTGATTCCTCTATTGGAGAATAGACTTAAAATATTGTTCCATTTTTCAGGTCACCGTATGGGATCTAAATCGGTTAGGCCCAAACGATTTTCTCGGCGAAGTCCTGCTCGATCTTGATCATATCGTCATGAATCACGAACCTAATTGGTACACGTTGAAACCTCACGAGGAATCTGCTTCTTTCAGCGTGAGATAATTTTCTTTATTATTTTTCTGCATATACTTAGTTTGGTGTAGATTAAAGTAAATAAATATATTTAATATTTATAGAGATATCGTGAAGACGAGGCGGATGGGGAACATTTGTCTCCGCCTTCAACTTCTACATCTCGCCTCTCAGACTCCGACACGCCCAGTGAATGCGACTTGCGTCGCCACCATTCTCTTTCTAGTCTGGCTTCCAGTTCCAGTCCGCCTCCACCACATGAGGTAACAGTACAACTTAAATTATATTAATCTATTAAGTCAGCTGGTTCTGAACTGCAGTAGTACCACCAAATCAACCCATTAATTTTTATTGCTGTTGCAAAGTTTCAAGGCATCTCTTTACTCTGTTCATTCAAATGTTCATGTATGTTTCTTATAGCGGATGGATATGGATGGGAATCGGAATAGCCGACGTGATATGTCACCAGCCGGTCGCGTACGAGCCGCGGGCATGTCTAGAGAAAGAGTAAGTTTAGGTTGCATTTCAAGATGAGGATCTAAATAATCAATCCGTTGTCCAGCCGCTATAACAGGGTTGTGTTTGTTATACAGAGTGGGGGATACAGTGTCGCACGGTCGCAATCAGCAGCGGGTGTGGCGCGGCCGCAGCGAGCTCGCAGCAAATCTCCGCGGCGCTCCTTGTCGCCGCCAGTCGACCGAGACCGAGACACATGGCGTTACACAGGTGCCGCACTCGGCGCCAACCGACTCTGCCAACCAATCAGATGCGAGCGAGCCGATTCATGGCGCCTTTAGCCGCATCAGATTGGTCTGTGGACGTCGAACCATAGCGGGACTCGACCCCGCACGGAACACTATCATCGAGAAACGCACGTACTCTCGTTGCGTCCGCTCATCACCACTTTACTTGCAACTAACTGTTTTAACTTCCTCGCTCTGTTCCACTATATCTTTATTTTCACGCATCTTCCGCAAATCCTATCCTTCTACCTGATAGTTGCACGCTGTTCACCTGACCATATTGAATGAAGCTTCGTGACGTCCATGTGATTTGTCGTGGACACCGCGATCCTTGCAGATAGTTCAGTGTCTTAAATTTCCAACTTTGCATGTCATGTTAATGCTAGATTTTCTTTTCAAGATGTAGAAAATTTCTTCCAGTTATTTAAATTTCAATAATTTTTATTCTGACCAAATTTCGTATCGTGAGATGAGTTTGATTAGGATTCATCAGTTATCATCTCTGAATTAGAGGGACAGCAAAACTGGTAAAATTTCAGTAGGCGAGGAAAGAGGCGGCGGTGATGCGTCAAGACTGCCGACGCACGCCTACGCACCACGGTTTCAATCGCGATCGGCCACCGCTACTCCGACTACGAGTCCCAAGAAACGACAACTGCCACAAATTCCTCACCAGGTAAATCAATGTTGCTTCAATTAGTTCTGCTTGATTGCATAAAGCGACATGCAGTTCCTCTAAACCGGATATTTTCATGTGTACAGAATACTCAGAGGACCGTGCGAGCTCAAGTATCAGCGGACCTCGAGGAACGTAAGTGGATCGCCCCGCATCACATTGGCGCCACACTAACCTACCGCAGCACGCCACAAGGTCAATACACGCATACCCTGCCCGATGCCTTGTTATGTTCAATATTGTTTTACACATCCTGTAAAACATTCAGATAACCAAGAATGGTGCACCCGTCACATTACCACGTCGATCTGCGATCTGCGACATAAAATCCTGAACATGACATACCTACCTGAATCCTAATATCATTTAGATCTCACAACATATACGTTTTTATACTAGATAATAGAGTAGTTGATTTCAAACTATTCTTGCGTGTAAAACGAATATAAATCGGCATAGGTTGGGAGCGGCATTACGCGGGGTTGTCGGACTCGGAGCTGGCGGCGCGAGGAGGCAGCGGTTGGGCGCCGCGGCGGAGGCTGTCGCCCGACGCCGCCGCCGCCGACTCAGACCTGGAATCCGTGGCGTCGGTCACCTCCAGTGCGTTCAGTACGCAATCTGAAAGACCTCGACCCACTCGGATGCTCAGGTATTCACCCACCGACAACATAGATAATGTATTTTAATAATATAAATTCCCATTCAATCCAGCATATAATTTCAATATCTTTCACATAAATTTACAGCTGGAAACGAATACTTCCTTCAAACAGTACATCTTCTTCGTGCGATAGCGCTACCCCTGTACCGAATCACAGTCGTTATGACAGATTTCCTCGTTTGTTGCCCTATGTGTGTGTTCCCGCGGATGCGGTGCGCGCGGTGCGTCGACGCATTCGATCACGAAGTGACATAGCGTCCCTCCCTGCGCAAGCGACGCACCGCGCGCGGCCCACCCGCCGTCTTCGTCGCTTACTCGCCAGGAGTCGTTCCGCCGGCTCCTGCACTAGAGAATGCTCTCATCGCCATGCTTATGAACGAAGTCACAGCTGTCCCGAATACCCAGTACATGTGTATACGTATAAAATAACTGATAACAATAAAGATTATGTGTTCCAAGTAGCTAACCCACGCACGCTGAAACATACATATATTTCAAACCAAATAAACAAAGAGCAAAAACGGTTTCAACCAATGAAAGTAACATGTCAACCTCCGCTGTCAAGACTGCATCATCATAGGAGGAAATCACAACCAAGGCTTGAACCTTGGTGTTTAGATCGGCCTCAGTCCCTTGACACAAATTGGTATGCGTCGCTAAAATTAAAAGAATTAAAGAGGCGTAAGCTGCCGTACCTCGACCATCTACCTACCAATAGAGTTCGATCTCTTCCTAATATTCCACCTGTAAATACTCACAATAATGAAACTGAAAATAGTGATCATAATATAGTAACAGACATGACAGTTAAAGAGAAAATATTTTCTCAATATCATGGCTATGATAGTGACGGAAGTGAAGCTGAGACTACAATCCATGTCAGCATTGACAAACAACATAGTATGGAAATATTTAAGAATGACGAGTTTTTTACAAACAAGGATAATAATATTATGGTCTCAAATGCAAATCCTTATAAGCATATTCCAAGTATAACATCAAATGCCCTAAAGAAAAAATTCTTATCACTCGATTTAAAAACCACATACGATTCTAATGAATCTCCTCAATCTCAATTTATAGACCAACAGCCACCAGATAACAATGAAAATGCTTGTGAGTTAAGGGCAAAAACCTCCAACGGAGTTAATCTTACTAAAAAAACGAAAGGAGAGAAATGTATACGCAGACGACATTCTGATTCATTAGTATTACTAAAACCAACGATTAAACCACTACTATTGTCACCAGAGGATATAATTGATGTATTCAAAAAAATTACTGTGTCCCTAAAACCCGAATTAAATAATGAGAACGTAGATGATATTGAAAAAGGTAATAAAAAACAAAATAACAATGTCAGTATAAATGAAGTTCCAACATTTCAGGTATATAGTTCACCTCATTCTCTCTTCCCTCGATGTAGCATCGATTATTCTTTATTGAAACCTTTACCATCGATTATTAAGAAAGCTCGTACCCGATCGCATTCTCTAGCATTTACTGATCATTTAGATCATGAATTATGTAAAATGGCTAACACTATGTTTATTGCTCTTTCTCCCCCAAACCTCGACTCGCCCCGACGCGTACTCACTCCTGTTGCATCACATCTGCCACACGATGACATCCATCACAACACTCATAATGCGACGACCGATTCACCTGCCTCGGAAAAATCGTCCATCGGCACTGAAATCCAACCCATGGCACGACGCAACTGCAACATAAATCAACAAAAATCTGCCGCTACGAAAAAACAACGGGGGAAACCCGGAACACGGCGTGGATCTAAACGTAGCAACGACTATGGTGGGCGTGAGAACGGTCGAGGCAACAACCAGCCTCAACCCTTGGAGAGACGAGAATCGCGGCGAGGACAATTTACAAGAAGCCTCAGCAACGCTGATGTACCACCTGACGAAAAAGCAGGTAATTTAACAATCATAAAGAATATAATTACTTTGATGCTCGCTTTTTTATTGATTTGATTGATGACTTTATTTATTTCACAACAAGATGGAAGTCTCAGCGATACAGCACTGGGCGGGGCCAACGAACTGGAGCCGGTCAGTGACGACGTGCTTCTGAAGGCAGAACCTCGCGACTACTTCGGACCCGGTATGGGCAAGAAGAGCAACTCGACGTCGCAACTATCGGCTACAGGTGACCTTGGCTATATATTAAATCACATCTATTGCACACTCTTGACACTCCTGTCTGACCTTTTCGCATCGGATTTGCAACTATAGAAATCTGATGCACAAAGGCCGTTATACTTTTAGTAGTAAACAACTTATGTGTGTATTTAATAAAATGCTCGACAGGACGGAAACGGAGGTTAGGTTTCGGTAAACGTGGAAAAAATTCGTTTACGGTACAACGCAGCGAGGAGGTGGGGCCCGGAGGAGCCGGCTCCGGGGTGTCGCGCGCCTCGTCCGCCTCCAGCGAGAACGAGGACGACAGGTTCGCGGCGCGCAAAGCGGCGGCATTGACACAATAGTGGGCCCTCGGGCGGCGGTAGATCTCGCGGCGCGCTCATTTAATCCCAACAGACCGGCGACGGCGCCCCTCGGTTGTGTACATACGATACACAGCATGCTCGAAACACGATACTAGATGTGCAATGTTGCTTATGTGAAGTTAGAGACATAGTGCTTTTCTCGGTAAATGTACTCTTACTATGCTTCAAACGAGAGAGTAACGTAAAATCAAGAAATTCTAAGTAGGGTGACATTTCATATTAAACCGTGTAGACATTTAACGTAAGAGATGTAAAGAGCATATTGATAGGTGAGGGTGGTTGTTGTGTAACGATATATAACTGAAGGTGTTGCGTGCGGCGGTGGTGTTGTAGCGCGCGGGCGCGGCGGCGGGGGCGGGGGCGGGGCGCGGCGCAAGCGCTCGGGCCCGGCCACCACCACGTTCCAGCGCTCGCACGAGGTGTGCGCGGCCAGCCTCGTCTCCATATCTAGCTCGGAAGGATCCTCGTAAGTCGCTCGCTCGTCGGCCCGCGCGCCTCGCCGCGACTCCTCTTGTATGTGTGCATCGATGTTGCTCGCGTCTTCTTTTCGCCCCTTTCTGTGCCTCTCGTCTTGTAAACGCATGATGCCGGTTTATATTGGTGTTTTTAACTTCATACTATTTTCTGTTCAGCACGCACGAGTCTTCTCTCGCATAGGCAACGCACTCTCTCGTTTCCTTCAGACTACCACTTTCGATGTTAGAAGCTCTCGACGGTATTGTACTATGAATTTCAGTCAGATCACAGACAGCGAACGGAGTGCCGTAGCCGACGCCGGAGGCGCTTCTCAGTATGATGCACGAGTGTGGTTGGACGATAAATGTTGCCTGATCGCCTAAAATGTTTGCACTATTTTATTTTTAATCGTTTTAATGAATAAAAATTACTTTTCGACGTATGTACACACCCTCACGACACCCATGCATGTTTTTATTGGAAAACATCACACTATTAATTTTTCATCTTCTGTAGAAGAATTTTTTGGAAGGTTGGTTAAAATAATTACTAGTCTAAGAACTCGTTCATTTGTAATAGTGTCATTTAACTGGTATACAAGTTTTGACTGGTGAAGTGATTTATTTGTGAAGATGAGGTTACAAGAATTCGTAAGAAGATATTAGCAAAACTGTAATGCTTGTAAATATTTTTATTGGATACATTGTTTTGTATATTAATATGATCCTATCCTATCCAAACGTATTTCTAATAGAATTATTACGTATATTTGTCAATGAGTATTATTAAATAGGTATGTATACTAACTTCGTCCTTTAAAATTAGCAACAAATCATTCTTTAGAGATTCTTTAGCACCTATAAGATTTTCTACTAGATGTTTTTAAATTTCTATGTATGTATAGTAACCTAACTTCCACGTATTTACCTAACTTTTATCACTCGATGCATCCGAAAGACTACCGCCCTCTTCTTCACTATTGTATCAATGTTGTCATTGTTGTACTTTACTTAATTTATTCTGTATTCTCCTATAGTAGTTACGAAGACAGTGTCTGGTAAAATCATTACTTTCTGTTACCTTTAGATCTTAGAAGAAACTACCCATATTAATATTCTATGGTTTCGCTGCTATCTGTTACGCATTGGACAAAATAGTTGTTACACTTTCTTATCAAACTAGAGCGCTCAGTGTGGATTATTGCTTTAACGGATTTTTGCATTAAAAACTTTTATAACTCTGAACTTATATAAAACAAATTGCAATCAATCGCCAAGTATCTTGGAAATTAAGTAGCAGATAACTGCCGATACGCATTCACTATCTGTGTACTAAATTTTAATGAAATGCCCTAAGTGTCAAGCTTTTAATTTATGTAAACAATACTTAATTAATAAGGAATCGACTCGAGTTAATGTGAGAAGAACAGCTACTAAATTGGTAGTTTTGATTACAATGGCAACATTGGCAGATGGTCGCCGGGGATGCGCGGGTCGGGCTCCTCCGACGGCGGAGGGCTATCGGACTTCATCGACGGGCTCGGCCCGGGCCAACTCGTCGGGAGGCAGTTGCTCGGAGCGCCCACTCTGGGCGACGTGCAACTCTCTATGTGCTACCAAAAAGGATTTCTTGAGGTGAATGCATTAATTTTTATAATTTCTATTGTGAGAAAAATAAATGGATGGAAGAATTCGGAATTGTTATCGAAAACTACAAAAAGAAAGCAAAATGTATGTTTCTTTTTACGTAGTTGTTGAGGGACATGTTCCGCCATATGTTCCACAACGTGTCTCCTAAATGCATACATCACATAGGCTGTGTTGGTCGAGCTATCCACCTTTACGTTTGACCACCAGTCATTTTTATTGTCCCCACTGCTGGGGAGAGGCCTTCCTTATGGGTAGATAAGGAGGATGGGCCGTAACCCACCCACGCGGGTCCAATGCGGATCGGTGGGTGTTAACGACTGCAGATGCAGCCGGGACCAACTGCTTGCTTACCCTTCGCAATCGCCGGGCCAGGCACTAAACCACTGCGTCACCAAGCACTTTTGCGTAGTTTACCGATAAAAACATTGTTTTTTTTAGTTTAAGAAAAAGATCTGATTTTTTATATTTGTCTAAGGTGGAGGTAATCCGCGCGCGAGGCCTACAGGCGAGGCAAGGAAGTCGCACGCTGCCCGCGCCCTACGTCAAGGTGTACCTGGTGAGCGGCAAGCGCTGCGTCGCCAAGGCCAAGACGACTACGGCGCGCAGGACACTCGACCCCTTGTACCAACAAACTCTCACTTTCAGAGAAAATTTCAAAGGCTGCGTTCTGCAGGTGAGTTCGAAATCACGCAAAAAGTAGGACTCCAATACAAAGAATACAAAATCCGTTCGATGCGACGCGTGCGTTGCGTACGATGCGGCACAGTGGACGTTTAGCTATACTACTAGTACTATCACACACTATAGTATATAGTACTACCACAGAATAGATAATAGTACTAGCGTACATAAGTTGCACTCCGCAAAATCGTTTAAATAAATTGCGACTCTTGCTCCGACACAATAAAGTGCAATTCAGGTCGCATAGCGCTCCCTTCGCTCCAAAATATTCACTTAGTAGTTGCCTCTCTTTCTATCGCGTAGGTCTTATCTTTTCTGACGTATGAAATTTGTCCTCTCAGAGGACGCCGAGCGCTTCAGACTCGCGCGAGGAGTGACAGAGCCTTGGTACTACCGTACAGAAAGGACACTCCCTGCCCCGCCCTAGAGTCAATAACCTCATCCCACCCCGAGTTCGTGTGCTCGTTTAGTCGTGTTTGTCAAATGTGAACTTATTTTGATATTCAAAGCGTTGCGTCATAACTATTTTGGTCGTGTTAATCAACTTCTCAGCAAACTTATTATGATATTCATAGAAACGTCATCTGCTTATAATAGCGCGGTTGTATGGAGTGTCCGGGTGTGGCTTTACTAAAATAAAAGACCTTAGCCTGCTTACAACCAACCTTCATAACCATAACCGTTGTTTTCAGGTGACAGTTTGGGGGGACTACGGACGTATAGAAGGCAAAAAAGTGTTCATGGGCGTAGCACAGATTATGCTCGATGACTTAAATCTTTCAAATATTGTCATTGGATGGTACAAGCTTTTCGGAACGACTTCTTTGGTAAGTAGTGTTTAAATGGTCTGTTATGTAATAGTGATACAAACGAACTAAAACATGTTTTTCTTCTTTTCAGTAACCCATGCTACCAACACTGTCTACAAAGTGTTTGGAAAACTTATATCATCACAATAAAAAACTTAAAACTTGTCCAACTAATAAATTTAGTGATACTGCTTTAATATCATGATAAATCGCGAAATATCTTGAATATAGGAAGTTTTCTATAAACGAAAGGTATAAATAAATAATAATTTGTAATTTTATTTTCTTTTGGAATGCCTACCGGAGTTTTGAATAGATAGCATTTTATAGCAATGAAACAAATGTATAGTGTACTCAATAATATGTAATTAAGTATTAAAAGCCAAATGCAATTTCGTCATTTCTTTCTGTTTTACCTCCTTTGCGTAACAGGTTGTGCATTATAATCGTTCAACAGAAATATCCTATTACATTATAGTTAATAATACTTATTTTATTAAAATATATTACGAGCGCATTATTACTAACAGTATGCATATAATAGGTTTATTAAAAATAAAGAGTGATCATTTCTACTATATTTATTTATTCCAGATTTTATTATTACTGTCATTCACTTCCAGCATCGTTCAGTCTATCCGCTTACACTTCATAATCAGTCATAAACACTTACGGAGATTGTACATTCATATACCTATAAAATAGTATTTCATTTAAAACCGACGAAAATGAAATAGACTATAGTCTATAAAAGGGGAGATTTCACTGAAGAAAACGATGAAATAAAAAATGTACTAACCGTAAAGGCGAGAACATTCAATAGTAGTCTGTACATAACTAACGTATCCTATTGTAGAGTGGTGCGGAGACTTGCTCAGTGAAGAATTTGTTTAGGCTGCTTCGACGGCGACGCGCCCGGTAGCCGCCCGTCGCCCGCTCGCTTCACGCCGGTCGATTTTATATCTGAATAAGAAAAATTTAAAAAATTAAAAACCCCCAGACAAACGGCTGATCAGGTCATGGTTACCTTACCATTCAATCTTATTGAAGTAACACTGTACCAAATTTCGAATCGATAGGACATATGGAAGGTAGCAGTGGCGAGGGGTGAAATTATGGCGAAGGTAAGCCGCTTTACAAAAATGATGAAAAATGTTATGATCTGCATAGTGAATCAGTGGGGTGGGATTTCTAAACCGTAAGCCGATGGGAATCGGCTTGTATGGACCCTTCGCCACTGGAAGGTAGTCAGATCCCCTCATCAACTATTAAAGCGCTGATGATCTTCAAACGGCTGATCAGGTCATGGTTACCCTACCATATACTTCCAATATCATTGACTCAGATCCCCTCATCAACTAGAAAAGACCTTCAAACGGCTGAACACATTTTCATGAAACATGGCTAAGAAGACTCGGGATAAAATTATCTATGACACAAAAAAAACTAAACGAAAATCGATTCATCCGTTTAGGAGCTACGATACCACAGACACGTTAAACTATAACACCCCTCTCTTTTTGCGTCGGGGGTTATAAAAGAGCGAAGACTGACAATTTTATCCAATTGATTTTATACCTTAATGTGTAAGAAATAAAGTTCAAAATCTATTGTGATATTTGAATTTGAGCTATTTTTATACAGGGTTATTTGTAAAACACCATCAACCTCGCAGGAGTAGATTACTAACATTATAAACAACAACAATTGTTCTACGACTCTTATTAATAAATTGTTGTATGGCTGATGAAAAGTTACACAAAAGTGACTCTCTGTTAAAAATTCTCAAGTTTGACATTAAAAAAGAAAGAGTAAATTCGCTGTACAAGCAGTATTAACAAACACAGTATAAATAATAGTACAAGTACAGAGGGCGAGTTACCCGAGAATTCGCGCGGCAAAGTGGGTCACGACTCAGTGGAACCCAAAGAAATATGAACGCTCGTACTACAGAATAGATGCTAGTATTCATAATCAAATACGATTTAACTATGTGCAACAGAAGTGACCAACTTCAGGACGCTTGTGGTACAAAACGATGTTTTTAATCTGAAAAACTCATTGCCATTTCATTCATGGCTTCTTGTTAAACCTGAGGTTTGACCAGTCAAACCTAGGAGCGCCGGAGCTTCGGCGTTTGCCTATAACATATAGATAGAGTATAGATACCTTGCAGCCATGACTTGCATGGCGGGCCCGTATCCCTTCTCGTTCCGCGCGGCGATGCGGAATATGATAGTTGGTGACGAGTCTACAATGTTGCATCTGATAATGTTACATATAGATAGAGTACAGATACCTTGCACCCACCTGACTTGCGTGGCGGGCCCGTATCCCTTCTCGTTCCGCGCGGCGATGCGGAATGTGATAGTTGGTGACGAGTCTACAATGTTGCATCTGATATGTTACATATAGATAGAGTATAGATACCTTGCAGCCACCTGACTTGCGTGGCGGGCCCGTATCCCTTCTCGTTCCGCGCGGCGATGCGGAATGTGATAGTTGGTGACGAGTCTACAATGTTGCATCTGATATGTTACATATAGATAGAGTATAGATACCTTGCAGCCATGACTTGCATGGCGGGCCCGTATCCCTTCTCGTTCCGCGCGGCGATGCGGAATGTGATAGTTGGTGACGAGTCTACAATGTTGCATCTGATAATGTTACATATAGATAGAGTATAGATACCTTGCACCCACCTGACTTGCGTGGCGGGCCCGTCCCCCTTCTCGTTCCGCGCGGCGATGCGGAATATGATAGTTGGTGACGAGTCTACAATGTTGCATCTGATAATGTTACATATAGATAGAGTATAGATACCTTGCACCCACCTGACTTGCGTGGCGGGCCCGTATCCCTTCTCGTTCCGCGCGGCGATGCGGAATGTGATAGTTGGTGACGAGTCTACAATGTTGCATCTGATATGTTACATATAGATAGAGTATAGATACCTTGCAGCCACCTGACTTGCGTGGCGGGCCCGTATCCCTTCTCGTTCCGCGCGGCGATGCGGAATGTGATAGTTGGTGACGAGTCTACAATGTTGCATCTGATATGTTACATATAGATAGAGTATAGATACCTTGCAGCCATGACTTGCATGGCGGGCCCGTATCCCTTCTCGTTCCGCGCGGCGATGCGGAATATGATAGTTGGTGACGAGTCTACAATGTTGCATCTGATAATGTTACATATAGATAGAGTATAGATACCTTGCACCCACCTGACTTGCGTGGCGGGCCCGTATCCCTTCTCGTTCCGCGCGGCGATGCGGAATGTGATAGTTGGTGACGAGTCTACAATGTTGCATCTGATATGTTACATATAGATAGAGTATAGATACCTTGCAGCCACCTGACTTGCGTGGCGGGCCCGTATCCCTTCTCGTTCCGCGCGGCGATGCGGAATTTGATAGTTGGTGACGAGTCTACAATGTTGCATCTGATATGTTACATATAGATAGAGTATAGATACCTTGCAGCCACCTGACTTGCGTGGCGGGCCCGTATCCCTTCTCGTTCCGCGCGGCGATGCGGAATATGATAATTGGTGACGAGTCTACAATGTTGCATCTCATATGTTACATATAGATAGAGTATAGATACCTTGCAGCCACCTGACTTGCGTGGCGGGCCCGTATCCCTTCTCGTTCCGCGCGGCGATGCGGAATGTGATAGTTGGTGACGAGTCTACAATGTTGCATCTGATATGTTACATATAGATAGAGTATAGATACCTTGCAGCCACCTGACTTGCGTGGCGGGTCCGTATTCCTTCTCGTTCCGCGCGGCGATGCGGAATGTGATAGTTGGTGACGAGTCTACAATGTTGCATCTGATATGTTACATATAGATAGAGTATAGATACCTTGCAGCCACCTGACTTGCGTGGCGGGCCCGTATCCCTTCTCGTTCCGCGCGGCGATGCGGAATGTGATAGTTGGTGACGAGTCTACAATGTTGCATCTGTTATGTTACATATAGATAGAGTATAGATACCTTGCAGCCACCTGACTTGCGTGGCGGGCCCGTATCCCTTCTCGTTCCGCGCGGCGATGCGGAATGTGATAGTTGGTGACGAGTCTACAATGTTGCATCTGATATGTTACATATAGATAGAGTATAGATACCTTGCAGCCACCTGACTTGCGTGGCGGCCCGTATCCTTTCTCGTTCCGCGCGGCGATGCGGAATGTGATAGTTGGTGACGAGTCTACAATGTTGCATCTGATATGTTACATATAGATAGAGTATAGATACCTTGCAGCCACCTGACTTGCGTGGCGGGCCCGTATCCCTTCTCGTTCCGCGCGGCGATGCGGAATGTGATAGTTGGTGACGAGTCTACAATGTTGCATCTGATATGTTACATATAGATAGAGTATAGATACCTTGCAGCCACCTGACTTGCGTGGCGGGTCCGTATTCCTTCTCGTTCCGCGCGGCGATGCGGAATGTGATAGTTGGTGACGAGTCTACAATGTTGCATCTGATATGTTACATATAGATAGAGTATAGATACCTTGCAGCCACCTGACTTGCGTGGCGGCCCGTATCCTTTCTCGTTCCGCGCGGCGATGCGGAATGTGATAGTTGGTGACGAGTCTACAATGTTGCATCTGATATGTTACATATAGATAGAGTATAGATACCTTGCAGCCACCTGACTTGCGTGGCGGCCCGTATCCTTTCTCGTTCCGCGCGGCGATGCGGAATGTGATAGTTGGTGACGAGTCTACAATGTTGCATCTGATATGTTACATATAGATAGAGTATAGATACCTTGCAGCCACCTGACTTGCGTGGCGGGCCCGTATCCCTTCTCGTTCCGCGCGGCGATGCGGAATGTGATAGTTGGTGACGAGTCTACAATGTTGCATCTGATATGTTACATATAGATAGAGTATAGATACCTTGCAGCCACCTGACTTGCGTGGCGGCCCGTATCCTTTCTCGTTCCGCGCGGCGATGCGGAATGTGATAGTTGGTGACGAGTCTACAATGTTGCATCTGATATGTTACATATAGATAGAGTATAGATACCTTGCAGCCACCTGACTTGCGTGGCGGGCCCGTATCCCTTCTCGTTCCGCGCGGCGATGCGGAATGTGATAGTTGGTGACGAGTCTACAATGTTGCATCTGATATGTTACATATAGATAGAGTATAGATACCTTGCAGCCACCTGACTTGCGTGGCGGGCCCGTATCCCTTCTCGTTCCGCGCGGCGATGCGGAATATGATAGCGGGCTTGGTGGATGAATCCACGTGCGCCGCGCCTAAAGACGATTGTGGCACGACGCAAGTGTTCGCTTTACCGCAGTACACGCGGACGAATGCCAACTGGGATTTGGACGCCTCCTAGGATTTCAAAATTTTGCTTGTTAACGTAAACATTTGACTTCTAAACGTCCCAATTTAAGAATCGAGGTTATAGTATAGGCATTAAAACATAGAAGGTACTATTATAGGCGCTACATTATAATACACTATAATGTTTCTACTTTTACATTTAGGCATGTGAGAAAATTTAAAACAATGAGGAATTAAATAATTTTAATATCAATAATAGAAAGAAAATATCAAGATCACGTTTCGGCTCAGACCCGAGAATATAGTATAAGAAAAAATGGAAAGGAACATAAAATACCACTACTGCACCGTTTGATCAAGAATACTCTAAATGTCGTGTCCAGTCAGTGTCTCAAAAACGGCAACTCGTAATAACTCCCCACTTTCAAACTGGAGGCTTATTTTGTACATGTATTATCTTCTTTGTATCTTACTATTTTAAGTTGAATTCGGAAAGAATAGTAATTTGTATCCAGATTCATGCGGGTATCCGAATTTTGAAATACCAAATAGCGTCATATTTGCGTGATCATTTAGATAGTGAACCCTTATCTAAGGTATTAATACTTAATCAAAGACTGCACCGAAACATTGAAAATGGATTTCACAGACAAGTATCGAAAAATAGCTAAATCATTGGGGAATGTCCGAAAAAAACTTTTTTCTATTACTAAGGGCGCTTATTCCTCCTACCTATAAAAAAATATTCAGATTTGATTTTTTTCGGACATTCCCCATTATGTTGTGGTTTTCATGCTATGGGTGCTAAGTAAAACTTTTCGAAGACTGCGGTTTTCATACCTTGGGTTGTGTATTGGAGCGCACCGCCAGGTACACTGAGTACTCGAAGATTCCTTCAGCGGCAACTTGAGGGGGCTCCCAGGAGAGATGCGCTCCTTCGACGGATTTGGATATTTTAATGGCGGACGGCGCTCCGGGGAACCCTGGTAGACAGGTCTTGAACGCTGACTCCTATTGGGAAATAGATGAAAGATATTGTCAAATATGTATTACGTTTAGAGAATTGATTTTAGATGTCCCTCCTGTTACAAAACTAGAAAGAAAGTAAAAGATAATTAATTATAATTTGTAGAAGGACCATTCCATAGTGATTTGGTGGGATATTTTACTCCGGAATTCGACCAATTCTGAGTTACAATTTAGTCATTTTAAATCATACAACAGTGAAATTTGTCCTAAGACATACCTAGCTAAAGAATCATTTTGCTATCCCCTTTAAAGAAAAGTATAACAGTAAATATTTTCAATGTTAAACTAAGCATATTCCTTCTTTTTATGAATACGACCCAGTTTGAATGAGTGTGACGGGTGGGACCAAAAATGGCCGATCCTTTCTACCTCTGCTCATTCAATGTCAAATTTTAGGCAAACTACTAATGTGATGTGTTTTTTTTTGTTGTGATTGGATAAATATTTTAAATAAAAAATATTAAAAACACGACTGCCATGACTGAAAAGGAATCGAAAATACTCGAGGGGTTTTGTTTACATTTAAACACCGAAAATGACATCCCAATGTAAACAAACCAGTTGGAAGCTTTATCCCTTTTAGTCCACAATGTCAAATTCCCAAAATGTCAAGCGGTTTCAAAATGTCAAGTTCCCAATACGTCAGATTCCCAAAATGTCAAGTTCCCGAAATGTCAAGTTCCCTAAATGTCAAGTTCCCGAAATGTCAAGTTCCCGAAATGTCAAATTCCCGAAATGTCAAGTTCCCTGTTATAATAGGGGAGCAAATGATGATAAATAGGGTATTTGACTGATTTTTTTTATAGACTTTAAATGTTTACTGAAATATTAGCAACACAACATAAGTATTTATTTTCAAATATCTTGCATATTTTTAGCGATATAGAGCATCAAACTTTCTAATTAGACAAGGAGAGCGCTACCAGCCAGTGACGTCACATGCTAGTAGCGCCATAGTTTCGCTATAGAAAATTTCGTTTTAGAAAGGGATAGCAAGAGTCACAATTAAGTAACTCATAATTCGCTTGTTATACTACAGATTGAATTTCTTTTTTTACATTTGTTTTTCAATATGTTATATTTCTGAATGTCATAATTAAATATCAACATTTTAACAACAGTCAAATATATATATATGCTGAGTGTAAAGGAATACCTTAGCGGTATAGCTATACCTAGCTATCTAGGTATGTGACAAATAATGATATTATATAATCAAACTATTTTTTATTAGTAATTAAGTAACATAATTTGCATGTGTAGTAATAATCAACATTATTTTTTAACATAAATTATAACTATCATTGTGTACACTTAACGGTAATAACAATAGTCAGTTTTATTTGAATAACACAAGTCGCATAAAAATCATCTTTTTTAAAATTGCTGCCGTGTAAGACTTTTGTTTTGTTATGGAATTAAATATCTAGTTTTTATTGAACTTGACATTTTGGGAATTTGACATTTCGGGAACTTGACATTTCGGGAACTTGACATTTAGGGAACTTGACATTTCGGGAACTTGACATTTTGGGAATGTGACGTTTTGGGAACTTGACATTTTGAAACCGCTTGACATTGTGGACTGAAAGGGCTTTATCTGTGAAAAATGTAATTTCGGTGTACTGAAAACATTCTTCGGATTAGTCATACTATGCATTGCTTGCAGATATAAAAAAAAATAACTTACTTCACTGAATTCCCCCCGCCCACACGAATTAATGGCGGCGATCCTAAATTTGTACGCAGTTCCGTGTTCAAGGGTAGTCGTCGACAAACCAGTTAGGTCAGGCAGATTGTCCAATGACAAATTTGAAAAGTCCAGATTTGGATCGGATATGTAGTTTTGCACCTGAAAAGGAGTTTCAGTGTTAAGATTGAAATCAATCAACATTCATTGATGCGCGCTCAAGTATTTAGAATTTACATATACATGTATAAATTTCAATGTAAATTCTAAATGTTTGTGCAAAAACCGCTAAACGGATTTTGATGGGCTTTTTACAGTTTGGTAGCTTGGGGTCCAAGCTAAAATCTAAGCTACGTTTTATCTAATTCGAGTAGGGCCGCGTTCCGAAACACGCTGACATCACTGTTATCGTGAATCTGACCAAGTCACAAAATATTACACAAAATAGGCTATTTGTATACCTACTGCATTTATATGGATTCGCGCCTTCGATCAAGAATAGCCTAGATAACGCTTCACGAACTAAAACATTACGCAAAAATGGCAGCTCCAATAGCGTCCCACTTACTAACTTACTCACTTACTTACTAACTTGGCGCTTATTTTGTACATAATCACCTCTTATTTTGTACAAACTCACATTTTATATCACTTATTTTGTACAAAATAAGCTTATGCAAAAACACATCTTGTATCACTTACTTTGTGCAAAATAATCGGCCAGTTTGTAAGTGGGACGCTATTTGATGTGCCATTTTTGCGACTGACCGGACATCTAGGGTATCCTTGATCAAAGATTCGCGCTAACAGTGCTGTTAACCTGATTTGGAACTAAGCCTAGGTGGAACCAGGGAAACAGCTTGAACTACACTATGGAGGTAATTTAAACTGGTCACTATATTTTTTTACTGTCCACGCGGACGAAGTCGCTGGCAGAGGATAGTTTAATACAAAACTACATACAATTATTATTGAACGTAATATACTAACCGTGAATGTGGTCCCTTTTACAATACCCACAGTATACCAAGCATCTTCATCATTTACTTGTTTGGGCTCTTCCGATTCCGCCTGTAAAATTAACATACTAATTATAACATTATTAAAGAGCTATGAGCTATACTAGAAAAAAAAACTCACCAGTAGCAATTCAGACGGGACTCGAACCCGCACCCTTGGGATTCCGGCCCAATGCACTGACCAATTATGCTACAGAGTCGCTAGCAGGATCGGCGAAATTTTTAGTTTCAATAATTTGTCAATTGTGTTTTCGGTAAAATGAAAATTATTTAAAAAAAAGGGCAAAACGAATTCGAAAAGTAAACTAAAATTCGTACAGAGAAATTTCGAATTTAAAATAGGTAACCATAGAAAATATTTTTATGAGTCTAAAGATTATGGTCACTATTAAGCAACCGGTGTTCACTAAGTTTGTGCTGCATAACTAAATGCCAGCATTTTTAGCTAGCCTACTTGGTTATAATATAATTCTTGTGTGGTGCTATTTTTTGAGCGAAATGCTAGTTCCATAGTTTTTAGTTCTTTAGCTATAAGTACCTGCTCGTGGTGATGTAGCGCGGCGCTGGCCAGCGTGGCGAGCGCGTGCGCGGCGTCGGTGGGCGGCAGCGGCGGCGCCCCGTTGGCGGCGCCAGAGCTGCTCACCGCACCCTCGCCCTCCGCGCCCACGCCCGCCCCCGCCCCCGCGCCCTCCCCGCCCGCCTCCGCCGCTACCGACGACGACACTGAACCCGCCCCGCCCTCCTCCGCTAAACCGACACATAACTAAGAGCCAATGCCAATTGATTTTAAACGCGATTTGTCACTAAACGACTATAAGGGTGTCAGTCACTGTCATAACAACGAAGTAAAATTTGTAACAATTTACAATTATACGAAGTGTAACAAGACCCTCAACTAGGGTAACCAGATCTAATAATGAGATTTCTCCCTGACTTTTCAGTAAATTTCCTGAAACCTTGTACACCTAAATCTACATTCTTATTTAGTTGACGTTTGATATTTTTTTCTCACCAAAATTATTAACAGACTATGTATTAAGTACTTACACTTTTTGGGATTTAAAAATCCATGACAACTACAGGTTTCCTTGTTTTCAGTTGCCTTAAATTTCTGACATATCAGGAAAATTCCTGTCATCTGGTAATGACTTCAACGAAGCCGAGGTCTACGTATTCTGCCCATCATCAGGACCACTTCTGTTCAAAGTTATTGCTAGGAAACGATTGTAATTTTTGGTGTTAAAAAGCATTGCATACATTTAATTACCATTACCACGCAATGAAACGCGTACAACAGACCGCGCCTGCGAGTGTATGCTACAGCAGCTACGTGTGGCCGAGTTGAAAGGAGGCGTTTAAGTGCGCGCTCATGAGATACATTGAAAGATGTCGTTTTGAACCCATTAGACTGGGGATTTTTGGTAACGATCAAGGAAAAGGTTAGATTCATTTTCATGGGTTGTAGAGTGGTCCCCTAATGTGAGTTAAAATTAGGAATTGGCCGTAATATATTGCCACATTGAATATATCACTCCATACAAAAAAAACATAAATTATTTTTTTCTGACCACTATTCATTTTAGACAAAAATGGCTTAAGACATTTTTTCATAAGAATAAAGAGCTCTATCGATTAGTATTAAAAAAAATACAATTTGACGAAACAAATATTTAGTTGCAATTGCGCGCGTCATAGCTCTGAAATGCAACCACTGAGAGCCGGCAGACCATATCATTTCAGCTACGGAGACGCCGTACTTTGAATAGGTACTAAAACTTAACATTTCTCTGATCGTTTTTTTTTTCGTAACAAATGCCTCTTGTAAGCGCTATAACTCGAAGTTGCAACCACTGTGAGCAGGCAGACCGACATCATTCACATTAGGGGACCACTCTAAAACCCATGAAAATGAATCTAACCTTTTCCTTGATCGTTACCAAAAATCCCGTGACCGCTTAGACTACATTGTTTGTTACGAAATACTTAAGATATTGATTATTAATGTATCTTTGGACAAAAATTAGGAAATAATTAATAAAATAAGATTTCATAAAAAAAATTTTTTTTTACTTCGACCTTCAATAACTTCGTGTTTCCCAGGTATAGTCTAAAGGACAAAAATGATCCTGATAATGAGCGCAACGCGTGGACTTCGGCTTCGAGGGTCTTTTTACACCCGTTATGATAAACAATGCCTTGTAAAATCTTGTATTAATTTTATCAATGAGCTGGTGAAATTGATTTGGAATAAACGGGGATCAAACTCGACACTTAAACATGTAGACAAACGTGATCTCGCGTTTTAAATCAATGGTGATGTCGGCTCTAAAAGCGCTGATTGACGAAAAAGCCGGCGGCCTGGCCACGTCCAGCGGCGAACGGCGACGCGATTGACGATTTCGTAATACATTTCGTGTGATACCGCTGATAACGAATTAACCGCTCTGTGCGGTGAGCATGACGAGCGCGCAATGAAGGCACAATAGGGAACATGCATAAGATAAGTCACCGATTTTGATATGATCGCTGCGGACACGTAAAAAAACATGATGGAACAGAAAAATAAATAAAAAATATGTATTATTTTAGTTTTACCACACAGGGGAAACAGCGATTTTTTTTTCATTTTCGGATAATGCACTTAACAGTCGGATAGAATATCAAATAAGAAATAATATTTTGTATAATACATATGTATTTAAACGCAATATTTAGGGAGATATTTGAAAATTCTTGGGTAACTCTATACTAATGCGCCTGAAACGTGGCATAAGTGACGTCACAAACGTTGACCGTTTTGTATAGAGCGTTTTCGGCGGGTGCTGCTGCGCGCTAACTTCAAATGACTATATAACGAAAAAAAAACGCAAGAGAAAACTTTTAATATTACAATTGATTTTCTCACGCATTATACTTTTGATTTTGATACAAAAAAATTGATGCATGTTCCCTATTAGCTCCGTCACTGGTCACCGGTTCACGTGGCCAGGCGGTAAGCTCGCGACATAAATTACCGCAGTTTCTCGCAGTTCGTCATTCATGATAAACGAACATGTTAAAAAAAGGGATTTTATAAAACAAAATAAATGGGTTTAAATGTTTTCTTTACCTTGCGTATAGGTGGGAGAGAGTAACGCTGATCCGTTCGCTGACATAGAGAGTAGCGGCAATGATTCGCTTACTGAGGGCATTGTATCGGCGGCGCCCTCCATTTCGGAGGTATCCGCGTCTCCAAACCTGGTTGACAAGAAATTCAGATATCTATTGATATTTAATATTATGACTGATTAAAATTCGGTAAGAAAAAATACCAACTCATTTGCATGTGGCTGTTGTGGAGCGAGTGAAAAGGAATGTATTACTGCCGGCCCATTGGCAGTGGACGATATCAAAGTTGCTTCACTTTGACCACTGCTTGAAATATCTGCTCCTCCTTCAGCTGTGCTTGAACTGCAATATGTCTCAATTAACAAAACAAAACATAAATAATAAATCACTAAACCTAAAACTTTCCACATACCTAATTCCTGTACTGAGAACCTCTTGGGCTGCACTGCTAATGTCGTTGACATCGTCACTGCTCGCTACACCCTCTCCACCTCCCATGTCCTCATCCATCGTGCTTGACTCATCTAAGTAAGGCAATTCAAAGATTGTATGCTGATAAAAGTGAAAGTAATATAGAATCGAAGATTTTATCAACTTTATTACCGTCCTGAACTAAAGGTGCGCCATCGCCCTCACCCACACCACTGTCGATGGGCATTGCCGAACTTATGGATTGGTCAGGGCTCTCTTCTGCAGTAGCGTCACCACCTTCTGTATCATCTAAGCTTTGTTCTTTGGATATAGGGTCAAGTTGACTTTCAGTTTCCTGGGGAAGTATTTTTAGTATATTAATAATTAATTTACTAAAAATATGTGTATATAATCTTTGGATTATAATATGTAACATGTACTTATACTTATGAATGCAATCTATTATGTTGATTAAAATCATTCACAACTTATTTATTTGGAGAATCAACTAATGTATTCTTTTCACTTCATTTTTGAAAGCATGCAACAATGAACTCAGCCCCCTAACATGACCACCAAAATGCGATATGTTATAGCGATTTATCACTTTTACTTTAAACTATCAAAAAACAATTTATTTGACAGTTGAGTGTCGAGAAAACGTGAATGTCATAATGGCGGGATACCGCCTGGTTTTTTAAATATTTCATGGCTAGCATATAGTGCCATTTTGGTGCCATTTGGTGCCTATGTTAAAAAAATTGTTCCATTAATAGTTTCAAAGATATTCAGCATAGCTGGTTGTCCCGCCATCTTGATATCAAAATGGCGGGATAACCACTGGCAATCGATAATCAGTTGTCTTGGCGGTTTAACAAACACATACGATTTTAGTGCGTTTTAGTGCCTTCACATTTAAATCATTATAATTTATTTTTGATTTGTAATTATGAAATAAAATGGTTTTTGATTTAGCTTCGGAAACTCCTGCATAAGAGAACATAGCAATGTGCTGGTTATATATTTTATTGCTCCTTTAGTTTATCAAGGAGTTAAGTCGTACTGGTCAAAGATAATATAATCACTACGTTTTAGTACTGGTTTATTTTCCGTACGTAAGCACTTACATAATAATAATAATACATTTAGGTTTTTATACCCTAAAATCAATTCATTACTAGACTTTTATAATTGAATCTGCAGTTATGATATGCAAAGCTATTATATCGAAATTACATGTCATGCTCCCTAGCAACCCCACTATCGAATTTTCTCTTTATAAATACAAGGTGAAATTGTTCAGAATGAGTACTGAATTAGTACATACTAAAAAAAATGTACGCCGATAGTTAAAATGCCGCCAGCAACCCCAAATTAAATTTCACGGAAACATCTGTGGAAACCTACTTTTTCCATGAAAGTGTGTACACCTATTTTTAACCGACTTCCAAAAAAGGAGGAGGTTCTATGTTCGTCTGTATATTTGTTTTTTTTTGTGTATGTCCACCGATTACTCGAAGACGGCTGGACCGATTGAAATGATTCAAACGTTATTACATTAGGTACACTCCCAAGTTGGTCCCATTTTTTAAAATTTGGAAATCGGTTCAGTACTTTTCAAGTAATTTTGAAAAAAGCACGAAAATAGTATGATTTTGTGTGAATTACCTTGCAGTGTTGGCGGTTCGGGTGTATGAATGATAGACTGACTGCGATCATAACTGATTTATTATAAAGGGTTTTAGCTTATATATGAGGAGATGCGTATGTGTAATATGCATGTAAGCACACACACTACACCTCCCCCCTAAAAGAAAAAAAAAATAACCTAGAGTTACGTTTTTTTTTAAATACTATGACTTACTTATTAAATCTTAACGAAACAGAATCGAAAACTTTGCCTGTATTCCAAGCTTTTTAAACTTTAAAAAAAAAATCTTGTTATGCTAATGAATTTATTAAAAATTATGAAAAAAGAAAAGAAAAGCAAATTTTTCATAAACAATAATCTTAAGAAACTATTTTTTTTAAATAAAAAAAACGAAAATTTAAAAATCGTTAAATTTTTGGAAATCCAACAAAGATAATCAATAATAAACCCAACATATAATTAACGATTACGACTTGTTGATGATCTTAATTTTTCACTTTTTTTTGTAAAGAAATAATTTTCTAACTAAAAGTAATTTCGACTCAATCTTACTTAACTTCGAGTCAAACTTCACAAAAAAAATTAAGATTCTTTCACTTATTTTTGACAAAATAAAATCACACTTAACACATCTTATGAATCGTATAGTCACATCCGTGAAATCATATTATTTTTTCAGTTAGTAAATACCACGTAAATACCTAGTTTTGTGGAGGGCCAGTCCACATTTGTCACAAAATTATCGCTATGGTCATTTCTTTAACATCATTCTCATATCATCATCACAATATAACATTTTTATTCATTTATAGTCCACTCACATTTTATTTCATACAATATTTTTTATAACTTCATTTCATTTATTTATTTCTCATGGTACATTTATTACTTTCATGTGCGCGCACTTTTAATATATTCATACATTATTTTTTATTTCTATTTATTTTAAGGGATTTTATTTTTAAGGTCGACTCTGACGCTGCGTATCTCGCGCTCTTTCGTCATGAGCTGCCTCCAACTATTCTCACGGAGAAATCTCGTTTACACCATGATCGAATGAAGGAACAGTACCCTTTAATAGTACCATATATTAACTCATTACTTCTTTATAATCTCCTCCTTTTTTTCTTCTTATCGATCCCAGACAAGCTAAAACATTTCAACATTCCATAAAATTTATTAATTATACAGAACCTCGAATATTGGGTGATCAGTCCAAATTGTGTAAGAATCTGACTAATTAAATTCCCATCTAAAAATCTTTTATTATCAAAAGATTTCATAATTGTACAATTCATTTCCATAACCTATTATCCTATATCCAACACTTACAATAAATTCACCAATCCTTAAAAAAATCCATCTAACTATTTTTTACACAATCCTAAGCCTTAACTTTTATAGTCTTTATTATCTTATAATAGTCATATCCATTTATAATTTGTCAAGTCCTAGAATTATTTACTCGTACTTCATGCAAAATAAGTTCATCATATGTAGTTATATCTAGTTCAAACATGATACCTATGTGGCAGGCAACGTTCATTAAATTCCAATTCATTTAATTTGATTCTACTTTAAACAATCTTGCCTCATGTCTGCCATACAAGTTTACGCTGACGCGCTGAAATACAAAACGAACTTACGGATTCTACTAATCGTACCTAACATGACCTAATTTAAGAAGCAAAAAATAACATTTTATTTTAAAGAATACTAAATTAGAATTTCATTTCAACTTAACTACTTAATTGTTTTTAAAGGACCTAACTGCTCGCCTGTTGGAGGCAACAGGTGACCGAAGGTCTGGCAACTATTTTGCTCAGCGCATAAGCCTAGCGATACAAAGGGGCAATGCCGCCAGTCTTTTGGGTACCTTGCCTCGAACAGGTGAGTTAGTGGAAGTATTTTATTTGTAATTATTTAACTATAGAATTTGTATTGAGTAGAAATAAAACTAACTAACTTAACTACAAACTTCTTTATTTCTGCATTTAAATGACATTACATAATTGATTACAAAAACAAACTCTGTTAAGTTTTTTTTTCATACATACACAAAATTATTACTTTCTAATAATAATTACGATTAACCGAAACACCAAATAATTAAAAACTTTGAAGAAAAGTTAAAATTAGTCATAATATGTAGGTACATACTTATTACCACAAATTCTAAACTTCTTTTTTCTAAACTTTTTACTAATATTTGCTTTTACAAAAATCGTCAACAACCGTGTCCTTATAAAGTATATTTAAGTATAACTAATAACTATAAATAATTCAAAATATTTTTTCATATAGCTATTTGAATATACGTTTCAGAAAATTAAAAACTACACACAGGTATTAAAAAAATCTAAACAAACTCTTCAAAACAAATTTTCCTCTAGAACTTACTAAAGCACGTAAACACCTTTTAAGACACTGATAAAAAAAACACGCTCTTTGCGCGCGATGTAACCAAAACTTCCATCATCATGGACCGGAACAGCTGGCTGCCGCGTCCACATCGGACACCAACATCTCCCGGCACCCAGCTCATACCATCTTTCGCCACACCAGTCGCAACGCAATTTTCAAAGATTTTCAGCCAACTTTTGATTACTTTCAATTATTAACGTTTTGAAGATTTCATTACGATTTAGAATTCAGATTAATTTGTAACTTAAGTACTATTCAATTCACTTTACAGTCATTTTTCTGTCTTTTATAAGTATGAAAAAGTCACATTTTTCACATTGTTCACATCACATCAAGTTCGTTCACTTTTTACTTGTAATAGTTTTTTTTTTTTGCACGAATTTTTTATTTAATGAAAACCATCTGCGCAGCGCCGCCGACAGGCAGCACTGGCAGGGTCGCCATGCAGTGTTGGCGGTTCGGGTGTATGAATGATAGACTGACTGCGATCATAACTGATTTATTATAAAGGGTTTTAGCTTATATATGAGGAGAGATGCGTATGTGTAATATGCATGTAAGCACACACACTACAACCTCGATGATTGGTCGTATTACTTCTTTGTTTATGAACTGAATAGATAATTATTTTTTTGTTGGAAGAGGGATATCTTAAGTGTAATTTTTTAACCGATTTAATAAAGGAGGTTCTCAGTTTGACCCGTATTTAAGTATGTTTCTCCGCGATTATCTTACGTTTGGCTGATCCGATACCTACACTAAAAATAAAAAAATAAAAAATTGTTTAAAAAAAAACAAAAAACCGACTTCAAAAAACCTACTTCTAAAAAGCAAGAAATAATATTCCTAATAATAAAAATACGTCTATTGAAGTCGGGTGGGGCTTTTAGAATAAAAAAAAGGAATTTGTACTCCAGCCCCACCCGACTTCAATAGACGTATTTTTATTATTACGAATATTATTTCTTGCTTTTTAGAAGTAGGTTTTTTGAAGTTGGTTTTTTGTTTTTTTTAATCAATTTTTTGTAAAATAAATTTGACACCTACGATCAGATAAATTAAGTTTTAGTACCTACTCCAAACTCTAGTTAGTTTACTAGACAAGACAATCTACAAAAGAAACATAATGTGTTGTTGTGTTTTAATACGCTATGCGGTTTTACATAACGTGTTTTGAATTTTGATTATATTTTTTTTCTATTTTAGGCATTCACAATGCTATTTTGCACTCAAAATCAGATAGTATCACACTTTATCGTTTCAGAAAATATTGTCAAGCAAAATTAACAAAGTTCCCGCACAAAGCAGCACTAAAATTATCTTTGACCAGTACGACCTAACTCCTTGATAAACTATAGGAGCAATAAAATATATAACCAGCACATTGCTATGTTCTCTTATGCAGGAGTTTCCGAAGCTAAATCATAAAACCATTTTATTTCATACAAATCAAAAATAAATTATAATGATTTAAACGTGAAGGCACTAAAACGCACTAAAATCGTATGTGTTTGTTAAACCGCCAAGACAACTGATTATCGATTGCCAGTGGTTATCCCGCCATTTTGATATCAAGATGGCGAGACAACCAGCTATGCTGAATATCTTTGAAACTATTAATGGCACAATTTTTTTTACATAGGCACCAAATGGCACCAAAATGGCACTATATGCTAGCCATGAAATATTTCAAAAACCAGGCGGTATCCCGCCATTATGACATTCACGAGAAAACGCTATATCGCGCGATAATATAATTATCATATTTCAGTGACCATGCGAGGGGGGCAACATGCGTTCCTAAAACTTTGTAAATTTTTTATTTTGAGATTTTTGCATTCACAATGCTATTTTTATACAATACTAAATAATATACTAGAAAAAATACGACTCGCACCAGATCAATACTCAGACGGGAATCGAACCCGCGACCTTTATCAGTTGTCAAAATATCTGGAAAGATATTTCAATTGAATGTCGAGGAATTCCTCACATTGATGGAATAACGCTGGCTTGCAGCGTAAGAGTTGGATATACTAGAAGAAATTCGACGATGTCACTAGTGACTCGGTAGCTCAGCGGTCAGAGCATTGGACCGGATATCCAAAGGTCGCGGGTTCGATTCCCGTCTGAGAATTGATCTGGTGCGAGTCGTATTTTTTCTAGTATATTATTTAGTACTTTGTAAATTTCTTGTATAGAGTAACAGTTCTTACTGGAGTGGACAAGCAGTTATCTCCGATATACGCTGATTCATCAGCTACTGCCCCCGCTGTAGTGTCATCAATATCCATCTCTTCATCGGCATTCGCTGTTCACATTCATAAAAATAATGAACAATAAAATGTGTATCTCGGTGGAAAGGGGTAAAATTATGACGAAGGTAAGCCATTCTACAAAAGTGTTATGATTTGCATAGCATGCTTAGTGGATTGGTGGGGTGAGATATCTAAAAGGTAAGCTGATGGAAATCGGCTTGCATAGACCCTTCGCCACTAATATCTTACACTTTATGATATTAATGCACAGTTTATCCTCAGTGTTTTCTATTTTATGTGGTTTATGGTGTTCTAACATTTGCTCCATTAAATATTCCCAAAACTCCCAAACCTTTGCCACATTAAGGGAAAGTACCTATGAACCAATGTCCCAGTCGTCACCTCACCACTTTGCCACCACTGGTGTCGAATGGGAAATTTTTAAACAAAAAATCCCAGTCGCCTCTAGTGGTGGCGAAACTGGTGGTGGTGACCGGGAATGACCGAAATATTAAAGGTAGGAAATTATACTGAAACAAGACTTCATTTTGATTTTAAAAATAATAGGAACTGCATTCAATGATTTTTGAAAAATCGCCTGCTTTAACCAGGAATCGAACCCATCAAAGGACAACTCGGTTCTGGGCCCAACTGGATAGGATAGGATATCCTGGATTTTTGTAAAATCTAAAATATTACTTAAATGGAAATGGGTGGGTCACATGTTTAGGGAAAGGTAAAGCAAATGGACAAGAGATAAACAGAGTGGACCCCTAGATTCAAAACAAAACGAAGAAGAGAAAGGCAAAGGAAACGCTGGTCCGACGAAATCAAAAAGGTTGCAGGCTCATTATTGAGTAGAAGGGCTGAATTAATGGAAAATGCTGGAGGAGACCTTTGTGTTTCAAAACACGCCGACGCGACACCATGATTAATTAGTTTTTTGTATTAATTTTTAGATTGTGTAAATTAGTTGGCATTAAAGGCTAATAAATAAATAAAAAACCTGCGAGTGGCAAAGGACATCAGGCAGAGTCCCATAGAAAAAACCAACGAATGTATAGCGTTTTTGTTTTTTTTCAAAATGTAGGCTTGTAACTAGTAAGCCATAGAAAATATTCAGATTTTTACGAAGATTTAAGTTCTAAGAGTTATTTAAGTTTGAATCTTTTTTTTTTGGTAACCCCGACACTAAATAGCAACACCAGTATCACGACACGACCAACACGTTTCAAACAACCCTGATCAAACGGAAAATCTGTGCATATGTTGCACGTAACAAAACGCTTTTGACAGTTGACTGACAGATAGCTGTCAATTCAATATTGTCAAATGACATTCTTTTTTTTTAATGGACTCACTGACAAAGATGTCCGTTTCATTGATATACTTTCGTTTTTTTTTTCAATAATTAATTAAAGTTGAATGTAGGAGTAAAAAAATTAAATTGCTACTGTTTTATGATTCTAGTAACATAAAGTGTTTATGGACAACAGAATTATCTTTATACACTTTTGGGTCTCATGTGCCTGATGTCCTTTTGGAATACCCTGTATATGCCATTAGTTGACTGGCACAGAATGCTTTTGGCATTTAGTCTGCCATTTGTACTTTGTTGTATGTATAGATGTTTGACAACTGATAAAATCGGGTTTGAGTCCTAGTTTTTTTTTACAGAAAAGAACACAAAAAAAAAATTTGAATTAAAGTATCATCAAATTTCAAATTTCATTTTCATTTTTCTCAAAAACTATTAGGTTTTGCAATAAGGGGGGCCTCCCCCCACCCATCCCTACCCCTCTAACCCTTAAACCTGCAACGGTCCATATACTAAAATTTTACCTGCATAACCTCAACCTTTAACCCTGAATATCTCTGGAAGTATGTTTGCTAAAGGGGAGGGAGGTTTTGGGGGGTAGGGGGTACCCCTCTCTACCCCTCCCAAACCCAAATTCGTAGAGAAGTATATTTTTATGAAATATAATTGAGAGAAGTATATTTTTACCGATGGAGTTGCTGACTTGAAACTTTTTCTAGACAGATTGGATTTTGACTTGATAGAGTAGAGATTGTACCTTTATCCAATCTGTTAACAAGTCAAAAGCTTGGTATGTATGTAGTACCTTCATCAATAGCCGGCTGCTCTTCACTTTCTGCAACTGGTTCATTGGATTCACCGTCTATAGCATCACTGCTGCTAGTAGGTGCTCCTCCGTTGGATACTAAGATCAATGAAAGATATTTGCAAGTAAATAAACATAGGTCTACTGATCTAAGGCCTCAAAATAACTGTACAGGAGAAGGTTCAGAGTAAAAAACAATATGATATTCAACGGGAAGTCGGGAATATGAAGAATTCATGAGCGTAAATAAATCCGGTCTTTTACAACAGGTATTTTATCATTTTGGTTTTAATAAAAGTATTACCTGATTCTTCACCAGCAGCAGCTTCCGATTCTTGACTTGTGATATTATTATCAGAAATATTAGCAATAATATCCGATGGTTGGTTTTCGGCTAAAGGCGACACTTCCGCGCCATCAGGAATATCACCGTGCAATGCAGAGTCAGATTCCATTTTTTTAGCAACAACCACATACACTTATTCAAGACTTTAAAACATTGAGTTTAATGAAATAACTGCAGAAAAACAATATGCATTTTACGAACTATCGTGAAAATTACAATCTTTTTGACAACTTTCCAAGACCATAGTGCTAAGATGGCGTCGTGTCGTCTTTTTTTTTACCGATTATTATTTTTATTTTTTTTTCGTTCCGTGGTAGAACAGGCTAAGGTCATAGACCATGCTGCCAGGGACCAAATACCGATATATTCTGAATATCGATATTTTAACGAAAATATCGATAACAGTATCGATAACTGAGATAAATACCGATATTTGTATCGGTAATATAAAGTACCGGTATTTTGTATCGATAATTTTATCGATACCCAGTACTGATATGCTAGGCTGCGAAGCGACGTTGCATGTTTGCGCGCTGCGGGGCGGGCGGGTTGCGGAGAGGTACGGTACAGCAACAGCGCTCAAGCAGCTAGCATGCAACTAATTAATTAATTTGTTGTTTGATTATTCACGCGACTACTTTCGTTCGTTATTTTTCAACATTTTTATAATTATGGGACGGCAAAAACATAACAATGTTTACAGACATTTTGACATAAATAAAAGATCTTTAAAATCAAAGTGCCTATTGTGCAAAAAAGACTTAAATGTAAGTACCTACTAACCTATAATTTCGTCGAACCGGTTCAAAAAATTATTCCAAGCCTTGATCCGAAGTGCGAAAACTAAAAAAAAGCTAAAGGAAATAAAAAAAATTGAAAGCGCAAAAGGCATTTTATCGGTATTTCAATATCGGTATCAATACCGATAATTTTCTAAAAAGTATCGATATTCGTGTACTGCAATAAAATACTGATATCAGTATCGATAAATCGATACCAAAATATCAGTTCCGATATCGATACTAAAAAAATATCGGTATTCCGGTCCCTGCATGCTGCCTCGTCATTAGTTATATATTTTTAGTTATATATTATTAGTTTTTTTTTTTACCGATTTTTTTTAAACACGGAGGCGCGTTCCAAACCAATGCCGCGTTCCGAACCTACGCTAGTACGCTCCGAGTGCCAACATAACCACAACCAAATGCTCAAACGGGCGTTCCAAACAGACACAACCATCCTGTTCCAAACGTCAGAGCGTTGCCACTTTTTAACCATCAAAATCGGTGGTTGGAAAACGCTCTGACGTTAGTCTATAGAAAAAATGTCAATGTCAATTGACATTATTTTGTATTTTGATGTTTTTGAATCTAATTCTTAAAATAATCATGGTAGATCCTCAAAAAACGGATTTTATTTGATTTAGAATAAAGAAAAGATTAAATTATTCGTATTCCAAATGGAAAATGAAGACTTTGTATTGACATTGACATTTAAAGTTCTTGGTTGGAGTGAGTTAAAAAAAATCAAACAACCGCGCTCTAAGGCTCTGAACGCAACCCTACACAACACAAGTGTCGGTTTTTTGGCGCCATTTTGTCGAGTTCGGTTCGGTGACTATTTTAAATATTTGCAAATTGATTTTAAAACATATTGTTTTAAAATCAAATCAAATCACTAAGAATTTCTTAGTGGATATATTGTTTTAAAATTGGTGCAGTTTCGTGGTACACGGTGGTTACGCAACTGAACAATATGTAGGATAATTAATTGAAATAAGCGCGATCTTGGTTGTGTAAGCTGAGACTTTTATTGTAGTGGTGGCTACCTCCCTCGGCAGAACTTACCGAGTCTGTCTTGATCGTAGATGTCGATATACTTGGTGCCAAATGCTCCAAGCAGCATTGGAATGCGATGCACCCGCATTCTAATGAAAATTGAAACAATATCTACCACTGACTGAACTATTCAACACTTTACACTGGCAAAAAATACTCCCTAAAATAGGAGAATAGATTGCCAAACTAAAAATAAGAACACAAGTGTCACTGTCACTTGTCTTGTCAGAGTTGTCAGTTCAGTCTAGGGATGTCCGATCCGGGTACCTTGTATCGATATTCAGGAACGCGATGGATCGTAAACCATTGTATCGATCCATGGATCGATCCTCTTAAATTGATACGATTTTTTGGATCGATCCAGTATCGAATCAAATATTTTAGAAAAGTCGAATTTTTAATCACACTTTAAGGCCTTAACATGCATCAATCCGAGCGGGTCGATCTGTGTATTAACTATAAATTATGGAGTGGTCTGAAGAAAAACTGTTAACGCTAATTGCGGTCTACCAGTATCACAGACTGCTGTTGGGATTCGTCACACCACGATTACCATAAAGCCAACATGAAAGAAGACGCGTGGGTGGAAATTGGTAGAATAATGGATTAACCTAGTGCGGTGTGCAAAAACAAAATTAAAATATTGCTATCGGGATATCGTAGATGGAAGGCAAAAGAAGTCAAAAGCAGGGGAACAGGAAAAGGTATGTTTTTAGGGTTCCGTGTGAATGCTGCAGACGTGATATAGGTACTTAGCAGTGGCGAGTACTTAGGTAAAGTAACTTCGTTTAGATAGTGCATCGAAATGTATTAACATTTCGATGAGATAGTATCGCCCTTTTATCTTTTATCGCGCCGCCTTTGCACGTGCCGCTTCTTGTCAAAGGGTGCCGCCGCATAAACAAAGGATGCCGGGTGCGGCGTACATCCGCAAGTGAATTCCTTAATGAGGGCTTATCAAAGTGACATAAAAAATAGAACTAGTAACTTTTTGCCTCACTAGATGGCGTTGATGCAAAGATAAGCTTAAAAATAGTAACTATTTGCTTTACTAGATGGCGTTAATGGAAAGAGAAGCTTAGTAAAAAAAAATACATTGACACACATTTTTTATCAACGCCATCTATTGAGCCTACAGTTTTTTGTCATTACGAAAAGCCCTCATTGCGAAGACAAGGTTCAAAATATTATTTTTTTTACACTTTGTATAACCTGATGTGCTGCTGACTGTACATAGGCATGATTGACTATTCAAAGTTTTACCCCTTCTTTTCCACTTATTATTAATTACACAATAATAATACTGTAGAGACAAAAGTAATTAATAATTAAGTTTATATGAATAAAGCTTGCTTATTTGATTACGGGAACGGAGCGCGGACCGCGGAGCAGACAGAGTTCGCGCGTCCACATTGCGCTTCGCGAACCTGCAACAGAGGTTCGCGGAGCGCAAAGTTCGCAAACCTAAGTGGGGACACACCTTGATAGAGTGAAATCGAACGTAACTCTATACGCTTTGGGTTCAAATCAGTGCGCGTTTCAACGCTGCGGTTGCGTGGAGGTCAAGCGCTGAATTCTCGATTTTTACATGTTTTTATTACTTTTCTTCTCTTTCAAATTAGTGAAAAAAAACTTAAAACAAAAAAAAAAACAAGTGAGCAGAGCATACGCCCGCCTGTGTAGTCGCGGCATCTTACTGCATGCGTAGATATTGCCTTGCCTCTTTATAATAGTAATAATGTCGAATCGACATTACTGTGCCGTGTACGGATGTCAAAATTGCACTTTATTGTGGCGGAGCAAAAGTCGCTATTTATCTATATGACTTTGCCGAGTGCTGTTTCTGAACTTGTACTATTAGTTATTCTGTGGTTATACGATAAGGCCGGCCACACACAGACGGAATCCCGTACATACGTGATTCCGAACGCAGCTAATCCATACAAATCTATGGACTACCACACACATGCGTGATTTTTCCGTACGGAATCTTCATACATTATCGAAATTCCGTTCGGAATTCCGTAACGGGATTCCGTCTGTGTGTGGCCGGCCTAAATACATAATACGATATTATATCGCTCCGATCCTCTAGGCCTGTGATCCACCAGAGGATCGTTTGCTATTGTATCGATACAAAAATCGAGTGGATCGTAACGTAACGCATTGTATCGATCTACGCATGTATCGGATGATCGGATCATCGAACATCCCTAGTTCAGTCAAAACAAAATTGGATTTATTTTATAAAAAATATTTTTTTCATTGTGTAGGTTTAATAAGTACTTATTTTTTCACTTTCATTGCAAATCAAATGTAATATTTAAATAATAAAAAAAATTATCGGACAAAATGCAATACAAATTTTACTCATTATCATTTTTTTTCAGAATCTGTTGGTATTTTATTTTTAGGCTTTATTATGTCCAATACAAACAATGAATCTAAAAGTAAATCTAATCCAGGTGAAGGTATTCGTTCTATGAGATCCACTACTGCTTTCAGGGTTATCAATTTTGAGTTATATGCAAAACCGGTAAGCAAAAAGTTCTAACGGCTACTCATGCTTTTCATCAACAATTTGCCTACAATATTTTTTATATGAACAATAAACCTTAGGTTTTACTATGTAATAAGGATAGATACTTAGAATAATAACACCTAGAACGATAGTTCTCTACAAAGCGCACTGTCAAAATTGAGGCAACTAAAACAGCCAAAATGGTCCCGTTTCACAGAATATATAAGTAATCCGTTTTCAGATTTTTATACTCTATTATTACCTTATCATACCGAATAAGTACAAAACAGTTTCAATTTTCCTACATTTATTAGATTAAGTAGTTACCATATTATTGGATTTTAGTTACAATAATAGGTAACATTATGAAGGATATAAATCTGAAAACTAAGCCATTCTGGCTTAGTATTCGTTGCCTCACTTTGCATACGAGGACACGCCTTCTAGGTGTTATTATTCTAAGGATATAAAGAATAGTAAAAAGATAGAATTTTATTGTTTGTTTCAGAATATTGTTATAATGAGTGTGGGTCTCACTTGTTTTGGTATTGCTTTAGGATACATTGCTTATATGAGAAACAAGTATGAGTCAATGGGATATTACTCAGCTGTTGATAAAGATGGCAAGGAAATATTTGAAAAGAAAAAATCAAAATGGGATTAGCAAATAAATATGTAGGTACTTATCACTAAAATGAATGTAAAATATTGTTATGGTTTAAGTAGGTATGTACATAATTATGTACATATTATTAAATATTGTTAATATTTTATGAAAGTATTCACAGTAAATACTGTAGTTAAATAATGTTTATTTTGTTTTTCATTTAAGGTGGTACCCTAAGCGAAAGTGGCGCCCCGGTGAATTATATTTAATAATTATTATAATTCTAATAATATTTTAAAAATGTTTATCGTGGAGATTTTAGGGCCCACCACAGTCTAGTATTTTTAGACGGTATTGTTACATTCCCTCGTAGTCACTCACTGCACTGCTAGAAGTAGATAGCAAAACTGCTAAAAGTGGCCGTTTTTGACACATCTGCTATCTACTCTACGAATGACTACGAGGGCATGTAGTGATACCTTCTAAAAATACTAGACCATGGGCCCTAAAATCTCCACAATAAACATTATTAAAATCTTTTTCTATTAATAACTTATTAAATAAAAACCTCTAAAAACCACTTTCGGTCATACAACCGCCTTAAAGAAGTAGGTACCTACTAGAGTCTGTTCGGAAAGAGAACAGACTTGGGATTTGTGCCTGATTACCTACCGTTTTTGAAATGTTGACGGCACTGTTATGTTTTAGTGCGACTGTAATAACAGAATTTACGTACGTATATCAGTGCAGTCTACATGACAAAAACGGTGATCAAGCACAAATTCCAAGTCGGTTCTCTTTCCAAACAGACTCTATCCTAAATACAATTTTGACATGTTTCAATAAAAACATTATAATTGGTTTGGTAGGTACCTACCTATACTCCGACTTAAAGGCTAATATTCAGAGTATTATGTAGGAGTTTACATTCGATTTTTAGAAAATAGCAATGAAGAATTCTTTTTATATTTATATCGTAAGAATCACAATTTCACTAACAATAATATATCAAAAAATTATTTTTTGATATATTTATTTGTATAAAACTTTTACTCGTTTCTCTGGAATCGCCATCCACAGAAACGTCAAGTTGGCAGCCCACTTTGAGACCGTAATATCTCGGCTTGTATTGAAGCAATATTATTGAAATTTTGCGTATACGATTCACTATTTTTCTAACAATTTTTCGGCATATAAATCATATTGATACGAACTGTATTTCTTAATGTGTCTGCTAACTTGACGTCAAGTTAGCAGCCTCACCAAGATACACAAATATCTTCTAAACCATAGTATCACTATTTATATGCTATGGTTCACTATTTACTAACAATTTTTTGACATAACAAAACCTAATTCCATGGTGAGTCTGCCAACTATACGCCAATGGGCGGTTTTCCACTTACCGGCACGGCGACGGGACGGCGACGGCGACGGCCCGGCGACGGCGACGGGCCGGCGCGGCGCTCCGTTTTTCTACTAGACGGCGACGGCACGGCGACGGCGACGGCGCGGGCTACGCTCAGTACAGACACGCACGCCAATTTTACAAGACTTAAAAATGTCCTCGTCTAGTCGTCGTACTATTTATTTGCTCTACCTTTTACATTTAAGGAGAAAATATCTACAACGTAGAAAAGTAAATTTTTGGGTCGATCCACTTATTAAAGTTAGGTATTTAAAGGGTTCTTACTATACCTACTTTATTTGATAAACTAAAAATGAACAATAAGCAATTCTTTAACTATTTTCGAATGACTCAAGAAACATTTAATTATCTGTTGGAGAATTTATGTGAAACAATCCAAAAGAAGGATACTAACCGAACCACCGAACCGAATGTACCTACGTACAAATGACTTTTATGTTGTGGTATAAATAATAAGAATATCTTATAATATGCTGTAAGTATAAAAAAATTAAATATGGTAATTTGTAATTTATATCACATAAAAAACAATATCAAACTTATGTTTGTAGTTCATTTCATACAAAATAAGTGCATACGACCTCAAATGTAAGCTTGTCAACAATAAGGTTGCGTTCGCGACTGTACAGGCTGAACCCTGCCCCGCGCGCGCACACACGCACGCACACGGCTACGTACGTATACAAAACACACACAGATTTGCCGGCCGGCGGCGGCATCGGTGGGGGTCAACGGGCCGTGCCGTCGCCGTGCCGGTAAGTGGAAAAGCGTGCCATATAAACTCATACATTTATGCTGCCACGGCAGCCGTCGCCGGGCCGTCGCCGTCGCCGTCCCGTCGCCGTGCCGGTAAGTGGAAAACCGCCCAATCACTTTAGGACAAAATAAAAGTAGTGACGTGACAAAATAATCGTTCATTCAATTAACATTCAGTTAAAAATCGGTAAATATTAGATAAACTATTAACTACGAATATTATTGTAATGAAAATGAAAAGTGTTCTGTTATAGGTTTTATGCTTAAACCAGGTTTATAAAACTGCCAAATATTATGAATACTGTGATAATGCCTACGTGCACATGCTTTTTTAAAATAATAATGGAACATAACAGAATTTAAATTGCAATTTTTTTAAAGTAAGCTATTTTAGAATTATGAGAACTAGTGCGTGTAATGAAGTGGATAAAAAGAATTTATTTGTTTTTTTATTAAATTATGGTAGTGATTGGCTTGTTTTTCACGGGAACACAATTAATTATCAAATTATCATAATATTTTGTTTTTTTTCATATTTTCTAATAGTCTGTCACTTTTCCACAAAAATTTAGTGACAGTTTTCAGTTAAAATAATGCCTCTATATACACATTAAGGGTAATAGATTTAAAAATGAGAATTATTAAATAAAACTATCGTAGAAAAATCAGTTTTTTATTACCTTTATAAATGTCCCTATAAATGTGCTAAAATGACGTTGATGAGCACAGCACATTGCTCACATAACTATCACGGCGTCCGCGTCACTAATACTATTAAAAACATGTCTTCAAAAGGAGGGAGGTACTCAATAGGGAAGTTTCCGTTTTTCTTATTTTCTTTACAAAACATCACATATCTTATTAAATATTCCACCTCATTATGTAATGTGATATGCAATAAATGAATACTGAATACTGGATCACATTAAGCTTGCAATGAAATCCAGTAAATATTTTTTTCAAATATCTCTGAAAATGACGAAATTATAGGACTTTTCCCTTTCGTTAAAAAATTAATGGTGTGACGTCATGCGTACCTATTTTACTGAGAAACCGTGAACTAGGCCTAGCTTTTTTTTTACTAAGCTTCGAAGAGTACTCGTGTAGGCAGGCAGATGTACCTCTTTGGGTAGAGACGGTAGAGTACCTAGATGTCAGCTAGCGATCGCTTACTTGCCTTTTTGTTACAGGCTGTTTATTTCATAAGCCAATTTTGACACTTCTCTTTCTATCAACGCCATCTAGTGAGGCAAATAGTTACTATTTTTAATTTTTAAATGTCATTTTGAAAAGCCCTCATTGAAAAAGGTAGCTACTATTTCCTCATGTTTTTAAACTATCTGCTGCGAAGTGGTTCGAATAATATGCTTCAATATCATAATTCTTTGGTCACAACCAAATGTCACAGTCACAACTATCGGATGGCTCGGCTCTTTTCAGTGACAACTGATTGTCAAAAATCTAACTCTTTGGTGACTGTTCGCTGCGCTATCGTTCAGTTATTAATTTTATAAATAATATTATGAAAAAATATAGTAAAGTGGTAAGAAGAACGCTTGTCTACTTTACTTATAGGTAGGTAGGTAGGTACCTACCTAGTTAGTTTATATACTTATAGAACTGGTGTAATAAACACAATCTAACAGTGAACCCAACAAAGACGGAATTGAACATGTTCACAAAGAAACGAAGTCTAGGCAATCTTAAACTTCCTAAACTATTCAATACCAGTCTGTCCCTTAGCAAGGAAGTCAAGTATCTAGGAGTGACACTAGCTAGACATTAAGAATGTTTCTGAAAGATCAAACAGTATCATGAAAAAGGCAGAATGATCTTGAAGAATCAAGAAGGGTCATGAAGGATCAAGAATGATTCTAAAAGACCAAGAAGTATCATGAAGGATACAGAAGCATCATGAAAGGTCAAGAATGATCATCAAGGATCAAGAATAATCATAAAGGATCAAAAATCATGAAGAATCAAAAAATATCATGAAGAATCAAGAAAGATCATGAAGGATCAAAAAGTTCATAAAGGATCAAGAATGATCATGAAGGCTCAAGATTGATTATGATGGATCAAGAAGGATCATGTTGGACCAAGAATGATCATGAAGGATCTTGGAAGGATTATAAAGGATCAAGAATGATCATGAAGGATCCGGAATGATCATAAGGGATCAAGAAGGATAACGATAGATCAAAAAGTTCATGAAGAATCAATAATGATCATGAAGGATCAGAAAGTATCATGAAGGATCAAAAATGACATTGAAAGATCAAGAAGGATCTTGTAGGATCATGAATGATCAAGAAGGATCATGAAGAATCAAGAATGATCATGAAGGATCAATAAGGATCATTTTGGATTAAGAATGATCATGAAGAATTAAAAATGATCATAAAGGATCAAGAAGGATCATTGAGGATCAAGTATGATAATGAAGGATCAAGAAGGATTAAGAATGATCATGAAGGATCAAGAAAGACCAAGAATGATAATGAAGGATTAAGAATGATCATGAAGGCTCAAGATTGATCATAAAGGATCAAGAAGGATCATTCAGGATCAAAAATGATCATGAAGGATCAAGAATGATCATGAAAAATCAAGAATGATCATAAAGGATCAAAAAAGAACAGAAATGATCAAGTAGGATCATGAAGGATCATGAAGGATTAAGAAGGATCAAGAAGGATCATGATGGATCAAAAAATATCATGAAGGATCAATAATGATCATGAATTATCAAAGAGTAGGTATCATGAAGGATCAAGAATGATCATGAAGGATCAAGAAGGATTATGAAAGATCAAGAATGAATATGAAGGATAAAAAAAGAGCATGAAGGATCAAAAAAGATCATGAAGGATCATAAATGATTATGAAGGATCAAGAAGGATCATCTGATATGGATATGTCAAAAACAAAAGAGTACTGGCTTCTAAGATTTGTTTGAACTACATTAATTTGGAATTAATTTAAATGTGTTTATATCATTTTCCTCTTTCAAACATTCAGACATGCTCTGCTGGGCTGGAGTACTCGAAAGTGAGTTCTGGACTTGAATCAAGTTTTGTATTATAGATCTGATATGGATATGTCAAACGCAAAAGAGTTTTGGCTTCTAGGAATTGTTTGAACTACATTTGAAAATAATTTGAATATTTTTTTATTATTTTCCTTGATTCATACATTCAGACATGCTCTGCTGGCACTCGAATGGGAGTTCAGAACTATTCCCGAAAAGCTCTTTTTGATTTTTGATTTGCTGCAAAATGATCTGCTACGGGAAGTTGGCAGAGTATTTTGTTTATCGACTCTTTTAAGGTTAAACGCCAAAACTATTTCTAAAAAGTATTAGGAACTATAGAACTCAGCCGCATGTAGGGTTGCCAACCGTACTATAATATATAGTATTGTACTATATTTCGGGTCTGCGTACTATATACTGTTGAAGAAATATATAGTACGCAAAAATACTATATTTTTAACATCGAACGCTAAGAAACACATCTTTTATTTTTTGAATTTGTTATCGTGCATTTTGACTGATTCGATAGCATGTTGTGTATAATCGTACCTATCTGAATTCTGAAAGTATCTGTCTTATTGCATCAATGTCAAATTCAAAAGCTTCAAACGATAGTTTGGTCATTGGTTGGTCTGCTCTATTTTTGTTTTGAGATTTTGTTGGTAATCATCTGCAAAATATAACATTGTTCTTTCTTGAGATATATAACTCAAGTCTTAGATAAATTAGTTATGAAAAGTGCCTAGCGATAACGAAAGTGTGTCAATTTCTAATTCAAGTGCGCCGCTAACGCCGATTAAAAAGCGAAAGATACAAAAAAGACTCCCAAAAATATCCAAAACTTGTTGAAAAATGCAAAAACTGAAAAAATATAGTTTTTATAAAAATAAATAAGTAAAAAAATATATTTGTCTATTAAATACTATATTTTTTTTAAGTGTACTATATTTTTTATAGCTTTAATTTGAAAAATACTATATTTCGCCAAAGACATGTTGGCAACCCTAGCCGCATGTGAGAAAAACTCACATTGTTTTTGATTTGCTGCAAAATTATCTGCTACGGGAAGTTAGCAGATCATAATTGTCAATCGACTTTTTCAGGTTAAAACGCCAGAACTATTTTTTAAAACTATCAGGAACTGTAGAACTCTGCTGCATGCTAAAAGAACTTTCATTTATTTTTGATCTGCTGGACAATGTTCTGCTAAGTTCACAAACATGTCTTTAATCTTGACGACCTGAGTGGTGCAGTGGTCAACATGCCGCCTACCACGCAAGAGGTCCCGAGTTCGATTCCCGGCCGGGCAGAAATTAATATGATGAATTTTAATTTCTGTGACGGGTCTGGGTGTTACTATGTATAATAAGTATATATTTAAAAAAAAAGTATATAAGTAGTATATCAGTTGTCTAGCACCCATATTACAAGCTTTGCTTTGTTTGGGGCTAGTGGCGCTGTGTGAAAAAAAAAAAATAATAAAAAAAAAAAACTAATTCCATGGTGAGTCTGCCGACTATTCAACACTTGACACTGGCAAAAGTTACTTCCAAGAAGAAAGTAGATTGCCAAAACAAAAATAAGAAGAAGAAGAACTGTCAAAGAAGATGTGTCAAAGCAAAGCATGTCAACTCAATTGTCAAAGTCAAACAACAAACTCACTCAAATAGTCAAATCAAACAAAACAAGTAAAATTATTGAAGTCAAAACAAAATAATAATTTGAATGTTTGAGTTTCAAACAAGCTTTTTGTGAGTTAAAGATCCCAGCGGCATTTAGTTAGTGTTGAAAAATAAATTAATACTTTTGTAAACAATCTGGGTTTGGCTGGCAGTGAAAGACACCGGTGTTCATGATTTCCACGATTATTTTCTAGCTAAATTATCATGTAAACAGTTTGGAAGTCATCCTAATTAGGTACTGTTTGAATTACTGTACTTCGCAGTTCGCTCATTAGCAAGCTAACTTCAATGCAAAGGATATACCTTCTTGGTATGTTTCATAGCTTTTTACTGATAAATTTAAAAGGTAACAGGTACGTACATAAATTCGATCGATGTGACCTTGAGATAACGATAAAAGCAAATGCTTACTTGTGGGTACAGTGTTCTTGCACGTACATGTATGAATCATTCATCGGTTCGATGAATAGGCGGCGCGGGCCGGCCGGCGCACAGCGGCGTCGACGTTTTGGTAAAATGATGTCATCGTTTCGACCCAGTCCCAGTCGCTGTCGTGTTTTCCGTTGAAGCTATCGTCTAGGAAAATCGGCTGCATTTAAATAATACTTTTTTTTCAGTTCCTTTATTTGTAGTGCTACAATCTATCAGTACCAAGTCAGACATGGATGCTAAAACATTATCCTCAGCTGTAGCCAGATTCTCTGCAAAATTTGTGAACGTAAGTTTCTAAAAAATTATAATATTCTTGAAAGTAAACTAACATTTTGTTTACCAATTTTTTTTGCAAAATAGTGAAGATCTTTATTTATTAAACCATTTTTCTAATGTTATCAATATGGATCAAAAAGGTAATTGTGCTCAAGAATTGTAAGATAATAAAAACATATTTTTTTGTAATTCAAATAAATAATATTTAAGTACCTATTTAATAAGTCTGTTTAACCCTACTTGTCCTATTTAGTAAACAATCTTCACCCAACTCTTTGTTGAAATAATAATTTATAAAATACAACAAATGGATTTCCACACATAGAATAAGAAAGATATCATTAATGACTATTCAATTTAATAAGTTAACATATTTTTAAACCGTGATTTAAGTTAAAAATATGTACCTATGACAACTGTCATAAACTGTTTATTAAAATAGGACAAGTAAGGATAAACAGACAAATATTGTGTACAGCGAACTAAAATCTATGGAAGTTTAATTGCAAAGAAATATTGCTTAAAGAATGGTACCACGGGGCCAAAAAAGTACAACCTGCTCAGCTTTACTCGGGCCAGCCACGCACCCGGTGTTCTTTTCGTTTAAGTATAGAAAATATCTATGAGTATACAAATTATGGTCGCTAATAAGCAATCAGTGTTCAGACGCTTTGTGCTGCATAATTAAATTCCAACATTCTTAGCTCTATCCACTTAGTTGTACTTTTCGTGTGGTGCCATTTTTTGAGCAGAATGCTTATTCCATAGATTTTAGTTCACTGATTGTTTAATAGATTTTCGGTCTTACCACAAAAGATTTTAAAACACTCTTTAATAAAAACACTGTTTAATTAAATGTGATGCCGTCTCTTTCAAACAATATTGTCAAAATAAATAAAAAAAATAAAAAACCCACCTGCATAAAAAGTCAAGTCAACTGAAAAGATGGAAACAAGATTAAATATTAAAGGCATAAAGAAAGTGACATTATGAATGATTTGAATTATATGCCTCTGACTGCATGTTATTATGTTGCCTTTAATATTTAATCTTGATTCCATCTTTTCAGTTGACTTCTCTTTTTATGCAGGCGGGTTTTTTTATTTCTATATTTTTTAGTTATTATTTATTACGGTCATGATATACCTTTTTGAAATCCTTATGATAAGCCCTTTAATTTGACACCCATATTGCAGTATTCTAAAAAAAAAATTTTTTCCACTACGTATAATAGCACCGTACAGCCGCCATGTTGGTTTTTTATAACACCACCTTCTTAAAAACACTTGGGTTGACAAGACAAATCTAACGATATCTTAATCATAGAAATCCGTTCAGCCGTTTGAAAGATATGAGGTAATAAAGAATATTACATACAAACACACATACAAACAAACAAACATACAAGATACGCGCGAAAAACATAACCCTCTTGCAGTCGGGTAAAAAGTGACAGCATCACATTAAAACAGTGTTTATTATAAACACTTGTTGAACAGTGTTTTAAAATCTTTTGTGGTCAGGCCGCTAGAGTTTAGGGGCCACATACCTACAGTGTTTACATTGAAATGGTTTCTGGTACTGAATTTTTATATAATTTGAGTTAATTAACCTACAGCGTTTACATTGAAATGGTTTCTGGTACTGAATTTTTATATAATTTGAGTTAATTAAGTTTTACCTACCTACCCACTAAATATTTATCTTTTTTTAAATTAATTTTATCTGTGGAAGCTTGTTATTAGCTTTTAAGTAGGCACCCATTTATTTCTATACTTAACTTGTAAATGATGATGACAAAAATAAAATAAAATAAATTCAATTCAATTCAATTCAATTCACTTTATTGCATTCCACAATGATAACAAGATGGTAGGTAGGTAAAAATAACAAAGTACATTAACAGACCCTGAATAGGGCACAGCAAATTATTTGGAGAGGAGTTGAGAGGACGACTTACTTTTTTTCAATTAAATGACAATACTTATTTAAATTTTTAAATCTTTATCATTTAAAAAATCTGAAACACTATAGTAGCATTTTTCCATGAGCAGTTTTTGTAGCTTTTTTAAGTATAAACTATAACTTTTTTCTTCTGTTAGTTCTTTCGGTAATTTATTGTGTATTTTTACTGACATTTCGAGTGGACTGGATGGATGGATAAAATCTTAGATAATAATATCAAATCTGTGAAAAACTTAGAAATAAATAATTAGAGGGTACTGTGCAGAATAACCGTTATTCAGGTAGGTTCAAGTTAATAAAAATGGATATAGATGAAATTAATTCAGTGGTAATCTTTAATAATGTACATTGTTTTTTGTTATACTATTACATTTTTTTCAGGAACTTGATAAAAACAAGAGTTCAGTTTCATCACCCCTGTCAGCGGAGTTCGTGTTAGCTTTGCTGACACTGGGGACCACTGGTGACTCGCACGACGAACTACTTACATCCCTCGGTATTCCTGATGATGACTCGGTATGTTCATCAATTAAATTATTATCATTATCCAAATCAATGCAATATAAACTATAGATTGACAATTTTTTTTCTTAACTTTTAGTCTTAATACAAGACAAAGAGTTTAGCCATTCCGATTTCTGCTTTCCGCGTTCTTTGTAACATTTGTAGGTAACTTTATAGCGCCGCGTAGATGATAGGCATACAGTCAGTTGCAAGAACGATCTTAAAAGTTAATGCGTCATTAAAGGTATCACCGTCCTTTACTTCTTTTGAAAGAAGAACAAGATGGCGATACATTTAATGAAGCATTAACTTTAAAGATCGTTCTTGCAACTGACTGTGAGGCAGTCAAAACGCGCCATCAGTCAAAATGCAGAACTCTTTCTGTCTGCACAGAGCCTAACGCCCAAATACTCGAACGAATCTTAAAGTTAAGGCCACCTTAAATTCAAAAAAGTTGTCAGATTTGATAGAAAATCTTTGAAACTGACAGCTTCCTTAAAGTTAAAGAGACCTTAACTTAAGATTTTAGCTAAGAAGCCTTTGAGTATTCGGCCGTTAGTTACCTAACTTTTCAAAATAAGTTAAATGGTGTTAAGTTGTGACTGATTTTCTGATTCACTGATTATAGGCGTGGAGCCCTAACGGCTGAGATACCATTTTTGGAGGGTAGATACCTTTCATGATGTAGATGAGCACTAAGAAACGACTTTTTAATATTCCTGTTATACAGGGTGCTACAGGTTGTTCAAGTTTGTATGAGAATTTGTATAGAGTTGAAGTAGAGACACCATTTTTGGAGGGTAGATACCTTTCATGATGTAGATGAGCACTAAGAAACGACTTTTTAATATTCCTGTTATACAGGATGCTACAGGTTGTTCAAGTTTGTATGAGAATTTGTATAGAGTTGAAGTAGAGACACCATTTTTGGAGGGTAGATACCTTTCACGTTGAGGTGAGCACTGAGAAAGGGTTTTGGTAAATTCCCGTTATACAAGGTGCTACAGGGTGTTCCAGTTTGTATGGGAATTTGTATAGGACTGAAGATAGATACGCCATTTTTGGAGAGTAGATTCCTTTCATGATGTAGATGAGCACTAAGAATGGATTTTAGAAAATTCCCGTTATACAGGATGTTACATGTTGTTTAAGTTTGTATGAGAATTTGTATAGGGTTGAAGTAGAGACATCATTTTGGAGGGTAGATACCTTTCATGGTGTCTACGTAAGCACTAAGAAAGGGTTTTGGAAAATTCCCGTTGTACAGGGTGCTACAGTGTTCCAGTTGGTACATGTTTTTTTTATGGGAAAATTTAAATGTGGGAAATGAGGTCTACTGATAATAGGGATGTTGACTATTTTTTTTTATTTTATGTTACATAAATTACCTCTCAAAAAAAGAAACATTGGTAAAAGAATTAATTCGCTAGCATGAAAACTGCCCGAGATATCACAGTGTGAAATGCACACAAATGGACTCGATCAAAAACGCTCCACACTAATGGCTTGCACGTTATGACGTCACGCCTTGCAAGTTTGTATGCAACGCATAGGAAATTTGTTCAGCAGCTATATTAAATATTGTGTTTATCAAAATGGTTTCTTCGACAAATTTGCTATACATTTTACGGACTAATTAAAAGTATCATTTATTTTAATAAATTTTATACTTTTTAAATGGACTTGTCCACCCAACTTTGAAGGGTCATAAAACAAATAATATGCAATATATAAAACCAAGAGGTATACAAGCTACTCTGAAAGTTTAATATGTTTACGATTTTTATTAGTATTTCGTTATTTTATTCATTAGTCAACATCCCTATTATACCTAGGTATATTGGTAATCCGTGACTTTCAAAATAAATGCACAACTATCTTAATCACGCGACGAAGTCGCGGGCAAAAGCTAGTAATGTTATAAATGAGAACATATTAACTGAATTTCATTGGTAGAGAATAAATACTTCTATTATTCACTTCTCAAGCTTACGCGCTCACTAGACATGAAATAAAACACTTTTAACGGATACTAGCGCGGTTTTATTGAAAGTACTTTGGTAATTAGTTGGTATTTGGTTTGATTTTTGATTTTCCCGACGCTGCCGTGGTCACGGGGGACTGAAGCTACTTGTGAGCCTAAAAAAAAAATTCATCGCTTGAGGGTAGGCTCACAAGTAGCTTCAGTCCCCCGTGACCACTGCAGCTGCAAAGCTGCCGAAACGTCGGGAAAATCAAAAATCAAACCAAATACCAACTAATTACCAAAGAACTTTCAATAAATAATATTATTAATAGATTTAATTATTTAATTATTTTTATTTTTATGGTTTAATTTGGTTTTTATTTTATTTATGATTATTTCGCGACATTTTTAATTTATTATCAGACTCAAGACCCATCTCTAATTTGCATACCAATGTTATTTGGTTAAATGTGAGAAACAAATCCAATAAATGATATAATCTTGTACTGACCACATTTAAAGCAATAAAGAATTATTTCATTTCATTTCAAAACCGCGCTAGTATCCGTTAAAAGTGTTTTATTTCATACTTCTATTATAATTAATATTGATAAGCTTATCATGTCACATACTTTTCCTATCACTTGATAATGTGGGGTATGTCTGCTAAACGTGTCTTGTTAAAAATACCTGGGAATGTTGTATTCCAACGATGTAACTGAATATTAGTGTTTAACCAACACGATTTATTACACCTATTAAAAACACATAATTTACCCAACATTATTTAAAACTCAATACAGCTAGGAAATTCGTGTAAGATGTAAAATTTTCTGTAAGTTATCAAGTCTATTAAATATAGTATCTAAAGAAAGATAATAGATAAATAGTCCGTTTTTTTATGGGAACAGTATGATATTTTGGAGTAAAGCAATGCCACTTGGTACGAATGTTATACACGTCCACCTGAGCCCAAATCGCCCGGTAGCCACTTATAACTCCGTGGCAGGTGGGGGGGAGGGGGGGTCAAAGTACAGAGCTCCCGGCGCTTAGAAAAAAATATCTGGCGGATTAGTTTGAACCTTTGAGTCAAGTTTGGTGTCGTTATCGGGTAACTAGATGATGCCCAATTCATTCCCCATACCAGTTTTTTAGGGTTCCGTAGCAAAATATGACGCAATACTTAAAATAATAAATTTTTAGTAGTAACGAAATCCAAACAAACCCTCATATTTTCATATTTTTTGTATTAAACTTGGTTTATAAAAAATACCGTCTGAAAGCCCATTTAATGCAGATTCTAAAAACATTAACAATAAATTTAAATTTAACTATTTTTAATGTAAAATAAATTATTGAAAGTACAGCAACGTTCGTCAGTGCAGCGTAGGGGACGGCAAAAAGACCCAAAAAACAAGCACTACTACCAAAAAAACCCAGAAAAGTGCGAGTCTGACTCGTGCATCGAGCGTTCCGTACTTACTTATCCCATCCCATCTTAACTGGTCTGGTAGGACCCGGTTAAGTTAACACTCACAAACTTTTGCCTTTTTAATATTAATAATGTGCTATTTAATCATCTTCGATTCATAAAAGAAGTAAGGTTACATTGTTGAAAATAAAGACAAATAATTATATAACGTTTCTGTATTAATTTTATTTACAACCACCTCCACAGTTACATAACTCAGTACATTTGAGCTGGCGCTTGATACAATTGCACCTGGAACTGCAAGATTTTACGCACCGACATCTTATTAATTCAAGGCATGCTTGAGCAGCCATAGGATTTTGGGTCCACAGTGGCACCTAAGCTTCTTCTTCTTTCTGCCAACCCCATTCAGATGGGCAAGGAATACTTTGACTCTTCTTTAGGCACTGCCCCCAAATAAAAACAGCCTGTAAAACTGCCCTTAAAGTATGTTGTTTCAGGGCAGCTTCTGTGGGAGGCAAATTTTCGATTTGCCTGTCCTTTTTTGTGAACAAATGCTTGCGACACTCATTTACTGTCACAGAGGGGCATGATCTGAAAAATAAATATACTAATAAAAAAAATGCAAATTCTGGATAAGATTATCTTTTAAATATCGTTTCCTTACCTGTCATACATTGTAATCACAAATTTTTGAATTTCAGCGTCTGTATATTCCCCTTTGTAAAGTGCTTCGAACCCTCGTGTAACATTCGGATATGCCTTCCATGCCTCAAACGCGGTTTTTTCCCCCTTCCGTTAAAAGATGAGGTTGTGTCACATCCGGTAAAAGAATGGAATAAGGGCAAAACGTGTGATCTTTCAGGACCTGAAACAAGAAGGAAAACCATTTCTTTAGTATAATATTATTGTAAATCATGTAAAGACTTATTAGGACTATTGATGAAGAAGTATTAGTACCCAAATTTATTTCTTTACATGATTTACAATAATATTATACTAAAGAAATGGTTTTCCTTCTTGTTTCAGGTCCTGAAAGATCACACGTTTTGCCCTTATTCCATTCTTTTACCGGATGTGACTCAACCTCATCTTTTAACGGAAGGGGGGAAAAAACCGCGTTTGAGGCATGGAAGGCATATCCGAATGTCACACGAGGGTTCGAAGCACTTTACAAAGGGGAATATGCAGACGCTAAAATTCAAAAATTTGTGATTACAATGTATGACAGGTAAGGAAACGATATTTAAAAGATAATCTTATCCAAAATTTGCATTTTTTTTATTAGTATATTTATTTTTCAGATCATGCCCCTCTGTGGCAGTAAATGAGTGTCGCAAGCATTTGTTCACAAAAAAGGACAGGCAAATCGAAAATTTGCCTCCCACAGAAGCTGCCCTGAAACAACATACTTTAAGGGCAGTTTTACAGGCTGTTTATATTTGGGGGCAGTGCCTAAAGAAGAGTCAAAGTATTCCTTGCCCATCTGAATGGGGTTGGCAGAAAGACTAAGAAGCTTGGGTGCCACTGTGGACCCAAAATCCTATGGCTGCTCAAGCATGCCTTGAATTAATAAGATGTCGGTGCGTGAAATCTTGCAGTTCCAGGTTCAATTGCATCAAGCGCCAGCTCAAATGTATACTGAGTCATGTAACTGTGGAGGTGGTTGTAAATAAAATTAATACAGAAACGTTATATCGACGGTTGAAAGGCTAATTGGTCTAAGCGACATTTTTTGCGATATTGAGTTATATACATATTCGGAATCAGCAAATTTTTCTCCGTCGTTTGAGCTAGGTTTCAAATTTTTCTGACTACTTTTTTGGCGCTTGGCACCCACAGCAAAACAGGCCTCATTTCTAAGCTCATTGATCTATACGACACAAAATTAGACCGATTTGAGGACAGGACAACTTAAGCTGTTTTGATTTTTCGAACTTTTGTAACGTGTGTCGTTTAAGGCATTTGGCTTTTTCGCCATGGTTGTGGTTTTGTCGTTTGGCATATTTTGGATTACACCAAAACGAAAAGCTATGTCGTTTGACCCATTTTACATTCAACTACATTAAAAAACTGTTAACAGTTAACTACATTAAAAAATTAAAAAAAATATACAAGACACCATCTAAAATTGTACAAAGTGGCAAAACAGCCTCAAAATTATCTTATGGATGTTGCTGAATAATGATGACCTTAGTATCAATATCTACTATAAACCTAGTAAGGGTTCATTTTGTTTCATCCTGCAGTCTTTCTAATGAGCATCTGCATCAAACAACTTCACTCGGGTGCAACACCATCATGTTGCTTTGACTCGTGGGTATATTCAACCGTCAGTTGACTTGGCGCTAAATTCATTTTCTCTCGTATTATTTTACTCGAAGTCAATGCTTGAGCCAGTTTACTTTCAGCTATTTTATTTACGGTAAGCATTTGAACCATTTTGCCTTTCTCTAAAAATAACTAAATTTGATGCATTTTGGGCCAACCAACATAAATTTTCTAAAATAATACACAATTATCATCAGTCATAGCTTAGAAAACTTCCCTATTTAATTAGGGATATACTGTATTAAATAAATAAAAGTCTATTCAATAGTTGTTTTTTTATGATTTTTTTTCCAAATAATAAAACTTTAGTCCCCCTGCAAGTTTCACAAAATGTCGTTTGGATCAATTAGCCTTTCAACCGTCGATATTATTATTTGTCTTTATTTTCAACAATGTTACCTTACTTCTTTTATGAATCGAAGATGATTAAATAGCACATTATTAATATTATAAAGGCAAAAGTTTGTGAGTGTTAACTTAACCGGGTCCTACCAGACCAGTTAAGATGGGATGGGATAAGTAAGTACGGAACGTTCTATGCCCGAGTCAGACTCGCACTTTTCTGGGTTTTTTTGGTAGTAGTGCTTGTTTTTTTGGGTCTTTTTGCCGTCCCCTACGCTGCACTGACGAACGTTGCTGTACTTTCAATAATTTATTTTACATTAAAAATAGTTAAATTTAAATTTATTGTTAATGTTTTTAGAATCTGCATTAAATGGGCTTTCAGACGGTATTTTTTATAAACCAAGTTTAATACAAAAAATATGAAAATATGAGGGTTTGTTTGGATTTCGTTACTACTAAAAATTTATTATTTTAAGTATTGCGTCATATTTTGCTACGGAACCCTAAAAAACTGGTATGGGGAATGAATTGGGCATCATCTAGTTACCCGATAACGACACCAAACTTGACTCAAAGGTTCAAACTAATCCGCCAGATATTTTTTTCTAAGCGCCGGGAGCTCTGTACTTTGACCCCCCCTCCCCCCCACCTGCCACGGAGTTATAAGTGGCTACCGGGCGATTTGGGCTCAAGTGGACGTGTATAACATTCGTACCAAGTGGGATTGCTTTACTCAAAATTGTATACCTTTCCATACAAGCCTTCCCATAAGAAAACGGACTAAAATACATAATATAAAGTTGATGGTGGCTTTTCTAAGGGGGCGTCCATAAATTACGTGAGATGTTTACGGGGGGGGGGTCGAGTCAAATCTCATCTAATCTTTCTTACGTTGGAGAGAGGGGGGGTCTCGGTAAATATCACGCAATTTTTTTTCTGATTGAAACAAAAAAATATATACTATTTTGGTCCATTTAATCCAGATTGTAAGTACATGCTTAAGATTTAATCTTAAGCTAAATTTTATTACACTTATAACTCTCAGCAATATTGATTAGGTACCAGTCTTAACTAGTCGTAAATAAAAGCAAGAAGCATTTTTTTTTTACAATAACAATCCAACGCGTTTACGTAAGAAACCCACATTTTGAAAAATCTCACGCGAGATTGGGGGATAGTGGAGGGGGTTGAATTAAATCCTAACGGCACAGAATAGATATTGTGTGTGCAGCTGTACCATTTTCGGATTTTTGAGATATGTCCTTTTGAGAATCCGTCTTTTTTAAAATCTGTCCTTATAAGAATTAAGGGTATACTACGTCTGGGAGCTCGATGGCGCAGTGGTTTAGCGCCTGGCCCAACGATTGCGGAGGTTAAGCAACTTTCGCAAGGGTCGGTCATGGGATGGGTGACCAAAAATTTATTATCTCGAGCTCCTCCGTGCTTCGGAAGGCACGTTAAGCCGTTGGTCCCGGCTGCATTTGCAGTCGTTAACACCCACTAATCCGCAATGGGCCCGCGTGGTGGGTTATGACCCATCCTCCTCATCCCCCCCATAAGAAAGGCCAGTGCCCCAGCAGTGGGGACATTAAATGGCTTATGGTGATACTACTTCTGGCAGTCTATGTTACAAATTAAGTATGTCACGGTCAACAGATCCGCTCGTCATTTTCGGCGGTGTCATCGAAGTTGAAATCGATCAAGGGCGTGACGTTGAACGTAGCCAACAAGGTGTACGTGATGGATGGTGGTTACGACCTGCAGCCCCAGATGAAGGAGGATGCGGTTAAGGTGTTCGACGCTGCCTTTGAGAAGTTGGACTTCAGTAAAGCGGCACAGTCGGCGGACACCATCAACGCCTGGGTAAGAACTGAATGATATATTTTTTCGGTAACGCTTGAAGGCGCAAGCAATAGCAGTTACGGCAGAAATGATAGCATTTTAGCATTGGCAATTAAAGTTCTAGCGATCGCATCGATTCGTGTTTTGTACGGCGACTCTGCATTCCATCGCGGTATCTCGCGAATTAGCGACTGTGTTGATGCTGCATCACATTTTAGCGAGTAAAAATAGCAGCATCGGCATTCAATATGCGTGATGTAGCTTTAATTGTTGCATAAAGTTGCATGGAAGAAATTGCTTTTTAGCGATTAGGCCGCCAATTGTTCTAAATCTGTATTTTTACTAATGGTTTTCTATTATAGTGAACAATAAATAATCTATCTTCCGAGAAGCTAAAATAAATCTAAGCTAAACTAAATCGTAGAATGCTGTTGTTAAAAGAACGAAGTTTTTGAATATTAATTTGTGACTCTCGGTCTCGTACTAACTGCTCATCGGATTGGTCACGATTATCCCGAGCTCTAATCCGTGCTTTGCGATAAGGCACGATACGCGATTGTCCTGATGGCACCTATCCGCCCACATTGGCTCCACGTGCATGCAGCCCATCCACGAGGAAGGTCCAATCTGGTAATATAGCTTCATTATCAGGATAATCTGGGGGCTAATTGTCTAGTTTCAAAATCTATCGCAGTCGCTTTCATTTGACAGATGGATGTGACACATTGCTGCATTTCTTTGGTAAGTTTTTATTTGTGCCAAAAAGAATATCCATGTTCTGTCAAATGAAAGTGATTGAGATAGATTTTGAAATTAGACGATTAGTGGGCAGGATCCAATAACAATCATCAATGCTCGAGCGAGTTCTAGTGTTGTAGACGTCCATATAACTACTGTAAACTCAGGTGGGTGTATTTCCTTAAAGACTTAAATTACAAAATGGACAATGAATGCACAAAAAGTGGCGTCATCATTGTGAACTCAATCGACTCTGGCCTTGGATGGAGGCACCGAAACCTACTACACTATTTAGGTACTGTTATGTATTCTGTGCTTAGGTGATTAAAGGCAAATATTTGCTTTGTCTGGATGTAAGTTAGAATATTCAATTCTGATATGGGTCCCAATTTCCTATTTCTAATGTTCAATGTTTTATAAACTAGGCGCTATACAATTAAAAATGAAACTGATCATGCAAAAACGTATATTGGCAAAGTTCCTATCAGCTGTCTGTCTGTATGCAAAACTTGTATTCAAGCTATTTTCGACACAACTGATTTTTGGAATGCGCTTCGAAGCTATTAATTTTTTCTCAATGTTCACATATTGGTAGTAAATATGTAGCACCTACACAGAATACTATGGCACCTAGGTATTCGTTATATACCAGAGCTTCTTATTTCTAGTAAGTAATACCGCCAAAAACAATTATCATGGCCCTCCCAATTAATTAGGAAAATGACTCAGTAGGTAATAGATAAAACACTATTGTATAAAGGCTAATAAAAAAATAATGAATTTTCCGTAAAAAAAACCTTTTACGATGCATTTTTTAAAAATACGCTAGGTAATCAGTCTTTCTTATGCTAACGCAACAAAAACCATTTTAAACATGTAGGTACCTATGGATTTAAAAATATGTAAAAATACTATTTGATAAGCATTGTAACTGTGAACTACGAAAACAGCTTTTATTACGTAGGGCATAAAGGCGGTCTCAAGGTCAACATGTGTAGTCTGATGTGCTGCTGACTGTACATACCATAGCAGACAATACTTAGCATGTTATTTAGTACTATTTTAGTATATTCATGTGAATAAAAAAATAGAAACTTTTATTTAAAACATAATGTAGGAAAACTCTATGATTATTTCAAATAGAAAATCATGTGCTGCGCGATTATGTAAAATTTACGTAATAAAGTTGTAAAGTCGGATAATCTCTGCGTTATCGGTCTGTGATATGCAATTATCTCCTTTTTGATAAATCTCATTTTAGTGAAGAGTGGCTATCTTACTTAATATTTTGATATGAAAGTTTGGATGTTTGTTACTCAATCATGCTTAAACGGCTGAACGGATTTAGATGAAATTTGACACATAGATAGTTTATGGCCTGGATTTTAGGTTTCCTAGGGATTTTCCGGATGTCCACGCGGAAGTGTCGCGGGCGGAAGCTAGTAATATTTATATAAATAAATAAAGTTTGTATTTTTTATAATTTAAAACGTAGAGCTCAATTTGAATGAAAAATGGCATGATCGTAGCCACGATATTTGTTATTATTATTTTACGCTGATATATTAAGGTGGTACCCTGAGCGAAAGTGGCGCCGCGGTAAATTATATTTAATATTATAATTCTATTACACAATTTTAAAAATGTTTATCGTGGAGATTTTAGGGCCCGCAGTCTAGTATTTTTAGACGGTATCGTTACATTCCCTCGTAGTCACTGCTAGAAGTAGATAGCAAAACTGCTAAAAGTGGCCGTTTTTGACACATTTGCTATCTACTTCTACAAATGACTACGAGGGCATGTAGTGATACCTTCTAAAAATACTAGACCATGGGCCCTAAAATCTCCACGATAAACATTTTTTTTTCTATTAATAACTTATTAAATAAAAACCTCTGAGGGCGCCACTTTTGGTCATACAACCGCCTTAAATTAAAAACACGACAGACATTTAAAATTACTTCGAAGATAAACAAAAAGATCAGGGTAGTAAATCCTCTCTGAAGTTTTACTATTTGGTTAAAGTTTCTAATAATATTCCAATGAATTTGACCAAGAGAAATAAATAATAGGCGTTTGAGAGATACGATAGGATTATAATTGCAATGGTTTTTCGGCGAAACGGACGGACGTTCAGGCTGTTGGTTTCGGGAATTGTCGATGACAATGAGGATCAACACGACAATTGAATATATCAATTTTGTATATCACATCAAATACAATATCAATATCTGAGTAAATATCTTTTTAAATTTCTCAAATCCATCCAGAAATGACAAAATCATTAAAGTTTTACAAAGTGAGTTTAAAAAACTCGGCCGGCCCTTGCGGACCATGCGATGACGTCACGTGCCAAGATCGCCCGAACAAACACCCGCCGCGCGGCTCAGCGGCGAACGTGGCTGATGACGTCATCAGCGGAGCGTTTTTGAGAATGCGACACGAAAATCGCTCTATCTTCGTCATTTTTGGTCCAATTTCAATAATTTATTCACTGAAATAATTGATTTTGATGTGACTGTAACTCTACATATTTAACTAAAAACCTCGTTGATCCTCATTAAGCGGTAAACTCATAATCAATTAAGTAAGTAAGTACCTACAAACAATGTTGTACTGACTATACCGCCTTATAATCGAAACGTTAAGTTTGCCTGTTATCAGCCAGAACCGAATTAAAATGGTGGTACCTACTTAACTTTTAGGTACATAGATAGGGTGTATTCCCGTTGTCCCCATTGACCATGTCCCCATTAATGGGGACAGCGGGAATTCAATAAAATTTGTATTATTTATTGCACTATTTAAAATTTGTATAATAAGGTTTGAAATTACGAAATTACGTTTGGGTTACATACGAAATTAAATTTCATAATATTTTTTCAGGTGGAAGACAAGACTAACAAACGCATCAAAGATCTCATCTCGGCCGATGATTTGGACTCATTTACTCGTTTAGTTCTCGTAAATGCTATATACTTTAAGGTAATTCAAAATTTTCATATGAAAGTAATAAAACATTGTAATAGTTTGTGTCCCATGTCACATTTATTAACGATAACTTATTTGTGTAATTTCGTATTAGCATTGTTAAATTTTCGTTTATTAATTGTAGGGTACATGGAAGAAACAGTTCGACACAAAGAACACTATGGACCAACCATTCTATGTGACTCCTACTACAACAGTCGACGTGCCTATGATGTACAAGGAGGATAACTACAGATTCGGCGTAAGCGATGAATTGAAGTCACTGGTACGTAAATACATCTGAAGTATGTTTCCAGTTTGGTTTGTACGAAAATGATCGTGTAAACAATGAAGAATTTAGTAAACATGTATGCGGCTTAGAGAAAATTATTATATGATTGAAAAACTACAGGCCTAAAAACAAAAAAAATGTCTGATAACAGCAATTTATTTTTAAGAAATGATGACTAAGGCATGATGACTATTTTTTTTATTTTATGTTACATAAATTACCTCTCAAAAAAAGAAACATTGGTAAAAGAATTAATTCGCTAGCATGAAAACTGCCCGAGATATCACAGTGTGAAATGCACACAAATGGACTCGCCCAAAAACGCTCCATACTAATGGCTTCCTAGTTATGACGTCACGAATAAGTAGTTTATATGCAACGCGTAGGAAATTTGTTCGGCAGCTATATAAAATATTGTGTTTATCAAAATAGTTTCTTAAACAAATTTGCTATACATTTTACGGACTAATTAAAGGTATCATTTATTTTAATAAATTTTATACTTTTTAAATGGACTTGTCCACCCAACTTTGAAGGGTCATAAAATAAATAATATGCAATATATAAAACCAAGAGGTATACAAGCTACTCTAAAAGTTTAATATGTTTACGATTTTTATTAGTATTTCGTTATTTTATTCATTAGTCATCATCCCTATTATACCTTGACTAAGAATAAATTATGATTCACTATTCACAGAAACGTTGATAGGGATTTTTCTGTGAATGAGCCTGCCTGGTCATTCGGCGATGATATCTATCTACCTACTTGGTTTTTATCATAACTACTTGCATTTTATAATTAAATATTTGTACCTAATGATCTCTATTCAACACATATCGCCTCGTATATTTGAAATGATAGATTTTTAAAATAAGACAATAGCCCCCCTGTTTCAAAATCAAAAAGTACGTTATGTAGCTTACTGGACAGATGATTTGACATATTTTTCATATCACAATGTCGAATCATCCGTCAAGTACGCCACTCAGAACTTTTCACAGGTTCCGGACAGCGCTGATTTCCGGTTTAAGTATAAGTTAGTACCCAGACCCTACTTGCAGCCAGGGATTGATAACGTTAAATCTTATTTTTTTATCGATACTTTTAACATAAACGGTATTTTAATAAATAACGTTACTTTTGTATCGTTACTTTAAAATTCAATAAATAACGTTACCTACTTTTATAGGTAAAAGGCGTAAAAAATAATTATTTTCATTCCGATACCTGCCCGCGAATGCGACGTTGCCACATACACAGAGTTCAATGCGATTGATTTTCTTGTTTAGGTATACCTAGCTTCTCGTAATTTAAACCTTTTTAATACAGATATTTTTTTCATAATAAAGTCGCAAACTCCAATAATAATAATTTATATCGAGGTAACGGTTAATTTACCGGAACAATATTTTAACGTTATTTTTACCGGTAAATTTACCGATACATATTTTAACGTTATATTTAACGGTAAGAATATTGGTAAATTTACCGGTACAAAAATTTTAACGTTATTTTTACCGGTAAATTTACCGATAAACTGTTTTAACGGTATTTTGTTGTATCGTTATTTTTTTAACGGTATTTCAATCCCTGCTTGCAGCTATTAGAAATGCCGTACATAGGAGACGAGGCTAGTATGCTAATCGTTTTGCCTGAAGAAATCGATGGCCTCGGAGAGGTGCTGGACAAGTTAGCCGCTGGACACGACCTGCTCGCAGAAGTAGACAAGATGCGCAGCACTAAGGTGCAGGTCACATTGCCCAAGTTCAAAATAGAGACCACAATCGACTTGGGCGACCTGCTGCCTAAGGTACGTCTGTTCTAAAAATAGCTTTAAGTTTAAAAATGAAATATTAGTAGTACACTACTAATAACTAAATAAACAAATACTAATTTTTGGTAAAAACTATTTACAGTAATAACGAGTAGGTACTGTTTAGTTATAAAAAAAAACTATTAATAGTAATAAATAAATACTCGTGTGGTTAAAAGTTGTTTGCGCTTTTAAATTGAAGAGGCTGAATTTTAAATTGAGATACGTGCAAGTATATAATGATTTGCGAAAAATTACAGAACGTTAGTGAATATGAAATTGTGCGCTAGACGATCAGAATTGAACCAAAAAAAAGCGGAAACGGATACAATCCAATCAACGGCAGCAAAGTGTTGCCGTAGTAAAAAATATAATAAATAAAATCTAAAGCTTCCTACGCGCGTGATGTACGAAGCCTAAACATGCCCCCGGCCTTGGAAGCACCAGCTTTCAATAGATGTGCGATCTTGAACTGGAACTAGTCATCATGGTCAAGTAGGGGACAAATCTTGGTGTAGGCGCGTCTCACGATGCCAGATGCGGTCCGGATGTCAGCCACTCTGGCCACTCCATCGGTCCCGAGAATAACCCTCTCGATTCTACCAAGGTGCCACTTCAAGGGTGGAAGGTTATCATCCCTGATGACGACGAGCACGTCAGGTTTTAATGGTGTAGCGTCCTTCCTCCTCTTGTTCCGTGATTGGAGCTCAGAAACATACTCCTTCGCCCATCGAGCCCAGAAGTGCTGGCGAATCTGCTCCACTCGTTGGTAGCGCGTGAGTCGGTGTACAGGTGCCTCGGTGATGTCTGTAGGTTTACCACGCCTTGAAATGAAGCGCTTCAGCGCTAATAAATAAGCGTCTGTGGATAAGTCGCTGACGAGTTCCAAAGGAGCAACCTTACCTTTCGAACACAATAATCCTACCGACACTGTTTTGTTATTGCTAACTGCGCGAACGTAAATACAAGCGCCGTAAGCGGTCTGCGATGCATAAGTAAAAATATGTAGTTCTACATGTATAGCGTGTGTACTTATAACATGACGCGGGATGCGCACGGTGTTAAGCGTTGACAAACCATTCACGAAATGCACCCATGGGCGCAACACGTCCCGCGGCACCTCATCGTCCCAATTTAATTGCAATAACCACAGCCATTGCAATAAAACCTTAGCGATAATTATAGTAGGACTTAGTAATCCTAACGGATCGAATATTTGTGAGACGTATGAAAGGATTGTGCGTTTAGTTACCTTATCGTTAACGTCACATTTAAATTGCGTGTTAAAATAAATTTCATCGGACGAACTGTACCAACCTAGGCCTAATGTTTTGCACTGATTGTTTTTACCTAACGATAACTCCTTGGATGCGCTGAACGGAGCTGACGATTGGTCACATTCAAAGTTGAAACTCCACCTTCGCAGGGGAAAACAAGCAGACTGCAAAACCTCAGAAACCTTATTAAATAATTCGTGTTTATTATCTAGCGAAACTAACATATTATTATCGTCAACATAAAATTCGTTGGCGATTGTTTTTTGTACGTCAGGATCGGTACAATCGAGCGTTACAGTATTTAGACGGTAGATACCTAAGGGCTCAGAAGGGTCATCACGCCAAACTATCAATTGCAGATCGCGCTGAGATTCGTGTAAGAGGAACAGCTGTCTGTACATTTTCTCGATATCTGCACAGGCAGTGTACCTATATTGCTTAATGCGAAGCAACATATCTACCAGATCGCTCTGCAGCGGCGGCCCTATCTGTTTAATGTCATTCAATGACAAACCACTACTTGTTTCTGCGCTTGCGTCGAAAACAACACGTAGTTTTGTTGTAGTGCTGTGCTCGCGGAACACACCGTGATGCGGTAGAAAATAGTGCGGGGTTCCATGCGAGTTTACCTTAGTGATGAGACCTAAGTCAATGTATTCGTGAATGAAGTCACAGTACAGTTTTTTATAGCTAGGGTTCCGTGGTAATCGCTTCTCAAGGGCTGTAAAGCGACGCTCCGCTTGAGAGAACGATTCACCTAACTTGGTTGGTGACTCTTTGAGCGGCAAGCAAACGCAGAACCTTCCGTCGTCATTGCGCGTGGTGGTACGAACGAAATGCTCCTCGCAAGCACGCTCCTCGTCTGTGTGCGTGTGGCCAACCCTGGGTAGTTCTTCCAACTCCCAAAACTGTCTTAACTGCGCGTCTATTGATTGTAAAAAATTACAAGAAGACTGACTAAATTTGCGTGTGTTAAAATCAATCGGACCGGAAATTATCCAGCCCAACGCGGTATTTTGCAAAAAGGGCCCGTTAGGCAACCTTATTTTGCCATCACATAGAAGGTCCCAAAATATATCAGCCCCAATGAGCAAATCAATATCTTGGGATTCGAAATAATTTGGGTCGGCAAGCTGTAAGTTATTAGGAATAACAAACTGCGCGCGTTGTTTATAACAATCAGCTGCCGGTAATGTGGATGTGATATAAGGTAACACAAAACATCTTATTTGCGTTGAGTATGTGCCTATGCGTGACCTTATATCAATATCACAGATTTGTGTTGATTGTGTAACGGAGTTACCTACCCCTCGAATTTCGTAAATGGACTGTAGACAATTTGCGTTTAATAAATTACATAAAGATTGCGAAATAAAGCAATGTTGGCTGCCACAATCGAGAAGCGCGCGTGCGAGGTGAAAATTATGTTTACTATCTGCTATTTCGATGAGTGCCGTGGACAGTAGCACTGGGCGCATTTGAACAATAGATTGATTCGCGTTATCAATGTGTGCGTTGTTTACCTGTGACGAAGGAATGCGCATGGGAAGGGAGCGAGCGGGTAGCTGCGCGGGCGCCGCGGAAGACTCTCGGGTCTCACCGGCCGCAACACCGCAAACTGAGTGGAGCGCCACTGCTGCTTGCACATCGCTGGGCCCGTCGGCGTCGCTATGAATTAGTGTGTTGTGTTTTTTGTTGCACTTCCTACAGGGCCCGTACTTGCATGCGTCAAACGAATGCCCCGGTCGTAAACAGTTTGCACACAGTTGATTTGCGGATACAAATTGCAGTTTAGTGTCTAAACTAGAATCCAAAAAACGTTGACATGAGTATAGCGCGTGATCGGCTTTGCACATAATGCATGATAGCTTAGCGTGAGTGATACGACCCTGTTGCGGCTTATTGATGGAAACATTGCAGTGTACCTTGTTTTGTGACGTGTTGTGCGTATGCGCAGCGTGCTTTTTAAAGTCGTGGTTCGACACGTTAACTTTATTATGCGAAACCTGCAATGTTTCCAACATGTCAGCACGGTTCCTGAGAAACATTAGGAGATCGTCAACTTTTACACTAGATTTATTATCACTGTGACGTGTAGTGCATTTAAATTGTTCCCACTCGCGTTCGGTAGTGTCGTCTAGTTTAGATGTGACTATGAAAATAACCAAAGTGTCCCAGTGCTCAGTCGGCTCGCCTAAGATCTTTAATGCACGTAAATTCTTAAGCACCGTGTCTATGAGCCGTCTAAGCAGGTGTGGTGATTCTTTGGTTAATTTTTGAATCGTAAAAAGAGCCTTGACGTGATTGTGAACCAATAAACTGCTATCAACCAGCAAAAACCATGCTTACAACAGACTCAAGACTAATATTTTTTCGCTCTTACATTGATTCTAAATCATCGTATAAGCCTGGATTTGGGCACCAATTATAAGCGTATTTGTTTTAATATCATTCTAATACCAGGCTCATTGAATGCTGTTCGCCATTATGGTAATCTTGCCAAAACTAATTTAAGCTGCTTTAGGCTAATATCGCTTTTACCTAAAAATCTTGTAAGCCTAGATAGTCTTACATTGGTCTAACGTAAGAATCTTGTAAACATCAACAAGCTCATTTGAGTTTTCGTAAGATCACACCACGGTATCGCGAAACAATTTGTGTAAGTGCAGTGCAGCGAGCGGCGTGACAATAAAAAAATTGTAAAAGTAAACAATAACAAATTAATAACTGATATTAACTGTCGTTATCATCTGGTACGTGTGTGTAGTTTGTCGGTAAGTATTCACATTGGGAATAATTATTCACTGTAAAGTAGACCCTGATTCACGCTTCAAAATTTATGCGCCTAATCAAATATTATAAATATTGATACGATCGTATCATCTTTTAATTATGTTTTCTTTTTTTATTTGTATTGATATTGCGCCATGCATATCTGCATTTTTCCAGCGCAATATAAGACTACTGTAAGATCGTTTATACTAATATTAGCATTCTGAATACCAATGGTACGGCCATGTTGAATTAATTAGGGTTTATACAAAACGATTCAATTGGCCAAATAAATCTTGCTCTTACAGTTGTGTTTCCAGAATCGATGTAAGATTAAACCACCTTATATTGATCTTGTCTATTGTATTGTAAATATATTGATCTAATATTACTCTGATATCTTACTAAACTCTGCTGTTAATCTAATTATAGCATTAAATAAGATCAGAAACAAACATACTTACAATACTCTTATGCTATGATGATATTAGTATGGCACTTTTACAATAGCATTCAGCAAGTCTATTATAAAATCAAATGCGCTTAGTGAATGGGGCTATAAGAACAGATTTTCTCAAGCGCAATGAGTCTTCGTTAACGTTATTTTAAGAGCAAGAGGCTCAAAATAGTTTTATAAAATGCTCTTATATACATATATGAGACTAAACAATAAGACTTAGTGTTCTTGAGTCTGTACTAACTTGTTTAAGACTAATATAAGAACGATGACATGTTATAAAACAATTATAAGAGCCCTGTAAGCCTACCACTCTTATAAAGTGCGCACCCTGAGACTCTTTTGCTGGTTGGGTTATAGCGGTTCAGAAGCAGTTCCCATGCAACAGAATAGTTAATAGCAGAAAATTCCAAAGAATCAATGACTAATTCTGCGCTCTCTTTTAATGACGATTTAAGGTAGTGAAATTTCTGGATGTCACTGATTTCTCTAGAGTTATGCACTAGGGACAGAAACGTGTCTCTAAATTCGAGCCAATGCTCATACGCACCGTCAAATTTAGGCATAGATATGGTGGGCAATTTAATCGATTGCAATTTGCTACCACTACACACATTGGAACTCTCAGCGACTTCTGACGATTTTAAAATGTGTTCGGCTTTAGATAATGAGCTGTAATAACCATCTTCAAACAAATCTCGTTGGGTTAACTGCGTGTCCAAGTCACTGTCGCGAACAAGTTTTTCGATTTTTGTTTGAAGATCGTTAAATTCAGTAAACAAACTAGATGCACCTTGAATTCGCAGCCTTAAATCAATGCGTTTTTGGTCTGACAACTGTTCATCTGAAATACTGTTGATGTAATTTGTCAATCTGGTCAACCTACCCTTAATAATGCCACGACTTTTAATGCACTCAGTTAGTAAAGAATTGGCGTTTTCACTATGAGCGATTGGCCTTAAGGGTGATTTTTCGCGTGTAATGGCTTTAACAGCCTGTTCTGTATCTGTACTCATTTTGGTGGTTTGTGAAAGGACTTACGGTTTTATCCGGATTTGTGACGACAGCCGATGCTAGCAGCGGCACAAAGCTGTCTCGGAAGCAACGCACAAGCACTGTAACGTAAATAAAGCACGGTATCACACAACTGAGCTGAAAAGGACGGGGTTAGGGAGGATGGCTGGCCGTACCGAAATGCGTTTTCGTTGATGTAGGTCCAAGCTGCAGGTCCTCCGATGCCTTAACCCTGGCTTTGCGTCAGTTCTGGAGCCTCTGGATGCGATTTCGATGCGATTTACAGGCCAAAATCCCTCTGCGATCGGGCGGGCCACGTTGAGTCCAAAGGTCGCTGAGCCGTATTTTGCGATATATACGGCGACGAAGGTCCACGACGTATGTTTGCGCTTTTAAATTGAAGAGGCTCGTTGCGTGGAATAAAAACAGTTGAGATACGTGCAAGTATATAATGATTTGCGAAAAATTACAGAACGTTAGTGAATATGAAATTGTGCGCTAGACGATCAGAATTGAACCAAAAAAAAGCGGAAACGGATACAATCCAATCAACGGCAGCAAAGTGTTGCCGTAGTAAAAAATATAATAAATAAAATCTAAAGCTTCCTACGCGCGTGATGTACGAAGCCTAAACAAAGTAGTTTAGTAAATAAATATACTAATATATCATTTTTTAAACTTAGGGTGGATTCGTCCAAACTTCAATATAAACGGACATAACTATACCAAGAATACACCTACATACATGTAATAGTATATTACATCTATTCCACGATTTTTTTCTCGAGTAAAGAAATGGTCATTTTTCCATGCAATCCAAAGATAAGTTACTCTTGGGATTCTTACGGCCGAATACTGAAAGGCTTCTTAGCTAAAATCTTAAGTTAAGGTCTCCTTAACTTTAAGGAAGCTGACAGTTTCATAGAGTTTCTGTCAAATCTGACAACTTTTTTGAATTTAAGGTGGCCTTAACTTTAAGACTCGTTTGAGTATTTGGCCGTTATTCTTTCATTAGTGAGTGAATATGTGAATGAACGTATTATCCGGCCAAATGTCATTGTTCTATAAACGAACTATTTAAAAGGCAAACGGCCAAATACGCAAACGTTACTTAAAGTTAAGGCCACCTTAAATACATAAAAGTTGTCAGATTTGACAGAAACTCTATGAAACTGACAGCTTCCCTAAAGTTAAGGAGACCTTAACTTAAGATTTCAACTAAGAAGCCTTTGAGTATTCGGCCAAAAGTCTTGTCAACTTTATTTTGTCGCCTTGTACGTATCTGTAGCGGTCAAAGGCAAATGTCAAATAAATGTCACTGACATACGGCACGCGGATGCCATTAAAATACTCGCGGATTAACTCTGTTATTCCCCGCGAAATGGTGGTATAGTGACTATTCCTGAATAGGCAAAATACTCTGAGAATAGTATTTATGGTAAAACGTAATTTCGGTTTACTCTCGAATAACTGGTCATTTTATCTAAGAATAACAGTAATTCTCACTTGGTCGAACCCTTAAAGGTATTTTTTGGCTATGCCACAGAATAAATAAAAGTACTATTGGTTATAAATTAACTTTTGCTAGTGAATCGATCTGCGTCTGACGGGGACCACGCGGGCGATGGGGGGTGACCCATCGCCTGCATTGCACGGTCCCCGGCCGTTTGGGGAGATGGCCAAACTTGCCCGGCCATCTCCCGACCGCGAGGAGGCCCGGTTATCCGGGCGAGCCACCGGGTCAAGTGGGGTGACTACCACCCATGGCCCCCCGTATGACCAACCGGTGGCGAGTGGGCAAGTGCCGTAGTTTTTTGGTGGGTATTCCCTCCTCCCGAGATCCCATCGAACCATCTGGTTGGGTGGGATCACGGGAGGCAGTCGTGGAGGGGGCCGGCCCCCTCCTGGCGAGTCCCACACACCCCCTTCCCGATCACCAGCGGGAAGGGAAGCGCATAAATGCGTTTTTCTACGACAAAAAAAAAAAAAAAAAAAAAAAAAAGTGAATCGATCTGCGTGGAATTTCGATTCCCGCGGCATTTACGAGAATAATATAAGACTATGTTCTTCCAATTTTTCTTACAAAAAGTTATCGTCACGGTTAAAACGTTACAAATAAACTTACAGAGTTATTTACGCATTTATGTAAACAGATACAAGTATTAAAAAAATGTACAAAAGTATAAAGCAAAAATGCGTAACTCTTTTTTTATTTTTATTTGTTCATAATATAACAATTATAAAAGTTAAAAACTAGACGCGCTCTAAACCTATTAAAGGTTTATACTTGCGCGAATGAGTCGCATTACAGCATTATAATGTCACTCACTCGATCCCAATATATAGTATTTTTTTAATAAATGCTGTAAACATTCTAAGCCCCGAACGTTTGCTAATTTCAGATTTTGATGTCTTGTTCATAATTCAAACGATATATTTGTGAGTAGGACACTTACAATCTTTCGTCCTTCTTTTATAGCTTGGCATCAAGAAGATATTCGATCGATCTGGCTCCGGTCTGACCCGGCTCCTGAACGCCGACGAGCCCCTGTTCGTGTCCAAGGGCATACAGAAGGCCTTCATCGAGGTCAACGAGGAAGGGGCCGAAGCCGCCGCAGCTACGGGTAAATGCAAATTCAATAACTTTCCCACCACTGAAATAACACTTTGTAGTAACAGCTGTTACGGTTCAATTTCAAATAAGGGGCCATCCATAAATTACGTCACACGAATTTCATAGTTTTTGACCCCCTCCCCCGTCCTTGTCACAGATTAGTGTGACGTCACATATTTTACAATTTTACACCTAGAAATAATTATTGAATTAAAACAGAAGTGCTGAAATTTGTTTCATTTCAATTTTAATGATTTTGAAATGTGACGTAACGAAATGTATTACCCCTCCCAGCCCTTGTCACACAATGTCACACTTCGTCGACCCCCTCTCTCCCCCTTAAGGCGAGGCCAGTTCACGATCTGATGAAGTCTGATTTTTGAACTTCCAATGTGAAGAACTGATGTAAAATTCTAATACACAAAAATTACTGTAGACTGAAAAAGAAACAAAGAAGCAAAGTAACCGAACAGAATATTGAAAAATGGCATGGTAACTCTGTAAAAGAATCCTGAATAACACCATAAAAACTAATAAAAATAAATTTGAAATCGTCAGATTCGTAATTTTCAACGACAGTGATATGATTTTTTATGCAAAAAGGATAGCTTTATTATCGAACTAACACAATAACCGAGTACATTTTTAATAAATGATCCAGTATTTCAGAAATCAATAAAAATGTACTAAAATTCGTCAAATTTCAGGCGAAGCGTCAATTAAAGTTATGCAATATTCAACCTTATTCTAAAGACTCGTGAACTGGCCTCGCCTTAACGTGTGACGTAATTTATGGATCAACATCAACTAACTAACAATATTTGGCAGAGAAATGAAACGTATGTAAGAGCTGTAATTGAAAAATGGTTTTCTATTACTAGATCGTTGCCAGTACAGATTCTATTAGATAGCACTATATATCTATGAAGTGCGTATTTCGGGCGGGAATTTTTCAGTTACTACGTCACTTTCCTTAGAATTGGATCTATCTAATTTTAATACACCGTGACCTTGCGTCGGTATGTCTAGCTTTTAGAACGAATTACTGTAAATAAATCGCGTTTTCAGTTTGTACCTAGAACCAACGTGGAAAGTGATGTGTCATGAATGCTTTCAGTTTGTACATTCATTTAAATAATAACTACTTATATTGCTGAAGCCAAATTATTGCGCTGTCACGAACCTTTCCGCTGTCGTGTTGTACAATTAGAAACTTTGAGTCAAGAAATTAGAGTTTATTTTCATTAAATCTCTTTAATTTATTTCCATTAAGTGAAATTAAACTCTAATTTCTTGACTCCAAGTTTCTAATTGTACAACACGACAACAAAAAGCTTCGGCGGATTTTATAAAGGAATTTTGTTGCTTTTTACTGGTGCTAATGTTTGCTTATTTTTTGTTGTTGTCATAGACATCAATGTATTGTATATTAACGGGTTTCATTTTCTTTGATCTTTTTTGTTTGCCTAATAAACCTATACACCGCCACCGTATAAATGCGATCGCTAATTTTGTATGAAGTCTTTGAATAACTCTTGCATATATTATATACTCTCTTGCATGCAGAGTTCACTTTCACTTCCAAGTCCAATACTAATTGGATTTATGTACATCACTGTTTTTGTTACTTTCTTTACTTTTGTCAAGCGCTATTTAATCAATTTATTTCATTATATGCGTTTATGCGATATGAAACCATCTGACATGATAATCCGCGATCCGGTACTGCAAGTTACTAAACTTTATTATAATGCACTCTTTTTTTAAGGAAGTACTTAATTACTTATTTTAAACTTTTTTAATTTAATAATTATTTATTAAGCGTAGACAATAGAATCAATGAAAGTTTAATTGATTCTATTAATCTACTTCTTTGCCATCTTTTTTGCTGGCGTCAGTATTATATTTTGATGCCGTAGTTGCTATGGATGGGTACTATTATACTAGCTGTTGATTTTCAAAGCATACGAACTCCAAGCTAGTATGTTCTGCTTGGTTAGGGTTTCTCATCGCGAGCTAGTTAGATTAAGTATTTTTTTTACTTACGCCACTTTAAATCATTATAATGTGTGCCACCGCGTTGCCACATTTGCGAGCGTGCGACCTGTGAATTAACCAGAATAAAATTTAGTACTTGACAGCTTTTTTTTTTTTAATATAAAAGAATGGATGATTTGTACCAGAAAATAACAAATCGTCATCGGTTCGAATGTCATGCGGTAGTTCTTAAGATGTTAACGTTGCCATTTTAGGTCATTTAAAAGCAGTTATTTAGAAAATGTCTTGCGAAGTCCAGAGTCGCAGGTCATCATGGCACAGATTATGAGATCTTATGTGTACTCATTGGGTGGTTGTTGTGTGCGTCACGTAATTGTGGGTTACATGTGTGTGGCAGCCGGAATAGTCCGCATGCGTCGGTCGTTGCACCCTGCTCAAAGGCGCGTGTTCGTTGCGAACCGGCCGGCGCTGTGGTGCATCACTGTGGCGGGCCAGGTTGTGGTCGCTGCCACCTACAAACCGGCCGTCGCTCTACGCGACGAGTTGTAGCGCTAGGCGGCTAGAGGGACGATATTGATCCATTAGGTACCTACAAACGTTTGTTGCAATATATTTTTCGAGGTTTAGCGCTTCTACGCACTGTCCGGTTAGCCGTGTTGCGGCTGTCCGTCCAGTATACCGCAATCAAAAATATGTACGAAAAAACAGTTTTTATTTGCACTATGATACGGCTGCCGCCCAACCGCACCGGTCACTCGCAGCGCTGCGGCCCGACTGACGGCTAGCCGGACGGTCGCTGTACGCACTACGCGGATACACTGCGGTTTGCTAGTTTGCAGTTGCTCGCCATTGAAGGCTCACATATACCTACGCTCCCGACAGATAACATAATTCTCAGCCATGGATTTCGATGTAGAACGGTTTATAATTGAAATTCTGAAATATATCTCATGTAAATCTAATAAACAGCTGCAACTTCTTCAGCGTCCATCTTGGAAATGATTCGATGAAACCGCAACGTTATCCTATCCGCACTTTCCGGTTTCGGTTACGACTTGCCGCTGCCCGGTTAACCGCTACTGCAACCGCATCCTGCGGCCAGCCGGACGGACAGCCGAAACGCGACTAACCGGACAGTGCGTACGAGACTTTAGGGTATACCATAACCGGCCACCCGGCTTCACATTGTTCCATAGCTCTATCTTTTTCGCCCCACTCGGTAACTTATTAGCTTATTATTAACAATATTAGCTAGAGCGAGAATACCGCTCAGCGATAACTGGCGGTAGACGCGGCGGAGGGTTTGAGCTGTGTAAAAATGCGATGCTTGGCGGCCATTAAAACGTGGAATCAGGTTATACGACGAACGGGGCAAAGAACACGTTAGTCAAAAACATTAATTTTATAGAGGTCTCTTCTCTCGTCGTGAAAAATAATGATAACGTGGGATACCTAAAGTCCGAATCTCCCAGCAAAAAATGTAAACAAAGAAATGTCACTATCAAACTGACCTTGATAGTTACATTTTCAGATAACCTTTGGTCACTTTTATACCTTTTTAAATTTATTTCGTAACTTTTTGAGTCATAATAAGTATTATGTCATTCAGGGTAATTTTAAAGTAGGATAATAATTTGTTGTTGTTTAATAATAGTTATACCTATCCTATCATAACCATTATTAATATTAAAAGTTGACTCAATAACTTAAAACTTATTATAAAATAACCAACTTAACAACTTCGCCTGCCCCCCCCCAATATCTAAAGACGAATGTTATTACTACAGCAACAGCACTACTCTACTTTCACTACATATTTTAAAACAAAGTCCCTCGCCGCGTCTGTCTGTTCGCGATAAACTCAAAAACTACTGAACGGATTTTCATGCGGTTTCCACTAAATGATAGAGTGATTCCTGGGGAAGATTATAGGTGTATAATAAGTTTAGGTTTTATGTAAATTGGTAAAATTTAACGATATTTGTTGGAAGGGTCGGAATTTTAAAATAATACAAAAGTTGAACCACATTACTTTCGGTGATCAAAAAGCAAGTGGTTTTAGCTTCTGTATCATCGTTGAAAAACGCGATTAGCCCTTGAAGGTTGTCTGTCATTAAACATTGTACAGGTATTGCTTTAAGGCCTTAAGGTGAGTGAAATCCCAATATTCAATTAAAATTATTGAATGATTACGCGCGTGAAGCTATCATGGAAGAAATATATAATGTACTTGAAATAATACACAATAGATTTAATTGAAAGCATTTATAAAAATGTTACCACCTTTGATGTAAAAAAATATTCCGTGGACCCTGTTTCTGGTCTCATTTGCAAAATTTCTCGGAAACATTCGTTTATGTTAAAACCAACCATAAAAATCGGCGATGTTAACACCTTCAATCTTAATTGAACAATTTTTTTTAACTAACTTGAAAGAAAAAAAGAAAAGTAATAAAATATGTAAAAATTGAGAATTCGGTGCTAGTTCTCAACGTAACCGCCGCGTTAGAACGCGCACTGATTTGAACCCAAAGAGAGTAGAATTACGTTCGATTTCACTCCATCACGGATCGGCCCGCTCGGATTGACTCATGTTAAGGTCTTAAAGACGTTTTGCAAGTTAGGCTTTCTGATCAGAAAGAATTTCGTCTGCATGCGTTTTTTTTTTATTTCCACGTTAGTAGTTCCAATATCACAAAAAGCTTCTAAAATGTTCCCCTTAGTGGTATTACAAATTGATTTGTCTTTTAATAAAGTGTTTTTATGAGTAAAAAAACTGATTGGAATGTATGCGCGCAGCCATGGTTGTGATGATGCGGTGTTCGCTGATGGCGCCGGCATTCCGCGCCGACCGCCCGTTCCTGTACGTGCTACTGGACAAACAACGGGTCGTCCTTTTCATGGGTGTCTACAATGGAAAATAAACACCTCTACTGAGATATAAAACCACTGTAACGGCAATAACATTAATAATACACAACATTTACAAAAAAGTGCAGCTCATTATGGATTTAAAGTAATATAGCATGTAGGTAGTAAGTTAAAAGTCTAATTTTAGAAGACTTTGAAATGTTACAAATTCCAATGCGATTGTGATATATAAAAGCAGTTGTGTAATATTTTTTTAACACACTTGCACGTAAAGTGAGCTCTAATACATCACTTTTAGGGCCATTAACCGAGCTATAACAAACATCGTACGTAATATATAAAACACTAGTGCGTTATAGAATTATCCCTACAAAGTTAAATTAGTACCTTACTGCAAGTTCAATGCGAGTAAACAGAGCATTCCCAATTTAACCGGGTAATACCGTTATTTTTCTTAGTAACAACAAAGAGGTTTTATATGCCGCTGAAAATTCATATACATTTTTGGAATTATCAAATTATTCATAATTCACAATATTTTGTTACAAAATATATTTGGATTTTATCACTTAAAATTATAATTTTGAAGTAGGTAGGCTGTATGCTCACTCACGCCTTTGTTTGCAAAATATTCTTGCATTGGGCGTGTGAAAAATAACCTGCGCGCCTTTTCCCATAATTTTCATATTTTGTTTTTGTCGTATTTGTTTAATTAAATAAAAATGCGACAAAATTACCTGTGTTGTAAATTATTTTGTTTTTCTTCGCAAATGTGTTAAAAAACGTCGTATGAAACTCGTGAGCTCTTGCTTATTAAGCTAACTTGTCTCCTTAGAATAATAACGCCCTTGTCTCATAATGTACTATTATTTGTTTTAATAATTCAAACCTGTTGAGTATTCATTAGCTTCCAGAATTGTATATTTTATCATCAAGAGAACGCGTTATTATCAATAATTTATTTTATGTTACTATTATTTTTAAGGACCAATGTTGATCTTATACGTAATACATTTAATTTTATTAATCACACGTCTTTTAATTAAAGCCTGTTACAATTTGGATAACTTGAGGAGAGATAGGTAGCAGATTCAATAGTAGATAGTAGGTACTTGATGTAAGTTAAGTGTAGATATGGTCTCTCAGTTTCGATGCTCAGCTTCGACCACTTCGGCTACAGGCCTTGTGTAGGCAAAGTCATATTCATAAAAGCGAAAACGAACTTCGCAAAGTAAACATTTATGAAATAAGTTCCCAGTCGCTTTAAAATTGCCGCTAACTAAGGGTGCCTTCAAATTATTGGCTTGAAGAAAAGGGGGCTAATTGTCTAATAGGGATGTTGACTATTTTTTTTATTTTATGTTACATAAATTACCTCTCAAAAAAAGAAACATTGGTAAAAGAATTAATTCGCTAGCATGAAAACTGCCCGAGATATCACAGTGTGAAATGCACACAAATGGACTCGATCAAAAACGCTCCATACTAATGGCTTGCACGTTATGACGTCACGCCGTGCTAGTTTGTATGCAACGCGTAGGAAATTTGTTTGGCAGCTATATTAAATACTCGTATTGTGTTTATCAAAATAGTTTCTTAGACAAATTTGCTATACATTTTACGGACTAATTAAAGGTATTATTTATTTTAATAAATTTTATACTTTTTAAATGGACTTGTCCACCCAACTTTGAAGGGTCATAAAACAAATAATATGCAATATATAAAACCAAGAGGTATACAAGCTACTCTAAAAGTTTAATATGTTTACGATTTTTATTAGTATTTCGTTATTTTATTCATTAGTCAACATCCCTATTTCAAAATCTATCGCAATATTGCAATCGCTGGATGTGACACTTTGCTGCATTTCTTTAGTAAGTTTTTGTTTGTGCCAAAAAGAAGTATATATCAATATTCTGTCAAATGAAAGCGATTGCGATAGATTTTGAGTGGCGCAACTGTGGCGTAACGACAGCGCCGCAGTTTTATTATATTATAAAGCAGCAAAATAAAGCACTGTCTGGCCACTGCTTTATTTGGTAGGTTTAAAATAAATTGGAGATTTTTGACAGTTTTGTTTACCATGTCATGTATGACCAGGGGCCCAAACGCACTAATTTTCAACGACAAAACCAAAGCTAAATCGTTACCGTTTCAGTTTCGTTTACAGAAAAATACTCGCTTTAGTTTTGTTAAAATTGTTGAATACTTTGCCTAAGGAGTCTAGGATTACAATCTGGGCCAATTTATGTGAAAATTATGAAGCTAAACCAAAGATTTTTAGGCTAACAACCTAAATGACAACGTAACGTTTTTGGTTTTATCGTTCAGAATTACCGCGATTGGGCTCCAGTACATAGTAGTTATCCGTTGTTGTCGTAATTCTGTAATGACATGTTTTATTTTCATATTGGTATCTTACAGCGTCCGTCCGTACCCTACCTGATAAGTATACGCTTTATGTTATTCGCACAGCATCTAATAATATGGCTTGATTTGAGTACCTACGTTAATTTTTAAGTTATGCGCGTCTTTTAGCTCTGCCTGGCACTAGTGTTGTATCGGCATCAATGTGATCAATGTTGGCCTGGGGTGTCGGTTATGCAGTTAAGTGATTCTATGATTATTTTCAGCTGTGGGCATATCGTTTTGTATGGCGATGATTGACGAACCGCCGGTTCCGCAGTTCCGCGCTGACCACCCATTCTTGGCCGTTGTGTTTGTCGACGGTGCCCCGATTTTCTTCGCGGTACACCGTGGAGATTAAAGTTGAATTAAAAACTGAACATAAAAAATGCTCTCTCAGAAACACTTATATTTTGGTACGTGTGTAAAATGTTTGACAAAATGTTGTATTGTAATCTATTTCTTCCTTTGAGGCAACTTTAATTGCATTTGCACACTATTTTACCTACCTAGAACGCCATCTGTACTACACTGTACCGGACCTTTTTATATAAAACTGGTACCTATTGGCTATTTGGTTTTGTGTTAAGTCACAAGTCGAGTGTAAACGGACCTGGGGGTCTATTTTTGAATTGCTCGTATGACATTATGTTGTCGCATGCGACTTAAGTCACACTCGCCTTCCAAGTCGCATGACGCCGATTTTCCGTATTTTTGAATCGTTCGTTTTCGGAATACGAAATGATGGATTTATCCGTTCCACGCAGGATTTAGAGAAAACCGATAACTACCGCAACGAAAACGGAACGTAATATCCATGTTTCTATTGGCTGTTAAAAAAACTTTGCTTTTTAGTAGAAAAGAATATCGCTCGCCGTACCGTATCGCTCGACTGCAAACGAGTGGGTGAGGGCACTCGTTGCGGTCAAGTGATTCAAAAATATGGAAAGTCAAATGTCGAACGAAAATCAGTAGAAAACAAGCACTCGACGCCAGTCGAAGGATTCAAAAATAGGGCCCCTGCTCCCCTAGCATGACCATCGAAACACGATATGTTAAAGCGATTTATCACGTTTAACTGTCAAAAGACAATGAATTTTGACAGTTGGGTGTCGATAAAACGCTATATCACGCGGTATAATATCGGTATGTTTTGTCGGTCTTGCTAGGCGGGCAGGTAATAATTTTTGAGTAAAGTAAAAAACGTATAGGGTGACAAATAGTAGTCTCTGATCTGTTTTTTATGTTGTTATGTACATAAATTTACAGTTTGTGGTTCTAGTTAGTAAATAAAACAAACTCGTGAAATTGTTGTTGCAGTTTAGTCTAGCTAGGGCATATTTTGTGACGTTGAAAGTATTCAAAAGTTTTATTATATTTTTTACAATATAAATATTGTTTTCCTCATTTACTTACCCTGTATTTTTTGAGAGCTGATTATTACAGAGTCACATTCTCGTCATAAAATGAGGGTAGCTACCTACCTTACCTACCTACAGTACCTACATACCTACCACATGTATTAAATTTCACATTAGCTATTAGATAGGTACCTACGTTATTTATCACAAAAACATTTTGTTTGATTTGATTAAAATGGAACTTGAGTCGGCTAGAAGAGGGTTACTGCGCTACACTAGCGCCGCCAATGGAAAAAAATCGTGCTAGTATAGCGCATAAAGCTTCTTTATTATTTCTAACTACTACCCATATTGTTTGCTTGATCTCTTGAGCGACTGTTTTGGCTTTTATTACCAGCTGGGGAAAGACTTATTATTAAATATTGTGGACAAATCACACTAAATTAATCCCAAACTTAGCAAAGCTTTGTAGGTACTATGACTCGTATAAAAATACGATACAAACAAGAATATAAACATCCATGACTGTTTATTACACAAACAGTGGGATCGCTACCACTGCACCAGGCGGTCTTCAAAATTAATTTCGATATAATTTTTACACATTACCTATTACAACGATGATATTGAAATACACGCCGTTCAATATTAGCGGTTTTCAGGTTTGACTATTCCTTTAATTGAAAACCTCACAATTCGCTTACCTTTACCTAAATGATTTGACTAAATAGACCGATCGGGATACGTTATTTTGAGGGCATAACCTTCAAAAATTCTAAAGTTTATGAAATCTTGCCTATCGATACATTGGCATATATAAAGTGTATTTTTGCGTTTTGTGTCACATCTAGCCGATGCATCTTTAGAAATTCAATTATTTGTGTTGGTTATAAATAATTGAACTCAAAACTGTCGAAATTGATAGTAGGTATTGTATTTATGATTTAATATTCATTTATTGCAAGTCACGAGTTGGGATGGGTGTTACAATATTGGTACGTACAAGTGACGCTCTGCTAGGGCACAGCAAACATGAGGGGCAACTATCGCCTCTTACTTATAAAATTAATTTCCTTAAGATAGCCTGCGTAGTGTACAAAACTAGTTTGTGTCATCTTCATCCATGGAAACTGACGTGGGGCCAGTACATTAATAACATTGTCAAAAAAGGTACTACGGCAACTTTTTAGGTAATAGTCAAATAACAGTATTCCCGTGGAAGAAGATAACACAAAAAGGTCATGTACATCGGATACAACTTCGTAATCATCATTAAAGTAAAATTTTAAACTTTAATTTTCTATTCGTCCGATAGTGTTAAAAAAGACAAAAACCTAAATTATAACTTATGCATCCATCCAAAATGACACAAATTCATGTATTAGGCTATGTGACTGGTGCAGAAACTATATACAAAAAAAAACCAACTTTAATATTTTTGAAACCTAAAAACGTATCCCGATCGGTCTAAAAATGTTACAAGTTCAGTAAAGTAAATAGTAAGTAATGTAATGTATTCGGACGGACATGGTAGGTATTCTCGCAAGTGGTAAGGACCCACATGCGAGGAAATCATGTTCGTTACCATACCATAGTGTTTATGCCGCCGTTACATTACCTTCCTTACTACACTACCTATGTACTTCTGATTTACTAAAATCTATAGAAATTATATCTTTGGATAGACTTTGTGTAAGGCAGGCGATTGGATAGACTTTTGTGTAAGGCAGGCGATTACCGCCTCGCCGTCGTAATAATCATTTCAACAATACTGACATCCCTTTTTTTATTTACTTTTTTATTTTTATAAGAATTAAGTGAAATCAAAACAAATCATTTTATTGCGAATACAGGTAGTAAGAGATACTTATAACATAGTAAATTCGATCAGCCATATTCTGTCTTCTGACATGCAACATTAATATAAGCAGAAAAATAAAATAACAATGAAATTAAAATTAAAATGTCAATTCATACAAAACTATTATCAAAATATTGTGTTATCATCTAAATAGTCTTTTACGGAGTAGTAGGATTTTTCAATCAAAAATTCTGTAAATTTCTTTTTAAAAGCCTGATAATTTAACAGCCTGATGTTATTCGGTATCTTATTGAAAATTCGAGGTGCCATGAGTAGGAAATTTAAGCTTTTTTTCAAATTAATAGTCCCATCTATAGAAGGCAAAAAAACGAAGAATACGGCTATCGCTGAACCAAAGATTTCCTTCGGTAGGATTGATCCTTGTGTTCCTAAGATGGGTTAACGAAGTGGAGCTACCTGGATTTTTCAAGCAGGTGGGGGGGAATTCGGCTTTAACGAAGTCCGAGGTTAATAACTGCCTAAGTTTAGATACTAAGCTAAGTTTGGTATCATTTTCGGCTAAATCAATCAGAATTCATTTCTGGTATAAAAAATGCAATTTATTAAGCAGTTTCTTAAAAATTACACAATAACCAATATTTTCAACTCCTTTTTTTACTTACTTTAAGAGCCCGTAGGTACACATTTTGCTGCTGACTGCCGCTCTCTCGCTCGCACATTTTATGTTTTCTAGAGATTTCTTAAATCTGAGTGCGTAATTTAAAAATGTGTCTCGGGTGTATCGGCCCAGGGGCGTCGCCAAGGGTGGGCAGGAAGAGGTAGGTGCCCCCCCCCCCCCCCCTAGAGGTTGAAAAAATGTAGCCAACAGCACAGTAACCAAAGTTCTGAGGCCGTGCAACTTGCTTTTTCGATAAATCCCGCATCTCAAAACTTGAATAAATTCACTAGGTGCTTTTGACTGTACCTACAATTCATATTTTTGATTTTGTCATGCTCCTTAATATTAACTGGCCCCCACCTGGGCCTGGGCTGGCGACGCTCTTTTCAGCCACTTTTCGCAATTAAAGATTACGGACATTTTAAATATATTTAAATTTTTTGGTAGGTACATAAAGTTGTCGTTCCTAACAGTTATTTGAACTGGCAAAAACGATAACTTTTTGTACTTCAGCAACTCGAAACTGAAATAAATATATCTTGGGTTGTTTGTAGTTTTTTGGCCCCGTGGTGCCATTTTTAACCGACTTCCAAAAAAGGAGGAGGTTCTATTAAGTTACATTACATTAAGATTTAAAATAAATTGGAGATTTTTGACATTTTTGTATAACCTGTGCTGTATGACCTGTACTTAGCTATCCGCAATGGCATATTTTGTTTTCATAATGGTAGTAGACCTCTACTTATAAAAAACTTATATCTATTCTGTGGAAATGGTGACGGTACCAATTTAACAGCATCCGTACCCTGATACGCTTTATATATTTGCACAGCATCTAATTATATGGCTTGATTTGATATCTATTTTACATCCATTAACGTCCGTGAAACGTTACGTCTTTTAGCTTTGCCTGGCACTAATGTTGTATCGGCATCACAGTGATCAATCAATGTTGGCATGAAGTGTCGGTTATGCAGTTAAGTGATTCTTCTAAATATTTATTTTCAGCTCTGGTCGTATCGTTTAATTGTGCGATGATTTACGAACCGCCGGTTCCGCAGTTCCGCGCTGACCACCCATTCTTGGCCGTTGTGTTTGTCGACGGTGCCCCGATTTTCTTCGCGGTACACCGTGGAGATTAAAGTTGAATTAAAAACTGAACATAAAAAAACTACTCTCTCAGAAACATTTTGGTACGTGTGTAAAGTGTTTGACAAAATGTTGTATTGTACCTTTATGATTGTACTAGTACCTAGTCTATTTTATCCCCTTGAGGCAACTGTATTGCATTTGTACACTTTTTTTTCCTAGGCTAGGACGCCATCTGTATTGTACTGTACCGGACCATCTTATCTAAAAAATTGTTTAAAAAAAACAAGAAACCGACTTTAAAAAACCTATCTCTAAAAAGTAAGAAATAATATTTAATAAAAATACCTCTATTGAAGTCGGGTGGGGGGACTGGAGTACCTACATATTCCTTTTTTTAATTCTAAAAGCCACCCGACTTCAATAGACGTATTTTTATTATTACGAATATTATTTCTTGCTTTTTAGAGGTAGGTTTTTTGAAGTCGGTTTTTTGTTTTTTTAAACAATTTTTTATTTTAAGTGTAGGTAGGTACCTTGTAGGTAAGGTATATTATATTATGTAAAAAAATCGGCTCAGTCAAACGTAAGATAATCGCGGAGAAACATACATAACACGGGACAAACTGAGAACCTCCTTTTTTAAGTCGGTTAAAGAACTACACTAGATATCCCTCTTCTGACAAAAAAATAATTATCTTATTCAGTTCATAAACAAAGAAGTAATACGACCATTATCATCGAGGTAATTACACACAAAGTCATACTATTTTCGTGCTTTTTTCAAGATTACTTGAAAAGTACTAAACCGATTTCCAAATTTTAAAAAATGGGACCAACTTAGGAGTTTACGTAATGTAATAACGTTTGAATCATTTCAATCGGTCCAGCCGTCTTCGAGTATTCGGTGGACATACACAAAAAAAAAACAAATATACAGACGAACAGAGAACCTACTCATTTTTTGGCAGTCGGTTAGAAACTATTGACTACTGGTTTTGTGTCAAGTCTCAAGTCGATTCTTATCGGACCAGATAACAAATTTTTGAGTGAGCCAAAGCTGATGAGGGTGACAAATAGTTAGTAGTCTCTGATATGTTTTTTTATGATACTTACATAAATAACAGTTTGTGGTTCTTGTTATTAAATACACACTAAGTACCTTATTTTATTTTTATTTTATCTAGTGTTGTTAATCAAACTCATGAAATTGTTGTTGCGGTATATTATTCTAGCTAAGGCGTATTTGTGACGTTAAAGTACCTACCAATTTAAAAGTTTTATTATATTTTTTTACAATATAATCATTGTTTTCCTCAATTACCCTGTATTTCATTGAGAACTCTGGATATAATAGTCACATTCTCGTCATAAAATGAGGGTACCTACCTACCTACAATACCTACCCCTCACTTGTATTAAATTTCACATTAGCTGTACCCTACGTTATTATCATAAAACATTGTTTAAAATTTTGGAACTTGAGTCAGCTCGGATTCCTATAAGTAAGTTCCTATCCTACTACTTAGTTCTACTACACAGATCGTTTGCATGATCTCTTGAGCGACTATTTTGGCTTTTAAGTATTACCAGCTGGGGAAAGGTTTACCTATTATTTATTCTGGACAAAATCACACTAAGTTATTAATCCCAAACTTAGCAAAGCTATACTTAGGTGACACGGATAAAAATACGATACAAACAAGAAAAATACATCCATGACTGTTTATTACACAAACAGGGTAGGGCATAATGTGGCATATCCAGGATTCGTGCCAGACTTTGGCTCAGGTGGGATCGCTACCACTGCATCAGGCGGTCTTTAGAATTAATCTCGATATATTTTTTACACATTATAGCTACAACAACGATATTAAAATACACGTTTGACTAATATTTTAATCGAAAACCTTACATATGCGCTTACCCTTACCATGGACCAAGTAGTATCTACTTGGTCCATGCCCTTACATAAATGATCTGCCTAAAATGTTACAAGTTAAGTAAATCATAGTAAGTAATGTAACTGACATGGTTTCCTCGCATCCATATGCGAGGAAACCGTCCGTTACATTACTTAGGTAGGTAGATGATTTACTAAAAATGTGTAGAATTTGCTGGTTCTACAATGATCACCGTTGCCGCCGTAATAATCATTTCGACAATACCTACTCACATTGACTCACATCCCATTTTTGCTGATCGGGCTCTTCCGGCTAACTTTTCGAACTTCGGCGGGTCTGCCGAGCTTCAACTTAAAACAGATAAATCAAAGTAAGGAATTTCGTAGTGTACTATTTGTCAAAGTTATATAAAAGATAATATCGATGTTCGTGTGACATCATGAATTGGGGTTCGACATTTTAGCCCAATTGGGGCTCGATATAAGTAGTAATCTCTTTTAATTTGAAACCCGGCAGACTTTTCGAAGTTCGATGCGTTAGCCGGTACGGCCCCGGAAAATAATGCTGGTAATAATAAAAACGCATCATAGTCTATGCTGTAAGTACTTATAACGCTACGCGTGTGAATTTGTGCTGAGGATCGCTGATGCATGATATAAAACTCATAAAAGTAAGTAAGTACCTGGTTATTTGATCGTTTATTAAGACCTTAATGGGTTCGTCATCCGGGAATATATTAGTTTCCAAAGGGTCTATAAGTATCACAGGTTCTCTAAAACGTTTTTGACAGATTTTGTAGTGAATTTGTTTTCCCTCTCCGGGCCTGTGAAACTGGCCCTTTTTCACAAAAAGAACTCCTATAACATATTATTATGAAACATAATAGAAAATAATACTTAATAATATAATATTGAAACTCGCTATGAATATATCGCGCATCTAAAGATTTTTGAAGGGTAATAAAAGTATACCAGATTTCTTGTGGGAGAACGAACGCATACTTACTTACCTAATACTTAAATTAAATAGACATGCACTTACTTAGTATACTTACTTGTACTATTTACTTATGTATTTTGTGGTACTAGACAAGACTATTTGTCGAACTCATTAAAATATTAAGACAAACCTCGTTACACAATGGAATTGTTAAATTATATTTTTTTTCGCTGCAGGTTTAAGAGTGATAAAGAAAAAAAAAGGTCCCAGAACAGCCTGTTTCCGCGCTGATCGCCCATTCCTATACATTTTGGGTGATCGGGAGAACAGAACAGTAGTATTCATGGGTGTCTTCAAAGCTTCAAAGTAGTAGAAAAGCAAGTATCATTAAAATGATTGATGTTTTTTGTAACATTTTTGTTGAAAAATAAATGATAATACTAAGACCAGTATTTTATATAAGTTACCTAGCTAGATACCTAATTCATACCGAAAAACATTTTTTTTACATAAAATTGCAGTGATGCAACGAATACTACTTTTACGAATACGAATACGAATACGAATATCAAACCTACTATTCGGCGAATACGAATACGAATACGAATATCTCGCCATGTTAATAAAAGACTTATTTATTTAAATAATGTTTGTTTACTCTTCTAAATTCTAAAAATTAAAATTTACAACGGACAAATTTTTATTTAGAAAACATAAAATTTGTAGATTTTCTGGTTTTAGGCGATTTCTTTTTTCAGTCTGGATGTTCCCAGCCGTTGAAAAAAGTCTTTCCGAGGCGACTGTACATGGCTTCAGTGAAAAATATTTTTGGGCGAGTTTTTTCAGACTTGGAAAATGCACATCTTCTCGCCAAAAGGCTAGTGGATCAGCAGTGGGCGATAAATTTGGGAGCTTTAGATAGGCAACTATCTCGTTTTTAGTTTGCGAATCCCCTGTAAAAAAACATTTTGAAATTAAATTAAACTATGGCCGGGGAATCCCCCGTCGCGTCGTCGTTGCGGTTAAGGGCCTCTGCACACGTCATATTTTTACGCGCGTTTTTGAAATCTGCAGTAAATAAAGTTGCGTACAAAAATATTTTTTTTAAATATTCGTATTAGTATTCGCCGAATACGAATATTCGGTAAATGTCTACTATTCGGCGAATACGAATATTCGTATTCGTATTCGTTGCATCACTATAAAATTGCAATAAACTTTAGCGAGATGCGCGGTATATTGGTTGGTTTGATACCTACCTACCTATTATTTCATTATGGCTTGCTGGAGGTTTCAGAATCGTTAACGTTATGCTGGAAACAAAACATGAGCATAAGTAAAAGCATTTGACAATATGGCCACAAAATGGTTATTACATAAGCTTAATAATATTTTCAGTAGAATATCGTAGTAAACGATACTAAATAAATATTTTCTAAAGGGCTACTTATGTTTGTTCACAGCACAAGCTATGATTGCATTGAACGAAACTATATCTCCCATTTTCTTGGCGGATCACCCTTTCCTCTTCGCCGTTATTGTGCAGAAGAAAAAGAGCTGCTTTGGCAAAGGACTACCTAAATTTATATTGTTTTTTTCTATATTCAAAAATGGTGAGGTAAAGTCACGAAAATTAATAGTTTCCTTATAGAAATATTAAGGGTCTATTTCACAGGTTCTCAACAAACGTTTTTGACAGATTTTCCTCCCTGGGCCTGTGAAACTGGTCCTTTTTCACAAAATGAACTCCCTATAAAACGTATGAAACATAAAATAATAATCGGTAGTTACATGAAGAAGCACGTTAATAAATATTATATTGGTTTGGTGTTTGAATATTACAAAAAAATAATGATTCTAAGCTCTAATGAGATTTGGGAGAACGAACACTACACCACTATACTTATAAAAAAAATATTATAGTACCTACAGTACCTACTAGACTTGTACTATTATGTATTCTGTGGTACTAGACTACTTATTTGTCAAGCTTAATATAAAAAACCTCATTACACAATGGCAATGTTATTTTTTTTTATATACAGGTATAAAAGTGATAAAGAAAACATGTGCTCGCAGAAGAACAACCCGTTTCCGCGCTGACCGACCATTCCTGTACATTTTGGGTGATCAGGAGAACAGAACAGTAATTTTCATGGGTTTCTTCAATGCTTCAAAGTAGTATACAAGCAAGTATCATTAAAATGAAATACTTAGTTGATAATGTTGTGTAACATTTTTGTCGAAAAATAAATGATAATACTGAGACCAGTATTTTTATAAGTTACCTAGCCATAGCCAGCCTGCCTAGCATGACCGATTTATGTCGCGTGATATAGCATTTCATCGACACTCAACTGTCAAACTCCTTTGTCTTTTTGACAGTTAAACGTGATAAAACGCTATATCACGTGATATATCGGTCATGCTAGGCAGGCTGATACCTAATTCATATCAATAAACAGTTTTTTTTACGTAAAATTGTAATAAACTTTAGCTAGATGCGCGCGCGGTGTATATTGGTTGGTTTGGTGCCTATCTGATATGGCTTTCTGCCCTTCTAGCATGACCACCGAAACGCGGTATGATATAGCGATTTATCACGATTAACTGTCAAAAGACAATGGTTATTGACATTTGAGTGTCGATAAAACGCTATATCACGCGATATACCTATATCGTGTTTCGGTGGTCATGCTAGGCTAGGGTACCTAGGGGGGCTGGAGGTTTCAGAATGTTAACATTCTCATAAGGCGGTTGTATGACCGAAAGTGGCGCCCTCAGAGGTTTTTATTTAATAAGTTATTAATAGAAAAAGATTTTAATAATGTTAATCGTGGAGATTTTAGGGCCCATCGTCTAGTATTTTTAGAAGGTATCACTACATGCCCTCGTAGTCATTCGAAGAAGTAGATAGCAAATGTGTCAAAAACGGCCACTTTTAGCAGTTTTGCTATCTACTTCTAGCAGTGACTACGAGGGAATGTAACGATACCGTCTAAAAATACTAGACTGTGGGCTCTAAAATCTCCACGATAAACATTTTTAAAATTGTGTATTAGAATTATAATATTAAATATAATTCACCGCGGCGCCACTTTCGCCCAGGGCCCATTATCGCGTTAACTTTATGCTGGAAACAAAACATGAGCATAAGTAAAATAAATTGACAAAGTGGCTACAAAATAATAATTATTAGCCTACCTAATCGTAATAATAATTTCAGTAAGTAGAATATCGTAGTAAACGATACTAAATAAATATTTTCTAAAGGGGCTACTTATGTTTGTTCACAGCACAGGCCATGATTGCATTGAACGAAACTATATCTCCTATTTTCTTGGCGGATCACCCTTTCCTCTTCGCCGTTATTGTGCAGAAGAAAAAGAACTGCTTTGGCAAAGGACTACCTAAATTTATATTGTTTTTTTCTGTATTCAAATCGTGAGGTAAAGTCACGAAAATTAATAGGTAGTTTCCCTAAAGAAATATTAAGGGTCTATTTCACAGGTTCTCAACAAACGTTTTCGATAGATTTTCCTACCCGGGCCTGTGAAACGGGTCCTTTTTCCCAAAAACATCCAAATAAAAATACCGAAGCTAGCTATGAAGCACGTTTATTGGTTCGGTGTTTGTATACTAACAGAAAATTAATCTAGTTCTAGTAATTTTTGGTGGACGAACAAATAATAAATAGACAAACTTACACTCATCCTACACTATAAAAAAAAATATAGTAAGTACAGTACTTACTAGACTTGTACTACTACTATTATGTATTCTGTGGCATTTAGGCTAGCCAGGCCAGTTTTTAGGGGGATCAAGGCCAGTTTTTTGAAGGGGTCGTTCGGTATATTAAAAACGCTTGACATAAAAAGGGATTTGAGGGGGGGGGGACCTCCCCCCTTCGCTACGCCTATGTTCTGTGGTACTAGACTATTTGTCAAGTTCAATATTAAGAAAAACCCTTAAAAGGTTCATTACACAATGGAATTGTTATTTTTTTTATACAGGTAAAGTGATGATGAGACTATGTGCTCCTAGAAGAAGGCGTTTCCGCGCTGACCGACCATTTCTATACATTTTGGGTGATCAGGAGACCAGAACAGTAATTTTCATGGGTTTCTTCAATGCTTCAAAGTAGTAGACAAGCAAGTAAGTATTATAAAAATAAAATAGTTGGATAATGTTTTTGTAACATTTTTCGTTGAAAAATAAATGATAATACTAAAATCAGTATTTTTAAAAGTTGCTCAGCTACCTATAGTCACGTAAAACTGCTATAGCGTTAGGCATAGGTACGCAAAAAAAACCTATGTTCATGATAGACGTTTGGCACACGTATAAGTACTCGAGGTAAAAACATTTATTTTTTTCAGATCAATTCATGATACTTAAGTAGTCTTAATCAAGGTCGTCGCCAAAAATGTAGCCATCTGCAAAATAACCATAGTCCTATTTCCGATAAATCCCGCCTCATCTCAAAAATTGAATACACTAGGTGCTCTTGACTGTACCCTACATTCATATTTTTCTCATCCTCTTTAACTGACAAGGGCAGGCAACGCTCTTGCTCTTAAATAAAGTACGTAATCAATCATCGAGTTTGTACGGTACCCTCAGTGGGCGAGTCCGACTCGCACTTGTCCGGTTTTTTTATGCTTAGCCACCCAGTTCGTTTGTAACCATAACCACCCACTTTGATAAGTGGCATTTGGTGTTGTTTAGCATGCAGTGCAGTTCTTGATAAATAGATTAGGTACTTAGGTAGGTACGTAACCTTAGTTAGTTATCATGTTACTCTGCCTGGTAGATATTAGGCTTTGTTAAAATAAATTGGTATACTTATATTTGATTAATAGCATAATGCAATATACATAATTATAAGTAGTTAAATATAATTTAAGTAGGAGTTAAGATTCCATTTCTATATTATGCCCATCAGCAGCGTATGACGTAAGGTATTGCGTTAGGTAGTAGGTAGGTAGAGGTACTTTAAGAATATCAAAATGCGTCAATATAGAAAATTCAGCAGCGTGGCAATGATGTAAGGTATTGCGTATACTTTTAAAAATATCAAAATGCGTCATAGAAAATTGCTCATATTATTAAATACCTATTCTATAACACTACACTTGAGCGTGCGGAATAAAACTTTATTGGAGGAAAGTAATAACCGTGGAAAGATAATATCGAGGCATAGAATTATAGGTAAGTACCTAGTAGGTAAATAATAAATTATTAATTATCACTCTTCTGGGATATAAATACACAGAAGTGTAATATAAACCACAACGTAAATAACGAAAACAATACTGTTAAGTGCATTAGCTAATGTCAACCACATGGAAGCATCATTGAGTTGTCCTTCGTTTGTATCTGGTTCAGTAAGAGTGCTCCTATCGTTGATGTCCGGCGGTTCAAATCCTGTGAAGACGACGTACTTGCCGGGTCCACTGGTTACCAGTCGGGCCAGCTTCATCAACCATAGAGGAGGGGCGTCCGCGCGCTCGCGCAGAGGCGTCAGCACAAGCGTCAATACTATTGCTGCCAACGACATTACCATCGAGTCCCGGATGAATAATAATATGATAGGCGTATCCATGTTCTGCTTCGGCAAGTGATAAGCAACAATGTCCAAAAACATTAAGTGACCGAATAAGCTAAAACATTGCAACGCCAGCCTTAAGTCCTCTTTGACATCTAATAATAAAGTCACAGTTGTTATTATAACCAAAACTATAGATGGTACCACAACTATTGCTTCGATTCCTCTAGCCTCTCTTTCCAGTTGAAATGTGTACTTAAGCAAAGGATACGACTCGTTGGGGCAACAATGGTATTTGCCTGGCAACCTTACATGGGAAACGTTGAGTAATTTCCAACCGGAAACGTCTTCGTAATTTTTATATGTGATTGCATTTTTAGCGGGAAAAATAAAATTAATCTGTTCTCCGCTATGCATCCATGAACCGAAATAAAGCGTGCACTTTTGTCTATCGTACGGCCACTTTCGCAACCAGGTGCGGCAAAGGCCTGAACGTGCCTCATGAGGATCGCAAACCACCGTACCGTTGTATTCTACTAAACACGTCGTATAAAATGCATCTGATGATGCTGATGCGTCAGAGTTGAACAAAGCCATGCGTGGTACCCAGATTCTGGTACTGTGTACCTGGATTTCCTTGATGCCGCCATAGTTTAAGGGATCCCATTTCAAGAATTCGTCACGCCATGCCATTAGTATACTACCTTGAACAGTGAATATTTCTTCTGTCTGATCGAAACTAATATACGTGATTACCATTCTAACTTCAACGTTGACGGCTTGGTTGTGGTCTTGGACTGGTCGAAAATCGTTGTGGTAAGAGCAGAACAAGTCGTTTATTAATTCTGCTTCATAATTATTATTGTCGTTTTTATGCCGGTCAGCAGGACATTCACTACGTATTACAAGAAATTTGTAAAACACTAGAAGCACTATTATTTCGCTGTATGGCCACATAATTAGGCACTCAGTGGTTGGTTCGGAGGGTTTTTTTAAATTGGACCTAGGACGCTCATTTTATTCTTAGCCACCCAGTTCGTACGTAACCGCCCACTTTGATAAGTGGATTTTGGTAAATGGATTGTGGTGTTGTGTAGCGTTCAGTGCAGATATTTCAATTAATAGATTAGATCAAATTACTCTGCCTGGTGTCAGAATTTGTCACAATTTATTGGTATTGATTGATGTACGAGTACCTAGATCTACCTACCACAATACCTACTATATTATATTATAGTAGATAGGTTGACATTTTGATTATTCATATAAGAAAAGTAATTCTTCATATTTAAACGATGACACCGCACTAAGCCCATACGTACGATTTCTTTGACACTCTTACCTAGTTTTGTTTTGGCGGATTATCCCATGGCCTTGTCCTCTGTCTACAGTACCTTAAAGCTTGTGTGTGTAGAGTGTAGATAAGTGATGAAACCTCTGTGTACCTTATAGGTATTCGCCCTTTTGTTTAAAAATTGTTGAAGGAATTGTAAGTAGGGCACCTTCCTAGTAATAGAATCATAATCACTTATTTAGATACACCCTCCATTGCCGTTACAATAAGCAGGTGTGGATTGAGCGTGCGGAACAAAACTAATTATTGGAAAGTAATAACCGTGGCAAGAGAAGTTGTGATAACGCTCGGGCAGTCTAGCTCTAGTATTATGCGTGCGCAGAGTGCCCACCCGCGCCTGATATCAAGTTCTATATAAAAATGCCCAGGAGTAACTTTAGGCAATATTCTTTATAGATTTCATATTATAAAAAGGTATATGTAGGTACCTACATAGTGATCATGTTTTATTGGAATGCAGTGTATCTTTTGGCACATCTACTATTTCTACTGGAGTGTTGTTTGAGTGTTCATCTATTTTTGACTCTTCCATCACAAATGTCAAATCCAACAGAAATGGAAAAACCAAACATTTGGCCAGTTTGCTTTTTGGATAATAAATGGACTCCATGCCCTAATAAGCCGGTATACCGTAACAGACATGCTAGAGCAGCATCACTCGAAAAGAGAACTATTAACAGACGTATGTTTCAACTACCACTATCATTAAATTTACTAAAAGAGTTTCCACATCATGTTAAACAGATAATAAAACTACCCGTGTCGATAGCTACAGGAATGTTAAATCCAATTTTAGGTGGCCAACAAACCAATGGAGAATGGATAAACCATAATAATAACCTTTTCAATCATTATTATAGATCAGACTTTCCATACGTGGCAAATAATGATAAGAACACTCATTTTTCACCTACTGATATCAGTCGCAATATCTTTGCTGTTACTCCTGATATAACGGACTATTATAAACATTCTCTGCATAGTTTTAATGAAAACTCGAGTGGTGCAACAAATAACATTACTGTAACTTTTCCTTCGTTCGATCAAATGACAGAGTCTATCAGTGTTAGTGAAAATCCGGACAAGCGGACTACGAAAATTGAAACAAACTCTGAAAAAACTACACAAAATGTAATACCTACGGTCAATGGTGAAGATGATAGTGGCCTTATTAGTAATAATGTAGAAGATATTACCACGCCGAGTGCAGCAATAGATGACCTAACTACCAAACAAAGGAAGAGCATCCAATTTGCAGTTGCATTAGATAATTTAGATCGAGTTTTTTATACTGTAAGTATAATTGAATCACATTGTTTTCGAAAATTATCTTTAATAGGCTTAGGTATTTATAACGAGCACTCACTTTTCCAACGAGACATAAAATCCTAGTTCAGAAAGAAGAGCCGAAAGTTGGGTCTTCCTTCAGAATCGTCAAATCCATAGGCTTTGTTTTTAGGTTCTACATGCTCTATCTTCTTATAGGCTTGTTTTGGGAAAAAAACGAAAATTCGAACATTTGCATTTTCCGAACAACATTAACTAAGTACAATACAAGCTTATTGTTTGCAAGTACCTACCTATGTTTGTTTGTTGTACTAGCTAGCCTCAACGCGGCTTTTGTGCCGGACGGAAGCTGCTTGCTCTAAGTAGCTAGCACATTTACGTAAGTAAAGTAGGTAAGTATTTTTGTTGCATTCGTGGACTATAGATTTCTAAGAAAAGACAATCTAGTGAGATGACATAACACTTTAAATCTTGCAGACAACATTCGGCAAGTTGCTGTCGATAAGCCCGCCTGAACGTGCTGAAAATGGGATCAGTTTCGTTCAATCGGGATTGTTCCTGAGCCTTTTTCTCATGGCCGTGTCCTCGGCGACTGATGCCCAGACTGCTGCGGAGATTGACACGTGTATTGGCATCAATTACACTAATGAGGTAGGATGTTAGCTCAGGATCTTTGCCATTGATATTTCATAATGCATGGGTCAATCAAGGTCCAGAAAAAAGATTTTCTTTTTGTTTTTATTATAGCAAAAATGAATTTTTGACTTCGATCATCTAACCTGTGGATATTGCATGACAATGGCATTTGTGGGACACCTCAAACTCCCCCAAAACGCAGCCCCCTATGAAAGTCCCCCACGACTTGTCATACAACAACAGCTTTGTTATTGTATGACGTGCTACATCCTCAGGTATAGATGATCGAATATTTTTGATATTGAATAACTATATAATACCTATAACCTACTTATTATGTTTTTGTTCCATATTGCATTCGTCAAAGCATGTCATAGTCATAGACTTAGGATCCACTAACATTCTAATTTTTTGGTCATAGTAATGATTTTCGTTGTTTATATGTCACACATGAATGAACATAACGGGTGTAACAAGACACTCAACGAAGCCGAAGTCCACGCATTCCGCTCATCATCAGGATCATTTTTGTCTTTTGGACTATGCCTGGGAAACCAATAGCTACGAAGTTATTGAAGATCAAAGTCAAATTTTTTTCCTCAATTTTTTTATCAAATCTTATTTTATTCGTTATTTGCTAATTTTTGTCTACAGAAACATTAACAAAATTGTTTGTATTTCGTAACAAACAATGGCTTCAAAACGTCATCACTCAATGTATTTCATGAGCACGCACATAAACGTTGCCTTTCAACTCGGCCGCACGCAGCTGTGTAGCATTCACTTGCAGGCGCGGTCTTTTGTACGCGTTACATTGCTTGGTAATGTATGCAATGATACGATATAAAAAAAGTTGCTATTGCTGACTGTACCTAGGTACTAAATAATTTATATTTGCAATTCGAATTACCGTATTATTCATAAAAATACTAATATTTTAGTTGTTAGTAAATTGTGAAAAATACTAAAAATTGGGTTTATTAAGCGTTTAATATTTTATGAACATAACACGGTTAGATTTTAAGAACGACAAAAAATATATTTTCTTAGTACTTAATTAATTTTTTGACGATTGTTTGTATATTCATTACCGGCATTTGTGAATATTGCTTGACATTAATTTGCATTGGTTGGAATAATTTTATATTTTCATCAGGACAAAAGGGACATTATAAATGAAATAATAACGACATTCCCCAAGCCCAATGACGACCTGCGATGGCGGTGGTCGTCGAGGTTGGTGCTAGGACCCAACAGTACCGACCTGATGGTCAATAACAGTGTGGCTGAGGCACTCCACCTGCATCTTGCACGATGTAATGAAAGCGACCCTGAGGAGTTGGCAAATGCTCTTAACCATATGGTGAGACTTACTTTCTAAGACCTGAGCAAGTAGGTACCCATCTTAAGAGCTAATTAGATCATCCTAAATATCGGACCCGATATGAAGTCTCTCCTAAATTCAGAGCAGTGTAATTGCATTCAGGAAGCTAGGATCCGATTTAGGATCCTAATTAGGATAGAAATTGTCTCCGACATAACGGATGCTAAATCGGAAGCACTTAGGACAGTGTAATCGCATTCAGGACGCTCGGCTCCGACACAGTAGTACCACAGCATAAAGAGTACAGTCAGTCAACGCCTTTTATGTTGGCGAAAAAAATCCGCCGCGCCGTTCGTCTAGATAGACAGTTGGCGCAACGACTAAATATAAGATAAGGGTTGTCACTCTGTGATTTGCTTTTTTTTTGACCTACATCAATATAAAAAACAAAAAAACCGACTTCAAAAAACCTGCCTCTGAAAAGCAAGAAATAATATATAAATCATTAGCTACGCATTACCTATCATTTTTATAATAAAACACGTCTATTGAAGTCGGGTGGGGCTGGAGTACCTACAACTTTCTTTTTTTATTCTAAAATCCCCACCCGACTTCAATAGACGTGTTTTATTATAACAATGATATGATAATGCGTTTCTAATGATTATATTATTATTTCTTGCTTTTTAGAGGCAGGTTTTTTGAAGTCGGTTTTTTGTTTTTTAAACAATTTTTTATTTTTTTTATTTTTAGTGTAAGTACCTTCTGTATTAGGTAGTGTAGGTATATTATTTAGGTAGTAAAATCGGCTCAGCCAAACGTGAGATAATCGCGGAGAAACATACATACATAATAATATACAAACTGAATACTTCCTTTTTTTGAAGTCTGTTAAAAAGACTACACAAAGGTATCCCTCTCCCAACAAAAACAATCATCTAATTCGGTTCATAAATAACAAAGTCGTCGAGGTAGTTGATGTAAAGTCATAGTATTTTCGGGATTACTTGAAAACTACTGAACCGATTTGAAAAAAAATTAAATGGAACCATCTCACAAGAAACCTTAATCGAACAAAAAAAATAATCATCAAAAACGGTCCATAAATGTCGAAGATACGCGCGAATAACGATAAAAAAAAAGTATACAATCGAATTGAGAACCTCCTCCTTTTGATGAAGTCGGTTAAAAACTAGTTCAGATTAGCGTTGAAAATGACACGTACCTACCTAGCTACCTACATATACCTCCTATTTACCTAGCTATGCTATGTCGGTAAACCTAAAAAGATTAATAAGGACTGGTTCGACGATTCTGACGAAACCTTACGAAAGCTTTTCGACGACGCTAGAATTTCGCTGCGTAAGCATACTGATGTTGATACCCGCAGGCGCATAAACCAAGAGCTTAAAACTAAAACACGTGAACTCAAGGACCGTTGGTGGAACATGAAAACCAATGAGTTGCAGCTACTTGCGGATACACACCAGGTTGGTGCCTTCTATGAAAGTCTTCGCACCGTCTTTGGGCCAACACATAAGATCACTGCCCCTCTGTATTCGCGCGACCAGTCGCGTCGATTGACAGAACCCAACGAAATTCTGGAGAGATGGGCTGAACACTTTATCGATATCCTTAATCCGTCAACTCAGGGAGCCGATCTCGAGTATATTAACTCTCTCGATGACCGAGCCACATCACCTGATTTGGATGAACCCCCCAACTTTGATGAATTCTGCCGTGCCGTATTGACTCTTAAAAACGGAAAAACACCCGGTCTTGATAATCTGCCGTCTGAAATCTATAAGTATGGCGGTCCGAGTGTTCAGGACAGGTTGTTCGAGCTTGTTCTTCGTATTTGGGAGTTAAATATAATACCTCAAGACTGGAAAGATGCGTCTTTATGCAAACTCTATAAAGGCAAAGGAGATCGATCAGACTGCAGTTCATATAGGGGCATATCACTTCTAAGTTCTGCCGGAAAAGTCCTCGCCCGCATTATAAATAAACGTCTCAGTCGTCTAGCAGAGCAAATTTTGCCTGAAACCCAATGCGGCTTTCGCCCGAATAGAGGGACCGTCGATGCAATCTTTGTTGTAAAACATCTTCAAGAAAAGAGCCTTGAACAGCACCGTGACCTTTATTTGTGCTTTGTCGATCTTGAGAAGGCTTTCGACCGGGTCCCTAGGGATGCACTCTGGATTGTACTGAATAAGATTGGGTGTCCGGCCAAACTTGTGGAGCTTATAAAACAATTTCATACTAATATGTCTGCAAGGGTACAACATGACAACTCATACACTAGCCCATTTCCTGTGACGAGTGGCGTAAAGCAAGGGTGTGTAATGGCCCCAACGCTCTTTGCAATCTATTTCTCCTCCGTGATGAATGATGCACTTCAACATTGCCACGACTATATTTCGTTAAATGTGAGAACGGACAGGGGTGTCTTCGATCTTTCTCGCTTCCGGGCTAAACGAAGCGTGCACCAAGTTTCGGTATTGGATATCCTCTACGCCGATGACGTTTGCTTAATGGCGGATAACATGCATAGTCTCCAACATTTCCTGGATGAACTAGATGCCTCGTGCCGTAGGTTCGGACTGGTGATAAGTGTGTCGAAGACCCAGATTCTAAAACAACCTGCTAGAGGCTCATCTGCGTGCGACACTCCTCTAAACCTTGCCAGAAATAATCTTGAGGAAGTTGAGGTTTTTCGTTATCTGGGCTGCATGCTGCGTAGTGACAACAAGCTTGAGACTGAGATTTCCACCAGGATAGCCAGAGCCGCTGCTGCGTTTGGAAAGCTAAACCACAGAGTTTGGAGCTCTCATGACCTAAAATTGAAAACCAAAATAGGTGTATATAAAGCAATTATCTTACCCATACTTTTGTATGCCTCGGAGACGTGGGTCGCCTATAAATCGGATATTAAACGCTTGGATGCTTTTCATATGAGATGCCTTCGTTCGATATTACGCGTTAAGTGGCAAGATCGTGTTCCGAACACAGAAATATTGCGCAGAACTGATATGAAGGGCATCGAAGCTGTTCTCATGACTAGACAGCTTCGATGGTGTGGACACCTTGTGCGCATGGACGACACTCGACTACCAAAATCTGCTTTCTATGCCGAGTTGAATTTGGGAAAGCGTACTGCTGGTGGACAATATCTCCGCTACAAAGATGTTCTCAGACGGAACCTATCAGCGTGTAACATTTCGCCAAAAGACTGGGAACATCTCGCCTCAAAACGGTCAGAGTGGCGTAGAAGCGTGAATGAGGGTGTAAAAAACTTCGAAGAAATGCGTCTCGAAGATCTGGATGCAAAACGACAGCTTAAAAAGACCCAACCGAAGCCAACTTACAACTATACTTATAACGCAGATGGACAACTGTACTGCGCGAGCTGCGACCGTGGCTTTAAAACTAAGTTTGGCTTCGCCAGTCACATACGGGCTCATGCAAGGAAATAACCAGTGTGTCGCCGTCGACGGACTCGTCGAGGAGGACATCATCATTTTTACGGCTACAAGAACATTCGTTTAACAACTGTATGATCGTAAAGCTGTGATATCGGATCCGACATTCAGGACGGTCTAATTGGCGCCTGAATTTCTCGTCCTAAATCGGACACTAAATTCCGGATCCGACATTCAGGATGGTGTAATAAGCGCTTTACCCTAGTTAAACATTTAAACTTACTAGCATGACAATTTTTTTAAATAAAACTCATAGTACGCTCGAAATCGAACGTACACAGCTACATCTTCTTTAAATATTTCCCATACAAAAGACATCAACGCGTGTCTTTTTAAATGAAATAAAAAGTCACGAAATTCCATTGTATGGAATCGTATAATTTTTTGAACCTCTTATCTACTCAAAAAATTAAGGACAATATTATTATATTTTTAATCAAATCGGAGCATTGTAAAAGAGTCTTAGAGGGAGTAGGTACGTCTGATCAGTCTGGCGTCAGTCCATTCCATCAGTCTGGTACCTACAAATTTTGGATTACTTATCAGTCAGTCAGAAAAAAATCAAATTCTATACAGATTGATGGACTGGCGCTAGACTGTAACCACAGAATAGATATAAGTACTGTAGCGGCACCTACCTATATACCGTACAGAAAGGACACTCCGCCCCGCCCCAGAATCAATTGCCTCACCCCACCCCGCGAGTTCATGTGCCGAATCGTGTGCTCATTCAATAGCCCTAGACTTCACGCACACAGTTGCGCGTGTGCAAAATGTCATCTGTGTAGCGTCTGTGTAAGTAGTTGAAACGCGGCGCTTGTATGGAGTGCCCGGGGTGTGCTGTGCTGTAATCTCCGTCTTAGTTTAGTAAATCCTGAACTGGTTTTAGGTCGAAGAGGATTCCGGAGGTGCAATTCGAGACACGTTTGAACCAGACGAGTTGTCGGAAGGCTTTCGGGCGGCAGCGATCACCATGTTGTATTTCCGCGCCCGCTGGCGCTCCGCCCCCACGGTGCTCAACGGCACGCGGCCCTTCAGAGACGAGGCAGGGTCACCGGCGCGGACAATGCGCATGATCCGCATCAATGACATGATGCGGTATGCCCATATGGACGATTGGGGGTGTCAGGTAAATATAATTTAGGCATCTTCCTCACCGGTTTGGTACATATAAATAAAATACCGTATAGTAGAGAGGCCAAGTTGAAAAAAAAATATTTCCGTAGGACTCAATAAGTTTTATACCGACAAATGGTATCGTTGGATTCAGCGTAGTTTACTAATCATCAAATCGCTTTTCGTCACTCGCTAAACTAGTGGAACAAATACCTACCTACCTATGACGTCAAAAAGGCGGCGGGGCGGCAGGCGCCGCCGCGCCGTTTAGATTTTGTCAATGATCTCGATCAGCATTTATAAATGATATAGGTATTTTTTGTAACAAGACCTAAGAAGTAACTTTCATTGTAAAAAATATTTAAAAATGAAACTTTTTAAGAGTATTTTTTATGAACACAATACGTTTGATTTTGGTGTGATTTTGTGCAATATACCCAAATAATATTTAAAATACGATCAACGTTTGAGCATTAAATATTTCCCATACAAAAGACATCAACGCGTTATTTGATTTTCTGCTACATTTTTGAAATGCACCCCAAACTTTGAATTGCGACCTATAGATGAGTACAACCGGACCGCCCCGGACAGACAGACATAATTATACGTGTACGAAATCATTTAGCCCAAGCTGAAACGTTGCTTCGCCAATGATAGACAATAAAACGAGCTCGCGCTCGCTTGGCCAATGATAGACAATAAAACGTTCTTACCCTATGTACCCTGGTATTATAAGAAAAGACACAATTACTTACTTTAACGTTTATTTATTCCATTCATGTATAAATAAAACACTTTACCTACTTAAAACTTAAATTAATCTATACAGTAGGTGTGTAAAGTTGAGACAAGTACTTATTCCATATTGTATATAGGTATTGTAATAAGATAAATGGTTCAAGTTTCATTAGCATAAAATGATGGTTTCATGTGAATATGAACTTTTTACAAATGAGCCACGGTAAAATTATGTAAGAAGTAAAACACATTCTGTCGATTGTAATGAAAATTAAAAGGTTTTCAAAATTACATTAGAAACAATCTATGAATCTGCAGGAATGTAAACACATAGCAATATCACGTAAATAAGAACAAATGTAAAGAAAACAAAGCTGTTAACAATATTGGCGAACATAATCCAATCGGAGCTTTTTTGGGATCGGTCATTCAGATCGTTTTCAGTCAGAGTGTTTTTATCGCTAAGGTCACTAGGATCGAATTCTGTAAACACGACATACTTTCCCGGGCCGCTAGTAACAAGCCGAGTCAGCGACACCATCCACATCGGCGCTGGTTCCAAGCGCTTGCGCAACGACGACAACAACAAAGTCAGACATATCGATACCAGGCATAAAATCATCGAATCTCTAATGAATAGCAAAATAATCGGCGTGTCCGTACTGTGCTTCGGGATATCGTATCCAATCTCTGTGAGAAAAATAAAGTGTCCCAACAACGCAAAACATTGCAATGCTAGTCTGCTAGTGTCCTTAACATCCAACAATAAGGAAATCGTCGTCATAATGACGATAACCACCGATGGCACAACTACGATTGCAGCAGGCCCCGAAGACTCTCTCTTCAATATAAACGTGTATTTGAGCATCGGGTATGTGACATTTGGACAGCAATCGTAATGTCCTGGTAATCGTTCGGGTACAACTTTGAGCAGTTTCCAGCCTGGTCCGTTTTGGTAGTCGTCTATTACTACAGGTCGGGACTTGAAGAAAGTGAAGTTGACCTGCTCGCCCGTATGCATCCATGAACCGAAATACAGTGTACAGTTTTGTTTATCGTAGGGCCAGTACTTCAATGAGGTGCGACAAATACCGGTATGGGGGACATGAGGGACGCACGTCACGGTGCCGTTACTGTCCAATAAACACATCGTGTAAATGTCCTCCGACTGGTATATCGATGCGTCTGCATTGAAGAGCGACATCCTTGGAGTCCATATGCGGTGGCTCTCGATCTGCATCTCTGTGATATTACCGTATTTGCTGGGATCCCAAGTGAGGAACTCGTCCTTCCACTTCATCGCCACCCAACTATGCACGCTGAAGCTTTCTTCCAAAGAGTCGAAAGTTATATATTTGATGGCGAACCGAACTGAAATGTTGACTGCGCTTTTATGATCCTTGACGGGGCGATAGGAGTATTCGTAGGCACAAAGTAAATCTTCATGGAGTTGAGCTTCAAAGTGCTCGGGTGCTTTTCGGTCAGCCGGACAATCATCACCATGTATGAAGTAAAAGCAACTAAGGAATATCAGAGCGAGTGTGCTCGCGAACATGGTGTTCAGCAAAATGAATGGTTGAAACTATTAGGTTATTGCATGATTGTAAATCTGATACCGGGTCGATGCCGCCCCCTATGATAAAAGTGACATTCTCCAGTCGCAGCACGTATAGATAATTAAAATTTGTTCTCATTAGGTAATCAATTGAAAAACTAAAATACCTACTTCGCATGAAAGTGTTATTAAGATTGATATTGTTTTATTATTGCGATAACCTAAAAATTTCAAGTATATATTTCATTTAAAAAAATCGAAGGAAAAAAAAATTGTTTTTGAATATAAAAAAGCCAAAGGTACCTATTTAGGTACCTATACCTACCTTACCTATAGCGATCGTGTAGATGACACCGGTTGGAGTCACAGTCTCATCTACAGTCACTATGGCTACGGCTACGGGGCCACCCTATGTTATAGCGCGGTGCCTCGGTTTTGTTCCGGTCGAGCTCCAGTTAAAACTCCGGTCCGGCTCCGGTCGAGTTTCGATTGATCTCCGGTCGAGTTTCGGTGCCATCTACACGAAGCCAGTATGCAGTTTAACATAAAAATATCAGAGTAAACATTTCAAATACTTAAGTACTTATTCATTCAATCAATAGGTACTTATACTTAATACCTACTTACAAATCGCAATGAGGATCAGTACCGATTTTTTCTAGTGGCTTATCAGAAAGCTTATGCCACCACATGATTCACTGTGAACATTGATTAATTAATCAATGACTGTGAAGAGATGTCTACGATATCTCTTAGGCCGGCCACACACAGACGTAATCACGTAACGGAATCTCGAAACGGAATCCCGGTTCAGAATTCCGAACGCAGCAATTGCATACAAAATCTATGGGCCTGCCACACACAAGCGTTAACATTCCGTACGTAATTTTATTCCGTACGTTGTTCCACATGAGAGCCCGTGCGTTCGGAATCTCGCACGGAAAAAATGCATTCCGAACGCACGACTACAATATATTTTGTATTGGTCGCCACACAACCGTTTTTATTCCGTACGGATTGCGCACACACGCACGGCCTATGTGTGAGTGAAGTATACAAACACGTACAACTTTTTTATTACAGCTCTGGATACCAGCCTTTTGGCAAACCCTTTATTATTTTGCTTAGTTATTAATGTAGTTCTAGTTTCCAAAAAAGCAATAGAATACCCCTGTGCGTAATATAAATAATAAATAGTCTATAATTATGTAGTTTTTGTTTATATTTAGAAAAATAATTCATCTTCGCTCAATGTTTCCTCATCAAAGGTTAGCGTCTGACTGAGCCGTGATTCCGAACGAAAAAAAACGTCTGTGTGTGGTGGTACGTACGGAATCACGTACGTACGTGATTCCGTTACGTGATTACGTCTGTGTGTGGCCAGTCTAAAACCTGAGAAGCTAAAACGAGCCTAAACACTGTTATTTTGGAGGGTCATTATGACGTCATCGAGACGTACGCGAACTTTAATAGGTACTTATGTCGTACGTGATAAAGCACATTGCATTGAGCTTGGCATTTCCTTCAAAACCCTTATAGGTAACTTAACCATTTCTAAACGGATTTCAAAAAATCTTTCACTAAGTTTCATAGCCTATGAATATGTTTTTATATTATACCAATAAAACTATAGGATTCAAACCTGTTACTGATCCTCATTGAACATTTGTTGTTTAGGCTATAGAGATTTCCTACGCCACTCCGGGGCTGACGCTGCTCATGCTGGTGCCCGATGGCACATCCATGAGGCGGGTGGCGCGGCAGCTAGCCACAACTGGCGTCTACGAAGTGGCCAGACGACTGGAACCAATGCGGATGGCGGTCTCCATGCCGCTCTACACGCTGCGAATGACGCTGCTCCTGCCAGCCAAGCTGCAGACTGTACGTTAAAATTTGTTGCTTAGGCTAGGTACCTATAGAGATATATATAGGGGGTGGGGCGCTTGCCCCACCCTGGCTCTGACCTGTGAGGTACCTACCTAATCTTACCTAAGTAAGTAAATATAATAATGACGAGGAATTAATGAGAGAGACCCGTAGCAATACAAAATATGCATCGAAAAATAGTCAAATAAAAAAGTCTCTTTTTTTCCCTTCAGCTAGGTAGGTAGTTCTATTTTTTTTATTTTATTCTTATTTTGCTGAGCTGCCCGTTTGTTTCCATTAATTTTGAGTATTTTTTATTAATTACATACATTCAACATGTCCTTTATTTACCAGTTACCAGACTTAGTTTTAATTTAGGTAATAAGTAGGATGTTTATTTTTTCATTGCTTACTAATGTTAATCAAGGGTTATTAAAACCTAATTTTATATTATTTCAGATGGGTATAAATCGTTTGGTGGATTGGAACACTACGGATAGTGACTTGAAATTATCTCACGCTGTTCAGCGGATCATGTTCTGGGCTGAGCCTGGGCGTAATGCCTTCAAGGACGATGGTAGGTAATCAGTTTACATATTTTTAGGCCGTATCCAAAAATAGAAACGGAATCCTTAAAACACTTTATCGTCCTTCTAATATATATGTCAAGCAAAACTATTATATTTTTTCTCAGAATACATGGAGGTATCAAAATAACTTACCTACCTAATAAAAAATAGACCATGTGAAATTGAGTTTGGCAACAAGCGAGGTCTCATCATTACTCATATCAAGTAAACGAATAAATACAAAAATAGACCGGTTTTTCATAAAGCATGTTCCAGACAGATTTGACCTTCAACGTCCTTGGAGGAAGGGCGCACGCTCCCATCCACAGATTGAGAGCGCGGATTACATCCGTCTGGCCGCCGGATTACATCCAAAGGCAGTTACGCTGCGGTAAGCGGCGGGTGCGCACGTGTGTGCACGCAAAACAACTCTTAAAAAGTTTCCTTATCCATTCTTATGAAGTTATGAATATCATTCAAGTCCAATAAGTTTGAATGGCTGAGAATTAACCGTTCTTTCAACCAGCGTTTCAGCCATTTTCTTCTTTCGTGAATTAGAATTAGAGACAAAAGTGCTAAATAAACGCCCACCATTAGAAATTTGGATAAATAAGGAGTCATTTTTTTACAACTATGGCACGTGATTTTGCTACGCGAGTGCGATTCACAATAAAGGGCGAGCGTGTTGGCGCTTGGATGGAAACTCGTGTAGCCGAAACACAATCCGCGGATGAAAACCAAGCTCCCACCAAGGTGACCTCTGATGGACAGCTGTTTACATCCGTCTCGAACATGCTTAAATCTGGATGGCAGACGTGTGGCGGCGTGGAAATTAGATTTTTGTAATTTTATAACTTAATGCGAACGCAATTCCGAGGATTCCCGAATTGAGAGAGGGTGTCGAGGCCCGAAGAAAAGACGTTGTCGTTTATTATTATTATTTATTACTTATTTAACACAATTAATTTGATGTTAAACTGGTATTTGTATTAGGTACCTACTACATTATCTATTCCATCTGTCCGGTTTTAGGTTACCGATACTTGGTCACAGAATTGACTTGGTTCTTTATTCATTTCAGGTATTGAATGGGATCTAACTCCTGAACTCGAGCTGGTGGTGGATCGACCTTACCTGTTCTTCGTGCGATGGCACAACCTAACGCTTATGAATGGAAACTTTGTGCTATAGATTTATTGTGCCATTAATGTGACTGTACTTTATATTATTATGTACTTATAAAATTAAAACTTAGGTAAGGTACTCTGTGAATATATCTAAGCCAACTACTTTTATTGGGGTTGATGTTGCCTCTTCTTCTTGGGACCACATAAAGATAACTTTTATAGTGTTTCAACTAGGTACCTAAATGTGACGCTGTCTGTCACACAACATGCTGCACCGTGTGCAAATGCAGATTTTAAACTAACTACCTACCTAGGTAGGTATTATTTATTCACTACGGTACGGGTCACTGCTTGGCCTTTATGAAGTGACGATAGGCCGAAGGTGGAAGCGCACAACAACGCCCGGAACCCTCAACCATTGAGGAACACTAAGAAAGTTCTCCATAAAGAGACAAATCAATCAAATCATGCATGGTGATGACGGAATAATTTCCCTATAAAATATAAACAGAAACAACATAGCATAACATAAGAACGCGTTAAAAATATTTTTAATTTTCCATAAAGAAATGGGACACAATGATCGAATGGAATTCCCAAGAGGCGAAGCTAATGGGCGATAAACACGAAAATATGTGCGTGACGTGGCACTAAACTCAGAATTGTGTCATTGTTATTTGTAATAATTGATTAGCGTAAATTAATTATAGATACCTACTTATACCTAATGTTGACAGATGTTATGTTAGGCTCAAAGATCGTTTTTTTTTCAAATCAACATAATAATGCTACCTACGAATAATGTTAAACACAAAATTATTAGTCATTACAAACTACAAATACCCGTCGTGTTATGGCTGCACCCCTTCCGGACCATCTGACCACCAAATCCCACCACCAGTGGTCGGTTGGCACTCCAATTTGTCACAGTGATCAAATGACACAATGTTAGTCCCATTTCACCCACCAGTGGTGTGCATCCGACTAGTGCTCAAAACCCGTCATGGTTTTTCTTTATTGTCACAACGCGTTATGGTCGTTTGGCACGATGACCACGACGTCCACGACTCAAATTCCGCAATGTGGTCTTTCTTTCTTCTATTTGTGGTGTGATTACCACTACCCGTCATGGGAGTTTTTAGAAGAACCACAACACGATTTTCGCGCTGTAGATTTTTGGCAGTGACCTAACGCATTGTGAGAAGTTTTTTCGCTCACTGAGCGATTTCGGCCTCTAAACCTTTTTTTTTTTTGTATGCCGTAGAAAAACGCATTTATGCGCTTCCCTTCCCGCTGGTGATCGGGAAGGGGGTATGTGGGACTCGCCAGGAGGGGGCCGGCCCCCTCCACGACTGCCTCCCGTGATCCCACCCAACCAGATGGTTCGATGGGATCTCGGGAGGAGGGAATACCCACTAACCACTACAAAACTACGGCACTTGCCCACTCGCCACCGGTTGGTCATACGGGGGGCCATGGGTGGTAATCACCCACTTGACCCGGTGGCTCGCCCGGCTACCCGGGCCTTCTCGCGGTCAAGAGATGGCCGGGCAGTTTGGCCATCTCCCCAAACGGCCGGGGACCGTGCAATGCAGGCGATGGGTCACCCCCCATCGCCCGCGTGGTCCCCGTCAGATCGCTATGAGGTGCGCGTAGCGCCTCCTCCTAACGCCCAACCGCCTGCGTCGGAGCCGGATCGCATGAGCCCCCTCTTCGCGAACCCGCTCCGATGCCTCCTTCTGCAGGAGAACCTCCTCGCAGAAGGAGACTACCGCCTCCCAGGATCTCTCGGTGGCCAGCATGGCCCGTACCACACTGGGCAGCGAGAGATCCCTCCCTATCACAGTTGTCAGAGCGCCGCGCTGCGGAGCCCAGGCAGCGCACACCTCGAGGGTGTGCTGTGCACTGTCCTCCGCATCGCCACACTCGTAACACTGTGCGGACGCTTCACTACCAATCCGACACAGATACTTACCGAAGCAACCATGGCGGCCTCTAAACCTAACATACCTACTAATAATCCTCATGCTGGCAATAAATGCAAGTAAAACATAATAGAAATAGAAGTTAAATTCTGGTAAAGTTTTCGACATGTTCGTATTTCTTGAGAATATGGGGTTAGCGCTCGTACTTCTTAAGCTCATAGGTAGGCAAAGGCAAGGCCACTTGAATAAAACTTTTAATAAGTAGTGCTTTCTTACGTTCCTTAACAATTGATTTGACAAAAATTATAGGTATGCAAGCATAATTTATTCCTTTAAAATTGCAATAAATCGACTCACGAAATAGCGGTCATGTTATTTTTCGTGTGTCCCCTAATTCGTAAAAAACCAAAAAATTAAACAAAACAGATACTTATTGAATTTGGTTTTAATTTACATTTTGTAGGTAAGTACTTAAGTAATAAAAGCTTTATTACATCTTACATCTTTTTTATTTTGAAAAATATCTTCATATTGTTTCTAATTATGAAACCCTTAAAATATTTGTTTTTTTTATTAATAAATCATCATAATGTAAAAATAATTAGGTATCCCGAAACGGGGGACACATCAAGCTTAGAACTTAGAAGCAGAGCCAAATTTTTATCACGAAACGGGGTTCAATCAAGAAATCCACAAATAAATTAATATAAAAATAAATTCAAGCTAAAACTACATAATTTATGCATTGAATTACTGTCAAAATACCAATATTCATGACACAAAAGATTTCAAACTGATATCATGCTTAGTTAAATTTATAAAAATTCTCAAAGTTGTAAGAGCCTTAACATACCGAAGTATGGGACATTTACATTATTTATATACTTTTCTTAAACCGAACCGAAACGTTCATTTATTAAGATAAATTGTCATTCTTGGAATAGTGGCCGAGTGAATTTTGGCCCACTGATAGGTTCCTTGGCTCACACAGCACCCTTCCCTGAGCCACCGGAGCGATGCCGCTTCGGTGCAGAATCGCGTACAAGTCTTGGACGGTGGGCCAGTAGGGGGCGCGCGCGAAGGCCGCCGCCGCCGACCCCAAGCAGTCGCGCATCATGACCACCTCACTGCCTCGCCGCCCGTACACCGTCCACTGGTCAGCAGGCTGCTCTTGGAGGACATATTCGTCTGTGAACCGAAACCATGAGGCTATAGCCCACGCTATAAGTACGTCGCCGCCTGTCTGCTGGTCTTCTCACACACATTAAAATTCTTGTAATAAATTCGTGTGCTCCTAATTCATACATTTTTACCCGACTGCGGGTTATGTATTTTTACCTGTGCATTTACTGTGAACGGTATATATATATATAGTATATATTGTACTATATTTCGGGTCTGCGTACTATATATACTTTTTAATAGCTTAATTTGAAAAATACTTTATTTCGCCAAAGACATGTTGGCAACCCTAGCTTGCACCCATATAATGCTCCTTGCCTATCTATGGGCCCTCCACATGCACAGGCCTGTATGAAGAGGCCGCGCCCTACACACGCTGAGATTTGGCCGGGAGGCCGTGCCTCTCCTCACGATCATCAGGCCGGGCATGTGCATGTTGAGGGCCCATAACAGGCACGAACAAGTAAGCCTGTTCGATGAAACAAAGTCACCTAGGTAGCAATTAGGTATACTTAGACTATATAGAACACGACAGCGACGGCTGCTGGCTGCTTGTTTTGATGAACGTAGTTAAGGTCTTGTTTATTGAACTTTTATACCAACCTCTCGAAGCTTGTGTTATAATAATGTTCTCGAGTAACCCCGACTCTTCACCGGTGCCTTGCAGGAAGTGTCTGCCGAGCGGGGAGTCCACCTCCAAGAGGCACGTCTCCCATTTCACACGTCCACTGAAGTTACCGTACTTTATCACGCATTGCTCTCGCTCCTAAAAAGTTGTATTTAAGTCAAGCTAGGTACCTACCTACCAAATCATCATGGCGTAACACCAGCTATAGGTAATATCTTTTTCTCACTTAAGTAGGTATGCTCTGAAATGAAAGGAATGCGGGGCGTTCCACATTTCCGTGGAGGTCTGGTAAAGTCTGGTTCATCAGTGCGGAAATGAATTTCTATATATACTTAGGTATTTCCCGCACATTCAAAGCGGTAGAACTCATCAGACATTATTTTTATAAAACTTTATGGTCATTTAACATGGCTTGGCTACACGAACCAATTTAAAAATCACATTTTGACCAAGAAAATTTAATTTCCTCGCATTTCGTAAGAAAAGTATCAAACTGTGAATAATAGCCCTTCGGGCTCGACAATGCAAATGCTAGCTTCCTGATTTACAAACGGCGGGCGCGTACAGTGTCAATGTCATCAGTTTATTAAAGAATGTAGGAAGGTAAGTAGAAATATAAGTATGTAACTGCTACTTACCAAATCTGTGGTAGCTCTCACGTGCAACGTAAAACAATTTATTGATTTTGGTTGGGTGTACACGGTTAACCAACTTCCTACAAGGTCTTGCACATTGAGAGGCGGAGAATTTTTGAAATATGGACAATATACCGACGTTTTATTCAAAATATAACCGCTAACATGACTACACTTACTTAGAGAATGAGAAGCTCCAAATAATAAAACTATTAATACTATAGCCATTTTTCGGAGCTGTTTATTTCGAGTCGGCAAAGCGATAAGTAAGTGTCGTAAAACTGCAAAACGATTTAAGGCGCCAATGAAAACAGTTGGATTGTATAAAAACATTGTCTTAATAATAATTCAACATCATTTTCATAATATCGTTTTGGGAACTCATTGAAGGATTGTTATGAAATAATATTACTTACTGTCGTACTCAGAGACGTCAATTATGTTTAATGCTTCATTAAATATATTGTCGTCTTATATATAGGTACTATCACTATGGAAAAGAAAGAGATAGCACCAATTTTAATGAAGCATCTCTGAGTACGGCCGTTAGATATTTACTGAAACATGACAATATCATTATCAAAATCATTATGGATTTACTTGATACTTATTTTCCATAATTTTGATATGATAGGTACCTACTTATTTACTACAAGTCAAGAGTGAAGGATAGTCATATTAAAAGGGGCGAAGTATTTTTTGGAAATCTCACCATATTTCTTGTCTTTTTTTATTAACACGTTTTTTTAGGTTGCATTCATATCACCAGTATCACCACATCCTTCCCCAGTATCAAAATACCACGTATGCGGCCTAGCCCGGCCACGCTTCTATCAACAAAAAAAAACCTACCTAAGTACTTAACTTTATGAAAATTAAATTATATAAAAGACGGGTGAGTTTCGTACCAGTACCAACCACAGAAAAAACGTCTTTTTTATCAAAAAAAATATAAATTTAACTTTATGAGACTGAACGCCTAGCGTTAATAACAGAGCAATAACGTTAGTTTGTTTAGAATTTTGATCCAAGTGCACTTGGATTGCTCGGTTACTGCTGATCCAAGTAGCGTCGAAGTAGTCATCCAAACTACTTGATCCAAGTGTACTTTGATCATGTCAACACAGCTTCATTCTCACTCATTAAAATTATAGCCTTTTCTCGTTAAGGTGGGACCCTGAGCGAAAGTGGCGCCAAGGTGAATTATATTTAATATTATAATTCTAATACACAATTTTAAAAATGTTTATCGTGGAGATTTTAGAGCCCACAGTCTAGTATTTTTAGACGGTATCGTTACATTCCATTCCATCGTAGTCACTGCTAGAAGTAGATAGCAAAACTGCTAAAAGTGGCCGTTTTTGACACATTTGCTATCTACTTCTACAAATGACTACGAGGGCAAGTAGTGATACCTTCTAAAAATACTAGACCATGGGCCCTAAAATCTCCACGATAAACAGTATTAAAATCTTTTTCCATTAATAACCTATTAAATAAAAACCTCTGAGGGCGCCACTTTCGGTCATACAACCGCCTTAAATGGCAGATTCTGGAAACGGCAGATTCTGTAAGTAAGTAGGTAATCATAGGTAAGTATGTTCTCTGTGACAGGAGCTCGGTGTTTAGCGCCTGGCCTAGCGATTGCGGAGGTTAAACAACGTTCATAAAGGTCGGTCATGGGATGGGTGACCAAAAATTTATTATCTCGAGCTCCTCCGTGCTTAAGCCGTTGGTCCCGGTTGCATTTGCAGACGTTAACACCCGCCAATCCGCATAGTGGTGGGTTATGTTATGGCCCATCCTTACCACCCATAAGGAAGGCCTATGCCATCCTTGATCGAAGCCGCTATGCCCCAACAGTCGGGACATTACAAATGGCTGATGGACTATGTTCTCTGTGTGTGTTTCTATAAGTACCTACCTACCTACATTGAAAGATATTATGCCATTATTACGTAACGATTTCTCGAAGAAAAATCTATTTGGACTTGGGAATTCGCCAAACATTTGTAAATAGCTTACAATTTGCAGTCGATTATTATGAGCTTCGTACTGTATGTTACTGTGCTTGAATGAATACTGCTAAATTATATGTATTTATTCATATTTTTGAATAGGTAGTTAGACCTAGGTAGGTACCTATTAATCAAAGACCTATTCTATGCATGGAAAATTCGCATTTTTTTGTCATGGTTAGGTAGGTAAGTATACCTGACTCCAATCTACATGACCAATAATACTTACTTAGATTTCAATTTATGAGAAATCGATTCGAGTTTACCGAATTACCCTCTACAATATAAAGTTATGAAGTTTGTATGTTAGTAACTCAACATGGACGAATAAAAGATTTATTCGTCCATGTAACTCAATCACATAATAACGACTGAACGAAAGCGCAAAGATAGTTTATAACCTGGATTGGTATTGATATTGGTGATGGGCTCTTTTCTCCGCATTTAGACTCCCATTTGGTCCGTTATGCGGGAACACAGCATTGGTATGGCTAGTCAAGCCATCCCAGCTCCTTCCAGAAGCGCAGAAGCCTCCTGGGGCGTTCACAGGCTTCTAGGAGTGTGATGCTCCGGGGCGGGACCACCTTAAGCTAGGTAAATTTAATAAGCAAGAAAAAAATGTATATAAAATGTATATAATTGTAAACTCAATAAAAAAAATGTATATCTATAGTTTCGTTGTAAACATTATATCAATGTGGGTCCGCTGGAGCGACCTCACGTCTTTGAGGATTTCTGCCCGGTGTGCGGCCAAACCCAGCATGCACGCACTCCAGGATCACGTGGGCGGCTGTTTCCTCTGCGTCCAGGCCAGGCATCCTCTACATAGGGTGCCGGTTAATAGGTATAGGGTAGTTAATAGGTAGTGACCTGTAAGTGTACCTACAACTATTCAGAGGTCTGGACGATTAAAGCTGAGCAGTCTGCAGGTCAACCGCGGCGAGACTGCAGTCATCGCCAACTGTCTACAGCTTGTTAGATCTACCCGACGAGTATTATGTGCAGCACGAGTACGTTGTCTTACCCATGAGCGCAGTTGGCTGAACGGGAGTGGCAGAATGAGTATAGGTCCTGCCTCTATTGTGGAGGATCCCCTTAGCCAGCTCATCGGCGGCGTCGTTCCTGTGTGATCCGCTATGCCCTTTAATCCATTGTAGGATTACTCCGTTGTTGGATGCTAAACGATCCAACACTCGGCGGCATTCGTAGACGATACTGGAGTTGATATCAACCTGGATTACTTTACTCCACTCGAACGAATCCTTAATGTATAGATATTACCTATATCAATAATATGTAGGTAAGGTAGATAGGTATATGTAGGTGCCGGGCACGAATTGCGGGGACGTTATTTTCAAAACCACCGATAGCGGAAATGACGTAGTTAAACCTGTGTTACTCACGTGACTTCCTCTGTCTCGGAATGCCATGAATCTTGTGGTGAAATTTAATGTGCAGAAGCATCTCTATTGGAGTAAGTAGCAATGCCGAGGCCTGTACCTGGCGCAGTTTGTTCCATGGCCTGCTGCTTCTTGCAAAGTAGGTAGTTGAGTATAGAGTTAGGGTTGTCGTAAAAGGCAGTTTGCGACTAGAGATAGCACATCACATCTTCAGCAACAAGCACAACATGGACAAGACAATATCATCAGCGTTTTCTGATGAAATTGGATAAAATCGGCGCAAGAATGCGATCACCAGTCCGCCTGCACCCCGTGCGTGGTGTTTTTTTTATCGCCACACACAAGCTACTGGACTAACTTTGTAATGACTCCGGTTTCAAAGTCCGTCTCAATTTGTATTATGGTTGTACTTAATGACGGTTGAAATTATTTTTTTTCTATTCAAACATTTATAGGTACATAGATACCTAGTTGATTTATTTTATTGGGTTGTATTGTTAGTACTATTATATATTCTGTGGTATTGTACCAGTATTACCTAATCCTACAAATAATAAATTATAAACAAAATAACAATAATTATTATTAAGTACCTATTACCTAGGTACCTAGTCCTCAAGACGTACTTTCAGTTTCAGTGAATATTCAAAAATAATACATTACGCGGAAATATTAAATAAGTCCATTTAATTTAAATCAAATACACATATCAGATGATTAACTATGATTTTCTATTAATAAAAAGAAAAGATGCTATAATAAAAATCATAATAAAATTAAAAAATATATTTTTGTGAACATAAAGTCACATAATAACTAATAATTATATCAAAATACTTTAGGCCAATAACGATAAGTAATAAAAAACTAAATTTATTTTAGGCTTACATTGTGTAACAATGTGCACGAGGGAGGCAATACGAAGTCAGTTCCTCATTTCTCTTACAAATAATGTTAGACTAGTTGTGAAAACTTCATGTGTATTTTGGAATACTGCCTCCTGAAAATAAAGAGAAATATGCGGTGAGAGATAAAATCCTGTATTCCACCTAATTCATTGGAAATCAAGGACTCATTATTTTGTAAAAACCAAAAAAAAACTATAATAAATAATAGATGCTACTTTATTATGCAGATATTTATTTGATTGAAAGTAATCAAGTGTTTACATTTTTAACATTTTTAAACCTTACTTGACACTGTCGTTATAAATACTCGTTGACTAGTACCATAACAATATAATACATAAACAGTTATGCAGCTTCCTTATTGTTAAAAACAAATGTAATGTTAATTTCTATCAATCCTTTTCCTAGTCTACATGGTATTGGACTTGCAATTTACACTACATTCATTCCAAATGTTCATATTTCATTTTAACCCAGTGAGCATGTACTAAGGGCAGCCGAGTAAAGTCTTACTTATAATTAAAACAATTTTACGTAAGTTATATCGGTATATTCATACTACATTTCAGTATCACACATTGATTCAAACTAACTTTACATATAGGTACCTAATTAATTATTAAGTGTAGGTAATGATTATACTGGAATAGTGTAGATTAATTTTATTTTAAACTTCAAGCAATGGTGTATTTTATGAAAATGGACACAAGCCAAATATCGAACAATAATTATTTTAAAATGACATATACAATTTCGTCCTAACCGTTTCTAAAAACCTACTGCAAATATCTTAACAAGCTAGAATATAATAATTAATTAAACTTACAATTAACGAAATACGAGAAATAATACGTTTTACATCACGTTTCAATACTCCCCAACATTAACAATTTCAGTAAATTGGAACCGATGCAAATTTTCTACAAAAAATTTACAAATTATGACGATTTAACGACGGCTTCATAGAATATTCTATCTTAGTAAAAAGGATGTGTAGTTCACGAGTGGGATCTTTAATCAATCCCATAATCAGTGTATTATAAAGTAGGTATGATCATTAATCATCGTAGTAAATTAATGCAAAATCGTTTGCGTTTATCTTCTTCGTTGGTACACCCCTGGCCACCACTTCATAATGAGAGAGCATAATGTGGCGCCTCCATTAACAAAATATCACTCATGAATTAATAATTGATAAAATAATGCGCATGCACATGGATTTAAATTAATATGATTTAGAAACTTTTTAGAATTTAGTTCGATGTAGTTATACGAGTTAGACGATTGTTTACCCATTGAACAAGTAGGTAGTTAACATTTTTATAACGAATTGCTATCTGAGGGCCTAGCCAAAGAAACATTCGCTAATCTTCGTTATCGTTTCGCTTTCGAAACATGTATGGGATTGACATAAGGTTTCGTTAACAATCGAATTTTAAAACGTCAAATCCATATATGTTTCGAAGCGAAGCGATAGCGAAAATTTGCAAATGTTACTTTGGCTAGGGGGGGCAGAGGTCTTAAGGTGCATTCCATTCCGAAAGTGGCGCCCTCGGACGTATTTATTTAATAAGTTGTTAATAGAAAAAGATTTTAATAAAACTAAACGAATTTTGAACACCCACAGTTATAACTGAATTTTTAAGATCCACTGGTTAGTATTTTTTACCCGACTACGGCGAAGCCAAAACTGAGGGTACTTATATGATTTTTTAGATGGTATCATTACATTCCCACGTCTCGTAGTCATTCGTAGACTTCTACGAATGGAGTTTTTATCTACTTAGATAAAAACGGCCACTTTTAGCAGTTTTGTATCCACTTCTAGAAATTACTAATTGACTACGAGGGAAAATATAATTGGAGATAATGTAAATTGTAACCTTCTAAAAATACTAGATTACGGAACTTAAAAATTCCACGTTTAGTTTTGAAATTAGGAACTTATTATAATTAATAAAATTCACCGCGGCGCCACTTTTGGTCTGGGTACCGTCTTAAGGGAATTACATAGGCCAGACTGACAAAATTAGCTATATTAGGATTTAATTAGGTATCTTAAAACGTAGAAATGATTACGTCTTCAAAAAAGTATGTGTTATGATAATGATATAGGTAGGTACCTTAATACTAACAATTACTTAGTAGTTTTTAATTCAATTTTATTATTAATGCACATACAATTTCTTTTCAAACCCCATATAAGCTGATATTTTTAAGACTATAGAAAAAAACATGAAAGTTATTCGACCAAATTATATTATTATTATTCCTAAAATTAGGTTTTCGTGAAAGTAAGATTAACTAGAAGTATCATATTTTTAAGTTGAAAGCGAGTATACACTTTTAAACTTTCGCGTTGCATTGTACTTAGTTAAAATGACAGGAATTAAACGCGTGCAAACTACGATAGGTATTTTCACACCTATTTATTTTCCCGACGTTTCGACAGATTTGCATCGGCCGTGGTCGCGGGCTGACTGGAGCTGCGGTGTTGAAAGCGAGTTTTTAAAAATCAAGCTAAGAGCATGCGCTGATTTTTACTTTCACGAAAAAGCGATATTACTTCGAACGTATATAAAGTTGCTAATTTTGGCCTATGTAATCCCCTTAACATAATTCCTGAAAGCAGTAATTTAGCTAGCAGTTGTAAAATTAAGTATACGAAAAGCGTGAATAATAAAATGATAGCCCACAGATTTGCTCACTGCACCGTGGAGGTGAAAATTACGTTGTTCAGAGCTTAGTGCACCTCCTACTTTCCTTTTACGTGCAGTCTGTGGGCTAACTACACGAAAAGACAGTACAGCCACAGTAAAGAAATTACCGTGGTACAGCGCTTGGCGTATCCAGTACAATAATGCGTTCAGGGCGCTGATGGGGCTGCCTCGGTTTTGTAGCGCATCAGGGGCGTTCGCGGAAACTCGTGTGGACTGCTTCCACGCCACCATGCGCGTCCCTGGTGCGCCGGCTCCGTGCCAGCTCTATCAGCTTCCTGCCCCGTATTACAACCTCTTAAAACATGCCAGTTTTCTGAATGACTATCAATGCGTCTCTGTTATTTGCTATACGCTCGACTGCAGGTACATCAAGCTGTATGGTTCATGTGCATATTATGCATATGTTTAAGTGTTGTTGCGTCTTTGTTTGTATTGTAATGCTCTTACTAACATTATTGTTACTAACCATTTGCTGGTAGTTCGAAATAAATGATTTATTGTTAGTATTAACAACCAACACCATCCCACTTACAAGTGGTAATTCTCTGATGTGGGTATCGAATAAATAACTTCTCGTGATTATTTTCAACTTTAACTGTTTCACTCCGTTGATTGACGATCGCATCTTTATAAACACCAAGTACCTAAACCTATATTAGTTTATCCCTCAAGGTGAGGCCGGTGCTATATGGGAATATAAAGCTCCTACTCTTTAAATTGTCCTAGTACTTACAATGTTTAAACTAGGCCATCAGTTGCAAACTATGGTGCTTTAGCAAACTACACAGTGATTTTTCTAAAGTTCCATTTTGTGACATACATAATATAATGAGAATACTAGTAATGTGATGTTTATTTTATTTCACTTGTTCATAGTTTTGTTGCGAAGCCTGAGAAGGAACCAACTAAATGCTAATAGCGGGTGACTGGCTCATCTAAAAAGATAAAAGAAAATAATGTTAAAATCAAATGACGAACTTCACGTTTAAAGCATGAATCTAATATGATTGATAGGCATTTCTATTTTCTAAATATTATCAGACTCGAGTGTATTATTTTTATCAACAGCTGGAGTTTTATCTAAACAACTTTCTTGAATTTATACATTGCCTTTATAAATCATCAGTCTGCTCATTTTCGAAAATTTACAGTGAATTTAATAGATAAATTAGTTGAAATAGATATTATTAGATATCAAAGGTATCTCTTATGGAACAAAGAGGCTTAGCCAGCCGTGAAATACCGACAGAGTTCATTAGTCACTACATCCTGTGCTACATTACCAGGGACCGGATTAAGTGCTTAAAAACCCCTTCGTGCGTTTGGGTTTTGATTATTTACAGAATGAAAAAAAAAATTGAATAAATAGATTCTTTGATAGGGAAACCCTATTCGATATGGAAACATTATAATCATAGCATCATGAGAATACGAGATATCGTAGATCAAAATCGAAAGGGTTCCGGTCCGGCCTGCATCACTACTTAGAGCAAAGACACCAGCAAACTAAAATCTATGGAACAAGCATTCTGCTCAAAAGATAGCAACACACAAAAATAATGTGCGTGTGGTGTGAGTGTTCCTATCCTAGAAATTGATTTGACCATACGAAGATTTTAAGAAATAATTGTGCAAACTTGATGGTGAAATCTTAAATTTTGTGAAACCTATGTAGACTAAGTTATGGTCGATTATATAGAACACTCATACCGCCAGTCTCGCGAAAACGCCATACTCGATATCATACAATATACTAGACGTATGTTAATAAAAGATATATATGGAAAATTTGTGCTGAATTTGTGACAACTATTCACAAAATAATCAATTCATTATCATGGTTAATTTGGATTTTATAAGGGTTTTTTTAGGGTCTGAGTGTTCCTGAAATCACTAACTTTAACTGAATAATATTGAAATTTTATTATTGTATATGATAATTCGGATTCAGAGTAAATTTGTGACACATAAATCTTGTCACAAAACGTGTTAGATCAAGAGCAATTAAACATTTTGTTTCTTTTTCAATGCTCGTGTGAGTGTTCCATATTTTGGCATTTATTTGATTAACCAGACCTCGTATACAAGTGGAGGCTGCATCCAAAATTGTGAAAAGTTTGTTCCTAAAATTTAAAACATCGTCTATTTCCGTAAGTGTTATACTTTAATAGTTATCATTTTTTTTACATCTTCAAAGGAAAGTCTTATGTAGGGTGACCATGCATATGAACAAAAAGCAGGAAAAAACATTTGTTTAAGCATTTTATTACAAAAAAATAGATACAACACAAAAATTGAAAAAAAAAAAATTTATGGTTGATAACATGCAATTAAGGGTTGCGTTTATTGTTACCAGCATCTTTATGTAACAGTTATTTTGTTACTTACGCTATAGTACCTAGGTATTACATTTTATTGGACTCGATAACATCTTTATAGGGTTCCGTAGCCTAAATGGCAAAAAACGGAATCCTTATAGATTCGTCATGTCTGTCTGTCTATCCGTCTGTATGTCACAGTAACTTTTTTATTTAAGTCTAAAAGTCCGTATGACAGAGAATGTAAAATAACAGGATCATCTTTACTATTGTAAAAAAAAATCCCTTAGTAAAATACGGGAACGGGAATAGGATTGAGAACGAGAACGGGAATTACTAATATTAAGAATGTGAATGTTTAATGTTTTGGATGTTTAGATGTTTGTTACTCAATCACGTAATAACAAAAATTAAAAATTTTAAAAACCTTCGTCACACGGCTGATCAGGTCATGGTTACCCTACCAATCGGTTCATCCGTTTAGGAGCTACGATACCACAGACATATACACAGACACGTTAAACTTATGACACACCTCTCTTTTTGCGTCGGGGGGACAAATAATGGCTGAACGGATTTGGAATGGCACACAGATTCTGCCAGATTTGATTGCAACAGAGTTACATAATTACCTCCCGGTCAAAAGTTCCCTAGGAATTTTCCGAATATTCACGCGGACGAAGTCGCGGGCAAAAGCTAGTATTAGATAAAATAAATAAAAAGTACATATAGAAAAATATAATAACTTACATGATTACTTGTTATTAGTAAACAGAAACACTGGAGAATTTAACAACAGACTGCAATAAAAATAGAATTATTACAACGCCAAACTACGAGTAAAGGTTAGCCAATACGAGGGTAGACGAAAATTGTGTCCGACAAAATAAAAAAGCATACCCACCCTACATAAAATATTCCTTTGAAAATGTAAAAAAATTATAACTATTAAAGTATAACGCTTACGGAAATAGAAGATGTTTTAAATTTTAAGAACAAACTTTTCACAATTTTGAATGCAGCCTCCACTCGTATACGAGGTCTAGTTAATCAAATAAATGCCAAAATATGGAACACTCACACGAGCATTGAAAAAGAAACAAAATGTTTAATTGCTCTTGATCTATCACGTTTTGTGACAAGATTTATTTGTCACAAAAGAGATGGTCCAAAAATGTATGGAGCCTGGGCCAGGTCTATGTACGGCATAGAAAAATGAAGGAAATGGAATTTTATGTCGATTCAAAGCATTTTAAAATACTTTGTGACATTTATACCGAGATGGCGGCATGATGGCGGCATGTCAATGTCATTTTGACAACTCAATCTATATATATTTCATGATTTGCAATAATTTTTGAAATGGATTTGAAACTATTTATTTTATCTGGTTGGACTGACGAAATAGTTTTAACAGTGATAAACCTAGTGGTATCTACCCAAATGCGACATACCTAACCTATAAGTACCTATAGGTAGTGCGTGGAAAATCTCAACATAAATCATCGATGAGTCAAAAAATTACTAGCAAATTTTAAATATTTCTATTTTTCTGAGAATCCTTATATTTTTTTCTGTTTTTTGGTGTGCCGTACATATACCTGGCCCAGATTGGACCTTCTCCTTTACTCTGAATCCGAATTATCATATACAAAATTTCAATATTATTCAGTTAAAGTTAGTGATTTCAGGAACACTCACACCCTAAAAAACCCTTATAAAATCCAAATTAACCATGATAATGAATTGATTATTTTGTGAATAGTTGTCACAAATTCAGCACAAATTTTCCATATATCTTTTATTAACATACGTCTAGTATATTGTATGATATCAAGTATGGCGTTTTCGCGAGACTGGCGGCATGAGTGTTCTATATAATCGACCATAACTTAGTCTACATAGGTTTCACAAATTTTTCGATTTCACCATCAAGTTTGCACAATTATTTCCTAAAATCTTTGTATGGTCAAATCAATTTCTAGGATAGGAACACTCACACCACACGCACATCAAAAATAAAAAACCAAGTGAGCGGGGCTAAAATGCTGGCATTTAAAATGCAGCACAAACCGACACTGATTGCATAATAGCAACCATAATCTGTATACTCAATAGATATTTACACACTGCAATTTTTGTAAAGAATGTTAACATCTCTCACTGGGAGTGTGGTTAGCCCGACTAAATGCTGTACGATTTGTCATTTGTTAGCCCCATGGTGCCATTTTTAACAATAATTGTTTGCAATTACACTTCCATAGATTTTGTCCTCCGAAAGGTTTCTTTCAACAAAATCTTCAAAGAAAAAAAATATTGTTTAATAATCTACTTTGAGTCTACTTTTTCCACTTTAAATGAATATAATAACTATTTCACCATTTATGTAACTGACGACCCAGTCAATAAACACCTACCCGTAGAAGCTATAGCTTCCACTAGTAATACTATGCATACTAACAATTATTTTAACTGTAGAAGTGTAACTAAGTTACAACAGAAAAGCTAGCATTCTATGTAGGTAAGTGGATTGCAAACTTCACATAGGTTTTCTTACAATCCTAACAATTATCTCATAAGTTTAATTTTGGTCAATAATTCTAAATATTATAAAACTAAATGAAATAAATACAATATATGTGAGGAATACTGGGTAAGTACAAAACAACCAGTGTCAACTAAATTACAAAATAAGTTTTACAGCAAATAATAATTTTGTTATAAAAAAGGAGAAATAAATACCTGTGTCAGGGTTATTAAAAATAGTATTAAAATATTACTGTCATGTATAGGTAAATAAAGAAACAAATTATTTTGGCAAGAATAAGTGAACTCAATGGTACTCTCGAATCAAGATGAGATCACATTAAATTGAAGGTAAGTGGTGTTCATTACCATTATTAAGACACATTCAGAATGTGTTATTCTAGCGGTTCTTTACAGATTAATTCATAAAAACTCATTATCAATTTATATATATTGTTTTATAATTTTAATTTCTGGTTGATACTTATTTCAAAAACATAATTTTGAAAATTACTATAAAGTTTACATAATAATTAGCCCATTAACTGATTTCGCACCATTTTAAGGGGTGTCAGTACGATAGTGTTAAAGATAAAGTTAAACATATTTCATTCTTTAATCCATTTAGATAAGATTAGAAGATAACAACCCACATTGTGTAAAAAAAATATCTATATTTTATAAGAATCTTGGAGAATCTCTTATTTATTCAGGTATTACATTTTAAGCAAATGTTTATGGTGCAGTGAACAAAATACATTGGAAGCAAACTAGTGGCATTCCGCATTCTTTTGCTTATTTTAAATTATAATATGACGTTTGTAGTATTTATTAATAATAAAATTAAAATTTGCAATGGAGCTCATCACAAGTAAAATGTGAAACTATTTTATAATGCAAATAATTACATTCTTTTAGGCACTGCTGTTTAAACACATAGATTAATAGATCACTGAGGGTCCAAGCCAGTTGTGAAATGATTAGATAATGATTACATACATACCTATAATTTTACTTTAAAATTTTCTATGAATAGATTGAATTTATAATTGAACATTTATGTATTTTATTTATGGAACTTTGATAGCTCTAATAGAAATCATGGATTGATATACAACAAGTCAACAGTACATTTCAATAATTTGATACCATGGACATTTTGCAAATGTGGATAAAGATAGCAATAATTTTAGATTTCAAATAATTACCAAATTATATAACCACTAAAAGTGGCTGCTTGTATCAACCATATCCTACACAGCAAAATTTATTTGTTAATATTCATCAGCAAAGCTAACTTCAACATAAACTTTTAATCTTGAGTTAGCCTGTCAAAAGCTGGTTAAATAAAGCTAGAACATACTGACATGTTTAACATAAGCTACTTACTGAAGGCAATTAATTACAAAGTGGTGTATTCATTAACTTGCATGATTAGAAGAGCTGTCTGAATAATTCAGTAGGTAATACTCATCGTTCACTATCTTAATTGAATCAACCCATTATTTGAATATTAATGTTGGTGGAGCGAGCTATGCTAAGAGAGTGGACTGAATTTCAACCAACAGGTTCGACGGAATGAGCTGCCCAAGGTATCATAATTGTGATGACTGTTGTCACTAAAGAGGTGCACATTGGTCATTGTAAGAGTACTTGCAAGCAACTATGTTTTTTAAATTGCAACCAGTACTTTTAAATTGAACTATATAACGCACCTAAGGTAGAACATAGTAGGGGCTGAATAATAGATAATTTATGAATGTTAATGTGAAATTCCATAATTAACCCCACCTGTATTGAGGCCCGTGTTCTCTGAAGCGCCGGGCGCCGCCGCCGAGGGGGCCGGCATTGCGATGGGTGGGGCCTGCTCGCCTTTCGGTCGGCCTTCTCCACCCGGCTGAACAGTAACGGCTTGCACACCATCCGAATCATCGCGCTCTAAGGTGTGGTAATCACCGGACTCCTCGGGGGGACGAGGCTTGCACTTGCCACAGCAGCAGTTGCAACAGCAGCATAGGCAGCAGCAGAAGTAACAACCCGTCAGAATACCACAAACGACGAAAAGCGCTTTGCACCAGGTACTTGTGACTACAAAATAGGCGTTGACGTTTTCCTCGCCGAATTGCTCGGCGATGTATAATCCAAGAGATCCGTAATTGTCGTAAATGTTCCTTTTTGTTGCATCGCTGAGAATAGTATGTGCTCGGTTTACTTCCTTAAATTTATCTGCAGCCTCCGGATTATTGGGGTTTTTATCGGGATGATATTTTAGTGCTAATTTCCTGTAGCTCTTTTTGACGTCGTCTGCTGTAGCAGTTTTTGGTACTTGAAGTATTAGATACAAACTATCACCGGCAGTTGAGAGTTTTCTTTTATCCATCTTCTTGGTCGATTCGAATGGAGGGCAATACAATCACGAATAAATAAAATACAGAAAAAACTGCGCCAGATTGAGAAATTACTTTGCTTTCTGACTGACAGACAAGACAAGACAATTCAACACAGAGTAAATAAGACGACAAGTCGACAACAAGGTTGCGTTCCCAACCTACGCTCCGAGTGCACCCTAAAGCTCTAACAGCGGCGTTCCAAATCATTGTTTAATCTTTAACCTGCGGTTCTACCGGCTAAAAACAATGAAGTTAATGTTAACAGGGGGCTTACCATCAGCAAATAAGAAACCGTTCAGTTCAAAAGCAGGCCTTAAACAGGACTGTTTAAGGCCAGCTTTCATACTAACCGTTGAGGTCATAGTACGAAAAAGTAATGCAGTTCAATATAAGCCCTGCTATAAGAGCTCATAGTAAGGTCCCTGTAATTTGACAGATGTATATGATACATTGCTACTTCGTTTTGACACAAATAAAAACTTACTAAAGAAAAGTAGCAATGTATCACACCCATCTGTCAAATTACAGTTAACATTAACTTCATTATTTTTAGCCGGTAGACCCGCTGGTGCCAACCCTAATTGGTGAAATCAGATACTAATTGGGGCATAGTGTGATCGCTACATCCAATTTGGGTTCCTAGATTGGATGGACGCTAGATCGGCGTATGTAATCGCGGCTTCACCTAGGCCGCGTTCCGAATCACGCCAACAGTGCTCACAGCATGTGACGTCATTCTATCGGATTCTACGTCAGAGCGTTGCAACCAAACAACCATCAAAAATGATGGTTGTAAATCACTCTGACGTTTGTCTATAGAAAAAATGTCAATGTCATTTGACATTATTTTGTATTTTTGATGTTTTTATGTCTAATTTTTGAAATAATCATGGTAGATCCTCAAAAAACGGATTTTATTTGATTTAGTATAAAGAAAAGTTTAAATTATTCGTATTCCAAATGGAAAATGAAGAATTTGTATTGACATTGACATTTAAAGTTTTTGGTCGTTCCAAACCTTAGAGCGAGTTAAAAACAACCAAACAACCGACGCTCAAACGTTCTGAACGCAACCTGGTTGTGACAACCGAACGTCACGCTCAAATGTTTGGAACGCCGCCGGCCGTTAGAGCGTTCGGTTGTGTTAAGCGCTTATTACACCATCCTGAATATCGGATCCGGAATTTAGTGTCCGATTTAGGACGAGAAATTCAGTCGCCAATTAGACCGTCCTGAATGTCGGATCCGATATCACAGCTTTACGATCATACAGTTGTTAAACAATGTTCTTGTAGCCGTAAAAATACATAGCTAGGTAAATAGGAGGTATATGTAGGTAGCTAGGTAGATAGTAGGTACGTGTCATTTTCAACGCTAATCTGAACTAGTTTTTAACCGACTTCATCAAAAGGAGGAGGTTCTCAATTCGATTGTATACTTTTTTTTATCGTTATTCGCGCGTATCTTCGACATTTATGGACCGATTTTGATGATTTTTTTTTCGATTGAGTTTTCTTGCGAGATGATCCCTTTTATTTTTTTTTCAAATCGGTTCAGTAGTTTTCAAGTAATCCCGAAAATACTATGACTTTACATCAACTACCTTGACGACTTTGTTATTTATGAACCGAATTAGATGATTGTTTTTGTTGGAAAAGGGATACCTTTGTGTATAGTCTTTTTAACAGACTTCAAAAAAAGGAGGTATTCAGTTTGTATATGTATGTAGGTATGTTTCTTCGCGATTATCTCACGTTTGGCTGAGCCGATTTTACTACCTAAATGATATACCTACACTACCTAATACAGAAGGTACTTACACTAAAAATAAAAAAAATAAAAAATTGTTTAAAAAACAAAAAAACCGACTTCAAAAAACCTGCCTCTAAAAAGCAAGAAATAATATATAAATCATTAGATACGCATTATCATATCATTGATATAATAAAACACGTCTATTGAAGTCGGGTGGGGCTTTTAGAATAAAAAAAAGGAAGTTGTAGGTACTCCAGCCCCACCCGACTTTAATAGACGTGTTTTATTATAACAATGATAATGCGTAGCTAAGCTAATGATTTATATATTATTTCTTGCTTTTTAGATGCAGGTTTTTTGAAGTCGGTTTTTTTGTTTTTTTTATATTGATGTAGGTAAAAAAAAAAGCAAATCACAGAGTGACAACCCTTATATACTTTTAGTCGTTGCGCCAACTGTCTATCTAGACGAACGGCGCGGCGGATTTTTTTTCGCCAACATAAAAGGCGTTGACTGACTGTACTCTTTATGCTGTGGTACTACTGTGTCGGAGCCGAGCGTCCTGAATGCGATTACACTGTCCTAAGTGCTTCCGATTTAGCATCCGTTATGTCGGAGACAATTTCTATCCTAATTAGGATCCTAAATCGGATCCTAGCTTCCTGAATGCAATTACACTGCTCTGAATTTAGGAGCGACTTCATATCGGGTCCGATATTTAGGATGATCTAATTAGCTCTTTAGGTTGCACTCGGAGTGTAGGTTTGGAACGCGCCTCAACCCTGTAAGCGTGATTCGGAACGCGGCCCTAGCTGACTTGACTTTCAAATGAGTCAAACCATCCTGCCTAGCATGACCAATTTATATCGCGTGATACAGCATTTTATCGACACTCAACTGTCAAATTCTTTTGTCTTTTTGACAGCTAAACGTGATAAAACCCTATATCACGCGATATAAATCGGTCATGCTAGGCAGGCAGAGCCTTCTATAATTTACAAGCCATGAAGTGACGGCAACATTGCATGTGGTCAAGCACATAGTTTAATAATGTTCTTTTTATTATTGATTATTTCTTTTTCCTTTATTATATGCGTTTAAACTAGGTGTAAATTGTGATGTAAGATGATTTCAATCAAGATTTTATATTTATTATTATTATTATTTTACATGAGGTTTGAGTCGAATTGTTTGACCTTTTCGGGGATCCTTTAGTACGATGAGCATTTTAATCTAGGCCTCCTCTAGCAATGAATCTTACATCATTGGAAAGGTCTTTAATTTTGATACATTTTATTGTATGACAGCAAACGTCAATTATTAGTACTTTGAGAGTTAAATCGCTCTGAAATCAACCAAATTTTATAACATTAATGACCTAAAACTCCGAAAATAAGTACTAACTATTGATAAAAAGTATGTTTACCGCAAATATTTTCATATAAAAACCTTTCTAATGATATATTATTCAATGCTAGAGGTGGGGTAGATCAACTCCCATAGACAATAAACCAGTTTTATACTTTAATAACCTTTAACTCCAAAAGTATTAACAATTGATATGAAGTATATTAACAGCAAATATTTGTCTTTAAAAGACCTTTCTAATGATATATAATTTATAGCTAGAAGGCGTGTTAATCAACGCCCTGGTGAAAAAAATCAACAAAAAAGATGACATCTTTGGCAGCCATTTTTTCTTAGTTAAAATTGAGTTTTTTCTCATTGTTTAATATATAAAGAACTTCAATAAAAGAACTACATTATTTTCATATTTTCAACCTCCTACAATAATTACGAAAAAAGTTATCGACCTTTTAAAATTGAAATATTCCTATACATTTAGTATGGAGACCGGCCGACGACATGACCACGAACTGACAGTAACAGACGTTGCCAAACCTAAGTTCATGGCTTGATACCAATAGAGAAGGCTATGGTCAAACAAATCATTGATTGACTTGACTTGACATTGACAAATTTGTATTGTCACAATGATCTGCTATCAATTTGATTTAATATTTTAAAATATTATAGTGATTATTTCCTCCTGTGATATCCTTCTACCTTGCTACGTGCTTGCTACCTCATGATTTACGGGTAAAGGGTCGGAGAGTCGGGTTTAAAGTTATTAACATTAAATAAATAGCCAGTTATATGAAACATTTAAAATAAAAAAACAGCTCTCTAGTAGGTTATGAGTGAAACAAATAGGGTTTTCAATTTTTAGTTTGTTAAAATGGCCTAAGATCAAACAAACATGCAGGTAACTATAATGAAGGCTAAAAGCTTTTTTAAGTTGTATCAGCAAGCCCTGAATCGCCGACCTTACTTGATGCAAGCTGTGCAAACTGGCACTCTCATGGCCGCTGGCGATATTATATGCCAGGCTTTTATTGAAAAGAAAACAATTAAACATTTGGACTTAAAAAGGACGATTGGATTTTCATCCATTGGCTTTTTTGTGGGTGTAAGTAACACTTGTACCTACCGAAATTTTACAACCCGGTTTGATGTTTGCAATGTTTTCTTATAATCGTTCACATATTGTGCTGCAAGTGCTGTTCCCATGTAGGTATGTTCTATCATTCCATTATTACACAGCCATTAAAGTTTCAGACCAAAAAGTTGTCTCGTGTAAAATGGAAACTCATTTGAGCCAGGTGCTGAGTTAACTTGACCGGGTTGTAGTTAAATATTTACTGGTTGGTTGATAGTTAGATATATCTGTTAATGATTTGATATTTCTTCCAGGGCCCTGCATTACGAGTCTGGTATGGTCTGTTAAATAACCACATAGGTTCTTCTGGCAAATCTGTAGCCTTAAAAAAAGTGTTTGTCGATCAAGCTGTCTTTGCACCCGTATTTTTGATGTTAATTTTAGTAGCTGTAGGAACACTACAAGGAAAATCCTGGGATACTATAAAGACAGACTTGGAAGCAAATTATCCTGATGTTTTGAAAACAAACTATTACATTTGGCCATGGGTGCAGCTAGTAAATTTTTATTATATACCACTTCAATATCAAGTGCTTGTTGTGCAGTCTGTAGCTTTATTCTGGAATACATATTTATCATGGAAAACTAATAGAAAGAGGCTTGTGGAGTAGTTTATTTAAATTCTGGAAGACCAGTTTGTCTTGTGTTAAAGTGTTATACCTTACTAATGATTGCAAATAATAAATTATAATATAAAGTAGAAAATGTTCTGCATCAAAATGAATTGTGTCACAATGCTTGTTCTATCAAATAAATCTCAAGAAATATTGAGAGTGTAGTTAAATAATTTAGAATCACATTATGAAATGATGTGTCTGAGTGAGAAGAAAGAAGTTAATAGGATTGCTTTTTAGCAATCCTATAAATTTTACAGAATTTCAGTTTAGCATTTTAATTACCTTGATTTGCGAAACTAATAGAAGTAACAGTGCTTGTAGTGAGAAAATTAAATAACCACTATAAGAGTAAAACAGACCAGCTAATGTTTTTAAAATAAAACACTTTATAACGGATAGGTAGTAGCGGGGTAAAAAGTTTGATTTTGTGTCTAGTGAGCGCCAAATCTTGAGAGGAGTGAGGTGAATAATGTTTTTAAATCAATGTGTGTAATTTTTTAGTTCTTTATAAATTAAGTTTAGATCCAAAAAGGGAAGTAGGCATAGTGTTACGGCACAAACATACAAAAATTGTCTTGGTTATGGCTCCATCCCTTTAAGACCTTGCTTTTTACTGTTAAATGTTTAGATTCATTTAATATAGTTTAAACCCAAAGTAGGTAACAAAAGTAGGGCTCCACAATATAATTTGAGAATAAAGGAAAATCAAAGAAAAGTTGTTTTATTTTTGTAAAGATGTGTGTGTCTCCAGCTTTCTTATAGGCGATAGAGAAATTCTAAGCATGGTCATGGTCATATTTAGGAGGATTGTCAACCACGTGGTCTCCATACAAACGGCGATAACGTTTCCCACCCTCTAAACCTTAACCTACAGCAATGAGTTTTTGGTTGGTTTTTGGTATGTTTTTGAAATGCCTAAAAACTAGGGCTGTACGTTTTGATTTTTAAAATATTCATTGTAGATTTGAAAATATTGGCACTTCTGTGTTTTGTATGAAATCACTAAAATGCAAATATTTCGAAATCTATTATAGATATTTAAAAAATCAAAACGTACAGCCCTAGTATTTAGGCATTTCAAAAACATACCAAAAAATCATTGCTGTAGGTTAAGATTTAGAGGGTGGGAAACGTTATCGGCGTTTGTATGGAGACCACGTGGTTGACAATCCTCTTAAGTTTATTTGAATAAAAGCTTATTTCACTTTCACTTTCACTAGATGTTGAAAAAGTGAACGTCTAGCTATGTAGAAGCGAAGGTAGAAGCAAATCATATTACTTTTTGGTAGGTATCTGTTGATTTATAAATTCGAGCCCACTGAATCCAAAAATGCCAAATTGCCAACGGAGGCGCGTTCCAAACCTACACTCCGAGTGCAACCGGACGCTCTTAATGGCGCATGGCGTTCCAATTCCAAACATTATTTGAGCGTGACGTTCGGTTGACACAACCATCAAAAATTATGGTTGTAAACCTTTTAATATACTATATCTATGGTTGTAAAACGCTCTGACATTTGTCTATAGAAAAAATGTCAATGTCATTTGACATTATTTTGTATTTTTGATGTTTTTATGTCTAATTTTTAAAATAATCATGGTAATCATCACCCAGTGAACGTTTTTGTCAGAGCAGGGTTGCGTTCAGAACGTTTGAGCGTCGGTTGTTTGGTTGTTTTTTAACTCGCTCTAAGGTTTGGAACGACCAAGAACTTTAAATGTCAATGTCAATACAAATTCTTCATTTTCCATTTGGAATACGAATAATTTTAACTTTTCTTTATACTAAATCAAATAAAATCCGTTATTTGAGGATCTACCATGATTATTTAAAAAATTAGACATAAAAACATCAAAAATACAAAATAATGTCAAATGACATTGACATTTTTTCTATAGACAAACGTCAGAGCGTTTTACAACCATAATTTTTGATGGTTGTTTGGTTGCAACGCTCTGACGTTTGGAACGACACGGTTGTGTCAACCGAACGTCACGCTCAAATGTTTGGAACGCCGCCGTTAGAGCGTTCGGTTGTGGTTAAGTTGCACTCGGAGACTATTATATATTCTGTGCCTCAGAGTTGATTGCGACAAGTTACATACCCCCCGTGCCCCGGATGTACCTATACTATGTCTTAACAAAACTTTACTTCATATAAGAAAAATCGGTTATAATAATCGATTATTTCTAGGCATAAAATAATCGATTAAAAATATATATATTATTTAGCAATAAAATAGGTAGGTAATAATTTTTTTTTTACACTTTTTTAATTTAACGAGAAATTACGTCTTCTGGCTACGCACTGGGGCCCTATTTTTGAATCCATCGACTGGCGTCGAGCGCTTGACGTGCGTGTGGTGCTAGTGTTCCTTTGCTAAATCTTTTTTAAAACCTAAAATATATAAAAATTGGACTAAAAACATTAAAACAGACTAAAATGAATTCTCTTGTAATTTTTTATATTAAAACCCTATCTAAGTATCTATACCTACAGAAGTTTTAAACCTAAAAACGTGGGAGCGCATTTTGTAAAATTGTCTTGTTCTCATTCTTCTTATTTTTACCCGACTGCAAAGAAAGGGTTATGTTTTTGTTTTGGCAATCTACTTTCCCTTTGGAAGTAATTTTTGCCAGTGTCAAGTGTTGAATAGTTTAGTGGTAGCGGTCATATTGTTTCAATTTTCATTAGCATGCGGGTGCATCGCATTCCAATGCTGCTTGGAGCATTTGGCACGAACTATATCAAGACAGTTTACTCGGTTAGTTCTGCCAAGGTAGCCAACCACTACAATAAAAGACTCAGCTTCACACAACCAAGATTGCGTAGACACTTGTACCACAAAATTGCACCGATTCTATAAGAGCTCATAATATTATAGGCCCCAGAGGCGCTGCCGCTGATGGCCTTTCAATTTCAAATTGGTGTTTCATAAAATTGCCACTAGTGGGCGCTCTTTTTCCCTATATATTATTTTACTCTTTGGGTGGTGGCAATGGCACCTTTAATCTTCATTCTGTTGTTATTTTTGTCATCCCCATTCATCATTAATCGAGTAACAAAAATCGATTGTTTAAGAAAAATAATCGATTATTTTTTCACATCCCTGTCTGTCTGACGGTGACTGACAGTGACAGGTTGTATTGGTTTCTGGTTTGGTTGATCGATTCGATTCGATTATTCGGCTTTTTAAGTAGGTATTTTCAATCAATTCTTTCTTTTTCCTGTTTATTTCCATTATTTAAACTCATAGAGAAAGATAAAAAGTATTAAACTAGACAAGACAATTAGTCAAGAACACTCAACTGAAACGAAACGAAAGTTTAAATAAGGTAGGGAGGAAGCCGGTACGGTAATCGGCGGTATCAGAAGGTATTACATCATATCGTCGAGCTTATCTCTAAAAAGTGTAAGCTTATTGAACAATCCATTTTCTAGAATATCCTGAAGAAGTTAGAAATGGAGAAAATACAACTTGTTTCATCTAATAAAATTTTTGGAGGTTACCAAAAGGTATACTCTCATGAATCTTCAGAACTCAAGTGTAAAATGAATTTTTCTATTTACCTGCCTCCACAAGCGGAGGGTGATGTGAAACTGCCGGTTATTTTTTATCTTTCTGGACTTACATGTACTGAACAGAATTTTATCACTAAATCAGGTTTTCAAAGGTTAGTAAACAAGAGCTTGCTAAACTACGGTGATCGCAACCTTGGCCACACTGTACGCACCGCCTTTTGAATTCTTTGTTTGAAATTCTATACAACCTCACATCTAACAACTGCAGTGGTTGCACTATCACTTTAAAATAAGAAAATAATGCGTGCTGTGTACTGTGTAGCCAAATCTGTGTTCACCACCAATGCCCAAAAGTCTGAACATGAACTTTAATTATAAACTCCAGTTTGAGTCGGAGCATAGAACAGTTTTACCAAATTTTATATGAAGAATTGAAATGTTTAATTTGATTTTAATCTAATTTGCAGATATGCAGCAGAGCATGGTATAATAGTAGTTGGCCCTGATACTTCCCCTAGAGGTGTCAAACTCCCAGGAGATGACGAGTCCTGGGACTTTGGAGTTTCTGCTGGTTTCTACTTGGATGCTAGTAAAGAGCCATGGTCTAATAACTATAGAATGGGTAGTTATGTGAACAAAGAGTTGTATGAATTAATCCAATCTGCATTTCCTAATGTTGATCCTGACCGAATTGGAATTATGGGACACAGGTGATTTCCAATAAAGGTGCCGACACACTATTCTGTTGTGTTGTGTTGCGACAGAAGCATATCGGTTTCATACATATAGTATGGCTAGAAACACATTATTACAGTGTCGTGTCGACAGAATACCTAGTATGTTTCCGCCTTGAATTTTATAATGAAACAACTTTATATTGTTAAATTTGAGATTTTTGCATTTACAATGCTATTTTTACACAATACTAAATAATATACTAGAAAAAATATGACTCGCACCAGATCAATACTCAGATGGGAATCGAACCCGCGACCTTTGGATATCGGGTCCAATGTTTTGACCGCTGAGCTACCGAGTCACTAGTGACATCGCCGAATTTCTTCTAGTATATCCTACTCTTACGCTGCAAGCCAGCGTTATTTCACCAATGTGAGGAATTACCTCGACATTCAATTGAAATATCTTTCCAGATATTTTGGCAATCGATTAAGATGAAATAGCTATATAATTTTACTTTATATTGGTGTGTTTCTAACTAAAAGGTTTGGTTGTTTTCAGCATGGGAGGACATGGTGCCCTTGTATCAACTTTGAGAAACCCTGGTCTATACAAGTCAGTTAGTGCCTTTGCCGCTATTTGTAATCCCACTCAATGTCCTTGGGGAGAAAAAGTATTCACAGGTTATCTTGGTGACAACAAGGCTGAATGGGCATCATGGGATGCAACAGAACTTGTCAAAAAATACAATGGACCTCCTTTGACTTTGCTGTTGGACCAGGTATCTGCTCAGCTATTGAAATGCATTTTATTCCCTTCGGCCGCATACGAAACCGTATGTTCGTAACCAGTTGCGAATGAGGAAAAAATAATCCTTGTACGAAACCGGTTTCGAAATAAGAATTTTTCTTCCTTGTATGAATCCTCCAGTTACGAAAGTTATATAACTTTCGTAACTGGAGGTTTCTATGAACTAGTGTCTACAGTGTTATCATTTATTGTCGCATTGTCGTCTACACGTATAATTACAAATGAGGTTTTTTTTCTTAAACGGAACCTCTAAGTTAGGTACTCCATATCAAGCTGTCATATGGGACTTGTACTATTATGTATTCTGTGATATGGGTGTGGCCACGGGTATTACCGTCAGTCACACTATATACTACAGTGTTTGAAAATAACCTTGTAAATCCGAATATAGTAAATGGGTCCCTACCATGCACACAACTCCGGAAAATTATTATAAATCCTGGCTAAGTTTAGCAACTGGAAATACCAGGAGGAATACATAAGGAAAATATATAAAGAAGTTAACTTTCTCAATATTTATGTAGGTAACCTTGGTAATCTGATAAATCATAAAAGTCTCGAAAAGTTTAAAAAAAGAGATATACCTATACATTAGTGTGTACTAATAAACTTACGGTAATCAAAATGACCCGTGGTCTAACCAGCCAGTGTGTGGCAAGAGGAAATACAGATGTAGAGTTCCTTGTGTGAAACTTCAGAAAATTCTTTTGAAACCGGTTTCGTGCAAGGAAAATTTTTTCCTCATTCGCAACTGGTTACGAACATACGGTTTCGTATGCGGCCGAAGGGATTTTATTTAAGCTTAACTAATCATTTAGGATATTTCTGAATGATTATTGTTTAACTGAGGAGCTCGGTGGCGCAGTGGTTTAGCGCCTGGCCCAGAGATTGCGGAAGTTAAGCAACGTTCGCAAGGGTCGGTCATGGGATGGGTGACCAAAAATTTATTACCTCGAGCTCCTCCGTGCTACGGAAGGCACGTTAAGCCGTTGGTCCCGGCTGCATTTGCAGTCGTTAACACCCACCAATCCGCATTGGGCCCGCGTGGTGGGTTATGGCCCTCCTTACCACCCATAAGGAAGGCCTGTGCCCCAGCAGTGGGGACATGAAAAAAAATGGCTGATGGACATTGTTTAACTTAATTTACAGGGTGCTGGTGATCAGTTCTATACAACAGGCAAGCAGCTTTTGCCCGAGAACCTTGTAGAGGCCTGTCGCTCTGCCGGAGTGCCAGTAATATTAAACTTACGAGAGGATTATGATCATTCTTACTACTACATATCTACATTCATTGGAGAACATTTTGATTTTCATGCTAAGATACTCAAGAGCTAATTTGTTTTGAAAAATCTCGACCAAGTCGATACAAATAAGAAATGCATTTATTGATGAAATTTTCTATTTTATTGTATAAAAATGTTACTGTAAAAACAATAGAGGTTCTAAACCAACTTGTTTTTTATTTTAGAATAATATTTTTTATTTTAGAATAATAATCATAAAATATTTTAATTAGTTCTGTCTGTGAGGATCCTGAAAAAAAACCATAAACAGGTAATTTAGTTGATATTCTTTTATTTTATCACATATTTTATGAATCAATAGTTTGATATTTATAATAACAACAAAAATAGCTCACAAATTGTAACTAAATATACTTAGTATTTTGGCTATAAAGGTGCATCTGTGTTACATAATTATAGGGTTTGTTTTAACAATTTCCTGACCATGTTTTGGACAATTCGTATAGTATATAGCAGTACAAATCTTGGATTTTTCATGTACTACTTGTTTCAAGGTAATTGTCCAAGATCAAGGTGGTAGGTACTTATGCCAAATGTAATTTTCCTATCTGCTTGTATTAGGTTTCCTCAGTGCGTGATAATACTGCAGGAACTTGTCTCTGTTCGCCCAAACATGAGAGCTACCCCAGTAACACCATGCTCTGCCAACAAAAAAACATAAAAGTTATTAGGAAATATAATATTTCTAGTTCCAAAGAAATCGGAAATAAAAAAGTAAGGATTAGCCACTCTTTATAGAGCCATTATAATTATTTAAACATCTTTTGTGAAGTTCGATATCGCTTACATTACATAAGAAATAAGAAACAAATTTTTTCTCTTGAGGCCCAGAATATGTTTATTCTGGTATTCTGCTGGTAAAGAGAAAAAAACAACATCACTGTTTTGGAGAACCTTGATCTCCGTAACTGGAGGTCACACAATAGTATTGATAAGTAAGTGTAAAGTAAAATGTTTTGTTTTGATTTGAGCTATCTTGTTACGAATTTATGCGAATTGTTAATTAACAAAATTTTGTAACAAGCCAAAACAGACGTAAAATGTATATTATTTAACAATAAACGATCTACAGAATAACTAATAGTACAAATACAAGTCTACAGCACTTGGAAGGTATATACCATACACCCGAGACAATATCAACATATCTATGTACATTCAGCAGCATATCAAGCTATACAAAACTCAAAAATCTACAATGAATTTTGAACCTTAAACTGCTTGACTTAAAGTTTAAAAATGTTTGAATAAATTTGACAGGTTGTAGAAGCCCAGCCTGCCGTGTACCGTACCTCGCCCGGGAATCAAACCCAGGATCTCAGAGATAGTAAGAGTAAGAATAACTTCAGAGTTAATTAAAAAAGACAGACAGACAGACTGAGTCACACCATAAGGGTTCCTTTTTACCATTTTGGTACGGAACCCTAATACCACCAAATACAAGTGACCGCAACACGCAAGTAACCGCAACTCAATTTTATGTTTAATTTATTTTAATTATATGAAAATATAATTCTGAGAAGTAGAAGAGTATAATGTATTACGTCAGAGGAAATATTGTAAGTATATCTACATTACCAATTAGATCAGTGGTTCCCAATCAGTTTTTTTGTGTACCTCTCCAAGAAAGACTCACGTAGGTACCCCTTATTGCAGGAATGATAAATAAAACAAGTTTTTTTACTGATTTTATTAAATATGGTATTCCACAGTGACGGATTGCTGCGCTACGCGTACCCCTTGAATCTTGATACAACCTCGCATACCACTGGTGGTACACGTACCACTAATTGGGAAGCACTGAATTAGATGGTAGGTACTTACATCCCGAAAACAGCGCCGCCGAGGTGAGCCGCATGATCAAAAAATTTCCATCCTAGAAGAACGCCTGCCAAGTCCACACTCATTATCGCTTTTATAGCCTGAAAATATATAAATAGTTTAATAGTATTACATTATTACTTGAATTTCATAAAACTTAATTTGAAAATAAACAATAGAATTTTAGTAAAAGAGAAAGCTGTAACAAAAATAAATATTGAAAGACCCCATGCAAGTTTGGAAATACCTAAGGAAAAAGGAAAAAGAGATGACATGGCCATTAATAATGTAATTAGATGTTTTTGTTCGTGGGGAAAAAAATATTGATTTTCGATAAATTAATCATTCGATTTATTGAGCGTTCGATATGTTGACCATTCGATATTTTGAACGTTCGATTTTTTTACCGTTCGATGAATAATGTTCGATATTTTGATTTTCGATCATTTGGTATTCGATATGGCGTAGGTAACCCCTTATCTTTGACGAAGTTAGAATAAAGAAGGGTTAGATACTCTTCAACATTACTTACCGTGCCAGCGGCGAATGTGTACATAGGCAAGAAAATGATGCTAAGCCTGGTGTCTGGATACTGCACGCAAACAAACGACAGCACCGACATAATTGCTCCCGACTGTAACAAATTGTAAGTATGAGTATAAATAAATAAATATTAGACAACATCTTACCTCCAACTATCAATTGTTATCAATAAAAGTTCTTATTTGCCATACAATAACGGGTGTAACAAGACCTTCAACGAAGCCGAAGTCCACGTATTCCGCCCATCATCAGGATCATTTTTGTCTTTTAGACTATACCTAGGAAACCAATAGTTACGAAGTTATTGAAGGTCAAAGTGAAATATTTTTTATAAAATCTTATTTTATTCGTTATTTTCTACTTTTTGACTCGAGGAACATTATCAAAATTTTAAGTATTTCGTAACAAACAATGGCTTCAAAACGTCGTCACTTGATGTATCTCATGAGCACGCACATAAACGCTGCCTTTCAACTTGGCCGCACGCAGCTGTGTAGCATACACCCGCAGGCGCGGCCTGTTGTATGCGTCACATTGCGTGGTAATGCATGCAATGCTTTTTAACACCAAAAATCAAAATGGTTTCCCAGTAATAATTTTGAACAGAAATGGTCCTGATGATGGGCAGAATACGTAGACCTCGGCTTCGTTGAAGGTCTTGTTACACCCTGTATATTTGATTTACAATAAATTTGCCCCTCTTGGCCCAGAACCTGGGTACGCCCATAACAACACTTGTGTTATGGAAATCAGAAACAACGGTGGACCTACAAACACCATACCTGAGCCAATAAAGGAAAGTTCGTTATCTAAATTGACCCGGCTGGGGATCGAACCCAGGAGAAATGGCGACACCTTGAAAACAAGCGCACAAACCACTCGACCACGGAGGTCGTCAAACAGTATTGTAGTAGGTGTACCTACAGACAGAATCTGACAACATCGGTAGCACTTAGCACGCAAGAGGATACTAAATAATTACCAGTAATTTATGTTTGACTAAATATTTTTTTTATTTATCATTTAGTGAGCTCTTCTGTTCACAAGTATATAAAACGTATTACTTTTACACAATTGATTCATGAATTACTGTTTTTTTGCATATGATAAATAGGTAAATTGAATCCAAGCACTTTTCTTATCATTACCAGGTACACGAGGGGTGTCTGTTAAGACTTGAGATAGAGCTATGCGACAGAAAGAGAAACTTTCGTGGTTGCATTTTAGTAGATTATGCCTAGATAGAGCTTTATCCGTTTGATAGTGTATGTATTATACAGCCAAATTGTGTCCTACATCTTGGCAGGGACCACTTTGAAAACCGCAATTCTGACTACATGGAAAATTTCTCCCCAATTAGTCCCAACTAGTCCTACTTTTTCGGAATTAGTCCCAAAAAGGACTAAAAGATATAAGCGATTTAAATGGTCCATGCCAAAGCAAACCTTCATTTTGGCAGGGACAGGCTATATCTAGTGAACCTAAACACCTAGCCAGGATCTGATTATTCAAAAAAAATCTCCCTTTTTTATGGATCCCTCAATGCCTAGAATCAAAACGAAATGAAGCGCCGTTTAAAAAATATAAAGGAATGATTTGGTCCCTGCCAAAATCAACCTACATCTTGGCAAGGACTTTTGAACCAGGTCACCTAGAGAAAATCTGATTATTGGAAACGATTCGTGTAAATTAGTCCCAATTAGTCCTAAAGCCACAAAATTAGTCCCCCTTTAGTTTAGGAGATAATCGGAATTAAAGTTTGGTTTTTATAGTACAGGAGCCGACTTCCTATTTAGTGACGATGTTTGTAACTTGTTTTATTTTTGCGTGTTTGTGTTAAAATAATGAAGTGTTATTAACGTATAATGTAAAACAAAAGTATAACGTAAAGTAATACGTAACTTTTATGCATTTTCGAAACTCAAAACCTTAATTTTTAAGTCATAAAATAAAAATGATTTCTTAGAGGTATTTTGATCCCGGGCTCCTGGACTATATCAAAAACATGTACAGTCGCGTACAAAATAATTTCAAAAGAAGTATGAAATGGTCATGTATAAAGTTGAATTTTAAAGTTATATTGCTTTTCTTTCGAAACTATTCATATTTAGAGTAGAGAGTGATTTTCTTCCTTCAATGGGTTCACTTGAAACTTTGTACCTATACAGGGTTATTTGTAATTAATTTAAAACCTCTCATCACACCATCAAACTGTACAACTTTCATTATAGGACCAACCTTGAAAACGAAAAAAAAAATCAGCTGTTTCATACATTTCGATGGAGTACCTACCTACGCATTGTACTTATGTATGGAACAGGTGTTTTTTTTCTAGTTTAACAAGAAAATAACAACTCAATGTTAAAAAAATAAAAAAATACAAGATGGCGGCCAACTTTTTTGTTTGTATGCCGATTTCGATGAAACTCGGTTTTTGCTACTATTTTGACAAGAATACAGCAATGCAATGTTAAAATATAAAAAATCCAAGATGGCGGCCAACTTTTTTGTTTGTAGGCCGATTTCGATGAAACTCGGTTTTTGCTACTATTTTGACAAGAATACAGCAACAATGCAATTTGAAAAATATAAAAAATCCAAGATGGCGGCCAACTTTTTGTTTGTAGGCCGATTTCGATGAAACTCGGTTTTTGCTACTATTTTGACAAAAATACAGCAATGCAATGTTAAAAATATAAAAAATCCAAGATGGCGGCAAACTTTTTTGTTTGTATTTTGACAAGAATACAGCAATGCAATTTTAAAAATATAAAAATCCAAGATGGCGGCCAACCTTTTTGTTTGTAGGCCGATTTCGATGAAACTCGGTTTTTGCTACTATTTTGACAAGAATACAGCAATGCAATGTTAAAATATAAAAAATCCAAGATGGCGGCCAACTTTTTTGTTTGTAGGCCGATTTCGATGAAACTCGGTTTTTGCTACTATTTTGACAAGAATACAGCAACAATGCAATTTTAAAAATATAAAAAATCCAAGATGGCGGCCAACTTTTTGTTTGTAGGCCGATTTCGATGAAACTCGGTTTTTGCTACTATTTTGACAAAAATACAGCAATGCAATGTTAAAAATATAAAAAAATCCAAGATGGCGGCAAACTTTTTTGTTTGTAGGCCGATTTCGATGAAACTCGGTTTTTGCTACTGTTACAAGAATACAGCAATGCAATTTTAAAAATATAAAAAATCCAAGATGGCGGCCAACTTTTTTGTTTGTAGGCCGATTTCGATGAAACTCGGTTTTTGCTACTATTTTGACAAGAATACAGCAATGCAATTTTAAAAATATAAAAATCCAAGATGGCGGCCAACCGTTTTGTTTGTAGGCCGATTTCGATGAAACTCGGTTTTTGCTACTATTTTGACAAGAATACAGCAATACAATGTTAAAAATATAAAAATCCAAGATGGCGGCCAACTTTTTTGTTTGTAGGCCGATTTCGATGAAACTCGGTTTTTGGTACTATTTTGACAAGATAACAGCAACACTATGTAAAAAATATAAAAAATCCAAGATGGCGGCCAACTTTTTTGTTTGTGGGCCGATTTCGATGAAACACGGTTTTTGGTACTATTTTGACAAGAAAACAGCAACGCAATTTAAAAAATCCAAGATGGCGGCCAACTTTTTTGTTTGTGGACCGATTTTGATGAATCTCGGTTTCTGGTACTATTTTGACAAGAAAATAATAATGAAATATTAAAAAATAAAAAGCCAAGATGGCAACTTACTTTTTTGTTTGTGAGCCGATCGATTAAACCATTTCCGTATAAAAATCAGCTGTTTCATTTTGACAGAGTAAGGTATTGGACTTTTATGTATTTGTCCATCATTATGTATTTAATTGTACTTAAAAAAAATCTTAAAAAGCTTTTGCATGGAACAGCTGATTTTTTTTCACCGTAGAAGTCTCATAGTGAAAAAAAACCACTCTAAAATAAAAATAAATAAACCTACCAAATAACCAAAGAACGAAAAAAACAAACACCTGCCAAGTGCCAATTCAGTGTTGCCGTTTTCCCGTAAAATGTTGTCATAGACGAAAGTTGAAAATTAAACCTAATTTAAAAAAAATAATTAAAATAATGCAAAATGCCAAGTTCACATACATGTAAAATGGGGTGAAAAAATGCTAAATTTGAATAAACAAAATGGCAACACTGCCTTTCATGTCTGTAATTTTTTCTAGTAACTTTTGACTTATGTAAAAATTTGGAAAAAAAATAGGTAGGTACTAAAAATATCGATAAAAGTCACTAGAATATTAAAATAGTTTTGATAAAAAATGTGTAAATAAAAGCGAATTTATGAAATCAAGCACTCCTTTATTAATAATTATAGGCAAATAGTACCTACATAATTAACAAAGGTGTAGGTACCTACGAAAATATGTAATAGGATTCAATTTTTCACAATTTTGCTTAAAAACATTAAAATATATTAATTTAATTTCATTTAATTTATTTATTTATAGTCAGGCATCATATCAGGTAAGTTATACTTTTTTTAAGCGACTAAATTACAAAAATATTAAAAAAATCCGCTAATCCGGCTACTATGTCGCTAGAACGGCAACACATCATGTAATGTATGACAAAACGAACTGTTTTTTTGGGTGTGGTATGGCTTGGTTAAGAGCCATTTAGACAATATGTTTCGCAACATTTAGGTACCTGTCTCGTCCATTTTGCTTCAAATGGATGACACAGATAGATGATTCATAAGCTGCACGACAGTATTGTCAGCACTATAGTGCTGACAACTGTACTTTTTGGTACGTTCTGGCAACACTGTTGACAATCGTGTCGTGTCATTGTTTGTTCGTAGGAAAACGCCCTTACAATCCCTCCCTCTTAGCCTAGCATGACCACCGAAACGTGATATGGTACCCAGTGATTTATCACGTTTAACTGGAGGGAGGAAGGGCTGCCCCCCTAGCATGACCGACAATACACGATATATCGTTTGTCGACACTCGACTGTCAAATTCCATTGTTTTATGGCAGTTAAACGTGATAAAGCTCTATATCATATTATCGCGTTTCGATGGTCATGCTAGGGGGCATGAGCATATTACACTATCATATATTATTTATCGGATGCTATCTCCGACGAAGATAGTAAACATATATCTCGGATGATATATACATGATTTGTTTATTATTTGTTTATTTGTGTGCAGTGTTGCCACTGCCTCTCAATCAAATCCCACACACATGGCTCCTTGATTACACAACCTTACACACATGGGCGTATTGTGGAATAGTCTTTTATATCCATTTTTGGGCAATGTGTCCTTTTCGGTAAAAAATTCCACAAAATAAATATCTATTTTCCCACAGATTTGTTCTGAACGGCTACTATCTTAGGAACAAGCGTACGCAGCGACATCTACAATTAGCTTTGGGTTGCCATCCCCACTGCTCATTTATGAAATATTCAGAATACACAACCAACAATGCATGTGTAGCGTGAAGTTGTATCAATCAAATCAAGAGCTCGTTCTTATACGAGTTCACGAAAGTTTCACTTGAAGAATTGGTAAAATAATGTCGTACACACAGCTGGAGGCACGAGGAAATACCATTGTTTAATTGCGACGCGACTTCGGCGTAAGAAAACGCCTTTCCTTTGCGAAGTGTTGCCAACCAACATAACTTTTGTTAGTGGATTTCGTAGGTGATTGTCGATAAAACGCCTTATCACGCTGCTTAACACGCCTGCTGGGGCATTACTATGAGCTCTTATAGCAGGGCTTATATTGAACTGCCTTTCTTTTTCGTACTATGACCTCAACGGTTAGTATGAAAGCAGGCCTTAAGGCCTGCTTTTGAACTGAACGGATTCTTATTTGCTGATGGTAAGCCCCCTGCTTTTGTTTCTTAAAAAGTGACAAACAAAAGGTGCGTTTCTTTCCACGCCGAAATGTTTCATTTCTTATATATTTGTAAATTACGACCAAGTATGTAATAGTACACAATTACACACATATTCCTATTACACACGGCTTACACACGAGAGTTCTTGATTCCACACAAAATGTGTAATTACACACAAAACGGCAACACTGTTTGTGTGTATATGATAGTGTAATATGGGCCTAAAACTTTATTCCGTTCCGCAATCCGCAGTGTTCCGATTGTAAAACTTATGTTCACAGATACTGTTTGTGCATTCCTCAATCTACGAAAGTTCGTGCTTAATGTTTTACAATCGGAACACTGCGCATTACGGAACGGAATAGTTTTATGTAATTAATTTTTACTGTACGCTTTTGTACATGACTGTACTTATATCAAAAAACGGAATTTCTCCTAAACTAAAGGGGGACTAATTTTGTGGCTTTAGGACTAATTGGGACTAATTTACACGAATCGTTTCCAATAATCAGATTTTCTCTAGGTGACCTGGTTCAAAAGTCCTCGCCAAGATGTAGGTTGATTTTGGCAGGGACCAAATCATTCCTTTATATTTTTTGAACGGCGCTTCATTTCGTTTTGATTCTAGGCATTGCGGGATCCATAAAAAAGGGAGATTTTTTTTGAATAATCAGATCCTGGCTAGGTGTTTAGGTTCACTAGATATAGCCTGTCCCTGCCAAAATGAAGGTTTGCTTTGGCATGGACCATTTAAATCGCTTATATCTTTCAGTCCTTTTTGGGACTAATTCCGAAAAAGTAGGACTAGTTGGGACTAATTGGGGAGAAATTTTCCATGTAGTCAGAATTGCGGTTTTCAAAGTGGTCCCTGCCAAGATGTAGGACACAGCCAAATTGAAAATGCTTGTCATTCATTTGTCTGTCACATTTTTGAATGACTTTTATCAGATTTGGTTAATATTTAAACTGACTGATATCTGTTATCTGACGATTGAAAAATCAGCCCTAAGACATAGATTTTAACCGCGTTTCGTTTAAACTAAACATAGGTGTTTAAACACGTGTTCTTAATCTTATGAAAAGAAAGAGATTAAGTGCTTTGAAATTGTACTTTATTGTCGTGCAGCGGGAATAGCTTATTATTTGATTGTCCTCGTGCAAATGGACATCTGTACGTTAAGTACTTACTATTATACAGGGTTATTTGTAAAAACACCAACAACCTCGCAGGAGTAGATTACCAACATCATATATAACAACATTTGTTCTCCGACTTTTATCATAACTCAATACATTCACCAAAAATCAATTTTCAAGTTTTTATTGTGCTGTTCGACACTTTTTACGTCTATGGATGGCCGCGCGTAGAGTTATGAACATACGAACGGTAAAAGTTTTTTTGTATGAAAGTAAAATCTAACGAATTATCAAAAGTCGTAGAACAAATGTTGTTGTTTATGATGTTGGTAATCTACTCCTGCGAGGTTGTTGGTGTTTTACAAATAACCCTGTATATTCTGTGCTGTGTCATTACATTTTAGGAAAGCAAAGAAACAGAAACACAAAAGAGTAACTCACTGCACCGAGACTGAGGCCAGGCTGGTTGAAAGCCACCTTGTAGAGGAAGCTGGCGAAGCTGCTGATGACGCCGGCGCTCAGGTACATGGCCACAAACTGCTCCTTACCTAACGATGCTACGGCAGCTGAGAAACAAAACAAGCCTTAGGTTGCTGTAGGTAGTGAAACTATCGTCGCCACAACTTTTTCTATAGTTTAATTCAATACAAAAGATAATTACAACAAATATTTTTTCCAATCGCAGCAAGAGAAACCGTAAAAGGTTTATGTGTTGCTGACATCACTCACTGACACAATTGACAGATAAAAAGTTTTTAATAGTCTTTTACATTGTTCCGGGTTATCCAGGATTTCATCAAGTAAATCCTTTTGAAGTTCATTTAACAATGACGGTAACATAAATATCGAGCAACGTTTACCATAAATGTGATATTGTATGAAGGCAGCACATACTTAGGTAAGTAAATCAGATTACGCAAATTACTATTTCTAATTCTTAATTTTAACAAAGAGCTGTTTTCTATTTATTTTTATTACTCGTTAACAAAGTCAATATTTAATTAAAATAAGCTCATGTAATAATTTCTTAAATTGTCTCTAATTTATTGAATAACTCTTAAAACTTACAGAAAGAATGAAAACTGTTGAAGAGTTATTCAAAAAATATTAGAGACAATTTAAGAAATTATTACACGAGCTTATTTTAAATATTGACTTGGTTTACGAGCAATAAAAATAAATGTAGTGGCGGCGCTAGTATCACTGCCAAAATAAAATAAAAAAACAAGCTTTTAGTGACATCTAGTTAAAATTTTGATAACTCCTAGATATGGTACGGTACTATCATCTACACTTTTAAAAACTTTTGACTGTCATTTGATTACAGACGGACGGACACCGGACAGGTCAAACTAAATTAAAAGCTTGTAAAAAGGCTTGTATGGTACACTTTAAAAAATCAAGCTTTCAGTTATTTAACACATTAACTGCCTCAGTCCCCAGACACGGTAGAAATCCTATTGTTTGCTGGTCATTTGGCAGCTAACAGAAGCTAAAATAAAAAGTAATGTTCTACAAAATATTGTAATAGTGACAAAAAATAAAATATTTACCTGGCATAAAGCTGTATAAAACATACATATTAGCAGCTAAATGAAAAGCTGAGTAATGACTGAATGTGGATAGGAGCATTGGCAAACATATTGCACCTAAAACAAACAAAATAAATCAAAGTATTTAGTATATAAATTACTGTAAACAGTCAAGTAGGTACCGGCAGCACAGAATATATCCGGCAGGCTGATTATCTAATTAAAAACCACCTAGCGACCGGTTTCAGTTCACAGATGAATGTGATACATTGCTACTTTTCTTTGGTATGTTTTTTTTACTGTAAGTGTACAGGTAGGTTCGAGAGTCCAACGCCGGTGGGGTAATCGATAACCCGCCTCCCCTGCTCTCAGCTTCAGCTTTCAGAGGATTTGGGGAACTGGGTGAAAAGGTTTCCGACCAAGGTGACTGATCACCCGTCCGGCTTCGCTGGCGTCCCCCCCTTTAAATAATAATCCCGTCGTGCATAAAAAACTATCAAAACAAGCCATCATAAAGAGTTTGTCTCGACATGGTATAGGTTAGTTTATTTCCGTTACTCTTCTTCTATACCAGTTTAAATTAAACAGAACCCAGATACTTACTTCCTGTGGGGCTGGAACAGAAGTATTTGACCATATAAGGTTGCAGAGCTCTCACTCTCCACGCTCCAAACACCAGCACATTCGCAGCCAAAATTGGATAGAATACTTTTTCGGAATCCCTTAGAGAGTGCCACCATTTCTCTACAGGACCTGGTTCAGATTTCTGTAATCGGGAAATGATCTTTTTTTTTATTGTGACCGACTGAAGTTATTCATATTATCCCTACCCTACTAATCCATATTAATATTATAAAAGTAACTCTGTCTGTCTGTCTGTTACGTTTTCACGCTTAGACCTAGACATAGGCTACATTTTATCCCACTGCTGTGCTGGGCACAGGTCTCTGCCCGCACGATTTAACCCGTAGTCCACGCGGGCAAAGCCGCGGGCGGAAAGCTAGTCTCCAATAATTTGTAGGATTAGAAAAAAGGCATTTCTTCTGGTGTGATGAATTATGTACCTACGTAATAAATTAAATTGAACTCATTGTTTTCACTACTTACAAAATGTGTTAGTTTTTTCTGTTGGGCACTTAGCCAAGTGCTAGGTCTTTTCAATATTGCAGATGTGTGAATTCTTACATTTTCATATTCCCAAATCACACAGCCAGCCAGACTTGCAGTAGACACCTGGTGTAGATGTAAATTAAAGAAATCATCAGATTCATAGAAAATATAGCAATAGGATTTATGCAGTCAAAAGAGCACTACTAAAACAACATTATAAGACAGCTAGATATGTTTTTATTGAATTGAATTAATTGTCATAACTATTACAACCTTGGAGAGTACATTTTCATTAATTGAAGATCTGAGATACTCCGTACCTGACTATCCGACCACTGTTACTATTCTAAGGTTTAGCAAAGTTGGTATAATATAAACAGAGATAAATTATAGTCAATATATTGCACACAGACAATGCATTACAAGAGGGTGGCCAATAAATTTGCCAGGTCAGCAAATTTTTTTAGATTATGGCTGCACCGGCTTACAACTTTTAAACCGGAGTGACATGCTCCGGCCAATCTTTGGCAGGCAAATTCAAATTACTTGGCGGGCCTAGGTTCGGCCGGCTTTGAATTACAACTTTGTACTTACTCCTACTGCAAAAAGAAATGGTTTGACCAATCCTCTGGCGTTAAGTGGTCCAGACTCGATATGAAGGTGCTCAAGGGGGTCGGATTCTATGACGCGGCGACCACCACGCCCAGAGTTTTGAAACGCACTCCGACACTGAATGTGGACATGGCTTTTGGAACTGCGGCATCGGTTTAACAGTACTGCCTTGCTGAAATATTACACAACAACAAATTTTATGTAGTGGAATGAAAACTATTAGTAGTACAATTTTTTGGAAAAGGGAATAAATATTTTGAGTGCGTTTTGATAATAACTATGTAGAAATAATTTTGTTATTGGTATTTAAAGTCGCAAGGTTACTTTTCATACCAACTGTTTGTCAACTCCGCAGCAGACCAAACATTTCTGAAGAACATTCTAAGTACTTTGTGAACGATGAAGGAATCTGTTTTTCCTATGTTACATTTTATGAGGTCAAGTATAATTTGTTTATTTAGTTTCACAAAAATAAATGTAAAATTTCAAATCCATGCATGAAGGAGGTCTCTTTGATTCTTGATGTCTGTCACGCAACTGTCACGTCCGTCACTGTCACTGGTGTCAAATCAAAATCAACAATTGACATGACATAAAAAAAAATACTGTCATTTTCATGTCAATGGATGCATTCCAGCAGGCTAACCGCTGAATCATCGATCGTGGAGATGAGTCACCAAATAAAGGCGCATTTACACGACCCACTGATCCGCAGGCTGATTATGTAAATAGAAACTATTTAGCGACCGGTTTCATTTGACATATATTGCTACTTTTCTTTGGTATGTTTTTTTTACCTCAAAAACAAAAAGCATTCATCTTTCAAATGAGACCGGTCGCTAGGTAGTTTCTAATTAGATAATCAGCCCGCCGGGTACACACTTGCGGTCGCTGGATGGGCACGGGGCGGGAAAAACATAATTTCATACAAAATGTATAGGAGCATGCATACGTAGCGGGGACGTGTTGCCGACGAGTTTTTTCCGTCCCGTGCGTGCCAATGCCACGTCCGGGCCCCATCTAAAGGCACACTACGTATGAATACTCCTATACATTTTGTTTTGTATGAAATGATGTTATACCGTCCTGTGCCCGTCCAGCGATCTTTACATACATGCGGCTATTGTAATCGCTTTCATTTGACAAATAGATGTGTTAAATTAGGAACTACTTATTTTCGCACAAACATACCTACGAAAGAAATGTAGCTATGTAGCATATCCATCTGTCAAATGAAAGCGATTACGATAGCCAGGGGGCTTACCATCAGCAAATAAGAAACCGTTTTCAAAAGCAGGCCTTAAACTGGACTGCTTAAGGCCTGCTTTCATACTAACCCTTGAGGTCATAGTACGAAAAAGTAAGGCAGTTCAATAATATAAGCCCTGCTATAAGAGCTCATAGTAAGGCCCCTGGTGGGGCCTTAATAAGAGCTCTTATAGCAGGGCAGCAGCCCCCAGGTAAGTTAAGCTGTAGAAAGCCCCTGATAGTGGCTATCCAGTGCCAGTGAGTGAAGGGGGAAGATCAAGATCGCACAGCACACCACCTTGACCGGAAGTCGGGAGTTTTTGGCGCCATTTTTTCGGGGTCAGTTCGGTGGCTATTTTAATTATTTGCAAATTGTTTATTAGTGGATATTGTGTCAGTTTTGTGGTACACACGCATCTGAACAATATGTGAGATAATTGAAATAGGTGTGATCTTGGTTGTGTGAAGCTGAGACTTTTATTGTAGTGGGCTACCTCGGCAGAACTTACCGAGTAAACTGTATCGATATATTTGATGCCAAATGCTCCAAGCAGCATTGGAATGCAATGCATGCACCCGCATTCTAATGCAAACTGAAACAATACCACTGACTTATTTAACACTTGACACTGGCAAAATTTACTCCCTGAAGAGGAGTAGATTGCCATAACAAAAAAAAACAAATATACAGACGAACATAGAACCTCCTCCTTTTTTGGAAGTCGGTTGAAAATAAGAAGTCATTTTGTTTTATCACAATGCGAAGTTCGTCGACAGTAGCAAATAGGTATACGGGTCAGGCCAGGAATTTTGCCACTATTTATATACTATTTTGCCACTATACTATTTTGCGACACCACCCTTGCGCTATTGCGCAAGGGTGGTGTCGCAAAATAGTAGCGCAAAATTATTAAGGAGCACATACATTGATGTGATTTTATATAACAAACTGTATCTAGGTACTTGCAAGAGGATTTGCATCACACCAGAAAAAGAAACATGATGTTGGTACCTATGTAAGTAGGTATGTTTAATTAATAATTGAAACCTCTACTCTACGCGTTCCCGAGAAAAAAGTCATAACAAACAGAAGGGCAACGAAATTATCTTTTATGTGTCTTTTTTCCTATAGAGGTACAAACTTTTAAATAGGTAGTAGGTATAGGTACCTACATTTGAAGTAAGTAGGTAGGTACCTGAAAAGCAGAATAATAAATAGCACACCTGAGTAAATTGATAAACATTTTGTATTCTATAGACTTTACCAAACATAATAAAGCACTTGTATTTATGTTATGTATTATTATTACCAACAAATCAATTAATAATGCTAGTCATGTTTCTTCCTTTTATTTCGGAATTACAGCTAAAAGTAGGTAATTTCAAAAACACTTGCAAACCTAGTGTGCATGCACTATTATTCAATAGCGTAAAATAAGTGACGCAATTTGGTATCGCATGGTATCGCAAAGTGGCATAAAGTCAGTTTTGCGGTACCGAGGCACAAATGAAATCGATTATAACACTTAAAATATACTATTTTACAAGGGTAATTTAACTTATACAGATCATACACATCTAATTAAACCATGCACAAAAACAATTACAAGTTTCAATCAAAAACTTAGCTTAAAATCTCAAAAAATGCACTCCGCAAAGAAGGTGACACTTTTCACTTTGATCGCCTGTGTCACCAAATTGACAAAAAATATGGCCGTCAACGCTGTATTGACCTAAGAGTACGTTACTTTAGTGTTGCCAGCACTTAAAAATAATTTTACTAAATGTTTTAAAACTACAAAATGGATGATAATGGTTGCGCAACATAAGTAGTGCAAAGAAATAGTTTTTCTACATTTTTTTGTTATTGCCGAAAATTTATCCTTTTTCTTAGGAAACACGCAAAGATATTAAAGGCATGGCTAACTGATTATTGTTTTATAACGTCAAATCAAACAGCTTATTAATATGTTAAGAAATGATCATTTTATCGATGTTTAAACTGTACACCTACCCATGCGGATTCGCAGTTTTTGTGAAAAAATCGTCGCTTTTGGGGGGAAAATGTCAAATAGTTTTCCTAATTTATAAACTTATCCAATTATCTTTAGCTGCCGTGGTTTGTTATTTCTTAGGAAACAAGATGATAACATTGAGAAATTTCTAAGAAATTTAACTATATTTAAAATTAAAGGAGGCGGAGACTTTTGTCACCTGGAATGTGGCAAAATCCCTGGCCTGACCCATATATGACGCGAAGGATTTCAGGGTAACGATTTTTGAAATAAGAATAGAAAGCCCTTTTTAACCGACTTCCAAAAAAGGAGGAGGTTCTATGTTCGTCTGTATATTTGTTTTTTTTGTGTATGTCCACCGATTACTCGAAGACTGCTGGACCGATTGAAATGATTCAAACGTAATTACATTAGGTAAACTCCCAAGTTGGTCCCATTTTTTAAAATTTGGAAATCGGTTCAGTAGGTACTTTTCAAGTAATCTTGAAAAAAGCACGAAAATAGTATGACTTTGTGTGAATTACCTCGATGATAATGGTCGCATTACTTCTTTGTTTATGAACTGAATAAGATAATTATTTTTTTGTAGGAAGAGGGATATCTTAAGTGTAGGTTCTTTAACCGACTTAAAAAAGGAGGTTCTCAGTTTGACCCGTATGTTTGTTTCTCCGCGATTATCTTACGTTTGGCTGAGCTGATTTTTCTACATATTATAATATTATACCTTACCTACAAGGTACCTACACTAAAAATAAAAATAGTTTAAAAAAAAACAAAAAACCGACTTCAAAAAACCTACCTCTAAAAAGCAAGAATAGTAGATTGTTATACGAGGGTCAAAAGGAATTGATGACTTTTACCCGTGTTAAACACTACTTTTCATTGCGAATTTCAGAAAAGTAAAAAAAGTCTTAGTTATTCCAAAATGTTTATTAACTAGTGGCTCTGTGAGCTGTAGACCTCGCGAGTCAATGTTCACCCTTTAAAGGGCCGTACAACGTCAAATTCGAATAATTTCACACAGTGCCGGATTAAAATACGTTCTTTTAAATATCTCCGCCATTTTAAAAAATATCGAAAAACTGTCTCGACAAAAAAATTCTACATAATTATCAAATCTATGCACAAAACTTCATGGAAATCGGTTGAGAAATGCGACCTGTAGAGGAGAACAGACAGCGCCGGAAAGCGGGACTGAAATATGGTTTTTTATACATATCTCCGAAATTAAAAAAAAAAACAAAAAACGGGCTAGACAAAAAAAATAAAAATTTTGAACCTAGTCATAAAATTTTACGAGAATCGGCTGAGAAATGCTATCTGTAGACAGCGCTGGAAAGCTGGACTGGAATATGTTTTTTTTACATATCTCCACCAATTAGAAAAATTTCAAAAAACTGGCGTGACAAAAAAATTATATGTTATTTTCGAACCTGCTTACAAAATTTCACGTGGATCGGTTGAGAAATGCGACCTGTAGATGAGAACAGACCGCTGGAAAACTGGACTGAAATCTGTATTTTTAACATACCTGCGCCATTTTGAAAAATAAACAAAAAATTGGCTTAACAAATTTTTTTTATATCATTTTCAAACCTGTAGAGGAGAACAGACAGCGCTGAAAAGCCGGACTGAAATCTGTTTTTTTAACATTTCTCCGCCATTTCTTAAAATTTCAAAAAACTGGCTTGACAAAAAATAATTATATCTTTTTCAAACCTGCTTACAAAATTTCACGTGAATCGGTTGAGAAATGCGACCTATAGAGAAGAACAGGCAGAGCTGGAAAGCGACCTGAACTCTGTTTTTTTAACATTTTTTCGCCGTTTTGAAAAATTTCAAAAAACTGGCTCGACAAAAAAATTCTATATAAATTTCGAACCTGCTCCACAGAATACATATCACAAAATTTCACGAGAATCGGTTGAGAAATGCGACCTGTAGGTAGGAACAGACAGCCGGACATACGAAAGAATTTTTGCCCAAGCTCGCACTTCGTGCTCGCTCGGTCATTAAAACATGTACCTACTTAGTAACTACATTGGTAGACCTTATAATTATTACCTATACCAACTTACCTTTAAAAACCTAGAAAAATCAGAAGAATTTGTGAAATTTAAAGTTAAATTCTTGCTTGGAATATTAACAGTTTGATATAAATTATTATGATGACAGATTTGGCTTTGTTGGATGCCTGTAAACTTCGAGCATCGCGGCTGAAGCCCGTCTTACTCTAAGCCTGTAAAAGTTGGAGATATTCTTTGGTCTTTGATAAGACGGTAAGTCCGTGGCAGAGAATCTCCTGAAGTAGTTGTTTCCTGTAGGCGAATGACAGCGTAGTTTTATGTTTCTTTTATTTTATTTGAACTTTTTGTTTTAGTTTTAACCCTTCAACGCCCGGAAAATGAGACACAATAGAAAATCTATTGTGTCTCGGTCGCCAGCGACCGCTCCGGCGTTAATGAATTAAACTCGTTTTTAGTAAATACAAAATCAACACAAATCTTTAATACGGCACACACAGCTCAAAGTCACAGAGTTAAGTAAGTCTCCTTACAATATTTTATAGTTTTTCTTATTTTAATTTTGGAACACGTCGCGTCGCCGGCCGCTCCGCCCAATGTTTTTATTAATTTTGCACTGGCTGTTTATACCATGTTTTGTTGTTGTTCGTGAATGCGCCCTACAAGGCTGCAACTTTTTTAAACCATTTGTTTTTAACTATTGTAAACTTTTTCGTTGCCAAATTCAGTTCTATTTTTAAATTACTTTTCCACCCTAGGGTGGAACGAAGAGTTTTGGACCCGCTGCTCAGTTCAAATATACATCACTTTCCGAATATAAGAAATGAAAATAATATTCGTAATAATAAAAATACGTCTATTGAAGTCGGGTGGGGCTTAGAATAAAAAAAAGTAATCTGTACTCCAGCCCAAGCCGACTTCAAAAGACGTATTTTTAATATTACGAATATTATTTCTTGCTTTTTAGCAAGAAATAATATTCGTATGCCGAATGTAAACGTTTTCTTGTCTCTCCTATTCTGCGCAAAGGTCCATTTGGGCAAGTGGATTCGTACAAGTGATGTTTTTCCGTCAAGGTATCTACTCCTGGGGGGTTATTCACGATTGTCGGAAACCAACTTTCCGAATCGAATGGGAAAGTCTAATAGTCTTCGATCATATTTTCTACCTTATGCTACCAAACTTTGTAAATGCATTTCGCTTTCCCGTCGAAAAGTGAATCGAATGCCAATCGAATGTATTTGTGAATAGCTATATTTTTGTTAAATCGAAGGATACGGATTCGAATCGAATGCTTTCGAGTAGATTTCCGACAATCGTGAATAACCCTACTGCTGCAATATTTTTACGCTATTTATTTATTTATTGTAATTATCTGTAATTTTATCCAATAATCTAACCTGTATTTACCTAGGTAGGTATTCTTCTGCCTAAGGTATTTATTATTATTTATATTTATTTATTTATTTATTTATTAAGAACTAGAGCATAGTTTTATATTTCGCCGACAAACTGTTATGCAGTTTGGCGAAAGTTAAATGTATTATTTTTTCTATGTTTTTCAGTAATAAATAAATAAAAAAAAAAAAAAAGATAGAGAGATACTTAAGTATTTTATCGGTTAAATTAGAAGTATCGGATAAATAAACAAATTATAACAAAAATCTACAGATCCCATACTGCGCGCAACTATAAAGGAATTCATTCTTTCTTTATCCCTACTGACAATAAAGTGCGCGCAAAGGACCCGCCAGTTTTTATCCGCCCGCCTAAGATAGCCCAAAACCCGAGATCCAAATTTTTTTGTTTCTTGAATCTATAACAAGGTATATCTACTTAAGCTAAGTAATATACACTCTACAAATTAACTAGGGACACTATATGAATATAGCTTGTAATATTATTTTTGTCTATCTACAGGTTGACTGGTAGAGAAGTTTAAGTACCTATAGGTAATGTATTATGCATTATGGATGAAAAAGTTCGACTTGTTGCAATTTTATTTGATTATAGTGACAGATTTTAGATAGAATGAAAGCTAGCAATGCGAAAGCTTTGCAGCATATTGAAAATGTAATAAAAATGTATAGAAAATTAAGATGTTTTTCGCAGTTATTCTTTGCTTTGAGGTTACTCAATTATTGAGTACCTATAGTTCGATTGTTATGATTAATTTTGTAGATATGAAATATAACTGTTAATCTGACTTCGCCTTCGCCAATATAAAATCGACTCTACGTAATCGCGAAAGGGAAACTCATTCGCTGTGGATATATACAAATCCATGGAGCCGGTTATGATGAATTAGGGGTACTTTAGTATGGAACAAACATTTTTATTGTGTCTTGCGACGTTTGGGGGGTAGCAGGGAGTGGGGTGCCCTTGGTTTGCGCATGCTTTGTGCGCTCACCTCTGCGCGGCACCGTGCCTTCAGTCTACAGCTGTGAGGCTCAGGGAGACGGATTTCTCGTGCTTCTCCTCCTTAACGAACGGTTAGGACCATACAATCCTATACAGGACAAAAGTGAGTAAAAATAATTATTGTTTTATCTTAAATTTCTGCGCTTTTCTAAACTCACATTGGAGAACTCTTACGTGATCTCGTTAAAAATATAACACAAGAAATACTATTTTAGGGCATGACGCCAATGATTAATTAGTGATCGAGCGTAAGTCTAAATAGCTAATTTAATAAATGAGGCTACTTGCCTGGAAAAATTTTACGAATTTCATGAAATTCATGTCGGCGACCGACAATTTTAACCGCGAAATTCTACTAATGGCGTCGACAAATCAATACAGAGACCATGTGGTTAGGTACCTATACTCTTCCTGGATTACTGATTCTGGTTTTACCTATTGCATAATGAAAGTGAAAATTACGTACAAATGTTATTTTCCATTATTTGCAGAAATGATGAAGCCAAAATTAAACGAACCGCATCACCGCCTCGAAAAACTTTTTAAATATCGAGCATTGTGACGCACACCAATTTACTTAATTAAACTTTGAATTAAAATAAAGTACCTATACTTCATAATATTTTGAATTAAATGTTTAAATTATGTGTAAAGTAAAACAATTACTTTTTGAAAAATAATTATTGTCGGTAATAGTAATTTAATTAGGTATTTAGATATTTGTCTATTATCTATCAACTTATTCTTTAGAGTATTTTTATATCGAGCGATACTGTGTTTCGGATGTCTCCTAACAGGAGACAAGGATAAGGATTGTTGTTACGTAAATAGTGTTGAAAAAGCCAAGCTTATTAATCGTTGAAGCATAAAATAAAGTAAGTTTTAAAAGTGGTATGTAGGTGCTGTCTTACTTTTCGTATAAGTAAGTACATTTCTTTAAAAAAAGATGGATTATAATTTAAGACAGTAAGTAAAAAAAAATTAATAATGGAGCCTTATTCCGACGACTTGTTATGGCTGGTGGTAAGCGGTTTTGTGGTGGCTTTCGTGTTGGCATTCGGCATTGGCGCCAATGACGTGGCTAACTCGTTTGGCACCAGCGTCGGATCCAAGGTGCTGACTCTCACTCAGGCCTGCATCCTGGCTACCATCTTTGAGATTGCTGGTGCTGTTCTGATTGGTAAGTTATATCGAAATAAGAAAATATAAGTAACACTATGACGGAGAAGAACTAAATTCTCTTATCTTACACAGTTACACAAGCCTTACTTTACAGGAAGAGGAAAAATATAATGAATAATTTTTTTTATTATAATTTTACCGTAATCTGATATTAAAAGTATTTATGTTATTCTAGCGATTTTATAAAACTATTGTTTATTTGTTGTGTTAGGATTTGAAGTTAGTTTAAGTTAGACGATTTTTCTACAGTAAAATATTCCTTAAAGTTCCTATTAAAGGTTTTATTTCTCTTTGAAAATATTTTTTTATAGGGCAGAAACCTTATGTACCTATATTAGAAAAAAATATTAACTGATTTACTAAAGTAAATGTCTCATTCATTATATCTAGCGCCGCCAATACATTTAATTTTATGATGATTGAACCTTATTGAGAGAAGATGATGATTGATAAGAGAAAATTATGAATTTGAATGTTTCATTATCAAAACAATAAGAAAATCAGCTGACAAACAGAGGCGAAATGTACTAAACTTAGTTAAATTAATGTTTAGAGTGGTATGTACAGTCACGAGCAAAAAAAAGGTACACACTTTAGAACTAAGTATGTCACATTCAATCAATATAATTGTATCTCAGTGTGATAATGTTATACCTAGGTTATTTAAAACGTAATGTGATAAAGTTCTATGGTGTGTACATCTTATTGCTCGTGACTGTACATAAGTACTATATTCTGTGTAATACTTACCTACTTCGGTGAACGGTGCATTACTTTTTGCTTTTACAGGTTACAAAGTATCAGATACGATGCGCAAGGGCATACTGGACGTTTCTCTGTACGCGGATGGAGGGGAGCACCTCCTCGCCGCAGGGTGCTTAGCAGCCCTTATAGCGGGGGCCTCGTGGCTGATCCTGGCGACGGCCCTGCGCTTGCCCGTGTCGGGCACCCACTCTGTGGTGGGCGCGACTGTGGGGTTCACACTCGTTGCTAAGGGGCCTATTGGAGTACGATGGTCGACGCTTGGCGCCATCGGTAAGTTTGGTTGAAGAGCCGTAGCGGCTTGGCTTATCCTGGCGATGACCCAAAATTAAAAAAAAAACCGGCCAAGTGCGTGTCGGGCCACGCGCCGTAGGGTTCAGAAGTTACCTTATACCATATCATGTTTAATTCCACTATAATTTTTCGTCTGTAAAAATAACTTTGTTTTTCAGAGTTGGTATGAATGACAAAGTTATATTTGCGGTTTGCTCATAAACTAATTATTATATCTCGTTCAAACCAATTTCCGTTAAAAAAAAAATATTTAGAGTTATAGCATATATTTTTTTTAGATTTTTCACTCTCTTATTTCAAAAGTTAGAGGGGGGGGGAGGACGGGACACACATTTTACCACTTTGGCAGTGTTTATCTTTTAAACGATTGACTTTGAGAAGTCTTAAGAACCTCAATGTCATTTTTAAACACCTATCTATAGACACCCCACACGTATTGGTATGAAGAAAATTTTTTTTTTCAGTTTCAGTTCCATGTATGGGGACCCCCCCTTAATCATTATTTATTTTTACTTTTGAGTTAAAATCGTTAAGCGGTTAACAGAATACAATCTACTTACTAAGTTTCAACTGTGTAATCCTAATACTTTCGGAATAAAATGGCTGTGACATACGGACGGACAGACAGACAGACATGACGAATCTATAAGGGTTCCGTTTTTTGCCATTTTGGCTACGGAACCCTAAAAAGCGCCGCGCGGTTACAAAGCCACTGCTGTTTCTGTCACCTTCTGGTAATATCCAACTCTAGATCGGGAATATTTGAAATATTTAATTGACCGTGCAGGCGGCGCCGGTTTCCACTACGTTCTAAACGTTGTTGACCAAAACGAAAATGAAAAGGTAACACTATTGGTTTCGTCAATTTGAGGTAAAAATTCAGAACAATCATCTGTCAAACTTCAATATTCGTTCCATCGAAATTATGTTTCGCTCGTAACTTTATTGCACTCGTACCGGTTCAAATACACTAAATTGACTAAATCCGATCGAATCAAACGTATGTAAAAGATCGAGAGCGCATACTACAACCGACATCGCCGACTACGCGCTCATTAATTTTTTTTTGATCGGCCGACATCTTCGAGCAACGCCGGCTTCGTCTGGTACAGAAGCCCGTCTTACTCTAAGGCCGACATAGTTCGGCCGATGACGGATTTGGTGTATTTGAACCGGTAGGCAGAGAATAAACGTCAAACTAATTTCGTAACATCGAATTTTTAAAACGAGTAGAACCGTGGAAGGAAATGAGCGAAATTTCGATCGAAATTTAGTTTTTCGTTGAATTAGAGTTAGATCTCTCGACACCACGCGCCGCCCCGGCCCGCTTGCCAGTGATGCTAGCTAAAGCAACGAAATTCTCAGTTAAACTAGTTAGGAAAATATCCAACACTTTTGGAGCAATTCGAAAGTACAAAATATGTCGAATCGTAGCATGAATTTTTTTGCTACGAATTTGCTACGGGTTTCGTAGCAAAATTTGCAAATTGTTAGTTAATTGAATGTGTTGGATTAGATGTCAAATGAATAAAAAAAAACTCCTTTTTTTACTATAGTTAGTTATTATAAAATAGTTTATATTATTATAATAAAAATCACATGTTTGGGGGACTGAACACACCGGTCATTCGGACCAGCGCAATGCAATGCAACGAAGAAGCATAAAGTTTCTTTATCTGGTTCTAATTTTTTAGACCTAAAATTAAAGCTCAATACTTAAAAGCTCTAATGTTACTCTGCTCTGTTAACTCTGCTAGTGCTTCTAGCTGCATTGAGTGGTGTGGTGTCTCATTACAACCGGTGCTTGCGGACCAAACAGTTTGAATATTATCATAATATTTTCTTTTGTTTATTTCAGTGGCGTCATGGTTCATCTCGCCAGCTCTCAGCGGCACAGTATCAGCTCTGCTGTACTGGCTGGTGCGCCGGTTCATCTTGCGAGTGCCGCAGCCGCTGACGGCGGGGCTCCGCGCGCTGCCTTTCATCTATGGCGCTACCTTCGCTATCAACGTGTTGAGCGTGATGCATGATGGGCCTAAGTGTCAGTAGCAACTTCCATATTCTGGTATTTCTAAAAGATATTTTGAATTTATGATGGAAAATAGAAAATGTGGTGTGTCTAATGAAAGCATTTCATTGATAAATATGGCCAAATAATATACCGATCATTTTGTCCCAAACTAAGCAAAGCTTGGTTAACCGGATAGAAATACATAGACAGGGTGGTTTTGTGGTTTTATAATATTTTTTTATTTTCATGGTTGTAACCATGGTAGGGTTACCCACATACTTACTTTTGACTCGAGAACAAATGCTACTTAATTAAATTATTATCGCACAAGTATGTTTGGAAAAAAATATTTCGACATTTTTATGCATTTTTTGTAACATTATTAAATTAAATTGAATCGCATATTGCAGAAAGGGCCTTAGTCCATTCAAGTTTACTTTAGGGAATTAAGTTTTTTTTTTAAATTTTATCATAAACAAACTTTGGTGGACTTGTATTAACACATAATATATTATTTACTTTTGTACTTAATGTTATACAAGTCCACCAAACTTTTGTTTATGATAAAATTAAAAAAAAAAACTTAATTCCCTAAAGTAAACTTGAATGGACTAAGGCCCTTTCTGCAATATGCGATTCAATTAATAAAAGCGCTAAGTATAAATTAAATCTGCTTTGTAGAAAAAAATTATTGAAGCTAAAATAAATATTTTTATTTTCGTTTTACTTTAATGTTCCTGAGTAGTTAATTTGATGTTAATAAATAAACTAATACTAAACTAATGGCGCAGTGGTTTAGCGTCTGGCCCTGCGATAGTGGAGGTTAAGCAACTTTCGTTCGGTTCGGTCATAGGATGGGTGACCAATTTTTTTTTATCTTGAGTTCCTCCGTGCTTCGGAAGGCACATTAAGCCGTTTGTTCCAGCTGCATAGGCAGTTATAAATACCCATCAATCCACATTGGGCCCGCGTGGTGGATTGTGTTGTGGCCCATCCTTCTTATCGAAGGCCTGTGCCCCAGCAGTGAGACATTAAAAATGGCTGATGTCAAATAAATTTACAGTGTTGGCGATGGACAAGATACCTCTGTGGGCCGTATTAGGAGCGTCGGTCGCGATGGGCGCTGTGCTAGCTGGCTGCGTGCGCGCATTCCTGGTCCCGTACTACCGCAGGCAGCTCTCCCCTCCACCTGTCAACTTCACATTGGGCTTATCTAATGGTAAAATCAATTTTTTTTACTGTTGTGTCATTTAGTAACTTTTTCATTAATTCATTTATTGTGTCAAACGTTGAAATTGAATTAGATTAAAAATGATTTATAAGTTAATAATACAAATTACTTTTATAAGTGCAAAAACTAATTACGAAAAGCTAAAGATAATTAAAAAACTTAAACATTGTAGTGTTAATTCTCATTAAATCAAATCAAAATCAAAAAATCATTTATTCAGTCTAGGCTGTTACAAGCACTTGTGAATGTCAAAGAAGCTACGCCATCGGTTCGCAAACCCTGAGCGGGAGACCTTGTAACGAGAAGAACCGGCAAGAAACTCGTCAAGGGCTGCTTTTTTCTCCCTGTATATTTCATACAGAGTCGTCAACATTGAAAAATGAGCTCCACATTTAAAGTGAGGTCATTTTCCATCACAATAATTAACAAAAGTTTGTACACAATGGGTAGGTAGGTTGAAATTAAATACCTACTACATATCGGATAGGTAATTGTGAGAGTAAATAACTTTCAACTAGTTGAGAAATCAGTAATCACTATGTCTGCTACTCGAAAGTGCACCTAAGTAGGCAAAATTTACCAAAAAATACTTGAGACAAGACATAAAAAATAACAATAAAAAACGCAATTCTTACAATTCAATATGCGTTAAGATAGGTACTCAGAAGCAGACCCATTCCCACTGGCAGCACCCGTTCACGAGCATGACGCGTGGACCAGCCATCGCTTCGCTCAACCATATTTGAGGGAACGTAACGACCCGCCCCACACGACACCACCGCAGAAATGATTAAAGAGAGCATGACATACTTAGGCTACCCATCCTAAGGCACTGAATTGAAAACTAATATCCAAAAGCTTTTCATAGGCCTTTACTTACAAAAACTACTGACTATAGAAAGCAAAATGATTGCAATAAAAAAAAAGAGAAATCAAAACAAGGTTTACTTGCCTATTAGTTTTATGTTTTGAGTAAGAAGTGCCATACATATTGATAACATCAAACAGAGAAAAAAAAAATATAAATATACGACGCATTGTTTTATTGGCTCCATAAAGTGCTTGGCGTCCGTAATAAAATGAGTAGGTAGTACAATAATCTGTTTTCTAAGTAACAGAATTAATGGATAAACCAGATGGTAGATAGGGACCATCAAATCGCGAAAAAAATGCAAATGTTTCATACAAAAATTTAGTTTTAACTAAAATATGAAAATATTGATTAATATGATATTTTTAGCGATTTCAGAGTTGTTCCCATAGTAAAAGTTAAGTTTGATGGTCCCTATCCTATCCGACTCGTACCCGAAAAAATAACAACTGTTTCATACAAAAATTAATAACGAAAATCTGAAAATGTATGAAACAGCATTTTTTTGCGATTTTAGAGTTGGTCCCCATAGTAAAAGTTGTTAAGTTTGATGCTATCTACCATATCTGGTTTAGCCATTAATTCTACACATTGTACATGTGTTTTTGATCTTAACTTAAAATCTTATGTTTCAGAAACAACTCCAGTTAACACTCCGACACATTCAAATAAACCACAACGACCGACCTCACTTCTTTCCGAAGACGGTAAAGTTCTAGAAGCGATTGCCGAGAGCGCCGAAATGGTGACACTCAGCGATGCCGACAGAGTATCAGTAGGAGTGAGGGAGATGAATGCCAGGAACCGAGCTTTACTAGCGACTATGGACGACTGCAGCATTTTATCTAGAAGCCTGAGCCCTCAAAACAAGTCTAGGTTACAACTTATAGATGCCGATCCACAAATCAACACCCTCAAGTATATTGATGAAACAATAAGCTTCTGCAAAAGTTTGGACTCGTCGCAGCTCGCGGGGATGGGAGAGAGTTACGATTCGAGGAATGGTTTCATCGGTGGTTCTTACGATACGATAGCTCGCGGCGATTTCGACAGATTGGCAGCTGCGAGGGCCACCCCTGCAACTGTGGAATTTGAGACACCTCCCCCAAGACTGGATAAGGTGAGATGAGGTTATTCCAATCTGTTACCCCAAAGAATCCCCCTGAGGTAAATTCTGGGAAAATTGTGTCCAAGAATTCTCCCTATGCTAGCTCCCTCCTCCCTAACTTAGGGTAAATTCTCGGATACCCTGAGGTGAATTTAGGAAACGTATATATACGTTTCCTAAATTCACCTCAGGGTGAATTCTTTGGTTTAACAGATAGGAATAAACGGTGAGATGTAGAAAAATATTGTTTTGTTAAGATATCCTTCGTTAGTTAAATACGTTCAAAAAATATAAATAACCCTATAACTAAACTACTGAAGTTTTAAACCTAAAAACGTGGGGCGTATTTTGTGAAATTGTCTTTAGCATGCGCCCCACGTTTTTAGGTTTAAAACTTCAGTAGTTTAGTTAAAGGGTTATAAACTTATAATATAAATATTTAGAGAAGAATTTATTTTATACTTTTTAGGATCTGTTTTTACGGGTCACTATCAGAATAGCCACATTGTAAAATGACAATATCGCCTAAACGTCTTGATATCAAAACGACATAGTTACTAAATAGACATGAACGCTAAAGGACTAAGTAGCAAAACGTCTGGATCTTAAAATGTCGTAATTCAAAATACTCTAGTAGCAAATCGTCTTTATATTAAAACGCCATAGTTACCAAATAGTAATAAGCGCTGAATGATATAATAGCAAAACGTCTTGATATTTAAATGCCATAGTTACTAAATAGACATGAACGCTAAATGCCTTTATAGATGCTGAGTTTGTTGATATAGATTTATTGTTTGTTTGTGCCTATGAGCATCAGCCATTTTTAATGTCGTTGTCGTTTGGGGCACATACCTTCCTTATGGGTGGATAAGGAGGTTGGGCCATAACCCACGACGCGGGCCCAATGCGGATTGTTGGGTGTTAACGACTGCAATTAATGCACCTGGGATAATAAATTTTTGGGTGATCCATTCTGGCCACGCCACAGCTCCAATTGCAGTCGAATTAGGCATAAAATATGTATGTAATTTGTTCATTATTGAAAATGTTAGTAAGCATGAAAAATCTTTAAAGTCCTCCATACAAAACGGCAACCTACTATATTTTTTTGGACTTTTTGCCATCTACTATTTTTATACACGTAATAATCTTGCAAAAAAAAGTTTGCAACCCTAGTCAGGGTGTAAAATTATGCAGGAAAAGGAAAAATGATCCAGATTGCCGTTTGACAGTACATTCTTATTTGGCTCGCAAAGTACCTTGCTTTCATGTCATGCAACAAGAATAAATAATTGTCTTTCACCCTCCGACACTAGGCTACCATACTACAGCGAAAGCACGGCGAAAGGCTAATTCTGATAGAGAGACAGACGGTAATTGACATACGATTCAGACTATTTTCTTTTCCAGACGTTTTCGCTACAATCTCATTGTGTGTTTTTGTCATTTAAACTAATTTGACTTCCGGCTGATAAGGTATTTTATAGATACAGACTATTTGCAATTCCAGACGTTTTGCTACTAGCTCATTCTGCTTTTATGTCGTCCGGCTGAGTTGACCCTCTGCTGACTGGGTATTCTGCTTTTATGTCATGTAGCTGAGTTGTCTTTCAGCAATCTTGGTATCTTGCTTTCATGTCATCCAACGTAAATGATCTTTTAGCGAAAAAGTCATTCTGATAGTGGGTCACGGGTCTAGTCTGTTTTAATTTAATGTTTTTAGTCCGATATTTATAATTTTTAGTGCGTTTTAAAAACGTGTTTTTAAAAAAGTATTTTTTTTCAGAAAATTATTATTTTCTGCTTTTTAGTTAACGAGCTAAAGATAAAAATATACCATCCCCAATCGGAACACTCGTCAAGACGTTTCAAACAAGCTCAAACTCTATGGGGTTGCATGGTTTTATTACAAAGTTCCAGTGGCTTTCTTCCGGCTCCATCATCAGACCCTGGAAACTTTTTCTCAACAAAGTACCTACTCGTAAAGAAGATTCAAACGAGCCCAAACTCGATAGGATAGCGTGGTTTTATGAATGAGTTCCTGTGTCCTTCATCCGGCTCCATCATCAGACCCTGGAAACTATTTCCCAACAAAGTACTCGTCAAGACGATTCAAACGAGCCCAAACTCGATAAGGGTGGCGTGGTTTTATTAAAGAGTTCCTGTGTCCTTCTTCCAGCTCCATCATCAGACGCTGGAAACTATTTATTCAAACGAGCCCAAACTCGATGGGGTTGCACTGTTTCAATATTGAGTTCCTATGGCATGGCCTTCCAGCTTCATCATCAGACTCTGGACCTCGTCTCCCGTTAGAGTACTCGTCAAGATGATTCTAACGAGCCCAAACACGATGGGGTTGTATGGTTTCCGGATCCATCATCAGATCAGCTGAATGACACCATAATATTGCATTTCTCTAGCTCATCAGGAAGCTAGTAAAAATTCGTTCGCAAAGTTTGCGGACAAACAAACAAACAAACCCGAAAGCAATCTAATAAAAACGTGTTAAAATAGGTTCCATTTCTCAGGCGGTAACTTGAAAAAAAACAAAGTTACAGAAAGAAAGTCTTCTTCTACACCAAGTCAAACATTATCAAATTACTCGATTGCTATAATTAGTATGTGATTAGTATTGTCATAGCCTTCTATGGTATTGTACATATGTTTTTGTCTTGGTTTTTATTTTTTTTCTTTGTTTTTTTTTTTTTAATTTTAGTTAATTTTGTAATGTTTTTATTGTTTTCGTTTCTGTTTCGTGATGTCACGACTGGTCTCAGCAGAATACCAGTGCACTAGACGTTGTCTGCTGCTTATACTGAGCTTGATTGAGGTCAGTATTGGCCTCACATAGCACGTAACTTATTGTAGGTATTTCTTCTTGTTGTTTCTTTTTTTATTATTTATTTATGTTTAAATTATTTATGCCTATTGTGTGCATGTGCTATGTGTTGCTAATAAATAATATTCTATTCTATTCTTTGATGGGTCGTATCAACTTATTCTCTTCCAATACTAAGCAAAAGATTTTTATGTATGTTTGTAAAAAACACACTGTTTGTTTTCCCAGGGCCCTGTAGGCAGCGCCTGGTCCATAGAGTGTGACGCGCGCCGTCTCCCCGCCATTACTCCCAACTCTAGGTGGGTGGTATAAAAAAATTGGTGATTCAAATGTTATTTTTTGGCATGGTATGATAATAATACATGTTTCGCCAGCCCCCTTATTTTGAAACTCTGTTGCAATTACCTTCTGATTGAAACTGACAGAAATCGCAGTAAGTTCATTGGAACAAAGTTACAAAATCAGGGGCAGTTAAATCGCATCGTGACATGATCGCAACATTTGATTGGTAGTGACTCGTGACATATTTGTCACGGGAAGAGTAACTCTGTTGCTAACCATTCTCGTCTGAAATCAATTGAAACCGTTTAAAATAATTGGAAATTCATGAAATTTGACAGTTTCAGTTGATAACCAAGTTGATATAACAGTGTGCTACCCATACCATACAATACAACGGGTACGTATCAGAATGTCTAAAGTTAGAATGTCTAAACTTAAAATGGCAAAGTTCAAAATGTCAAAAATTTGAATGTCTAACGATTAAAATGTCGAAAGTTCAAAATGTCAAAAACGAATATGTCAAGCGGTCAGATAGTCCAAACTAAAAATGTCTAAGTTCAAATGATCAAAACATAAAATGTCTAATAGTCTAAATACATATAATGACGTAAAGAATTTACTTATGCCTTTCTTTCATTTAGGTACCTAATTAATTAGGTAAAATAATTGCGTGTTAACCTCTGTGTCTCCGCCGCACATCACCATAGCCACACCGCTCCCTAATTCGGTAGCCGGTGCCAGTCACTGACTCAGTAGCCGCCGAACAAAATCCACTAATTGAGTTTGAAATAGATTTTTTTCTGGCACTTCACTTATCTTATCTCCATCTTACTATGCACTTTCTATTACCTGCTTACTTAAAAATCTCAAACAATGCTGGGTTGGCTAGAAGAGATCTCTTTTAGAGATAAGCCCACCTTTGTAAACAACTTTCATATTTACCTGTGTAATTATGTTACAAGTGCAATAAAGAATATATATACGTACCCAATACAACAATAGGTACTAAAGTGCTATAGCACTTTGCTAATAAATGAAACTGTCAAATTAAAATTATTTCAAACAAGAAGAAATCGGGTGGCTGGGCTTTTATTCTACCATGACTTTAGGAATGTTACAATAATATACTCATCAACTTCGTCTAGGGATACGGGTGTTATTTTCATACAAACGAGGTAACTTTGAAGCCTTGGTTTTCTGCCAGGGATGTACGGTGTACCGTGCTGTGATCTGATGATGGCCACCCAGGGAGTGAATGGAGGAGATTCAGATCGCTATACACACCCAACTGATCTGATCAGCATTCTAAAAGATTAATGGACTAGAGAGATCATACTTGATGTGCTCTTCTTATAGGAACAGCATCTTTGGATAGACTTATTTGATCTTAGGATATCTCAAGATAGCTCACAACGTTGGGAGAGCCGTTTATAAATACGGGCTTGTAAAGTTGATTTAACTTTATGTAACAGCGCAGCGCCGCTTCTCCGGGCGAGCAGTCCCGTGCCGGCCGCGCCGCAGCCGCCGCCGCCAGACACCTTGCGGCTGTTCTCATTCCTGCAAGTCCTCACTGCCAGTTTCGGGGCTTTCGCACATGGAGGGAATGATGTCAGGTAGGGTTTTCCCGACTTTGTGTATGTGGTAGGTATTTCGTTTTCCGTGGCGATTTTGGGAATTAGAGTAGCCCATGTCTTTTCCAAGGTTCAATCTCTTTCATGCTCTTATTAACCGACTTCAAAAAAGGAGGAGGTTCTCAAGAGTTTATAAAAAAAGAAACGAGATTACCTACAAATTACGGCCAGCTAATTATTAGTCCATCAGCCATTTTTGCAGCCAAATTATTAAGCTACAACATTATATGTCCGTGGTACCTACTGGCGCCAAGACGGCGGCGGCCTTGGAGCTTCGTATCTCAATTGGTTATGTAATATTACTTAAATCTCGGCAAACAGACTGTAGGACCTCAGTATTAATAGAGTATCCCACTTTCCAGCAACGCAATCGGCCCCCTAGTAGCGCTGTGGCTGCTGTACTCGGAGGGCGGGGCGCACGCGCGCGCGGAGACGCCGCTCGCCATCCTGGTGTTCGGCGGCGTCGGCATCGCGCTGGGGCTGTGGCTGTGGGGCCGCCGCGTCATACGCACCGTGGGCGAGGACCTCACCAGCATCACGCCCGACACGTGAGTCCCCTCCTCGGTACATTAATACTCGCTGAAATTTTAGTCATTTGGTTCCCGCAAGGGGATGGTTCCACTCATGATTACAAGCAACTTTTACTATGGGGCCAACTCTGAAATCGCGAAAAAAAAAACAGCTGTTCCATACAAAAGCACAATACCTACTACTCATACTAAATGTATGGAACAGCAGTAGGTATATACTTAAAACGATCACGATAATTATCAGAGGCCAGTTAATAATGTCACAATAATAGGACGAACGTCGTCCTCGCTATTATCGCTATGTTTTTGTCATAGGCCCTCTGATAATTATTTCGGCACTAATTTCACCGGTAGGGATTAAAGCTCCTAGGTCTGTAGCCTTAGCATGAGATTCTAAAGAGGAAGTGATTCATGCTTAGTCATCCACCTTACAAAACCTCAAACCTTATAACATCTTGTGTATTATTAGTTCAACACAGATAGTAACTTTGCTTGCGATAGTTTATTAATTAATTAGAAACAATTACCTCTTTTGTTTTGTTTTAATAATTAAATAATAATTAGTTTAAACTCTCTGTTCGTCTGAACACCCAGTGTAAAACATTGTCTTTGTTCCTTGATAAGTTATAATCTGAAGGGAGGAGTGAGCCTGGTGACTTGTCACACAGGGGGGTTTAACCTCACCTAGTTCGGGCACCAGGTCCAGTTCTCTTCAATATTGTTTTTCTAGCTTAGTATATAACTTAATTTAATTTATATTAAGCTAGTAACATTTTGAAGAGAAAAAAAATATTATTTTATTATTATTTATTATTATTAAGTAAGTATCAACATTGATGACTATTTCTTTTGCTATGCAGTGGGTTTACAATCGAGCTGGGGGCGGCGCTGACAGTCCTGGTGGCGAGCAAGGCGGGGCTGCCCGTGTCCACCACGCACTGTAAAGTGGGCTCCGTCGTGTGCGTCGGATACTTTTCCGAGAAGGCAGTCGACTGGAGTCTCTTCAGGTCAGTATTTTGGTGGACAAAGCTGTTGTAAAAGAATTACTACTTGAGTTTACGATTTTATAAATATAGATTTGTATGAAAAGTAGTTTTTTGCCCCGTTTCCTTGTGGCCTAACTAAAATGCCAAAGTAATTTGGCCACGAGGAAACTTAATTCCTTGTAGCCAAATCGTAGGTAATATTTTAATTTATCATCCGCCTGTATGGAGGAAAAACTCTTTAGATAATATACGTACCAACGAGAAATAGTACAGTCAATCAAAACTTTTTAAGTAAATTAAAAAAAAAATGCAATCCAATGGGGTTGGTAAACTTTTTCGAAGAGAATTGTTTTTTTTTTTTTGATAGCACAAGTTTGAAGAATAAAGAAAATAATATTATGATTTTTTTATTTTACCTTGTTAACTAAATATATTTTTTTATATTATTATCGCGATAAAATATCGAACATACGGCTGAACACGAAGTTCCTTTGAATTTACTGATTTATAGAACTGATTGACAGATTTGACAGACAGTGACAAAGAGTAATCATACCTTTGTTTTTTTTTTGTTTTGAGCAACAACATAGAAAGTCTTTGGAGCAAAGGCATAACCTACGCATACAGCCGTAATAGTGATTTATTGTACTATGTTGTAAATTAAAAAATTAAATTTTTATTTAAATTAAAATGAAGCATTATAAAAATTCCGCAATTTGTTATTCCTAACTCCAAAGCCAAAAGCTACCAGAAAATATATAATTCACAACAGTTTTGGAAAAGTTTACCAACCCCATTAAAACCTCTTTTGTTTATTTACTAAAAAATATAATTTATCCTTCTCCATATTTATGAGAAATACTGGTACTGGGTGACGCGTGTATCACTCTAACGTCACTTTGGACAATCGCTTAGTCGTATTTGATGTTATTGAAACTCTATGGTGTCTGATTATGGGTATTATTAAATATGTAAACCCTTTAGATTTATGTGATCCTGGTACTTTTTGTTCTTAGATCCGCGTTAGTCTTCTCAAAATTCTCAAAAAATTGATTATTACATAATTTCTGGTGGTCTCCTTTTTCTCCGTTATTTGATTATTACATGTACCTACTTATTTTTAAACTATGACAACAGTTTGGCTACGAGGAATTAAGTTTCCTCGTGGCCAAATTAGTTTGGCTACGAGGAAACTGCGGTTTTTTGTCTGTTTTCGGCATGTTGTTGTTTATGATGTTAGTAATATACTCTTGCGAGGTTGTTGGTGCTTTACAAATAACCTTGTATAATCAGTGTTTCATTATCGCACAGGAATATAATATTCGCGTGGGTGGTGACAGTTCCGGTGGTGGCGGCCATCGCTGCGTTGTCTATGTTGGCGTTGGAAGCTTTCGCCGTCTAACTTATTTGTGATGAAGAACCGTCGAAATAAATAATACACTAAAAACTGTTCATTTGCACACACCTACTCGTCAACGCCCGGAAAACGAGACACAATAGAATTTCTTTTGTTGTCCGGACGCCGGCGACCGCTCTTGGGCGTCTTATATACAAACTGCCAAATGCCTGTATAAGATCTTATTGAACCACAACCAGTTGCATTTTCATGAAAGAAACAAAAAAAAAAAAATTTAAATTAAATGTTGGTGCAGAATTTATTCCATTTATTTCCTCTGGTTTTCTTTTCATTTGTTGTAATACCTATTTATTTTAAGATCACGAATTAACGCCCTTTTTATACTAAGGTAGGTAGGTACCTACCTAAAATAGCAAAATTTTCAAAATGTTGCGCTAATAACGTGCAAATTAAAAAGGGATGTTCGTAGGGTACTTAAATAAATGGTATCTCTTTTTAGAAAGGACTGATTTATAAGTCGTATAATTTGATACCTACTCTTCGTTGAAATCCACGAGCAAAAAAAGAGAAGCTTACTTATAAGTAAATATTTATAATAAATACTATATGATAAAATCTCTTTTCTGAATACGTTTACACACTTCAACGAGCTATCGACTACTTTTAGGGACTTAAAGAAAATGTAGGAGGGTAATTCTGCAACTACGTATTTTTGCTCGTAGCGGCCTTTTGTGATTTGAATTGTGATTGAATGATTCATGTAATGAAAAAATGAGAGTAGGTACGATCGTTGGGGATAGTTAAGTTAGTTACTTTACATAAATGTTACCTAGACACGTGTCGTCTATCTACGAATAGCTGTAGCTAGCATTGTATGTCAAAATTCTGTCCAATATCTTATTTTATCAACGCTGTTTTTTTGTTCACTGCCTATAACCGAACACCAGCTAATGCGAATGACGTTGTCATGGATTATGGTATGTAATGTACACACGACGGCACCTCAGACTATACATGTTGACCTTGAGACCACCTTTATGCCCTACGTAATAAAAGCTGTTTTCGCAGTTTAACTGTATAACCTGACGTGCTGTCGTGTGTACAAGGAATTTGTACTTGAACTTGAATCATGTTTATTTTATCGACAGCACTTATCTTGTATTATTATTATATTTACTTTTTGATATGCAGGTCGTGCGTGAGTGTTATCCTGTATTAACATGCATTTCTTATTTCTATTGAATAAATCAATTATTAACAACGTCCGAACAATTATTGCGTCAAAACAATAAGTTAAATTAAATATTTTACAAACAATTACTTAATTAATTTTACACTAAATGTTCTAGTCATAGTGTATTCTCATGTGTAAGACTAATTCAGAGGGCCTAGATAAGTATTAAAAAAAATCACGATAGTCGGACGCAATTTCATCGTTAACTTGATATTGAACCTTATTCGTGAGCCAATGGTGCCAAGGAGTTGGACGAAGGATCGAACGCATATCGCGATGTTTTTTTGTAATAGGCCCTCAATGCCGACTACTGAAATAATTTCAGATATTTTTTGCAGTCTATAAAATCGTCAATTGTTTCTTAAATGTGAATTAATATTAAAATAGTGTTCAACATTGTCATGCTCATGTCCTGCAAATAAATTAAGATATGGCCTACCATTGGAAATGGAAAATGTTTGCGTTTAGTAAAATTATTAAGTACCTATCCTAAATACTTCGTACTGAGATAAAAGACCAAATATAGTCGAGCATACCATCAGTTTTTTAATTTTATTACACTGTAACTACCTACTTGTTGGATGGATCTCTTTTTACCGACTTCCAAAAAAGGAGGAGGTTCTCTGTTCGTCTGTATTTTTTTTTGTGTATGTCCACCGATTACTCGAAAACGGCTGGACCGATTGAAATGATTCAATCGTTATTACATTAGGTAAACTCCCAAGTTGGTCCCATTTTTTTAAATTTGGAAATCGGTTCAGTACTTTTCAAGTAATCTTGAAAAAAGCACGAAAACAGTATGATTTTGTGTGAACTACCTCGATGATCAGTCGTATAACTTCTTTGTTTATGAACTGAATAAGATAATTATTTTTTTATTGGTAAAGGGATATCTTAAGTGTAATTCTTCAACCGACTTAAAAAGGAGGTTCTCAGTTTGCCCCGTATGTATGTTTCTCCGCGATTAACTCACGTTTGGCTGAGCCGATTTTTCTATCTGGTGTAGTCAAAACATTGTTTAAGTACTACTTACATCACAATATTGTTGAATAAACATTACATAGAAAGTTGAAAAGTTTTTTTTACATCAAACCTAAACTATTTGGTTTAGGCACTGGTGGCTTCAAAAATTTCGAGAAAAGATCTAAAAATAGTCAACTCATAAGGAAATGGTCTGTAATGACGTCAACAGTTTATAATCATGCACTTTTCATGTATAGTTGCGCAGAGTGGCAACACATGGCTCCGAAAAATCCCGTAGCAGCGAGACAGTGTTACCAGCTTTGTCCATCTTCCCAAATAGACGCCATTTAATGAATTCTACTAGTTTCGTCTGAGCTGCTACGGGTGAGTTGATTTTTCTAATTTTTTTCAGTTATATTAAGTAACTTAATATATAAAAATAGCATTGTGAATGCTAAAATCTAAACATTCAATTCTATTTCCTTCGTGGTTTTAAGTTTCGTTAGGTACCTGGAAAACAAAACATTATGGAAACTGACGCAAAATAGGGAACATGCATATTTTTTTGTATCAAAATCAAAAGTATGATGCGTGAGAAGATCAACTGTAATATTAAAACTTTTCTCTTGCGTTTTTTCTCGTGGTAATAGTTACTTGAAGTTAGCACGCAGCAGCACCCGCCGAAAATGCTCTATACAAAACGGTTAACATTTGTGACGTCACTTATGTTATGCCATATGTTTCAGGCGCATTAATTATTATGGAGTTAGCCAAGAATTTTCAAATATCTCCCTAAATATTGCGTTTAAGTACATATGTGTCGTACAAAATATTATTTCTTATTCGATATTCTATCCGACTGTTAAGTGCATTATATCCGAAATGAAAAAAAAATCGTTATTTATTTAGAAATACCTAAGTACCTACCAAGTTTCGAAAAACAAACGAGATATTTTATTACCTAAGGTACCTAGGTACCTTTTTGTGGACAATTTGTTTCCAAAAAAATAAAAAGGCACGCATTACCAGCGAGGTTTGGACGAAATAAAAACGCATACTTTTTAGTATAGCAACAATTCGATTAATTTAAAAATGTACAACAGATGTGACCAACTTCAGAGCGCTTGCGGTACAAAACAACGTAAGTATTTTAATCAAATTTTCTCTTTGTCATACATTCTCGAGTGAAGTTGCAGCGTATCACTATCTATTGTCAATTTGTTCAATTTGTGCCGCAAGCGCTGTGAAGTTGGTGTGTGCGTGCGCATTGGGTGAGCACCCTCTAAAAATGAATAAAAATTTATTCACCATTTAGTAAAAGGTCTAAAATAATTGTAAATACAATCTTGCAATTTGTAAAACGATAGAACCAAAGGTATTAAATGAAATGTGTGCTTGCTTACCCAGTTCTCACAAATGGTAAGCCGTATCTCTGTATGTAATGACTTTACAAATACCAATAGTGTACTAAATTTCTGTAAAAATCTATTTTAACTAGGGTTTCAAATTTCAGTGTCACAAGATCTGTAATAAAAAAATTACAAATGATTTCTTGTGCTCACCAAATCCTCACGTTATTAAAAGGGCCGATATTCTAGCGACCTAGCAATTTAATGGCATCCATAAATTGTATGTACTTTTGTATATACTTCTGCCTACTCTACTCATTATCATACTATGCTTCTGTTGTACTACATTGTTTATTTAATCGCATAGCTACTTCGTATTGAGATAAACTCATAACGCTGCTAAATATTTTCCCCATTTAAAAATAAAAATGGGGTAAATACAACGAGTTAACAATAACACCGGTATGAAATCCAAATGCACTCCTGCGTCTTTCTCCTAGCTTTATGGCAATACGGCGACGCCGACAGCCCTCTTCCTTCACACTTCACAGTTGAGTTCACTTCACTTCAGTACGTTAGTACTATTATATATTCTGTGCTTCAGTCACTTTGTTCGACCTATCGTTTAACTTCACACGGACGTTGTGTTGTTGCATGTGTTTTATGGAATTCCACTAAAGTTCGAGCTCAAGAAATAAACTGTAAGTAATTTATATTCTTATTAGAAATTTAACTAGATACCTACATAAAGTTAGTAATTGAAACAGAATATTCGATTCCCTATTAAAAATCAACCGACTTCCGGTGGACATTCAGCAATAGCATACGAAGAGAAGATACGAACGAACATTTTGTTTTTCTTGATCCGCCGCCCGGATCAATAATTTACCAACGTTTTTTTAAGTTTATTCACTTAGAAACTTATATTCATTAGATACTTAGTGCTTTTTATTAATTTCGAAGATAAACAGTTAATTTTATCGATATTAGGTAGCTTTGGTATGTATAGCATAGAATATACTACTTAGGTATACATACGTATACCGAACTGAGTAAGGTATACCGGACTGAGTACACAATAAGTATTAATAGACAAGCCGGTCGGAGAGTCAGGTTCGGGGAAGCCAAAACAGTAGCCGTATTTGTGCCATTTTGGATTTGGAGTCTTTACCGAAGAACGGACTTACTTATTATACTTATCTATAGCACAGTACATGTCTGTCTATAGGTACTCTATAGCGATAAGGCACTCAGACAGGATAATTTTAGAACTGGGTGATTCTTCGGTAACGTCAATACAACATGTGTAGGTACAGTCAGCAGCATATCAAGCTAAATACAAAACTTAATATATGTAATTGAAAAAAATACTAGTAAAAAAAGACTCACTCAGCTCAGACGGGACTCAACTTAAATAAAAATAGCATTGTGTTGTAAATGCTAAAATCTAAAAATTCAATACTATACAAAACTTTCAAAAATCAACAATGAATTTTGAACCTTAAGCTGCTCGATTTAAAGTTTAAAAATGATTGAAGAATTTGACAGGTCGTGGAAGCTCAACGTGCCGTCTACCGTACAATATTATGTTTTTGGTGTACCTACCTATTTACTTATATTATGAAGTGTATCAAAAACAATATGTTTGTGTTTGAGAAATTTTGAAAATTAAATAGGTACCTACCTACTTACTATTCATTATTACATTTAATGTTCTGTTGACAAAGGACAGTCCAGACATCCGATCCGAGTATCCGACACGTCTTAAAAAGAATCGCCCACCCAACTAAAAATGTATGCCTACGTAGGTATGTGCATTGAATACTGTATTGACGTAAGGGCTAATGGTTTAAATATGCATTCACGAACACATACCTAACAAAGTTATTGTAGGTACCTACCTAAATATATTATTAAATTACGACTGCGCTGCGGTTGGATTGGATTGGAGCTTTGAATTTCAGTTTGTTGTTGTGTTGCTACTTCAGAGCGTTTCGTTGTTCCAAGTACCTACATATTCACTTCTATTAGGTAATTATTGTATAAATTCTTTGTTTGTAATGCGTTTTCTTATGTATAATTAACAATTTGTTATTATTGTTTTTTTATTTTTTTTCCATTTTAGTGAAATGAACGACGACACTCTCCCTTTGTACCCCGGACCTGAACAAGTGTCTTCACTTCCACTTCAAGTAAGTAAACTCGATAGCTCTTAAATATTCGGAAAGTAATAGAATAGGAGCTCGGTGGCGCAGTGATATATATTTAATAGAGAATGCGGTACATAAGGGTCTTAATATATTTCATATTGTCACATCACATTCACCAGGAGCTGGCATGCAAAATATAATAGTGATAAATATAGTATGTCAACATTAATATCATTCAAATTTACAAGTCAAATATTATAAAATTATTAGCATTTAAAATTGAAATTAAACAATAAAAAAATAAATCAGTCATTGTATAAAAACAGTTTACGTAAACTTGTCCTTGAAGAACTCTGCAAGTGAGTAAAAGCATTTTTCTATTAGTATTTTATGAAGTCGCCGTTTAAATAGAACTAGAGGAAGTGACTTTAATGCCTCGGGTAATTTTTTGTATATCTTTACTGACATTGAAATGCTATTTCTTTTACATATCTCGGATCCAAAGTCTGTTATGCATAATTTGTTTGGATACCTAGTGTTAAAGGTACAACAGTCTTTTTTAGTTTTGTAAAGCTCTGGATGCATTTTAACAAATACAAATATTTCTAAAATATACAATCATGGTACTGTTAGCAGCCCATAGGATTTGAACAAAGGCATGAATTAACATCCGCAATGGCTCTGACGCATTGCTTTTGTGCAATTAAGAGTCTATTAATTTTTACCGAGTTACCCCATACCAGTATACCATACCTTAGGTTTGAAGTTACATAACCATGATATGCTTTTAGTGCAGTTTTAATGTTACATATTTTAGTCAAACGCCATAAAACATATACGCAAATTTGTTAATTTTTTGTACTATTTTGTCAACATGTGGTTTCCAAGTACAGAGACATTATTGTTAGCTACAACTACAAAGCTATGGGCTTGATGAGCCTCATGTTAAACATACAACTATTCACTTCTACCAGCAAGAAAAGTGTTATAGGCTTAGAGTAAGACGCGTTTCTAAGCCGCGATGCTCGAAGGTTATAGGTAAGAATAGTTAATTTATGAGACAAGTGCAATAACAAACAACAAGTGCAACAAACAAGTGCAATAAGCAAGCTCACGAGTTTCATACGACGTTTTTCAACACATTTGCGAGGAAAAAACAAAGTAATTTACCACACAGCAACAAATACGACAAAAACAAAATAATTATGACAATTATTCAATTATGGGAAAAGGCGCGCAGGTTTTTTTTGTTTTTTTCACACGCCCAACGCAAAAATATTTTTTAACGCACAGGTTTTTTTTGTTTTTTTCGCACGCCCAACTAACGCAAGAATATTTTGCGAACAAAGGGGTGGAGCATACAGCCTACTTCAAAATTATAATTTTAAGTGATAAATTGCAAATATTTTAATATTTTATAACAAAATATTGTGAATTATGAATAATTTGATAATAATAAATATTTTGTTTGACTTAATTAAGGACTTACGCATTTATTTATTCCAAAAATGTATATGAATTTTCAGCAGCATAAAACCTCTTTGTTGTTATTAAAAATATCTAATACCCGGCTAAATTGGGAATGTTTTGTTTACTCGCATAGAACTTTCAGTAAGTTACTAATTTAACTTTGAAGGGATAATTCTATAACGTACTAGTGTTTATACATACCTACCTATATTATTGCACGCGTTTGTTATAGGTAGCTCGGTTTATGGCCCTAAAAGCGATGTAAGTATTAGGGCTCACTTTACGAGCAAGTGTGTTGAAAATATATGGTAACAACAAAATTGATTTTAGTCACAGATATATATTTTAAGTAGGTACCTACTTATAAACATAAGTAGGTACATACCAATGATAATTGGTACCTACTTACACATAAAGCTTATCTTTGAAACTTATGGCCGTATCTTTCACAAATATGCGCTGCAACATTACAGAAAAACTGTTTATCTTTGAGTCCAACATGTGGTAACCATAAATCGATAGTTGAGTCACAGTCTATTGGTTGAGTTGCCTTTCGAGGAACAGTCGATAGGGCTGCAAAACATTTCGTTTAGTAGCACAAAGTGTCTTTTGTGTATTTTTTTGTTTTTTGGTTTGACCATCTGTGGTGCATGGACCCGTGCCATAGTAGACTATGCCCGTGGTACGGTCAACAACGAAAGTTGTTTAACACTTTAGTACTTTGTCATAGTAACTTTTTTGACTACTGTTTCAAACCATGAGACACCTGTTAAAAAGTTGCTATGACCAAGTACTAAAGCGTTAAACAACTTTCATTGCTGACTGTACTATTTTGAGTAGCACAGGGACACAGAATACAGGGATTAAAAAGCTGTGAAACTTTTCTTACAATGAAAACCTATTAAATCACATAATAAATTCAAAGTGATGTAAATAAATAATGAATTAACTCAATGTACATTATTATTCAACACTGTATTATTTACTCGGATTGTTTTTTTGTTTATTTAATTTATTCTGTTTATAAAAAAATGAGATTTTTCGCCCATTGTTTTAATCCCTTTCAATATTTTATTACAGAAAATTAACGATGTAGTAACCAATGAGCCAAAGGAGCCGTCTACTCAATCAACAACTCCAGTTTTTACTCGCGTAAGTTTACCTTTCAATTTTCATTATTGTTTCACATTACTACATAAATTAAAATAAGTTGGTATAAGCAATGATATTAAAATGTATAAGATGAAGTTTTTTTGGATAAAAAAGCTGGTATAAATTGCGCTGCCCCCGAAAGTCGGAAAAGTACCTAAGTTAATTTGTCATAAAAATAGCCGAAATCGGTACGAAAGTGGGGAATATTGTGCCTATACCACAGAATATATAATAGTACTAACGCCTATAGGTACGTTGACTTAAGATTATTCGGCGTCATATCATTAGACAAAGAGTAGACTGTACCTATTTATTTGTAAGTTGGTGATGTGGACTTTCTTTGTTTCTGTGACGGGAGTAGGTACTTTAGTAAGTTAAGAGTTTTATTATGCTCCATTGGCGACAGCGCCAAGGGCGTCGCCAGCCCGCAGCCCAGGGGGAGGGGGGGCAAGTTAATGTAGGTACAGTCAAGAGCACCTAGTGAATTTATTCAAGTTTTGAGATGGGGCGGGATTTATCAGAAAAGCAAGTCAATTGCACGGCCTTAGGACTTTGGTTATTTTACAGTTGGCTACATTTTTTAGCCTCTGCCCACACTTGGCGACGCCCTTGGACAGCGCTAAGGCATTGTTGTGTGAGTTATCTGCGTGAACTGTGAACCAGTCCCTAAAATGAGATTTTTGTTATATTACTACCTTAGACGAAGCCGTCGCTGCTCGAAGCCTACTACCTACTTACTACTAACAACCAACTATATTTTACAGAGGTTATTGTTTGTAGATAAACCAAAGAACCTTAGCTTCAATCGGAGCGTATGAATTTTCGATACATTATGTATGTACTTAGACTACTGAAGCAACGCCACTGTGAGGGCACTATAATATTAAAAATAAATAATTGAGAGGCTAACGGAAACATGTAAAAAGTATAGCTGCCACGCGGAAATAGGTGGACAATTAACAGAGCGACAAACCCCTCTTGTTAGTGTGCCACCGAGCATCTGGCGGATTTTCAGTGGTGGAGGTGGGAGTGGTTGAGCAACTAAGGGGCTGAAAACCGATTGAGGTAAGTACCTAACCTATACAATTACAGAGCTCTGGATTTGGTGTGGTATAATAGCAAACCAATCATGTATCTAAATCGAATATAATATTGCCAGGCATTTGTGCCAGGCGGCATCAAACTTTATCACTTTTTGCGCACCTTTGATGCCGCCTGGCACTAGTGCTTTTCTACCAGCCAAAATGCCATGCCATGCCATATTCGATTAGATACATGATTGGTATGCTAATTGCTATTATACCACACCAAATCCAGAGCTCTATAATTGTATACCTTCAATCGGGGTTTTCAGCCCCTTTGTTGCCCAACCACTCCCACTCCCACCCCACCACTGAAAAGGTGTTAGGCGCCCGGATCTATTAATAATGATAGTATGGCACACTAACAAGAGAGGTTTCGTCGCTCTGTAAATTGTCTACATTTTTCCGGGCTACTTTGTTCGTAAATTCGGTTGGTGGCCCGCGTCCGCGTCCGCACCGCACCGTTTCAGGTTAAACATTCAATTGTTTTCACCCGCAATTTTCTTTAACAAGAACGTAACGTTGGTGGGACCAGAAAATGCGATGTTGACGTGCCCCTTCTGCCAGACTACGGTGCGCACCAGCATCAAACACACATCCACTACCCGCACCCACTTGTTGGCGATGCGCTGTTCGCTGCTGTAAGTTATTATACCAATTTTATCTTCTATACTTACCACCCACTTATCTCCATTGAGCCCGCGAGATAGGTTTCCTGTGTAGGCTTACGCTACGCAACAGCACAATTTGACGACCGTCGTGATCGCGATCGTAAAACAGTGTAAGATATAGTCAGCGAGTTAAGCTCTCTATCGGCGTTTTTCGTTGCTCTATCTAGCAACTAAGATCTTATACCGCGAATTTTTATTTCACTATGAATAACTGCACCGAAATTACGAAATTTTTTAGAACCACACACACGGGCACTAGCATGTGAAATAACGAAAGAAATAAAGAAATAACGATACTCATGTATCATCATTGTAATGTCAAATTGACGACCACGAAACGATCGCGATGGTGCTGTTGCGTAAGCCTGCTGTTCCTTATTTATATTATACCCGAAAGGAAGGTGACCAAAATGCCTCTTTGGTAAGTACTTATACCAAGGAAGGATTTATAGAGGTACCTAGGTACAAGGTGTATAATTAAATCATCTTTTGTCAATAATTTTTTAAACAGTTTTATTTGGCTTGCCGTTTGTTTTTTTGGTCTTTAATAAGTTAATTGAAATTTTACCCCTTACCCTGATCGAAGCCCTTACCTATTGAAATATTGATCTGAAAAGGATTAAGGAAAAAGCAGGCTTAGGATACCGGCATATAACATAGCAAGAGAAAGATGAGACAAAAGTTGCGCAGCAGCTCTACAAACACTAAACTCGGCGCATCTTTTGTCTCATCTTTCTCTTGCCAAGTTCTGTGGTATCTGTATATGATGATTTTTTTTCGGTCGGTTAAAGAGGACTAAGTAATTTTATATGCATTCCAGTTGCTGTTGCTGCATCCCATACTGCTGCGACTCTGCGCGGAACACCGACCACTACTGTCCCGCCTGTCTCAGATTCATTGGCACTTACGAGAAGTGAACTGAAATTACACACCATTTTCAATTATGTGATTTTAATTTCAATTTTTTAAATTAATTTTTTATTGACTTTGCTATACTTAAAGAAGTCTTAGGACAATGGCACAATGCTATGTCACCTCTAGTAGGTATAGAGTATAGGTGATGAATTATCCTACTTCAAGATCGATATGTTACCGCTAAAGTGCGGAATCAGTTAATGTGCGAATTAACTAGTTAATCTGCACATTTACTGATCGAGTCAGTTAAAGTGCGATTTTTTTCTTAGATTTCCGCACTTTTACTAGTTAATCTGCATATTAACGGATGCTACACCGTTAAAGTGCAGGAGACCATGAGCCAATTAAGGCTACAGGAAATTTAAGTTGAAGATGTATATTGAAAGTCAATTTTACAAAAAAGTCGTTTCTCGCGTGCTCACTCCGCTAGCTAGGCTCACGGGTTTTTGGTCGAAATACTAACCTAACCTAATTAACTTTTCCATGGCGGGGGGCTTCGCCCCCCCGGACACCCTTGCGGGGGGTTGCGCCCCTCATCCCCCCGCTTTGGGGTCTATCCCCTTTTATGTTATTTGTAATGTAGTATTTCTCTTGCCCTCTGTTCAAGAAAAAGTAAGTAAAATATAAATCATGCGGTACTTACCATAATGTCATATTAAGGGAAAATAAAGAACAACAACAAGGAGGAGGAGCTCGGGGGCGCAGTGGTTTAGCGCCTGGCCCAGTGATTGCGGAAGTTAAGCAACGTTCGCATGGGTCGGTCATGGGATGGGTGACCAAAAATTTATTATCTCGAGCTCCTCCGTGCTTCGGAAGGCACGTTAAGCCGTTGGTCCCGGCTGCATTTGCAGTCGTTAACACCCACCAATCCGCATTGGGCCCGCGTGGTGGGTTATGGCCCATCCTCCTTACCACTCATAAGGAAGGCCTGTGCCCCAGCAGTGGGGACATCAAAAATGGCTGATGGACAAAGAACAACTTCATGTACAGTAAATACCAAAGTACAGTTTTATTGAGACTTCCTTTTGACTCTATATAATAATAATAAATATCTTTGCAATCACTGACGGTTAACCGCTGAATTCACACTGAGGTACAAATTAAATAAACAATCAAAATATCGCCTGCTTCCCCAGTTGTTATATAAGAAAAGTGGTTAACTCTTAAAACTAACTCAAAGATAATGTGGGTAAGGAATGCCTGCCCGAAGGATATCAGGATGAATAGTTTCTTGTAAAAATCTAGCTCGAGAATTAACTAGGATGTCTAAATAATAAAGGCCGGAGACTAATTCGTTGCCGAAGATAACTGCCGCTTCGGTTAGTTTAAATGTTAGGTAGATTTGAACAGATTCGACGGCTGCTAATTATTGATTCCTAGGAGCCGTTAGCGAGTGACGAGTGTCAGGGTAACTCGGCTTCTTTCTCTCGCCGTCTAGTCTTCAGTCTAATTGGGCGAACGGAGCAGTGAGCTGGGAACGTGGCCCCGTATAAGGTTCTTCACCTGTATGGACGGTGACATTAACTGTGGTTAATAACGGCGACCTCAGATCAACCAATAGATTTTACTAATAGCTCTGGTTCTTTCCGGGTGAAGATTCAATGACACTGTAACCTGAGCCAGAGCTAATCCAATAAGAAAGAACATAATTATTACAAGAAAGGAAGCGGTGTTATTCCTGTTGTTTAACGTGTTGGTCCCGACAGTAAATGTTATCCATGAAAGCATTTTCTGTTGATAACAATTCTACCTGCAGCCAAAACTAGGGTTCACTCGACTAAAAAAAAGAGATGAGAGGACAAAATATTTTGGCTGATGGCCGAAAGCAGTCTATTTTAATTTAGGATATAATTATCTCCATTTGCAAGAATCTTTTACACACTAAAAGATCTGAAATTGAGAGTAGTAACTAGACCAATCCCCGGCATTTAAAGCTAGGTAATATCTATAAAGTTTAGATTGTATAGGGTACTTGCTTTAAATCCACTAAATCGGTAATTTCTCTTCGGTCTCAGTCACGAAACCACTCAGCAGCTTCTCTTAGCAGCGGAATAAGCCAAGAAATCCCTGTAAACAACGAATACCGTGATAAAACAATTTTCAAGTTTCCAGACGGCGAAAAATCTGGAGTCCAAAAGTCCACAAACCTTGTCAAATTCGATGGCCTGGATAAATAGGCTACAAAGGCCGAATGCTTTTAGCGAAATCAGACACTGGTCTGAATAAAATATATCAAAATGAAGTTATTTTCAAAGGAAGAAATTAAATAGGTAATTTATGAATCACAGCTGATATTTTGAAAGCTCAACCAACCGACTTTTCTTCCGATCCGTTCCAAGTTTCGGACGCATTCCAAGTCCTACATACGGGCTCAACGAGAGCTCAGCGATGGGTGTGCCTGTCATTCCTGCTTGACCGCCGCCACCCAAACCCCGCTGCGCAGCCCGCAAGAAAGCGACGGACGCCAGCGAACACAACGGAATTACGGTCAAACAACTTCGCGGAACGAACCAACTTTTGAGGACTACAGAAAAGGATCTCAAAGTCAAGACTTGGACATAAGTCCTAACTGCACGCGCCCCGATATGTGGGCGGCCTGGGGGGTCGAATATATTGGAAATACGATTCTTATTTTTTCTTTATAAGTCGATGACGCGAAAATTTAAAATGAACTTTTTACGGAAATAAGGAAAAGGACATAGGCTCTCTGCCAAACAATAAAATTTTACCAATAATAGGGAAAAGTATCTTTATACTACGAAAAACTACTCTTTCAAGGGAAATCTACTAAACTATCATTCATTTAGTCTAATACAACAAAAAAACAACGCTACATATTACACAATTTTTTTAGTTAAAGAACCTGTTTTCGCACTTTAACTTATCCTTGGTCGTTAATCTGCAGATTAGCCAGGGAATCTGCAGATTACCTAGTTAAAGTACGAAATGAAAAAAAAACGCACTTTAACTACAGTGAATCTGCAGATTAAGTTAATGTGCTCTCTAACTGATTTCCGCACTTTAACGGTAACATATACACGAGCCTCGAAATTGTTTTAACTCGTAAACCAAGTCAATATTTAAAAAAAAGCTCGTGTAATAATCTCTTAAATTGGCTCTAATATTTGTTGATTAACTCATCAACAGTTATCATTCATTCTGTAAGTTTTAAAATCCATAATTGCCAAAAGTGGCCACTTTGAGCTAAAATGGATTTTAAAACTTACAGAAAGAATGAAAACTGTTGAAGAGTTATTCAAAAAATATTAGAGACAATTTAAGAAATTATTACATAAGCTTTTTTAAATATTGACTTGGTTTACGAGTAGGTAAAAAAATAAATGTGGTGGCGGCGCTAGTTTTACTACCTCCAGCGCCTTAAGAGCGTTTATGCGCTATACTAGCGCCGCCAATGGAAAAAAATCATAGTGCTTAAATAAAGACGAAATTGTGAATTGTGTTCTTCTAGTGTACTATAAGATCCGTATAAGATTTGTGGTACTTTTAATCACTTAAACTATATTTTCTACTCTGTCGTTTAGTTTATTGGAGTTTTATTGCTAAAAGTGGCCACTTTTAGCAATAAACTAAACGACAATAATATACGTATTACTTGCTTTTGTTCGCGTTTTACATTTCATTTATTTTCTCTATAAATATTGCTTTAAAAATTATAAAACTAGGGCAAATCTAGAAACGGTTTTTTTTTTAATTTGACAAAAGATTTTTTGTCGTATTGTCCATTAAAATTTTTGAGGGGGTCGGTAATAATAATACAGTTGCTTTTTTATTTTGTAATTTTTTAGAAGATTATCTATTTGACGTGTACGATTTTGGGGGGGTCATACTCCCTGTGACCCCCCCCTCCCCCCTTCGGACCGCGCCTGGAGTTATTATCACGTCATCGTCGTCACCTGTCAGCTTGGCACTCACTCAAATGTCGTTTTAAATAATGAATAATTAGTTAACTATTAGGTATTTAGTAATAGTATTATGCACAATGTTTAATAGTAGCTACCTAAGTAGTTATTTAAGTTTTATACCTTATTAGTTTTGTACTCAGAATCTTTAATTTTGCTATTTCTAATCTTTCAGTCTCTGAAATAGTCAAAGCTTTTAAATTCATTTAGCATTAAGATTTTATATTCTTTAGATAAATATAAGTTATAAATTGAAATGGTAAGTATAATAATAATTGCAATGATTAGCACACGAAAATGTATGAATACTTGAATAGCAACACCTAAAGTATACTGTCAAAAATTGTAAAGAATGTAACGACAATATTTTTTAAAATTTAATAAGAAAATATATTAAAATATGAATAATTTGTGTAATTATATAAATTATTTAAAAAAACTATTTTTACCTTCGCCCATCCTTCGCCACTCAAAAAAGTGCGTTTAATTCAACGATAACAGTAAATAATAGATACGCAATTTTATTCACTGTGAATAAAAATATAGAGAACCTTTCAGTCGTACCAGTTTTTCGAAATTTTTCAAAATGGCGGAGATATGTAAAAAACCTCATTTCAGCCGTTTCGAAAAATGATCAAATTGTAACAAAACTTTTTTGTTAGCGGGGTGTAATACAAAATTTGTTTTTTTGGGTTCTGTACCTCAAAAGGAAAAAACGGAACCCATAGTAGGATCCCTTGTTGTCCGTCTGCCTGTCTATCCTGTCAAGAGCCTTTTCTCAGGAAAGCGCGGTGCAAAAATCGATTTTGCTGCGAGTTTTTACGTGCCAAAAGCATCCTTTTCGTGCTGGAGATTCAATTAAATTTTAAAATGTATGCTTATTAGTTTTATGCACTAGGAAACAGACTATTTGTTTGTTTGTTTGATGCGTGAACGAATCATTGAGTCTGGCAAGCCCCACATGAACTTCATTTAATAAGTATTTATACGATCTTTACGTGCTTTCTTTATTAATATACGGGTTTGAGTCATAAACACGAGCCGGATTCTCTCGAAATCGAATCTCGATTGGGTTGGGTTGGGCAGTGCCGTTGTTGTTGGGCGTCATTCATTCGCCGTACGTCGATGCCGCTACCAAAACGTGTAGATCGTGTTGCGCTTCTTTTTTTAACAAGGAAAACAGGTTTTGTGTGTTTCTCGGAGTCAGAAGCCAAAAGTTTATAATTAAAGGTAAGTTTTTAAATGATTTTTCCTAAAGTTCGCATTCTTCGACTTTGAATGTAATCTAATTTTTAAAATGCCTATTTATTTTGGTAACCTTGATGCTACTTTCGATGATCTTTTAAACTTGTAGGTACTATTATTTATTCTGGGCTTTTGAACTTTGATGAGTGAGTGCGTTGTTTTTATTCGTATGAATATTTTAATGTTTTGACTACAACTTGTAGGTAGCAAACTTAAAAGTACAATGCGATTAAATTAACTTTACAACTTTATGTTAGAAGTGACCAAATTCAGAGCGCTTACTAAACGATGTATTTTATTTTTAATCTGTAAAATTACACTTTGTCATCGCCATACATTTCTTGACTTGAGTGAAGTTGCCGCTTCTGAAACTAATTTCGTTACAACCATAGAAATATAATGTCAAAGAACAACAATGTAAATAAACAGGTGATCCGAAAAAACGAATGTATACATTACCTACATATGAGATACGTAAATTAATATGACTTACATACATAAAATAAATTATGTTCCATACTGTTTTCTTCGTCGATAAACGAATAAATGTAGCGAAATTTGTTTTAGAGAAATGTGTGGCAATATCTTATTTACCTGTGAAAAATGTGATTACTTGGATTGTTTCTTTTTGTCACATCACAATCACTAACAGAACAAGACACCATGGCTCCACGATACCCTTATTTAAAATTGTAATCATGATTACCAAATATTTTAAAGAAATTGTGATTGCTCTTTTGCTAGGTGGGACGCTAGGGGCTCTTACTGTAAAAATGTTGGCACATTGTCACTTGATCCTTTGTCTCTTTTTTTCATAGACCGTGTCCGTATAATGTTAACTTCTCTTTTCCAAGCTTTGTTGGTCTTCTTGAGCGCAGCGAAAATTTGTTCTATGTCTATGGTTTCAACGAAGTTTCAGAATGGGACCGTGGGTGGTAGGAAATGAGCGAAATTTCGATCGAAATTTCGTTTTTCGTTGATTTAGAGTAGACCTCCTGTTGTACGGAAGACGGCACGCTGGGTTTCTACAATCTGTCGAGCAGTTTAAGGTTCAAAATTCATTGTAGATTTTTGACAGTTTTGTATAGCTTGATATGCTGCTGACTGTACTTACATAATTAAATGCATTGTAGGTACCTACCTAATAACCTTCTCATATTTCACATGCCCGCATCTGCATATTATTACCTACACGCGTTCATTTCGTGATTGCTGTCGTCGGGGTACGTATAAGAAAGTCTAAAGTTAAAATCGCTGAGTTTAACTGTCGAAAATTTGAAAGTCTAACGATTAAAATGTCGAAAACGAAAATGGAAAACGGTCACATAGTAGTCATAATTAAAAAAGTCTAAGTTCAAATGAATGAAATTTAAAATGTCTTATATTCCAAATACATAATAAAATGTTAAGTATAGAATTTACTTATGTCTTTCTTCCATTCATTGTCCAAGTTTCACATCCATAGAGTGCTATACTCCATCAGAGGTTCCCAAACTTTCTTTTCTCATAGACCACTTTAAAAAAAAACTTGGATCCGGTGGACCCCCTGCAGCTACTACATTACTACCTTATTTCCAAAACTCGAAAAAAGTATATATTTTATATACCTATGGAAATCTGCGTTGTGGACCCCCATTTCTTTCCCACGCAAACGTAGATCTGTCGAGCTCCCGTGGTCCCCTGGGGGTCCACCTGGACCACTTTGGGTATCAATGCTCCATACGAAAGTTTTGATGCACTGTCTTCTTATGTTTTTAGTGATTTTTACCTTGAATATACATCCTTTCCTGTGGAAGGCTTGTTTTGCTATTGCTATTCTAGTTTTGATGTCTAAAGTGCATTTAGCATCATTTGTTATTATACTGCCTAAATATTTAAAGTTATTTACGTTTTCTAATGGAATGTTGTTTAATTTAATGATTTGAGAGTTGCGTTTTGAAATTTTTGAAACTGTTAAAATTTTAGTTTCATTAACTTTGAGATCAATTTTTTTTTAAATTGTACCTATGCATTGTGTTAAGTAAAATTTCTAGTTCTTTATCATTTCCTGCTAATGCTGCAATTGATGTTGCAAATCTAATGTTGGTTATTTTAATAAATCATTGTGTACTTAGATTAGACATAATGACCATTGATATTTTTTTATATCGTCAAGTAGGTACCTATATGATAAATTTTAACACCATTTGAAACTTTGAATTTTGCTATTTTGAAGTTGTGCGTAATGAATGACTTTCGATATTTTGTACCATTTTGAACTTCGCCATTTTAATTTTAGACATTCTTATACGTACCCCGTCGTCGACTATTATGACCTCACAGCTAACGGTACTGTAGAAATAAAAATAATATTGTTTTTATCTGATATAATATAGTGCGACTTGAGTGCGATGAATTGTGCGGGGGTGACGGTGTCATAATTAATTGATTTTGATTGATGCCCTTGTATAGCGTTATCAACTGTTTTAATTTTTTTAATATTCAAAAAGTGTCATTAACTTTTCTATATAACAAATTACGCTCGACATTGTGTAGGACCTTTCCTCTTTTATGTCGGCACTACATATTCGCCAAACGCACTGGCCAATTCAAAAGTGTAAGGTTAAAAAAAAAAAACTATTTAGTAACCTTTTGTAAAAAAGACACAATGTTATCTAATAGTGCCATTCTCTGGGAGAAACCGGAGCCTGCAGCACAGTTTTAAACTACCGTGGGCTTCGGCGTCTTATTTTTTTTTTTGTGAAAAAATTATGTTGTGTTTAAATAAATAAATTGTTTGTAAAAATTTGCTTGTTTGTAAGCATCGGCACAATTCATCGTACGTTGCCGGTTTTGTAACAAATGCCTCAAAGAGGTTCTTTTAAAAGCATCAATGTTCGATAAATTGTGCCGGTGCTTGGCGAATATGTAGTGCCGGCGTTACCCACAGTGGCCACAGTCACCAACACAATAATAACGAACGTAAATAATAAATAACCAGAAACAAAAATTAAGCTTTGCGTTGCTTACCTTACAAAAGAGACAAACTAAGAAAGAGCAGAGTTAAAAATTACACGAATCAGGAAAGATGACGAAGTCGTCCGGAGGGGTCCGTGAGTCAGGGGATCTCAAATGTTAAAAGTTATAAAAATACTTATAATCATCGCCACAGACGACGATATAACCCAAACAAACGCAATACCAATGAATTCGTGGAGTTCGACTCTATTATGTATTCTGTGCTATTGTGTTGTGACGCCGTGGACTTCCAAGAGAGAAAACACCAGAAACAGAAGGGCCTTGGAACCAGCTCCTACAACGTAAATGTATAAATAATATCTTCTTTAGAGTGAAAATATAACTAAATTAATCCATCTTCCTTTGAAACAGATTTCTGTTGTCTATTAAAAAATTACCACGAAATCGTCTTAAATTTCTAACCTATCACGAGACCTAGGCAAGACAAGGCAGCTTTGATTAAAATCAACCTGTGAAAAAGTGTATCAAAATCAATGTATGAAAAACATAATTCATTTCCGATGTTAGATTTAGTCAAAGCTGCCTTTCTCCTGTAGGTCACGTGATAGGTTAGAAGTTTCCGCTGCGCTTTGCTTAAATTTCGTGGTTATTTTTTTTATCAGACAACAGAAATCTTTGTTTTACAGGAAGATTGTTAATTTAATTTAATTTTCACTCTAAAGAATGTGTTTTTCATACATTTAAATACAAAACAAAAATTTATGTACCTAAGTCTGACTGGTCAAACACCGATTTGATCGAATTGCGTTTCGGCGTTTGACTGTCCAAGTTAGTCTCTCCTAGGTTTGGCCATTTTAATTCGTTAGTCAAAGGCCGAAACACGCTATTAGTTTTGGACTTTGACTAAGCCTTCTTGTCAAACCTAGGTAGGAGCGCCGGGACTTCGGGTTTTGACTATAACATAATACATGTACCTTGTAACAAAGGATAATTATGTAATGTAATTATGAATTTATCTGCACAAGGAAGGAAAATTTAAATTATTCTATGTAGGTACCTACCCAACAGAGGAAAATAGTCATGAATTTATCTGTATAAGAAGGAAGTTTTGAATGATTTTATACCTACTTGAGTTGTTACACATAAAAATAAAAGCTATTGATATTTAAACAATAGTTTTGTTGTTTTTATAAAATCCGCTCGATCACCGGTTTATATGAATGTAGGTAGGTAGGTACCACACACCACCTATTCTGAATCAAAAAACTTCTAAGCACTTTAGGCAGCCTGTACCTACCTATAAGGTATTGGTTAATCTTAAAATTGCCTAGTTAGTAATAAACAGGTAAACAAATAGTTAATTAAAACTTTGTTTGTTTATTTGTTTCCAGATACAAAATGGATAGCAGTGGTCTACCTCAATATCCCGAAGTGTACCCGAACAAGGTAACGAAATTAATTAGGTAGGTACTAGGTAGGTATAGATGATAAGTCTGAAATCTTTCGTTCGAGGGTGGATAGTCAGTAGGAGTAATCTGATTTTCACTTCACAGCAGTATCGCAAAAAATTGTATTAAGGTATAACATGGATTATGTAGGTACCTACTTACTTATATATAAAAACCGGAAAAGTGCAAGTCGGACTCGCGCACCGAGGGTTCCGTACAAATTTATTTTTTATGATTTTATTACAAATGTTTTCAGATTTTTCCATGTAGGTACTTTGAGTGTCGAAATATGAGTTTTTTGTGGCATAAACAGCCGTATCTTTTTTTACGTAAACTTATAAGTTTAATTTTTTTTCAACACACTTGCTCGTAAAGTGAGCCTTATTACATCGCTTTTAGGGCCATAAACCGAGCTATAACAAACGCGTGCAATAATATATATATAAAACACTAGTTCGTAATAGAATTAACCCTACAAAGTTAAATTAGTACCTTACTGCAAGTTCTATGCGAGTAAACAAAGCATTCCCAATTTAGCCGGGTTATATTATACAGTTATATTTTTTTTTACAACAAAGAGGTTTTATGCTGCTGAAAATTCATATACATTTTTGGAATAAATAAATGTGTAAGTCCTTAATTAAGTCAAATAAATATATAATTATTATCAAATTATTCATAATTCACAATATTTTGTTATAAAATATTAAAATATTTGCATTTTATCACTTAAAATTATAATTTTGAAGTATAAGTAGTAGGCTGTATGCTCCTCACCCCTTTGTTCGCAAAATATTCTTGAGTTGGGCGTGTGAAAAAAAACAAAAAAAAACATGCGCGCCTTTTCCCATAATTCCCATATTTATCATATTTCGTTTTTGCCATATTTGTTGCTGTGTCATAAATTACTTTGTTTTTTCCTCGCAAATGTGTTGAAAAACGTCGTATGAAACTCGTGAGCTCTTGCTTATTGCACACTCGGCCGAGTTACGCCCTCGCCTGCGGCTCGGGCTGCAACCCACAGCCTTGTGTGCAATGAGCAACCTAAGCTAACTTGTCTCATAATGTACTATTACTGCTTTATGGGACCATAGATTTGAACAGCTGATTTAACAAACTTTTCTGCTTAAACCTTTTGAGCTATAACAAAAAACCTACCTCTAAAAAGCAAGAAATAATATTCGTAATAATAAAAACACGTCTATTGAAGTCGGGTGGGGCTGGAGTACAAATTCCTTTTTTTTTATTCTAAAAGCCCCACCCGACTTCAATAGACGTGTTTTTATTATTACGAATATTATTTCTTGCTTTTTAGAGGTAGGTTTCTTAAAACGGTTTTTTTGATTTTTTAAACAATTTTTTATTTTTTTATTTTTAGTGTAGGTAGAAAAATCGGCTCAGCCAAACGTGAGTTCATCGCGGAGACACATACATACATACGGGTCAAACTAAGAACCTCCTTTTTTAAGTCGGTAAAAAATTACACTTAAGAAATCCCTTTTCCAACAAAAAAATAATTATCTTATTCAGTTCATAAACAAAGAAGTTATACGACTGATCATCGAGGTAGTTCACACAAAATCATACAACCTATTTTCGTGATTTTTTCAAGATTACTTGAAAAGTTCTGAACCGATTTCCAAATTTTAAAATATGGGACCAACTTGGGAGTTTACCTAATGTAATAACGTTTGAATCATTTCAATCGGTCCAGCCGTCTTTGAGTAATCGGTGGACGGACATACACAAAAAAAAACAATTATACAGACGAACAGAGAACCTCCTCCTTTTTTGGAAGTCGGTAAAAATAATGTTTAATGGAATTGTTTCTCTTTTAAAGATCTACAAAAAAGTCCGCGAAAGCGTATAGCTATCTTTTAAGAATAGCTTACCATTATAATAATATATACCTATCTAAACTATTATATTTTCTAAAAAAATTGTCAGGTACAAGGCGGTAATTTGAAAAGCTATTTAGAAGGATACAGTATTAATCCTTATCAAATTAAATATGTTAGTTATCTTAAGCATTTTATGCACATTATTCATTTAAATAAATATCTTAGGAGTTTTCGCAAAAGATTATCTAACGCGCGCGAAAATAAACGGGACGGGACGAACGGGATGGAAAAAGACTTTTGGAACAAATGGAGGTGAGGAATGTAATGTAAGGTACCTATTCGTTTTCTTTTTGGGTGCTGTTGGAAGATCTCATTTGGCAAAAAAGAAGGAACCGAAGCGAAGCAAGGGCGGGTCGCTAGTATATAATATGGCAATGTGCTGTGCCTGTGCCTTTTATGACAAACATGGAAAACCCTAACTTTCTAGGTTTTTAAAGACACATGAAACCAAGTTTTATTGGAATAGATTAAAAAGTCATGAACTCGTGACATTATTGATAATGATAACCCCTTCCTCAATTTTTTTTGGGATTCCCAAAAATAGTACATACGCCACTTTACGCTGATTACCCACGTTACTTAGGAATTTATTTGAACGATATTGATTAGTCTTTATTCATGACCTTTTCCATTTCTGATATTTCATTTAATGTTTTGTATTGGTATATTTGAAATAGCCAGTTTCTCAGTGGTGAGGATTCCGGGTGTAGTGTACTCACACTTTTGGTCTCATCGTCACTTAACATCAGGTGAGGTGAAGACCAACCCAACTAGCAAAGAGATCCCGCAACGTTTAAGCAATTACTCTCACGACTATGGATCGTAAAACACTCGTATGAAAGATCCTATAAATACAAAACCGGTCAAGAGCGAGTCAGACTCGCGCACCGAGGGTTTCCGTACCATCATAATAAATACACTGCAGAGTCTGCTGTAGAATAATAAAATTATTATTGCATATTAGGTCAGCACCATCTCTTGGCCGATAGTGGAACTACTTTTTTTTCTCAGTCCAGCGCCATCTCTTGACCGTTAGAGGAACTAAATAAATTTTTCTTGGGTCAGGGCCATCTGTTGACTGGTAGAGGAACGAATAAATTTTTTGTTTGTTTTTTGAATTTCTAAAATAGTTTAGTTGAACCATTATGGTTCTGCATCAGGTGTTCCATTTTCCAAAATCAATTATACCCTTACTATGCCCAGGCTTAACAGCTACATAACAAAAAAAGTTTTGTTCAAATCAGTGCACATACCTACAAACAAACAAATAAAGAAACAAACAGACAAAAACTCCAAAAACTATTGTTTTGGGTTCATAGTATCATGTATTTAACATGTAACAATTACTTTTTTGAAAAAATATTGAATGTACAGAATTGGCCTCGTTACGATTTTATTATAATTATGTATAGATTAAACTAACGGCCGCCCGCGAGTTCATCTAGGTACCTACGTGGAAAGTTTTTTGCTATCTCTCGGGAACAATACTCGGGATGAAAGGTCCCCTATGTCCTCTGTACACCTGAAATCGTGTATGTAAAATTTCATGATGATCGATTCAGTAGGTCAGACGTGAAGGGGAAAAATCCCCCAATCTAGCGAAAAATCCCCCAATCTGGCAGCCCTGACTACACAAGGGATAAACTACACTATACTATTATACAGCCTACTTGAATAAAAGTTCCAGGTTTTTTCAAAATGTTGCCCAACGTCATATCTCTAGAGTTTTCCTATCTGGTAATCATTCAATGAAAATGGCACCTGCCCAGTCCACGATTTCGACCGATTCCAAAATATCTTTTTCCAAACGGTGTAGGTACAATCTATCTGCATCGGGATAGGGCATTGGGAGCTTTTTTATTTTTTTTGATATCGGCTTTCGTTTTCAGAATAATCTACTCTTTATCCGACGAAAAAGGGATGTTTTGCCCACCACTTTAAATTTTCCAAAGAAAAAAAAACCGATTTTAAAATTTTTTAATGCCCCGTGTGCTCCTGCCTCTTTTGACACCACCTTGCATTTATCTTTATGATTTTCGGAAATAAGTATATGCGAATTACATTCCCCCACGAAAACAAGTTGATAAAACATGTTCAATGTTAAAAAATAAAAATATGAAAATTGTCCTTTTTCAAAATCGGTGCGGTGGCCAAGTGCTCTGAAAACCTTGCTCATACCTACCTACTTCAATATTGGATATTTTGTCGTTGTTGTAGGTTGATCGCAAGGACAACGCTGTCGCACAGCAGCCGCCTCCTCCAGCACCTACTCACGTGAGTATTCATATTTTTTAAAATCCTACTATTTGATATTATAAAATTAAATGTGAACATTTGTTGTTTGTTCCTCAATCACGCAAAAACGGCTGAACAGATTTGGATGAAATTTGATACACAGATAGTTTATAGCCTGGAACTTTTTATCCCGTTCAAAGATTTCCAAATGTCCCACGCGGATGAAGTCGCGGGTGGAATCTAGTCATTTATATAAGGATCCGCAACATGGAATACTTACTTATACATTTTCTTAAACATCGAAAACACCACAAACAGGTACATAGATACAGTCAGCAACGGAAATTCTTGAACATAATTTGATTTCATTTTTCCTAATCATGACTAAGTGCCATAAATTACTGATGATGATATTATTACAAAAAAAATATATTACTAAACTAGCAAAGTCCCTGCCTGCCTAGCATGACCGATTTATATCGCGTGATATAGCGTTTTATCACGTTTAACTGTCAAAAAGACAAAGGAATTTGACAGTTCAGTGTCGATAAAATGCTATATATCATGCGAGGCAGGTCATGCTCGGTCAGTCATGCTAGGCAGGTAGAACTCAGTTATACCATTGCTATTATATTACTAATGACAAAATTAAATGAATTTAATTATACAGGATGTCCCAAAACTTTGTCCCAAAACCTTAAATGAAAACCTTAAAGGTAGGAAATTAAATTAGTATTTTTGTACTAACATTTAGTTTTTTTTTTTTTAGATTCTGGTACTTTAACTCATAGAAAAATGGGATTGAAATATTTTAAAATCATACAAAAATCCAAGATGGCTCCACTTCTTAAAATGATTTAAGGGTTCAGAAGGTTCACCCTGCCAAAGGATATCCCTCGATCAACTATGCCAAACGCCTTATTTTTTATTGAGCAACCGCGACTAGATAGTCTGTAGGCTGTTCCTAACTAATATTGAGCTGGGCCATACTGTCCTTACAAACCATTCCATACGGCCGGCGGCGGCGGGTTAAATAGCGCGCTTTTCCCGACTTCATTCTAAAATTTATAACTGTCCAGGTTTAGCTAAAAGGTCGAATATGGTATCATTTTCGGATAAATCAATAATGTAGAATTCAATATTCTATATTCATTTATTGCAAGTCACAAGTTGAAATGGGTGTTACAAGATTAGTATGTACAAGTGACGCCCTGCTAGGGCACAGCAAACATGAGGGGCAACTATCGCCTCTTACTTATAAAATTAGATGGGTCAATCCGAGCGGGTCGATCCGTGATGGAGTGAAATCAAACGTAACTCTACTCACTTTGCGTTCAAATCAGTGCGCATTCCAACGCGGCAGTTGCGTTGAGAACTTGCACCGAATTCTCAATTTTTACATGTTTTTATTACTTTTCTTCGCTTTTAAGTTAGTTAAAAAAATCTGTTCAATTAAGATTGAAGGTATTTACATCGCCGTATTTTATGGTTGGTTTTAACATAAACGAATGTTCCGTTTCCGAGAAATTTGCAAATAGGACCAGAAACAGGGTCCACGGAATATTTTTTTACATCAAAGGTGGTAACATTTTTATAAATGCTTTCAATTAAATCTATTGTGTATTATTTCAAGTACATTATATATTTTTTCCATGATAGCTTCACGCGCGTAATCTTTCAATAATTTGAATTGAATATTGGGATTTGACCCACCTTAAGGCCTTAAGTAAACAGTATTCAAATCAACACATGCATATTTAAACAAACTACTAAGTTGCAAAAAGTACTTTGATATTGTATTATATAGTTTGATATATTAATATCTAATAAACATTAATCATTATATTATTATATTATATAGGTACCTATTTCATAAATTTCTGGACTATAAAAAATGCTATTTATAAACTGAAAAATTACACAACCACCAAAATGTTCTAAGTTATTTTTTTATTTTAGGGCTTTGCACTTGTTTCAGTACTTTAAAAAAACTACCATAAAGAAGCGTTTTTCAGGTTAATTTGTTATGTACTTTTGTAATGCTAACTATATTTTATTCAATTTGACTAACTTGACTAGTTTAAGTTCATTGATTGCGGAGACACAGCTAGTCAATGTATATGCATTTTTTCGCGAAATAAAAGGGGTTTTCGTTTCGTTCGGAAGCGTTTTTCAGGTTTTCTGTTCATAGTTCTGTAAAGTTTATTAAATTTTCTACAATTTGAGCTTAACTCGAAGGTTTGTGGTACCTAACTTTAACACAGTTTTCAAAGTCTGATTGACAGCCGGACAGATTTCTGCGGTAAAACAAAATAGACAGGTCAAGTTTATTCACAGTCGAGTTCATTAATGTGTTGGCATTTTTGACAGGCTGTTGACTTTTATTATAAAGCCATAAAGGTTGATGAGCTGTCAAAAGTGCCAACATATTAATGAACTCGACTGTACCAGGTTACTACCTCTATTTAAACTACCGTACAAGGTAAATAATGGGCATCGTGTTTTTGCTTTTATTAGAAATGACGTTGACATTTATTTCATTGCAATAAAGTTGAAAGTAAATGAAATTTAACTACTTTTTGTTGGTTGTCTTTGTTATGAAATGTATGTAAACGATTGTTTCCGATGTCTTCCGATGCCCATTATTTATCTTGAAGTAGGTACTGTACTAACACTAAATTATTCATCCCAATATTTGAAAGGCATACTCACTCAATGTCGGTGTTTTGCGTCTCAAAAGTTCTCAAGTACCGGTTTGGTCGGTTCCCTCGCATCGCATCCCAAATGATATGATGTCATCATTTTATTTGTGTATACGTTTGACCTAATTACTTCTCCCCCCCAACTTATTCGATTACCTGTTGTTATACGTCGTACGTCCTCACTTACTTTTTACCATTGAAAATGGTTATCAGATGCAAATCGCCTGAGACGTGTTTTTGGCCATATCTCCGAGAATTTTGGTAAGATCGAGATGGGAATAGTACACAGTCAGCAATGAAAGTCACTTAACGCTTTGGTACTTTGTCATAGCAACTTTTTTAATAGGTGTCTTACGGTTTGAAACAATACTCTCAAAAAAGTTACTATGACAAAGTACTAAAGTGTTAAACAACTTTCGTTGCTGACCGTACCTACCAAAAGTTGAGGAATTTATCGAGACACGTGTGAACGTTTGAATTTTGAAAATCTACTGGTAACTTTTTTGGAATTTTGCAAAATTCGGGTTTTTTGGGGGTGTTTGTTTACTAAATTGTAAATACCTATTTCGGAAAAGTCCTAGGGTACACCTATTATGTTTAGCTACAAAATGGCGAAAAAATTTTGAAAATATTGTGACCTGTACATGTAGGTTTAGATTTGGAATTGTAGAAAAACGGGTGTTTCCGTACATAAGGCATGGGAATAGTGTTAAAAGTTGCAGAAGCAGACGAGAAGTGCATTCGTTGGAATTTTGAAAATCGGTTAATATTTCGGCCGCGTCGTGGCAGTCAGCGGGCGTCGTAAAAATAAATAGGTAAGTACTACTAGGCCACTTTAAAAATATAATAGGATTTTTCATTTGATTTGATTTTGGTTTTCGTAAATTTTTGTATTCATTTTCAATGATCCGATTTTTGCGGGGACTGCAAAATCTGTGAATTTTTTAACAGCAGTGGCAAAATCCCATTATCATAATTTCAACGCAGTTGAATTGAAGAAGAAAAAAGATGCACCAATGACCTACCTTAAAATACCACCAAGTAAGAAGCTTCACAAATCAAAGATTTCCTACATTTATTATTGATTTATCCGTTCAGATATTTATCTGTCATTAATTGTACCTAGTCATTTGACTACATCGTAATTTATCACATACAATATATGATGTTTCCGGTATTTTCAGTCATTTTAAGCCATTTCACTCGTTTTTACAAACCATAGTCCATTTATTGGCCCCCTTTGACCATTTATCGGCCTGTACAGCGCCAATTATTAACGGGATGTATTTAATAGCACTTTAAATTTGATGAAACCAACTATAAAATTGTATATCATCACTTTAAAATAATGATAGATCTATGATTTAATACTATCACTACAAAAATAATGGTTTGCACCATAACAATTTTGTCAGCACTTTAAAATAATATAAGATCTATAATTTTAATATTATCACTACAAATAATGGTTTGCACTATAACTGTGTCCCAACTCCGAAACCATTTAGTTTCTGTCCAACCATGTCATAATGACCAGAGTTAAAATGAGATGGCAAGATGATAACAACTTGTTGGTGTAATGCATACACGCCAGCAGGTCGGTTCTGGCGTTGTTGGTCACAATTGAACCTACCTCCTCCTCGGCTCCTCTCTCGCTGCGCCCGCTCGTCGTCGCACCTAATCGTCTGTTTACCAGCACTAAAGTTATAAAATTAATTTGTATGGTGCAAAGTATTAATTTTAAAGCTAAGCAATTAAATTGTATACTTAGTGCAAAGTATTAATTTTGAAGCTTAGCATATTTATAGTGGCAACCATTATTTTTATAGTTACTTAATTCAATAAATTTTGAAGCTAAACATTTTGAAGTGTGTTACATTATTTTTAAAGTGCATTTATATATTCTCCATTATTTACCATGCCTAATATCAATAGATAGGCATCAATAAGTCATAGTCTCAGTAGACCGATCTATGATGGATCATGAAAAAACATTTTCCAATCGAGAATGAAGGTCTTTCAGCAGTTTTCTTTATATTCTTAGCTTCATCTTCAATTCCTTAAACCAAAATATTGGTATTATTTCACCAGTTACTGGCATTACTAAAAATTGGATTTTCGACTATTGGCATGAGGCTAATATTTGGAAAGCATTCATTTAGTAGATGAAAAAAACATTATTATGATTCTGAAAAAAGGTTCCAAATGCACATAATTACTTACAATAGTTGGCCAATGTGGCCTTAACATTGACCGTCTTCTGTAGCTCGTTTGTTTTGTTTCAGACGGCTATGTTGCTAGGACCGGAGAATACTGTGACAGTGTGCCAGTTCTGTCACGCCTCCATCAAAACTGCCGTGAAGTACACCACCACTGCGCGCACGCACATCGCTGCAGCTTTATGGGGAATGCTGTGGTAAGTATTCTATGGCCGCCTACGCACCGATAGGTACCTAAATTAAGGAAACACGGAGACCGCACTGGAAGGTGGGTCGCTAGGATAAAAGCCTTGGTCTCATGGTCTTTGGTTTTGGTTGTAAGCCTCCCGCCTGCGGTACATTCCAGACAGTCGCCTGGATGTATCACCTAGCGCGCAGTGTGGCCGGATAGGAACATTATATTTTTATTTAGATACAATAAGATCTAGGCACTTGTCGATGCGTTCGAAGGTGATCAATGTGATCATGCATTTAACTGTATTCGACATATTAAGTACAAAAGGGACTAAAGTACCGCGTATACCTATCGAAGCGGTATTTTTTTATATCGGGTCATTTTGAACTTACTATCCAAGTTTTAAGGATGTCTCCAGTCCATGAAACTAAACAACTTTCTCTAAGAAACGTGTCGAATTTCGCCACAAAATTTTCGTCATCCCATACTAAATTGATCATGTGATCTCTTTGATTTGTATGAATAGCCGATTTTTTTTTACATATTTATTAGGACATATTGTGGTCCGTAGAGAAAGTTGTTCAGTTTCACCCATACGAGTGTTGGGCTACCTAAGAAGCAATTGGGCATTTGCCTTGACAATGGATTCTACTTTAAAGGTATAATAGAGCAAAAACGGAAACAAAATAAACATGAATAAATAATAATTATATTCTGTGTCCCTACGTGAAATTTTGGCTTCATTTGACAAATTTTACTTTGATTTCTAAGGCTCGTATTATGGGATGGCGCTATAGATTCGCGATAACTAGCACCGTCCTTTTTTAACTATATAGCTGCTCAAGGAGAGATTTGAATTTGAGTTCGATTCATTAGAAAAAAAATTCAGGTCAGTGGTTTGATTGTATAATACAAGCTTAAGACTCCTTTGGTAAAAAATCCAAATACCCCAGTAACAAAATAGTGTCGAGACTATTTATAATATATAAGTACATACGTAATTACAAAAAAAAATGGTATGGAAACATAATTGTAAAAACATTTTTGCTTAGAATCTTAGATAATCACTTTCTTTTGCGCGCCATACATTTATGGACCGCACGTGAGTTTCCTTCGCTCACACTATCACAGAGAAAGCAATACTATACGTAAGAAGAGACGGGACTTCATAGACCAAAAAAATCTACGAAATGTCAAATCAAACATACCTCGACGTAGCCAACATAACGAATGTAAAACAATGTATTGCCAACCTACAGGAAAGAAATAGAGATGGGCGACCTTATAGTATTTTTTTTTTATCGATATCGATGAATGCACTGAACTGCGCTTTACTTAAGAAATAATTTTTAACATTTCTACTAACATGACACAATACTCTGTTTTTTAACCAGTACTGAGTCAAACAAGTATGTTAGAATAAATTATCATGCATTTAACCTATGGGCAGTACTTTTAATCAAAAAACAGAGCATGTGTTCAGTTTAATATTAGAAATAATAACTAAAAAAATTAAAAAAATATGTATTTCCCAAAAAAATCCTCACTGTCGCATTTTCACCGCACATTTCATTAATAATACATACATAATAATACAACTTTGCCATTATAATAAAAAAAAATCCTTATCGTCGCATTTTCGCCGATCAATTAATTTGCTCATAGACCATAATAGTGACCTGAAATAAGAGTTACATTAAAATGGATATAAAATTACAATTATAATAAAAAAAAACATAAAAGTATTAATTATTACCAAAAAAGTCATTGTCGCATTTTTGCCGAACATTTTTTACACCTAATATTAAAAGCATCGATACCGATATTTATATATGATGTAGCACCACTCTATTTTCCTGCAGATTATTTTTCTGACTAAAATTTTATTATTTCATTCAAATACCTACCAAAAATTGTAAACGAATGTTATATTGGTTAATGTATTACTCACCGAAGCTCATCTGACGGAAATTTGGCCATAAAAAACCGTTTTGTATCGTCTTTTCACGCCGATTTTAAACCACAAATTTCACATTTTACATGCTTCATTGTGATTTACATGTACTGCACCTTAACTTGACTATTAACAAATTAAAACATTAAAACAAACTTTTAAATATCACAAAACTATTATAAAACAAACTTTTAACTACCTACACAAATTAATTTTATTTGTTAAAATAAGTAGGTAGGTACTTTAAATGTTGCCGCCATGTTTCTCTGACAGATGACCTATCATCAAAGAACGAGAAAGAATGAGGAAGAGTGAGACAAATATAGTCGCCATCAAAATTCGTGTCCGTTTCATAGAATCTTTTTTTGTATGGAAGTTGCGACAGACTGCACACTATAGTACACCCGCCCAGTTGACGTCACTATTCTGTCTGATACTTTTTATAGGGCGTTTTCACGCGCCCGCCCGCCTCAACATCCAAAGCATCATAGCATCTCGATAAGTAAATTGACCGCAGAAAAAAATCCCTGATATTTCTATAACGATGCACTAATTTAATTTATCAAATAAAAAAAATTGTCAAGGTAATAAATTTTTTGTTGAACAACTCATTCTTCACTTACCTAGGTAGGTACGTTGGTAGATACTGTTGGTATTAGATACTTTATAACTAAACCTAGAGATATTAAGATAAGAGATCACTGTATAAATCTACCTAAAAGATTTTTAAAAAGAATTGTTTACATAATTATAAAATGCATTTTGCTTTTAATGGAAATGATTTTAAATTTCTACTTAGAACATGACATGTTTCCACACGGTCTGGTGGTCTGATAGTTAATTTGGTCTGTTAGATCAATTTTGTTGGATAACATCTACGAACAATCGTAGTATAACATCATCCAATGACCTTAATTTTTAATTGATGCCGATTAAAGTCAGATAGCGTTTGAAAATTGTTTTTAATACTTACATAAAAGCATTGATATTATGTTGAGGGAAATACCACAGTATTGGAAATACCACAAATAGTTACTACCTACCACAGATAATAATTATAATAAGTATACCAACTAGTTATTAAGTACCTACTTAGGTACCTACCTACTTTTGAAGCCATATTGACTTATGTCTCACTCAATATAGCTTTATTAGCCGAAGGTTAACTAACTTAACTTGTTTTTTTACTTTATTTTTAATTATTGTTGATACCTAATTTGTTTTAACAGTGGTATTTATTTTGTCGCAGTTGCCTATGCTGCGTGCCCTACGGCTCTGACTCGGCGAAGAATTCGGACCACTATTGTCCCAACTGCCAGCGTTATCTTGGCACTTACACCAAGTAAAGGTTGCCATTTCATATGCATTTATTTCGATTAAGTGAGATTTTGTACTTTGTACGCGCGTTATTATGTAGTATGGTATGATGATAAAGAAATTATAAAATTGTATAAAGGGTCATTCACACAGCTCAGTCACAACAACGATCAGTCTCTCATGTAATTAAAAGTTGTATTGAGTTGAGATGAGAGATAATAATATACCGTTGACATAGTATCTGAGCTGTGTGAATGATCCATAAGGACCATTTTAATCAAACTGTTATTTAAGAAGAAAAAATATATATAAGATTTTAAAGATACTTATTAGCATTTTTACTTGTTATATTTTTATTGTCATAAAAACCAATAAAATTATTTATGTAACAGACATTTGTAATTATTTCGTCAATTTAACCATTATACAGGCTGTCCCAAAACTTTACCACACATAGGGAAGGGAAAGTAGATACCTTAAATATTAAAGATGGGAAATTATACTTTTTTTTAATAATTGGAACTGCATTCATAGATTTTTGAAAAATCGCCCGCCTTAACCTGGAATCGAACCCACCAAAAACTATTTTTTTACGATACTAATTAGTGATGTATACAAGACTCGAGTCGTCGAGTTCTACATTTGAAGACTCGAGGCGGATTGGCAGGACTCAGTGAGCTTCGTAGGTCGTAGGCTCGTCTCGTAGTCCCCAGCCTAGCCTAGCCGAGACGCGAGTTCTCTGAGCCACGCCTCGAGGCTCCGATAGAGCTCGAGCCTTCCAAAGAGCTTAAACCTATCAAAATAGCTCGAGCCTACAAAATAAGCTCGGGCCTACAGAAGAGCTCGAATTGTTTCACTGATTCCAATGAGGGCTTTTCACAATGACAAAAAACTGTAGGCTCGATAGATGGCGTTGATAAAAGTAGGTGACAATGTGATTTTTTTACTAAGCTTCGAAGAGTATCAACACCACCTAGTGAAGCTAATAGTTACATTTTTATTTTTTAAATGTCACTTTGAAAACCCCTCATTGTAAATGAGAATGAATAAAATAATGATTGATTAATAAATTATACTTAGCATTTTTATTTGAAAGCTCGAGTTCATAATTATAGAGACTCGACCACTTTTCAAGGTTCGAGTTGTTGCTCAAGGAGCTCGCTATCGAGCTCACAGAGCCCTACAAATCTGACTCGAGTCTCCAAAATTTGAACTCAAAAATAAAAGGCTTCGAGGTCAATCGAGCTCTCAAAAAGACTCGAGCTCTGTCTAAAAAGGCCCCCGAGTCGTCGAGGTCGTTTATACCAAGAATCTTATTCATATTATAAGATTCTTGTTCATCAGCCATTTTTGATGTCACCACTGCTGGGGCACAGGCCTTCCTTATGGGTGGTAAGGAGGATGGGCCATAACCCACCACGCGGATTCTTGGTTCCATCAAATTGAACAACTTTTACTCTGGCTGAGACCAACTCTGAAATCGCGAAAAAAAATCGGCTGATTCCTACATTTTGATATTTTTCGCGATTTCAGAGTTGGTCCCTTGGTAAAAGTTTTTCAGTTTGATGGTCCCTATCCATCATATTCGGCTTTATAAGGCTATTAACAAACACTCTGTATATTCAAATCATTCATTCGATGTTCTACGCCCATGCAGTAGGTAAAAAAAAGAAAAAGGTAAGGTAGAAGGTAGATGTGTACTTCAATACATTCTAAAAATAGTTTTTATTCTTCGTGTATTCGTGTTTGGCCATAATTTATCAGGAAAATAAATATATCAATTCATACGCTTGGTCAAAACAGGAAAAAACGCGATGTAAAAGCTACATTTTACCTATTCAGACCCGTATACCGTACGTACGCTATGATTTTTTTAGCCCGTATCTATTTAGTTGTTTGGACCCTATATCTAGCTCTTATGCCTCCAGGCTAGGCCTAGGCCTGCCGCCGGCCGTCTGTCTGCGACTCCGGCCCGCGCAGTCCGCGCCTCGTCGCCAATAATGTCTGTTACTCTCACTCCATTAAAATACTATACTACCTAGCTATTAGTATAGCTAGAGTAGGGAGGGGAGGGAGTTGGTCGGTTCGGTCTTTTTTTGAATGAACGTCGAACAACTAATCAAACTTATTTTGCTTATCAGTTTGTTTCTAAAGAGTGCTAAAGAAACACGCGTGCATAGGTACCATTTTAAATTGAAAGCTCGCAGAGACGCTTTAAGTAGGTAGGGTTTTTAAAATTCTAATATCTTTGGGTAGGGTAGGTATCTCCTAAACATAACGCAAAAACTCGATTAGAAATATTTGAACAGAATCACGTTGGAATCAAATTTTCCAGGTAAGTAACTAAGTACTAAGTATGTACCTACATATAGATTTGTTTTTTTTATTGTGATAATAATCAGAGATTAGTGAATTTGGAAAGATTTTAATAATCATTTCAATTAATAAACTCAGCTATGATATTTCTGTTAAAAATAACCAACAAACATTCTTGAGCAGGCAGTGGCATCTTATCTTTTAGCACAAAATATAGCCGCCACTCTTACCTACTTTGTGCTTTTAGGCACTTCTGCTTATTGTAACTCTTTTTTGCACTCAATGAAATTGGCGATTCAATGCGACTTTTATGATACGACCTAAGTATCAGCTATACAGGGTTTTTTTTAAAACACCAACAACCTCGCAGGAGTAGATTACTAACATCATAAACAACAACAATTGTTCTACGACTTTTGATAATTCGTTAGATTTTACTTTCATACAAAAGAACGGAAAAAGACTTTTGGAGCGAATTGAGGTGACGACTGGGAGGTATTTGTTTTCTTTTTGAGTGTTGTTGGAAGGTCGCATTAAAATTGTCAAAAAAAGGGAAGAAACCGAAGCGAAGCGACGGTGGGTCGCTTACCTACGCGTTGCAAAAGTTTAATGTTTTTTTCTCACTTATGCTCTGAAATCTTATCATTCCATTTGAAAAAGGAATGCGGGGCGTTCCACATTTCCGAGGGGGTCTGGTTCATCACATTCTAAATTTAAAATTCAGGCCAGGAATGAATTTCAATACTTACTTCCCGCACCAGCCACCAGTGCGGGAAGTAGGTACAGTGCGAAGATGATCTGGGTGGTCTGCGGCAACTTCTTTTTTTGTTTTAGCTGTTCACAAAAACAAAAAAAGCAAAGGCACATTTGCACCATACAGCCATAACTTTAGTTCCTTTTTTCTGGCAAGCCAACGACAAGGTTCCTCACGGTTTTAAGGTCCAAATTAACACAACTTTGCACTCACTATTATACCACTGTATCCTTTATTTCCGGGTTTCGGCACCAAAATTTGTTTAATTCACAAATCACACTATAGAGGGCGACACCTTCAATGAAACACACACTTTTAAACGTATAGATATAATTACCACCGCCGTGGTCAAAAAAAGCGAACGAAAATAATGAATCACATTAGGACCTCATACAATTGTTAAAGCAAAACCATACCGCGATCCACGAGGGTACAGCGCCATCTAGTATTGGTTGGACGAACTTTACTATTGGTGGATCGATGTGATAATGCAACTTAAACACAGTTAATATTATAAAGGTAAAATTATTTAATAGGTACTATAATAACGATACAATAAAAAAAATGGTGCGCACAGAGTATATTACCATAAGAATAAAAACATTTACATTTAATAATTGCCCGAACATGAATAATATAAATTTTAATATTAATTAAATTTAATTAAGTTTCAATTGAAAAGTTTTTTATTTCCTCGCATTTCTTGAGAAAAGCACTATACAAGCCTTGTTCTGGAAGCTACTTGCATTGCCTCGAATGATTAAAGCCCTCGCCTGCGGCTCGGGCTTCAAACCATCCTCGACAATGCAATCGCTAGCTTCCCGTTCACGGCTGTAATGTACTATTTTCGCAGGCTTTTAAACTAAACCACAATAAACATCAACTTTTCTGTGTCATCTTCGGAATGGAAATGGAGAATTCAGTAAGTAATCTACTTACTTATTTTGTATGATACCTACGGCCTAACTGTTTTTCCGATTTTTTCCGAAGCGCCAAAATCATGAAAGGAGTTGTTCCATTTTGTATGGAGGCTGGGCCCATTTGGGTAACCCGTGGCCTACGGTCATAAAATCATATTTTATGGAAAGAGAACAAAATAAGGAACCTGTCCATGTATCAATCAATATTTTTTTTTTAAACCTACAAACATTTTTTATTTATTTTTAAAGTTGGATAGTTAGAGTTAATAAAACAGCAACTCAAAACGTTTTTCTACCTTGGCAACATCGATTTTTTACTGTCATATGTCACATTGATGCTGTCAGATGTCAAATAAAATGACAAATGACATATCAACAGCCAATGTAGTCATTTTAATAAAATAAAAATGCAAAGGAATATCCCTTAACAGCCGGCAGCCGCACAAAATGGATTTTCAGGATTAAATCAACAGTAAAAACTTGTAACAAGCATTTGAATTTATTGATATAGGTACTCGGGAGAGTAAAATTAATAGTAAGACACTTTCATTTTAAAGCGAAAACATTAAGAAATACACGATGATGAGCACCATTATTATTTTTTTTTAATATTTTTTTATTTATGTTTGCAGGTATTAATATTTTTTTCTTTTTGGAAACCTTGTCCCACGAGAGAAATCTACGAGAAAAAAAATTATTATGGGTGTAGGAAAATTTAAAAAAAGTGAACCCAGGAAAGAACAGGTCCTTTCATGACACTTAAGTTAGGTATCATTACACTAGTTGTTGCTGAAGAAATTTTAGCTGTTGCTGACTACATAATGATATTATGCTTCTTTCAAAAATATAATTTAAAGATTTTTATCAGCTCTAGTTTCTGAGTTTCAGCTACCTATGTAGGTACAAAACAGAAAAAACATGTATTTACTAAGAAAAACTTTACTAAAAAGAATAATTAATCATTGAGTTCTAAAAAACTTCGTTTTTAAGCTCTTTTTGATGTGTAGACTTTGGAAAATGACGTATCAGAGACCAACAATAGTCAGACATAGACATCATATTCGCATCCCAGAAACCCTGGTAGCGCTTTTCCATGACGCGTAAGTCCTGATGCACACGCTCTCCATGCTCTTTGCTCATATCTTTAAAATTTTCCGGAAACCTGTTCAGGTGACTATGGAGGAAGTGGAGTTTTCAGCTCATATTCCACCCCATATTTTTTAATTATAGCAGAAGGTTTTCTACAAGTTCAATATAATTTTCAGATTTAATTTTTTTTGAGAAAATTCTGCATCACAGAGACGAAAGCTGTCCAAGCGTTTTTTAGAAAGATTTAAATATCTTACAAGATCATCTAATTCATTTTAAGAAAAACATATTGGCTCATTTGTCATACTTTCAAAATCAGCATCATTTTGTGATGAGCTTGGTCCTTCAATGTCTTGTTCTAAGGGTTCAGATATATTTTTAGGCACTGAAGAGTCAGGTGAACGCTGCACTATATTATGTTCAACACAACTAGTAGGTACTTAGGTAGGTAGGTACTGCCATTTACCTCGATTTTTTGTGTTGAAACCGTTTAAGTTTACGCTACAAAAATAACTGTCTTCGAGATGATTTCGTGGTTCTCGCCAAATAGTCGGCGTGTTACAAAAATTTTTGAGGATAGATTTGAAACAACAAGTCATAATAGACCGACTGAGCGGTCACGGGATTTTTGGTAACGATCAAGGAAAAGGTTAGATTCATTTTCATGGGTTGTAGAGTGGCCCCCTAATGTGAATGATGTCGGTCTGCCTGCTCTCAGTGGTTGCAACTTCGAGTTATAGCGCTTACAAGAGGCATCATTGTTACGAAAAAAAAAACGATTAGAGAAATGGTCAGTTTTAGTACCAATTCAAAGTATGGCGTCTCCGTAGCTTAAATATTGTCTGCCGGCTCTCAGTGGTTGCTTTTCAGAGCTATGACGCGCGCAAGTTGCAACATTTTTTTTTGTCAAATTGTATTTTTTTTAAATACTAATCGATAGAGCTCTTTATTTTAATGAAAAAATATCTTAAGCCATTTTTGTCTAAAATTAATAGTTTGGTCGGGAAAAAATATTTTATGTTTTTTTGTATGGAGTGATATTCAATGTGCTCTTAAGAGGATTGTCAACCACGTGGTCTCCATACAAACGGCGATAACGTTTCCCACCCTCTAAACCTTAACCTACAGTAATTAATTTTTGGTATTTTTTTGAAACGTACGTTTTACGTTTGTACGTTTTGATTTTTTAAATATCTATAATAGATTTCGAAATATTTGCATTTTAGTGATTTCATACAAAACACAGAAGTGCCAATATTTTCAAATCTACAATGAATATTTTAAAATTCAAAACGTACAGCCTTAGTTTTTAGGCATTTCAAAAACATACCAAAAATTCATTGCTGAAGGTTAAGGTTTAGAGGGTGGGAAACGTTATCGCCGTTTGTATGGAGACCACGTGGTTGACAATCCTCGGCCAATTCCTAATTTTTTCTGCCTCAAAACTACTTCTGCGTCAATATTTCAAACGTTTAAAATAATCATACACGATCAACGCGTGCCCAAAATTGTACATTCACACAGCTTGGATTTCGAAACAGTATAAAATCGATTTTTTTTAGTAAAAACTGATTGTTTTGTCATTATTTATTATTTTCTCATCAATTTTAACACAATAAAAGTCGTAAAGGTAGTTATTTTCAGGATTACTTAAAGACTACTAAACCGATTTGAAAAAAAATAAATGGGACCATCTCGCTAGAAAACTCAATCGAAAAAAAAGAATTATCAAAATCGGTCCATAAATGTCGAAGATACGCGCGAACAACGATAAAAAAATACAATCGAATTGAAAACCTCCTCCTTTTTTTGAAGTCGGTTAAAAAAAATTAAATATATTTTAAAATGTCCGTAATCTTTTATTGCGAAAAGTGGCCGAGACCGAGACAAATCTTGAGAAAACATGAAATGTGCGAGCGAGAGAGCTGCAGTCAGCGGCAAAAACATCTTGTCCCCATATCAATTTGGTTTTCGAAAAGGCATATCTACTGAAGATGCAGTAACATCCTTAAGCTCATTTGTATCAGAACAACTAGATCAAGGTAAGAAGTGCTTAGCTACTTTTTTAGATTTGAAAAAAGCTTTCGATGCCGTGTCTGTCCGTATCCTTATACATAAATTAGAAAAAATCGGAATTAGAGGTAATCAACTATCTATATTTAAAGATTACTTATCAAATAGAGTGCAAAAAGTACGGCTAGAACAAGATACTAGTAATTACATCACTGTAACAAGCGGGGTCCCTCAAGGTAGTGTGCTGGGCCCAACTTTATTTCTTATTTATGTTAACGATCTCTGCAACATGAGTTTCATGAATGCCAAAATTTTTTCATACGCAGACGATACAGCTGTTGTGTTTACTGGTCCGTCCTGGGATGCCATTAAATCTGACGCGGAACGTGGAATGGCACAGGTGGCAAACTGGTTGAAACACAATCTCCTTACATTAAATAGTAATAAAACAAAATATATATGTTTTAGTATTTGCAACCACCTACAACCGAGTAACTTTCGCATAAAAATTCACGTCTGTGGAGACTTATTAAATGAAACGTGTGACTGTCCTTTAATCACTAAAGTGGATCAAGCAGTATACTTAGGAGTAATTATAGACCAGAGGTTATCTTGGTACCCCCAAATAGAAAAATGACTTCTAGGATCAGAAACTTTATCTGGATGTTTAAAACTTTAAGATATGTGGTACCAAAAATACTTCAGATGACACTAACTCCTCAAGAAACGTTTTAAATGAGATTTATATTGCTTTAGTACAATCTGTTATAACATATTGTATATCCATATGGGGTGGCGCATATAAGACAAGCTTCCTTGAAGTAGAAAGAGCTCAGAGAGCTCTCTTAAAGGTCATGTATTTTAAAAAACGTCGTTTTTCCACTGAGAGTCTATACCAAGTTAGTAATGTTCTATCAATCCGACAACTATATATTTTAGCCTTGATACTTAAAACATATAAAACCTTAATATATGACCCTGCGTTGGAAAACAAGAGAAGAAAAGACTGTGTAATTGGTATTCCTAGAACCAACACTGTTTTTGCGAGATTACAAGGTAATACACAATCAGCTTACCTATATAACAAAATAAATGGAAAAATACAAATATACCACAAAACTTATCATGAGTGTAAATCCACATTGTCTAAATGGTTAAAAACTCTAAATTACGAGGAAACTGAATCACTCGCCCGCTGTGCCCTATCGGGCACAAACAACAATAGAAATCTATTGTTGTATTTTTACCCGACTGCAAAGAAAGGGTTATGTGTTTCGCGCGTATTTTGTAAGTATGTTTGTATGTTTGTATGTATGTATGTATGTTTGTATGTAATATTCTTTATTACCTCATATCTTTCAAACGGCTGAACGGATTTCTATGATTAAGATATCGTTAGATTGGTCTTTTCAGCCCAAGTGTTCTTAAGAAGGTGGCGTTATAAAAAAACCAACATGGCGGCTGTACGGTGCTATTATACGTAGTGAAAAAAAATTTTTTTTTTTAGAATACTGCAATATGGGTGTCAAATTAAAGGGCTTATTATAAGGATTTCAAAAAGGTATATCATGACCATAATATAATTATAAAAAAAATCAATAAAATAAAAAAAGTAAATTTATTTTACGCAAATGCGAGCGGCCGCTATAAACATGTCAATGAGAAATTTATATTTTGTTTGTGTATGTTAGCCACATTCATGATGAAAAAATAGGCTATAATATCATCCCAAAATCCCTCGGGATCGAAGCCTCAGGCTATGCCGCAGGGCACGGCTAAGTTAATCAATAGATGGCGCTGTAGCCGAGTACATCGCGGTATGGTTTTGTATTCATCATCAATAGATTTCTAGTTGCATAGACCATATCAATAGATGGCGTTGTAGCCAAATACATCTCGGTATGGTTTAGCTCTCTGTAGATTATATAAGGTCTTTTGTGTTTATACTGAAAATATAAAGATAATAATAAAAGAATCGAAGAAACGATAACGAGAAATAAGAAGAAACGATTCTCGTTTATGGTCTTTATAACAATTAACAACTTTTTTAATAGATAATTATTTTAATACGATTCCATCTATCAAGCTAGCTAGAGTACATTCATTATTTATTATACTAGATTCCATCTATCTAATTGGAACGCGTTGCATTACTTTACTTGCATTAATATTGAAAAAAAATATTAAAGAAGTAGATTTTGTTAGGTTTTGTAGCAAGTATACCTAGTTTAGTTAGGACTAAGGAATAGGGTGTTTAGGAATATCTTATTACTGAATTAGTGATTAATTACATTCTCTTTGATATCGATAAAATATTATTTAGAAAATTGGTAGCTTCTTGTATTGGTGTTCGGATTGAACCTTCTGCGTCTGAGTTTGATGGTTTACGCGGTAAAGGCAAGATCGAGCGACGTATGCTACCTCTAATTTTATGCTGGGCGGTGACTGTGCATAAATTGCAAGGTACAACTTTAGACCGGGCAGTTGTCGATTTGAGCAGTCACCTATTTGCTAAAGGTCAAGCTTACGTGGCTTTAAGCAGAGTCCGATCTCTCGCAGGGCTTGCTGTCAGTTGTCTTGACCCTAAAAAATTCTTATTTAAACCACACGATGAAAATTCTTTTAAAGAATTAGACCGTCTACGTAATTTGTAAGGAGAATATAACTAAAAAGACGTAAATAAAAAACAACTAAATTTAAAAAATTAAAAACCCGCCTGCCTAAAAAAGACAAGTGAACAGAAAAATAAAATAGAAAAACTAAAAAACCCACATGCATCAAAAAACAAGTCAACTGAAAAGATGGAAACAAGATAATATATAAAGGCAAACTTAAAAAATATTGATGGTAGTGTTTAGATTAAAGGCAAACTTAAAAAATATTGATGGTAGTGTTTAGATTAAAGGCAAACTTAAAACATATTGATGGTAGTGTTTAGAACTTTTGTTCATCATAATAACATGCAGTCGGAGGCATGCATAAAGAAAGTGACATTATGAATGATTTTACTTATCATTCAATTCTATGCCTCCGACTGCATGTTATTATGTTGAACAAAAGTTCTAAACACTACCATCAATATGTTTTAAGTTTGCCTTTAATCTAAACACTACCATCAATATTTTTTAAGTTTGCCTTTAATCTAAACACTACCATCAATATTTTTTAAGTTTGCCTTTATATATTATCTTGTTTCCATCTTTTCAGTTGACTTGTTTTTTGATGCATGTGGGTTTTTTAGTTTTTCTATTTTATTTTTTTCCGGGCGTTAAAGAGTTAACTCACAACAGGTGAACTTCCATATACATATTAATAACGGATAAAATACACACACACACACAAACGCACACACACGCATATATACACACACACACACACGCATATACACACACACACACACTCACGTGTATTTATAATAAACTAAATAAATAAGTTAAATAAGTATTTTCCTAAAAATAAGATAAGATTTTTATATATATTTTTTTTTTAATTATTAGCACGTAAGTCCTAAAATCTTTAACGTCCGAATGGAGGAGCGGAGCCCTCTGGTACAGGCATTGTCATGCTTAAAAGGGGACTCCAGCTACTAAATGTTATGTTTTTGTATGTCAAAGTAAATAAAGATTTTTGATTTTTTGTTTTTTTTTGAAATCGCTACGAGCTCGTTAACTAAAAAGGAGAAAATAATAATTTACTTACATAAAAAAACACGTTTTTTTCGTCGGATTTTTATTATAAAAATCGGACTAAAAACATTAAAACGGACTAGTAAAACAGACTAAAAAGTATAAAATAAATTCTTCTGTAAATATTTCAAATATTTAAAAGTTTTAGAACTCTAGCATGCCAAAGACAATTTTGATGATAAATTTTACAAACTGCGCCCCACGTTTTTAGGTTTAAAACTTCTGTTGGATTACAAACGTAGTGATTATTTCCTCTGTGCCTATTAAGGCATCAGAGGAAATAATCACTACGTTTGTATAGGGTTATAAATATTTAAAGAAGAAATATACTTTTTAGTCTGTTTTTAACCGACTTCAAAAAAAAGGAGGAGGTTCTCAATTAGATTGTAGGTATATTTTTTTTATCGTTGTTCGCGCGCAAGAATCTTGTATTAATATTCTAGTGTAATAGAATAGTAATTAATATTCTTGATAAACCCCAATACATTTGTAAGTGTTTTTGTCTATAAAATTAGGTGTATTTGACGCCTTTAAATTATCGCTAAACAAGGTCCTAAACAAGACCAAAGGCACATAGATACTTTGGTTGAAAAAACTAATATCTATTGTGTTATTTGTTTTTAAAAAACATACAATTTGAGCTACTTTTTAACGCGAGGTCTATAGCTCACGGTATAGATAATACACTTATATAATGCTCACGGAGCCACTAGTGTAAAAAATTGTGACTAGACACCCTAACCCAAGGCTCACAATCGCGGTTATTTTATGAATACGGGACTATATCTATTGTATTGTGTAGTACCAGCTCCCCCCAATGGGGGGACAAGCGATGCCCCGCCAATCTAGATTGTTCCCTTTTACACAAACTGGTACTTACTTAATACTTACTTTTTTTTTGTTTCAGGGTCCAGTGTTATTGGGTCCAGATTCTACAGCTACAAATTGTCCTTTGTGTAAAGCTCGTGTGACGACCACGGTGAAATATACGGACACTTCTTACACTTATATAGCGGGAGGCGTTTGTGGCCGATTATGGTATGGCATCGTTTGTAATTATACCTACCCTTCTATCCCCGCAAATTGGTAATACGATGGAACCTTGTCACATTAACATATACGTTGATGCATCCGCAACTAAAAATTACATGTAGGTAGGGTAGGTGCACCAGTGAATGAACACCCCCCAGTGAATGAACAAAAGTGATATTTTGCTATAAAATAAGAAATCTTTTGTTTTCTACTCGTGACAGCATTTTTTTTATGAAAATTCATACTTTATTACGTTAACTGGCTGCACAGATAACTATGCGTGTTCCGTACTTTCTAAATGGTGATTGCTTAAAGTGGACACGTTGTGTAGTGTTCCTGTTTCTATGGACCAGTAATTAGGACTATGTTGCGACAACGTATTTTACGATATATGAGTCATTATACAAAGAAAATTGGTTTCTAAGATGTAATAATGATTATTTCGTCTAATAGAAAGCAGATTGTAAAGAATTTCATTATTTTTAACAAAATATAAGGGGGTTCGAGTATTGGATCATAAAATTGAGAAATATCTAGTTAATGAACCAGTGTTCATTCATAGGATCGAATATATTTTTTGGTTTAAGCTAATACTGTGTCTTATTTCTAACGTAGTTTGTTCATATTTAGAGGATAGCTATAGTAAACCATTGTTAATCCTTGGACCAGTCTTCGAACTAGGGTTTTCATTTATTAGTTTCTAATATTTTATGATTGTTCTATAGTAAATGCCTAGTTCATTTACTGATTATTTAAAACTAATAAATAAACTCTATATTTCTTAATATTTACATTTTGTTTCAAGCTTAAGACTACTTCTAAACCAATTAGAATAACTTAGCTAAATAAAAAAATAATAGTCATAAGTATTTACCATTATGTACCTAGTGGTAAATATTTGGACTATTTTTTTTATATCGGCTGTCCTAAGTTCAATAAACTCTTCGACCTGACACTTAAACTCATGTAACAGATACGTGAAGTGAGGATACAGGTCATACAGGACCCCAGGAGGATCCGGAGTATTCCAAGAAGGAAAATAGACAAGCCTCGGGAGAGGACTAGGGTCAGCAGTGGGCTGGGTATCGTGTCGTGCGCCATTAAGAATTTAAGTTTCTTTTAAAATGTTATATTTATTACTAGTTTGTATGCTATAAAATATCCTGTAAAAGCATAAATTGACGATTTCTGTTAACATCCACCATACGAAACTGGTAGTTCATTCATTGGATTTCAAACATTCGTTAACTGGATTTTGCCGTTCATTCACTGGTGATTTGGGGTACTTTTGTGTAAAATGCAGATTATCTAAATAACTATGACATATTGTAGATATTATATTGATCATTAATGAATTCTGAATAGTATGTAGTGCCATTGTTATAGCTTACTGTTTATGTTATAGCAAAGTCATCCAGAAATAGGTATTCGTAATTTTTAAAGTTTGAAATCGCCTTAAGGGTTCATTCACTGGTGCACCTACCCTACCTAACAATAAAATTGTAATAGGTAATTTAGTTAGTAACATTAATTATTTTATTATTTTTAATTGTGTCTAGGTAGGTAAATAAAAAAATTACAATAGTTTTTCGTATTTGAGGTTAAAACATGGCAGCCAGGTTCATTACCAATTTGCGGGGATAGTACAAATCCCCTTTACAATCGTAGGGCCAGTTTATTTACAGGTTTCGGATAAGTTCAGATCTTATCAACTTACCCACCTCAGGAATGACAGACAAATTTACCTATAACATTATTATAATGTACAAGTAGGTAGGTACTTCATCATCATCATATCAGCCGCACGACACCCACTGCTGGGTATAGGCCTTCCCTAAGGATCTCCACGACGATAGGTCCTGCGCTGCCCGCATCCAGCGGCTTTCCGCGACCTTCACCAGATCGTCGGTCCACCTTGTCGGGGGCCTACCCACGGAGCGCCGTCCGGTGCGCGGTCGCCATTCCAGAACCTTTCCGCCCCAACGGCCATCGGTTCTTCTCGCTATGTGTCCCGCCGCAGTGTGTTGCCAGTGATGACTTACGGCAGTGAAACGTGGTCGCTAACTATGGGTCTCATAAGGAGGCTCAAGGTCACCCAGCGTGCAATGGAGAGAGCCATGCTCGGCGTTTCCCTGCGTGATCGAATCAGAAACGAAGAGATCCGCAAGAGAACTAAAGTAACCGACATCGCTCGAAGGATTGCTCAGCTGAAGTGGCAATGGGCGGGACACATAGCGAGAAGGTAGGTACTTAGTACAATAAAAAAGGTAAAATTATTTCTGTTATTTTTTAAATTAAACAAGAAGAAAATGCTATCGGAATGAAGAAGATTATTGGGTGTGTGTTATATTTTTTCCAGTCGCTGCTGCTGTATCCCGTTTCTTTGCGACTCTGCAAAAAACTCAGACCATTATTGCCCTAAATGCAAGAAATACATTGGAACCTATAGGAAATGATTTGTGTACAATATAATGCACCTACCTACATACATTTACAGCGCACCAAGAAAAAAACCAGGTACCTATCCATTTAATGCATCTGTGCCACAGAATACATAATTAATTATTAGTACAAGTGCATTGATAACCGATTTTACATAATATGTTTGCATAGGTACATTTTTAATATTGTTTTTAAGTACGATCTGTCATAAACTATTGTAATGTTGTACTTGCATAATGTTTAGCAATTTAAATTTTCAAATAAAATCTTACTATTGGATGTATTTTTATAGATATATACTTTTTTTAATAAAGAATAGTTTGTCAAAAGTTATTTATTGTTTAGTCTTTTTTTTAATTGATCTAAATTTGAAATTCAGTGCACATGTGCATTATGTACACATACATAATGTGTATGTATGTATACCTACAGATACATATTATGTGTGTGCACATGTGCACTGAATTTCAAATATAATAAATACTAGTGGCTCTGTGAGCTGTAGACCTCGCGCGTCAATGTTCACCCCTTAAAGGGCCGTACAACGTCAAATACACATAACTTCACACAGTGTTACTTGATAAATTGTACCCAAAAAAAATTAGTAGAAAGTAGATTACAGTACTCAGTTCTTTATTTTTAGAACTTTTTCAAAGCAGCTGAAATATGTTTTTTTATATAATATCTCCAACATTTTGAAAAATTTCGAAAAACTGGCTCGACAAAAAAATTCTAAATAATTATGGAACCTGATTACAAAAATTCACGGGAATCGGTTGAGAAATGCAACCCGGTAGGGGAGAACAGACAGCTGGAAACCCGGATTTAAATATGTTCTTTTACATATCTCCGCCATTTTGAAAAAAATCAAAAAACCCGGATTTAAATATGTTCTTTTACATATCTCCGCCATTTTGAAAAAAAAACAAAAATTCTACATAATTATCAAATCTGTTTACAAAATTTTATGGAAATCGGTTGAGAAATGCGACCTGTAGAGGAGAACAGACAGCGCCGGAAAGCTAGACTGAAATATGTTTTTTTTACAATCCTCTGCCATTTTGAAAAAAAAATCAAAAAACTGTCTCGACAAAAAGTTTTAATAAAATTTTTAAACCTGGTCACAAATTTTCACGAGAATCGGCTGAGAAATGCTACCTGGAGGGGAGAAAAGACTGCGCTGGAAAGCTGGAGTGAAATATGTTTTTTTTTACATATCTCCGCCATTTTGAAAAAAATCAAAAACTGTCTCGACAACTAATTCTACATAATTATCAAATCTGTTTACAAAATTTTATGGAAATTGGTTGAGAAATGCGACTTGTAGAGGATAACAGACAGCGCCGGAAAGCGGGACTGAAATATGTTTTTTTACAATTCTCTGCAATTTAAAAAAAAAAACAAAAAACTGTCTCGACAAAAAAAATTTATAAAATTTTTGAACCTGGTCACAAATTTTCACGAGACTCGGCTGAGAAATGCTACCGAAAGAAGAAAGAAATATGATTTTTTTTACATATCTCCGCCGTTTCGATTTTTTTTAAAAAAGTGGCGTGACAAAACAAAATATTATATTTTCAAACCGGCTCACTAAATTTCACTGGAATCGGTTGAGAAATGCGACCTGTGGAGGAGAACATACAGCGCTGAAAAGCCGGACTGAAACAGGTTTTTTAACATACCTACGCCATTTTGAAAAATTTCAAAAAACTGGCTTAAAAAAATGTACATCATTTTCAAACCTGCTCACAAAATTTCACGAGAATCGGTAGAGAAATGCGACCTGTAGCGAAGAATAGGCAGAGCTGGAAAGCGGACTGAAATCTGTTTTTTTAACATATCTCCGCCATTTTGAAAAATTTCAAAAAACCGGCTCGACAAAAAAATCTATATAATTTACAAACCTGCTCACAAAATTTCACAAGAATCGGTTAAGGTACCCTGAGCGAAAGTAGCGCCGCGGTGGATTATATTTAATATTATAATTCTAATACAAAATTTTAAAAATGTCTAATATTTTTAGACGGTATCGTTACATTCCCTCATAGTCACTGCTAGAAGTAGATAGCAAAACTGCTAAAAGTGGCCGTCTTTGACATGTTTGCTATCTACTTCTTCGAATGACTACGAGGACATGTAGTGATACCTTCTAAAAATACTAGACCATGGGCCCTAAAATCTCCACGATAAACATTATTAAAATCTTTTTCTATTAATAACTTATTTAATAAAAACCTCTGAGGGCGCCACTTTCGGTCATACAACCGCCTTAAGAAATGCGACCTGTAGGTGGGAACAGACAGCCAGACATACGAAAGAATTTTAGCCCAAGCTGAAGCAGAGACGCTTCGCTCGCACTTCGTGCTCGCTCGGTCAAATATGTATGTGTGTGCATAAGGTACTGAAGCAAATTTTAATGGCCACACGAACCAATGTAAAAATTTCATTTTAATAAGAAAATTTTATTTCCTTGCAACTCTCAAGAAATATTGAGTAAAGCACTATACAAGTCTTGTGCGAGAAGCAATTTACATTGTCTCAAATGATTAAAGCCCTCACCTAATGTAAATGGTAATTTCCCGCGCTCGCCTGTAATTTACTATTTCTCACTTATAGCTACTTACTCTGAAATAAAAACAAACATTCCAACGAACTGACAACCTCCTCCTTTTTTGAGGTCGGTTAATTATCATTAGGTACATTTGAAAAAATAACGCGAGAGGGTCCACCTTTACATGGTGGTTTGGTTCATTACGTTCAAAGTTTTAAATTAAGTGCGGAAATGAAATTCAATACTTCCCGCACTAGTGCTGGAAATAATTTTTATGCACAACGACCGTGGGCAATTTACATTGCCTCGAATGGTTAAAGCATCCTCGACAATGTAAATGCTAACTTCCCGCGCTTGCCTGTAATGTACTATTAACCGAGAGGTATATTATCTATATTCTACTATGGTACAGTACACCCTTTTACATTACACTACTTCTGATATTATTTCTATGAGATCTCAAGAATTAAAATATACACCTATACTAACTGACTAGAAACTGTTTACTTAAATTATTGAAAAAAACTTCTCAAATCCATGCAAGCTAAGAATGACCTTTCATCTACTTGATCTTACCCAAATGTCAGAGATAAGTAAAATAATTCAGAATTGGGTATTACCACTCATATCTATACCATAAATTAAACGGATATTCCGTGTAAAATTATTTATTTCATTAGTATCACTTATTTTCCTTATTACACACATTATAAATTTTCTTAACGGCACTGTGGCCTTACCTTAAGCTACATATTGGTTAGTCAGCGCTCTAAGCAGCCTTGCTCGTCTGATAGCGGCCGCTTCTCTCTGTATATCTTCGCTGTTGTTGGCGTTCAGCTCTAAAGCCCCGGCGGCCTTCACTGCGCGGGACCGTCTCCCGCCCTCGCCTCGCCGCGCGTGTAGCGCCACTCCCACTTCTAGCAAAGTGCCGTCCCATAGACAACCGTAGTGCGCGTCCATTGCGTCTGATACGTTACTTGCCTGTGGAAAAAATAATTAAATTGTAAATGACACTTAATATAATTCAATTTTTAATACTTGGGCGGATTTGCTTGAAAATCATAAACTTGTCGATAGTAAGTGTAATCAGCCTACCTATTGCCTAATAGGGATGTTGACTAATGAATAAATTAACGAAATACTAATAAAAATCGTAAACATATTAAACTTTTAGAGTAGCTTGTATACCTCTTGGTTTTATATATTGCATATTATTTGTTTTATGACCCTTCAAAGTTGGGTGGACAAGTCCATTTAAAAAGTATAAAATTTATTAAAATAAATAATACCTTTAATTAGTCCGTAAAATGTATAGTAAATTTGTCTAAGAAACTATTATGATAAACACAATATTTAATATAGCTGCCGAACAAATTTCCTACGCGTTGCATACAAACTAGCACGGCGTGACGTCATAACGTGCAAGCCATTAGTATGGAGCGTTTTTGATCGAGTCCATTTGTGTGCATTTCACACTGTGATATCTCGGGCAGTTTTCATGCTAGCGAATTAATTCTTTTACCAATGTTTCTTTTTTTGAGAGGTAATTTATGTAACATAAAATAAAAAAAATAGTCAACATCCCTATTTAAAAATCTATCGCAATCGCTTTCAGGTCAGGATGTGATATATTGAATACATCTTTTTGGCACAAATAAAAACATACCAAAGAAATGTAGCAATGTGTCACATCACATCCATCTGTTATTTGAAATTAGACAATTAGTCCCAAGGTTCGCACAGTGCTGCCGCCTGCGTGGGCGCGGCTAAAGCTTGACAACAGCGTGCGGCGCACCTCGCTATACCAACTCCATCAAACTAATGCTACCAACCTTCTCAGCCAAACATTTGAAGGCGGTTGTACAGTCAGGCTCATGGCAGCTGGCACAGAGCCGCCGCCCGCGTGGGCGCGGCCAAAGCTTGGCAACTGCTTAACGGATCGCCTCGCTATAACAACTTAATCCAACTAGAATGCTACCAACCTTTTCAGCCAAACATTTGAATGCAGTAGTGTAGTCAGGCTCGTCCGGCAGCTGGCACAGCGCTGCCGCCTGCGTGGGCGCGGCCAAAGCTTGGCAACAGCGCGCGGCTCGCCTCGCTATACCAGCTTCATCGGGAGCTCGCTTGGCGAACAACCAAGAGCCCGCCGCTAATGCACACAGGTAGCGCCGAAGAGCCGCGCCCCAGCGGCCTCCGCACATCTCAACGTCACCGTATAGCCGAAGCCTAAAAAACACAGAAGAGGTTCTTGTTATCCTTATAAAATTACAAAGAACATTTTTCACAAAGAAATTAATACAAATAAAAGACGCAGCAGAAAATATAAAACTTACCATGAAGTATTATAAGGATAAAGCTTTAGACTCCTTTCAAGCATATCAGTAAGAGATTCTATAACATATTTAACGTTGTAGTTGTTCACATTCGATATGGTAGTCGGCCATAGGTTTGTGTATTCAACAACAAGCTCCAAAGTGTTGTCGTCGATGAGCAAATTATGTATTCTAGCAAGGAGAGAAAGCATCACGCTGACGGCTAGAGGTTCTCTTAGTGTTGCCAAAAAGACGTTAAAAGCGCCTCGGGCTTCGGCGGCAGCGTTCGTAGCATCTCGAGAATGTGACGCCAGGCCTGCTGCATTGCGTTTCACGGGACCCATAGATCCATTACTGTACACTGATAATGCTGTAAATAAAAAATACGTGAAATTAGTGGACCTAGTACTGATCCCTGTGGTACACAAGATTGGTTTGAATTGTAAGATAAAAGAAGTTATTTTAGATTACTTACCGATATCCCATAATGGTCTCGGGAATTTTCTAGTGGCTTTTCCTCTTTGTAGTTCTATACAAGCGGCGCATAATGCAGCTGCAATTTCTCCTGGACCAGTAACAGCGCCGATACCATCCCACTCACAAGCGTTTACTAAGCAGCTCCAACATGCCTCTACTACCTGAGGTCGCGGAATAATACTGTCGCCAGAGTTCGCCGCTGCAATGCAAGCTTTGCATTTGTTTGCTAGAGCTGTAAGATTCAACCGATGATGAGGCCACTCGCTCAACATTACATTCACTTGTAACAGCAAAACCTCCCATGACAGCTGTCTGCATAGTCTGTATAATACTGGGTCAGTTCCTCCTCCCAGTTGGTTTCTAGCTTCGCCTTCGAGTACCGAGAGGAGTGATAAAGCAGTTCGGGCGCATCCTGCCTCTGCTCTAGCCCTAGCTGCTCCTGAGACTACATAACCAAAATCTTGCAGGAACCCTCTAGGTAGGGATACCAAGGCGTTTCCTAGCCCACCTGCAGGTTTCCAAGATGGACTCAATTTCCACAATGGCGATGAAGGAGACATCATCGCTAATTTCACCAGACACATGCGGACGTCATCAGCAGTAGACGCTTCAATAAGACGTTTTTTCAGCCTACCCATCTCTAGCTCTGGAACAGTCTTAAATTCAAAGTCTGGCGTTTCCCAGTCGTCTGTCAACAATTCCCGTGGAAGGTCCATGTTTTCATCATCTTGGTTGATTGCATCATTTAAAATGATTCGCAATTGTTCGTCTGATATTAACTTTTTACGTATATTTTCAGCTGCATCTCCAACATGTTTCTTTAGGTACTCATCGATTCTGTCTACTGGCAGTCTACACTGAGATGTAGCTAAATGTAGAAAAAACATCTTTAAGTTGTCCCAATCGTCTTCTGACAAGTTTGACATTAAAACAGGTCCTAAGGCCCAAAAAAGGAGATCAAAGAATTTAATGCCCACTGTTTTAAATTTATTAACGAAGTCAGGATGTGTTGAAGGGATGCCTCCTTCTAAGGCGTACCTGACTGCATTCAATGCTGAAACTCTATTTAATAAATCCCTAGCAACAGTGAACGCACCACTTGATGCAGAGCCTTGAATATCTAATTCAACTACTTGTCGGTGAATCATGGGTATCTCCCTTGTAAGATTATCAGCCTGCAATACACTTATAATACCCGTATAATGATTTGCTATAGATTCTTGAAGCTTCTGTAAAAGCGACGGCTCGTCATTTAGTACTTCCGTTGCCAAATTTAGTGCTCTGACATATCCTATAATATCATCTTTTGTCATACTAGCATAGTAAAATTCACCCCAAGGCAAAACTTTGTGTGCACCATACCCATGATTGGCAACATCTCTTTCAAGTAAGTTAAAGTTTTCTCTACAACCAAGGATATGTTTCTTAGCCAAGTCATGCTGTCCATAAAAGAAATAATTATAGCACAAGTCAAAATGAATCTGCATTGCAAATTCATATTGGCTTATTACAGTATCCCCAGCATTCCAATTGTGGTGCATGTCATCTGAGTCTTCAGTTAAGTGCACAAATGCTTCCACGACTGGTACTTTAATTTTTTTCGGTTCTCTGTGATTGGAACCTTGTGGAGTTTCATAGTAAGTTAGAACTTCTTCTAAAAACCTAATACTTTGCATTCGAGATACTTCAGACATTCTTAAGATTTTTTCAAAATTTTGATTCATCGGAACATAACCAACTTCAGGTTGCATACCGGGGCTGGAAATAAGAGACGTGTTGATAGAAATAAGTTATGGAGTCACTTGGTAATGATTGCTTGTGGTCAAGGGTTTTGTAGTTATTTATATGGTATGGTAGGTATATGACCATATCATATGAAGGACACAACAATATAATGATGAGTGTAAATAGTTATGAGAAACTCACATGTGAATGAAGGACATTTTTGTTGATTTTGCATATAACGCAGCTTTAACTGGAAATCTCAGTATCCATCTATGATACAAAGTAAGTGCAAATTGAACCTTGGTTTGCTGCATTAGGTCTTGTGGTACTTCCTGTGGTAAAAAGAATTAGCATTACCTACTCAGATCTTAGATTGATCAGAGCTTAGAATAATAACACCTAGAACGATAGTTCTCTACAAAGCGCACTGTCAAAAGTGAGGCAACTAAAACAGCAAAAATGGCTCCGTTTTTTGATTTTTATTCTCTATTATTACCTAATCATACCGAATAAGTACAAAACAGTACAAACAGCTTTATAGTTAGTTGAATGTTTAAGTAATTATCATGTATATGTGAGAGAAGAAATAAAGATTTATTTATTATGATTATTTATTAGTTTCAATTTTACTACATTTAGGAGATCAATTAGTATATTATTGAATTTTAGTTACGATTAGGTAACGTATGAAGGATATAGATCTGAATACTAGCTGCCTCACTTTGCATACGAGAACACGCTTCTATACTCCGACTTTTAATTCGGTGCAGTAATTTGACAGCTCCAGTGTGCCCACTGGGGTGATTAGCAACTTGCGAGGTGAGTTGCTAATCACCCCAGTGGGCACACTGGAACTGTCAAATAACTGCACCGAATTAAAAGTCGGAGTATAGAAGCGTGTTCTCGTATGCAAAGTGAGGCAGCTAGTATTCAGATCTATATCCTTCATACGTTACCTAATCGTAACTAAAATTCAATAATATACTAATTGATCTCCTAAATGTAGTAAAATTGAACTTATTATTAACTTACTTACTTACTTATTACTAACTTATTGAACTTACTATACTTGCGAGGTGAGTTGCTAATCACCCCAGTGGGCACACTGGAACTGTCAAATAACTGCACCGAATTAAAAGTCGGAGTATAGGTGTTATTATTCTAAGGATCAGGGGCTTACCATCAGCAAATAAGAAACCGATCAGTTCAAAAGCTTTTCTACTAACATACTAACTTTTAGCTTTCATACTAGCCGTTGAGGCCATAGTACGAAAAAGTAAGGCAGTTCAATATAAGCCCTGATATAAGAGCTGATAGTAAGGCCCCAGAGGTTGTGCTGACAATGGCGATTCTGTATTGTAACTTGTAACTACACCTAGGTACTGTATTTTTTTTTTGTTATGTAGATTTGGTCAACTTACCATAGGAGGTACAATAAATGCTGTGTCTGTGGCCATGTACACTAAATCTTGCATGAGTTGCTGCTGAATTAGAGGAGGCAACTTTGCTTCAAATACGTCTGGAAATTATTTTTTTAATTCAATAAAATACACAAGCAAATGTACAGAAACTTACTAATTATCGTAAATCATTAACTCTTCAACGCCCGGAAAATGAGACACAATAGAAAATCTATTGTGTCTCGGTCGCCAGCGACCGCTCCGGCGTTAATGAATTAATATACAGGATGATGGCCCAGCGATTGCGGAAGTTAAGCAACGTTGGCAAGGGTCGGTCATGGGATGGGTGACCAAAAATTTATTATCTCGAGCTCCTCCGTGCTTCGGAAGGCACGTTAAGCCGTTGGTCCCGGCTGCATTTGCAGTCGTTAACACCCACCAATCCGCATTGGGCCCGCGTGGTGGGTTATGGCCCATCCTCCTTACCACCCATAAGGAAGGCCTGTGCCCCAGCAGTGAGGACATAAAAATGGCTGATGGACATGTTGGGTCAGTTGGTACAGAATTATGCTATAGATAGGGTATCACGCGTACAACCCTGGTAAATTATTTTTAACCCTAAAAAACCACCACAGCTGAGAAATTTAGATTTTTTTATTTGTATGGAAAACTTCAAAGTGAGAACCCTAGACGCAGATAGACTATTGACTGGCAAAAGTCTAGGGTTGCCACTATGCCGTTTTTCATAAATAAAAAAGAAACAAACAAATCATCCTGTCATCCAGTCAATGGGGGGATGTCACAAAATTGATCCCGCTTGGTGAATGCTACTGCTGCTGGAGACCTTTGTACGGGCATTTACCCCCAATTTTCCTGTTAATTTTAAATTATATCCTAAAATGGTTGATAGTTACAATAATTATTATAGACGCTAGAGGATTTGTCAATGAGAAATCTCATTTCGCTTTTCAGTGGTAGATTACATTGTAAAAATTTGTCTTAAAAATCACTTAAACGAATTTTTTACGCGCGTACCTGCGCCACCTTCGCCCGCACTTGTGCGGGAAATAAGTATTGAAATTCATTTCTGGGCTGAATTTCAGACTTAGAACGTGATTCACCAGACTGCTATGTAAATGTGGATCGTCTGACATTCCTTTTTCAAATGTAATGATAATATTTAGAGCATGAGCGTGAAATAGTAAATTACAGCCAAGAATGGGAAATTAGCATTTACTTTGTCGAGGATGGTTTGAATCATTTGAGGCAATGTAATCTAGTACAGGGCTAGTATAGTGCTTTTTTCAAGGAATGCGTGGTAATAAAATTAACTTAGTAAAAATAAAATAATTATTTTTAAATGGCCATGTAAAACGACCGGTCATGCAACGATAAAGTTTTATAAAAATAATGCAAGCTGATGAGTTCTACCGTTTTGAATTCATTCATTCATTTTATATTCTGCTAAAAATATGATAGACATATCATCTAAGTCGGGGATGGGATGGGTAAAGAGGTCAACTACGGTCTATCGGGATGACATATATTATGATACAATATGAACTGTCAAATGAATACAATAGACTTGAGGTCAACTGCGGTCTATCGGGATGACATATATTATGATACAATATGAACTGTCAAATGAATACAATAGACTTTACGCAATCACTTAGCTGAATAGAAAAATATTAAAAAATTACATTTAACAACAAACAACCTAATAACATCTAAACTCTACCTTGCTGTCGACCGCAAGTATATTTTTAAACACAAGTAGACCTCACAAGTCATAAGTTCGGCCACCCCTGTTCTGAGTAATATTCTAGACTTCTAGAGATAACAAAAAGTTATGTTTTACCTAAGTTCCAGTGAAGCGTAGATGCGACTTTCAGTGCTAAGATTTTCAACGCCAATTGTTTCCTTGTAAAGTGCACAGGAGCTGAAATTATTACAGTCGGGGGACTTGGGGGAGCGTCCACATCTACCACACGCTCGCTAGTAGGCTTGGAGTTAGCATGTTTAATGTCCACTGACAAAAACTCTTCAATCAATTCACAAGCAGTAGGTTCTGAAATCAAGTAGCAGAAATTAATGGAATGAGGTACAAGCTGTTTTGATTTCAATTTATGCTGTGCCATGAACAGAATTAATGTATAACGTTTAACTGTATGTGAATGAATTCTTATCACTGATGTCTGGTTTTAGGTGCTAAACAAGCTAAAAGTGAAACTCTAATGCTGTTTTCAGCTATATGTTATTGTACAATAAACAACTTATTTTTAGTTTAATTTAAGTGAAGAAACTTGCATAAAATATGTACAGTCTTACCTGGATTCGGTTTGCTGAGGTGATTTTTCAGAAGATTTGGATGCAGAAGAAACTCAAACCACAATATTGTATCTGGAGATAAAGGCACAGTGCCCGGTCTCAGCAAATCTACATCCATTGTGCCTTTTTTTCAGAATTCATGGGGAATAGGAAGATAACTAATTATTTAAACTACTCAAAACAACCTCAAATGCATACAATTACTATTTATGACAATTTACAAACAACGCTCCGAGTTTTATTGATTGACACTGACATAACCACTCTTACGTATAGTATTGCTTTCTCTGTGATAACCACATGACATGACACTAGGGTTGCGTTCAGAACGTTCGAGCGTCGGTTGTTTGGTTGTTTTTTATCTCGCTCTAAGGTTTGGAACGACCAAGAACTTTAAATGTCAATGTCAATACAAATTCTTCATTTTCCATTTGGAATACGAATAATTTAAACTTTTCTTTATACTAAATCAAATAAAATCCGTTTTTTGAGGATCTACCATGATTATTTTAAAAATTAGACATAAAAACATCAAAAATACAAAATAATGTCAAATGACATTGACATTTTTTCTATAGACAAACGTCAGAGCGTTTTACAACCATCATTTTTGATGGTTGTTTGGTTGCAACGCTCTGGGGGCTTACCATCAGCAAATAAGAAACCATTCAGTTCAAAAGCAGGCAGTAAAAAAGACTGCTTAAGGCCTGCTTTCATACTAACCGTTGAGATCATGGTACGAAAAAGTAACGCCGTTCAATATAAGTCCTGCTATAAGAGCTCATAGTAAGGCCCCTGACGTTTGGAACGACACGGTTGTGTCAACCGAACGTCACGCTCAAATGTTTGGAACGCCGCCGTTAGAGCGTTCGGTTGTGGTTAGGTTGCACTCGGAGTGTAGGTTTGGAACGCGCCTCTACACTACTGACACTGACAGTGGGTACATTCCGATTGACTAAAATCAATTTTAGCGTTGACCACATTGACCTCTATATATCAAGATGCTGACACAGAAAAGTAACGCTTAAGAGGACTCAGCTTCAAACTTGTAAAATTAAACAATATCCAACAACAACCCTCACAGGCACTTTTTGAGCAACAGAGTGGTCCAAGCGTGGAACAATTTGCCACAACAAATAGTCTCAGCCAACAACTTAAACCAATATTTAAAAATAGATTAGACAATCGCCAACTTAAATAAAGTAAAATAAAGCTAAGATTGCAGGATACAGACACTATTAGTTGCAACAAATGCTCGCCTGTAATAATAATATAAATAATGATAATAATAATACTTATTGGTATTGGTATTGGTGATGGGCTCTTTCTCCGCATTTAGACTCCCATTTGGTCCGTTATGCGTGAACATAGCATTTGTATGGCTAGTCAAGCCATCCCAGCTTCTTCCAGAAGCGCAGAAGCCTCCTGGGGCGTTCACAGGCTTCTAGGAGCGACCTCACGTCTTTGAGGATTTCTGCCCGGTGTGCGGCCAAACCCACGCACTCCAGGATCACGTGGGCATCCTCTACATAGGGGACTGTCTGTCGCATTCATGATGAATAGTTGTCGGTTTAATGCTAGGTGACCTGTAAGTGTACCTACAACTATTCGGAGGTCTGGACGATTAAGGCTGAGCAGTCTACAGGTCAACCGCGGCGAGACTGCAGTCATCGCCAACTTGGACTGTCTACAGCTTGTTTGATCTACCCAACGAGTATTATGTGCAGCACGAGTACGTTGTCTTACCCATGAGCGCAGTTGGCTGAACGGGAGTGGCAGAATGGGTATAGGTCCTGCCACTATTGTGGAGGATCCCCTTCTAGCCAGCTCATCGGCGGCGTCGTTCCCGTGTGATCCGCTATGCCCTTTAATCCATTGTAGGATTACTACGTTGTTAGATGCTAAGCGATCCAACACTCGGTGGCATTCGTAGACGATACTGGAGTTAATCGTGTTAGCCTCCAGTGCTGTTAGGACGGCCATACTGTCGGTCAGTATGCGGATGTTTAGTTCCTTCATACCTCTAGACAGGGCCGTGGTGGCGGCATTTATTATTGCAACACATTCGCATTGAAATATCGAACTGTGTTGGCCTAATGCTAGTGATATTTTGATATTTAGGTCTTGTGAGAATACTCCAGCTCCGGTTCCATTCCCCATCTTGGAGCCGTCTGTATAAATTCGGACTTCATTGTATGCCGGAGTAATCTCGGACACTTTCAGATAATTGTATCTGGTATTTCTTTCCGAAAATGTATTGTTTAGGGATCCTATCGCATGGGGCAGCGATTAGTGGCTCATGTTCCACTAGATTATTCCACAATGTGGAGTGAGGACCCTTGTATAGGAAAGGGACTGTAATTAGGATAGAAAACAAAGCGACTGTTCGGTACAGCTATAATTTTACTACAACACAATGACAGAAGAAAGAAACAAAGAAGGCAGGAAAATAGACAAGAAGTAAAAAGATATAAAAACTATACAAACTATTTACAAAGCTACTATCCACCACATCATCCCCCCCGTGTAGCATAGAGCTACACAACTTGCAACGGAGCCAGCTTTCTGACAGGCCTTCTCATTGTGCCCCCTTTTGTCGCTACGTCAGCCACTCTGACGACTCCATCCCTGCCCGGAAATACTTTCAGTATGCGCCCCATTGGCCAAACTCCTCTAGGCAAATTTGAATCGACCACTAACACAACGTCACCCACTTGCAAATTTATGTGTTGACTCCCGGTCTTTGTCTTTGGCCTCAGACTAGGCAAGTATTCTTTAAGCCACTTGGACCAAAAATGCTCAGACAACCGAAGAACCTTTTGCCATTCTTTTCTCATCGAGAATGCTCCATCGTCTAATCGAGCTGGTGTCTGCTGGTTTGAGGAGGTGCCGATCAGGAAATGAAACGGAGTCAGACTCTCGCACTCTCCATTTTCAGTGACGTATACCAAAGGACGTGAGTTCACAAGAGCTTCTGCTTCTAAAAGTAGGGTGTGCAGCAGCTCTTCTCTTGGGGATCGTTCTCTGAGTGTTGCAAGGAGGGCAGTCTTAACGGTTTTAACAAGTCTTTCCCAGCAACCTCCCATGAATGGTGCCGCAGGGGGAATATAGCACCATTCTATGCATTTACTAGCGGTAAAGTCTTGCACGGCATCGCTGTAAAACTCGCAGAGTTGTCTGTTAGCTCCGACAAATGACGTGCCGTTATCAGAGAGAATTTTATTTGGGAGTCCTCGACGTGCAGTAAAACGACGAATGCTCATGATGGCGGAGTCGGCTGAGAGGCTCGTGACAATCTCGAGGTGGACTGCTCGTGTCGTCATGCAGGTAAAAAGAGCTATCCATCGCTTTTCTCTGCGTCGACCAACTGAGACCTCGACGGGACCAAAATAATCCAGGCCAGTGTTCGTAAACGGGCGCTGATGGTGTTCCAGACGCACATCTGGCAGGTCGCCGGTTGGTGGGATCTGTGGTGCTGCCTTTCTTCTAATACAGAAAGCGCATCTTCTTGAGGCCATGCGAACTTCGCTGCGACACCGGAAAATCCAATATCGCTGTTTGAGCTCATTAGTGACTAGTTCGTTGAAGGCATGGGCAGCTTTCACATGGTAGTGGCGTACGAGAAGTCGAACAGCAGGGTGTCGGCCATCCAGAATAATGGGAGAAGTAGTGGCGTAGTTGGCGTTCTTCAAATGCTTTATGCGGCTATCCAGTCTGAGTAGGCCATCTTCATCGAATACCGGGCAGAGAGTCTTCAACTTGCTGGACTTTGGCAAAGGCTTGCTATCACGGAGCAAGGAGAGTTCTTCACTAAATGACTCTGTCTGGGCTTTTCGAAGAATGGCAATTTCAGCCTTCCGTATCTCCATAGCAGATAGCGGTGGAAAATTAAGTGGAGAATTGGTGTTCGTGATTTTAGAATTTGGGTTGTTATGTGCCAAAAGAGATCTAAATTTATTGACGCACTGAAAAACACGTGCAGTTGCACGAAGCAGGCGTAGCCACTCACTGAAACGTGAGGGATCTGGCACAACCGATGAAGGTTTATCCAGATGGGTTAATCCTACATGCACCTTAGAAGGTTTTAGCTCTTCTAAGATGGATGTAGCTTCGGGTGTCGATGGTTCTTTGGGCCATTCACTGGATGGTAATAATAGGAAATCAGGTCCAGAGAACCACCGCGATAGATCGATGTCACGATCCCTGAGTCTTGTCGCGTCATCTGCGACATTCAAACCACCTGGAACAAATTTCCAACTATTGACATTTGTAATCTCGGTGATTTCGCCCACACGATTTGCTACAAATGGTTTGAAGGTTCGCGCATCGCTGCGAATCCAGCTCAGAACTGTGGTGGAGTCAGACCAAAGGTGAATTGAATCTGGGTGAACGTCGTGACCGGTACACACGCTATTCGCAAAACGAGCAGCAATCAGGCTGGCTTGGAGCTCGAGACGTGGTATGGATGTAGGTTTTAGAGGGCTAAGGCGTGCCTTTCCACCAATGAGAGACAACTTCACCGAACCGTCCACGAATGTAAAACGCCAATATGCGACGCATGAGTATGCTTCCTCACTAGCGTCGGCAAACACATGGAGCTGTCTGTCAATGATAACCTCATTTTGGAACCCACACCTATACCAACGAGGAATTTTGATGTCCACAATCGAAGCTAGTTGCCGAGACCAAGACAGCCATCTTTGAATTGCATCTGGCTGCAGCTCGGTGTCCCAATCAACACCAGTTCGCCAAGTCTGCTGGAATAATATGCGGCCTTGAATAACCAGCGGAGTTAAAAGACCAAGAGGGTCATATACGCACATTAAATATGACAATACCTTGCGCTTAGTTAATTTCTCTTTTTCTGGGATTGGGGACCCAATCCTAAACCCAAAGGTGTCACTCAAGGGATGCCAGATAAGTCCTAAAGTCCTGACAAAGGCTTCAGGGCCTACGTGAACGTTTTCAGGTGGGGAGGCTCGTAGGTCTTCAGGCACGGCTGCAAGTGCGGCAGGTATGTTAGAGACCCAACCTCGCATCTCCATACCGGCCGCCTTGTGCACTGTGACTATGTCAGCTGCAAGTTGAGAGGCTTCGTGCACATCGTCCAGACTACCTAGAAAGTCGTCCATATAATGGTCGTAGATAATAGCTTTTGCTGCCGCGGGGTATGACTTCTGCAATTCTTGGGCGTTACGATTTTTAATGTATAGAGCAATACACGGGCTGCAAGCCGCACCGAAAATGACAGAAGTCATCCTGTACTCCTTCAACTCACAGCTAGGATCCTCCCTCCAAATATATCGCAATGCATCGCGGTCTTCCGCTCTTATCCTAACCTGCGGAAACATTTCCTTAACGTCAGCAGTCATCGCGACGTAACCTTCGCGAAAACGGAACAATATGTGCAGCAATGACTGCAAAAGGTCAGGCCCAGGGAGCAGAAGTGAGTTTAAACTGACTCCCGAGGTCTTTGCTGCTGCATCATGGACTACTCTCAGTTTACGTTTTTGAGGATGTATAACAGGAAAGTGTGGCAAATACCAGCGCAATTGTGTGTTTATTTCGTTTAATTTGACACTATCATGGTATGTATTTTTCGGACACTCCTCTGCATAACCTTTTGACATCATATTGTCAATAAAAGCACAATAGTTTCTTTTTAACTCTGCATCTCGAGCCAAAGGGGCGTGTTAGCGACGCGGCTCCAGGGCCGTTAATTTTGGTTTAAAAATATACGTTTGAAAAAATGAGTTGTCAGAGACTAGTTAATGTGTACTCTTGTTTGTTATGAATGTCAAATATACGTGCGATGTATAGGAAAGGGACTGTAATTAGGATAGAAAACAAAGCGACTGTTCGGTACAGCTATAATTTTACTACAACACAATGACAGAAGCAAGAAACAAAGAAGGCAGGAAAATAGACAAGAAGTAAAAAATATAAAAACTATACAAACTATTTACAAAGCTACTATCCACCACATCATCCCCCCCGTGTAGCATAGAGCTACACAACTTGCAACGGAGCCAGCTTTCTGACAGGCCTTCTCATTGTGCCCCCTTTTGTCGCTACGTCAGCCACCAATTGCGCAATCTACAAGCGAACTGATTTAACTCTTTTTGGTCAAAGCTTATCTTTGGGAGATTCCGCACGAGAGCAATCTCGTTCAGCACGATCATCTCGGGGAGCGCGAACGTCTGCTCCAGCATGTCGAGCACTTCATCAGGTTGCTCGGCTGTGTACAGCAACGACGACACGCTCTCAAGGGCTTGGCCGCGCAGCGCGCCGCTCAATCGCACAAGATTCTCTGCAGGCGAAAATAAATGTTGAGTGTCACGATAAATACGCTTGAACATTAGCCACTCCGTAGTCTTGCCGCTGAAAGGAATGAGTTCTAGTTTATGTGAACATTTAAACGAATTAAAGTCATCCTTTTTTGACGGCCAATTTTTTCTTTGTTCTGTTGACGGCTGTGTGAATGACAGCGCCTTTTGAAATAAATCAGTTTTGTCTATTGGAATATGAAAATTCACAGGTTTTTTGTAAATACGAGTACGAAACTTATCGTGAATTTCACAATTTTCATGATTTTCAGCTTTGCAATTTGCGTAATCGCGGTGAGGTTGAATGGGCGCAACCGTGTGAAAATCATGACGAGTGGTACGATCACGCGATAAATATGACGTATTCGGATTATTTAAGCTTTCGGGGTTGGTAAATTTAGGCTCTAAAGCCACATTTCTCTCAGGATCAGTAACCATAGCAGAGTCCGCCTCCACCAGCACGGGATCTGTCACAAACGCGTCGACTTTTTTGTCGACTGGGCGGCTGACATGATTACCATCATGAACCCATGATGCAGTGCGTGAAAAAGATTGACTGACCGTACGAGTGGAGCGTTCATCCGCTTCCTGTTCTGCAAGCGATGCCATGACTTCGAGTTCTTCTACTCGCTGCATTTCTTCCAAAAGCTTACGTTCGTAGTTGAGCTGTTGGTGTTGACGGGCAAGCTCTTGTTCACATTCGTATAACTGCTGCTTACGTTCCATGTTACGACGAGCCAATTGGGCCTCCGCGGACAGTCGACGAGCCTTTATAGTGGCAGACGACCGTGAGGACGACGCGTGTGACCTGGAACTTAGAGAAACGTTACTGTGTTCGACACTGGACCCGCCGGGCGTCTCGGGACTCTTAGGAATATGGGCTGCGGGAGTATCAGTGGCTACGGTCGCAGTGGGGTCCAATTTAGGGGACCGACCGAGCCCACCCGCCGCGGGTGCTCCAGAGTCCGAGCGCGATAAGCGAGCCGATTTTGCCGGTGTCAACAGCCGCATTGTTTTTGATCGCGTGTTCATTATCACGGGAGATGGACCAAAATGTATAGGAAAGGGACTGTAATTAGGATAGAAAACAAAGCGACTGTTCGGTACAGCTATAATTTTACTACAGTACAATGACAGAAGAAAGAAACAAAGAAGGCAGGAAAATAGACAAGAAGTAAAAAGATATAAAAACTATACAAACTATTTACAAAGCTACTATCCACCACAACCCTCTCGGTTCTACCACAGACCCAGGTGTTTAAGCCTTATCGCAGCTATGGAGGCTTCCTGTTGTATAAACAGGTCTAGGGGTGTTAGATCCAGAGCTACTTCTAGGGCGGCTGTGGGGGTAGTTCGCATGCAGCCGGTTATCGCAGAACATGCCAGTCTTTGGAATTTCTGCAGCTTGTTGATGACGGTGCTTTGCTCTGTTTTGGACCACCAGGCAACGGCTCCGTATGTGATTATGGGTCGTATAACAGTTTTATACAGCCACATCGTTATTTTCGGTGATAGCCCCCAGCTTTTGCCGAGTAGTCTTTTACATTGGCAAAAGATGATGGTGGCTTTGTTTAGTTTTCCTTCGACATGTCTATTCCAGAGGAGTTTGTTGTCTAGTATCACTCCTAGATACTTGACTTCCTTGCTAAGGGACAGACTGGTATTGAATAGTTTAGGAAGTTTAAGATTGCCTAGACTTCGTTTCTTTGTGAACATGATCAACTCCGTCTTTGTTGGGTTCACTGTTAGATTGTGTTTATTGCACCACTGTTCAACAACCTTCAATGCGCACCTCATACGGTCACATATCACACTCTCAACTCGTCCGCTGATGAGTATGGTCAGGTCGTCTGCATAGCCTACTGTGAGGAAGTTGCGGTCGTTCAGCCAACTAATCAGCTCATTGACCACAATGTTCCATAAGAGAGGTGAGAGGACACTCCCTTGGGGACATCCTTTAGCTACTACCCCTCTGGTAGTACTATTCACAGTAAATTGTATAGCTCTGTCTCTTAACATGCTGTCAATCCACCCTGCAATAGTGGGATCGACACCATGTTTAGAGAGGGCCTGGCTTATGCTGGTAAAATTGGTTTTATCAAAGGCTCCTTCGATGTCGATGAAGGTGCCTAGTGTTGATATTTGGTGTTTGAGATTGCCTTCTATATAAGAAACCACCTTATGTAGGGCAGACTCTGTTGATTTGCCTGCAGAGTAGGCATGTTGGTTTGGATTTAAGGGGTTCCTGACTAATGCAGTGCTCCTTATCTCCTTGTCTATTAGCCTCTCCAACGCCTTTAAAAGGAACGATGTGAGGCTAATTGGTCTGAATGATTTAGGTTGAGTGTAGTCTCCTTTGCCGGGTTTAGGTTAGGTTAGGTTTAGGTTTTAATAATAATACTTAATAATAATACTTAGTAATAATACTATTATGGTCAATGGTTGACCACGATAACAAGCGTACCGATTCAGATATCGCGAAAATCAATGATTCGGAACGCTCGTGAACGCGCTCACCGATGTCTTGACCTACATAACCTCAATTGAAAAGTTCGCAATTTGGACCTTTTTGCTTTATATGACTGTGTTATGAGTTCATAAAACGTATAATATCTTCGACTCATACTTTCATTGTATGCGAAAAAAATGTTCAATTATTCATTTAAATGCAACTGAGGTAAACAAAACAAACAAGTGTCACTTTTGACAGAACGCTCACATGATTATATGCTTCGGAGCATCCCCTTTTTAATATACTATATCTATGCGGCGCATGGGCGGCGTAAGCGCAAGATGTCGGATGTTATAATGCAATCAGTGACGGGCTGTCGTTAGCGCGCTCACGGTGATTCGGTACGGTACGGAAATCAGCGCGATGACATCGCTGTCAGCGCGACTCTGCACCCACTGTGAGTGTGAGTGACCAGTCAACTCATGGGTGCATTCTAGAGGTGGTTAATATAACGTCTAGCGCAATATTCTAGCGCGCTATCTATGCATAGCGCACATCGCGCGCTATGTAAGTAGTCGTTATGACGCTAGAAATATAACGAGTAGCAACTAGCACCGGGGCGTTGGCCGGCAACGGGCGAGAGGCCGCGTTGGGCGCGCGCGGGCGGGCAGTCGTCGCGTAAGCGCTATTGGTATCGGTCGCGTTATGAACGTTATTCTCGCAGCCAGTCGCAGCACGCTAGGCGCTAGGTACTTATCGCGCGCGAACTTATTTGTCATAGTGACTTTGTGTATCTAACACGTTATTGACGTTATTGTTAAATAAATTAGGACTTTTCGGACACATAACTGTTAACTGGGTATAATATCGCGCGCGACCGTATATTATTGTGTTAGTTCGATTAGGACTGTTATGACACAACTAAGTCAATTAGTTATTATGTAAAAGCTATTTAGCTAAGCAAAGTTAGTGAACGAGAGATATGGGAAAAACAACCGAATTTCAAACGTCAATAAGGTCGAAAACCACTTGCACTTGTTTTTTTAACTAGAAAACACTGTCTAATGATCACAAGTAAAAAAATGAGTGCAAGCGATTTTCGACCTTATTGGCATTTATCAAAATAACGGTTTTTATTGAATCTTTAAGTTAGTAAACGAGAATACGGCAAAAAAACAACCAAATCTTAAATGTCAATAAGGTCGAAAATCGCTTGCATCGGTTTTTTTTAACTAGAAAACATTGTCTAATGATCACAAGTAAAAAAAATGAGTGCAAGCGATTTTCGACCTTATTGACATTTATCAAAATAACGGTTTTTATTGAATCTTTAAGTTAGTAAACGAGAATACGGCAAAAAAACAACCGAATTTCAAATGTCAATAAGGTCGAAAATCGCTTGCACCGATTTTTCTTAACTACAGATCACTAGACAAACTTTTCCTACCTTCACTTGTTTTTCCGACATACGTTTGTTCTTCCGAAATCGTATAATTCAATAATAGACAGTTCTAAGCCCGAAAAGTATGAAAGAAAGTTCATTAGTTTACTGCTTTGTTTTATTTAAGACTAAAATGCGACGTATTAATAAATAACATTTTTGTATAGCGCGCGATCTGTCTAACGAACGACGTGTGACGTAACGTGTTACGAGATCCAACGCGCTGCATCTAACGCGCCAGCCAGCCGCCCGCACGCTTCCTGATAAATAGCGCGTTATAACATAGCGTATTTAATAGCGCGCTAGAAATCAATAGCAAATAGTCTGTAGCGTGCTGTTGCTTTATAGGCGTTTTGAACAACTCTAGTGCATTCAGAGTCGCGCTGTCAGCGATGTAATTTTTTTTAGTTTATTTGGATACGAGGAGTTTTTGGCGCCATTTTGTCGGGTTCAGTTCGGTGGCTATTTTAATTATTTGCAAATTGTTTTATAGTGGATATTGTGTCTTAAAATTGGTGCAGTTTTGTGGTTCAAGTGTCTACGCATCTGAACAATATGTGGGATAATTGAAATAGGTGCGATCTTGGTTGGGTGAAGCTGAGACTTTTATTGTAGTGGTGGCTACCTCGGCAGAACTAACTGAGTGAACTGTATCGATATATTTGATGCCAAATGCTCCAAGCAGTTGGAATGCGATGCACCCGCTTTCTAATGTAAACTGAAACAATACCACTGAACTATTAAAGTAACACTTGACACTGGCAAAAATTGCTCCCTGAAGAGGAGTAGATTGCCATAACAAAAATAATAAGAAGAACAGTTAATACATTTTATATACTTTTGCAAACATATTATTAGGTACGAGAACTAAACTTACTTATAGGTGAACGCAGCTTGCACTATAAGTATTTACTATAGTTTAAGTAGGTGAATGTTTATGTATGTTATGTGTATGCGCGTGAGTGTGAGTGGAATGAGTTAGAAATCGTATGAATATAAATGAGAATGACTTTAAAAAAAACCGGTCAAGCAAGAGCGAGTCGGACTCGCGCACCGAGGGTCTCCGTACTATCATAATAACTATGCCAAAATTACGCGACCGAAGTTCGGCGGAAACGATTTTATTATAAAAAAAACGCAACGTTATTTCGGCCTAATGTGTCAGTAATCCACAGAGTCTAAAGGCGAAAGTCTTCAACCAGTGCGTCCTGCCTGTCATGACATACGGAGCCGAAACGTGGACACTCACTGTAGGGCTGGCTCACAAATTTAAAGTCGCACAGCAAGCTATGGAAAGGGCTATGCTCGGAGTTTCTCTGAGAGATCGGGTCCGGAACGAGGTGATCCGACAGAGAACTAAAGTCATCGACATAGCCCACCGGATTAGCAAGCTGAAGTGGCAGTGGGCCGGCCATATTAGCCGTAGAACCGATGGCCGCTGGGGCAGACGAGTTCTTGAGTGGAGACCGCGTATCGGCAAACGTAGTGTGGGACGCCCTCAGACAAGGTGGAGCGATGATCTTCGCAAGGTGGCTGGCAGAAACTGGATGAGTATAGCCGCGGATCGTGCTCAGTGGCGTGCTCTCGGAGAGGCCTATGTTCAGCAGTGGACGATGATAGGCTGATGATGATGATGATGATGTGTCAGTAATTCAAATAGCATTGCAGGCGTAGGTAATATTGCCGAACTTCGGCCGCGTAATTTTGGCATAGTGATGCCTTTGCTACCTATATTATTATCATAGAATATAACAATACTTAATAGGGTAGGTAGGTACGTACGTAGGTACGGTGGTATTATGGTACAGATCCCTCGGTGCGAAAGTCCGATTTGCTCATGACCGTTCTTTTAAAGTTAAGTACTACTTATACAGTGAACGGCCCGTTGGGCTTCCACGACAGAGAAATGATATCCAATCAACTTTATACTAATACGTAAATATAGTATAGAGCTAGCTCTATACACACATATATTTACGTATTAATTAGTAAGTAGGCTAAATATTTCTGGTGTACAAAAATACGATTTCAATCACATAGGTATTGAAAGGCAATGATAATCTCGCCTGTCTACCGACGATGGTGGTCATGCAGCTACTGCGGTAAACATTATCTATTCGATAAACATCAGGTATCGGCGTTTTAGTATTATCGCAGCCACACGCTTCAGTTGTTTCATGGAAATATAAAGGCACACTCATTTTTCGTCTCGAAATGTTTGTGTAAAAATAACTTACAACCGTGAATTATTTGCAAGGGACGACTTTGAAGAGTGATTTTTCTGTGGATCTTAAAAAAAGGAGTGAGTGTTTATAATTTAGTAATCATTTTGAGAAGCGATACAGAATATCGTTATCTTTTAGTATGTGATAAGCACTACAAAAAAATTACACGTAACTATCGATTACTGATAATGTTTATGGTTCAACAGAAGAGCGTTTGCCTTAAAACAATATTTAGAAACCTAATGCTAGTTACAGATTTAAAAAAATCACTGTGATAACTATGTTTGTCTAGTGTCTGTCCGATGTAACAGCCTAGACTGAATAAATGATATTAGAACTTTGAATTTTTTTACTAGTGGCTCCGTGAGCTGTAACTTGTACTAAGTATTAGTTTTTCTGTGGCTGTATAGTCCTAGCGTTTGTGACATTGTAGGAAATACTTGAATATCAGCCATTTTAAGACGAGGAGAGGAGCTCAGTGGCGCAGAGGAGCTCAGTGGCGCAGTAGTTTAGCGCCTGGCCCTGCGATTGCGGAGGTTAAGCAACTTCCCGCAAGGGTCGGTCATGGGATGGGTGACCAAAAATTTATTATCTCGAGCTCCTCCGTTATTCGGAAGGCACGCTAAGCAGTTGGTTCCGGCTGCATTTGCAGTCGTTAACACCCACCAATTCACACTAGGCCCGCGTGGTGGATTAATATTAAAAAAAATACTTACATTCAATTATATTATACGGCTTCCAGTGGACACCCACATGTACCAGCAGATACAAAGGAGTCGCGATGAGATTGAGCTGGACCTCCTCCAGGTGGGCTCGGAGCCTGTCGGCGTCCGCTGCCCTCACTGCCAAGAAGACGTCATGAGCCGTGTCGAATACAAGATCACTACGTGCACACACGTCATTGCCTTGATCTTGGCAATATTTTTCTGGTAAGTCAAAGGCTTTGGCCACATCAGCATTTACGTTAAGTTGACATAAAGAAGACTCATGAGCCGTGTTGAATACAAGATACTTGCTTTGATCTTACCTAGGTACTTATTTTTTCTCTAAACCTACACCTCCACATCCGAGTGATTATACGTTTGTTGTATGACAGCGTTGAATGAATTTGAAATTTTGTATAATAATTATGTTAAGGGTCCGTAATACGAAAACATGGTGTGGGAAGAGAGCGCGTAGATGAATAAAGAATGCTCGGGATTTTAGCAAGAGACTTACTTGGTACCTTCCTAACTTACAGGAAGACAAATTACATTATAATAATAAGAATAAATCACAGTCAAACCAATTTGACGTCTGTACGATTCGATAGATAAATTTTGTATTGGAAATTTGTACAGCGCCATCTATCGCCGATAAGCGAAATGAAATTTTCCATAGAGAATAATTGTCTATCGAGTAATTTTACGCGCGTTTTTTTTCTCGATAGCTGTTCGTGCTAAGGGTACTTTTACTTAAATGTTTTTTAAATGTTTGCGTGAAAACTTCTAGTCAGTTCTATATAGTTTTGTTTGTTATAACTTTACAAACATTGTTTTATTTGACCACCAGCCATTTTTTTTGTTGTCCCCACTGCTGGGGCACAGGCCTTCTTATGTGTAGATAAGGAGGATGAACCATAACATAACCCACCACGCGGGCCCAATGTGGATTGGTGGGTGTTAACGACTGCAAATGCAGCCTTGACCAACAGCTTAACGTGCCTTCCGAAGCACGGAGGAGCTCGAGATATTTTTTTTAACCTATCCTATGACCGACCCTTGCGAAAGTCAATCGCAGGGCCAGGCGCTATACCACTGCGCCACCGAGCTCCTATTATTTTATTTATTTATTAGTAATTACTTCGTTCAATGGGGAACGTTTGTCAGTGATCTTAATTAACATCACTCTGACACTTCGCCTTGCAAATTAACAAGATTGTTCGAGTCTAGGTTGAATGGAATAAAACTAGGTGAAATGTTCTTTTCAACACACTTGCTCGTAAAGTGAGCCCTAATACATCGCTTTTAGGGCCATAAACCGAGCTATAACAAACGCGTGCAATAATGCTGCTAAAAATTCATACTCATTTTTGGAATAATTAAATGTGTAAGTCCTTAATTAAGTCAAACAAATATTTATTATTATCAAACTATTCATAATTCACAATATTTTGTTATAAAATATTAAAATATTTGCATTTCATCACTTAAAATTATAATTTTGAAGTAGGCTGTATGCTCACTAACCCCATTGTTCGCAAAATATTCTTGCGTTGGGCGTGTGAAAAAAAACAAAAAAACCTGCGCGCCTTTTCTCATAATTATCATATTTTGTTTTTGTCGTATTTGTTGCTGTGTGGTAAATTACTGTGTTTTTTTCTTGCAAATGTGTTGAAAACGTCTGAAACTCGTGAGCTCTTGCTTATTGCACACTCGGCTGAGTTACGCCCTCGCCTGCGGCTCGGGCAGCAACCCACAGCCTTGTGTGCAATGAGCAACCTAAGCTAACTTATCTCATAATGTAGGTACTATTATTGTATTAGTACTGTATAAATTAATAATATGGAACACACGAATGTTCATTTTAAATAAAAAAGAATCATCAAAATCGGTCCATAGATGTCGAAGATACCCGCGAACAACTATAAAAAACATACAATCGAATATAGAACCTTCTCCTTTTTTTGAAGTCGGTTAAGAATAAAAAATCAAAATCAAAATCAAAAAATCATTTATTCAGTCTAGGCTGTTACAAGCACTTGTGAATGTCAAAGAAGCTACGCCATCGGTTCGCAAACCCTGAGCGGGAGACCTTGTAACGAGAAGAACCGGCAAGAAACTCGTCAAGGGCTGCTTTTTTCTACCTGTATATTTCATACAGAGTCGTCAACATTGAAAAATGAGCTCCACATTTAAAGTGAGGTCATTTTCCATCACAATAATTAACAAAAGTTTGTACACAATGGGTAGGTAGGTTGAAATTAAATACCTACTACATATCGGAATAGATTAGTTATATATCTACTTTTATTTACTTTACTATTTTTACCTTTGTTAACCATCGATAGTTAAATAACAGAATAGGCGAGGCATTATTAGGCAAATTATAGTTAAAAAAAATTGGAGCTGATATTATTATTGAATTGTTTGCCTTTTTACCGGCTGCTGCCGTTTAAAACGTGTATTTTTTGCTCATTCACACTAAATTTAATTTGTTAGATGTGCAAGATGACGTTGTTATTGTGTACTTACTTACATACTTCTACCTATTTTAAGCAGTAAAATGTTTTATCTTGATCATAACACATCATCAACCATAGTATTAAGGTTATCTATCTAACAGCATACTAAACGGGTAAACACTTGAACACAACGAATTGCAATAAGTATAAACAGAATCTTATCGCAAATAACATAGATATTCTTTTAAACTTCAATATCGTATCGTTGTTTATTTTTACCGACTTCCAAAAAAGGAGGAGGTTCTCTGTTCGTCTGTATATATATTTTTTTGTGTATGTCCACCGATTACTCAAAGACGGCTGGACTGATTGAAATGATTCAAACGTTATTACATTAGGTAAACACCCAAGTTGATCCCATTTTTAAAAATTTGGAAATCGGTTCAGTACTTTTCAAGTAATCTTGAAAAAAAGCACGAAAATATTATGATTTTGTGTTAACTACGTCGATGATCAGTCGTATAACTTCTTTGTTTATGAACTGAATAAGATAATTATTTTTTGTTGGAAAAGGGATATCTTAAGTGTAGTTCTTTAACCGACTTAAAAAAGGAGGTTCTCAGTTTGACCCGTATGTATGTATGTATGTTTCTCCGCGATTAACTCACGTTTGGCCGAGCCGATTTTTCTACCTAAATAATATACCTACACTACCTTATACAGAAGGTACCTACACTAAAAATTAAAAAAAAAACTGATTAAAAAAACAAAAAACCGACTTCAAAAAACCTACCTCTAAAAAGCAAGAAATAATATTCGTAATAATAAAAACACGTTTATTGAAGTCGGGTGGGGCTTTTAGAATAAAAAAAAATAGTAGATTGTTATACAAGACGCTAAAATGACCCATTGTATACGAGGTAGTTTTATTCCCGAGCATTAGCGAGGGAATAAATAGAAACCGAGTTACAATGGGTTTTAGGGTCGTGTGTTAACACTTCTTTTCACTACGATTGCGAGAAAATAAAATACAATAATAAATAGTTTATACTTAGGTACTTCCTTCCGTAAACGAATCCACTCGTTTTTCTATCCTCCACTTCATAAACTTTTGTACAGTATTTAAATAAATTATTTGTGCTTGATGGCAAAAGATTAAAATTATTTCTTTCCTATTACAGTCACACAATTCAATAAGTTTGTAATTATAGAAAAAATCTAAAGATTTCGCGCCATGGCACATTTTTTTAATTTCTGCTGTAGCAGCTAAGCAACACAATCACGCATTCTACGATTCATTCTGTGCACAGAGTATAAATAAGTCTATGATTTCTTCTTCTGATTTTTGTTATGGCAATCTACTCCTCTTCAGGGAGTATATTTTGCCTGTGTCAAGTGTAATGATTTCACCGAAGAGATGCTTTTAGTTCCATTTTCAAAAATAGAAATGAGAAACAGTATTAAGTCGAGCGAGTCCTTATTCGTGATTATGAATAGACTTTTTCGTTTTAGTAGGCTTATTGGTAATAGCCAAACATTTAAAAAAAAAAACTTTATCCCCTAGGGGTTATTATGCTTTTTTATCTATGCTCTTGTACGTTTCAATGACGGACTTTTTGAGCAAGAGGAGTGAAAAAGGAATTTGTACTCCAGCCCCACCCGACTTCAATAGACGTGTTTTTATTATTACGAATATTATTTCTTGCTTTTTAGAGGTAGGTTTTTCGAAGTCGGTTTTTATACTTACTAGATACTATAGCTAACGCGACAGGATGTTGTCCTGTGCTTTCAATAAAGAAATTATAAATTATACACGACCAAACTAAAGCATAATACATTTAAATCGAGAGTTTAGTAGGTAAGAAACGCAAAAAAAAAACTGTTCAAAACCTATATCGTGTGTGATATCAAATGAAAGGATTTTAAAGCAGATTCTAAAAATATACGACATCATTACATTTCAGCCGCTTGTTTTAAATTTAAATTAAAATAGTTTTCAAAACATTATACCAAGTTTGATAATACAATACAATGTGGATACCTACGGCCCTTTTTTGTAAAATGTACTTCAAAAGATAAGAAATATGCTCAATCTCATATAAACAAATTTGGAAAATATTTGATTTTTTTATTTTTTCTTAATTACTGAGTTTCAGGAACTGTCTCACTTTGTAATAATGAAAATTAAAAACTAAGTGTAAAATTTTTTTTCATCCTCGAGGTTAAATTTATACCTATGTATGAGAATATTACATAATATAATTTGACGTGGGTTATATAAAAAAAATGGATTGGAGTAGCCCAAACTTTGTATGTTTTGAAAATTATTCTCGTTTTAATTTAAAAAAGTGTCTGAAATGTAGAAGAAAACCCTTTCATTTGATACAACACACGATAGGTTTCAGAACAATTTTCCCATACCAAAAATCTTTTAAGAACAGCGGGTCTAAATAATTATTTTGACCTCTAGTGTATTACCTACCTACGTGTGCTTAAAAGATATTTGCGGTTTTCCTTCGACATTATGGGCTCGCTCGTACGTCTTGTATTATTTGCGCTCTCACCAGCTATCTGAGTAAACCGCACTCACAGTTGCACATTTTTTTATTACAGTTGCGCATAAATTTTGTTACAATGGTGTACCTACGCGCATTTTTTTCTCGATAGCTGTTCGTGCTACAGGTACAGTTCATAAAAAATCCCATATTTACAAAAAAGACGTTCAGGTTTTTATCCGGTTTATATGGAAAGATCCGGAAAATGTATCTTTCCATATGAACCGGATTTATTTTAAGCAAAATTGGTGGAGAGGTTTTCTTAACGAACCGCATTAAATTTTATTCCAATTAATTCACTTAGAAATTGTATTACAGGTGGATGGGTGGATGTTTCATCCCGTATTTCTTGAAGAGATGGAAAGATGCAGAGCATTACTGTTCAAGCTGTGGAAAATTTTTGGGCGTACATCGGCGGTGCGCGAAAAGAAGAAAACAGATTTTCCGAGTATGAGGAATGTAAAAATTCGTCAGATTTAACTTTTAAGTAATTAAGAAGGTAATAATATGTTATTTTACAAATAGGTATGAGAAAAAAAAGTTTATTATTAAGAGAAAACTTGAAATAATGTAGGTACTTATCTAAATATAAAAATATGGGTAATTTATAATCATATTATTAATTTTTAAGTAAACGAAACACTACAGAAAATAAATACTTAAGTTGGTCTTGCAATTTAAAAGCAAAGAGATATATTAATTTTAGCTGCTTTTTCGTACTAACATCTTTTCAAAAACTTCGATTCCTGAAATAGAAAATGTAAAAATAAAATTTACAATAATAATTACTTCGAGTGATACGAAAAATGAGACAAGGAATCCGTCAGTGTAGACTTCATACTTACATAAGTAATTTTATATCTAAGCACATGACATGGTTTCCTTTATCTTTGTGTTGGTCTAAAAATTATCGCATGTAACGTCACAGTTAATTATTATTGTCTTGTCATAACGAGGAAACATTTTGTAACTACGGAGTGGCGATTTGCCTATCCACTTGTTGTTTAGTATAATTTTTGTGTATAAATAGAAATATATCCTCCCTATATAAGACATATAATATCGATGTTATCAATGATGTGAGTTGTTTGCCAAAGTTGAACTTGTTTTGTTTGAAATATTATTAAGTTCAGTACAAAGTTAGTGAGTGATCTCAGATTGGTCAAAAAACTCCGTAGTTAGATGTTGCGCGCAAAATGTGTTAAACATACTACTTATTCTGTGTTAACGTTTTTAAGGGTTCCGTACCAAAATGGTAAAAAAGGAACCCTTATGGTGTGACTCAGTCTGTCTGTCTGTCTGTCACAGCTGGATATCTCGAGAATATGTTGTCTGTTAAAAAAAATAACCACGAAATTTATGACGATCGCTCCGCTGCGCTTCGCGATAAAATTAATCTAAATATGTAGGTATGTAAAACATCATTCATTTCCGATGTTAAATTTAGTCAAAGCTGCCTTACTCCTGTAGGTCACGTGATAGGTTAGAAGTTTAAGACGATCGCGAAGCGCAGCGGAGCGGAGCGGTTTGTTCCTCAATCACTTAAAAACTACTGAACGGATTTAGTTGGAATTTGGCACACAGATGTAGATAGCCTAGATTAAAACATAGATTACTTTTATCCCGATATTCCCACGAAAACGGAAACCACGCGGGTGAAACCGCGGGCGGACGCTAGTAAAACATACAAAAAAGTACGTCTATCTTTGAAAACACAATAACAGTTCTTGCATAATTCCTTCTCTGCCAAAGCAGCACGGCTTTGGCATAAACTCCCGACTAATATTCAGGACTCCCCAAGCATCCACTCATTTAAATCCAAAGTTAAGTCGCACTTTTTATCACAGTTATCCCAATCAGAATCATGAGATACTTAGTTAACACCATCTCTTATTTATTTATTTATGTGTATGTATATTTATGTATGTATTATAAGTAAATTAGGTATATTTATTTATTTAATTGTAGGTACTATATTTTAGACTTTAAATTGATAGTTTTTCTTATTTAATTTTTGCACTTTATGTCACCCGCTTAATATCGAAATCTCGAACACGTTCTCAGGTTGGCTGGAAGAGATCTCTTTTAGAGATAAGTCCTCCTTTGTGTACATATCTCAATTTATTTTTGTGTAACTGTTTTTATGAGTGCAATAAAGAGTATAATAATAACATTTTATAGCAGTAGGTACCTACTAGCTTCCGCCCGCGCGGACGAGTGGACGTTCGAAAAAAAGTATTCTATTTTTTAATTTCATAAAAAATCTGATTAGTAGTTTTTGGGCGGCCGAATATTGTAAGTCTGTCAGAAAATTTATTTTGTTTTATTAGACCCCGCACACTGTTAGAAATGTATGCACAGAGTGCCTTCCGGCGACCGTCAGAGTTTTTTTGACAGAAATTTTCTTACAATATGTGGAATTTCTTACAAAATTTGTAGAAAAGTAGAAAATAATATTTTTCGGGTCTTCTGGAAAGCCGTGCCAAGTGTGTTAGATTTTTTTCAACAAATTATACTAATTTACAAAAATGTAAAATTGTTAGTGACCAATAATGAAGATATTTTGGAATTTCAAATATTAAGGCAAGAATAAAGGCAATTAAAAAAATTGTAAGATACATATTGAAATAATTTATCTATTGACATTTACAGCTAGATTATAGTTATAAAACGTAATTTTAAAGTAGATATAATATGAATTAAATTCGGATTTAAGGAAATAATATTTTTTCATTAATTGTATTTTAGTTGCCTTGGGTGGTTTTTCAACTAAAAATACCAATTTATTATTGAATAACAAATAGTAAAAACTTTAAATACAATAAAATGAGTTTTAAGTAGCTATACAGTCAAATTAGATATTTATGTCTACTAATGATTCCATAAAAAATTACAACTACACGAATTACTTCCAATATTTTTGCAAATTAGATTTTATTTGACTATACTAATAATGAGCCTTGTCAAAGCCGATCCCAATTTAAAAAAAAAAATCCATTCAAATCATCTTTATCTAAATAAGTGTAAATACAAATATCACATGAAAGTATTTATCTTAACCATTACCTTATTCTCTATTTATACAAGTAAAAAATAACATCCAAAATTTTTGAACTAAACTAAACAAGAAAGTACAACAATTTTAAGGAATATAAAAAATAAAAATGTATTTATAAGAAGTCGGGACTTTAGGGCAGGCAATCAAGAAGGTACGTATGAACCCACGAACGCTTTGCATTGTGGGCAGTAGTGGTTCGCAGTCTTGCAGGACCGCATGCAGTATGGGACGAAGCAGCCACAGCAGCAACTGAAGCAATACAAAAAAAACGTTTATCATCATTCATTTTTTTAGGGTTCCGTACCCAAAGGGTAAAAACTGGACCCTATTACTAAGACTCCACTGTCCGTCTATCTGTCTGTCACCAGGCTGTATCTCAAGAACCGTGATAGCTAGACAGTTGAAATTTTCACAGATGATGTATTTCTGTTGCCACTATAACAACAAAGACCTAAGACGGCATAAAAAAATATTTTATTGGGGCTCCCATACAACAAACGTGATTTTCTTGCCGTTTTTGGTACGGAACCCTTCGTGCGCGAGTCCGACTCGCACTCGGCCGGTTTTTTTTATCTAACCTCTGATGTCGCACCGGCCTTCCTTATGGATGGATAAGGAGGAGAAAGGGGGCGCACTGAGTTGAGCCTTCGTAGTATACCTAATAGTCTGGTAGGTATGTAGTACTATTAAGTATTCTGAGGTTCCGTGACTTACAGCATGTATCTTTCAAAGCACGGAGCAGCTCGAGATTCGAGATAATAATTTTTATTAAGTTACTTAATATAATTGAAAATACTAGAAAAAATCGACTCACCCGTAGCAGCTCAGACGGGTGAGTCGTTTTTTTCTAGTATTTTCAATTATATTAGGTAACTTAATATATAAAAATAGCATTGTGAATGCTAATATCTAAAAATTTAATAATAATTTTTAATCAACCATCTTATGATGGACCCTAGCGAAAGTTCCTAAACCCCTGAATCACAGGCCGATTGCGCTTTGCTACTGCGCCATCGAGCTTTTCAAAACATAAATAAGGTTTAGTGGATCTGGCAAAATATTGCGTATCATCGAGTACCTATTGAAGTCAATAGTTGTTTTTATTCCATTTAACATTTATCCATTAAAAATAACAAGCAAAATTACTATAAGACATTAATTATTAGTTTGGTAATTTAGGTCCTGTTGGTGTAATGTTTAGGGGTTGGGTGTATTTTTTTCCTCACGACTATTAATCTAACTTCCGATCATCTAATTTTTTGAGTTGCAGATAAATTCATAGATATAGCAATAGATCCAGTTGAAATACTCGTGTATCAAGGGATCGTGATCGGATTTTCTAAATCTAGACCGATACGATCCGTGAATATTGATTTACATTGACTTGTGTTTATTGTATTGAATACCTAATGGATTTATAGACGATGTATTTTATATATCTATAGAATTTTATTAATTAATTTAATGATAAATTTATACACTTAGTTCAAATCATTTATTTCTAATCACAGTAAAATTTTAAATTTTTTAATTATCATTCTGATACATTCTACATCATCATTATTTTTATTTATCATAATATTATATTATGAGTATTTTTTAATTATTCATTACAATATAAAAATACCTATCAGTCAATACAATTATAAAACACCTTCAAAATTTACCCTTTAAGATAAGATTTACCGAGTGAATGGTGGCAAATAGTTCGAAATAAACGTTGATCACAAAACAGAATAGAATAGAATAGAAAAACTTTAATTCGAGACAAAACAAAAATACACAAGAAATAAAAAAATAAATAAACAGTGGCTTTATCGTAGTTATGTCCTAAATCGGTCCCGACTCAGCCTAATGCTAGGCTCTAGAACAGTTCGGAATTTAACCAGGAGATGGTAAATCTTAGTGTTTTACTAGAAAATCTTAGGATTCACCTTAGTTCGGGGTTTTACAGTAAGTATAAGATATAACTGATACAAGCAAGCATCTGCATTTTTTCATATTTTCCAATGTAATGTAGCATTTAATTAATGGCCACCTCACACCTCACCTACCTCGGTGTGGAAAAAGCAGTTATTTACTTGTAGGACTATTATTGTATTCTGTGGTTATTCTAAACAAATCGAAAACTTTTAGTAAATTAGAAACTTAATACCTACTAATTTGATATTTTTTTATTGTTTGCTGAATGATCTAGTTTTAAACGTACCAGTCAATTTGTAATTCCGAGGGCAGCGGATACGATGTGCATGCGGTTGTAGGGCACATAGTCAACATGCAATTTTGAGCACAGTGCCTAATGTGGCGTCTGACTATGCTCCTCTTGCATTTAGCACTAGGTCGAGTCAGTGGGGTCAGGGCACAGAATATATAATAGTACTAAGCCAGGGCCGAGTATGTCGAGTCAGTCTTCCAGAAAAATATAGTGTTCTACTATAAAATAGGTACGTACCTAGCGACAACACATAGAGCAGCGGATACGATGTGCGTGCGGTTGTTGGGCACATAGTCAACGCGCGTGACTATGCTCCTGTTGCACGTGACACAGGTCGTGCCAGTGGGGCCGGGGCCGAGTTTGCTGGGCCGGCCTCCGCCACCGGGCGGTGGGGGTGTCGTGATGACCGTCGTCCGAGGCGCTGTGGGTGGTACCACTAGACCCGGTGGCGGTGGCGGATTGTTGCCGAAGTATGATGGCGGCGGGACAGTAGGGTTGGGCATCGCCTGTTCGTATGGCGGCGGCATGCCAATTTTGTTTTCCACTGAAAAGATAACACATACCTACATTATAACGCACGTAACGTAGGCACGTTTTATTGTCAAAATGTTGAGCAATGCGAGTTGAGGCTTAGAAATTATGTTTTAAGAAGTGACACTGGCAACCCGCCCTCGCTTCGCTTCGATTCCTTCCTTGTTTTGCCAATTTCGACCTTCCAACAACACCCCAAAAGAAAACAAATACTTTCAAGTCGTTACCTACATTCACTCCAGAGATTTCCTGTAATTGTTCGAGTCCCATCATCGGTGTGAGAAACGCGCTGATGGTTAAAATTTACTCGATGGTGATCGATTATATTTTAGCGATTGGTCTGCTGGAATGCATTGTTGTACTCTTTGACCTTCTGTCACGTGGCATGACAATACCGCCATTATGCGGAAATATTTAGTGCCAAATTTTCTTTTTAATTATTTTAAGAAGTAATTAACTACAACAATATTAAAAAGAATCTGATAAATTAATAATAATAAATATTGATATTTTAAAAATAATTATTGACGCAATTATCACATACTTAGAAAAATATTTGTGATTAGCACCATGGCAAAATGTCGAAAGGAATTTAGAGAACTTCAGACAATATTATGGACTTGTGACCAAAATAACTTTTAATTATAATAACTCGTTTGGTAAATTAAATGATAATGACTTCATTATGGAAAATAATTAAAGTGATTTATACAGTAACATAACAATTTGTTTTGTTATGTCTCAAATAGATAAGACAGCGTTTTCAATGAAAGCTCCCAGGTAAGGCGGCTTGAATTTTTCCGACACTTCCAACAAATATCGTTATATTTCAACCAATTTACACAAAACCTTGACATATTCAGTAACCAGCCTCATAAATCACTCTATCTATTGGAGAAAACCGCATCAATATCCGTGCAGTAGTTTTTAGGTTTATCGCAAGCAGTTTATTAGTACATTATGAGACAAGTTAGCTTAGTGTGCAATAAGCAAGAGCTCACGAGTTTCATACGACGTTTTTCAACACATTTGCGAGGAAAAAACAAAGTAATTTATCACACAGCAACAAATATGGCAAAAACAAAATATGATAATTATGGAAAAAGGCGCGCATGTTTTTTTTTCACACGCCCAACGCAAGAATATTTTGCGAACAAAGGGGTGACGAGCATACAGCCTACTTCAAAATTATAATTTTAAGTGACAAAATGCAAATATTTTAATATTTTATAACAAAATATTGTGAATTATGATTTATTTGATAATAAGAATATTTTATTTGACTTAATTAAGGACTTACATCCTTATTTATTCCAAAAATGTATATGAATTTTCAGCAGCATAAAACCTCTTTGTTGTCAAAAAAAAATAACTGTATTACCCGGCTAAATTGGGAATACTCTGTTTACTCTATAGATATAGTATAGGTTTACTCGCATAGAACTTGCAGTAAGGTACTAATTTAACTTTGTAGGGTTAATTCTATTACGAAATAGTGTTTTATATATTATTGCACACGTTTGTTATAGCTCGGTTTATGGCCCTAAAAGCGATGTATTAGGGCTCACTTTACGAGCAAGTGTGTTGAAAAATATGTAGTGATGAAACTACACGACACGTGATGCATGATTTAATAGCAAATAATACTAATGCCCGGTCTCTAAAGGCATTTATTGGTGGTTAATCGGAGGTTAAACTTTAACGGAAGGGACCACATTATCTGGATTAAATTTAATTTTATTACGATAAACCACATAATGTGGACCCCTACGATGAAGTACCTACCTCAGAAACCGGAGGTAAGCCAATTTCCCTCCCTTCACCATACCCACTTTTATGGTTTGGTGCAGTGCATTAGAACAAATTATAAGACGTTAGTGTAATTTTTACGCGTCAATGAGTAATAATTGTAAAATAACACTAATAAAATTAATAATGAACTGTGGTTTAGTGGTTGTTTGTTTGCTATTATTCCTTGACTGTTGACGTCATTTGACGTATAAATGATATTGATAACATAGTAAGAAATAGATCATTTTAACAACACTACTAATTTTATTGCTATTCATTAATGTTGCTATGACAATACATTATAATTTTGGTTCACCTTTTTAATATGTAATAGAGCATTATGAACTAGCACCCACTCGCTTCAGTAGTTAGGGGTAGGTACTGGAACGTTTCTTGTTACAGTTACATTTACCAGAAAATCGTTAGCTTGTTTACAATTTAATACTTATCTAAGATTGAGACCCGAACTTGATTTAACGGTATTACCAAAGCTAAAGCGAAAATTTATCTGTGAGTGTTACCAAAGCAGTAGGTATAATGATTTAGTTTCGGTTTTATATCACTGCAAAATAGCGCATTTAACTACAAGGTAGTTTATTAACCAGCGAATAACCACAGAATAAATTAAAGTACTGTATTATCAGTGTATCTAGTAGAGGTACTATTCCACGCTGTGTCTGAAAATCGAATAGGTCAATGCCGGAAAAATCTTGTACGAATGAAGCGGTACCGTCAACCGGGGCTACTATATGACATGATTTTGGAAGTTTTACTAGATTTCAAGAAAAAAATGCTCGCAATTCAAGCTTTTTGTACCTCATCAGAACATTTGAAGTCTTGGCTTTGAGATGTAGTATTCAGCAGTCTAAGACCCCCCATTAATTTTATATTTTTTTATAAAAAAGGTGTCAAAGTAACCTCGAGTGTGGGGTTACTTTTACACCTTAATAAATTTGCCTTAAAGTCAATGTGATAATTGTAGTGCAGGTTTCTTTGACACCTTCAAAATAAAAATATATATAAATTTTATATAGTTTTCATATATTATGGGCATATTTATAGAATAAAACGAATATTGGGTTGAAAAAAATCAGTCATTTTATTTATTTAACATATTATTTTTACAATATTAATAGGAACTGTTGTACTTTGTACTTAAAATCAATCAGAACATTAACAATAGGGATGTTGACTATTTTTTTTATTTTATGTTACATAAATTACCTCTCAAAAAAAGAAACATTGGTAAAAGAATTAATTCGCTAGCATGAAAACTGCCCGAGATATCACAGTGTGAAATGCGCACAAATGGACTCGATCAAAAACGCTCTATAATACTAATGGCTTGCACGTTATGACGTCACGCCGTGCTAGTTTGTATGCAACGCATAGGAAATTTGTTCAGCAGCTATATTAAATACTGTTTTTATCAAAATGGTTTCTTCGAAAAATTTGCTATACATTTTACGGACTAATTAGGTATCATTTATTTTAATAAATTTTATACTTTTTAAATGGACTTGTCCACCCAACTTTGAAGGGTCATAAAACAAATAATATGCAACATATAAAACCAAGAGGTATACAAGCTACTCTAAAAGTTTAATATGTTTACGATTTTTATTAGTATTTCGTTATTTTATTCATTAGTCAACATCCCTATTAAACATTCTTACAAAACAAAACAAAATAACTATGATTAAACATTCAAAAAATACGTGTCAAAGTAACACGCGCCGGCCGCAACCAACGACCAAGATTGTGTCGTGTCAAAGTAACCCCAAAAACTGTCAAAGTAATACGCAAAGTCAAAGTAGCCCCGGTTTACGGTAGATACCATGTTTAGTGCTACCACAGAGTAAACAATAATCTTCATTTTAAAGTTGATTATCCTTACTTTACTTGTCTTCTTTGGTAAACAATCTTCACCCAACTCTTTATTGAAAAAGTCAATTTTAAAGTAGATACTTACAACAAATGGTTTTCCACACTATTATGTAGATTACGAAAGAAATTGCTAAGTTATTAGTGACAATTTGATCATAATATAAGACAACATACTTATTTTTTAAATAACGATAATCATCAACGGAGCGGTCTCCGGCGACCGGACAACAATAGAAAATCTATTGTGTCTCGTTTTCCGGGCGTTGTTGACGGGTGTTTAAAAGACGAATGACAAAATGTCAAAAGCTGTTTATTAAAATACTTAGGACAAGTAATGGTAAAATCTTAAATTAAAAAAAATCAGTAAAAACTGTTTAAGGCATTTTCATAATAAAGTTTAGTTTTTACTGTTGTTACTTTTATATGCTGTTTGTTTTCCGTGAATATAAAAATAAAATAAAATAAAAAGACTTTTCTGATTTTGATACTAGGAATACAAATTACTTACCTACCTATTACAATTATCATTATGTAATGTAAAATCAGCTAAGTTAAAAACCAAGAAACTGCGTAGGTAACAGCGTGTTATCTGTTTTATTTTAACGCAAACTGGCACGCACGTAAACTAAAAAATAATCAAGAAATAAATAATCGAAACAGTTTACAATAGTAGTTTATGATACTGCCACATAATGAGGGGTATTAAAACATGAGTGTGTGTTTAAAAACCGAGCCGCAGGCGAGGTTTTTAATAGTATCACACGAGTGTTTTAATACCTAGTTATGTGCAGTTTCATACACTACTTTATCTACACTCATACATTTAGGATTGAACCTTCTAAATAAAAGATCAACGTTAGAAAAGAGAGTGAGACTTTGTTTGTATTAGCTAGGTATTACCTTGTAATAAGTCATTTCCTTAGCTGCATCTAAAATATCAAGCAGAGTCAAATTTTCTTCACATTTTAAATCAAGAATTAAAAAAACCTACGAAATTCAGTACAATAAAATGTTAAAATTGAAATCAAAAGTTTTTTTGTAAAGCTCTAAAAATGGCGCGCATTCCATTAGAAAAAAAATAATGAGATCAGTGCACTGGGTTGCGTTCAGAACCTACGCTCCGAGTGCAACCGAAAGCTCTAACGGTGTTCCAAACATTAGAACGTGACTTCCGGTTTTAACAACTTTCCCGTTCCAAACGTCAGAGCGTTGCAACTTTTTAATCATCAAAATCGGTGGTTGAAAAACGCTGACATTTGTCTATAGAAAAAATGTCAATGTCATTTGACATTATTTTGTATTTTGATGTTTTTGTGTCTAATTTTTTAAAATATTCATGGTAGCTCCTCAGAAACAGATTTTATTTCATTTAGAATAAAGGAAAGTTAAAATTATTCGTATTCCAAATGGAAAACGAAGAATTTGTACTATTAATGTCATTTAAAGTTCTTGGTCGTTCCGAACCTTAGAGCCAACAACCAAGCAACCGCACTCTAAGCCTCTGAACGCAACCCTGCAAACTAATCGCACTTAAGTCATCGATCACCATAGAGTGCATTTTTATCATGGAAAATGTGTGGGAAAATATCGTTGTTTTTTTTAATATTACGGCACTGCCTTCTTCTTGGATTTGCCCTGTATCGTAATGAGAAAAAAAGTTATTTTATGATTCAGTTGACTGCATCGTAATGAGTTTTTTTTTAATTTTTCGTGTCCACGAAAATAAAGTACGTATTTATATTACCTCTTTTGAATTCATATTTGGAACATTACGTTGTGAGTGTAGATAAAACATTTTTTTTTCTTTGTTCTTTGGTTTACATCGAAGATCGGCTCTTTATGAAATAGTAGTTTATGATACAAGGTTGGTAAGGAGGTTTTTAAAACGAGTTGACGTTTTATAAGCCCGAGCCGCAGGCGAGGGTTTATAATCGTCACGAGTTTTAAAAAACCTTAACAACCGTGTGCCATACTACGTTTTTCAATACATTTGCGAGAAAACGTTATAGGTACTGCTGAAATTGTAATTTATTCATATAATAAAACTGTAAATTCTAAATATTTGTGCGCGAATTACGCAAAAACCGCTAACCGAATTTTGATGGATTTTTCACAATTTAGTAGATTGAGGTCCAACTTAAAATCTAAGCTATGTTTCATCAAATTCAGGTGAGTGGAACCAGGGAAACAGCTTGAACTCTCCATAGTACTAGCTTTCATACACTAAAGGGGTCATTTTAAACTGGTTACAATATTTTTCTACTGTCTACGCGGATGAAGTCGCAGGCGGAAGCTAGTAGAAATTAAAAAAACGTTCGTAAACAAAAACGCACGGCGCCGGCGTGCGGTAAAATCAACTTTCCGCACGCTGTACTACTCCGTAAACAAAAACGCACGGCGTGCGGTAAAATCAACTTTCCGCACGCTCGACTGTCATCGTAAACTTACATTTTCGAGCAACTGTATTGAAAAAATATTATACAGTATTGCGAGAGACATGTAACACCTCTACGAAATAATTTAAAAAGATATTAATTTCAAATCACTTTAGTTATCTTGAATCGTTTATTTACTTCAATCAAACTGTCGAACGAATACAGTGTAGGTACCTAGTCACATATTAAACACTGGACTTAAAATATTATTGCACTGCATCTGATTATTTGTTGGTTTTTTTGGGGTGACGTCGCGTCGTCGGCTATTTTTTATTAACTTAAATTCAATTAATGATTATATTTTTTATTATTATATTTTTAAGTATTTATTTATTTATTTATAAATCTTTATTGTACAAATACATAGAGTAAGGTACAAATGGCGGACTTAATGCTAATAGCATTCTCTACCAGTCAACCAACAGTAAACAGATAAACGCGAATGCGGCACAAATAAAGAAGAATGATATTTACATGCATACAAAATAAGTATTGTGGATACTTATTATTAGTTTACGCTATATGTAATATTTTACCAATTCCATATGCTATTTTTATACAATACCAAATAATATACTAGAAAAATAGGATTCGCACCAGATCAATTGTCGGACGGGAATCGAACCCGCGACCTTTGGATGTCCGGTCCAATGCTCTGACCGCTGAGCTACCGAGTCACTTAAATACTACTTAGGTACGTATTTTTTCTTTATGCTTGCAGTAAATTGAGAACTGTTTTGGTGATACTGAGCGAAGTTATTTTTTAACCGACTTCATCAAAAGGAGGAGGTTCTCAATTCGATTGTATGTTTTTTTTTCTTAATAAAAGAAGCATTATGAACTGTTATGTCGAAATAAACCGCTGTGTAATTAGGGCGTGACTCACAAGGCTTTACAGAGTTGTTGAAAGTTATCATGATTATTTCGGATTACGTTTAAAATATTGCTGTAGTTTTGAATATTATTTTTATTTTTTATTTTGGTAGGTAGCAAAAATGTTACTTAGTCAAAAAATAAAAACAAAATAAAAATACAATGGCTACTTATCAAATGAAAGTATAGTTGTTTTATGTTAAACATTAGCATATTTCACAATAGATTTGATATAGAATTAGACGCTAAATAATATTTTAAAAAGATAATACTTAAGTAAAACTTTATAGAGTAGATATATCGAATGAATAAAACTTCACACAAATTTGTATAGACAGCATTATAATATACATAATAAATTACTGATGATTTATAAAAAAGAAAACCAGTTTACTCACTCGTTGCGTCCATTGCAAAACTTCAACCTTCACGTAGATTTCTTATTGCCACATCAAATTATGATCACTACACTTGAGATCGCGAATGAAGATGGCGAAAGAACAATATTTATAAAGAACTATTTTTTTGTATTCCCAAAAAACGCCATGTAAATTTTATGATGAAACGAGTGACGTTGTGATCTCGCGATACGCTGCCAGTGAATGCACTGGCCGCAATGCGCGAGCGCTTGCTTACGTCACGCTAGAGTGAGCAAGATTGTTTACACGTAATACAGTGAGGAAATGAGATGCAACATTTTGACGTCACGTAATCATACGTATTCGTGTTTACTAGTTTATGCTACTTAATTGTTATGCCAATTAATTAAGTATGCGTAAATTAAAGGACATACAGTACTACAGTATTGTAATTGATTAATTAAATCTTTACACTGGTATTGTTAGGTTCTTACCATACGCATTGCGGTTTATACGGAGTCTAAAAAGTAAATTAAAACGAGAAAAAAGAATTCAGAAGGTGAGTATGATAATGTAATCATTTGTTAACTTAGGCTTAGACTACGAGATAAAGAAAAAGTGATAGCCAAGGTAATAATGGTATTGCCTTATTATGATGACAGTTTTACATCAACAGGAAACCACTAAATGATAAAAAATACTGCTTTCGTTTGAGTAGTACCTACCTAATGTACAAAAATAAAAACAAAAATTAAATTCGAGGGCGGTTTGATAAGTCCATGATAATTTAATTTTTTAACATTGAAAATGTTTATTTTTTTATTTTGTTTTCGTGATCGACTATTAAGCCCGGTTTACACATCCATATGTAAGTAAGTAGAAACCACGTGTGGACACCGTCCGGCAAGTAAGAGGGTAGCAATGGCGTCGTCATCGCGTTAAAAAATACAATACAAAATTTACATCGCGTGGTCGACTTATGAACTTACTTAGGTACTTCCCGAAGTTAATTTACCGTTTGGACGCAACTTGCCGTTTTCAAATTAAGAAAGTAGAGGGACAGTTGAACTTACTTCTTACTTACTTATGGACGTGTAAATCTGCGGCAGCGGCCGGCGAAGCGCCAAAAAAATCTATTTCAAACTCAATTGGTGGCTACATTAGACATCGGCCTTACCACAATAGTAGTTTATGATACTGCCACATAATAAGGGGTATTAAAACATGAGTGTGTGTTTAAAAACCGAGCCGTAGGCGAGGTTTTTAATAGTATCACACGAGTGTTTTAATACCTAGTTATGTGTGTTAGTAATTAATTTTGTAAATCAATTGTTTATCAATCCTAATATCTGTTGGCCATTTCCTTGTTGAGTGTCATATGTCAACTTGACAATACTTGAGATTGAAATTAGTGTTGCCATAGTTCATGCAGTTGTCGGCAATCACTCACAGACAAAACATCCTTCTGACGTTTAATGCTAGTCTGTGAATCGTGGAGCAAAGACTGACAGATTGATTGACGTGCCGTGGCGCGACACGGCACGGCGCAATGGTGTGTTTCCGGCTCAAGTCTATGCTCCACGTGTGTTTATACTTGTCAGTTGCAAGTCTATGGACAATTCTATGATAGTTATGGTAAAGCGTATAAAAGCGTTGGATTTTGTAAATTGTGCTCACTTTTGCTCGAGCTATCGTCTGAACTGGTCGTGAAATAAAGTATTACTTCTGTTAACGTGGTGTATGATTTATAATCAACCTTAACAATTCAGAAGTGCGCGTTTTTTTTTTTTTACCACGTGTCACGATGAACAATCGACGCACACGGCATCCTACTAACTTCAAGCGACGATGAAGAAGAACCGAAGAGAGCTCCGAGGCGACCGATAATAATATCGACCGAATTATGCGGCTGGACCCATTGCTGGAACAAATTACCAGACAACAGCAACATCCAGCGCCCCAAGTCTCCAATGAGGAGTGTATTATGCCAGGTACGTCCACTGATATTAATAATTCTACCAATCAATGTTTCCGTCTTGAAACCACACCCTTCTGTTGAAATTAACGTGCTGTGCAAAATCAGCAAATTCAAGTGAGCCTACCACCTACCCACCTTGTTCTACCACTGATCAATTTATCCCACCCAGTTAATACCAGTGCAAGTCACAACCCTGATGTTGATGTGAGACGAACAGATTTAGGGCTCGGTTATGCGGAAACATTTGTCTCTGTCTTTTTCTTTACGTGTGAACAGTATGGAAAATAACCTCACTTCTGCACTTTTTTTTTTAAATGTTTTTCGTTGTTTTTTTCATCATTATCATTAGCACAATATTTTTCTTAAAAAAAAATATTGGAGCAAAGCTTCACAGTACGTTAAAGTGTATTTTGATGCAGAGTTCAGTACGTTTCTGCTATTATTTACGCTAAAATATGACCCGCGCAAACCATGTTTTTCTATCATGGACCAAAATACATCCTTGTTACATAATTTTAGGAATAGTAGGAATAGTTTATGATTTATCGGAAAACCTGAAAACGTGCCTAAATTCGTAAGAAATTCTAATGCTATTGTCTGTTCACGCATGTTTTCATCGATTGGAGTAATTGGCGAATATCTACGGCTGAACACGCTCCTACCACCACACGACTGGGTACTCTGGAAGGCAACGCGTTCGTGGTATGGACATCAACAAGACATCGGATGTGACCTCGGACGAGTGGAAGAAACGTCTTTAAGACTATTCGTTTCTTCGTCATAACTGCTAACAGTAGGTACCGTGAGGAGTCACAGTGAGTAATAGACTTTTATTATAAGAAGCTGGCGGCGGCGCTAGGTTAACCTTGTGAGCTTAACGATATTAATTGTGGTTTTATAATTTATACATTATCCATTGGTTGAGGCAGGGGCTCATGATCTCATGGTGCAGGTTGTAAGGATACACGTGTATTGTTGTATTATCTTACCGACGCACAATGCATCGAATGTATGGAGGAAAAGGACAAAAATCATAACTTCAGTATCCATTGACAGAATTGTTTTTTTTTTATTTATTTATTTAATTATATGATTCTGAAAAAAAAAGCATAAAGCCGAAAGTCGCAAACAGACTCACTCAAAATAAGTTTGAATTTTCAATATAATAAAATAAAAACAAGAACACATAAAAACTACGAATAGATATTTAGAGTTTTTTTTTTTTTTTTTTTTCAAAAAAAGCTTCATCAAAGGAGGTCGGCCTTCCTCTCCAAGTTTTCTTTCGCCATTTCTTTCTTGGAAGGGCCTCCCAATTTTATGAAATGGTAGTAGTTTCAGTAGATTCTCTCTATTTTTGCATATAAAATTAAATTAAAACCAAACCAAAACTTAAACCAATAAAAAAAATTTGTTAAATTTTAATTTCTGAACGTCTTAAAAAATTCATCGCTTGAGGGTAGGCTCACAAGTAGCTTCAGTCCCCCGTGACCACGGCAGCTGCAAAGGTGCCGAAACGTCAGGAAAATCAAAAATCAAACCAAATACCAACTAATTACCAAAGTACTTTCAATAAAACCGCGCTAGTATCCGTTAAAAGTGTTTTATTTCAAGCTTCATCAAAGTTTGTTACTGAAATAATTTACGAATTTATTTACTATGAAAACTTAGGTGGCATACAGAAATAGAAATAATGCAAGTTTGTACAAAAAATTTTCAATATCTTGAAGTAAATACCTTGGTTTGTAAGCTCCATAAAAACTTTTTACAAACAAACCGCAGTACTTTTGAATATGATGTGTTTTCTAACATACATAGTCAGTGAATAAAAAGTATATTTGAGCGTCTCATTTTTATAACCAAAACTTTACACTTTGTAACTAGCAAGTGTGAGCCGGCTATAAAATAAATATGTTCTCCTTTGAACTAATGATATATTGTCCTTACAATGATCACATAAGTACTTACAAAGTCGAACTTTTATTTTTGGGTATGAACCAATGTATTGTACGACGCGGCAATCGATTATTTACCCCCAAAAATTAGTGAACTCTGAAAATGTAGATTATAATGTATAAAATCGATTGAAAATGAAATTGACTCATCGAAAATAGAGTACAGTCAACGACACATCAGACTATTACATTTTGACCTTGATACCTTCTTTATATCATTCGTAATTAAGAGCTGTATACGTAGTTAAACTGTTTAACTTACTGTGCTGTCGTGTGTACAATTCAGTTGTTGCATATTCGCAGTCCATCTATTTTGCCAATAATAGGGCATGTAAATTGAAAAAATAAACACAATTTAATAATTAGTGTTATTGTCAAAATTAATAATAGATAGTTAATAATAGATGTACTATTTAGAGAAACAATTTACACATTATGCCATTATTTGATTATTTTATGTTAATTTTACAAGTACTTAAAATATTCCTCAAATAAGTAAAAATATTTTGTTTTAAGCCATTCAAACAGAATGTGGCATTTTATTAAAGATTCACACACATCTTATGTAACAGTTCCTCTTGTAGAGGACGGTCCGCATTCTGGGTAATAATAGTTTTTTTTTTATGATGCCTATAATTCTCATCATATAAAATGTATCCCTATGCACAATTAAATATGGATAGGGTTTTGACAAACTTGCAGCACTCGAAAATATATAATTAAGGAAGAGTAAATAGGTTTAGGTTTGCTTACACGACGTCGACGTGAAGGTGAAACGTTACATATTGCTCTAAACATTGCATTTGGATATAAAAGTTTTGTTTGGGTCGTAAGAGTAACCCCAAAATAGTAAAGTAAACCATATGATATGATGCTTAATTGAAGCTACGTTTTCATGATAAGCCATCAAAGAGGAATTTTGGTTTATTTAAATCGTAAGCCTTACAACAATAAGCAAATCTATTTATTTTAGCGCATATTTTCCTTGACATGTTCTTATTTCTAATTACGATTCCATTACGAGCTCATTATTATGAAGTATTGTCAGATAGGTTTGCCTATAGGTTTTCTATTATAAAAACGTATTTTTTTTTTAAATGATATTTAATTTATTTATTTTAATTGTAGTATTACTATTTTATATCGTCAGATAATATATAACACTGATGAGTAGTCACATAAATAATAGTGGCCTTAGTATAGTTCCTTGTCTTTCCAACTAACTACATTATTTCTAACAAGTAATATTTTACGGGAACTTCTCTCTTATTTTCATTGATGTGATTAATTTCAACACATTGAAAACGATAATGAAGGTATTTTGTGGCCAGTTTGGCGCATTTCCTCTTAAACCATATTTCTCACAATTTGTCAAAAGAATATCATGCGAGACAAAGTCGAAATCTTTGTTAATGTCAAAAAAATATACATTATTGTATTAATATTCTTAAAAATATTCTCAATAACATTTTTATTAAATAAAAAGCTGTTAAGGAAGCTGACTTGCTTTTCCAAAATAAAGCAATTTTGATTTTTAGCCAGTACATTATTTTTCTAGAAATTTATAAATACTGTTATGCGTTGCCTTTTCAAAATAGCCAGTACTGAAATTAAAGCAATGGTTCTGTGGATGTGGACCTATAATAATAACCAACCTACAATTTAATTACGCCATACGATTAAATAATGGTTCTGTAATAGTCCATCTCATCCATTTAATTATTGATATTTTAAGGGCTTCCGAGAATATGGCTTTAGTCATTGATATATATTGATAGTGAGCAATACTTAATAACTTTTGTGGGTATTTAATTAACCCGAACGATGTTGTGTTATTGAGTGATCTTATAATTTTAAATATTTCGTTGGCTGGATCTTTCTCGATATTTGGTTTTTACTGGACCGATTTTGACGATGATAGTTATAATAATATTCCTAAAAATTTAATAATAAATTTAAAATTGAAATTCCAAAGTCAGCTTGCTGCAGAGTCACTAAGATTATAGCAACACCCCATTAAAAAGTACTACACAAATACTAAGCTTCAAATTAGCTTATAGATCTAGATTTTGACATTAATCTTCCCAGTAACTAGCAAATGCGCCTCATTTCCTTGAATAACGAGCCCAACCTTAAAGAAAGATACAAAAATATTTATAATAGGAAATAGACTTCCTTGACGACCTTACGTAACACGTTAGTTTTAATTTAATTGCCAATAAAATTAAAAAGATTATAAGTACTAGTGAGTAGACACTAAAGACATGTATTTTTTTTTTAATTAAAAGCAAAACAACCATACTGTTTATTTACATAATTCTCGTAATTATACCTTAACTCAATATTATGATATTATATACAATTATATTAAAAACAATACATTATAAATCATAGGAATGTACCTGATAAATAATCTATTGATTATCAATAAAACTACACACAATAGCTTGAATCATATAAAATATTATAGTTCTGAGTGAAACTTAATTGTTACAATATAAATAAAATCTGGATACTTGTACTAAATTGTTTTTTTTTTTATTTAAGAATATGATATGTTATTACAGTAATGTAAGATTTATTTGCGGATTATCTATTTGATTTATAAAAGAGTAATACAATATCACAATATACATGAATGTTCTGTACATTACACTAAATACTAATTAATAAAACTTACAGTTATTATAATATTAGCAGCATTATTGCTGATAGTGTTTCTGGTAGCTGCAATCTGCCGTTGTGTGCCCGGTAGTTCAATATTTTCTCTTAGTAATAATTTATTGTCTGAGCTAGTTTCTCAGTTTATTAAACTGACTTGGTGTGTCCAGCAGTATATATGATAGAGATCTGAGCAAGTTTCTCAGAGATTTAGAACTGACTTGGTGTGTCCAGCAGTATTTAGAACTGACTTGGTGTGTCCAGCAGTATTTAGAACTGACTTGGTGTGTCCAGCAGTATAATAATAATATATGATACAGATCTGAGCTAGTTTCTCAATATTTAGAACTGACTCAATAATAATATTTAATATTTAGTCTGAGCGAGTTTTTTTACATATTTGTGTACCTTGGTACCTATGTCCGGTGAAAAAAAAAACAAAAAAATTGAACGCCATCTTACTTAATAATAATAATAATAAAAAAAATACATGAATAATTAATTCCCTGCAAAAGAGCAACACTTAGTTCATGTAATATTTAACTAATAACATTGTTTTCTACATAGATGCTATGAAAATTACGAGGTCGTAATTGTTTATCAGGACGGCCGAATCTATGTGAATAATAATTGCGACAAAAAGAAAAATGTCTTACCTTTAACTTAAATGAGTTTTTTTTTGTTTTTATAATTTCAATATCGTTTATAAACGTCTGATATTACGAGGACGTAATAATCATTTGTCAGGAAAGGCCGATTGTTAGTAATTAATTTTGTAAATCAATTGTTTATCAATCCTAATATCTGTTGGCCATTTCCTTGTTGAGTGTCATATGTCAACTTGACAATACTTGAGATTGAAATTAGTGTTGCCATAGTTCATGCAGTTGTCGGCAATCACTCACAGACAAAACATCCTTCTGACGTTTAATGCTAGTCTGTGAATCGTGGAGCAAAGACTGACAGATTGATTGACGTGCCGTGGCGCGACACGGCACGGCGCAATGGTGTGTTTCCGGCTCAAGTCTATGCTCCACGTGTGTTTATACTTGTCAGTTGCAAGTCTATGGACAATTCTATGATAGTTATGGTAAAGCGTATAAAAGCGTTGGATTTTGTAAATTGTGCTCACTTTTGCTCGAGCTATCGTCTGAACTGGTCGTGAAATAAAGTATTACTTCTGTTAACGTGGTGTATGATTTATAATCAACCTTAACACTACACTCATACATTTAGGATTGAACCTACTAAATAAAAGATCAACGTTAGAAAAGAGAATGAGACTTTGTATTAGCTAGGTATTACCTTGTAATAAGTCATTTCCTTAGCTGCATCTAAAATATCGAGCAGAGTCAAATTTTCTTCACATTTTAAATCAAGAATTAAAAAAACCTACGAAATTCAGTACAACAAAATGTTAAAATTGAAATCAAAACCTTTTTTGTAAAGCTCTAAAAATGGCGCTTTAAATGCGTTCAAAACCTACTCTCCGAGTGCAACCGAACGCTCTAACGGCGTTCCAAACATTCGAGCGTGACTTCCGGTTGTAACAACTTTCCCGTTGCAAACGTCAGAGCGTTGCAACTTTTTAACCTTCAAAATCGGTGGTTGAAAAACGCTAACGTTTGTCTATAGAAAAAATGTTAATGTCATTTGACATTATTTTGTATTTTGATGTTGTTGTATCTAATTTTTTTAAAAATTATGGTAGCTCCTCAGAAACAGATTTTATTTCATTTAATAAAGAATAAAGAAAATTTATTTCAGAATAAAGGAAAGTTTAAATTATTCGTATTACAAATGGAAAACGAAGAATTTGTACTATCAATGTCATTTAAAGTTCTTGGTCGTTCCGAACCTTAGAGCCAAAAACCAAACAACCGCACTCTAAGCCTCTAAACGCAACCCTGCAAACTAATCGCACTAAAGTCATCGATCACCATAGAGTGCATTTTAATCATGGAAAATGTGTGGGAAAATATCGTTGTTTTTTTTTAATATCACGGCACTGCCTTCTTCTTGGATTTGCCCTGTATCGTAATGAGAAAAAAAGTTATTTTATGATTCAGTTGACTGCATCGTAATGAGTTTTTTTTTTAATTTTTCGTGTCCACGAAAATAAAGTACGTATTTATATTACCTTTTTTGAATTCATATTTGGAACGTTACGTTGTGAGTGTATATAATAGTAGATTATACAACAAGTGAAAAAAGAGGGAATTAAGTTCGAGGGATACAAAGGACGGAGATGAAATTTTTTTTCACGAGTTGTGTACTCTACTTTTTACCATTGACTGCGAGAAAACAAATAGCAGTAGGTACTTAATACCTATATAATAGTTATCAAATTTTGATTATTTAGGTAGGTAATCAGTAATATTTAAACATTAGAAAATGGTGAAACTAGAAGTTTTCCAATGACATAAAACAACCACGCTAAGAGGGAAATTACATGATCAGTTTGGCATCAGTCCATTTCATCAGTTTGTATAGACTTTGAATTTTTACAGACTGAAGATCGTACCAGACTGATGGAATGGACTGATGCAAGACTGAACATCTAATCTCTCTCTAATATATAGAAAAGAATGCAAAGATGAGACACTAAAAAGGACCTAATTAATTTGGCGGGATATTTTTTTAGAAAAGAACCCAAAGATAACACACTAAAAAGAACCTAAATAAAATTGGCGGGATAATTTTTTTTATTTATTTGTATGACTATGGCTTTATCTATGGAATAGCTCCATACTTTCAGCACGTTTTGTTTTCTTTTCTACACAATTCATACGATGCGCGCTTGTTCCAAATTCAAAATATTTTTATTCACTCGGTGAATAAAACAGCGTTTTATTCACTCTTATCGTTGAATTAAACGCACTTTTTTGAGTGGCGATGGTAAAAATGAAATTTTTTCATTGAATTTTTTCATTATAATCAATAAATGAAGTAGCGGAGCTTCGAAAAGATTTTACATTGCTTACGATGATAAGATCTAAGGTACCATGATTTTATTTGAATAATTTGTGATAACGGCCGTGATCAGTAAATTAAAAGAAAAAAGAAATTAATGTGGCTGCTTTATAAAACTTGGCAAATGCTCCACGAGGATATTCTGTCGCTTGCTATTGTTCGGGCCGACAACGGGCCTGCATTGTCGGAGCCAAATGGATCATAAACGTTATTATTAGTTGCAGGTGCTAGCCACTGATTGCTACCAGTACAGTGCATCTAACTATGGCACTAGGTGACTTGAAGACCACACGTGCGAGGTATGTCAGTGGCAGGTGTTATTATTCACCAAAGATAAGTATGCGGATGAGAATAAATTCTAAAATCATTTATTGAATATGGTATATGAGTGTATTTTTTAATGAGAGATAGATTAGGTATTGGTATAATGTCAATATTTGTATGTACTAATTGTATTATTACAATAATGTACCTAGAGCAAAACATGATAGTACATAATTAATACATAATGATTTTATACTAATTGTAATTAGTATAAAATCATTGTAGGAAGATTTTGGTCCAAGTTTTGCTTTATTTTGAATTAGGTATCTAAATTATAACATTTCTACAAAGTTATCAAATAGTTAAAGCATGCAATCAATATCGACTGACAAATATAAGTGCATCTGAACTGAGAGCCCAAATTTTAAATCATTGCGAATCAAATGGAACTATTGTATATCCCCTATTATATAATAATAGGGGATTTAATAAAAAAATCTAAAAACTTGAAGCAAAGGTTCAAACTATAGCTTTTAAATAGTAAATTATAGCTTTTATAACCGAATGTGTTGGGCCCTCAATCTAGACGGTTGCAATAAGAGGCATAGCATAGATCTCATAAAGTACAATCTCTGTGTTAATAATTTTCATTTTAGAATTTAGTTCGGAATTTCTAACATCGTTTTAGAAATTTCCAACTCGCTAGGTGATGGCATAACAGATTTATGGCTGTTTAACTTGTGCCCTCAGTTAAAACATAACTATCTGAATTGAAAGCCTAAGATAGAATCTTCGATTTCTAAATTAAAAAATTACGATATATCATAAAGTCTAATACTTCAGTGAATTTCTAAAAAGAAATATTCGTTAAAAAGTTATTGGTTAAAAAGAAAGTGAATCCCGAAATTTCTTAAAATTATTGAACTGAGGGCCCTACGTTTTTTACTGTAATGACTTAACTTATAGAATATGCATAGAATAATGAAAATTACACCAAGCTTTAATATGCCTTTTATTGAAACCGTCGTCTGGATTCACATTTTAGAAATTTTTGAACCTTTGCTTCAAGTTTTTAGATTTTTTATTAAATCCCCGTTTCAATTTGTTTCGCAATGATATAAAATTTGGGCTCTCAGTTCAGATGCCCGTCCAAAATGTATCATACATTCATTACAATTTCGTCGAATTTCGTGACAAAAACGTAGTGATTATTTCCTCTGTGGCTGACAAGCTCAGAAACGAGTTCAGTGAAAAGAAGAGTTACTTTCTCTCAAACCGTTGATTTCATAGAGTTCACAGAGTTTTCATAAGCTCTCTCTACCATAGAGACAACAATATTGTTTTAAAACAAAAATGCAAACTACACAACGATAAACTGTATTAGTTTCGGATGTTGTTTATAAATCAATAGGTTAGTAATAAATAAATGTGCTGAATGTGCTGATATAATAAGTTCGTCCCTTACCAATTATTTATCATCTAAGTAAAGGTTATTTATTAAGTAGAAGCGCCACCTTGTCATAGCACGAGCATTTATGTGGTATCCCGTTGCTTCAAGCTGCTTTTCATTAAGCTTAGGCGGGCGGAAAATTTCAGTGTCGCGCTAGAGGGCAGAGGCAACGGCGGGCGGGGCTCTGGGGTGCGCGCGCACCGTTACATAACGGCAACGGAGGCTGCGAGGGCGCGCGCAGCGGCGGGTGCGGGGCGCGGGGCGATCGATGCGCGCCCGGGGGGAGTCAGTCGAGCGGCGAGCGAGCGACATGGCGGCGCGCCCACCCCGCGCGGCGGCCCCGCGGCCCGGGCCGCGCGAGTAGGTCGCCATGCGCGATGCGGTATGAGGCAGCGCCGCGCCCGGCGGGCCGGCCCCCGCTAGCGGCGCCGCCCCCGCCATGCGAGCGCCGCCGCTGCTGCTGCTGCTGCTGATGGCGGCCGCGGGCTTGGCCGTGAGTCCGCTCGCGCGCCTCAACCCCTGGCTGAGCGCGTGCGACCTGGAGGAGGAGGGCGCGGGCGGCGTGCGCGAGTGCGGGGGCGCGGCGTGCGGCAGCGGCGGCGGTGCGCCCGACGCGCTGACGGGACGCGACGTGCCGCACCTGTGCGCGCTGGGGGCCGGTGCACGCGCGCGCCGCCTGGCCGAGCTGCGGCTGCGCGCCTGCTGCGAGCGCTCACCCGCCTCCGCGCTCGACCGCGGCGCGCGCGCCGACGTCCTCGCCGGTGGCGAGCGCTGCGAGCGGACGCTGCACGACCTCCTCAGCCTCGACGCTATGGTCGCGCGCGTGCACTGCGACTTCGTCGACATCCTCATTCGCTACGACTGCGACCAGTCCTACTCCGTACACACGTGTTATGAGTGCCAGGTGAGTGTCATCACCAGCAGCGCCAATGTTTCAAGTAGCACGTGTTGTTTCAGTGGTATCCTTAATGCGAATTAGTTCGGATCAAAAGTCATCCCTGGATGCTGATGGTATAACTATACGCATATTGGAAATCAAACTTGTGGTAAAATCAAAACATTAGCCATGCTAATTTACTAACATTATCAATAATTCACTTACATTCGTAACTTCAATCTTAGCGTTTGATGAAAAGTAAGTAAGATATACGATCTTACAAAGTAGAGGCTAAGTAGAATGATAGGAAGAGTCACGAGAGTACCGCGTGACCCGGTTCGCTGGTAAAGCGATTATATGCGTGTATCGATCCACTTGGCCAAGTCACGTTTCTTAACCTAAATGAAGTGAACTGGCGGCGGACGCCGAGGCAGGGCGCGTGATGGACGAACCTAATCATTTCATAGTGCTTGTGAACGAATCCGCTTAGTCAGCATATCTGTTGAAACACTGGTCAAAACCCTTTACTAGTACTGACTTCCAAGATTTATGAGAATGTCTTTTCTCACGGATATTCTTATAAAGTACCTAGAAAAGATTCATCGAAAATTTGTCTTTTTATCATTTGAATACGATTTCGATATGAATCCATTAGTTATTCGAATGATGAAAATGTTTCAAGTATTAATGATATTTCGTAAAAAGCACACAAAAGGCTTATTCATGCAACCGGTCAGACACCTTTCTTCACTATGAATCATTTGGTATTTGCCAACTTTTTGACGCAGTATATTTTTACCAGCTCTAGTCCACCTTCCTTTTTTCCTTTATCGACCATTTTCATATTCCCTTCACGTCGTAACCATATATCCTTCCTACACTCAACATTTCATTTTTATGCCCCCAAGTGTTTCGTGTTTATTCATGAATTGTTTCGAAGCGTTACTATGAACGAAAGGGTTTCGAAACAAGTTATTATTTTGCCGACAGACATCAGAAAAGTAATTAACAGCGAGGGACTCTCACGTGGTACATATTGACAGAGATCTGATGGATCGCACGTTAATTGATATCAAAGTAAAAATCATTAGGGAGCGTGCATTTGTGTGCCCAAGATTTGATTGATAGATGTAAAAGCGATGGTTATTCTGGCTGGGATAATATTCCTAATATTTTTTTTCAACATTGTCAACATTGCCGTCTATATCGTATTAACAATAAATGTTAACAGCTCATCTTTGTTTATCTCATACCCTAGAATACTAATTGGCTTTTGCATAGTAAATTGACCTCTATCCTATATAGCTTCGTTTTTTCTTATCCATTAAATTGTGTACAATGTTGTAGTTGCAACGACAACCGACTGCATTGTTAACCCTGGCGGTTGTCAGTGGCGTGTCAGATGCCCCTTTCCGTGCTATAACTAAGACGTCACCTGCAGATTCTGAAAGCTTTCAAACGTTTGCCACCCCGTTAACTTCATTTGTCTTTGTGTCTGTTAACTCGAGTCTAGAAATTGTCGTTTATTTGCTAAGCTGTTAGAGTAAACGTGATTTCCTATAGTCTGTTAACTCGGTATCATTATGATTATTTTTAAATTTTTGAATTATTATTGAAAGTAATGTTCAACTCTATCAAATCAATGACTAATAAAATGTGTGTTTGTGGAAATGTTGCTGAGTGAATGGTCACAACCATGGGGTTAGTTCATTTTCTGCACTATATACTTAGGTATTATTACTTTCACTTTTTTTAATCCGCAACGGGATAATGCTTGGCCTGAAGGCCTGATGGTGAACCTCACCTAATGTTAAGTGACGATAAGGCTGAATGAGTATCCTCAACCTCATCCATCACTGATATTTTGGCAACTGGCTATTTTACCTCTCACTGCCGGAACACAACATTTTATTAAATTGTTGTTATGGCATCAGACTTTGGTAAGATGGTAGTAGCTAGCCAGGCGGACTTTGGGTAAAAAATTGTCATTTTCGTAACACCTACACAAACAAAATAAGTGCCCTTTAACTAATAAGAATAGTTTTTACTGTCATTCAAAATTAAAAGCTAAATGTCATTTTGACTAATAGTGCGGACTCGTATCTCTTAATTTCAAACTTACTTATACTTTGCTAAACAATGTTACAAAAATTGTTTAAAAAAAACAAAGAACTGACTTCAAAAAACCTACCTCTAAAAAGCAAGAAATAATATTCGTAATAATAAAAATACGTCTATTGAAGTCGGGTGGGGCTGGAGTACAGATTCCTTTTTTTATTCGAAAGCCCCACCCGACTTCAATAGAGGTATAACGAATATTATTTCTTGCTTTTTAGAGGTAGGTTTTTTTGAAGTCGGTTTTTTGGTTTTTTTTTAAACAATTTTTTATTTTTTTATTTTTAGTAGGTACCTTGTAGGTAAGGTATATTATAATATGTAGAAAAATCGGCTCAGCCAAACGTAAAATAATCGCGGAGAAACATTACATACATGCGGGTCAAACTGAGAACCTCCTTTTTTAAGTCGGTTAAAGAACCTACACTTAAGATATCCCTCTTCCTACAAAAAAAATAATTATCTTATTCAGTTCATAAACAAAGAAGTAATACAACCACTATCATCGAGGTAATTCACACAAAATCATACTATTTTCGTGCTTTTTTCAAGATTACTTGAAAAGTACTAAACCGATTTCCAAATTTTAAAAAATGGGACCAACTTGGGAGTTTACCTAATGTAATAACATTTGAATCATTTCAATCGGTCCAGCCGTCTTCGAGTAATCGGTGGACATACACAAAAAAAAATATACAGACGAACATAGAACCTCCTCCTTTTTTGGAAGTCGGTTAAAAATAGGTAGGAACTGTCTGTTGTGATTGTGATAATCTATTTTAAACCGTATTTAAAGTTTTTAAAAATATTATTTATTACGTCTCTTATGATTGCTTAAATATTTAATGAGAAGAATACGTAAATAGGTTAAGTGGCCTTTAATGGGTCTATATAGTTTTAAAACAAGCATTTCCTCAAAAGTTTATTAAACATGTGTATTACACGAAGAAAACATGCCATTTTTTGGTCTTTTCTTTCGTTGTATTAGAACACTAACTGTTTCTACCTTTAGCAGTTAATACAGAAAGATAGAGAGACGACGAAGAAGATTGACGAAAACGGATACAGTGTGATTTGTAAATAAACAATATATATATATATAGCTGATGGGAATACGAACAGAAAAAAAGAGTGTGAAATGAATGGACAACAGTCAACACAAACTGTAGACAAGAAATAGGTTAACTCTGAGTGCAGGAAGGATTAGCTTTTCTGGTGATTTTTTAATAATATGTTTTCTTTACCGAAAAACCTATATACGGGAAATTGCTATCTGAAACATTGCCATGTTGAACAAATTCTTGTGTACAGAACCAAAATATTGCAATGATTTAGGTAATAATTTTAGAATCGTTATTGTTATGTATGACTCAATGAACTTTTTATAATTTTAAGTATTTTTTTACAAATATTGGTTAGTTACTAACAGGTAGTTACTTAATATCAACCAAGTATGTAGGTACGTACTATCAAAACCTATCAATCAGCACTGTAAAGTGCAGTGTTAGATAATGATCAGTTGAATTCCCATACCATTGGGCATAGGTCAACGCTCTCATTGCGATAATTAATTCATTGTTTTCGTTGCTTATACAAATACATGTTATTAATCAATCAACTATTTGATTTCAACTGTATCAACTGTTATATTCATTAAATGTCAATTAATAATTACGATAAACTTTTAGTTAAAAACACTTGATTGTGCGTGATGAGCGAGTACAATATGAATGACACGTAAATGGCTGATGTTATGGCCCTGGTACCTAACTTAATAATTATGCTTTACAACGTTTCTTTTAATTTCTATCTTTTTTTTCTTTATAATCTTTATTTAAGGTTAAATAATAAAAACCAACAACGTCTTCTATGATTTCCCGCAGGCTGTTGTAAAGTCCAATACTTATTGTACCTTAACCTTGTGTGCGATTCGATACGTTGTACCTTCAGCCCCCCTAGCCAAAGTAACATTTGAAAATTTTCGTTATCGCTTCGCTTCGAAACATGTATGGATTTGACGTTTTAAAATTCGATTGTTAACGAAACCTTATGTCAATCCCATACATGTTTCGAAAGCGAAGCGATAACGAAGATTAGCGAATGTTACTTTGGCTAAGCCCTCAGAACATACACCTTGTGTGCGATTCGATAAGTTGTACCTTCAGTACATACACCTTGTGTGCGATTCGATAAGTTGTACCTTCAGTACATATATACCTTGTGTGAGATTCGATACGTTGTACCTTCAGTACATACACCTTGTGTGAGATTCGATACCTTGTACCTTCAGTACATACACCTTGTGTGCGATTCGATAAGTTGTACCTTCAGTACATATACCTTGTGTGAGATTCGATACGTTGTACCTTCAGTACATACACCTTGTGTGAGATTCGATACCTTGTACCTTCAGTACATATACCTTGTGTGAGATTCGATACGTTGTACCTTCAGTACATACACCTTGTGTGAGATTCGATACCTTGTACCTTCAGTACATACACCTTGTGTGAGATTCGATACGTTGTACCTTCAGTACATACACCTTGTGTGAGATTCGATACCTTGTACCTTCAGTACATACATTTTATCTGATAGACTAAGGTGCATTTATCTGAGGGGCTCCACTATCTAGAGCATGGGTCTCCAAACTTTTTTGCATAAGGGCCAAATTAACTCCTGCATGAAGTCTCAAGGGCCAGGATCTAGCTAGCTCATCGTACCAACATCTGTAAATTACAGTATTGTTGGTACCAACGATCGGACCTGCTTTCGCGAGCCGGATTTTTGGTGCTCGCAGGCCGAAGCTGGCCCGCGGGCCGTAGTTTGGAGACCCCTGATCTAGAGCACACAACGTCTTGCTGCATTATTTGTAGCTGACGCCTAACAAACACAAAAAAAAATACAGACGAACATAGAAACTCCTCCTTTTGACACAATGTTTTTCTTTCGTATGAGTCTTGGTTGGACACATCGAAAGAAAACTTGAAATCTTTACTTTGGACGTTCCGTCGTCCTAGATGGACGATTTTCGTCTGTATCCGTTCACGATGTCTTTATTATATAACAAATATAAGAAAATGCATAAAATATGTATTGTAAAGAAGAAAGTTGTATTAATTTATCACCATACCACGGTAATGTTATACAACCAATGTTTTGTAAATTAAAATCATTATTTTCTATAAATAATTATTATGCTATTTACAGCCTAGTATAAGGAAGTAATAAATCACTCGCGATCTCGCTATTACCTAAATACAATGGTCTCTATGTACCTCTCAACGTTATCCTTATCTTTATAAATGTTTTTTGTCTCTCTCTCGGGAACAATTCCCTTTTAGGGTTCCGTAGCCAAAATGGCAAAAAACGGAACCCGATTATAGATTCGTCATGTCTGTCCGTCCGTATGTCACAGCCATTTTATTCCGAAAGTAAAAATAAAAAAAATAAAGATTAAGTGGGGGGCTCCCCATACATGGAACTGAAACTGAAAAAAAAAATTGTACCAATACGTGCTACGTCTATAGATAACTATTTAAAAATGACATTGAGGTTTCTAAGACAATTTTTTCTCAAAGTCAACCGTTTGAAAGATAAACACTGTCAAAGTGGTAAAATGTAATAAGAGAGTAAAAAATCTAAAAAAATATATGCTATAGATCTTATAAAAATTGGTTTGAACTAGATATAGTAATTAGTTTTTGAGATATATCATATTTTCCAAAACCGCAAATATAACTTTGTCATTTATACCAACACTGTGAAAAACAAAGTTATTTTTACAGACGAACATGATAGTGCTATTAAATATACATACATATACTCACGCCTGTTTCCCATGGGAGTAGGCAGAGACTATGGATCGCCACCTGCTACGATCCTTGCACACTTATGGTATGGTATAAGGTAACTACGGAACCCTACGGCGCGTGGCCCGACACGCACTTGGCCGGTTTTTTTTTCGAGATGAAAGGTACCCAGTTCGTTTCTGCACCTCTGACAACATGTACATGATGATCGGTTTAGCGTAACAAACAAACTGACTTTTGCAATATCAGTAAGAACTGTAGGGTCATACTCGAAATTGAATTCCCATTTAAATATGCTCTGTAACAAAAAATTGTTTAAAAAAAAATAAAAAACCGACTTCAAAAACCTACCTCTAAAAAGCAAGAAATAATATTCGTAATTTTTAAAAAATGGGACCAACTTGGGAGTGTACCTAATGTAATAACGTTTGAATCATTTCAATCGGTCCAGCCGTCTTCGAGTAATCGGTGGACATACACAAAAAAAAAATATAGACGAACATAGAACCTCCTCCTTTTTTGGAAGTCGGTTAAAAAGTCGGACAAATAGTTATGTCTTGACTCATGTACCGAAGGTTTCGTTACAAATAATTGGAGCGGATTTGAAGTAGCTATTAATGATATTATATGGATATGACAATATAGTTGTTACTCAAATAACAATAACTTTTGTGAAATAAGCAGAACCTGTTCATTTTCATAAAAATATTTTATACGTGGACAGGTTCTGCTTATTTCTCTAAAATTATTGTTGCATAACAAAATACTTGAGTAAAAAATTGTACTGGTCATATCCATATACTTAATACTAAAATAATACGTTAAGGGCCTATTGCACAGGTTCTGGATATCACCTATCTTCTGGTTTGATTTATAAATGGAAAAGTATTTGCATGAATCGTCTTTTCTCTAAATAATTGAATGTTCCATTGTAGATTGCTTGTTTTTATTTTATTTTTATTTATTTATATATTTAAATCAGGCAACTAGGCCCATACAATAAATACCTTACAGACTAACATACATATATTTAAATTAGATTTAATAAAACTATTTTCCACGCGTTGACGGCGGCGACGTGTTGCGCGACGCAGTGTCCGGTAACCGACCGCGAAAACGTCGGAACAAAACACCCTTCGGCCAAAAATCTTCTTTCATGAAGGTCGACAGATGTTCGGTCGGTGCCCTCACCACGAATGAGTTGAAGTTCACATTGTGGCGGGACTCCAACCGCTCGACCCTCAGACAGAATTTGGTCTTCACTCTGATGTACTCTATAATATCATCAGGTTTCGTACTGTAGTGCAGGCGGGACACGTACAGCAGCGTTATCGGGATGGCCGGACGAAGCAGGTGGTTGTGTCCGGTCGGGGCGGTGCCACAAAGGAATTTAATCCATGGAGTGTGGTAGTGAAATTCCCTACATGAATGCTTTAACCATGACGTTTGTTTGACCATGTGTAGAATTTTTTTGTCGATAATTTTGACGGCTTTTGCTACCCTGTGCTGGTTATGATTAATTATTCCCAAATGACCTCACGCCACAAATATTCTGCATCGAAAATTGATTTCTGTTTATAAAGAGATAAGAAAGAAAACGGTCGTTACGTTAATAAACCGCACGTTGTTACTATCTAGTTAAGGGGTAAGCAGCCTGAGAGCGACTCCTAAAAGCAAAGTACGATTGGAGACCAACCGGCACGAGCAAGATTATTCGACAACACACCACATATTGAGGTTAAGTCGCACTGCGCATGCGTGAGCGACGCGCAGGCGCCCTACCGCTTGTCTCTCGCAATGATTTCGGCTGTCTTTTGCAGCATTTTGATTTTTGGACCTCGGCTATCATCCCCCACGTTTATGATACCAGCTGTTGAATAATTTTCTTTACCTTCGCATTATTAGCTCACCTCCACTTCTAAGTTACCCGGCCTTCGCGAAAATATTTTACCGGTGAAAGAACTTGAATGAATCATAATGTGAAAAGGTTCTTTATCGCCATCTTAAAAACAACTTCTTGCGACGAATGGTTGCTTGCCACCCTTCCATTAACTCATTACGACGATTTATAACGTTTTTTTTTCTCAGCTCAGTGATGGTACACGTATATTAAATAGATATCGTAATTATGGTTACACAATCTTGCTTAGATCAGCACTAAAATACTTTTTGTATTCACATTATTAAAACTATTATAATTATATAACACTGCCAACGCGTAGAAAGATCTTTGTCGTAAAATAGGTCAACTTTGTGTTACATAGTTTAAGCAATAATCAAATCCATTTCAACTTCCATGGCCACTAGCTGTCACTCATTCCCACGTTTAGACCTTAGACACATAATATTATTAGCTCAGTGCAGTCATAGTGCTCCACATGAAAAATATTTTCTCGCCGTGTACGTGCTGGCTTAGATTAGCACTACCCCCTTTCAGCCCGTGGGTGTCGTAAAAGGCGACTAAGGGAACGCAGCCATCTTTGGGGGAGGCCTATACCCAGCTGAGCAGTGGGTGTCGTGCGGCTGATATGATGATGATTCATGGTGTAACACAAAGAACAAATGCACTAAAAACATATTTAGATGACTTAATAACATTATTTGTATTGCTACACATAACTACGCATACGTATTGTATAAAATTTTATAAGAACAAAAACGTTATAATATGTATTGATGTAGGTTCAGTTTCAATCAAGTCAGAATCATCGCTTGGTGAGGGTTTAAAGGCCCCTTTGCACCAGATCCGTCGCACGAACCATTTGGTAAAGGTTTCTGTAAAACCCCAAACTTATGTAAATTCTAAGAATCCTCCAAATTTGTGAACTGGTGGTAGATTCAGTAGCTAGATCGTGTTTTATAATTAACGTTATTCAATTTAACTCAATTATAATTATTAAAATCAGAACGCAACTACAAAATAGTTCCGAGCGGGTAATTTCATAAAAATATGAGCAGCCTTGTTGCTTTAGTCGTCCCTTGACCACCGGGAAACCAGAAAATCAAAAAATCAAAACGAAATAATTCTAAAATAACTTCTGAATTAAGGCGGCTCTTGGTAAAGTAACAGCAAGGAATTGCTTAAAAAAAACAAAAAGGTTCAAAAATCTTTTTTTTACCATCGCCACTCAAAAAAGTGCGTGTTATTCATTGATAACAGTGAATAAAACGCGTTTTTATTCACCGAGTGAATAAAAATATTTTGAATTTGGAACAAGCGCGCATCGTATGAATTAGGTACAAAAAAAATAAAAGGTGCTGAAAGTATGGAGCTATTCCATAGATAAAGATATAGTTCTACAATTAAATGACAAAAATAATCCCGCCAATTTTATTTAGGTTCTTTTTAGTGTCTTATCTTTGGGTTCTTTTCTAAAAAATAACCCGCTAAATCAATTAGGTCCTTTTTAGTGTCTTATATTTGGGTTCTTTTTTATATATTTGAGGGAGATTAGTTGTTCGGTCTTGCATCAGTCCATTCCATCAGTCTGGTACGATCTACAGTCTGTAAAAATTCAAAGTCTATACAAACTGATGAAGTGGACTGATGCCAGACTGATCATGTAGTTTCCCTCTTAGTTAGCTCGGTGGCGCAGTAGTTTAGCGCCTGGCCCAGCGATTGCGGAAGTTAAGCAACGTTCGCAAGGGTCGGTCATGGGATGGGTGACCAAAAATGTATTATCTCGAGCTCCTCCGTGCTTCAGAAGGCACGTTAAGCCGTTGGTCCCGGCTGCATTTGCAGTCGTTAACACCCACCAATCCGCATTGGGCCCGCGTGGTGGGTTATGGCCCGTCCTCCTTACCACCCATAAGGAAGGCCTGTGCCCCACAGTGGGGACATCAAAAATGGCTGATGGACAACTATAAATACTATAGGTACCTACTGCTATTTTTTTTTCTCGCAGTCAATGGTAAAAAGTAGAGTACACAACTCGTGAAAAAAAAATTTCATCTCGGTCCTTTGTATCCCTCGCTTCGCTCAGGATTCTACTTTTGAATCCCTCGCTACGCTCGGGATTCAACTCTAGAATCCTTCGCTGCTCTCGGGATCCAACTTAGTCCCTCGAATTAAATTCCCTCTTTTTTCACTTGTTGTATAATCTACTATTAAGACCTACGGACTTACCTAACAAGCGCACTCTTAAACCGTTACGAAATGTGACAATCACGCCTGTTACACACCTCCGCCGCGGAACCGTACCAGCACCGCGCCAGTTCCGCCATAGTTCCGCTATGAGTTGTCTTCTATCGACGACGATACATGAGGATCACATCTACGTAGCGGTTTTGCGTCATTGCTTTCGCGTGTCGGTCGGAGGTCGGACGGTCGGAGCCGATCGGGTGGAATCGTGCGTGAAAAATTGAATGAATGAAGTTGAAAAATTTAAAACAATTGAAAAATGAAATTGAGTGAATAAAAACAGGCTGTTTGCATTTGTTTCGCTTGACGAACTGGCGGAACCAACTGCGGTGTTCCGCGGGTGGAGGTGTGCTACAGGCATCAGGGATTAAACAAACGCCCCACATGGGAAAGCTTTGAACTGATGATAGTGTGTAATTTTATTATACCCATCAAACCAGAAACTGTTAAATCGTAAGATAATCTTTATCACCCTGACCTATACCTGTAATAAATTCTACTCGCTAGACTTTTATATTTTTAAAATGGTATTAAAATTGATGAGTCATTTAGGATTATTCTTCATTTAATAATGAATCGAAAAATAAAATGTCAGATAGAGAAAATTGAAATCTTTTATAATTATTTTGTAATTGACAATAGGTTGGATTCGTAAGAAACTAATACGGTTTTCAGCGATCCGGTCAGAGTTCCGCCTTGCTCTGACGATACCTATATAGTCCCTCTATTATATCTTCTAATAGATATTATCAAATGAAATGTAGACAAGAAAATATACTGAAACTGACATATCACAAATCAACACAAAATATTATAATTCACATAACTCACTCAAATTCAGACGTAGGTGTGAGAGGGACCGGCAATGCCCGGTGCGCCAATAGGCGTTCGAAATATTATCTTGACCTTTGTATAGATTGATCTATTCTGTATTCGTGGAATCACTATTTAAATATCAAAGATCAGCCCCCCTACTCAAGTGGCATTTGTTTGAACCGCAGACAGAATAGTGTTTTTTTTTCTCTTTAGAGATTTGAACTTACTTATTTACACTATAAAAGATTGTATCAACCAAAAATGTTGATATGTTGTATGGAGTTGACCTTTTAAATCTTGTATTGTTTAGTTTAGAACTTATTTAAATATTTTAATTTAGCTTTCTAGCCAAATTAATAGAAAGTTTGCTACTTGAGTAGGGGAGTGAGATAAAAATAGTTGAGCTAACAGAGTAAGAAAGACACAATTTTTGCCAAATAGTAGCTGTGTAATGAAACTAATTTCGCCGTAATTTATAACGATTCATGAAACTAATTGCCACTAACTGTCTTTTATAATTACTTATGTGTTGGCCTCATGGTAAATGAGAGCTTGGATTGTTTGTGAAAAGATTTATGTGTTTACTTACTCCTTAGTAGAGTGTCTCTTTGAAGTGTGTTTTCGCTCAAGTATGGTTCCATTTGGTTTTTTGAATTTGAAACTGTTTATACTTTTTGTAACTAAAAAAGGTAACAGAATTATTATCTACCACAATATATTGTAAAAAATTTGTGTCATACATACGAATAAATTCTAGTGATGTTCAAATCATGCTCAATTTAGTTTACAACTTTTGCTTTCATTAAATGCAACTCAATACAAAATTACACGTATGTTTGGCTAACACTTACGCGTGGGTTGCGAGTTCGGCTTGGACTTATTACTAGTTGCAAAAGGGAAATCAGCCTCAGGCGGGTTGCTAACTTAAGCAAACTTGTAGTGACCGCTTTCAGTATGCTACATTCAGTTACTGTAGCTTAGTTTATGTACTAAGCTAAAGTTCACTGCACTCTGTTCTCGAACATTTGCCTATCAAACACACTTCGTGTGCAAGTTTTGAATGATATTAGTTTTCTCTTATTGCAAACGTGACGTGAATTTTTCTTCGGCAAGTTTATAATTTTGCTCCTGATGTAGTATAAAAAAAGTTTTTTTTATTTTGTTTGTAAATTGAGTATAACTCTTGATTTAAGTATGAAATTTAGTTTTTAAAATCTAGTGGTAGCAAAGTAATGAAATGCATATGTGTTAAAACATAGGTTGTTATAGAGAGAAAATCTGAAACTCTTTCGACTGTTACACCTAACCAGGAAAAAAACTCTTTTAAAAATTATGTCAAAGAAATACAGGGTTATTATATACAGGGTTAACACGAACAAGAGGTTGTTATTTATGATTCTTGTAATCTTCTCCTGCGAGGGCAGGAAAAGATTACAAGCATCATAAATAAACAACAACGTTTATTCTACGACTTTTCCGAAAAAAGGCAAAAGAAAATCGACTTTCCATTCAAATGTCGGAACAGCTGATCGAGTTTTGTATTAAAAGCCGATTATTATTGTCTTTATAAAAAAAGTCGTAGAACAACGTTGTTGTCTATGATGTTAGTAATCCACTCCAGCGAGGATGTTGGTGTTTTAAAAACAATAGGGATGTTGACTAATGAATAAAATATCGAAATACTAATAAAAATCGTAAACATATTAAACTTTTAGAGTAGCTTGTATACCTCTTGGTTTTATATATTGCATATTATTTGTTTTATGACCCTTCAAAGTTGGGTGGACAAGTCCATTTAAAAAGTATAAAATTTATTAAAATAAATGATACCTTTAATTAGTCCGTAAAATGTATAGCAAATTTGTCGAAGAAACCATTTTGATAAACACAATATTTAATATAGCTGCTGAACAAATTTCCTATGCGTTGCATACACACTTGCAAGGCGTGACGTCATAACGTGCAAGCCATTAGTATGGAGCGTTTTTGATCGAGTCCATTTGTGTGCATTTCACACTGTGATATCTCGGGCAGTTTTCATGCTAGCGAATTAATTCTTTTACCAATGTTTCTTTTTTTGAGAGGTAATTTATGTAACTTAAAATAAAAAAAATAGTCAACATCCCTATACTTATATCAGTTTGATGAAAGGGTATTGCTGCGCGATGTCAACTTTTATTCCCCAATGAACCCCTTAGAAGTATATTCACCGAGACGTTACATAGGAACGACTGTGAGGTAGTTCAAGCGATCCCAATTTGAGCAAAAAAAATCCATTGTCCTCTTTTGAATTTCTGCAGTATCCCATCTAATCTACCGCATAACTTGCGTGAAAATACCTCATTTCCCTGCTAGTTTTAGAGCCAGTAAAAGGTAGCTCTGGGTGGAAGGGATCAAAGCCTCGAACTAATCGAGTGAGTCTCATTACGGTCATGACCAAGAAGAGGAAAAATCAAACATTTTGAGCCTGATCACGATGTGATCTCGGGATTTTGGGTTATGCATTTGGCTGAAACCAATTATTCATCTAGGTACAAAAAAGTTTAATTTGATCTATCAGTAAACTTAGAATGAACCTATCGAGTAAAAAAACGTGTGTTAAAAAGTACTCGGAGTAATTATCTACAGAAAATTTAATTTCCTTTCACATTTCGGCGGCAGATAGCGCTGTATAAACCCATACCAAATACCGATTTTTTTTACGTGCGTTTTTTTTCGATAGATATGTTAGTGTTACGGCTACCTATAGTTTAAAGAAGGTCACGGTTAAGTTTCTTTTATATTTATTTTTCAAGTAATACTTGGTATTTAGTAAGTACATATACTTTAAAATCAATACTTTTCGATATAACCGCCCTTGCCTTTAACTTTTATTAGACTTCACATTTACATTCCTACCTACTATACTACTTACAAAAAATATTGACTAAATGACTGCATAGGTAAGTATCAGCAAATCTATATGTTATGAACTTTGTTAGATATGGAAACAATATTTATCGAAAAAAAACTGCAGATCATTGCGATTGCATTTGCATCTTCTAAAAACAGTTGAATTCTGTGTATTTTTTTATGAAGTAGTGTTGTGGCCAGGGTATAACGATGACAGGCTTCACCGCGCCACGTTTACATAGTCATGTTTTATTAATGGCTGCATGAATTAGTGCAGCCCTCGTTTAGCTGCAAATTAACGCCTCAGCCTTAGTGGAATACTTTGGAAGGCTTCCATGCTGGAGAATTTGTTGTACGGTCTGCAACGAAAGTCGCTGAACAATTTAGTAGGTACTTTGACGTTTTAATTTTGTGCCTAATGTTTCAAGACATGCAACAACAAGCTATGACAAAGTACTGAAGTGTTATGAGACTTTCGTTGCTAACTGTACCTACCTATATAAATGCAGTAATGGGAGAGTTCTTATCCTACTTTTTTATACTCAACGGGATAGTGCTTGGCCTCACCTCACCTGATGTTAAGTGACGATTAGACCGAAGGTGGAAGCGAACTACACCCGGAATCCTCATCACTGAGGAACTGGCTATCTTACCTCTAACTGTCCGAATCCGAACACAAATTTTTTTTAGATTGTTGTTATGGCGTAAGATGGGGTAGTAAGCCAGGCGGACTTGAAATAAGCCCTACCACCAACCAAACCGAATACAAATTGTACCTTCCTGAGAATCGAACGCGGGACCGCTGCGTCTTACACGGGTAGGCGAACTACTAGACCACAGAGGTTACTGTTTAGAAAAGTAGGTATTGCCTTCACGGATACAATAGTTTTAACTTTTTTATTAGCCTGAACGTATAAACTGTAATATAGTTTTTCTCTTGCCCTCTGTTCAAGAAAAAGTAAGTAAATACAAATCATGCGGTACTTACCATAATGACATATTCAGGGAAAATAAAGAACACAACTTCATGTAAAGTAAATACCAAAATACAGTTTTATTGAAACTTCCTTTTGATTCTATATAATAATAAATAATAAATATCTTTGCAATCACTGACTGTTAACCGCTGAATTCACACTGAGGTACAAATGTAAATAAACAATAAAAATATCGCCTGCTTCCCCAGTGGTTATATAAGAAAAGTGGTCAACTCTTAAAACTAACTCAAAGATAATGTGGGTAAGGAATGCCTGCCCGAAGGATATCAGGATGAATAGTTTCTTGTAAAAATCTAGCTCGAGAATTAACTAGAATGCCTAAATATTAAAGTCCGGAGACTATTTGTTGCCGAGGATACTTGCCGCTTCGGTTAGTTTAAATGTTAGGTAGATTTTACAGTTAAATAGTACCTATTTGAACAGATTCGACGGCTGCTGATTATTGATTCCTAGGAGCCGTTAGCGAGTGACGAGTGTCAGGGTAACTCGACTTCTTTCTCTCGCCGTCTAGTCTTCCGACTACTTGGACGAACGGAGCAGTGGGCTGGGAACGTGGCCCCGTATATGTTTCTTCACCTGTATTCGGGGAACAGTACTGTGGTTAACAACGGCGACCTCAGATCCACCGATAGATTTTACTAATAGCTCATAATTATAAAGAACATAATTATTATAAGAAAGTTAAATATTCCTGCTGTTTAAAGTGTTGGTTGCGACCATAAATGTTATCCATGAAAGCATTTTCTGTTTAACGATTCTACCTGCAGCCAAAATTAGGGTTCACTTGACAAAAAAAAGAGATGAGAGGACAAAATATTTTGGCTGATGGCCGAGGAACGGTCCATTTTAAGTTAAATTAATAATTCTCTCCATTTGCAAGGATCTTTTACACACTAAAAGATCTGAAATTGAGAGTAGTAACTAGACCAATTCCAGGCATTTAAAACTAGGTACCTAATAGGGAATAACAAATAAAGTATAGATTGTATTAGAATACCTCCATCTCCTTGTGAAACAATAAATATGGTTTTAAATCCACCAAATCGGTACAAGCACTCAGCAGCTTCTCTTAGCAGCGAAATAAGCCAAGAAATCCCTGTAAACAACGAATACCGTGATAAAACAATTTTCCAAGATTCCAGTCAACGAAAATCTGTAGTACAAACGTCCACAAACCTGGTCAAATTCGATGGTCTGAATAAATAGGCTACAAAAGGCCGAATACTTTTAGCGTAATCAGACACTGGTCTGAATAAAATATATTAAAGTGAAGTTATTTTCGAAGGAAGAATTAAATAGATAATGTCTGAATCACAGCTGATATTTGAAAGTTCAACGACTCGACTTTTCTTCCGAAGCGTTCCAAGTTTCTTTTCGGACGCATTCCAAGTTCAACGAGAGCTCAGCGATGGGTATGCCTTGACAGGTGGACTGCGCAGCTGCGCAGCCCGCAAGGAAGCGATGGACGCCAGCAAACACAACGGAACTACGGTCGAACAACTTCGCGGAACTAACCAACTTTTGAGAACTACAGAAAAGGATCTCAACGTCAAGACTTGGACATCGGAAGTCCTAACTGCACGCGCCTCGATTAGTGGGCGGCCTGGGGGAGTCGATTATATGGGAAATAAGTCGATGACGCGAAAATTAAGTCAAGGGAAATCAACTAAACTATCATTTATTTAGTTTAATACACCAAAAAAACAACGCTACAAAACCCATGTTGAGTTTAGCAACAAATCACAGGCGTATTACCGATTTAAGTAGAGTACCTAATTATAAATCTGTTATAATTTACGCTTTTTTCTTTGCATGTCTTATTTTCTAAATTGCTAAATATGATGAAGGAAGATTTTAATGGAAATGTATAATTGCACAGTCGTTTAGGTCAATTACACAGTAACTAATATAATATTGTATTTTCAACTAAAGTTAGTGTGTAGAGAGAAACTATGTGTAAATTATCGTCCCGATGGCGATCATTTTATTACTCCTGATTCAATTTATTGTCACTGAACCTCTGACTCACACAACTTAGCTCAATGAAAGTGGGTGTGTCTAGCGATTGAATTACGTGTGTTATTTTTAGAGCTTTATTAGCTTTTTGTTATAAAAATGAAATATTTATACGCTAACAATTTTACAAACTCGCTTCTAAAAGGGCGCAAAACTTTGTTCAACAATCATTACTTCAAGATCTACCGAATCTAAAATCTTGAAGTTCTAACTTCTTTTTAAAGCAATTATTGTGTAACATAAACCCACCGACATACAGCATAAAGAACAAAATTGCATGAAAAAAGTTCACCCGGCTGTTTCAACTCGGCAAAGTCCCACGAATCACAGCAAAGAAGTTTCAGAACGGCAGAGCATGTAACCCGAGCTGAGTTGCCGAAAGTTGCTCGTTATAATTAGAGATGCGAAAATTAATACTCTTTTTGCGGTGGCCGCGACGGCCGAGGGGCGACAACCTACCTACGAGTTTAATTACGCCCTCGTATTATGTTGCATCATTTGTTTAGTTGTGGCTTTAAAATAATGAGTCTGTGTTCATTTGAATTTTAGAAGCGTAATGTCTCTATTCCTTTTTGATGTGTTATTTTTTGGTATTGCTAGGCAACATATTTTGAAGTTGACACATTTAATTTTTTACCATAATTTGGGAATAAATGACATTTTTATTGTGTTAGCTGACATATGATTTATGGTTACTGGCTCTTTACAGACTACGCTATAATATACTTACCCCCTTACTAATAAAGATTGTATAGCAGATGTATAGTTACACAATGGTTACTCTCTGTCAAACTACTTGAGTTTGACATTTAAAAGAAAGTGACAAAACACTGTGTAACTATACATCTGCAATACAATATTTATTAGTAAGGAGGTTAGTGTATAATTTATAGCACAACAATACCGCTCACCATACATTTAATTTAGAACACGTTCACAGAAATAGAAAAAGAAAATATTTATTTGCCACAAACATGGTAGGTACATTTGATGATCCAAAAGTAAACAAAGTTTCTCATATTTGACCCATAACAAAGGCATGCAAATATTGAGTACAAGTTGTGATATAAAGCTACACAAAAAAAAAATATAATAAGTTAGCACGAATCTTCTGCTAATTTATGATAAAATGTTTATACATACATGCTATTTAATTAAAGTAATCAAAATAGTACATAGTAATAATAAGTCATGTCAAAATATTAATTACGTCACAAAAACTATTATCAAGACTCATGTCAATTCAAAGTAATAATTACATAATCTGACCTAAAACTACTACTCACACTTAGCTATATTGATCGCTCTCTATACGCTATGAAATAAAGCGATGCGCTGCTATAATAGCAGAATAATAGCATAGCGTAGTCTGAAGTGTGATTAGTAATTGGAAATATTACATGAAACTTGGTCCTATCTACGTGAGTACCCATTTAGAGTCGTCGTCGTAGCTAGTCTATACGAACTACGATCTACGAGTGTGCTACGTTGTAGTAAACATAATACATAGAGACTAATGAAACTGAATATTTTGTATTAAGTAATTTTTGGTTGTTAATTATCGAATTTTGGATATTTATAACATTTATCTTAATGTAGGTTGTGTTTAGTAAATGAGTATAGTCTGTCAACTAGCAGCAATATACTATATTAGTATAGTATAGTAGTATACTAGTATATTATAAATAGTGTAGTCTGAATTTATTAGGCAACATTTCAAAAAGATTTCCAATTATCACCAACAGATAAAGTTAAAATATTAATTCCTGGCGCTTTCATTTAGAATTTACATTTCCATTGTTGCCGTCCATTACATCGTAGAACTGCACCACAGAGCGGTAGCATTTGTTATTCGCGGCAGCTTACAAATATGTGGATACAAATTGCGGCTTCACTCTCTTTGAGTCGTTAATCCACTTGAGGATTATTTTATTATACATAGTGCGCACCGCAAAAACATTTTACATTCTGGTAAAGTTTGAGATGACCGTTTTTTTCCTATCTATTATTATTTTTAATAGCTTTTCTTTAAATGGCTTATTGATTTATTTACAAAAATATTATTTTACAATTTAGATTCGTAATCAGTAGGTGACAAAGAAGAAACAAAATTGATTACCTTGGCAACGGCTACTTTTATACAAATGGTTTATAAAATCGTACCCAAATATTTATGATAACTAAAAGCCTGTCTGTGTTGACGTGGCTCAGAAAAACGGGTTGCCCTTGAGAGTTAAAATGATTAAGAATTGTTGCAAGAAAGCGACTTCAGAAACAGGCCAAGAGTTTGTTCACTTAGTATGTGAATGCAAGTGAATAAACTTTTTTGTAAGAAGTTAATAATGCATTCTGTGCAGTTGCACAGATTGCATTAAGTACTTCTTACTACACCAGCTTGACTTGCCTTGATGAACTATATTAGCATTTCTTAGTACAATGGCAGAATAGTGAAAGTTATTTGAAATTATTAATATTAGACAGACAGTTTTGAAATTACATATAAATTACCCCAGGGAAATATATTATACTACTAATGCAGAGGAACTATCAAAGATAGCCATAACAAATTATCTACTCCGTTATCTAAATGAAACGTATAAGGTGGTATCTACCCTGAGCGAAAGTGGCGCCGCGGTGAATTATATTTAATATTATAATTCTAATACACAATTTTAAAAAATGTTTATCATGGAGATTTTAGGGCCCACAGTCTAGTATTTTTAGACGGTATCGTTACATTCCCTCGTAGTCACTGCTAGAAGTAGATAGCAAAACTGCTAAAAGTGGCCGTTTTTGACACATTCGCTATCTTCTTCTACGAATGACTACGAGGGCATGTATCTTCTAAAAATACTAGACCATGGGCCCTAAAATCTCCACGATAAACATTATTAAAATCTTTTTCTATTAATAAATTATTAAATAAAAACCTCTGAGGGCGCCACTTTCGGTCATACAACCGCCTTAAAGAAACATTAGCATGAAAACGGTCTGTTCTAGTAATTCTACATTATCTAGTGGGGTGGGACTGGCAGGCAATAATATGCATGTTTCACACGACATCGACACAGAGGTTACAATAAAAAAGGTTCGTAATTATGTAACGAACTTCACGAATTAGTGGTACTTCCACAGATTAGGTAGCATACCTAGTATATGGTGCTTCTGGCGCGCAGCCAGATGCACGTTGCTGCACGAGACTAGGGTAGGGGAGGGGTGTGGTGTGTCAGTCTAGGCAAAATAAAGAGCCGGTCATGAACTGTATCGGATATAACAGAGTAAGTATTGACCACGAACAAGAAGGCCGACTCAGGATTCAATTTAAGGAATAAATTCTATGTAAGGGTCTATTACAAAACAGAATTACGATAGTCGGACGCAATTCGTCGGTTCATTTAATTGATATTGAACCTTATTCGTGAGATAATAGTGCCACGGATTGGGACGAACATCGTACGCTTATCGCGATTCTTTTTTGTAATAGGCCCTCTGATTTTGAAATAATTTATAACCAGACAAAGTTTTGTCGATAGTGTGAAATTCATTAGTTTGGAACCGCGCAATTGTTATAAAAATCTGCTTGATATGTTAATATTAATAATATAATAAAAACTACCAAACCAGCAAGTGTCTCAAACAGGTGTTTGAATTTCCTTAATAGCAAAGCCAAACTGTTTTGATAGTCTACATCCCAAATAATGCGAAACATCTGGATTAGTCGTAAATCGAAATGTAAATATGCTTGGATGAGCCCTCTCCATCAGAATCCAACTAAGATGGGGCGATAAGTTATAGTTAACAATTACACAGTAGACTGGCTCATATCGTCGCAAGTATAGGAAATGACTTGGAAAATTATTAAGTGTAGGCAATTAATGTCTGCAACGGTGTCGGTTACGTAAGCGTCCGTAACAGAGATTGCGCAACACTGTGCTGCTCCCAGATTTAGTTTCAGTTGAGCGGCTACCACGAGTTTCAAAACGATTTTAAGTTATTATAAACCTTTGATGTTACTCTCTAATATAAAACTTACACCCAGTCTGAACCATGTAAGTAGAAGTTATAAAATTGCCTCTTCTGTAACTGCTCTCCTACTGAAACAAATAAAACAGATAATAATAAAACAAAAAGCAAGACATTTTATTTTTTTATTTTTATTTAACAAACTTTATTGTACATTTCAAACAAAATGTTACAAAAGGCGAACTTAATGCTAAAAGCATTCTCTCCCAGTCAACCTTTAGGAAACAGATACCATGCGGTACATAGGGTAAAATTTTAATAAATACAACATAACATTATAATTTATTACATATAATATATATAAAAAAACATGGATATATATAATATATATAAATAATTATCTACATTTTCAACAAAAATAATATAAGACGGAGATACAAATATCGATGATTTCACATAACCTATGAACTTTCTAAGAGTAAGGCATGAACTTTCTTTTTGAAGGAGACTTTACTGGGAGAACTTCTGATAGATTCAGGTAGAAGTATATGCTTATCTACATAAAATTATGGCTAGCACTAATTATCAGCAAGCGAATTCATAAATATACGTTTTAAAAACTTAACCTATTAACCACACACATCTGACGCAGATATTTGACTTCATTAGCCGCTTAAAAGCCTGCTTTCACTTAAGCATCTGAACAACGTTGTTCAGAACAAACTTCATTGTTCGTAGATCGTAATAAATTTATAATTCGCTGCCGTCGGGAGTAATCCGAACTATAAGGTAGTCAACAGCGCTGAAATTTATACCCACTATAGCCAATTACTAGAGTGGTGAAATAAAAGTTTAACCTGGGATCGTATCCGCTTAAGGGCGTGTTTCCACGAAATTAGAGATGAACTTAGAGGAGCTGTGAAAACTGTTGAGTTTTCATCGGAGCGGGAATGAAAGTAGCGGAAAAGAGTGGTGTCGAGCAAAACGAGGTTATTACAGTCATTTTTTTAATTTATAATATTATGTAGCTTGCTTGAATAGCACGATATTGTTGCTTTTAGAGTGCCTATTAGAAATTAAATTTTTGGAGAGGTCTTTTTGTAGCATTCCCTTAACATTTTGATGGCATTGTCCACTGATTTGCGTAAAAACAACCTTATATTATGCATTTATTATCATTTAGATAAATTAGTACAATAATTAAGTAAAGAGGCTGAATAGCTTGCTCATCAACAACACCTCGCAGGGTACACCCCGGAGAGACATTTATTGTCCCTTTCACGTTTATCATAATAACTATATATGCACCTTACAACAGCCTTCAGCTCCATCTTTTGCTCATTCCCTTTGCAAACGTGCTTCTCGCCCAGTAGGGCGGTAAGCAGTTTGCAAAAGATAAAAGAAAAAATCACTGTCCAATGTCAAATTAAATGGGAACATTGACATATTATAAGTTATTGTATTATTTATTATAATTATAACTTATTTATAAGTCAAAGTTCCCATTTAATTTGACATTGGACAGTGATTTTTTCTACTCCAAAATATTGTTTTTAGGTTGTAAAATCTTTGAAGCCTTACAACTTTATTTATACGTAGGTAAATCTTCTTTTCTCCATTAACACATGAATTTTTTTGTTTTCATTAAAATATTGATTGCAATAAAATGCACCTAATTTTATTTTAACTGTGTTAAAATCTGTTAAATCGTAAATAACATTAACCAGTCCCGTGAAGCATTTTAATTATCTGATAGTTATCTGTTGTTCAGTTTCAGTTTTCAGTTTTCGATAGTTGAGAATGACGTTATCTAGTTAAGTAATCAATGTTGGTTAATACCATTGTACGAGTATTTTATATTGATACTACACGAGCGGTTGTCCCGCCGCGGAATCCGCATATAAACCTTAACAGTTACAATTTACTATGTACGTTAAAAAACGTGTTAAAAAAAATCCCGTAATGCCGAAAACGGTAAATAAGGTACTATGCATACGACCCCGGAAAATTATGATTAACTCTGAAAACCACCACGTAGCTGAGAAATTTAGATTTTTTATTTGTATAGTAAACTGCAAAGTGACAATCCTATACGCAAATAGACTAAGGGCTGATTTTTCAATCCTTAGATATCAGATATCAGTCAGTTAAATTATTGACCAAATAAAATAAATGGCTTTCAAAACATTTGACAGACAAGCGAATGACAATCATTTTCAATTTGGCGGTTTGATACGTTATCAAGCGAGTTAATTTCATCTAGTCATTGAAAAATCAGCCCTAAGTAATTGTTTTCGATAATCAATCTCTTAAGCGAAAAAACAAAACACGATTTCAGTTTAGAACATAAACTTAATATTACGCTAGTATAAATAAGTTTATGGTTTAGAATTGCCACTATGCAGTTTATCATAATAAAAACGTGTTTTTTTTTTCAAAATTGTCGCGGTTTCCAGTATTTATTATAATAATTTACATACATATACGTGTATGGTATCCTATCTACTATATATATTCGGTATAACGGGTTTTTTATAGTTACACACTCGCGCGAGTGGCGAGGCGAATGGCGAGCTCACTTGTGTAGACGGTAAGCTCGCTATTCACCCCATTCACCACTCGTGCGCTCGCATTGGGAGCGGCGGCATTTCGGACGCGAGTCAAAGGGCACGAGCGGCCCTTGCAGCGGATAATGTACTCTCTGGCCGCGTACGAGAGAAGAACTGGGTATTTTTCTTTGGAAAAATTTCGAAAAACTGTCTCGACAAAATAGTTTTAGACGAAGTAATCGGATATTAAGGAACTGTTTATTGATTTCAGTTAGCACTACCTGCTGGTTTAATTTAATAATTGAACAGCATTTTTGTGCAATTATCTATTTCATTGACACTTATTTAAAGAATTCCTTTTTTACCGTGTGAACTGATGAAACACGCCGTGAAGTTAAGTAAAGAACCATTTTTTTAAAGAGGATAACGGCTAATAAAACGTCGGTTCACAACCAAAGAACTTCCGAGTAATAAACTCTGTTGCTTATTTATTTTACTCTGTCAGCTCATATAAGTTTCATCGCAGGGCACGGCATCAAATCACAAGGAGCCTGCAATGCACCAAATGCTTTATGTCTATTTCGTAGGACGGGAACATTCCGTCTCCTTTGGGAATTTATACGGGCCATTTGGTATGTACCTGAGCAGAAAGTTGTCTACTGATGGTAGGGGTTAAACGATGATTTTTATGATGCCTAGGATTTCTTAGGGGTTGTTCCATACAACTTTGACGATAAATCATTCGAAAAATATTACTTCTGAGAAATCGTCGCCCGAAACAGACTGCGTTATTGGAGCAAGATGTATATACCTAGGGTTTTCATCCAAAATAATAAAAAAATATTAGAATACGAAAATGCGTGATTTATTAGTCTATCTCTTGTTATGAAAACGAAGCTAATAGAAGTTAGTTACCTAATGGTTTTACGAAGTGCGAAATTAACCCTATATGAGGAGGGTCAAGCGTTTGTGGCTGAAACTAAAAAAATCGTAAATTGCAACAATACAGATTCAGCATTTTAATTCTCGACACATCTTAGGATTATGTGAAATTGTATTCTAATAAAATACGTTACTGGCACAAATACAATTTGGGCCAAATTATGATATCTCAGCCGTTTCCGGAGCAACAAGCGAAGGCTCTATACGAGGAGAGTACGGCCACAGGAGCGACGGCCGTCCCCGGGCGGGGCACGATGCGCTCGCAGAGTGTAATATCGAAATAAAATTGGCTAACATTTACTATTTTAGGAAGTGGTTGAGGATTTCGGGTATGCGCTACCAGTTTCGGCCTTATCGTCACTTATCATTAGGTCAGATGAATTCCAAGCACTGAACCGTTGTGTTGTTGATTAAAAAAGTAGCTGAGTTGGAATGGAACAAGCGACACATCATTCCCCCTTCACCATTAGTGACCACCTTAGACTGTGTATAAGGCTATACTATGACAGCGTTCAGTTCCATCTATCACTCCATTAAACACTTTATATCAAATCAAATCATTTATTCTCAAATTCATTTCGTTCACATCAACAATGGACAATATTTGCTTTAAAACTAGGTTAGTATGCATAAACAAATAAATAAGCAATTAGTTTATATATAATAGGTACTAAATAATATGACATTCTGTTAAGCTACACATAAAATTACAAATATAGTTTTATTTAGGTAATAAATCATTGTTTGTGCCTGAACTAGGTTATCCTGTGTTTCAGGCGATATGCGCCTATGGAAAATATCGTTTATATCGTTAGTATTATGCTGATGACTTTAAGTTTAAGTTTTAGGAAAACCTACACGATCTCATTTTATTGGGTAAACTGTAATAGTTTGATTTTTATTGTCTTTACAATCTTAACCCCTTCAGACATCTCAATGGACACCACTAATATTTTTTTATTATATGACCCAGTGTTGTTTTGAAAATAATGTAAATATTTCGCGGTGCTCTTTAGACATTGACTATTGTTTATGCTTAATCAAATTTTAAAAAAATGTATTTAATATATATTTTTTAACACAGATCATCACAGTCTGTTAGTTTGCATTAGGTATATGTATTACGTCACTGTTCACTGTGTGTGACCCTGTCAGTATCTGTGCGCCTCTGTGCTCTTTCTGTCTAGCTAAGACTGACACAGAGGCATAAATGCTGAGACAGGGCTTTGTTTTTAGCCTCATATTCGATTTTGTTATTTTTTTTTTATTTTCTCTTTTTAGTTCTTAAGTGTTATTTAAAATTGTATGGGTTTTTTGCTTTATTTTGTATTTTTGTGTTTTTTATTTTATGTAAATATGTGAGTGTCAATAAATGTTTATTATATTCTATTCTAACAAAAATACTTTACTATTTTTTACACAATCTCGTAATTCAGGTCTGAAGGGGTTAACGTACCTACCTAAACTTAAAAACGCAATCCCGTAAAGTCTTCGACTTTAGTACAAAAATTGGGGTGGAGAATCTACGATCTATTTCTGATCGCTTACAATTTACATCACCAGATGTTGTTAACTAGACTCTTAGAGCATTCACTCGAATGCTCTATGGTTGTTAATTTCTTATGCTTTATTTTTATTTACCACGTTGACCGTCAGATGTTTTGTATCTCACCAATCTTGCTACTGAAACTATCCCAAAACCTTATTGTACCTATACTTAACTTTATTTTCGGTTACGTAAATCTAAAAAACTTTTCCCCTCTTCTCAAGAAGTGAAGTAAATTCCGAAGTAATCCCACTGTGCGCTTACCACAATGACACTTTAGTGTTGAACATAAAAAAAATATTTTGTTCATGTAATGTGTTCGTATCGGTGCTCGCACGCTCCTCGCCCGTATTGAGGATGGCGGGGGCGGCTCTCATGCACGCCCGGTCTCTTCACCGTAAAAGAAACACTTGAAATTCGTCTACGCCGCTCCCGCGCGCTACTTACTTTAGGCCGTTCAATTTGAGCGGTCGAGTTGACTAGTCACGTCTCGATGAATCCTTGTTTTGAATTTGTGATGGAGGGTACGTTTGGTCGAATCACGGGGCTGTAATAAAAGTTATTTCGGCTTATTGGGAGCAACGGTGTCTTTTGGTTTAGCTTTTCCTCGACAACTTTTGTTTTACGTTCCTACATAAAAATCGGTTAAATCATCTAGCTGTAAAAAATTCACTAACAAAAATTTTTAAATCAATTTTACGTGGTGATTGAGGAGTCATCTCTATTCTCTTGTTACTTCCGTATTTTAGGTAAACGAATTGATCTTATTTTTAAATTTTTCTCGCTACCGTAAATTCAGAAACATTTTACTATTATACAGGGTTATTTGTAAAACACCAACAACCTCGTAGGAGTAGATTAGTAACAACATAAACAACAACATTTGTTCTACGACTTTTCCGAAAACAGCCAAAAAAATTCGACTTTCCATACAAAACTCGAGCAGCTGTTCAGACATTTTGTATGGAAAGTCGATTTTTTGTCAGTTTTCGGAAAAGTCGTAGAACCATTGTATTGTATGATGTTAGTATTCTACTCCTGTGAGGTTGTTGGTGTTTTACAAATAACCTTGTATAAATAAGGGAGCTTATTCCTACCAATCAAAAAACCACGATTTCTGATTTTAATTAACAAACTGCGAGGTAAAGATACCTACGGATCGTTGGCCGTTTATTATCGGTCGACGTAGTAAACATATTATGAAAATAATTATTAAATCCTATCGTACCTACATTACCGCCCTCGTTTACAAGCTCTTAAAACTTGCCAGGTTTATGGTTTATAATAGTTACATTACAGCTCTTTCTGGCTGCAGTGTAGGTAAAGCAAATAAAAGAGACGCGTTGATAACCATTTCAGAAAACTGAGAAGCTTTAAGCTTGTAACATATTCTACGTATAAAAATCTAGAGCATCGATAGCAAATTTCATCTAAAAAATAGGTACTTTTCAAGGATGATCTGTAGGGAGTGTAGGGACGAGCCGGCAAACCGCCTCCGGGGAGTTCCATCCCGTTTGAGGTTGCAGTCAATTTTGGGTCGAGACTACTTTTCTCTCGGGCCGTAATTAGTTCCGGAACGATGAATACATACACAATTTCTAGATCAGCAGAAAAGCAATCAAACAAATCTACTGACACGATTTGGAACGCAATCGTAGATTTAGATTGCGGTTGGTTCCGCTAACTCAGCGCTTTATGTGTCAGCGATCGCTCTTTACCGGTAACTTATAGGTATACATTTGGCCATCACTCTGTTTGACTTGAAATCATAAAAGTTGTTCTCGTCTATTAATCCATGGAGAAACGTAGAGTATAGCGGGATGCGGGGGTGCGCGGGGCACGCGGCGCCGATCAAACAGGCCGGGGAATCAATATGGCCGCCGCCCAGCTGATCCGTGACCTCCGCCCCCCGCGCGTCTTGCTTGCCCCGCTCTCGACGCGCCGCTACGACGACGCGAGACGCTCGCTCCGAACTTGACGTTTCACGCAACTTCACTTATATGACATTCCGCTGTTATGTCTTTCTGATGTTAGTCATAAAATAACGTTTAATTTCATATATATATATATCGCTCTAATGGGAAAAGTTGGTAAAAAGAGTTCGAAAGTAGTTTTTAAATATCGACTGATGTCATCTACAAAAATATTTATTCGATCCGTATCGCGTTCAAAACAATCAACAAAACTTGGAATCTCCTTGCTGGCGGAAAAATTTATGGTCCACCGCTATCTGTCACCAGAATCAGTTCCCATGTGACGTTAATTATTTGTTTGCCAAATAAGACTTCAATTAAACTGCTTTATGTTTACTGCTTAGGTATAAGCACTAAAGTTTTTGTTAAAAACCTCAAGTATGGTTTTTTTACAACATTTTTAGTAAGTCGTCATTACGAAATATTACAGTAATACATAAAGTCAATTTAATTGAAAGAGTCATAGACATTATTTATAATATATAATAGTTAGAACAAACAATTGCAGAAAATAAAACAAAAAAAAAGAAACAACACAGGTATAGGATAATTTCAAAAAACAAAGAAATTTATATATACAATAAAAAAACAGAAATTACGAAAGAAAAAAAAATTGAGTGGACAATATTTAGATACACAAATGAATGAAATAGATCAATAGTTCCTTACTTTAAAAACTCTTTACAAGTGTTTGCTTACGGTCTCCTCAATCTAAAAACGCCCGCCCTCACCGTTTCGAGTGGATGGCTTAAGCAGTTAACTTTAAGAACGACCAAATTTTCACCTCGCTCGCCATTTAGACGCGTAAACGAAATAATTTTACGAGTAGCGATTATAAAAGACCGTTCAGGCTAAAGACAATTAACAAGGTTAGTTTGTAAAAGTGCGGTTAATTAAAAGTTACGAGCGACTGAACCGGGCCTGCACATTGTCATAAAACTCGGCCCTCGCTGAGGCTACACGATGCCGTTTTTTGATATATGGATGACACTAATAAACGACAGGCACTTTATTAGACATTTAGTGTTAGTGGAACGACCAAATTTTGTAACGGTTAAATCGAAATTAAGTCAGCGAACTCCTCAAATAATCTCAACATTGATAACCTATATTCACAAAGGTCAGTTTGCTTACCATAGCATAGTGGTTCCTGTTATTGGTAACTTCACGGTAACTGTTTTCGCACAAGACCATTTTACTTTGTAAGTGTAACTTCAAGAATCGCTCCTGCGTTATCACTGAGAGTAACTTTAAAATGGATGTTGTTCTTTCTATCTACTTGACGACTTAAGTTCTAGAATGTGTTTCCGGAAGTTAAAAGTTTATACGTAGTCGCTCTCCTTTTGTCTGTGACATTTTTATTTTTGTCGTCATTAAATAATTAATCATTTTAGTACGCACTTAGTATATCGTTTACATTAAAAAGAAAATACCCACATATAAATACTATTCTACTACTCATCTACAGACCTGCGCTAGATATTCTGATATTTATAAGTCACATCAAATAATTTGATCAAAAATTACGCTATTGAAATCTTTTATGTCAATTCAATAGTTAATCGTTTATAAGTGTTTTCTTTTGAAATTGATCTATCTATTTGATATTATCAAATGGATAATAATCAGTTTTCTTGATCCACATAGAACTTAGAATTTATTCATAGACTTTAATAGATTGTAAGATGAGATTTAACATAAAAAATTCAACTTTGTAATTATCCATACTAAAATGATAAATGTGAATGGCTCTGTTTATTACCTTTCCATGCCTGAACCGATTTTGATGAAATGACCCACAAGGCTACCTTTTGTCGCGAGAATGAGTATCGAAGGGAGTGAAATAGGAAGTGAAATTTTGTAAGCGGCATTGGAATAAAGTCCACGAGTACAAAGTCGCAGGCGTTTGCTAGTCAAACGATAATGTAAAAGCTGATTCAACGACGATTCAAACAATAGTTATACTTTTAATTAATTTGTTACATAAAAGTTAACTTGCACATAAATACTGTTTGTCACCATTGTAAATTAAATTAAATTAGCGTTTTGTAAATGTGCCATATTCACTGGTTATGTAAAAAAAAGATGTAAAGAAAAATATGTACTTTTCTTTTAATTTTTTGTCATAAATGTAAGAGCCTGTTTCGCAATTTATGCTTGTGCTATATAATAAATATATTTAAATAGATATGAATTTATTCAGATTAAGTTTGAACATAGTCGGAATTTGTGAAACAGGCCCTGAATATTAATATAAATAAATATAAAACTGGCTTACACTTAGTAAATATATTTAAATAGATATGAATTTATTCAGATTAAGTTTGAACATAGTCGGAATTTGTGAAACAGGCCCTGAATATTAATATAAATAAATATAAAAACAAGATACATAGATATACTTATAAAAATATATTAAATAGTTGAAAATAATGCATGTCGTGGCAGCTTGTAAAAAAGACAACACTGTAGCATTAAGTCCTTAGAATGTACCTTTGCTTTGTCTTTGGTGAATCTTCTTGTTAGCTGTCCTAAGTAAATAAATAAAAAATAAAAAGCTGATTTTACGTTATCGTACGTAAAGCCGTAAAACAATAAATAAATAGAATTGATATAAATCCGTGAAATTATTTACATAATGTCATCGTCAATCACTCCTTGAACACGCTTTCACCGCAGCTATTTACATTTATTAGCCAGCCATTGTCTTCACTACGTTTCAATAAATCAATATGTCCCCATTAAGCCGATCTGGTTGTAACACAATGCCATTCGTTCCCGCGTAGCTAATTCACAATTACATTACGCCAATCATAAAGTTCCTCGCGACTCGCGAACATTCGTATTGTTGTACCTACATAGTTGATACTGCAGTGGTAACTCATGATATTGTGTGGAGTTTGTCACGTTAAAATTATATGACAATAGTTTTACACTGCATGACTGAACTAGGTCAAATCAATGAATTTGATTAATCGATTTGATTAATTAATTTTAATTAATTCCTATTTATTAATTTTGATATTTGCATTTATATTAGGAAGAATACCTATTTGCGATGAAAAATTTATTCCATACAAACATGTCCACTAAATGTTGTCGTTCATCTATATTTATAGAGGAATTCGTCAGTTTAGTTTCTGCGACTTTTTAGTCACAGCATTATTGACAAATAAAAAAATTAAAAAAGATATATTTTGCTTTGCCATGAGCTCTCAAAATAATTTATTAGGTACCATTACTCTTAGAGACAGTCAAAGGTGTAATAGTAGATTATACAACAAGTGAAAAAAGAGGGAATTTAGTTCGAGGGACGATACAAAGGACCGAGATGAAATTTTTTTCACGAGTTGTGTACTCTACTTTTTACCATTGACTGCGAGAAAACAAATAGCAGTAGGTAAGTACTTATTATACCTAAAACTATATAATTAAATAGTTATTACATTTTTATTATTTAGGTAGGTAATCAGTAATAAGTATTTAAACATTAGAAAATAGTGAAACCACAGAATACATTGTGAAACTAGAAGTTTTCCATTGACATATACGCTAAGAGGGAAATTACATGATCAGTTTGGCATCAGTCCATTTCATCAGTTTGTATAGACTTCGAATTTTTACAGACTGAAGATCGTACCAGACTGATGCAAGACTGAACATCTAATCTCCCTCTAATATATAGAAAAGAATCCAAAGATGAGACACTAAAAAGGACGTAATTAATTTGGCGGGATATTTTTTAGAAAAGACCCCAAAGATAAGACACTAAAAAGAACCTAAATATAAAATTGGCGGGATATATTTATTTAATTATTTGTATAACTATGGCTTTATCTATGGAATAACTCCATACTTTCAGCAAGTTTTTTTTTCTACATAATTCATACGATGCGCGCTTGTTCCAAACTCAAAATATTTTTATTCACTCGGTGAATAAAACAGCTTTTTATTCACTCGGTGAATAAAACAGCGTTTATTCACTCTTATCGTTGAATTAAACGCACTTTTTCGAGTGGCGATGGTAAAAATGTGATTTAAATTTTCATACAGCAAAGAAAGTTAGGGGTTCAAACATTATATTGAGTAACCAACTATTTCATTCGAGTAACGTTGCCCTGTTTTGATCACAAAGGGTAAAAATTACTACCACCAACGAACGTGTATGTGAGACAGTGACAATACAACAATCGTATACGTGTGAAGCAAGCAATCTCTTCAATACTTGAGTGAGTTCACCATTTCTGGTTGAATTTATTCCGCAATTTTTCACCCTCAGTCTATTTTTAACTTTCGTTACGCAGAAAGTCACACAGAATGCTAACGAAAATCTGTTCAAATTATTGTATCAATTTCTCCCGCTTGATTGAACTTGCTCAGCTTTATGTAACTTCACTGTGTATTTGTGCCGTGTCTGTGATTAGCGTCCCAAGTTAAACTTCGAACTCGACGACGAACGGTCTAAATGCAAATAAGATTACAATTAGATATTTGGATCCTTTCGCAAGCCACTTATTTTGGAGCGAGTCTTTTAATACCAGGCTTGTTTAATTAAGTAGTGATAGAGATATAGCAAGCGAGCTGGTAATCTCTGGTGAAAATCTTACAAAGGTAAGATTTTCACCCAGTCATTTTGGCACGGAACATAATTTGAGCTTCAGTTTCACTGAAGGCGAAGAAAAATGAAAACACGGAGGCGTAAAACGTGGTAAAACCAAAAGGTTTTTTTTCACTTATGTTCTGAAATGTTATCATTTCATTTGAAAAAATAATGCAGGACGTTTCACAGTTATGTGGTGGTCGGTTCATCACTTCTTTTAAAATTCAGTGCGAGGAATGAACTTCAATACTTACTTACCGAACAAGTACGGACTCCAAATTCTAAACGGTAGAACTCAACAGCCAGCGATATTCTTACGAAATTTTATAGCTCCATCACTGGTCACACAAACCAATTTAAAATAGTACATTACAGCTGAGAACGGAAAGTTCGCATTTACATTGTCGAGGATAGTTTGAAGCCCGAGACGTAGGCTTTTAATTATTCGAAGCAATGTAAATAGCTTCCAGTACAAGGCTTGTATAGTGCTTTTCTCGAGAAATGTGAGGAAAATAAATTTTAATTGACCGAGCGAGCACGAAGCGCGAACGAAAACGTCTGTTTCAGCTTGAGAAAAAATGCTTTCGTATATCTGTCCGCTATCCGTCTGTTCTTCTCTACAGGTCGCATTTCTCAACCGATTCTCGTTAAATTTTGTGAGCAGATCCGATAATTAATATAGTAGTTAGATTTTAGGGTAAAAGTGAGAAAATTACATTTTTACCAAGGAAATTTTATTTCTTCACATTTATTGAGAAAGGCACTATAAAGCCTTGTACTGGAAGCTATTTACATTGCCTCTAATGATTAAAACCCTTGCCTACGGTCCGAGCTTCAAAACATCCTTGATAATGTAAAGCTTACTTCCCTATATTTTGTTTTTCAACACACTTGCTCGTAAAGTGAGCCCTAATACATCGCTTTTAGGGCCATAAACCGAGCTATAACAAACGCGTGCAATAATATATAAAACACTAGTTCGTAATAGAATTAACCCTACAAAGTTAAATTAGTACCTTACTGCAAGTTCTATGCGAGTAAACAGAGCATTCCTAATTTAGCCGGGTAATACAGTTATTTTTTTTTGACAACAAAGAGGTTTTATGCTGCTGGAAATTCATATACATTTTTGGAATAAATAAATGTGTAAGTCCTTAATTAAGTCAAATAAATATATAATTATTATCAAATTATTCATAATTCACAATATTTTGTTATAAAATATTAAAATATTTGCATTTTGTCACTTAAAATTATAATTTTGAAGTATTAGTAGTAGGCTGTATGCTCCTCACCCCTTTGTTCGCAAAATATTCTTGCGTTGGGCGTGTGAAAAAAAAAACAAAAAAAAAACATGCGCTCCTTTTCCCATAATTATCATATTTTGTTTTTGCCATATTTGTTGCTGTGTGATAAATTACTTTGTTTTTTCCTCGCAAATGTGTTGAAAAACGTCGTATGAAACTCGTGAGCTCTTGCTTATTGCACACTCGGCTGAGTTACGCCCTCGCCTGCGGCTCGGGCTGCAACCCACAGCCTTGTGTGCAATGAGCAACCTAAGCTAACTTGTCTCATAATGTACTATTTTGTTACAATTCTTATAACTATCACGATGAAATAAAATCATTATCATGATTAATGTACTAGAAAACAATGTGACTTAGCAATGACTTTAACAATAGCAGTGTTACGTAACCGCAATAAAAATTCGGTATATAATAGGTGGAAGGGCTGCAAAAGTATAAGCAGCGCGGCTCTCACGAAGCGTAATAACCGCGGAGGCCCCTCGAGCCGGCACAATGCGCCGGGCGCAGATTACTCCTCAAACAACTCGAAAACTGGAAATCCATAAAATTCACCTTTTTAGATACGTCGCACTGAAGCCCGCGGCGACGCCTTCAGATGTCCCATTGATACACTCTTTGTTGTTATTTGAGTGCTCTGCAGATACAAATTATAACTTAGACAGATATTGCTGATATTTTGTGCTAAATTGGGATTGCGCGCGCTACCTTTACAACAGAGATGCGATACGAAATGAATAGCATTTAAGTGATAAGGTAATGCTTATTTTTAAACGACAAATAATTCGAATGGATCCGAATTTTTCACGTATGTGGCCTAATATGTATGTCTTGTTTGAGACAATTATTATGACTACGAAAGATTTAAAAGTTTTAATCAACTTCTCCGAAGTAACATGAGTTTTCGGCTCTACAAAGCCTGTTGAAATTTAACCATTGAAATGGTTATCAGATGCAAATCGCCTCTGAGACGTATTTTTGGCCATATCTCCGAGGAATTTGGGAGGATCGAGATGGGAATAGTACCAAAAGTTGAGGAATTTATCGAGACACGTGTGAACGTTTGAATTTTGAAAATATACTGTTTTTTTTTATTTTGCAAAATTTTGGTTTTGTTTGTTAACAAAATTGTAAATATTTCAGAATAAAACCGACTTAAGAAAAAATTAAAAAGGGTCCTAGGGTATATTAGTTTAGCTACAAAATGGCGAAAAAATTTTGAAAATCGGTTAGTAGTTGCGACCTGTGGTCCCTTTAGATTAATTTGGAATTGTAGAAAAACGGGTGTTTCCGTACATAAAATCCGACTGCATGTTATTATGACATGTTGCCTTTAATATTTATTTAATCTTATTTCCATCTTTTCAGTCGACTTGTCTTTTTATGCAGGAGGGTTTTTTATTTTTTTTATTTATCTCTTTTTAGTTATTATATATTACGGTCATAACTTTTTGAAATCCTTATAATAAGGCCTTTAATTGGAAACCCATATTGCAGTATTCTAAAAAAATTTTTTTTTACTACGTACCGTACAGCCGCCACGTTGTTTTTTTATAACGCCACCTTCTTAAGAACACTTGGGCTGAAAAGACAAATCTAACGATATCTTAATCATAGAATTCCGTTCAGTCGTTTGAAAGATATGAGGTAATAAAGAATATTACATACAAACACACTTACAAGATACGCGCGAAAAACATAACCCTTTCTTTGCAGTCGGGTAAAAAGTAATGTAGCTTCTATGATTATTGACCGATCGTCATGATAATAGTGTTAAAAGATGCAGAAGCAGACGAGAAGTGCATTCGTTGGAATTTTGAAAATGGGTTATTAATATTTCGGCCGCGTCGAGGCAGTCAAAATAAATAGGTACTACCTAGGTAATAATGCTACGAATGCTCCGATTCTTGCGGGGACTGCAAAATCTGTGAATTTTTTCATAGCCTATTTCAATAGAAATAGACTTCACAACTCTTGTGGGCAATAATGGCATATTCTTTTTCTTTAGTTAATTGACTCATTAAGTTTCGAACTTTCTATAAGGATTCCTTTAAAAATTCCAAACCCATACAAAAATTCACTCTCAGATAAAGTTGTATCCGGTTGGGTCGAGATCATGTTTTTCGACTTTTGTTATTTGAGCACCCTTCAAGAGTGGGTAGGTATGCGAAATTGTTATAGCATTGAGTTTCATTGTACTCATTTTTTGCTTTCGAACTTTATATAAGTAAGTTGTTCAAATAATAGAAATATTATTTTATATTCTTAACTCTTTTGTAATGACAAAACTCTTATATAATGAAGATTAGTGAAGTAAAACCTAGTTTAGTTTTTCACTAAATGATATGCTCGGTATATTTTAAAATTGCGATGCCTATTTGATACATTACCTTTAGAATTGTAAATCTCCGAAATAAGGGAAACATGTGTAGAGAACTATAATGTTTTCGTTTCAAGGTATCCGTTGGGAGCTATCCGGTAATAAACCAACTTTGTGAAACTTTCAGCAACCGCAGATGAAAACTTTGAATAAATGTGACCAAATATATTTATTTAGGCATAAATAAATTATGGCGTGTGGAGCTCGGTGGTGCAGTGGTTTAGCGCCTGGCCCAGCGATTGCGGAAGTAAAGCAACGTTCGCAAGGGTCGGTCATGGGATGGCTGACCAAAAATTTATTATCTCGAGCTCCTCCGTGCTTCGGAAGGTTGGTCCCGGCTGCATTTGCAGTCGTTAACACCCACCAATCCGCATTGGGCACGCGTGATAGGTTATGGCCCATCCTCCTTACCACCCTTATGGATTCCTTATGGAAGGCCTGTGCCCCAGCAGTAGGGACATCAAAAATGGCTGAAAAGTTATCAAAGTCGTCAAATTATAAAGAAGTAAAATTTGTCCATACAAATTAATAGTACATTATGAGACAAGTTAGCTTAGGTTGCTCATTGCACACAAGGCTGTGGGTTGCAGCCCGAGCCGCAGGCGAGGGCGTAACTCAGCCGAGTGTGCAATAAGCAAGAGCTCACGAGTTTCATACGACGTTTTTCAACACATTTGCGAGTAAAAAACAAAGTAATTTATCACACAGCAACAAATATGGCAAAAACAAAATATGATAATTATGGGAAAAGGCGCGCATGTTTTTTTTTGTTTTTTTTCACACGCCCAACGCAAGAATATTTTGCCATCAAAGGGGTGAGGAGCATACAGCCTACTACTAATACTTCAAAATTATAATTTTAAGTGACAAATGCAAATATTTTAATATTTTATGACAAAATATTGTGAATTATGACTAATTTGATTATAATTATAAATTTATTTGACTTAATTAAGGACTTACACATTTATTTATTCCAAAAATGTATATGAATGTATTTTCAGCAGCATAAAACCTCTTTGTTGTCAAAAAAAAATAACTGTATTACCCGGCTAAATTAGGAATGCTCTGTTTACTCGCATAGAACTTGCAGTAAGGTACTAATTTAACTTTGTAGGGTTAATTCTATTAAGAACTAGTGTTTTATATATTATTGCACGCTTTTGTTATAGCTCGGTTTATGGCCCTAAAAGCGTTGTAATAAGGCTCACTTTACGAGCAAGTGTGTTGAAAACTTCTTTATAATTTGAGACTGAGCGAGCGAAGAGTCTCCGTTTCAGCTTGGGTAAAAATATGTCTGATATGAATATGTCTTCTCTGTACCCTTAGCACGAACAGCTTTCGAGAAAAATAACGCACGTAAAAGTTCTCGATATAGAATTATCTATGGAAATTTTAATTTCGCTTTACGGCAATAGATGGCGCTGTACAAATTTCCTATACAAAATTACTCTATTGAATGTTTTTACGCGCGTAATTTTTCTCGATAGCTGTTCGTGCTGTCGGGGTAGGTCGCATTTCTCAACCGATTCTCGTGAAATTTTGTAAGCAGGGTTTGATAAAGAGGAATTAAGACCGCAGAAAAGATGGGTGCGGATTGTGTGCGGCACTCCGCACACAATCCGATATGAATGTGAAGGAATGGAAGAGAAGGACTCACTGCACCGACCCCAAATAAATTGGGTTAAGGGTTGGAAGATGATGTTTGATAATTATATAGGTACTAGTTAGTGGTTTAGTGAGCTGTAGTTTTCACGTTAGTGCGTTAAAAAGTAATCAATAATTTTTCGATTCAGGTTTTCGAAAAATTTCGAAAATAAAACATATATCAGTCTTTTCGAAAAATGAAAAAATGACACAAACGCGAGGTCTACAGACAGCTCACAGAGCCCCTAGTTTATATAAATTTTACAATTGAAAATGGTTATAAGATGCAAACTGCCTTGACGTATTTTTGGCCATATCTCCGAGGATTTTGGGAGGATCAAGATAGGAATAGTACCAAAAGTTGAGGAATTTATCGAGACACGTGCAAACGTTTGAATTTTGAAAATCTACTGTTTTTTTTTAAATTATGCAAAATTCGTATTTCGTCTATTTACTAAATTGTAAATATTTCGGAAAAAGAACTGACTTAAGAAAAATGAAAAAATGGGTCCTAGGGTATTAGTTTGGCTACAAAATGGCAATTTTTTTTTTAAAATCGGTTAATAATTGTGACCTGTAAGTGGTCCCTTTAGATTTGTAATTGTAGAAAAACGGGTGTTTCCGTACATAAAAAGTGATGTAGCTTCTATGATTATTGACCGATCGTCATGGTAATAGAGTTAAAAGATGCAGAGGCAAACGAGAAGCGCATTAGTTGAAATTTGAAAATCGGTACCTGTAGGTAACTTTAAAAATATAATAGGATTTTGCATTTGATTTGATTTTTCGTAAATTTTTGGGTTCATTTTCAATGCTCCGATTCTTGCGGGGACTGTAAAATCTGTGAATGTTTTCTTGCTGTGAATAAAACGTTGCTTCCGTTCAGCCAGTTGAATGTATTAAATTATTATCACATCGTTGCAAATTATAACCAATAGTTACAGGGGTTTTTTTTATTAAATTAACCATTTATTGTGAAATTGTTTTCTTTTAAAAGTATAATTTGTTTATGAAATTCATTTATTTATTTGTGAGAATAGGTACAAAGCCCAATTATACTGTCTGATAATGATAATTATATCTTCATTTATTTCGAACATAGCATAAAAGTAATTTCTATATATTTAAATTATTATTTAAATATATTAGACGGGTCGATTTTCCGGGCGACTTGCTAAGCAAATTTAGTCGAGTAGGGCTTTTTATCGACAATCGCTTGTAAAACCGAATCGTCATCTCATTGAAATTAGGTTTACGTTTAGATTTTACAAGCGATTGTCGATAAAACTAAAATCGACCAGCAAGTCGCCTGCCAAGTCGACTTGTGTAAATACCACATTAAGGTACCTACTTATATCGTAAAATCTGCAATTGTCAGTATATGACTCAGTTTGAGAAAACCGCTGTTCGTTTAGGCCAAACTCAATCAGATTGGATTAAATTTAATGCTGAAGCGAGCAAAACGGGTACCCAATATATTTGACGCGAGAATATTGCGATTGCAAAAGGTAAGCTACTTTTGCAACGGAATTTTGAACCGTGAACAAAAGCGATGATCGTTAATGATTCTAGAATCGATCTGCCTCGGCTGCCACTGTGATGTTGTGGAAAGGCCTAACAAAGTATTGCGTGCATTTGTTTCGTTATATATCTGTCGGCGCATACGCTAATTATTCCTGCTGACAGCGCCGTCTATTAGTTGGTGGACGATAGAATCCGTTTTAATTTAAGCCATCTTGAGTTATTTTATGTTACCGTTGATTTTGATTTAGTTGATTTTAAGAATAGTGACTATTACGAACGTTATTTCATCTCCTTGCCTATAGTCACTATTCTTAAAATCAACTAAATCAAAATCAACGGTAACATAAAATAACTCAAGATGGCTTAAATTAAAACGGATTCTATCGTCCACCAAGCACGCGAATGCGTGCGCGCGTCACACCGACCTAAAGAAGACTGCCTGACAGCGACACGTCAGTCAACTCGACAATGACAGCTGACTTTGACACTGTTACAAGATGGCCGCCTGTTCAGTGCTTGGTGTTCGTTAGTTAGCCTATGGAATCAACTAATAGACGGCGCTGTCAGCAGGAATAATTAGCGGATGCGCCGACATATCTTATTATGATGCAAAGAGTGTTTCCACAAACGGGAAAACTTTTAAATAATATTGAATATTATTTTAATGTAATAACTACAAAGTCACAATTTTCGGAGTTTGATTGTGCTGTGAAACACTGCCGGAGAACGGTAAACACCTCACTGATTTATTCACATTCGAAATACCTATGCAACATAAATGGCTGTTAGCTTTTATTGAGTTTTCCAAAAAGCTTGCAATTTTAAAGGTCAAAGTGACCTAATAGATCTTTATTGAGATTAATTTAAAATTATCCTAACTAGAAATCCTTTCCAATATTATGAATGCGAAAGTGAGTTTGTTTGTTTGTTACGCTTCCACGTATTAGCTAGGTATACAACCGATCACACACATTATTGCAACTTGTATCTAAGAATATACAGTGTGCTCCTCAATAAAGTGCAACCCTGAAGGGGGGTGAAACAAGGCCATACATTTTATTGATAGTGAAAATAAAAATATAGATTCTAAAAGATCACTGAAAACACATAGGAAAGAGCATCAGGCCCTTTTGGCATACCTACCTGTTCGCCATTTTGAAAAAAGTCGGTTTTGGTCTCTTCTGTTAAAAGTGTCAATCGATAGAGGAAGTTATAACAAACAAAAAGTAACAAGCAAAAAATCTCGTAAGTGATATACTTACTGAGATATTTGAGTTTGAAGTTGACATAAAAATCAGTATTTTCTGGATTTAGTGGATGAAATATGTCAATGCATGTTGTTGTTAAGCTATGTACTCGTATGTAGGAAACGTCTATGGCTTAGCTGACAAAGTGTGCTCCAGTTATGAGTATGAAACGCACTTATTTGGAGAGACAGTTGTATGGAAAGTCAATTTTTTAGTCTTTTTTCGAAAAGTCGTAGAACAAACATTGTTGTTTATGATGTTAGCAATCCACCCCTGCGAGGTAGTTGGTGTTTTATAAATAAACATGTATAAATCAATGCAAAAATACATAATTTTTTATTGCCTTTAATCAACTTCAAACTCAAATATCTCGGTAAGTATATCACTTACGTAATTTTTACTTATTTCTTTTGTTTGTAAGGACTTACTCTATCGATAGACATCAGTTTTATTTATCAGAGGCGGACAAAATTTCAAAATGGCGGACAGGTAGGTATGCCAGTCTTCATACACTTCACACAGTCTCACACAGTTCACGTCATTGTGGTCTCTTTTTTAGCTGTTTATTATATTATCTCCACTGCTAAGTATGTGGTTTAATTTCAAAGAAATCTGCCCACTAATTTTGAAGATATTATTATTTTTTTATACAAAGAGGCCTTAGTAAAAATTAAACTTTAGTCGTCAATATTTTGGTTATATTATCATCGATTATTTATGGTCTAGTAATAGTTTCACCTCTCTTCGGAGTTGCATTTTATCAAGGAGCACCTTGTATGGTTTAACTTCATGGTTTAACTTCATCTCGTTACAAAGATTATAAATAATGCAACAGATGTTATTTAGTTCAATTAGCGGGCGAGTAAAGAAATCTGGATGATTCGCGCCGGTCGGTGCGGCCGGGTCTGCTTGACCCACAAACCCGGTGGAGTGTTGCGGGCAACCTGATTGCACTGATAACAGACACCCGCGATACTACGCCACTGCAGATTTATGCTTCATTTCATTATTAAAATTATATTATTTATAATGGTAAACAAAAATAAAAATCGGGGGTTACTCTCGAACATGAACGAGGTTCGAGGTATCGAGTAAACGTCAATACAGTACAATGGAAACCATGGCAGCCATTTTCAATGTACTAAAAGAACAGAGTTTTGACGTTTATTCGATACCAATTCGAACCTCGTTCGTGTTTCGAGATCGAGAGTAACCCCTGATGATAAAATTTAACAAATTACAGGCGACTCCTGTGACATTTTAGCTAGAAACTATGATGTGAAATGAAATAAATGAAATAGCCGTCATCATATATCAGCCGCACGACACCCACTGCTGGGTATAGGCCTCCCCTAAGGATCTCCACGACGATCGGTCCTGCGCTGCCCGCATCCAGCGGCTTCCCGCGACCTTCACCAGATCGTCGGTCCACCTTGTCGGGGGCCTACCCACGGAGCGCCGTCCGGTGCGCGGTCGCCATTCCAGAACCTTTCCGCCCCAACGGCCATCGGTTCTTCTCGCTATGTGTCCCGCCCATTGCCACTTCAGCTGAGCAATCCTTCGAGCGATGTCGGTTACTTTAGTTCTCCTGCGGATCTCTTCGTTTCTGATTCGATCACGCAGGGAAACGCCGAGCATGGCTCTCTCCATTGCACGCTGGGTGACCTTGAGCCTCCTTATGAGACCCATAGTTAGCGACGACGTTTCACTGCCGTAAGTCATCACTGGCAACACACACTGTTCATAGACTTTCGTCTTGAGACACTGAGGTAAGTCGGACGCGAAGATTTTTCGAAGCTTCCCGAATGCTGCCCACCCGAGTTGGATTCGACGAGAGATCTCTTTCTCGAAGTTGGACTTACCTAACTGGATTGCCTGTCCTAATCTGCCTGTCGAAATAGCCGTAATATAATAATATTATGGCTGTAACCATCTTACTGCGACAAATACATCAACTGAAGTCACCGGTCCTAAGTTAGAATAAACATAGTGTATAAGTTTTTTGTAGGTCCTTTGTCCATATGAGGGATTTAGGTAAGAAAAGAGTTTTTTTCTTTCGCTAGCAAAGTTCTTCTCTTATAGGTTAATATGTTGGATTTCAATAATTATTTCACGGATGAAAGTTTAAGAAGACTTACAAATAGGAAATTAAACAACCATTATTTCAATTATTATTAAGTATAAGAACCTATAGTTATTTGAATATCTGTTATCTCTTGCTACGCGTGCTACGAGCTACGAGAGATTGCTACGGTTTATACGTCACTGCCAAAACTACGCAAATATCCTTGCTACGTTGCTGTAAACGTTATAATTTTTCGACTTTCCAATACTCAGGGTTTCCCCGGATTCTATTATTTGTTTATATTTGTGCTGTTTTGTATGACTTCTATTGTTGTGTAATAATTATGATTGATACTATTGCATTTACATTGCACAGAACACTGTACAAGGGAAAATACCTCAGATTTCGTCTATGACAAGTTTTAACGTATTTGATTGAATCAGGCGTCACTTGGCGGAAGTCCCAAACCATTTTGAAAAAAGAAATATATGTAGCTTACTTCCGCAAACAAAATATATTATGCAAGATGCACCGCCCGCCCGCCCGCAAAAATATGCACATGCACACCACAAAATATAAGTGCACAATACCTGCATTTAGCAAGACAGCGACACACCTTGCACCTTCACCAATTAGGCTACTCTACACGCTTGGTTCGGTGTTGGTTTACGCACGATCTAACTCCTGAGGATGCTCCGGGTTGGGGCGAAACACGTGTAGAGTAGCCTAATTGGTGAAGGTGCAAGGTGTGTCGCTGTCTTGCTAAATGCAGGTATTGTGCACTTATATTTTGTGGTGTGCATGTGCATATTTTTGCGGGCGGGCGGGCGGTGCATCTTGCATATTTTGTTTGCGGAAGTAAGCTACATATAGTTCTTTTTTCAAAAAAGTTTTAACGTCTCCAATAAATCTCAATCCGGCGTCCGCAGCGGAGATCGCGCGAATGGCCGTGGCCGCCCGTGGCAGACCACTGCCAATTATGTATTTTATTTAGTAAATTGCCGAGTTTATAAGTGTTTCACCCTGCAATTAAGCAATTTGTTGCTAAATGGCGCGCTTGTAAATATACAAGTTACAAGTTTCGTAAACAAACAATATCACGATAATCGAATCGCAAAAAGCCGTTCAGAGGGAGTAAAAGTCGGAGACACAAATTCAATGTAAAAATGTGTAAGTCTTGAGAACACTGTGCGTTAAAATGGGGTTTAAAAAAAACAGTATAAGAAACCAACAATATCAAGCATTGCCACCCAGTTCCGAGCTCAATAAAGGCTTGTCTTAATATCACATGGCGCTCGGCGGCATAGCGCCGCAGCCTCTGCCCGCCCGTCTTGCGGGGGGGGGGCGTTGACCTGCCCTTCGCCCCCGCTCCGCCCCCTCGCACTTCCTAAAAGGCTCAACCATGCACAATGGATGTCAACCTTAATTCCAAGCACTTTAAGGTAATTTTTCCTAAATGTACCTAAATTTTCTCTCGTAGGCTTATCGAAAAAAACGTTCAGTGCCATTCGCAATCGTATGCTAAGCGAATTGGGTGTGAATTGTTTTGCGAAGGCCGCTCCGTGTACGTGCCAATATGAGCCGTGGCTACTTTCTGTCAGGAACGGTTTTCAATGTGAATATTTAATGATCAGCGATACACGTAGATACATCGTTTCGAATGTACGCACAATACAATATTTATAAGCGCTCATCGTTTTAAAACGTGTACAAACGCTGGGAGATTACGGCCTTGTGTAAATGATAATCATAAAGAATTCAGTGGAGCAGCGACACTTCAAAGTTCTGAAAGGTACTCTGAGTATGTTTGCGTTTACAAAATTCGCTGTCATCCCTTTAAACTCTTATACGCCTCGTTGCATAATTATCTCAAGAAAAATCAACAAAAGGATAAAATGGTTAATAAATAATTATCGTACCAGACTACCAGCGGTGAAATTATGCTGCGGCAAACATAATTATGGTGGTGTGGACTAAACAATGGGTGTAAATAAAAGGCGTTTGACCGCGGCCATCCTGGACAAATACTGGACAACGGGGAGTTTATTTTTATGAGCATCTCCTTCTTGCCGTTATTTCCCTGTTCTAATTCACTGCTAAGAGTAAGCTACATACCTACTTATAATCTGAATCCATCGAAAAAGTAAAAGTATATCATGCTTTTAGGGCTTTGTCAGTGCGTGAGAAAAATATCTATGTCCTGAGTCCTGACTCTCGGTCTCGGAACTCTCTCATACTTCTCGTACAAATACGTATATGAATTTTATCAAGCTAGACAAACGATAATTATCAAAGATAATATTATGCCGTCTTATTAAGAAACCACAAAATATTTTATTCTGTACCGTTTGTAGTGTTTAGGTAAATTATGACATGCATTCAGAGAAATGTTATATTTCAATAGTTTCGGAAGCACAACAAGTCATGTACTAGGTACTAAAACAAAATAAAACCTTGGCAACCCGCAGCGGGCCGGCGCGCGGCGTATCTCTGTTGTAATATACAACTGCCAAGTTCACAAATATCGGTAATATTTCCAAATATCATTCGGGCGGATTTAAGAGCCACACACTGTATTGTATGTGTATGTGGTCCTACAGTGGTTGGGTCTATTCGCTCGGGAGTTTCTGCACGCTTAAAATGCGTTGAGCGTTATAGTTGTGATGATTATAGTTCTTATGCTATAGTAATATTATAGGAATCTCCATCCCAAAACATTTGGATACATCGGAGGTGCATTTTCTTAAAAATAGCGCAAGTTAACAAGTCTTGTAACGGGGGTTCGGCGTACAGGGAGTGAAGAAAGACGACGGTAGATGAATGAGTAGAGGTTTATTGGGTACTGGTAAGTAACAGTACAGTAATTGACCGAATAGACTAAGTGACTACTACGGTAGGGCGGATTAAGGTGAGACACCGAACAGGTTAATGGATCCTGAACTTTGTACTACACCCAGGAGTAAACCACCGCTATTGTAGCTCCCTACTGGATTCGATTCGATACAAAACAAAATATTAGCAGAGGTCTTATAGAACTGCGTAACACACTCGATACCGCGGTTCAGAAGGCTACAGCGCCATCTAGTAACCACATTAGGAACTATATATATGGCATACAAATGCTAAGAGTGATGATGTCATTATTCACGTTTGTAAAATATTATGTTGTGTTACAGTCCCCCCCTTCAGGTTCCGATGTCGTCCCGACAAGGAAGATGGTCAGTTAGTTCTTCTTTGGTCTTCCCCTTCGCTTAATGGGTTGTCCCGGAACGGCTTGGGTACAGTCTTGGCTGGGAGTTTTCTTCGGTCTTCCCCTTTTCTTTAAAGGTTGTATTGGCACGGGTAGGTTAGACTCTTGGGTGATAAAAGGGACAAGAGCGGAAGCATGATACGTCCCTATTGGCTCATTGGGTGGTTCTGGGTTACCTACGATATACGATGTTGGACCATGCTGCTTCAAAATAACATACGGCCCATCTCTTCGAGGAGAGAATTTTGCACTAAAGCCTTTGGCAGATTTACTGATTGGGTGGAGCGTTACCAAAACGCGATCACCTACATTATCACTTGTTAGTCTCCTTGGTACTCCATATCTTAGAAAAATTTCATCAATGAGCACCTTGGCACATCTTTCAGCTGTAGCGTTTTCTAAAGAAAACAGTTCAATCCATCGAGTTGCAATATCTTTGAAAGTCTTTACAGCTGCTAAAAATGCTTCGAGAGCCTCTACGTCTTTTCTGCCATCATACGAAGCTTGACAGAACGCCAAGGAGCTGCGCCTACCCGCGCCAATTGTAGTCAAGAGCTCCTTGAATTGCTCCGTGGAAAAGTTCGTCATTCTTGCGGAAGTACTTTTCTTCACTGTTGTTTGCCGCCCAAACTTCGTCACAACGAATTTTGGTGTGGGATTCACGCTGGAATGTTCCGCCACTTTGCCAGGAGTGTGTGGAGAAGTAGGTAAACCCGTTGAGGCCGAAAATTGATTTGCAGGTCTTGCAGCTGCTCATCCAGTTCCTCCAGGTGGTGACTTGAAAGAGCGTCAGATGTTGCAGAAACCCCAGGCAAGTCTTCAGATCCAACAGGCACGCGTCCAGGTCCTCCAGGTGGCGTGTTCCAGGTGGCCCCACGTTGGGCGCCAGATGTAACGGGGGTTCGGCGTACAGGGAGTGAAGAAAGACGACGGTAGATGAATGAGTAGAGGTTTATTGGGTACTGGTAAGTGACAGTACAGTAATTGACCGAATAGACTAAGTGACTACTACGGTAGGGCGGATTAAGGTGAGACACCGAACAGGTTAATGGATCCTGAACTTTGTACTTCACCCAGGAGTAAACCACCGCTATTGTAGCTCCCTACTGGATTCGATTCGATACAAAACAAAATATTAGCAGAGGTCTTATAGAACTGCGTAACACACTCGATACCGCGGTTCAGAAGGCTACAGCGCCATCTAGTAACCACATTAGGAACTATATATATGGCATACAAATGCTAAGAGTGATGATGTCATTATTCACGTTTGTAAAATATTATGTTGTGTTACAGTCTTATAATATCGTAACTCTTATTCTATTCTATTTAATAAACAAATGAAATAGAAACAAAAGGGATAAGAGTAGGAGAGTAGAGCAGTCAAACAAAACTGAGATATTTAAGATTGGGTTGGTCCGATTTGTAAATATTTATCCCGATACGCCAGAGTTGATAATTTTTCCAGCGTCCAACTAGAGAAACCTTTGTTTCAGGAACTTTTGCTAAATAGAACGTTAAATCATCGTTTGACTATGAACTATTAAACTACGGTATTCAAACTCTCAGGTTACCAAAATAAACGAATTGCATTGTCCAAAAACGATTGCATAACTTTAGTGTCAGATACTTTATTCAGCTACCGCGAGGCGAAATATGTGTCCGAGACGAAACAAAATCCCAATCCTATTATAGGACCCGAAATAGTTTCCGACAGAACAGCGCGTCAACTCGGCGAGGTGACGCGCTCTCGAGATAGCATCCAGATTTCCATTCCGAGTTGTATGCCGAGGTTCGCCCAGTACAGGTGAAGCGTGCATATTTGATGCTCTATCGGCCTCAACTATTTCGGGCCGATTTGAAGATTCTTTCGACATCTTACGTGTTCTGTCGCATTATATTTTACAAAAGCTTAAAATTTCTTCTAGCTTCTAAGTTTATTAACTTTATGAATACTTTTACTAACTGGACATCGGGCCGGCCGGTAATATTTATTTTCGAGGATTCATTTTTAGGGTTCCGTACCAAAATGGTAAAAAGGAACCCTTATGGTGTGACTAAGTCTGTCTGTCTGTCACAGCTGGATATTTCGAGAACTACTAATGGTATCAACTTGAAATTTGGAATTGTTTAAGATGACGTTTTCTCAACTATTTTGCAAATAAGAAAGAAATAAAAATTTTAAGTGGGGCGACTAGGGCATGTGGGGTATCATATGAAAGAGCGCTATTTGCACATTTTAAAACATTTTTTCTTTTTTTTTAGGCCGCATAGTTTTCGACTTATGATGAAAAATGTAAAAAAAATACCGTTCCCCCCTTTATCTCCGAAGTTTGCAAAGAGAAAAATCTGAAATAATAGGGATGTTGACTAATGAATAAAATAACGAAATACTAATAAAAATCGTAAACATATTAAACTTTTAGAGTAGCTTGTATACCTCTTGGTTTTATATATTGCATATTATTAGTTTTATGACCCTTCAAAGTTGGGTGGACAAGTCCATTTAAAAAGTATAAAATTTATTAAAATAAATGATACCTTTAATTAGTCCGTAAAATGTATAGCAAATTTGTCGAAGAAACCATTTTGATAAACACAATATTTAATATAGCTGCTGAACAAATTTCCTATGCGTTGCATACAAACTTGCAAGGCGTGACGTCATAACGTGCAAGCCATTAGTATGAAGCGTTTTTGATCGAGTCCATTTGTGTGCATTTCACACTGTGATATCTCGGGCAGTTTTCATGCTAGCGAATTAATTCTTTTACCAATGTTTCTTTTTTTGAGAGGTAATTTATGTAAAATAAAATAAAAAAAATAGTCAACATCCCTATTCTATGTGATAGTAGTTTATGTAAAGATTACAGGAAAAATAAAACGATGTCTCAATATAACACACTTTTTTAGAAATTCAAAAAACAAACAAAAAAATTTTTAGTTCCTCTACCAGTCAACAGATGGCCCTGACCTAAGAAAAATTTATTTAGTTCTACTATCGGTCAAGAGATGGCGCTGGCCTAAGAAAAAAAATAGTTCCACTATCGGCCAAAAGATGGTGCTGACCTCATACTGCAATAATAATTTTATTATTCTACAGCTCTGCAGTGTATTTATTATGATGCACAGTTACTTGTTGTATGGTCTGTTATGTATGATGGTACGGAAACCCTCGGTGCGCGAGTGCGACTCGCTCTTGACCGGTTTTTTTTTTTATAGTTTTTTAATGTCTTTTACTTCTGACAGTTGCCTGTCTTGATGTTGTCTGCGCTGATCAGCTGCTCTTCTCGTATTTCGGTTCGTATTTCCTATAAATTATATTATTTTATTTTCTTAATTTGAGCCTTTCCTTTTTTCCTTCTCCTTTATGATTTCTTTCTTGCCTAAAAATATTTAGCCATAGTAATCATTTAGGATATCTTTTATAAAATTCTCCTGGTTATGTTTCACAAGTTTCAAATAGCGCTATCTTCTGTTTTCATTTATAACATATTGAATTTACCTTTCTATCAAATACTAAGTACTTACTTATAATTGAAAATTAACCCTGGACCTGTGGAATCCCGTTAATATAATAATACTTTTTAAACAAGATTCGTAATGGTCTATTTACATGGGTCGATTTTAGTCACCTGTGACGGTCGACTTTAGTCACCTAGCAAGTCACTTCCAAAATTGAATCGCAGCCACCGCAGGTGATGGCCACGCTGTCGTCTATGTAGTTGATGGCGTAACCTAGGTAACAATATGTAATAACGTAGTTCCAGGTTTGGCTACCAGATCAGATAATTTTGTTCAGTCACCTGCGGCCTAGGCCGAATTGCCATTTACACGGTCGATTTTCGCCGTGCAGAGAAAGTTGTGCGGCTTTAGTCTCCCATGTAAATACCCCATTAGGACTTAATTTGACGTTTTATTCAATGATATCTCCGCAAATTATCTAGACTAGAATATGAAATAGTTTGAAATTTCAAATCAGTTAATGTGTCTGGCGTTTTCTAGTTTCGACACTCGGGGTGGTAGTGCCGCGCATATTTTATGCGCACCTTAGGTAGGTACCTACCTTGCCAATTTAAGCTCTCGGCCTAAACACACAAGTGCTGCCTTGTGAACAACATTTTATTTGGCGTTCAAGTTTTTGAGACAAATAGAAGGAAATAATTTCATAACATTATTTAACTTATTGTTTTTGGAATTTCAAGTCGGTTAACGTGTCTTGTTTTAAATTTTATTCGAACGCCAAAGCGTTCAAGTTTTTGAGACAAATAGAAGGAAATAATTTAATTAACATTATTAAACATATTATTATTTTTGAAATTTCTAGTCGGTTAACGTGTCTTGCCATGCGTTAAATTTCGACACTAGAGGTGGCAGTGCCATGCATATTTTATGTATTCCACCTCGCCATTTTAAGCTCTCGGCCTAAACACACAAGTGCTGCCTCTAAAACAACGTTTATTTTGGCATTCAAGTTTTTGAGACAAATAAAACAAATTAAACAGTTTGTATGGTGCTCTAACAAATTGCATTTTTGTATTTAAACAGACCGTTTGCGTCTTAGCATATCGGCACGTATTGTGACATCAGCTGAATTTTCGGTCGCCTACGTCATTAGGATTTTAGACACAACAAAAGAGTTTCGAAAGTTCAGGTTAATTAAACAGTTTGTATTGTGCACTAACAAATTGCAGTGCTGTATTTAAACAGACCGTTTGCGTCTTAGCATCGGCTAAATTGTCGATCGCCTCGATTCAAATGACAATTAAGACGGCCGGCTTTGTCCTACGTTGCTGCAATATCTGGAGAGCGATTAATTCCGATGTTTCGCCCCTCGATGTTTGCTATTCGGCAACTCATTCAAATTCAGATTGCCTTTAATTTCGAATTTCGGCGGAGTTACACCCATTTGGGAATGAATTATCGCCTTGTGAAATAATTAACTTAACAACTCATCCAATTTGGGAAAAATTGTTTGGAGTATGCAAATTGCTTTGTTCAATATAGTTTTGTCTATTTCTTTTGACTTCACATAAATTGTTCCAATTCTAATGTGTTGACATAAATATTTTTACTCTTCCCTTTTCGACTAACAGTTCGTCGCACAAGCGTTCTTTTGCGCAAATGTGCATCGCACAAACGTGCTTTCTCACTACGTCCATCGCACAATTGATCTTTCGCACAAACGTTCAACGCATTATAGTTGTTCGACCAATAATAATTAGACACTCTCGTGGGTGAGTTCGATTCCGTAATAAGAAACCCGCACAACGAATTCTTCATGCATGAAACGTCGTTATTTTCTCATAAGACTAAAAATGAAAACTCTGCATAATCGTTTTTTAACATTTTTTTGTCGTATCAGCATTATCTCCTTAAGAAACATATTGCAGACGAAGTAGTCTTATTTTTTTAACCGACTTCATCAAAAGGAGGAGGTTCTCAATTCGATTGTATGTTTTTTTTTATCGTTGTTCGCGCGTATTTTCGACATTTATGGACCGATTTAGATAATTCTTTTTTGTTCGATTGAGTTTTCTTGCGAGATGGTCCCATTTAATTTTTTTTCAAATTGGTTCAGTAGTTTACAAGTAATCCTGAAAATACTATGATATTAAATCAACTAACTTGACAATTTTGTTATTTATGAACCGAATTAGATGATTTTTTTTTGTTGGGGAAGAGATAAACCTTTGTGTAGTCTTTTTAAGCGACTTCAAAAAAGGAGGTATTCAGTTTGTATGTATGTATGTTTCTCCGCGATTATCTCACGTTTGGCTGAGCCGATTTTTCTACCTAAATAATATACCTACACTACCTAATACAAAAGGTACTTACACTAAAAATAAAAAAAAAATATTAAAAAACAAAAAAACCGACTTCAAAAAACCTGCCTCTAAAATAAGCAAGAAATAATATACAAATCATTAGATACGCATTATCATTGTTATCATAAAACACGTCAATTGAAGTCGGGTGGGGCTTTTATAATAAAAAAAGGAAGATCTACTCCAGCCCCACCAGACTTTAATAGACTTGTTTTATTATAACAATGATAATGCGTATCTAATGATTTGTATATTATTTCTTGCTTTTTTTAGAGGCAGGTTTTTTGAAGTCGGTTTTTTTTAACTAACAACTCGGTTGATCGTAATATTCTGAAGTTATATTTTGAAACTATTAATAGTGGGTTTATAATTTTCTTAGTTTTAAATTGTTCCTTAATATTTTATATCCATGATTCTCAAGACGCCAGTTTGGTTTACAAAATAAGACTCTCATAAATAAAAGACTTTAGATTATTAATATCCCCACCCAAGGTCAGCAAACAATATACGTATATAATTATCCAAACTCAGACTTCATACGAAGGAGTTTTACCAAAGTTGTTTGGAGCGGCACGGCGGACGCGCGCTGCATCGCAAACGCCCGCGCTGCTGATGGATTTCATATAAGCCACTGAAGTCCAGCCTTTCAGCGGAATCTGAATGTACGCTTATATTATAAGTTTCCTTTGCTTGGCTTTGCTAACAATATTTTGGGGCGAGTTTTATTAAATATGGTTTGTTTTATCTTTTTATTGAATGAGAACGTTTAGGTTTTTTTCTATAAGTACTATTGGCTCATGATGAGGCCATCTGTATTTAATTAGAGCTGCATGCACAAACAACTATTTATGTTATTCAATTTTCAAGCAAACGATCAAGCTTTCTCTGTATATGTTATTGTCTAAATAAATAAATAAACAGAAAACATAATATATATTGAACAATGAAGGAGATTTTGTTTGATAAACAATTGCGTTATTATGAAGGCTAGTTTACTCAAGCAGCTTTTTAACAGGCATTTTTAAAGATGATAATTATTTAATGTTGTATGTTTGAATTAAAAACAAGAATATATTTACAATAAAAGCTGAAATCCTTTAGCCATTTGAGAGCTTGTTTTAATCATCAAGCGACCGTAACGGATACACAAGAATGCTACAAAACAATTTTCAGGCTTGCATTATTAAATAACACGCCGTCGAGAACATCACTGAGAAATTTTGATTAAGTGCCGGGAACTTAGGTGGCAGCACTGGCGAGACAGTTTCTTCTTTTGTTTATAATTAATTCAAGGTACCAACTTTAGTAGAAGTTTTTGCTTGAACTGGACCGGAGTCCCTAGTAACCTGCGATCTATAATCGTAACGAATTTGTATGAAACTTTGAGCAATTATGATTAGTGTAGAAACTAAATGCTCAAAGAATCGAAAAAAAATATGCAGCAATAGAATTTTCACATTTCATAGCTTGATTCTATAATTATGTTTATTAATTTTACCACGTGTCACACTTTCGTAATAAGCTCAAGTGGCTCCCTATTCGCCGGCGCAGGGACTTGCATACTCTTACCCTTCTTTACTCCATACTTTTCCTACCAACTACCCCTCCTTACCTTAAAGAACTTTTCACCTTTCGTTCTTCAATTTCACTTTCTTCTTTGCGTTCTTCCTCTAATCTTACCCTTAATGTTCCTCGCCACGCTACCGACTTTGCTTCCTATTCCTTTTCCGTCCATGCTGTTCGTTTGTGGAACTCTCTGCCGGAGGGCATCAGAAAGGCTCAAACTACAAGGTCATTTAGAGAACAAGTTAGGAGTCATTTTCTCTCCTCTTCCTTTCGCGCTTAATATTTCTTGTTTATATTTATCTCCTATACCATGGAATTATGTTTTTATCCTTTAGTATTTTTGTATTTTCATATTCTGTCCTCTAAAGTGCACCTATTCCCCTTTTATCCTATTTATCTTATTTTATTTCGCCCAAGGTTGCCTGGAAGAAATTGCTATGTAGCAATAAGGCCGCCTATTGTATGTTTTCTTGTTTTTTCTGATTGTATCGTTTTTCTATCATGTGCAATAAAGTCTTTATTATTATTATTATTATTATGTCTCTGCAGATGGCTATGTGAAAACACTAGAATAGATCTTTCAATACTTTTTAATTGCATCATCATCATCATATCAGCCGCACGACACCCACTGCTGGGTATAGGCCTCCCCCAAGGATCTCCACGACGATCGGTCCTGCGCAGCCCTCATCCAGCCAGAGCGGCTTCCCGCGACCTTCACCAGATCGTCGGTTTAATTGCATACGATACGTCATACAAAATCTATTTGTTATATCAAGGTCAAGGCACCTCTTCTTTTTTAACAATAACTAATTTACGAGTATAAACCGAATGCGTAAATGCATTTTCAAGCCTTTTTCTAAGTTTTTAACACAATCATTCACATGACTTTGTGATATTTATTTGAACCTATTTATTTGGGTTGGTTCGTTTCGTTATTGATGCTCCTGTTGTTTGATTTCTATCGGCGCTATTAGTAAGTACAATCTATCAATGCCAACGTCTTCATTGATCAAAATGTTTACGAAAACGCAAATTCATAATATCAGTCTAATGCTGTTTGTTTTAGTTTAATATTATCGATAGTTCCAAGTGAGTGTGCTATGACTGTTTCTCATTCCTTTCCTCATCCACGGAGTGTACCTTGCGTTTCCTCTAACCTCACTCTTAAATTTCCGCGTTATTCCTCTGATTTCTTCTCTTATTCCTTTTCTGTCCATGCAGTCCGTCTTTGGAACGCTCTACCAGAAGGTATCAGAAAGGCTCAAACCCTTGGATCCTTTCGTAATCAAGTCAGGCGAGTCATTTCCTTTCTTCTATTCCTCACTAATTACATTTATTATTTTCATTTCCATTTTCCCTTATCGTCCTGTATCTTATTTTCTCTCTCTCCGTTTAGCAATAAGGCCGCCTATTGTGTACTTTCTTCTTTTTTCTGTTTCTTTGTTTGTAATTTGTTTTCGTGTGCAATAATAGTACATTATGAGACAAGTTAGCTTAGGTTGCTCATTGCACACAAGGCTGTGGGTTGCAGCCCGAGCCGCAGGCGAGGGCGTAACTCAGCCGAGTGTGCAATAAGCAAGAGCTCACGAGTTTCATACGACGTTTTTCAACACATTTGCGAGTAAAAAACAAAGTAATTTATCACACAGCAACAAATATGGCAAAAACAAAATATGATAATTATGGGAAAAGGCGCGCATGTTTTTTTTGTTTTTTTTTCACACACCCAACGCAAGAATATTTTGCGAACAAAGGGGTGAGGAGCATACAGCCTACTACTAATACTTCAAAATTATAATTTTAAGTGACAAAATGCAAATATTTTAATATTTTATAACAAAATATTGTGAATTATGAATAATTTGACAATAATTATATATTTATTTGACTTAATTAAGGACTTACACATTTATTTATTCCAAAAATGTATATGAATTTCCAGCAGCATAAAACCTCTTTGTTGTAAAAAAATATATAACTGTATTACCCGGCTAAATTGGGAATGCTCTGTTTACTCGCATAGAACTTGCAGTAAGGTACTAATTTAACTTTGTAGGGTTAATTCTATTACGAACTAGTGTTTTATATATTATTGCACGCGTTTGTTATAGCTCGGTTTATGACCCTAAAAGCGATGTATTAGGACTCACTTTACGAGCAAGTGTATTGAAATAGTACATTATGAAACAAGTAAGCTTAGGTTGCTCATGAGTTTCATACGACATTTTTCAACACATTTGCGAGGAAAAATCAAAGTAATTACCACACAGCAACAAATACGACAAAAACAAAATATTATGATAATTATGGGAAAAGGCGCGCAGGTTTATTTTTTTTTTTTTCACACGCCCAACGCAAGAATATTTTGCGAACAAAGGGGTGACTGAGCATACAGACTTGTACTATTATGTATTCTGTGATACAGCCTACTTCAAAGTTATAATTTTAAGAATTATGAATAATTTGATAATAATAAATATTTGTTTGACTTAATTAAGGACTTACACATTTATTTATTCCAAAAATGTCTATGAATTTTCAACAGCATAAAACCTTTTTTGTTGTTACTAAAAAAAATTACTGTATTACCCGGCTAAATTGGGAATGCTCTGTTTACTCACAATAGAACTTGCAGTAAGGTACTAATTTAACTTTGTAGGTAATTTAATTCTATAACGTACGAGTGTTTTATATATTATTGCACGTGCACGCGTTTGTTATAGCTCGGCTTATGGCCCTAAAAGCGATGTATTAGGGCTCACTATACGAGCAAGTGTGTTGAAATAGTACATTATGAGACAAGTTAGCTTAGGTTGCTCATTGCACACAATAACTCAGCCGAGAGTGCAATAAGCAAGAGCTCACGAATTTCATACGACGTTTTTCAACACATTTGCGAGGAAAAAACAAAGTAATTTACCACACAGCAACAAATACGTACATACGACAAAAACAAAATATGATAATTATGGGATAAGGCGCGCAGGTTTTTTTTGTTCTTTTCACACGCCCAACGCAAGAATACTTTGCGTACAAAGGGGTGAGTGAGCATACAGCCTACTTCAAAATTATAATTTTAAATGATAAAATGCAAATATTTTAATATTTTATAACAAAATATTGTGAATTATGAATAATTTGATAATAATAAATATTTGTTTGACTTAATTAAGGTCTTACACATTTAGCGCCACCGCTCACGGGCGATTAATCGCTGAGCGATTTTTTGTAGCCCAGAATAGAACATATGGAGTTCAATACGTAAACGCCCACGAGCTACAAAAAGTAGCTGACACATAGCTCGGCGACTAATCGCCCACGAAATGACACTGACAAGAGTGACAAGCGGCTTTAACCCTAAAAGACACCACAATTTTTTTCGCTGGCTGACATAATAATTTTTGTAATGGTAGAGCTTGCAATAAAAAGTAAGAGAATTATTATTACATGATAATATTATGCTTACCAATTTATATAGTTTTTAATCCTGTTCCAAAAAAGGTAGGATCACACTACGAACCTAAGGTCGGTTATAGGCAATTATTACTATTATTATTAGCAATATTTTCCGTGAGGTCCACACAACCCATACTATTTAACCCATTTGAGGCTAACGTACTTTTAAACAGACGCTACATTATAATTTTTTTTAAACAAAAGATAGGGACTTTTAATAAACTTTTTTATGCTGTGGCTTGACACATGTATCATTCTGTTAAATATTTCTGTGATAGAATTTTCTTTGTTTCGTGTTATGATTTTGATCGTTTGTTGTTATTATAACTACGTGTTTTTCGAGGTATTTAATTATAATTATTCAATAACTATAACGTTCGAAAAACATGAATAAAATATTCTATTGTACTGTTAGCCGATCGGTAATTATAGGGTTTGAGGTTATTTTTCGCACAAGTCATCACGAAAATACGAAAATGTGGTATCGATGCATTCAATACGATGCCCCGATCACAAATATATAAGATGAAAAGCGTGAAAATGGCGGGGGTAGAAACTGTGATGTCATAAAGTTTTCAGTACTTACAAAGATTTTTTTCATACCATGTGGTATATCAAAGCCCTTTGGCTTTGTGAGTATATTGCGAATATAAAACACACTATAACATGTCATCAAAATCTCATCATAGTAACATACACAGTAACAGTTAAAACACATAAAAAATACCGTTTGTGGAACATGGATAAAAATATTATTTTTTAATATGTCATAAAATGATGTAATACAAAAACTAGCTTATGTCTGCAAAACAAACACTTCGAGCGACTCGCAATATTTTTTCGGGGTCAAAACCTTCCAGTAGGTATCGAACAAATTTTTATTAATTCTTGAATTTGCGCATATAAAGTAAATGCAGAATTTTTGTTCTTCACACTATTTTGACGATAAAAGGATCTGTACCCTTAGCACGAACAGCTATCAAAAAAATAATCATTCGATAGATAAATTTTGTATTGGAAATTTGTACAACGCCATCTATCGCCGATAAGCGAAATGAAATTTTCCATAGAGAATTGTCTATCGAGTAATTTTACGTGCGTTTTTTTTCTCGATAGCTGTTCGTGCTAAGGGTACTGAAGACATTTGAATCGTATACATTGTTTGCTTCATTTGTGAAAAGTATATAATTACTGACATAAATAAATCATAAACTTTATTTTATAGAGCTTAGCAATAATAAAAGTGATTGTTCTATAATATTATTACCGGGTGCCTTTTAGGGTTAACCTACGTCAGCGACTAAAAAGCGCCGTGATTGTCGCCGCGATTATCGCCGCGTTTATCGCAGCGATATCGCCGCGATTAACGCCGCGCTTATCGCAGCTACAAAATAGCGCCCGTCAGCGGTAAGCATTAGTTATTCCAAAAATGTAAATGAATTTTCAGCAGCATAAAACCTATTTGTTGTTACTAAAAAATAACTGTATTACCCGGCTAAATTGGAAATGCTCTGTATACTCGCATAGAACTTGCAGTAAGGTACTAATTTAACTTTGTAGGGTTAATTCTATTACGTAGTAGTGTTTTATATATTATTGCACGCGTTTGTTATAGCTCGGTTTATGGCCCTAAAAGCGATGAATGAGGGCCTACTTTACGAGCAAGTGTGTTGAAATAGTACATTATGAGACAAGTTAGCTTAGGTTGCTCATTGCACACAAGGCTGTGGGTTGCAGCCCGAGCCGCAGGCGAGGGCGTAACTCAGCCGAGTGTGCAATAAGCAAGAGCTCACGAGTTTCATACGACGTTTTTCAACACATTTGCGAGGAAAAAATAAAGTAATTTATCACACAGCAACAAATATGGCAAAGACAAAATATGATAATTGTGGGAATTTTTTTTTTGTTTTTTTTTCACACGCCCAACGCAAGAATATTTTGCGATCAAAGGGGTGAGGTGCATACAGCCTACCACTAATACTTCAAAATTATAATTTTAAGTGACAAAATGCAAATATTTTAATATTTTATAACGAAATATTGTGAATTATGAATAATTTGATAATAATTAATATATTTATTTGACTTAATTAAGGACTTACACATTTATTTATTCCAAAAATGTATATGAATTTTCAGCAGCATAAAACCTCTTTGTTGTCAAAAAAAAATAACTGTATTACCCGGCTAAATTAGGAATGCTCTGTTTACTCGCATAGAACTTGCAGTAAGGTACTAATTTAACTTTGTAGGGTTAATTCTATTACGAACTAGTGTTTTATATATTATTGCACGCGTTTGTTATAGCTCGGTTTATGGCCCTAAAAGCGATGTAATAAGGCTCACTTTACGAGCAAGTGTGTTGAAAAGAATATTATTATGTACGCTTAGGAATTCACGGGCCAAAAGTGACCCGGTCCTTTAAGACTTGCTTGGGGATATGGATCCAACACGTAGAGGCCATTTTTAGCGACTTTAATCTAATATGCGTGTGGTACACCTGCTGGATCTTACCTCTGTTACCTCTGACTACATCAGTTTGATATACTCAGAGACTATCCCGAGCAAATGCACATACCTTTTATTATTATTATGTGTAGGCATTTTTATTATTATTATTATCATAATTTTCTGACAGCCCAGTTGAAAACCGGAAAAGAAACGTACCTACCTCTACAAAATAAGCGTTGTAGACTACGCAGGAGCAGTAATTTGTGGGAGATTTCGCTTTGCTGAGACTCTTCAAATCTAAGCCGTACTTTTAATTTTCCGAAAGTTACCCTGTAGCTGTAGCACGTCAAATTAGCCCGTTTTAAACGTATTAGTGCACCTGTTTTGAGTGCCTCGCGATTCACATACATAGCAAACTTCACCCGACAGACTGTTGAAGTACTCCAATTACAATTATCTACGGCTGTGTTAGAACACTGAATATTACCGAGATTAATAATAATAATATAATTATTTATTATAGCATTAAGTAATAGCGTAGCTAGATGACATAATTTTTTGAATGAATCCGCGTTACGATTCATTCATAAAATGGCTGAAATAGCTTACTTGCTTTTTTTCTGGATGTGTGTATTAATTTCGATTAGCCTTTGATAAAGAAACTTTAGAACAATGTTGAAAACATGGGACCAAATTACAACCAGTAATGTCAAGTAAGGTTTTACTGATTTCAAATATACATCCACAAACACACTTAGGGTTACCATCCGTCCGGATTAGTCCGGACATGTCCGGACTTTTAGGCTATGTTCCAGACTTTGTCCGTTTTTTATGATTGGGCGGTGTAATATTAGTTAAAAAAATACTTAGCAGTAGTGTTCGAAAGAGAAGTCCCAAAATGTAAGAGTCTGGATCTGTCTGTGAAAATTCCGGACTTTTATTGATGTCCGGCTTTTTGTCAGGACTTTCCAGATTTTGAAATGGGAACCTGGTCATGCAGTTTTGAAAAAATATATTTTACAAAAATACAAGTTATGTACGCAAATCGAATGCTCTAGTTTTAAAAACGCCCTATACTAATGATTTTGAAGTTGATTGCACAAAAACTCAATCGAACAAAAAAAATTATCGAAATCGGTCCATAAATGTCGAAGATACGCGCGAACAACGATAAAAAAAAAAAAAACATACAATCGAATTGAGAACCTCTTCCTTTTGATGAAGTTGGTTAAAAATCAACGATACAACCAATTGATTTTGTAATAATAGTGTTAAGCTTGTGCAAATAAATAAATAAATAAATTTTAAATTCTTATTCCAGTAAATACTTAATGATATACTAGAAAAAAATCGACTCGCATCAGATCTTTTTCGAGTATTTACCTACCTATCTATATGTTTTATACTTAAGTTAAGCTGTGTATTTAATCTGATAAAAGAATTTAAAGCATTTATGAGTTGTTTTGTTTTCCAAACGAAGTTTTGGACAAAGCACGAGCAACGCTGCAGGCGCTTGTTGTTTTTCTTCAGAATCTCGTGGCTGAGTTTTCTTTTTTTTTTCTTTACATCACTAAATTAAGCCATTTATTTTAACATTATATTAAAATATAAGATGCCCTGGACATTTGCACCAATATTGGATTTCTTTGTAAATTACAGTAATTTGTTATTTTGTTTATACTTTTTACTGATCTTTCATTTACTAATCATTCATTCCGGTGAATGACGGATTAAAATGACTTAAAAAAGGTTTTGAGAATTGGGCCAAAATCAATAGAGCTCTATCTAAAGCTAAGCCTATATTATGATTGCTAAGTCTATATTATGTTTGTCAAAACAATATAAAAACATTAAAAAAAAAAAAAATAGTTAAAAATCTTCTTAAACTGCTAATGACTGTATAGTCAGAATGTTTAACTTGATGGTTTCATCATCGCAGAGATATAGGTACTATCCGCTTTGTTGTTCGTTCGTTATGTAATTATTATTATTATAAATAATCTTGTATAAAATAAGTTATTAGGTACCTAAATCGATTCCCCTATATGAAAGTCAAACACTCCATCTTTATGGTTAAATCCATCGTAAAAGTGTAGGTAATAGAGATATGAGTTCATTAGTTTATTAAAATCGTCTAGACGGCTGCGTTCAAAATTTTACAACTTTACACAATAAATTTTCATACTGGTGACGCGCGGCCAAATATTTTGTTAGGTATATCAAGCCACGTTTATTATTGTATCAATTTTTAGTAGGTATTATAATCTTATTCTGTTCCTCGATTTGAATTCGATTCAAACACGATAGTTTTTCGGGCTGAGGGTAAGGAAGGGCTGTCCTGAGGGCCTAATCAAATGACCGTTCTACTAAAATTATTTTTGAATTTTCAATACAAATGATCAAGATAACTCTGCGCGAGCCGTTATGAAGGCGAACTTTAAAATTTCTATTAAATTATTAAATATAATTATATGGATATCCAAAACACGCAATACATTAGACAAATACCTCATTATTCCTATTAAAAAAATACTTTAGAATCTTAAAATACCATTAAAAAAGCATATATTTTTCTTTTTCATTAATATTTTCTTTTTGTTATAAATAAAGATATTACAAAAAAGTAAAAGAAGTATTATAATAAGACACAAAAAAATTCATTTTTAGCGATTATAATTTCATGTCAGTAGTTCCGCATCGATTTCCAGAGGCGCTAGTGGACTTTCAAATCGATGTAAGTACTACTCTTTGATACGAGCGTTCGAAGCAAGAATGTTCGAAGATTAAATACGGAGAGACGTTTGGGTGCCAAAATAATATCGCTTTCGCCGAAGCGAATAATCTAGTAGAATAGAGAAACGCTTATAGCGTTTGCCATTCGGGTAGGCCCTCAGTTGCTCTTTTTGTTACATTTAGAAACTGAATAGCTTGGTAGGTTTTCATATCGAATTCAATAATGTAAACAAGTAACAACTAGGTACTTTAACAGTGAAACATTTGCATCAAATTACATACTTTTATCGATAATCGCAGATGTCTGGCGTTACGAAACCCAACAATTAGGAGGCGCGTCAAACGCACGATCACCATCATTAATTTTTATAAAAGGAAAGCTTTTGTCCATTATCAAAAAATTAAGTTAAGAATTATCTTCAGATAAATTATAAGGAGTTCCGTTTACGTCGCTCCCTCGAATTTGTGTTCCAAAACTCAGTTTATTAAATGCCAAAATTTCGGGCACCTTTCATTAGAGAGTTGCTTGTTTTTTTTTTTTTTTTTCGGACTCGTGAGGTTCGTCTGCGTGGATTATTTCCGTGAATTAATAAAAATATTACGTACAAACAAAAAACAGCCAGATCGGTTGAGCCGTTCTCATGTGATGTTCCTTCATACTCGTATACATGTGACAATTTATTTTTCACTTCTCATGCTCGTAAAGTGCGTCGTTATGTTGGGTATAGGCTGCATAAAATCGCTTTTCATGCTCTAGAGCATAAAGTAAAATCTTCGTCTAAGTTCGGCTCTAGGACAAAGGTTGTCAGGTAAACAGCCACACATGCAATTAAACTTCGTTAAATAAACTTGTTATTTTCCTCATTTTTAATCATAATCCATATATGGATTATGATTAAAATATCTATTTTTTTTTTATTTTTGAAAATGAGTATCAATTGAAAAGCCTTAATAAAAAAAACATTTTTTGAATATGGGTATCAAATGAAAGGCCTTGGTGAGCACATTCCAAAATGATATAATTTGTCACTAAAATTAAAAAAAAAATTTTTTGTCAATTTTTGAATGGGTATCAAATGAAAGGCCTTGATGAGCACATTCCAAAATTATAGAATTTGTCACTAAAATTTAAAAAAAAAAAAAATTGAATATGGGTATCAAATGAAAGGCCTTGATGAGCACATTCCAAAATTATATAATTTGTCACTAAAATTAAAAAAAAAAAAACATTTTTTTATAACATTTTTTGTTTTATTTCCTCACAATCGAAGTGAAAAGCAGAGTGTATAACTCGTACATAAAACCCATTTTATGCACTTGTTGTACAATCTACTATTTACTTACTTACGTTTTTCAGTCTAAAAAATACGTTACAGAGTTACTTTAAAAACAAATAAACCTAAATGAACATTGGGCGCCTTAGTGCGTCTTCATGCAGTTAGTTGCAGAAACATGAATGGCGAGAAAGTATTTTCCAATGGCAAACCTACAAGCTAGACTAGCGGCTGCACGTGACTTTGTTCCTGACATATGGACTTTTCATCTCAAACATACAAACAATACCTTCGATATAAATTTTCGCAATTGATTTATTTTACAAGAATTAATGTTCGAGAGGTAGACCTGTTGAGATGTTTCACGAGGTTCTCATGAAACGAAAGTTAAATATTTTTATCAAAAACACGTGGTTGTGCCATTACAAAAGTAGTTAAGTGTTGCCATACAATTAATAGTAACGAATGACAAAGAACGTAATTTTATGACTTTCTTGACAGACTGTATGCAATGGTTATCAGATGCAAATCGCCTGAGACGTATTTTTGGCCATATCTCAGAGGATTTTGGGAAAAGTTGAGGATTTATCAAGACACGTGTGTGAACGTTTGAATTTGGAAAATCTACTGGTAACTTTTGCAAATTCGGGTTTTTTGGGAGGTGTTTGTTTACTTTAAAAAGTATAAATATTTCGGAAAAAAACCGACCTAAGAAAAAATTAAAAAAAGGGTCCTAGGGTATTAGTTTAGTTACGAAATGCGGGGACTGCAAACTCTGTGATTTTTTAGTAAAAAGCGTTTTACTTCCGTTTAATGAGATTCTGGTCTACCTTTATGTTTTTCTGCAGTGTTTCTCGCATAAAATTCCTCACATGTGACAAAAGAGTTATCAGTTTGGGTGATTTTTTTTGTAGGTAGATTCTTACTAGGTAATTAACATCTGAGACGAAGTTTTTATTTTACAAAACAAACCAAAAAGATTTTAAAAGTAAAGAAGATCTGCCCGTAGGATAAAGGACATTAAACACTTAAAACACAAATTTACTGACTCATGACGGTAGACAACATCAAAACATTTTTTATTTCTATATTTTGAAATAATATCTCTGAATAAAGGATTTTTTTTTAGTTACATTACAGGCAACTTCCATCAATAGCTATTGTGTTATTAATTAAAAACTGGCAGGTCTTATCAAGATATTGGCTCACAGAAAGCTTGTTTCATAAAATTACAGAGTCGCTTTAAGCAGCGCATTTCTTTTAGGCTTCTACAGGCGTCGGCGTAGACCTTATTATGTTACAAATAAAGTCGTATTTTAAACAAAAGTGGTAATCCCTCTTAGAGGGATATAAATGGTGGATCCACGTTAATTTATTGGTAGGATCTCATTTAATATAATTATCAAGTATTTAGTCAACAGGTATTCAAAGTTGTAGCTTTCAGAAACAATTTAATGTTTTCATTATGTTAAAAGGGGTTTGGTTTTCTTTTAAGATATTTTAGGGTTTTACCAAATGGGTAAAAACGGGACCCTATTACTAAGACTGCACTGTCCGTCTATCTGTCTGTCTGTCACCAGGCTGTATCTCATGAACCGTGATAGCTAGACAGTTGAAATTTTCACAGATGATGTATTTCTGTTGCCTCTATAACAACAAATAGCCCTAAATAATTTTCAACACACAATAATAAATTTTCTACACACTTGCTCGTAAAGTGAGCCCTAATACATCGCTTTTAGGGCCATAAACCGAGCTATAACAAACGCGTGCAATAATATATAAAACACTAGTTCGTAATAGAATTAACCCTACAAAGTTAAATTAGTACCTTACTGCAAGATCTATGCGAGTAAACAGAGCATTCCCAATTTAGCCGGGTAATACAGTTATTTTTTTTGATAACAAAGAGGTTTTATGCTGCTGAAAATTCATATACATTTTTGGAATAAATAAATGTGTAAGTCCTTAATTAAGTCAAATAAATACATAATTATTATAAAATTATTCATAATTCACAATATTTTTTTATAAAATATTAAAATATTTGCATTTTGTCACTTAAAATTATAATTTTGAAGTATTAGTAGTAGGCTGTATGCTCCTCACCCCTTTGTTCGCAAAATATTCTTGTGTTGGGCGTGTGAAAAAAAAACAAAAAAAAACATGCGCGCCTTTTCCCATAATTATCATATTTTGTTTTTGCCATATTTGTTGCTGTGTGATATATTACTTTGTTTTTTCCTCGCAAATGTGTTGAAAAACGTCGTATGTAACTCGTGAGCTTTTGCTTATTGCACACTCAACCAACGCAACCCACAGCCTTGTGTGCAATGAGCAACCTAAGCTAACTTGTCTCATAATGTACAATAGTATAATTTTAACAAAACCAAAGCAAGTATTTTTATAAACGAAACTGAAACGGTAACGATTTAGCTTCGGTTATAATTATATAATTAGGCCTGCGTTAACAACCATTGATGCAAACTGTTTTCGCTACCGCAAACTATCGGATATACTGCTCACAGTCAATGCGAGTAAAAGAGAGAAAACGATAGTTTACGGTAACGAAAACTGGTTTGCATCAACTCATGGTAGGGCCACTGTCCAAAATAAAGTTAAAACTAGAATCTCATGAAACGGAAGTAAAATTATTTTTACTAAAAACACGTGGTTGTTGCATACAGTCTGTCAAGAAAGTCATAAACTTACATTGTTTGTCATTAGTGTTTTATAATGCAAAAACCACATATTTTTATTTTTAGTAAAAATAATTTTACTTCTGTTTCATGACATTCTGGTCTACCTTTAATCGAACAAACACGTCGATGGACATCATCCCAAAGTTATCGCGATTATTTTTGTTTGTAGTAGGACCTCATTATCGGATTGTAGAATACAGAAACCATAGATAAAGAATCGGAAGTACGCGTGTTTTAAACGGCTTATCACCGTTCCGGAGCGGCGCCGTGTCCGGCAGGTGAGGAAGCTGATCAGCCGGCCGGGGCGCCGCGATAACAGGATTATCCGGTCCGGACCCGGTTTTGTCTTATTTATTCAGTTAATTTTAATGAAATTAATCTTACACGAGCTAGAATGTTTCACAAAGTCTTAATTTTTGAATAGCTTTATGCTTCACGACTGATTGGAACTTTAATTATCTCATTGTGACTTGCGTATATTCTTACATTACCTATAAGTATTACAACTTTTAATGTTGATTTAAATATGCTTACCTACTATATTTAAATTGAACTGAAAAATTATTTATTTGCCATAAAACACGGTACTGTATAGGTATAAAGGTCAAGCGAGTTTTGTCAAGTTTTGACATGCAAAAAAAGTTTTGCTGCAAAAAAATATCACATTCCTAATTATGGAAATTGTTTCAGGTTCCTAAAATTCCCTATTAGGTATATAAAGTCAAATAAATCTCAAGACTGATACAGTGAATTAATATAGACCCATTAATAAATAATAAATTGAAGCAGGTACATAATAATAATATGTAATTGTCAACTAAGATAATGGAAATAGTAAATTAAACTCACCCTCATTGATTTAATTAAACTCATCTTCATTAATGACATTTCAAAAACCTTAACAATGATCAAACTCCAAGTTTTAATTATCATTACTTTATTCATGTTTCTATGTAGTTTCTTCGGTAAGAACGTATTTGTAAGGAAATTGGAATAAGGCCAATACAAATGCTACTATTCCAATATTAGCCGTGTGGCGTCCTAGAGTAAAATGGCACCAACCAAGCCTTTTACAGTTAAGGCACCCTACTACCCACTACTAGCGCCGCCAATATATTTATGTTAATTACTCGTAAACCAAGTAATTATTTAAAAAAAGATAAGATCATGCCCTCCTAAATTGTCTCTAATATTTTTTGAATAACTCTTCAACAGTTTTAATTCTTTCTGTATGTTTTAAAATCCATTCTAGCCAAAAGTGGCCACTTTGGATCGTCGTGGAGATCCTTATAGACCAATACCAATCAATCGAAAAGAAAATTAAAGTTGAAAATTTTACTTTCATGATGATTACGAAGTCATAACCGATGTACATGAGCTTTTTGTGTCATCTTTGTCCACGGGAACACTGTTATTTAACTGATACAATTTGTCTCGTTTTTATCAATGGAATCTTATATCAGATACAGTTAAAGTTAAAGTTACCGTTACCTACTATAAGTCAGTTTGCACTGGACGAAAATGACACAAATTAGGTTTGTACACTACTCAGGCTATCTTAAATACAATACTATTGAGTTTTTTAACTTTAAATCAATTTTGTCAGTTTTGTGTTCAATTATTTATATCGACGACAAATAATCGAATTTCTAAAGATGCATCAGCTAGATGTGACACAAAAAGCAAAAATAAACGTTATATATGCAAGTCTATCGACAGACAAGATTTCATAAACTTTAGAATTTTTTAAGGTTATACCCTCAAAATAACGTATTGGTATCGGTCTATTAGGGGAGGCCTATACCCAGCAGTGGGTGTCGTGCGGCTGATATGATGAAATAATTGAAACTGTATTCAAAATATTTAAAAAAAAATCGCATACGATACCATATACGTAATAGGTGAATGAATGATTTCATAGTGTGTTATTATTATTAAAGAGAGAAAAAATCTTATTATCCCTTTCGATCGGTATCGTAAAAATAGAAGTATTTTTTTTTTCATATTTGGTGGGTTCGATTACTGGTTAGAGATAGAGCCACGTTCTAACTGTTATGTATTATAATGATGATGCACGATTAGTGGCTAAAGTTTTTAATTTACATATAACTATTTCACATTTCCAAGTGCAAATCAAGATGATTCGTTGACTGAATAAGTCATCTTACAAGTAACGGAAACTGACGAACTACCGGCATCGGCACGACAAGATAAGAGGATTATCCGGCCCGCTCGTGTTTATTTTCCTCTACGTATTTTTATTTTATAGTAATATCGGATTTATAGCTAACCAGCGGCCGCCCGCGGTTTCTCCCGCGTGGTTCCCGTTCCCGTGGGAATATCGGGATAAAAAGTATCCTATGTTTTAATCTAGGCTATCTACTATCTGTGTGCCAAATTCCAACCAATTCCGTACAGTAGTTTTTGCGTGACTGAGGATCAAACATCCAAACATCTAAACTTCCAAACATCCAAACCCACAAACTTTCACATTTACATAAATTTACATAAATTTTAGAAATAGATCAATCATTATGTTCGTTTCAAAGGATTAGGTAAAACTATTGTTATAGTTTATAATAAAGCTCAATCAACTTATTTGGATTAGAACTATTAGGGTTTTGCATTAAAAAGCTCAAGTCCTAACGGTTTCAAAGTACCGAATGATTGGTTTAAACAAATTTGAGATTTAAGTATGAGAATGATATAACAATGGTTTAAACACAGTCACCAAAAACTCGATACGGAACTACTTTACCCAAAAATTATATTTCAGTTGTCCATTTGTTGTAACTAGCCACTTGGCAACATTCGGAGGGCCGTAGCATGAAACTGATATGTTTGTTATCTTTCACTTGGCTTGGATGAGAGCTTGTCCGGAGATATTTCTCGTCAGTTCAGAATAAGTCGCCATCGAGATACGGACGGAAGTCGATAAGACGATTATCCGCTCGGGCCCTGTTTATTCGTGTTATTTATTTCTGTTATTATTTCGCAGTTTGCCTTTAGCTAGGTAAGCTCCTTAACAAGGAGATGCATAATCATTGCATTAGATCATTCGTTTTTGTTTTGCATTTTTATGAGTAGATAGATACCTTTTTTATGTGGTGCACGTTATAAAAATTTATATACAAAGATTGCAAATTAATTTTTTAAGATTATTTCTATATGTACCAAATCATAAAATTTATATGGTTACATAACTCTGTTTAATTTTTGAAACACTTACTAATATTAAAATGTCACATACATAAGTCACCACATTGAGACTTGTGTAGGCTAAATTACACAAACGAATAAAATTTCCTGTTCACAGATGAATCGTTGTAACCTGCGTGTTAGGTAAGACGTCGGTCGTTATCAGTGGCGGTGGAAGCGTGACGCGGCAACGCGCCGCCATCCATCAGTCGCCATATCTGATGCGATTAGATGTATCACAGTTAAGACGCGGTTGTGATAATTAATAAAGTGACGATGCACATTGCAATGTAAGGAAATATTGTGGTCTATGATGCATAATTTAATAATTTATCATAATACTGCAATGCAAGACGTAGGCCTCTTCAGTGAGATAATAAATAAACTCTAAGCTTGTCAGGTGGTTCAAAGATCGCAGTATTGGGCGGGTTTCGCCTGAAAACGCTGCAGCCAATTTTCTAGTCGAGGATTTGAGATATTCTTTCTTCACACGGTTAAATGAAGGAAATGCGCAGTTTACTTTTCTCGGATGCCTTCATTTTCTTTTTTGTAGAATATAAATTAAGAACTTAAGTATTTCCGAATTCAACATGGGCTTAACTCACCAGTCGTGGTGAAATTAATTGACTATTTGACTGCAATCTTAGTTAGGTTACCTTTTATATCTTTTCAAAAAAATTAACTTGTAAAAAAATTTATCTATTTAATTAATACACGCGGCAGACGTAATTGAAATTATGGAATTCAAATGTCACTTGAAAAATAAATTTGAATTCTTTTAGTACCTAACTAGTTTACGTGAAGATAACTAGTTGATCCTATCAGAGCTGTCGTTAACATTCACTAACCTACGTCAGGTCAGTATGTTGATTGTCCAACCCCTCCCAGTAATTACGGAAGGGTTTATGGCCTTCGACGCGTATGCGTTTCTTAATGACATCACTACGTATTCCTTCCCGAATTCGTCATGACGAAAGTATTAATTAATGTGATGTGTTTCGCAATAGTTCCGTTTAGTTTTCTAATCACGTAATGTTCAACGTAGTGGTGTCTAACAAATCAGAACAAATGAGCATCATGTTGAGCAACGTTGTCTCGGCGGGGGCTCCGTGGGAGGGTGTACACAATCAATCATAGGGCGGTATCTGCCGCTCGATAATGTGTGTGTGTGCGCTTTTTAGAGCGAGTTAACGGTGAGATGTCATTGTGATTGTCATATGACTTTTGGCTCAGAATTTTGTGCTGTCTTTTATTTGTGTCGGTGTGTAAAAATCTCATAAAAGTGTACATTCTCGGTGACTCTGATAATTTCCATATATTTCCACAACCATTGACTTTATTTAAATTAAGTACTAGATTTTCTGCTTGTCTCAACCTTACAAAACCTAAACTCTAGGCTTGATCTAAAATGTATTTCAATATCTGTTAATAATATCGAAATCAAAATATTATGTTTAAATGATAACGAGTATTGTTTACTTATCTGGTTGGAAAGTGAATATCTTTACTTATAAAATTATACTTCTTGCCATCAGAAAAGTTAGTTTCAACATTGAATGGCCCGCTGTAGCAGTGTGCGGCCCCTCTGCGGTTATCGGCTGGATGACCCCAGGATTAATAGCCTCCATCTATTATGCAAAACAATAGACATCGCTGGCCCATTATCTTACAGCGGAAAAAAGGGTAGAACCGTACGGACGGACCTCTGGAATTTATCAATGTAAAAGACAACAAGGATCTTTAATAGTGCTTGTTGTATTGTTTTTGTATAGCTCACCTCACCACTCACCACGGCTTAGTAGATAAATGACCTATTCGCGAAATGACCTGTAGTCGTTTTTTGACTTGTTCGCGATATATACCTCATTCGGAAAATACTCTATTCGTGAAATGCTCTATTCTACTTTGGACTCATTCGCAGAAATGCATTATTACTTATTAAAACCTTATTGACCCATTCTCGAAATTCCTTATTTTTCTAAGTATTCGTTAATGAAACTATGAGTGTATACAGTGTGTCCTTCGATGAAATGCAACCCCGAAAAGGTGTGAAACCACAAGAATAAGGTGAAACTGCCACTACCAAAAGTTGATGGAAACAGCAATTTTTCTTTCGTAAAATTAATATTTGTAATCGATGTTAATTCCATTTTCTTCGATTTTGTCAATTGAAATGAACTATTATGTCATAAAAAAAATTTGCTAAAGCCAAAGTCGTAGTACATTACCTACATGAAATTCAGTGATTAAATCGTCAAGCTAACAAAGCTTAATACTCCATTGGTTATGCACAAGATCAATGAACTGGAATAATCATTGACCTCCCGAGATGCTCGGAGCCGTATACCTTGCGTAACTAGCGGTGTAAGCATTGGTAACGTAGGTGGGACGTGGGACCACTACAGACTGACAAACGCCTCCCCCAACCGAGCCAAATTGCATTGAACACAAATGTCAATTGCCGATTACTGAACAACACCGGCGAATGGGTGTTCGTGGCGTGCGCTGGTAACCGGAGATATTTTGGGGTCGAAATATTGGTAATTACTATTGGAAATATTTTTAAATACCACTACATTTACTCGAACAAGCCTACGTGGAGTTTCAAGACATTTGATTAGATTTTGACTTTTTTATATCACCGTAAATACCGCTAAATCATAATTTATCATAATCTTATACCATATCATACATAAACTACTAAATCATACTGCTTACAATTTAACTCATTATTTTTCGACAGATTATACTTAATATATCGAAAATAATACGTCAAATCCGTTAAATTATAAAGCAGTATTGGATCACAATTTATCGACTGGTAACAATCTCAAAAGATAAATTTCAGTGTAAGGGTACGAGTATTTACAATTTTACGGTGACATTTACTACAATTTTGTTTTGAGTTAACATTGGTATTGGTATGTACAAAGTATCACTGGTGTAGTGATACTTTGTACTTAAGACGACTTCTTGTAAAAAAAATTTACCAGGCCCCGCCCACTAACCTCCGTACCCCGCAGTGACAATCGGCCTTCATTCGTAAAGTTTGATATTTGCGCCAAACGCCCGTGAGGTTTCATCGAAAGTTTAAAGAAAAATAATAGAGGAATTATGGAGTCGCAATACATTATATTCTGAACATTTTCTTTGATAATTTCTGTATCTTCCTACATGATGTACCATTTACCTACTTTATTTATAATCAAAAAAACAAGCCTTTGCCAAAGTCAGTGATGAAGTTCTACTAGCTTTACCTCTATCGGACTGAGGACTTTTTAATCAACTAGCTCTTTTAGAGTCGCCGAGCCGTGATACTAATAGCGGGCATTCGAGGCGTTCCTCAACTGAAGTATTAATTAGAAGATGACTACGCCGAGACCGATATTCATCACGTCTTGGTGCCGCGATCCCGGGGCTTGTCGCGTCTGTCACACTTACGTTGCGCTACCGATAGTTGCATAGTGGTCTTGGAATCTGGGTGGCACTGTTATGTTCTTGTTAATTTGTTTATTTAAATACTTAATGAGGTCCGACAAATTTTGTAGCAATTTCCACTACCTGGACCAAGTGATTTTAGTTAAGTGCAGACCCAAAACAGTGCAGATTATGTTATAAGCAAACGTACTTAAACTTAATGGCTGGATGAAGCTGGTTAGGTCATTGTTCAAACAAATTGGCGAGGGGAGGTCGTGTAGGCTGCTTGTTTAAACATGCAGCACCAGATACATTACACAGGGAAATAGGAGCTGGCGTGCTGCTCGTCGGCTGATAAACTAATTAATCACTGGTCGCAAGCGTGATTTCCTGCGGAGTGAAAAATGCTGAATAACGATAAAAGTGAGAAGGGTCGGGTGACGCCGGCTGTCGCCGTGAGCGCGTTTTCGTAATGTTAGGAGATCTCGCAAATCAAAACGTTCCTTATTCTAGTTATACCTAACGCCTTAGATTTAGGTCTACCCTTGCTAGCCATTTCATCGAATCTTTGAGTAATCAATATGCCTCTAAAATGCGTAATAGGAATAAAAATGAGGAGCCGTCCTAAAATGAATTAAGTATAGTCAGGTGGAGTAAGTGAAACACCGGGGTAGGTGAAACACCCAACCATATCTAAGAAACTATCGTAGTTTATTCTCATAGCGATGTGTCGATAAATCAGGAATGACGAATTACTGCCCTCAATACAACACAGATATCGCTGCGATCATTAAACTAGCTAGTAAACCAAAAAGAAAATTAAGTTATGTTATAAAATGAAAATTACGTTTTTTTGATAAATCTTTGAAACTGGACCCTATATTATTAGAATTTGATACATTTTGGATGTTAACGGTTTAAAATGATCCTTTTGTCCTGTTTTTAATTAAATTGACTCAATATTTAAAGCTATTTTGGCCACTGTTTCACTTCCCCCTTGTCAGGGGTAAGTGAAACACTTCTTAGCCTTTATATTCTTTTCGTGATTTTGTTGCTTAATGCAAGTCTTTAGATATTTATATTCATACCGTTAAAGGCTGATTTAATGAGGAGTACATTGCCTACACAGCTACTTTAATTGCGAGTTTTACAGCTTTACTAAACCTTGTTAAATAAAAATAAAAATAAAGTATGTTTCACTTACCCCACCTGACTATACCTAATTTATCGATTTAAATCTACCGGTATAAATAGGTCCAGATCAACTATCATCTGTTATGATTCTAAATATTTTTTAAATCTTCCAATTAACCAAAATAACGAATTTAATTCAATTCAAGGCCTATAAAATACAATTTTTACTTTCCAGGAGACATACCGGCGGTGGGCGTGCAGCACAATGGTGCCTCTATGGGTGGAGGAGGGCGCGGAGGAAGGCGGTGAGGAGGGCGGAAGGGCACGGCGGGCGCCGGCCGAGCACGCGGCGCGGTGGCGCGCGCGGCACCTCGAGCGCGTGGGACACCTGGACCGGCGGCGCGCCGGCGGCGTGGTCGGCCGCTGGGTGCGCGCCGCCGCCGCCGGCCCGGGCCGGCCCCTCGCCAGGCTCAAGCCCTGCCTCTCTGTCTGCCAGCTCGTCGAGCAACACTGCCCCTACTTCCTGCCGGCGGACCGCGCGCCCGCCTACCCCACGCAGTACGCAGGCGAGCCTACGTTCCTATGCCTCGGTGAGAATCTGAATACTTAATTATTTAATGTGTTCTATGCTATTAAAAGTGAACTCTTCAATCAGTGTTACCGGCTCCACACCATAGGCGACTTATCTTATCTTATCTATCTTATCTTAAGTTGTTCCTATTATTCAAGTGCAATAACGTGGTCAAGTTAGGGGGTTATATCATCGGATAAGTAACCAAAAATATATCATCTCGAGCTCCTCACTGCTTCGGTCTTCAGAAGGCACGTTACGCCGCCCGTAGACTCGACTACATTAATTTAAACCTAAATGGGCCTGCGTGGTGAATCGTCCAGTCTCTTTATCCATCCTAAAGAAAGGCCAATGCCCCAGCAGTGGGGACATAATTTAATATTTTTAACTATGTCCACCTCAAAGTGTGCCCAAAATCTAAGCAGCACCACTCTTAACTTTGCCGGTGGATTATTCATCTACCTAATTCGTTCAGAACTTACTGTTAAGCATCTTAGTGGCACTGTACCCTCATCTCTCCATATCATGTAGATAAAAACCTAAGCCTGACAGTCTGCCAACAACTTCTCTTTAAGGTATATGACATTAGCTAGGTACCTTTTTATAAGGGAAATGGATTTCAGGTAAGATTCATTTTGCAAGTAAATAAAGTGATTAAAAAATTAACTAGGTAGTTACCTACTTATGTATAAGAATTGTAAAATATTTTTTCGGAGAATGATTTTGAGTGTGAATGATGAGAAAACATTTTAGTTTTTCTTTGCTTAAATTCATAATTATTATGATGTAGTGATGGGTATGTGTTCAAAATGCTTTTCAGTAATAATTAGGTTGTAATCATTTGCAGTAGATCATTGAGATATTAGTACAATTTTGTTAAGGGGTAATGAAAGTGTCTAAACTGAACCCATTTTAACTCTACATAGAAGAAAATGCGGCATAAAGTGTGCCTCGAGGCACAGCGGGATGAAAGCATGAAATTAGCCGCGATTAGCACCGCCATTGCTTGGCTGCAGTTCAAAATGCGAAAGCACAAAACAAATAGAGCTTTTTGGTAGCCGCCGGGGGTTTCTTTTTCCTCTTAGGTACCACTTTACTTTGACCAATTGTTGCTCCACGCCTTTTTGATTTAACCCCTATCTTAAACGCTCGTTCCGCCGCTGGCACACGTTCAAAGCGATAAGGAGGCAATTTTGGAACCTTTTAATATCTGCCCGGTGCTACGGGCGTATGTTTTATTCGTGATTCAATGGTGGGACGTGTGTTCCAGACCCGCGCATCCCGGAGACGGGCGCGCAGGCGAACAAGTCCAACTACGGGCCGGACGAGTGCTGCTACTGGTACTGCGAGGGGCGGCTGTGCTACCGATGCGAGGCGCGGCTAAACGAGCAGCCTCGGCCCGACGCGGAGCGGTGCTCGCCGGTGGAGGAGCGCGTGCCCTCGTGCTCGGTGCCCTACCAGGCGCCGGCGTCGGCAGCGCGCGCTCCCCCGCCCCGCACCGCCCTACTCCTCCTCGCGCTGCTCCTAGCCGCGCTCGCACGGACCCCTTGGACGCTTCGCACGCCTTTAGTGAATGTGCGCGACTCGAGGTTATAGTTTTACGTTAACGTGCGTCACACCGCCACGTCCCAAGATCGTCGGTCTGCGATCGGAACCTCTATTAGTGCTGTACTTATGATAATAAATTACGCGCGATTACGAGTTCGATGATACGTGCGTCTCGCGGCGCCGGCCGGCGAGCCGCCGTCCCCGCGAGCGCGACGGCGATAATATAGACTGTAAGTTAATTTGTGGCAGATTGTTCGATACACCCAAAATATAGAAACACCAAATGCTCTGAAAAGAAAACTTGTGCATTTCATTTCGTAAGCGCTAATAGCCGCCGATGTTCCGGCCAGTACCTATGTTAATGTTTTCATCACAAATATTGTAAACGAAATCACACAAGTAATTTACGTTGGTTGAAAATGTTATTATATTTTTAATTTTGTTCTACTGTTACCTCTGTCACAGACGTTCATCAGACGTTCATCTCTGTCACAGGTCGTATTTCCGAAACATTATAGAACAATACTTTCTATAAAAAGATATCGAACTAACTATAGAACAAACACAGTGGATGCGTACTTTGTTTTAGGGATCGCGTGATTTTTTAATATGTGCAATGAAATTTATACAACTAGGTAGGTATACATACAAGCAGCTGCTGCTGTAACAATGAAGTCCTCAATTGCTCTGCCGCTTCTCACAAATGTACGGACTTCACGTCGTCCTCACGTACGTAACTGACATCAAGTTATAGTCTCTATTCTGTTACATAAAAGAGCAAAATTTAATCGGAATAATTTTTAGAGAATTATTTTTGTAATATTGCATTAAGAGATTGGTGAAGGCAAGAAGGGGCGAAAACGGCGCGAGGACATTTCCAGTCATTTGTTTTGTTGCTCATTAAAATCCACAATTCAGTCTCATTTGGGAGATATAGAGTAAATCACAGATACAATCTGTGCAAAAGGCAACCAGACGAGGTGCTTGCCCCGTTGTCGCACTTGACTGCCGGCTGTTTACGAAAGCCTAAATAGTAATTGTTCTATACATAATATTGACTAACGTAATTTAGGGATAATTAAAAGTAGTTGTTGTTTTGTAAGAAATAAAATATGACTAATGCATATAATGAAAATTATATGTTAAAAAGATATCCGTCTTATGAACTTTCAACATTATGCAGTTGTAACATGGTTGAAAATGATTTTTATATGAATTGATTTTTTATAAATATTATTGTATATGTATGTATATCGTGTCGAGTACTTATATGACAATGACGTAACCTTCACCTGGGTACAGTCGTTTACATATGTATAGACGACGGAATTTGTTCGATTATTATTATTTTTGAAAAAGTATTAAATTATAGAGGTATCGTTGAACATTATGTGATCGAAATCAAATATAGTGGTTATTAAGACTTTATTGAATGGACATTTGTTATAAATATTGTCCTCGGGCGGGGATGTAGTTGTTGTATTCAAATGATAAATGATAATAATATTAAGTAAGTTATTTTTTACGTTTTTATCGTGTACATATGTCAAAGCGGTTTGTTGTTTCCACTCCCATACTTAAAGTCACCGAAGGTGCTAAAGGTCTATTACTGCTTCTTAGGAGTTTGGTTCGCCACGGACATCAGTCTGTCTGTTGGTCTGCTGCGCGGCTGTGGGTGCGCGCCCCGACACAGGGTACACTTCGCAGCGGTGTCCCGGCCATCATATCACTCTCTCTCTATACAACTACCGTATTGTGCTAACAGAACCTACACATTTATTATTTTCTTAGTATTTTCAAAAAAATGTTCCACTACAGCAACTTATAGAGTAGGTATTATAGAGTTGATCAGTGTAGTGACAAGAGATCAGTGGGTCGTTATTGTTTCAATCGAATATCTAATTCGCTCGTGATCCCTAGTGCCTTCACTTTTCTCCAAGTGAAAGCGTCGCACTGCAACCATCTACTTCACTACATTGCTCCATCCGATTTTTTTATTAAGAAGCCGGTGAACAGTGCACTTCCTATACAAACGTAATACAATAATGATTTGCAATTTCTGCATAATTAACTCTTCTTGTGATGTTAAGACAGTATTTGTCTAGGGTTCTATTAAATAAAATATCCAAAATACCAAAACCAAATAAAAATAAATGCAATTTACAGTGTTGTATGAAACATGTAATTGACATTTATTTTGAATTGGGTTAGTATATTGTTTTTTTTTATTTATTAGAACCCCAGACAAACTGTCTTAATCGGGATAACATCACAAGAAGCGTTAATTATACTCAAATTGCAAATCATTTTGGTATTACTTTTGCATAGGAAGTTCACTGTTCGCTGGCCTCTTAAATATTGGCATAAAGTGTTTGAATATTTCAGTCTGTTTGAAAATTTGAATCGTAATTTTTATCTCTGAGAAATGTTCGAATCATAGTGATATTGCTCTTCAAGAGAATTTATGGTAGGTGTTTAGGGTTCGAATAATTGACGTCCGTTCAGAGCGATCGTTGCTGCGATCGATTCGTTGTCAAAATATAATAATCAAAATGAAGTTCTCGGTCGTTACTTTCGTCGGTTCCTCTTGGCTCTAGGTTTTTTTATCTAATGTAAGCATCTAAATTAGAGTACTAAATGGAGTGTCGAAGCGAAACTCATTTCAGAGATTCAGTAAATAGATATCAATCAAGAACAGTGTAGTGGTATATAACGAATTCTTCATCGGCCGTATTGCGGGGCCCTCTTCACATCTACGTGTATCTGTGTATAAATTAATTAATTATCAAGGTGTCTAAAGTTTAGTAATAGAGAAAGAATTACTAGAACATAATTAATTGGAACAATTTCGAGCACTCGTTAAAACTTACACATTGACCGTGCATCTTCTTTGTGGATGTTTCTACTCTACATTCTTGGTATCTTCACTCGTTCACTGTTCTATTCTAGAGTAGATATTAAAAGACCAAAGGAGAGGAGTTCGGTTCGAATGTTGTTTATACATTTTCACTTAGGGTCGACCGTCGGTATTCATCATAAACAGGATGCATCGTAATGCATAAGTCGACGCTTCAATTGTTTCTACGTACCTGTAAGTACCCAAGAGAGATTTGATGCCATTATGACTAGTTGTAAAGAATTTAAAGCTGCGTCGATTTTCAACCGGATCACTTACTGCCGTTTGTTTGTGAGGTTGATTTCGTAGGGACACAAAATTAGCAATAAATCGTAGTAAATAACTGAATAATCACGTAGATTCACAAAGATCCACGGGTGGGGTTCAGTAGTGACACCGGCGCGGCAGCGGCAGTGGGGCGGCGCGGGCGCGGGCGCAGGCGCGGGTGCGGACGCGGGAGCGGGAGCAGGAGCGGGCGCGAGGCGCGGAGCGCTCAACTCGTGCCATACTCCTTAGGTTAGTTTACGGGTATATTTTAATGTTTCGTTGAATATTTGGTGATAGTGTGTACATTATGTTTTTGAATAATATACGTATGTTTTGATGTACATAAATAAAGTGTAAATGTTTAACGCACAAATAATATGAAGAGAAGCTGATTATGTAAAGCAGTGTACGAAAACTTATGTATTAGCTATAAACTGTAACTGAGAAAGTAATCTTTTAGGAATACGAAATTAGTATCTTCAGTGCTCCGGCTGCTGCCAACAACATCGTTCACGCCTTGTTTTTGTTATCGTAACCAGTTCGGTCTCATGAAAATCTATCGGGTTTGTTTTTCTTGTGGCAGCTGCTCACCAAGTCCATTTCATTGTAAATTTTCAGGTGGAATTAATTAGCTGTACTGTTTGGTATGTTAAGTGTTTCACATTAGGTTTACGCAACAATCGGTTCACTGTCACGCGCACGCACAAACGAGCAGACAACTTGCTTTCGGGGTCGTCCGATACGTGTCAGAATGTCGAGGCGTTGTAGATACAGTCCTATTCAATATAGAGTATAATGTAAGAGAAACACCAAATAATAGCCTTCTACATACAAAACAAAAATATTAATAATAAATCTAAACCAAAGATATCCACGATCATGTTGATGTTTCTAGTGAATACAATACATTATTATTAAACATTATTTTGTACGTATACGGCCTTACTAATGTAAATAATGGCTGTTGAACGACTGAATTTTGTTATTTCCTTCACAGAAACGACGTCTATGAAGTTTAAAGCTTACTTAATTTTGCGAAATTGTTGATTCCTTGTATCTACCATTGATTTCTTATTAGCGACAGCACAATGGCAACAATATAAGAAATATGGCTGTGTTCAGATTTATATACGCATTGATATACACCTTTCCGGCTCTTATTACAACGAACGAGAAAAATGCCAATTTTATAGGAATAAATTGTATCTGTATTTACCATGAACTTTATAAAATTACAATTTTTCAAATTAATTCAACATAGTAAGACCGAATACGATAAAACATAACTAAAGCATTTCAATGAGTGGGCTAAAATCGTTGTGGTGACTTTTTTCTCATTTTTTTACTTCAAAATTAGATGTACGATTAAACAATAAGCGCACACTAAGTATGTACATTTGTTTTTACAATGATATCAAATATTGTTTTTTTAATCGATCACTAATACAACAATGGTTAAGAAAAAATCTTATATCGAAACCGGTTTCGTGCAAAGATAATTTTTTCCTCATTGGCTGTACCTACCTACGGTTACTGAAATTGATTAAAAAAAGAAGCCAGCTCAATGCTTTTGGAAAGCTTTGAAATGTCCATTAAATATACAAATGAGGAGTAATAGCATTTTAATAAAGACTGTTATGTTGACGGTATAATGTTTTCCTAAACTTTTGTACGAAGTATGACGTGGTAAAAAGGCTTAATATTTTATACCAAACCAAGGATCTTTTTATAAAGTTAAAAGCAAAATTTACACCTTTTAGACGGAACAATATAAATTCTGCAGTTACTGCCTGTGAAATAATTGTTTGATCTGAGTGACAGTTTTAATTTTGTATTTTTTACAAACCTTATTAAACATGGTTTTTCAATCATATTACTACATTACTTGTTAACACTTACTGCAATTTGAGTCGGTCATAATTTTTATAGTGTTTGAGTCACTTGGCAGTAACGGATTTAAAAATTCTTGCTATACATTAGAAAACTAATCCACTAGCTTTACTTTTGATTTTCTAATGGTACTCAAATTAAGAATACTGTCTACTTCCTGTTATATTTCGATTGACTAACGACCGAGTTTTCAAAGTTCAACGTTAAATTATTATAGTAAACATAAAATATAATATTAAAACACTTTAGTGTGCGCTTAGCTAGATGGACGTGGGCCGAGTGAGAGAAATTATACAATAGTACCAAGGCCTTCAATTTTTCATAAATTAGACGAAGGTATTAGTGACATAAGATACGATTGATATGCATTAAAGTCTTATGATGAATCAGAAGTTATTAATACCTAGGTATATTCGAAACGATGTAATAAACAGGCACATAACTTACGATTAAGTGGTTTTAGAGTCACTTTCTTCTGCCCCGAAGGTTTGTCATTTTGATATCGGAATAGGTAGGAAAGCACAGTGTACTAAGTATTTTGAATTATTCACATAATTCATGAAAATAAATTGTGACTAGAAATACTTTTTTTTGCTTTATGATGACTGTAATAATAATGTGAAGGTAAAATTATTAAAGTTTTCAAACAAAAATTTCAGTTAAGGACAATAAAAATGTGCATCGCCTATTCTGATTAAATTTCATTATGTATGATGTATGAATGTTTGAATTATTGTAATTGACGTTTAAATATTAGCTTAATTTGAAACATTTTATTTGAAAATATTTAATTTACACTTAGAAACTTTCTCTATTTAGCTAGGCTATTTATACAAACTAAATAATGTTTAAAAAAATAAAGAATGTCTCAGCAAAATAAGGGAGCTCGCTCATGAGCGATCATTTTGTCGCCAAGTATAGAACATTCATAAGTTTATTACTGGAACTCCCATGTGCTAAAAAAGGAGCTCATTACCAAAATCTCTGCATTGCGGGCAACACGATTGTCGCTGTCTTCAAGTGGAGCGTTCAGAAATGTACTGCTCATCAACTAATGGTCAATCTATGACGTTCAGTTCCCCTGACAGACAGCGACAAAATGTTGGACGTGTGCGTTGAGTCGCTCACAAAATCGCTGATAAAAGTCGCCGGGGCTCGCCACGATTATCGCAGCTACAAAATTTTGTACGTGGGCAAGCTCCATTATCATTTATTCCGAAACATTTAAATAACAAAAACATAATAACAGTTGCTTAGCTAAATATTGGATTTTTCAAATAGAGTGACAATTTGTATTATTTAATGACATTCATAAGTTAGATAAATGATGTATGTAATTAGTGTCGTTTCCATTTAAATGTGAATGTTTTGTGTTAATTTGGTAGCGTTTCGTTGGACCCGGAGCGAGCAGTAGTTTTCATTTGGAAAAGTGCGTTTGGTTCGAGTTCGTATCGACAATGAGTCCAGTGAGATGGCGTGGCTGGTACATTTCTATAGAATGTTGTTTCTCCAACGTCGCATCGACCCCATTATTCCTAATGAGTTCTAGATCATATAAATATATGATTACGGAGACTTCAAAAGCCTAAGGCCATTCATTTAAATATTATTTCGAAAACCTTGCACTATTAAGGAAATCGTATAAAATACAGATATCATTGATTCATCCTCAAAATTCTTGGACCTAATTAATAAAATTGCTATATAAATAATATCATTAAAATTGCCTATTTCATAGTGAGAGAGGTAGTGTAGTGTAAATCTTATCTGTAATAAATTAAAAGGGTAAGCACAAGTCGGCGGCGCTCTGGAGCGGCGCCGGCGCACACTGCCACAGCACGCGGGCTCAGATATATTGATATGATCTAGGATGTGTTGTAGGTGTTTCTCGAGTAGTGATCGTGTAATAAGTCTTATGTTACGCCTTATAAATGATTAAAATCTGTTAGAATGCGGTGAGAGACGCGAGCGCGGCGTTCACCTCTACAGCCGCTCAAATGTCGCCTGTCGCCAACAATCAAAAGTTACTGTCAACCAATTCTCAAAACAGTCGGCAATTTTAGCGGGAGTAGAAACTCACTCGCACTCGTAGCCTGCTACGCCGGCCTACGGCGTAGGGGCGGCGTAGCACGCTCGTAGCCGCGCCCGCACCCCCTCGCATGTAGACATCGTTCGACACTCGAAATAAGATTAATCACGTTCGAATAATCGTAGACAGATTTTGAAATTAAATATTATTTGCATTTTCCTAAGAGTTAGAACGATTGAGACAGTAGGTCGCACGACCGTGTTATGATGAATTGTGGAAATGTTTATTAAAAAAATACGTTTATGAAAATGGAATAAAAACGAAAAATATTGTCATATAAACTTGTAATTACTAACTTAAGAAGAATTATTGGAGAACCAGAAAAACGTTAAATAAACCGATTAAAATACAAGAGTCTCTTTTTTATGTGTCCTAGCCTTAGTCTTATTAAATTAAAGAATCAAATAAAATAAAAAGATAGTTCTCGTCTATTTAAATATTTTAATACAAAAATTCTTCCCTTACGTCAATATCACACTCGAACTTACATCATCTATTTATATTAAGTATAAAAACTATGACTTCGAATTAAATTATCGTTCTTGCAACAGTATAAAAAGGCGCATTCGTCATCACAGCAGAGCGTTCGCTATACACAATATATCGAACGCGGACAGGCACTCAACACACGATCACAGTCGGTGACGCGGGCGGGGCGGGCTGGGGTGGGCCCAAAGTAAGTCCGGGGTGGGCCCAGAGTGAGGCCGGAGTGGGCCCAGAGTGAGGCCGGGGTAGGCCGGGGTCTATGTCAGTCGCTAGGCGCGCGCTGCCCACCGCGCTATCGACGCGGCCAAAAGCGCGAGCGCAAGTGACACTTCAGCGCCTCTCGCGGCGCTGTTATCTTTACCACCAGGACTCTCACCGTTATCTGTAAAACATAACCTTATATTTAACACCAAGAAATCATTACCACGAGGGTGCGAAGTGCATCTGTGTTTTACTGTGACAATGTGTTGTAATTGTAATTGAGATAAATTAATTACACAAAATGAACAAATAACACAATGGACAAATAAAAATTGAAAATAACGAATGTTAAGCAAGTGTTTAAAACAATAATTAATGATATAAAGTCCGATTAAAAAAAATAAACAACGCTTGAAAATCAAATGAAATTAAAAAAAACCTACAGATGCGAGTGATTGGTGGAGCGGCGGAGGTCTCGGCCTCCTAAAATGTGGCGGGTCGGAGCCACGACCAACTTATTACAGTCTAGCCCCGCCTGACTGAACGCTGATCACTGAAACATTCATTTCCTTTAGGAAAAAATCCTTTAATCCACCACAACCGGGACCCTTGTGCAAACTACAAAACTACTAAAGGTTCTCTTTTACTACTAAAATCTAGCATATTTACATGCATTGATCCATAGACTTAATAGACTTAATAGATCCATAGACTAATTGTTATTATATTTACTAATATTCAAAAAACAAATGCAGTTATTTTTATTAAGTTCAATAATGTTTTGTTTATGTAAATACATATTACGTCTAAATTAAAACTAAAATCATGCGACAATCATTGTTAGTTACACACTTTTTGCTTCGCCAAATGCATTAAAATATTTTTTTTTATTGTGATGCTATAATTTTAATTTCAACCATGTTAAAGTAGTGAGTAGTTGTGTCCATTCATCAAACGTGGATGTGCTCCAGAATGACAACTCATCATCTCTTACATGAAACTGCTCCTCGATTCTCCTTATAAATTCAACAGGAATACCCTTATCTTATGCTTCAGATCTAGAAACCGATCGTTCATAAAGTAAGTTAAAGTTATAAAATGTTTAATTAACCCGTACCCTGGTGCTTTCAAACTACTAGTTTCATACCACACTAATTTTGTTTACCTCTTGTCCTTTATTGTTTGCGTAGACTTACTTAATTACTACTCGCTCCTAAGTTTGATGAAAAGATGGTATTGACTTACCTAACTGATAGAAGAGAAAGAAAACTCTGACGCTGAAGAAATGATAATGAAAATCAAGAAGAAAAATGTTTGCAAAGTTTTAAAAGCGTAGTGCAAACTTGCAAGCTCTGCGAGTGGAGATAGCACCATGCAAATACGAGTGGAGATAGCACCATGCAAATAGACGCCAAAAGCAGAAGCAAACATGCAATAGTGAAAGAGTAAAACGTACACGCAGCGTGAGATAAGCCCGCCGGTACTAAAATCACCGCTTATGTCTATAATCTCACTGGTATTCGCATATATTCTCCTAGTTACTAATTGAGTCTTTGTTCTTTATGCAATTTCTCTATATACAATGTTCAGGAACTCTCCACCGAGGTTATTTCCTGAACCAGAAGAATGACCTGGGAGCGGATGATTTTACACCTAGAAAAAAACATAAAGCCCACATCGAAATGTGATCTTGTCCCATACACCTTTTTCCAAAGTCAATGACAACACAATCTGTAAGAGGTGAGTGAGACGAGTGACAACACACAGTGTAATATTGATCAAACATCAGTAACTTTCGTTAAAACATAATTGGCGTCTTTATTTTTGAGTATGCTCATGTTGGCTAATCGAATTCCGAGGCCGAAAGGTCATTCAATTTGACGTTACAAGTTTTTGTGGATCGATTTCAACCAACATCGCTTTCAAAGACGCCTTTAATTAACACTCTAAAATATTAATTTAACAACGTGATATCTGTGCAAGTGAATAGTATTTGTGTGCTATTCACATGTGATTAAAAAAGTTTGCAAATGTGCTTTTAACATTAAAATTTTCATCTAAACAAAACAAATAATATTTGATACTTGAGCAGTGATTAAAATTTGTAGTGCTTATCTTTCTTCTATAAATGTAAGTAACAATTTATTCATTGTATTTTTTTCTGTAGACTACAATTTTTAGCACTGCAATCCAGGTAGGTTCTCGGTGCCCAGAAGCCGCGTCGTCCTTCATTTAACCACCGTCTACCACTGCTGCTCGACCACCAATAACACTATTAAATCCATTCAACAAGCGCGCGTTAGTAACGTAGTTAGTACGAAATACAAATCTAGGTAACCATACGATAATATAGCGATTTATCGGCACTCAACTGACATTATTTTCCACAACGGGATAGTGCTTGGCCTTCACCTCACTTGATGTTAGGTGACGATAATGCCGAAAGTGTAAACGCACTACATTCGGAATCCTCACCACTGAGAAAACTGGCTATCTTACCTCTAAAGCTAGGGTTTCCTAGGATGACAGTGCCGTCATATTACGGCCGTAATTTAGCGGCGTAGAACCTTTCCTATGTTAGGAATACGGCGCGCCATTTTGTTTTCATAGACAACGTTCTACGCCGCTAAATTACGGCAGTAATATGACAGCACCGTCATCCTAGGAAACCCTGGCTTTACTGCCGGAACACAACTAAATATTTTTAAATTGTTATTATGGCGTCGTACTTAGGTAAGATAGCGGTAGCTAGCCAGGCAGACTTGAAATAAGCCCTACTAGCAACCAAGTTTGACAGTTAAGAGTCGATAAATTGGTAATTATCATATCGTGTTTGGGTGTTCTTGCTAGGGGGGCAGTACTTAAACATACTATTTATTTTTTTAACAAATAGTATTTTATAAACAGTTGCTTTTATTTGTACCGCACTAAGATATTAATTACACATTGTTAAGCTAACCGCCACTGTAGCTAATCAAATTAGAAAAGTGATTTAGATATCAGATGTATTAGTAACAATATTAATTTATTAGTAATTAGTAGAGTATAGTAGATGTTAGTATAAATTAGACATTAAATCCCAATTGTCAGTTCTGTTAATTTGTAAAGTTACTGATGAAATAGACCTCATGTTATGGGGTATAAAAGAATTAGGGGGCATAAAACATAAAAATGATCACAAATAGTACAGTAAAAGTTATCAGAAACTACGAAGATCTTAATAGAATTTAAATTTAAAAAGTATTACACTTAAGTCGCCATTATACCTCGACATTAGAGAAAGAAGATAACAAAAACTATGAAGACAAACATTCACATTCACGAAGGCACATAGCGAACATATAACAGTGGAGTCGGTGTCGTATTTGAAAAGAGTTTCAAATTCAAAAAAATGATATTGGTAGATTTCATTAATTTGTGTTTGTGTCTAATGTAATGCTTCTAAAAATGTATTTAATGATATAAGAGCATTACTAGCATTTTCCTTTTTTATGACTTCTAAATTCAAAATAAGAATTCGTAATTTTTTTATTCTACAAAAAAAGTAAAAAAAACTTTGGTAGGTAACTAAAAAAAATTAACACTGCATTAGACGCAACCACAGTCATTTCACAATCGCGACCTGGGCCCTGAACCTACCTGCGTCGAAGAGTATATCTCCGACGTCGTCCTCGGAGGGGATGTGAGTGAGCTTCGCGTTACCTCCCACGGTGCCCTTCGGCGCGGAGCTACATCCGAGCCACCAGTACGCTGTGGACCGGGGGAACGCTGGGTTGTCTGAGTCCACCTGAATCAGAACAGACAATATTTAAGAAAATGGATGAAAGCTAATAAACTGCTTTCAGAGAATAAGAACTGGCTAACTGCTTTGAAATTTAAAGTAAAACTAAAGTGAAACATAAAGTTTATGCTTGTGATTCTCCCCTACGTTGGGAAAATCAACCAACTGAGAGACTCCAATTAAGGTGGTTATACCACCAAAAGTAACGCCCTCAGAGGTTTTTATTTAATAAGTTATAATAGAAAATAATTTTAACAAAACTTTACGTGGAATTTTTAGGGCCCATAGTCTAGTATTTTTAGAAGGTATCACTATAAGCCTCGTAGTTATTCGAGGAAATAGATAGCAAATGTGTCAAAACGGCCACTTTTAGCAGTTTTGCTATCTACCTCTAGCAGTAACTACGAGGGAATGTAATGATACCGTTTAAAAATACTAGACTATGGGCCCTAAAAATTCCAAGTTTTATTAAAATTGTGAATAAGAATTAGGTACTATAAATAAAATTCACCGCGGCGCTACTTTCGGTCAAACGTACAACTCTTTTAGAACCTAAAATTGACAAAGTAGTATCGCGTAAGTTTTTCTAACATGGTCTACCATACCCCAACACCTTAATTAGGGACTAACGGTGTTTCTCACCTGTACGTAGAGGGATTAAAGCATTACTTATTAAATAATGTTATGTATTAAAATATTTTAGCAGACTTACACTGAAAGTTCTGTCATTAAACCGCCAGTACTGTCCACCCTTGAAGAAGTAAGTGTATCCATTAGTGTACTGCAGAGCGGCGTCTATGCCGTCCGGAATGCCCTCCCAGTTGGACAGCGGCTTCGGGTATGTAGCCTTGACGGGCGGGCGCTGGGCGGGGTCGAACCTCCAGAATTTGGAGCCCTTGTAGAAGTAGATCTTGCCGTTCCCAGACCAGACCAAAGCTGCGTCCAGATTATCGGGAATACCAGTAAAACCTGGAAGTAGACGTTAGCATTGTAAATTCGTGATAAATATTATGAACACATTTCAAAAGTTGGAATAAATTATGACAGTGTGGTAATGAGATTGGTTCTGGAGACGTCCTTGGCACCATTGGTCCTCGCAAACCATCGCTGATTACCTTTTTGTGGAGGTGCTGTACTGGAGGTGGATAGGTAGAGTTTTGTTCCTTTTTAATTGAATAGGTACGAAATTTTGTCTGAGTGGCATCCAAACCATCGCTGAAAAGTTATCAAAAGAAAAGTTACAAAACCATAAAAACTTACCTTCGCTAATTTCCTTAGGATACTCTCCATCAACCTTCTGGCCATTATACCTCCAGTACTTGGAGCCCTTGAAGAAGTATGTCTTGCCGTTCTTGTAGGTGAAGGCAGCGTCGATGTTACCGGGCAGGCCGGGCCACGCGCGCGAGATCAGCCGCGGGTAGCCAGCGGCGACGCCGTCCTCAGTAAGTCGCCAATAATGCTCGCCTGAACAAAATTACTACATCACTACATAGTATATAACAAAGTCGCTTCCCGATGTCTGTCCCTATGTATGCTAAGATCTTTAAAACTACGCAACGAATTTTGATGCAGTTATTTATAGATAGTGATTCAAGAGGAAGGTTTATATTATGTATAATGCATGGTGTCAAATTCCACACTACACCGAAGCGAAGCGAGAGCGGGTCGCTAGTAATAAATAAACAAATGTATAAATGCATGTCTACAATTTTGGGAATGGGTGAGTGTTTTAATGAATTTGACGAGTGATTTCCACTACACATAACATAAAACTTAAAACTATGGTGAGCAAACCTTTGAGACTTTGGCTATCTGGAAAGATATGTGAAGGACGTGTGCCAGCAACATACACATTCAAATAATACAAATTACTATGAAATTCATCAACGCCCGAGCGGTCGCCGGCGTCCGGACAACAATAGAAAAGCTATTGTGTCTCGGTTTCCGGGCGTGGAGTTACAGGTTACTCACCCTTGAAAACGAATGTGCCGCCATCGGCCGAGTTGAAGATGGTGTCGAACTTGGAGTCGGCGCACAAGGCCGGGTCCTCCGCGGAGGGCTGCGGCGTGGTGACGCGCGGCACGGACGGCAGCGCGGGGCCTACGCCGCCGCCGATGTCCGTCTGCGACTTATGCCCGTAGAGAGCCTACAACGATAGTCAATAAATACATGCTTGGACAATTTCACACAGCGCCATCTAGCCCCAAACTAAGCAAAACTTGGAGTGCTAGACAACTGATATACTATTTACTTATATATATACTTGTTTTACATAGTAACACCCAGACCCGTCAAAGAATTTAATTTCTGCTCGGCCAGGTATTGAACCTGGGACTTTTTCGTGGTAGACCGGCGGCAACTTGACCACTGCACCTCTCAGACCGTCGTAAGTATCAAAAACCAAATCATTTTTAATGTCTGAGAATTGACAATAAAGAAGTGAATTTGCATTTATGTTAGGACCTGACGATGGCAATCTCGGTATTGCCTTCTAAATAAGGTCGTATTAATTGTAAAAGATAATAATAAAGAACTTTCCAAAGTAAATGTATGAATTTGACACAAAACCTTTCATCTTCACTTTGTGAAGTTCGTTGTAGTTTCTGCATGACGTTGCCTTGCATGCAGAAAGTTTACGTGTTGTTCCCACAGTTCCAACAATTTTATAATAACTAGTGACTAAATCTAAAATGAAAAAGCCGAAGGCATTCTTATTTTACCTGAATTCCCTGAATATCATCCTGGTCGAGCTGGAAGGCGGGGTCGTAGCCTCTGTAGAAGGGAGCCATCAGGGCCGAGCGCACATCACTGTGGGAGAGACCCAGCGAGTGACCGAACTCGTGGGCCGCTACCTGAAATTTATACAGACATCGTCAAAAGACGTGAGGGAAGTTATTTATTTAATAATTTATACAATACCTACTGTTGCATTACCACTTAAGTTATTTTTTAAATTTTCATGCTATCTTTTCCCTCTTGAAAGTAATCTGCTGAGCAGTACGTAATGAATTGTGTGTCAACGAATCCTATGTTTTTGCTTAGATATTTAAGCCGGTATTCATTCGTAATAAAGAGTTCAAATACTAAGGGCCGGTTATTAAAATAATTAAGAAATATAGTTCGATTTACTTTTTTTACCATAATCCTAAGCTTAAAACAGACAAAAGCGGAACGAACGGCTCGTTCGTTCGTTCGAAGTGAACTACGAAGTTCACTTTTCAGAGTGTAGGCCCGCTAATACAATTTGCAAGTACCTGGAAGAGGTTGGTACCACGTCTGGAGTTAATTGTCCACATTTCAGCGTCATCGAAGTGGGCATCACCTCCGTAAACCTGAACAACAAAAACACGTTAAAACACTCTCAGTGACGTTACTAAACAATCAGTAAATACAATATTTTGTAACGCAATTACGCAATTTCACTATCAACTGAATGCTTTTACAACAGATTTGTTATATTTTTAACCGACTTCCAAAAAAGGAGGAGGTTCTATGTTCGTCTGTATATATATATATATATTTTTTGTTTATGTCCACCGATTACTCGAAGACGGTGTTTAGAAAAGATCAATGATCACGCCATCTTCTGTACATTTCATAATTTGTTAAAACTTGTTAGAAAAGCATGTCATTGTAAGGATGCTTTTGGGAACGAAACCTTTGTTTAGTTTTGTCAGCTTTTTAATATTGAATTGCCGGAGCGGAAAACCGGCAACGTTATCACTCGGCGCAGCCGCCGTTCGGGGCGAGTTGGCAACGGCGCGCGTGCGTCGGTACTAGTCTCATAGCAAAGTTGCATTCCATTCGCTTTCACATTCGCTTTGGGCAGGCGTCGCGAGTGGACGATGTATTGTTTTGTTGTTCGTCTTTGGCATGGAGTCAGCCATTTTGAATGTGGCATTTTGTTGAGTGTTTTAATTATACAAACCGGCTGTTTGTTATCATTTTCATTGTAAGTTAAAGTTAGTTTTGTGACGTTAATCGATGTTTGTTATATTTTGTCGCCTCGAGTGAATTTTGTATCGGAACAAAAGACCTTTCGTGGCACGTGCTAGGTGTCGCTAATTACTTGGAAGAACGAAGAAATTGTTACGAAGTCTCAACAACTTATTTCTGGTGCCGGCTGTGTCTTTCTGTTAGCTTGGCCAAGTGTAGGTAGGGAAGTGTTATCGTCACAGGGCGGCGCCAGGCACCGAACGCCGGCGGGAGGACTCGTCGCGTGGCGTGACCGCGTGGAGAAAGTGGACCTTGATCCGTGAGTTTTAATAATAAGTTAATATAATGGTATTATAATAAGTTTTGGTTGTGTTGTAAGCCGATCGAAGCCCCAGGACGGAGTCGGCATTTGCGGCCCGTTCCATTTCGTCACTTTTCCTTTGCGTTACGTTTCCCTTTTGTTACCTTCCGGGATCGGTCCGCTTGCAACAAGCAACCTGGTAGCAGAGCGCAATTAGTTTTGGTTAAACAGTTTGGTAGCATTTAGGTAGCAGATCATAGTTAGTCATAAACATTAGTCGTTAGTCAACATTCTGGTAGCAGAGCGTAGTTAGTCATAAACTTTAGTCGTTAGTCATCATTCTGGTAGCAGAGCGTAGTTTTATCTCGGACCTTATCTTTGTTTGTTTAGTTTGTTAAAATTTAATTTTTGTTTTTAAATTATAAATTTAAATTTTATTGGAAATTTGTTTGTTTAATTTTGTTTGGTCAAATTGTAGTTGTAAATTGTTATTCCGTAAAGGTCCCGATTTATAATTAGTAAGTGGGGTGATTCTGCTCCATATAATTTTGGGACATTGTTTGATTTTATTTGTTTGAATTTTGAATTTGTGCCCGTTTGTAATTGCGTTTGTGCCTTTGTCGGAGTCGTTTGTCCGGTCGTTTCTTGGTTGATTTAAGTTGTTCTTTTTTGATTTTTTTTGTTGGGATCGCTTAACGCAATGGCGAAGGTAACGGCTGCGAAGGCGGTGATCACCACAGAGCTCAGGTGGATTGTGGGTGCTGGAGGACTACTGTCCCGCACCGACCGGGACGCGGCTATATTAGATCGAGCTGATCGACTCCAGCAGCGTTTAGGGAACGTCGAAGCGGCCATGGTGGCGCTTATAGAAGCTGGCGCGGAAGCACCCATCCTGGCAACTGCTGAGGCCGATTACACGCAGATCATGACCTTGCACGACGACATCGTGGAGGCGGCGGCCATGATCAAGGTGAGGCAGGCGGGCGGTCCCGCCCCTCGCCCTTCCATCGGAACGGAAGGACCAGGGGTCACTGGTCGGCTCCCCACCCTGCAGCTGACCCACTTTGGCGGCAAAATGGAAGATTGGGGCTTTCAAAAATATGTTCGAGTCGTTAGTGGACTCCAGACCGGACTTATCGAAGGCACAAAAGATGGCGTACCTCCTCTCCACTCTTGAGGGTAAAGCGCGGTCGCTCATCCAGCACCTCCGAGTGGAGGACGCGCAATACGATACGGCGTGGGAGCTTTTAAACTCCAGGTATCAAAATGTGCGTTTGTTGGCGGATGCGCACGCCGCGCAGTTGCTAGCTTTGCCTAAGGTGGCGAATAGGGCACAACTGCGCCCACTCTTGCTCACGCCCGTTAAGGTGGCGTGTAACGCGCTCCGCATGCTGGGACTGCCAGTGGACGAGTGGTCTTTTTTGTTGGTGCATATTGTGCTGAGTAAGCTGACCAACGAGGTGCGCGCGCGTTTTGAGCGGGAAAACGTCGAACGGGACAGCACCGCACTACCCACCTTTAACGATCTGGTGAGGTTTTAGAGTTTGAGGCCAGGGCTGCGGAGACTACCATGCCAGGGACGACGGAACGCAGGCCCTCGGCACCTTCATGGAGGAGTAAGCCCAAACCACGACCGACGCTGTTACAGCGTGGAGCTAGTGCTCGGTTCGCGGTCAACATGGCAGTCGCTGCGAGGGACGCGGACTGCCTGCAGTGTGGCCGGATGGGACACGGCTTGCTGCAATGCAGGAGCTGGCAGAACCTGCCAGTAGCGGAAAGGCGCCGCATGGTGAAGCGGAACGAGCTTTGCTTTTACTGCCTGGACAGTCACTTTGCACGTAACTGCCCCCGAGCAAAGCCATGCAGTTCATGCCGTAGGCTGCACCACGAGCTGCTCTGCATGAACCGAAGCGGGGCCGGCTCCCCGCCAAGGAGGCAGGGGCCCCCTATGGGCGGGGGCGCTCCTGTGCGAAGCCCACCACCGTCGGACGGAGGACGCGGCTTCGATCGTCGCACACCCCCTCGGGATGGGGGTCGGGTGCCTGCGCGGGCCCCAGCGGTCCGGGACCATGCGCCACCGGTACATGGTCAGTACGTGTCTGGCCAGGCCCAGAATTGGCCCCCTATGGGCGGGGGCCCTAGAGCGGAGGCCAGAGGTGCGACACCTCCCTCCGCACCGGCTCCCAGCACAAGCCGGATGGAGCCTCAGCGGTTTTCCCCGCCGCTCCACGAGTACCCACGGTTGGAGTACCACCCGCCGTACGCTAGGTACGGCCGGGCTGCGGGTTATGCGCCCCCTCACATGGGGATGTGCGCTCGCCCGACGTACTATCCGGGCTGGAACCCCACTGGCTTTGAGAGAGTGGGGAGCCCATAACTAGTTTGCTCCCACAGTGGGACAGAACCACGGACGGTTCTGCTCCCGACCGGTCCGCGTATGGGGTAGAGAGGGGCGATTTGTTATTGTAAGAGCCATGTTAGACTCAGGGGCTCAGAAAAGTTTGGTTACCACCCGGGTGGCGCATCAGTTAGGTTTATCCGTGGAGGATTCGCCTTTCCCACTTCTTGGGGTTGGTGGCATACAGGTGAAGTGTCTGACGGGACAGACACTTGTCACCTTTTCGTCGCTGAAGTCTCCCACATTGAGGATCACGACTTCAGCTTTGGTAATGGACACCATTGCGGGTTGGCAGCCCTCTACAGACATACCGCCGAGCGCGATGTCTTTGGTATCGGGTTTGGAGCTGGCCGACCCCCTTGTCTTTCATCCTGGCCCAGTGGATATGCTCCTGGGCTCGGACGTATTAGGTTGGATCTCGTTAGGCACCCAGAAGGCCCTGGGTTCGTCTTCACTGGTGGCGGTATCCACCATTTTTGGTTGTCTTAATGGGTCCTGTGTTTGAAAGCGACTCCGTGGAGGAGCCAGCGTTGATCGCGTCTGCGTCCCTAGCCAAAACTATGCAACGATTTCGGGAGGTGGAGGAGCCACCTATGGTCTCCAGGATGGATCCAGACCACGCAGAATGCGAGGCCTATTACCAATCGAACACCGAGAGGTTATCCTCCGGCCGGTTTGTAACTAGGCTACCCTTTGTCACTTCTCGCCCTAGTCTCGGGCAAAGTAGGGCACTGGCGGAAAAGCGGCTGCTGTCCATGGAACGGCGCATGCAGCGTGACCCCGTGCTTAGTGAAAAATATATTGATTTCATGCGCGAGTACGAGGATTTGGGTCACATGTCTCCGGCTCGAGTCGATTGGAGCTCAACTGAGCATTATTTCTTGCCCCACCACGCGGTGGTCAAGGCCTCCACTGGCACTTGAGGACCGTCTTTGATGGGTCGGTACCCACTTCGAACAGGTTTTCTTTGAATCAGTGTTTGCATTCCGGTCCTAAGCTGCACAGAGGAATAATTGACATCATCCTGAACTTTCGAAGACATCAGGTGGTTTTTGGAGCGGACATCCGGATGATGTTTCGCCAGACGCTCGTACATCCTGAGGACAGGCGATTCCAGCTGATACTCTGGCGTGAGCGCCCTGAGGATCCCGTGACGGTGTATGAGCTCAACACAAATACATATGAGCTGAAATCCAGTCCTTACATTGCCATCAGGTCATTGTTGGAATTGGCAGAGCGGGAACGGATCCGCTTCCCCCGTGGGGCTTCCGTATTGTCGCGTGACTTGTACGTGGATGACGTCTGCACCGGAGCCCAAAGTATTGAGGAGGCGATCTTACTGCGGGATGAATTAACTGCGATTCTCAAAGCAGGAGGCTATGAATTGCGGAAGTGGTTGTCCAACGAGCCTCGAGTTCTGGAAGGGATCCCGGAGGATCACCAACAGAACCCTCACTTGTTTAAAGATGTGGATGATCCCAACAGGATAGCGGTGCTGGGCAGCACCGCAGGCTAACGGACATTTTTACGTTCCAGGTGGATTTGGGAGGTACCAAAAGCCTGGACCAAAAGGACGGTGCTGTCCATGATAGCACGCATGTTTGATCCAAATGGCTGGATAAGCCCAGTTATATTCGCTGCGAAATGCCTTCTCCAGCGACTTTGGACCTTGGGCGTCTCGTGGGACGAGCCGCTGATCGAGCCTACCTTGGATGATTGGCTCGAGTTGATCTCATCGATTGAGGAAATCAATCGGATTGCCTTGCCTCGTCGAATATTGCCGCCTGGGAAATATCAGGCCAGCCTTCACGGCTTTTGTGACGCGTCCGAGCGAGGCTACGCCGCGTCTGTTTACATGCGAACAGTTGACGCCGATGGTCGGGTCAATGTCTCGCTTTTGTTGGCCAAGAGCAAGGTTGCTCCCATTAGGACTAGGCTCACTATCTCAAAACTCGAATTGAGCGGGGCTCATCTTCTCGCTAGATTGTTGAGTCACGTCGCGCAAGAGTTGGCTGCCACGGTCGAGATACAGGACATCTTCGCCTGGTCGGATAGTCAGGTCGCGCTGGCATGGTTGCGCGCGGCTCCACATAATTTGGAAGTATTTGTGGGAAATAGGGTTTCCCAAATACAAAATATTGGATTTGACATCATATGGAGGCACGTACCGGGAGAGCTTAACCCAGCGGACTGTGCTTCCCGAGGGTGCACGGCTCCAGAGTTGGTGGCACACCCACTCTGGTGGGGCCCAGAATGGCTGGTAGGACCAGAAACCTCTTGGCCTGTTTGTCCAATGGACGGACCAGCCCAGATATTGCCTGGGTTGCGTGTGCATACCGCAGTCGCCGGAACGACTGCAGAACCGGATTGGCTACTGGCTCGCTACAGTAGTTTGGAGAAGCTGCTGGGTGTCACCAGCTGGATCAAACGCTTCATCCACAACTGCCGAAACCCCCAAACAAAGCGTTTGGAACCTTTCGCGAGTGCAGAGGAGCGCCGGAGCGCACTGCTGCACTGGGTTCGTGTCGTGCAGACCGAACGCTTCGAATCGGAGCTTCGTATCTTGCGCGAGGGACGCGCTAAGTTGAAAGGCGCGGTCGCTCGTTTGAACACGTTTGTCGACACAGATGGGCTTCTTCGGGTTGGAGGCCGGCTCCGGAAGGCGGACCTTCCATTTGAGAGCCGCCATCCTTTGTTGTTGCCCAAGGGCGGACCCTTGGTGCAACTTTTGGTGTCGGACCGACACATCCGCAACGCTCATGCAGGGTGCAGCGCGTTGCTGGCTATTTTGCAACGGGAATTTTGGATTTTGTCTGCCCGGAGAGCAGTCCGAGGTGTCTTGTTTCGATGCATCTCATGCTATCGAGTAAAGGTCTCCACTATGCAGCCTCAAATGGGTGATTTGCCGGCTGACAGGGTCCGGCCTTCGCGGTTAAGGCCGTTCGAGGGAACCGCGACCGATTTCGCGGGACCATTTTCGATCAAGACGACCACTCTTCGCAATGCCAGGATTGTGAAAGGGTATTTGTGCGTGTTTGTTTGTTTGGCCACCAAAGCTGTCCACTTTGAAGTCGTCTCAGCTTTGACCACAGAAGCCTTCGTCGCTGCGTTGGATCGTTTTGTGTCGCGTAGAGGTCTACCCTCACTTATTCGCTCAGACAACGGCTCAAATTATAAAGGCACTGTAAATTATATTAAGGATGTTTGTGAATTTTTGGAAAGCAATTGTAATAGTTTAAGTCAAATTGCTGCCCAAAGGGGGATAACTTGGCGGTTCAGTCCCCCAAATTGCCCTCATTGGGGAGGGATTTTTGAAGCTGCTGTAAAGTCAGCTAAGACCCACCTCCGCCGCACTATTGGAGAAACGGCTCTTACCTTTGAGGAGCTCGCTACGGTGTTTTGTAAAGTTGAGGCCGTCCTCAACTCTCGGCCTCTCTGTCCACTTTCGCAGGATCCAAATGACTTGGAGGTCCTTACTCCTGGTCATTTTTTGGTGGGAGGGTCTTTGAACGCCCTACCCGAATACCCGTGGAGGGATGAACGCGTCAACCGCTTGTCGCGATTTCAAATGTTGCAGCAGATGGCCCAACATTTTTGGAATCGTTGGTCTCTTGAATACTTGCATCTGCTGCAACAACGAGTAAAGTGGACGGATAGGACCGAGCCTCCCAAGGAGGGAGACTTGATCTTGTTAAAGGAGGCTAATCTGCCGTCCTTACTTTGGCGACGCGGCCGCATTTTGCGTTTATTGTTTGGGGAGGATGGGACTCCACGCGTGGCGGAAGTGCTGTTCGAGGGTTCCGTTTTAAGAAGGGCTGTGTCATCCCTTTCTCGCCTTCCGGTTGAGTGAGCTAGCGGTCTGCTTCTCAGACCGGGACGGGGGGATGTTTAGAAAAGATCAATGATCACGCCATCTTCTGTACATTTCATAATTTGTTAAAACTTGTTAGAAAAGCATGTCATTGTAAGCATGCTTTTGGGAACGAAACCTTTGTTTAGTTTTGTCAGCTCGTGCTGGCTCCACGAGATGGCGTTATGGGTATTTTTAATATTGAATTGCCGGAGCGGAAAACCGGCAACGTGATCGCTCGGCGCAGCCGCCGTTCGGGGCGAGTTGGCAACGGCACGCGTGCGCCGGTACTAGTCTCATAGCAAAGTTGCATTCCATTCGCTTTCACATTCGCTTTGGGAAGGCGTCGCGAGTGGACGATGTATTGTTTTGCTGTTCGTCTTTGGCATGGAGTCAGCCATTTTGAATGTGGCATTTTGTTGAGTGTTTTAATTATACAAACCGGCTGTTTGTTATCATTTTCATTGTAAGTTAAAAGTTAGTTTTGTGACGTGAATCGATGTTTGTTATATTTTGTCGCCTCGAGTGAATTTTGTATCGGAACAAAAGACCTTTCGTGGCACGTGCTAGGTGTCGCTAATTACTTGGAAGAACGAAGAAATTGTTACGAAGTCTCAACAACTTATTTCTGGTGCCATCTGTGTCTTTGTGTTAGCTTGGCCAAGTGTAGGTAGGGAAGTGTTATCGTCACAGGGCGGCGCCAGGTACCGAACGCCGGCGGGAGGACTCGTCGCGTGGCGTGACCGCGTGGAGAAAGTGGACCTTGATCCGTGAGTTTATTAACTATTAATAATAAGTTAATATAATGGTATTATAATAAGTTTTGTTTGTGTTGTAAGCCAATCGAAGCCCCAGGACGGAGTCGGCATTTGCGGCCCGTTCCATTTCGTCACTTTTCCTTTGCGTTACGTTTCCCTTTTGTTACCTTCCGGGATCGGTCCGCTTGCAACAAGCAACCTGGTAGCAGAGCGCAATTAGTTTTGGTTAAACAGTTTGGTAGCATTTAGGTAGCAGATCATAGTTAGTCATAAACATTAGTCGTTAGTCAACATTCTGGTAGCAGAGCGTAGTTAGTCATAAACTTTAGTCGTTAGTCATCAGACGGCTGGACCGATTGAAATGATTCAAACGTTATAATATTAGGTACACTCTCAAGTTGGTCCAATTTTTTAAAATTTGGAAATCGTTTCAGTACATTTCAAGTAATTTTGAAAAAAGCACGAAAATAGTATGATTTCGTGTGAATTACCTCGATGTTTGGTGGTATTACTTCTTTGTTTATGAACTGAAAAAGATAATATTTTTTTTGTTGGAAGAGGGATATCTTAAGTGTAGTTTTTTAACCGACTTCAAAAAGGAGGTTCTCAGTTTGACCCGTATTTAAGTATGTTTCTCCGCGATTATCTTACGTTTGGCTGAGCCGATTTTTCTACATATATAATATACCTTGCCTACAAGGTACCTACACTAAAAATAAAAAAATAAAAAATTGTTTAAAAAAAAAACCGACTTCAAAAAACCTACCTCTAAAAAGCAAGAAATAATATTCGTAATAATAAAAATACGTCTATTGAAGTCGGGTGGGGCTTTTAGAATAAAAAAAAGGAATTTGTACTCCAGCCCCACCCGACTTAATAGACGTTTTTTTATTATTACGAATATTATTTCTTGCTTTTTAGAGGTAGGTTTTTTGAAGTCAGTTTTTTGTTTTTTTTTTAAACAATTTTGTACTGTGGTAACTTTACAACGCTTTCACTGTTTTGTTAGAGTAATGTGTTATATCCGTTTAAATATCATAATATTTATGTTGATGCAATAAATAATAGTTACGGCTTTATAAACCGATTGAAAAGAAAACCAGTTGAAAAGAACTGTACAAATAAACTACTGCATTCATTTTAAAATGATTCAACAAACATTAACGAATTGCAAAATAATTTGACTGCTGCAGACCGGAGTTCCACAATCCGCTTGAGTATCCAGATATTTATTATCCGTGTGGCGTTTGAGAATAGCACCAAAGGTGCCAACTACAGATCATACAAAGAAGTGTTCTGTGGTGCCAACCTTTCACATAACAATTCCGTGGACCAATAAAGGGCAATAGTGCTTTCCAAGGAACTGCAATCTCCAATACGTTTGTGGGGATTATGCGTACATTCTCCCACCCACAAGAAGCCGAGAATATAGTGTACCTACTATTATATTGGGCTGTTACGACTGTGACAATTAGTAGTTGTGTCAAAGTGTCCACTTACTGGGAAGTACGCGTGGGCAAGGGTACCACCGGGCCCATCAAAAGGATCGCCATCACCGTGCTCTCCCTTCTCGAACCTGAAACAATTACAAAAATGTTTTTAACTTAGATTAATACTTAGCTGATAATCTTAAGATCAGCTCCATAACAGCAGTCTTTTCAAAAATATTGTAAAAACACGATTAAATTAATTTGTATCCACAATTTGATGGGATTTTCATTATTACATAGACCGTGTAATGATACTCGTAATTAGTTCCAAGGGGAAAAAACAGTGCAACCGGGCTTGAATTTAATAAACTTTATCTCACATAAATGTTGGCTGCTCTATTTTAATTAATAAGAAACACTGGTTTATTTACTTAAGGACGGAGAAGTTTGCAAATACAGACTAGAGAAATTCTATTGATAGAGGCACTACTACGTTTACGATAGATTTATGTTTTCTTGCTGCCCTTTGTTTTCGAATAATACCCAGTTCCATATATTTTATGAACTCTTAAGATAGGTAGTAGAAATTGAACGCAACAAAAGTATTGAGAGTAGACAGCGTTTGGATGCTACCAAGAACCAGCATCATCGCTGAATGACATGACATTACACGTATGCACGTAATTGTTGATGTGGGCAAGCGGATTAGCGTCCCCAATGACAACCATTTGTGTTCGTTACGCAACACAGATTGCCGGGGATTGTGGCTCAAAACGTATTATTACCTATACAATTGCTAGCGCACAATAGTTATGTGTACTCACTGATTTTGATATCTGCACTCAATCTAATGGTAATCGGTTTGTACGCTGACCTAAACATAGATTTGTACCCTTTACCTCCTTTTAGCTTTTTGTGTTGTTACTACATACAAATATTTCAGTTTGTATTGGTTTGTAATGAAGGTTGTATTGCACCCTTACTTAAAAAATAAAATTCTTTCGATCGATAATTTCTAAGTTCAAACGTCAAAAGAGAATTAATTCTCTTTTCAAGTTAGTTATGTTTAAATTTTTTTCCGTTATCGAAAATTGTCTTTTCTTTTAACAAGGAAACAAAAAAACTGTTTCTTTAAAACCAGAAAGTTTAAAATAAAATCACAATTACTCGGCTTAATGCTTGGTGGTAAGAATAAGAAATTCTATAAAAAGCTCACCTAATTTCAATATGAACCTGGCCGGATTTCTTCTGTGTAAAGGTAAGGTCGGTGTAGTCGGACCACACTGAAAAGGCCTTAGCTAACTCAGCATCTACCTCAGCGTGGTTCAATTTGCTCGGGTACTTTGAGATTTTGTACGTCAGGTTCTTCACACGCCACCTTGAACCTGGAAACAACAAGATTAATGATAACAATTTAGTAAAATGTATTTTTTTTAAATAACTTTTTTTGTACTAAAGGTTAGCAAACATTATTAGACGGAGTAAACGGATCTTTAGTAAGCAGTTATTGAGTACTATTTAAATCAAACACCATCAAAGCTATGATTCGACTTATGGAAATGGAAATGATTGCATAAAAAAAATATTTTGCTTTGTAAGTATGAATAATTTTTTGTATCAGGTTCATCACTAACGTGAGGAAAGAATACGTGTACTTGAACATAGCAAATGTTTGTTACTGACAAGGTCAATTCTTTCAGATCCCTCTTGATAAGTTTATTCATAAACCAAGGGCGTTCTAGTCTCATATTTCAGCGGCAAAGTTGACTACTATCGATTTTCTTTGTATACTAGGAATTACTCTATTCATTATTATTGGCGAGTCTTTTGTGTGAAAAATTACATTACAATTTTTCTGTATTCTAAGGCTTAACTTTCAAACTCCTCGCGTAACATTATAAGAATCTTTTGCTGTACTCAACATTGTAATGTCTGTATTCTACTTTCATAGCAACATCATTGGAAAAATTACGGAGTTTGGGAGTTACGACAATCGACCTCTTTTTACAAAACATGCCTATGTATGTATCGTTATTATCTGGATGTCATGTCTGGATTTAAGGTAATATTTAGATGTCTCACCTTGTAAAGCGTATCTTTTGGCACGGCTTTCCCCAAAACCTACTTTATCACGGACACCACACCTGGGCAGTGACATCACATCAGCAGTCTCTTTGTCTATTTCGCCTGAAAAGATAAAAGAAAATTATTTTTATTATTTTTGAAAAGGTCGTAACTTTTCACAGCCTAAAGCCTTATTATTATTAATAGTAATATTTATATTAATAAATACAAAAGTACTAAAAAAAATTTACAATAAACAACGAAAACGGAAACCCCTCATGCTAAGTGACACGGTCTTTAACAAATTTCGTCATTAGAAATAAAGAAAAACTCTCGCAATCGATTTCGAAACAGCTCTTTTCACTTAATTATTTTAAATCGCAGTATCTTAATCAAGTAATTAACGGATTCGTTTAACAGCTCAAGTAGTTTGAGTTGATTCATGATTCTAGATCTGCTACAAGAATAAAAATATGTTTTATTGTAAGTATTTTATAAGACAAAGACGGTATTTCGTATCATAAACTTTAAAAGCGATTTGTAAAATTTAAACAATGTCATTCTCAGTTATTTTTTTAACATACAAATAACTAGTAACGTAGCTCGGTCATTGTATTTGTCAAAAAAAAACTAGTAAAAACACCAACAATAATGAAGTTTTTTGTATGGCAGATGACGAGGAAGTAATTACACAAATACATAGAAATACGCGGAAACGTCCGAACAGGTGTAAAGCACATTGACATTTTATGATTATTAGATGACTTTTGTTATCAAAAACTAAATACCCACAACACATACTGAAGTGTGTAGGTATTTCCTTTTTGACGGACTCAAAACTTTATCAATGATTGTAGATAGTGTTTTGTTATCAAAAACAAAACACTACACACCTTCAAATACTGGAACGTCATTTTTAAAATATATGTCATTGGTTTGTGGAAGTAAGTATTACCTATTTGCAAAAACTACTCCCTGATTAAGCGACACGTTAGCGAATGGGAAGTTAATTATTGTTTTTTTATCCTCAGTACTAGCCGCCCGCCGTTTCATTAAAGCAGAGAACTGCTGAAAAATGCAGTAAGAATACTACATTTTTATACCTATATATATATTCTCCTGAAGTTATCAGGGTTTTCATTATTATTTGAACAATGTCAAGGTCACCGATAGGTACAACAAAATTGTTATGGAGGATGACTACCTTGACGAATCTACAAGGACTGGCTGTGCAACATTTCTATGTTAAATCTGACCTTTTTGATTGAAAATTAGTAGCATTACCAAATGGAATACTGTGTTAACTATGATCGTCACATATAATTTTGTTAATTTGATGGAAAATTACCATTTATGTTACTGAAAATATTACGAAAACTCGTTATAGGAATTACTCACAATTTCCTACAAGAATGAGTAACAAAAACCAATTACCTACCACATTGAACATTACCTCTGGAAACACTCATAGGGTAAGTAGGTACATACAAGGCTTTCCTTCTATTCCATATACCTATGTATTTTTAAGTTATACACGGTCTGAAACAGCTACTCAACTTTTTTCCCATCGCACTCTTTGTGATTGCCCAAAAATATATTATACTTTGAGTTGACACACAGACACCAATGAATTAATAGTAAAATAAATTTATAACAAAACTAACCATAACTTTAAAACTGAGCTATTTTCCGCCGGCGACTTGAAACTTTGTCGGCGTGGAATTCCATCCGTAGGAAATTTCAAAAATCCTTTCTTAGCGAATGTCTATCTATGTCATTCATAATAATCAGCGGGTCTATCAGCTAAAAAAATGAAGTAATAAACTGTAATTTGACAATGTATGTGATACAATGCTACTTAATTTCGGCACAAATAAAAACTTATCCAAAAAAAGTAGCGATGTATCCAATCCATCTATCAAATCAGAGCGATTACAATAGCAATGTAAGTTAGCCGATAGAGCCCGGTCAATCCTTCCAGTGGTTTGAGCTGTGCGATGATGAATCAATTAGTCAGGAACTCAGGACATTTATAAGTTTAGTATAGATGATTAAATGGTTAGTCTCGGCAACCGTATATACGTGCCTCGACATGAGAAGTAGTTTATTGGTCTTGACAGCACAGCTATTATGTAAGCAAAAAACGCAGGAGCCACATTTAATACATAATTCAACGGCGGTCAGTACACGAGCTTCCATATACTCGATTACAATAAAACATTCCTAATTATGGTATTAGCGACACAGATTTACGTATATATACGTATGAACGTTTAATTTTATAGTTTATTTTTTCTTATGATAGTGGAATCTATTTTTTTTTGTTGCGTTAGTGAATTAAAGACTCTTACTTAGCTGAGCTTAAAGTTTTTTTTTTCAACTAAAACATATACTCTACATTAAGTACCTATGTATAGATAATTAGGTATGTTAGTGTGATGGTTACCACCATTCTTTCAAATAAGTACCTACTCATTATAGCAATAAGACATCCACTACTGTATGTAATAATTTTCAAATAATTTATCTGAGTTGTCCAAAATTACGAGATGAGTATGGTAGAGAATTCCAATGCCAGATGTATAAGATTTTTCAATATTTATTTCCGACTGAACTAACTCTATAGACGTAATGTATGTGTCGACGATGAACTTCATGGCCACAGAATTACAGTATTAGGAGTAATGATTGACCAGGCTAAGCTCCTGGCACTCACGACTGATGGGCAAGGTCATGGTGGCCACTGATGTGAGGAAATTTCGTTAACCTATGTAATCAGACGCACGATTTTACACGTCATGTTACGGTGCGGTGTACATCCTATCGGAATGAATAAAAGTCTATTTTAAAACCTGTGGGTACCAAAAACTTTTTCATTAAACACAATATTATTATAGTACATACAAAATCACAGACATTATTGTGATTCCAAAATAAGTAACTAAAGCACTATAGCAACTATTTTATAAAATAGTTTGTTTTCTACATAGACCCAGCCAGGGATCGAACCCGGGAACGGGGAAGAGATGGACGACATCATGAAAATCGGTACGCCACTCGACCACGGAGGTTGTCATCGACCTCCACTTGTTTTTTTACCGCAAGGCGAAGGAGTTCAGCACCAAAAACAATGGACAATCAGAATTTGACATTTTCGCTCATTATAACGAAACTTGACCGAAATTAGTTAGTTACCACCCGAGAGGCAAATTGCATTTTTGCAATGCAATTTAAGGCTATTTTAAGACTTGTATTTTAAATAAATAAAATAACACTAACTAGTAAAGAGCAATGCAATTCCAACAATTTTGCAATCAACTGGTTTTTATGGCTTTGTATAAAATAAAGTTGCATAAAACTAAATTAGTTGTTTGTTTTCATCATCTGATTTAATTTTATTGGATTGGTTAAGTCGTTGTATTTTATAATGCAATGCAATTGTGGAGTTTTACCGCCATCGCTAAACTTTAGACGTTAGATCATTTACCTTATATAATTGAATAAAAGAGATAAATGAGAATAAAAGAGAGTCTGTCTGGCTGTATAAGTTAATTTTTTAATTTATACAGCCAGACAGACATAGAAAATTAGTCGAATTGAGAACCTCCACCCATTTTTAAGTCGGTTAAAAAACAGGCAATGCGAGTCTGGCTCGCATGCCAAGGCTTGTAATCAAAGTGCCAAGGAGGTTTCCGTACTAATGTCATTTACTACAACCTACAAACTACCTGTCAGTTTTCTGATGTTATCGTTTACAATTAGTGTTGTGACACCTTGCGTCCTGTCCTGACATATTTTATGATTCTAGGTCCACGAGAAATAATAGCTTTGTCTGTTTCACGGAATACCTATATTTGATTTATTCAGATTCAAAGTTTGATAAATTAATGCTAATTAAAGCTGAAGCTAGATATTTTCACAGCTGAAAAGGATTATAGACCGAATTCGATAAGTTTGTATCTCCTTCAACTTGTAAAGTACTCGTAAGTATCTACGAGAAAAAAATATCCATATCTTGACAGGAAGATGGACATGTGATGCTATAAAAGTGTTCCGATTTTTCTTTTAAGTTACGGAACCTCAACACATTCACGATGCTCATTATATAATAATATGACAGTTGTAAGTAATGATTTTATAATAATATAATTGTAGATTTCCTCGACTGTTGTTGTTCTCAACTATTATTAACAGTAATTATGTACGCATCTTATTCTATTTCCTTTTACGTTATTGATAGAAACTGTCCAGTCGATGTATCGCATAAAATTATAAAGATGACTGTGTTTCGTATGCATTATATATTATATTTATAGTAAAACAAGTCCGTGTTCTCTAAATCATTCAGAGAAAATTCATTAGCTTTTTCAGGATTTCTTTTAAACTTTTCCTCAGCATTTATACTGTTCAATTAAAATGTAACTTGAATTTAAAATAAAAATATTGTATAAATAGATAGTTACTAATAATAATCTTAAAATTCTCAGATCTGCCCGTCATCTCTATTAAAAATTTCCATTCTCCTTGTTTTTCCTTTCCATGCATTTCACAAATGTTCCGTGTATTTCACAAATCATATATAATTTAGTTAAATATAAAAGGTAAAGTTAATCCTTACCTGTAGCATTCAATCCAGCGAAGCTCTGAAACTCGGCGATGGCGCGTCTCCAGGAACTCTCATCCATAATATGCCCGCTGGAGGGGTTCCTCACGGATGGACTGAGGTATCCGTACTGCGCTAGGTACATCTGGAAGTACACGTCATCGTCAAACTGCCGTATCCACGATGGATATGGACTTCTGTTATTTTCATGAATGGTATGGGTGTTAGGAACATTACGATCGGTGATGTAAAACTTTTTTCGATTTGTGATTCGAAAAAAAAAGGCAAATAAATAACTTTTTATGTCCTACCTATTTTTGATAATATTGGATGCACCGAGCGTAATGTGAAGCGGTGCATGATAACTACAAGCAAGATGATCAACAGATTGTCACAAATACGTTTAGCTTTCGTTTTAGCCTTCTTGTTTAAATTAAAAAAAAAATACTTTGTGCCACTCTGTTGATGCGTAAATACTCAAGCAATTTTAATACGTTAAATCATGCAAATATGAATCAGTAGCTTTAATTATCACTACGTTTACAATATTATTAGTTTAATCGCTGCGGTTGTTCATCTGTTATTATGGATTTAACTAGGTATCTATGACTCTGAAAGGTAAACGATTATTGAAGACTGAACTCCGGATAAAATTATATTGAAAAATAGACTTTTATCCTACATAATAAGTCATGTTTATTATATCAATAAATTGCTGGAACGTGGATTCCCAACCTGTCAATTTGTTTGATTAGATCTAGTTATAGAATGCGTGTTCGATTTAATCTGTCGAAGGTTAGCCACCCATTGTCATCCACTCTTGCCATTGAGATAACAAGACAGACGCCATAAACAAATTAACTGTGACATCAAGATGTTTTATTAGTTCCTTTAATCGTTAGTAGAATGATAATAACGTTTACTATTCAGGCATTACTAAACGCAAACATATTTTGGTCAAAACTCAGAAGTTTAGAAGTCAAATTGAACTTTTTGCAATATGATTTTACATACTGTTTGGTAATATCTATTATCTGTGGTAATATTAATATAAGAACATTGTTAAACCGAATATGGTAGATGGGTACCATGTATATAACCCCAGAAAATTATTATTAAGTATGAAAACCACCACATGGCTGATAAATTTCCTTTTTTTTTATTTGTATGGTAAACTGCAAAGCTACGACCCTTGACGCAAAAAAACTATTGCATTCGATAATCAATCCCAAAACACATTTTCCGCCTAAGGTTGCCATGCCGCCGCTATGAAGTTTATCAGACAAAGAAAAATAAGTTTTTTAAGTGTTGATTTTCAGGGTTTATATAATTATCTGGTGTTGTATGGTACCCTATCTACTATATTCGGCTTTATAAGGTTATTGCCAACACCTTGTATAATGTCGCGGGTTATTGATCTCTCAACTGAGCTACAGTACCTACTTTGAAATAAAACACTTTTTTAACGGATGCTAACGCGGTTTTATTGAAAGTACTTTGGTAATCAGTTGGTATTTTATTTGATGCTTGAGAGATGAATACAGTTGTTTTTCAAATACTTAGATATTGCTTGTCATTAATATTTATACTAAAGAGGAAAGATTGTCTCTGTATAATTTGACAACGGTTACTTCAAGAAACCTGTTAATTTAATAAATAAAACACCTTTCTTTGTTTTACCACTTTAAAAAAGGTGAATCAGACACGGCTACCGCATGGCGCAGATGAAGATTGTAGACATAACTGGCCTTGCGTGACACGTGCGTTGCATCGCAATGCCACGTCAGTCTACGCTTCCCACCTAGGGTTACCATCTGACAGGCTTTTTTCGGTTTAGACAGGCGTGCGGCCGGTGCTAAGCTGTGACAGGATTTTTTTTAATTTGGCGAGTCTCGCCGAAATTTGAAAGTTCGCATACATGCTCCAATCACGCAAGCCCGTGGCGAGCTACCCGCCCGCCTAGAAGAAGCCACAGATTACAAGATTAGTGGATGAAACTGACTAAAAATCGCACTTCTCGGCCATTTTTAACACGTTTTTATTAGGTTGCTTTCTCGTTTATTTGTTTGTTTGTCCGCAAAGTTTGCGAACGATTTTATACTAGCTTCCCGATGAGCTAGAGACTTGAAACTTTGAACATAGGTCAGATCTTGAAAGCAATGCAATATTATGGTGTCATTGAGCTGATCTGATGATGGATCCGGAAAGGCCACAGGAAATCTATGATGAAACCATACAACCCCCTCGTGTTTGGGCTCGTTAGAATCGTCTTGATGAGTACTCTAACGGGAGACGAGGTCCAGGGTCTGATGATAAAGCTGGAAGGCCATGCCATAGGAACTCAATGTTGAAACCGTGCAACCCCATCGAGTTTGGGCTCGTTTGAATCGTCTTGACGAGTACTTTGTTGTTGTATAAAGCAGCTGAGTAAACGTTTATGTGATACGTTAATATGACAATTTAGCTGTATATCCTTATACAGCTAATAAGTGTTTCAAACACAGATATACAACTAGCAGTGATAAGCGTTACTTATATACGACTTTAATATCACTACTTAGTGATAATCACATATTGCCTATTATCACATTTTTGCTAGCTGAGATAATATTATTTTTCTGAAAAATAAGGTATTTTGTGCATCCTAGACAAGCGTCCTCCCTTACATAGATGGTAGCCCTATTCCCACCCGACTCTGCCTTCCTTTGTGACATCACATCAGTCAAATGTCAATACCCCCAAACACCCAACTATTGTCATCATCATGCCGCCAGAATAAGCAAAGATTGTATTTACTCAGTAACTGATATCTTTATTTACATTACAAATAAAACATTATTTAGAGTCTAAAGTTTAGACCTAACCAACTGTAAATGTCATTAGCTTATTATGACCTGTATGTACGAGTACTTTGTCTGCGCTCTTATATTTTTATGAGGCACAAAACGATATGTTGTTCTGAAATGACTCATGTTTACATGGGATTTGAATTAAATTACAAAACAAAGATAATACCCTGAGAAGACATAAATAGGTCTAAATTAAATAATTACATTGTCACCCAAACACGATCGGATTACAAAACAAATGTCACTTGTTAAATAAACATCGTGGTAGAATTAAAGGTATAATGATTGGTTTCTAAGTTTCTATATTATTGTTCCAGCTTTTTCATACCTATTATCGTGATTGAAAAAATCCATGCTAGTAATTTTATTTGAATGTCAATGCTAAGGAAAAAATACTAATGACTAATCAATCATGATATTTTTGATTTGGCTCGATTTGGAACAGCGGCCGTTGACATTCGCTACAGACATTGTTTGTCGTACCACAGTCATTGTCAATATACAAAAATATGGTGTACAGTACACTACGGATATCTGATCATACTCCACCAAGGTCGCTGGTGAAATGGTAACAACTAAAACATTAAGCACTGACACACGCGACGATTCTTTAAAATGCATGTTCCAAGGTTCTACTTGCATTTGTCCATTTTATTATTCACAGAGAAACCAACAATAAAAAGAGGTCGTAACATACTTTACGAGCATCAAACTTCATTCTTTTCCCTTGGAACTGGTTACTGGCTGGTTACAAATTACTTAAATCCACGAAAAGTACACGGTGTGCATTAACAAATTGTGAAAAATAACATACGTGTCACAAAAGCCTATCCAAGGTAGATGATATTTCCCGGTAGTACGACGAAGACAGGACTTGCATTAACTTTTCTCGTTATGTGAATAAATAACGAAGCACTGCGACAAACTTACGATGACAGATGCTAATCAGAAAAATACGCAAGCTGTAAAAAGGTGGGTACACAATAATACATCACTAATCAGTTATAGACAAAAAAGTGATGATCATTTGTTTCGGTTTACATTTGAATTTTGACAGTTGAATTGAATAACAAAAGCTCGGCATTGGGGTCAGTGTGCCTTGGTACCGGTGAGGCTGTTTCGCGCTCTCGTATCTCGTCCCACCGACCTACTTCAAAATGCAAATTTTGACGCCTCCGGACATGTGGCCAAGATTACCAAAAGCGACAGCGAAAAGATTTAAATTCGGGGAAGTATCTTTCTGGCTTTAATCTGTCTTATACGCATTACAATAATTTCACGCTTTACCTTTATATCTACAAGTAAATAGTACTTATATGGTAACCGTAAAAATAATCGATAATTATTTGAAAAGGTGATTTATTTGTACTTATTTACTTTAAAGGAAATCCTATTTCGAAAATATTTGCCTTTATTATTTACACATATAAATAAATAAGCAGATTTAAAAAAAGACAAAAACACGTGATATTAAATGAGTAGGTAGGTAGGTAGGTACTTAGACTCGAGTGGTGATAATTTAAGTTAACATTAGTAATCGATAGACTTGTGCCAGTTAATTGTTTGCATAGTGAGTTACTGTTGAATCAGTGTCCACCTTACTTTAATCGCACCAACAAAGTAAATTGTCGAGTGTGGATGATTCATACGGCCTTAGTTTTTTATTGCTGGACATCCTGTCGGTGACATTTTGTTTGACTAAAATTTTATCCACTTGTTAATTATGCCATCTGGGGACTTTCTTAGTTTGCATAAATATTATCACGATTTACAGTATTTTTGTCTCGTTACTTTAAATACGAGCAGAAGTGGATAACTTTCAGGTAGGTACCTATGTATTAATAACCTTATTAACACTTTGATAGAATTGAAATCAAGTGCCATTTAGATTTGATAGGCTTCCTTGTCAAGCGTCAAGGCCTATCAAATTGTCTAAAAGAAAACAGAAAAGATAATCTGAATTTAAATGTCTAATCATTATTAAAATAACTTCTTCGGTTCCAGAAGAGAAAACTTACTTTCAGACAATCGACTATTAATAGCTGTAAACAATTCGAATTTCAAATAGTAAGACAATCTCTCATGGTTAAAATTATATCTGAGTATAAAATGATAGAGAAAAATCGTAGGAAAAGATAATGAAATTGTTTCCAATGTTTCTATGATTGAAGATGTTTCTGACTGAACTAATATCGTAATTAAGAATTTAAATTTACAGGACATAACAAACAAATATTCATTGGTAAAAAGAAAAACTACAATCTATTTGCTACATTTTACATTCTATGTCTTTACTGTAAAATTTTAATTAATATATAATAATAATGACGTATATTACAGGGTAATGCAGGAGCCCAATCACGGTAATTCTGAACGATAAAACCAAAAACGTTACGTTGTCATTAAGGTTATATTTACTTAAAAATCTTTGGTTTATCTTCATAATTTTCACTTAAATTGTCCCAGATTGTAATCCTAGACTCCTTAGGCAGAGTATTCAACAACTCTAACAAAGCTAAAGCGGGTATTTTTCTGTAAACGAAACTGAAACGGTAACGATTTAGCTTTGGTTTTATCGTTAAAAATTAGCGCGATTAGGCCCCAGGTAAAAGGCAATATATTGAAAATGCCTACGTAAGTCGCAGGCAGTTATCAGAGCGATTACGTGTGAGCTATGCGGGCACTTAATGGCTTCGGTTTATGATTGTCCATCATTTTTATTGCAGCTGAACTGTTGGTTGTTTGCATTATGAAGCAAACTGTTGGCATTATGATCTGACATAGTCAGACTGTCAAATATTTTAGTAAAAAATCAGCTTGATTTTTGAGAAGCTTCATGACCTATTTGAAATTTGCTCAGCAATTTGTTTGATACTCGCGTGAATGTAAAGATATTTAAAAAATATCCACGTAACTATAGCTAAGCACAAGAAAACACGACGCAAGATTAAACAATACTAATAATGCTATCGAAACTAGAAATAGAAAGCCTGACTGAACTAAGAGGTGTAAACATTTTTTATCAATGAATTTTAAAAACCTCTTCTTATCAAACCCTCCTCTAGTCACGTTATGGCACACACTATCAACGTGTGGCCCTAATAAGACTTGTTGTTATACGTTTTGATGTCCATCCGATATTCCGGGAAGTGCATCTGCCCATGTGTTCGTGATACGCCGATATGCCATACAGAGAAATTAGATTAGATCTAGCTGCACGTGTAAAAAATTAAGACTATTTCAATGTTTATGTGGCCTTACACAAAGAGAATTGGTAAATTGAATTCACTAAAACAAAATGAAGCTGCTTATTCTATTTAGTAACTTGTGTTCTTATTTTAAAACGATTGTGATATCGTTGATTTATTTGAAAAGTTGAATGAAATGCTTATTTTGGTGTGCCATCATTTTAAGATTTTCTATAACTTAAAATAAAAAAAGTTGCACTCAACTGTATAAAATAATAATTTTCATAATGTGCATAGTGAATCCACGTGAATAATGATAATTAAAATACCACTATTAATTTTCCGTGATATTTTTCGTAGTATTCATATACTTGTACTACTTTTCAGCGACTCTGTTATCCTTGACATTAAATTTCTCTACATTATTCGGCAATAATCGGCATCTTTTGTTGAAACACTTCCATTCCAAATCTATTTAGTGCTAGTTTTTATAAGTAAGTAGGTACTTACAAAGATAAGTTGCGACATTTTTATTTTTCACATTGCAAAACTCTGAAATAAAGGTGATATGCAAACTTTTCTCAAAATATACAGTACCCTTAGCACGAACAGCTATCGAAAAAAATAACGCGCGTAAAATCATTCGATAGATACATTTTATATTGGAAATTTGTATAGCGCCATCTATCGCCGCTAAGCGAAATGAATTTTTCCATAGAGAATTGTCTATCGAGTAGTTTTACGCACGTTTTTATTCTCGATAGCTGTTCGTGCTAAGGGTACAGATATCGCATATTTACTTTTTCATATTACACCTTATATTTTTTTATTTATGTGCTGTATTGTAATTATTGTATTAGGTATTTACTATTAGCATAGACTCATACATAAATCAGTAAGAGGATTACCAGTCTCATTATAAATGGCCGCCAATTCGTCAAAACCTAATTTTTGTTTATTTTGGGTATTACCATCCATAACCCATTCGCTTCAACAAAATAAATAAATACATAGATTTACCATAAAGCTTAATTCTACAAAGCAATAAATAACAAAGTGCATTGAGTCCATAACAATGCTAATGACCGCTCCTGCGCCCACGCAAAGTGCATCTAACTAAAGTGATGTAAAAGTGATCATAATTGTAGTATTATAATCCCATTATGTACACACTCTTGACACAAAAAAATATCGTTTCGCAAGTAATCAATATTTCTTTTACATGTGAAGTACCTACATCAAACAAATAGAGATTATCAAAGTAAAGAAACAACAAGTAGAGTTTACATTGCGTGCTAGCTTTTACAACTTTACAAGTGCGAAGTTATATTACGAGTATTTATTATTCGAAAATGTTATTTAAAAAAATCATATTTTATTATTAAATTCTTAATTTTAAAATAATAATGGAAGTAACTATAAAAAAACAAAATTTATAAAATAATGATGATTCAGAAGTGGATTTAAGTTGAAAAAATTTATATTGCTGTTAATGCAAATGTAAATCTTTATCGATTACAAATAAGATTTAATAATAAAGAGGTGAGGTATCACGCAGTTGCATGTAGTTCGCCAATTACAAATGCTACCTTACTACCATAAACTTAATATTCCGTATTAAATAAGTTTATGCTTAGGTGTACTACACCGATGCATGCCAATGGGGTGACAGTTTCGAACCTGCGCCAAAGCAACTCGTGGACTACATTATTCGTAATTAGTCCACATGTCTTCACTACATGTCGTTTAATAATCCCTAATGATGTTATTGTAACTAATGCTACTGCGCATTTGAGTACCTATTGAAGTTATTTTACGTCGCCAAGCATTCTTTGTATTTACCTAGTTAGAGTGAGGTATGCAAGAAATAATGAGGTCAATAATTTTAATATTCACACTCAAAATGTAGGAAAAAAATGTCCATTTGACATTGACGTGAAACTTTTGTCAAGGTGAATTAAAAAAATATTATATGCGTAACTAAGTCTACGAAGGCTTTTATTGGAAGTTTATTTAATTACGCGCAATAACTTATTTTTCGCAAAGATTTATTTAATTAACTAATAGAGTTTATTTTAATCACAAAAAAACGCAAGGTTTAAATTATTTTCTTGATTATTTATATCCTTTTTAAATATGGTCTTGTTTGTATTTGTCTTAGGTAATTATTTTGTTTTTCTTATATGTATGAGGATGATAATAAGACCATTTTATACACCTGTGGTGCTACTGATACACCATCATTGATTGATGAACACTATTAATTAATTAATTCAACAACGTGGGTGGTTTCAGGAATGTTGATATTGATGTTAAGTAAAGTTCTTACTTATGACGGCGGCGTAATAAATAGGTATATCCATTTATTTATATACGCACTTAGTGCTTTTTAAAAAAAATGATCTCGGAGCAATGTTACTCTATACCACAGACCATACAACAAATACTAGTCTGTGTTCTATAGTTATTTTTCTTTATTTTTAATCTTTCACACGAAAGTATTTTTTTTATATAAATAAAGTTCGCACTCTCGGAATATTTTTTGTAAATAACTTTTTTGATCGAGCGAGTGCGAAGCGCAGGTGAAGCGTCTCTGCTTCAGCTTAGGTTAGGCAGGTCACATTTCTTACCCGATTCCCGTGAAATTTTGTGAGCAGGTTCGGTAATTATAACCATAGATTATGTGTTATTCAAAATTTTTTCAAAGCACCCATTTCAAAAATATTCAATATTAAAAACGCTATCTGGCTTCGAAGGTAATATGATAAAAGAATACCTACTAAACAGCACATAGTACCTAATGCTCGTGGTGACTCCTACAAGTATTAGATTATATTTAAACAACATACAATTTGAGCTACTTTTTAAAGCACAAACGCCAGGTCTTCAGCTCACTGAGCCACTAGTAATAAGGAATTTTCGAGGAACAACTGTTATATTTTTATATTTTCTTAATTCCTTAAAGGTTTAGTCGAAGGCGGAACGCTTCCATTTCCATCACGCTTATTCATCCGGCGCACGAGCAATAGATAATTGCGCTCGCAATTAGTTTCAATTATGATGCGATTGTCAAAAGATTAAAATAGAATTTATCGCGTGTGAACCACTACTTTTCCGCTGTAGAATGTAGAAAATTATTTTTTTATTTAACCGTCCGCAGCGCCCGCGCAGCCTTTGTGTGGACTCACGTTGGTCACGTGTACTTGTGCATTGTCTTGATCCTAGTCGTCAATGATTGCCTGCCAATCATTGGGCCCTGCGACTACACGTGAGCGAATCTATCTAACGCGTACCCTCTATTCTATAACCTAGGTACTGTTAGGTACTTACAGTTTTTTCTCTAGTTCGGTAAAGTTTGGTAAGGTAAGGTTCATAATATTATGTTAGATTAGATATTATCGTAGCAAGCTAAGTTTTCGAGGAGCTCGGTGGCGCAGTGGTATAGCGCCTGGCCCAGCGATTGCAGAAGTTAAGCAACTATCGCAAGGGTAGGTCATGGTATGGGTAACCAAAAATTTATTATCTTGAGCTCCTCCGTGCTTCGGAAGGCACGTTAAGCCGTTGGTCCCGGCAGCATTTGCTCGTTAACACCCACCAATCCGCATTAGACCCGCGTGGTGGGTTATGGCCTTTCCTTCTCATCCACCCATAAGGAAGTTCTGTACCCCAGCAGTGGGGACATTAAAATGGCTGCTGGTCTAAGTTAAGTTTTTATTTCATTAAAGTAGTCCGACTCGCACTTGTCCGGTTTTTTTTATATAAGGTAAGTACTGTGATTTTTAGCGCCTGGTTATAGTTTTCAGCGTCTGGTCATTAGCAGCTGGTCGAAATCACCAATAAGTCATTCACCGCCGACAGCGGCGCGGACAATGAGGAGCAGGCGGCCGTGAGCCTCGAAGGTCGCGGCAGCTTCCTGCGTGCGTGACGCGCATTCAGCGAATCAATGGCGTTGCGAAAATCACAACAAATCACCCTCGAACCTGCCCTGTCATCTGAATGTGGACTTTCCGTTGTTAAATCTACTTACACAGCAAACTGATTGGGGCACGTCATAATATTTCAGCAATTCAGCATGTCCCACTATCAATGTAACCCTTGAAGAACTTGTAAAAACAGAGTTGTAAAATTATGATGTCATTATTGATGGAACTGTTTACCTACAAAAATACCGAATTCTTCAAAAGTTGTCAAAACGGTTACCTATTTTATTTAGTATACAAAACCAGTAAAACAATAAATAAACAAAACTACTGAATAGCACAACGTTGCTGCATCACGTGCATTAACATACAATCGTTGAACAGCTTTACTATGGCTATCTTCGATCAATCGATGACAACAAAAGCATCCACGTTTCCCATGCTCAAAACATCATTATGTGTGAAGGATTTAAATAGAACGAAAAGAGGAGAACAACTGACCGCAGCGAATGACGCATCTGTGTGGCACTAAAACATTTGTTTGTAGGTCTCATTACTTAAATAACACTTGCACTTAACGGGAGCCGTTAGTTTTAAGAAGCCTTCAAATTACGGTATTAGTAAGGTGACCGGGTCGGTTTTTGTCCAACCGGTTTGAGGTTACGGCATTTTTTTTCACTACAAACAGTTTCATGTCATTGGTTTTATCTAGTGTGACAAAGAGATAACTCACAAGCCGTATTAGGACCTGAATTTTATTGCCCATTATGTCGCTTGTTTTTATTCCGAATCTCGGAACTAAGCAATCGCAACGCACATCCGACGATGTCGCCACTTATCGTAATCTTCTTCGAAATACAAGAAAAACATTTCCCAGGACTATGACTCGTGACCAGGGTTAAAGACTCGAGCTGCTCGCATTGTGTGCTAAAAATTATTTTGTTTTCATCACGTTTATCTTGGGTACGATGGCTCCGGTGATCGTGAGATCCTGAGATATACACTTCCCAAAAGGCATATAAAAGAGGCGGCTGACACCAGCTTAACAGTTAGGTATGCACGACGCGCACTGGCCCACGCACTTGGACCCATAACTTATCTATCACCACGCCTCAAATACTCACTTAAAAATGTACACTTTGTTGCAGAGACTCAGAGGCTTTTTTGCATCCTGAGATGCTTAGGAAAATACTCATGAATATCAGTTTTAGGTTCATTGTTCTTCTAAACACAGATGTAGGAATTTTTACGCGAAATGTCCGCTCGATGGGACACGTGTCGAATTTTTATATCGCATTAATCGAGTCATGTTGGAATGATGGAAACAAAGCCTTGCAGGTTCTTGGCACTTTCGGGCTAGGGCATTGTTCTTGGACGATTCGGATGCCAGGATAATGACCCTCCTTAAATAGGAGGACTTTGAGCATAACAGTACCTGTTCGACATGACAGGAAATACTTTGACCATGACAATGTGCCAATGTAAGACTAAACAAAGCTTACTGAGCCATATGTCATAAGTGCAATGACCTGAAATATTTAAAAAACTGAATTGCACTGAACCTTAGGCTGTTTATTTTCGTGACCGTAACCAATACGGCTACGCACGACACTCGCCTGCACTGAAGCGTATCCTAGTAACGATTTCTGCATTTCAATACTCCTTTTATCAACCGATATTATTCAACATTTGTCGGAACATAAACATAAAGTACTATTTGTTCCACTCATTTCTTTGAAAGTTGGAAAACGTGAAAAAGTTTTGCAAGTTTTAAGGAGAGTGCAGAACATATCATATCTCAATATTCTATTAGATACATTTCTATTTTAAACGAAAAAGAAATGCATTGCACGTGCATGCAGCACGTGCTATGCATTTCTTTACTTATCGCAGTAATTGAAAGGGGTGAGTTTAAGTACTTAATTAACATATAACTGTTTTTTTTTAAACTTAGGACCTTAGGTAGTCCAATTTGGATAAAAAATATTCTGCTGGCGATATTAGTAAAAAAAATCACATGTGTTAAAACTAGTATTGTCTGTCCCGTTGTCCATCTAGTATGAATGTACGTCACTACAATTACATGGTGTTAGTCAGATACTTAATCATACACAAAAGAAGCGAACACTAATTGAATAGCTGTGGTTCGAATCGAAGATAATTTCCAGTAAATTAACATGGTTTTTCCGTTGCTTGTAATTCCTTATTCTTTAAGCCCACCCACCGTTGCTAATAACAAACTACCAGACTAATCATGTGACTCTAATAATTGGCTGATTTAATTAATATAATGCAATTAAATTGCTGTTAGTAGTGATGCTGTATCCAACTTTCGAGACTACATTTTCATCCCAATATTGTTCAACGTATTTATTCATTCCACTAGAAGTAATTTAACTTAGATAAACATAAACTATATTTATGTTTTATTGCAAAATACCTCTACATTATTTTGTAAAGAGCTAATTAAAACGCATCAACCGATTTTACAGATTTAGTACGCAACCGTTTCTCCTTGACATGGCGACGGAAAGAACAAATCAATTTAATTTTCATTATTATAACTAAAATGGTTGCAACTACATCCGTGGGACAAAAATTACTATTTTTATTTTTTCTATCTTTTAATTCACATAGATAAAAACAATAATCAAGGTATTAAAACATGATGTTGTCCAACGTAAGGACAAGGTATTGTATAGGGAAATTTCATTACTATGTGCTTGAACAAGATAATGTGTGTTCAGTGCCTTTTGACCTAGAACTTGGCCAGACCGGTTCTGAGTCACCGAACATAAACGGTTTCCGAGAATCTCTGAGGTTTTATTGGCACTTCCTCTAGAACCGAGAATGTAATCGTAACATTTTATTGAATCAAAGATACTTATCGATTTATTTGTAATAACCTATGTGAATGTCCTACAGTAATGATTAATAATTTGACTAACATAAACAGTCGATTGTGTTCACAACGAACTAAAACGACGTGATCAATAAATTATTTTGTGTTGAAAAAATCGTGCAATCTAATTTGAAAAGTATCTGCCCACGGTTTATTCGGTAGAAAACCAAAAAATAAAACTTTTGTCATGGTGGGTGTCTGTCTCTAATTAATACCCTTCGCGTCACGTCTCCTACAGTATAATTTTTGAAAATAGCTTCTCCTTTGTTATCACTGTCAAACCAATTGATATCACTGTTTTCAGTGTAATTTTTGAAAATAACATGAAACTGATTATTGACTTTCACATGTTTACAGTGTATTTTTCGAAAATAGCATCAAACTAATTGCCTCTAGCTAGCTAAACTAATAGCTCTAATAGTCTAGCACCATGGACAACGTATATCATAAAGCCAATATCAACAATGTTCTAGCTTGTTCTTATGTGCACATTAATAGTTATCGTTTAAGATAATCTACTAGTAGTTAGGCATCCTGTTTTACCGATCGGCCGGTATTGATTCATATTACATTTACGGCTTATCGTATTTTACAAATAACTACTACACAAATGACGCCAGCTCATTGACAAAGTATAGTGACCATAAACCTCCCACTTCAACACATGTGTGTAATAGTAAGAATGACTCATGCATTAACCTATCAAGGTAAGGAGTCGGACGAAATGTTCTCGGGCCGGTGCAGAAAGTGGGCTATGCATCTCGGTTGGATGTCTCGCTAGTTATGAATGAACGGAGTAGTAGTATCCAATCTTTAGATTTAATGTGATTTAAGGCGCCCGGTGATCGGCGTTCCGAGAAATATTGAGTCATGTAGGTAGACACCCATCTTGCGGATAAGTCATTTCAGATTCCGTATTTTTTTTAAGATAACGTGGAAGTTAAAGTAAATATTTTGGGCCATGACGTATTTTTTTTATTTTGGTTGGAAATCCACTCTAGCATTAATTTCTTATCGCCGATGACTTAATCGTTATTAGGTGTAAACAGATTAAGCTTATATTGAATGACGATTTTCACATACCATCGACAAGATAAGCAACAACCACCAGATTAAACTCCATAATACTAAGTATTAAACTAAAGTCACATAACAACAAAACGGTATAACATGTGTCGTTAACTTTACTCAAGATTTTTTTATGATTACAATTACTTTAAAAGTCATTGATGATTACGATCAAACTGCGTCGGTTCTGAGAAAAGCTTAAAATGCTCACCATCGCCTTATCAGTTTCTCCAAAGGTCGGTGCCGCGCTGCTCCTCGTGAAGAATACCAGCGCCACCACCGCCGTCCAAAGCAATCTCACCCCACACCTCATACTAATAAGCGCCATATTGCTAGATATACTCCGTTTGCCTCGCAAACTCATTTATTCCTAATAAATATCTATCAAAAATATCTCTTATAAAGACGGATACTTCATTTACAAAATAATATCTCTTAACCAATATCGGTTACAGATAATCCAAAATACTACATTGATTTATATTGCTTTTGAGATAATGTAGACTCGCTATCTGAAACAAAAGAAAAGAAAATGTTAGTTGAATATTTTAATCAAGGATAGAGATCATGATCTTACACGATTAGTCATAGTAACTATATGACTCATTTTATCACCACATATAAAAAAACGGAAGTTATATAAAATATAAATGTGTTTCTTAATAGAATGCATATTTAATTAAGGGGTCGTTTAGTTGTAAATTCCGTCATAATCCTTATACTTATCTGATGCGTGTGATAAGAGGCGTCGGTCGATGCGACGCGCTCGAGCATACACCGACCTACATGCGAGTACAATTGTGGGTTTAGTCTTGTCAACACACCATTATCATCGAAAGATAAATAGTTTCACACCAAATTATTGAGCCCAACAATAGCTATGGCTACAACCATCAACGTAATTACTTTTGATGTATTTTCTTTTCCATCGCCTTGAAAAGTTTTGTCACCAAAAATTGTCGAACGGAATGGAATCTCAATAGAACCTAATGGATGTTGGCGTTATAATCAGTGTAGTTTGCAAATTTTATTTAATACGATATTTTTATAGATTTTGCCAAAACCGAAAGCGTAAATCAAACAAGGTGTCGCCAACAATGTTCCGCTCACCGGAGCGTGGCGAGGTGACGGTTTCACCGACATTGGACTCTGTTAGGTAACACTAAATGCCATTTACCCAAACATTTTTTTTCCATAGGAAGCCCGAACTAACCACAGATTGCAATGCAAATTTTGGCGCAAAATTCATTTACGTGAAATTGATTATTATCTTATCGAATGGTCTAATCAGGTTGAGGGTCAAGTGCTAGACTGACTGCGAAGACATAAAAAAAATGTGGACATTTGGTCACTCATGTTGTGAAAGAGGTCACTATGTTAATACTAGATGATAACAATAAAATGCTTTCGATCGATAATTATCTACACTACGTTCCAAATATTTTGATACCGTTGAAATAAAAGTTTATGTAGCGCAAGATTTAGCGTAATTTGGGAGAAGTTTGTAAATGATAGGAAACATGCCGTGTTATTATAAAAGTCTTTTAAACACTGTTTAACTAAACACCTGGTTAAATGTGATGCTGTCTCTTTCAAACAATATTGTCAAAAAAGTGACAGCATCACGTTTAAAAATCTTTTGTAATAACATGGATTGAGTTTATGTATTTTATAGTTAAGTGTTTTAGTTAATGTTACAGTCGATGGAGAACGTTACTTCTATATTTTCACTAAATATTGATACTTATATCTTATATTCACCAGTGGGGACACTGGGTGGGGCAAAGTGGAACACTTCATTCGGGTTTTCTTATATCTTTATTAAGTATTTTTCTTTAGCTAGATTATACTCGTATATGATAAGTTGATACTTAGTAGTCACTTTCTATAATACTGTCATATTGCTGTCTTCTATGGCTGTTCAATTGTAAAATTGATATTATTGAGAGGTGCACCTCAATACATAATGCTAGCGATGAAATAATATTATTACTCTTTATGACCTATATTGCAAAAGGATAGATTAAGTTTTTAAGTACAGTCTACTTAAAAATGTTGATAAGACAATTATAAAAATATTTTTATCGAACACGTTCATTAACCTTTGAATAAAATATTAAATGGTATTAGTGAACTTTTACCTGTCTTGTGTATTTTTATAGTTTTCTGTAAGTTCTTTCTTAAGTTTCATATTTATCATAATATAATGTAGACTTTATATTAATGTTGATCTCCAAATTAATGTTTAAATTACAATAACAGTATAGAGATTGCCAGTCGATATCTCATCATGAAATATATTAGGTATGTGCCTATACTTATTAGAAATAACAATTATAAATCATAAGCAAATCTATACTAGTTATTTCATTAAAAGAACTGATGCTATGGAGTAATTTTTTGCTTAGTTTGTTAATAGCGTACCTATATTATTATAGTTCAGTATCCACCGAGATTGATTTTTCCTTTTACAATTCTTTTAAAGTAAAACGACACATAACACCCAAGTTTCCGTTAGGATGCTGTCACATTACCCATGTCTGGCAGATGCAATCTGCAATCTGCTTTGCATGCAAGCCGGCCAGCCCTCCTGAGATGACTCGCGCAGCCTTCGCCCACCTTCCTACTTCCGGATATTCGGTGACAATACTAATAACTTCGAGCATTGTCTAACATAATCATTGTCACGTTGATACGATTGTCAGTAATCGTAATGTAACTGATTTAAAAATATACTTACAAAGTACCTAACTGAAGGAAATAAACAGCGCCAGGAGATATCTACAAAGTTAGCGACTGCATCAATTTTACTTATTAGGTATATTGTAATGTTAGTGGGAGCGAACATAAAATTTAATTTGATTTTTCGAGACTTTTAAACTGGTGTTGATTGAAATTTCACACGAATCACTTAACTTTATGAATTATCTAACTTTACTTCAGATTCAGAGAATGTTTTTAAATAGTTTTTGATCAGTTATTTCATTTAAAAATTGGCAACAAAATAGTGAAAACATTTGGCACCAACGATAAAATTCAAATAATGAAGCCGATTATTACACGATGAATAAAATAAGTATTTTGGCTTGTTAGAATTTTGATCTACAATATTAATATTCTTACCTCAATTTTAGTTATAGTATTTATAGTGAAAGGGTTTTTTATTGGTGGGTATTTTAATTGATACTTCCTAATAACGTAATAACTAAGATGCGCAAGTACAGAGTACATACCTAATTAGTATGTCTAAAATTAGTTTGACATTTGCCCGGAAGTTATTTGATGTGTTTACCTTATTTTTGTTACGTCATGAAACTTGTAACTACATCATTTAATATTCACTGAATTATTGATTATTAACTGACCGAAATTTATATTGAGGAAAATTATTAAAACATTAAATGAAAAAACCAAGCAACAGGTTTGTGTTGACCGATGTGGGTGGGTAATACTACATTGTAGTGTTTGTATTTGTGTAGTGACTACACTACAGGGTACCTATTTGGAAATAGCCATAGAATATTCTATGATAGGCTTTCTATGATACGATATATTTATTATATATCATTTTCTAACAAGTACTCCTGTTGTATGGTCTGTGTAGATAGAGTACCATTTATGCAACTCCGGAAAATTATTATAAATCCTACACTTTCTTGAAAATTTTATTTTTTATTTTTATGATAAATATTTACAGCATAGTGGCAACCCTAAACCGAAATTCTGTTTTGCTTTTACCTACTAATGGTATAATAGCTTGTCACTTAGAAATTTTTCAAACAAATAAAAAAACAAAACTTCTCAGCCATGTTGCGGTACTAATTTTCCGGGGTTGTATGCATTAGTCCCTATCTACCATATTCAGCTTTTTAAGGCTATTTCCAAACATCCTGTATAGGCATGCATAATATTATTGCTAAACAATTTCCTTTGGGTTTCCCATTTAAGGTGGCTATTGTACATAAATGTTTGATAAAACTATTAAAGTTAAACATTACTTATTTAATCACTGTTTGCCTCGCACGTCGCAAATAAAAATATCATACAAAATCCTATTCATTCACATAATTTACTAACCTACTCAGCTTTTGAATGAGTAATAGGATAACCTTTGCCGTACAGACTGACTGACGTGTCATTCATACGATATTTACTTTATTGCTCGATACATGCAGTAAGCTCCGAAGGCTTTACACAAAGACTTTATACAAATATTTTTTTTGATATCATAGAAATCTGCTTTTTAAGATAAATGAAGGTTACGAAAAGTATAGTTTAATTAAGTAAAAGTAACGTAAAAAAATTCTCCGGCAAGATGCATTAGTGTTGTATGCATGCATGCATTAATGTGCCTTTGTTTGTAAATGCCGAACTCTAGAATACGGTCAGTAACGCAAATCGTTGAACATTTAGTACTCTGTTGCATTAACGTTTTTTTCTGTAGTTTCAGATGTCTGTGATAATCAGTCAAAAAAGTTGCTATGACGAAGTACAGGAACGAAAGAAGCTGGTCACTTTAGTGACCAGCTTCTTTCGTTCCTGACTGTACGTAGCTTTGTGCTTAAGATACTTAAGATTTTATTTAAAAAGAAATCAATTTGTCTTCGTCTATACTTTTATAAAAGTATTGATATTAATTGTTCGTAATAAGCATTGCTCACATTTTTGTTGTACCCATAACCACACACACTTAAGGTTTGTACATCATAAAGAAGGTGACACACCGTTTCGTGTCGTAAGAGCGCGATAGTACTACTTGTAAATATGTTTACTAGTTAATTAGTGCTCTAGTGCTGACGTAAATTCAAAATATTTGTCGTGTTTTCTTGATTCATGATAAACATTTGAATAAGGTATTCACTTAATTTGTATAGGTTTCTAAAGCTCACTGAATATTTATTTAATAGGGAATTAGGGAGGTATATAAGTATGTATGTACAACTACGTAAATGTGATTGAAATTGATTTTGAGTCATATTTAATTAAGGTCACCTTAAGATGACTTTATTTTAATGAAACAAGGAGACAGTTGATGATTTTGTGGTTTCGACCATTTTTTCGATATTCACAAACAGTTTATTAATTTATTATTGTTCTTTTATGCAATGTGAAAGTGAAAGTGAAATAAGCTTTATTCAAATAAACTTAATTATTAAGTACTTTTGAATCGTCTATATTTTCCTACCACCCGTTCCAGACTTTTTTATAATAAATTCTTCTTTTTTAATAGCAATGAAGCCATACAGTTTTCCTTAAGAACAGCCCCTACTCTCGACAGGATCGAGTTCACATCTGGAGCCCTACCGGCTCACTTAACTTTTCGAACTTCGGCCTGTCTGCCGGGCTTTAACTAAAAACAGATAAATCGAAGTAAGTAAGTACTTGCCGAAGTTATTTGGAAGATATCGATGATCGTGTGACAGCCGGTACTGCCCCAGCATCGAATACTTACCTAAACGTCGAAAATCTGTACTCGATTCGAACTCGATCTCGATCGCCCCTCCAAAATTATGGATGTCACTTTATACTAACAGATAACTCCTATAAAATTTTATTTTCTTTCGAATGTAGAGGTAACATTTAGTTAGAGTGACATAATCTGTCGCTTGTCCTTACTAATAAATATTTGAATCGCGAAAGTGAGTTTGTTTGTTTGTTTCGCTTTCACGTCTGTACTACTCAACTGGTCCACCTGGAAATAAGGTACATTTCATCCAGAATAAAAGCACCTACTGTTCCAGACTTCCTGGGGGATTGAGGAATAACTGATAACGCAGACGATGTTGAGGTGGGTGGTCACCAAATCAAATCAATAAAAAAACACTAACATATTTTTATTTGAGCAAACTTAATAAGTACACCAAAATGTTACTTTCAAACGTAGTCTACTCATAGGACAAAAACCTGAATCCCTTCATCTCTTTTTCATGCATGCGTACAGTACGAGGCAAACATCTTGAAATCGGGTGGGAATTGCGCAGAACGAGTATTTTGGGTATGCGTAGCGGTGAAGTACGCGGGCGGCCGGCGGCGGGCGGGAGAGGGGCGCGCTATTGGTCGCTCACAAGTGCACATGGGCGAACTTATCCCCACTTCGTCGAAAATGTGTCAAGATGTTTGCCTCATACATAATGATGTATATCATCTAATGTACATCGGTCACACCTTCGACATGCTACGATTACACTTCCCTTCAAAATTATTAATCTCATCACATTCCTCATACATGCCTGCCAATTTCGTGTAAACTTGACCGGCCTTGCATTAAATACTTACTTTAGATTAGGTTAACTATTTCTAACGGCCAAATCATTCATCATAGAATAGAAATAATTTCGTATAAGTATTTAGCGAATAGTTTAATAACTTGCCTTTACCTCTGTATCTAAACTAAAGAATGAACCTATTTTAAACAATGTGTAAAATCGTCTGTTTGTCCTTATCGCACAGATAACGTAACGTCGTTATCCATTCGGCTTATCTGATAAAGACCTGCATGGTTTCAACATTATTTTTATTCACGCAAACTGGTGAATCCAAAATTGTTGTAGAGATAAAACAATATTTTGTACCAATTAATTTGTGCAAAACATACACGTCTTGAAATAACAATAATACTTATATCGAATAACTAGTTAGTTCAGGACAGGAAATCTATTTATTTATGAATATGTTGGAGACGTCAATGTTAGATGGTCACATATGCAAGTGTCTGAATCAAATAAAATAAAAGAAAAATGCAACTTAACTCATTAAGAAAATTGTTTCTATTGGAGTTTACGACTGCCAATTCGAGACATGTACGTTTAAATATTAACCGGTTACTTGTTTGTTTTTTTTATTAATAACCAAACTCGTCATTTGACTGGTTTTTACATGTACCAGCAAGGTGACACTTTTTGCTTAGATAATCAACATCTATTTCCTTCATCTTCAGCCACAATAGACAGGAAAATCTCGTGTGCCTTCTCAAGTAAACATACGAAATTACCCTGGAAAAAAATTACAAGACTCATTCATTGCTACGGTAATTACAGCCTACTCTGTTGTCACATTAACGGAATTAAATTGATTTGCGTTTCTTTATTAATGTTTTGCAATGTTCTTCCTATCTCATCGATGTGTAAAAAGTTACCTATTTCATATAAATACAAGATTTGCTAACTCTACTTTTAATAAATTTAATTCATTGAACTTTTAGATTTTAGGCATTCACAATGCTATTTTTATATTAGGATAATTAATATAATTGAAAAAATACTAGAAAATATCGACGCACCCTTGGGATACCGGCCCAATGCACTTTGCAAATTGGGCAGTGTTTGGCATTCTCCTTTAATTTACTTCAAATATAACGATATGAATGCCAATTGCAGTACTTACTTTCATTCTACGAACATATTTATTATGGATAAAAAGTGTTGTTTAAAATGCTTGCCATATCGACTAATCAACATTTAGTTTTAAATGAAACTTCAATATTTTAACTTTGTATCACGTTAAATAGATAGTTATTTCTCTAATTAATTATTATGCATTGTTTGTTGATGACAGTATAAAGGTGCGAACGATCCTAAACTTATCAGCTGACTCGTATCTTATCAACTTGCCTGTACTTCTGGTCCCGTTTGCAGTCGACGCAATCCTCACTACTTGAAACGAAGTTCCACTAGTTCGATCACGTCTGGAGTTCTTCTATTTTCGGTAAAAAAGTAGAGTCTTAAGGGTAACATATAGGTTTCACAGCACACAAGTCACAAGGTCACTTTTTTTCTTTGCAATTGCGCGAAATTTCAAAGAAATTGTGTGCGTTCGCGTGTCGTGTACAACTGCGATCGTTGTGCCTCGGGGCACGACCTATCGCAGTGCGCGTGTTGAGCGAGTGAGCGCCGCGCACCGGCCGCGGCCTTATAAACCGGCGCGCCGCCCGCGCGAGCCTGCCGCCCTAAGCAGAGCTACGGGAGCTTACCGGACTTTCAGGCTGCACTGAAATGTCAGTTTTCACTAAAAACATAACAAAAGCTTGGACACTTTCTTTTGACTTGTGATTGAAAACTTAGAAATGGTGGTTAGTTAACTTTTCTGGTTGCTTTATTTGTAAAGCTAACTGTATCTTACAGGTTTGGGCTATTTAAGTGTATGTACTTATACTATCAACGTCGTTTCTTCTTTTAATTAAAGCATAGATAGCACTATTTTGCCTGTAGAATAAAAACACAAGATTTTCTTCGTATCTTAAAATATTCGGATAAGTAAAAAGGAACAATTATAATCAGAACGATCTCCATTCTAATATGCGCCCTCTGTAACTTGATAAAAAGCTCAATAAATAGTTTCAACAGTTTACATATTTTCCTTGCAATATTTTGTTTCACTAGTTCTTAATGAAAGTAAAATTAGCAACATTAAGATTTTTCGCTTTAATTATATAATTGTACAATCACTTTAAAACTGGGCCAAAAAGTTAGATAAAATATGAAAAATCACTCACGTCCTTGTACTATTGTGACTGACTACCATAGGCAAGCATTTCTTTGGACAACAAATATTACATCAGTGATAACGTTATCTCGTAAGATATTTGATCATATTTTGTGTGTTCAAATAAGATCACACCAAGTCCTTCAGGGAATAGTTTTTTGGGCAATTAATTCTTTTTGCAAAATGAGCCTCGATCTATTTATGCAATAACCCTCTTTTTGGGCTTCGCCGCAATCGGGTGAAAAGAACTATACATGCAATGGCTAAGAACACACGAACCCTACTATTGCTTTTAGCCGCAGCGGATTCCTAACGATCTTTTGTAAAATGCGATGAACGATAAAAACGCAGTACCACAGTAAAGCTTAGAAAGATTTTTGAAATTGAAATTTGAAATTGAAAAATTCTTTATTTTTCTAAATAAGCTCACATAATAAGCAATATAAAGCATAATGATGTCTTTTAGCTGACAAAAAAAATGTTTGCAAAAACTTATCAGCTTTCGATGGAACGATTTTTACAAATATGTAATTATATCGTTTCCAGACGATACATTCATATATGTTACCTACAATTAACATGGATTAATAAATGAATAACATTATTTAATTAGGAACATCATTCCTTAATTAATCAATTTACAGGGTTCAAGCTAAATTCAAAGTAATTTTTTCAGTCTAGGCTGTAATTTTTTGTAAAATCATATCAGTTTTGCAATTCATACAATTCAATATGCGTTAAGATAGGTAGTCATAAGCAGACCCAATCCCATTGGCAGCGCCCGTTCACGAGCATGACGCATGAACCATCCATCGCATCGCTCAACCATATTTGAGGGAACATAACAACCCGCCTCACACGACACCACCGCAGAAATGATTAAAGAGAGCATGATTATAGAAACTGAGGCTACCCATGTTAAGGCATCGAATTGAAAACTAATATCCAAAAGCTTAAACGTTTAATTACTTTTCTTACCTAACATCATAATCATAATCATCATCATACTGTAAAATATAAGCTGCAGCGCGATTCGCTAACATGTGGTTTCACTGTCAATCTTCGATTCGTCGAGTTTTTGAAAGATGTAATTTATTCACTGAGTTACTTGGATGCGAATATGACTTTAGAGTCGCTGCCGCAGCGACGAACTCGACGCTGCCAGCTGGTTTAAACCTGGTTTAAATTTAGACCAAGTTTGAAGTGGCATAATGTCTATCTTTCAAATTTTATCTTGTCACCTACTTTACCTAGGTATATATCTTCACTGTTTTCCGTTCTGTATAATATAAGGTATGTAAGATTTTTGTTCGAAATGAAGCAATCAATTAGCAATTAAATTGCGATTGTTATAACGCTGAGTGAAAAATGTCGCAGTAGTAATTGCGGATCACATGCGATGAACGGGTTATACTAACCGCCACGTTGGCTTAGGCAAACGGCGAACCAATTACATCATAAATCCAACATTATTCAAATAATTATTAATCTGTTAATACAATGTGACTTTATATATGCAGATGCTAAATATTTCAAGAAATGTAATTTACCCGATTAGGATTCATTCAGTTCTATCGAGAAATCAAAAATAAAACAATTTCAAAAATTATTTGCTCTTAAATTATTAGCCAAAGCCAAATTTATATCCTTCATACGTTAAATAATTATAAATAACTAAAATCCAATAAAATGTAACAAATCCCATAAAGGTAGGGCAATTGAAACTTTTTCGTTCTTGTATAGGTTTAGGTAAAGTATGAAGGATGAAAATCTGAAAATTGTGCCATTTTGGCTCATTTTTACTTGCCTCACTTTTGACAGTACGCTTTGTAGGGAACTATCGTTCTAATTGGACGATTCGTCCAAGGGTTGTTATTATTATAAGATTCTTTGTAATAAGAAGAATTAAAGAAATGTGTAAATTATTTTTTACCATCGCCACTCTAAAAAGTGCGTTTAATTCAACGATAAGAGTGAATAATATCCTGTTTTATTCACCGAGTGAATAAAAATATTTTGAATTTGGAACAAGCGCGCATCGTATGAATTAGGTACAAAAAAAAATAAAAGGTGCTGAAAGTATGGAACTATTCCATAGATAAAGATATAGTTCTACAATTAAATGTCAAAAAAAATCCCGCCAATTTTATTTAGGTTCTTTTTAGTGTCTTATCTTTGGGTACTTTTCTAAAAAATATCCCACCAAATCAATTAGGTCCTTTTTAGTGTCTTATATTTTTGGGTTCTTTTTTATATATTAGAGGGAGATTAGTTGTTCAGTTTTGCATCAGTCCATTCCATCAGTCTGGTACGATCTTCAGTCTGTAATAATTCAAAGTCAATACAAACTGATGAAGTGGACTGATGCCAGACTGATCATGTAGTTTCCCTCTTAGTTAGCGTGGTTGTTTTATGTCATTGGAAAACTTATAAATAGTTTCACTATTTTCTAATGTTTAAATATTACTGATTACCTACCTAAATAATAAAAATGTGATAACTACAAATACTATAGGCATACTAAGTACTATAAGTACTGCTATTTGTTTTCTCGCAGTCAATGGTAAAAAGTAGAGTACACAACTCGTGAAAAAAAAATTTCATCTCGGTCCTTTGTATCCCTCGCTTCGCTCAGGATTCTACTATTGAATCCCTCGCTACGCTCGGGATTCAACTCTAGAATCCTTCGCTGCTCTCGGGATCCAACTTAGTCCCTCGAACTAAATTCCCTCTTTTTTCACTTGTTGTATAATCTACTATACCTACACTGCCTCTCATAACTCACATTTATTTACTTAAGTTTGTAAAGAGAGTTTGTTATTGTGTTATTGTTGTTAAGTATATTTTTTTTCGAAATCTTAACCTATATGTGATACACTTAAAAATATTCAGTGGCTCTGGATCACACTAGTAATCCGAATAAACCAATTCGAATCCGGTAACTTTAGAGTGACCAAGGGTCATTATTTTATTTTCACTTCTCATGCTCGTAAAGTTCGTCGTTATGTTGGGCTGCATAAAATCGCTTTTCATGCTCTAGAGCATAAAGTAAAATCTTCGTCTAAGTTCGGCTCTAAGACAAAGGTTGTCAGGTAAACAGCCACACATGCAATTAAACTTCGTTAAATAAACTTGTTATTTTCCTCATTTTTAATCATAATCCATATTATAATAACTACCTACATTTTTTTTTCAATTTTTTGAAAATGGTATCAATTGAAAAGCCTTAATTAAAAAAAACCATTTTTGAATATGGGTATCAAATGAAAGGCCTTCATGAGCACATTCCAAAATTATGTAATTTGCACAAAAATTTAAGAAATTTTTTTTTTTTAATTTTTGAATATGGGTATCAAATGAAAGGCCTTGGTAAGCACATTCCAAAATTATATAATTTGTCACTAAAATTTTAAAAAAAATATTTTTGTCAATTTTTGAATATGGGTATCAAATGAAAGGCCTTGATGAGCACATTCCAAAATTATATAATTTGTCACTAAAATTTAAGAAAAAATTTTTTTTTTGAAATTTTTGAATATGGGTATCAAATGAAAGGCCTTGGTGAGCACATTCTAAAATTATATAATTTGTCACTAAAATTTAAGAAAAATTTTTTTTTTTGAAAATTTTGAATATGGGTATCAAATGAAAGGCCTTCATGAGCACATTCCAAAATTATATAATTTGTCACTAAAATTTAAGAAATTTTTTTTTTTTTAATTTTTGAATATGGGTATCAAATGAAAGGCCTTGGTGAGCACATTCCAAAATTATATAATTTGTCACTAAAATTTAAGAAAAAAATTTTTTTTTTTAAATTTTTGAATATGGGTATCAAATGAAAGGCCTTGATGAGCACATTCCAAAATTATATAATTTGTCACTAAAATTTAAAAAAAGTTTCATTTTTTTTTTATTTTTTGTTTAATTTCCTCATAATCGAAGTGAAAAGCAGAGTGTATAACTCGTACATAAAACCCATTTTATGCACTTGTTGTACAATCTACTATTTATTATTCTGCATGGTAACCGTGACAATTTGTTAAGTTATTTTCTTTTCCTAGATACACACATCACAAATAAAACTTTTTCTGCAGAGAACTAAGTCTTAAAGCAATTAAAAGAATAATGAGTTAAAAAGACAGCAAAAAGTGGGAAGACCGATTTCATGTTTGTAATTGTTAGTTATGCTTACTAAAGTCCAAAGTCATCAAGTTTAGTTTGATTGTAAAACTGTCCATCCGGTTAAAAACAAAGTGATGGATAATGTATTCTTTAAATTACTGAAAATTGAGCCCTATATTTTTTTTTCAGTAATTTAAAGCTCAGTTTTTTAAACAAAATTTGTTGATACTATTGAGCCTATTACACTCAGGGATAATTACACCTACCTAAGTAAGTACTTATATATTTTATTTAGTCAAGTACTCTTGAAGATTGCTTCCTACATTCGAACTCACAAACATTACCTTTTAATAACATTAGTGTATAACAAACATCAAACAAACACCAGTGCCGCCAAGTCATTATTACCTCCGGATTCTTTGATTGAAGAACCATCCGTTTTGCTAAGGTAGAATTTTGACAGACAGATTGTAGAAAATCTGTCAGAATTCTACCGTCCGTCAGGTGTCAAAAAGATAGTTCTTCAATACGGTATCGGGGGCTACAGTACCGTGATTAGAAAATTACTTAATTTAAATTTCGGTTTCCAGCTGGCCCTGTGTTAAATAAAAATGTGCCATTTTTGTTTTGTAGAATAATACTACCTATATACCTACATATAGCATCGAAAATGCGATTTGCATCTTGGTACCTCTGTAGGTATTCTTGTTAGTCACAATACTTTGTATCGGAGTATTTCCAGCATGCATGTATGGAAAACTTTAAATATTTCTTATAGATTTTCCTAATAGTTTTAACCAGAATCTGTAATCGATACTTTACTCACTATAATAGGTGCTGGCGCGACGGTGTAAACGCATCTAATTTATCGTTGTCTTCGTAGAATAGAGCCTAATACAATATGTCTTGGAATCTAAGGTGTACTTTATTTACCTAACTCGAACATTATTATGACTTGGAAAAGAATCATTGTAATTACTCTAATAATGTGGCCGATATTTCTTAGAAAAGAGTTTTCTCAATTTATATACTGATTCTATATATCCTTCCTGTATTCAATATATTTAATAATTTTAGTTTGTGAATTTTCTTTATGAAAAGTAAATCTAATTAATGGTACCTACCTACATAAGTACCTATATTTTAATTAAAACATTTGGAAATGTTGAAAAATATTAATGTAAAGAACAAAATTACGTACTACTTAATTACATTTTTACTTTTTTCCTTCCCCTTTCGTTGTATTTTTACCGACTTCAAAAGGAGGGAAGTACTCAATTCGACCCGTTTTTTATGTTTTTTATATGTTCGCTAATAGACTTCCTCAACAAACAAATAATAATTAATTAATATAATATTATTATGGAAAATGCCATTTTAGGTAGGCAGAGTGAAAACATTTAACTTAACACTTATCACATTACGGATAAACCCATTATCGAGTACGACATACGACGAGCTAAAGAGATTCTCTAGTAGCTACAAGTATTAAATTGTGTATAAACCTCACAGATTATTGTAAAAAAAAAAGAATATCATCAAAAGCACTTGCGTAGGGTCAAATTTTTGGCGTGATTAATAGCGGAAACGTATTGAATTCCACATCAAAATACACTTTTACGTACTGTGAAGTAGCTCCAATAACTTTTTTCAAGAAAGATAATTGTGCTAAAGATAATGATGAAAAAACAACGAAAAACATCGAAAAAGTGCAGAAGAAGTTTAGGGTCCACGTCGGACTCGCACACCGAGGGTTTCCGTACCATCATAATAAATACACTGCAGAGCTGTAGAATAATAAAATTATTATTGCAGTATTGGTCAGCACCATCTCTTGGCCGATAGTGGAACAATTTTTTTTTCTTAGGCCCGCGCCATCTCTTGGCCGATAGTGGGACTAATTTAATTTTTCTTAGGTCAGCCTGTCGATTCTGTAACCAAACTCGCATCTCACTTCGAACCTCACTTCACTTCGCGTGAATTTGTTATTAGAAATAAGCTGAATATAAGCTATTTTACCAATTGCAAAAGGTTTTAGGTAGCTACCGTAGCTATCTAAAATCTTTTGTGATTAAAAACCGCCTAGCATTATCTCATTTATGATTTAAAATTTCCGCGAAGTGAAGTGAGGTTCGAAGTGAGATGCGAGTTTGTTACAGAATTGACAGGCTGGGCGCTGTTGACTGGTAGAGGAACGAATGAAATTTTTTGTTTGTTTTTGAATTTCTAAAAAAGTGTATTATATTGAGACATCGTTTTATTTTTCCTGTAATCTTTACATAAACTACTATCCCATTGAATCATTGCAGATTTTTCTCTTTGCAAACTTCGGAGATAAGGGGGGGACGGTATTTTTTTTTACATTTTTCATCATAAGTTGAAAACTATGCGGCCTAAAAAAAGAAAATGTTTTAGAATGTGCAAACAGCGCTCTTTCATATAATACCCCACATCCCCTAGTCGCCCCACTTAAAATTTTAAGACCCCTTTTCAGTCCCTGTTGTAAAAAAAAATATTTTTTTATATCTTTCTTATTTGCAAAATAGTTGGGCAAACGTCATCTTAAACTATTCAAAATTTCAAGTTGATACCATTAGTAGTTCTCGAGATATCCAGCTGTGACAGACATACAGACATACAGACAGACAGACTGAGTCACACCATAAGGGTTCCTTTTTACCATTTTGGTACGGAACCCTAAAAAAGATTTGTAAAAGTTGATGTACAAAATTTTTGCGTAAATTAAAAAGAAAGCGATAGATAATAAGTAGTAATCGTTTTGTGTTTTGCACCGTTAGCCAATTGATCCTTTGTTTGTGTATGAGTGTACTGCAGCCTTCGTGGGCCCTATGACAAAGCCATTGTCTGCGATGACTAAACAAGGGGCTGCTTCCCTGAACAGAGCTTCGGCGGTGGTGAGGTCACTCGAGGTGAAGGTCAGTCGGCGACTCGAACTTTCATGCTGCTAGTATTGTGCCGTGTCACAGCACACGCGACAGAAACGCGTTGTCGCGTGTGCAACGATTGTACCTACCTAAGTCAAAACCAACGGTTGTGGGTTCGATTCATCATCAGCCTTTTTTGATGCTGCTGCTAGGCAAAGGCGGAAATTCTACTGTGCTCGAGTAGCAGCATTATGGATAGATTAGGTGGAGGAATCTTCGGATGTTAGAATCTTGCGGAGGCAAACTTGCGTGTACATAGAGAAAAAAGCCTCCGCGGGCAATCGGACTCGAAGACGCCACAGTCGACGGTTTTTTTACACTTGATTACATCGCTCGATATTTAGGGATAAATAAATCATATCTATGGACACTGATGGACACTGATTGGACATTTTAATCTAGAATTAAACCAACTCTGAGTAATAATTAAGTCATTATAAATCAAACAACAGTGATAGTATGCTTTTGTTTTTCTTATATTGATTGATAAAGAATCATTTTGCTATCCCCTTTTAAAGAAAAGTCCAACAGTCAATATTTTCAATGTTAAACTATTGTTTTTGAATGAATGTGAGTGATGAGTGTGTGTGGGTTAAAAATATTCTTCTACCTTTGCTCATTCAATGTAAAATTTTAGGCAAACTGACGTTGTTTTTTTGTGATTGGATAAGGATATACTGTTTACATAAGTACCTAAGTAATAGAAAGAAAAAATAAAAGATAAAATTGCAAATTTTATAAATTAAATAATTTACATTTCCATTCTATAATATTTTTATGAATGTATACATTTTTGATTGTAGGTAGATATAAAATATGTTGATTTTGAAATATATTTATTATATATAAAAAATAAATATATTACCTATATATTTTTCCCGTTTTGCGTGGAATGACATGACCCAAAAGTGGTGAATTATAGGTATAGGTAGGAGGTAAAAGTAAAAATTATTAAATAGACTACCATTCATGAATATGTGCCAAAATTTCCCAGGAAGTGGCATTCCATGCGGTCTGCGGACGAATTCGCGGATGGAAGTCAGCTATAAATAATTGTACAGCTTAATGCGTTACTTTGTTACCTGCTTACGTACCACGTGTTAAAAGTAATACCATTATGTGTAATAACAGAAGGTGTTTATAAATTAACCCTAATGATAGGACGGCAGCCTGACTACACGTGGAAACTAAACAACTGACGAGGAAAATATTAATACTAATTAATGCCAGTCAGCATCCGTACATCTATATTTACTTAGTAGCTCTGTGAGCTGAAGACCTCATTTTTGAAAAAAAAAACGAAATGGCTGATTTTTTTTATTTTCATAACAAAAACTGAATCGACAAAAAAAAAATACATAATTATCGAACCCGCGAAGACATGGGACCTACAGACGGACATACGACAGCATTTTTGCCCAAGCTGAAACGGAGACGCTTCGCTCGCGCTTTTTGCTCGTTCGGTCAATAATACACAGGAGAGTATACTAAAACTCATAAAAAAATATGAACTTACGTCCTTTTTTCTGATAATTTAGGAACACAACAAAAATCAGACAAATTGGTAAAACCTCAAATGATACCTACACAGTCATAAATGTTTGTATTTCGTTTTTTTTTTAAATGCGCGAAATAATGAAATGCGGCAGACAGTACCTACGTGTCCATAAAACTTTTATCACTTCTAAAATTATTCTAAAGTGGTTAAAAAGGAATTAAGACAAAAGATAGGCAAATGTGATTTTATTTTGCTACAAACATTTCTTTTTTCTTTAAATTACAGGAAAATGTTTAGCAAGAAGTTTTATTTATTATCCTAATGAAACACATACAACAACAATGTTATAAAATTTGTGAACTCGCGCAACATAACATAAAGTAGCATAGTATTACCTATAGTATAATTATATTATTTGTATTTGCATATTTACGTCAATGGGACTCTATTTTTCCTGTATAAGTACCTACATATAAATCGTAAATCGACGACGTGGAAATCATGTTACGTATGTTTGTTTACCCAATCTAAGTTTTATAACGTAATACATTGTTATAATGCGTCTCAAGTACCTAGGTATTAATTTAAAGTTTATTAAAAATAAAAGAAGAAATTCAATATTTTTGGGAGCTCTTATACATAAACTATGTAAGTTTGTAGGTACAGCTTGACCATAAAGAGTTGGCCAAAATTGAGGGTGCCACTATCTAAATCACGAATAATTTGACAACACTGACTATATTTTGTACTGGAAAAAAATTGTTTCATTTTATTTAATTTTCACTCTTTGAACTTTCACATGACCTAGATTTTTCTTATTTCAGCTTTTTTTACTTTATAGTAATATTCTCAATATTAACCTTTTTTTATTTTCTCCATTTTATGCGTCATATAGGTAAAGCATTTTAATTCAACGACCTTGAGTAGGTACTGTACATAAACAATGCTAATATGGCTAATAAGCTAATATTAAAGCTTTTGATTTTAATGTCTTGGTCGATCTTTGTTAGTACATCAATGGTGTCGATTCGGTTGGGCACGACTTAACTAAGTTGACAATACTAAACTTATTTATTGCATTTTGCACTTGTCTTTTCGATACAAAATGAAAAGGATAATAAACATAATTTAGTTTAGTCCTGTCAAATTAAGTTTAAGTCTTCTGGATTTCTGGTTATCACATGTCATATCGTTGATATACTTTTTTACCTACTAGATAACATTGAGCAATTTAATTAGTATAGTAATTTTAAAACTTGTCTTACATAAGCACAGTGTCAATAGTAGAACTATTATTTTCAGTCGTTATATATTTTTTTCTAAATGATACCCGTGTAATAAAACTTGGCGTGAAAAGATAGCGTAGGTAGGACATTTGGGGGGTAATGTTTTGACCCGTAAGTTTTTTTCAACAATAGGAAGGTCACAAAGAATATGTTATTGTCAATATAAAAAGGCTTTTAGCCTTTTCATTAATCAATTGGACCTAAATACCTTTCATTCTTTACGAGTTCATACGGCCTTTGAGTTTTCTAACTAAATCAGACTTCAAAATGTTACTATTGAACACTGAAAATATTCGATATTTTGTCCAGCATTATTATAATTCTATTTAAATAATCTTTACAATTTTGTAACTATTAAATAATATCTTTCTGAAGTTTTTACAGCCTTTATTGTTTTGAAACAAGACAGTTATACGTCATACATAATGCAGCCATAGGCAAACATTCTGTAACAACAATAAAATTTCGTACTTATTTGATAAAATCCGTATAAAAATCTCATTAATTTGGATTCCACTAAATCGTTACGCTGGCGTACATAAACTAGAATCTGAAACGTTACGATATCTCTATCATCCGAACTCATAGAAATTAGGAAATGTTTCCGTGAAAAGCATCGCTTTTCCGATCAAAGGCTTACCTCACCTTACCTTACGACCTCGGGCGAGGCCGTGACCCGAGCGACTCACTCAGCTGTTCCAGTTATTGTTTTATACACTTATCGAAATATACGATTAGGAGAAATGATTGCAGTATGATAATAATCGGTGCTGGCTGACTAATAAAATTATGAACGTAGTTAATATTTGTCATTAATTGTTGTATTGTTTCGTAATAATTTATTAATTTTTCAACCCAATAAAATGTTCTTCATCCTATGTTATTGTGTAAAAGTTTAATAAGAAAAATATATATTGGATCCCAAGAGCAGCCAATAAAATCTCGGCAGTAGTTATTAGACTTTTTTCGATGAGACGATGTTCCCGTAGCACGAACAGCCATCGGAAAAATAACGTGCGAAATTTTGTTTTATTTTTATTTTCAGAAGACTCACTAGTTCATCAATCAAACATTTGCTAATATTCTAAATTTGAAAATAAATAAGGTTGATTATTTATTTTAAAATTTCGAAATCTAAATACTGTAGAACCTAGGACTGCGTATATTATTACTTGCACAGTATAGATACTACCTATAGTTGAAAAAAGTAATATTTATTATGTGTTAGGTAGTTGTTTTTTAAAAACATACAATTTGAGTCACGGAGCCACTAGTTTGTAACACGTTGTATAGTAGTTCTAAGGGTTTTAACCAAGTAACAATAGAATTTATCCTTAACTTTCTATAGGAGCTTTCATAATCAAAAATTGAACAAGAAGCATGCACTTTCTTTGCATCTTTGTGCTCACTACAATAATGTGGTCATCCAAGGCTGAAAAACAACGTACAATTTGAGCGAGGTCACAGCCTCAGGGGGTCAAGTCTGCTCATGTTTTCGTTAAAATCGTAGTTCAATGGTGTTGTAATGCTTTTTGACACAGTATCAAGAAACAATGGGCCTTACCACAAAACACTGTTTAACACGCGTTTAACTAAAACACTGTTTAAATGTGATGCTGTCACTTTTTTGACAATATTGTTTGAAAGAGACGGCACCACATTTAAACAGTGTTTTTACTAAACAGTGTTTTAAAATCTTTTGTGGTAAGGCCGATTATGTTTCCGTTTTGGGTTTAAGAAACACAATGTGTTTCGGTTTTGGGTTTAATAAACAAGAACTGTGTCAAAAAGCATTACAACACCATTGAACTACGATTTTAACGAAAACATGAGCAGACTTGACCCCCAGCTCACCGAGCCACCAGTTTGTAGTTAATTATTACTAAGTCAGCCAGTAGCTATCCTCATGCTAAGGAGCTTATGGACTTTATAACTTATTAACTTATCTGATTCACCAACATAAGCTATGCGGTTACAGCACCGCGTTATAATTATTGTAATCAGTTTGTGGTTGTGCAGATCAGATACCTATCTATAATTTTTTCTTAAGATTAATGCAAGGTAGATTTGACGTCATCAAGTTCTAAGTCACAAGATTTTCCTTTAAATACATATATAGGTATTTGACAACATCAGAAGCAGCCAATTCCAAAGTCAGTGCTTTATGAAAGTGATGTGTTATGAAAATCAGAGTCTACGGTGGTAGGTACTTACCACAAACACTCAGACCTGTGACAATGCAAAATAAATTGTTTTCTTATTGTCCCAGTCGGGGATCGAACCCGGGACCTCAGAGGTGGCAACAGCTAAAGTGCTGTTATTTAACACGGTAGCTACGTATACGTATAAGGTTACGATGACAGGAATTTTCCTGACATGTCAGGTTTTAAGGCTGTCGAGAAAACAGGGAAAAACTATAGTTGTCAGGGATTTTTGAAACGCCTTAAAGTATACCGTACTTAATAATAAAAAATAAAATAAAAAAACCCGCCTGCATAAAAAGACAAGTCGACTGAAAAGATGGAAACAATATTAAATAAATATTAAAGGCAACATGTCATAATAACATGCAGTCGGAGGCATATAATTCAAATCATTCATAATGTCGCTTTCTTTATGCATGCCTCCGACTGCATGTTATTATGACATGTTGCCTTTAATATTTATTTAATCTTGTTTCCATCTTTGCAGTCGACTTGTCTTTTTATGCAGGCGGGTTTTTTATTTTTTTTTATTTATCTCTTTTTAGTTATTATATATTACGGTCATGACATACCTTTTCGAAATCCTTATAATAAGCCCTTTAATTTGACACCCATATTGAAGTATTCTAAAAAAATTTTTTTTATAATAGCACCGTACAGCCGCCATGTTGGTTTTTTATAACGCCACCTTCTTAAGAACACTTGGGCTAAAAAGACATGACAAATCTAACGATATCTTAATCATAGAAATCCGTTCAGCCGTTTGGAAGATATGAGGTAATAAAGAATATTACATACAAACACACTTACAAACACACATACAAAAACATACAAGATACGCGCGAAAAACATAACCCTTTCTTTGCAGTCGGGTACCTAAACATAATTTGTTAATCATTTTGGTGAGAAAAAAATATCAAACGTCAACTAAATAATCTAGGTAGATGTACCTAGGTGTACAAAGTGTCAGGAAATTTACTGAAAAGTCAGGGAAAAGGTCAGGCAATCTCATTATTAGATCTGGCAACCTTGGTATACGTATTGGTGGTACCAAGTGGTCGTCATGCGAATCATATGAAAAGACCCATGACGCTAGCAGATATTTACTTGGCGACACCCGTCGTGTCGTCTAATGGAAAATCTAATCTAGTCTTATTGTTCTAACAGCAACTTTTATTTATGTATCGATAACATCAAAATTGCGTGCCGTTTGATCTCTAACGCTGACCGCATGTCACAGCATCAAAGGGATGTCGCAATCGAACTAATTGGCCGCGTAATTGATTCAAAACACATAATAGTACCATATTTTTTGCTTCATTAACTTCAAACGAGACACGTTTAAATGAGATAATTATTGCAAAAAAAGTTATACATATTGAAAACCTTTAATTACAAGTTAAAGAAATGTCATTACTTTTCAAACAAATATAGTTACATAGAAAATAAACATAGTTAAGTACTTACCACTTATAAATAAAAGAAATACGACAACTTTTCTCACGTACAAAGCTAATTTATGCAATTCATAATAACAACTACTAGAGATGTCGCATTCAGTTCACGTTTTGAAAATAGTTCACGTAAAACCCATATAAATGACAAAAGAAAAATCAACACAATTGATTCATATAAAAACTACTACACCTAATAAATTAGGAGATAGATGGCTCAACAGTATCGCAAACGATTGCCGCCAAATTAGATAGAGAATTAAAATATCAAGTGGAACTAACGCGATTCACCAGGCGGCGGTGGCATCGCAATTCAAAGTTATCTGCGGGTGTATTAGTTAGCCTTCATTGCGACACCCCTAATGACCGAGCAACAAGTCAAATACCAAATTGGTCTCCAAATTACAATTTTCTTTCACATTAATTTAATTCCGCGTTTTAAGTGAACAACATTGATCAATCCATTGAAGGACTTTATGGCACTAATTTGATGTGTCTAAAGCTAGTTATGACCAATAATTCAAAATCATGTGTACTAATTGTTAGTATTCTTTGGTAAGGTGGAGCTAACTAGCGATAAATTCAGTTAGGGTTGGTGAAATTGACAAAACTCATGTACTTAACAGATTTTTTCTTTGATTTGGAAATTATCTATAAATAGGTACTGCATGCGGAAACTCCAGTTTCCTTTATCCTTTACTTCACTGTGTCCGTGACAAATCAAGAAAACAGGTTTTTTTTCTAAATAAATATTTCTTTTGCAATAAACACATTTTCCATTTACTATACTTAACATCTCTTTGTTACCATCACAAACTCCAAATAAGGTCTCAACTCTGCATACAATTCGTTGATAAATCATAAACCAATCGACCGTAGCAATGCAAGTTCAAGGGAAATGTTGTGTCAAATCAAAACAAAGAAACTCCACGTATAGTGTCAAATGTGCAACGAAACAATACTATTGTAAAAGATCGCCAATGAATGCAAATGAGAGGCAAAACATAAATACACTACATTTCTTAAGGGACAACTTATTTGCAATATTACAAGTTACACTTCAGTTCACTTTAAAAATGCAATAAATATCTACAGTTCTCAAAAGAGTAACAACATAATTTCTTGATTATTTTTATTTTTTTATTTTTGGTATATTATAAAAATACTTACTATTTATATTTTTTGCAACCTTTTTTCCAAACTTTTGCTTTGTGTTGCTCAATTTTTGAGTACATAAGGTCAATTTTATTCCAATTCAAATTCTTTATACTTAAGGCGGTACCCAAACTGAAAATGGCGCCCGCGGTGTATTTTATTTAACATTGTAATTATAATACACAATTTTAATGTTTTATGATCCATAGTCTAGCAATTTTTAGAAGGTATCATTACAATCACTCGTAGTCATTTCTAAAAGTAGATAGCAAAACTACTAAAAGTGTAAAAGACACATTAGCTATCTACTTCTACCAATGACTACGAGGGAATGTAATTACTAGACTATGGGTCTTAAATAATCCACGTAAAGAATTATTAAAATCGTTTTCTATTAATTACTTTATTCAATAAAAACCTCTGAAGGCCTTTCGGTATGAGATGCATACTTTTTCTGCCACCAAGTACGTCAGTCGAAAACAAAAGTCCTACGTAGCTCGGAGTTAATTTCGCGACACGATCGTCCGTCATTCTGGAACAAAAACACGGCGAATGCCTGCACGACCCGAGGTTTTTCAACTTATGCGCATACGCACCCACCTTTTTGGTGTTACGGAAATGTAGCCTAGAATGTATTATATAAATAAATATAACCATATATATGTGGAAATTCGGAAACTATGGATATTAAATGCACATATTATGTACCTACTAGGTATTTAATTAGGTTGAGTTTGTGGCGACTGTTAGTCAGATACATTAAATACTAAACCGAGCAGATGTTAATTTTGTTCGGGTCGAAATGACATATAATTAATTACCTACTTGAATTATAAAATACGTAAACGAGCAACTATAATATGTGGAAAACAAATAATAATCTATGTTAACAGTAAAAATTCTAAATGAGTGACAAAATCAGTTTGTGGGCGACTATTATACCAATAGAATACATTGTGACGCATAGTTATCACTAAAATAAAATTTGATCGCTTAATAATTATTGTAGGTAAGTACTAAACGTTCTGAATAACTAGTAGGTAGAGTAGTAGTAGGAGTAGTAGGTAGTAATACCTACCTACTTAAGTAACTTAGATTTGTATTTTAAAGTCGCCCATTTTCAATATTTGTAGTGTTCCTCAGACTGTCGCCTAGTATTTCAGTACTAGCTACATTCAGTATTTTTGATACACGGAATTTGAAGTTATTATCGGTCGGTTAATTACTACCCATGATTTAATGTTTTATATTGTTCCTACTATAAATCTTTAGAGTAATTATTTATATTTATGAATTTTTAAACATTAGTAGCCAATCTTTCTTCATATACACCACCTTTTCCTGTATCCGGCTCTTTGGTTGATTGTAGTGAAAAACGAGAGGCAATGTCCTTCATTTAAACAAACTCCTAGAACTAGAACTCAACAATAACAAAGTCATTTATCTTTATTAGTGTTCTACAAAAAACTATTTTGGGTTCTTTTTTAAATATTATGGCAAGAAAAATTTGAAAACAAGCTGATAAATCATAAGCTAACCGCACACAAGTTGCAATACGTGTCTCACGAAGTCACGACGACTATCTTATGCCTATCTTGTATCGGGCACAGTATTTGACACTTCACACACCTTTTATACGAGTATCTCGAGCACCAACTACCAAACCGAGACCATAATAATATGTTGCTATTTCTATACATCGTGCCGAGACCTGTTGCTATACAAAATGTATCCAAATATCGAATTATCGGTCAAACTTTCATGGGAACATAATACCTATTAGGTTAATTGTGTACAAACGATCATGGGGCTTTCATTCAGTCGGGCAGAATTAAGACAAAAAAATAATTTTCGAAAACATGTACGGAACGACGATGCTTTATCTTTTAAATCGCAAATATCACGTGCCGCAATAGAAAAAAACTCACGTACAACATTCCTGTCGTTTCTCAAAAGTGACGGGCACTTAAGTCAACCCATCGCACGTTGTAATTAGGGTTGCTTATGCTTTTTATGACACTCAGCCGTTTTTTTCTAATTTGGGATAATGGAACCTGATTGAAGATCAAATTCGACGCCTCATCTTGTTTATTTCCAATTATACCTGAAGCTTAATGGAATTATTAAGCCTTTTATGCACAATAAGCAAGTGTTGTAATAACCTTCAGAAGGTGTCTGAGATTGTTTTCAGCATTGTTAGTAAGTAATTAATAATTTTATGTAAAATAAAAAAAACTACTCGAGTTTAAGTAACATTCACAGGACCTTGGACGTGCGTGATCCACAGAGCTGAAGCTCGCGCTATGATCTGCGGGAGTAAAAAAATGTCTACGGCGAATTTGTCATTTTTGGCAAATTAATATAAACAAAAGGTTCATCAACATCAAAACTTAAAAAGACATTTAGGTGTTGACAAAACCCTTTCGAGTCAAGGGGCACAAACCAGAGGCCAGTCCCGTCTGGCTGAATTGTCTTTCGGCTATCTGTATCTTTAGGTATCTTGCTTTCATGTCATCCAACGTGAATTGTCTTCCAGCGAAAAGGTAATTCTTGATAGAGAGGGAAATATTTGCCATCCCTAAAAATAATACGAGTTTGATAAGTAATATAAACTCAATGTTACAAACATGCAACAAAGGCGATGGGAATTTAAATCAGGCATGCGCGGAGAATGCACGAAGGGACGTTATATATTTTAAGCGGCTCGGGTTGTTATAACAACTCACATAAATTTAACACGTGGTTAAATAAATCTCGTAACTTTTTACAATCATCCTATAAATTAAGTCATACATCAATATGTAAGTTATTTGAGTGTGTGGCTACTTAAGTCTTTGAAAGAATTGAAAATCATTCATAACACTATAAAGTCTCTCAAATTATGACTCTTATTTTTTCTCTACCGAACTCTAAATTAATCATATTATCTCCTTTTTGCTTTGCGCCCTAGTCAGTTAAAAAAGAACTGTGTACCTATAATAGTAGTTTGTTACACAAGGGACGTAAGAGAGCTATTACAGAACAAGATCCAATTTGGCGCCCATGCGAGCGTAGCTCGCAAAGGGCGTTACGGATCGAGTGCACCCGAGATATTTAGACGCACGAGCGAGCGAAGCGAGCGACGGCGAATATAGTTCGAGGGTGTGATAGCTACTTACAACCGAGGTAAGCATACTACTTTACATCATTCATGCGAGGTAAATATAATAAAAATAAAGATAAAAATAAAAATGAAAATAAAAATAAAAATAAAAATAGAAATAAAAATAAAAATAAAAATAAAAATAAAAATAAAAATAAAAATAAAAATAAAAATAAAAATAAAAATAAAAATAAAAATAAAAATAAAAATAAAAATAAAAATAAAAATAAAAATAAAAATAAAAATAAAAATAAAAATAAAAATAAAAATAAAAATAAAAAAAAAAATAAAAATAAAAATAAAAAAAAAATAAAAAAAAAATAAAAATAAAAAAAAAATAAAAAAAAAATAAAAAAAAAAAAAAAAAAATTAAAATAAACTGAACAACTTTTTATAGGACCAACCCCGAAATCACGAAAAAAAATCAGCTGTTCCATTCAAAATGAATCTTATCATTTTATGAAAAAAAAAATTGTTTGACCAAGGAGTTTTGCATAGCTTGAACTGAAATGAAATACCGCTAATTTCATTGTTGTTTTTTTTCAGTAAAAAGTTTCGTCAGTTTATAAATAAGAAAAAAGATTGGTTCACTAAGGAGTTTTAAATGCTTGAATTGTAAAGTGTACTTTACAATTAAAGCATTCACCATGCTTGACTTGTAAAGTGATTTGAAAATGGAACGTTTTATCTAAACAATGCACTGTGTTGCACATGTCAACTTACACAGCCCATACTATATTATAGTAAATGCTAGTTACCGAGCAGTATGATGTAATAGTAGTTTATGATACAAGGTTGGTAAAAAACCTTAACAACCGTGTGCCATACTACGTTTTTCAATACATTTGCGAGAAAACATTATAGGTACTGCTGAAATTGTAATTTATTCATATAATAAAACTGTAAATTCTAAATATTTGTGCGCGAATTACGCAAAAACCGCTAAACGAATTTTGATGGATTTTTCACAATTTAGTAGATTGAGGTCCAACTTAAAATCTAAGCTATGTCTCATCAAATTCAGGTGGGTGGAACCAGGGAAACAGCTTGAACTCACCGTAGTACTAGCTTTCATACACTATATAAAGGGGTAATTTTAAACTGGTTGCAATATTTTTCTACTGTCCACGCGGATGAAGTCGCGGGCGGAAGCTAGTAGAAATTAAAAAAGACGTTCGTAAACAAAAACGCACGGCGCCGGCGTGCGGTAAAATCAACTTTCCGCACGCTGTACTACTCCGTAAACAAAAACGCACGGCGTGCGGTAAAATCAACTTTCCGCACGCTCGACTGTCATCGTAAACTTACATTTTCGAGCAACTGTATTGAAAAAGTATTTGACCAATCGACTGACATATTATTACTTATCTCAATACGCAGGAGCTCAAAAAGGCTACGAAAATTCTAACACGATTATGATTCAACTGTTGGATGACTCATATAAGTTAGAACATGAATTATTTATTTAAGTAAGTATATATCTAAATAAAGTTTTGACATAGTGAATCTGAACTAAAAAATCAGACAAGTGAGAGTCTGATTCGCGCACCGTACTATATATTTTTTTGTGATTTCGGATTATATGTCAACATGACTTTAGTTAGACCAACGGGAAAATGTCGTGCCTCGTAGTTTTTGATCTTGCAACTTGGAAGTGCGCGTGGAATGTCGATTAACGTGGGAATTTCTAAAAAGCTCTTCTTAGTGCTCGCATACAATCGGTGCTTGTGTAAAATGTCAAGCTCCTAATCCCAGCAGTTTAGGTTTTCTCTTAAAAGCTTTGCTTTTTGACCGAAGCGAAGCGTCTCCGTTTCAGATTGGGCAAAAATGCTTTCGTCTGTCCGGCTGTCCCGCTGTTTTCCTGCACAGGTCACATTTCTCAACCGATCCTCATGAAATTATGAGAGCAAGTTTTTTAATGATATTGATTTTTTTGTCGATTCAGTTTTTCGAAATTTTTTAAATTGTCGGAGTTATGGGGAATGTCTTATTTCAGCCATTTTTAAATTTCAAAAATGTCGAAATCGCGAGGTCTACAGCTCTACAGAGCTTATGTATACAGCGTGAAATTTTAATCATTTGGTTCCTCTCATGATTACAACCAACTTTTACTGTGGGGCCAACCCCATATTGTGAAAAAATCAGCTGTTCCATACAAGCGCAATACCTACTCAACCTTAATGTATGGAACAGCTGATTTTTTTTTCGCGCTAAGAGGGTTGGTTGTAATCATGAGTGGAACTTCCCCATTGCGGGAACCAAAATGATTAAAATTTCAGCGTGTAGAAGAGAGTTTAAGAATTCCGATACACTACATTGAGGCCTCCGGCCAATGACTCCAATGGGGGCAGATATTTGAGGTAAAACCGTAATTATGTTTTACCTTCCTATACCGAAGATCAGGTCAAAGGTCGGCCCCCATCAGCCGGAAATTATTACGGTTAATTAGAGTCTAAAGTTCAATTGCAATTTGCATACACGAAAATTCTCCGAATTACATTATAGAATAGGATGTAAATTTTCCTCTTACTTATATTTATTTTATATTGGTACTAGCGACCGCCCGCGGTTTCATCCGCGTGGATCCCGTTCCCGTGGGAATATCGGGATAAAAAGTATTCTATGTTTTAATCTAAGCTATTTACTATCAGTGTGCCAGATTTCATCAAATTCTTTCAGTAGTTTTTGCGTGATTGAGGAACAAACACCCAAACATCTAAACATTTAAGCCCACAAACTTTCATATTTATAATCTTTTAATAGTATATAGTAGGTATATAGTATGATAGTATATGATAGTATGATAACCACAGATAATAATTACGATATTAGCGTATGTATATAAATAACAATAGACGATCTCGCCCGCCGGGCGTTGTGATTTTGCGCTTGCACACCCACCATGGTTATTAAGCGACTTTTGTAAAGGTTTGTCTTGAGATGGGTGACCAAACAACTATTCCTTAGGTTAGGATGTCACGATCACGATAATAATAAAATAAATGAAAATGAAAATGAAAAAAATATTTATTCAGTATCTTTTAAGTACTGAATAATAATAAAAATCAATTTATTCAAGACAGCCAACTTGATTTTATTCACCACAATGGTGAATGATAAATAGATTTTTATTTTTTATTTTATTTAAGAATAAGAAGCCCCCCTATTAATAGAATAAAGTTTCAAAATGTTTGGCTATAGTTATTGTTATGTAATTTATGAGAAAAGACAATAGTAACAAGAGCTATTACGGAAGTTAAATATCTACGGCGGAAATGATTTTCTCAATCTACGTGCCCGAACATAATGAAAAACTGCATACCTAGTACGTTTATCCTATGCCGTTCGCGTTAACCTAAACACAGACTATATGACCTCGAAAATTCACAATGGGATTTTTGCATCGTTGTTTTTCAGTTAAGTGTGTGGCTGAAACAAAGGAGCTTGCTCTTATTACGCTTCCACTTGTAACTGTATATTTTGTAACAGTTTTGTTACATAAAGCAGTAGTGAATAATGAAGGCTCGGCGCAGTCTCCTGAGTCACTGATCGCCGTTACTCGAATTTGGAGCATCCAACGAAATTGTTTTTGAATTAGTAACTAGTATAGATAGGTTGTTACAGTGTAACACTTTCTAACTAGAGTTGATATTGTGCTCATCGAAACAAAACACTTTTGCCAATAATCCTTCTTTTTTTCTTAATGCCTGCCTACCTCAACAAGTCAGACTAGGCGTGTACCAAAGTAAAAGGAATATTATTTTTCTTCTTTTCGCATGGTTAATATTCTTTACTTTTCTTTACTTTAATGGAAGAGCGAGGTCTCTTGGCACAAGTATATTAATACTTAAAAGGGGATCTCAGTATATTATTATTTTGTAAAAATTTGATGTTACTGAATAAATATTTTTTGATTTTTGTTTTTTTTTTTACCATTATATAGTAATGTTTTCACGGCCATTTCGATTAATTTTTAATAGTCAAAGATTGGAAAGGATATAATAATATGTATTTAAGGCCTCTTGAAGACAAAATTCCACGCGGTTTCGGTCACCATTTTTTCGCAAAATTTAGTTAGGCACCTAACTACTAAAATACTACAAATAAAAACATAGAAAGATTATTTTCGTTTTGTTATTCTTGTTTGCATATTCTTCCAAAAAACAAGTTGACATATCTAACCGGTTGGTAACAAGGAACATTTATTCATCTCTTAGTTATTTTAAAAAGCCATGAATCATTGACCACATTGCTCTATATAACACGTTTGACAAAACGATTTCCAACAAATTCGATGGTAAAACCTAGCACGTGGTAAGCTTATCGTTTTCCAAATGTATCCGTTACATACTGCGGTACTTCCCTACGAAAGGTACCTTCGTAGAAGTAATGTTTGTTTAAATTATTTTAATATCTATGATTAATATTGTCAATGCTCTAGTAGTCTAGTGTGACGCAGTAGGAAATTATCCATTAATATTCTATATTGTAGCATTTTAGCACAGTTCAACATCCGGTTAGGGCAGAGATTGTCCAAACCTTTCTTTTCATAATTATTTATTATGCGGAAACATTTGTCTCCGTCTTTTTCTTTACGTGTAAAGTGTATGGAAAATAACCTCACTTCTGCACTTTTTCAATGTTTTTCATCATTATCATCTATTATATAGGACAATTATCTTTCTTAAAAAAATATTAGAGCAACTTCACAGTAAGTTACGTTAAAGTGTATTTTGATGTATAGAATTCAAAACGACTCCGCCGTTATTTACGCCAAAGAGAGTCTCAATATAATAACAAATCATTGGATGTCTGTTCTTATCATACTTTCAAAGTCATAAGTAGGTATATACCTAAATAATTTTACCTCAAAGCATTCGGCGTAGTGTCCCGATTTAAAATTTAAAAGAGACCTAAGACAAAATGAGTCACACAGGAGCCCCAAACTGAGCACTTTCCAGCTATCATCCAAATGGATGATGAATCATCTTTAGCGACGAGTACTTCACTAGACGGGATATCCTAACGGGGACACGTCAGATAGGATCAAAGAGTCTAATCATCTAATCCTATTACAGTCGTGCCTTCACTCTTCCTTGTGCTTGTTAAATACATAGATTGCGATTTTCTTTAAAAAAAACAAAGCTATAAGAGACAAATATTTTTTTAAATAATTACTGTCCTAAAATGTTTTCTTGTTTTTCGTGAACTCTTTGCAACAAAACGTTTTGTAGCGTTTTCCTGTAAAATCTAATTTGACGTCAATGTGGAGTGGGAACTGTTCTATTAGAGGAAACTGCGGTTACTATTGTATAATAAGTGGTTAACATGTACCTACTTACCTATGTGATGAAGCTGTAAAAATATAATGTTATTTAATAACTGTGGATGATGAGTCGACTCCATGTAGGAAGCTGCGGTGTATTTATTATTTTGCGACAGCCAATTTATTCTGGCGAGGTTTATTTTTTCCTTTTTTCTAAGAACTCCCAAAAGTAGCTCAATATCGAATACCCATGAAACAGAGAATCGATAATCGCTAAGAAAAACACATCACTTGACTCGTGTCTAAAAGCTCTAATGACCTATATATCCCACTCTACATAATGAGCAACGCTGCGTCTTGTGCGTCAATCGGAAAGAAAAAGTTCAAAATGATTCAGAACAATTGAAACATGACTCATACAATGAACCCAATTGACCAGCACTACAACACCCGCTGTTATTTCTAAGAATATAAAATGTATGCAGTATTGTAAACACTAGCGAAATGATTCACTGCATCCAAACCACATTTTCACCAACAATTGTGAGGGAAACTTCATATGCAAGCAATAACTTTTCCCTTTGGTTTAAAAGCTTTTAAAACATTTTGTCATTGACTACATGACTATATTTGGTAACAATAGTAGATTGTTCTACGAGGGTCAAAAGGAAGCAATTCCCATTCGAGATATTTAGACGCCCGAGCATAGCGAGGGCGGCTATAGTTCGAGAATGGAATTGATGACTTTTACCCGTGTTAAACACTCTACTTTTCATTTCGAATTTCAGGAAAGTAAAAAAAGTCTTAGTTATTCCAAAATGTTTATTAATAAAACATGTACTTACCTACTTGTGTACATTGGTAGACCTTATAATAATTATTACTTAAACCAACTTACCTTTAAAAACCTAGAAAAATTAGAACAATTTGTGAAATTTAAAGTTAAATTCTTGCTTGGAATACCTATTTACAGTTTGATATAAATTATTATGATGACAGATTTGGCTTTGTTGGATGCCTGTAAATGTTGAAGATATTCTTTGGTCTTTGATAAGACGGTAAGTCCATGGCAGAGACTCTCCTGAAGTAGTTGTTTCCTGTAGGCGAATTACAGCGTAGTTTTATTGTTTCTTTTATTTTATTTGAACTTTTTGTTTTAGTTTTAAACTCATTTTTAGTAAATACAAAATCAACACAAAACTTTAATACGGCACACACAGCTCAAAGTCACAGAGTTAGGTAAGTCTCCCTCCAATATTTTATAGTTTTTCTTATTTTAAATTTGGAACACGTCGCGTCGCCGGCCGCTCCGCCCAATGTTTTTAATTTTGCACTGGCTGGTTATACCATGTTTTGTTGTTGTTCGTGAATGCGCCTTACAAGGCTGCAACTTTTTTTAAACCATTTGTTTTTAACTATTGTAAACTTTTTCATTGCCAAATTCAGTTCTATTTTTAAATTACTTTTCCACCCTAAGGTGGAACGAAGAGTTTTGGACCCGCTGCTCAGTTCAAATATACATCACTTTCCGAACATGAGAAATGAAAAATGTTTTAGTTACATGAATAATACTTATTAATATAAACTCGATTGACGTAACATACATACATGCAAAGGATCTATTTTATATAATGTTTACCAAGTTATGGTGAATTGGTAACTCTAATAGTTGTACCATGAGTTGTTGCAAACTGTTTTCGTATTCGAAAACGATGATTTTCGCTCTTTCGCTCGTTGACTATGAGCAGTTTATCCGATAGATTTCGATAGCGAAAATAGTTTGCAGGGCCATAGAAAAATATGTCCTATTCCATTCACTGCACACATAATAATACTACATTTTTCCTTAATTTCAATATTTTTTTAAGCTTGGGTATTTGGGGCAGTAGGTATACTTACTTACCTACACTAAAATAGTGGCGAAACGTCGGGAAAATCAAAAATCAAACGCAATACCAACTAATTACCAAAGTATTTTCAATAAAACCGCGAAGTGTTTTATTTCAAGTCTAGTGAGCGCATAAGCTTAAAAGGTGAATATTACTTACACTTGGTGAAAATATCAGTAAAGATTGAATTTTTAGATTTTAGCATTAACAATGCTATTTTTATATATTAAGTTTCTTAATATAACTGAAAAAATATTAGAATTCGCCACTCCCACTAGCGACTCGGTAGAATAATTGGTTAGTGCATTGGGCCGGAATCCTAAGGGCGCGGTCCGAGTCCCGTCTGAGCTGCTACGGGTGAGTCAATTTTTTCTAATATTTTTTCAGTTATATTAAGTAACTTAATATCTGTAAGATGTTGCATTCGAATGTAGAAGGTTTCACATTGATGATATAACGCCGGCTTGCAGCGGAAACGTAAAAAGTTACATACTTGAAAATTTTGCCGCTCTCTGGCGACTCGGTAGCATAATTGGTTAGTGCATTGAGCCGGAATCCCAAGGGTGCCGGTTCGAATCCTGTCTGAGCTGCTACGAGTGAGTCTGATTTTTCTTGTATTTTTTCAGATTTATAAATTATCTTAATCCTCTATTTAGTTCTATTTTAATATTCCATACAACTTGTTTCATAGCGCGAGCTCCATGGGTTCGTAAACTTTTTCGAAGAGAATTGTTTTTTATTTTTTTTTGATCGCACAAGTTTGAAGAATAAAGAAAATAATATTATGATTTTTTTATTTTACCTTGTTAACTAAATATATTTTTTTATATTATTTCGCGAAAAAATATCAAACATACGGCTGAACACGAAGTTCCTTTGCATTTACTGATTTAAAAAAACTGATTGACAGATTTGACAGACAGTGACAAAGAGTAATCATACCTTTGTTTTTTTTTGTTTTGAGCAACAACATAGAAAGTCTTTGGAGCAAAGGCATAACCTACGCATACAGCCGTAATAGTGATTTATTGTACTATGCTGTAAATTAAAAAAATAAATTTTTATTTAAATTAAAATGAAGCATTATAAATATGCCGCAATTTGTTATTCCTGACTCCAAAGCCAAAAGCTACCAGAAAATATATAATTCACAACAGTTTTGGAAAAGTTTACCAACCCCTGCCATTAGAATGTGCCAACTGTACCGTCGTCATAAGAGTCTCATAAGTGTCTAAAAGCTCTAATGACCTATATATCCCACTCTACATAATGAGCAACGCTGCGTCTTGTGCGTCAATCGGAAAGAAAAAGTTCAAAATGATTCAGAACAATTGAAACATGACTCATACAATGAACCCAATTGACCAGCACTACAACACCCGCTGTTATTTCTAAGAATATAAAATGTATGCAGTATTGTAAACACTAGCGAAATGATTCACTGCATCCAAACCACATTTTCACCAACAATTGTGAGGGAAACTTCATATGCAAGCAATAACTTTTCCCTTTGGTTTAAAAGCTTTTAAAACATTTTGTCATTGACTACATGACTATATTTGGTAACAATAGTAGATTGTTCTACGAGGGTCAAAAGGAAGCAATTCCCATTCGAGATATTTAGACGCCCGAGCATAGCGAGGGCGGCTATAGTTCGAGAATGGAATTGATGACTTTTACCCGTGTTAAACACTCTACTTTTCATTTCGAATTTCAGGAAAGTAAAAAAAGTCTTAGTTATTCCAAAATGTTTATTAATAAAACATGTACTTACCTACTTGTGTACATTGGTAGACCTTATAATAATTATTACTTAAACCAACTTACCTTTAAAAACCTAGAAAAATTAGAACAATTTGTGAAATTTAAAGTTAAATTCTTGCTTGGAATACCTATTTACAGTTTGATATAAATTATTATGATGACAGATTTGGCTTTGTTGGATGCCTGTAAATGTTGAAGATATTCTTTGGTCTTTGATAAGACGGTAAGTCCATGGCAGAGACTCTCCTGAAGTAGTTGTTTCCTGTAGGCGAATTACAGCGTAGTTTTATTGTTTCTTTTATTTTATTTGAACTTTTTGTTTTAGTTTTAAACTCATTTTTAGTAAATACAAAATCAACACAAAACTTTAATACGGCACACACAGCTCAAAGTCACAGAGTTAGGTAAGTCTCCCTCCAATATTTTATAGTTTTTCTTATTTTAAATTTGGAACACGTCGCGTCGCCGGCCGCTCCGCCCAATGTTTTTAATTTTGCACTGGCTGGTTATACCATGTTTTGTTGTTGTTCGTGAATGCGCCTTACAAGGCTGCAACTTTTTTTAAACCATTTGTTTTTAACTATTGTAAACTTTTTCATTGCCAAATTCAGTTCTATTTTTAAATTACTTTTCCACCCTAAGGTGGAACGAAGAGTTTTGGACCCGCTGCTCAGTTCAAATATACATCACTTTCCGAACATGAGAAATGAAAAATGTTTTAGTTACATGAATAATACTTATTAATATAAACTCGATTGACGTAACATACATACATGCAAAGGATCTATTTTATATAATGTTTACCAAGTTATGGTGAATTGGTAACTCTAATAGTTGTACCATGAGTTGTTGCAAACTGTTTTCGTATTCGAAAACGATGATTTTCGCTCTTTCGCTCGTTGACTATGAGCAGTTTATCCGATAGATTTCGATAGCGAAAATAGTTTGCAGGGCCATAGAAAAATATGTCCTATTCCATTCACTGCACACATAATAATACTACATTTTTCCTTAATTTCAATATTTTTTTAAGCTTGGGTATTTGGGGCAGTAGGTATACTTACTTACCTACACTAAAATAGTGGCGAAACGTCGGGAAAATCAAAAATCAAACGCAATACCAACTAATTACCAAAGTATTTTCAATAAAACCGCGAAGTGTTTTATTTCAAGTCTAGTGAGCGCATAAGCTTAAAAGGTGAATATTACTTACACTTGGTGAAAATATCAGTAAAGATTGAATTTTTAGATTTTAGCATTAACAATGCTATTTTTATATATTAAGTTTCTTAATATAACTGAAAAAATATTAGAATTCGCCACTCCCACTAGCGACTCGGTAGAATAATTGGTTAGTGCATTGGGCCGGAATCCTAAGGGCGCGGTCCGAGTCCCGTCTGAGCTGCTACGGGTGAGTCAATTTTTTCTAATATTTTTTCAGTTATATTAAGTAACTTAATATCTGTAAGATGTTGCATTCGAATGTAGAAGGTTTCACATTGATGATATAACGCCGGCTTGCAGCGGAAACGTAAAAAGTTACATACTTGAAAATTTTGCCGCTCTCTGGCGACTCGGTAGCATAATTGGTTAGTGCATTGAGCCGGAATCCCAAGGGTGCCGGTTCGAATCCTGTCTGAGCTGCTACGAGTGAGTCTGATTTTTCTTGTATTTTTTCAGATTTATAAATTATCTTAATCCTCTATTTAGTTCTATTTTAATATTCCATACAACTTGTTTCATAGCGCGAGCTCCATGGGTTCGTAAACTTTTTCGAAGAGAATTGTTTTTTATTTTTTTTTGATCGCACAAGTTTGAAGAATAAAGAAAATAATATTATGATTTTTTTATTTTACCTTGTTAACTAAATATTTTTTTTATATTATTTCGCGAAAAAATATCAAACATACGGCTGAACACGAAGTTCCTTTGCATTTACTGATTTAAAAAAACTGATTGACAGATTTGACAGATTTGACAGACAGTGACAAAGAGTAATCATACCTTTGTTTTTTTTTGTTTTGAGCAACAACATAGAAAGTCTTTGGAGCAAAGGCATAACCTACGCATACAGCCGTAATAGTGATTTATTGTACTATGCTGTAAATTAAAAAAATAAATTTTTATTTAAATTAAAATGAAGCATTATAAATATGCCGCAATTTGTTATTCCTGACTCCAAAGCCAAAAGCTACCAGAAAATATATAATTCACAACAGTTTTGGAAAAGTTTACCAACCCCTGCCATTAGAATGTGCCAACTGTACCGTCGTCATAAGAGGATTAGGTATACTAATCTATGATAGGTTGTCACTTTCGAAGATTTAATAAGGATTACACATCTTTTCTATTGTAACTTACAAGTAGATTAATAAAATAAGATTGCATGTTGCATACTGTAAGACCTTCAAGATAGCCAAGGCTGTAGAGACCTTTGGCAGAGTCGTGTACAATCAAAATCAAAGGACTTGACAAACTGGTATATTTTATGCTTGTAACAGCATAACATGATCATACTACCTAAACTAAGCATAACTCTCTTTATATTGATATGTATACCTTTCTACCTACTATGACATTCATTGAATTCAAAATGAATGTCATAGTAGGTAGGTACCTACCTAATGAGGTATAAAGATATTTATAGAGCCGGGATTTCATTAATTAAATAAAATGGTGCCAATTTACCAATATTAGTAATAAATTATAATTTAAAAAAACATTAAAATACAAATCGTGTTGAAATGTAATTACCTACCAACTTTTAGCAGTTAAGGAAGCTTTTAATTTTACCATGCCGTGGATAATTAATTAATAATGGTAATAACGTCAGAAGATGGTAGGTAAAGATTTAATTTAGTTTATGACTGTACCTACCAATGCTATCAGCTGTATAGGTATGTAGGATAAGCAATAATCATTAATTTAATTTCCGTAGGTAGGTACCTACCTATACTCTCGGATGTGTCATCATGGTAAAATAACGATTAACGAATTACCTAAGTGAAATGCGAGAATTATGGTTATTTTAAATACAACTAAGTACCTACCTACCTAGGTACCTACTGCGATAGTTTCGTTTGACTTTACTTGCATATAAATGTCAAACGAAACTATCGCAGTAGGTACCTAGGTAGGTAGGTACTTAGTTGTATTTAAAATAACCATAATTCTCGCATTTCACTTAGGTAAATACACCACAGAATAGATATGAGTAGGTACTAGGTACCTAATTACACTTCAAAATTAATGTTAGACAGAATTACAAAAAAAATCTGAATAAAAAAACTTAAGTATACCTATACCTACCTACTTTTACTTATAAAAAAAAATACGTAGGTACCTAACTTAATCTCAGAAGTTAAGTAAGTACCTACTAAAAAGTAGGACTAGATACTTACTTAGATATTCAAATGGATGGATGAAGTAGATGGTTTCAAATTTTTTCTGAAGATAAATTTTCAACCCATTTTAATATAAGTAAGTAGGTAGGTAGGTATTATTACATGGTATCCAACGGTATCTTTTTAGTTTCATCTGTAAACAAGGTTATAATTTCAACGCATGAGTAGGTAGACAGAAGGTAGACAGGTACCTACCTACCTAGTTAGATCGTTTTAAAACGCTAAATCTAGGGTTTCCTAGGATGACGGTGCCGCTGCCGTCATATTATGGCCGTAACATAGCGGCGTAGAACGTTGTCTATGAAAACAATATGGGGTTTTGTCTATGTATTACATAGACTACGTTCTACGCCGCTAAATTCTATATCTATGGCTAAATTACGGCCATAATATGACGGCACCGTCACATGCGTCAATCCGAGCGGGTCGATCCGTGATGGAGTGAAATCATAGTGAAATCGACTCACTTTGGGATTATGTATTCTGTGCTTTGGGATCAAATCAGTGCGCGTTCCAACGGGCGGATGCGTTGAGAACAAGCACCGACCGAATTCTCAATTTTTACATGTTTTTATTACTTTTCTTCGCTTTCAAGTTAGTTAAAAAAAATCTTTTCAATTAAGATTGAAGGTATTAACATCGCTGATTTTTATGGTTGGTTTGAACATAATCGAATGTTCTGTTTCCGAGAAATTTTGCAAATAAGACCAGAAACTGGGTCTACGGAGTATTTTTTTACATCAAAGGTGGTAACATTTTTTATTGTGTATTATTTCAAGTACATTATTTATATCTATATTTTTTCCATGATAGCTTCACGCGCGTAATCTTTCATAATTCATAATTCATAATCGTTTATTTGCATAAAACATAGTATTCAAAGATGTTAAGTAAAGTATAAAACAGTACACATGTTTTGCTAAATATTAATAGCATGCAAAAGTAATAAAAAAAAAACAAAAATGGCAAGTTAGATGATGTCAATGCAGTCAATAGTACCACCCAATAAAAACAATGTCATTAAAATAAGCATTTATAATTAAGTATTGTCAAAGGTGATTATTAAATTTCAGTCAGAATAATTAGGCAGGTACCTAATTAGATAGAATTATTATGCGAGAAAAAGTCTTTTAAATCATAGAAACTACTTTCCTTAAGCCATTTGCATAACTGAATTTTAAATAATCTGGCGTTGAGAACCTTAATCTCATTAGGAACCTTGTTGTAAATTTGAATGCTCATGCCTATAAAACTTTTTCGAAATTTGGCTGATCTTGGGATATCATCAAATATTAGTCTGTTTGGGTATCTTAATCGAAGATTACCAGATTTTTTAAACAAGTCTTTGTGATTATGAACGAAGGTAGCCACTTCGCAAATGTATAGAGAAGGCAGTGGCAATAAGCCAAGATTTTTAAACAACGGTTGACAGGATTCGTCTGGTGGAATTCCGCAGATAGCCCTGATGCATTTTTTCTGTGCAACAAAAACTCTATTTTTGTCCGTGCTATTGCCCCATAGGAGAATTCCATAACGTAGAACAGACTCAACGTAAGCGTGGTAGGTCATTATGGCTGTTCTTTGGTTGGTTACTGCCTTTACCCGATTTAAGGCATAGACAAATCTATTTATTCTACGGCACACGTTATCTACATGCATTTTCCAGTTGAGATCTTCATCTAACAATACACCTAAAAATTTTAAGTGTGTGGCTTCTTTAATATTAGCGATATTTAAAGTAAAATTGTATTGTTTTTGTTTACATTTATTAAATTGTATAAAAAAGGATTTATTCATATTAATTATTAAATTATGCGCTTTTAGCCATTCAGTAATTTTGTCAATTGTATTATTAATGTCTAATTCATGATTGTGTATTGAAATATTTTTATGTCCATTATTATTTGATGTCACTATTATAGAAATATCGTCAGCATACATAACGCATCTATGATTTGTCACTTTAGTTATATCATTGATGTAGAGCAGGAACAAAATAGGTCCCAGAACACTCCCTTGAGGTACACCAGATGTATTTTCCCTATATTCAGATTGGAATGACTTCATATCCTTACCTTCTAAGCTATCCAATATAACACATTGACGTCGACCACATAGGTAGGATGATATCCAATGTAGAGTAGGACCTCTTATTCCCAGTGACTCTAGTTTTTGCAACAATAGTTTATGTGACACGAAGTCAAAGGCCTTTGACATATCAAAGAATAATCCAGTAGTTAGATTATTTTTGTTAAGATTGGTTAATATTGTACGTACTAGATCACACATAGCTAATGTAGTGGATTTTTTCTTTTGGAAACCGTATTGTGCCGCATTGATAATATTGTATTTAGAACAGAATTTTAACAATTTATTTAGCATGCATTTCTCGAAGACCTTGGATAACACTGGTATTAATGTTATTGGACGATAATTATCTACATCGTCTTTGTTGCCTTTTTTGTACAATGGTTTGACTATCGATTGTTTTAATTGTTCCGGAAAGGTCCCTGATGAAAAAGATAAGTTCACTAGATGCGTCAGCACAAAGACAAGTTCATGTACGCAATCTTTCAATATTCTTGTGCTGATGCCATCGTAACCTTCGGAGTTAGTATTATTCAAGGTCATAATTTCCTTTTTCACTTCGTCTGGTGTCATAGGTTCAAGAAACATAGAATTCTGCAAGACGGTAGAGACTTTATAATTAAAATTATTGTTGTTAGATTGTGATGTCCAATTATTCGTAATGTCAATGAAATGGTTGTTAAAAGCTGTAGCTATTTTCGTTGGATCTGTAATGAATTTATTATTTTCTTTTATTGATGTGATATTATTATGGGATCTGTTACCAGTTACTTGATTTTTAATAACTGACCAAGCTGCTTTACATTTGTTTTTGCTTCTATGAATAATGTTAATATTACAGTTCTTTTGCGATCTAGTGATACATTTTTTTAGAATACTAGAATATTTTAAATATTTACCTTTATCAACTAATGTTTTTTTCTTATAGTATTGGTATCTTAAACGTCTTTTGGTTTTGCAGCTAATTTTAAGGCCATGACTTATCCACTTTTTTGAGCTTTCATTATTGATTTTAATTCTTATTTTAGGAAAACACAAGTTATAAAACAAGCATATTGTTTCATAAAAGTTTGTAAAAGCTGTGCTGAAGTTAGCCTCTTCGTATATTTCGGACCAGGTTAAGTTCTTGATACAGTCTTTAAATTTTCTTTTATTTTCAAGACTGTAGTCACGTCTATAAATAAAATGCGGCTGTCTGTTAACATTCTTTTTCCTTACGGGAAAAGATAATAATTGAGCTGTTTCATGATCAGATAAGTAAAGTGGTAGAATTTTAGCGGTAGCATCTTTAATATTACTGAGAAAGTGATCAATACAGGATTGCTTACGAGTAGGCTCATTTATGTGAATTTTAAGGTCATAGTTATAGCACAAATCTTTTAGGTAGTTTGTTATATTTCCCGTTTTTAAAGTATTGATGTTGATATCCCCAACCACAACAACATTAGTATTGGGACTATAATATCGGTTTATTTCATGCAAAACCTGATTCAGTTTATTTATAAACACCGTTGGATCAGACTTTGGGATTCTATATATACATATCACAAGCAATTTATGTGTTGGTATCTCTATACCACAAGCTTCAAAAGTTTTTTGAGTTGCATATTTATTAAGTATTGTTAATTCTTTGTAGGCGATATTCAATTCAATAATTTGAATTGAATATTGGGATTTGACGCATGTTAACGCCTACGGACTGTAATTCAGTACCTATGTGAAAAGTACCTACGTTTATACTCAACAAACAGTGTAAACCCGTGACAAATAGGAAATATCACATCTCGGTATTATTATTAAACAATACCTTTTTCACGGAACGGTACCTTTATCTATGCATAATTATAATTATAGTTGTATTGGCCTACCGCCAGCACCTAAGCAATGCCAACACTTCCTAGTACCTTTTAAATCACGGGAACTGCCTTAACTTAACAGCGGTCACTGACTGGAAACCTGCAATCGTCTATCTGCAGTTGAACCAAGTTGAACTTCGTCACGTAGCAGCGGTTCCCGAACTCTTTTGGGTACGGAACTCTTTTGCCTACGGAACTCTTTTGGCTACGGAACTCTTTTGGCTACGGAACTCTTTTGGGTACGGAACTCTTTTGGCTATGGAACTCTTTTGGCTACGGAACTCTTTTGGGTACGGAACTCTTTTGGCTACGGAACTCTTTTGGCTACGGAACTCTTTTGGCTACGGAACTCTTTTGGCTACGGAACTCTTTTGGGTACGGAACTCTTTTGGCTACGGAACTCTTTTGGGTACGGAACTCTTTTGACTACGGAACTCTTTTGGGTACGGAACTCTTTTGGCTACGGAACTCTTTTGGCTACGGAACTCTTTTGGCTACGGAACTCTTTTGGCTACGGAACTCTTTTGGCTACGGAACTCTTTTTGGTTCACCGTTTTTGTGTGGCTTCTTTCGTTTTTTTTACCCGACTGCAAAGAAAGTGTTATGTTTTTTGGCTTGGTGTTCGCATTTTGTAAGTACAGTTTGACTTTGAAAGAAGGACTTTTTACTTAGAAAAAATAATATTCATTTAGTTGGAACAGAAATATATTTACTTAACTCTTGCATTTTCGCGGAACCCCTGAGAGTCTCTTACGGTACCCCAGGGTTCCACGAAACACCATTCGGGAACCACTGGCGTAACAGGCGTAGTGTATATTTTCTTTGACCTTCGTTCCACGGAAATCAAGCCAACTCCTAACACTGCCGAAACAAAGCCCACGAGGAAAATATACTAGGCATGAAATACTTTAATTAGGTACCTACCTCCTAAGTTTTTTATCAAATAAGCGGTATGTACAAAGTAACTCGCGGAATACCAATGGACGTAATAATTGTAAAGAATTAAAATTCGTGAATATGTAACGAATTGACAAACTTTGGTCAGTAGAAGGAAGCTTGATTCTCAGAATGCTAGCTCAGTAGGGGCTAGGGGTATCACTTGAAAGATTGCTTATAAGTACTTATTGGAATTACTGCGCTTGTAACCCCCCCTTATAAACCCCTACTTCTACCATACTAAAATGCTGAACGATGTATGTCAATTAACTACCTATTTCTTTATATTATGTAAGTTACCTACCCAATGTTTTTTATGTATCAAATCTTATCCTTTGCTCCGATTAAATATTCAAACCTATCGTCTACTTAGTTATTCCTTGTTAACCTTTCCTACCTATAGATATAACCTACATTACTGACGTGCTTTTATGTGGTCTGAAAGGGCTCGTGATTTCTAGGGCGGTCCCTGATTGTGAATAATAGTAACCTAGATTCTTTTCAGAAGTGCAATCATTGTTTTGTCTCCCGACTATAACGCTATCATTCTTTCCTTATTCATTCCTAACTAATTCTGTTACTATGACTGTTACTAAATGATAATATCACAAATTAGCCGTTACCCTAATAAATTGTTAATAGAATTTGATATTAAATTTTACATAGATATAATCTTTATTGCACTTATAATTATTATTACCTAATTTATAACAAGACCTGTGAGTAATGAAGAGTTATCTCTAAAGAAATCTCTTTCAGCCAACCTAAGTATTTCTTTAAAGTGAAACTACCTAATTTTTACCTATATTAGAATGTTGATATTGCTTTATGGAGCTTCTTATTCTAATAACTGACTTAGTTTACTGCATACTTTTAAATGGTATAGAAATTACTCTTATGTCTACCCGCTGTACTTATATGAAATTCAATATGGTACCTATTTTTTTAGGATAATTTGCTCAGTATGTTTATAAAAGTCTAGTATGATGGAATGCTAATAGATATTACAGTAATAAGAAATGAATGAAATAACCAAAAGTTATGATCACCCAAAAGTCAGATATAGAAAATTGTTCACCGCTACTAATTATGATTTTATTTTCTTACTTTCTTATTTTATTTAATTTAGGTTATCCTATGTGGTTAGTGGCTTAGGAATAGAGTAAAAGAAGGTAAAATGGTAATAAATATAGAAGTTAACGTTGTATTAATTCAGAATATAGAAAATTTATCATCGCTACTTAATAATTGTTCTAGTGTTTTTTGTCAAATATAAAATATACTATTGTGCTATAGTCAAGTACTAAGTAAACAATGGTTTCTTTGCTAGCTAGATAGAGAGCACCTCCCCGCTCTGTATAGTGAATCTCGACTAACCGTACTGGGACAATTCTCCTCTAGCTCCACCATTTGCTTTCATGACAACTTTAATTAATAAATTAGTTGAATTATTTAGTCTTAGTATGTCTGTCTTAATAAAAGAGGACAAGCAAAGTGCTTCAAGTGATCTATCAGCTTATCACAATGAAGAATTATCTTTCTATTGTGATGGTGGAATTGCACAACTTTAATTTAATTTAAAAATATATTTATTGTTAGCGAAACTGTTTAACATTATAACATAATTATGGACACAACATTACTATCCATTCAAAAGGGTCTGATAGATCCAATTTCTGAAGGAAAGACAATTTAATTCAAAGGGAATGTATTATTTGGTCGCAGTCTTTCCGCATCTCAACAACGGAAATTATTATAGCTTCTATGAACTATGGTAATTTCAGTTTAGTCTTCTAATGATATCTAACCTGTACATTAATTGTGTTTGTCAATAAGTACTTAAATTCAATTGTGAAATATAATTCTATTGAAACAACTTCCAATTGAATTGGTAAATGAAACTTAGCTGAAATATTGATGAGAAAGTACTTTAGTTTAACCATTTGAGAATTTGGATATATTCACTAAACAGTTTGATACTTTTATAGTACATAATTGAAGTATTGTTTCTATATTATACAAAACTATTCTATTAATAGAAAAAGTCCACTCAAACATTTTGATCTAGCGTTCTAATAGCCGTGAATCAACCTTAGCATATATAGAAACGCAGGTTTTTTTCATACACCCAGATCTAGATTTCAGTACACCTTCTAGATTACTAGAATAGAATATTTCTTTTAAAATCAATAGTCTACACACAAAATCATCATAAATCCAATCCAATTCAAAGATAAAGGAACTTTCTTTTATAAGTAGTAATAAATCAACTTTCACTATCCACTCACTGAAGTAATTAATTAATATGTACTCACCGAAACTGGTTAAACTCAACACAATTAATGCTACATGATGAATATTCACTACACCGAGCTATAGTTTAAATGGATTTTTTGTTAAGGCACCTACCTACAACACTTGTTAAGGCGCCTACTTTAAGACATGGAATCTTACCTAGTGAACTTACCTGCCTAACAACTACTAAATTTCTGAATTCCTATGCGACCCCCATGATGTTTCCCGACATCTTTGACGCCCACACAGATCTCACTTCAAAGAATACCCCACCTTCTTGAAATGCTACCTTTTACTTTTGCTCAATTCACCTAATAATAATATTCCTACCTTATTAATGAATTTACCTGCCTATTTGCGTCTAAATTTAGAATTTCCTATGCAATTCTTGGATTGCTTACCCTCAATCCTGCCGCCCTGGTCTCTACAGTTTGAGCAAGCATAACTCCCTAAGTTCCTATCGCTTGGACGTGTCCACAGTTGATGGGGGAGGAACAACTGGGCCCTACAGAGGTATAAATATAACAAACACTAAGGATATGAGCGTGCCAGCGAAATCAGATTTACAACTTCCTTCTTGGAGCGGGAATCTGGCCAACTATACCACGTTTGCTACATTTATGTGACTATCTAGGTATCTTAAAAACAGAAACCCATCTAACCAGCCACATGGTTAGACTTTTCTACCTAAACCCCCCCGCGAGGATCTGACAAATCGCCCCAAAAAGACACAAAACTAAATGAATACTCATCTAAAAACAACATTGTATAATAATACTAGCAAATCTAGTTAGTTTTCATCCCACAAAATAATGCAGCCCGACCTCAACAGACTCAAGAACCAATACAGTTGTATTACTTCTTGACCCCACCGAGAGAAATACATCACTTTATAAGATTTAACTAACAAATCTGCATATTTTAATTATGAACTTCAATTCTTAGTAGTCCTACTATACTAATTCAAGAATTTACAGGGAAAGCTACGTTACTTTATGATTATCGCAAACAAAATCTACATACTTTAATTATGAACTTAATTATACCAGATAAGCTCAAATTAAAGCATTTATGCAAAAGATTCGCGGGACAAATGCGGCCCTATTCGTCAGAAAACCTCGACCACTTTCTTGCTGACTTCTTGAAATTTGCTTGATTTAAAAATAAACTTTTTCAGTAACGCGATCTTACAGAGGGATGTGGAGTTTCTTCAAAAATTACGTCTTGACGCTTCGCTTGACACCGGAGAAATGCATCCCCGCTTCTCTGATCCTTCCCCTTATAAAGACTAAATTAGCGTCATGACGCGACCCAAAACGGCGCCAAGCAATTCGCGCCTTCTTCATCAAAATAGCTAAAATTTCCCGCGCCAAACCTACATTGTGCACTTTAGCCGACTCCTATTGGTGCCCGTTCAGTGTTCCCAGCTTATGAAAATATTTCACTAACCCTATTAATGGAGATATTAAAAATTACTTACATTACATTTTGATAATTATCTTATTTAAATCAACAAAACTATAAGTTTCATTTTATGTGAAGTCGTTAACAGTTTCAATAATTCGTCATAACCTCGAAACGCAACACTTTGAGAAAATCATTTTTGAATAATAAAATTTCACAATAATATTACTAAAAGTTACGTAATCAGTTTTGTCTTGTCAATCTTTAATAATACGATTAATATAATTTCCTTACATAAACTAATACCCTCAAACCAACTTCATTTAGATTTTAACTAATTAATCGTTTCACTTTGCTTTACCTAATCCCGTATAATTTAAATTGCCAAAATACCTATTGCTGAGTACTAATTAATGCAAATATTCCGCTTTTCCACCTGCTTAAAATACAGTAAACTTATTATCTCTAACTAAACACACATACAAAAATGGGTACTTTGCAATTTTAGTTAGCAACATTCTTATTATTTTACCCCCCGCGACATTCCGTCGCCATCAATCCGACGCGCCAGTTCTGCCATATTGAAAATATAAATTGTGCAGACCGCCTAATGGTGATTGTGCAATCGTGCAATCTGTACCATAGCTGCCAACTTACTGAACCTAATTAATCGCCAAATTTTCATTCCTCTTTAAAGTATTTTTTAGAAATAAACAATTATGACGATAACTGATGAGTGCTAATAAAATTAATAATATTATCAATAATAATTATGAATGAATTATAACTTAATCCATGTTTTGAACGTCACGAGGATTAATATTTAAACCTTGGCGCCAAGAAAGAATTAAGAACCTTCCGCCTATTTTTATGACCTTAAATTACTCTTTAGACAGATTATTATAACAATTAATTACTTAATCATGTTCTATTTTACTAATTATTATTCAGTAAAATAAACAAACACAATTCAGCATTATTTAGTCACATTTATCTCTTGGTAAACAAACTTGAACGAGAATAAAATAGTTTCGCATTTATGCAAACCAATATGTTTATTTAAGTTTTTCCCAACAATTTATGCTTTTAAACATTATTAATTTATCACATGAACTTATCTGTGGAAATGAAATTAATTCGTTTTGTTTTCCAAAATTGGCAGTAAGGTTAAAACCCTTTGCCTTTCTTACAGAAAATTCACAATTGCTAAATAGTTCCGATTTTTATCACTAGCTGTCAGATTTACGTCATCCTATCTGTCATAATCTTCTGTAATTATCTGTTATTAATTTATAACCTTCTAAGCTAATATTATGTTATTCTTTCTCATCATCAAATTATGACAAACAAATTGTGAAGTACAACAATTTATGAGTCCAAGTAATGTTTAACACAAGCTCCTTTGAAAAATAATGAACATTTTATTAATTGTTGATTGACATCTGAAGTGCTTATGATTTACTACAAAACCTGTGTTTTTTGTGAATAACTGCATAATCAAATGCCGATAAGTTCCTGAGAACAAGGTCAGTGACAACCTTCCTTTAATATATTTCTTTTCTTTACAATTTAAGTAATATTTGAGATAAAAAAAATAACATGTTCAGTTTTGAACTGTTACAGCTCGACCCCAAAATTCTTCATAGGTGACAATACTACGTACTGGATCCGGAGTAGAATTTTTCTTTCTCAATTCTCAAATATTTATATCAACCTTTCTACTCTCTCCTTTTTTTTCAAAGTTATATTTTTTATACTTCTTTTTTTATAACCCTAACTATTATTACTTTCCCAAAATCAAAGAATTGTTGGGTGAGCCCTAGTGTAAATGAATTTTTTTTAAGATTGAAGAGTGTATTTAAACCAAGATAATATTAAAAATTATTAAGCGAGTTTCAAGTACTTTTATTGCTTTTGCCAATTCCGTCTTATGCATATTCAACACCAGAAGTGTACAAAAACAAGGTAAGGTATGGGTTGTGAGGCCATAGTCCCTATTAGACCTACCCGGACACATACGCTCTTTTCTAACCTTATGAAAAGATAGTGTAGGACACAACGTATCCGTCCAAAGTACCCCTCCATATTCCTGTACGCCTCCTTCTATACTAACAGGGCCTACTCTACCAGATAGAGTGAGCATATACAATGACCCTATATTTCCAAAAGCTTACTTAAGACTCTAGAACAACCCTAATATCACCTTGGAAAATGTGTAGTTGTCGATTGTATCATAGCTCTTGGCTTCTTGTGTAGTATGAATTTTGGACAGCTGTTTACACCAGGACAATTACAAACAATAATAGTGTTTGTTTTCTCTCCGTTTTTTTTTTATTTTATTAACCTATCACCAAAAGGTCCTTCTGTACAAAATTCAAGTTTGTTAACCTTAAAACGCCAATCCGACCGCTAGCCAAGACTGAACGTTTAAAGTAGTGTGCGGATCTTATCTTTTGAGCCAATAATAATTCTGTACTCAAGCTTCACATACGTTATAATCCAAAGCCCTCCATAAAGAATCTATATTTTTTTTCCTAGCTACTTTTTTTTCATTCTATTCACACTCCTAATCTAATTTAGATTCTCACTCTGTTCTTCTTTCCTCATCGCACAACGTCCACTATCTTCATTTACTAGCCTACTTTCACGCCACCTAAGATTATATCATAGTTACTACCTGAGTACAAATTAATTTGCTAAATTGAATTGTTTTGAATAAAAAATTTTTACTAAATACGTCGATTGTCACCATATGAAATTCTACACAACATTGAGACTCATTGAATTGACTCATTATTTCCCATTAACTACGCAAAGCATCTTCATTATTAGAAAACCTTTACTCACTCAATTTCTTTAAAATCTAAAGTTACTAGTAGGCAATTAAAAAGATTACCTTTATCTTAATCTACCTATGAAAATTATCAACCTCCCAAAGAAAATCGGAGTTGGCGGCTTTTCTTTATTAACTACCTATACCTAAACTATTTTCGGTAAGAATGACCCAATGATACGCTATTACAATCACTGACAAAACTAATTTTTATTTATAATGAAATGAGTATCTACCTGTTCCAAAAATTAACCAATAACAAGTTTGTTCTATCGGGAAATGTAAATAAAAAGTTCAGACAACTTTAATCTGTGTTTTCTGTTGAATAAAGCTAAAATTCAATAAAACTCGTGGTGACTCTATTAACCAGGACGTGTTGCGCGTTTTTCCTTTTGGTGACTGCGGGCACCGGAACGTTTGAGAAGTTAACCTATCCTACTATTAAACTATACCAACATTCTTCCGAAACATATGCTATATCACTACACTGCTTATACTAGTAAAGCTACAAGACTTTCATCAAATATTTTAACTATCAATTTCGACCTAAATTTCAGTGTACTCTACCCCAGTTTACTCTATTCGTAGTTTCCTCACTAACTGTACTTATGATAATATTGTTAGTATTTGTGATTGCGAATATTATACCGTGATTTAGTTTAATTTGCTAATCTTAGTGAACATACTGGCGGTAGTGAGTGAATTTACAAGTGGATATGAAAGTGAATCGGAAAAAGTCAAAGCATACTCACTCACAATCGTCGCCGTCGCGTCACTAATATTCGCATCCTACAATACGCAATTTTAGTCACCTGAGTTATAGCAAAGCTAGCACAAGGGATCGCACCTCCACACTGGACCGACAATCCCAAGTTCTAATCCGCAATCAAGCGTTTTTTTTTTTTTTTTTTTTTTTTTTATTGTGTTTTTTTTTTTTCCTGTTATTAATCAAATCGAAGATAGTATCAACAAAAAAATTACTCCATCTTTAACTTCTAATCAAATTAAATCAAATCACGTTTATTGACAACTAAGTGTACAGAGGCGTTACACTACATTAATAAAATGCATGACTTAATAACCATTTTGATATAGTAAATTTTTGACAGTATTATTAATTAACATTAAAATTTACGAATAGACATTTAACCCAGTTGTTACTGAAACAATTTTTTCTTTTATATCACAGCAGTATCCTAGTAAACCTCGATGCATAAACTAAACATGGAAAAATACCAAAACTAAGTTTTCAGGAAAACCAAAACAATGTCAAACAATCACTGCGGTGATTGATAACCAATAAGAAAAGTTTTCCGCTCATTTATATTTTTAAATTGAGGATATTCCTTATACTTATTTTTAATCTTTATAACGATTGGTCGTTATAAATGGGTTTAACCAATAAGATTACAAAAAAAATAAAATTATTATTTGATTCGAATAGATCCTAATACCTTTAATATATTTTATGTATTTATAAACTCTTTTACAAAGAAGTAACCCTAACTATTAAAATTATATGTTATGTTGTATTTATTAATATCTTTGTACCGCCTTCATTGATTTCTGTTTCCTAAAGTTGACTGGGAGAGAAAGCTTTTAGCATTAAGTTCGCCCTTTTGTAACATTTTGTTTGAAATGTACAATAAAGTTTGTTAAATAAAATAAATAACATCCCCACTTTCTAACTAGAAATGAATTAACTAAAGCCTCTGGCTCGTTATTTTCTAACTCTATTTTTTATTTCTGAGATGACTCATAATGATAATAGTGAGTTCACGGTGAACTCATGTTGGTATACCCTAAGTGAAACTTAATTTCTATTCACCCTTGTAATGTAAATGAAACTTATTTTTTTTCTTGAGTTTAGTTTAAGGTCAGATTTTTAATCAAACAAAATATATAAACCCCTATCGACTCGATTTTATGTTACTCAACGCATCGAATAACGCAAAACCTTTCCCTCTACTCTTTGCCCACTTAGTTCTTAAAATTAATTAGTTCGACTCAATTTATTTTTAAAGTAAATTCACTAACTTATTTTTCATTAAATTTCTATAACTGACGCCTATATTATTTCTCCCTAACCATCACCGCTTCAATGACTAAACCGTTTTGATAATTAATGCTACAACAACTTCCTACTAAATATTTTTCTAATGCTATTATTGTCAACCATAAGTATGACTTTCTTCAGATAGATATATCATAAAACATTTATGCTGTGTAACTCTCTTCATGAGATATATCATAAGAAACTCATTTAGAAAATATTTAACCTAAGTTGAAAAAATAATCTGCACATAATCTTAAAATAAACCATTTAATCATTCAATTAAATAAATTTTAAAGTCAAATCAATATGTTTTGATATGTCTAATAAACTTCAAAAGTGTAACTAATTTAATCCACGACCCCCCTACTTTAATCTGTAACTAATATTTTATAGTCTTGGTACCCAAAATCTATTGTTAACTATAATCAAAACTCTGAAACATTTGGTTTTTGAAGTTTGAATAAAATCTTTGAAACCAAACAATGAACTAAATCTTAATTCCAAAATTAACTTCACTATTCTTATAAATATTTAAATTATAAAATTCAATTTACCCTAAAATGATTATTGATAAGTGTCATAGACAATCTTGATTACATCACTAATTTAAGTCCCCGCACTATCACTACCTAATGGTCATCTGCAATTGTTCACTAACAAATCATTTCTATCCCTACTGTTTAAATCTTTCAATGTAAACAGTCCCTAATCCTTCTTAATTATTTCAAGTTAAGTACTTATTAACTGGCCTCCACTTGAGTGGCAAACTAATCATACCTCAACTCTATTGTTATGCTTAAAATTTTGTTAAAAATAATGGTACTGTTACCCCTGTCCATCACAAACAACAATACCTATAAAATAATTTCACACATCCTAACTTTACTTCACTAACGCTATATACCGATATTTATTATGTTATCAATCCTTTCAACGCTAAGAGCCAATGATATGTGTTTAAAATTCCTCTGATAATATCAACTATTCGCTTCAATTCTGAGCTAAGCTGACTATCTACTTTACTACGTTCAATTTATAACAACATTAATAGTAAGAGCGACACAAGAATGACTCGAATAAATTTAAGTCCCGTTCACTAAATTTTAACTTTTAACTTCTCCTTAGGAACCACTAATAAAGGTACCCATAAACATTTGGTTAAGATCATTTTACTGTAGTAAAAATACTAACCCAACTCCATTCTAACTTAACTAAAAGAATAATTCTGAAAGTTATTTGCGGGTCAAATATTTAGAAAATACAAATTAAGTCTGATATTCAATAATGTACCTTAAGGTTCTAAGAATTTTATTAAATTTTCTTAAATATTACTTATCGTTTCGCTTAATTGACTTACTTAGCAATTGAATTGAATCTTGAACTTTTACAAAACCAAACCAACGCATACTAACTTGCTTTAAGGTTTTGATTTTAAAGTTAACTAAATGACTTTCGACCCCAATGTTAAAGATAAGGTAGTATTTTTCATAGCAAAGTTTATTCACACTGTTTTGTTAAACAACCTAACCGAATACCAATTCCGCTGTGTACTAACCTATGTTTTGCTAACTTATTTCACTCAAAATAGCAATGTTCTACAAATTTTACCACCAAGACTTGGCTATTCAAATGCAGTTCGATTTTAACTCAGTTTTATAACCACAAGTTACAATTAACTAACATCATTTAATAAAATCCACATGTGACCTTTGGCAATCATTAATAAATATTGTTTATTACATGTTTACTACACTTCTATTGTTTGTTTCTTACAATGAATTTAGCAGAGCTTACTTACATAACATCCATTGCAATTTACACTTAATCCATACCCTACTTTCACTAGGAACCTTCTGTTTTTTTTATACTTCTATACTTTATATCACTTTCTCAGTTAAAATATCGCGATAACTTCTAATCTAAAGTATTTTATTTTTCAACGTAAAATAATGTCAATTTGACAGCTATCGAACGTAAACAGTGACTGGCAATCATGAAAATCTACTCAAATTTCAAACCATTCATTCGAACTCCGTATCATTCTCTCCGAATGGCATTCGTTCCTTTTTTTTTTTTTTTTTTTGAAACCTGGCAATTTAGGCAAAATAAGTCTTTATTTCGATATATCACATATTTTCCGTCCCCACAGTTCTACTTATTACTATGGTAATCACGAATTATTTCATTGATTGTGGTAAAATAATTACCACTGACGCCATCTTTGATGTTTTTGCGTAACCGAATTAGCACGCACGCATCAGAACGCCATCTCGCGATACTTCGTGTGAACTTTGCCCGCGCGATCGACCAACTTTGATACCTTTATCATGACTGCTAATCGATTCCACATTGTACCGTCTAATCGGCCACGCCATTCGGAACGTAAATGTGACGGCCCATAAATTTAACCGACTTAATAAAACCGCCGTATTTAAACGGACGTGCTATCTGGGGCCTTACTATGAGCTCTTATAGCAGGACTTATATTGAACGGCATTACTTTTTCGTACCATGATCTCAACGGTTAGTATGAAAGCAGGCCTTAAGCAGTCTTTTTTACGGCCTGCTTTTGAACTGAATGGTTTCTTATTTGCTGATGGTAAGCCCCCTGATAGATACAATTCTAACGCATTCATTCATTATGAAATCCGACGCCAATTTATAATGTGTTAACACGTGTTACCACGTGGCATCAGCCAATGTGACTGCTCTAATCATTGAATAAAAATAGATAAAGGAAAACCCTTAAATAATTAAATCGGAATTAGAATTTAAGCTACATCAGAAATTACTTGTTACAACCGTATCGTGAAATAAAACCGTCGCGTTTCGAATTGAATTCACTGTGTCGATTACGCGAACACAGTTCAGTCGCTATTCATAAACAGACCCTTTCCGCACAACTCTATCACGCAGCCGTTACGTACACAAAGCGTGGCGCTTGACCCCTACAAACTCTAATTTAAAATAACATCAATCCAAATGTCAAAATTTACGGATTTATCGATTAGGTATCAAGGATGTATAAAGACAGTTTAAAAATAACAGTGACTTCCTAAGCATGATTCGGACCGAGCATTACTGCTGAGAAGCGATTCGGAACGCAACTTCTCTGTGTCTATCTTGACTGTCAAAGTAGAGTTGTCATTTTATTTCGTAATGTCAAACCACAGATAATTAAAATAAGGGGCCTTATTACAAACTTTTATATCATGACTTACACTGAACTGCCCTACCTTTTTTTGTACTATGACCTCAACAGTTAGTATGAAAACAGGCTCTAAACAGTACTGTTTAAGTCCTGCTTTGAACTGAACGACCTCCCACTTGCCGATAGTTAGCCTATTGCAGCCATGACGACTTTAATACGTAAATAAAATAAAGTAAATGATCGCTCTAGATGCTCGTTTTTTTATCTGTACTCAAAGACAAATTTAATCTGTGACTCAAAGAGAAATTTATTTATCTGTACCGAGGCGTGTTCCAAACCCACACTCCGAGTGCAATGAATTACAACCGAACGTTTCAATGCCACTTACCATTATTATGGCGTGACGTTTAATTGACACAATCCCGCTCGATCGTTCTGAACATAACCCTAACCTAATTAATTTGCGTAGCCATTGTCAAATCAACGTGTTTTTATAAAAGTGAAAGTGTTATTTTCAGGACGTAAATAAACCAAACACATAATCAAAACCGACCCCTAATGTGATGAAACCTGCACAAGTGCAATAAATCATTGATACTGTTTATCAATAAATAAGGAAGGATGACGGGACACAAATTAACAATTGCACAAGTCCATTTTCACCGCAACAAAATGTGACTGGAACATAATTAAATGAAAACAGCCACTTTCTTTCAGAACTACACAAAAACTTGAACTATACCTACCAAAAAGTCTGTAAGTTACCACTATGAAGATTTGATACTTGTTTTATACAAAATTCTGGTCAAAGGCACCCCCAAATGTAACCCCCCCTTATAAACCCCTACTTCTACCATACTAAAATGCTGAACGATGTATGTCAATTAACTACCTATTTCTTTATATTATGTAAGTTACCTACCCAATGTTTTTTATGTATCAAATCTTATCCTTTGCTCCGATTAAATATTCAAACCTATCGTCTACTTAGTTATTCCTTGTTAACCTTTCCTACCTATAGATATAACCTACATTACTGACGTGCTTTTATGTGGTCTGAAAGGGCTCGTGATTTCTAGGGCGGTCCCTGATTGTGAATAATAGTAACCTAGATTCTTTTCAGAAGTGCAATCATTGTTTTGTCTCCCGACTATAACGCTATCATTCTTTCCTTATTCATTCCTAACTAATTCTGTTACTATGACTGTTACTAAATGATAATATCACAAATTAGCCGTTACCCTAATAAATTGTTAATAGAATTTGATATTAAATTTTACATAGATATAATCTTTATTGCACTTATAATTATTATTACCTAATTTATAACAAGACCTGTGAGTAATGAAGAGTTATCTCTAAAGAAATCTCTTTCAGCCAACCTAAGTATTTCTTTAAAGTGAAACTACCTAATTTTTACCTATATTAGAATGTTGATATTGCTTTATGGAGCTTCTTATTCTAATAACTGACTTAGTTTACTGCATACTTTTAAATGGTATAGAAATTACTCTTATGTCTACCCGCTGTACTTATATGAAATTCAATATGGTACCTATTTTTTTAGGATAATTTGCTCAGTATGTTTATAAAAGTCTAGTATGATGGAATGCTAATAGATATTACAGTAATAAGAAATGAATGAAATAACCAAAAGTTATGATCACCCAAAAGTCAGATATAGAAAATTGTTCACCGCTACTAATTATGATTTTATTTTCTTACTTTCTTATTTTATTTAATTTAGGTTATCCTATGTGGTTAGTGGCTTAGGAATAGAGTAAAAGAAGGTAAAATGGTAATAAATATAGAAGTTAACGTTGTATTAATTCAGAATATAGAAAATTTATCATCGCTACTTAATAATTGTTCTAGTGTTTTTTGTCAAATATAAAATATACTATTGTGCTATAGTCAAGTACTAAGTAAACAATGGTTTCTTTGCTAGCTAGATAGAGAGCACCTCCCCGCTCTGTATAGTGAATCTCGACTAACCGTACTGGGACAATTCTCCTCTAGCTCCACCATTTGCTTTCATGACAACTTTAATTAATAAATTAGTTGAATTATTTAGTCTTAGTATGTCTGTCTTAATAAAAGAGGACAAGCAAAGTGCTTCAAGTGATCTATCAGCTTATCACAATGAAGAATTATCTTTCTATTGTGATGGTGGAATTGCACAACTTTAATTTAATTTAAAAATATATTTATTGTTAGCGAAACTGTTTAACATTATAACATAATTATGGACACAACATTACTATCCATTCAAAAGGGTCTGATAGATCCAATTTCTGAAGGAAAGACAATTTAATTCAAAGGGAATGTATTATTTGGTCGCAGTCTTTCCGCATCTCAACAACGGAAATTATTATAGCTTCTATGAACTATGGTAATTTCAGTTTAGTCTTCTAATGATATCTAACCTGTACATTAATTGTGTTTGTCAATAAGTACTTAAATTCAATTGTGAAATATAATTCTATTGAAACAACTTCCAATTGAATTGGTAAATGAAACTTAGCTGAAATATTGATGAGAAAGTACTTTAGTTTAACCATTTGAGAATTTGGATATATTCACTAAACAGTTTGATACTTTTATAGTACATAATTGAAGTATTGTTTCTATATTATACAAAACTATTCTATTAATAGAAAAAGTCCACTCAAACATTTTGATCTAGCGTTCTAATAGCCGTGAATCAACCTTAGCATATATAGAAACGCAGGTTTTTTTCATACACCCAGATCTAGATTTCAGTACACCTTCTAGATTACTAGAATAGAATATTTCTTTTAAAATCAATAGTCTACACACAAAATCATCATAAATCCAATCCAATTCAAAGATAAAGGAACTTTCTTTTATAAGTAGTAATAAATCAACTTTCACTATCCACTCACTGAAGTAATTAATTAATATGTACTCACCGAAACTGGTTAAACTCAACACAATTAATGCTACATGATGAATATTCACTACACCGAGCTATAGTTTAAATGGATTTTTTGTTAAGGCACCTACCTACAACACTTGTTAAGGCGCCTACTTTAAGACATGGAATCTTACCTAGTGAACTTACCTGCCTAACAACTACTAAATTTCTGAATTCCTATGCGACCCCCATGATGTTTCCCGACATCTTTGACGCCCACACAGATCTCACTTCAAAGAATACCCCACCTTCTTGAAATGCTACCTTTTACTTTTGCTCAATTCACCTAATAATAATATTCCTACCTTATTAATGAATTTACCTGCCTATTTGCGTCTAAATTTAGAATTTCCTATGCAATTCTTGGATTGCTTACCCTCAATCCTGCCGCCCTGGTCTCTACAGTTTGAGCAAGCATAACTCCCTAAGTTCCTATCGCTTGGACGTGTCCACAGTTGATGGGGGAGGAACAACTGGGCCCTACAGAGGTATAAATATAACAAACACTAAGGATATGAGCGTGCCAGCGAAATCAGATTTACAACTTCCTTCTTGGAGCGGGAATCTGGCCAACTATACCACGTTTGCTACATTTATGTGACTATCTAGGTATCTTAAAAACAGAAACCCATCTAACCAGCCACATGGTTAGACTTTTCTACCTAAACCCCCCCGCGAGGATCTGACAAATCGCCCCAAAAAGACACAAAACTAAATGAATACTCATCTAAAAACAACATTGTATAATAATACTAGCAAATCTAGTTAGTTTTCATCCCACAAAATAATGCAGCCCGACCTCAACAGACTCAAGAACCAATACAGTTGTATTACTTCTTGACCCCACCGAGAGAAATACATCACTTTATAAGATTTAACTAACAAATCTGCATATTTTAATTATGAACTTCAATTCTTAGTAGTCCTACTATACTAATTCAAGAATTTACAGGGAAAGCTACGTTACTTTATGATTATCGCAAACAAAATCTACATACTTTAATTATGAACTTAATTATACCAGATAAGCTCAAATTAAAGCATTTATGCAAAAGATTCGCGGGACAAATGCGGCCCTATTCGTCAGAAAACCTCGACCACTTTCTTGCTGACTTCTTGAAATTTGCTTGATTTAAAAATAAACTTTTTCAGTAACGCGATCTTACAGAGGGATGTGGAGTTTCTTCAAAAATTACGTCTTGACGCTTCGCTTGACACCGGAGAAATGCATCCCCGCTTCTCTGATCCTTCCCCTTATAAAGACTAAATTAGCGTCATGACGCGACCCAAAACGGCGCCAAGCAATTCGCGCCTTCTTCATCAAAATAGCTAAAATTTCCCGCGCCAAACCTACATTGTGCACTTTAGCCGACTCCTATTGGTGCCCGTTCAGTGTTCCCAGCTTATGAAAATATTTCACTAACCCTATTAATGGAGATATTAAAAATTACTTACATTACATTTTGATAATTATCTTATTTAAATCAACAAAACTATAAGTTTCATTTTATGTGAAGTCGTTAACAGTTTCAATAATTCGTCATAACCTCGAAACGCAACACTTTGAGAAAATCATTTTTGAATAATAAAATTTCACAATAATATTACTAAAAGTTACGTAATCAGTTTTGTCTTGTCAATCTTTAATAATACGATTAATATAATTTCCTTACATAAACTAATACCCTCAAACCAACTTCATTTAGATTTTAACTAATTAATCGTTTCACTTTGCTTTACCTAATCCCGTATAATTTAAATTGCCAAAATACCTATTGCTGAGTACTAATTAATGCAAATATTCCGCTTTTCCACCTGCTTAAAATACAGTAAACTTATTATCTCTAACTAAACACACATACAAAAATGGGTACTTTGCAATTTTAGTTAGCAACATTCTTATTATTTTACCCCCCGCGACATTCCGTCGCCATCAATCCGACGCGCCAGTTCTGCCATATTGAAAATATAAATTGTGCAGACCGCCTAATGGTGATTGTGCAATCGTGCAATCTGTACCATAGCTGCCAACTTACTGAACCTAATTAATCGCCAAATTTTCATTCCTCTTTAAAGTATTTTTTAGAAATAAACAATTATGACGATAACTGATGAGTGCTAATAAAATTAATAATATTATCAATAATAATTATGAATGAATTATAACTTAATCCATGTTTTGAACGTCACGAGGATTAATATTTAAACCTTGGCGCCAAGAAAGAATTAAGAACCTTCCGCCTATTTTTATGACCTTAAATTACTCTTTAGACAGATTATTATAACAATTAATTACTTAATCATGTTCTATTTTACTAATTATTATTCAGTAAAATAAACAAACACAATTCAGCATTATTTAGTCACATTTATCTCTTGGTAAACAAACTTGAACGAGAATAAAATAGTTTCGCATTTATGCAAACCAATATGTTTATTTAAGTTTTTCCCAACAATTTATGCTTTTAAACATTATTAATTTATCACATGAACTTATCTGTGGAAATGAAATTAATTCGTTTTGTTTTCCAAAATTGGCAGTAAGGTTAAAACCCTTTGCCTTTCTTACAGAAAATTCACAATTGCTAAATAGTTCCGATTTTTATCACTAGCTGTCAGATTTACGTCATCCTATCTGTCATAATCTTCTGTAATTATCTGTTATTAATTTATAACCTTCTAAGCTAATATTATGTTATTCTTTCTCATCATCAAATTATGACAAACAAATTGTGAAGTACAACAATTTATGAGTCCAAGTAATGTTTAACACAAGCTCCTTTGAAAAATAATGAACATTTTATTAATTGTTGATTGACATCTGAAGTGCTTATGATTTACTACAAAACCTGTGTTTTTTGTGAATAACTGCATAATCAAATGCCGATAAGTTCCTGAGAACAAGGTCAGTGACAACCTTCCTTTAATATATTTCTTTTCTTTACAATTTAAGTAATATTTGAGATAAAAAAAATAACATGTTCAGTTTTGAACTGTTACACGCTACACTAGCGCCGCCAGTGGAAAAAAAATGTAGTGCTTAAATAAAGACGAAATTGTGAATAGTGTTCTTCTAGTGTACTCCGAATAAGCTTTGTTGTACTTTTTATCGATTAAACAATATTTTATAACCTGACGTTTAGTTTAAAACTTCATTAAACTAAACGACAGACTGGAAAATATAATTTAAGCGATAAAAAGTACCACAAATCTTATACGGAGTATACACTAGAAGAACACAATTTACAATTTCGTCTTTATTTAATTCATTAATGCCGGAGCGGTCGCTGGCGACCGAGACACAATAGATTTTCTATTGTGTCTCATTTTCCGGGCGTTGAAGAGTTAAGCACTACGATTTTTTTTCCATTGGCGGCGCTAATACAGCGCATAAAGACTCTTAAGAGGATTACTGCGCTACATTTTCGCATTTTTAGTGGTAAAAAAACTCATGCAAGTGATCACTCACTTCAGTTTTTTTACCATTGAAAATGGTTATCAGATGCAAATCGCTTGAGACGTATTTGGGCCATATCTCCGAGGATTTTGGGAGGATCGAGATGGGAATAGTTACCAAAATTTGAGGATATTATCGAGACACGTGTGAACGTTTAAATTTTACAAAATTCGGGTTTTTTGGGGGTGTTTGTTTACTAAATTGTAAATGTAAATATTTCTGAAATACCTGACTTAAGAAAAAATGAAAAAGAGGGTCCTCAGGTTAAAAGCCGAACCCGGTTCGTTCAGCCGAAATGATCCTAAGAATAAGAATTATACTTTCCTTCAGTAGCCCGCCAATACCATCTGTAATTACCTAGTAGATACGCCAATAAAAAACGCTTGTGATGCTTACTAATCGTATATGTTTAATATATTACCTAAAGCTATAATTTGCTGAGTATTGATCGGCAGCCCTATAAGCCGCTCGCCATGTGCGCAGCATCTCGGATGTAGCACTAATTCCGTGCGCCCGCGCAGAATGGCTAATCGACACCAACATCAGTATGCAGCCGGCGCGCCACCCAGCACGATGGCAAAACGCTAAAAATACAACCACCCGCGCAAGGGCACCTCATGGCCAATCAATATGCCTTTACCTGAATCACATAAAGTGGACATACTCGTACGTGTCTATCTTCCGGGTCCATAAATCTCCTGCGCGTGTAAACATGCGCATGTATGTTTTTCAGCCAAAGTTAATCAAAGTATTTATACATTCTAATTCAGCTCAACTTTGTTCGTTGTTAGAGATACTATACTTACGTCGTACCTTCAATCAAAAGAGCTTATTGTATAAAAAATTTAAATCATTTATAAAATCTCCAGCACATCAGGAAGCTGGAAGACACCAACAAGAGTTAGGCTTAAATAACAGGCGCTGTACTGTAACACAAGGTTGGTTTGGGCACCTAAGAAGCACCTAAGAGGATGTACCTAATGTATAATAACCTCACCATAAGTATATCAGGTACATATGAGGATGTACCTAAAGAAGCACCTAAGACGATGTACCTATTATGTATAATCCTCAAGTACAAGCAAAAGCAAGTTGGTGTGTCGATTCTTTAACCAAACTCGAACCTCACTTCGAATCTTACTTCACTGCCCGGTAATTTTAAATCATAAATGAGATATTATCTAGTCAGTCATCACATCTACATATATTAGTTACAGAATCGACAGGCTGCAGATAGGCTGTTTTTTTTAATCACAAAATATTTTATATAGCTACGGTAATTACCTAAAACCATTTGCATTCGGAAATGTTACTTATTTATACCTATTCAGCTAATTTCTAATAACAAATTCACGCAAAGAAAAGTGAGGGATAAGAATAAATAAAACTTTATTCTTATGACGAGTGCAAGTTTGGTTACAAAGTCGACAGTCTGTGCTACAGCACAGAGTACTTTATAGTAACTACGCATCTATGGCATAGAGTAACAATATTTAAAGCATGGAATATCCATACCATAAAGTTAATATACCTGATATTAACTTTATGATCCATACCAAATCAAAACAGCGCCCTAGGAAATGGAAGGTTGGGATAGTTCCTTGTATTAGGTAGTAATAGGCAAAAAAGCAAAATTTACTGAGGTTATTGTTTGTAAATAAGCTATAGAATATTAGCTTTAATCTGTACAAGTGATTTTTCGATACATAGCGAGGAATAGATTTAATAAAGATGAGGGTGCCACTTGAGGGCTATTGGAGCCTTAAATGGAAAGAAAAACAAAAAACCGACTTCAAAAAAAATACCTCTAAAAAGCAAGAAATAATATTCGTAATAATAAAAATACGTCTATTGAAGTCGGGTGGGGCTGGACTACAAATTCCTTTCTTTTTATTCTAAAAGCTCCCACCCGACTTCAATAGACGTATTTTTATGATTACGAATATTATTTCTTGCTTTTTAGAGGTAGGTTTTTTGAAGTCGGTTTTTTGTTTTTTTTTAAACAATTTTTTATTTTTAGTGTAGGTACCTTGTAGGTAAGGTATATTATATTATGTAGAAAAATCGGCTCAGCCAAACGTAAGATAATCGCGGAGAAACATACTTAAATACGGGTCAAACTGAGAACCTCTTTTTTTAAGTCGGTTAAAAAACTACACTTAAGATATCCCTCTTCCAACAAAAAAATAATTATCTTATTCAGTTCATAAACAAAGAAGTAATACGACCAATCATCGAGGTAATTCACACATAATCATTCTATTTTCGTGCTTTTTTTAAAATTACTTAAAAAGTACTGAACCGATTTCCAAATTTTAAAAAATGGGACCAACTTGGGAGTGTACCTAATGTAATAACGTTTGAATCATTTCAATCGGTCCAGCCGTCTTCGAGTAATCGGTGGACATACACAAAAAAAAACAAATATACAGACGAACATAGAACCTCCTTCTTTTTTGGAAGTCGGTTAAAAACAGCAGAGAATGCTTTTCAGAAATAAAATGTACTATTGAAATAAAGTAATTGTATTTTCTATACTATATACTTACTTACAAAACCTTTACTCATGTTACTTACATACTTAAGTATACAGGAAGACAATTGGCTTTATTTATTGCATTTGGCTTGATAGTTATTCATAAACATTTCTAATGAAGGAACTATTGTAACAATAATACTAGCGATGGAATTTAACTTTAAGTATGTGAACACTGCATGGCTGCTGATTAAAATAAATTAATCAACCTACCTATAACTCGTTACTGTACCTACTTGTTTAATATTATTTTTTCTTATAAAATGTTTGTACAAAATAAAAACTTAATTGTCTTAGTAGGTACCTACAACACTCTAACATGCGAAAGCGAACTTATTTAACACTCTTAAGTTAAGTAAAACGTAATCTTAACATTTATGAGCTCGAAGTATGTAACTACTTAAGTATAGATATTAATTTGACACGATATAATACAATAATTTAACTAAGCTGTATATTTTTTTATTTTACTACACAAATCTATTTATCTATAGGTATCTACTTTAATTCCTTTAGCGACAACAAAAAAAAAACATACAAAATACAACCATTTTTATGTTAGGTACTATTTTATGAATTTATTGCTGTTTGGCCTATCAGTTAAATTTGTGACGTATTCGGACGTTGTGTTTCCATGCTTTTGGTTGAAAGCTACCTGCGGCTTAAAGGTACAGTATGAAGCCGCAGCACCGCTTGTATTCTAAAAGAGCCTCTAAAGACGATATCCATAGTTCATGAGAACATTCGTGGCCCGCGGCGTTGTAAAACGCGTCAGTGACGTCAGTCATTAGGATTGCGCGTGCCATTGAAAAGAGTTCGAGCCCGCCCATAAGTCCTTTATGTGCAAGAGAGCGCGCAATGTAGCTACTCCGTTCGCACATTTTACAACCTCGCGTGCCACGAACGTTGTTATGGACTATAATATAGAATTCTTAACACTTAACAGCCTACATTCCTCAAGCCCTGTATATCGATGAAACCTAGTTGAAATGTGTCGAAGTCAGAGTTATCCCTTAACCGCTCAGCGAAGACTTTCTCCTGTGCGAGTGGGTGCCAGCAGCCGAGGGTGCAGGCGGGGTCCTCGTACAAGGAGTAGTAGTGACAGCGGCGGGTCGCACGCGCTGACGGCACGAATTCGAATGCCCGGACGCGGTTGCATCTTTGAAGTGCGAACCAGAGACCTGCCGATTAATTCTCTGATGTATAATGAAACTTCGTCATTTGAAATTAAAAACATGTTTTAGAAGGAGTGCCTTTCACGCCCGCCAACACTTTTTTTTTTGGAAATGGCGGACATAATATGTAAAAAGGGCATTTTTCAACATTTTCGAAAAATGATCAAAAATGTAACAAAACTCTTTTGCAAAGAAAAATTTGTTTTTTTTATTTTTAGAAGACTCAAAAGTTCATCAATCAAAACTTTTCTTCATTCGAAATTTGAAAACAAATAAGGACTTTGTAACTGACTGACTTGACTTTTTTAAGATTTTTGGCTTGGATGCAAAGTCCTTTAAGCCATGTCTTGGTGACTTCTCGTTTGCACAATATAGATACCACATACTTTACTTAGTTGAATAAAAAATCTATTGTGTGTTATTTATTCTTAAAAAAAGAAAAAAATGATTTAAAATGTGCAAACAGCGCTCTTTCATAAGATACCCCACATGTCCTAGTCGCCCCACTTAACATTTTTAAGACCCCTTTTCAGTCCCTGTTTTAAAAACAAATATTATTTTTTTTATTTCTTTCTTATTTGCAAAATAGTTGGACAAACGTCATCTTTAACTAAGTATTCCAAAGGAGTCGTTCTTTCCTGGGTTCACTTTTTTAAAATTTTCCTACACCCATAATTTTTTTTTTCTCGTAGATTTCTTTCGTGGGACAAGGTTTCCAAAAAGAAAAAAAATATTAATACCTGCAAACATAAATAAAAAAATATTTAAAAACTCGAATAATGGTGCTCATCATCGTGTATTTCTTAATGTTTTCGCTTTAAAATGAAAGTGTCTTACTATTAATTTTACTCTCCCGAGTATATCAATAAATTCTAATGCTTGTTACAAGTTTTTACTGTTGATTAAATCCTGAAAATCCATTTTGTGCGGCTGCCGGCTATTAAGGGATATTCCTTTGCATTTTTATTTCTATTAAAATGACTACATTGACCGTTGATATGTCATTTGTCATCTTATTTGACATCTGACAGCATCAATATGACATATGACAGTAAAAAATCGATGTTGCCATGGTAGAAAAACGTTTTGGGTTGCTGTTTTAATAACTTTAACTATCCCACTTTAAAAATAAAATAAAAATGTTTGCCGGTTTAAAAAATTTTTTTTATACATGGACAGATTCCTTATTTTGTTCTCTTTCCATAAAATATAATTTTATGACCGTAGGCCACGGGTTACCCAAATGGGCCCAGCCTCCATTCAAAAATGGAACAACTCCTTTCAAGTTGATACCATTATAAGTAGTTCTCGAGATATCTAGCTGTGACATACAGACAGACAGACTTAGTCACATCATAAGGGTTCCTTTTTACCATTTTGGTACGGAACCCTAAAAAAGACGAATATTATAAAATAAAGTTAACCAACGGGATAACGTAAAATTTATAAGGAAATTCGTAATATGAAACAATAAACGGAAACGTGAGCTAATAGGAAATAGGCATTGGTTTGCTAAAATTCCAATTGATATTACCTATGAATCCTGATGACGGGGGATTTCTCCTAAGCTTGACCATCGAAGTGTCCTGTAGGACTGTCCATAAGTCCCATAAAACTTGAGGATTCAGCAAATGGACGTCTGCTTTCGGTCTTAAATCAAGTAACCTAAAATGTAAATTCGTGTAAGAACGTAAGATAACATGACATCGTTAAATGATACCTAATAGTGTCAGAATGATTTATAAACTTGCTATTTCAAGGTTAGGACTTGGTATGTACAAAAAACTTGAGGCTTACTTTTAAGTTAATTTATGATGGCTAATTAAATAAATAAAACTAAGGCTTTGAGACAATTCCGATCTTTCATTTCTGTCCCAGTATCAATTTAGGTATAGCGTTCGCACGAACATTTATTTTTATCTCAATCAAGACTAGGGACCCAAACCCTAGTAAAAATACAAGTTTTCAATTAAAAGACTAAAAAACATTAGTTCTGTTCATGGTTTTTTAATAAATTAAGAAAATTTTAGTATGCACAAGCAAATTCTTTAAAACATTAAATTATATTATTTAGTATTCTTTAAAATTCTCCATACAAATACGGGACTATCATACCTTAACCCCTAATAAGTACGTGTATATTATTATATTCAAAAAATCTCGTGTGTGTAAAATAAATATTTTATTATTATTATTAAAAAGGACGATCTTGCGTCGAAATAGTATCATTTGTTTTTCTAAATTCTTTTTTCCGAACCCTGTAAAACACAAACCTAACCATAAGGCAAGGAAGTTTTCTATAATTTAATGGCATTTTCTGTTAAAATAATTTTAAAAATTAATTGAATTAGATAACTTTGATATATTGCATAAATTTAATGTTGGATAACAATATACCTACTTACTTCTTATATACTGGAAACAACGGGAAGTCAGGATGATAGTACCAGTATTTCAATGTCGTACTGAATTTTGAAGGGTCCCAAATTAGTATGGAAATTCCAGTATACATTGGGTCGTCTAGAAAGTTGAATTCCGGCTTGGTAACTACCTGAAAACATGCATCTAATTTAGTATGCTCGCCGGTTACACATTTCGAGTCATGCATCTGTTTTGAGTTACGTCAAAACAAATGAAAAAAGATGTTTTTTTACTTTTGTTTTTTGTCATATCACAACGTAGACAAGCAATTAGTTCGATGTCTGTTTGGCAAGGATGTAGCATTATGATTGGACACCTAACTTCTAACGTAGTTGCAATAAAATTATTATATAAATAAGTAGATTTATGGGTGACATAATCAATCAGTATTTTTGCTGTTTCCTTCAACTGCGGCGGAGTTAAAAAATCTTCATCATTACTATCACTACTTATCATTTTGATAGTTTTATTTTACTTTCTACGAAAACTGAATCCTCAAACAACACACAAATTGAAAATGGCGCCAATGGCGTCTGCAATTTTCACATGTTCTTTTTTCAAATTGTTTATCCTGCCGCCGCAGGGTCGCACTGCCAGCCCGACACCATCCGACACACAGCTAGTGGCAGTGGCCAGTGTCATTTTGCGAACTTGGAGATAAAAACTCACCACTGTAAAAACTTTTTGGCTTTTGATATTTAGGTTACCGGCGCATAGTCTTAGCCAAAATTAAAAAAGAAAAATCACGTAAGAAATGGATTTTCATACACTTTTCTCTCCCGCTCAGATGCGTTTTCTCCCCGTATATTTGTTCGATATGCAATGACGTACTTTCTACCGTAAATTTGATAAAGTATCAAGGTACTTTCCGAGCAGGTGTAGTATAAAATTTATTACTTATTTATTTAAAAGTTGTTTCTTCTTTTTAGACCGGCGTGTTACTTACCTGCGAGTTTAAAATACGGATAGTGGTTTTAGATCCAACATCGACGGTGTAGTTGAGTGTTGGCGCATTGTTGAACCTGATGACCACGTCGTGGGAATCTGACAACAAACACACATTTCAGTATCATATTAGAGAAAATCCTGTAATGAACGTTACTGTCGCGAATGATACATTCAACGGGAATAGATAGGATAAAACGCGACGCGACAAAGGCAGGCTATTTTGTTGATTAAAAAATCTAGCTTTCTATTTGTTGTATGTACCTACTGACTGGGCCTTATTTAATAAACTTGACAAATTATCACCGGTCATGACAATTTTATATGCCTTGCGTCAACCATTTTGAATTGGCTTATGTTTAACTTATCACCAGATTTAGTATTAACGCCTAAAACACTTTTTAGTACCGTACACATAATTTGCTCGCAAGTGCACATGCGCGAACTTTCCCCCACTGCTCCATCGAAAGAGCGTCAAGATGTTTGGCGAAGTCTTGTATTTGGTAATATGCCTACATTTTATGGCAATCATAGTGATTTATTTGCGCCGAAATATTGCATTAATTTGCTCGCTAGATTTGGTGATTATTTAGTTTAAAGGTCCGATTTTTCAGTTTTTCACATATATCTCGGAAACTATGCGTTGTAGCGACATAATACTTTTTTCTAAAATAACAGCTGATTAAATTTGCTACAAGTTTTATTCAGTCAGGTTTTTCGATATCTTTTATAGTTTTCGAGATATCCGCTCCTGAATGTCTGTCAACATGCTTAAGGTGAAGCTTGAGGACAATGAAATGGTGCATTTTTTCCTGTGTCAAATGGTATTAAAAGGTCAAATTCGGCTTCAGATCGGTTAACGGCATTATAGTTTATGCAAGGCAGATTGTCCTCAAGCTTCACCTTATGCATGTTGACAGACATTCAGGAGCGGATATCTCGAAAACTAGTTTCCGAGATATAATAATATGTGAAAAACCGAAAAATGGGGCATTGATTACCCCCCCTTCCCCACCCCACCACCGGCATAGGGGATAGGGGCGGGGACTTTTGATATGTTCACCTCCTAAGAGATCCAAACAAAGTTACAAAGTCAAAAATTGTGTTCCACACATTTCCCTCTATACCTTTTTTTGAGCTTTCTTTGCCTGAACACGTTTGTAATTTTAGACTTTATTTATTTGGTGTTTATTAGGTATTTTTTTTTTGGTAATCGCAAACTTCAGCCGCCCTATTCAAAAATTCGGGGCCTTTATATTGGTGACCTTGAAAACAATACCAATTTTCCGCTTCATTTCACCCATTTTGAAATAAGAGAAACCATTTTTTACCAGCTGCAATAAGTAATAGCACGTAATGTTATGTTACGCGGCTTAATTATTTTCAATAAAAGCACACGGTTCAATACAAAAAGTCCACAATACGAGAAAATAAATCTTCCAGTTTATTTACCTCTATTTATCATTATAATAAGTATTTTTTGTGATGCTAAATGATTCGACCATAACAGTCACAGAATTAGTTAGTAAAGCTGCTATCGTTATCATGCTAGAAGAAAACATTTTGTATGTTTATTAGATTCTAAGGACTTCAACTTCTAAGGCTTGAAGTTAAAGAATAATCAGAAATAACTAGGTAGGTAAGTATTTAATATGCAGCCAACAAAAGTCAAGCAAGACATTTTCTTATTCTTTGATATCAGCTATCATATGACATACTTACAAGCAAAAAGCGATGTTATATTTTTTTAATTGAAACATTGTAAAGATAAGCGTGCACAAACGACAACTTTATAATTCAATATTAAGTGTGTAGGAAGTTGTGTGTTAGTTATATCCGATGGATCCGATCAACTCGTCCTATTGTTGTAACAGAATAAAAGCAAGGACTAATGCTGTTAGATTTATTAATTTGATACACAATGTGATCGAACTAGTATAATTATACACTTAGCAACGATCATACCTGCATAGGTATGATCGTTGATTATGATTATGATTATTTTTTTCATTTACAGGAAAACATCTTTAACGAATGTTTGCGAAGACCTAAGAGTTTGAATTCCTTCCTGAAATATAGTTGTAATAATTGAATACAAAGATTGAAGTTATTCTAAAACACGCTAGTACGTCCTATTACAAAGAAGAAATTATAATGTGCTAATTTCAGCACCAAATTAAAAATAAGCGAAAAATTTGCGTTAAGGCGGTTGTATGACCGAAAGTGGCGCCCTCAAAGGTTTTATTATAATAAGTTATTAATAGAAAAATATTTTAATAATGTTTTACGTGGAGTTTTTAGAGCCCATAGTCTAGTATTTTTAGAAGGTGTAGAAGTAGTAAATGTGTCAAAAACGGCCACTTTTAGCAGTTTTGCTATCTACTTCTAGCAGTGACTATAAGGAATGTAACGATACCGTCTAAAAATACTAGACTGTGGGCCCTAAAAATTCCACGTAAAACATTATTAAAATTGTGTATTAGAAGTACCTATAATATTAAATAAAATTATTAAAGCTAACTTTTAATTAGGTACAGTCGAGTTCATTAATATGTTGGCATTTTTGACAGGCTGTTGACCTTTATTATAAAGCCATAAAGGTTGATGAGCTGTCAAAAGTGCCAACATATTAATGAACTCGACTGTACCTTAAAAACTTGAAAAATGAAAAACTAACAAAAAAAAAACTAAAGCACCTATATGAAAATACATTATACATTTGATAACAGCAAGTAATATTGACATTCGAAGCCTTGAGCTTGGCAAAATCGCACCGAGAGTCGGCCGCACAATAGTGCGCTGTTGCATGAATAATGCAAAACGATCGGTCCATGACACTGCACTTGAAACTTTGCTAACAATAGGGAAGGTGTCATGTCAACCACATTTTACTTGACAAATAAAAAAGTTCAAAATATTTTTTAAAAGTTTTCGATAGAAGACAACTCTTGAAGTTTTCTTCGACGTTAATGTTATCGCTGAAGATCAAATAGATTTTTTATGCTAATCATAAAAAACCTAATGGTTTGTATTGTGATTGTGAATGAAAATTCTATACACGTGTCTCGCCAGTTAACTATAAAAATATACTACCATAAACAAAACAAAGGACATAACTTAAGTCTACCAAGCCTCTGTCAGCTGTTAAGTATTGAATGTTTATTTGCACAGCTAATGATAATAAATGCAAACGAACCAAAGGAAGTAGGTACTTGGGCGGTGTGCATCGAATACAACGCATGTCACAAGTTCCTTCCTTTGATCTAAAAGGATATTACTTTAAAAATTTAATGTTTTTCCCCATACACTGATGAACTCTGGTGACCGTGTCCATGGAGGTGTCTGTAACCATGGCCTCGGCCGTAGGCAAAAAAAATATATCGTTTTACGATTTTATTTTGAGTTTATCTTTTTATATAGAAAACGTAAAGTTGTAGCCACAAAAAAATCATACAAGCTATGAGAGATTCTCTAGTTGCTACAAATATTAAAAAGGGTACCAAATTGCGTAGGTATATACCTCACAGATGATTGTAAAAAAATCAGAAATCACCAAAAGCGCTTGCGTAGGTTCATCTTTTTAACCGACTTCCAAAAAAGTAGGAGGTTCTATGTTCGTCTGTATATTTGTTTTTTTTTTGTGTATGTCCACCGATTACTCGAAGACGGCTGAACCGATTGAAATGATTCAAACGTTATTACATTAGGTAAACTCCCAAGTTGGTCCCATTTTTTAAAATTTGGAAATCGGTTCAGTACGGTTCAGTACTTTTCAAGTAATCTTGAAAAAAGCACGAAAATAGTATGATTTTGTGTGAATCACCTCGATGATAATGGTCGTATTACTTCTTTGTTTATGAACTGAATAAGATAATTATTTTTTTGTAGGAAGAGAGATATCTTAAGTGTAGGTTCTTTAACCGACCTTAAAAAAGGAGGTTCTCAGTTTAAATAGTTTAAAAAAAAAACCGACTTCAATAAACCTACCTCTAAAAAGCAAGAAATAATATTCGTAATAATAAAAACACGTCTATTGAAGTCGGGTGGGGCTTTAAGAATAAAAAAAAAGGAATCTGTACTCCAGCCCCACTCGACTTCAGTAGACGTATTTTTATTATTACGAATATTATTTCTTGTTTTTAGAGGTAGGTTTTTTGAAGTCGGTTTTTGGCGTAAATAATAGCGGAAACGTATTGAATTATGAAATGAAACCGAGCCTTAAGAAAATTCAACATATACACCTAACTACAATATTTAACTGTATCTTTTTCATAACGTCACATCATATTGCATCAAAACGAACAATGGAAAATTCAAAATTAAAGCGCAAGGATGGTTTTCTTGGGTTGAAAAAGCCTTTTTTATGCCGGAGGAAAACGCATTTACGCGCTTCCCCTCCCGCAGGTGAGCGAGAGGGGGGCATGAGGGACTCGCCAGGAGGGGACCGCAACATTCAGCGTTGCGGCTCCCTCCACGACTGCCTCCCATGATCCCACCTAACCGAGCGGTTCGGTGGGATCTCGGGAGGAGGGAATAATGGGTTGAGAAAGCCTAACATGAGAATAACGTACCTAAATAAAACACAATTTGTACACAAACAGTCATAAACAAACAATACAATACCGCAACGACAGTTTTTCTCGCTTAATTAATCAATCATTGTCAGTAGTTCAGTACCCAATACAGGAAATGGATGAATCAATACATTGTTCCATCCTCGTTTGTCACTGGATTTAAGTAGGCTATAGATAGTCATTGCACAATTTAGATAGGTAAGTGATTATATTTCAGGAGGGAAAATAAAACTCTGTAACAGTTGTTAAGATTGTTATCAGATTTTGAACGAATTTTCAGAATTTTGCGTGTTTTTAAAGATGAAATCTAAAGAATGAAAGCATTATTATTAATGATAACCTTAGATTTGAGAAGTAAAAATCTTAAATTAGTACATAGTATAGAGAGAAAATAGTTATTTGTTATACAAGTGACCAAAATCAATTTGTGCTGCGAGTGCCGACTTTAAATCACGAACTAGCGAAGTACTTAGTCTAGAATTGAATCAGGAGCGTAGCGAGTGATTCTAATATAGACTACTAAGCACAGTGAGTGATTTAAAGGCACGAGGCAGAGCAAAATTTTGGTCTCGTGTTAAACATACAACTTTTCACCTCTAACAGCGAAAAATTTTCACGTGACTTTCCTGTGAAAAAGCTAAATTCAGCATTAGAAACTTGTTTACTCAACTCTTTTGGAGTTAGACAACATCTTCATCGTTGGACGCACTAATTTTTTGTTTTATCACAAAAATAGTTCGATCAAACCTATGCTGAATTTTTTTATTTATAAAGTAGATTCCCGTCGTTTTGTTTTACATTACGCTGTGTTTTTCTCTTATTCATTAATATCCCATCTTATTTATTAATTTATAATCATAAAACACTAATTTGTTAATAAATTTTATAATTTTTTCTTATTTTATATTTATTTCATACATGCGACCATTGCGACCTCATTTCGTTTATACTCTTTATTTCGAATTAACAACCTTCTTTTTTAATAATCCTTATTAACTCCTTGGTATATCCGTGCATTTTATTTTTTAACTTTTTAATCTATGTATAAAGCACTCAATCATAGCCTTCTTTAACCGACTTCCAAAAAAGGAGGAGGTTCTACTTTCGTCTGTATATTTGTTTTTTTTTTTTTGTGTATGTCCACCGATTACTCGAAGACGGCTGGAACGATTGAAATGATTCAAACGTTATTACATTAGGTACACTCCCAAGTTGGTCCCATTTTTTAGGTCAGTACTTTTCAAGTAATTTTGAAAAAAGCACGAAAATAGTATGATTTTGTGTGAATTACCTCGATGATTGGTCGTATTACTTCTTTGTTTATAAACTGAATAAGATAATATTTTTTTTGTTGGAAGAGGGATATTTTAAGTGCAGTTTTTTAACCGACTTAAAAAAGGAGGTTCTCAGTTTGACCCGTATTTAAGTATGTTTCTCCGCAATTATCTTACGTTTGGCTGAGCCGATTTTTCTACATATATAATATACCTTACCTACTACAAGGTACCTACACTAAAAATAAAAAATTAAAAAATTGTTTAAAAAAAAGCCGACTTCAAAAAACCTACCTCTAAAAAGCAAGAATTTTAGAATAAAAAAAAAGGAATTTGTACTCCAGCCCCACCCGACTTCAATAGACGTATTTTTATTATTACGAATATTATTTCTTGCTTTTGAGAGGTAGGTTTTTTGAAGTCGGTTTTTTGTTTTTTTTAAACAATTTTTTACAATTGGCAACGTTTGTAAGTGTCAGTTCGTGGTCATGGCGTCGGTTAGTCTCCATACTAAATGTATGGGAATATTTCAATTTTAAAAAGTCGATATTTTCTTTCGTAGTAATCTTGCGGGGTTGAAAATATGAAAATAATGAAATTCTTTTATTGAAGTTTTTTATATATTAAACAATAAGAAAAATTTCAATTTTAACCAGGAAAAAATGGCTGGCAAAGATGTCATCTTTTTTGTTGATTTTTTTCAGCAGGGCGTTGATTAACACGCCCTCTAGCTATAAATGATAATAATATATCATTAGAAAGGTCTTTTAAAGACAAATATTTGCTGTTAATATACTTTATATCAATTGTTAATACTTTTGGAGTTAAAGGTTATTAAAGTATAACACTGGTTTATTGTCTATGGGAGTTGATCTATACCCCACCTCTAGCATTGAATAATATATCATTAGAGAGGTTTTTATATGAAAAATTTTTGCTGTGAACATACTTTTTATCAATAGTTAGTATTTTCGGAGTTTTAGGTCATTAATGTTATAAAATTTAGTTGATTTCAGAGCGATTTAACTCTCAAAGTAACTACTAATAGTTGACGTTTGCTGTCAGACAATAAAATGTTTCAAATTTAAAGACCTTTCCAATGATGTAAGATTCATTGCTAGAGGAGGCCTAGATCAAAATGCTCATCGTACTAAAGGACCCCCGAAAAGGTCAAACAATTCGACTCAAACCTTATGTCCTAATTAATAAATAATAATAATAAATATAAAATCTTGATTGAAATAATCTTACATCACAATTTACACCTAGTTTAAATGCAGATAATAAAGGAAAAAGAAATAATCAATAATAAAAGAAAATTATTTAACTATGTTCTTGACCACATGCAATGTTGCCGTTCTGCTCACTTCATGGCTTGTAATTATAGAAGGCTATGACTCAATCTATCCTTTTCTCACATATCAATTTTACAAGTTTCTCCTAACCCACGCCCACGTTTAAAAGGCGTAGTATTGTTTTTGGGTGCTACTAATGCGACACAGTCAAGAAAAAAAATGACAACACATTTCATGAAATGTTTAATTTTCTCGGGTTACGCTTATGTTTTGGTGATGTAAAAAAGCCTCTTAAATGTGGCTTATACGCGTAATAGACCTAAACTAAGAACCATTAGAATTTATTAGAATTTTCTGAGAAATATTATTATTTGTGATTTCGACGTATAAAAATCCTATGACTTTGGACTTAAATAACTCGGGCACTATATAAAATTGCCACGCCGGAGTTTTACTCGGGTGTTTAGAACAACAAAAATACATCGCTTGCTTAGCTTATCTCAGAACTCAGAATACCTATCTGGTCTAACCACATTTTTGAACAGAGTGCCTCGCCGTAAAAATATTATTTTGCTCCCTTGTATTGTAATATTTGTAATACAATGCCCTTACATGTAAAGAAGGGATAGGTATCATTTATTTTTCTCATCATAATCTGCTGTTCCATATATTTTTATATTTTTGTATGAAACAGCTGATTTTTTTCGCGATTTCAGAGTTGGTGCCATAGTAAAAGTTGTTCAGTTTGATGGTCTCTATCTACCATATTCGGCATTAGGGGTTTTTTGTAACACGTTGTATTATGCACTAGCATTATAATATGAGTAAGTATTTACTTACTCCTCAGTCTGTCTCACGCACGTCTAGCCCATAAAATATGTCAAGAAAGCATCTTGTGGTTAAAGAGTGACTCAGGCTCGGGTCGCGCCTCATAATAACCGCACCACAATATGATGGCCGAAAAATGAATCATCTTAAACATAAAAGTTCGCCTTTATTCCAATTGCGCATTGAGCACTATAACAGTGTTATTATTATCCTAATATTTGTAAAAGTTTCACTATTTATTTACGGCTACAAAACGAATGTTGAACCTGGTGTTGGATGCAAACCACAACTGACTAAGTAGGTACATAATAGCAACTGTAATACGATTCAATCATATTGGACGCTATGAAGTTAGCCACTGAAGTCCGATTACTATAATCTCTCTAATAGGTAGGTACCTACCTAACCTACGTAAATGCATTTTTTTTCGGTACATGTCGGTGTTAGCACGATGACCAAAAATCATTAATATGTACCTACATATATATGCCTTTATAAGTCTCCTTTTAAAAAATAATAAGTATTGATCGGAAACTGTGAATTAAGGCTATCTAACACTCAATTTGAATAGATCGCAAGTGAGATTATTTTATAGAGAAGGGTCTGCAGGCGCCGGCGCCCGCGCATTCCTTTTGTGTCTGCCTGCATAGTAATCCACGTTTATGGATAAACCTAGGTCGAGACTTGAATTACGCAAATAAATTATAGAAAATATAAAATAGGTACCTATTTCTAGTTAAGTTTGTACACACAAGATTGCTTACATTTACCGTTTTCTATGTCTTTAAATACCACTTTTATCTACCTACTTTTGTCTTGTTAAAAGAATAGGAAATTACACTCTACTTCCTCGAAATTATGACATGACACACTGGACTCCAACGATAAGTCACTGTCACCACATGTGTAGGCAGACAATAAATTTTCCATTTATCATCGGGGAATCGGTAAAATCCTATCTGTAATGTTATTCGTTCGAGTGATTCGCATATTATTTGGGCCGTTCGCCGTAGAGCGACGCCCGCGCATTCCAATGCGGCGGCCGCAGGAGTCACAAAGTAGAGATTGATGCGATAACACTGCACAATGTTCGGTCGATCAACTCTCATCGGCCTTTTAACGGTGTGTTCGTAATCGTAAAATACTTACCCATTGGTTAGTTAACTTTTATGTAAGTAGAAGATATTTAATTTAAAAAAGATCTTCGTAAGACGTCTCATCTTTATCTATTCTACATAGAGTTTACTTTTTAGATAGCACATCTCTTTCTCAATCGGTTAGTTAAGTATAAATACTTAAGGGGATTGTCAACCACGTGGTCTCCATACAAACGGCGATAACGTTTCCCACCCTCTAAACTAAACCTTAACCTACCTACAGTAATTATTTTTTGGTATTTTTTTGAAATGCCTAAATACTAGGGCTGTACGTTTTGATTTTTTAAATATCTATAATAGATTTCGAAATATTTGCATTTTAGTGATTTCATACAAAACAAAGAAGTGCCAATATTTTCAAATCTACAATGAATATTTTAAGTGGTAACCGCGGAACATATTCACTGGTCGACTCATATTATTATGCAATATGAATCACACTCATTATGCTCATTTCTAATAGAGCTAAATTTAACGCAATTATGACTTATGTAGAATTATGGATTTCTTTAAAGTAAGGTGCTTGAAAAAGTTTTCTTACCTATAAATTGTCCCAAACGGGAACCCAAAAGCGCTCCAGCGTTTGTTACAATAGCACACGTATTAAAGACACGTCCTTCTTGCAGGGGCGCCCTCGGTATCCGGAAGTCGAGCTTCGCAAATGGTTCGTCATCAGAAGTCACTGTCTGGATGCCAATTTTTTTTAACTCGCATAACAACTCTTGTCTCGATTGCGCTCTTCGTTTCGCAGTAACATAATACTTAACATCATAAATATTCTGAGAGTCGCGGCCCGAACGAAACATTTCAGTTTCACTCGAAAGCAGCGACCTATAAAACTCTGTCGTTAACAATTCCTTAAAAGCAGCAGTTTGAGCTATACAACCTGAAGAGAGGTAATCGTCACAAATGTATTTATCACTGTCGAATCCAAGAATGGTCTGGTGAATGTTAGGAAATCTCGGCCTGCCGTGAGCTTTCCTCACTATGTTCGTAGACTGTCGAGATGGAACTCCTGGCGGTTTTGACGTTTGTGACAGCACTGAGCTACCCCTTAACACTCCAATCGCTGATCTTCTGCTTTTACCAGTGAACTGCAGCCTTGCAGTAGAATAATTTAATGGTGTCTTCGAGCTGTATTTCTCCGTGTAACCCTCTTGATTGTTGACCCCCGCACTAGTCTTCTGCGGGGTGTCTGGTTTGTTGAACAGCCTTTGTCTCTCAATGTACATCCAATACTGCGACCAAATGAGATACAAATAGCCACACATACCGAAACACAACAAGTTTATGAAAACCCAAACAGTCATTGCTGCAGCTTTCATTTTTACAAATAATACTAATCACAACCTAAGTACCTATACTACACAAATGCCTGCGTTAAAATAGTTACTGCGTAAGAGGAATAGTTAAAGCCAATTTACCTAAGCATGTAGTAACTACACGCTACACGCTTAATCGCTATTAATTTTTAATTGGCAAGTAAAAACACACACACTGTAGTGATTGCAGCCTCTTTGTCAGGCAGGGCGGAGGGCGATCAGCTGATAGCATCTGACAAGCGGCGCGGCGCCTGCGTAATCGCCACCGCAAATACCGCAGTACCTTCTCAACTCGAGTATTTGCTCACTTGTTAACCTCGCTGATGATGATTTAATAAAAGCCCTTGTCGTAGGTAGGTAAAGCTAAATAAGGGCCTAATAAGTTATAGGTAATGTATTATTATTTTCAGCCCCACTTGGTTAGTCCCTGCTCCCTCCCTATCTATCGACATGCGCCCTAATTCATTGGGAGTGAATACAAGCCAATAAGTAACATACATTTCGTTCGTCCTTAATATTGCTTATTGCTTCCTTCATCTAATTTAGTTCCGTTGAACTCCATAACTCCGCTTTTTGCGAAAAGTGGACAATTTTAGCAAAAAAAACTCCATTAAACCAAACTACAGGCAAGTACCACAAAGCTTCTTCGGAGTGCGCTACAGAGAGATAATTCACTCAGAAACTGTTGAAGAATGGTTCAAAAAATATTAGAGACAATTTAAGAGATTATTTCATGAGCTTTTTTTAAATATTGACTTGGTTTACGAGTACCTAATAAAAATAAATGTAGTGGCGGCGCTAGTTTCACCACAGAATACATAATATTTCACTACCTACAGCGCCTTAAGGCGAGGCCAGTTCACGATCTGATGAAAAGTCTGATTTTTGAACATCCAATGTGAAGAACTGATGTAAAATTCTACTTCACAAAAATTACTGTAGACTGAAAAAGAAACAAAGAAGCAAATTAACCGAACAGAATATTGAAAAATGGCATGGTAACTCTGTAAAAAAATCCTGAATAACACCATAAAAACTTATAAAAATTAATTTCAAATCGTCAGATTTCGTAATTTTTAACGACAGTGATATGATTTTTTATGCAAAAAGGATAGCTTTTTTATCGATCTAACACAATAACCGACATTTTTAATAAATGATCCAGTATTTCAGAAATCAATAAAAATGTACCAAAATTCGTCAAATTTCTGGCGAAGCGTCAATTACTATGCAATATTCAACCTTATTCTAAAGACATAGTGAAAAAGTAAATTTCGTGAACTGGCCTCGCCTTAAGTTAATTATCTAGGATCTTTTAAATTAATTAAAGTTCATAATAAAATTCTTCATCATCAATTTATTTTGGTTACTGTTCAGGATCTTCACAACCATAACTTATTATAGGAAATTAATAAATATAAAAACATTAAAATGCGTTACAAGACAATTAGAATTAGCTTTATCACAACAGGTTTTTTATAACTAGGGTATTAATATACATTGGTTCATTTGTTTGTTACATACAAGTTAACTACGATATGCTATCATTTATTTCATTCATTCATTCTTACTATTAGTAACTTAAATGTCTTAGCTTATTTTAATTAAGTACCCACTTTTTTATAATTTTAATATAATGATTTCGAAAAAGTATGATTAAATAAAATAACCATTTCTTACTTAGTTTAATAAGTGAAGGAAAAATCATGAAACCAACTATATTTTGTTACTGGTTGACATATTTGCTAAATTAGTTAGCTAATAATTAGCTAGGCTAGTTGGATAGGAAGTTTATTACGCGTTATAAAAGGTGTAACAAGACACTCAACGAAGCCGAAGTCCACGCATTCCGCCCATCATCAGAATATTTTTTGTCTTTTAGACTATACCTGGGAAACCAATAGCTACGAAGTTATTGAAGGTCAAAGTCAAAACTTTTTTTTCTAAATTATTATGAATTTTATTTTGTTCGTTATTTCCTAATTTTTGTCTACAGAAACATTATCAAAATTTTATGTATTTCGAAACAACATCACTCAATGTATTTTATGAGCACGCACATAAACGTTGCCTTTCAACTCGGCCGCACGCAGCTGTGTAGCATTCACTCGCAGGCGCGGTCTGTTGTACGCGTTACATAGCGCGGTAATGTATGCAATGCTTTTTTAACACCAAAAATTAAAACCGTTTCCCAGCAATAATTTTGAACAGAAATGGTCCTGATGATGGGCAGAATACGACAATACGTAGACCTCGGCTTCGTTGAGTGTCTTGTTACACCCGGTATGTTTTGTAAAAATAGTTAAGTACAAAACATTACTTACTTGATAATCCCTACTTATATTATAAAAAGTAAGTTGTTTGTTACGCTTTACGCTACCGATCAACGTAAAAGCATCACGTTGTCAGGGCTACAAAAAAAGACATAAGGTAAACTACGAGGCAAACATCTTGACACTTTTTCGACGTAATGGGGATAAGTTCGTGCATGTGCACTTGCGATTGCGAGCGACCAATAGCGCGCGCCCCTCTCCCACCTCCCGCGTACCTCACCGCTAAGCATACCCAAAATACGCGTTCTGCGCAATCCCCACCCCAAATTCAAGATGTTAGCCTCGTACTGTACCATTCATTCATCCAGAAAAAAGTACTGTTCCTGAAGGATAGAAAAATCGCTGTCCACGCGGACGAACCGCTAACAAAAATATTGCAAACCCACAAAGCTTTAACATTACCCTTCTTGCAGTCGAGTAAAAATAGTAAAAATGTCGTTTAGAAATGACAATTGCTTGGTACAAAAGTCTCTTCAATTCTTCAGCCGACTCTTACGTCGAAGTCTTGAATCTCACAGGAACATCTTCTTGGCATCATTTTAATTAGACTTTTTCAAGTACTTTAGTAATTTCAACCAGTGACAGGTATTTTCAACGTAAGTTATCATTCCAGCGCGTGTAAGCAGGAGGTTCTGGCGTAGCTTCGCGTCGCGAAAGCAGGGTCGAATAATGGAGTATGGGGAGAAGCGCTCCGCCCAACACCATGGCACCAAATGTGGGCTTGTGTAGCAACCTGATGAAAAAATACTTTGGCTTATGTAATTCTTAAAAAAAAAACACCAAAAAAATTGACAATTAAATTAAAATAACATGTCAATTGTCGCAGCGAGATGATGCTACATTATAAAGTATGAAATAAAAAAAATGTTATTTATTAGATACTGCATATTGGCTTACGTAATTCTTCAAAAAACACCAAAAACAAAATTGTCAATTAAATTAAATCAACATGTCATTTCGTTGCATCGAGCTAATGCTATATTGTCAAGTATGAAGGAAAAAATCTATACCTTAGCCTACTGATTTTTTTGTGTAATTACACACATCAACTTTGTCTAGGGATACAGGTGTTATTTTCATACAAACGAGGTAACTTTGAAGCCTTGGTTTCCTGCCAGGGATGTACCGTGCTGTGATCTGATGATGGCCATCCAGGGAGTGAATGGAGGAGATTTAGATCGCTATACACACCCAACTGATCTGACCAGCATTCTAAAAGATTAATGGGTCACAGTTCTCAGTTTCAGGATTTCCATACATTTTTATGCTATTTTTGCCCTTTTTTTTTAAACATATCCATTAAAAAACCGCGAAAATAGCATAAAAATGTATCCATTAAAAAACCGCGAAAATAGCATAAAAATGTATGGAAATCCTGAAACTGAGAACTGTGACCCCATTAATCTTTTAGAATGCTGATCAGATCAGTTGGGTGTGTGTATAGCCGTCTGAATCTCCTCCATTCACTCCCTGGGTGGCCATCATCAGATCACAGCACGGTACATCCCTGGCAGAAAACCAAGGCTTCAAAGTTACCTCGTTTGTATGAAAATAACACCTGTATCCCTAGACAAAGTTGATGAGTATATATACTGTATGGGTATAATACTGTGGATTACATAACATACTGATTAACTGCAACTTATTACTAACTCACCAAGGGACTGATATGACAAACAGCGTATATGAAAATGACAGTATAAAATTGACCCAAACTCTTGTGCACCTTCTCAAGTTACTTGAAATCCATTGACACTGAAGTACTGAAAATAAAATCAATATTATAAATTACTTTTAGAGTTTATATTACTTATATCAACTTATAAATATCTCAGAATTTGGTCAGACAAAGTTGCTTTTAGGTACGATTAGGTAACGTATGAGGAGCTCGGTGGCGCAGTGGTTTAGGAGTTCTGGCCCAGCGATTGCGGATGTTAAGCAACGTTCGCAAGGGTCGGTCATGGGATGGGTGACTAAAAATTTATTATCTCTACCTCCTCCGTGCTTCGGAAGGCACGTTAAGCCGTTGGTCCTGATTGCGTCTGCAGTCGTTAACACCCACCAATCCGCATTGGGCCCGCGTATGGGTTATGGCCCATTCTCCTTATCTACCCATAAGGAAGGCGTGTGCCCCAGCAGTGGCGACATTAAAATGGCTGACCAATAGGTAACGTATGAAGGATAAAAATCTGGAAACAGACATTTTGGCTCAGTGTTATTTGCCTCACTTTTGACAGTGCGCTTTGTATAAAACTATGTTATTATTCAAGCATATATAGCACACTCATATCATTTTTATCAAATACCCACATAGCATTCGAAACGCAATAGCGGAACGCCCGAATGCGTGAACGCTGTCTGACCAAACTTTTCAACTCATTCTTGGACTTACACAGTGTGACCCAATCAGGATGAAGTGTCATAGCAGATGCAAACACTTGTACGAAGCCCAATAATCTGTACTTCCACGTGTGTATGTTCGCGTCGCGCCGCTCCAGGTCGTGGAGTTGTTTCAAGCTGTAGGAGCCTTTGCGTAGTAACGCTATAGGATCTGCTGTCGGGAAGTTTGAAGCGCTGTAAGCTTGGAGTACTGCGCGCTCCACTACACCCACTGCAGTGTACTGGATCAGAAAGTATTTGGATTATAAATAAGGTTGTACTGGGTCATTTTGTATTCACCACCCAAATTTTGAGGATGTGTTCAGTCCATTATACTGAACAACTTTCTCTAAGGAACACAGGGCCAAGTATGTAAAAAAACGACTATCCATACAAAGAGATCACGTGATCAATTAAGTATGGAATAAAACCAAAATTTTGTGGCAAAATTCGAGACATGATTCTTAAAGAAAGTAGTTTACTTTCATGGACTGGGCACATCCTTGAAAGGATGGTAAGTTCAAAATGACCCGATATATTTTTGTTTCTTTTTTTATATTCCCAACAGGATAGTACTTGCCTTCACCTCACCTGATGTTATGTGACGATAAGGTCGAAAGTGTAAGCGCACTACACCCGGAACCCTCACCACTGAGGAACTGGCTATCTTATCTCTCACTACCGAAACAACAATGTTTAAATTGTTGTTATGATGTCAGACTTAGGTAAGATGATAGTAGTTAGCCAGCCAGACTTGAAATAAGCCCTACCACCAACCAAACCGAGTACAAAATTATACCCCTCTCCAGGGAATCGAACCCGAAGCCCTTGCGTCTTACGGCCGAATGCTCTTAGCTAAAATCTTAAGTTAAGGTCTCCTTAACTTTAAAGAAGCTGTCAGTTTCATAGAGTTTCTGTCAAATCTGACAACTTTTATGTATTTAAGGTGGCCTTAATTTTAGGATTCGTTTGGAGTATTTGGCTGTTAGACATGTAAGGATATTTATTTTTTACACATTACCTACTCATGAACTTACAATATCATCCTCGCGCCCAGCATATGAAAAGTGAATTCTGAGATCCCCAATCTGATGCTCAAGAGCGCTGTCGCCATGATAGTAAAACCCAGAATGTAGCTTGATGTCACTTCGTTCAGGCCTAGAGTCAGACCAAATCTCATAGTAGTCGTTCACTTTACGTTTTACATCTATACCTAAAAATGTAGAGGAGTTTTAATACAAATTTATAAAAAGAAAGACAAGCACATATTTCTTGTACGGTTTTTTCTATGCAACATATAGTAAGAGGAAAAGAAAAATGTAGCCAAATTGTCACAAGTTGGTATCCGGGGCTGTACCTGCTAACGCTCCGAACCTCGGCAAGTCTGCCAGGCTTCAAATTAAAACAGATAAATCAAGCCCCAATTAGGCCAAAATGACGAACCCCAATTCATGATATCACACGAACATCGATATCTTCCAAATAACTTCGGCAAATAGTACAATATGAAATTCCTTACTTCGATTTATCTGTTTTAAGTTGAAGCCCGGCAGAGCCGCCGAAGTTCGAAAAGTTGTCTGGTAGGGTCCCAGAGAGAGCCATAGGAAGAGAGGTCGACCACAAAGGTGGCATGATGACATAAGGAAACAACAACAGAGTGGCTGAGGACCAATGTGAAAGGTAGGAGGCCTTTTGCCAATTGGCAATCAGACTTGCAATAACAAGCAAAGTCCAAATACTGAACTAAAGATAAAAACAAGAATGGTCTTAAACTAAGGCTATATTATTATTATGCAACATCCGCCCTCTGATTTTGTAACTTTTTGCAATCTCAAATCGCAGTTATATTTCTGCTTAGTAAGAACCAATGTCATACCTAGACCAGTAGACAATCTGCGGTTTCAAGCGAGAATTGTTAGCAACAGAGTTAAGGGGGGCAGAAACATACCAAGATATAACCACCCGATTTTGACATTTTCAGCTACATGTGTCTCACTGAACAGAGGCATAGACGTTGGATTGTGGTGGCCTGGCCTAATGTAGAATAATGAGGAGTCCACCACATAATCTCTCCAGTCTTTATGATACCAGTATGTTTTTTGTGTCTCATCTCCAGGCTCTGATAGAAAATTTTCTTTATCTCTGTAAATAATTCATTAAAATATCATAATGTGTAACAGTTGTGACCACATAAATATTATCTAAAGCAGGGATGCACAGACTGCGGCCCGCGGGCCACATGTGGCCCGTCGGCAATATGCCAGTGACCCGCCAGAAATAATTATTCCCTCATACATTTGAAAAACAATTTTTTTTGGCTTGTTTTATGTTTTTAATTTGTGCTGGTGGCCCGGCATTAGTTCATCATTTGCCCAAGTGGCACATGGTCTCAATAAGTCTGTGCATCCCTGATCTAAAGTAACTTGCAGGATAATCAATGATTCATTATAGTTGATAATGATAAATAAATATCATCAAGATTTACTTTTCAATACAGTAAGGTACCTCATGACATGGTACCTCACCAAGACCAGTTCGTCTGAAAAGTACTTTTAGGTCATTTTGAATGCACTGTTGAAAACAAACTCAGGTACAATTACTTAGGAAAAGTGGAAATCAATAGAAGAGGCTACCTAGAAGGGATCTACCTACATCCAAGTAACCAACACAATACACCAATGGTTCCCAACAAGTTTTTTTTACCCTTACCCTTATATACACTACTTACCCATATATATCCATCCAAGAAAGACCTCACACTTGTGTACCCATTAGTAAACCCCAGCAGGAATGAAAAATAAAAAAGGTTTTTACTGATATAATATCATAGTTAAGAGAATGTTCTATGTACCCCTTGACGCAACTTTGTGTACCCCTGACGGTACGCGTAACTGGCATTATTCTACTAACAAACTTACTTAAATATAGAACTAGGTATTAAAAACTTACGTAGCTTCCTCAATCCATTGGTACATCTGCACCCTTTTCCTCAACTTCACTGCCAGCACTTGAATATTATAATCAGGTTCTGATATTGGTTCGAGTATTCGCAATGGCCCAACAATATGAACTATACGGCCATCATACCGTGCAGCTTCATCTCCGATGTGTACGTCAATACTCTCTGCTCCGGCAATCAATTCTTCAATCAACAAGTTGCTCTGAATAGTTTGGCTCTGTGAATAAATTACCCTCGTAAAATACATAACTGCATAAATAGACCTAGTTACCATAGTAAAAGAATCAATTTAAACACAGTTTAAATAAGATGGTGGGTTTAGTAAGAGGAATCAATCTTTAACAGCGGCACATACACAAACTCAAAATATGATCATTTCAATCAGGGTTACACAATAACCACTTTCAAATCATAATTTTTCCCCCACCCATTCAAGATATCTTTTAAGTTTTAGCTGACAAGAAAAATGAGAAGAATGAGCTGAAAAGAAACTTGTCAACTTTACCACAAGGTACTATACCTATTACCTACCTACTATATAACTCTAAATAAAAGTAAATAAAATTATTTAAAAATTATGTCTAGTTTTATTCAAAACAAATCAACTACACTGCAGATTCTACAGGGTACCTACATAAGATTATGAATTAATTACCTCTGCCCAAACCAAAAAATAAGTAACACCAGTGAATAATATGAGGCTGAGTGTGGTTGTCAGCCAAGTTTGTTTAAAATAATTGCTTACAGCAGACCAATCCATCTGTAATCCATAATAATTATAAATCTATGAATTATAGATAATCACAAAAATATAAGTTAGCAAAATAATACTATAGCCAAAGATTATCTTTGACTATAGCATGAAAAAATTTACAATGAAAAATACCGTATAATGGCATAAAACGTAATATTTAAAAATAGGATACAGGTTTTACCTTATTTTACACATAAATAAACCTTAAAAATAAGAACAATCAAATTATTTAGGTAGGTAGGTACCTATGTAATTTTTTGGAACACAATTTTCTTTTGACGTGACGTGAGTCACGTCAAAATCAAAAGAAAACGTGACAGTGACATTGGGAGCATTCAAGGGTTGAGGCGCGTTCCAAACCTACACTCCGAGTGCAACCAATCCACAACCGAACGCTCTAACGGCGTTCCAAACATTTGAGCGTGACGTTCGGTTGACACAACCGGGTTGCGTTCAGAACGTTTGAGCGTCGGTTGTTTGGTTGTGTTTTAACTCGCTCTAAGGTTTGGAACGACCAAGAACTTTAAATGTTAATGTCAATACAAATTCTTCATTTTCCATTTGGAATTCGAATAATTTAAACTTTTCTTTATACTAAATCAAATAAAATCCGTTTTTTGACGCTCAACCATGATTATTTTAAAAATTAGACAAAAACATCAAAAATACAAAATAATGTCAAATGACATTGTCATTTTTTCTATAGGCAAACGTCAGAGCGTTTTACAACCATCATTTTTGATGGTTGTTTGATTGCAACGCTCTGACGTTTGGAACGACACGGTTGTGTCAACCGAACGTCACGCTCAAATGTTTGGAACGCCGTTAGAGCGTTCGGTTGTGGATAGGTTGCACTCGGAGTGTAGGTTTGGAACGCGCCTCCGTGTCGTTCCAAACGTCAGAGCGTTGCAACCAAACAACCATCAAAAATGATGGTTGTAAAACGCTCTGAGGGCCTAGCCAAAGTAACATTGGCTAATCTTCGTTATCGCTTCGCTTTCGAAACATGTATGGGATTGACATAAGGTTTCGTTAACTATCGAATTTTAAAACGTCAAATCCATACATGTTTCGAAGCGAAGCGATAACGAAAATTTGCAAATGTTACTTTGGCTAGGGGGCCTGACGTTTGTCTATAGAAAAAATGACAATGTCATTTGACATTATTTTTTATTTTTGATGTTTTTATGTCTAATTTTTTAAATAATCATGGTAGATCCTCAAAAAACGGATTTTATTTGATTTAGTATAAAGAAAAGTTTAAATTATTCGTATTCCAAATGGAAAATGAAGAATTTGTATTGACATTGACATTTAAAGTTCTTGGTCGTTCCAAACCTTAGAGCGAGTTAAAAACAACCAAACAACCGGCGCTCAAACGTTCTGAACGCAACCCAATGCGTTCCAAACCTGGGTTGCGTTCCATACCTACGCTCCGAGTGCAACCTATCCACAATCGAACGCTCAAACGTTCTGGGGGCTTACCATCAGCAAATAAGAAACCATTCAGTTCAAAAGCAGGCCGTAAAGAAGACTGCTTAAGGCCTGCTTTCATACTAACCGTTGAGATCATGGTACGAAAAAGTAAGGCCGTTCAATATAAGTCCTGCTATAAGAGCTCATAGTAAGGCCCCTGAACGCAACCCAGCAGACATGATTATAAGATTCTTGCAGGGTTGCGTTCTGAGCATTAGAGCGCGGTTGTTTGGTTGTTTTTTAACTTACTCTAAGGTTTGGAACGACCAAGAACTTTAAATGTCAATGTCAATACAAAGTCTTCGTTTTCCATTTGGAATACGAATAATTTAAACTTTTCTTTATTCTTAGGGTGGATTCGTCCAAACTTCAATATAAACGGGAATAACTATACCAAGAATACATCTATTCCACGATTTTTTTCTCGAGTAAAGAAATGGTAATTTTTCCATGCAATCCAAAGATAAGTTACTCTTGGGATTCTTATTCCTTCATTAGTGAGTGTCGCGACCTCCGGCGTTGGTTGAGGGTCAACCACATCCGTGATGTAAACATATCCATCGCGGATCGCGAGAATTTAAAAACGATGAATACGTGATCGAAGGAGAAGTGAAGGACAAAGCGTGGTACTTACCATGAGTTATATTGTACCTTCAACTATCAGCGAATGTCTGTCCTTGCCTTTCAGAGGTTCTCTCGTTCCATCTGTAAGTACAAATAAAGATATGACACCACTGCGTGGTGTCACTAAGCCCTGCGGTCACGCCGCCATGACGGCGTGGTCGCAGGAATTATAGAACATACAAATATGGATATAAATAAGTGACTTGGTCATCTGTAGGCCGTATGTCGATATGACCTTACTCTCTGTATTAGCTGTCTAAAATAGTGTCCACGTTACTTATCCACTGGGTGGTGCGTGGCTCGCATACATAAACATCCCCATAAGCTTAGGGGAATTCAGATGTCTTACCCACGTTACTTGTCCACTAATGTGGGACGTGGTTGCGACATATCATGTCTTAACTATCCACGGTGACTTACCCACAATTGTGGTGCGTGGCCGCAATATGGTCCTACCTATCCACGTTACTAGTCCACCTATGTGGGACGTGGTTCTCTCTCTCAATATAACGTCTAATAGGACCAGAGGTCCTCATGAGTCTCATCTATCCACGTTACTTGTCCACTAAGGTGGGACGTGGTTCTTATGTGCAGAGTCCTTCCCACGTTGCTTACCCACTTACGTGGAGCGCGGGACTTATTTCAGAATACTTTATTGGCGATTATATATTGGCTCAAACATACAAACATTATATTACATGAGATGCGCACAGGTTATTATTGCATGCACTATGCTAATACTTAGCTCTCGTTTATATTCCATTGGTTTCCTGAGCTCGTTACTTGTTGGCAGGCACGTTTAATATAGAAGCTTACAACAGGGCACATTACATTTGTATGATGATATGAGAAATAATATAGCACAACTAGACATGAAGAAAATAAAAGGCGGCTTACTTGACATTGACAATAGAATTATGGCGGCACTGGATAAGTGTTGCCACCTCAAACATCGCGACTGGTGTTGTCGTCGCGACACTCCCAACGGCGAAATTAAAGAGTGTTAAAAAGGCTGCGAGTCCACTCTTGGATCTTTTCCAAGGCTTTGGTCGCAGCGGCACGTACTGGTCTGGAGTGACTGATAGCGTGTGGCATATTGACTGTGTCACCATCATGTGAATTGGTTTTGTTAGTTTCATGATCAGATAAATCATCATCATGTATCGGTACTACTGTATCTAAGTTACTTTCTCTTAGAGCTTCATTGTGATTTACTAAATCTTCTACAGGTATTACTTCAATTTCAGGCGTATAGGCATGGCTTACAAATCTTGGTTTGTCTGAAGGTTGATCAATGACTTTAGCTTGAGTTTCATCATCAATTTCATTTACTTCTAGCGGGTACAGTTGTGAAATAGATCGAGTGTATTCTGTGGTCCTAATCATACAATGTTTTACCAAACCTACTAGTCTTTCTTAAAATCCTCCAAACCATGGAGCTAAATGAGGTATGAATCTCAATTAGATCTCTTTCTGTTTGCAGTAGGGACTAGTTAGAATTTCTGCTATTAATTTAAATTGTGTGGCATTATCTGAAGTTATCAATTTTGGTACTCCTCTTGTGGATATCATTCTTCTTAGAGCCAGAAGTCCTTCTTCTGCAGTTAGGTCTTGGACAATCTCTAGGTGTATAGCTCTTATGGCTAAACATGTGAATAAACAAATCCACCTTTTAGTAGTTCCTTGGTCAGTTTTGACTAGAACTGGGCCTAGATAATCTAATCCTGTGAACGTGAAAGGTGAACTGTAGTTCACACGTTCTTTTGGTAAAGAAGGTGTATCTGGTAATTTAAATGGACCGCCTCCGTGCTTGATACATCTTGGACATTGTCTTAAGACTTTAATTACTTGTACTTTTCCTTGTGGAATCCAAAAATGTTTGCGAATTATGCTTAGTGTATGATTTACTCCTACGTGGTAGTTTTCCTGATGAGTTTTCTTAATCAGATTGTTTGTAAAGTAGCAGTCTTTTGGAAGTAATATTGGGTATTTCATGTCGAATGACCATTGTGTATTTTCTAGTCTCCCTTTACATCTTAAAACTCCTTTGTCATCTTTAAACAAACGAAGATTACGACTAAGGTTAGTTATTTTTGTATTAACTTCATCTGGATAATATTGTGCTTGAATTTCCTTTATCACTTCGATTTCTGTCTTTTGTTCGCTGATATTATCTGTGTTCTTTGATATTTCCCTAATTTGGTAGACAGCCGTCAAACCGTTGTCCGACTTTGACGGATCCTCCGACGCCAAGAGCAAGTGTTCCTTAACCAGGTTGGTCCTTTTAGGCCAGCTGCTAGGATGCTGTAGTAGAAATTCTGGGCCTTCAAGCCAGTATTCTTCTTCTAGTCTTGTTTTATTTGGTCGTGTTGCTACATCTGCTGGGTTTAGTTCAGTTGGTACGTATCGCATTGTAAGATTTTTGTTCCTCTTTATCTCTTCTATACGTCTGTTTACAAATGGTGTCAATAATTTGTCTGAGTTGTACCAGTCTATAACTATTTGACTATCTGTCCATAAGAAATGTTGTTCTGTCTTTATTTGAAGAGCTGATTCTACATAATTTAGTAATCGATTTCCAATTAATACGCCTAACAGTTCTAAACGCGGTATTTGTAGATTGTTTTGATCTTTTATAGGAGTTAATCTTGATTTGCCGATTATAAAGGCTTTACCATTTTCGTTTATTACATATACGGCTGCTGCGTATGCTTTTGCTGAAGCATCTGTAAAACAGTGTAACTGGTTATTACCGTGTTCAAAGTTTTCTGTGTAATATCTCTGTATATTCATTTGATAATTGTGTAATTTTTCATGCATTGGTCTCCACTTTTCTATGTTTTCAGTTGTTAATTGTGAATCCCACTTGGTTTTGCTCTTCCACAATTCTTGAATAAATAATTTTGGAGATAGTAATGAAGGTGCTACATATCCGCATGGATCATAGACTGATGCGATGGTTTTCAAAATTCCTCTTTTAGTTGTTTGTAGATTTATAGTTTTAGGTCTCAACTGTAATGTGTCTTCTTTTGTGTTCCAACTTAATCCAAGGACTTTAACTATTGTTTCATCATTCACGTCTGTAACATTCTCTACAAATTCTCTTGAATTTGAACTCCATTCTCTTAGGTTCATTGAAATTTTTTTCGAATTCTTGCTTTAGTTTGTTATGTAATGATATAGCTTGGAGCTTAGTTTTAGTTCCTGTAACTAAGTTGTCTACGTAGATATTCTCTGAAGCTTGTTGTATGCTTTTATCATTAGAACGTAGTAAATGATGTTTTATTGTAGCATTTAAGAGAAATGGACTTGATATAACTCCGAAGGGTACACGACAAAATCTTAGATGTATAAGATTATCTTCATTGGCTGCTTTGGTTATGTCTTTGATCCATAGAAATCTAGTTACGTCCTTACTGTCATCTTGCAGACCGATCTGTAGAAAGGCTTTCTCTACGTCAGCTGTTAAGCCGATTCTATGTGATCGAAATCTTATCAAGAGTTTTGTCAGGTCTTCCAGTAGAACTGGTCCAGCTCTAAGACATTCATTCAGACTGTAACAATTTTTTATCTTAGCTGAGGCATCATAGACGATCCTCAAAGCTTTTCCTGAGGCTTGTACTCCATGATGAGGTAAGTAATGTATCTTATATCTGCTGTATTCCTTCTCTTCCGAAGGTATAACTTCTATTACTCCCTTTTCCAATTGTGTTTGTATAGTTTCATCATATAATTTCAAAGTTTCCTTGTTGATACGTTTTAATAGGTTTACTAGTCTTCCTTTGGCCAATCCTAAATTGGAGGGTAAATTGGGTAAATTTTCCTTCCATGGCCAGCTGACAGAGTATCTCTTGTCAGAATATTGAACTGACTCATTGAAGTTTTTTACTGCTTCCTCTTCCTTGGTAATTTTAGGTGAATCTGTAATCCCGATACATTCTAACTCCCATAGATTTTTTAGGTTGATGTTGTCTATTGGCAAGTCGGGTTTATGTAGTTTAACTTCTGCGCTAGATTGAAAGTAGGTGTTCACCGTAAGGTTGTCTATTACTTCGAATTCTCTTTTGCCGGTTATTATCCAACCGAGTTGTGAATTCACTAGAAATAGATTGTCGCTAATTTGTTTTTTATCTGTATTTATGACTGTGAAGTAGTAATCGTTTCCGATGAGTATATCTACTTGATCTCCAAGTGAACCATCATCGGCTAATAAAATTTTATCCTTCCATTGATTTAATTCTTCTTCAGGATAAGAAACTTGTTGGGTTATTGTGGGTACAACGTTGGCATAAATTATAATGGTTGTTTCGGTCTTTGTTAAAATGGATAGTTTAACTAATGGACTGTCATATTCATGTGGATGTTTTGAACCAAATGTGAAAACTGAAAGATGCTGTTCTTCTATTATTGGCAGTTGTAGTTGTTTAGCTACTTGTTGGGTAACGTATGTTCTCTGGCTTCCAGAGTCCATCAGAATTCGGCAATTCTTTTGTTTTGATCCTTCTTCATTTCTGGCATTTACTATAGCTGTTTGCAAAATTGTCGATGTTGCTGTCAACGTGGAAAATATGTTGGTATTCATACCTCTTGGCCCCTTTTCTTGGTATGAATAACGCTTTGGACAGATGGCCCTGTTATGCTTTCCTATCTCTCCACAATGAAAGCAATTCCTTTTAATAGGACATTCGGTTAGTTGGTGTTTTAGACTAAAACAATTGTAGCATCGTTGGCCTAGTTTTTTCTTTCTTTGATCTATTGTTCTTACCGTTCTACATTCCTCGTTCATATGTTGCTTTTGACAGAAGACACAGGGTTTAAGTTTCATTCGTTTCGAGGTAAAGTCTTTATTGTTTAGATGTTCTCCTTTTCTTTTATTATTGTAGGTATTTGATACCTGATAATTAGATGGTGAACGATAATTATTATCATTATTACGGTAATTGTTCCTTGTGTAAAATGTTCTTACATTGTTTACATATGGTTTCCTTCTTATGTCATTTGGTCTTTCCTTATTTCTGAAGTTTCTTTGTACCAATTGTTGTGGTTTTGGTTTCATTTTATCCCTGATATGAAGTGTCTCTACTGTATAGCCATCACTAGTCGATGTTCTTTCTTGCTTAATTCGGCTAGCTTCTTCTCTGGCCGAGATAATAATTTTCAATTGCTTTCTCATGTCCTCAATAGAATCGGATTTCAGTGAAATCTTCATTTCGTAAATAATGTCTTCAGGAAATTTCTCCGTAATGATAAATCTCAGATGGTTATGTTCTGTATTTTCTCCTAACGCCCCTAATACTCTTACGTGTTTTTCTATTTCATTTAACGTTTTACGACATTCAGCAGCAGTGTTGCTTGCACATTTGATTTTGTACAAGGCTGCATAGTGGGCGTCGATAATTTGGTTAGGTTTCCCGTAACGTTCCTTGAGCGTGGTAACTGCAATCTGATAATTTTTGTGCGTGATTTCTAATCCATCAATGATTCCTTTAGCTTCACCGTTTAAAGACGACTTTAAATAGAGTAACTTGTCTACTTCTGGTAAATTACGTTCGTCGATATTCGAAGAAAAATGATCCCAAAATTGTTGCCAGAGGAGAATATTCCCGTCAAATTCTGGAAGGCTTAACTTGGGTAGTTTGCTGGTAATCACGGAATTGTTGAGTTGTGTTTCTCGAGCTGTTCCTTTAAGATTATTCAATTCAGTAGTGAGTTCTATTAGGATCTCTTCAGACTTGAGTTGAATATCACTAAATCTGGAGATATCGTCAGCCGATGGGTCGTTACTTAGTTTGAAATAATTGCTCAGTTCTGTAGAAAATCTTGTGTGTAATGCCTCTAATTTTTTACATAATATTTCTGCCTTAGCCTTATTGAAAGTAACCGTATTAATGGCACCTATTAGGTCCTCACATTCACTAGTAAGTACCTCAATATGCCTTATCACATCTTGCAACCTTGCGATCAGTACGGATTCCATTATTTTTTAGATCTGAAATGATACCATCAAATGGTAGATTTACCTTTGTTATGTTTTGTGACAACAATAATGTCACTAAATACAGGTATTGTAACTTAATTTGATTTGTTTCGTTTTAATTTCATGTTAATTTTGAAAATTTAGTAAGTCATTAATTGCTGTATACGGCTATTGTCTTATTTTCAATAGTAGAAAATATATATTTTTTTTTAAATTTATTTCATATTTATTTTATTAAAATTTTATTCACTTATATTGTGAGCTTTATTCATTAAGATGTAATCAGTTGTCACAGTTAATCAATAGCAAGCTTATCTCATCTCAATTCCCATCTCATCCATTTAAACATTCGAGTTCACTCAAGTATAAGTCAAACGTTCAGAATGGTTTGAGATCCCCGTTATTTCATAAATATTACAATCTGCAATTCACTGCGGTGAATAGTATACACTGCGGTGTCTATGACTAGTTAATTTTCTAGTTTCAACTTGACTACGCAATGAACACTAAACCCGCTGCAAATTCACTAAGTCAAACGTTCATGAAACTGTTCCCCTTTCATAAATATGAGTAGTTAAAATTAAAGACAATAGTCAGTATAAGTCAAAGAAAACACTTCCCAAAGTGATATGTTATTTTGATGTCCCCTGATATTTGTATTGGTTCTGTACACAAATAACACTTTACTAGTCTACCAGTCAAGTATCATTCGCTTCATAAACACTTATTTTATAGTTTTTTGTTTATAGGAATAAATAAAATGTTTAAAGTTTATGTACTCAACTGAGTATTCAATATCACACTGTGAGGTAGATTTTGTTTATTATATTTATTAAGGAGATAAATAATTATCACAACATGAATGCATTTTAGTTTTTTATTGAATGAGAAAACACAAAGAGTGCTCCTTTATATGGAATAATGTCAATCATAACTTTGAATCACATGTCCTCTGAATAAGTTCAACTTACTTAAATTAGATTTGTTCATCATGAAGTTCATTTATGATTTATTTAGATGAACATGTTAATAAATTTTCTCATTATCATTAAACATGTGACTCTTCATATGCAAGTAAGTCTCAATGAAAATTCAATAAGTACTTTCACCCCAACTGGTCGCTGGTGGTAGTTCCCGCTACCGACTCCGTTGTTTATAAGATTAAACGGTCTCGTTAAGGAAGCTTTATTATGAATCCCTTTCTCTGGGTCAGTCTATGTTCAAAGTACTTATTCATTGAGTTCATTGAGCTTTCAATAAGAAAGTAGGTATAGTTTGCTTGGATTCTGTATGTGTAACCACCAATAAGTAAGTATATCGGTATATGAACACACACAAAATACAATATTTTATGATCAATAATATTCTTGTTTCCTTGAGTTCTTATTAGAATCTAGTTTGGAATCAATTGTGTTCAGGTTTTATCATTAAAAGTTTGTAAATAATTTTATTGTTGTCAGAATTTGAAACAAGAGCATTATGTCTTTATTGAATCTTCACTGATCATGCAATGAAATAAAGATGAGTCTTACCTTGTATTGCACTATTAAGACCTTGTATGTTAATCCTTTGATCTTCTTTCACCTTTTTTATTCTTAAAATATCATAGGTAGTTGTCTTTTAGTTTGACTGATGTATATCTGAAAGAACTTAAATCGATCAAAATTCCTATCTAACAATTTCGAAGCCTGTAGATTAATGATGAAAATGCTGAAACTGATTATGGATTTATGACGAATCGCAACTGTTAATGCTAAACTTTCGATCAAGTATCTACTTGCAGCTCACAAACTCATAAGACGCCGTGTCCCAAACTCTAGTTTGGCCCCAATTTCTGTGGATTAAACCATTAAATTATACTCACCAATTGGTTACTGCGTCTTATCCATTACTTTAATCCTATGGACAATGAGATAATCACTTTATAACACAAGTTGTGCTATCACCCGCCAATTTTTTGGCAAGCGATGCACAAAGTGAAGTAAAAAACGCAAGTGAAATAGTGATGTTCCGTTCGAAAATTGACGGCTTCGTGTCGATGAGTTTTTCAACGTCGATACCAAATCGCAGTTTGAAAGTAATATCCGTATACGTAAATCAATAACACGCGTTACGTCGTTACTTTTATTGTAAATAACTATATCAATTGACAATAAATTCGTCTATTGACTCGTTTTAGTAAAGTGGTATATGATAAGATGTTATACCAATTAATCGAAATTAACCGTAGCATTTATACAAAACATTACGACCAATAGAGCATCTCGTTAATATCGTGAAAGCTCCTTAGCCTTTCGCTACGGAGTAATTTTAGATATCAAATTAATTAAATAATTAAAATGATTTGTTAAAATATCGTTTTTTATTTCTTAAATTTATAACATTTCTTAATAAATAACACGATAAATGATATAACAAGGTTATGTTATATTGTGTAGTTTTGTTATGGACTTCGCATTGGTATAAACCAATCATTAACATTTTGTCATCTTATGATATCACATACGAAATTATCGTATAATTTTCTAAGCATAAATTGATTTTACCCCAACACTAACGTGTTGGAAGTTCGTGCATTGTTGACAACACGAAATATCGCCATTTTGGTTATGTTTCCGTTCTGTGCCACGACCATTTTCTGTTTCAATTTTGTTATCAGAGTAATTTGTTGTATCAATATACCTGAATTCGAGCTAATAATTCACGATTTAGTTTTTTGTGGAACTATCTTACTCTTTTAATGCGAAATATTATAAAGAGTAGTGATTGTGCCTTTTCAGTAAACCTGCTGCCAACATTCAAGTTTTGCTCATTTTTTGGTGTGCCAACAAACACTTAGCGCCACCTATCGGTGAATACCTGCCGTAACCGATTTCATGCCACCAATATGATGTCAATTTGTCAATGTAAGTATCAATATATAAAACTTTAATTTGTAACTTTTGTAAGTGCCATCTCATCGAAATTCTTTCATCAAGTATATACTGTAACTTTGACTGCGTTTACTTTTACACCTAATAGTGTGTAAACAATATGCACCATTGAGTATAGTTATATCACTTAACAATAATGCCTTTAGTATGCCTATTCATGATCAACACATAAAACTTTTAATTGAATCCTCAAACAATAAACCTTGTTTAAAGATTAGCTGGACAGACATTCGCTCCACCAATCACTCACTTCTCCCCAAATCACGGATATCCTACTTCTCATGCTGAAAGTCTCTCTGGTTCTAGGATCACTCCATTCTAGACTGATCCCAGCACCTCCACCATGTCGCGACCTCCGGCGTTGGTTGAGGGTCAACCACATCCGTGATGTAAACATATCCATCGCGGATCGCGAGAATTTAAAAACGATGAATACGTGATCGAAGGAGAAGTGAAGGACAAAGCGTGGTACTTACCATGAGTTATATTGTACCTTCAACTATCAGCGAATGTCTGTCCTTGCCTTTCAGAGGTTCTCTCGTTCCATCTGTAAGTACAAATAAAGATATGACACCACTGCGTGGTGTCACTAAGCCCTGCGGTCACGCCGCCATGACGGCGTGGTCGCAGGAATTATAGAACATACAAATATGGATATAAATAAGTGACTTGGTCATCTGTAGGCCGTATGTCGATATGACCTTACTCTCTGTATTAGCTGTCTAAAATAGTGTCCACGTTACTTATCCACTGGGTGGTGCGTGGCTCGCATACATAAACATCCCCATAAGCTTAGGGGAATTCAGATGTCTTACCCACGTTACTTGTCCACTAATGTGGGACGTGGTTGCGACATATCATGTCTTAACTATCCACGGTGACTTACCCACAATTGTGGTGCGTGGCCGCAATATGGTCCTACCTATCCACGTTACTAGTCCACCTATGTGGGACGTGGTTCTCTCTCTCAATATAACGTCTAATAGGACCAGAGGTCCTCATGAGTCTCATCTATCCACGTTACTTGTCCACTAAGGTGGGACGTGGTTCTTATGTGCAGAGTCCTTCCCACGTTGCTTACCCACTTACGTGGAGCGCGGGACTTATTTCAGAATACTTTATTGGCGATTATATATTGGCTCAAACATACAAACATTATATTACATGAGATGCGCACAGGTTATTATTGCATGCACTATGCTAATACTTAGCTCTCGTTTATATTCCATTGGTTTCCTGAGCTCGTTACTTGTTGGCAGGCACGTTTAATATAGAAGCTTACAACAGGGCACATTACATTTGTATGATGATATGAGAAATAATATAGCACAACTAGACATGAAGAAAATAAAAGGCGGCTTACTTGACATTGACAATAGAATTATGGCGGCACTGGATAAGTGTTGCCACCTCAAACATCGCGACTGGTGTTGTCGTCGCGACAGTGAGTGAATATGTGAATGAACGTATTATCCGGCCAATTGTCATTGTTCTATAAACGAACTATTTAAAAGGCAAAGTCTTGTCAACTTTATTTTGTCTGCTTGTACGTATCTGTAGCGGTCAAAGTCAAATGTCAAACAAATGTCACTGACATACGGCACGCGGATGCCATTAAAATACTCGCGGATTAACTCTGTTATTCCCCGCGAAATGGTGGTATAGTGACTATTCCTGAATAGGCAAAATACTCTGAGAATAGTATGCGGTAAAACGTAATTTCGGTTTACTCTCGAATAACTGGTCATTTTATCTAAGAATAACAGTTATTCTCACTTGGTCGAATCCGCCCTTAATCAAATTAAATCCGTTTTTTGAGGATCTACCATGATTATTTTAAGAATTAGACTCAAAACCATCAAAACCGGATATTCACGAATACCGACGAAATCATCTAGACATGATCGTCCCTTCTCTTTTCCATTCTACCGTACCAAAGTCTCATTCCACAACCCCATATTCAGAATGTGTCGCGAACATAACACTCTGCTTAACCAGTTGGACGATGTGCCTGATATCTACGCTTCCTCGCTCAATAAGTTCAGAACTTCACTACGCAGGCTGGTATGATGGACTATATTCAATTTGTACTTTGTTCCTGTCTATATTAATTAGTTAATCGAATTTAATTGTATTCAATCTAATTAATTTTTAATCCAATCTAATTTATTTAATTTTGTAATGTAATTTAATCTTAATCATTTCAATTTAATTATTATTCAACTTAATTTATTTTATGTAATTTAATTTAATTGCTGACTTGTCCGATTAATCATGTTGTTCACACATGTTGTTGGAGTTGCAGCCTACCTGCTTACTTTTTATAATGTTGTGATCTATATTTATGTATTTGCTGTAAATCTGTTTTGTGTGACAAATAAATAAAAAAAAATAAAAATAATGTCAATTGACATTGTAATTTTTTCTATAGACAAACGTCAGAGCGTTTTACAACCATCCATTTTGATGGTTAAAAAGTTGCAACGCTCTGACGTTTGGAACGACACGGTTGTGTCAACCGAACGTCACGCTCAAATGTTTAGAACGCCGTTACAGCGTTCGGTTGTGGATAGGTTGCACTCGGAGTGTAGGTTTGGAACGCGCCTTAGGTTTGGAACGCAACCTAGGTTTGGAACGCAACCTAGTCTGTGAGTGACTGACATGACATTTTTAGGTTATGTTTTTATTTATATAAAAAAATGATAGTAAAATACAATGATTTCAATTTACATACAACATAGAATAGATGTCTTTGGTAAAATAATATCTTTTAAATGACAAAGTGCTTGCTAAAATGAATTTATCCAAAAAAGTTTTAGGGTATTTACAGTGCTCTGAAGGATACAAATACAGTTACATCGGTACTGTACGACGTTACCAAAACTTTCCGTTTCTGGATTTTTACCATAAAACTACTGGTGAGTGGTTATCAAAATTCATAGAAATGCAAAATCCTTGATCTAATACTAACATGATAATCTGCAATCTGACCCCAAGTTGTTTTGCAGGACAGAAAATACCAGAAAAGTTTTTACCCACTTTCAAGAAGAAACACCCCAATATAGAAAATGTAACGGATGACCGCTTGCAATGCACGTTAAACTTGTTAGAAAAATTTGGGATCACGCCTTTCGAAGCATGTCAAAATCCACATCTGTTTTCCATGAATCCCATAACAATGGATAATTATGCAGAAATACTTAGAGAATGTTGCTTCAATTATGTCCTACCACAATATATAATAAGGTAATTAAGCGATTTTACCTGCCTTCAAATCAGATTTTTGGTCAGAAAGTAATAAACAGTTGCAGATTGCATACACATACATTTAAGTACCAGTGGTCGAGGGTCTAATTTTTGTAGAACGGCTTACCTTCTCTATAATTGCACCCCTTCCCACTGATAGTGATAAGTGCATACATACTACATTTAAACAATTCATTGTAGCAAAACAATATCATTTAACTGCTTACAGATATCATACCTTAGTCAGGTCTAAAACAATAGGATATTTGAAAAAGAAGGGTTTTATGAAAAATGAAATTATACTAGAGGAAGTCCTTCAAAACAGTTTTACAGAGTGGCCAGCTAATAGCAAAGGTTTAGAGAAATTTCAAGATTCAAACACATCCATATGTAAGTTCACATTGCTCTAAAATGCTTATGCTTACACAGTTTTGAACTTCAGTAGGCATTCCTGACCCTTTTATTGCGTAAGCGCAGTGTCTGTCCCATTCTCGCTGTACTGTTATGTATGAGCGTGACAGATATCGCGAGATGAATGTCGACAAATAGTCACGGCGCTCATCTTAGCCCTGCTGGTTTGTTTGTACTTTACCTTGGTTCAAAATATTGCTTCTAGCTTGTAAATAAAGTATTTCACATGAATATTGAATGTTTATAAGTACACACACAAAACATATTATTATAGTAGACTCAGTGAGTTTTGCTTGCATATGGTCATGTTGTCCTGCCCCGTTGTACTGCTGTCCTGTCCTATTGCTTAAAAAAAATAGGATAGCACAAGACAGTAAAGTGTCTCGTCTTGATAAATAAATGTATTTGAAATAATGATTTAGAATAATAGCAGTTATGTGAACATGGTTTTACCCCTTCCAGAAACTATATGGATTTGTTGTTAATGTCTTAGTACACTAAAACTACTTAATACACTTATGAATATGTCTTTAAAATAAATAATGCAGAATGGTTACTTTCAGTGACCGTTCGAATGAGTGTATTAGAAAAATACTTACACTGGAGACTGGCAGTATCTGCTGAAGAATTCCAAAAATACTGTCGCAACTATCTACCACTGAAACACAAACCGATGTCAGACATCCGTGAAGCTCTGAACATTGCGCTAAATGACATAAAATTTAGTGTAGAAATTATTAAAAGAAATGGCTTTATTATATCATCTGATCCTGTTAAAACTAAGTTGCTTTTAGAAAATGTGACTAGTTTATCTGGCCTGGATATAAAAGAGGCAATCAAGATAGAACCGGCCATATTGAAAAACAATTACACAGCCCTTTTACGCATTAGAGACATATTGGAGGTTGGTTATAAATCCATACTTTAATATTATAATGTGAAAGTAACTTTGTGTATGTTACGTTTTCACGCCTAGACCGTTGGACCGATTTTGACAAGTTTGGTACATAGAAGGGACCTTGAGGTGGAACATAGGCTACTGTTTATCCCACAGCTGGGCACTTGTCTCCTCCAGCACGATATAATCTGTAGTCACGTAGGCGAAGTTGCGAGCGGAAAGCTAGCTTTCGTTTATTTTATATTTGCTAGGTATGTTGGATATAATGTATAACACCATCCCTTTCTAACTGTACTCAAGCAGAGATTTGAGGTTGATTCTGTAATACCGGCCTAAGAGTTTGTTTGGCATTAATTATTATATCATTAAATTATTTTAAAATACTTTATAGGAATTCAGAATATCAGATGACGCGCAACAACGTTATTTGAAAGTATATTGTATGAAACCTGAAACGGTGCAACAACGGTTAGAAGAACTGAAAGGCCTCAGAGAATATCAAGTACTGTCCACAAATCCCAGAGTAAGTTTTTAAAAATTAAGAACTTTTCATAAAGAAAAAATCGACTTATTAAATTGTATAGCCAGATTTAAACTTTATGACTTTTGTGAACATCGCGCGAGACGATGCGCAGTGCCCCACACATGACTCTCTCACACATCGAATTTGTATTCGATGTAAGTGTGTGAGAGAGTCGGAGGTAGTAGTAGAGAGTAGGGGAGGGGCACGGCTACGCGCATAGTGGCTAACTTCACAGCAACCAATAATATTGAATCTAATTATACCTACCTATATTTTCTGTTTTTAAAGGCATTGTCAATGGTGATTCATAAGAACAAAATGCTTTCTCGATTACAAAGGATTCAAGAAGCAAAAAAGCAGTGTTTCAGCCTCAATAACCTTGTGTCATCCAATAAAGTTTTCAACAAGTAAGTACTGTTATAAAATTCATTCAGTAATTTTCATATCTCTTCAATACATAGGCAACAAACTACACGAATTGAGTTTTAGTTTCCTTAAATATTTATGGTAATTTAAATTCTATATAGCATTCATTACTTTGCTTGATATTGATAACTAGATAACTCGCTCTATTTTATACAAACTAATGTGAACTCTGTCAGCGTGAAGCAGGGATTGATAACGTTATTATTAAATGTTACTTTTAACATTAACGTTATGTCGATAAATAACGTTACATTAGATAACGTTACTTTAAAATTAACGTTATTCCAATTAATAATATTACTTTTTACCGATAATTTTACCGCTATATTTAACGGTAATTTTACCGGTACAATAATTTTATCGTTATTTTTACCGGTAACCGATAAAATGTTTTAACGGTATTTTTAACGTTATTTTTTTTGTATCGTTATTTTTTTTAACGGTATTTCAATCCCTGGCGTAAAGTTGTCCCTAGGCATGCGGATGCTCTATTTATCGTGCAGATGAGTGCATCTACCTCTACAAAATGCCGTCCAATGACTGCTAGTGCTGCATATTGCATATGGCATCTATTATTATTTATTATTATTTGCGTGTTAGGGGCAATGCAGCTTAAGATGAAGCTGTAGTCACTGCGACCTAAAAGATCTATTGTAACTCGCCACCTAATTATAGTAACTCTTTGAGCCCTGCGGCTTCCAAGAAATCTAGTATCTTCCTGGTTTTAAGAGTTTTTATTTCCTCCGGGTCGATTACGTGTCGTCCCAGATGGATACTACGCCTGTGGATTAGAGGTGCACAATCACATAAGAGGTGCTTGGGTGTTAAGCTATAGGTATATCTAAACAAGAAAATCAATCGCAGATAGGGTTGCCAGGTCGTCTAACCCGGACAGTCCGGCCAGTTTGGCCGGACATTTGGGTAAAAAGCCGGACACCCTAAATTATTAAGGATTTTGTGTCTTAGTAATAATACGACATTTTTTTACGTAAAACTAGGCTTTTTTGATGCTCGGTGCTCGCTGGCTCGCTCTCACGCACGCACGAGTCGCGTCACGAGGTGCGAGGTGAAGTGCGTGTGGGTGTGGGGCAGAAACGACAAAGCGCCGCTGCTCACTCGAACGACCACGTGCGTGAGAAAGTGGTAAATGTTAAAAAAGCCGGACAGGCCGGACACCGTTTAATTTGGCCGGACACTCAATCAAAAAGCCTACCTATGTCCGGCTTTAGCCGGACGCCTGGCAACCCTAATCGCATAGAACTCTGTGGCCGCGTTCCCTTTTGAGCCAATAGTACTGTTGGCGATGTGAGCGCTAAAAGCTGTTCCGTTTTGATTATCGCGCTGACAGCACTGTTGACGCGATTTCAATTCGGAACGGCTATTATCGCACGCATTGCGCGCCGAAACAACGTCAAAACAAAGTAAATAACGAATCAGAAGTGTGTAAGGACATGAACGTCAACTCAAAACGTCAAATATGACAGACTGCTCACAGTGCTAACGCTCGAGAACGATATCACTGTAATCGCAAAATGGCGGCGATAGTGACGTCATCCGTGACGTAAATACTGCTATCGTTGGCGCGCTCACATCAAATCGGAACGAAGTGTGAGCGCGATATCAGTGATATTATCGCTGTTGGCGCAAAAGGGAACGCGGCCTGTGTAATGTAAGTGGCAACGTCGCATTCGCGGGCAGGTATCAGAATGAAAATAACGTTATTTTTTACCTTAAAAAGTAACGTTATTTATAGAATTTTAAAGTAACGAAAACGAAACGTTATTTATTTAAATACCGTTAATGTTAAAAGTAACGGTAAAAAGTAAGAAATAACGTTACATTTTAAAATAACGTTATCAATCCCTGGTCAAGACGCTGGACGCGTGCACGGAGATGCCGAGGGGTTAGGAAGTCATGCGTCGCTCCGCCGCCGCCGTTCGCCGCTTCTCTTCACCAGATCGTTACGCATACTCACTCCTCGCATATTATTGAAACAAAGCCTTCATCCAAAGACGACAATGGTTCGCGTTAGAGTATATATTCTGTGACAATGGGCATAAGATGCTGTCAATTTGTTTTAGTTACATCAACAGTTTCGGCAACAAAGTATGCGGCCGAGATATAGCCATATTGATAGCTTCCTACATTAAAACCGACAACGTTTTAGAAATATCAAGGGATTCCGAATTTATTAAAAATGTGGTACAGCAACTGAAAAGGCATAAGTACTGGCTGCACGCAGCGTTGGGTGTCGTCGACGAAAATATCAAGTTTTTGAAGAAGAGGTTCAGCAACGACGTTATCTTTGATAATTGTCAGCTACTTTTATATCCTTTGTAAGTAAACTTGAAAAGTTCGATTATAACAGTAATCAGAAATTGAGGAGGATTAATTATAGATTTAATGTACAGTCAGCAGCACAAGAGGTTATACCTGTAATTTATTTTGAACCTTAATAGTTTTGCATTCAAGGCGCCGTAGTATCTACTACTAGCGCCGCGCGCCGCCAATACCTACATTTATTTATATTACTCGTAAACCAGGTAAATATTTAAAAAAAAGCTAAGATCATGCCCTTCTAAATGGTCTAAAATACTTTTTGAATAACTCTTAAACAGTTTTAGGTACCTAATTTTTTTGTAAATTTTTAAATCCATTCTAGCCAATAGTGGCCACTTTGTGCTAAAATGGATTTTAAAACTTACAGAAAGAATGAAAACTGTCGAAGAGTTATTCAAAAAATATTAGAGACAATTTAGGAAGGCGTGATCTTAGCTTTTTTTTTAAATTTGACTTGGTTTACGAGTCAAAAAATAAAAATTCATGTATTGGTGGCGCTAGTAGTGGGTAGTAAGCGCCTTAAGTATAAAATTGATTGAATATAATTACGCTGTCGCGGAAGCCCAGCGTACCGTTGACCGTACCTAGATAAAGATTATTGGTTGATTTTTAATAGAGATGGGCAAAGGACCCAATTTTGAACCGTCCTTTGAATATTTTTCTGTATTGATTTAACAAGAAATTGTTTCCATTGCAACGTCACATATGACATATCAATAGAAAAGAAAAAACTGTAAGAAGTTTCTATAACATACAATGAGTTTAAATTGGGTTTAAAGTTAAACACAGTGGTCGTGTTTAAACTGGGTCTTCTGCCCATCCCTAATTTTGAACTTTTTTTACTTCCTTTACTATTTTTATTGTATAGGAAATCTTTCCATTAGTGTTCCTAGCGGAGTCATTGGAGACTAGTGCCCGGAGAGATATGATCTGTTCCACCAAGTTATGTATTTTCCTTAGTTTGACGAAAGTGTATTTTCAGATCGGAAATAGAACACTACTTGAACCACGTATTGGACTTACGTGAAGATGATACCACAAGAACTGGAAGGACCTTTCATCCAGACGCTTCCTACAACAATTTAAAATATGGCCAACTTACCGACAGTCAAATATTAAGCTTAGTTTTGTACGAAATAGAAAAGAGATATCACTTCAGTGGGGACGGAATATGGACGAAGCACGATGGACTTAAGACCGAAGCTGTTGCCTCTTGATGTGAATAAATGGTAGGACTTTTAAAACTTACTTTTGCTTGTAAATAGTTAATTTATTTTATGTATAAATAGATGTAGAGGATTGCATTAAAAAACTTTAAATAAGCACTTTGGTATATAATTCTTTCCTCTTCTCGTAATTTTACAACGTATCTAGCTTATTGCTTTAGAAAACTTAACGTAGACATAATTATCCGTATGAAATAAAATAAGAAATACACCTGCCATTATCTTTAGAAAAAGAAAATATATTTTAGTAACTGTTTCTATGTTGATCTGAGTACGCTCGTATATTATTAAATTCGTGAAATTGCTTATTTGAAAAGAGATCAGTTTTCTTTTGATTTATGACAGATATCATCTATGTAAATTGTAGCTTGAAATAAAATCATCTTATTAAAATTACAAAACCGTTAAACATTACATTTTAATATTACACTTACGTCAAATACAAAACGATATATTAATGATTTTAAAAGTTCTAAGTTACATTCGTAACATTTGGTCCACGAATATTAAGATAACTTATTACATATCACTTTACTAGTTAATACATATGTATATTTGGCACAAATTCACACAGTGTTATAAATATTTACAATAACTCTTTACTTCATCTATAAATGAGTTGGGAGTTGGTTGGAGGAGATGGTTGGCCGACAGCCTGCAGTCTGAGGTTTCAAAGGTAGGCAGGCATAAATGCCAATAATACCAAAAAAACTAAATATAAAACGAAAACGTTTTCAATATGTTATCGGCGCGATCCTGGACTTTATACCAAAGTTTCAGCGATATTTCCAAAGTTTTTAGTAAGTAAGTAAGTAATTTTTGTGAACATCAACGAAGTGGTATCGATTTAGTTCTGGTTTTATTGTTCCAAATTAGCTCGATCGGGCCGTTGTTCGTACGATCACAAACCACAAAACCATCCATCTTTATTTGCGTACCTACACACACGTAACCTATACCTAAATTTTATCGAAAATTGGGCCTTAAGTTTTTTTTATTATATTTTCTTTGTATCATAAAACTCGTACTATTATATACTTATAATATATGAAATATTTTTCATAAATCGATTTGTTCATGTCACCTAATCAATAAGACGTAAAAATCTAACACTCACTAAACCTTTGGTCTCCTATATTTTATGCTATACGCGACTTCTGACGTCAGTCTCCCCCGAATTAAAAGTCTGGATAAATCACCGCACTAAAGTTAAGAATTGCTGTCTTTTCCGAACTAAGTACGACTCGACCAATATGGCAGCTAAGTTCATGACACCGTTTTGGTAATAATAGGTACATCCTACCTTATTTAGTCGAGTTGTAGTTATAGGAAAAGAGAACCTTTTCTCATTTGTTGACGCACTCATCAACATACTCACTCGGTATATGCGTGCGGTACCGAATGCTTACTGGACGCATTTCTATTTCATTAGAGCGTTCCTGATTTGTCGGCGCAACAATTGGCGATTTTTCTTTCAAGTTTAGTGCAGACGGGTGTTATAATCCTGATCTTAATGCACCTTAAATTATGAGTACTTTATATGTGAATATATTACTTACTTACCTATTATCTAATTATTATTTAAACAATCTTATAACTACTACTACAATATTGTGTAGACATTCTATAAGGCACAGGGAATGCACAAGAAGCGAAGTCTCTAATAATTACAAAAAATATTTCAAAATATATTTTCTAAGTAAGTATACATTTACATTTATTTAAGAACATGGTTGGCACACTTCTTAGTTACTTCATAATTTTTTACATTAAATGATGTAAATAGCATAATTATATACCTATTTACATTTTATTGCAAATTTTCTTAACATTTCTAAACAATTTAGTAATAATAAAATGATTTGTGTTACTTTATTTAACGCTGATGTCACTACCTAATCTCAGTTATCGCAAAGTCAAGAAAATAATTAATGCGTGCATAATGTGACAAATACGCACCTAACAATGATAATTCGAAAAATACTCCTTTTCGAAATTATACTCACAGTAATCAGGACAATTTCGAAAAGGAGTATTTCAATTCAAAAAAGGGGGCAGTGTAGTGTACGCTTGGCTCGCGGTCGGTTCCATCTTTACGACAACCGGTTGGGATAGTTCGGCGTGCCTCTCCATCTCGTAGTGTTTCTCGTGGGGCACCATGCCGCACTTGTCGTAATCTTCAGCCGGGGGGGCGTAACGAGGAGGTTCCTCCTGCAACGCACAAGCATTATACTTATCCTCATGTTCATGAGTACGGTACTCCAGTTTTTCGTCGTGTGTGTGGGCATCCATTTGAGGAGAGTGTGCCGCCATCATAGGGTAGTCTTGCACGCCCAAAGGAGGTGGACTTCCTTCGCCGTATTCGTAGGAGTGCCGCGGCGCGAACATCTGTCCGTCGTGTCCGTTGAGAACTGTCGTGTAAGAATAGGCGGCGGGTTGTGCGTTGAAGCTTGGGTAACCGCTGCTGCCCGATGACAGCAAATGATGTGAGGATAGTTCATAGGAGTGCTGGTATGACCAAGAGTCAGCCGGGGCGGAGAGTCCGTTTTGGGGGAAAGCTGGCAAGTTGCCCCCGATGCTGGTGAAGCCGCCGCCGAGGGTGGTGGAACTTGGTGAACTGGAGCCGATGTAGCCAGTTTTTCTTGGGGGCTCTCGCTTTCGCCATTTCGCTCTTCTGTTTTGGAACCAAACCTAGGGAAAACAAAATGATTCCAACTTTAAAGAAGAACGACACTGTTATTCCGCCGGACAACAACAAGCTGTTAGTAAGTATAGTCAACAATATTATGTTTCAGTTAGGTAATATAAATACATTACGCGTCATAATGTCGTCAATTTATGTTACAATTCTACACCATAAAACCTGAGTTTAAATAGATTTAAGTACTTATAATAAGATACTGCAGGTTTAGTTTGAGAAATGAACCATACCTGAACTCGTGATTCGGACAAGTTAAGTTTCAAAGCCAGCTCTTCCCTCGCAAATACGTCGGGATACGGCGCTCTCTCGAACGCTCGCTCCAACTCCTCCAATTGATATGCCGTAAAGGTAGTCCTGCGAACAAAACAGGGAAATTATGAGGCAATGCTGAAAATAAACTTTAAAATCCTCCTAATATTATAAGTGTGAAGTTTGGATGTTTGTGATTGACGCTTGTTAATCACGCAAAACCGCTGAACGGATGGACATTTCGACTGTCCAAGTGTCCACACGGTTGAAGTCGCGCGGGCGGAAACGAGAAGGGTTGAGTGGACAAAGGTGTTATCTAACAAAACTGAAAAATACTACTGTTTTCATAAACATAGGGTTTCACAGATGAAAAATCGACTGTTGAGCTCAAAACACGCAAATTTTGATTCGTGTCAAAAATACAGACTAGCAAAGGTGTTAACTGACAAAAATGCATACATTTCAGGCTTTAACACAATTTTCAAACACTCATACATAATAGGTATAACTCATTTTAAACTTTTTGTTAGTTAACGCCACTCAACCCCTTCTGTGTACTAAGGTGACTGTTTCTAAGACTGTTTTGAGCAAAATCAAGCCGATAATAATACCCCTCTCCGGCAAAACAAACTTGTCCTCTCAAACAGAATTAATAACTTTTGACAGAATAGAGATAAAACATATATTAAAATAACCAAACTAAACAACAAGCTGTACATTATACCAAACTTTTATATGTCTTCTATCACCATTATCTAAAGTTGCAAAAAACCAATAGATTTGCTTAGTTCACACAATGAAAATTCACGTTTTTTACGTAAAAGCGAAGAAGCTTTAAACAAGTTCGTTTTCACAGGTTTGTTTGTCTACTCATCTTAGTCTATCATCACCGAGGTACTCTCAATTGCATATTCATGCATAAATAGTGTTATCGTCGCACTCATCTGCCATCTGACGCGTGCAATATGGCTGCGGGACACGCGCCCGCGCAGAAATTGATTGAGCGTGAAACTAAATTCACCCCTGTTGCGTTGCCACCACCTTAATTGCCTGCCAATTGACTCCACACTTTATAGCGGCACTTTATTAATTGTTTCCACGCGTTTTATTTGACCATTAATCATTTCTTGTGTCTACGTCACTCAAGATTCTAGCCCTATTAGTTGTGATGGAATATTTTAACCCAAAAGTAAACTGAAATAGGTTTTGAAAAACAAGTTTTATACCACCGTAGCATAAAGAAGAAATACCAATAGTTATCATAAAACACTTAACTCAAGCACGTCATCAGTTTTTTATTACTATCAGTTTCGATTGAACTTTACAACCTTTGAACTCGCTCGCTAGCCTCTATTCATGAAAACAAATTACGCTTTCATTAATAAATACATTAGTTAGAGTCATGTTGGTACGATTTATCGCAAGCTGAGGGCGCAGGCGCAAGCAACATTATGATCCATATTGCTGAGATGAGAGATGCGATAAGGCAATTGGCTCCCTGCCGTCATACGGGTAATTAACTTGACTGAAAGTGACGCCGCCTCTGTTGCCACCGGGAAGTGACGACTAACGCATTATTGTTATGTAACTATTATTAAGGTACTTTGAGAAACTTGGGCGGGTTCATTCAAGTCGAAAAACGCTCAGTGGGGTACCACATGTCTTTCTTTACCTACTGACTTATCCCCCTTGAATTTAAAACTGATAATAACATGATACGGAGGGTTTGTGAAGCTATTTTTCTGTTTATTACTTGCTGGGTTGCTTTAGCGTTCACGAATTCTGTACTCATATTTTAATCGTATATTACAGTAAGTAGTTAAGTTTTGAAAGTTTAGAAATATTTTTTCTAAATTCTTTTACAAATTTTGTACTTGAGATAAGTAGGTATCTCGTAAAGAAAGTTGCTATATTAATTAATTGTAACTCAAGTTAATGAAGTTAGTGCTAAGTTCAATTATAATGTTATACGAACTCTAAATTCAGCACCCAAAGCACCGAATAAACAATAGTAGTAACGTGTTTAGCTGAAATCCATGCCAAAGCGTTCAGCATCCCGTTTGGACCCGTTTAGAAATTAATTATATAGGTATTTAACATGTTTACAAAAAATACAAAGAGTTATGCAACTGTTTACCAAATCAGCTTATCCTAAAACATACAAACCATATGTTACAATGCATTTTAAACGTCATCGAATTAGTAATGCTAATATGCAGAGGGGTGCATACAGGAGTGCATCGGATTCCGACGATCCCGCCACCTGCGCCCGAGTGCCGTCGCGTGCCTCGATCGCACCCTATTGCCACGTGCTTATTATACAATAATAATGTTTTGTTAAACCTATAAAACTGATATCTTATGTAAAGTGTTTCATTAAAATTATCTCTTGACGAACGAATACGTATATTCTTTTTAAAATGCTATTTTTTTCTTTTTTTCATTTAAAGAATGACAAATTATAATATAATTGTTTGTTTTGTAATTTTTTTTAAATCTGAGTTTAACTAATTATTTAATTAAACAGCTTCGCGATAGTCATTATTATTCTTGAAAAAAAAACGCTAGCAAGAATACAGTACTTCTACTTCTACACTTCCGAAATCGTTTCTACCTGTTTTTTATAATAATTTTATACATATTATTTAATCATTTGTCATTTAATTTAGGTATCATTTAAATTTATTATTGAAAATTTTAAAAATATATAGAGAGTATAATATATCATTCAGATAAATAAATGAAATAGATCAAAAGATCTCGATTTTATTATTTCACGAAATGAGTTAAGTTGTTAGAAAAAAAAATAAGACGCTTAAATAAAGACTATCATAAACCAGTGTAGTTATAAAATAATTACATAAGTTTGCGAAAATTGCTAATGACGTCAACTCAACACCCTACAATTCAAATAAATAATCCTTTTGGAGGAAAAAAGTAAAAATGCTGTTTGTGCAAAACATAAAGTATTTTGGACTGATCAGATCACAAAAGTATAAAACTTATAAGCTCAAACATGCAAACACTGACAGGATTAGTCTCACAAACATAGTAAAAAAACAAACAAACAAACGTGAAAGCAACCTAATAAAAACGTGTAAAAAACGAAGATAACAAAAAAATTATCCAACTCACAATATTATTTCCATTTCTTTCTTCTGTCTAGACTTTCATTCATATTTTTAAAGAAATACTTGTCAAAAAATAATACTAAGTTCGTGCTACGCAGCTACGGCTACATTTCCGTAGCAACAAGGCAAGAAGTAGAATCTTCGTAGCGCGACTAGCCGCGCGTCTTCGTAGTCTCCGTAGCGTTTCAATAAACTACTGCTACGAAATACTTTCGTAGCTATCGTAACAAGATTATTATTTCAACCGACTTACCTGGTTTTCTTTTTCTTTATTCCGTTATTATCGCTCTTCTTCTTGTCACTTTTTTTGGTGGTCGTTGGTGGGGGGGGCGGCGGGTGCGGTGCGGCCGTGGACTCCACCGGCTGCAGGAGCAGCGGCTCCTCCTTGCGTTTCTGGTCAGCCGCGAACACATCGTCACGATACTGGAGCTCCCCCGAAGCTCCCACCACGACCTGCACGTGGCGGTCCTTGCCAAACTCGCCGAACATGTGGTCCTCGAAGGTGGGCTGGTCGATGGCGGCGGGCTCGAAGGCGCACTCGTAGCGCCGGCCCGCCGAGCTGTCCCCGCACACGTACATGTACCCGTCGGCCGGCGGCGGGTGCGGGCCCGCTACCTCCGCGCCCACCTCGCTCGGCTCCGTCGCGGCGGCCTCGCTGCCCAGCTCGCTCGACTACCACCCCGACTCAGATATTAAACAATTTAACTTCATTTAATTCGAGCCCTCGGGATCGACGAACCGTTCGCGTCCGCGTCGCCGTCCCGGTTAAATGGCTTTAATCAACTTTAACGAACTAACCGAATTTGCTCTACGGTTGGTCAATTTATATTACCATAATACGACAAGAGACGTAGGATTGGAACCAATGAGTAGGGCGACCGCGGCTGTCGGGAGTCGAGCGCGGAGTTGTATTTTGATCTGTAGTGTGCGGTATGAGATGAGAGATTGCATCGGGAGGGGTCGCCGCTTAGGTCGGTCGGAGCGCGGCGAGGGGGAGCCAATACGGAGTCGGTGGCCACTCCCCCGGCGGCGGGCGGCGGACGGCGAACGGCGGGCGGCGGCGGCGGCTGCGGGCGCCGGCCGCGCGACTCCGACACCATGCGGGATTCCCACAAACTCACCCGATATTTTGTTTGTCTCCATAGTATTAGGGCGCGAACGCCCACATCATTATTTCGAAAGTCCATAACATTTCATTGTAAATCCGTATCAACACCACTCACATGTCTTTTCATGATTTATAGCCGTGGGAATTTTAGCAGATTGATGCTATTTTTTTATATTTTAGGATTGCTATTTTGAGAAACATATTCTCATCATCGTCAGTATTTTTCAGTACGATTATTATTATATTAACGCTGGTAAGTCACTGTCCATAACACTGACTAAATTGGCAGGACTAGAAGGCGTGCAGCAGCAGGCAGGCGCGGCGCGAGCACCGCAAGCGCACTGATGCTGCCGATCGCCGCCGCCCGATCGCTTAATTATTAATTAACTGTTATTGCCGGGGATTATTAATAAAACATTCGCCCTGACTATTGGCACTTAGATTAGCGTCGAGGGAGTAATGGCGCATTTCAACAATTTCGGTTGTTATTTAATTGAAGTCAATTTAGATGATCAGAGTCTATTTAGGTTGGTGCTGGCGCTCGCCAGCGGGATCTCTGCTTCATTGGGCTTATTGGAGACTTTCAGACAGCACGAATTGCACTCGCTGATGCACTTCTCGGCGCATTTGCAGTTGTAGCTGGAATGGGGTCACGGTCAATACATTCGCATCGGATTTTGTGTACGGTTTAGGTTATGAAGTGTTTCAATAAAATAGTGTTGGATAGTGAGTGGTGGTGTGGTGCTTATGACTTTGCCAAAAGTGACGAATAGAACGGCGGATCCATGACGGCCGAGGACTTCTCGTGAAATGTGCCTGCGCGTGAGTTGATCGTGTGACTACGGCCGGCCGACGATGGTTGACAGAGTAAACTTATACTGACGCGTAATTTTCGTGCCTATTTTAGTCGAAACTATGTATCCGTTTAAATAGTGTTAAATTCATTTAATTTGTACATCGAGGTAATAATAATTAAATGGGTTTGTAATGTCTGGCCGATAATATGTTTGTTTATAGATTAAAGACTTTATGTCATGATAACTATGTAATGGCTTCTATAATGTACCTAAGTAGTCCAGTTTGAGTCCGGTACAGTACAAAAGAGTAGAGTACCTGGGTATAGCATATTGCGACATAACAGTTGATGTAGTGATCGCGCTTATTAGTTAGGGATCTCATACTGCCAAGCATCAAACTACATCATGCGTGACTGCAGATTTCAAAATTCAAAATCTGTCAAATCAAAGCTTACCTTAATTAACTTCATTGATTTTGCCGATAGACCAGTTGACCATCCTCTGAAGTCTTGGCAAATAATGTAACTATACATAAAGCCTGTCCACAAAAAAAAAATGGTCAATACTTTGATGACAAACCAGACAAGAAAACAGCAAAATCAACTTAAATTCATAATAACATTACATTTTTATTAATATTCTTGAAAATAATTAGCCAATACTTTTTGGACGGTAGATTTTGGAACTCCTATATAATAATTTAGCTAACTTTACTTGCGATATACCAGTATTTTGGTTGTAGGTGTACAAGATTTTTATACGTGTATCTAGTTGGCTATAATGAAATTATTAATTCACAAAATTACAAACAATACCAAAAGAAAGCATTCACTATCCGTATGTCTTACTATCAAGGAGACAGATCATAGTATTTTGATTATATTTATTTTTAAGCAAATACAGCGACCACATTTTTTGTGGACAGACTTTACTACCTAACCTATAAGTACATAGTAACGAATCAGGCCCTTTACTGGCAATGTTACTCGGATCCACTTTTACCTAATTTAGCTTAGCTTTTATCCAAAAATATTAGCAACGATTATTTCACGAACGTAAACAACGATGATTCAATACGAAGTTAGAACTTCTCCAATGATCAAACTATTGTGGATCTTGAAAATCAGTCTTCGAGTTTCTACTCAGAACTTTAGGGGGTCGTAGCTCGTAGCTAAGACTGCTACGGTTTGTCCAATTTGACCATAACCAAAGATATTGTATGCCTCTATCTGCGTTCGTATTTGTACTTAATATTTGATAAGTTGCATACCTACCACCCTTTATCCTAGGATAGGACCTTGATCGGACTGAATAAAAGGCCTAAGCACAGTTTTATAATCCATTGTAAAACTATAAGGCCTAAGTATAAATTGAAAAAAATATTTCGTTATTAGCATATTATCGTATTGAGTTTAAACCACGGATATTTTTTCTTTGCATTCTCCATCAAATCCGTTTCATTTCATCTCCATTCTCCAGCAAGCGTCGTAGTCGTAGTACTCGTAGTAGATAATATGAAGTTTTAAAAACTCTAATCATTCTAATTTTTGCAGATGTAAGTATAAACGTTCGTCCCGTCAACTTCGATGTTTTTTTTATTTAGATACTGTAACATTATCGTTTCTTAGAAATACATCTTTGCTAATCGTGGCAATAATTTGCAACAAAAAAGATGGAAGTATTATTTTTTATTTTTTTCGTCTGCCGGTCAAATACGGTGCAATATCCTAAAAAATATATAAATATAATATGCATAAAAAATACATGTAAAAATATTTTTCCAAATATAGGTAAGTACTTATAAACCTACTAGCGGCCGCCCGCGGTTTCACGTTTCATGTTTCCCGTGGGAATATCGGTATAAAACATAGATATAGTATATTAAAGTATAAAAAGTATCCTATGTTTTAATCTAGGCTTTCTACTATTTGTGTGCCAAATTTCAACCAAATTTCAACCAAATCCGTTCAGTAGTTTTTGTGTGATGGAGGAACAAAAAACATCCAAACATCCAAACCCACAAACTTTCACATAGTAGGATGCTATTTTGTGCTTACTTGTTAAACAAAAGTATTTTATTCTAAATAAACAATAACGAGCATTTAGTTGTATCCACAAATGTCATAAAAAATAACGAGAATCGTTAATTAATTTTTTCCCTCGGTCGACATTTTGGCTTTTATCTCGAAATGGCGCAATAAGATGCAGGTTTTATTTTATTTTATTGCTGAATAGTTAAAGAATTTTATACTCTTGTCATTAACTCGACATTACCCCAACTTGAAAATCACAAGACAGAAAATTTCCTTATGAATATGACACTTGAAAATTAAAAATTAAAAAAAAAGCTCATAAAAACATAAACTACTTGTAAATTAGAGATCCAGCAATCCAAAAATATAATTGTTACTTATTTATTTCCTTAAAAAACTTAGAAAATATCAATAATGAATAGTTCGAAGTTGGGTAAACCCAATAAAACTGATTATTGTTTTTCAATACAGTTGCTCGAAAATGTAAGTTTACGATGACAGTCAAGCGTGCGGTAAGTTGATTTTACCGCACGCCGTGCGTTTTTGTTTACGAATTAGTACAGCGTGCGGAAAGTTGATTTTACCGCACGCCGGCGCCGTGCGTTTTTGTTTACGAACGTTTTTTTTAATTTCTACTAGCTTCCGCCCGCAGTTTCATCCGCGTGGACAGTAAAAAAATATTGCAACCAGTTTAAAATGACCCCTTTAGTGTATGAAAGCTAGTACTACGGAGAGTTCAAGCTGTTTCCCTGGTTCCACCCACCTGAATTTGATGAAACATAGCTTAGATTTTAAGTTGGACCTCAATATACTAAATTGTGAAAAATCCATCAAAATTCGTTTAGCGGTTTTTGCGTAATTCGCGCACAAATATTTAGAATTTACAGTTTTATTATAGGTATGTATAGATTACAATTTCAGTAGTACTATAATGTTTTCTCGCAAATGTATTGAAAAACGTAGTATGGCACACAGATTTTTTTACTATTATGTCGGATAGCTCTATCTTCTCAGACAATCAAAACGGTTTCAATGACACGACTTTTGTCTGAACCATTTTTGAGATGGAACGCACCGTTTGGTTGGTCCCATAGTGCGTCGGTCAGGTTTAGCTGCTAGAGCTCTGTGACAGACGTCACAGAGCTCTAGCAGCTAAACCGTTGAGCTACAGTGCAGTCTTCATATTTGCACCAAAGACTAAAGTTAACACGAGGCCAGTTCACGATCTGATGAAAAGATTGATTTTTGATCTTACAATATGAAAAACAGATGTAGAATAATTCTAATTCACAAAAATTACTGTAGACTGAAAAAAAAACAAAGAAACACAATAACAGAACCGAATATTGAAAAATGGCATGGTAACTCTGTAAAATACTTATTGTCAGATTTCGTAATTTTCAACGAGTGATATAATTTTTTATGCAAAAAGGTTAGCTTTTTTATTGATCTAACACAATAACTGAGTAGGTACATTTTTAATAAATGATCCAGTATTTCAGAAATGTACAATAAAAATGTACTAAATTTCCTCAAATTTCTCAGATATTTGTGTTTGAGAGTTTGTCAAATTAGACCGATCGGGATACGTTTTTAGGTTTCAAAAATATTAAAGTTAGTTTTTTTTTCGTATATAGTTTCTGCACCATTCACATAGCCTAATACATGAATTTGTGTCATTTTGGATGGATGCATTAGTAATAATTTAGGTTTTTGTCTTTTTAACACTATCGGACGAAAAGAAAATTAAAGTTGAAAATTTTACTTTAATGATGATTACGAAGTTGTATCCGATGTACATGAACTTTTTGTGTCATCTTCGTCCACGGGAATACTGTTATTTGACTATTACCTAAAAAGTTGCCGTAGTACTTTTTTTGACAATGTTATTAATGTTTTAATGGTAATGTAATTAATGACACAAACTAGGTTTGTACACTACGCAGGCTATCTTAAATACAATACCTACTATCAATTTTGACAGTTTTAAGTTCAATTATTTATAACCAACACAAATAATTGAATTTCTAAAGATGCATCGGCTAGATGTGACACAAAACGCTAAAATACACTTTATATATGCCAATGTATCGACAGGCAAGATTTCATAAACTTTAGAATTTTTGAAGGTTATGCCCTCAAAATAACGTATCCCGATCGGTCTAAATTGAGAACGTGAATATGAAAATAATTTGTAGCCACTACAATGTGGATCTAGCTACAGAAACATCTTTGCAGAATTACAAAAAATGATGAAAAATTAAATACTAGTTAAATCAACTTTTGTTTGGCGAGGCAGTTCACGAAATTTACTCTTTCACTATGTCTTTAGAATAAGGTTGAATATTGCATAGCTAAAGCTAAAGCATAGAATTTGACGGATTGCTAACAACAACCAATGCTGTCTAAATTTCAAGACCCATCTAAAAATTCCACTTGACCTCAGATCCTAGCACTTAGGTATTTTTCAGTAGTACACAATGTACGTGAGTCATGTGACATCGGCGTAGGCGCTTCACATAAAATCTCTCTGGCGACGAGCGCGACGCAGAATCTGCCGAGCGCTCAATTGGACTCAATTGCTTTAATTGATTTCAATTGAAATGACCTCGCGCACCGGCTCCCGACTCTAGTCTGACACTTTTACATCTATCTTTTTTGGAGCTGACATAAAAGCAAAGATAAATATCATTGAAGCCAATAAAACCAGCTATTATTATGCCTGTACTGGCACTACAATACAAACATTATTACAAAAACACTTCCTTAAACAAAGGCTAGAGAAGTCGTTTACTATAATACTTTGTTTCTTGGGATGTTCACAATGAAAAATATACTTTTATTAGTCTTGGAAACTAATATATCAACCTACCTACCAACTTATCAATTTAATCCAAAGTAGATGTGGAATTTTTGAATTATTTACAAAATTTTATTCTACTTCCTTTTAATCTAAACAATTTCTTGTAAAAGGCCATAATAGAAATATTATTATACTATGTACGTTTATTGAGTTAATTTTATATGCAACACATCTAATCTAATTAACATCTACCTAGATCGTAATGTACACAATGACGGAATGTTTGAAAAGACACGCCACATTTTGGCACGTGTTCATCCGGTGCACAATTGGTCTTAATTAGGAAATAGCGGCGTAACGACGGCTCTCTTCCACGTATTCTACAGCAATAAAACTTGCATTCAATTATAACTGTGTATCTGATATTCTGTACAAAATATTTTTGGAACTAACTTATTCAATGTAACGCAAGATTAGTTTTCTTTCTAGATTTCTTGGTTTTAGAATGCCAGAATCGTCTGGCTTCTCTACTCGTTCCCAGTTCATCCTCGGTCTTTCCCGCATTATGATCCTTTTTGTTAGTTCTACCACCGTCAACAGGAAGCCCCTGCATAAGCTCTTCTTCATCGTCAAAATCACTAGTTGGTATGGTAACGGGTTCTTCGTCGAACCTTAAATGTTTGACTTCTGGTTTCGTAGATTTGGGCCTCGGAGAGTAAACCTCTGGTTTCTTCTTTGGCTTAGGCATTTTTATATCAGTGTCCGTCGCAGATGAGTGAAGGTCATGCGTGCATATTACTTTTTCCTCTATGCTAGCTTCATCTGGCGAATCTGTACACTTACAAGACTCTTTACAATGTGATTTACTTTCTTTCAATAATTTCAAAATTTGCAACTCCTTGCTTTGCTTACGGGAGTGGGTATCAGAAGAGATAGATGGCATTTCAATAATGTGATGTGGTTGTTGTTCTTCGGCGGGTGTATTTTTGTTCTTGTTACTTATTTCCAAACTATCGCCCGTTTGCACACATACGTCGACACCTCCTAAGGTGCCCATTTTTTTTAACTCGAGTTCAGTAAACGAATACGTAGTTTTTGTTGTTCCTTTGTTAGGTCCTAGTTCTAATTTTATATCATGATCAACCTTTCTTCTGCATTTACAAGTGATAAATGCAAAACAGCACCGCCACATCTTATAGCCGATACGTCTTTTAACTTTATTTAGTGAAACTAGTTCATCGTAAATTGTCTCCTCGGTCATGAATACACTTCCGTGGTGGTATAGGTTTCTGTTATCTTCTACATCGTGTGGAGATCTCATTATTGTTTCCAGGTATAATCTGTAAAAAATATCCTGATAAATTCGTAACTTGTCTTGAAAATTCGTAAAATATTACCCAAATAATCTTTCTTTCGACATCGACCATTTTAATGTCCCTACTGCTGGGGCACAGGTCTTCCTCATGGGTGGATTGGATAAGGAGGAAAACATCATCTCAAAAAAAGTAAAAGCAATATTTGCTAAGAAGGCTGTACTTCACTACACTTACGTATTTTCTGCTCTGTCGGTATAGATGAAGAACGCTTCAGAAACTTGGGGCACGCATCGCCGGAGCCAGTAATGGACACTATAAAGCATCGTCAGGAGAACTGCTATGAATGTGATTGCGGCCAGGTACACGTTGTGCTGTAGGCCTACGGCTGCGCCGCATGTGAGCCGGTCTTCGTCGTAAATGTCTGAAAGAAGTTTTTCATTCAGTTTCCGGATGGCATTCTGTTCGTTTAATTTACGAAATGAACAGTTTTATAAAATTTAAGACTCTTTCAAATGGAAATCTTCCTTTTCGTTTGAAAGATAAAAAATAATATATTTAATGCTGTTTATTCGTCGAATTAGGATAGTATCTTTCTAACGCGCACAAATTATACGAAAATCCTGTCTTTTGAGTAGAAAATAACATTAAACTATCTCTAAATTCACTCTTTATTTAAACTAGTTACCTACCTATGTATGATTGTTTTTAACCGACTTCATCAAAAGGAGGAGGTTCTCAATTCGATTGTATGTTTTTTTTATCGTTGTTCGCGCGTATCTTCGACATTTATGGACCGATTTAGATAATTCTTTTTTTGTTCGATTGAGTTTTCTTGCGAGATGATCCCATTTATTTTTTTTCAAATCGGTTCAGTAGTTTACAAGTAATCCTGAAAATACTATGATATTAAATCAACTTACTTGATTTTGTTATTTATGAACCGAATTAGATCATTTTTTTTGTTGGGGAAGGGATACCTTTGTGTAGTCTTTTTAACCGACTTCAAAAAAAGAGGTATTCAGTTTGTATGTATGTATGTTTCTCCGCGCTTATCTCACGCGTTTGGCTGAGCCGATTTTTCTACCTAAATAATATACCTACACTACCTAATACATAAGATACTTACACTTAGAATAAAAAAATTAAAAAAATGTTTAAAAAAAAAACCGACTTCAAAAAACCTGCCTCTAAAAAGCAAGAAATAATTAGATACGCATTATCATTGTTATAATAAAACACGTCTATTGAAGTCGGGTGGGGCTTTTAGAATAAAAAAAGGAAGATGTACTCCAGCCCCACCCGACTTTAAAAGACGTGTTTTATTATAACAATGATAATGCGTATCTAATTATTTCTTGCTTTTTAGAGGCAGGTTTTTTGATGTCGGTTTTTTGTTTTTTAAACAATTTTTTAATAATTAATACCTTCACGACATTGACATAGTAAAAGCATGATTTGATTTGTACAGTCAACAGCACGTCAGGTTATACAAAACTGCCATAAATCTGGGTAATTATTTTGAACCTTAACACCTTCGCATTTAAGTAAAAAATTGATTGAATATGATTACTCTGTCGTGGAAGCCCAGCAGCGTACCGTTGACTGTACCCTATCGAGATAGAAGGGCAGCGTCGTAGCTAGGGGCTGGCAAGGGGGGCGGCTGCCGGGGGTGAAACTCTCAGGGGGCGCACTTTCCGGACCCAAAGCTATAAGTCTTGGGGTGCAAAATTCAAATCTTGCCAAGGGCGCTCATGATCCTAGAAACAAGTCTTGGGGCGCAAAATTCAAATCTTACCAAGGGCGCTTATGATCCTAGAAACGGGCGCAAAACTCAAATCTTGCTAGGGGCGCTTATGACGTTGTACAAGGGTAACCTACCAAAAGCTCCGCAGTTAGGCACGCCGTCACATGCGTTGATTTTGTCGATGCACACCCGGGTCCCGAACACCTGACACTCCAGCCGGAAGTCGGAACACTTGGCTCTGCTCCCGACCAGGGTCCGTGCCGGCGTCAGCACCACAGACATTCTCTCTAACTGTCCGAAATTCACCAAAGCAGTTAAAAAATTAATTTAATTTATTTCTTTAATTGGATGTGGGTGGGTAAATAGTACATTATTGGTTTCCAAATAGTTATCAGATGGGTGAATCAACTTTAGACTGTAAGGAAAAACGACCCATGCCTAAATTTTCTTAAATGAATACAAAACTAGATAACTCTTTTTAAAAATTTCCCTATTTTACGATATTTAAATTTATAGCCAATAAAAAATACAAAAATAATCAACTGAGAATATTCGCAACTACAGATTAACTTCATATTAAAAATGGCTCAAGTAGATATTTAAGAAATGCCACAAAACAACAAAAAAGTTGATTCATCCAGATATTTTTTGTGTAAGTAATAAATAATACACAAATCCAAAAAGCAAATCTATCGATTAATAAAAAGTTACTATTTTCTTTTTGGATATTTTATTTTTATTTTTGGGAGACCAACAAACAGCGAGACAAACAGAATAATATCTTAAACATATTAAGAGTCAGCCAATTAAAAGTCTTCACGTTTATGGTGAAGTTATTCATATCATAAAAAGAGACTTCAATTCCAACATTATTTTATTATGCATTTAATTTTGAATTAGCATTACTTTTCTTACCGTGAAATTACTAATAGCAATGACGATTCGGGAAGAGTTGAATAGAAATATCTGGCGGGCTTTCGGTTCGCTGTAGTCGCAAATGTTGAAGAGAATAGGTCCAACGTACTGGCGCAAGTATCTTAGCGCTACGCGGTCATGTAACTGTGGTACCAAAACATTAGCTTTTAATTTAAAAAAATGGTTGAGGGCTAGATGTTGATGATGTGTACACCTAAAGAATAAAAATGTTCTTAAGTATTGTTTTCCTTTAGAAAAACAGGTTATCTGGATAAAAAGTGTCCTATGTTTCAATCCTGGGTATAAACTATAATAATAAGGTGTGCCTAAATTCAAGCAAATTCGTTCAGTCGGTTTTGCGTGATTGAGCAAACATCCATCCAAAAGTTCACATTTATAATACCTACTTATTTCATTACTTAGGTAATAGGATTTAAGCTCGTAGAGTTAAGTAAACCGTTTCTTAAATATTTGTAAAACCTTTTTCACAAAGCCTTAAAATGTAACTTGTGGTTTGGCTTCACTACTTATTAACCTTGATAAATAAATAAATAAATAAAATCAATCTAAGTATGTTAAGTATACAAAGTGTTAAAGAATACCAGCCAAATTTTAAAGGTTCTTCAGAATCGATTTTTTATAAAAAGAAATATATAAAAAATGTCTTGTCCCTCATCGATTTAAAAGGTATTTCGAAGTATAAATAAAAAACAGTTTAAATTGATTTTGATCAAAGATTTCGTGACGTCTTACCTCGTCATCCTGCAACTCAACGAGCTGCGCGAAGTCCTGGACGTCTGAGGGATAATACACTTGTGATTCGGTGGTTGTAACCTTTCTACTCGTGCTGAGCTCGTGTGGCCGAGCGTCCTCAATCGAAATCGGGAGAATCCGGCGCTTCTTCCGCATTGCTCTGTCGAATATTTTTTTTTAAATAGCCTAAAGGAACCTAGGCTTAGTTAAAAACAGTTTTTTTATGTTAAAGCAGTACTTAGGTACAATGGCTAATCACCAAAAAGAAACACTCAAATAAAACACCGTTCCTTAAAGAGAAGTGTTTCTACACTACAGCAATCAATCAAGCAAGGAAATCCAGAATCCATAAAACTAGTTCCGTCTAACTAGGTATTGAATTGAGTATACAAACGTAGTAAAATTGTCGGGAGAGGTGGCGTTTGCTGCATCAATGTTAGTTTGAGCAGTGCTGTTGAGGAGTACCGCCATCACAGGGGCAGCTTGGACTACGTTCTCCCAAGACTCGTGGTCCACCATAGTGCCGGGTACGGGGGTTCTGTGCAAAATATTACTTAGAAAAGCTTTTTTTTAAGAAAAACCTTAAAAAACCAAAAATTAAAAATAAAAACAGCTTCAAATTAAAATAGTTCAAAATAGCAAGAAATAATATTAAAATCACCAATACGCATATCAATTCAACTTTTTTTTTTTTAAAGTCCCACCCGACTTCATTAAAAGTTTTTTTATTACCTACTGAATACTAGTAAACTTACACTGTAGAAATTTTTGTAGAAACATCGTGCGTCTTATAATTTGTCGTTTCTTCAGATTGGCTTTGCTTAGAAACACTGGACATTGTTACATTATAAATCATTGATGATTGTTCTAAAAGTGAAAAAGGGGTACGGGACAGGAACGGGATGGGTATCCTACTAATACTTATTTTTAATATGATATTTCATATGATAGGGAGATATGACTTGTCAGAAAAACAGACAACAAAAAAGTTAACTCACCCGTATAAGTAGATTCATTTATATTATTATTATCATTACTTATCGACTGCGTAAAATTATTCTCCACTATTTTCTTACTATGTTCCGTCGTTACTTGCGTTACATTTTCAGTCACATTTTTATCATAAAAATTAGTAGATTTCGTAGAAAAATTATTTGTGAAGTTGTAAAACATCGTAGACTTAAGGAGTTGGTGAATATTCTGCGTCCTAAAATATTTTAGATTCGTTTATTATAATAACAAATGAGTAGGTATATGTACATCTTAGTATTAATAAGAAATCTTATGCACTTAAACAGTATTTTGATTGATACAAAACATAAAAAATATGATAGAAAAAACTAGTAAATTGTAAAGTGAATTAAAATATACATACTTACGCTAAAGTTAGATGCAGAAATAGTTTGCGTGTAAATAAACTAAAATTGTATTTATTTAGAGTATTCCTTTGAAAGTTTTCAATGTTGTCGATTGATTTCCAATCGGGATGTAGATATACTGCAATCAATATTAAAAAACCAGTAATAATTACTACGGAACGTACATGCACAGATAATAATAAACTATATAGCTATCGGAAAACATCGGAAACAATTGTTTACATGCATTACTTACCTACGAAATACCATCAGTCTGAGACCAGCTACGGATTGTCAGGCCAGTGTTGATCTACCCCTCTCAACGTCCAACTAATTAAATGTATTGGGCCTAATTCCCTCTTTAATTGCGAACCCCTACCCTACACTATCTGTGGCTTACCGGGTACAGGGCTACACTACACCTGAGTGCCGCAGGTGTCAACTTGAGGAATAGATTAAGATGACGGTTGCCCAACTATTTTGCAAATAAGAAAGAAATAAAAAACTTCAATTTGGTTCCACCTTATATTTGCACCGATTATCTAAAAGTAATTTGCAAGCTTGCAGACATAGAAATGAATAAGTCCTAGAAGTAGGTAGGTGTATTTTTATGCGAGGAAGTGTTCCACCAAAATAATCTATATTTATAAAATTGTAAACTGAATGACTGACTGAATGACTGACTGACTGACTGACTGACTGATCTATCAACGCACAGCCCAAACCGCTGGGTCTAGAGACTCCAAATTTGGCACGTAGGTTCCTTATGAGGTCTAGGGGTGCACTAAGAAAGGGTTTTTCAAAATTCACCCCCTAAGGGGGTAAAAAAGGGGATCAAAGTTTGTATGAAAGTCCCTCAGTTTTGAAGCTAGGATCTTCAAATTTTGTGTTTAGACTGACCATTGAAAATAAATAAATACGGGTCTCAGCGTTTTTCAAAATTCTACCCCCGAAGGGGTCAAAAGGGGGATGAAGTTGTGTATTGAAGAAAATCCTTTATTTTCGAAGTAAAAATCGCTAAATTTATAATTTAGGATTATAGATAGACATCTAACGCAACGTATATTGTTATTGTTAGTATTTGAACCCCTATTGGGATGAAATGGGGGTGAAAAGGGGTAAAAAAACTCCAAAAATAGATATAGATGTCGTTATTGGGGTTTTCGGGGATGACGATTGCAAAAATTACATTTATTTTGAAGTCCAACACGGTGGACATGATTTGACCAATAAAGGGGTGAAAATGGGGTTCAAATTTTGTATGGAAAAATTATATAAAATAGACATTACAACTTTAAACTTCGTAGGAGCATGTCTAAAAATAAATAGGCATACACATATTTTGTTATTTTGAAAATCATCCCTTAAGGTGTAAATGGGGTAAGTAAATATGAAAATCGATGTGGATGTCGTTCTTGAGGTTTCATGGGATGGTGATTGCGAAAATGACATTTATTTTGACGTCCAACACGGTGGACATGATTGGACCTGGACATGCACGCACATCCAGGGGACGGGGACGGGAACGGGAATGGGATCTATCAACGCACAGCCCAATTCGCTGGGTCTAGAGACACCAAATTTGGCACGTAGGTTCCTTATGAGGTCTAGGGGTGCACTAAGAAAGGATTTTTTAAAAATTCACCCCCTAAGGGGGTAAAAAAGGGGATCAAAGTTTGTATGAACGTCCCTCAGTTTTGAAGCTAGGATCTTCAAATTTTGTGTTTAGGCTGACCATTGGAAATTAATAAATACGGGTCTCAGCGTTTTTCAAAATTCTACCCCCGAAAGGGTCAAAAGGGGATGAAGTTGTGTATTGAAGAAAATCCTTTATTTTCGAAGTAAAAATAGCAAAATTTATAATTATGGATGGAAATCTAAGGCAACGTATATTGTTATTATTAGTATTTCAACCCCTATGGGGATGAAATGGGGGGTGAAAAGGGGTAAAAACCAAAAAATAGATACTTATGGATGTCGTTATTGGGGTTTTCTGGGATGACGATTGCAAAAATGACATTTATTTTGAAGTCCAACACGGTGGACATGATTTGACCCCTAAAGGGCTGAAAATGGGGTTCAAATTTTGTATGGATAAATAATTTAAAATAGACATTACAACTTTAAACTTCGTAGGAGCACATCTAAAAATAAATAGGCAAACACATAGTCCAACACGGTGGACATGATTGGACCTGGATAATCATGCACATCCAGGGGACGGGGACGGGGACGGGGAAAATTCAAAGTCCTGACCGACTGACTGACTGAGTGAGATATCAACGCACAGCCCAAACTCTACTCAAATGCTACTCAAATGCTACTGCTGCTCCACCTGCGTTAACGTTAATGGTATGCTTTAAGCTATGCGTTAAGACGCAGGTGGAGCCGTAGCATTAGAGTATACTTAGTACATTTCAATTTCAGCTTTTATAGAAAATGTATGTTTGTGTTACTATTTTTTATATTTTTTTATTATCTATAAGTATACTTAGCAACTTACCACTGTAATTGTGATTGAGTTTAGAAATGGACTCCAATATTTTAGTGATATTTTCGCTCTCGTCAACAGCTTCTGCATTTATTAAATTAGATTCATTTAATCCTTTTAATAGTTCTTCTATTTGTTCCCACGTCTTTTCCGTAGTGTGACTCGTTTTCTTATTATCCAATCGCAGTGTACTAAAAAGATAAACTATTGGAAAACATTAAAAATACCTACATTGTTCCGATTCCAAAGTAACTATCTGAAGCAAGTGCTTTGATTACCAATATAACACAAGTGTGTTATGATGGTAATCAGAGACCACAAACACCCTGACCTGCGTGCTGATTATCTAATTAGAAACCACCTAGCGACCGGTCTCATTCGACAGATGAATGTGATACATTGCTTCTTTTTGGGGTAAAAAAACATACCAAGAAAAGTAGCAATGTATGTCAAATGAAGCCAGTCGCTAAATAGTTTCTATTTAGATAATCAGCCTGCGGAGACAGAAAAGTTCATATTCTTTATTGACACAGCCGGTGATCGAACCCGAGAGGTTGTCAAACATTTTGATAGAATCAGGCGTTACATTGCGAAAATCCATTATAATGGATGCAAAAACATCTATGCATAGCCCGCCCGCCCTAAAATAAATGCACATGCAAATAGCTGCAGACAGACTGACAGCAACACACCTTGCCCTTATTACCTATATCAACTACTCTAGTCTCTACACGTGTTTCGCCCATACACGTATTTTGCTCCTACACTTAGTTGCGTAAGAACTGTAAGAAAGTCAATCAGCGAACACTTGCAGTTGCATGTGAATTTATTTGTGGGCGGGCGCGGCGGTGCGTAAATTTATTTCGAGTAAATTGATTTAGTACGAGTAATGTTATTTTTTTTGTTAGACCATACTTAACTAAGATGTTAATTTACACTTACTTGTCTGTTTTTGGTTTCCTCGTCACCGTGAACAATGGTTTTTGTTTTGTATAAGAGCGGATTGTTTCATATGTTTTTCTAATCGATGATTTTTTCTTTGTAGTTGTTCGTAAAGAAAGATATGGTAACCTGTATTTGTAATAATTTACTATTATGATTTATGATATTATGATTGAAGAATTTGTAAAAGTGTCTTATGAAAATAAATGTGTAAGTATTAAAAAAGTTATTTTCTGTTTCATTTGGTTAAACTACAAATACTTAGGTGGTACCTAAGACTATTATGGTGCTAATAATATGTCTTTCCTTGAAGTTTTTCTTTCTATCTCTATATATAAATCTCTATATATATAAAAATATTTATTTTCCAAATTACTGAAAATCTCAACAGGAAATCAAAATATTTATGTCGCATCACTCGCAGCCAACTACCATCTATACGAAATCCAATAACATACTACATCTCTACGAAATCTAATAATATTTCCAACAAATTTTCCGAAAAATATATAAACACATAACTAATATATATATATTATAGATACTTTAACACATAGGTACCTACATCATAAACATTTTTTATTAATACTTTTAATTCGTTTTAGTTTTATCGTGTAGTATTCAAAATTCAAAAAATATTTATTTGTATCTATACATTTTTAACAAAATCAAATTAACGTTAATAACCACATTAGTCAAAGACTGTGTCGCAGCTATTAGCGCCCACCTCGAACTTATAGAATTATATAGTATGGTAATGAGTACCTACTTACTTTCTCTGTCTTTTGTTTTAGTTGTTGTATCTTTTTTACTATTATTTGTGAAATTGTGAATAACTTTTTTTTGGCCTAATCAGCTTTGGTTTTGTACCTATTTATATACTATTGTATACTAGTAATTATGTTCTTGGCTGTTGTTGTCCCTAAATCAATAAAAAAAAAAATACAGCAACTCTTCGTTTTTCTACAAAAAATCTCATTAGAACTACTTGCTGTATATCTGATGTGGACAAGTCGTCCTCATACTCGAAATCGAACATGGTATCGGTCCCGAACCGGCGACCGTCCGCACTTTTACCGATAGAAAACTGCAACATCGGTAACTCACTGGTTACGTACTGCTCGTGAGCTCTGCAACAATTCACAAGTAGTGGTAAAGTCCAACGAAGTAAAGTCTAATGAGGAGCAGTTACAGGTTTGAATCCTATAGTTTTATTGATTATGAAACGTAGTGAAAGGAAATGCCAAGCTCAATGCAATAGTGCTTTATTATCACGTGACGTACGTAAGATTCTAAATCGTCGCGGATGACGTCATGGGACCCCGTTACTGATCCTCAAAACTTTAAATAATATTTTCAGGGATAGTATGCTTCTCAAACATTTCATAAGAAATGACGGTTACGGTTATTCGACTAGTTGCTAAGTTCTTATTAGTTCTGGAGGTAGGTTCATGGCACAGTGCTTAAAGGGGATTTTGTTTTTGTCTATTTGTAAGACTTCTGCAAGTAGATTAATTATTACATTCAGCTTTAATTATTAGAGGCAGTAAGAATACCCTTAACTTTTTTTGCATTAAAGCTATAAAAAAAAGAAGATTAAACTATTGACAGTTAGGTACCTACAATTATAAGAATAATTGAATCAAACTTAGACCCGAGTTCACCAACTACCTAAACAGCTGATTAATTCCTAACCATTTGCCTTTGACCAAGGAAATTATAAGTATTTTCAACACAGTTGCTCGTAAAGTGAGCAATACATCGCTTTTAGGGCCATAAACCGAGCTATAACAAACGCGTGCAATAATATATAAAACACTAGTTCGTAATAGAATGAACCCTACAAAGTTAAATTAGTACCTTACTGCAAGTTCTATGCGAGTAAACAGAGCATTCCCAATTTAGCCGGGTAATACAGTTATTTTTTTTGACAACAAAGAGGTTTTATGCTGCTGTAAATTCATATACAATTTTTGAAATAAATAAATGTGTAAGTCCTTAATTAAGTCAAAAAAATATTTATTATTATCAGATTATTCATAGTTCACAATATTTTATTATAAAATATTAAAATATTTGCATTTTATCACTTAAAATTATAATTTTGAAGTAGGCTGTAATGGCTGTATTCTCACTCACCCAAATGTTCGCAAACGCAAGAATGTTCGCAAAACATTCTTGCGTTGGGCGTGTGAAAAAAACAAAAAAAAACCTGCGCGCCTTTTCCCATAATAATTATTATATTTTGTTTTTGTCGTATTTGTTGCTGTGTGGTAAATTACTTTTTAACACCCTTGCTCGTAAAGCTGATGTAATAGGCTTGTTTCCATTAAGAATAAATATAATGGATAGGGGTTTATAATGATTAATTATATTATGGAGAAAATAACAAACAATTTTGATTATTAAAAGCGTTAAAGATTAATAATATTTTTAAAAAATAAATTTCGTAAAATGAAACCTTTAGTCACGTGACAGTGAACACCAATCAGAAAGCGTTACGTCACGCCGTGCGAAACTGCAATCTTGTCTTTGACGTTTCGAGTATCACTACCGGAGGCGCGTTCCAAACCTACACTTCGAGTGCAACCTAACCACAACCGAACGCAAGTTTTAGCCACTTTTTCCGTATTTCTCCATTGTTTGGAACATATATAAATAACTGGTTTAGCGTTTTTATAGTCGTGCTATCACACTGGGGCACTATACAGTACTTATAATATGAGAAATTCATTTTTAAACGATAAAAACTAGCTATAACGTACGAAGACACGATCGCTCTTTTGTTTGTTTTGCACGGCGTGACGTCATTCAAGACGCCATGACAGTCTTGTGCGTTTTGGAACCAAATTAAAATTGGTTTTTTAAAACGCGAAATTTATAATGTAAACGCTCGATTAAAAATAAATAAACCTTTTTTTTCGATAAAATGCCTAATAAGCTAAAATATTAAGCAGTTATTGAAATTTTGTCAACTAGCCTATTCCACCGGTTTTAAATATGTAAAACGGGTCATAAAAAACGCGTGTGTTACCAAAGCAAATAGTTAAGTTATAGTCCATACAAATTCCATAACAGTATTATTTGCCATTTCAAATATGGAACTGATCGCCGCCGCACGACTCTGCTATTCAAATTTCGAACTAATCGCCGCGCGGCGCCAGTCAGTAGACAGTGTTCATTCACAGACTGAGTTTATTTAAAATAAAAAAAACTGTTTATTCGGTAATTTAAAAACTTGGCTGCATGCTCTAGCGTCTTTGCTAACATTTTCACGCAGCCACGGCAGAAAATAATCCTCGCGCCATTTTTCTCAAATTTTCTTTTCTTTGTACTTGTATTGTGAATATCAAAAAATGACAACTTTCAATAATGAAGATGAGCAATATATTACTTCAACTCCACCGGATATACTAACAGAAGCGCGAACCGCATGCGACAGCTTGCTGCCGTCAATATCCAAGGACAGATACATACATAACCACGTATGAAAATTTCTTGAAGTGGAAAAACATGAAAAATGCCAAGTCATTTTCCGAAAATGTAGTTTTGGCGTATTTTTTTTTTGTTTCCTCGCAAATGTGTTAAAAAACGTCGTACGATATACGTGCGTATTGGTTATAACATCCTTACGCACTAATATCGTAATGTACTATTACATCATACTGCTCGGTAACTAGCATTTACTAATATAGTATGAGGCAATGTAAGTTGACATGTGCAACACAGTGCATTGTTTAGATAGAACGTTCCATTTCCAAATCACTTTACAAGTCAAGCATGGTGAATGCTTTAATTGTAAAGTACACTTTACAATTCAAGCACTTAAAACTCCTTAGTGAACCAATCTTTTTTCTTATTTATAAACTGACGAAACTTTTTACTGAAAAAAAACTACAATGAAATTAACGGTATTTCATTTCAGTTCAAGCTATGCAAAACTCCTTGGTCAAACAATTTTTGTTTTCATAAAATGATAAGATTCATTTTGAATGGAACAGCTGATTTTTTTTCGTGATTTCGGGGTTGGTCCTATAATGAAAGTTGTTCAGTTTTTTTTTTTTTTTTTTTTTTTTTTTTTTTTTTTTATCTTTATTTTTATTATATTTACCTCGCATGAATGATGTAAAGTAGTATGCTTACCTCGGTTGTAAGTAGCTATTACACCCTCGAACCGTAGCGCCCTTTGCGAGCTACGCTCGCATGGGCGCCAAATTGAATCTTGTTCTGTAATAGCTCTCTTACGTCCCTTGTGTAACAAACTACTATTATACTACACCTGCTCGGAAAGTACCTTGATTCTTTATCAAATTACGGTAGAAAGTACGTCATTGCATATCGAACAAATATGCGGGGAGAAAACGCATCTGAGCGGGAGAGAAAAGTGTATGAAAATCCATTTCTTACGTGGTTTTTCTTTTTTAATTTTGGGTAAGACTATGCGCCGGTAACCTAAATATCAAAAGCCAAAAAGTTTTTACAGTGAGTATTTATCTCCAAGTTCGCAAAATGACACTGGCCACTAGCTGTGTGTCGGATGGTGTCGGGCTGGCAGTGCGACCCTGCGGCCGGCGGCAGGATAAACAATTTGAAAAAAGAACATGTGAAAATTGCAGACGCCGTTGGCGCTATTTTCAATTTGTGTGTTGTTTGAGGATTCAGTTTTCGTAGAAAGTAAAATAAAACTATCAAAATGATAAGTAGTGATAGTGATGATGAAGATTTTTTAACTCCGCCGCAGTTGAAGGAAACAGCAAAAATACTGATAGATAACCTTTTACCACAGAAATCAATTAAAAAATATAATAAAACTTATGACGATTTTTTGCAATGGAAAAGTGAAAAAAATGCGGCATCTTTTTCTGAAACTGTTTTGCTAGCTTATTTCAGTGAAAAAGCGCAAAAATACAAACCAAGTACATTATGGTCTATGTACTTAATGTTGAAAAGTACTATTATTTTCCTCGTATGGATAGTAAAAGCACTATGTATTACTCGAGAGAAAGTGCGATTCCCGATCTCGGGTGTTTTAAAGCCCTCGCCTACGGCTCGGGCTTCAAACGACACCCTCGACGGTAATCGGTCTCTTTCTCCTCTCGGTGAACAATGTACTATTGTTTTTTCCTCGTAAATGTGTTGAAAAACGTCGTATGAAACTCGTGAGCTCTTGCTTATTGCACACTCGGCTGAGTTACGCCCTCGCCTGCGGCTCGGGCTGCAACCCACAGCCTTGTGCGCAATGAGCAACCTAAGCTAACTTGTCCCATAATGTACTATTCCGATGTACTTATAATTTCCATGGTTTTTGACATTTTCTCCATACATAAAAATTACAAAAACAGACTGTTAAAACTTAATCAGCTCTTTATGCATTGATGAACTTTAGCCTTAGTTACAACGCTTAGTTACAACATCTACTCTAATCAAAAGCCATAAAATCAATAAACAAAGAAGGAAACGTCACAAATTCGTTTTATTTTTTTTATACCCGGTAGGTACCTCCCTAATTAAATAAAAATTTAATGTTCGTTACCCAGGAGTGACGTCGAACAACGTATCAAAACTATCCTCAATTTTGAATACTGGGGATTCACCGCTCCCAGACTCCATTTGTCCAGTGAGTTCCAGTAGAGGAACCTCCACTTGGATATAGTCTTGTTTCGGTTCAGTAGCCATCGGTGTTTCAGTTGTTGCTATATAGGTAGTTGATTTTTCAGTTGACCCTATTAATCTGTAAGGAACAAGTAAGTACTATTATTATAAGCAATAGAAAATGTCTGGAAAAAATGTTTTTTTTTTAAATAATAATAAGTAAGTAATGCATTTATTTCAAGTAACATAGACCCATTACATTAATATAAATTAGAATTATTATTAAATACTTATTATTATTATTTGAGTGTTAGGGGCTATGCAGCTCAAGATGAAGCTGTAGTCACTGCGACCTAAAAGATCTATTGTAACTCGCCACCTAATTATAGTAACTCTTTAAGCCCTGCGGCTTCCAGGAAGTCTAGTATCTTCCTGGTTTTAAGAGCATTTATTTCCTCCGGGTCGATTGTGTCGATGGATTAGGTACTACGCCTGTGGATTAGAGGTTAAATTCTTACCTACTTATGTATAAAAAATAAAAATCATCACAAAAAATCATTACAAATAAAATAAAACAATTTACAAACAACCCTATTACTGTGCACATGTGTACACACTCGACGTCAAAAAATTCGCACCTTTCGAAAATAAGTTTAGACTTGGCCACCTGCTAGCTATAGCTAACGTTTTATTGTGTAAATGTTGATAGCTATTGAAAGTACATTTAATGAGCTTTCAATTAATAATTGTTTGATTTATTTAACATAACAGTTACCATAATTAGACGCTTAAAGCGTTATTGCCTGCGCCGCCATAAAAGGGAAATAAAAGGGGTCAGTTCAGGAAATGCGGGTAAATTCGCTATCGAGATGATGGAGAAAACACACTTCAACAGTTCAATTAAAAAAGGGATACCCAAGATGGAAACTATATTGCCTATGAAGTTGCTCAAATATTGCAAAAAAAATGAGGCAATGTAATGTTGCTCGGAAACTAATTCTTAGTAATTGATTCTGTTCGATGAGTATTCCAACGGATTCTAGAGACTGTTGGCTATGTCCGAAGAGGAAGAGGTATACAGGGTGACATGGAAATTCGACCTATTCCTTGAAAGGGGTTATACTAGAGGTCATTTGCAACAAATTAAGCCCAGTGAACCAGGGGTCAAAACTGGATGGTTACCGAGCTGTAGCAGTTCTTCGATATTCAAGAAATTTTCCGACTTGTTACCAAAAACCATTAATTATGAATAAACTACTACACTCTAAACATTGAATTGATACTTTTCTGAAAGCTGAAAAATAAGTGATCAATTTAAAAAAAAACGTTGGCCCAAAACATACATAATCACAGATATAAAAGGTCCTAAGTAGCAAACAAACACAAATTAGTAGAATAACTTACTGGACTCATTAGCTTCCCAAAAAGGTATAAATGTTATTAACTTTCCCAGCTGTTATAAATAAAATCAGCAAAAGGGCGCTCTAGGTCAAACTTTTAATTTTTATTTGTTAATTGAATTCAGCTCGAAAGGTACTGTGAATGAAAAATAAATGTAAATTGATAAAGTTTAATGCAAAAAAACAGTAAACAATTACAAATCCTGTTCCAACTGTCTACCATTGTTGCGTATGCAAGCACGGAGCCTACGACGTACTTCGCTCACTGTCGCTCGCGTTGAAATTGAGGTTTTTATTTGTTCGGCAGCTGCCAAAATTCTCTGCCTCAAATCTTCAACGGATGTCGCTGGTTGATTCTCGGGGTACACCAAGTCCTTCATGTAACCCCAGAGATAAATAAAAGAACGGGCCCACCAGAGAAGATTTTCATTGAATGTTTGGATGGTGATCGGGCCTTTTTTCTTGCCCCAAAATTTGAATGGCATATCCTACGACAACTTTCTAAGAGAGGAAGTGTATACGCTTTTGGAAGATGTGCCACTAGCTACCAGAAGAGACATGGTCTACCAGCACGATGGGTGCCCAGCTCACTTTTACCGAGGTGTGCGACAATGGCTGGACGTGAATTATCCGCTGAGGTGGATCGGTCGAGGTGGCCCGACGCCATGGCCGGCGAGAAGTCCAGATTTAATGCCATGCGACTTTTATCTCTGGGGTCACATGAAGGACTTGGTGTACCCTGCGAATCAACCAGCGACATCCGTTGAAGAGTTGAGGCAGAGAATTTTGGCAGCTGCATTTATTTTTTATTCACAGTGTAAGTAGAGTTAACACTGTTACCTTTCGAGCTGAATTTAATTAACAAATAAAAATTAAAAGTTTGACCTAGAGCGCCCTTTTGCTGATTTTATTTATAACAGCTGGGAAAGTTAATAACATTTATACCTTTTTGGGAAGCTAATGAGTCTAGTAAGTTATTCTACTAATTTGTACGCCAACTTTCTTACAACTTTTTTTCAATAACTTACGGCGATTTTCGGGAAAAATATCAGAAAATAAAAGTTATTGCTACTTAGGACCTTTTATATCTGTGATTATGTATGTTTTGGGCCAACGTTTTTTTTTAAATTGATCACTTATTTTTCAGCTTTCAGAAAAGTATCAATTCAATGTTTAGAGTGTAGTAGTTTATTTATAATTAATGGTTTTTGGTAACAAGTCGGAAAATTTCTTAAATATCGAAGAACTGCTACAGCTCGGTAACCATCCAGTTTTGACCCCTGGTTCACTGGGCTTAATTTGTTGCAAATGACCTCTAGTATAACCCCTTTCAAGGAATAGGTCGAATTTCCATGTCACCCTGTATAACAACACTTACCATTAAATTATATAGGAATAAATTAACTTGGAAGAAATTTTTGAAAAGGCGTTGCGATTTTTCTGACGCCGCGCGGCGGGCAATCGATCCTAGCTTGCCGCGAGCACGGCCAGCATGCTGATATAGTGCTTATAAGTCGAAAAAGTTAGAGTTTTTGGATGAGTGAAAAAGTTCTGAAAAAAATTAAAAAACTTTCTTCTTGCAAAAGTACGGAAATAACAGCAGAATGGATATTATTCTGTAGCCACCACCTGCCTGCCACAACCACAACATGACATGACTATATAAAATCAAACCCCGGAGCGGCTACCGGCAGCCGGAGAACGATGAAATACTTATCTATGGCGTCTCATTTACCAAGGATTAAAAAAGTTTTGACACTATTGGATTTGTTTTTACTTAAAGTGGTGACCAAGAAGATTGTAGGTAAACTTCGTGATGGTGGCTATAAGAAATAATCTCTACAAGGTGTTTGGTAAAAACCTTATAAAGCCGAATATGGTAGATAGGGACCATCAAACTGAACAACTTTTACTATGGGACCAACTCTGAAATCTCGAAAAAAAAATCAGCTGTTCCATACAAAAATTAATAACGAAAATATCAAAATGTATGAAACAGCTGATTTTTTTTTCGCGATTTCAGAGTTGGTTCCATAGTAAAAGTTGTTCAGTTTGATGGTCCCCTATCTACCATATTCGGCTTTATAAGGCTTTTAACAAACACCTTGTATAAAAATAAAAATAAAATTACTTTAACTAAGTACCGATCCATTAGAATGAAAGTATAAAATAGTAGCACTTTAATCATACAAACGATGCTTGCATTATACTTTCAATAAATCGTTTCATTTTCAGTCCACTTACATCCTTTGTGTTGACATCATTGTGGTGCTCTTATGTACATAACGTCTTTGTACGGTCGGCGTGGGCCGCATCAAGGTCTCCGGCAGAGGGCCCCAGTAGCCACCGAATGTCTCGCCCATCTCGTAAACCAGGAGCTGGTTGGGATAATAGTCGCAAGCACTGACCAAGTTACTGTCCGATAGTAGCTGGGTGACTAAGATCAGGTTACTTCCCAATTCTCCTCTGCAATCAGTGACACAATAAACGTTGTAAAGAAATAATATTTCTAAATAGTCAAAGATAAAAAAGGGATGAAGTTAAAATGCCTTATTTATAGTAAGAAACTGTCATTTATTACTACTTTTTTGTGCTAATCGATCAATGAATGAATGAAAATTATTTATTTACTTACACCGCAGTCGTTATCGCGAGAAAGGCGAAATTAAAAGGAAAATGAATTCTAGTAGAATAGAATAGTTAGCATAAATTAGGTATGTTAATCTCATACAAATTATTTTTATAGCAACTACTTACTAGTTAGCGTTAATTTTAGTAGAAATAATGGCCATTAAATGAGTAGGGGGCAGTATTGCTACGGCCTATTTATTGTTATTTGATTTTTTTCTTTTGTTTATTTTATTTTAAATTCCTGTGACATATTTAGATAACATAATACTGGTTGTGAAAAAAAAACAGTTTACAAATAAATACGTCGTTTTGTACCTCAAGCGTTCTGAAGCCCGTCGTAGAATTAATGCACCTGAGCCAAATCACCTGGTTGAATTAAGTATACTTTTAGTATACTTAATTCACCTGTACTGGTTTTAGTATAGATACTTAATGCACCTAGGTGAATTAAGTATACACATAAGTAGGTATACTTAATTCACCTATATGAAGTTGGTCATTGGCGGATCCAGGGGGGGGGCCATGGGGGCCATGGCCCCCCCACGAGGTACCTAAGAGTACCTACAAGATTAGTGGATGACACTGACAAAAAATCGCGCTGCGCGGCCGTTTTTTTACTATACAAGAGTACATACGAGTGGCTTAACTGACAAAAAATCGCGCTGCGCGGCAGTTTTTCTGCTATAGACAACACTACAAAATTAGTGGCTAAAACTGTTTAAGATTGCGCTGCGCGGCCGTTATTAGTGGATGACACTGACAAAAAATCGCGCTGCGCGGCCGTTTTTTTACTATACAAGAGTACATACAAGTGGCTAAACTGACAAAAAATCGCGAAAGATTGAAAGATCCCTTACATAGACCCTAGACCCGAGGCTCCGATGCCCCCCCCCCCCCCAAATTTATATCCTGGATCCGCCCTTGAAGTTGGTCACTTCTGCTGTTCTGTTGTATATACTATCAAAAAATATAACATAACAATACCTACCGAACGCTTATAAAGCAACTATACGGTAACTCAATCTTTGAAAAGTGCAGTATCTTGGAATGTGCCTCCGCCACGTGCGTTCCTAAGAAGACTGAGGGCATCACGCGTCGCCTGCAGTACTCCGACATCTCCTTCTGGTAGACCAACGAGCGGACTGTGGTCGCCCGCTCCACGTAAAGACACACCATCAATATCAACAACTTCAACGGCAGCCGCATATTTCACCCTGTCAAAGTCCTAGGCCATGTAGATTTTCTGTTCGGTGTCAATACATAGGTACTATGCCAACAATTCATATCTAAGTGTTTTGCAGAATGTGTAAATTATTATACAACATAGGTACCATACGTTGCACTTTGCCACTATTTGAAAAAAATATAACGAATTTCGCTTTAGAAATATTTTCGATTATGAGGTTAGCGAAAACTTTCTGTGTCATCTCATAACATCTATATCGATATCTAACTTTTTTCGCTACCTGCCCATTGCAAATAAATATGACTTTGGCTAGGGAGCCTGATATCAGAGGGCCTAGCTATAAAGCACAGCACTATAGTCATTTGTGCTAGCTATGGAGATTCATTTCTGTATTTACTGCGGATACTCGCACAAAAATAATCGTAAAAAAACGTTTCTTCAGCTACCTACCTATACACGTTTCAAAGTGCGATTGACTGGTTAAAGACTGGAGCAAAATATGATTTATTTACTTCCATTTTTATTTTTATTTTACCTATAGTTTTGATTAGACAATACTGGTTGCATGAGGAGAGGAAGCATGTCGGCCACTCGGATGATAGGGGTCGCGTGACCCGCAGCGGCCGCTGGCTTTTTATTAAACAGGGGTCGGCCGGCGTGTTCCGTTCTCAATAAATTCCACGTTATACCTATCTATCCATACATACACTGAAGGGTTATCAATACATTATTGGTTGAAGCAACCTATCCTACTAATTAGTCGGAAAAGTTCGCAGACCTGAAGCTGCTGGACCATTTTTTTGTGCAGTAGTGGCAGTAATAAGTATAGGTATTCGACAAAGCATCTTCTCCATTAACATTTCAAATAGTTCTTTGAGCACTAGTTGCAGCATGATTTTTTTTACACTATTTAATTTTTTTCATGTTCATGTTTTTAATATTTTTCAAATTTATTTATTTTTGTTTCACACATTTTAGTGACAAATTGTGTAAAGTTTTAGAAGTGCTCATCAAGGCCTTACCACTGAGCAAGTAATCACTACGTTTTTAGCCTTATACATCCCTTACACTGATGCCTTATTGAAGAAGAAAAAAAAGAAAAGAAATATTTTTTTCGCATTTGAAAGTTCGCGTACAGCCGTTATATTGTATTTTTTTTTTAAATATAGTTAGTGTCACTTGATAATGTAAGGATAAATTTAGAAATTATGGTGGAATATAAAGAAACTCACATAAGTACTTACCCACAAACACACAGAACCCTGTACCCTTAGCACGAACAGCTATCGAGAAATCTTACGCGCGTAAAAAAATACTACTCGAATACGAAAGCTAGCAAAATCGGCAGCACGAATTTTACAGAGCTGGGTTACGTTAACTCGATAGTAAATTCCACAGACCATAAAGTTACGTCGTTTAAAGGTAATGTGACACAATACAATTATCAAGTCAATTGAAGCAAAGTGCGTTCAGTAGCCTTGTTAAATATCTATCTATATCTTGTCTATATCATAAATATGTAAATTATAATTCAATTAGGCTGTTTATCATCATAATTTTACATTTATTATTCTTATTATTAATAATAAATTTATTTGCAATATTTATTTCCTTTAATAACTTTAATTAATTTGCAAATAATTATAATAATTTATAAACTGTGCATGATTTTGCCCATGGTATTGAACGGTCATTGCACCTTTGCGCGCCATGCCCGTGATTGGTTTAAAAAAGAAGAGTATCTCTATTCTTTCTCTCTTTCTTTCTCATTCTGTGATTTAATGAAAAATATAACCTAAAATAGAAAGCCGTGCAAAGCGATTTGATTCTTTATTTTGTTTTTGTCTAAAATGATGCATTTGTGTCGGCTAACAATTAATAATACCTAGGTACCTACAATCGCGAGGGAATAATTATGACCTAGGAGTAAACTACAATGTGTCATAATTTCATCAAATTGTTCTTTTCTATAAACTTGAAGAATAACAATGGATTATCGTCAGTGAATAAGAAATTGTTTACACATAAACAATAAAACGAACTTTGAACGTGCTATGAAATGTTAATTTCATCGGAATAAGTGCTTAGTGTTTGAAGATTCGACGAAATTAAAGACTTTATTAAGTTTGCATTGTTATATTTAGTGTTTTCGTCATAGTTACCTAAGGACTTATTTTTTAAATACCTAATTGAAACATGATTAACTGTGTGCAAACTGTTTGATGTTATGGCTGAAAACAAATATTATACGTATATAACACCGTATCCTCTAGTTTTATTTGAGTTTTGTAGGTAAGTTCTAAAATACCTATTGCTAAAATATAGGTAGGTAGGTATGGTGGATGTGGGCGATTCCGTGGATAGCGTAAAATGACGAGATTTTTATTTTGCAAATTTCTATGTCTAATGAGAACAATTTATGTAATACTGCCTGTGGATAATTCAGCGGCCATGTCATAGTTCTCAAATTTAATTGTAGTTATTACATAGATGCTTTTATAATTTAATATTAAAAATAATACAAAGTCGCTCGAAATGTCTCTCACTGAAAAAAAGTCAGTGAGTAAGTTGTCGATAGCCAGCTTGCGAGTTTCTCGATACCGTATGTCAAAAGTGGGTTCGTGCTACCGATTTCCATACAAGTTATAACTTTACTATTCGATCTCGATTCGAAGGCTGCTCGATACCTTATGTCAAAATGGTTCGTGCTTTGAATTCTTAGTTCCGTTTACGGACGTAGTGGCGCTGTACTAATTTCCATACAAAATTGTGAGATTCGAGTAATTTTACGTACGTTATTTTTCTCGATAGCTGTTCGTGCTAAGGGTACAGTACCCTTAGCACGAACAGCTATCGAGAAATCTTACGTGCGTAAAAAAATACTATTCGAATACGAAAGCTAGCAAAATCGGCAGCACGAATTTTACAGAGCTGGGTTACGTTAACTCGATAGTAAATTCCACAGACCATAATATTACGTCGTTTAAAGGTAATGTGACACAATCCAATTATCAAGCCAATTGAAGCAAGGTGCGTTCAGTAGCCATGTTAAATATCTATCTATATCTTGTCTATATCATAAATATGTAAATTATAATTCAATCAAGCTGTTTATCATCATAATTTTACATTTATTATTCTTATTATTAATAATAAATTTATGTGCAATATTTATTTCCTTTAATAACTTTAATTAATTTGCAAATAATTATAATAATTTATAAACTGTGCATGATTTTGCCCATGGTATTGAACGGGCATTGCACCTTTGCGCGCCATGCCCGTGATTGGTTTAAAAAAGAAGAGTATCTCTATTCTTTCTCTCTTTCTTTCTCATTCTGTGATTTAATGAAAAATATAACCTAAAATAGAAAGCCGTGTAAAGCGATTTGATATTTTGATTCTTTATATTTTGTTTTTGTCTAAAATGATTTATCTGTGTCGGCTAACAATTAATAATACCTAGGTACCTACCTATAAACCGCGAGGGAATAATTATGACCTAGGAGTAAACTATGTGTCATAATTTCATCAAATTGTTATTTTCTATAAACTTGAAGAATAACAATGGATTATCGTCAATGAATAAGAAATTGTTTACACATAAACAATAAAACCTTTGAACGTGCTATGAAATGTGAATTTCATCGGAATAAGTGCTTAAAGTGTTTGAAGATTCGACAAAATTAAAGACTTTATTAAGTTTGCATTGTTATATTTAGTGTTTTCTTCATAGTTACCTTATGGTCTTATTTTATAAATACCTAATTGAAACATAATTATTTGTGTGCAAACTGTGTGATGTTATGGCTGAAAACAAATATTATACGTATATAACACCGTATCCTCTAGTTTTATTTGAGTTTTGTAGGTAAGTTCTAAAATACCTATTGCTAAAATATAGGTAGGTAGGTATGGTGGATGTGGGCGATACCGTGGATAGCGTAAATTTTTATTTTGCAAATTTCTATGTCTAATGAGAACAATTTAAGTAATACTGCCTGTGGATAATTCAGCGGCCATGTCATAGTTCTCAAATTTAATTGTAGTTACTACATACATGCTTTTATAATTGAATAATAAATAATACAAAGTCGCTCGAAATGTCTCTCACTGAAAAAAAGTCAGTGAGTAAGTTGTCGATAGCCAGCTTGCGAGTTTCTCGATACCGTATGTCAAAAGTGGGTTCGTGCTACCGATTTCCATACAAGTTATAACTTTACTATTCGATCTCGATTCGAAGGCTGCTCGATACCTTATGTCAAAATGGTTCGTGCTTTGAAATCTTAGTTCCGTTTACGGACGTAGTGGCGCTGTACTAATTTCCATACAAAATTGTGAGATTCGAGTAGTTTTACGTGCGTTATTTTTCTCGATAGCTGTTCGTGCTAAGGGTACAGAACACATTACACTCTCTGTTTTTTTGGGCAATCTTAAAAGGCCGCGAAATCCGACTACCATGCTTTTATTATTTTTTATTTTTATCTATAGACTTTATTCAGAGTTTACATTCATTATAAAATTATGAGTTATTTGTACATTTTAAAATATTATTAATTGCATTACATTATAATATTAAATGCATTTTAATAATTTCTAAGTATTTTGGTTCTACTCCTCTGTGTGCCCTCCCGCAAAGGCCTCCTCCAAACTTTTCCACTTTTCCCCCCTTCTCTAGCCATTCCCATCCAGGTTTTCCCTGCTATCTTTACCAAATCATCCTCCCATCTCTTCAGTGGCTTCCCTTTTCCTCTTTTCCCCTCTCTAGGGTACCAATTGGTTACCACCTTACTCCATCTTTCGTCACCTCTTATAGTGTGCTTTTATTATACCTATACTTATCTAAAATATTAAAGTTATGTTTGTCAGGTAAGTATTCAATCACGCAAAAACGGCTGAACGGATTTGGGTGGTCAAGGTTAATATACCTCCTAGCGGCTCCTACCTAGATATTATAGCCTGGATTAAAACATAGGATGCTTTTTATCCCGGTTGAAAGTTCCCTAGGGATTTTCCAAATAGTCACAGGGGCAAGTCGCTGGCAGCTAATTTTAAGATAAGATAAGATAATGCTTTATTTTCAACACCACAGTAACATATAACAAAGAAATAACAATAAAACATAGTGTCAAAACATTGCGGTCTTATCGCTAAGAGCGATCTCTTCCAGACAACCTATGGTATGGTGAGATATTGACAGAAGAGGAATACAGGGGGTGCAAAATGGCATGAGATGTAATTATTCTAAATTCCTAAATATTATTTAACTAAATTTAAATAAACCTAAATATGTAGATATATAAGTACATGTTACAATATGTTATTTTTATATTTATATACTTACAATATTTTATTTATATTTTAGGCAAATACCTACAACAATGTCAACAATATACCTAGTTCAGTTAAAGACTGGTTAGTCAAAAAACCTCGTTACTTACCTACGTAGTTAGATTTTGCGCGCAAACTCTAACTAGGGATAAGTGACGGTCACCCATCTTATACCCGGCCTTTCCTAAAGTTGCTTAACATTCGTTATCACAGTCCCACATGGTCACCCATCTCAAACCTGACCAATTCAAATGTAGCCTGTTAAGTTATCATTCGTTATTCCAATCCCGAAAACGGTCACCCATCTCATATCCGGCCTTTCCTAGAGCTTCTTAACTTTCGTTAGCGCAGTCCCACATGGTCACTCATCTCATATCCTTTCCTAAAGTTGCATTAAGTTCTGGCAATGGCAATTTAATAAAAAAAACACTTCCCCAAGAAAAAAAAACATTGAAGACTTGTTGCTCGACTGATATGGCATGGCTGTATGATTAAAGATTTCTTTGCTAGTGGGCAAAACTTAAGAAAAAATATACTCACAGCTTTGTCAAATGGTCAAATTAAAGTATGTATTCCAGCAGACTAACCGCTGAGTCATCGCTCCCCATAGAGTACATTTTAACTATAAAAATAATGAACTATCAAACAAAAACACTAATGCACCACCCCTTAAAGATCAAATCATTAACATTGAATCGGCTTGTCAATCACATTTTGGTTGTCTAGGAGCATAGCCTTCTCTATTTAACAAGCCATGAACTTAAGTTTGGCAACGTCTGTTAGTGTCAGTTCGTGGTCATGGCGTCGGTTAGTCTCCATACTAAATGTATGGGAATATTTCAATTTTAAAAAGTCGATATTTTCTTTCGTAGTAATCGTGCGGAGTTGAAAATATGAAAATAATGTAGTTCTTTTATTGAAGTTCTTTATATATTAAACAATAGGAAACATTTCAATTTTAACTAGGAAAAAATGGCTGTCAAAGATGTCATCTTTTTTGTTGATTTTTTTCAGCAGGGCGTTCATTAACACGCCCTCTAGCTATAAATGATATATCATTAGAAAGGTCTTTCAAAGACAAATATTTGCTGTTAATATACTTTATATCAATTGTTAATACTTTTGGAGTTAAAGGTTATTAAAGTATAAAACTGGTTTATTGTCTATGGTAGTTGATCTACCCCACCTCTAGCATTGAATGGTATATCATTAGAAAGGTTTATATATGAAAAATATTTGCTGTAAACATAGTTTTTATCAAAAGTTAGTATTTTCGGAGTTTTAGGTCATTAATGTTATAAAATTTGGTTGATTTCAAAGCGATTTAACTCTCAAAGTACTAATAGTTGACGTTTGCTGTCATACAATAAAATGTTTCAAATTTAAAGACCTTTCCAATGATGTAAGATTAATTGCTATGGGAGGTCTAGATCAAAATGCTCATCGTTTAGGACCTCCGAAAAGGTCAAACAATTCGACTCAAACCTCATGTCCTAATAAACAAATAATAATAATAAATATAAAATCTTGATTGAAATAATCTTACATCACAATTTACACCTAGTTTATACGCAGATAATATAGGAAAAAGAAATAATCAATAATAAAAAGAATATTATTAAACTATGTGCTTGACCACATGCGATGTTGCCGTTCTGCTCACTTCATGGCTTGGAAATTATAGAAGGCTATGCTAGGAGCGATGCTTGACAAGTACCACAGACAATAGAAAAAATTCCGTGGCCAATCAAAAGTAGGCCACGCCCCCGCATGGTAAATGCATGCTTGTTACAAATTAGTAATCTGTGGTTAAAGCTGCGTTGACAAGATCCAAGTCTACTTGGACCAAGTTATTAGTTTTGACGACTACTTGGACGCTACTTGGATCATGTAAACGAGCAATCCAAGTGCACTTGGACGTCACCGTACCTATACAAAAAGCTACTTTGTCCGAGTATACTTGGATCGTGTCAACGGGTGGGTATCCAAGTATACTTTGATCACAGCTACAGCTTGACCATAAAGAGTTGACAAAAAATGAGGGCGCCACTTTCTATGTAAACACGTCAAAATCACGAATAATTTGGCAACACTGAGTAAATTTTGTACTGAAAAATTTTAGTTCCATTTTATTTAATTTCAACTCTTTATGGCCAAGCTGTACTTTGTCCAACTAACTTGGTACAAATATACTTTGATCAACTGTGGTGACCGATGACTTAGCGGTTGGTCTGCTGTAAGCTATAATGCACCCAATGTCAAAAAATGACAGTGACAGCCAGATGCCAAGCTAAGCTAAAGATTAGACAATGATACCTACCTATGTTTTTAAAGTTTTAAAATTAGTTTTTATGTAGAATTTTCTCATTTTACTGAAATAAATCTCAGCCAACAAAATGCCGATCACTGAGTATGTGGCGTCATTGTCAGATAACCCATATTTCGGGGCTGGTTTCGGTCTCTTTGGCATCGGAGCTGGTGCTGCTGTGTTACGCAAAGGATTTCAAACTGGTATGCTTCTATTTAGGAGACATTGCATGATTACTCTTGAGGTACCATGTAGAGACAAGTCTTACCAATGGCTATTACAATGGATAACTCAGAAGGGTGCCAAACAAACTCAACATCTGAGTGTTGAAACCTCCTTTTTACAAAAGGATTCCGGTCAAATAAAGACGAAATATGACTTCATACCAAGTGTAGGCCAACACTTTTTCAGGTAAGATCATTAATTTATCTGTCGTGCATTTTTGGGACAATATCTCTGACAACCATGAGTGCTATACATCAGTGTAATATAGTAAAGTCCAATTACTAATCTCCCAGAAAAAATGTAAACAAAGGTGTTGGCAGAACAAAACAACACCAAAGGAAATAGTATATTGCTAACTCAAGAAATAAACACATTCACATGTTTTTCACCACAAACCTAATAAAAATATATTAGATAAATATTCTGAATCACGAGTTTTACAGCAAAAACAGTATATACTTAAATACTTCATGATAACAGTTTTAGAAAACATTTTTATGATGCTGTGCACACATCAACTGCAAACCGTAAACATCAACCTTTGGTTCATTTTATAAAATTTCATTTATATTAATATTTAATGCAAGTAGTATAGTAGCTGTAGTAGTAACATTCAACTTTTGGTATTGGGGGGACAGGCGAAGGTGCAAAGTTTGTGGTTTTATTATAAGTTTTAAATTATTGAGTCAACTTTTAATATCAAAAATGGTTATGGTAGGTATCAATAAAGAAACAACAACAAAACAACAACTAATATCAATGTCAGTTTCATAGTGACATTTCTTTGTTTACATTTTTGCTGGGAGATTAGTGATCGGACTTTAGGTAGCACGAGTGAATAGCCGAGGTAAACATGTGCCTCTTTTAAACTTAAATTATTATTATGAGTATGTAGGTAATCTAAAGGCACTTTCTATTTATTCCAAGTGTAAAAAAAGTAAAGGTCAAACAAAATTATCAGTGGTAAATAATAATAGACAGAAATATTTCAATGAACAAATAAGTATATACTTTTAACACTCAAATTGGGCAAATTAAGTATATACTTTTTACGCCCAAACTGGGCACCCTCTGAAGTCTGAACACTGGGGAAGAGAGACAGTAAATGGATGAGGTTCAATCTTCTTTATTTCTACATGATATGTACACCTCTATATTATATAAAAAAGGGTAATCTTAGTAATAAAACTGTTATTATAATTTACACAATTAGTGTTCTTGATCATCAATGCCTATGCTAAATGCCCTATGCCTATGATGCATAAAAAAAATTTCAGATACCGTGGTGCATGGATTAGAGTTGACCGCACGAGGGAACAACAAACACTGGACTTACACTTGGGCATACCTTGGGAGACTGTCACACTAACTTCATTTGGTAGAAATAAGCAACTTTACTATGATATCCTAGAAGAAGGTAACTAATACATGAATTTTATATTTTATCTATTCTTGTGTAACAGTTAACGCCAAATAGCAGACGCGGTTCAGTTACACTGAATTATTACAGACTGTGTTGTCAGACGATGTTGGTTGTAGGCTCATACTTTTACATAGAGAATTTAAATTGAATCATACATATTATAAATTAAACCATAAGATAATTGTCTGCTATTAGTTACCTGTGGTGTGTCCTTAAGGCGCTGTAGGTAGTGAAACAAAATGGATTTTAAAACTTACAGAATGAATGATAACTGTTGATGAGTTATTCAAAAAATATTAGAGACAATTTAAGAGATTATTACATGAGCTTTTTTTAAATATTGACTTGGTTTACGAGTAATAAAAATAAATGTTAGTGGCGGCGCTAGATTCACTACCACCGCGCCTTAAATAGGTACTTTACTACTCAACTGGAGCCCTATCGGCTAACTTTTCGAACTTCGGCGGGTCTGCCGACCTTCAACTAAAAACAGATAATCAAAGTAAGGAATTTCGTATTGTACTATTTGCCGAAGTCATTTGGAAGATATTGTTAAGTGACATCATGAATTGGGGTTTGCCATTTTGGCCAGATTTATCTGTTTTAATTTGAAGCCCGACAGACCTTCCGAAGTTCGATGCGTTACCCCCTGGCCACAGCTACTGCGGAAGCTGCAAAAACAAATGTAGGAACGTGTACGAAGTACGCTACAGCTACCGCGGCAGCGGCGAGCGGCGACGTTTGCGGGGCGGCGAGAGTCGAACGGCGCGCGACGGGCGGTAAAAGGCGCGGCAAAAGAAAACGAAACCAATGTACTGGCGAGTATTGAGGCGGCCACAGCTTCGAGCCGCGGTGAGCAGCGTGCGCGGCGGCGGCAGCGGTGGACGCGTATTGCACCGAGTGAACCAAAACAAATTGTTTTGATTATACCGCGCAGACTGAGAAGTTTATCGTGGAAATTTTGAGTTGTTGAATATATAAACGAATGTTTCTGTACTTGTACACTCGTGTACCTACTACTAATTATAAAGTGTGTAAAATTCGCCAAATCCTTTTCTTTTTTTTTTTACTGGATGATCAAAACTGTGTAAATAAGTCCATATTGCCGCCGCCGCCGCGCCGCAAATAGGTGAGCTGTGGCATACCACCGCCTACCACGCCTCCCTCTTGCCGCGCCGCTCGCCTCTGCCGCCAGTTTTGCCGCCGTGGCTGTGGCCAGGGGCTCTATTTTTGAATCGCTCGTATGACATTATGTTGTCGCATGCGACTTAAGTCACACTCGCCTTTCAAGTCGCATTACACCAATTTTCCGTATTTTTGAATCGTTCGTTTTCGGAATACGAAATGTTGGATTTTATCCTTTCCACCAGAATTTAGAGAAAACCGATAACTACCGCAACGAAAACGGAACGTAATAGGTATCCATGTTTCTATTGGCTGTTAAAAACAAAACTTTGCTTTTTAGTAGAAAAGAATATCGCTCGCCGTACCGTATCGCTCGACTGCAAACGAGTGAGGGCACTCGTTGCGGTCGAGTGATTCAAAAATATGGAAAGTCAAATTTCGAACGAAAATCAGTAGAAACCAAGCGCTCGACGCCAGTCGAAGGATTCAAAAATAGGGCCCCAGGCCCTTAGCCGGTACGGCCCCTGGCTGTAAAGTGTGCCACAAACATTATATCTTCTCAGAAAAAAGATTTTTTTTTCAGCCAGGACTATGGCTTTGAAACAACACGAAGGCATGACAGTAATGTACACAGCAATGGGTGCCGAATGGCGTCCATTCGGACATCCACGACGAAGGCGGCCACTGCACAGCGTGGTCCTTCGAGCCGGATTGGCGGATAAAATATTAGCAGACTGCTTAGATTTCATAAACAACCCTCAATGGTACACTGATCGAGGCATCCCTTATCGAAGAGGTATACTATAGGTTGACCGGTTGAATGAGTCCTCGCCCGCGGAGCACAAGCGAAGTTGATCCTTTGTTGATGAGAGTTGTTATGAACTCACATACTATTGTTGTCATAATGATGCCTATTTGAGAGACAGAATAGTTTATGACATTAAATCTGGTGCCCCCGCGTCCGTGTCTCGCGGCGAGGATAGGGGACTCATTTAACTGTTCGAACTATAGTCCCATGAATAAGTACCAAAATACTAAAGTTTTTTAAACAATAGTGAATTTCTTTGAAGGCATCAGAATATTTTTAATCAGTTGCTAGTTTTTATGTACCTACATTGTTATAAAAAAATGTTTAGTACAGTCAATGGCACATCAGCACAGAATACATAGGTAATACTTCAGACTATACATGTTGACTTTCATGTCATTCGTAATAAAAGCTGTTTTAGCATGTTTCTTACCGTCTGTCGTGCGTACCTACATAATGCTAATTCATTTACATACCTGTTTATTTCAGGCTATCTTCTGCATGGACCTCCAGGGTGTGGCAAGTCATCATTTATCATGGCACTTGCTGGACAACTGGAATATAATATTTGCGTCCTAAATTTGTCAGAAAGAGGTCTCACTGACGATAGACTGAATCACTTACTAAGGTTCGTTCCTACTCTTAACACCTTTAAATTTTAGCTGCCTGCCTTAGGTTTAATGTTTGGGGGGGGGGGTCAAAGTAAAGGGCGCGCCAAGTCACTTCCAAAGGGCACGTGCCACATGTGTAGATAAGAACCTTATTTAGAGGAAACCAAGACACACCGTCCGTATATAGGTATGGTGTTTGTACACCTATTGAAAGCGCCTACTCAACGCACTACCTTCAACGAGCGGTTAGTCAGGCGTCTCGCTCATGCATGCACCACTCCGCGCCGACCCTAAAATTGTCTGGGTAGAAGGGGGGCGTCCATTTTTTTTTATAAAGGGGGCGCGTCCTAATAAGTTAGGAAACCACTGCTTTATTGATGAGGCAGCAGTATAATTTTAAAGAAGGGGTTTATAATATTATAAGAATAAGAGTAGATAGTTCGTAGGTAATATTTGGAGGTTGTGGGTCGAGTATGTAGTTACAGTACGTCAAGATAAATAATGGGCATCGTGTTTTTGCTTTTCTTAGAAATGACGTTGACATTTATTTTATTGCAATAAAGTTGAAATTGTAAATGACGGCCAAACTACTTTTTACCCGACTGCAAAGAAAGGGTTTTTCGCGCGTATCTTGTAAGTATGTTTGTATGTAATATTCTTTATTACCTCATATCTTTCAAACGGCTGAACGGATTTCTATGATTAAGAAAGATATCGTTAGATTTGTCTTTTCAGCCCAACCAATCACGTTTAACTGTCAAAAAGACAAAGGAGTTTGACAGTTGAGTGTTGATAAAATGCTATATCACGCGATATAAATCGGTCATGCTAGGCAGGCTGGTGTAAGAAGGTGGCGTTATAAAAAAACTAACATGGCGGCTGTACGGTGCTATTATACGTAGTGAAAAAAAAGTTTTTTTTTAGAATACTGCAATATAGGTGTCAAATTAAAGGGCTTATTATTAGGATTTCAAAAAGGTATATCATGACCGTAATATATAATAACTAAAAAGAGATAAATAAAAAAAATAATTAAAAAACCCGCCTGCATAAAAAGACAAGTCGACTGAAAAGTTGGAAGCAAGATTAAATAAATATTAAAGGCAACATGTCATAATAACATGCAGTGGAGGCATATAATTTAAATCATTCATAATGTCACTTTCTTTACCTATGCATGCCTCCGACTGCAATGTTAGTTATGACATGTTGCCTTTAATATTTATTTTCTTGTTTCCATCTTTTCAGTCGACTTGTCTTTTTATGCAGGCAGGCTTTTGTTAATTGTCTTTGTTATGAAATGTATGTACATAAACGATTGTTACCGATGCCCATTCTTTATCTTGAAGTACTGTATGTTTCTTGACTGTTATTTCTGGCTGTCTGCTGACACTCGCGAGCAAAAATATGGAATCACAGGCCTATTTACAAACAAACGAGGTAACTTTGACGCTTTGGTTCTCCGCCCAGGATTAAGCGGGGTGTGATCTGATATTGGCAATTCAAAGAATGAATGGTGGAGGCCCATAATGCTAAAGAAACCTAACGGATTAGATGAGTCGCTCAGGGTTGAATAAAAAAAAATTACAAGAAAAAATTACAATCAAAAGTATGGAAAATGTAACACTTAAAACTTCATACGGTCTCTTAGTGTAAACGACTCTTCTGATCCGTTGGGTTTCTTTAGGGATCTGGGCCTCCTCCATTCACTCTTTAAATGGTTGAAAATATGCCAATGATTCCATACTTTTGCTCGCGAGCGTATATTCTTCTGCTAAACATACCTACATGTTTTATCACGTGTGTTAAGCGCTTATTACACCATCCTGAATGTCGGATCCGGAATTTAGTGTCCGATTTAGGACGAGAAATTCAGGCGCCAATTAGACCGTCCTGAATGTCGGATCCGATATCACAGCTTTACGATCATACAGTTGTTAAACGAATGTTCTTGTAGCCGTAAAAATACATAGCTAGGTAAATAGGAGGTATATGTAGGTAGCTAGGTAGGTACGTGTCATTTTCAACGCTAATCTGAACTAGTTTTTAACCGACTTCATCAAAAGGAGGAGGTTCTCAATTCGATTGTATACTTTTTTTTTATCGTTATTCGCGCGTATCTTCGACATTTATGGACCGATTTTGATGATTATTTTTTTTGTTCGATTGAGGTTTCTTGTGAGATGGTTCCATTTATTTATTTTTCAAATCGGTAAAGTAGTTTTCAAGTAATCCCGAAAATACTATGACTTTACATCAACTACCTCGACGACTTTGTTATTTATGAACCGAATTAGATGATTGTTTTTGTTGGGAGAGGGATACCTTTGTGTAGTCTTTTTAACAGACTTCAAAAAAAGGAGGTATTCAGTTTGTATATTATTATATATGTATGTTTCTCCGCGATTATCTCACGTTTGGCTGAGCCGATTTTACTACCTAAATAATATACCTACACTACCTAATACAGAAGGTACTTACACTAAAAATAAAAAATAAAAAAATTGTTTAAAAAACAAAAAACCGACTTCAAAAAACCTGCCTCTAAAAAGCAAGAAATAATATATAAATCATTAGATACGCATTATCATATCATTGTTATAATAAAAGACGTCTATTGAAGTCGGGTGGGGATTTTAGAATAAAAAAAGAAAGTTGTAGGTACTCCAGCCCCACCCGACTTTAATAGACGTGTTTTATTATAAAAATGATAGGTAATGCGTAGCTAATGATTTATATATTATTTCTTGCTTTTCAGAGGCAGGTTTTATGAAGTCGGTTTTTTTGTTTTTTATATTGATGTAGGTCAAAAAAAAAGCAAATCACAGAGTGACAACCCTTATCTTATATTTAATCGTTGCGCCAACTGTCTATCTAGACGAACGGCGCGGCGGATTTTTTTTCGCCAACATAAAAGGCGTTGACTGACTGTACTCTTTATGCTGTGGTACTACTGTGTCGGAGCCGAGCGTCCTGAATGCGATTACACTGTCCTAAGTGCTTCCGATTTAGCATCCGTTATGTCGGAGACAATTTCTATCCTAATTAGGATCCTAAATCGGATCCTAGCTTCCTGAATGCAATTACACTGCTCTGAATTTAGGAGAGACTTCATATCGGGTCCGATATTTAGGATAATCTAATTAGCTCTTTACAGTGTTGCGCCCCAACAGTCAATAATTCTGCTGGAGGATATCGACGCTGCGTTTGTGTCTCGTGAAGATACGTCCTCGCAGAAGGCCGCCTACGAAGGCCTCAACAGGGTCACATTTAGTGGTCTACTGAACTGCTTGGATGGTGTAGCATCGACTGAAGCGCGGATAGTCTTTATGACTACTAATTATTTAGAAAGGTATATTTTTTATCTTTCTTTCTTATCCTATGCGGATTAGTGGCCACCTCTGGTGTTAAGAGTTTATAAAACCGCCTGTAACTTGGCTTATCGACTGTTAGCATATTACAACAGCCGAGACCGACGGTTTAACGTGCCCTTCGAAGCACAGAAGCGCAAAGTTGTAATACCACTTAGCGGTCACCCATCCGACACCTGGCCGGACCGAGCGTTGCTTAAAAAAACGTGATCGAGTACAATCAGTCTATCAAGCTCCGCCATGAGCGCTTTTATATATATATATTTTTTATAAAAGGTACAGTCACGAGCAATAAAATGTACACACCATAGAACTTTGTCACATTACGTTTTAAATAACACACTGAGATATATTGATTGAATGTGACATAGTTCTAAAGTGTGTACATTTTATTGCTTGTGACTGTACTTACAAGTAGGGTTTCTTTATGTCTAAATAATTTTCGATCTTAGTTCAAAACTTATTTTTAAATCTTGATATTGTTTTTAAGGTTGGACCCAGCTTTGATAAGACCAGGCCGAGTAGATATGAAGGAGTACGTGGGGTACTGTGACCAGGAACAAGTGGAGCTCATGTTCTTGCGGTTCTATAAGGGAGAACAAGCAGCAGAGCACGCGCGCACTTTTGCTAGAAGGTTATTAGAAAACTACATTGTTGTTTTATTTTATTTAAACGATTATCGCGATAGAAATTTCTTTTCGCGATAATTATTTATTATTTATTTATTATTAAGGGAAACAAACAGCTGATGTTACACAAGATGACATGTATGAATAACAATGCAATAGCCAATACAGTTTCCACAATTAGCATAAGCAGACATGCAACAGTATTAAACTACCTATTATTCGACCTATTTTTAGTTATACTTAATTTACTTAAAAAAGAAAATACAATAAGTGATACTTATTTAGATGTAACTACATAATTATATCTAAGCGGATATGAAAACACTACAAGGTTATCTGCAACAGTCTTTAGCAGTTATTATTGAGAAAATACACAACATTATCTATTTAATGGACCTCATCAGCAACTTTGTCTTAAAGGATCTAGTATTTTCAAAAAATATATCAATATCCTTAAATTTGTTATTATGACTTTTGCATGCGCGAACCAAAAATCTATTCTTTGCATATTTAGTTTTACAAAATGGAATTCTAAAAAGTGTTTGCGTACGTAAATTTTGTTTTGAACAATATAGTGAAATACGGCTCAATAAGTAAGGAGAATCAACCTGATGATTTAAGACTTTGTAAAGAAATATCTGATCACGTATTGTTCTACGATAGTTCAGGGGCTTCAAACAGTTTTTAAAAGTGTTTTTAAATTTATATTTTAATCTTTTTATAAATTTATTCTGTATACGTTGGAGTGCATATATATGCGTTTGATACTGTGGGTTCCATACTACAGATGCGTATTCGAGCGAAGATCTTACGAGCGCATTATAAAGTAGACATAAAGTACCTGGTTCCTGAAATGAACCACATTGTCTAAATATAAAACCAAGCATCCTATAAGCCTTTGCTGTTACGTTGTTAATATGGGATTGGAACAACATTTCACTATCAAGCGTAACTCCCAGGTCCCTCACCTCGGTCACCCTAGGTAGTATTTCATTATTTATTGAGTAAGTGTGTACAATCTTTTTCTTTTTTCTGGTAAAAGATATAATGTTGCATTTTTGTGTATTTAAGAAAAGTTTATTAGTTTTGCAATAGTCATGTAATGTATCTAGATCTTGTTGTAAATCATAACAGTCTTTAATAGTCTTTATAACTTTGTATATTTTTGTATCGTCTGCGTATAGTAAGCTATTTGATGAGCGGAAACATACATTTATATCATTTACAAATATGTTGAAAAGCAAAGGTCCGAGATGGGAGCCCTGGGGTACGCCCGACGTGATAGGGATAAAAGTAGAAGTATGTCCCTTGACTGCAACGGCCTGACTTCTATTTCTAAGATAAGAATCGAGCCATCTCAAGAGGCTGCCGTGCACACCAACTGATTCCAACTTTTGGATCAAGATTGAATGAGAAATTTTATCGAACGCTTTGGAATAGTCGGTGTACACGGCATCCACCTGGTGGCCCTTGTCCATAGAATCAAGAACGAAGTCCACAAACTCGCATAGGTTGGATTCAGTCGATCTTTTGCTAATAAACCCATGCTGATTGTTCATTATTGATGATCGTATTAGGTTGGATAAACTGTCACATACTATCTTTTCAAACAATTTTGGGATTACAGATAGCTTTGAAATTCCTCTGTAATTTTGAACGTCATGTATATCACCTTTTTTGAAAATAGGGGTTATTAAACTTTTTTTCCATTGGGAGGGGACTATACTTTGTGTAAGTGATTTGGAGAAGAGTATCCACAAGGGGAGCGCCAAAGACTTTCTGCAATTTTTTAGGAATATTGGCGGCAGCCCGTCCGGTCCACTACCCTTTGAGGTATCTATAGAAGACAGATACTTCTCAACCACTTCTACAGTCAGATGAATATTGGAAATATTAAAATTATTATTTGAGGAGGAACAATCAGCAGTGTTTAATAAGGATGATGGTACATCAGGTTCAAAGACTGACTGAAAAAAGTTATTAAATAAATTACAGATACTCTGACCATCGTTAGCAATGTTGTCTAATAAGTAAACTGAATCTGGAATTTCTGAATTCTGTTTTTTTGATTTAATAAATGCCCAAAAGTGTTTAGAGTTTTTACGAATATTTTCTTCAGATTTACGTAAGAAGCTGTTATAACACGATATTTCAAGTTCTTTTTGTTCTATTCTCAACTGATGAAACCGATCATAATCGCGACTTCTACCATACACTTTCCATCTTTTATGAATTTTTAATTTCTTTTTAATACATTTTATAAGTATTTTTGAATACCATATTGGGTAACGCAGGCTCTGACCGCTTCTTTTTATGGGTACATTATTTTTTATGATATCTTTTAGAATCGAGTAAAAGTTATCTACGTCTTGTTCTATACTGTTAGATGAAAGTAGGTGAGACCAATCCAAACCGTCTAATTTGGAGCAAAGAGTTGCGTAATCGGCTGCATAGAAACGATACATTAATTGTGAGGCTGGTTTTAAAGCGACTGGGGGGGAACACGCACTCGTTACCACGCACAGAGCGGGGTGGTGGCCATCCTCGGGGACCAACGGCGTACCTCGACGTACCTTGCACTCGAAGCTGGCGAACACTAAATCTAGTAATCGACTGTTCTTATTGTAAACATTATTATACTGGTTTAGTCCTGTTAAGTTGATGAACTCATATGTATTTTCTATAAGATTGTCGCAAGTGGGGTTGGTTAAGTTCATGCCACTATGAGTCGAAGATTGCGCCCATACACCGTTTGTGATATTAAAGTCCCCTAATACAATAGTTTCGTCCTGGGGGTGGTCTAAAATGAGATCGGTCAGATATTCGTAAAAAGCAAGTTCAGAGTTCCCTTGTTCCGGTCCATGTGGAAAATAACAACAAAAAACGTGTAACAATTTATTTTTTAAGCCTGTACTTAACGCTATTTTAACGTATGTTATGTCTGCATCGGACATACGCGGCAAAGGGCGACCCGGTCGAACATCAATAGTTATTTTTTTATCGACAGCGATTAATGTACCACCACCTGTTGACTTACCTGCCGCGCCACAGTCACGATCCGTTCGATACACATTATACCTCATATCGAATAGTTCTGCGTCAAAAATTCCTGGTAAAAGCCAAGTTTCACTAATGCAAACCACGTCGTAATTAGCACTCGTAATGTTCCTAGAAAACACATTAGTTTTTGTCCGAAGCCCTCGAACATTTTGATACATTATATTAAATGCCATTTTAGATTAAAAAGAAAAAATAGACACAAGGTAACCCTATAGTCGTGATAGATACCTCTAAACAAACCATAAAATATATTGTCATCGGAATAAGTGAGAAATAAAAATAAAAAATCTATATTTACTAAACAATAATTACCTTCGTGATTAAATAATTTTGATGAGGGTATGTATCGCGCTAATCTATCGAGACCATTCCACACGCGTAATCTATAATAAAAACAGGTTGATTGTCCGTTCTGTTTGTTGGGATTACAATCACAACGAAATAACTTTGAACAACATATTATTATAGTACTATTAAACCAAGTATTCCATAAAGTTAACACATAATAATCATAGGGCACTAGTGTTTTGTAAACATTATTAGTTAGTTTGCGCCAACATCTTACGTTTTGTAAATTCATATTGATTTTATTATGCATTTTTACTAAGTTATATAAACGGAAACAATCATTAAATACTATATGGAAAATATTAAGTAGGTAATGGCAACGAGTATTTTCAGGTTAGGTTTTTTAAAACACTTGAGTTTTTCACAAAGACAGAGTTGGACGTTTCATTTTTACGAATGTAAATACGCCCGCCACGTATCCAGACAAATTTAAAATTAAGTTCTTTTGCTCGAATTCTTGCAGCTGCGTGTAAGGACTTATTCTCAGGTGATAGGTTTTCTGTTACATACACTGGTAACATAATCAATTCAATTCAATATCATTCATTCAGCCCCCCCAGCATGACCATCGAAATCCGATTTAATATAGCAAAATATCACGTTTGACCCAAAAAAAACAACGGATTTTAACAGGTGAGTATCGATAAACTATATCATGCCATAAATATCGTGTTTTGGTGGTCGTGTTAGGGGCCGCTGCACTGCATGCAGCACTTAAATGATACAAAACTGACACTCCAATCGATTTCAAACCTTAGCATACTACTTCGTTAAGGCGCTGTAGGTAGTGAAACTAGCGCCGCCACTACATTTATTTTTATTACTCGTAAACCAAGTCAATATTTAAAAAAAGCTCAAGTACTTAATAATTTCTTAATTCTAAGTCGTAATAGTTTCACTATCACTGCGCCTTAAATTACTTTATATTATACGTAGTATTGTTGTATGGTGTTTCATATACTCAACAACTTTAGATCTGTGTTGTGGATATTTGCAGAGAATCAAAGATTTAAAACGTACCTATAACATAATAGGAAATTTTATCCAGCAGCGTATACATAAGTACTACCATTTCACTTACACTTGCAAAAAAGTATAGATAAGTATTGCTGTTATTGTATGGCAACACTCGACTACTTTAGTTATTTGCTACTGATTTAAAAGCTTAAATGATAAGGCTTATAATATAACTTAAGCATTTCAAAGGGATTTCAACAATTCTTTCATTGGGTATAATAGCTATGAAAATGTAGTAGTAGTGTAATAGTACCTTACTGCAAGTTCTATGCGAGTAAACATAGCATTCCCAATTTAGCCGGGTAATACAGTATTTTTTTAGTAACAGCAAAGAGGTTTTATGCTGCTGAAAATTCATATACATTTTTGGAATAAATAAATGTGTAAGTCCTTAAATAAATCAGACTAATATTTATTATTATCAAATTATTCATAATTCACAATATTTTGTTATAAAATATTAAAATATTTGCATTTTATCACTTCAAATTATTTGATATAGGCTGTATGCTCACTCACCTCTTTGTTCGCAAAATATTCTTGCGTTGGACGTATGAAAAAAACAAAAAAAAAACCTGCGCGCCTTTTCCCATAATTATCATTTTTTGTTTTGTCGTATTTATTGCTGTGTGGTAAATTACTTTGTTTTTTCCTCGCAAATGTGTTGAAAAACGTCGTATGAAACTCGTGAGCCCTTGCTTATTGCACACTCGGCTGAGTTACGCCCTCGCCTGCGGCTCGGGCTGCAACCCACAGCCTTGTGTGCAATGAGCAACCTAAGCTAACTTGTCTCATAATGTACTATTAAAACACTGTTTAAATGTAATGCCGTCTCTTTCAAACAATATTGTCAAAAAAAGTGACAGCATCATATTAAAACAGTGTTTCTAGTTAAACACTTGTTAAACATTGTTTTGTGGCAAGGCCGTAAGACTCTACCACATGACTGATAGGTATTCATTGGGGAGGCGCATAGGATAAAAGGTTGGGAACCCCTATCTATTCTCTTTTGTTGATGATGATTCAAAGTAATATATTTTTAAACATATATTTTACAGTGTAATGGAGAAGAAGAAGACGGTAAGCCCAGCTCAGGTACAGGGCTACTTCATGTTCCACAAGCACTCGCAACCAGAAGAGGTGGTGTCAGATGTACAAACTATATGGGCACTTGGATAACAACTGTGATAAATATAATAATAGGTTATAGGGCAAATAATAGAATTTGTTGAAAAATAACGTAGTTTATTTTATACAGTACCAAATACTAATCATAATCAAAAATTAGATAACGAATTTGCTTGTTTATAAAACAACATGTACTTATAATCTATAATGAAACTTAAAAAAATATAAGCAGAACATACATTGAGTAAAGTACCTTAGTATACAATACATTATATTTAATAACAGTGCGATGTAAACTTGATGGCGGCTGTGATTGCGCAATACATTATTTAGGTTCAGCAAGTTTGCATCATTCTCTGGTCCGTTTATCTTAGCTCGGCCCCCTTAGCGTGACCATGACCACCGAAATAAGATATTATCGCGTAATATAGCGTTTTATCAACACTTAAAGTCGATAAAACACTATTTAAATCGCTATATTATATATATTATAATATAGCTTGTCCTATTTGGTAAACAATCTTCACCCAACTCTCCAATGAAATAATCATTCATAACGGGTGTAACAAGACCCTCAACGAAGCCGAAGTCCGCGCATTCCGCCCATCATCAGGATCATTTTTGTCTTTTAGACTATACCTGGGAAACCAATAGCTACGAAGTTATTGAAGGTCAAAGTCAATTTTTTTTTTCTATATTTTTATGAAATCTTATTTTATTCGTTATTTCCTAAATTATGTCCTAAGAAACATTATCAAAATTTTAAGTATTTCGTAACAAACAATGGCTTCAAAACTCATCACTCAAATGTATCTCATGAGCACGCACATAAACGCGGCCTTTCAACTCGGCCGCACGCAGCAGTGTAGCATACACTCGCAGGCGCGGTCTGTTGTACGCGTTACATTGCGTGATAATGTATGCAATGCTTTTTTAACACCAAAAATTAAAATCTTTTCCCAGCAATAATTTTGAACAGAAATGGTCCTGATCTTGGGCAGAATACGTAGACCTCGGCTTCGTTGAGGGTCTTGTTACACCCGGTAAAATACGATGAAGGGTTTTCCATACGTAGATGACCAAAGTCAATTGTTAATTTCAATTACAATTTGATAAAACTTTAATAACATAATTTATTATTTTTAAATAACGATTTAAATTTAAAAGTCGTGTGACAACTGATTAAACTGTTTGCTTACTAGGACAAGTAACTTCTGTATAGGTAGTACAGGGTGTTACAAAACAATACAGATGCAATGCTGAATATGGTAGATAGGGACCATCAAACTAAACAACTTTCAATAGATGACAAACTTTCTTCTGAAATCGAGAAAAAAAATCTGCCGTTTCATACATTTTGATATTTTCGTCATTATTTTTTTTATGAAACAGCTGATTTTTTTTAACAATGTTTCAAAAATAAATCCAATGTAAATGGACTGTTCAATAAAGGCGGTGAACTTTGAATTCGTTCATACCTATCCGAATATACGTATTGTGATCGGTAATAGACGTATTAACACCCGTATTCACAAACTGAACATCACTATGAGATCTCACAGTGCCCGCGGACGCAAAGCGTTTCAACTACCAATCACACGTCGCGTAAAACAAACTAACCTATCACAGAACTTTATTTCAACGCAGTGCGTTCGCATATGCAAGTCGTTAGAATATTGTACTTGAATACGTGTGTTAGACATATAACCATCGACACGTTAGGACGCAAGCGCAATACATCACTATTTGGTTTTCCCGATTATCAAACAAAATTATAATATTATTGTTTATGTTGCATACTAGTGACATCTGGGTGATTGTGGTACCCTTCATGTCCAACTTCAAAGGTGCAGAGTTCAATCTCCGGTAGAGGCACAGGCGCAGAACGTCAAAAGCGCAAAATGTGAAGCGATCGCAAAACGTCAAAAGAGCAAAAGGCCCAAAGAGCGCATAATGTCCAAAGAGCAAAACGTCAAAGGCGCAAAATGTCAAAACCCCCTAATTATGGGATTTACCAAACCACCACGATTTAAAACTTATTTTGGTGATTTGGAATTCATTAATAAATAAATCAAAATTAAAATAAAATGATTTTTTATTATGATTTTTTTAACCGATAGCGCGGTTTTATTAAAAGTACTTTGGTACATAATTGGTTTGATTTTTTATTTTCCGGACGTTTCGGCACCTTTGCGGCTGCCTTGGACATTATGCGCTTTGGACCTTTTGCTCTTTTGACGTTTTGCGATCACATGACATTTTGCGCTTTTGACGTTCTGCGCCTAAACGTTTTGTGAGTATACTTGTTTTTATGTAGATAATCTAGTACTTTGCTTAGAAATAAGTACCTATCTCTATAGACAGAGCTTTGTTCAAACTAAATTAATAGTTGCTAGTTTAATTTTGGAAGACTTCTGAAAAATAATCCCAAATTCTAATAGAGTTGGTCAAAAGGACGGAGACAATTATAACAACAAGAAAAAATGAGATTCTCTATTCACACAAATTGGTTGTTGTTAATTCAGTGGAGTTGGTACCAACGAAAAACTAAGAAAGAGAAATAAATGACTACTTTATTGTTGTTGTCACTTTCGTTTTACATTTTAATCAGTTCAATAACAACAAAGAAGTGGAAAGAGCTCAGTGTTTCTTAATCTTTTTGCAGTCACAGACCACTTTCAGAAATTTAAAAATTTCACGGACCCCTGCCAAGAATAATTATGTTAAGAAAAGAAAACAAGCCTTACATTAAATAAATCACTTTTAATAAAGATTAATAAAAATATACCCTCTGTATAAAAAAAATATAACCCCTCAGTGTTAACTGAGTCTGAACTCATGCTACGGACCAGGGGTCCGTGTCAGTGGACCACACTTTAAGAAACCCTGACTATTCCTAGTACCCTATTAAAGGGACTGTGCCAAGGCACAACCAACTGCTTTTAATGTCAATGGACATGCCCTGCCGAATGTGGAAAAACGGAAATATATTCACAGAATTAATGCTAGTACTGAACACAAGCTAGTATTTTTTATTTACAGTACATAGTGTTAATGTTTATATGAACTATGAATAGATGATGTAGAGACAAGAAAGTAAACAGAATTATCTATATATATATATAAAATTCAAAGTCCTGACTGAGTGAGATATCAACGCACAGCCCAAACCGCTGAACCTAGAGACTTGAAATTTTGCACATAGATACCTTATATACTGGCTAGGCATCCACTAAGAAAGGATTTTGGAAATTCCACCGCTAAGGGGGTAAAATAGGGGATGAAATTTTGTATGAAAGTCCGTCAGTTTTGAAGTTAGGATATATAGATATATTAGAAAATAGACATTTCGACTTGAAACTTCGTAGGAGTACTTACTCCTAAAAAGCAAATAAGCAAACATTTATATTTCATATTTTCTTGGAAATCCCGTAGGGGGTAAATGTAAACCAAAAAATTAATATGAATGTCGTTTTTGAGGTTTTACTGTATGATGATTGCGAAAATAGCATTTATTTAGAAGTCCAACACGCTGAACATGATAGTGGTGAATCGGGGGTATCAGAGGTTGACAGGCAGTGAGTCGGGAACTGGAACGGGATCGGGAACCAGGATGGAAACGGGATACTAATATCTCTGGATCCAATTCTGAATATTATAAACTAGCTTCCGCCCGCGACGACATTCGATAAAATCCTCAGAGAAGCTTAAACCAGGATAAACAGTATTCTGTTTTATTTTCATTAAATTCTGATCAGCCGCTTTTACTTGATTAGGCGGGCCCCACCAAGCGCGCAGCCTCGTGCGAGGCCCGTGCGGCAAACGTCCTGCCTCGCGAGGCAGCGCGCTTGGTGGGGACCCGTCTAATTATGTAAAAACGGCTGATCAGAATTTAATGAAATTAAAACATAGAATACTGTTTATCCTGGTTTAAGCTTCTCTGAGGATTTTATCGAATGTCCACGCGGACAAAGTCGCGGGCGGAAGCTAGTAAACGATACAGGTGTACTAGTAACAAATATTAGATATACGCTCATTGTTAGTTACAAGTTATAGATTTGAGGAGATACAAAAAAGTTTTTGTATTCGTTAACACCTGCTGACCTGCTTTCATCGAATTATTTATGATTTGATTTGAAAGATCTCCCTGAAATATTTTAATAATCTCCCATTGCCAATTCGCTGATATTTTAGTCATAGGAATGTCAACATTATTATTATCTTTGATGCAAATACAAAACGCATTGCGTAAACAGAATAAAGAGAGACATAACACAACATCTTTGCTTTCTTGTTTGAATTGTACTTTGATTTTTAGCAAACCCAAATATTCCCGCGTAATAACAACATTAGGGTCTAACAAAAATATGTTATGAATTAATAACAAATCTTTCAAATACTTGAATGGGGAATCTGTCCTCGTATTAGGTAATTCTACACTATTCAAAACGATGCATTCAGTGCTAGGTGCAATAGGAGCCTGCGATGTCACTCTTGTAACTGGTAACACGTTTTGTTCAAGCGCAGGAGCTATGCGCTGAAGACTATGGACATTTTGAATTTGGGGTACTAATTGAATGTAGACATTCCCGCCATCAGTAATAGGCGAAACTCTGTTTGCAAGATTGTTTACAGCCCAAATCCTGTTACTGTTTTCATTTACTTTTGCACTGGGTGGATTCATCAATTCCGATACTGGTTTCACCTTAATGCGAGGAACACTTTTATCTGGAGCCTTTGTGGCATCAGGTGCTTTTTCATTTTTATCAATTTCCGCTAATGAAGTAGTAGATGTTATTATTGGAACACCGTAATTCTCTTCTTCAAGCAATTGCCTCGTTTGTTCTTCATCCAAGTCTATAACAAAAGACTTATTATTCGCAACATCAGCTACGTTCTTAGCTTTTGTATCATTAACATTACTTTTTTTCGGTAGTTGTTTGGGATTCGCAACTGGACTCTGGTTCAAAATCTTCTTAGAATTTAAATCAACGTCAGCAGCATAGTCTGAGTATAATATTGCAGGAGCATAATTCGAAACGGGCAAAGGCTGCGAAGTATTAACAGACTCTGTAATATTTATGGCAGTGTTTGACTTAGATAAAATTGGTGATTTATTTTCAATAACTGATAACTCGTCTGAATCCTTGGTTGCACTAACATTGTTTATATCTGGGGTATCGCGACCAGTTTCTGGTAAAGTTGTCCATCCACATTTTTCAATTGTATTTTCATTGTCACTAGCAGATTTTAATTTGGTCATAATTCGAACTAAGCTCTCTCGATTATCTTTTGGAAGCCATAGAACATTAAGATTTTTGTGTTCCATGAATCTTAACAGTCCAGTACAATTAAATTGCCCCTCTTTATAGATATTCTTTCTTCCGATACTCAAAAGTTTGTGCTTTAGTTGCATTTCTGAATAAATCATCTTTTTAGATGAATTATTACTTCCATTCTGAGTTACTTCTAACTTTTTCATGTACTTTAGTCTGCAATTAGAAATAATGTTTTCAATAGTTTTAAACTCGACTTTTGTTTCAGTAGTTTGTTTTGAATTTGCATTATTTTCCAAATCTGTATTATTGTCAGATGAATCATCAATATTAATGCACTCTGTTGCCTCGTTCTCTATTGGCTTTTTATGGGACAATTCAACATCGTCCGCGTTACAGCTTTTTAACGTTTTATTAGTGTCTTCAAGAAGCACTGTTTCATTTGAACTTCTTGATATTCTTCTACATTTTCGTTTGTTTTTTCTAGTAACCATGAAATCATCGTCCGAACTTTCTGAGTAATGGGCCTTATGTTTTTTTGACTTTGCTTTTGAAGAACTATTAACAGTGTCTCGTTCAGTGTATAAAACATGGTAAAGAAAATTCCCTGCATCTTGTATGATTTTTCCCTTATCAAAGATAATTGTATTATCTAAATTTGTGATATTAGGTTTACCATCCGACTTAATTAATTTTACCCTGCATCCTTTATTTAAAATATATCCATATTTAGATTTGATATAAGAATGGGCATCAAAGTGTTTCTTCAGCTTACGTTTCTCGTCATAGATATTTGAGCAAATATTACAAACATACTGTTTTTTGTATTTTCTATGCCATTTTAGAGATTTACTCTGATGTTTCTTTGATTTCTTCTTTGATTTAGTAGATACTGCTGTACCTGACGAACTGTTAGACATCAAACGATTTTTTCTTTTCCGATGGTTTGTAAGTGATTTTACTCCTGGTGATCTGATGTTGCATTCTGAGTCGTAAGCAGAGTTATCAGCAGAATTTATTGAAACCGGCTGTAACACTAGTTCGTGTTCCTAAAATCAAAACATAAATCATATTAACATCCTTATCAGTAACTTCTAAACTTTTAACACGGTGTGCCTTAAGTACAGAATTTTAAGGCAACATAAGGGTCGGCGCCGTTTGTTACAACAAAGCGTTGTGGCAATGAAGAAAAGCCATGATGCGTTCTGAGCACTAGTAAGTGCAACCATAACATGACGGACAGGTAAATTGTTTCCAATAATAATTAATATTTTGTGTTCAAAAACTCGGAACCTTTTATGTTTACCTTAGTACCTAAGTGTTTTTTTTAATTAAGTAATCCTAATAATTACAAAATATGTCCTTTTATTTAAATGACACGATTTATTTCAATTTTCTGTCTTAAAAACTTAAAGTACTTAAAAATATTTTTGTTAATAATAGATAAAAATAATTAGTCTTAATAATAGATAAAAATATTTTAAGGATATCTCATAGTCTCTGCCTACCCCCATGGGAAACAGGCATGAGTATATGTATGTAAGGATATCTACAAAAAACTTTTCAGACTTGTAGGAACCACACACATATATCGCAAATCACTGTGCGTCTTATTCTACCTATATCCTTCCGGATTATAAAATTTTAATACCAAACACACCAGCAAATTGTAGCGTAATGAATTTTGTGATCGGTGACGTGCCCAAAATATTGTGTCGCGTGCCATTGGTTCGCCATCCCTGACCTATCATTCATGGTTTTTCTTCATTTCCACAACGCGTTGTGGTCGATTGGTATGATGACCACGACGCAAATTTCACTTTGTGGTCTTTCTGTGATTATCACATTGCGTCATGGGCGTTTCTATAAGAACCTTAGCAGCGATCACAACACAACGCGTTGTGAGCGTTTTTTACGCTCAATGAGCGATTTCGGTCTGAGAGCCTAACAAAAGATAATTGAAAAATAACCGGGAAACTAAATGTAAGCTTTGTAGATTTTTTTTTATATTCATTTATAAAATATTAAATAACCATTTACACCCGAGGGCTATCTGAGAACACGTCAAAACACACTTTATTGGTATAGATTCAAGTTACAACTCGTCAGTTATTGGTAGGCCGCGGCAGGTATATTTGTTCCTTGGTTGTGTTTTTTGATGGCAAAACCCGCTCACGTAAGTACCTCATATTTTCATTATTTAAAGAGACTTTTAAATACTTTCGCTTTATATTGCATATTTATTAGTTGTTTAAGATGCTATCGTGTGTTTTTTGTAAATTATGTTAATAGTTAGTACAATAAATTTCTGAAACTCACAAATGTGAGGGTCTGATTGCTGGAAACCAGCACCAGCAGGATTTTTTTCATTATTTTTCTCATGTCTTTTTAACACTAAGGAAGCCGCTTAAGAACACTTTAACAGTAATTTTAAAGAATTAATTCTCTCGGGTGTAAAGAGATAAGCCAATGCACGTACAGTACAACAACCCCCCTAGCTAAAGTAACATTTGCAAATTTTCGTTATCGCTTCGCTATGAAACATGTATGGATTTGACGTTTTAAAATTCGATTGTTAACGAAACCTTATGTCAATCCCATACATGTTTCGAAAGCGAAGCGATAACGAAGATTTGCCAATGTTACTTTGGCTAGGCCCTCAGGTCTCCATCTACAGCAAGCGAGATACATTTTTTGTCATCCCGACATTGAAGGGAGATAGATAAATCACATAACCAGTTCGTTATACAACTAATACCATTTTCGCAATTACAGAAGTTCACACAATAACTTGTACACATGGCTGACCGTAAACCTTGTGATATTAGTACGAGAGGAACCGTAAACAATTTTATCTATGGGACTAACCTTAGCTGTGGTCTTGATTGGCTCTTTGTTTGCTGAGGAGGACGAGTTGGAAGACCTGGATCTCGAAGCGGTCGCTGAATGAGGCAAAGCGAATGAACTTGAACTGACTCTAAAATCTGCCTTATCTTCGCTGTTGATGTTTTGAACCTATAGTAACGACAATATGTATTATACTATTATACTATAGTAACGCTTGTTTGCTGCATCGTATGGACTTATATGGATGGCGCAAACATATTGTATATCGCCTGTAGCACACCTCCGCCGTTAGACCGTACCAGCGGTACCGCGGTAGTTCCGCCATTCCGCTATGAGTTGTCTTCTATCGACGACGATATTGTGATGATCACATCTACGTAGCGGTTTCGCGTCATTGCTTTCACGTGTGTCAACGGTCGGAGCCGATCGGGTGGAATCGCGCGTGAAAAATCAATGCATTAGAAACAGGCTCTTTGCATTTGTGTCGCTTGTCGAACTCATGGCGGAACTTACTGCGGTGTTTCGCGTCGGAGGTGTCTACAGGCGTTAGGGTTCGGCTGGGCGGAACGTATCGGCATGGCACTCTCGGCGAGTCCCACGCTGCTGGTACGGTTTCGCGGCGGAGGTGTCTACAGGCGTTAGGGTTCGGCTGGGCGGAACGTATCGGCACGGCACTCTCGGCGAGTCCCACGCTGCTGGTACGGTTTCGCGGCGGAGGTGTCTTCTACAGGCGTTAGGGTTCGGCTGGGCGGAACGTATCGCCACGGCACTCTCGGCGAGTCCCACGCTGCTGGTACGGTTTCGCGGTGGAGGTGTCTACAGGCGTTAGGGTTCGGCTGGGCGGAACGTATCGGCACGGCACTCTCGGCGAGTCCCACGCTGCTGGTACGGTTTCGCGGTGGAGGTGTCTACAGGCGTTAGGGTTCGGCTGGGCGGAACGTATCGGCACGGCACTCTCGGCGAGTCCCACGCTGCTGGTACGGTTTCGCGGCGGAGGTGTCTACAGGCGTTAGGGTTCGGCTGGGCGGAACGTATCGCCACGGCACTCTCGGCGAGTCCCACGCTGCTGGTACGGTTTCGCGGCGGAGGTGTCTACAGGCGTTAGGGTTCGGCTGGGCGGAACGTATCGCCACGGCACTCTCGGCGAGTCCCACGCTGCTGGTACGGTTTCGCGGCGGAGGTGTCTACAGGCGTTAGGGTTCGGCTGGGCGGAACGTATCGCCACGGCACTCTCGGCGAGTCCCACGCTGCTGGTACGGTTTCGCGGCGGAGGTGTCTACAGGCGTTAGGGTTCGGCTGGGCGGAACGTATCGCCACGGCACTCTCGGCGAGTCTCACGATGCTCGTACGGTTTCGCGGCGGAGGTGTCTACAGGCGTTAGGGTTCGGCTGGGCGGAACGTATCGCCACGGCACTCTCGGCGAGTCCCACGCTGCTGGAACGTTTTCGCGGCGGAGGTGTCTACAGGCGTTAGGGTTCGGCTGGGCGGAACGTATCGCCACGGCACTCTCGGCGAGTCCCACGCTGCTGGTACGGTTTCGCGGCGGAGGTGTCTACAGGCGTTAGGGTTCGGCTGGGCGGAACGTATCGCCACGGCACTCTCGGCGAGTCTCACGATGCTCGTACGGTTTCGCGGCGGAGGTGTCTACAGGCGTTAGGGTTCGGCTGGGCGGAACGTATCGCCACGGCACTCTCGGCGAGTCCCACGCTGCTGGAACGTTTTCGCGGCGGAGGTGTCTACAGGCGTTAGGGTTCGGCTGGGCGGAACGTATCGCCACGGCACTCTCGGCGAGTCCCACGCTGCTGGTACGGTTTCGCGGCGGAGGTGTCTACAGGCGTTAGGGTTCGGCTGGGCGGAACGTATCGCCACGGCACTCTCGGCGAGTCTCACGATGCTCGTACGGTTTCGCGGCGGAGGTGTCTACAGGCGTTAGGGTTCGGCTGGGCGGAACGTATCGCCACGGCACTCTCGGCGAGTTCCACGCTGCTGGTACGGTTTCGCGGCGGAGGTGTCTACAGGCGTTAGGGTTCGGCTGGGCGGAACGTATCGCCACGGCACTCTCGGCGAGTCTCACGATGCTCGAAACCGTAATGCGTGTAGCACACCTCCGCGGAGGTGTGCTACACGCATTACGGCCCAGCCACAGCCAGCTGCGGCGGGCGGCGCGGCAAGCGAATTCATTAATCAGTGCGCGCTATCTCGATGGTGGCCTCTCAGCTCGTCATCACGACCACACAGTGATTACTATATTTTTTGGCACTCAAGGTCTTCCTTTAAATTACTGTACAATACAACATATTTTGTAAATGATGATGTCCAAAATAAAAAAAAATCGCTTGCCGCGCCGCCCACCGCGGCGGACTGTGGCCGGGTCGATAGGGTTCGGCTGGGCGGAACGTAGCGCCACGGTACTCTCGGCGGGTACGTGACTCCTTTGCGTACCAGACAAGAGTGCATGAGTGTAAAAGCATTCTCTAATAAAAGGTTACTCACCTTGAAGGATAGTGAAATATGAATTTATACATACCTGTTTAACTTTTAACTTTGCTATCAAAGACTTCTGTTTTTCGATATATTTTTTTTTATTTAAAGAATATTCATCCAAAAGCCCTTTGCATTTCTTACAAAGTAATTGAGGTAGTCCATCAAATGGTTCCACCTGAAATAGACAAAATGGATAAGAATATAATTATTTTATTCTGTAATATTGTACAATTGGGACAAGGTGGACCGACGATCTGGTGAAGGTCGCGGGAAGCCGCTGGATGCGGGCAGCGCAGGACCGAGCGTCGTGGAGATCCTTAGGGGAGGACTATACCCAGCAGTGGGTGTCGTGCGGCTGATATGATGATGATGATGATGATGATTGTACAATTTGTACATTAATGCCTTATTGGCCAGTGAAATGATCAAAACTAAATTAATGTACAGTCAACGGCACATTGTGCTTCCACGACGGGGTAATCAAATTCAACCAATTTTATACCTAAACGCGAAGATATTAAGGTCAAAATAAATTACAAATTTTTGACAGTTTTGTATAACCTAAAGGTGCGTTCCCACCTGTGCGCGCTACCACGCACCGCAACGAACCGCGCGAGGACGAACACGGGCGCACAGGAACAAACTACGAACGCACCGCGGCGAACGCGTCGTTTCGCACAATGTGTCGTCTTGTCTGGTGCGCTCTCGTGCGTCTCCAAACGCACAGGTGGGAACGCACCTTTACGTGCGCCGACTGTAAATTCTTTCCCAAAAACTTACACCCATTTGCACTAAACTTAAGAATCGCCTAATTCTTTTCCTAGCTAGCTTAAGACATTCTTACACATTATCTAATTTCATAAAAAAGGATTCAATTCATTATTCTTGATTTTTAGTATGACACCGATATTCCAAATTACTAAAAGAGTAACAAGGTCAAAATCTTTAAAATACAACAGAATGGAAGTCGCTGAACAAATTATTTTTTTCCATTTTGTTGTCCATTTCATTCATTTTTTAAACTGAATGATATTTTCATTCAGCTTGAAAAATATTCACTCAAGTTAAGTGAGATTACAATTCAAGTGACAATTTAAATATTAATTTTAATGAATGAACCAAAAATAGGAAAACAGTTACTTTGAACCATCAAACTGAACAACTTTTACTATGGGACTTAACTCTGAAACCTCTGTAAAAATTTGTTCCTTTTGACGGTCTGAAGAAATGGTTTTCCTATTTTTGGTTCATATACAAGCAACCAGTACCGGGCGACTGACCAGTGGCGGATCCAGGATTTTGGTTTGGGAGGGGCTCTTAACGTAGGTAAGGGCAGGCTTTACTAAGTTAATCAACAGATTTGTTGGGGTAGACCCAAATGATTTTGGATCCGCTAGTGCGACTGACCCAAGTGAAGAAATTTGGCTTGTGTCACATCACTAGACATGCTAGGGCAGGGATGGCGAACCAATGGCACGCGTGCCATTATTGGCACACGACACAATATTTTGGGCACATCACCAATCACACAAAAACAATAGTACACTACGATTAGATGGATGATGACAGGTCTATGTCCTCATTTAACATAAACATTTAGAAAAATGGCACGTTGATACATAAAAGTTCGCCATCCCTGTGCTAGGGTGTAACATTAAGTTCAGTCAAGGAGATTATTTCTTCTTTTTGAAAATAATAGGTATTATAACTTTGAAGTATTTCAAATTATAAATATGTAGGTACCTAGCTTATTTTAAGACAAGGAGCTAGCTAAACTGATTGAAATGCATAAACTGAGGTTTATGTAGGTAAGTACTAAACCTAAATGACTGCTTAGTAATATTAACCCGTTAACACCTGGAAAAGGAGACACAAAAGATAATCTATTGTTATCTGGATGAAATGTTTTTGAATAGTGTCTTCAACATTAATAAAAATAAAATAAGTAACAGGGTTAATCAATGTGGCAATAGATAGAACCCTGGCCAAGCGTGTTAAAGAGACCTACATAAAATAGATGTCGAGATGCGGAAACCGCCTGTATTGCTAAAGTAGATTATAATTATTATCAGTACTTGCTATTGAACTACCTACGTAGTTAGTACATAATACCTCAGTGGTACTCACAGACAAACCTACTGTTAGGTTTTACGACACAATGTAAAAAAAGGTGTAACTTATTTCTAATAGTAAATAAGTACTCAAATAAATTATCAGACCTATCTGTTTTTAACAGCAATCAAAAGTGAAAAATCCTTGCCAAAACTTTTTGATTCCCTTGCCAAGGAAGCGAGCACAAAGTTTTAAGCTTCTTAATAAGTATAGATAGGTAAATAGATAGGTAAAATACTCACATTAATATCAAAGCAATATTTAATCTGCTGCTGTACTGTAGGAACAATCTGATAAACACCCATCTCTTCCAAACAAAGGCGACATGTGATAAATAGCTTTGGGTCAACTTCAATCATCTCTGAACTAACATCTGAAAAAAAATTAAAGGCTGTATTTTATTCTGTGTGGTGGTAGTTTCACTTTTACGCGAAGGATAAAATTTAGTTTCTATTTTCTCAATTGAGGTTATCACACTCAAATCTCCCGCCTGAATCATTTTATTACTATGTCAAATTTTCGGACGCCATCAAGCAATAGTGAAGAAAATGAAAATGATTTCGTACCTGCCATCGTGTCTTGCAAGAGGGGTTTGCACGTAAAAACGTTACGAAGAAAGAAAGGTGAAGTTTATCTCTTTATACGGCTAAAATCATTTCGTCGTAAGTAGGTAGAGCAATTGCTCAGTAATAGTAACAAGCACAACACTTTCACAGGACAGGACCACTTTATCACAAAACCCATGAATTCCAAGGCCCAAGATTGAGAGAGCTGAACGGCTGGCTGACATTTCCATTCCACATTCCTTCCTTTGAAAAAGAAGCAGGAAATCCACCATCTATTGTTCAATAGCAATATTACTACGTAAAATTATGACGATAAGGTAGCGCCATCTAGTATTGAGTAGCATTATCATTCGATCCAGTCACGATCCCGTTAATAACTTAGCGCCCTCTAGTGTTGAATAGTATTATCACTTAAAAGTAAATGCTCGCGCTCATAGCTAAACACGCCATCTATTGTTCAATAGCGACGTTTTAGCATCATTCATTCAATCATACTGTTTCCGGTCGACGCGATCCATTGTATTTTATCCTGTCTTGTCCTATGGCAAGCAATCTTTACCCAACTCTTTTTATAAATAATCATTTATAAAATACAACAAATGGTTTTGCACACATAGAATACGAAATAAAGTGTTATTTGTTAATGACAATTTGATTTAATAAGACAACATATTTTTAAATAGCGATTTAATTTTAAAAGACGTCCTCCTCCTCTCGTCGTGTTCTTCATCCTCACTCATATCCTCACTGCTGAGGCACAGAATACATAATAGTACAAGTACAGAAGCATCATTCCGCAACATCATTTAATTAAATAGCGACTCTTGCTACGACTCAATAAGGCGCAATTTAGATCGCACACCGCTACAGCACCTACAGTTATATTCACCTAGAAGTTTTCTCTCTTTCTATCGCGTAGCTCTCATCTCTTCTGACACTGTTAGGGTTGTCATCTTTTAAATGAACTGCGTAGCATTATCATAAAAGGAAAGCGATTTTACGTACTATGGTTAAAGAAAATCTTACAATAGTATTCGAACATTACTATGATATTTAATAATCTAAGTAGTACTAGGTAGGTACCTACCTAGTACGTAAATATGGGAGACATAAAGATAACAAAAGTAAATTTTTGGTAGGTACCTATCCTAAAGTACAGACTACAGATACTTTAAAGGTACTTAGATATCTTAGTTGTTTATCCTTACTTGTCCTATTTAGTTATTTAGAAAACAGTTTTTGTTTGTTGTCATACAACACCTATTAAAAATTATGCTTTCTTACGAAATCAAATTATCATGATAATTAACTTTATTTCGTAAGTAGGTAAGTAATTATTATTTCAATAAATAGTTGGGTGAAGATTATTTACCAAATATTTAACACAAGTACCTACCTAAGAATAAACGGACTATAAGTATATAAACTAGGTACCACCTACATATAAGTAAAGTAGACAAGCGTTGTTCCTACCACTTTACTATATTATGAAAAAAATGGACGAGTAAGCGCGGGAAACGTGCGGTGGTCGCGCTCAGGCGGGCGCGCGGCCCTCTGCCAGTTGTATCGTGGACGATACGAACAGCGGTAGGTGCTTATCGCGCGACCTTGAGCGAGTGAAGGAGGCCTGACTGAGGGTCGTGATCTCGTGATCCCCGATGGGAAGTTAATTTTTCTTTGATGATGTCCCTCCATCGATATCTGCTAGTGATGGGCCAACTCGGTTTATTTCCAACTCAAGTCAACCCGTTTCAAAATTCGCGTAACTCGGTTTCAACTCGAGTTAGCCAACCCGAGTTGGCTCGCCGGTCGACCCGCTACGACCCGCGAGCCAACTCGGAAACTCGCGTAACTCGGTTTCAATTCAACTCGAGTTAGCCGACCCGAGTTGGCTAGCGGGTCGTAGCGGGTTGACCCGTTAGCCAACTCTTTCTTTTTATGTGATTTTTAAGAGTTGTCGTATTTCCTGAATATTTGTATATATCAGAACATATTTTGCACTTTACTTTGCCATCTACGGGTAAATCAAATACTTCCCAAATCCTTGATTTCTTTTTCCGACTGGATGACATTGTCTTAAAGTTAAACACGATACAAAACACACACTCAACACATTTACGAAGTAAAAAGAGCTTATAAAAACCGAACTTTAATATTTGTCTATCCAAACATTAAAAGAAACAAAACAAGTAAACAGTAAAATATAAAAAATTCGCCGGTAGTAAGAAAACAGAACTTCGAGTGCTGCGGGTAAACTCGGATTAGATCGGCCAACTCCGCCGCCGGGCCGGGCTGAGCATGGCGGTGGCGGGCGGCGCGGCGGCGGCGGAAGCTAGCATACACAACTCGATTTCTTAACGGGCTGACTCGAGTTCTTAACGGGCTGACTCGTGTTGACCCGATACAACTGCAACTCGAGTTAACCCGGGTCGGAACTCGAGTTGGCCCATCACTAATATCTGCCCTTAGCGTCATGGAGTGCATCGTGTAGCTTGGTGTTCAGCGTTGAGCAGATTTGGTCCGCCAGGGTCCCCCTTTGATAAAATATGTTCGGTTTTTTTGTCTAGGCGATATGGCAACCCTAGCCAGGGTCCCCCCTTTGATAAAAAATGTTCGGTTTTTTTGTCTAGGCGATATGGCAACCCTAGCCAGGGATTGAAATACCGTTAAAAAAATAACGATAAGGCCAGAGCGGGGAAGACCGGCATATAATTTGATAAGTTGAAAGGGTTTTAGCATTTCTCATAAAATAAACTTATCACGATTCCTCATTATATAGGAAGATAGAGCAATTCAAAAACTACAAAAAACAACTAGACAAAACAATATTGCGATACAATTTCAAAACAAAACAATGGTTTTTTAAAAACGCAACGTAGACGGTCTTTCCCCGCAATTTGGGGCAAGTCGGTCTACTAGTAATATTATCAAAAATAAGACGATTATACGTATCTATGTATTACTATTTACTATCTACTTCTTTGTGTAATTATGGTCTTTAAAACTTTATTTTATCTCTAAATAAGGTTTTGATTCAAATAATTAGCATTTAGCATTTTTAACTTGGGAAGAAAAGCAGGATGTAATTGGCATTTTCTGTGACCTTTCTAAGGCATTCGATTGCGTTGATCACCAAACACTATTAAAGAACCTAGAACATTATGGTGTCTCTGATAAGTCGGTTAGTCTTATGAAATCGTGTTTGTACAATAGAACTCAGAAAGTAGTTATTAATAGAACTGAATCTACTGGAGCCCTCATCAATATGGGTGTGCCACAGGGATCAATATTGGGCCCATTGCTGTTTCTAATTTATATAAATGACCTTCCCAACTTCGCGAGTAATTTATGTGAGATGCGTGTGAGATCTATTTGCGGATGATACTTCTTTATTTGATTGAATCAGGCGTCACTTGGCGGAAGTCCCAAACCATTTTGAAAAAATAAATATATGTAGCTTACTTCCGCAAACAAAATATGCAAGATGCACCGCCCGCCCGCCCGCAAAAATATGCACATGCACACCACAAAATATAAGTGCACAATACCTGCATTAGCAAGACAGCAACACACCTTGCACCTTCACCAATTAGGCTACTCTACACGTGTTTCGCCCCAACCCGGTGCATCCTCAGGAGTTAGATCGTGCGTAAACCAACACCGAATGAGCAACTACGCCCTCCGACACCGTATTTATTGTCACTTCCTCCCCACTGCGCATCGAGTGACTGACAACGTTTGAAGAATGTTGCCAGTTTCAAATAAAAAAGAAAAAAGAAAGAAAACATGTTTTTTAATTTAAATTACCTACAAATATTTTATTTATTTTATTTTTACAATCTTCGGGAAGCTAACAGCTAGGTTGAGAAGAAAGTGGTTAACTTAAAATAAATACCGAAGGCCAATTACAAGCTTCCACATATAGCCAAATATTATTAGTTACAAAAATGTTAGCCTAAATAAATTGATATACATTAACCTCTAAGTGCCAGAGCGGTCGCCGGCGACCTGACATAATAGCCATATTGCCGTTCTGTCAAAGCCCAAGCGGTCGCCGGAGACCGGTACCGGTAATCGGTTTTTTCTCTATGTAAATGACTATGATTTTGGTATCTAGAAATGAGAAAAGTATTCATAAGTAAAATTATCTTTACGAAATTATAAATTATAGCCTGATTACGAAATTATCGGATTTTTTGTGTAAGACGCCATTTTATTTCTTTCTTGTCAGTTGGTGGGGAGGGTTTTCTTGTTTTTTAACAAAATGGCGGATGGCGCTGAAGGGTTAAATAATGTGTTTTATTAAAAGCCCAGTCACCTGTTTGTTGATTTTATTCCTAACCATGTTATCTATCACCCGCCGATCATAACCATTTGCAATGGCAATGTTATAAATTGTATTTAACTCTCTAGGTACTATAGGCTTGCCCTGATAACGGTACCGTCATTAAACCCACACATACTGATGTAGTTATCCCCGCAACTTCTTGTCATCCTTGGCAACATAAATTAGCTGCTTTTCACTCATATATTAATCGTTTAATGACGGTACCGTTATCAGGGCAAGCCTATAGTAGAGAGTTAAATACAATTTATAACATTGCCATTGCAAATGGTTATGATCGGCGGATGATAGATAACATGGTTAGGAATAAAATCAACAAACAGGTGACTGGGCTTTTATATGCGGTGCCACGTGAGCGCGTTATTCAAAATTATCAGTCAAGTATGGCTTACGTAGGTAAAATATCAGATAAAATATCAAAACTCTTAAAAAATAACGACGTTCACGTGGCTTTTCGTACTACTAATACCGTCCGGCGTGCCATTTGCATTGGCAAGGAAAAAACGGAGGTTGGCAGGAAGTCGGGGATATATAAGTTAACATGTAACCAATGTAATTCAGTATACGTTGGTCAAACTGGCCGTAGTTTTGATATACGTTATAAAGAACATATTTCCGCCTATAGGAATGGCCGACCGGAACGATCTCATTTCGCGGAACATTTATTAAATAGCGGACATCAACTATCTGATGGCCATTCCTATGAGGTTTTACATACTTGTAGTAAAGGGCTACGACTAAACGTGTTGGAAAACCTAGAAATTATCAAACACAATGTTGATGGAACCACACTAAACAATCAACTTGACGTCTCTTCCTCGCCATTGCTGCGTATTTTCTCAAATAATAATAATTCTTAAAAATAAGTATCTAATTAATAAAACACATTATTTAATGTATATAAATTTATTTGTAGGTAATTTAAATTAAAAAACATGTTTTCTTTCTTTTTTCTTTTTTATTTGAAACTGGCAACATTCTTCAAACGTTGTCAGTCACTCGATGCGCAGTGGGGAGGAAGTGACAATAAATACGGTGTCGGAGGGCGTAGTTGCAAAAAAAAACAACAGGTCATCCGTTCTGCGCAGTCGCTTCGAGTCTCTGCGCTCTGGACTACGCACACTGTTGTCAAGGTACACCGAACTAGCCGTAATTTTCATTACAGCTAGTTGCGTGTTAGCTGTTTTGTTGACACGCTCGATTGTGAGTGTTTCGACAAATTCCGGTTTGTTCTAAAATAGGAACTTGTCGATCCTCACCCGCGTTGCGTTGGTGGATTCCTTGCGGTGTTAACTAAGCGAGGGCGATCCCGGTACGCTCGCTAGGGTCTCCAGGCCCTAGCAATACCGAAGACCCGATCCCACTGCACTTGGGCCTAGTCCCAAGGGTGAAGGTACGAGCGGCTATCCACTAGGGATACCTGCTCACTCTTCGTCCCCCCTCCCCTCTGCCCCCGGGCAGAGGGTGTCTTTTTTAATTTCGCAATCGGCCATGGCTTCCACCTCCGGAACCATGCTCGCCGATTTAATCGCGCAGCTTAGCGCTGCACCAGTAGAAGTTGTGGCCGCTCTGGCCCAATTTCTGTCTTCTAACCTGGCGTCTCGCCAATCCCAATCCCAATCCCCTCCATCCATCCCGGCTTCCCAGCCACAAGCCCTCTCGTCCCCGGCGTCTCCGGACCCGTCCGAGAGTCCAATGGAGTTCGAGCTCCCAACCCCAGTCCCCGTTAAGAGGTCCGCATCTCAGCGGTCCTTCTCGCCCTCGAGCGACACTTCCTCCACCCTCGTCGATGGATTCACCATCTACGAGGGCAGGAAGAAGCGTTGCTCCAAGCGCAAGCAACGCGCTAGTCCCGTCCCGCCCGTGTCCCCTGAGACGGCTATCCCGCCCGCGCGGGACACGCCCTCAAAGGCACCACCTAGCCCCGCCGCCGCGAAAGACGTAGCCAGTCCTGCCTCCGAAGGCCCGGTCCCGTTGATGTCCCTCGACATCAGCCCCCCCGCCTCGCACTATCTCACGCTCGCACAGCGTCTCCCATCCCGCTCTCTCGTCCGCACACTAGGTGCCAACTTACACTCGCCAGAGTGAAAGCCCCGCCCCCAGTTTTTCTGCGAGACAAGGACGCATGGCCCGAGGTCTCGCGTCTTTGTAACGCAAATAAGGTCCGTTACACACGTGCGCACAACACGGGTGTAGCGGTCCGCGTAGACACCCCCACTAGCGACGACTTTCGCGCGCTAGTGAAACTCCTTACCTCCTTACAAAGTGGGCTATCACACCTACGCCCTCCCCGAGGAGCGCAAGGTTCGTGCGGTACTCCGCGGAGTCCCGCACGAAATTTCGACCGACGAGATCCACAAAGATCTCGTCGATCAGGGATTCCCGGCTGAGGCTGTACACAAGATGTACGGCCGAGGCGGGAAACCCTTCCCTCTCTTTCTAGTCGTTTTGACTAATACCCCGTCCTCCCGGGACATCTTCATGGCCAAAGACTTCTTGGTCTGCGGCCTGTCAAACTGCAAGGCAGAAAGGCCCCACCGGCGCGGCACTCCCGGTCAGTGCCACCGCTGCCAATTATATGGGCACGCGGCTGCCAACTGCTCGGCCACTACCAGGTGCGTAAAGTGCTTCATCCCCCACCCCACTAGCGAGTGTTCTCGTACGCGAGACTCACCGAACCCCCCCGGTTGCGAGCTGTGCGGCCAGTTAGGCCACACGGCCAACTATAAAGGCTGCCCTCGCGCGCCGAGGCCTCTTAAACCTATAAAAAAGGCTATTCAACCCAAAAAGGCACCTACTGGGCCTCTTCCCCCCACCCCCGCTGACTTCCCCGCACTTCCGAAGTCGGGCGGAGTGGCCCCAGCTCCGGCTTCTTCGCCGGCCTGGGGCCCCCCAAAGACAAAACCGCCGACGGTTCCTGCCTCCCAACCTACCGCCCCTTTTGCCCCGCCGATGGCGTCGTCTCTGGCTGATGACGTGAATCTCATCTTTGATGCGATTCGCAGCATCAACGTTACAGAGATCTCGACTCTGGCGAGCAAACTGCGCAATGCGCGCAACGCTCAAGAGCGCTTAATAGCGCTCTGCGAGCACGAGTCCCTTTTACGTACGTTATAAGTACGCTCGCAATGTCAAATAACCAGGGGCGGATCTACTTAAAGGCTTTTTGGGCTGCAGCCCAGGGCCCCGCGAATACAGAGGGCCCCCAACCGTACTGAAACCAATAGACGAAATTGTCAATAATAAAAATTATCTAGAATTAAAAAAAATCCGATCATAAGGTTGGCAACACTGCGATCAATCAACCCGTGTGCGCATCTATCAAACGGAACGGGAAATTCCCTGTCGCTTGTTTTCGGTCGGTGTATTCCGTGTATTGTCTATTACTGGGGACTTCCCTCCGCTTACTGAAGTCAGACAGAGTCTTACACCTCTTGCAGTGAAATTTTTTGGCTAATTTATGAAAAGAAACTTGTTGATGTTTTCCCAAACTGCTATACCATCTTAAAAATTTTTGTAACGACGCCGATCACTAGCTGTGAAGCGGAACGTTCTTTCTCCAGGATGTCGTATATAGAAAACAAATACTTACAGGAAAACAATGTCGAACTATCGACTAAATCATTTATCAGGTTCTTTCGATAAATTGCGATTTAACAAAGGACCTACAGTGCGATGACCAAATAAAAGAATTTGCAGCACAAAATGCAGAAAGGTTGCTTTATAATTTATAAAACATAACCATTTATAACCTGTCAATTTATTTTGCTATAAATAATGTTTTAATAAATAAATAAAATATTTTGATTTCCTATACTGTACTTAACATATAACGGGTGCAACAAGACACTCAACGAAGCTGAAGTCCACGCATTCCGCCCATCATCAGGATCATTTTTGTCGTTTAGACTATACCTGGGAAACCAATAGCTACAAAGTTATTGAAGGTCAAAGTCAATTTTTTTTTTTATGGAATCTTATTTTATTTGTTATTTCCTAATATTTGTCTACAGAAACATTATCAAAATTTTATGTATTTCGTAACAAACAATGACTTCAAAACGTCATCACTCAATGTATTTCATGAGCACACACATAAACGTTACCTTTCAACTCGGCCGCACGCAGCTCTGTAGCATTCATTCGCAGGCGCGGTCTTTTGTACGCGTTGTTTACATGGCGTGGTAATGTATGTAGGTAAAGCTTTTTAACACCAAAAATTAAAATCGTTTCCCAGCAACAATTTTGAATAGAAATGGTCCTGATGATGGGCAGAATACGTAGACCTCGGCTTCGTTGAGGGTCTTGTTACACCCGGTTACATTACATATACCTTCACTACAGAAAACAGTTTCTTGTCAAAATGGCAATTAGTTGAGTAAATAGGTAGGGCCCTTAAGCAGTATTAGCCCAGGGCCCCACAAATTCAAGATCCGCCCCTGCAAATAACAGTAATTTGCCTGTCGGCGCGACGAGCGGCGCGGGCGCGGCTGTCGCCGCCGGCCGCGTTAAACCTACGGGCGTTTCGCTTGTATCCTTTAACTGTCGCTCCTTACGCAAAAATTTACCTGAAATAAGGGAATTTATGCGTGAAAGGAGCGTCGACCTATTACTCCTTCAGGAAACGTGGCTTAAATCCACAATCCTAAAAGAGCTATCTATTAATTCGTATGCGCTCGTGCGCAACGATAAGGCCCCCCCGGCCCTCTCCCTGCGGACCATTCTAATAGGCCTAGCGGCGGTTGCGCCATCTATTTCAGAAGGGCACTCCATTGCTCGCCTATCCCCACTCCCACGCTTTCCAATATGGAAGCGACGATATGCAGATTGGCTATGTCGGGTCACCGAACCCTAATCATAGCGTCAATCTACATACCGTCCGGGACAAATCCCATTAAAAGCGATTTTGAAACGCTTCTCACCCTAGTAGATTCAGTCATTCTTTTCGGTGACTTTAACTCAAAACACACCGACTGGACTTGCTTAAAGTACTAACCCTAGTGGTAGTAGACTACTAGAAATTACTAAAGCCCTAGACCTTGTTGTAATTTCGCCCTATGAGGCCACTCACTACCCCGATAACATCCAGCATGCTCCCGACGTACTAGACTTTGCGCTAGTGAAGGGAGTGTCGCTACTTACATTCGACAAAATTTGTCACTCACTGTTAATTTCTAAATTGGATGCAATCGGTGTGCACGGCGATTTGCTGAGATGGCTTACTTCCTACCTTAGAAATAGATCGCAAGCGGTTACCTGTAAAGGATTTACGTCTAGTTTTATTCCTATTTCATCCGGGGTTCCGCAGGGCTCTCACCTCGGCCCACTGCTATATAATATTTTCATTAATGACGTCATCAAATGTTTTAAAAATTCAAAATTATTATTATATGCTGATGATACCAAAATATATTCGGTTATTAAGTCCCGTACTGATTGTGTAAATTTGCAGGATGATTTAATTCGTCTATCTGAATACTGTCTTCTTAATAAACTACATCTAAATGTTGAAAAATGTCACGTCATTACATTTACAAGGAAAAAGGATAACATACTTTTTGATTATAAAATTAATAATAAAACTTTAGTTAGGGTAAGTGAGGTGAGGGACCTGGGAGTTATTCTGGACAGTGGTTTATATCTTGACTTGTCCATCAGCCATTTTTTATGTCCCCACTGCTGGGGCACAGGCCTTCCTTATGGGTGGTAAGGAGGACGGGCCATAACCCACCACGCGGGCCCAATGTGGATTGGTGGGTGTTAACGACTGCAAATACAGCCGGGACCAACGGCTTAACGTGCCTTCCGAAGCACGGAGGAGCTCGAGATAATACATTTTTGGTCACCCATCCCATGACCGACCCTTGCGAACATTGCTTAACTTCCGCAATCGCTGGGCCAGGCGCTAAACCACTGCGCCACTGACCTCCTCACCATCTTGACTTACACATTAGTAAAATAACAGGAAAGGCATATAGTTTATTAGGGTTTATTTTTCGTCAGAGTTCTGATTTCAAGAATGTCAACACACTTATAATTTTATATAATTCTTATGTTAGGTCTCAGTTGGAGTATGCTTCCACTGTTTGGAATCCTTTATATTCTAAATATATCAACATGTTAGATAAAAATTGTTTAAAAAACAAAAAACCGACTTCAAAAAACCTGCCTCTAAAAAAAGGAAGAAATAATATACAAATCATTAGATACGCATTATCATTGTTATAATAAAACACGTCTATTAAAGTCGGGTGGGGCTGGAGAACATCTTCCTTTTTTTTTTATTCTAAAAGCCCCACCCGACTTCAATTGACGTGTTTTATAATAACAATGATAATGCGTATCTAATGATTTGTATATTATTTCTTCCTTTTTTTAGAGGCAGGTTTTTTGAAGTCGGTTTTTTGTTTTTTAAACAATTTTTTTATTTTTTTTAATGAAAACTGATAATGTTGACTGAATAAAGAGAATCTAATAGGATTGAGACGAAATAAAAAGATATTTGAGAGACACTCGGAAGCCATATATTGCGCAGCAAAAAGGTACAATACAGGAAATCGTATATTAGTGACAGATGTCATTACGGATGCATTCAGCAGTAATTTATTATGACTGCGTTCATATTTCAACATCCTCCCTATGAACGCAGACCCATATCTTTCAGGAACTTGGTATGCTTTATCTTTGGTAACGCCTTCGTGAAGCAATCTGCGACCATCGAGTTGGTATCGATGTATTTGATAGTAACATCCCCAGATGCCACTTTGTCTCGTACATAGTGATGACGTACATCTATATGTTTGCTTCTTGCATGGTAGGCAGAATTACCTGTAAGTTTAATGGCACTTTGATTATCACAATATAAAGTTATTGGTGTGACCTCAGTTGAAGGCCACAACTCATGGTGAAGTTGCTTTAGCCATAGCGCTTCTTGAGTAGCTGCAGACAGCGCCATGTACTCCGCTTCCGTTGTTGATAAAGCAACTGTTTGTTGCCTTTTTGAATTCCAGGAAATGGCTGCACCCTGAAAAATAAACGTGTATCCAGTGCAAGATTTTCTATTTTCTTTACATGAGGCCCAATCTGAGTCGCAATATCCAACAATTTTCTCTTCGACATCAGTTTTGAAGTGTAATCTCAGGTCTTTGGTACCTTGTAAATAACGAAGTATCCGTTTTGCAGAATTGTAGTGGGCTTGAGTAGGATTTTTATTGTATTGACTTAAGTTGTTGACAGCATAACTGATATCAGGACGTGTTCCTTGGGAAATATACAATAAACAACCAATTAATTCTTGATACAACTTTTCTTCTATTTTTTCAGACGTGTCTGAAAATTTCAGGTCTGGCTCCATGGGTGTTCCCACTGGGTTGCAGTTTTCCATTCTAAATCGTTTTAGTATGTTTTCTTTATAATTAATCTGATCAATGGAAATGCCTTCTTTGGTGAATGTTATTTTATGGCCAATATAAAATTTTGCTTTTCCCAATTCCTTCATTTCAAATTTTTCTATTATTTTCTTCTTTATATTGCTTGCTAATTCTTCATTATTATAAAAAAGTAGAAGGTCATCGACAAATACAGTAAGAAATAAGATGTTATTGTTCTCACAGTGAGCATAATAAACACATGGGTCTAGCTCAGATTTTTTAAATCCAATATCATACAAATAACCATCTAATTTCTTGTTCCAGGCTCTGCTGGCTTGTTTCAAGCCGTAAATTGACTTGTTCAACTTACATGCTTGTTCCGATCCATCTTCATAGAGTGGCGGCTGTGACATGTATAACTCAACATCAATGTCACCTTGTAGGAAAGCACACACTGCGTCTAATTGCTCAATTTCTAGGTTATGTTTAGCGGCTATTCCAAATAAATATCTAATGGTAGACAGTCTTACTACAGGTGCATACACCTCCGTGTAATCAACACCAAATTTTTGTTCATAGCCTTTAATAACAAGTCTGGCCTTGTATTTTGACACATTTCCATCAGCGTCTAATTTGGTTTTGAAGACCCATTTACAAGGTATAATTTTCTTTCCAGTCGGGAGCTCGGTAAGAGTCCATGTATTGTTCTTCACTAATGAACTGTATTCACTGTCCATTGCTCTTTGCCAATCCAGTTTATTATCACTTTCTAAGGCTTGCTTTACAGTCTGAGGGTCTCGTTCATGGTCTGACATGCAAATGTAGGTAGGAGTATTCTTTACTTTTCTTAGTCTCAAATTTTTTGTGACTGGTAGCTCAGTACTCTGTGTGACTTCTTGATCAGGGACATAGTCTTCATCATCATCATCGGTGACACTTTCAATTTCTTTAGCAGTGCTTATACTTTCATAGGAATTTGAACTGTCACTTAAACTTACATTGGTATCTTCTTGTTTATCTTCTTTCATATTACTTTCTTCAGAGTAAGAAGTGGTTGGCATCAAACTGAAGTTTTTATCTATATTTTCTTCCAAAAACACAACATCCCTGCTTCTAATAATTTTTCCTCGTTTTTCATCATATAATCTGTAACCTTTGGACTCAGGGCAGTAACCCACAAATATCAGTTCACTTGCCTTACTGTCCCATTTCTGTCTCTTTTCTTTAGGGACGTGCACCAAAGCACGGCAACCAAATACTTTCATATTTTTAATGTTTGGTTTCACTCCTGTCCATTTCTCTTCTGGAGTTTTGTAATCGATGGACTTTGTCGGCGAACGGTTAATCACATAGGCAGCTGTGGAGACAGCTTCTGCCCAAAACATTTTTGGCAACTTAGCATCAATCAACAGGCACTTGGCACGTTCTACAAGAGTCCTGTTCATTCTCTCGCTCATACCATTTTGTTCCGGAGAATATGGTACAGTGAACTGTCGTCTAATACCAGACTCTTTACAAAATTTATTAAATGCTTCATTAACGTATTCCTTGCCATTATCAGATCTTAAAGCTTTAATCTTGGTATCTAGTTCATTTTCAACAAAGTTCTTAAATTCTTTAAATTTTTCAAGTACTTGTGACTTTGAGTGCATAAAATAAACAAATACCTTTCTTGTATAATCATCAATGAATGTTACATAGTATCGGGCACCTCCGAGGGACTTTTCTTCCATGGGACCACATACGTCCGAATGTATCACTTGAAGTAAACTGGAAGCCCTTGTGCCTTCGTTCTTGAAAGGTTGTCTTGTCTGTTTACCCTGTAGACATGTATTACATATAAGTTTTTTATCTTGTTTAATTACCTCCATGTCAACACCGTCAGCGGACTCATTAAGCTTTTTGAGATTCTGATAGTTGAGGTGGCCAAGTCTTTGATGCCATAAATGAACCGAAGTTAATAATGCATATGACTCATTGTATACAACATATAAATTATTTTGTGCATATCCTGTCATGACCAGCTTAGAATTATGAAAAATATTGCAGTAATCTTTACTGAATTTTACTTCACAGTTATTCTTAGTTATCTGATGTATTGATAACAAATTCACTGCCAAATCAGGAACATACAGTACATTTTTTACCTGTATAACACCAATTAATTCTTTACTCACATGGTCATAACTTCTCAGATTAACTTTACCACATCCTTTAACTGCTAATGTCTTGTTGTCGGCTACTTTGATTGTACTTACAGGAGCGGTACCATAGTCATAGATCCAGTCCTTATTATTAGTCATGTGCATGGCAGCTCCAGAGTCCAGGTACCAGCATCCACTGTTCAAGTCCGGGGACGCAGCAAAGGCAGCTACATAACTGGGAAAAGTTTTAGCTTTATCAGTATTACAATAATTTTTATTATTACTGTGATTCTGTTTTGAGTACTGACTTGAGCGACAATATTTTGCTACATGACCATATTTATTACACTTAAAGCAACGGGGGCCTTTTCCTGAAGGTTTGTTATAATGTTTAATACTTCCTTTATGATTTGAGTAAAAAGCTGCGGAGTCGCTTATATTTTTCACATCCTGCAAGATTTTTGTTTTAACAAGATCGGTACTTATTGTCACACCTGAGCTTTCCATCGCCATTATCATAGGCCTATAAGATTCCGGTAGTCCTGCTAGAAGAAGTGTCCCCAGCCACTCATCGTCGACTATGAACCCTATATTTCTGAGCTTGTGTGCACAAGTAATTACTTTGTTAACGTAGGTTTCTACATTCCCACAACCTTCTAAATCTGTGGTAATTAATTCTCTCAAAAGACCTACCTTCCTTGTCAGACCAGAGTCATCAAAAGCATTTCTCAAATTGGACCATACCTCCTTTGCAGTTTTTGCTTCCTGTATGTGGATAAAATTAATGGAATCCACCAATAATACAATTTTCGACCGGGCTTTAGTGTCCTCTATTTTGGTAAATTTTTCGGTACCATCCACACATTTCCATAAGTCCTCGTGCTCGAGGTAAGTTCGTACAGCAAAGCTCCACGTGGCATAGTTTTCACGGCCTTGCAGTTTTTCAATTTGTACCATCGCATTAGATGCCATTTTATGTATTTAGCTGAAATTGCTGAAAAAACAAGAAAACGTGGCCGGCAATGTTCGGCAACCTATCAACTTTTACTTTTACTATTTTTACTTTCGCGATCAAAAAACTAATCGGGCGTCTGGGCCCATAACCTAATGAAAACTGATAATGTTGACTGAATAAAGAGAATCTAATAGGATTGAGACGAAATAAAAAGATATTTGAGAGACACTCGGAAGCCATATATTGCGCAGCAAAAAGGTACAATACAGGAAATCGTATATTAGTGACAGATGTCATTACGGATGCATTCAGCAGTAATTTATTATGACTGCGTTCATATTTCAACATTTTTATTTTTAGTGTAAGTACCTTCTGCATTAGGTAGTGTAGGTATATTATTTAGGTAGAAAAATCGGCTCAGCCAAACGTGAGATAATCGCGGAGAAACATACATACATACAAACTGAAAACTTACCTCCTTTTTTTGAAGTCGGTTAAATAGACTACACAACGGTATCCCTTCCCCAACAAAAAAAATCATCTAATTCGGTTCATAAATAACAAAGTTGTCAAGTTAGTTGATTTAATATCATAGTATTTTCAGGATTACTTGTAAACTACTGAACCGATTTGAAAAAAAAATAAATGGGACCATCTCGCAAGAAAACTCAATTGAACAAAAAAAAATTTATCGAAATCGGTCCATAAATGTCGAAGATACGCGCGAACAACGATAAAAAAAAAAAAAAAAAAAAAAAAAAAAAACATACAATCGAATTGAGAACCTCCTCCTTTTGATGAAGTCGGTTAAAAATTCAAAATAAATTTAAAAGACGCTTAAAATACAGGTTTAAGGATTTTGATACGGACATAATTAAGTCTTTAACGACTCGACGAGTTCATAGGGACCAAGTGCTACTTTACAAAATTATAAATAACTTAGTTGATTCCCCTTACTTGCTAGGTAAAATAAGTTTAAAGTGCTCAAGACTTAGTTCTCGTAAAAAGCAAACATTTATTCTTCCATCGTGTAGGACCAACTATAGACGAAACAGTTTTATAATTAGAGCTGCTAATGAGTTTAATAGTACTTTCAATCACATCGACATATTTCATGAAAAAATAAGGCGTTTTCGTAACCTTTTAAACGGTGATAAATAATAGTTATAGTACCGAATTTGTCAATTAACGTTTTCTTTTGTTTTTGTTATGCATAAAAATATGTTCTGGTATTAGATCTTTTGTTTTGTTGTGCATATTATACAGACATTATAATGTTTAATATCTTTGTAGATAAATTAGTACCTAAGTTTTAAATAATGGGCCTGTTTCACAAGGTTTGATCAGTTTTGAATAAATATTCTTGGCTTGTTATTTCCAATTTCATATCAATTCCGTACCATTTTTAGATTAAAGATCATAATTTGTTTAACAGTTTTGTAGTACCAATTTAGTATTAATTTGATGAACATTCTTCTTCTTTTTCTGAATTTAACAGTCCATAATTATTATATTAAAACAAAATGTAAGTACAAATAGTTTTAAATTTGTTTTTGCTTATATATAAAAAAACAGTACCTACGTTTATTATAATTCGCATCATTGTTACTCAACAGATATTGTTTTTGTATTTACTACTAGTGGAAACTGTTAGGCTAATGTGCTAACATTTACTGTATTATTAAGTTTGTATATTATATGCTGTTGTTTCCTAAATAAATAAAATAAAAAAATAAAATAAAATACAACTAAGATCGATCGAGACTCTCGACGATCTTGGCTCCGACCACCGTCCGGTCTCCCTTATCATGGGTGACCATAACACACCCCCCCCTCTTTTCAAAACCGTCACCAATTGGGACGGGTTTGAATCCACCCTTTCGGCGGCCATGGGTGCCGCCAACTCACCGTACGCTATTGGACCCGACTATTTTGATAGTACGGAGAAAATAGATAGTGCGGTGAGCTCCTTAACCCAATTAGTCCAATCAGCTCTTACGGATAACGCGAAGAAGATGCCTGTCAAAACTGACAGGCCGCTTCCAGCGGACATTCGTAACCTGATTAGGGCCAAAAGGGCTGCCCATAGAAGAGCGGTCAAGTATCCGACCCCAGAGTATAGAGCCGCGGCGAATCGCCTGCTCCCAACTATCTGACCTGAGGAACGACCGTTTTGGTGACCTCATAGCCGAAATCTCTCCCTCACACCAAGCATACTACAAAGTGGCTAAAGCCCTTCGTAGCGATGTTATCACCCATACCCCCCCCCCCCCTTCTCCGTCCCGATGGCTTTATGGCCTTCGACGACGATGAGAAGGCGGAATGTTTCGCTGACAGTATTGCCTCACAATGCTCAGTCAGCACACAGGAATGCGATCCTGCCCATATAAGGGAAGTCGAGGAGGAGCTGAGCACTCTGAACTCCCCTCCTTTGACCCCCGACACTGACCCCATATCGATTTTCACCGACGAAATCAAATCATTTATTAAAGACCTTAAAGTCAAAAAGGCGCCCGGCGCCGACGGTATATCAAATATGGCCCTTAAGTACTTCCCCGTGGAAGTACTAGTCTTTCTCTCCCTCATTTTCAATGCCTGTTTCGACCGGTGCTACTTTCCAGCCGGCTGGAAAGAAGCAATCGTAATAGGCATACCTAAACCGGGTAAGCTCATCAATAACCCGACTAGCCACCGCCCCATAAGCCTCCTCAAGGCGCTAGCCAAGCTTCTCGAAAAGTCTATACTCGCCCGTATGAGAGAACACTTATTCGGTGAAAACTTGATAATCCCCCACCAATTCGGCTTCGGAGCCAAACATTCATGCCCCCAACGAGTCCACCGTATAGTCGAGTATATCTCGAGCGGTTTCTATCCCCGGAAAGATAAGACTGTAGCAGTCTTTTTCGATGTAGCCAAAGCTTTCGATAAAGTTTGGCACACCGGACTGATCGTCAAACTGTACAGGCTCGAACTGTCAGTTCGGTTGGTCCGGCTGGTAGCATCATTCCTTGATCATCGTACTTTTCGTTTCAAACACGAAAGTACGCTCTCTTCCCCCCGATCTATCACAGCGGGCGTGCCTCAGGGCTCAGTCCTCTCTCCATTGCTGTACCTAGCGTACACCAATGATATCCCAGTTCCAACTAACGGTGTGGAACTTTCCCTATTCGCTGACGACACGGCTCTATACTTGAAAGGCCGATCGCTTGGCCGCACCATCCTTCCGAGGCTCCAAACCTCAATCAATGCATTAGGTGAATGGTTCCGCAAGTGGCGCATCGAAGTAAACCCGGAGAAATCTTCCGCGGTTTGTTTCGATGCAAAGCGCCGCTCCTTACCCCCTATCGACCGTCCCCCCTCTTTGCTAGGTAAATCCATCCCCTGGCAAAGAACCGCCAAATACCTCGGTGTCACCCTGGACCAGAGGCTCACCTTTGAGCCTCACGTCAAAAGGGTAATCAGTCGTATTAATTAATTATTTTTTTTCCAAACGGCCGTTGACCCCTCTGGTTGTCGGTCGTCCTCTAAGCGTATGCTCACCTAGGTGACTGACGCGCCGCACCACCCTCCCCTCGGGGGGCGGTCGCTTTCGATAAAGGTTTTTTATGGCTTACAATAGCTGCGGGTCGAAACCAATCTCGGGCGGTTTTAGTCAGTCGAGTCTGACATAACCAGCATAGCACCTAGTAGATTTCCGCCTCCTTCCCTTCGGTGTCCGGGAAGGTTACTCCGAGCCCCTCAGGCTGAGAGTGAAAAAAAAAAAAGTGTAGTTGCTCATTCGGTGTTGGTTTAACGCACGATCCTGAGCGTAGACAGAGAAACCTATAGACGACTGCTCAGCGTGGCCGCGTGTGAGACAGAACGATAAACAGATATGGTGTTGCTACATAAACAATTTTACCCCAGATTTATGCACTAAGTAGAAAACAAATGTCTGCAATCTACAATAATATTTATACCTTCTAAGTTTGTGTTTTTGACTTAAGTATATCGTATTTTGACTTTATTTTACTTATAAATTTGTCGGAATAGTTAAAACTAAGTAGATAACAACGTTCAGGCGCATAAGGTCCACTTCGCATTTTGGTCCACTTGGTCCATTTCGTAGAACGTCCATTTTGAATTTGGTCCTTTTCGCAGAACGTCCATTTTTCATTTGGTGAACTATCACATAAATTAATATGGGAGATGGTAAATAATTTTGTTTTTGTTCTTTTTACATAGGTATAATTTCGTTTATGGAAAAGTTCTGTATTTTCACTTTTTGATATGTTTTTTTTTCTTTTAGTACGGCACCAAAAAACCCATAATAACATAAACGTGGAGAAGGTTAAATTTTCGCTACGCTCAAGTAGACGGACTATGGTGCGAGTGAGAAACCGATTCTTACGGCTTATGCGATGTGTGAGAAAGAGTTAAAAACAAAATGACAGCAGTACCTGGCTTGACTTCATTTATCGTCTTTTATCATCTTGTCAAAAAGCGTCTTGATTATTATCTTGTCAAAAAGCGTCTTGATTATTTTGTGATTTTGATCGCGATCGGGTTGATTTGGCTCTTATAACTATACAAATCAATAATGGTATCGTGTTCTGTATTGAATTGTAATGTTACTTACGACAATATCCCAAATAAACACTCATTTCACAGGTAAATATGATTTTACAATTACCATTTTCATATTGCTTATTTTAGTTGAATATTCCCAAACACACTAAGTGATACACTAATATCATGCTATTAACCGTCTATTTTCTAAATAAAAGCTGATTTCTAAACATTATGTGTTAGATAAAAAGATATTATGTCCGTGAACTTGAGAAAATACGACGTTGAGATTGATAAAAATTATCGATATCGATATTCATGTCGATGATTTCCAATATAACTTTGTTTGTCTTTATGAACACTGATAGTTTTATTTAAAGCTGCTTTTATCTCTAAAACCGTACCTACTCTAGGGTACAAATGAAACTGGTTGTCAGTTTTGTTAAAGAGTAGACGTGGTACACCAGCACCCCAGGGTACCATTAATTTAATTTTAATATGGGTACGGTTCTTCTAGGGTTAACCGATAGTTTTCAAATAGAAAATTATACTTACCTATGTACCAATTTAACAATATTTCCAGATTTCCTGTAAATCCATAGTAATTAACTAAGTTAAACTGGATAAAAAAAAATTAAATTCAAATTCAAAATAATTTATTCAGTCTAGGCTGTTACAAGCACTTGTGAATGTCAAAGAAGCTGCGCCATCGGTTCGCAAACACTGAGCGGGAGACCTTGTAACGAGAAGAACCGGCAAGAAACTCGTCAAGGGCTGCTTTTTTCTCCTTGTATATATTTCATACAGAGTCGTCAACATTGAAAAATGAGCTCCACATTTAAAGTGAGGTCATTTTCCATCACAATAATTAACAAAAGTTTGCACACAATGGATAGGTAGGTTGAAATTAAATACCTACTACATATCGGATAGGTAATTGTGAGAGTAAATAACTTTCAACTAGTTGAGAAATCAGTAATCACTCTGTCTGCTACTCGAAACCCAACGAACGAAACCTAAGTAGGCAAAATTTACCAAAAAACACTTGATACAAGACATAAAAAATAATAATAAAAAAACGCAATTGTTACAACTCAATATGCGTTAAGATAGTAGTGGAATTAGGCTGGGAGCCTCAAAGGAGACCTTATGAAATTATTTAAATAAAATTGTTCTCTTTAGAGGATAATAATGACACCTAAATGTTTCATTGAAGTTATCTACTACTTTATTACAATGATTAAATCTTGTTTGTGTTTTATTTATCAGAGCTATACATTATGGCATGGACGAATTTATCGACAACCCAAAATGGACTTGAGCGCATCTCTAAAAGATTTAGTGATATTGACAGCGATAAAAATATTTTTTGCGCTTATAGTTTCCAAATTATTGAAGGGTTAAAATTTGACCGTAGAAAATTTTCTAGTGACGTTAAAATTTTGAAACCACTGCACCCCCAGGCATAAAATTATGGAATTAGATAAAAATCGCTTTGCTCCTCTAGGTACCGTAAACATAACAATTTTGAACTAGGGATCAAAAAACGATTTAATGGAGCACATGTGCACCTGGAACCGCAGTGCATCATCTAATAAAATATCATTACTATTTAAGCATAACACTTAAAAATATAAATTTTATATAAACAGAAAGCCCTTTTTCTTGTTATTTATATAGTTTTTAATTTGTGTGTAAAAAGTTAATACTTTCCGAGCGCGAGCTCGGCAAAATCATTTTACAAAAAAATCCGACCGCAAAAACAAAGTTGTTTTTGCCAACCACTATAAAGCTAATAACTTGAGTTCTATGGCGCGTACCCGGAAAGTAATTACTGTCCGGGAGTTTTCAGACCAGGGGGCACGTTATGCGGAATAAAATCCGGAACTGGAAGTTTTCCGGAATTTTGTGAACCGGAGCTGTAGATGCCGCTGCAAGGATCGCGTCCACAAAATTTTGGATTTTTTGGTCGAATAGTTTCCAAGATATAAGTTTTTCCATATTTTCGGAAAATAACCCCCAAAATTCAAAATTCATCAAAAACTATACTTTTGGCACATTTTGTTTCTTGGAACTAAATCAACCCCACTTTTGACCCTACCCATTCCCACAAAAACACCTTTCCATTTTACCCACCAAAGTCCAAAAGGGTTCAATTCCCGAGTGGTTAAAAACAATATTTTAGAATTCATATCATAGGGTCTACCTTCACCGCGAAATAATTTTCTAAGCAATCAAATATCTTGGTTAACAAAAATAATGATGAAAACAAAAAACAAAAAAAAATGCGAAATACCTACATATTAAAGGAAGAAACAAATTAGTTTCAACTTTGGTCTTAAACTAGCGATAATTTAAAGGCGTGAAACACACCTAATTTTATCGAATTTGACTAATAGCATACTGTATTTCACTATTTATTAAACTGTGACTCCGCGCAGACCGCGCGCCGCGGCAGACGCGGACGCGCCGTAGGAACACTCTGCACAGGCCGCGGCGCGCCCCGGGCCCCCGGCGCGCATCGCCGCGCCAGACGTCGTGGGGTCCCACGATCTGTGTGTAGACAGAGGGGCTCGGCGCGGCGGGCGGCGGCGGCGGCGGGCGCGGCGTGTCAACAGACAGGTCGTGGGACCGCACCTTTAGCAGGGTGCAGGGTGCGCGAGTCCGGCTCGCTCGTTTTTTACCCGACTGCGGGTTATGTTTTTCGCGCGTATCTTGTAAGTAAGTTTGTATGTATGTAATCATATGTAATATTCTTTATTACGTCATATCTTTCAAACGGCTGAACGGATTTCTATGATTAAGATATCGTTAGATTTGTCTTTTCAGCCCAAGTGTTCTTAAGAAGATGAGTGGGTCTCCAGCTTCCTCATAGGCTATAGAGACATTCTAAGCATGCCATATTTTAAAGCATAATAGCAGCAATCAAACTTCCAGACATAATAATAGCAGCCACCATAAGCTCGTTACCATGAGTTGTTTTATGTGTGCGAGCTGGCGACACGTGTCTACAGCTTACACATGCCGTTAAGGCAAACCAGTGAGGTTAGGGTTTTAGACTATAGTCAGAAATTTAGAGCCTAATTGCAGCAATAAGATCCAAAAAAACCAACCATCACACTCAAATACTCTTGAAACTACGAGCATAAAACTGTGTGCGAGCTGGGGACCCGTGTCACTGGCTTGCACAGCTGTATTTTCGTAATTATTTAAGCTACGATTATGTACTATACCTCAAAATTTTCAGCCGAATTGCAGCATTAGGCTCCAAATTTTTCAAAACTTTAACTCGAAAGGTTTTTGAGCTACGAGCCGATATCTATGTGTAAGCTGGGGACCCGTGTCACCGGCTGACACATGGTGAATTGCTGTAACTGTATATGTTAGAGTTTCGTTTTAAAGATCAAATGATATGTTATAATTGCAGCACACACGAGGCAAAATTTCAAATCTCTAGGCCTCTTAGTTTCGAAATTATAAGTCAAAAACCGTTTTCCCCGCCAAAAAATTCAAAAGAAATGGCTCGGAAGCGGCTAATCGCGCCGTTGCCGTTCCGTGCGCTACACTATTGCAATCGAATTTGAACCTAAGAGCTAGTATTATTTTGAGTCATTTTAATTTGCGCCCCCGATCGTTTTAATTTATGTACTGAGAATTTTATGAGGTAGGAGCTGATATAACTGGTTACCTAATTTAATATAAAAGCAAAGTCTATTTATATAGGAATGTTTATATCGCTAAGGTATAGGTACTTTATTTTATTTTATTAACACGTTTTTATTAGGTTATAAATTTTGATCACTCGATCAGTTCAAATAGGGATGTAGCGATTATACAAAAACATCGTTACCATTAAAAAAAAAGACCATAAAACCACAGGATTTTTTATTAATTAACTGGATAAAAAGAGATTAAAAAAGAACAAATAAACTTTTCACGCAGATGAAGTCGCGGGCGGTCACTAGTCGACTATAATAGGTATACCTAGGCACATTTGGAGCAAATAATCAACATAACTAAAAAAAATTAACCGACTTCAAAAAGAGGAGGAGTTATGTATGTTATTCGAATACTCGAAGACTGCTGGACCGATTTGAAAAATAGATTTTTTGTTTGAAAGTATATACTTCCAAGTTGGTCCCATTATCATGAAGTCAGGATCTAATGATGGGTTCCTGGACAAATCAAGGGAACTCTTCAAATATTATAGGCACACCTATAGCGATTTTGGTATTTTCTTAAGTAACCTATGCATTTGCTTTCGGAAAGTACCATTTTGGTGAAATGGAACTGATGATGAAGACCATACATGATAATCGGAATTATTCAATACTAAGTTTCATTGGTGCGAAATGATTACTTTTACATGGTTGCATTAATTATTTTAAGCTCCTTAAAATAAAGTACCTATACCTTAGCGATATAAACATTCCTATATAAATAGACTTTGCTTTTATATTAAATTAGGTAACCAGTTATATCAGCTCCTACCTCTTAGACTAAAATTCTCAGTACATAAATTAAAACGATCGAGAGAGCAAATTAAAATGACTCAAAATAATACTAGCTCTTAGGTTCAAATTCGATTGCAATAGTGTAGCGCACGGAACGGCAACGGCGCGATTAGCCGCTTCCGAGCCATTTTTTTGAATTTTTTGGCGGGGAAAACGGTTTTTGGCTTATAATTTCGAAACTAAGAGGCCCAGAGATTTGAAATTTTGCCTCGTGTGTGCTGCAATTATAACATATCATTTGATCTTTAAAACGAAACTCTAACATATACAGTTACAGCAATTCACCATGTGTCAGCCGGCGACACGGGTCCCCAGCTTACACATAGATATCGGCTCGTAGCTCAAAAACCTTTCGAGTTAAAGTTTTGAAAAATTTGGAGCCTAATGCTGCAATTTGGCTGAAAATTTTGAGGTATATTACATAATCGTAGCTTAAATAATTACGAAAATACAGCTGTGCAAGCCAGTGACACGGGTCCCCAGCTCGCACACAGTTTTAGGCTCGTAGTTTCAAGAGTATTTGAGTGTGATGGTTGGTTTTTTTGGATCTTATTGCTGCAATTAGGCTCTAAATTTCTGACTATAGTCTAAAACCCTAACCTCACTGGTTTGCCTTAACGGCATGTGTAAGCTGTAGACACGTGTCGCCAGCTCGCACACATAAAACAACTCATGGTAACGAGCTTATGGTGGCTGCTATTATTATGTCTGGAAGTTTGATTGCTGCTATTATGCTTTAAAATATGGCATGCTTAGAATTTCTCTATAGCCTATGAACCCACTCATCTTAAGAAGGTGGCGTTATAAAAAAACCAACATGGCGGCTGTACGGTGCTATTATACCATAGACTTAGAAAAAATTTCGCTAAATATTAAGTTAATGTATTATACGTAGAGAAAAATTTTTTTTTTAGAATACTGCAATATGGGTGTCAAATTAAAAGAGCTTATTGTAAGGATTTCAAAAAGGTATATCATGACCGTAAAATATAATAAAAAAATATATTAAAAAAATTAAAAAAAACCCGCCTGCATTATTATCTTTCAGTCTTTGGGACTAATTCCGAAAAAGTGGGACTAGTTGGGGAAAAATTTTCCATGTACCTAGTCAGAATTACGGTTTTCAAAGTGGTCCATGCCAAGATGTAGGACACGAAAGTTAGCTAAGCTGCTAAGGTTGTTGGCGCAGCATTAAAAAACTACAAAATTGGAGGTCATTCTACTATTTTTTTGTATCAAGAAAGTTTTAGTAATCATGTGTCTGTCAGATCACACCGAGTCACAGAATATATAATCCTAGTACTTTTATACTTTATTTTTTTGGGACGCATGAAAATAATAACTCAATTTCTTATAATATAATTATTATTATTTATATCTATCTTCTGCCAAGACAAGATTAACAGATATCTTAATTTATTAAACATAGTAGATATTCATTCTACAACAGAATTCACGATTACAAGGATAAAACAAGCACATTCATCAATTTCAATATTTTGTCAACTAATTGGTATTTCATAAAATGACAATATCGAAGTCAAAATGCATGTCATTAACTGAAACATAATGTTAAGTCCATAACAATTTATTTTATTAATCTGTTTAAATCACAAAATATTTACTCACTCTGGGGGTACTTTAAGTAATCAATTAAGTAGTATTCCATTAATATGGAATAACCATGCAGTATTCATATCACAGCACTTGTAAAAATTGCGTTCGTCAAAAGACTAAAATATTTATTTACAACAAACGGAGCCATCCCCAGAGGATAGACGAGACTAAACAGAGTAGTCAATAACAATCGGCACAAGTCACCATATTCCCTTCCTTTATCTACTATCTAACACGCTAAATACATTTTATCTACGCTGGCGACGGCGTTTCTTGTTTGTGCGAGTAGTTTGATTACCGTTTTGGGGATTCCCGTTAGATCCGCTCGCGGATTGCGGCGGCGGGACCGGCGGAGGCGCCGGGGCTTCGAGGACAACAGCGTAGCCCACGTGGTGGACGACGTCATCGTCAGAGACGTGACCGTTCCGCATCGGCGGGGGCGGGGGCGAGGGGACAGGGGCCTGTGTCGCGTTCAGCGCCGCTCGCAGTCGCTGTCGGATGCGTCTGCGAGCGTTGCGCGACAAAGCGGCGTGAGCACGTTCACCGTCGTCAGGCTGGTTCGGGGCCGCTTGAGATGCGGCGGGAGCGGGAGCGGGAGCGGCAGGCGGGGGCGCGGGGCGATCGGCCGCAGAAGTTATTTGGGTTCTAGAGCCGCCGCCGATTCTGGCGCGCATCTCTGCCTCGGAGCGGACTAACGCATCGGCTTCGCGGCCTAGAGTCGCGAACGCGCGGGAGAGTCTCTCGACGTCGTTCTGGAGGTCTAGGAGGAAAGGCTCGAGATCTTGCGAGACGGGCGCGTTGTCGTTGGCGTTGCCGCGGCTGGCGACGCGGAGCACGGCGCGCGGCTGCGGCATGTGCGCGAGCTGCTCGGGCGGCGTGCGGCGCACGGACAGCTTGCTGTTGATGGCCGCCGGAGCGGTCATGGCGCGCGCGTCCCGCCCGCTCACCGCCAAGCAGTGCCCGCGCTTCTTCAGGGATCCTTCGCACGATCTCACGGACCATACCTGAATAATAAATTTCTAATTACAGAGCCTGAAATTGTTTTTAATTTGTTGAATATATGTTTATCGATCATTAGCAGTATTAGTACGATACAAAGATTAAAGGTCCCGGACAATCTATTGTCATTCGATAGGCATTTACTTAAAGGAGTAGTATTTAGAATTAACTTAGGATATGCTTACTAGGACTTGACAAGTAATAGGTACTAATACTCACGCAATCAGAAAAAATAGCCTCTCTGTCATTTCCAGAAATTGTGACTGTATAACTGAATTCATGAGCTACCCATGGCGATGCGGCCATGGCTAACCAAGCACAGACAGATTCATCTGAAAAAATAACAAATAGAATTGTGTGGATTCTTTAAAAAAGGATCTAAGTACATTACTGAAAAAAAAAGTACATACTACTTATTTCAATTATCAAGAAGAATATGCCCATGTCCGAGATTCTCACAGCTGTAACAATTCTGCCAGGTACAGTAGAAAATTGCCAAGCTTGAACATACTCTCCATGTTCTGACTGACCCTAAAATTTTTAAAATTAATTTAGTCGCATCACCTATGGAAATAAAATGTTTGTCTAAACACCATTGAAAGAATGATAATAATAACCTCTAGAAGTTCGGGAGCGTGGTAATAACGTAGATGATTGAGCAGACGCGCCGAGGGGAGGCGCTCACTATTGCCATTTTTGCAGCACAGGCAACGAAATAGGCCCTTACAGGCTTGCGGTGCTCGTAAAGTAGATTGCTGCAAAATAATTTTCAGGTAATGCACATTTATTTTAAAACATGTACCTACTCAACTACTTGCTCTTGGGAAAAATCATTAAAATTACAATCAGCGTTTCTTTTTGACTTTCAATTATTCCACCACCCACAACTTCGTCTGTGTGGATTCCCCTAGGGGAGTTTAGCAGGGGATCCTAGTGGACGGAGGTTATTTTGTCGATCCCTCGGGAACTACACCTGACAACGTGTTTGCAAAATTTCATGATGGTTCAGTAGTTAAGACGTGAAGGCGTAGCAAATAAACAAACTGACTTTTGCATTAAATGCGTCATTAAATTTTATAATATTAGTAAGGATATTATAAAATAAAGTAATTAAGTAAAGATAATAAGTAAATTTACTTGCAGATATAATAATTAGAATTAAATACTTTTAAAATGTTTTAACATTTTATACATTAATTGTGTGTGATGGTTATTTACTTTTAGATAAAACAAAAAAGAATTACATTGGACAACTCAAGGTTGCTCTCTTCTTCCTCGGTAGTCTCACTTGCTACTTCTGCTGGAGTCTCATTCACTGGCGCGCTGCTTTCTACGACATCCGTCCCAGTAGTCACTTTTCCGCCCAATTTCTAAAGACAATTCATGAAAATCATTAAAAACATTTCATTTTAAATCAATAAATTAAGTGGTTTTCCTGTCAAATAAAAGTATCAAAATAATCGTTTATATTGATAGTTTTTAACATATTTTGTTGCTTCTCTCAAACAAAATAAAAAAAAATTAAAACATTAATATTACGCGGACTTAAAATTACAATCACAGACATACAGATAACAAAACTTTGTAAGATCAATAACACAACATCTGAACATACATACAATTAGATCGGCTTACTGTCTGATAAAATATGCCTTTAGAAAAACTAGCATTTATAGCTTTATCAGACAGCTGGGCCCTCATTTTGTTTACCTATTACATTTCCTGAAATTATATGATTTCTCAAGTTCTCAACTTTTCTTGAGCTCTATTTCCTGGGAACAAAGCCCAGCAATGAACAAAGAAACAAAGCCCTAAATGTAATGTATTCTCATTATAATTATTTGTTATGCAAATAGAACAGTACTTACAAATGCCCGAAGTTTTCTAACATTGGCTATGAGCTCTTCCATTGCGTAGTTACGAGTTCCAAAGAACAGAGCACGGCAAACAGGACACATGTCGAGACGCATTTTGCAGCGACCGCACACATGATGGCCCTCATTGCACTGAAAGATCTGCCCCGATGGGATCTCATAGCACACGGGGCATTGCAACAAATCATCTAGGTCTGGTAGTGCCTCCGACTGCAAAAAACATTGGGGCGAAGCTTGATAATAATGACAATGAAATAGGTATAATTTTATAGTACTATTAATGTTAGCTCATCACTTAGAAAATGTCTGTCAGTACCAGTGGCGAAGGGTCCATCCATACAGTTAAACTGATGCATCAGCTCATCTTTTAAAAATCCCACCCTACCGTTACACCATGGAGATCATAACATTTATGTAGACCTTCGCCACAATTTTACCCCTCGCCACTGCTATAAAAGCAAGCTATGCAAACAAAAGGCAAGCTTATGTTGATGGTACAAATTGACGAGGTAGAGAATTCCACAGCAGTGATGTTTTTCTACATACCACTCCAATAGACCTGACACTCCTGTATACCTTATTACAGGAATGTTAAAAAATGAAATCAGTTATAGGATTGCTGTGCATACCCCTGGGGTATGCAAAAAAACTAATTGGGAATCACCGTTTTAGAGATTGATGTAGGTTAGGAAAGTGAATTAAAGCAATAGTCCACATGATCTTGTGAGGTATCTTGTGACCTCACCATTGGGTGATCATGCCCATTGGGGCAGGAAAATGTTTAAAGTAGCACAACATCAAATCAGTTGAATTGATAATGCCTGGACAATGTGCTGTGAAGTGAATAATAATATTGGGGTGTAAACCATTAAAGACCATGTGCTTTTGCAAATCTTATAAAAAACCTTAATGGTATTTTAGATTCTATTTTATGATTTAATATATTTCTTTGAAAAGACAGTTCAACAACTTTAACATGGTAAGAGTGCTTTTATTGCGATGAAATCGGTCACTGAAAATGTTACAATGTGAATTAGTATTAATTAATTAATTACAAAATATGATATTGTGAAATCTGAAAGTTATAGATAAAGTTAAATTGTGAGACTGAACTCTAATCACTTTTGCAATATTACTTACATTACATCACAATTAAAGAATGTTGTCAAGGTATGAGCGAGGGATTTTGAAGGTTATGGACCAGATGACAATGATTAATTTTATGATTGTATTCATTTATTAAATTTCTCAGACTTTATAAACCTTCGACCGGTAACTCCTGATCGCCACGCTTCAAAAAATCCAACGGTTGTTTTTTAATCTAGCAGATTTGACTACCTACCTACCTATGTTTTATTTTGCATGCACGACCTAGGTTTGTGAGACTGTACGGAGGTAGAATTAAATTCTTTGGACCAAATTTATGTCACCATTTTGTTTTACTATATTTACACTATTTTTAACTAAAAAGCAAGTTGGAAGATTTGTGTCAAGTAAAATATAATTAATATAGAAAACAAAACCGTATGATGGTATTTTTTACAATGCACGAAATATCGACCAACCAACGGACAAGGCTGAACAATGAAAAATGGTAGTTTGGAAAAAGTCACCTCACTACTTGTTAAAATATTGATATCTACCTTTAATTCCATCTTCTCCGACATCTTGTAGGGTTCTAGCCAACTATTTACCCACAATCAGGATTCTATTGGTAACATTAGACAAATGAAACGAAAAAATCAACGAAATTACAAATTACTTGAGCCACAGCTGTCGCTTCTACAAATGGCGTCGTCAGTGGTTGCCAGTGCAGCCAACCTCTGCCAAATTTTTCCCCCAAGAAATTTTAAAAGTTCCTCTAAAAACCCCCAAAGGACATGTCCTAATTTGGGCCACGTCTATGTACACCACCCCCACAGATGGAGAAAAATTTACTGATTCTGAGAAAAATACAAAAAATATAGAATGCATGGTTATAATAAAATAAATGGTACGATATACATATATACTGGGGCCTTACTATGAGCTCTTATAGCAGGGCTTATATTGAACTGCCTAACTTTTTCGTACTATGACCTCAACGGTTAGTATGAAAGCAGGGCTTAAACAGCCCTGTTTAAGGCCTGCTTTGGAACTGAACGGTTTTGTTATTTGCTGATGGTAATCCCCCAGCTTGTCAATCATTTACATTGCACCGGCTTTTCAATCAATTTTTGATTAGCGTATAGTTAGCAGCATGGAATTAGATGGTTTTGACTACGTCAAAAAATAAATAGTGATGAATAGCATTATAAATAGTGATACTATGGTTCAAAAGATATTTAAGTATCTTGGTGAGGCTGCTAACTTGACGTCAAGTTCGCAGGCACCTTAAGGCCGGCCACACACAGACGGAATCACGTTACGGAATTCCGTACGTACGTGATTCCGAACGCAGCTAATCCATACAAATCGATGGACTACCACACACATACGGGATTTTTCCGCACGGAATCTTCATACATTATCGAAATTACGTTCGGAATTCCGTTACGTGATTACGTCTGTGTGTGGCCGGCCTAAAAATACAGAGGCGCGTTCCAAACCTACGCTCCGAGTGCAACCTATCCAAAACCAAACGCTCTAACGGCGTTCCAAACATGAGAGCGTGTCGTTCGGTTAACACAACCATCCCGTTCCAAACGTCAGAGCGTTGCAACTTTTTAACCATCAAAATCGGTGGTTGGAAAACGCTCTGACGTTTGTCTATAAAAAAATGTCAATGTCAATGGGGTTGGTAAACTTTTCCAAAACTGTTGTGAATTATATATTTTCTGGTATAGACCGAGCTCCCACTGCATGAAACCTTACCTCACAAGGTGGAACAGCAGACATGTGTTACAGCAATAGATATTTCTTAGGAACACTGGATTTTAGTGGGTTGCCATCGCATATCCTGGAAGAACATATATTTTTTTTCGTTTTCGTACCGCTATTTTGACCGAAAATTACATCATGAGGTGGAAGATCAAAATTACCCATCGAAAGAGAAACATTTGGAGGTCAAAACCCGCATGGGTTGCCAGCCCCTACCCTGGCAGGTTTCAAGATCAGCCAAGTTTTATGATGCCCAAAAATGGGGTCACTTACCTCATCAGGTGGAGAGATAAAATTGATGCAGATCGATAGCCCTAGATGTGCCATTCATGAATATATAGGGTTGCCTGCCTTCAGCCTGGCAGTTTTTCTGGTCAGCCAGGGTGTGCGTTATAATCCCCAAGCATAAACACACCAAGTCAGAAATAAGTTCGAAAATCGTTAATAAAAACGGATGCAAGCGATTTTCGACCTTAAGCCGCGATTACATACGCCGATTTTTTGTTGCGTGCAGCAGCTAAGTCGCAATCGATGACATCGATTAAATAGTCTGCTGGAATCAAACACATTATTATATTTTGTTGTATGGTATGTGGCTGGAATCATAGATAGCTGGAATGCACCCAACCTGACACTGACTGAATGTATAGTATTGCTTTCTCTGTGCTGACTGACACTGACAGTTAGTTGATTTGATCTGTGTAATAAAGTAAAAAAAATAGTTAACTTTTTAAATGCTTAGGTATTTATTTTCTCTGTAAAACTAAAATAAAGTCAGTGAAATAAATACATCATTATAATGTTCACAATCACAAAGAAGAACTATTATTATATTGTTTAATAACACAAAACGAAGTTGAACACAAGTGAAACACAATTACTGTGTTGAATGAAGAAATGACTCATTGCTATCAAATAAAATAAAATTTAATTAAAATGTTTCTTATCATAATCTTGTTCAGTGCCGTTTGCAATCAATGTAAGTGTTTTCTTTTATTTCACAATAAGTTTTGTATTATTATTATAGGAATTAAAAAACTAAATGGTATTTCCAGTGTCCTATGGTGAAAGGCTACATGAGCAAATCTATTCTTCAATAGAAGGTGGTGCAGCATGTTTCAGGAGATTAAATGGTACCCACCAAGTGGGTTGTTCCTGTAAGTATATGTGTTCTCAATAGTTGTTACCGATGAAAGTATAGTATATGATATTGAAATTATTATGACGTGATTGATAATTGTTTGTATTGTATCTCCTTGATAGCCAGTAATAATGGTGCCGTGGGGGTTGTGCACCTTGTTAGAGAAGTGAGTGATGCCGAATGGTTAGTCAACAATGCTAGTGCCGGGCGATACATGGCCATTGTCAGCACTACGCTTGTCCATGATGTCATCAACATCTTTTTGGAGAAGCCAGGAAATGTTGCTGGGTTATTGTTATTCCACAATTCGTCTTTGGGGTGAGTTGATTGTATTTTTCTTAGTTTTCCACTTAAAGAGTTAGGCAAAACATGAGCTTCCCATATAAATGTACCTATTACCAGAATGATATGCAATTTGTCCAACCAACCCAATTCAAAATAAATGCTACTTTTTTACTTTTTTCATACAAAACTGTAAATCGATTTTTTTTTTGGTTTGATATTTTTTATTTAATAGATAGAACCCTAGACAAATCCTGTCTTAATCAGAATAAAAGTTAATTATACTCAAATTGCAAATCATTTTGGTATGTATGGTACGTTTGTATGGGAAGCTCACATTTTGTCGGACTCCTAATTGAAATGTGTCTGCAGTTTTGGAGTATTTAATAATGTTCTTACTTACCTTTCAGAGTAAGTGCTTTTTCCCAAGACTCAAGATGCCCTAATGAATATGCCTCAGGCCCTGGCAGTACATGTTCTTCAACTGCATCAAGTACTTTAGAGTTTTGGAATGAAAGAGGTACTAATTTGATGAGAAGGAATATACCTTTTCCAATATTTTTCCTACCTGAATCACGATTGGAGGAGATAAAAAAAATAGAAGATTGCTTTGAAAGGTAATAATAGATAATACTATGTAGTTAAAAAGATGTCCTGGCTATTTTGTACCACATTTATTCTCAAATACATTATAACAATTAGATCTTGTGTTTAAATTTTAATTTTGATATTGAAACAGCTGTGACATCAAAAGTTATTTGATTGCCATTTTTAAAAGCTGTAGTTACTGGTGTCTGGTGTGTCGATTCGGTTAGCACGACTTAGCTAAATTGACAGGACTAAACTTAATTTTAGCATTCCGTCCTGTCTTTTCGATACAGAAAGAAAAGGATGGAAAGCTAAATTTAGTTTAGTCCTGTCAATTAAGTTAAGTCGTTGCTAACCAAATCGACACCATTGACAACATTTGCCCAAAAGACACTACATATACCTGTCCTAGTGACCTAAACACTAAAGCGGCTTTAGCGGAATTTGATAGGCTATAGTATAGCCTTGATAGGCTATAGTATAGCCCTGATAGGCTATAGTATAGCCTTGATAGGCTATAGTATAGCCTTGATAGGCTATACTGTAGCCTTGATAGGCTATACTGTAGCCTTGATAGGCTATAGTATAGCCTTGATAGGCTATAGTATAGCCTCAAAAAAAGTCTGGAACGGGTGGTAGAAAAATATAGACGATTCAAAAGTACTTAATAATTAAGTTTATTTGAATAAAGCTTATTTCACTTTCACTATACTATAGCCTTGATAAGCTATAGTATAGCCTTGATTGGCTATAGTATAGCCTTGATAGGCTATAGTATAGCCTTGATAGGCTATAGTATAGCCTTGATAGGCTATAGTATAGCCTTGATAGGCTATAGTATAGCTTTGATAGGCTATAGTATAGCCTATCAAATTCCCTTTGACATTTTATGGACCCCCCTGTCTATTGTCAACACAACAAGTACTATGTTTTGTCAATTACAAGCTGGCAAAAACTCAATGTGGATTGTTTGTTTTTACAGATTTAACTTGGACATAAATAACCAAGGAGGCAGACCTCTGTGTTCAGTACAGATGTCCTCTTTCATGTTTGCTGCAGTAGACAGCATAGTTTGTATGAGAAGGTTAGAAGAATTCAATTAAATCGTAATAATCAAATCATTAATTGCTTACAAGTGCTGGAATAATATTCCTCCACCGATTAGGGGCCTGCAAAGTATCAACGGTTTTAGGAAAAAACTCAAGCTGTTTCTTAATAACTTTCAGAAAATGCAGGAAACTCAAGTGCGGGATACAAGTGCACTTTGACAATACTTTTTCTTACCTTGTTTGTATGTCCCATATGCATTGTAGTGTCGATTCTGTCTCCCGATGTTGGTTGATTTTTTTATATTGCATTGAACTGAATTATCAATGAACCGTATCAATGAAATTCTATGTTTTGTGTTGCCTTTTGTGCACGGGGATTACCCATACTGCATTGGTTTATATTGTTTTTATTTTTTTTTTAGTTTTCTTTAAATTGTAATGTTTAGTTTTATAGTATGTTTTGCCGGTCATTGTTCCGTGGCATCACCAAACCGGTTCCAACGGAAGATCAGCACTTGGTCAGGGGCCAAGTATTATGCTGAGTTGGGACCGATTTGGGACAAATCGTAACCATCAATGTATTTTAAAATAGTTGTTTTGTCTCAAATAAAGATTTTTCTATTCTATTCTATTCTATTCTATTAACTGTTTATAATAATAACTAGCAGCCGCCCGCGGTTTCACCCGCGTGGTTCCCGTTCCCGTGGGAATATCGGGATAATAAGTATCCAATGTTTTAATCTAAAGTCTGACTATCCTTACTTGTCTTATAATATGGTAAAAAATCTTCACCCAACTCTTTAATAAAATAATCATTTATAAAATACAACAAATGGTTTTCCACTCATAGATTATGAAAAAAATTGTTAATAATTAATAACAATTTCTAAAGTTACTAACATAATTTTAAATAACGATTTAAATATAAAAGACTTATGACAACTGTCAAAAACTGTTTATTAAATATATAAGACAAGCAAGGATAGACAGACTTTAGGCTATCTACTATCTGTGTGCCACATTCCAACCAAATCTGTTCAGTTGTTTTTGCGTGATTGAGGAACAAACATCCAAACCTACAAACTTTCACATGTATAATATTAGTATCAAACTATTTCTTCCAGGTCAGCTGGCTCTGCTCTTATAACACCAGCCAAAGTGTGCGATCCTTTGGGAGATCTAAATGTTTATTATTCATTATTTCCTCAAAGCAAGGTGTGTATGTGATGTTGTGTGTTATATTATAATATTTGATTATAAATTTAAAGATAGCGTCCTTCGATCAAGAATATTCTAGATAACGCTTCACGAACTAAAACAGTACGCAAAAATGGCACCCAAATAGCGTCCCATTTACAAACTTTTCGTTTATTTTGTACATACTCACCTCTTATTTTGTACAAAACACATCTTTTATCACTTACTTTCTGCAAAATAAGCGCCCAGTTTGTAAGTGGGACACTATTTGAGGTGCCATTTTTGAGACTGACCGGCATTCATCTTTTACTGGATTCTATTTTACATCATGCTTGTTCTTTTAGGAGGCCAAAAAACCAGTGGTTATGGTTACTGCCAGAATAGATTCGGCGTCACTATTTGATGGTATGTTTGAAAGATAATAACTTTTCGGTTTTGTACTTCTGGCTACTAATGTGTAAAAAATATGCTAATTATGTTTGAAATCAATAGGTATATCACCAGGAGCAGCAAGCTCGACTGTGGGGATGGTGACTCTCATTACTGCAGCTACTATCCTCAGACAGATGATTCCAGCAGACATAAATACCTATGGTAATTTTCCATGTATTTTATACGCAACTATGAATAATTAGGATAGGTCTATGCCACATGAGAACTTGAACAAACTTCTTGTAATTCCTTAGCTTCTGTACTTACATAACTGCAGGTCTATTGGTTAAAACCCATGATGTTAATAAAAGCTTTGATTTTACAGATGGATGTGATTATGATACTTCTTTTTGGCACAAATAAAAAGTTATAAAAGAAAAGTAGCAATGTATCACATCTTTCCGTCAAATCAGAGCTTACCTTCACTAAATTGTTTTTAGCCGATAGACCTGGGGCCCTACCGGCTAACTTTTCGAATTTCGACGAGTCTGCCGAGCTTCAACTTAAAACAGATAAATCTAAGTAACGAATTTCGTATTGTACTATTTGTCGAAGTTATTTAGAAGATATCGATGTTCTTGTAACATCATAAATTGGGGTTCGATATTTTGTCCCGACTGGGGTTCGATTTAGCTGTTTTAATTTGAAGCCCAGCAGAATTTTCGAAGTTCGATGCGTTAGCCGGTACGGCCCCTGCTGGTCACTGAAGTGTCTTTTTCTGAATATGTTGCTCCGTACAAATAAAATTTTATTCAAATACTTTTATTGCTTTGTATTTTTTATAGATAAAAATGTGCTCTGGACACTATTCAACGGCGAAGCATTTGACTATATTGGATCACAGAAGGTTGCGTATGACATGATGTTTGGGGAATGGCCTCCGATTGCGCCCCTGAAGTTTGCCGACGTTGACTTGTATTTCGAGATCGGCCAAATCGGTGGTTCGCTTTTGGCTCACCAAGACAACGACGATTGGCCGTTCCATGTGTTTGTCCCGAACATGGGGAATAATGTAGTTGAGGTGAGACATTGCTTAATACAGAATGATTTTTATGTTTAATTAAATGGTAATATTGCGTAAAAATATTCTAACTAGAGTTAGAATCGTATACGCGGCGCTGATACAGTTTAATTTATGTCATTGGAAAAAAAGATTTATTTCATTTAGCAGTAAAATTAGACATCGTATATTTTAGGTCTATTAAAATTCTGCGGACTTCTTTCGTGGCGCAGTCTCTAGACCACTGCTTATTCACTAAGACCTAGTGAATGACTCCTATTGACACGGAAGCGCATTGGGCCAATTAAAAAGAGCTTTTCAATTCATACCGAATCAATTGATGTCGGCGCCTGTGAATTGCGCTCGATGATAACTTTGGTGTGCATTTTGAGGGTTTAACTGAGATCTGAAATGCATTGCCATGGTGAAGGTTGTTATGGAAGACTAAGCTGTGGACTTAATACAATATATTTTATTCTGTAGTATTCTTAAGTAGATAGTACTAAAATTCTAAATATCATTTTAATTTCAGGTTGCAGATATAGCCAATGAGTTGAAAGCGTACCTTGAACAGTTCAACATGAGCTTGCCACAGATAACTTCAACGCAAAATTTGCCCCCTTCCTCGCTACACTCCTTCAGGCGCGCCATCTTCCGGAATCAATCGTCAAATGACATCTCTACGAACAGCGAAATGTTACAAATGGTGATGGTAGACCATAACGAGAGATTCACCAACATGTTCTATAATTCTGCATTAGATGAATATAGTAAAATTGGTTTCGAGTATCATAATATTAGTATTGGCAATGATGGGACCTGTAAGTAAATAAAAGACTTCTAAACAATTTATTTTCTTTTTTCTGTTAGTATTATAAAGTTTTTTTTGCAGTTATTTCAACAAATGATCTTATCGCAAATGGTACGATGAAAAGGACGGAGACTCAAGTAAAGATTGCTTTTCTTGCGACTGCTGTCGCGCGCACATTGTATACTCAGATCGTAGGCGAATCGTACACCGGCAACTTGACAGCTTCTGCTCATTTAGTAAGTATAGGTTTCCTAATCACACTGTTGGAACGACGAACTTGCTGCAAGTTCGTTTTCATCAAACGGTTGCGCAACCGTTCCATATTCTCCGACTTTTAATCCATCCATGATCGGATGTTAAAGCATACTAGATTTCATGTTGACTTCTTAAAGGTGGAGTAGGAAATTGATATGAAGTATCTAGATAATTTTTCGTGACATACATGGGTATACCATATATTTTTTCGAAATATTCCATCTTTGGGCTACTGCAAAGGCCACTGCAACTGCATAGTTATCTTTGCACTATTCTAGTAGCCTACCTCAATCAAACTTAATATCCTTACTAATATTATAAATGCAAAAGTCCGTTTGTTTGTTGCGCCTTCACGTCTTAACTACTGAACTGATATCATCATGAAATTTTACATACGCGTTGTCAGGGAACAGAAAAGGACATAGGGTACCATTGATCTCGAAATAAAGTACTGTTCCCGAGGGATAGACAAATAACTGTCCACGCAGACGAAGTCGCGGGCGGCCGCTAGTGTTAAAATGCATTTTTTAATCGTCATGTTATAAACTCTACTTCTCATTTAATGTGCTTTAGAGACATAGCGCACTTGCGGCCAGCGAGATCGGTATATTAGTATGAAATTGCCGCAGAGCGCGCGCACGTAGCTGCACGCGGCCAGCGGCCTCGCCTGGCCGCGGCGGCCAACGAGAACGAAGCGACGCCTGGCTGCTGCGGCCACTGAGATCATATTTAATTGAACAAAAACACCAGAGTGAGCGCACTTGGTCGCAAAGCCAGCCGCAAGTGCGCTATAGGCCATAACTAGACAACTTGTTAAAATAGCCTTAAGGATTCGATCTGGGGACACATTCCACTTAACGAATTTGCATTTTTAATGAGGAAGTCGGAATCGCCAAATAAAATAAAAAAAACTAGCAAATTAAAAAACTTTGAATATTAATAATTCTGGGCCTCGATTCTGCTAATGGTAACGTAACGTAACGTCTTGAATGACTACGTCTTTCAATCGTGTTTCAGTTTTGGGTTTAAGAAACAAGAACTGTGTCAATAAGCATAACAATTCAAACACGATTGAAACACAAATGACGTTAACAATAGAAGAATCAAGACCCTGATCCAATGTTTCGTTAACAGGTAGATGAGATGTTATACTGCTTCTTGAAGAGCCAAGCTTGTCGGCTGCTACTGGCCGCGGATTACGCAAAGAGCACTAGTACTGAAGAAGACTTGCCGGAGAAGCCCGCGCCGCTGTACGTGGGCGTGACGGTCCACGCGAGCACCGCGCCGGTGTTTGTTGGACACCTGCTGGCGCTCCTTACTGGCTCCCACCTCACTGCCAACCAGACACAGTGCGAGGCGATGGACAGACTCGTGAGTAACAACTGGTTAAAATCTTAGCTCCCTGCCAGTGGGGTATCACTCCGCGCTTAAACTTTTATTTTAGCCTACTGCTCGCGGCCCACTCGATAGGGCCATTGGTCGAGGGACATCACCGCGCCGGCACGCACGCTGTCTGCGAGCGACAAGCACGCCAAAACACGAACGAGTCGGTTCTTAATTATTTACTACTACTTTTTACGTAAATTGTCCCGAACATTATTTCCAAATAATATCATTTTCACACAACTAACTTAGAAATTCAATTATGCTCAGCTCATTTAGAAATTAGATTAGTTTTGTTTTATATTTAATAATTTAATTGTATATTCATCGACATAACGGATGTTTTCTATGATATCAGAGAGACTACCGAGTAGCAACCTTAACGTTTGACGAGTTTTATCTGTTGAGTGCGACAGAGCTACGCGACAGGAAGAGAAGCGCTTCGTAGGTGCTTATAAAATTATGCACGCAGCGCTGTGCAATTTGAAATTGAACTTTATTGCCGTGCATCGAGAGTAGCTTATCATTTGTCCTCGCGCCGATCGTCTTCTGTACGTTAGTACTATTATTTATGCTGTGTCCTTGCCACACCTCAGACACTCCATACAAGCTCCTCATTATAAATAGATGACGTCAGATGACGTTATTGTACATGCGCAGCTGTGTGTGTAACTCTAGGTCTACAGTTACTGTATGAGCGGCGTTCAATTCATAATTCGAACTTTTTGGAAAATAAAGTACGACGCATTGCTTTTTAATATCAAAATAAGTTGACAGTGGACAAACACGACTAAAAAGTTACGATGCATTGCTTTGAATATCTATCAAAATAAGTTGACAGTTGACAAACACGACTAAACAAGCATACGATTCGGCATACGAACTCGCGGGGTGGGGTGAAATAATTGCTTCTAGGGCGGGGCGGGGAGTGTCCTTTCTGTACGTAGTACTTTTATCTATTCTGTGCTCCTGTGGTATCCATTAATGCTAATACTAAGGGAGCCATTACACGGTAGGTTTTGCTGTCAGTTTAACCACAGTCACGGCCGTGACTGACGATTAACCTACCGTGTAATGTAGTGACTGATGGTTGCATGAAGTTGATTTCTTCTTTCCATCAGTCAATCAGTCAAACGTAATTAATGACTGATGGAATTTGACTGACGCTTGCATGAGCAAGTAATGGCCGCCTAAAGTGTATTTAATCTACACGGTAAGAGCTTAGGCCCATATTTGAATGCTCATTTTTCTACTTTGTGGAAGCGGCGTCGTATAAGTGATGTACGAACCTTGATATCTTAATAGATAAATAAGTGATTTACGTACACATCATATAAATGTCCAACAAAGCTGTAATTATATGATTTAAAATCTGGTTTTCTTTTCAGGAATACTCATATTATTGGCTTAAAGGCTGGAACCATAGTGGCGTTTGTATCCAGACGACGATGAACTTCAGTCAAGCTATCAGTCCCGCGTTCACAATTTCAAGTAAGATTTAGATTGCTTTGGAGTTTTTTCAATGTCACTTCTAGAAATTTTCGCCTTAACGCTTGGCCACGCGAACCGGCGGCGACTAGCGCGAGGCCCCATCCGCCTCTCGTCTCCCACAGCGTGAGCGCGCACATTGAACGCACGCGCCTAAGTTAGGGCTGCCATAAATTCTGAGACGCCGACCAGAGGGGCATTATGAACAGAAATATGGTAAACCAAGGATTTTTCAAAAACTTTTAGTGCTACTTGCTGACCGAGACACCGGAACACAACGCTTCAAACCGGGACATGTCCCGGTGTACCGGGACGTGTGGCAGCCCTAGGCTAAGTGGCTGGCTGCAGACTGTGAATAAAAAACATTTCCTACAAGCAATGCGATTAAATTGACAACAGTCAGTGATTTGCAGCAACGTCAGAGCTCTTGCGGTATGAAAATTCTCGAGTGACGTTGCAGCGGATCACTGTCCATTGTCAATTTAATCGCACGGGACCGTGATATCACGCACCGTGTGAATTCATCATCATTCATCAGAATGATGAACTACTTACAGTATACCTAATGAGGATCAGTAACGATTTTTGTTTAGTGGCTTATCAGAAAGCTTATGCCACTACATGATTAACTGTGAGGAAGTTTTTGCGATATTTCTTAAACCTGAGAAGCTATACGAGTTAAAACGAGCTAAAACACTGTTATTTTGACATTATGACGTTATCGAGAAGTACGCGAACCTTATGTCGTACGTGATAAAGCACATATTGCATTGAGCTTGGCATTTCCTTCAAAACCCTTATAACTCAACCATTTCTAAATGGATTTCAAAAAATCTTTAAGGCGCGGTGGTAGTGAAACTAGGGCCGCCACTACATTTATTTTTATTACTCGTAAACCAAGTCAATATTTAAAAAAAGCTCATGTAATAATCTGTTAAATTATCTCTTATATTTTTTGAATAACTCTTCAACGGTTATCATTTATTCTGTAAGTTTCAAAATCCATAATTGCCAAAGTGGTTGAGCTAAAATGGATTTTAAAACTTACAGAAAGAATGAAAACTGTTGAAGAGTTATTCAAAAAATATTAGAGACAATTTAAGAAATTATTACATGAGCTTTTTTTAAATATTGACTTGGTTTACGAGTAATAAAAAAAAATGTAGTGGCGGCGCTAGTTTTACTACCTACAGCGCCTTAACTAAGTTTCATAGCTATAAATATGTTTTTATATAATACCAATAAAACTATAGGATTCAAACCTGTTACTAATCCTCATTATTGATGCTTGAATGAATTTCTGCAGATTACGATTTCACCTCCGGCGAGTACTCAACGTGGACGGAGTCCGTGTGGCTAGAACTGTCAGTGCGCGTGTTCGTATCGGCGGGCGGCGGCGGCGCGCGCGCGGCGGCGGCGGCGGGCGCGGCGGCCACGCTGCTCGCCGCCCTCCTCACGTACTGGCTGCAGACCAGAGCGCGGCACATCTTCGTCAACACCCCCACTGGATCGCTCATCTCTGGCGACGCGGCCGCTGGGTGAGTTGTCTTAACTTAACTGTCGCGGCGCCACTGCTCGCCGCCCTCCTCACGTACTGGCTGCAGACCAGAGCGCGGCACATCTTCGTCAACACCCCCACTGGATCGCTCATCTCTGGCGACGCGGCCGCTGGGTGAGTTGTCTTAACTTAACTGTCGCGGCGCCACTGCTCGCCGCCCTCCTCACGTGCTGGCTGCAGACCCGAGCGCGGCACATCTTCGTCAACACCCCCACTGGATCGCTCAGCGGCCGCTGGGTGAGTTGTCGAAAAGCCGGCTCCACAAGTTGACCACAATATTGGCAAATTCATCGTACGTTGCCAACTTTGTATATAAACGTACGACGGACGTACGATACGAGGTTCTTTCAAGCATCAACGAACATCAGCGTCATTTGCCAAGGTTTTAGCAAACATGTGGAGCTTACATAAAGCGACAGTGGCGCTAGTTGCAACACTATACATATAAAGTCACCATAACCAAACTTAACTGTCAAGGCTCACGTAGTTCAACTATAAGCATAATTTTGATACAATATTGACTTGTAAACTTCAACTTCATAAATGAAAAGGTCTGTCTTCCTTCACCGAGCGGCTCCAACTTTCACTTCAAAATGCTTCTGCATGCAATATTGCCTTCAAACCGTTCGCTTTTCCTTTCAACTTCTGCCTTATTTATCTTTTTTGAGAAGGTAGAATAGGGCATGCGCGATTGAATGCAACGAGGCAAGCCTTTGTTGAAAGCGCAAGAGGAACGGGAAAGCAGCTGTGTCAAAACACACCTTTAGGCGCATACATACATTATACAGTACGAGGCAAACATCTTGACACTTTTTCAACGGAGTGGGGATAAGTTCACGCAAGTGCCCTTGTGATGTGAGCGACCAATAGCGCGCGTCCCTCTCCCGCCGCCCGCGTACCTCACCGCTACGCATACCCAAACAATACGCGATCCGCGCAATCCCCACCCGATTCCAAGATGTTTGCCTCGTACTGTACTTACATGTTCGATTAACTGTGCCACTTTTTATAAGCCACTGAGCCCGTGAACTTTCAATTGACAGACTATTAGATCTATTATATTATTATTATAATCTCTAGTAATCGTAACTTTTTGTTTCAGGATACTGAGAACAGTGAATTGTTAAGATAAGAAGATTCGACATTTAAGACTGGCTGTGTGACGTGTAGTTAATTAGTAAAAATCATTCCTAATTTATACTTTCATTACATTTTTTATTGATGAAATAGTGCTAACAGTGCACAAGTATAAAATAATAGACAAACCGATAAGAAAAGCTGTTAGTTGTTAAATAAAAAATAAAATTAAAAAGCACTTACTTTAAGCGAATAATTAATGCAAGATTAATGATACTATAACTAGATAGTATTTGTATTAAGGTCTATTATAGACAAACTGATCCCTCTTTAGATATATTTTCTAACTTTGACTTGACAATCTGTCTTTGTAGTCATAAAGTGCCAGCGGAGACCTTAATTGAATTTCACGGACTTACTAAATTAAAATAGTAATAAATCAAAGTATATAGTTGGAAACTGTATCTTAGAGAAACGATTCGTAATTTGGATATAATCGAAACGAAATAAAAGGGCTTGTTACCTTTTATGTTATCAAATTATAAAAATGAGTCTAGTAGCTGCCTGTCTTAATTATTTCCTAGTAATTTTCTGAGGCCCAGTGATTCGATATTTGAAAGCTTGTCCCCATATTATATTATACTAATTCTGTTTACTATTACTAGAAATAAGTAGGTTTATTCGATTTTCTTGACAAGTGTAAGTAATTAATTTCATTACAGTAACTTATTTTTTCAATAAAACTAATTATTAATCTATTACAACTTTTTATTTTTTCTAAATATTCGTACTACAAAATATATTCAACAATGACTTACCTAAAGATTTTGAAAATTCTACATAGTAAGAGTATAATGTTACATGGTTTTCCCAGTATAAATCTGTTACGGTTTGAAAGCAAAGTTGATTTTGTTGATAAAGATACTTTTGACTACAAGTTCCACATATTTCAGCAGAAGTAATATCTTTTGATTGCTGATAACTAAAAAGCTCTTTTTGATAATCAATTTCCGAGCTCACTTGAGTCTTCTTAAAAAGTTTTGTCAACCAATGTTTACTGTGTAAGAAATAATTGTTATACATTTTATGGTTGTTCTCGAAAACGTTGTTGATAATTTTGTCACCATCTGAATTTAGAGAGTCAACAGTGTGGTTAGCATCACCGATTTCACTGCTCTGAACGTCGTGTAACCCTGATTTTCCCTTTACCTTTTGTAATGAAATAAAAGATTTTGAAAGCTTCGTCTTAAGAGATTCAGAGTCTGAAAACTTACAATTATCTGTATAATTTTCAGTAATCATAGTAAGTTCAAAATCACAGATTGATTGTTTTTCGTCAACTGGTTGATGGGTTTCAATACTATTTAAGGATTGTTCGTAAAATTCATCTGTTTCGATGTTTTGATCATCATTATCAGCGTTCGTTGCTTCATAAAAGACTTCATCAATTTCTTCTATCTCTATAGAGCCACAATAAGATTCTGAATTTATTTTGTAAACGTCTACATACGACATACTAGTTTTGATCGACTTGCAGTCAGTCGGTTCCTCAATAATGGCCTTGCTTATATTATAGGCTGGTTCTACGAAATTGTTGGCATTTATATACTTTTCGTCAATTAATTCTGTTATTGATACGCAATCCGACATTTTTACATTATCCACAATTTGTTCATCTCGCTTTTGGTACGAGAGACAATTTATCTGACTGAAAAAATCATTTTGATATAAATCCGTGAAAGTTAAGGCTTTTGTTTTATTATCTTGTTGAAGTATTCTCATGTAAAAGTTACTTAATTTCTCAGTGATATGAATGCAGATCGACTGACCAACTGTATACCAATCGCTAATTTCTTGATAAAAATTATTGTTGAAGGTCGTAAAAATAACATTGTCTATCTTTTTGTTTACTTCAACTATGAGATTAGGTGTGAAATTGACTATTATTACGAAATAATGTTGTGCTATATAATATAAAGTATTAGTTTTAATTTTCTTCTGTAATGCATCTATTATGTAACCTTGGAAAATGTTTTGGATATACCAGTTTTGGCCGATTACTGAAAGGGCATTTTTGTCTTCGTAGTCTCTTCTCTTATTTGGTTCGGAGGCAAAAACTCGTAGAAAGGAAAGGGCGTTCGAGAGTTGTACATATTTAACAAAAATATTTTTTTGCTTTCCTAGGCATACTAAACTCGACTGATTGTCGAGAGGATTGAGAACTTCTAATGTTTTATGCCTCATTTCAAATGCTAAGCTATCTTGCTGTGTCTTAGTAGTTTGAACTGTTATATTTGCACAGCCTAGTAATATATGTAGCAGAATTTCGTGATCAGATGCCTTAATTACTAATTTACAATAATTTGCTGGGACCACTGCTAAATCACGTTTAGTACACAGAGCTCCATACTGTGATTGTTGAGTAGGTTCGTTACTCAATTTGGTAGGTTCATACAATCGAATTGTCTTAGTTTCATTCTCGTTATAGCTACATTTGTTGGAAACTTGTAAGATGCAGTTATTAAAAAAAATAAACCATTTTACTATTTCAATCCCTAACATATTTCCGTTATCCATTACCAAGTATTTAGCGTTCTTTGTATTCATGTTTATCTTTTCATCTGAATAGTTTCGATTTTGGCAATAACTATATGCGATATTATGTAAAACATCCACGTTAAAGATGAATTTTAATTCATTGATTATGTTCAAGAAGTATTTGTCCTTGTAGATTACATTTAAATAATTTCCTTCGTTTCGTCTCTGTTCTATCGCTGTATCTTGTAATCCGTCCATAGTTTTGGTTGCTTTATTGGTGAAGTGCTTGTGGTCTAAATTCTATAGATGAACATTAATTAATTGATATTGAGTAATGATCACACTTGGAATTATTCATGAAATGTAGGTAGGATGGGTAATAGTTAAATGAATGGAACATATTACATTCAAAGATATTAAAATTTTAGTGACTTGATCATGATAAACTGCTGTTTGAAAATAAGTAAAAAATATGGAAGTAGGTATTGCGCTATAAAGTATTTCAAAGATTTAAATATGTCCTCGTGTTTAAATCCCTGTAAGGCAATCACAGTACTTATATAATATTTAAGCTTTATAACTTATACATATGTATGTATAAGTTTTAAAACTTAATTAATAAATATAGTGGTACTACATTAGGTGTTGTTGTGTGTACGAGATTTAACACTTACTTTCATTAGTATTATGAAGAGACCTTTTCCATAAGAAAATTTAAATCCTTCAATATAGCTTTAGACCTATTTAACACTTCACCAATCTATCAATAATTCATTTACATGATTTTATTACAATCCATAATTTTGAAGTGTAAAATAAAAACCAAAGTCACTTTGACTTTTGAATAAATAATAGCCAAGAACACAGAACACATACTCCTAGCGGAGAAGAATAACAACTCCATTGTTAAGAAATGGGTTTCCGTTTTTACCGGAAGTACGCTTCTAGTGTCACCTATAGTCAACCCACCACAAACTCTATGGCGGGAACATTTGAACAATACTTTCTTATAAGATTTCTTTCGATGGAGGTATAGGCAATTTCACATGTAAGAAAACTTTATGGTAAAACTTACCATAAAGTTTCCTTACAAGTGAAATTGCCTATACCTCCATCGATAGAATTCGTAAGCAATATTGCCCATCAAATATAAAATAAAACAGAAAAATGTTCCCAAACATGTTTATTGCATGAAATAATAGTGCATAATAAATATTTATCCATGAGTAATATGACTTATTTAAGAACATAAAATTAGGTGTAAAGTCAACCCGTTAAACAAAATATTCTATTAGTGTCCATGACATCAAACAGGATAACATATTTTTTCTACGACATTATTATCTTTTGGATAAAAGTTATCGGTTGATCACAAAACTATCAGAGATAGTAAATTGTAATTTGGACAACTTATCTAATTTCTATTATTTATGAGTTCTAAGTTCAAAGGGCAAGCAAAAGTAGAAAATATCTGGTTGTTTGTATAACTAATAATATTTAACTGATTTTATTGCACTATTTAGGGATAAGTGGAAACTCTCGAGTACCAGGGCCACATAACTATTGAGAAGCTAACTTCTGTTAGATTTTAGTATGTTAACATTAGTTACTCCTGTAATAGGTTACTTCTTTGTAACTATGTAGTCCTGGTACTTCTAGTAGCTAATAAAATAGGTATACTTAAAACATTTTACAATTAGGTCAGTTCAACTTGTTTTCAAACATGAATGCCACAAAAAATGAATATAATCTGGCATGTTGCTTATTTATGCAAAATTATATTCATTTTGCGTTTAAGTGCAGACGCTGATGCTTCGTCTGCAAACAGACGGTTTTTAAGGGTACAGAATCTATTCACACATATATGAAAAACATTTGTGACAATAAAATTAATATTATCATTTTTGTGGCAGCTATGGAGAAATTCGAAATTAACACTAGTTTTTAAATTTTCTATTAAATATTTTTTCAATTCTTTCTTATACCCATTCTCTTCTAAATACAAGTTAATATTTGTTGCACATGCTTCTACACAAGCAATTAACGGTTGGCTAGCATAATGTAAACTTTTTTTATATTCATTATATTCTTTGCATTGGACAAACATATGAACAATATTTACATTTTTCGATACAAGGACTGAATTACAGTGTTTACAGTTTAAATTAGCTATATTTTTTAATAAAAATCCACATACATAGGCACAAGCCTGTACTTCAGGAGTATCACCAATATCCAAAATGGGAGTAGATAATGGACCTTCCACTACCATTTCCTCTGTGTCCAAATCTTCATTCGCCTCAGTGGGTTGTGGAATTGACAAAAAAGTTGTAAAATTATTTATAATTATGTTGTTGTCCGTTTCACAATTATTCCCAGTGGTCCCAATATGGGCCATGCTGCTTATTATAGCGGTTTTAAGTCCAGCCACAAATTGGCCTACAGTAGGGTTGGCATTGGAGCCACAGTTGCCACGAATGCAACCAAACAAATTCTCTATTGGATCTTGTTGCAAACGTCTAGTGGCCAGACTTTTAATATTTTGGGTAGTAGACAATATTTTAAATAAACGTTCTACCCCATTAATAGTCCAAATCCATCCATCCTGTGACGGAGGGACACGTGGACTACCCACAAATTTTAAAGTACCAAAAAATGTTTTCATTTCCGAAAACAGCTGCAGATGTGGAGTTTTCGCCGTCATATTTGTAGCGTGTAGTTTACCGCGTCGCAGGTCGGGCGTGTCGCTGTTTAAACAGTCAAATATCTTATCAATTTTTGCTATAACACTTGCTGTGACAGCTGCATCAGGAGTGAGTGTTCCTGAAATAAATAAATATCGTCAATATTGTAAAATATCCCTAACCAATTCACAATTTATTTTCTACATATAAAGCTCAACAGTAAAAATTACTGTTAATGTAAACTAAAGTTTACATTATACGCTATAAGGGCCAGAATTACAGGTTAAGGATATGTCACAAATTGTCATATCTGGCCTTTATCTAGCAGATAATTTCATACAATCCTGTCCCACTTTTAAGTCAGAGTGCTATCCAAAACCTGTGATCGGGGCCTAACTATTGTTTATTATTATTACCATCAGATACTTTGGCGTAGATCCCCGCTGCCACAGTATGGCTTAAAACCTGAGCGGCTAGTTTCACGCGCATTTTTTGTTTGGCGTTTGGGTTTAAATGATCCTTTGTTAGAGCAGGGGCAAATACAAAATTATTGTTTTGTTTATCAAGTTCGAAGAAATTTTTAATATGAGACCACTTTGCTACACCTGAAACCAAAGAATATCATTAGTAACAATATAAATTGGTAACTTGAATTCTAAATAATAAGTTTGATTAATAATGCATGGATTAATAAGCATTAAAACTATACCTCTTCCTCTCTTATCTCCAGATGAAATATCCACCATGCAGTCAATATCATATTTTAGGAATAAATTTCTAAAACATTTTAATAGATGAGGTGTGTCAAACAATGTGACAATTTCTTTTCCATTGACAATTATACGTGGGTGCTCCTTAGTTGCACCCAAAATAGACAGAGCTCGCCTGTTTACTCCATCCATGTCACATACAGTGGCAGATATTTGAATGCCTGCTGCAAAACACTGATGCAAAATCTGGAATATTAACATTAAATATTGTTTTAGGTTTATCTAGTAGTTATATAATAATATACATATAACAAGCACTTGTGTTAGGTGCTAAAATATTTACCTCTTTTATAAGCACAGCCAGTCTATCAGCAGTTGAAAAACTGCTTGAAAAATAATGTGCAACAGGTTGTTTCACCTTCTTCCTTATTCCAGCTATCATAAATACTAAGGCATATGATGCCACATTTGGGGACCTTCCTTGTGGCCCATGATCTTCATATCCTTCGATGAAATCTTCTCTTCGATTATAATTAATGTTTTTTTTTAAAGACATTTCGTCAAACATTAAAATAAAATGATTGTCTGAAGGCTCTTGGTGTTTGACAAAATTTGATATTACTTCAAGCACAGGGTTGGCAATGCCAACAGCAAAAGGAATCCTATTGAGTAATGCCTTAAGAGTACCAGGTGAAGGCAATTGGAACAGTCTTCTTAACAATCTGTAGCAGGTTGGTGATCTTTTGTAAAGCCTCAAGGCTACAATTTTTTCTTCTTTTGTCCACCTGCAACCAGTGGACTTGTTACAATTCCTTATTTGAGCTTGCAAAAGGAAAGCAAATGTAGGAGATAGTTTTTCTTCCAACTTCTTCACAGCATTATTATCAGTGAGGTTATTTAATATAGCTTTCTTTTTCATGTTCTTCATACGATTTCGTAATTGACATAATTGTTTCAAATATTTCGAACATTTCTTATAAAGGTACTTCTCTTTTTCTGTTTTTAACTTGGGCTCCTGTTTAGAAGATGTTTCTACTTTTTCCAAATTCGATTTTCCACAATAACTTGTGTTGGATATATTTTCTAAGGGTGTTCTTTCAACAGCTTGTGAATCACCAGCCTTAGAAGAAATAGCTTCTGGGCCTTGAGAAATAGGGCCATATTCTTTGCACAGTTGTGAGGGACCCGGCTGTGGCTTGTTAAAAAAATGTGGTATCACCATGGACACTTGCTGAATCTGTAATGTAATAAAACTGAAAATAATATTTGTTTATTGCTTATTATTATAAATCCCAAAACAAACTTAGTAAAAAAAATCAATATAAATAAAATAAAATCCAAACATCTGTCTTGAGATTCATAAAATAAGTGGATTTAGTACTATGGAGACTAATTATTATTTTATTAGATACTGATATATATAATGAAGATAATAAGAAAGCCTGGAAGAGGTCTTCTAGGTGTCGCAAAGGGAGCAATAATACAAAGTTATTTTTTTCTGAAAATCCAATAATGTTTATGGAAAAAGTACAAGAGTAAAAGTTATATATTTTTATCTTATCAAACTGAAACAATAATAAAAAGTAAGCATTATCATAATATGCTACAAATTTGATTTAGTAATAACTAGCGGCCGCCCGCGACTTCGTTTGCGTGGACAGTTTTTTTGCTATCCCTCGGGAACAGTACTTTTTTCTGGATGAAAAGTTTCCGTTTCTGTACCCCTAAGAACATTTATGCAAAATTTCATAATGATCGTTTCAGTAGTTAAGTCATAAAGGCGTAACAAACAAACAAACGGACGGACTTTCGCATTTATAATATTAGTAAGAATATATTTAGTAAGGATTATATTGGGATCAATAATTTATTACTTACATCACATGGGACTGCAGAGTATAATAATCGTTTCTTTGAACTGTCAGTAAAATCATCATCAGTAAAATGATCTTGACACAGCATTCGGTGTTCACTAAACAACTTTTTCTGGAACTCAATTGAAGTGTGCTCTTCTGATGGAAAAAGATATTTTGCCCACATCGTACAACTGAAAAATTAACACATATTATTTCATTAGTTCTCTGTGTACCAGATGCTTCTTTAGCTATACATTGTTACAGAACCTGACTCTCCGACCTACAGTTACTTTGTATTATAATCAGAACAATGTGATGTTTCCTAAATATAGGTTATCATAGCATGATAAAAACCCTCAGAACACATTCAGAAATCACTCAACATTTAGTATTTATTAGGATTACGAGTATTTATTGATACTAAAAAGCCAATAAATATTCGTATACGCAGTTAAGTTGAACAATTTGTAGGGATAACATTAGCAAATACGTACCGCAAAAGGTTTCTTGTAGCAGGTTTTGGGAAACGAAATAGTTTGCAATTGTCCGAGGCAGGCGATTTGCCGCACTTGAAACATTTTCGTCTGTTTTCCTTATCAGACATTTTTAACAAGTTGAACAAAATAGGTAATCAAAGGTTTAACACGTCGGTTAGGTTAGAGCAGTGTTGCCAGATGCACTGTAATTACAGGAGATCTACTGTATTTTTACGTCATCTACTGTACACTGTATAAAATAAATTACAGTGACGAAAGCACTGTAATTTCTACTGAGCAAATAGTTCACGATATTTTGATAAATATGAGCACAACATAAGAATAGATTTGAAAATTTATGATCATACACGTGTAGTCCACACTCCACGCGACCACTGTAAGGTTATGAGATTCTTTCCTTGCGTTGGCTGGGGATTCCCCGTACATTAAAAGTTGTTGGTTGTTGAATGGGTAGGTTATAGGGAAGGAACGCAATGATCGAAACCAAAAATTTCCGATTCTACGTCATATCGATATTGATTCTGTGGAATCGATTATCATTTTGCTGCATTAATATGAATGAAATACAAATAGGAAACAACGCCGAGTGTGAAAGAATGTTCAGCCAAATCAATGACACAAAAACAAAAAAACGCAACAAACTGATTACTAACACAATCAGGGGAAATATGTTGGCAAAGCAAGCAATTTCACGCCAAAGCGTCAGCTGCGTTAATGAACCCGCTGAAGCCATGTTTAAACTTTTTAATTCTGGCATTTATGACAAAGAGAGAGCCGTTGGACTTAATTCTAGTGATAGCGATTAGATATAAGTGTAAAAATATTATAAGGTTATTATGAATAAAAGTAAATTTAAAGATATAAATGTCTTTTTAATGCACTGTAAAAACACTGTATTTTTGTGTACAATTCCCTGTATTTTTGTTGTAAACACTGTATTTTGACGTTCAAAACACTGTATTCTTATTTTCCTTATCTGGCAACACTGGGTTAGAGTCACTGTCTCGTATTCACTGTTATTATGAACAACAATTATAATTGTCACTTAACAAACACAGACGGAGGAACCTAAGCTCAAACTCAACGTCGTACACTTGCGAAAATGATCAGAAGTATTCGAAATATTAACGAAATTGAAACCGAGATCGCCAATAAACACCAACAAACTCGACCATTGTTATTGTTTACAAAAGTCATGCATGTCATGACTTGGTGTTGCCAGCACAAATAGTCACATTTCTGCCAACCGTTTATTCACATATGAAAATAAATTGCTTGTCTTATATTTAGCCAAACGTTTTATTATGTATTGCTAAAAAAAAGTTTGTTTAAAGACTATCCTACAAATTTTACTTCTTATTATTAACAAATTCCTTAAAATCTTATCCTGCCCTTTATTTACACAAAATCTACCATTCGTACTTTACACTTCATGACGGGTATTTCTGCGGGTTACCATAATAGAAAAATATGTTTTTTTTTACTTGCAATACCAAAGTTTTCCCCTGTAGGCAAATTTCAATCCGAACAATAGAGTCGACCCCCCCTGGCCAAGAATTTTATATTTCTATGTCATAGAATGAATTTAAAGTTCTTGATTTGCTGGTATTACCATATCTATATTTATAAAATCGTAAACTGAATGACTGACTGACTGACTGACTGATCTATCAACGCACAGCCCAAACCGCTGGGTCTAGAGACTCCAAATTTGGCACGTAGGTTCATTATGAGGTCTAGGGGTGCACTAAGAAAGGGTTTTTCAAAATTCACCCCCTAAGGGGGTAAAAAAGGGGATCAAAGTTTGTATGAAAGTCCCTCAGTTTTGAAGCTAGGATCTTCAAATTTTGTGTTTAGACTGACCATTGAAAATAAATAAATACGGGTCTCAGCGTTTTTCAAAATTCTACCCCCGAAGGGGTCAAAAGGGGGATGAAGTTGTGTATTGAAGAAAATCATTTATTTTCGAAGTAAAAATCGCTAAATTTATAATTTAGGCTTATGGATAGACATCTAACGCAACGTATATTGTTATTGTTAGTATTTGAACCCCTATTGGGATGAAATGGGGGTGAAAAGGGGTAAAAAACCCCAAAAATAGATATGGATGTCGTTATTGGGGTTTTTGGGGATGACGATTGCAAAAAATACATTTATTTTGAAGTCCAACACGGTGGACATGATTTGACCCCTAAAAGGGTGAAAATAGGGTTCAAATTTTGTATGAAAAAATAATATAAAATAGACATTACAACTTTAAAGTTCGTTGGAGTGGAGCACATCTAAAAATAAATAGGCAAAATATATTTTGTAATTTTGAAAATCAACCACTTAGGGGTAAATGGGGTGAGTAAACATAAAAATCGATATGGATGTCGTTCTTGAGGTTTTATGGGATGGTGATTGCGAAAATGAGATTTATTTTAAAGTCCAACACGGTGGACATGATTTAACCCCTAAAGGGGTGAAAATGGGGTTTAAATTTTGTATGGAAAAATAATATAAAATAGACATTACAACTTTAAAATTCGTAGGAGCATGTCTAAAAATAAATAGGCAAACACATAATTATTTTGTTATTTTGAAAATTCTCCCTTAAGGTGTAAATGGGGTAAGTAAACATGAAAATCGATGTGGATGTCGTTCTTGAGGTTTCATGGGATGGTGGTTGCGAAAATGACATTTATTTTAAGTCCAACACGGTGGCCATGATTGGACCTGGACATGCACATCCAGGGGACGGGGACAGGGACGGGGACGGGGACGGGGACGGGGACGGGAACGGGAACGGGAACGGGAACGGGAACGGGAACGGGAACGGGAACGGGAACGGGATCGGGAACGGGAACGGGAACGGGAAAGGGAACGGGAACGGGATCGGGAACGGGAACGGGAACGGCAACTTGAACGCGAACGGGAACGGGAACGGCAACTTGAACGCGAACGCGAACGCGAACGCGAACGCGAACGCGAACGGGAACGGGAACGGGAACGGGAACGGGAACTTGAACGGGAACGGGAAAGGGAACTGGAACGGGAAGCCGTAATGCGTAAAAATGGCTGGTCAGATCCTGGTTGAAGGTTCCCTAAGGATTTTCTCTAATATCCACGCGGACGAAGTCGCGGGCAGAAGCTAGTTAATACCTATTTTACTTTCTTTATTGCTTGTCTTCTTGTCTGACTTTGTTTGTGTTTTTGGTTGTAGTGGTTGTAGAGAATATAGTGATTATTTATTTTCCTCTGTGGTTGAGAATTGTATAGAGTCGTGTTTACACGATTAAACTTTAAAGGTAGGTGCAATGGTAGTGTACAGTACCTAGTTAAATCTCATCTCCACGACTTTGATATTTACCTAAGGGCATGGTATTGGGTTTGATTCTCGGTCGTGTTATTTAAGAAAACGAACGTGCTTTGTAAGTAACTCAAATGACTTGGATGTAAAACAGGGTTGGTATAAACATTTCCTTAAAAACAACAGAAACAAAAACCACAGCATTGGTCAAATCAAAATTATTATTGCAGTATGAGGTTAGCACCATCTCTTGGAGGATAGTGGAACTATTTTTTTTCTTAGGCCAGCGCCATCTCTTGACCGATAGTAGAACTAAATAAATTTTTCTTAGGTCAGGGCCATCTGTTGACTGGTAGAAGAACTAAATAATTTTTTGTTTGTTTTTTTTAATTTCTAAAAAAGTGTGTTATATTGAGACATCGTTTATTTTTCCTGTAATCTATACATAAACTACTATAACATAGAATTATTTCAGATTTTTCTCTTTGCAAACTTCGGAGATAAAGGGGGGGAACGGTATTTTTTTTTACATTTTTCATCATAAGTCGAAAACTATGCGGCCTAAAAAAAAGAAAAAATGTTTTAAAATGTGCAAATGCGCTCTTTGATATGATACCCTACATGCCCTAGTCGCCCCACTTAAAATTTTTAAGACCCCTTTTCAGTCCCTGTTGTAAAAAAACTATTTATTTCTTATTTCTTTCTTATTTGCAAAATAGCTGGACAAAGGTCATCTTTAACTATTCCAAATTTCAAGTTGATACCATTAGTAGTTCTCGAGATATCCAGCTGTGACAGACAGACAGACGGACAGACAGTTCGCGGAATGGAGGGGAAAAATTAAGAAATTAAACACAAAATTATTTTTCCTTTTCAATATATTCTCCCTTAACTCTAATACATTTATCAGATCGGTGAATTAATTTATTAATACCCTCGAAAAAAAATGTTTTATCTTTGTCGTCAAAATAGGCCGAAATTGCGCTTTTCACCTCTTCATCGCTGGAAAATTTCTTCCCTCGAAGCTCTTTTTTCAATTTTGGAAACAGATAATAATCGCACGGGGCTAAATCTGGGCTATAGGGAGGATGTTGCAAGATTTCAAAGCCCACTCTTTGTACAGCAGCCACCGCAACTTGTGCCTTGTGTACGGGTGCATTGTCGTGCAAAAGGAGCACCCCTTTGGACAATTTTCCCCGCCTTTTCTCCCTCACAGCATCTCGCAGTCGTTCCAGCAGTGTAGCGTAGTAAGTTCCAGTTATGTTGACACCCTTTTCCTTATAGTCAATAAGAAGGATTCCCTCTGTATCCCAGAAAACAGTGGCCATGAGTTTTCCGGCCGACGAAGACACTTTGAATTTCTTCGGGGGTGGTGTGCCCTTTTTGTGCCACTGCATCGAGTCGTGTTTGGAGTCAGGCTCATAATGATGAACCCAAGTTTCATCTCCAGTCACAATCCGGTCTAAAACTTCGTCCTTGTTTTCACCACAGAGAGCCAAAAACTCGCGACAACACTCAACTCGCCGCTGCTTTTGGTGTGGCGTGAGCATTCTCGGCACCCATCTTGCGCACACCTTTGACATGCCAAGATGATCGTGAAGGATGTTCAAAATGGTTGTAGCTGATACTCCGATCATTTTTGCAAGCTGCTTCTTCTTCAAACGGGCATCTTCCAATATAATTTTTTCAAGTTTTTCGACGTTTTCCACCGTGGTCGCCTCGACAGGGCGTCCAGGCCTGGGATCGTCTTCAATCGAATCCCTGCCTTGCTTGAAGAGGTTGTGCCACTTGTAAATCATGGTTTTACCAGGACAAGCATCCCCATAAACAGAAAACATCTCATTCCAAATGGTTTGAGGAGGTTTTCCTTGCTTGGTAAGGAACTTTATGACTGCACGAAATTCAATGCTACGCGTGCTGCACGCGTAGCATGAGCAAACGGGACTCTTGTCTACGAACTTGCTTGTCGGGTCGTCTAAAAATGCGAGCACAGTTTGACAGACAGGTGGGACTCGCTCTCAGATTTTTACAATCTTTTAATGTCTTTTTATTACAAATATGAATTTTAAAAGGTATCATTTTTATTTCAACATCAATAAACGTCGAAATTATCTAAAATGATCCGAAATAATTTAGTTTAAACATGATTCTTATTTTAAAATAAGTTCTAAGATAAAGAGACACTCAAGAAAGCGTTCACTTCCGTAGACAAAGCTCTCTCGAGCTCGAGAAGAAATAATGTTGCCAATAGTAAATAATTACCATAATTGCCATCGTTTCTCATAAAGTGCTGTTCCTTTCTATACATTTCACGACGCAAAACTTAAAACTGAGTAATATTTAGCTGTAAGGATATAGATTCGCTGGCCTTTCTTTTATTAAGATAATAGTCTGTGGAAACTGACGAGAAAATTACAAAATATTGAAATCAACGTATGAAAATAAAATGTTAATTTACGTTTTTAAATATTAAAAATTAAAGTTAAAAAAATCTATATTTGGGTAAAAAGGGTGGTAATATTAGGAAACAATATTATTGTATTAAGCAATAAATTATTTAGAATTATTTATTGTTTTAATTTTTTTTATTAATATAAGTTTCAAAAATAAAAAAATAAAATTTAAATACTTAGTTACTACACTTAATATTTTTTTATTATTTTTATTAATAAAAAAAAATTAAATCAACACATTATTTATTATTTTTCTTATCCGGACAGCTGCTTTTGTCTTTTGTGCTGTAACTTCTCTTATTACCTTAATAAAACAATTTTTATTTGTTTTAATTGCGAAATTTAGATTTACATAAAATAAAATACGTAGAAAACTCTTTCTCGGTAGTAGACAAGTTTCTCCGACTCAACTGTCAAATTAATGTCAGTTGAAGACAAAAGTGGTCGTTTGTCGACTTTTGACATAAGGCCACGACAAAGAACAATACGAGTCTACTAGTGTAAAAGTACGAGCATGAGTATCTCGATCTCAACCCGACAAAAGTGACATTTGGGTGTAGACAAGCCATTGTTCTGTGAGTCGAGTCTTTTCTCGAGAGTGGTCATGCTACGCGTGCTGGGGGCTTACCATCAGCAAAAAAGAAACCGTTCAGTTCAAAAGCAGACCTTAAGCAGGACTGCTTAAGGCCTGCATTCATACTAACCGTTGAGGTCATAGTACGAAAAAGTAAGGCAGTTCAATATAAGCCCTGCTATAAGAGCTCATAGTAAGGCCCCTGTTTAAGGCCTGCTTTTGAACTGAATGGTTTCTTATTCGCTGATGGTAAGCCCCCTGAAAATTGTTTTGAAAGTAAAATGTATACTGCTTATTATTATAATATGCTGTTATACTGCTGGCCAATGACTTAGCGATTGGTCTGCTGGAATCTACCCATAGATTAATGTCAAAGTGACATTGACAGTAAACAGGTGACTTTTTCTTTCATTAATTTTTTTTTTTCATTTGATTTTTTTTGCTTTGCTTTTGCTTTGTTTTATCTGTGCTGTGGCGTGGCTGTGTGTGGGGCAGGGGGGGTCGACTCTATTGTTCGGATTGAAATTTGCCTACAGGGGAAAACTTTGGTATTGCAAGTAAAAAAAAACATATTTTTCTATTATGGTAACCCGCAGAAATACCCGTCATGAAGTGTAAAGTACGAATGGTAGATTTTGTGTAAATAAAGGGCAGGATAAGATTTTAAGGAATTTGTTAATAATAAGAAGTAAAATTTGTAGGATATTCTTTAAACAAACTTTTTTTTAGCAATACATAATAAAACGTTTGGCTAAATATAAGACAAGCAATTTATTTTCATATGTGAATAAACGGTTGGCAGAAATGTGACTATTTGTGCTGGCAACACCAAGTCATGACATGACTTTTGTAAACAATAACAATGGTCGAGTTTGTTGGTGTTTATTGGCGATCTCGGTTTCAATTTCGTTAATATTTCGAATACTTATTAATTCTGATCATTTTCGCAAGTGTACGACGTTGAGTTTGAGCTTAGGTTCCTCCGTCTGTGTTTGTTAAGTGACAATTATAATTGTTGTTCATAATAACAGTGAATACGAGACAGTGACTCTAACCTAACCGACGTGTTAAACCTTTGATTACCTATTTTGTTCAACTTGTTAAAAATGTCTGATAAGGAAAACAGACGAAAATGTTTCAAGTGCGGCAAATCGCCTGCCTCGGACAATTGCAAACTATTTCGTTTCCCAAAACCTGCTACAAGAAACCTTTTGCGGTACGTATTTGCTAATGTTATCCCTACAAATTGTTCAACTTAACTGCGTATACGAATATTTATTGGCTTTTTAGTATCAATAAATACTCGTAATCCTAATAAATACTAAATGTTGAGTGATTTCTGAATGTGTTCTGAGGGTTTTTATCATGCTATGATAACCTATATTTAGGAAACATCACATTGTTCTGATTATAATACAAAGTAACTGTAGGTGTGAGAGTCAGGTTCTGTAACAATGTATAGCTAAAGAAGCATCTGGTACACAGAGAACTAATGAAATAATATGTGTTAATTTTTCAGTTGTACGATGTGGGCAAAATATCTTTTTCCATCAGAAGAGCACACTTCAATTGAGTTCCAGAAAAAGTTGTTTAGTGAACACCGAATGCTGTGTCAAGATCATTTTACTGATGATGATTTTACTGACAGTTCAAAGAAACGATTATTATACTCTGCAGTCCCATGTGATGTAAGTAATAAATTATTGATCCCAATATAATCCTTACTAAATATATTCTTACTAATATTATAAATGCGAAAGTCCGTCCGTTTGTTTGTTTGTTACGCCTTTATGACTTAACTACTGAAACGATCATGAAATTTTGCATAAATGTTCTTAGGGGTACAGAAACGGAAACTTTTCATCCAGAAAAAAGTACTGTTCCCGAGGGATAGCAAAAAAACTGTCCACGCAAACGAAGTCGCGGGCGGCCGCTAGTTATTACTAAATCAAATTTGTAGCATATTATGAGAATGCTTACTTTTTATTATTGTTTCAGTTTGATAAGATAAAAATATATAACTTTTACTCTTGTACTTTTTCCATAAACATTATTGGATTTTCAGAAAAAAATAACTTTGTATTATTGCTCCCTTTGCGACACCTAGAAGACCTCTTCCAGGCTTTCTTATTATCTTCATTATATATATCAGTATCTAATAAAATAATAATTAGTCTCCATAGTACTAAATCCACTTATTTTATGAATCTCAAGACAGATGTTTGGATTTTATTTTATTTATATTGATTTTTTTTACTAAGTTTGTTTTGGGATTTATAATAATAAGCAATAAACAAATATTATTTTCAGTTTTATTACATTACAGATTCAGCAAGTGTCCATGGTGATACCACATTTTTTTAACGAGCCACAGCCGGGGCCCTCACAACTGTGCAAAGAATATGGCCCTATTTCTCAAGGCCCAGAAGCTATTTCTTCTAAGGCTGGTGATTCACAAGCTGTTGAAACAACTTTTTTGTCAATTCCACAACCCACTGAGGCGAATGAAGATTTGGACACAGAGGAAATGGTAGTGGAAGGTCCATTATCTACTCCCATTTTGGATATTGGTGATACTCCTGAAGTACAGGCTTGTGCCTATGTATGTGGATTTTTATTAAAAAATATAGCTAATTTAGACTGTAAACACTGTAATTCAGTCCTTGTATCGAAAAATGTAAATATTGTTCATATGTTTGTCCAATGCAAAGAATATAATGAATATAAAAAAAGTTTACATTATGCTAGCCAACCGTTAATTGCTTGTGTAGAAGCATGTGCAACAAATATTAACTTGTATTTAGAAGAGAATGGGTATAAGAAAGAATTGAAAAAATATTTAATAGAAAATTTAAAAACTAGTGTTAATTTCGAATTTCTCCATAGCTGCCACAAAAATGATAATATTAATTTTATTGTCACAAATGTTTTTCATAGTGAATAGATTCTGTACCCTTAAAAACCGTCTGTTTGCAGACGAAGCATCAGCGTCTGCACTTAAACGCAAAATGAATATAATTTTGCATAAATAAGCAACATGCCAGATTATATTCATTTTTTGTGGCATTCATGTTTGAAAACAAGTTGAACTGACCTAATTGTAAAATGTTTTAAGTATACCTATTTTATTAGCTACTAGAAGTACCAGGACTACATAGTTACAAAGAAGTAACCTATTACAGGAGTAACTAATGTTAACATACTAAAATCTAACAGAAGTTAGCTTCTCAATAGTTATGTGGCCCTGGTACTCGAGAGTTTCCACTTATCCCTAAATAGTGCATTAAAATCAGTTAAATATTATTAGATAAACAAACAACCAGATATTTTCTACTTTTGCTTGCCCTTTGAACTTAGAACTCATAAATAATAGAAATTAGATAAGTTGTCCAAATTACAATTTACTATCTCTGATAGTTTTGTGATCAACCGATAACTTTTATCCAAAAGATAATAATGTCGTAGAAAAAATATGTTATCCTGTTTGATGTCATGGACACTAATATAATATTTTGTTTAAGGGGTTGACTTTACACCTAATGTTATGTTCTTAAATAAGTCATATTACTCATGGATAAATATTTATTATGCACTATTATTTCATGCAATAAACATGTTTGGGAACATTTTTCTGTTTTATTTTATATTTGATGGGCAATATTGCTTACGAATTCTATCGATGGAGGTATAGGCAATTTCACTTGTAAGGAAACTTTATGGTACAACTTACCATAAAGTTTTCTTACATGTGAAATTGCCTATACCTCCATCGAAAGAAATCTTATAAGAAAGTATTGTTCAAATGTTCCCGCCATAGAGTTTGTGGTGGGTTGACTATAGGTGACACTAGAAGCGTACTTCCGGTAAAAACGGAAACCCATTTCTTAACAATGGAGTTGTTATTCTTCTCCGCTAGGAGTATGTGTTCTGTGGTGTGGGGTGTCAGTCAGCCGGTACAATATAATTTTAACTTTTTAGATTATCATTACCAATATATTATGACTTTGCTATTAAATACTTTACGTTTCTGCAATGGTTTCAGATTATCAGCGACCAGAGTCACGACAACGAGTAACAGTTTCAAGTCATCTAATAAATCATTCTCAATTAATAAAGAATATCAAGTGGCAATGGCAACAGAGAAGTTATTACCGCAAATCTTCAAGTTTGTTGATCAAAATGTAGATTCCTATAAGAAACTACTGAAAGATGCTGTTGCTATACCATCGGTATCGTGTGATATGAAATACAGAGATGACTGTGTTCGTATGGTGCATTGGATGCAGGATAAATTGAAAGAAGTGGGTGCTAGCACGCAGCTGAGGGAGGTTGGCTTTCAGACAATTGATGGAAAAGAAGTTAAGTTGCCTCCAGTCTTAGTTGGCACTTTGGGGAATGTAAGTACCTACCTACTTGTTAACGAGGCCGTAAGGCCTTAAATAAAATGACCTTGCTTGTTAATTGTTGGCCAAGTATTTGTTTAAATAATCACTAGTTCAATAAACTTCAATCTCAGTTAAAATATTACTTGTTACAGGATTCAAAAAAGAATACAATTTGCTTATATGGTCATTTAGATGTCCAGCCTGCTCTGAAATCAGATGGCTGGGAGACTGAGCCCTTTGACCTGCAGGAGCGTAATGGTAAACTGTACGGCAGGGGGTCCACCGACGACAAAGGCCCGGTGCTTGGGTGGGTCCACGCCATCAATGCTTATAAAGCTGTAGGGGAGGAGGTAATCTATCACTGACTTTTGAGGTGTTATTTTTTATGACTGTATATTTTATTATGCACAATGGGATAGTGCTTGACCTTCACCTCACCTGATGTTAAGAGACGATAAGGCCAAAAATGGAAGCGCACTACGCCTGAAATCCTCAACACCGAAGAACTGGCTATCTTACCTCTACCTACCAGAACGCAACAATTTTTTAATTGTTGTTATTTCCTCAGACTTATAAGTAAGATGGTGGTAGCTAGCCAGGCATACTTGAAAAAAGCCCTACCACCAATCAGACCGAGTACAAATTGTACCCCTCTTGGGTATCGAACCCGGGACCCCTGCGTTTTACACTGATGGAAAAACCTCTAGTAGACAGAGGCAGTTAAATATTAAATATGAGTGTTGTTGGCCATTTGTCAAAAATATAAGGATTAATGATTCATCAGTTTCAGCTTTTTTAATTTTTTATGTTTTTTCAGCTGCCTGTAAATTTGAAGTTTGTGTTTGAATGTATGGAAGAGTCTGGTTCTGAAGGTCTTGACGCCCTACTTATAGAGCAGCTCAAACCTGAAGGTTTCTTTGACACGGTGGATTATGTCTGCATATCTGATAATTACTGGCTTGGTACCACAAAGCCCTGTATCACTTATGGTCTTAGAGGAATTAGTTATTACTTCCTTGAGGTGGAATGTGCCAAAATGGACTTACATAGTGGGGTGTACGGTGGCACAGTTCATGAAGGTAATTTAATTTGTTTATTCATTACTTCTTTTGTTTATCTATTTGATAAAAAAATAAGTGTTATAATCACAAAGAAAATCAGATATCTTTGTACATTAATTACTCATATCAGTATGCTACTAAATTACATTGTTACCACTTGCTGATAGTGAATGTACATAAAATTTTCTCACTTATCTTGCTGTCACTAACTTGGCAATTTGTTGAAGATATATTACATTTTCATGGATGCATGTAAACTAAACAATCACAACCTTTAGCCATAGGTACATATTACAAATCTAATCTTCTATTTGTCTATAAACTTTTATTAGTGTTCCAGCCCCCCAGCATGAAACCGAAACGCTATATGATATTATAGCGATTTATCTATTAACGCGACATTATGTGTTGTTTGGGCGAGCAGCTCCTTTCCTGCTCATTGAAGCACCATAAAACCTAAATTCCTCATTTTTTAAACAACTTACACAGGACGATAAGCAGCATAACAGTTGCCTGCCATCCCAATAGTTAATTCACTACTAATTCCAAATCTCTAGAATTTTCTTCATAGGAAAAGAAGCAGCTTTAAATGGGTACTTTTGTTCCAGCCATGACAGACTTGATTTATCTGATGGATCAGTTAGTGGACAAAGATGGCAAGATTTTAATCACTGACATCTACAAGTCAGTGGCCCCTTTGACTGAGAATGAGAAAAAACTTTACACAACCATTGATTTTGATCCTGAAGCCTATAGGTATTTAATAGGATTTTATAGATAATCTTGTATCTTAGGTATTTTCCAACCATTAGGCTAATGAATTGTAATCATTTTTTTTAGAAAGTCCATTGAGGCGTATAAGTTAGCTCATAATGGTGTGAAGGAACAGCTATTGATGCACAGATGGAGGTATCCTAGTCTATCTCTGCATGGAATTGAAGGTAACTCATAGATACTTACATATCATTAGTTTAATTTGATAAAAGTCAAAATATAGTTAAGATAAATATTATATTAGAAAAAAAAACAAAATATAGTTTTTTTATTATTAGACTATTTTAACAGAACACATAGATACTTAATGTTGGTACAATTTAAACCAACAAGCCCGCGTCGAAGCGCATGTTACGTCTGCCAGAGAAAAATAAAGCGTCTATACAGGCAGTTAATTCCATATTTGCATGAAAATTTACATGCCGCGGCAGCCGGTCGGCGCAGCGCTGCCCGTAATATTAATTTTAATTACTGTATAGATGCTTTATTTTCCTCTGGCAGAGGTAAAATTGAGCTCGATGGCGCAGTGGTTAAACGCCTGGCCCAGCGATTGCGGAGGTTAAGCAACTTTCGCAAGGGTCGGTTATGGAATGGGTGTCCGAAAATGTATTATCTCGAGCTCTACTTTGGAAGGCATGTTAAACCGTTGGTCACGGCTGCGTTTGCAGTCGTTAACACCCACCAATCCGCGTTGGGCCCGCGTGGTGGGTTATGGCCCATCCTCCTTATCCACCCATAAGGAAGGCCAGTGCCCCAGCAGTAGGGACATTAAAGATGGCTGATGATGAATAAAAGAGGTAAAATGCACTCCGGCGCTGGCCGGTTGGTTTGAATAGCTTATATATCTATTCTGTGATAGTACATAACATATTTTATCGTAATACTTTATAGTCCAAAATATTGCTATTTTTTATTATTTTTATTAGGTGCTGCATTCCAACCGGGTGCTAAGACTGTAATCCCAGGCAAAGTGATTGGCAAATTCTCCATAAGATTGGTGCCAAATCAAGAACCAGAGGAGGTTGAAAAACTGGTGTTTGATTTTGTCAATAAAAAGGTTGGTTGGTATAATTCAATGAACTGCAGATGCAAACAATAAAGGCCTTATCACATTACTGTTATTTTAAAATGACGAGTAATGTCTGTTTGTGATTAATGTTATGTTCAGTTCATGTTTGCAAGCTATTATTTACATTGATATATTGTTTTTTTGTTATCAGTATACTTAGTATTGTTGCTATGCGGAGTATATTATCATCTGTGATGGATAAACGGTTGAAAGGCTAATTGGTCTAAGCGACATTTTTTGCGATATTGAGTTATATACATATTCGGAATCAGCAAATTTTTCTCCGTCGTTTGAGCTAGGTTTCAAATTTTTCTGACTACTTTTTTGGCGCTTGGCACCCACAGCAAAACAGGCCTCATTTCTAAGCTCATTGATCTATACGACACAAAATTAGACCGATTTGAGGACAGGACAACTTAAGCTGTTTTGATTTTTCGAACTTTTATAACGTGTGTCGATTAAGGCATTTGGCTTTTTCGCCATGGTTGTGGTTTTGTCGTTTGGCATATTTTGGATTACACCAAAACGAAAAGCTATGTCGTTTGACCCAGTTTACATTCAACTACATTAAAAAACTGTTAACTACATTAAAAAATAAAAAAAAATATACAAGACACCATCTAAAATTGTATAAAGTGGCAAAACAGCCTCAAAATTATCTTATGGATGTTGCTGAATAATGATGACCTTAGTATCAATATCTACTATAAACCTAGTAAGGGTTCATTTTGTTTCATCCTGCAGTCTTTCTAATGAGCATCTGCATCAAACAACTTCACTCGGGTGCAACACCATCATGTTGCTTTGACTCATTGGGTATATTCAACCGTCAGTTGACTTGGCGCTAAATTCATTTTCTCTCGTATTATTTTACTCGAAGTCAATGCTTGAGCCAGTTTACTTTCAGCTATTTTATTTACGGTAAGCGTTTGAACCATTTTGCCTTTCTCTAAAAATAACTAAATTTGATGCATTTTGGGCCAACCAACATAAATTTTCTAAAATAATACACAATTATCATCAGTCATAGCTTAGAAAACTTCCCTATTTAATTAGGGATATACTGTATTAAATAAATAAAAGTCTATTCAATAGTTGTTTTTTTATGATTTTTTTTCCAAATAATAAAACTTTAATCCTTCCCCCTGCAAGTTTCACAAAATGTCGTTTGGATCAATTAGCCTTTCAACCGTCGATATCATCAACTGCATAGAGCTAAATAATTCAGTAAAAGACTGAGAAATAAAAAAAATCCCTGACTTTATTTTTATAGTATACAGGGTTAATTGTAAAACACCAACAACCTCGCAGTAGTAGATTACCAACATCATAAACAACAACATTTGTTCTACGACTTTCGATAATTCATTAGATTTTACTTTCATACCAAAAAAATATCATTTTAATTCACCGTTCGTATGTTCCATAACGGGTCTATCAATCAATATAAAAACAATGAGGTTCAGGTGAACTTTGATTTGACAGATGTATGTGAAACATTGCTACTTTTCTTTGGTATGTTTTTATTTGTGCCCAAAAGAAGTAGCAATGTATCTCATCCATCTATCTAATCAAAGCTTACCTTAACTTCCTTGTTTTTTTAGCCGATAGACCCGCAAGTTTCGATGTAAACATGTTTTTACCATCGCCACTCGAAAAAGTGCGTTTAATTCAACAATAAGAGTGAATAAAACGCTGTTTTATTCGCCGAGTGAATAAAAATATTTTGAATTTGGAACAAGCGCGCATCGTATGAATTAGGTAGAAAAAAAAATAAAACGTGCTGAAAGTATGGAGTTATTCCATAGATAAAGCCATAGTTATACAAATATATAAAAAAAAATATTCCGCCAATTTTATTTAGGTTCTTTTTAGTGTCTTATCTTTGGGTTCTTTTCTAAAAAATATCCCGCCTAATTAATTAGGTTCTTTTTAGTGTCTCATCTTTAGATTCTTTTCTATATATTAGAGGGAGATTAGATGTTCAGTCTTGCATCAGTCTGGTACGATCTTCAGTCTGTAAAAATTCAAAGTCTATACAAACTGATGAAATGTACTGCCAAACTGATCATGTAATTTCCCTCTTAGCGTGGTTGTTTTATGTCATTGGAAAACTTCTAGTTTCACTATTTTCTAATGTTTAAATACTGATTACCTACCTAAATAATAAAAATGTGATAACTATCTAATTACATAGGTATAAGTACCTATTACTGCTATTTGTTTTCTCGCAGTCAATGGTAAAAAGAAGAGTACACAACTCGTGAAAAAAGAATTTCATCACGGTCCTTTGTATCCCTCGAACTAAATTCCTTCTTTTTTCACTTGTTGTATAATCTACTATTTTACCATCGCCACTCTAAAAAGTGCGTTTAATTCAACGATAAGAGTGAATAATATGCTGTTTTATTCACCGAGTGAATAAAAATATTTTGAATTTGGAACAAGCGCGCATCGTATGAATTAGGTACAAAAAAAAATAATAGGTGCTGAAAGTATGGAACTATTCCATAGATAAAGAATAGTTCTACAATTAAATGTCAAAAAAAATCCCGCCAATTTTATTTAGGTTCTTTTTAGTGTCTTATCTTTGGGTTCTTTTCTAAAAAATATCCCACCAAATCAATTAGGTCCTTTTTAGTGTCTTATATTTGGGTTCTTTTTTATATATTAGAGGGAGATTAGTTGTTCAGTTTTGCATCAGTCCATTCCATCAGTCTGGTACGATCTTCAGTCTGTAATAATTCAAAGTCTATACAAACTGATGAAGTGGACTGATGCCAGACTGATCATGTAGTTTCCCTCTTAGTTAGCGTGGTTGTTTTATGTCATTGCAAAACTTATAAATAGTTTCACTATTTTCTAATGTTTAAATATTACTGATTACCTACCTAAATAATAAAAATGTGATAACTATAAATACTATAGGCATACTAAGTACTATAAGTACTGCTATTTGTTTTCTCGCAGGCAATGGTAAAAAGTAGAGTACACAACTCGTGAAAAAAAAATTTCATCTCGGTCCTTTGTATCCCTCGCTTCGCTCAGGATTCTACTATTGAATCCCTCGCTACGCTCGGGATTCAACTCTAGAATCCTTCGCTGCTCTCGGGATCCAACTTAGTCCCTCGAACTAAATTCCCTCTTTTTTCACTTGTTGTATAATCTACTATTATTTTGTATTTTTTTAGTGGCAAGCACGTGGGTCTCCCAATAAGATGCGTATAACTGCCCAGAGCGGGCGCGCATGGACCGAGAATCCCGACCACCCGCACTACCAGGCCGCAGCGCGCGCCACCAAACTTATCTACCAGGTACTGGCAGCCCTTTGATTTCATTTTTTTTTTTCATTTCATTTAGTTATTAACCATATCATAACATACATAGGACGTTACATTTGGCATGTCATGGCGTTACATTATTTAAATAAATCTGAATTGGCTAGAATGGATTTTAAAACTTACAGAAAGAAGGAAAATTGTTGAAGAGTTATTCAAAAAATATTAGAGACAATTTAAGAGGGCATGGTCTTAGCTTTTTTTAAATATTCACTTAGTTTACGAGTAATAAAAATAAATGTATTGGCGGCGCTAGTAGTAGGTACTACGGCGCCTTAGGTCATACATTCAATAAGTCATTCTAGATTACTATTAATTACAGGAGACGTCAATTTTATTACCTATTCTTATTTTCTCAGTTTAGCTATCGTCTTGATATTGTCAAAAGGCCCTATATAATAAATTATTTGCCATATATTTTGTTCCCTCTATACTAGATTTCCAAAATACCAGATGACCAGCATACCAAATTCCTAATTTATCAGATTCCCACAATACCATAAGTATATATTATATTAAGAAAGGAAATGAAAATAGGATTTTAAATTTTAATTATTTATTTTCGATAATCGAACTAAGCACACCTCAACAGATAAGTACCATATTATAATTTTTTATTATTTATTGGTATATTTTATTTTTATACTGGTAGATAAGATAAGATAAAATATAGGAATCTGGTATGCTGGTCATCTGGTATAGAGGGAACAAAGGCTGTCTTATTTTTGTTCTGGCAATTCACTTCTCTTCAGGAAATACTTTTGCCAGTTTCAAGTGTTGGATAGGGTTCAGTGATATTGCATTTGGCTTCAGTATATCAAGTCAGTTTGTTCGGTAAGTTCTGCCGAGGTAGTGACCACTACAATAAAAGTCTCAGTTGCTCACACGACCGAGGTCGCGCCTATTTCAATAATAGGCTAGTTGACAAAATTTCAATAACTGCTTAATATTTTAGCTTATTAGGCATTTTATCGAAAAAAAAGGTTTATTTATTTTTAATCGAGCGTTTACATTATAAATTTCGCGTTTTAAAAAACCAATTTTAATTTGGTTCCAAAACGCACAAGACTGTCATGGCGTCTTGAATGACGTCACGCCGTGCAAAACAAACAAAAGAGCGATCGTGTCTTCGTACGTTATAGCTAGTTTTTATCGTTTAAAAATGAATTTCTTATATTATAAGTACTGTATAGAGCCCCAGTGTGATAGCACGACTATAAAAACGCCAAACCAGTTATTTATATATGTTGCAAACAATGGAGAAATACGGAAAAAGTGGCTAAAACTTGCGTTAGGTTGCACTCGGAGTGTAGGTTTGGAACGCGCCTCCGGTAGTGATACTCGAAACGTCAAAGACAAGATTGGAGTTTCGCACGGCGTGACGTAACGCTTTCTGATTGGTGTTCACTGTCACGTGACTAAAGGTTTCATTTTACGAAATTTATTTTTTAAAAATATTATTAATCTTTAACGCTTTTAATAATTAAAATTGTTTGTTATTTTCTCCATAATATAATTAATCATTATAAACCCCTATCCATTATATTTATTCTTAATAGAAACAAGCCTATTCCACGCATTGTTTAGTTGCGTGGACATTTGTAACACAAAATTTACACCAATTTTAAGACACAATTTATTCACTATGAAGCAATTTAATTAAAATACCCACTGAACTGAACTCGATAAAATGCCGCCAAAAACTTTAGGAAAGGAACAAACGGGCTATAATGTTCGCCGGCCGCATAGCGAAGGCACCAAGCACAGTGCAGCCGGTTGCGAACATTATAGAACGTGTCTTTTACTTCGCTCTACGCTAGCGACTCGTTAGGCTCTACTAGACGCTAAGCAAGCCGCCTGTCAGTGCGTACGTGGCCTAATAGTTAGACGTCGCCTCGGTGCTTGTTTGGCCCACAGACCATTTGGGTAATTTTACAGGAGCAATGTTTCTTGTTTTTCTATGTTATGACCCGAACAAAGCAGTAATATTACGATAGTTTAAAAAAATATGGTACATGATACATCTGAACTTGTAATAATCAATAAAAAAATTAAAACGTTACTATTCCCACGTGAAAAAGCGGTTTCAAAATGGATATTGGACAAAAAAACGAAAATCTAATTACGTTAATGGATATAGACTTACGTTAATGGATGTTAGCCAAACAGCAACCAAAAGTATTTTAGTATTGTGTGCTTGTTTGCCCTATATCCAAAATATGGCGGAACAGCAACGTGTGACGTCATGAGCGAGCAGGTCTGTGATTGGTTTATTTGAGCATATATGGTAAACAAACATGCGTTGAGAATTTCGATATTGGCTGTCGGTTACTTTTTGGTGGTAAGCCATACAAGCACGAAGAGTAAAATTCTTACAGTGGATATTGGTTTTTTAAATCGTCGTTTGCTCGTTTATTGATAAATAAAATAAATAAAAATCGCAAGCATACTACAATCAAAGGTTATTTTCGCCTGAATTGGTCTGTTGGGCAAACAAGCACTGAGGTGACGAGAGGTCGTCGAAATATCAATTTGAAACATCCAAACAACATCGGAAACAACATGTAACCTTATTATTAAATATTATTGTTTAAACAATAGCATCCAATGTGTGAAACAAACAATCCGACCCAGCTGTACTTTTTAAAGACAAAATTCATCGTTTTACACACGGATCCAGATATGTCCCGCGAAGGTGGCTCGATTCCCGTGACCATCACGCTGCAAGAAGCAAGCGGCAAGAACGTTCTGCTGCTGCCGATGGGCGCCGGCGATGACATGGCGCACTCGCAGAACGAGAAACTGAACGTGCGCAACTACATAGAGGGCGTTAGTATACTTACATTGTAGTTTATTGACAGTAAGGCTCTCCGCTGCGTTAAGCGGGTCACGCGCGCGGGGCGACATAGATTAGAGCTTACTCATGCACTGCAAGCATCTGTCCGTCAAAAACCAGCAATCTATATTCCCGTGCCGTGCCGGCTATATGCCGTGTACCAGCGACGGGATCCCGCTTAACGCAGCGGAGGGCCTAAGATGCTAGAAGCAGGCGGCAATAAGGTGTTACAGCCCATGAGCGCTGGCGAGAACTACTACATTTTCGTTTTCTTTTGAACATCGAACTAACTTTTCTTTGCTAATCAGGGGGGTTACTCCCGACGCGATCGACAAAAACCGAAATCGAGTTGGAAAACGTCAAAATGGAAATCATGGAAACCGTTTTCAATATACCAGAATAGGGATGATGACTAATAAAAAAATAACGAAATACTAATAAAAATCGTGAACATATTAAACTTTTAGAGTAGCTTGTATACCTCTTGGTTTTATATATTGCATATTATTTATTTTATGACCCTTCAAAGTTGGGTGGACAAATACATTTCAAAAGTATAAAGTTTATTAAAATAAATGATACCTTTAATTAGTCCGTAAAATGTATAGCAAATTTGTCTAAGAAACTATTTTGATAAACACAATATTTAATATAGCTGCCGAACAAATTTCCTATGCGTTGCATACAAACTACTTATTCGTGACGTCATAACTAGGAAGCCATTAGTATGGAGCGTTTTTGGGCGAGTCCATTTGTGTGCATTTCACACTGTGATATCTCGGGCAGTTTTCATGCTAGCGAATTAATTCTTTTACCAATGTTTCTTTTTTTGAGAGGTAATTTATGTAACATAAAATAAAAAAAATAGTCATCATGCCTATTTTGACGTCGATCCTGTGAACTTGATACCGTCAATTCCCGTCGAGAGTAGAAGGCACGATGTGTCCATTGCGAGAATCACAAAGCGAAGGAAACACCCATAAACTACCCCGCCATTCTGTCGAGCGAGATATCTCGACGAAATTGGTAAAACTTGACATAGAAGCTAACTCACTGTATTTGTTTTCAGATAAAACTTTTCGCTGCGTACTTTTACGAAGTCAGCAAACTACCTAAGTGAAAAGCGGAGTAAGGGAGCATTTACGAACAGATCCCTTATAATAATAATAATAATTGTTTTCCAAACAACATGCATAAACTATAAAGCATAACATTAGTTAAACAAGTACATATATTTATACAATGGCATTGATACATTCCTATATTTTGAGTACAATTTTTATAATTTTATGTTGATATTAACTGTCACATTATCCATAATATATGAACATAATAATTTGTAGGAAAAATCAGTGCCTTATTCATGATTGTCTCATTTTTTATTTTATTGGTAAATATGTGTTGTTATTCTATATAAAATGTTTTATTTATATTTTTACAATAAATGTATTCTTTTTTAATGTGTTTTTTTTATTAACAATATCCATGAACTTGGCGTGACGATGCAGCTGATATAAGCGGCTAATAACGAAATTTGGATTTGCAAACGAGCTTTACGAATGCCTGTTGAAAAGTGTGATAAAATAGCAATAGGAAAGAATCCAGATATACTTTATTATATTATGGCGACATTATAATATGCAACACTAGCGCCACTCCCGAAAAAAAATAAAGACCGTGAAATAGGTACTATTAAAAATCGAAGCTGATGGTCCCCTCACAGAGGAAATAATCACTACCTACGTGGTCCCCTCGCAAAATATTGACAGATAATTTTCTCGACGAAAAAGAAAACAACGGCCGTTTCTAGCTTTTTTCACCACCAAAACTGCAAACAATTTTACTTATTTGTCACAGTTTGTGTCTTTATAAAATAACAATTGATATTTTGCGAGGGGACTATTATTATTAGCTTGGATTTTTAATAATAGTAGATTATACAACAAGTGAAAAAAGAGGGAATTTAGTTCGAGGGACTAAGTTGGATCCCAAGAGCAGCGAAGGATTCTAGAGTTGAATCCCGAGCGTAGCGAGGGATTCAAAAGTAGAATCCTGAGCGAAGCGAGGGATACAAAGGACCGAGATGAAATTTTTTTTTCACGAGTTGTGTAGGTACTCTACTTTTTACCATTGACTGCGAGAAAAAAAATTGCAGTAGGTACCTATAGTATTTATAGTTGTCCATCAGCCATTTTTGATGTCCCCACTGTGGGGCACAAGCCTTCCTTATGGGTGGTAAGGAGGACGGGCCATAACCCACCACGCGGGCCCAATGCGGATTGGTGGGTGTTAACAACTGCAAATGCAGCCGGGACCTACGGCTTAACGTGCCTTCTGAAGCACGGAGGAGCTCGAGATAATACATTTTTGGTCACCCATCCCATGACCGACCCTTGCGAAAGTTGCTTAACTTCCGCAATCGCTGGGCCAGGCGCTAAACCACTGCGCCACCGAGCTAACTAAGAGGGAAACTACATGATCAGTCTGGCATCAGTCCACTTCATCAGTTTGTATAGACTTTTACATTTAATTTTTACAGACTGAAGATCATACCAGACTGATGGAATGGACTGATGCAAGACTGAACAACTAATCTCCCTCAAATATATAAAAAAGAACCCAAATATAAGACACTAAAAAGGACCTAATTGATTAAGCGGGATATTTTTTAGAAAAGAACCCAAAGATAAGACACTAAAAAGAACCTAAATAAAATTGGCGGGATTATTTTTGTCATTTAATTGTAAAACTATATCTTTTTATGGAATAGCTCCATACTTTCAGCACCTTTTATTTTTTTTGTACCTAATTCATACGATGCGCGCTTGTTCCAAATTCAAAATATTTTTATTCACTCGGTGAATAAAAACGCGTTTTATTCACTGTTAGCAATGAATAAGACGCACTTTTTTGAGTGGCGATGGTAAAAATTCTTTATTTACACTTCTTGTAGCCATAACGGCATACGGCATAGGTACGTTCCAAAATCCAAATACGGAACCACAGAATATATAATAGTACTAACGTAACGGAACGACAACTACAGTTCTCGTCTAGGTATTTCTTAAATGTTTAAAAGTAATAACATCATACCTGGGACATTCCTATTATACCTAGCTAGATACCTACACCTACTTACTGTACATACAACTAATAATCTACATTTTCAGTCTGACCTGCTAGTATCAATGTCAGGTAGATCTGCAGAAAGTTCTGCACTTTTGACCTCATTTCAATGGCACGTTTTCAATTTTACTGTCAATCATGATGGTAAAAACAGTTATCCGACCAGCAAGAATAACGGTAACATTGCTGCAATTAATTATTTTCAGATTATATCTTGCTTTACCATGTTTTCGATATGGCTACCTACTGTGTGGGCGGGTAAATGAATAGCTTAGTATTCTTTTACCTTTACCTGAAGCTGTTGACACGCACCCAGCGGGCCACCGGCGCGGGCGCATACCAGTTTACTATATTAAACATAAAAGAGAATAGCGACTGGCTCTCCTCCACTCAGTCTGTCTTCGAGCCTCGCTACAGCGCTACGTTCGCTTTCGAGTTTAAACTCCCATAGCAAAACTACTGAAGAAAAAAGATTTCTTTAAGAGACTGGGAGTATATTGTATCGGTACATTTTCGTCACACAAACTGCGTCGGAAAATTTAGAAACTTAACGTCTAAAAGACGTTTTAAGGACATCAGGTGAGTTGTGTTGTTTATTTTTTTTATGTCAACATTAAAGTTGTTGTGAGAGAATTGAAGTTGGTACCCCTGAGAGGTACCTACATCAGGATAATAAAAACGAGAGCTGATTCTCAAGTAATATTTATTTAGGTATAATTGGAAATACTGAATTTATTTTAGTCACACTCTTGCGTATCGACGCTATTTAATTATTTATTTTTAATATAGGTAGTATATAGGGTACCTACTTATTTACAAACTTGCTTTTTATCTTTTTTACTTACTACAAGAATGATACTTAAGTATTTGTTTAAAACGAATTTAAAGTAGTGCTACGAATTTCATAATTAAAGACTATAAGTAAGTAACTAAGTACTACAGTTCAATGATATTAAACACTTAGTTACTTACTTATTGAGAATTTCATAAATGTGTACAAGTAGACTGTAACTACCTACTTACCTACACTGGACTACACTAACGTTCTTATTGAAAATGTAAAAGAAAATATTAGGAAGGTAGGTACCTACCTATTTTCTTTCGAAAAGATTACCTTTTCGATAATTATGTAAGTATTCTATGTCGATAAATCTGTTAGGTATCGTTTGGATTATTGAAAATGTAAAAGAAAATAGGCATTTTCCTTTGAAAATTTACAATATATTCGATAACTATTGTATTCTGTGTCGATAAATCAGTTATATCGAGTTTCATAATTATGTCTGAATTGTCTGTTTTATCGAACATTTCGGTGAAGTGTATTATCGCGAACGCTGCCAGTGATTATCATGCACGCTTTCTAATTTACTATGACGAATTTTACGCAAGAGCAACCATCAAACAAACTCATATCGCTTCAATTCGTCGTGCTCAGCTAAATGGGCCGGGATTTCCAAAAAGAAAACCTTAAACTGCATAAGTAGATATTATGTCTAGGTACAGTCAGCAACGAAAGTCGCTTAACGCTTTGGCACTTTGTCAGAGCAACTTTTTTGACAGATTTCTCACGGTTTGAAACATTAGCACAGAATCCATGATAGACATTAGTCAAAAAGTTACTATGACAAAGTACTAAAGCGTTTAATAACTTTCGTTGCTGACCGTACATAATTATACAATAACCCCTAAAGCCGAATATGGTAGGTAGGTACCCCATGCATACAACCCCGGGAAATTATTTAAGCCGGCCACTTTTCTTGTTTTTTTTTTCTTTCCATGATAAACTGCATTGATTATGCGTCTAGAGTTAACTTTGCTGTTTTCCATACAAAAAAAAATTGGTACGGGTTACATCCTGTATAAGTAAAATAAAAAAAAACAGTTATTGCGCGAGTGAAGTGTCTCCGTAGCTTGGGCAAAATGCTTTCGTATGCAAAATCTTTGTTCGTATGTTCGTCCGGCTGTGTCCGTTTGTTTCTCCTCTACAGGTCGCATTTCACAACCGATTCTCGTGAAATTTTGAGAACAGGTTCATTATAAATATGTTTTTTTTGTCGATTAAATTTTTCGATTTTTTTGAGCGAGCGAACACGTAGCGCGAGCGAAGCGTCTGCTTCAGCGTGAGCAAAAATTCTTTGCTATGTCCTTCCTTCTGGCTGTCCGTTGTTCTCGTCTACATAGGTTCTCGTGTTTTGTGAGCAAGAATTTTTCAGCCGAACCAGATTTTCTTTTTTTTTTTAAATGGCGGAAATATGCAGGGGTCAAAACTGGTCAGTAGAGTCAGTAAAAGTCAGTTTTTTTGGCTTCGGTCAGTAAAAGTCAGGTTTTCCAAAAAATGGTCAGTAAAGTCAGTTTTTTAGCTACCTACGTTAATTTATATACACTTTTTTATTATTACCGTTTGTTTTTGCTGTAAACAGGCAAGAGTTCAAGATTAGTGGATGAAATTGACTAAACATTGCGCTGCGCAGCCGTTTCTATACAAAAGGCAGGCAAAATTACAAGATTAATGGATGAAACTGACTAAAATTTTTGGTCTAGGGTTGCCAATATTCATTGTATTATCATAAAGAAAAAAAACTTTTTTTTTAAAAAAGTGGCGATTTTCACGGTTTATAATAGTTTTCCGGGGCCTTTAGTCTCGGATCGTTCGAGAACCATTTTATGGCAGGTCGATTTTTACTAGTACTAATGTACTACTACAGTGTACCTGCCTATATTTCTAATGAAATATAATATCACTACACAATAACATTGTGAATGCAAAAATTCTCAATAAAAAATTGTTAACTCGTGTCTTGAACCCCTCTTTTGTAGGTATACAATTACTTATACTCACTAATACACATTTAACCAAAGAAATTAAGTCAGTAATAGGTCAGTATTTTTGAGTCTTACAGTCAGTAAAATCAGTATTTTGGACACTGCAATCAGTTTCGACCCCTGAATATATTAAAAAAGCATATTTTCAGCCGATTCGAAAAATGATAAAAAATGTAACAAAACTCTTTTGTTAGCGGTGCAAAGCAAATTTTGTTTTTATTTTATAAGACTCAACTATATTCGAAATTTGAAAATAAATAAGGTGACTTTGTGACAGAATCATTTGCACAGTAGGTACAGTGCATTTGGTCTTGAACTAGCGATTTGACTTTTATTTTAGACGACCCTGCGGAAAAATATTAATTTCTCCGGATTTAGAAGTCCTACAGTTATACCAAAAATACTGTTCGAAAGCTAATATTATTAACTATCAATTTTAAAATCAAATGTGTAAACTTTTAACTTACATATAGTCAGGTGGGGTAAGTGAAACATACTTTATTTTTATTTTTATTTAACAAGGTTTAGTAAAGCTGTAAAACTCGCAATTAAAGTAGCTGTGTAGGCAATGTACTCCTCATTAAATCAGCCTTTAACGGTATGAATATAAATATCTAAAGACTTGCATTTAGCAACAAAATCACGAAAAGAATATAAAGGCTAAGAAGTGTTTCACTTACCCCTGACAAGGGGGAAGTGAAACAGTGCCCAAAATAGCTTTAAATATTGAGTCAATTTAATTAAAAATAGGACAAAAGGATCATTTTAAACCGTTAACATCCAAAATGTATCAAATTCTAATAAAATAGGGTCCAGTTTCAAAGATATATCAAAAAAACGTAATTTTCATTTTATAACATAACTTAATTTTCTTTTTGGTTTACTAGCTACTTTAATGATCGCAGCGATATCTGTGTTGTATTGAGGACAGTAATTCGTCATTCCTGATTTATCGACACATCGCTATGAGAATAAACTACGATAGTTTCTTAGATATGGTTGGGTGTTTCACTTACCCCACCTGACTATACGTCCTAAAAAATTATTGAAGTAAAATTTTATACGATATTTGTGTGCTTTTTTTGAGTTTTTAATATATTTCTCAAAAACTAGGACATTGATGTTTTTTGCATTATTCAAATACACAGGAATATTATCTACAAAACGACTTCAAAATTTATTGCTCTATCTAGCATATTTCGAGAGTTAGTTTTGTTTGAATTATGACCCTTACGTAACCAAAAAAATATTATTTTCGAAAATGAACATAATTTTGAACATATTTTTTAAGCATTTTGAACATATTTTAAATCAGGTTGATAATTTTATTTGAATACGAATTTCATACGAATTTCATCAAATGATAAAATATAGTTTTTTGGAGTTTTGATTTATTTTATTTTCGAAAATAACTATTTAGTGCTTGTAAGGGTCATATTCAAACAACAAGAGCTCCCGAATTATGCAACATAGAACAATAAATTTTGGAGTCGTTTTGAAGATAATATCCCTGTGTATTCTAGTAATGCCAAAAAATTGCATTTTTGAGATATGTTAGAAAAACTAAGAAAAAGCACACAAATTTCGTGTAAAATATTACTTCAGCAATTTTTTATGACGTATTTAAGTTAAAAGTTTTCACATTTGTTTTTAAAATTGATAGGTAATATTATTAGCTTTTGAACAGTATTTTTGTTATAACATTAGGACATCTAAATCCAGAGAAATTAATATTTTTCGGCAGGGTCATCTAAAATAAATAGTCAAATTTAAAATGGCGGCCATTCCGACAGGAGTGGGGATAGACCCCAACATAATAATATGAGTGTTTTTGTCGATAAAATTTGGTGTATTTCACGAATTTAAATTATCGCTAGTTTAAGGCCAAAGGCACTGTATACATATAGATAGGTAGGTACTTATTAGTTGAAAAAAAAAATATTATCTATTCTGTGGTAAGTATTTGTTTTTGAAAAACATTCAATTTGAGCTACTTTTTCATAAGAGGTCTACTTAACAGCTCACGGAGCCACTAGTTTTTAAAAAGGCGGAGATATGGCAAAAAAGGGCAAAAAACATATTTCAGACATTATTGGACAAATGTTCAAAAATGTTACAAACGCGATGTCTATACAGCTCTACAGAGCCACTCGCTAGTTTAATTAGCAAGACCGAAACAATTCCATTTGGTCTCACTCTGAAAGGCTAAAGAAGTTTTACTTGAAAATTAAAATTGTTACACAATTATTACAAATAAGTAGATACAAATAGGTATCAACTATCAACAATGTATTTTACGTCGCCATTTCAGCAAAATGTCTTCCCACAATTTTGTGGAACCGTCCTAACTACGGTGAAAATGTATAAGCCCCGGAATAGCATAACGGAAGAACAGATGCGTGGTTTTATTAAAGAGTTCTTGTGTGCTTCTTCCGGCATCATCAGACCCTGGAAACTATTTCCCAACAAAGTACTCGTCAAGACGATTCAAACGAGCCCAAACACGATGGAGTTGCACGGTTTCAATATTGAGTTCCTATGGCATGGCCTTCCAGCTTCATCATCAGACCCTGGACCTAGTATTCCATTAGAGTACCTACTCGTCATGGCGATTCTAACGAGCCCAAACACAATGGGGTTGTATGGTTTCATCATAGACGTGGCCTTCTTCCGGCTCCATCATCAGCTTCTTTGGAAAAACGCTTAAAATTTAAGACTAGAGTAATTACTACTACCTACTACGCTAATTTCTTTGAAATGCGATTTTAAGACTAATTTAAGACTTAAATCATTGAGATCCTGGAATCTAAGTAACAACAAAACGTAAGATATTAAAGAAATATTGAAAATAACCTTTTATTGATGGCATTCTTTATTTTAATTAAGAGGTATACTTTAGGTTTAGTATACTAAAATAGTTCTTATTTTATACCAAAATAATTTATAATTTTCAAAGTGAAAACTTACGGAACAAAAACCAATATCATCAACCTAACGTTAAAAGTGAAAACGGACAAAATTCTGTTTTCTATTGTGAGATCGCTATGAATGGTTTCACTGTGTGGCTGGTGTTGATTATTCAACAGTAGGAACTAACTATTGTATTTATGCGTATTTTTCAATAAAAATATGAAAGCGTGTGCTTTATAGTCATTAAATAGGTCTCCTACAAAAACTGGCCAAGTGCGAGTTGGACTCGCGCACGAAGGGTTTCCTATTATTTTATTCTGTTTTTAGTATTTGTTGTTATAGCGGCAACAGAAATACATCATCTGTGAAATTTTCAACAGTCTAGCTATCACGGTTCATGTGGCAGACAGACAGACGGACAGTGGAGTCGTGGAGTCTTAGTAATAAGGTCCCGTTTTTACCCTTTGAATACGGAATCTTAAAAAGAGAGAGATAAATTTAATCATCTTTGATTATGATATTAGTATGGAAATATTAATATTTAAGTATATGGATATAAGAAGCCTTAAAGTAAAATTAAGGCACATCAGTCTTACTAAATTGAATTGGTATTCAAGTAGCATACGCTACGCTTGGAGGTTCTTATGCAAAAGTTACGTAGTATACCGTACGTATCTTCGTTTCGGTTCAGCGTGAACCTCACAGAATAGTTATAGAGGTCACATTATCATAAAATCGGATAAACCACTTTTGTGAATACTTCGAGCCTTGGCATTGTTATTTTAATTTTAAATAAGTACGAACAGGCGAATATCTCGTAAAACTTTTTCTAGACTGTAAGTTTTTTTAAAGGCAGCAAGTGTACAAGAAGAACTTTTTTAATAAAATTCAGTAGTTAAATACCTATGCTAACCTAGTTTAGTTAGTAAGGCAATTAGGGTTAGTTAGTAAGGTAAAAAGAAAGATCTGTTGAATGGATGAATAAACCGCTCGTCCAAAATATTGCAATATAAGTATGTTTATTAGTAGAGACGGTACCTATAATAAATGCTAACGATGTTAGTCGTTAGCTTATTTAACTTTGAACCTTGTTACTAAGCTTAATATCTCAAAGTGGATAATCACGTCGTTCGATTTTCGGAGTAGGCTTCCGGTTATGTTGTGAGATGGAACCAATTCATCGAGCAAATTCGCTGGAAATACCCACAAGTAGTCTCGAGACTGTACAATAAGTGACACTGACACAATTTCTACTCGCCTTCGAAAAACCCACGACGGCCACATGTTTGCTTGCCTGAAGCTGCTATTGGATAAACAAAAGCACTTTGTCAGGTTTTGTAAGATTTTGTATAGTATACAGATTTTGTGGAGCTCGGTGGCGCAGTGGTTTAGCGCCTGGCCCAGCGATTGCGGAAGTTAAGCAACGTTCGCAAGGGTCGGTCATGGGATGGGTGACCAAAAATTTATTATCTCGAGCTCCTCCGTGCTTCGGAAGGAACGTTAACCCGTTGGTCCCGGCTGCATTTGCAGTCGTTAAAACCCACCAATCCGCATTGGGCCCGCGTGGTGGGTTATGGCCCATCCTCCTTATATAAGGAAGGCCTGTGCCCCAGCAGTGGGGACATCAAAAATGGCTGATGGACATACAGATTTTAAAAATGTTCGGCAAGTTATCTACGGAGCATGAGTACCGATTCTTGAAATGACTAAGAATTTTTCATGAAAATACTTTTAAAATTCTTCTTTGTTGGGTTTGTTGCTCATACTGGCACGGTTTGTTTGTTGGTCCGGCTGTTGTGTAACGTGCCGCGATGACGCACTGCCCGGCTTTCGCCGCTTGCGTTACTCCTATGGTGATTCTTTTCGTTTGATGACCTCAAAATCGTAGCCGGCTGTAAATCAAGAAGATGGATGGAGATGGTCCCCTATGAAGCACAAGTCTGGTGAAGAAAACAAACTTTTTAGTGGCATTCTTGGCGGTTTAGCCACTTAGCTATGGAGTTTCAATACTTACTGCAGTAGACGCCCTACGTAGAGATTGAAATGACAATGGAAAAACTCGGACTTTCCATTGACAACAAAGAATACGTTTTCAATATAAGCAATATCCTTGGAACCCAGTGTTATCTATCGCAAATCAGAATCAGGCGTAATGACAGGTAGGTAAGGTATTCCTATAATTTGTATTCCGATAGCGTTTCTGATTTTTATAAAACACTAGCTTCCGCCCGCGACTTCGTCCGCGTGGACATTCGATAAAATCCTCATGTTTTAATTTCATTAAATTCTGATCAGCCGTTTTTACGTGATTAGGCGGGTCCCCACCAAGCGCTCTGCCTCGCGAGGCAGGACGTTTGCCGCGCGGGCCTCGCACGAGGCTGCTCGCTTGGAACTTCATCCCCCGTTTCACCCCCTTGGGGGGTGAGTTTTAAAAAATCCTTTCTTAGTGCACCCCTAGACCTCATAAGGAACCTATGTGCAAAATTTCAAGTCTCTAGGTTCAGCGGTTTGGGCTGTGCGTTGATATCTCACTCAGTCAGTCAGTCAGTCAGTCAGTCATTCAGTCAGTCAGGACTTTGAATTTTATATATATGTTACAGTCAAAACCCTTAACCAGTCAAAAACCTTATTGACCGGTAAAATTAGTCAATAAGGTTATTGACTAAAGGTGTCGGGCAAAACCTTTATTGACTGATTTTATCTGATAAAATCAGTTAATAAGGTTATTGACCGACACCCTCAGTCAATAACCTTTCTTTAATATTGCTAAAATTCCGATTCCGATTTTGATTTTATTAGGTACTAGTTTTAGTACCGGTTCCGGTACAGGAATTGAAATCAGAACCAGTACCAAACTGCCCCTAAGGTGTTTTCTTCGGGCTTTAACATGGGGTCCTTCAAAAGGCGAGCTAACATGGCTCTCATAAGTCGGCAACATATTGGTGAATCTCTGACATCGCAGGTGCAAACTCCTCAAAGTACAGTCATACTTCCCTCAAACTCAAACACTGCAATCAACCAAAACTGAAACCACTCCAACTTTTTAAGAGTTTTGACTCAACGTTTGACTTTCTAATCAGTCCATATCAGTTTTGACAGGGTATGTTGGCCAAAACCTATATTGACTGAATGTCTGCTCCTTAAATTAGTCATAAAGGTTATTGACTGAGGGTGTCGGTCAAAATCCTTATTGACTGATTTTGTCAGATAAAATCAGTCAATAAGGATTTTGACAGACGCCCTTAGTCAATAACCTTATTGACTAATTTTACCGGTCAATAAGATTATTGACTGGTTAAGGGTTTTGACTGTAACATATATAGATAATGATCCAACTACCGATCATTTTATCTAACGATCAGTATGGTTCTCTACAATATTGACCGTGATAAACCATTTTATGGATTGTTAGAATTAATAATCTTTCTATCAGTTCTTGATTGGTGTTCGTTAAGTTTAGATTTTTTCTTATTACGAGTATCATAGTAGGTTACCTACTTACCAACTTTCTCAGAACTAGGCATTAGGTATGAAATAGTTTCAATCGGCGATGCGCGCAGTATGGGATTTCCTCTGACGTACGGAGTGCGTAAATAGTAAGCCAGTTGCCATAGGTATATGGTGATAGTTTGCCATATAATAATTATGGTGATGCAGACGAGACGTAGCTAGGGGATAATGTCGGCGGGTGCCTAGCTGCTATGCAATGGCATTATTTGCAGGCCGTATGTGAATATTTCGGTTATTTCCAAAATTTTGACATTAATTATACGTAGCTGTTACTCCTCTTAAACATAGACAAAATAATATTACATTAAACATTAATGACGAGAGATTGATGGGGCATTAATCCCTTAAAAATTGTTTACTACAAAATATTTTAATTACATTTCCTGTGCTTTTTACCCAGATTGACATCACACTTTTCTTCAATTATTATCTATCACTTTTATTTTAACATATTTTAACTTAAATCTTTTTGGTTGAAACCACAATGCCTAAAATGTCCAAGTTTTCGTGTAAAGGCATAGAATGTCCAGTACCGTTAAGTAGATGACATACTCAGTATTTCGGTTTTGAGGAATACCGCATTCCATTGTTTAATGATTTAATTGTTTAGTTTATACCAATGTTTGTGAAGGAAAAATCGCATATACCTATATGCAGAATTGCAGATTAGTTCAATGGACATCCCCCCTAGCATGACCACCAAAACGCGATATGAATACTTAAGAGATTTATCACGTTTTACAATCAAAGGACAATAGATTTTGACAGTCGAGTGTTGATAAAACCATAAATATAGTACTATATCACGTGATATGGTCGGTCATACTAGGGGGGCTAATGTCATTAAATTGTTATCCTGCTTCGTTGCAGTCAATAATGTGTAGGTATGTGTGTACAATATTGTAAGATTGCTTAGCAATCGTATAGTGGGTCACTTCATGTGGCTGGCGGCGTCTTACCACACCGCAACAGGTGGAGTATCGACGTCATGCGATGTTTTCTGTTTGTGTTATATTAAAATATGTAAAATATGTAAAATTATGAGGCTTTTTTTTACAATTGATAAAATCATGCTTGCTTCGATCTGATGACCCGACAATAAGGCCGCCATTACACACATCAATCTGGTTTCACATCAATCTGATTTTTGATGCGACGTTACACGGTCAATCCAGCAAGCAATCCACGGTGGTTTTTGGTAGGGTTGCCAACTTTTTTGCATCAATTTTCGCGTGATATCGATCGATGACCTGAGTGGTGCAGTATTCAACATGCCAGTCTACCACGCAAGAGATCCCGGGTTCGATTCCCGGATGAAATTGAAATGATTAATTTTAATTTCTGTGACGGTCTGCGTATAATAAGTACCTATCTATTTCGAAAAGTAAGTAGTAAGTAGGTACCTAGTAAAATCAGTTGTCTAGCACCCATCTTATGCCTTGATTAGTTTAGGGTTAGATGGCGCTGTGTGTGTGTAAAATCAAATATTGATAATTATAATACTACATTACCAAGCTATGATCTATCTGAGTGCCAAATTTCATCCAAATTAGTTCTTCAAATCAGTAATCAGTGGAAGCTAGTTAAAAATAAATGTGGGGTTAAAAATAAATATAAGTTTTAATCTAGACTATAAACTGTTTGCCAAATTTCATCTAAATCAGTTCAGCCTTAAAAACGAATATACAGACGAACAGAGAAACAATCTCCTGCTTTTTGAAGTCGGTTAAAAAATTGGATCGCAGTTAATATCCAATATTTTTAACCGACTTCAAAAAAGCAGGAGATTGTTTGACCAAGTACATGGACAATGGACATGGACATGGACATGGACATGGACATGGATATGGACATGGACATGGACATGGACAGGACATCATGGACATGGACATGTTCATGGACAGGACATCGGGAATTTTATAAAAATATAGCCTATATTTATTTTTAACTAGCTTCCTAGCTAGTACATCCGGGTGGACATTTGAAAAATACCCTAAAAACATACAGACGAAAAGAAAAACAATCTCTTGCTTTTTTGAAGTCGGTTAAAAATATTGGATCACAGTTGCTTGTGGTAGATTGACAATCCGATACAAGTGGACTTGTGGTTGATTGTCAATCTACCACAAGTCCACTTGTGGTAGATTGACAATCAACCACAAGTAACTGCGATCCGATACAAGTGGACTTGTGGTTGATTGTCAATCTACCACAAGTCCACTTGTGGTAGATTGACAATCTACCACAAGTAACTGCGATCCGATATAAGTGGACTTGTGGTTGATTGTCAATCAGCCACAAGTCCACAATATACTGCGATCCAATATTTTTAACCGACTTCAAAAAAGCAGGAGATTGTTTTTCGTCTGTATGTTTTTAGGGTATTTTTCAAATGTCCACCCGGATGTACTAGCTAGGAAGCTAGTTAAAAATAAATATGGGCTATATTTTTATAAAATTCCCAAAAGTAATACAAATTAATTTCAATGTTTAAAAAAATAAAAACCCCTAGGGTATCTTTGACCGAGATCAAAAGTATCCTATGTTTTAATCTAGGCTAATAAACTGTGCGCTAAATTTCATCTAAATCAGTTCAGCCTTAAAAAAAACATGTATCGGATAGCAGTAGATTGCGACAAGCAGACTGCAAGTTCTCTGTTCGTTTAAATTTTTGTTTTTTTAGCGATTTTTCGAATGTCCACCCACGCGGATGTAGTCGCGGGCGGAAGCTAGTTAAAAGTAAATGTGGACTACATTTTTATAAATATCCCAAAAGTAAGTACCTACTATAATGTTTAAATGTTTTGAAAATAATACTATTACCTCGAAAAAAGGTGCCAACCCTAAGCCAGATTGACAAAAAACCACGCCAGATTGAAACGACGTTACACAATCAATCTCTGTCAATCTTTGTCAATCTGATTGAGTGTGTAATGGGTGCCTATCGTCTATGTTAACTCTCCAAAAAGATATCCAGTACGGAACTCTCGTACCTACGCGAGACGCTTTTTTAATCAAAGATACATCTGCATTACATACTTTTGTTTCAATTTTATACTACCTACCTAGTTCATTTTTCGCAAACGCTAAAAAATATTTGCGGCATACTAAATCGCCAGCCAGACGGTCGGCGGCCCCGCCTCCGCTCGGGGAGAAAGCGAGGTGAAATGCATCTACTCCGAGACCGCCTCGTGTCGTGTCATTGTTCGTTTAAAAACCACATTGACTTACCTCCTGATGTTCGCACTTGATCTAGCTTGAACACGAATGGAAACCTTCAACAATTCATTATACAGGGTTATTTGTAAAACACTAACAACCTCGCAGGAGTAAATTACATATATAGGTACATCATAAACAACAATTTTTTTTTCATTTCTCATATTCGGAAAGTGATGTATATTTGGACTGAGCAGCGGGTCCAAAACTCTTCGTTCCACCCTAGGGTGGAAAAGTAATTTAAAAATAGAACTGAATTTGGCAATGAAAAAGTTTACAATAGTTAAAACAAATGCTTTAAAAAAAGTTGCAGCCTTGTAGGGCGCATTCACGAAAAACAACAAAACATGGTATAAACAGCCAGTGCAAAATTAAAAACATTGGGCGGAGCGGCCGGCGACGCGACGTGTTCCAAATTTAAAATAAGAAAAACTATAAAATATTGGAGGGACTTACCAAAATCTGTTACTTTGAGCTGTGTGTGCCGTATTAAAGTTTTGTGTTGATTTTGTATTTACTAAAAATGAGTTTAAAACTAAAAAAAAGTTCAAATAAAATAAAAGAAACAATAAAACTACGCTGTAATTCGCCTACAGGAAACAACTACTTCAGGAGAGTCTCTGCCATGGTCTTACCGTCTTATCAAAGACCAAAGAATATCTCCAACTTTAACAGGCATCCAACAAAGCCAAATCTGTCATCATAATAATTTATATCAAAATGTAAATATTACAAGCAAGAATCTAACTTTAAATTTCACAAATTGTTCTAATTTTTCTAGGTTTTTAAAGGTAAGTTGGTATAGGTAGTAATTATAAGGTCTACCAATGTAGTTACTGAGTAGGTACATGTTTTTATTAATAAACATTTTGGAATAACTAAGACTTTTTTTACTTTCCTGAAATTCGAAATGAAAAGTAGAGTGTTTAACACGGGTAAAAGTCATCAATTCCATTCTCGAACTATAGCCGCCCTCGCTATGCTCGGGCGTCTAAATATCTCGAATGGGAATTGCTTCCTTTTGACCCTCGTATAACAATCTACTATTCTACCGACGTCTTTTTTGAAACAGACAAAAATGGACTTTTCATATAAAACTCGATCAGCTGTTCGGACATTAGTATGGAAAGTATTATTCCATTGAGCTTTGTTCAAACGTAGGTACCTAACGCAAAACCAACAACCACACCATAAAAACCCATAATATTATGAGTGAGTCATACACAAGTAATTTTAGCAAATAAGAGTATTTACCCGGCGCTGTTAAATGCATTGTTATTTAAGCATTTGCAGTATATTGTCAAGTACAAGGTTGAATTGATAGTAAAGTGTGAAATTGGTCTATTACAGGTCCACGATGATGAAAATAGTTGTAATAGCTATTCTAGCCGTTTCGACGGTAAATGCGCAGTGTTTCTACAAGGATGACGCATCCAAGAAATTGGAACCCGAAGCGCGAGTGAACCTGTACAAAGGGCAACTAGAGTTTACTTTGAACCTGTTCGACGCAATCAACAAGGCAGTTCCCAACGACAATATCTTCTTCTCACCTTTCTCGGTCTACCACTCGTTGCTGCTCGCTTACTTTGGTGCGGGGGGAGCGACGGAGGAATCGCTAAGACATTCGCTCAGCATTCCTGACAGTTTGGTGAGTACTATTATCAAATAAAAAAAGATTATTTCGTTTCCGTTAAAAAGAAAAAAAGTGTACTTAGTCTTCTTAACACAGTAGCAGACGAGAACACCTAAGGACCTTAAACGTTTCTATCCTTGTTGCGTTGATGTCTAATTGCTAAGGAAAAGCTTAATAATTGCAAATAACTACTCTTTGAATTTCCCTCGAGACTTTATTCCATAAGACGCATAATACCACTCATAAAATACCAATTAGGTTAATTCCTACTGTAACAGGACAAGATCAACCTGATGACAGCATACAAAGTGGACCGGCGATCACGAGCGGCGAACAACAACAGCGACAGCTACGAGTTCACGAGCGCCAATAAACTGTTCGTGGACGACCAACTGCGCGTGCGCCAGTGCATTATGCAGCTGTTCGCAGAGGAAATAGAAGCACTTGTAAGTTTGCTTTTTGACTGAATGACATATAAGTTACTTAGATAGTGTTTGGAAAAAAAAGGTTAAACTAAACTACTGATGTTTAACACCGTTTTCATACATTTTCAGAATTTTCATAACGATCCTCGAGGAGCCAAAGAGTACATAAACGAGTGGGTGTCCCGTATCACCAAGAATAACATCAGGGACCTGTTACCCGACGACGGCGTCAGCGAGTCCACCAAGCTGGTGCTCGCCAACGCAGCCTACTTCAAGGGCGTCTGGGCCTCCAAGTTCCCCGTTGAAAGAACTAAGAAGGAAGCGTTCTTTGTGTCTGAAACCCGCCAAACTCTTGTGCCTTTCATGAAACAGAAGGGAACTTTCCATTACAGTAAGTGTTTTACATTTTATTGATACTCAGTAGTTATTTGTTTTGTTATACAGGATGGGATACGCTTGTCTAGCAGCCATCCTTTATGAGATAATAAAATATTAAGATGACAAGCCTAAGTAGGCTAGTTTTGCTAAAACGTATAGGTAGGTAATGGGTGCTCGGTGGCACAGTGGTTTAGCGCCTGGCCCAGCGGATTGCGGAAGTTAAGCAACGTTCGCATGGGTCGGTCATGGGATGGGTGACCAAAATTTATTATCTCGAGCTCCTCCGTGCTTCGGAAGGCACGTTAAGCCGTTGGTCCCGGCTGCATTTGCAGTCGTTAACACCCACCAATCCGCATTGGGCCCGCGTGGTGGGTTATGGCCCATCCTCCTTACCACCCATAAGGAAGGCCTGTGCCCCAGCAGTGGGGACATCAAAAATGGCTGATGGACATGGACATAGGTAGGTAATGATGATAAATAAATACTAGAAAAAAATTACTAACCCGTAGCACCTCAGACGGGACTCGAACCCGCGCCCTTCGTATTCCGGCCCATTGCACTCACCATGCACTGAAAACGTAATTATCCACTCAATATAAATGCTAGGGCTTCGACTGAGGCGTTTTTGGGCAGGTTGAAATTCGCCCAGCTTCGATACCCCCCTCTCAACAGTAGACTGACAATAAAATATACTTAAGTATTAAACACAACGGTGGTGACATTACAGTGGTGAGCGACGAGCTGGGTGCACAGATCATCGAGCTACCATACAAGGGCAACGATATCAGCATGTACATACTCCTGCCTCCGTACTCTATGAAGGAAGGTAAGCTCACCTAACTGCTTTCATCGATATCTTTTATTCATAACAGAATCCTATTGTACCACTATTATTTAGTGATTGATAAATCTATATATATATATATATATATATATATATATATATATACACCTAACTTAAACGTAACAGTACGTTACTTTTTTATGTGCGTTTAAAATACAATTAGGTATGCTGATTATTTTAGAAGTGAGCAGTCACGTTATTTCACAAAAATAGCAACTAATATAATGATTTATAAACATTATTTGGGTAATCATTAGAAGACAAAAATATAGACATTGATTCTAGAATTTTGAAAAATTCTAGAATACGAGTAAGTATACTTACTTAAAGATTTCAATTGCAGGTCCTTTGCAATCACCTTGCGATTATGGCAAAGATCCTCGTTTTGCAATTATTAAGAGCTGACATAAAAAAGTACTATTAAAGCACAGAATATACACGGTTAGTTTTTTAAGTATACCTAAAAATGAAATGAGTGTACATCTCTTCCCTATTCTAATCGAGTATGGACAGTTTAAAGTTAATATTTAATAATTGGTCAAGATATTGAGGTTTGTTTATGTCCCAAATTTTACTGATTTCTGGATTTAGAGCTCATTCATAGAATTAAACGCGCGTAATCAAAAGAGACTAGGTAGGTATCTTGTTTACCTACGTAAATAATGAATCTACGCACGCGTCTTGCTATTTTTGTGAGTTTGCCGATTAATCAATATTTTTTTTCGATATTTTCAAACTACCTATTAATTTTTAACTTTTAACTGCACGTTCATATTCAGAAACGTGGTCTGTTATCCCCATTTATTTTAAGACATAGTTACTTAAAAATTAACGGTGTATTATTATTAGTATAAAGGAGCCAATTTTTTATAATAAATGCCTTGTCGTAGATTTATCAGGCAATAAAGTTATTAATTTATTAATAGTACGAATAAATGTTATAGGTACAGTCGTGTTCATTAATATGTTGGCATTTTTGACAGGCTGTTGACCTTTATTATAAAGCCATAAAGGTTGATGAGCTGTCAAAAGTGCCAACATATTTATGAACTCGACTGTACCACTGAATAAATAAATAATACTTAATTTCTGTTTATAGACATGAATTATATAGAATTCACTAGCACCTGCCTGCCAAAAAGGTACTATATTAACAAAGAGGTAAATTATATTTTCTGAATATGTGATTTTCCAGGAGTGACCAACATCATCCGGAACCTGAACCCGGAGAGGCTGGCTGCCGTCGTGGAGGAGAGCTACATGGGCCGGGAGGTCATCGTCGAGATTCCCAAGTTCACCATGGAAAGGAGCCTGCCGCTTAGAGAGGTAAATTCTATGCTACGAGACGACTATTAGAGGTAGACCAGAATCTCATGAACCGGAAGTGAAATTATTTTTACTAAAAACACGTAGTTGTTGCATTACAAAGGAGTTAACTGTTGTCATACAATAACACTAATGTCAAAGAAAGTAATTTGATGACTTTCTTGACAGACAGTACGCAACAACCACGTATTTTTAGTAAAAATAATTTCACTTTCGTTTCATGAGATTCTGATGGTGTACCTTCTGTATCTACGAGTATACAAACTTATACATCATGTATCAAAAACCCTGTCAGGTCCTGAAACAGGAACAAAACACTATCTTATTATCTTATCAAGTGTTGCTTAAACTGCAGTTTAAGATTACTGTTTAAACTGCAGTTTAAGCACTATTGACTCGCTATTATTGTAGGCACAGCACATAACGTGGTATCCCAGGATTTTAGCTTTTACATAATATATTATTATATTTTAGCGCGTTCCGACAACTTACGGAAATTGTTAACTATGAACTACGTTATCAAAGTAAAATTATCTCATTAAATGCAATATATTTTGTAGTATAATATAATAATAACTTTAGTGTGTATAAATAAGTGAATAAGTACACACTAAGTTAGTTGTCGGAACACGCTAAAATAGATTGTGTAAAAGCTAAATTCCTGGGATACCACGTTATGTACCTACAATAGCGAGTCACGTCCTAACACTACTTGAAAATTCCAATGCAAAAAATCAAGATCGAAATTAAAAAAAGGAAACTGTTGGATCTGTTATTATTATAAAATAAAATGGCAATTATAATATGATGATTGTCGATTCCTTGTTTCAGATTCTAGAAGTGGTCGGTGTCGGTGATTTGTTCAACGCCAGCGCCGACTTCTCGACGCTTACCGAGCAAGGGGGCATACTCTTCGACGACGCCGTGCACAAGGCTAAAATACAACTCGACGAAGAAGGTCTGTTACATTAAAATTTAGAAATCGTTAAACATTTCAACATTTGATTTGTGTTTATGGATTACTTAGACGCTGATTTTCTTTATTGATAAAATCTTGTCCGTTTAGCAGTGTTTTACCTAAATAGTTATCTAATTTGAAGTGTTTTGGGAATTTTCGTAGAGAATTTGACTCTTTTCCATATTTATTTCTATTGTTACCCAAATTACCTTGGTCAGCCAACCAACAACATTTATTTCATACATGCGACCTCATTCCGTCCATACTCTTTATTTTGAATCATCAAGCTTCTTTTTCAACAAACCTTGTTTAAAATTCCTTGGTATATTTATATATAAATATTATCCATGTATTTTATATGACAACAACATAAAACATTCTATCCTTTTCTCACATATCAATTTTACAAGTCTCAACCTGGTCACTCTATTTCTTATTTCTTTATTATTTCAAAAGGTGGTGTTAGAAATTATAAAAGCACTTTGCCTCACGCAGCTCTCGCTTGCAGCAAAAATCGATTTTGCTGAGAGTTTTTACGAGCCAAAAGCGCACTTTTGCGTGAAAAAAATAATTGTCGAGCATATCACCATTAGCTTTCCAGCAGCGTGCATAGTGTTGTCAAGTACTTACCTGTTTCTGGATACCATTTACTCATCAACAACTATGCTCTTCTTCAGGTACGGTAGCAGCAGCAGCGACCGCTATATTCGGTTTCCGGTCGTCCCGGCCCGCGGAGCCGAGCCGGTTCATCGCCAACTTCCCCTTTGTCTACGTCATCTACGAGAAGCCCACCAACTCTATCTTATTCATGGGCGTCTACAGGGACCCTAAGAAGTAAATGAACGTTAAAAATCGTAATAGACTGAAACAGTATAATAATCTATTAAGTTTCAAAAATCTACTACAAATGTGATAAAGACGTCAATATTGACGCAGCATTAGTATTCAAGGAGCTGCCACCTATTCAAATGGCTAAGTTTCTATTAATATGATGGCATGTCGATTTTATCTAGTATATTACTTAATAGTATAATAAAAAATAAAAAAAATGTATTGTGAATGCTAAAATTCTTTTTCCATCTTTAAATGATTAAACATTTATTTAGGATACATTAAGATTAAGACATTATTGGGTATTATAAAACAAAACATGTTCTAAAGTTGTATAATGCTGACATCGAAAAATTATGTGATTGTCGCGCATATACTGTACCTGGGGACGAGGAATGTTTACCCTGCCGTAGCACAGTATTATACTAATACGGAGGGTAGGTACATGAATCAACTCAGTGGTTCAGTTCATAGACAAACTGCCTAATCTTCATACTATTACTAAGATGCTATTATTAGTTGTATTTTTTCTAGAACCCTGTACTGTTTGATACAAATAAATTAATTTTATTTAATTTTTTATTTATTTAAAGCTTAAAAATAAGCAATAAAATCACAAGTGGTAAGATATGTCAAGAAATTAATGGTATGGAATTGAAAGCATAAAAGTTTGATGAAAAGTAAGCGTTCAAACGAATATTTGAATAGGGGCTGTAACAACAAAGAATTTCATTTGTTTTTTTTATCAATATCTCAATTCTCACTTTAAATAAGTATAAGTTTTTGTACTAAGATTGAACACTAATTTCTAGTTGTAAGTAAATAGATTTTGAATTCGAAACGTTTGCATTAAATTGTTATTTATTATAGATTACTTTCTATAAAGAGTGTTTTCAATTCACAAATATGGCGTGGTAAATACTATTTTACATATTTTTGTTGTTTAATAGTTCTTTCAAAGGAATTTTGACACATTCGATGTTTTTTTTTTGTAAAAAGAAATACTTTTCTTACCTAATCTGACAAATATAATGGAAAATCAAATAATTAAGTTATTACTATGTAAGTAAAGGTATTACTAAGTTAAATTATAATGATGGTTAGGTTAGAACTGAATAAAAATAGTATTAAAGTTTTTAGCTATTGAAATAAATTAACATTTTAAGAATATTACAAATATTTTATTTACCTTCATAAAAATGTCAATAAAATAATTACTAAATACAAATAAGTATACAACAGCTGTCTTATGAATGAAAACATACATTTCTCCAACAGATTTTGCCACAGTCACTGTCGCTGATTTTCAGGTGAAGCCAGATACAAAATATAAGGCCGTAGATCGGTCAAAAATGGAGACCATTACTATGGGAAAAGTTTCTGAGGTCGGGTGATTGGGAAAGTTTCAAAACGTACCAAGGCGCAAAGATCTATCATAATCGTAAGGCGCATTGAATTTAAAAAAATCGGTCGGGTAGTTTTGAGAAATTTCGATAAAATCGAAAAAAAAAAACATTTTTCCGACTTGCTGGACATAATATATCCAGCTGGAATTAGAATAACTTTTTTAAAAAAACGCATATGAAAATTGAATAGGGCTACAAAAAGTCCACTGAGTAGATGCTATGCTCAGACGACAGTTATGGGCTGCGGAGGTTCCCAAAGGTGGGAGTGGTTTGTAGTTCAGCCGCGTTTGGCCGCGTTGAGGCAGTCTATAAAACCTGTTTTTCACCAACTTCAAAGAAAGGAGGAGGTTCTCAGTTCGTCGGAAAGTTTTTGTTTTTTTTATTTTTTTTATGTATGTTACTCGATTACTCGAAGACGGCTGGACCGATTTAAAAAAAATATTTTTTGTTGTATATACTTCCAAGTTGGTCCCATTGTCAGAAAGTCAGGACCTGATGATGGAATCCTGGAGAAATCAAGGGAACTCTTCAAACATTATATGCACACCTATAGTGGTTTTGGTATTTTCTTAAGTATCTTGTGCATTTGCTTTCGAAAAGTAGGTACCATTTTGGTGAAGTGGAACTGATGATGAAGACCATAGATGATCATCGGAACTATTCAATAAGTACTAAGTATTTCACTGGTGCGATACGATTACTTTAATATGGTTGCTAGGCTATATATATATGCTCGTCATAATAATGCATAAGGTGAAGCAGAACTGATAGTGAAGTACCAGGAGAACTCCTCAACAATTAACACCCACGCGTCGGGAAAAGCAGAATCTTGTAAAAGGTGATAATCCGTTGACATAAGGCTGTTTGTAACATAGATAAAATCATCACTAAAAATATACGTACCACAAAAAGTGTAAAAAAAAAAAAATGATACCTTTAATTAGTCCGTAAAATGTATAGCAAATTTGTCGAAGAAACCATTTTGATAAACACAATATTTAATATAGCTGCTGAACAAATTTCCTAAGCGTTGCATACAAACTAGCACGGCGTGTCGTCATAACGTGCAAGCCATTAGTATGGAGCGTTTTTGATCGAGTCCATTTGTGTGCATTTCACACTGTGATATCTCGGGCAGTTTTCATGCTAGCGAATTAATTCTTTTACCAATGTTTCTTTTTTTGAGAGGTAATTTATGTAACATATAATAAAAAAAATAGTCAACATCCCTATTACGCAGATTTGAATATATTTTTTTATTGTTATTTTTTTCATTTATTTTTTTAGGGTGCCTCAAAAGAAAAAACGGAACTCTTATAGGATCACTTTGTTGTGCGTCTGTCTGTCCGTCTGTCTGTCTGTCCGTCCGTCTGTCTGTCTGTTTTGAAGCCATTGTTTGTTACGAAATACTTAAAATTTTGATGATGATTCTTTGGACAAAAATTAGGAAATAACGAATCTATAAAATAAGTTTTCAAAATATTTTCAAAAACTTTTAGACTTTGACCTTCAATAACTTCGTAGCTATTGGATTCCCAGGTATAGGTACCTAGTCTAAAAGACAAAAATGATCCTGATGGTGTGCGGAATGCGTGGACTTCGGCATCGTTGAGGGTCTTTTTACACCCGTTATATAATTATTCGTTTTTAGGGTTCCGTACCAAAATGGTAAAAAACAAATATACAGACGAACATAGAACCTCCTCCTTTTTTGGAAGTCGGTTAAAAAGGAACCCTTATGGTGTGACTCAGTCTGTCTGTCTGTCTGTCACAGCTGGATATCTCGAGAACTACTAATGGTATCAACTTGAAATTTGGAATAGTTAAAGATGACGTTTGTCCAACTATTTTGCAAATAAGAAAGCAATAAAAAAAAATAGTTTTTTTACAACAGGGACTGAAAAGGGGTCTTAAAAATTTTAAGTGGGGTGACTAGGGCATGTGGGGTATCATATGAAAGTGCGCAGATTGCACATTTTAAATCATTTTTTTTAGGCCGCATAGTTTTCGACTTATAATGAAAAATGTAAAAAAAATTATTTTAGAAATTCAAAAATCAAACAAAAAATTCATATGTTCCTCTACCAGTCAACAGATGGCCCTGACCCAAGAAAAAATAATTTAGTTCCACTAACGGTCAAGAGATGGCACTGGACTAAGAAAAAAAAATAGTTCCACTATCGGCCAAGAGATGGTGCTGACCTAATACTGCAATAACAATTTTATTATTCTACAGCAGGCTCTGCAGTGTATTTATTATGATGGTACGGAAACCCTCGGTGCGCGAGTCTGACTCGCTCTTGACCGGTTTTTATTTTATAAGCAATTCCATTCCCTAAGTAAAACATAACTCATCTTTGTCTGTTTCTTATCTGCACTAATATATCACCATCAATATTCAAGGTACCAGTACCAGTTTGATTAAAAATGAAGATAATATCAAAATCGATTATCCGATGACTATTGAATCCGAGAATTGTTAGTTAAAATACTTTCTTCAATCAATTGACGATTAATCGGTTTGCAATTAATCATGCAAAGTTTAATATTTCTACACCTAAGATAAGAATCGTGATTTAAGTAATTTTTCTTATGTTGAGAAGAGTTATTAATTATAGCGTTTTAGAGGATTTGGTGTAGAGATAATGTCGAAAACACTATAGGTAAGTAAGTACCTACTTAGATGAACTCCAAGGTCGAGTGGTTTGTACGCCGGTTTTTAAAGTGTGGCCATCTCTCAGGTCCTGGGTTCGATCCCCGGCTGGATCAATTTAGAAGAACGAACTTTTCTATATTGGTTCAGGTCTGGGTGTTTGTAGTTCCACCGTTGTCTCTGATTTCCAATAACACAAGTGCTTTAGCTACTTAGGCAAGTAATTTGGAATCGGAGCAATGTTTGTGATGTTGGCTAATATTTAATAACTTAAGTAAGTAAGTTATTGTAGTAGGTACATATTTCTTGGAGTATTGTGTGATTGGTGTATTTTATAAAATAAGAACAATTACCTTTTTGGTTTTGGTTCTTCTTATTTGCTATTATATATATAATTTTATCTACATCAAATACTATTAGGTACCACAAATATCTAGTACCTCTTCCTTATCGGATCTGTAACAAGAAAAAATACAACATGAATTCCGAGCACTTTTCTCTAATAATATAGCAATGTCAGATTTTAAAATCAACAACTTACCAAGTACGATTTTGCCATCGTTTAAATGTCACTGTGGGGGTGCCAAGAAATATAAATGGCGCTTTTGTGTGAGGTATTAGGTAGGTATTTATATTTTTATAACGGGTGTAACAAGACCCTCAACGAAGCCTAAGTCCACGCATTCCGCTCATCATCAGGATTATTTTTGTCTTTTAGACTATACCTAAGAAACCAATAGTTACGAAGTTATTGAAGGTCGAAGTCAAAAAATTGTTTTTAATTTTTTTATGAAATCTTGTTTTATTTGTTATTTCCTAATTTTTGTCCCACGAAATATTATCAAAATTTGAAGTATTTCGTAACAAACAATGGGTTCAAAACGTCATCACTCAATGTATCTCATGAGCACGCAGATAAATGCTGCCTTTCAACTCGGCGGCACGCCACAGCTGTGTAGCATACACTCGCAGGCGCGGTCTGTTGTACGCGTTACATTGCGTGGTAAGTATGCAATGCTTTTTTAACACCAAAAATTAAAAACGTTTCCCAGCAATGTTTTTGAACAGAAATGGCCCTGATGATGGGCAGAAAACCTCGGCTTCGATGAGGGGCTTGTTACACCCGGTATGATATCTTAGGCGTGAAAATAAGAGTCGAGTAGTGCCTACTCAACTTCTTTTGTTGACTTAGAACTGTAAAGTTGCTGTGCCAACTAGGTTTGTAGCTGCTACTATCATCAGATACAGATATCCATAAGAATGGGCTCAGCCTTCGCCGACAAACTCATAGAATTACGTATCATAAAGCTCGATGCAAGGATAGGCCATAAGTTGACAAACTGTCTTAAGCATCCTCGCCATTCAATTGAAAATGCGGAATGTCAGGTTTTCACTCATCATTTACGATTTCCTGTGCTGTTAATGACATCTGGTTGCGTGGAGTCTTTATTTTCACTTCGGCTATCATTTATCATTAGCTTTGTAGATACAGATTCACGGATGAATAGATGGACCTATTCCCGAAGCCTAACTTTTGTTGGCCGCACGTCGTTGCACACGGAACAAGGATGTATTGAACATTTTCTAAAGCGTTGCTTTGCTTGGTCTAACTAATTAGAAACTATTTTTGGTTACTGATCTATGAAATAAGTAGTTACTTACGCATGTGAGTATTTATATTAATGAATTACTTGCTAATGAGTGTGCTTACTTGCGGTGAAACTTCCTCAATCGCTTCACGAGTCCGCAGCGGCTACGAACGCATCAATCAAAACGAAATTGATGCTGACCATTAAAGCAGATGAACTCACATTGCTAACGTTATTAAATAAAATATATTTCACGACCTATGTTGTGGATTTGAACTTATGTTAAAGCGATAACTGGAAAATTGCTTCTAATTTATGATGATTGACGGCCCATCAGCGGAGAAAGTTCGAGTGCCTCACAATATTCACATGTCTATTTACATTAACTACTTACATTACAACCGTCTATGTTTTCTTTTGATACGTCACACACATATATGGAATCATTCTATGACTTACTTTTTTTTTAACTGAGATGAGATGATCGTTCTCGCATGAGTTATTCAATTTATTTTGAATTAGATAGGTGGTATTAGGTCCTACTGTCGTTCCGTGCGGTAAGGTTATGAACAAGTAAAATTCTTACAAAAAAAACCTGTAGTTAAGAATTTTATATATTTCTGAAACTCCCAAGCCTTCTTAAAATCCAAATGTGAAAAAACATTCGTAAATTCTATGCGGGAAATAAGTAAACAATGAGTGAAAAGCAGTTTTGAACGTAAAACCATCGGAAGTGGTCGGCCGGTCGTCGATAGGATCGGCCGTGGTCGCAACACAATGCCACTAATTACCATCTATGGTCTACACTCAGCAGCCGCTGAAACGAGAAACAATGCCTTAGTTAGGCAGTAGCGAACTAAGGGTCAACACCATCGTTGTCGTCAGTCAGTTTATATTGGTAATAATCGGGCTCAACTCCACCTTGCCTTACAAAAATCATGGTGGGTTTAGTAAATCGCCCAATAAAACATAATTTACACCAAAACATAATATGTAGGTAAAACGAATTTGGGCAGCCCAGACTAGTGGCAAAACTTGTCTTCCGAAGCATGGAGTATAGTCAAAAGAACTATTTTTTGATCATCTATCTATCCCATCCCAATGTCTTCTCACCATTGCGGAAGTTGCTTGTACTATCGCAAATTCCAAGGGTCAGAAAGAGCTAAAGCACTAAAGGTGACTAAGGTCCCGTGTTGTTTTCCTTTGATTACTACCTAGCATTTTTTTACTAACCAAAAACCAACCACAAACCAAGAGCCATCTTCACAAACTAAAATCATCTTTGCATCATTTTGTACAAAATCTAGTAATGGCATTAAAAACTGTGTTTGTTTTGAGTATGTATTAAATATACACTGCACAAGACTGTCATGCATGTTGCACATGTTACGTTGTGTAACAGATTTGCTAATGTCAGGTACAAAAGTTTTTCCTGTTAGCGTAATACTTATTATTTGTGATAAAGATTAAAACAATTTTGGCGGTATTCGTCTAATCTATTTCGTCAAAATTGTGATGTGATTTTTTCGTTGTGTAGGATGATTTGTAGTTATAAAAATAATCTGTTTATCTCACCGACGCCGTTACTGTCCTATGATGACCCCATTGTTGGTATTGATACAGAGAAGTGGGTCTTCAATCGAATACAATCGTAACAGATCACACAGTTAATTATTAATATGACTTAAAATCTCATGGAATATGAATTCATTGTCTATTTAATTAAACGCATACTGACATAGTGTATGTAGTTTTTATACTGCTTCAATCATACGGAACACAGTGAATACTCATTGTTTGTTACAAAACAGCGTGAAGTCCATCGTCATAATTAACATAGGGCCCTATATACGGAACGATTCATCGTTACGATCAATCTGACGTTAATCGTGACGATCGATCGCTTCAAAAATGCCGCACATACATAAAACGATTGGTCGTTACGATCGATCATTTACTTAGTTGAAACGGAACGATAAAGACGTAGTACTCAAATAATTTAATACGTGCCCGGTTCACGGTAACAATGGAAAAAAGTACTTCTTTTCCTTACCTATGAGGTAAATGGCTATTAAAGCGAAACCAGTATTCGCATGTAAATATTTTAAATGAATTAAGGTTCCATCCAAAAGTCGTCAGACTAATCGAATCGTTGATCGCAACGAGTCAATACACCGTCGATTCATCGTTACGATATTCATGATCGCATGGATTTTTGTTGCCATCTCCGATATCGTTTTCGATTAAGTAAATCGTTCACGATCTTGACATACACTGTCGACTTGTCGTTTCGATCGGTCTGAAACGATGGATCGTACAGATCAATCGTACCGTATATGGGGCCCCAGCGTTTTTAGTTTCGAAGTGCCTATCTAGCTAGTTATGTCACGCCGGCGAGATTTTCCATTGAAAAGCCCGGAAAACTGGTTAGCAGAGTTTTTACCTTGTTACTTACGATTTGTGTCTAGGAGCGAAGATTTGTAGATCCTCCCGCGGCGGTTCACGGAGTGTTCTACAATATTTATCAAGTAGCCGGTGGAAAACGGACTTTGTATTACCTTTGTTCGCCAAAGTAACAGCAAAATAATGAAGATTATTTAACGGGAAAGGTTTGATATTTTCTTTTAACTTTAATCTGAATATAAAAGCAGTCTCGGGTAATCCTTAGTTATTGGCTATTTTTTTCAACAAACTTTGTATAGTATTATTATCCTGTAATGTTTTATGAAATTCTAGGCAGTAATTAGAACATCAACATGAGCCATTATTCCATAAGTTAAATCATATTTAACGACATAAATTTATGAATGAAACAATCATTATTATGAAACATTTTATTAGCAAACTAATGTAGGAAAGTAAAAATATAAGAAAATCAATACAAAACTGTAAATCTGTAAAAATATGGTAGCTATAATTATTCCATTACATTAAACAGACCTCGTGTGGTCAGACCACACCCAGATCGGATCAACTACTAAGGCTCCCAAATGTGTTAAAAACTATATTCATTTAAGTTACTTAATAAATATAATTGAAAAAATACTAGAAAAAATCGACTCACCCAGTAGCAGCTCAGACGGGCTACGGGTGAGTCGATTTTTCTAGTATTTTTTCAATTATATTTATTAAGTAACTTAATATATAAAAAAATAGCATTGTGAATGCTAAAATCTAAAAATTCAATATTAACTATATTCATTTGTTTCATTATTATTAATAATAGTAGTTATCTACCTTTTTATCTGAGCATCTGTTCAAAATATGTAGTTACACTTAGTGGTATCAGAACTTGGAAGACCTCAGTGATCGTGCCAGCGTCAAGTACCTAAGTATTTCGTTGTCATCGAAAACTAATGTAATGACACTGTTTAAAGACATTATACAGATAAGCAAAAATCACAGCTCCGCGGTTAATCAAAAATACAATTATGCTTTTGTTTTCCTTTTTCAACTTAACCATAATAAATCTAAAAATAAATAATGGAATATTGTACAAGACTGTGTACCTATGCTTTAAGGATGTCGATATTACCGACAAAATATGGATATAAATGGACGGAATTTTTCCAAAATAAATAATTAGTATTTACAACACGTTGACGTAAAATTGATTCTACGACATCCTCAAAGTACACTCGGAGAACTAAATAAAATTAATCATGCACATATTATTTATAAAATCTTACCAACAAGACGTAATTCTTAATTAATAAAATCTAATTATCAACTCAGGAACAAATGCAATATAAATCGATCAATATTAATAAAACCTTTTCGAATAATGTCATTAAAAACAAACATAATTTAATATATTTCATGAATACATTAACAACCATTTATGCTCGTGCATAAAATATAAAGGCAACCAGAGTTCTCTTAAGAAATATTGGTAAATCTCTTTACGTTCCATATTAATATTAATCTTATTAAATCTATAAATTCGCTAACTTTACAAATACCATCTAATGAGATACGAGTGGTAGAGTATAATTTACTTCACAAATTAGTTTCCATCTAAATCATTCATTATTTATTTACAATTAATGAGTATTGTATTAGGAGTGTCTTCTGGCTGAAGTAGACAGCTGGAAAATGTATTTTGTGATTACATACAGTAGGTTTTTACCTACGAAAAAAATAGGTATCCAGATGTAACAGGTTGGTAGCAAAACGAACACAGTTTACGTTACAGTACAGCAGACTTGGGCTATGTTCAGAAAGTTTAAAACAATATGCCAACATAGGTAGTAGAAAATCAAATTTAAGAAAGTAGGTCGGTTAATTTTTATTCTTTTGACAAAAGTTAAAGTTAAAAGGTCGGCTCAAACTTACATCAGCGTTCTGCGTAGACGTTTGAGAGTTCAAAGGTAAGAACTTAAAAAATACAGCGCGGACAGCTGGGAGTTATGTCGGGACTTGACATTTAGGAGAAGTCTTTAGAGTGCCCTGTGCGAACTATGCTCACGGTTATCGAATAATCTTAATGCGATTGGTAGGTACTCAAGAATTGAAATTCTTGAAGTACCAAATAAAACAGAACCATTTCAATTATAAAACTCAATATTATTATGGGTGTCTATGCAATGACCTCTCCTCAGAAGTAAATGGCGGAAATCATAATTATTAACTTATAGGAAAGTATTACCAAAACACGGTAAACAAAGGAAGGTACAGTAAAAAATAGGTTTGTATATATTCAAAATAAAATAAAAACAGTATGAGCATTTGAAGGCGTGCTGAAGCACGTCAATAACAATAAAAAACATTTTGTAAGAACAAATTGGCAAGATGAAGTTGGACCGGCCTCAAAGCACTGATGTTTTTTCTATGTATATTTTGTTTGTAAGTGTACTTGCTTAGTACGTATAAGGAATAAAAAGTTATATCTTTAAGATTGTTAGTTACTGTTCAAAAACATTGGTAGGATACATCTACCATACCTAAATTATATGATTCATTCATTTGCATTATAATTTTTGTTCTTAAATAATTGAGTGGCTTTGTTGGTTACCTGTAATAACTGTAGTACATGCAATTATTCAATCTTGAGTAGGTAGGTACCTAAGTGACTCGACACATTCCTGATACCAATAAAGCCGTAATCAAACGACTACGTTCGGTTATTGGCGCTATAAGGCGACAACAATGGACGGCTTCCACGGCGAACCAATTAAGGTAATTTGACAAACACACGGACAACTAATTTTTTGTATAAAGAATATTAATTATTTACGCATGTTTTATTGAAAAAAGAGTTAATTTCCTGTGTTTATGCTGGTTTTGCTGTTGCTGGTGTATGTTATTTATTACGTACCTACACCAGCACAACCAGATAATTATATTGAAAAATAATCATTGCCATTTTAACATTGATAGTTAATGCCCAATATTATTAGGAATGGTGACCTTAAACGTTAATAGAAATAGTGGCAGAGAACGAGACGTGTCAGGTCGTGGCGACATTGTGGTGCGTAACGGGTTCTGAGCTTCGGCTTGACGTGTGGCGGTCAGACGTCAGCGGCTGCGGCCTGACCTTAGTGCCACCGCGCCGCCCGGTTCAATTTTATTTCGATGATTGCATCAATTATTTAGCTATTGCAAATTAAAAAAATATTAGACGGTATACCTACAAATGAATAATAGGATTTGCTGTACGATTTTCTAAAACACAACCTAAAGGAAGATATGATATTTCTTTATCATAACATTGATCCTTACCACGTCAATAGTAACTTTAAAAATTGAATTGCAATAAACGTGTTAGATATATTCACAGTTAAGTGTTGTAACATTCGCTTTATAAAAAGATGAATAGCTACGAGTAGATGGAATTTAGATGTGCTAAATAAAGATGTATCGGAGACTGTAACCGCAGCGCGGTACACCTTCACGCCGCCGAACTTGCTGCGTCACGAATAGTTCAATACTCATTACAGAGACCAAGTTTCCTGATATGGAGGTCGGACCAAATCAAATTAATTTCACTTTTTATATATAATCTGCAGCGTAATCTATTAATGAACAGACGAAATTTAACCAAGTAAGTTGGTTGCGGTTGCACACAAATTACCCAGATTTGGAAATTAATAGACGATAATAATCTTTTGGTTGTACAGAAAACGTGAAAGCTCATTGTTTAAAAATCACTACAGCTTTATCAAAGCGATCCGTTTTCTAGAACGACAGCGAAACAGATCATGGGATGGTGTTCACGATGTATAGGTACGCCAATTGCTTTTCACTAATAGTGGCACTTTCGAGTGCTTTCATGTTGGAGCCATCGATACGGGCAGGTGCAAGGAAATGATTACTGGGCTCCGTGGCTGTGTAAACAATGTGAGGCGCACCTCCGCTCGTGGTGCTTCCACAAAGAAAGACCAATTTGTTACACGAGAAAGGGAGCAAATTTTAAAGACCATGATTGAACTACCACTTGTACCTATTTCTAATTTATAGCAATCTGGGAGCAATCAGGGCTCTCCAAGTATGAAGCGAAAGATGTAATATTGGGAATGAGAAACCGTTCACCGCTTTGTTCGGCATAGAAGCTCAAATAATAATTGTATTACAGTTTTAAGAAGTTATTTGAAATAACAACCCTATGGTTATATCATTAAAAAATAAACTTAGTTTGTACAAACTACCGTTATAAGGGAGCATTTTGTAAGAGCTGAAATTAGCGTACGGGTAGATACCGCTGCCTGATAAAAACTAAGACGGTAATACTATCCATAGGCTAGTAGCATAAGAAAAAAAATAGCATACAAGACAGAACAGCATGCTGTTACTTTTGTGAAGCGATATTTGAGCGGTAAAAGGCGGTGGGTACGTACTGAATACTTGCTCTTTTACTCTGCTTTTTTATTTTTTAGAAAGTTTAGTCGGTCGCGTTGCGAGAGAAATTACGGCGTCGGCGAGCAGTAATCCCAACGCTGCTCATCATTGTCGGCAGTTATCTGATGGCTCTTTCATTTGCTATAAGGAAAACTGAAAATTGACCGTCATTGTATTTGATATCAGGCGTGCGAGTCGAAAATACTTTAGAAGAGTAAGTAACCAAACAAACAAACATGTAAAATGCAAGAAAGAAGTACGTATGACTTGTTGTATTGTAAACTAATACTACTATGACTAATAAATATAGAATGAAGACTTTATCGTTATCTTGTAATTACTTAAAACACTTAAACAGTATCTGTTTACAGCTAAAGCTGGCTAAAGCTAAAAAGTATTCGGTAACGGACGGAATTACATACAAATTAACAATTAAGATAACGGCCAAGAACCTTCAATCTCTCTTTTAAAACTGCCTATTTTAAAACTATTACATTAGCACCTTACCAAATTCATCTGTGATATTTCAGCCTTTAGGTATTCAATTAAACATATTATGTGTGTTTATCAATGCGACAAAGTTCATTTGACTATCAATGGGGACGACCGGCAGGGAAGCGGCCGCGTGGTTACCTCTGCTTGTTGGGCTTCACGGCTCCGTTGGCAGCAGGGCTCTTCTGGGCGATGTGTGTTTGGTAGTGCTTCGCGAGGTGAGCCTTCTGTCGAAAGCTTTTGCCGCACAGCGAGCAAGCGAATGGTTTTTCTCCCGTATGCGTTCGTACGTGGACGTTCACTGAGTACTTGTCTTTAAACCCTTTTGAACATATCGAGCAGTAATGCAACGATCTTTCTTTCCTAACACCGTTTGATGTAGATGTCGCCGCTTGAATTGCTGTGCCGGACTGCGCTTGTATAGCCGGTGGTGAGTTTTTATTCTGTAATCTTTTATAATTTTTTTTACTAGCACTTTTTGTGCTTGTGACAGTTGGCGAGGCGGTTACTATTTGTATGTGCTGCGGTAACTGGACGTCTCCGGCGGGTATCATGGTCACCAACTCTCCGTTAACGTGATGGATGTTGTACACGCTTCGCGTAGGATCGATTGGTTCTACCGTGCAGTATGGTGGTATGGATTCTCCTAATTCAGTTGCTATCCTTGTCAACTTTTCGTAGTCTTCAGGATAATTCGTATCCAACCGAGACAATATAAGGTCATCGACACTTTGTGTTGATGAAGGATTCTCTCCGTTCGATAACACAGTAGTGTTTGGATCTTCTAATAATATTGAGATACCGTTAGGCGGTCCAATTGCCATCAAGAGCTCTTGATCGGTATCCTTGTTGTCGTGGTACATGGACGGTACGTCGGCTTTGTTATTGTTGTTGATTATTACCCTTTTGAGTTCCGTACTTCCGTCTAACTTTATTGTGTTTTTTTGTATAGTACTATATCTAATGAATGCTTTTCCTTGTAACGCACTTCTTAATAACGACTCTTCATTTGTTTCAGTATTTTGATCTGTTAATTTCCAGTCATTGTTATTGTTGTTAAATTCGACAGGATTTTCTAAAATGGTTGGTGTTCCCACGTTTGGACTATGAGGGTCATCTTTTTTTTCTCCACTAGAAAACTCCGTTTCATCATAACTATAAGATATTACTTTTACCAAATTATTTGAAGTCAGATCTGGGGGTTGAGATTCCGAATCACCTTCATCATAATTGAAACCTTCTACTTTTGGTAAATCTTGGTTGAAGTCATTTGGAAAACCATTCATATCTAATATCGAATCGAGATCTAATGAGGGTGGCTGTTCTATGTCTGCTGGACTTGACATTGATAACTCTTCATTTTTGTTCCAAAAACGATTCGTACTAGTTTCATTTATGTCCTGATTGAGCACTGTGAGTGTGTATATTTGTCCATCTGTGTTACTTATTAACTTATTGGAAATAGCAGTATCGGTGCAAGGGTGTGAGCCATTGATTTCACTGTCTTGATTCCAGTAAAATTTATTGAGATCTTCTAGCATAGCAGTTTCCAAGCGGCCACGATCCCTATCAATGTTCCAAATAGAATCAAAACTTTGTAAAGTAGCGGAAGTGGTCGCAGTTGCCATGTTGGCGATGGGGGGGACTTGCGGGCCCGTAATGCTCAGTAGATTATTGTTGTTCTGTTCCTTGGGTTCTTCCGAAAGCAGAGGATTTGATCTCGAGTCTGGAGATTCCATGAAAACATTCACAGAACGCATTTGTTGCTTATATTGAGCATCAGTTACTTCATTTGACGTCACGAAATCAAAGAAATCTGACTTTGACAGTTCTGGGGCAGTGGCCGTCATGTCTACCGTTTCAATTATTCAACCGAGGATGACTACTCGGTTCGATCTCCTACATCGATCAGTTTTGCTACATAAAGCAAACTTTCACCGTGTCGGTTCGCTTTGTCTTTGTACTATAATAAATACATCTAAATTTAAATAAGTGAATTATAACCCGGAATGACTTGTACTTTGTTGGCAGTTGCTAGAGCGTCGGTAACTGGTGTGCGTCGCAGGCGCGGCCGTGGGCTGGGGTGCTACTCAGAAGGGCCCGACGCGCGCGGGTCAGTCGGCGGACCAATACAATGTGCGAACTTGATCCGTACGTTCCTTTTTCCCATTATTCACCCCAACCCTAGTCTTGGCTTTTCAAGAACTCAGTTCGCTTGTTTCTTAGCGGCAATGGTGTAGTTTCCAGATTTGTTGGCCATGATGATGCCGCTAGTAGAAGTTAATCTGAAATAGAAGAAAAGTTTTTTTTAATTAACCTTAAAAACATCATGAGTCATCAAACATTGAAAATATGAAATTAAGATAAAATCGTAACATGTTTAAAGGTAGTATCGCCTCGGAATTGGAATAAAGCTGTTACAGAATGTTTAATTAACAAGCTTGCGTCGTTCGTGCTTTAGATCCTGTACGAAAGCAGGGCGAACGAGTCACGCGGCGTGCCTATCAGGCATCACGTAGCGCTGAGCCTGCGCCGCGCGCTCGCGTTGCCAATGCGTGCCGCCGCGCCGCCGGCCGATGCATGCCGCCCGCCCGCCCGCGCTCGCTGAACTTATGTATACTATGAAATACCGCCATCAAGTAGTTACTCACACTAATTGTTTTAAAATGAAAATTATTTTATTAAAGGTAACTTTTAATAGTTAAGTTATGCATTTATGAAGGTAAGTACCAACTTACTTAAAAAATTGCCTAAAAACAGTTTCATAGATCAAAATAATTAGTAAGTACTAGAACCCCGCTTGTGGCACTTTATTATACAGGAAAAATTCATCTTAGATTTGAGCTCTATCGTAATCAACGAATTTATAACAATCTCTGTTTGATCGACAATGTATACAATGTTAAAATTAAAGTGGTACGAGTAGAAAAAAATATTGTTATATTCGTTTGATGCCAATAATACATAATATATCATATTTATTTTGTGTGTAACGTAAAATGAGAAAGATCTGTCAAGAAAACGACACGTGGAATTGGAGCGGCGCGCGGGACCGAAACCCGCGGTGTAGCGTTTCAGCTGTCAGCTGATACAATGCTAACTCGTTGATATTTGACGAAATATTATTTACTGCTGATATTTTATATTACGTATACCTTCTTAGAAAGAGTTATAAGAAGAGTTCAAAGTTTGTATTCATTTAATGAAAATGAATACAAACTTTGAACTCTTCTTATAACTCTTCGGATTTCTTATATTCACTTTTATGATTAAGAATTATGAAGGGTAGAAGAAATTGTAGAATTTAAAGTTTAATGTTTCTACACTCTAATAAGATTTTGGTGTTGTAGCAAATATTTGAAAGCTTTCGTAGCGAAAATATTTTACATTTTCACCACTCAACTGTGAAACATACATGATACTAAATTGCGAGATTCGCCCGAGTAACTGACTGTTTTGAGTTTTACGTGATTCATAAAGCGCGTTAAGATCCGGTAGGGTATTTATTTATTACCAGTTTGTAAGGCAATTGTCTAATATTAAAAGAATAATCATCGACTTGTAAATATTTTATGAGTAAGAATCTCATTATGAGATAATATATAATTGAGCTAATGTGTTGGCATCAATAGTTAATACGAGTATAAAGAGATACTTCACTTGCTACCAGCAGTGATTACTAACCCCTCAACACTCCGGGCAGAATTGTTAATTATATACACGCTGGCATGAAAAGAAGCACTATGATCGCGTAGTGATTTATGAACATTAAAGGGGAAATTGTAATATTGATTAACCAGTATTTGTACGACCCAATCCGAATTGATTTTATTGCGGAATAATGATCAGGCATGCATCACCAACTTACATAAAGAAAGGGACTACTTTGCAAGGTACTTTAGAATTAGATTTTATACTTAGAGGTGATTAAATATCGTTTTTGTTTGTAATCATAACAGTGCGTAAGACTATTTATAATATTAGTGAAGTTCTAAAAATATATTAAATGACTATATAAATATTGATTATAAATAAACAAAAAATAGTATTTAAAATTTTCAGTAGGCAGTGACTATGATTTTATTATAATTATAATATTTCTAATGTTAAGTTATTCAGAAATTAAATGTAGTGAAAGTGTCTTTAAAAACTTATAAGGGAAGTGAATGATCAAATATTACTTAAATCATTTCCTCATTTAAACATTACTTAATAAACGCTAATCATTATTAGAAACTTAGTAATACAGTGACTTTAATGTAAGATCAGTATCTTAGCTGTAAAATGTATAACTAAGATGTTGATATTATCTGTAATAGTTATTATAAATACCTAGCTTAAGATCTTAGATAATTAGTAAGTATATTTAAATCATACTTAAATAGACACTAAGAAATACGGCGGCGGGCGTTGATTAATTTCGGTATAGTTTAAAATGTCTATTCCGTTACAATGTAAGAAACGTACCTACTACCTAGTAAGATTGCGCGCGCAGTGCTTGACGTCCAGAATATGTTAATATTCACTGTTGCAAGCAATTTCAGCTAAAACTCGTAATATTCTTATTTCAGTAATTAAAATGGTCGTGTTAGATATTTAATATAACAACAACAACGCAACCAACCATATTTGTTTCCTAATAAAGCTGTACTTTATGATCGGGGGTATTATTTATTTGGTGTAATGATGTAGTTTCGATTTCAATTAGGAATTATTACCATTTAAACTAAGTTTAGTAATAAAAACCGGTCAAGAGCGAGTTGGACTCATGCACCTAGGGTTCCGTACCATCATGGTCCAAGAAAACAAGGTCTGGCATTCCGGGAGTAACACAGACTTACGTCACAAATAACAAGCAAAGAATGAAGGTTTTTTTTCTGTCACACTCATTATACACACTGAAATTTTAATAATATGGTTCCCGCAGTGGGGTGGTTCCACTCATGATGGGCCAACTCTGATATAGCGAAAAAAAATCATCTGTTACATACAGAAACGCAATATATCTACTCGACCTTAATGTATGCTGTAACAGCAGATTTTTTTTCGCGATATCAGAGTTGGCCCCATAGTAAAAGTTGCTTGTAATCATGAGTAGAACCACCCCACTGCGGGAACCAAATAATTGAAATTTCACGATGTATATTATGATACAAGTGAGCTTAAGTTAGGCTAGGCGAGGGCGTAATTCAGCCGAGTGTATAATAAGCAGAGCTCACGAGTTTCATACGACGTTTTTCAACACTTGCGAGAAAAAAAAATTACCACATAGTGACAAATACGATAAAATCAAAATATAAAAATTATGGGAAAGGCGCGCAGGTTTTTTTTCACGCGACCAATGCAATAATATTTTGTGATCAAAGTGGCGAGTGAGCATACATCCTACTTAAAAATTATAATTTTATGTGATAAAATGCAAGTATTTAAATATTTTATAACAAATTATTGCGAATTATGAATAATTTGATAATAATAAATGTTTGTTTGACTTAATTAAGGACATACACAATTATTTATTCCAAAACTGTATATGAATTTTCAGCAGCATAAAACCTCTTTGTTGTTACTAAAAAAAATATTACAATAGATACATACCTATAGCTGTACTTAAAAATTGTGCTAATTATAATAATATGTATAATTTGACATTTTACGTAGGTTATTAATATAATTGAAAAATATTAGAAAAAATCGACTCACCCGTAGCAGCTCAGACGGGACTCGAACCCGCACCCTTAGTATTCCGGCCCAATGCACTAACCAATTATGCTACCGAGTCGCTAGCGAGCTTGGCGAAATTTTCTAATACTTTTCACGTTTTTACGCTGTAGGCCAGCGCCATCTCATCAATGTGAAGAGAATTACTTCGACATTCGAAAGCAATGTTCAAGGTTCGAGTCCCGTCTGAGCTGCTACGGGTGAGTCGATTTTTTCTAATATTTTTCAATTATATTAATAATCTTAATATAAAAATAGCATTGTGAATGCATAAAATTTAAAAGTTTAAAAATTATATGGCTATTTCATCTTAATCGATTTGTCTAGCACCTGTAAAGGTGTTGCTTTCGAATGTCGAAGTAATTCTCTTCACATTGATGAGATGGCGCTGGCCTACAGCGTAAAAACGTGAAAAGTATTAGAAAATTTCGCCAAGCTCGCTAGCGACTCGGTAGCATAATTGGTTAGTGCATTGGGCCGGAATCCTAAGGGTGCGGGTTCGAGTCCCGTCTGAGCTGCTACGGGTGAGTCGATTTTTTCTAATATTTTTCAATTATATTAATAATCTTAATATAAAAATAGCATTGTGAATGCATAAAATTTAAAAGTTTAAAAATTTTACGTAGGTATTCATAAAATAAAACAGACGGCCACTTGACTGTGGGCGCTACAGCATACAATGCCAGTGGGGTCCACGGGTCATTAGGGACAGAGTTTTATGTTAAAATTATTGATATTTGTCATAGCACTGCCGAAAATTATATTCAGTTATAAGTTTCATTTTCAAAGGTGTTTTTGGACATTTTTGTCATAGTAACAAACGAAGCGAACAAAATACATAGAATAGATAGAGTCACAATAATTTAGTGTAAGTACATAGAAATAAAAGCTAAATATGAAAGAAAAACATAGTAAAATAGTTTTCTCAATTAAATATAACACAAAACAAAACCAACCCAATAAAATGTTATTTCTCTCAAGATCTTTTGTAATTCCTGCACTGGTATCCGCGTTGGTACCTATTATTATTAATATTATTTTTAATTGTGCAATACTCGCGGTTTTCTGTGAACTGACCTCGTTAAACCTATAAAGTTAACCGATACGGAGCGATTATGGTAATGGGTTTTATGGTACTGCATTGGCAACCAGTCGCGAAAATAAAAATAACTTTGAACAGACAATAAAGTGAGACCTAATGCAACAGATAGAATACTGACAAAAGCGTGTCAACAGTTTGTGGTAAAACGGATTGAATATTGTATTCTTAACAATAATTATAACATGTTGGCGTCTTGGTATAACTGTAAGTCAGCATGTTCACCAATTGTTAAATGAATAAATGAATTGTATTTACTCTAACTGAATTGAATATTGTATAAACTCTACAGTCAGCACAGTACAATAACATCGTTCGCTCACGGCACCTTCATACATACCTAAATCGTTTTTCATGCAAAAAAGCTCGACAAATTTGTGTTTTTTTACAATGCGATTTCTAAAACTACGTGTTAGTTAATAATCTCTATTATATATCCTTCGTTTGTTTGTTTGTTACGCCTTCACGCCTTAACTACTGAACCGATTATGATAAATTTTTGCATACACATTGTCAGTGATACCGAGAAGGGCATAGGGTACCTTTCTTTCCGAAAAAAGGGTACTGTTCCCGAGGCATAGAGAAATAACTGTCCACGCAGACGAAGTTGTGGGCGGATGCTAGTTAAGAATAAAATGAGGTTGAATTTAGTGCACATCCTACTGCAATATATAGGTAGAATACAGCTTAATGAGATTCAATCACAGAAAAAACGTCGTTAAATATTCTGATCGTTTGAACTTAAGCGCGATGTAGAAGTAAGTATGCGGTAATTACTTTAATAAAGCAATTGTTGGTCGCTGTGCAAATTATAAACATTGTTGGGATTTCTACTGTAATTGTATGTATGACAAATCACGATAATTCTATTCCGTTTGTGTGTCCGGCAGTTACGTCGTTAGGTAGGGCTTATACTGCGCTCGCTAGACGTAATAATGGCATTTAGCAAATCCGAATTACTTAAATGAAAATTAATTATGACATAGGCTACTCAAGAATTTTAAGAATTAGGTACAAGCCTATGTTATGTTATGAGACAGATTAAAGTATTATTAAATTATGAAATTAAGTACACGTTATATACCGGGTTTGAAGCGAAAAGGAATAATTCTGCAACTACAAGTCATATTGACTTTTCCGGATGGTTTGATCATTTCTAACATTTTTGAACCAGTAATTCCTTCCGCTATCGAAATTCACCAGTTTCGGTAACAACACAAACGTAACTTATTCACGATAATATACATTTGTTTTTAAATAGTATGAATAGTATGAATGTATGATGAAAAAAACACATCAAGACAAAGCGAGACGAATTAAATACGAGGTTCAGGAATATGTACTGGCTAATGGCACGAAACTCAAAACTCTCTGTCGACAACAAGCTTCTCATCTATAAAGCAATACTTAAACCGGTATGGATGTATGGCATACAACTGTGGGGAAGTGCCTGTAACACAAGCCTGTCAATCATCCAAAGACTACAAAACGGCATACTGCGTACAATATCCAATGCTCCTTGGTTCGTTACCAATACTGAACTACACGAGAACCTGAATATCACTACAGTAAAGGAGGAGATAAAACGATCGGCTTCAAGCTACAAGTCACGTCTCGAGTACCACCCGAATGAACTGGCTACCGCCCTATCAAATGTGACATACCGCAAACGCCTCAAGCGCCATGACATCCAGGGTCTAGAGAAGCGTTTTTGACTGACGGGGGAATCTTCCGCTGGGGAGCACCCTCACATTCCAATGGCAAATTCAACAAGCCTACTAAAAGTTCTAGGACTGATCGTAGACGAAAACACAAAAAAAAAAAAAAAAAAAAAAATAGTATGAAAAAAATAAAAAAATAATAAAATCCTAACTGTAAAAAGTCTACGCAAGCATTAAATCGTCTTTCCTGTCCTGACTAACATCCGGTACGAGGTGGTTTTGGACTGGAATCAGTAGCTCGCAGGCCAGTAGCCGGCCTGATCGGACGTCAATTTGATAATACTGTCGAAGGCGTATAGATGTGGGTTAACGAGTGCGGCTATTGCGACACGCTGGCGGCGGCGCGCGGCGGTGTGGTGGCGCGGCGTGGCCACACGTTCCTGCACGCACTCTATCACACGGCATGACGGCACACCATACCGTAAGATGAGAACTGGACTACCAAATATGGGATGTAATCATTTGCGTGCTTCGCGAAGCTCAAAGTCGTTGATAATGCAAAAAAAAAGTGTATAAATAAAGAGCATGAGCGTAACCCACTAAAAAATTCCATTTCTCATCTAATCATTCTTCTACGCTTTTGTTGTCTTGTATTTACAACAACATATGAGCAAAATATCTACAAGTAGAATAGGTACCTATAATATTGATTCCTAAGCTACAATTGTTATCGACTCATTCACAGTCCAATGCTAGTCCAATGTAACTACTGTGCAGCAGAAACGAGCTGGTGTCACTAAATCACTTATCGCAGCGTGGGAAATGAACGCTAATCTTAATACCGCTCTCACTCAAATCTGAAGGAGTTGTAGGTACCTACTCAACTGCGTTTCTTAACTGAAGCATTTCATTCAATGCTGTTTTTACACAAACAAACTTGCTTACTTGGTGCTTCGTACGTATGTGGCACGTACATTGTGAAAGTTGATCGAATACAAAAAAAAAACAACACTATTAGATATTTTCTCCAAACATTGTTTTCATAATAGAATAGAATCATAGGCACTTAAGTTATTTTAAGCGAATGTTTTTATTTATAATTTAGTGAGTGAGATGTGCTGTGCACTAAGTATGTATTATATAAATGATTTTATTTCATAAGCGACGTCAAGGAAGAGTACATAAGTATCTAGAGAACAATGTAAAATATTTTCTACTTTTAATCAACTCATGTATTTCTTCAACATCACATTTTAACAATCTGTTTTACTATTAAATTAAAGATGTTTAGTAAAAAGTTTAATTTTGTAAGAAAAAAAACAGCATCGATTACTTGCAGATTGAGCTTGTTATCTTAAATTAACACGATATAAACGACCCCAATACGCTGCTGCCACAATGGACCTATCTCGCTGGGCCATCTAGCGATCCTACCAAATTGCTATAGTTTGTTATTACAAATAAACGAATGAGGCAGCTTGTAGAAGGTTGTGATTTCCAATAACTTTGGCCTAAAAAATAGACAAATAACATTCCAAAATCAATCTTGGGAATTTGTTTTTAATGACTGCTCTTGGACTTATTTGATTGAATTGAATCAGGCGTCACTTTGCGGAAGTCCCAAACCACACAATATCAGTGCACATTTATCAGTGCGCATCTTGCATTATATTGTTTGCGGAAGTAAGACACATATATATTTACAAAATGCTCTTGGACTCTTCATGAAGATAATATGTACTCATAAAAATTATATAGGTATATACCACAGTTTTATGAGAATAGAATGCGGTTAGTTGTTAATAAAATTTAATTTATGATTCAATAAAAGTTAAAATGATACTGTGAAACTGTGAAACGAAGTAGGTACTACGACTATTAATTATTATTCTAAGCGACAGCCCTATTGTACAAGAGACGCAAGCAAGCTTGGTTGTACTGTACAGCCAGGCCGTCTGTGATTCCCGCCACGATACGAGCAGCGACAATGAGACGGTTTTAATTGGCCTTTGCTGCGAGTTGGTCGAGCTTGTTACGAAAAAGGGAATGAAGGTATATGGTGCAGGTGCGCCGAAGAGGTTGAGGCCTCATATATCAGTTAGATCGAATAAGTCGCTGGCTAATTGACGCACTAGTGAAATTTAATGCACGCCGCTAACATAGGACGGAGATCGACGACGAGTCTTGATTTTCAGCACACAAATTAATGTACGTTCTTGCTGCAGTACATTTCCGGTAATAGAAAGTTGTTTAGCTTATCAGGAATGTTATGAATGGTGTATCATATTTTATAGCAAAAAAATCACTTTCACACTGACTATAAAATTGTTGTTATGTGGTTCTCGGTTTCACCTTAACCAATGTTGACAAAGTTTGTGCCTCGTAAGTAATCATAAAGCACAATTACGACCCAACACTGACTTCGCAATTTATTTGAAGTCGAATACCGACTATAAAATAATACAACGAAAGCTATCAATTCACTTGTTGAGTAATTAGCTACCGATCTATTCGTTAGACCAATAAATAATAGTCGCTTGCCTTAAATGGGAGCGCGGTGCATACCAGAGTGGTTGCGTCGCGACACCGCCACCACAGGCAGAGCTGCTGCGGTGCGCCTGCGCATACATTTGTAACGTTTCGACCTCTGGCATTTGGAAGAAGATGACCGTTTGCTAGCACAGCCTTTGATCTCTCTCGTGTACCGGCTGTTGCAATTTTATGCTAGATTATTATGTATTCAAGAGAGATAGCTGCTGAAGTGAAATTATTATTTTGCGTAGATTGCTACGTGTAGCGATGGTCCCGGAGTGACATGCGGTTAATGCAATTGACGACCTCAGCTCAAATACGATCGGCAAAGGATGAAGTCTTCTGCGCATCTTTCCACCGAAGTTCGAAAATGCATTAGTTTGTCCAACTGAGTCTTTAAACTACTGTTTACAAGACCTCCCACGTTGGATTTGCTAATTAGTATTTACCAATGCTGATTATATCATATCATTAATGTTGATGGTATTTGCTAGTTTAAAGTGGTCGTCACAGACAATATTTGAAATGTGTAGCGGCTCATCAGAGATGGTTAAGTAATGTTACGAACAGTACTGAATTTGCAATTTAATTAACTTGGCAATTATTTTGAGGGGTCTAGTCTAATCGATATAAGTATAGTAATTATCGTATAGATAATAAACGTCCGCCGATGATAGTGTAGCATGCGGCCATTATAAATGCCAGTGCGGGTCGGTTACGGTGTGCGTTGATTTATAGCGGGGGACCGGTGCGTTGCAAGGATGCACAATCTAGTCGTGACATTAGCGCCGATTGCCCGGTGCGCGACGCGACACTGCCGCCGATTGCGACGTTAAATATCGACCAAACTACAAATTACGGTTCTGCTGCCCGAGAGATTTTCCCACGCAGTTTAACAGTTTAACGATACCATATACCTTTATTGTGTCATAAAAACGAAAAGCTGACTCATTAGGCAAAGTGTGTATATGCAAAAATTCTGCAAAGAGCATAAAATTCAGAACCTATCATATTATATGCCGAAATGTTTTTTTCTTTCTTTTCAAATGTTTTGAAACAGTATCATAACCTACATAGTTAATTGTAATCGAAACATTTCCTGTCCTGTGTGCTCATATCATAAAGATTGATGACCAATGAGGCTTCTGGCAAGTTAAAATATAGATAGATATACCATTGATTAAATATTTTACGGTTGTTGATCGGGTCAATGAATCTACAAATCAAATTATATTTTATTCGCTTAGGTTTCAAATATGATTAAAATTATTCTGAAACACAAAAACATAAGCAACTACATAATACTAAAATTTTACAAAGGGTTGTAAAACTGTGATAATACTTACGTATTTTAAGGTTGTTGAGGTGCATATTATTATTTCCAGCTTCGTCAGGATTAGCTAGGTATTGGTAGGTATATAAAAAGTTATCACCACAAACTTAATGAATAATGTGGTAGCATCACGTAACGTCTATCACCTAACCTCGACCCTTTTTTCATCCTTTTGTCTTTCTGCACTACCTCATAAATAAACAGGCACGATATACTTTACTTCCACGTATTCTTAAAGCTACTTGACTTGAGCATCCTATCCTATGCGTTTATAGGCTTCTTACGCATCTGTTATCTTGTCTAGTAAAAAGTACAATCGAAACGCACTTCATAATACAAAAAAGCAAATCAACACAGAAACGCTGAAACGATTCGAAGCGTCATAATATTTTCGCAATTTTTTAAATACTATTCCTCTTCTTGACCTTAGACTGATTAGACACTTATGTTAAAAAAGAAAAACGTCGAAAAAAAAATAAGTACAGTTTTAAACCTTAAGGCGAGGCCAGTTTACGAAATTTACTCTTTCACTATGTCTTTAGAATAAGGTTGAATATTGCATAACTTTAATTGACGCTTCGCCAGAAATTTGACGAATTTTAGTACATTTTTATTGATTTCTGAAATACTGAATCATTTATTAAAAATGTACTCGGTTATTGTGTTAGATCGATAAAAAAGCTATCCTTTTTGCAAAAAAAAAACATATCACTGTCGTTGAAAATGACGAAATCTGACGATTTGAAATTTATTTTTATAAGTTTTTATGGTGTTATTCAGGATTTTTTTACAGAGTTACCATGCCATTTTTCAATATTCTGTTCAGTTAATTTGCTTCTTTGTTTCTTTTTCAGTCTACAGTAATTTTTGTGAAGTAGAATTTTACATTAGTTCTTCACATTGGATGTTCAAAAATCAGACTTTTCATCAGATCGTGAACTGGCCTCGCCTCGTGTCATCAGTCAGGTACTTTCTAGTATAGAATTATATCACTAAGGTTCAAAAGAATTACAAGCATTGCACTCTATGCAATTATATGACTGAACAATCTTCTGGGTGTTTATTAGAAGTTAACACTTCTAAGAAAAGTAATGAAGCGACGATTTGAACAGTAATGACAGCCGGTAATGCGTTCCTTTGGTGTGCCAGTTCGCTTGAATAACGAGAGAAATATATGATTTGTGTCGATAAGCGTCAATCATTCGTTTCGAAATAAGCCGAGATCGGCCTACATCGCAGGTGCATACACAAAAAAGAGAAATTGCCCGAAAGAAAATCTTATTATCTACGTAAGGGCGACATTCGAGCCGATGTCGGCAGTCTGCTCCAGTTACAGAATCACTCCCTCCGATTTGGATCCGGTTCGCTACAGTTTCGCGAAACACCTACCTTCACTCTCTTATGGCGGTTTAATGTGTTATTCACAGAATGTCCCTTAACCGGCATTATCGTGGTGAAAATCGATATTGTTTCGTGTCAAATATAGGTCATTGGTCCGAAGAGCAACTTCGTAAAGAAGGTGTTACTTTCGTAATTTTTGTCAGAAGTTACATTTTACACTGGTTGTTTTGTGATATCTCTAGCATTATATTAATAACTCTTATCGTTTACTTTAAAAATAACTCGGACTCAAAAAAAAAACTTTCCAAAGCTCTCTGCTAGTCTTCCATCGCCCTAATCTTAATGTTAACAAGAGCCGTTAAAAATTATAAAAGATTTTTTTTAACTCTTTCACGTCAGACATGCTGAAATATTACGACAGGTACGTATAGACTCTCGCTATTCACATTTGATAATGACTTTCGAATACTCGCATCGCAATGTAAAAAATGCCGCATCAATGAATAGTTGCCAAAAGTAAAAATCAATCAGCTTATAACTCGAAAGTAAATTGTTAGAGTCTGTGATGGGTGCTGTCGCTATACAAATAAAAGATTATGAGATAATGTTTTGACAGCAGCCCATCGTTAAATAAATGAAGATGCTAATTGGTAGTATGGACTCGATTATGGTAAAGTAATAAAGTACTCTTAACATGTAAGTAAAATAATAGCGTATTGTTGATTTGACGACGGATGTCTGTAGGGATTCGATTCATAGTCTTCTGCATAAAAGTACCTGTTTTTTTATATACTCGTATATATATTAATGGTTTGTCAACAATTGCAACAATTAAACTTAAATGACGATCAATTGATTTTGGTTCACAATCAAAACGTAAGTTTCGAGCAGGTTACTTGGCACATGATTTGACAGTTGTGCAGAATAGGGATGTTGACTAATGAATAAAATAATGAAATACTAATAAAAATCGTAAACATATTAAACTTTTAGAGTAGCTTGTATACCTCTTGGTTTTATATATTGCATATTATTTGTTTTATGACCCTTCAAAGTTGGGTGGACAAGTCCATTTAAAAAGTATAAAATTTATTAAAATAAATAATACCTTTAATTAGTCCGTAAAACGTATAGCAAATTTGTCTAAGAAACTATTTTGATAAACACAATATTTAATATAGCTGCCGAACAAATTTCCTACGCGTTGCATACAAACTAGCACGGCGTGACGTCATAACGTGCAAGCCATTAGTATGGAGCGTTTTTGATCGAGTCCATTTGTGTGCATTTCACACTGTGATATCTCGGGCAGTTTTCATGCTAGCGAATTAATTCTTTTACCAATGTTTCTTTTTTTGAGAGGTTATTTATGTAACATAAAATAAAAAAAATAGTCAACATCCCTATTTACTTTTGATTGTGAAACAAATGACAGATGATTATGGTTACTAGAACAAAGTACTAATTGGTATTCGGACGAATATTATAACCAATTGGTATATATGTTGGCCGTGTCATGTTGGCTTATAATATGTTACAGAAACCAATAAAAAACCAACAAAAAGCAGAGAGATACTTTATATGAAAATGTGATAGCACTAGCACTGCCGAAGAGACACAGACTAACTATGGGGCCTTAGGCCCTCCGCTGCATCAAGCGGGATCCCGCCGGCGCGGGAATATAGATTGCTGGTTTTTGACGGACAGATGCTTGCGCAGTGCATGAGTAAGCTCTAATCTATGTCGCCCCGCGCGCGTGTCCCACTTAACACAGCGGAGAGCCTAAGTGTTTTATTATACTCGAAGAAACTTTTTCATAATATAGAAGTAAAGTTTCAGTATTTATTATTTTTAATGCAATAAAATATAGGGCAAATTATATCATTATATATAATATCTTAAAGCTGACTTGGGCACATGCCAATTCACTTTCGTAGTCGTTGGTCTTTGATTATTCGTTGGTATGCAGGTAAAGGTACAATATCATTGCGGAAATTATAAAGTTCTCGCTTAAAATCGCAGTTTGTCCTTGTTTTTCGGAGAGTGGAATAAGTAACAGCATTATTACAGGTGTATTTAATTTATATATTTAAATTTTAAGTATTAATTATAAAACTCAAATCCGTTATTTGTCCATTAATAACAACTAAGTAGCTAAGACATATCGTATTTCAATATTCGGCTAAAAAGAAGTGCATTTTACTTCTTCAAGGAATGCAAAGAAGGAAAGTTCATTAATATCTACGAAACACCTAGTTTTGACAACACTATCTATATCTTCTGGGCTATTTTAATTATCCAGCTCAAGAAGGTAAAGTAGTAAAGTACTTGGTAAGTTCCGGAACTTAAATTATACATACTAAATGATGTTTTGTCACTTCAGTTATATAGTTGGTATACTACACTTTCTGTTTCTCTCTCTTATATTATCTGCATTAGTAGAACTTATAATATTATTGTTTTTTTATATTTTTAGGCATTTACAATGCAATTTTTTCTATTAAACTTACAATATGTTTTACTAGTTTAAAATAAACTAATAGAACTAGTCCATCCATTTAAGGCGATAGACATGTCAAACTACTTTCAAAAATGAAAAGTTTAATAATAATGCGAGTATTTGTAAAAATCTTCTTAATTGATTGTAACACCAGCAGTTTTATCATCGGTATCAATAAAATATGGTAACACTAATTTGTTGAATAATAATTTTAAACCAACTAATGCTTTCCATTTTGAAAGATCGGCTTAAGACCAATGGTGCTATCTAGATTGCTATAAAATTCATGTAAGTTTTGAAATAAGCTATAAATTGTGGTAATTGGCATCTGCTTAATACAAACACATATCGCGCGTTATCATCTGAAATTAAATTTCTGCGATACAAGCTCTAGCGGTAAGATTACAGTATGTCTTAATTTTCTAATAACATGTGTACGAAGATCTAATAAGGAGAATTAATATTTTTGACCTATTCAAAATGATTATCATGATATCGTGACTATAAGTACCGATACAGAATAGATATGAGTACTAACTACCGGTGTAAGGACTATTTCCAAATAATAATTAATCATTTTTTTTTACTATAATACAACGTGTTAATAGCCACTAATGCCGAATATAGTAGATAGAGTAGAGACCATCAAACTAAACAATTTTTACTATGGGACCAACTCTGAAGTCACGACAAAAAATCAGCTCTTTCATACAAAAATTATTAACGAAAATATAAAAATGAAACAGTTCATTTTTTTCGCGATTTCAGAGATGGTCCCATAATAAAAGTTGTTCAGTTTGATGGTCCCCACTATACCATATTCGGCATTAGGGATTATTTTTGACATGTTGTATATAAAAGACGATCCAATAAAATGAAAAAGGTAAAGCACATCTACAAAAATCTTTTAATTTCACATGTTACCTATTTAAATCCTTTCTTGTTTTTCGGACGAGTGTTATCGTCATACTGTCAAGTGCAATGGAACCGGTGCATCGGCGTCAATACAAACAAGATGACACGTTGTGAATGTATAGATTTTGTTATTACAATTTCAAATTCGACGTGAATAACGGTCGTTAACTTATGTATAATGTTAGTTTCAGTGCATACAGGAACATTATATCAACTACATAATTTTGACTGCCAAGTTTCTAGGCGTTAACCATAAAATTTAAATAGATTTTTTAGCGATTCAAAAGTGAAATATATTGATGTTACCAAATTGTATGTCACTTAAACAAACTTCACGTTAAATTCCTTTAATAGGACATGCTCGCGGTGCTGTTTTCACAGCGTAAAATGGTGCAGATTGCTTTAGGAATAATTCGAGATTCGTGATCTCACTTGCATCAATTTACTTCACCACTATTAGTGTGCACTTATTTACGAGATAATACCTATATCTCGCGTATCGCGGCCTTATTTCGCAACTGCAGTTAACATCGTTTGCATACACTGTGGTCGGTGGACGCGGCTCCGGCGAGAGCATTACTGTAACAAATTGACAAACGATAATATAACTTTAAAGCGTTATAGATTGCATTGCTTGAGTGTTTTCTTCGTATTTGTATCATAATGTGCCTTTGGATCGACTTTCAATAAAATGCAGACGTATGCTAACGCGTAATAAAATCGTAACGACTTTTTGTTTCGTGGTTTGTGAGTCTCGCTACTATTCTAACAGCACCAATTTAGTACAGTCACAAATAATATAATACTATACTTAGAACAATGTAAGGAGGATATAAGCTTTATTTTCCATAGAGTTCTTTTTTTCAATCATCAACCATTATAGTTGTAATGAATACGTAGGTTTGAACTGAAAAAAGTTTGTTCATACTTGTAATATGAGCGACTGATGCTTGTTAGACTTGTTGTTTTTTATAAGCCGTCAAATTATTATTTTTATTTATTATTATACGATAACCATGTTTAACCTAAGAAGCTATCTTCAACAAACATACTGAGGATAACGCAAATTGAATCTGAGAAACAGTTTCAGGTGAATATTAACTTAGACCTGCGTGCGTTGCTCGCGCATCAAAATTGCTACGTAAGTAGTAAGTCTTCGAGAGCGCACGATCACAAAATTTTGTGGCACGATCCATAAACGTCAGTCTGGTGCACGCAAACGACAATTCCCGATTATACTGAAGGCTATACGACACAGCTTGTGTAGAATTGGCGGTGCATTGCCGACGGTTCTGGCTGGGATGATCCAGATTCACGTCCTTTCACCGAGCAGCCTTGAGCGCCAGGACTGACCATTACGAACACGCCGCCGTTGTTAAAGTCCTATCGATTAACATAGATCCGTACTAAAAGATTTACTACGCGGACCACCGGCGGTTGAAGCTCGAATACCGAACTAAACTCAGGCCTATTGTGTTTCATTTGGTTGCCATTTATAATCTGCGCACGCTGTTACATTCTAACTCAGTTAACTGACAGTATTGAAAAACAACTTGTGCAAATGTGCATAGTCAAACTCATTCAAAAGATTAGGATAACTTTAAATGGAATGAGGTACCTATTGTGAAATGTGCAACTTACAGTGATCGGTCTGCAATTCTGCATTTTTATTACAAGCAATTAAAACAATTCTAATTATATCCACTACTATTTCCGCCTGTCATTCTAAAATATGTTTGTTTAATATGATTTTTATGTTTTTTTTTTGAGATATTCGAGTTTGGAGTTATTTTAGTTTTATTTTAGCATTTCCTGACATTTATTATTATTTTTAGGGGCCGTGGTCATACGTTTTTAGCTATAATACTTTTAGAGACTAATGTAATCTGAATGAACATTAAAAAAAGTTTCACCTCATCCAAAATAAAAAATAATAATTTAAAAAATATTGAAAACACGACTGCTCTGCCCAAAAACTAACTAGAGATTTAAATTTAAAAAAAACTAGTGTCAGTCATTGCAGTCGAGGTAGCGTTCTGAGAAATATTTTTTAATTTAGGTAAGAGATCCCCGACTGCAATGACAACAGTTTCTCAATTTAAATTTTTAGTTCATTTTTGGACAGGGCAGTCGTGTTAAAGTATTTATTTTTATTTCATATATTTTAGTGACAAATTATATGGTTTTGGAATGTGCTCATCAATGCCTTCAATTTGATATCCATATTGTAATAACTGAAGTTTTTTTTTACATACAGCCAGTTTTTTTATATAAAGAAGATAAGAATTTAGATGTGTGGGATATATACCTCACATATCTAAATCTGTTCAGGTATTTAAAAGTTGTGGTGGAATAAAGAAACTCACAAACGAATATGGACCCTGAACACAATACACTCCTACTTTTGGGCAGTCGTGTAAAAAGAAAATAAATCAGAAACTAAGGAGATTCAGAGCAAATGTCCATGCATTGTGACAGGGCGGGCCCACGCACGCGGCGGACGTGTCCGAGTCAGGTGCCAATTAAAGCCGAATAACGACGCAACCGTCCGACGACGCCCAATTCCGGACGGACATGTGACTCTCTCGTTTGCAATTTAAATCGATAAACGTGATCGTTATTTTTACGATAATGGACTTGTTAATTGACGCCTTGCACAGTATTGTCTATTTATTTTATAAATATTTTAAAAGCGTTTGCTTGTCAGTATTAATAGTCCGGTCAAATTTTATTACCGTTTGAAGGAGCTTTGTTTAAATTTTGACACAGACTGTATTTGATCCAATCCAATTATCAAGCTCTTCTTGATTAAGGCGCCGTAGTACCTACTTCTAGCGCCGCCAATACATTAATTTTTATTACTCGTAAACCAAGTCAATATTTAAAAAAAGCTAAGATCATGCCCTCCGAAATTGTCTCTAATATTTTTTAAATAATTCTGCAACAGTTTTCATTCTTACTGTAAGTTTTAAAATCCATTCTTGCCAAAAGTGGCCACTTTGAGCTAAAATGGATTTTAAAACTTACAGAAAAAATTTACAAACTATTGAAGAGTTATTTAAAAATATTAGAGACAATTTAGGAGGGCATGATCTTAGCTTTTTTTAATATTGACTTGGTTTACGAGTAATAAAAATAAATGTATTGGCGGCGCTAGTAGTTGGTAGTAAGGCGCCTAAAAAACTAATTTTCATTAACAATTTAATAAATTTATAAAGTCACAACTTTTTTTGTCTGGTTATGGTCATATCTTAATGTGACGTGTTGTAATTTATTAATTAATTCGATTCCCTAGACCGGTTTCAAAGTTGCCCATCAAAAGACATAAAATTCACATAACAATTATTGTTCTTAATGCTCCTACCACGAACAAAGTAGCTGTCGTAATGAATATAGCCAAATTATAATTCTTGAGAAACAACATAAGTAAGTACTTTACTTTAGTAAAACCGGAATTGTTGGTTTTAATTGCAGGGTACATGCGGGCGACTGTTTATCAAGGTACTCGCTGCAAGTTTTAAGTGAAAACATAATTTTATTTTTATAATAACTTTCATTTAAAGTGCTCCAGTTATTGACAGTTTACTCTTGGACGAATAATTATTGTGAAAGCCCTGTACATTTCGTGCTCGTCGTTTAATTTACATGTCTATTTACTTAAACGGCTTTACATTACGAGTACGTACATAAAATTGAAGCTTTTGCAGATATTTTAATAGTTATAAAACATATTATTGCTAATTATGCAAAACACCTTTGAATGTTTAATGGTTATTGGTTTCCAAGTAATTGGGGTTTTAGATTTAAACTGCTAACATTAACTTTTATCGTGACTAATACTAATATTATTAGTTCGGTATTGCAGAGTTTGGCATTTGTTTTGTACCTATGTGTGATGATGACGAGTAATAGAAATGCAAAGGCCATTGGTAGTGATTAACATTAATTAATTGCGGTTGTCCCGTTGTTCTTAGTTCTGGCGTCGCTACAAAACATATAAAAATTATATGTCAATTGCCTTGGGTGGTGGTTCCACCACATGATTCGCATAAGATTTAATACTTTTATAGTATTTAATACCTCATGAAGTTATATGACTTTGTCTTGCTTGTCTCAGTTATTTGTCATCGCCATCTGAGAGCGCTAGGTGTAAAAAGAAATGTACTTGCAAACAAAGATTTTCAACTTTTTTCTAGAATCTTGTTCTTGGTAACATTGGTGCTTTAACAGAACAATATACCTAATTATGCAGATATACTGTATGATGTCTTTTAATATTATTAAAACAAATTTTAAGGAAAATTTTGACTAATTTCATTATTTATATTTTCATAGAAATGCTTAAAAGTCCAACGCTGGACGAACAAGGATGTAAGCGCTAGTGCTACTGGCCTTGGAGTACCACATCCTGTACAGCGTTATGGTATGCTGTATTTATTAATGGAAATGGAGCAATTTTTGCGATTTAAATTAATAAAACAATTACATTTACAGCACCGAGTAATTCTACGTTATGTTAATACGAAGCATTTTAGAAATACTTTAATTTTATGCATTTCAGAGAGTCGTTTTCGTTTATTTTATTTTTAAAATTAAGTTTCAAAACTTTTTTATGTATAAAAACATTTTATATTAAAATTAATATTTGGATTCATAAGATAAGATAGCTGTGGTAAATTTAGATGTTGAAAATTTCGGAAAGTTTTGGTTCTTTTTTGTAAATCTCATTTCCTAAACCTACTCCTCGTATTATTAATTCAATACCTACTAATAATAATGGAAGTGCATAAATAAAATTCTAACGGAAAGTATGTAACCAGCCGAGCACAAAACTAGCGGATGTGAATCCCAGCTATACTAAAGTCTCTCAGCTGCATTAATGCTAAATATTCATGATCGGCAATATTTGGTGTTATACCATATAACGCGCACTCTCACTAACCACACTTGCTTCGTGCCAGGTCGCACACGCTGCGACACGCCTCCCACTATGCCAGGAGACCTTCTTCATAAACTTAACAACTTATAAACATTATTGAGCTTAAACAAATAAATTAAAAAATACTATAGACTAATAATGTATGACAATGTATGTGATGTTGTCAAATATAAAAAAAAAAAAAAAAAATAATATATATAAATATATAATAAGTTTTTTTTTTGTTAACGTTTTTTTAATTAACAAGTTGAAAAATCAGCAATATTTGATACACTATCAAAAGTTGTCAAGATAACTAAGACTTTTGTTTCTCAGAATGTAGACATCTTGGATTCTAAAGAGAGTGAGTCTGTCCCCTAAGCTATAATGTATGCATGCGATTGACACTTGCAACCCGTCGCAAGCGATTCGCACGGCGCAGCGGCATTGCTCGTTGCACTGATGCTCACTTGCGATAAATTAGATACGGTACACGCGAGAACCAATCTCGAACCTCCGCAATCAGCTTTGCGAAACGCACTTCGTTTTCTCGTAAATCGTTAGTGGATTAGATGCCTGCCAAATGTATGTAACTTGCAACCAGTAACTTAAGATCTACCTTAACACCCAAATCTTAAAGCCTATTTAAATGTAAACACACACGAAACGTTAAACGTCGTAGCTCATCCGACGACTAATGTGAAACTTTATAATCTGCTAGCTTTGGCACTTATATGAGTTTATGGGAGGTAATAAAATATAGTGGTTAGTATATTAGCTTCTTTACACTGTGCGTACTTGTTTCTAGAAAACTACTACAACAATTTCGATTTCTAATCAGCTGCGTACAGAATTGTAATTTATTTAATTGGTAATTCAAAGCTATGGTGATTGTGGATGACTATTACGTATTACGCTAACTCTCCATAATTAACCATTAGGGAGAACTGTCGGAGATAATACTAAATGAGTTAATTATTTAGAGAACCGAACGAGACGAAAGTAACTTAAAGTTGACAGAGTACGATGGAGTTAACTTATATTTTTTTATACTAAACAAAAAACTAGCATGAATTCATCATTCATTCACAAAATTACCAAATTAAATCTGTCCGCTACGTGCAAATCTGCAAAAACCAATAAAAATAAATAAATTGAATTATATTACTACCTATTTACTTACGATTGCTTTAAAAAACTAAGGCACTATATTTAAAGTTAATCGAAAAACAATACTACTTTCCAAAGTTAGTTGGGAAAAAATTGGTGGTCATCCATTACGAAAATAAACTGCACAAAAGTAGTTAAATTTCACTTATGATTAATTTGCTACACGATGACAAAGATTGAGCGCCGAGCACCGCGTTTGCTCTAGTTTTTTGACTCTCAAAAATAGTTTGAACATATTTTTAAAGTAGGTACTTATGATATTATCTGATTTCCATCTATTACAATACAATGTAATCACGCCGGAGATAATGTAAGCATATACTAAAAAAAATGGGCTAATGCAGTCACGAATCTAAGTGCTTTAATGTAACTAAGTCACACATTGCATTATATCTTTGAAGTTGTAGAAATGAATTAGGCAGTGGAAAAAAATAAAAACTTGGATCAATTTATTAGAACTTATTTATGACGTCAGGCGTATATTTCACCATATTCACGCACAGAGTGGAATTTGAGTAGGAATCGGCATGCTGATTATCTTTATTTCCGTACTCCAATTTGACCCACTTCACTCTAGTATTCAAATGAAAACTACTTAGAGCATCTAAGAAAAACTATTATTAATCATGTCTTATTTAGAATTAATGCTGAAAATATTTTGATCTTGGGTTTACTGAAAATAACTTGTTACTCACTTACATATTTATAACCAATTTTATATTTGTCAAAGACAATGTGTAATTGATGACGCTAAATTAGTAAGTAGGTGCTACAAATAGAATAAAAGCTCTGGAATTTCCGTGGAATTATACTTACAATAGACAAAAAAATACATTAACTTTCTTAACAGCCCTTTAGGTTCACAAAAAATGATAGATTCATTTATTTATTTTACAATTTCTAATAAATTGATGTTACCGTTCGTGAGTGCGTGACCGTCGGCGATGGCTCAAGCCGTCTTTATTGTCGAGAGAGAAATTAGATTCGATGATAAAATACTTCTCCATTATGCATTTTACTTTGGTGTTTTCAAGTCCATATTTATTTAAAAGCAAACAACACGCGTACTAAAACATCTACAAAGCAACAGACGCCTTATGTTACGACTAATGAAAAATATCTTAATGATTTTTCAGTGGTAATACTAAAAATAAAAGGTCCATATTTAAATTTATACTATTTTGAAATATTTATTATTTGTGTAGTTGCTGTGAGTTTATAAATAAACGTTGATCGACATATAACTCAGGTTTGTATCGTGCCGCCACTTGCTTGTGAGGCTTTGTTATCTGTTTACTTGACTGGAAAATCAATCTCACTCGATTTGAACGCTACAAAATAACGAGTAGCAAAAAACGAGTTTAAGTAAAAAGGTCAAATGGTTAGGTGTGATTAAACCGTTCTTTACATGTTGTCGTAACGTTTAATGATTACAAGTACTATATTAGAAATTAACATTGTATAGAATATTTGTATACGTACTCGTAGTTTAGGTTAGAAACTCTTACAGAATGAAATTTTGTTTAATGGAATACACGTTAACTGCCGCAGACACCAGACACAATAGAAATTCTGTTGTTTGGGGGACACTTGGTTGCTAGTTTATTAGGCAATTTGTACGTATAAGTAATTAAAGATTCATAATCGAGTTACGTATATTTAAATATACAGCCTTAAATATTTTTAACGACCTATTTATTTAAAACTCGTTAATGGAATTTTAAATTTTTAAGCATAAAAGGTACTAAAAATACCGGTTTTCGTCTATAATTCTACAAATCAAATTCCAATGAAATACCTTATAAGCTTTATGATAGCCACGTTTGGTCTATTGTTTATTATCTATCTATTGCGTAGTAAAAAGCTAGGGACACTGAAGAAATTGACCATGTGATTAAGTATAAAAAATCTACGCAGGTAGATCGATTGTAACAAAAAGTCAAACAGGATTCGTAGTGAAATCCGCGTCGTGATTAATGCGGAAAATGCCAATGACTGGCGGGGAGGGGGAGGTACGCCTCAAAGTCAAGTTTACACGTGCAAAAAAAATCGCTCGGCTCCCGGGGCCTTTATCAACAAACAACAACGAGCTAGCGCGCACGATCAACTATAATTTTGTCTCTCACATCAAGTCTACGTCCACGGGTTTGTATGAAAGTCTGCCGGCCTGCGTCTACGCGCTGCCTCGTGAGGCCTCGCACGAGGCTGCTCGATTGATGAGGACCCGCCTTATCACGAAAAAACAGCTAATCGGATTTTGATAAAATTAAAACAGATTACTTTTTATACTGAGGGCCTATTCCAAAAAAGCATCGCGATAAGCGTACGATGTTCGTCCCACTCCGTGGCACTATTGACTCAGGAATAAGGTTCAATATCAAGACGAATTGCGTCCGACTATCGTGATTCTTTTTTGTAATAGGCCCTTTGGTCCTTTTCATCAAAGGATCCCTAAGGATTTTCTTGAATGTCCAGTCCATGCGGACGAAGTCGCGGGCGGAAGTTAGTTTATAATATTCAGAATTGGGTCCAGAGATAGTCCCCGTCCCATTTTAGCAGTACGTCTACAAAGTTTCAAGTCGAAATATCAATTTTACATTATTTTTACATAAAAAATTTCAATCCCTATAACCCTTTAGGGGTTGAATCAGGTTCACCGTGTTAAACTTCAAAATAAATGCCGTTTTGGCAATCGTCATCCCATAAAACCTCAATAACGACGTCCATATCGATTTTTAGGTATTTATATTTATTTCATTTAATATATATACCGGGTGTAACAAGACACTCAACGAAGCCGAAGTCTACGTATTCTGCCCATCATCAGGACCATTTCTGTTCAAAATTATTGCTGGGAAACGATTTTAATTTTTGGTGTTAAAAAAGCATTGCATACATTACCACGCAATGTAACGCGTACAAAAGACCGCGCCTGTGAGTGAATGCTACACAGCTGCGTGCGGCCGAGATGAAAGGCAACGTTTATGTGCGTGCTCATGAAATACATTGAGTGATGACTTTTTGAAGCCATTGTTTGTTACGAAATACATAAAATTTTTCTAGTCAAAAATTCCTGTAGACAAAAATTAGGAAATAATGATTAAAATAAGATTTCATATTTTTTTTTTTTTTAAATTTGACTTTGACCTTTAATAACTTCGTAGCTATTGGTTTCCCAGGTATAGTCTAAAAGACAAAAATGATCCTGATGATGGGCGGAATGCGTGGACTTCGGCTTCGTTGAGTGTCTTGTTACACCCGTTATACATATTCTATGGTACAGTTTTTTGACATTTCATTAAATATGTCTTTTCTACTTCGATCATTTATTCATCTATCCATCCAGAGCATCATAGGGGTCAAAAATAACCTTATTTTCACCTCTCCAGCACGAAAAGGGCGCTTTTAGCGCGTAAAACTCGCAGCAAAATCGATTTTTTTTTTGCTGCGAGCGTGAGGCAAAGTGCTTTTGTAATTTCTAACACCACATTTTGAAATAAATATTTTGCAAAATAAAATAAGTTACTACTGAGTCATCTCGTTTTTGTAAATTTGGAAATTAAATTGCCACTAAGACAAAGTTCTTTATATTCCGCTATTGTTTCCAATTCAGAATCATAAATTTGTAAGTCCGACGTTTGAAAAAATTACTTCTTATTTCAATATTCCCCTACCCCCTTTATTCCTGATTGCGCTCTATAACCAAGTTTTAAATCGCCGTATGGCGTTCTATAGCTGAAAATTACTTTTGAATTGAAATATTACAAAACTGGTATGTAAGTAAAAAATATCTCTGTTTGTTTTCCACGAGATTAAGCAATATTATTGAGGAAGTGTATTAATTAATAAAAATATTTGATGACTAAAGTTTATTGCCGCAGAAATGCATTTCACTTCCATACTTTACGAGCGAGACGCGCTATTCAATAGCGAGGCGCCGCCGTGTGTGACGCGTTGATGTCTTTTCTACCGCGTCACTCACTGCCCGATGCTACTACAAGCCTAACATAATAAACTACGCTCAACTTATGCTATCTAAATTAGTAGCGTGTGACAAGGCACATAGGTAATTTATGCAAGGAAAAAAGTGGTCTTGAACGCGGAATTCATTATCCTATACCTATTGATTGCCTTGCAATCGAGCGACATAATACTATTTTAATAACAAAGCCAGTTTTTGTTGCAAGTGCTAAGTTTTTCTATCGAAGCTCTATATTCTTAAAAGTGTTAATATAATACCTGGAAACACGCATGTGTCTGAAGGTATTTCCGTATCAGCTTACGTCCGGCAAACCTTCGCCATTTCCGAACACAGTTGAATCACCCGCTGCTGGTGGTGGGGCCGGCGCGGCGCGGGGAGGGGGCTGTGTGCGAACAAACACCGCGAGGTCGGCGTCTTTTTGCTCGCATTACCTCCTGACATTCGAGCTTAATGGATATGCCTTATTGATATTAAGCAGAGCTACCACCGGCGTAATGGTACGAAATTAGGTTATCGTAACGTGAAAACGGTCCTTGAGTGGCCATCTTTAAGCTATTCGCGGCCCAATAAGAATCCGAAACATTTAGTGTAGGTCGTGAGCGTGGTGCGCAGGCCGTCTCACTCGCGGTGCGCGCGCAGCCCAGTGCCAAACAAGAATAGATATAGGATCTCACTACTATCCTCTAAATTCATTGTTCTTGGCCGTAATGGAACAAAATAAAGACAGAGCAGCGGTATTCGTGATTGCGAGACAAAACTACCGCGTTTCAGGTGTTAGAAGAAGATGGTGAATAAGGTTTTTAGGGTCGATGGCCGGACGAAGGAACTTAAAATTGGATTTTGTAAAGAATTATGCTTCATTCAGGGCATGTTGATAATTCTCATAGGTCGATAGATTAGCGATATAATGATGATATTGGTAGGTAAACGAAGCCCAGCTGACTCGAATGTCACCTTTGACGTACCCGGTCACAGATTGAAGCATAATAAATAAGCTCATATGACAATAAAATTTGTCTTTTATATTATAGTTATCATAGTTTTTTTTAATACCTATAGTCACCTTGAACTTTTAAATTCATAATGGATGAGTGGTGCATGATTACAAAAAAACAAGTCACAAAAAGGAAACTGTGTCCCCTACTAGTCTCTATCCGACATCGAGCATATTTTCAAAATTTCATTCATTTTGAAAATCGCTGAAACGAGTAATGAGCAGCATCAGTAATGAGTACGAAACTAATTCTAATAGTCATCTCAGAATTAAAGAAATAAACAAACATTTCATTATTATTAATTTTCAGAATTTGAACAAGATTGAAAGAAAAACAACAACAGAAAGATACCAGCGTAACCGTAACACTACCAGCTGAACACAAACAAGCTAAAAAACAACAGTGAGAAGATTACGTGGCGGAGTCAAAGATATCCCGAAAAAGGAATAGAATCCCGGGCAAGCCGCGGACCGTTAGCCCGGCGTCCTTGGCTGAGTTCTTTCTAGCAGGTCACCTGAACTCGTTCCGCGCTGCTACCATACCACCGCGCCGCCCGCCCGCCGCCGCCGCCGCCGCCGCCCGCACCGCACGTGTGTGCCGCTGTGTGCGTGCTCACGACTCATGTAAAGTAAGCGTGTGTGCTCACTAGCAGGCGTGCATGTGTGCTACCTTGCGCGTGTGTGCGCGCAATGAATTGGTCCTAGGTAACGGATATTACGGAATCCGTCAGATAATGCCTTATAGAAACCGAATAACATCTCTACACGTGTATAACTAGTTGACATCTGTATATAGATAGTATTGATTCTCGATATGGCTGGTTGATCTTTACATTTCAAGTTTCCCTAATTTTCTGATGAATATTGAATTTGTTGGTCTTAATAATACTGAAAAATATATTTAATTTAATTTATAATGAACTATTAACCTAGTACAAAGAATTACTTTTCATTCTTTGTACTAGGTTGAAACGGTATAAAATCGAACGTTGCCAGTTTTGGCTTAAAACTGTTTTAAAACTTTTAAAAGTATTGAAGAGTTATTCAATAAATATTAGAGATACTCGTAGTTGTTTCCTTTTTTTAAATATTGACCTGGTTTTAAGAGTAATAAATTTATTGGCGGCGTTAGTGGACGACTGTGTAGTAGTACTAGTCATACGCAAAATAAAACCGAAAATCGATCGATATACAGGATAGCCTTTTGGCACACTATACTTGAGGTCATAACAACTTTTTTGAGCCGCAGTACTGGTGTCATATTTTTTTTTGTATGGGGTAAAAACCTTTGTTCCAAAACCCATCGTGTGTGGTGTCAAATGCTAAAGGACTTTCTAAGCCGGTTCTAAAAATATATCACATTATTACATTTCAGTCACTGACCACACATTTCAGTCACAAACCAAAATACATACTACTTATATATAATATATAATACTTATATTATAATAAATGTGAAAGTTTGTGGGTTTGGATGTTTAGATGTTTGGATGTTTGTTCCTCAATCACACAAAAACTACTGAACGGATTTGGTTGAAATTTGGCACACAAATAGTAAAAAGCCTAGATTAAAACATAGAATACTTTTTATCCCAATATTTCACGGAACGGGAACCAGGCGGGTGAAACCGCGGGCGGCCTCTAGTTTAAAATAAGTGCAAAAAATATTTGATTGAATCAGGCGTCAGCGAAAGTCCCAAACCATTGTGAAAAAATAAATTTGAAAAATGGAACACCTGATGCAGAACCATAATGGTCCAATTAAACTATAAGGAATATAAAAAAAACTGGTCAAGAGCGAATCGGACTCGCGCACCGAGGGTTTCCATACCATCATAATAAACACACTGCAGAGCTGAAGAATAATAAAATTATTATTGCAGTATTAGGACAGCACCATCCCTTGGCCGATAGTGGAACTATTTTTTGGAATATAAAAATGACGCCTTAACAAAAGTTGTTGAGCCTGATGAGCATTTTTTGTTGTGGTATAAAATCGAAGATCTGGAATACCTGATGCAGAACCAATTTTAATTTATTTGCATAAACACGTGCTTACGAAAAATTGAAGCTCATCTGATGTGGAAATCTAATGTGCTGATAATGCTGATGTGAAATTTGACTCCGCCGAAATTGTGCAATGGAACCCGACATAAATTGCCACAGAATCTTATAATAGAACTAACGTACTGCAGGATGATGTTGTTCTTTCTTTCTTTAAAATAAATTGTGCAATTAAAGTCAATGCTTTGCAGCGAAATATTATTGAAGCTGAGATTCTGGAGCTCACTGGGAGTGGTGCCGGTGAAACTGTAGGTATTTATTCCGCGTAGGTATACCACTCTCATCATCATCATATCAGCCGCACGACACCCACTGCTGGGTATAGGCCTCCCCTATATACCACTCTACCTACCACAATTTAAACGTACATAGTTCCCTGTGACCACTTGCTTTGCTATGACAATAAATAAGTCGCAGGGTCAGACGTAAAGCCGCTTGGTGTCGATATAAGGACTGGTTGTTTTTCGCATGACCAAATTTATGTGGCTTTTTCCAGGGTTAGTATAGCTTCAGGTCTTTTCATATTGGCTCCTGAAGGAAAGACTCTGAACATAGTTTATAAAGAAATTTTTTAAACTATGTTTACCTACATGTTTACAATATTAAATATAAAATAAAAATAATTTATTGACTTTTAACATAATATATAACACTGCTACGAGTATTTTCTTATGTAACTACATTAGTTCGTATTTATAAGAAGAATACGCCGGAGTCATAAAGTCCACGAAGTCGCGGGTATCAGCTAGTATTTACCTAAAAATCTTTAGTTTAGCTTCATAATTTTCACTTAAATTGTCCCAGATTGTAATCGTAGACTCCTTAGGCAGAGTTTTCAACAATTTTAACAAAACTAAAGCGAGTATTTTTCTGTAAACGAAACTGAAACGGTAACGATTTAGCTTTGGTTTTATCGTTGAAAATTAGCGCGATTAGGCCCAACTCCTCTCCTAAGGGTGTTTTTTTAAGAACTGCGCCGCCTGCGGCTCAAAAAATTGTTTTGTGCATTAAATATACGTTTGCCAAATGGCTAACCAGTCTGTACATCGTTTTTTTTTCTTTTCATTGATTTTGAGCTCGTAAATATGTACCTACAAAATGTGCCGTTGCCGGGAATATTGCCTTAGGGTAGGGAATATTCCCAATATTGCCGGGAATATTTCCACACGGCACATCTTAATTAAATTTTTATGACATTTCAAATACCATTAGCGTTTTAACATGACAAAGTTTTTAAGTTTGCCTACCTAATTAATAATTATGATTCAACTTAGTCTAAAAGTTATTTCATCTTTACATAACTTTTGTGACTTACATATTTTGTTGTTTTAACACCATTTGTGAGTCACGTGACAACCGGCAAAGGGACACGCGCGAATTGTCTCTTCACAGTGAGCTCGATAACCCCACAGCAGATAATTACAATAGATATTTACGAATTCGCGAGTCGCGTCGCCAGTCGGCGCTCCGCATGGCCAAGCCGAAATTGATTCTAATCAAATAGGATTTTTTCAATGCCTAACAATGTAATTGGAGTTCGTTTAATTAACAGTTAATTTTGGGCCAGCACGGGGCAGGAAATAATCAGCGTATTTGTAGCACGACCCCTCGCATTGTTGCGGCCAGATTGTGATCGGTTTTTATCGCGTCAGTAATGACATTTATCTATAAATTGCATTGCCTTGCGCAATGTCAGTTGTTAACAATAACGCTAGGTTACGTGTTTGATACGTACAGTCGGCATCGAAAACTGTTTAATATTCTTACATTTGTTTAAAGTCCTTCTTAAGCCCTATTAACACACTTAAGTAGGCTCATGATCTTTATATTGTTTACGAGAAAAGCAATCACAGTCAGTATCAAATATTTAATAGCGCTTTACTTGAAAATAATTAAGTTTAATGAGTGTGTTTCATTTTAAGGTAATCTGAAATTTATTCAATCTTATGTTTTTGTTTGAATACAAAAACATAATTATTAAAAAAAGAAATTAATTAAAAAAGTGATTAGAAAATGACATTATCATACATGACGGCTTACTGATAAAAATAATGTTTCATTGCATTAAAAATAGCACGGCATCTTTATATGATGTGAGTACCTACTTATCATAATTATTATGAAAAAGAATATCTGAACTTGTATGCTACCAATGTCATACATGAGTTCGATGCACTTTAAACGCCACATATCTGTACAAAGGTGAAGGAAACAGAAAATGCATGTGCGGTTTTCCTTATTACACAAATTATAAGGCTTATAATTTGGAAAAATATATATACAATAGTTTTTGTGAGTGTTACAAACACTGGAGCCAAGTGTACCAGAGTCAGTGTCGAAATATAAAGGTCAGCAATCACAAATAGATTCAGCTCGACCGTCGCATAACACTTAAAACAATTACGGCCTTCTTTAATTACTTGTTGTTTTTATTACGGTTTTTATTTTGTGCACGAAAGCTTTTAATATGATGCGGCTAATACGTAGCACTTACGTTGAGCAATGAGCAAGGACGGGCTACTACTATTGTCGCAATCGACCGGGCGGCGCGCGGCGTAACACAGGCGTACCGTGTTACCGTATTATTATAAAGAATTTATATTGGTAACTTCTGATCTTGTACGATAACGCCAGTGGCACCATTCCAAAATGCTTGTCGATAGTCGCATATCTAAAGCTTGAATGTATAATTTGATTTTAAAGTATAACCTCTAATCTAGAACAACACGTCTTAAAACTAATTATTAGACAGTTCGACACATGGATTTTTAACACCATGTTTATAATAGGTATCATATCAATATCTTCTATGCAAATGAAAATCTTTGAAAATTTAAACAAAGAACAACTTTATAACAAGCAAATCATAAAATCTCCTATAGTAAGAGGTCCCTATCTTCCAGTCTTTAAAGAGCTTATCCAGATTGTTAAAACAGTTCATTGTATGAAATTGAATGCATCGTTTACGGAATCATGAATGTGAACTGGGTTTTTTCCTAATAACAACTCACAATGGACATGAAATTTAGAAATGATGTTCATCTTGTCAATTATACAATGGAAATCGACACAAAAACGTCATTTCACTGTGAATTTTTGAATTTACATATATATTCATAATCTTCACGCTGTCATGAATTCTTAAGCTGTGGTTAAGATTAAATGATAAATGTTTACTAAAACAGACGTTACAAAAATTAAGAAAGCATTTCCTATTTTTAGTCCAAAATTATGAATATGAAACATTACGTCTAAAAATAATTTTAAAATGTATTGTTATTTTAGTAAATGGTATTTTCATTCAGATGTAAAATATTTGTACACATATTGTATAAATTTATATAGTAGACTTAATAATGAAGTTATGTAAATAAGTCCTTTATTTCTACATTCTTCATAAAAAAGTTCAAGAGCTTTTACTGAAAATTATCGCTATCATGATTTGTCTTGTTGTAGATGCATGCAGAATCGTGACTATCAGAATCTTGAAACGGTGTACTATCTTCGAAGTTATTATTCAATGATAAGGCACCCTAGTTTCTTGTATTTATCGTTATTCGGAAACCTTTAAGCGTTCTACATACATATCTAAAATAAATCTGTTAAATAGGTTTAAAACTTTAAAAATTGATTAAACCTGCCAATACCAATGTATCACGAGTGACATGAATCAGATTAATACACAAACACACCTGCATTAGCATATACATGCGCGCGGCTGCGTGGGCACAGCGTGGCGCGCGTGCGTACGGCCAGGGCGGCGCCGTGTGCGTGCACACACACCGCTGCGGAGGTTCAACGTACCAACTACGCGAGTTCCTTGTTCCACTTTACTACTGACACTATATTATTATCGTTCCATTGGAGTTTCCGACTTGGGCAACTTTTTTGAACAAAAATAGTCCTTTTTTATTTTTATTTGCCACAGAGCACTATAGCTTCCGCGAGTCACGTTTCGATGGAACGTTCGATTTGCGCCTTATAAAATCACAGTTTGCTTAAGAATAAAATTGTTCAGTCATTGTTGCTTATTTCCAACCTTGAGATTTACTAATTAGTGAAACGGATCAAGTTAAATATAAACGTGTTAAGTAAATATTTTTTTTAATATATAAGTTAACAAAGCAAAATTATTAAGTTTAGTATGTATGTTAGTTGCATTCCTGGAGCCCACTCGCGGTAATTCTGAACGATAAAACCAAAAACGTTACGTTGTCATTTAGGTTATATTTACCTAAAAATCTTTAGTTTAGCTTCATAATTTTCACTTAAGCGCCACCGCTCACGGGCGCTTAATCGCCGAGCGATTTTTTGTAGCCCAGAATAGAACATATGGAGTTCAATACGTAAACGCCCACGAGCTACAAAAAGTAGCTCACACATAGCTCGGCGACTAATCGCCCACGAAATGACACTGACAAGAGTGACAAGCGGCTTTAACCCTAAAAGACACCACAATTTTTTTCGCTGGCTGACATAATTATTTTTGTAATGGTAGAGTTTGCAATAAAAGTAAGAGAATTATTATTACATGATATGCTTACCAATTTATATAATTCTTGAATTTGCGCATATAAAGTAAATGCAGAATTTTTGTTCTTCACACTATTTTGACGATAAAAGGATCTGTACCCTTAGCACGAACAGCTATTAAAAAAATAATCATTCGATAGATAAATTTTGTATTGGAAATTTGTACAACGCCATCTATCGCCGATAAGCGAAATGAAATTTTCCATAGAGAATTGTCTATCGAGTAATTTTACGTGCGTTTTTTTTCTCGATAGCTGTTCGTGCTAAGGGTACTGAAGACATTTGAATCGTATACATTGTTTGCTTCATTTGTGAAAAGTATATAATTACTGACATAAATAAATCATAAACTTTATTTTATAGAGCTTAGCAATAATAAAAGTGATTGTTCTATAATATTATTACCGGGTGCCTTTTAGGGTTAACCTACGTCAGCGACTAAAAAGCGCCGTGATTGTCGCCGCGATTATCGCCGCGTTTATCGCAGCGATATCGCCGCGATTAACGCCGCGCTTATCGCAGCTACAAAATAGCGCCCGTCAGCGGTAAGCATAAATTGTCCCAGATTGATTTTAACAAAACTAAAGCGAGTATTTTTCTGTAAACGAAACTGAAACGGTAACGATTTAGCTTTGGTTTTATCGTTGAACATTAGCGCAATTAGGCCCCTGATTTTAATAAGTTACCTATTGGTTTAGGTATTACTCAGTAAACCGGTGCTAGATAATGTGAGCTAGCTAGCATATCCTGAAAATTTTAAATCATTATCTTCATCTCAAGATTGATTGAACAAACTGTTAATTATCTTGATTATTAACATACCTACTGTCTCTCTTCAGTTAGATAGCAATCAAAGTCGATCGTCGGCTTCTGCAGATCATCAATTGATAGCGCCAGTAATATTAAGTTAGCTGTACCTAGTACCTACTGAAATTTAAGTCACAATAATAATCTGATTCCTAGGGAAACACTAATAAAACAGAAAAATACTTGCAATCTTGCAATTTAATGTGAATATAAAAAATGCGGAGGAGCTCGGTGACGTGAGTGGGGTGAGTGGGTAGCGCCTGGCCCAGCGATTGCGGAAGTTAAGCAACGTTCATAAGGGTCGGTCATGGGATGGGTGACCAAAAATGTATTATCTCGAGCTCCTCCGTGCTTCGGGAGGCACGTTAAGCCGTTGGTCCCGGCTGCATTTGCAGTCGTTAACACCCACCAATCCGCATTGGGCCCGCGTGGTGGGTTATGGCCTATCCTCCTTACCACCCATAAGGAAGGCCTGTGCTCCAGCAGTGGGGACATCAAAAATGGCCGATGGACATAGACATAAAAAATGCTGTACCTTTGTAATTCCTATCCAATTTTAAATCGCAACTGATCCCCCTATACTTAGAATTCCCATAGTATCCCGTCATATTATTTTTTCTAATACATTTTATTGAATGTATCTACCACTGTACGAAATAAGCTAGTGTGTTTTGGTATCGGGAGGGAATAAAATAATAATTTATTTATTCTTGATCCTTTACACAGGGGATCCGGTGGGAATAGAAAACTGTGGTTCTGTGCTGTAGGCCTCGCTTTAACATATTATTAAATCTCCTCCACTTTGAATAATACATAATATCACGTATGAGCTTCACCTTATTATCTTATAACTGACATATAAAAGTTAAAATTGAGATCAGTTATCTCAATCTCGAACACAATCGATTTCGCATCAAGATCGAAATTTGGTAGGTTTCGAAAAAAAAGTCTTTCTTTGCATAACTGGTTTGAACGTAGTTGGCACTTACATGGCAACACCAATGTTTTTTTGATAGCGCCATTAGTTAATTATCTATTTTGATAAACTATGCCATGCCACAAATTCACGCAAAAAAATACATGTAGGTAAGTACAGAGAGTAAAATAAATACTTAGAAATTGTTTACATTAATTTGACTTTATAAATAGTACGACTAATTAGCTTTAAAATGTAACATTAATATCTGCTTAAAACTAAGCAAAACACTACACAATATTTGATCATTATTGCGTACCTAATTGGTTTATTTTAATCATCTTACTATGTATGAAAAACTCGTAAGAAAAATCTAAGGTTATTATTCGAAGAGGCATAAAAGCATAAATGACGCGTCTGAAGGTAAGTAAATGTGAAACCAGAAGATTTATTGAGTGTCTACGAGTGGTCGACGCGCCCGGCCCCTTTTATTCTACACCTAACGGCGATCAACATAAGGTCGCGGCAATCGATGCAGAAATGTTCATACAAAAGACTTCAACGCGTGGGCATTGACGCAGGGCTTCTGTGTTTAATGGATGTTGATTTGTACTTTTCTATTTACCATATAATTTAACGTTGATGGATGATATCAGTGTAGTACAGAATGTTATAAAAGATATTAAATGGAATTTTCGATATATAGTAAAAAGAATCGTAATTATACAAATAGACAACCATATTCTAGAATTCATTTAATTTAAGAATCCTGCACATGGAAGACACAAAAATTAAACAATATTTATTCCCTGACTTGGCTAATATAAACGTAAATAGCTTCATCGCACGTAATTTCTAATGTTCTGAATCACCGGTGAAAACGAGACAAGAGGTGATTTCATTCACAATTGCTTTAATATTCCGCGCAGACGACTTTAATGTTCGCCGCAGTTAGCTTAAATCTGTAATTTTAGGTTTGCAAATGCCAAATTCACACGAATTCAGACGTAACATTGGTCAATTATTTTGTTTTTGTAAACAGCCGGTTTGTCTATCTATGCTGTGCTCTTGAAAATAATATTTTTTCATGCATTTTTTTGTCCCTACAAGTCAAAAATAGTTATTTATAATGTATAAAAGACTAGTTTTGCAACTGACATAAGTCTAAAAACTTTTTCATAATTTATTTTTATTTTATAAGAAACAGTAAATTATGATTACTTCTATGACTTGCTATAAATAATATACCTACTTATAGAGTCAACTTTTCAAAAACCTTCTGAGAGAAAATTGTATAATATGCTATTTACTTCATTTTAAATTGTTTACATTAAAAAGGAACTACTGAATAAACGTAAGTGCGGAACAGAAATATTGATTTCGGTACTCAATAATTAAATTGTTACTTGCAACTGCAGTAACATAGTAAACACTAAAGCAGCATTTTATCAAGCTATTAATGAACTCTTTTAAAATGTACGAGTTTAAGATTTTTTAGCCATGGGCAGGGCATGACATGGGCGTGTGCGCTCACAATTCGGAACTCGATCAAGTATAGTAACGAGGCATAGCGCGGTAATGTGCAAAACCACATCATAAAATATGTGAAACTGGTTTTGCAACTTGCCAACGAAATAAAAACCATAGGCGCCCAATATATTTTTGTCAAACATTTTTTTTAAATCTCAGTTTGCCTTTTAAATGTTAATCGAAAGACTGGATATAATTTGAATATTTTACCAGAAACCAGTAAAACTAACCTTTTTTGAATAGCTATCAGTGATCTATATCATTTTTAATTTTTCCTGTGAATCTGCAGAACAAAACTCATGCCTAAAATATTTTTCTAAAGCTTATTGGTTTTAATATATTTTGTTTTATAAGTACCTTTTTTATAACAAAACTAATTTCATTTTATTAAACATATTCGGATAAAAAAAATTGAGGATACTATATCTTATGGCTGGTTTGCAATTTGATTATAGAGACCCTGAACACACGAGTGCCTCGTACCTAAAATATACTGTTTATTTTAGTCGGAAGCCTTTAAAAGGCTCGTAAGGACATAAAGCTATTTATCGAAAGCACCTAAAACCGAAAACCGGTAAGTATCGCTCAAAGTTGGCTTGCATTAAATATCCTGTTTGAGTCGACTCCCAACTCAACGCTGCGATAGACCGATTACTTGTGTTACTTTATCTGTGTCTCTTGCTTGATCAATAAATGTGTATCGAGTTGTACACGTGGAGTGAGGCAGGTTAGTGCGCGGGCGCCGACGCGGAAACAGATAGAGGTCGCCACTGCCTGCCGCGAGACGACATTTAAAAATATGCCTGTCAAAACTCGAGCAATGCCATTTTATAGGTATACCTACACTACACAGAAACAAATATCAAGAATCAATTTAATCTGTAGGTAAATATAACTTTGAATGTAAAATGATCAAAAATATAAATGAAGGGAGTAGTTAAATACATGTATGAATACAGTAATACGTACGTATGAAGTATACGTGTACGTACGTACGTCATATACAGGGTGTTTGGTAATAGCCTTATTAAGCCGAATATGGTGGATAGGGACCATCAAACTGAACAACTTTTACTATGTAGGCAACTCTGAAATCGCGAAAAAAATATCAGCTGTTTCATACATTTTGATATTTTCTTTTTTATTTTTTGTATGAAACAGCTGTTTTTTTTTCGCGATTTCAGAGTTGGTCCCATAGTAAATGTTGTTCAGTTTGATGGTCCCTATCCACCATTTTCGGCTTTATGAGGCTATTACCAAACACCCTGTATATGTAAAAGTGATAAATGTGTACATTATGTAAATGCAGAAAATGTCATGAATTTAAACTTTTTACAAAATTCTAGCCATATTTTGTGGAACTTTCCAAGACTGATGAACAAAAAAACTTATGTTAATCCATCAATATTATTTTATTAATCAAGACAAAGTCACACATTAAAGTTCGCCCGAATAACCTTGACTTTTGCTCGACGTCTTTAAGAAATCATTGTCAGGATGCTATCTTCGTAATCTCGGTATATCAGAGGTTATCTTGCGTCTAATCCAGCCACAAAAGGCGTGACACTAACATAGGTTTACGTCTGTCAAATGTCATTACTTCAGAGTGATTGACAAGTAAATCACATAACATCAAATGCATTTGAGAAACTCAACCAATTTATTGACTGTTCGTACATTGCATGATATCTTAATCATAGAAATCCGTTCAGCCGTTTGAAAGATATGAGGTAATAAAGAATATTACATACAAACACACATACAAACAAACTTACAAACATACAAGATACGCGCGAAAAACATAACCCTCTTGCAGTCGGGTAAAAAGAAGGTTGATAATTCGAAATAAAGAGTATGTATGAAAGATGTATGAAATAAAAATAAAATAAGAAAAATTAATGAAATTAACAAATTAGTGTTTTATGATTATAAATAAATAATTAAGATAGGATATTAATGAATAAGAGAAAAACACAAAGTAATTTAACAAAACGACGGGAATCTAGGTACTTAATGAATAAAAAATTTCAGCATAGGTTTGATCGAACTATTTTTGTGATAAATTACAAAAAATGAGTGCGTCTAACGATGAAGACAGTTGTCTAACTCCAAAATCGTTGAGTGAACATGTTTCTAATGCTGAATTTAGCAAGTCACGTTTAATTTTCTCGCTGGTAGAGGTGAAAAGTTGTATGTTTTACACGAGACCAAAATTTTGTTCTGCCTCGTGATTTAAAGTCGGAAATCGCAGCACAAATTGATTTTGGTCACTTGTATAACAAATAACTATTACCCCACCCTCTTTTTAGTATGCAAACCAAAATTACTTCCTAATAGGGTCGTACTAGGTACTTGGAAATTTGATTATTTGTCGTTTGTTATATCATAATGATTTTTTTATCATCTCCGTATAAAATGTGGATGGGTTGCAATTGCAAGGTTATTATATTACATAATAATTACGTCGCGTCGTCGGTCGGTCGGCTTCACGGGAACCAGCGAGTCGGAAACCGCGAAGACCTACCATAACCTGCCCTTATTTGTCTTAAATTACTTTGCCACCTTTCTTCACATAACACTTTAATTCCTTTGTATTTAATTGTAGTTTTCTCATCGTGTTACATAATTGTGACGTTCCATGCAAAAGTACCAAGAGGGTGGTCCATTTGCGCACAAAACCGCCGGCAAGCCAACGACCTAATGGCTTACACAAAATAATGTATGAATATAGGATACATTATTTAAATATCTATTTTAATAATAAGCAATAAAAAATAATCGTAGAATGCATCATTTTCACATAACATACTTATCTCTGAAACTAAAACCTCCATAAGGCAAATTTTCTTGTGGAACGTCACAATGAAGTATTTTCTGCAAAATATGGGCTTGCCACTTTGTTCATTAGGTATTAGATTTATACACACCCATCAAACTTTACTACTTCGAGAAATAAACGCGGATTACGATAATTCTGGAAAATCTCTATCATAACACTAACAAGCAATTTTAATGACGAACTTACTGTTGGATGGGTTTTGAAATTATTCATCCATCATAATAGGTATAATATCGATGTCACAATATCGGTTTGGCGTTTTAAATAGCTATTTCGATGCTAGGTTTATGAAATGATAATAAACAAAAATAAATTAATATAAGCGGTTTTATATTACGTTGCATCTGTAGGGAAGATATTTAATCGCAACTCTAGTGAAACTCCTGTGAGTATTATTATTGACCGAGCGAGCGCGAAGCGTCTCTGCCTTAGCTTGGGCAAAAATTCTTTCGTATGTCCTTCCTTCCGTCGGTCCGTTTGTTCTACTCTACAGGTCGCATTTCTTAACCGATACTCGTGAAATTTTGTGTGAGCAGGTGTGATAATTATATAGAAGTCGAGCCAGTTTTTAGAAATTTTTCGAAATGGCAGGGATATGTAAAAAAACATATTTCAGCAGTTTCGAAAAATGATAAAAAATGTAACAAAACTCTGTAATTGTTAACGATTTTCAACATATCCATTACTGCAATTATGAACTGTATTAAATGGAAATAAAAGTCGGATCCTTACCCTCAGCCTTGCGTCACGCTCAACAACGCCAAACCGGATGAGTATCTGCAAAGAATAAAATTTGAATAAGAATTTGAAATCTCGCTAAAATTATACCATCAAATTACACGGCAACTGTCATTTATTTATCACAGATTACCGTATTAGAATCGTTAATGCCGATATAACAATAACAAGGACACCAAGTTTGCCAAAAGAAGATGACATTAAAAATGATTATAGTATGTTCGTTAAAATAATTATAACAGTGATCTACATTATCTCGGTTTTCTATATAAAAAAATAACTGTACAATAAAGCAATACCTAGTCTCTAAGAGAGAGTAGAGTAAATCTTATTTATTATGCAAACACCAATTATATCAATAAGATGACTTGCAATCAAATTATTCAACAGCGTCTGCTCTGTATTATTTCGCAAAGCCGTAACAATAAACTTTTTAATTACGCCCGCCGCCTTTTTTCTACCTACTAAAAGTTTCATGTGATTTATTTTTACAGTTTTTTGCCAACGACGTAAGAGAAGAAAGTTAAGGAGGATCATTCTTATCTTCAGCTTTTGAAATGAATACAATACAATATTTTAAGGAATAGTATACTTATAATGCCTATTTGCATTGAATTCATCAATGAAATTTTCAAGGGTGTTATGAGTCTTGACTTTAGATAAATAAATAATGAGCTTCTCTTCTCCCTTACCCGATTCAAAAGAGAACGCATGAATTAGTTAGTTGATCAGATGCCCAACCGTTAGGTTGTCATTTAGGTTATATTTACCTAAAAATATTTTGTTTAACTTTAGAATTCTCATTGAAAGAATTCTCGCTAAGATTGGCATCCTAAGCTCCCTAGCAATAAAAATCTCATACAAATAAAAATGTTAAGTTTGCATGATCGTGGGATGTCTACTACGTAAAATCTTCAAAAAGTCAATGCAGAACACATACCGCAACTGCTTTTGATCGTTAGCTGTACACAATGAACGAGCCAAGTATTAAGAGGTCGTTCGCGTTACGAGTTTGGAAACTGGTGCACTGCGAAGTGGTGCAAACCGCAAACCAGTCCTGCGACAGGAAGCGGCCTCTAGCACCCCCCCTCCCGGCCCCCCCTCCCCACCTGCGAGACCACCTGATCCAGACAAAGCGTGTCCTTCACGTCGTGACGCATACAAGTGCATTGCACTAATAACAAGTCCTTTCCATATCCGGTAGGTAACATAACGTTCGACTGCTGCCATAATGAGATATTTTTCTGACCTTTTTAAAGCTGTAGTGGTTCCGGGGAAGTACGGGGATCTTTGGGTTTCATGGGTTTATAAAAAAGTGCATAACGATTTTGATTATTCGGAGATGTAACGTACACTTGCAGAATAGGACTTTCCATTATAAACAAAGTAGTTACTTACACGGAAAGAACTTGATTCTATTCTCATTTTTTTTAGTATTTCAGATCACTACTGAATATGTGTAAGTACCTATACTTTTGGTTATGGGTACGAAAGTAAAGTAGGTACCTATTAACAAAAAGTTACTCTACAAATCATTAGCGACTCTACTTTTAGGTAATTTTAATAAAAACCCTATGCACTAAAAAATTATAATTGCTTACAACAAATACTAATTCTCTAGCTGGCTGTCATAGTTCACCCCAATATCAATTTGTTTTAAATTTAATTATTTTGTTTTATTTTATAACACTTGAAACATTTTGTTGGTATTAGTTCATGATTATGCATAACAACTAATAACAAGCAGTGCCTACTATCATAGTAGAATTTGATTCTACTATGCTACTATTATTTATTTTTTGGTACAAGTTCCCACAGTGCGTTAGCTAGTTGGGTAGTAACTTGAACTCCGGGCTCGGGGCTCCACGTCATTTGGCATGACCTCCGAGCAGCAATTTGACGACGTCGTCGCTTGATGATGATGAGCATATAAGGTGCTCGTTTCATTTCGCCGATAATCAGTCAATGTCTGCCTTCAGCTGTTTAATGGATGCCTAGTGGTTCCGACTATAATCTATCTGGTAGACGTGTTTACGTCTAAAATTATTTGAAGGATGTTCCGCCATCCTAATCAATGGCTATTAATAATAAAGTATTTTTTTTTAATTGATTGCAAACCTATCAATAATCAAGTAAGTAAATGTATAAGTACGATATTAAGTAATTATTGTTCAACATTGCTAATAAAAATGAAGGAACAGTCATAAAATTGCATGAAATGCATTATTTATTTACCTACCTATTCTGACACGCGAGTCGCGACTCATGAAGTTTATATTTTCCGAGAACGAAGCCAGTTTCTATAACTTTGTAATTCGTGACTAAAGTGTAAATCTAGATAGTGCAGAAATGTTATTGTATAGTAAAAGAACAATATTGTAGTGGTAGGACAGGGGCTGCGGGCGCGGCGCGGCGGCCGCGGCCACACAAAGCTGAGGCCAAGTCTCATCGAGCCGCCCAAAGACACGATCTCATAGAAAGTAGAGCAACTCATTTATTTATTCAGTGCAGCGGCGGGTGCGAGCGAGACGCACGCGCGAAACTGGCTCATTAAAATAAAAATCCGATTTCGGAGTGCAACTCGACCGAAGTAAAATAAAAGTTCCGACGAAATTTGCTCGAGTTATTCCAAAAAAGGCACTCGGAACGCCTCTGCGACGAGATACCAGATTCAAGTAGGTATGAGAGAAACCGACCGCAATGCTCCCATCTGACACACGGCCGCCATGCTGCTCGCTTTCAATGTTTGTTGCCGATAGGTAGAATCCTCCCAAAACTATAATAGGTTTTCAGCTTACAACACACCTCTTTAAAACCTAGCTTTTGTGGGTCATTATACCTATATTAAAAGGCATCGGCATTAAAAGGCATAGTAGGGGACATTAAAATGGCTTATAGTCAAAAGGCATCAAACCATAAAACCTATTGAAGAATATATTTTAATTCTTGTATCTCAAGTATTTTATTGCGATTTTTTGCTGTCACTCTCAGCTCAGACTACACTCACCGGCATACACGGGAACTTGGCCACCCTGTTTTTATATATTTATCAAGTTATTAATCTTTAAGTTATTTTTTGAAACAAACTTTATTCTTTTCCGTATTTGCGCGTGTGTTTCACTATGAGCGCGCGGCCGGCGCGCCATTGTCTGTACATTACGCAGCTTAGCGTAGCATTAAGCGCACGATATAATGCAGCTCTATAATCATCGTCACGAGTCACGTTATGCGCACGCGCATTTGCTATGTAAATAACACCATGCACGACATTCCGCCGCCGCCGCCGCTATACGGTCCGGCTTAATGTAAATCAATTTAATTAATTTACAATCATCGGCGCAAGCCCACTCTCGATTTAATTATTGAAAATGCACTAGTTAAAATTTAAAAAGCTTTACGTACTTGCTTTCGTGATCTGCATTCCGGATTCCGGATTCCGGCCCGGGCCGGGCCCGCCCGATCGCCCCTACACGAATTCTCTCAGGCGTTGTTCTTCATTATTTAATGGAAAACTTGACTGATATTTCCAGAACGTGCGTCAGTTATGTATTCCTCACGCGAAATCGAGCAAAATCAAAATCGCCTTTCACTTCCGAGTCCTTTCTAGCATTTAATGTTTTCATATCTTACTTAAGTAGTTTTATCTTGTTTCTTTTTACCTTTTTACCTTTACGATCCATTAAAAATTATTTCGTTCGGCCAGAATTTATCGCAATGTTTTGAAGGATTTCAATTTAAGTTTTATTAAGCTGTAAAAATATAAAGGTGAAAAGTATCAATTGCACAGTCGCATGACCTAATTACCCCAATTAATATTTAACTATACCTATATAGAACAAACTACGAACAAAAGTAAACGAAATACCTATATTTAATTGTATTTAGTCTAGAATAGAACCTTTAAAAAAAAACTGGCGATAATAATAATGACTATCTCTATATATATCAGATATTAGCATATTTCTAACGAAAAGTTAATTCAAGTACAAAGTAGAACACAATAATGTCTACTTAAAAATCGTCGTGCTCACTTCCTGCTGTTATACTAATGTTACAAGATATAATGCCGGTCTCATTATTGCTATTAGCGTATATCTAGGAACAATTACATATTTCAACAACTTTTCTGATACGTACTAACAATCTACTGAGTATTATAACATAGTATATGATAGTATACATATAGCTTCCTCATAATCGATAACCGATATTGCATTATAAATAAACAGACTGTATATTCCCATAACGTTCAATTTTTAAAATTTCAATACAGATCGAAACAACACTGCGCGAGTCGTTATGAAGGCGAACTTTGAAAATTTCTATTAAATAGATATGTAAAACACGCAATACATTAGACAAATAGGTACCTCATTATCCCTATAAACAAATAAAAACTTCTTTAGAATCTTCGAATATTAGTAAAAAAACATGTTAAAAGTTCACCGATTTGAGTATTATTTTCTCTGTAAGTACTTAATTAAAAATATTTTTATACTCTTTCCTCCTTAGTGCACCTCCTTAGTGCGTATTCTTATTTGTTACAGCTGAAACGTGAAAAATGCCTACCAAATGTCAAGCAAATTTGAAATTCAATGGAATTTCAAAGAACAGATTGTCTTCGTTTAAAAAGCCTGATAATATTAGGTCTTTACATATTATTATGAAATTGCCGTTTTTGTATTCTGGTGAATGTGAAGATAAAAAAAAACTATATTGATTAATATCCGTCAAATAGGAAAAATAGAAAAGCTCGACAAGTGGGTACCTACAGATCAAATCACTGAACAACAAGAATAATAAAAACGCACGGAAACTTTGGAATTAAAGAAAACACTAAAGAAAGGATTTTGAAACTATAGTGGATCCTATATTATGATAATCGAAAACGTATGTAGTATTTTGAAAAAAGAAATATATGTAGCTTACTTCCGCAAACAAATGTAGTATTGGTTAGACACAATGGAGGCAGCCCAACCATGCCCCAAACAACTGGGTCAAAAGAAGCTGCTTGTGATTATATGGTGGACCTGTGCCGGGATTATTACCTACAGCTTCATAAGGCCAGGCTCAACAACTACTGCACAGGTGTTCTGTGAAGAATTGCATAATAATGATGGACAAGCTTGCTGTTAAAAAACTTGTTAATGGTTCACTCCTTTTTCACGAAAACGCTCGTCCACACACCGCACAACTTACCATCTCGAAAATACTGGAGCTACAACTGGCAACCTTTCGTCGTCCGCCATACTCACTTCACTAGACCTTGATCTAACTGATTTTAAGTTTTTTCGGAATTTGGATAACTTTTAATCAGGGAAAAAAAACCGAGGAGACGGTTAAATCAGTCCTTAGAGATTTCACAAATTCCCATCCCAAGAAATGAACTTCCATTAAAATGGCTAAAGCATATCAACAACAGCCAACAATTTGATCGATTAAATTAAAAAATTGACATAAAAAAAATCGATATAAATTGACAATTTCGTAGGTAAAGACCTAAATATGTATTAAGATTTTCTTATACGGCACTAACTTAAGAATGTTGTTTCCTAAAACTAAAGTTTATATCAATAATAATGATTTATTTTTTTAAGATTTCGTCTTTGGAAAAACGTTACTCTTTCTATTTGTAGTCTAGTCGTTTTAGGTTTTTTCATAAAGTTTTTTTTTTTCAAATATTATGTAAAAATCACATTTTGAATTTAAAGAAGTAAAAATCCATTATACAAACATGAAATGCAATAACTATAAAAAAATATAAAAATAGTATTGTTAATGCTTTAAATCCAAAAAAGTTCAATACGAAAATTAACTTCAGAAGTTAATATAAACTCTTTGTTCCACTTATTTTTTGCTCGAAACTTACTTTTGCTTAACTCTGTGAGAATCTTACCCGTAGAGCCTTAAATGGTGTTTAGAATGTTGCCGTAAACTATTAACAAATACGGGAAATCAGACAAAAGCATATAATTATGAAGGTAGGAAGTGATCTTAGGCCCAACTTATATAGCTTATATTGCGCTGTCTATTCAAGTTGTAAGAAAACTCGTTAACCTGGCAATTGTGTTTTATTTACGTTGATGTCCTATTGGTGTCGGCTTCGCTTTTCAACAAAACCACACTCGTATGAGGTTTTGTCAAAATATTCTAATTTAGACAAAATAAACTTTTCTGTTCAAAATATTAGTTGCCCAAAAAGGATTGACATATGGACCCAGTTGAGAATATGGGCAGAGTAATATTATTGATTGCTCAGAGTAAATTAATACTAAGGAACCAGACTTTACATTACAATAGTCATGGGGCCTTTTCAAACATAATACATACTTAAACTAAATAGGGTCTATTTATGAACTTGATGGTATGACTATTTACCCGACTGCAAAGAAAGGGTTATGTTTTTCGTGCGTATCTTGTAAGTATGTTTGTATGTAATATTCTTTATTACCACATATCTTTCAAACGGCTGAACGGATTTCTATGATTAAGTTATCGTTAGATTTGTCTTGTCAGCCCAAGTGCTCTTAAGAAGGTAGCGTTATAAAAAAACCAACATGGCGGCTGTACGGTGCTATATACGTAGTGATTTTTTTTTTTTAATACTGCAATATGGGTGTCATATTAAAGGGCATATTATAAGGATTTCGAAAAGGTATATCATGACTGAAAAAGAGATAAATTAAAAAATAAATTAAAAAAACCCACCTGCATAAAAAGACAAGTCAACTGAAAAGATGGAAACAAGATTAAATTTTAAAGGCAACATGTCATATTAACATGCAGTCGGAGGCATATAATTCAAATCATTCATAATGCCACTTTCTTTATGCATGCCTCCGACTGCATGTTATTATGACATGTTGCCTTTAAAATTTAATCTTGTTTCCATCTTTTCAGTTGACTTGTCTTTTTATGCAGGCGGGTTTTTTCATTTTTTTAATTTTTCACTAAAGGTAATAAAATTATACACAATGTTAAGATTTTCTCTTCAGAATTGCACACAACACTGACAAATTAGGTACTTACAATAATACGATTAAATTAACAATGTACAACTGAACTGAAGTGACTAACTTCAAAGCACTTTCGGTACAAATCGACGAATTTTAATCTGTAAAATTTTCTCTTTTCCATACATTCTTTAGTGAAGTTGCAACGGGTCACTGTCTATTGTCAATTTGATCTAAGTACTTGTTGTATGCTCTGTGATTTGATCGCAATATATTATAATATTTTGTCGAATTAAGAGCTCAATTTTTTGATAAACCCATACAGATATTTTGTTTACACCAACCCGGGGAATATAAGAAAAAGAACAACATAGTTGGTTAAAATTTTTGATGCTTTTTATAGACATAAAAAATTAAGCAATTATAATTTAACTTTATCGCAAGAAATGCGACTTTAATTCAAACTTCAATTTCTAAAATTAGAGAGAAGTACCTAGCGAGGTGTTAGGTAAGGTACTTCTCTATCACAACTGCCCCTCTAGTCAAGTAACATTTGCAAATCTTCTTCATGGATTCGTTTTCGTTAACAATCGAATTTCAAAACGTCATATCCATAGATGTTTAGCGAAGTGATAACGAAGATTTGCAATATTTGGTCAGGAGACAGGATTTGTAACTTGCGTAAATCACTATCTTAACTACCAAACATAAATTACAAACAGGAAGTTCACGTCAATTACTTAATCGAATACTTATTTAACAGGTCCCGTGATTATTTGTACATAGTTATTAACTATGAGTAATATTATTTTAAATTTATATTTCTCAGATATTTTAATAAAACCTGTGCTTTTCTGCTAGAAAATGAAAATCAAAGTATGTTGTGGTTCTATCCCAGAAAGCATGCATTCTAAAATAAACCATTTTGTGACAAACCTTTCTATTTACAGTGAAAAATTTCAAAAATGTAAGTACGAAATGTCTGGGATCAACTTGTGAGATCTCAGATATTTCGTATATGATGGAGAGATGTGACTGACAAGTCAGATCTTGTACTTGGTACTGGAAGCAGAGAAGCGCGAGAAAGGCACGCAACACTTAGATCAAGTTATCACGTCAATCAAGCGGAGAAACGATCTTACACTCGACTTACTTTTCATTTTATTTACTTACTCATTTTAAGGTCCCGAGGGGCCTAATAAGTGAAAACGGCTCTATTTTTATCGCGGACACTGCCCTAACCGTTTTTTTTGACGTAAAAAAAATGAGATGTGCTGAATCGTTCGAATACGTGATAGTAGATTGTTATACAAGGGTCAAAAGAAGCAATAATTCCGATACGAGATATTTAGACGCTCGAGCTTAGCGAGGGCGGCGATAGTTCGAGTATGGAATTGATGACTTTTAAATATACATAATTTCCACTGCTCACTTTCCGAAATGAGAAATGAAAACATTAGTTGCCGCTGAATACTCGTGTGCGAAAGTAAAAACATTATAAAACAATAACTATGCACACAAAACTTATCGTGATGATAATGTTAAGTACACAATCTATAAGTTAAATGAAAATATTTTTATATAAAATATATTTTTTGTCATGAAACACTACTCATGTTGTTAACCATCCACTTTCGTCGTCTTTCGTCATAATTGCACGCGCTGTCTTCTTCGGAAACATGCTAATAGACAAGACGACTCATAAGAGTCCATAATTTTGACATTATGAAATGTTTTAAATAAATTTATCGTTACATACATGGCGAGAAGGGAAATATAACACATGAAAATTAAACATCATAGTCCAAATATAAACTTGTAGGTCCACACACACATTAGTTCTAGGCATGTAATTTGAATGACCACGTTATTAAGCAACTTAATGACCGGTGATAATGAACATAATGAGACAGTACAACTTGCCATTTCATTTACAACCTACTAAATGCGTACTTTACATCATAAATTAACATTCAAAGTTCCCTCTTAAATTTCGCACCATTACTCCTTGTCTTTAACTCAAATGTTGATGATGCAAATATTAGTTTAACTTAATATTGGATTCACATCGCTACCTACACCTGCGTGCGAACAAACGCTTTGTTCACACACAATACTATAGTAGTGTATGTTGTGGTCGACCGAAGGCGAACTCTCAGCATAGATTTTAAAATGTTCACTATTTTAACTCGGTAAGAGACAGTTATTGTAAAAAAAGACATGCAATCTTTTTATACCGTCAGCTGGAATCCTCAGATGGAAGGTTCAAGAAATTTGATTTTATTAGACAGAAGTGAGAGCAGAACTAAATTAATTACAGTGATTGAAATAAGTAATACATTTGCCTAATTGCGGCGCACGATTCGTTCTCACTCTAATTGGTTTTTGTGTGCCTAATGTTTGCAGTGAGTGATTCAAATCTTACTGATAAGTTAAACGCTGCTCACCCGCTGTTACTCTACCCGTCCGAGAAATTTCATGTCATAGCATAGAGTCCTTCAAAATTAATTTGGCACCTTGTGATTCGTGCTTTACAAACACTTACTGCGACTCGTTAAACATTTTCTATGAAAAATAAATATTGATTTAATAAATCTAGACAGGTAAGCTCTTGTAACTTTACAACTATCACTTTCATGGGTAGTTACAATAAAACTTTTTCTATGAATACTAATAGGTATTATTATATATTCCAATGAGTGTGGAGCATACCACCTATATATGAGTATAATTTTAAAAGCTCATTGAAAATATCGTTTGTTTTGAACTTTAAAATTTCATTAAAAGACTATCGTCACGACCACTTTTATTTTTAATACTTCAATTGCTTCATTGGTGAAAAGTTTAACAATTTTACCACAAGGCGACCAATTTTCTTTTTACAAACGCAGAAGAAAATGCAATGTTTCATAATTTAAAGAGTAAATATTTCAATATGTGCATAAACTGCGATATTTTATAGTAAAATAATAAAATCTTGATAAAATATACCAGTTCTGTTAATAATTTTGTTCAACTACTTACGACCTTGCATGGCCCACAATAAGTGCCGGCATATAAGTACTGTAGTTATTTCACGAAGTCGCATAACAAGCACATCCGCGTCGGGTCTGCGCCGGACCGGGTCTGGTCACGGCTGTATCGACAGCTGGCAATAATGCACATCATTGTTTCCAGACCACTTTGTTGCATAATTGATAGCGGAATCTATTAATCGAACACCGAGCAAAAAGCGCTACGTTTCTCTACAAAATTAATGCGGTTGCAGACCTTACGCTAAGTTAGTTTAGCTTAGCTTGCATAGTTAGGGTTACATTTCATACATTATGTACACTAAGCTAAACTAACTTAGCTTGGCTTTTGGTCTGCAACCGGCTTAATGTTGATATAATGTTAGTTAAGTTTTTTTAACTACAACGGTATAAAAAACTGGTCAAGTGCGTATCGGGCCATGCGCAGTATAGAGTTCCGTAGTTACCTTATACAATAACTAAAAACTTATATTTACCTCCTGTTTTACACAACTAATGACTATAATACCTAACTATTCAATGGAATTTGTTTTACAAAAACTTTTTCAATAAAATAAATTGCATAAGTTGATCAACTTTACTATTACTCGTCAAGGTAGAGGCACAGATAATAATTATAATACTATACTAGTAGTAGAGGGGAGGACACTTGACTCCACAAAATATATCACTTTAAAGATTAATATTTCGCAAACGAATCTCTAAACCCAAAAGTGATCTTCGTAAACCTGACACCCCACACTGAAGGATGGAAATTTTGTTTAAATCCCTACTCATGTAGAGTAGGGATTTAAAAATTTTTGAGGTACACTAAAAAGTTTTTTTTCAAGTTTTTATTCTACCACATTTTGGCGTGATAAATATACACATTCATACCAAAATACAGCTTTCTAGTAAAGTCAGCAATCAAAGCCCTTAACGCTTTGGTACTTTGTCATAGCAATTGCTAGAGTTAGGTGATCAAAATGCCGCATCGCGCGGCGAATTCGCCTCAGTCTGTCCAAAGCTTTATGCCGTGGACGGACAGACAGAGAGAGTGACTTGGCGAAACTATAAGGGTTCCTTGTCGACTTGACTGCGGAACCCTAAAAGGCTCAAATGAACATCCTAATTTGGAATCTTCCGAATAGCTTCATTGCTATAAAAGTCGCTGCAAATCAAACTAATTGCTACGCTATACCGCGCTTATTGCATTGTATTCATCACGTAATAATTGCAGTGTTTGCTGACCACCGTAACACCGATAATGGACTTTTAAATAAAGCTTTTGTTTAATGCCGATCTTTGTTCGGGCATTACTTTCTAGTAATCAAACTTAATGAAGAACGGATATTATAATTGTAGGTTCATAACATAATTCAAAGTTAGTTATGCTAAGAATGATGTTCTACCACCTTTAACTTGTTCGTTTATGACTAAGTATTAACAATGTTTTGCAAATTATGAATTAGTAGAATTATGTAAAAATCTTGTAAAATAGTGAAACACTAATTTGTCGTAAAGTTCTTGTTTGTTTCCTAAAATTATCTTAAAAAATCAGATCGGTATTATTAGATTCGCTGATATTCTGTAGATTCTAAAAAATCAACTAATAGAGGTCACGTTACATAAAAAATGGTTACGGAAAGCCAAAGATACAGCTTGACCTCCTTATGTACATACATACCTATGTAATGAGCACTTTTAAATAAATTGAAGAGATCTTGTCAAGACGTTAAAGGAAAATGACTTGGGTTCTATCTGTGATTCGTTTTGGTACGAACCCAATTGCTGAAAAGGTCAAAAATGATTTTGATGCCTACACCAATTGTATTTACTTTGTACAAACAGCAACAGAGCTAACTGCCCATTAAAGATGTAACTGAGAGAAATTATCACTAATCGAAAGGGATAGTCATTTTCAATGTAGTCTATAAGTTTCCCAGGCAATAAATTTTAATTCAGTCGTATTGCAACTCTTCTTGACATTACTCAAAGCTTATTAATATGGAGCCGCGCGGTTTAACGCTAGCGCGGTAGAGGATTTAAATAGGCCTGTAATGTTCAATTTCTTAAAATGTTGATTATTCTACATCAATTACCATAATAATGACATAATGTCGAAAACAAACGACTTTTACCGATTTTACCCGATTCAATTTTTATCCGTCGAAATTAAGTTATGTTACTCACTTACTGGCTATGGTTCATAATTGTCAAAGTCAAATGTGAATCTCTTTCCTGCGATATGTAAGAAAAAAATGTGTATAATTAAGAGTGTAGCTGTTTGTACCTTTCGTTTGAAAACAAAATGTTTATTAAGTGGGTTATGAATGTTATGATCTACATACACCTGTCAAACGCTATGAGATACTCAAAGATGTAATCTCTGATCCATATTTGTGTCTTTCAATCTGTTAGCACAATAGAAATGTGTCGTTTGAATACTTTAGATTGCGGTCGGCCGTAGCGAGACCGGCTGGTATGTAATACTAAACATAAATATCTTCCAGTATAAATACCTATGCTTGCATAAATGTCTCAGCGGTTGTCAACCTTTAAATAAAATATTAGTGTAATAAATGTTACTTTGATCTACCTAGAGTATTATTTCTAAAGTTATTAATTGATTCTAAGACAACCTTTTATAAGAGCGGTTTATGGAGACAAGTTCAATTAATAAATTACCTGAATAAATGTACTAGGAACTTACAAAATATTATTACTTCATCACTACATAAAAGAAACAATAGTAGTTTATGATACAAGGTTGGTAAGCTAGTAGAAATTAAAAAAAACGTTCGTAAACAAAAACGCACGGCGCTGGCGTGCGGTAAAATCAACTTTCCGCATGCTGTACTACTCCGTAAACAAAAACGCACGGCGTGCGGTAAAATCTACTTTCCGCACGCTCGACTGTCATCGTAAACTTACATTTTCGAGCAACTGTATTGAAAAAATACTTTTGTATTTTCGGAAAAGTAGAGTTCTAGTTCTATAGCCTTATCTATACTAAAGGTTTAATGTTAATTAGATATGTAATGGAATGAATAAATTTTAAATAGCAGGTAACCAGTTCATTTATTGATAAAATTTTGTTTACTTACGTATACATTACAAAACAAAGACAATAAACAATGCGCTATTTCCAATCTGTATATTATAAACAAATTTATAATAGTAATAATATCTTAAAACAGCTATATTACCCGCAATTCGATGATAATCTGCAATAACATGTGCAATAAAAAAAAAAAAAAATACGCACATCCATAAAAAGCTGAAGGGCTTTAGATTGCAATCAAATAATTTAAAAATGAGGAGCTTTTATCCCTGTCAAAGGTTCCCTCTAGACACTTTCCGAATGTCCACGGGGACGAAGTCGCGGGCGAAAGCTAGTGTAAAATAAAAAAATACGCACTTTTTATTAACAAATAATTAGGTATGTATTAAAATAAATTAAATGTAGGTATGTCCATCAGCCATTTTTGATGTCGCCACTGCTGGGGCACAGGCCTTTCTTATGGGTGGTAAGGAGGACGGGCCATAACCCACCACGCGGGCCCAATGCGGATTGGTGGGTGTTAACGACTGCAAATGCAGCCGGGACCAACGGCTTAACGTGCCTTCCGAAGCACGGAGGAGCTCGAGATAATACATTTTTGGTCACCCATCCCATGACCGACCCTTGCGAACGTTGCTTAACTTCCGCAATCGCTGGGCCAGGCGCTAAACCACTGCGCCACCGAGCTCCTCAATGTAGGTATATCCGCGCGTTATAACATGTGTGTTTATTATGGAAACTATTTGGAGTAACCAGCACCGCGCGTAGGCAGTAGACAACCCGTTTGCACGACGTGCGACAACTGCCAGTGAGAGTATTACTTTTTTTATAGAAATCGATGCTTGCCTTGTGGCATACATACTATTACTTGGTCATTACTGTCATTATAAAGATTGCATAAATTATAATTTATAATTAATTATTTACAAAAATTTATATATTTACAAAAACACTTTGTGGCACCTGAAATTAACTCAGCTAAATTACGTAAAAACGCTTTTACAAGACGTATTCAAACTGAACTTAAGTAGTTAGGTAGGTATTTGATCACTTTTCATTTCAGCAATAGGATTTGATAGGGAACTACTTATTCTAAACTTCTAATAAATATTGACCCATCCCATGAAGTAGTGTGGTGGAGTGTAGTACAAAATAATATTGAGTTATTATTATAGCAATTGATAAGCCTGAATGAATGAACTGTCTTGAACGGAGAGCATACGTACATTATTCGATGTATCCTTAGACCGACGCATAAAATAAGTGTTGCAAACACGTTCATGTTATCATTTTCACTTGAGAAAAATACTATCAATGTCTTTCTCTCTATACGTTTTACGTTCCCACCGTCTGCTTACGTATCTCTACCAAATAAGTTGAGCATTTTATTGGGGCTACTAGAAAAACTGCATAAAAACTTTTTCACACAGACAAATGCACATTTTTACACGGTTGCAAAAAAGAGGTGTAATATTTTCGAGGTTCATGTATGTGAGTTATTTAACATAATTTCTTACCTACTCAAAAACAGTTGCGTAACCATTAAATGTTACACATTTTTTACTTTTTTTTCATAGAACCTGTGTCTGAGGCTGCTAGAGCATCAAGTGGAGAACACGTGTGCTGCGGCCGGCGACCGGCGGCGGCGCACCGCCTCGACCAACCGGATGTTGTTCGCCAAATGCACAATCACACTAACACAAACTCTCACGAATTTTTCTCCCAACGCTTTCACATCTTCCACTAATTATTATCCACTTTATCGGGCATCTTCAATTTGATTTACGTCTAGCTCTTACACACCGCTCAATTGGTACACTTTTTCTTTTCGGCGAGGTAATTTAAGTGTACTCCGGTGCCGATACGCCGCAACCGACCTCTTTCTGTCCGCCGTGCGCTACCTACTACTATAAAACCTATCAGTTAATTAGGCTCCGCCAGATGCCATTATCCGTGGCGCTATTACGACTGCGACTAATGAGATTTTGGGCGTAATTACAGGTATACCAACTATTATCGATCGTTAGCTAAATCTAACATTTAGAAAGTTGAAAATGCAACGCAAGTAGGTACCTAAGCTTCATGGTGAGTCATTAAAACTTAAATTTACTTCAGACGCATTTACAGTTTCCGCATCGATAGTACATAAAGTAGTCATTAAAAGTTTCATGCGTGTCTCTTTTGTAAACAATAATAACATAATCAATGATTTATGTTCATCAAAGTAAATAAACAGGCAGCGCTTACCGAATCATAAGTAATAAGTAATACCAACAAATTAAGTAACTTTCCATAACTATCGACACACAAGGTAAATACGCGGAGTCGCACATCAAAACGTCAAATTTTAAGTTAAATTTTAAGTACTTTGCGCAGCATTTAATGAGGGTGACGAGAATAAATTTTTTAGATAGATAACTGATTAAAAGACCCGTTAAATACTAATCCCATTTCACTTTTATAAGATGAACCTACATTAGCAACGATAGTTGTTCACTTCTACCGGCAGTATATATGCTGAGTAAGCTCTGCGAAGCCGGCTCCGACTGATGGTCCCTTAACTTACTCCAGCACTGCGTCCGCTTGCATCCATTGACCTTCACTTTTCATTTAATAATGCTACAGTCATTGAAGCTAACAATTTGCATTATATTTAACTAGTCAAGCAGCATTCATCATCGCTTATTTGTTTACTTACTACTTTACACACCAATCAACTACTTCAAAAGTTGGTTCTTATTTAATGTTTCTTGTGTTGAGTGTTTGAGGTTAACTTCACTAATTAATAAGTCAAGTGATCCACAATTATCAAAACATTGAAGAGTCTCAAACGCATTGAGCGAAATTAAGCATTCAATCAATTATCCAAGCAGACATAACTGGTAATTAAGCTTATCGCAATTAATATTAGTAGAAAATTTAATAAGCAGCAGGTGCAATATTTATTTATTACTACTGTCACGGTACAGAAAGCAAACAAATAGGATAACACTGGAGGTCAATTGGTGGATCAATAATGATGATGCATTGAGTGACAGACGCGACGGGTGGTGAAGAAAGTGCCCATCAGCATCGGCGGGCGCGTTGATTGATGACCCGACCGCAAAAAAGGTTATAATCTCAAGGAAAAAGGTTTTTTAGCGCCTGAATCACGTGGTGTTTGAATTGAATTTGCACAAAATGTCAAGTGGTCTGGTCTGCTATGGGTGTGCGTAACGCGAGGTATTCGTCACGACTTTCGTCGGCTGCGGCTGTTTCCCCGGCGGCGCGCGGCCGGCGGCGCCGGCGCAGCCTCAGCAGCAGGGCGTGATGCACAGCGTGACACTGGCACCAGCGTTCCATCGACGTGACTAACACTTACAATAAGTTTTGATAGCGGCACAATGGAAAAGGTAAGACGTTTTAAAATGTTGAAAGAACTTGTTTTGGAAAAGTATTTTTACGGTAAATAATTATTTCTTATTTGCTCAAAGGATTTTACTTAATCATTTGTTCTTATTTATAGAAAATGGTCGGGTGAAATAACGGAACTTTGTAAGTATTGCTCTTGAAAAAAATCATTTTTTTTTTTTGTTTTGATAGTAAGATCTAGGTCTTGATCTTCCTACGTTTTGAATACAAAAACCTGAAAATAATTTATTTTTATTTATTTATTTGAAAAGCAACACTAACATTGCGTTTATACAACATTTTCTGAGATAAAAATTAGGAAAAGTTATTTATTAACAACAATTATAAGTTTCGACAGCATTCGAGTTGTAAATAACAATGATATGTTTTAAATTAAATTTTTACGTTAAACTTGGCTACGGCACAACATAAGGCTAGCTTTCAGTCCTTTTCACAACTAGATAAATATATTAAGCTCTCCTTAATTTTCTAACTTCATTACTAGAGATAGTGTCGTACGAAAACCATTATTTATATGAAATAAAACACTTTTAACGGATACTAGCGCGGTTTTATTGAAAGTACTTTGGTAATTAGTTGGTATTTGGTTTGATTTTTGATTTTCCCGACGTTTCGGCACCTTTGCAGCTGCCGTGGTCACGGGGGACTGAAGCTACTTGTGAGCCTACCCTCAAGCGATGAATTTTTTAGAACGTTCAGAAATTAAAATTTATCAAATTTAATTAGTTTAATTTTGGTTTGGTTTTAATTTAATTTTATATGTTAAAAAGAGAGAATCTACTGAAACTACTACCATTTCAAAAAATTGGGAGGCCCCTCCAAGAAAGAAATGGCGAAAGAAAACTTGGAGAGGAAGGCCGACCTCCGTCTTTTATATTAATTAATTTATTTGCAAAAGGAATCGTATCGTAACCGTATCATTAGATCTTACAGTGTGTGTTTGGGGCTTTAGCTTGTAAATGCGCTTGAGGGTAGGCTCACAAGTAGCTTCAGTCCCCCGTGACCACGGCAGCTGCAAAGGTGCCGAAACGTCGGGAAAATCAAAAATCAAACCAAATACCAACTAATTACCAAAGTACTTTCAATAAAACCGCGCTAGTATCCGTTAAAAGTGTTTTATTTCATGTCTAGTGAGCGCGTAAGCTTGAGAAGTGAATATACCATTACTTATAGATTGAAAATGAAACAAAAAACCTTATAAGTAGGTAGGTACTTCCTCAGTCGATAAAAGTATCTGCGCCGGTTTCGGAGGCGAACAAAGAACATTGAATAAAGGCGCAGTGTGTCGAGTGATCATTTCGGCGAGATAATAGTGCAGAATAAGGCGTGGGTGCAGTGCTAACCGGATCTAGGCGAGCGATAAATCATGCGCGCGGACCGACCGCTCCACCGCAGCTGACAATTATTGCTTATTTTTGAACTTCCACAATGGAAATAACGACGACTGATATATTTTACCGAACCAGGATAATTGAAGTTTAATATCAATGAAGAAAGTACTCTCTCTATTTCTTGCTCTGTAATTTACATAAGTTACGATATTTCCTAAACTAGGCGACACAGCTCGTTGAAATATTGAGTACACAGAGGCTTTACATCACTATAAACAAATAAACGTAGTTAAGTACACTTCAATGTTACATTTTACACCAACAAGCTATTTTGATTGGTTTAGAGGTGCATCATTATGTAAGTAAGAGTTGGTAGTTATTTTAGTCAGTACCTACAGTGTAAATTATTTATATTTTAGAGAAAACGAAAGTATAATTTATGTCTACCAAGAGGCTTATCAAACACAAAGCAGTCATGCGCCATGTCATATAGGTACATAGGTTAGGTTCATATTATATTCAACTAATGTAGTTTGTATGCACAACCGATGCTTGTACCTATAGTTTTGTCTTACAATGGAAATATTTGTTATTTTTGGCAGCACGTGGAAACGCATATTGAATACTTAAAGCATTGCGTTTTTCACCAGTTGAAACTTAATACACACAATAATGGAATCTAAAACAAAATTATTCAATCAAAAGCTGATAAATATTTCACATAATTTAGTTTCTTCGTGTTTATTTAACATACCGTATTAGTAATAAATCTGGAAAGTAATCAATCAATACTTATGTTATGTTTACGTTTGAAGCTTTAATTAAATACAGCAAGTGCGCAGAGCAGTGAACTACATTAGTGGCTTGCCGAAATTGCAACTAGCACAATGTAGGTCAATGGTAACCATTTTGAAACACGTATGAACCGAATAGCCAACTCAGAGATCGCGTGATGCTCGCGTTATTTGAATTTCCTTATTTAATTTGGCGTCATCAAGTCATTAAGACGTCATTCCAGCAACTTAATTTAATTCCTTTTATTTTGAATTTAAAGCGCAGGTTGACGGTGACTTTCAATTTCGTTAATAATAATATTAAAACATAGCTAATTTTATTTATTCTAACGATGCGAAATGAAACTGTGTAAACAAGTATTTAGTCACGCTGCATACGATGTGTGAAATCTGAGTTATAAATATTTTATTAGCCGGCGAGGATTCTCTAACCGGTTCTGCTATCTCTGCAGCAGACATTTATAAAAACTGCACTAATACAGTAGAATACATTTCATTTAACCTCTCAACTAAAGTCGACAGACAGAAGTATGTGCATAGCGACCCGACACTGTAACCGCATTTAATTCAGTCTGTAATTAATTATCGATTTATTATTCATTGAATTCGTTTCTTTGAAACATTTTATAAAATAGATTGAATATATAAATGTATAGCTTTATTTATTAAATCGGAAAAAGCTTCACGTTTATTTTTAATAGTTGTCGAATAATTTTACTAACGTATTAACTATCTATTGAACTGATTAGATTAGATTACATTACTTAAATATATGATAGATTTAATTTATAGTAGGATATTGGAATATATTGGAGAAAAACAAGCCCCGATTTCCCATGAATGTCAATTTTTCATGGAATCTAAGTAACATGAATAAGATAATGACTTGGAACAATTTCAAATTGAAAGTAGTATAAACATGTAAATACATGAAGCAAAATAATTTTAAAATATGTACGTAATCAAACCCAACAAAATATTATTCAGAATTCTTTGCCCTGAAAATATTTAACTCTTCAACGCCCGGAAAATGAGACACAATAGATTTTCTATTGTGTCTCGGTCGCCAGCGACCGCTCGGGCGTTAATGAATTAAGTATATTAAACATTAAACTATATCTGCCTCTATTAAAAGACAGACAATAATCAGCTAACAACCTCACTTAAGTGTTAACAAATAAAGTAAAGTAATCACACTGATTATGCTAAGCTTACAGCTTCTGGTTTTGAATAAATTGCGTAATTCAAATGGAAAAGCAATCCTGAACAATTCTGAGTACTAACAACGAATCTCCAAGTGGCACGCCAAACTGACATCACAATTGCACGTGAGCTATGGCTGCCCTCGTTCCACCTAGTGTGCATGGCTCTCAAGCTGAAATATTAACAACTATCATCATTCCAACACACGGTAATTAGCCTCTTTACTTCCAAACTATTTTCATGAAAATTATGGTCTAATATTTGTAAATTAAATGGCATCCTCTCTAAGCCAATCAATTACCATAAAATCTATAGCATTGAATTAATTAAACAAACATGACATAATTAATATTAGCTTTATCAATTTTATTCGCTCACTGACTTCTCGATTTGAATAATAACTTTCTCTCGACTTAGTATTTGAAATAACAAATTTTTTTTCGTCTGGTAGAAAAGTGGATGCAAACACGTCTTGCCATTATATCATCAAGTCTCTTTTTTGTGAAGGCATGAGAGCCAAATAATAATGATATAGTGCATCGTGGATTCAAAAGCGTCTCGCCGCGCCGGTGCGTCCGCGCCGGTGCGCCCGCGCCTGCGCCCGCCGCGCGCCGTCGCCGCGGCCACTGCACCCGCTTCGATTTCACTTTTATTAGCAATTCACTTAATTGGATACCTCTGTTGCGGTTTTATTCATTCGCAGACTCATCTCGGGCACATTTTTAGGGAACTACCGCGGTGCAGTGAGAGTTATTGCAAAAAATATAATAGCAACGATTATCGTAAGTTTGGCTGTAACCAATAGATTCGATGATTACCGACTTCCTTTTTGATATCATGTTACATGAAGAGGAAATAAATAAGATAAATGGTTATAGTCTCATAATAAGCATTTTGCTGTTTTTCTTTATAACTGTTTAAAATTCTGTTGTTTTTTTCTTATCTTTAATAATCTCTTAACTTCGTAGTTATCTAAATATTAATTAAATTATATCATGGACTTGACGATGACAATTAGGCTGTTACTAATTTATAATTCAAGTGTTTTTAAATACTTGATAGGAGGTCCCAAGCCAACCACTTGTATTAATATATAGTAAGCCTCTTTCAATATATATACTTTTTTCATTTTTATATTATGTTTTCTAATATTTTAAGATAAGAGTAGACTTCTGAGGGCCTATTACAAAAAAAACACGATAGTCGGACGATGTTCGTTGATCGATCTAGTTGAATTTGAACCTTATACCTGAGTTAATAACGTCAAGGATTGGGACGAACATTGTACGCTTATCGTGACGATTTTTTGTAATAGGCCCTCTGGTTTTTTTATAAACAACATGTATTCGCACTTATATTATAGGAATTGTAATGTACTTTTGTTTAATTAATGTAAATTTTGTTTAGTTGTATGTTTTATGGTAAATACTTGGTTTCACTTGTAAATACGAAGATTTATTTACCAAATTGAGATAGATATAAGGATGGTTTACGTCTATTCAGGCGGAAACATTAAGCGGGGTATCAAATAGGAGTACATACCTCTGGTATGTGTAAGGTTTTACCGAATCAGGTTGACTTATAATCGTCCCACAAAGCATGGCCCATTTGGCCGAGTCGATAACTTTTAAAACTTATATTATTTGGCTACTTTGGCTTAGGTACTCTTTCTATTCTTCTTAAGGTAGGTATGTCAAAAAAAATATTTCTCCAAAATGTGATGCCTACATGCATAATTTAAACTAATTCAGTAATTTTTGTTAGCGTTTGGAATACTTAGTAAGTATTTACTTTTGAGTGTGAATGCTAGTAAAAGTTTAAATCCTAAAATCAAATAAGTGAATACGAAGATTTAAAACCCTTTACTACCAATTCAAGTTTTTAGCAGTCTATAATCACCAGCTTTCAAGTATTAAATAATCAATGTTCCAACTTAATAGTTTAAAAGCTGAAGGTCGGCCGAGCTGTTGGAAAAGTACAGGACAAATTAAAACTTAATTTGTACCTAAAACTGCGCTCGCAATCCCACGCTCGAGAGATCGATTAAATGACATTAATAGCGTTTTTGTTCCGTGGCGAAACCGCAGACACAGTGCATGCCCATGGAATGTCGCATAGGCCTAGAATCCTAGATACGCGACCAAAACTCCAAACGCTGATATAATTCCATATCTTTGCACATAATTAATTATCTGACCTAGCACATAAAAATCAACAAAATTACATAGCGTACCTACCACATAAAGTCCACAACATCAGTCCTTTGTTATGTCCTTTGTAGTGGATTTTACATGGGATTTAGGTGCGTTTGTCAAGGCAACAAGGAACCTTATAGTTTCGCCATGTCCGTCTGTCTGTCTGACTGTCCGTCCGCGGCATAGCTCAAAGGCCATAGAGTAGGGATGATTTTTTTTTCCCGTTGATCTCTAGTGTGGGGTGGCGTTGAATAGGTCTTTTGAAAATATTGTTCTACTAAAACTTTTCGGTTAGGGGATTCGTTTGCAAAATTTTGTAAGTCAAGTGTCCCCCCCCCCCCTATTTTTTGAATAACTCTTTAACATTTTCATTCTTTACAAATACTTACTAGTTTTAAAACGCAATCGAAAAGACCGTTTAAATGGATTTTTAAACTTACAGAAAGAATGAAAACTCATGAAGAATTATTAAAAAGATATTATAGAGACAATTAATGAGGGCATGGTTGTTTCCTTTTTTTAAATAATGACCTGGTTTACGTATAATAAAAATAGATTAATTGGCGGCGCTAGTGGATAGCTATAAGCGTCATCAACTCATAAAATTAATTGATAATGGAGAAGTAATCGTAGAACAAATTTCATTGAATAGTTAGGTATTATACTTAGTATTAGTTGTGTAAAACAGGGAGTAAATATAAGTTTTTATAGCTATATGGTAATGGTATAAGGTAACTACGGAATCCTATGCAGCTCGTAGCCATGCATACACGCTCTTGGCCTTAAACTTATAAATAAATGCGACTTCTGGACATTGCCATATACCTAAATATTAACTGGGGTCTTAAAAAGGTATAGATACTAGGTAGTAAATTAGCTCATGAGTCGTTTAATTTCCGTATCAAAGTGTCGTTGAAGGACGTTTGAAAATGTTGTTGTCGCGAATCGGCGACTCGGTTCGACAATGTCGTATAATATGAATGACTATTTTTAGATAACTCTGAACAAAAAAGTTATTCGGAAGTACGTAATAAGTAATCAACACGGATCTTAATAATGCATGCCGATATCGAATTATAAAAAAGTGCCTGAAAATATACATATAAAGCCGAATATGGTAGATAGGGACCATCAAACTGAACAAGTTTTACTATGGGGCCAACTCTGAAATACTCATACATTATGATATTTTCGTTATTAATTTTTGTATGACACAGCTGATTTTTTTCGCGATTTCAGTGTTGGTCCCATAGTAAAAGTTGTTCAGTTTGATGGTTCCTATCTACCATATTGGGCTTTATAAGGCTTTTACCAAACACCTTGTATAAACACTACTTTGAACACAACTATGTAGATAATGTTTGCCTGCTACGCTGCGGGTCCCGCACGGATTCAAATGCACATGCCACATATATGGGCACAAAACATAGATACTCGTAATAGTATGGGCAAATGTTTGTGTGATTAGCTTATGCATGTGTTCCTTTATTTAGTCGCACATAGCCCCATACCAACCCATACTATGGGCTTATGATGAGTAGTAGCTCTGCTTGGTTTGAGAAAAAATAATTAGAAATTAGTTGTCCAGATTAGTGTTTATTAACAGAATTATAGAACTTATCCATTTTTGGTGCCAATAAATGTAAAATGAATACACATATTTTTAATAGAAAAGTATCTAATAAAAAAATATGCAGAAATAAGTAATGTTAGTAGTAGGGTACTTACTCCAATATTTAAGCTATAACTAAGTTCTATGATTATTGACGACGACTGGTGCTTGAGTTTAATTTTCAATAATGTTTAACTACGGTAAAGTTTTATTTTATCGTATACGATTTTCAGAAAGTCAACTGGCATTTACTTTTACTATTCGCTCAAAATATTGAAAGTTTGTTTAGATTTGTGCAGTAAATTTCTTCGAATATTTTCCTCTTTGAAAAAAAATCACTTCATGTAGGTAGGTCATGTACTCTTACGCACGGGGGGCCAAGTGTGCCTGTCAATTTTCTTCCTAAACAAAAAAGAAAGACTTACTAATTAGCGCTAAAATCTGAGATAAACCGGAACTGTTTATGTACGTCGATCATGACTTTCACTTACAGTCATATCATCGAATATTCCAAACCAGTTCTCATGCAGCATAATGTTAGGATTTTAGCTTAGATTTTCAAGCTCTTAATGTATTTAATTTGTTTATCATACATGAGGAGATATGCTAATGGCACTTATTTTGATTTAATTACAATAACTGATGAGTAACTACTTAAAAATTAATTTTGAGTTAAGAAATAAAAAACAACAGCATCAACGCAATTAGAAAATAGCACTAATGTGCCGGCATTATTCAAAATATTAGCATATAAATGTTCTCAAAACTTTGTTTTGCAGTATATTAGTGATTTAATTTATTTATGAATAGCCCCCACAAACCGGTAATCGAATTGGCTAGTGATTCAACCACATCGCCGATGCCTGAGAAGTTTCATGTTTCATCTGGGGGTTAAATTTTCTACAAAAGCTTATCCAACGACAGGATTCGTCACCTCCGATTTAAGTAAGTTTAAGTTTATTCATCAAAAATACGCCTGAATATAGATTCATCATCACTCTACCTATCTTATCAGTGGAAATTCTTTAAAAGAACTTTGTTAAAATGTCAAAAACAAAAATTGTAGAGCGAGTAGGAACACGACACGATTAAAACCCAAGGCGATTGTCTTTTGAATCTGCCTAATCTCGGGGTTAAAGAATGTTCATTAAGTACCAATTTGAAATTGTAACTCTTTTTTATAAAATAAAACACTTTTTAACTTTTTTTTTATGTCAAATAGGCAAGCGCTTGCTCGCTACCACGCCTGGTGGTAAGCGATGATGCTGCGGTGCGATGAAACGGATTTGCTTAAAATATACCTATTCACTCGCGACTTGAAGGTCCCCAGATTGTACCTATCGGGAAACACAGACTCAGGCAAGGAGTTCCACTCTCTAGCTAGCGGTACGGATGATAAAATTTGAAGCAATAAGCGCTTAGTGCGAGTCTTTGGAATATGGTCATAAAATCTTTTTTAGCGTTTATAGCATTGCATTTATTGCTCAAATATTCCACGACAGCTTGTCACTGAAAATATAAAACAAGCATTGGAGAATAGTTAATGCACTTAATTTATTTACCATTTTATTTTATTTAATCTTGCTGCCTACGCTTAAACTCGTAGATAACATGCATAATTAATTCAAACTCGTTTCAAGAGAACAGCATAAAATGCCAACAAAATTGCTACACAACATAATAGAAAAAATAAACGTTGATAGAACATTTTTCAACCATAAACCCAAAACTTTATGTATATGACTAATACGGCGAGTAAAGCAATATTTATAGTGGATACCCGGAAGACAAAAGCTAGTCAACTAAAAATGCAAAACAGACTGACCTCGTTGTCTCGTCTGAAACCTGCCAAATTGTTGACACACATACGTAAAGGCACGATTCAATTATTGGTCGAGATTTTTGCAATAAGTGTAACGTAACGAATGCGAAACTCGGCAAATAATAGCAATACGACCGTCGTGAGAAAATTATCGAAACCCAAATTTTTATAATAGGAAAATATCAAAATGTAAAATTACAAAGTATAAGATGTAGTCGTACTGAATACATGTTAATTTGTTGCGGAATCCGAGAGCAATAACCGACGGCGTGCTAGCGGTATTCGGCGGTTTCCTTGGCTCTAATATTCGACAAAAACAACCGCCACGTGTATGTGTGAGCTCGCGTGTGTGCGCGCTCTCGAAAACGTTGGCTCCGATGTTTAGTTTGAGTATGTTTCCACATATTAAGCTTAATGTGCAGATTAGTCACGCCTCAGCCTTATAAAAAAACAAGTCCGATGCTTTGCACACATGTGAACCTCAACAATCCTAAGGAACTTGGGAGTTGGTCAAGGAAATTATTTTTTTCGTACTTTTTCAGTAAATGAACCGATCAGAGAGCCTCCTCAAATGGTCATTATCATTATACTAAAATTAAAGCTAGTAGAATAGAATGACAATGTATGGGATTGACAGAAGCTCATGTCAATCCCATAATTCTATTCTACTAGCATTACCTTTAGCAGAATGGCCTTTTGAGTAGGGGGCAGATGAGAATGAAAATAAATAGTGGAGTGTTTTAACCGGTATTTTTCCAAATTAATTCATTCTACCCTAATCTTCAAGTTTTCACCACAACTTAGGGCAAATCTGCTCAAAATAGCTCCGGTTAGGAGAAATTGTACAACTGTCCTATTTTTGTCCCATTTTACTCACGTATGGAACCACCCCAAAAATGGTTGAGGTTCATTAACACACCGTATTGGACCGTTACTGATTGGTTTGGGCATCTTACGACAGTCGCGGCAGTCCACTATTATCTCCTTTTGCACACCACCGCCCCGGATAAACCAAGTAAATAAGTAGTTACAGCCCACACCAAGGTATAAGTAATTGGTCGCCTACGTCACAAAACATATTTTTCTTTTTTCTCATATACCAAGGTAAGTAATGTATGTTGTAAGAACAAATTGATTGATTGAATCTCCTCGTGCATCAGTTGCTGTGCCTATAAATCGATATTAATGATTGCAAGTGTGTATTTGTCTGACATCGATATGACGATGTAACAATCCAATCTAACTGGATAAGAATAAACCATTAAACGCAGTCTAAAGTTAAAATTCGATTCGTCGTAGCCCATACATAATTGATTTGTTCATTGTAATTACTGTTTTGTCCAGGCAATATATCGTTTTAATACACTGAAAACACCGTATGTTACTTATGTTATTTACCTTCTTGATGATGAATACTTTCTCTACTCTCTTTTAAGAAGCATTTTATTGAAATAAACTTATGACAATAAAAAAGCATAAGTGCTAAATTTGTCTACTTAAACAGTACTAATGACAACTTTGGTAGTCTGTTATCTTCTAAAACTTTCACAAATGATATTAATATGTATAGAAACTGGATTATGCATTATCAAGAGAAAAAGTATATATTTTTCTTAATAACATGAAGTTTTTACTTAAGTTGTCTTTTTTATTTTAAATATGATTTCCCACAAATAAAAGATGACAACTTGCTACCTACCCACCGAATTTCAATCTTACAACAACATTCTGTAAATGAAATTCTTACAAATTATATAGCAATATACATTTCATTAACAGAGAACGCCTACATGACATATATATCTAAACACGATAGTATATATACACTTGTTTAATGCATGTTCTGCGCCGGCGTGAACACATTCGAACAGTCTGCGTAGAGAACAATGCGACATAATGAGACCGCGTTGAATGCACGCCGCCAAGGCGTACTCTGTTTTTGTTTAGGGGCAAAGGTTGTACGTAGTACAGTGACAAGGACACACACTTTCTGCGCAGGAGTGCGTCGCGGTCGGGCGAGCACCAGCCTTCCGCCTAACGTCTCGTACTTCAAGGGTCAAGGCTCCGCGGCCATTCTGCTCCATTTTTTCCGAGAAATCTTTAATCACCTAATTGTTACAAAAGAAATATGCTAATCTATGTAAGTGACAGCGGTTCCAATTAGCTTAATTGGCATTCACCTCAAAAATGATAGAATTGTAATAATTTCAAAGGCATTTTTAGGCATTTCATTCATTAATTTATTAGGATTACATTGTTGAAAATATTTTATACAATAGAAAATCGTTTTCCCTGGTTGAGCTTTGATACTCCTCAAAATAGGTATAGTCTTTGCTAAAATAATAATAAGATGGATAACTCTAGCTTTCTTCTAAGACGGCAACAATAATTTTATTATCCTACTTAATATTATAATGTGAAAGTTTGTGGGTTTGGATGTTTGTTCCTTAATCACGCAAAAACGGTTGAGCAGATTTGGATGAAATTTGACACACAGATAGTTTATAGCCTGGATTAAAACATAGAATACTTTTATCCCGGTCATAGGTTCCCCATGCATTTTCCGAATGTCCACGCGGATGAAGTCGCGGGCGGAAGCTAGTTTTTTATAAATCAGAAATTCCTTTTTCGGAGAAAAAGTGGAACGGCCGTATCTTTTTTTAACGTTCCGTAAGGAACGTTAAAAAAAGATACGGCCGTTTATGCCGCAAAAACGCATAATTTTTTTTCGGTACAGCGATTAAAAGCCTGTGAGCCTGTGTAGAACCTGTAAACATAAACAAATCAACCTACTTACAAAAACTTACTTTAACATTTCTCCATTGAATTACAAGAACTAGCATCATGAGCCATTGTTTGTAGAGTCTGGGCGTACGCAAGGTTCCCTAATGAACCTATTAATATGTACATGCTAAATGAATGATGAGAAATAAGCATGTCGTTATTAATGATTCCATCGAATCTTGTTATCGATCACTCTTTAATACAAACATTACTAATGTGAGTTATTAAGCAACATTAATTTCTCCAATACATTTTATGACCCGCGAATAAAGGAGTACCTGCCTAATTTACATTTTCAGGCAATAGTTAAATATAATATTATCATGATTACTAGAATTAATCACATGTAAATGCAAGATAGAAGGTAAAAGAACATCCTACTTATTCTTATTGGTGTTCAACAAATTTTATTTGTTATTTTATTCCACCGAAATTCAGTATGTTTCACTGTCATTATGTCTAATCTAACTGAATGACCAAACTTAGGGTAAATTCATGCCTATCGCTATCAAAGCGAAATGCAGTCCACACACAAATTCGGAAATACCTTTACAGTTTGTAACCGCACTACAATTTACCGAGGCGTTTGAAATTGGGACGCGATCAAACAAGACAAAAAGGACAAGTCGTGATGTGGTGTGTGCTATAGTTAAAATAGTTATTGCGCTGTGATGGCAGGCTCGCTGCGAGCACGCGGGTTACATAACCCATCAGATCACGGCTGCACGGTGTACCAGAGCCGATCAGAGCCACCACGCAGCAACTCTCGAGCTTATGCTACGAACAATGCAGTTACGCCCCTCGCCGCACCCCCCGCTGACTACCTTAATGCCATCTTCATTGTGCCACACGTTATAGACACCGCTGGATTCGAACCTTCATGGTACGCCATTGCTAATCCTTTGTTTAATTCAATTCTTAGCCCAAGGCAAAGACGACACGAGTACTTAAAAGACTATGCGAAATGCGATTTCAAATTGCTTCCTACGTTTATGACTGACTAGTTTATAAAGCCATTAATTTGTGACTAATAAAAAGGGACTAAATAAGTTTACAACCATGTAACGGTCATTGTGTGTTATGTTATGACCATCAAAAGTCGCATTAACAGTTGACTAAACTTTTTTTAATTGGCGCAAGATGTCGATTAGTCTACTACAACAGTTTTTTAATCACGGAAGCTAATTTATGGCAATAAATTTTTTATGACAATATGGTAACAGCGAGTGACAATTTTATTATGGCTACAGCTACTCATAAAAAACTTATTTTATGAGTAGTTAGCTAGCTGGCTTTTTCAAATGTTGAGACTTGATTTAAATTTTATTTACAATCAAAATGCATCAATAACTTTAAATATACCATTACCTTACCAGCGACCTCCCGCGACTTCGTCTGCGTAGATAGTATTTTGTAAATCCCTCGGGAATAGTTTCTTTTTTAGGATGAAAGGTACCCTATGTCCTTTTCTGCACCCCTGACAATATGTATGCAAATTTTCACGATGATCGGTTGAGAAGTTAAGACGTGAAGGCGTAACAAACAAAAAAACAAACTGACTTCATTTATAATATTAGTAAGGATAATTAGTAACGATAAATCTTATTATATTTTGCAAATGTGGTTTTGCAAAAGGAAGAAAAAAATTATAATTAAAGAAGAAAAATAAATATTTTTCATTTAAACGACTCTACATTTTATTTCCGCCACGGGGTACTTGTCTCTGGAGCACACATCTGACGGTTGTTGCCTCTATTCGAATGGTTCAGTAACTTTAAACCCCATCTAAACTAATAACTAAAACCTGAAACGAGAAACACCCAGATTCCTGAAAAATTGTGGAATCACAGTCACAGCCTGCGTCGATTTTATATACCTCAACCCTATTCAAACGCTATATATTTTAACGCTACTTTTCGACAGTTTTCCTTAATAAAACATTACTAAAGTGAGTGTGTTCTTGGTAGTCAATATGTGTGATAAAATATTATAACACAAAGTTATCCAAAGATTATCGAGTCTGAATGCATTACAGTGCTTTGAACAAACGTTTAAAAAATAGTGGTCAAGTATATGACGAAATAAGTTAGCATAAGTAGCGAATGTTTCGAAGTCGTTTCACAATATTTCTTAATGAAACCCTCTTAAGCGTGCCACTGTAATACGCACCAGGTACTCATAACAATAAAACATCAAAATTAATTCATTTTGTCAGTAAGATTCTTATTTGTCATCTACAAAACAACTTTAACTCGAATATTGTTAGAATTGCACTATTTTTACGCATTTTAGGGCTTAGATAACTTCTTTGTTTTTGAACTGATTTATATGATTATTTTTTATTGAAAAGGGTTATATCGCAGCGGCATAGAATCTTGGATACACAAACCTAACTCCTCAAAAACAAACAGCGTAAATGTGAAAATTGAATAGACATTGTATTGTATACCATTGAAAATATATGTACCTACATGTAAAAAAAACACGCTTATATACCTACCACAATTGAAAATAAAAAAGGGTTTGTAAAGAGGTTTTACTTTATACAACACTAAATATAAGAAAAACTCGACTCGCACCAGAGCATTTCTTCAGGTTTTCCCTTTTTTTAACGAACGACTAATGTTTACCAATTTAAAATAGCACTAGAGTCTGGGCAGCGAGTTGGTGTCATCTCAAACTCGCTGCAAACTTGAAATAATTGAAGCTTTACATACTCAAAATACTGCAAAATATATATTTTTTATCAGAAGTTCATATACTTTGACAAAAGTCAAGGCGTTATTTTGCAGTAGTTTGAGTGTATAATTAACAATTTTTTTTAAATTTGCCGCGGGTTTGACACGACTCGCGGGCCAGACTCTATCTACTATAAAGGTACATAGTAATTTGCAGTAGAGTAGGACAGTGGATATGTCCATAACATGTTTGACGCTTTAGGTGCATAACAAAATGAGAACCATTTGAAAAGAAATCACAAAAGTTCTGAAATAACCGAATTGCTAAGCAACGCACATAGCGAGAACAAAAGACTTCAACGCGCCACGATATAATTTTCCTGCCGCTAACTCTAGTGTTATAATGTTTTTATAAAATTATTTATTATTTCAAAAACTCAATTGCGTTTTCACTTCTATACGTTCCTATCTGATATAGTATTAATAGAATATACTATACTACGATCGACTATAATTGTATGTTCTTATTACCAATTTAAGAGAACAAAATCGAAAAGTGTGGAAACTCACTTTAATATAACTTGTTTTCCGTTTTTAGTAAGCTGAGAGTTTTCAATTATATTTTTACTTTGATCAAAAAGAGAACTACAGAGGAGGAAAATGAACATTTTGTTTGCAAGCATTGCATCTAATGACTTATTTTTGGATTATTTGTGTAATGTATTTATTTGTTACACTAAACTTCAGTTATACCTACTTAATAGTGAATACAATAATAGTCTGAATAAGAGATCAAATTACTATTGGTTTTTATAAAAGCATGCTTAACAACATTTGTTAGTTAAAGTTATTATTAAAAAGTTTTACTTACCTGTTGCTCTACATAGGTACCTACTTATTCTGTTGTAAAAGTTTCCCTATTTTCAAATTAGTCAATACAAACGAAGTACTTTGTAGTAGTAGTAAGTAGGGTACGTCATTTGGACAGACATCTCTGATAACAATGAGATTCTAAAGATCCGTAAATGTAGCTAGGTTGTAATGGAAATATGAAAATCTTAAGCGAATAACCAAAACAATACAGCAATACTTTACAAAGGCAATGTATTTACTTTTAAAACAATTGCTCGACTAAAATGATAGTTATACTGGAATCATACAACATTACAAAAATATTTAGACTCATTTCAAGTTTACAATTTTATAATAAGAAAGCTTGTAACGTTCTCTCAAGCGAAGCAATAATACCCTCCCAAAGTATAAGTTCAAACTAAGACTCACCGTTGCCGACGAATAAAAGCGATCCAATAAACAACCAGAAATCGGATTAACACTCCAGTGAAATAAGCACGAGATGTAGCACTTCGTCTCTATGCTAGAGAACAAGTTCCGGATAGTTCATGACGGGCACGCGGGTGCACAGAGGGAAAACGTCCTGGTCCCGGGAAACAGTCCTGGAGCTGGGATGGAAGCCGGCGGCGCGCGTTACGGCTACGTTTGGCCGCGCTACACGCCTCGCAACGGTAAACTGGCGGGCCGCGGCAACACAGCCTCTCCTGAGCTTGTATGAGTGCCTCAAACCTCCCTCCAAACAAATAGTACCGTACGCTGCGCCTGTGTCTTGGTAACACTTATTATACTTTTATTAGTGTTGCCTCTGTGTCTGTGTGCTCGTCGAAGCGTTTGTGGGTGTTCGGTGTAAGTACCTATGCGTGCTGGGATCTTACGATTCGGTATGCACGGCCGCGCGGTCGCACGTACATACACCGCGGCTATATTTTACTTCTGTAATAATCTAGTCAATAATTTTAGTTTGGTGTTTGTGCAACAGCACAGCACACGTTGAACGGACTAAAACTGGGACAGGAACCGGTACCTATGAAACCGAAAATCTTCACAAGTTTTTCTTGCATTTTCTACGTTGTTTGATGGGGTCCGTGGTTTCGACGACCTCCGTGGTCGAGTGGTTTGCATTTTCATGGTGTCGCCATCTCTATCGTCCAGGGTTCGTTCCCCGGACGGGTCAATTTAGAAAACGCACTTTGCCATATTTTCTCAGGTCGGGTGTTTGTGTTATCACGGTTGTCTCTGATTTGGCCACTTTTGGCGGTTTTCTTGATTTTATTTACATAAACAAATAAAAAGAATCATACAAAAATAGTTATAACTAATACTAGGTCTTATTCGTATATGTTTCAGAATTTCAGTTGTTTTGTTGTAATTATTTTTTCTTGTTACGAACTAGTTCGAGTATGGAATTGATGACTTTCACCCGTGTTAAACACTCTTCTTTTCATTTTGAATATAAGGAAAGTAAAAAATAAATCCCACCAAAATATTTTCATGTAAAATGTTGCCAATGCTAAGACGAGACTATATGTCTCGCACTGTCAAAAAGTTATCAGACCTCATGTAGAGCCTAGTTTCTAACTCTACACGCCATAAACTCTACACACTTATAAAGAGGATACCTAGTGCACTTATATATGAGGATTAAAAACTCATTACTGCCGCCCCTAAAAGTTTCTTATAGAAAACTCCATTTGGGTGCACTCAAAGCGAACCAAGTCGTCCTTTTCGAATAGATGGGATGAAAAATCCTTTGTTAGGTTAGGGATAGATTAGGTTTACAACATATTCTGTTTAGGACACGCAGATTCTTTATATGACGGATTTAGTACTGGCAAGAAAAAAAAAATTTTTTGCCATCGCCACTCAAAAAAGTGCGTCTTATTCATTGATAACAGTGAATAAAACGCGTTTTTATTCACGAGTGAATAAAAGTATTTTGAATTTGGAACATGCGCGCATCATATGAATTATGTACAAAAAAAATAAAACGTCCTGAAAAAAGTATGGAGCTGTTCCATAGATAAAGCCATAGTTATACAATTAAATAAAAAAAATATCCCGCCTATTTTAGTTAGGTTCTTTTTAGTGTCTTAGCTTTGGGTTCTTTTCTATTTATTATATGATCAATAGAAAAGGGAGATTAGATGTTCAGTCTGTGGCATCAGTCCTTTTTTTCAGGGTACGATCATCAGGTCTGGAAAAAATTCAAAGTCTACAGACATAAACTTAATATTCCACTTGAAATTTTTTTATGTCTATGGTCTACAGATTGATGGCATGGACTGATGCCAGACTGACTGATCATGTAATCTCCCTCTTATCGTGGTTGTTTTATGTAATGGAAAGCTTCTAATTTCATATACACTTCTAAAGCTTGCGCGCGTACAATTCATTAGGTAATTTCAAAATTTCTAATTTCACTATTTAATTTTTCTAATGTTTTAAATATTATTGATTTCCTACCTATATATCAAAATCTGATAACCTATAAATACCTACTATAGGTGTTATGTATTCTGTGGTACTGCTATTTGTTTTCTCGCAGTCGATGGTAAAAAGTAGAGTACACAACTCGTGAAAAAAAAATTCATCTCGGTCCTTTGTATCCTTCGCTACTCTCGGGATCCAACTTAGTCCCTCGAACTACGTCCTATGAATAATCAAATAATTTATTCACTGTTATAGATTAATCATATGCACATTTTCGAGTGGCGATGATAAAAAAAGTTTTTTAAGGTAGGAATAAAAAACAATCTACAGTCCTAATGTGAAAGTTTGTGGTTTTGAATGTTTAAATGTTTGTTTGGATATCAGATTTGGATAAAATTTGACACACAGATAGTTTAGCCTGACTAGTTGATACGTACATCACGTACGTCGCTAGTTCGTGATTTAAAGTCGGAACTCGCAGCACAAATTGATTTTGGTCACTTGTATAACAAATAACTATATTATTATTTTTGTCTGTTTGTATGTTTGTGCGCACATCACGCAATAACTGCTGAACGGATTTTGATGGGCTTTTCACAGTTTGCTAGCTTGGAGTCCAAATTACGTGGTGGACATATAATTAGAGACACTCCCGGCCAAAGTAAGTATAAAATGTGATGTAATTGTAACTAAATCATACTTTGCTTTGTATTCTTAAAATAAGGGACAAATAAGTTGTGATCCTTACTAGTTTATAGACACTTCTCACTATCGGAATGTAACCCATTTTTTTATGCTGCCGAAAATTCATATACACATACATTTTTGGACTAAATAAATGTGTAAGTAGGTAATCCTTAATTAAGTCAAACAAATATTTATTGTTATCAAATACTTAATTCACAATATTTTGTTATAAAATATTAAAATATTTGCATTTTATCCCTTAAAATTATAACTTATTACTCTTAAACTATTATTCTTGCATTGGACGTGTGAAAAAAAAACAGCGCCTTTTCCCATAATTATAATATTGTTTTTTCGTATTTGTTTCTGTGTGGTAAATTACTTTGTTTTTTCCTCGCAAATGTGTTGAAAAACGTCGTATGAAAATAGTGAGCTTTTGCTTATTGCACACGAGGCTGTGGGTTGCAGCCGTCTCATTGCATTACTAATAAAAATGTGTAAGAAATCTTATGTAATAAGATAATTTTAATAATAACTTTATTTTTTATTTCTTGTAAGCAAATGGAATGGCCAGCACGCGTAGCATGAGCAAACGGGACTCTTGTCTACGAAGTCTCTCTCTTGTACGAAGACTTGTCGTCTCGATCTTCTCGATTGCTGAGCACAGTTTGACAGACAGGTGTGGGACTCGCTCTCAGAGTTTTACAACCTTTTTATGTCTTTTTTTAATACAAATATGAATTTAATTTCATCATCATCATATCAGCCGCACGACACCCACTGCTGGGTATAGGCCTCCCCTAAGGATCTCCACGACGATCGGTCCTGCGCTGCCCGCATCCAGCAGCGGAATTTAATTTAATTTAAAGTACCTAATTTTATTTAAAATATTTGGGTACGTATCAGAATGTCTAAAGTTAGAATGTCTAAACTTAAAATGGCAAACCATTTTGAAAAAAGAAATATATGTAGCTTACTTCCGCAAACAAAGCCCAAAAGATGCACCGCCCGCCCGCCCGCAAAAATATGCAGCACACCACAAAATATAAGTGCACAATACCTGCATTTAGCAAGACAGCAACACACCTTGCACCCTCACCAATTAGGCTACTCTACATGTGTTTCGCCCCAACCCGGAGCATCCTCAGGAGTTAGATCGTGCGTAAACCAATATTGGTTGTGGTGTGTGTGTGTGTTTGTGATTGATCGGTGTTGGTTTACGCACGATCTAACTCCTGAGGATGCTCCGGGTTGGGGCGAAACACGTGTAGAGTAGCCTAATTGGTGAAGGTGCAAGGTGTGTTGCTGTCTTGCTAAATGCAGGTATTGTGCACTTATATTTTGTGGTGTGCTGCATATTTTTGCGGGCGGGCGGGCGGTGCATCTTGCATATTTTGTTTGCGGAAGTAAGCTACATATATTTCTTTTTTCAAAATGGTTTGGGACTTCCGCCAAGTGACGCCTGATTCAATCAAATACTTAAAATGGCAAAGTTCAATGGTTTAAAATGTCGAAAATTATTATATATAAATCAAATTAGCAAAATTCAAACGTATCAAATACTTGACGAGTTGAAATATCAATGGTCATTAAGTCTAAGGATCTTAAAACGAATCGCCTTCTTTGAGGTTAATTGAGTCTGTGGAGGGCTTCGCCTGAAATGCTTTATAGCAAATTTAGCTGCCGGAAATGAGCCTCAACTAGTCTACTGGGACTTAGAAACCGTAGACCGTAGGTCACGAGATAGGTGCGAGAAGCGTAGCGACGAGCATGAACTATGTACCGATGTACTATAAAAATCTATTTCAAACTCAATCAGGGAGCGGCGTAGCTATGGTGATGTGCGGCGGAGACACAGAGGTTAACAGGCAATTATTTTAGCTAATTAATTAGGTACCTTTTTTTTGTATGCCGAGGAAAAACGCATTTACGCGCTTCCCTTCCCGCAGGTGATCGGGAAGGGGGTATGTGGGACTCGCCAGGAGGGAACCGCAACTTCGGCGTTGCAGCTCCCTCCACGACTGCCTCCCGTAATCCCACCCAGCCAATGGCTCGATGGGATCTCGGGAGGAGGGAATACCCACTAAAAAACCCCGGCACCTACCCTCTCGCCGCTAGTGCCGCCAGCCATGGGGCTGTGTGGGGGGCCGTGGATGGCATTCTCCCCAACAATTAATTAGGTACCTAAATGAAAGAAAGGCATAAGTAAATTCTATACGTCAATGTATTTGGACTATTAGACATTTTAAGTTTTGATCATTTGAACTTAGACATTTTTAGTTTTGAGTATCTGAACGTTTGACATTTTCGTTTTTGACATTTGAACTTGTCCATTTTAAGTTTAGACATTCTAACTTTAGACATTCTGATACGTACCCGTAATGTTTATATATCAAGGGAGAGTATATATTCTGTGTCAAGGTATTCGTATCAGAATGTCTATATTTTTCCCCCTTATAAATCCCCCAAACGTGCATTATATTTCCTAAATTTAAGGAAAAATTCCCTTAAGGCCAAAGAACACCGTCAAATATTTTGACAATCAATCTGGCAACACTCTAGAACACTGATAATAAACATTGCTGTACTATATACTATATCTATGGCTGTACTATTATATATTCTGTGCTGCTGCTGCCAATCAGCTGAGAATTCCCCGATTAACGGGAAATAATGACCTCCAGCAATAACGGATATTGGAGTTTGCTTCAAATTTATTTTGGTTGTTATGTTGAATAGATAGGCATTATTTAAAAAATCATTCCATTCCAAACGATTCGGGTGGGTAGGTAACCACTTAGGTTCGCGTACATACTATAGCCAAAGTGGAAATATAAAGTTTGCTTTAGCGCACTGTTTTCCAGGTTTGCGTACATTTTCATATTTTCGTTATTAATTTTTGTATGAAACAGCTGATTTTTTTTCGCGATTTAGGAGTTGGTCCCATAATAAAAAAAACAGTTTTAAGGTCCCTATTTACCATATATACGGCATTAGGGGTTATTTTGTAACACGTTGTTTATCATTTTACAAAAGAATGATAATATTTATCATTCTTTACTGTGTGTTTCTACTTATTACTCCTAAAACTGTTAATTAATACATAAATTACTTATTAGCTTGCATTTTATCACTTACTTTTATAAATCGTTGGCTTGGATGAACGGGTAAAAAACTCCAAATTTTTACTTTTAAATGGAGTCTTAATAAAATATCGAGATCTTTCTAATTAATAAGCGGTCTAACGAATCGCCAAATCTAGCCACACTAGACGCACTTCGGGAGAATCAGGCATTTAAAAAAACGCTCGAGTGAATATCTTTCGACGGTAAAAAATCGCGTAGTAAATATATCGCGCGATAAAAAATGTATCGAAACTTTCTGCGATTTTCCGCCGATCTCACTGACAAAACACGGCAACTAACTTTCTTAATATATATAAAGGTGCGGGCACATTTGTCTGACGCCACGCGTTAACACGTGTTAACACGCCGTCACGTACACTTTCCTCGTATCTTCAAACTTGTCAAAATCGTGTAGCGGCATTGCGTAGGGTTGCCAACCCTACTATATAATATAGTATCCTACTATATTGAGGGCTCGCCTACTATATTTTTTTTTAAAATATCAAAAGTAGGCAAAACTTCTACATTTTTTTGAAAAAATTAAACAAAAGCAACAAAGAAATACTTATTACAGCTTGACCATAAAGAGTTGACAAAAATTGAGGGCGCCACTTTCTATGTAAACATGCCAAAATCACGAATAATTTGGCAACACTGACTATATTTTGTACTGAAAAACTTTAGTTCCATTTTATTTAATTTCATCTCTTTATGGCCAAGCTGTACTTATATGCACATAAGTAATTGCACAATATTTTTTTGTGATTTAACACTTTTTTTAAATCCTTCATACAAAACGGCAACCTACTATATTTTTTGGATTTTTTCGCCATCTACTATATTTTAACACTAAAAATCATGAAACTACTATATTTGGTCCAAAAAAAGTTGGCAACCCTTATTGCCAACTTTTTTTCCCTTTGATGATCGGGGAAAAACCGCCTCGAGATGGATCGCGGTGTATCATGAATCATGATACACCGCGATCCATCTCGAGGCGGTTTTGATACTGTATCATGATACGACTATGTCATTGCGTATCATGATTCATGATACGCAATGACATAGTCGTATCATGATACCGTATCAAAATGCGTCTACATTACGTATTACTGCTAGATCGATCATGATACACGAATCCGATACGATACGATAGTCTAAACAAGCCGCAAAGCCTCGTGATGATACGCGGTTACATACGGATCGGGGTGTATCAGATACGGTGCGTTGCATGATCGCGTATCGTTTTGCGTCCACACTAGACAAAATATGATACACGTCGATGATACGCGACGGATATCTGATACACTCAAATTTTACTAGTCTGGACAAGGCTTTAAGTGTATTATCTATGTTTATAATGGCAACATTGGCAACACTGTTTTTAAGTTATTGTTAAATTAAATTTTGACATGGCATCCCTGCCGGGTGTGTGAGACGTACGGGTTGTGTACCTATCTGTAAATTACCTAAAATTAGGTGTAAACAATGTGTTTCATAAATTATTTAAGCGTAAAATAGTGAAATATTAGTTATCTCACTGGCCAATGTGTTAGTTTAGAGCTTTTAAACGTAGTGTAAGTTGATGTGAGGCTCTCGTGCTTTGTCTTCGTGTGTGACAATATACTCAAAATGGCGCATCAACTAGCACCGTCTGTAAATTGTTCATTAGACGACATTGACCTCAGCGCACTAAAAGTAAGTTTTAGAATTAAGCTATAATTAGCACTAACTAAAAATCATGTGATCAGAGGGATACCTTTCTCTTATCGTATTCAAAAACCTTCCAAAAGGGCAATGATCTCACAGGGCGTGAATCATAAAATCAGAGGTGTAGATTTATTTCATAGAAATGTTTATTTCCTCTCTTGATGTAATTTCAGGATCCTGCTGGAATATTTGAACTCATCGAAGTTGTCGGAAATGGTACTTATGGCCAAGTTTACAAGGTAAATCAATGATAATATTTTCATAAAGTTACGCCTGAAAAATAATCTTATTTTTATTGATAAAGATTAATAACAGACAATGAAGATAAATGTTCAGTTTTTATTCATAGTTATTCAATACCATTATCCAGGAATTAATAATTATATCTTTTCTGAGCATCTTATTAAACTTAATAGCCTCCAATGAAAGCAGTACAATTAGAGAGTACAAGCTATTAATGTCAATTAATGTAGTTACTGACATCATGAGAAGGTAATAGTTAAATGGCAATTTAGAATCTACCTACTTTGACATCCCTTAAATTTTCTTTTGTTTTTGGGTGTATACAATGACTATCCAAAATAAATGAGGTTGTAAACTTCACCTAACGCAAATAGAAACACTATTAAACATGACAAAAACTGTGTACAAGTAAATAATTAATGAAATACTGACAATTTACAAGTTAATTATTCATCGAAACTTTTCAACTTTCACATTGCATTTTATTTGATTCAAATCATAGTTGTTAATCATGTTTAAACTAAAATATAAGTGTTTAAACTCATACCTTTTCCTGACGTTTCTTCCGAATTGCATCGGCCGTAGTCAAGTCACAGGCTTACTAACTGTAGGTTATTTTACTAATATTATGACAGCTGGTGCTGATAATTATTTTGTTTTTTTATTATTATACACTTATGCAGGTATTTGACTGACACTGACTGCCCTTCTCAATGTCTTTTCCTATCACGGGATTCATGGGCCAGCTGGAATAAAATGAAATAAGCTGTACCTTTGTACAATTCTTCTGTCCATTTCTTTTCTGTCTAAACTTATATGTGTGTACAGAATTATTAAATAAAATATTTTCACTGACTATATTAAGATGAGATGTTTATTTTTATGTAACTTAAATTCTATGCAAAATCTACCTCAATGACTTACAGCATATTTTTTACTTTAGGGCCGACACACAAAAACAGGCCAGCTTGCTGCTATCAAGGTTATGGATGTCACACAAGATGAAGAAGAAGAAATAAAACTTGAAATCAATGTATTAAAAAAGTACTCAAATCACCGTAACATTGCCACATACTATGGTGCATTTATTAAAAAGAGTCCTCCCGGCAAGGATGATCAACTATGGTTGGTCATGGAGTATTGTGGTGCTGGTATGTAAACCAGCAATATAAATAAGACTACAAACGTTTTATCAAACTAAGGAGAGTGAATTAACCTTTTATGCTAATTTCAGGGTCTGTGACAGATTTGGTAAAATCAACCAAAGGACAATCATTAAAAGAAGAGTGGATTTCATATATCTGTAGAGAAATTCTTAGAGGTCTGAGTTATCTACACTCCAACAAAGTTATCCACAGGGATATCAAAGGGCAAAACGTCCTGCTAACTGATAACGCAGAAGTTAAACTGGGTAATTGTTAACATTACCTTATCTACTCTACTAGCAATTATGTTTACATGAATTGCTTTATTTTAAAATAAAAAAATTATTACAGTGGATTTTGGAGTGTCAGCACAACTTGACAGGACTATTGGCCGGAGGAACACCTTTATTGGTACCCCTTATTGGATGGCTCCAGAAGTTATCGCTTGTGATGAAAATCCTGATGCCACGTATGACAACCGTTCTGACTTATGGTCATTGGGAATCACAGCATTAGAGATGGCTGAGAGCCAACCTCCTTTGTGTGATCTCCATCCCATGAGGGCCCTATTTCTCATTCCGAGGTACTTTTTTAATATGACACTGTATAAATAGCTATATGAAATGCCAAGGTGTAAGAAATGTTTCTATAATTTAAATTAATATTACAGGAATCCACCACCTCGTCTGAAGTCAAAGAAATGGGCTAAAAAATTCCATGGTTTCATTGAAACTGTTCTTGTAAAAGATTATCATCAAAGGCCTTACACTGAACAACTATTAAAACATCCTTTCATAAGGTAACTTACATATTTTTTTAAATAACTATTTTCTTACTGTATTTAGGAGTTCCATCCACTATGTTAATTATGATCATTTGATTTCATTGATTTGTTGTTCGACTAACCTGCCCGTATTACGATTATAAAAAACTCCGTTCATATTATTATTAATTTCACAAAACACTTTGCAGAGATCAGCCAACTGAGCGACAAGTCCGAATACAACTGAAAGATCATATAGACAGATGCAAGAAGAGAAAGCAGGACAATTCAGTCCGAGAAGATTATAAGTACTCCGGTTCTGAAGGTGAAGAAGAAGAGAGTGCCGTTGCAGGGGAACCTTCGTCCATCGTGCACAACGCGCCTCATCAGGGCGGCGACACCTTGCGGCGGAACTTCCAACAAATTCAGGAAGGCCGGTAAGTTACCATTCCTACGTCTCAAACATATTTGCCTATTAACAGCGTTTCGACTCATCCGTTGAACAAAGTCCGTTGTAAATGTAACACCAAAATGGTCTAAACGGCTAATCTTATTAGTGATTTAAAGATCTACTAGTGTGTGTTTTTATTTTTTTGTATCTTGATTGATTAAGATAACATATAAAATCAAAATCTCAAATCTCATCGTTTTATAGTTGCATGACTCTACAACTTTGGTTGCCTGTACTGAAAAATAGCAATCCTTCAAATCGGACTTCGTTCTACGGATGAGTCGGTTTGTTCACTATTAACTGGTTTCCTAATAACTCAGAGCTCCCGCGGAACCTCCGCAACCGCAGCCGCCGCCTAAACGCAACAGTAAACGGGAGGAACGGGAAGAGATTCCAGGTACGCTTCGAACCTAACTTGTGGTAATTTTAGCAAATGTGACGTTTCATTAACTTGTGTTGTTTTTAATACTGTAGAGCCTGGCCCTCCAGCGAGGCCCTCCATTCCACAAAGACTGATAGTAGTGCCCGACCCGCAGACGCAACAACCTAATAGATATAGGTAAATATTGTAGTTTCACACCATAACTTATCCTTGCTAATATTATAAATGTGAAAGTCTTTGTTTGTTACATCTTAACTACTGAACCGATCATCATGAAATTTTGCATACACGTTGTCAGCTCGCGCAACATAACTTGAACCAAACCATAGACAATGAAGCTTGCGCAGTAGCAATTTTCAGTACAAAAATTGTAGTGCGCAGGTCACGGGTACTAAAAATTGGGTCAAGTTATGTTGCGCGAGCTCTACAGAAAACGACAAAGGTACGTACAGTTTTCCCGAGGGATAGCAAAAAACTGTCCAAGCAGACGAAGTCGCGGGCGGCTAGTATTCCAATAAAATAATAAAAAAAATATAAATATTATAGGATATCGTTTATACTTACGAGTTGTGCTCGGTAGGCCCCTACCGCCGACGCCGAAGTCCTCGGGCTCGTCCAACAGCTCGGGCTCCAACAACGGCACGCCGCCCGCCAGCGGCCCGCAGCCCCCGCAGCGCGGCTCACACCACTTGTTCAAACCAATGGTATGGATACTACCACCTACATTTGTTAAAATAATATAGTCATTTTCTTAGAAAGAATAAACATATAAAACATAATCCGTGTTATATTACAATAGATTTTTAAACACTGTTTAACTAAACACATGTTTAAACGTGATGCTGTCACTTTTTGACAATATTGTTTGACAGATGTTTAGTTGTGTTTAGTTAAACAGTGTTTAAAAATCTTTTGTAATAACACGGAATAAGTCGTACAAGACAGCAAGATAGTAGTATTTAATTCCTGAGGCCCTACCAGCTAACTTTTCGAACTTCGGCGAGTCTGTCGGGCTTCAACTTCAGATACAGTATGCGCAAAATAACTTGGCGGCTCGGTAGTTAACTGTACCTACTAGTATAGTATTATATTATCTGCCTACCGTACCCAGGTTCTGGACCAGGGGGGGGGGGGGCAAATATATTGTAAATTAAATATATTGTATGGCAAATAAGAACTTTTATTGATAACAATTGATTGTTAGTTGGAGGTAAACAAAATCCAGGTGGGGCAGCATGATTATCTGTGCTGCAAGTGATATTTCGCGCAGGATACATGTCGAGTTCCATAGTTCCGAGTGCTTCCGCCCGCGCCCCGTCCCCGCGCACGCCTGTATTCGTCTACTGCGCAACGTTCCGCGCGAAGTTCAGCCCCCCTAGCCAAGTAACATTTGCAAATTTTCGCTATGGCTTCGCTTCGAAACATGTATGGATTTGACGTTTTATTTGCCTTAGAAATATGATAATTTGGAAGATATCGATGTTCGTGTGATATCATGAATTGGGGTTCGCCATTGGGGCTCGATTTATCTGTTTTAATTTGGAGCCCAGCAGACTTGCCGAGGTTCGGAGCGTTAGCCAATACGGCCCCTGTTGTCATATATAAATTGTAATTATTAAAATGATAAGATTGGTCAGAATTCAGGAGTAGGTACATACTTTTTATACATAATACAATTTAAACAAGCTTGAAAGTAGTGCTAACATAATTATTTATATATTCACTCTATGCAGTACAGGTACATCTAATAATAAGTAATAGTGCTCGTATGATTTACCAAATTCTGAGATCCACCCAAAATAATAGGTACTAAATTTTCCTTATCTTATGTAACATTGGTCATAATCTTTTTACTGTACAAAACAGTCCCCTTTTATCTCTCTGACTAATAACAATATTTAAATTAAATTTTATCCACAACACCCACCCATTATCTTAGTCATCTTCTAACTAAGAGGTAAAACCCATCAAAAGTTAAATCATTGATTCTACAAAATGTATAATGAGATGCAGTACCATAATTATTTTTCTACTTTAAGAGGATTGTCAAGCAAACGGTCTCCATGCAAACGGCGATAACGTTTCCCACCCTCTAAACCTTAACCTACAGTAATAAATTTTTGGTATTTTTTTGAAATGCCTAAATACTAGGGCTGTACGTTTTGATTTTTTAAATATCTATAATAGATTTCGAAATATTTGGATTTTAGTGATTTCATACAAAACACAGAAGTGCCAATATTTTCAAATCTACAATGAATATTTAAAAAATCAAAACGTACAGCCCTAGTTTTTAGGCATTTCAAAAACATACCAAAAATTCATTGCTGTAGGTTAAGATTTAGAGAGTGGGAAACGTTATCGCCGTTTGTTTGGAGACCGCTTGCTTGACAATCCTCTTAAAGCCTATCGTTTACACTCTGCTTAGGTGGAAACTTACCGCATTCGATCATCTTTAACCGCTAATGGAATGTCTGCTATTTGGATATTGTTTGCTAGTCACAATTCTACCCTACCTAACTACGTCTTGGTAAAAAAGTTAAGAAACGGAACTAAAATATTGTTTCCTAGCAACACGTGGTTTTTGCATACAGAAGAAGATAGAACGTTGCGTCCTTATTATTTTCTATACTTTTTTGCCAAGCGTAGTATTGTTTGTCAATGGTACACGTACCTACATAACTTTATAGGTTGAACATTGTGACTACAAAAAATATAGCAAAAGGTTTTTATTCGGCGGTTGCCATCTAAGCTCACAGAGCGTCAGTTTTCTCGGCTTTTATAGGCTATTCCTAGCTTTGTATGTTGTTTTATAAATGTGTAATTTTTATTTAATTTCATTTGTGTGATTAGTTTTTGTTTTATTTCCATGTCACGCTGTAACATTTGTTTGCACAACCAATTTCACTTCAACTGCAGCTTCCTCCGCGAAGGCCAGAGGTTGGTTTAATCAATTGTTTATTGGTAGAATGCATGTTTTATTTTCTAATGAAATCACACGTAGGTACTTATTTACTTTTAATTATTATCATATTAATCAATAATAATGTGATATTGCCAATGCTCTTGTTGTTGTTTTTATATTTAATATTATATTAAGTGAAATAAATGCCATTGTTGTTAGCCTAAATAAAATAATTTTAAACCCGAATCCGTATTCCACAAGTATTATATATTTAAAAGATATTATGAGAGTGAAAATATGGTAAACTTAGTCAAACAATAGTGTAAAATATAATGTAAGATGTCTTATAAATTAATCATGCGATTCTATAGAAATGAATTTATTTTAAGTACCTTCTACTACAAATAAGATCGATCACTTGATGAACTTCAATTTTTATACAATGGTATATTGTATAGAAATTTTAAGCAATTCACTGTCCTTTGATTGCATTTATTTGACTCATAATTATTTATTGAAGTAATAAAGAAAACGGTTTGACAACTACTTTGAAGCAATTTGTCCTTTTATCATAGAGATACACTGTGATTAAATTGACAACTGCGGCAACTAAAGAGCGCTTGTGGTACAAAACGATGTATTTAAATCTGTACGCTTTTTCGAGATAAACCGGGTAATAAATAAGTTTGATCTTTGATATGGATTATCTCGGAAAGTTGCGCTTTATGAAATTTTTTGTTCACCTATAGATCCTATACACAGGTTTCATCGTGCGCTGCTATATTTCCGAAATCCCCGTCAAAAATAAAAAAATATGGTTACCATTATGCCAGCCTCATACCTCTTAAGGTTCAAACCCATTTTCTCTTTGCCATGCATTCTCGAGTAAAGTTGCAACGGATCACTGTCTATTGTCAATTTATACTCATTGTAAGTATTGTGAACTTCTCCCAGGACTTGGACAAGTTGGCGGCGCAACTCAACGAGCTCGGCGTAGTGTCCGGCAGCGAGCCGCCCAACCGCCCGCCGCGGGCGCCTGCCAACGGACAAGGTATACAGGGTTATACACCAACAACCTCGCAGGAGAACATTACCAACATCATAAACAATAACGTTTGTTTTACGACTTTTGATAATTCGTTAGATTTTACTTTCATACAAAAAAATATAATTTTAACTTACCGTTCGTAAGTTGCTAAACTATCGTATTTGAGGGCTGATTACGCTGGGGCGATTCTCACACTGGCTCCTCCGTCGGCGCAGGCGACGAAGAAGCAGATCCGCCTGTTCGAACAGACAGCTCCGCTGTACGACAGTCCTGCGAAGTAGTGATGTATGTACAAGACTCGAGCCTCCGAGTCCTTTTGTCTAGAGCTCTGAGTCGTTTTACAGGGCTCGGCTAGTTTGTATGACGCTCGACGACTCGGGAGTCTTTTTCAGAGCTCGAGTCTTTTTGAGAGCTCGATTGACCTCGAAGCCTTTTCTTTTTTAATTTAATTTTGGAGACTCGAGTCAGATTTGTAGGGCTCTGTGAGCTCGATAGCGAGCTCTTTGAGCAACAACTCGAACCTTGAAAAGTGGTCGAGTCTTTAAATGAACTCGAGCTTTCAAGAATAGCTAGAGATTAAAAAAAACGACTTGAAGCTTGACGCTCAACAAGGGCTGGCGTCGAGCGCTCTTTTCTACTGATTTTCGTTCGACATTTGACTTAATCTCATACATTTGAATCAAATGTCGAACGAAAATCAGTAGAACGGAGTGCTCGACGCCAGCCGAGCGATTCAAAAATAGGGCCCCTGCTCGCGGGGCGCGCTCCCGCGACCGACGGGGCTCGTACGCTCGTGCTCGACGTACTTGCATACAACTTCGCGGTAGTGATGTACAAGACTCGAGTCGTCGAGTTCTACTTTTGAAGACTCGAGGCGGATTGGCAGGACTCGGTGAGCTTCTCTGCACATTCTCTGAACATTAAAATCTGCCGCCCCGCGTCCCGTCGTGGAGCAGTGTGTGAACCGTCGTAAGCCATCGAGCTTCATCGTTTTGGTAAATAATGTAATTTGGCTACAGGTCCTCCGGTGGAGAGGAACCCGGCGGAGCCCCCGTTGGAGGAGTCGGACAGCGACTCGGAGCTGGAGGAGAGCGGCCGCGCGCGCAACGACGGCACGCTGCTCGCCAGCGACCCGCCCAAGCCTCTGTATGTTGTTACATGCCATATCACTAGTAGCTCTGACACCTGTACAGTACACCTCGCGTTCCTGACCTTTTTGAACATTTAGGCAGAAATATATTCATTTGAAAAATTTCGAAAAACGGAATCTACATAATTTTCGAACCTGCTAACAAATTTTCACGAGAATGGGTTGAGAAATGCTGTAGATGAGAACAAACAGACAGACATACTTTTTAGTTTGGGAAAAATACATATTTTCCCCCCTCTGAAGCAGAGACACTTCGCGCTCGCTCAGTCACATACAGAAATTGGCCTTTTTAAATCTTTGCTGTCGATTGATACTTTGGATTACTGCTTAGTGCTGCAGTCTATCCAGTCTGTTTCAAATAAGTAATACGGTTGGACAACCTGAGTGGGGCAGAGGTCAACATGCCGGTCTAAGAGGTCCCGGGTTCGATTCCCGGCGGGGCAGAAATTGAAATTATGAATTTTAATCTATAATTTCAAGCAAGAAATAAAGAACTAGAGTTTAAAGTTTGACCAGTAAAATAAAAAGTAATGTTGCGAAAAACTAACTGATTACGTCTACTGAAAAAACTAACGTAAATCTGTCCTTTGTAGATCTGCCCCCTAGCATAACCACCGCAACGCGATATGATATAGCGATTTATCACGTTTAACTATCAAAAGATAATGGATAAAACTCTATATCACACTATGTATATCGCACTTCAGTGGTAATGCTAGTAGGCTAATAAATTAAGAAAATGTTTTTTAATTTTTCTGGTGCGTTGAGAATCAAAACCGGCTATCTGTATTTTTTGTCAAAAATTACATTGATACAATACAACGTCATTGACTCTTCAACTGATTATGATAAAAATATTAGAATCATAGACGACTAGAGTTTGGTCAACGATAGATGAGACTCGGTGGAAATGGAACTAATTTTGCGCCTTATTTTAAGGTTTAGTTTCCAATAACCTAACCTCTAAACGTTAATTTAACAGGCGCGCCATTTCAAAGTGGCGCCGCCATTTCAATCTCATCTTTCGTTGACCAGACTTTCTATTGTCTAATTTCAAAATCTATCGCAATCGCTTTTAAGATGTAACACATTGATGCTTCTTTTTGGCATAAATAAAAACTTACCAAAGAAATGCAGCAATGTGTCACATGCATCTGTCAAATGAAAGCGATTGCGATAGATTTTGAAATAAGACAATTAGGCCCCTGACCTGACTCTATCTTTCATACAAAATATTTTTCGTTTACCACAAATATTAGTAAAATTCTTGGGACGAATTAACCACTGGACGCAAAACGCGCACTACTGTCTTTATTTTACATGACTGTGTAATCCCCCCTCATCCCGCAAAAATTGGTCGAACGTGATTTAATACATTTTTTTTTGCGTTTCGCGTCTAGTGGTTGATTCTTCCAAGGTAAAATTACAAATAGCCGGTTTTGATTTTATAAGACTCAAATGTAAAACTAATAACTCCCCAAATTGACATGTTTTCATTTTTTACATTTTCAATTAACAAATAAAAACACAGGACAAAATTTTTGAAATGTTGTCAATTAACGTCGGTCGTGTATGGTTACTATGATTTGCTATGCGCTTTGGTTGCCCCCGCCCCATCCCGCTTGTCAGTCCCGAGTTCTGTTACAGGGGGGGCCTGAGCGCGGTGGCGGAGGACGGCGCGGGGGGCGCGGGCGGGGGGGGCGCGCCCACCCGCCCGCTGCCGCCCACCCCCGACGACGACGACCCGCACCCCGACCGCACGCTCGTCATGAAGCGGGTCAGTATTATACACATCGGGGGCCCTACCGGATTACTTTTCGAACTTCGGCGGGTCTGCCGAACTTCAACTTAAAACAGATAAATCGTAATAAGGAATTTCGTATTGTACAGTTAGCAAAGCTATGAGCTGAACACCTTAAAGTTCATTTCTAGATTGAGTAGTCTAATTGTCTTGCATTTACCCAAAAGTCACAAAAGCATCTTTTGTATAAAAACTATAGATGGAATTAAAAGACGAACTTTTAGTTCCATCCTTGCAAGCGATTTGTTTTCAAACTGTTAAGGTCATAACTTTGTTGACTGTACTTACTATTTGCCGAAATTATTTGGAAGATATCGATGTTCGTGTGACATCATGAATTGGGGTTCGCCATTTTGGCCTAATTGGGGTTCGATTTATCTGTTTTAATTTGAAACCTGGCAGACTCTCCGGAGTTCAATGCGTTAGCCGGTACGGCCCCTGACCATGCTTCAACAAAACGAACTCGGGGGCCCTATTACTCTGTGGTAATCAAAATGTTGTAAAACCGCATGCGATGAAAATTAGTAGTAGTAAAGAGCGCTCTTCGCCATTCAAAAATAGGGTCCCTCTGGCCATGGTACAATAATATACTGCGCCAGGTATAGCATTCCGAGAAACCGTCATATGAAATCAAACTCCCCGACTCCCATATATTGTTATGACTAGAGACACTAAATGCATATGTATTTGCATATTTAACCCCTTTTTGGTGGTAGTTGCATATTTTGGCAAAAATATTTGAAATTATGCATATTTATGCTCAATCTCGTTCATCGTTCAGATGTCTTACTTACATGTCCAAACAATGGCACTTAAATTTAAATTCTGCCCAGTCACCTCAGTGCATACCTCAGGGGACGTAGAACGGTCATTTCCGCTTACAAAACTATATTAAGCGATCATAGACACAATTTGACTTCAGAACATTTGGAATAGTATTTGTTGTATACATTTTTAAAGGTAATTTTCAACATCAAATAAATTTTGAAATTTATATTTTCGCAAATAATTTTGTTACCGTTGAGTAAAAATACCTTTTAAGAATAAAGAGGCCTTATAAACGTCTTTTTTTTTATTTCATGTTGCATATTTTGGCCCTTTTTATGGATTTTCGTGCATATTTTAGCTATTTTTCTTGCATATTTTCATGCATATTTTGGGCTTTTTATGTTGCATATAATCCGGTCTCTAGTTATGATTATGACCCTTCTGTCTCGGAGTGGTGCTATTCGCTGGGTGCGAAGTACTAGGTGGGGTATAATAATCGATCGCAGCGCTCATGGTGGCAAAAAGGAGAAATAATGTCGGCTCTGTAATCTGTTTGAAAACGATATTTAATTTATTACTAGCGATACAGGAACAATTATACATGTTTATTATCATTTAATAAAATTATTAAAGAAGCTTTATCCTCTTGTTTTACAAAATCTACAACTAAAAAAAAACATATACATAACCAAAATTAAACACTCTTTTTGAATAGATTTTACTTACCATATTTAATTTGAATGACCAAAAATGATTTCACAACACTTTGTCCACCCAAATCCCAGTAATTTTGAAATTTACACAATATGTATAGTATTTTTTAACAATTTGTCACAATGCCGCCATTACATATCAAAACGGTCAGGTCAGAGACAACAAAGTTGCGAACGCTAGGTGGCGCTAAAAGCGTGCACAGAGCCAATACCTGGCGCTGTATATTACTGTACCTTGTATCAGACCTTCATGCGTTTCTGTTTGTGTCCACCGCGCCGGACCGGAGTTCGCGTCTCACCTTTTACACGTCTTTGTTACTAATGTAACGGGGTGGTGTATTGCCATTGTTACTATGGAAATAGGACCTCCTCTATTAGGGTGCCTGTCCATTGACGCGGAGCGAGGCGGCGGAGCGGAGAAATGAGGAAATATTAACCAATAGGATTGCATAAAATCTTCGCTTCGCAATCCTATTGGTAAATATTTGCTCGTTTCTCCACTCTGCAATCCTATTGGTAAATATTTCTCCGCTCCGCCTTCTCGCTCCGGTCGAGCTCTGATAGGGACTCCAGTCCGGCTTCAGTCCAGCTCCGACCGAGTTTCGATTGATATCCGGTCGAACTCCACTGCCTTATATTATAGACACCTTATGCTGAAAACGCACTGTTCATTTCTGTAAACATCCAAGTGAATCGACAGTTATCATTAGCATACGTTTCTGCACCTGGAAGGTGTGTCACCAAAGTGAATTTGGTTGAACCGTGTATTTTCGGCATAATTATTTTGTGTTAGATATTTTCTGCCACCTAGTAGTCGTGATTGTAGTCTAGTCTTATCTATTATAAGGACATACAACAGCCACAGAACAAGTTACCATATTATGAACTTACCTTAAGGTTTAAAATTAAAGACTAATGTGACAATATTTTGATAGCCTGAAATGTGTCTGTGTAATCGAGGAGCAATGTTAGCAATTGGCGGAGAGCAGACGGTTCAAGATTATTAACTGAATTATATGGACTTTTATCAACAACTAATTGTTAATCAAATTACGATATATTGGAATTCTACTTTTACAAAAGATTTGAAGCAAAATATCAAGCCAACCAAGTCAGTTCATGAGGTCTTCTTGGTAAGAGTTGAGTCAGTTTTTGTAACAATGAGATTAAGGCATAATATTTCCTCATATCGCGGTTATAACAGGAAAGGTCGCACTTTTTTTCAGACTACCTATACCTGCGTGGTTATTTATAGTATAAGTCACCTTTTACTTGAATGCATAAATGGTCATCTCCTATCTTCTCCGCCGGTCGCTAGATTAGATTAGATTTAATATGATGTCTTAGAAGTAGTAATTGATTCATAAATGTATGAATCTTTATTTACTACTTCTAAGACATCTAATATTCTTAGTTAAAAATTGGGCAGCATATCGAACGTAACACGTGTGTTTTAACCTGTTAATGTTTTTTTTAATATTTTTTTATTAAAAACGGCATAGGATGAAAATAATTTCTTACTATGTCACGCCAAAGTAAGATTAGTGAGCATAGATAGCAGCTTATTTATTCTTTTATTTTTTTTCTTTTACTTATGTGTAATTTTTGTACCGGGCATGTTTGACAAACACCAGAAAGAAAACAAGGAAAACGATAAAAGACAATCGGATGTTGATGAAGCTGTACTACTGAAAGACTGGGATTTTGCTCGATTTTTCCCATCGAGAAAATCTGAAATTAAGGATGGGAAAAAGGAACCCGTCAAAGAGAGCGAACAAAAACGCGCACAAATACAAAGCCAATCGCGGATCGAGTTAGAAGACGCCTGGGCCAACTACAAAGCCATCGCTACGCCGCCTTCTCGCCACAAGCAGCTGTTCCAAAAACCAAGCGAAAAATCGACGCAAGACAAATTGTCCGACATACTGAAGTACAAAAAGGAACAAGATTCGGAGTCGAATGCTCCAAATAGATTTTTTAGAGGATTCAGAAGAGAGAACTCCGACTTTTTCCCGTTACCGAGTACACGGCACTCCGCTATATACTTTCCGAAGCACGAAAGCCAAGCGGGAGCGAGTAAACAGAGATCGAGTGGCATCTTTAACAATTCCCGTAAGCAAATCATCAAATCTCCTCCTACAGGAGAACCCGTATTGACTGACTTCATAAAAATGAACGACAGCTTGAAGATGTCTGCACAAGGAGAAATAAAGAAAAATGATAAAAAGCTGGTCGATAAGAAAACTACAAATAACCCAATAGACGCTTTGAAGAACGTCGCCGCATTGATGAGGCAGGAGAGTGAGAGCAACGGCCCTAGCCGGCAGAGTAGCGTGAACAGCGACTCGCCGGCGACGAGCATCTGCTTGACGAGCGGCGCGGCGCTCGAGCAGGCCGGCGCGCCGGACCTCACGGCCCACGCCATCGAGAGCCAAGCGCGGCCGCCAGGCGCACCCACTATTGTTAAGCCACGGAGAGAAAAGACTGAATCTGACATAGTATTTAGAAGAAATTCTCATTACAATCGGCACTCTGAGCTTATGTCGAGTGGGCAGGAAGCGGTACTCGCACAGGATCAGGTAAATTGCTCTCTGCTCAGGATAGTTTTGATTGATTAAACTACTTTACTTACAGTTTGGTATGAGGGTTCGAATTTTCTAACCATAGTCTACTAACAGTTTTATCGAAATGCTTTATTTGGGATCCTGTCTACTACCTAGTGCAGTTATGATTTTTGTTTGTATGACAATGTTTGGGAATGGATTACTGGTTAAAGCTGTTTGGTTGTGACTCGTAGCAAAGCTATATTATAATATTATGACTGATATCATTTCCTAATATTTTACATGTATGTACCAATTTTTTGCCATTTGATATTAGGTAAATTAATACAATGTAGTTTTTATATATACGATAGATAATTATATTATAAACAAAATAAACTTAACTATATATAATGTATCTTTTAGCTTTTGTTTGAGTAAGTATTATGAACTTCTTACATAGTCTTAATTGGTTGAAACAAAATGTAGAATCTTTATGGTAAACTATGTTTTTCGTTGCTCACACGTCTTACATTTTGGCGTGATAACTATGGAAGTTAGATTAAATATGGGATAATTTATGTAATACTTATTTAACTAACAGTAATGCTTTTTAATACAACCATTAAAATCTCTTAACAGCTTCTTTCTTTAAACTAATGGTGATCACTAATTCACATCGATAAACTAACATGATCGAAACAATTCTGTGCGCGTGAATACCGTCTTCCTGCCGAACAGTGCGAGACACCAAAACTAAACGTAGAAGATGCCAAACACGACAATTAACCATTTGGGAATGAAAGCCTAACGCAACGTTCTAGAAGCTGCAAAGAACATCGTCCCTCATGTGAATGTGATTATTACTGCATGTACTGGCTGCATTGTTTGTGTTTGTCGCGCTACTGTCCTGTGAAACTATTCATTATCTACCTTTCGTGTCTCTTCGATCGACTTGTATTCTTGACTAAGCTCTATATGAGTTTGTCAGTGAAAGATTAACACGAGTGGTATTTAAGATTATGCAATTATGAAAAATGTGTAGGGTCGGTCAAGCGGTGCAAACGACGGCAGCGGAGCCAGGACGAGCTCCGTCCTGCCGGACCTGCTCAGCCAGGCGGGGCAGCCCACGACGCCGCCTCGACATGACAAAACGACCAGTGAAGAGGTAACACTTTACCCTACTTATACATTGACATTTACCAACGAACTCGCTTACATCATGTTTAGACCGAAATCATTAAAGGCTAAATAAATAAGTACTGTACTTGCCAAAATGCCATTTTCGTATGTAGCTAGTAATTTGGTAACTAGATACCCACTGCTTTGGACAATCAAGCTTTGGTCTGAGCTGCATTTTCTTGATACTACAGTTATCTTTTTACAAGGTAAAAAAGAATTCTCAGACCAAGTACTGATCCTGGTGGCTTGTACAAACAAGAGAGGGCAATATTGCAATTTTTCGCAAAAGCTACATTTTGTGTTTCATTTCATCATCAGATAATTATGCTTGTAAAGTTTCTACATAGCAAACAAGGTTTTAGAAAATTGTGTGATTATGATTAACACAAGGTATTCAAAGTTAATATAACATTCGAGTTGAAATCGCAACCTCTTTTATTTTTTGTTTAATAGTTATCACAATAACAATTGATTATTGTTAACATTTTGCCTATCGTTTCATTCAAGGATATTTTATTAATATTATTATCTATCTAATTTTAATATTCATTGATACTATTTCAAATTGAATACAAACCCTTTTTAAAGAATAATATCTACTAAATTGACCCATATTATATCAAAGGTTTTTGCTAAGTACTGAAAAATGTTATAATAATCGATTAGAGGGTTTAATACTTATGTGTTTTGGAGCTTTGGTTTATCGTATTAATTTTATAATCGTTGTCGATCATGCAAACACCCGGAGCCACGATCTGCACCCGGCTCGCAGACACCTATTACAATTTGCGTAAGTATTCATCGAATTGATGCAAGAAGAAAGCTTATAATATCATAGATTGTTGTTTGTTGATATATTTAAAACTGTATATTTCTTCCTTTCTTTGTATGCATTTCTAGATGCTTCCGTTTGTAGCAGATTGTTATGTTGCGAAACTACTATAATTCCATTGGTTGCGAAACAATCTTCTAGCCCCAGCTTTAGGTAGAATTTGGAAATTTCAGCTTTCATTTAAAACGGTCTTATGGGTAATTCTGATTAACCTATATTGGGAAGAATACTTACGACTTTCTCGCTTACCTAATAGTGATGAATATCAATACTCTACTGTTATTAAGCAAACTCAGGTTTGCAGAAAGAATTTATATTACAAGAAGATAATATTGATAGATAAAATACTTTTAAACTATACACTGTTTTTAAACATATTGAATGTCTTCACTGCGCACTTGTCACAAAATCGATCACAAAACATTACAAAGGAATGACCATGTGATCATCGCCTGCAGTCATAATTAATACTATCTATCATTATGTCATTATTACAGTCATTTTGTAGATAATACCAAAGCAAATAACTTTCTAAATGTATCTGATATGAAGACTAATCACTGGGAGATGGACTTACCTGACTAACAAATCATTCTAATTTCATAGTATAGATTAAGTTTAGAAATAAATATTAAAGATAAAAATGCACTGTCATCTAGGCGATTCTGGTATCCATTTCTTGATAAGTAATAATAAATAAAAATAACTTTATTAGTCTATATCAATTTAACATAGTATTGAGACACACCAGAGAGTAATACAATACTCGTGTTGAGGTAGACTCGCTCTTCCCAAGACAAATTTGTATTTGTAAAATATCAAGTAACAGAAAAGCTTTGTAGGGTATAATTTGAACGACCAATTCTAGTAAAATTCCCAGTAAAGTGATACAAAAGCAGCCAACTAACAATAGTTTTTCTCTATTACAGTACAGGCAAGCGATTGCCGGAGGCATGCCTTTACCGCACCAGCCTTTACCCCAGCACCACCACCCGTCCCCGCCCCCCTCCTCGGCGCAGTCCACCCCGTCCAAGTCGTTCGTGGCGGGCGCCGCTCTGCAGCAGTCGCCCTCCAACTCGTCGGTGGGCTCCCAACAGTTCCTCCCCTTGCAACAGAAGCAGCGCTCGTTCCTGACGTTCGGCTTCGGGGCGGGCTCCACGGGCAGCGGCACGGGCGGCTCGGCCGGCAACGCCTCGCGCCGCGAGAGCCACGTCAACGTCAACGTCACGCCCACCGGGCACGACCTCTCCTCCGACACGCCCGAGATACGCAAGTACAAGAAGAGATTCAACTCCGAGATATTGTGCGCCGCTCTATGGGGTTAGTATTCATTATAATATCCCACCGGCGCAGGCTGATTATGTAACTAAAAACCATCTAGTCTGGTCAACGAAAGATGAGATTGAAATGGCGGCACCACTTTCCGTGTTCAATTAACGTTTAAGGCGAGGCCAGTTCACGATCTGATGAAAAGTCTGATTTTTGAACATCCAATGTGAAGAACTGATGTAAAATTCTACTTCACAAAAATTACTGTAGACTGAAAAAGAAACAAAGAAGCAAATTAACTCTGTAAAAAAATCCTGAATAACACCATAAAAACTTATAAAAATAAATTTCCAATCGTCAGATTTCGTAATTTTCAACGACAGTGATATGATTTTTTATGCAAAAAGGATAGCTTTTTTATCGATCTAACACAATAACCGAGTACATTTTTAATAAATGATCCAGTATTTTCAGAAATCAATAAAAATGTACTAAAATTCGTCAAATTTCTGGCGAAGCGTCAATTAAAGTTATGCTATATTAAACCTTATTCTAAAGACATAGTGAAAGAGTAAATTTCGTGAACTGGCCTCGCCTTTAAGTTGAATTTTTAGATTTTAGCATTCACAATGCTATTTTTATATATTAATAAGAATGTTGAAGGTAATTCTTCACATTGATGAAATAACGCTGGCTTACAGCGAAAACGTAAAAAGTACTAGAAAATTTCGCCACTCCCACTGGCGACTCGGTAGCATAATTGGTTAGTGCATTGGGCCGGAATCCTAAGGGTGCGGGTTCGAGTCCCGTCTGAGCTGCTACGGGTGAGTCGATTTTTTCTAGTATTTTTTTTAAATATATTAAGTAACATAATAACGTTTAAAGGTTAAGTTATTGGAAACTGAACCTTAAAATAAGGCGCAAAATTAGTTCCATTTCCAACCGAGTCTCATCTTTCGTTGGCCAAACTAGCGACCAGTAATAATTACGGAATCGTCGCTATCGAACCGTTTGACAGAAGAAATCGCGAATTCGTCGCGGTCACGTTGCAATTACTGAGTTAGATAAAAGGAATTTTGGAGCATTTCCTTGCAGAAGTGCTCGTTTTTGTTAGTTCTTTGGTTGTTCGCTGGAGACAGCACTATCAGAGACTCGATTGCTGGTGCGAAATCGAGTTAGTGACGATTCCGTAATTATTACTGGTCGCTAGATGGTTTTTAGTTAGATAATCAGCCTGCCGGTCGAGTATACACACGACGGCATGTCAGATGTAACAGTTTAATTGCAAATTTTTTTAGGGTTCCGTAGTCAAATATTTTAGGATTCCGTAGTCAAATCGATAAGGAACCCAGTCATGTTTTTTATTACGTAAGGATATAAAAGCGGTCTCAAGGTGAACATTTTACGTTTGTTGTGCCGTTGTCTGTACGTCGTATACAAAACGACGTATCATACCTCGCTTTATTTTCTCAATAAAAGAGTGCATGCGATATAAAGGTCAACACTTACCTTCCAACATTGTCTATGTCACGAAATTAAGCATTTACCAAACTAATATGAAAAATATTAACCAGTAATTATTACTTTCAGGAGTTAATTTATTAATTGGCACTGAAAATGGTTTGATGCTACTTGACCGTTCAGGACAAGGAAAAGTTTATCAATTGATCTCACGACGCCGCTTCCAGCAAATGGAAGTGTTAGAAGGACAAAATATTCTCGTGACAGTCTCTGGGAAGAAGAATCGTGTCCGAGTTTATTATCTTAGTTGGCTCAAATCAAAAATTTTACGTACTGATGGCCTCAGTGATGTGAGTTATTACAAGAATACAATTTAACATACTTACATTTGCATTTTTTTAATCATTTATTTACTAAAATGTTTATTGTAACAGCAAGCAGAAAGAAGAAATGGTTGGATCAATGTCGGTGAATTACAAGGTGCTGTCCATTTCCGTATTGTGAAGTATGAACGAATCAAGTTCCTGGTGATCGCTTTGAAGGATTCCATTGAAATTTATGCCTGGGCACCTAAACCATATCACAAATTCATGGCTTTCAAAAATTTTGGAGAGTTACAACATAGGTAAGATGTGTTCACATCACACATGACATGTCTGTTGTGTTTTTTTTTTGTTATAACAACATTAACAGCGGTAAAAACTAAATGTGGATCGTATTTAAATTTTCAGGCCTCTATTAGTAGATCTTACCATTGAAGAAGGAACAAGACTGAAAGTAATTTATGGATCGGCTGACGGTTTCCACGCCGTTGACCTCGACACTGCCACTGTCTATGATATTTATATTCCAAAGCATGTGAGTTCATGGTCACATTATTATGTGCAAAATAAACGACTCTAAAATCATCAACTTTGACATAAAACCATTGTTTGGTTTGTTTGTGCATATTATAATTAAACACCCTTCTTTCAGACACAGGGAGCAATTATTCCACATTGCATTGTACCTCTTCCAAATTCTAACGGTGTGCAATTATTGTTATGCTATGATAACGAAGGTGTATACGTAAATACAAATGGCCGCGTCAGTAAAAATATAGTACTACAGGTAATTACTATCAATTTTGATAAATAAAAATCGATGTTTTGTTGAAAATGGACTACTATACAAATTTTTTTTCCAGTGGGGTGAAATGCCTACATCGGTCGCTTACATTGGAACGGGACAAATCATGGGTTGGGGAAACAAAGCCATCGAAATCCGGTCGGTGGAGAGCGGTCATCTCGACGGAGTGTTCATGCACAAAAAAGCACAACGACTCAAGTTCTTGTGTGAGCGCAACGACAAGGTGTTTTTCTCGTCCGCCAAAGGGGGCTCCTCCTGTCAGATATATTTCATGACGCTGAACAAGCCCGGCATGGCCAACTGGTAGGGGCGGCGCGCGCCTGCGGCTCCTGTGTACAGTCACGAGCAATAAGATGTACACACCATAGAACCTGGTCACATTACGTTTTGAATAACCTAGGTATAACATTATCACACTGAGATATATTGATTGAATGTGACATAGTTCTAAAGTGTGTACATATTATTGCTCGTGACTGTACAAGACATGCCACTAGGTATAGTCAATGTTACAAAAATAAACAATGTGCTTTGGTCATTTGAAATTCAAAGACTTGTGATAGTGACAGATGATAATTTATGCTCAAAAGACAATCCACGTAATTACATTCGAGTATTTGAGATCCCTTTTATTACATGTGTCATTTTGTACTGAGAATTGATACAACCTATTAAGAAATATTATTATAATATTAAGCAATAACCTCTAGAATAAATGTTTTGATATTGACAATTATTCATAAGTAAGTAAATATTGCTTAAGTTTTATTATTATGTTGCAATTGTTTATTTCTCAAAGAAAATGTAATGTCAAATCGACCTATCTTAATTAATTATATGGCCATATTATATTGTTTATAAAGTTAAGCTAGTTGGTGGTGATAAAGTGATCGGTCACATTATTATGTTTATGTTTTGAACAAAGATGAATGCCATTTTAACTGATATAAATAATTTTATTTTTGACTTTTAAATCCAATTATTGTAAATTAATTAACAAACTATCAAGTTAACCCACTCACGCTCATACAAATTGGCATTTAGTCACGTCACTTTGTATTATAATAAATAACACACACCAAACGACAATTTCATTAATGGATATAAAACCTCAAATTTGGTACTATTTATTATTTATTTGTTATTATGTACTATATTATTTACATGTATAAAGATGTAACTGTGCATATTGAAAATTATATATTTGATGATTTTTTTATTTGAAACTACCTTAGCGTAATAAAATATAAAAATATATTTTGCAATTTTTATTCTTTACATTAGATTTAACCTTACCCACAGAATACATAATAGTACAATACAAGTCTTACCTAGAAAAGGGCGCCGAGCGTCCAGTGGCACCACTATCACAATTTTTCTTAAGGTGGCATTGTTTTTAAGCAGCAGTATCTGCAACGTTGTTGATTTGGGTGAAAAATAAGGATAAAGGTCAACAGGGAGTAGTGGGTACTTTTGTCAGGGATGTTTATGGTCTGACAATAATAATGTATTGTGAACAATCAAAACAACCAACGTGTCCTACATTTTGGCATGGACCACTTTGAAAACCGCAATCCTGATTACATGGAAAATTGTGGTGTCCTACATCTTGGCATGGACCACTTTGAAAACCGCAATTCTGACTACATGGAAAATTTCTCCCCAATTAGTCCCAACTAGTCCTACTTTTTCGGAATTAGTCCCAAAAAGGACTGAAAGATTATAAGCGATTTAAATGGTCCATGCCAAAGCAAACCTTCATTTTGGCAGGGACAGGCTATATCTAGTGAACCTAAACACCTAACCAGGATTTGATTATTAAAAAAAAATCTCCCTTTTTTATGGATCCCGCAATGCCTAGAATCAAAACGAAATGAAGCGCCGTTCAAAAAATATAAAGGAATGATTTGGTCCCTGCCAAAATCAACCTACATCTTGGCGAGGACTTTTGAACCAGGTCACCTAGAGAAAATCTGATTATTGGAAACGAATCGTGTAAATTACTCCCAATTAGTCCTAAAGCCACAAAATTAGGTCCCCTTTAGTTTAGGAGAAATTCCGTTTTTTCATATAAGTACAGTCATGTCCAAAAGCGTACAGTAAAAATTAATTACATAAAACTATTCCGTTCCGTAATGCGCAGTGTTCCGATTGTAAAACATTAAGCACGAACTTTCGTAAATTGAGGAATGCACAAACAGTATCTGTGAACATAAGTTTTAACAATCGGAACACTGCGCATTACGGAACGGAATAAAGTTTTAGGCCCATATTACACTATCATGTATATATCATCCGAGATATATGTTTACTATCTTCGTCGGAGATAGCATCCGATAAATAATATATGATAGTGTAATATTGTCATGCCCCCCTAGCATGACCATCGAAACGCGATAATATAATATAGAGCTTAATCACGTTTAACTGCCATAAAACAATGGAATTTGACAGTCGAGTGTCGACAAAACGATATATATCGTGTATTGTCGGTCATGCTAGGGGGGCAGCCCTTCCTCCCTCCAGTTAAACGTGATAAATCACTAGGTACCATATCACGTTTCGGTGGTCATGCTAGGCTAAGAGGGAGGGATTGTAAGGGCGTTTTCCTACGAACAAACAATGACACGACACGATTGTCAACAGTGTTGCCAGAACGTACCAAAAAGTACAGTTGTCAGCACTATAGGCATGAAAGGTGTTGCTATTTTGTTTATTCAAATTTAGCTTTTTTTCACCCCATTTTACATGTATGTGAACTTGGCATTTTGCATTTTTTTTTTAAATTAGGTTTAATTTTCAACTTTCGTCTATGACAACATTTTACGGGAAAACGGCAACACTGAATTGGCACTTGGCAGGTGTTTTTTTTTCGTTCTTTGGTTATTTGGTCAGTTTATTTATTTTTATTTTAGAGTGGTTTTAGAATCGATTAGGATGAAATAGCTAACTATATAATTTTTAAATTTGAGATTTTTGCATTCACAATGCTATTTTAATACAATACTAAATAATATACTAGAAAAAAAAGTATTGATCTAATGCGAGTCGTATTTTTTCTAGTATATTATTTAGTATTGTATAAAAATAGCATTGTGAATGCACAAAGCTCAAATTTAAAAAGTAATAAAAGGTAAATCACTCGTTTTTACACTTTGGTGACAAGTATCTGTAAATGTACAATTATTATAAAAAAACGTCATCTTATCAAAAAGTGTCATGTACCTACATATTATTGTATTTCTAATTATAATGAAAAAACTTATACGAACTGAATTTTTATTGGTTTTGAAGCCGCTGGTTTCGAACCATCTTTCTCAACCACTTTCACTATGAGACTTCTACGGTGAAAAAAAATCTGCTGTTCCATACAAAAGCTTTTTAAGGTTTTTTTTTTTAAGTACAATTAAATACATAATGATGAACAAATACATAAAAGTCCAATACCTTACTCTGTCAAAATGAAACAGCTGATTTTTATACGGAAATGGTTTAATCAATCGGCTCACAAACAAAAAAGTAAGACGCCATCTTGGCTTTTTATTTTTTAATATTTCATTATTATTTTCTAGTCAAAATAGTACCTGAAACCGAGATTCATCAAAATCGGTCCACAAACAATAAAGTTGGCCGCCATCTTGGATTTTTTAAATTGCGTTGCTGTTTTCTTGTTAAAATAGTACCAAAAACCGTGTTTCATCGAAATCGGCCTACAAACAAAAAAGTTGGCCGCCATCTTGGATTTTTATATTTTTAATATTGCGTTGCTGTTTTCTAGTCAAAATAGTAGCAAAAACCGAGTTTCATCGAAATCGGCCTACAAACAAAAAAGTTGGCCGCCATCTTGGATTTTTTATATTTTTAAAATTGCATTGCTGTATTCTTGTCAAAATAGTAGCAAAAACCGAGTTTCATCGAAATCGGCCTACAAACAAAAAAGTTGGCCGCCATCTTGGATTTTTTATATTTTTAACATTGCATTGCTGTATTCTTGTCAAAATAGTAGCAAAAACCGAGTTTCATCGAAATCGGCCTACAAACAAAAAAGTTGGCCGCCATCTTGTATTTTTTTCATTTTTTTAACATTGAGTTGTTATTTTCTTGTCAAACTAGAAAAAAAAACACCTGTTCCATACATAAGTACAATGCGTAGGTAGGTACTCCATCGAAATGTATGAAACAGCTGATTTTTTTTTCGATTTCAAGGTTGGTCCTATAATGAAAGTTGTACAGTTTGATAGTGTGATCAGCCCCAAGAGAGGTTTTAAATTAATTACAAATAACCCTGTATAGGTATAAAGTTTCAAGTGAACCCATTGAAGGAAGAAAATCACTCTCTACTCCAAATATGAATAGTTTCGAAAGAAAAGCAATATAACTTTAAAATTAAATTTTATACATGACCATTTCATACTTCTTTTGAAATTATTTTGTACGCGACTGTACATGTTTTTGATATAGTCCAGGAGTCCGGGATCAAAATACCTCTAAGAAATCCTTTTTATTTTATGACTTAAAAATTAAGGTTTTGAGTTTCGAAAATGCATAAAAGTTACGTATTACTTTACGTTATACTTTTGTTTTACATTATACGTTAATAACACTTCATTATTTTAACACAAACACGCAAAAATAAAACAAGTTACAAACATCGTCACTAAATAGGAAGTCGGCTCCTGTACTATAAAAACCAAACTTTAATTCCGATTATCTCCTAAACTAAAGGGGGACTAATTTTGTGGCTTTAGGACTAATTGGGAGTAATTTACACGATTCGTTTCCAATAATCAGATTTTCTCTAGGTGACCTGGTTCAAAAGTCCTCGCCAAGATGTAGGTTGATTTTGGCAGGGACCAAATCATTCCTTTATATTTTTTGAACGGCGCTTCATTTCGTTTTGATTCTAGGCATTGCGGGATCCATAAAAAAGGGAGATTTTTTTTGAATAATCAGATCCTGGCTAGGTGTTTAGGTTCACTAGATATAGCCTGTCCCTGCCAAAATGAAGGCTTGCTTTGGCATGGACCATTTAAATCGCTTATATCTTTCAGTCCTTTTTGGGACTAATTCCGAAAAAGTAGGATTGTACACAAAATTGTGTCCTACATCTTGGCATGGACCACTTTGAAAACCGCAATTCTGACTACATGGAAAATTTCTCCCCAATTAGTCCTAACTAGTCCCACTTTTCGGAATTAGTCCTAAAAAGGACTGAAAGATATAAGCGATTTAAATGGTCCATGCCAAAGCAACCTTCATTTTGGCAGGGACAGGCTATATCTAGTGAACCATAACACCTAGCCAGGATCTGTTTATTCAAAAAAAGTCCCTTTTTTATGGATCCCACAATGCCTAGAATCAAAATGAAATGAAGAAGCGCCGTTCAAAAAATATAAAGGAATGATTTGGTCCATGCCAAAATCAACCTACATCTTGGCGAGGACTTTTGAACCAGGGGTGGAATTGCGTAAGGAAATCGTATTCATTTGACAGTTCATATCGTATTCCATCGGCTGCAATTTGTATGGGATGACATATATTATGATACAATATGAACTGTCAAATGAATACGATTGACTTTACGTATTATGCTCTCTTGGCCAAGACTGGTGTGCACCATTACAGTGGTAACAACATTGAACTAGGCACAGCATGCGGAAGATACTACAGAGTGTGTACATTAGCCATCACAGATCCTGGTGATTCTGACATTATTACCACACTGCCTGAGGCAATTGCTTAAGTCTAATAAACTAATATAAACCATTTTTTGTCTTATTGTACTTGTAGCATACATAGCACAGATTACTAAATAGTTACCACCTTTAGGGCTGATTTTTCGTGAATGTCAAGATGGCGGGATACCGACTGGTTTTTGAAATATTTCATGGCTAGGATAATAATATACTTAGTGCCATTTTGTGCCTATGTTCAAAAAATTGTGCCATTAATTAATAGTTTCAAAGATATTCAGCATTGCTGATTGTCCCGCCATCTTGATATCAAAATGGCGGCATAACCACCGGCAATCCATAATCAATATGTCGGAACGTTTTAATAAACACATGCAATTTTAGTGCCTTAATCTCCTGCATAAGAAAACATAGCAATGTGTTTATTATATATATGTAAGACGGCAATGAAACAGCGCGGTCGGGTGTCCTACATCTTGGCATGGACCACTTTGAAAACCGCAATTCTGACTACATGGAAAATTTCTCCCCAATTAGTCCCAACTAGTCCTACTTTTTCGGAATTAGTCCCAAAAAGGAGTGAAAGATATAAGCGATTTAAATGGTCCATGCCAAAGCAAACCTTCATTTTGGCAGGGACAGGCTATATCTAGTGAACCATAACACCTAGCCAGGATCTGTTTATTCAAAAAAAGTCCCTTTTTTATGGATCCCACAATGCCTAGAATCAAAATGAAATGAAGAAGCGCCGTTCAAAAATATAAAGGAATGATTTGGTCCATGCCAAAATCAACCTACATCTTGGCGAGGACTTTTGAACCAGGGGTGGAATTGCGTAAGGAAATCGTATTCATTTGACAGTTCATATCGTATTCCATCGGCTGCAATTTGTATGGGATGACATATATTATGATACAATATGAACTGTCAAATGAATACGATTGACTTTACGCAATCGCCTAGCTGGTCACCTAGAGAAAATCTGCTTATTGGAAACGATTCCTGTAAATTAGTCCCAAAGCCACAAAACTAGTCCCCCTTTAGTTTAGGAGATAATCGGAATTAAAATTTGGTTTTTATAGTACAGGAGCTGACTTCCTATTTCGTGACGATGTTTGTAACTTGATTTATTTTTGCGTGTTTGTGTTAGAATAATGAAGTTGTATAACGTAAAGTAATACGTAACTTATAAAAGTTAAAAATTTTTAAGTCATAAAATAAAAATGCTTCTTAGAGATATTTTGATCCTAGGGCTCCTGGACTATATCAAAAACGTGTACAGTCGCGTAGAAAATAATTTCAAAAGTATGAAATGTTCATGTATGAAATGAATTGTAAAGTTATATTGCTTTTCTTTCGAAATTATTCATAATTGGAGTGGAGTGATTTTCTTCCTTCAATGGGTTCACTTCAAACTTTGTACCTATACAGGGTTGTTTGTAATTCATTTAAAACCTCTCGTGGTCGTGGGTGGGGTTGATCACACACACCATCAAACTGAACAACTTTATATATGGGACAAACCTTGAAATCGCGAAAAACAAACACCTGTTTCATACATTTCGATGGAGTACGCATTGTACATTTGTATGGAACAGCCGATTTTTTTTCGTGATTTCAAGGTTGGTCCCATAATGAAAGTTGCTCAGTTTGATGGTCTGATAAACCCCACGTGATGTTTTTAATGAATTTAAAGTACCTATCCCTGTATAGGTTTCTCTAGTAATGATAAGGTAATAAGAGCACTACAGGGTAACGGAAATGGTGCATTCCTCAATCTACGAAAGTTCGTGTAAAAGGCTGCAGCTTTCGCAGAGCCGCAAGATGAGATGCTTAATATTTTACAATCGATCCTGGCTAGGTGTTACGGTTTACTAGATGTTGCCTGTCCCTGCCAAAATGAAGGTTTTGCTTTGGCGTGGACCATTTAAATCGCTTATATCTTTCAGTCCTTTTTGGGACTAATTCCGAAAAAGTAGGACTAGTTGGGACTAATAGGGGAGATATTTTCCATGTAGTCAGAATTGCTGTTTTCAAAGTGGTCCATGCCAAGATGTACGACACCAAAACAACACGACATCTATGGCAAAAAGAAGTTAAAAGAAAAACAATATTTAATTAAACATTTATTCATATAATTAGGTTCATCTATTAAATAAACCTGCTTTAGACAATCCCTCTGTTTCCTTTTGTGTCATAGGGACTAACATCAGACCTGGTACAGGTGGCTGCATTTCCAAATCTCGCAGATTATTGACTTTAACTTTAAGGTTAGAACGAAGATTATTAATGTCTATATTCAACTGTTTCTGGTCAGCTTCTAATATAGTTTTGGTTGCTTCTAGGTTATGTTTTATTAACACAGATCCCACTGTGACCCAACATTTTTGCTGTTGTGACTTTGTAAGGTCTCTTAGAGCTTCTCTATTTTGGTTTCTTCTTTTATCTAACAGAACTATCTCACGTCTATCTGATAAAATTTCTTCTGCTAGTTTTTCAACTGATACCAAATACTTTAAAACTTTCTCTTGGTCCTTCATTATAGTAGGTACTTAATTTGGTCAGAGTAGAAGCTTGCAGCTGCAGTTAGTACCTACTAACATAAAAAATTGTATCAATCATGGAATGCGTCACAGACACAGACTTACTCAAGGTTATTTGTAAAACACCAACAACCTCGCAGGAGTAGATTACTAAGATCTTATACAACAACGTTTATTATTCTACGACTTATCTGGAAAAAAAACAACATTCAATTCAATACATATGTCCAAACAGCTCATTGCGTTTTGTATGAAGTATGAAATAGTAGGTAGGTCTGCGAGTTTGTTGGTGTTTTACAAATAACCCTGTTTTTGTAAGCTATGTTTTCTTTATTATCATTCCTTAGCACACACAGAAATTCCCTATGAACATTAGGCACTACAAATTGAAACTCAAAATAAATAGTAAACTAATTAGTTGAAATAAATAAATAAACTCAAACCAAAATTGACACTTGACAGTGACTTTACTTTTTTTTGTTCCGTAGTTACCGCCTAAGGTCATAGACCATGCTGCCTCGTCTAGTTAAAGCTCCTACTCACGATACAATTTCTAGTTCAATTTGGTGACCCAATCTGCTGAGAGAGTTGACAGATTATTGGCGTATAGTTGGCAGACTCACCATGGAATTAGAAGGTTTTGATTATGTCAAAAAATTGTTAGTAAATAGTGAACCATAGCATATAAATAGTGATACTATGGTTTAGAAGATATTTGAGTATCTTGGTGAGGCTGCTAACTTGACGTCAAGTTAGCAGACACATTAAGAAATACAGTTCGTATCAATATGATTTATATGCCGAAAAATTGTTAGAAAATAGTGAATCGTATATACGCAAAATTTCAATAATATTGCTTCAATACAAGCCGAGATATTACGGTCTCAAAGTGGGCTGCTAACTTGACGTTTCTGTCGATGGCGATTCCAGAGAAACGGGTAAAAGTTTTAAACAAATAAATATATCAAAAAATTGTTAGTGAAATTGTGATTCTTACGATATAAATAAAAAAAGAATTCATCATTGCTATTTTCTAAAAATCGAATGTTAACTTCTACATAACACTCTGAATATATGCTGTCAATCAATATTGAACTTTGCTCCACAGTAATAAGGTTTAAACTTGATTGCAATCATGAGGTGAGTACTATCAAGCAAAAAGTGAATAGTACTGTAGCCCGCGGACATCTAAATCATCAAAAAGGTTACCGCTTGTCTTTTTGTTATTGTTATAGATTTTGCAATATTGTATACTAAAACCGAAGTCTTAAAGATCGTACCCCGCAGTAACCATAGACAGTGATAAATCTAAAATCTCCATTTATGTTAGTTATTTACTTTCGAGGTTACCGCATTGTTTCACTATTGTTCAACAGATTTGTTCAATTACTACACATATCAGTAAAACTATGGAAAGTCGCCATACACAAATTTAAACAATGAATTTACACTACTGACGGGGTATTGTAAGATTTGTAAGTATAGGTTTTTTTTTTCGATATTCTCTTTGGTCCGGGCAGGTTCGTACAACCACAGTATGCCGGTAAACTGGGGTGATTTAATGTTTTATTATGAAACGATCTTTATGTCAACATGAACGTAACATTTTGTACATGTTCGTAACAAAACGTGTGCGTAACTGCGTTTTACATGCACGTAACGGTACAATTATTTTGAGAAATACCCATTTAATCTTCAAGTTTTTGTAATAGAAAGATAAGTTTTATTTAATTTTTGCATTTTTTGTTTATGGATCAAATGAGTCTTAAAATCTAAACCGGCCACAGAAAAAGTCTTAAAATTGGTCTCTGGTTTGTTCAGAGGGCCTATTTATCTTTAGTATAAATTTGAAACGGTAACTCTAAAATGTAAATTATTTTCAAAATGGCCGGACTACATCTGGTCTAATGTATTGCCTACATGAAAAAAGAAGATTAAAGAAGAAGTTTTTTTATCAATAAATACGTTAGAAAAGGTCATTTTTAATGCTTGTTGTTTCCACCACCCAGTTGCGAATCACCCCAGTTCACCGGCATACTGTAACCTGCCCGGACCAAAGAGAATATCGAAAAAAAATCCTATACTTACAAATCTTACAATACCCCGTCAGTAGTGTAAATTCATTGTTTAAATTTGTGTATGGCGACTTTCCATAGTTTTACTGATATGTGTAGTAATTGAACAAATCTGTTGAACAATAGTGAAACAATGCGGTAACCTCGAAAGTAAATAACTAACATAAATGGAGATTTTAGATTTATCACTGTCTATGGTTACTGCGGGGTACGATCTTTAAGACTTCGGTTTTAGTATACAATATTGCAAAATCTATAACAATAACAAAATACAAGCGGTAACCTTTTTGGTGATTTAGATGTCCGCGGGCTACAGTACTATTCACTTTTTGCTTGATAGTACTCACCTCATGATTGCAATCAAGTTTAAACCTTATTACTGTGGAGCAAAGTTCAATATTGATTGACAGCATATATTCAGAGTATTATGTAGAAGTTAACATTCGCTTTTTAGAAAATAGCAATGATGAATTATTTTTTTATTTATTTTTTTTATTTATATCGTAAGAATCACAATTTCATTAACAATTTTTTGATATATTTATTTGTTTAAAACTTGTACCCGTTTCTCTGGAATCGCCATCGACAGAAACGTCAAGTTAGCAGCCCACTTTGAGACCGTAATATCTCGGCTTGTATTGAAGCAATATTATTGAAATTTTGCGTATATACGATTCACTATTTTCTAACAATTTTTCGGCATATAAATCATATTGATGCGAACTGTATTTCTTAATGTGTCTGCTAACTTGACGTCAAGTTAGCAGCCTCACCAAGATACTCAAATATCTTCTAAACCATAGTATCACTATTTATATGCTATGGTTCACTATTTATCACTATTTACTAACAATTTTTTGACATAATCAAAAGCTTCTAATTCCATGGTGAGTCTGCCAACTATACGCCAATAGTGAAATAGACAATTAAATTTCATACAAACAATATGACTATGACTACATTGCCTAAAATTGTATATAATGCCTGCATTTCACACATTGCTGGTAACAGATATTATCATATCGTTTTTTGGTGGCATATTTTCGGTGTCGAGTTTGGCAGATTTTGGCAGTTTTTTTGCCAGTGTCGGGCAGATCCGCCATTTCTGAGATGGTCACACTGCTGCCTCCGCCATTTGCTTGCTTGCCGCCCGCCCCGCCATTTTGCGGCAAGAAATTCTTGTGGTTGTGGTGTGGGTGGCTTTGCGTTTGCTTTCCGTTTAAAGTTTCAACAATTGTTTATTATAATATTGTATGACTATCTTGATTAGTGAAATAGTGTAACTATATTAAATAAATGTGTGCTATATCTCGCGTAATACTTTGAGTTCACTTTACCAAAGAATCCAAAACTCGTGCGGTCACGCCAACAGGGCTTGGATAAACTTCGTGGGTCACGCTCACGCTGCCACAGATTTGGACGCCGCAGGAGCGCTAAATAAGCAGAAATGGATGGACCACCAAGTCGAGGATTCCGTGGCGGTGGACGAGGCGGACCTCCAGGACCTAATATGCGAGGGAGAGGTGGATTCGATATGCGTGGACGGTAATTTTTATACTATTTCTCAAAACCCCACGCATAATTTTTAAAGCTATTTGGTTTGGGATTAGAAGGTTATAGGTTAGATTTTATCAAGAAGAAGGTTATTTATATAACTTTACTCATTCATTGACCCGTTTATTTAAACAGTTAAAATCGACTTTTGGTCTTTCTTTATAAAAAAATACCGAAGTATTTCAAGCTGTTCACTTAACGAGATTCCTATCTTAGCGGTGGCGGGCCCGGCATGCGCGGGCGTGGTGGGCCCATGAGAGGAGGTCCCGGTGGGCCACGTGGTGGGCCGAGAGGCTTCCGTGGCGGTCCGATGCGTGGCGGCGGTGGTGACCGAGGCGGGCGAAGCTTTCCACCCGGGCCACAGGGCCCAGGACCACATCCAGTACCTACCATTGAGTCGAGAGGTGCACCTCCTCCGAGTAAGTTTATAAATATCTACTTTACAGTATCTTGGGGGCAATCTTACTAAAGACTGGAACAACCTTTATATTGTATTACATACATAGGTCATGAAACTAAAGGTCATTGACCTCAAACGAGAGTCTTAAGACAACAAGTCATAGAAGTGAAATTATTTAACATTTTTCTGAGAAAACAATGTTTATACAATGGTATTAAATGTAAAGATAGGTTACCCGTGCTTCACAATGGCAAGATGAAAGTCAGGTAATTGCCCGACTTTCAATTAGTCATGCACAGTCTCGCGACACGGTAACACACGCGGCTCTCGTCAATCAGACGCAATAAAATTGTGAAATACCATAAAAAATGTCTACTTGCGTCTTTAGACGATGTACAAATTATACAGCAACGGTCAGAGATCGGAAAAATGCTTTATTTCACACATAAGTACTGTATTTAATAAAAATATGTATTTTCTATTACTTTATTTGGCCATATTGTACAAAGAGCGAGCTGTCTGCTTTGCGTGTGGGAGTGAAGGAGACAGCTGACGCGCTGTCAATTGGCAGCCAATGCGCATGCAGCTGCCAATGTGTGTATCTATAGTACCTTTACGCTGTTGTAAATAGCAATGATGTTGGCGCATAACCTCGCTTTACATTTAATATCATTGTGTTTATAAAAAAAATATTCAAAAATAATTTATTCAGTCTAGGCTGTTACAAGCACTTGTAAATGTCATAGAAGCTACGCCATCGGTTCGCAAACCCTAAGCGGGAGAAAAGGACTAGAGTAAGCTGTTGTTTATTTGAATGAAACCAATTTAAATCAAAGAATCTACTAAATTTTTCTGTCTCATGGGCTTATCACGTGGCCCTTATCAAGAATATCCTAGGTAATGTTCACAAACTAAAACAGCACGCAAATATGGCACCAAACAAAAAGCGGATCACTATAGTTCTGCTGTTTTTGAGACTGACTGGACATCTAGGGTATTCTAATATTCTTGATTGAAGTGATGGCCACATTGTTAAGTCCATTTTCCAAGTACCTAGTTCTGGCTTTTATAAAAGTAGTTTTCAAAGCTAATTATATCGGAAACTAGGTATAATACTTGATAAAAAAATCACAAGAAAAGATGTTTACAAAATAAAAACTTAAAAAAGTAGGCCTTAACATACTACAAGTCCTTGAAATCCTGCACACCTTGCGCACTCTACTGCTGAAATTTCATGTTGTTGCTAAGCTAATGCGTTGGTCTTAAAAGTTTGTTGAGTTGAGTAAATATTTTTTCTTCAAAGGAGGAGGATTTAATAACAGAGGGGGCCCAGGTGGTATGAGAGGACGAGGCGGCAGAGGTCGTGGGGACTTCGGACAACGTGGCGACCGAGGAGGTGGCCGAGGCGGAATGCCCATGAGAGGTGAGTCACCATAACTGAATTTTTATGTGTGTTTTATGTGTATGTCACTACATGTGCTCATTCAATAGCCCTAGACTTCACGCGCAACTTTGTGTGCGTGCAAAAACGTCACTGTGTAGCGTCTGTGTAATAGGTAGTACATTTTGTTACCGTTACTTTAAAATTAACGTTATTCCAATAAATTTTTTACGGGTATTATTAATGTTAAAGTTTAACGCTATATTTAACTAGGGACCGACCGAACCACTTTTTCGCCGAGAACTGAGACCAAGACCGAGTTTTTAAATTTTTTTTAATGTTTTTATAAAGTGGCGAATATTGATGAAAAAACACATTTGATCTAATCAGAATTCTTTATTTAATCGTAAAACTCAATTAGGTACCTACAACAAGTGAATAAAAGTAAATTTACCGATAAAATGTTTTAACGTATTTTTTTGTGTATTGTTATTTTTTTATAAAGGTATTCAATCCCTGGTGCTATGGTAGTAATGAGGTTGAATGAACAGGTCGCGGAGGTCGTGGCGGGCAGGGCGGCGAGGGTGGGGGCGGCATGGCGCCGCGGTCGGCGCCCGCGCCGCACGGCTCCACGGGCGGCGCGCCGCAGCAGGGCGTGCCCTACAAGCGTGGCGGCGGGCCCATGCACGGGGGACCTGGCGGACCACCTAAAAGGGGAAGGTTTGTATCTATACGCGTCCAGTCACGCTAGGATGAGCGCAATTACTATTTGTCGACATTTATCTCGCGATGTCTGTCGCGCTCACGTCATTGCATAGCAAACGCGACGCATATTCGTAAATACCCGACGCGTTATCCACTCGCTCGGGAAGTTTCGGCTGCCGCCCGGGCGGAGATGAGACATAAAGCATCAACGAATGACTAATTTTGCCACTAGCTATCAAGTCACCGTGGCGCAGTGGAGAGACTACTCTCCTTAAACGCGAGAGGCCTCGGTTCGATCTGTAGGACCAATGCGTTTTGATGATTTTTATTTAGGTATTTACTCCGACACGTCTGCTATTTACGAAACTATTTCGGGTGGCTAACGCGTCAGGAATTTACTCCGACACGTCTGCTATTTACGAAGCAATTTCGGGTAGATAACGCGTCGGGTATTTACGAATATGCAAGCGGGACAGACGTCGCACTAACGTGATAAAAGGGTCGATAAAATTTTGTCGCGGTGCTCATCTTAAAGTTTTCGACATCGGACTTCACCTAGCGATATTCTAGGTCTAGCCAATATCACCACACTAAAGGTTACTATTAATTATGTATTCTATTGTTTGACCATGTTAAAATAAAAAAATACATAATAATAATTGATTTCTGATAATATGTATGTACCTATTAACAAAATCTGCCAAGTCAACACCTCAAAAGTTCAAATAATCACAAGGTGACTAAACCTTGAACAAGTCTATTGTAGATTAGGCTTTGCAATTTCAATTTCCTACTTGGAATTCGTAAAGTATATAAAAATAATTGACGTAACTTATAATTGACAATAGGTTCGAGGGTCCGCGCGGCGGCGGCGGGCGGCCGGACTACCAGCAGTCGCCGCAGTCGCACAACGCTCCGCCTTCTAACGGATACGGACCTCCAGCGTATGTACTGTTTCACTTACTGGCTATCCCAAAACCAGGGATTGATAACGTTATTTTTAACAAATACAACCCGCGAAGATAAAAAATTGGATTGAAAATGGCGGCTCACCGCGCTTACTATCCCCGTCAATTGGTAATGCGCCTGGCGGCCATGACAGGGGTGGAAAATGGTCAGTAAAGTCAGTAAAAGTCAGTTTTTTTGGCTAAGGTCAGTAAAAGTCAGTTTTTTCGAAAAATGTTCAGTAAAGTCAGTATTTTCATGAGCCATACGGGTTTACGGTCTGGTTTCTGTAGATTGAGGTGAAAAAACTGATCAAAAACGCTTTGCGCGGCAGTTTGTTTAAGACTACAACGACAGGCAAAATTATAAAAGTAGGTAGGTAGTGGATGGTACTGACTAACTAAAAATCGCGCTGCGCGGCCAATTTCTTTGCTAATGATAAGCAAAATTGTAAGATTTTTGGATGAAACAGACAAAAATCGTTTTTTTTTGCTATGAACAGGCAAAATTACAACAGTAGTGGATGGAACTGACCGCGCAGTGCGACCGATTTTTGTACTAAAGATAGACAAAATTACAAGAATATTGGATGAAACTGACTAAAATTCGCGCTGCGCGACCTTTTTTTCACATTTTGAGCAACCTAGGCAGGCAACTTCCATCCTTTCGAAAATTGTAAGCCTAGTAGTAATACCATAACCATGATAACTTATAGCAAACCTAGGGCCCCTTGATATAATTTGCCACAGGCTCCGCGCTGGCTTAATCGGGCACTGGATTTGGTCAGTAAATGGTCAGTATTTTAGAAGATTTTAGTCAGTAAAATCAGTAATTTTGTCCATGGAAACAGTTTCCACCCCTGCCATGATTTTAACCTCAAAAACGAAAAACAATTGTAATTTTTTTTATATACCTAGACCCTATCTTATTGAAAATAAAAATTAATTTATTAGATTACCTATTAGAATTTTCTTGTTTCATGACATTTTTAGTTACCGATCACGTCGATGTGGATGTTAATGTGACAAGGTTCCAGCGCATTACCAATTGACGGGGATAATACTACAAGTGTGACAGAGATAAGTGTCATGCGCCCGTTCTTCTTGTCATTTTGTGCGTTTCTTCAGTTAAAAAAAATCTGGAAAGCGTGGTAGGATCGATGGACGGGCATCATCAAAGAAAGATTAAATTACCGTGAGGAACACGACGCGAGGAGGAGGAAGCCATTTTGACTTTGAGAGAGAGCGATTGTGTTGTGCCGTTTAGTGTGCGAGCGAAAGTGAATATGATCGACGCCATTTCTAATTCCATTCTTTATCTGCGGGGGTTGTAATATCCTTGCTTTAATATAATATGATGATCCCGTAACACGATAGGAATGTGCCGTCTGATACACACATGACGATACTTAATATCTGATATTTATTAAAAATTGTTGTGTTCAATAGAGAAAAATTTAATATGCTATTTAAATAATTACCTGTTTTTATAGTCACACAGGTTACCAGCCCTATGAGGCGCCAGCACAAGAACCTTATGCTCAGCCATCATACAATACGCCCAGGTAAATATGTTTTTTTTATTTAACAGTCTTCATTGTACAGTCAGCAACGAAAGTCACTTAACACATTAGTACTTTGTCAAAGCAACTTTCTTGACAGATGTCTCACAGTTTGAAACATTTATCAAAAAGTTGCTACGATAAAGTACTAAGGCGTTAAATGACTTTCGTCGCTGACCGTACATTTACAAAACAAATGTCACAACAGTCAAACTGTAATAGCATTCTCTCCCAGTGTATGCAATTTATATTCAATATTTTAATACACTTTTTTTATGATGAATACAACACACAGATAGGAATTGCCGTCTGATACACATATGCAGATAGTGTAAAATCTGAATGTTTTTGTTCTCATAGAACGATGTCTGCTTTCATGACCTTTGATTAACATGCAATTTATCGTCAACAGTTCGTACCAAGGCAGTAATTATTCTGCACCTGCTCCATCACAACCTTCCGGTTACAATTCTGGAGGTTACGGATCTGGTGGCTACGGCTACTCCACGGGGGGCCAAAGTGGCTACGAAAATGATAGCTATGGGTAAGTTGAACGTTAACTCTTGTTAGTTATTTTAGTATTACCACAGGATATATTAGTTCTAAACTCCTAACGTACTGAAGCCCATCCGCGCGAGGACAATCAAATAATAAGCTACTCTCACTGCACGGCAATAAAGTACATCCCTGGTATTACACTACTTTTTGAATCCCTTTTCAAATTTTTTCAGTACATTCTTAATTCTATAACAGCAGTATAATCAATGGGGTTGGTAAACTTTTTCGAAGAGAATTGTTTTATATTTTTTTTTGATAGCACAAGTTTGAAGAATAAAGAAAATAATAATATTATGATTTTTTTATTTTACCTTGTTAACTAAATATATTTTTTTATATTATTATCGCGATAAAATATCAAACATACGGCTGAACACGAAGTTCCTTTGCATTTACTGATTTAAAAAACTGATTGATAGATTTGACAGACAGTGACAAAGAGTAATCATACCTTTGTTTTTTTTGTTTTGAGCAACAACATAGAAAGTCTTTGGAGCAAAGGCATAACCTACGCATACAGCCGTAATAGTGATTTGTTGTACTATCACAGAATATATAATAGTACTAACGTACAGAAGTCCGTCCCCGCGAGGACCATCAAATAATAAGCTACTCTCGCTGCACGGCAATAAAGTACAATTTCAAACTGCACAACGCTGCGTGGATAAAATTATATGCACCTACGAAGAAGAAAGAGAGGCGTCTCTTTCTGTCGCATAGCTCTGTCTCAACCGACACATTTCGGGGTTGCTACTCGCTAGTTATTGATATCATAGAAAACATTCGTTATGCCCATGAATAAACAATGAAATTACTAATAGGTACCTACTTATAAAATAAAATAAATCTACCTAATAGGTGAGCTGAGCATATTTAAAGAGCATAAATAATAAGTATTTCTAAGTACCTAGTTAGAGAAGCTCGATGGCGCAGTGGTATGGCGCCTGGCCCAGCGATTGCGGAGGTTAAGCAACTTTTGCAAGGGTCGGTTATGGGATGGGTGAAAAAAAAATTTATATCTCGAGCTCCTCCGTGCTTCGGAAGGCACGTTAAGCCGTTGGTTCCGGCTGCATTTGTAGTTGTGAACACCCGCTAATCCGCATTGGGCCCGCGTGGTGGTTTAAGGCCCATCCTCCTTATCCACCCATAAGGAAGGCCTGTGCCCCTGCAGTGGGGCCATTAAAATGGCTGAATGTTAAGTTGTTTAAATAAGTAAACCTACCTAGATACTTGTGAAATAATATTATTTGGGAGTGGTGTCACAGAATACCTATATAATTGATAATGCAGTATTTTTTAGCTTTTTTCTTTACTGGTGCCATATTTCGAACTTCGATACCTACAACTAAGTATGTAAATATGTATACAAAAAATACAATAAACTTTGGTAGGTAGGTAGGTACGTTAGTAATTATGTATCAAAAACGAAGTGCATGCAGTTTCGCAATCGGCGCTTGACTGACTCGTTTCGTTCGTGACGTTCACGCGCTGCGCTCTCGTCGCTTGCACACGCCACGCGTTTCGGTCGGCGCGGTGATATCCCTCGACAATGGCCCTCTTGGAGTGGGCCGCGAGCAGTAGGCTAATATAAAAGTTTAAGCGCGGAGTTATACCCCCCTGGTACTATGCTGTAAATTAAAAATTATTTTTTTTATTTAAATTAAAATTAAGCATTATAAAAATTCTACAATTTGTTATTCCTGACTCCAAAGCCAAAAGCTACCAGAAAATTTAAAATTCACAACAGTTTTGGAAAAGTTTACCAACCCCATTATTGAAATAAGAAAATACACTGTTTACGCATCGCGCACGCTTGCCTTAATTTTTGGGATATAAAAAGTGTCTGCAAACTGAATTTGAAAAGAAAGAAAACATTCATAACATTATCATACCATTTTTTTATTACTTCCTTTACCTCATTTAATTTTGAAAAGCGTTGCATTCATCACGGGAACTGGGAGAAAAAAATCCATTATTCCCGCCACGGGACTACTGGATTAGATTAGAGGGCGTTTATATTCTAAAAATGTTCTGCTAGATAATGTACTAGAAAAAATACGACTACGACGGAAAGATATTTCAATTGAATGTCGAGGTAATTCTGTCTTACGTGAAATAACGCTGTCTTGCAGCGTAAGAGTAGGATATACTAGAAGAACTTCGACGATGTCACTAGTGACTCGGTAGCTCAGCGGTCAGAGCATTGGACCGGATATCCAAAGGTCGCGGGTTCGATTCCCGTCTGAGTATTGATCTGGTGCGATTCGTATTTTTTCTAGTATATTATTTAGTATTGTATAAAAATAGCATTGTGAATGCAAAAAATTTAAAAATGTTCTGCTAGATTATTGCAATACGGCCCTATTTTCAATGAAGCCAGAAAATTGTTCAGGCATTTTTCCGATGTCTGAACTGACTGTTAGTTTTATTAGTCAGATGTGTTTGAGTGTATTGTGTGGTGCAGGGGAGGAGGCGGCGGCGGCGGCGCCGGAGACGCGGGCTACGGCGCCGGGGAGGCCGCGTACGGCAGCGCCGCGCCCGCCTACGACTCGTATTCTCAGCCTTCCTACAACTCGTACCAACAGTCGCCAGCGCAGTACGGCAGCAGCTATGGTAAGTATGACAAATACTGAATCCACTGTATACGTACCGAATCCTGCATACACTTGATACAGTATTTCAAAACGAAGAATGGGCGTCGGAAAACATCGGAAACGATCGTCTACATAACAAAGTTTAACCCTAAAAGTAAGATAGAAAGAAAAATAATTTATTTGAGACATGAACACAAAACAAACACTGAAAATCGGACAGATAGTCTCAAAACGGTCCCGACTCAACATAATGCGTGGTCTGCGACCAGCGCTGATCTTCCGCCGGGACCGGTTATTTACAATTTCAACTTTATCGCAATGAAATAAATGTCAATGTCATTTCAAAGAAAATCAAAAACACGATGCCCATTTTTTATCTTGTCGTACTGTACACTGTTTTTATTTATTGTACTGTGATTTTATTTTGCTAGAGAGCAATGTAAGTTAAATACTATTTATACACTGAAAACTTTTTAGGAGTTAATTTTAATAGATTCATTTTACTAAAAAAAACAGAAAGTAACAAATGAATTGTCTAAGGATATGAACAAACTAAATGGTTTGTCATTTATGAATAAACTTCGTGTGCCCTATATCACTGCTAAGTTCTGTTGGTTGTGCCCTATATTGAAAATGCAACAATAGTAAGTAATCAATGAACAAAAGCATACATTATTATTAGGTAGGAAGAAAGTAGTAGAGTAGTGGCTAGAGCTTTCACCAAAGTTTTCAAAGTAAAAATATATGATAAGTACTGTAAAAATAAAGGCTTTCAAGCGATAACACTCTTGAATATCTATTTATAAGTACTCTGAAAATCTCACATTTCTAATAATCCAATTCTTTAAATATGATATGACACAGCAAAGAGAGCAAAGATGATAGAAAAAAATTGATGGACAAGTAAACAGCATGTTGCTTAACAACTGTGGAGTGGATGTCATATCATAAAACAGACTATAGTAGCCAACTGTTTATTTTACCTTTGACTGCTCGTACAAAGTTGACAGTGTAACTTTATACTAGCGTAGCGTCAAGCTAATAATAGTAAGCGGTTTTCCAGTAGTTTTTTCAATTCGCTGCGTGCGAGTCACTATTATGTGGTCAGTGCCTGAATTAAGGGACATGTAATAACGCCCCTAACCAAATGTCATAATCAAATAGAATTATTTATTGAATAAAAAATATACATCCAAAATAGCTTCCATAGCATGGCGTCGAGTCGAGACTACGACAGTTGAGCAGGGTCTATAGTGCGATCAGAGCTATTTTACCTCTGATAATAAATTTATTCATTGTATTTACAATCAGAAATGTCGTTTTCAGAAATATGATAACTGTGAACGGACTATAGCTGTCGTTGTCATTGTACGGATGGATGACAATCACAGACAAATCTGCTTTGCATGAATAACAACACAAATCATAATTTACCAATTTCAACATAAGTACACAGAAGAACGTGAAATAGTCCTTATTTCATTGTGACTAAATCTCATAAACATTAGTTTTTTTTAGTTTTGTTGTTATTCATGCAAAGCAGTTATGTCAAACTGAAGTGTCGAACCACAGACACAGAGAATCAATTTAGTATGAATATACTAAACTTAGATGAATCAATAGAAAAGAGAATAATATCAGAATAATTTTAAGAATCATAAGAAAGCAACAATTCTATTGAAATGTGATTGGTTATGTATTGAATGGGTTACTACGAACACTTTTTAAAAGAAAATGATCATTAATGAATGATATAAAACATGTGTAGTTTAGATTTAGCTTTTATTATGGATATTCACTTATGGTGTATAACCACAAGATCTCTTCTATACCTACCAGTATTACAAATAAGTATTAACTAAGCATCTTTAAAATTGTTTGCATTACAGGCAGTTGGTGATCTGTTTGACTATAACAGAATATGATTTGCATCTTATACCACACACTCGAAATATAATAGCTGGATCAAATTTATTGAAGCATTCATGGGTATAACTCTTTGTGACAATGTATTGTGTTAGGTATTATTAAAGAAGTACAATTTCAGTATTTCAAGTTTTAGGTAAATGACAAATAAATTGTGAAGTGACAAAATAAGTATGTTTTTCTTTCGACTAAATAATGTTAAATGTTTGCATTAAAGATTTAATGGATTTCTGCAAAATTCCTTTCAATTTCCTTTTATATCTCAATTTTTTATTTTCAATATTTCAATTTCCATTTAGTGACATAAAGTTTATGCAGAAACTTGTAAGATCTACTTTTTTGTAGATAAACATTATAGGTACCATAATGTTCTGTTTAGATATAAGCTCCAGATTGATAATAAAACTGTAAAAGAATTGTGTAAGTATAATTTATATGAAAGCTAATAACTTTCTTATCTCGTTCACAATGCTGACAGAATAATAAATGATGTGTCTAAAAACTCTGGTATATTCATTTATCTTAATATATAAAAGAAGAAACTGACTGACATATCAACGCACAGCCCAAACCGCTGGGTCTAGAGATACCAAGTTTGGCACGTAGGTTCCTTATAAGGTCTAGCGGTGCACTAAGAAAGGATTTTTCAAAATTCACCCCCTAAGGGGGTAAAAAAGGGGATCAAAGATTGTATGAAAGTTCCTCAGTTACGAAGTTAGGATCTTCAAATTTTGTGTTTAGGCTGACGATTGAAAATTAATATAGATGTATCTCAGCTTTTTTGAAAATTCTACCCCTGAAGGGGTGAAAAGGGGGATGGAGTTGTGTATAGAAAATCCTTCATTTTCGAAGTAAAAATCGCTAAATTTATAATTTCGGCTTATGGATGGAAATCTAACGCATCGTATTGTTAGTATTTGTATTTCAACCCCTGTGGCTGTGGGGGTGAAAAGGGTTAAAAAAAACCAAAAAAAATAGATATATGACGAACATAGAACCTCCTCCTTTTTTGGAAGTCGGTTAAAAAGAGGTCGCATGTATGAAATAAATATAAAATAAGAAAAATTAATGAAATTTATTAATGTCGTTATTGGGGTTTTCTGGGATGACGATTGCAAAAATGAAATTTATTTGGACATGATTTAACCTCTAAAGGGGTGAAAATGGGGTTCAAATTTTGTATGGAAAAATAATATAAAATAGACATTACAACTTCAAACTTCGTAGGAGCACGTCTTAAAATAAATATAGGCAAACATATATTTTGTTATTTTGAAAATCCACCCCTTAGGGGGTAAATGGGGTAAGTAAACATTAAAATCGATATGGATGTCGTTCTTGAGGTTTTATGGGATGGTATTGCGAAAATGACATTTATTTCGAAGTCCAACGGGGACGGGAACGGGAACCCTAAGGTTCCCTAAGGATTTTCTCTAATGTCCACGCGGACGAAGTCGCGGGCAGCTAGTAAATTATAAAGCAGCAAACATTTTTTATATATAAGTTAGTAGTGTCTAAACATCTTTGCACAGTGTATGTTAATAATCACTTTAGTTCGCCTAGCAGCCATGTCAAACTCAAAATCCTTGACGTAGAGTCAGTGGGCCACAAACCCTAACCATAAAGAAAAAACTCATTGTATAGGTAAAGTCGCATCAGGAAACTGTTGTTATTTTAAAATTGGATCAGCGCCGCAGGCAAACGTAAAGGGCCGCATGTTTGACATGGCTGGGTGCCTCCAAAGGTGTTGATAGAATAGTCAAGGTTCAACAACATTCTACTTATAGTATTTTACATTACAGCCAGACAAAATGGTGACAGTACAAAGTGATAATTTGGTTGGATGATAATATGATAACTGATAATTGTACAAAGACATACACGTTATAGAAAAATTACAATTTGAGCAACAAAACAGATACAGACAAGTTATAGAAAAAATATAATTTGGACAACAATCAATAATCGTTTGACATAATATGCAAATGTGCAATTTGTTTTAAACATGTGGATAAAAAGCTTGTCACAATAAATGTCAAATACCCATGAAATTAACAAATACATGAACTTTAATTATGTGACAAAGTATTAATGTAAAATCTTGGTTAAAAGATATGGATGCTACTCTGGATGCGAATCCACTTGCAAAGATAGGTAGGTTAGACAATAAAAAAGAGGTGCTACTACCTCGTTATTTTCAGGATAATCCTCTCACAGGACTGGAGAACTAAAAATATCTTATAAATATACCTATTATTTGAAATTGTACTATCTAGAGATGCGACATGAACTTAAAATAGGTATATTTAAATGATACACCACTGCTGAACGTGAAAGACTGTTTATGTATAACAACTCGGTTGAAGATTTATTGTAAATGCATTTACCAGGTAATAATTATTTTAATATTTTTCATAACAACTTTGGTAAATACTTAAGTAATGATAAATGGAAGCACATCGACTTACAATAGATTAGGTAGGTAACAGTGGCAAAGGGTCCATACAAGCTGGTTCCCATCGGCTTCCTTTTGAAATCTCATTCCAGCGATCCACTATGCTGATCATAACATTTTTGTAGAACTACTTAACTTCGCCATAATTTCACCCCTCGCCACTAGTAGGTAAATATATTTTTGGGTACTTGTTAGATAGTCAAAAATTCAAATGACTATTTTTTTTAATGTCCTAATTGGTATCATATGGTGTAATGGTTCAAAAATAAATAAGTATAAGCAAGTTCAAAATGTAAAAATAAATATTTCACCATCGAATTTACGGCGACAATGCACATTATATTGTCATTAAATATGGCATAACATTATAATTTCATTAAGTAGGTTTAAGTATACATTGAAAGGCACAAACTGCAATAATTATAATAAAATAATAACAATGACGTTATTAAAAAATCATGTATTTTGATTTTAGACATTTTGAATTAAAATTCTCGTGTCCAATAGTTTTTCACTACAAAGTCAAGAAAAACTATGAAAGAACTTCAATTAATATTTATTTCATTTTGATCCAGCTGAAATATATGGTTCAAATAATTTCAGTACAATACAATAATATTAATAGTTAAAACAGTATTTAACTTTATAAGGTGTAAGAGATCAATATAATAAGGTACCTACATGTATAACATGGTACCCAAGCATGAAAAACAATTGTTAAATTGTTCATGAATCATGTTTAGTAGGTTCCTATTGGAATAATTGAATATCTTAGGTATTTGAAATAATTTTCTACACTTGTGGATAATAATTATAAGGATTATCGTTTTAAGTAGTTACATAAAACACAAATGTAGTTTCGCTTCCAAAAAAATGTTTTATCATTTCTGATCTATTTATTTAATTTACAGGATATGGATAGAATGAAGTGACATGATGAACATGTCGTTGAATCTACACCAGTAAAATTGAAATTACTGGATCAATGAGCAGAGCATTGTTACTTGTGGGGTAAGCATAAAAGAGCATTTTATTATCTTTCTAGTGAGCATTGAGGACGATGAACATTACATGAATCGTGGTCATGTACAAAACGAGTGTCATGCATGATGATCATGTCATGACACTAGTTGCAATACTTGTGACACTTGTTTCGTAGTGTTGTGAGAAATCGAAGTAGGTACTCGAAATTCTGTCAGTCGGCAATAAGTAACAGTGTGACTCGATGCAATTTTTTTTTCTCATATAATAGTGTGACACGTTCGAAAAAAAACGCATCGGGTAACAGAGTGACACGAAGTGTATTTTTATTCCCATTCTAGTAACATTGGTTCGTGTATACAATGTGTTACAAAAAACCCCTAATGCCGAATATGGTACTCGTAGATAGGTACCATCAAACTGAACAACTTTTACTACGGGACTTAACGGGACCAACTCTGAAATCGAGAAAAAATCTCCTGTTTCATACATTTTGCTACTTTTGTTATTGATTAATTTTTGTATGAAACAGCAGATTTTTTTTCTCGCGATTTCAGGGGTTGTCCCATAGTAAAAGTTGTTCAGTTTGATGGTCCCTATCTACCATATTCGGCATTAGGGGTATTTTTGTAACACGTTGTATAGTGTGACACGTTCGGAAAAAAATCGCCATCGAGTGACACTGTTACTTGTTGCGATTTTTTTCTCAACCAGTCACAGTGTGACGAACACGATTCACTGTGACTCGTTACGAATGAAGAGCATTTCCGCGACACTACAGTTTCACGTGGGTCCAGTACTTGGTTTCGAATGACGCTGTAGCGACACACGTGTGGCGAAAAAATGTCAGTGTGGTACGCTGGAGCGAAAAATCATTGGAGCGAAACCTACTCGGTCGAATGACACGACAGCGACGAACTTTGTGGCGAAAAAGGTAATATTTTAAGTAGGCAAAAAAAATGAGTACAAATACGTCTTTGGTTTCTCGTTACGGATGAGGTTCGTCGCTGTCGTGTCATTCGACCGAGTGGGTTTCGCTCCATTGATTTTTCGCTCCAGCGTACCACATTGACATTTTTTCGCTACAACGTGTGTCGCTACAGCGTCATTCGAAACCAAGTACTGGACCCGTTTCACGTCGTTTTTACACGGTGCAGTTACTTAATAGTTGCATGACATTTTTATTGTTAACGTCACGATATGGCGGGATCCCCTCTGGTTTTTGAAATATATCGTGGCTAGAATAAAGTGCCATTTCGCCATTTTCGCCCGTTCTGAAGAACTGGTTACTCAATTTGTATTTTAAAGTTACCCATTTTCAATATCTGTAGTCGCCCTCTGACCGTCGCCCACTTAGTATTTCAGTACGCTATATTCAGTATTTTTGATATCCAAAATGGGAATTTATTGTTACCCGATTAAATACTACCCATTTTTTTATTTATTTGATCTCTTTATTGTACTACAATAAAATAATGTACAAGAGGCGGACTTAATGCTAAAAGCATTCTCTCCCAGTCAGCCCTTAGGGAACAGATAGTACAGAAGTAGAAGAGTATTCTAAAAAAATATTTTGTATACAGCGTACAGCCACCAAGTTGTTTTTTAACCTTGGGCTGTCAAGACAAATCTAAAGATATCTTAATCATAGAAATCCGTTTAGCCGTATGAAAGATGGGGTAATAAAGAATATTACATACAAACTTACAAGATACGCGCGAAAAACATAACCCTCTTGCAGTCGGGTAAAAATTAAACAGAACTTCATCCATGTAGCAAATATTAGTGGCTTTTGAGACCAAATTCAATCATAATACAAGTTATTTTTTTTTGGCGAGTGCCTTCTCCTTTGCCTTAATGACGGGGATTGATAACGTTATTTTTAAATGTATCGTTATTTCTTACTTTTTTACCGTTACTTTTAACGTTAACGTTATGTCAATAAATAACGTTACTTTAGATAACGTTACATTGAAATTAACGTTATTTCAGTAAATAACGTTAATTTTAACGTTATTTCTTACTTTTTGTTACCGTTACTTTAAAATTAACGTTATTCCAATTAATAACGTTACTTTTTTACCGATAATTTTACCGGTACTATTGTACCGGTAAAGTTTAACGCTATATTTAACGGTTATTTTACCGGTACAATAATTTTAACCTTATTTTTACCGGTAAATTTATCGATAAAATGTTTTAACGGTATTTTTAACGTTTTTTTCCGGTATTTCAGTCCCTGCTTAATGATGTCGGAGACCGCGGCGCTGATAGAACGAAGGACACGCATAAGCGCCCAAAGTACTCCTTTTTATCCCGAATATATCTGTGGAATTCGGGATAAAAAGGACATTGTCTCAATTGTTAGATATTTAGTTGTTATTGTTAGATAGTTCGCTGCTCAAAGTTGAGGTTCTGAGAACACTCTGCATATTGATTTATTTTAATAATTTAAACTTATTTAAAACAATTTATTTTGTTTACAGGTATCACAAGTGGAGTATTGGAGTTGAATGTGTCCAAACTATAGGTTAAGGCCCTCCCTGCGTTAAGCGGGATCCCGCCGCGGGTACACGGCGCGGGAATATAGATTGCTGGTTTTTATGACGGTCAGATGCTTGCAGTGCATGAGTAAAAGCTCTAATCTATGTCGCCCCGCGCGCGTGTCCCGCTTAACGCAGCGGAGAGCCATAATATGACAATAGTTTTGTTGGCGCCTCTCTCTCTTTATGTAATAAACAATGAAAAAATCTTTTTGGTTTTATTGTAAATAGAAAGAAGAGTATTTCTATATATTTGCACGATAACGTAATCCTTTCAGTCCTACATCTTGGCATGGACCATTTTGAAAACCGCAATTCTGACTACATGGAAAATTTCTCCCCAATTAGTCGTGAAAGTCAAGATGGCGGGATACCGCCTGGTTTTTGAAATATTTCATGGCTAGGATATAGTGCCATTTTGGTGCCTGTGTTGAAAAATTGTGCCATTAATAGTTTCAAAGATATTTAGCATTGCTGGTTATCCCGGCATCAAGACATCAAAATGGCGGGATAACCACCGGCAATCCATAATCACTTGTCGGGGCCATCTGTCCGAATCGTATGTTACACTTAAGTTTTGTAACCAGGAATACAAATTAATAGGCGGGCGTTAGTGCGCTCAAGTCACTGTTACCGTGATTCGGAACTTTCCATTTGCAAAGCCAGTTTTAATTTTAAATATTGATGATGATCACAGACCTCATTGGCTGTCGTGTTTCATTGAAAATTTGGTTCCATTTCTGAATTACACGTGTATAATGAGTTTCAATACTAACATTTACGGTCAGACGCAGGCAATGTTTCTATGAAAATCCATTGTTACATGTTAGTAATGGATTCTCATACAAAAATTGCCGGCGCGGTTTAGGTCTGTCCGGAAACTCCGATTTAGCCCGAAGAAGGTTGTCAAAATAATGTTCGAATTTCCAAGCATGTTTGAGAAATGGATATTTTGTAGTGCAGGTACTTACTTATTGATACAATAAACCAGTCAACTCCCGACCGCGGTGTCCTACATCTTGGCATGGACCACATTGAAAACCGCAATTCTGACTACATGGAAAATTTCTCCCCAATTAGTCCCAACTAGTCCTACTTTTTCTGAATTAGTCCCAAAAAGGACTGAAAGATATAAGCGATTTAAATGGTCCATGCCAAAGCAAACCTTCATTTTGACATATCTAGTGAACCTAAACACCTAGCCAGGATCTGATTATTCAAAAAAAAACTCCCTTTTTTATGGATCCCGCAATGCCTAGAATAAAAAGGAAATGAAGCGCCGTTCAAAACATATAAAGGAATGATTTGGTCCCTGCCAAAATCAACCTACATCTTGGCGAGGACTTTTGAACCAGGTCACCTAGAGAAAATCTGATTATTGGAAACGATTAGTGTAAATTAGTCCCAATTAGTCCCAAAGCCACAAAACTAGTCCCCCTTTTGTTTAGGAGAAATTCAGATTTTTTATATAAGTACAGTCACGTACAAAAGCGCACAGTAAAAATTTATTACATAAAACTATTCCGTTCCGTAATGCACAGTGTTCCGATTGTAAAACATTAAGCATCTGCTCTTGCGGCTCTTTGCGAAAGCTGCAGCCTTTTACACGAACTTTCGTAGATTGAGGAATGCACCATTTCCGTTACACCCTCCCTGTAGTGCTCTCTTACCTTATCATCACTAGAGAAAATATGCAGGGTTACTTTAAATTCATTAAAAACATCACGTGGGGTTTATCAGACCATCAAACTGAGCAACTTTCATTATGGGACTCCATCGAAATGAATGAAACAGCTGTTTGTTTTTTGCGATTTCAAGGTTTGTCCCATAATTAAAGTTGTTCAGTTTGATGGTGTGATCAACCCATCAAATTCAATTTCATGAACATTTCATACTTTTGAAATTATTTTCTACGCGACTGTACACGTTTTTGATATAGTCCAGGAGCCCAGGATCAAAATATCTCTAAGAAACATTTTTATTTTATGACTTAAAAATTAAGGTTTTGAGTTTCGAAAATGCATAAAAGTTACGTATTACTTTTGTTTTACATTATAAATTAATAACACTTCATTATTTTAACACAAAAACGCAAAAAGAAAACAAGTTACAAACATCGTCACTAAATAGGAAGTCAGCTCCTGTACTATAAAAACCAAACTTTAATTCCGATTATCTCCTAAACTAAAGGGGGACTAATTTTGTGGCTTTGGGACTAATTGGGACTAATTTACATGAATCGTTTCCAATAAGCAGATTTTCTCTAGGTGACCAGGGGGTGTCCTACATCTTGGCATGGACCACTTTGAAAACCGCAATTCTGACTACATGGAAAATTTCTCCCCAATTAGTCCCAACTAGTCCTACTTTTTCGGAATTAGTCCCAAAAAGGACTGAAAGATATAAGCGATTTAAATGGTCCATGCCAAAGCAAACCTTCATTTTGGCAGGGACAGGCTATATCTAGTGAACCTAAACACCTAGCCAGGATCTGATTATTCAAAAAAAATCTCCCTTTTTTATGGATCCCGCAATGCCAAGAATCAAAACGAAAGGAAGCGCCGTTCAAAAAATATAAAGGAATGATTTGGTCCCTGCCAAAATCAACCTACATCTTGGCGAGGACTTTTGAACCAGGTCACCTAGAGAAAATCTGATTATTGGAAACGATTCGTGTAAATTAGTCCCAATTAGTCCTAAAGCCACAAAATTAGTCCCCCTTTGGTTTAGGAGAAATTCCGTTTTTTTATATAAGTACAGTCATGTACAAAAGCGTACAGTAAAAATTAATTACATAAAACTATTCCGTTCCGTAATGCGCAGTGTTCCGATTGTAAAACATTAAGCACGAACTTTCGTAGATTGAGGAATGCACAAACAGTATCTGTGAACATAAGTTTTACAATTGGAACACTGCGCATTGCGGAACGGAATAAAGTTTTAGGCCCATATTACACTATCATGTATATATCATCCGAGATATATGTTTACTATCATCGTCGGAGATAGCATCCGATAAATAATATATGATAGTGTAATATGCTCATGCCCCCCTAGCATGACCATCGAAACGCGATAATATGATATAGAGCTTAATCACGTTTAACTGCCATAAAACAATGGAATTTGACAGTCGAGTGTCGACAAAACGATATATATCGTGTATTGTCGGTCATGCTAGGGGGCAGCCCTTCCTCCCTCCAGTTAAACGTGATAAATCACTAGGTACCATATCACGTTTCGGTGGTCATGCTAGGCTAAGAGGGAGGGATTGTAAGGGCGTTTTCCTACGAACAAACAATGACACGACACGATTGTCAACAGTGTTGCCAGAACGTACCAAAAAGTACAGTTGTCAGCACTATAGTGCTGACAACACTGTCGTGCAGCTTGTGAATCGTGTCGTGTCGTTGTTCGTGGAAAAACGCGCTAAAGCCGCGTTTAAATAGACACAAAAACATGTTGGAAAACATGTTTTCAATTCAATGTTTCCGAAATATCTATCTGTGTCATCCATTTGAAGCAAAATGGACGAGACAGGTACCTAAATGTAGCGAAACATGTTGTCTAAATGGCTCTTAACCAAGCCATACCACACCCAAAAAAATAGTTCGTTTTTGTCATACATTACATGCTGTGTTGCCGTTTTAGCGACATAGTAGCTGGATTAGCGGATTTTTTTAATATTTTTGTAATTTAGTCGCTAAAAAAGTATAACTTACCTAATATATTTTAATGTTTTTAAGCAAAATTGTGAAAAATGAAATCCTATTACATATTTTCGTAGGTACAAACAAAAAAGTTGGCCGCCATCTTGGATTTTTTATATTTTTAAAATTGCATTGCTGTATTCTTGTCAAAATAGCAAAAACCGAGTTTCATCGAAATCGGCCTACAAACAAAAAAATTTGGCCGCCATGTTGGATTTTTTATATTTTTAACATTGCATTGCTGTATTCTTGTCAAAATAGTAGCAAAAACCGAGTTTCATCGAAATCGGCCTACAAACAAAAAAGTTGGCCGCCATCTTGGATTTTTTATATTTTTAACATTGCATTGCTGTATTCTTGTCAAAACAGTAGCAAAAACCGAGTTACATCGAAATCGGCTTACAAACAAAAAGTTGGCCGCCATCTTGTATTTTTTTATTTTTTTAACATTGAGTTGTTATTTTCATGTCAAACTAGAAAAAAACACCTGTTCCATACATAAGTATAATGCGTAGGTAGGTACTCCATCGAAATGTATGAAACAGCTGATTTTTTTTTTCGATTTCAAGGTTGGTCCTTTAATGAAAGTTGTACAGTTTGATGGTGTGATCAGCCCCAAGAGAGGTTTTAAATTAATTACAAATAACCCTGTATAGGTACAAAGTTTCAAGTGAACCCATTGAAGGAAGAAAATCACTCTCTACTCCAAATATGAATAGTTTCGAAAGAAAAGCAATATAACTTTAAAATTCAATTTTATACATGACCATTTCATACTTCTTTTGAAATTATTTTGAACGCGACTGTACATGTTTTTGATATAGTCCAGGAGCCCGGCATCAAAATACCTCTAAGAAATCATTTTTATTTTATGACTTAAAAATTAAGGTTTTGAGTTTCGAAAATGCATAAAAGTTACGTATTACTTTACGTTATACTTTTGTTTTACATTATACGTTAATAACACTTCATTATTTTAACACAAACACGCAAAAATAAAACAAGTTACAAACATCGTCACTAAATAGGAAGTCGGCTTCTGTACTATAAAAACCAAACTTTAATTCCGATTATCTCCTAAACTAAAGGGGGACTAATTTTGTGGCTTTAGGACTAATTGGGACTAATTTACACGAATCGTTTCCAATAATCAGATTTTCTCTAGGTGACCTGGTTCAAAAGTCCTCGCCAAGATGTAGGTTGATTTTGGCAGGGACCAAATCATTCCTTTATATTTTTTGAACGGCGCTTCCTTTCGTTTTGATTCTTGGCATTGCGGGATCCATAAAAAAGGGAGATTTTTTTTGAATAATCAGATCCTGGCTAGGTGTTTAGGTTCACTAGATATAGCCTGTCCCTGCCAAAATGAAGGTTTGCTTTGGCATGGACCATTTAAATCGCTTATATCTTTCAGTCCTTTTTGGGACTAATTCCGAAAAAGTAGGACTAGTTGGGACTAATTGGGGAGAAATTTTCCATGTAGTCAGAATTGCGGTTTTCAAAGTGGTCCATGCCAAGATGTAGGACACGACCAGGGGGCTTACCATCAGCAAATAAGAAACCATTCAGTTCAAAAGCAGGCCGTAAAAAAGACTGCTTAAGGCCTGCTTTCATACTAACCGTTGAGATCATGGTACGAAAAAGTAAGGCCGTTCAATATAAGTCCTGCTATAAGAGCTCATAGTAAGGCCCCTGGTTCAAAAGTCCTCGCCAAGATGTAGGTTGATTTTGGCAGGGACCAAATCATTCCTATATATTTTTTGAACGGCGCTTCATTTCGTTTTGATTCTAGGCATTGCGGGATCCATAAAAAAGGGAGATTTTTTTTGAATAATCAGATCCTGGCTAGGTGTTTAGGTTCACTAGATATGGCCTGTCCCTGCCAAAATGAAGGTTTGCTTTGGCATGGACCATTTAAATCGCTTATATCTTTCAGTCCTTTTTGGGACTAATTCCGAAAAAGTAGGACTAGTTGGGACTAATTGGGGAGAAATTTTCCGTGTAGTCAGAATTGCGGTTTTCAAAGTGGTCCATGCCAAGATGTAGGACACCTTCATTTCCTTTTTATTCTAGGCATTGCGGGTTCCATAAAAAAGGGAGATTTTTTTTGAATAATCAGATCCTGGCTAGGTGTTTAGGTTCACTAGATATAGCCTGTCCCTGCCAAAATGAAGGTTTGCTTTGGCATGGACCATTTAAATCGCTTATATCTTTCACTCCTTTTTGGGACTAATTCCGAAAAAGTAGGACTAGTTGGGACTAAATTTTCCATGTAGTCAGAATTGCGGTTTTCAAAGTGGTCCATGCCAAGATGTAGGACACCCGACCGCGCTGTTTCATTGCCGTCTTACATATATATAATAAACACATTGCTATGTTTTCTTATGCAGGAGATTAAGGCACTAAAATTGCATGTGTTTATTAAAACGTTCCGACATATTGATTATGGATTGCCGGTGGTTATGCCGCCATTTTGATATCAAGATGGCGGGACAACCAGCAATGCTGAATATCTTTGAAACTATTAATTAATGGCACAATTTTTTGAACATAGGCACAAAATGGCACTAAGTATATTATTATCCTAGCCATGAAATATTTCAAAAACCAGTCGGTATCCCGCCATCAGTGTTGCCGTTTTGTGTGTAATTACACATTTTGTGTGGAATCAAGGCCTCTCGTGTGTAACCCGTGTGTAATAGGAATATGTGTGTAATTGTGTACTATTACATACTGGGTCGTAATGCGATGTTGGCGGTTCGGGACGTTTAAATGATAGATCTGACTGCGATTAATAACTGATTTATTGGAGAACTGTAATGAGTTTATATATGAGGAGAGATGTGTGTGTTAGACATATTCGTACACACACTACACCTCCCCCCTAAAAGAAAAAAAAATGTAGTTTACATTTTTTTTATAATTAGGTAGTTACTTAAACAATAAAAAATCCACTTTCGAAAAATAAAAATAAATCCTATTAAAATAAACTGCTTGCAACACATTTTGTAAGAAAATAATTTGTAAAGAAACAATTAAAAAAAAACCGATTTACCAATTTGTATTCTTTCACTAAAGAAAATTATTTTGTGTTTACAAACAAAATGAAGTTAAATTGTTTCTATATTATATTATGTATGGCAAAATAAGTAACAGTATAAAATAAAATCCTTTCTATAACATCCAAACCAGTTCATCAGTTAATTTCACAAACAAAAGAACAAAAACAAAAAAAAAACACAAGAACAAAATAATAAAGGTATTAAAGAACAAAAAAAAACACAGGAACAAAAGAATAAAGGTAGATGCCTAAATTTTAATTTTATTAAATTTTAAAACTTTAATTTGACGTTATTTATTAAATATATTGATTTAATTAATAATCAAAGATTATTATTAATCATTTTGTAAAAGAAACATAAAATTCTAAACGAAACTTAAATGGTAAAACTCTAACATTGAATAATTATAGTAAACAAATGACATAAATATTTAAAAAAAAAACTTTGTCGAAATGAAATACAATTTACTACCTAGGTGTCTAAGTATTGTTGTTATAAATGTTAGTTATGTAGGGAGATAAAATATTGCTATGAAACATCTAACCTATAATTTACGTTATATATCTTTTCGTACTTATACAATTTTTTAAAAACAGCAAATTGTTATCGATTTTATAACAATTATTTCAAACTCAATGCTTATTTAATTATAAAACATATAGTGAAACCTAAATTGTTTTGATACTAATATCTCTGTTGGTGACAACCGAGTGCTAATCTTACATTCCTAACATAGGTACTTACCTACCTAAAAACATTCATATTCTAATTTCATATCTCAAAACAAAATTATTTATTTGTTACCCATAAGTATTCTTCTGATTTATACTTGTAAAGATTGCACATACTCATATTTTGATACAAATAAACATTATATTTTTTCCCAAAAAAAAAAAAAAATCCTTTTCTCATCAGTTGAAAAAGGTAACTGAATAAAATATTAAACTTTAAAATCACTTACAATCATAACTTTTCACTAACTAAAAAAACAAAGTTGTTTAAGTACTTAATTTCATTCATCGCGTCTTTAAAAAAAATCATTCATCTTTCTTATCATTACTTTTACTTTAAAAAATATTTCTTTCAAACATTATTGTCATACTACCTATAAACTTGAGTCAACCCTGTTCATCATATTATAATGTCCTCAATCATCAATAAATGCATCACATCATATTTAGTTTCTTTTAGCCTACTCTTGCTCGTTATAAACTTCATTTCCATATATCGGTACACTATACATATTACACATAACTATCACCTACTAGGTACTCACATATCATAGTTCGCCCGGCGCCGGCGTACTTTCATTTTTATTTAACTCATCATTATTGGTACATACTTTATCATATTTATTTATAGTCGACTTCATTATCATAACATAATATAAAATGGACAACTGCCATTTGGGCTTTGCGCAAAGCCTAATTATTAATGGGGGCAGTTTTAAGTATCTTTGACTCCAACTTATCTCACAGAGGAAATCTCGTTCGCACCATGATCGAATGGAAGGATCTGACACCCCACGTATGTACCATTATTAATAGGGTCATGAATTAAGACACATACTAATTTGGTCTCCAAACAGGATTCAAAGGGGAAACTCGTTCACACCTTGATGCAACTGAAGGACCTGATCCCTATAGTACCTCTTCGTAAATGTGTACCGTATAATCGAGCTTTATATCTTGACCGTTACTTTCCAAAACCTATCAAAAGAACTAACAATCCTAAATTGAATATAAGGTAAATAAGAGATTCATCGCTCTTGGGTGATCAGTCCAATCGCATGTGAAACCTTATAAACCGTATCTTCCCTAACTTCTATAAATAAATCCTTATCATCATTCCAAATCCTACATAAAAACACATCACATTACCTATACCTAAACCTTGCTGTACCTAATTGCAAACTAAAAAGCTACAAAAAGATTTTTAATACAGCTACATTAACTTTCCTACAATATTCTTTATACTTATAAAACCTATACCTTTCCTTTATTCTAGTCATACATTAAGCTTTCAAACTGTTCCTCGTAACTTTTTTCCTTTAAATCCTAACTATAATTTCCACAAACATACTATCTCAATCATTATTATCTCAAGAGAAACTTTCACATCCGAAATTAATAAGTAAGTTCCATAAAATTTTCTTTCCCATTGAAGTTAATACTCGCGTTATCTTTTCCAATGTTATAACAATGTTTTAAATTACAGCTTGACTAGCAAACCCGTGTGATATTTTGCGACAAGATTAATATTACTGCTTCACCTAAACTAAATATCAACTTGCATTAAATGCAGCTGCGCTACCTCTTTGTAACCTACCGATATCGAAATACAACACTTTACATTCCAATACCTTGTTCGTTATGTTTATCAAAACAATATGATTGCATCACTTCTACTTAGAAAATTTATCCCATAATAATTTACTACGGATACTTATTAAATTGAATTGCGTATTTACTAAATTATACTGAAACTAATTACAATTTTCATCGCCTCGCTATTTAATAATTTTACTTTACAATTCATTTGTATGATAAAATGAAATGCTAGGACACTTATATAAAAAATATGGAATAAAAATACTATTAGTTAAAATCAAAATATTTTCAATACTACCAAACTGGCTACCTATCACTTTTTTCGATCAATAATGCCTAAAACAGAAAAGAAGATAATTTCACTACAAAATTAATAAAAATATCGTGCCTTTATTTACTTACTTTACTTTACTTTTACTTTATTGAATGTAATAACTTTGTATACCTACCATGTTTTAGCAAATAAAGATATTCTTATTCTTATTCTTACTATACGTAACAAAATTCTACACAAATAAATTATAAGTAATTATGTTATTCGTAAAAAAAAATAGAGCGGAAATATAATCTGACACTATGATTATACGCAAAACTAATGAAATCTAACTTTTGTTTTTTGTCAATATCATGAATAAAATTAAAAATCAAACTCGTATATAAAATATTGTCAAGCAGACTTCGAAACTAAAATGGACTTTCGAACTTCCCTTTCTTCATAATTAGTTATTTCATAAGATAGAATAAAGTTATAAATTACTTGTACCTACATAAATATATAATTATGATATAAGTACTTACACATACCTAGCAAAAAAAAGATGTACCTACTAAAGACAAAAGATAGTTTCTATAAGTTAGCTAATTTAATAATTAGTTTGCGATTTCAAAAATACTTTAACAAGTAAAATACAATGTTTTGATGATGCTTTCCAAATCTATTAAAGAATAATTAAAATAATAAAATAAGTATTTAGGTACGTCATAATGAAAAATATAATTGAATTTCATAGACTAATAATAATATTATGTAGAAATAATGAATAGCAATAATTTACATATTATCAAGAATTTATTTATAGATAAGAGACGATTATCTACTACCTAAGAAAAAAAAATCTACTATTCATGCCGTTATTAACCTTTTTGCAAATTCAATGAAAACGTTATTTATAGGTACATTACTTACTTAATTTACATTGAAAAAAAAAACTCAAAGATATTTAACTTCTTTTGGCATAACAAAAATGATACCTATTTAGTTCGCTGCTACAATATCACACGTGTCGCTATGTCAGCAGTTACGCGTTCACCTATTTATATTGCATTACGAAATCCATACTTTTATGCAAATCATAATAATTGACATCGATAAAGTAATATAAAAATGTATTTCAGAAAAGGTTATTAAAGAAAATACTTACTTGATTTTGAATAAAGTTCGTGGCAAAATTAAACTATAAGAACTTGAAAAAGGAATAAAATTTTCCTTATTCATACTAAAATTATATCATAAGTTAAAAGAATCAAAACTTCATAAATGAAACTTAAGAGTTACCTTTATCAACCACACTGATTTTCTGGAAAACTAGCTGTAAAATAAAAACCAAACATAAATAAACCAACACCTCTTATCTATAAATAAATTCTTGATAATATGTAAATTATTGCTATTCATTATTTCTACATATCAGTAGATTGTTATACAAGACGCTAAAATGACCCATTGCATACGAGGTATTTTTATTCCCGAGCTTTAGCGAGGGAATAAATAGAAACCGAGTTACAATGGGTTTTAGCGTCGTGTGTTACACTATACTTTTCACTACGATTGCGAGAAAATAAAATACAATATTAAATAGTTTATACCTACTTACTTCCGTAAACGAATCCACTCGTTTTTCTATCCTCCACTTCATAAACTTTTTGTACAATATTTAAATAAATGATTTGTGCTTGACGGCAGAATATTAAAATTATTTCTTTCCTATTACAGTCACACAATTCAATCAGTTTGTAATTATAAAAAAAATCTAAAGATTTCGCGCCATGGTACCTTTTTTAATTTTTGCTGTAGCAGCTAAACAACACAAACACGCATTCCACGATTCACTCTGTACACAGAGTATAAATAAGTCTATGATTTCACCGAAGAGATGCTTTTAGTTCCATTTTCAAAAATAAGAATAAGAAACTGGGGGCCTATTACGAAACTTGGTCACGATAGTCGTCCGCAGTTCGTCGGTTATAGTTATTACAAATATTTTCAATGTAGCTATCGTAGTCCATAGTCTATTGAACGAATAATGACGGATCCACTAGAGAGAAACTGTCAAATTTACGCAATCACTTTACAATATCGCATACGCAAGTGCTTTGTATATAATAGGAATCAATCAGAACGAAGCACGGACGCAGCCGCGTGTATCGCATTAAACTTTTCGTAATAGACCCCCAGTATTAAGTCGAGCGAGTTTTTATTCGTGATTATGAATAAAGACTTTTTCGTTTTAGTACGCTCATTGGTAATAGACAAACATTAAAAAAGAAAAAACTTTATCCCCTAGGGCTTATTATGCTATTTTATCTCGACTCTTGTAAGTTACAATGACGCACTTTTTGAGCAAGAGGAGTGAAAAATAATATTAATTACTTTCTTTTTCTGTGCAATCGTAGTATAAATCGGAAACTTTTTTTTAGAGAAAAAAAAACCTAAAACTATCTACTTATACATTTTTTAACACTAACATCTTTTTTTTTTCAAAAATTCATTTCCTATAATACTTCCTATAAAATTTTCTGTTTAGGTGCCTCAAGTTTTAAACTAATAAGTTGAGCCAATAGTCACAAACAAAATTTCTTATAATAACACAACGATTAATGTTTTTTTTTTAATAGAAAAAAGTATTCTTAGTATATAATTTTAAAATAAATCCTTCAAATAGTAATAACTATTCTTTTTTTGTTAAGTTATTTTTCTTCTAATTATTAAACACATATTTAAATGTTGGAGAAGTCAAGTAAAAATTGATTTTCTTAATCTACCCATGTTATTATAATTTTACCGTATAAAAATATATAAAAAAAAATTTACATAATCTCTAAATTAATCTTGTAATTGTAATTTTAAGTTTGCTTAAAACCAAAACCAAACTACAAAAGTCCTTGGAAGTAATTTCGTTCTTGCTCCACGCTGTTCTGTCGCGACTTTCCGTCAGTAAATCCAGCTCCTTGTCCTCTCATGACTCCATCATCGGCCAGCAGCGTCCACTTCCGACACCAACGTCTCCCGGCACCCTGCTATTCATCTCCACAGCAGCAGCATCACAGCAGCAACAAAGTTCGCGGCGACGATCACCTTTAGTTCACATTGTTTAATTTTGAATGTTCATTTAATGATATTTTTTTTTTACTCCCTTACATCTGAAGAATTTATTTTCTAATATACATTTTATACCAGTAGGTATTATAATATTTAAAGATAATTCATTATTTAGAGTTCATAATTTTTTTTAGTCCATTTTTAAGCACCCACGTCACTTTTTGTCCATAAAGTGTAATAATTGTCCAATCTGACCACTTTTTTTATTTTTATTTCACATTGTTAATAAAAACCGTCTGCGCAGCGCCGCCGATAGGCAGCACTGGCAGGGTCGCCATGCGATGTTGGCGGTTCGGGACGTTTAAATGATAGATCTGACTGCGATTAATAACTGATTTATTGGAGAACTGTAATGAGTTTATATATGAGGAGAGATGTGTGTGTTAGACATATTCGTTCACACACTACAGTAATTTACAAATATATAAGAAATGTAACATTTCTGCGTGGAAACAAACGCACCTTTTGTTTGTCACTTTTTAAGAAACAAAAGCAGCAGGCGTGTTAAGCAGCGTGATAAGGCGTTAAAGTGTCCGTTACGCCAGCAAGAAAGTAGCTTCTAGAGGGAAACGAGTTTGATGAATAATTTGTGCGTAATTCGGTGTAAATGTGCGCCAAATAAAAAAATTTGTGGGCCCCATACTTTTGGAATAAAACGGGAAAAACGAATCCTGCTGGGGTAACGGTGCTCCAGCAGGAAGAATCTAAACTAATGATCGGAGAGAAATAAAAGATATATGGGCGGGTAGCTTGATACTAGCAAGAAATGTGCGCCAAATATATAATTTGTGGGCCTTACAGTTTTGGAGATATTTGATTTCCTGCTGGCGTAACGTTTTGCCGAATCCCAGATCTCGGAAACTACTAAATGTGCGATCTTACAGTAAACACATATAAGTAGCCCCTAATTTGTGCTATTTGTGCGGTAGAAAACATTTCAAAAATATTCACAGATTTTGAAGTAATCAGCCATATTCTGAAAACAGAAAAAAAAATCTAGCTCCTAAACTATTACATAAATAAAGAAACCAGAAACAGTGTTCTATTCTTCTTGTTATTTCTCATTACCATAAAAAGTTTGAAAATCCCACATTTACGCGTTTTTGAATAATACCCATATGAAGGTGAGACTGACCAAGTCATGACTTTGACGGTCAGCAGGATAAAAATATCAGAGATTATTTAGATCCTAGCCCAATGAATAATATGTGCGGTTACTGAAGTACACGCTCTGAAAATTTCAGCTTCAAATTTTTCATATTTAAGTAAATATCAATAAAAATCTGAAACAACTGTCAGTATTCCGATTAACCGACCAAATTCGATAGACCACTAAAAAGCGACGCGTTCATACATTTTGATGACCTCCTTAAATTTATACAATACTAAATAATATACTAGAAAAAATACGACTCGCACCAGATCAATACTCAGACGGGAATCGAACCCGCGACCTTTAAATTTGTTGTCGAGCAGGTTTGTACACGTCACGTCTGCGTACACTTAAGTAAAAAAGTGATTTGAGTGAGTGCTTTTATTTTAATAAAAAATGAAGTTATATCTCTTTTATTTCATTTTTACTTGAATTGAAAGAATTTTAACCATTTTAACATTATTTTATTCAAAAAATAAAGGATGTTTTGTAATTTTATTTCGTGTTTTTGTCAAACATATACATACAATTACAATGCGATTAACCCACTTTTTACTACCGTTGTTTTAAAACAACGTGGTTGTTTGAAGAAAATGTGGGTACTTTTATTTTATTTTATTTGTGTTATTTGATAGGCAAGCGTTTTTTCAATCACTATCAATTTTCCATTTTTTCCACTTGGAAAATATTTTTTTTATTATTTTTCCCCGCGTCATCTAAGAGTTATAAAGCCGCCTCCAAAAAATCATTAAGTTCGAACACAATATAATATGTCAGTAACATCTGGGTTAAATTGACAATAGACAGTGATCCGCTGCAACTTCACTAGAGAATGTAGGTAGGTAGGTACCTATGGAAAAGAGAAAATTTTACAGATTATAAAACGTTGTTTTATACCGCATGCTAGCGCTCTGAAGTTGACCACTCACTTCTGTTGTAAAATTAATCGCATTGTAAGTACTTACCTAAATAAAATATTATCTATCACAGAATAAATAATAGTATTATTACAATAAATACCTACTTGCTACACCAAAACTCGCCGTCCGTCGTCGTCGCGGGGCACGGCTCGGCGGGCGGCGGTTTCAACTAGGGTTGCCAACCCTACTATAATATAATATCCTACTATATTGCGGGCTCGCCTACTATATTTTTTGCAAAAATATATAGTAGGCAAAACTACTACCACAGCCGAGAGAGTATTCTTCTTACAGTCGGACATCGCCCTTTGCGTTGGCGAAAAAGCGCCGTTCGTCTAGACAGGTGACGCAACGACTAACACGTTGGCACATTGTGATTTGCCTTTTTGAATTTCAAAAATAATTAGGAAAAATAAGATAGTCACTTCAAAATTCTTGTTTTATTCTTTGAATTAATTATTGTAATTTTTTATAGTATTTTTTTCAAATAAAGGAATTTATATGTATAATGATGATGATAATAATTTTAATTGTAAATCATTACTAATTTAGGGCTAAATAAGTACAAAATAAATATTAAATAAGTTATTAATAAGGAAAAAATAAGTTCTAAGATGGCGGCTGCCAACTTTTTTGTTTATGGGCTGATTTCAATGAAACTCGGTTTTTTGTACCATTTTGACACGAAAATAACAACGCAATGTTGAAAATATTAAAAAATCCAAGATGGCGGCCATCTTTTTTGTTTGTGGGCCGATTTCGATGAAACTCGGTTTTTGACAAGAAAATAACAAAGCAATGTTAAAAAATCCAAGATGGCGGCTATATTTTTTGTTTGTGGGCCGATTTCGATGAAACTCGGTTTTTGATACTATTTTGACAAGAAAACAGCAACGCAATGTCAAAATATAAGAAATCCAAGATGGCGGCCATCTTTTTTGTTTGTGGGCCGATTTCGATGAAACTCTGTTTTTGGTACTATTTTCTCAAGAAAATGTTAAAAAAATAAAAATCCAAGATGGCGGCCATCTTTTTAGTTTGTGGGCCGATTTCGATGAAACCCGGGTTTTGGTACTATTTGGCAAGAAAACAGCAACACAATGTTAAAAATATAAAAATCTAAGATGGCGGCCATCTTTTTTGTTTGTAGGCCGGGCCGATTTCGATGAAACACGGTTTTTGGTACTATTTTGACAAGAAAATAAAAAAGCAATGTAAAAAAAATAAAAAAAACAAGATGGCGGCCATCTTCTTTGTTTGTGGGCAGTTTTCGATAAAACTCGAGTTTTGGTACTATTTTGACAAGAAAATAACAAAGCAATGTAAAAAAATCCAAGATGGCGGCCATCTTTTTTGTTTGTGGGCCGATTTCGATGAAACCCGGGTTTTGGTACTATTTTGACAAGAAAATAACAAAGCAATCATAAATAAAAATAAAAAATCCAAATGGAGATCATTTTTTTTGTGTCGGCCGATTTCATGACATTTGCATTTTCGTGACTAGAAAACAGCAACGCAATGTTAAAAATATAATAAATCAAACATAAAGAGTATTTAGTTCATACAGTCGATCATTGCCTTTTGTGTTGGCGAAAAAGCCGACAGTCGGCACGACGAATAAAAAGTGTAAGGGTCGTATATTGTTTTAAACAAGAGTATAACAATATACCTGTGTGTAAATGATGTAAATTTTAGTTTTATTTGATAAATGTTAGTAAATTCATTACTTTTATTTTATCTCATTTTTTATGTCGCTTTCTTGTCTATGTTTATTTATTTGTGTATTTATGTCTGTTCCTTTTATTAGCTTCTCGATGAGCTAGAGACTTGACATTTTGAACATAACTCAGAACTTGATGACAAGACAATGCAATATTAGAAACCAGCAGGCTGATTATCTAATTAGAAACCACATAGCGACCGGTTTCAGTTCACAGATAAATGTGATACATTGCTACTTATCTTTGATGTTTTTTTACCCCAAAAAAAATAGCAATGCACATACAAAAAATTTGACCGCCATCTTGAATTTTTTATTTTTTTTAACATTGCGTTGCTATTTTCTTATCAAAATAGTACCAAAACCGAGTTTCATCGAAATCGGCCCACTTACAAAAAAGTTGGCCGCCATCTTGAATTTTTTGCATTTTTAACATTGCGTTGCTATTTTCTTATCAAAATAGTAGGTACGAAAAACCGAGTTTCATCGAAATCGACCCACTAACAAAAAGTTGGCCGCCATCTTGAATTTATTAATTTTTTAACATTGTGTTGCTATTTTCTTATCAAAATAGTACCAAAAACCAAGTTTCATCGAAATCGGCTTACTAACATAAAAGTTGGCCGCCATCTTGAATTTTTTACATTTTAACATTGCATTGCTGTTTTCTTGTCAAAATATTAGCAAATACGATAGTTTTATCAAAATCGGCCTGCAAACAAAAAAGATGGCCGCCATCTTGAATTTTTCATTTTTTTAACATGGCGTTGCTGTTGTCTTGTCAAAATAGTACCAAAACCGAGTTTCATCGATACATACATACATACATACACATACATATACTCACGCCTGTTTCCCATGTGTGTAGGCATCGGCCCATAAACAAAAAAGATAGCCGTCATCTTGGATTTTTATTTTTTTTACATTGCATTGTTATTTTCTTATCAAAATAGTTCTGAAAACAGAGTTTTATCGAAATCGGCCCATAAACAAAAAAGATAGCAGCCATCTTGGAGTTTTTTATATTTGTAACATTGCGTTGCTGTTTTCTTTCCAAAATAGTACCAAAACCCGATTTTCATCGAAATCGGCCCACAAACAAAAAAGTAGGCCGCCATCTTGGATTGTTTATTATTTTAACATTGCATTGTTATTTTCTTGTCAAAATAGTTCCAAAACAAAGTTTCATCGAAATCGGCCCAAAAAAATATACCAATATAAACAAATTCGCCAATGGCGGCCGCCATTTTGGATTCCAAATCTAACATTAAAATCGTGCCAAAAACACTTTTTCATGACACCAACATCAAAAAATTGCAAACACTACTTTCAATAATAATATAATAATTATAACCCAATCGAAAGCGTAAGCCCTGTCGGGTTAGGGCCCGAGATACATACATTGCCAAAGTATGGGCTCTCGGACATTATACCTTCGGAATCGGCTCGTCTTTTTTACTTTAATAGGACAATTATGTTGTGAAACAGTGGATAATTTTTACAAGTCGACAACTGTCATGCAAACTTGACTCGGCTCCAATCTCATGTCAAGAATCACTGACAAATCTACAAATGTGTTCACCTGTAAAAAATATCCCTGTTTCACAACATACCTGTCCCTAATTAAAGTAACGACTAAATGTAAAATTAACCGACATATTATGTCACTGACAAATGTCGACTTGGTGAAATAGGGCCCTGGACGTAATGTAACATATCAATGCTATATACTATAGGCACACAGGTATGTATAAAGGCACAAACTATGTATTTAAATGTTAATAGTAGTTTATGATACAAGGTTGGTAAGGAGGTTTTAAAAAACCTTAACAACCGTGTGCCATACTACGTTTTTCAATACATTTGCGAGAAAACATTATAGGTACTGCTGAAATTGTAATCTATACATATTATAAAACTGTAAATTCTAAATATTTGTGCGCAAATTACGCAAAAACCGCTAAACAAATTTTGATGGATTTTTCACAATTTAGTAGATTGTGGTCCAACTTAAAATCTAAGCTATGTTTTATCAAATTCGGGTGGGTGGAACCAGAGAAACAGCTTGAACTCTCCGTAGTACTAGCTTTCATACACTAAAGGGGTCATTTTAAACTGGTTGCAATATTTTTCTACTGTCCACGCGGATGAAGTCGCGGGCGGAAGCTAGTAGAAATTAAAAAAAACGTTCGTAAACAAAAACGCACGGCGCTGGCGTGCAGTAAAATCAACTTTCCGCACGCTGTACTACTCCGTAAACAAAAACGCACGGCGTGCGGTAAAATCAACTTTCCGCACGCTCGACTGTCATCGTAAACTTACATTTTCGAGCAACTGTATTGAAAAACACTATTTACTCACATTGCCAATAAAAAGTTATGAACGCGACTGTACAAACAATTTTTCTGCATAATACGACACATTAAAGGAGGTCATCAAAATGTATGAACGCGTCGCTTTTTAGTGGTCTATCGAATTTGGTCGGTTAATCGGAATACTGACAGTTGTTTCAGATTTTTATTGATATTTACTTAAATATGAAAAATTTGAAGCTGAAATTTTCAGAGCGTGTACTTCAGTAACCGCACATATTATTCATTGGGCTAGGATCTAAATAATCTCTGATATTTTTATCCTGCTGACCGTCAAAGTCATGACTTGGTCAGTCTCACCTTCATATGGGTATTATTCAAAAACGCGTAAATGTGGGATTTTCAAACTTTTTATGGTAATGAGAAATAACAAGAAGAATAGAACACTGTTTCTGGTTTCTTTATTTATGTAATAGTTTAGGAGCTAGATTTTTTTTTCTGTTTTCAGAAAATGGCTGATTACTTCAAAATCTGTGAATATTTTTGAAATGTTTTCTACCGCACAAATAGCACAAATTAGGGGCTACTTATATGTGTTTACTGTAAGATCGCACATTTAGTAGTTTCCGAGATCTGGGATTCGGCAAAACGTTACGCCAGCAGGAAATCAAATATCTCCAAAACTGTAAGGCCCACAAATTATATATTTGGCGCACATTTCTTGCTAGTATCAAGCTACCCGCCCATATATCTTTTATTTCTCTCCGATCATTAGTTTAGATTCTTCCTGCTGGAGCACCGTTACCCCAGCAGGATTCGTTTTTCCCGTTTTATTCCAAAAGTATGGGGCCCACAATTTTTTTTATTTGGCGCACATTTACACCGAATTACGCACAAATTATTCATCAAACTCGTTTCCCTCTAGAAGCTACTTTCTTGCTGGCGTAACGGACACGTTTTATCGACAATCACCTACGAAATCCACCAACAAAAGTTATGTTGGTTGGCAACACTTCGCAAAGGAAAGGCGTTTTCTTACGCCCAGGAAAGCCCTTACGAAGTCGCGTCGCAATTAAACAATGGTAATTCCTCGAACCTCCAGCTGTGTGTACGACATTATTTTACCAGTTCTTCAAGTGAAACTTTCGTGAACTCGTATAAGAACGAGCTCTTGATTTGATTGATACAACTTCACGCTACACATGCATTGTTGGTTGTGTATTCTGAATATTTCTTATATGAGCAGTGGGGATGGCAACCCAAAGCTAATTGTAGATGTCGCAGCGTACGCTTGTTCCTAAGATAGTAGCCGTTCAAAACAAATCTGTGGGAAAATATATATTTATTTTGTGGAATTTTTTACCGAAAAGGACCCATTGCCCAAAAATGGATATAAAAGACTATTCCACAATGCAAATGCTGAAATTGAAAGCCAAATTAAGGCATTTTTCAAGATACATGCCTCGTACTGTAAACGCCCTTTGTATTGACGGTTTTTGTGGAACAAGCGTACGTCGCGCTACTTTGTCTACAACCCCCCCCCCCCCTCATGAAAAGACGTCTAGATACGCCCATGTGTGTAAGGTTGTGTAATCAAGGAGCCATGTGTGTGGGATTTGATTGAGAGGCAGTGGCAGCACTGCCCGCCATCTTGACATTCACGAAAAATCAGCCCTAAAGGTGGTAACTATTTAGTAATCTGTGCTATGTATGGTGTCCTACATCTTGGCATGGACCACTTTGAAAACCGCAATTCTGACTACATGGAAAATTTCTCCCTAATTAGTCCCAACTAGTCCTACTTTTTCGGAATTAGTCCCAAAAAGGACTGAAAGATATAAGCGATTTAAATGGTCCATGCCAAAGCAAACCTTCATTTTGGCAGGGACAGGCTATATCTTGTGAACCTAAACACCTAGCCAGGATCTGATTATTCAAAAAAAAACTCCCTTTTTTATGGATCCCGCAATGCCTAGAATCAAAACGAAATGAAGCGCCGTTCAAAAAATATAAAGGAATGATTTGGTCCCTGCCAAAATCAACCTACATCTTGGCGAGGACTTTTGAACCAGGTCACCTAGAGAAAATCTGATTATTGGAAACGATTCGTGTAAATTAGTCCCAATTAGTCCTAAAGCCACAAAATTAGTCCCCCTTTAGTTTAGGAGATAATCGGAATTAAAGTTTGGTTTTTATAGTACAGGAGCCGACTTCCTATTTAGTGACGATGTTTGTAACTTGTTTTATTTTTGCGTGTTTGTGTTAAAATAATGAAGTGTTATTAACGTATAATGTAAAACAAAAGTATAACGTAAAGTAATACGTAACTTTTATGCATTTTCGAAACTCAAAACCTTAATTTTAAGTCATAAAATAAAAATGATTTCTTAGAGGTATTTTGATCCCGGGCTCCTGGACTATATAAAAAACATGTACAGTCGCGTACAAAATAATTTCAAAAGAAGCATGAAATGGTCATGTATAAAATTGAATTTTAAAGTTATATTGCTTTTCTTTCGAAACTATTCATATTTGGAGTAGAGTGATTTTCTTCCTTCAATGGGTTCACTTGAAACTTTGTACCTATACAGGGTTATTTGTAATTAATTTAAAACCTCTCTTGGGGCCATCAAACCATCAAACAAGTTCGTGCTTAATGTTTTACAATCGGAACACTGCGCATTACGGAACGGAATAGTTTTATGTAATTAATTTTTACTGTACGCTTTTGTACATGACTGTACTTATATAAAAAAACGGAATTTCTCCTAAACTAAAGGGGGACTAATTTTGTGGCTTTAGGACTAATTGGGACTAATTTACACGAATCATTTCCAATAATCAGATTTTCTCTAGGTGACCTGGTTCAAAAGTCCTCGCCAAGATGTAGGTTGATTTTGGCAGGGACCAAATCATTCCTTTATATTTTTTGAACGGCGCTTCATTTCGTTTTGATTCTAGGCATTGCGGGATCCATAAAAAAGGGAGATTTTTTTTGAATAATCAGATCCTGGCTAGGTGTTTAGGTTCACTAGATATAGCCTGTCCCTGCCAAAATGAAGGTTTGCTTTGGCATGGACCATTTAAATCGCTTATATCTTTCAGTCCTTTTTGGGACTAATTCCGAAAAAGTAGGACTAGTTGGGACTAATTGGGGAGAAATTTTCCATGTAGTCAGAATTGCGGTTTTCAAAGTGGTCCATGCCAAGATGTAGGACACCTATGTATGCTACAAGTACAATAAGACAAAAAATGGTTTATATTAGTTTATTAGACTTAAGCAATTGCCTCAGGCAGTGTGGTAATAATGTCAGAATCACCAGGATCTGTGATGGCTAATGTACACACTCTGTAGTATCTTCCGCATGCTGTGCCTAGTTCAATGTTGTTGCCACTGTAATGGTGCACACCAGTCTTGGCCAAGAGAGCATAATACTCGATCTCGGATTTCCTGTCACAAAAAAGTAAAATGTTAATTCATACAACCACACACAATAATAGGGATGTTGACTAATGAATAAAATAACGAAATACTAATAAAAATCGTAAACATATTAAACTTTTAGAGTAGCTTGTATACCTCTTGGTTTTATATATTGCATATTATTTGTTTTACGACCCTTCAAAGTTGGGTGGACAATGAATGAATGAATGAATGAATTAATACTTTATTGTTCACCATAATAAATACATACAAGGACAGTACAAAGTGGAACAATTGGCGGCCTTATCGCTGAAAAGCGATTTCTTCCAGGCAACCATTTATTTACACAAAACAAGAAATATAAGGAATGGGCAGTTTATGGTGTTAAAGTAGGAACAAAAAACGTTCATTAATATAATTTTAACCTAATTTAAGAGTACGATATTTACATAAATCTACTTATATAATTTATACATGTATATAATACAATAATATATATAATAAAATATATATATAATAATATATATATAATATATAATATACATACTTAAACATAATATTTATAACAAAATACTATATCAAGATGTAATACGATAAATATCATTTCGACAAACAAAGGATAGAGTAAAAATAAATACTATGACGGCAAAGACAGATAATGTTCTTTAACTTGGTGTTTAAAACTCTCTATAGATTGAGCTTGCTTTATTTCGTTCGGCAGTTCATTCCACAAACGAGCAGCTTGAACAGTAAATGATTTGTCAAAAAATTTAGTGGAATGCCTGGGTATCTCCAATATCAAGCTCTCCGACGATCTCAAAACTCGCGAGTGAGTATCATGCAGGTAATGGAAATGTTCCTTGAGATATGGCGGAAAACGAGGATTGAACAGAATATTGTACAGCAGGGTGACAATGTGCGCATTCCGGCGGAGACGAATTGGCAACCACTTAAGCTTGACACGGAAAGCGGACACGTGATCATATTTGCGTAGCCCAAATATGAATCTTATACTGAAATTTTGGAGTCGCTCAAGTTTATTCAGTTGCTCCTCTGTAAGGTCTAGATAGCTGGCATCGGCGTAGTCTAAGATGGGTAGAAGAAGAGATTGTGCTAGCGCTGTTTTAGTGCATATGGGAAGAAAATTTCGTAACCTTCTTAAGGAACCAGCTGCTGCGAACATTTTGCGACTTACTTCTTTTATTTGAGGTCCCCACGTAAGATTTTTGTCAACTAACACACCCAAATTTTTTACGCAATCACTAGGAGTCAGGGTAACACCATCAAATTTAAAGACAGGTAAATTTGACCAGATGATTCTATTTGTGTACGTGGAGCTGCCAATGACAATGATTTGGGTCTTGGAAGGATTTACTTTTAGTCCGTATGACCTGCTCCAGTCACAAATCATAGCAAGATCGCTGTTTATAATGGTAATAGCTCGCTCAAGTTGATCGATCGACGCTTGTGTATATATTTGCAAATCATCTGCATAAAGGTGGTAGGATGAAACTATTAATGATGAAATGGACTTGATGAAAATAGAGAAAAGAAGTGGAGACAACACGCCACCCTGTGGTACACCAGCAGCGATATCACACCAATTGGAAAAAGTTTCCTCAATGCGAACACGCTGCCGGCGTCCAGACAGGTAACTACGAAACCAGTCAATCATCGTTGGAGATATGTTAATAGAGCGAAGTATGCCCAGCAGGATATCGAAGTCAACGGAATTAAAAGCATTGCTAAAATCTAGCAAGGCAAGGATCGTTACTTTACCATTATCCATTCCTGACCTGATATCGTCTGTGACGTTCACTAATGCTGTGGTAGTGCTGTGCCCTGGACGAAACCCGGATTGATATGGATTAAGGAGTTGGTTGCTAAGAAGGAAAGTGGACAGTTGAGAATGGACAAGGCGTTCAAGAACTTTTGAAAGAAAAGGTAAAATAGATATAGGCCTATAGTCCGCGAAGGATGATGGTTTGGAGTTTTTAGGCAGCGGGGTAACGTGAGCATCTTTCCAAGCAGATGGAAAGACACCAGTAGTAATAGAGTGATTAAGTATGTGCGTGATAATAGGAAGAATTTCGTCGAGAATAAGGAGTATCATTTTCCGGCCGATGCAGTCACCACCAACAGCATTAGAGGTGATGGACATAATGCTCTTCTTAACATCACAATCAGTGAATTGACGTAGAAAAAAGGATGAGTAATCTGGGCACGGGAGAGATGTAAGAAAATTCAAAGTATCAATTTTGGTTGTTGAGTCGAAGTTATGCAAGGAAGTAAAATGTTGGTTAAGCGAGTTGATATCTAAATTTTTTGAAAGTGAGGTTTGACGTTGTTTTCCAATGCCCAAAGATCTTAAGAATTGCCAGACTTTTGCCGGATCTTCAATATCAACCGATTTATGGATATGTTGGCGTTGCGCATTTCTACACACCTTATTGCAGCGATTGCGAGCTTTGACGTATTTTTCCCAGTTGTAAGGAGTGGGGCGACGCTTATACCTAGCTTTGGCAATATTTTTTAAATCTGAAATACGTTTGATGTCGTCAGTAAGCCATGGTGATGGACGGTGTTTCATTTTGACAGGACGTAAAGGAGCATGGATGTCGAACAACATGATGATCGTTAACATAAAAAGTTTAAGTTTACCGTCAACGGAATCACAGTTAAATAGCTGAGACCAGTCGGTATTAATGACATCCTCCTTCAGATTTTCTTCGTCAATACCACTAAAATTGCGCTGCATTAAAACTTTGGGTTTTGCCTTTGGAGGACGAGACTTGTACGATACATAAATTAAGTCATGATATGAAAAGGCATCAGCTGGGAATTGACCATGCTTGGTGATGTGTTGGGAGGAAGAGACAATAATAAGGTCGAGAAGTGAAGGTGTACAATTTGGAAAATTATGAGTGGCATTTAATGGGGGAAGAACTAAGTTATTAGACTGTACAACAGAGAGAAGATTAGCCGATCGGGAGTCGTTTTTGAGAAGACACGTGTTGAAATCTCCCATTAAAATAGTATGACTGTAAGAGGGACAGAGAAGTTCTATCTTGCTTTCGAGTGAAGAAAAGAAATTAAAACGAGAGGAGGGGCAGTAGTAAACGCCAAGAAGTATTTTTGAATGGCACAGGCTGACCTCCAGGAAAAGATGCTCACCAGCATCTCGCGGTGGCGGCTGCGGTGACATGTCAACCACAGTAAAAGGTATATGTGAACGGAGATAAATGGCGACACCGCCCCCAGCCCCCACCGTACGATCATTCCTTATTAGCTTAAAGCCTGGCAATGAATAAGAAACGGAAGGTAAACATGGCTTAAGCCATGACTCAGAGACGAGTATGGCATGGATGTTTTTACAGTCAAAGTTTGCCAGCATATCAGAAAAATGAGCCGGAATGCTTTGAGCATTTATATGAACTACGTTGAAGTTTTTTGAAACATCGGAGAAACATGAGTCTAGAGATTGGGATAAGGTAGGGATGCTAGCGAAACTATCATTTAAGCTACTATTTGCCGATAAAAAACTATCATCTTCATCAGTCGATGACATTTACAATGTTATAGATAAATAAAATATATATAGTATAGAAATAAAAATAATAATATATATATATATATAAGTATAATGTTAATTGAACAATAAAAACAAATTAATAAAACACCATTAACCACCCGCAAGTGCTTACTAGATTTAACAATTTTAGTTTAAAAACAGTAAAAGAACTCAACCAGACACTACAGAAAAATAGATTTACAAAAAACAGGAACGGAATGTTGCAAGGTGCACTCACACCAACCGCAAAGTCACCAACCATTGTTACACATTTTAAATAAAAGAAATTATTTGATAAAAAGTAAAATTTTATTCTATGGCCAAAATGACTCACGGTGAGCGATGACTCAGCGATTAGTCCGCCGAAAGCCGGAGCGCACCCAGTGACTTTGACATGACGAGTGACAAGTGACAAGACGAGACAACAAACTACCTACTAAAAATAACAATAAAAAAACAAGTTTACAAAAGCAAATATAAGTACAAAGTGAAGTGATTTGGCAAAGTCAATGATTAAAGAAGGTGGAATGATAACAGTAGTGATAAGTGAAAAATTACTTCTTCGTGGCTGCAGCCCGCCTTGTCTTTAGAGCCGGCCCAGAGTCCATTTAAAGTCACAAGTCCATTTAAAAAGTATAAAATTTATTAAAATAAATGATACCTTTAATTAGTCCGTAAAATGTATAGCAAATTTGTCGAAGAAATCATTTTGATAAACACAATATTTAATATAGCTGCTGAACAAATTTCCTATGCGTTGCATACAAACTAGCACGGCGTGACGTCATAACGTGCAAGCCATTAGTATGGAGCGTTTTTGATCGAGTCCATTTGTGCGCATTTCACACTGTGATATCTCGGGCAGTTTTCATGCTAGCGAATTAATTCTTTTACCAATGTTTCTTTTTTTGAGAGGTAATTTATGTAACATAAAATAAAAAAAATAGTCAACATCCCTATTGTAATATCTTTGACCTACTTTTTTATATAAGAACAGATTTTTCTACATTCTACCTATTGATTTGATATTTTCGACACACATGGATTCGGAGTCTACAAGTAGGCCTTTATATTATAGTGAACCAACGGGGCTATGTATACCACAAGATTATGAATGAAGCTTCTTGGTATACCATTTCCCAAATCTTGGGCATCCCCATGTTCATCATCTCTCACACTTTATTGACATGAGTATGATATCAAGTCACAGATAATAATTAATTTTACCATTCAACCGTTTTCGAGAGAATAATTTAGAATAATTTATTAAAATTAGCTTTTGTTAAGGGTGCATCTTGCGTCCACTAGCGGTGCCAATCAAGAAAAAATAATTACAACAAAACTATGTTTAGGGTTCTCTCACCGAAAATGGCGCTGCGGTGAATTTTATTTAATATTGTGATTCTAATACATAATTTGAATAAAACTTTACATGGAATTTTTAGGGCCCATACTTCTACGAATTAGTACAAGGGACTGTAGTGATACCTTCTAAAAATACTAGACATGGGCCCTAAAAATTTCACATAAAGATTTATTAGAATCATTTTAATTATTCTCTCAAAACTGGTTTCAAATTAAAAAAAATAAAAACCTGCCTGCCTAAAAACAGACAAGTCAACAGAAAAATAAAATAGAAAAACTAAAAAACCCACATGCATTAAAAAACAAGTCGACTGAAAAGATGGAAACAAGATAATATATAAAGGCAAACTTAAAAAATATTGATGGTAGTGTTTAGATTAAAGGCAAACTTAAAACATATTGATGGTAGTGTTTAGAATTTTTGTTCAACATAATAACATGCAGTCGGAGGCATGCATAAAGAAAGTGACATTATGAATGATTTTACTTATCATACTGCATGTTATTATGTTGAACAAAAGTTCTAAACACTACCATCAATATGTTTTAAGTTTGCCTTTAATCTAAACACTACCATCAATATTTTTTAAGTTTGCCTTTATATATTATCTTGTTTCCATCTTTTCAGTTGACTTGTTTTTTAATGCATGTGGGTTTTTTAGTTTTTCTATTTTATTGTTCTGTTGACTTGTCTGTTTTTAGGCAGGCGGGTTTTTATTTTTTTTAAATTTAGTTGTTTTTTATTTACGTCTTTTTAGTTATATTCTCCTTACAAATTACGTAGACGGTCTAATTCTTTAATAGAATTTTCATCGTGTGGTTTAAATAAGAATTTTTAGGGTCAAGACAACTGACAGCAAGCCCTGCGAGAGATCGAACTCTGCTTAAAGCCACGTAAGCTTGACCTTTAGCAAATAGGTGACTGCTCAAATCGACAACTGCCCGGTCTAAAGTTGTACCTTGCAATTTATGCACAGTCACCGCCCATCATAAAATTAGAGGTAGCATTACGTCGCTCGATCTTGCCTTTACCGCGTAAACCATCAAACTCAGACGCAGAAGGTTCAATCCGAACACCAATACAAGAAGCTACCAATTTTCTAAATAATATTTTATCGATATCAAAGAGAATGTAATTAATCACTAATTCAGTAATAAGATATTCCTAAACACCCTATTCCTTAGTCCTAACTAAACTAGGTATGCTTCCTACAAAACCTAACAAAATCTACTTCTTTAATATTTTTTTCAATATTAATGCAAGTAAAGTAAGGCAACACGCGTTCCAATTCCAATTAGATAGATGGAATCTAGTATAATAAATAATGAATGTACTCTAGCTAGCTAGATGGAATCGTATTAAAATAATTATCAATTAAAAAAGTTGTTATTAATTGTTATAAAGACCATAAACAAGAATCGTTTCTTCTTATTTCTCGTTATCGTTTCTTCGATTCTTTTATTATTATCTTTTTATTTTCAGTATAAACACAAAAGACCTTATATAATCTACAGAGAGCTAAACCATACCGAGATGTATTTGGCTACAACGCCATCTATTGATATGGTCTATGCAACTAGAAATCTATTGATGATGAATACAAAACCATACCGCGATGTACTCGGCTACAGCGCCATCTATTGATTAACTTAGCCGTGCCCTGCGGCATAGCCTGAGGCTTCGATTCCGAGGGATTTTGGGATGATATAGCCTATTTTTTCATCATGAATGTGGCTAACATACACAAACAAAATATAAATTTCTCATTGACATGTTTATAGCGGCCGCTCGCATTTGCGTAATATAATTTACTTTTATTTTTTTTTTTATTTTTTATAATTATATTATGGTCATGATATACCTTTTTGAAATCCTTATAATAAGCCCTTTAATTTGACACCCATATTGCAGTATTCTAAAAAAAAAATTTTTTTTCACTACGTATAATAGCACCGTACAGCCGCCATGTTGGTTTTTTTATAACGCCACCTTCTTAAGAACACTTGGGCTGAAAAGACCAATCTAACGATATCTTAATCATAGAAATCCGTTCAGCCGTTTGAAAGATATGAGGTAATAAAGAATATTACATACAAACATACAAACATACATACATACTTACAAGATACGCGCGAAACACATAACCCTTTCTTTGCAGTCGGGTAAAAAGGCCAATGGGCTCAAGCCTCAATGTGAGAGGGATGTCATAATTAAAGCAATTTAATCATCTGTAACTTTATATCCTGCTCATGTCAGTAAATTGTGGGAGGGATGATGTCATAATGAATATGGAAATGGTATACCTTATACATATTGACTTATGTAATAGCCCCTCTGGTTCACCATCTATACTACATTTATAATATAATAGGCAAATACTAGGTAGAAATTAATTATTACCTACCTTATAATTTTCCACCAATGATTGTCATAGGGTTAGGTACGGTTTAAAAGACTACTCCATAGGTTTCCCAAATGTAATTAGCATTTAACATTTAATGGTCAGAGTGAATAAAAATGGCTTCAACTTTTTATTTGGTAAATATCTTAGGCCATCAAAGACAATATAACATTTTACTTTATTGCATTTGTGCCGTTAATAATATTAGGTAATACTTTATTTCCAATTTTTTGGGTAAATTACATGTAAATTTCTAAATTTCATGTAAATTATGAAATAATAATTATATCAAAGATTAAATTGCTTTGGTAATTCCATTTGATATAAGCTCTAGCTAGAAATATTATAAAATCAATTAATTATTCAATTATTAATTGAACTTAACAACACTGAAGTTAGGAGAGAAATACTACTTTGCGATTCATTATTCATTAGTGCATTAGTGTCGGGAACAATGACACAAATCTTAGTCGTACTAATTTCTTGATATACCCTACTCTGACCTAGTGTGTCAAGTGCTAATTCATTTTTATAGGGAATCCATACTTCTTTGTCTAAGACTCCATATGCTTCCCTTTGTTTTGTGAATTTATTAGGGAAACTCTACTTCTCAGTAGTCTCACCTTAGTGGAGGAGCGTTCTTGGCAACTATGACCAGCTTAGCTTTGCCTTGACGGAGAGTCTTCAAAGTCTGTTTGTATCCCAGGCAATATTTGCCGGATTTCATGACCAACGCCAACCGGGAGTTGATCGACTCAATTGTTTTTTTCTGAAACAAGCACAATTTGGGAATATAAATCAACAAGTGGGCTTACCTACTAGGTACCTATAGAGTTGTGAACTTTTTGGCATCAAGATTATTACATGCATCTAGTCCCACTAGGTCATATCCTCATTAGGTCATGCAATTTTTGTTCATACACATTATTCCCATTTAGTCATGCCCAACGAATTTTGTGGATGGTGCAATGCCACAGGGTAAAAACTATTCAGAGTTCAAGTTACGCTGAATTTTTTCTATGAATGCAATGAGGAACTTTTTGGTATATCTTTCATTTTATTATAAATTGAAATTGTCATAGATGGAATCGTAAATGCGGAATCAATGTCAAAACAAGAGCCTAAATATCAAGATTTTAAAACTAACCAAAAATGTATATACCACGTTGATAATAAGAGAAATAAGAATCTCATCTCCGACCTAAAAGATAATAGAATTACAGTAATCGAATGTTTAAAAAGATTATCTCAATTAAAACACTTTAGAAAGGACTAGGACTTGATTATTAATACCTTTCTGGAAAGATGTTTTGTTTAGTTACATGCTGCTCGACAGATTAAGAGGAAACAGCATCAGATGTTTTGTTCTTTTGTTAATGGGCAATAATTATTAAACTCACAAATGGCCTATTTTATATTTTCATGTATGATTGAAAAAATAAATTAATAAAAAGTTTTGCTTTTTCTTTATTTTATGTTTTAATTTCTTCTTGGTTTTCTTTTGATTCATTCTAACAAAATGACAACATGACCTAGTGAGGACATGACCTTTAATGAGGACATGACTATTTGATTACATGTACCTATTTTAAAATAAAGTACTTAGATGGCAGAAAAAGTGCAAACATGCTGCTCAATAAAAAGGTGCAAAAAAAAAAATTATGTCTACTAATTTTTTTTTTAAACTATATGGTTTTCAAATAGTAGGTACCTACCTACCCGACTATGATAAGGGTTATTATTTTAGCATAATATCAGGACTTTTTAGTAGAAATCAGTAATTTTGCCAGGATTTTATAAGTATACCATGTGGTAGCTCGGCCTATATGATAAAACTGTCAATTTGTCACCTGTCATGACAATTTTATATCTGTTGCAGCCACCTAGCTGAATCAGGCTAGCCTCTAGCAGTCATGACAGTTTGGTTTACATTTCGGTGTACCATTGACCAATTGTCACGTTATTATAAGACCCCGTTCATAACCTGTAAAATGTTAGTTTGCTTCCTCAACCCCGCAAATTATGGATAAATTTGCGAGCCTATCGAGTAACATATTAATATAGGACTCATTAAATGAAGGCAATTCAGGTAGATAAATGAAAAACCATGTTTAGGAGTCCGAAATCAACACGTGTACGCCTCCCTTACCTGCTTCTTTGCGGCGACCATTGTGATGGAGTAGGTTCCACAAACACTGTAAAATATAAAATAGTTAAATTTAATTTACTGCAGTGTTGTACTACAACACATTTACATATTAAAAATCAGAAAGCTCTAAAAATATCGCACCTAACCAAATCCACGAGGCACAAAAAGAAAGAGGAGAAGACAGACGGGCGGGGCGGGCGCGGGGCGGCAGTGTTCTGTGTTGCCAACCTTTTTGATTGGCCACGGTAATCTATCTATTCTGTGGTGCTTGTCAAGCATCGCTCCTAGACGATCAAAATGTGATTGACAAGCCGATGCAATGTAAATGATTGACAAGCAATTTTGATCGTTTAGGGGGTCCATAAATAAAATGGCCCGTTACACTTTAGATGGAACTATAATTTCCAATGAAATCAATTTGTATGAAATGGTTGATAAAACTGGGGCCTTACTATGAGCTCTTATAGCAGGACTTATATTGAACGGCCTTACTTTTTCGTACCACGATCTCAACGGTTAGTATGAAAGCAGGCCTTAAGCAGTCTTTTTTACGGCCTGCTTTTGAACTGAATGGTTTCTTATTTGCTGATGGTAAGCCCCCTGTAGATAATTAAGGAATAATTTTAAAATTTCTACTATTGGGGAAGATGAGTGTAATTATTTTATAATATAGAAAAATCAAACGTAAAATCCAAAGTTGAATGTTTTTAAAATCAGCGCGGTCTTGACCGTTTAAGGCGTGACGTCACATCGCCGGTTACGTCCGCCGAGATGTTTTAAAACGAAGTCTTTCCGCCGCATCTGTCTATCTGTTCGCGATAAACTCAAAAACTACTAAACGGATTTTCATGCGGTTTTTACCAAATGATAGAATGATCCTTGAGAAAGGTTTAAGTGTATAATAAGTTAAGATTTTCTTGTCTTTGACGTTTCGAGTTTCACTACCGGAGGCGCGTTCCAAACCTACACTCCGAGTGCAACCTAACCACAACCGAACGCAAGTTTTAGCCACTTTTTCCGTATTTCTCCATTGTTTGGAACATATATAAATAACTGGTTTGGCGTTTTTATAGTCGTGCTATCACACTGGGGCTCTATACAGTACTTATAATATGAGAAATTCATTTTTAAACGATAAAAACTAGCTATAACGTACGAAGACACGATCGCTCTTTTGTTTGTTTTGCACGGCGTGACGTCATTCAAGACGCCATGACAGTCTTGTGCGTTTTGGAACCAAATTAAAATTGGTTTTTTCAAACGCGAAATTTATAATGTAAACGCTCGATTAAAAATAAATAAACCTTTTTTTTCGATAAAATGCCTAATAAGCTAAAATATTAAGCAGTTATTGAAATTTTGTCAACTAGCCTATTGTTTTGTTGCTTCGAGTAGCTGGAGCCAATGTACTCCGCGGGGGGAGAGTGGCGTGACCGTAGTGTCGCGTCAACCGGCGCAGGAGCTACACGCGTGTAAACGTTCGTGGGGTGCGTCAAACCCCGCCACATGCTCCGTGTTAGTTTTAACATATAACTACCTATAAATGCCAATTTATTAAACCAAAACTTAAGAATTTATTCGTATTTTGAAATATGGTTTATATTTAGTGTATAAAATAAAAAACAGTGTATATTTATATACTTTTATTGTATTATTTATCAAAAATACAAAAGCTAAAATCAACTAATTCTTTAAAAAAATATGTTATTGAGGGTCTGATATTCTTTAAGTTTTTAAAGTTGATTTTATATTTTTTTTAAAGAATTAGTTGATTTTAGTTCCTTTTTCAGAAGTTCCTTTTTTTGTTTTTTTGTAAATGTTATATTTTAGTATTTTTGATAAATAATACAATAAAAGTATATATACACTGTTTTTTATTTTATACACTAAATATAAACCATATTTCAAAATACGAATAAATTCTTAAGTCTTGGTTTAATAAATTGGCATTTATAGGTAGTTATATGTTGGGGTTTGGCAAACCCCACCACATGCTCGGTGTAACTTTTTTCACCACATGCTCGCCGGGTTAAATTAAAAGTAATTATTTCTAAAAAAATCTTTATTGTTCTCAATAAGTAATTATTTCGGCAGCTGATGGCGGCTGATGACCTGAAATAAAAATATATAAAAACATTTTTAAAATTTGTTACAGTTTAATTTTAACATAACAGTAATCTAGCGCGTACATTCTTGATTTCTTACACCTAAAATTAAAAGCATCGATATCGATATTTATATATGATGTAGCACCACTATTTTCCTGCAGATTATTTTTCTGACTAAAATTTTATTATTTCATTCAAATACCTACCAAAAATTGTAAACGAATGTTATATTGGATAATGTATTACTCACCGAAGCTCATCTGAAGGAAATTTGGCCATAAAAAACCGTTTTGTATCGTCTTTTCGCGCCGATCACAAATTTCACATTTTACATGCTTCATTGTGATGTGACTTACATGTACTGCACCTTAACTTGACTATTAACAAATTAAAACAAACTTTTAAATATCACAAAACTATTATAAAACATTTTTTTAACTACCTACACAAATTAATTTTATTTGTTACAATACTTTAAATGTTGCCGCCGTGTTTCTCTGACAGATGACCTATCATCAAAAAACGGATTTTATTTGATTGTATAAAGAAAAGTTTAAATTATTCGTATTCCAAATGGAAAATGAAGAATTTGTATTGACATTGACATTTAAAGTTCTTGGTCGTTCCAAACCTTAGAGCGAGTTAAAAAACAACCATACAACCGACGCTCAAACGTTCTGAACGCAACCTAGGCCGCGTTCCCTTTTGAGCCAATAGTACTGTTGGCGATGTGAGCGCTAAAAGCTGTTCCGTTTTGATTATCGCGCTGACAGCACTGTTGACGCGATTTCAATTCGGAACGGCTATTATCGCACGCATCGCGCGCCGAACTTCTGATTCGTTATTTACTTTGTTTTGACGTTTTGTAACGTCAAAACAAAGTAAATAACGAATCAGAAGTGTGTAAGGACATGAACGTCAACTCAAAACGTCAAATATGACAGATTGCTCACAGTGCTAACGCTCGAGAACGATATCACTGTAATCGCAAAATGGCGGCGATAGTGACGTCATCCGTGACGTAAATACTGCTATCGTTGGCGCGCTCACATCAAATCGGAACGAACGAAGTGTGAGCGCGATATCAGTGATATTATCGCTGTTGGCGCAAAAGGGAACGCACGCACCACTAGTCGCCATCAAAATTCGTGTCCGGTCCGGGGGGGTCGACTCTATTGCTCGGATTGAAATTTGCCTACAGGGGAAAACTTTGGTATTGCAAGTAAAAAAAAACATATTTTTCTATTATGGTAACCCGCAGAAATACCCGTCATGAAGTGTAAAGTACGAATGGTAGATTTTGTGTAAATAAAGGGCAGGATAAGATTTTAAGGAATCTGTTAATAATAAGAAGTAAAATTTGTAGGATATTCTTTAAACAAACTTTTTTTAGCAATACATAATAAAACGTTTGGCTAAATATAAGACAAGCAATTTATTTTCATATGTGAATAAACGGTTGGCAGAAATGTGACTATTTGTGCTGGCAACACCAAGTCATGACATGACTTTTGTAAACAATAACAATGGTCGAGTTTGTTGGTGTTTATTGGCGATCTCGGTTTCAATTTCGTTAATATTTCGAATACTTATTAATTCTGATCATTTTCGCAAGTGTACGACGTTGAGTTTGAGCTTAGGTTCCTCCGTCTGTGTTTGTTAAGTGACAATTATAATTGTTGTTCATAATAACAGTGAATACGAGACAGTGACTCTAACCTAACCGACGTGTTAAACCTTTGATTACCTATTTTGTTCAACTTGTTAAAAATGTCTGATAAGGAAAACAGACGAAAATGTTTCAAGTGCGGCAAATCGCCTGCCTCGGACAATTGCAAACTATTTCGTTTCCCAAAACCTGCTACAAGAAACCTTTTGCGGTACGTATTTGCTAATGTTATCCCTACAAATTGTTCAACTTAACTGCGTATACGAATATTTATTGGCTTTTTAGTATCAATAAATACTCGTAATCCTAATAAATACTAAATGTTGAGTGATTTCTGAATGTGTTCTGAGGGTTTTTATCATGCTATGATAACCTATATTTAGGAAACATCACATTTTCTGATTATAATACAAAGTAACTGTAGGTCGGAGAGTCAGGTTCTGTAACAATGTATAGCTAAAGAAGCATCTGGTACACAGAGAACTAATGAAATAATATGTGTTAATTTTTCAGTTGTACGATGTGGGCAAAATATCTTTTTCCATCAGAAGAGCACACTTCAATTGAGTTCCAGAAAAAGTTGTTTAGTGAACACCGAATGCTGTGTCAAGATCATTTTACTGATGATGATTTTACTGACAGTTCAAAGAAACGATTATTATACTCTGCAGTCCCATGTGATGTAAGTAATAAATTATTGATCCCAATATAATCCTTACTAAATATATTCTTACTAATATTATAAATGCGAAAGTCCGTCCGTTTGTTTGTTTGTTACGCCTTTATGACTTAACTACTGAAACGATCATTATGAAATTTTGCATAAATGTTCTTAGGGGTACAGAAATGGAAACTTTTCAGCCAGAAAAAAGTACTGTTCCCGAGGGATAGCAAAAAAACTGTCCACGCAAACGAAGTCGCGGGCGGCCGCTAGTTATTACTAAATCAAATTTGTAGCATATTATGATAATGCTTACTTTTTATTATTGTTTCAGTTTGATAAGATAAAAATATATAACTTTTACTCTTGTATTTTTTCCATAAACATTATTGGATTTTCAGAAAAAAATTACTTTGTATTATTGCTCCCTTTGCGACACCTAGAAGACCTCTTCCAGGCTTTCTTATTATCTTCATTATATATATCAGTATCTAATAAAATAATAATTAGTCTCCATAGTACTAAATCCACTTATTTTATGAATCTCAAGACAGATGTTTGGATTTTATTTTATTTATATTGATTTTTTTTACTAAGTTTGTTTTGGGATTTATAATAATAAGCAATAAACAAATATTATTTTCAGTTTTATTACATTACAGATTCAGCAAGTGTCCATGGTGATACCACATTTTTTTAACAAGCCACAGCCGGGTCCCTCACAACTGTGCAAAGAATATGGCCCTATTTCTCAAGGCCCAGAAGCTATTTCTTCTAAGGCTGGTGATTCACAAGCTGTTGAAACAACTTTTTTGTCAATTCCACAACCCACTGAGGCGAATGAAGATTTGGACACAGAGGAAATGGTAGTGGAAGGTCCATTATCTACTCCCATTTTGGATATTGGTGATACTCCTGAAGTACAGGCTTGTGCCTATGTATGTGGATTTTTATTAAAAAATATAGCTAATTTAGACTGTAAACACTGTAATTCAGTCCTTGTATCGAAAAATGTAAATATTGTTCATATGTTTGTCCAATGCAAAGAATATAATGAATATAAAAAAAGTTTACATTATGCTAGCCAACCGTTAATTGCTTGTGTAGAAGCATGTGCAACAAATATTAACTTGTATTTAGAAGAGAATGGGTATAAGAAAGAATTGAAAAAATATTTAATAGAAAATTTAAAAACTAGTGTTAATTTCGAATTTCTCCATAGCTGCCACACAAATGATAATATTAATTTTATTGTCAGAAATGTTTTTCATATATGTGTGAATAGATTCTGTACCCTTAAAAACCGTCTGTTTGCAGACGAAGCATCAGCGTCTGCACTTAAACGCAAAATGAATATAATTTTGCATAAATAAGCAACATGCCAGATTATATTCATTTTTTGTGGCATTCATGTTTGAAAACAAGTTGAACTGACCTAATTGTAAAATGTTTTAAGTATACCTATTTTATTAGCTACTAGAAGTACCAGGACTACATAGTTACAAAGAAGTAACCTATTACAGGAGTAACTAATGTTAACATACTAAAATCTAACAGAAGTTAGCTTCTCAATAGTTATGTGGCCCTGGTACTCGAGAGTTTCCACTTATCCCTAAATAGTGCATTAAAATCAGTTAAATATTATTAGATAAACAAACAACCAGATATTTTCTACTTTTGCTTGCCCTTTGAACTTAGAACTCATAAATAATAGAAATTAGATAAGTTGTCCAAATTACAATTTACTATCTCTGATAGTTTTGTGATCAACCGATAACTTTTATCCAAAAGATAATAATGTCGTAGAAAAAATATGTTATCCTGTTTGATGTCATGGACACTAATAGAATATTTTGTTTAACGGGTTGACTTTACACCTAATGTTATGTTCTTAAATAAGTCATATTACTCATGGATAAATATTTATTATGCACTATTATTTCATGCAATAAACATGTTTGGGAACATTTTTCTGTTTTATTTTATATTTGATGGGCAATATTGCTTACGAATTCTATCGATGGAGGTATAGGCAATTTCACTTGTAAGGAAACTTTATGGTAAAACTTACCATAAAGTTTTCTTACATGTGAAATTGCCTATACCTCCATTGAAAGAAATCTTATAAGAAAGTATTGTTCAAATGTTCCCGCCATAGAGTTTGTGGTGGGTTGACTATAGGTGACACTAGAAGCGTACTTCCGGTAAAAACGGAAACCCATTTCTTAACAATGGAGTTGTTATTCTTCTCCGCTAGGAGTATGTGTTCTGTGGTCCGGTCCGACAGACTGTTTTGAGTTTTCAACTTCAACTTTTCTTTTCATTTATTGATTTAAATTTTAATTGACTTGACTGTGAATTTATTGGTGATTGTGAATTGTAAACATTCAACTAAACGTAGTAATTATATTCTCTTTGCATTCAACATAACATTTTCAAACATGGATGAAGAAATGGGATTTGGATTTGACGACTTTGGGTGGAACGATGATGGTCCTGATTTTCGCCCTCCGCCGATCGGAAATGATTTCAGGTAAGTTGTATGATATCCACCAATTTGGTTTCAGACCTAATAAATCAACTGAAGACCCCGGCGCTGTAAATACTCGATGCTAATATTTTCCAAATTGCTTAGATGTTAGACAGGAGTATATTATGACTTAGGAGTTATTTAGCGTATGTTTCATATGATTTCGTTTTCGTTTCTTTTCTGCAAGAGCCCCACCATCTTAACTCCATAATTGCTTCTTCCGGTAACTCTATGTTTGTTACTGCGATAGGTCTGTCGTTATCCTCAGTAGGCGATTCTGCTAGGCGATTGCGTAAAGTCAATCGTATTCATTTGACAGTTGTGTATGTATGTATCATAATACTGCCGTCCGTTAATTAAAAGGGCGCAAAGCCACAAAATCAAATTTTAACAAATTGTATTTAAACATGATTATGATCATAAGTTTGTAAATTTAACAAGCTTTAATTGAACATTTAATTTTATTTTGTACGACCATTAGTTAATAACCATAAATGTCAACGATCATTAGTTATGGTCTGAGTACATATGGCAGAACATACATAACATACATTGATTCCATCTATAGACTACAATTAAAAATGTTAAAAATAATAACACCCAATTATATATTAAAGAAACTTAATAATGATGAGAAAAAGCTATTTAATTATTGTAATGTCATGAGCATATATGAAAAAATTGAATACCTAATCCTTACTGAATCTTACAATCCTGTTTATGTAATAGAAAAAAATAGACCTAAGTATTTGAGAGCAGTGTCTTACCTAAATAAGTACCACTTACCCAAACACACCAACTTGTATGGGAAAAGAGTCTCCAGATATTTAATACCTTTTTATCTAAATAAGTTGCCCTGTGAACTACAGATTATATACAAAGAAAATATCAAAGCATTTCGGTTTAAGCTTAAACAGTATTATTTACCACTTAAAAACAAAATATGTAGAATCAGCGACTCGCCGTCACCCAGATAAACCCTGTGAGGTTTTCGTGGTGCGGCAATATATGTAAAAAATGTGTATGTAAAATGTACTGAATAAACAAATAATAATAATAATATGGTTTTCAAGTGGCATATTTTTCAAATATTTCCCGTGTTTTTCGCTTATATTTCAAAATTTGATTTTGAGGCTTTGCGCCCTTTTAGTTAACGGACGGCAGAATATATGTCATCCCATACAAATTGCAGCCGCTGGAATACGATATGAACTGTCAAATGAATACAATTACCTTACGCAATCCTGCACCAGGAATAATAGGAGTTTTGGGAACTAATGAGCACTTTTCGGCATTTATGTGCCATCCTAGAAAACGTATCTGATCTAGAGGTTTGAACATGAGCCTGCAGAATTGAGCGGACCTGGGGTGCAATCACCTAGCTGATGCATGATTAAAAAATCGTCCAGGTACACTATTATCTTAGGTCAGGGCCATCTGTTGACTGGTAGAGGAACTAAATAATTTTTTGTTTGTTTTTTGAATTTCTAAAAAAGTGTGTTATATTGAGACATCGTTTTATTTTTCCTGTAATCTTTACATAAACTACTATCACATAGAATTATTTTAGATTTTTCTGTTTGCAAACTTCGGAGATAAAGGGGGGGGAACGGTATAACACTTAAAATTTTTAAGACCCCTTTTCAGTCCCTGTAATTAATATAATGTTAAAACAAATTATTAAAATTAGAATTAATATATATATTCTTCAATTAAATAAATGTATTAATGTTGTACCTAAATGGTTCTTTTGCATGCTATTGTATATGGCTAAATAGGTTCAAAGCTACGATAAATTTTTATAACACCAACAATTATTATACCCTATTTAATGGCAAATAAAGTATTTGTATTTGTATTTTTTTGTATTTGAAGTTTACTGTCAAGAGTAACACCCAAGAAAACTGTTGAATCGAGCAAATCTAATTTCTCATTAATTTCAGTGGGATTCGCCTGTACATTAGGTAAAGCGAATTTAACACATAGTTTTCTTAGCATTAAGCTGGAGATTATAAACATTAAACCGAGCAAGAATGCGAGAGTGCTTTGTTCACATCGTCAAAATCAGTTTTATTCCTGTCAACTTTGAATATTAAAGAAGTATCATCTGCGAATTTCACAGAATTTTTCTGCAAAAAAGGGTAAATCATTTATATATATAAAAAATAAGAAAGGACCCAAAATGGAGCCTTGCGGAACGCCCATTTTTACATGAGAACCTGACGAACTTATTCCATTGATATTAACTGTTTGAGTCCTGGAACTGAGATACGACAGTATTAATTTTTGGGCATTATTTTTTACACCGTAATGATTCAGCTTCGACAGCAGCGTGCAATGGTCCACGCAATCAAAAGCCTTGGACAGGTCGCAGAAAATGCCAAGGGCATTCCGAGACCCCTCCCAAGCCTCAAAGACATGCTTCAAAAGCGCAACCCCAGCATCAGTTGTAGAACGACCTTTCGTAAAACCAAATTGTTTGTTGTGCGTATGTATTGTATGTATTTCAATAATCACTGTCTGTGTATGACTTGTTTTGTTTTAGGAATAATCGCTACAACAATGCTTATGGAAACTACAGAGGCGGTTATGGTCCACCAGGCGGTATAGATCCACCACCACCACCACCACCACCACCCCTAAGCCTGGGGTTTTCACCAAAACCTATGTTTTTGTGGGGCCGAGGATTTGGCCCCAAAGGGCCACCTGGAGGGCCTTTGAAGAGGTCAGCACATGAAGACAAGGCAATCAAATATCTCATGCGTAAGTACTATAGGATGTGCGTGACATGCGGAAAATCTCTTGACCGGTCAAAAGCTCCTGTTTTAACAAATTATCTGTGTGCCAATCCAAAGCCATTCAGCCGTTTTTGTGTAAATGTGCGTATTATATTTTTTGAGAAATTGATTGATTTGAGAACCTGTTCATAGCTATGTACATTTGAGTAGTTTTGAGACTTTGAGTTACTGCTATCTGTATTCCGAAAATAATTCAAAATAAAATAAAATAATACTATATATAATATCTGGGTTCTTAGAAGAGCACACTTTAATAGATATGTACATCTATTTATTTTCGATACGGATCTAGAAACAACCAGTGATCAAATAAATAAATCAAGACCTTTAATTTCTTCAAAGACACCATCAGTCTAGCTAGGATGAGTACTATCTGAGGTATTGCTATATTAAGTTTGACAGCTGTCGTCTGAAATGAAGATCTCGCTAAGACCTTTCATTTCTACAAAGGCACCATCAGTCTAGGTTGAGTACTTTCCGAGATATTGCTGATTTAAGTTTGACTGCAGTCATCTGAAATGTAGATCTCATTAAGACCTTTCATTTCTTCAAAGCCATTATCAGTCTAGGATGAGTACTTTCCGAGATACTGCCGTTTTAAGATTGACAGCTGTCTTCTAAAATGTAGATCTCATTAAGACCTATCATTTCTTCAAAGACACCATCAGTCTAGGATAAGTACTTTCCGACATTTTCAACAGCAGCTGTAATCTGAAATGACGTGGAATGCCACATCATCGTGCGGTATGCCGCTGGATGCCGCAGGGTAGGATCCTTTAGTATGTCGCAGGATGCCACGATGTGCCGTGCCGCGCCGTGCCATGCCGTACTGTTAGTGGCCGTAGGATGCCACAGGATGACTTGGTATGCCAAGCGTACTATGCCGTGCCACGCCCCGTGCCACATCGCCATGCCGTCAGTGGGGGCAGGCCATTGTTATATTGTGGTTACGCTGTCGATAACATAGACAGCAACGCACCTTAGAGCTCTCTACGATATGAAAAATGTACTGCAACCCCGCTGGTTTAAAATTTCCACAAAACCGATGACCTTGAAATATTTACGGGACAATCTTTAAAGTACCTCCTTTCTAACAAAAAAAGATTGAATGAAATCGGACTGCGCGTTAATGAATTACAACTAATTACATATTTTGACATACATCATGTTTAAAATAAACAATCTTTCTATTTCAGGCTGTGGGGTGGCAAAAGAAAATCTTAAAAATCTTCCTAAAGAATTCTTGCAACATATTGAACCACACTGCTGTGGAATATGTGGCCAAAACTTTGATTCATTTACTACGTGTAAGTGTTACTTAAAACGGTACAGAGACTTCAAATTAGTATTAAATGACTTATAAAATTATTATTATATTACAGCGCGCATTCATTATATTTCAAAAAACCATCTGAAGATTCAAAAGAGATGGCTATCAAAGAAATCTGAAATGGGACCTAGTAATATGCACAAGGAGGTAATTAATAAGACATTTGGAATGTAACGTTTCCGTAGGTGATTTAGCAACCTTAATAGTTCACATAATCGAATAGAGACTTTGCCAAACACAAGAGAAAAATAATAATAATTTAAATTTACACTGTGTGTTTGTTTGTTCACTTGTGCTGTTGTCAAAAATTATTTTGTATTCTCAAATCAATGATTGACAATATTAATCAAGTGAGTTATGTGAACTCTGTTGTTGAAATCGAAACTTACATTTCTAAAATTGTCTGGCTCAATGTTTGTAAGAACATGGAGTTATTTCATTTTTTCCATTTTGAAGTTTTCTATGATAGCTCAGATTGTGGTATGGTAGGTAAGTTTGACTACATATTATTTGAACCCATGTAATAATTCCTTTAAAACTAAAACTACTCCTTTTATAGGTTTTGACGCCTGTAGCACACCTCCGCCGCGAAACCGTACCAGCGAAACCGCGCTAGTTTGTCCATAGTTCCGCAATGAATTGTCTAGACCAAGGCTGGCCAATAGAATTCCTGGTGAGCAAGTTTTTTTAGACTGGCGGCGCCGGGCCACAAATTTTAGGTTTCCATCAGGTGGAAGTGGTGCCACAGCGCGCTGGCCAACCGGCCGACTGCTGGCGGGCAAATTCAAATGCGTTGGCGGGCCAAATTGTGGCCCGCGTGCCTGGGTTTGGCCGGCCTTGGTCTAGACAACGATTGAGGATCACATCTACGTAGCGGTTTCGCATCATTACTTTCGCATGTGTCAATTTTAACGGTCGGAGCCGATCGTGCGGGAATCGCGCGTGAAAAATCTATGCGTTAGAACAGGAGACGTATTTTTGAATCATTAGAATTCCAAATCGTGTATGAAATCACAGGATTCGTATGCGAATCCCTGAAATCGCTATTTTTGAATATTCATTCTCGTGAATTTTGCAACGAGTGGTCCGACCTCGTCGATCGAACTCGTTTTCGATATTCTGCCAGTAGAAATGACGTGAGTGAGAGAGAGAGAAATATCAAATCAAATGACTGACAGACAATGACATTATAACTTTTTAATTTACGTTCCGTTCCCCCGTAACTCGATACCGGTTTTTAAAATCAACGAGTAATGGCTTTCCGGTTTTTATTTTTTCTGCGTGAAATGAAAAATGTTATAAGATTCGAGTTTTAGGGCAACACTCATTTCTATTTTTCAAAAAAACGTAAAATTGGAAGCAATCGAAATTGATTTCGTATACGTTTTGCTTTCGTGCATGAATTTAAGATTCATTTCGAATGATTCAAAAATACGTCCCCAGGCTGTTCGCATTTGTTTCGCTTGCCGAACTTATGGCGGAACCTACCTACTGCGGTGTTTCGCGGGCGGCGGCGAGCTACAGGCGTGATTGAGACAGATTACGGAAACTTTACTATTCCGTTAACTTTTAGGTTCCATTGCGAGCTCGTGAGCTCTACTGTGAGCTATGTGATGTACAAATAACATCGAGAGTTCACGCCGAATCCCATTATGCCGGAAAGCCGCATCGAGCGTATGTATATTTATTTAAAGTGATCGATGGGTGTTTAAAATTGTTGACAAATATATAAAAAAAACTTCATTTCAGCGTTGTGGAGGGTCGGAAGTATCCCAAAAATCCTATGCTTCTGCAGCAGAACATGAGAGCTCGAATGTGAGTTTGTTGAGATTATTGTAATAGAGTCTGTGTGCTAATTGTCTAATTCCAAAATCCATCGCAATCGCCTTCAGGATGTGACACATTGGATGCTTCTTTTTGGCACAAATAAAAACATACCAAAGAAATGTAGATGTCTCACACCGATCTGTCAAATGAAAGCGATTGCGATAGATTACGAAAATTAGACAATAAGTAGGCAAGTCATAGTAGAATCAAATCAACGAAAGATGAGACTGAAATGGCGGCGCCACTTTCCCTGTTAAATTAACGTTTAGAGGTTAAGTTATTGGAAACTGAACCTTAAAATAAGGCGCAAAATTAGTTCCATTTCAACCGAGTCTCATCTTTCGTTGACCAAACCCTAATTTTAATGTACACACGACAGCACGTCAGGTTGTACAGTTAAACTGCGAAAACAGCTTTTATTACGTAGGTAGGGCATAAAGGCGGTTTCAAGGTCAACATGTATAGTCTGCCTGCCTAGCATGACCGATTTATGTCGCGTGATATAACATTTTATCGACACTCAACTGTCAAATTCCTTTGTCTTTTTGACAGTTAAACGTGATAAAACGCTATAACACGCGATATAAATCGGTCATGCTAGGCAGGCAGAGGTGCCGTCGTGTGTACACACACAGGTTATCATATAACTAATTTGATGAACTCAAGTTACAGGTTATCATATAACTAATTTGATGAACTCAAGTTATCTACGCCTATGCGGCCTATGCCTGTGGCATGCGCTGTGCTGCTACAAATATGCATGCTTTTTGCCCACTGGAAGGCAGAGCTGTACTTTTGCGATGAATGTTTTGATTATTTATGGTAATCGGTAGATATAATCATGAGGTATAGGTACGTCTATTTCCCAGGGAGCAGCTTATCCGCCGTGAGAAGAAGCATCTGAAAAATATTCTCGAGCAGAATGCTGAGTCTGCTAAGGAGTCTAAGCCCGTTTCATCTGAACTCTATTGTGATATATGCAAGGTGAGTGAGTAATAATGAGTATTTTTTAACGTGTCTGATCGTACGATTTTTGTTGTTTTTTCTTTTATGCACAAAGGGTAGTGTTTGGCCTTCACCTCACCTGATGTTAAGTGACGATAATGCCGGAAGAGGAAGCGCAATACACCCGGAATTCATATCACTGTGGAACTGGCTATGTACAGTCAGCAGCACGTCAGGTTATACAAAGCTATCAAAAATCTGCAATTTATTTTGAACCTTTTTCATACTTAAATGCGAAGAAATTATCTTCGCATTTAAGTATGAAAACCCTGTCGTAGAAGCCCAGCGTGCCGTTGTCTGTACCTCTTGCTGCCGGAACACAACAATTTTTAAATTGTTGTTAAGGCGTCAGACTTACGAACCCGGGACTCCTGGCGTCGTACACGGGTGGTGGGCGAACCACTAGACTACAGAGGCGGTTAAATAACTCACCAAATAACCAAAAATTTGAGAGTATATCGGCCAAATACTCAAACGAATAAAGTTAAGGTCACCTTAAATTCAAAAAAGTTGTCAGATTTGACAGAATCTCTATGAAACTGACAGCTTCCTTAAAGTTAAGGAGACCTTAACTTAAGATTTTAGCTAAGAAGCCTTTGAGTATTCGGCCATAAAGAGTGCAAACTCACCCTCCAGCAAGGGGCCATTTTTATGTTGCCGTCGCTGTGCATATTCTAGTAACATTTCGGTTTTTCCAGACTTCTGTGACATGCACAGAACAGATGACGATGCACTTAAATGGCAAAAGGCATCTCAATAAAGAAAAGCAACATATACTGACGATGATGAAAGGCGGCATACCCGGTAACGATGGTGAGCAAATTATAATAATAATTTATCACAATAATAGAGCGTACAAATAAGCTAAAAAATTATATTTTTTAATTATATTTTATTATTATTATTATTTTTATACCTATATATAAATTATTATTATAATTATATATTATAATGCTAAATGCAGGTATTGTGCACTTATATTTTGTGGTGTGCATGTGCATATTCGTGGAGATCCTTAGGGGAGGCCTATACCCAGCAGTGGGTGTCGTGCGGCTGATATGATGAACATTAAGTACAAAGTAAATAATATATTATGTGTTAATACAAGTCCACCAAAGTTTATTTATGATAAAATTAAAAAAAAAATACTTAATTCCCTAAAGTAAACTTGAATGGACTAAGGCCCTTTCTGCAATATGCGATTTAATTATAATATAAGTACATAATATAAATTACCTACAATACTTTTAGAGAAATGCAATTTTTTTTTTGACCAGCCATTCTGACGTCAGGTTAGCTGATTAACTCCTTGTTTAGTATGAAGGACGCAGAATTTTTTCAACTTTGCTTCCTTCACGAATTTAAGTTTTAGCTTCCTACACACATTAGGTAATAGTACATTATGAGACAAGTTAGCTTAGGTTGCTCATTGCACACAAGGCTGTGGGTTGCAGCCCGAGCCGCAGGCGAGGGCGTAACTCAGCCGAGTGTGCAATAAGCAAGAGCTCACGAGTGTCATACGACGTTTTTCAACACATTTGCGAGGAAAAAACAAAGTAATTTATCACACAGCAACAAATATGGCAAAAACAAAATATGATAATTATTGGAAAAGGCGCGCATGTTTTTTTTTGTTTTTTTTTCACACGCCCAACTCAAGAATATTTTGCGAACAAAGGGGTGAGGAGCATACAGCCTACTACTAATACTTCAAAATTATAATTTTAAGTGACAAAATGCAAATATATTTATATTTTATAACAAAATATTGTGAATTATGAATAATTTGATAATAATTATATATTTATTTGACCTTATTAAGGACTTACACATTTATTTATTCAAAAAATGTATATTAATTTTCAGCAGCATAAAATCTCTTTGTTGTCAAAAAAAATAACTGTATTACCCGGCTAAATTGGGAATGCTCTGTTTACTCCAAGGGTCTGACATGCTTTGATAGAGCGAGATCGTCTTATTGAGATTCCTATAGGAGGAAATAGAGAAGAGTGTCATGTTTTTTCTCTGTCACCGACCGGACTTTATTTCATGGTCGGGTTATTGGTACAGTTCAACTAGGTCAAACAAACAAGTGGGGTTATATCAAGAGTGCCAAAGAAATTAAAGGTTTTGTGGATTACTACCTAATTGATACTCAAAATTTATTATAAATCGTATGTGTTGTGTTTATGTCTAGCATACAAAATGGTGGGGTGTTCGATATTTGGCTGCAAAAGCAACAATCAAAGAAAATAAGCGGGTGTTACATTTCATGCGTAAGTACACTGTTTTCTATATTTTGATCGCGTATTTCTTTCTCAAATCTCACAGGAACCAAGTTTCTGAGCTAAATCATTAGTTATATCATGAAATACCTGATAAATCGGAAAAATCTAAAAATTATTTCTAAAAATAACCTCGTAAACATTTGACATACAAACCGGTAAAATTGCGTACATCTACGTAATAGTAGAAGTCAGCTTAGCTTTGACGTCTACTAAAATCAGTAGGTTTATAATTCGATTTCCGGATGCCTACTATATAGAAAATTTTCCCCAAAAATTACCCCATATTTCAGGGAATTTTAAGCAATTTGATTTTTCCAGATTTCCGACGGAAGATAAAACTCGTGAAAAATGGATAGAAGCAACTGGAAAAAAGAATTGGGTGCCACACACGAATTTGTTCGAAACATTTTAAAAAAAAATTGTTTCCGAAAAACAGAAAAACTAACGTTAATAAAATACGTTCTGTATTCCAACGTTTAATAAAAAATTTACCTGTTTTAATTTAAAGTTCATCTTTTTATTCCATTAACCACACAATCTCATATTAACTACCTTAGCGAACCCCAGCTAGTTTACTCTATGTATACGTATGTTACCGTTAAAGTACGGAATCCGTTAATCTGCAGATTAACTGGTCGAGTCAGTTAGTGTGCGAAATTATTCTTAAAGTAGACGATTTCCGTACTTTAACTTGCACATTAACGGATGCTACACCGTTAAGGGTACTTTTTCTGATCATGGCAACCCCATATTTTGACGTCATAATATATCTATCCCTTACACCCGGTCGCTCGGTAGCGCATCTACCCCTTTTAATATACTATATCTATGGTTTACTCGCATAGAACTTGCAGAAAGGTACTAATTTAACATTGTAGGGTTAATTCTATTACGAACTAGTGTTTTATATATTATTGCACGCGTTTGTTATAGCTCGGTTTATGGCCCTAAAATCGATGTATTAGGGCTCACTTTACGAGCAAGTGTGTTGAAATAAATATGATGCTTTTTTAAATTTTGCGCTGTAATGGATTTGCGATAGCAAAATTTTTTTAATACGCAACGTCCTTATCTATTATGAAGGCGATTATACAACAAGTTGTGGAGCTCGGTGGCGCAGTGGTTTAGCGCCTGGCCCAGCGATTGCGGAAGTTAAGCAACGTTCGCAAGCGTTGGTCATGGGATGGGTGACCAAAAATGTATTATCTCGAGCTCCTCCGTGCTTCGGAAGGCACGTTAAGCCGTTGGTCCCGGCTGCATTTGCAGTCGTTAACACCCACCAATCCGCATTGGGCCCGCGTGGTGGGTTATGGCCCGTCCTCCTTACCACCCATAAGGAAGGCCTGTGCCCCAGCAGTGCGGACATCAAAAATGGCTGATGGACAAGTACCTACTGCTATTTGTTTTCTCGCAGTCAATGGTAAAAAGTAGAGTACACAACTCGTGAAAAAAAAAATTCATCTCGGTCCTTTGTATCCCTCGCTTCGCTCTCGGGATCCAACCTAGTCCCTCGAAATAAATTCCCTCTTTTTTCACTTGTTGTATAACCTACTATTAAAAATACTTGCATGCATAATTATTTTCTTATTGTGACACCAGTTTTTTTTACAGACGAAAACAGCCGGAATGAGACCGAAACACAAAGCAAAGAAGGTAAGCTCCTTTCTATAATAAGAGCGCGTAGTCTGCTCACTAGCGCCAGGCCTCCTTCACTCGTTCAATGTCGCGCGATAAGCACCTACCGCTAGCCGTTCCGCGGCGGGACAAGTGAACAGAGGGCCGCCCGCCACACGCCCGCCGCCGTACAAGCAAGGCATCTTACTGCACAAGTAGATATTGCCTCTTTATAATAGTAACAATGTCGAATCGACATTACTTTGCCGTGTACGAATATCAAAATCAAAAAACCAATAAACAATTGTCGTTTTTCACATTATGATAATAATATATGCTAAGCAGTTCATTTAAAAGAAGACAACCCTAACGTTGCGTCGCCAGAAAAGGTAAGAGCACGCGATAGAAAGAGAGGCAACTACTAGGTGAACTGCGCGACCTGAATTGCACTTTATTGTGTCGGAGCAAATGTCGCTATTTATTTAAATGACTTTGCCGCGTGCTGCTTCTGTACTTGTACTATTAGTTATTCTGTGCTAGCGCCGCCATGGAAAAAAAATCTGTGCTAAAATATAAAAATTGTGAATAATCTCTCTGTAGTGCACTCCGATAAAGCTTTGTGGTACTTTTTATCGCTTAATCAATATTCAACCTCGTTTTTCTAAAGCAGTTATCTAAAGAATGAAAGCATAACTATTGATGTAAGCTTTAGTTTTAGGAAGCAAAATTCTTAAATTAGTACCATATAGAGATAAAAACCGGCCAAGTGCGAGTCGGACTCGCGCACGAAGGGTTCCGTACAAAACGGCAAAAAATCACGTTGTTGTATGGGAGCCCCACTCATTTTTTTTTTTAGTATTTGTTATAGCGGCAACAGAAATATATCATCTGTGAAAATTTCAACTGTCTAGCTATCACGGTTCATGATATACAGCCTGATGACAGACAGACAGACGGACAGCGGAGTCTTAGTAATAGGGTCCCGTATCTACCCTTTGGGTTCGGAACCCTAAAAACATAATCTGTTCAAGTGGAATTTCAAATTTGCTTGTCAGAGGTATTTTTCTCAAACGTTTCAGCTGTAACAAATACGAATACGGCTCATATTTATTTTTTCACTTTATTGTTTGTATTGTCGAGGAGTGCACTATTATAGAGAAAATTAAAAAAATATTTTAATCGGAGATATTTTTTTTTTTGAGTCTGGTCTCTTCCGTTTTCCACAGAAATTCCGCCAACGTCCCGTAATGAGAGATACACAAATAAAATATTAAAAAATGCTCAAATCTTTGACATGTTTTTGTTGTGATGGATTGATCCGAAATAAATGAATTATTATTATTATTATTTACTGGTATTGACAGATTCTAATGTCAATTTTTTAGGAATAATGAGGTATTTGTCTAATGTATTGCGTGTTTTTCATATCCATATATCTATTTAATAATTTAATAGGAATTTTCAAAGTTAGCCCTCATTACGGCTCGCGCAGAGTTGGAACGTGATGCGTATCTACACCCTTAAGTTCTATCGTTTTGCCACGTTGTTCTGGGGCCCTATTTTTGAATCACTCATCTGGCGTCGAGCGCTCTTTTCTACTGATGTTCGTTCGACATTTGACTCAAATGTATGGAGATCGAGTCGAATGTCGAACGAAAATCAGTAGAAAAGAGCGCTCGACGCCAGACGAGCGATTCAAAAATAGGGGCCCTGGGCCGCCCGCCAAAATTTATCGCAATCGCTTTCATTTGACAGATTGGTAAGTTTTTATTTGTGCCTAAAAAAGCATCAATGTGTTACATCTTAAAAGCGATTGCGATAGATTTTGAAGTTAGACAATAGAAAGGCAGGTCCGTCGTGTGAATGCGCTCTAAGCAAAAGTTGTTTATTTCATTTTAGACGCAGAGACTGTAGGCGATGTAGACGCAGAGACTGTAGGCGATGTAGACGCAGAGACTGTAGGCGATGTAGACGCAGAGACTGTAGGCGATGTAGACGCAGAGACTGTAGGCGATGAGGGTCATGAGAAAGATAGCTTTGACTGGGGCAACGGCAGTGGAAATTGGGACGAACCAACCCCTGAATAAAATGATGGTAAATACTATTTTTAGTTACTTTAATTTTATTGCAGTTTATTTTAACATTTTATAATGACACTTTATAAAAAATATGAAAAGGTATATTTATATAGAAATTATCTGTTTTGTTTCAGATGGGTGGGTAGTGTTGCGAAACGCTGTCAGTATGGATTATTTGCGCAGGCGTAGCGTACACTGAAAAGATAATTTTCTTTATTATATCTCTGTAAATTACTTACAACATATTATAAGAACGGCTTAATTATGTCATGTTTAAACGATCTACTAATGCTTAATACTTGTCACTAAATACCATGCGTACTGAAACATACTGAACAAGTGCTTTTTCAGTAAGTTTACATGGAAGTTGTATTAGGGTTCGTGTCAGACAAGTACTAGGCATTAGTAGCTAAGCTCGTGTAAACATAGATTACCATGTTTAGCTACGAGTTAGTTAGGTACTGATACTAAAAAGGTCAAATTTATTCGTAATTTTTCTGTTAATTGCTAACAACGTGCATAATTATAAGAAATTTAAATACATATTTTTTTCTTTAGATGTTGTTTTGATAAATCTGTCAACTACGTAGTTAGTGGCGTCTCCTCACTCATCTCTGTAAAGCCGCGTCTCCATTACCATTACCTATGCAAGTAGCTTGCATTCAACTTGCATAGTGGAAACTTTATATGCATGCAGGCTTCAAGATTAATTCAGTTAGTTTTGAACCATACCTTACACGCAGTGTGACGTCATTCCTGCATGCAAGTATTTGCACAATAGAAACGCGGCTTTAAAGACAATCGCATGCTCTGTATGCACGTAAACTACTAGGGATCAGCGTGCGCGATGACAAAAAATGTGTGGCCTAATACAACGCGAACGATCATCCCGTGAAATAACGACGCGACTATAGCGTAGGTGCCGATGAAGCGACGCGACTATAGCGTAGGTGCCGATGAAGCGACGCGACTATAGCGTAGGTGCCGATGAAGCGACGCGACTATAGCGTAGGTGCCGATGAAGCGACGCGACTATAGCGTAGGTGCCGATGAAGCGACGCGACTATAGCGTAGGTGCCGATGAAGCGACGCGACTATAGCGTAGGTGCCGATGAAGCGACGCGACTATAGCGTAGGTGCCGATGAAGCGACGCGACTATAGCGTAGGTGCCGATGATGCGACGCGACTATAGCGTAGGTGCCGATGATGCGACGCGACTATAGCGTAGGTGCCGATGAAGCGACGCGACTATAGCGTAGGTGCCTATGAAGCGACGCGATTATCGCGCGAATGCCAATGGGGGGATGTCAGAAAATATATCCCGCTTGGTGGCGCTACTCCTGCTGGAGACCTTTGTATGGGCATTTACCCCCGATTTTCCCGTTAATTTTAAATTATATCTAAAATGGTTGATAGTTAATTATTATAGAAGCTGGACAGTAAATTAATTAAAGATCGAATTGAACAAAAAGAAATCCAAAATGTGTTGCAAGAAAAATTTATATTTACGAAAATCGCTTCCGACATCCAAAAATTAGTAAAACAACAAAATGACAGGTCTACGTCTACACTACCACAAGTTAGTGGTAGACTACCACTAACTTGTGGTAGTGCACCGACTGGTGGACGTTTAGTGAATAATAATTATCCTGCCATTAGGACACCTATTTGACAAGTATGTTTGATTGCGGATTCGTGAAAGTACAAATCCTACTCCATCGAATTGTCTAACTAACGGCTGTTTTTTTTTTCGCGATTTCAAGGTTGGTCCCATAATGAAAGTTGTTCAGTTTGATGGTCTGATCAACCCCACGAGAGGTTTTGTATTAACTAAAAATAACCTTGTATACCTACACATACACAGCCGCAGGACTGCAGTGCAGCGCTTCTAATGCCCGGATTCAGAGCTAATTTTATTACATTAAACCAGATAATGTGGACCCCTCCGATAAAGTACCTACCTCAGAAACCGGGGCTAAGTGACGCGGCTGACGCGCGACTCAGACGCTACTCCGACACTCCGTCGCATACGCATGCGGCAGCGAATCAATGACAAGACAAATAAATCTGTTAGTTGTATTGTACGGCAAAAAATGGGCCATAAGAATAAGTACGGCAGCGTTTCGCATGCTGTCTCGCTCTATTAGTGAGATGACATAGTTGCGTTTCCGTCCTTTTTCAGTACAGTTTCGTATCTACGAAATGTTCGTTACACGGACCCCCTAAACGATCAAAACTGCTTGTCAATCATTTACATTGCATTTACCATTTGGGGGCGTGGCCTACTTTTGATTGCCCACGGTAATCTATCAATTCTGTGGTGCTTGTCAAGCATTGCTCCTAGACCAAGGGTCTTCAACCCGCGGCCCGCGGGCCGCATGCGGCCCGTGGTTGCGTTCTTGGCGGCCCGTCATTGTATTGATTGACAAAATTAAATTCACATATATTATTGTCTATTATACTATTTACCTACCTATTTAGTTAGAATTTAATGTTTTTCTTGTGTTGCGGCCCACCGAACCAATATCAGAGTATACTAGGCCCTTGACTTCAAAAAGGTTGAAGACCCTTGTCCTAGACGATCAAAATGTGATTGACAAGCCGATACAATGTAAATGATTGACAAGCAATTTTGATCGTCTAATGGAGCCCCTAGACGATCAAGCATTTCTTGTCAATCATTTTCATTGCATTTACCATTTGGGGGCGTGGCCTACTTTTGATTGGCCACGGTAATCTATCTATTCTGTGGTGCTTGTCAAGCATCGCTCCTAGACGATCAAAATGTGATTGACAAGCCAATGCAATGTAAATGATTGACAAGCAATTGTGATCGTTTAGGGAGTCCATAACATTAGCAACAAAATTCGTGCGCGTGCATATCGCCCCTGCACGAACTAAGCGTATGTTGTGACGACGCGACGTCGCGGCGCGGCGCGGCGTGCAAGCGATATTAACCTTAGACTAGTTTACATTATCTTAGTCTTTAGTAGAGTGCTTTAGTTAAAACATGTAAACGGTCGTCTTATGACTAAAGAGAGTAACGTTCTAGAAGCCTTTCAACTGGAATCATCGCTTTCCAGTAGAACTCCCCGCGCGCCCGCGCCGCCCGCTCACCCCGCGCGCGACACTTTCCTCGCACTGGAAGCATGTAAATCGACATTTTAGTAGCGTATTTAGTAGAGTGCTTTAGTCAAATGACACTGTACTGGAAGCATGTAAACGCTCACTGGAAAGGTACCAAAACTACTAAAGCACTCGCATTCGAATCTACTCGCACGCTACTAAAACACTCTACTAAAGACTAAGGTAATGTAAACCAGTCTTTAGAAGTGGTTAAGTGTCGCTGTTGCCCATGGTACTTAACTATCCGAGGAGATTTTTGTATACGTTCTGCAGATGTTTCGCTACCGCATGCGCGTCGGTGTATTAACTATCGTTCAAAACGTACCGCAGATGTTTCGCTGCCGCATGCGAATGCGTCGCGTCGGTGTCGGTTACTGACGTTTAAGGGCGTTAAACAATATATTTTTAAACTACTTGTTCCTTATTCGAAGAGTAACTTTACCTACACCTAGCTTAACCAGAAAGTTAGCTTAGAAATAAGAGGCTTTGAGACATCAAACGTAAGGAGTAATATTGGTAAGCATAAGCACGGGTATAAACTTACTCTTCGTTTATTAATAAGGCCACTTGTTTAATTTAGACACTGCCTGTTTAAATGTGGTGCTGTCACCACTTTTTGTAAATATTGTTTGAAAGAAACAACATCACATGTCATGTACCTATACTGTAGGTGTGTAAATTAAACATAACTAGGTAGTTTTGATAAATAAAGCTATCACTCGCGCCATTAAAGAAAGGAATCTAAAATAGTCATCGTGCTGTTTCAGTCATAAGTACTTACAACTAAAACCAAATGATAAACCGCGAGACATGGCACGATAATTGCAGCCATTTTAACACGTTTTTTATTTAGATTCTTTTTATTAATGGCACGAGCTGTTCGGGAAAGCGCCACCTCGAAGCGAGAACAATAAAACAGCACCCTGTAATATAAGTAGATATACTATTTATAATTTGTAGATGATGCTTTCAGGGTCTTTGTATTTGGATATCAGCTTCATTGGTCTAAAAATTAATTTACTTTCAAATTAATTTTTATGTTGCGAGATTCACCTTTTCCAATTAATATCGGAGTAGGTACCTAACTCAACTCAAGCCTATTTCTTTACACACTTTTCGTAGGTACTAAGGGCAACAGTCAGTTAGCAACAAAATTTGTGTGCGCGTGTATCGTCCCTGCGTGGTACCTACTTATGTTGTGACGGCGCGGCGTGCAAGCGATTTTAATATTCTTATGCCTTACGCTGTTGCCCATGGTACCTATATCAATACAATGTTTCTCTCTACTACGCGTTCACTTCATCATTGCCGCTACCTCCCGGCCCGCTTCGTCATACCGCACCCCCTGCGTCGCCTTACTGGTACGGCTAGCAATGCAAAGCTTAATTTTTGTTTCTGTTCATTTAATCATTACTTTCGTTATTTGTGTTGTTATAATTATTAAAAGAATAAAGTTCCTACATAATGGCGAACCTAACTTGTTATATAAATTTATGACACTCTTTGAACAAGAAAAAAATTAAAAACAGTTGAAAAACATGATTACTTTTTTGTCTACAGTACCGTTAGCTGTGACGTCATAACGGTCGTCGACGGCAATCACGAAGTGAACGCGTAGTACTTGAAAGCATTTTCTGCAATGATGATTAAAATACCTAGGTATCGAAAATACCATAAACCAAAGACAGCCAAAAGAATCTCACATCGGTACCTACCTGTGTGGTCCTGTGTTCAATGCACTTTCCAATATTACTCTGTACCCTGGGTAACTATAAAAGTTCATCAAATATCATCGACGAGGGCGAGCTTGCAACTCCAGTACTTGGGTGTTTGAACTGCTGTAGAGAGCTAGTTATAGGTCCACGTCCGTCTTTGCATCCTATAATGTAGGACCTAGGTTATTATTCCGGCGCGAACAGAGTTTGAAGGTACTTGCAGACAGGTAAAGCAAATTAAGTAGAGAGGTACAAGATTTCCTCGTATGCCTATAGGTTGTTAGATTTGTTGCCTACTGTTTAAACATGACAATGTAAATTAACAATAAGGCCGTAACTTACTTAAATTCAACAGCGGGAGCGACGGCGTCGTCTTCGTGACATACAACCGTGAGTGAAACCAAACCACAGGGCCAATGCAAGCACAGCCAGGAGTCCCACAAGAAGTGCTCCTTGCACTTTAGGGTCGGACAAGCAGAACGTCTCAGGACGTTTAACATTGGTTTTCTTGGCAGATCCTTTTGGTTTTACTGAGGCCGAGCTCTTTTTGGACATCGTAGAAGAATTTTCCTCTGCTACTTGCCCCATATTTGCATTATGGTTTATAGATCCTAGACCATGATTTTGGATTTATTAAGCTTATGATGTGGATTCAGGAATTTAGGTAACATGTTTAAAAGAATTTTGAGACTGATCACATTTTGACACTATTAAACTTCGTGCTTCATGTCATGATCATGAAAGAACTTTTATTATCTTTGGTAGCACTGACATGTTTGGTAGAAAGAGGGTAAAATAAGTACTAAGAGTATCTATCTCGGTTATGCATAGTTTAAGGAAGAGGTATAGCCACAGTGTAGAATTTTAACTAAGTGATCTAAGATTTTAAAATGAAGCAAAAAAACTAAAATATTGCTGACGACATAAAAGTGCAATAAGTATACGGCGTTTGGTGATCGAGGGATATCCTTTGGCAGGGTGAACCTACTGACCCCTTAGATCATTTTAAGAAGGGGAGCCATCTTGGATTTTTGTATGGGAGGGATTTTTGTATGGAATATGAAATTTATTTTCAAAACACATCGTGTGGGATATCGAATGAAAGGACTTTTTGAGCTGATTCCAAATATATACAATATTGCGACATTGCAGCTGTTGCTTTAAAAAAATCGAAAAAAACAATTTCCAAACATAAAGTTTGGTCTTAGGAAACATACGACAAATAACGAGTTATATACTCTTGGTTGTAATTGAGGTACAAATTTACACTTTTGTTTTGTTTTTGAATTATTTTTATTTGTACTGCTTGGTTTGTATCTTGTAACTGTGCCAAAGAAAAATAAAATAAAATAAAATCTTACATCCTGGAACCCCTTTTAATATACTATATCTATGTCCTGGAAGCATTTTTGAAAACACTATAAATATGTTTTTTTTTTTAATTTTTTTGATTATGGTAAGTAAAACTCATTGAATAACTGGGATCAAAATATTTCAAAATGTTAATATTTTCAAAATTGCTTCCGGACGTTAGATAAGGAGTTAGATATATTAGAAGTTATGTGGCGTATATTTCATAAGAATTCATTATGTGGTTTTCTTCCTGCAAGAGCCCAAACTTATTATATTCTTTATTGCACTAATAATTATTGTTACATAATTTATAATAATAATTGTGAGCAAAGGTGGACTTATCTTAACTTAGTATGTTTGGAAAATGATTTTCTGATTTTTTTAAACCATTAGCTGCAATGTAATAATATTGTATATATTTGGAATCAGCTTAAAAATCCCTTTCATTCGATATCCCACACGATGGGTTTTAAAAAAAAACAAATTCCATACAAAAAAAGATTGTGTTTTATCCAAGGAAATTATAAGTGAAAGTGAAAGTGAAATAAGCTTTATTCAAATAAACTTAATTGTTAAGTACTTTTGAATCGTCTATATTTTCCTACCACCCGTTCCAGACTTTTTTAGCTGACAAGAAGAACGGGCGCAAGAAACTTATCAGCTGTAACAGCCATAAGTAACGATATTTACAAACTTGAATGTATCGTTACGCATTTTGATCTTTAAGATAATCGTCAACTTTATAATAACCTTTATACCCATGAGCGTTTTTTTAACATGGTTTTTAAATTCATGCAAAGGAAGATCAATCACTTGTTGTGGAACTTTATTAATAAAGGCTATGCCTTTCCCCATAAATGAACCTCTCGTTTTTGCAAGCCTAAATCTTGGAACGGCAAGTTTATCTTTATTTCTTGTATTAAACTGGTGAATGTTGCTGTTCTTATCAAATGAATCATACTTAGTGTTTCCTTACATAAACTAAATTTTCATAAATATATTGGCCTGCCAAAGTTAAAATATTTATTTCTTTGAACAATTCTCTCAAGGTATCTCTCCGCCGTAGATTGTATATGGCGCGAACAGCTCTTTTTTTATTACCCGACTGCGGGTTATGTATTTCGCGCGTATCTTGTAAGTATGTAGGTTTGTATGTAATATTCTTTATTACCTCATATCTCTCAAACGGCTGAACGGATTTCTATGATTAAGATATCGTTAGATTGGTCTTTTCAGCCCAAGTGTTCTTAAGAAGGTGGCGTTATAAAAAAACCAACATGGCGGCTGTACGGTGCTATTATACGTAGTGAAAAAAAAATTTTTTTTTTGAATACTGCAATATGGGTGTCAAATTAAAGGGCTTATTATAAGGATTTCAAAAAGGTATATCATGACCGTAAAATATAATAACTAAAAAGAGATAAATAAAAAAATAAATAAAAAAAATTAAAAAACCCGCCTGCATAAAAAGACAAGTCGACTGAAAAGATGGAAACAAGATTAAATAAATATTAAAGGCAACATGTCATAATAACATGCAGTCGGAGGCATATATAGTCGCGTAGCTAAAGAAAAATTACCTTCGATAATACTAAAAGTTTTCGTTTTTGCTGAGTGTATAGATTATGTGCATTGTGAGCTATTTTTGAAAAGTTAGAAGTTTTATGCCGGTGCTTTAGGTATAGTTTAGGTATTTCGTAATATTTCGTAATATTTCGTTTAACTTCATATATATAGAATTAAAGTTTGAAATGTTGATTGTTTCATAATAAGAACTATGTTATCATCATGTTGTAAAAAAATTAGAAAGTTAATATATGTGTAACTGCGTAAATCACAAAATTACTCTTTTGTGTCCGAATAAAATTTTAAAGCTTCTGAAATCTTATTTTAAGACTTTCAGTGGTTAGATATAGCTGTTGAACAAAGTTTAGAAAGTTAAGTGGTGTGCTTCTTTGATATTTTCATTTTTCCTTTATAACATACGGAATAATGAATAAAAATTGATAAGATCGCTCTAACATGACCTTTTCAATGCACTTATATACTACACAAAAAATTAGAAACATACATAATGTGGATTTTGTTTAATTACGGATAAATTATTGCGCTTAAATACGAATTATGCGGGACGCGCGAGCGGGTCCATGCAGGGCCCGCCGACTGCCACGCGCCGCGCGGGCAGGCGAGGGGCCACAAACTATAAGCTACTCTCGCCGCACGGCAATAAAGTACAATTTCAAATTGCACAGCGCTGCGTGCCTGATATTATAATAAGCACCTACGAAGCGCCTCTCTTTCTGTCGTGTAGCTCGCTAGTCGTTCTTACCGATGCCGATATCATAGAAAACATCCGTTATGTATGTCGATGAATATACAGTGTCCTACATCTTGGCATGGACCACTTTGAAAACCGCAATTCTGACTACATGGAAAATTTCTCCCCAATTAGTCCCAACTAGTCCTACTTTTTCGGAATTAGTCCCAAAAAGGACTGAAAGATATAAGCGATTTAAATGGTCCATGCCAAAGCAAACCTTCATTTTGGCAGGGACAGGCTATATCTAGTGAACCTAAACACCTAGCCAGGATCTGATTATTCAAAAAAAATCTCCCTTTTTTATGGATCCCGCAATGCCTAGAATCAAAACGAAATGAAGCGCCGTTCAAAAAATATAAAGGAATGATTTGGTCCCTGCCAAAATCAACCTACATCTTGGCGAGGACTTTTGAACCAGGTCACCTAGAGAAAATCTGATTATTGGAAACGATTCGTGTAAATTAGTCCCAATTAGTCCTAAAGCCACAAAATTAGTCCCCCTTTAGTTTAGGAGAAATTCCGTTTTTTGATATAAGTACAGTCATGTACAAAAGCGTACAGTAAAAATTAATTACATAAAACTATTCCGTTCCGTAATGCGCAGTGTTCCGATTGTAAAACATTAAGCACGAACTTCCGTAGATTGAGGAATGCACAAACAGTATCTGTGAACATAAGTTTTACAATCGGAACACTGCGCATTGCGGAACGGAATAAAGTTTTAGGCCCATATTACACTATCATGTATATATCATCCGAGATATATGTTTACTAACTTCGTCGGAGATAGCATCCGATAAATAATATATGATAGTGTAATATGCTCATGCCCCCCTAGTATGACCATCGAAACGCGATAATATGATATAGAGCTTTATCACGTTTAACTGCCATAAAACAATGGAATTTGACAGTCGAGTGTCGACAAAACGATATATATCGTGTATTGTCGGTCATGCTAGGGGGGCAGCCCTTCCTCCCTCCAGTTAAACGTGATAAATCACTGGGTACCATATCGAATTGAAAAATTGAATCCTATTACATATTTTCGTAGGTACCTACACCTTTGTTAATTATGGAGGTACTATTTGCCTATAATTATTAATAAAGGAGTGCTTGATTTCATAAATTCGCTTTTATTTACACATTTTTTATCAAAACTATTTTAATATTCTAGTGACTTTTATCGATATGTTTAGTACCTACCTATTTTTTTTCCAAATTTTTACACAAGTCAAAAGTTACTAGAAAAAAATGACAGGCATGAAAGGCAGTGTTGCCATTTTGTTTATTCAAATTTAGCATTTTTTCACCCCATTTTACATGTAAGTATGTGAACTTGGCATTTTGCATTATTTTAATTTTTTTTTTAAATTAGGTTTAATTTTCAACTTTCGTCTTTTTTACATTTTACGGGAAAACGGCAACACTGAATTGGCACTTGGCAGGTGTTTGTTTTTTTCGTTCTTTGGTTATTTGGTAGGTTTATTTATTTTTATTTTAGAGTGGTTTTTTTTCACTATGAGACTTCTACGGTGAAAAAAAATCAGCTGTTCCATGCAAAAGCTTTTTAAGAATTTTTTTAAGTACAATTAAATACATAATGATGGACAAATACATAAAAGTCCAATACCTTACTCTGTCAAAATGAAACAGCTGATTTTTATACAGAAATGGTTTAATCAATCGGCTCACAAACAAAAAAGTAAGTTGCCATCTTGGCTTTTTATTTTTTAATATTTCATTATTATTTTCTTGTCAAAATAGTACCAGAAACCGAGATTCATCAAAATCGGTCCACAAACAAAAAAGTTGGCCGCCATCTTGGATTTTTTAAATTGCGTTGCTGTTTTCTTGTCAAAATAGTACCAAAAACCGTGTTTCATCGAAATCGGCCCACAAACAAAAAAGTTGGCCGCCATCTTGGGTTTTTATATTTTTAATATTGCGTTGCTGTTTTCTAGTCAAAATAGTAGCAAAAAACCGAGTTTCATCGAAATCGGCCCATAAACAAAAAGTTGGCCGCCATCTTAGATTTTTTATATTTTTTACATAGTGTTGCTGTTATCTTGTCAAAATAGTACCAAAAACCGAGTTTCATCGAAATCGGCCTACAAACAAAAAAGTTGGCCGCCATCTTGGATTTTTATATTTTTAACATTGCATTGCTGTATTCTTGTCAAAATAGTAGCAAAAACCGAGTTTCATCGAAATCGGCCTACAAACAAAAAAGTTGGCCGCTATCTTGGATTTTTATATTTTTAAAATTGCATTGCTGTATTCTTGTCAAAATAGTAGCGAAAACCGAGTTTCATCGAAATCGGCCTACAAACAAAAAAGTTGGCCGCCATCTTGGATTTTTTATATTTTTAAAATTGCATTGCTGTATTTTTGTCAAAATAGTAGCAAAAACCGAGTTTCATCGAAATCGGCCTACAAACAAAAAGTTGGCCGCCATCTTGGATTTTTTATATTTTTAAAATTGCATTGTTGCTGTATTCTTGTCAAAATAATAGCAAAAACAGAGTTTCATCGAAATCGGCTTACAAACAAAAAAGTTGGCCGCCATCTTGGATTTTTTATATTTTAACATTGCATTGCTGTATTCTTGTCAAAATAGTAGCAAAAACCGAGTTTTATCGAAATCGGCATACAAACAAAAAAGTTGGCCGCCATCTTGTATTTTTTTATTTTTTAACATTGAGTTGTTATTTTCTTGTTAAACTAGAAAAAAAACACCTGTTCCATACATAAGTACAATGCGTAGGTAGGTACTCCATCGAAATGTATGAAACAGCTGATTTTTTTTTCGTTATCAAGGTTGGTCCTATAATGAAAGTTGTACAGTTTGATGGTGTGATGAGAGGGTTTAAATTAATTACAAATAACCCTGTATAGGTACAAAGTTTCAAGTGAACCCATTGAAGGAAGAAAATCACTCTCTACTCCAAATATGAATAGTTTCGAAAGAAAAGCAATATAACTTTAAAATTCAACTTTATACATGACCATTTCATACTTCTTTTGAAATTATTTTGTACGCGACTGTACATGTTTTTGATATAGTCCAGGAGCCCGGGATCAAAATACCTCTAAGAAATCATTTTTATTTTATGACTTAAAAACTAAGGTTTTGAGTTTCGATAATGCATAAAAGTTACGTATTACTTTACGTTATACTTGTGTTTTACATTATACGTTAATAACACTTCATTATTTTAACACAAACACGCAAAAATAAAACAAGATACAAACATCGTCACTAAATAGGAAGTCGGCTCCTGTACTATAAAAACGAAACTTTAATTCCGATTATCTCCTAAACTAAAGGGGGACTAATTTTGTGGCTTTAGGACTAATTGGGAGTAATTTACACGAATCGTTTCCAATAATCAGATTTTCTCTAGGTGACCTGGTTCAAAAGTCCTCGCCAAGATGTAGGTTGATTTTGGCAGGGACCAAATCATTCCTTTATATTTTTTGAACGGCGCTTCATTTCGTTTTGATTCTAGGCATTGCGGGATCCATAAAAAAGGGAGTTTTTTTTTGAATAATCAGATCCTGGCTAGGTGTTTAGGTTCACTAGATATAGCCTGTCCCTGCCAAAATGAAGGTTTGCTTTGGCATGGACCATTTAAATCGCTTATATCTTTCAGTCCTTTTTGGGACTAATTCCGAAAAAGTAGGACTAGTTGGGACTAATTGGGGAGAAATTTTCCATGTAGTCAGAATTGCGGTTTTCAAAGTGGTCCATGCCAAGATGTAGGACACGAATATACAATGAAATAACACAGAATACTTATAAAATAAAATAAATCTACCTACCTACTAAATGAGCTGAGCATAATTGTATTTCTAAGTTAGTTGGGCGAATCAACTTTTGAGGCACTCCTTTCAGAGCATTTTGAAACAGAAAAACAAAATTAAATTTAATCGAATTTACAAGAATTTATGTTTTATTTTTTTAATTTAATTTATTTATTTATATTCAGGCATCGATGGCCCATAGATATATACCTTAAAAACGAAATATATATAATTTATAAAACAATGTTGTTAGTAAATAACTTAAAACATATGTTAGTAAAAAAATCAAGTACCTAGACACTTTGTGTGTCGAATCGGTGGCACAAGGCAGCGTCCCTCTGAAGCGCCTGTACACCACGCCCTGCGGCCAGAAGTCCTCCTTCACGAAGAGGTCCAGCCTTGCTGTCGGGATGCGCACCACAAACGCCTTAAAATTGGTATTATGGCGCGACTCCAGTGGCTGAACTCTCAAACAAAAGTTGGATTTCTTCTTTATGTACTCGATCACGTCCTGCACTGTGGTGGTATGGTGCAGGCGGGAGAGGTACACGGCCGTGGTCGGTATGGCAGCTCGCAGCAGGAAGTTGGGCCCTGTCGGTGCGGTGCCATGGTGGTTCTTGCTCTCTCGCTGACGACGTCGCTTTTTGTTCCGAACCCCGAGGAAACCGTCTTCATCTTGGCCCGGTACGACGGCATTCAGCAAAGGTATAGATTCGATTATAGTTTGTATCATTTATCTAAAATTTAGGTTTTAAAGGTGGCCACGATGTTTGACGTTTAGTTTTTGAGATTTTTGAGAATAACAAAGGATCGTCGTAAAAATTTCCCCTCTGTTACTGTTGAGTTTTTTTTGTGAATTAAAATGATACTTCAAAGAAAATCTGTACATTAAGTATTTAAGTAATACAACAAGAAAGTATCCTATTCAAATAATGTATCTATGTAGTAAGTAATAGTTTCTTAAGATTGACATTATTTTAACTCCACTGCGTTACTTTGACATAAAGTAACGCAGTGGAGTTGATTAGTAACTGATTGTTAGTTTTCGCACTAACAATCAGCGGGTAATAATCGGTACCGCCTATAGGCCACAATGGCAGGACCCGGGTGTATTTTTGGACGATATTGCGGATTCCATTGCCTCTTTCAGAAACTACGATGTGTTGATCCTGCTGGGTGATTTCAACATAAATCTGCTTGATGTTAGTACTGGTAAATACAAACAATTTATGCAGTTTCTTAGCTGTGTCAACTTAAAACAAATAGTTAAGGAACCCACACATTTTACCGATCACAGTTACAGCTTAATTGATGTAATATGCACGGATACTCGGGCTCTAAATGTCACTGTTAAACAAATCTCTGAACGTGGTCATGGAATGATATTAGCTGAATTTATGGTCAAGAAAGACAAAATATGCCCACGATGGGTGACATATAGGCCACTAAAAAATGGTGAACCATTTAAATCGGGATCTTGATGCGATCAATTGGGATGATTTTCATAAACTTGATAACATCAATGAGCTTGCAGAATCCTTTACGGCTTGTCTCATTACATTATTTGATTTGCATGCTCCAACCAAGGTGCAAAAATTCAAACATCCACCGCACCTCTGGATCACTGATTCTATCAAATGTATGATGCAAACTAGGGATGATTATAACATAAGATCTTTGGACGAACACCTAACTTTTGAAAACCATGTCGCTGAGTGTTCACGCAATTGTTTTTATAGACTTAAGTTACTGTTCAAAATTTTGTGGTTCCGAGGTTGTATTATATTGTAAAATGTCAAATAAACTCATTTCATTTCATATCACACTATTCTGTAGTTGCACTTTGTATGTAATGTAGGTTGCGATTTCTTTTTCTTTTTTTAATTGTTTGAAATGATGTATTTTTGCCATATTAACCAAATAAAATAATCTCTTCGTAAATAAAATCAAAACGAAAAATATCAAATCTACCAAAGAGTACTTCGATTTGTCTGACCAAACAGCTCTTTTATATATATATTTCTTTTTATTACTATGTATATCAAACTGTCATGGAAGAGGCAAGGAGACCTAATTCCATACAGCCATTAAGTTTTTTTAATTTTTATTCCTCTTAAATAATATTTTTATTTTGTTTGTGTTGGTGATGATAGAATCGATGCTCGTTAATATTTATCTATTACTTCGTTAAAATTATTGTCTATTGTCTTCTGAATTGTTATTAAATTATAATTTTTGTTTGTCTGTTCGCTGTCGTCACCAAGTAGGCTCCTCCAGAATACCAGCGTTGCAGTGGCATACTCAGGTTTGCCTCTGTAGCATTGCTGAGGTTGGGGCCTAGTTGGCCGCACTGTAATTAGTCCTAAGTTTGTATAGGTACATTGTTTTCTTTTGTTTTGCGGTCAATAAATGATTTTTCTTCTTCTTTCTTAAACTTTAAAATAATTTGATATTAAACAGCCACTTGAAACTTACTTCTATGTCAGGCAGTACTTTTCTTTTCTTTATAATTACGTTCACTGTATTGTTTACAAGGGGGACACCAGGGTAACACTAGAGAATAATATATAGTAACTAGTAACTCCGGAGAAAAAGAAAGAATTTGAGAATATTATATTGTAACTAGCGACCTGTCCTTGCTTCGCTTCGGTTCCTTCTTTTTTTGCTAAATGCAACCTTCCAACAACACCCAAAAAGATAAAAAAATAATACCTAACAGTCCTCACCTCCATTTGCTCTAAAGTTTTTTCTCTCCCGTTCGTCCCGTCCCGTTGTCGGTATAAGAGACGCGTTTGATTTATATTTGCGCGTGTTAATTTTTTGCGACGACTCCTACGATATTCATTTAAATGGTATGGTGTTAAAGGCTAAAATAATGTGCATAAAATGCTTAAGGTAACTAACGTATTTAATTTGATAAGGATTAGTACTTTATCCTTTGAACTTGATAATTTTTTTAGGAAGATATAATTGGTATAGTTAGTTATTTTTAAAAGATAGATATATACCATCACGGACTTTTTTGTAGATCTATAAAATAGGAATAATTTCATCATAAATTATTTTGTTATAGTTCTAAAGGTTAGAGCAGCGTTTTCAATGCAAGCTCCCAGCCGGCTTAATTTTTGCCGACCTCTTCAACAATCATCTTGATATTTCTACCAATTTCTATAAAACCTCAACTTATAATACACTTAAACCTTCCTCAGGAATCATTCCATCATTTAGTGAAAACGCCGCATGAAAATCCGTTTTTATAGTTTTTGAGTTTATCGCGAACAGACAGACAGACGCGGCGAGGGACTTTGTTTTATAATATGTAGTGATTCATCAATTAATCTAAGCTATAAAACTAGACACGAAGTTATATTAACTTAACGAGATCACAAATCATAACAGGAACATAGCGAAAACACAATTTAACATAACATATTGTCGCTATGTCCCATGTATGAAAATGTATTTTTTTTTACAATTTAAGTGATTTTTTCGGCAAAACCTACCTGTAACCTTTATAAAAAACATCGTATTATTTTTTTAACGATAAGTTTGAGCTTAATTTCACGTCTTTTCATTTGTGCACTTAATGACTGGGCACATGGTATATTTTTAAAATTGCTAAAAACTCGACTATATTGATATTTGATTCTATTTTAAAATCAGAGCTCAAACCTCATCAAACTGCAGCGAGATAACAACAAGACAAGGAGCCGTAATGTATCTTTTTAGGTTTCTGGACTGGAATTAATTCGGCATCAGCATCAATGGCGAGCACCTAGGAGGCCTTCATTTTGCTAATGATGTAATTCTTATAGTCAAGACCTTAAAATACTGGGAAATAATGTTTTAATATCTCAGTAGTGCTCCCCAAAGTGTGGGAATGAGATGAACATGATAGAGTTAAATAATAAGTCTGAAGGAGATCGGGAATTTCTATTCCCTCGCAGATTCGATGACTTCACCTTCCAAACAAGCCGGTTCCCAAGCAGGCACCATTACACCATGACCAGGGGCCTAATCGCGCTAATTTTCAACGATAAAACCAAAACTAAATTGTTACCGTTTCAGTTTCGTTTACAGAAAAATACTCGCTTTAGTTTTGTTGTTGAATACTCTGCCTAAGGAGTCTAGGATTACAATCTAGGACAATTTAAGTGAAAATTATGAAGCTAAACCAAAGAATTTTCGGTACCTAAATATAACCTAAATGACAACGTTACGTTACGTTTTTGTTTTATCGTTCAGAATTACCGCGATTGAGCTCCAGGTTGCACAGAGCACCGAAGAGTATCTGCTAAGAGTTGGTGTTCATGAACTATGAGGATAAGAATACAAAACTGGGTAGATCGGACACTTCCGTTGAGTGACGGTGGGTCCGAGCTGCTGGTGTGGTGCGCAGAGCTGCCACGCCGGAGTGAGGGCCCAGTGATGCTCCAGTAGTGGGCTGCGAAGACCAGGTCGGGATAATGCCGTCGAGAGTTGCCGAAGGTCCAAGAAAGCGTCGTCAATGATGCTGCGATGGAACCTTGAAGGCCTGGCTTGCTGTGCTTCTGCTTGCAGTGTGACTGCTGCGGATGCTGGGATAAGGTATGGGGAGTGATGGCTGCGCTGCGTTGCTTGCTGAAGGTGCTTGATGTGCTCCGTTGGGGTCACCAGTGTAGTGAATGAAGTAGGTATGGTAGGTATGGAGAGAGGTGACCACTAGGAGGAACGCCAAATGGAAGATCTTCCTCCGGGCTTGGTGGTATTAGTCCAACCGATGATGGTTGGCAGTTGTATATTATGCTGCGTCGCTGACTAAACGTCGTTAGCGAGATTTAGGTTTCTCCATAATTATTCTCCATACTACGAGACGCTATTCCTTACTAATCTTTGTGTTTATTCGACATTAGCGCCATCTAGTCACACGGTGATGAATCTTGTTGCAATCGTGTGTTGGTATGGTAATGAGCGGCGTATAGGTAGGTGCTGCTACACGGGCAACGCAGGACCGATTGTTGTGGAGATTCTTGGAGGAGGTTTTTTACACAGAAGATAAGATGATGATAATGAGTGTAAATGTAAATTGTAAATGTAAAACCAACCATTAATTTACTTCACTACAGTGAAGTAATCGGTTGATTATATTATATATATATACGTACAGTACATAAATTCTCTGGTGTTACCAGATATTTCTCTAGTGTTACCGGTAACGCGATGGAAAACATTGATAAAAGTACAAATAAGTAAGTAATCATTGCATATCGAACAACTATTTCAACTTGATCTTAAATTCCGATATTAAAGTTAATATCTTAACGTAATAATAATAAAATAATCCATGAACTTATCGTGATTTCCGACGTAACACAGCAGAACAACAATAGACCCACACACACTCCTCGAGAGCTATCGCTAGAAAGACATTGAATGACAAAACAAGAATTAAAGTTAGACAAGGGGCAATACTAACGACGCTAGATAGGACCTTCATGCTAATACCATCACCAATTATTAATGGTCACGCAGGAGCCCTGATTTTTTAGACATTGTTGGGGACAAACCTTCGCAAATATTAATTAAATATTGTTTAAGCAAAATTACTAAAACTATGTATTGTAAATAAAGGATTATTCAATATAGAACTTAAATAATGTATAAAATATTGGGTATTCTGATACAATATTTTGAAGATTTGACATGATTTGCTTTGACCGGCTATGCCAGGTAACACAGATTCTTTGTATTGGGAGCGACTTTGTTCTCCTGAGATACTAGCTATAAAATGTTCAAAGGAAAAAATATTGTAATCTGTTGTTCTCGCAAATGCATCTAATTTTAGATTAATGTAGAAAAATGTAAGGTTTAAACCGAGTTGTATGTAATAATATGATTTTTTATAGAGCGGGGACAAGAAAGGAGTGCCTTAAAAGTTGATTGGCCAATCTCTGACTCTGACTAAAGCAAACATAACTTGCCTAGTAAAAACTAGGTACTTGATAAAAATAAAAATATACTTGAAAAAGTATTAATCAAATTGTTTAATTTGTTTTATTTATCTATGTACCTACTGTGCTCATTTCATAAAATTACTGTCGTCTTTTAGGGTCTATCTACATAATATATGTGGCAGTTGTATAAATTAGGTAGGTACGTTAGTTAGAGCTAGGTAGGTTAGAGTTGCACTATCCTTACTAATATTATAAATTCCAAAGTCCGTTTGTTTGTTTTTTTAACCGACTTCCAAAAAAGGAGGAGGTTCTATCACAGAATATATAATAGTACTAACGTGTTCTATGTTCGTCTGTATATTTGTTTTTTTTTTTTTTTTTTTTGTGTATGTCCACCGATTACTCGAAGACGGCTGGACCGATTGAAATGATTCAAACGTTATTACATTAGGTACACTCCCAAGTTGGTCCCATTTTTTTAAATTATGAAATCGGTTCAGTACTTTTCAAGTAATTTTGAAAACAAGCACGAAAATAGTATGATTTTGTGTGAATTACCTCGATGATTGGTCGTATTACTTCTTTGTTTATGAACTGAACAAAATAATTATTTTTTTGTTGGAAGAGGGATATCTTAAGTGTAGTTTTTTAACCGACTTAAAAAAGGAGGTTCTCAGTTTGACCCGTATTTAAGTATGTTTCTCCGCGATTATCTTACGTTTCGCTAAGCCGATTTTTCTACTTTACTACTAAATAAATGAATTGAATTGAATTGAATACATATATAATATACCTTACCTACAAGGTACCTACACTAAAAATAATAAAATAAAAAATTGTTTACAAAAAAAACAAAAAACCGACTTCAAAAAACCTACCTCTAAAAAGCAAGAAATAATATTCGTAATAATAAAAATACGTCTATTGAAGTCGGGTGGGGCTTTTAGAATAAAAAAAAGGAATTTGTATTCCAGCCCCACCCGACTTCAATAGACGTATTTTTATTATTACGAATATTATTTCTTGCTTTTTAGAGGTAGGTTTTTTGAAGTCGGTTTTTAGTTTTTTTTGTAAACAATTTTTACGCCTTCACGTCATGACTACTGAATCGATTACAATGAAATTTTACATACACGTTGCCAGGGGTATAGAAAAGGACATAGGGTTTTATCCCGAAAAAAGTATTGTTCGCGAGGGATAGCAAAAACTGTCCACGCAGACGAAGTCGCGGGTGGCCGCTAGTGGAATTATAAAAATATATCATTTCGGGATAAGAGATAGGTCAGATAGGAGTCGACACGTCTTAAGTAGCCGTAATGTTACGTTACGCCGAAATGTTACAGATCAATCGCCAGTATCGCCACCTAATTAATTTATTCATATGGCGCGAGCGGGCATAGTAGCTGGCCGCCGCGCCGGCGTAACGGCGCGGCGCGGGCGGCCTGTAGCGACAACAATGTATCTGTAATTAAACAAAATCCACTGTATGTATTTTTCTAATTTTTTGTGTGGCATATAAGCGCATTGAAGAGGTCATGTAAGAGCGATCTTATCAATTTTTAATTCATTATTGCGTATATTACGAAAGAAAAATGAATTTATCAAAGAAGCACACCACTTAACTTTCTAAACTTTGTTCAACAGCTATATCTAACCACTGAAAGTCTTAAAATAAGATTTCAGAAATTTTAAAATTTTATTCGAACACAAAAGAGTGATTTTGTGATTTACGCAGTTACGCATATATTAACTTTCTAATTTTTTTACAACATGATGATAACATACTTCTTATTATGAAACAATCAACATTTCAAACTTTAATTCTATATATATGAAGTTAAACGAAATATTACGAAATATTACGAAATACCTAAACTATACCTAAAGCACCGGCATAAAACTTCTAACTTTTCAAAAATAGCTCACAATGCACATAATCTATACACTCCCCAAAAATTAAAACTTTTAGTATTATCAAAACTTTTTTATGAAATTTAATGTCCCACGACCGGACTAATAATTCAATCATTCATAATGTCACTTTCTTTATGCATGCCTCCGACTGCATGTTATTATGACATGTTGCCTTTAATATTTATTTAATCTTGTTTCCATCTTTTCAGTCGACTTGTCTTTTTATGCAGGCGGGTTTTTTAATTTTTTTAATTTTTTGAGTACAAAAATATTTTCAATACTGGCTGCTGAGCCCCACAATAGCAGTCCATAAGACATTACACTATGAAAATAACTAAAGTATACTAATAATACTACAGTACTTCGTACAACGTTATAACTCCCTCCCATACAAAAATCCAAGAAGGCTCCCCTTCTTAAAATGATTTAAGGGTTCAGAAGGTTCACCCTGCCAAAGGATATCCCTCGATCACCAAACGCCGTATTTTTTATTGAACACACGGGAGTACCTACCTATTACTTATTTCATGGCTCTGGATTCTAAAGTAGATAAAGCAGTTAAAAAAGTTCTCAAGAAAGTTCAAACTGCGAGTTGCCGCGCGCCCCGCGGTCTTCGCAAGGGCGTAGCCAGGATTCTGTTTAGAGTTTAGAGGGACTACCTACCTACCTATGCTGCGCTCACAGAGTACCTACTGTTTTTAGGGTTCCGGACCAAAATGGTAAAAAGGAACCCTTATGGTGTGACTCAGTCTGTCTGTCACAGCTGGATATCTCTAGAACTACTAATAGTATCAACTTGAAATTTGGAATAGTTAAAAATGACGTTTGTCCAACTATTTTGCAAATAAGAAATAAATAAAAAAATAAATATTTTTTTACAACAGGGACTGAAAAGCGGTCTTAAAAATATTAAGTGGGTCGACTAGGGAATGTGGGGTATCATATGAAAGAGCGCTGTTTGTACATTTCAAAACATTTTTTTCTTTTTTTAAGCCGCATAGTTTTCGACTTATGATGAAAAATGAAAAAAATACCGTCCCCCCCCCCCCCTTTATCTCCGAAGTTTGCAAAGAGAAAAATCTGAAATAATTCTATGTGATAGTAGTTTATGTAAAGATTACAGGAAAAATAAAACGATGTTTCAATATAACACACTTTTTTAGAAATTCAAAAAACAAACAAAAAAATTATTAGTTCCTCTCTACCAGTCAACAGATGGCCCTGACCCAAGAAAAATTTATTTATTTTGACTAACGGTCAAGAGATGGCGCTGGACTAAGAAAAAAAAATAGTTCCACTATCGGCCAAGAGATGGTGCTGACCTAATACTGCAATAATAATTTTATTATTCTACAGCTCTGCAGTGTATCTATTTTTTATGATGGTACGGAAACCTTAGGTGCGCGAGTTCGACTCGCTCTTGCTTGACCGGTGTTTTTTATATAAGTAGTTGCGCTTTGCGCATTTCTCCGGCACGACTGTGCTTCGAGAAAGGCTGAATACAAAACCATTGTATTAGGCCATTATGCTATACGGCGTATCATAATAGTAGATTGTTATACAAGACGCTAAAATTACCCATTGCATACGAGGTATTTTTATTCCCGAGCTTTAGCGAGGGAATAAATAGAAACCGAGTTACAATGGGTTTTAGCGTCGTGTTAGTTACACTATACTTTTCACTACGATTGCGAGAAAATAAAATACAATATTAAATAGTTTATACCTACTTACTCGGAGGAGCTCGGTGGCGCAGTGGTTTAGCGCCTGGCCCAGTGATTGCGGAAGTTAAGCAACGTTCGCATGGGTCGGTCATGGGATGGGTGACCAAAAATTTATTATCTCGAGCTCCTCCGTGCTTCGGAAGGCACGTTAAGCCGTTGGTCCCGGCTGCATTAGCAGTCGTTAATACCCACCAATCCGCATTGGGCCCGCGTGGTGGATTACGGCCCATCCTCCTTACCACCCATAAGGAAGGCCTGTGCCCCAGCAGTGGGGACATCAAAATGGCTGATGGACACCTATTTACTTCCGTAAACGAATCCACACGTTTTTCTATCCTCCACTTCATAAACTTTTTGTACAATATTTAAATAAATGATTTGTGCTTGACGGCAGAAGATTAAAATTATTTCTTTCCTATTACAGTCACACAATTCAATCAGTTTGTAATTATAAAAAAAATGTAAAGATTTCGCGCCATGGTACCTTTTTTAATTTCTGCTGTAGCAGCTAAGCAACACAAACACGCATTCTACGATTCACTCTGTACACAGAGTATAAATAAGTCTATGATTTCACCGAAGAGATGCTTTTAGTTCCATTTTCAAAAATAAAAAAATGTTTAAAAAACAAAAAACCGACTTCAAAAAACCTGCCTCTAAAAAAAGGAAGAAATAATATACAAATCATTAGATACGCATTATCATTGTTATAATAAAACACGTCAATTGAAGTCGGGTGGGGCTGGAGAACATCTTCCTTTTTTATTCTAAAAGCCCCACCCGACTTCAATTGACGTGTTTTATTATAACAATGATAATGCGTATCTAATGATTTGTATATTATTTCTTCCTTTTTTTAGAGGCAGGTTTTTTGAAGTCGGTTTTTAGTTTTTTAAACATTTTTTTTATTTTTAGTGTAAGTACCTTCTGCATTAGGTAGTGTAGGTATATTATTTAGGTAGAAAAATCGGCTCAGCCAAACGTGAGATAATCGCGGAGAAACATACATACATACAAACTGAAACTTTTTGAAGTCGTTTAAAAAGACTACACAACGGTATCCCTTCCCCAACAAAAAAAATCATCTAATTCGGTTCATAAATAACAAAGTTGTTAAGTTAGTTGATTTAATATCATATTATTTGCGGGATTACTTGTAAACTACTGAACCGATTTGAAAAAAAATTAAATACCATCTCGCAAGAAAACTCAATCGAACAAAAAAAGAATTATCTAAATCGGTCCATAAATGTCGAAGATACGCGCGAACAACGATAAAAAAAAAAAAAAAAAAACATACAATCGAATTGAGAACCTCCTCCTTTTGATGAAGTCGGTTAAAAATGAGAAACTGGGGGCCTATTACGAAACTTTGTCACGATAGTCGTCCGCAGTTCGTCGGTTATAGTTATTACAAATATTTTCAATGTAGCTATCGTAGTCCATAGTCTATTGAACGAATAATGACGGATCCACTAGAGAGAAACTGTCAAATTTACGCAATCATTTTGCAATATCGCATACGCAAGTGCTTTGTAATAGGAATCAATCAGAACGAAACACGGACGCAGCTGCGTGTATCGCATTAAACTTTTCGTAATAGACCCCCAGTATTAAGTCGAGCGAGTTTTTATTCGTGAGTATGAATAAAGACTTTTTCGTTTTAGTACGCTCATTGGTAATAGACAAACATTAAAAAAGAAAAAACTTTATCCCCTAGGGCTTATTATGCTATTTTATCTTGACTCTTGTACGTTACAATGACGCACTTTTTGAGCAAGAGAAGTGAAAAATTTGTTTGCAATATTACACAATATCAATAGATAATTTAATAATAAAAGACATTCATTCATAATCAATCTTTAATTTTTAAAACTTCAATAAACCACTCTGGTAAGATACACTCCTTCTCCTTTCCGTCACATTGTGAAACTGTAATTGGATTTTGACTGCCATTTCCATACAAATCAAATATAAGTGAAAAGGGTTCATTTTGGTTTACATTATTCCCCTTAAATGTAGTCTTTACAAATGACAAAAAATTGTCCAAATTCTGTATACTTCTCGCAGGTTGCCACTCACTCTGAAACAACATGACTTGTCTTATTATTATAACTTAGATTTTTTTTTTCACTAGCTGACTAGTTGTGAATCTGGGTAGAACTTTATTTAGGTATTAGTAGGGCTCTATCAAAATTGTAAGTCACCATCAGCACAGAATATATTGCCATCAGTCAAGATTAATAATCGTCTGGAGGCGGTAACTACAGCAAAATGTTTGCAGATAATCTTAGAACTCTGATGTCTGATCTAATGACACAATCTGCACACATTTAATAAAATCAAACTAGATCAATTTCTTACTGCCAGTGGCGAGGGGTGAAATTATGGTAAGGTAAACCATTCTACAAAAATGTTATAACTTGCATAGTGGATAGATGGAAGGATTCCTAAAAGGTAACCCTAGTAGCATTTTGTGATGGCATCCATTGGCCAACAGTTGGGAATCCGTTGGGATATAGTTAGTTGGATTGCCTACATGAAACTAACGTTGGCCCAATGCAGTAAAATATTATCTTTTCGTCCAACCATTTACCAACGTTGGGCCAATGCTACTACTACTACCGTTAGTAAAAAACTGTTGGCATTTCTGCAGTGTATTTATAGTAGGCCCTATTAGTTATCATCTAACTTTGGCCCAATGCAGTAAAATATTATCATTTCGTCCAACCATTTACCAACGTTGGGCCAATACTACTACTACTACCGTTAGTAAAAAACGGTTGGCATTTCTGCAGTGTATTTATAGTAGGCCCTATTAGTTATCAACTTACTTTGGCCCAATGCAGTAAAATATTATCATTTCGTCCAACCATTTACCAACGTTGGGCCAATACTACTACTACTACCGTTAGTAAAAAACGGTTGGCATTTCTGCAGTGTATTTATAGTAGGCCCTATTAGTTATCAACTAACTTTGGCCCAATGCAGTAAAATATTATCATTTCGTCCAACCATTTACCAACGTTGGGCCAATGCTACTACTACTACCGTTAGTAAAAAACTGTTGGCATTTCTGCAGTGTATTTATAGTAGGCCCTATTAGTTATCAACTAACTTTGGCCCAATGCAGTAAAATATTATCATTTCGTCCAACCATTTACCAACGTTGGGCCAATACTACTACTACTACCGTTAGTAAAAAACTGTTGGCATTTCTGCAGTGTATTTATAGTAGGCCCTATTAGTTATCAACTAACTTTGGCCCAATGCAGTAAAATATTATCATTTCGTCCAACCATTTACCAACGTTGGGCCAATGCTACTACTACTACCGTTAGTAAAAAACTGTTGGCATTTCTGCAGTGTATTTATAGTAGGCCCTATTAGTTATCAACTAACTTTGGCCCAATGCAGTAAAATATTATCATTACGTCCAACCATTTACCAACGTTGGGCCAATGCTACTACTACTACCGTTAGTAAAAAACTGTTGGCATTTCTGCAGTGTATTTATCGTTGGCCTTATTGGATATCAACTAATATTCACCCAATGCAGTAAAATATTATCATTACACCCAAGCTATTACCAACGTTGGGCCACTGCAACCGTTTAGACGATTAAGATCATGATTTACTTATTATGAAAACTGACAGCTTCTTTATAATTAGACAATACCACATTGTCACCAATGCAATACAAATCGCAGATACAAGGCCTCGGCACGGATCTTGAGCGTTGAAATTTTATGCGCAGACAAAAAGCATTTTTAGGTCTCGTTAGCGGGGTACGGTACGAGCCGTACGTAGCCGACAACGTTCCACGGGAAAATGTATCTTATGTCTAGGCCATAAGGTAACTTTTCCCGTGGAACATCGTCATCGTCCATGCAAACATGTGACGTTCCACGGGAAAAGATACATTATGGCCTGTTATTAATATAAATTATTTATAATTATTATTTTTATGTAAACACTATTATTTTAGGTGTTTGTGATTTTGTGGAGACAAAATAATGTGAAGTAGACATGTACAGTCGCTCATCACAATAGCACAGAATAACTAATAGTACAAGTACAGAAGCAGCACGCGGCAAAGTCATTTAAATAAATAGCTACTTTTGCTCCGAAACAATAAAGTGCAATTCAGGTCGAGCAGTTCACCTAGTAGTTGCCTCTCTTTCTATCGCGTGCTCTTACCTTTTCTGGCGACGCAACGTTAGGGTTATCTTCTTTGAAATGAACTGCGTAGCATATAATATCATATTGTGATAAACGACAAATTGTTTATTGGTTTTTTGATTTTTAAATTCGTACACGGCACAGTAATGTCGATTCGACATTGTTACTATTACAAAAAGGCAATATCTACTTGTGCAGTAAGATGCCGCGCTTGTAGGTACGGCGACGGGCGTGTGGCGCCCCTCTGCTCACTTGTCCCATAGTAGAATCAAATAAGTAAGTCGTCTTAGTCTAAGCGGTCACGGGATTTTTGGTAACGATCAAGGAAAAGGTTAGATTCATTTTCATGGGTTGTAGAGTGGTCCCCTAATGTGAATGATGTCGATCTGCCTGCTCTCAGTGGTTGCAACATCGAGTTATAGCGCTTACAAGAGGCATCATTGTTACGAAAAAAAAACGATCAGAGAAATGGTCAGTTCTTGTACCTATTCAAAGTATGGCGTCTCCGTAGCTGAAATGATGTGGTCTGTCAGCTCTCAGCGGTTGCATTTCAGAGCTATGACGCGCGCAAGTTGCAACTAAATGTTTTTTTCGTCAAATTGTATTTTTTTTAAATACTTATCAATAGAGCTCTTTATTCTTATAAAAAAATGTCTTTAGCCATTTTTGCCTAAAATGAATAGTTTGGTCGGAAAAAAATATTTTATGTTTTTTTGTATGGAGTGAGATATTCAATGTGCTCTTACGAGTCTTACGGCCAATAGGGATGTTGACTAATGAATAAAATAACGAAATACTAATAAAAATCGTAAACATATTAAACTTTTAGAGTAGCTTGTATACCTCTTGGTTTTATATATTGCATATTATTTATTTTATAACCCTTCAAAGTTCCATTTAAAAAGTATAAAATTTATTAAAATAAATGATACCTTTAATTAGTCCGTAAAATGTATAGCTGCCGAACGAATTTCCTACGTGTTGCATACAAACAAGCAAGGCGTGACGTCATCACTTAGTAGCCGTTAGTATGGAGCGTATTTGGGCATTTGTCCATTTGTGTGATTTCACACTGTGATATCTCGGGCAGTTTTTATGCTAGCGACTTAATTCTTTTACCAATGTTTCTTTTTTTGAGAGGTAATTTATGTCAACATGCCTATTCCTATTTTTTTCTGCCTCAAAACTACTTCCGCGTCAATATTTCAAACGTTTAATATAATCATACACTATCATCGCGCGCCCAAAATTGTACATTCACACAGCTTGGATTTCGAAACAGTATAAAATCGTAATTTTTTAGTAAGAACTGATTTTTTGTCATTCTTTATTACATTCTCATCAATTTTAACACTAGAAAAACCAACAAAACGTTCAGTTAAGGTTTATTATACAATTGTTTTTACCATAATTACAACGCAACTAAAATATAAAGCTAAAATGTTCCCAACAAAAACCATAAATATCTGAGTTGTAATTGTTTCATTAAATTGTTTTGACCTGACCAAATTCCTAACGAACTCTTAAGTAGGATACGAGTAGGATATACTAGAAGAAATTCGGCGATGTCACTAGTGACTCGGTAGCTCAGCGGTCAGAGCATTGGACCGGATATCCAAAGGTCGCGGGTTCGAATCCCGTCTGAGCATTGATCTGGTGCGAGTCGTATTTTTTCTAGTATATTATTTAGTATTGTGTAAGAACTCTTAAGAGGTATTGCGGAAGAGATGGGGCCAACCAATACTAGCTAAAGTCTTTAACGAAACACTACGCATGGTTATTATACCTAGATAATGGGCAGAGTCACACATAATACTCTTACATAAGAAAGGATCAAGAGAAGACATAGGAAACTATAAGCCCATTTCACTGATTTCAAACATATACAAAGTCTTTGCAAAGGTCATACTAGAAAGAATATCTGATAATCCTGATGAAAATCAACCAATCGAACAGGCTGGCTCAGGAAAAACTACAATACAATAGATCTCATCACCATCAAAAAACTCATCCATAAACACAACGAATATAATAAGTCAATTTATTTTTATTTAAAGAAAATTAACTTTTTATTACCACACGTAACATGACTTAACTAATATTAAAGAATAGACTATCTAACACAATTAATATTAAATAAAGATTACTAAAATTTACAGGGCTTATTTTACACATAGCTTCTAAACTAGAGACATGCAATAAGACCCAATGTATAATGTTAATTAATGGATAATTAGAAATACAATTCAATTTTCATACAAACAAGGCAACTTTGATGCGTTGATCGTTTTGCTCGCAAGTTCGGCGACTTCCAACAAGCTGAGTTCCGAAAAGGCTTTAGCACCATAGACCACATCTATAATCTGCCACTATGTTTGGCGTTCGTGAACTATGAGAAAGCCTTTGATTTGATTGAAACCAGCCTGCCTAGCATGACCGATTTATATCGCGTGATATAGCATTTTATCGACACTCAACTGTCAAACTCCTTTGTCTTTTTGACAGTTAAACGTGATAAAACGCTATATCACGCGATATAAATCGGTCATGCTAGGCAGGCTGGGCGGTGCAGTCTCACCAAATTTGCCAAGTGGACTACAGGTGATTGAAACCTGGGCGGTGCAGTCTCACCAAAGTTGCCAAGTGGACTACAGGTATATCGAGGTGATGTGGTACTTATACGAAAATGCCAACATGTCGATCCGACTTCGATCAGATACCGATCCGAGTACAGAACCAGAGCACAAATCGTATCCAACTGCAGCGAGGTGTGAGACAGGGAGATGCTATTTCCCCGAAACTGTTCACAGCTGCGTTGGAGGACATCTTTAAACTCTTAGACTGGAAAGGACTCAGAATCAAGATTAATGAAAGAAAACTCTCCCAAAGAGTGGGTCTCAGGCTGAACATGGATTAGACGAAAAACATATCGAATGCCCATGTTGTGCCCGCTCCAGTTCATGTTGGGAACACTAAGAGTTCGTCAGTCCATTACGTATAGGTACCTAGGACAGGCAGTCCAGTTAGGCAAGTCCAACTTCGAGAAAGAGATCTCTCTTCGAATCCAGTACGGGTGCCACCAGTATTTGGCATTCGGGCAGCTTCGAATACATCTTCCCGTCCGATTTACCTCAGTGTCTCAAGACGAAAGTCTATGACCAGTGTGTGTTGCCAGTGCCAGTGATCACCTACGGCAGTGAAACGTGGCCTCATAAGGAGGCTCAAGGTCACCCAGCGTGCAATGGAGAGTCATACTCGGCGTTTGTCTGCGTGATCAAATCAGAAATGATGAGATCCGTAGGAGAACTAAAGTGATCGACATCGCTCGAAGGATTGCTCAGTTGAAGTGGCAGTAGGCTGGACATACAGCGAGAAGAACCGATGGCCGTTGGGGCAGAAAGGTTCTGGAATGGCGACCGACCGCGGACCGGACGACGCTCCGTGGGTAGGCCCCCGACAAGGTGGACCGACGATCTGCTGAAGGTCGCGGGAAGTCGCTGGATGCGAGCAGTGCAGGACCGTTCGTCGTAGAGATCCTTGGGGGTGGCTTATACCCAGCAGCGGGTGTCGTGCGCCTGATATAATGATACATCCGAGTGATCTGATCGGCATTTTAAGAGCTGTATGTACCAAAGTTCTCAGTTTTAGTATTTCCATACTTTTGCATGCTATTTACGCGACTTTTTAAACTTATCGAAACAGCTCTTACAATCCTGATAGATCAGTTGTGTGTATATTGCGATCTGGATCTCCTCCATTTACTCTATTGATAGCCGTCTTCAAATCACAGCTTGATCAATCCCTTGCGGAGAACCAATGCTTCAAAGTTACCTCGTTTGTATGAAAATTAATTAACTGGAGCTTCTTATTATCCGTCGCATAATAAAATATTGATGATTTTAGTTTCTGCTTGTTTCTATCGATGTTCATAAATACAATTATAATATTAATATATCTTCAAAATCTTTACTTTTGTGAAAAATAAACGAGCCTTATTTTTTTTTTAGTAAAGCCCAAAATAAAGGTTTTTAAAAATAATAATAATATTTAGTTTCTATCGTTATAATTTTAAAAGCTTCATTTATTTGAATATAATATTAATCATTAATCTGATGAAAACTTTTTTCTTTATTGTAAAATAATAATACTATTTTAGTTTGTAATAACCCGCCTGGGCCTTACTTAACATCCCGCTGCATTTTTTGTTTCGGTTTTATTTTATTTATTATGGTAATAAAGTTACCCATAGTTATAATAGTAACATTAGTGACTGAAAGCTTTGTTGGCTTTTATTGTGTTAAAATTGATGAGAAAGTAATAAATAATGACAAAACAACCAGTTTTTACTAAAAAAAACGATTTTATACTGTTTCGAAATCCAAGCTGTGTAAATGTACAATTTTGGGCGCGCGTTGATAGTGTATGATTATTTTAAACGTTTGAAACATTGACGCAGAAGTAGTTTTGAGGCAGAAAAAATTAGGAATTGGCCGTAAGAGCACATTGAATATCTCACTCCATACAAAAAAAACAAAATATTTTTTTCCGACCAAACTATTCATTTTAGACAAAAATGACTAAAGACATTTTTTTATTAGAATAAAGAGCTCTATCGATTAGTATTTTTTTAAAATACAATTTGACGAAAAAAATATTTAGTTGCAACTTGCGCGCGTCATAGCTCTGAAATGCAACCACTGAGAGCTGGCAGACCATATCATTTCAGCTACGGAGACGCCATACTTTGAATTGGTACTAAAACTGACCATTTCTTTGATCGTTTTTTTTTCGTAACAATGATGCCTCTTGTAAGCGCTATAACTCGATGTTGCAACCACTGAGAGCAGGCAGACCGACATCATTCACATTAGGGGACCACTTTACAACCCATGAAAATGAATCTAACCTTTTCCTTGATCGTTACCAAAAATCCCGTGACCGCTCAGTCTATTAAAAGAAGTTGTGTTCGCGACTGTACAATCCCCTCCCCTTTGTACTATTATGTATTCTGTGCACCCGCTCAGAGGGCCTATTTAGTACGAGTTGTGTTTCTCACCTCACTTTGCGAATAGTATCGGGTGAAAGAGAGATAATCATACGAGTGAGTGAAAGAGTGATAGAGAGAAGACGATAGTTAACTATTCGCAAAGTGAAGTGAGTACAAAAAACCAACTCATACTAGGCCCTCTGGATCCGTGGCGGCCGACCGAGGGAGGCCCGGCGAGACGAGGTGAGCGATGGAACGACGGCAAGGTTGCGTTCAGAGCCTTAGAGCGCGGTTGTTTGGTTATTTTTTATCTCACTCAAGGTTCGGAACGACTAAGAACTTTAAATGTCAATGTCAATACAAAGTCTTCATTTTCCATTTGGAAAACGAATAATTAAAACTTTTCTTTATTCTAAATCAAATAAAATCCGTTTTTTGAGGATCTAGGTACCATGATTATTTTCAGAATTAGACTCAAAAACATCAAAATACAAAATAAGGTCAATTGACATTGACATTTTTTCTATAGACAAACGTCAGAGCGTTTTACAACCATCCATTTTGATCATAGATAGTATATTTTGATGGTTAAAAAGTTGCAACGCTCTGACGTTTGGAACAGGAAGGTTGTGTCAACCGAACGTCACGCTCTAATGTTTGGAATGCCGTTAGAGCGTTGGGTTGCACTCGGAGCGTAGGGTTGCGTTCAGAACGTTTGAGCGTCGGTTGTTTGGTTGTTTTTTAACTCGCTCTAAGGTTTGGAACGACCACGAACTATCAATGTCAATGTCAATACAAATTCTTCATTTTCCATTTGGAATACGAATAATTTAAACTTTTCTTTATACTAAATCAAATAAAATCCGTTTTTTGACGATCTACCATGATCATTTTAAAAATTAGACATAAAAACATCAAAAATACAAAATAATGTCAAAAGACATTGACATTTTTTCTATAGACAAACGTCAGACCGTTTTACAACCATCATTTCTGATGTCAACCGAACGTCACGCTCAAATGTTTGGAACGCCGTAGAGCGTTCGGTTGTGTAGATAGGTTGCACTCGGAGTGTAGGTTTGGAACGCGCCTTAGGTTTGGAACGCCGACCGCCGAACGCGCGCCTCGGCCCTCGGCCGGCGGGCGGCGGCCGGCGGCCCGGCGGTCGGCCATTTTTGTTGTGGACTCGCGCGCGTTCGCTCGCGCCGCGTCGCAAGCGACATTTTCTGTTTTCAAAAATGTTTAAAGTTGTAGAATTTGAAGATGCCAGTCTTGGCATTATTCGCCAAGAATGGCTCACGCCTAGAAAGAGGCAGTGTCTGTGGCCACCTCACAAGTTATTATCCAAATATAATAAATCCCTATTAACACAAGCGGTTCCGGATGATGATTGGGCAGTGCACGCCATCAGACGTACTTTTTATGAAACCGGTGAGTGCCTAACAACCTAAAAGCGTAGGTATGTATGTAGGGTACCTTTATTTTTGTAGAATGGTTACTTAAAGTTGTACAACTATCTCATTGCTTGCTGGTGCGTGTTGTGTCGAGTCACGAAAAATTGTGGTGAAATTATATTACCTACGTATTTTTCTCTTTGATGCGTTTGATGCACTACTTTATGTGAATTGGTAATGGTTTGTAACGAAGAATGGGATGTGATGTGAGCTTTTTTGGAACTGACGCGGATGGTCCGCTGGCTAGCCAGCCAGCCATAGATAGAGTCGGTCCGCTGGCCAGCCGGTCGGCAATCGGCACTCGCGTCGAAGCTCTATCGGCGCCTTTGATATCTTTACGCCCCAGTGGTGTGGTGTGAGAAGAAAACTACTGAAAGCGAAGCGGTCGGCGGCGGTCGGAGAGACATCGTCAGATTTAATATTTGTTTGCAGTTGCAGTAGGTACCTATTTAGCCAAAGTTTCAACAACTGATTCATACCTACTCGATTTATTGTCAAAATGTTTCAGAGGTAGGTAATTTAGCGTATTCCTATATTATTATAATCCACATTATAATTCATAAAATATTATTTTACAGATGACATATCTAAAGCCAGACAAAAGTGTAAAAAGGCTGAAAGTGAATCGGAATTAGCTTCAACTGATATTGAACCAGATACCGCCGAAAAATGGCAAAGGAAGAGGAAAGTTCGTCCTCGTAAAATTGATAGTGATGCTGATGACCATGAAGAAAGTGATGATGAATGTCAAATCAAATATCCAATTCCACCAAAATCAATTTTACCACCACCACCTGTATGTAAACGGACATGTTCGTCACCAAGATTGTTAGAAGATTTTAATGTTGGTAAGTAACAAAACAAAGTTTCTTACTTGTAAGATTGTGAATTAGGTATATTTATTTATTAGGTTATACGTACCTATTTATTTATTTAATCAGAAGTATCAGAACTGGCTAACTAGTTTTCTTACATTTATATGAAGTGTCCAGTGAGATTGTTTATAATTCATTATCATAATAATAATAATAGTACCCACTTTACAGATTCTCCGATATCTTATAACCCCACTAACGAGGAAACCACACCAACAACATTGCGGTCGAAACATAACCAGAAAACGTTCCTGGAAAGAATAAATGCTTCTTTAGGTAAATATTACAAGAATAGAGTCCGAGTTAGTCTGAGCATCTGAGTTCTTGTCCCTTAATTCAAAATGGTAACATTTTTTTTATTGTCTGGTAAATTTCTACATACTATATATACATGAAGTGTCAAGTAAGATTGTTTATAATTAATTATTATAATAATAATAGTGCCCACTTTACAGATTCTCCGATATCGTCAGTGTCACATAATCCAACTCCAACTAATACTGCGGAAACCACACCAACAACATTGCGGTCAAAATATGCACAAAAAACAGTATTGGAAAAAATAAATTCTTCTTTAGGTAAATAAAAATTACAATAATACCTAAATAGTTATTTTTATATCTTCACATCGGAGTTCTAGAGAATGGAGACATGATGACTTTGATAATTAATTTGATAGATTTTATTTAAGTACGTATATTGTTTTAGAATCTACTATAATAAGAATATAACTTTTTTATTTTAGATGTCATTGCAGACTGTCTCGGACACATGAAAACTGAAGTTGAAGATCTTAAACAAACTCAAAATGATATTCTTTTGAAATTATCACATACTACTGCAGCACTACCCACTTTAGAAATAGAGATACCATTTAAATCAGTTGAAGATTTAACAAACATTCAAAATTGGCTTGATTCAGAACAAGAACACAAAGAACAATTGGTAAGCCTATTAAAATTCTAATAGAAATTTACAAGGAAGCAAGACCATTGGAGGCACTGATGATGTATAATAAATAATATGCTATGTAATGTAGTTATAATACTAGTATTATATAAAATTTAATTAAATAGTGTACACACAATAGCGATTTAGACTGTTTGAGACTGCCTTTATGTCCTACGTAATAAAAGCTGTTTTCGCAGTTTAACTGTATAACCTGACGTGCTGTTGAGTGTACATTATTGTTTTGCTTTTATTTGTCATTGCTTATTATTGAAATATTGACTTTTTGCTACAGATAAATAATTTGAGCTATATTGGTGGGAAAGGAACAGGCTCAATTACAAGAAGAATTCTGGAACGAGTTTTCACTGACTCTTTGGCAATACAATGTAACTGGACTGGAAAGAATAATAAGTTCAGTTTGAAAAATTTAGAATTGATTAAAGTCATAATATTGGAAGGCTACAGAACTTAGGTCTTTCCTTTTATACCTCGGCCCTGTAGTTTTATCTAACATTTTATCAAAAAAATTGTTTGAACATTTTTTAACACTGCATTGTTCTATTTATATATTATGTGGTGATTTGTGTGCCGAATTTGAATGGCGAGAGTACGCAAATAACTTGTTGCATTGTTTTGTTCGTACGTACCAATTCTATACACGAAAGAACTTCTTGTGTACAATTTTCACAATCTTTTACATCTTACAGCAGATGTTGAAAACTTTGGAATGCTAGATAACTTCTCTGCATTTCCTTTTGAAAATTTTATGACTAAAATTAAACAAATGGTTCGATCGCACAACCACCCATTAGAACAAGTAGCCAAAAGAACGGGTGAATTGAAATGTGTCAGTGAAAAGTCTCAAATATCAACCATTGTAAAAAAAAAAAATGTAATACATAAGATAATTTTAGAAAATAATTGCAGTGTAAATATAAATTCGTGCTTCAATACCAAAGAGGGTGATATTGTTAGGATAAAAACCATTGAAAAGATTTGTGATAGTTCCTTATTTAAATTGGGTTGTGATTGTTTTGTGGATAAGACTGACTATTACAAATTACCTATTGAAAGTAGTCGCCTAGGTATATTTAAGGTTTGTCATTCCGAAAATGTTTATATCTGTTCATCTATTTTGGATAAAAAATGTTTACTTCTACCTAATTTTAATGACAATGAATCATTTGTATGTTTGCCATTTGTTAATATGACGCGAAGTCATTAAATGTGTGATACTTCCTGGCAGGACACAGTCAGATTTGATAAATTTTATTCATGGAATAAAATGTTTAAGTAGGTATAATGTGTTTAAATTTGTAACATAGTAATAAAATTTGTTTATATTGTAGTTTGATTATAATTAATCATTTTATTGGGTCCTGCCAGGAAAACTACTCTACCTACAGCAAGACCCATTTTGTTTTTACCACTTTTCAAAATTATGATGTGAAAAGAATGTACGTAAATTGTTTATCACAATAATAACATGTAACTTGCACTTTTCACTAAGGAAATGCAGATTTTTATACATAACAAATCAAAAACTTTCTCAGCAATTACTTTTCTTAATTTTCAAGTTGGACGCCACGCCAGCCATTGCCGTTTGATGAGAAAGGAAAGTTTTTCAATACATTTGCGAGAAAAAATATTGGTACAAATGTCAAATTTTAGTGTCAAACAAAATAATAAATTGTCTGGATGCAATCATGGGTCAATTTTCCACTTTCCTTTCTCATCAAGCGGCAATGGCTGGCGTGGCCGTTGCCGTTTAGTTTGATAAAAAGAAGTAGGCGCTAGTTCTGCAGCTTATAGATACCCTCGTGAGTCAATATGATTATAAAAAAGTTTTAAATAAAAGTTATGTATTATTATAATACCATTTTTTATTTGCTCCACAGCTGGAATACCCTTCGGACGCAGAACGCTAAAAGCGCAAAATCACAAGCCATCGCAAAACGTCATGCGCTTTTGAAGTTCTACGACTGAAGGGATTATTCATCCTTAGCGTGGGTCAAACGGATGCAGCACAGCTTGTAGCAACGCAGCGTGTGACGGTAAACGACTTTATGTATGAATGCTATGGTATGACTGATGCGCAGCCAGTCGTGCTGCGTTCGTTATGACATGTACTGTCATATACCATAGCATTTCATACATTACAACGTCGCTTGTTGTTACGCGCTGTGCTGCATTCGGTTTGACCAGCCACTTTTAAGCAAACTCCAACCGTTTGCCAACTGTAGGGTAACTGTCAATATTGTGTCAGAGGGCCTCACAATGCAAAACAACTGTAGGGTAATCGTAAATATTGTTTAGGAAGGCCCCACAATGAAAAACAACCGATGGCCAACTGTAGGGTGAAGGTAAATATTTTTAGGAAGGCCCCACAATGCAAAACAACCGATGGCCAACTGTAGGGTAACCGTAAATATTGTTTAGGAAGGCCCCACAATAAAAAACAACCGATGGCCAACTGTAGGGTGAAGGTAAATATTTTTAGGAAGGCCCCACAATGCAAAACAACCGATGGCCAACTGTAGGGTAACCGTAAATATTGTTTAGGAAGGCCCCACAATGAAAAACAACCGATGGCCAACTGTAGGGTGAAGGTAAATATTTTTAGGAAGGCCCCACAATGCAAAACAACCTATGGCCCTTCAGAAGGAAATTCTACAATGGCCCTTCGAAGAAGGGCCTGCCACAATAAGATGGCCAATTCCAACCGTTGTCCAACTAACGACGTGCACGTGGCCCGACCAAATGCCAACAATAAATGCTATTAGGGAATGGACCCTTCGCCACTGCATGGACCAAGTACTACCAAGTATCTACTTGGTTCATGGCCACTGGTACCTATACTTATCCAAGATTTTTATTAGAATTACCATAAATGAAAAGATTTTACACATTCTCACCATGCAATATTTGGGAATATCTTCAGTCTTAAAATAATGAAGTTTTGTAACAATCCCATTGTCATCTCTGTATCCCACAAGTAGTCCTTTTAAATCTGCTAAATAACATTGACACCAGCATCTTAACAACTTAAATCTTCTGCAAAGTAATATCAATTAGGTAAGCAGGTATGTTTATTAATGTAAAATAATGGTATAAAATATTTTTATTTAACAAACTTACTTAAAGTTTTTCTCCTGTTTGTGATTTTGTAATAGTCGATTTGTTTTTAATTCTATATAATTTGCATTTCTTTTAAGATATTTCAAATTTGTCATGTTGTCTGGAGTTTTAGGTGGATGTAAAACGGTGCCATCTGTAGCAAGCATGCCATCAATTTGTGCACCATACATTAGTTCATGACTTCCTAAATGAGCTTCATAGTATAAAGAAAACTCTTCATTCTCTATGACAGGCTTCTCAATGTTAGGTTGAACATCTGGGAAATCTGAAAGTGCCAAATAAGTATGGTCAATCAATTTGATCTAGCAAATTACGTCTTAAGGTACATTAATGAAATAACTCTGCTTTCAGCGAAAAAGTACTAGGAAAGTATTTGAGTGTTGACGAAATACAGCATTACTTTTGATATATCGTTGAGCATTACATATTATAAACTTTCAAGTACTTAATTTTCAAAATGAATGAATCAATTTGAAAGTTTGTATGAAATGCCGTTTCCATTAACCCCTTTATAGTCCTGCAGATTTTGGGGGGTACCTGTACCTACCGTGTTTTCGCGTCCGCATAAGATTTTTTTAATTTTCATAACATTTCGATTTCGACACTACTGAACAAGATAAGAAATGGTGTCGCGCTGACACCAACGAGCGTTTCGTAAAAAACGCATAATTATGCCAAGAAGCTACCGCCATTAGATAAACCTCTAATTTAAATATTTTATGAACCCTATATACAAGTGTGGGGTGTCTAATGAAAGGGAATTAAGTGTTCTATAATGTTATAATACACAACATCGGCTGAGTAGTACAGTTCCGAAAATATTTTAAATTTTATGAAAATTCAATCTTTAGAAACGCTCAATTTTTTGTTGTAAGTTACCGTAATTCTTAAACTGGTGCTTTTTTTTGCAAACAAAAAATATGTTAACAAATCCCAATTACAGCAGATTTAAAAAAAATGTTACATTTACGTACCTTTACAAACAATAAATAGCGAAAAAAAATGTTAAAAACATAAAACTCTACTTATGTAACCTCACCTTAATTATTGTCACTTTATAGAAATATAGGTACCTACATTCTACGTCCATGTTTCTATGGTCAAAGTCAATAATTAGCCCACTGCAAATAAGGCGCAAAACAAAATTTTGTATTAAAATACAAAACAATTCAATATAATGAAATTATTGTCACTTTTCCGGGCGCGCTTTGATTTGACACGTTTTATTACAGTGGCTCAATGTTTCTGCATCGGGACGGTAAAAGCAATAAAAGCAAAGCACTTACACTGGAAAATATCTTCAGGCACCCGGAAGAACGGATTCACTCTTTGAAACTGTAATAAAAATATACCTACTGTAGTATTACCTACTACTACGTAGGCTACTACTTTTATAGCTGCCTGTTATTGAAGTGCTACGAATAACGGAAGCTTTCGAATAATAATTGTATGTTCGAAAAGCTCATGATCCCACGGTATACTTACCTACGGGTGAAATGCTGATGATCGATCAAAGTCAATAGTTCCAGTTCTTTTGCTTGCAGGTATAGCACTGGCACCTCAACTCAAGAGGTGCTAGATATGATTCACTGCCACTGTTCCTCTGATAAATACGCCTCCATGTTTAACGTCTAAATGCCGTTGCAATAGAGCTAAACTATTTTGCATCATTATTTTGTTCATGCCGTGTTGGGTAGAAATGTCGACATGAAAAAACAATAACAGCATCAAACGAAGATGATATGATAGATAGATAGATATCATCGAATGAGTCACCCAGTTTAAAGGCCTACTCAAACCGGAGCGGTATCCGCTACCGCCGTCGGTAACGAACGGTATACCCGACCGATATCCCGACCGGTATTTTGTATTACCGCAGCTGTTGCGAAACACCTTTGAACAGCGCGTTACCGCATACCCATCGAGATATCGTTACCGCCACCGCTACAGGATACCGGTCAGATTTGAGTAAGCCTTAAATGTTATCTTATTGGGTTTTTCATTTGATCTGTAATGGACAACTTTCCATAACTTGTATCTGTAGGTACAGGCTGTTTAATACGAAAGTAATTTTGTTTGTTATGCTTTCAAGTCTTAACTACTCAACCGATTATCATGTTATGACAACGTGTGTGCAAGACGTTGGCATTTAAACCCGAGGGATAGAGATATCCACCACGAAGTCGCGAGTTGCGGACAGACGCTAGTAGCCTTATAAAGCCGAATATGGTGGAATGAGTCCTACGCAACCCCTGAAATTTATTATAAACCCTAGAACCAACCACAAATAAAAAACAAAATTTCTCAGCCATGTGCTGAGATTTTTTTTTTATTTGTATGGAAAAATTAAAAATGACAACTTTTGACGCAAATAGACTATTGTATTCGATAAAATCAATTCATTCATGGGCAAAAGCAAAACACAATTTCAGTCTAAAGTTGCCACTATGCAGTTTTTTCAGACGTTCCTTGGTTTCCTTGACCATGGTAATATGGATGTAGGTAGGTACCTATATTTCTATAAAAGGACAATATAATATGAACACAAAGTTGAGTTCGTTTGGAATTGGCTATTGATAAGCTTTCATTTGTGGCCCATATTGTTATAACTAAAGACATTTTTTTATACTAGGTACCTATAAAAGAAATTGACGGCGCGCGACCATTAACATTTTTTTTCGCTATTTATTGTTTGTAAAGGTACTTGAAAGTTACATTTTTTTAAATTTTCTTTAAATGGGCTTTATTAACCAGTTTAAGAATTACGGTAACTTAAAACAAAAAAATTCAAGTTTCTATATATTGAATTTTCATAAAATTTAAAATATTTTCGGAACTATACTACTCAGCCGATGTTGTGTATTATAACATTATAGAACACTTAATTCCCTTTCATTAGACACCCCACACTTGTTTAAAGGGTTCATAAAATCTTTAAATTAGAGGTTTATCTAATGGCGGTAGCTTCTTGGCATAATTATGCGTTTTTTACGAAACGCTCAAGGGTGTCAGCGCGACACCCTTTCTAATCTTGTTCAGTAGTGTCAAAATATCATGAAAATAAAATAAAATCTTATGCGGACGCGAAAACACGCGTCAACCCTTCATTTGTTCTGAGCCTTGCTCGGACTATTAACCTTTTGGCCGCCAACCCATACCGAAAGCGGTTTGTCTTCTATCGCCAAGCTATAAATGTCGACTGCCGCAACGAATAGTATTTGACACAAAATCGTAATTTTGAATTGTGTCGTAAAACTTTCTTTACTGAATGATAGCTTATTTTTTTCTCTTTTTTGTGGCTAATAAAGTTTTTAATGTATAGTATATTTTTTCCAAAGACATAACCTACACAGTAAAAGCACTGAAATGGCGGTGGACAGGACATACAGTGAGAGGCAGATATAAATGGAGCAAAACGATGATGTACTGGTACCCAAGAAATGCCAAAAGGAAACGTGGAAGACCACACAAAAGATGGGTTGACGAGATAAGGGCCGTAGCGGGTTCAGCTTGGACCAGAGAGGCCGTAGATAGGAATGCGTGGCGCCAAATGGAGGAGGCCTTTGCCAATGGGCAAACAGACTAAAAGTCTGAAGAAGGGTTTATTATATATATATTTTTTCCGAGATATTTCACTTTCGATAGTATTCAATGTTTTTAAAATCTGGAATTTGATCGAACGTGGCTGATTCAATAGTATTAGATGCTTTTAAAATATGAAATTCTATCGAAAGTGGCAGATTTGTTTTTGTCTTCTATAGAAGACCATGGCGCTCAAAAGGTTAAGGAAACTCTAAGCATAATATTCACTATGATACAAACAAACTTAATAATAATATTTGTTTAGACCAGCCATGATTCAAGAATTAACTTATATTATAACAACAACTAACCTGATAGCATGTATTGCTCAAATTTATATCCCCATGCACAAAACCTATCCTCTTGTCTATTACGAGACAATCGATTATGCAGTTCATGAGGAGTTTCAAGAGAACACAAGTAAATAGACCCCTTGAACATACACGCTATTATTCTTACATGTTCATTGTTGTATGCATTGCACATTACACTTATTAAAGTTCTCCTATAACTTATGAATCTTGGCTCTGTTGTATTTAATTTCACAAGATCAATATTGTTCAAAAGGAACTTTAGTAAGAGTTCTATCTTCTCATTATTATCATCAGTGGTTCTCTTTATAGCATTTGTTATTCCATGGTTCAAGTCTAGGCATATTCTTCCGGTTGGTATGTAGTTGAGAAATTTTAGTTGAGATAAATCCGGTAGATATTTTCGAGAGACATCAACACTCATAAAACCAATGATTTGCGGTTGACTAAAAGAACAAGTATTGTTCTCATTGTTTGTACTCATGATTTCCTTCTCTTTCTTCTCTTCACAAATGATATATTTATTGTAGGTACCTACCTACTAAAGTATTTCTTTTTTCTGGGTGCTTTAAAACCTACCCCGGAATTTTCTTTTGATTTGTTTGTTGACTTGACCGCACACACCACCACAAAATATTTATTTATTTATACCTAAGTCAATGATTAGGTACTGTGTTTTATCTAGGGTTATTATAAGTTACTATTATATTTAACCTTTTGAAATCATTGGCTATAATTCGCAAATTATAGAATAAATAATTATTTATAACCTCACAAACTCACAAATCTTCTGTCACTCTCACTGTGTTGACGTAAATAACGTGATGGAACCGGGTTGTCAGGGATGTTAGATGGCAACTCAGGAATAATGACATCAGCCTGTCAAAATCATGGTACTTCAGGAAAAAAAATGGTACCTACGGCTTTTTAGTCTTATACGGTCTGAGATATAATAATACATGCTTGCGTAGTTACTTGGAAATGGGATTTCGAGCATGAATTACCTACAATCTTCTTGATTTCGAATCGAATTCGAACAGAAAAGCCAAAGAGAATATAATCACTACGTTTAAGAGACGGCACTCCATACATTGGTCCGAGCTCGAGTTTGTTACGCAGATCATTGCCAACCACACAGCTTTTGATGATGTATTATAATCTTAATGTTGGCTATACTGTCAATCTGACGTACGTCAATTAGTGATGGGAAAGTATCGAGATTTCCACGATAGTCGCTAGTGATGGGATTTATCGAAAAAATTAGATAGCAGGGTTCTTGAATTTATTAATTAATATTTAAGAGGGAAATAAAAAAAGATTTTATGATTTAAAACACATTTATTTAAACAACAACACAAAATATAATGTTTAATCGATTAACAAATTATTTCTTATTCGCAGTTCGTCTGAACTTTCACCATTTTTAAATCCAGACGAATTGAAAATGAAGGAAACATTACCTTAGTACCTAATAAACATAATACCTATATACAGTTGTCCCAAAACCTTTTCCACACGGAGAGAAAGTAAGCACCCACCTTAAATATTGAAAATATTTACTAATTTTACTCAAATAAGACTTCATTTTGTTTTCCAAAATAATTGGAACGGCAATGTGGCACATCCTGTATATTACATTTTGTTTACTAAGGTAGCAATCTCTAGCAAGCAACAAGACAAACAGAATAGTTGAACGGGAATAATAATGCAAATCAAAGTAGGTTACATAAGTACCTATTGCTAAGACAGAAAGTAGGTGAACATTATGTTTACTGTCTTCACAACCTCATTAACTTTAGAAGACAGTTTGAGGAATTTTAGAATAACAGTTTGCAAACTAACTAAAAAAAATTGACTTGCCACCAGCGGGTCTACCGGCTAAAAACAATGAAGTTAATGTTAACTGTAATTTGACAGATGTATATAATACATTGCTACTTCGTTTTGGCACAAATAAAAACTTACCATAGAAAAGAAGCAATGTATCATACCCATCTGTCAAATTACAGTTAACATTAACTTCATTATTTTTAGCCGGTAGACCCGCAGATCATTTTCTCAGGCGGGACTTGAAACCGAACTTTGGTAGTATGTAGAATAAAAAAATTACACACATGTTAAGGCTTGAGCAGAGTAATATTAGGGTGATTAGTACCCTCAAGTGGTGCTCTTAATTTTTATTGCTTGCTAAGTACCTACATAATGTATGGAAAATTCGATATTGAATAGGTAGGTAAAAGTTCTCTTTTGCCTACTACTGCTACAAGAACTATATTTTACGGAGGTTATTGTTTGTAAATAAACTATAGAACCTTAGCTTCAATCGGTACGTGTGAATTTTCGATACATTATGTATTTAGTACTTAGCGAACAATACATTTCATTAAGGGAGAAAGGACTCCAATCGCCTTAAGTCTTACTTTGTACTTGGGCTTTTTTATAAAAATCACCAGTACGTGGATTACGTAAGTTTGTTGCTAACAATTCTCGATTGAAATCGATCGCTGTAAGATAGTTGTCACATTGGTTCTTACTAAAGCCGCAATATAACTGCAATTTCTGTCAAAGTTGATTGCAACAAAGTTACATAATTACCCCCAAGTTTTATTTTCAGCAATCAAAAAAATTTCATTAATTACTTACATTACATTTTTTTCTAATAAATTCACCATTCTCGCAACTTAATGTAACTATACAAATATCATTGTATATTAATTTTTTAAACAACTTTTGCAATTATTACAATCTGAGTTGCATAATAACTTTGATGCCAAATACCCACTGACATTATACCACAGGCAGATCCTCAAAAGAACATAAATCTTCGACTTGTAGATCATCTTCCTCATCGGGCAATACCCATTCAAGTAGGGACCCATCACATGAAGTACCTGGTGCTTCAGATGAATCTGTAAGGTAAAATGATATGTAAATACATTATAATAATTTACAGATCTACAGTAGAAAAAATATCAATAGTAACACTTTTCATTGCCATGGAATCGAGACACAATAGCCTTTGCGTCTAAACTGAGAAAATCCACCCCTTAATTATATGGCCAACTTTCTATTTGTTCGCTAACTTAGTTTAAAAATAAACAATAAACTGTACAAATTAAATATTCTAACCTAAACTTGTCAATTGCATACAATACAAAAATCTGTTATTTACATAAGCTAGTGTGCTTATTACTTATGTACATACCATGTCCCCGAACCTGACTCTCCGACCGACATGTGACTTGTTTGTTGTTTATTAAAGCTTTAAGTTAGTGAACAAATACAATAATAGCTATTTGAATCAGGATTCAGGGCTTTGATTTCTTACCCTATTCAATTACATTAAAATTTAATTAATATAAATTATTAAATTATTATTATAATATGGGAGTATTAACTGAGTACATACCATGTCCCTGGTATTGACTGATGTGCAGTGGAAAATCATGTAACAGTTCATCACCTAATGGTTGTAGAGGTAAATTGAAATATGGTACAGCATATGGAACAAGTCTGGTTCTTGATTTATTCCAGTCTTGTCATAAATGTACATTTCAAACAAATTTAAGTTCATGAAGTTTTTGTATTGGTATGTAAACAAGATCTTCTTGACCAAAAGCTTGAATCCACTTTTGAGACCTGAAATAAATAACCCCATTTAGAACAATGCAACGAGTGGTTGTTGATTACATAAACATTTTCTCACATTCCCAACTTCAAGAAGTTAAATGCAAATACAAATGCTTCAACTACTTGGGTATGTGATCATAATATTTAGATAATACTCATAAATTGGTACTAGGTAGTGTATAGCAATACAAACCTCTAATGGTCAAGTGGGATACAGGATACAGGCTAAGAACACGTTCGACCCTGGTGTACGTCTCCTACTGCATAAAACACACTTCTTTCTTATAGTTGCGTGTAGTTAAACAAAACGATTCCATTGTCAATTCATTTAAGACTTTACACTAAAATTAACATTAAAACTTTAGCACGCAATACCACAGGTCCACAGAAATTTAAGTTCAGTGATGGCTTTAAACGTCCAACTGGCACAAAGAAAAAATACGGAGGAGCGAGAGCACAATTTCATATTAATTTACAAAGCAAACAAAACAAGATTTGTTTACGATTTCGAAGGCAAGGCAACCGTGAAAGAAAGAATAAATACAGACGCCATATTCCCAAGTTTTAGCCAACATAACGACCAGGGGGGGTCGACTCTATTGTTCGGATTGAAATTTGCCTACAGGGGAAAACTTTGGTATTGCAAGTAAAAAAAAACATATTTTTCTATTATGGTAACCCGCAGAAATACCCGTCATGAAGTGTAAAGTACGAATGGTAGATTTTGTGTAAATAAAGGGCAGGATAAGATTTTAAGGAATTTGTTAATAATAAGAAGTAAAATTTGTAGGATACTCTTTAAACAAACTTTTTTTTAGCAATACATAATAAAACGTTTGGCTAAATATAAGACAAGCAATTTATTTTCATATGTGAATAAACGGTTGGCAGAAATGTGACTATTTGTGCTGGCAACACCAAGTCATGACATGACTTTTGTAAACAATAACAATGGTCGAGTTTGTTGGTGTTTATTGGCGATCTCGGTTTCAATTTCGTTAATATTTCGAATACTTATTAATTCTGATCATTTTCGCAAGTGTACGACGTTGAGTTTGAGCTTAGGTTCCTCCGTCTGTGTTTGTTAAGTGACAATTATAATTGTTGTTCATAATAACAGTGAATACGAGACAGTGACTCTAACCTAACCGACGTGTTAAACCTTTGATTACCTATTTTGTTCAACTTGTTAAAAATGTCTGATAAGGAAAACAGACGAAAATGTTTCAAGTGTGGCAAATCGCCTGCCTCGGACAATTGCAAACTATTTCGTTTCCCAAAACCTGCTACAAGAAACCTTTTGCGGTACGTATTTGCTAATGTTATCCCTACAAATTGTTCAACTTAACTGCGTATACGAATATTTATTGGCTTTTTAGTATCAATAAATACTCGTAATCCTAATAAATACTAAATGTTGAGTGATTTCTGAATGTGTTCTTAGGGTTTTTATCATGCTATGATAACCTATATTTAGGAAACATCACATTGTTCTGATTATAATACAAAGTAACTGTAGGTCGGAGAGTCAGGTTCTGTAACAATGTATAGCTAAAGAAGCATCTGGTACACAGAGAACTAATGAAATAATATGTGTTAATTTTTCAGTTGTACGATGTGGGCAAAATATCTTTTTCATCAGAAGAGCACACTTCAATTGAGTTCCAGAAAAAGTTGTTTAGTGAACACCGAATGCTGTGTCAAGATCATTTTACTGATGATGATTTTACTGACAGTTCAAAGAAACGATTATTATACTCTGCAGTCCCATGTGATGTAAGTAATAAATTATTGATCCCAATATAATCCTTACTAAATATATTCTTACTAATATTATAAATGCGAAAGTCCGTCCGTTTGTTTGTTTGTTACGCCTTTATGACTTAACTACTGAAACGATCATTATGAAATTTTGCATAAATGTTCTTAGGGGTACAGAAACGGAAACTTTTCATCCAGAAAAAAGTACTGTTCCCGAGGGATAGCAAAAAAACTGTCCACGCAAACGAAGTCGCGGGCGGCCGCTAGTTATTACTAAATCAAATTTGTAGCATATTATGATAATGCTTACTTTTTATTATTGTTTCAGTTTGATAAGATAAAAATATATAACTTTTACTCTTGTACTTTTTCCATAAACATTATTGGATTTTCAGAAAAAAATAACTTTGTATTATTGCTCCCTTTGCGACACCTAGAAGACCTCTTCCAGGCTTTCTTATTATCTTCATTATATATATCAGTATCTAATAAAATAATAATTAGTCTCCATAGTACTAAATCCACTTATTTTATGAATCTCAAGACAGATGTTTGGATTTTATTTTATTTATATTGATTTTTTTTACTAAGTTTGTTTTGGGATTTATAATAATAAGCAATAAACAAATATTATTTTCAGTTTTATTACATTACAGATTCAGCAAGTGTCCATGGTGATACCACATTTTTTTAACAAGCCACAGCCGGGTCCCTCACAACTGTGCAAAGAATATGGCCCTATTTCTCAAGGCCCAGAAGCTATTTCTTCTAAGGCTGGTGATTCACAAGCTGTTGAAACAACTTTTTTGTCAATTCCACAACCCACTGAGGCGAATGAAGATTTGGACACAGAGGAAATGGTAGTGGAAGGTCCATTTATCTACTCCCATTTTGGATATTGGTGATACTCCTGAAGTACAGGCTTGTGCCTATGTATGTGGATTTTTATTAAAAAATATAGCTAATTTAGACTGTAAACACTGTAATTCAGTCCTTGTATCGAAAAATGTAAATATTGTTCATATGTTTGTCCAATGCAAAGAATATAATGAATATAAAAAAAGTTTACATTATGCTAGCCAACCGTTAATTGCTTGTGTAGAAGCATGTGCAACAAATATTAACTTGTATTTAGAAGAGAATGGGTATAAGAAAGAATTGAAAAAATATTTAATAGAAAATTTAAAAACTAGTGTTAATTTCGAATTTCTCCATAGCTGCCACAAAAATGATAATATTAATTTTATTGTCACAAATGTTTTTCATATATGTGTGAATAGATTCTGTACCCTTAAAAACCGTCTGTTTGCAGACGAAGCATCAGCGTCTGCACTTAAACGCAAAATGAATATAATTTTGCATAAATAAGCAACATGCCAGATTATATTCATTTTTTGTGGCATTCATGTTTGAAAACAAGTTGAACTGACCTAATTGTAAAATGTTTTAAGTATACCTATTTTATTAGCTACTAGAAGTACCAGGGCTACATAGTTACAAAGAAGTAACCTATTACAGGAGTAACTAATGTTAACATACTAAAATCTAACAGAAGTTAGCTTCTCAATAGTTATGTGGCCCTGGTACTCGAGAGTTTCCACTTATCCCTAAATAGTGCATTAAAATCAGTTAAATATTATTAGATAAACAAACAACCAGATATTTTCTACTTTTGCTTGCCCTTTGAACTTAGAACTCATAAATAATAGAAATTAGATAAGTTGTCCAAATTACAATTTACTATCTCTGATAGTTTTGTGATCAACCGATAACTTTTATCCAAAAGATAATAATGTCGTAGAAAAAATATGTTATCCTGTTTGATGTCATGGACACTAATAGAATATTTTGTTTAACGGGTTGACTTTACACCTAATGTTATGTTCTTAAATAAGTCATATTACTCATGGATAAATATTTATTATGCACTATTATTTCATGCAATAAACATGTTTGGGAACATTTTTCTGTTTTATTTTATATTTGATGGGCAATATTGCTTACGAATTCTATCGATGGAGGTATAGGCAATTTCACTTGTAAGGAAACTTTATGGTAAAACTTACCATAAAGTTTTCTTACATGTGAGATTGCCTATACCTCCATCGAAAGAAATCTTATAAGAAAGTATTGTTCAAATGTTCCCGCCATAGAGTTTGTGGTGGGTTGACTATAGGTGACACTAGAAGCGTACTTCCGGTAAAAACGGAAACCCATTTCTTAACAATGGAGTTGTTATTCTTCTCCGCTAGGAGTATGTGTTCTGTGATAACGACAGTAAAATTTAGTTTATCATGTTGCACATAATCTGCGGTATATACAAATTTATAAATTGCGTGTTTGTTGGCCTTATTACAAGGGAATAAGGTTGAAAATAGAAAAACAATTTGAAATGTTCACTTTTTTGCTGCAGTGTCCACCCACTGAGAAAAGCCGCATTCACACTTAACTGTTGAAATTGGTGCATTTCAGCAGGCTAATCGCTGAGTTATCGATTGCCATGGCCCGTTTTAACCACGAAAAGTAAAAAATTGAACATTAATTAAAAGTAAAAAATTGAACTATTCTATTCTATTCTTTTAACTACTTATTATTTTTCTAAGCTATGCTACTTACGCATTAAAAGCAGAAACGAAACATTATGTTCATTCCATTACACGAAAGGTTGGTTTAGATGAAAGAGGTGAAAATAATGGTACTTTTGCGTACCATGATGGAAGTCCAAAGGTACATGGTACGATAACCTTAATAATGGTACTAATACCATGATAATGGTACGTATAACATCACTGGGTTGCGTTCCGAGCGTAGCATGACCACTCTCGAGAAAAGACTCGACTCACAGAACAATGGCTTGTCTACACCCAAATGTCACTTTTGTCGGGTTGAGATCGAGATACTCATGCTCACAGAGAAAGCAATACTATACGTAAGAAGAGACGGGACTTCATAGACCAAAAAAATCTACGAAATGTCAAATCAAACATACCTCGACGTAGCCAACATAACGAATGTAAAACAAAACAATGTTTTGCCAACCTACAGGAAAGAAATAGAGATGGGCGACCTTATAGTATTAAATTTTTTATCGATATCGATGAATGCACTGAACTGCGCTTTACTTAAGGAATAATTTTAAAATTTCTACTAATTGCAATTATAATAAAATATTAAATTAAATTAAAAGTAATTGTTTAAAAAAAAAACTTTATTGTTCTCAATAAGTAATTATTTCGGCAGCTGATGGCGGCTGATGACCTGAAATAAAAATATATAAAAACATTTTTATAATTTGTTACAGTTTAATTTTAACATAACAGTAATCTAGCGCGTACATTCTTGCCCATCTTTACCCATTTCTTACACCTAAAATTAAAAGCATCGATATCGATATTTATATATGATGTATGTAGCACCACTATTTTCCTGCAGATTATTTTTATTTTTCTGACTTAAATTTTATTATTTCATTCAAATACCTACCAAAAATTGTAAACGAATGTTATATTGGTTAATGTATTACTCACCGAAGCTCATCTGAAGGAAATTTGGCCATAAAAAACCGTTTTGTATCGTCTTTTCGCTCCGATCACAAATTTCACATTTTACATGCTTTATTGTGACTTACATGTACAGCGCCTTAACTTGACTATTAACAAATTAAAACAAACTTTTAAATATCACAAAACTATTATAAAACAAACTTTTACCTAACTTCACAAATTAATTTTATTTGTTACAAAACTTTAAATGTTGCCGCCGTGTTTCTCTGACAGATGACCTATCATCAAAGAACGAGAAAGAATGAGGAAGAGTGAGACAAATATAGTCACCATCAAAATTCGTGTCCGTTTCATAGAATCTTTTTTTGTATGGAAGTTGCGACAGACTGCTCATGCTCGCACTTTTACACTAGTAGACTCGTATTGTTCTTTGTCGTGGCCTTATGTCAAAAGTCGACAAACGACCACTTTTGTCTTCAACTGACATTAATTTGACAGTTGAGTCGGAGAAACTTGTCTACTACCCTTTGGGTAGTCGAGAAGGTCGAGAAAGAGTTTTCTACGTATTTTATTTTATGTAAATCTAAATTTCGCAATTCAAACAAATAAAAAATGATTTTATTAAGGTAATAAGAGAAGTTACAGCACAAAAGACAAAAGCAGCTGTCCGGATAGGAAAAATAATAAATAATGTGTTGATTTAATTTTTTTATTTATAAAAAATAATTATTAAGTGTAGTAACTAAGTATTTAAATTTTATTTTTTGTAACTTATATTAATAAAAAAATTAAAACAATAAGTAATTCTGAATAATTTATTGCTTAATACAATAATATTGTTTCCTAATATTACCACCCTTTTTACCCAAATATAGATTTTTAACTTTAATTTTTTTAATATTTAAAAACGTAAATTAACATTTTATTTTCATACGTTGATTTCAATATTTTGTAATTTTCTCGTCAGTTTCCACAGACTACTAAATTAACAAGTGTGTTCAAAATTATCTTAATAAAAGAAAGGCAAGCAAATCTATATCCATACAGCTAAATTTTACTCAGTTTTAAGTTTTGCGTCGTGAAATGTGTAGAAAGGAACAGCACTTTATGAGAAACGATGGCAATTATGGTAATTATTTACTATTGGCAACATTATTTCTTCTCGAGCTCGAGAGAGCTTTGTCTACGGAAGTGAACACTCTCTTGAGTGTCTCTTTATCTTAGAACTTATTTTAAAATAAGAATCATGTTTAAACTAAATTATTTCGGAACACTTTAGATAATTTCGACGTTTATTGATGTTGAAATAAAAATGTTACCTTTTAAAATTCATATTTGTAATAAAAAGACATTAAAAGATTGTAAAAATCTGAGAGCGAGTCCCACCTGTCTGTCAAACTGTGCTCGCATTTTGAGACGACCCGACAAGCAAGTCTTCGTAGACAAGAGTCCCGTTTGCTCATGCTACGCGTGCAGCACGCGTAGCATGACCACTCTCGAGAAAGACTCGACTCGCAGAACAATGGCTTGTCTACACCCTAATGTCACTTTTGTCGCGTGCTGGAGGTCTTAGTACTGGAGGAGGCTGGAGGATTTTTTGACATACCACATTTAACGGATATCAAAAATGGCTGATGGACATTGTTGTAAGGGGTAATCTGTGATGAGGCTTGTCTTTGGCTGGATCTAATAATATGTACCTACCTAACATGTAAAACAAGAAGGAATATAAATGTGATTAAGAAGCAGTGGTTTGTGGTTTGATTTACAGATAACAATTGTACCCGGGAGCCCTACAAGATGGTGTCAGAAGTGCCTAAAGTGCAAAATATAAGGGCTCCGGAAGAGTTTAGCTTTCAGCCTGTGGATTGGGAAAAATGGCGGAATAGATTTTCAAGATATTTACAAATTACAGGGTACGACAAGAATGTTGAAAAAGAGAAAGTGGATTTACTTGTTTATCTGTTAGGTGACAAAGCCGAGCAATTAGTAAAACAATTGAAAATAGATGAAAATACCAGCTTAGTGCAAGTTATAAAAAAATTGGATGAGTATTTTTTACCTCAAAAAAATGTTATTTTCGAAAGGTATAAATTTAATATTAGAAGCCAAAAAGAAGGTGAAAGGATGGCTGATTTTGTGAAAGAGTTGCATAAGCTGGCGGAAAATTGTGATTATGGTACACTGAAAGAAGAATTGATTCGGGATAGAATAATTGTTGGTATGGAGGATCGGAGAACAAGTGAGAGATTGCAATTGATGCCATCATTATCGTTGGAAGACGCATATAGGCTGGCTTGCCAAGCTGAAGAACAGAAAAATGAGGCAAAAGTCATATGGAACAAAGAGGAAAATAGTTGGAAGGTGAACAAAATAGATAAAGAAGAGTTTAGAGGAAAAAAGTGTTGGTGGTGTGGCAGAGACGAGATCCATGGGAAGCAACGGTGTCCAGCAGCTAAAGAGACCTGTCGCAAATGTAAGAGGCGGGGACATTTTGCAAGGTGTTGTAGAGACAAGAGAATCAACCATATGGAGGGAGAAAATGAAGAATTTTTATTAGATGTTGAGGTAGTTGCTGAAAATTATAATTCTAAGTTAAAGTTTCTTATTGATACTGGTGCTGATATTGTCGCTTTACCACATAAGTTAGTAGGAAAAAATTGTAAAGTACTTCCAAGTTCAGAAGTTATTAGGGGTCCAGATGGTATACCTTTGGACATATTAGGATCTATGTGGGTGCAGTTATTATATAATAATAAAAGTTATCACGGGAAAGCTTTTGTAATAAAGAATTTACATGTGCCAATTCTGGGTAAACCAGCTATTCTCAAAATGAATATTTTGAAGTTATGCAATTTAAGTCATTGTAATAATAATGGCAATTTAAGTGAAACAATAAATGTAGAGAAAGAGTTTCCAAATATATTTAACAGCTTGGGAGTTTTTAAAGATACTTACAGTATTAAATTAATTTCAAATCCTACACCTTATGTTCAATATACACCAAGGGTGGTTCCTTTGCCTCTTTTAGACAAAGTTAAAGAAGAATTGAACAGATTAGTTGAACTTGATGTTATTGTCCCTGTAGAAGAGCCAACAATGTTCGTGTCACCAATTGTAGTTGTTCCTAAAGGTCAGGACGGTGTAAGAATATGTGGTGACTATACACAGTTAAATAAAAATATTGTACGTCCGGTTTTTCCAATTCATAAGGTAGAAAACACCTTAGGCAGACTTAAGGGAGCAAAAATTTTTTCTAAAATTGACGCTACTTCAGGTTTTTATCAAATAAAGTTATGTGAAGAGTCCCGTAAACTTACATCCATACTTACTCCATTTGGCAGATATATGTATAAAAGATTACCTATGGGATTAAATTGTTCTCCTGAATATTTTTCAATGAAATTCTCTAATCTGTTCAGTGATTTAGAAGGTGTCGTAATACATGTTGACGATTTGCTGTTATATAGTGAGGATGAACAAAGTCATATAAAGTTATTAAGAGAGGTTTTAAGTAGATTGAGTAAAGAGGGTTTAACAATAAATAGAGAAAAGTGTGTGTTCATGGCTCAAGAGGTAACATATTTAGGTCATGTCATAAATAGTAAAGGTATTTCGTTGGATCCTACAAGAATTGAAAGCATAATTAAATTTAAAGTGCCAAGTAATAAAAAAGAATTGATGCAATTTTTGGGATTGGTAACTTATGTAGGGCGGTTTATTCCAGAAAAATCAAATATTTTAGAGCCTTTGTATGCGTTATTGAAGCAAGGAGTGTCCTTTGTATGGGACAACAGTCAACAGAAAGCATTCGATGAGATTAAAAATTTGATATCTAAGGCCCCTACATTATGTCATTATGATCCAAAAAAGAAAATAATTGTTTCGGCAGATAGTAGTTCATATGGGTTAGGTGCAGTACTGTTTCAAGAGGATGAGGCAGGAAATAGAGAGGTTGTTTCATATGCTAGTAGAACATTAAACAATAGTGAGAAAAATTATGCACAGATAGAAAAAGAGGGATTAGCGTTGGCTTGGGCCGTCAGAAGATTTAGAGATTTTGTCGTAGGAATTAAAATAACATTAGAAACTGATCATAAGCCTCTTTTGCAAATTTTACAGTCTAAACCCGTGGATGACTTAACGCCCAGATTGTTACGATTTAGATTACAATTAATGAGTTATAATTATACAGTTGTATATGTTCCAGGAAAGAAATTAGTGGTAGCGGATGCACTGTCAAGGGCTCCACTGGGTAACACAGAATTGGAAGACAAATACAGTATTAATGCTATTTCAAGTATCCATGGGGGAGATTATAAATTGGCAACAATTAAAGAAGAACAGGGTAAATGTAAAGTGTGCAACTTGTTAAAGGAATTTACAGTATCTGGATGGCCAGGTAAAAATAAGATACCAGTAGAGGTGAAAGAATATTATGCTTTTAGGTATAATTTTTCAGTACAAGAGGACTTTTTACTGTTTAATAATAGATTAGTAATACCTAGTTCATTGCAAAAGTTCATTTTAGAGGACATTCATGCTGGTCATTTGGGAATTACTAAATGTAGGGAAAGAGCTAAACAATCAGTATGGTGGCTAGGATTATCTTTACAGATTAAAGTAATTATAGAGAATTGTCCACAATGTATACAAGAAAAAACTAATCATAAAGAACCATTAGTTCTAGAGGACTTGCCAAATAGAGCATGGCAAAAGGTAGGTCTAGATTTGTTTAAATGGAATAATAAGTGGTATATGGTGATTATTGATTATTTTTCAAGGTATATAGATGTATTTGAATTAAAAGATCTCACAGAAACTACAATTGTAAAACATTGCAAAGAAACATTTGCTCGATTTGGAATTCCCGAAATAGTTAGAACTGATAATGGGACACAATTCAAGGGGAAATTTAAAGAGTTTGCTAGGGTTTACAATTTTGTTCACATTACTAGTAGCCCATATTATCCTCAAAGCAATGGCTGTGCAGAAGCGGGGGTAAAGATAGCAAAAAATCTGTTAAAAAAGAATGATGATATTAATTTAGCTTTATTAATATATAGAAATACACCAGGAGAAACGGGGTACAGTCCTAGTGAATTATTGTTTAATAGGAAATTAAGGGAAATATTGCCTATATATCCCAGAAAATTAGAGAATAAAGTATTAGTCGATAAAGAAGCATTTTTGGGTAAAAGAAATGAGGTTAGAGAAAAAATGGCACAAAATTATAATAGGAAACATAAAGCAGTTGAGTTAAGTGACTTAAATGTGGGGGATCATGTATGGGTGATTGATTTAAGAAAATATGGGGTGATTGTGAGAAAGGCGAAGGAGCCAAGATCATATTATGTGTCCGTTGAGGGAACAGATTTTAGAAGAAACAGATGGCACTTGGCGCCAGCGCCTTTCAGAAATAAAGCGGTGGATAACAGAATAAGAAGTAGTTGTGATCAGTTTAGAGAAAATATTACCGAGGATGAGTCAGGGCAGTCAGAGGGTGTAAATTCAACTAGTGAAGAGATTACTGAAGTAAATATAGAAAGTAATCAGTTAAATAGTAATAACCAAATAGAGATAAATGAGTCAGTCGAGCCCCCTGACACCCCTGAGTCACCTAGGGAAAGAATAGATGATAAGTTGCCAGCTAGAAATAGAAAAAAGCCAACATGGTTATCTGATTATGTTTGTGATTGATTAATATTATGTGTGTTTAAAATTTATGTTTAGAAGCTTAATAGGGGGGATGTTGTAAGGGGTAATCTGTGATGAGGCTTGTCTTTGGCTGGATCTAATAATATGTACCTACCTAACATGTAAAACAAGAAGGAATATAAATGTGATTAAGAAGCAGTGGTTTGTGGTTTGATTTACAGATAACAATTGTACCCGGGAGCCCTACAAGAGACATCGTCAGCACATACTCTACACATACAAAATTTTAACATCCTAGCTTTGAAACCAAGGGACTTCCATACAAACTTTCATATCCTTAGGAAGTGAATTTTCCAAAATCCTTTCTTAGTACTCACCTACACCATGAAAGGTATCTACCCTCCAAAAATGGTGTCTCTACTTTCAGCTGTTAGGGCTCTAGCCGTATCCCAACAATCAATCAATCAATTCAGAGTTTTATATGTATAGATAACCATAAGGAAAGTTATTAGAAAAACACATAATTATAGCAAACTGCTATTCTATACATCGATTCTGGGTTTTACGGCATACCCCTATACTTATAGCAAACTGCTATTCTATACATCGATTCTGGGTTTTACGGCATACCCCTAACTGGGACTAATACTTTTCATCGACCAGATTAGTCAAATCTCCCACTGTGCGACGCCGCGGTGACCGCCGCCGTGCCGGTAAGTGGAAAAGCGTGCCATATAAACTCATACATTTATGCTGCCACGGCAGCCGTCGCCGGGCCGTCGCCGTCGCCGTCCCGTCGCCGTGCCGGTAAGTGGAAAAGCGTGCCATATAAACTCATACATTTATGCTGCCACGGCAGCCGTCGCCGTCGCCGTCCCGTCGCCGTGCCGGTAAGTGGAAAAGCGTGCCATATAAACTCATACATTTATGCTGCCACGGCAGCCGTCGCCGGGCCGTCGCCGTCCCGTCGCCGTGCCGGTAAGTGGAAAAGCGTGCCATATAAACTCATACATTTATGCTGCCACGGCAGCCGTCGCCGGGCCGTCGCCGTCGCCGTCCCGTCGCCGTGCCGGTAAGTGGAAAAGCGTGCCATATAAACTCATACATTTATGCTGCCACGGCAGCCGTCGCCGTCGCCGTCCCGTCGCCGTGCCGGTAAGTGGAAAAGCGTGCCATATAAACTCATACATTTATGCTGCCACGGCAGCCGTCGCCGTCGCCGTGCCGGTAAGTGGAAAAGCGTGCCATATAAACTCATACATTTATGCTGCCACGGCAGCCGTCGCCGTCGCCGTCCCGTCGCCGTGCCGGTAAGTGGAAAAGCGTGCCATATAAACTCATACATTTATGCTGCCACGGCAGCCGTCACTGGCCGGGCCGTCGCCGTGCCGGTAAGTGGAAAACCGCCCAATGTCTCTTCAATTTAGGAAATTAAAATAGAAAAATACGTCAAAGAGAAAAAAAACATGTTTTACAATGTAAATTATTTATTAAAAATTAAAACTTACTTTGTGATTTATGTTTAGTGTTCTTTGCAAGGTTTAATGTTAACCACCATCCAAATAATATACTTGCCGCTAAAACTTGCTTGTACTTATGGTTTTTTTACACTGACTAACGCTCTTTTTTGCTACACGACGTGCTATGCCGACATTTACTCATTGCGAGTTTTACTCGCAATCCTCGCGGCACGCATAAGAATAAATAAATTATTATGCGGCACGGAGTGGCTCCTTTCCTTTGTGTAGCAAAATTAGCACCGCGCCTTGCCGTTGTCGGTGGCACTGTGTGTAGGGACAGCAGGGAGGGACTGTGTTAGGCACAAAATATAAATGCTTTTCGTGCTAGACTTGTTCATTATTTATTATTTTTCACGGTTTTAAGTACCTACCTGTACATTTTTTGTTTTAACCTTGGTTTAACAGTAAAAAAAGGCTTGCGATTAATTTATTTTAGGTCACAATTTGAAGTGTTGAGGAATGTACATGTAATGTAAATGTTCCATGTTTAAAAACACACATGCTGGCGGCATTGCGGAGCGGTACGTTTGGCAAGCTAAAAGTTGTGCCGGGCGGCGGCGCGCGGCGGCTCGCGGCCTTCGATCAGATAACCGAGGGCCTAGCCAAAGTAACATTGGCAAATCTTCGTTATAGCTTCGCTTTCGAAACATCTAAGGGATTGACATTAGGTTTCGTTAACTATCGAATTTTAAAACGTCAAATCCATACATGTTTCGAAAGTGAAGCGGTATTTTGCGGTACAAAATACTTTAATCTGTAAAATTTTCTCTTTGGCATACATTCTATTGTAGGCATTGACAGCCGGACAGTAGTGAAGTTGCAGCGGATCACTGTTTATTGTCAATTTAATCACATTGTACCATGTATATTGTATTGTTGCACTGTTAAAAAATATAATAATATAACAGTGCAGCAATACAATGCTGATGTGACTATTAGAACATAATTTAAAAAAATGCATTGAAATAAAACATTTCATTACCATGCATGTTACAATAAACAATATTTTTAATTAGGTACAAGATTTTCCATGAATTTTGTTTTTTTATGAAAGTATTTTAGATGTTTTTCCAACAGGTAATAATTTCATACTTACAAAAATTGTTTATGATAAAACTCCAATGATTAATTACCATGATAAAAAATATTTGAAGAAAAATGAATTTACCATTCTTAATTAAAACTCTTAAAATTAATTTACTCAATGTTACCACATTATTTCCTTGTATAAAAGCACATAACTGATACAAATGTCTAGCTAGACACTATTATTTAGGTATTTTTGGCTATGGAGTTTGTTGGAATATTTTATTGTACATCAGGTAAATCTTCTTCATCTGAACTGGATTCATCTTTTTCATTGTCGTCGCCAAGCTCACCTATTTTGTCTGAAAACATGTCATTCATGTCATAATCTTCTCCACTTTCATCCTCATCCTGCCAGCGCTCAAAGTCTACTTTAAGCCAGTGGTGCTTCTTTTTATCACTAGTGAGTGTGGGCCAAAATGGCTCATCAGTCTTCAGCTTAGATAGAACAACGTCAATAAATCTGCCTTTGTTAATATAGGCACTTTTTTTTGGATCAATTTCAGCATAGAGGGGTATTTCAATTTCATGTTGTATTTGGTCTGGTGCACATATACCTTTAAAGTATACTTTTTTGCTATCAAATTTGATTTCTGGTTTATCACACTCCACGTTAAAAGTTAAAAGCACACGAGAACTTCTTTGTGCCCAAGAAACTGATGGTGGTATAGCAATCGGTTCTGAATTCATCTGAAATTTTTAACTACATTTTAGGTGGTACTTAAAATAAGCATTATAATAATAGGAATAGTACGGCCGTTAACTTACTTTATTTATTACAATAAGTCTCGTAATATCTTTAAAACCGACCGAATGCAGCAGGCAGAATCACAGAAGAATAGGAGGAAGAATGCTTCTTTTGACTTTTTGACATAACAATTTTGACTGAGTCTGACACTGACACCTTACTGACATATTGGGTGCAGTCCAGCAGACCTACCGCTGGGTCATCGATCGCCATAGGGTGATCTCAACGGTTAGTATGATAGCAGGGGGTTTACCATCAGCAAATAAGAAACCGTTCAGGGGCCTTACTATGAGCTCTTATAGCAGGACTTATATTGAACGGCGTTACTTTTTCGTACTATGACCTCAACGGTTAGTATGAAAGCTGGCCTTAAACAGTCCTGTTTAAGGCCTGCTTTTGAACTGAACGGTTTATTATTTGCTGATGGTAAGCCCCCAGGGGCCTTACTATGAGCTCTTATAGCAGGACTTATATTGAACGGCATTACTTTTTCGTACCATGATCTCAACGGTTAGTATGAAAGCAGGCCTTAAGCAGTCTTTTTTACGGCCTGCTTTTGAACTGAATGGTTTCTTATTTGCTGATGGTAAGCCCCCAGTTCAAAAGCAGGCCTTAAACAGGACTGTTTAAGGCCTGCTTTCATACTAACCGTTGAGGTCATAGTACGAAAAAGAAAGGCAGTTCAATATAAGCCCTGCTATAAGAGCTCATGGTAAGGCCCCTGGCCTTAAGAAGTCCTGTTTAAGGCCTGCTTTTGAACTGAATGGTTTCTTATTTGCTGATGGTAAGCCCCCAGGGGCTTACTATGAGCTCATAAAGCAGGACTTATAATGAACTGCCTTACTTTTTCGTACCATGACCTCGAGTTTAGTTCATAAGCAGTGCTGCTTAAGGCCTGCTTTTGTACTGAACGGCTTAAGGATGGTTTCTTATTTGCTGATGGTAAGCCCCCAGTCTCATGGTCAACATTTCTTGGGTTTTTGGCGCTATTTTAACCAGTTTGGTTCGGTGTCTATTTTCGCGCGAGTCTGAACTCGCCGTCCTTTGAGAGGACAACTTTCATACATCTGGGGGCTTATAATAATAATAATAATAATAAAGCTTCTTTATTTCCATACAGTTTTTTTTTTTTTTTTTACATTTTTCTTTAAGTAAATTGATTTTGTTAGTTGATAATTAAAGTTGTAGAACTATGTTAGTATTTTTTTAATCTTGGTGTAGTATGGACCCCTTCTGGGTAAAAGCCTCCTCCCTTTTATTCCACTCGTTCCTGTCTTGTGCCATCTTCATCCACTCTTTTCCTGTCATGGTAATTATGTCATCAGTCCATCGTTTCTTTGGTCTACCTACACTTCTTGTTCCCTGTGGACCTAACCATTTTGTTGTTTGTATCGTCCATCTTTCATCTCTCATTCTTGAAACATGACCGGCCCATTTCCATTTCAGTTTTAGTGCATGTTTTAAGGCATCTGTTATTTTTGTCTTTTTGCGAATATCTTCACTTTTTATCTTTTGAATTTTTTTGAGTTTCAAGATGCTCCTTTCCATGGCACGTTGACATGTAATTATTTTATTTTTCACCTTTCTTGTAAAAACCCACGACTGGCTGCCATATGTTAAGCTCGGCAACAAACAGGTATCCATTACAGTCTTTTTTATTGTTAGGTCATAATTTCCTTTTAGAATTTCTTTTTGTGCCCAAAACTTTTTCCAGGTGATATTAATTCGCCGTTCTATTTCATCGTCCATGTTGTTTTTATTGAATGAGACTTGTTTGCCAAGATAGATATAGTCTGACACATATTCAATTGGTTTATCTTCTATGAGTATTTGTTTCTTATGATTGTTGGTCATCACTTTTGTTTTTTCTGCATTCATTTGTAATCCCACATTTTTGCTGTGTCTATTTAACTCTTGTAACATTTTTTCCAATTTTGTTGCTGTTTCGGCAAAGAGCACAATATCATCGGCGAACCTTAAATGACTTAAGTATTGGCTTGATATAGAAAGGCCTCTATTTTTCCATTTCAGGTTTCTGAAAATGTCTTCCAAAACTGCAATAAATAGTTTGGGTGAAAGTGGGTCTCCCTGTCTAACGCCTCTTTGAATCTCTATATCTTCTCCTCTACTTTCCAGTTTCACTTGACTTACACTTTTGGAATAGATGTTTTTTAAAATGTTTACATATTTTTTATTTATTTTACAATTTTCAAGGGCTTTCCAGATTGAATTATGTGATATGCTATCGAATGCTTTCGCATAATCTACGAAAGCTATGCAAAGTGGTCGATTATATTCTTTATATTTCTCTAATATTTGTTCAATAGCATGAATATGGTCGCTTGTTGAGTAGCCAGCACGAAAGCCTGCTTGTTCCACAGGTTGATTTCCGTCTATATAAGGTGACAAACGGGTCTGCAAGATAGAGGTGAAGAGTTTATAAATGCTGGAGAGTAAGCTTATTGGTCTGTAATTACCTATATCTAGCGGATTACCTTTTTTGTATAATAAAATAATATCAGATTTCAACCATTGTTGTGGGATTGTTCCTGATTCTAGTATAATGTTGAAAAGATGAGTAAGGAAAGTGTAGATTATTGGTGCCCCAATCTTTAGAGCATAGAGTACATTATTATACTAGAGATAGAGTTATCAGTCAGACCTAATGATCAACGCCATCTAGCGAAATGTGACAAAAAGTGTACGATATTATAACATACATAGGTACTAGTAGGTTTCTAAAAATCTTGACTTGTAATTTTTTTGGGAAGTAACCGCTATGTCATGAAATAAATTTAAAATAATTTAATTTATAGCTAATCAGCTTTGACTATATAAAACTGTGAAAGCCACACGATACCGCGATTCAGCACAGGATAGCGACATCTATTGACTGTTTGACAAACGAAAAATGAGCGCCATCTATCAAATCAATCCGCAACTAAAATCTTAGGCCGAGCTCCCTTATAGTGAGTCAAGTACTAAGTGAAAAGCCCCTGCTTTAGAGCCTCATTACTTATCTGGGGGCTTACCATAAGCAAATAAGAAACCGTTTAGTTCAAAAGCAGGCCTTAAACAGGACTGCTTAAGGTCTGCTTTAATACTAACCGGTGAGGTCATAGTAGGTAAAAGTAAGGCAGTTCAATTTATGCCCTGCTATAAGAGCTCATAGTAAGGCCCCAGAAAAGATAAGACCTACGCGACGCGATAGAAAGAAAGGAAAGACATGAGTGGGTCTCCAGCTTCCTCATAGGCTATAGAGAAATTCTAAGCATGCCATATTTTAAAGCATAATAGCAGCAATCAAACTTCCAGACATAATAATAGCAGCCACCATAAGCTCGTTACCATGAGTTGTTTTATGTGTGCGAGCTGGCGACACGTGTCTACAGCTTACACATGCCGTTAAGGCAAACCAGTGAGGTTAGGGTTTTAGACTATAGTCAGAAATTTAGAGCCTAATTGCAGCAATAAGATCCAAAAAAACCAACCATCACACTCAAATACTCTTGAAACTACGAGCATAAAACTGTGTGCGAGCTGGGGACCCGTGTCACTGGCTTGCACAGCTGTATTTTCGTAATTATTTAAGCTACGATTATGTACTATACCTCAAAATTTTCAGCCGAATTGCAGCATTAGGCTCCAAATTTTTCAAAACTTTAACTCGAAAGGTTTTTGAGCTACGAGCCGATATCTATGTGTAAGCTGGGGACCCGTGTCACCGGCTGACACATGGTGAATTGCTGTAACTGTATATGTTAGAGTTTCGTTTTAAAGATCAAATGATATGTTATAATTGCAGCACACACGAGGCAAAATTTCAAATCTCTGGGCCTCTTAGTTTCGAAATTATAAGCCAAAAACCGTTTTCCCGCCAAAAAATTCAAAAAAATGGCTCGGAAGCGGCTAATCGCACCGTTGCCGTTCCGTGCGCTACACTATTGCAATCGAATTTGAACCTAAGAGCTAGTATTATATTGAGTCATTTTAATTTGCGCTCTCGATCGTTTTAATTTATGTACTGAGAATTTTAGTCTAAGAGGTAGGAGCTGATATAACTGGTTACCTAATTTAATATAAAAGCAAAGTCTATTTATATAGAAATGTTTATATCGCTAAGGTATAGGTACATTATTTTATTTTATTAACACGTTTTTATTAGGTTATAAATTTTGATCACTCGATCAGTTCAAATAGGGATGTAGCGATTATACAAAAACATCGTTACCATTAAAAAAAAGACCATAAACCACAGGATTTTTTATTAATTAACTGGATAAAAAGAGATTAAAAAAGAACAAATAAACTTTTCACGCAGATGAAGTCGCGGGCGGTCACTAGTCGACTATAATAGGTATACCTAGGCACATTTGGAGCAAATAATCAACATAACTAAAACTTTTTAACCGACTTCAAAAAGAGGAGGAGTTATGTATGTTATTCGATTACTCGAAGACTGCTGGACCGATTTGAAAAATTGATTTTTTGGTTGAAAGTATATACTTCCAAGTTGGTCCCATTATCATGAAGTCAGGATCTAATGATGGGTTCCTGGACAAATCAAGGGAACTCTTCAAATATTATAGGCACACCTATAGCGATTTTGGTATTTTCTTAAGTAACCTATGCATTTGCTTTCGGAAAGTACCATTTTGGTGAAATGGAACTGATGATGAAGACCATACATGATAATCGGAATTATTCAATACTAAGTTTCATTGGTGCGAAATGATTACTTTTACATGGTTGCATTAATTATTTTAAGCTCCTTAAAATAAAGTACCTATACCTTAGCGATATAAACATTCCTATATAAATAGACTTTGCTTTTATATTAAATTAGGTAAGCAGTTATATCAGCTCCTACCTCTTAGACTAAAATTCTCAGTACATAAATTAAAACGATCGAGAGCGCAAATTAAAATGACTCAAAATAATACTAGCTCTTAGGTTCAAATTCGATTGCAATAGTGTAGCGCACGGAACGGCAACGGCGCGATTAGCCGCTTCCGAGCCATTTTTTTGAATTTTTTGGCGGGGAAAACGGTTTTTCGCTTATAATTTCGAAACTAAGAGGCCCAGAGATTTGAAATTTTGCCTCGTGTGTGCTGCAATTATAACATATCATTTGATCTTTAAAACGAAACTCTAACATATACAGTTACAGCAATTCACCATGTGTCAGCCGGTGACACGGGTCCCCAGCTTACACATAGATATCGGCTCGTAGCTCAAAAACCTTTCGAGTTAAAGTTTTGAAAAATTTGGAGCCTAATGCTGCAATTCGGCTGAAAATTTTGAGGTATAGTACATAATCGTAGCTTAAATAATTACGAAAATACAGCTGTGCAAGCCAGTGACACGGGTCCCCAGCTCGCACACAGTTTTATGCTCGTAGTTTCAAGAGTATTTGAGTGTGATGGTTGGTTTTTTTGGATCTTATTGCTGCAATTAGGCTCTAAATTTCTGACTATAGTCTAAAACCCTAACCTCACTGGTTTGCCTTAACGGCATGTGTAAGCTGTAGACACGTGTCGCCAGCTCGCACACATAAAACAACTCATGGTAACGAGCTTATGGTGGCTGCTATTATTATGTCTGGAAGTTTGATTGCTGCTATTATGCTTTAAAATATGGCATGCTTAGAATTTCTCTATAGCCTATGAGGAAGCTGGAGACCCACTCATAGGAAAGACTGGATAAAATGGCGCCAAAAAATCCCCGTCAAGAACATTTTTGGAATATCAATCACTTTCCTTTGCTTTTGAGATGTTATACAGACAGAGATTAAAAAAGAATTATAACCTATAAAAATCACAATACAACTTTTTTTCGCGTGTGTTTATTTTTGATCGAAAGAAGTATAGTGATTATTTCTTCTGTTTTTTAGATTATATTTCTATTTAGATTTAATTTCGTAGTGACTTCTGGTAAAGGTAAACATGGGAAAGGTAAAAAAAATTAAGCCTTCTCAAGTCGGAAAGAATGTAGCACTTGCTGATCAATTAGAAGCTGTAGCTTCTGTGAAGAATAAGAATAGAATAAAAGAACGTAATAGACATGATGACGACGATGAGGTATTTTACTGATGATCAGTTGTTATGAAGATAATTGGGAAAACAACACTAACTTTTTTAATATTATTTTCCAGTTTATTACTGCAGATTTATCAAAAAAGATTCTGAAGGCCGCTAGAAGACAGCAGGCTGAATTAGATGATGATGCTGGGCCATCACCAGCTAAGAATATGCAATTGCCTACATCTTTCAATGGTAAATTTTACATTCATTAAATTTATTCTGTTTTCTTATGTGCAATGCACACACCATAGCAGACAGCGTTAGTTGTATTCGCCAATAAATACCTACTACAAATATATTGCATTTATTGAGATAATTTTGCTTTGATAACATAGTTCATAGTGAAAAATTTTTGTTGTCGGGACATGCTAAAATTTATTTTGTAAAAGGTAAAAATCCTGGGAATCCACTTATGTTTAAATCAGTGCCATCTATTGGCTTATAATAGCGAGTCCAGTGCTATTTTTTAACCTTTAGGACCCGGTAAATGTTCAAACACGTTTGTCAAACATATTTTGTAGTGTTCCTTGACGTTAGGGTATTTTCCCCTAAATTTTTACTTGACTGCTAGGATAAACAAAAAGAAATTAGTGACGACGGTATTTGTGAAAAGGAGTTTTTGCTGAAATTTATTTCATTACAGAGATTCACAGCAATTACTTATTATGGAAAATAAAATCCAGAAATTGCATGGATAGAATATATCTAAATGGTAAAATTCCCATAAGGTCAAGGAACACTGTCACATATTTGACAAACAATTTGAAGGTTTACCAGTCCTTTGCAGTTTGTGCACTTTTTTTTTTAGAAATTGATTCCGATGATGATTCAGGCTCTGACCATGACGATTTAGAACCTGATAGTTATTATGACAATCTCGAAATAAACATGGAAGATGAAGAGGCATTAAAAATGTTTATGTCAACAAAGCCTGAAAAAACTCGTACACTGGCAGATATTATTAAAGACAAAATAACAGATAAACACACCGAACTCCAAACTCAATTTTCTGATGTTGAAACTTTAAAATTACAGAACATTGATCCCAGGTAAGTTTTTTAATATTCATAGTAAAATAAAATATTTAGAGTGTATCTAATACAAATATTGGAAATCTTATTTTTAGAATTAAAGCAATGTACGAGGGTGTAAGAGATGTGTTACAAAAGTATCGTTCAGGAAAATTACCTAAAGCATTTAAAATGATACCGCATCTTCAAAATTGGGAGCAAATACTGTATCTTACCGAACCAACCACATGGTCAGCAGCAGCTATGTACCAGGCACGTGTATCTTCATTTTCTATTATTATTTATGATAAGATACTGTTTTTAGATAATCAAGGTCACTAGCACTCTTAAAGTGGCATTCTGATGTAGGCGACCACAGCAGGGTCGCGTGGCCCACTGCTCAGTATGAATTTGTATGTAGTTCTACACAATTATGGCCGCGCGACACGGTCGTTTGCGTTGTTTAAGGCTTCATGCAAATTCATACTAAGCAGTAGGTCAAGGTTGCTTGTTGCAGTCCGGTCAACTACATCAGAATGCCACCTTTACCGTCAAAATTAAACTCAATGTGTGATGCTGGTATTGAAATGTTAATAGATATTTTGTTTTATAGGCAACAAGGATCTTTGCATCGAACCTAAAAGAGAAAATGGCTCAAAGATTCTACAATTTGGTCCTTCTACCTCGTGTACGAGATGATTTAGCTGAGTATAAAAGATTAAACTTTCATTTGTACCAAGCACTCAGAAAATCTCTATTCAAGCCAGGTGCTTTTATGAAGGGAATATTGTTGCCGCTGCTAGAAGTAAGATAATAGAATTTGTAAATTAAATACAGATCTCAGATAGGTGTGATGACAGAGCAACTGATGTAACACAACAGCTCATGTCACACAAGTAGGCAACTAAAGCCCTATACTGATTTGTCAGCGCAGCATCGGTACGACATCAGGGTTGCGTTCAGAACGTTTGAGCGCCGGTTGTTTGGTTTTTTTTTAACTCGCTCTAAGGTTTGGAACGACCAAGAACTTTAAATGTCAATGTCAATACAAATTCTTCATTTTCCATTTGGAATACAAATAATTTAAACTTTTCTTTATACTAAATCAAATAAAATCCGTTTTTGAGGATCTACCATGATTATTTTAAAAATTCGACATAAAAACATCAAAAATACAAAATAATGTCAAATGACATTGTCATTTTTTCTATAGACAAACGTCAGAGCGTTTTACAACCATCATTTTTGATGGTTGTTTGGTTGCAACGCTCTGACGTTTGGAACGACACGGTTGTGTCAACCGAACGTCACGCTCAAATGTTTGGAACGCCGTTAGAGCGTTCGGTTGTGGGTTGGTTGCACTCGGAGTGTAGGTTTGGAACGCGCCTCAGCATGCTCGGTATACGCGGTACCGAAAGCATGCCGAAACTTACTATAATAAAAAAAAATCAAAAGAGCGTTACCCATTTGACGGTGCAGCCGCGGCGCGACACAGCACGTAGGTACTACGCCAACAAATGAGTAAAGGTTAGCCTTCGATCAAGAATATCCTAGGTCCTAGATAACGCTTCACTAACTAAAGCAGTACGCAAAAATGGCACCTCAAATAGCGTCCCACTTACAAACATGGCGCTTATTTTGTAGGTACATAATCAACCTCTTATTTTGCACAAACTCACATTTTATATAAGATAAGATAAAATATTCTTTATTGTACACCATAGTAATTTACATAGCAATACACAAAAGAAGAACAATTGGCGGCCTTATCGCTAAAAAGCAATAAGCGCCCAGTTTGTTACCAGTGTTGTGACGCTTATTCTTGATCGAAGGTCTTAGCCCACATACACGCCTTTGCTCCTTCACCACCGCCCTAAATAAAGGCACTGCTCGCAGTCCGGCGGCGACAGCTAGCAGGCACCCAGCAGTGCCCCCTCAGTGCGCGGGCACCGTCCACCGACCGGCGCGGCGCGGACCGCTTGCTTGCAACGCGTGGTAAGCGAGGCGTCAACTACCGCAGGCTGATTATCTAAATAGAAACTATTTAGCGACCGGTTTCATTTGACATACATTGCTACTTTTCTTTGGTATGTTTTTTTTCCCCAAAAAGAAGAAGCAATGTATCACATTCATCTGTCAAATGAGACCGGCCGCTAGGTGGTTTCTAATTAGATAATCAGCCCGCCGAGCAGTCGGACGGCGGAAAGCTCGCCGACAGCGAGCTGTCTGCTAATTTATGTTGCCAATGTAAAGTATATTTAAAGAGCAATGCTTAAAGCTCATATTTGAATTATATTCTTGCTGGGTGGGAGCGGAGGCGTGTAAGTGTGGTATATAGGCGTCCATCGTCCAGTAAGCTTTCGGTATGTTTTCGGTACCGCATATACCGAGCATGCCGATGCCGTACCGGTGCGGTGCTGCGCCGACAAATGAGTAAAAGCTCATTTGTTTGGAGCCTGGATGCTTCAGTTTGAATGTTACACCTAAAAAATTTGCTCTTTGCATCCTCAGTGCTCAAGAGAATTTATGGGTTTTTCTGCATAGATAGTAGAATAACTAAAGATTTAATATGCCTCCTGTGGGTGGGCAATGCGGGCATAGCATGCAAATCATGCCAAAATTTTCTCGACACTTTCTCACGTAAGAGCAATGTCTGTCTCGCTTACGCTTACATCATACTGATATGTAAGGGGGACAGACTTCACGATAATAAGTGTCGATAATAGGGATGTTAACTAATGAATAAAATAACGAAATACTAATAAAAATCGTAAACATATTAAACTTTTAGAGTAGCTTGTATACCTCTTGGTTTTATATATTGCATATTATTTGTTTTATGACCCTTCAAAGTTGGGTGGACAAGTCCATTTAAAAAGTATAAAATTTATTAAAATAAATGATACCTTTAATTAGTCCGTAAAATGTATAGCAAATTTTTCGAAGAAACCATTTTGATAAACACAATATTTAATATAGCTGCTGAACAAATTTCCTATGCGTTGCATACAAAATTGCAAGGCGTGACGTCATAACGTGCAAGCCATTAGTATGGAGCGTTTCTGTCCGAGTCCATTTGTGTGCATTTCACACTGTGATATCTAGGGCAGTTTTCATGCTAGCGAATTAATTCTTTTACCAATGTTTCTTTTTTTGAGAGGTAATTTATGTAACATAAAATAAAAAAAATAGTCAACATCCCTATTATATTTGTGATGCTAGGCCCGCTAGTTTCGATAATTTTATTTTAATTTTAATACAATATCCTTTCTGTATTTTTTAGGCTGGAGATTGCACATTACGGGAAGCTATCATTGTTGGGTCTGTTCTAGCCAGAAATTCAGTACCTGTTTTGCACTCTAGTGCTGCCATGTTAAAGATTGCAGAAATGGATTACACAGGCGCCAATTCAATATTCTTAAGAATTTTATTTGACAAGAAATATGCCCTCCCCTATCGTGTGGTGGATTCAGTAGTGTTTCACTTTTTAAGGTACAAAAATTGAATGACAATAATTTTAGTATCAATATATTATCCAGAGTATGTAAAAACATAACCCGCAGTCGGGTAAAAAGTAAAGCTGTTGATTTAATACTTTCAATGATTAGATATTGCCATCTCACATTTCTGTTTCAGGTTTCAGAGGGATTCACGAAATTTACCTGTTTTGTGGCACCAAGCTCTTCTAACATTTGTCCAACGTTATAAAGCTGACATTTCTACTGAGCAGAGAGATGCTTTACTTGAATTACTTAGGAAGCAGTCTCATCCAACAATTACGCCTGAAGTATGTACAAATAACAATATATTACTGTGTTAAGTAAAAGGTACATCTTTCGTGATTCTAGTTCCCGAGATATTTGCAATTTTGTGAAGTGGTTGAAATATACCGTTTTTTTTCTTCTATAAATCAATTATTGACGCCTTAGAAAACATATGTACAGTCAGCAAAGTTATGACCTTAACAGTTTGAAAATAAATCGCTTGCAGGGATGGAACTAAAAGTTTGTCTTTACTAGTACATGTAGTACCTGCCTCCATTGTTTTTATTCAAAAGATGCTTTTGTGTCCTTTTGGGTAAATTGCAAGACAATACAGACTGCTCAATCTAGAAATGAACCTTAAGGTGTTCAGCTCATAGCTTTGCTGACAGTACTTACATAAAATAATTACCTGTCAAAAACGTTTATTAAGTACTTTTAGAAGCTCGTAAAGTTTAGTACTGCGGTAACAACTGCGGTACCATACTATTAGTTATTCTGTGACACTACATTATGGAGCCCCTAGACGATCGAGCATTTCTTGTCAATCATTTACATTGCATTTACCATTTGGGGGCGTGGCCTACTTTTGATTGGCCACTGACTCTATCTATTCTGTGGTGCTTGTCAAGCATCGCTCCTAGACGATCAAAATGTGATTGACAAGCAATGCAATGTAAATGATTGACAAGCAATTTTGATCGTTTAGGGTACTTCAAATGCGATTTTCTGAGATTCAAAAAATTATAAAAAAAGAATGGTTGTTACTTCTTAGAGTTCTGGTGCTTTTTTCTTTAGGTTGGTAATTTTATCTAGTTTTGAGGCACTATCATGGTCTTCTATAATTTCAAGCCATGAGGTGAACAGAACGGCAACATCGCATGTGGTCAAGCACATAGATTAATAGTATTGTTTTTATTATTTCTTTTTCCTATATTATCTGCGTTTTAACTAGTTGTAAATTGTGATGTAAGATTATTTCTATCAAGATTTTAAATTTATTACCTATTATTATTTATAGGACATGAGGTTTGAGTCAAATTGTTTGACCTTCTCGGGGTCCTTTTGTTTTTATTATTTCTTTTTCCTATATTATCTGCGTTTTAACTAGTTGTAAATTGTGATGTAAGATTATTTCTATCAAGATTTTAAATTTATTACCTATTATTATTTATAGGACATGAGGTTTGAGTCAAATTGTTTGACCTTCTCGGGGTCCTTTAGTACGATGAGCATTTTGATCTAGGCCTTCTCTAGCAATGAATCATACATCATTGGAAAGGTATTTAAATTTAAAACATTTTATTGTTTGACAGCAAACGTCAACTATTAGTACTTTGAGAGTTAAATCGCTCTGAAATCAACCAAATTTTATAACATTAATGACCTAAAACTCCGAAAATACTAACTATTGAAAAAAAGTATGTTTACATCAAATATTTTTCATATAAAAACCTTTCTAATGATATATCATTCAATGCTAGATGTGGGGTAGATCAACTCCCATAGACAATAAACCAGTTTTATACTTTAATAACCTTTAACTCCAAAAGTATTAACAATTGATACAAAGTATAATAACAGCAAATATTTGTCTTTAAAAGACCTTTCTAGTGATGCTAGTGATGATAGCTAGAGGGCGTGTTAATCAACGCCCTGCTGAAAAAAATCAACAAAAAAGATGACAATCTTTGACAGCCATTTTTTCCTGGCTAAAATTGTTATTTTTCTTATTGTTTAATATATAAAGAACTTCAATAAAATAATTCAACCCCACACAATCACTACGAAAAAAAATATCGACCTTTTAAAATTGAAATATTCCCATATGATTTAGTATGGAGACTGGCCGACGACGTGACCACGAACTGACAGTAACAGACGTTGCCAAACCTAAATTCATGGCTTGGTACCAATAGAGAAGGCTATGGCACTATCAATAACTCCATATCCCGAAAGTTGTACCTTTTCAGATTCACAGTCACATATTATCAATTTTAAACTTCAATGTTGATTATTAATATTTTTCTTATTTTTCACCAGATACGAAAAGAATTACAAGCAGCCAAATGCAGAGATATTGAAGTGAATGAGTCTATAACGGCAGCAATGGTAGTTGAATGAAACTTATACTCTGTAAATATATTATTTTTATGTGAAAATATTAGTTGTTATTATAAAGAGTCCCTGAAAGACTTTAAATTTTAGGAGACCAGAAATAAACAAATTAATTTTATGTATGATTTATTTCCTTAGCCAAGCTAATTTCCATGGATCGATCAACTTGACTAACAATAAAATGAACAGGTGGTAAAACTGTAGAGCCACATTCACATTTTCTCCCTGACACAAAATCAAAGGAGCCTACTTTGTGACCACAGTTCAAACAATGTAATTTGCCTTTGGTCCATTCTTCCTCTTCCACTTTAGTTTTTATCCAATCTGGCAGTCCATCATCGTTTACGTATATAAAGTTTTTCAAACTGTAGCTGTTGCATTTCTGTGGACTACATAAATTGACATAAGTATTTCTTGTTTCATTTAGTAATATTCGTCGACACTTTTGGCACTTGATTATTCCTAGAGTAGCTTCCATTACACGTGGTTAAAACTAACCAAATAAAACCAAAACTTTATACAAAAATAGAGAATGGTGGCTATTATCTCTTTTATGGTTTTTTATTTGAGGTTATTTGTTTTCTTTTAATTTTATTTCAACTTGAGAAAATGTTGTAGGTTCTTCAATACAAATCAAATCAATACAATAAAAATGAAAAAAACTATAATTTACATCACATCACTCGCATTTTCTATCCATCCATCACTGACACTGACAGGTCTGACAGTGACAACAAAAGGAAGGGGGGGGGGGGGGTACAGCCATAGATATAAGGCATTGTTTTTGATTCTACTATGTATAAGGGGTAGATGCGCTAGGTTGCGTTCAGGGGCCTTACTATGAGCTCTTATAGCAGGACTTATATTGAACGGCCTTACTTTTTCGTACCATGATCTCAACGGTTAGTATGAAAGCAGGCCTTAAGCAGTCTTTTTTACGGCCTGCTTTTGAACTGAATGGTTTCTTATTTGCTGATGGTAAGCCCCCAGAACGTTTGAGCGTCGAGGCGCGTTCCAAACCTACACTCCGAGTGCAACCTAACTACAACCGAACGCTCTAACGGCGTTCCAAACATTTGAGCGTGACGTTCGGTTGACACAACCGGCCGGGGGCCCTACCGCCTAACTCAAAGCTTTAGCCAGAGCGATAGCAATGCTCTGTCCGTCCTTGTCATATCATAACACGATGACAAGGACGGACTGTGCACTGACGTCATAAACCAAAGCCAGAGTCAAAGCGATTGAGTTAGGCGGTACGGGGGCCGTTCCAAACGTCAGAGCGTTGCAACCAAACAACCATCAATAGGCGCGTTCGAAACCTACACTCCGAGTGCAACCTTACCACAACCGAACGCTCTAACGGCGTTCCAAACATTTGAGCGTGACGTTCGGTTGACACAACCGGCCCGTTCCAAACGTCAGAGCGTTGCAACCAAACAACCATCAAAAATGATGGTTGTAAAACGCTCTGACGTTTGTCTATAGAAAAAATGTCAATGTCATTTGACATTATTTTGTGTTTTTGATGTTTTTATGTCTAATTTTTAAAATAATCATGGTAGATCCTCAAAAAACGGATTTTATTTGATTTAGTATAAAGAAAAGTTTAAATTATTCGTATTCCAAATGGAAAATCAAGACTTTTAAAGTTCTTGGTCGTTCCAAACCTTAGAGCGAGTTAAAAAACAACCAAACAACCGACGCTCAAACGTTCTGACCGCAACCCTGATGGTTGTAAAACGCTCTGACGTTTGTCTATAGAAAAAATGTCAATGTCATTTGATATTATTTTGTATTTTTGATGGTTTTATGTCTAATTTTTGAAATAATCATGGTAGATCCTTAAAAAAAACTGATTTTATTTGATTTAGTATAAAGAAAAGTTAAAATTATTCGTATTCCAAATGGAAAATGAAGAATTTGTATTGACATTGACATTTAAAGTTCTTGGTCGTTCCAAACCTTAGAGCCAGTTAAAAAACAACCAAACAACCGACGCTCAAACGTTCTGAACGCAACCTCGGTTGTTTGGTTGTTTTTTAACTCGCTCTAAGGTTTGGAACGACCAAGAACTTTAAATGTCAATGTCAATACAAATTCTTCATTTTCCATTTGGAATACTAAAAATAATGTCAAATGACATTGACATTTTTTCTATAGACAAACGTCAGAGCGTTTTACAACCATCATTTTTGATTGTTGTTTAGTTGCAACGCTCTGACGTTTGGAACGACACGGTTGTGTCAACCGAACGTCACGCTCAAATGTTTGGAACGCCGTTAGAGCGTTCGGTTGTGGTTAGGTTGCACTCGGAGTGTAGGTTTGGAACGCGCCTCTACCTAGCTACCTAGCTAGTAATGGAGCCCCTAGACAATCAAGCATTTCTTGTCAATCATTTACATTGCATTTACCATTTGGGGGCGTGGCCTACTTTTGATTGGCCACGGTAATCTATCTATTCTGTGGTGCTTGTCAAGCATCGCTCCTAGATGATCAAAATGTGATTGACAAGCAATGCAATGTAAATGATTGACAAGCAATTTTGATCGTTTAGGGGGTCCATAAAGAGTCGTTTACACGAATCAAGCTGTTAAGTAGTAACTAAATGGGCAACTTAAAATTAAGTTAAAATTTAGTAAAAAGTCGTTCACACGGTTTAAATAGTAAGTAGCAAGTAGCCAGTGTGCCCATTGTTGCCGATTACGAAAGGCCATAATATCGGAATGCTAAGCTAGAAATAAGGTCGAAAATCACTTGCTTATGTTTTTTTTAACTTCACTAGTAAAAAACGATGAAGCTTGACAGCTGTCATCTGTCAAACTTAAAACAGCAATATCTCAAAAAGTACTCATCCTAGATTGATGGTGTCTTCGAAGAAGTTTTAGTTAGATCTTCTTTTTAGGTGACAGCTGTCAAATTTAAGTTTGTCATCTTAAATGAAGATCTCGCTAAGACCTTTCATTTCTTCAAAGACACCATCAGTCTAGGATGAATACTTTTTGAGATATTGCTGTTTTAAGTTTGACAGCTGTCATCTGTCAAGCATAAAACAGCAATTCTCGAAAAATACCCAACTAAATTACTTATCAGCTTGACCCGTGTAAACGGCTCTTTAGGGATAGATATATTATGACGTCAAAATATGAGGTTGCCATGATAAGAAAAAGTACCCTTAACGGTGTAGCATCCGTTAATGTGCAGATTACTAGTTAAAGTACGGAAATCGTCTACTTTAAGAATAATTTTGCACTTTAACTGACTTGACCAGTTAATCTGCAGATTAACGGATTCCGTACTTTAACGGTAACATACAATGAATTAGTAACATACGTATACATAGAGTAAACTAGCTGTGGTTCGCTCAGGTAGGTAGTTGATATGAGATAAAGATAAACTTTAAATTAAAACAGGTAAATTCTTTATTAAACGTTGGAATACTGAACTTTTTTTATTAACGTTAGTTTTTCTGTTTTTCAAAATGTTTCGAACAAATTCGTGAGTTGCACCCAATTCTTTTTTCCAGTTGCTTCTATCCATTTTTCACGAGTTTTATCTTCCGTCGGAAATCTGGAAAAATGAAATTCCCTGAAATATGGGGTAATTTTTGGGGAAAACCTACTGATTTTAGTGGACGTCAAAGCTAAGCTGACTTCTACTATTACCTACGTAGATGTACGCAATTTTACCGGTTTGCATGTCAAATGTTTACGAGGTTATTTTTAGAAATAATTTTTAGATTTTTCCTATTTATCAGGTATTTCATAATATAACTAATGATTTAGCTCAGAAACTTGGTTCCTGTGAGATTTGAGAAAGTAATACGTGATCAAAATATAGAAAACAGTGCACTTACGCATGATATGTAACACCCGCTTCTTTTTAACCGACTTCAAAAAAAGGAGGAGGTTCTCAGTTCGTCTGATTTTTTTTTTAATTTTTTATGTTTGTTACCTCATAACTTTGTCAATATCAAACCGATCTTGACGTGCTTTGGGCGTTGGCCCAATGTGTACAGCGCACTTAACACTGTTTTTTTACAGGTGACTTTTTACAGGCGGTGAAGCGGTGTGACTATAAAGTTAAGGGGCCTTACTATGAGCTCTTATAGCAGGGCTTATATTGAACTGCCTTACTTTTTCGTACTGTGACCTCAACGTTTAGTATGAAAGCAGGCCTTAAGCAGTCCTGTTTAAGGCCTGCTTTTGAACTGAACGGTTTCTTTTTTGCTGATGGTAAGCCCCCAAAGGCCCTACCGCCTAACTCAAAGCGATAGCCAAAGCGATAGCTATGCTCTATCCGTCCTTGTCATATCCTAACACGATGACAAGGACGGACTGTGCACTGACGTCATAAACCAAAGCCAGAGTCAAAGCGATTGAGTTAGGCGGTACAGGGGCAGGTTGGGAACAAAGGTAAATATGGCTGATATTTTTTTATGTCCGTGTGGAATGGAGACAGTGTGAAACAAATGAAACACCCAGTCGCATGTGCGTGATATTTTAATCCACTGAACTGGTTTCACATACTATTTGCGTTGTTCAATGAATGCAATGTTCGATTATTATCTATCTATGTTACTAATGTGCTTTTTTCATAACGATCTATAAGTAGGTACACGATAATATTCAGCATGTACAGTTTGTTTCTTTATAACAATAGTCAACGAAACAATAATAATGTTGTATAAAAAAGTATTTATAGGTAGTAATATATTTCAATGATTATAGGTAAAGCACAGATACCTAACATGAGTATTTTTTTTAATAAAAATTATCATAAAGTTCGTCCAGTCAGTACCTACTCAAATAAAAGTGAGACAAATCGTTATTAACGACTAATAAAGTAGGTATGTGTTTGATATTATAGGACGTACCTAGCTTAAAGTAGGTAATACAGATAAAAAAACATATCTTTTAACAACTTTAGGTAGTACATCAAATTGTAAGATTGAAATTTTCATTATGGGGCTGAGCAACGAAACTTATAAAAAACGTTCTTATGCAATCTTGACGTACCTATAGTTTTTAAGGGCTGGCCACTTATCAAGTTAAAGACGTAGGCAGACATTGCATTAGGTATAATATAAATCAATCGTGGTGAGCAGACCATTGATTACGTAACTCTGTTGCTAACAATTCTCGATTGAAATCGATTGCAATCGCAGTTACATTGCTGCTTTAAGTAAGATATTTAGTTCTCATATTGGTCCTTACGAAAGCCTTACCTAGGGGTTATTATGTAACTTTGCGTTTGCGATTGCGTTTTGTTGCAATTACATTGCTGCTTTAGTAAGGACCAAAATGAGAACTATCTTACTTAAAGCAGCAATGTAACTGCGCTTTCAATCGATTTCAATCGAGAATTGTTAGCAACAGAGTTACGTAATCCACGGGCTGGTATTGGTCCTTACCCCCCAGTAGATATGAGCGCCGATGACCAATTCCACGGCGGCGGCGTGGTCTAGAAATTTACGCGGCGGCGGCGGCGTTACGGCGGCGTGACCTTTAGTACCTATCATTTTTTTATGGAGGAACGATTTTTACAATAAAAAAAAGAAAAACCATATTGTTGATACGAATTTACATTTTAATACGGTAACAGAAGACAAAGGTACTCGAAAACTAAGCATAAATTGCTTGTTCTTAAATTTAAAATAAAAATTTCTTTTATTTTCGTTTTATAAACATCAATACTAGTCAGAAACACTGCCGCCTTGTTTACGACACGCAACTATAAACCACATACGCTCAGTGAAACCATGAAATCGAGCCGTGGTAAACAGGTTCGTACGGCGCGCCGCGCCGTCTCCTCGTTCGGCGGCGGCGACGGCGCCCCGGCGCGCTGACACTGAGTCACGGCGACGGCGGCGGCGCGCCGGCGCGGCGCTCATATCTGTCCCCCAGGGGGGTAATTACGTAACTTTGTTGCAATCAACTCAGACAGAAATCGCAGTTACATCGCTGCTTTAGTAAGAACCAATGTGACAACTATCTTAACTAAAGCAGCAATGCAACTGCGCTTTCAATCGATTTCAATTGAGAATTGTTAGCGACAGACTTACGTAATCAACGGGCAGACCTCCTATTGCAGTGGTTCCCAATTAGTTTTTTTACGTCTCCAAGAAAGTCCCCAAACTCGTTTACCCCTTATTGCAGGAATGATAAATAAGGCGAGGCCAGTTCACGATCTGATGAAAAGTCTGATTTTTGAACATCCAATGTGAAGAACTGATGTAAAATTCTACTTCACAAAAATTACTGTAGACTGAAAAAGAAACAAAGAAGCAAATTAACCGAACAGAATATTGAAAAATGGCATGGTAACTCTGTAAAAAATCCTGAATAACACCTTAAAAACTTATAAAAATAAATTTTAAATCGTCAGATTTCGTAATTTTCAACGGCAGTGATTATGATTTTTTATGCAAAAAGCATAGCTTTTTTCTCGATCTAACACAATAACCGAGTACATTTTTAATAAATGATCCAGTATTTCAGAAATCAATAAAAATGTACTAAAATTCGTCAAATTTCTGGCGAAGCGTCAATTAAAGTTATGCAATATTCAACCTTATTCTAAAGACATAGTGAAAGAGTAAATTTCGTGAACTGGCCTCGCCTTAAATCTCTTAATGTCGTACCCTTTGCAACCTCGCGTACCCCTGGGAGTACCTAAGCGTACCACTAATTGGGAAACACTGCTCTATTGCAATTGCAACCTATCTATTTACAGTTCTAACTATTGCAGAGTCTCGTAACATTAAAGTAGGTTTCAGCTTTCTTATTTCAACCATTTCATATTTTTATTTTTGTAACACGCATCATGCTTATTAGTTTAGGACAATATTTTGTAAATAACAGAACTTAGATAACTTTATTTTATTTGTATGTTTAACGATATGAAATCAGGAAATTCAAAAGATGCAATGCATTCTTGTTATTAATTATTTATACATTCTATTCAAAATTGTTGACATAATTCTTTAAAACATAACATTGATTAGTAAAATCAACACAATTTTGATAATTACGTAAGTATTATCTTTTAAGAAAGTTGTTAAAATATGGATCAATATCAGAAATCCTTATACCTAGTTAACATAATCATGTTCAATTCAATGATTTCAAGTAGGTACACCTACATAGTAGTATAAATAATTTATTTGGGGCCGCCAAAAGGAAAATATTTTGCAAAATTATTAGGTAGGTAACCCTATTTTAGTGACAATACCTAATTAGTACCTACATTAAAATTAGCTTTAAATTAAATAATAAACTTTTTTATTAACTGTTTAGATGTACATTACATAAGTTACTGGATTCCCCTTTTAAGCTCAAATGCCTGTAGCTAAGTATTTCAATTTCTTGTTACATTGTCATTTATAGTTAGATTAGGATTATAAGTATAGTACCTATTAATTAGTAGGTAGGTATGGTACCACTTACGTAGGTATTTTCTTTGGTGTTTTAGGTTTTATTTAAGTAGGTAGGTACCTACTTATAATTTTTTAGTCGTTTTCATTAATTTCTAATGACTATCGGATGATTTTATGAAGAAGATTTCAAAATGTAAGTAACATTTTTTAAATTGGGTTTCATACCTGTGTCATACCAAATATACTTATCTATAAAAAACATAAATTATTTAGTTATTAACGCCTTTAGCGGCATTCTTAATGATGTTGAAATTAAATAGAATGTATAAATAAGTATTGCATTTTCAAATTATTAAATGCGCTTATTTTTCAGCTTAACAATATAAAACTTTGATCACAGACAAAATTACATAATACGATTTACGCATTTCACATTGCGCTTAATGTTGTTGAAATATAAAATAGGTACTTAACTTATCGTTACGATATTCTAATATAATTGTGAGATTATTAAAAGCGGAAACAACCAGTTTTCTGTGACTAAATTATTTCAAGGCAACAATTTTTAAATGATTTAAGCGAACTTATATTCGCAAGGTGGTGACTTAGCTTATTATTACCTAGAGAAGGGCATTTAATAGCCTGCTAAAATTGCATAGGTTCTAGTTTTTTACAAGATGCATACCTATTTAAACTTATAGTCATGATATCTACGTCACTGTAGCAAAGCACACTGTTTATTAAAATAGATCATATTATTATCGTTGTTTTTGATGAGAGTGCTTATAATAAGCCAATCTGCGTTATATAAAGGCTTTTTTGTAAGTACTTTGCCTGCATTAAAACCCCTTACTACTGTGTGTACAGAATACTTACAAAAACAGACAAAGGCAGAGATACTTTAATCACGTTCATCTGCACCCTTCAGTTTATTTATCTACTTCAGCAGGAAGCTTGATCGACTATACTGTCCGTAAACAGAAGAATTCTTCTGTAAGAATACGTTTTTCTGAATATTGTGTAGCACGAGCATCTTTCGAGAAAAAAACGCGCCTATGAAAACTCAATAGAGTTGTATAATTCGAAATCTCATTTCGCTTTTCGTGGATACACGCTGCGCTGTACAGATTTCCTCGATTTTCACAGATTGGATAAGTATTGCATTTTTTTCTCGGTCTATGTTCGTGAGGGCACCTACTGTTCGTAGAACCGTAACACTTTTAAAAATCCCAAATGATTAATTAAGTACAATATCAATACTTGAAGTTTGATTTGTCGTAATTGATTTTAATAGGATGTGAGTAAACTTTTGAAAAAATCATCAAAACTAAACTATGTTTTTTCTTAAAACGAAATAAAATAAGTTATTAACTTGTGCGTTATAATTTAAATTATTGAATTTTGTTACTTAACTAAAACGAACTTATTCATTAAAATGCTTATGTTTTGTGCACAATTGCAGTCATTAAAAAAAGTAGTATTTACGACAAATGCGACAAATCAAAATTAGATTGAATATAAATATTAAACGTCAATAAAGGAAGTTTTATGAAATATGAGTGCACTGGTGCTTGTCAGTTTATTATTTTAGGAAATAAGATTAACAAAGATTATGTTATTAATCTTCTTAGAAATAAAACGCACTAGCGTCTATAATAAAACGGATCCTTATACCTAACTTATAGTTATCAATTAAACAACATACACCCTGTGCTTAAGCGCTATTAATAAACATTCGATACTTACACCCGTATTCACAATTGCTATGAGGTCTCATAGTGCCCGCGGACGCACAGCGTCCCACAAATTAATTACGTGTAATACGTAAAACAAACGAATCAATCATAGAGATAGACAAACCAATCGCATTTCAACGCAGTGCGTTCGCGTAGTTAAGGGTCGTTTGAGTGTTTTCTTTGTGAAGACGGGTGCGTGTCCAACAATTTATTGCAAGTTTCCAAATCAATGACAGTTATTTTCATGACATGTCCGAAAAAACGTTTGAGTTGAAAAATATTCAGTTGCTGTAGTAAAATCGATCAATTATTTCTTACCCCATGGTTTCTGTTAAAACATTTATGGCAGCTGTAGTTCGATTGCATACCTACATGATAATTTACTTTTGGCTCTAAAATATTTTTTCTGAAACAATAAATTAAGGTAAAATTTTATTTATTCATGTATTGTGACTAAGTATTTGTGACACATATTTACACTATTATTTTTTGGTTTATATGTCTACTAAGACCCACTACGTGGTTTGAATACCTCCATCTAAGAAAATCGAACTTGTTGAAATTGTCTCTCATAGTTTGAAGATTATAAATATAATCATAGAAATTTTCTGTAACCTTAGTGTTTAATCATTAAACTCTGTATGGCAGTTGCGTAGTTACTTAGGTACCTACCTAGTTAAGTTAATTTTTCATAAAAAATATTTTTTTCGTTCTGTATCATGAAATTAATCATGTTAAGATAGTAAGTTATATTTTACCTATCTGTCTGTCACTACATGCATGAAATATTTTTTCTTTTGTTTTCGATGGATGACAGGTATTCAATTAGTAGTATGTACCTAATATTAACGAAGTTAAATTCTATTACTACAAAAGCAAATTTTCAAAAATCTAGAGTGCCCGGCGAGATAAGTAAAAGCAAAGCAAAATACTTTTGTTTATACCTAAGTATATAGTTTGAGAATAATATTTTAACTGGGAATTGACCAATTTACAAATCTAAATCTACCCTACAATATTTACAAACATGTCGCGCTTATAATCAATTGAACAGGAAAATTATTGTACTTACTTAAAAATTTAGTTGAAACAAAATGTGCGAACTTTCTTACGTTTTGTAATTTACAACTAGTTTATTCTGGCGAAAATGTGAAACAAATCCACACTTTAATCGTTGTCTATGCCATTATATATAGTTCTTATAAGGGATAAAATTAGGAACACAAAGGTTTGTTATAAAATTAATCGTATTTCTGCGCAAGAAAAAAAAAGATTTTTTGGTGAGAGAATCGAGTATAAAAATACTAAATAATAGTTTTGGAATAAGTGATATAATTATTAAATCAAGTATAGTATGATTTGAGTAGCCTGATACTCGTTGATAGGAGGGAGTAGGTATGTTTTACCTTTAATCGACGTTATTTTCTGAAACTGTCATCTGCCTTACTAATAAAAGAAGATTAAGTTTATATCTTAGAATAATGTTTATATCTAGTCTAGGTGATCTAGACTAGAATAACGAAAAATTTTATGTATAAAATTACGACGCTTTGAGACGTAATTGTAAGGACTAGTAAGGAAGAAGTACCTACTAAACAAATTTCTAAGCCATATTTTCCGTTAAACCATAGGTAGGTATGTCTTAACTTAACACATTTAAAAAATTGTTTTGTTGTCGGCAATGGATTATAGATTTTTAAAAACTATAAAAAATAATATACGCCGATATAGGTACCAAGGAGTTTAAAACAAGGATTGAGGAGTTTTTCGCGCCATTTTGTCGGGTTCAGTTCGGTGGCTATTTTAATTATTATCAAATTGTTTTATAGTGGATAGTGTCTTAAAATTGGTGCAGTTTTGTGGTACAAGTGTCTACGCATCTGATCAATATGTGGGATAGTTGAAATAGGTGCGATCTTGGTTGTAGGTTTATTGTAGTGGTGGCTACCTCGGCAGAACTTACCGAGTAAACTCTATTTGATGCCAAATGCTCCAAGCAGCATTGGAATGCGATGCAGCCTCATTCTAATGTAAACTGAAACAATACCACTGAATTATTTAACACTTGACACTGGCAAAAATTACTCCATAAAGAGGAGTAGATTGGCATAACAAAAATAAGAAGAAGAAGAAGGATTGTTGTAAAAGAAGGTTGATAAATACGAAATAAAGAATATGGAGGAAATGAGATCGCGCATGTATGAAATTAATATAAAATAATGAAATATAATAAAAACTTAGTTGTTTGTTTTATGATTGTAAATGAATAAAAAAGATGATTTAAAATTATTGGCACTCGTAGCACAATATGACGTTGGTCTCTGCTCTATAGTATAACAAATAACTTTTTCTTCATTTATTAGTAAGACAGTTTATGTTTGGCTTGTTACAATAATAATAATAATAATAGTTTGATGATATTTCTGTGATATCTTCTAAATGGGGAATACTTATGTGAAAAAATCAAACTGGCTGAATATTTTTTTTAAGGCGGTTGTATGACCGAAAGTGGCGCCCTCAGAGGTTTTTACTTAATTAGTTATTAATAGAAAAAGATTTTAATAATGTTTATCGTGGAGATTTTAGGGCCCATGGTCTAGTATTTTTAGAAGGTATCACTACATGCCCTCGTAGTCATTCGTAGAAATAGATAGCAAATGTGTCAAAAACGGCCACTTTTAGCAGTTTTGCTATCTACTTCTAGCAGTGACGAGGGAATGTAACGATACCGTCTAAAAATACTAGACTGTGGGCCCTAAAATCTCCACGATAAACATTTTTAAAATTGTGTATTAGAATTATAATATTAAATATAATTCACCGCGGCGCCACTTTCGCTCAGGGTACAACCTTAAGTAAGAAAAAGCTTCGTTATTAATAGAAAAAAGTTTCAAAGTTTTTGGGTGCTCCTAATAGTCCTATAATAAATACACGCGACTACGCGACTAGTTGACTTTGATAATATTTTCTAGCGAAATAATTTCGTACGAACGCGCTATCAAAAATTGATGTCGAATAGGTAAATTCGCACAATAATCGCGTCCTGTCGTCAGGGATACCTTCATAGGTTTCACGTTTCACGAAACACACGTTTCACATCTATCACGTCTACCGAAATAAAAAACTAGTGATGATAATAGATTCGTCTTTTAAAAAAGGAGGAGGTCATGTAAAAACCAATGGTCCCATCCCAGATCGACCCGTTCCCGGTTGGTTACGTTTTCAGGTCGTGTCATTCCCAGATAGTCATATTCCCAGATCGTTCTGATCTCGATAGATCAAAATTTGGTTCAAGTCCTTTGATATAGCATGGTCCCATTCTCAACTCGTCAATGATCGTTGCATACGTGGACTCACGGTCAATTTCAGTAGGACACCCAATTTCTTGTTATTTATCGTGCGAACACGCGATGGTCGTGATTGCGTAGTCGCGTTGTTTGTATTAGGACATAGACTTCGTTTTCGTTTCATTTCTTATAACGGACCACGAACGAAACTAATTGGTGATCCGTGCACTAAACGATCATAATTGTTGTCAATCATTTACATTGCATCGGCTTGACAATCACATTTTGATCGTCTAGGTGTGATGCTTGACAAGCACCACAGAAAAGATAATTTAGGTAGATAACCAATCAAAAGTAGGTCACGCCCCCAAATGGTAAATTCAATGTAAATGATTGGAAAGAAATGCTTGAACGTCTACTAGGGGCTCATTACAGAAGTAACAGCAGAATAGAATCATTCCATTGCTATTCGATACCCTAATCATCACATATTTAAAAACTTAACTGAGAACTGACATAAAAAATTGCTATGCAGATGTCATATTTTGTCAGTTGACTTTTTTTTAAACGTGGTGATTAAGAAATAGCAAAGGAATACTGGAGAACGAAGTAATTTTAATCAAAAATTCTGAAACTTTTTCTTTAATAAGGGAGTACTATTCCTACATATAAAAAATATTCAGCCAATTTTGTTATTTTTTTCGGAAATTCCCCATTAAGTCGTTGTATGTCCATCCGTCTAGGAACCATCTAATCACTTTCATATCTTTCTGTGTTTATTTCGTGTTAACTTCCAATTAAACATTCTAATGGCAATTATATTTTTTACGCACTTCTGTGATGTTATTATATGTATAATATCAAATAGGTTGAAGATAATATGATTTGTATATAATTAAGTAGGTATGCATTTTAAAGCAGTACGTAGGTATGTAGCACTATCTGAATATAATTTTATTTTAATAAAAATTACACAATAATAAACGATGTACTTCCTTAAAAATATTATGGTGGATTTTATTATTGCTTATATGATATTTTAATTGGCGAAACTCTTAAACCGTAACTAGGATACAAATAAAAAAAAGTCAGAAAGTTGAGCCACGTTATAACAATACAATTTATACAAGTGAATGTGAGGAAGTAGAAGAATTGATATAAATAGTTAATAGTATCGCTTCTTTCACTGTTATGTATGAAACTGGATGACGTTAAACCTGTATATTTTTATTCGTAAACGTTTTCTTTTTAAACGTATACATGATGTCAAAAATAGATCGAACAATATTTATATAGCTATGCATTATTAAACACAATGCAGTGGTATAATATACCTTAATGTTGAGTGAACTTTATTAACGCACTTCCATAAGGAGTTTCAATAATGGCGAACATAGTAGTGTACCTACCTAGCTACCTACTATGTCAAGGCAAGGGGCAAGGACGGGTAGAAAGCGATAACATTACTCTCTTCTGGAAATACAGTTCTCGGTTGGTATTACGTAGTTTTTCAGTCTTATTAACCTCAACCTGAAACCGCTGAGATCTAAAATAAAATCCAATATTCAATTCAAATGTGAAGTTATCTCATCGATGTACTTAATTAAAATTTGAACGTGTTTGTAGAATAATACTGTCAGATAGTGCTATTGTACATTTAAGTACCATACTCATACATAATATTCAATAAACGGCTTATATTACAAGCCCATAAATTTCATAAAATTAAAGCACCCAATATATCCATCACTTATTGCATTTCGAACCACTCGAGCAACTCACAATAAGTACTATCGTCGGCGCTCCGAGTCCTTCCTTACTATCGATTCCAGCCGAACGTCTTCTAGTATTTACTAAAGCGATCACGAAATATTTAAATACGAACGGACTCGACTCGGGCGGCGGCGGCGCCCGGTCGCCAAATCGCGAGGACGTGTTAATTTAGGCGTTTAACGGAAGTATAAAATTGGTCCATGCGTCGGGTGGGGCCGCGTCAGAGGAATGTGCGGGCGTCGTCGAGGCGGGCGCGCGTGATGCGTCGGCAGAAGTGGAAGCGATGGCGTGGCGGGGGCCGGGTGGCCGCGGAGTGGCCGTGCCCGCGCCCGCCGCCGGCCGCGCCCGGGCCCGACGTCGCGCCGTCCCTGTCACCTCCGTCGCCACCGGCCGCCAGCGAGCCGCACGACGCGGACTCGGCGAGCGAGCGCGTCGACGGCCGGGAGCGGGGAGCGCTCGTCTCGTCTGCCTCACACTACCTACGATCCAAAACATTTGTGAGGATGTAAAATAGCACATAAATCTGTAATAGTAGGTACATTTAGATCAAGGGGAGAAAGTGAACGATTACTTCTTACGAGTGATACATATAATACATAATGCTTTATACTACTACCTACAAGGAAAATAAAACATTAACGTTATTTACTGAAATAACGTTAATTTCAATGTAACGTTATCTAAAGTAACGTTATTTATTGACATAACGTTAATGTTAAAAATGATTATTAATTAAACCTATCCTGTATCTATTGTTTATTTCTTCAGTGATTTAACAGGCGATTTTTAAAAAACCTTAACTACCGTGTACCATACCTACGACGTTTTTCAAAACATATAGGTACCAACTAAAATAATAATAAAAAAAAAACGTTAATCAAAACACATGGCGTGCGTTAAAATCAACTTTACGCACGCAACATGAAACACAAAACAGCGTTGAAAGCACACATTTTCGAGCAATATTAATTTATTTAACCATATTTTGGTAAGAAATAGTTATTTGTTATACAAGTGACCAAAATCAATTTGTGCTGCGAGTTCCGACTTTAAATCACGAACTAGCGAAGTAGTCTAGAATTGAATCATGAGCGTAGCGAATGATTCTAATATAGACTACTGAGCACAGTGAGTGATTTAAAGGCACGAGGCAGAACAAAATTTTGGTCTCGTGTAAAACATACAACTTTTCACCTCTACCAGCGAGAAAATTTTCACGTGACTTTCTTAGTAAAAAGCTAAATTCAGCATTAGAAACATGTTCACTTAACTATTTTGTAATTTATCACAAAAATAGTTCGATCAAATTTTTATTCATAAAATACCTAGATTCCCGTCGTTTTGTTTTAAATTCCTTTGTGTTTTTCTCTTATTCATTGATATCCGATCTTATGTATGTCTTCAATTCTTTTTTTTTATATTATCTTCATAAAACACTAATTTGTTAATAAATTTCATTAATTTTCTTATTTTATATTTATTTCATACATGCGACCTCATTTCGTCCATACTCTTTATTTCGTCTTTTTTAACCTCCTTTTTTAACAAACCTTATAAACTCCTTGGTATACCTATCCGTGCATTTTATTTTTTTACTTTTTAATCCATGTATGACAACATAAAGCACTCTATCTATCCTTTTCTGACATATCAATTTTTGAAGTCTCATCCTTGTCACTTTATTTTTTTTCCTTTATTATTTTAAAAGTTGGTGTTTTACGCGCCAAAAGCGCCCTTTTCGTGCTGGAGAGGTGAAAAATGTCTTACTTGATTTAAGTCTTACCAGTTTTCTCGTAATACTTACTGTTTTTGCCCCTCTCCCTTACGTGAGATTGGGTGAGATTAGGTTTGACCCCCTCACACACACACCCTCACGTAATTAAGTAAGATAAAAAAATGGGTTAAGTGCTTTCCGAGTAGGCGGAGTATAAAAATGTTTTAAGTATTCAAAGTAAAACACAAAAGTAGGTGACTCTCGACTCGCGCGCCGAGACAGACAGATGAACAGACAGACGGATAACGAAATTATAAGTACCCTAACCTAATAAGATTTAATTTTTGGCAAATGTAAAAAAGAACCTTAAAAACACGTTTGGAATTTACCCGCAGATTTACGTTACACTTCTACGCTACGATACAATTCGTAGCCAACATCTTTGTTCGTAGCAACTTCGTAGCAATATGCTACGCTGCTGAACACTAACATAGTATCGAATGATTACATGTGAAACGTGAAATAGAATTTGAAAATTAAGGTATTTTTAATAGAAGACGCATTTCTTACGATTGTGTCTGTCTAATCATCATGAGTCGTATTAACCGATACGAAACTTTTTGTATTGTAGTTTCCAAATTGTCTCTTGCTATATATCTAATACCATCACATTTTTTGCTACATGTAAAGTTGGCTGAAAAACAATGACTACTTACTAAGTAGTACTGTTATTTATTTTGTAGTAGTGAGTACCTGTAGAAGGAGTGGGAGTGCGGGGGCGGAGGCAGGGCGGGGGGCAGGGGCGCGTGCGGCTCGGACGCCGACCGCTGCACGCCGGGCGTGCGGTCACTGCGCTCGCGCCCGGACCGCCCGCGCTCGCGCTCCCTGTCGCCATTCCAGCTCCACTCCCATTGGCTCTGATAATATAGATACTGTTTGTTAGATCTGTATTTAGATCATTATTAAGGTTATAGTATAAGTGACGGGTTTTTGTTCCCGGACGGAATGGGGCGATTTCTTGATGAGGTAAAATGTATGGTGCACAGCACACGTCCCCATCCCATCCGAGGTATTTTCCACATAAATCACAGCTGATGAACATTGTGAACGAACTTACATCATTAGTCTGAGGCACCGAGAGCGATGCTTTAGGCAGCGGCTGCGCGGGAGTGTGCGCGGGCGCGGGCGCGTTGTAGTGCGCGGGGTCGCGCGGCTGCAGCAGCTGCAGGATGCGGCGCACGTCCGCTGTCAGCCCCGCCTCCAGCACCGCCACGCGCCGACTCAGCTCCTCTAGCCGCGTCAGCACCGTTGCCACTGAAGCCGCTGTCGCAGCCGCCCCCACGTTTTGGTATTGGGGAGAAACTGTCTCCTGTAGGTAGTAAAGGAGTAATTCAGTCGTAGTCGATAACTGACTGTTACCGAAAGAATAAAAAAAACTTAATTGCCTATCTGTATGGGAATGACTGAAAAAATCAAACTAGCTGAATTTTTTTTATAGGTAGGAATAAGAAAAGTTTCAGAATTTTTGGTTGCGTGCGAAAAAAAAACTTCTAACCTTAAGAAAATAAAATAAAAACCTGTTATTAAATTATTATTATTAGGTACTTCTGTAACTGAAACGTCAAAATGTTGATAAGTCTTACTTTTTGGGAGATAAATCGTAATTAACGATGTTTTGAATCTTTATGCAACACATAAACAAATATATTTTTCTATGTTTATGAAAATATACCTGAGCAGACCCCTGAGTTCTTTCACTAGCGAAAGCAAGAGCAGATGGGCGTCCAGTTTGATGAAGGTTGACTGCTGAGTGGGGTGCTGAGCGAGACGACGGTGTGCGCGCAGTCGAGGAGGGAGCCGGTGCGAGGATGTCATCGCAGGAGACGTGGACGGGCGCGGGCGGGCTGGGCGACGCGTTGGTGTAGTACGAGCTTGGGTTGGTGCTAAGGCTGGACACTGGAAGCGTGGCGCTGTGCGCGGGAGTGCTCACGGCTGGCTCGCCCGCCGCTTGCCCCGTCAGTGGCGAAGTGTCGTTTAACGGTCCCACTGAGGATTGCCGACGCACTGCGGAACGACCACGGTACGTTTGCGGCGTTGATTGCGCTGGAACAGGATATTACAATGTACCATTTGAAAATGAGTGAAGCTAAGCCACGCCTTCAATACTATATTTTTCTCAGTAAGCATACGTTTGTAATACTCTGCACTGTAAGGCATTGATAGTTGAAACGCGATTTACTTATTGTTTAATTAATAAAAAATACTGTTTCAATATGTACAATTTTGAAGATGATTTTGATTTATATGACAAAACATTCCGATCTAACTATACATAGGTATAAGTTAATTCACTTTTCTCTTCAAGTGGTTCATGGTCTGGTACAAATAGGTTGTCCGTAGCATGCACTAATAAAGAATGTATACTTACAGTACTTGTTGTGGAGCGGCTGGTGTGTTTTATGATGGTAGAGGTCTGGGAAGCTCCGTTTTAGTTGCGCTAGCATGCCTGCACACAAGGGCCGCGCTCAGAGCAGGGTGGCGGGGGCGGGGGGTTCGGTTCGGAAACGATCAGGGTAACTTGTTAATACATTCCTTGCATTTTTGTGGCATCTATAACCCGATTTCCCCTCGCCCTCGAACCCGTTCAACGGGAGTAAAATAAATAATACGTAAACAAATAAGCTTCAATCATGCAGCCTTAAAAATGAAATAAAAATTTTGACAACATTGCCTGCCATTCATCGTACAAAAATATTATAATAATTTATTCTCGTATTTTAATGACAAATGACATTTAACAAAAAGTTAAATTTGAAGTTCCAAGTTGATTAATTCATAAGAAAACTTGATTAGTTTTTCTGTTCGTAACAAACTTTTTGTAAAATGTTCATTAAATATAAGAGTCTGAAAAGCTTCTCATATTTTCAAAGTTTTACTTAATAGGAAATTTGGAAAATAGGTAGTAAATAACAACAGAAGAAGATTACCAGAAGTTAATGAAAAAGGATAGTGATATTCCAAATTATTTCGAAAGGGAATTGCACATAGCTCATCCATATCTATAATGTGTAGCTCTACTCTATTAACAGACACTACATAACGCTCGTTTAAATTTTATATTCAAAGACCACTTGTACGAACGAATTAAAAGCAATATTTACACGAGGCGTTCGTGGTGCATGTTGGAAGGACATATTCAGAAGTCAAAAGTTATAGGTAGGTAGTAGATAAGTATTTGGTTTCATTCCACATGATATATAATACCACTCACCCGTGATTGAGTTGAGAGTGGTGGATCTTTGTTTACTAAAGTTGAAGTTAAGAGGGGTGACATCTTGCCCAGCTTTATCGGTAGAAAATTCCAAAATACCTCGACTCGCAGGTGATTCGGTCTCTTCATCGCTACACTGGGAGTCCTGAAAAAAACATCCTTTATTTTACTAATTTGGTGATAAAGTAAGACCTACTGTTCTCTAATGAGTGCTTATTTGTGTAATGACTGATACTGGATGAATTTGTTATCATGTATCATTTGACTTAAATTTTTATTCAATTGGTTTGCAGTTTGCCATTTCGACATTTGAGCCGTCACCTACAAGCGGCCGAACAAGAAAGACGTATTTGGCCCGTATAAACCGCTCTCAACATTGTTGAGAGCCATCTTGAGCTCATACATGAGATACTGTTCTAATTAATAAGTAGACCTTAAAGATATGTTCAAAGTGTTTTTAAATCTGAAGCTACTATCATACCACTTTCTCTGCAAACGTCTCGGTGTGGGGTCGTCGGGTGGTGCGCGCGTACGCCTCCCGCAGCAACCGCGCATCGCTGGGATTCTCGTACTTCATGCGCCGGCGCGGTTCTATGCCACTTAGTTCATCCTGTATCGAAATAATGCAAGACAATGATAGAATGAATGACGTTATTATTATTACAAAAATAATATATGGTTTAACTAATATAAACAAAAGCTATACGGCAGAATTTTTGACAGGTCGAAGAAAGAAGAAGCTCAATCACTATATTACGAAAAGTTTCATGCGATACACGCAGCTGCGTCCGTGCTTCGTTTGATTGTTTCCGATTACAAAGCACTTGCGTATGAGATATTGCAAAGTGATTGCGTAAGTTTGACAGTTTTTCTCTAGCGTATCCGACATCATTCGTTGAATAGTATATGGACTACGATAGCTACATTGAAAATGTTTGTAATAACTACAACCGACGAACTGCGGACGACTATCGTGACCAAGTGAGTGCGTTACGCAGTTGCGTACGTTATTTTCGTAATAGGCCCCCTGAATAGTTGTCAGTTTTTTGTTATATTTTGGCAGGTTGAAGATTTGCTTAATTTTTGCTTTATGGAGATACTAGCTTCCGCCCGCGACTTCGTCCGCGTGGACATTCGATAAAATCCTCATGTTTTAATTTCATTAAATTCTGATCTGCCGTTTTTACGTGATTAGGCGGGTTCCCACCAAGCGCGCTGCCTCGCGAGGCAGTAAAAACGGCTGATCAGAATTTAATTAAATTAAAACATGAGGATTTTATCGAATGTCCACGCGGAATGTCTTCGCGGGCGGAAGCTAGTTTATAAGATTAGTAGGATAGGAAGTAGGATTATTATATTTCACCTACAAAGATTTATTGAAAAAAATAACAATCATCAAATATCCTATACTATCCTACGGGAACAAACAACCGGGATAAAATGTATAGCTCATGTGTTGAGATTCAAAACTTAGAGGTACCTATACCTCGCCAAATTTCAGTTCATTTCGTTCAGCCGTCTCGTAATAAATTATTTTATATATTAATTATCCCACGGGAAGAAAAACCGGGTTAAAAATTAATGTATCCTGCATGTTAAGTTAAACCTAACTATGTACATAATATGCTCAATTTTTTTGCCGTCTCAAATTTGCCGAGATCCTGTATTATCCCACGGGAACAAAAAACCGGGATAAAAAGTATTCTATGTGTTAATCCAGGCTTTAAACTATCTGTGTGCCAAATTTCATCTAAATCCGTTCAGCCGTTTTTGCGTGATTGAGGAACAAACATCCAAACCCACAAACTTTCACATTTATAATATTAGTAGGATAGGAAGTAGGATAGGAAGTAGGATTATTATATTTCACCTAAAAAGATTTATTGAAAAAAATAACAATCATCAAATATCCTATACTATCCCACGGGAACAAACAACCGGGATAAAATGTATAGCTCATGTGTTGAGAATCAAAACTTAGAGGTACCTATACCTGGACAAATTTCAGTTCATTTCGTTCAGCCGTCTCGTAATAAATTAATTTATGTTAATTATCCCACGGGAAGAAAAACCGGGATAAAAATTAATGTATCCTGCATGTTAAGTTAAACCTAACTATGTACATAATATGCTCAATTTTTTTGCCGTCTCAAATTTGCCGAGATCCTGTATTATCCCACGGGAACAAAAAACCAGGATAAAAAGTATCCTATGTATTAATCCAGGTTATAAACTATCTGTGTGCTAAATTTCATCTAAATCCATTCAGCCGTTTTTGCGTGATTGAGGAACAAACATCCAAACCCACAAACTTTCACATTTATAATATTAGTAGGATTATTTTTATTATATTCTTTTTGTCATTTTTTCTTTTCATAAATGAGTAGCTCTTGTTATTTTCATAGTACCCAAGACAAAATATTGCAATACATGGTGTGTACTAACATCGCGCATGTTGTAGGTGATCTCCAGATTGTTGACGAAGGAGGCCCTGAACTCCGGGTAGAAGTCCAGAACGTCGAGCAGATCGTCGCGGTGCACGCGGTGCAGGTCGCAGTAGGTGAGCGCGCGCACGCGGCAGTTACTCCGCCCCACCGTTGGGTACACGCACGGGTTCTCACCGAAAATGTCATCCTTGCCTGAGAAATAAATTAGTCCTTGTTACCAAGAAATAGATAAATCCGTACGCAGCTTTACTAAAAAAATAACATTAGAAAGAAACAAAACAACGAAGGCGCCCAAGCGAAGATTGAAACAAAATTAAATGGTTGCGATGATGATGATTTAAAATAAATGAAAATAAAATACACAATATAAGTCTAAATACAAGACAATATTATGTAAGTACGTACAGTGTGTTTTTTTGAACAATGATTAAATTTTATGGTGTGACTTAGACCATCAAACAGAACAACTTTGTCTATGGGACCAACAAAAAATAATCAGCTGTTCCATATATTTTGGTCAAGTAGATATTGATGTGTTCTATGGAACAGCTGAATATTTTTTGATTTGATTAAGTTGGTCCCATAGACAAAGTTGTTCAGTTTGATGGTCTAAGCCATACCACAAAATTTGATCACGGTTCAAAAAAACACACTGTATAGAAAAACATATTTCTTCGAAATTCTTGGAATCTCATACGGTATTGCCACAGAGTACCTAAACGAGAATCTTCGTATTCTTCGTGGTATTGGAATAGAACCCGGCTCGGTTTTGAACAACATTTTTTTTCAACAACAATTAGTTGTTGTTAACTAGTAGGTACCAATTATACATTCTGTGGTACTCCCACAATTTAAAGAAAATATAAAAGATTTTGTGCTTACCTAGAATAGCCATTACAATGTCGTCTTTAAGAATTTCTATCGACCCTCGGGATATAAAATACAAGGAAGTGAGAACGTCACCACGATGAACTAATGTTTCACCAGGGGGTGCGTGGGTAGTTTTAAACCTTAATGATAATGCCCTGGAATAAATACAAGTATGGAATACGTCATCTTTTTAAATGGAAAAGTGTTAAAGTTTGAATAGTGATTAATATTTACCTGAGACAGCCTGGGCTAGCTCCATCAAAAGCTGAGCAATTTGCTAATAAATTTCGATTAAGGTGAAGGCAGATGTCAGCTTGTAAACATTCGGGGAAGCCCTTCAGAAGGCTAGAGGTATCGATGCCGTTAGTGTAGCTCCACGCATGTTGGAAATATTCTTCCAATCTTTGACGAAGCGGATTAGCAATCTATGGATAAAAGAAACATGAGAAGTTAGTTACAAATCTAGGCTCTAAATTATGTATTTTGTTTAGATGACAACAGTCCTACCTGGTGAAATCGAATGAATTCACGTACTCTTAGAATTTGTGTGTGATATCTAGCGGTTCCCGAATACAATCGTTGTATTATCGCCGATACATTACCGAAGATACTAGCATACATGAGAGCTGTAGAAAGAAGTTTAGTTAGTGATACTACTCATACAGATAATTAATTGAAATAGTAGAAATGATACTGACATCCTACGAGCATGACGAATATCGTAAATCCTTTTTCCATGTCGGTGTTGGGTGCAACATTTCCAAATCCAACGCTCGTTAACGATGTGCACGTGAAGTACAAGGCAGTGATGTAACGAGATCTAAAAGGCAAACACTAAAATTAACAATCTACTAATATTATCTTTTAATATTTTTATATTAAAACGAGTAGGTACTGTAATTAATAATTTATTTATTTATTTATATAATCAAACTTATAAGTTTAACTCCCCTCGAGTTATACTTATAACTTTTACTATCAGGGGTTAAATACCTAGTTATTTATTATACAAGTGACCAAAATCAGTTTGTGCTGCGAGTGTCGACTTTAAATCACGAACTAGCGAAGAAAGAATTGATTCTAATATTATACTACTGAGCACAGTGACTGATTTAAAGGCACGAGGCAGAACAAAAATTTGGTCTCGTGTTAAACATACAACTTTTCATCTCTACCAGCGAGAAAAGTGTTATGGGTAAGAACAGTTATTTTCATTTAAACACAAAAATAAATAGTTTGATCAAACTTATTCTGACAAGCACTTTGCCTCACGCTCGCAGCTAAAATCGATTTTGCTGCGAGTTTTTACCCGCCAAAAGCGCCCTTTTCATGCTGGAGAGGTGAAAAATGTATTGAATTACCTCATAGATGGACCCGTGGAATTTTCATAAGATGCTTGAACGTCATTGGCGAGCGCATCCAGCCATCCAATAGGAGCAGCCAACTGTGGTCGTTCCCAGCTGCCAATAGCGTACCTGTATTATCAGATAAAGTTCGTTAATTCCTAAACCGGATAGCGCTGTTGGTAACAGTAAAGTTATAAAGTCTCACCACAAGCACGCCAGCCAGTGTGCAATGAGCACAAACGTGGCCATAAGAAGTAGAAGGACGGCAGTGCCATATTCGGAGTATCTGTCAATTTTGCGCGCGACTCGCACGAGCCGCAGCAGGCGCGCGGTCTTCAGAAGGCCGATGAGTGTCGTCGTCTGCAACCACCACAAGCACTGCTCAGAACGCTCCGCCCCAACAGCGCCAGCGCAACTTAGCCGCAACTCAAGCAGTTCATGATTCGTTCGCTTATACTAAAATAGCATCAACGAGGCCTCATAGCGAAAACCACGCTAACCAAGCAAAAGTTGCCTATGAATATGCTTCAGAGCTCAACCAAACTGAGACATACTTGGCGGTTAGTATTACAAGCGATTATTGGAAAACTATAATATTAGCTGGCTTCGTACATAATGCGGTGCAAAATTGTATGTAAATTCTAAGACTAAACTTGGATCCTTGTAAAGGTTATACTCATTCTTTAAAATTGAAGAGTCTTGTGACTGTTTTTGTTATTTTGTATTCTTGTAGGATATGTTAAGCCAAAAATGTACGTACTTGTAAGGTTAGTTTTAATACAATGACAATTTGCTAAACAGAACCGTGATAAATTTGGTAAACACACTGTGCATAAGCCAATGATATTAAAAATTTTACCTGGTTAAATCTTCGTTAATTTATGAAATTATAAGTCACAATATACCAAATAGGGATGGCAGGGTGACTGCATGTAAACTTTTTCATACATATCAATGAACCAAAATATCAAATCATCTTGCAGACTAGCTACTTTCTATTTTATTTAAATGGTAACCTTGACACGCATAATGAGATATTTTTTAGTTCTAAAGGGGCGTGTTTATAAATTAACTTATCACTTTTATTTGAACATATTCAGAGAAATAAATGTCTGAGATTTATTAATTTTGATTCAGTATCTTCGACATAACTAATAAAGTATCTTCGACATAACTAATAAAGGATTTTGATTCAAAGATTATTTCCCTGAAATTTTATATCCTCCCAATTACCGTATGATTTTTACAGATTGGGTTGTGTTATTTAATTAAATAATTTGTTTAGTTAGAGTGATATGATATTATGTATTTATACTGTATACTACTGAAAAAGACATGTTTGGCTTTTTCAGTAGTATACAGTAGTACTGTTGTACGTACCTAGGATTTTATTTTACAATACTAGCAGTACCTACTTACAAAAATTAGAGTCAAATATACAAAATGCTATTAGTAAATTCTTGTAGATGTCTTTGAAGTTTTCTTTCATCATGTTTTTTAATGACTCGGCTTTTTATCTGTTTTTTTCTTTTGTCTATAATATTATAACTGAGTGTCACAAGGAGCAAAGACAATCGTTAAATGCATGTAAAATTATACGCTCAGAATTATCTTCACAAGCAACCGGTTGTGTAAGAATAAAATAGTTAATTTTACATGCCAACAATTAACTAAGTACTGTTTTGACTTTGTTAAGTGAAGCTGTACAACATTGGGTTTGGTACAAGTAGGTAGGTACCCTGTTTATTGTTACCTCACTTAAATGTTTTTTTGTTTCTGCTGAATGTGATAAAATTTACTTTGCTCTTTAGGAAATGAAAAATTTGGTAAAGGTAGGATGATGAGTGAAACAAAAAAAGAGAGAAAATAATTTATTTCGATTAAAAAAACAAAACAACACAGTAATAATAAAATGAAATAAGGACGGCGTAAAACTTTTACATGTTTCATTTTGTGTTTTAGTGATTGATCAACGTTGTTTTATTGAAAATGAAAAAATTAAGACTAATAAAACTTGAGTGGGTTATTGGTTGAATACAGTAATGGCTTTCAAACGTCATATCATGTAAGGTGGGTGCTATAAATACAATATGGAAAGTTGACAGTATGTCGGAGATTGATCATTAGGTACTCTGTGCCAGATGTTGTGAAAATACATGTATCCAATAAGAGGTTAAACAATAACTTTTGTCTGGGAAGTGTGAGCGTATTTGCTAACAAGCTAGTGCACTTTGTGATTTTTGCACTTTTGCTATGAGAAGCCAATGAAATGTCCCGCTTTTACATTATATTCCGCTTTCCTTGCTTACTGTATTGGTCTGTGTTAACTTTAATTCATTCTTCAATAAAAATATAGCATTCAAAATACGTACCTAGGTAGAAGCCAATCAAGAAAAGAGATAAGCTTAAAAAACCTATTAATTATTTGATATTATTGAAAAGGTGAAGGTCCCCTAGAGGTCACCCTGGCAGCTTGCGACGATCGTTACAGTCGCAGTCTGCAATACTAACATTAAGCTGGCTAGGATGTTGTACGCCTTTCGAGCTACGGAGCATAAGTAGCTCGGTCATAAAGTTTTCCATGGAAGTATCTATGGCATAGAGCTATAGTTGAAATGTACTGTACTCTACGTTAATAATTGCCTGCTAATCTTTATAGATGATACTAAAGTCGCACTTCAGTTCTGATCTTTGGGCGGGCAAGCTCGTGATATCATGGTAGTGGGCTTCTTGGCATGATGATCGGCACGGTGTAGTTTGAACATGATCATAATATTTTGCTTATGGGAAGCGTCATTATCTTCCATTAACGCATTCGCTTAGTGAATTGAAAATGGCTAGTGGAAATTATTGGATAAATATGTCAACTAAAATGTAAGAAAATCGAGTGGCAGCAACATAAAAATAGTTCACAAAGATGGTATACCTCATCACTTTCCAGCCCCTGCTGTAACAAGAAATGTTATAAAAGATTCAATACGCACCCACCTTCGGGTTCTGCATACCGTGATTATTTAATGAAATAATAAAAATAACACACGTTGTTAGGAAAATAATTAGGTAATTTATAATCAATGATAGAATTTAACAAATAAAAATAGCAATTGATGTGAAGAACGAAAACAATGATATGAAATTTATTCCTTTCGATTGGTAATTTTGAATAAATAAAATAAAAAATAGCTTATTGTTTTGATAACGCGGAGCCTTTGAGTGACAAATTTTGATAGCGGTAACCGAATTCTATCGTGATTTGCAATAAATGCATTCCACTAGATAGTGTAAGTAACGTGAATCACTAGAAAATGGCCAGATGTACATTTGTCCGAAATTTAATTTAAACAATAATCCCGAACAACGACAGAAAGAAGCCTCAGTGTTGAATCGTCGAAGACCTAGATTTACATAAGACCTAATTTACCCCTTTTTATTTGGATGGACTGTATAGATTGTAAGCCTAATCTTATTCTGTCGTCGTATGGCCTCCGGCTTGTATAAATTATTAAGGGATAGGAAACCTACGGCAATTTTGTTTTTGTTCGGGAGTCATACTACAAGTTTCGGACAATTGATTGTCTGGTGTCTATTACAATACTAATTTAGGCATTAACTGAGTTGTCTAACTCTATCAGGACGTGTATGTGAAATGATATCGAATGGTAGGTGGCGGGAGTAAAAGCAGCTCACTTCGTCGGTGTCGGTGCCGAAGAGCAGTAGGTCGAAGGGGATGGCAGCGACGAGGTCGATGACGAACCAGCCGCGCAGGTAGTGCATGGCAATCTTGGCTGGGTCCGACTCCACCTCGTCTGCGATGTCCACGTACGTCGTCCGGAAGTTGATCAGGATGTCGACTATGAACGTCACGTCAACTGGAAGTTAAACAATAAATGTGCCAATGAGCGTGTTAAAAGCTTATCTTTCTGGCCGTGAACATGTATTACTCGTAGATCAGATTTGCGACAGTACAGCTATAGGTAGGTACGGCTAACATAATCAAATGACAATGCTCAGTTAACCATTGAGAGATAACCAAAGGTATAACAAAAATACTCTCAGAGATGCCGATGAAACAGTATGGCTAAAATACTAAATTAACTCTTATAAGATACAGATTAAAGAGATGTAAGAAGTGGGCACTGTATACCTATCATGTCGATGATGACGATGGGGTCCTCGCCGAAGCTGCGTGAGCGCTTGTCGAAGTCGGGCTCGTTGAGTTGGAAAGCAGCGACATAGGGAGTGAATATCGCGGTGTAGATCACTAGGATGAGGATCAGCCAATCCCAAGCGGCCTGGAATTGTACAATACATCCACAAATGTAAAACATCGTAGTTGCTCAGACATGGCTTACGAAATAAGTTTTATGGAAAATAAAAGCAAGAAGCTGCGGATTATAATACATATAACCGTTCACACTCTATCCAAAGATTCATTGCATCGAATACGACAAATTTATGGTCAATGCTGAAGCGGCTACGGACCCCGTAGTCCCGTACATAAAATATATGTCGTACTTAAGGTGGTTCGATGAGCTCAGTAGCGCCACCAATGGAAATAAATCAATTACGTTATATCAAGGGTTTAGATTAAAAGTTTTGATGATTTTGCGCAAATAAAAGACTAAAATGCATTTTCTAAATATAGTTTCAAGAACTCAAACTTAAGCAATAAGTCGTGCATGTCACTAGTGCCAAAAGTGGCCACATTTAGCAATATCGACATTCATAACTTATTGTTTATATTTGAGGTCATGAAAAAATATTTAAAAATTGCACTTTACTCTTCTATTTGCGCAAAATATCCAAAACTTTTATTCTAAGCCCTTGATACAACGTAAACGATTTTTTTCCGTTGGTGGCGCTACTGAGCTCATCGAACCACCTTAATAATAATTATTATTATTACTTACTGGTAATATGTAATCTCAAATACTTAATTTGATCCTTATCATCTCATTAGTCAAGTATTTACGAAATCTTGTTATAAAAATAGCTTAGGAGGTAGTTTTTCTCTTTCTTCGCTGAATCGATCGGTATTTTAGCCACTACCATGTCGGTAATTATATTTGTGGCGTGTGGAATGAAAGTATTTTGCCCTTTTGCGTGTCCAATGTAAATGAGGCCATTGCGACAAAAACTGGGTAGGCGAGTACCTACCTACCTATATTTCATAATTTTGCTTTAATTATTTTTTTTGTAAGAGTCCCTCACTAAAAATTTCAATCAACACAATTTTTTTCAATGCATTTCAGACAGACGGGGTTAAGTCGTTTGGTCAAAATATTTTTCGTCAAATTTCACTTCCCAATAAACTTATCGCACTAATTTTATTTCCCAAAGCAAGAAAAGCGTGGTAGAGCATCGAGTGGGCTGGAAGTTGCTTGCTCCACATACATACCTAATATCCAGCTTTTGTAATCCTTAAGTTTAAATTAATAGAACCGTTGTTGAATGAAGCATCATTGATTCTATTAGCTACTCTCTTGTAGAGTTAGCATTTGTAGATTAATACTTAAATTGGATTTCCAAAGTTACATATGAAGATGTCATTATTACAATCATATCACTTTCTCAGTTTCAGAACATAATTCGAAATGCTACAATTTATGTAACGGTTTTTGATTTTCCTTTCTCCACTTTAACTTAGTTTGAAGTTGGGAAGTAGCTACATTAATTTTGCTAATACGACAATATGGGCACATTCTCGCGAATTATGACTCGTGAAAAATTATATATTATTAAATATTGTGGATGTAGGTTGAACTTTATTCTCGTAGATTTTTCCTATAAATAACAGAACCAAATTCATTATTCATAATTGTTTATTTGCCATAAATAGGGTATAACTGTGATGGTCAGAAATAATATAAGCAATGATAGCATGCAAATCTTAATCTTTAAACTAAAGTTATATTTTATGTAACATTAAATTGGGATCAATTGTCTATGCATCTACCATAATTTCATGTTTATTTTTTTACTTGTTTATGTTGTAAGAATTCATCAAAGGGAGTAGAATGTATTTTCGAGTAACCGTTCACGCAGGACTATTTTAATTTTTTTCAAGGGTAGACATTTTATGGTATCTGGTATATGATTAAAAAAATGGTCATAATACACATCACATAACAGTTTTTCAAGTAGCATTTTTTGATCCAGTTATATATTGCCTAGTACAGTTATATATTGCCTAGTACTAGCCTATTAGGATTTCTATTACTCCTACTTGTCAAATCTTTAGACTTTGTAAATTTATTTTTGTTTTGATCAAACTGGGATCTGGCACCTTTACACAGTTTGATCTTAGCGGTACCTACAGATGTTTTATCTCACGACGACGCATCGGCTATGAATATTGTTAGGCGTGCACATGCACATTATTTTAGTGTGCGTAATACGAAACAATGTGCACGCCTAATGACGCGCCTTCGCAAGATAAAACAACTGCTCCGCGGTGTTTACAGGGCTACGATGAGGTGGGGTGCGGGGGCAGGGTCGTGTTCCCCCACCTCTACAGCACTGGCGAGCTGTACCTAACTTTTCCTCACTAAAAATGCGGTACTGTAGTACTAGTCGCCATTGTTTGCATTCATCGGGAGGTAAAGGAGTTACCTCACTTGTTTGGTCTTACCTTGTAAGGAGAGTGGTGGAGGATCGTGCAGGGGTGTGACGGCTGCGTGGTCCCTTTAGGCCCCGTCGCGCCCAGAGATAATACCTTCGAACAAACATATAACCAATATTTACATTGAATCGATACAATATAATATTCATTGTGTTTTTGTATCAGTGTTGTACTGTAGAGTCAATATTTTTATATTATTAAAGTTTCATTTGCTTAGGAATAACTTAAAGAAGAAACTATTGTTTTCGAAATGAAACTGGAACTGATTAAACACTTGCAGAATGATGTTGTTAATAAAAACAAAATTTGTATTGAACAAGAAATAAGTACGGTTGAGATTTAATGTGTTTCTTTTTTTTATTCGTACATTTTTAGATAATATCATCAAATTGTGTACATTTTTACGTAGTTGAATCTATGTGCGCTTTCAGCATTCCAGTCCAGTTACTTGTCCTGAAACTTAAAACGGCCTAACAGAGTGCGCTAGCTGCTAATCACAGCTTATTACGCATTCAGCTGAAAACCAGCTTTGTGGATTCTATCAGCGTCGCGTTTACGGAAATCCTTCCAGTATTCAGTACCCTTAGCACGAACAGCTATCGAGAAAAAAAACGCACGTAAAATTACTCGATAGACAATTCTCTATGGAAAATTTCATTTCGCTTATCGGCGATAGATGGCGTTGTACAAATTTCCAATACAAAATTTATCTATCGAATGATTTTACGCGAGTTATTTTTTTCGATAGCTGTTCGTGCTAAGGGTACAGAACCCCAATACTTTTGAACTGCGGGAGCCTTTAAGCAACTGAACGCGCAGTTGTTGGTTTATATTATAGAAACCCTTCCAGTCGCCACATCCCAAGTTGAGCTAATCAGCCCTTTCGGTTGTTTTTAATGGGTACCTAACCTAACCTACTATATTTTTTATCGATGAGGTGTTTGTTTGTTTTTATTAATGTTTTTAAACGTATGAAAAATGTTAGTTAGTAATTACAAATAAATTCTTCCTTTGCTACTTTATGAACTTTTGTGCTGTTTTGTAAAAACGTTAGGTGAAAATAGTAATTTTATTTGAAAGTGAAAGTGAAATAAGCTTTATTCAAATAAACTTAATTGTTAAGTACTTTTGAATCGTCTATATTTTCCTACCACCCGTTCCAGACTTTTTTAGCTGACAAGAAGAACGGGCGCAAGAAACTTATCAGCTGTAACAGCCATAAGTAACGATATTTACAAACTTGAATATATCGTTACCAGGGTAACATAATTACAAAAGGGTGACAGAATTATTGGCAACAATTTTAGTTAGATACATGACAAAATCTTGATTGTTGTACTAGTACTTACTAAATATATATAATTATAGTTAGTCATTCTCTTTATTTTTCTTTACATGCTTAATAAATAGGTAGGTACTGACTACACGGGGAGTTTTAATCACATAGAAATTAGTAACGAAGCCTAAAATACAAATTAATGGAATAACGAAGCACCTTTACCTAACGTTTTTTTTGGGTCTCTAAATAATTAAATTCAATACAATTCCAAAAGATACAATTACGAATAAACTCACGATCCTACATTACAGTCGCTTCCCGGTACAGCCTGATGAAAAAATTCATAATTTAAAAATCGGGCTGCCTATACGGCCGATCCTTTTGTTTTTGTGCAGGAAAACAGATATTTTGGAAGATTTTACAAAAATATTTATCGAAAAGTAACTAATATGAATAAATAAAAAAGTTATAAGTAACTACAAAAATCTGTTAACGTCAAAATTAAAGTTGTATCTTGGAAATAAAATATTTCACAAAACGATGTAAACGCCTGGGTTAAAACAAACGAATTAATAATTTTGGGTTTTCAGTAATTTCGTTGACTTTGTGTTACGAAGAAACTAAGGAAAACTGTATAGTATTTGTTACTCTTAAAGTTATCTCGATTTTTTCAATTAATATTGATTGTAGGGGAAGAGATTGTTAATCTGAGTAGGGTAAAAAAAGACAAAGATGACAATGGATAACCGCTGAAATGTTGAAATGAACTTTCAATTCATCCTTAAAGTATTCTCTTTCAAATAAAAGAATCATCTTAATCGCTTCATAAAAAAGAAGTTATGCTCGATTATCCGTAAAAAAATCGTGTAATGGTAATGAAAATGACAGTACAGGTAAAACTACTGATCCGATTTCAAATAAGAATGTCTATTCTTTAAAACCAAAAAAATAATTTGTCAAATCGGTCATAAATGACGGAGTACCAAACATTATTAAAAAAAACAACTGAATTGATAATATCTTCCTTTTTTTTTAAGGTGGTCCCCTGAGCGAAAGTGGCGCCGCGGTGAATTGTATTTAATATTATAATTCTAATACACAATTTTAAAAATGTTTATCGTGGAGATTTTAGGGCCCACAGTCTAGTATTTTTAGACGGTATCGTTACATTCCCTCGTAGTCACTGCTAGAAGTAGATAGCAAAACTGCTAAAAGTGGCCGTTTTTGACACATTTGCTATCTATTTCTACGAATGACTACGAGGGCATGTAGATACCTTCTAAAAATACTAGACCATGGGCCCTAAAATCTCCACGATAAACATTATTAAAATAATTTTCTATTAATAACTTATTAAATAAAAACCTCTGAGGGCGCCACTTTCGGTCATACAACCGCCTTAAGTCTGTTAAAAGGAGGTCTACTTCATGAATTTAGTTGATTTCTAGAAACCTCGTTTCACTCCAGTCTCATAAAGAAGTAATCCAAGTATTTTACGCACCTGTCCTTTCTGGGCTACGATTACCTACTTTACGATCAACTTCTTTTGAATTCTACATGTGGTAGCTTGTCAATAGCTTTTAGTTATATATATTTGTTGTTATCTGTATGTTTATAAGCTGTTAGCTATCCATAAACGATAAATAAATAAATAATTAACTTATCAAAGTCAAAGTCTTTATCCAAATAAACTTAATAAATAAGCACTTTTGAATCGATTATATTTTCCTACCACCTGTTCCAGACTTTTTTAACTGGCAAGAAGAATGGGTGCAAGAAACTTATCAGCTTTGATAGAAATGAGTAACGATATTTAAAAACTTAAAGTATGGGCACACCGGCTGCGTAGACACGACAACACTCATTATTATATATATACGACGAATATATATAGACGACGACGACATTATATATATATATATATGTAAAGAAACTATAGCTGTAAACTTAGCCTAGGTTCAATCAGAGCAAGGAATTAATAAAGCAATACCTTAGTTTGGCTCACCCTGTATTCCGGTGCCACCCGTGTATGTAAAGGTCAACGAGATGCGAGCTACATTAATCATTCAGCTACATGGACTGCGTGTGTTATAATATTTACTGCTGCAGATAGGCTGTGGGTGTCACCCGTGTCACGAAGGGATTCTTGACTATTGGATTTGGTTTTAATTTTTACCATAGTAAAGTTTGTATTATTTCCGGTAAGTTTAAAGAATGGAAAATAAAGAATGGAAGTTCTTTGGTTCATACATATAAATTAAGAATTTAAACTATAAACGATAACAGCTGTCCTGGTAAGTACGCTTATATCAGGCGAAGAGATAAATGTTTACCTCCTTGCCGATGGCGGGCAACCCGTTGAGGCCATTACAGGGCGGTTCAAGGCGTACGACGCTCTTGCGCGAGCCGCGGAAACCGGTGTCACGCACACGCACCGAGGAGCGCCAGGTGGAAGGCACATCGTCGCGGGAGCCGCGCGCGGAGGCGGCGCGCCGCGAGGTGGTGAGCGCGCCGCCGGGGCTCGCGCCGCCCGGCGGCGTCACGATCAGCGGCACGTCCGGTGGGCCGCGCTCCTCCATGCCGCTGCCGCGCCAACGCTCTCACCGGAACCCGCCGTACTCCGACGCCTCCAGGTGCTCACATTCCAGCACGGCTCGCTCGAACGCCGACGCCGACTCCAGCAGGGCTATTGCCGTGTTTTGCATAGATGCGCGGTATCCGTCCACCGACACTTGAAATTTTCCGTTTCTTCGAGACGGTTACTATGTTTTAGGGTGGGTTGCGAGCGTATTCTGGAGAGAAGTAATGGTATGCTTACTATGGTATGGTTTGATATGGGTGTCGTTGCCCGAAACAGTCCGTTGTTTGTTGAAACACTCGTGATTGCTACCAAGAAACTGTTTTGAGCATCAAAAGATAGACAACGCGTTTCAGTTGAACGAAAACGTCTTATTAATGGTACCGTGAATACAAACACAAATGTATTGTGACGTGAAACAGTCTACGTGAATAGCAGTGTCGCATTTACATTTAGAGGCTCAAGCACGGGGGTTTACGTCCGTCGAGACATTGTAGTCGAGATACAGAGCCAAGCTGGCGGGCGGAGGGCTGCGCGCGGCTGAAAGCGAACGAGGCCGTGTCTTATTTGAGACAGTATTCAATGGGTGGTTGGATCTTTTCATCTATTCACAGGTGAGTGAAAGAGACGTGTTTCGTCGTATAGCGATATAAATGAAGAAATATAAATACATACTCGGCATAATATTCGTAATTGTTGATAAAGACGGCATGTATTGACTTTCATTAGGGGTTAAAGTATGAAACTGCCGTTTTGTATGGGGAATTTTAAAGAATTTGCATTTTCCATACTAACATTTTTTTAGCTAATTTATTTAACAACTATGAACGGTAATATTCCAAAACTTTTACGCACAAGGGTTTAAACACTCAGATAACTAATAAAGTGAAAGTAATAAGTATCAGCCAAGTTACAACAAATTAAGTGTTTTAAGTGTTTTAACGGATCATTTCTGCTAATACAAAAAGGAATCTCTAATAAGGTACTTTTTTGTCAATAAGGAAAGACAATCAGAAATAATTTTAATGCTGATAGTTTGGCTGTCATGGCCGTGATTTGAAATAATAACAAGCAACTGAAATATCTTTCAACCTCATAATGAACCTTCTATGATGTGTCATCATCATCATCATCATCAGCCTATCATCCTCCACTGCTGAACATAGGCCTCTCCGAGAGCACGCCACTGAGCACGATCCGCGGCTATACTCATCCAGTTTTTGGCAGCTACCTTGCGAAGATCGTCGCTCCACCTTGTCTGAGGGCGTCCCACACTACGTTTGCCAATACGCGGTCTCCACTCAAGAAATCGTCTGCCCCAGCGGCCATCGGTTCTACGGCTAATATGGCGGGCCCACTGCCACTTCAGCTTGCTAATCTGGTGGGCTATGTCGATGACTTTAGTTCTCTGTCGGATCACCTCGTTCCGGACCCGATCTCTCAGAGAAACTGCGAGCATAGCCCTTTCCATAGCTCGCTGCGCGACTATAAATTTGTGAACCAGCCGCTATAGTGAGTGTGTCGGCTCTGTATGTCATGACAGGCAGGATCTCACTGGTTGAAGTCTTTAGACTCTGTGGAATAGGCGACTCAAAGACATCTATGATGTGTGTGAGAAAAAAAACGGCTATTTCATACTTTCGCCCCTATCTGCTCACTGTAAAAATTTGACATAAGTAATGTCTTCTTTTCACGAACTTTGATAATTAATTCGCAAAAGTTATTTCAGGCCACCTACTCAATTACCTAATGGCCAATATTCTATACATTTAAACGCTTCGCTTACTTTTAAAGCTTGAATATGAGCGATAGACGATTAAATCACATGTCGCAAACTTTTATAAAGCACATAATTTGATGTATTGTATGGAATTTCAAGCTTTCGGCTTGTATTTTTATAGTTTCCTGCTTATTTTAAAGCTTTAATAGTAAGCGTAGCGTTCAAACGCATAGAATATTGACCATTTGAGTCGGGGGGCAGATTGTAGAACTCATTTAAATGGGAAAAAATATTTTTTTAATACTATTTATCATCATCTTATATCTTATAGATGGTTGATAAAAACTGATGATGATTTAATTCAATCACAAAATAGTGTAATATATCGATAATATTTGCTGTATCTTCACGATTAAACGTAAAGTATTATAATTACATTCATATAATAATATGTTAAACAAACTATTGTTATTTACTACTGATATGAAGAATATAAGTAAATAAATAATAATTTAACAATAAAAGTGATATATTATTTGATTGATTCTTTGGTTTAAAACAAATTAGGTAGGTACATTTATAGTAAAATACATAAATAGTCAATACATATATTTATGAAACTCAGGCTAATTAATCTTAACTACTTACATCGTATTTCATCATACATTCTGATAGTATTTACGAATTCATCGATGTTCTTGACAATTACGTTTTAAATATAATATATAATAGTCATTAGAAACTAGATATAATTAGGTATTAGCATGTATTTTTTATGTTGGTTATCAATTTTATGTAAAGTGTCATTATGTGTCAGTTTAGGTTTTTGTTTTATGTGTTTTTACTTAATTTATATTAGCGATGAATACATTCAAAAGCATTTTCTATTTAATGCAGCAAGACCGACTATTTTGTATGATAGCAGTCGATGCACCTAGCTAGAATCATGATAAGGGCTTGAAAAATTAAAGGAGGTCGTTATGTAACGTCGAAAGTTTGTTGACTTGAGAGAGTTCAAAGCTGTGTATGTATGTATGTATGTGCCAAGAGTCAGATTCGACAGAGATAATATGTCGGTAGTCAGTATAGTTCAATCTGACAACCCCTAAGGCATTCTTTTATATGAGTAAGCTGAGGGAGGGGCCGCATGCAACCTTTGCAAACTTTTCCAGTCGCGCAATACATATAGGCCGCGTATGCAGTACTCAACTCAGTTCAAATTCACTTATTTGAACTTCTCATTAATAACAAAGCAAAGAACATTCGAGATGAACAATGTAAGATGAATTTTCGATCGCTGAATAACTACGCAAGGACTAAAAAACTCTACTGTTATTGTTATGACACCTAAGATGTCCATCCTTTAGTAATACTGTAGTTAAATAAGAAACTATGGATTAACCGGCGATATTTAGAAATGAATGAGAATAATTTAATGTAGATAAGTAAAGTGTCAAATCAAAAAAGACTAAATGCATCAGTTGTGATAGTAAACTACCTTCCTACAAAGAAGAGAAAATGTACGTGATTTAGACAAAGGAAACCATACCATGGTAGTCATAACTCCAAGCATGGATCGCGTTTTTCACAGTAATAGCAAATCAAAGCAGTAAATAACAAAAACAATAAACCGCTAAAGCTCGCAACGAAAGGAACGCCAAGAAAAACACCTTCGGAGAATTGACGCACAGTTCACTGACTGAACTAAGCACAGGACGGCACCACACTAAAATTTAGAAGGCAATTTGCACTAACGATACCCGACCACTTTTTGGTAATATGCTTAAAAAGGAAACTTAGAGGCCCTATCGCAGCGTAAATAAATTTGTAAACGTTGGCTGCAAACGATAATAATAGCTTTTACTTTTTAATGCAGTCGATCGATTAAAACGCTCGACTGGTTTTCGGTTTTTGTATAGTTGGACCGTTGGCTGTTTTGTGTTTAAAGGGCGTACGTTTCGGATAGGTATCGCGTTTACGTTCACTGAAGGCGGAGGCCTAGGAACGATATTTAGATAACAATTCGATGGCAGTGTGAGAGGCGGCAGAGTCCGCAGCGAGTTCGCGGGACGTAAACTCGATCTGGCACTGTGCGGCGCACGCAAGAGGTCGCTGTGCGCGCGTCGGTCGCCCGTGCGGCCCGAGGGTCGGGCGGGGGCCGCCGAGGCTGCCCGAGCGGCGTGACCTCGCACAACCTCCCCCTCCACTCATCGAACATTTCAGCTGGAACGCATGGTGTCACCTCGTCGTGCTGCTGAATAATGCCAGACACATCACGTGACTGTTCGATATTAAGCCGCAAATAATTCCCTCGAAAATGCCGTTTCCTAAACTATAACTCTTTTACTTGTACGACTCGGATTTGGCTCACCATTTTACATAGTAATTGACGATAAAATAAACAATATTAAAAAATATTGCTTTCATATAAGTACTTTATACCTAATAAAAATATCGGTAAGTTTTATAAGGTAAAGATCTTTAAGTTTGTAGCAGTGCTACGAAATGCTACGGCGTAGCAGTACGGGATATCCTGTATTATTGAACAATGAAGCTGTTAATCGCAAGCTTTCTTTGTTTGGTGCAGGTTGTATTTTGTTTCGTAAAAAGTTAAAAGTCCAAACGGTACTAATATATTTTTTTTTATCAAAAAACGTTATTTTCATTTGTTGTACAATATAAACTAAATAAATAAATATGGGTAAGTTCATTTGGGAAACTAGCACAAATCGTAAATAGCTAGTTTTGATCGGATACTCCTAAAATAAATCCGTCAGTTCAAGTTGACGTTCTTTTGCTACATAACAATCGAGTGAGTTTTAGAAAAAAAAGACACTAACTGATAGAAATTACATTACAGTTAGTACTGTATATAAAGGTGAGAGACCTTCATAATTCATTTATTTGCTAAATATGGTACATACAAGTTGTTATAATAATTTTTCCAGCATATTCTGTCGAATGTTTCGACGTGCGAATACTTAAATTTAAATACATAATACAATTTTATTACATAATATCATCAAATCATATTTAAAACATAACTAAATCAGTAAATTAAGAATGAGATTAAATTATTGAAATGTCAGCAATAGAAAATGTCAAAAGTTATAATTAGTGTGCAATGTCAATAATTTTATCGTTTAGGAAGTCATTAATACAGTAATATGTCTTTTCTATTAAAATATTAAACAATTTGCTTTTAAATTTAGTTGTAGGTAGTTCTCTAACATTATTTGGTAATTTATTGTACATACGTATTGCCATACAAAATGAGTTTTTTGAATGCAATACCAAACTTTGACCAGGAATTCGTAAGTCGGTTCCTTTTCTACCTCTGTAGTTAAAGTCTTGATTCTGTTTAAATAAATGACCATGTTTTTTTACAAATAAGCTAATCTCATAAATGTAAAGGCATGGCAAGGGCAGAATATTTAAGGTCTTGAACAAAGGTTTGCAACTGTCTAAATAGCCAGCACCACAAATTGTACGAACACATTTTTTTTGTAATTTGAAAGCCCGATGCATATCCACCGAGTTTCCCCATAATATAATGCCATATCGCAGGACCGAGGACACATAGCCATGGTAGGCCATAAGCGCTGCTTCCTTTGATGCAACATGTTTCAATCTGTTTAATACGTACACAAAGCGATCCAATTTACTTATCATTAAATTTATGTGCGATTTCCAGTCACATTTGTTGTCAATATTTATACCTAGAAATTTTAATTCTGTCACCTCTTCAATATTATTATCATTATAAGTTATGACTAAATGCTTACGTATAGTGTTATGAGTCCTAAAATTAATGAATTTGGTTTTATTTATATTGATATTTAGATTATTTATTTCAAGCCATTTTACCATCAGCCTTACGCATATCCAGGTCAGGGTCCATCGGAGTCCGGGCGTCCGGGTCCGTATTGTTTAGCTACGAGCAGGCATTCGGATTTCTGTACCCTTAGCACGAACAGCTATCGAAAAAATAACGTGCGTAAAAACATTCGATAGAGTAATTTTTATGGAAAATCCGTACAGCGCCATCTACCGCCGAAAAGCGAAATGAAATTTTCCATAGATTAGTATGCTTTTTTCTTCTCGATAGATTTTCGTACTAAGGGTATACTGCTCTTCGGTTTTATAATGTACCTGCAGGATAAAGCCATTTTTACTTCAGGTAGTCATTTTTACCCGACTATTTCACGTGCAACTATGTGTGTTTGTAATATTTTTAATTACCTTGTATATCCAAAGGCTGCACGGATTTCTAATTGGTATTTTTCTAGTATATTATTTAGTATTGTGGTATAAGGTAACTAATGGCAATCCAAACACAACTCATAGGTCATACCTAGATGACGTCATAAAAAAGGCGGATTTTCAGCGTCATAATTGGGTAGTAACATTTTAAATATGCTGCAAAATTGTATTTCACTTTAAGATTTATTTTCAACCGACTTTAACAAAAGGAGGAGGTTCTCAATTCGATTGTATTTTTTTATTGTTGTTCGCGCGTATCTTCCACATTTATGGACCGATTTTGATAATTCTTTTTTTGTTCGATTGAGTTTTCTTGCGAAATGGTCCCATTAAATTTGTTTTCAAATCGGTTCAGTAGTTTTCAAGTAATCCTGAAAATACTATGACTTTACATCAACTACCTTGACGACTTTGTTATTTATGAACCGAATTAGATGATTTTTTGTTGGGGAAGGGATACCTTTGTGTAGTCTTTTTAACCGACTTCAAAAAAGGAGGTATTCAGTTTGTATGTATGTATGTTTCTCCGCGATTATCTCACGTTTGGCTGAGCCGATTTTTCTACTTAAATAATATACCTACCTGCCAGTGGCGAAGGGTCCATACAAGCCGATTCCCACCGGCTTACCTTTTAGAAATCCCACCCCACCGATCCACAATGCAGATCACATATTTTTGTAGAACTGCTTACCTTCGCCATAGTTTCACCCCTCACCACTGATACCTACACTACCTAATACAGAAGGTACATACACTAAAAATAAAAAAAAATATCATGATTATGTTAACAATCAGAATTGGTATAAGAGAAAATTATAGGTTTGTTTAGCAACGGGCAGGCATTCCAATTTCTGCTCCTCACCTGATTTTAAAGACCGACTAACAGCTATTAAATTAACTCTTGGTTTTATTTATTAATGTAATTACATTAACATTTATTTTTAGGGTTCCGTACCCAATGGATAAAAACGGGATCCCTATTACTAAGACTCCGTTGTCCGTCTGTCTGTCTGTCACCAGGCTGTATCTCATGTACCGTGATAGCTAAGAGTTGAAATTTTCACAGATGATGTATTTCTGTTGCCGCTATAACAACAAATAGTAAAAGCAGAATAAAATAAATATTTAAGAGGGCTCCCATACAACAAACGTGATTTTATTGCCATTTTTTGGTACGGAATCCTTCGTGCGCGAGTCCGACTCACTTTTTATGCATTAATTTACTAATCACGAGATAAGAGAAAAAGAAAAAAAATAATAGCCGGTATTGACGGCAATATTTTACGGTGATTTTATAATTCTAAATTTTTAAACCTTACTAATACTATGTGGATTCTAACGTTACCAAGTTCGCGGCCTAGTCAAGAAAACAAAATTAAATACTTACATACAAAAATATTTTTATTTGTCGACCTAATTTCCATTTAGCTCTATGCACTTCTTTCATCTTTCCGAGATTCTTTAAGACCCTCAAAATATCTTTTATCTTCATCATTAGTCGAAAATTTCATTCCACCACGAATGTTTATCATCTTCAAGAGTTTGATGACGAACCCAAGTTACATTTATAGTTATAAATCGATCTAAAGTTCCAGCTGATCAGCTTCAAATAACTCCAAACAATCCCTTTTTTACCCGACTGCAAAAAAAGGGTTATGTTTTTCGCGCGTATCTTGTAAGTATGTTTGTATGTATGTATGTTTGTATGTAATATTCTTTATTACCTCATATCTTTCAAACGGCTGAACGGATTTCTATGATTAAGATAATTATCGTTAGATTTGTCTTGTCAGCCCAAGTGTTCTTAAGAAGGTGGCGTTATAAAAAAACCACCATGGCGACTGTACGGTGCTATTGTATGTAGTGAAAAAATTTTTTTTTTTAGAATACTGCAATATTTAAAAGAGATGCCTTTATAACAGTTAAGCCTTTCTTAAAGAGATACCATTGTATTGTATCAACCACTGTTTGCAGAAATACTGTGAGTACTCGCACAAAAATAATCGTAAATTAATGTTTCTTGAGCTACACGTTTCAAAGTTTTCTCATCGACTGTTGAAAGACGAGCAAAATATTATATGAGGGTTCTTTGAAAATTCTAGGATGGTCCCTTCAGCGTCAGGCCGCAAACTTTTCAATCCGCCCACGTATTGTATGTACTTATCTTATTTATTTTGATTAAAATCTTTGGAACTAGGTAGTATCTTTAATTCTCTACAGCGCATTAACCTCGTTTTTACAAATTGCTATACAATCAATCTGATTATATTCAGGCGCATCATAGTTGTTTACTCATTTAATATAATGCCAAAGATATTGTTATCAGATAAAACCAAACATATAAAAATAAGGCCACTGGAAAAATTTATACCTATAAGAAATTAATTTGTTTGTTTCGTTATGAATAAAAAATAAATTATATAGTTCATTTAACCCGATAGTCGCTAAGATGAATAAAATTAGCCCAATATAGAGAAAAGGTATAACTCATTGGAATACCTCACAGACAATGTGACCATAACATAATAAATTTTTTGTTTATATTCAGATTAGAAAACAACAACGTGATTCAGAAGTTTTTTATAAAACTCTAAAATGAATTCAATAGTAGATAAAATTAAATAAACCATTTATCACACTCCTTTATAAACTTACTAGCGGCCGCCCGCGGTTTCACCCGCGTGGTTCCCGTTCCCGTGGGAATATCGGAATAAAAAGTATTCTATGTTTTAATCCAGGCTATCTACTATCTGTGTGCCAAATTTCAACCAAATCCGTTCAGTAGTTTTTGCGTGATTGAGGAACAAACATTTCAAGATCCAAACATCCAACCCACAAACTTTCACATTTATAATATTAGTAGGAAGTAAGATAGTAGGATAATAGGTTTAAAGCAATTTCATTATTCGTATGAAAAAATCGTAGTAATAAATTAATAACGTATGAAAAAATAAAAAACTTAAATATTTCTTATGTTTTACTCATTTGTCTATCTAAATATTGAGCTAGGTATGTATTGTTTAAATTGTCACAATTAACTTTTTTTAAATGTAGAGTTTGTATTCTTACTTTTTAACTCCATATAGCAAAAATAAAAAACTTAAAAATTTTCAAAACCTTTTTAGTAAATAAGTTGCGTCACGATCGGTCTACCCTGCCCGTCTATGAAAGCTAATCACGGGGTTGCCAAATATGAATTTAAAACTTTCCCGAAATTTCATTTTATTTTTCCCCAAAACGTTTTGTATGACGATAATACGATGAATGAATGAGAATGAAATGATACGTTTTGTTTGATAATCGTCTACAACCGGTTGAGCTCCACGGGTGCCCCCAGGCACCCGCGAGAAATTTATACCGTCAAGCATCGCGGGTGCCTCCAGGCACCCAGAGATCAAATATTTTGCCAGGCAATATTTTGGCTTATTGTAAATTAAATAAATATTGGATTTAAATTTAATGTTCTGTGACATTGGGCCTTGACGGATATTCTTTTCAATGACGTATAACCTGTCTCGCGGGTGCCTGGGGGCACCCGTGGAGCTCAAGGTATTAAAAACCGGTAAAGTGCGTTTCGGGCCACGCGCCATAGGGTTCCGTAGTTACCTTATATACCATACCATATTTAATACCACTATAATTTTTCGTCTGTAAAAATAACTTTGTTTGTCACAGTGTTGGTATGAATGACAAAGTTATATTTGCGGTTTTGGAAAATATGATATATCTCGAAAACTAATTACTATATCTCGTTGAAACCAATTTTCAGTGAAAGTTTATATTAAGATCTATAGCATAATTTTTTTTTAGATTTTTTTCTCACCTATTTCAAAAGTTAGAGGGGGGGGACACACATTTTACCACTTTGGCAGTGTTTATCTTTCAAACGGTTTACTTTGAGTAAAAATTGTCTTAGGAACCTCAATGTCATTTTTGAAGACCTATCTAAAGACATTACGCACGTATTGGTATGAAGAATTTTTTTTTCAGTTTCAGTTCCATTTTAGAACAGTTATTTTTTTTTATTTTTGTGTTAAATTCGTTAAGCGGTTAACAGAATACATTTACCTACTAAGTTTCAACTGTGTAATCCTAATACTTTCGGAATAAAATGTCTGTGACATACGGACGGACAGACAGACAGACATGACGAATCTATAAGGGGTTCCGTTTTTTGCCATTTTGGCTACGGAACCCTAAAAAGGATATTATAAAGTAGACGATTATCTGAAAGACCGAAATGCATGGAAATGATGTAATACATAACTTGCTAGTATAAGTGCTTTGTTGTTAATAATCCTGTTGTATTATTTCAAATCAAATCAAATCAAATCAAATTGTTTTATTTGCAGAATAGAGGTATTTACAATAATTGGTGTTGTATTACAAAATTTGAGCGCTGTATTCTTACCCAATGGGTGTGCAAAATTAATTATTACATAAAAAAGTCAAACAATTAACATCATGGAAAAATATCGATATGTCACAATAATAATACATTACATTACAATCAATTTAAATGTCAGTGTCACATAGGTATTCAGTCAACGTATAATAGGTTTTATTTATCAAAAAATCTTTAAGTGCCAATTTATATTTAATTATATTATCAATTTGTCTTATGTCTTTCGGCAACTTATTGAATATTTTTGGAGCAATACCATAAATATTCTTTCTAAAGAGAGCAGTTTTATGTGGTATTTGACACAGCTTATCATTATGCCTCTTCGATGAAAATTTAATAAATAATTTTAAATTCGACTTAACAAATACACACACTTCGAATAACGATATATTTATGTGTGAAACACACCGGATGCGTAAGCGTAAGCATGCACGTGCACGTAGACGTACCATGACGTTGTAATTACTGGAACTTTATGAGACATGGCACACCGCTTGCGTGACGTATGCGTGCACGTAGACTGTATTTGTATGCGTACCCCTACACATTGCAGCTCCCATAAGACAATCAGGCTGCGTAACTACGTAGAGCGGAACGTCAACATCGCATTGATGCGTGCAGTAATGACGTTGTACTCAGTGGTATTCCCTATTGGACGTAACATCAAACAAGTTCGAATACGCACGTATCTTTGCTGCGCGTCGCTACGCGCGTAACCACGCGCGTGACTAGGCATTCAGTTGTATTTGTTTACAAATAGTATCAGCATTACCGGTAGTAAGTGGTGTTTTATTTTGTTTTTAAATAATGAATAACTATGTTACAGAATTTGATTATTAGATATTTTGTATTTGACTTTGAGAGAAGACTTTCTTTTCTTCCCAATAATTAAATTTTTCCCCAAAATGGGGAAAAGAACCCTAATCTGGCAGCCCTGGCTAATCACCAGCAGGTAACATGATTTGGATTGGAGCATGAATAGCAATCATACCTACCTCCGCTGGAAATGATGAGCACTTTGTAAATTTGCGTAACAATAAAGTGTCTGTTTCACAGATTTCGGATGTTTCAATTAATTTACTGACAGCCAAGTAATTTCATCCTTGGGGGAGGCCTATACCCAGCAGTGGGTGTCGTGCGGCTGATGTGATGATGATGAAGTAATTTCATAGAAATTGATTATTTTCTATATTCGTTCTATATTCCGGAGAAATTCATATATTTTGGCAGTGACATCCTAAAATTAAAAGCAACATTTAAAATGGGCGGTCATTCCAACAGGACAGGGGATGGACCCCAACATGTGGGTGTTTTCATGTCGATAAAATTCCTTGTCCTTTAAATTATAGCTAATACAAGACCAAAGACATATTGCATTATGTGATCTACTTTTAGCTTTACAGAACATTTTTTTTTACCAAATAATATTCAGTACTACGATGCAAATCTAGATTAATGCATTTCGTATTACTGCAAGACTGGAACTAACCCTCCGATTTTCACCCAATATTGGACTAGCCTATCGTTACGCAATAGGTACCTAACAAGTTTATCTATAGGCACTGAGATATTGGGGCCTTGAACCCTCGCGTGCTAATGGTGTGGGCCCCGCCTCAAGTCAGATGGCTACTATGTAGCGTAGATTGAACACTCGCATTATAGGGCAGCCCAACACTTTCACTAAGTGTGCGCTTGACCTAGCCGCGTCTTACCGGTATCTGCGCCGGTGGCTCTTGTAATAGGCATCGCTGGAATACGAGCCTTGGCACAATTTCAAATATAAAAGTATAATGAATCCGATTGAATATTCCTTATAATTGGATCTTGTGGGACCAAGGAATTCACTCTATTTTTGGTGAGATAACTTATACATGTAACATAAGTTCATAGACGATTAAGTGATTGTTGAAAACATCCAGAACTGTTTCAAAAAAGTGTCCATTTCAAGAAAAAAGCTGTAGAGACCCAAGTAAGCTTTTGGTCCCTGTGAGTGCTATCCAACTCTACCATAAGAATTGTTATTTCATGACTATAAACTTAGAGTAAGACGCCGAAGCCGCGATGCTCGAAGACTATAAAAGTATATAATCGGATACCAAAAAATATAAGGGAGTTGCCATTTAATTTTTGAAAAACAGGCTTACGAAATGGCTTATTGTGATGTGATTAATTTGATTGACATTTTGAATTGTATTATTGAGATTGACATTCCATTAATTGATTTACATTTAGTTGACATTTTGAATTGTATTATTTAGATTGACATTCCATTAATTGATTTACATTTAGTTGACATTTTGAATTGTATTATTTAGATTGACATTCCATTAATTGATATTATTTTTTGTACTTTTTTGCATGCTGAATGAACAATCAGCGAAACATGTAGATCGTTGATTCTTTTTCTAACTGACATATTGTGCACCCACCGTGTTTGGAGCAAAATAAAATATTCTTATTCTATTCTTATTCTAAAAACTGTACTGCTTTACTGTAGGAATTTATTAAGGTTAAAAATAAATTAAAAAAATTAAAAAACCCGCCTGCATAAAAAGACAAGTCAACTGAAAAATGGAAACAAGATTAAATAAATGTTAAATGCAACATGTCATAATAACATGCAGTCGGAGGCATGCATAAAGAAAGTGACATTATGAATGATTTAAATTGTATGCCTCCGACTGCATATTATTATGACATGTTGCCTTTAACATTTATTTTAATCTTGTTTCCATCTTTTCAGTTGACTTGTCTTTTTATGCAGGCGGGTTTTTTAATTTATTTTTTTATTTATCTCTTTTAGTTATATTATATATTACGGTCATGATAAACCTTTTTGAAATCCTTATATTATGCCCTTTAATATGACACCCATATTGCAGTATTCTAAAAAAATATTTTTTTTTACTACGTATAATAGCACCGTACAGCCGCCATGTTGGTTTTTTTATAACGCCACCTTCTTAAGAACATTTGGGCTGACAAGACAAATCTAACGATGTCTTAATCATAGAAATCCGTTCAGCCGTTTGAAAGGTATGAGGTAATAAAGAATATTACATACAAACATACAATACATACTTACAAGATACGCGCGAAACACATAACCCTTTCTTTGCAGTCGGGTAAAAACGGTGGCTCCTTTCACGATAAGACAATGAAAATCAAACATGTACCTACACACTTTTGGTGACTTTCAAAATTTATATTTAAAAAATATTTTTAAATATAGGGTAAGTTAACACTATTATTATACGAGTATTATGTAGAGTCAAAAGAAAATAGGGACCACTATATAGTTTTCCATACAAACGAGCTACTTCTGAAAGGTTTTTATATTATTTGCCGACTTTATTGTCGAACTTACTGTATAATATCTCATATTCGCCGTGTATCATATAAAAATATGCGACTTTTTTTGGCCTGTTTTCGGAAAGTCGTAGAACGAAATGTTGTTGTTCATGATGGTAGTAACAAAGTATACTTTTCCGTTGTTGGTGTTTTACAAATAACCCTGTACTTTCCGTGGTAGTATCATATATTATCCATATTTTGGCAACTGCAGATTTATTGCTTTGTTCCAATAGCTAAAAGCAGTTATCATGCAATAAAAAATAATGAGCAATTCTGTAATCACGAAAATCTAGTGCCGATGAAATTTCGGAATTCTTTCCTACATTCGCATGCTTGGGTTCATAATTAACAGAATACCAGTAAATAGATCCAAGAATAAATGATATTGAAATTAATACCGATAACAGAAGTTAGTTGCAACTGTTCCAAATGTTTTCACAACACAGTGCTTAAAAAATAGTTAAAAAATAATAAAAAACCGACATCAAAAAACCTACCTCTAAAAAGCAAGAAATAATATTCGTAATAATAAAAATACGTCTATTGAAGTCGGGTGGGGCTGGAGTACAGATTCCTTTTTTTAACCGACTTCCAAAAAAGGAGGAGGTTCTATGTTCGTCTGTATATTTGTTTTTTTTTTTTGTGTATGTCCACCGATTACTCGAAGACGGCTGGACCGATTGAAATGATTCAAACGTTATTACATTAGGCACACTCCCGAGTTGGTCCCATTTTTTAAAATTTGGAAATCGGTTCAGTACTTTTCAAGTGATTTTGAAAAAGAGCACGAAAATAGTATGATTTTGTGTGAATTACCTCGATGATTGGTCGTATTACTTCTTTGTTTATGAACTGAATGAGATAATTATTTTTTGTTGGAAGAGGGATATCTTAAGTGTAGTTTTATAGACGTATTTTTATTATTTCGAATATTATTTCTTGCTTTTTAGAGGTAGGTTTTTCGAAGTCGGTTTTTTGTTTTTTTTAACAATTTTTATTATTACGAATATTATTTCTTGCTTTTTAGAGGTAGATTTTTGAAGTCGGTTTTTTGTTTTTTTTTTTTTTTAAACTATTTTTAATTTTTTTATTTTTAGTGTAGGTTCCTTGTAGGTAAGGTATATTATAATATGTAGAAAAATCGGCTCAGCCAAACTTAAGATAATCGCGGAGAAACATACATACATACAAACTGAATACCTCCTTTTTTGAAGTCGGTTAAAAAGACTACACAAAGGTATCCCTTTCCCAACAAAAAAATCATCTAATTCGGTTCATAAATAACAAAGTCGTCAAGGTCAAACTGAGAACCTCCTTTTTTAAGTCGGTTAAAGAACCTACACTTAAGATATCCCTCTTTCTACAAAAAAATAATTATCTTATTCAGTTCATAAACAAAGAAGTAATACGACCATTATCATCGAGGTAATTCACACAAAATCATACAATTTTCGTCCTTCTTTTAAGATTACTTGAAAAGTACTGGACCGATTTCCAAATTTTAAAAAATGGGACCAACTTGAGAGTTTACCTAATGTAATAACGTTTGAATCATTTCAATCGGTCCAGCCGTCTTCGGATAATCGGTGGACATACACAAAAAAAAAACAAATATACAGACGAACTCCTTTTTTGGAAGTCGGTTAAAAAGTGCGAACACCGCCGAGCTGCTGAGATTTATGTAAGTAGTTAAATGGATGAACTATAAGGAAATTAACTTGAGTCATTATTATACACGTTCGGTGTTCACAGCAACACCAGCCATACTGCATTATGGCAACTACTAGTTAACGGGGTCACGACAACCGACGCGGAATACTAAGATAACCATGAATTTCTTCATATTCCTCAATCCATAATAAGTTCTAGTAATATTATCATCTTTACTTATTTGAGAAATTTCAATATTACTTTAATTAATAGCAAACAAAAATATGACTTTTAAGTAAGTATTAAAAATGGTGTTTAGTTCGGTCAAAGTAGACATTTCAATTTACAATGATTTGCATACTTAGAGCTAAAAGTTGGTGCAGACCTTGGGGCAAATAAAATACTAACTGCCGTACAAAAAAAGAAGAATAAGTTTATACCTAGTTTAACCAAAAATATTGCTTAGCAGTATTAGGTACTTCTTACGTTTAATGTCTCAAAACATCATTAGGTATTATTCCCAAACAATTTTTTTGGTTATTCTAAGTAGTTATAAACTTATATTATTATTCGTTTATTTGTACCTAACGGCAGTAAAAGTCCCCATCGACCCCTCTCTGCTAAAAAAGTGATATAAGGTCAAAGTTTTTAATTTTTTCCCTCAGATATCGTGAATCTAAAAGTTAAATAAAGAAGTCGCATACTGAAAAGTGGTCTTTACAAACCGATATTATGTTTAAAAGACCCATATCCAACGACACCCTTACAGTTTGCATATCCTATCCTACTAATATTATAAATGTGAAAGTTTGTGGGTTTGGATGTTTGTTCCTCAATCAAGCAAAAACTACTGGACGGATTTGGTTGAAAGGTCATTGGGCATATTTGACCTGCTTGATGAAAGTTCGCGTACAGAAACCAAACCAGTTTTAAATTGAAGAATTTAATCCCACTTTTAAAAATATGTATTTTTTTTTATGTACCGACCGGCAGAAAAAAGTTATTCCACATTATCTGTGTTAATAAAGCAGAAGTTTTTACTTTCAGCATTGTGAAAATGTGTGGTACAAGCATAATAAACGTTTGTATTGTCTTTATTTACTTATTTTATTTTATTTATTATTGAAATGCTATGATGTAATGATAAAAAATGAAACATGACGTCCTGCAAGAATGCGACCCATACCCCTGCGTAGCAGATACATTTATCTACATTCCTAGCCCTATTTCGTTTGTGTACGCCGTAGGCCCAATGTCCTAACAAAATGCAATGACCTTTGGCACACAGATAGTAGATAGCTTAGATTGAAACAGGATACTTTTTGTCCCGATATTCCCATGGGAACGGGAACCACGCGGGTGAAACCGCGGGCGGCCGCTAGTTTAGGAATATTACACTCAGATATTGAGTTGAATATCAAATTCTTGGTCGGGTCGGTATCACTCGTCAGTTTCCCTAATTCGGGCGAGCTTGTATAACGTTTTTGGCAAAGATATATTATTTACTGCAATTGATAAATGGATCCGGCATAAAACGTGTTGGCGAACAGTAAGAATGCACATTGCACACATTGAGTTTGATATGTACGTACAAGTTGGCCGGTTGTACTGTAATACCCGCAATGGGTGCCCAAAGCATAGCCAAGATGGTTGGCAACTTCGCAAGTTTAAAGTTTGACAAATGAGATTAATTTATAGCCTTGTGAGAAATCTTGTCTGATCATAAAGCTGTTTCATTTATTTGTTCTTTAATTTTTAATTATGCAAAAAAAGGAAATTATGAAAACAGGAAAATAAGGCATACCATAGTTTCCTGTTACCACGACATTAAATAATTTAAACGAGAAGCAACGTACCTTTTTATTTTGATATATTTAAACACGTAATAGTTTGCATTGAGGCCAAAAAAAATTTTACTCCGAAGAAAGATACCTACTTCTTAGCGTTAAGATTTATGTGAACACCCAAATCCAGTATTTCAAGTGCATAATTTAATAATGGATGTAAATTTAAGATTTCGTAAAAAAGGCAAGCACTTAATTTCTAATTAAAAATTGTTATAACACTGTTACTTGACTTAATTCTGTTCACTTCTTTGCAATCTTGGAAGCAAGACATGTTTAAAAGAAATAAAATCCATTCTTTTGAGATATTGCATGGCGTCTGGCGCCCGAGGCTTGTTGGCTACTGCTTTTTGTTGCTTCGAAGGATATAGCGCCTGCAGTGCTCTTGGCCGCCTGCCACATGAAAAAAGATTGCTCTGAGATTATTTATCACTACTCTCCATAAAGTAAGTTACATAAACTTACATGCACTTTTATATAGAGCCTATGCGCAAAATGTTTATCGCAGTCAATGTACTTTTAATACAAACTAACTTTGTATTAAGAGTATTTTCAGAAAAGTTCACAACATTATTTCAACCTCGAGACACACTGCTGGGCAGGCTTGCCCCAAGAATCTCCAAGACAATCGGTCTGCTAATCATAAAATCCAAGTTAGAACATTAGTAAAAGTATGTTTTCATTTTTCTAACATTTATGTTAGGTATAATTACGATTTACGATTTCTAAGATATCTAAGAACAAAGTTTCTTCCTTTAAATATTTTTTTTCGATCCATTTTAGTTTATTTTTTATCTACTTACTTAGTAGTTAGCGTTAGGTTCTAATAACGCATCGTTAACTGCGAAGCATCTTTTTGCATGATTACCGTATTTCCAACCGTACTAATTGATGTAATTTAATAGGAAAGTGTATAATTAGATTAACTAGGTAAGTTGGATATTTATGTTTTCTTTCCCTTCAAAAAATTATCTGCAGCCGGCTTATTTTTTTATCTTCCAGAGAGCAACGGAGTGAAAGAAGAAATACCTTTTAACTAAAATTAAAATAACCAATGACAACACAGAAGTAGTTTTTTTTTCTTAATTATACAATTAACTTTTGTAAGATCGTAACGCTTGTATCGCTTTTTGTAGCTCAGCCGTTATATAGGCTGCATTTTTATTCACACTCCATAAGGATGTGTTCAGTCTGTTGGCGACTGGCTGAGATGCCACCTTTTTGATACTTTCTGTTTTATATTTTTATAATGACGTTTTCCTTGAAATATGCTTTATGGTTGTCTTTTGGTTCCTCTGCTTTGTTGTCATATTCCTTGTGCTCCAGACCTTTGCTCATTGATTACCTACTAAGTAATTAAATTGTTATAATAACTAAGTGTTTCCATCATCCTCCAACTACAGTCCATTTTAGCTCACCAACACAGTCTATGAAAAATGTTGGTCATGCCTTACTAAACTGATCACGCGATCTCTTTGATTGGTATGGTATTTGAAATGTAAATGAGTAAATAACTTCCTATTGCTATTACTAGTGCTATTTGTTTTAAGCTAATTGTTGGTCTTTCTAAACATTAAATAAATAAATATAATAATGATGCAACTCTCCAAAGAAAAAGACTGAACCGTTTTTATATAAAAATATAATTTATACTCACCACTTTCTCTTCAAGAATATCATTATTGTTGTTGTTGCTCCCATATTTTAAGGCACCGTTTTCCATGACCACAACTGATCGTCGGGTTTACTTTGATTATGTTTTTCACATAAGTTACAAATTGTTTATTGCCTACATCGTAAATAATTCATTTTAGATGCAGTTTACTTCACATAATCACACAATATCTCTATACACAATCACATTCATTTATTTAATTGTTTACTGTCATAGTCTTCAGGCCCGTACTTGGATGACTAAGAGATGATACTCGTATTAATGTTATTTTCTAAAGTTTAGACGGTAATTTAATTGATAGGTACACTTTTATTGTCTCACTCACACGAGTAGTTTTTTTTAAACTGAGAATATGATCAAACTATGGTAAAGCATAGACGTACACATTTAGGTCGACGACAATAATTTCAAATTACTAAAATATTGATTGTTTCGAGTAATAACGTCGCCACCGCAACTTATATGAAACATTTGTTAGTAAGGTTCTGATTGGCGAGACGCTGTAGGCTAGAGTGCCTGACCGTACCATGCACATTACAGCATACTCATCGTTTTATTATCTAAAAATTGCTAATGACAATGGTGACTTTCATTAATAGTGATATAACAAAAGAAGCTGTCTTTGCGCCTCACGTCACGATGCACTTACAAATTGTTGTTCATACTTATGCTTTTAGCTAGTAACAGTAAGTTTTGCCCAAAACAAGTTACACTAAGTTAAAATAGCGAGCGTTACGATTATGTAACCATAATAAGTGGCCGTTGCTACGTTACTTATCATTGTAAACACATTTCTTTGTTCAGATTTCACATGTTCACTTGCAATTCGATTGAAACTTATGATATTTCTCAAACTTTTCGCCTTCACATCGAGTAGATAATATCGTTTTGGTGGAATTTGAAATGCATTGTTTTATTAGTCACTGGCACTTCACTGGTGAATGCGAAAGTTTCGAGTGTTTTACGGGTTAGGCACGAGGTGTAGGATGTGAGCAGGCATGTGGGCATGCGGGGATGTTGTTGTGTCCTGGCATGGTGCAGCCGGGCGGGCGCGGCGAGGGCGGCGGAACACTGCGGCGCGGCGGGCGCGGGCGCGGGGGCGGGCGGGCCACCGCACCGCATACTCGCGCCGCCCTCCGCCTGCCGCACACCATCGCACCACTCACCATCATTTATTATTGACAGAGGACCTTGGACTATTTACTAATTTTCTTTCTTCTTTGCATACTGAGGTTTAGTGGGTCAATGGCTAGTTTGTTACGTGTCCGCTCGATATTATGCTACGTACCTATATTCAATGGTAACAATCTAACAGTATGTTTGCTAATGAGGCAGATTTGGTAAATCGATTTATTAATTAATGCGGTTAAGAGGCTGGTAATATGACAAAGGTTCGGATGGCGTATCGAGATAACATAATTGGAATGACGAATTTCGATTGTAACAGCGTGACTGGCATATTCACATTATCGAATTTAACGATCATTCTATATCAAATAAAAAAGAAAGCTAAATATTTTAGGGTACCTACTTAAGATTTTATTCGAATAATCAGTTTAACGAATTTTCAATCGGCAACCCGAAAAACAAAATTTGATGATCCACCTATTTAGGATTCCTTTTATATTTAGGTGTATTACTTATAAATTCGAAACTGACGGACTTTCTTAAAATCATTCATTCCCTATTTTACTTCCTTAAGCCTTACTGTATATGAGGTATTTATGTACAAAATTTCAAGTCTCTAGGTTCAGCAGTTTGGGCTGTGCGTTAATATATCAGTCAGTCAGGACTTTTAATTTTATATATATAAATAGACAAAAAAAAAATAAAGACGACTCCTTATGACTATGCCAGGCAAACTAATAATTCCAATATGTATCAGAAAACAAACAAAAGGGCGCGATACAGAGGGTGAGAAGTTATAATCTCAACTTACGAATGACAAACGTTGAAAGTCACTAAGGGTGATTGATGACGCAATTTTTGTACGTCACAACTGTGACGCGTAAGCGCAAGTAAAACGTAAGTGGTGTGGTCGCGTGGACTGCTTAGGTAATATAACATAGATAGTCTGTATACTCTACTTAATGTCAGGTATCGACGAGTAAGGTGGGGTTGACTTGCAATACTGAAGGTAGACCACATAGCTAATATTGAACTACCTAGGTATGGGCTACCCTACCCTCGTTGTGTATTAGGGTTTTCTCGAAACATTATAAAAAAAACTAGTTTATTTAGTGCAAAATTTCATAGGTTCCGAATAGCACTCTTCAAAATAATACTATCTACGTCATATTTTTCATATTAACGCCTTAAGATATGAAGACTATTTAAAATACGTTAATCTTTATATCTCTTTATACTGAGTTTGTTTACGATATGTTTGATAACAACGTTATTCTGAGCCGCCAGCCGAAGAAGATAATAGTGTATTGCATATTAAAGTCTATATTTGTGTATTTATCGAGATCCATATATTGGACATTACCCGTGGTGTGACTTTGAAATAATAAAATTTTATGGATAACACAATTAATTGACATGTAACGATGACTTCGATGTTTGTTCGATCGATGTCATTGTTACAAGTCAATTCGAAATAGGTATTTTGAATTTCGATTTCATCGAAATAGGTATTTCAGCCATAAACTTAAACGTTTTCGTTTCTAATGCAAGTAAATAAAGGATACCTTGCCGTATGCAAGCATTAACCACATCTGGCTCAATATCTACAGTGGATTTCTGGTTTTCCAAGGCATGACAATAGCACAGAATATGTAATAGTAGTTACTAACGTACAATAGTCTGATTTGAATACAAAGCAGAATGCAGGGATATTATACAGAACAATCTGCTATTTATTGCTATAGATTCCGCATAATGTAATGCCAACATTTGTCCAATAGAAATTGAAAACACTTGGCCACTGGTCGGGAATCAGATTCAGATTTGCATATATGAAAATGGGAAAACCGCTGAAATTGTTTGAATTGCCAAGCATCGTTCTTTTTCACGTAGGTACCTATTAAACCTGAATGGCGACAATCGCGATATGGTGCCGCATTTATAAAAAAAGACACTATACATTGCAATGGGACTTGATATTGTTTTTCCTGGTATGTACATAGCAGTGCGTAGTACTTGATGGAAGCACAGAAATACAATTTTTTACATAGTGAACACTCTTTGAAATATTTCTTATAAAGATTTCGTAGCGTTGCACCGACTAGATAAATCACAACACTATACGGTGTGTGAACAAGAAGAGTATATAAGAAGAATATTATGTTAAACAAGCAGTAGATAACATTCGTTAAATGAAAGGGCAGTTGGTGAGTATTTCAACAAACTTTCAATAGAGACCAAAATTAGTTTGATAAATAAAAAGTTTGCTAAACTTGTGTGTATGGCAGTTTAGATTTTAAATACTTCGGAACCTAGTAGGTTTCTGATATGTTACGTTTCGCATATGCACAAACAATTAATACTTACTTTAATGTTGTAATTTGATATTTAAATGTTTGTACAAGTGTGTAGACGTTTTTCGAACCCTTAAAGTTACAAGTGTGAAGGTGGTCTATTGTTATTATTCACTTTATTAGATCATAAAATAGGTATATACTTATTAAATATAATAATTTTAGAATGATATCGCTAATTGTACCTAATTGACAACATTTCAACATTTTTGTCCTGTGTTTTTATTTGTTATTTAGAAATTACTGATTATTCTAAGTATATATTATTTAAAGCTGGTATTTATCATGTATTTATACTATTGAAAACGATTGTAACTTTTGAGTGAAAAGTAAATAGGTATATACACCTTATGAATAAATTGCGTATTTTTTGCTGTTGCGTAACTTCGATCGCATTCTCTCCGCATCTTTTTTTTCAATTAGCCATACCCAGATATTAAATGTACCTATACCCTATAATTTGTTCGCATTGCAGGCAGTGGATGTTTGTTCTGTGTCGTAATAAACGCCATAACGGTTCGCGCACGAGGGCGGTAATTAGCCGCGGCCCGTAAAAACTGACGAGCCCTCGACCACGTCGTTTGCTGCGGATACGGAAGCCAGCACTCATACACAACGTGTTACAAAATGACCTCTAATGCCGAATATGGTAAGATAGGGACCTTTTAATTGAATAACTTTTACTATGGGCATAATTGTTTATTCTTATGCTATAGGACCAACTCTGAAATCGCGAAAAAAATCAGCTGTTTCATAATACAAAAATTCTTTGAAGGCCCTCGCCCGTCCTTACTGGATAATACGCGCAATTATCGGAAGCTATTCGTTTCGCCTCTTACGGCCGCTTGATAAGAAACTTTGTATTATTTTTTATTATAGAATACATATCAAGTGAAAATTTATATTTGATGCAAAAGCAGTAAGTAATACTAAATAAATAATTTAGTTCCAAGTTGAGTAGTTCATACTTAACTAAGTTTAAATTAAAATATACTAAAACGTATAGGTAAAATGTACTTAGGTATATGCTTACCAAATACTCAGTTCCTATCTTTTCTTTTATTTATCTTAACTGCAATTAAATTAAAAGTGCAACTGATTTCCATATAATTACATTGATTTTCACGAATTTATATACATTGGATAAAACATCACGTTCACTCACGTAAAAAGACCTCTGACGCTCATAGCGAATGTATTTACGTGACGTGAACTCTACCTTTAAATCTAGGTTATGTATATCCCATGGTGATTTTACCTGTAGTGCAATGGTTAAATAAATGAGTTATCGTTTTTTCGTGTCGTTATTGACCTACAACTGAATATTAGGGTGGGTACCCACTTAGATTCGCGAACATGGTGCTCCGCGAACCTATTATTGCAGATTCGCAGAACTCAATGTTGACGCTATTGGGAACTTCTACTTGCTATCTCAGATTAAATAAAAAAAAAACCGGCAAAGTGCGTGTCGGGCCACGCGCCGTAGGGTTGCGTAGTTACCTTATATACCATACCATATTTAATACCACTATCATTTTTCGTCTGTAAAAATAACTTTGTTTTTCACAGTGTTGGTATGAATGACAAAGTTATATTTGCGGTTTTGGAAAATATGATTTACCTATCTCGAAAAGTTACGACGCATAGCTTTGAATATCAAAATAAGTTGACAGTTGACAAACACGACTAAATAGTTATGAGACCCATCGCTTTGAATATCAAAATAAGTTGACAGTTGACAAACACGTCTAAATAGTTATGAGACCCATCGCTTTGAATATCAAAATAAGTTGACAGTAGACAAACACGTCTAAATAGTTATAGAGACCCATCGCTTTGAATATCAAAATAAGTTGACAGTTGACAAACACGTCTAAATAGTTATGAGACCCATCGCTTTGAATATCAAAATAAGTTGACAGTAGACAAACACGTCTAAATAGTTATGAGACCCATCGCTTTGAATATCAAAATAAGTTGACAGTTGACAAACACGTCTAAATAGTTATGAGACCCATCGCTTTGAATATCAAAATAAGTTGACAGTTGACAAACACGTCTAAATAGTTATGAGACCCATCGCTTTGAATATCAAAATAAGTTGACAGTTGACAAACACGTCTAAATAGTTATGAGACCCATCGCTTTGAATATCAAAATAAGTTGACAGTTGACAAACACGTCTAAATAGTTATGAGACCCATCGCTTTGAATATCAAAATAAGTTGACAGTTGACAAACACGTCTAAATAGTTATGAGACCCATCGCTTTGAATATCAAAATAAGTTGACATTTGACAAACACGACTAAACGACGGCATAAGAACTCGCGGGGTGTGGTGACGTAATTGATTCTAGGGCGGTGCGGTGAGTGTGCTTTCTGTACGTAGTACCTACGTCTGTGGCGGAGGTAATAAATAAAATTATAAACGCGCTTATAAATAATGCTATCAAAAAATTATTAATATTATAAAAAGGTAATGGCAAAATTTTGAATAGGTACAACATTAGGTGAATGGCTTTATAATTGAAGTGATAAGATGTTTGTGATACTGATACGGATTTTTAATTTAGTTAGCGATAAAGTGTGTTAGTCTAAAGGCGTTGCTTGGATATTTATTTTATTATTTATGCCTGAATAAAACTTGTGTACAATATTATTATATAGTTTAGTGCTTTGCCGGATGTCGTGACGGGCGGATAATCGCACTCCGGTCAATTAAATCGACCATAAATTATTAATAATAATTATTGTGATAATAGCTATGTAAATGAGAAAAGTTTTGATTGTTTTTTAAATAATTAAGTTCTAAGTGCCTAGTTATAATGGAAGGCAAAAAACAAGTGAATGGCCACGCGCCAAAAACAGAGAAAAGTAGCAAATCAGAATCGCCACTGACGAAAGATGTTCCTAGTTTTATATCTAGGTTTTTCTTTTGCTGGATGATGCCTATGTATTACAATGGCATGAAAAGGGACTTAGAAGAGTTTGACATGGTACCTGCTAAGCACCAATACGACTCTAAATTAGTGGGAGACTTATTAGAAAGGTAAGAGATATCTACCCTAGATTGAAAGTAATTATTGTATAACACAGCAGTATAAAATATTAAAAATCAAGTTGCCAATAATTTTTTTTGTCTTAATTGATATATTGGCACTATGTTGATAATATGTAGCATTACCATTAACAACTATATTTTATTGAATTTTTAGATTTTAGCATTCACAAAGCTATTTTTATATATTAAGTTACATAATATAATTGAAAAAATAATAGCAAAAATCGACTCACCCGTAGCAGCTCAGACGGGACTCGAACTAAGGGTGCGCCTTAGGATTCCGTAAAAAGTACTCGAAAATTTCGCCACACCCACTAGCGACTCGGTAGCATAATTGGTTAGTGCATTGGGCCGGAATCCTAAGTATTCGAGTCCCGTCTGAGCTGCTACGGGTGAGTCGATTTTTGCTAGTTTTTTTTCAATTATATTAAGTAACTTAATACTATAATACAATTAATTAAACTATATTTTACACCTGGAATAATATCCATACCTACGTAATGTTCACTATGCGAATACAAAGTACAAATGGTAATTTTGATTATACCAGGAAAATGAATTTAACTTTAAACTAGAAATTATTCCAAATGTTTAACATTTTAGAAGTTGATGACAATTTTAATCCCAGTATAGTATGAATTGAAGTATTCGGTTAACAAAAGCCTTTAAGGCTGTAAATATATTCGCATTTCGAAGAATTTTCGTTTTTCCCGTTTTTCCATAAAAGTTATCTCAAGAATGAAAGCATTACCATTGATGTAAACTTTAGTTTTAGGAAGCAAAATTCTTAAATTTCTTAAATCTGTTCAAGTGGAATTTTAAATTTGCTTATCAGAGGTATTTTTCACAAAAGTTTCTGCTGTAACAAATAAGAATACGACTCATATTTATTTTTTCACTTATTGTTTGTATTGTCAAGGAGTGCACTATAGAGAGAAAATTAAAAAAAAATGTTTTTAATTACAGAGAAAATAATATATTAAAACTCAAATCGGTACACTTTGACATGTTTTTTTACTGATATTTAAAGATTCTAAAGTTTTTTTTAGGAATAATGAGGTATTAGTCTAATGTATTGCGTGTTTTGTATATCCATATACCTATCCATGGAGATAAATATACTAGAGAAGCACTTACAGCGCCACATTGAGGCCACTTCGAATATGTCGGCTGACATATTATTATGAAAGAAAGATAGAAAGAAAATACATTTATTTTGGAAACACACAACGATACACAACATTACAAAGACAGTACAAAGAACTAAACACATACAAGGCCAATAAACGAATAACATTGCGCATCGTCACGTGATGCCAAAACTGTACTCAGCAGCAAGCTAGGCCTGCTGCACTGATATTCTGCCGAGCACAGTAAAGATATCAGGACCGAAAAACACAGTTACACATAATTTTTTTTTACAAAATACAAGAGAAATAATAGAAAAGCACAAAGATCATAAAACTGTTTTACGGAACAATATAGCAATATTATTTTTCACTCCTCTTGCTCAAAAAGTCCGTCATTATAACGTACAAGAGCTGAGATAAAATAGCATTATAACCCCTAGGGGATAAAGTTTTTTCTTTTTTTAATGTTTGTCTATTACCATTGAGCCTACTAAAACGAAAAAGTCTTTATTCATAATCACGAATATAAACTCGCTCGGCTTAATATTGTTTCTCATTCTTATTTTTGAAAATGAAATAAATGCATCTCTTCGGTGAAATCATAGACTTATTTATACTCTGTGCACAGAGTGAATCGTAGAATTCGTGGTTGTGTTGCTTAGCTGCTACAGCAGAAATTAAAAAAAGGTACCATGGCGCGAAATCTTTAGAATTTTTCTATAATTACAAACTGATTGAATTGTGTGACTGTAATAGGAAAGAAATAATTTTCAACTTTTGCCATTAAGCACAAATAATTTATTTAAATATTGTACAACAAGTTTATGAATTGGAGGAAAGAAAAACGAGTGGATACGTTTCCGGAAGTAGGTATAAACTATTTAATATTGTATTTTATTTTCTCGCAATCGTAGTAAAAAGTATAGTGTAACACACGACGCTAAAACCCATTGTAACTCGGTTTCTATTTATTCCCTCGCTAAAGCTCGGGAATAAAACTACCTCGCATGCAACGGGTCATTTAATAGCGTCTTGTATAACAATCTACTATTAAACTGTGCAGTGCATGCACAGTTTATTATGTGAAGCTTATGTCAAGAAGTGCTCAGTAGGAGGCCAACAGGGAAACAGCTCTTCAAAATGGTCAAAATGCGTACCTAGTGAAAAAGTGCGCCTCGAGGTCAAAAAACTTGTCACATCAAAGAAAATTACTTTTTAAGCAATCATTTATTGTTTTTGTATTACTATTAACGTTAAAAACACAAAAAATAAATAAAATTTTATCATAGGTACCATTTTAGGTTCAGTGCTAGGGTAATATGCCTAGTTAACCGGCCGCCCCCAGTTATCCGGCCCCCCAACAGTTTTTCGAATAAAATAAGAAATTCGTGGCAAATTCTTAACAATTTGGATATTTTCCTGGCAGCACTGTTATCGATCTATCGAATGGTATGGACGCCACTAGCGAAACGTTACGTAATATTTTATAATTTGTGTTTCACGTTGAAGCCTACCGCATCTGGGTCGATTTCGCAAGTGGAGATAAAAAAAAATAGTGGAGAGCTCTTGCCAAATAGTCAATATTGTCCTTCAGGGCATCGTTAAAAGGTAAATATTTAGTTTGTTCTCAAGGTATGTTGTTATTTATTACTATTTTAACGTTAAATATGGCTTAATAAGCAGATATTTAGTAATATCAAGGGGCCGCATTACTAGACAACGAAACCACATGTTTCCAGTATACCGGCCGGGGGCGGGTTAACTGGGACTGAGCTCGATATATTGTTTTGTCTCTTTTTGTTAAAAGAGGGATTCCATAGAAGAATGTATAATGCTATCCCTTTTTATTTATTTTAAAGTACTTTGTGTCCAGTACTCGGCCGCCTAATTGTGCTTGTATTAGAAGTTGTTTTTTTCTTTTTGTATGGAAACGGGTGGCCGGGTCTACTGGGTGCTTGCCCAGTTTACCGGCCTCCTAGTATACACTAGGAGGCCGGTATACTGGCTATCCTGCAAAATACTCCCAGTACACCGGCCAGCTTTGAAATTTATCTACTAATAAAATTAATTGTGCGTCTCGTGAACAAGCGACGGCGACGTGCCCGCCATCCAGGTCGTTGACCCTCGCTGAATACCTATTTGTCTCTTGTTATTTCCGAAGTGTATGTCAGCGAATTACTCAAACGAACGCTACTGCATTGAACGATGTGTTTTTTTAAACAGACTTGCCTATTAGCTAGACTTCTTTATTTCTACACTACACTTTAATACTAATCTATATATTATAATCAGAAAAAAATACACAAAAATATTATTATACCTATATTATTATTGAATACCAATCAATGTTATTGATTGTTAATATTTAATTTTTTATAGATTATACGTACTTCCGGTCATTATCATAATACCCATAATATTTATTGTTATTGTTTATAAGAGACCTATTGACATTCGGCAAATTATTATTTGTTACCTATGTCTTTTTGAGCTCGGTGGCGCAATTGTTCAGCGCCTGGCCCAGCGATTGCGGAAGTTAAGCAACGTTCGCAAGGGTCGGTCATGGGATGGGTGACCAAAAATTTATTATCTCGAGCTCCTCAGTGCTTCGGAAGGCACGTTAAGCCGTAGGTCCCGGCTGCATTTGCAGCACTATGTTAAAAATATAGAAAATCCAAGACGGCGGCCAACTTTTTTGTTTGTGGATCGAATTCGATGAAACTCGGATTTTGGTACTATTTTGACATCCATTCAAGTAGTAGGTACTTAATTGAATGGATTTTAACCTAGGTCAGTCATTTAAAGATTTTAGGATTTTGTGTGTGACGTCGTGACGTGAGTGAGTGATCTATGTGCTTGTATTGTACTAGTATAATAGTTTAACTAAAGGAATGACCGAAAATCAACATTATTAAATTATCACTCATGTTACCACATTAAGAATAAAATCTTTCAATGTTTATAGAATGAAATCGATTTTCATATTGAAGTAGTAGGTTGTAAAAAATCAAAATTTTATAGCTATTTCGTGAAGATAAGTGTCATACTGATAAAAATAGTATTATATACGTAGTTGCGCAGTTTATTACATACTGTAAAAATGAAAAAAAAAATAGGACGCGAACGTAGTTTTGTCTTTTCAATGCACGATCTACCTAATTCCGAAATATTACATAAGTAAGTATAATATCTTTACTAAAAAGGGAAAAATGGAAACTGACACCTTTATGATAGGCAAGTTGCATGTTAGTGGGCATGTTAATTTATTATTATTCAACTCAGATCGTGGAATTTTGTCGAATTTCAATCAGTGGACCGTTCGTCACAGACGAAAGCATTAGTGATTAGAGAAACAATTACAGTAGTATAATACGGAGATAAGGGTTTTTCTTTCGAATTTGGGATTACTAATGTATGGGCAAAAAACCTTTATACTACACCTGCTCGGAAAGCACCTTGATACTTTATCAAATTTACGGTAGAAAGTACGTCATTGCATATCGAACAAATATGCGGGGAGAAAACGCATCTGAGCGGGAGAGAAAAGTGTATGAAAATCCATTTCTTACGTGGTTTTTCTTTTTTAATTTTGGGTAAGACTATGCGCCGGTAACCTAAATATAAAAAGCCAAAAAGTTTTTACAGTGAGTTTTTATCTCCAAGTTCGCAAAATGACACTGGCCACTAGCTGTGTGTCGGGCTGGCAGTGCGACCCTGCGGCGGCAGGATCAACAATTTGAAAAAAGAACATGTTAAAATTGCAGACGCCATTGGCGCCATTTTCAATTTGTATGTTGTTTGAGGATTCAGTTTTCGTAGAAAGTAAAATAAAACTATCAAAATGAATTTCAATATAAATTTCAATTAGTAAAGAATTAGGTTTTTATTTTCCTCGTAGGTGTAGTATAAAGCACTATGTATCACTCGAGAGAAAGTGCGATTCCCGATCCCGGGTGTTTTAAAGCCCTCGCCTACGGCTCGGGCTTCAAACGACACCCTCGACGGTAATCGGTCTCTTTCTCCTCTCGGTGAACAATGTGCTATTCCCAAAATATCACATCGCAAACTATTTTACGCAAATTTTCATTTGGCAAAAGAACTTATCGCAATTTTTCAGTTAGCAAAACTCTTTTTGGCAAATTATTGTTTAGCAAATAATTATTTGGTCAAAGTTTTATTTTACCAAGTATTATTTAGTCAAATATATCGTTTGGCAAAACATTCTCTTCCCAAAATATAGCATGGCATCTGATTTACGACGATGAAGTACCAATACCTCCTACTTTAGTTTTTAGCAATTTTTAGTTTTTATGCCAAATTGACATAAAATACAATTTAGCATGTACGGTCAAAATGTCCTAACGCAATATTGTACTATTTAATCCATACAAATTTTGCTGCGAATATACCCTAGCAAAGGCGGCATTATTTGTTATTTGTTATAATAATAGTTAATTTTAAGGATAAGTAAATAAATTAGCCTACACTATCGCATTGGGTTAAGAGCCTGTAATGATAGTTGTAAGTTGGAAAATAAATAAAATAAATAAACTTTATAGGGAATAGTACCTAATTATCTAAAAAAAAATATGTTCGAAAACCTCCTATCTACTCCAAAAAATTTACAAAATTATTGCCAAAAATGTGGAAATGTTTTTTAACTTTACTTACTGGAAATAAAGTTATTTAATAATCCTTGAATTTTACACTATTTCATAATTAATAATACCTACTATATAATCCTCCCAATTTTCCAAAATTATTTTTAAACGTTAAATTACGAATATGTATTATAACAACTAATTAAAAAATGTAAGTTTATAAAATACTTACTTATTCGGATTTAAAACAAAAACCATAGTGAATCGTTTATAGTTACTTAATTTATGAAAATAAATATAATTTTACCATTATCCTGTTATAACTATCAATAATATTGATTTCTGCCATTTGTTCCTTTTATACTTGGAATTCCTATATGCTCCTGTCCTATGGCTATTCCTGTAACAGTAAAAATAAATTATCATTTGCCAAACTTACGCTATAAATAAGTTAAGTGCGTATTAAGGAAGTGACAATTTGACCAAACATTTTTTTGGAATATAATATTTGCCAAAATAAAACGTTTGCTTAATAAACATTTGACTTAATAAAACTTAACAAAGTAAAAATATGCCAAATTCATTTGGGAAATGAAACTAGTGCGATACGTTATTTGGGAAGTGAAATTTGACCAAAAATAATTTGGACAAACGGCAGAACCCCCGTGTTTTTGTTAGAGCAAAAATAAGAGTTTTTTTACTTTAAGGATAATGTAAACACAATTCAGCTATGTTAAATAATCGTATAATATTTTATATGATTATTTTCGTGTAGGCAACCGTGTTTTTATGTTAGAGCAAAAATTTTTTTTTCTTTATTTTTTTTCTCTTTCTAGAAAATGGCTGGAGGAGGAGGCGAGAGCGAAAGCAGAAGGGCGAATGCCCTCCCTCACGAAAGTGTTGATCAAAACATATTGGCTGGACTTCGTTCCGGGAGGGATTATGCAGTTCTTATATGTGGCCATCAGGTAATTTTAAATAGCTGTTGAAGAAACCTTTTATTTACTTGTTTTTATTATTACAAACCCAATAACATCGTCATTTAATATTGGGGTGCTTCTTCGAGTAAGGCATTCTTTGGTGATTTTCGTGGCAATTTTCAAATCCAATTTTTTTTTAAATTTGATAACAGATTCTTAAAATATACGTAAAATTAATATTTTTAATAAAAGAGGCACCTCAGAGAGCGATATACTTACAGAGTTAACCGAGGTTAAAAAAATAGAGGCCACGCAAATCACAAAATACCCCCACGAAAATGAAAATTGTAATTTAACTTTTTCAAATGAGTAACTTAATGTTACTTCATATTGAAAAAAAGTTATTGTCTTATTATAAGGTAAAAAATAGGTAGATTACTATGGCAGAAATCGTTTTTTATCAGAATCGGTCCAAAAATGTTTATTATTTATTAAAGAAATTACAAATATATATCACAAATTTAAACATATATTATAATAATTATCAGTAGGACGGTTAGTTATAAAGTTGTCGTATGTGCCGGCAAAAGGCGGTAAAAGGTGACTAAGGGAACACAGCCATCAGGATGGAGATGGGCAGCAGCGTCTCCAAAAACCTTGGCCTACTGCGATCGCCAACCCACCGAAAAGGCTTTAGCACCATAGACCACATCCATACGCTGCGGCAGGTAATACAGAAAACCGAGGAGTATAATCTGCCACTTTGTTTGGCGTTCGTGGACTATGAGAAAGCCTTTGATTCGATTGAAACCTGGGCGGTGCTGCAGTCTCACCAGAGGTGTTAAGTAGACTACAGGTATATCGAAGTGTTGAGGTACTTATGCGAAAATGCCACCATGTCGATCCGAGTATAAAACCAGAGCACAAATCCTATCCAACTGCAGCGAGGTGTGAGAGAGGTTATTTCTGTTATTTCTCCGAAACTGTTCACAGCTGCGTTGGAGGACATCATCTTTAAACTCTTCGACTGGAAAGGACTTGGCATCAACAATAATGGCCAGTACCTAACATATCTTCGTTTTGTCGATGATATAGTTCTTATAGCTGAGACCTTGGAAGACCTTAATGCAATGCTCGAAGATCTCCGTAGTGCTTCCCAAAGTGTGGGTCTCAAGATGAACATGAATGTTCAGCGGGCACAACATGGGTTGTGCCCGCTCCAGTTCATGTTGGGAACACTACACTTGAAGTTGTTGACCATAGTTGAAGGTAAGTCCAACTTCGAGAAAGAGATCTCTCGTCGAATCTAACTCGGATGGGCAGCATTTGAGAAGCTTCGAAAAATCTTTGCGTCTGATCTACCTCAGTGTCTCAAGATGAAAGTCTATGACCAGTGTGTGTTGCCAGTGATGACTTACGGCAGTGAAACGTGGTTGCTAACTATGGGTCTCATAAGGAGGCTCAAGGTCACTCAGTGTGCGATGGAGAGAGCCATGCTCGACGTTTCCCTGCGTGATCGAATCAGAAATGAGGAGATCCGTAGGAGAACCAAAGTAACCGACAGCGCTCGAAGGATCGCTCAGCTGAAGTGGCAGTGGGCTGGAGACATAGCGAGAAGAACCGATGGCCGTTGGGACTGAAAGGTTCTGGAATGGCAACCGCGCACCGGACGATGCTCCGTGGGTAGGCCCCCGACAAGGTGGACCGACGATCTGGTGAAGGTCGCGGGAAGTCGCTGAATGCGGACAGCGCAGGACCGATCGTCGTAGAGATCCTTGGGGAAGGCCTATACCCAGCAGTGGGTGTCGTGCGGCTGATATGATGATGATAAAACGTCAGAAACCTATTGAATGTGGCATTTTAAGTTTGATTTAAACGAATTTGCATTTGTGAGTTAAATAAAAATTCGTTTAAATAAATAATATCCATGAACTAATACAAAACTCAAAGTTATTTCAGTTGCACGGTCAAAAATTGATTTGCGTGGGTCAAAACTACCACGTAAACCACGCAAATCACGACCTTGTAAATCAAAATAAATCATTTATCCTAAAAATATACAAAAACTATTAAAGCAATTTAACTGTGTTTTGAATATAAGTTACGATACCTTATATTTGTTCACTACAATATTTTATTAAATAAATATATTCACAGAAACCGGACAAAATTGTACAAAAAAAATATGGCTTGCTGACTTTTCAATTTCCGTTATTTTTATGCATTGCCGCTTGAAAAACGTGCCCCAAATAATGACCCATTGATGAGGCTCAAGAAATTACAAGTTTACAAAGTTGTTAAGTAATTCCAGAATAAAAGTTAGATAGTTAGAAATAATGCTTAAGTCCTATACGAGTAAACATTTTTTTTTTTTTTTTTTAAAGTTTTGTTTGTATTAGTTAGCGAGTAACGATACTTTTATAGGTTTATAAATCTATCAGTCGTTTAAAATATACGTTTATAGCGTTATTGAGTATGTTTGGCGTAGATAAGCAGCGCCTTGTATCAATTCAGACATACGATATCTTTTTTATTAATTTTATATTGATCTCTATAGATATCAATAAAGCATTTTATTTGTGTGAAACGAAATTAATTATAAAATCTTATTTAGCTTGGAATGCAAAGAAATCGATTTGATACACGTTTAAGAAATTAGATTAATAGTTAATAATATAGCCAAAACACGTTTTCCGGAGTGTGACTTCAACCAATATGAAAGATAGACATTGTTTGTTTTTGAATAAATTATAGTAGTTACCTACTTAAAAGAAAATAGGGGCCACTATATGTTTTTCCATAGAAACGAGCTAACTTTGGCAAGTTTTTATTTAATATTAATTCAATCTGATTTTAATTTAATTTCATAGGTAGTTTTTACAGTATAACTCCTATTAGCCGTGTGTCAGTTAGAATAAGTAAGCAATTGGAGTTTCATACAAAAACACGCGAAATTTAACATTTTTCAATACTAATACTGACGTACGGCGAATAGGAGAAATTATACCTACAGTAAATTGGACAGTAAAGTCAGCAAGTTGACTAAATTACAGCTTCCGAACAATATCAAATTCAAATAAAATCAGTTAATTTAGTAATAATTATATTTTAAAAACTTATCCAAAGTTGGCTCAACTGTATTAAAAACTATTTATATTATTATTGTACGTACCTACGCCAAAAATTTTTGCTCTTATTTTGTTTAAATTTGTTGTATGATACATGTTATACAGTCATAGCACAGCATGTGGGTAGCCTGGAAGAGATAATGTGTGTGTATCCTTAAGCCACCTTTATTTACTGTATAAGTGTATTTTTAATATTAGCTGCAGTAAATAGTGAAGTTAATCTCATAATCGTGTAAAAGATCATTCGATATAGATTAAACATTGAAATCGCAAAAAATTACAGCTAAATATCTCAATGTAAATTAAATGAAAAAATAATTAGTTAACTATTTAATTAAATCAATGTAGGTAAATGTAACTCATTCGTTATTGAAAAAAAATCATAACCGTCACAAAGTACGATATCTTTCGATCCACTGGTGGATTAAAGAGGAAACAAATAACTAATAATCCACCGATGGATCCTTAGAGGAATGAGGGCCGATTGCAGGTTTTGTAGCAAACGTGATGTGATGCGTTGGCTTGCGTTGGCCACTCTTGGGACAAACGTGAGATGGCAGCAAATGTTCGTTGTTTAAACAGGACAGCAACGCCGATCCTCTTCGGCTTGCTGCTGCAATACTGGTCGGTGGGGTCGACGATGTCGCAGCAGACGGCGGCGGTGTACGCCGTGAGCATGGTCGGCAGCAACTGGCTGGCTGCCTTCTTAAACCACCACGGCAACCTCTACTGCCAGCAGTTCGGCATGATGCTGCGCGTTGCCACTAGCTCGCTGATGTACAGAAAGGTACTCAAGATTTTTATAAACAACTGGGATAATGCTTGGCGTTCAACTCATTTGGTCTAGAGACGATGAGGACTAAGGTGGAAGCTTTTCTGTCTATCTTATACACTTTAGGAATTTATGTATTGGTAGATGGTGGTGACGTACCTACTTAAGATAGTTACCACCTGTCAAACCGATTACAAAGGTATACCTACCCCGTATTGAGAATCATTTGATATTCAAAGTTGTATACGATACGAATAAATAAATATGTAGGTACTTTTAGGTAATATTTGAGTAAGAATTAAAATTAAAAATTGTTCCTCGAATCCGTACTACCAGCCAGTGGCTAAGGGTCCATACAAGCCGATTAATATCGGCTTACCTATTAGAAATCCCGCCCCACCGATTCACTAAGATCACTACATTTTTGTAGAACTGCTTACCTTCGCCATAATTTCACCCCTCGCCACTGCAACCTACACACTACTGAATCGCGTATTACACAGTACCTTAGTAACTTTCACCTCGGAGCTCGGTGGCGCAGTGGTTTAGCGCCTGGCCCAGCGATTGCGGAAGTTAAGCAACGTTCGCATGGGTCGGTCATGGGATGGGTGACCAAACATTTATTATCTTGAGCACGGAGGACCGTGCTTGAGAAGGCACGTTAAGCTGTTGGTCCCGGCTGCATTTGCAGTCGTTAACACTCACCAATCCGCATTGGGCCCGCGTGATGGGTTATGGCCCATCCTCCTTACCAACCCATAAGGAAGGCCTGTGCCCCAGCAGTGGGGACATCAAAAATGGCTGATGGACAACTTTCAACTTTCAGTTAATGCGTATGAACAACGCGTCACTTGGCGACACCGCAGCAGGGAAGGTGGTGAACATCCTGTCCAATGATATGCAGCGGTTCGACCTGGCCATGCTGTTCCTGCACTACATATGGATCATCCCGATCCAGCTGGCTGCAGTGTGTTACCTGGGCTATATCCAGGCAGGCCCTGCAGCGCTTATAGGGTTAGCTGCCTTGATAATCATCGCGTTACCAATCCAAGGTCAGAGTTCTTAAGATAATATGGCTTAAAATTGCTTACCTGCTTATACGTAGCACCCTAATTTAAAATTGCATAATATTACCTATAATTTGGAACTCCTAAAGCGACGAGCGGCTATGCCGATCGATATTGCATCCATCCATCCATCGGCACTTAGGCAACCGGCAATAGGGAATATGCATCAATTTTTTTAAATCAAAATCAAAAGTATAATGCGTGAGAAAATCAACTGTATTGAAATTTTTCTCTTGCGTTTTTTTCTCGTGATAAAGTTACTTGAAGTTAGCACGCATCAGCTCCCGCCGAAAACGCTCTTTACCCCCTTTTAATATACTATATCTATGCTCTTTACAAATATGTGACGTCACTTATGTCACGTCAGGATATTAGTAAATAATACGCATTATATTAAGAAACTCGCATCACAAAGTAATTCGCATGATATTAAGAAACTCGCACTAAGCACTCCGGTGTCAGGTGTGTTACAGGCGCGTTTAATATTAGTTAGCCAAGAATCTTCAATTATCTCCTAAAATTTTGCGTTTAAGTAGGTACATAGGTACATATGTGTCATATAAAATATTATTTCTTATTCGATATTCTATCTGACTGTTAAGTGCATTATATAAAAAAATCATTATTAATCGTTATTTTCCCCTGATTTCATCGTGTGATAAAACTAAAATAATACTTTTTTTTCTGTTCCATCATGTTTTTGTGTCCGCAGCGATCAAGCTCAAATTTATCAAAATCTGTGACTTATGCATATTCCCTATTGTGATGAAATATTTATTATTCAACAATAAACAACTGAAGCCCCGTACTTAGAAAGTATGTGACCTGCGGGCCGCAGGTCACATAGTTTCTTTAATCATTAATGGTTGTATCTAATATATGCTATAGTAAGTCACATAAGCCACGTGCCAGCGCACGCACGACAACAAAAGGAGTGGATGCAGTCGCCGTTGCCAAAATCGGTCTGGACATCGATAAAGATCCCTATTGAAACTATCGGCTGAAAGGCTGTGGTCTGTGCTGTGGGCCTTTCTTCTCCATGTAAACTTTATGTAATGTAATTTATATACCTACTTAATGTAATTTTAGGTTTTCTCGGTCGGATTATTGGAAAGCTGAGGGGGCGAATTGCAGAAAAGACTGACGAAAGAATAAAAGTAATGACTGAGGTGATAAGTGGAATACAGGTAAGCCATGAACGGACTAGTACAATCTGTACAATACGAAATCTGACAAACATAAACAAAACAAAAGAACGACTAATGTGTACTTTGAAATGCAGTACGAGGTATTGCTTTTCTAATTTATGTTTTTTTGCAATATCATTGTTTTTTTTATTGAGATGTTTGTCATATTGAATGTAAGATATTTTTTTACATGTTAAATATGGCAAATTAAAAAAGATATAAGTACCTATATCATTAAGCGATTAGATTAAACAAGTTTCCACTCGCTGCGATCAAATCAATTAGGTTAATATTACGATTGATAACAAAAAATATTTGTGTACGAGTAATAGTTTGGGTGATCTTAAGTAAAATCGGCATTCCTTGTGCAGTTTACAAAAAGTATTTTTAGTTGCAAATGTTGCAATACAGGTGATGACTTGGTATTTTCTTTGGGAATCCGAAAAAATGATCGTAGTTAAAATTAATTTATAAATAACGCAACTATACTACGTCATGTTATTGTTTTTGTAATTTTTGTCAATAAGTAGGTATAATACACGTTAAGTACTATTATATCTGTGCTAATACTATATTACCTATACTTAGAGAAAGAGAAAATATACTTAGTTATTTATAGTTATTTAGTTAGTTTGTTTGTAATGGATATAACACGGATATAAATATAACTTAACCGATTTTTTAAAATTCTTTCACCTATAATTAATTATTAGCGAGTAACATCGTTAACAATACATTAATTTATAGCTCGAAGCTTCTCGCTCGAAGAAAACTTAAATATTTTAACTATTCATAATAAAATTGTGGGTTAACTGATTTTATTTGTATCAGGTTATCAAAATGTACGCTTGGGAGTTGCCATTCCAAAAAGTGGTGGGTGAGAAGCGTGGCGGCGAGCTGAAGCAGGTCAGGATAGCGCTGCTGTTCCGAACTGTGTTCCTCGGATTCATGATGTTCACCGAGCGGGCGGCGCTTTTCATCACTATTCTGGTGTTTGTTCTCTTTGGGAACACCATGACTGCTAATATTGTAAGTATCCCGACAGACATGTAACACAACTAGACAAATCAATTTCATTTTTACTTCAAAGTAAAGTTGCTTTGTAATGACGGGCGGTTTGGTGCTGATACTTGTAAGAGTAACGATCAAAGCCATCACAATATTAGATAGAATGACGGGAACAAATATGGCTAAGTATACCTACGTAGGGAAAAAAGGTAAATGACATTGTGTTTGAAAATAAATAAAAAATCATGATTATGAAGGACAGTTTTAATTTGAAATAACGATGGGAATTGGATTCATTCCAAAATTAAATTCACACGCTAATGCGGCACTGAACAGCGACGCCGACCCGTCTCGTCGACGTTGGCCGACGACACGGGGCCATATATCTATTAAGTTTGATATACATATAATGGGTTAGGTCCTAATTTACAGTTACGCCAAGTCTACATTTTGCAAGCATTTTGGTTCCAATTGTCAAGCAGATAATTCGAAGCTGTCCAAAAAAACTGTGAATTTTAAGAAACAAAAAACCGACTTCAAAAAACCTACCTCTAAAAAGCAAGAAATAATATTCGTAATAATAAAAATACGTCTATTGAAGTCGGGTGGGGCTGAAGTATCCTTTTTTTTATTCTAAAAGCCCCACCAGACTTCAATAGACGTATTTTTATTATTACGAATATTATTTCTTGCTTTTTAGAGGTAGGTTTTTGAAGTCGGTTTTTTGTTTTTTTTTAAACAATTTTTTATTTTTTTATTTTTAGTGTAGGTATATTATATATGTAGAAAAATCGGCTCAGCCAAACGTAAGATGATCGCGGAGAAACATACTTAAATACGGGTCAAACTGAGAACCTCCTTTTTTAAGTCGGTTAAAAAACTACACTTAAGATATCCCTCTTCCAACAAAACAATAATTATCTTATTCAGTTCATAAACAAAGAAGTAATACGACCATTATCATCGAGGTAATTCACACAAATCATACTATTTTCGTGCTTTTTTCAAAATTACTTGAAAAGTACTGAACCGATTACCAAATTTTAAAAAATGGGACCAACTTGGGAGTTTACCTAATGTAATAACGTTTGAATCATTTCAATCGGTCCAGCCGTCTTCGAGTAATCGGTGGACATACACAAAAAAAAACAAATATACAGACGAACATAGAACCTCCTCCTTTTTTGGAAGTCGGTTAAAAAAAAAAACAAAAACAAATATACAGACGAACATAGAACCTCCTCCTTTTTTGGAAGTCGGTTAATTAATACATTTTGCAAGGATTATGTCTAAGTATTGGTATTAATCATATATCTGTACTCCTTATCCTATTGTAAAATTATAAGATAACCACTAAGATATTATGTATTTTAGAGTACGTTGTTGAAATGATAAAGTACATTGACATTCAGCTGCTGTTCATTGAAAGCAAGAGTTAATAATAAAATGGTTTTCAATTTGTTACACTTATAAAAATAATTTCATTTTTAAAAATGAAGTCCACTAGCAATGAATTACCTAAAAATAACATTTTCGGAAGCAATTTTATCCCTGCGAGGTAGAACCAACGCAGTACTGTGAGAGTATATAATAATGACGTTTGGGGTCGCCCCATGGGATACTGAAATTGGCTCTACACAATTTCATCAAACGAAACAGGCAGAGTGTAAAAGCATTTTTGTAATGTGTAGAGAATTCGTACAGCATTATACAGAAACCGGGTCGGCCAAAGCGAAGAGCGTTTCTGTAAAAAATGCATTAAAATAAGTTACTTACAGAATTATTTATGGGCCACCGATTCCTTTGCTTTTGAGTACCTAACATTTCTGAATAATTAACTTCTGGGATTTACGCGCGTACTCTTACTATGCAGTGGAATAAAACACACTCTACGCATCCGACAAGCGAGGTTTAGTTTGTTTTTATTAGATTTTTGGATTTACCTAAATCAAATAAAAACCTAGCTAAACATAAAAAACCCAAAAACCGCGTTATTCCTAAATATTGCCGGATCAGTATCACTTTTCGAGGTGAGGTACACAGCTATATATAGTTTCTTGTTTACAGATTTACCCTCTGCAGCAGTTCATGAACGCGGCTCAGATCAACATAACTCTGATTTTGCCTCTTGTGTTGTCCTTCACTGCTGAGCTCGTCGTCTCACTTAGAAGAATTCAAGAATTCCTTAACCTTGGTATGTGTCAAAAACACTAAACTTTGAAAAGAATTCTCAGTTGAATTTGGTAAATAAAGTACCTAGGTACTCCAATATTAACTTTTGATAGAACAAAAGAGTTACTATTTGTTAATACAAAGTAGGTATGTATTTACCTAATAGATTCTGTTTAATAATTTTATATTACCTACATAAATACCTTGTTTAGTCTTATCACAGCAGCATAAAAGAGACACAGGGGGCCTATTACGAAAATAGCGTAACGCAGTCACTTGGTCACGATAATCGTCCGCAGTTCGTCGGTTATGACATTTTCAATTTGGCTACCGTAGCCCAAAGACTATTGAACGAATGATGTCGGATACGCTAGAGAAAAACTGTCAAACTTACGCAATCACTTTGCGATATCGCATACGCAAGTGCTTTGTAATAGGAAATAATCATAACGAAGCACGGACGCAGCTGCGTGTATCGCATGAAACTTTTCGTAATAGACCTCCCTGTTTTTCAAGAATATCTTATTTATTGGGATTACTGTTATCTAAATACGTTAATGGTTTCTACAATTTGGAGTAATTTGTGTCTTTGTACCCGTAGTTAAAAAAATTACATGTTTTATTGTTTCATACTAGGTTTAGTTAAAGTGGTGTTGATAAAAATCAAGGTTGTTAAAGCTATGTTGGTTAATTTAAATTCAGGGTTAAGTTTTTCTATGACATTGAAGTGATTTTAAAGTTACAGTTACCGATTCAATCCTTGGTCGATTGTAGTAATCATACATTAACGTATTAAAAAGATTTACAAATATATCTTGGAATCAGGGCAATTAATGTGATGTTCTATAATAGTCCTTTCAATATATATTTGGTTTTGGGTTTCAGAGGATCGCCCCGATCTCGCGAAGCAAACACACGAATCGCCTCCATCACCAGGGATGTTATTCAGCAAGTTCAGCCCTACCTTGGAAAATACTAATAAGAATGTCAGGCCACTCTCATTCCAAATGTATTCAGAATTTGTCAATTCAATAGGTATGATATTTTTTAAGACTACCATACCATACATACAACTTAAAGTTTATCGCTTAGCAAAATCATTCCCTGAACAACTGACCTAATTTTTTACAGACTAGGTGGAAATACGTAGGTATTTGATTAAATTCTGAAACATCACTATATTCATTGTTACTGTACCCTGCTATTAAAAAACGAAATCAACGTTGTTATGTTGTTTTTGAGCTGGCGTTGTATACTATATCTTAATACTATCTATGTATAACTTTACGCTTCCTCTATTCCTACCTATTTCCACACGTTTCGTCCTTCATCTTCACTCTGCACTGCACATTGTGTTCTTCTTCGAACCTTATGTTGTGGTTACACGTTATTTAACTATGTTTTGCAATAAGAGTCGGCGAAGAAGTCCGCATCACTTAGCTAGGGTTGTTAATTGAATACACTAAAAACAAAAGAAAATATTAATAAGAGCCGATTTTCTAACAGAAGCGCCGCCATCGAACCAAAAGATGCGTCGTTCCTTATCACAGCCTGGCTTGGACACTGCAGTGGAACTGCGCAACGTCACAGCAAGCTGGACTGCAGACCCGAACCTCTGTGCTCTTAAAAACATCTCTCTGCGATTCCGTAAAGGCAAGCTCTGTGCTATCATCGGTTCTGTCGGCTCTGGGAAGGTAATTTTTAGAAATGTTACAGATACCGGCACAGAACTTGACAAGAGAAGAAATGTTTAGTGTTTGTAGCTGCTGCGCATCTTTTGTCTCATCTTTCTCTTGCCAAGTTATATGCCGGTATCTGTACAGCAACTTGCGCATTTTTTAGTAGACGCAAGCCTACTTCTCAAATTTCTCAAAATTGAATTACTATTAAGTATAAACACTGTTGTTGGGTATGATAGACAATCACTGCTAATCTATTACTGTTTTTCAGTCTTCCCTTTTACAACTACTACTAAAAGAACTACCCGCCACCACTGGTTCAGTATCCGTGTATGGAAGCCTTTCTTACGCCAGCCAGGAGGCATGGCTGTTCCCCAGTACTGTCAGAGAAAATATACTCTTCGGTTTACCATACGATGCTGAAAAATATAAGAAGGTATAACATATGATACTACTAGGGTTTGAAACAAAAAACACAACTTCAATTTTTTTTTATCCATCACTGAGTATTATAAGTAATCACTACGTTTTAGACCCAAGTTCTCCGACTACTTAACTAGTAGATTAATTTTAATCATCTGTTTTTGACATTTTCTTCATACATAAAAATCTCAAAAGACGGTATTTAATCAGCTGTTTATGTCTCGGTGATCTTTTCACCATAGTATCTATGACGAAAGATGATAACCAACACTAATGATATTTAGTCATAATATTATTGTTTTGATCTAAGATTGTATTTAGAAGAAAGAAAATGTAGGTATATTTTCAATAGGAATTGCCGGTTTTAACTTTAATTTGAAGATTTTATCACACAATTAATTAGAACTGTAAATCTATTTTAGTGGGGATACGTCAAAAAATGATAATTTTTTGATGTAATGCCATAGGTCGTGGAACGATTCTAGAGATCTGAAATTAAGATAATGGGTGTAACAAGACCTTCAACGAAGCCGAAGTCCACGTATTCCGCCCATCATCAGGATCATTTTTGTCTTTTAGACTATACCTGGGAAACCAATAGTTACGAAGTTATTGAAGGTAAAAGTCATTTTTTTTTTTTTAATTTATGAAATCCTATTTTATTTGTTATTTTCTACTTTTTGACTAAAGAAACATTATCAAAATTTTAAGTATTTCATAACAAACAATGGTTTCAAAACGTCGTCACTCGATGTATCTCATGAGCACGCACATAAACGCTGCCGTTCAACTCGGCCGCACGCAGCTGTGTAGCATACACTCGCAGGCGCGGCCTGTTGTACGCGTCACATTGCGTGGTAATGTATGCAATGCTTTTTTAACATCAAAAATCAAAATGGTTTCCCAGTAATAATTTTGAACAGAAATGGTCCTGATGATGGGCAGACTACGTAGACCTCGGCTTCGTTGAAGGTCTTGTTACACCCTGTATATATTTCTTTATATCTTTCTCCAGACACGTATTGAACCAGAAACACGATTCAGTGATTTTGGCTCGATACATTTTAATTTCGAAAATACCTCTTAAAAATTCTTAAGTTCCAAATTATTTAGAAACAACACTAGGTATTCAAGTCGAAATTGCTTCAAATAATTTGTATTAGCAATATTCACAATCGTGTAGAAGCATTTCTCTTTAGTTATTTAATTTCAAGTTATTTAATACCTTGTCAGTAGATTTGAAAACTATTTATAATTTAAACAAAATTAGAGGTAACTTAAGTCTTTGTTATTGAAAAAATGTTACTATTCCTTTTGCTTTTTGAAATGATAGATATAAGTATATTTGAGTTTGTTAACTTTGAGTTTATTTTATTTGAATCTTATTAATTAATATTAATTTAATTTGATTTATAATTTCCAACACAATGTTATTGCTTGTGGTGGTTTGTGGTATAAATTACTTATGAATTATTATTGTTAATCAGGTGTGCAGGGCGTGCTGCCTCGAGAAGGACTTCAAGCAATTCCCGTACGGCGACCAGACGCTGGTGGGCGAGAGGGGGGTGTCCCTGTCGGGGGGTCAACGGGCCCGAATCAATTTGGCCCGCTCCGTCTATAGAGAGGTATGTTTTCTTATTTGCTGCACAAACACCGGTTCATAACTCAATAACATGGTCGTCGTTTGTTTGTGCGGTGGAATTAATTTTTTGGTCACTCTACATATTGGTTTCGTTAATTAGGTAATTTTCATATTCTATATAATACCTATGTATTACAAAGAGGGTTGTCAGTATCATCAAGGATTACGGAAAATAGATATGGACAATGTATATTAATAATAAGCAAGCTGTTCCAAAACAAATGATGGACAGAATCTTCAGGATTCACTTTATAGATAAAGTTATAGTTATACCTAGATTAAGTAAAATCCTGAAGAGTAGTCCTAAGTAAGAGACCATTAATAACAAACAAACAACATTTTTATTGCAAACTAACCACAAAATGACGAAGTAAAAAAGATTAGAAATCTGGACCATTACCACTCTACCCACTATGCTAGTGTAAACCGAATTAAGTACGTATATATTTGCATATACCTATTGTAATTGAACCAAAAGTACCAGGGTAGCATAGCTTTACACACCAATGTTGGTCGTTTGTGTCGCAAATCAGGCGGACATTTACCTGCTGGACGACCCGCTATCCGCCGTGGACGCGAACGTAGGCCGGCAGCTGTTCGAGGGCTGCATCAACGGGTACCTGCGCGGGCGCACGCGCGTCCTCGTTACGCACCAAATACACTTCCTCAAGGCGGCCGACTTCATCGTCGTGCTGAACGACGTAAGCTCCTCAAAATCCATACTAACCCAGTATAAGAATAAGAATATTTTATTTTGCAAGCATTCACAGTACAAAAAGTTTTAAAAATAAAATGGCTGGTGCTCATGCGGTGCACCAGATACTGGCATGCAAACGGATAGATTGAATGACGCTTATTTTATAATATCAGAAAGGGTATAGTTTATTAGTATAAAAAAAAATTCAAGTCAGTAAGCAAAGTATGCAAAAGTCAATGAAATGGAAGCAAACGAGCAATATCCAAAAATAACATAAAAATAAAAACTACATATGAAATGGTAAATAATATTAAGATAAATTTGTTTTGTTCATTGTTCCATTAATCTAGTGATTATGAATGTGAAAGACACTCTGTCTGTTACCTTTTCACACTTCAAACACTGGACCAATTTTGATAAATTTTGGTGTAAAGAAAAAAGAGTTTTAAAAATATAGTTTTTATGGTGTGGTTACTATAATCAAAGAGTGTCATTCTTCTCATCGCGAGACAAAACTCCAACGTGATGATTGATGATATTTTATTGGGGATTACTATAATGTGTATATAGAGGCTTTGGTGACTGAAAGAATAAATCAGTCAACGAAGCTCTTGTTATGTAAGATCACTTTGATCGATGAAGTAATTTACAAACAAAATACACACGCTGTTGCTACACCATTGACTTGTATTTTTCCTGATTTTTCGCTAATTACAAATGTTTAAATTTACTATTCAATAATGTCTTCTTTTGTTTTAAAAAATAGGGTCACATAGAGAATATGGGCACCTTTGACGAGCTCATCAGTTCCGGTAAAGAATTCTCTGCCATGCTAAGATCTCTGCAGGAAGGCAAAGATAAAGATGGAGATAGCGTTGGTTCTGGCGTGGTAAGTTTGTTTTTTTTTATCTATAAATATGAAGTGCCATTCTTTAGTCTGGCTAGAACTCAAAAACGGTTTGACCACTTGGATATTTTTTAAGATACCTACATTAGACAAAATACAAGATTTTTTTTATTAAAAATGCTATTTTTATATTAAGATAATTAATGTATTAGAAAAAAAAGATTGTTTGTTTTGTTCGCTGTACTGTAGTGGTTTGGCAACAAAAAAATAAGCAAAACCCAAAAGAACAGCTAAATAATAAAAAAAAAATTTGTATGGGAATCGCTATTTCGGATTACCTGATATATAACTTTTGATAAAGAGGTTTAGTCAAATGGAGCTTTTTGTCTGAAAAAGCTTACGTAGTTGCTTTCCTCGTAGTATTCAGCTGCTTTGTGTTGTTATTAACTTAATAATTAAATAGATTGAGCTGTGTTTTAATATTTTAAAATTGAAAAGGTAAAATTGATAATCATGTAAATTTTAGGTGATACGACATTCATAGGGTTCACTTGTTATTTATACATTTCGAATGTTTGCGCATTTTCAAATCAGAAACAAATCACGGTTCATCTACATTATTTATTTGTAATATTGTTTGAGAAAATTCGAAGACATTAACTTAAAATTATGTTCTACCTATCTATACAGTCCATTTCTTAATTGCATTTTTAATAATATCCAAGCTGCAGCTCTCGAAATGAGAATCCATGCACTCTCGACCTAAATAAGGGGAATCGAGGTTGCCCCGAGAATTTGTTGAAAGTAATCGAGAATTCTCAGCTTCTTCAGGAGTCTGTCTGCTAATAAGTCGATCTCTAGCGGGCAATCGTAAATTTCAAGTTTCGTAATGGGTAAGTTTAAATTAGGATCCGACAAGAATAATGAATTTTGAGATTACAGTCTCAATCCCAAAACGTTTTTAGTTAGTTAAAAACCAAATAGCAATATTTTCTTAACTGTTGCCTCTACAAGATGGCTTGGACGAATTAATCCAAGACAAAATGGTTAAAGAGAAACATTCTTACCCAGAGTACAGAAAACAAAGAGATAAAAGGCCTACCACGATCGATCTCAGTGATGTCCGAAGGCGAAGAGCTGACAGAGTTCGAAGCACAGAAGATGCAAGCGGAAGAGCGTGCCTCAGGCAACCTGCGCTGGGAGGTGATCGTGGAGTACTTCCGCTCCGGCGGCAATGTGTGCTTCATACTGTTCACTATAAGTCTGGTGCTGGTGGCTGCTGCTTCGGCCGCTGCTATTGACTTCTGGATCAGTTATTGGTAAGTGCACTTGGATTGGATTTTTTAAATTAAAATACACTTGAGCGCTCGCCATGACAAATATCTGACATTAGAAAAAATAATGTAGGGGCAGTTTTTTTTGTACTCGGGATATCAAAAAAGCTATCTTCTGAAAATGGCTTCGATTTAAAAAACATAGAAATACTATATTTTGAATAAAAATGCACCAGGTTGAAAGTATAAAACTAACAATGAATGGGTAAATAGTAGTCTTCTCTCTCTGAATAGTTTATTTTTTTATATCAGGTCAAACAACATGGCTGCTTATGAAGAGTCTTTAGAAGGTGGTACTCCAGGTTAGTTCACGAAAAGTAGTTTAAAGTTGAACCGATCACTCTTCATACTAATGTTTCTATAATTTCCTATTACAGAGCCGGGACTCGATGTGCAAGTGGGCCTGTTCACGACCGGACAGTACCTGATCATCCACGGCTGTTTAGTTCTAACATGCATCCTCCTCACCAACCTGCGAGTGTTTCCCTTCGTGTCACTTTGCATCGATGCCTCTAAGAACCTTCATAATTACATGTTCTCTACAATGATTAAGGGAATTATGCGATTCTTTGACACTAGTTCTTCAGGTAATTATTGAAGCCAAGTGTTTATCGGAAAATAGCGTATCCTTATGAAAAAAATATTGTATGATTTGAAGTATTCTTAAAAAAGTTCATAAATTTTTAAAACTGTAAAACGATACGTTTATGATGTTACAAACAAACCAACCAGTTAGCGGACTAATCTCATTGTTGGAGTTATCAGGCCCTGAATTTTAAATGTAAATCCGACCTTTTGCGAATCCGACCAAGTGCTAATAATCAGTTTTTTTTCAGGTCGCATTTTAAATAGGTTCACGAAAGACATGGGTGCTTTGGACGAAATCTTGCCTCGAACTCTGCTTGACGTACTTCAGATCTACAGCACCTTAATAGCCATCTTGGTACTGAATGCTATCGCCCTCTATTGGACGCTCATCCCGTCGGCTGTACTGCTTCTACTCTTCGCTTTCATGGTCAGGATCTATCTGAAGACCGCGCAAAGTATTAAAAGATTGGAAGGAACAAGTAAGTCCAAAAACTTATTAGATTTTTGAAACAGCCCAAAGAATAAAGCAGAATTTTTTTAAAGTTGATAGTGATAGTGCACATCAGTCCAATCTTACAGAATGTTTAATTTGTTTATACAATTGTGTTGTTGTTTGCAGCAAAAAGTCCTGTATTTGGTACTGTGACATCTGCCCTCAACGGAATCGCAACTATCAGGTCCGCGGGTGCAGAAAGCAGGCTTATCAACGAATTCGATAACCATCAGGTATTTGATTTTTATTCACTTCTTTATGCATAAGATTACGGTGTGGGTGAGTTACCAGGTGCGAGAGCAGAAGCACATAAACAAAAACCTTTCATTCTTTGTTGGTAGGTACCTAACATTTTTAAAATGCAATCATAACGAGACGGTGGCCACTTTTGTTTTAATTGATTTAAAATAGTGATGAAACCTTGAAATGTTGTGAAAGACAATGTCATTATTAACTACGTCATTTTTTTGCTATTTTATCTGTAGTAAAATTTCTACTTCATTTGACCAAATACGTAAATGTCTACCAAAAGCATAGACTTATTTAAAACTTTCAATATACTTACTTATTATTTACAATGTTGAACTCTGAAATAAAATTTCTTTGCCATTAGAGTACTAAAATAACATTTTTTGCAGGATCTGCATACAGCTGCATGGAACGGTTATCTTTGTGGAGGAAGTTCCTTTGGATTATATTTGGACACCATGTGTCAGATCTATCTTGCTACTGTCATATTCGTCTTCATATTTCTTGATTTTGGTAAGTGTCGAAGAAAGTTATAAGAAAATAAAAAGCAATGAAAAAGCCAACACCACATTACCAAAGAATACTCTGAAAAAAAAACGCAAACTTTATTTGAAATGGTCATAGACCAGTAGATGATCGAAGTACCAAGTACAGACATCATAGGACCATCACGGAAAACTGTAATCAAATGACTGTACAGACACTTTCTTATCCCATTTTCACCCTCACATATTATTCAAGTATTAAGTATCGATCTTGGTCCATGAGTTCTGACGTCGCGCACCTAATACTTCATTTATTTAATGTATTACTAATTTATACACGCTGAAAGTTTAATCATTTGGTTCCGGCAATTGGGTGGTTTTATACACGCTGAAAGTTTAATCATTTGGTTCCGGCAATGGGGTGGTTCCACTTATGATTACAAGCAACTTTACTATGGGGCCAACTCTGTGGGTGCCAAAAAAAATCAGCTGTTCCATACAAAAGCGCAATACCGTCTCGACCTAAATGTATGGAACAGCTGATTTTTTTTTCCGCACCCACAGAGTTGGCCCTGTAAGTAGTAAAAGTTGCTTGTAATCATGAGTGGAACCACCCCACTGCGGGAACCAAATGATTAAAATTTCACGAGCTATTTAGTGTATAAATAACAAATTCCATATTACAGGAGACATGATAGCGGTGGGCAGCGTGGGCCTGGCCGTGACGCAGAGCAATACTCTGACGGCCATGTTGCAGCACGGAGCTCGCATGCTGGTAGAGTTTATCGCCCAGCTGACCAGCGTCGAGAGGATACTTGACTACACGCGCATCGAAACTGAGGAGAACCTCTTTGAAGGCAGTAAGTTTGATTAGCCCATCATTAATTTTGGCCTGCTTCGCCTACGCCTCGGGGTACTGCATTTAATTCCTTAACGTTCCACGACATTTGAATGAAGTTAACGAAGTCATCTTGTGACTTTTGTATGACCATTAAACAACAATGAAGGTCGTGTCAATGGAGCCCTTTTTGCGTTTAGCAAACGTTATTATTAACATTAGTGTCACCTGGCTTTTGCGAGCAGTGATAATAAGATAACGTTTACAATAGTACGACGTTAAATTGTTAGTTATTGACACATTCACATCAATCTAGGGCTTAAAAATCCAAAACTTTTAAATCAATACATCGATGAGCTCCTAAAAGAGGTTAATTCTTAGTGTTACATTTCAGAAATAACATCGCTTCCAAATTGGCCGTCAAAGGGAGAAGTGGTCTTCGATAACGTTAACATGAGCTATACACCTGATGAAGCACCAGTACTTAAAAATCTGAATATTGCGATAGAAAGCGGCTGGAAGGTAACCAAATCATGATTACCTTTATTATTATAAATAATAATAATAATATAATTTTTATTTCGGACAACAAAGATCCAAATTGTGTTAGTTACATTGTAAACTTAAAAGCAAGTGTTAGTAAGAAACATGAAATTACAAATTAATAATGGATGTTACATTCAGAATGTGATGAACTGTTTTTCATTGTGTATCAAGGTGGGCATCGTGGGCAGGACAGGCGCTGGAAAATCTTCCCTAATATCGGCCTTATTCAGGTTCGCTTATATCGATGGGAGGATAACCATTGATAACCTCGATACAGCTTTAGTCGCTAGACAGGTATGGGAACAAAATCATTGTAAAATACCTATTTATATTTGTTTAATAAATAATATAATTACCACAAACTAAATTGGAGATCTTTTTTGATAGCTCAATTTCAAAGTGCTTCGAGTTTAAACTGTAGCATTAGCAGACAGTCGTATATTACTTGAAAAACAATAAGATTGCCGAAAGTTATTGAACAAAAATAAGTATAAATAATATATTTTATAAATTCACAGGAACTCCGATCTAAAATTTCGATAATCCCGCAAGAGCCGGTGCTCTTTTCTGCGACCATCAGATACAACTTGGACCCTTTCAACATCTACAGCGACGTGGACCTCTGGACAGCTCTCGAACAGGTATAATAAAGAAACACAGCATATACGTTAGCGTTTTTATTGTTACACAGTTTTTACATTATAATTCAATCTGAATTAGGTAGGTATTTTTTTAAGGCTTGATATTTGGCTGGTGTTTTAAAGAAATAGAATGTATTTGTTGTAGGTCGACATGAAATCTGCGGTAACGTCTTTGGATTTCAAAGTGACAGAAGGCGGGGCTAACTTCTCAGTGGGTCAACGCCAACTGCTGTGCCTCGCCAGAGCGGTTCTTCGGTCAAATAAGGTGCTGATCATGGACGAAGCGACCGCTAACGTGGATCCTCAGTAAGTTTCCGACAGAATCTGAAAAAACAGTGTTAAGTTTGAAATTTCGTGAATTTATCATTTTTTTTCTTTTTTAACAGGACCGACAACTTCATCCAACAAACTATTAGAAAGCACTTTGCTTCGTGCACAGTGCTCACCATCGCTCATCGGCTCAACACTGTGATGGATTCAGATAGGATTTTAGTCATGAGTTCGGGACAAGTCGCTGAATTCGACCACCCGTATATCCTGCTGTCTGACCCCCACAGCCATCTCAGTTCGATGGTCAGGGAGACGGGAGACAAAAACTCTTCACAACTTTTCGAAGTTGCGAAAGAAGCGTACTTTCAAAGCAATATGAAGGAGAACGCGAGATGATCCTTTATTACTGCATTTATATTTAAGCTGTAAATAGTTGCTATTATGCATTTAGATATAGAATCTTTATAAGGCTTATTAGTAACATAAGTTGCAATATTCTTGTGATCTAGAATTCAACTGTAGAAAAATAAGAATATAAATATTTTCACCTAATAAAAATTTTGTAATATATTATTATCTACGTTTTGGTAGAAAGATATTAAATATTTTTGACTATACCGGTCCGCTAATAATGTACGAAAATTGTTAAAATAAATTATAAAACAACAACATCAAGTTGTGTTATTATTGTTATTGTAGCTTAACCACAAAAAGTTTATGCTGAACTTCCCCATAATAATTAAAAAGGAATTAGGTACACAAAGAATTTAAAATATAGTTATCTACCTCTAATATCGGACAGTAAAATAAGGTAAAGCAACAAAATATTGATTACAATACAACACTAACACGAAATATTGGTTATAATTAAAAATCTCAATGGCTAACAACTACTTATTAAAAAAAAAAACTTTTGCAATGAAAGATGAATGTATATTATATAGGCTATACATCGAGTACTCTATGTCACCTCATTAAGGGTGAGCATCCACCAGAGCTGTGCTAAGCTGCGTAGCGAAGGATGAGTCTTTAAGCACCAATAGAACCTACGCAGAACGAGAACAAGGTAAATGAAATGATTCTGTTGGTGCTTAGAATATATTCCTCGCAACGCAGCTTAGCTCAGCTCTGGTGGATGCTCACCCTTAATACATTGCGTCGACGGTACTGCAAAACAGCTGATCTACCATTTGCAATAACGCAATACCGCGGAACTGCGAAATTTAAATTACCGCTCCGCGCTATCCTAGACTGTCATTGGCGCGCGTTGGTGATGTTATGACACAATTTTAAATTAGCCATTATATATTTTCGTCCATGCCATTATGGCGCTCTCCCATGCTTCGTTCCACTTCGTTGTTATGTCTGGCGCTTAAATTACAGCCTAGGACAGCACGGAGCGGTAATTGAAATTTCGCTACTGTTCGTAGTTCCGCGGTATTGCAAATATTAGTAGATCAGTGGTTTTGCAGTTTCGTCGACTATTGACGTTTGTTCCGTTTGCAATACCTCTACTTAATGACCACGATCACAATCATTAGTGAGATATGGAACTACGTGTTCAGCTACTTTGGAAGATTAACGTACCTGGGAACTTTTATTTGTTGGCTTTTACGGGCGTAAGTAACAAAGTAAGCTTGACCTGGGATGTTTGCACTTAAATAGACGGTAAGCAAGGAAGCATGCTAGCAACAACAGTCCCAATATAAATATTTTAGATTTGTGATCATAATAATATACCATGAAAGAATCATCGCTGCAGTTATCACAACAGCCAGAAGGACAAAAACCAGCCATTATTGTTTTTATGATTCATTATATTATACATTTCCAGCCCATCCTATCCATTTTGGCACCAATTTTCTATTTGTGGCTATATTGTAGTTCTTTCTATCAATGTTGAAAAAAAAACCACTAAAATTTTAATTTACTTCGAAGATCTATCACATAAACAGCAGATGTCATTTCATTGTCATTTAAAGCATACAAAGAGATTACTTTAACAGGTGATTAAAAACCCCCCATGTTACACAGACCAAACATGTGGGTATTTGCACGAATCGATAGGTTAACGTTTTAGGACGTTCTGCTGCGTTGACCGGGATCCCGGCGCGGGCGTCCGCTCCTGGTGCTGCTTGGGCTGATTTTGTAACTCTTGCAATCAATTTCTATAGTCGCAGATAGTTGTCACATTGATTCTTACTAAAGCAGCAATGTAACTGTGATTTGTCAGTTTCAATCAGATGACTGCAACAGAGTTACAAAATCAGAGGGCATATTTATAGAGTAGCGCTGTGTCACAGAATATATAATATGGCTGTGTCTAGCCTGTCTGGCGGATCACCCGCCGCGCCGCTGCCCGCCGGCGCGCGGTGCCGCGAGGCGCGGGCGCTCTGGCGTGTATTCACCCACAGTCACATACACTATAAGTTTGTTGTACAAGTACGGAAGGTCTTTTGTAGGAGTTCATTCTCACCCTTTGCTTTGAAATGTGATATACCTTATACATGACAGGGTTAATGATGAAGTGCTGCATAACCACGTGGACGCGGTTTTGCCACGGCTATGGCTGCCGCATCTCTGCGTACGGTGTAGTGGTCCATTGCGTTAAACGAAACATTTTAGATTTGCAGGAATGGGAGGTTTCTTCTTTGATTTAATTAAAAGTAATAGCGGCATAGTCTGCATCAACCGTGTGAAAGATCTGCTTCAGTTTTAATTATCTTGTGTGAAATGTGTCACAGCACTGACTACGTGTCAAGTATGTAGATGGCCCCGGAGCTTGATAGTAGGCGGACTGGAGCCGTATTTGTGCCATACTTGTGCCGTACTTATGCCGTACTTTAAGCGTGATTGATTTCTATAGGTGAAATCGGGTAGGACTGTTGCGGAGGCGGTGGGCCCTGTCCCGTGATTTTGAAACAAATCCGATCGAGGTGCGATCTAAGGAAACTTTTGTGGACCTATAAAAAGGTGAAACAGTCCACGAATACTAGACAGGTAAATCTAGACTATAGTAACCAAAGATATTAGAATTAAAAAGATGTGTTATGTCAGTATATGCGACGCCATGAATTTGTCCGCAAGCATAGATATAGTATATTAAAAGGGGTCCGCAAGGCGTATATACCTGCCTCGTTATAACACACTAAATAATACGATATTACACGGTCAAGGTAACTCGGCACTTTAAGTCGATAATTTCGTATGGTCGCATAGGCCGACTTAACTTGACCGTGTTGTAAAGTGTGAACAAGATAGTATGATTATTTACAAGAGCGTAAACGAGACAGATACATATTGCGCAATGTCGTCGTGAATGTCGCGATACTAATCATAGAATATCGTTAAATGTGTCACAGAAGAGACATTCGATGGTTTGATGCCTATGAACTACAATGATGTCTGAATAAAATAATGAATCATTTTACTTCAAGCGATAAAATAAAAAAGCTACTAATAGTCATAATTAGGGATGTGCAAGGGCTTAAACCCAAAGGTTTAAACCGGGTCTTTACGAGTTTAAATCCGATTTCGACCCAAAAAGCGGACCTATTACCACTAATATCTTGGGTTGTTTTTGGGCACAATAAAATTTACCTATTAGTTTCTATTGCTAAAATAACAAATAGTCTGTTGCGTAATGGATTTCCACTTCGAAAATAGTAGTTTATGATACTGCCACATAATGAGGGGTATTAAAACATGAGTGTGTGTTTTTAATAGTATCACACGAGTGTTTTAATACCTAGTTATGTGCAGTTTCATACACTACTTTATCTACACTCATACATTTAGGATTGAACCTACTAAATAAAAGATCAACGTTAGAAAAGAGAGTGAGACATTGTTTGTATTAGCTAGGTATTACCTTGTAATAAGTCATTTCCTTAGCTGCATCTAAAATATCGAGCAGAGTCAAATTTTCTTCACATTTTAAATCAAGAATTAAAAAAACCTACGAAATTCATTACAACAAAATGTTAAAATTGAAATCAAAACATTTTTGTAAAGCTCTAAAAATGGCGCGCATTCCATTAGAAAAAAAATAATGAGATGAGTGCACTGGGTTGCGTTCAGAACCTACGCTCCGAGTGCAACCGAATGCTCTAACGGCGTTCCAAACATTAGAGCGTGACTTCCGGTTGTAACAGCTTTCCCGTTTCAAACGTCAGAGCGTTGCAACATTTTAACCATCAAAATCGGTGGTTGAAAAACGCTGACGTTTGTCTATAGTAAAATTGTCAATGCCATTTGACATTATTTTGTATTTTGATGTTTTTGTGTCTATTTTTTTTAAATATTTATGGTAGCTCCTCAGAAACAGATTTTATTTCATTTAGAATAAAGGAAAGTTTAAATTATTCGCATTCCAAATGGAAAACGAAGAATTTGTACTATTAATGTCATTTAAAGTTCTTGGTCGTTCCGAACCTTAAAGCCAAAAACCAAACAACCGCACTCTAAGCCTCTAAACGCAACCCTGCAAACTAATCGCACTAATGTCATCGATCACCATAGAGTGCATTTTAATCATGGAAAATGTATGGGAAAATATCGTTGTTTTTTTTTTAATATCAAGGCACTGCCTACTTCTTGGATTTGCCCTGTATCGTAATGAGAAAAAAAAGTTATTTTATGATTCAGTTGACTGCATCGTAATGAGTTTTTTTTTTTAATTTTTCGTGTCCACGAAAATAAAGTACGTATTTATATTACCTTTTTTGAATTCATATTTGGAACATTACGATGTGAGTGTAGATAAAAATATTTTTTGTAACCAAAACGAATTTTTAAAATATATGTAACTTCGTAAAACTTGTAAATTTAAATAGTAAAAGTGTTCAAATTAGTAAGGAATTTAGCTTTAATTAAATATGGGCGATAAGAAATTCCATGTCACAAGGTTTAGGTAATCCTTACTAATATTAAAATGCGAAAGTCCGTTTGTTTGTTACGCTTTCACGTCTTAACTACTAAACCGATCATCATGAAATTTTGCATACACGTTGTCTGGGGTACAGAGAAGGACATAGGGTACCTTTCATCCCGAAAAAAGTAATGATCCCGAGGGATAACAAAAAACCATTCCACGCAGACGAAGTTGCGGGCGGCCGCTAGTATTTTAATAAAATTCAGTGGCATTTCATTTAATACATCGCAATTCATTTGCTGGAAACCTATAAAAATAATAGTAAATATATAATAAGTTAGAGGGCTTTTCAAAATGACATTTAAAAAATAAAAACAGTAACTATTTGCCTCACTAGATCGTGTTGATACTCGTCGAACCCTAAAAATAGTAACTATTTGAATCACTAGATGGTGTTGACACTCTTCGAAGCTTAGTAAAAAACTCACATTGTCACCTATTTTTATCAACGTCATCTCGATAGATCATCTGGCTCGATAGCCTACAGTTTTTTGTCATTGTGAAAAGCCCTCATTAATTATTCATCTCGTGGATAATGCTTGAGCAATGTCGTGGCATTGTCCGTTCTGTACATTTATAATCTATGACAGACATCTCTATCACACTCGGTAATCGGAGTATTTGCTGTCGCACTCAATCTTTTTAGGATAATATTTACTGACATTTTGTATTTCTAATGTACAAATATGAACGAAAATTAGTTAAAATATAATACTTACGCATGATATGTGATCCCTAGACTTTTGGAAGTCTTGCTTGTGTAATTAGTACAAGTTCGCATTACGCAGGACGGCATTTTTACTGTGTTTCGCGGGAGCACTTCAAAGTGTCAACGTTGCCGATGCTTTTGCGAGACTACACTCAGGTGAGCTAATTAGCCAAGTTTTAGACTGCCAGTGTTAAGGCGCAGGTAACCCATCTACCTCTTTTTAAAATTCTAATATCTTTGATAGTAACGTGTTTTCCTATAGCTTTTGGATTTGTAGATCTCTGTCGTTTCTGATTTCCAAACAAAAGTAGGTACCCTACCCACCTAAACCTATGCTACTTACTTTATGAGTAATTTTTTTTATAAGTAGGTACCTACGCTACGCGTACGGTTGCATTGCCTCAGAAGCTGTTGCTAACACATTTGTTATAATATAGGTTAGGTACCATAGTTGATAGGAAATTTCAGAAAATTAGTGTATTATTTACATAGGTACCTGGTTGGTACTACTGGTTGCAGAGGCGACACCTGTACAAAGACCAGGATAGGTAGACGATGATCATGAACAGCATAGCACTAATGTACAGCACGTGCGGATTGGCAAATATCGACGCGTCGCAACAAGACTGAGCGCTTTCGCAACAACCCATAGTTATTTCATTTGTCTAGGTACTTGTCCTTTAAACTTTTTCTGTCGGATTGACTCCATTAATGATGTTTATTTATTTATATGCTGGTTCACTTCATGATGATAGTGGCAAAACAATTTGGCAATTAGGTAGTTTGTGGTTTGACGTCTTGACACTATGACACACAGAACAAAATTTACATGACAGATTGATTGATAGGTGGTGATAGGCACTGAGAATGAGCATAGAATATGAATAAGTTCTTGCCAATGAGCAGGTAATCACAAAACGTACCGTAGTAATTTTTTCCGCTCTGTGGTAATCACGATATTCACGATAGGCTTATGATTTTTCAACACACTTGCTCGTAAAGTGAGCCCTAATACATCGCTTTTAGGGTCATAAACCGAGCTATAACAAACGCGTGCAATAATATATAAAACAACCATTTTTAAATGACCCCTTTAGTGTATGAAAGCTAGTACTACGGAGAGTTCAAGCTATTTCCCTGGTTCCATTCCACCCACCTGAATTTGATGAAACATAGCTTAGATTTTAAGTTAAACTAAATTGTGAAAAATACATCAAAATTCGTTTAGCGATTTTTGCGTAATTCGCGCACAAATATTTAGAATTTACAGTTATTTATTATATGTATAGATTACAGTTTCAGTAGTACCTATGTTTTCTCGCAAATGTATTGAAAAACGTTGTATGGCACACGGTTGTTAAGGTTTTTAAAACTCCTTACCAACCTTGTATCTTATACTACTATTTCAATACAGTTGCTCGAAAATGTGAGCTTGCGATGACAGTACATCGTGTGGTAAGTCGATCGGTCTTTGAGCCTAGGCCTAACATTAATATAAAACATAGAGTAAGATAAATAAAATAGGGAAATATAAAATATGACATATGGCAAAGAAATATAAAATATGGTAAACTATGTTCCATACTGTTTTCTTCGTCGACAATCGATAAACGAATAAATCTAGCGAAATTTTGTTTTTAAAGAAATGTGTCAAATGTGTGGCAATATCTTATTTACCTGTGAAAAGTGTGAATACTTCATAGATATGATGATTACTTGGATTGATTTTTTTTGTCACATCACAATTATTTAGAGAACAAGGCACCATGGCTCCACGTTACCTTTATTTAAAATTCTAATTAAGATTTACAAATATTTTAAACAAACGGTGATTGCTCATTTTCAAGGCGGGAAGCTAGGGGCTCTTACTGTAAAAAATTCACAGTCTTGAATAGTTTTTATTAAGAGTCATGGGAAATGGACATATTGGGAAGTGGTCCTTTTAGGAAGTGGCCAATGTGGGAGATAGTCAATATGAGCAAGCGTCATTACAGGAAGTGGACGATCTGGGAATGGTCATTCTGGGATGTGGTCCTTTTGGGAAGTGGTCATTTTAAGAAGTTGACATTATGGACTTATAGGAACGTCCCCGCAAGAATCGGAGCATTGAAAATGAACACAAAAATTTACGAAAAACCAAAATCAAATTTATTTATTAGAAAAACACATTTACAATTTAATTTTATGCAATGACGGTGTCTCATAAACCTTTAAAGGTTTTTCTGTACACCGTAACTCGTCGTCTTCTTTATATATTAAACACAATCCAAACTATTTACGGGACACATACGTATACATAACTCATTTAAACAATGATTATATTATTGAATTATTATCAATTTTGTAGGTAGGTAGGTCGTAAGTAATAGGACAGTTCGCTCTCCGACGAAGAACGACAGCGCACCCGGTCGGCGCGCGGCGCTGCGGTCGCCATTCGCATTACTCAAATCGTGTTGTTATAAGATATTTTTTTTCCGCGTTGAATAAATACAGGTGTTTTTTTTTTATTTACATTGCCAAGAAATTACTAACGTAAATAAAAAAAAAATCCTGTATTTAGGTACAATCATCATTTTGTTTAAATTATTGTTAAAGATTGTTAAATTGTTAAATGTTGCTAAATTATTTCACCCAATGTAGGGTAAAATAATTTAACAAAATTTTTGGAGTTACTTATAAATTATTGATAAAATGTAGTTTTAATTTATCTTTAAAATTTTTTCAAATGCAAAATATATTAAAATCCTATTATATTTTTAAAGTTACCTAGGTAGGTAGTACCTATTTATTTTTACGATTGTGAAACACACAAACGCGCCTGTTGACTGCCTCGACGCGGCCGAAATATAAAATTCCAACGAATGCACTTCTCGTCTGCTTCTGCATCTTTTAACACTATTACCATGACGATCGGTCAATAATCATAGAAGCTACATCACTTACACCCGTTTTTCTACAATTCCAAATCTAAAGGGACACTACAGGTCACAATTTATTAACTCCGACCTCCGTGGTCGAGTGGTTTGCACGCCGGTTTTCAAGGTGTCGCCATCTCTTGAGGTCCCGGGTTCGATCCCCGGCTGGTGATACCACCGTTGTCTCTGATTTCCATAACACAAGTGCTTTACTTGCTACTTACCTTGGAATCTGAGCAATGTATGTGATGTTGTCAAATATTAAAAAAAAAAAAAAAAAAAAAAAACTGTTTTTAAAAAAAAATTCGCCATTTTGTAGCCAAAATAGATGAACCATAAGACCCATTTTTTAATTCTATTTTTTTTCCGAAATATTTACAATTTAGTAAACAAACACCCACAAAAAAAAACCCGAATTTGCCCGAACTTTGCAAAATTCCAAAAAAGTTATTTTACCTTATTATGGTATAAGCTTCCAGTCACGTCAGCACATTCGTTGGTAGTCTACCTCCTTATCTACCTCTAGGTTATTACCGTTCAGGGCACAGGCGCTTTTTTCAGGCATTTTAAATTAGAAATCTGACCGGAACCATGCAGTCCATCATAAATTATTAAAATAAAATAGAGCAATGACCAATCGAGTGAAATGAAACATCGTCAACTTCAATTTGAAAATTTTATTTTATTTACATTGATTGCGATTTTATAAAAATTATAATCCTAATTTTAGCCTAATTACTAAATATCTCAACAGTCTGTTACCTATTACAGTAACCGATCCATTAGACCTTTCTCTTACTGAAGATAGGTTATAGGAATCGGCCTTTAGATAATAAAATAAAGACACGAAAGGATATTTTATTGCTCGGTTGGTTTGTATAGATCTATACAGACTCGTTACAGGTTACAGGCTGAAGTAACTAATGAGTGCCGATGCAGGGAGGGAAATAAGAGAAAATCTTGCATAGAAAATATACCTACCGTACAATTTATATAGCTTTGGCGGATATCAGCTTCCAAACGCTTTGTATAGTGTATAAAATATTATAAATATTCTTGTAGGAACATGAGTACAAATATTTACTGGTTGACACGGGTATTTTACAAGTTTAATGTTTTCAGAAAGGGTGCATGAATTTCACTGTGGGTTGTCCTGGAAGTACTTGGTCTTCGCAATATCGTATAGGACTTTGCTCATACTCTCCGTAGTTTCCTTAACGAGGAAGTTGAGGTGGCTGTCAGGTTTAGACAGAAGTATGTAAGGGTAGTCGAACTCCACCGCCTGGCCTTGGTCCATGACCAGCACTCGGTCAGAATCCATGATGGTGTTGAGGCGGTGAGCGATGGTGATCACGGTGCACGCCGCGAACTCATGCCGAATCGTTTTTTGAATGAGGCCGTCGGTCCTGAAATTGATTTTATAGCAAAGTTTTTGGGTTGAACGTATTCATACAATATTAAGTTTGTTAAATAAATCGTTGAATAGTTATAAGGTGACCGTTTGTCACCTTTTACGGAGTGGCGGCAGATTCAATAAAATATATTTTTCAATTTAAGTTACGTATTAATTTTCACAGCATGAAAACTACACTTTAATCTTCCTAGTACCATTTTAGTTCTAAAAAATCCACTTTGCAAAAATACTGAATCAAGGGTGGGTTTTTGTGGATCACGGATTAAAGTGGACATAAGAGTGAAAAAACATCCATCAATGGATTTTAGGTGATCTAGGGCATTTTCCACTCCATATTTTTGCTCGTATTTTCTCTATCAATGAGAACTAATACTCACTGAGGGTCCACATTGGCCGTAGCCTCATCCATGATCAGCACTTTGTTAGAGCGCAGCACAGCCCTGGCCAAACACAACAGTTGCCTTTGCCCCATTGAAAAGTTACTACCACCCTCCGTTACTAGGTAGTCCAATGCCGGCACTGCGTCTTTAAGTTCCACCTAAAGAAAAATTAAAAATACATGTGAAAAAATTAACGGTCGTAGACTTTTCTGTTTTTTTACACTAAAGTACCTATCCCAAAAGTTGCACCCAATAAAAAGCATATTTGCCAAGTTTCAATGGAATCTATTCAGGATTGTTAACCGTTACGTCGTTGAATGATAAGTACAAGCTAATTTAAAATCAATTGGGTTAAAATTATCATTTTTAAAGGCCGGTAAACGATTATTTGTTATCAGTTATTGGCTTATTTTCATAAGATTAATAACTTGTTGAAAATAGATAGCTGTAATAGTTTAAACATAAGTCCAAGGAAATAAATGAATATTCTTGTTTGATAATGGAATGAAAAATGCTCATTAACTGACTTTTTTCTACAATCGGAAACGAACGTACAAAGAACATCTGTTTACTTGATTTCCCATGAAAAAATTCGGAAACCTTTATTTTTTATTTTTAAGAGTATATACCTACCTACGTATGTATAAAGTTAAATGAACCAAATCTATATGATTGGAGGTGAATGGCCGTAGTTTACAAAGTCCGCTTTAGAGTACCTACCTAATACATTAGATCACTTCAGTCTTATGCAGATAAGAAAAAACTGGACAAGTGCGAATCATACTCGCCCACCGAGGGTTCCGTACAAACTCGATGATTGATTACGTACTTTTGTAATTTATGATACAAACGTATAGTTTTCAGTTTTTTTCATGGGTACCTACTTGTGGTATGACGATATTACTTGCCGAATTTCATAGTTCTTGCACAGAATATATAGTATTCTAGGTCAACGGAAAGTACCCTATAAATTTTGATTCTCTTAAGAGTGTCGAAATATGCGTAAATGGTCGTATCTTTTTTTTACATAGACTTAGAAGTTTGATTTCTTCACAGCTACAAGGGACTGTAGACCTGATAAAGGGTCTTGACAGACAGACAGACAGACAGACGGACAACAAAGTGATTTTATAAAAGTTCCGGTTTTTCCTTTTGAGGTAGGTAGGAACCCTAAACATAATATCTGGATATGTGCCAAACCTGTTCCAGAGCTCGCCATAAGTCATCATCACTGTAGTTGTCGAACGGATCCAAGTTGTACCGGATCGTCGCCGAGAACAATACTGGTTCTTGCGGTATTATCGATATATTGGATCTCAATACCTGAGAAAAACAACGAATTCAATATCATCTCAATCAAAACAAAAACAAAGATTCTAAAAATCATTAAATGCTTTTGAATAAGTAGGCACTTGAGAAATCAAGATTGCTTAAGTGGGCGCTTGTGATAAATGAAATATATCCGTGTTCAGATTACCGATTTAGGAATGCCGTACGTATCGATTCCATCTATTTTGATATTGCCTTCGATGTCAGTTAATCTAAATAGGGCAGATATCAATGACGATTTTCCGGCTCCGGTTCTTCCTACAACACCGACCTGCAAACAGAAAAAAAACAAATAATTAACCTTTTGAAGTATTAGTAAGGAGGAATAACTTTGCATAGTTAACTTGCAATTACCTTCCATCCACTTTGGATCTCGATATTCAGATTCTTTAATATGTATGGATCCTCTGGGCCGTACTTCATAAACACATTTTCAAAATTGACTTGTCCAGAGGAGGGCCATGTGGGCGGCGGCATAGTGGCTGCAATAAAATTTTAGTAGAGGGTTGAGTTAGTTGATTTGAAAATTTAAATGTTTTCTTTTTATTCTTTTAAATCTGCAAGCGAGCGTAGTTATCTACATCTTTCACTTTGGAAAGCAGCCAATACAAAGTTCTAATAACATAATCAAGTTCATCTTTTTTATTATTGTTCCGTACCGGAATATCTTAACTCATTTTATTGTAGATCTTTTGTAATAATTTGTTAGTTTTGAGAAAACACAACTTGGAGGGTACTCCGAGATCTTTCGATGTAATTTTATCATGCCTATTGTGGGTAGCGCTTGGCTTTCTGTGGGAGCATCGAACAGTCTCGTTCGAATCGCTGCGCTGAGAACACGTCGCTCGTGAAGGTTCTTAAGCCCTATGAGAAGCACCCTCGTCGCGGTGCTATAGAAGTGTGTGATCGTCTCGTGAACTTTATCTATGGTGGAAAACGCAACCCTGTGAAAATCAGTGCTCATCAACAACCTCGGAACCAGTGTCACAATCGCCTATGGAGATATTTTGAAGAGGAGCTGAAGGCCTGAAGCTGCAGAACACGAGAAGGAGAAGGCGCGACAGTAGTCAGGTACGCGCCCACAGGCAAAACTTCTTCCCCTTCGCAACAATTATATTTGGAAAAACAATGTTATCTGTTGGTTTTCTTAAAAGTAAAATGCAGTAGGTAATTTGAGTCTGTGTTTTGAATTGAACCGGCCTTAAACAAGTACATATTGTAAAAAAAAAGGTTCTAACGTCCTTCATCCATGAACTGCTCCTTGGGCAGCTTGGAGTACTCGAGCGTTCTCTCGACAGAGGTCATTTGTGCAAGAAAGTCAGCGGTGAACCGCGCGGCCATTTGCAACAACATCATCAAAACCATTGATTGGCTGACCGCCAGACCAGCGCTGCCTACTGGGATTGCCTCGCCTGTAATGACAAACAATGTTAACATTGAAATATAATGCTAAATGGTTTTTAAGGTGTCTGAGACGATGTATCATGAAATAGTTAAATAACTTACCAAAGTCAAAAAGTATGAATATAGTCATAATTAAGCCCAGGTAAACAAGACAAAGCGCGTCTAGATACAATCCAAATGCCGATGATCCGCCAAGAAATGTGTAGAATGCGCTCGAGTGGAGATTCTGAAATCGTAGGAAAAGTTGAGCTCTGCCCCCCTACTATGACTGTCAAAAGTAATATCGAAGCAATGTTGTAAATGAGATGGCGCTATACGCGATGATAGCTCTGTCTCTTTAACAACATTACTTTGAGGTTGCTGTAAGAGCTCAGAGTACGGCCTCTGTACCCTTAGCACGAACAGCTATCGAAAAAAATAACGCGCGTAAAATCATTCGATAGTGCAATTTTGTATTGGAAATTTGTACAACGCCATCTACCGCCGAATAGCGAAATTAAAATTTCCATAGATAATTCTCTATCGAGTAATTTAACACGCGTTTTTTTTCTCGATAGCTGTTCGTGCTAAGGGTACTGATCAACTTCTTTCACCAGTATTTTATATGTAGTAGGTGTTTAAATTATAACTACCTGCGCTTGATCGAATTGATGTTGTAGTCTGTATTCTGCATTAGAACTTCTAATGGTAGAAAGTCCGGCTATGGTAGAATTGATCATGCCAAATACAGGACTTTTAGCTGTGAATGAATAAGTCCAATCATTTAGTAGTATAGAAACAATATCACGTAATTTTTTCGTTAAAAAAAAACAAAAAACATTCAAGTCTCAAACAGGCATAACAAAAACTTACAAGATATCATTCCTCTAGGTCTAGAGTTAAAAATAATACTTACTAGTTCCCTCCAATCGCTTCACAGCCTGAGCGGCTTGAAGGTACCATTTGAGTAAGAACACAAATACGACAATAAGAATAGCCGTCGGTACCAGGGTCCAAGGCAAGGCAATGGCGTTTAAAACCAACACACTGGTCATGGCCAAGTACATTTGCAAGGTTTCCAGCATACTCCTCGGGAGCAGTTCATCAACAGCACCGAGGTCCTTAGAAAATCTGTTTAGGGCACGACCTGTGTGGAAGAATTGGTAATGGTAATATTTTTTTTCTCTTTATTTGGGTCAACTAACAACCACATATTAATAAACTATAATAATAAAATATTTCTTATGAAATTTAAACAAATATGCAGTCAAAGCCGTTAACCACATGTTACTACAGAAGAGTTAACAAGACAGTGGGATGCTAAGCAACAACAAGGATAAACATTATACTTAAACAACAAAATAACCAAGATTTAACCAAGATTAGGTAATGGTTGGTATATATAGTATATGTATACTGTGTATACTATTATATATACATGGTATGGTATCCTAAAACATGGAGGAATAGGAAACTTTACTGAAAGAATACTTCATTTTGTTTTTAAAAATAAATCGTACTGCATTCAAAAAATTTTTAGAAATCGCATACAAATTTATTTACGGTAATAATAATAATTAAAATTTAAATCTATATATATAAAATTCAAAGTCCTGACTGACTGACTGAATGACTGACTGACTGACTGACTGAGTGAGATATCAACGCACAGCCCACACCGCTGAACCTAGAGACTTGAAATTTTGCACATAGGTTCCTTATGAGGTCCAGGGGTGCACTAAGAAAGGATTTTTCAAAACTCACCTCCCAAGGGGGTGAAACGGGGGTCCAAAGTTTATATGAAAGTCCCTCAGTTTTAAAGCTAGGATCTTCAAATTTTGTGATTAGGCTGACCATTAAAAATTAATAAATACGGGTCTCAGCGTTTTTCAAAATTCTACCCCCGAAGAGGTCAAAAGGGGGATGAAGTTGTGTATTGAAAAAAATCCTTTATTTTCGATGTAAAAATCGCTAAATTTATAATTTAGGCTTGGATGGAAATCTAACGCAACGAATATTGTTATTGTTAGTATTTCAATCCCTATGGGGATGAAATGGGGGTGAAAAGGGGTTAAAAAAAACCCAAAAATAGATATGGATGTCGTTATTAGGGTTTTCTGGGATGACGATTGCAAAAATGACATTTATTTTGAAGTCCAACACGGTGGACATGATTTGACCCCTAAAGGGGTGAAAATGGGGTTCAAATTTTGTATGGAAAAATAATATAAAATACACATTACAACTTTAAACTTCGTAGGAGCACATCTAAAAATAAATAGGCAAACATATATTTCGTAATTTTTAAAATCAACCACTTAGGGGTAAATGGGGTGAGTAAACATAAAAATCGATATTGATGTCGTTCTTGAAGTTTTATGGGATGGTGATTGCGAAAATGAGATTTATTTTGAAGTCCAACACGGTGGACATGATTGGACCTGGACATGCACATCCAGGGGACGGGGACAGGGACGGGATTGGGAACGGGAACGGGATACTAATATCTCTGGATACAATTTTGAACATTATAAACTAGCTTCCGCCCGCGACTTCGTCCGCGTGGGCATTCGATAAAATCCTCATGTTTTAATTTCATTAAATTCTGATCAGCCGTTTTTACGTGATTAGGCGGGTGTCCACCAAGCGAGCAGCCTCGTGCGAGGCCCGTGCAGCAAACATCCTGCCTCGCGAGGCAGCGCGCTTGGTGTAGACCCGCCTAATCACGTAAAAAGGGCTGATCAGAATTTAATGAAATTAAAACATGAGGATTTTATCGAATGTCCACGCGGGCGAAGTCGCGGGCGGAAGCTAGTATTAAATATTTGGTCTTATTCCTTTTGTGTGACTATTTCGATCAGTATCGTACAAATAAAAAAGGTTTTTTCATATTTGGTGAGTGCGGCTGATTTTAAATAAAATCTTTGAATGCAGTTCAATTTCTTTTTATGAACAAAATGAAGTCTTATTTCAGTAAAATTTCCTATCTTCAATATTGAAGGTACTTTCCCTCCGTGTGGCAAAGTTTCGGGACACCCTGTATGTATATTGTGGACATTGTGGTTAAGGTTCGCATCCATGATGCCGACTTGATATAGGCAATCAGATCAGGAACATAATAATATTTGAACTATCTCAAAAGAAAACAACTTCCTCAAACGACACTTGACGTAGATAATTATGATAAATAAATATTGATGAAAAGTAAATGAATAAGTAGGTACAGTGTTGAAAACTTACCAGAAGGACTAGTATCGAAGAACCGCTTAACTGCGTGAATGAGATTATAAAATATCTTATTGTGGATATTTTTCGAAGCACGCATTGTAGCAATAACAAAAGTTAGAATTCGCAGCTGGGAAAATATGATGATTCCGAAGACCACGCCACCGTAGATCCACAGATACTGGCCTGTCGTCAGCGAACCCAAGCTTGTTCCAATACTGGGATCTAAAATGTATTAATAATAACAATATTTAGGACGTCTATAAAATATAAAACGTGTTAATGAATGAACACAAAATGGGAAAATCGTTTCTTTGGACCATCAAACTGAACAACTTTTACTATGAGACTAACTTTGAAATCACGAAAAATAATCCACTGTATCATAAATTTTGATATTTTCGTTGTTAATTTTAGTATGAAACAGCTGATTCTTTTCGCGATTTTAGCGTTGGTCCCTTAGTGATCAGTTTGATGGTCCGAAGATTTACCCATTTTGGGTTTATTAATTAACACATTGTATTTATACAGTTTGTCCATCAGCCATTTTTGATGTCCCCCACTGCTGGGGCACAGGCCTTCCTTATGGGTGGTAAGGAGGACGGGCCATAACCCACCACGCGGGCCTAATGCGGATTGGTGGTTGTTAACGACTGCAAATGCAGCCGGGACCAACGGCTTAACGTGCCTTCCGAAGCACGGAGGAGCTCGAGATAATACATTTTTGGTCACCCATCCCATGACCGACCCTTGCGAACGTTGCTTAACTTCCGCAATCGCTTTATACCATTTAGTACTACTAATGTCCTTCTAAAAGCTATGAAAATTTTGAAAAAAAAAAGTGATAAAGTTCTCAACTGTATATATTTTAAGACGTGATTGTGCCTACAGCAAAAAACAACAAAAAATACCTATCATGTGACTAAACTTACCCGGATTTACATCTTCAGGCAATGTCTGTATATAAGCATCGACAGCGTTAGCACTAGAAAGATAAAAAATAATAGTCATCCACATTATCTGATATTGATATGACAAGCAATTACTACTTATTTATATTTGTATATCTTACAAGGCACTCAGCCAGTAGTCGGTGAAGGTAGCTGCTGCTTGTGTTATCATCAGCGTCAGCAGCGCCAGGAACAGTATGGTATACGATTGAACCGACATCAGGTACTGCGATACCACCGACCACTTCAGGTTACCCTTGGCCCTCTCTTCGGCTTCTAACACCTGAGCATTTTCATTTTCGGGGGAATCATCGCTTTTGACTGATATACCTCGCAGCATCGATGGTCGTTTCTCATCCTATTTCAAGACACATTATTATTATATACAAGTACCTAAGTCACAGAAAACGATGACAATATTTCAAATCACGAAACCAAAAATGTAAGATTATGTACACATACTTTCTCAACTTTTTCCGTAGCACCTCCGTCCTGTAGTTCGGTCAAAAGTAATGAGAAGTCCTTTCCTGATTTCACTAATTCATCATAAGTTCCCATGTTTTCGACAGCACCCTGAAAAATATTTTTTTAACATTCAAAACAAAATAATGTTAAGTGAGTAATGAATTGTGACGTAATACTGACGTTGTTCAAAATGACAATCCAATTAGCGTCATTGAGGTAATGGACTTGATGAGTGACCAGCAGGCATGTCTTCTCTCGAAGGTATCCTCGGATGCAGCCTTCGAACAGCAGTCGGCCCACGTTGGCATCAACTGCAGATAGTGGATCATCGAGCAAATAGATATCTGCCTAAATATAAATAACAAAAGAAATTACATCATTATAAATTTATCAAATTGTAAACACGGGGGTTACTCCCGAAACCACTTTTCTATTTTCTATAATATAAGGATGTGTAAGTTATAGTTTCAGTTAATAGGTACTGTAAGATCATATATTTTATAATTTGTGGTGTCTCAGTCATTTTCAATCGGCGTTTTATTAATATCTACTTCATTAGCTTACTAACTGAAACTATACACATCCTTATATTATAGAAAATTGAAAATATTGGAACCGAAAAAAACTTAAAATTAAACTACATCTCCAGTAAGAGGTTGTCGCTTAATTTTAATAATCTATTCACAGTAAGATATAGGCTTACTAAAGATTTGTTGTATAGAATAACAACAGTTGCCTAGGAACAGATCCATAGGATAGGCCCTATCTCTTACTGAAGATAGATTATTGAAATCGGTCGTATGGGTATTGTATAAGTACCTCCCTGTAGACAGCTCTGGCCAGGTTGATACGAGCCTTCTGTCCTCCAGACAGAGTGACGCCTCTTTCGCCCACCAAGGATAGATCGCCATAAGGAAACTGCTTGAAGTCGGGTGTCAGGCAACATATGCGGCATATCTAATAAATGCAGAAATAGTTTGCAAGTATTATCAGAGCCGTACTACGTTATCTATACATAAGCAACATTTTCTACTAGAATTAATGAATTAGTTGAGTGAGAGGATAATGATATTGAGGTCTTGATAAATAAACGAAACCAAAAACATTTACTAACTGCATTATTTCCAACAATTTTTTATTAAAATATCAATAAGTCTATCAGACACAAAATAATATCTTTTGGTATTTTTCTACGATGCCTCAGTTATCAAGAATCTTATCTTTTGTTATTGTTTTTACGTCACCCACTCTTACCTCTTTATATTTTGGTGCATCGTACGGGCTTCCGAATAGAATGTTTTCTCGTACTGTTCCCGGGAACAACCACGACTCCTGGCAGGAGAACGACACCTTCCCATTGACATGTACTGACCCCGACTGCGGCAGTAACTCCTTCAGCAGCAGTTGCAGCAATGTTGTCTGCGATACACAATGATGTTTACTAACGGCCAGAATAGGTTAGTTACTCTTACTAGGCAACACCTAGGCAACTGTCGATTATTCTTTATTAATTTCAAACGCAACTAATCTGGATAAGGCCTATCCATATCTGTGGATTTAATATTAATTTCTCGCCGGATGCGGGCAGCGCAGGACCGATCGTCGTGGAGATCCTTAGGGGAGGCCTATACCCAGCAGTGGGTGTCGTGCGGCTGATATGATGATGATGAATATTAATTCTGGCTGTAAGTATATCATCATCTCATTGATGATTCAACAACGCGTTATTTAAGAGATGAATCTTGAAACTTGCAAAAAAATACTGGAAACAGCCAAGGTGACAGTTGTATTGTAACTATTGATAAACATTCTTTCGAGTAGGTACCTAAGATATTATCATTAAATATTTGAACGGGCTAGTAAAACATCGATTCCAAAACAAATTATCGGGTACAGGCTATAATATGTTTACCTTGCCGGATCCCACAGGCCCAATGATGGCGCATAGTTTGCCGTGGCGCACGCGCATCGAAATATTCCTGAGTGTGGCTTCCTCCGCCGGCACGTCCTTCCAGGAGGCGGTCACACCACTGAGCTCTAGCGCGTAATCACTAGACTTGTTGGTATCTATTCAGGAAGAAAATGTCCCCAGCTTTAAAAGTATTAGATGCTTTTAAAGTAAAGATGGCAAAAATGAATTTATTATTTTGCCGTGTTGCATTCGGCTCAATAAAATATCACCAACTCACCCTTAGAAGTGCTGTAAAAGCTACTAATGTTAGAGATTTACATTACACCTTCATAGACCAGAAAATGGGCATTATTGTTTTCCAAAAAAAGCGATCGAATTCTGCGATCTCCAAATGTCAAACCCAGTGGAGATTTATGGCAACATAAAGATGTTCCACGGGAAAGGCCACGTCCCGCAATGAACTATAATGTGCTTTGATGATGAAGAAGGGATTAACCTATAGGGAACAGTCCCTTTTTTAATCACACTTACCATTTTGAGGCTGTTGTGAGACATCTGTTGTTTTAAAGTTCTTTGCAGTAATGATGGGCTCCATGGGCGTTTGCTTAGAGCTGAAAAGCGTTCTGTTGAGCGTCCCGTTGCTAGTTCCGTTTTTATGGGTTAACGCTTCTCTTTCATCTAAATAATTGCCATAAAATAAAAATAAAATTACTTATATAAGCACAATATAAATTGACTTTAGTATCTCAGTCAATCAATGCAGTTAATTAATACGTAATTATTAGAATAAAGTATTATTTAAAATGAAAACGTGTTTTTTTTTAATTGTTTTTATGGTTACAAAAAATCACTAGTGCAGTCCGATTCATTCTATAGAAATCTTACAAATAGATAATATTTTATCTAACAAGAGGGGAAATTTGGGAAATTTTTTCGACAAAAATTGAATGAAAATTGGAACGTAAACAACAGCAATGTTATGTTCCATTGTATTTTTTTTAGTAACTTACCTAATTCTATAAAACTTTGTATCCTTTCCAAAGACACTTTCATCTCCGATAGAGTAGCTATGGCTAGCGGTAATATCATCGTCAAGTTTATAAGGATTGTGCTAAGGAATTGCTGGATTGGGTACACCTGTAAAGTTTTCAAAATAGCTAGGTGTATCTGAATCCTTTGTTTGAACATTTCAAAGTTATTGATTTTCATATATTTATGTAGGTTCTTATTACGTCTTTTATAAAATTCGATAAGTATAACTATATCGGTGTTATTACAAAACTAAGACACTGTTTATGAGATGCTGTCTCTTTGAAACAATATTGTCAAAAACAGACAGCGTCACATTAAACAGTGTTTAAGTTAAACAGGTATTTAAAAATCTCTCAGTTGAATCAAAATTCAAATGTAATTATTTTTTGGAGACAAACGTTTTGCTTGCTTGCTTGCTAGTAGGGACAGTTTTTAAAACTAAAACCCACCCATATAGATCTGATGCGTCTGACGAATGATCAAGCTACAATACGTTGTTTAATATTCAGAGCTTAAGGCACGGTAGCAGTGAAACTAGCGCCGACACTACATTTATTTTTATTACTCTTAAACCAAGTCAATATTTAAAAAAAGCTCATATAATAATCTCATAAATTGTCTCTTATATTTTTTGAATAACTCATCAACAGTTATCATTCATTCTGTAAGTTTTAAAATCCATGATTGCCAAAAGTGGCCACTTTGAGCTAAAATGGATTTTAAAACTTACAGAAAGAATGAAATGATGAAATATTGACTTGGTTTACGAGTAATAAAAATAAATGTAGTGGCGGCGCTAGTTTCACAACCTACAGCGCCTTAAAAGCAGTTCGGAAAAGTGAAAAATATCATACCGTTGTCGCCGATATCATTTTGCCAGAGAGCACTAGCGTCAGTACCGTGAAAAACATAATCGATCGTTCGGTGAATAGCATGAATCCTAAGAAAGCGCTCCGAATAAAGATGGCCCTCTTTAGCGCGCTCATTTCGTGCGCTCGCACCGCCTTCACTACTAATTGAAAGGGTTTCTCCCAAGCGTACATTTTAATGACCTGCAAAGTAAACACCTACTGAAATCTTGTTAATTTCTAAAGAGCACACGTTAAGCATAAATATTGCAGTATTCTAAAAAAAAAATTTTTTTCACTACGTATAATAGCACCGTACAGCCGCCATGTTGGTTTTTTTATAACGCCACCTTCATAAGAACACTTGGGCTGACAAGACAAATCTAACGATATCTTAATCATAGAAATCCGTTCAGCCGTTTGAAAGATATGAGGTAATAAAGAATATTACATACAAACATACATACAAACATACAAACTTACTTACAAGATACGCGCGAAACACATAACCCTTTCTTTGCAGTCGGGTAAAAATAAGATCGTAAGTAAGTAGCGGTCCATGTGGAACTTTTACACTGTGCTATTATGTCAACAGTGTTTTTAATCGACTTCAAAAAAATAAGGTTCTCAGTTTTTTACCTTGGGAATAAATCAAGTTTTTTTTATATTGCGTACTTTATTGAAGTACGAATACCTAGGGTGCTAAGTACAAATTGACGATTTTGATAAGAAAGCTTATGCTAATCGCTGAAGTTCATTTAAGCAACCCATTTATGGAATTTTAGGTTTAGGTAGGTATACTGAGTTCGTAAAGCAAACCCAATATTTCGAGATAAACGAACCGAACTTAATCAAAGTCCTTCAGATTTATTTCGTTATTTGTGTTGGCATCAAGTACCTACATCAGTAAATACAAATACTGCTAGATAGGCAAAGATTGACAACTGTAAATTGTCGATAAAAAATATTTTATTAAGTTATGCCTCGTAACGTCACATTTGTCCTGACAAAACATATTCTAATAAGATTGTAGTCAACTTAAGATGTCTCACCTGAATTCCATTAATGATTTCATTCATCAATTTAATACGTTTATCTGTCCTCACCGCCACCTTTCGCCTCACCGAAGCCGTAAGTTTAGTAAGGCACGCTGTAAAAAAAATTGACAACATAACTTTAAAACGACATAATTTATACACATACACATCGCAATACTAACACTCACGCACACGTCTCATTCACACACCTATTCACACACAACTACTCACCCTCACATTTACAAACGCACTGGCCAATTCAAAAGTGTAAGGTTAAAAAAAAATACCTCATATTTCTAGTTAGTAACCTTAAAACGACATAATTTATACACATACACATCGCAACACTAACACTCACGCACACGTCTCATTCTCACACCTATTCACACACAACTACTCACCCTCACATTTACAAACGCACTGGCCAATTCAAAAGTGTAAGGTTAAAAAAAAATACCTCATATTTCTAGTTAGTACCTAACCTTTTGTAAAAAGACACAATGTTATTAGTGCCATTCTCTGGGAGAATCCGGAGCCTGCAGCACAGTTTTAAACTACCGTGGGCTTCGGCGTCTTAATTATTATTTTTGTGAAAAATTATGTTCTGTTTAAATAAATAAATTGTTTGTTTGTTTGTTTGTATATCAGTAGGTATTTCCTCGGTTTTGAAGCTGTAAATTAGTTAATCGGAAATATTATTTTCTATATCACGTCATAGCAACTCTTATCAATAATGACTTGCACATCGCGCGTACCTACATTGACTGATACTCGTTAAGGTTTTCTTTCTAACTATAAAATAATCAATAATACCTTTGTTGATTTTTGTATGTTGCTTTGATTTTACTAATTTTTATTAGGTATTTGATTTTACTAGGAGAGACGATACAGAAAAGAGGATTGGCTGCAATCGATTGTGCGTTATTTGCTTTTTTACTAAAAAACAAGTGTAAAACTTCGTACCTATGTGTAAAAGTAGGTAAAAATAAATATCAATTCAAGTACTTAGGTGTGATAAAGCTTAATTCATGAATCATAACATAACAAAAAGTAGACCCTATTAAAGATAACGAGGTAGCGATACGATCATCGTCATTAATAAGTAGACGTATCTAGTGACGATGCAAAAATCTATCGTGCCTGTTGATAGCCATTAGACGCCACTTTGAATATTTGGGATAGTCTGAATCTACTTTAGTAGACAAACAAAGACCCACTTTGAATGTGATTCCGGGTAATACGGGTCTTATAACTTTTCGAACTTCGGCGGGTCTGCCTAGCTTCAACTTAAAACAGAAAATTAAAGTAAAGGTATTTCGTATTGTACTATTTGTTGAAGTTATTTGGAAGATATCGATGTTCGTGCGACATCATGAATAAGGGTTTACCATTTTGGCCCAAATGGGGCTCGATTTATCTGTTTTAATTTGAAACCCGGCAGACTTTTCTAAGTTCGATGCGTTAGCCGGTACAGCCCCAGACGGAGGTCTGTCGGCCTAGCAAGCACCCTAGGAAAAAAATTCTAGCATTATTTGGTGGACACACTGGCGAAACGAGTGTCCTAAAATTGTGTGTGTTGCGTTGCGTATGCTAGACCGGTATATGTGTATGACTGTATGATATCGTAAATCAAAGTATGAAAATAACTAAAAATCTGTCTGCATTCGACGAAGATTTAAATTTGTCAAAAGCTAATAATTGGATTTGGTTGATTAGATTATTATCAACTAGCAAATTAAGATTATTTTAGCCTTTGCGATGCATCTTTTATTAGGGCGACCGCTGAGCTAGCAAGACAAGCATTCACCCGGATTGCGAGAGGTCGTCGTTGCTTTTTCAAGTATAAAGTTTAACAGAAAAATAATTTAAAATATTTTAGAAACCTCATCTTGTTAAAACAAATTGAATGATTTTGATTTTTTAATCTTATGTTTTCAGATCAAGCTATCCAAACCTTATCAATTTACAGTCGCGAAATTTATAATAAGTACCTAGTTGTTATCTGTTTGATATACCTACATCTTGTAACTATCGGTTATCATAAAATACTTGAAAACATTTTAATAAAACAAAATGTATGTAAGTAGGTAAATCTAATAGGTGTTATAATATAAGTCCCATCTTTTGTTAATGTTATTAAAAATTAATAAGGCGAAAACAACTGTCAAACTAATCGTTTACCTCTTGGCCAATTTCGATTGAAACATGATAATAAAACGAAACCAATCAAATAACAAATGAATATTAAAATAAAAAAATAAAAAAAAGAATAGACCGTGGAAGCTATGACGTAGATTTGGGTAAAAACAAAGACGAGAACGTTGGCACTATTGCTTTGTTAACAAATTATTGAGTTATTTTGTTTGGTGATAGGAATAAGTATTATGCCATATTGTTTTCTCCTGGGTGTAATTCCATGTCTCAAGAGGAGAAACTTGCTTGCTTCAGATGTTTGTTTTACCAGAGCTCTGTCACTCCGCGCGCGAGTCTGAAGCGCTCGGCGTCCTCTGAGAGGTCAAATTTCATACATCAGAAAAGATACGACCTACGCGATAGAAAGAGAGGCAACTACAAAGTGAATGTTTTGGACATAAACTTAGAAAAATTTTCGCTAAGTGGAATATTAAGTTTATGGTTTTGGAGCGAAGGGAGCGCTGTGCGACCTGAATTGTACTTTATTGTGTCGGAGCAAGAGTCGCAATTTATTTAAACGATTTTGCGGAGTGCAACTTCTGTACGCTAGTACTATTATCTATTCTATGGTTTTACCCAAAATGTCAAACTCTGCCATTATGTGACGTCACACTTCCACGGCCCAATATCTACTTCGTCAAGCTACTCCAAAACCAAATCCAAAACAATACTGACCTTGTATAGGCAAGATCATAAGTATGACACCGAAGAGGCCGACGAAGGGCGCGTAGCCCCCGACGTCGTACAAGAAGTACAACACGATGGCCACTTGTATGGGAATGATCCACAAGTAGTGCATAAACATGAACGCGAAGTCAAACCTTGCTACGTCATTTGACAGCAAGTTCACGAGCTTTCCGCCCGCCACTTCGCCTACGGAGACTTGGTTTAGGCGTAAAAGCTGAAAGTAAACAATCGAAAATTAGGAAAGAACAGTTTATACCATTTATCAAATTACCATTTTAATCAAAGTAAACTAAATCCTTTTTAATAATATTATTGCGAGTTCGGATAGCTATGCATTAAAGTAATATGCATTAAATGCATTTTAACAAAGATTTTAACTGAATATTTATTTTGGAACATTTTCATAAAAAGCTACACCATTTCTTTGAGAAACAAACATTCAAAATTATTTTCATGTAAATAATACAAAATTTTATCTTAGTTACCATGAACTAGTAATACTAACCTACATCCTGAACAAATTAAAAACAAACTTTATGTAACTTATTCACATTCTTATTCCCAAACCAAGTAAGTACCTAGGCTTCTCAAACGCTCTTCAAGTAGATATTATTCCAAAAAGTAGATAGGTACCAAACTGTATTAAATCTCAAACCTATACATGATTGGTACTTATTGAGAAATAGGTAAATAAGATATACATAATTATGAAATACAAACTAACTTTTCTATACAGCAATGCAGAACAGGCCACTTTGACTTTCAGACTGAAGCTCATGACAAAAAGGGTGTTGTGATGTTGGCACATCATGGTGACGAAGATGAGACCCAGAATGGCAAACGCGTACATTCCGGCGTCAAACGCAGTCATCTCTGAGTTCACCGTCCAGTATGACAGAAGTATTCTAAATAGTATAGGCTGGACTATCCTAAATTGATAAAGGCGATTTATTTTAACAGTGATGAGGAATGTCTGAAAAAATTAAATTGGCTGAATATTTGTTTATAGGTACGAATAAGCTCCCATGTCATTTCGTTTTCACAAATTTACGGAAGTAACAGCAAAATGGAGATATATCATCATCATATCAGCCGCACGACATCAACTGCTGGGTATAGGCCTCCCCCAAGGTTCTCCACGACGATATACAGGGTGTAGATTACTAACATCATAAACGACAACATTTGTTCTACGACTTTTCCGAAACCAGAAAAAAAATGTTTCATACAAATGTCCGAAGAGCTGATCGAGTTTTGTACGAATAGTCGGATAATTTTTGTCTGTTTTCGGAAAATACGTAGAACAAAATATGTGGTTGTTTATGATGTTAGAAATCTACTCCTGTGAAGTTGTTGGTGTTTTACAAATAACTTTACCTTAGCCACCACCAGCCACAACCACAACACGAATTAAAAAAAAGTTTTGACATTTTGTGTGGAACCTTCACAGAACCTTTTTTTCAATACCACGTTGTGGTTGTGGAAGGTGGTGGCTAATGGGCTAAGGTAATTCTGCTGTTACTTCCGTACATTTTGTAAAGACGAAGCGACTTAAATTTTTTCACGCTACCTAAAAATTCTGAAACTTTTTCTATTAATAAGGGAGCTTATTCCCATAAACAAATATTCAGCCAATTAGATTTTTTCGGACATTCCCCATTGAACCAATTTCAATTCAACAACAATTACAAGGTGGTTTGATACAGAACACACGTAGGGAATTTAGATAGATAGATAAAAAGTTTATTTGCTAAAACACACACATTAAGTGAATAATTCATAAAAAGAAAAAAGGACAAACAAAATGGACATATAAAAGAGATAATCAGAAGAAGGCATGCATGTGTGTGCAGCAGCAAGAAGGGTCCAGTCTCGGTGTGTGAATTTTGCCTTTCGGCAAAACACCGATTTTCAGCCATCACCCAGATGAAACGCGGGTACCAGCAGCTGCGCTCGGTCGGGAACAAAGTGTGTATGTGCTTGTGTGTGTGTGTGTGTGTGTGTGTGTGCGTGTGTGTGCGCGAGTGTGTGTGAGTGCACTGTGTGTGTAAAAATATAAATATATTTAAGTTCTAATTATCATTATAAGAGGGTGTATGTAAGCTAGATATTAACAGCATACTTTGTCCCTTAGCAATAGTAAACTTTAAGCCGAGCATTGTTATTAGAAAATTCAGACTGATAATGTGCGTTTGTGCGTATAATGTGTGTGTGTCCATCAGCCATTTTTGATGTCCCCACTGCTGGGGCACAGGCCTTTCTTATGGGTGGTAAGGAGGACAGGCCATAACCCACCACGCGGGCCCAATACAGATAGGTGGGTGTGGGTGTTAACGACTGCAAATGCAGCCGGGACCAACGGCTTAACGTGCCTTCCAAAGCACGGAGGAGCACGAGATAATACATTTTTGGTCACCCATCCCATGACCGACCCTTGCGAACGTTGCTTAACTTCCGCAATCGCTGGGCCAGGCGCTTCGCCACCGAGCTCCACGAGTATAATGTGTACTTACACAATAATATTAGCCATTATTTTGTCTTAAGACTTTTGTTCGTGAGTTATGATGCGAAGATGGGCGCCATTTGTGGTCATCTTTTCGTGAACGAACTACACCCTCGACTCGATCACGACAACGTGCCGAGTGAACTTTTCGTGTATTCCCAGAAGTTCCGTTGAAGTTGTTATTAACGGAACCTCTGGGCATCTCATTAGTTCAGTTAAGGGAACCTCGGGGAAAAAAATTAGTAGTTCCATCACGGAACAACTTCATCGAAACTGTTGGGAATAGGTACACGGATATTTAGTTTAGGCTGGGCTCATATGTCAATCAATCAGTCAGTCAGTACCTATATGCATTGCAAAAGCAGTATGAGTGCCCATTCACATAGCGATTCGTTTTACAAGCCCGTATTATTGGATACGTTTTTATTCGGCAATGCGTGTTCACATACAACCACTGTTGTATGGTCTGTGCATACAACACAGTATATCGGATCCATATGTATACTGCATAGCAATGGATACGATAAAACCCCTTATTTCTCGCCGTACTACCAACTTTTTCCCCTGGTGGCACGAACAGGAATTTTCACCACTGTACCACTGAATGCGATACATACAGTGAAGATTACTTCCTTTCCTTTTAGATATCACTCCAATACAGGGTATAAGGGACAGCCCTCCACAAACTACGTGCATTTAGCTCCTTATTCCGAACCATATTTCACCGGAAACCTCTGGAAAATTTTCAAATTTTTTATCGTTTTTTAGTTTATATTACTTTATTTCAATCAATAAAATTTCAATGTAAAATTACATTATTTAATTTAATTTTACTTAGGTCAGGGCCATCTGTTGACTGGTAGAGGAACATATGAATTTTTTGTTTGTGTTTTGAATTTCTAAAAAAGTGTATTATATTGAGATATCGTTTTATTTACATTTTTTTTACATTTTTCATCATAAGTCGAAAACTATGCGGCCTAAAAAAAAGGAAAAAATGATTTAAAATCTGCAAACAGCGCTCATTCATATAATACCCCACATGCCCTAGTCGCTTTACTTAAAATTTTTAAGACCCCTTTTCGGTCCCTGTTGTAAAAAAATATATTTATTTTTTTATTTCTTCCTTATTAGCAAAATAGTTGGACAAACGTCATCTACTATTCCAAATTTCAAGTTCAAGATACCATTAGTAGTTCTCGAGATATCCAGTTGTGACAGACAGACAGATAGACTGAGTCACACCATAAGGGTTCCTTTTCGACCATTTTGGTACGGAACCCTAAAAACAGCAAAAATAAAAAAACAGCAATTAATTTCTAAAATTATCTAAAAGGTAATGAAGTAATCTTCACTGTATGTACCACATTCAGTGGTACGGCGAGAAATGAAAATTCCTGTTCGTGCCACCACCCCTGGTTTTCCGTCACCAAATTATTCCCCAATAATTTGGTGGCACAGCGAGGAATAAGAGGATAAAACGGTCTTCTAAATGCGTGTGAAAACGGTCCTATAAAGGACCTGCTGTGTGAACGTACGGTTAATTGGCAGTGTTTACCTAGCAGCGGTCATTGTAGAGACGTATATGGCGCCGGGCATGTACTCCAGCCAGTAAGCCTTCCACAACGCCGTCCATAATGAAGGCTTTCTGTTTTCCCTTTCCGCTTGCTCCAATTCCGCTATCCAAGACCTTTAGAAGTCAACATTTTTCAATAGGTTAGTTAGGTCTATATTGTAGTTTACTATTTATTTAACTCGTCACGTCAACGCCCGGAAAACAAGACTAGATTTTCTATTGTTGTCCGGTCGCCGGAGACTGCTCGCCTTTAGACGCATAATACCACATACGCAAAATACCACCTTTACGCAATACGCCATTAAGCAGAACACCAACTATGATTTACGCAAAATACCAACTACGCATAACACCGACTTTTTCGTAATTGGCTGATTGAAAAAAACGACTTTCTGTACGTTGATTTGCTATCAGTAAAGACGAAGTCTCCAGCAGTTGGACTCCCGTTGAGGGTTGTGGGGAATATGCTGACCGAATCTGATAAACAGGTATGATACGTCCTTTACATTCATGCTAGTCTGGTACTTTTCAATAACCTGATTGCTCTGAAAGACCAACTCTCCGGCAGTTAGGAGTCCTGCGTAGAGCTGTGGGGAAAATGCTGACCCTGGTCTGATGAACAGGTACTTTGATTAGCTCTTTTACATTACTGCTAGCCTAGTACTTTTAGTTTTAATCATAGTCATAGAATATACATATATAAACTAGCTTCGGAAGCGTGCTAGGGCATAACCCGTACAGACTCTTATTTAGTTTGCATACTTTATCTTCTTTGTTGCTGTAACCTTTTGGAACTTTTAGATAAATACACTCTTTTAAATCTCCATGTAAAAATGCTGTTTTAATATCGAACTGTTTCATTTTTTTATTTGCAACCTGTTGACAATAGTACTCTCAATTTGTATTTACAACTGGACTATACGTTTACTAATCTTGCTTTGTATCTTCCATCTGATTTGACCGTGAGAAGATCCATTTGCTTGTTACTAGTTTTCTTCCTTCCGCTTCTTTCTTATCCACAAAAGTCCACGTATTGTTTTCTTCTAACGATTTCATTTCTTCCTCTATTGCTTTCTTCCATTTATCTTTTTCGCTTGATTCTATCGCCTCCTCGTTAACATATAAACTTCTGTATCATACTCCATGACATAATCTTTATATCTTTCTGGTAACCTTCGTTCTCTCGCAGGTTGATTTCTTCTTTTATTTTCCACCGCTAGATTTTCCTCAGTTTCTTCATTACTATTTCCATTTTCTGCTTCAACCTCTACGGCTCGACTCTGACTTTCTTCAATTTCTTCACTATCGAAAAATTCTTCATTTTCTTCAAGTTGTTGTTTCTACTATTTACACTATTCTCATTTCCATCTTCTTCATTTGTTCTTCCGTCATTTATTTCACCGTCATTTTTTCCACCGTCACTTGTTCTGTCTTCATTTATTCGTCTGTCGTTTGTTCTACCTTCGTTTGTTTGATTGTCATACGTTCTACCTTCGTTTGTTGGATTGTCATTTGTTTTCTATCTCTTGTTTCTCTCAAACTTCTATTTCTCCTTTCTCCACCTTCTCGATACTCTTCATTGCTATCTGTTGAATTTTGACTTGTTTCCTCTTCTCCTGTTTGTTCATCTTCAACCAACTGCCAGAGTCTACGCATTCTGACCACATTTTCTTCATCATCTGAATATATTCCTTGTTCTTCTTCGTTTATTCTTACATCCCTCGCTCTTATTATCTGTCTCTTGTCATCCACCCAAATTTTGTAGCCATTTCGCCATTTTGAACTACAAACTTCCCAAAGTTTAAGTTATTCATCGATACATGTTGGCGTTTTTCTTTTGTTTGTTTGAATTTCAAAATCAATGATTCATTTACTTTTGTCCACATATATTTCCACACCCCCTTAAATAAATCATTACAAGCCAAGATACATCCCCTTAATTAGTGTATGCACCCCCTTAACTCTTTAACTGATAATGTGAATTGACTGGGCTTCTTAAGTTTACATCACGCCTTCACATAGCTTCTTTCTTATACAAATATTACACATCCCTATAAAACATAAAGTAAGCTGTGGATAATGTGGTTGGTTGTATAATTAGTAATGAATAATTTGTTTGTAAGCATAGTTAACACAATATTGTACAGCCGTTTGTTATCCCTGCAAATAAAAAAAAAAAAAAAAAAAAAAAAAAACATACAATGAGGAATGAAAGAATAAAATGATAGATTTAAATTGTGAAAAGATAAAGCCGGTAAAAATATTTTGCTAAAAATAAAATTTTGTTGGTGACATTTATGGCCGGAAAACAAAAGAACGTCAAGGAAAATTTATTTGAATTTGAATTTTAACCTGAATTTTAAACTTTAAATTGTTTTTTTTTTATTTACACGTTTGACCATGGAAAGTATAGCTGAGGAACCTTATAAGCGAAATAGTTTCTTTGGCCACTTCACTTCAGTGACAAATAATTCTAAGTCCGAGGTGGTGTTTTGCGTTTGGGATTATACGTATTTTTTTCTACAAATCCGCAAAACACCACAAAGTATCGAGTTGGTGTTATGCGTCTAAAGGACTGCTCGGGCGTTGATGAATTAAAATTATACAGGTAAGTGTTCTGGGATTGGAAGTTTATAGAGAATCTTAACGTAGACGTAACGAAACAACATCTGGCTAGCTAAAGAGTTTGACTTCTCGATCCTTGCAGATGAATGTAAAAAATGTTAAAACTTGGTTAAAACGTGCAAAAAGCCCTGTCGTATTGGCTCAGTAGAATATGATTTTGAAGTTCTTGGCACAGGTATAAACCTGTGCCAAGAACGAAGTAGTATGACGTCACACAATGGCGGAGTTTGACATTTTGGATAATAACTTCTGAAGCAAGCAAGTTTCTCCAAATAATACGGCATTACTTATTTATTATATTTAAGTTAGTTATTTTTTGTAATACTAATAATTTTATATTTTGACGTATTTGTTCTATCTAAATTTAGGTCATACATATAGCTTCCACTGCATAGACTTGAAATCAATGTTCCACTGTCTATATTGGCATATAAGCAATAGTAGATTGTTATACAAGACGCTAAAATTACCCATTGCATACGAGGTAGTTTTATTTCCGAGCTTTAGCGAGGGAATAAATAGAAACCGAGTTACAATGGGTTTTAGCGTCGTGTGTTACACTATACTTTTCACTACGATTGCGAGAAAATAAAATACAATATTAAATAGTTTATACCTACCTACTTCCGTTAACGAATCCACTCGTTTTTCTATCCTCCACTTCATAAACTTTTTGTACAATATTTAAATAAATGATTTGTGCTTGACGGCAAAAGATTAAAATTATTTCTTTCCTATTACAGTCACACAATTCAATCAGTTTGTAATTATAGAAAAATTCTAAAGATTTCGCGCCACGGTACATTTTTTAATTTCCGCTGTAGCAGCTAAGCAACACAAACACGCATTCTACGATTCACTCTGTACACAGAGTATAAATAAGTCTATGATTTCACCGAAGAGATGCTTTTAGTTCCATTTTCAAAAATAAGAATGAGAAACTGGGGGCCAATTACGAAACTTGGTCACGATAGTCGTCCGCAGTTCGTCGGTTGTAGTTATTACAAATATTTTTAATATAGCATCGTAGTCCATAGTCTATTGAACGAATAATGACGGATCCACTAGAGAGAAACTGTCAAATTTACGCAATCACTTTGCAATATCGCATACGCAAGTGCTTTGTAATAGGAATCAATCAGAACGAAGCACGGACGCAGCTGCGTGTATCGCATTAAACTTTTCGTAATAGACCCCTAGTATTAAGTCGAGCGAGTTTTTATTCGTGATTATGAATAAAGACTTCTTCGTTTTAGTAGGCTCAAGAGGAGTGAAAAAAGTTTTTTTTTCGCCTCTCCAGCACGAAAAGGGCTTTCTTTTGGCCGCTGCGCTGCGGTTGTAAAACTCGCAGCAAAATCGATTTTTGCTGCGAGCGTGAGGCAAAGTGCTTTTTTTTATTTCTAACACCACCTTTAAAAAATAAATAGAGTGACAAGTAAGATAGGTGCGAAAACATAGATATAGTATATTAAAAAGAGGTGCGAAAAGAATAGATAGTCCGACATAAATTAAAAGTAAAAAAATAAAATACACGGATATACCAAGGAGATTTAAACAAGGATTGTAAAAAAGGTTGATAGTTCGAAAAGAGTATGAACGAAATGAGGTTGCATTTTGAAATAAATATGAAATCAGAAAAAAAAATGAATTATTATGTAATACCTATTGATTACTGTTTTATGATTGTAAATTAATACAGAAGAAAAGCACAAAGTAATGTAAAACAAAACCACGGGAATCTACTTTGCTCTATGAATATTTTTTTTCCAGCATAGGTTTGATCATGGGCGTACCTAGGGGGGAAAGGGAGGGGCAGCTGCGCCCGGATTTTGTGAACTTCCAACTATCCATACATTACATTTGATTTACAATAAATTTGCCCTCCCCCTGGGGGGCAGTACAATAGGTTTGCCCCCCCCCCCGGTCTACCTGGGTACGCCCATGGGTTTGATCGAACTATTTTGGTGATAATACAAAAAAATAGTGCGTCCAGCGATGAAGATAGTTAGGAACAAGTTTCTAATGCTGAATTTAGCTTTTACCAGTAAAATCACGTGAAAATAACTGTAGTTACATATAACACTTTGCTCGCTCTGGTAGAGGTGAAAAGTTGTATATTTAACAAGAGACCAAAGTTTTGTTCTGCCTCGTGCCTTTAAATCACTCACTGTGCTCAATAGTCTATAGATATTACTTCGCTAGTTCGTGATTTAAAGTCAGTACTCGCAGTACAAAATGACTTTGGTCACTTGTATAACAAATTTATATTTTAATCATAACTTTCGCATAGATAAGAACAAACAAAACGTCTGTGTTTTTTTTACAGAAAGACAAACAATACCTTTGTCCCGTTTAAAAAATTCACAAAATTTACAAACATTCTGAATTTTTTTAAAGTACGAAGACTTTGGGCGGAGAATTTCGGATTATTTCACAAAACAGAAGAAAAACAAACATTCAGTGGGTTCGTTTGTTTTTTGTTGTTCATAAAATTAATCGAAATTAATTCAAATACATCGCAATGAAATTACCCATCAGTCAAATCTTTTGTATAAATTATTATAATTTGGTTATTTATTAAGAAACAGATAATTTTAAAACACCTTTACAATAAACATTGAAACCGTTTTTCAGCATTTACCGCGTCTCGGATCTGAGGTAATAAATATACGAAATGAACGATGATCACAGAACAGAACTTAGGATTTACTAGAAAATCTCAGGATTTATTTATTATATTTAATCTTTATTGCATAAGAAAATACAATTGGCGGACTTAATGCCTTAAGGAATTCTCTAATAGTCGACCGGAAAGGGTGTTAAAGAAAGAAATCGTGGCAGCAAAAAAATTGACAACTAAGTAAAAATATACGTTGATCATAAATAAAGATCTAGCTACAACAACAATATAAATATACATAGTTACTTACATACATAAATAATCCTAAGTAGATACTTTAAAATTTATACAACGTGTTAATGAATACACGCAAAACCTCTTAGGTGGTGATTGTGCTCATGAATATGAACAACTTTTACTATGGGGCCAACCTTGAAATCGCGAAAAAAAATCTGCTGTTTCATACATTCTGGTCGAGTAGGTACTTAAAAACTTGTACGAAACAGCTGATTTTTCGCGATTTCAAGGTTGGCCCCACAGTAAAAGTTGTTCATATTCATGAGCACAATCACCACCTAAGAGGTTTTGCGTGTATTCATTAACACGTTGTATATGTATATATGAATATAATATAATAATATACCTACTTATATAATACATACATATTTTTATTATTTTATTTTACTTTATTAGGGACAGTACACAGCTCACTTAAATTCTAAGTTACAATTTTAAAACGTATTCTTAAGGCCAATTACGACTATCCAACAAATTACTCAATCAATTCGAAAGAAATGGACGAATGTTTTTTTTTTTTTTTTTTTTTTTTTTTTTTTTTTTACCTTACCAATGGTTCTCAAGGGATAATGCATTTCAATTAAATAAATATATTAAGAACTATTTAAGTGAAATATGAACATAAGGACAAACAACAACGTTTGCTCGTTTATGTTGTAATTTATAACTATTATTATGAATTAGTTTTTGTAATATAAGTATTAGTGTACCCAACCCACAACAATAATTATGCATTTGGTTAGTAAAGCAAAGTATTCATTATGTAAGATTTTGTTTGATACTGTTAATAAATCGCCTTTTGGAACCCAAGAAAGGGTCGACATTACTAAATTTGTTATTGTAAAGTCTTGGTAATCGGCAAAACACAGAATTTTGCCCGTAGTTTGTGAATTTAAATGGGGCATTTAACAAATTAGTGTGCCTGATTCGACGTCGGGGAGTACTAAAATACACAAGCTCAAGAAGCTCAGGGCAATCCAGACCGCCGCAGATGACGTCATACAACAGCCCCATGTCCAGCACCTCCCGGCGCTCGGCTAGACTTGGCAGATTGTACGCGCGACATATCTCGGCATACGATGCCCCGACATGAAGTTTTCTACATTTGAAATTAAGATGCCGAGCAAATTTCTTCTGCAGTCCCTCAAGGCGATCAATGTAAGTGTGATAACATGGGGACCAAATCGGGGCAGCGTACTCCAGTAGACTTCTCACGTATGCATAGTACACAATTTTTAGACAAGTGGGGCTATTGAAGGGACGACAAGTACGCATGACAAACCCGAGATTGCGATACGCCTTACCCACTATGGTGTCGATGTGGGTGGACATAAGCATCTTACTATCGAAACAAATTCCAAGATCGCGTACCATCTTAGACCTCTCAATTGCAATGTTATTAAAATTGTATGAAAAAATTATTGGCTTTGGTTTCCGTGTAAAACTTATGCACTGACATTTTCCGATGTTTACTCTTATGTTATTTTCGTTATAATATTTGAATAGACTATTAAGGTCGTCCTGTAACAACTTACAATCATTAACATCACGCACGCTCAAGTATATCTTTTTATCATCTGCATATAATAGATGTTTTGAATGTGTTAGTACTTTATGTAAGTCAAAAATATACGCATTATAGAAGAGAGGACCCAGATGAGATCCCTGAGGGACCCCAGAGGGGACAGAGACAAAATCGGATTTAAATCCGCCAAGAACGACCATCTGCGAACGATTAGTTAAGTAAGATTGAACCCATCGCAATAAATCGCCGTGAATGCCAAGACATTGGAGCTTGCGGATAAGGATGGAGTGGTCCACACGGTCGAAAGCTTTTTCGAAGTCCGTGTAGACCACATCAACCTGCCCCCCTCTTTCCATTTCACTAAGAACATAGTTCGAAAACAACGCCAAGTTTGACACTGTGGAGCGCCCACGCAGAAAACCATGCTGAGATTGCGGAATACCTTTTGCAATTATAGGATAAATCTGTTCAAGGACCAATTTTTCAAATAGTTTACCAAAGATGTTAAGGATAGAGATAGGTCGATAATTTTCAACTAGCGATTTAGAGCCCTTTTTGTGTATAGGAACAATTTTGGCTTGCTTCCAGATGTCGGGGTAGACACATTCCTTAAGGGATCTGTTAAATAAAATTGTGATAGGAGTGGCAAGACTATCGGCGCAAGAAGCCAGGAAAATCGATGGGATACCGTCGCAGCCTGCCCCCTTGTTTCTATCCAGAGATTGCAGAAGTTTTAGGACCCTATCTCTTTCTATTTGGATATGAGATAAGTGCTCGCTACCGTGACTCTGAGGTTCAATCGATGTGGAAGACCCGGCTCCATCTGATGCTACAAAGACACTCTCAAAAAACCGACTGAAAGCCTTACAACATATAAGAAAGTATAGCCTTAGATTATTTATATAAATAATCTAAGAGTATTAGCATAGGATTTACATAAGTTCGGGGTTTTACAGTAACACCTACACATTCAAATGATTGAGACAGCTGGTCACACACTACGAATTAATAGCCTGTTGCGAATATCACTTTTATTTTACTAAAACGAAGATAGATATAGACGGCATCAATATTTGAAAGAAAGTATTAATTTTTTCACGTTTTTAATAACAAAAAAATAACTTTTCTGTCATTTGAACTTACTTTTCTAATTTTTCGCCTTGAAGTTTTGAGCTGTAGACTTTGCTGGGCACGATCAGGTCGTCCTCGATGACGTCTCTGTTATTTCCTGTGACCAGTACTGGACATATCCAACAAAAAAATATCCTAGAAATTATGTTCTGTTTCTTCCTCTCCTTGTGGTATAATTTTTCCTCCGGCTTTTCCATTAGATAACTTTATCACTTTATTTAATTTTTAATTGAGATTAAGATTACTTAACTGAGAATTGAATTTGTTACACAGCTAATTGAAATTTTGTTATAATACATTGAACCGTTTGGTGCAAAGTTCAAATTAACACTGCTGAATCGATGTAATGTTACAGTTTATCACAACAAAATATTAAGATAACGTTAAATGTAAAGATAATATTAATCATAGATGTAATTGTGCGATGAAATTCGATGTGATAACTGTTTGTGATTCACGTTATTTATATCAGAAATGTTTTAGTTCAAGTAGGTACCTAATAACCTACTGTTCTTCCACGTGGTCAAACTGAGTAGTCAAATTAATTTGTCCAAGTTGTCCAACAGCAAACATAAAAATTTACATAAAAAAATATGAAATAATACACTTTAACGGATACTAGCGCGGTTTTATTGAAAGTACTTTGGTAATTAGTTGGTATTTGGTTTGATTTTTGATTTTCCCGACGTTTCTCTCTTTTTAGCATATAAAATTAAATTAAAACCAAACCAAACCATTTTTTCATAAGTCGGTTTTTTCCGAAATACTTACAATTTAATAAACAAACACCCTCTAAAAAACCCGAATTTACCCGAATTTTGCAAAATTCCAAAAAAAGTTACCAGTATCTTCAAAATTCAAACGTCCACACGTGTCTCTATAAATTCCTCAACTTTTGGTACTATTCCCATCTCAATCCTCTCAAAATCCTCGGAGATACCTATGGCCAAAAATACGTCTCAGGCGATTTGCGTCTGATAACCATCTTCAATGGTAAAAATATTGAATGTAGTTTTGTGTTGTTTTAAAATGCTTACTTCCTCACTAATCCTCACGAATATTATATTATAAATGCGAAAATCCGTTGGTTTGTTTGTTACGCCTTCACGTCTTGACTACTGAACCGATGATCATGAAATTTTGCGTACCTACACGTTGTCAGGGGCACAGAGAAGGATACCTTTCCGATTGTTCCCGAGGGATAGCAAAAAAACTTTCCACACAGACGAAGTCGCGGGCGGCGGCCGCTAGTTCATTATAATTATGATTGGACACTAAAAAAGTTAAGGCCAGTATATTCCAAATTATCGAATTTAGCCTATGTTTGATTCAACGATAAACAATCAAATATTCTTTATTTTGAGCAGGTAAAAATATAAATGTTGAAGTTTCATTAACGATCTTGATTATTTTACGGTTAAAAATACGATATTCGTATCTTCACTCGACTAAAAAAATATGCAAAGAGACAAAGAAAATTTCATTAATTATATAATATTTTAATGATAATACTTAAAGTTTATCAATCCCTTAATCACGAAAAATATATAGAAAAATAGGTAATGACATATAGAAGAATATTCAACGGTTACTTTTTCAAAAAGTGTCTTTATGCTCAAAATAACAAGAAAAACATTGAAAAAATGAAAAATCGAGGTTATTTTCATTACTCTTCACACGTAAAGAAAAAGACAGAGACAGAGTTTTTGGAATATACTGGCCTTAACTGAATATGCCGTGCATCATCATCCTGAAGTTCCGGGCTCAAAGTATTAATCAATGTACGTATGTATAAAAAAAAATGTCGGGCATAGTCGGTTCTGAAACCAGCGGTCTTTAATGGTATTAGGTAGTAGTATTATACTATCTGTGGTAATGGTAACGTAATAATCGTCTCTCAATGGTGTTTCAATTTTGAGTTTAAGAAACAAGAACTGTGACAAAAAGCATTACCATTCAACGGTATACTACTCCACTCTAGCTGGTAATAATTCAAAGAGTTTTGATTTCTTGTGCGTCAGGAAATTTGTGTAGAAGGTAAAATAGTAGATTGTTATACAAGACGCTAAAATTACCCATTGCATACGAGGTAGTTTTATTCCCGAGCTTTAGCGAGGGAATAAATAGAAACCGAGTTACAATGGGTTTTAGCGTCGTGTGTTACACTATACTTTTCACTACGATTGCGAGAAAATAAAATACAATATTAAATAGTTTATACCTACTTCCGTAAACGAATCCACTCGTTTTTCTATCCTCCACTTCGTAAACTTTTTGTACAATATTTAAATAAATGATTTGTGCTTGACGGCAAAAGATTAAAATTATTTCTTTCCTATTACAGTCACACAATTCAATCAGTTTGTAATTATAGAAATATTCTAAAGATTTCGCGCCATGGTACCTTATTTAATTTCTGGTGTAGTAGCTAAGCAACACAAACATGCATTCTACGATTCACTCTGTGCACAGAGTATAAATAAGTCTATGATTTCACCGAAGAGATGCTTTTAGTTCCATTTTCAAAAAATAAGAATGAGAAACTGGGGGCCTATTACGAAACTTGGTCACGATAGTCGTCCACAGTTCGTCGGTTGTAGTTATTACAAATATTTTCAATGTAGCTATCGTAGTCCATAGTCTATTGAACGAATAATGACGGATCCACTAGAGAGAAACTGTCAAATTTACGCAATCACTTTGCAATATCGCATACGCAAGTGCTTTGTAATAGGAATCGATCAGAACGAAGCACGGACGCAGCTGCGTGTATCGTATTAAACTTTTCGTAATAGACCCCCAGTATTAAGTCGAGCGAGTTTTTATTCGTGATTATGAATAAAGACTTTTTCGTTTTAGTTTGCTCATTGGTAATAGACAAACATTAAAAAAGAAAAAACTTTATCCCCTAGGGCTTATTATGCTATTTTATCTTGACTCTTGTACGTTACAATGACGCACTTTTTGAGCAAGAGGAGTGAAAAAAAAATTTTGCAACTTTGGGACATTTTAGCACCTTGGTCATTAGGATCCGAAAATATTAGTAATTTTGCAACTTTGGTCATTTTAGCACCTTGGTCCTAACGCCCCGAAAGGAAAAAATCGACTCGTCACCAGGATTGTCTCGGGCAGGAATCGAACTTGCGACCTTTGTAAGTCCCATAAACTTATATTCCACTCGGTAAGTCCGGTCCAATGCTCTTACCAATACTGAGCTACCATTTTGTGCTCATTGTAATATTTTTTTTAGATAAGTGACATATTTGATTTATTTACTGACATTTTTATACATCGACATTCATTTGACATAATATATTATCTTTCCAGATATTTTGACAATTGATTAAGATGAAACAGCTGATAACTTTTTTTGAGATTTTAGCATTCACAATCACAATGCTATTTTTGTACAATACAAAATAATATATACTAGAAAAAAAAACGACTCGTCCGTCACCAGTTTGTCTCAGGTGGGAATCAAACCCTCGACCTTTGAAAGTCCGGTCCAATGCTTTTACCAACTGAGCTAGGTACCGAGTCACTAGTAACATCGTCGAAATCTTTCTATTGTAAAAATAGCATCGTGAATGCTAAAATCTCATTTTTCTTTAATGTGATCGAGCCCTTTTTGATAATATCTAAACTTTGAAAAAAAAATTCTAGGATGAAAAATAAATGTTAGGAAAGCAAAGGCAAAATTTTATAACACTAAAGAGCTAATTAGATCATCCTGAATGTCGGACCCGATATGACGTCACTCCTAAATTCAGAGCAGTGTAATTGCATTCAGGAAGCTAGGATCCGATTTAGGATCCTAGTTAGGATAGAAATTGTCTCCGACATATCGGATGCTAAATCGGAAGCACTTAGGACGGTGTAATCGCATTCAGGACGCTCGGCTCCGACACAGTAGTACCACAGCATAAATAGTACAGTCAGTCAACGCCTTTTATGTTGGCGAAAAAATATCCGCCGCGCCGTTCGTCTAGAATTCTAGATAGACAGTTGGCGCAACGACTAAAAGTATATAAGGGTTGTCACTCTGTGATTTGCTTTTTTTTGACCTACATCAATATAAAAAACAAAAAAACCTGCCTCTGAAAAGCAAGAAATAATATATAAATCATTAGCTACGCATTATCATTTTTATAATAAAACACGTCTATTAAAGTCGGGTGGGGCTGGAGTACCTACAACTTTCTTTTTTATTCTAAAAGCCCCACCCGACTTCAATAGACGTGTTTTATTATAACAATGATATGATAATGCGTATCTAATGATTTATATATTATTTCTTGCTTTTTAGAGGCAGGTTTTTTGAAGTCGGTTTTTTTGTTTTTTAAACATTTTTATTTTTTTTTATTTTTAGTATAAGTACCTTCCGTATTAGGTAGTGTAGGTATATTATTAAGGTAGTAAAATCGGCTCAGCCAAACGTGAGATAATCGCGAAGAAACGTACATACATATACAAACTGAATACCTCCTTTTTTTGAAGTCTGTTAAAAATACTACACAAAGGTATCCCTCTCCCAACAAAAACAATCATCTAATTCGGTTCATAAATAACAAAGTCGTCAAGGTAGTTGATGTAAAGTCATAGTATTTTCGGGATTACTTGAAAACTACTGACCCGATTTGAAAAAAAAATAATTGGAACCATCTCGCAAAAAAACTCAATCGAACAACAAAATAATCATCAAAATCGGTCCATAAATGTCGAAGATACGCGCGAATAACGATAAAAAAAAAAGTATACAATCGAATTGAGAACCTCCTCCTTTTGATGAAGTCGGTTAAAAACTAGTTCAGATTAGCGTTGAAAATGACACGTACCTACCTAGCTACCTACATATACCTCCTATTTACCTAGCTTTGTATTTTTACAGCTACAAGAACATTCCTTTAACTACTGTATGATCGTAAAGCTGTGATATCGGATACGACATTCAGGACGGTCTAATTGGCGACTGAATTTCTCGTCCTAAATCGGACACTAAATTCCGGGTCCGACATTCAGAATGGTGTAATAAGCGCTTTAAACATGTTAACATTTATACAATCTATAGTTAAAGAGTGACAACATAATATATATGAGTAAATTGTACAAACATCAGAACACTTACCAATGTTGATTGTGTTGTCACAAGGTACTTGTTGTATGGTCTGTGGTTGTCACTCTTTAATTATAGAATACATTGTTGCAAATTTAACGCCCTTTGCTTTCCTAACATTTATTTTCTTTTTAATACCTTGTTTTTTTTTAAATTCAGATATTATCAAAAATTACAAGGGCTCGATTCAATTTTGGTTTTCTTTTGTAACTTGCACACACTTTTCAAGGTCGCTATATCACAAGAAATCAAAACTCCTTGAATTATTTCCTTGGCAAAATATACTTGACTACTGGATTATAATGCCAGTTACTGAACCTCATTCACAATTTGGCTAGTGGCGCTGTTGGAAAGAGCAGGGACCACACTATTTTGGCCCAAAGGATTAACGATAATTATCCCCTACCACTGAACTTATTAAAAATTATTACCCTAACAATTTGAAAATTTTAAATTTTGTCACACTCTTTTCAGCAGCTGTGTATAGGAAAACAATAAACCAAAGATGCGGCTGTGGAGATCAAAAGTAGATAAAAGATAAGGGGGAAAATATAATAAATAAAACACCGTTACTTACTATTAACAATTTACTTTTAAATAAAGAAAAAATATTTAACAAATGAAAAATATTGTTACAATGGATTATGATAAGTCATGTGATGTCATTTTACATTGAAAAGTTACTTTTCAATATTTTTATTAGAATGTTCCGGACATACGGTAGAGCATAATGAGTCACATGTGCATTTTGATTGGAAGAGTCTCTTTTCAATATTTTCAACTAACATTTTCACGTGACACATTGGAACCAAACTGCATTCACAATTCGTTGGCAAGGATCTTGAAAAATGTATTGGATCAGATTTCTCTTTTGCTCCAGTTCTCTTGCGATTCATCAAATTATTAATAGGATAATACAAGGAGTCAGACCATGTACCATCACTAGCATCATGAGCCTTGTGAGATTTAGTTTTAGTACTACTGCAATCACACCAATCGATTGGTTCTTCTGCTTCAAGACTTGCATCGTCTTTAGACGTGACATAAGTAGTAGTAGTACTAGGTATAAGTGTCTTGCGTAGTTTATCTTTTGAAAATTTTAGACTAATGTCTTCATTGTCAAATGCGCTTATAGTTGCATTGCAAAATACCTTTTTACGTGACTTTTCCGAGCCCGTTTTACTTTTAACCGTTAATTCAGTTATACTATTTGTCTTAGCAGGCACAGCATTCATTATATAAGAGTGCTTTTTAACATTTAATGTGTTATTCGTTACAGCTGTCCAAATACTATTTATGTTATCAGTATTTTTTGATAATGACTTATAACAAGAACACTCTCCAAGTATTCCGTTACACGAGCAATCTATAGTATATCCTATATATGGAAAGTTTATTATACGATTTGCATCATATTTGGCATTTTCATAGGCCTTTCCAGGAAATTCAGTTTCATCTAAATCTGTAATTAAACCTGTAGTGTTTTGAAACTCAGCTGTAGAACTCATGGTTTGTTCAGCAACGTTGATGCAATAGTTTGTTACCATCTGGGTACCAAATTCTGTGTTCTTTTTTTGATTAAGACAGACATATTTTTTAAAACTGTTGCTTGAGTGATGACTGGTAGTAGTGTCTACAAATTTTTTACAATCAGTACCGTATGGACTTGAATTTACTTTTTGATTGGGAGATACATATGACGCTGTGGTTTGTAAGGGCAGTATTGATATAATTGAGGCTCCCTTACCATACCTAGAGTTATTTATATTATTATCAACGTTTGTATCTTTTTCAGGTAATTCATTTTGAGCACTATAATCCAGATTCTTATCTGTCCGGTATCTAATTATTTTACATTTACATAAACTTTTCAAACGTTTAAAATCATCATCAATTAAATTGCATACCTTTTCCAAAACATCTGGCAAAACTGCATTTTCAGTATTGTCAGGCGACTGACATAAGCATTGCACTCTCTTCATTTTTATCTTTAAATATTCCTGTAATAGTATATATGCTCTATTCCAACTTCCCTCTGATGGCTCTTCATTCACACATTTACAAGCAACATTCAAGGTGTTTTCTGAAATAACTTGTCGTACACGTTGTAGAATAGAAGAAAAAAGTTTTTCCTCCTCGGAAGGAGATATACAGTTAGATTTACAAGAAGTGATTTTGAATTCATCTAACTTATTTCTCAAATGTTCTTTCAACAAATGAAATGCGTTGACCTCCAAATCACTTGAATCGTCTATTTTATTAGCATTGCAACATACACAGCTAGTTTTTTCAGACTTTTTTAGACTACTCGTATCTAAAGCTTTATCTTCATTTTTATGAACGTTTTCATGTTGTTTACTCATTAAATTACTGACCAAACTTTTGAATTCATTTAATTTAATATTACAATCACATGGATCCAAATGGTTTTGGGATTTTATATCATCCCCATTACATTGGTTGGTTATTTTTGGTTCCTTTTTCGAGCTTAAATCAAACGGTTTTTCCGCTTGTTTCATAAACTTTTTATCCCTTTTATGTGTTGTTTGATGAATATTATAACAAGCATTATCTTTACCAATAAAATCTTTTCCAGGATTATTGTTTTTTAATGTTACTCCTAGAAATGTTATACAATATTCGGAATTAGCTGCCAACAACGGAGATGTTTTTGAAATATTACTCAAATCATGATCGTAAATATTTTCTTTTGGACTAGCCATATCCGTTTGCTGTTTTTCAATGTTATTCTCATCTTCATTTTCTTCCTGGGGCATATTCGATTGCTTATACTCTGAAACAAACTTAGCATTTTCTTGTGTGTCTTTAGATTTAGTCCTGTCTTTTACTTCTTTTTCATTTTTGGACCCAAAGTAACAGTTACATGCCGCAGAATTTAAACAATTATAAGGAGATTTTGAAAGGTTTTCAGTATCAATTACACATTTGCAAAAATTTTCATTACTCTTTTCCAAATTAATAGCACCCATATATTCCGAATCAGTATTCACTACTGGTAAATCGTTTTGCAATTCTGTCCCATCAGAAATCTTGACAACATCTTCTTTTACAAAGTGTGGCTCAGATTTGTTAATTGATGTTTTTGCAGATACTTTTAAGGTCGTTACTAAACTTACATCCTGTGCCACTTTCTCATCGATAACCCCATTTTTATTTTCATTAATCGGTTGTTCATGAATGCCATCATCACAAATTTTATATTTATCACTTTTATTTAAATTAAACAAATCACACTTCCACCTTGCTAACGTACTAAAAAGATTATCTATAGATGTATTTGATGGTGGTTTATGAAAACAAGCAACATCGCTGCGACAATATGGACGATCGGAGCTGGTTTTTTTCACACTATTAATATTCTCGGAATGCATGTGTTTAACTATTGGTTTCGTTTGTTTTACATTTAGCGGCTTTGGAAATTCGTCATTGATTTCTAATCCCTTATGTGGCTTTTTAGAGTCATGATATTGAAATTCACCAAGATATTGTTTCTTCTTTGTATCCTCCTTTTGCACTCCACATAAACATAAATTGACAGCATATGAGGGGCATAGTTGTTTTGAGGGTTTGTCTGGCTTGCCCATGTGTAAACCAAGAAAAATATTCTTTTTCGCTTGCTTTGGATGGTTTATATCCAGTTGTTTTTTCTTTATACTATTTAGTTTTGTTGGTAATCGTTTGATGAATTGATCAGTATTTGCCGATCTTAAAACAGAGGATTTCGCTTTTTTTGTAGTTTTTGTATTCTGGGTTACTAATTGATTCATAGTTGCGTAGTCATCCGTAGTGGTTTCTGTGATCTAAAAAATCCAAATGTCTAGAATTATAATCACTTTAATTTTATTTGCCATGGATCATCTACAATCTAGTCTCATATGGCTACTGTTTATTTTATAGCTTTTATTTTTTGTGCTATCAGAATGAAAGAAAAATTACATAATAGCTCTAAGCTTTATTTTCTTCTTAAATATTATAGATTATAACATAAATTCAATGCACTTTTGTGTGAGATTCCATTACGTTCGATCGAAATTTGGGAGTGAATTCTTAATTATTTGAATAAGTCATTGCAAGTAACGAGCGCACGTTAAATTTGTAGTAAAAGTAAAGAGTTTTATTGCTTATCATAAAATGTATATTATTGAATTTCGTTTAATACCTCGTATTTGTGTTGGCCGTTGCTGCATAATAAGGTAACAGGCTGGCAGTCTTATGTTAGAAGCACTATGAGGCCATGAGCCCTCGTGACTTGCAAAACTGAGTAAAATAGGTTTCTTAACATTATCATCATTCATTTCATACAATATCGAGATTTAAAAAAACATTGTTTTCAAATTGCTTACCGAGCGCTGAACGATTTTCACAATGTTTTCTTCCATCATTTTCAAATCCTCCTTCTTTATCGAATCCTGGTGAATAATAAATATATTTGAACTAAATCTACCTGAGGCTTGGACAAATTAAAGAACTGAGGTTAAATAATTTACTTTATCTACACTCAGAACGTAATGTTCCAAATATGAATTCAAAAAAGGTAATATAAATACGTACTTTATTTTCGTGAGTAGGTAAAATTAAAAAAAAACTCATTACGATGCAGTCAGCTGCATCATAATAGTAGTTTATCTACACTCACAACGTAATGTTCCAAATATGAATTCAAAAGAGGTAATATAAATACGTACTTTATTTTCGTGAATAGGTAAAATTAAAAAAAAACTCATAACGATGCAGTCAGCTGCATCATAAAATAACTTTTTTTCTCATTACGATACAGGGCGAATCCAAGAAGAAGGTAGTGCCGTGATATTAAAAAAAAAGATATTTTCCCACATAATTTCCATGATTAAAATGCACTCTATCGTGATCGATGACTTATATATTGCGATTAGTTTGCAAGAATGCACTCATCTCAATTTTTTTTCTAATGGAATGCGCGCCATTTTTAGAGCATTACAAAAAAAGTTTTGAATTTTGATTTTAATTTTTACATTTTGTTATACTGAATTTCGTAGGTGTTTTTATTCTTGCTTAAAAATGTGAAAAAGATTGACTCTGCAAAATTATTTGAGATGCAGCTAAGGAAATGACTTATTTAGGTACATAGCTAATTCAACCAAAGTCTCTCTCTCTTTTCTAACGTTGATCTTTTATTTAGTAGGTTCAATCCCAAATGTATGAGTGTAGATAAAGTAGTGTATGAAACTGCACATAACTAGGTATTAAAACACTCGTGTGATACTATTAAAAACCTCGCCTACGGCTCGGTTTTTAAACACTCGCTCATGTTTTAATACCCCTCATTATGCATCAGTATCATAAACTACTATTTTCACTAATCATCAGGGATTCAATTGTTTATAGCTTTCCTAACAGAAGTATATTGGTAAAAAAGCGTACCTTTTTCAGATCCTCCAACTGTGCTTTAAGTTGTGAGACATTTTGATGCGTGCGGCGCCAGTGAGCCGACGTCGCCACACTACCACCACAGGTAGTTGCCGCGGTTGACTGGGCGCTTCCTATATTCGGCTGCTTCACGAAACACGGATATACAGCAGCTGGAGGATATTTTAAAAAGGTCAATAATTCTATAAAATGTTATGAAATGCACATACCTAATTAGCTGACAATCCAAAGTCATATCATCGTAATTATTTGAGTCCTTTAAACACAAAGAAAGCGCAATTTCATCTCAACAGATGTAGAATCAACCTCACACATTGCCACGAATCAAGCTGCTAGTGACTACAACTATTGTCATGTAAAGTTCTATATCGTCGATTATACACAGAATAGATAATAGAACTAGCGTACAGAAGTTGCACTCCGCAAAATCGTTTAAATAAATTACGACTCTTGCTCCGACACAATAAAGTGTAATTCAGGTCGCACAGCGCTCCCTTCGCTTCAAAACATGCACTTAGTAGTTGCCTCTCTTTCTACCGCGTAGGTCTTATCTATTCTGATGGGTACGTATCAGAATGTCTAAAGTTAGAATGTCTAAACTTAAAATGGCAAAGTTGAAAATGTCAAAAATCAAAATGCAAATTGTTTAAAATGTCAAAAATCATTATGTATAACTTCATAATAGCAAAATTCAAAATGTCAAACGGTTCAAATATCAAACTAGTTAAAATATCCATCCTAGGTCCATAAGTCAAAGGTTTACAATGATTTGAAAACAACAATTCGCCTTTTTTCATTTATCGCCTTGCACCATTTTGTGAGCAATTCTTTGTAGTTTAAATATTTAATAACCCCTCCCTAAAGTTTGAAAGTTAGGAGATGGATACTTTTTTTTAAAATGGTTAAAAAAACAAAAAATTTGGAAATTAAGCAGGGGAGGCTAAAAATGGTGGGGAGAGGGGAGGGGACGTACGTACAAAATTTCGCACGTAAAAAAAGTCGTTTCTGGCGCTTCGCCGGCCTCTACCGCGGCACGCTCGCTTCGCTCGCTCGGCTCGCGCGCTGGGTTCATGTACACCTAACATGCTCGTCGCTACGCTCCTCGCACCTATCATGTGACCTGCGGTCCTTTAGTAGTGCTACCAACTTAGTGCGCCGCTATTAAACGTCAAAAATTACGACACAAATCTAAAATTGTCATTTTTCCTAGAAAATCTTAATTTTCAGATTTTTTTTTCTCGCGTAATATTTGGTTCCTAAACATAAAATTTCGTATGCGTGTTCCAAATCATGAGTTTGTGACGTTTTGTCGTTGGGTAGTAATAAATTCATTTTATTGTTATGATTTCAAATGAAATTGAAAGGATAATAGTATCTTCGTTTAATAGTCTGGCAACACCGCAGCTTGGCTCCACCGTTTCCCGCCACATTTTCCCGCCATTTTGTAGTGGAATGGGGAGGTAAAGTGGTGGGGATAATCGGCGGGACAGTCAACGAAAGTCAGTTGCAGGCAGTCACTGTTCGACCGTCGAGAAAAGAAGTAGTTAGGGAAAACGCTAACGTACTGTTGCTATAACCTAGTTAATAAGAGTCATGATGTATTCCTGTGGAGAAAGTAAAAGTGGTTCACCGTTATTATTGTAGTTTCATTACAAATCAGCAGTGGAAGAACCAAGGTATGTACGCTCACGAACTTCTTACTTATCTAACGTTTTAAACCGAGCTAAAATTACGAAATTAAGTTGGGTAGTTTCAAGTTTTAATAAACTGCATAATACACCATTGCCATGCCGTGCATACACACCATTATTCACAAACATTGCACGTGGTCGAGGCAACACTTCGGCCGTGCATACATATACCATTATTCACATTCATTGCACGTGATCGAGGCTACACTTCGGTCGTGCATACACTGCACACAAAACTGCACGTGATCGAGGCTACTCTTCGGTCGTGCAATACACTGCACACAAAACTACACTCAGTCGTCAGTCACCATGATGAAATAGTGCATGATAATGGAATGGAATAGTAATTTTCATAATTGTATATAGCGAGGTCATGAAATGAAAGTTTTGTTATCTTTACTGCCCAACTGTAACTTTCGTGATTTAAACTCTGGAAATGCATTACATAATGAATTATGGAAATAGGAACTGTGTATTTTCAGTATCTATGTTACTGAGTATTTTTATCTCGGACAATGTGTTTCGCAGAGGTTATCAAGTTTATTTTTTTTATATTTCATACCATTGTAGGTAATTGTCGTTAGTAGTCTACCTTTACACTGTACCCTGGGGATGTACGGATACGTGATACTTACTGTAGAATTAGCACCAAGTTATTTTGACCTTCAAAAGGGTTTTAGTAGTACAATGACGCTATAGTCGTAGCTTAAGGCTCCGTTACGCAAAACATTTATCTGTCTTTTACTTAACTTGTAAAGAGTATGGAAAATAACCTCAAATCTGTACTTTTTCGATGACTTTCGGTGTTTTTTTTTCATCATTATCTTTCTCGAATAAAAGTTATTGGAGCTATTACTTCACAGTACGTTAAAGTATATTTTTCATGTAGGATTCAATACGTTTCCGCTATTACTTACGCCAAAAATATGAACTACGCAAACGCTTCTGATGTTATTCTTATATTTCTTACAATAATCTGTGAGGTTTATACGCAATTTAATACTTGTAGCTACTAGAGAATCTCTTTAGCTTGTTGTATGTTTTTTTTGTGACTACAACTTTACGTTTTCTATATATGACCCTCGCAAACCATGTTTTCCTATAATGGACCCTTAAGGAGTTTTATTTTAGTTCAAGAAGTAAATTTTTATTCTATTAAGAGGCCATTCACAAAAATTGCCGATTTCACTAATTAACGTGATTTTACAGAAGTGATCTCAGTTAAAAAAAAAACTGTACCTACCTACAAGTAGCTCATCTTTCATGAATGAAATAAAACGAAAGATAATTTCATTATCTGGTGTACGAGCTACGTTTTTATTTTTTTTCTACATGGTTTCGATGCGCGGTATGTTTACTAGTAAAAGATTATAATTTTGATTTCATTTTTATTTGTTCCTAAATGAATGATGTAAGTTTACTTTGAAGTACATGATATTTTGTCCTAATTTCTTAGTTTGAAGAAATATACTTCGGTTTAGAAAGCTAGACGTGCCCTACGTGGTTTAGAAGGCTAAACGCGTCTTTGGTTTACAAGGTTTAACTTTTGGTTTTCTATAATACATTTGGATGGGTCCAGTGAAAATTTCAATGAAATTAAAATTAAATTTACTTATATGGAATTTATGAAATATTTCAAACTAAAATGAACCATATTCTAAATATTTCACCCAACCCTAAGCAGTTTATACTAGATATTTATATGAACTAAAATTTATTTTGACTTGCGAGGCTAGATGCACATCCAGTTTGTAAGGCTAGGACAAGCCTAAACGCGCCTTCGACCTAAAGTAAGGTACCTATAGCTTTTGTTCGTTTTCATACTAGAATGATAAATAGGTTTGAGAATTTATAAGGGTGAAGCATTTTAAAGGTCGGATTTGCCTTCATTTTATTTATTTAGGTAAAAAAATCAGTCTTTAACAATTAAAGTTTAAATTTTACAAGGTTAGATGCGCGTTTATTTTACAAGGTTAAGATGCGCGTTTATTTACAAGGTTAGGTGCGCGTTTATTTTACAAGGTTAAATGCGCGTTTATTTTACAAGGTTAGATGCGCGTTTATTTTAAAAGGTTAGATGCGCCTTTATTTTACAAGGTTAGATGCGCCTTATTTTACAAGGATAGATGCGCCTTTATTTTACAAGGTTATATGCGCCTTTATTTTACAAGGTTAGATGCGCCTTTATTTTACAAGGTTAGATGCACCTTTATTTTACAAGGTTAGATGCGCCTTTATTTTACAAGGTTAGATGCGCCTTTATTTTACAAGGTTAATGCGCTTTTATTTTACAAGGTTAGATGCGCCTTTATTTTACAAGGTTAGATGCGCCTTTATTTTACAAGGTTAGATGCGCCTTTATTTTACAAGGTTAGATGCGCCTTTATTTTACAAGGTTAGATGCGCCTTTATTTTACAAGGTTAGATGCGCCTTTATTTTACAAGGTTAGATGCGCCTTTATTTTACAAGGTTAGATGCGCCTTTATTTTACAAGGTTAGATTCGCCTTTATTTTACAAGGTTAGATGCGCCTTTATTTTACAAGGTTAGATGCGCCTTTATATTAAAAGGCTAGATGTGCCATCAGTTTACAGGGCTAGATTCACCTGTGGTTTGACTAGTTGTAATTAATATCTTATTACTTTAAATTAAAATAACATTGTACTGGCAGGCAACTATTATTATTAATGTCAATTTATCATATTTGGCATTAAAGTTTGACATTTATTTTATTGGGATTTTAAATTATTTAATGGAAAGATGGGTAAATAAAGTACCTAGTTATAATATTTTTATTAATGATTAATGTTAAGTACAGATTCTCAAATTTAAATTTTATAATCACCTAGCTACTTGCAGATTTCCACGCCTAACTAAGGCAGGATATGCAGATTTTGTTATATTATAATGTCATCAATGTATACTACAATATTCTGGGAAATAAATGATTGGTTTATTATTTAGATGCAAATCCAGTTTGGCTAGATGCGCCATCAGTTTAGAGGGCTAGATGCGCCATCAGTTAAGAGGGCTAGATTCGCCTACGATTTTGTTAGATGCGCCTACAGTTAGGCTAGAAGCGCCAGCGGTTTACAAGGCTAGGTTGTCATTTAATTATGTTACGCGTTTATGTGACTATATTATGCCATTTTATTAATTTCATATTCGAATCGTCATCTGCATACGATTATTTAAGTTGTTGTTGCTTAGCTTAGTGCACGGGCCCTTAAATAAATATATTGGGATACTTTTCAATTACGAACAAAGATCTGTAAAAAGAAATAAGTAGACTTTATGTAGTCCGCGTTCTTCTTTAAGACACAACTTCATTTTACATGGTTATCTATTGGTTAATAATATTGCAATTCGATGTTAATATAATTATGGTTAATTTGAATACATTATATTTATGCTTGAGAAAATAAGTCTTTCAATGTTAAGTACATAGCAGTGTATAAGCTACTATTATAATATGAACTATTTGTAGTTTTTAGGCGACTAGGTATGTTGCGTCTATGGGCCAAGTGTGTCCTAAAGTTTAATGGTTAAGCGGCCAAGTGTGTCGCATCTATGGGCCATGTGTGTCTTAAAGTGTAATGGTTAAGCGGCCAAGTGTGTCGCATCTATGGGCCATGTGTGTCCTCAGTTGAAAGCTCTGTAAGCGGCCAAGTGTGTCGCGTCTATGGGCCATGTGTGTCCTAAAGTTTAATGGTTAAGCGGCCAAGTGTGTCGCATCTATGGGCCATGTGTGTCCTCAGTTGATAGCTCTGGCCTGAATATATCTAAGCCTTGGTAGGCCGTGAACACATGGCGGCAAAGGGTAGCCCTGACCGGAATGTCAGCCTTTTGGCAGGCCGTGTCTACCTACAAGTGGCAAACGGTAGCCCTGAGTATCAGTGTCTTGGCAGGCCCTGTCCGCATGATGACTAATGGTAGCCCTGGCTGGAATATCAGCGCTTTGGCAGGTCGTGTCCACATAGTGGCAAACGGTAGCCCCGAGTATCAACATTAGCAATTACTAAAATTGAACACATTATATATGAAGTGTCTGAGAACCACAAATTGTGAAATAAAATGAGTGAATTATCAGGAAAATTTAACAGCTTCAGACCATGATGAGTTACTAAATTTATTGTCGTTATTAAAACGCTTCAATTGTTGCAGAAACTTTGTCTATTAATAACTATTTTTTTATTATGATCAAATAAAGAAAGCAAAGTTTTAATTATTACTTTGATATTATTATAATTTCAAAACAATGCAATTAAATAGATATCTATCGTTTTGTATGTAAAAAAATTAGTTTACGACATCGTTCTTATCCAGGGATTGATAACGTTATTTTAAAATGTAACGTTGTTTCTTACTGTTTACCGTTACTTTTTACATTAACGGTATTTTAATAGATAACGTTGCTTTTGTATCGTACTTTAAAATTCAATAAATAACGTTACTTTTTTTTAGGTAAAAAAAAAAAAACGTTATTTTCATTCCGATACCAGCCCGCGAATGCGACGTTGCCAACTCAACGTGAAGTGAACGCGTAGGTAGACGATGTTGGTATACAGAAAGTATTCAGCCTGAGGAAATGTTCACTTACACAGAGTTCTATGCGATTGATTTTCTTGTTTAGGTATCTCGTAATTTAACAGAATATACACTCTAACCGGTACACTGTTTGTTGGGTTATTTTTGCCGGTAAATTTACTGATACAGTTTGACGTTACCTATTATATTATTATGTAACGGTAAAAATATTGGTAAATTATTCAATCCCTGTTCTTATCTCAAATAATTCCCATGTACTTATAGATTTAAATATTTTCCTTTTGACTCTGATGTTTTATTTGGTTGTCATTTGTACTATGATATATGAACGGTTACTGTCGATTATGTTCTATTTATTTCAGAAACATGTGGCATCTAACAAGATGCCGATGCGCTATAGAGGACGCTAGGTGGCGGTAGCGCGGCAGCAGGCTGGAGGATGTGCGACGGAAGATTTTTGGGTGACTGAATGGTAGAAACGACGATTGCGTTATTGAAGTTTTGGTGGCACGACGGCAACGGGCTGCGACAGACGATGGGTTTCAGCTGCAATTATCTTCTGGTTGAACTGAGAAATATAACAGAATTTCTACAAATTGATTTATCAATTATATTTAAATCTTATTTAGAACCTGTTAAAGTAGAAAGTTTTAACTAAATTAAACATTATAAGTAACACAGATACTATAAAAATATTAGGTAGGTACCTAACCTAAGTCATGCTGCGGATTATGAAGTAAATAATTAATGCATCATAATTATTGTTGCAACATAAATTTAATCAATTTGATTTACGTGTGTAGTTACTTACTGTAAGTGGTAATATTTATTTTCTTATTTTTAACAAGACTCAAGATTGTATAGCCGTTGAACGTTGTTTATGAAGTGCACTTACTGTGTAGTAACAAAGCAAAGAAAGGAAGTTACATTTATATTCCCCATTAATAAGAATTATTGTAAATTGAATAAAATTTAAATTTGTATTAAAATCATTGATAAATTCAGTTGGGTATCAGGGGTTATTGTCTGTCAAAGATCTGCAATTTGTGATTGAGTTACCCTGTCGTTGTTACCCAGCGTGCTGTTGGCTGCTATATTCTTTTTATTCTTGTATTCGTTTAACATTATAATTAAATTCATAATTTAGTAAAAGGAACTAATGAGAAGTGTTAACTTTGTATCTACTTACATAAAAATAATTTATTTGCAGTATTGTGGGTTTCTAAGAATTGAAGATGTTTAAGAGTTAATATTTGTAATACAATATTACCTACAGGCTTTTATAAATGATCATGGAACAAAGATTCATTTCTAGTATACTCCGCGAGGCTATTGAATTGAAATCAATAAATATCCTAATTTCATGATGGTGAGATGGTGTGAGTGGATGAGGTGATGAAACTCTATATCTACACTACAAAGCACACTATTTTTAAGTCCCATGTCAAAAAAGTTTTATGTTGATTTCATTTACTATTATATTTTTGATATTTATAATTCAATAATAATTAAATAATTTATGTCAAATTAACTCTGATCACTGTAATAATTTCAATAGGTAATTAATTTAATATTTTCCCATTAGTATTAATTATGTAAAGTAATCACGCAACTTTAACAGTAGATACCAATTTATAATAATTTAAATATTTGCGCATCGCATATATTTCTGTGTGTGCACGTGTTTGGATGTCAGTTTAGTTCAAAACAATATGTCTAGCTGTTATTGTGTGCTATTGTTGACTGTCATCTGTTGTGTATGCCATATGAATAATCCCAGCTTGGGACCCCATAAGTCACCAGTTATAGCCCCAAACACACACTGCAGGATCTAATGATAAAACTAGTTTCTATTGTAAATAAATAAATAATAATATATATAAAAGACAGAGGTCAACAACCCTCTCAAGTTTTCTTTCGCCATTTCTTTCTTGAAGGGGCCTCACAATTTTGTGAAATGGTGGTAGATTCAGTAGATTCTCTTTTTAGCATTTATCAATTCACAAAATTGAAATAAAACAATAAATTAAACCATTAAATTCTTTGTATAACATAAGATTTCTGAACGTTTTATAAATATCAAATTAATGCAATATAATTTAACTGTTTGTTATCCCAAATAAATAAAATAAAACACACAACCTGCCGAATGTGACGATATTTTGACCGTGCATGAGGACACGCACGACGTCAGGATGGACGAATGTGACGTTTTGTCGTTGGGTAGTAATAAATTCATTTTATTGTTATGATTTCAAATGAAATTGAAAGGATAATAGTATCTTCGTTTAATAGTCTGGCAACACCGCAGCTTGGCTCCACCGTTTCCCGCCACATTTTCCCGCCATTTTGTAGTGGAATGGGGAGGTAAAGTGGTGGGGATAATCGGCGGGACAGTCAACGAAAGTCAGTTGCAGGCAGTCACTGTTCGACCGTCGAGAAAAGAAGTAGTTAGGGAAAACGCTAACGTACTGTTGCTATAACCTAGTTAATAAGAGTCATGATGTATTCCTGTGGAGAAAGTAAAAGTGGTTCACCGTTATTATTGTAGTTTCATTACAAGTTCTTTACATAAAAAAATATGAATTCGAAACTCGTGCTCTGATAATGGAAAGGTGAGCCCTGCAAAATCATATATCGTCTACAAGTACCGATATTGCGATCTATTTACCTACAAAAGATTCGATGCGATAGATGATAAATCGCGAGAAAAAAGAGCATTAAGAAAAACTAGGTAAGGAACCAACCGAGTTTGATTTTTATATTGATGAACAACTGACAACTTACAATAACAAAAACTTTTTCATAAAAGAAAGGACTTTTGCACAGTGTAAAAGAGTGATTCTGTGTAGCACGAAAGAACTCATGCTATTGTTGAGTCAAGCTACTTTTTTTAGATTATGGATGGAACCTTCAAAATCGTTCCTCAGATATTCATTCATGGCCCCACATACAACTGTGAAAAAACGTTTCCGTTACTATTTGCGCTTTGTACACACAAAGAAAAGCATCATAATATGATGTTATGTTTGATTTGATTCCTGAATATTGTACAAAAATGAAATTTCATTATATCCATTATTTGTCGTCATGGATTTTGAAAAAGCTCCAGCTTTATGTTAACGCCAAAATTTCTTAACATATTTAAATCACGCTTTCTCAACTTCAATTTTGGTGGACTGCTACTACCATCACATCATCAAAAAATGTAATTGGCATTTATTATGAATTGGTAATTTAAATATTAGACATTTTAAGTTTTGATCATTTGAATTTAGACATTTTTATTTAGGACTATCTGACCGTTTGACATTTTCGTTTTTGACATTTTGAACTTTCGACATTTTAATCGTTAGACATTCAAATTTTTGACATTTTGAACTTTGCCATTTTAAGTTTAGACATTCTAACTTTAGACATTCTGATACGTACCCATTCTGATGTATGAAATTCGTCCTCTCAGAGGACGCCGAGCGCTTCATACTCGCGCGCGGAGTGACAGAGCGCTGGTTTATATTACAACACCGCGCAAGTCAATTAAGTCAACTTTTCATTGGAGGCCATTTCACGATTTTTACTATCGAGAAAAATGTTAGATTTAAAATGATTCTTCCTCTAGAAAGAGCACAGAGAGGCGTCCTAAAAGTAGCACTCAGAAAATTAATTAACTTCTTTATAGCCACAAGATTACAATATTACACAAATGCTTGTTATGACACATGAGACTTTGCAGCAACTTTATTACTATAATTCATGTCCTTTAGATAAAAAGTATTATTATAAATGAGAATTGTTTAGGTATATTTAATGTTAGGTAATGTAAAGCTAAACTGAACCATTCCCTTTGGCATTTCCGTCGTCGTTAAATAAACCAAACTAAGTATTTCACTTAATTTACTTACAATATACAGGAAAATAGTACAAATCACGTATACTGAATGAGAGTTGATGACCATAAAGTGCATAAATATAATTCACATGATGTGTGATCCATATTCATGTTTTTTCAATTTGCGTTAATTGAACATCATCATTAGATGCAGACAATGATGATGATCCATGTCCCTGAATGCTTTGAGTGATGCTTCACAAGGGAGGGACCTGATCTTTATTTACTTTACTTTTACTTCGGGATCAACTCTGAAATCATAAAAAACAGTTATTTCATACATTTTGAGATTTTCGTTATTATTTTTTGTATGAAACAACAGTTTTTTTTACGATTTCAGAGTTGGTCTCATATAAAAAGTTGTTCAGTTTGATGGAATATGTGAAAGTTTGAATGTTTGTTACTCAATAACGCAAATAACGGCTAAACGGATTTGGATGAAATTTGGCACACAGATAGTATAAAGTTTAGATTAAAACATAGGATACGTTTTTTATCCCGGTCAATGGTTGCCCAGGGATTTTCAGAATGTCCACTCGGATGAAGTCGCGGGAGGAAGCTACGAGCATAGTAGGAACTAGTATAATTATTACACACTTTTATATCTGGTCCACCACTACCAGTTTACCAATAGCACAGAATAATATATCCAAATGTACTATTAATTACTATTATCCAATGTACAAGTTTAGTAATCTCAACGAATTAAGGGCTGATTTTTCAATACTAATGTAAAACTAGTTTGTTTGATATCGCAGTATACCAACAAATTCTTAAGTTGATTGGTTTTTTGTTTAGTTGTCTTTCTTAATAATTTTTAGAGTTTTTTTATAAAGGTTAAATAAAAAAATAATGTATCATATCCAGTCGCAAGCATTTAAATGTACACACAAGTCACATTCTATCGATCTCAATCTGTCAGTGTGGCTTGTCAAAGAAGTCATTCACTAATTTGTGAAATAGTTATATTAATCCAGTAGTCAGGAAATTTTACCTGGAAATAATTCAAGGAGTTTTGTCTTATCCGTCATGTAGCACTAAGGGCTGTTAATCATACATTAAATTTACATACCGAAAATGTGATCGAGGACTTGGATTTTTGATAATATCTAAACTTCGAAAAATAAAGTCTCAAAGGGAACAATAAATGTTGAAAGCAAAGGGGACTAAATTTTCAACAATTTATTATACTACAATAATATTTTGATACAATCTACAACTACAACGTGTTAACGAATAAACGCAAAACCTTTTAGGTGGTGATTGTGCTCATGAATATGAACAACTTTTACTATGGGGCCAACTCTGCAACTCAACAAAAAAAATCTGCTGTTTCATACATTCTGGTCGAGTAGGTATTGACAACTTGTATGATACAGTTGATTTTTTATCATCTCATGTTTATTATGTTGTTGTATCAAAATGTTGCAGAATAATAAATTGTTGCAAAAGTCCCCTTTGCTTTCCTATCATTTATTTCTCTTTTTGATATATTCTTTTTTCATGTTCAAATATTATCAAAAATTCAAGGGCTCGATCACTTCTACGGTTTTTTAACCGACTTCATCAAAAGGAGGAGGTTCTCAATTCGGTTGTATACTTTTTTTTATCGTTGTTCGCGCGCATCTTCGACATTTATGGACCGATTTTGATGATTATTTTTTTGTTCGATTGAGTTTTCTTGCGAGATGGTCCAATTTTTTTTTTTAAATCGGCTCAGTAGTTTTCAAGTAATCCTGAAAATACTATGATTTTACATCGACTACCTTGACGACTTTGTTATTTATGAACCGAATTAGAATACCTTTGTGTAGTCTTTTTAACATACTTCAAAAAAAGCAGGTATTCAGTTTGTATATGTATGTATGTTTCTCCGCGATTATCTCACGTTTGGCTGAGCCGATTTTCTACCTTAATAATATACCTACACTATATACCTAATACAGAAGGTACTTACACTAAAAATAAAAAATTGTTTAAAAAACAAAAAAACCGACTTCAAAAAACCTGCCTCTAAAAAGCATTATCAATGTTATAATAAAACACGTCTATTAAAGTCGGGTGGGGCTGGAGTACCTACAACTTCCTTTTTTTATTCTAAAAGCCCCACCCGACTTCAATAGACGTGTTTTATTATAACAATGATAATGCGTATCTAATGATTTGTATATTACTTCTTGCTTTTTAGTGGCAGGTTTTTTGAAGTCGGTTTTTTTGTTTTAACTCTTCAACGCCCGGAAAATGAGACACAATAGAAAATCTATTGTGTCTTGGTCGCCAGCGACCGCTCCGGCGTTAATGAATTAAAACCATTTTTAAAACTTCTACACAGATTTCGAGGTCGCAAATATTATGTATAATTAACTTAACAGTCCTTAGGGCTACCTGACGCACAAAAAATCATAACTCCTTGAACTATTTCCAGGTATAGTGTAGAACATCTACCTGGCCACTAGACTATATTACGTCGTGGTATGTGGGGTTATGTTTTCTCACCAGTACGCCCACTGCAATCGCAAGCAGGCGGCCCCATTTTCATAACCTCCTTCGCCTTGGCAGTCAACTCGTCTGCGCGCTCCTGAAACAACTTCTCGGCGAGCTTCGCTGCCAGCTTCTGTGCTCGCTTTTCGACTTGACATGACACTCGGTCTGGGCTGGTATTGGTGTCGACTGGGCAGCAGGTCGTTTTCTGGCGGCGCGCTGCATCTGCGCACGATGCGCCTACCCACTGCAAATTTTTGAAAGCCTTTTTTGGTGCGAAAAACATTACGCAAATAAATAATTGCTCGTGGATAAAAACTTTTTCAATCCGCATTTTACTTTTTAACAAGTTTGGCATGCAAACATTAGGCCTATTTAGCGGTCATCGTAGCCTATAAATACCAACAATTCCAGAGGTAACGTATTTATAACGCGTTTTCGGTCTTGCTTGGCATTATACTTCTACCCAGGCAACTTTCCTCGACGATCAAAAGAGAATAATATATTAAGGAGTGGTATAGTTGCACTGAAGTAGTGTTTTCTAAAGTCTTTAGTGTTACATCCATACTTCAGACAACTTCGACACAAGCTGAAAAATTTGCTGTATCCAAAGCTCTATAAAAAATTACCATAATATTATTTACCCTAGCATGGTACTTTTCAATTGAGGTAGCTATCGCAATATTTAGTTCTCCAATTAAAAGCTTCGAGAAGTATGATTGGAGGTTGTTCTTGATGACGCTGGCCTTTTCCCAGTTGTGTTTGTCCTCCAAGCACTTGAGCAGCTGACACGGCATCTGGGAGCAGCAGCCGCCAAGCTCGGACTGCAGCCCGCTGAACAAATCCGACAACAGGTTCGTCAAGAGAGTAGTGCGCAGCGAAGTGCACGAACACGACTCCTGTAAATAAAATTCGGAATTAAGCCTTGTACCTATTCAATAAGCAAACGTGCAACGTGTCGCTGCAGTTGAGTGACGAAATAAGTTAAAACAAGAAGCGCGTCATGTTGCAAGTTACTAATAGGTAGACATTAAACTGACTGGTCTTACAGATCTAAGATATTTGCTAGTAAAATACTCAGATATTTATACTTTTCCGTGAGTGACGTGAACGTGTAATCAGTGTGATCCCAAACAATGCTATGAATACTTTCCCTGGGATTATTATTTAAAAAAAGTATTTTTTTTATATTTACCGAGAACTTGTCGGCGGGTGAACATTTGCACAATGCAACTAAAGATGGCGTCCGCTTCACTTCGACCGCCTCGTCGACGGGCAGCTTGCACTGGCACTCCATTACCTTCTCCTTCAGTTCTTTCAACTGCTCTCGCATTTTGTTCAAATCGTCCACCTTTTTTTGGGTACCCTTACTACACAACTCTTGACATCCTTGTAAATCCTCGACCAATTCCATTTTCTCTCGCCTTAATTCCTCCAACTATAAAAAAATAATCATAGTAAGATCACAATATAATCGAATTATCATGAGAACGCGGTCGAAAGGCGCTACAGCTACTACATATAAACGATTAGCTCCGGAATACGTACGAAAGACCATTTTTTGTTTTTGTTAGACTAGAATTCGTTCAAATAATAATATGATAAATAAAACAGCAATTATTCTATTTGCTACGACCTACCATTGTTTTCAATACATAACAAAGATAAAATTATTTTGTACGACTATTTATAAATCGAAGTTTTTAAATAAATGTTAGGATAGTTTATACCTCCTCTTTTATGAGACCGTTATTTTCGTCTTCTTCGAGGAGTTGTTCGGAAACTTTGGCGAGCTGATCCCGCAAGGCGCTGAGTTCAGCGTGTATCGTGCGCTCCGCTTCGTAAGTCAAAGCACGAGCACAGTCGACTTCGTTCTCCATGTTTTGTAATCTGCCTCGAATTTGTTCCTCCTTAAACTGTATAACAATATAAGAAACAAATACATAATACTTAAATAAAAACCATAATCGAATCCGCCATGCATACCGGTAGAGGAGATTTTGTTTTAACCGAAAATGTCTGAAAGTCTTTAGCAAGTTAATACATAGCACATCGAGTTTAGAAAAACAATTATAGAGGAAAATATAAGGTCCTTCTTAAATAGTGCACGAAATTTTAAGGGGTCAATGTACTCATGCATACAAACAACTTTTAGAAAAATCAGCAATCGAATAGATCAAAATGTATGGAACTTGAAAGCTGATTTTTTTTCTCTATTTCAATGTTGGTCCCCATAGTAAAAGTTGTTTGTATGCATGAGTACATTGACCCCTTAAAATTTCGTGCACTATTTAAGAAGGACCCTCTAAATCAGGTAGATAAGATTCAGTCAAGATAAGTACCTAAATCACAAATAGTGACACTATTCTTAGCCATGTCATGTTACAGTGATACATGGCATGCATCATACCACAGAATAAATAATACTAATATAGCATCATTGAAGGATACTCTATTACCTATTTAATTTGAATAAGCAACGATTGCATTAATCTTCATGCTACTATAGTTCTTCTATCTCACGATGACCGTTTTGCTATAAATGTTGTTAGGCGTGCATATGCACATTATTTTAGTGTGCGTAATACGAGAGCGTGAAGACGCACACTAAAACAATGTGCATGTGCACGCCTTACACATTCATAGCAAGACGGACTTCTTGAGATAGAACAACTACCTATACCTGAAGTTCTCTGTCAAGTTGCGTGCTTTTGCACTGCAGCTCGGCGAGTTCCGCATCTAGCTTTGCTGCTTCCTCACTGAGATGAAGCCGTTCACAAGCAGTGGAGCACACTTCCTTGTCTAAGGTGGCAAGAAGAGCCTGGTTTTTTTCAACAGTATCACCCTTCGCCTTCAGCTCTTTTGCTAAAGATGTGCAGGCATTTTTGAAACCGTTACGCTCTTGTATCAGTTTCTGGATCTAGAAAAGAAAATCAATAATGTACCACCTAAGTATAGGTTCTAAAGCCGCCTTCCTTTTAAAAGAATCACGAAACTGATTGTAGAGTAGTTTCGCAGACAAAAACCATCCAAAACTATGTAGGTTTCGTAGCAAGCTAAGTTAATTTGACTTAGCTCGCATTTTTCGCACAAGTCATTTTGGAAATATGAAAATGTAGTATCGATGCATTCAGTACGATGTCCTGGTCACAAATAATATACACGCTGAAACTTTAGTAATCAGCTGTTCCATACAAAAGCGCAATACTTACTCGACCTTAATGTACGGAAGATCTGTTTTTTTTTTCGCGATACCAGAGTTGGCCCCATAGTAAAAGTTGCTTGTAATCATGAGTGGAACCACCCCACTGCGGGAACAAAATAATTAAAATTTCACGCTGTACATACATATAAGATATGTATAAGATACAAGCGCGAAAATGGTGGGGTAGAAACTGTGACGTCATATATTTGCAATTTACTCACAAAGCCCTTTCATTTGATAAACTTACCACATAGTAGGTAATTACGTTTAAATGAAATAAAATGTTTTCGTTGTACTGAAAACTTTATGACGTCATAATTTATATATAGTCATCTTTATATTTTTGATCAGGACATCGAACTGAATGCACCGCTAGCGGATTACGTAAGTCTGTTGCTAACAATTCTCGATTGAAATCGATTGAAAGCGCAGTTGCATTGCTGCTTTAGTTAAGATAGTTGGCACATTGGTTCTTACTAAAGCAGCGATGTAACTGCGATTTCTGTCAGAGTTGACTGCAGCAAAGTTACGTAATTACCCCGCTGGTCTGCAACCAGCATAATAGGTTAAAATGGTAGTGTATTTCCGATGCCTGGCTTGACTAAGGGGCCTTCATCTTTGCCATAACAATCATAACGACAATACCATAATATATATATACATTAAAAAAAAATCTAATTGCGTTCGAAAAACTATAGACAAAATTGGACAGTTTTTTAATTACATTTTTAGTGATATCTTCTTCCTTCTCCTCGGCTGCAGCGAGCCGTCTCTGGTAGCCCATTTCTAGATCCTTCCAGGCTGCCTCGGCTCGCTCCAGGAGTTCCACGCGCTGTGCTTCCCGCTTTGCCAGACGTTGAGCGCGCGAGCGCAGCTCCGATGTCTCCTTGTCCAGCTTCGTCAATCGGTCCAAGCATGCTGACTTCATGCAGCACGCCTGCGGAAGAAGTATGAAGTACGAATCGTCAAAACCGGCCGGCCATTAAAGTCTAGTCTAGTGTAGTGTAGTCTACGCAGGTCATACGTCTACCTTGGGGATGGTGTCATTCCCCAACTAGCAATTATGTCGTAAAAAAGTCAGCAGCACGCTTCTATTTCAGCTATTAGTGGTGTGACGGATCTACAAAATGTCGAGTAAACGTTCTGTGAACGTTCTCTCAATGCGATTTGGGCGCACTTCTCTCCGCTTAAAATGCTGTAAATATCGTAAGATTATCGTCTGAATTGCGTTTTAGTTGAAAGATAAAAAAAAAAAAAAATAAATATTTCAGTAATCGCAGGTACAAAAAAATTCTGAGACTTCCCTGTGAGTAATCAAAAGATACTTGTATTGGGAATGACCCGCTACTTCCCTATGGATAAAACAGTAGATTACAAAGTTTAGTTGAAAGAATATATAGAGTAATAGCAACTCAAGTGCTACTAGTACTATAATGGACGTTAGTATGACATTTTTCCACACATCAGCTTCTTCCAAGTCAGTATCTAGAACCTCTTTCATTCGACTTATTAGTGGTAATATAGCAGTGCGGTAATGCGGTTATGACAATCACTCGACACTTTGATCGTTTGAATGCAACAGTTTTATCTAAAAAAAAAAAATTAAAAAACCCGCCTGCATAAAAAGACAAGTCGACTGAAAAGATGGAAACAAGATTAAATAAATATTAAAGGCAACATGTCATAATAACATGCAGTCGGAGGCATGCATAAAGAAAGTGACATTATGAATGATTGAATTATATGCCTCCGACTGCATGTTATTATGACATGTTGCCTTTAATATTTATTTAATCTTGTTTCCATCTTTTCAGTCGACTTGTCTTTTTATGCAGGCGGGTTTTTTTATTTTTTTTATTTATTTTTTTATTTATCTTTTTTTAGTTATTATATTTTACGGTCATGATATACCTTTTTGAAATCCTTATAATAAGCCCTTTAATTTGACACCCATATTGCAGTATTCTAAAAAAACATTTTTTTTTCACTACGCATAATAGCACCGTACAGCCGCCATGTTGGTTTTTTTATAACGCCACCTTCTTAAGAACACTTGGGCTGAAAAGACCAATCTAACGATATCTTAATCATAGAAATCCGTTCAGCCGTTTGAGAGATATGAGGTAATAAAGAATATTACATACAAACATACATACTTACAAGATACGCGCGAAATACATTACCCGCAGTCGGGTAAAAATCATTAGCGCGTGTTAATCCCCTCGCTTGGTTGACGTATGACGTATTTTCAATTTACGGTGACATAGCAAGACGGACTTCTTGAGATAGAACAACTACTTATACCTGAAGTTCTCTGTCAAGCCTGTTATGAAAATTTCCAAAATAGGTTAATTATACCTAGTTAGTTATGTTTTCTAACCTACCGATTCAATTTTTTCCATTAAAACATTTTCTGGCTTCTTCTTTGAATTGGGCGCACAGGTATCGCATTTGTCCACGCGCATCACGATTTTAGTTTCTAAAGGCAACTTTACCACAGGCCCAACTGCATCATAGTATGGTAAATTACGATCGTTATTGTAACTTGAATCATTGTAGCTGATAAAACTTCCTGTGCAAAGTCGCTTATTTTTTTCAAATGCCTGTGATATCTTTTCTTCTTTAGTTTTTTCAGTAGCTTGCCTTTCTTCCTGTAGCTTGGTTTCAACAAACCTAAAAAAAATGTGAATAGCAACATTCTACAATGAGGTAAGAATTAAGATCGAGCTTATTTCGAATACGCTACCAGCACCCTCAATTATAACCTTGACACATAAATATAGTAAGAAATGTAATGCCTTAACAATCACAATCAGTGTAATTATTTTAATTCCTGTCCTTATTTTGCTTTCTGTTGCCGTGACATTCGTAACTACAAATTGCAGACCCGCATCTTTTCTAAAAAGATTAGCATATTAAATTGCAACATTACAGACCTGCATCAACCTAAGAATGAATTAGAATATAGATTCAATAATTATACTTACGCGGAAATTTATGAAAGGGTACACTATCATTCTCTACACAACCGATATGTAGGTAATTATAGGTATCTACAATTTCATCATTTAATGCATTACTGTCAATAACAAACTATAAGGTTAATAATGAAAATTAAAGTAACCTATTGAAAATAAACTTTTGAATTGCTTAAAAACAACTACAACTTACTGATAAAGGCTATCGCACCCATTGTGACCAAGGCGTTGCCAGGCCAGTATAGCACACATAAGGTACTGATCTTCTGGATTCTCCAATGTGTTCCTATTATCCCTGACTTTACTCGAAAGCCGCTCATAAGACGTTCGGATAGCAGCCTAAGGTGAAATATTGCTATTAATAACATGTAGGAGAAACCTACGACTCTATGCACTCTATAACCCGTATTTATAAACCGCTCTCAACATTAAGAGCTATGAGATCATACCTGAGATGCTGTTCCTATAAGAAGTGCATCTCAAGTATGATCTCTAGATAGCTCTCAACTCAACATTGAGACCGGTTTATAAATACGAGAATATATATTGTTCAAGGCAAAAATTATTCTCGTTTTTTACACTCATGAATAAAAATAAATAGTATATGGCAAATATCTTCCATCATTAGTTTTCTAGCTTCCAGGTATTTATCAATAGGACAAAATGAGATGCCTACGATGAAAATGAATGTAGGTACCTGTATATCAAGAAGAGGATTCGTTTTGAGGGCTTTTGAAATGTTCCACATTATAAGAGTGCCCATGGACGTCTGCCTGACCACTGGTGGGTCACTAAATACATTCTTGTGCTTGTGAGCCTAAAAGTTTAATAGATAAAGTAAAAGATAATAAAATAAAATAAAAAGCAAATCTCAAGTATTAGAGAATGCAAAACTAGCCACTTTGTAAGTCCAATCACAACCATCACCAAGGTATCCAATCCAGAACAAAAAAAGTAAATAGGTAGGTACAGTCGAGTTCATTAATATGTTGGCACTTTTGACAGCTCATCCACCTTTATGGCTTTATAATAAAGGTGAACAGCCTGTCAAAAATGCCAACATATTAATGAACTCGACTGTACACACAGGAATTTTGTTCAGTCAAATTAAGAACTCATTTTTGACTGAGACTGAACAAAACTCGAACTCCGAGCCTTGTGTGAACGCACGTAAACGACATTTTAGCCGTGGTTCTTTTTTATATAGATAATACCAGCATACTTTTCTATTAAATAACTATTTTACCTGATCCATAATAGTTATCCTTGCCTCCCAGTCACCGTTTATGAATTTCACATTTTTTGCAATTTATAAAATTATTTGCAAAACACATCTAACATACAATAACCATAGAAATTTTAGCTGAAAATATTTTCCTAAAAATATTTATTAATCATTTTTACGTTTTTCCAATAATGACAGAAATTTAGACAAGAAAAACTGTCAAAACATTTCTTTTAGTTTTTCTATTTTGTTGACAGAAAAAACTCTATGACAAGTTGTGTACTCATGTGACAAGGTGGAGCCAGAAACAGAAGAAAAATCGACATGAACATAGAGTTTATTATTATATGGACATTAAGACGACCTTTTAGGGCTTTCAGCCTTGGTCTATGGCCTTAGTAATGAACCCTTCAAAAATATGAAATGTTCCGCTCGTAATGGTATTAGCCAGTCCGCATTGTAAAAATGTTGCTCCTTTATTCGTACCCTGTCTTGTCATCGAACATGTAAACTTGACCCCCGATGCATTCGGGCCCGCAAACTGTTGTCCGGGCCCATTCTGTCACATTACAGGGAATATTAATACTGCCGCACCGCTCTCACATTCAGCTATAATATTTTCATTGCAGAGATTTAATATAGGCGCGGGGTAAAAAAAATAAGTGTGCTTTCTTTTCATGAAATAAACAAAACAAATTGTGTGAAAACAGTATGAATGTGTGTTGTGGACTTAGATGAAAAAGCACTAAACCTAAAAATCGTCAGTCTTTTCACTACAACTCGACCAAAATAACTAGGCGAATGACAGCTACATGTCAGCTAAGTTTATGACACCGTTTTAATTTGGTCGTGTTGTAGGAAAAGACTCAGGTGATATCGGGTGTAAGAGCATTAAACCAAGTTATGGACATCATGCATACCTACAACCAATCATAGTGTGATCGTCGTGAATCGTGTTGATTTTTTTGTAAAACCTTTAGTTCTTGTTTTGTAAACCACTGAAAAAAAGCGTTGTATGGAATTGGATTCCCCCTTTTGTGTCATATCGTATAATGAACGATGCAAATATTTGTTGAACCGAAAACATGCAAAAAGTTCTCGGAAAATTTTAGAGGTAACAAAATGCGCAGATGTAGCTACTATAAATACATCTGAATGTTTTTCATTACGTAAAGAAGTCGGTGGTGAATCATAATAACAAATTGAAGAATCTAGTTATAATGGGATAAATCTTCTATGAAGGATCTTAAAGCATGTGAAATATAACGTCTCGATGCGATGTGAGTTTAAAAATAAAAATCGTTAACTCATTAGAACCTGAGTCACATGATGCTCGTTATACTTGTAGGTAATTACCGGCCACTAGCATCGACAAACATGTTAAGTTAGACGCAATGAACCGGGGTAAAAAGTGGGAGACGCGCCGGCCGGCGCCAGCGCAGCGTCGCTAACGGTGCAGGCTGCCAAGTATGACCATTGTCGACTGCTACTAATAGACCCTGCTATTTATAGATCCTGTCCTACTACCTACCGGCTTGCTCACTCCTGACGTGTAAGCCTCACCTTATAAAACTAAATTACCTTTTCTGTGCTTGAGGATTTATTTCAATTTACACTGTAGATATTGGAGTCGAATTCACATCGGAAAATCATACATCAAAATACAATTACTACCAAAAAAACTCGAATCTATGGCAATGGGCAAATAATGGCATACTTACCGCTGAAAGCAACAATCTTTGTGATTTAGGAAAACTGCGGCGTATTTTATTCACAAAAAGGGTCGCTTTATGGGAACAACATACAAGCTAAATCAAAACTATTAAAAAGGCTAGCTAGATCATATCATTCTAAAAATATTTGCAATAAAAAACTACATACAAAAGATTAAGCTACGAGAAACGAGGGCGTCAATCAACCAACAGTGCAGCCCGTTAAATCAACATGTTCGGTTTTTTTCCAACAGCTTAACTTATTATTTTGCTCAACGTGACAGTCGACCATGGACGGGACGGGCGAGCACGGCGCCGATGCTCCGCAACCTCAACTCTTGTTTACCTGTGCTGGTCACAAAATTTGGGTGAATGAATTGAAACCAGCACGCACTGAGTTGAGATTCGATACTTAAATAATATACCTACGAATTTGTAAAAATAAAACATAGTAGCCGACTTAGTGATCTCAGTGATTCTGCAGTTAATTGGCTACTCGTATCGTATATTGTGCTATTTATGATGATGAGGATGATATTATAGTTTTATTTAGATAAATACATTAGAATATCTTCATTGTAAATAGATAATTCAGATAAATCTACCAACTTTTTAGATTACGATGCATACATATTGGTTTATTCATTTCAAAGATTTCCAACTTGGAACTTTGTACGTTATGCTTTATTATGATAAAAACTTGAAAAGTAACATCAAATTCAGCTTTCCCGTTCAATCTACAAAAACGAAGGTTGTAAGCAAACATTAACGATAAAGAGCTAGGTAGGTGGGTACTAGGTGTATATTTTATTATTTTATTAGCTAAATTAGATAGTCGACGTTCAGCCAGTGACATGGCGTGACAAAGCAGCCGGCGCGGCGCGGCGGCCGTGATGTGATGGCTGCTGTCAATGGAGCCGTATTGGTGGCATTGTGTCCGGTCCGGCGCATTATTGCCCAAACTGATGACCCCGCGGCCACTGCACACTACAATAACAAGTCGCTAGAATCACATACCTACGGCCATCTACCTAATAGGATGATACGATCTGTCAAATCTTGGTCAAATCACGTTATTTTTATTTGTTCTTCGCTGTTTGCGCTAGTCAAAGAATTTATAAGTACTTCGTTGTAGAAGTACTTTCTACAATCTACAGTTTGTCACCCGTTTAGTTATTCTGTCTCCTGAAAAATAAACCACAGCCCGGTTTAGTATGTAAGTATCCCATTAACAGTCGCCTTTAATTATTACCAGTCACCCAATTAATTAATTCCCAAAAAATAAAAACGAAAATATCAAAATGTATGAAACAGCTGTTTTTTTCCAGATTCCAGAGTTAATCCTTTAACTACCATATTCGTATTCGTATTACGTTTTTTACACAATTACAGGTACAGCCACCCTAGCGGAAACATTCAGGGCATAAGCGGCTCTCGATTCTGAATATACTCGCTAGGGTGCTAGTGCTACTATCACCCTGTGTACATACCATAGCATAATTATTTTATTTTATTTAACTTATGTATAAGGTACTACGGAATACTATACTGCGCGTGGTCCGACACGCACTTCCGGTTTTTATTATTTATTACTTACCATGTTCTGTACGAACTTGTTCAACATTCTAAACTGGCGAGTTAATTTATTTTAAACTAGGGAAAGCGCGTTGGTTGTTTGTATTATATAAAAAAAAATATTTCTGCTTATATTTCTTGTTTTTATTTTAACAAAAATTACAACACGACAATGAATGCGTTATAGTGCTACATGTACGAAAAAAATCCGCGATGCACAGCAAAGCCGTTTGGTACCTACACGTATTACTTGAGGTCAAAACAAAATTTTGGACCCGCAGTTCCTAAAAAATCTTCCTTTAGGAAAGGAGTTATTATGTTTTCATTTTTTGTAAAGGGATTTTTTTTAAAATACACCTTAAGAGATATACCTACCGGGTGTAACAAGACACTCAACGAAGCAGAGGTCTACGTATTCTGCCCATCATCAGGACCAATTCTGTTCAAAATTATTGCTGGAAAACGACATTAATTTTTGGCGTTGAAAAAGTCTTGCATACATTACCACCGCGCCAGCGAGTGAATGCTACACAGCTGCATGCGGCCGAGTTGAAAGGCATCGTTTATGTGCGTGCTCATGAAATACATTGAGTGATGACGTTTTGAAGCCATTTGTTTGTTACGAAATACATAAAATTTTGATAATGTTTCTGTAGAAAAAAATTAGGAAATAAAGAAAAAAAAACCTGAAAATGAAAACAAAACAGCTTCAAAATTAAATACCTCTAAAAAGCAAGAAATAATATTCAAATCACTAGATACGCATATCATTGTAATAAAACACATCTATTGAAGTCGGGTGGGGCTGAAGTTCAACTTCTTTATTTATTCTAAAGTCGGTTTTTTGTTTTTAAATCATTTTATTTTTTTTTATTTTTAGTGTAAGCTTTCATGAGGTTAGATATGAGAATGACATATCATTTTTGAGGTATGTATATTTTATGAAAAATTAATCAACCACTCCGCTAGGAGTAAATTTTGTTCTGTGTTCAACCATATCGTATCTTGTCATATAATGTAAGAGCCCATAAAAATGTATTTCGGTTTAATTTATAACAAGTGGCTTAAATCACAAAGTAAGTAGTGGCGATGGTGCTTAAATGTAACGATGTGATATATTTTTAGAACCGGCTCAGCAAGCCCTTTCATTCGATACCATACAATACTCAATAGATTTAGAACAAAAAAAAATTTCTTAATTTAAGAAAAAGACGACACCATTACTATTCTCCTAAGGGAAGAATTTTTAAGAACTGCGAAGACTGTGGGTCCAAAATATTATTTTGACCTTAAGTATACGTGTACCAAACGGCTATGCTGTACCTACATTGATTTGCAGTTTTCCATTTATTTTGAGCTCGTACCATGTTGATAATTTAAAAGGCTACGAGGGGTTTGAGGGCGGCAGAGCAGACGTAAGTAGATAAGCTACCAGCAGAGTGCTATGTGCTATTACGTTTATACTGTAAATAGTAGCACGCGCTCCCTCAGTAGGCGGAAGAATTGCGCGTCGTACGCACCTCTGCATAGCCCCGCGCGTGCGCTCCGGTCACCATCCGGCAGCAATACTGCGTTCACGAGTTTGCATTTAAAATGTCGTTTTTCACGAGCAATTGATTCAGTGACTGAAAGTTGGACTGAGCTTGGCTCAATATTTTTTATTATAATTTCTCAATAGAACAATCAAAATGGTTAGTGGAAACAAAGGCCCGAGCGATCCGATGAAGATTCCGCCGAAGGAGCGGCTCAAGAAGACCAACAATTTTATGAGAGCCAACTTCTTGTCGCGAGCATGGTTCGTCTGGATGATGCCCACCTTCTGGAGAGGGTTCAAGAGGGAGCTGTACGATTCCGACCTCACAAAACCTAAGGAAAGTCACCATTCCGATAAACTTGGAGATCGCTTGGAAAAGTAAGTACTTACAAGATTATTTTTATGATTTAAATATTTTTTTGTATGAAAAGTCCAAAAAAACCATAAGAGCAAATTCATAGGAGGATAATACATTACCAAGTTAAATAATTTAATTAACTCAGGTTCTTTCAAATATGAGTAATTGATAACTTTCCTATACTTACTTATGATACATTTTGTTAATTTTTTGTTCAATTAATGATTTTTTTTATTAATCAATAAAAATAATATTATTTGATATGTTTTTTTTAAACTTGTATGTTAGCGCATACTTCGCATAAAAAAAAAACCAAATAACATTGTGTCGTAATTGTAGATTCCCAAGAACTCAAACATTCTTCAGTTTGTGTTCGAGTATGTACATGATCAATTTACAAATGCTGACCTTTAAATCAGCAAGGTAATACGCAGAATTAATAACGAAACAATTTAGTATTCACCTAGTAAGCTTGAAAATATGAACATTGTTACTATGTCAACAATGGTTATATTTAAAAAAGTTAAGCCGTTTTATACAAAAACTTATTCGCGGAAACTTTTCGTCTCCGAACTCGCCTCGCCTTGCGAAACCAAATAACTTTATTGATGTCAAATAGCCAACGTCACGTCGGTCGTGTTGAATGTAAACTTCAGTCGAGATCTCTAAGGGCTCTTTCCACAGACATATTACTTTTTTTTACAAACCAGTCGGGACACATTTCTATAATCGTGTTTTTCATTTTTAGAACTCGTACCTTTTTAACCGGCGCAAGCGCAGTATTTGCACGGTTAATCCAAGTATAGCTGTGCAGTGGTCGCAGTTAGTATGTGCGATCATGCAAACCATGTTGTGTAACATGTAACGATATTGAATTAAACATTTTTTCGGATTCGAGACACGTACTGATTTCATTAACTTGATTTAAGTACTTTCAATGATTTTATTATTTAAAAAAATTGTTTGATATTCGTAAGTCGTTCCGATCGTTAAATACATTTTAAATAGTCTATCTAACTTACTTCAATGCATAACAATTAAGGTTTAAAACCATATTACATTACTCAATCATATTTGATGATGGCAATTCTCATTAAAGAAACTTGTTACCCTTCATTATGTACTTATTAACAACCACTTATCCTCTTTTTCCTTCATTTTCTTGGCCACCTTGATCTATACATAAAACTCTAAATTGATTGATTCATTGTTGGCATACCTACGGCTAGAACCTAGCTAACGGCTGAAGGTAGAGACACCATTTTTAGAGGGTAGATACGGACCTTTCATGGTTGCACGTGAGCACTAAGAAAGTTTTTTTTTAAATTGAGAGGTCAATTATTATTAATTAAGGAGATGAAAAAGGAGATGAAAGTTTGTATGAGAATTTGTATAGGAAAATTGAAATGTGTGATAGAGCCCTAATGGCTGATGGTAGACACACCATTTTTAGAGGGTGATACCTTTCATAGTGTAGGTGAGCACGAAAGGATTTTGAAAAATTTCCGTTATACAGGGTGCTAAAGGATGTTCTAGTTTGTTTATGAATTTTTATGGGAAAATTCAAACGTATAATGTTATGGGCAAGGCAAATAATCTTTACGTACGTAGGCAGGTATAAAAAACTATTCTGTAACTGAATCACTGACGTCATATATCATACACGTAGGTCCAAACGGTTGCCCGAATAGCTAGAGTAAAAAACCAAGCGAACAAAGACCCTCATGTCAGAGGATAAGTGAGCATGGAACAAATAAAAGGTTTAATGGTAATCCGTGACTTTCAAAACAAATGCACAACTATCTTAATCACGCAAACTAAGTCGCGGGCTAAAGCTATTATTCAATTTATAAAGCTACGTTTACCTTATTTAATTACTAAGAATCACTTAACAATAAATTAAGGTGCCTTTAACGATATGTTAAGTCGTTACCAGTAATCGCAAGTACTCAGTACTCATGACATATTCTGCAAATAAAGTTCATGATTAACACGATTCAAAGTCACGACTGGTAACTCTGCAAGCATGCCAATATAAGTACAGTACCACACGGGGCCGAAACTGGAAATGAGACGACTCGTATTATTTGATTTGAGTGCTAACGTCGACTCACGTCATTCTAGTGCCCCCAATTCTGGACCTATTCATCATTCAATGTAACTTTACTTTTTATTAGATAGCGGGACTCATGTGACAAGCACAAATTGTTTTTTAAGACAACTACGCACAAGGTTATTAAGTCTATCGTGTCGTGTATAATGAGTAATTGCACATTTAGGTAGTTATTTAGACACCATTTTTATTGGAAATTTTTTTAATATGAATAAAAACGTGAAAATTCTTGTTTTTACCTTATACATATACCTATACATAATAGGTATGTATATTTCAAGACGGAAGTAACTGAATATATTTAAATAATTATTTAAAAAGCTTGCTGGTTCTAGCTAGGTTGTTTGCATTTCATAAATCTCAGCGGCAACATTCAACAAAATAAAATGCAGGCAACTATTGAAGAATTGTACTTTAATTGTCTAATTTAAAAATCTATCTCAATCGCTTTCAGGATGTAACACATTGATGCTTCTTTTTGGCACAAATAAAAACTTACCAAAGAAATGCAGCAATGTCTCACATCCATCTGTCAAACGAAAGCGATTGCGATTTTTAAATTAGACAATTAGCCCCCTGGTTCTAAATATTTAACAGTAAATATGATAATTATCATTATTATATTATTATTATCATCGTTTGTTTTTGCACGTTTATCATCGAAGAAGTCAGCCATGACATTGACTGCATGCTATCTCAAGATTGCATCCTGCACTATCAATTCAGTTTCTCATAAACTGTTTAATAAACGTTTTGTAAGGATATTATTTTTGTTATTAAGTTATTAAGTTTTGTAAGGTTTTATAGCATTATGATGTAAAAAAAATATAAAATTTGTATAAAACATAACGCAAGCTTAGTTGAGTGTAAATCTGCACTGAGAAAAATAGGGCACTATAAACTATCGTGAATGCACATCTTTTTGACCAATTGTGCAAGCACGTTAAGTTACGCTGCCGGCGGTGCACATAAAATTATGGTTCTACCGTAATTTAGTGACGTCACAAGCTTATTTGCAGCTCGCACTATAAAATAAAGGTCTAGAAATCATAACGTATAGCCCCAAAGAATGAAAACATGTAGTGCACTGCTTCAAAATACCTAATTGACGGCATTTAATATTATAATGCATTGCGATTACTCATAGTTCCGTATCATTATACTATTATGTGCGTTTGCATTATACTTATTGGTGCCTACCAGTTTGTGCACTATAATATTTCGTGCCTGCCCACGATATTATTTGATTACTGGAAGCATGTATTTATATGCAAGTGCACTAACTTTTATAGTGCTTTTTTATCACGGCATGATCCTTTTACGTGCCCGAGCACTTTTTTCCGCACTATATAATATCGTGATGGCATGGATATTTTTCAGGATAGCACTAAATCTATACATGGTGTTTCCGGACGATGAATAATATATAATCGATTTAGTGTTGGGATGAGAGAGGTATCCTGAGTCAGGCAGGATTGATAGGTCAAATGATTGTTTGACTTATCAATCCTACCTGACTCAGGATACCTCTCCGATCACTAATCTGATTATATTATTCATCGTCCGGAAACACCATGTATAGATTTAGTGCTATCCTGAAAGATATCCACATAAATCACAATACATAGATACATTATGTGGCGTTTGCACAGAGGTTTTCTAATATATTATTCATCTTAATATAAATTTAATAAGAAAAGGTAGTTCTGTCATCGGTCTGATGTTACAGATTTTTATCATTGAGATTTTTACGATTGGAAATTAATATTATTACAGCCTGTTATAATGCGACTCATCTTTGTAAATATTCACTGTATTTACGAGTACTTAGCATATGTGAAGTTAACCTAGTGTGACTTTGTGTGTAATAATCACACACAAAGCCTGGGGTATAAATTAATAAAAAAACTTTGAAATTATACAAACTTTTATTTTCTACAAAAAATATAACTTATCGAATTAACAGTTAGTACTTAATAAAAAATTAAATACACTTGAGAAACACAGCCCCCTTACTAATAATAATAATAAAGATTGTATAGCAGATGGTATAGTTACACAATGGTTACTTTCTGGCAAACTATTTAAGTTGGACATTAAAAAGAAAGGGACAAAACATTCTGTAAGTGTATAGTTACACAGTGTTTTGTATGGAGATTTTTAAACAAATTGCATTTTCCATACTAGCGTTTTCATAATGTACTTACCAACCGTGAACGCCATTCTAACAAAACTTTTATGTACAAACTTAGTGGATCTAGGGAAGATTTTTTGAAATCCGTTTAGAAGTGGTTGAGTTAAATAGAAAGGAATAAAAGAAATGCCAAGCTCAATGCAATATGTGCTTTATCGCGTACGACGTAAGGTTCCCGTACGTCGCGGATGACGTCGTAAGGACCCCCCAAAATATCTGTTCAGCTCGTATAATTTTCAGGTTTAAGATATAGCGTGAAAATTTCTTCACAGTTAATCATGTGGTGGCATAAGCTTTCTTATAAGCCACTAAACAAAGATCATTACTGATCCTCAATGCACCAAACACACAAAAGTAAATGTTTAAATTTATACAAATGCCGAGTTGAAGAAGCCTATGAAGCTGTTATTAACAACTGCACTAAGTTAGTGGTACACATTTATATAAAAAGACTACAACATTAGTACTTTAAACTCATAAATTACTCGGCAGGTTTTCGTAACGCTTCAGTAAAAATTAATAAATATATTAATCAAAAATATTTCCAAAACCTGCCTAATTTAATTTATTCACATGCTAATTTTGTGCTCCTTTTCTGTAGGCATTTACTGTTCTATATACCATCTGCTAGTTATGTAGTTCATATAATTATATAGTTTGCTTAAATTATGAGGGAAGGGTGCTAAAGCATTGCTGGCTTTTAAACAGTTGTAGTTATTAGTTTGTTTGACCTCATAAGCCTGATAATGCTCATTGAATTTAATAGTATCAAATAACCAGCAGTAAAAGTAAACAATATTTGAAGCAGTTACAACTATTGCTTCAATGGCTGCCAAAATGGGCAACTCATGATTTGGTTCATCGAAATCCACAAATACAATGCTGTAGGGTTTCCACTGCACACCTGCAACAAAAGTTATAGGTCTCTCCAGATTAAAACGATCAAGAGAGATGTTCAGCCGAACTTTCTTACCAAACTGAACGGCATCAGGGACAACCTGATTAAAAAGTAAGTTGTTTAATGAAAGTTGATGTCTGATTGCTACTGTTTTAGTAATATTAACACGTGTGGACGTTGATCCACTATTTTTGAAGTTCTATGCTTTGCTTCAAAATGCATTACCCAAATGGTTCGTATAGGGCCGAATTTACGTAACATGGCAGAGTAATGACTAAGGAAGTGAAATTTAGGCTTTAGTAGTGACCCCGTGAGCTTTATAAATAAAGAGTTAAATTCAGAGACTAAGCAATTAAATTTTTCAGTTTTAGTTCCATGTATGGGGGAGCCCCCTTAATCTTTTATTTATTATATTTTTATGTAAAAATCGTAAAGCGGTTCACAAAATACATCTACCTACCAAGTTTCAACTGTGTAATCTTAATAGTTTCGGAATAAAGTGGCTGTAACATACAGACGGACAGACAGACAGACATGACGAATTTATAAGGGTTCCGTTTTTTGCCATTAGGCTACGGGACCCTAAAAAAGGGTCCTAAAGTAGGTATTAGTTTAGTTACAAAATGGCAAAAAAAACGGTTAATAATGAACTTATAATTAATTACGACATGTACTAGGTGGTCCCTTTAGATTGAGTATTTCCCTATATAAAAAGTAATGTAGCTTTATAACTATTGACCTATCGTCATGGTAATGGTGTTAAATGATGCGGAAGCAGACGAGAAGTGCATTTGCTGGAATTTATAAAATCTGTAAATAAACTTTTCGGCCGCGTCGAGGCAGTCAGCGGGCGCTTTTGTGAACAATCGGAAAAATAAACAGATACCTGTACCTTTATTTCATTTGTTTTTCGCAAAATTTTATAGTCATTTTCAATGCTTCGATTCTTGCGGAGACCGCACAGAAAAATCTGTGAATTTTTCAACACTGACCACGAACGCATCTAACGAAACGAAAAAATAGGTAGGTATAGTATTAGTAACTAGGTACTTACTGGCAAAGTGTTCGATAATTTCTTCACCGAAGCCCCATTTTCTAAGCAGTTCCCCCATGGGATCCATTTTATTTAGTTGAAGAACAGCACTTCACGACGTCAGTCAAGGTCCGAGGTCACAATTAAATGAAAGATGAATTTGCGTCTCGGGCGAATTGTTCTACCTCCCCGTCCCCGGACCTCCGCCCTGAAAACCCCGCATTCACTGCATGCACGTAATCTTTATGTGCATACGCACCATATTTTTTAATTTATTTTTAAACTTTTTGTGTTGAGTTATAATTTTTTCAACCTGGCACGATTATTTAACGTGCAATAATTATAATTTGCACTGAATTTTAATATTCCTCGGGATTGACGTACTTATTGTGCAAAAATGGAGAATGGCACTATCAAAATTGCTGCATAATTTGAAATTTAAACATGCATTGCATCAAATGTTATGGTGCAACTCTTTGAACCATAACTTTCTATGCAAAAAATGGATATTTTAACGTGCATTTAAGATGTCACTAATTTATTGTGCTTCGATCACTGTACAATATGATGCATAATCCACAATTTTACTATGCATTAGTTCTTGCACGATAAAAGATTATACATTTGTACAATAAGTTTTAGCGAGGTTTCTTGCATAATGAAGTTTAATGCCCCGCAGAATAGATATACATTCGTGTCACTATATAAAGTGTTGCGCACTGTTTTATTAGCGGAATGCAGAGTATTTTAGAATGTTTGCATGATATTTTACTACGTCGACTTCAATCCATTTTTCTCAGTGTGCTAACTAACTTTATATTTCTATGGAAGTAAAAGTTAAGTTTGGAATACTTAATAATTAACAGATGTATCGATGATGGTACCCATATAAAACGATCGATACCGGATCGATATTTTGAGTATTAACTTTATAATTAAGATTAGTGGAACAAGCAGTCAAGTGATTATTACCTATTGGTCGCCTAATCTCGTACTTAATACGGGCAATTAAACAAAGGTATTTTGAGGTCGTGCTCGAACACCAGTTCTCATTGAGGATCTATCTTATTACATGCCGGTGAGTTATAATTTATTCTTTAAAAGCTCCTTATAAATAACAACGCGGAATTATCCTGCTGAGAGATTACGTCGCTATAAACGTACATAACTTAAGGTGAATAAATAAAGTACCTGGAGATCAGCGATAGTAAAAAACATAGCATTCATGTTATTGCCCTCAACTTTTTCACTGGCCGTAAAGCCATTACAAGTGCCTGCTTGGAATTACTTATACAACTTGGCGTTGAGTCATGTCCAAGTCTACTTCAATCTAGTACCTACTGGATAGTGCCCAGGGCAGGTAGGTACCTACACAGCATCGGCGCTGGCTCCACATTCCAGCTCTACACAGACCGTTTATTTTTTATCACGTAATTCTCATTTATTCGTCGGCAAGTTTCTCGATCGCGTTAGGAAGTAAAAAATTAAGAACATCCTTCATGGGCTAGCTATTTATACAAGCCGAGAAGATTAAATTACCCGATCCCGAACGCATTAAGGCGCCTGGCGCCGAGACAAGCGATAGGCTCTATAAAGCTTAAGTGCCAGTACATTCAACTTACAACCTATAGTTACTCTCTTCAACATTTTGTATACTTCTCACATTTTGTTTATTTTTATGTGAACTGGATTTCTAATGTCGCATGTAATATTGAATACTATTGCCTCTTTTACTTTGTGGTTTCGGTGTGAGAGGCTGAACGCTACTATTATAACTCAACATTGCATGCCCAGTATTTGAGACACATTAAACATTTACAAAATAATTAAATACTGCTTTACATCTAACGTTCTAAAATAAAAGCAGTTACCGTTACTCACAAGTAGGAATCAAAGCAGCTGAACCCTAACCAGTTAGTTCGCGTTATTTTCTTTGCCCTAACTACATCCAGACCCTTGACTTGTTAGCTTTTTGCGCTGCCGTCGGGCGTCGGCGTTATAGCTAGAAATAGCTCTACCCACCTACCCAGTCGTTGGGAAGGCCTGTATCTATTTTAAGAGTCAGGTAATCCATCGCCGCAGCCTCCCTAGATTTATCATGCCGTCATGTTATTGCGACCCCGTAATGAGCTACTTTCCTTAATGGTACAACAACAAAATATGCAATGTATGGATGTTTACGCTTTAACTTGAACTTGCGAGCGTGAATGCCGATGGCGGATTGACCTCAAAAAATATTCTACATACATATCGTATTACATGACGAAACATATTAATCAGGGGACACGGCAGTGAGATGAAATAAACTAAGTTATTGTCAGACTTGTCTCCACCTTATTTTTACGGGAGATTCACGACACGAAACTTGGCGAACTTTTACATTTTTTTTTTTATGGGAATTGAACTTAAGGTGGTACCCTGAGCGAAAGTGGCGCCGCGGTGAATTATATTTAATATTATAATTCTAATACACAATTTTAAAAATGTTTATCGTGGAGATTTTAGGGCCCTTCGTCTAGTATTATTTTTAGACGGTATCGTTACATTCCCTCGTAGTCACTTCTAGAAGTAGATAGCAAAACTGCTAAAAGTGGCCGTTTTTGACACATTTGCTATCTAAGTACTTCTACGAATGACTACGAGGGCATGTAGTGATACCTTCTAAAAATACTAGACCATGGGCCCTAAAATCTCCACGATAAACATTATTAAAATCTTTTTCTATTAATAACTTATTAAATAAAAACCTCTGAGGGCGCCACTTTCGGTCATACAACCGCCTTAATAAGAAGTAAATAACATAATATGATAATAATAAATAATACATGTCTTATTGTGATTTTAAATAATGTAGTCTTGAATGTAGGTACTTTGCATTTATCTATCAACAACTGTTAACTTCCGTGGTCCAGTGGCTTGTACACCGGTTTTCAATTTCAAGTTGTTGCCATCAGGGACCGGAAAACCCCTTTTATTGGTTGAGCCAATTGTTAAGGAACCCCTATTAAAAAGCTTAACAAATGATACGGTTTCCCTCTGGATAGGGTTAGTCGAAGATATGCTTACCGTATTGATAGGGTTTTGGAAAATAAGTCTATGAAATATCCAATCAAAAACCCTTATAACGGTAAGCGGTTCCGGTCCTTCGGCCCAGGTGGAACTAGGTATAAATTGCTTGAACACGTTTTAAAACCCCTTCATAAAGCCTTATGGTTTCCCCGATAGGGCTTTCGGATTCGGTAAGTGCTTACTTGGGTTACCCTTTCTATATAGGGTTACAGTATTGATACGGTTACCGTATTGATAGGATTTTTGAAAACAAGTCTATGAAACCCAAGTTCCGGTCCTTGGTTGCCATCTCTGAGGTCCCGGGGTTTTTCAATCCCCGGCGGGGTCAATTAAGAAAACGAACTTTTTTATATCGGCTCAAGTCTGGGTGTTTGTAGCTCTACTTTTGTCTCTGATTTCCATAAACAAGTGCTTTAGCTACTTACTTTGGAATTAGACCAATTTTTGTGATGTTGTATACACCGTTACTTTTTAAGTATATCTAAAAATGAAAAGGGTTGTTCGGACCACGTGAATGAACAACTTTTACTATGGGGCCAACCACGAAATCGCGAAAAAAAATCAGCTGTTCCATAAAAAAATTACAACATCAACTCGACTATAATGTATGGAACAGCTGATTTGATTTTCCGCGATTTCGTGGTTGGCCCCATAGTAAAAGTTGTTAATTCACGTAGTCTGAAATCCCCTTTAAATTTTTAGATATACTTGAAAAATAACAGTGTATATTTTTAATGACAATAAAAAATCATCAAATGCTATCTTAATTGAGGATTATCATGAAAGTTTAAAACAACGAACAAGAAGTTAATGTATGGAACAGCTGATATTTTTTTCGCGATTTCGTGGTTGGCCCCATAGTAAAAGTTGTTCATTCACGTGGTCTAAAATCCCCTTTTCATTTTTAGATACCTATACTTAAAAAATAACAGTGTATATTTTTATTGAGAATAAAAAAAAACATCAAATGCTTATCTTAATTGAGGATAATCATGAAAGTTTAAAACAACGAACAGGAGTTAACTGTCGTTTTTAGTCTTAAAAGTTGCCGCTGATTTGTGTAATAACTATGAAATGCTAGAAAAATTGATTCTTAAAAAATAATAATTCTTCCTTATCATTGGTACCTATGTATTTATTGTCTACAAATATGGGGTCATAATATAGTTACCTTGGCGGATGTCCATTTAGAGTTCACGGCTCTCTCGTCCATTAACTTAATCGATCTCGTGCTTTTGATTTAAAACTAAAATAACAAATATCGTAGGTACCTACTTAGAGTAAATAAACACACATTCCTACTTTGATAAAAAGCATTTGTATTATGCTTTTACGTATACGCTATACTTTTTTCACTTATGGCGGTTGCATGACCGAAAGTGGCGCCCTCAGAGGTTTTTATTTAATAAGTTATTAATAGAAAAAGATTTTAATAATGTTTATCGTGGAGATTTTAGGGCCCATGGTCTAGTATTTTTAGAAGGTATCACTACATGCCCTCGTAGTCATTCGTAGAAGTACTTAGATAGCAAATGTGTCAAAAACGGCCACTTTTAGCAGTTTTGCTATCTACTTCTAGCAGTGACTACGAGGGAATGTAACGATACCGTCTAAAAATACTAGAATGTAGGCCCTAAAATCTTCACGATAAACATTTTTAAAATTGTGTATTTTTAGAATTATAATATTAAATATAATTCACCGCGGCGCCACTTTCGCTCAGGGTACCACCTTAAATAGCTAATTAATATCAATCAAATTAACATATTATTATGTTCTTATAATCGTTTGCATCCAAGCAGGTATTTATTCCTCATGTACCGCTTTCATTGATATCTGTTTCCTTAAGGTTGACTGGGAGAAAATGATTTAGCATTAAGTCCGCCTTTATGTAACATTTGTTTTACAAATGTACAATAAAGTTTGTTAAATAATTTGACGACCTGAGTGGTGTAGAGGTGAACATGCCGCCTACCACGCAAGAGGTCCCGGGTTCGATTCCCAGCCGGGCAGAAATTGAAATGGTGAATTTTAATTTCTGTGACGGGTCTGGGTGTTACTATGTATAATAAGTATATATTAAAAAATACCTATACAAGGTGTTTGGTAAAAGCCTTATAAAGCCGAATATGGTAGATAGGGACCATCAAACTGAACAACTTTTACTATGGGACCAACTCTGAAATCGCGAAAAAAAATCAGCTGTTTCATACAAAAAATTATAACGAAAATATCAAAATGTATGAAACAGCTGTTTTTTTTCGCGATTTCAGAGTTGGTCCCATAGTAAAAGTTGTTCAGTTTGATGGTCCCTATCTACCATATTAGACTTTATAAGGCTTTTGGGGCCAGATGGCACTATGTGAAATTGTCAAAAAAAACCTCCTAGAGTACCTTTGATTTCAATGAATAATTTGTTTACTGCTGCAACTGTAATCATTAGCTTTGTCCCTGAAAAAAATCACATTCATGACGTAAAATAGTAAACAAAAAAATTAAACTACAGACTTCCTTATATATGTTTTTGCTTAAAATTTAATTACCTAACTTGGTAACTCAACAGTCATAGGTAATGACTTATTTAAAATTACTTATTGGTTTGTATGACAGCAATTTAATAGTGTCCTAAAATAGTATTTGAAAGGACTTTGTGTGCACACGTGTAAACGATAGTTGAATGTGAAAACATAGCCCATTATAGAGTAAATTTTTAACCGACTTCCAAAAAAGGAGGAGGTTCTATGTTCGTCTGTATATTTTTTTTTTTGTGTATGTCCACCGATTACTCGAACCGATTGAAATGATTCTTTCAAACGTTATTACATTAGGTACACTCCCAAGTTGGTCCCATTGTTTGAAATTTTTGAAATCGGTTCAGTACTTTTCAAGTAATTTTGAAAAAAAGCACGAAAATAGTATGATTTTGTGTGAATTACCTCGATGATTGGTCGTATTACTTCTTTGTTTATGAACTGAATAAGATAATATTTTTTTTGTTGGAAGAGGGATATCTTAAGTGTAGTTTTTTAACCGACTTAAAAAAGGAGGTTCTCAGTTTGACCTCGTATTTAAGTATGTTTCTCCGCGATTATCTTACGTTTGGCCGAGCTGATTTTTCTACATATATAATATACCTTACCTACAAGGTACCTACACTAAAAATAAAAAAATAAAAAATTGTTTAAAAAAAACAAAAAACCGACTTCAAAAAGTGGCGACTCAGCTGAAGTGGCAATGGGCGGGACACATAGCGAGAAGAACCGATGGCCGTTGGGGCGGAAAGGTTCTGGAATGGCGACCGCGCACCGGACGGCGCTCCGTGGGTAGGCCCCCGACAAGGTGGACCGACGATCTGGTGAAGGTCGCGGGAAGCCGCTGGATGCGGGCAGCGCAGGACCGATCGTCGTGGAGATCCTTAGGGGAGGCCTATACCCAGCAGTGGGTGTCGTGCGGCTGATATGATGATGATGACTTCAAAAAACCTACCTCTAAAAAGCAAGAAATAATATTCGTAATAATAAAAATACGTCTATTGAAGTCGGGTGGGGCTTTTAGAATAAAAAAAAGGAATTTGTACGCCAGCCCCACCCGACTTCAATAGACGTATTTTTATTATTACGAATATTATTTCTTGCTTTTTAGAGGTAGGTTTTTTGAAGTCGGTTTTTTGTTTTTTTTAAACAATTTAATTCTTTATTATTATTGTAACAGTAGTTTGTGAATTGAATTTTCCATGAAAAATCAGCTTTTTTTTTCGTTGTCCGCCTTATAACAACACCAATCAATACGTGACCAGTGGCCTCATAACCTCATCTTTTTGATGTTGACAAAAACTAGTTACCCAAGATTTCTTAAACAAAAGTATGTACCAGTAGATTTATGTATGTTATATACGGCCATTACATTCTACTAAGTTAAGATCGTATGGAAGACTCTAGATTAAATAAAAAACGAGTAAATGTTATGAATGTGCCCGCAGTTCAGTTACAAACTAAAGTACGTAATAAAAGTCACGTTTGAAAACATTATTATGACCGCGGATGACCGACAAATCTGAATGGATTTTAATCAAAGCTACAGTGATTTAGAATATGGGTTTTAGCTTTTAGGTACATTGACATGATTTATATACCTACTTACAACGTATTATAGTGAATGAAATCTGAAACTGAACAACTTCCAACTCTGAAATTGCGAAAAAAAACAGCTGTTTCATATAAAAATTAATAACGAAAATATAAAAATGTATCAAACAGCTGATTTCTTTTTCGCGGTTTTAGAGTTTGTCCCATAGTAAAAGTTGTTCAGTTTGATGGTCCAAAGAAACGGTTTTCTCATTTTTGGCTCATTGATTAACAACCTGTATATCGGAAAGTGAAAACTTTTGAATTCTATTCTATTCCTCGAATAGGTGCCTACTAGTTACATAACATTTTTATATTTTTTATACACGGTTAACTTTTACGTATATCTAAAAATGAAATGAGTGTCTATTCTAAATGAGTATGTACAGTTAAAAGTTTCAATATTTAATAATTGGTCAAGATATTGAGATTTGTTTATGTCCCAAAGTTTTACTGATTTCTGGATTTAGAGCTCATTCATAGAACTACAGCGTAATCAAAAGAGACTATCTTGTTTACTTACGTAAAAAATGAAAAGAATGAATCTACGCACGCGTCTTGCTGTTTTTGTGAGTTTGCCGATTAATCATGTTTTTTCCGATATTTTCAAACTATTAATTTTCAACTTTTAACTGCACGTTCATATTTACAAATGTGGTCGGAAAATTTCGTAATTCAATATTTTAATACAATCGAGTATCGAAGCGTTATCATAGTTATTAAAACATTTGCAATAAATATATCTATAAGTTGCATAATAATCACAGCTGACACAATAAAAGAAGCGACCATTGTGTCTGTGGGCCTTTATCGTGCTCCACTTAAGGCCCTTATAGCCGCCAATTCATTTATTTTTATTATACGTACAGGCAAGTTTACATCTACTACAAAGCACATGTATTGGACTTGTACCCTTCTCAAAAGTAACACAGAAACTGACAGTGGCATTAAGGGCGGCTTGCGCAATATTTGGTCTAAACAGAATTTAGTTAAATGCGTTTATCTTGCTAAATCACTCTTGCTCAATCACTTATTCTACCTCTTCTCGACTATGCTGATGCTTGCTACTTAGACGCTACAGAGCTACTTTTGAACAAACTTGAGCGCCTTCAAAATGCTGCTATACGCTTCATTTTTGGTCTGCGTAAGTATGATCACGTTTCTAACTTCCGGAAGGATCTCAAGTGGCTCCCAATACGTCTGCGCAGGAATGTCAGAATCCTCTGTCTCCTCTTTAACGTCCTTTTCAACCCTGCCTACCCCTCTTATCTCCGTGAACGTTTCTCCTTTGTTCATCCTCCCAATACTTCGTGCAGATCCCATCTAAAATCCCTTCTTAAGTTTCCCTCACATCATTCCGACTTTGCTTCCTATTCCTTTTCCGTACATGCCGTCCGTCTCTGGAACTCGCTACCAGCTGAGATACGAGACAGTGAAACGCTTTCTCTTTTCAAAAAACGTGTAAAGGAGCATTACCTAACTACTTGTTCTTAGCATAGTTCGATTTAATTATATTTTCATCTGTCCTCATCATAATTATTATTGTGTAGTATATTTATATGTAGGTATTTATTATTATATTAATTATTTGTGTATGTGTATTTATTTATAGATAATATTATGTATATGTATGTTTATAATATATATACTTATCATATATTTTTGAGGTACACACTGTCTGCCCTTCTCAATGTTTTTCCTGTCCCGGGCCTGCTGGAAGAAATTTCAATGTGAAATAAGTTGTGCCCTTGTACAATTCTTCTGTCCATTTCTTTTCCGTTTGTAATTGTGTGTGTACAGAACTAATAAATAAATAAATAAATATGTTTAGCCTAAATACAATTAAAAAGGTCTTGCTCACGTCCGTTTGGATGGTTATTTAACTAATCGTAGTTAGGGAGTCGGTAAAGCAGTTTCTTGCGTTCCTTTTTGCGTTTTCGTGCGTTGTACACTTGACTTAGAGCAAAATGGTTGCATTTCTTAAAAAAATATGCGTGAAATGGACCGACGAGCTTTCAACTGTCACATCAAGTCAACCGAGCTGTCAAGTCACACAAATTGTGTTGTTGTGTGTGAGTGTTCTCGTGCTATTTGTCGTGGTAGTTTTTATTGATAATAATTGTTTTAGTTGAGTTCAGTGATAATTACCATAGCAAACAAAAGTGTTTCTTCTAGGGCCCGGGGGCCTAATTTTACAAAAGACGAACAGATATTGATGACGCGCTATTGCTACTAAACGTATTTAGCGACGCTCAATAGCCATCTTTGGGTATTTAACTTTGACAGTTCGTTTAACATGATTAGTGCCTAAATTTTTGTTGTGCAAGACGCTAATTATAATTAGCACACTAAATGCGTTTACGTCGCTCTTAAACTGTATTTAACGACGATGCGCAAGCCACCCCTAGACTCCTTAGGCAGAATTCAACAATTTTAACAAAAGTAAAGCGAGTATTTTTCTGTAGGTACACGAAACTGAACCGGTAACGATATAGCTTTGGTTTTATCGTTGCAAATTAGCGCGATTAGGCCCCAGTTCTTGGTTAAAACACCGTAGAGTGTGGCCACATACTTAATCGATTTTGCAAAAATGTCAACTTGTGCCCTTCCCAAAATAAACGATTCAATTTACCCCAGCGCATGATTTCGAAATTACGAGTAAGTAATTAAAACATTACAAGGAAATAATCATTTTCACGCTTTTTTGTTACGTATTGTTCTTCTTACGTTACAAACATTAATTTCAGCTGTGCACACATTTTTGGATATTACAATTTCGCAATTTTCATGCTCATGTTTAACTAATAATATGTTTAAAAAAATCATTGACAAGTTACAACTTTCACTTATCGCAAATTATAGACTGCTAAGAAAACTAGAGATTTCATTTTCTTCAGAATCCCCTTTCTTTTACTCGGATTAAGGGTAGTTTAACAAATTATTAATATTTACTTAATTTAACAAAAAAAATCTATGGAAACTCCATGTTCCCATGAACTGTTTTCATTTACAAAATGTCGGTATTTTGTCAGAGTTGAACATAATCAGCTTTTACATATTTCATGGAATCAAAACTGTTGGCTTGGCAAGCGCCTAGTCCCTATGACCCAACGCTAATATTGTTTCTATTGCACGCAAAAGGTGCCGCTGTAATATTAAGTAACAAAATGGAACAAACGCCCATTCAAAAAATATGCCATTATTACAAGGGATGTATTTAATAGCACTTTAAAATTGATGAAACCAGCTATAAAATTGTATATCATCACTTTAAAATAATGATAGACCTATAATTTAATACTATCACTACAAAAATAATGGTTTGCACTTAAAAAAAATTTCAGCACTTTAAAATAATAATAGATCCATAATTTAATATTATCACTACAAAAATAATGGTTTGTACTATAACTGTGTCCCAACTCCGAAATCACTTAGTTTCTGTCCAACCATGTCAGTCTGACCACTGTTAAAATAAGATGGCAAGATGATAACATCTTGTGACATAATGCAGAACCTAACCTCCTCGGCTCCTCTCACTGCGCCCGCTCGTCGTTGCACCTAATCGTCTGTTTTACCCACTAAAGTTATAAAATTAATTTGTATGGTGCAAAGTATTAATTTTAAAGCTAAGCAATTAAATTGTATAGTGCAAAGTATTAATTTTAAAGCTCAGCATATTTATAGTGGCCACCATTATTTTTATAGTTCATTCAATAAATTTTGAAGCTAAACATTTTAAAGTGTGTTACATTATTTTTAAAGTGCATTTATATATTCCCCTTATTACAAGGTGGTACGTGCGAACTTATCAGGTGTTTATGTAACTATGTATAATTAGCGCATTTTACTTCACCCACAGCTACTCAGTGTAAAACCATGACTTCTTCAGTATTGTTTTTGCTATTAATAATTATTCAAACTAAGCAGCAAAACGAGGCTGACACAAAAAAAACACTAGATAATTCATCATCAAAGAGTGCGAAACTCTGAGTCAACATCCGAATAGAGCACTGAGGATATCAGATTGTCGCAAATAGGTTCACAAGCGGGCGCTACTTCGCACTTCGGCTTGCTCGAACAAATTAACGATAATATAAACGTAAAACAGATGATACCACCGCGCCTGCGGCATCCGCGATACCGAGAAACGGGGACAAACACCTCCATATAAAGTTCAATTTAACACTTTATAAAAATCGATGACATCAATACATTATTACACATTTTATCACATTATTTAACTGCGGCATAACTGCAAAGGTTATCCTGTTTATATTTGTACCCTATTTCATTTATAAAATAAAACTAGCCAGACTTTTTCTTGAAACGTATTCATACTTACACCAAATATTTTCTTTTGTCCAAGACGTGCTAATGCTAATGCGCTGACAAAATTTTACAGGTAAAACCAGTTTTTAAGTGTTATAATGTAGATTTTTAGAGCAGTTATCGGAACTGAAAGACATCCTTCGTTGATGTAGAACTGCCTACTTATTGTCTAATTTTCAAAATATATCGCAAACGCTTTCATTAGACAGATGGATGTGACACATTGCTGCATTTTATTTGGCAAGTTTTTATTTGTGCCAAAAAGAAGCATCAATGAATCACATCCTGAAAGCGATTGCGATTGATTTTGAAATTAAACAATTAGACCCAGTGCAAATTAATTGTATGTAACTTTAAAGTTATGTTTTACATGCAAATTTAAGTTTTACCAAGGTTTTACCCATATTTCTTATTTGCTTGTGTTAGTTGTCAATTAAAGGGGTATTCGTATTTCGGACGGAACAAACCCACCTTAACCTAATCCAAACTGCGTACTTCCGAACTCTTTCCTCGGAGTAGGTACAACAACTAAAGAGTTCCAATTGGCACAGTCTGGTTTCCTGTGTGAGTAATTCCCGTGGTACCGAGTAATGGTGATTAGCCATGCCTCCTCATTGGGTAATGTGGCCGGTGACGGCACTTCGATAACCGTCTCGGTCACAGGAACCTCTCATTAACCAATTCAACGTCCAGCCGAGACTTTGGACCCATTCGACATAACGCATCACAAATGTGAAAACTGTTTCCTAAATTTCGCAACGTTTCCGTGTGGCTTGCATCAGCGCCCTTATAGTCTTAGATCCGACACCTCATTCCTGCATTTACCTGCTATAAGTACTTGATTGCAAACGATCTGATTGACTGATTATTATGCTGAAAACCTTCCTATGAAAATTTACTGCAATTTGGTTTTGCCAAATAAGTAAGAGATTTCAAATGTTTTGACGAATATCAAGAGTTTTTATCTGACTAAAATTATGTAAATACTTACTTACATCGCTGGCTCTGCGACCCGAAGTGGATCTTGGCCTCCGACATCAGAGTACGTCGTTTCGCCCGGTCTTGTATTCAGACCATTCGGGTACATTTAGATTTTTTAGATCCTAGGCGACTTCATCTCTCCAACGATATCTCGGACGCCCAACCAGACGGTTGTCCCAGATATATGATCTTTTGGCTGCTCGATCATCTCCCATCTCTACATGCCTTAGCCGGCGAAGTCGGGCTGCTTTAAGCTCCCCTAATCTTCCATCTAATTCTTGATTCTATCTCACGGTTGAACCTCGTCCTCCAGTTTCCATCTTTGTCTTTAGTTGGTCACATAATCTTTAGGAATATCTTCCGTTCTTTTCATTTTTCTGATTCGATCACGTAGGGAAACGCCGAGCATGGGTCTCTCCATGCAGTGTGTCGTGCGGCTGATATGATGACTTTATTTTAGCGCTACGGCTACATACTGTAAGATAATATTTATTTATTTAGGCTGAGTTGCACCATCTTAACTTAACCATAACTTTAACAGATACAAACATATCTGAGCCAGTGGTCAAAAGTGGAACTAAGGTGTTATTACATATTGTTACCTAGGTTACGCCATAGACGACAGCGACGCTGTCATCGAGTCACTTATATTTGTATCTGTTAAAGTTATGGTTAAGTTAAGATGGTGCAACTCAGCCTTAATATTGATTGTAAAAAAACAAAAGATTAGAAGGCGTTATATCCAAGACGAGACCATAATAATATGGCTCGCACTGTCAAACAGTTATCAGATCTCATGTTAAAGCTAAGCTTCTAACTCTACACGCCCTAACTCTACAAGCTCTACCTACACCTTAGTCAAAATATTTATGTGGCTTGGTCGTTTCGCGAGCCATATTCGTCTTGGCAACATTTTACATGAAAATATTTTGGTGGGATATTTATTTAGATTTAGGATTGTATTAGGTTTAATAATGCTTGTAAAAGATCGGAAGACGTACAGAATACAGAATTTATATTAGGTTTGTTAAAACACGTAATTGTCATGTTTTTCGTAAACGAAAAAATACAAGAAGCTACAAAAATGGTTGCCAGTTCTTATACTATAGTATATCTCCCTTTCCACATTTAGATTACACAATAACGAGAAGCTTTAGCTACGCGCAATTTAATAGTTAAACTATGAGTACAATAAGGTGGTAGGTAATTACATAAAATATATACTAGCAATAAGACTCCATTTTAAGAGATTTTTTGAAATAAGTAAGTGGAAAATAAATGATAAATTTTCTCTAGCTAGGTAGGTACCCTTATTCTCCACAAATGTCTGAACTCAGAATAGAATAGAACATAGTAGACAAACTGAACTGTTTAAAAGCTAATCCACCCATTTTCTGAGAATGATCGTATAATATAGGCATATTCTCCATCATTATTACTTTTAACAATAAAAACAAAATATTACACAAAGTGAGTTGTGGGAATTTCAATGAGTTACTTAATGATACCTATTGTAGTAGTACCTATGATAGAATGGCATTGATCAACCATTGTGATTACAATAGACACATGACACTTCGAAACCATTATTTTTCAATATACTTAGGTACTTACAGTTTGGACGGATTTCACATAAAATATCCAAATACAATATAAATTGTGAATCAAACTCTATTCTATATTTATTTTATTATGAGTCTCTTTCACCATTCAATAAAACCGCGGTGTTTTACGTTTTCATTTGTTTATATAGACCGAAATGCTAGGATTTTATGTGACGATGTTTTTATGTAACTTACAATTTAATAACTTTCTATTTCTGTCATTTCATTTGGCTTTCTAGGAACATCTTCTTTTGAACACTAAGATTTATAAAAACGGCATCATAGTTTTAAATGATGATCTGGGCAATTTTTTTTGTAAACTATGCCTACTACAAGTTCTGCGAAACACCAATAATCGAAAAGTTTTAGCATAAATTAAAGAATTTATAGATTTTATATGGTTACGATATTCGTGTTGTATTAATTAATTCAGAAAATTATCATACTGTGCAATGAAAGGTAAATATTATGATATAATATATTATTTAAATTGACTCATCTGTTTACTGTAACTTTATTATCATCAGTTATTTTTAATGTCCCCACAGGATTTCCATATGGATGCATAACTTAAGGATATCTTATTAATTATGTAACAAACACGAAACAGAAAAAAAAACAAGTTGTTTTACTAAAGTATAATAGACAATTAATAATCAATGTATTTCATCATTCCGTATAATGCAAGGACTTCGTGATAACAATGGTGGATAGTGTTGGATTAGCACACGATGTCAGTACCCTTAGCACGAACAGCTAACTGAAAAAAATAACGCGCGTAAAAACATTCGATAGAGAAAATTTGTATATTTGAAATTTGTACAGCGCCATCTATCGCCGTAAAGCGAAATGGAATTTCCCATAGACAATAGTCTATCGAGTACTTTTACGCGCGTTTTTTTTCTTGATAGATGTTCGTGCTAAGGGTTATTATTAAAATATATTGTGGTATAAAATATAAAAAAATATATTATAAAGTCAACAATATCCCCTGTAAAATATAGTTGGCACAATTGCCTACTACTACTAAAACGAATTCTCGTGAAATTTTGTGAGCAGGTTCGATACTTAGATTATTTATATGTCTAAATAGAGTTTTACGCTTTTGACGTATTAAACAAAACAGGCCAACTTCATTTTTAGCATCATCGCGACCAAATAGTATTGTAATAAAAACTATGTGTTTTGGTCACCCAACTGTTGGGTGATATTTTTTTCGACGCTTCGTAGCTTTGACTGTCTATCTAGACATATAAATAATCTAAGGTTCGATAATATGGTTTTTTTTCTGTCAAGCCAGTTATTCGAATTTTTTCGAAAAAAAAAACACCCATACGAAAAAATTTCAAAATTAGAAGCGCCATCTTCGATTAGATAAATAAAAGAATACCTAACTTACCAAACAGCACTGATTACTTAGATTCATTTTTAACCAATATGACAATACCTTGTAAATACTGAATTAAATTATTATTAATAGATATAATGGATTTTTCATCCAGAAACTTATGTACTTAATGTACACAATCTGATGTCTAATAATCAGAGATTATGTTTATTGCACTTGCACGCACGGTAGTCGTTGACCCAAGGGGCGAGTTTATGCGCGAGCGCAACCTTGTCGCTCAATAGCTCGTAGCGATAATTGTGTATTTTATCTCAATGACGTAAAGAATACACAGTCTTGAAGTGTGAAGCTTTACGTGGCATCGAGTGTACACGGGATCACGTGACATTATTAGTAGGATCGCCTTGAAAACGCGAAGAGATCTTTGTAAAATTACATTTAAGTAGGTAAGTACGTTTGTTTCGTTGAACGTTAAAATGATTCTGATTTATCGTAGAGAAATGCATAAATAGAGTCTAGTATTCGATATCAAATTCAAATACAAACAGATCAAAGTATATAATTTTGAATAGGTATTTTGGGTATAATAGATACAATAAAAAAATATTTTTGTTGAAATCAAAAAGGCTAGTTTCAGCATAATAATAATATAAGTATTGCAAAATAAACATCAGCCGTAGCCGCAGGCAGGACGCGAACGCAACGCAACGCTGAATCAAGACAAAGATAAATTAATAGTACAATTAGTTTTAGTTTTAAATTTTTAATCACACAATAGTAAATGTATGTAATAGAAAATGAATTAATTAGTACTCAGTACTCATACTGCACTAAGGTCAAATTATGGTGAATAATGAGACAAGTTAGCTTAGGTTGCTCATTGCACACAAGGCTGTGGGCTGCAGCCCGAGCCGTAGGCGCGTAACTCAGCCGAGTGTGCAATAAAAGCTCACGAGTTTCATACGACGTTTTACAACACATTTGCGAGGAAAAAACAAAGTAATTTACCAGCAACAAATACGACAAAAACAAAATATGATAATGGGGTTGGTAAACTTTTCCAAAACTGTTGTGAATTGCTATTGGCTTTGGAGTCAGGAATAACTAATTGCGGAATTATATAATGCTTCATTTTAATTTAAATAAAAATTTAAATTTTTAATTTACAGCATAGTACAATAAATCACTATTACGGCTGTATGCGTAGGTTATGCCTTTGCTCCAAAGACTTTCTATGTTGTTGTTCAAAACAAAAAACAATGGTATGATTAGGTACTCTTTGTCACTGTCTGTCAAATCCATAGATATAGTATGTCAAATCTGTCAATCAGTTTTTTAAATCACTAAATGCAAAGGAACTTCGTGTTCAGCCGTATGTTTGATATTTTATCGCGATAATAATATAAAAAAATATATTTAGTTAACAAGGTAAAATAAAAAATCATAATATTATTTTCTTTATTCTTCAAACTTGTGCTATCAAAAAAAAATATAAAACAATTCTCTTCGAAAAAGTTTACCAACCCCATTATGCTTCGGAAAAGGCGCGCCGGTGTTTTTTTCACACGCCCAACGCAAGAATATTTTACAAACAAAGGGGTGAGTGAGCATACAGCCTACATCAAAATTATAGTTTGAAGTGATAAAATGCAAATATTTTAATATTTTATAACAAAATATTGTAAATTATGAATAATTTGATAATAATAAATATTTGTTTGACTTAATTAAGGACTTACACATTTATTTACTCCAAAAATGTATATGACTTTTCAGCAGAATAAAACCTCTTTGTTGTTACTAAAAAAAATAACTGTATATTACCCGGCTAAATTGGGAATGCTCTGTTTACTCGCATAGAACTTGCAGTAAGGTACTAATTTAACTTTGTTATTATTAACTTAATTATTTTTTATAATTGCATGATGAGCCCAAGTTACCGTTACTCCTGAAGTAATTAAAATAATAGTGTTTAATAAAGGAATTTGGAATGGATTAAATTATAACGTACTAGTGTTTTATATATTATTTGCACGCGTTTGTTATAGCTTGGTTTATGGCCCTAAAAGCGATGTATTAGGGCTCACTTTACGAGCAAGTGTTTTGAAAATAAAATTTAGTGTAAAATAATTTAAATAATGTACCTATATTATAAGGTTTTATCTGTAAGCTTTAGCTCATGTACCAATAATTAAGTATAGGTATTGTAACAACCTTTGTGAAGAGTAAATAGAAAAAATAATTACAATGTAGACTATAATGGTTATTTACTGACGTAGGTATATACTCATAATCATAATAAAGGGCAAAAAACACCTGTCTAGCATAATTGTTTGGTGCGCAATACTTTACCTCACCAGTTCACCACATGTTAAAACTGTAATGAATAAAAACATTAAAATTGCAAGACGATAATTATTGTATGACGCACGATAAAGGTTCCATTTCAGAGAACGTATCAATAATAAAATCTTAGAGCATTTTGAATGCTCTAACGAATAAAATCAAATACCTACTTCGAGGTAAAGGTCTGTCTTCATTTGAGGCAAGGCATGCGTCAGATGAAAGTGAAAGGCAACGGAAAAGCGATCGTATGAAGACACACCTTATGATTATTAAATATCGTTTAAATGAATGGATTTCAAGAATAACTGATATTTTATAAAATTGAATTTTAGAATATTCTAAAAACGGAATACATTACAATATTGGGAAGGAAGAAACACAAGAAGTAAATAATATAAGGTAGAGAGTTCAGTTCCAGTTTAGTTGGCCTATCTTTAGAACTTGATTTGAAGATTGCAATTTAAAGTTGCAGTGCGATTTCACTATCAATCTTCGATTATAATTTATCAAGTGTTCAAATAGATTCTTAGCCATTTGAAAGGGGCGCTGTTGCACTGCCCCCTGATTACGTAGCTCTGTTGGCAACAATTTTCGATTAAAAATCGATTGGAATCGCAGTTATTTTAACAATTACATTGCTGCTTTAAGTAAGTTAGTTGTCATATTGGTTCTTACTAAAGCAGCAATGTAAAGCTGAGATTTCTGTAAGAGTTGATTGCAACAAAGTTACAAAATCAGGGGGCGGATCTAAGGCCGGCCACACACAGACGGAATCCCGTTACGGAATTCCGAACGGAATTTCGATAATGTATGAAGATTCCGTACGGAAAAATCCCGTATGTGTGTGGTAGTCCATAGATTTGTATGGATTAGCTGCGTTCGGAATCACGTATGTACGGAATTCCGTAACGGGATTCCGTCTGTGTGTGGCCGGCGTTAAGGATTGCGCTCGCGCAGCTTACGAACGTCCTCGACAACATGCAGTCACTGCAGTGCATTAAAAGCTTCACTTCCGTAACCTTCGAACAGAACAGGTTCTTCTTTTGTGTTTACATCCTCTTTAATGAAGTACCTTCTCTTAAATGTTACACTGAATTCACTTTATTTACCGATATGTAATAAAACCAATCATTACTCGTCTGATCATGATCTATCTCAGAAGATCTGTTTTTGAACCAGGTTTTTTTAAACACATTATAAATATCAGTAATAAAACATAAAAAAATGGATGTTACTAAATATCTGAAACTTTAATATTCATTTATAGGTATCTTGTACATAGATTGGATAGATTATAAATAACTAACTATTCAAACTACACTTTTCATTATCTTACATATGTCTTACCTATAAAATACCTATACATTTTTTTTAAACAAATTAATGTTCTACTTTGTACCCTATTGAAAATTCCAAAGACAGAGAGCTCATGGCAAATATACTATAATTTGAGGTTGAGTAAAGCAAGATCGTTGGCATGAAACAGGACAAGGTTGACAAATACAAATGTCGCATGTTTATGGTATCTAGGTATTTATAAAATATGGAATTGTATTTTTAACTATGTTATGTAGTAGCTGTTATGGCTACTTCATAATTAGGTATAACTCCACAACCACATAAATATTATTAAAAAAATCTTCAAATAGTTAAAACACTTAGTGGTAATTGATTCTTTGAAAATCTATATTCTCGTATTTGCACAGCAGTAGCTCAGTAAATATCTGAGTTCTTTTCAACTCTTTTACTGTGTATTCAAATGGTATTCAATGTGCAAATAAATTGCTGAAGTGATTGTATGGAACGATGTGTTAAGTACACCTAGTCTGTATTTTATCAACCGTTTAACGACCTTTATCATATTGTTGGAAGCTGGCTGGCTGGTCGGAGTATACTCTAAACTAATCTCTAATCTAATACTACGTAATAATGTTTTGAGGTTGTCATGGTTTGTGTGTACGTCAGGTGAAAATATCTGTTACCGAAAAGATTGCGAATTATATTATAATAGCTTCAAAAGCAGCTTTTTCATTCAGTTCACGCTCACGTAGTTATCACATATTATAAAACAAAGTCCTCCGCCGCGTCTGTCTATCTGTCTGTTTGTTCGCTGCACGTATCTTCATGCGGTTTTTCCAATAGATAGAGTGATTCATGAGGAAGGTTTATGAATATAGTTTATCAAGGTTTTGTGTAAATTGGTTGAAATATAACAATTTGTTGGAAGTGTCGGAAAAAGCCAAGCTGGGAGCTTTCATCGGAAACGTTGCCTAATCCCTTTGAGATATAACAAAACTAATTGATAGAATAGGTACTGAAAAAAATACTTTAATTATATTCCATAATTAACACATTATTATTTAATTTACCAAACGAGTTATTATAATAAAAAAATATTTTGGTCATGAGTCTATAATATTTATTGTCTGAAGTTATGCTAAAGTTCTTTAAATCTGCCATGGCGCTAATCACATTTATCTTTGTGATAATCGCGCAACTAATAATTTGTAAAATATCAATATATATTATAATTAATTTATCAGATCTAATTTAATAATTTTCTATTAACAACACTTATTAAATAAAAACCTTTGAGGGCGCCACTTTCGGTGGTATAAGGCAGTCTATCGCAACTCGTGAAGTAAAAATAAATCTATGAAACAGGGTAGAACTTTTATGGCCGCTATATTTATCTCACTCTTTCGTCATAAGCTTCACTGTGTTGGCAGAGATCGAAGAATCCTGTTTTGACATTTGGCGTGTCAAAAATTTTGTATGAAGTCCCGTCTCTTAAAACGTAGTGATTTTACATTCTCTTTGGGTATAACCAATTTTCAAAACATCCTGTGATATAATAATGCGTCTAATAGTATGTACCTGTGTGTGTGTAGGTACACTACTTACTTCTTATTAATTGACTATCAGTAAAGTTTGTTCGTTGAAAGTCATAAAAAATAACCTTAATTCAATTATTTGATTTCACTTAGGTAGTCACTGGTGCGAGGAGTGTGTCAGCGGCACACGAGTCGAAGCGCAAACACAGGTCACTTCATTTCAAGAATAACTGTAGGCTTTCTCTACTCGTCTATTTACTTATGATCTTGTTTTAAGTTATTTTTGCCAAGGCCTAATTTAATAAGTAAACAAGATTTCCTGTTTAAATAACTAATGAAAACACCGGCCAAGTGCGTGTCGGACTTCGCACATTTAGGGTTCCGTAACAAATAGGGCGTCCCTCGAGGCTTATCCGTGCTACGCGTTTGACCGCAAAATTATGGTGGTTCGTAGAAGGAAGGAAAAGAAAAACTCAGATTTATCAATACAATGGTGTTTAAAAATATAAGTATTAGTATAGTAAACATTATCACCAAATTTCAAATTCATAGGTCAATGGAAAGTAAAAAAATACTTCTGAACATGTTTTTGGAAAACAGCCAACTTTGGCGGCTTTTCGTGCCTTTGTTTTCAAGTATTTTTTAAAATAAGAAACACAGTCTATTTCGTCATAACGACCTTTAAACAAGCTAATACCCCACACGTTTGAGTATTTTTTTTTATATTAAAAATAAATTATACTTTACCTGGCAAGACACATCTTTGGTGTAAATATGAAGAGTTAGGACTTAAAAGAGGACAGACGGACACATACACACTTCTGGCCCCTTCAGGTACGGAACCCTAAAAAAGCAATTAATAACTCAAAACCGCAAATTCTTACAAACAGGCTTGTTCTCACACTGATTGATATTCTAGTTCAAAGTCACTTAAATATAAGCACAAATAGTCACTTAAAGTGGTACCCTGAGCGAAAGTGGCGCCGCGGTGAATTACATTTAATATTATAATTCTAATACACAATTTTAATAACGTTTATCGTGGAAATTTTAGGGCCCACAGTCTAGTATTTTTAGACGTTACATTCCCTCGTAGTCACTGCTAGAAGTAGATAGCAAAACTGCTAAAAGTGGCCGTTTTTGACACATTTGCTATCTACTTCTACGAATGACTACGAGGGCATGTATGATACCTTCTAAAAATACTAGACCATTGGCCCTTAAATCTCCACGATAAACATTATTAAAATCTTTTTCTATTAATAACTTATTAAATAAAAACCTCTGAGGGCGCCACTTTCGGTCATACAACCGCCTTAACCCCATAATTATAGCGTTTGCTAGTGCAAAGCGAAACCAAATACTATATATACTATATTGTACATATTTTGATACTTTTAATCGTAGCAACTTTCACATCAAATAACAAGCTTACATAAAATGTACTAAAAACAAGTTGTTTACAAAATGAACAGCATTCCTTTAAATGCATAGACAAAATTTCACACGGATAAGGTCGTAGTTTTTAATATTAATGAGCGTGTGATAATGAGCCTGTGGACGTGTGATCTGTCATGGGTGTTTCTTTTTAACCGACTTCATCAAAGGAGGAGGTTCTCAATTCGATTGTATTTTTTTTTTACCGATTTAGATGATTCTTTTTTTGATCGATTGAGTTTTCTTGCGAGATGGTCCTATTTATTTTTTTTTCAAATCGGTTCAGTAGTTTACAAGTAATCCTGAAAATACTATGATCTTGACAATTTTGTTATTTATGAACAATGAGATGATTTTTTTTGTTGGGGAAGGGATACCATTGTGTATTCTTTTTAACCGACTTCAAAAAAAGAAGGTATTCAGTTTGTATGTAATATGTATATTTCTCCGCGATTATCTCACGTTTGGCTGAGCCGATTTTTCTACCTAAATAATATACCTACCTACACTACCTAATACAGAAGGTACTTACACTAAAAATAAAAAAAAATTGTTTAAAAAACAAAAAAAACCGACTTCAAAAAACCTGCCTCTAAAAAGCAAGAAATAATATACAAATCATTAGATACGCATTATCATTGTTATAATAAAACACGTCAATTGAAGTCGGGTGGGGCTTTTAGAATAAAAAAAGGAAGATGTACTCCAGCCCCACCCGACTTTAATAGACGTGTTTTATTATAACAATGATAATGCGTATCTAATGATTTGTATATTATTTCTTGCTTTTTAGAGGCAGGTTTTTTGAAGTCAGTTTTTTGTTTTTTAAACAATTTTCTATACCCATAAGCATACATGAGAAATCAAAGTATGGCGATCTATGGGAAATGGCGTTCGTAATGCTTGCCATTATGACGTGATGCATTTAGAATAATTTTATTATAATGACATCAAACTCAAAAACATAATGCTGCAAAAATATGAAAAGTTAATTAATATCGTGGAACTACACAGTATAACTTAGGAAAAGAATAATTGAAAACTAATTTTTAAAGTCAAAAATTGACCAGGAAAAGAGTTTGGCAAAGAGCTAGGAAAATAACACGCGTTACAATACTATAATTTTATATAACTACTTGTAATTACAAAGTAAGTATTAATTGCTTGACTGTCGTAAAAAAATTTTTAAACCATTACTTGAATTAAATCTTATTTAATTTATCAAGTGTACCACATAGCCCGGTCTATGCCGATCGAATTAAATACCCATTAATTTATTAAATGAAAAGTTATTTTTCACTCCTCTTGCTCAAAAAGTGCGTCATTGTAACGTACAAGAGTCGAGATAAAATAGCATAATAACCCCTAGGGGATAAAGTTTTTTCTTTTTTAATGTTTGTCTATTACCAATGAGCCTACTAAAACGAAAAAGTCTTTATTCATAATCACGAATAAAAACTCGCTTGACTTAATACTGGGGGTCTATTACGAAATAGTAGATTGTTATACAAGACGCTAAAATTACCCATTGCATACGAGGTAGTTTTATTCCCGAGCTTTAGCGAGGGAATAAATAGAAACCGAGTTACAATGGGTTTTAGCGTCGTGTGTTACACTATACTTTTCACTACGATTGCGAGAAAATAAAATACAATATTAAATAGTTTATACACCTACTTCCGTAAACGAATCCACTCGTTTCTCTATCCTCCACTTCATAATCTTTTTGTACAATATTTAAATAAATGATTTGTGCTTGACGGCAAAAGATTAAAATTATCTCTTTCCTATTACAGTCACACAATTTAATCAGTTTCTAATTATAGAAAATTTCTAAAGATTTCGCGCCATGGTACCTGCTGTAGCAGCTAAGCAACACAAACACGCATTCTACGATTCACTCTGTACACAGAGTATAAATAAGTCTATGATTTCACCGAAGAGATGCTTTTAGTTCCATTTTCAAAAATAAGAATGAGACACTGGGGGCCTATTACGAAACTTGGTCACGATAGTCGTCCGCAGTTCGTCGGTTGTAGTTATTACAAATATTCTCAATGTAGCTATCGTAGTCCATAGTCTATTGAACGAATAATGACAGATCCACTAGAGAGAAACTGTCAAATTTACGCAATCATTTTGCAATATCGCATACGCAAGTCCTCTCGAAGTTGTTACGAAATATGTCTACCTCGGGCAAACATTGCAATTGGGTAGAAACAACTTCGAGAGAGAGGCCAACAGAAGAATACAGCTGGGCTGGGCAGCATATGGGAAACTTCGTCGAGTCTTTGAGTCGCCTATTCCACAGAGTCTAAAGGCGAAAGTCTTCAACCAGTGCGTCCTGCCTGTCATGACATACGGAGCCGAAACGTGGACACTCACTGTAGGGCTGGCTCACAAATTTAAAGTCGCACAGCGAGCTATGGAAAGGGCTATGCTCGGAGTTTCTCTGAGAGATCGGGTCCGGAACGAGGTGATCCGACAGAGAACTAAAGTCATCGACATAGCCCACCGGATTAGCAAGCTGAAGTGGCAGTGGGCCGGCCATATTAGCCGTTGAACCGATGGCCGCTGGGGCAGACGAGTTCTTGAGTGGAGACCGCGTATCGGCAAACGTAGTGTGGGACGCCCTCAGACAAGGTGGAGCGATGATCTTCGCAAGGTGGCTGGCAGAAACTGGATGAGTATAGCCGCGGATCGTGCTCAGTGGCGTGCTCTCGGAGAGGCCTATGTTCAGCAGTGGACGATGATAGGCTGATGATGATGATGATGAAGTGCTTTGTAATAGGAATCAATCAGAACGAAGCACGGCCGCAGCTGCGTGTATCGTATTAAACTTTTCGTAATAGACCCCCAGTATTAAGTCGAGCGAGTTTTTATTCGTGATTATGAATAAAGACTTTTTCGTTTTAGTAGGCTCATTGGTAATAGACAAACATTAAAAAAGAAAAAACTTTATCCCCTAGGGCTTATTATGCTATTTTATCTCGACTCTTGTACGTTACAATGACGCACTTTTTGAGCAAGAGGAGTGAAAAGATTAATACGATACACGCAGCTGCGTCCGTGCTTCGTTCTGATTGATTCCTATTACAAAGCACTTGCGTATGCAATATTGCAAAGTGATTGCGTAAATTTGACAGTTTCACTCTAGTGGATCCGTCATTATTCGTTCAATAGACTATGGACTACGATAGCTACATTGAAAATATTTGTAATAACTACAACCGACGAACTGCGGACGACTATCGTGACCAAGTTTCGTAATAGGGCCCCAGTTTCTCATTCTTATTTTTGAAAATGGAACTAAAAGCATCTCTTCGGTGAAATCATAGACTTATTTATACTCTGTGTACAGAGTGAATAGTAGAATGCGTGTTTGTGTTGCTTAGCTGCTACAGCAGAAATTAAAAAAGGTACCATGGCGCGAAATCTTTAGAATTTTTCTATAATTACAAACTGATTGAATTGTGTGACTGTAATAGGAAAGAAATAATTTTAATCTTTTGCCGCCAAGCACAAATCATTTATTTAAATATTGTACAAAAAGTTTATGAAGTGGAGGATAGAAAAACGAGTGTACCTATTCGTTTACGGAAGTGGGTATAAACTATTTAATATTGTATTTTATTTTCTCGCAATCGTAGTGAAAAGTATAGTGTAACACACGACGCTAAAACCCATTGTAGCTCGGTTTCTATTTATTCCCTCGCTAAAGCTCGGGAATAAAACTACCTCGTATGCAATGGGTAATTTTAGCGTCTTGTATAACAATCTACTATTTACTGTTATATCGATACTATTATGGACACATTAATAAACACCAGATACCTCGCCTAATGGAATTCAATATAAACATAACGATATTTTAATTAATTAAACTATTGATTGTGGTTAGTGAGTCATACAATCAGTCAGCATAATTTATTCTGTGGTTAGGAGTAGCAAAGAACAGGTTTAATTACCCTTCGTACTAATATTAATAAAATCGATAAATAGTTTAATAAAGTTAAACGAGATCTTGCCCTTGAAGTTTCTTAGTTTAGTTTTAACATTAGTGACATAAACAAAGAAAAATCAATAAAATTATAAAATAAATTATTGAACAATGTTTCGTAAATTACTTATTACTTAAAGATAGGACTAATTAATTGACCCAGTAAACGAGCAAATATTTTTTTAAGGGCATTGACACTCTATAGCTAGTTTTAAGATATTGCTTATGTGTAAAATAAGACGATAAAATATCTACCGTTAAATAGGATAATAACGTGTCTTTTGCTCGATATCTTGGCTTTAGCGTTCGTTAGCAATAAGCATAAACAAGCAAAATACCTAGTCAAGAAATGTGGTCAACAGTGCCGTTGTGCCATGACAGGCCTTGGAAAAGGTTAACACATAACTAGGTAGTAAACAAATTGCATAAATGAATTGATTGCCAGCCAAGTTCCGTGATTTACTATTTTTAACAATATATTCGATGATAGCGCAGTTTGTATCAACACAAAGGCGTATAACCCAAACAAAATTTACAAAAAAAATACGCTTTTTACTGTAGAGACGGACTACAACTCATTTCCTTTTAGGATTACTTGACAAGTGTAAATTTTACCTCATATACTAACTTACCGCTGCTCCAGCTGAGAATACTTAGAAATAATTATGAAGTTCAACTTTCACCGTCACCGAAAATACCAGGGTTGGCATGATTAAATCACATTGATTTAAATCATGATTTGATTTTTTGAATAAAAATCATAGATTAAATCAAATTGCCTTTTTTCTTTCCTCTTTGTATAAAAATATAAAATTCTTAATTTTAAATAATTGATAGACACATAAAAATGTATATCAAATGTAACTTTGTGTTAGAATTACTGCTTTATACTGTTTTTTCTTCCAAAAAAACCGCCAAATCATCTGTCCTAATATTTAACTTTCACCAGGCATTTTTATTTTGAACTGTTTTATTGATCTTTACTTGTGTTTCTTCCGAATTAAAGTGTTAAATAAGTCAAACAAAAGCGCGTTGTGGTTTCACTCACTATATTAAGTGGCTCAAGCAAAAAATCGAAAAGATCAGATTTTTTTGATTTTTTGAAAAAAAAAATCTGTGATTTTTGATTTTGTGCAAAAAATCATGATTATTTCCAACCCTGGAAAATACCCCTCCACCAAAGCTTCTAAAAGAGAAGTTTATACCTGTAGGTATTTATAAGTTCTTGATACTAATGATATTAATATCGAAAGAACTGACTGATTATAAAAGGTTATAAAAGGAAATACAATAATTTATATTTTTTAATCAATTGCACCTACAAGTGAATGGGCATTTTCAAAGAAGGCAAACAATTAGCAATTATAACATGATAAAATGTTATTATTTACCTTAGTTTTCTCACCTCAGTATATATTTTGCAGCAGAATAGTACATTATGAGACAAGTTAGCTTAGGTTGCTCATTGCACACAAGGCTGTGGGTTGCAGCCCGAGCCGCAGGCGAGGGCGTAACTCAGCCGAGTGTGCAATAAGCAAGAGCTCACGAGTTTCATACGACGTTTTTCAACACATTTGCGTATATTTTGCAGCAGAAATTAACATTACGATACAACTTACAGACATTTCGTATTTGTAGCGCCATAATCATCTTACTTTTCGTACTAAACTACTTCGTATTCAAGTAAAGAAGGAAGCGATAAGCATAGACCTTTAATTTATATTCAAAAACGGTGATATCATTCCATTCGTACCACATAACTATTTACATACTCTACAATCAGTTCTGTAAGTAAATGGTAAGGTCAAGCACTAGATGGTCATGCATGTTGGAAGCGTAAAATATGAGAGAAAATAAGTCGGTACCTTCCATAAACAAACACGAGAAACCAGTTATACCACGTACTATGTTGAAAAGCTTACTTACGAAATAAATACATACTTTATAGGTAGATGCGTTTTCTCTACATTGTGTTACTTATTTGTGTTTACAGGAAATGGCTGGAAGAAATAGCATTGGCAAACAAAAAAGGGCGAAAACCGTCACTACTTCGTGCGATGACGAAGGCCTTCTGGATGAGCTACGCGCCTTCTGGAATCATGTTCTTGATCCAGGCACTCCTGCTCAAGTGAGTAATCGCCTTGTTGATTGACGTTGTCATGTCAAAAACACATGCATCAACAGTTTTTTAACTCAATATTACGCAATTCAAGCACGATTTAATTCTTAAGTGTTGTGTTGACGTCGCTTGATTTGGTTTTGCTCTAAAAAATGATTGGCTAGTTTTATTGTGGTGATTAGCTAGTTTTATTTTGTTTTACTGAGGACAACGACAGCACAATAATAAGTTAACGATTCATAACATAGGTACTTACATAGTTTGCAAAATAAAGGGAGATAAGTTACCCATGATAGTTTTAGATATTTAGTTTTTGAAATCATTGTGATGAACTTCAACAGTCAATGAAAAACACATAAACAAATTTATAAATAGATAATAAAAAGATAGTGAAATTGAATATACATATTAAACATAGGTAAAAACCTGTAGTTGACATCGATAAGACTCAATCTCGTCTGGCAGGATGTAGAGTTCCAAACTCGTCCTAGATATTTAACTAGCACTTACAGACGATTCTCAAATTATAATGTCCAGACTTTGAAGTGTCTACTCTATAGAATGAGTTTGCATTTATTTTGCACAAAGATGTAGGAAAAGATTTTCACTTTTTAGTACCTACTATTATGCGTGATTAGGTTGCCTATACCCCTGAAGCGTTTTTTTCATTTTATTTAAGGCGCGGTGGTAGTGAAGCTAGCGCTATTTTTATTACTCGTAAACCTAGTCAATATTTAAAAAAGCTCATGTTATACTATTTTAAATTGTCTCTAATATTTTTTGAATAACTCTTCAACAGTTATCATTTATTTTGTAAGTTTTAAAACCCATAATTGCCAAAAGTGGCCACTTCAAGGGTACCTATAACAATTTATTTCCCAGACCGTTCCAACCAGTAGCGCTGAGCATGATGTTGACCTACTGGGAGCCGGGCTCCAACATGACCTACGAGCAGGCGATATACTGCGCGTCAGTCGTCATACTCATGTCGCTCTTCATCGCGTTCCTCAACCACCATGGCGCCTACTCCACCCAACAGTTCGGCATGAAAGTCCGCATAGCGACCTGCTCTCTTATTTACAGAAAGGTAAATATATCAATCTTGTTTAGTACCTATGTCTGCCGTGAAAAACTAATATAGCATTGGTTTTTTGGATTAATTGAAGAAGAAAAAACAATTACCCATTCCATGACACAATGAAAATTGATCAACAAGTTATTTACTATCTTTTTCTATCGTTATGGCTACAATAAAGTTTATATTTTCATACTAACATGTTCCTGTAACATGCTCCTAAATACATCATGTATCAAAAAACCCTGTCAGATCCTGAAACAACACTCATCAACTTTCTCCAAGGAACATAGGATTTTTTTTTTCGCTTTCCCAACTAGTACTAGTAGACTTTTTTAGTAAGTCGGTCAGCTGACCACTTTAATACATTAATAATTTAATACATGCTGAATACATATTAATGAATACATTTTGTATGGGACTATGAAAATTTTTTTTTTCGTTTTTCGACCTTTGTTACATGGAGATTGTTGTTCAGTTTCATTTACACTAGAGTCTGGTCAACGAAAGATGAGATTGAAATGGCGGCGCCACTTTCCCTGTTAAATTAACGTTTAGAGGTTACGTTATTGGAAACTGAACCTTAAAATAAGGCGCAAAATTAGTTCCATTTCCAACCGAGTCTCATCTTTCGTTGATCAAACTCTATCACCTGTTTCAGGATCTGACAAGGTTTTTTGATACATGATGTATATCAATTACTACAGGTGATGCGCATGAGTTCTGGTGCGCTGGCGCAAACGACGGCTGGTCAAGTGGTGAATCTCTTGTCGAATGATGTGAATCGATTTGACTACGCCTTCATCTACGCCCACTTTATATGGCTGTTGCCCCTACAAGTGGTGGTCGTATGCTACCTAATTTACACCAAAATCGGATACGCTGCCATTGTCGGAGTCGTCGGTATCGTTTTGCAAACAATCCCAGTACAATGTGAGTTGTTTTCTTAACATTTGGATTCTGCATGAAGTGAATAATGTTTTTTAAACACAAGAAGTATTGATTAAAGCCGAATCGCTTCGTATTCAGTTCAAATAAAAGATACTAACCCCGCAAATTGGTAATACGATGAAACCTTGTCAAATTAACAGCCACGTTGACGTCTTCCGCAATAAAAAAATACATGTAACAATAAAATTCTAATGTAATGAAATATTATTCATTATTGAATTATTATTTTCAATAAGATAAGGTCTAGGTATAAAACATTTACAATTGTTTTTTGTTTTTGAGGTTAAAAATATGGCCGCTAGGTTCATTATCAATTTGCGGTGATAGTTTTGATATTTTTATAATTACTTACTTTGATTGAATCTATAGAAACAGATTTTTAGCAATTTGTTCCTACAAGACAATAAACATAACTGTTAATCCATATTATTACGAAACAAAAGATTGTTCAGTGTTTAAACTTCTTTGTCTGTGATAGCTGCGTGATCCAGAAAACAAAGACTTAAATTAACAAAGACGCTAATACTAATTTTGGTTTGCAGCTTACATGAGCAAATTGGCCGCCAGGCTCAGGATGAGGACCGCGTGTAAGACGGACGAGCGCGTGCGCATTATGGACGAAATCATTACTGGCATGCAGGTATGTTAATTGCTTTTTTTACCCGACTGCGGGTTATGTTTTTCGCGCGTATCTTGTAAGTATGTTTGTATGTATGTATGTTTGTATGTAATATTCTTTATTACCTCATATCTTTCAAACGGCTGAACGGATTTCTATGATTAAGATATCGTTAGATTGGTCTTTTCAGCCCAAGTGATCTTAAGAAGGCGTTATAAAAAAACCAACATGGCGGCTGTACGGTGCTATTATACGTAGTGAAAAAAATTATTTTTTTAGAATACTGCAATATGGGTGTCAAATTAAAGGGCTTATTATAAGGATTTCAAAAAGGTATATCATGACCGTAATATATAATAACTAAAAAGAGCTAAATAAAAAAAAAAAAAAAATCAAAAACCCGCCTGCATAAAAAGACAAGTCGACTGAAAAGATGGAAATAAGTTTAAATAAATATTAAAGGCAACATGTCATTAACATGCAGTCGGAGGCATATAATTCAATCATTTATAATGTCACTTTCTTTATGCATGCCTCCGACTGCATGTTATTATGACATGTTGCCTTTAATATTTATTTAAACTTATTTCCATCTTTTCAGTCGACTTGTCTTTTTATGCAGGCGGGTTTTTGAATTTTTTTATTTATTTTTTTTGATTGCCTTAAAAACGTTTAATCATCATCACTGATGAATGTATCAGTTCCATGACTAAAGTTTACTGACAACAAAACTTTTTTTTAAACATTTTATTTTCAAACGAACTTAAAAAATATCGAACAAATAAAAACAGACTAGAGACTAAAAAGCATAGTATAATTTCTTCCGTAAAGATTTATACCATATTACAGAAACTTTAAACCGTAAAACGTGGGGCGCATGGGGTTGGTAAACTTTTTCGAAGAGAATTGTTTTATATTTTTTTTTGATAGCACAAGTTTAAAGAATAAAGAAAATAATATTATGATTTTTTTATTTTACCTTGTTAACTAAATATATTTTTTTATATTATTATCGCGATAAAATATCAAACATACGGCTGAACACGAAGTTCCTTTGCATTTACTGATTTAAAAATCTGATTGACAGATTTGACAGACAGTGACAAAGAGTAATCATACTTTTGTTTTTTTTGTTTTGAGCAACAACATAGAAAGTCTTTGGAGCAAAGGCATAACCTACGCATACAGCCGTAATAGTGATTTATTGTACTATGCTGTAAATTAAAAATTAAATTTTTTATTTAAATTAAAATGAAGCATTATATAATTCCGCAATTTGTTATTCCTGACTCCAAAGCCAAAAGCTACCAGAAAATATATAATTCACAACAGTTTTGGAAAAGTTTACCAACCCCATTGTCTTTTGCATGCGCCCTAAGTTTTTAGGTTTTTAAAACCTTTGTATAGGGTTATAGGTATGAATCTTTAGGGATGAAATTATTAGTTTATTAATATTCTACATTAAATGTAGATAAAGTGTCAAACTTACAATATCTGTTTAACGAATCTCGTATTAATTTAAAGTCACGGCAATTATTATCATTTCGCTGGTAAACTATTATGTATTACTAGCGGCCGCCCGCGGTTTCACCCGCGTGGTTCCCGTTCCCGTGGAAATATCGGGATAAAAAGTATCCCTTGTTTAAATCTAGGCTATCTACTATCTGTGTGCCAAATTTCAACCAAATCCGTTTAGTAGTTTTTGCGTGATTGAGGAACAAACATCCAAACATCTAAACATCCAAAGCCACAAACTTTTACATTTATAATATTAGTAGGATAACTAATCCTACTAATATTATAAATGTAAAAGTTTACCCAGGTCGGTTCTCTCTGGCTTTAACCTGAGTCGGTCACTCATGGAGCCTTTAAAATGTGAGCTGTTGCCCAGGGGCTCGCCCGTTCAATGTCCTTGTTCCGGCAATCATGAGCACAATGCACATACAATGTAACCAGAATAAGCTGGTTAACACTATCAATCACATCATTCGGATTCAATCACTAGAGCTAGGAATCATCTTTATTCTGATTTCCATTTTAAACATTAATTTGAACATGTTAAATGATATGAAGTCAAATAAGACGTCATAATTTGGGGTCTTTTCTGGAATCTATTGTTTTTATTTCTCCACCAGGTCCAAAGCTATTCTTCTAAACCGGGAAAAATATTTATATTTTTGGGAATGTAATAATTATGATGTATACATATCTCTAGGAAACACCCATATTTTATCCTTTTTCATCGAATTTTGGCCACTTTAACATCAAAGATTGACGATTTAATTTCTTTTCTTTTTCATTTGAAGATAGGTAAGCTAATAATTCCACAAGCACTTCCCTATGTTCATTAGTTTGTTCTCTGTAATTAATGTTAAAATTCCAAATACCTAAATAAATTTTTGTTAAATTTATAGGTCATCAAAATGTACGCGTGGGAGAAGCCTTTCGAGCAGGTGGTAGCTTTGGCGCGCAAGAACGAGATCAACTGCATCACCTCCGCCTCCTACCTCCGAGGGGTCTACCTCAGCTTCATGGTGTTCACGGAGCGTCTCTCGCTCTACATTACCCTTCTTACTTATTCACTCTTCGGATACCAAGTCACTGCAGACATCGTAAGTTGAACTTTTGTATACTATCTTAACAATACAGTACAGTTCGATGCAAACTAAATGGTGTTTGTGAAGAGCCGCTATGCGCGTAGCCGTGCCCCACCACTCACCTCTCGCACCTGCTAACATCTAAATTGTGTTCTGCGAATCGTCTCCCGCGATTTTCCGAGCCCATATTAAGTTTGGATCGAACTGTAAATTTCTGTATTTTGTTGCGAAAATCCATTTTCCAAATAATTTTTATATGAACTTGCGCTGCTACAAACTGGTGTTTTCAGACAGAGCAATGAGCCTATGAATGGTTAAGAAAACCATGTTCTTTCAGTCGTTATTAAATTAATATTTAGTAAACGCACCACTGCTTGAGGTTTAATGTAAATTTTAGCCTTCAGTTAATTTGAGATGCCCCAGGATTTGTTTAGTTTTTGGCTTTCATAGCAGTGCGGAAAGTGGAATAAATGACCTACATTGATTCTACCCTTTAGATGCAGTAACAGAACTAGATTTTCGCTTGTAAAATTTAAAATAATTTTAAGGCATATGACCAAATTATAATTTCCACTATGGTTGATGGTGATTATAGTGCCTGTCAATATTTGCACCTGGGTAGCTCTCTCAAACGCACAGTCAACAGCGCAGGTGCAAATTCTTTAGTAACAGCTTCGCAATCGACGCGCCAACTGGTTTTCTACTTATAATGCTGCCACTTTTCAATAGCGGAAGGTTTATTTATTTATTAGATAACTTAATAAAATAGTTCTGAGTTATATTTTTTACTCTAAACATAATGTTTCAACAAACATTGCCGGTTTTATTTTGACCCAAATAATGCAGTCAGGGTTCCAACTACAAAAAAAGGCATTTGCAGGTGTTTCCCTTGGCGCAATTCTTCAACACACTACAAGGAACGCTCTCGATTATCATGTCGAACGCGGTCTCGTTCTTGGCCGAGGCCGTGATATCGGTGCAACGCCTCGAGGCGTTTATGCTGCTCGGTATGTGAGACCAAGTATCGGTTTCGAAACTGCACTCAGTCGCTGCTTCCCTTCTTTTCAGCACTATAGCGAGTCCGAAATATTACTATGACTCGGCACTTTTATTAACAGAATAACCTTCTTTTTTCTACTTTATAATATCTTCGCAATCAGATCCGAGTACTGAACTGAACGACTTTTTTACAGCACAGGGTGAAGGTATAACTAACTTACTTTTCTTCAAGCAACGGCCTATATCAGCAAACTGCGTTTGAAGAAAAGTGAAACAAAAATCAAACCATCGTATAATTTTCACAGGCTTTCCCTTTGGCTCAATTTCTCAACATTCTCCAATGCACACTTGCTATCCTACTGCCGTCTTCTCTTGCGCAAATGATGGAATCTCATACGTCTATCAAACGTCTTGAAGTTCTATTACTGTCGGGTACGAGTTTGAACAATACAGTAATGTGATGTGGTGATATATGTTTGAGATGGGGAAGTTCACACTGTGTTATCGGGAAAAATTGTTACTATTAACATTTTATATTTTCTTACTTTCATCTATAGGTACCTACTAACATGCATGACATACTTACTGTATTATTTTACTAATAATAACCTTAACTTTAACTTATGGATATTAAAAAGTTTCATACAAAAACATTCTAAATAATGTGTAGTATTGATGACCGCTCTACAAATAAGTACATTTACACACACCACACATCATTCAATGGTTTTGCGATGTTAATAGTGCCATAAATAAAAAAAATAAAAAAAAAATCTTTTCTTAATAAGGATAAATATTTTAATAGAAACTAAGTTTTATAACTAAATATTTAGATAAGGAAATTTCATTGACTGTCATAGTTAAATAAGTAATACAGAGCGGAGTCCCTTGGCACAGGCATTTTTTTTGCTTAAAAGGGGGCTTCAAAAATTATTGTTATTTATGTCATGAAAGTGAATAAAGTTTTTTTTTATTATTATTATTATTATTTTATTAATAGTTTAATTGAAGCTATATCTAATCATCTAACTATATTCAACTACTTTATAAAAGGAACTTAACAATGTATCTATCTAACAACTGGTAACAACATTTAAACATTGTATTCTACACAACAACGATCCAATCACGACATGCACGCATTTACATTTGCTTATGTTCATTCACACTTCGTAAACATTAATAAGCCACTTTAAAGATATTATTAATAAACAACTGATTATTTACTAATAAACAAATGCGCAAATGTAATTAATTTTAACACGTTTTTTTTACTTACTAATAAATTAATAATTATTATTAAATCTATTAGTTTAGGCAAAGAAAGCTCAAAAAAGGTATAGAGGGAAATGCGTGGAACACAATTTTTGACTTCGTGACTTTGTTTGGACCTGTTAGGAGGTGAACATATCAAAAGTCATTTCATTGTCCTCAAGCTTCACCTTAAGCAATTAGACAGACATTCAGGAGCAGGTATCTCGAAAACTATAAAAGATATCGAAAAACCAGACTGAATAAAACTAATAGCAAATTTAATCAGCTGTTATTTTGTAAAAAGTTGCATGTCGCTAGAACGCATAGTTTCCGATATATATGTGAAAAACCGAAAAATGGGACCTTCAAACCCCCTCCTCTCCCCCGGCATAGGGGCTACGGACGGGGACTTTTGATATGTTCACCTCCTAACTACTCCAAACAAAGTTACGAAGTCAAAAATTGTGTTCCAATCTTTCCCTCTACACCTATTCTTTACTGGGCTATATTCTTCATGTCTAAAATGGCAATAAATTTTTATGGGTTCTATATAATTAGATTTACCTTATCTAAAACATTTCTTATTGTTTTTTATGGTACATTGGTAAATTTTCAAGGATACTTAATTGGAGTCATCAATTGCCTGTAAGTAACGTGATGCAACTCATTTTATTTCATTGTATTAGTATACAGGCTGTCCCAAAAATTTGCCACAAGTAGCGAAGTACCTTAAATATTGAAGATAGGATTTTTTTCTGAAAGAAGACTTAATTTCATTATTAAGAATAATTGGAACTGCATTCAAAGATTTTTGAAAAATCGCCTGCCTTAACCAGGAATCGAACCCACCAAATATGAAAAAAAAACTTTTTATTTTTACGATACCGATCGAAAGAGTTACTCGTTAGGATTATTTTTTCTCAAATAACACAGCAACTTAAGCAAAAAGAAGGCTATGATATTTAATATTTAAATTTTAAGTAATAGTATTCTATGAATTTGTATGGTATCGTTTGCGATTTAAAATAATCTTTAAATGCAGTTCGATTTGTTTTTAAAAACAAAATGAAGACTTCTTTTAGTAAAATTTAGTACTTTCCCTCCGTGTGGCAAAGTATTAGGACATCCTGTATACAGTGGCGGTCACACCAGTCGATTTTCATACAAGCGAGGTAAGTTTGAAGCCTTGGTTCTCCGCCAAGGATTGACTTTGCTGTGATCTAATGATGGCCAGTCAAGGACTGAATGGAGGAGATTCAGATCGCTATACACACCCAACTTATCTGATCAGCATTCTAAAAGATATAAGGATTAGAATTTTCAGTTTCAGGATTTCCATACATTTTTATGCTAATTTCGTGGTTTTTTTTAAACATATCCTTATATCTCTTAGAATGCTGATCAGATCAGTTGGGTGTGTATAGCGATCTGAATCTCATTCATACACTCCCTGGATGGCCATCATCAGATTACAGCTAGGTCAATCCTTGGCGGAGAACCATGGCTTCAATATTACCTCGTTTGTATGAAAATCGACTGGTGTCTTTAATTGTGACCGCCACTGTACTTATTACCACCAGTTCATTAACATTCACGTGTTTACCGTGACTGCATCAACAAAGACTGTATCATAAATATCCATAGAGTCGCATTATTAATCATTCCGGCATTGATAATAACAAATCCATTTACATTTCTATATAAAACTTTAATTACCTTAATGGTTTAAACTTATTATTAACCACAGATGAACGTGAGGACCTGCGTAGCGTTGCCGATGTCGATATAGCGAAATTGATGCAGAGTGTGGAAAAGAAAAAGACAAAGAATTTGAGCGAAGTGGATCTTTGCCAGAACACATTCAAGAAAATTGATGAGGAAGGCATTTTCAACCCAAGTATGTAAAAATCAGTAAAGTCAATCTCATTTGCCTCTAAGTACACTCTAGATGTTTATATAAGATAAAGAAATCAAAATAGATTTTCCCAGAGGAATAGTAGTTTACCCAAAATATTATATTTTTTCAGGTTTTGAATGCAATGAAAAGGGTCTCCTAAAACAAACATTGTGCTCATTGAACCCAGACGTAGGCATACAAATTCACGATGTTTGCGCTAACTGGACTGAAGATGGGCCTGTTACCCTGCGTCACATTAACATCTCCATCCCCAAGGGCAAGCTGTGTGCCATCATTGGCTCCGTTGGCTCTGGAAAAGTTATTATTACTTCATTATCTCTACTTAAAAGATCAGTTAAAAATACGACTAATATACCTAATCGATTGTTTTCCTTTTAGAGTTCTGTCCTTCACCTTCTTCTCAATGAATTAAGGCCAACCAGTGGTCGAATACAACTGTCAGGACCCTTGTCATATGCAAGCCAGGAGCCATGGCTATTTGTCGCTACTGTTCGCCAAAACATACTGTTCGGTTTACCATATAACTCCAAAAAATACAAAGAGGTAAGCTAAGACTGAAAGTATTGTTGAAAGTTAGAAGAGATATCTACATGCCGTCCCCCGATAATGATAACCCACCAAATATTTACTAAAATAGACGACCACAGTTCTAATTGTGATGTGATACTACAGAAGCTAAAATTATTTCTAAACTAAAAGTAGGTGGCCTATATAATACATATAAACTATCATCCAAATCCGTCTCTTAGCCGTTTAGTCATGAAGAGGGTAAGAAACACACAAATATGCCACGTGGCGTCGCATTACACGAATATCATCAAGAACTCGTAAGAAAATAAAACAAAATGATTTCTTTACAGGTCGTTCGAGTATGTGCTCTACAGAAGGATTTCCAACAATTCCCACACGGAGATCAGACCCTGGTCGGAGAGAGAGGAGCATCTCTTTCTGGAGGTCAGAGAGCGCGTATTAATCTTGCTAGGGCAGTTTACAGACAGGTAACCAACTAATCCTATATATAACAGATTCTTCAATTATAGAAGTAAAATGTCGATTTAAAACTTACTGTTACCAATTTTTAGGCTGATATTTACCTACTGGACGATCCACTGTCTGCTGTGGACGCCCATGTTGGTCGTCAGCTGTTCGACGAGTGCATCGGCGGATACCTGCGACACACTACACGCGTACTAGTCACCCACCAGTTACACTACCTCAAGGATGCCGACTACATCATCATTATGAGTAATGTAAGTGAAAACGCTGAGAGAAGGCCTGTAACAAGAATTAATAAAAACCCAAATCCCAAAAACTTTTTTTTATGCTATCTGATCTAATTTTTTATTTTATTTAGGGAGCTGTAGAAGCTAAAGGGACATACGATGAACTTATGACATCGGGCTTAGACTTTGCCAAACTACTGTCGTCCAGTCACGATGAAAATAAAGATAAAAAAGACAAGGAGAAACCACCACCGATGTCCAGACGCACTTCCTCTAGAGTAAGATTGAACTAAATAAAGCAACACGAATGATTATTTTCCAGAAAACTTTTATATTTTAGAAGTGTTTTAATTCATTTGTTAACTTTTTAGCTGTCGACTACACGTCGTCCTTCGCTTACTGAATCTACTTCGGGATGCGACATTCCAGCACAAGAGATGGAAGAAGAGGAACGAGAATCAGGTTCAATGGGCTGGCACGTGTACGGAGCTTACATGAGGGCAGGCGGCAAAACTGGCAGACTTGTATTTATGGTTATACTCTTAATTGTGGGACAACTTTCCGCCACACTTTGCGATTACTGGGTTACTTTTTGGTAAGAATAATAATGTTTGTTTTTTATTAAAATAACTCAAATACTTTAATAGCTACGTATAGATAATTTATAGAAGCAACCAACTATATAATTAACTCATAATACACAGGACAAACGAGGTAACGCGAATGAAAGAGAGAGAAAAGAACAGCACAACCAAAGATTATGACATGATCACACCTAGAAATGGCACATTCAACTTCGTTAGCTACTTTGACGGCATTGAACAAAGAGCAGGTTAGTTGACGAAAAGCGATTTCACGATAAACTGCCAATTTTCAGATTTATTAATGTACTTGCACATCCGTGTTCTTGTGAGGTACCTAATTATTATTTTTTTCTTAGATTTGGAGATCGAGGCAAATATCGGCCCCTTGAACACGACGCAATACTTATACATCTACTCAGCTCTGATCGTTTGCTGCATCTTCTTTATCACTGCTCGCGCCTTCATGTTCTTCAAAGTCTGCATGACGGCGTCCCGCAACTTACACAACGATATGTTCCACTCTATGCTTAGAGGTGTCATGAGATTCTTCGACACCAATTCTTCAGGTAATCTTTACGTTTCTGACTAAGTATATGATATAGGTATCATATATTAACCTGAGATGACAGACTTTCCATATTTTTACTCACTCCAACTGTATTAAGATTGTTGAAAGTCCATTCGTATTCTTTCAGGTCGAATTTTGAACAGATTCTCTAAAGACGTCGGCGCTTTGGACGAGCTTCTGCCCCGGTTTCTGTTAGAATGTATCCAAATTTACTTGGTGATGTTCAGTATTCTGACTTTGAATGCGGCGGCGCTCGTGTGGACCTTACTTCCAACTACCATAATTTTACTCCTATTCTACACCATACTGCAAATATACCTGAAGTCAGCTCAGTCTATTAAGCGATTGGAAGGCACGAGTAAGTAAAAAAATATTTTCTTCTAAAACAAAAACACAAAGCTTTATAATGATTCATGTATTATACTATTCTTGTTTTTGTTATTATTAATATTCATGTCAGCTGTAAACATACTAGCTACATTTCTTAAAATATTGAAACTAGCTTTCTATGATACTCTTGTTTTATTTGCGTTAATGGGTCATACTTATTTGAATTTGCCAGCTCGCAGTCCAGTATTCTCCCACATGTCAGCAACTCTTAACGGCATCAGCACCATCCGCTCCTCCGGCGCTCAACAGAGACTCATCACCGAGTTCGATAGGTTCCAGGTATGCAAAACACTTTTTATAAAGAACAATAAAAAAGAAAAAGCTCGTATAGTTGGACTATGAAAATGCAGATAATTATTTAATGATATTTCTTTGCAGGATATTCATACGTCAACGTGGAGCAGCTACTTGGCGAGTGGTGTGACTCTCGGCTTCTGGCTCGACTTCATCTGCGTGCTGTATCTTGCCATCGTCATTGTTGCATTTCTTGTTATTGACAGCAGTAAGTTTAACCTTATCACTATTTAAATAACACTTTACATTGGTGTTATTTATAATGCCTTTTTCGAAACAATTTGACTTATGGCATGTTATTGAACGATTTGAATGTAGGTAAAAAGTGAAAAGGTTAAAAGCTAGTAAATTATCTCGTTAACCCTCCATATAGTCTCTCTATAAAAATCTCTACAAGTTTTTTTTATAATTTTATGGGTTATGATGTTTTACTGTTGTTTAACAGAAACCGTATTTTCCGGCAATGTCGGCTTGGCAATATCTCAGACTCTGATTTTAACGGGCATGTTACAATTCGGAGTGCGACAGACGGCCGAAGTTATTTCGCAGATGACCAGTGTCGAGCGAATATTACAATACACGCACATAGAACGGGAAAGCCAATGGGAGAAGGGAGGTAAGTTTATCAACGTTTCTAACTTATTCTATTTGGTATACTAAGCATTAATTGCAAGTGGGTTGAGCGATAATCTCTTGCATACCTACGTCAGATGGCACACATTTAATTAATTCGAATAAAACAAAAACAAGTGATGAGGAAGTGGTCCTAACGTTGTTGATTCGAATTGAGTAGGTACTAGTTACGCATTGCAAAATCTATTTAATTGGTGATTTCAAGAGAGTAGAGTAGTGCTCTTAAAGAATGCTGCGTACTCGTAACAATACCTTTTACTGGATGTCACCAATAGAAGATTGTCTTCGAAAGTACCTATAAGAAATTCCTCTAATTCTAGAACGTGAAACACCCAAGGGCTGGCCGTCACGCGGTCGCATCGAGTTCCGCAACTGTTACATGAAATACACGCCTGAAGACCTCCCCGTACTCAAAAACCTGAACTTAGTGCTCGAAAGCGGATGGAAGGTAACATTTTGCTTAAAACCATGTAAACGTCTTGATTCTCTAGATAGGCCTAATAATTTAATAATTAAAGAAGACATTAAATATAACGCTTGATAATTATAGTTATTCAATAATATACGAGCAGATTATGATGAAAAATAATAGCTAGTCGTAAATGTAATATAGCATAATATAGCTATATACTCGTATTATATTAGGTATCGATAAACGAAACTTGAAATCCATTACCCACTAATTGACTAATCGATTAAATTAATACGGAATTAACACATTGAGCCATTAAGTATAGGAAAGGTAAGTAAGTAGGTAGGTACCCAACTTTATGATAAAATTTAAATCAACATGAAAATAATTACGTAATTTGACCACAAGCAATTCATTAGGCTTAAGTGCCCATTCACTATCAAAAGAATGATCAAAGTAGAAAAACCAACGCTTTTCAGATTATTTCGAATCAAACTGTTTTATTCTTAAATGCGCCAACGCGCTGCGCACAAAAGCATTTAAGAGTAAAAGCATTTTAAATTTCTACACACCCACAATGATAGGAGGTTTTAGATATTTATTTTAGAATCAGAATCACAGGCCAGATCAAAATGTTGACCATTTTTATTTTCGTTAACATTATTATGTTTTCCAGGTGGGTATAGTGGGTCGCACCGGCGCGGGCAAGTCGTCGCTGATCTCGTCGCTGTTCCGCCTGGCCATCGTCGAGGGCGAGGTTCTCATCGATGACGTCAACACCGGACAGCTGGCTTTGCAAGTATGTTAACCTCTATATTACTGCGCATCACTGTATTAGTGGTATTGGACAAAAAATAAATTAAATTAATATTTGACAGCTTGATAGCCAAGCTAAGATTATGTTTTGTATGCTGTAAAACATCTTCTATGGTCTGATACCTATAACTGCAGCATTTTACACCAGACCATCACCAAAGAAAACAAATTGAAATACTTAAATTTATGGCCAAACAAGTAATAATCCATTTCGCCTCAGGAGCTGCGTTCCAAGATCTCCATCATCCCTCAAGAACCAGTGCTGTTCTCGGCGACGGTGCGCTATAACCTAGACCCGTTCAACAACTACGAAGATGACCAACTCTGGAATGCACTCGAAGCAGTATGTACTGTGATTATTAAATGCGACCTTCCACCTGCGACTTTGGTACCTTCCCTAGATTTTAGATAATTCATTTTTTGGCGGACCTACGTCACAATAACTAATCTGCACCTATGCCAAGTCTCAGCCCGTTCAGTAGTTTAATTATAAATAGCTAAGTAAGCTAGGACGTTTATTTTATAAGTATAGGTCAAGGAATTTTATAAGTTATTCCTTGGTATAGATTTCATTGAATCCACTGTTAAAGATGGACGTACAATGAATATCGGTATTGTGAAAAAGTATTTAGATAACAATAGGCGACAAATTCTCAATCTAAATATTGAAGTCCGCTAACTGCGCGTGGGTTCCCTCTTAACTACAAACCTCAAGGCAAGTGTGGATTCTTCTAAATGATGTTACGTCCCACCCAAGGTCGCATTCTGCTTACCATTGGCTAAGCCAGTACCTATCCAATCTAGATTAAAAAAAAACTGTGGTCTCCAGGTGGACTTGAAAGAAGCAGTGCCAGCGCTGGACTTCAAAGTCTCCGAGGGCGGGTCGAACTTCTCTCTGGGGCAGCGGCAGCTAGTGTGCCTGGCGCGCGCCATCCTGCGCGGCAACCGCATACTGGTGCTGGACGAGGCCACCGCCAACGTTGATCCTAAGTGAGTTTTATTGTGGCTGTGTGTGTATGCCTGCGTTGTACTCCAAGGAGTTTGGCGGATCGAACTTCTCTCTGGGGCAGTGGCAGCTGATCGTCTGCCTCCTTGGACTCTAAACGCATTTACTGCTGGACCAGGCCACCGCCAACGTTGATCCCAAGTGAGTTTTGTTGTGGCTGTGTGTGTATGCCTGCGTTGTACTCCAAGGAGTTTGGCGGATCGAACTTCTCTCTGGGGCAGTGGCAGCTGATCGTCTGCCTCCTTGGACTCTAAACGCATTTACTGCTGGACCAGGCCACCACCAACGTTGGTCCCAAGTGAGTTTTGTTGTGGCTGTGTGTGTATGCCTGCGTTGTACTCCAAGGAGTTTGGCGGATCGAACTTCTCTCTGAGCAAGTGGCAGCTGATCGTCTGCCTCCTTGGACTCTAAACGCATTTACTGCTGGACCAGGCCACCGCCAACGTTGATCCCAAGTGAGTTTTGTTGTGGCTGTGTGTGTATGCCTGCGTTGTACTCCAAGGAGTTTGGCGGATCGAACTTCTCTCTGAGCAAGTGGCAGCTGATCGTCTGGCTCCTTGGATTCTAAACGCATTTAGTGCTGGACCAGGCCACCGCCAACGTTAAACCCAAGTAAGTTTTACGACAAAATATATAGCGAAAGTTGTATCAACCTGCGATGGACTTGAATGTCGGGTATGTGTGGGTAGTTTACGGCAAGCTTCTCTTTAGGGCAGCAGCAGTTGGTGTCCTATCGGTTTTGTTTGACCTTTATCATCATATTCAATAGCACATCGCTATCATTCGCTGATTAGATAAAACTAGAATTAGAAACTCTTCACGCAATGATCTTAATCAATTTTGCTTATCAAGCATTCGTTATCATTAAAATTCAACTGTTTTCGATCCGCTCTTTATAGCAACATGACAGATGTGTATGATAGAAATGGTTTCTTTTCAGAACTGATGAATTCATCCAAAGAACGATACGCAGGCGTTTCGCCGATTGCACCGTGTTGACAGTGGCCCATCGCCTGAACACCATCATGGATTCAGACCGGGTGATGGTGATGGATGCTGGCCGCCTGGTAGAGTTCGATCACCCCCACTGCCTACTCAGCAATCCCAACTCACATTTTACCAAAATGGTAAACGAAACCAGTGACAAAATGTCGGCACAACTCTTTCAGATCGCGAAAGAAACGTACATCAAAAATGGCGGCGTTGTAGAATAGGTATATGTATCGATAAGTATTGTAGCAAATACGGATTAACTAGATATCGCTGGATCGTATCGTCGGACCTTCAAAACACTCGCAATAAGACTCATTACTTTTAGATCTTTAATATCATGAGTGTAAGTTTTGTCTGGAATGCAGCCTACATAACCGTTTTTTAACGACAATAACGTCGTTCCAACCACATGAATAAGTCAATGTGATGTTAGTAAAGGTGATTAGTCATACTTAATCATTGCGATCGATTTCCAATAATATAAGTACTTGAACTAGGTATCTGTATAATATTGTAGTTGTTTGAGTGATGAATGTTATTATTGACTCTTGAATGTTTTTATTTTTTTATTTTGAATATCAGAAAAAACGCATTTGCTTTGCTATGTTGCTGTTACAATGACATTAGCCTTACATTTAGGTATTTTTAACTTACTAGTTTATTCGTTAAAGCTAGCAAGTATTACTACTTAGATATTATTAAGTGATATTGTGTCAATCTAGATTCTTATTTATATGTTTGGTATGACATCCAACTGTGAAGTGATTGGGCGATTGGCTAGCGAGTAGCGATGGCTCTAAGAATTAAAGGCTTCAAGGTGAACTTCTTTAAATATACCTCTATTGGTTTAGCTAGAGGTAGAAATTGCTCATATGTTTTGTAAGAGTACACAATTGATTTAAATACAAATAAATTAAGGTGACTAATTCTGACTTTATAAAGAGAAGTGTAAAATTATTTTGTTTAGGTCCATATTCGGCTACGCAGGGTAAAGTGTACAGTTTTTTTACATAATCGTTACTGAATAAATTACCTAAGTACGTAAGATACGATTTCAAATAAGGGATCATTGTCTACAGAGATTGTCGTCTGGTTTTCTGATAGAATACCAGACAGACGACAACTTGGTTTTTTTCTAAGTATCCCACTTAGGTAGTCTAGTCAGTGATTAATGTTTTAATAACTTGAAGAAAACACTCGGTTTTATTTAGATATTTAGTCAAATATAATCATTACTATTGATAAGTGTTTTTAAACACAAGGTCAGTTTGTCATTAACTTTGGTTGATTTCACTTAGGTATGTACGTATGATTGTAATTTTTAAGGAAAATATAAAAACTGTGTTATTTATTATGATAATAATTTGTATAGGTAAATTCAATCATGTTTGAATGTTAGTGTGTCCCTACCATTGTAAATGCCATAGAGGTTATCCTCGAACAAATAAATTAATGATAATAAAATATGAAGTTTAATTTTATAAAATTGTGTCTTTATCTGTGGTTTGATAATATTGATATCATCAGATTGTTAAAAATATTTTTGTTACCTACTATAACTTTCATTATTTACGCTAAAAAAAGATTGAGAGAAATAGAGATATGAGGACAATCTTTTTCTTAGCAAGACTACGGAACCGGAAATGTAAACAATAAGTAACAAATCAGATTCTCAAATTTATTGTAGAACATTTTATAACTGACAATACAGACCAGAGTTCTTTGATTCACGCTTAAATATTTAGGCTTTATTTATTTAATATAATTAAACCCATAGGATTCCAAGTTCTGCGTGATGTTATTAATGTTGGAGTTGACAAAGTCGAGAGCGTCCTGGATGGCGCTGCGGATATTGATCTCGACCACGCGAATGATGATGGTGTCGAAGATGCGCGTGAAGACGCTAATGACAGGGTTCACCAACCAGTCGGTGAGGATGTTGCCAGTCAGACGGACGCGAAGGCGGCTGGAACAATTACGACACCGGTGGTTATTCGGTTGGCAATTGGAAATCATCTAAAATACACGACACACAAAATCTAAATACCGTGTTTGAAGCAAATAAATATATTTATGATTTACACTTTATCGAAGAAGATACAACAAAATTGTTTAAAAAATTGACTTCAAAAAACCTACCTCTAAAAAGCAAGAAATTATATTCAAATAAATCATTAGATACAATGCGTATCTAGTAACATAATAAAAACACATCTATTGAAGTCGGGTGGGGCTGGAGTACAACTTCCTTGTTTTTAATTCTAAAAGCCCCACCCGACTTCAATACACGTGTTTTGTATTATTACAATGATAATGCGTATCTCATCTAGTGATTTGTTTGAATATTATTTCTTGCTTTTTAGAGGTAGGTTTTTTGTATTAGGTAGTGTAGGTAAGTATATTATTTAGGTAGAAAAATCGGCTCAGCCAAACGTGAGATAATCGCGGAAAAACACACATACAGACGGGTCAAACTCAGAACCTCCTTTTTTTAAGTCCGTTAAAATACCAAAACCTTCTCCTAAATGTAACAAATACTATTCTGAAAACCGCATCAAATTGGGTTCAGCAAAACGCGAGATAATAGCGGACAAACATACATACCTACATACATTACAGGTCAAACTGAGAACCTTTTTTTTAAGTCGGTTAAAAAATACGACATAAATTGATTTTGGAACTCTTGTCAAGAGTAAATATGAGGTAAAAAAAACAGTTTTTTGGCGCGTATGTTCACACGTCATTCTCACGCTCAGCGAGTGAGCGGGGGAAGGGCGGGGAGGCCTTGCGCTGTTGCGCAAACAAGTGACAACAATTCTACTGTGTAGTTGTAAGTTTTGTCATAATTATAAAAAAATACATTCAAAAATGTGACAGACAAATGAATGGCAAGCATTTTCAATTTGGTAGTATAATACGCTATCAAACGGATAAAGCTCTATCTAGGCATTGAAAAATCAGCCCTTAGTTGTTTAACTATAAACATACCACCACACACCACACATAACTTTTGAAGTTATTCACAAATACTTACATACTTTATTTTTTTACAAATGCGTTGATGTCTTTTGTATGGTTCGCATAATAATGATGAAATATAGGTAGGTAAAAATTTATTTTATTGGTCCAGTACTATTCAACTATTAATAGTGATTAACATTAAAGTACATAGGTCCTATTCAAAGAGGTTTGTTAAAAATTAACGAGTCTCATCTTTGTCTAAGCTAACACTGTAGTGTGTAGTGTAATTAATAAGTAGTACTTTTTTTCATCATTATTATGTGACCCATACAAAAGACATCAACGCAATTTGTCAATCTTTAATGAAATCACGAGATTAATATTAGAAAATAATTAGTTTATCAGCAAATATAATACCTACCGCCTAAATAGCAGGTATTTGATCTGATATTGATAAAACTTGTGGTGCTGTGTTACCTATTTATCAAAACGCACTTCGAACAATAAGAACAAACAAAATTGACAACTTATGCAACGATACATCATATAACAATTTTAGGAGCTCAATGGTGCAGGGGATTAGTGCATTCGGTTCGCGATTGCGGGCGGGTCGATCCGTGATGGTGTGAAATCGAACGCAACTCTACTCACTTTGGGTTCAAATCAGTGCGCGTTCCAACGCGGCGGTTGCGTTGAGAACTAGCCGAATTCTCAATTTTTACATGTTTTTATTAAATTTCTTCGCTTTCAAGTTAGTTAAAAAAAATCTGTTCAATTAAGATTTAAGGTATTAACATCGCCGATTTTTATGTGTTGGTTTTAACATTAACGAATGTTCTGTTTCCGAGAAATTTTGCAAATAGGACCAGAAACAGGGTCCACGGAATATTTTTTTACATCAAAGGTGGTAACATTTTTACAAATGATTTCAATTAAATCTATTGTGTATTATTCCAAGTACATTATATATTTTTCCCATGATAGCTTCACGCGCGTAATCTTTCAATAATTTGCATTGAATATTGGGATTTGACCCTTCTTAGCGCCTTAAGGAACTTTCGCTAAGGTCGGTCATCGGATGGATACGACCATTTTGATGTCTGGAGCTTCTACTGCCTGCGTTCGGAAAGCACGATAAGACGTTGGTCCGTCTGGATTTGCAGTCACAATAACCATCAATCTACCAGGCTCACGTGCTTTCTACAAAGAAGGCCTGTTATCCACCAGAGGGTATAAAAAACCCTGGACTATGAAGGGTTTTTCAGATAAAAACATTAACCTCATACCTATTTTAGTTTTAAAAAATCAGTAGAATATAGTGATTGTGCTTTTCTGACGTAAAATAGGTACAATAGACGTCAACCAACTTACCCGATATCGGTAAGTGAGAATTGTTGGAGGTGAAGCTCGTCGTTATTGAAGTCGATCAGTATGTCGAAGATGACCACGAAGCGGTTCAGCGAGCCGACGATGCCACCAGTAGGTCCGATGTTCATCACTTTCACCAAGTATCTGTACACGAACTGTGGAAAATAATTCGTAGATCAGTTACTTGTATTATGTGACAAAAGGTTCGGCACTCTTTTTCAAAACTAGAAACCATTTTCGCTGTGAAAATGGTTATGGAAATCGAAATATGCTAGGATAAGGAACTCGCAAAATAAAATTTCAGCAATGGAAATAAGTGCTTCTTTTTATTAATGGGGAACATACATAAGTCACCGATTTTGATAAGTTTGAGCTTGATCGCTGCGGACACGTATAAAAACATGATGGGACAGAATTTTTTTATTATTTTTTTTCATTTTTGGATATAATGCACTTAACAGTCGAATAGAATATCAAATAAGAAATAATATTTTGTATGACACATAACATACTTGAACGCAATATTTAGGGAGATATTTTAAAATTCCTGGCTAACACGTGGCATAAGTGACGTCACAAATGTTGACCATTTTGTATAGAGCGCTTTCGGCGGGTGCTGCTGCGCGCTAACTTCAAGTGACTATATCATGAGAAAAAAACGCAAGAGAAAAGTTTTAATATTACAGTTGATTTTCTCACGCATTATACTTTTGATTTTGATACAAAAAAAATTGATGCATGTTCCCTATTATTCTAGTGGGGTACTGTGCTACTAGAGCTCACTAACCAAAGCTCTTGCTACATATGGTTTTTATAAAAAGAAATAGTTAAGTACTTACTTCTAAGTCTCTGAATTGTAGTTGGACGCGCACGCGTAGCATTTTGGCGAAGTAGCTAACCCTCTGGTCACCGGAGCGAGCGACGTTCACGAGGCCAGTCATGTGTCCGTTGTGGATCCTCAGCCATGCGCTGTACGTGATCAGGAGCGGTCTCTACATAAACACATCATTTTATTTTATTCTAAGTAGGTAAGTATACTATCGTTTAAAATAGAAAGTCGAACCAGAGGGCCTAGCCAAAGTAACATTTGCAAATCTTCATTATCGCTTCGCTTTCGAAACATGTAATGGGATTGACATAAGGTTTCGTTAACTATCGAATTTTATAAAACGTCAAATCCATACATTTTTCGGAGCGAAGCGATTGCGAAAAGGATTCGTTCTTTACTGGGTTCACTTTTTTAAAATTTTCCTACATCCATAATTTTTTTTTTCGTAGATTTCTTTCGTGGGACAAGGTTTCCAAAAAATATTAATCCCTGCTAACATTAATAAAAAAATATTTAAAAACTCGAATAATGGTGCTCTTCATCGTGTATTTCTTAATGTTTTCGCTTTAAAATGAAAGTGTCTTACTATTAATTTTACTCTCCCGAGTATATCAATAAATTCTAATGCTTGTTACAAGTTTTTACTGATTTAATCCTGAAAATTCATTTTGTGCTGCTGCCGGCTGTTCAGGGATATTCCTTTGCGTTTTTATTTCTATTATAATGACTGCATTGGCTGTTGATATGTCATTTGTCATTTTATTTGACATCTGACAGCATCAATGTGACATATGACAGTAAAAAGTCGATGTTGCCAAGGTAGAAAAACGTTTTGGGTTGCTGTTTTATTAACTTTAACTATCCAACTTTAAAAAAAAAATTGCAGGTTTAAAAAAAAAATATACATGGACAGATTCCTTATTTTGTTCTCTTTCCATAAAATATAATTTTATGACCGTAGGCCACTGGTTATTCAAATGGGCCCAGCCTCCATACAAAAATGGAACATCTCCTTTGTAAATGTGACATTGGCTACAGGCTCTCTGGTATTCCTGAGTAAAGCCTTCAACCATTTTTTATTTATACATTGTTTTACATTGTGTTGTGAGACCCACATTGCCACTAAGACCTGTACCAAGGTACTGAACCAACCTTTTGCGATTCCTTGAACTTGGTATAGTGAAATAACGCTAAGGGACCAATTCGACTCTTAAGTGTAAACTAGGATTATACCGAAAGTGGTGACCGATACGAAGCTCCGGCGCGGCGATCTTATTTGGAGTCTAGTTAAAACCTCACAAAGTGACCTATGGCCCTACCATGAGTTGATGCAAACTGTTTACGTTAACGTAAACTATCGGATATACTGCTCACAGTCAGTGCGAATGAAAGAGACAAAACGATAGTTTACGGTAGCGTAAACAGTTTGCATCAACTCATGGTAGGGCCACTAAGTAGTGACATAAATTAACATGATGCAATCATATACGTACTACTTCAAAACCTTCTTCAACATCTGGCAAAGGCATAGGATCGAGCCCATTCTCCTGGATGAAAGGAACAATCATATGGATAGTACTGTCAACATAGTCGTTGACGTCCGCTTGCAGACCTAGACCATCCCAGTTCTTTCTGTAAATAAGAATATGTAGGTATAACGATTTATTAATTGGTAGGTTGAAATTTTTTTCACATGAAAACTAGGTAGGTACCTACACATTTTCTAGAGCCTCTGAAAAATAACGAAAAATAATCCAACTCAACCTATCAAAATAGAATACCATCCCATCTTTTTATGAACTTTATTGGAACTAAAAAACTTTTATCATCATAATCCACTTGTGTGTATTTTCAGGAATGGTAGGTATAATAATATGTAAACGGTATAAATCAGTACCAGTTTTACCATCAATGGTAATAACCCATAAAATAGGGTAGGTATGGTAAGTAGGTAGGTAGGTACTACTGGTCCGGAAAGAAACGTTACCGATCTCCTTAGAGTAACGTCTTCTTCGGGACGAAGCCGTCGCTGCTCGAAGCCGATCTCAGCCTGCCTAGCATGACCGATTTATATCGTGTTCGCGTGATATAGCGTTTTATCACGTTTAACTGACAAAAAACAAAGGAGTTTGACAGTTGAGTGTCGATAAAATGCTATATCACGCAATATAAATAGGTCATGCTAGGCAGGTTGGCTTGGGTAACTTAAGTTATTGTCTTCAACTTACTCATCCTGCAGCAACTGCGGTGGTATCGCCTTGGCTACGCTGTTGGCCTCCGCGACTGCCACCAGCACCGCCAGCAAAACGGCTGTGTATTTCTTGTTCATATTGCCAATTATCAGGGCTGACTATCACGGTATAGCTTAGTTACTTATTTTATATGACGCCGACTTATCGAGACGCTAGTTTTTATATCATATCACAGCAATTATTACAAATCAGTAGTAGATAATCTACCGATTTTTAGTAATTAAGATAGGTGCTACGAAAACAATAGGTAACTGGCGGGCAAGGTAAATAATAAACATTATGATAAAAATTAGATTATTAGATACTTAAACTGATTAATTGCCAAGAGGCAACTTATTTTTGGTCCAAGCACCTCTTATATTATTATTTTCTATCGTCGGTATTTTTTTGGATTAAAGATTTTAAAGAGTTTCACTAACACAAAATAAATAACATTCGCTCCCAGTACACCCGGCTAGTTCAATTCAACCGTTGAGCTAGTGCATTCGTCTCAGTAGTTCACCCGTCTTAGTTGAAATACTGCTACTAAATGGTTGAACTCATTAAGGAAATAATAATATAATAGTACATTATGAGACAAGTTAGCTTAGGTTGCTCATTGCACACAAGGCTGTGGGTTGCAGCCCGAGCCGCAGGCGAGGGCGTAACTCAGCCGAGTGTGCAATAAGCAAGAGCTCACGAGTTTCATACGACGTTTTTCAACACATTTGGGAGGAAAAAACAAAGTAATTTATCACACAGCAACAAATATGGCAAAAGCAAAATATGATAATTATGGGAAAAGGCGCGCATGTTTTTTTTTGTTTTTTTTCACACGCCCAACGCAAGAATATTTTGCGAACAAAGGGGTGAGGAGCATACGCCTACTACTAATACTTCAAAATTATAATTTTAAGTGACAAAATGCAAATATTTTAATATTTTATAACAAAATATTGTGAATTATGAATAATTTGATAATAATTATATATTTATTTGACTTAATTAAGGAATACACATTTATTTATTCCAAAAATGTATATGAATTTTCAGCAGCATAAAACCTCTTTGTTGTAAAAAAAATAACTGTATTACCCGGCTAAATTGGGAATGCTCTGTTTACTCGCATAGAACTTGCAGTTAGGTAGGTAGGTTAGGTAGGTACTAATTTAACTTTGTAGGGTTAATTCTATTACGAACTAGTGTTTTATATATTATTGCACGCGTTTGTTATAGCTCGGTTTATGGCCCTAAAAGCGATGTATTAGGGCTCACTTTACGAGCAAGTGTGTTGAAAAATAAATTAAGGGAGCGAAAATGTAATGTAACACGGGTAGGTACCTACTTGTTCAGCTATTTCGCCAACAATACCTCGCGCCTTCGTCACGGAGGTTTTGCGTCGTTCAATATACTTAGAAGTTGTATCAATCAATGGGTATAAGAGAAACAAAATTCCTCGGTGGTCCCACTCCCACCAGTGAGACAAATCAGGATAATAATGGGACCTAACCTAACCACGCGAGTTCTCCCTCGTGGACCTACTTATAGTATTATGTGTTATGATATTTACGACACCTATCTGCGCTATTACGTAAATCAGTTTGTTATATAAAATTCACAGCCAAATTCTTATGACGATGTTTATATTAAGTACATACCTACTCAGTTGGATGAAATTCTCGATTTGATTGCTAGGATATTTAACAAGACATTGTAACTAAAATAAAAATACCAAATTGTATGAAAATTAAATAATTTATTTTATTACCCTTTCCCTCATACCGCATAGTTATTTTATGTACCCTAACTTAGCAGATAAGTCAGGCTGATGATTCTTTTATAATCACATTTCTAGTTCGTAAGTGAAACCTACGAAAAATGCATAAGTATTAAGAGGCCGGCGAACAGTGAATTTCCTGTACAAACGTAATACCAAAATAATTTACAATATTTAATAAGAAATCCGAAATGCCAAACCAAATAAACATTGAAGCGATTTACAGTTTTGTGTGAAAAATGTAATTGGCGTTTATTTTGAATTGAGTTAGTATTTTGGATGTTTAGAACCCTAGAAAAATAATAACATCAAGAGAAGAGTTAATTATGCTCAAATTGCAAATTATTTTGGTATTACGTTTGTATAGGACATCATTGTGCGCCGGCTCTTAACTAAGATAAGCGTTATAAACTCGATTCTTTAATTTAAAGACTGGTGTGCAAATTATATTTGATAAATATTGCCCAAAGTGTACACACGGCGTTCTTCAGTTTTAGTTCATAAGTAATGTATACAATTTCAATAAACATTAAATAATGCTTAAAAGTAATTAACTGCAAACGTAAATAATTTATCAATAATTATAAAATTAAAATAAATAGAGATACCTACTAACACAGACTGTCTTGAAACTTTTTTTTTTCAATGAACACTATAATGCTCCATCTTATTTGAGAACGGTAAGCAATACATCTGTCAAATACTGTGGTTCGATTATATGTAGATCGATTGTATAATTGCAAAGTATAATAAAATAGAAATAGCACGGTAATTATAGGTACTATTACCGTGGTAAAAGTTTGTAAAATTGAAAGGTAGGTAAAAAGCCAATTTAGTAATTAGCAATAGCTAATTATAAAATAGAAGAAAAAAAATCAAATTTTTAACCCTGTAATATGTCTGTGATATTATGTCTAAACTCATGTTAAGTTAAATGCTTGTAGGAAATGTAAGTACCTATGTATTATTGTTTTGTATAAAATGATGATAGATAACATACCAAATAAAATAAAAAAATAAGTATTAATCGCAGCCAGGCCACGAGCATCCGTTGAAGGCAAATAATTAGCGGGAGGCATTTTTTTTTTAACTTTTTCTATCAACTCTCCACGACAAACTATATTTTAATAAATTCAACATTCAAATAAAATGCAAAATAGTGCAACTTATACCAACAGCAATCAGTCTTAGGGAGCGGTTACAATAGCTTGTTTACACGAATTTGGTCAGACACAGTTTATTTACGCATTGTACAAGGCACACACACCATACAACAAGTACCTACTGTCTGTGAATAGGCATGATGTCAATTTTTTTATTTTATGTTACATAAATTACCTCTCAAAAAAGAAACATTGGTAAAAGAATTATTTCGCTAGCATGAAAACTGCCCGAGATATCAGTTTGAAATGCACACAAATGGACTTACCCTAAAACGCTCTATACTAAGGCTACTCAATTATGACGTCACGCCTGAGTAGTTTGTATGCAACGCGTAGGAAATTTGTTCAGCAGCTATAATAAATATTGTGTTTATCAAAATGGTTTCTTAGACAAATTTGCTATACATTTTATGGACTAATTAAAGGTATCATTTATTTTAATAAATTTTATACTATACTAAATAATATACTAGAAAAAATACGACTCGCACCAGATCAGAATCGAACCCGTCTGAGTATTGATCTGGTGCGAGTCGTATTTTTTCTAGTATATTATTTAGTATTGTATAAAAATAGCATTGTGAATGCAAAAATCTCAAATTTAAAAATTTTATACTTTTTAAATGGACTTGTCCACCCAACTTTAAAGGGTCATAAAACAAATAATATTATGCAATATTATATAAAACCAAGAGGTATACAAGCTACTCTAAAAGTTTAATATGTTTACGATTTTTATTAGTATTTCGTTATTTTATACATAAGCCATCATCCCTATTTAAGCATTAATATTAACGAGCACAGCTGCTCCCTAGACAAAATCACATTAGTAAAAACCTTTCAAAAGATGCAAGTATGAATTTGCCAAGTTCGTTATCGCTTTTTCAAATGTGACATTAGCTACAGACAGTAGTTGCTATTGCTTTATGTCGTTTATTTACACTATAATATAATCAGTCGCCAGCCCAAAAATGCACCAGATTTCGGATAAACAACCTCATGCCATCAACCAAAACACACTATAAGAAACAAACGCTTACATTATTGAGATTAAGTATACATTCTTTATAGATATTGGGAGTATTCCATAATATGTAGGTACAGACAGCGTCAAATTGATATCAGCGTCTAGAGTAGTCAAAATGATCTGAAAAACAAAAATCAATTTGATCTACGCAGTTAGAATCATCATATTGTTGTAAGCACACAAGGTGTTCAAAATATCTTACTACTTATTGTTTCATTAATTATATGAGCAGTCAGTGTTTCCAAATTATCTTAGCAAACAAGCTGTCAAAATTATATGTGCACAATGTAATAATGCATTATGCAAAGATAACTACTTTAGACGCTCATATCAATTTGACGCTGACTGTACTAGCTTAATAAATAATGTATATTATACGTAACAAGTTTTTGTAGCAAATAAATGCGATATGGAATTAACACTTATCTATATATTTAACTACCACCCTGAAAACCAACTGAAGCTTAACCTATTTCCCACTCGCAATGTACAGCTAGCAGCACGTCAGGTTATACAAAACTGTCAAAAACTGCGATTTATTTTGAACCTTAATATATTCCGCTTTTAAGTTTAAAATTGATTGAATATGATTACCCTGTCGAGGAAGCCCAACGTGCTGTTGACTGTACATACTTTGTTCGCATGCAATCTAAATTAAATATAATCCGTGTTATTACAAAAGATTTTTAAACACTGTTTAACTAAACACATATTTAAATGTGATGCTGTCTCTGTCAAACAATATTGTCAAAAAAGTGACAGCATCACGTTTAAACATGTGTTTAGTTAAACAGTGTTTAAAAATCTTTTGTAATAAGGTCGAATAAGTTTTTATTATATTGTCAATCACTTAAAAATATTTTAAACAAATTTTAGTAGAATATGTTTCTGGAAACATATTAAACGGTTGACGCTTTTAAGTAATTAAGGTAAAACCAATTCTACTATTGTTTCTTTTGTTTATCACCGCCCAATACTTTTCTTCTTTGATTCAACATGTGTGAGAAAAGATACGGGAAAAATGGAATATACGTTAACATGTACATAATTAAAAAGTAATAGAAGTTGAAGATATAGTTCCACTCGTTGGGCATCGAGGCGGTGAATAGCTTCTTCTCGTAGATCTCATCCAAGGCGTGGTACATGCACAGCAGCTCCCCGGTGATGCCGAGGGGGTACAGGATCAGGAAGGTTGAATACCTGAAGGTAATAAAAAAACGTTCATACAGTATTACAAAATCACATCAACATTAATGGTGGTATTCATCATAAATGGTGGTATTTGAGTCAGGAAAGGGACCCCAAAATGTACTTTTCAACACACTTGCTCGTAAAGTGAGTCCTAATACATCGCTTTTAGGGCCATAAACCGACCTATAACAAACGCGTGCAATAATATATAAAACACTAGTTCGTAATAAAATTACCCTACAAAGTTAAATTAGTACCTTACTGCAAGTTGTATGCGAGTAAACAGAGCATTCCCAATTTAACCGGGTAATACAGTTATTTTTTTTAGTATCAACAAAGAGGTTTTATGCTGCTGAAAATTCATATATTACTTTTTTGGAATAAATAAATGTGTAAGTCCTTAGTTAAGACAAAAAAATATTTATTATTATCAAATTATTCATAATTCACAATATTTTCACTTCTCAAGCTTACGCGCTCACTAGACATGAAATAAAACACTTTTAACGGATACTAGCGCGGTTTTATTTTTTTTTAATTTAATTTTAATTTAACCATTTATTTCAGGCTACTAGGCCCATACAATATATACCTTACAGACTAACATACATAATTATTAAATAAAAATATCTAATTGTTTACACGTATCGAAGGCGGCGACGTGTTGCGCAATGCAGTGTCCGGTATCCGACCGCGAAAGCGTCGGAACAAGACACCCTTCGGCCAAAAATCTTCTTTCATGAAGGTCGACAGATGTTCAGTCGGTACCCTCACCACGAATGAGTTGAAGTTCACATTGTGAGTTCACATCACAAGTAACATCACATTTATTGAAAGTACTTTGGTAATTAGTTGGTATTTGGTTTGATTTTTGATTTTCCCGACGTTTCGGCACCTTTGCAGCTGCCGTGGTCACGGGGGACTGAAGCTACTTGTGAGCCTACCCTCAAGCGATGAATTTTTTAAAACGTTCAGAAATTAAAATTTATCAAATTTTTAATTAGTTTAAGTTTTGGTTTGGTTTTAATTTAATTTTATATGTTAAAAAGAGAGAATCTACTGAAACTACTACCATTTCAAAAAATTGGGAGGCCCCTCCAAGAAAGAAATGGCGAAAGAAAACTTGGAGAGGAAGGCCGACCTCCGTCTTTTATATTAATTAATTTATTTGCAAAAGGAACTAACCGTATCATAAGATCTTACAGTGTGTGTTTGGGGCTTTAGCTTGTGAATGATGGGGTCCCAAGCTGGTGGAATTTTCCAACCATCATCTCTATTGAAATTAGGATATTTATTTATTTCGATAGCCTCGCGGAGCATTCTAGGAATGAATCTACGTTCCCTAGCAAGGATTTGGGGTTTGTCAAATCTAATATAATGGTTGGGCCCCTCAAAGGCGTGTTCACTCACTGCAGACTTGTTATCGCGCCTATGTTTCATGTCAGCTACATGTTCTTTAACGCGGGTCCCTATGCTTCTCTTTGTTTGCCCGATGTAGGAGAGCCCACAGTCACAATCTAGTTTGTAGACGCCTGCGGCTTGAAGGGGGATATTACACTTGACAGGTCGTAAGAATTGGTTGATCTTCTTCGGCGGCTTAAAGTAAGTTTTGATTGACGCTCGCTTCAGAATGTTTCCAATCTTGTCAGTGACACCCTTCAAGTATGGTAGGATGGCAGGTTGACGCTCTACTGTGGCTGGTTTGGTGCGTTTTCTGTGACGAAGGCGTGGTACTTGCAACTTGTTGTTACGTAGTACTTGCTTGACGTGCTGAAGCTCAGCAGTCAGGTGTTGTTTGTCACAGATGCCGCGGGCTCTCTAATATTCTTCTTTGTTGCTATGTGGTAAATTACTTTGTTTTTTCCTCGCAAATGTGTTGAAAAACGTCGTATGAAACTCGTGAGCTCTTGCTTATTGCACACTCGGCTGAGTTACGCCCTCGCCCTGCGGCTCGGGCTGCAACCCACAGCCGTGCGCAATGAGCAACCTAAGCTAACTTGTCTCATAATGTACTATTAATGGACAGATTGTGAAAATTGTAGATCAGTTTAAGTATCTTGGTCACATCGTGATATCCAAACTAAAAGATGATATGGACATCGACAGACAACGTAGGGCACTATATGTCGTAGGAAATTATGATTGTGAGAAAGTATGGCCGATCATCGTCGGACGTAAAGCTGACATTGTTTAGGTCTTTCTGCCAGACGTTCTACACGTGCCAGCTCTGGACTGAATATACCAAAAAAACCGACTTCAAAAAACCTGCCTCTAAAAAAAGCAAGAAATAATATACAAATCATTAGATACGCATTATCATTGTTATAATAAAACACGTCAATTGAAGTCGGGTGGGGCTTTTAGAATAAAAAAAGGAAGATGTACTCCAGCCCCACCCGACTTTAATAGACGTGTTTTATTATAACAATGATAATGCGTAGGTATTTCTTGCTTTTTTTTGGGGGAGGGTGGTTGAAGTCGGTTTTTTTGTTTTTTAAACAATTTTTTTATTTTTAGTGTAAGTACCTTCTGTATTAGGTAGTGTAGGTATATTATTTAGGTAGAAAAATCGGCTCAGCCAAACGTGAGATAATCGCGGAGAAACATACATACATACAAACTCAATACCTCCTTTTTTTGAAGTCGGTTAAAAAGACTACACAAAGGTATCTCTTCCCCAACAAAAAAAAACATCTAATTCGGTTCATAAATAACAAAATTGTCAAGTTAGTTGATTTAATATCATAGTATTTTCAGGATTACTTGTAAACTACTGAACCGATTTGAAAAAAAAATAAATGGGACCATCTCGCAAGAAAACTCAATCGAACAAAAAAAGAATTATCTAAATCGGTCCATAAATGTCGAAGATACGCGCGAACAACGATAACAAAAAAAAAACATACAATCGAATTGAGAACCTCCTCCTTTTGATGAAGTCGGTTAAAAAGACCCACGACAATATACGAGTTGCCTATAATAACATCGTTAGGCAACTGATAGGCTTGAAATTTTTTCTAGTATTTTTTCTAATATATAATTATCTTAATATAAAAATAGCATTGTGAATTCCTAATATCTAAAAATTCAATAACTGGATTTTATTTACTGTGTTCAAATCACAGACCATACAACAAGTACGTTCAAATACAACATACTTACACGCTGTCAGTGACTAACAATTCATTATGTGTTGACTTTTTAACCTCTATTAGTTAACTTGGCTTAAGTTGAAGAAAATTTGATGCCGACCGTGAGCTGTCACGGACACTAATTATTCTTAGCATTAAATAGAGTAAGTTTTTACTGTATTTTCTAATAAATAAACATTATGTTAACAAAAAAATTACGTTTATAATTATTGTAAACGAAAAAAAAAATTCAGTTTTTTCTAGATTTGCGGCTCGTAAGCGAAAGTAACTCTGTCTGTCTGTCTGTCTGTCTATCTGTCTGTCTGTATGTTATTGAATTGACAACATTTCAAAAATTTTGTCCTGTGTTTTTATTTGTTGTTTAGAAATTACTTATGAAAACAATAGACACGTATTTTTTTCTTATCTATTTTTTCTTATCTATTTTTTTATTTTAAGTCATCATAAAATTAATTTGAAAATTTATTCATTCTAAAATGGATAATCACATGGATAAAGAAAACCATAGAAATAGAATGTCAAAGAACAACAATGTCAATAAACAGGTGATCCGAAAAACTAATGTATACATTATATATGAGATACATAAAATATGACTATATTATGGCAAAGGAAATTAATAAACTATGTTCCATACTGTTTTCTTCGTCGATAAACGAATAAATGTAGCGAAATTTGGTTTTAGAGAAATGTGTGGCAATATCTTATTTACCTGTGAAAAGTGTGAAAACTTGGATTGTTTCTTTTTGTCACATCACAATCACTAACAGAACAAGACGCCATGGCTCCACGATACTCTTATTTAAAATTCTAATCAAGATTACCAAATATTTTAAAGAAATTGTGATTGCTCTTTTGCTAGGCGGGACGCTAGGGGCTCTTACTGTAAAAAAAGTTGGCACATTGTCACTTGATCCTTAGTCTCTTTTTTTCATAGACCGTGTACGTATAATGTTAACTTCTCTTTTCCACGCTTTGTTGGTCTTCTTAAGCGCAGCGAAAATTTTTCTATGTCTATGAAGAAAACACTTTGCTGTCAACATGTCAAACTGAAAGTCTTTGATGGACGCTAATGACGTTTGTTTGTTTACATTTTGCTTGAGGTTGTTTTCTTTTTTGTCGCAATTTTTACCTTATTTTCAACAATAATAAATAAACTTAGTAGATAAAGACAAAAGTGGCCACTTTGAGCTAAAATGGATTTTAAAACTTACAGAAATAATGAAAACTGTTGAAGAGTTATTAAAAAAATATTAGAGACAATTTAGGAGGGCATGATCTTAGCTTTTTTTAAATATTGACTTGGTTTACGAGTAATAAAAATTAATGTGTTGGCGACGCTAGTAGTGGGTAGTAGGGCGCCTTAAGGTAGTCCTTGTAAAAATGAAAACACAAATTGATTCACAAATCTTCCACCAGTCGGCGCACTACCACTTTTATATAACCTAGCGCTAGTGTAGATGTAGACCTGTTATTTTGTTGTTTTGCTATCAATTTTTGGATATTGGAAGCGATTTTTCGTAAATATATTTTTTTTTCCAACACTTTTTGGTTTTCTTCAATCTTTAATTGGTTTACTCCATAATAATTATTTATTAGTATCAACCATTTTTAGATATAATTTAAAATAAATGGCAAAATCGGGGATAAGTGCCCGTACAAAGGTCTCCAGCAGCAGTAGAAAAATATGAATAGGGATGTTGACTATTTTTTTTATTTTATGTTACATAAATTACCTCTCAAAAAAAGAAACATTGGTAAAAGAATTAATTCGCTAGCATGAAAACTGCCCGAGATATCACAGTGTGAAATGCACACAAATGGACTCGATCAAAAACGCTCCATACTGTGCACTGTAATGGCTTGCACGTTATGACGTCACGCCTTGCAAGTTTGTATGCAACGCATAGGAAATTTGTTCAGCAGCTATATTAAATATTGTGTTTATCAAAATGGTTTCTTCGACAAATTTGCTATACATTTTACGGACTAATTAAAGGTATCATTTATTTTAATAAATTTTATACTTTTTAAATGGACTTGTCCACCCAACTTTGAAGGGTCATAAAACAAATAATATGCAATATATAAAACCAAGAGGTATACAAGCTACTCTAAAAGTTTAATATGTTTACGATTTTTATTAGTATTTCGTTATTTTATTCATTAGTCAACATCCCTATTGTAGGTACAGTCAAGAGCACCTAGTGAATTTATTCAAGTTTTGGCATGCGGGATTGATCGGAAAAGCAAGCCAATTGCATGGTCTTAGGACTTTGGTTACCTAATTTTTCAATTCAGCTGCCCCAACCCCCCTGCCCACCCTTGCCCTTGGCGCCACCAAGCGGGATAATATTTTGTGACATCCCGCCATTGTAAAGTTTGCTCGCCGAGAATTGATAATAATAACCTCTCGGAATCGCTACTGTCGCTTATTTTATTAATCGCAATTTATTTGACAGGCGTCACTTATCGCCGCATGCACTGATTATGTGGTAAGCAGTGACCGTCCACGTCGCCCGGGAGATGGGTGTCCGTAGTATGAAGCGTATGGTAAGAAACGGTAATAATTTTCTGCAATTTGTAATGAGTTTCGAAACGCAGATTTTGTTATCTATAGCCGCGACCAGACTAACGTAGTGATATCCAATGCGCTACTATTTTAATTACCTCAAGAACGTCAACATCTGAGGGACGGCATTGATCAAGTTGAGCCCGTAGAAGGCGTAGCGAATGATCTCTGTGACGGACCACGCGAGCACGCACAGCGGCAGCCCTGGACTAGTGGCGGAGCCGCGCGTGACCAGCAGCACGCCGCACACGAGGAACACGCGCGAGTACACTTGCATCAGCACCACCATGAACCCGGATGACACTAGCCCGATCAGAGAGTGCAACACCTGAAACATGTTTTAGTTCCATCTCACGAAGTTCCTTTTGCTACGTTGAGGCGAGCACCAGGGATTGATAACTTTATTTTTAAATGTAACGTTATTTTTTACTTTTCTTACCGTTACTTTTAAAATTAACGTTATGTCAATAAATAACGTTACTTTAGATAACGTTACATTTAAATTAACGTTATTTCAGTAAATAACGTTAATTTTAACGTTATTTCAGTAAATAACGTTAATTTTAACGTTATTTATTACTTTTTGTTACCGTTACTTTAAAATTAACGTTATTCCAATTAATAACGTTACTTTTTTACCGATAATTTTACCGGTACTATTGTACCGGTAAAGTTTAACGCTATATTTAACGGTAATTTTACCGGTACAATAATTTTAACGTTATTTTACCGGTAAATTTACCGATAAAATGTTTTAACGGTATTTTAACGTTATTCTTTTGTATCGTTATTTTTTTAACGGTATTTCAATCCCTGGTGAGCACATACACATTGTTTGTTTAGTGTGCACGAGAGCGTGCAGACGCACGCTAAAACAATGTGTATGTGCACGCTCTCATTCATAGCAAAAGGGTCTTCGTAAGATATTACAATTATAAGTATCTTTATAGTATAGCTTTATGCATTTTAAAGACGAAGCAGTAATTGATATAATTCACTTAACAGATGACCATAAATTAAATATGAGATGTTAATGAGTTTTATGCACTTGCACAGTTTAAACATATCACTACCATTATATAGGGCCTACATTTTACCTCACTTTCGTTTGATCGTGAGCGCGTTAGAATTTTGTAAGGAAATGGTGTAGTTCACCACGTCTTCCGCTAGGTAGTTGTCTTCAAATCCCAATGCTCATAAAGAGGTGAAAAAGTCATACTAAAAGTAGGGGCCTTATTAATGGAATACGCAGTGAACTAACCCATCATTCCCATACGAAATTCTAACACGCTCACGCTCATAGAACGTGAGGTAAAAAACCTTCGATCATTTATTCTTGAGGATATAGCACGTCATACAATATCAAAGCTAAAATGTGGCACATGCGTTGAATTTCACCAATTATGCTTCGATTGGCTCTTTCCATATACATTGCTAGTGAAACGTAAGTCCTAAATTATTTTTTTTGTCATTAAGCAGTAATGCAAAACAAACAGTCAGCTGAAGCTACGTTAGTTAATTTTTAGAAGCTGACAGAAGACTGTTAGGACCAAATCCATTGTCATGCAATATCTTCAGGTAGATGATCGAAGTAAAAAACACGTAAAAGCACAGAATGCGTGATTCATACCGAAAGTCAACGCGCGGTTAATTTTATTTAATATTACCTATATAACAATAACAGTAATTAATGCATAATTTCAATAAAACTTAATGTGGCATTTGTGAGATGAGAACCATAGTCTAGTATTTTTATAAAGTATCATTCATTACATTCCCTCGTAATTATTTCCAGAAGTAGACAGCAAAACTGATAAAAGTGGCAGTTTTTGACACATTTTGCTATCTACTTATGTATGAGGGAATGTAATGATACCTTCTAAAAATACTATGGGTCATAAAAATCCACGTTTAGCTTTATTTTCTGAGGTTGTGGTGGGAAGCACCTTCATATTATTATAAAAAGTAAGATTAATAATTTCGCAACTTTTTGCAATTTACTCTGACAAAACATTTCACCTTCATCTTGCAGTGCCATTAGGCATTATGTGCCAGTGCAGCATTTTCCTATCAGAATTCCTACCAGAGGAAATGTACAATAAAATTATGGTATGTTAGATTTCTTTTACCTCCAATACAGCAGCACCCTGGAATATTATAACTGTCCATTTAATTTCATTCCAAAATCCATCCAGTGAGCCACGATTCAAAAAGTATGTAGCCGACTGCCACAGAAGATATGTCCATCTGAAAACGTATAGGCGTTTTAACTTATCCTGGCATACATATTATTATCAACTTAATCCAATCAAATGTAGCGAGTGACGTTCCTCCATCAGCCATTTTTGATGTCCCCACTGCTGGGGCACAGGCGGGTTATGGGTGGTAAGGAGGATGAGCCATAACCCACCACGCGGGCCCAATGCGGATTGGTGGGTGTTAACGACTGCAAATGCAGCCGGGACCAACGGCTTAACGTGCCTTCCGAAGCACGGAGGAGCTCGAGATAATAAATTTTTGGTCACCCATCCCATGACCGACCCTTGCGAACGTTGCTTAACTTCCGCAATCGCTGGGCCAGGCGCTAAACCACTGCGCCACCGAGCTCCACAAGGAGTGACGTTCGTTACAATCTTTTTATTTTAGTGTAACCAGCATGATTTCATCGACAGGCGGAACTTCAATTTCACAAGTTCGAAAAAACGAATTCGCGGTATGTCGCTTTCGCATAATGTCTGTTTCGCAGACTATCCCTTTCGCAGAATTTCCCTTTCGCAGAATATACTTTTCGCAGTGTGTCGCATTTGCATAATGTTTTTATTTTATCGAACGAACGAAAAGAACCTCGCCTTTTATTTGTAACCCGCCCTCGCTTCGCTTCTATACTGTAAACTATAGATTTTGTACATAAAGATTAATCTTTAAAATGTTGTTCGTTTTTAAAATAATCTTATGTACCATGGCACCCTAAGATTAATTAAAATCGCTTGCCCATACCGGCGGGCGCGGCGCCGCCGCCGAGCCGTTACAATTACAACATACGTTAAGTTCATGCAGGGGCGATACACGCACACACGAATTTTGTCTGTTGCCCATTGTCTGTTGTACATTAATTAATGCTTATAATTATTATAATTCTACGGCTCCACCTGTGTTAACGTTAATGGTAATGTCCAACTACGCTTTAGCTAAGGCGTTAAGTAAATTTAGTACTGTCGCCACATCTGCTCACTGACCTGATTTTTTTTTTCTTTTTAACTGGACTGGCTGTCTGTATGGTTTGACAGCAAAGTTTTTGTGCCTATTTGAAACGCCACTAGCGTGCGTCTAAAGAACTAATTTTGGCATTTGGCATACATTTTTGACAACTTTGAATGGAAGTTTTAAGTTGTATAAAGGGCTATCGGTATTTGCGTTGACATAAGCACATCACTAGATTTAGTACCCTGTACGCACACTACGTCCTACAGCGCCAAAATTGTGGAAATCAAGTAGGCACATAGATATAGGCACAAGAACAGTTTGACAGCAGCCAGTCCAGTGTAATAATATAGAGGTCAATGGTTAGGCTACAAGTTAAGACGCAGGTGGAGCAGTAGCATAAAATAAACATATTATATTCCCAGCATCCTAGATTTAGTAGATTGGATTCGTATGGCTGTTCGCTCGCAGCGCGCATTTTTCATACTTTTATCATTTATAAATGATACGATTTTAATTAAACGGAAGGTCCGATTAGAATAATATAAACAAGAATTTACATGTAAATAATCAACCTTGATCATGAAATAATTATTAAGTTGGATAAGGGAATATCATCATGATACGGATGTCATCATCTTTCGATACTACCCCAGTTTTGATTGAATAACTTCTAATTTTAAGAATAAGCAGGGATTTTTTGTGGGTAGGTAATCATGAGAACTATAAACATACCTACAGTAAGTAGAATATTTTTGTATCATCAATAGTTTTTGCTGCGCACGCCAAAAATTACTTTTATAAGAAGCCTATGTTACTAGCTGATATGATAATTTAGCTTTCTGGAAAAGGATTTTTTAAATCGGGTCAGTAGTTTTTGAGTTTATCTATTACAAACAAATAAACAAACATACAAACACAAATCTTATATTATTGATAATTAGATTAGTGAAGCAGCAGAAATAAGAAAATGTAGCTGTGGTTTGGCAAGTTTATGGTCCCTCATTTCTTACCTATTTATTTTGCGGAACCAGTTGCTAATAGCCTTTTGCGGAACAGTTGCTAATAGCCAACAAGTAACTAATAATTATGTGGAGCTCAGTGGCGCAGTGGTTTAGCGCCTGGCCCAACGATTGCGAAAGTTAAGCAACGTTCGCATGGGTCGGTCATAGGATGGGTGACCAAAAATTTATTATCTCGAGCTCCTCCGTGCTTCGGAAGGCACGTTAAGCCGTTGGTCCCGGTTGCATTTGCAGTCGTTAACGCCCACCAATCCGCATTGGGCCCGCGTGGTGGGTTATGGCCCGACCTCCTTAACCACCCATAAGGAAGGCCTGTGCCCCAGCAGTGGGGACGTTAAAATGGCTGATGGTCATACAAGAGAACTAATCAAATTCTAGTAGTTAGTTTATTATCTTTAACTGTATTTTCTGACTAAAATCACCATTAAAAAGTAGAAGGTAAACAATTATTCACTTAATTTCAACAGAATATTGTCTTGACATTGTATTTAATAATATTATTATGCACATTTGATTAAAATGGCTGAGTTGACCTCTCATTCAATTATGCACATAATTATAATTAAAAGCACATTAGTAATAAAATTGAAGAAAATTTCAGCTGTAGACGAGTCATATAGGTATTTATTTATATTCTATATACATATATATATATATAGGTATTATTTTTAGTGTATATTGACAAGGATTTAGTTATAGAGGAAGAATTATATACCTAAATGTTTTTAATTACAGAGAAACTAAGATATTAAATAAAAATGCCTACATCAGTACCTACATTTTAACCATCGAAACTTTAACATGTTTATACTGGTACTCACAGATTCTAAAGCCATTCTTTATTTGTTTATTTGAATAATGTGGTATATTTTTAATGTTTTTTAAAGAGGCAAGGTCTTGACCCTTATCACTTCTGATGGTATGATGATGCAATCTATGATATAATAAATATGACGCTTGCATATAAAATACCTATGAGAGAGGAGAATGGAGATGTATGTATTGCATGTTTATTTATTTAATAAATTTATGAGGAGTTTTCATGATTCTCTTTCACAATAGCTCCGTCAGAGTTGATTTCGATCATTTGTATAGAAATTAAAAAAATGGGATATATTAGAATATACAGTCTTAAGACGGTTTGCTGTCCGAAAGTGGCGCCATGGTTTTTTTTAAATAAATAAATAAATACTGGACAACATCACATAGGTACATTGATCCAATTCCAAAGTAAGTAGCTGAAGCACTTGTGTTATGGAAATCAGAGACAACGGTGGTATCACAAACACCCAGACCTGAGACTATATAGAAAAGTTCGTTTTCTAAATTAACCCAGCCGGGGATCGAACCCGGGTCCTCAGAGATGGCGACTCCTTTAAAACCGGTGTACAAAGCCACTCGACAACAGAGGTCGTCATATTGTAATTATAATAGGTAGATAATTTAAATAAAACCTAATGTGGAAGTTTTAAGACCTATAGTCTAGTATGTTTCGAAGGTATCATTACATTCCCTCATTGTCATTTCAAGAAGTAGATAAAAGTAGCAAAACTGCTAAAAGTGTCAGTTTTGATACATTTGCTATCTATAATAGTTCTATGAATGATTATGGGAGGGAATGTAGTGATACTTTCTAAGAATACTAGACTATGGGTCTTAAAAATTCCATGGAAAGTTTTATTAAAATCATTTTCTATTACAAAATAATTAATTAAAAACCTCTGAGGGCACCACTTCCGGTATGGGATGCACCTTAAGGCGCTGCTTAATCGAATTTTCTGGTTTTTGAGGGGGTGCGGCAGACGAAGCGGTGTGCGAGTGCAGCGGCGCCCCTCCCGCGCCGCACCTCACCTGCGAGTGTAGCGGTGTAGACTGGGCCGCATTTAGAATTTTTTTGTGTTTTTAAATTATTTGCTGTTATGAATAAATGTCATGTTCTCTGATCAGTCCAGGGTGAACAAAACTTTGAATTATATTTTGAGATATTACATAATAAGTATATTTTTTATCACGTAAACGAGCTTTGAGAGTTATAAAAATTAGTTATAATATTTTTCTATACAAAATTTGAACACCATTTTCACCCCTTATCAATCACCAATCATATCCACCGTGTTGGACTTCAAAATAAATGTTATTTTTGCAATCGTCATCCCAGAAAAAACCTATAACGACATCCATAATAATCTATTTAAAGGTTTTTCTTACCCCTTTTCATTCATTTCATGCGTTAGATTTCTATCCATAAGCCTAAATTATAAATTTAGCGATATTTACTTCGAAAATGAAGGATTTTCTACAATACATAACTTCATCCCCTTTTTGACCCCTTTGGGGGTAGAATTTTGAAAAACGCTGCTATTTATAAATTTTCAATCGTTAGCCTAAACACAAAATTTGAAGATCCTAGCTACAAAGCTAAGGGACTTTCATACAAACTTTCATCCCTTATTTCATCTCCTTAGGGATGGAATTTTCAAAAATCCTTCCTTAGTGGATGCCTACACTGTATAAGGTATCTGTGTGCAAAATTTTAAGTCTCTAGGTCCAGCGGCTTGGGCTGTGCGTTGATAGATCAGTCAGTCAGTCATTCAGTTTACGATTTTATATATTAAGATAGTAGGGTGAATATGCCTAATACCTGCCCCCCAAGGATTTTCAACTTTGAATCTCTGTTGTTGCCACAATTGCGGTCTTAAAAATATTGTTGACACAGTTTTAGGTAGGTTGATTAATCTTTATTACGAAAGTAGGAAGGTCAGTGTGTGGAAGTCCGGCATACTTTTCTAATATTTAATTAAATAAATTACTTTTTTAATATTTTTTAAAACTCGGCGTGTAGACGGACTTCCCATGCAGTTTGAGGTAAGTCCGTCTAGTACCAATATAACCATAACTAGTGAGGCTATATGAATGAAAGCAGTTTCTAGCAGTGATGCAAAACAGGCGTTGAAATATGTGTTTTATGTCATTGTGCTTACGGTTTAGATTTCAATGATAATTCATTTTATTTTATTTTAAGGCAAGTCCGGCATAACTTTGGTGACAGTGGTTGCAAACATTTTCAATAAAATTATAACTTGTTTTTTCTGTAAAATTAAATACTAAGTAAAAACATAAATCTTTATTTCAAATTGAACATGAACATGAAGTTTTTCGAATAAAATAAGAAATTCGTGGCAATTTCTTAACAATTTGGATATTTTCCTGGCAACACTGTTATCGATCTATCGAATGGTATGGACGCCACTAGCGAAACGTTACGTAATATTTTATAATTTGTGTTTCACGTTGAAGCCTACCGCATCTGGGTCGATTTTGCAAGTGGAGATAAAAAAATAATAGTGGAGAGCTCTTGCCAAATAGTCAATATTGTCCTTCAGGGCATCGTTAAAAGGTAAATATTTAGTTTGTTCTCAAGGTATGTTGTTAACGTTTAATATGGCTTAATAAGTAGATATTTAGTAATATCAAGGGGCCGCCTTACTAGACAACGAAACTACATGTTTCCAGTATACCGGCCGGGGGCCGGTTAACTGGGACTGAGCTCGATATATTGTTTTGTCTCTTTTTGTTAAAAGAGGGATTCTATAGAAGAAAGTATAATGCTATCCTTTTTTATTAAATTTAAAGTACTTTGTGTCCAGTACTCGGCCGTCTAAATGTGCTTGTATAAGAAGTTGTTTTTTTTGTATGGAAACGGGTGGCCGGATCTACTGGGTGCTTGCCCAGTGTACCGGCCTCCTAGTATACACTGGGAATTACTCAAACGATCGCTACTGCATTGAACGATATGGTTTTTTCTTCTCGTCATGTTCTTTGAAAGGCGGCCGGTATACTGGGCAATAGAAATAGGGGGGCCGGAAATAGAAACAGGGGGGCCGGACACTGGGCAAATCGTACTTTTTTGGAAAATAATTTCTAATGACAAAACCGACTAATGAAGAAATAGTTGGGATCATTACTATTTGTTAAATTTAAGTTACAAGTGTTCAAAGTCAACAACTGCCTTAAACGGCCGGAAACTAGGCACTTTACCCTAGTATCTCAATAGGCAATCAAACAAATTGACACTGACTGAATTCGATTCGACACGTGGTGGGCAAAAATATGGAAATAAATACAATACAGTCAGTCACAGACACAATACAGTCAAGTTCGTACAAAACTAGGTGGTACCTATAAAAACAAGTCACAGTTACAAGACGTAAAACTACACTAAATCTATTTTATTTATTACTAAAACCTAAAACTACAAAACAAACACCTAAAACTATTACTTGGCACTAAATAAAATTATTTATTTACTTAAAACAAACAAAGTTCACAAAACTTTCCAAAATCCAAAAGAAAAAGACGAGACCGACCTGACCCGCTACGATATGTTAATATGAAATGAAAAGTACAGCCCCATTCTTCTCAATAGGTACCACCCGATGCAAGCCCCCGGCCCCGGGCGTTCACCCCGCCCGCCCGCGCCAAATCTCCGTGTTTGCCGAAAACTAGCAAATATTTTTCTAAGTGCATTGCTCTTTACATTTTTGAGGCGCTAAAAAACCTGTTTATTTTGATTTTAATAGTGATCCATAACATTAACACTCTTTTTTTTTATATAATTCTTTAATTCGTCTTACGTTCGATTTATAATTTGAGAAAAATATGCTAGTTGCCACTGAAAATTTCGAGTATTTCGCGACGAAAAAACTTTTTAGAAAACTCATTTTTTTTCACTAACTAAGCTTTTACTTGAATTTTTTTATAGCTAAGTATTTAATTCAGGATATGTCAAATACAATTATATTTTTTTTCTACCTTTCAAAATGAGTGGATTCTTATAACTATGCGACAAAACTTTATATGTTTTCATTGACGCTACGTTTTGCAGCTCCTTAAGAGAAATCACAAAGCATTTGGTGATGCTGGTGGCTCTTTAAACTTTTAACTGTAGACATGTTTTATTCTTCAAAGTTCCCTTATTATTATAAGAAACAATAATTGTGTCTTACATTAGTTTAGTTTAATATAATTAATAAAGGTACCTTAATTGTTAGTCAGGGGCGATAAAATATTATTCAAACATCAGGAAATCTCAAATGTAGAGCTTTTGCCTCACACAATGTTTTTTACATGAATCAATAGGTAAAATTGCAGTCAATGGTCGATTCGGTTGGCAACGACTTGACTGAATTGACAGGATTAAACTAAATTTTGTTTTCCATTCTTCTCTTTTGGTATCGAAAAGACAAAAACAGGATGCTAAAATTAAGTTTAGTCCTGTCAATTTAGTTTAGTTGTATCAACCGAATTGACACCAATGTGCTGCAAATAGTAGAGACAGTTCATTTATTTCAAACATTTATCAAATCTCTAGTATACCAAGGAGGAAACCTGGCCTGGGGTTTAACTCTATAATATAACCTCCCTTATTTTAGAATAAAATACATTCAAGTAGGTACCCACTCATTGATATCTTTACAGTCCTGAAATAAGTCATCCCAATCCTATTCATTCAGAGAAGCATTGATAGCCTCATAATTAGCCAACCAGAAATTGTAACGATTTGATAAAGATTTTTTCATTCTATCATTATTATCTACATTGAAAGTAATGTCTAAAGGCGGATGATATGGATCTATATTACTAAGCCCACTAAGAGCTGGAGCGACGTCACATGAAGGAATATCTGTGAATACCAAATCAAGTATATTAGGTACCGTACTTGTTTTTTACTTTGTTATATTGTTTCAATTTATTTGTGTATGCTGTTATGTATCAGAATTCATAGTAGGTTACATAATACACAAAATCTATCAACAGTTGACACACTGTTTTATCGTTTACTAGGTTCCAATCAATGCTACCAAAGTTGAAGTCACCCAATATACAGGTCAAACACTCATTATTTTCTAGAAACGTGTTACAAACTTCAACAAATTGTTCTAACAATAATAACAGTTAAAGCCCGGGTCAGCATTAATTTCAACTCGGGTGACCCGAGTAAAAAAAATTGCGACTCGGCCCATCGCTAGTCCAGAGGAACCAAAGAATAGAACAACCAAATGTTGGTCAAGTCAAGCCATGGTATATGGTAGGTATGTCGACTTTTGCTTTTGCTAGCCGCTCGTGTGCCTACAGCAAATCGCGACTGTTTTCGTTGATGAATTTTATTAAAAGTAACTTACCCCAAAGTCTGTAATCCATTGTATGATAGAAGATATAATTTGCCAATTGCCGAAGGTCCTGAACCTTTCTGTTTTTTCAAAGTTTTTTCAGCCATTTTAGTTACTTATAGCAGATCTACAATGTTTTTTAATTTATTATCAATTAAAATTAGATAGATAGGCAACTAAATTTAATAATAAATATACAATACGTTATATTACGATTTTGCCATGTAATCAACGACGAGACGAGTCAGTAAAAACTAAAAAACGAGTTTACTTGAGTTAAGTGACTTATCATGATGATGACATTGACAGGCAGATGACATTGACAGTGACAGCAAAGGTGTTGCCAGGTCAGATTTCCACGCTAGGCTGGCAATCTACTCCTCTTCAGGGAGTAATTTTTGCCAGTGTCAAGTGTTAAATAATTCAGTGGTATTGTTTCGGCCTTACTATGAGCTCTTTTAGCAGGGCTTATATTGAACTGCATTACTTTTTTGTACTATGACCTCAACGGTTAGTGTGAAAGCAGGCCGTAAGCAGTCCTGTTTAAGGCCTGCTTTTGAACTGAACGGTTTCTTATTTGCTGATGGTAAGCCCCCAGTTTACATTAGAATGCGGGTGCATCGCATTCCAATGCTGCTTGGAGCATTTGGCATCAAATATAATATCATAATTATACAGTTTACTCAGTAAGTTCTGCCGAGGCAGCATAAACATAATATTCTTGAGCGTAGCGAAAATTTTTCTAAGTCTTTGCGAGGCAGGGGCAGCCACCACTACATTAAAAGTCTCAGCTTCACACAACCAAGATCGCACCTATTTCAATCATCCCACATATTGTTTAGATGCGTAGACACTTGTACCACAAAACTGCACCAATTTTATGACACAATTATCTATAAAACAATTTGCAAATAATTAAAATAGCCACCGAACTGAACCCGACAAAATGGCGCCAAAGACTCGGGTATCAATTTACCCTAAATTATTTTTATTGAGTGATTTTCTGACAGCTGATAATATATTATTTTACTCTTTGACGTAATCAATTGCCTACTGAATGGCCAACTTACTACGCGATTTAGTTGGCTGACAACTTCTTTTAACTGTGTCAGTGTGCGGACAAACCAATACTGGTTTTTGTCACATTGTTAGCGTAAACATCTTACTTTAAAGACCTTTGTAATTTCTTAATAAATAAAATAAATAAATAAATAACTAAATTACTTAACAGCTTGACCTGTGTAAACGGCTCTTTAGGGCCGCGTTCCGAATCACGCCAACAGTGCTCACAGCATGTGACGTCATTCTACACCGGTCCAAATCATTAGCACACTGTCAGCACGCTCACGATACTATTGATTCGAACCGCTTTGTGAGAGCGCTAACGCCGCTAACGTTAGATTGTATGAACAAAGTAACCTCAAAAAGGGTTTTTTTTATGTCGGTGAAGTAAATATTTATTAAGGAATAGGTATTTTAATGAATACGAATCAAGTTCCTTCACTCAATACAATTATTTACCAACCAATTTATCAACCATCAAAGCTTCAAAATACTTATGACCGCTGCTAGCTCTTTCAACATCAGTTTATTATATACTCTATAGCTGGGGCCTTACTATGAGCTCATATAGCAGGGCTTATAATGAACTGCTTTACTTTTTCGTACTATGATCTCAACGGTTAGTAGGATAGCAGACGTTAAGCAGTGCTGTTTAAGGCCTGGGGCCTTACTATGAGCTCTTATAGCAGGGCTTATATTGAACTGCTTTACTTTTTCGTACTATGACCTCAACGGTTAGTATGAAAGCAGGCCATAAGCAGTCCTGTTTAGGGCCTGCTTTTGAACTGAACGGTTTCTTATTTGCTGATGGTAAGCCCCCTGCTTTTGAACTGAACGGTTTCTTGTTTGCTGATGGTAAGCCCTCTGGAGTAAGTCTTATGGTCTTGCTGTTAACCCATTTAAGTCTCAGTCCATCATTATTGGGAGTTCATATTTTGTTTCGACGATCGACTTCGAGTGGTTTACCTCCTGTGAAATTTGACAGCACTGTTATTCCTTACACGAAAACCGTCAGAAATCTCGGTGTTGTTCTTGATTAATGTTTTTCTCTTGGAGACCTCAGGTTGAGGCAGTTAGAAAGAAGGTTTTTGCTGCATACAGTTCACTCAATCGCATGTTGCATGATGCGGGTTGAAAAAAGTCTAAAAACGAAAAAATAAAGGCATTTTAAAATAAACACAAATAAGTTACTGACTACATGTCGTTCACTGCAGTGAATGGCACTGTTTACACGCTTCATTTATATTATTGTTCTTTTCTGATGCGATGACTGATGAAAGGCCGATGCCCGATGAAAGCGAACGGCCGTCTAGTGACTTTCATCAAAAAGGCGCATCGCGGTGAAAGACATTAGACACTTCATTTTCGATGCTTCTCTGCGATGAAGCATCGAAAATGAACCGTCTAATATCTGCAGAAACAGCGTAGATTCACCCGAGTGCGCTCGAGCTCGAGCGAAGCCACGGAACGCACACAAGGCGGTAAAAAAATATGGCGCGTTGAAAAAATCGCCCGTGTCACAGAATATATTAGTACTAACGCCTGTGTGTCGATTCCTTATTTATTAATCTGTGCTGTGACAGTCACGTACGAAATGAATGAATTCATCTCATCAGTCAAAATGTTAACAAAATGTCAAATCCCAAATGAAATCCAATAAAATTTATTTATTCAAAGACATCGACAAAGTTATAGTATTGATGAAATTATCGAAATTATTTGGAAAACTTTGAAATTATTGAAATTATTTTGAAAATTTAATTACTGTACATATTATTCTTATATGTTTAATGTCAGCGTAGAAAAAGTAGCCAATAATGTTCAAGAAATTGAAAGATAAGCTTGCTGAAGAAGTAAAATCCTCACCACAACGAATCCAGCAGTTTGCTCAAGCTGCCCAGGTATGTTTGCAGAAATGCCTCTTGAAAAAATGAATAAATCTGTTTTTGTAACTAAGTACATTAGGTGCATAAATCTACTATGCCAGCCAAATAAGAATAGTATTGACAACTTCATAGTCCACATCTCCAGTCCAGTAGGTAGGTAGGTACCTACCTAACTTATCCAGTTTGTGTCAAACAAAAATAAATATTATTTTCAGGCTGCAGTGACATCAGCATCTAGCAGCATTTCAGATATTACAAATAGTGACCTTTTTTCAATAGGAGATAATGGTAAGTTTAAATTTTGAGCCTAAAAACATGAATTTTTGAAACGATTACACTGCAATTTGAGCAATTGTATATTTATTGACAATAACAACAAAAATATTGCATTAATCCGTCAACGCCCGATGTGCCGCATGAGGCACATAACACAATAGAAAATCTATTGTGTCTCATTTTCCGGGTGTTGACGAGTTAACCGCAATGCATAAAATTCAGATAGGCAATTATGTAAAGTGATCGCATTCATTTGAAAATTCAATTGTATGTCATTAGTGTCAAATTTCATAGAAATTGCTGCCTTGGATCGGATATGATATGAACTGTCAAGTGAATACGATTGACTAGCAATCGCATCCCAGATTTCAATGATTACTTACTTGTTATGATTCTTATAAATTCAATAAATATTTGCTTTCTTTTTTTTTCAACATAAAATTGGCCTCTCCTGACCAAACATCAATAACTATTAAAAATCATTCATAGGTAATATTGTCCACAATGAAACAGAATTAAGACATTGCATATCTAAAAGTTAAAATTTTTCATTAGATTTGTGTTCAATAGAGTTTTTATTCGAATGGTACCTAATTAATATAATATAATACAAACTTGTAGCCTTGTCACTTAATAATAATGACCTTCAGTCAGCCAACTATTGCTCAAGTAGGTACTTTTTAATTGTGATTTTCAAACATACAGTACAGCTGTGGTCCGCGGTGCAGCAACGTGATACAAAACTTCCCACCAATGTCTATGATGACTGAGAATTTTCAATACAGTGCACTGTGTGTTCAGAGTCCGGACCCCAAGACGGTCAAAAGAGCTCCTGAGACGGTCTAGTGATCAAACCAAAGATTGATCAAACACATAGATAGATTTTTTGGTTTGACTGGAACCATTTTCATTTCGTACGCAATGATTTGATAGGTCTTACTGCTTACAAATATTTACATGTTTGAAGCTCGTTTAATGAGATTTTTTGTTTGTGTTTGACAAGTTTTTATGAGTTTTGAATTTTGTCCATTTTCGAAGTGCTCATATTCAATCAAACAACAATAACTCTTGAATACATGCAAGTTAGAGCAATTATTTCGATGTCTTTTTCTAGATAATATCATATCCCTATGTATTAGAATAATTTAAAAAAACCTAGTCCTAGTTTTTGAGGTAGGTATGTAAGAAAACCAAAAAAGGATCAAAATTGTCTTTAGTAATTTTGATGATAATATTGAAAGTTTACATCACAGATAATTATAATAGTAGGTACCTATACAAGTAGTTTACACAAAGTCAAAACTTCTCTGTAACTAGAAGTCCTCTACAGATATGAAAAAATACTATTTTAAATACCTTTCGAAACTTCTAGTTTCAGAGAAGTTAATATTTTTTGGCAAGGCCATTATAAAATGAAAAGTAAAACCTGTGGATGGACCCCAACGTGTGGGTGTTTTTGTCGATAAAATTAGGTATATTTCACGCCTTTAAATTATTGTTAGTGCAATACCAAAGACATTGTATATGTGTGTGTACTAAATTGTAATATTATTACTTATTTTGGAATCGGAGCAATGCATGTAATGTCATGGGCGTACCCAGGTTCTGGGCCAGGGGGGCAAATCTATTGTACCGCCCCAGAAGGGGCAAATTTATTATAAATCAAATATATTATATGGCTAATAAGAACTTTTATTGATAACAATTGAGGTAAACAAAATCCAGGGGGGCTGCCCTCCCTCGGTACGCCCATGTGTAATGTTGTCCAATATTTGTATTATTGTATTTATATTCTTAGGAAATTACGTTTTTAACCTGCACACTTATTATCTATTTCTAGAAAGCCAGTCAAGTAGAACTGCCAGACCTTCCACATCACAAAGTCATCAAAGTTCATTCCAAGACGTAACTCTTCCACAATCGCCCGATGGCGGCGAGTCAGAGTCAGTAGACTTTTTGACTGGGCCTGGCATGATGGTGAGATACATTTTTACTATTTGTCTAAGATATAGACTAGGTATGTCTATCCAGTGGCGTGCCCAGGCCTACAGGGTAGAGCAAGCCCGAACCCTCAAATCAAGCAAATTTTTTTACCAGCTCAAGCAAAAAAACAATGCATTTTTTTTTCATACGATGATCTTTACCAAAATATCGATGCGACACACCCCAGCGCCATCTAGACTAATTCATAGATAACTCTCAAAAAATCACCAAAAGCACACCCATTAAGCTTACTTTAATTATTCACAAAATGCTAGATGGCGTGACTTTATCGAATTATATTATTGTGTAATCAAAACTAAATTTCTCGTGTGTAAATAAATATCTAAATCAATTCTCAAAATAATAGCGTCCCTGAGCTTTTGCTAGATAATTCCAATCCTATCTCCTGCATTCCAAACAAACATTATTGTCGTTCAAATGAAAGACGCAAAACTAACCTTACCTATTTATTTTTATAAGAACAACCAACAATGTAAACAAGTCTACTACAAAATTACGATACTTACATTGAAGAATATTATATTTCTTTGCAAAATACTTAAATGAAAAGGTTTATTACCGGACTGCAAGGAAAGAGTTATTTTGTATTTCTCTTGGATCGACTCGACTCGTGGACACTTTCACAGAGAATAAACATTTTAATCCATCACAAAAAACCATTATCAATCATTAAACTAAAATTTAAACTCATTTTTAACACAAAAACACTATTTTAGACAAAACACTTGTTGTTTCAAAACAGCTGTCGTCACAGATTGAAACAACTTCACACTGCTCAGCGCGTTGTGCAGTCTACCGAACTGAGCTAACTTCGGAGGCAAGCCGGCTTTCGCTCGGCATTGTGTAGTTCTCATAGAATCTATAGATACGTACAGCAGTACTATGTATGCGGGTAGCACTTTTGTTGATGTTAGAAGAGAGCGGATATATACAGATCGCAAAGCCCGGTTGCAAGCCAACGAGTGCGAAGGAGATAAATGCATTGTAGAGGGTTTATTGAGGAAAGTAATGCAGTTTAGCGACTTGTCTATCGATCAGTTGTTGTAAAAATTGAATTTGTGGTTATTGATTATTGAAAATTAACATTTGTTAATAATATTGTGTTGTAATTAATTACGATTCATTGGTGTAGTGTTAGCAAGTTATTGTTAGGGCAAGCCGGGCTTTTGGGCTTGTATGGAGGTACCGCCACTGTGTCTATCTAGTATACATTGGCACGTGGTTGGAAAAGAACCTAATTTTGATAGAATAGATGCTTACGTCGAATTGGCGCCGCCTTAATGGGTCAGTTTACCACAACAGGAAAAGTGGCGCCACATGCACCATTTGGATACCAGGGCCGTGTTTAATAAAAGTTGCAATTGTAATTTACAATTACAAATTGCGATACTTACATTAAAAATTATGTCAGGCGACTTGCTATATACTATTCATGTAATACGCTCAAACATAACCAGCAACGTACGTCGAATTGTATGTAGTTGTAAATTACAATGAGGATCAGTAACGATTTTTGTTTAATGGCTTATCAGAAAACTTATGCCACCACATGATTAACTGTGAAGAAATTTTACGATATCTCTTAAACCTGAGAAGTTATACGAGCTTTAGCTCGTATAACTTATATATATAACTTCGCTCGTAATTTTTTAGCACGTTTTAACGTGCTAAAAAATGTTATTTTGGGGGGTCCTTATGACGTCATCGAGACGTACGCGAACCTTATGTCGTACGTGATAAAGCACATATTGCATTGAGCTTGGCATTTCCTTCAAAACCCTTATAACCATTTCTAAACGGATATCAAAAAATCTTTCACTAAGTTTCCTAGCTATGAATATGTTTTTTATTATACCAATACTACTACACGAACTATAGGATTCAAACCCGTTACTGATCCTCATTGTAAGTTTTACTAAACGTAGCCCAGTCCTCATTACACAGACTCTTCAAAATTTTGTGATCTTGTAAAACGTACAAAATGTTTGCTAAAAAAACAGAAACAAAAAAGCAACAAGTACATAAGTAAAGCAATAGAATATGAGTTAAACCTTATAAAGGTAGGTATTTGTAAATCACACCAACTTGCTGCAGGTATTTGTAAATCACACCACTTGCTGCCGATTCCGGTCTAACTCGATTCAGTAAAGCATTGAAACGTTCGCTTTATTTATATCGTGTTCCTAATGTACCCTTTAACGATCAAGCATTTCTTTTCAAGCATGTACACGTAATTACCATTTGGGGGCGTGGCCTACTTTTGGATAGGCCACGGTAATCTGTCTATTCTATGGTGCTTGTCAAGCATCGCTCCTAGACGATCAAAATGTGATTGACAAGCTGAAAAAATTACGTGCGTGATCGTTTAGGGGGTACATAAGGGTGCGGCCAGATCAGTGCACCAACAGGTTCAACAGTTTGGTGAACATTCCTATCGCAACTCACGCAGGGCTTGCAGACGTTTGCGCGCGGCATGCTTACAGGGCGCGCTCCATGCTGGCTAGCAGCAACATAAGGATCGAGTAAGCACGCTGTGCACGCGAGTAGCGCTATAGAATGAGCACGAGTGGCGTGCGGGTGCGGCCCTGAAAGCACTAATGCGCACGTGCAGTTCGCAAATCTTTCAAAACCGGCGCATCTGTCATATTTGGAATCTTCTCATTTTAAAGGGGAATTAATTAATTGGGTGACTGGAAATAAATAAAAGCGACTGTTAATGGGATACTTAATTACTACACCGGGCAGCAGTTTATTTATGGGCTACAAAATGACTAAACGGGCGACAAACAGTGGATTACAAAAATAGTTATGGGTGACAAAAATACAGAATGGGCAACTATTATACCAAGTAGGTAACTATATAACTAATTTAAGCTGCCCAACATTGTATTTTTAACGCGTTATTATTAGGTTGCTTTCTCGTTTGTTTGTTTTTTGTCATCTCGATTAGGATAATAGTCCCCTTTTTCAATAAAATATATGCCAAATTTTAAACGTTTTGTGTGCCCTAAGGTTGTCGCCCGAATAGTAATTTGGTCGCCCGTTCTGAAAAACTAGTTACTCAATTTGTATTTTAAAGTCACCCAATTTCAATATCTGTAGTCGCCCTCGGTCCGTCGCCCCCTTAGTATTTCAGTACGCTATATTCAGTATTTTTGATACGCAAAATGGGAATTCATTGTTACCCGATTAAATACTAGGTACCCATTTTAAAGTGCTATGGCCTAGCCAAGACAGGGGCGGGCGAGCGACCGACGCGACGGACGACGTTTGATAGTGATGATAAAGATATCAACGTATAACTTCAAATATGTTTTGCAATTGCAGGAAAATCAAAGACAAAGGCGACTTTCGAATAGTTCATTCGCAAGCGATGTATCTTTTCGTCTTCCCAGTTATGAAAGTCCGTCCATGTATCATTTGCAGGTTTGTTATTTTTTTATAGCAGGTATGTCGAATGTTCGTTTACTTTCTTTTGTTTAAACTAATTTTATTAGTCTTAGAGGGTTTATGCTCTACACTAGCGCCGTCAATGAAAAAAAAAATTATAGTGCTTCAATAAAGACGAAATTGTGAATTGTGTTCTTATAGTAGTTATACTCCGAAGAAGCTTTGTGGTACTTTTTATCGTTTAATTAAACAATATTTTCTAGCCTGTCGTGTAGTTGATATTTAGTTTATTGCTAAATAAAACTTCATTAAACTAAACGACAGTCTAGAAAATATTGTTTTATTTAAACGATAAAAAGTACCACAAAGCTTCTTGGGAGTATAACTACTATAAGAACACAAGTCCAGCATATGCCTTAGCTCGAGTGCCAGTCTCTCGCAATCTTTATTTATACCTACTTAATAATATCTTATGCAATATTAAAAATGTAACACTTAAGATTGTTGGAGAAAACAATATACATTATTATTATTACAATTCACAATTTCGTCTATAAGCACTATGTTTTTTTTTCTATTGGCGGCGCTAGTGTAGCGCAGCCACTGCAATAAATTAGCCAATGTTTTTAATGCAATGATTAGTTCTTCGTTAAGAACGGAGCGTGTATTTAGCGGGGTCTTTATGACATCAACCTAAAAAACAAAATACTTACACATTATTAAATTAATAAAAAAAACGTAAAATGTATTACATTGTTATTTATTACAGTCTGACATGGAAGTGTCTGCAAGTGAGGCCGAAGAAAGAGGCATTTCTTCAGGCGCAGTCAGTCTTGATCGTGTCACGAAAGAACAGTTATATGCTGCATATCGACGTACGCAGGATAGGTACACAAAGTACAGAACACAATATGCAGATCTCGCCCGCCACTATAAGCTCTTAGAGAGGGAAAATGCTAAAGCAAGAGTAAGTTCATACTTTAAAACCTCTGAGCTATATTAGCACACTTACAGAATTATCGCATTTTTACTAACTAGTCTATTATTGTGCATTCTATATTTTCTATTACTTTACTATGGGCCCGCGGCCCTACACATGCGCAGGCCCGGCCGGAAGGCCGAAAGGGACGGAGCAATACAAAAGAAAAGGACATACGACAACTTTCTCTTTCTCTTTGTGTTGCTCCGTCCCTCTCGGCTTCTCCAGTCGTCTGTGCATGTGGAGAGCCCTTTAATCGTTTTTTGCCGTCAACCGATCCAAACGGATATCAAACTTACACTCTGTGACAAATGACAGGACATTTTTCTTACTTAAGACATTTTTCTTTTTTAGAGTGTCCTTGTGGAAACTCAAGACAAAGCTCTACGAAGAATTTCTGAGTTGAGAGAGCAATGTTCCTTGGAACAAAGTGCGAAGGTACACCCTCTACATTAAATGTATGTTTAAATTAAGGTTTTCCGTTTTTTACCAAAAGGGTATAATTCAAATTTTTCGTTTGCAGGCGCATTTAGAAAAGGCTTTACGTATAGAAATTGAAGAAAATCATTTGAAAATAGAAGCGCTTTCCACGAAAGTATCACTACTACAAAATATGAAGCATAATGCAGAAGGTGACAAAGAAGATGTAGAAAGGGAAAATGATGTACAGCTAATCAACATATCAACCGAAAACGATGCAAGCCCGGCTCAAGGAGGGGACTTTAAACCTGCTCATGAAGGCGACTCTTCTTCAAATGAAACCGTATTGAATAGTAAAATAGAAAAAATGGAACAACTCTTAAATAAATATAAAGAATCACTTAAGTCTATTAAAGAAAAAAATTCACAGATGACTACAGAACTTCAGATATTAACTAACGAACTTGAACATAAAACTAAGGAAAATGAACAACTAAAAACCAACATGTCCCAAATAACTGAAGCAGAGAAAAAAATACAAGAACTGAATATGCTGAATGAAGATTTACAAAATAAAATAAATTCATATGATTTTAGCAAATCAAAAGAAATTTCTACTTTCGAATTGGAGTTGCAAAAATCTCAAGAAGAAATAGCCCAACTGCAAAGTAAAATAGACGTGTATAGTAAGAGAGAAGAAGAAAATGCTATATCGTTGGCAGAAAACAAGCTTAGCATTCATAAGGAGCTGGAAGGCAAAGAAGCAGAAATTAAGACCTTAAAAGATAGTTTGTCTTCTGTTAAAAAAGAACTTCAGTCAATAAATATTATTAACAATGATTATACAAGTAGTATAGCAAATCTTGAAGAAGAGCGTTTGAAGTTAAATAAACAAATTGATGAATTACATTTCAACAACTCTAAGATAATAGAAATGGATAATCAAATCCAAGTGTTAACTCAAAAATGCCAATCGTATGAGCAATCAAAAACAAAACGTGAAGAAGAACTAAAATGTCTTCAACTGCAAATGAATCAAGAGACTGCTGAAAAGTTGGCTATGGTGGATAGAAACACTTATTTAGAAAATCGAATTTCCCAGCTATCTGATGATAATTCCAAAAAGAGTAAACAAATCAAACATTTCGAAAATGAACTGCAAAAACTTGTTGAAAAGGAACAAGATTCCGAGGAGCAATCCAACGAAGTTGAATTATGGAAATCCAAATATTCTGACTTAGAGCGAGAAATACAAGAAGAGAGAGAAGAATTAATAAAACTACAAGCAGAAATTGAAAAATTCCTAACAAATGATGAATTACTTCAGAATGAAAATTTGAAATTACTTAGCAAGTTGTCTGAATTAAAATCTGAAAATAAATTGCTACGTCAAAAAACGGACTACATTAAAAATAAATCTAAACTCTTAGTTAATGAAGTAAAAAAATTACAAAAGGACATTAAATCTGTATCTGATGTTATCACGCTATCAAAGGAAACAATATTTATTGATATAATGCCTGAATTGAAATCTAAGCTTGAAGAACTATGCTCCTATTCAGAAATGTATTATAACATAAAGTCAAAATACGATGATTTGGAATTAAACAACGCCAAGCTGCAAAATGAGTTAAAAAATATTACGCAAAAGTACAGCGATAGTTCGAAAGATATAATTAATTTAAGCAATGAAAACAAAAATATTAATGTGTTGATTCCTAGTTATGAGTCCAAAATTATGTTGTTGCAAGAGGAAATACAATCTCTCACTGCTAACCATGGACACTCGAATGACGAAGTTAACCTATTAAGAAACGAAAAAGAAAAATTAATGAATAAGCTTCAAGAAGTTGAAACATTATGCAACTTTCTTCAAAAGAGTTTAGACCACGATAAAAGTCAATATTTAACAGCTTTAGATAAATTAAAACTGCTAGAAGATGAAAAACAGACCCTCCAAAAAAGATTAAATAATTTCGAAAAAGAAAATGAACTGATCAACATAGAAGTTGAAAAATTGAAACTACTGCATAAAGATGATATTACACGATTTGACGTGATGAATGCAGAAAAACAAGCATTAAGTGAAATAGTAACAGAAAAAGAATCTATCATACAGAATTTAGAGCTAAAGTTGCAATCACTTTCACACGAAAATATGAGTCTTGAAAAACAAACTGAAAGCATTGCCAATAGCTTAACAACTCTAGAAATAGAAATCGATGAAGTTCGTAAATCACATGGTGAAATTGAAGCAGAAAAAGATCGTCTTAACTCTATAATAGAAGACTTAGAAAATAAAGAACGAGAACAGATTGCCCTAGTTCCAGAAAATACTAAAAACACGCAAACCGAATGTGAAGACGCTGAGAACAATATTAATAGTAAAACTGCTACTTTATTAGAACACACTAACACTAAAGAACCTAAAAATAACGATTATGTTTTATCTTTACTGACTAACGTTGAAGAGCTCAGTGCAAAGAATTTAGAATTTGAAGAGGAAATTAAACTATTGAAAGATAATAATGTTTTACTGTCACAAAAAATACTAGAGCTTAATAGTAATATTAAAAATAATGAAGCTGAAGAAAATATTATACAGAAGTATCATGCAATATGCAAGAACTATGATATACTTAAAGAAGACAATAAGCGTCTGCAGTCCGATATAGACGGTTTACAGACGTATTTGACCAAAATATCAAAAGAAAATGGTATATTAAATGATAAGTTAAGGGAGTCAATCGCCACAAGTGATAGTAATTTTGGAAAGAGTGATTTAAATAATGTAGATAATAATTTTGAATCATTAAAAAGTGAAATCTTTATAAATAAAGAAAAGATTGATGATTTGGTAAGAGAAAACTCCTTATTGGTTGAAGAAAATCTTGAATTGAAAGATCAATTACGATCACAAAATTATGTTGAACCTAAAAAGCCTTTACATAATGAAGAAAATAATTTTGTCAGTATGGACAAATATAATAACTTACTAATGAACAAAAATAAGTTGGAAGAGAAGTTAATGAACATAGAACAAATGAATAAGTCTGTAGATGGAAATATGCAACAATTGCAGAACAATAACGAAAAACTAAGATTAACGAATGATAAACTGGAAAGAAGACTTGACGAAGCTTTAGTAAGCTTAAGACATTTACATTCTCTGCAAGAGAATACCGAATTGGAATACTTGAGAAATATTCTCTATGAGTACCTCACTGGTTCAGGAACACATTCCATAACACTGGCCAAAGTTTTAGCGGCTGTGGTAAAATTTGATGACAAACAAACTCAAAACATTCTTCAAAAAGAAAAGGAACGTCAAGGACTAGTAAGTTCCAATTATTTTGTGCATCAATCCCGATAACTTTTATTCAATGCCTTAGCAAATATCCATTGAACTAAGTGGCGTCGCTCACTGGTATATGAGTGCACTGCCATTTATTTCTAACTAGCGACCGCCCGCGACTTCGTCTGCGTGGAAAGTGTTTTTGCTATCGAGAGAAATACTTTTTCTGGATGAAAGGTACCCTTGTCCTTCTCTGTACCCCTGAGAACGTGTATACAAAATTTCATGATGATCGGTTCAACGGACTTTCGCATTTATAATATAGTAAGGATAAGCCCCCCTAAGCCAAAGTAACTAGTATTTGCAAATTTTCGTTATCGCTTCGCTTTCGAAACATGTATGGATTTGACGTTTTAAAATTCGATTGTTATCGAAACCTTATGTCAATCCCATACATGTTTCGAAAGCGAAGCGATAACGAAGATTTGCCAATGTTACTTTGGCTAGGCCCTATGGATAGGAAAAAAACCTAGATGCGCCGCTTACGCGCCCGCGCCACGACTGTTGATAGGTGCGTTACCCTTTAGGGCAGTGTTTCCCAACCTGTGGTCCGCGAGTATATGTCCGCGGTGTCATCTCTGGACCATACATAAATGCTAATGTCTCGTAATCGCTACGCTTAGTTAGCACGGCGAACGTGCGCCGACGTGCGGTGAGCGAGACTGAATGAATGATGTGATGTGAGTGAAATAAGTGCGTGCGGGCGCCGGGCCGTGACTCTTCCCCCCACCGCACCGCACTGCTCGCAAACTACGCTTGCGCTCGCCGCACGCCATTAGTGCAATTGTTTCGTTTTGTATTGTAATCTGTGTTGTATCTGTAATAACTAAAATAAATACCTAATCCGAATTTTTTTGCTGTTTATTTTATTAAAGGGGTCCGTGAAAACTGTGCTTGATTTCCTAGGGGTCCGTTGCTGAAAAAGGTTGGGAAACGCTGCTTTAAGGTAACATTCCAATTCACGGATTTCTAATCAATTTTTTTTTTTCAGTTACGGCAGCTTGGACTTTTGTGATATCAAGTATTTTTGGGAGAATCGGATACAGAAAAAAATATTGAGCCTTCTTTAGTTAAATAAATTAAAAAATTTACATCAGTAATTTTTAACAACTAAATTGTAAAAAATGCCATTAATAAATACAGAGGTTTTCTATGTTATATACCTATATAGTCCAACTATTAAACTTTTTTATTAATTATTTAGTGTTAATTGAGGTGAATGCTGTTGTAATAATTATAATTTATTTGTCAAAATAAAATTTTATTAGATTATTGAACACTAAGATTATTTGTAAATAAAATAAGATTAATTTATGTGTTTTGTATTGCATAAAATTTAACCAAATTCCGTACATTAATGAATATTATATGTATATTAACTGTAGTTTAAGTTAATAAATAAATAATATCCAACTATATTGATTTCAATTCATAGTCTTCATACCAATTCAAATGGTTTTGGAAAATAGAATTTATATTGTAACTAAAATTCTGAAAAACATTGCCAAAACTAAGAGCTAACAATAGTCACTTTTTACGCCAAAGTCACTTTTTTGTGTCGTGTTGCGGAAAAAATAAAATACCTGATATTGCCCTTCAGAACTCCAATGCGATCTAGCACCCCTCCAGCAGCAGCTTTTGAATAGCAGCTTTTGAATTTTACAAAAACTAAGTGAGAAAGATAATCCCAACATCTCAAAAGTACAACTTCTTAACTCAATGATACTACTGGTCCGGAGGGGACAATAAACAAAACATACTGAAATTGAAATAACGAAATTCAAACGGAATATTTCTATGCTAGAAATGCAGAAACCGATGTCCTCATAAAAAAAACAGTTGGCTAAAAGAATTTGTTGTTTATTTATTATCTTCACTGCTTTCATCTTCACTATAAGAATCATCAAATTTGTCATCCAATGATACTTTATCAATACCATTCAGTATGTTTTCAATTTCAGATTTTATCTCAGGTGTCATTTTCTGTTGACCATCTTCCTGTTTATTGATGAGCCTGCGAAAACAATTTCCAATTTATAAAAGAGCAAAATATTACACCTGTAATAACATAGATTGATTTTCCATTTTGAGGGATTCCCAAAGTGGTCAAAATCATATTTCCAAGGGTCAAATTAAACGAATGATAAAATAATAATTATTAATTACACTTGATATTTCATAGGATTTTTACAGTAATTTGTCTTTGGGGGTCTGAGGGTCTCTTGCCCTAAATAGTTTGGGAATCCCAGACTTTTATCATTCCATCTATAATTTTTAGTACAAATCGAGTGACAGAACACTTTTAGAATAAATTATGAGTCACCCACCTCAGGATAGTACGCCGTTTCCTCTCAGGAATACCTTTCAACATTGCTTGTACATCTGAACTGATTTGTTCATCTTCTAATTGAATATCCTACAAGCAAACCACAAAAAAAAACAAGTCAGGCTGCTTTAGCAAATCAAAAAACTTTTTCTATGCCATAGATAGAAGTGATAGAACCGATCAAAAACAATTTACTCTGTACTGTACAGCATACATACATACATCCTTTATGGTGCTACCTACCATCATATGAGCTAAAGAGCACAGCCTCCCCACAGAAAAACTAGATTACACACAAAATAATGTTTGTTTTCATGAACACTAAAATAATATAATCAAAATATGCATCACCTATATGGGGAGAGATCACATATAGTTAGGCCTAAATTACAGACCAAAGACAAAGATTTCAAAAACCTGGCCCCTTATTGTCTAATTTTCAAAATCTATCGCAATTGCTCTCATTTGACGGATGGATGTGACACATTGCTGCATTTTCTTTGGTAAGTTTCTGTTTGTGCCAAAAAGAAGCATCAAAGTATCACATCCTGAAAGCGATTGTGATAGATTTTGAAATTAGACAATTAGCCACCCGATTTGAAAAGAGGGACCTACTAGCTACTAGTCCTACTAAAATATATTTCAACTCCAAAATTAGGTTGGAGAGTCATGTTAATCCAAGGACCGGAACCGCTTACATTTAAAGCGGTTTTTGATTGGGTATTTCATAGACTTGTTTTCAAAAACCCTATCAATACGGGTACCTAACCCAAGTAAGCACTTACCGAATTCGAAAACCCTATGGAGGAAACCCTATATAAAGGCTTATACTTAGTTCCACCAGGGCTACTATTGTCTATATAAAAATCTAGCGCATTTGACAGATGGATGTGACACATTGCTGCATTTCTATTGTAAGTTTTTATTTGTGCCAAAAAGAAGCATCAATGTATCACATCCTAAAAGGGATTGCGATAGATTTTGAAATTATTATTAGATTAGACAATTAGTTCCCTGGGCTTACCATTAAATGGGTTTTGATTGGGTATTTCATGAACCGCTTAGGTACCGTTTAAAAGGGTTTTTGATTGGGTATTTTATAGACTTGTTTTTAAAAATCCTATCAATACGGTAAGCATAACTAAGGGAAACCCTATAATTTGGTAAGTTTTTTAATAGGGTTTCCCTATCAATTGGGCTAGCCAAAAAAAAGGGGTTTTCAGGTCCCTGTGTTAATCATGCAGTCCGATCCGATTCTAAAGCCAATCCTAAAAGATTTTTTATGTAAAACATAATAAATCAATACTCACTTCAAACGACTTACAACATTTAGCGCACGCTTTTTTATCAGAGGCACATTTGCCACATAGTAAATGGTAGGCATGTTTGATAGTCTTCTGTTTACAATCAATGCATTTTCTAGGTGCTGAGAGCGGTTTATACTTTTTATATTTAATTTTCCATCCAATTATATCTTTGCATCTATTGCAAACACCTGAAATTTGCAGTGTATTCATTGATTTGGTTTTGTTGCTTGTATCATGTAAATCATTTTTGAAGGCTGTCCTGTTCTGATATTTCTGCGGTCGCTTTCTGGATGTGTTACCCCTTGATGTGCTCATTATTAATAAGAAACGCTTACAACAATAACTTTTTCAAAATACTAATCAAGTTATTTTTAATAATAAAGGGTCATATATCCGCACATGAAATTTTATTTTAGGTTAGGTTTATACACAGACAGATTACTTTTTTTTTTTTTTTTTTTTTCTTTTTTTTTAAAGGAGCTTTTGTAATAATGTTACATGTCAGCCCCATCGTAACTATAATTTTATGTGGGGATATGCAGATAAATTAAAAAAATTATACTAATTAACATTAGGTATTCGGCCTTAAACTGATGCTCTGTGCTGCGAATCTGTAAGTCAACACAGCTGCTTCAGACGTAGGGTCCGAAAGCGCACTCAGGAAGACGCCAACATCAAGCTGATTGACTTTCAGCTTCGCGGCCAAGTCCTCACGTAATGCTCGATTCCTGACACACTCCACCAACAAATGTTGGACATCTTCTATTTTTTCACACAGAGTGCAATTAGGAGAGCTAACTTTTTTCACCATATATACTAATTTGGGTTTATTGAGGCGCGTTCCAAACCTAAACTCCGAGTGCAACCTAACCACAACCGAACGCTCTAACGGCGTTCCAAACATTTGAGCGTGACGTTCGGTTGACACACAACCGTGGGCCTTACTATGAGCTCTTATAGCAGGACTTATATTGAACGGTTTTACTTTTTCGTACCATGATCTCAACGGTTAGTATGAAAGCAGGCCTTAAGCAGTCTTGTTTACGGCCTGCTTTTGAAGTGAATGGTTTCTTATTTGCTGATGGTAAGCCCCCTGGTCGTTCCAAACGTCAGAGCGTTGCAACCAAACAACCATCAAAAATGATGGTTGTAAAACGCTCTGACGTTTGTCTATAGAAAAAATGTCAATGTCATTTGACATTATTTTGTATTTTTGATGTTTTTATGTCTAATTTTTAAAATAATCATGGTAGATCCTCAAAAAACGGATTTTGTTTGACTTAGCGTTATACTAAATCAAACAAAATCCGTTTTTTGAGGGTTGCGTTCAGAACGTTTGAGCGTCGGTTGTTTGGTTGTTTTTTAACTCGCTCTAAGGTTTGGAACGACCAAGAACTTTAAATGTCAATGTCAATACAAATTCTTCATTTTCTATTTGGAATACGAATAATTTAAACTTTTCTTTATACTAAATCAAATAAAATCCGTTTTTTGAGGATCTACCATAATTATTTTAAAAATTAGACATAAAAACATCAAAAATACAAAATAATGTCAAATGACATTGACATTTTTTCTATAGGCAAACGTCAGAGCGTTTTACAACCATCGTTTTTGATGGTTGTTTGGTTGCAACGCTCTGGGGCCTTACTATGAGCTCTTATAGCAGGGCTTATATTAAACTGCCTTACTTTTTCGTACTATGACCTCAACGGTTAGTATGAAAGCAGGCTTTAAGCAGTCCTGTTTAAGGCCTGCTTTTGAACTGAACGGTTTCTTATTTGCTGATGGTAAGCCCCCTGACGTTTGGAACGACACGGTTGTGTCAACCGAACGTCACGCTCAAATGTTTGGAACGACCACACTGGTTCGATATTGAAAAATATGGAAAAAATATGGTACATGGGAGTTAAAATGTACGGAGGCGCATGAATTTTTTTTTGAGGATAGTTTATAATACGCCTAACAACATTTGTAGTAGCACTTTTCTCTAAAATGACTTCTTCATGGTTAAAAAAATTCACAAAGATTTTTTTGTATGGAATAAAATACATTAAGGGTTTTTTCTCGAAATGATATAAAATGTTACACCAATGAGATATTGTGGAGGCTAGAGGAGCTTATTGTGAACAATTTTTGTCTTGACACCGAATGAGTATTTTTGCGTACTTTTGAGATACAGGTGATCTAACTTTTAAAAAATATCTATATTAAAAATATCAAAAATTACCACGTGTTAACCACTCAGATGTATTTTAAACATTTAAAAAAGTTTTTTTTATTTACCGCAATGACACTTTTAATAAAATATTATATACAACTACAGTGGTGGACGGATAATTATATACACCAGTCGATTTTCATACAAATGGGGTAACTTTGAAGCCTTGGTTCTCAGCTAGGGAATGATCAAACTGTGATCTGATGAGGCAATCTAGGGAGTGAATGAAGGAGATCCACACACACCCAACTAATGTGATCAGCATTTTAAGATATTATACAAATAAGATTAGAAAGAACATAAGGGTTTTATACAAATGAGGTAACTTTGAAGCCTTGGTTCTCCGTCAGGGATTGATGGAGCTGTGATGTGATGATGGCTATGCAGGAAGTGAATAAAGGAGATCCAAATCGCTATACACACCCAACTGATCTGATCAGCATTTTAAGAACCGTTTGGATAAATGTTTAAAAATACCACATTAATATCATTCAAATGTATAAAAATCCTGGAACTGAGAACTTTGATCTTTACAGCTCAGATCAGTTGGGTGTGTATAGCGATCTGAATCTCCTCCATTCATTTCCTAGATAGCCATCATCAGATCACAGCTCCATCAATCCCTGGCGAGGAACCAAGGCTTCAAAGTTCATTTGTATGAAAATCGAATAGTGTTTCTAGTTATCAGTCCACCACTGTTTATTGGTAGGAAATCAACACGTGTGATTATTTCATGTTCTTCTTGTTGTGCAAACAAGATGTTTATGAATTTAAAAATGTCAGGGATGGATGGAGCTGTGATGTGATGATGGCTATCCAGGAAGTGAATGGAGGAGATTCAGATTACTATACATACGCAACTGATCTGATCAGCATTATAAGAACCGTTTGGATAAATATTTTAAAATACTGACATAATATTGTATAGAAATCATGAAACTGAGAACTCTGATCCGTACAGCTCATATCAGTTGGGGGTGTGTATAACGATCTGGATCTATTCCATTCACTTCTTGAATAGTTACCTCATTTGTATCACCACGTCACAGCTCCAACAATCCCTGGCGAGGAACCAAGGCTTCAAAGTTACCTCATTTGTATAAAAATCGACTTGTGTTTCTAATTGTTCGTCCACATGTGATATTTCATTCCAAACAAGTATAATAGGAGAGATCTAATACTGATCTAATTCACATTTTCTTTCGAATTCCGATTACTTCCAATCCTTTGGTAACACATCTATAAAAACTTAAGTAAAGTAAGCCATTTACATAAAACACGTAATGTTACCTGAAGCTAACGACCTCATTTTAAATGATACCGAAGTTGAGGAAGAAGCTCTTATCCCAGAGAATAATAAACCGATATTACTATTGTAATTATGCCTCCAGAAAACATCGAAAATCCTGCATGCATCTCTCAGTTGCGCTGATATTGATGTCTCGTGATGTCAGTCGTAGTGATTTTATGTAGGTAATTGTTATTCCATAATATGACACATTTTTTAATTCATAAACATCTCGTTTGCACAAGAAGAACATGAAATATCACACGTGTTGATTGTCCACCAATAAACAGTATTGGACTGATAATAAATTAGAAACACCATTCGATTTTCATACAAATGATGTAACTTTGAAGCCTTGGCTCACCGTCAGGGATTGATGGAGCTGTGATCTGATGATGGCTATCCAGGAAGTGAATGGAGGAGATCCAGATCGCTATACACACCCAACTGATCTGGGCTGTAAAGATCCGAGTTCTCAGTTCCAGGATTTCCATACATTTTAATGCTATTATCGCGGTATTTTTAAACATTTATCCAAACGGTTCTTAGAATGCTAATAAGATCAGTTAGGTGTGTATAGTGATTTGGATCTACTCCATTCGCTTCCTGGATAGCCATCATCACATCACAGCTCCATTAATCACTGACGGAGAACCAAGGCTTCAAAATTACCTCATTTGTATAAAAACCTTATCTTCTTTCTAATCTTATTTGTATAATCTCTTAGAATGCTGATCACATTAGTTGGGTGTGTATGTGGATCTCCTTTATTCACTCCTTAAATAGCCTCATCAGATCACAGTTCGATCAATTCCTGGCTGAGAACCAAGGCTTCAAAGTTACCTCATTTGTATGAAAATCGACTGGTGTATATAATAATCCGTCCACCACTGTAGTTGTATATAATATTTTGTTTAAAGTGTCATTGCGGTAAATAAAAAAACTTTTTCAGATGTTTAAAATACATCAGAGTGGTTTTAAACACGTATCACGTGGTAATTTTTGATATTTTTCATATAGAATTTTTTTTAAAGTTAAATCACCTGTATCTTAAAAGTACGCAAAAATACTCATTCGGTGTCAAGACAAAAATTGTTCACAATAAGCTCCTCTAGCCTCCACAATATCTCATTGGTGTAACACTTTATATCATTTCGAGAAAAAACCCATAATGTATTTTTTTCCATACAAAAAAATTTTTGTGAATTTTTTTAACCATGAAGAAGTCGTTTTAGAGAAAAGTGCTACTACAAATGTTGTTAGGCGTGTTATAAACTATCCTCAAAAAAATTTTCATGCGCCTCCGTACATTTTAACTCCCATGTCCCATATTTTTCAATTACGAACCAGTGTGCGACGTTAGAGCGTTCGGTTGTGGTTAGGTTGCACTCGGAGTCACGTTTGGAACGCGCCGCGAATCGTTGGCGTCAAATTTTGATGTTATTTTGAAGTTTATTTATGGTAGTTCTTTTTCTTATATAATACATACCTACCTACATAATTAAAATACCTAGGTAATATGTAAAAAAATATGCCCGTTTCAACACAAAGTTTAGTTAAAATAGCAGCTTGGGGTGGTGTTGTTGTATGTTCAACCGGATTTTATTTACAGACTGTGTTAGTGGACAGGGTTAGAAATTATGATTATTACAAAGCTGCATTAAAAACTTTGAGAACTCATGCTGGTGCTGTACATTATTTAGGAGAACCAATAAAGGATAAAAGATTTAAGCTCTCTGATTCTGAAAATAATTTTTCTGACGGTACAACAGCTAGATTCACTATACCAGTGTCTGGCACAAAAGATAGAGGTATTTATTTTATCTGGGCAAGAAGAGAGAACAACGAGTGGAAGATTACCAAGGCTGAATTATCGCTCAAGTCTAAACCTGATGCTAGACTAGTAGTGGTGAAGGAAGAATAAAGGTATGTTCATGTGAGGCGATCAAACAAATTGTTTCATTGAGTGATTACTGATTAAAGAATGAAGATACCTATATCTCGTTTTTTTATATTATGTGACACTACTCTGAACAAACCTATAAACAAAATACATTGCTAATTCCTGTTGATATTCACCGATTGTGTTTGAACCATAAGTCTCATCATTTCGTAGCATGTTAATAAATTAAATAGGTAAGTAAGAAAAAAGTAATAACAACCCTTTTTCTTTCAGGTTAAGTTATAGAAATGTTTGTGGGAACGTCAAAGGAGAAGTTTTTCTATCACAATACTTTACTTTGTTTAGTTAAAGCCTTACAAGGTCAAAACACTATTGTCGATCTTCGTAATGATTCCTATGTTTGTGGACTTATTGCTTCAGTAGATGGGTAAGAATGATATATGAAACTGATTTTCTCTCATAAATTCAGAAACATAATTTAGAATAAAATTAATATAGTGGTAGAAACACTAGTCCATTTTCATACAAACAAGGTAACTCTGAAGCCTCGGTTCTCCAGGGATTAATTGAACTGTTATCTGAATTATGGCTGTCCAGGGAGTGAATGGAGGAGGTCCAAATCGCCATACACACCCAACTGATCCAATCAGCATTCTAAGAGCTATTTGAAAAAAAAACAAGCAAAAAAATAGCTTTAAAATGTATGGAAATCCTGAAACTGAGAACTCTGATCCTCACAGCTCTTAGAATACTGATCAAATCAGTTTGGTGTGGCGATCTGAATCTCCTTCATTCACTCCCCGGACAGCCATCATCAGATTACAGTTCAATCAATACATGCCTCCCCTAGCATGACCACCGAAACGCGAATGATATAGCGATTTATCACGTTTAACTGTCAAAAGACAAAGGGTTTTGACAGTTGAGTGTTATATAGTGTTTCGGTGGTCATGCTAGGGGGGCTGTAAAGGGCTTTAAAGTTACCTCATTTGTTTAAAAATCAACTATCCTTTTCTGGTTATCTTTATCTTATCTTTATTATTATGAATTTGTAATATCTCTTTCAGTTTCATGAATATTTCAATGTCAAATGTTGTTTATTGTGACCCTCAAGGAAATGAATATTCATTTGAAAATTTGTTTATACATGCTCGCAACATCAGATACGTTCATGTACCACAATCGGTAAGTTGTCAGCTATAAAGAGAAAATGTTATATTATTATTGATGTGTGAACCTATGTATTATTACAATAATGTAACATCCATTTATTTTTCTAGACTCCAATCTTACCAACTATCAGAAATGAATTGAAAACAAGAGAAAGAGGCCCACCAAAGAAACCTGTTGAAAAATCAAGAAAAGCTAAGAAAGCTCTCAAGCTTCATATGGAAACTGTAGCGTCCATTTAGTTAAAAGATTAGGTACCTAGGTACATCATTTTTTTAGTAAAATAAATAAAAGTACCTAGTTATTTTTGGGTATCATTCATAAAGCAGAATTTTACCACTACCTACATTATATTTTAAACTAGCTTCTGCCCGAGATTTTCGCGTGGAATTCCCCATCAAAATCTCTATCTTTCAAAGATCACACGCACATGGGGGTAATTATGTAACTTTGTTGCAATGAACTCTGACAGAAATCGCAGATTCATTGCTGCTTTAGTAAGAACCAATGTAACAACTATCTTAACTAAAGCAGCGGGGTAATTACGTAACTTTGTTGCAATCAACTCTGACAGAAATCGCAGATACATCGCTGCTTTAGTAAGGACCAATGTGACAACTATCTTAACTAAAGCAGCAATGCAACTGCGCTTTCAATCGATTTCAATCGAGAATTGTTAGCAACAGACTTACGTAATCAACGGGCTGAACGTGGATTACGTAAGACTTACTAAAGCAGAGATGTAGGTAACTGCGATTTCTGTCATAGTTGATTGCAACAAAGTTACGTAATTACCCCCCTGCTATCGAATTACGTAACTCTGTTGTTAACAATTCTCGATTGAAATCGATTGCAATCGCAGTTACATTGCTGCTTTAAGTTAGATATTTCTCATATTGGTCCTTACGAAAGCAACAATGAATCCGCGATTTCTGTCAGAGTTGATTGCAACAAAGTTACATAATTACCCCCCTGATTATGTAACTTTGTTGCAATCAACTCTGTCAGAAATCGCAGTTACATTGCTTAAACTGAACAACTTTCTAGGATAGGTTGGAAAACGATTTTTTTTTCACCTTTCCATTCTAAGTCGATCAGCTGGGGCTGACATACATATTGTATGAGGGTCTGAACATTTTATTTCGTTTTTCGAAGTACTATGTTCCTTGGAAAAAGTTGTTTAGTTTAAGCATGGACGAAATAAATTCGTCCATGGTTTAAGCAACAGTATCACCTGTTTCAGTATTGTTACCTACATAATTTGGTTCCACCTTATATTATATGCGTGATCCGGCGCTTAGGTGTATACAATTTAAAGGAATACAACAAAAAACTTGTTTTATATAAGTACATAATAACCTCTAATTTATTGTCTATAAAATTATAAATAAAATATATCTCTTATTTTTCTCTGCACAATATACCTACTTTTATGTATTCTGACAATATACAATAAACATTTACTTAATACAATTTTGACACCGCAGAACAATGATATTAGAGTTAACAAAAATTCGAATATCGCCGCAGAAGCAATGAATTGCATTGGCAAATATATGACACTCGAGGCGACGCACGTCATCAAAATTGCACCTCATCCCACCTGCTACTGCAAGCAAGCAAAGCACACATAGCTTTTTGAATTTAATGAAAAAACAAAAACGCAAGGCTATAAATTGGGCTTCATCCAGGAAAATGCGGGTAAATTCGCTATCAATAAACTGGAGAGATCATACACATGAACAGTCCACGATGGACAATACTGCCGATGGAGCTGTCAACAAACTACTGCAATAAATACGGCAGTGATGTTGCTCGGACACTGAATCTTGTCATTTATTCCGATCGACGCGTGTTCCAAGCAACCGGTTTCTAGAGACCAGGGGGCTTACCATCAGCAAATAATAAACCGTTCAGTTCAAAAGCAGGCCTTAAACAGGACTGCTTAAGTCCTGCTTTCATACTAACCGTTGTGGTCATAGTACGAAAAAGTAAGGCAGTTCAATATAAGCCCTGCTATAAGAGCTCATAGTAAAGCCTCAGTGGCATATCCGAAAGCATAGAAGTGTATATTCTTCGATTCGACTACATTTAGGTACTATAATATTGATAAGGTGGGATTTTAAAAACTTAAGTTGTTTAGGTTGCGATTTTGTGACGTCGCGTCGAATGTATTTAAACTACAAGTTATTCACGTCCAACGACCTAAAATCTATGGAATGGAACAAGCATTCCGTTCAAAAAATAGCACCAAGCTAAATTATAACCAAGTGGGCGGGGCTAAAAATGCTGGCATTTAGTTAGGCCACACAAAGCGACTGAATACAGCCCGTGGATTACGTAACTCTGTTGCTAACAATTCTCGATTGAAATCAATTGAAAGCGCAGTTACATTGCTGCTTTATGTAAGATAGTTCTCATATTGATCATTACTAAAGCAGCAATGTAACTGCGATTTCTGTCAGAGTTGATTGCAACAAAGTTACATAATATCCCCCTGGTTGCATTAGCGACCACAATCTGTGCGTGGATTACGTAAGTCTGTTGCTAACAATTCTCGATTGAAAGCGCAGTTGCATTGCTGCTTTAGTTAAGATAGTTGTCACATTGGTTCTTACTAAAGCAGCGATGTAACTGCGATTTCAATCGAGAATTGTTAGCAACAGACTTACGTAATCCACGTACAGCTCATAGATATTTTCTATACATAAACGAAAAAAATATTCTTATGATACGTTATCTCTGCATCCTTTTTTACAGTTTGACTACACAGGACGAGATTTCTAAAGTCTGGTTTACATTATCTTTGTCTTTAGTAGAGTGCTTTAGTAGCGGGCGAGTAGATTCGAATGCGAGTGCTTTAGTAGTTTTGGCACAGAATACATAATAGTGTTTTGGTGCGTTTCCAGTGAGCGTTTACATGCTTCCAGGGGGCTTACTATCAGCAAATAAGAAACCGTTTAGTTCAAAAGAAGGCCTTAAACAGGATTGCTTAAGGCCTGCTTTCATACTAACCGTTGAGGTCATAGTACGAAAAAGTAAGGCAGTTCAATATAAGCCCTGCTTTAAAAAAGAGCTCATAGTAAGGCCCCAGTACAGTGTCATTTGACTGCACTCTCCTAAATACGCTACTAAAATGTCGATTTACATGCTTCCAGTGCGAGGAAAGTGTCGCGCGGGGTGTGAGCGGCCGCGCAGGGGGTTCTACTGGAAAGCGATGATTCCGGTTGAAAGGCTACTAGAACGTTACTCTCTTTAGTCATAAAACGACCGTTTACATGTTTCAACTAAAGCACTCTACTAAAGACTAAGATAGTGTAAACCTTTATATTATCCGGCGGTATCCCCCTGCCCGTGGTGCTATTTTTTAAGCATTGCAATTACACTTCTATAGATTTTATTCCGCTGTTCACGTCTTTATTTAAGTATATACATTTTCTTTGATCAATAAAAGATACTCTGACTGAAGTAATTATTCTATATACAATAAAATTGCAGTTTTATCCTTTTGCAATTATTTTTCGATGTGTAATTTCTAAAATCTATTCATGCTGGCGCAGAGTCGAAGCGAATCAAAGCAAACCTTTTTATCTCCGAAGAAGTGTATCAATAACCTTATTGATTATAAGGGTGAATTTGCTTTAGCTTATAAACGCTTTATACGCGCTTCGACTCTACTCTAGCATGAATCGACCCCAATAGTGGCACTTCACATGGCTGTTCGTTTTCAAGTAGGTAGCATATTCGCCGTGCCTATTTGTCAATTAATCGTGTCAAGACTTATCTAAATTAAACGAACACCTTCCACACTTGTAGATAAGTCAAACATGTTTGCCTGATTTGTCTACGGACGCGTAGTCAAGTATACGCTATCCCACTTATTAATAAAGATTGTATAGCAGATGTATAGTTACACTACACAGTGTTTTGTCACTTTCTTTTCAATGTCAAACTCAAATAGTTTGACAGAGAGTAACCATTGTGTAACTATACATCTGCTATACAATCTTTATTAGTAAGGGGGTAGGTATGTATTTAAAGACTGGTTTACATTATCTTAGTCTTTAGCAGAGTACCTACTTTAGGAGAGTGCTTTAGTTGAAACATGTAAACGGTCGTCTTATGACAAGAGAGTAACGTTCTAGTAGCCTTTCAACTGGAATCATCGCTTTCCAGTAGAACCCCCTGCGCGCCCGCGCCCGCGCCGCCCGCTCACCTCCCGCGCGACACTTTCCTCGCACTGGAAGCATGTAAATCGACATTTTAGTAGCGTAAATACGCTACTAAAATGTCGACTAAAGCACTCTACTAAATAGTAGAGTGCTTTTGTCAAATGACACTGTACTGGAAGCATGTAAACGCTCACTGGAAAGGCACCAAAACTACTAAAGCACTCTCATTCGAATCTACTCGCACGCTACTAAAGCACTACTAAAGACTAAGATAATGTAAACCAGTCTTTATTTACACTTAATATTATTTACTATATTTATTAATTATCTATATTTAATACTTACATAACTAATGGATAAAAACGCCAATATGAACGTTCAGATAGGGCTCTCCCGCACACAGGCAACTAACCACAACCACAAAATGCCGCCACACCTATTTCCTGTAGTTTTCATACATTTTATATGAACTGCGCACACTGTTGACGCCAGAGGCGTGTTTTCGTTCAGCGAGCGATTGCTGGCTGGCGCTACCGGTGCTGTTTTCGTTTATGCTAGTGACGTCACGCTGCTGCCGATCGGCAGGTCGCAGCTCGCAATCAATCCTCCTCCAAAGGTGGTTTGCATCGCTGCTTGCTGCCATAGAGTAATTTATATGTCACTGTCAGCGGTATTGTTGTTGTTGATCCAGTTCGGTAAATTATGTATATTATATAAAATCATTACAGAATTCTTCTGTCAGAAGACCTATTAAAGCACTTTTAGTATTTCGGTTCATTTTCACTTCGCGCCAAAAAAGTAACTTGGCTGGTTACCATCGCTTGATAAAAACCCGTTTTCGTTTCCCGCAGCACATGCGCAGCAGTTTGTGACGTCATGAGCTGCGCATCGCTGCGGCCGCTAGCTAAACGAAAACAGGCCTCAGTAGTCGCTACACGCTTATATGAATGGCGGCGCGGCGTTTTTGGCTGTGGCGTGTGGCCCGGGTGCGGGAGCCCTTATGATATTTTACATCTATTCTTATATTTTTTTTTCATTATGGTGTAATTTTTATATTCTTATCATCATTGCTTTCCTAAGTATCCTTTACTTTGCAAGGCAAAATAGACGAATGTGTACATAATATATGGTCGTTTTCATTGACCATGGCAAACATACGAACACGCACAGCTATGTGTAGGTAGTACCAGCAATTAATTTTAATTCATTGTATGGAATTATTGATAATTTGTTTGTCCTTATTCGATTCAGTTTTTGAATCGCTGTCATAATCATGATTATGAGTTACAGTCACATCTTGAGTTGCTTCATTTGCATTGTGAGTATGATCGTTGGGCTCAACTACATTAATCGCATAAGGCAAGAACAACTTGGGCTTTGTAAATCCGAAATTGCTACTTTTCACTGCTTGTTTGTAAACTTCTCTATTTCGTTGCTGATTTTCGTATGTTTCTTGAGTATTGGAATATTTCTGTATGTAATTGTTTATATCTAAATTTCTAAACTTGTATTTTTCATGTTTATTCAATTTCTGAACCTTCTCTATGTCTTGATTGTTTTTATAAGAACCGTCTACTCGTCCATTGATAATGAAGATTGGTTGGGACAGGGGACCACGGTTTTTGCGGTCGGGTTCGGGCCCTTGAACACTTGTGTTCTTGTGTGCTTCGACAATGACAACTTGTTTAAATCGAGGTTGTTTCGTATCGTTTCTTGAATTATTGCTGCGGGGATGTTGGAAAACACTGGAACTTTTGAACGTCGAACCTTGAACTGTCGCTGAAGTTTGAGGATCGGACGTCTGACTGCATAAGAAATTAGATTGATTGATGTTCGTGATTATAGACGTCGGGCTAGGTGACGACTGCATTACATTCGGTCTTTGCAACGTGTGTGGATTAAGTATGGCTGCAACAACGAAATGATCACATCACACCTTACCTTATGTATACTCTAGTCAAAGTAGTCAACTTACGGAAAGAATGTTTACAAACATACCATACCTACTTAACATCAAAAGTATATGTTTATTGAATGTTTTATAATTATATTAATATCATTGATAGCTTACCTACGTTATCCAAGTTGTATTTATGGTGTTGTCGAATATTTGCGAAAAATGCGCAAAGTTTTGTTTACAAACATTCTTTCCGTAAGATGGCTGGAGTATAACTTTACAGATAAACGTTGAACAGGAGGAAATCGAAAAATGGTAGTTTCGTTTGTAAATGTAGGTAAAGTCGATAAGTAAAAGTTCGTAACGAATAAAAAGTCGTAGCGGTGCCTTAATAAGCTACTGCCGTACTCAGAGGTTTAATGCTTCATTAAGTATCGTGTCGTCTTATACTTCACTATGGAAACGAAACAGATAGCAACAATTTTAAATAAGGCATTAAACTTAATTGACGTCTCTGAGTACGAGGGTAAGCAATCATATTCTAGAATAGGCCCATGAATAAATGTTAGTTAAATAAGTTGTCATTATTTATCATTCATTGTCATGTCATTACGAGTACCTAGGTATCACACCAATATTCCGTGCAACAATAATTGCTTCCCAATACCGTCGACAACGCTCGGTAGCACGAGATGAGTGTTAAACATTTGACTAAATTACCTTGTGGTTTGAATTTGGCGAGGTGCGCATAGACTTGTTTGATGCGCTCGATGTTGACCTGCGAGGCCTTCCCGTGGTCGAGCATGGGCAGCGGGTAGTGGCGGCCGACGATGCAGCGCGCCGACTGCTGCACCGTCTCGGGCGCCATCCACGGCTCGTGTACGTACCGCGATGGCATATTTTTCAACGCCGGTATATATTGCCTGTGGATTCAATCAATCAAATCAAAATAAGTATTCTTTATTCAAATAAGCTCACTTAAGGCGCGGTGGTAGTAAAACTAGCGCCGCCACTACATTTATTTTTATTACTTGTAAACCAAGTCAATATTTAAAAAAAGCTCATGTAATAATCTTTTAAATTGTCTCTAATATAATCTCTTAAATTTTTTGAATAATTCTTCAACAGTTATCATTCATTCTGTAAGTTTTAAAATCCATAATTGCCAAAAGTGGCCACTTTTGCTCTATCTTCTGGTATGGGTACCTACCTAACTTATTTAAAAAAATTATATTAAATTATCTGCCAAGTAAGTTAATTGGTACATAACCAGAACCTGTGAAACTGACCTTTATCAATCAAAAGTGTAAATAAGACATTATTTTAGTAATGAACCTCTTTAGTGTTAGAAAAAGTAGATTAATTCAGTTACCTAATGAAGTCGCCGTTAGGGTCAGTTTTCCTTCCAAACCGGACCGGGCAATAACAGTGGAAAAATTGTTGGAAGAACGAAGAGCAAGACAACCACATCCACATGCCCGCATTCACGGACCAATCCGCATCGAGGAGCAGCTCGTCAAATACCTGAAAGTAACCAGAAAAATTATGACAGTTGATTTCAATATTCATAATTAACGTGGCTGCAATACATGGTTACTATTAAGAGCGTTTATGCGCTACACTAGCGCCGCCAATGGATAAAAATCATAGTGCTTAAATAAAGACGAAATTGTGTTCTTATAGTGTACTCCGAAGAAGCTTTGTAGTAGGTAAGTACTTTGTAGTAGGTAAGCTATATTTTCTAGCCTGTCGTTTAGTTTAATGGCGTAAACAACAAAAACGACAGGCTAGAAAATATTGTTTAGTCTGAAAGTCTAGTATTGTTTAGTATGAAAGTATAATTATTAATTATCACGGGGTGGCGATGGCGGAACTGTGCGCCCGAACCGAACTGTGACTTCACTGATATGTGTGAATCAGCACGCGTAGCATGAGCAAACGGGACTCTTGTCTACGAAGACTTGCTTGTCGGGTCGTCTAAATATGCGAGCACAGTTTGACAGACAGGTGGGACTCGCTCTCAGATTTTTATAATCTTTTAATGTCTTTTTATTACAAATATGAATTTTAAAAGGTAACATTTTTATTTCAACATCAATAAACGTCGAAATTATCTAAAATGATCCGAAATAATTTAGTTTAAACATGATTCTTATTTTAAAATAAGTTCTAAGTTAAAGAGACACTCAAGAGAGCGTTCACTTCCGTAGACAAAGCTCTCTCGAGCTCGAGAAGAACTAATGTTGCCAATAGTAAATTATTACCATAATTGCCATCGTTTCTCATAAAGTGCTGTTCCTTTCTATACATTTCACGACGCAAAACATAAAACTGAGTAAAATTTAGCTGTATGGATATAGATTCGCTTGCCTTTCTTTTATTAAGAGAATTTTGAACACACTTGTTAATTTAGTAGTCTGTGGAAACTGACGCGAAAATTATGAGTGGGTCTCCAGCTTCCTCATAGGCTATAGAGAAATTCTAAGCATGCCATATTTTAAAGCATAATAGCAGCAATCAAACTTCCAGACATAATAATAGCAGCCACCATAAGCTCGTTACCATGAGTTGTTTTATGTGTGCGAGCTGGCGACACGTGTCTACAGCTTACACATGCCGTTAAGGCAAACCAGTGAGGTTAGGGTTTTAGACTATAGTCAGAAATTTAGAGCCTAATTGCAGCAATAAGATCCAAAAAAACCAACCATCACACTCATATACTCTTGAAACTACGAGCATAAAACTGTGTGCGAGCTGGGGACCCGTGTCACTGGCTTGCACAGCTGTATTTTCGTAATTATTTTAGCTACGATTATGTTCTATACCTCAAAATTTTCAGCCGAATTGCAGCATTAGGCTCCAAATTTTTCAAAACTTTAACTCGAAAGGTTTTGGAGCTACGAGCCGATATCTATGTGTAAGCTGGGGACCCGTGTCACCGGCTGACACATGGTGAATTGCTGTAACTGTATATGTTAGAGTTTCGTTTTAAAGATCAAATGATATGTTATAATTGCAGCACACACGAGGCAAAATTTCAAATCTCTGGGCCTTTTAGTTTCGAAATTATAAGCCAAAAACCGTTTTCCCGCCATAAAATTCAAAAGAATGGCTCGGAAGCGGCTAATCGCGCCGTTGCCGTTCCGTACGCTACACTATTGCAATCGAATTTGAACCTAAGAGCTAGTATTATTTTGAGTCATTTTAATTTGCGCTCTCGATCGTTTTAATTTATGTACTGAGAATTTTAGTCTAAGAGGTAGGGGTTAACTAATTTAATATAAAAGCAAAGTCTATTTATATAGGAATGTTTATATCGCTAAGGTATAGGTACTTTATTTTATTTTATTAACACGTTTTTATTAGGTTATAAATTTTGATCACTCGATCAGTTCAAATAGGGATGTAGCGATTATACAAAAACATCGTAACCATAAAAAAAGACCATAAAACCACAGGATTTTTTATTAATTAACTGGATAAAAAGAGATTTAAAAAAGAACAAATAAACTTTTCACGCAGATGAAGTCGCGGGCGGTCACTAGTCGACTATAATAGGTATACCTAGGCACATTTGGAGCAAATAATCAACATAACTAAAACTTTTTAACCGACTTCAAAAAGAGGAGGAGTTATGTATGTTACTCGATTACTCGAAGACTGCTGGACCGATTTGAAAAATTGATTTTTTGTTTGAAAGTATATACCGGCCACTAATTACTGTAACACAACACTTTTTATCGAAATAAATTTATTGTTATTGTTATTGTTATATACTTCCAAGTTGGTCCCATTATCATGAAGTCAGGATCTAATGATGGGTTCCTGGACAAATCAAGGGAACTCTTCAAATATTATAGGCACACCTATAGCGATTTTGGTATTTTCTTAAGTAACCTATGCATTTGCTTTCGGAAAGTACCATTTCGGTGAAATGGAACTGATGATGAAGACCATACATGATAATCGGAATTATTCAATACTAAGTTTCATTGGTGCGAAATGATTACTTTTACTTGGTTGCATTAATTATTTTAAGCTCCTTAAAATAAAGTACCTGTACCTTAGCGATATAAACATTCCTATATAAATAGACTTTGCTTTTATATTAAATTAGGTAACCAGTTTTATCAGCTCCTACCTCTTAGACTAAAATTCTCAGTACATAAATTAAAACGATCGAGAGCGCAAATTAAAATGACTCAAAATAATACTAGCTCTTAGGTTCAAATTCGATTGCAATAGTGTAGCGCACGGAACGGCAACGGCGCGATTAGCCGCTTCCGAGCCATTATTTTGAATTTTTTGGCGGGAAAACGGTTTTTGGCTTATAATTTCGAAACTAAGAGGCCCAGAGATTTGAAATTTTGCCTCGTGTGTGCTGCAATTATAACATATAATTTGATCTTTAAAACGAAACTCTAACATATACAGTTACAGCAATTCACCATGTGTCAGCCGGTGACACGGGTCCCCAGCTTACACATAGATATCGGCTCGTAGCTCCAAAACCTTTCGAGTTAAAGTTTTGAAAAATTTGGAGCCTAATGCTGCAATTCGGCTGAAAATTTTGAGGTATAGAACATAATCGTAGCTTAAATAATTACGAAAATACAGCTGTGCAAGCCAGTGACACGGGTCCCCAGCTCGCACACAGTTTTATGCTCGTAGTTTCAAGAGTATTTGAGTGTGATGGTTGGTTTTTTTGGATCTTATTGCTGCAATTAGGCTCTAAATTTCTGACTATAGTCTAAAACCCTAACCTCACTGGTTTGCCTTAACGGCATGTGTAAGCTGTAGACACGTGTCGCCAGCTCGCACACATAAAACAACTCATGGTAACGAGCTTATGGTGGCTGCTATTATTATGTCTGGAAGTTTGATTGCTGCTATTATGCTTTAAAATATGGCATGCTTAGAATTTCTCTATAGCCTATGAGGAAGCTGGAGACCCACTCATGCGAAAATTACAAAATATTGAAATCAACGTATGAAAATAAAATGTTAATTTACGTTTTTAAATATTAAAAAATTAAAGTTAAAAAATCTATATTTGGGAAAAAAGGGTGGTAATATTAGGAAACAATATTATTATATTAAGCAATAAATTATTTAGAATTATTTATTGTTTTAATTTTTTTTATTAATATAAGTTACAAAAAAATAAAAATATTTTTTTCAATTACTTAGTTACTACACTTAATAATTTTTTATTTTATTTTTTATTTTTTATAAATTTTATAAATAAAAAAAAAAAAATCAACACATTATTTATTATTTTTCCATAATAAAATATAAGCACGGGTTACTTTTATTGGTTTTTATAGCGAAATTTAGATTTACATAAAATAAAATACGTAAAAAAACTCTTTCTCGACCTTCTCGACTACCCAAAGGGTAGTAGACAAGTTTCTCCGACTCAACTGTCAAATTAATGTCAATTGAAGAGAAAAGTGGTCGCTTGTCGACTTTTGACATAAGGCCACGACAAAGAACAATACGAGTCTACTAGTGTAAAAGTGCGAGCATGAGTATCTCGATCTCAACCCGACAAAAGTGACATTTGGGTGTAGACCAATGATATTAAATGTAAAGATAGGTTATGCGCTAACATCATTGCTATTTAAAACAGCGTAAAGGTACTATAGATACACACATTGGCCGCTGCATGCGCATTGGCTGCCAATTGACAGCGCGTCAGCTGTCTCCTTCACTCCCACACGCAAAGCAGACAGCTCGCTCTTTGTACAATATGGCCGAATAAAGTAATAGAAAATACATATTTTTATTAAATACAGTACTTACGTTAAAGCATTTTTCCGATCTCTGACCGTTGCTGTATAATTTGTACATCGTCTAAAGACGCAAGTAGACATTTTTTTAAGATATTTCACAATTTTATTGCGTCTGATTGACGAGAGCCGCGTGTGTTACCGTGTCGCGAGACTGTGCATGACTAATTGAAAGTCGGGCAATTACCTGACTTTTGTCTTGCCATTGTGAAGCGCGGGTAACCTATCTTTACATTTAATATCATTGGTGTAGACAAGCCATTGTTCTGTGAGTCGAGTCTTTTCTCGAGAGTGGTCATGCTACGCGTGCAGGCTTTACTCATTTGTCGGCGCATCAACGGTACGACATCAGCATGCTCGGTATACTTATATCAATTTACGTAAGACCTTATGTCCATACATTTAAGGTAGAAATTTGAGTGGTTGAGTGTAGATACGACGTAAAAGAATATAATATAACGTTATAAATATACCATTTGCGTTATTTGTTTCTGTTACAAGTTTTTGTCTCAGAACCGTCATAACTTGAAAAATGTTACCATGTGAAAAACGAAAAACTTAAAAAACGTAGGTACCTACTTACGAGGTTAACGCAGAAACGCGACGAAATGAGTCTCTACTTATTGAAAAACAGCTAAATAAGTAATCGAAAATGCAACATTGGCAATTCTGTATGGGAATCGTCATTTCGGTTAAGGTACTTTAACTAACTAAATAATTAAAAAGATTGCGCTGGTTTTCAATATTTTAAAATAATATCAAGGTAAAATGATAATCATTGGGAATACGACACGAAATTCACAGGGACCACTAGCCGAAAATAAAAGTCATAAAGGTAGGTAACTCCAAATATACCCTAAGAGTTCTTTACAAAAAAAGAGCAAAATACCTTACCTCGTGACCTTATGCTATGTTAAATAAAATACGTGACGTCAATAACTGAAAATATGTTGTCGCTTGCCTTCATGCCCTCCTCCCATGAAATCCAAAGGTCCCCCCTCGTGAGGAAGCAGGCAACGGCGTGCCGCGCCAGGTGGTGTATCCAGCCTTCCTCGCGTAACTGTATCATGATCGCATCAATCCATGGAAATCCAGTTTGACCCTATAAATATCAGCTTATTATATATCTAGTTCTATTTATCACATATCTATCTCACAACAGTCAGCCAGCACTTATAGGGCGCCTGGGCCGGAGCCGGACCCGACACATGACAAAAAATAGAACGTACTAGTATGGAGTGTACTTATTAGCACGAAAGCGTAAACGGTGACTGGCGATGGCGGTCAAAAGGTTTTCAACTTAAAGTCTAGTGAATAAAGATCAAATTTTCATATGAAATATCATTTTGTCATGTCGTGTCTGGTCTGGTCCGTCCGTCCGTTTCAAAATCGATTGCAATCGCTTTCAGAATGAAACACATTGATGCTTCTTTTTGGCACAAATAAAAACTTACCAAATAAATGCAGCAATGTGTCACATCCATCTGTCAAATGAAAGCGACTGCGATAGATTTTGAAATTAGACAATGGGGTTGGTAAACTTTTTCGAAGATAATTGTTTTATATTATTTTGTGATAGCACAAGTTTGAAGAATAAAGAAAATAATATTATGATTTTTTTATTTTACCTTGTTAACTAAATATATTTTTTATATTATTATCGCGATAAAATATCGAACATACGGCTGAACATGAAGTTCCTTTGCATTTACTGATTTAAAAAACTGATTGACAGATTTGACAGACAGTGACAAAGAGTAATCATACTTTTGTTTTTTTTTGTTTTGAGCAACAACATAGAAAGTCTTTGGAGCAAAGGCATAACCTACGCATACAGCCGTAATAGTGATTTATTGTACTATGCTGTAAATTAAAAATTTTAATTTTTATTTAAATTAAAATGAAGTATTGTATAATTCCGCAATTTGTTATTCCTGACTCCAAAGCCAAAAGCTACCAGAAAATATATAAATCACAACCGTTTTGGAAAAGTTTACCAACCCCATTGCCCCCCGGTCCGTCGTGTGAATGGGCGGATTTCCACTTACCGGCACGGCGACGGGACGGCGACGGCGACGGCTGCCGTGGCAGCATAAATGTATGAGTTTATATGGCACGCTTTTCCACTTACCGGCACGGCGACGGGACGGCGACGGCCCGGCCCGTTGACCCCCACCGATGCCGCCGCCGGCCGGCAAATCTGTGTGTGTTTTGTATACGTACGTAGCCGTGTGCGTGCGTGTGTGCGCGCGCGGGGCAGGGTTCAGCCTGTACAGTCGCGAACGCAACCTTATTGTTGACAAGCTTACATTTGAGGTCGTATGCACTTATTTTGTATGAAATGAACTACAAACATAAGTTTGATATTGTTTTTTATGTGATATAAATTACAAATTACCATATTTAATTTTTTTATACTTACAGCATATTACAAGATATTCTTATTATTTATACCACAACATAAAAGTCATTTGTACGTAGGTACATTATTGTAATAGTTAGGTTAATTGATAAATTCCAAATATAATAAAAATTGGTAATAATTATTAGTACCTATATAGTTTCAACTGTAGATTTACAGTTTTTTCGATATCTTTTTTTCTTTATTGTGCTAGCGCCATCTATTCTATTCGCTGCATAAGCCATACCAACACAGTTTTGGCAAACTCTACGGTACGGCATACGTAATATTCAAATTCAACTGATTGCACAGATGGCGTTAGTGGATAAACTGTTTTTCGATCGGTGCGTTCAGTCGAAAACTGTTTTTGGAAAAAAATTAGTATCCTTCTTTTGGATTGTTTCACATTAATTCTCCAACAGATAATTAAATGTTTCTTGAGTCATTCGAAAATAGTTAAAGAATTGCTTATTGTTCATTTTTAGTTTATCAAATAAAGTATAGTAAGAACCCTTTAAATACCTAAGTTTAATAAGTGGATCGACCCAAAAATTTACTTTTGTACGTTGTAGATATTTTCTCCTTAAATGTAAAAGGTAGAGCAAATAAATAGTACGACGACTAGACGAGGTCATTTTTAAGTCTTGTAAAATTGGCGTGCGTGTCTGTACTGAGCGTAGCCCGCGCCGTCGCCGTCGCCGTGCCGTCGCCGTCTAGTGGAAAAACGGAGCGCCGGCCCGTCGCCGGGCCGTCGCCGTCGCCGGGCCGTCGCCGTCGCCGTCCCGTCGCCGTGCCGGTAAGTGGAAAACCGCCCAATGTGCCCTACACAACTTACATTCGCCCATTTTGCGAGGGCTTCTTGATTCTTTTCCCAAGGTATTTGGACACATATCGGATTCCCTTCCATACGATCGAAGTTCGGATTGCGTGTCGCTGCGCAATAGAAGAATTCCCGCCACAGAATCTGGCCGTGCAGGGACAACGGTGGCTGCACTCTCTTGATTCTTTTGTAGAGCTCAGTCAGTTGGTAGTAGAATAATCTCGTCGATAAACAGCCGAACCTAAGAGGAGTTCACGTATTAAATGTTGTTTAAATGTTTGTTAGCTTTACTTTATGAGAATCAATACATAAAACCAACACACCTCAGGTATGGCGACAAACCGGTTTGGCTCGCAAGGAGAGATTGGGGCGTCATCTTGGGTCGCCCGAAGGACGCTACCCACGCTTTCCTTTCCAAATGCCGCTCGAGTCGAGCCAAAGCTTCCCTCTCGCCGCCGATCCATATTGGAGGCTTCAGCCCTTCAGTCTCAAAACCTGTTATTCAAAGCCGATATAAACATTATAATATTATAAATCAAATCAAAATGATGTACAATTAGGTTACAGTGCCAAAACATGAACCGTGCTAGCTAGGTTATTTAGAATGAGGATCAGTTACGATTTTTGTTTAGTGGCTTATCGGAAAACTTATGCCACCACACGATTAACTGTGAAGAAATTTTTACGATATCTCTTAAACCTGAGAAGCTATACAAGCTAAAACACTGTTATTATGGGGGGGTCATTATGGACGTCATCGAGACGTACGCGAACCTTATGTCGTACGTGATTAAGCACATATTGCATTGAGCTTGGCATTTCCTTCAAAACCCTTATAACTCAACCATTTCTAAACGGATTTAAAAAACTAAGTTTCATAGCAATGAATATATTTTTATATTATACCAATAAAACTATACGATTCAAACCTGTTACTGATCCTCATAACTAAGTAACATTTAATAATTATAAAATTCATAGAACAAAAATATAGGTAGGTACTTACATACAAAATAAAACAAAAATATAAATTAAATTACATTACATCTACTAAATATGGTTTTCAATAAATTGGCGTGAAATTGTAGCATAAAAACTAACTTATAAACCTAGATCGTGCTGTTATCGGAGTTAGTTTGTAAGAATTATTGTACAGTCAGCAACGAAAGTCACTCAACCAACACTTTAATACTGTGTCATAGCAACTTTTTTGACAGATGTCTTACACTTTGAAAAGTGCAAAGTGACTTTCGTTGTTGACCGAACAAGCACCCAAAACACTATTTCCTAAGTCCCTAAATAACTAAGTATATACACTGGTTACTAACGACAATTAATGTAATTTTACATTAATTGTCGTTAGTAACTTTAACTATGAGTCAACGTCGATTTCGCCTTCGCCGATTGAAAACTTTCAATCGAGGGTTCAAAAAAAAGGCAGAACTGAAAATGCATCACATAGGTAAATGAAACATTAGCATACCAACAAATACTGAATGGTAGACGGTAAAATTTAACATCTTCCGGCCGCGGTCTGCAAAATTGCCAAATCCAAGGCGAGGCCAGTTCACGAAATTTACTCTTTCACTATGTCTTTTTAAGTGACGCTTCGTCAGAAATTTGACGAATTGTAGTACATTTTTATTGATTTATCATTTCGATGGCTAAGAGCACACATGTTTTAATTACAAAAAGTTGATTTTTCAGGAGAGCATTTTAAAGTTGAAGCATCATAAAATACAAAAACTGTATATGATATGGAATTCAAATTACGTTTATTCATAAGACTTATTCTATAGTTCTACAAATAAGTAAATTTCATAACGCAATTACGTCAAATTGATAACAAAATCAGCTGAAAACCTAGCTAACCCCCCTCACTTAGTACATTTGAACCCTCATATTTAGTAATTTGAATGCACGAATGTACTAAGTGGGGCTGGGTTAGTATTCTAATAGAGTAACAGGTACTTATTAAAACAAAAATGTTAGATATATTTAAGTATTAAATTATTAATTTAAATTTAAAAAATATAGATAAATTTAATAATAAATTATTAATTTATTTATTAATTTTTATTATTAAATACCGACTCAAGATATTTTGTGCAGGTTAGAACATAAAATAATAATTATATTAAATAATAATAATAATATTAGAAATCAATAAAACATTCTACAACATTTTAATAATTATTAATAATAGTAGGTACTCATTAAATCAGTCTTTCTTAAACACTAACAGAAGAGAAAGTACTTATTCAAGTTTCTTTAAATCAGTCATCAGTCCGCAGTGGGGTGGTTCCACTCATGATTACAAGCAACTTTTACTATGGGGCCAACTCTGTGGGTGCGAGAAAAAAATCAGCTGTTCCATACAAAAGCGCAATACCTACTCGACCTAAATGTATGGAACAGCTGTTTTTTTTCGTATTAACTGCACTTACAACATTTGGATTGTATAATTAATGTAAGATAACATGTCGTAAAAGTACTTAATATTTTTGTGCGTTAAGTAGTACCGCAGGAGGGAATCTTAAAATCACTTACCTATGGAGTTTTCGTAGCAGATTAGTAAAAATAAAGGATTTTAATACTTTTGGACATAACCGAAGCTGACTTAATACAACAGTGACACTGGGTTTTTGATAGAAAGAGATGGAATATCGACACGTGGGTAAGTGCAAACGGTAGAGCACGTCAATTAATACAGTTGTCACTCAAAAAGTAAAAATCGCATTTTTTGTAATTAGTACATAAGCCATCGATTTATTAAAAATGTACTCGGTTATTGTGTTAGATCCTACACAATAAATACAAATTAGTAATCTGTGGTTAGATCGATAAAAAAGCTATCCTTTTTGCATAAAAATCATATCACTGTCGTTGAAAATTACGAAATCTGACGATTTGAAATTTAGTTTTATAAGTTTTTATGGTATTATTCAGGATTTTTTTACAGAGTTACCATGCCATTTTTCAATATTCTGTTCGGTTAATTTGCTTCTTTGTTTCTTTTTCAGTCTACAGTAATTTTTGTGAAGTAGAATTTTACATCAGTTCTTCACATTGGAAGTTCAAAAATCAGACTTTTCATCAGATCGTGAACTGGCCTCGTAGGAAACACCCACGTAGGAAAAGGTTATTGCGAACTGGCCGAACTGCTGAGCAAAAAAATGGTGAACCAATCCTCTCCTGTTGTTTTTATTGAAAAGAAGACATGTTTCAACAGGATTGGTAACCAACCCAATTCCTCGAGTGTGGGGACGCCAAAACGATTATCATGATCGTCGGAGATTGGCGTGGTGGCCCCATTGAGGGTTTGTGGTGTAATGGCGGCTTCGGCGGGCGGCGGTGGTGGCATGCTAGCAATCAGTGCCTGGAACTGGTGGTAGGTGAGAGGTGCCTTCCCACCGTTACGCTCGATGATTCTAAAATATTAAATCTCATCATTTTTAATAGTCTTGATACTTTTTCTTCTCAATGCAATAAAAACTTATAAGCATGTCGTTTCTATGTACGTTAGACGACACTTACTTGTCCAATTTATACAGAGTATGTGAAACTCTAGAAATTACGGTGATGCCGACTTCGCGGCACTTCGACATAATATTGTGATCTCGGACGCGGCCGTAGGGCTCCGGATCTTCCTCGAAAGTGAGTTCGGTGGTGCCCCACTCGCGGAACAGCTTCGGCAGCGCGTCTGCTGGCTGCCCGCGGACCACGAACAGCCTGGAGTTCAGTTTTCTTAAACTGCAGTCCAAGTCTTCCAGACATTGTAATAGGAATCTGTAAACAATGCCATTGTCCATACAAGTCATTCGTTTTACGTGAAAGATTGATTTAGGTCTGATAGGAACATCTGATTGCATGGTTTCGAAATAAGTAGGTATATGTATAATTAAAAGCAGTAAATATTTAGTAGATATCGTTCAATGTTAAAGCATAAATCAGCGTGTTCTCTAGCGTGGTGGTTACACCGCGTCACGTTGCCCACAACCACAACACAACGAATTTTTGAGGTTTTTCTTGATTTTTTAAAACCTTACTTTCAACTTAAAAATATGATAATAAGTACCTACGTTAATTATTTTTACTAAGTATCACGAAAACCGATGTTTGAAACAATAATAAGTACATTAATTTGGTCTAATAACTTTCGAGATAATTGGGCTACAGTCTTAAAAATCAACTAAAAAGGTGTTTTGAAAAAAAATTAATTGTACACTTATAATTGAATTTTAAATTTAATACTACTAATCAATCTACCTTTGTAAAAGGTATCTATATCAATAACATTTTTTTTTAGGAGATGTAATCATTTATGTTTTTTGAGAAAAATAGCCTCTAATTATTACAGCAAGTTTTGTCAGTCCGGCCTCTGTAATTCCCTTGAGTTAGCTCACCTCCATTTATTGATTCCAACGTTAGACGAAGTTGCGAACCAAGGGTCTATGATGAACACGCATCGGAATGTCAGCGCATTGTTGAGGCCTTCCTTCAAGGCGGGGTTGTCGTGGAGGCGCAGCCCCTTCCTGAACCAGTGCACCATGTGCTTGCCGGTCGGGCTGCACTTGGGGGCGGCGGGCGCGGGCGCCGCTGGGCCGTGCGCGAGCGCGCTCGACGCCGGCAATGTTGCCGTTCCAGCAGACATCTCTACGTAGTCACCCACATGGTAAAATACTGTCCTACAAATTGACTATGAGTTAGACTGTTTGAGGCTGAGGTTAAACTTCCGTGTGGAACTTTGTGCATGGTTTGACATGAAATGTTCTTTTTAATTTGAATGTAAATGTGAGTTGTGTACTAAGTATTTGTCATTTTTTTATTTTTTTTTATCCCTGATTTAAATTGAATTTGACATTGAAATCTGTTTATTATTGATGAATTTAATATAATATTTTAATTACAATATAAATATTATGATTTTAATAAAAGAAAATAGAAATAACTTTAAATCAGAGCAAAAGTGATTCATTAGGTAGCTAGGTACCCATTAACTATTAATTATTAAGGATGTTTATATCCTGAATAATAAATGGAATAAAGAGTTAAAAATAAACAAATAAATTAGTGAATAATGATAAGTACCAATAAGAATAAAACAATATTTTTTATACATTTTACATTATACATAGGTACGTTTCATGTACAAAAATGCCTATTGTTTTTTGAATTATGAATGATAAACTCAAGTTTTAAAGCAGGTACCCATAACAATGCATATCAGTTGCGAAAAGTTACTTATTAATAGGCTTCTATTTCCTCATCCACCCACCCTTTCCAAATGGCGATATGCCTTAACCTTTAACCTCAAGAGTAAAAGAGAGCACTAGCTATTCAATAAAAATTATACTTTTTCACAAAGAACCTGACTCTCCGACTCAACTCATTTAATAATATTTATACCTAACTATGTTTAATAATGTTATTTTATATAACAATATAAAGTGAGACTGAGAAACATCTCAGAAAGAAAGATACCAAATATAATCCGAGCGCGTTGAGAAACTCGCGTCGATCAAATTATTAATAGGTAATTAATTATAATTTGTCATAAAATACCACTGTCCTCGATTAAACATGTTTAATGGATGTCAGTGTAAAACACGCACATACATTTAGGCTATTTATTTTTATAGATTCAAAACTTTATTGCTAACGCTACTTGACTGCTTAACTGTCATTTTCAATTCACCTTGACAAGCGGGTCTACCGGCTAAAAACAATGAAGTTAATGTTAACTGTAAGTATGTGATACATTGCTACTTTGTTTTGGCACAAATAAAAACTTACCAAAGAAAAGAAGCAATGTATCACATACTTACAGTTAACATTAACTTCATTATTTTTAGCCGGTAGACCCGAAGGTCCCTTTCCATTCTCATCGCGCGCGGAATAGGAATAGGGGTGCCAACTAAGGGGTTTTCCCCCTAGATTTAGGGGGAGAACATGTAGATTGGGATTTTTTTAGGGACGTATGTATGACGTATGATGAATTTGTTAATAAAATAAAATAATCTGAAAAATTTAAATCAAGTTGGTGTAGAACTTATGAACATGCGTAATTTATCCGCTTCTCTCTGCGATGCAATGGTGGCTGGTGGCTCTTGTCTTGCGTAAGTCATTTGGCTCATCTTATTGTGACCAGTGACGTCATTTTTGACGTTTAATGGCGGCGCACTAGACGTTATAGTACCTACTATTATATATTCTGTGGCACTAGGTTGGTATGGTAGCTCACGTGATAGGTGCGAGGAGCGTAGCGACGAGCATGTTAGGTTGACATGAACCCAGCGCGCGAGCCGAGCGAGCGAAGCGAAGCAAGCGTGCCGCGTCGTTCGCTCGCTCGGCTCGCGGCAGCGGCCGGGCCGGCGAAGCTCCTGCAACTTCTTTTTTTTTACGCGCGAAATTTTGTACGTACGTCCCCTCCCCTCTCCCCACCTCTTTTTAGCCTCCCTTGCTTGATTTCCATATTTATGGTTTTGAGGTTAAGTTTACAGAAAAAAATATTTCTCGAAAACCACGCATCACTGGCAGATGCGGATTGGAGGAGGGAGTTGTTTCCCTCCCCCCCTCTTCCTTTAATTGCCGAAAAATAACAGTAATTTGGCTGTTATCATTACTTTTTTGAAAATTCATTGAATAAAAAAGTTTGCATTTCCTTACTCCCACATTTTAAGGGGCGGTTAGGGGGACCCCCTTCCCCCATCCACCCCTCCCACCCCGCTTTTTAAAATTCTAATATCTTTGCTCCCACCCTTAAATTCCACGTCAACTAATGGAAAGTCGTACCTAATTGTTTGTTTTTGAGGGTTTTTACAATATTTTTTTGCGATTTAGGGGTATTTGACATGTGCTTAGGGGGAAACATTTTTAGCAACCTTGGGGGTTGGCAACCTTGGCGCGGTTAAACATATTATCATAATAGCCATATCAAAAGACAAACTAGTGTCCGACCGAAACTGGAATTTCGGCCGAAACCGAACTTTCAGCTCAGCTAGGTGATTGCGTAAAGTCAATCGTATTCATTTGACAGTTCATATTGTATCATTATATATGTCATCCCATACAAATTGCAGCCGATGGAATACGATATGAACTGTCAAATGATTACGATTAGGTACCTTACGCAATTCCACCCCTGGTTCCAGTTTCGGCCGAAACCGAAACCGAAACTTATTTTCACACATTAAGTTGATGTGTTTTTTACACAAACATGGTTGGTGTTAGTGTTTGTTTCAAGCCCGCTAGTGGTGGATGGATAATTAGAAACACTACTTGATTTTCATACAAACGAGGTAAATTTGAAGCCTTGATTCTCCGCCAGGAATTGATTAAAATAAAAAATAAATAAAAATAAAATAAATTTATTGTGATAACTGGTGGGTACATAAACAATATCAGTTATTGGAACAACCATCTAAGTAAAGAAATACTTGTGTTAGATCTTAAATCGCTCCGCTCTTCATACCTTTGACAAATAAAAATTAGTACCTTAGAATTCAGAGTTTTACATATTATTTACCTATAGTTAAAATTTAACAAGAATAGAAACTAGATTACTTAAACATAAAAATAAAATTGACAATGATTTCTGAGATTATCCTCATTTCTTTTACTAAATGCAAAAGAAATGGTTACCTATATATAAATTGACTGCCCCTAAATAGTATTGATCTGTGTGTTTGTGTGTGTGTGTTATGCTTTTGAGAGTGAGTGTAGGTGAGTGTAGTATTTTATGTGATAATAGTTTGAGCTGTGATCTGATGATGGCTGTCCAGGGAGTCATGTATGGAGGAGATCCAGATCGCTATCAACTTCTAACTGATCTGATCAGCATTCTAAAAGCTGTTTAGATAAGTTTATCCCTGGCGGGTGGAGAACCCCAATTGTATGTAATGTAATCGACTGGTGTTTCTTATAATAATAAGTATCAGTCCACCAATTAAATTAAATAAAAAACAATAATTATAATAATCAAATAATCCAGATGTTATACTTACTTTTGTAAGTCAACTTTTTTAATAATCTACTACTGTTAAACAATTATTACTATCGTTAAACAATAATTATTTATTATTTAACAATAGTCGTAGGATTATTTATTTTGTTGCGTTGTACACGTCTGAATTGACTAAGCTTTTGATGCTCTCGCGCAGTAAGATGAAAAGTTTCGAGATGACTAGATACTTTTTCACAATTAAAATCAATCAAGTAAGTCTAGTAACTGAAGGTTTACACTACTTACTTTAATAAATACGAAAGACCTCAACACGATCGCGTCGATTCACGCCAGCTGGCAAACTCCTCACTTAGCCGATTAACACACGACAGTTCACAAAAACCGAGTTTCGGCCGAGCCGAAAGTTTCGGCCACTATTTGGCCGAAACCGAAACTTCGGTCGGTCACTAACACAAACATAATATATACCTTATTGTTAAATGATGCACCGAATTACAAAACACCAAAACTAATATAAAGGAAAAGGCAATGAAATCACTATTGAGCACTCGAGTCAGACAACCGCCTGATAAATAATTAAATACTATGTAATAATCAAATAAACTGTTTTCATATCAAGTCCATAAAACGTATCTCTCTCTATAATTACACTGTAATTATTCAAAATTGAGAACTGTTACTATTGAACAGAAAATGTTTTAAGCACATAATATTTTGATCTATCATGAACAAAGTACCTATGTCGAATAATCTATGAGAAACCAAGCTGTCAAATAAACACGCCGCTTGCAACGTGACCACAACAAGTCCACAACGTGACCTAACTAAAGACTAAAGCTACGGCCACACATACGAATCTTTTACATTTTTTTTATTCCCAGGCATATTTTTGCGAAGACGAAGTTTTTTTTCACGCATTCAAAATTTCTGAAACTTACCTACTTCGTGATTGCCATCGACGACCGTTATGACGTCACAGCTAACGGTACTGTAGACAAAAAAGTAATCATGTTTTTCAAGGTAGCGGCAATGATGAAGTGAACGCGTAGTAATAAAAAATTAAGCCAAGGCAATTTGTTTTTTTTTTCAGCCATAAAATGTTGAGTCCAAACAAAATTACCACAAAACCACTAATTTTCGAAAGCCTAATGATTGTCATTAATTATCCTAATGATTGTAATATAATAATATAATATAATAATTAATGACAATGACAATAATAAATAATAATAAGGGACTTCGATGATTTTTCTAGGTTAAGATCACGCGCAAAGATAATGTTGGAGGACTGCTTTAAATTATACATATCTAATATTGAAAATGATCTTACTAAAAATATAAAGTCTTTCTGGAGATACGTAAAAAGTAAGCGAGCCACTAATAACATACCAAACACCATGTATTTTCAAAATCGTAAGGCCACAACAGGTGACGAAATTGTAAATCTCTTTGCCGAATTTTTTTCGTCAGTTTATACTGACAGCAACGCTACAACTTTCACTTGCTACCCAGAGCTTCAACATCATATTACCTGTTTAGGTCATATACAAATACAGCAAGAATCAGTTCTAGCCAAGTTAAAGAACATCAACGTAGCCAAGGGGGCTGGGCCCGATGGTATACCGTCTATATCAGGGATGCACAGACTGCGGCCCGCGGGCCACATGTGGCCCGTCGGCAATATACCAGTGGCCCGCCAGCAATAATATTCCCTCGTACTTACCTATATTTGAAAAAACCTTTTTTGGCTATTTTTATTTTTTTTATTTGTGTTGGTGGCCCGCCATTAATTCATCATTTGCCCAAGTGGCCCATGGTCTCAATAAGTCTGTGCATCCTTGGTCTATATTCATTAGACTTTGTGCCTCTGCGCTTGCTGGACATAGATATAGTATATTAAAAGGGGTTGCTGGACCATTAACTTGTATATTTAATAAATCGCTTGCTGAGGGAATATTTCCATCCTTATGGAAGATTGCTAATATCACTCCGATATATAAATCAGGAGACAAAAAGAATGTTATGAATTACCGACCTATTAGTAAATTAAATTGGTTTGCCAAAATTTTCGAGTCCATTATCTATCTACATCTTTATAACCATGTCAAACCTCTCCTAAGTCATAAACAGCATGGATTTGTTGAGAGTAGGTCTACTGAATCCAATCTGCTAAGCTATACCACTTTTTTGTGTGATTCATTCAACGAGCGCAAGCAAGTTGACGCTATATATACAGATTTTGCGAAAGCTTTTGATCGTGTGAGTCACTCTATCCTTCTTATCAAAGCTGATTATATGGGCATCCACGGAAACTTATTGCGTTGGCTTGCTTCCTATCTCATGAATCGCTCCCAATTAGTAGCGTTGGGCGGTTACGACTCTCTGCCATTCATCCCCAGTTCGGGTGTACCACAGGGATCCAATTTGGGACCACTTCTATTTTTAATATTTATAAATGATCTTCTTAACATCATTGAATGTGACTGCCTTGCCTTCGCTGACGATTTAAAAATCTTTAAGCGTATTACTAGTACTATTGATTGTGAGGTGTTGCAGAAGGATCTAGATGTAGTTACTAAATGGTGTGAGCACAATGAAATGTCCCTGAACGTTACCAAATGTCAAGTTATTTCTTTTACAAAAAATAAAAACTCCATTCAATTTGATTATCGCATAAGTAACTCTTTATTGAGCCGTGTCCATGCAGTGCGCGACTTAGGAGTATATTTTGACTCATCTTTATCTTTTCGGCCGCATTTTGACCATATTTGCAGTAAAGCGAATCAAATGCTGGGCTTCATAACTCGGAATGCTAGACCCTTTAAAAAAATTACTTCATGGATGATTCTATACAACTCGTTGGTAAGATGTTTGCTTGAATACTGTTCTTCGATCTGGTCCCCTATTTATAGCGTTCACATTGACAGAATAGAAGCGGTTCAGCGTAGATTTGTGCGATCATTATGTATGAAGTGTGGTCTGCGTAAAAAAAATAAAGATTATTCGGACCGTCTTAAGTATTTTGGTATGGTCACTCTGAAGGGGCGAAGGAGGGTGAGAGACTTGTGCTCTCTTCATCGGATTGCCAATGGGTCTGGTGTTGATAGCTGCGGTTTGGTCAAATTATTAAAATTCAAAGTACCGACTCGATCTGTGCGTAAGCCACAATTATTCTGTGTTCCCCTCTACACTAACAATGTTTCCAGAAATAATCCTTTGGATAGAATGTGTTCATATTATAATAACATCTGTTTAAATTATGACATATTTAACTGTAGTATCCTTTCTTTCAAGAAGTTACTGTTGACAGCTTTACAGTCTAATGACTCATCAGTCTCATCACAGTCATCAATTTAAAAAAGAACTTTATACCTACCTTTATTTGATTTTTGTATAAAATATTTTCTTGTTTTTTGTTTTTGTATTTACTTGTATTTTATACATCTGGGTGTATAAATATTCTCATTTCTATAAATGTTGTGCACAATTGTAATTGGACATAGGCATGCATTAGTTTTAAATATTTTTTCCTTATTGTAAGTAATTTTGTCTGAGGTCTGTTATTGTGCCGTTCTAAATAAAATAAAAAATAAAATAATGTGATTTTCGTTAAGACAATTAGTGTGTATGTACTAGCCTTTGTGTATGTTATGTTGGTTGGTTGGACACTAGTTACCTATCAAGCTATACAAAACTGTCAAAAATCTACAACGAATTTTGATTCTAATATGCTCATCTTAAAGTTTAAAAACGATTGAAGAAATTTGACAGTTTGTGGAAGCCCAGCGTCACAGAATACCTAATAGTACAAGTCCAGCGTGCCGTCTACCGTACTGAATTATTCTGTGGTTGGCGTAGACAGAGGCGCGTTCTAAACCTACGCTCCGAGTGCAACCAAACCACAACCAAACGCTCTGTACTGTTTGTTTGATGGTAGGGCTTATTTCAAGTCCGTGTACTCAAAGGGCCTAGTTCGAATTGGTATTTTGTTCTCACTTCACTTTACGTTATCGGGCGGTATTGAGAATCCTGCGAGTGAGTGGACGAGTGAAAGAGAGGAAACGATAGTTAACTATTTGCAAAGTGAAGTGAGACAAAATACCAATTCGTACTAGGACCTCTGAGGGCATAGTACGAGTTGGTTTCTTGTACTCAGAGGGCCTAGTTCGAATTGGTATTTTGTTCTCACTTCACTTTGCGAATAGTTAACTATCGTTTCCCCTCTTTCACTCGTTCACTCACTCGCAGGATTCTCAATACCGCCCGATAACCAGAAATCTAAAAGCCGAACCAAAAATCAATAAGTTCTTAAATTCATTAAAACAACTGTTACTAACTAAAAGTTATTATTCTGTTAACGAATATTTTAATGATAGGAATATTTAAATGTCTGCCCCTCTCTTCCACATTGCTATGCCTGTCAAGGTGCATGCGATAATTAGTTACTTTAAGATCTAGTAGTTAAGTCGCATGTAGTGAAAATGTATATATAAAGAAATAAATAACACACAATATTATTGTCAATATGCAAATTATTGCCAATAATATTGCGTGTGTGTGGTTTGCCTAATTGCAGTAGAGTAGTTAATCGATTATTCAATTGATTATTTGTCTATATGATTCTACCTACTTGTCCCGTCTCTAGTTCTTTCAACAAAGTTGCCCTCTTGGATGTACGTAATTTTTTGATATTTTTCAAATCCAGACAAATCTAATATATTTGCCTTGTTTAATCTTATATAATCGTTAGATAATGATATTCATATATTGATTATAGTGTTACTATTCATATTTTGTGTTTGGGTACTGAGTAAGTAATTAATTTTTCAGTGAGGGAAAGTAACCATGGGTCGTGTGATACGTGCTCAGCGTAAAGGTGCCGGTTCGGTCTTCGTTTCACATACGAAGAAAAGGAAAGGAGCTCCAAAACTCCGATCTTTAGATTATGCGGAACGTCACGGTTACATCAAAGGCGTGGTAAAGGTAAGATAGAAGTGAAAATATTTATATTTATACTTACTTTTCGGGTCTTCGTGCCTTCCAATTTCGTCAATTTACAATTCAATTACTTTAATTAACATAATTTAACCGATAATATTAAAACCGTTCAATCAGTTTTGAGGTTAGAATTGTGAAAATGGAGGTTATGGGAATTATGTTTATTTTCCAAGGATCCTTCTTTAGCCTCTATTGTATAGTACTATGCGGGCCAAATATGAATAGGGTCGGAGAGTCAGGTTCGGGAATAGTACTGTCATGTCAAACGGCAATCTTGATCTTTGTTGCTTTTCTTGCACATCCTACACCCTGAAGTGGAAGCGAAACGCAAATATGACCGTTTTAACAGTACTATTCTTATTTGACTCGCATAGTACCTACAAATAAAACTATTTGTGTTTAGGATATCATTCATGACCCTGGCCGTGGTGCTCCCCTGGCAGTGGTCCATTTCCGTGACCCCTACAAGTTCAAGACTCGCAAGGAGCTATTCATTGCGCCAGAGGGTCTCTACACTGGCCAATTCGTGTACTGTGGAAAGAAAGCTACTTTAGAAGTTGGTATGTTTTTTACTTTTTCTCAAACATGCTTGGAAATATGATTATTACTTATTTAAATAAATCTGACTTGCTGGAAAGGTCCAATACCACGAGAGCAGCCTCGGCCCACAGGTTCTTGTTAGTCCATCAATGCCCATCTAGTGTGCCTCTGCAGTAATATACTACAACTTTTTAAATAATCACTGTGTTTTTGGTCTTCACTATCGAAGACAAAAGAAACTATTTTAATAGTGTATCCCATCAAATAATTTGTTACAATAATTATCTATGAACTTAAATTTAATTTCAAGATAAATGTAAATAGATACAGTTCGCGCAACATAACTTGACCCAATTTTTAGTACCACATGACCTGCGCACTACAATTTTTGTACTGAAAATTGCTACTGCACAAGCTTTATTGTCTATGGTTTGGTTCAAGTTATGTTGCGCGAGCTGTGCTAATAGCTATTTTATTACTGACTGACATTATATTTCCTTTTATTAGGCAATGTGATGCCAGTGGGTGCCATGCCCGAGGGTACAATTGTGTGCAACTTGGAAGAGAAAATGGGTGACCGAGGTCGGCTTGCTCGTGCCTCTGGAAACTTTGCCACGGTTATCGGTCACAATCCGGATGCCAAACGCACAAGAGTCAAACTCCCATCTGGAGCTAAGAAAGTGCTACCATCGAGCAACAGAGGCATGGTTGGTGAGTAATTATAATATTTAATTTTTAGATTTTAGCCTTCACAATGCTATTTTTCAATTATATTAAGTAACATAATAGAGTAATTATAATTTAAAACTTATAGATTAGGTACAGTACGGGGCAAATATCTTGAAAATCGGGTGGGGATTGTGCAGAACGCGTATTTGGGCATGCGTAGTGGTGAGGGGCGCGCACTATTGGTCGCTCACAAGAGCACATGCGTGAACTTATCCCCACTCGGTCGGAAAAAATTCAAGATAATATATGCCTCAGTGCTCCTGTACACGATGCCGCCACCGCGCCGCCGCCGCACCTCTACACTGTGGATACGTGACGCGTAAAAGCCGCCGCCGCGTAATAATTTGTTAAATATCTTGTAATTCATCCGAAAGTAATCACAAAACTGTCCTCATATTTTGGAGATCTTCGTAAAGTTTATAAAAATTCACCATATTACTCCCGTGCCAACAGAACGGTAAAATCATGTATCGGCGGCGCGGTGGCGGCTTTTACTCGTCACGTATCCACAGTGTAGAGGTGCGGCGGCGCGGCGGAGGCATCGTCTACAGTGGCCCTACCATGAGATGATGCAAACTGTTTACGTTACAGTAAACTATCGGATATACTGCTCACAGTGAAAGAGAGAAAACGATAGTTTACGGTAACGTAAACAGTTTGCAATAACTCATGGTAGGGCCACAGGAGCGCTCATACTGTACTCTATGGTTCGTATTATAGAATCAAACTTAAACTCAAATCTTTATTTGAGTACAGTTTGAAAAGCGCCATCTCTTTCTAACTGTACTCGAGCAGAGATTTGAGTTTGGGTTTGATTCTATAAAACGAGCCTCATATTATTTTTGTGTTTAACAGTGTTCATGATGACTTTCATCTTACCTACTCTGAATATCAATGATTACACAGAGGCTCTTTCTGAAGCATTTAAAATAAAAACTCTAATTTTGATGATTCTAGGATCCCCATTGATTGATGTGAACTTCGCTTTGTTTCAGGCATTGTTGCCGGTGGTGGACGTATTGACAAACCCATCCTGAAGGCGGGGCGTGCGTACCACAAGTATAAGGTCAAGCGTAACTGCTGGCCGTACGTACGTGGTGTCACCATGAACCCGGTGGAGCATCCTCACGGTGGTGGTAACCATCAGCACATCGGTGAGTCCTTGTTATGTTTTTATTATGTCAACATGTCAATGATTTTCTAGTGACAAGATATTGTGGTATTTCCCTCTAGAGTCATACCATAAGAATAAATAAATCTGAGTAGAACGGACACTCCCGCTCCAGATCGATCGATGTTTACAATGGGGTCAAGTTATTGTGGTGTGTTTGGTTGTACAAACAATTCAAAAGCGATGCCACATTTAAGTTTTTTTAGTTTGCCCAACGATGATGGAAGGTAGGTAATATTTTTTCGTTTTCGTACCTAATTTATCAAAAACACATGAACAGTTCTTTCTAGCCAATAGGGATGTTGACTATTTTTTTTATTTTATGTTACATAAATTACCTCTCAAAAAAAGAAACATTGGTAAAAGAACTAATTCGCTAGCATGAAAACTGCCCGAGATATCACAGTGTGAAATGCACACAAATGGACTCGATCAAAAACGCTCCATACTAATGGCTTGCACGTTATGACGTCACGCCTTGCAAGTTTGTATGCAACGCATAGGAAATTTGTTCAGCAGCTATATTAAATATTGTGTTTATCAAAATGGTTTCTTCGACAAATTTGCTATACATTTTACGGACTAATTAAAGGTATCATTTATTTTAATAAATTTTATACTTTTTAAATGGACTTGTCCACCCAACTTTGAAGGGTCATAAAACAAATAATATGCAATATATAAAACCAAGAGGTATACAGCTTGGCCATAAAGAGATGAAATTAAATAAAATGGAACTAAAATTTTTCAGTACAAAATATAGTCAATGTTGCCAAATTATTCCTGATTTTGACATGTTTACATAGAAAGTGGCGCCCTCAATTTTTGTCAACTCTTTATGGTCAAGCTGTACAAGCTACTCTAAAAGTTTAATATGTTTACGATTTTTATTAGTTTTTCGTTATTTTATTCATTAGTCAACATCCCTATTGTTGCACCCGATAGTAAAATGGAAGGGGGAAGTAGGTATATAAATGAAATGGCGGCGTTTGGGACTCGGTCAAGGAAGAGTCCGTTCTACCCAGTTTTATTTATTCTTATGGCTATACCTCACTGGGCCAACTCTTGAGGCGTCACTGATGCGACACAGTAGCTCTGTGTTTCTAGATATTTTATAATCGGAAAACAAAAAAAAGCTATGAACTTATAAAATTAGTAGCGCAAACGCCGCGCGTCATCGTCAGTGTGATGAGCTTTCATTTAGCAAAAAATCAGGCTAGAAAATTTGAGTGTTTCGCAGGTTGTCTGGTTCGCAATTCGTCTGGCAGACAAACTGCGAATTTTTCTTCTCAATTCGTCTGTCTTTATGATCTTTGTATTTTTCTAATTCGCAATTTGTCTGGCAGAAGAATTAATAATAAAAATTCGTAGTTCGTCTGGACTTTTACCATTTTTAAATCCAGACGAGTTGCGAAAAAAATGTTACCTATCAGTCCTATCACTTTGTCTAGCTAGAAGACCAATAAGTACACTGGCATAGGTTATTTCGGGCGTTTGTGTCTTAATTCTTACGATAGTTTCCCTTATGATATAATCCGCTGGGCGAAATGCGGTATACGTGCGATTTTAGTCCGACAGACGATCTGCTAATTTTTAAAAGAAATCAGATGAATTGAAGAATACAGTCAAATTGCGAACCAGACAACCTGCGAAACACTCTTGATAAAGCGATAAAAAGTACCACAAAGCTTCTCCGCAGTGCACTAGAAGAACAATTCACAATTTCGTCTTTATTTAAACACTTTTTTTTTCAATGGCGGCGCTAGTGTGCTGTATAACTGCACAATTGCTACGTCAAGAGGGGAGGGATCTGGTGCTCTGAACCACAGGCCTATTGGCTTATCTCGGGTGCCAGTCTCTCGCAATCTTTACACTTAATTATATCTTAAATGTAATATTAAAAATGTAATACTTAAGATTGTTGGAGAAAACAATAAATAAACATTATTATTATTATAAACGCTCTTAACGGTTTAAATGTTTACAGGTAAGGCATCTACTGTCAAGAGAGGTACATCCGCTGGTCGCAAGGTGGGTCTCATTGCTGCCCGCAGGACCGGAAGAATTCGCGGTGGCAAGACCGACACAAAGAAGGAGACGTAAAGTTATTTGTAAACAATATAAAAAATATAAATCCAAGAATGAATTTCATTTGATAGATATAATTGTGTGATGCTCCGGGGCGGGACCACCTTAAGCTAGGTAAATTTAATAAGCAAGAAAAAAATGTATATAATTGTATACTCAATTAAAAATAATGTATATCTATAGTTTCGTTGTAAACATTATATCGATGTGGGTCCGCTGGAGAGCATACTCCCCAGCGGGACCACCACGATAATTCCGTTGCTGGAGGCTTTTCAAATTCGTTTATGACACCAAAAATATGTATATTAAATGTATACAAATCTACTATAGTCAATTTGTTATTTAGTTAAGTCTATACCAATTTACGAGTACTTTTAAATTTCCTTCCGGAACATAAGAGAAGCGTCTACTTAAAGGTTATGGCAAAGTCTTAGTTTTTGGATATTTTTGTGAGCTTCATTATTATTATGAAGTCTACAACATGTTCATAAAATTGGGCTAAAATAAGCTCGGTTTATGGCCGTAAAAGCCCCGTCGTAGACCGCTATTTCTATTTTTCATATTTTTGGAGTAAATCTCGAAAAATACCCTGAAAATAGGTATTTTTTTTTTACAGGGCACTACTACTTGATATACCTATTGCATAATTCGTGAATACATGGCAACAAGTGGTTATTTTTTTTTTTGCATTTTGGGGTAAATCTCAAAAGTTACCCTGATATGGGGTAAAAGTATTTTACCAATCAATACATTGTATCTATACCTACAGCCGTTCTGTAAACCTCAGAACGCTCCAGTGTTTGCATCTGGAAGAAAATCGACTATATGCTGGGTTTTCTGTAATTCTGTATGGCGGCCATTTTGTTTTTCCGCCATTTTGAATTTTTTTTCGCGCTTCAAGATCTGCTTAGAGTCCTCTACAACTTTAGTTTGAGCACCATCTACCTATGTAGTACCATTTTGGCAGGCAGTACTCCGTCATGAGGATCTTTACCTGGACTTCCACTTGAAATTTTTTTTCTTATAGTTTTCTAAATTCTCAATACTTTTTCTCTACATTGTACCCATCTACAATTACTCCTTTTTGGTAGTAAAAATGTGGCTTTACCTGGAAATTATCCTCACTTTAAATTCCAGTGTTGCCATCTTTTCAATATAAAAATAGTCAAATGTCATTAGTATTGGCAAAATCTAATGGTTTTTGATAAAAAATATTTAAAAAGGCCGCTATTTCTTTTTTTCACATTTTTGGGTTACCCCAAAAATGTGAAAAATCTCAAAATCTCAAAAAGTACCCTGAAATTGGGTAATTTTTTTTTACAGAGCAATACAACATGATGTGTTGCATAATTCGTCAATACATGGCAACTTTCTCAAATGTCGTAAACTGCCTCAAAATATTTGAAAAATGTAAAAAATTTACAAAATGGCCGCCACCGCGTCCGCCATATTGATTTTTCGATTGTTCATATTTTTCCATAGATATAGTATATTAAAAGGGGTATTTTTCCTATATTAAGCAGCATATACTGCGTGCAATGACGTTTCGATTTTCTATCTCACTCGCACCCAGCCGCCGCAATAGTGAAAGTGAAATAAGCTTTATTCAAATAAACTTAATTATTAAGTACTTTTGAATCGTCTTATATTTTTCTACCACCCGTTCCAGACTTTTTTAGCTGACAAGAAGAACGGGCGCAAGAAACTTATCAGCTGTAACAGCCATAAGTAACGATATTTACAAACTTGAATATATCGTTACCAGATAATTACAACAGGGTGACAGGATTATTGGCAACAACATAGACTTATTATATTACTTCAACAAAGTTCTTATATTAGCAAGTTATGTGTTACATCATTTCCGCGCATTTTGATCTTTAAGATAATCGTCAACTTTATAATAACCTTTACCCATGAGCGTTTTTTTAACATGGTTTTTAAATTCATGCAAAGGAAGATCAATCACTTGTTGTGGAACTTTATTAATAAAGGCTATGCCTTTCCCCATAAATGAACCTCTCGTTTTTGCAAGCTCTTGGAACGGCAAGTTTATCTTTATTTCTTGTATTAAACTGGTGAATGTTGCTGTTCTTATCAAATAAATCATAGTGTTTCCTTACATAAACTAAATTTTCATAAATATATTGGCCTGCCAAAGTTAAAATATTTATTTCTTTGAACAATTCTCTCAAGGTATCTCTCCGCCGTAGATTGTATATGGCGCGAACAGCTCTTTTTTGGAGTACAAAAATTTTTTTTTAAAAACTGGCAGCTGAGCCCCACAATAGCAGTCCATAAGACATTACACTATGAAAATAACTAAAGTATACTAACCTTGCCGTTTCAATATCAGTTAAAAGCCTTATTTTCTTAACAGCGAATGCCGCTGAACTAAGTCTACTTGACAAGGCTTCAATATGTGTATCCCATTGCAATCGAGAATCTAGTGTAATACCTAGAAATTTTGTACTCTCAGTAAAGTCTACTTTATCGTCATTCAATTTAATATTTAATTTTTTCTGCTCAACATTAGGTAAAGAAAATTTTACACATTTAGTTTTTTTGGGGTTTAGTGCTAAATTATTACTATTAAACCAGTGTGAAACTTTAGAGAGGGCACTATTTACTTCGTCCGAACAGTTATTACCTCTGTTTACTTTGAAAACTAAAGAAGTATCGTGTCCTACATCTTGGCATGGACCACTTTGAAAACCGCAATTCTGACTACATGGAAAATTTCTCCCCAATTAGTCCCAACTAGTCCTACTTTTTCGGAATTAGTCCCAAAAAGGACTGAAAGATATAAGCGATTTAAATGGTCCATGCCAAAGCAAACCTTCATTTTGGCAGGGACAGGCTATATCTAGTGAACCTAAACACCTAGCCAGGATCTGATTATTCAAAAAAAATCTCCCTTTTTTATGGATCTCGCAATGCCTAGAATCAAAACGAAATGAAGCGCCGTTCAAAAAATATAAAGGAATGATTTGGTCCCTGCCAAAATCAACCTACATCTTGGCGAGGACTTTTGAACCAGGTCACCTAGAGAAAATCTGATTATTGGAAACGATTCGTGTAAATTAGTCCCAATTAGTCCTAAAGCCACAAAATTAGTCCCCCTTTAGTTTAGGAGATAATCGGAATTAAAGTTTGGTTTTTATGGTACAGGAGCCGACTTCCTATTTAGTAAGGATGTTTGTAACTTGTTTTATTTTTGCGTGTTTGTCTTAAAATAATGAAGTGTTATTAACGTATAATGTAAAACAAAAGTATAACGTAAAGTAATACGTAACTTTTATGCATTTTCGAAACTCAAAACCTTAATTTTTAAGTCATAAAATAAAAATGATTTCTTAGAGGTATTTTGATCCCGGGCTCCTGGACTATATCAAAAACATGTACAGTCGCGTACAATATAATTTCAAAAGAAGTATGAAATGGTCATGTATAAAGTTGAATTTTAAAGTTATATTGCTTTTCTTTCGAAACTATTCATATTTGGAGTAGAGAGTGATTTTCTTCCTTCAATGGGTTCACTTGAAACTTTGTACCTATACAGGGTTATTTGTAATTAATTTAAAACCTCTCATCACACCATCAAACTGTACAACTTTCATTATAGGACCAACCTTGAAAACGAAAAAAAAAAACAGCTGTTTCATACATTTCGATGGAGTACCTACCTACGCATTGTACTTATGTATGGAACAGGTGTTTTTTTTTCTAGTTTAACAAGAAAATAACAACTCAATGTTAATAGTAGTTTATGATACAAGGTTGGTAAGGAGGTTTTTAAAACGAGTTGACGTTTTATAAGCCCGAGCCGTAGGCGAGGGTTTATAATCGTCACGAGTTTTAAAAAACCTTAACAACCGTGTGCCATACTACGTTTTTCAATACATTTGCAAGAAAACATTATAGGTACTGCTGAAATTGTAATCTATACATATAATAAAACTGTAAATTCTAAATATTTGTGCGCGAATTACGCCAAAACCGCTAAACTAATTTTGATGGATTTTTCACAATTTAGTAGATTGTGGTCCAACTTAAAATCTAAGCTATGTTTCATCAAATTCGGGTGGGTGGAACCAGAGAAACAGCTTGAACTCTCCGTAGTACTAGCTTTCATACACTAAAGGGGTCATTTTAAACTGGTTACAATATTTTTCAACTGTCCACGCGGATGAAGTCGCGGGCGGAAGCTAGTAGAAATTAAAAAAAACGTTCGTAAACAAAAACGAACGGCGCTGGCGTGCGGTAAAATCAACTTTCCGCACGCTGTACTACTCCGTAAACAAAAACGCACAGCGTGCGGTAAAATCAACTTTCCGCACGCTCGACTGTCATCGTAAACTTACATTTTCGAGCAACTGTATTGAAAAAAAATAAAAAAATACAAGATGGCGGCCAACTTTTTTGTTTGTATGCCGATTTCGATGAAACTCGGTTTTTGCTACTATTTTGACAAGAATACAGCAACAATGCAATTTTAAAAATATAAAAAATCCAAGATGGCGGCCAACTTTTTGTTTGTAGGCCGATTTCGATGAAACTCGGTTTTTGCTACTATTTTGACAAAAATACAGCAATGCAATGTTAAAAATATAAAAAATCCAAGATGGCGGCAAACTTTTTTGTTTGTAGGCCGATTTCGATGAAACTCGGTTTTTGCTACTATTTTGACAAGAATACAGCAATGCAATCTTAAAAATATAAAAAATCCAAGATGGCGGCAAACTTTTTTGTTTGTAGGCCGATTTCGATGAAACTCGGTTTTTGCTACTATTTTGACAAGAATACAGCAATGCAATTTTAAAAATATAAAAATCCAAGATGGCAGCCAACCTTTTTGTTTGTAAGCCGATTTCGATGAAACTCGGTTTTTGCTACTATTTTGACAAGAATACAGCAATGCAATGTTAAAAATATAAAAATCCAAGATGGCGGCCAACTTTTTTGTTTGTAGGCCGATTTCGATGAAACTCGGTTTTTGGTACTATTTTGACAAGATAACAGCAACACTGTAAAAAATATAAAAAATCCAAGATGGCGGCCAACTTTTTGTTTATGGCCCGATTTCGATGAAACTCGGTTTTTTGCTACTATTTTGACTAGAAAACAGCAACGCAATGTTAAAAATATAAAAACCCAAGATGGCGGCCAACTTTTTTGTTTGTGGGCCGATTTCGATGAAACACGGTTTTTGGTACTATTTTGACAAGAAAACAGCAACGCAATTTAAAAAATCCAAGATGGCGGCCAAATTTTTTGTTTGTGGACCGATTTTGATGAATCTCGGTTTCTGGTACTATTTTGACAAGAAAATAATAATGAAATATTAAAAAATAAAAAGCCAAGATGGCAACTTACTTTTTTGTTTGTGAGCCGATTGATTAAACCATTTCCGTATAAAAATCTGCTGTTTCATTTTGACAGAGTAAGGTATTGGACTTTTATGTATTTGTCCATCATTATGTATTTAATTGTACTTAAAAAAATCTTAAAAAGCTTTTGCATGGAACAGCTGATTTTTTTTCACCGTAGAAGTCTCATAGTGAAAAAATAACACTCTAAAATAAAAATAAATAAACCTACCAAATAACCAAAGAACGAAAAAAACAAACATCTGCCAAGTGCCAATTCAGTGTTGCCGTTGCCCGTAAAATGTTGTCATAGACGAAAGTTGAAAATTAAACCTAATTTAAAAAAAAAATTAAAATAATGCAAAATGCCAAGTTCACATACATGTAAAATGGGGTAAAAAAATGCTAAATTTGAATAAACAAAATGGCAACACTGCCTTTCATGCCTGTAATTTTTTCTAGTAACTTTTGACTTGTGTAAAAATTTGGAAAAAAAATAGGTAGGTACTAAAAATATCGATAAAAGTCACTAGAATATTAAAATAGTTTTGATAAAAAATGTGTAAATAAAAGCGAATTTATGAAATCAAGCACTCCTTTATTAATAATTATAGGCAAATAGTACCTACATAATTAACAAAGGTGTAGGTACCTACGAAAATATGTAATAGGATTCAATTTTTCACAATTTTGCTTAAAAACATTAAAATATATTAGGTAAGTTATACTTTTTTAGCGACTAAATTACAAAAATATTAAAAAAATCCGCTAATCCAGCTACTATGTCGCTAGAACGGCAACACATCATGTAATGTATGACAAAACGAACTATTTTTTTGGGTGTGGTATGGCTTGGTTAAGAGCCATTTAGACAACATGTTTCGCAACATTTAGGTACCTGTCTCGTCCATTTTGCTTCAAATGGATGACACAGATAGATGATTCACAAGCTGCACGACAGTATTGTCAGCACTATAGTGCTGACAACTGTACTTTTTGGTACGTTCTGGCAACACTGTTGACAATCGTGTCGTGTCATTGTTCGTAGGAAAACGCCCTTACAATCCCTCCCTCTTAGCCTAGCATGACCACCGAAACGTGATATGGTACCCAGTGATTTATCATGTTTAACTGGAGGGAGGAAGGGCTGCCCCCCTAGCATGACCGACAATACACGATATATATCGTTTTGTCGACACTCGACTGTCAAATTCCATTGTTTTATGGCAGTTAAACGTGATAAAGCTCTATATCATATTATCGCGTTTCGATGGTCATGCTAGGGGGGCATGAGCATATTACACTATCATATATTATTTATCGGATGCTATCTCCGACGAAGATAGTAAACATATATCTCGGATGATATATACATGATTTGTTTATTATTTGTTTATTTGTGTGTATATGATAGTGTAATATGGGCCTAAAACTTTATTCCGTTCCGCAATGCGCAGTGTTCCGATTGTAAAACTTATGTTCACAGATACTGTTTGTGCATTCCTCAATCTTAGAAAGTTCGTGCTTTATGTTTTACAATCGGAACACTGCGCATTACGGAACGGAATAGTTTTATGTAATTAATTTTTACTGTACGCTTTTGTACATGACTGTACTTATATCAAAAAACGGAATTTCTCCTAAACTAAAGGGGGACTAATTTTGTGGCTTTAGGACTAATTGGGACTAATTTACACGGATCGTTTCCAATAATCAGATTTTCTCTAGGTGACCTGGTTCAAAAGTCCTCGCCAAGATGTAGGTTGATTTTGGCAGGGACCAAATAATTCCTTTATATTTTTTGAACGGCGCTTCATTTCGTTTTGATTCTAGGCATTGCGAGATCCATAAAAAAGGGAGTTTTTTTTTGAATAATCAGATCCTGGCTAGGTGTTTAGGTTCACTAGATATAGCCTGTCCCTGCCAAAATGAAGGTTTGCTTTGGCATGGACCATTTAAATCGCTTATATCTTTCAGTCCTTTTTGGGACTAATTCCGAAAAAGTAGGACTAGTTGGGACTAATTGGGGAGAAATTTTCCATGTAGTCAGAATTGCGGTTTTCAAAGTGGTCCATGCCAAGATGTAGGACACCAAAAATATCATCCGCAAATAGTACAGTCTCACATAAATTACTCGCGTAGTTGGGAAGGTCATTTATATAAATTAGAAACAGCAATGGGCCCAATATTGATCCCTGTGGCACACCCATATTGATGGGGGCTCCAGTAGATTCAGTTCTATTAATTACTACTTTCTGAGTTCTATTGTACAAATACGATTTCATAAGACTAACCGACTTATCAGAGACACCATAATGTTCTAGCTTCTTTAATAGTGTTTGGTGATCAACGCAATCGAATGCCTTAGAAAGGTCACAGAAAATGCCAATTACATCCTGCTTTTCTTCCCAAGCGTCAAGAATATGTTTGAGAAGTGCAATTCCAGCATCAGTAGTACTTTTACCCTTGGAAAATCCAAACTGGTTTTTATGAAGTATATTATTGTATGTAAAGTAATCTAATAATTGGGAATATATATTTTTTTCAAATATTTTACTAAGTGCTGGTAGTATAGATATTGGCCTAAAGTTAGCTGGGTCACTTTTATCCCCAGATTTAAAAAGAGGAATCAATTTACTATTTTTCATTAAGTCAGGAAAGACCCCTTCGTCAATACATTTGTTAAAAATAAAAGCCAAGTAAGGGGCTAGTATATCAATTATTGATTTAATAATGCTTGTTGACATGCCCCAAAGATCTTGTTTTTTTAACATTAATTGTTTTAAAAGCTTTAATGATATCTGCACTATTTATATATTTAAAAGAAAAACTTTCATTGCTCTTATCAACACTAGACTCCAGAAGGGAGACAGCGATGTTGGGACTAGCACTAAGAGTACTGGTAGTTTCTACAGGTATTCTAGCAAAGAAATCTTCAAAAACTTTAGCAACCTCATTGTCAGATTCAAAAGTTTGATCACCAGTTTTTAAACAGAAGGAATTTATATTGGATTTTGATTTGCCCGTTTCTTTGTTAATAGAACTTGAAAAAAGGGCATCTCGAAAATGTCTTTTTCCTCTGCAGGATTCAGGGTTGCCAGACGTTGTCAACCAAAATACCAAAATGTCACTTGTATACAGACTATACACGAACCCTTATACTCGAAATTTCCAAAAAGTGGTTATTTCACTTTTTTGCATTTTGGGGTAAATCTCAAAAGTTACCCCGAAATGGGGTAAAAATATTCTACCAATCAATACATTGCACCTATACCTACAGCCGTTCTATGAACTTCAAATCGCTCCAGTGTTGCCATCAGCGGGTCTACCGGCTAAAAATAATGAAGTTAATGTTAACTGTAAGTATGTGATACATTGCTTCTTTTCTTTGGTAAGTTTTTATTTGTGCCAAAACGAAGTAGCAATGTATCACATACTTACAGTTAACATTAACTTCATTGTTTTTAGCCGGTAGACCCGCTGGAAGAAAATTGACTTAAAAAATGGCGTGTTTTCAAACCTCAAACAAAATGGCCTCTACAACAGGCGCCATCTTGAATTTTCAAAAAGTTTCCCCGATTGGTAAAAATTGAGGGTAATTGTGGTGAAACGGAAAAAATATTATTCTTAAACTAAATAACACTTTAGAGCTGTGGCCCCGCGGTTTGGGGTCCAAAAATCAATTTTTTTAAATCCCATACCTTTTTCTGAAGGTGTTGAGCTACCCAGTTGGCCAAAGCGGTGAGATATTTCGGCGCGCACAATAGGCCAAACGGTAGACAGGCCGTTTGGAGGACTCGGTGGTAGTAGACCAGCAAATGGAACCTCCTTTGGGCCTCACAGGTCAAGCTTCGTCATCCTTCGCCTATTTGGAAAGAGCTGATAAATCTGTATCTGAAAGGTCCGTTTAAAAGGTCAACGATCCGTGTCACTCCTCCGTCAGGAACCTGGTTGAGTGAGATAAAGTCGATTCAGACTTGTCACCGATCCAGTTCCTCCAAGATACCTCGCCCCATAAACTTGTGTATCAGCCGAGCGGGCGATTGAGGCGTTTCGAAGCTATTGATTAACAGCTTTTGACCGTCAATTGGATTGCTCGGTGGTTCCAGTCTCTTGAATCCTGATTTTATAATAAAATAATAACTTTATAAAAGAGAGTAAGATCCCGCCTGCTCACTCGGAGCATATAAAGATCATAGGGTTTTAGAAATATTTAGTAATGTTGGCAAAATATTCGATGCGATTTTGACTCTTAAAAGGCACACACACGCCTTACCCTGGTTTCGTAGACCTCGAGGTGAACTATTCAATTTGTACGATTATAACCGGTTGCCTTTTTCCGGTAATAAGCCTGTCAATATTGTAACGTTGCAATTTTTTACGTTACATTTTCTTACAAAATGGTTAAATTGACAATAAACCAAATTCTTTAATTTCAATGAGTTTAGTTCCAAAACGTCTCAATAGATGGCGCTAGCAGTCTCCCAAAACTTAGTGATTCGATACTGATCGATATTGTTTTGTCTGAGCCTATTATTTTAAAAAGTAAAAAGTCGACTGACATGCATGACAGCTGTCAGGAAGATGAGGAGCTTGTCTATGTAATTCGAAGAGATAGCATTTTGGATTCCAAGTTGTCGAAGGGTGGAGCCCTAAGGAAAATTTGAAGAAGGCCTAATCCGGTGTGATCCGTCATGGCTTCTAAAATAAGTTTAAAATGGATGTGAAATAAATATTTTGGTAAGTAATCCATTTCCTTTTGTGGTATATTTTTTCATTATTTCCATAGTGGATTTTGTCACGACCATGCGCCTTTTAATTGCAGGGTGGGTTGTGGAAAGCATGATGTTCTGATGAAGATATTCCTAATACAATATAATCAGGAGACATCTGCAGTAAGTGCAACGATTTTCTAAATTTTCAGGTTAAGATCTGAAACATAGATTTTATTCTCACCTCAATGTGGTTTTGTTTCAGATGGGATTTTCATATTTTCTTTTTATATTTTCATATTTTATTTTTGAATTTTCATATTTTATATTTCATTTCTCAATTTTTATAATGTAATTTAATAATACTACCTTGTGATGTAATTATTTACAATCACTCACCTCCATTTTTCTGAAGAAGAAAAGACACATTTCTTCCAACCAATTGATGCTGTTGTCGTTGAAATGGCTCTAGTAAGAAAGGGTTAGCCGTGTTGGCTACAAACTGAAGGTACCCGCTTGGAGTTATAAGATGGCAATCAGGTAGCTTCATCATCACTAAAGGATTTCATCAGGTCAGTCACCTCGTCCGATCAGTGGACGCTCAACCCGGTGTAACTCGCGTTACATCTCGCTGAGCCGCCACCGTTCTGGAGTTGGATCTTCTGGCAGAGTCCGTCATGATAGAAACAGTGTAGCTTCTATATAAAATTTCGTTCTATAAATTGGGATAGTCTGATCACAGTCGCGAATCAACATAAAGCGACCTTGAGAGTTTTAGTCTTTTGCATACAATTTAATGAATAAAGGTTCTCCAGTAAAGTAATGAATATATAATAATATAGGGTGATTAACAATAATATTTCTAAGTCCATAATTATAGAATAAAGCAGAACAAAGAGTAATCTCTGTATGTAATAGTTATGCAGAAACAATAGGAATAAATGAGCTGGCTTTGAGACAACTACCATCTTTGATTTCATCACCCCGTCATTACATTTCATTATGTTAACTTTGAAACAACATTTTATATATTTTATAACCCTGGAGGAAACAAACCTTTACAATGGCGCCCCTAATTGTGATCAAATTAATCCCAATTTATGATATTTATTGTTTTTTTTTGCAAAATAGTTTAATGTGAAATTTAATTTTGATCATTGAAGTGTAAACAAGTCATGGTTTGTGAACAGAAGTAACTTGTTTTGTAGTTTAAATTTGCAAACTCAAAACTTTATTTTGTAATTTGCTTCACTTGAGACAAATTGGAAACACTTTTTATTAGGTTTTGTCTCATTAGTCCACAAACTATACTTTTATTTTGTTATTCCAAATCAACAAAGTGTTGTTTAAAATTGGTTGATTTATTTCATTTTAAGGAAATAATAAAAGTGATTTATTTCTTATTAAAACTTTGTGTGGTTAAATTTATTGGTCTTAGTCAAACATTGTTTAAGCAGTGAAATATTTGTAAAAAATAATGCTTAACATAAATAAATGTTAACAATTAACATTGAAAGTTAACACATTGTTAAAAAATATAAATTAGAATAAGTAAGTATTTAGTGTTCAGAAACAGGTTAAAAGTGATTTTGTAGTGGTCACAAACATAAATTGTGAAAATATTTTATAGTTCATAAAGTAGGGTGACCACCACTTTGTAAAAATTTTTTTTTTAGGACAAAAATTTTTTTTTGTTTGTGCTACTTTAGTGGAGAATTGAATAACAATTAATACGTTAAAACTAAAATAACAAAACTTTATTTGTTTTAAACTTATTTAAAAAAAAAAAAAAAAATTCTTTCGATTTTTTTTTCGTTAAGTTCTTTCTTACGGTTAGTAGAACGGGATACAGCACGCCTATTCATGCCGCAGCAACACGGTTTTTTTTGCGTATTTGTTTTTTAGGTGGTATTTTTTTTAAAGGGGTGGCAATTATTAACCGCCATGCCTTATGCCATTTTTTTTGGATGTCGGCGTCTTTATAAGGACACGGCGATGCCGAAGCGAAACCACTAGGGTTTGGCTTAGGTTATTTATTTTAAATTTTTTTAGCACTGCACTCTTTATTTATTTATGTACCCCACATATTTTTCTATGTACACATGTATATATGTTTGTACATTTATATTTTTATTTTATTTTATATACTTATATAAATGTATGTAATTATGTATGTATGACCCGAGGGTTTTTATCTCCCGAAGACGGTTCATTTTGTGCTGTTTTTCACGCCTATTCTTCAGTTTACTGCGAATAGGGTAGTGTTTTTTTTTGTTGTTTTAACTCAACTCGAGGGCTTTATGCTGCGAAGACGGTTGTTGTTTTGTACCGGCCTAGCTTAAATTGGTACGTTTTATCTCAACTCGAGCGGTTTTTTCATACTGCGAAGACGGTTGTAGATTCTTTTGTATCGCAACTCGAGGGTTTACCTGACGACGGTTGTCGATCCCTTTAGTGACCGCTTGTCCGTCCTAAGGAATAGGGGGTTTTACGAGTACCCTCTCTATACAAAACTCAGGGGTGGAGATAAGAGAGTTTATCGAGTACCTCTATAATAAAAACTCAGGGGTGAATAAAAGGATAGTGGCGACGGCAGTTTTCAAGCTTGTTGCTACCGGGTAGGACAGATGAAGGATGATTGATGGAGTTTGATTGAGTTTTGGTAGTTGATGGAAACAAGGTGATGAATGTAAGGAGAATGAAATTGGTATGGGTATTTCTGGACAGCGGGGTAAGATAGGTTGAGAATAGTCCTGATGATGGCGGGGTATTGGATTGATTGTCTTTAGGTTTTTTTTTCATGCGCACGATTGGACAATAATCGGTGCGGCGATATTTTTTTTTGATGGTGCAGTGCTGGTATTTATATCTATTTTTCTTTGATATTTATTTATTTATCATAGATTTTTTTTTTCATAGGTCATGGGTTTCCACTTAAGGCTACTAGTGTGGTGATTTTGTTGGTAATTTGTTTACCCACCATGCCGTAGTTTGTTTTGAGTATTTTTTTGTTTGGTATTTTTTTTTGGCTTTATGGCTATGGTGCTTTTATGGTAATTTTTTTACCCACCATGCCGTAGGTTATTTTGGTGTTGGGATTTAGTTTTTAAGTTTTGTCTCATTGCCATGAGTTAGATTTTTTTTTACAGATGTGTTCTATTCGGTATTCGACAGTTAGGTTCATTTTTTTATTGAGGTTGTTCAATGTTTGTACACCTCCGGTAGGATTTTCTTTAGTGACGCTGAGGGCAGCGTAGTTTCTCACTGCGTTCGAAACTTTCGTTGGTAGGGGGGTATTGTAACGTTGCAATTTTTTACGTTACATTTTCTTACAAAATGGTTAAATTGACAATAAACCAAATTCTTTAATTTCAATGAGTTTAGTTCCAAAACGTCTCAATAGATGGCGCTAGCAGTCTCCCAAAACTTAGTGATTCGATACTGATCGATATTGTTTTGTCTGAGCCTATTATTTTAAAAAGTAAAAAGTCGACTGACATGCATGACAGCTGTCAGGAAGATGAGGAGCTTGTCTATGTAATTCGAAGAGATAGCATTTTGGATTCCAAGTTGTCGAAGGGTGGAGCCCTAAGGAAAATTTGAAGAAGGCCTAATCCGGTGTGATCCGTCATGGCTTCTAAAATAAGTTTAAAATGGATGTGAAATAAATATTTTGGTAAGTAATCCATTTCCTTTTGTGGTATATTTTTTCATTATTTCCATAGTGGATTTTGTCACGACCATGCGCCTTTTAATTGCAGGGTGGGTTGTGGAAAGCATGATGTTCTGATGAAGATATTCCTAATACAATATAATCAGGAGACATCTGCAGTAAGTGCAACGATTTTCTAAATTTTCAGGTTAAGATCTGAAACATAGATTTTATTCTCACCTCAATGTGGTTTTGTTTCAGATGGGATTTTCATATTTTCTTTTTATATTTTCATATTTTATTTTTGAATTTTCATATTTTATATTTCATTTCTCAATTTTTATAATGTAATTTAATAATACTACCTTGTGATGTAATTATTTACAATCACTCACCTCCATTTTTCTGAAGAAGAAAAGACACATTTCTTCCAACCAATTGATGCTGTTGTCGTTGAAATGGCTCTAGTAAGAAAGGGTTAGCCGTGTTGGCTACAAACTGAAGGTACCCGCTTGGAGTTATAAGATGGCAATCAGGTAGCTTCATCATCACTAAAGGATTTCATCAGGTCAGTCACCTCGTCCGATCAGTGGACGCTCAACCCGGTGTAACTCGCGTTACATCTCGCTGAGCCGCCACCGTTCTGGAGTTGGATCTTCTGGCAGAGTCCGTCATGATAGAAACAGTGTAGCTTCTATATAAAATTTCGTTCTATAAATTGGGATAGTCTGATCACAGTCGCGAATCAACATAAAGCGACCTTGAGAGTTTTAGTCTTTTGCATACAATTTAATGAATAAAGGTTCTCCAGTAAAGTAATGAATATATAATAATATAGGGTGATTAACAATAATATTTCTAAGTCCATAATTATAGAATAAAGCAGAACAAAGAGTAATCTCTGTATGTAATAGTTATGCAGAAACAATAGGAATAAATGAGCTGGCTTTGAGACAACTACCATCTTTGATTTCATCACCCCGTCATTACATTTCATTATGTTAACTTTGAAACAACATTTTATATATTTTATAACCACTGGAAAAAAACAAACCTTTACAATATCTCTATTAATAAGAATATTGCTGGTATGATTAAATAAGTTGAGTCTAAGCTTATTCGTCTTTTCAGTTCAGTATTTAAATTATTTTGTTATCTGCTTGCCTGCCAATATCTTTATTATTATCTGTGCCTTCCGAAGCACGGAGGAGCTCGAGATAATAAATTTTGGTCACCCATCCCATGACCGACCCTTGCGAACGTTGCTTAACTTCCGCAATCGCTGGGCCTAAACCACTGCTCCACCGAGCTCCTCACAATGCTAACACAATAACTTGTAGGTATTCAGATTAATTATTATTTAAAAAAAGACAACCCTGAAGTCGTTAGAAGAAATAAGAGCTACGCGATAGAAAGAGAGGCAACTTTTAGGTGAATATAACTGTAGGCAAGGGAGCGGTGTGCGACCTGAATTGCACTTTATTGCGTCTAGGATAGAGTCGCTATTTATTTAAATGACTTTGCGGAGTGGATCTTCTGTACTTGTACTATTATGTATTCTGTGGTTAAGGTGGATATTTATTGGTTTGAAATTTTAAAGGAAAAAATCAGTTGAATTATTAATTAAAATCAAAATAAATTAAATAAAGCTTGCCTCTGATATTTTATGCACCCGTTTGCTAAATGATATACTTATATTATCTGGATATCGTTTTTGCTCTTTTATATAATGCAACTCGACATTTTCATATGTTTTTTGAAATTTTTGTTTGGTGTTCGCTCACACGACTGACGGAGCAAAATTCAAAGAAATGCGGAGCTACGCACATTCGATGTTACACGGGTACCTACCGCCCACATGCGACTTCTACCTGGGCAGGGAATTTTTTTCTTTGGTCTGTGGTTTTAATCTTATCTTTTTTCACGCTGCTGTTTGTGACTTGTGTATTTACGAACTAGATGTACCTACCTACGAACATTACGAATATTATTCTAAAATTACACATGGTTGTGAAATAGTATTATTTAGGTATTTGCTCATTTAATATTATATAAATAATGATGAAAAAGATAATGCCTGCTGATCGAAGTACCTATTATGCGATTAAAAATAAGAATGTGCACGTGTATGACGTCATTGTGTCAGTTTAGTACCTACCTACCTAACTAAAGTTTGACGAGAAAACTAAAAGTGGGCCTAGTCTTTTTTATTTACCTATGTAGGTACTTAGGTACTTATTTATTTTAATTCATATTAGGTACGTAACTTAGAATAACATTGTATTACTTACACCTACATTTAGTTAAGAAGGTACCTAGGTACCTACCGTAATAATAAATAGGTAACGAATAAATTTATTTTATACTTAATCAAACAGATTTATACAGTAATACCTACTATTTTAATATAATATATATTGTGTGTTTATGCAATTCTTTAGTCTTTTACTAGCGATAATTTAAAACCGTGAAATTATCGACAAAAACCCCCACACACAGGGGTTTATTTATCCCCTCTCCTTTTGGAACAACCGCCGCATTGTAGCTTTTAACAAAATAAGTATAATAATATTATGTAAAATTTAATATTTATTAGTTATCTTCTTTATAAATAAAAATCTATGTAGGTATGTTTATTTGTTTCCTATGCACCTAACCTAACCTAAACCATTCGTCCACATCCGATAATGATGAAACTTTGGTGAATTGTTCTGCTTACGACTGAAAAGGCTCTTGGCTAAAAAACGTGGCATTGCAACGCCGGGTGCAACGAATGTTGTGCATTATTATCAGGCTCTCAATCTCAACACTTCTCTAACACATTCCTTATCATGTCATCAGTACCCGTAGCACGACCAGCTATAGAAAAAAATAACGCGCTTAAAACTACTCGATAGATTATTATCTATGGAAAATTTAATTTCGCTTTGCAGCGATAGATGGCGCTGTACAAATTTCCCATACAAAATTACCCTATCGAATGTTTATACGCGCGTTCGATAGCTGTTCTTGCTACGGGTACTGATATTTGCCAGATTTTGCCACGTTTTATTTGACAAATTATTCGTAAAATTGTGAAAATCGTGATAAAACCTTAGAATAGAAACTGCTAAAAGTGGCCGTTTTTGACACATTTGCTATCTACTTCTACGAATGACTACGAGGGCATGTAGTGACTAGTGACACCTTCTAAAAATACTAGACCATGGGCCCTAAAATCTCCACGATAAACATATTAAAATCTTTTCTATTAATAACTTATTAAATAAAAACCTCTGAGGGCGCCACTTTCGGTCATAAAACCGCCTTAATAAATTAGTGTTTTATGATTATAAATAAATAAATAAGATGGGATATTAATTAATGAATAAAAAAAACACAAAGTAATTTAAAACAAAACGACGGGAATCTAGATAATTTATGAATAAAAATTTTCAGCATAGGTTGGTTTGATCTAACTATTTTTGTAATAAATTACAAAAAATGAGTGCGTCCCACGATGAAGATAGTTGTCTAACTCCAAAATAGTTGAGTGAACATGGTTTTAATGCTGAATTTAGCTTTTTACTACACGAGACCAAAATTTGTTCTGCCTCGTGCCTTTAAATCACTCCTTGTGCTCAGTAGTCTATATTAGAATCACTCGCTACGCTCGTGATTCAATTCTAGACTACTTCGCTAGTTCGTGATTTAAAGTCGGAACTCGCAGCACAAATTGATTTTGGTCACTTGTATAACAAATAACTATTTTAACCAAGCTAAGAGTGAATATAAAAAAATCAAATGCCTGGGGTCAAGGCTCCAAAGTCCGGGGTTTCGGTCCTGGGCGGCAGGTTTTAGAGATGGCAGCCCTAGGTGTAGGTATAATAAGTTGAGGTTTTATCTAAATTTAGAAATATTATGTCGATAATTGTTGAAGAAGTCGGAAAAATTAAACCGTTTGGGAGCTTGCATCGAAACATACATACATAAACACCTTTTGAGCTATAATAAAATAATGTATGATGGGATTGTTCCTCTTTTATAGATCTACAAAAAAGTCCACGATGGCATACTATCTTATCTATCTTTTAAAAATAAATACTTACACATTATATCTTCTAATAATGGTCACGTTCCTACAATGCGGTAATTTCGAAAGCTAAATTTCGAAATAGCTTTCGAACTTTTTCTACACTGAAAAAACGTAACGGCTATAATTAAATAAGTTACTGCTATTGACAACCGAGTAACTCGCTTCGGAGGGAGCCTGCAATGTTTGTTGCTAAAATTATACAAGTCAACTTTGTTAACGTATGTTGGTAATATAAACCCAGTAAGTTGGTCAAAAAATAGGTATCCAAGGTTGGTTGCTTCTAACCTGAAATAAAACAGCTTGAGAAGTGAATATGCTTCTAACCTATTCACTCAGCAAACTTAGCAAACCTATTTACTATAATGAATCGAGTTACTCTGTTAACAATACCCAAGCTTCTTAGTATTACAAATCAATTCAATCGGTAACTGCAACAACTAACTTGGTTATAGAAATAAACTTAACTGTCACTACAGCCAACGTGCTTTGTTGTGTTTAGCAAAGTAATTCAGTAGGCTCAAATATTTTGCTTCGTAAAACTAGCTAAGTAGCTTGAATAATGATAATTATGTATATTAGGTAGGGACAGCCAATCTACTTTGTTACTTCTACTCAATTCAATTTGGTATATGTAGCCAAGTTACTGTGTACTGTCAACCGTGTTCATTGGGTAACTACAAATAATATACTCTGTTCTTTTTAGTCAATTAAGTAGATAATAATATAAGGTAAATATACTATATTTAGCCAAGTTACTTTGTATTTTTAGGCGGGTTTATTGGGTAACCATAGCTAAAATACTATATTGCAGGTACCAATTTTAACGACATATATGAAGCTACTTATATATTTTCAATATAAGCTGAACTGTGAGCTTATACTGAAAATATATAAGTAGCTTAATATGCGTCGTTTAAATTGGTACCTGCAACAAAATATTTTAGCTCCTGTGACTGTACTTAAAGCCTATATATTACAATGCGAGGTCAGCTCATACTATAAATGTGTAGTTTGATATGTTGTCGTTTGTACCATTGTTACTTGCAGTGCAGTGGGGAAAAATTTGACATGTCGGGAAAAAACTAATGAAACGTTCATGCAGTAAAACAACAGATATTTTGCTGACAGACCAAACTTAAAAGAAACTGAAAGAAAATTATGTACATTAATAAAATTAGCTTTATTCGGTACACGATACAGTCATTTCAGGTAACATACTACTCTTACAGTCCTTATAGTACACAGTAGATATAAAATCCTTGCGTTATTAACAGCAAATAATATTTGTCACTAAACACTCGCACGGTAAAATATCGCACTACAAAAGTAATTATTGTTTATTTTTGTCACTTCACTGTACCTCCTACTGTTATAAAATCATCATCATCATCATAAGCCTCTTTGGGTCCATTTCTGGAAATAGGCCTCTCCAAAATTCTTCCACTGGGTCCGGTTTTGCGCCTCCGTCATCCAGTTGTGTCCCGCTTGTCCTCTGATGTCGTCAACCAATCGTTTTGGAGGGCGGCCTCGTGGTCTTTTGTTTGCCCATGGTCTCCATTCAAGGATCCTTCTCGCAAAACTATTGCGCGTTTTAAAACAAACCCGGCAAAATTCAAAATAATGGTTAAAAGTTGTTGTTTTTATGTAAAACTTTAACCTGCCTTGTAGGTGTGAGGCAGCGCTTCAACAGACGTTCGTCACGCGTCAAGTCACACAGAGAAATGGCCAAATTCGCAGGCTATGCAGCCAATTCCTTGTTTATTATTATCAAGTTACTCGGTTAAAAATAGTGTTTGCTCATTCCATTGATAATTGCCGAGCTGTGCTTATTTACCAATAGATAGTCAACTAGTTTGTTTCAAGTAAGTAGCATGGTTATATGCATCATAGGGAGTTATTTAATTCTAGCCAACTATGATTATGTTAAAAATTAAATGACTTAATTATCATTAAATAGTAATGTAAGCTTGTCTATTTTGAACTGAACCCTATGTAAATATTAGCCAACTATGGTTGTATCTAAAATTAAATAACTTACTTCTCATGAAATAGCAATGTAACCTTGTCTATTTTTAACCAAACTCGGTGTAAATTTTTGCCAACTTTGATTGTCTAAAATTAAATGACTTACTTAACATTAAATAGTAATGTAAGCTTTTTTATTTTTAACCGAACTTTATGTAAGTATTAGCCAACTATGGTTGTATCTAAAATTAAATAACTTACTTATCATAAAATAGCAATGTAACCTTGTCTATTTTTAACCGAATTCGGTTTAAATTTTAGCCAACTATGATTGTCTAAAATTAAATGACTTACTTAACATTAAATAGTAATGTACGCTTGTCTAATTTTTACCGAACTTTATATAAATATTAGCCAAGTATGGTTGTATCTAAAATTAAATAACTTACTTATCATGAAATAGCAATGTAACCTTGTCTATTTTTAACCGAACTCGGTGTAAATTTTAGCCAACTATGATTATGTCTAAAATTAAATATCTTACTTGTTATGAAATAATAACGTAAGCTTGTCTATTTCGGTAAGGGTTAAATTTGACGAGGCGGTAATTTAGAAATAAATAAGTGCTTTGTTAATGATAGCCAACCATATTTAGCAATACTTGCTTGTATAATATTAGCTAAGCTTTATTGCCCATTTTAAATATGTCTTGATTGAATGCAGCCGAATAATTTTTAACAGAGCTAAATTGGTACTTTGCTAAAGCAATTTTTTTTTAGTGTAAATTTTTGAATTAATCCTTGTCAACTTAAATACGTTAGTTACCTATCTAAGCATTTTACGCACATTATTTTAACCTTTTGCACTATTGCATTTAACTGAATATTAGGAGTTGTCGCAAAAAATTACGCGCGCGAAATTAAATAATTCAAGCGCGATTCTTTACACCGATGACGGGACGGGACTCGAACGGGATGGAACAGACTTTTGGAGATTGGAGGTGATGACTGTAAGGTATTTGTTTTCTTTTTGGATGTTGTTGGAAGGTCGCATTTGGCAAACAAAGGGAGGAACCGAAGCGAAGCGAGGGTGGGTCGCTAGTAAAAAATAAAACAGATTACCAAGGAGTTAAACAAGGATTTTTTAAAAAGAGGGTTGATAATTTGAAATAGGAGATACCTATCCTGGACGAATTGAGGTCGCATGACGCATGCATGAAATAAATATTAAGAAAAGCGTTTATTTTAGACAAGGTCCATATATTAATCATCATCATCACAAAATTGCTTAAATCTAATCATAATTTTTTTTTATTAATGAAATAGAAACAATGACGAGACTAAATTTTTGTGTTGTCCCGAGGTCCATCTTTTAGATACTTATTCATGCCTTTATATCGTTCACTGTGATCTACTGACCAGTGATTCTAGAATAGACTACTGACAGTACTCAATAGTCTATTTTAGAATCACACGCTGCGCTCATGATTCTATTCTAGCATTTCTAGCTAGACTACCTAGGTACCTACTTCGCTAGTTCGTGATTTAAAGTCGGCACTCGCAGCACTTCGTGTCCCCTAATTTTTTATCTACATACTTTCATCATCATCATCATCATCAAAATCGACATATTAATTATATTTTTGAAAGGTTGTCTATTGTTGTCTGTTGTTGTCTTGTTGACTTTGGTCTCTAGTAGGTATAACAAATAACTATTATTAGTTATTGTTGCGGGTTCTTTTCCTAATCTTTCCTATGCCTGCAAAATACCACCATAACCACATGGTTCACAGGTAGCCTGCGTATCTATAAGCATATATTAGTGGTGTGAATTTTGTGATTGTTTAATTCTGAAATTACCTGTGATTGTGCAATTATTAAGCGTTGTTGTAAAAAGTATTTGCAGAAAAGGAGCGAGCTAGTATTGAAAGAGAGCGTAAATAGCTGTAAATAGCTATATTACGAGCCGAGGAAGCCGGTTCACACACAGTTCGTTCTATCTGTCTGTCTGTCTTGTCTTGTCTTGTCATTCAGTCAGTCGGCCAGCGCGGCTCGCCAATACCACGCGTATCGTTTGTAGCGCAATACGGGGCGCGGTGTTACTGTGATACAATACTTATTTTAATAACGAATTACTTAAATACTTTGAAAAATATTACATCAAAATCACTTACCCGTTTTAGTACACATTTTTGTTAAAATCCGAAACAAATACGTGGTATTCATATTTGCTACAATCAGTGTTTTTGTGAGACTTCGTAAAAAAGCATTTGTTAGTTATGCAATGTGTGCCAGTAAATTCATCTCGATTTAGTGTGTTAGCGGTTTCTACCAGTGATAAATAAAAAGCTTAACTAAGTTTTTAAACATACATAACTCAAGTGGTACTTATCTTAAGTACTGTGTTACCATTGGTAACCTGAATGTTGTGACTACTTAATTATATTATAGCTAGAAAAATTAAAAGAACTCTTGACTTTTATTATCTATTCAATCTACAAATATCGCAAGTGAAGTATTCGTATAAACATGGATTCAAAAGTTGTATTACAAGGAAAAAACCCCGGTGACTCGGCTAATATATTGTCTAACATATTTTTAACGTAAGTACACTAACTAGACTAATCTGCAAAACTTAGCAATGGGGTTGGTAAACTTTTTTGTAGAGAATTGTTTTATATTTTTTTGTTGATAGCACAAGTTTGAAGAATAAAGAAAATAATATTGTTTTTTTTATTTTACCTTGTTAACTAAATATATTTTTTTATATTATTATCGCGATAAAATATCAAACATACGGCTGAACACGAAGTTCTTTTGCATTTACTGATTTAAAAAACTGATTGACAGATTTGACAGACAGTGACAAAGAGTAATCATACCTTTGTTGTTTTTTTTGTTTTGAGCAACAACATAGAAAGTCTTTGGAGCAAAGGCATAACCTACGCATACAGCCGTAATAGTAGTTTATTGTACTGTGCTGTAAATTAAAAATTGAAATTTTTATTTAAATTAAAATCAAGCATTATAAAAATTCCGCAATTTGTTGTTCCTGACTCCAAAGCCAAAAGCTACCAGAAAATATATAATTCACAACAGTTTTGGAAAAGTTTACCAACCCCATTGCTTTGGCTATGGCTATCGCTTTGAGTTAGGTGGTCAAATATGCCGCATCGCGCGCGAATTCGCCTCAGTCTGTACGAAGCTTAATTATAAGCACTGTGTGTGAGTTAAATCTTTATATTGATATATATATATTATTATATATCTAAATTGATTTATAAACTTATCACAATTGGTAGAGGAAGGAGCAGATACTTAGCTGAACATAGATTACTTATATCCACTTATCGAAAACAGGATATGTAAAACTCGAGTTCAAAGACACACTAGCTAGTAGTAGTACAATGCTATTAATTTAACAATGTAGGTACAACAGAAGTGACTAACTTCAGAGCGCTTGCGGTGCAAAATAAAATTTACTCTTTGCCATACATTCTCGAGTGGAGTTGTCGTTAATCGCATTGTATTTATTAATTCTCACGTCCAGTAGGCGAGCCCAGTCGAGTCGAGCCGATTCGCAGAAATTCGCCCAGTCGCAGAACGTAGGTAGGTAGGTAGTAGAGTCTGGTCATCGAAAGATGTACCGGAAATGGAGGCGCCATATTCCCTGTTAAATTAACGTTTAGAGGTTAAGTTACCTATTGGAAACTGAACCTTAAAACAAGGCGCAAAATTAGTTCCATAGTGCACTAGTCACTAGTCTAGGTACTCACAAAAACGTAGATACCGTACGCAAAGACAAGGCTCAGTCGCAAAACGTACCTTTTGCAAAAGCATCCCTCACTAAAAACGTAGGGTGGATATGCCTAACTCCAGCCCCCCCCCCCTCCTCTAATACCAGCCCCCAAAAGTTTTTGCTTTGCTTTAATTAAAAAACAATAAAAATACCCCGTCACGTCACCTGCAATTCACACAACGAGCAATAATGTTCACCGAGACCGAGTAGATGACTATGTTTGAAAAACAGCATAAAAGATCGATCAATGCGAACTTTGGGAAGTGTGTTTACGAAGGCAAGATGCTATTTTTTTAGGTTTTAAGCTTTGATACCAGTAATAGATTAGATATATAACGTTTTGAGATTACTAGTATGTAATTAAATTTACTAATTTCGAAAAAAATAGGGGGGCTGGAGTTTGACTAGGTGATTTTCCATTACTTTCTATTATCAGCCGGGGACTGGTGTTGGGTATTTAACTTTCGTTTAAGAAATAAAATTCATCTTAATTTGCTCGTCTCAAGGTTGGAATTTGTAGTGCTATTCACTAGAATTACTAACCCTGCACCCAATGACCTAAATACAGCCGGGTGAATAATGTTCAATTCCTAAGTTATTTGTTCTGCAAATAAGTAAGTAAGCCCCTATTACCAGCCCCTAATTTGCAGAACAAATAACTTAGGAATTAGGAACTATATTAGATTAGAACCTAAGTTCAGCCGGTTATCAAAACTTTACGGCAATATACAGGATGTTCTTAAATAGGATTTTAATTATTTTGTTTTTTTATATTAGATGTAAAAAAATAATAATAATCAAAATCATACTTTTCATCAATCATAGAAACCGAAAAGTAATTCAAAATTAAAAAAAAGGCATATTCAATTTCACTAGGTTTCAAATAAATAAAACGATCTCGTACTCGTTGATTATAATTACCTATGTAAACAAAACCAAAGTTTTTTTTACGTAATTTTTTATATACCTATTTATTTATATATTCTAAGTTGATTAATATCTACAGGAGAGGTAGTTTCAATGACTTGTTATGGAAATCATAATTTTAAAGCCGCTATTTTTTATCATTATTGAGAGTTACCAAATGAATATTCTTTAATTTCATACAAACATGGTTGTTTTATTTTGGAACATCCTGTACCCGGCTGGAATTAGGGAACAAAGCGACATTATCTATTGAACCTATGATTATATTTAAACTTTAAATCAAACAACTTTGTGTTACCTTAAGTATGAGTATAATATGTTTGAACAAACAACTTTGTGTTACCTTAAGTATGAGTATAATATGTTTAATGTTAATTTTGTAAATTTTATATAATACCTACTTAAATTAGATTAATTTATGTACTCGCAGACAAACCTGATGTTAGGTTTTGCGAGACAAGTTGCATTGCAAACTTTGTGTACATTACTTTTTAATAATAAATAAAATAAATAATTAGGGCAAAGGTGGCTGGAATTAGGGTTTTTCGCCCGTCGTGCAATTACACGCTTCTCTATTTTTTCCCCCACAAAACTACGTAATACTAAGTACTATTTTCGTAATAAAGATTAATCAAGCTACCTAAAACTGTATCAACAATATTTTTAAGACCGTAATTGTGGCAGCAACAGAGATTCAAAGTTGAAAAATCTTAGGGGGGGCTGGTAATAGGCATATTCACCCTACCTACCTTTCGCAAAATTCACCTTCCGCAAAATGTAGGTACCTTTCGCAAAATGCACCTTTCGTAAAACGATGTATTCTGTTAACCGCTTAAGGATTTTAACACAAAAATAAAAATAAATAAAGATTAAGGGGGCTCCCCATACATGGAACTGATACTGAAAAAAAAAATTTTCTTCATACCAATACGTGTGGGGTGTCTATAGATAGGTCTACCCGGCGAGCATGAGGTGAAAAAAGTTACACCTAGCATGTGGTGGGGTTTGCCATACCCCAACATATAATTACCTATAAATGCCAATTTATTAAACCAAGACTTAAGAATTTATTCGTATTTTGAAATATGGTTTATATTTAGTGTATAAAATAAAAAACAGTGTATATTTATATACTTTTATTGTATTATTTATCAGAAATACTAAAATATAACATTTACAAAAAAACAAAAAAAGGAACTTCTGAAAAAGGAACTAAAATCAACTAATTCTTTAATAAAAATATAAAATCAACTTTAAAAACTTAAAGAATATAAGATTCTCAATAACATATTTTTTTTAAAGAATTAGTTGATTTTAGTTTTAGTATTTTTGATAAATAATACAATAAAAGTATATAAATATACACTGTTTTTTATTTTATACACTAAATATAAACCATATTTCAAAATACAAATAAATTCTTAAGTATTGGTTTAATAAATTGGCATTTATAGGTAGATATATGTTAAAACTAACACGGAGCATGTGGCGGGGTATGACGCACCCCACGAACGTTTACACGCGTGTAGCTCCTGCGCCGGTTGACGCGACACTGCGGTCACGCCACTCTCCCCCCGCGGAGTACATTGGCTCCAGCTACTCGAAGCAACAAACCAATTGAGGGGCAAATTTGAAAAATACACGACTTCGCGCAAAGCATGGGCATGTCACACCCTACCTCAAGCTCGCCGGGTAAATGACAGGTTCCTAAGACAACTTTATCTCAAAGTCAATCGCTTGAAAGATAAACACTGCCAAAGTGGTAAAATGTGTCCCCCCCCTCTTAATTTTGAAATAAGGGAGTGAAAAATCTAAAAAAAAATATGCTATAGATCTAAATAAAAACTTTCAACGAAAATTGGTTTGAACGAGATATAGCTCAAAACGTCAAATATAACTTTGTCATTTATACCAACACTGTTTAAAACAAAGTTATTTTTACAGACGAAAAATGAAGTGGTATTAAATATGGTATGGTATAAGGTAACTACGGAACCCTACGGCGCGTGGCCCGACACGCACTTGGCCGGTTTTTTAGGGTTCCGTATACCTGAGGGGCCAAACGGGCAATAGGGTGCTAGGGAAAGTGCTATGCAGATGAAGAAAATAATGATAAAATTGTGGTGTTATTATGCCCCATAAAAAGAGAGTTTGTTATTAAATTCTTGGCCAAATTCATGTTAGTTAAATTGTATAGGTAGGCTCCATAGGTCTAGGTACTAGAAAAAACCCAACTCGTTTCTAAGTAATTGTGTATTGATTGGCATCTATTTAAGTCAGCTTCAAGTACTTAACTAAGTACCTACTAAAAGTACGATCTAACGATCCGATCCAATGTAGGATCTGTCAAGAACGTACCTACCATTTCTAACAACACATAAAGTTTGGTTTGCATTGGTGTGCTCTTTTCCGGGGAGTATTTGAACGCATGCATTCTATCGATTTTCCATTATCTGCTGCCCTTCGCAATATCAATTACCTACTGATAGATAATGTTATAGTCAAACGTCGAAGCTCAGGCGCTCTTAGGTTTGGTTTGGCAAGTCAAACTTTGACAATAGTCTTTAATTAGGTATTTATAAGTAAGTAGGTAGTCAAAGTCCAAATAGTGTGTTTCTCGGGTCTTATAAACGAATTTATCATCTAATCCTAGGAGTGACCAACTTGGACAGCCAAACGCCGAAACTCAATACGGTCAAACGGGGTTTGACGGGTATTAAAAAGTTTTTCCTATAAATTATTATTTCTTTGCTTTTTAATCTTATGAGTGTTAAATTTTTCCTGTGGTTTCGGCTTTATCATGAGTCCCCGGACACCATCTCCGTTTAGAGTAGGTACTTGTCAAGACGAATCAAACGAGCCCAAACTCGATGGGGTTGTGTGGTATTATTAAAGAGTTCCTGTGGCCTTCTTCCGGCTCCATCACCAGACCCTGGACACTATTTCCTAATAGAGTACTTGTCAAGACAAATCAAACGAGGCCAAACTCTATGGGGTTGCATATAATTTTATTACAGAGTTCCTGTGGTCTTCTTTCGCGGCTCCATCACCAGACCCTGGAAAATATTTCCCAACAGTGAAATATCGATGGGGTTGTATGGATTCAATACAGAGTTCTTGTGGCCTTCTACCGGCTCCATCGTCAAACCCTGGACCTCGTCTTCCATCAGAGTACTCATCAAGACAAATAAAACGAGCCCAAACTCGATGGGGTTGCATGGTTTCATTACAGAGTTCCTGTGGCCTTCATCCGGCTCCATCATCAAGTGCAGTACAAATCGACGTTTAACAAATTTTCCGTCGTTCCTAGGATTGACAAGGCAAAGCCCGAAACATTATTTTGCTTCTTTCTAAAAATTAGTACCTACTTAAGTGTTCAACCGTAGCGGGCGTAGTATTTAACAAAAATATGCCTACGTACCTAGATAAACAAAGTAAAGAAAAGAAACAATCTATATAGGTACTTTAATTTATAAATACTTAAATTAAAGTTAGCTTTCAAGAATACAGAATTAATTATTTAAATTTTTCGATTAATAAATCATTAATTGTAGAACATTTTCTATGATTTGCCTTCTTTGCTACGAGAGCGCTACGATACGATTGCTACGACGACAAATTTGAGCGACTACGAAAAAAAATAATTCTTGTTCCTGTTTCTTTGAAAATATGTCAGGTTTTGGTTTTTCGTTGTAACTTTATTATTTATATTGTAGCAATCAACTTACTTATATTGTAGTAATCAACCGTAGCAGGCGTAGTATTTAAAAAACATATACCTACGTACCTAGATAAACAAAGTAAAGAAAATAAACAATCTATATAGGTACTTTAATTTATAAATACTTAAATGAAAGTTAGATTTCAAGAATACAGAATTAATTATTTTAATTTTTCGATTAATAAATCATTAATTGTAGAACATTTTCTATGATTTGCCTTCTTTGCTACGAGAACGCTGCGATACGATTGCTACGACGACAAATTTGAGCGACTACGAAAAAAATTAATTCTTGTTCCTTTTGTAAATATGTCAGGTTTTGGTTTTTTGTTGTAACTTTATTATTTATATTGTAGTTTATAATTGTTTCAAGGCGTTTCACAAGCAATATAAATAGGTGGAAATTAAGATGACGCTCACCTTAAATCGTGTAAAATGTTCTTGATTTTTTTCTGTAAAAACTTCTGTTTTAGATGGAGCTTCAAGCTTTTCCGACGAGGGTACAAAGGCGAAATAACGATCAACGATCTGTGGCCGGCGAGGGAGAGTGACCACTCGGGCCGGCTGGGCGACCGCCTGGAGGAGGCATGGGACTACGAACAGGAGAAATCTTCCAGGAAAGGCGTCAAGCCATCGCTCTCTCGGGCAATCATCAGTGCCTTTTGGCTTGAGTACTTAATTTGCGGCGTGCTTCTTGGTCTTCTTTACATCATTTTATGGTGAGTCATCTATAGAAAATGTATATTTACTTGTTTAATATTTTTTTAACTGATAGGTACTAACACCATTTTTTTACCCTGTGTTAACGCACAAGAATTTATCTGAAGAGTTTTATGTGTTATTGTTTCAGGCCCCTTATTCCGTATACGTTATCATTATTTATTGCTTACTTTTCGGGAGAAAAGAACGCCGTTACATATAAATATGCACATATATACAATTTCACGATGAATCTTCTTAGTGCAGTGACTTCTCTGATGGCGAATCACGTAAATTTAGCACAAGGACGCATAGGAATGCGCGTCAGAATAGCATGTTGCTCGATCATGTACAGGAAGGTAAGATTTTATACTTATAAAAAAATGCATAAATCTTTTCAATCATGTAGAGTCGCTGCTTTGGATTCGCAATTATGTAAAATTTCCCTCGAAACTTTCGTTTCTCATATCTTCGTATGCTTGTAGATCCTGAAACTAGATCGCATCGGTATGAGTAAAACAGAGACCGGTCAAGTGATAAACCTGATGTCAAACGACGTGAACCGGTTCGACATGGTGGCTCTGTTCCTCAACTACCTGTGGGTGATGCCGATCGTGGTGCCGGTCGTGTCCTTCCTCATCTGGCAGCACGTCGGGTACGCCACCCTCGCAGCGCTAGCTGTCATCTTCGTCCAAGTTGTGCTGGTGCAAGGTAAGTTCCTCAAATGGGTAGGTAAACTCCATTCGTTTTAGCAAGAGAATGTAAACGATCTTAATGTGTTTCTAATTAGAAGAACCTACCTACTTAATAAAAATAAGAAGACCACGTTTTACGTCATTATGAGTAGTTAGCTAGGTAGTCTAGATAGAAAGCTATGTTAGGCTTATTATGACCCAACGCTTTAGTTAGAAAAGCATGATTCGGGGTAGCGTTGCCATCCGTTCGGATAAATTCGGACAATGTTAGGCTTTTGTACCTCTTGTCCGGCCAAATTCGACTGCATCCGGGCCGTCCGGCTTTTGTTAGGCTTTCGTCCTGCCGCCAGCACTGCATACTGCGGGGCTGGCGGCGAGCGCGTGGGCATTCCGTCGAAATTTCCATTAGCGTCCGGCCTTGGGTAACTCAAAAGTCCGGGTTTTTTAATACTTATTACTTACTTACTTATGTGTTTTATTTGATATTTTTTGTCAAAAAACCTTTTTTCTTAGCGTCTAACCTTGGCGCTTAGAAGTCCGGCTTTTTTAAAGGGTTAGTCCGGCTTTTTCATTTTTAGGGTTCCGTACCAAAATGGTAAAGGAACCCTTATGGTGTGACTCATTCTGTCTGTCTGTCACAGCTGAATATCTCGGGAACTACTAATGGTATCATCTTGGAATAGTTTAAGAAGACGTCTGTCCAACTATTTTGCAAATAACAAAGGAATAAAAAATAAATACTTTTTTTACAACAGGGACTGAAAAGGGGTCTTAAAAATTTTAAGTGAGGCGACTAGGGCATGTGGGGCATATGAAAGAGCGCTGTTTGAACTTTTTAAATATTTTTTTCTTTTTTTTTTAGGCCGCATAGTTTTCGACTTATGATGAAAAATGTAAAAAAATACCGTAACCAACCCCCCCTTTATCTCCGAAGTTAGCAAAGAGAAAAATCTGAAATAATTATATGTGTTAGTAGGTACCTTGTTTATGTAAAGATTATAGGAAAATAAAACGATGTCTCAATATAACACACTTTAGGAATTCAAAAAACAAACAAAAAATTAATAAATTCCTCTATCAGTCAACAGATGGCCCTGCCTGACCTAATAAAAATTAAATTAGTTTCACTATCGGTCAAGTGATGGCGCTGGCCAAAGAAAAAAAAATAGTTCTACTATCGGCCAAGAGATGGTGCTGACTTAATACTGCAATAATTATATTATTATTCTACAGCTCTGCAGACGAATATCATGTTCAGCGACGGAAGGGTATTTGTTATGATGGTACGGAAACCCTCGGTGCGCGAGTCCGACTCGCTCTTGACTGGTTTTTAAAAATGGCTATCCTTGAAATAAAACACTTTTAACGGATACTAGCGCGGTTTTATTGAAAGTACTTTGGTAATTAGTTGGTATTTGGTTTGATTTTTGATTTTCCCGACGTTTCGGCACCTTTGCAGCTGCCGTGGTCACGGGGGACAACCAAATACCAACTAATTACCAAAGTACTTTCAATAAAACCGCGCTAGTATCCGTTAAAAGTGTTTTATTTCATGTCTAGTGAGCGCGTAAGCTTGAGAAGTGAATAATGGCTATCCTTTCGGGGTATTTAATTCAGCTGTAATAAATGATAGAGATTTTGGGAGATACTGAACTAGGTATAACTTTAATTAAGTTTTCAAGTTAAAAATACTCAAAAATGTACAGCAAAGCAGAATCATTGCTCTAAATTAAATATTTATTTTGCATGAATCAGTTTAGTGAAAAAGGTACCTACTAATTTAATTCTATAAGGGTTAATTCTATAACGTACTTACTATCTTTTGCCCGCGACTTCGTTCGCGTGATTAAGATAGTTGTGCATTTATTTTGAAAGTCACGGTTTACCAATATACCTACCTAGGTATTTATCAGTAGACCTCATTTCATACATTTAAATTTTCCCATAAAAAAACATGTACAAACTGGAACACTGTACTGTAGCACCCTGTACAACGGGAATTTTCCAAAACCCTTTCTTAGTGCTCACTTACACCATGAAAAGAATCTACCCTCCAAAAATGGCGTATCTATCTTCAGCCCTATACAATTCTCATACAAACTTGAACAACCTGTAGCACCCTGTATAACAGGAATATTCCAAAATCCTTTCTTACATCTACATCATGAAAGGTATCTACCCTCCAAAAATGGTGTCTCTACCTTCAGCCGTTAGGGCTCTACGTCTATCCCAACAATGAATCAATCAGTCAATCAATTTAGAGTTTTATATGTATAGATTGCACGCGTTTGTTATAGCTAGGTTTATGGCCCTAAAAGCGATGTATTAGGGCTCACTTTACGAGTAAATGTGTTGAAAAATAATGTTCGAATCGAAACGAAGAAAATTTAGTTTTAAGAAAAAAATCCGTACCTATTGACTTTATTTGAACTGAACCGAAATTATCTCTCTAGAGATAAAAGCTCTAGATAAACAACTAAGACTGTCATACAATCATGTCTATTTCAAATCTTTCGTCTAAGTATCTATAATAATCTAACGGCTGTATAATAAATAATGATTTATGGCAATGATAAGATAAAATAATGCATTATGTATAAAGTACTTAGGTAGGTATACGCGGTACCTAGTAAAAACTGATTTTCATCGTCTGATTTGTAGAAGGTTTATTGTAAGGCTTCTTCAATCTTTATGCCTAACACAGATTTATAAATATTGATGCCAAAAAAAAAACAAAAAACCGACTTCAAAAAACCTACCTCTAAAAAGCAATAAATAATATTCGTAATAATACAAATTCCTTTTTTTTTATTCTAAAAGCCCCACCCGACTTCAATAGACGTATTTTTATTATTACGAATATTATTTCTTGCTTTTTAGAGGTAGGTTTTTTGATGTCGGTTTTTTGTTTTTTTTAAACAATTTTTTATTTTTAGTGTAGGTACCTTGTACTTGTAGGTAAGGTATATTATACAATATGTAGAAAAATCGGCTCAGCCAAACGTAAGATAATCGCAGAGAAACATACTTAAATACGGGTCAAACTGAGAACCTCCTTTTTTAAGTCGGTTAAAAAACTACACTTAAGATATCCCTCTTCCAACAAAAAAATAATTATCTTATTCAGTTCATAAACAAAGAAGTAATACGACCAATCATCGAGGTAATTCACACAAAATCATACTATTTTCGTGCTTTTTTCAAAATTACTTTAAAAGTACTAAACCGATTTCCAAATTTTAAAAAATGGGACCAACTTGGGTGTGTACCTAATCTAATATCGTTTGAATAATTTCAATCGGTCCAGCCGTCTTCGAGTAATCGGCGGACATACACAAAAAAAAAAAAACAAATATACAGACGAACATAGAACCTCCTCCTTTTTTGGAAGTCGGTTAAAAATACCTAGTTGTACATTACAGCTGTTGCTCGAAAAGGTGTCAAAAGTTGTTTATACGCACGCCCCGTGCGTCAAGAGAATTTCCACCGTGCGTTTTATTTTCAGTTTTTTTATTATTTTGTTACACTGAAAACAAACTTTGCGCATGCGTACAGAAACGCGCCATTTTCATAAAATCATTTGTATAGGTAGTTGGATATTTTTCTGTGAAAATACTCTGGTTTTCTTTCTCACAAACGTATTGGAAAACGTCGCGTCGTATGGTAGTTATGGTACACTGTTGGTAACAAGTTAGTAGCCGCGACTACAGACAGCAGACGACGACGCGACGACGACCAACCGACGTGGAGACAGTCGGTCGCGTCGTCTATACAGAGGGCCTAGCCAAAGTAACATTCGCTAATCTTCGTTATCGCTTCGCTTTCGAAACATGTATGGGATTGACATAAGGTTTCGTTAACAATCGAATTTTAAAACGTCAAATCCATACATTTTTCGAAGCGAAGCGATAACGAAAATTTGCAAATGTTACTTTGGTTAGGGGGGCAGGTTTCTATATTTATGCCGACGACGACGTGTCGCTATGGAAGGTATTTCATAGAAATACAAGAAACCAATGTGATTACTTTCCTCTATGCAGTACCTATGTGTCGTGTCGTTGCGGCACGTTGCGCGCTGCTGCTGTCTGCAGTCGGCTACGAACCGACTTCGCCTCGCTTACATACAACTCGGGCTTACAAAACGTTTGTAAAAAACATGGTAAAAACCTAGTAATTCATAATTCATAATTCATTTATTCCATAACAAAATAATTTGTGTCGGAAAACATACAAAAATAATAAATTAAATTAATCAATTGGCAAGCATAAAGGGCATGTCAAAAAATATTCATGAATGTCAAATATTATTAGTTAATGAGAATTAAAATAAAAAATATCTACCTAACTACGTTCCGAAATTAATAATTCTTATGTTCAACAAAATCATTTAAACTGTAATAACATTGTTTTAACAAGAAGTCCCTTAATTGTCTTTGAAATAATTTATAGTCAATAATAGATTTTAGCGTGATTGGAAGGCTGTTAAACATTTTGACTGCCTGATACCTTACACTGTGTTTTACAACTTTTAGCTTTGGTACAACCAACTGCAATAGATCCTTTCGGCGAGTTTTCAGACGAATGTCTCGCTCCGTAGGTGTTTCAAACTTTTCTATGTTTTTAACCAAATATGTCAAAATCACTAAAATATAAAGACTAGGGACGGTTAAAATGTTTAATTTTCTGAAATATTCTCTACATGATTGCATACTTTACTAACGTCGTATTATAATAAAGTGTCGAAATTATAATGGGTATTTTTTTAATTATACCGATCCTTATCATAATATAACGAGCAGGAAGTTCTTACTTAATCTCAGTTTTGATTACAAAGTCAGCGTATAACAGTTTGATTAAGTTTATCTAAAGCTTTGTTTATATTCTACTTTATTAAATAACTACATTATAATAGTTATCTTTATTTGAAAAAGGTATTTCACCTGTTTTGTTTGATTATGAATATGACCATGACAATTAGTGGTATGCTTGGTGCACGTGCACGGTTACTACTCGTAAGCTCTTTTACGCGTTCACATCGTCATTGCCGTCGACGACCGTTATGACGTCACAGCTAACGGTACTGTAGACAAAAAAGTAATCATGTTTTTCAACTGTTTTTCATTTTTTTCTTGTTCAAAGAGTGCATTTATTTATCTAACAAGTTAGGTTCGCTATTATGTAGGAGCTTTAATCTTTTAATCATTATAACAACACAAATAATGAACGTAATGATTATCAACAGAAACAAAAATTAAGCTTTGCATTGCTAGCCGTACTAGAAAGGCGACGCAGGGGGTGCGGTATGACGAAGCGGGCCGGGAGGTAGCGGCAATGATGAAGTGAACGCGTTAGTAAGTTTACTTACGGAAACCTACCTACGGTAGGTATTGCAGTTCAGTTATGTATGACATAGTGAGTGACATAGGTAGGTAGGTAGTTGTTAGGTAAACCTATCGTATTTGCTGCCGACGCGCGAGTCGCGACAGTTCTTCGATGTTTTTTAATTGGGCATGCTTTATTTTAGTTTACTTAAGCAACCTGCAGGGTGTGTACAGAGGGAAGATAGCGAAGAGGACAGACGAGAGAGTGAGGGTCATGAGCGAGCTGGTCAGCGGCGTTCAGGTCATCAAGATGTATGCATGGGAAATACCATTCGCGAAAATTGTCGATAGGTTGAGGAAGTAAGTATTGTTCTACAGAGTTTTTGTGCTTTTAGCAAATGAATTAATTTTTATTAAAATAAGATTTTTCGCATTCACAATAATATTTTTCTATTAAGATAAAGAATAATTAGAAAAATCGACTCACCCGTAAAACTCACACGACCCGTAGAACTCGAACCTGCAACACTTATCATAGAATTTCCAAAGACCAGAATGACCAATTAGCGACTCAGTAGCATAATTGGTAAGTGCATTGGGTCGGAATCACAAAGTCAAAGGGGTTTTCCGAATTGACATTCGCGGACATAGTCGCGGGCCAAAGCTATGTATTATACAAGGTGTTTGGTAAAAGCCTTATAAAGCCGAATATGGTAGACACCATCAAACTGAACAACTTTTACTATGGGACCAACTCTGAAATCGCGAAAATAAAAATCAGCTGTTTCATACATTTTGATATTTTCGTTATTAATTTTTGGATGAAACAGCTGTTTTTTTTCGCGATTTCAGAGTTGGTCCCATAGATGGCCCTAAATATTTTTTTTTTCAACTTCTTATCATATATTATTCAAATAATAATATATTTGTTTCTTGTCACCAGACTCGAAGTAAAATTCATAAGTCGTACGTCCATGGTTAAGGGGTTCTCAACAGCCTTGATGGTGTTCACGGAGAGATTCATTTTGTTTGCCACGGTGGTGGCCTTCGTAGTGATGGGGGGGCAAATCCGAGCCGAGATTACCTTCTCCCTTGTTCAGTACTTCAACCTGATGCAGCTGGCGTGCAACATATTTTTCCCCATGGCTTTGTCTTACTTGGCTGAAACCAAAGTTTCCATCAAGCGATTGGAGGTAATGTCATCCCGCTTATCTTCATAAAACAAAGACAAACATAATAGATAAATAATTATAACTGCAGAAGTAAAACATTTAACTTTCTTGCAGGAGTTTCTATCCCTAGAAGAAATGGAGTCTCCTAAAGAAAAGGAAGTAAAAGCTAACTTGACAAATTCAGTTAAAGCACTGAATGGAATATCTGAAAAAGAGAAAGAAATAGAAATGGAAAAGCTGAAACCGTCGGCACTAGTTCTCGCCAATGTGAGCGCCAGTTGGCAACCAGACTCCATCGTTAATACCCTGAGGCAACTTAATCTAACTGTTCAGCCAGGAGAATTTATAGGAGTTGCTGGTCTTGTAGGATCTGGAAAGGTTAGTGGAGGATGGTGGAGGCAAATAAGCCTACCTAAATATATATTTATTTATCGTTTAAAAATTGTGATTGTGACGTGACTGGTTTAAATTTTGTCAACAGACATCGCTCCTGCATCTTATCTTGGGCGAACTTCCTCCGACTGAAGGTGTTGTTTCTCTGGGTGGCGCGCGTGTGTCGTACGCTAGTCAAGAACCCTGGCTTTTTGTGGCTACAGTTAGACAAAATATACTTTTCGGTTTGCCATACGATCCAGCTCGCTATAAAAAGGTAAAAGATGAGGGAAACCTTATTGTTGGCTTCCAATTCTTTTTGTTTGAATCTGAGACATTATTTTGATTGTGAAGGTGGTGACTTCTTGTGCCTTACTTCGAGACTTTGAACTGCTGCCTCATGGGGACTCTACCCTCGTGGGGGAGAGAGGAACCAGCCTGAGTGGTGGGCAGCGAGCTCGCATCGGACTGGCTCGCGCTTGCTACAGACAGGTACGACTATACTTTAAGCTAGTAATATAATAAGTCAATGGTCAGGTCAGGTACCTACGACTAATGTTCTAGAACAAGATCATCAATTCGAGAGGACTCACATATTTTAGTATGGACACCAACGCCGTACTTACGTTTTTGTATGTATGTGGGTTCGTAAAATTTATCAGTTGTTAAAACCATTTATCAAGAGTCTTATAAAACGATATTTTATTTAAGTAGCTTTGTGGCTTAACTAAGAAGCATATACTTTCAAATTGAATACGATTTATTGCCCGCTGGATGTGGTCAGTGCAGAGCGATCGTCGTGGAGGTCCTCTAAAGAGGCCTATGCCCGTCTTTTTTTATCTATCATGATGATCTCTCAAAAATGACATGTTTAACAGGCTGACATATATCTGCTGGATGACCCATTATCAGCGGTGGACACGCACGTTGGCAAGGAGCTGGTCTCCAAGTGCATGATGGGGCTGCTCAGGCACTCCACGAGGATTCTGGTCACCCATCAGCTGCATCACCTTAAAGCAGCTGACAGAGTTGTCATTCTACGCAACGTGAGTTTCATAGAATGCTATAGATAAATAAGTAACCTTAAATAAGTAGGTATGGTTACTTAGGACCAGTTTCACAGGTTACCTACTGATGGTACCTATATCTGGAAATCCTGAAAAAAAGAGGCCTGGTTTCTACTAAAAAGTCCTGACATTTTGCTAAAGCCCCCACCCACACACGCCACGGCTTACGATAACACATTGTAGAGGTATAAGTAGGTAGGTACTTAAATAAAGGGCTTTGAACATTTTGGCGTAGTGGTAGGTAATAATAGCGGCGCACGATGAGTACTATACAATATCGATAGGGTATAATAGATGAACAAAAATGACTATGATATAAATTGGATATACATAAATAAAGTCCTAAAGCGCAACGTTTTCGAGATATACCGGGGAATAAGTTTGGATTTTTAAGAAGTACTACAGATAATATAATACTATACTAGTATCTCTAACTACGGGATATTTAACATACAAAGACAATACGATTTGGTAAGAATTGAACATATCTTAAAAACAGAACCTTGACGAGTTTCTAAAACCCAATTTTAGTTTAAAAAGGTGAACCACCATACATATCACTTTAACCAACATGGACCTAAAAATCACTAAAAATGAAAGTGTTTTTTTATATATACCTATACAACTTTTCGCACTCTGGAAGTTATAACAATGTTATCTCTTCAGTTTGTAAAATCTCAGAGATCGACATACGTTCTGATAATAGTCATCTTACGTCACATTTTCTAAGGTCATGACTTGCAATTTCGATGATAATGCGTATGATGCTGATGCGTAGAGTAAGTACCGTAAGTACCTAGGCTAGATTAAATAAAAAAGATAGTACATAACTGCTCTAGGTATAGGAAATTATTAAATATTTGTAGGCATAAAATCGCTTATAGTAGATAAATAAATAAACAACTAAAAATCAAGTGATCAGACAGAACCGAAATTCTGGCATGATCAAAGATTTGATCATGCCAGAATTTCGGTCATGATGATCATTGGGCATGATACTTATTATATCACCCTATAGTAAAAATGTTGATAGGGTTTTATTAAAGGTTTTTTATATATTTTTTTATAATAGTAATAATACTTTTTAGGGAGAAATCGAAAAGGAGGGCACCTTCGAAGATGTGTCTTCCTCAGCTCTGTTTGCGGAATTGTTGGAAGAAGAGTTACCGGAGGAGGGCAGCCGCCCACAGCTGCTACGGCAGCGAACTATGTCGATACAGGTGAACTTATTTAAACACTTACCTTATAGTCCAGTCAATCAAGGGGTTGTAGAGTGCGCGAGCGGGTTACTAAGCGATTCCTAGGCGTTTCGAATATTATTTAACTTATCTATCACATAAGACAGATACCTAAGACATACCTACAGCAAACACCGATAATTTACTTATTTATTTATTAGTAGTTTCTTATATACTTTAACATTGTTATTTTTTGTGGTGCTATTTTTCATGGTGCTTGTGTCATAGATTTTAGCTCGCTCTGCCTAAAACTGAGGGTACTATACTACTAACTACTAATATTCATTGAAAGAACAATACTACCTACTAGGTACTAATAAGTATTCTATGAAAGTACAATAATAGTAGATTGTTATACAAGACGCTAAAATGACCCATTGCATACGAGGTAGTTTTATTCCCGAGCTTTAGCGAGGGAATAAATAGAAACCGAGTTACAATGGGTTTTAGCGTCGTGTGTTACACTATACTTTTTACTACGATTGCGAGAGAATAAAATAAAATATTAAATAGTTTATACCTACTTCCGTAAACGAATCCACTCGTTTTTTTCTATCGTCCAATTCATAAACTTTTTGTACAGTATTTAAATATATGATTTGTGCTTGATGGCAAAAGATTAAAATTATTTATTTCCTATTACAGTCACACAATTCAACCAGTTTGTAATTATAGAAAAATTCTAAAGATTTCGCGCCATGGTACCTTTTTTTAATTTCTGCTGCAGCTAAGCAACACAATCACGCATTCTACGATTCACTCTGTGCACAGAGTATAAATAATAATAGAGTATAATAAATAAATAAGTCTATGATTTCACCGAAGAGATGCTTTTAGTTCCATTTTCAAAAATAAGAATGAGAAACAGTATTAAGTCGAGCGAGTCTTTATTCGTGATTATGAATAAAGACTTTTTCGTTTTAGTAGGCTCATTGGTAACAGACAAACATTAAAAAAGAAAAAACTTTATCCCCTAGGGGTTATTATGCTATTTTATCTCAGCTCTTGTACGTTACAATGACGGACTTTTTGAGCAAGAGGAGTGAAAAATGTATTTTTTAATACAGTTGCTCAAAAAGTGGCGTATTGCAGGGACGTATAGCGTTCGGGATGTGGGCTATTACACACTCGAGCTTTTTCTTAACCTTTTCCGAACTCGTGCGTTTCCTTTCCCAACTGTCAAAATAATGTCTATTAAAAAGAAAAAAACCAACCACGAAGTTTTTCCAAAAAAAAGAGATTTTTTTTATGATTCATGCAAATATTTCTAAAAAGAAGCTGCTAATTTGTTTCAATATCAGATTTAAAAGTAATTTTAATTAAAATTTAAACATTAAATTAATATTACCTAGTATCGGCTAAATTAAATTTATAAATATGAAAAAGTTGGCTGAAGACGTGCACTGCCATAGTCTCTGCTTATAGGAGTTTGCGCGGGTAAGTGAAAAGAAAAAGACGGACCTTATTTCTTAATTTTCTATAAAAAAAATCTACTGAAGACTTGGCTGTATGGGCAAAGTTCCCTTTGCCTACCCAGAATGGGTGAAGAAAACAAAAAAAATCACTGCTTATATTCTTTTTTACGGTTGCGGTTGGCGCCATTTTCCAAAATGAAGCCAACCGCAACCGCAACTTGTTCCGACTTGTCGACTTGCCGATTTGTCGGAACTCTTTGCAATGACAGGGAAAATACTATTAAAGTCCCATGCTGCTGCTGCTGTGCATGCTGCACATAAATTCATATTCAAGTCACAGTCACAGTATCCACAACAACATCCAATTGATGTGGATGTTATGTCTCTAAATTTTTATGTCAGCGTCATTTAAACTAAAGTGTTACGTATATCAATAATCTGAAACAAGCAGTTGTACACATTGTAGTGATCCGCTCCGTCCATTAATTGCTGTACCTACCTAACCTACTACTGTTAGAGTCACAAGCTGTTGAGCATCATTAAGATTTTATTAGCAGGCAACAAAGAGATGTATAATACCGCATGAAATACTGAAATCTATTTAGAATCGTGTAGATAGTGGTTTTCGTTATACTTGTGATGCTATTGTGAATAATTGTTACGCAACTTTTTTGCAGTTTCCTTACTAAGTAGGAAGGTTCTTAGTTTAAAATCTTGATACCTACCTAATACGTATTATCGATTAGGTACCTACATTAACTTTTTCTTGTAGGTAGGTACTTATTATCTTATTAGAATTTTATACAGGATGCAGTATGATTTTTAATGCCACCTGGAGGGAAAGTTTTCCAAACAAAGGATATAGGTACCAAATTTCACTCAAGGAAACATTCCTTTATTTTTGAAAAGAAACAAAACTGCATTCAAAGTTTTTTTTAAACACGCTTCCCACATTCAGTAATCGAACCGGCTAAAATTCAAAAAAACAACACCTATACTTTATGACTAGCTTTCGACCGCGACTTCGTCCGCGTGGGCGTGGACATTCGGAAAATTCCTAGGGAACCATGCACCGGGATAAAAATTAAGACTAATAATAACAAACAAAACATTCATACTTTTACACCCTCAACTTCTAATAGTAGATTATACAACAAGTGAAAAAACCGGTCAAGCAAGAGCGAGTCGAACTCGCGCACCGAGGGTTTCCGTACCATCATAATAAATACACTGCAGAGCTGTAGAATAATAAAATTATTATTGCAGTATGAGGTCAGCACCATCTCTTGGCCGATAGTGGAACAATTTTTTTTCTTAGGCCAGCCCCATCTCTTGACCGATAGTAGAACTAAATAATTTTTTCTTAGGTCAGGGCCATCTGTTGACTGGTAGAAGAACTAAATAATTTTTTGTTTGTTTTGAATTTCTAAAAAAGTGTGTTATATTGAGACATCGTTTTATTTTTCCTGTAATCTTTACATAAACTACTATCACATAGAATTATTTCAGATTTTTCGCTTTGCAAACTTCGGAGATAAAGGGGGGGGAACGGTATTTTTTTTACATTTTTCATTATAAGTCGAAAACTATGCGGCCTAAAAAAAAAGAAAAAATTGTTATAAAATGTGCAAACGGCGCTCTTTTATATGATACCCCACATGCCCTAGTCGCCCCACTTAAAATTTTTAAGACCCCTTTTCAGTCCCTGTTGTAAAAAAACTATTTATTTTTTTATTTCTTTCTTATTTGCAAAATAGTTGGACAAAGGTCATCTTTAACTATTCCAAATTTCAAGTTGATACTATTAGTAGTTCTCGAGATATCCAGCTGTGACAGACAGACGGACTTAGTCACACCATAAGGGTTCCTTTTTACCATTTTGGTACGGAAACCCTAAAAAGAGGGAATTTAGTTCAAGGGACTAAGTTGGATCCCGAGCGAAGCGAGGGATACAAAGGACCGAGATGAAATATTTTTTTCACGAGTTGTGTACTCTACTTTTTACCATTGACTGCGAGAAAACAAATAGCAGTAGGTACTTATACTATATTATATATTATAGTAGGTATTTATAGGTTATCATATTTTGATATTTAGGACTTGTACTATTATGTATTCTGTGATTTAGGTAGGAAATCGATAATATTTAAAACATTAGAAAAATTAAATAGTGAAATTAGAAATTTTTAAAGTTTCTAATGAACTGTACGCGCGCAAGCTTTAGAAGTGTATATAAAATTAGAAACTTTCCATTACATAAAACAACCACGAGTAAAACAAGCAAGAGTTCACGAGTTTCATACGACGTTTTTCAACACATTTGCGAGAACAAAACAAAGTAATTTACCACACAGCAACAAATACGACAAAAACAAAATATGATAATTATGGGAAAAGGAAAGGCGCGCAGTTTTCTTTTTGATTTTTTCACACGCCCAACGCAAGAATATTTTGCGAACAAAGCGGTGAGTGAGCATACAGCCTACTTCAAAATTATAATTTTAAGTGATAAAATGCAAATATTTTAATATTTTATAACAAAATATAGTGCATTATGAATAATTTGATAATAATAAATATTTGTTTGACTTAATTAAGGACTTACACATTTATTTATTCCAAAAATGTATATGAATTTTCAGCAGCATAAAACCTCTTTGTTGTTACTAAAAAAATAACTGTATAACCCGGTTAAATTGAGAATGCTGTTTACTCGCATAGAACTTGCAGTAAGGTACTAATTTAATTTTGTAGGATAAATTCTATAACGTCCTAGTGTGTTATATATTATTGATTATTGCACGCGTTTGTTATAGCTCGGTTTATATGGCCCTAAAAGCGATGTATTAGGGCTCACTTTACGAGCAAGTGTGTTGAAAACTTATTATCATGTAATTTGTTCACCCATACAGTCGCATGCCAGCATTTCCACCGTAAATGAAGCGGCGTACGGTGATGAAGAGCAACCGTTAGAAGACGAAGAAATGATTGGATCAGGTAATTGTACTTTCTGTAAATAAGTAATTAAGTTTAAAAAAACGTGATAAGAAGAACCCACATGACTCGCCTATGAATGAATGAATGAATGATATATTTATTTGCATTAATTTTGAGTACAAGATTTGGTGTTCTTAAGTAATAGAGTCCGTCAAAATCTACTTATAATTAAGCATGCAAAAATATTAAATTACATTTACACTACACATAAATTCATTATCTACCTACATGTCAAAACCAAAGAAACTATACCCATAATATCATCTATTTTTTATTTAAATATTCTTGAACTGAGTAAAAGCAGTTTTCGATGAGATATTCATGCAGCTTTCTTTTGAAAATTGGTCCATCTAGCTGTCTTAAGTGATCGTTCAACGGCCATAGAATAAGCATTACGATGTGCCAAGCTAAGATTATATTTAGGTCGTTCAAGTTTATGACTAGGTCTTTGGCGAAAGGCCTTATACTTAGAAACTTGTTTTAGAGAAAACTGATTTAGGTTATCTTTGACGAATGTGCATATTTGTTTAAGATACAGACCCGTAAGTGTGAGAAGTTTATTTTGTTTAAACAGAGGCCTGCACGAATCTAGACGATACGCACCAAATAGAGACCTAATACACTTTTTTTGGCTTCTGAATAAAGTTTCTATCTCTGAGCAATTTCCCCATATCATAATGCCATACTGTAGTACCGACGCTACATGTGCATGATATGCTAAGAGCGCAGTTTCCACTGAAGAAACTTCTCTTAGGCGCCTGAGTGCAAATGAAAACCTACTCAGTTTATCGCAAAGTACACTAATATGATTCTTCCAACTACAGTTTTCGTCAATATTAATTCCTAGAAACTTGAACGACTGTACCTTGTCAATTACTTTATCGTCGTATTTAATGTTCAATAGTAAATCCCTTGTCTGGTATGTACCAAATTGCATATATTTAGTTTTTCCAATATTTAATGTCAAATTATTATATTTCATCCATTGAATAATATTATATAATGTCAAATTTATATCGTCTTGATACTCTATTACATTAAGGTCTTTGTATTTTGTACGGCCTTTTACAAGAACTGTAGTGTCGTCTGCGAATAGTATTGATTCATGTTTTGTCGCAGTTGGCAAGTCATTTATGTAGAGTACGAAAAGCAATGGACCGATAAATGTTCCCTGGGGAATCCCACATCTATTGAGCTTATATTGTGATTGAAAAGCCGTTTTATTGTAGTGATTACTGTTATTTCTACAGGTTTTAGTTACTAATACACATTGTTGTCTGTCCTGTAAGTAACTAGTAATCCAACTTAGCGCTGTTCCTCTTATTCCGTACCTGTAGAGTTTCTCACATAGCCTTTTATGGACAAAAAACAAACATGCAAAGCTTAATCATGATTTGCCCCAAACCGCGTCAGATTAGCTGAAGGGTGTATTCATTTATTGCGCACGAAACACGTAATACGTATTTATGCTACGGCTCCACCTGCGTCTTATTAATCTAGGCGTTACGCAGATGTGGCCAAGACTTAACGGTGGTAATTTACAAATGAAAGTACTAAATTAACTTAACGCCTTAGCTAAAGCCTAGTTGGACATTACCACTAACGTTAACGCAGGTGGAGCCGTAGCATTAGAAACACAATAAGGGGAATTAATTAATTGGGTGACTGGAAATAATTAAAGGCGACTAGATGTTAATGGGATACTTAATTACTAAACTGGGCAGCAGTTTAATTTATGGGCGACAAAATAACTAAACGGGCGACTAACAGTGGATTACAAAAATACTTAAAACGGGAGACTACATATGGGTGACAAATAATTTAAGTGGGCAATGAAAACTCCAAATGTGTGACAAAAATACTGAGTGGAAAACTATTATACCAAGTAGGTAACTATATAACTGATTTAAGCTGCCCAACATTGTATTTGTAACGCGTTTTTATTAGGTTGCTTTCTCGTTTGTTTTTTTTTTGTCATCTCGATTAGGATAATAGGTAGCAACTACTTTATATCTATTCTGTGATAATACTCCCCTTTTTCAATAAAATATATATGCCAAATTTTAAATGTTTTGTGTGCCCTAAGGTTGTCGCCTAAATAGTAATTTGGTCGCCCGTTCTGAATAACTAGTTAGGTACTCAATTTGAATTTTAAAGTCACCCATTTTCAATATCTGTAGTCGCCCTCGGTCCGTCGTCGTACTTAGTATTTCAGTACGCTATAACAATTCAGTATTTTTGATACCCACATTGGGAATTTATTGGTACCCGATTAAATACTACCCGTTGGGAAGTCAGTCTACTACCCCTATAGTACCTATACGAACATCTACTGAGAACTGTCGGATGGAATTTGCATTGCATTGCAAGACATTCGGCTGGTCTATCACGATTTCGCGATATCGGCGATGCTATCAAACTTATCAGTGTGCAAACTGTAAGTTTATTGACATAAGTACTTTATCATCCGTGTGCGTCAGTATTTTCTTAATGTCACCCACGGAAAATCAGAGGACTTTGGCATTTGGGCATTTTGATGTCTTCTCGCCACAAACCAAATTGGATTTAATAACTTCAATCTTGACTCACGATGTCTATCCCAGAAAGGTTTACTTATATAATAACCCTTTCTTTGCAGTCGGGTAAAAAAGACGAGTCGGTCAACTGAAAAGATGGAAACAAGATTAAATATTAAAGGCAACATGTCATAATAACATGCAGTCGGAGGCATGCATAAAGAAAGTGACATTATGAATGATTTCAATTATATGCCTCCGACTGCATGTTTTTATGACATGTTGCCTTTAATATTTAATCTTGTTTCCATCTTTTCAGTTGACTTGTCTTTTTATGCAGGCGGGTTTTTTATTTTTTTTTTATTTATCTCTTTTTAGTTATTAAATATTAAGCTCATGATGTACCTTTTTGAAATCCTTATAATAAGCCCTTTAATTTGACACCCATATTGCAGTACTCTAAAAAAAAATATTTTCACTACTTACGTATAATAGCACCGTACAGCCGCCATGTTGGTTTTTTTATAACGCCACCTTCTTAAGAACACTTGGACTGACAAGACAAATCTAACGATATCTTAATCATAGAAATCCGTTCAGCCGTTTGAAAGATATGAGGTAATAAAGAATATTACATACAAACATACTTACAAGATACGCGCGAAAAACATTACCCTTTCTTTGCAGTCGGGTAAAAATAAGCTTCTTTTTATTGTAATTTGTCTTTTTACCCGACTGCAAAGAAAGGGTTATGTGTTTCGCGCGTATCTTGTAAGTAAGTTTGTATGTTTGTATGACTGTATGTTTGTATGTAATATTCTTTATTACCTCATATCTTTTTCACCCTTTGAAATAAACAAAAGAAAAATAACTGGGTTGTATCATTTATTGATCAGCTTGTTATTATAAAAAATGGTGTGTGAAAATTGGTGAAAATATAGTTTTTTTCTAAATAGGAACTTATGTGCAGGAATTATGATAACTACTCACTTTGATTCATTAATAAAGACTGGTAGGTAATACATAGGTAGCTTGGTTGGCCTAATTTGAGTGTAATAGTTTTACGTAGTTTACATTTCATTCAAGTAGGTAGTCATCGCTTTATTTTGATAAGGTTATGATACCTACAATAGGTACAATTGACAATAATTGATAACCGTCTTCGTCCCAATAAATCTCAAGTCTGACGATTTTTACAAGTGGTCTCTATCTAAACTACCTATATAGGTACTTAGATAACATGAATTTATTGTAGGATTTAGAGAATCATTGAGGTATCGCATTTGAAATTACGGGATAAAATATATTCGATCAAGGTCAATTTCGTGATTTGTGTTTATTAAATTAGGTACTTGTTTACAATGCGATTAAATTGAAAATAGACAGTGATCTGCAGCAACTTCAGAGCACTGGCGGTACAAAGCGACTCTCTGTCTCTCTTTTTGCCATATATTCTTGAGTAGGGATACCAGATGACAGGAATTTTCCTGACATGTCAGGAATTTAAGGCATCTGTCAGGAAAACAGGGAAAAACTGTAGTTGTCAGGGATTTTTTAAATCCCAAAAAGTGTACCTAAGTGAGTAAGTATAAAAACACATAATTTGTTAATCATTTTGGTGAGAAAAAAAATATCAAACGTTAACTAAATGTCAGGAAAACTGAAAAGTCAGGGAAAAGTCAGGAAATCTCATTATTAGATCTGGTAACCCTATTCTCGAGTGAAGTTGCAGCGGATAACTGTCTATTTAATTCAATTTCCATTAATCTTAATGTACCTTAATGTTTTATCAGGTCGCGTGTCTGGGGCAGTGTACCGACAATACTTCCGTGCTGGAGGCAACTGGTGCCTGCTCATATTGACGATCGTGTCCATCCTCATCGCACAAGTGGTCACCTCCGCTGGCGACCTCTGGCTCACACATTGGTACTTTGTCACTTATTTTTTGTCCTCAATTTTATCGTGAGAAAACCTCGTAATACATGTCTACGTCGAAGAAACTCGGATTCGAAAATTTAATGCACATGCAAGGTTTTCACAGCCCGCCGACGTTATAGGGAGTTGAACTGGGCTAAAAAGAAATTGGGCAACACTTCGACTATTCAGACAATTTTGTGTTTTATGAGGTATTTCATTATCCTGGTATTTTTTGTAATGTGTTCTATCAAACTAAAGGGGGATGTAATGATTGTACATATTTAAACTAAGTAAGTTCTTATTTTTCCTAAACGCAGGATGAACGAGGTGGCTGCACTTGAAAACCAAGTAGCTGTAGCAAGGGACTCGAACTTGACCACATTAAATGAAACAAATATCTTTAATAACCAAATTGATGCTTTCACGACTGAAACACCGGAACTGACGACAGTAAATAATACAGATCTCACCGTAATAGGAAACATTTTGAAGACAGCTAGCGCAATACAGAACATCTTGCCAAATGGTGGAGAATTCGACCATTCATACTATATTTATGTATGGACAGCAGGAATAGTTGGTTGTATTATTCTCACTACGTGGAGGTAATTATCAAATTCAATACCAATTAGTACAGAACAGACATAAAGGCTGGTTTACATTAGATTATTTTTAGTAGCGTGCGAGTAGATTCGAATAGTGCCTTTCCAGTGAGTGTTTACATGCTTCCAGTGCAGTGTCATTTGACTAAAGCACTCTACTAAATACGCTACTAAAATGTCAATTTACATGCTTCCAGTGCGAGGAAAGTGTCACGCGGGGTGTGAGCGGCCGCGCAGGGGGTTCTACTGGAAAGCGATGATTCCAGTTGAAAGGCTACTAGAACGTAACATAAGACGACCGTTTACATGTTTCAACTAAAGCACTCTCCTAAAGCACTCTACTAAAGACTAAGATAACGTAAACCAGTCTTAAGATACAATACACGCATTCGCGAACGCACACTGTTTTGCTACTAGATAGAATAACCGTAGCAAAAAAGAAACACTTTGATGGCCATGTCTGTACTTGCGCTAATCAGCCCCCTAGCCCTTGCGAAACGATAACGAAAATGTTACTTTTAACATTTGCAAATTTTCGTTATCGTTTCGCTTCGAAACATGTATGGATTTGACGTTTTAAATTTCGATAGTTAACGAAACCTTATGTCAATCCCAAACATTACATGTTTCGAAAGCGAAGCGATAACGAAGATTTGCAAATGTTACTTTGGCTAGGCCCTCAGGTTCGCTGCGCATACGTGTAAAATATGTGTGTGTAATCGCACACGTGAATAAAATATGGCGTAGGTAGGCTGTTGCAGCACAGGGTTAGGATAACACACAACAATACACAGATTACAAAGGGTAAAAAAAATTGGTGCAGTTCGCAACTCGCAAGGAGCACAACAAAACAAATGACGGAACTGTTTTGGTAGGTAGGTATACAATGCGATTAATTTAACAATGTACCTATACTTACAACAAAAGTGACCAACTTTAGACCGCGTGTGGTAGGACATACAAAACGAAGTATTTTATTTAATGTGTAAAATTATCTCTGCCATACTTTGTCGAATGAATTATAATTCGCATATTAAGTAAGTAGATGATGTGTAGGTATATGACTGGGATAATTAAGTCCCACTGTAATTTAGTTCACGAAATATGACGTGACCATTGTGTTGGGTTTGCAATGAGTAATGTTTGTTTAGTTAAGATAAATTTTAAGGCATATTGTAAAAACTGTTTGTGGTCCTATTTAAATAAATAAAAAAAAAAAGAATTTGCAACGGATCACTGTCAATTATCAATTTAATAGCATTGCACCTACATACAGCGACCGCCGGCGTGTCTGTCTAGAACATTCTTTTATATTTTCCCTAGATCCACTAGAATCCATTGTAAAAATCCATTGATGGACTTTTTTGCACTCTTATGTCCACTTTAGTCCTTGATCCACAAAATCCCACCGTTGATTCAGTATTTTTGCAAAGTGGTTTTTTTTCTGAAAATCCATTAAAGAATAGGTGACACAACAAGCAATCTTCTTTTATCAAATATAGGATTTTGTGGTGTTGCGGTACCAACCAAATTATTATTGTTCGAGTCGAAATAATAACTAATGATCTCATATTTTCAGGTCCGTTCTATTCCTGTGGGTGTGCATGCGCAGCTCTATAAGGCTCCATAATGAAATGTTCAGCAACATACTGGGCGCTACCATGAGGTTCTTCGACACTAACGCTTCCGGTCGAATCTTGAATAGGTTCTCTAAGGACATGGGTGTTGTCGACGAAATGCTGCCAAGAATGTATTTGGATAGTATTCAGGTAATTATATAAACCTTGACACTTTGCGAATGCATGGACTTTTTATACCTAGGTATACCTATACATAAAATCGTTGAAAGAGACTATCTTCTTTTTATAAACATAAACTTTGTTATTTTTTATTAGGTGTGCCTGGTGATGTTGGGTATATTGATCATGGTGGCTATTGTGAACCCATTGATGCTGGTGACTACAGGAGTTTGCGCAATTCTCATGTATTTCTGGACGATGGTCTACCTTAGCACAGCACAATCTATTAAAAGGTATGGTACTTAACTTACCTATGGGAAAATGCTTTTTACAGATTTATTTGAGTATGTATTGTATATGCCAGTTATTATAGATTTAGTAACATGCTTACTACGAAAAGAGAACCGCAATAATAGAACTAATCCAGGGGGTCTCACTCACTATTAGCAATATTAGCATACTGTTAGCGGCTGACTCAGTCGAGCCAGCGCAGAAGGGATGCCATGTTTATGTTTCATATTTTAGTTCGTAACCATTTGTAAAAAAAAGACACAATGTTAGTGCCATTCTCTGGGAGAATCCTGGGCCTGCAGCACAGTTTTAAACTACAGCGGGCTTCGACGTCTTATCATTATTTTTGTGATTTTTTTTTGTGTTTAAATAAATAAATTGTTTTAAATGTGTCAGACTGTCAGTTGAGAGGTTGAGACAGAGCTACGCGACAGAAAGAGAAGCGCTTCGGAGGTGCTTATAATAATAGGCACTCAGCGCGAGCAATTTGAAATTGTACTTTATTGCCGTGTAGCGAGAGTAGCTTATTATTTAATTGTCCGTTTAGTACTATTACACGTATATTCTGTGACTGAGCTAATTGTCACAATGCGCGACGAACATCTTCCGATTATCGAGCTTCAGTTTTAGTAGTAGGCTCTCTGGCCTACTAATAGAATAGAATAATGGGAAAAACTAAACAGACTTGTTCCTCCCTGCAGGGTCGAAGGTACTTCCCGCAGCCCCGTGTTCTCGCACGTGTCAGCCAGTATAGCCGGCATAGTGACGGTGCGAGCGTGCGGCGCACAAGGCATGCTTTGCAAACAGTTCGACGACAAACAAGACGTACATACCGCTGCTTGGTGAGTAACCGACGATTTGTTCGATCAACGGCAGGACAACTTTCCCGATAAATATTTTCTACCGATTTTCAGTCACGTGTGTTCATTGAGTAATAAAAAAGTCTCGTTTACCATTAAAAATTTCCACTTTTAACTAATAAACTAACAATATTGAGATGTGTGGCAAAAAGTAGCTGTAACAAAGACGATTATCCCCTTCCGCTTCCGCTAATTTCAGCTTATTCATTAAATATAACTATTATCTATACGTAATAGCACAGATAATATAATACTATACTAGATAATAACAAAGAGATGTCAAGCGTTTGAGGATCTACATAAGTATGTAGGCAACTAAATTAGCTACATCCGTGTAATTTATGTATTCATTAGTCACTACACTATACTTAGTCAGTATGTAAAAATAGAAACTTTTAAGATTTGTGAATTGAACAATATATTTCTTACAGGTACCTGACTCTGATCTCGAATACATCATTCTCCATTTGGTTGAATCTCATATGTGCCTCATATGTTACTGTGGTTTCCTACACATTTTTGTTATTAGATGATGGTGGGTAAATTTTTCGGTCAAATACTGTACTTCTACCTACTGTCTCCACATATTTATTTATTATAATTTTCTCTACAGGAGATACGAAGTCGGGTAACGTGGGATTAGCCATCAGTCAGTCTCTGATTCTCGTGAACATGGTCGGTTACGGAGTAAAGCAGGCCACTGAAGTGATATCCCAAATGACGAGCGTGGAGCGTGTCATTCAGTTCACCTCGCTGCCGCAAGAGAAACATGATGGGCCCTCTCCTCCCAAAGGATGGCCAGACCGCGCTAAACTTGTGTTCAAGGACTTAAAGCTGCGATATGACGTCGATGCGGAACCTGTACTGAGAGACCTCAATATTGTCGTCGAAAGTGGTTGGAAGGTAGGGTTTACTTTCACACGAACGTAATAAGTTTGTCATCGACCTTAGGTTTATTATTTTATTGGTTTTATCTTTGATCTTCAGGTTGGTGTGGTTGGGCGTACGGGAGCAGGCAAATCATCTTTGATATCTGCCCTTTTCCGGCTAGCACCTATCGAGGGCCAGGTCTATATTGACGGCGTCGAAACCGGTTCGATCGCTCTTAAGGTACTGCTACATATAATTAAACCTTCAATGTTGAATTAATAATATTTGGTTATGGTATCACGACATCATTATTGTTCCCAGGAACTAAGGTCCAAAATTGCCATCATTCCGCAAGAGCCCGTACTGTTCTCGGCCAGTTTGCGCTACAATATGGATCCGTTTGACAAATACACTGACGCAGATATTTGGAAAGCTTTAGAACAGGTAAGTAATTGTTAACTTTGTTTCTATCTACATTCTTTTTATAGCATCTTATCTATATTTCCTAGTAGATAACCTTGTCTATCTTATCTTAATACTTAATACCTGCATACAATGTCAGATCTTCACTGAAGTCTATTGATGCTACAAGTAAATACGGTATCTGTAGATAATTGTATTGTAGTTAGCACGTCTTTGTTGTGTTCGTTAAAACTGAACTTGCACCACAGAATATTTATAATAGTAATAGAACTAACTAAACGTCTATTGTCTTGCACTCACAAATATGAGCAAGTAGGTACTTACATCTGAAAAGTCTGTTAAGACAACTTTACAAAGTACCTCGTTTCAGTAACGGCATTTAAAGCCCTATAGAAATTTTTCCTTTGTATCATATTATGTCCATGAAACGACTTTAGAAACATTTGTGCGTGAATAAGACGAGCGAAATTTATGAATGAGTTTATGCAGATCTATTACTTACTTATCCATTTCTCTCGAATAACTTTGAAATAAAGGGTTGTTGGGAGCATACATATTTCGCGTACATTTACACAAAGCATTTATTTATTTATTTTCTGCAACCTACAATTCGTATTATGTTATCGAAAGTAAATAGATTCTGATGATGAAATAGAAATGCAAACATTAAAAAATATTTTTTTGGAGTAAGGGCGGCCATGCGAAGCCGTTGCAAGGACGAGACTCCCGTCGATTGCTCACCACTTAAGGCCGCAAGTTTGTGACATTAATTGTTTAATAAAGGTGGAGTTAAAGAACAGCGTGACGTCCCTATCGACGGGCGTGGCTGCGGGCGGCGCCAACTTCAGCGCGGGCCAGCGGCAGCTGCTGTGCCTGGCGCGCGCCGCGCTCGCGCGCAACCGCCTGCTCGTGCTCGACGAGGCCACCGCCAATGTTGACCCCAAGTACGTATAGTGTTTACAATTTAAAAAATAATTTATTTGCCTTTGAATAAGTTCGGCCCATTTAGCCTTAAGGGTCCATGATAGGCAAACATGGTTTGCGCGGGCCATATTTTTATATAGAAAACGTAAAGTTGTAGCCACAAAAAACATACGACAAGCTAATAAAAAGAGATTATCTAGTAGCTACAAGTATTAAATTGCGTATAAACCTCACAGATGATTGTAAAAAAAAATCAGAATATCATCAAAAGCGCTTATCGCGGATCATATTTTTGGCGTAAATAATAGCGGAAACGTATCGAATTCTACATCAAACTTTAACGTACCTACACTACCTACTGTAAAGTTGCTCTAGATAATAACTTTTTTTCAAGAAAGATAATTATGCTTAAGAAAATGATGAAAAAACAACGAAGAACATCAAAAAAGGGCAGAAGTGAGGTATTTTCCATACCGGACCGAGACGAATGTTTTCGCATAACCGAGCCTTAAGACAGCAAGCAAAATGTTTACCAATTATTGTAAAATTAATTGGTTTGATCTGCTTTAAGAACATTGGGGACTTAACAAAAAGTCGCCATGAAGCTATTTTAACATGGGTTGAGTTCTTTTTAACCGACTTCAAAAAAAAGAGAAGGTTCTCAGTTCGTCGGGAATGGTTCCACCAGTGAAACTGAACATATTTCTCATTTGCGGGTCGAAAAACGAAAAAAAAATAATGCATTGGTAAAGTGGAACACGCCACCACAAACCATTAAAATTTTACAAATACTCGAATGGCTCATAAACATATTTAAAACCGCAACCGCAAACTTAACCTTTGCAAAAGTATACTTAACACTTATGAGGAAAATGATCTGGAACCTATTAGGTTATTATTATTATTATAGAATGTCCTTTAAGGATGGCTGCTTTCAAGGTTATTTATTTATGTTTCAGCACTGACACCTTGATCCAGAAGTCTATTCGTAAATACTTCGCGGACTGCACAGTGCTCACCGTAGCACATCGCCTGCACACAGTGGCCGACTCTGACAGAGTTGTTGTAAGTAGATTAGATCATTACTTTATCCAAATATCCAATGACCCACTTACAATCACAGAGCGTCACGACCAAGCAACAAGTGTGCCTGTTTTATCAAATTCCGAAAATGTTTACACGTCTCCTGCATTAGGTAAGAAAGAGGGGCCTCGGCACGGATCTTGAATCATCATCATATCAGCCGCACGACACCCACTGCTGGGAATAGGCCTCCCCCAAGGATCTCCACGACGATCAGTTCTGCGCTGCCCGCATCCAGCGGTTTCCCGCGACCTTCACCAGATCGTCGGTCCACCCCCACGGAACCGAGTCCGGTGCGCGGTCGCCATTCAAGAACCTTTCCGCTCCAACGGGCATCGGTTCTTCTCGCTATGTGTCGCGCCCACTGCCACTTCAGCTGAGCGATCCTTCGAGCGATGCCGGTTACTTTAGTTCTCCTACGGATCTCCTCATTTCTGAATCGATCACGCAGGGAAAGGCCGAGCATGGCTCTCTCCATAGCACGCTGAACTTGAGCCATACCCCGGGCACTCCATACAAGCGCCGCGTTTCAACTACCTAACTAATACACAGACGCTACACAGATGACGTTTTTGCACACACGCAACTGTGTGCGTGAAGTCTAGGGCTATTGAATGAGCACACGATTCGGCACACGAACTCGCGCGGTGGGGTGAGGTAATTGATTGTGGGGCGGGGCGGAGAGTTTCCTTTCTGTACGGTAGTATACCTCGCTCGGGGGTCTGTGCAGTATCATTTTTAATAACAAATTACTACTGCGCATACCCCCTCCACATTTGCCGAGCGCTCTTAGCTCGCCGCGCGAGGTATACTTATATCTATTTTGTGCTTGAGCCTCCTTATGAGTCCCATAGTTAACCTGTGCCTATAGTTGTCATAATGTGTGCCAGGTGATGGACGCGGGTCGCATCGTGGAGTGCGGGCACCCGCACGAGCTGCTGCAGATACCGGAGGGGCACTTCAGCCGCATGGTGCAGCAGCTGGGCGCGGCCGCCGAGCAGAGCCTGCGCGACCTCGCGGCGAGGGCGCACAAACAACACATCAAGTACGCCGACGACGACGCCAACCATATACCCGTGGACACCGAGCCAAGCGTCTAAAGAGATTCAGCTTGAGCTCTCTGCGCACTAAAGTCGCATTACTAATTTCCCAGCAAAAATGTAAACGAAGAAACGTCACTGTCAAATTGACAAACTGATCCTGATAGTGACATTTCAGATATTGAAAACCTTTGGTCACTTTTATAACTTTTTCATTGTTTATTATATTTTGAGTCATAATAAATATAATGTCATTCAGGGTAGTTTTAAAGTAGGATGGTAATTAGAAATTTTATCTTTATAACCTATCATAATTTTTGATGTTTAAAGTTCTTGAAACGAACTGATAAGAAAACTTTACTTAGATATTGACTTTAAGTAAACTATCAAAAATATCTACGTAGCAACTTCGCCTGTTCCCCCCCAATACCAAAAGACAAATGTTACTACTACATCAGCTACTACTCGTTATACTATTTGTTATGAAATTTTATAAAATGAACCAAAGGCACCAAAGGTTGATGTGCACGGTTTGCAGTTGATGTGTGCACAGCATTATAAAAATGTTTTCTACTATAAAACTGTTATTATGAAATATTAAATTATATTACAGATTTTGCCGCAAAACTCATGATTCAGAATATTTATCTGATGATCTATTTTATTAGGTTTGTGATGAAAAAACATGTAAGTGTGTTAATTTCTTGACTTAGCAATATACTATTTCCTTTTGTGTTGTTTTGTTGTGGCAACACCTTTGTTTACATTTTTGCTGGGAAATTAGTAATGCGAATTTACACCGTACCATACCATGGCCGTGATGCGCTCACGGTGGAGCTTGACAAGCTGATCGTACTCGATCACGTTTGCCAGGTGTCGGATGGGTGACCGTTTTGTTAAGTGGCATTACAACTGAGCGCTCCGTGCTTCGGAGGGTTAAACCGTCGGTCCCGGTTGTTGTCATCTGATAACAGTAGTTAAGCGAAGTTAGGGGCCTTACAGGCGGCTTGAAAAACTCTAACACTAGAGGTTGCCACTAATCCTCATACGATATGAAGATAAAGACCATGGCCGTGCTAGGTACATGTCAGGCAAAAAAATTTTTTTTTGTAATGAAAAGTATGACAAGTGCATGGCTGGTGAAGGAACGGTCTAGTTGGGAATAGTGTCATACTTTTCAATACAAATATTTTTTTTTTGCCTGATACGTTCTGAGCACATTCATGGTATGGTACGGTGCAGTGGGCAGGAGACCTTTAAACTTTTAAGACTCCGTTGCGATTTTGCCGCTGACTGCCGCTCTCTCGCTCGCATATTTCATGTTTTCTCAAGATTTCTTAAATCTGAGTGCGTAAATGATAAGTGGGTCTCGACCACTTATCGCAATATAAGTTTACGTTACGGACATTTCAACATATATTTTAGTTTCGAGTTGCTGAAGTACTAGTGTAGTCCCCATTTGTAAAAAAGTCTTCAAATAACGATTCCCGTGGGACCCAGCTCCGTTATACCGACTACCGGTATGTACTTGTTTGGTGTGTTTTCCTGAATACGAAAAGTGCGGTAGTCACTTCCTAGGGGTATGGAGGGGGGAGCTGTGACGTAGCAAAGATGGCGACCGGCCCATTCTAGTAAACGGTATTTCTAAATAACTACTGAACCGATTTACTTAAATAAGGTGTCGACTGTCGGATGAAAGATAATAAAATGCATATTATTTGATTTTATACATCCGTTCATGTAAATCTAATATCAAATAAAATAATAATAAAAAACCAAAATTTTGAAAAAAATAATTGTTTATTTATTTATATAATAGTAAATATCTCGGTTTCCGTTAAGATTATGGAAATGCAGCTTATTATGAAACGTATTGTTGCTTTTAACAGCTTTTTAATAAACCTTAAATCAATACAATCGAGTAATAAACAACTAAGCTACAGTCGTTATAGTGATGGGAGGGAGTAATAAAACTATATTTTTTTTGTATGGAAGTAATTTTTTTTTTCAAAACCCATCGTGTTGGGTATCGAATAAAAGGGCTTCTTGAGCTGATTCCAAATATATATAATACTATTACATTTCAGCTCCTGGTTTAAGAAAAAAACAGAAAAACATTTTCAAAACATATTAAGTTTGGGCTCTTGCAGAAAGAAAACGGTTAATCGTATTCTAATGAAACATACGCCAAATAGCTCTTAATATACTCTTATCTAATGTCTTGATAGCAATTTGGAAAATATTAGCATTGAGTATTTTTTTTTATTCTAATTCAATTAGTTAGTATTTTTCAAAACTTACTGTAGTTATTAGGCAAGAACTTTAAAATAATCGGTAATAGGTAACCGCAAACTATTGTACAGTTGCAGAAGATATTCCACAAGTTTTTATTTAATATTTTTTTATTATATTTCATTACTTTTAAAGAAATTAATGAAATTTATTGATTATTTTTAACTCTAGCTGGGATCGACAAAAAATGAACTGATTTTGGGGAGGGAGGGTGCAGTATAGGGGTGAAAAAGGTGACCTCCCCTCTTCTTCCGCGTTTTCATGTACCAGTGCGATGTATGTCACTGCGATTACCTATTACTGTAGTAATTTTTGAAAAATACTAACTGATAGAGTTAAAATAAAAAAAACTAAAAAAAAATACTCAATGCTAATATTTTTCGAATTGCTTTCAAGATGTTAGACAAGAGTATATTATGAGTTATTTAGCGTATGTTTCATAAGATTTCGATTAACCGTTTTCTTCCTGCAAGAGCCCAAACTCAGTATGTTTGGAAAATGTTTTTCTGTTTTTTTCTTAAACCAGGAGCTGAAATGTAATAATACTATATATATTTGGAATCAGCTCAAGAAGCCCTTTTATTCGATACCAAACGATGGGTTTTGGATTTTTTTTTTATTTCCATACAAAAAAAAAAGTAGTTTTATTACTCCCTCCCATCACTATAACGACTGTAGCTTCGTTGTTTATTAATCGATTATAATGATATAAGATTTATTAAAAAGCTGATAAAAGCAACAATACGTTTTATAATAAGCTACATTTCCATAATCCTAACGGATACCGAGATATTTACTATTATATGAAGAAATATATTTTTTTTCCAAATTTTGGTTTTTTATTATTATTTAATTTGATATTAGCTTTACATAAACGTATGTATGAAATCAAATAATGTGCATTACAGTATCTTTCATTCGACACCTTATTTAAGTAAATCGGTTCAGTAGTTATCTAGAAATACCGTTTACTAGAATGGGCCGGCCGCCATCTTTGCTACGTCACAGCTCCCCCCTCCATACCCCTAGGAAGAGACTACCACACTTTTTGTATTCAGGAAAATATACCAAACAAGTACATATCTGTATTCGGTATAACGGAGCTGGGTCCCACGGAAATGGACTTTAGGTCTATTGGGGACTCATCTATACAATAAGTTATCGTATTTGCCAGTTCAAATAACTGTTAGAAACGATATCTTTTTGTACTTTAGCAACAAAAAACTGAAATATATTTTAAAATGTCTGTAATCTTATATTTCGAAAAGTGGCCGAGACACATTTTCAATTGCGCACTCAGATTTAAGAAATCTTGAGAGAACATGAAATGTGCGAGCGAGAGAGCTGCAATCAGCGGCAAAATCGCTACGGAGTCTTAGGCCGGCCACACACAGACGGAATCCCGTTACGGAATTCCGTACATACGTGATTCCGAACGCAGCTAATCCATACAAATCTATGGGCTACCACACACATGCGGGATTTTTCCGTACGGAATCTTCATACATTATCAAAATTCCGTTCGGAATTCCTTAACGGGATTCCGTCTGTGTGTGGCCGGCCTTAAATGAAAAACTTTAAAGAATTAGCTTTTCTACCGCGGCCGCGGAGTAAACTAAAGCCAAAGCAGCGAAGCAAAACAAAAATAGATTATTTTCTTAGTTAGAACCCTCTCAGTCAGTGAATGTAAAATTACCCAATGATTATTTCTAAGCTAATTATAATCATGAGAACAAAAAACTTAAATACTTAGGTATATTAATTACATTTTTATTATAATTAAGTAAGTACTGAGAATCCTCGTAGACTATAATTTACATCCAGTGACAGCAAAATTAAATATTTTATTTTATTACACAATAGACTGTGCAAGTGTGCAATTTACTGATATTTTACCCGACTACGGCGAAGCAAAAAAGTATAATGATTTTGACTGGTTGTGCAAAGACTTAAAAATCTTTGGTACTATGTATTTATTTACTTACCTAGACTAAAACAAATTAATTGCATGCATATTGCATATTAAAAAATAATCGACCAATGATAATATCAATGAAACATTGTACTTATCACGTAAACATATAATCATGTAGCCTTGATGTTATTGTAAGGGTTTTTAATTCTCATGGACGAATTATTCTATAAATTGTACTTAATATTGTATGATGGCAATCGGAGATATTTTATCTATTTAAGCAGCAACAGAGGCGTAAAAAGTATTTGATACTCGAATTAATGGTAGTAGGTACCATTCCCTATTATACCCTCGATCGATGTACATACAATTTAGGTAGGTACTACTTTCTTGTATTTATCTACTATACTTACCTATATTATGTATTTAATATTCAATATTGGGAATATTCCCAACAATATTGGGAATATTCCCAGCAACGGCACATCTTTAGTCTTTAATGGTGTGTGTGCCTTGATTTAGTGCCTATTAATGTTGAACTTAAAAAGTACCTCATTGTATTTGCGGGTTACTAGTTTGGAATGTACTTTAATTATGTATATCATATTCACCGATAGTAAAAAAATATTTTAATATGTAGGTGTAAATTATTAAAGTACTAAGGTAGCTACTTAATTTTCTTCAAAGGATTATTAGTCTACAATCTGCATTTAATCATAAGTACTTATTTACATTTAATCATAGGTAATTAAGTACCTATTTAAAATGTTTCCTATTGAAAAATAAAATATACAAATATAAAGAACCACACACAAATATTCATACTTAATAATAATAATGACCCGAAAGAACTACCCGCCTCAATCTCCTTTTGAAATATTTTAGTTGCATTTATAATTTATAAATAAGTTTACAATTTTACAGGCCAAAATATTAATTATGTCACAAAGTGTAAAGTTTTGTTTTATTTTTTTTATTTACAAAATCAAACCATTGAATACATTTTTTGTATGTACAACTTATTACCTTACCTACATAATGTATTATGTAACACTGATGTAACATAAATAATATCTCAGGTGAAGTGAAACTAAATAACTCTGTTATTGTTATTTGTTACCTCCCTTTTACCAGTTGTTATAGTATGATGATTGATGATCAGTATCTCTAAAATGTTGCACAAAATACTTGATTAACGAATTGGTGCTCAAAGATATTTGTGATTTTCTGTGCAGTAGTAAGCCTGCTTAGCCCTGTGATACTAAATATTAAATAATGTATAAAATTTATCTTCAATGTGATTGCTATTGCTAAGAGAACAACCGTTTAAAACAGATAAATAAATAAATAGAAATACAGATAAAGATACAGATGGAATATTTTATAAAAATAATCATTCCAAACTTCCGCCTACTACTTACTACTTAAACCTCGTGTTAAATATGCTCAGTGGAACAGAAATGGTAACTAATATGTTTTAGTATTTCTCACATTTATATTATAGTCCTTTATATTTGAGGGCTTACTACCAACAACTCACTTTTTAATTACGCCGTAGCTCGTGAGCTTTGCGCGGGTTAGACGCATAACGTCCGATTGTAAATAATAAATCCATGAGCGTAGTCAGCCATGGGCTCAGGGTGGGGCAGCAGTCTAAAATAATTATGTAACTAGCAAACTATACCCGTGGTCTTACCCTGGTAAATTTTTTTCTATGCATTTTCCATGCATATATTTTTGTATTGCTTCGGGCCTATCTCATTAATTTCGCGTCCGTTTTATATTTTCTTACTTAGGTTTGATTAGGTAGGTAGGACCTCACAGGTCAGAGCCCCACCGTGGCTACGCCCAAAATACAGAGTCTTCGCAAATCCTGAGCTTGAATCGGGCATGTTTTTCCACGTAAATGATGTTTGGTTTAAAATTTAGTGCAATTCGCGGAAGGTCTGATTTGCTAAGACAAAATCCTATGCAAGAAATTAATTGAACTTAGGTTTTTATTTAATGGTAAATTATTTAAATCTTTGAGACCAGAGATTGAAATACCGTTAAAAAAAAACGATACAAATAAACAGTTAAAAATACCGTTAAAACATTTTATCGGTAAATTTACCGGTAAACAACGTTAAAAATATTGTACCGGTAAAATTACCGTTAAATATAGCGTTAAACTTTACCGGTACAGTAGTACCGGTAAAATTATCGGTAAAAAAGTAACGTTATTAATTGGAATAACGTTAATTTTAATGTAACGGTAACAAAAAGTAAGAAATAACGTTAAAATTAACGTTATTTACTGAAATAACGTTAATTTCAAAGTAACGTTAATGTTAAAATTAACGGTAAAAAAAGTAAGAAATAACGTTATATTTAAAATAACGTTATCATTCCCTGTTTGAGACATAGGTAGTGGCTGCTGTAGCAGTTAACAACCGACGCCACATTAAAAGTTGACTAATCAATAGGCAGATGTTAATTTTAAGCAATGAATTAATGTTTATTATTAAATAAATTTGTAATAAATTATAAATGTTTGTGATAATTTTATCACTTAAATTTTATTAATTATACCTTTTTGTGAACTTGTGTGTTTTATTTACTTTCACCACAGTTTATCTCCAATGCAATCCATGAACGTACCGATGTATGTACTTACACAGAGTAACATGGGGTGGGGACCGGTAACTCATGACATCCCCCGAGTACCCCGACTAAGATATTTTCGTGTTTAAATATAACTTTTAATATAAAATGAAACCAGAATAAATGCAGTAGAGATGCGTTCGGTGAGGAAAACATGTGGAGTCAAATTGAGTGAGCAATGATGTGGTTCGTGAAAGGTGTGGTCTGAAAGATGATATAGTAACAAGAATTGAGAAAGGAATGCTCCGGTGGTTTGGTCGCTTAGAGAGGATGAATGAAAGGCGAATCACGAAAGAGATATATTGTGCGAATGTGGAAGAAACGATTGCGCAAGGGCGTCCCAGAAAAACCTACGCGGACCAAATAGAGGTTTTAATAAAAAAGGCTGGTGTACGTAGTGACAAAAACCGCAGGACATGTATGAAAAGATTGATGGATGGTAATGAAGCGAAAGAAGTGTGCAAGGCTCGTAGCAGGTGGCGATCCATAGTCTCTGCCTACCCCCATGGGAACAGGTGTGAGTTTAACTAGTTATATTTACATCATACATACATAATCATATGTACCTATGTATGTATGATGTAAATATAACTAGTTAAAATCGGATTATTTTATTTTAACACAGCCTGCCAAGCACGATATTATTATAGTGATTTATCACGTTTAATGAAGTCATCCAGCCCCCCTAGCATGACCGACCAAACACGATATATATCGCGTGATATAGAGTTTAATCGATGTCAAAATCTAGTCTTTTGACAGTCAACCTCTCGAGTGCCATAAGAAAAAAACGACTCTCCACGGGTGTGCCTTCCGTTGCGGAATTATGCTTAAACTCATATAAACCTAGTATGTAAACTATATATTGCTAGAATGTGTGTTAAATTTACCTTTAAAACAGTATATAATTTGCATATAGTCTAAAAATAACTACAGAAGAGTCTGCGACGGGTGGTGGAGCAAAAGTTTTTATTTCTAAAACTCTTTTTCATGCAATAAAAATTGCTTAATTTCAATGAGGATACCTTATCCGTGAGAACGTTTTATGGACGCGCGGCACTTGAGTGGCTAACCTAGAGTGACACATCTCAACTGTACTGCAAAAATAAAAAATTTGCTATTTGTAACATCTTTTTTTAATATATTTTAAAAAAGGATCATAGGATTCAAAATATATTTCGATTTGAATTATAAGCAAATGTCCTTAAAACAGTTCCAGACACAACAATAATAAGAGTAGTAACCTATTCTCTACTTCAGCAGATAAGACACAATATATCATTTTGTTTGCTTTGAACGACGAGTACATGATTCAGAATTCTGTTCGTCAATTAAATTATGTGTCTTTAAATCATACCAATTGGACTTTTCCATTTTTCACTAAATCAGCTACCGGTTTGTACTGCAGAATGTGCTGTGATCCCTCTGTAAATAAAAATCAGAATATTGAGTTTGGTCATATTGAGTAAAGATTACTTATTAAGCATTTTAGATACATTTCAGTGAAAATAGTGTTATGTGATGAACCATTTACCTTCAAGATCGATTTCTTCATCTTGATCACCAACTAAATCCTCTAATACGACACCACTTAGTGTACTATTGGCTTTCAAAAATACATGTGTTTGTAAGTTGGGATGAACAGCCATTTTATTCATTTCCAACATCTTCATATTACCAGGCATTTTGTCTAAAACCACCTTCTTCAAATGGTTTTCCATATTCAATAGGTATTCCTGGCCATACTTGAATTCTGCTGGTGTCAAATAATTAGTGTCATTTTCCATTCGCTGCTTTTCTTCATTGATAATGTGAATACAGTACTTTTCTATTTTGCTTAGCCTAGTTCTTAGGTAATTACAAATTATGAACTTAATTCGACTGAGTTCCATTTTATGTATAGATGCCCGCAGGTCTGTTTTTGGTAGTTTATTTATATTTCTTTCCATGTGTTGTATCTGCCCAAGCATACATTCAACCATATCATTGTTATGAGGCAAAATTTCTGGCGCCAAACGTTCATTTTGCCATGCAGTTTGAAGTGTTTTTAAAACGACATCAGCTGTTATTTCCTCTTCTTCATCACTGATATCAATATCAGTAATCGAATCCATATTAAAAAAAGCACTTTTAATTCTTATTAATAATGAATTACAAACGCTCAATAATAATTAAAAATATGGTGTATTATATCATAAACTTAAATAAAAATCACTGCAGCAAGCAACAAGCAAACAAGCGTGTTTTGATTTTGACAGAAAATGACACTGACTTACTGACAGTCCTGACACTGACTGCTGACATGACATTGGGTGCATTCCAGCAGACTCAGCAGAGCAATCGCGAAGTCACCGATCACCACAGTATACATTTAACTAAGGTCCGACCATAGTAGAATCAAATAAGTAGGCCAACTAGGGCTTGCAAATATTCGAAATATTTTGGTATTCGAATATTCGATATTTTTTCGGGTTTTATTCGAATTATTCGAATATTATTCGAATATTTTGAAAAAATAAAAAACTTTTATCGTAATTAAATTTTTAATTGGAACAAGGGAATAAAGTTTGCAATACAGCATAATCAGTCTATAAATCGAGATCCGACAACCAAAAACAAGAAACATACTACAAATCATAATGAACTAAATTCAAACCATAATGTTTGGTTCTTTGTAACGTCAAATTTAAAAATTAAATCACATTAGCGCCAGCGCACATGAGAAACTTTTGTCTCTGCAACTATTTTGTCTCTCACATCAAGTCTACGAGTTTGTAAGAAAGCGCGAACACGCAGCGACGCGAGTTGGCAACTTTTCATACAAACCAACTGAGAGACAAAATATTTGCGGAAACAAAAGTTGCTCGTGGGCGCTCTACCTTAAAATTTTTACTGTTTAACAGGCAATAAAAGTCTTACAAAAAACTGGAAACACAGCACAGCATAGTCTTATAAATCGAGGTCTCAGTATTGTAATCATATATTTATCATAAAATAAAAAATCAATAACAAGAAACATACTTAAAATTTGTACCATATAAATTCAAACCATTGTTTTAGGTTATTTATTTGTAACGTCGAACATAGATGATGCACATTACAAAGTTATTTAACAAAACATAAAAGATTTAAAAGAACTTCAACAAGGAAAAAGAACAAAAAGAATAAATAATTATTAGAATTATTAAATAAGAGATCAGATTATTGAGTATTCATATTCAACGTTTTCCTTGGAAGTGGGACCTAAGGAAACTTAACGCATCTAGGGAATCATCTTTTAAGGAACACCTTAAATGGTTACAAATGTATTTAGTCGATGAAAATACCCTTTCACATTCGACACTTGTGGGTGGTATACACAGGAGAAAGTCGTATGCTTGGCTTAAATGTACTTGTCTAGGGCCTCCTCTGTCAAATAGCGCCATTTGCATTCGCACTGACGTTTCTAACTCTTCTCTATCAGTTAAATTAGCGGTAGATGTTGACGGAATTGCTGAAATGGTGTCATCTATCTTTTTTTGTAGCTGTTCTTTTAAGCTTATTTTAAGTCCGTCTGTTTCCTGCGTTGTTTCGTTTTGTTGCCTCTGCTGAAACTGAACTAAGGCTATTTCATCTTCGTCATCGTCAGAGTCCTGTTTTTTTAAAAAATATCTTTCGTTAATATCAATTATAACTTCAGTAATAGTGTTATTTCCTGGTGATGGAAAGATAGATGAAGGTGGCTCTGCGTAATACTTGCTGGGATTATGAAGATATTTCAATGTGCAGATTAAGTTTGGTAGGCGTCTCTGAGCAATCCTATTCTTCATAGCTTCGATTAGCCGGTTACTGATAAAACTGTTTGTCTCTTGAAGTTTTGCAACCATGAATTGAAGGGATGTTTCCGCAGTAAGTAGATTTGCATTTTCTTGGCACAGCGCCTCTACCGTTGCCTTTACAATGTTGAGAGAAGTGGACAATTCACGCAGTAAAGCCAATTCAGCCGAACTAAACGTGATATCGTGCTTTAAATCAATTAAAGTCTTCAAAATAGGGTCTATTAGTGCCAGAAATCTTTCGATCATATCGGCCAAACTACTCCACCTGGTTTTACAGTCTAGGATTAAACCCATTTTTTTCTGTTCTTCTTGAAGGTAGTTATCGAGAAACTCATTCCTGGTGGGTGATTTCCTAAAAAATTTAACAATATTTCGCACTTTCTCTATAACATTTTTCAGATCCACATCCCTATATACGTGTAGGTTTCGGTTTCTGTTTGGATGTTGTTCAACTACAAATCCACCTTCTTCATTGTCGCTGTCAGAGTCAGTATCCTCACCTGTGCTTCCTGCAGATTCTTGCCTTTCTTCATCTTGAACCTTTTTATATAAAGTATCTAGCACTGCTAATTGTATACCATGTGCGAAACATAGTTGATGGTACGAAGGCACTAATTGTCGACCCATAGCGCACATGACGCTTGCCCCGTCAGTCACTATGCATGCTATGTCTTCAAGTGATATATCATAAGATGCTAATTTGGCCTTTAAAATATTAGCACAACGTTCTGCTGTTCCCCTGCCAGTTATTCTGGCTAGCCCCAGATTCCTAAATCCCTTGCCTTGAAAATTTGGACAGTGAACGTTAATGTTCATATAGCGTCGGTTACGGGCTGAAGTCCATTCATCTAGTGAGGCGGAAAATTTATGTCCTTGAGCTTTCAATTTCCCTAATTCTTTTTTCAGATCGCCCTTTAATTGCTGGCACTTTTGTACTACGATCTTCTTAATTGTGTTCGGTGACTTCGGCAAGTCGTTGTAGCCACTATTTTTAAAGAGATTTCGAATGGAATCTGAGGTACAGAAAATGCTAAATGGAAGACCGTCACAAGCAGTCATTTTTGACACCACGTTCTCCATATCAAATTCAGGATTTTTAAAGTATGCGTCAATTAGTTTAGCTCTCTTTTTCTGTGGCTCATTTTCATTAACATTTTCTTGCAGGCTTGAGCTCGGCGTGGCTAAATGTTCATCGATATTAAGCACAGTAGGGTGGAGTTTTAAGTGGTTGTGTAGGCATGTGATTGTGTTTCGGCATTTAATAACTTTTTTACACTTTTTACATTGTGCATGAATTCCGTCTGTAGTTCTCAAAAAAAAGTTCCATACTGACGACTTATCTCGCATACCTTTGATGTTCTCTTTAAATTCAAGTTTCTGTTGCTCCATGTTTGAATTTGAATACTTTATTCAATACCTGTAATGTCGAAAAATATCATAAATACCTGTGTGATATACGAACGAACAGAAAGACAGTCTAGGCTCAATAGAGTCCTTAAGAACTAAATACAGTCAAAACCGTTTACAACGACATTGTTTCATTTTATAGAACATCGGATAGCTATATTTACCAAAATCATAGGTCCCGGCTGAATGCTATATGATCTGCATATAAAAACACTGCTTTATACGACATTGTTCATTACGACATACCTCATAAAGCGACTGCATTCAACTATTATCTTTGGAGAAGCCGAATTCCTAGCTGATAAAACAATCAGCTTCATTGTCAATTTGAATAGGTAAAAATATCCACATCTGGGCACAGTAATGACCAATATCCATTAAAATCCCAAAAGTAAACAAAAACGTATTGAGATAAGGGTCTTTTTGTAATTCTCAGAAACAAAATACAAGTGCATGCAGTAAAATCAAAGCCCGCTTTCTTATCTCTTCAATCAGTCTGTTACTTATCACCAAAACATATTGTATTTGTGAAACTTTTAACATGTCTTGTCATGACATGATGTCTTTTAACTTTTAGCAAATTAAACAAAAAAACGGATTTAAAATTAACAGCCAGCAGCACATCAAGTTATATAAAATTATCAAAATTCGGCAATTAATTTTGAAACTTTTAAGCCCGCCGGTAACGATCAATTGCGATTGTCAATTTTTTGTCAATGCCAATTGTTGGAGAAATTAACAATCGCTTCAATTAAACGATCAATGAGCGTCAATGACGTAAACATTTACCATCGCAAATGATCGTTACCGGAGCGCTTAATATCTTTTTGCCTTAATATCTTCTTATTCAAGTTTAAAATTGATTACCCTGTTGTAATAGCAACGTGCTGTTGACTGTACATACACGACATTCAGTTTTTACGACCAAATATGAGTAGTCCTTTCAATGTCGTTATATAAGATTTTGACTGTACACGCAAATCATAAAATAAATCAAATTCACGTTTATATAAACTTGAAACACACACTTTAGCGCTTAAACGCATCGACGCATATCAAAGTTATGTATTTTTTACTACTTCTGAGTCCTACTTATTCACACTTAATTAATTACCTGTACAAATTACTTATTTTCTTTAATTTATTTAAATTATATTTTACGGTTAAGTCTAAAATAGCATGTAGTCGAATATAATACACTATCAAACGGATAAAGCTCTATCTAGTCATTGAAAAATCAGGCCTTAGTTTGTTAATTAAAAGTAAAACTTATTAACAAACGAGATATAGTAAAGTTAGGTTATAACAAAATTAATTACTCGTTGAAAATAAAGCTACATACTTACATCAAAGTATAATTTCTTTACTGGATAGTGAGCCAGGTAGGACGCAGGCACACAAAAATCACTCAAAATTACTAAAATTACGATGATAAACAACAACAAAATATATCCACGATGCGCACCGCACCGCACGTGGGTGTAAACTGAAATGCAAATGGCCGACAAATGCGCGACGAACGAACGAAGGACGCCAAACTAACAGATTCCCGTGATCCCGATCGCTTACGAGATTCAACGAATCCTGTCGAGTAGAGCCGACTCGAGCCCGAGCGTTGGCGAGCCCCCTTTTGAATTGTAACGAAACTTGAAAGGTTGCGCGCGAGTGGTTGAGTGGCGGAGAGCGGTGCAGTTGAGAAAGCTTAGCACTGAGTTCGGCGTTCAGGAAATTCATCGAATATTCGAATATCGCAGATTTAATATTCGAATATTATAACCAGTTTAATATTCGAATTATTCGAATATTCGAATGCAAGGCCTAAGGCCAACTCGAGCCGTGAGCGAGCGATATTAGCCTAAACACTGGCTGACTGTTAGGGCTGTCGCTTATAGTTTATTCAATCGTCAAAAATGCATGGGTAGTCGATCTCTATGTAAAACAATTTTCCCCTGTAGGGTAAGCATCAGGGATCTATAACACAAAGTTTTTTAATTATTTTTTGTACATAGACCAGGAGCTGACTATAATGTTTTCATTGTCTACGTCATATTATCTGATTAGTGATTTAAAAAATTACGATGGATTTGGAGGATTTATTAAAACGTGGTTTTACTAAATCATGTATTTATTAAAATAAAATATTTATTATGAAATTGATTTTTTTACACTATTCACTATCTTTTACTTTTTCATTTACCTAATTTACCTAAATTATAATCTTTAAATTCGGAAATTGAATAATTTTACATTAACCTCAAATAATAGGCATTAAAAGTTATTTTTTACCCGAGGAAAGGGTTATGTATGTCGCGCGTATCTTGAATGTTGTTTCTATGTAATATTCTTTATTACCTCATATCTTGGTGGGGCATACATAATAGTGATCTATTAAATTAAACCACAAATTGGTATCTGGTCAACGAAATCTGGAGCAGATTACATTAGAATACTATGTATTTGCTAAACACTTTCAGATAGGTAGGTAAGTAAATATCTAACACAAAAGTATTTGGTAAACAATCCTAGTCCTAAGTATTTGGTAAACAATCCTCACCCAACTCTTTATTGAAATAATCATTTATAAAATAAAACAAACGGTTTCCCACGCACAGAATACAAATGACAATTTGATTTGATTGATACTTTAGTTACCTAACATATTTTTGAACAGTAATAAAGTTTAAAAAACGTATGACAACTGTCAAACTGTTTATTAAATAGGACAAGTAAGAATAACAGACTTTACGTAGGTACCTATGTATGATATAGTAGGTAGTAGATTAGATAGGTAGGTACTCACCGTTCTTGTTCGCTAGGTAAAGTGAAGAAAGACAATTCTGGATTGGACAAACTGCTATTGAGACATTCATAAACACTGCAATATCTCCTACAGCTACTCGAATTTGTAGCCATCTTTAATATAATCTTTGGTTAACGGAGGTATTAGTATGTATGTACATGTACGGCGCGGCGGCGGAGCGTGCGTGAGCACGGGCGGTATCAAGTACGGCGGCGCAGCCACGACTGACGCATCTTTATCATCTATAAATGTTGTCAGTGTGTGCGTGCGACTACGCATACACAGGGGCGCGCTCACATACAAACCGCGTTGGGTGCGTATAATGAGTAAGATGGCTTACTTATTTGATTCTACTATGGTCCGACCGAGATCTGTCTCCATTCTCGGGCAAAAATTATGTCTCGGTCCAAAATGGAATTGGTACCTAGGTTCTTAAATAGACCTGAGAGAGATTACACTCATGCGCTTTCGTCTTTGCTGATGCGTCATTGAAACTATCGCATGCCACAGGGCATACGGTGACGCATTCGGCTCACTGTAACTAATCAAATATTTTTTTCTTTATATCAGTCATTTGGTAATTTGTTGTTGAAGTGTTGTACCTAATTTAGTTTGACAAGTGAATGTGAATGTTATTTTAACTGTCTTAGATTAAATAAATAGTGTTTATTTAACTAAATGTGTTTTTTCATCAATATCCGCCACTTAGTACCCAATACTTAAAAAAATCCAAAAGAGACTGGTTTTATTCTCAGTTTCGGTTCTCGGCGGAAAAGTGGGTTCGGTCGGTCCCTATTTTAAATTTTACTCTAGGGCAATCGATGGCTCAGCGATTAGTCTGTTGCCCGTTAACAAGACGTGGAGGGATAACTAAACGCATTATATAACAAAACGCTACGATGCGTTTTGATTCAACGGTTCACAATTTGTAACTTTGTTGCAGGGGGGTTTTTGGCGCCATTTTGTCGGGTTCAGTTCGGTGGCTATTTTAATTATTTTATGATTATGATTTTTCCAAACTATTAATTTTTAACTATGTACCTACATACTTATTCGAGGATCTGATTGATATCCCCATTTCATTTCCTACTTAAAAGTCTATTCCTCAAAGCCAAATTGATTTGCCAAATACTTACTTAGGTACCATCAATCATGGAATTACTTTGAAGCGGCCTAGGTTCGGTAAGACTCATCCATGCTCAGCTTATGGTGACAATGTGAATGATTAAGTACCTAGGTTAGGTATTTTCCTCGGTCTCACCAAAGGTCTCACTATGTAAGTAGAGGTAGTGTAGGCACATACATATCTGCACGCAGGTAGGTAGGTAGGTACAACTGCTTAATCTTGTTAGCCTATATTCATTTTTAAGTAAGTACTTCTAAGTAGCCTCTTAACAATATTAACTGCGTAAGACGTTAAAAAACCAGGGCTGTACTACTTTTGGTATGTAAATTAGAAAGAACTGTGGCCTAAAATTGTTAAAAATGAGCGGTTTTCAAAAGGCCGTTTAAGAAAAAAAAGTAGTACATAAAAAGAACTAATAGATGTCGTTGAACAACTAAGTAGGTAGGTAGCTTTTTATAAAAAAGGCAAAGGATGAAATGTAATTACTTTTTTATTATACGTTTGTTGAGTAGGTACCTATGTATGTGGTTTGTTGCGTGTGCGTTGGTTGTCCGTTGGCGTGTTATTGTTATGAAGAACTATATGACCAATATGACCATTAGTGGGAATTAATATTTAAAAAATCTACCTAGTTGAAGTAGCGCCATCTATCGACATAAAATTATACTAAAACTCTCTACTGTCAGAAAACCGCTCATTACTAGGCAAAAAGGTACTATTATGTATGTATTAGGTACTATCGACAACACTTTCGCTTTACCACTTTGTTAGTTCGTGCAAGGGCGATATGCGCGCATACAATTTTATCTGCAAAATGGTAAAGCATGTGAGTTGCCGATCATACATTTACGAACTGCCAATATTTGACATACCTACAGATAAGTACAAGAAGCAGAGAAAATAATTTCTTGAATGAGATTTTTTTAATAATGGAAAAACGTATCATTCATCGTCTATCTATAATGTGACCATACAAACTTTCTTACCTGTAGCTGTAGCCTACCTAACCTCGGGCAACATATTTAATATTACAGGCGTCTAATTGGTGAGACATTAAAAAGTTTAGCTAGGCACTTCACAGTACGACTGTAGTGAAACTACTGAATGAAATAAACCATAGCCTTCTCTAATAAACCCTATTGCTTCCATTATGGAACTTCCGTCTCTCTACGTAATATTGACTTTCTGCTTGTGAATGCGGTGTCAAGCATGCCGCCTCCAAGTTCCTAAATTGAGAAAAACAAATAAGATAATGCTAGTTGCAAACAAAACATTGCAAAGATGTCAACGGTAAGTAGATAGGTACTTACATTTCAAACAGCCATTAACATCCTAAAGAAAAGGCAAGACGCACTTCGCCTTGAGCCACCCCTGTAAAGTAGCCGTAGCGAAGTGCTAATGTATTCACCTTTAAGATGTTTATATCTCATTATGAATATCGATTTTCTTAATGACGTCGCAATTAATCCTTAGGGCTGTATATAAGACGCTTGCCGCTGAAGAATTGACGAGTAGCCTCCGCAGCCCCGGCGACCCCACCGCAGCACGAGATTGGTTATAGAACAATAAAGACTGGAGTAGTTCGTGCAGCGATTTTCTTCAGTATTTTTGGTAATAACCATCTCGGGGCGACCATCCCCTTATCCTGGACCTTAGATGTAAGTTTTTTGTTTTGTACATCAAATCTACTTTCTAGACGATTTCTTCTAGAAACAAGTTTTTATTTCTGGTGAAAATGATGTGATAATGTGTGCAACTACAACTCTTGCCCTCAGCGTTTCTACTTTTCATTAAGTGATGATAATGTATTGTATTCGGCAGATTAATTGCTCAACAGAAGTCGTGTGATAATGGTGATAGTTAGCTTGGACCCTGGGCCGGGCATCGCCGCGCTCCAGTCATGGGGTGGTCAGGTAGCGGCCTACGGCGCCTCCAACCAGACGGTCGTCGATAAAGTGCCGCCTGAACTGCTGCACTTGGTCGATCCACATTGGTGCGTAACCTCGCATGATGTAGGTATGATTAAAGTCCACATATCTAACATGATGGGCTCAGATGAATTTCCTCTTCCAGGTATCAATTTCCACCTATGAACCCTCTGTGGCACGGCCTTTTGGGTTTCACAATCGGCGTCCTTGGCTTCATCTCAATCGCTGGCAATGCAATGGTTATTTATATTTTCTCGAGTACCAAGGTTCGTTCTGCTTCATTCAACTAAAATAATTAAATTATTTTGTTAAAGTCCAGTTTAATGTTAATTTATCATATTACAGAGTCTCAAAACGCCGTCGAACTTACTGGTTGTAAATCTCGCATTCTCGGACTTTATGATGATGTGCTGTATGTCACCGGTAATGCTTATAAACTGTTACCATGAGACTTGGGTATTCGGTACGTATGACTTATTAATAAATTCAACGTCAGAGCTTGGGGCTGGTAAGGAGGGCGGCTGCCAGGGGCGCGCAACCCTCAGGGAGGCGCACTTTGCTTACCCATAACTAGAAAATAAGTCTATAAGTCTTGGGGCGCAAAATCCAAATCTTGCCAGGGGCGCTCATGATCCTAGAGATAAGCCTTGGGGTGCAAATTTCATATCTTGACCCTAGCATGCCCTAGCTCTAACGCTAATAAATATCACATCCTTATAAAAAACTGAATAAATTAAGCCTTAATATATTTTGACCTTTATTTAGGGGCTCTGGCATGCGAATTGTATGGTTGTACGGGTTCGCTATTCGGCTGTGTTTCTATTTGGACTATGACGATGATCGCTTTCGATCGCTACAATGTCATTGTCAAAGGAATAGCCGCCAAACCTATGACTAACAACGGTGCATTGATGCGTATACTTGGCATCTGGCTTTTCGCTCTAGTATGGACTCTCGCACCAATGTTCGGCTGGAACAGGTATGTAGAATGAATTGACTCCCATTGCTTTTTATGATCAATATTTATAAACTTTTACAGCACATGCTTATTCTGTAAATATTGCAGGTACGTGCCTGAAGGTAACATGACTGCTTGCGGAACTGACTACTTGACCAAGGACTGGTTCAGCCGCAGCTACATCCTCGTCTACTCATTCTTCGTATACTTCGCGCCTTTGCTGTTGATCATCTACTCTTATTTCTACATTGTGCAGGTAAACTTTGCAAACTATAGGTACTAGAATATAAGCAACACAAATTAAAACTACCTATATACAGATTAAATACATTTTCGTTCTTTATTATAGGCTGTAGCTGCCCACGAGAAGTCCATGCGGGAACAAGCCAAGAAAATGAACGTTGCCTCCCTAAGGTCTTCTGAAGCGGCAAACACCAGCGTTGAATGCAAATTGGCTAAGGTACGGTTTTTTTTGTAAAATATTTTTTTTTAATACATCCTGGGTCTGGGTATGCCACGTAGTATTTATAACTATATTATAACTATTTGACTATATACAACAGGTCGCGCTGATGACCATTTCCCTTTGGTTTATGGCCTGGACGCCATACCTGGTGATCAACTACACGGGAGTGTTTGAAAGCGCACCCATCAGCCCTCTGGCCACCATCTGGGGCTCGGTCTTCGCGAAGGCTAACGCCGTCTACAACCCTATTGTATACGGTATCAGGTCGGTGAAAATAAGTATTATATTATTGATAAATGCAAAAAGGCTTTTAGCGTGCAGTTGCTATATTTGACGGTTTAATTATTTATGTCACAGCCATCCTAAATACCGCGCGGAGCTGTACAAGAGATTCCCATCGCTGTCGTGCCAGGCAGCGCCGGACGAGACCGGGTCGGTCGCTTCGGCCACGACCGCCATCTCCGAAGAGAAACCTGCCGTGTAAACACCAGACCAAACTACAAATCGACTATCGGACACGATTTCTGCCAACGCGATGATTTATTTTTATACGCAAACATTTACATTGTTTGTACAAAGTTACGAACTTGAGCACAGAGCGTGCGCTGAACAAAGTACTCGGGTCAGGACACAAACTTTTATATCAAAACTGCGTACTTTGCGTTCACGTTTTGTGTTTCGAGTTGAACGTTGCACATTTTTCTTATAGGTGCCTACCTCATTTTTGCTTCAAATGGCTATCGACATAAAAAAATACAAAAAAAATATGGATTATTCTGCATGTCGTTAGGCCGCCTCTTCTATGAGACTGCTCCTCTACTTATAAGTATGATAGATTTCTTAACGATGAAACAAGCTCTGTATCTTGGAACAATAAAGTTAATTAGCAAGCAAAGTGGTCATTACCACATAATTTATAAGTACTTTTATTGTAACCTCGTTTTTTTTCATTGGACTCAATCGCCTCGCCAGTCGTCGCCACATGCATTTTAGGCGAGTACAGAAAACGCTACAAAATATTAGGATAATAAAAAAAACCTCTAGGGTCACCTCCGATCAAGAATATTCTAGATGTCCGGTTAGTCTCAAAAATGGCACCTCAAATAGCGTCCCACTTACAAACTGGGCGCTTATTTTGCACAAAGTAAATGATAAAAGATATGTTTTTGTACAAAATAAGCTTATTTTATACAAAATAAGTGATATAAAATGTGAGTTTGTACGAAATAAGAGGTGATTATGTACAAAGTAAGCGCCAATTTTGTAAGTGGGACGCTATTTGAGGTGCCATTTTTGCGTACTGTTTAAGTTCGTGAAGCGTTATCTAGGATATTCTTGATCGAAGAGGGTCAACTATAAAGACCATACAGAACAATTTTTTTTTAACTTTAATATCTCGGTGAGCCACTTCTCCTTATAATTATGGACTTAGAGCTAGCCCCGGAAATAGATTTGCAATTTACAGAGTACCGAAATCCCTCTAGTTCAGGGTTTCTTAGTGTGGTCCATGGACCCCTTAGAGGTCGCCAGTAGTTGGCTCTCAGTCTCATTTAAAAGACAAGCCTTATTAAATGTTTTTTTTTTTAAAGGCAATTTTCCTTAAATATTCTTTGGCAAGGGTCCCTAGTATTTCTCAGAATATGGTCCGTGACTGCAAAAACATTAAGAAACACTGCTCTAGTTAGTGTGCCAAATTATGTACTGACTGCTCTAGTTTATGTACCCCGATCATAAGCAAATAAAATTATTTCTATTTCTATCCTTATTAATAGATCCGGGACCCAGAGGAGCTCTGTAAATTGCATACCTTCAATCGCTTTTACAGCCCATTTCTTGCCCAACAACTCTAACCGCCATCGCCATGGCTGTCAACATCACAACACCAACGCGAGGGCGCTGGCATCAGCGCTCGCTACATCAGCGACCCCTACAATATTTTGATTGGTACTAGCAACACCGGAAGGATATTGACATTATTAATTTTCCTCTCTGATTGGCTCGCCATGACATAGTAGGCCATGTTTTCATTTAATTTTCTTTTTTTTTATTGTGGGAGAATTCTGGGCTCATTAAACCAGCTATCAAACTACATTTTGGAATATTCATTTTCTACATCCAGTCCTGCACACAGAAACAATGGTGTTGTTTTTGTGCTAAAGGGATTTTGTTGCTCAATAAATTGCAAACCAAAAAGCGGTGGTGCATAAAAGTTCCAAAGTCCAAGCCGTCCGCCGATTTTTATTTTTAGTTTTTAAATAAACAAACATTGCCATATAGTCAGGCTAGGCGCACTCCGCTCTTTAGGTAGGTACGAAGCTACAAGTAGCCGGCGACGGCGGGTCAGGTTCGGACGGACTAATTTCAGAGGGCCGCCGCGTGCCGGCCGGGTCGCAAGTTAGCAACATTAGTTCGATTTCGATACTCATTCACGCGCCGCGTTCGCGTATTGTTGCGTCGTTCGTTTGCATGTTTAACCAAAATGAAGGATCCGAACCTTACATTTTTCTCTAATCGACATCGAAAGGTAAGAAGAATGCTTGTCTAGCAATAGGTAGATTCACTAGAATAGAATATTATTATTATCATCTGTGATACCAACAAACCTAGTCAGTATTTAGTAGGTAAAAGTAATTTGTTCACATTAAAGCACACATTATAAACACAATATGTCTAACAGCCATTTTTGATGTCCCCACTGCTGGGGCACAGGCCTTCCTTATAGGTGGTAGGGAGGATGGGCCATAACCCACCACGCGGGCCCAATGCGGATTGGTGGGTGTTAACGACTGCAAATGCAGCCGGGACCAACGGCTTAACGTGCCTTCCGAAGCACGGAGGAGCTCGAGATAATAAATTTTGGTCACCCATCCCATGACCGACCCTTGCGAACATTGCTTAACTTCCGCAATCGCTGGGCCAGGCGCTAAACCACTGCTCCACCGAGCTCCTCACTGCTAGGGCATAGGCCTTCCTTATGGGTTGGTAAGGAGGATGGGCCATAACCCACCACGCGGGCCCAATGCGGATTGGTGGGTGTTAACGACTACAAATGCAGCCGGGACCAACGGCTTAACGTGCCTTCCGAAGCACGGAGGAGCTCGAGATAATAAATTTTGGTCACCCATCCCATGACCAACCCTTGCGAACGTTGCTTAACTTCCGCAATCGCTGGGCCAGGCGCTAAACCACTGCTCCACCGAGCTCCTCACAATGCTAACACAATAACTTATAATAAATTAATCAGATTAATTATTATTTAAAAGAAGACAACCCGAAGTCGTTAGAAGAAATAAGAGCTACGCGATAGAAAGAGAGGCAACTTCTAGGTGAATATAACTGTAGGCAAGGGAGCGGTGTGCGACCTGAATTGCACTTTATTGCGTCTGGGATAGAGTCGCTATTTATTTAAATGACTTTGTGGAGTGGATCTTCTGTACTTGTACTATTATGTAGTCTGTGATATAGTCTATCAGTCATGATCAGTCAGTTGCAAGAACGATCTTTAAAGTTAATGCGTCATTAAAGGTATCACCGTCCTTTACTTCTTTTGAAAGAAGAAAAAGATGGCGATACATTTAATGAAGCATTAACTTTAAAGATCGTTCTTGCAACTGACTGTGAATCTATTATTTCTCCAAGAAGCTTAAATTCATAATGAATTTAAGTTTCTTAATTGCTCAACCACCAACCACACAGGTTTACCAACAACTTTTTTACCCTGTACATGTGCACCAACTCTATGAACTAGTCCAAAGAGCTAATTCCGTTGCTAGGCAACGGTTGTCACAACATTCTACATGTAAACCTTGTAAACAAATGAAATGTCAATAGTGGAATATTTGTGCTTGCTTTGCAATGCTGTTTTGTTTGCAAATGAGTAGTGTAATAAGTATTATTATGCAGCTATAACATTTAAGAATTACTATAGAATAGAATAGGTACAACTCAAGTTATAAAAATGGCGTGCAAAACATCCTACGAATTACACCACAATTTTCCAAAGATAGCTGATGAAGCTGGTTTTACTTTTAACACCCACCGTCCTAGAATCCGTATTGATTGGAATAAGATAAGTAAGTACTTTACTTTATTTTAAACGAGCTTAGAATAATTTACCTATAATATGTAGGAGTTACCTACCTACCTATTAAAAATACATATTGATATCGCACAACTTTACATTGAATTTATTTTCCACTAGTTTCCGCCTGCGACTTCGTCCGCGTGGACATTCGGAAAATCCCTAGGGAACCTTTGACCGGCATAAAAAGAATCATCTATTTTAACCCAGGCTATAAACTCTCTTTGTGTCAAATTTCATCCAAATCTGTTCAGCCGTTTTTGCGTGATTGAGGAACAAACATCCAAACCCACAAATTTAACATTTATAATATATTAGTAGAAAGTAGGAATTAGTAGGATTATTATTAATTCCATATCCGTTAATCTCTTTCTTCAAATCTTCGTTGTTCTTTGAATATTTGTCTAATTAGTCACTGAACCCTTAATACCTATTAATTAGTCGAGGATCTTTGGTTTTGTGAAGCAGTATCAAAGCAAATAATTATGATTTAAATATACAATACAAATAATGAATTCAAAAGGAATTACGCTATAATAAGTCTATGAATAAAAAATAACAAATCTTTAACAAATCCTATGAGGCGACATCATAAGTCAATAATACATATTTTCTTTTTTGCAGGACTAATAGACGTAGATCATTTAATACGAGAGAGAAAATTTGTTTTAGTTGAGCAACATCTAAATGATGTAAGTGTATTCTGTTTCTAATGCTACGGCTCCACCTGCGTCTTATAATATAACGCATAGCTTAAAGCTTTAATCTAGGCGAGACGCAGATGTGGCCAAGACTTAATTTAGAAACGACAGTACAAAAAATTTCCTAATGCCGCGTCCAGCGTCCCAGACGCCGGACGCGGCTTCCAGCGTCACTGCGATGGTCACTCGGAACTGTTTTTAGTTTCTCGCATGCGTTCAATGCAAACGGACGTGAGTTATAAAAATAATGGATGAACATACAATTTTAAGTGTTCTTCTTCTCGAAGAAGAGGAAGATGATGATGACATTATACAAATGTTATTAAAACAGGAGAGAAGAAAAGGGCGGCACAGTAGGTACGGTAGGTACCTACGCAAGGTAAATAAACACAAAACCTAAAAACAAAGTAGGTTACCTACCTACTTTGTTTTATAAAGTAGGTTACCTACCTACTTTGTAAACTACCTACTTCCTACTACCTACTATATAAAGTAGGTTCCTACTACCTACTATATAAAGTAGGTTACCTACCTACTTTGTTTTACCTACGCAATACAAAAACAAAAGTAATCTCACCTGTTTGACCAACCACCAAACTTATTTCTTACCCAACGTTTATGTTTCAACACATTGTTTTTATATTCCTTGTCACTGGCATCATATAAAACCTTGTTTAATTTTACAAATTCTATAAGAATTTCGTCTTGTTCCCTACTAAATTTAACCATTTTCAAAGAGACCGCCTGGCGGTGGTCTGCAACAAACGCCGTAGGTCGCGTCCGGCGTAACGCTGTACGCGGCCTACGAATGCTCACTATGGAAATGTACTAGTGTGGTCTTTCTCACACGCCTGACGCGGCGCACGAACGCCGTGCGCCGCGTCCGTAGGCCGTACGCCGCCTACGCAACGCAGTCATTTTGGAGCATTCTGGCGTACGGGACGCCGCGTTTTTGTCGCGCGGTCTCTTTGAAAATGGTTAAATTTAGTAAGGAACAAGACGAAATTCTTATAGAATTTGTAAAATTAAACAAGGTTTTATATGATGCTAGTGGTTTTATATGAAGGAATATAAAAACAATGTGTTGAAACTAGAGATGGGCGGTGGGTAAATACCCGATGGGTATTTACCGGGTAAATACCCAATTTGGGTATATACCGGGTATTTACCGGGTAAATACCCAAAAGCATGGGTAAAAACAATAAGCACGATGTGGTTTAGTAGTATTTTTTCTTTTCGTCTTTCTTTTTATTCATTTAAGTTTAGTTTTATGTTTAGGTACAAAAAAAACTATTATCTTGATTATTGACTAAATTAGAGAGATGATTTTCATTTCCGACTATTTGGTTAGTTGTGTTCTATAACAAAAATAAATTAAAAAATAATAATTTAGTTAGTTACATTATGAATTGAATTACTTTACTACATAATTAAAAAAAATGGATATTGTACTGGTAGTTACGAACAGTCATAAATAATTATAGCGGTATTGTTGTTAATCAGTCTTTTCAAAATATGCCCTACCCTAACCGCTCGGTTGCCCCGGGCGCCCGTCGTAATCACTCGAGCTTTGCCCGTCAATTTTCCACCCTTGCCGGCCCCTCGCCACCGGGCAGCTCGATTCCCGTTAAAGCGTTCATTGCGACATAACTCGATATGTTACACTATCAAGTGTTGTGTTTTTATGATAAGTAGGAATACAGCCTGCCTAGCATGACTGATTTATATCGCGTGATATAGCATTTTATCGACACTCAACTGTCAAATTCTTTTGTCTTTTTGACAGTTAAACGTGATAAAACGCTATATCACGCGATATAAATCAGTCATGCTAGGCAGGCAGCTATAGAATGCAGTTAGTGGGGCCGGAAATCGATAAAATTGTGCGCATCGTGATGAAAGATGATGAATTTTTACCATGCTTAGGGGACACCACTGTGATTATTTTTAGGTGTGGAGGCTATCTGGATTTGACCCCTAACGTACTTTAGAGGTCAAATTCGATATAGAGGACGTTTTATTCCGTATTATTCCGTTTTATGTCTTTTTACGCAGCTAATACCCTTCCTATTTAGCTGAAAACTGACATATGAAAACACATCTACACATCACCCCCTTTCCAATGACACCTCAATCATCAAAATCGGTTCAGTAGTTTAGGCAGCAAAAGTGATTTTTTCACATTTGAGAGATATTCAAATGAGTACTGAATTGTACTGATTACTGGTTGCTGAAAGAAAAAAGTACAAATGTCGGCATAAAAAAATATGATTAGAAAGGCACATTAATACAGATTTAAAAAATATAAGTTTAATTGGAACAGTTTGATAAAAAAACGCGTTTAAAAATATTATACACAGTGCGGTAATTACATAAAAAAATCTTAAAAATGCGTTCTGTTAAAGGCCGGTGCAGTTATCTCTGTGATACCAGCACCAAATTTTCATATGTTGTGTAACATTTTGTTTTCTCTTAAAAACCGTCGGGAGACCGCCTGTGAAGTGTTTTGTTCCGGAGATATGACGTCATCAAAATGGCGACGGACGCATTTTGAAAAAAAAGCCTGATAATTATGATTCTATGAATCCGGTGTCAGATTAAAGGGAATTAAGTGTTCTATAATGTTATAATACAAAACATAAGCTGAGTAGTACAGTTACGAAAATATATTAAACTATATGGAAATTCAATCTTTAAAAACTCCCCATTTTTTATTTTATTTTAAAATAACGTAAATATTAAACTGATAATTTTAGTGCAAACAAAAGATATGTTGATAAATTCCATTTAATGCAGATTTAAAAAAAAAATTAATAACCTTTACAAACAATAAATAGCAATTTTTTTTTAAATAATATCTTTTTATTTCAAAATTTCTTATAAGTAAATTAAGTAGGCTTTACAAAAGTATAGGACCAAGTAACTTGAAAAACGCTTCATTAATATAGTTTTTTTGAAGAAACTGAAAAAAATGGTAAGTTTTTCGAGCAGCACAGGGTTGCAGAGCTGCATACTTCGGTATGAACTACTTTCAAGGGGCATAACAACATTTATACAATCGTGTTACATGTGCGATTTTTGCCTTTTTGTGTTGATTTTGAGTGGCCTTTTTTGGTTTTTCAAATAATTTACAAATATATCGTACTTCTTAGTTTTCGTTTTTTTTTAATTTTCTTTAAAACAATAACATTAAAGTATTATAATATTTATAGTATATTTGGAAACAGCTATTTATTAGCTTTCATTGGATAGCCATATTGTTATACTTTAATACAAAAAACCTTTTATAAAGGAAATAGACGGCGCGCGACGTTTATATTTTTTTTTCGCTATTTATTGTTTGTAAAGGTACTTGAAAATTATATTTTTTCAAATCTGCATTAAATTGAATTTATCAACATATTTTTTGTTTGCACTAAAATTATCAGTTTATTATTTACGGTAATTTAAAATAAAATAAAAAATTAAAGTTTTTAAAAATTGAATTTCCATTATTATAATTTAATATATTTTCGTAACTGTACTACTCAGCCTATGTTTTGTATTATAACATTATAGAACACTTAATTCCCTTTAATCTGACACCGGATTCATAGAATCATAATTATCAGGTTTTTTTTTCAAAATGCGTCCGTCGCCATTTTGATGACGTCATATCTCCGGAACAAAACACTTCACAGGCGGTCTCCCGACGGTTTTTAAGAGAAAATAAAATGTTAAACAACATATGAAAATTTAGTGCTGGTATCACAGAGATAACTGTAACGGCCTTTAATAAAACGCATTTTTAAGATTTTTTTATGTATTGCCGCGCTGTGTATAATATTTTTAACCGACTTCCAAAAAAGGAGGAGGTTCTATGTTCGTCTGTATATTTGTTTTTTTTTTGTGTATGTCCACCGATTACTCGAGACCGCTAGACCGATTGAAATTATTCAAACGTTATTACATTAGGTACACTCCCAAGTTGGTCCCATTTTTTAAAATTTGGAAATCGGTTCAGTACTTTTTAAGTAATTTTGAAAAAAGCACGAAAATAGTATGATTTTGTGCGAATTACCTCGATAATTGGTCGTATTACTTCTTTGTTTATGAACTGAATAAGATAATTATTTTTTTGTTGGAAGAGGGATATCTTAAGTGTAGTTTTTTAACCGACTTGAAAAAGGAGGTTCTCAGTTTGACCCGTATTTAAGTATGTTTCTTCGCGATTATCTTACGTTTAGCTGAGCCGATTTTTCTACATATATAATATACCTTACCTACAAGGTGTACCTACACTAAAAATAAAAAAATAAAAAATTGTTTAAAAGAAAACAAAAAACCGACTTCAAAAAACCTACCTCTAAAAAGCAAGAAATAATATTCGTAATAATAAAAATACCTCTATTGAAGTCGGGTGGGGCTTTTAGAATAAAAAAAAAGGAATTTGTACTCCAGCCCCACCCGACTTCAATAGACGTATTTTTATTATTACGAATATTATTTCTTGCTTTTTAGAGGTAGGTTTTTTGAAGTCGGTTTTTTGTTTTCTTTTTTAAACGTATTTTTTATGACACTGTTCCAATTAAACTTATATTTTTTAAATCTGTATTAATTCATTAACGCCGGAGCGGTCGCTGGCGACCGAGACACAATAGATTTTCTATTGTGTCTCATTTTCCGGGCGTTGAAGGGTTAATGTGGCTTTCTAATCATATTTTTTTTAAGCCGATATCTGTACTCGTCTCAAATTTATCGTTACTGGAAAATATTTTTTTGTTAATAACATTTTCGATTTTTGGGGTTCGGAATTACGGTTATTTATTTTCTAGTATGTAAAGGTTTGTTTTTTATTTCAGAAATCTATTGGCCGTCTTTTATTTATCCGAAAATGATACCACACTTGCCCTAGTAGCTGTAAATTTGCAGTTATTACGACAAACATCATGCGCGTCGAAATGATAGGTCCGTGATGAACAATTTGACCTCTATAATCTGTTAGGGGTCAAATCCAGCTTGCATCTACATCTTAAAACGATCACTGTGTAAAAGAATCACGCTTTCATCACAATGTGCACAATTTTAATGAAAATAAGCGATTTCCGGCTCCACTACGTCTTTTGTTTCTCAAAACGCGATTCCGGTAAAGTATTACGATGAGGTAAACATTGAGATGGCGCGTTTTAGAGCGCACTTTTATTAAAAAAATCGTACCATAAATTAAAGCGATGACCTATGGTTTTTTATTTTAAAATACGTCAATAATATAATAAAGATTATGTTAAAAAATAAAAACATACACTTGTCTATACAAAATACTAAAATCACTCAAAACACAGAAAACACAATACACTTTTCGACAGCCCACCACGTTCAATACGAATTGTCATTTTTTTTTTCTCTCAGAGACCTAATGCTTGTTTATGGATTGTACAGCTAGCAAATTTCACAGAATAACGAGACAAACGTTCAGAAATGTCCCTAAGAGTAAAAGAGATAAGTATAATTCAATAAATCGAGGCCTCTCTCACGCGCTAGCCCATGTCAACCAGTAGTTGACACGGGCATTTCAGGTAGGTACTCAAACTCGTGTCAACTACTGGTTGACATGGGCAAACTAATCGCATTACAGAGTAAAAAAAGTCGTTGGACCTGTTTTTTAGCAAACATGCCAGATGCTCTACACCTCTATGACAGATCAAGCAACATTTAAATAGTATAAGAGACTAATAAGAGACTTAAAAAATAGTTGGAAAGTAAATACCCACCCTTTGGGTATTTACCTGGGTAAATACCTTGATTTTGGGTACGTTGGGTATTTACCCGGTATTTACCGGGTAGAATCCCATCTCTAGTTGAAACACAAACGTTGGGAAGAAATAAGTTTGGTGGTTGGTCGAACAGGTGAGATTACTTTTGTTTTTGTATTGCGTAGGTAAAACAAAGTAGGTAGGTAACCTACTTTGTTTTTAGGTTTTGTGTTTATTTACCTTGCGTAGGAAGGAACCTACTGTGCGATAAAAATTATCTTCATTGTCGATTAGTTCACTTCAGTGTCTAGTTTGGTGGTTGGTCGAACAGGTGAGATTACTTTTGTTTTTGTATTGCGTAGGTAAAACAAAGTAGGTAGGTAACCTACTTTGTTTTTAGGTTTTGTGTTTATTTACCTTGCGTAGGAAGGAACCTACTGTGCGATAAAAATTATCTTCATCACATCATCATCTTCCTCTTCTTCGAGAAGAAGAACACTTAAAATTGTATGTTCATCCATTATTTTAATAACTCACGTCCGTTTGCATTGAACGCATGCGAGAAACTAAAAACAGTTCCAAGTGACCATCGCAGTGACGCTGGAAGCCGCGTCTGGCGTCTGGGGCGCTGGACGCGGCTTCCAGCGTCGCTACCGGCGTTTGTTGCAGACCAACGCCTAAGGCGCGCCATAGCTAAAGCGTAGTTGGACATTACCATTAACGTTAACGTTAAGGCAGGTGGAGCAGTAACATCTGCGTAACGCCTAGATTAACGCTTCAAGCTATGCGTTAAGATGCAGGTGGAGCCGTAGTATAATAAAGAAAATCCAATAGTAGTTTTCCTCATATAAAACATTATGGATCGACTCGACAGAAAGAAATCACAAATTTTTGTTAATAGATTTTGGACTGCATCTTGGAGTCTGAATTCGATGTACGCATATTGGACGAAGGCGTCCTGAAGATGTTTAGACTGGCGCAGTTAACTGTTGAGTACCAACAATTCTGCAGGCACTACCTCGACAGAAGTGTCTACGTGTTACGGGAGGAAATTAACTCACTTGCTCAGGTTTCCTTAAAAACATTTATTATTATGTTCCCAAAATATTTCTGCTGCTTTTGTTTATCCATTTAGCTAATTTATCTTGTACATTTTATAGGAATTCGACGTAACAAAGAAAGAATTGAAAGATAGAGACGAAGAAGTAAGAAAACTAAAAAGGAAATCAAAGCACACTTACAGAACACCTCTTCCTTACGGTAATGATAATATTGCAAATATGATTTTGAAAACATTAACTAATAAAAGCGATTTCTTCCCAACTAGTAACACGGGAGACGCGATTCAATACAATAAGTGTGGCTATTGTGATAAGGTATTTATGAATCAACTCTACTTGAAAAGTCATATATCCAGAAGGCATGCGCAAGTTCTGGAAGTGCCTCAAAAAGAGGTTGAAGAGAGTCCAAAACTTATCCCACCTAATATGGAAAACTATAAATTAAGGGATGAAGTTTTAGAATTAAAAGAGAAATTGAAAGAAATGGAAGATGCTATTAGAAATGTTAATAAACAAGAGAATCTTACGACAAAAAATCACAATAATAACAGTAATATACAACAAGTTAATCCAGTGCTGGAAATTAAACAAACGAAAGATGCTGAAGTGTCTACAAATAGCGAGATCAACTTACTCGATAGAATCGAGGAATGGAAAAAGGAAGAGCATGATAAATACAACAAGGAAATTAATTTGTTGAGAAACCAAATTATGGAGACGATTCAATGTTTCAAATCGAATGAAGCTCCGACAGCTCAATGCTCCAAGAACGATTTAAAAATAATCGAAGAGCTTAATACAACTATAAACAAACAAGGTTCAGAAATATTAGCATTAAAACAAGAATTAATTGATTCAGTGAGTATTATAGATATATATATAGTTTGAATTCGTATTAGTTAATTATTGTACCTACATGTAATAGTATTGAATTACAGAGATTGAAAATAGAAAAGGAAGAAAAAGAACGACGCAAAGAAAACGAGATTCAAATGTCACAATGGGTAAATCGTGCCGAAAGTTCGGCGAAACAGTATGAATTACTTCTTGAAAAATTGAATGAAGTAGCCAAAGACGCCAGGGAATCGCATGCGCAAGCTGAATCAGAAAGAGAGAGGGTAGCGCAGTTAGAAGCGATGTTACAAAAGACTTTGACTGAGCGTACTGTAAATGCGACTTTTGAAAATGAAGCTAAAAACACCACAGTAATTGATGTGTTTTCTGAATTTTCTGTCTCTTAACTTATTTTTATTTTATTTTAGTTGACGTAAAATGCAATTATAATGATTAATTTTACAGGGTCCAGTTAAGAAAGCTAAAGAAGTGGTGAAACAAAAGTCAGTGGCGACTAGGAAGACAAAGCCTTCACCGGAAGCTAGCCGCCAGACTCTTGAAAAATTACATCAGAAAGCCCAAGCTCTTCTTAATATACAATCATCTAGCTCTAGTTCTTCCGATATCTCAAGTGTAGAAAATATTTTGCCACAGTCACACAAAGCAGGTTCAAAGAAACAGGATACTAAATTAAAAAAAGAAGAAAATATTAATATGACTGTTAGAAATAAAGAAAAAGTGCATAATCATATTCAGCAATCAAGTAACACCAAAGAACACAAGAGTAAGAAAATGAAATCCACAAATGCAACCCCAAACCCTATGAAAATGGAGAAGAATGGTATGATTCTTCCACCGCGAAGGTAAATATCTTGAAATGTGTATACTTTTTTAAGAAAGTTGGGGCATTTCGAAGAAGTTTTTCATAATTAAAAATTATGTTTATTTTTAAATTGTAACTCTTATACAGACTACGGTTTGATTCATTTATTTTATGACTATGTTATATTGGCGTTTTAGAACGTGTTTCTACGTGGCGATTAGGAACTCTTCGCTCCGCACAGCACGACACAGCGACATGACGTGATCGCGTCTCGCTATAAAACACGCTTGCAAATAGACAATGCCCTAATAAGAGTGCGTTACCGTGATGATAATTACCTATTATTTTGCAGCCCAGTAAAAGTTGTGAGAGCTAAAATCACTGAAGAAGTCAATAATCGGCTAATATCAGCTGGTGTTGATCCTTTAAAAAGTGGTGTTCCGAAAGCTTCCTACCATAAACAACGAATGAAACTACAACAACAGACTGAAATTAAAGCTAAGGTAATTCAGTAAATCGGTTTATTAAACAGCTGTAGTAATTGGAACACTTCAATAATTTTGACACAATATCTTAATTTCCAGAAAAATCCATCCCATGAGAAAATAAGACTTTCAATTTTAACTTATCTAGACTCCAGTTTACCAAAGAAAGTTGCATTAGAACAACAGGAATATGTGTCACCGACTAAAATATCCAAAGCTTTCAGTATTTCTTCCGTATTATCTAACGTAAAAAGTAAGGCTTTATCCTTAGTTAAATCAAATGAGGTTAATGCTAGAGCCAAAAAGAGATCATTAAGTGCTGAAGTGGCAAAACGAGCTATGACTTTACTGAATACACCTCCTGATTCGATACACTCCAGCCCTGACTCACAGAAACGACAAATTACTTCTCAATCGGAATACGATCAGAAAAAAGAAATGAAACGTTACAACTTTCCCCAAAAGAAAACTGAAACTGATAAGAAGACAAAACATGTGACTAGTTCTCCATCACACTCACCAGTAACTAATGATGATGATTCTGATATCGACTCAAAAGAAAGTGACCACAATTACTACAAAGCCGTCGCTCAGGAATCAAAATCAATAGATAATTTGATCAAATCTCCAGCACGTCGACCACTATCTGCAAGTTCTGATTATAACAGTACAGGACGCAAACATGCCAATGCTGATGACCCTCTTCTTCGGTCTCAATCTGTGACTAATATTACCCATGTCAAACCAGATCAGAATATTTTGAATAGTACCACAACTAAGGATAACAGTGAAAGTAGTACTGCTGAATCATCGGAACAGGTTGCTGTTGAAGAAATTTTAGTTAAAGACAGTACTTTAAATAACGTAAAACAAACAAAAAGTGTTTTGAAAAATGCATCCTCAACGTCTTCATTGAATAAAAAGAAGGTTTTGTTTGATATGGATGCTATACAGATGAAATCTCTTAGTGCATCACCTTCTCAGAGTATTACTGAGAAGAGTGATGGAAACGAGAAATACGAGTTGGGTCTAATAAATCTCGATGGCGAAGAATGGGACATATCTAGGTTTGTATTTACTAACCTTTAAGTTTTAACCAATTAAATATAAGGCTATAATGAAAATATATTATTATTCCAGCATTGAAAATGAGCCGTTAAAAGAAGACACTAAACTTCAAATTAGTACAAGAGCAAGTCCAAAGATAGCAGAACTAAAGAAAACCATTGAGTCGCAGCTAGCGCGTCGAAATGAAACACCCCCGACTGCGATCGTTGGTGGTGTGGATGTTATGCCTGGATCGATGTTTAGGGCTTCCAGTATGGGCGGTAGTAACACCAGTTTGGGCAGTTCGATCCTGGACGACTCCGAGACGATTCCACCGGCGGTCAACCACAATTCATTTGTGAAGCCCAGAACTATCGTCACGCGTAAAGATGATAGTGAACTAGATCTATCGGAATTCAGTACCGACGGACTTTTTGCTAGTAAGAATGAAAACGATGCTTTTTAATAAGTTTTGTATTCTGGTAATAATAAAAAGTTTATTACATAGGTACAATCTTTTACATTATTTACAAATTAAAAATATATTTTATTATTAACTACCTACACTATTTTATATTACTGACTGGAGCTCACTGAATCCAGTTAAGTGCAGTTTATGAGGTTAGAAATAATTATTATATAATAAGCAAGCGTGTCCTACATCTTGGCATGGACCACTTTGAAAACCGCAATTCTGATTACATGGAAAATTTCTCCCCAATTAGTCCCAACTAGTCCTACTTTTTCGGAATTAGTCCCAAAAAGGACTGAAAGATATAAGCGATTTAAATGGTCCATGCCAAAGCAAACCTTCATTTTGGCAGGGACAGGCTATATCTAGTGAACCTAAACACCTAGCCAGGATCTGATTATTCAAAAAAAATCTCCCTTTTTTATGGATCCCACAATGCCTAGAATCAAAACGAAATGAAGCGCCGTTCAAAAAATATAAAGGAATGATTTGGTCCCTGCCAAAATCAACCTACATCTTGGCGAGGACTTTTGAACCAGGTCACCTAGAGAAAATCTGATTATTGGAAACGATTCGTGTAAATTAGTCCCAATTAGTCCTAAAGCCACAAAATTAGTCCCCCTTTAGTTTAGGAGAAATTCCGTTTTTTGATATAAGTACAGTCATGTACAAAAGCGTACAGTAAAAATTAATTACATAAAACTATTCCGTTCCGTAATGCGCAGTGTTCCGATTGTAAAACATTAAGCACGAACTTTCGTAGATTGAGGAATGCACAAACAGTATCTGTGAACATAAGTTTTACAATCGGAACACTGCGCCATGCGGAACGGAATAAAGTTTTAGGCCCATATTACACTATCATATACACACAAATAAACAAATCATGTATATATCATCCGAGATATATGTTTACTATCTTCGTCGGAGATAGCATCCGATAAATAATATATGATAGTGTAATATGCTCATGCCCCCCTAGCATGACCATCGAAACGCGATAATATGATATAGAGCTTTATCACGTTTAACTGCCATAAAACAATGGAATTTGACAGTCGAGTGTCGACAAAACGATATATATCGTGTATTGTCGGTCATGCTAGGGGGGCAGCCCTTCCTCTCTCCAGTTAAACGTGATAAATCACTGGGTACCATATCACGTTTCGGTGGTCATGCTAGGCTAAGAGGGAGGGATTGTAAGGGCGTTTTTCTACGAACAAACAATGACACGACACGATTGTCAACAGTGTTGCCAGAACGTACCAAAAAGTACAGTTGTCAGCACTATAGTGCTGACAATACTGTCGTGCAGCTTGTGAATCATCTATCTGTGTCATCCATTTGAAGCAAAATGGGCGAGACAGGTACCTAAATGTTGCGAAACATGTTGTCTAAATGGCTCTTAACCAAGCCATACCACACCCAAAAAAATAGTTCGTTTTTGTCATACATTACATGATGTGTTGCCGTTCTAGCGACATAGTAGCTGGATTAGCGGATTTTTTTAATATTTTTGTAATTTAGTCGCTAAAAAAGTATAACTTGCCTAATATATTTTAATGTTTTTAAGCAAAATTGTGAAAAATTGAATCCTATTACATATTTTCGTAGGTACCTACACCTTTGTTAATTATGTAGGTACTATTTGCCTATAATTATTAATAAAGGAGTGCTTGATTTCATAAATTCGCTTTTATTTACACATTTTTTATCAAAACTATTTTAATATTCTAGTGACTTTTATCGATATTTTTAGTACCTACCTATTTTTTTCCAAATTTTTACACAAGTCAAAAGTTACTAGAAAAAATTACAGGCATGAAAGGCAGTGTTGCCATTTTGTTTATTCAAATTTAGCATTTTTTCACCCCATTTTACATGTATGTGAACTTGGCATTTTGCATTATTTTAATTTTTTTTTTAAATTAGGTTTAATTTTCAACTTTCGTCTATGACAACATTTTACGGGAAAACGGCAACACTGAATTGGCACTTGGCAGGTGTTTGTTTTTTTCGTTCTTTGGTTATTTGGTAGGTTTATTTATTTTTATTTTAGAGTGGTTTTTTTCACTATGAGACTTCTACGGTGAAAAAAAATCAGCTGTTCCATGCAAAAGCTTTTTAAGAATTTTTTTAAGTACAATTAAATACATAATGATGGACAAATACATAAAAGTCCAATACCTTACTCTGTCAAAATGAAACAGCTGATTTTTATACGGAAATGGTTTAATCAATCGGCTCACAAACAAAAAAGTAAGTTGCCATCTTGGCTTTTTATTTTTTAATATTTCATTATTATTTTCTTGTCAAAATAGTACCAGAAACCGAGATTCATCAAAATCGGTCCACAAACAAAAAAGTTGGCCGCCATCTTGGATTTTTTAAATTGCGTTGCTGTTTTCTTGTCAAAATAGTACCAAAAACCGTGTTTCATCGAAATCGGCCCACAAACAAAACAGGTGGCCGCCATCTTGGGTTTTTATATTTTTAACATTGCGTTGCTGTTTTCTAGTCAAAATAGTAGCAAAAAACCGAGTTTCTAAACAAAAAGTTGGCCGCCATCTTGGATTTTTTATATTTTTTACATAGTGTTGCTGTTATCTTGTCAAAATAGTACCAAAAACCGAGTTTCATCGAAAACGGCCTACAAACAAAAAAGTTGGCCGCCATCTTGGATTTTTATATTTTTAACATTGCATTGCTGTATTCTTGTCAAAATAGTAGCAAAAACCGAGTTTCATCGAAATCGGCCTACAAACAAAAAGGTTGGCCGCCATCTTGGATTTTTATATTTTTAAAATTGCATTGCTGTATTCTTGTCAAAATAGTAGCAAAAACCGAGTTTCATCGAAATCGGCCTACAAACAAAAAAGTTTGCCGCCATCTTGGATTTTTTTATATTTTTAACATTGCATTGCTGTATTTTTGTCAAAATAGTAGCAAAAACCGAGTTTCATCGCAATCGGCCTACAAACAAAAAGTTGGCCGCCATCTTGGATTTTTTATATTTTTAAAATTGCATTGTTGCTGTATTCTTGCCAAAATAGTAGCAAAATCCGAGTTTCATCGAAATCGGCCTACAAACAAAAAAGTTTGCCGCCATCTTGGATTTTTTATATTTTTAACATTGCATTGCTGTATTTTTGTCAAAATAGTAGCAAAAACCGAGTTTCATCGCAATTGGCCTACAAACAAAAAGTTGGCCGCCATCTTGGATTTTTTATATTTTTAAAATTGCATTGTTGCTGTATTCTTGTCAAAATAGTAGCAAAATCCGAGTTTCATCGAAATCGGCCTACAAACAAAAAAGTTGGCCGCCATCTTGGATTTTTTATATTTTATTATTATTATTATGTTTTTTCTTTTTTTTTTCTCAGCTTACGCTATTATTATTATTATTATATTTATTTCAGATATTGAATTGCATCCATATTTGTTAGTATTACTTAGACTATGTTAGTAACATTAAAACAAAACGAACGACAAAAATTTCAATTTAAATATTTACGAGACCCGTACATGTGCATCTGGGTCCAATGCTTAGCGATAGGGCAGTCTGTTCTATCCTTTATTGCAATCAGGATGCTATTAGAGCTTCCCCAGACTCTGTGTCGCATAGAGGCGATACGCTTGCGAATAATGGCGAAAAAGTCATCAATTCGAGCCTCCGCAAACATACCTGACGCACTACAGTATCGGGGAAAACCCATCAACATCCGGAAAGCATTATTATATTGCACGCGGAGTGCGTTAAAAGTCTTTTGCGTGTACTTGACCCACAGGCTACAGGAGTAAAATGATTGGCAAAAGGCCTTGAACAACGAGATCTTCACTTTCTGTGTACACTTTGCAAACCTGCGGGCCAGCATGTTGCATCTGACTGCCAACGCTCTCCTCTCACGCTCTATATCACAATCATCAGACATGTTTTCAGTGACTATGTGACCCAAATATTTAAATTGTGAAACTCTGCTAAGTTCTGAGCCTAATAACTTTACAGGTGGCACAGATGAAAGTGTACGACCTCCCTGAGCTTGAAAAACAAGTAGTTCGCTCTTTTTGACGTTATAGAGGAGGCCGTGGGCGGAGGCATAGGATTCACAAATTGCTATCAATTTTCGGAGAGCACCCACCGAAGGACCCAGCAACACCATATCATCAGCGTAACTGATATTATTGACCATAACGCCGTCGATAGAACAGCCAACGTTGGCGCTGCTAAGCTCCACGATGAGTGCATCCATGTACAAATTAAATAGTGACGGAGAAGATAGTCCACCTTTTAACATTGCATTGCTGTATTCTTGTCAAAATAGTAGCAAAAACCGAGTTTCATCGAAATCGGCATACAAACAAAAAAGTTGGCCGCCATCTTGTATTTTTTTTATTTTTTTAACATTGAGTTGTTATTTTCTTGTTAAACTAGAAAAAAAACACCTGTTCCATACATAAGTACAATGCGTAGGTAGGTACTCCATCGAAATGTATGAAACAGCTGATTTTTTTTTTCGTTTTCAAGGTTGGTCCTATAATGAAAGTTGTACAGTTTGATGGTGTGATGAGAGGTTTTAAATTAATTACAAATAACCCTGTATAGGTACAAAGTTTCAAGTGAACCCATTGAAGGAAGAGGACCCAGCAACACCATATCATCAGCGTAACTGATATTATTGACCATAACGCCGTCGATAGAACAGCCAACGTTGGCGCTGCTAAGCTCCACGATGAGTGCATCCATGTACAAATTAAATAGTGACGGAGAAGATAGTCCACCTTTTAACATTGCATTGCTGTATTCTTGTCAAAATAGTAGCAAAAACCGAGTTTCATCGAAATCGGCATACAAACAAAAAAGTTGGCCGCCATCTTGTATTTTTTTTATTTTTTTAACATTGAGTTGTTATTTTCTTGTTAAACTAGAAAAAAAACACCTGTTCCATACATAAGTACAATGCGTAGGTAGGTACTCCATCGAAATGTATGAAACAGCTGATTTTTTTTTTCGTTTTCAAGGTTGGTCCTATAATGAAAGTTGTACAGTTTGATGGTGTGATGAGAGGTTTTAAATTAATTACAAATAACCCTGTATAGGTACAAAGTTTCAAGTAAACCCATTGAAGGAAGAAAATCACTCTCTACTCCAAATATGAATAGTTTCGAAAGAAAAGCAATATAACTTTAAAATTCAACTTTATACATGACCATTTCATACTTCTTTTGAAATTATTTTGTACGCGACTGTACATGTTTTTGATATAGTCCAGGAGCCCGGGATCAAAATACCTCTAAGAAATCATTTTTATTTTATGACTTAAAAATTAAGGTTTTGAGTTTCGAAAATGCATAAAAGTTACGTATTACTTTACGTTATACTTTTGTTTTACATTATACGTTAATAACACTTCATTATTTTAACACAAACACGCAAAAATAAAACAAGTTACAAACATCGTCACTAAATAGGAAGTCGGCTCCTGTACTATAAAAACCAAACTTTAATTCCGATTATCTCCTAAACTAAAGGGGGACTAATTTTGTGGCTTTAGGACTAATTGGGACTAATTTACACGAATCGTTTCCAATAATCAGATTTTCTCTAGGTGACCTGGTTCAAAAGTCCTCGCCAAGATGTAGGTTGATTTTGGCAGGGACCAAATCATTCCTTTATATTTTTTGAACGGCGCTTCATTTCGTTTTGATTCTAGGCATTGCGGGATCCATAAAAAAGGGAGATTTTTTTTGAATAATCAGATCCTGGCTAGGTGTTTAGGTTCACTAGATATAGCCTGTCCCTGCCAAAATGAAGGTTTGCTTTGGCATGGACCATTTAAATCGCTTATATCTTTCAGTCCTTTTTGGGACTAATTCCGAAAAAGTAGGACTAGTTGGGACTAATTGGGGAGAAATTTTCCATGTAGTCAGAATTGCGGTTTTCAAAGTGGTCCATGCCAAGATGTAGGACACTAAGCAAGCAGATTAGAAACAATGGTTGAAAATCCCGTATTAGATTATACACTCAGCGGCATAATTCTCGTTGTCCCCGCACCCTTGTTCACCGCTACGGGATATCGGGAAAAAAATATTTATCTCTATACATTTCTTCCCGATATCCTCCAGTGGTGGACAACGAGAATAGACCGTCCATACAATATTATTTCCCTACCCGACATCCATCAGAGGTGGATAACACAGGGAATAGGCCACCGCCAACACCGTTATTCAACTTCAGTCTCATAAAATAAAAAAGGTTGTGCATCTCTTCAATGATTTGTATGCTGATAGTTTAGTCAGGTGCTAATTTTTCGAATGAGAATGTAATATAATGATACCAGAAAGAGTGAAAGGTAAACAAATGTATTTTTTTAAATTATGCATTGCTGCAAATTACAAATTGAAAGTTATCTATATCTATACTTATTTGACATTCTTATTCGAAAGGTGAGTACACAGTCATAGGTACACAACCTTTTTTATTTATGAGACCAGCGGGTCTACCGGCTAAAAATAATGAAGTTAATGTTAACTGTAATGGATATGATACATTGCTTCTTTTCTTTGGTAAGTTTTTATTTGTGTCAAAACGAAGTAGCAATGTATCACATACATCTGTCAAATTACAGTTAACATTAACTTCATTGTTTTTAGCCGGTAGGTAGACCCGCGGGTAATGAGGGCTTTTCACAATGACAAAAAACTGTAGGCTCGATAGATGGCGTTGATAAAAATGTGTGTCAATGTGTGTGATTTTTGACTAAGCTTCAAAGAAGCTAAGGTATATTAACTTTATGCTGTGAAGTGAACATGTTTGTATGAAAATGACGGTGTTGGCGGTTAATTGTGGTGCTAAGCTAAGTGTGTTGTGTTCACAGACTGTTGACACTGTTGTGTTATTCCTGTGGAGTTATCTCAACTACACTCATAGGGCGTGTGCAGACCAAGAGCTGAGCTTATTAGTTTAGCTTAGTTCATATAGCTGAGGTAGTTTTTCATGCCTATGTGCAGAGTAGTGCAGACTTCAAACTGTCACAAGTATGAAACAAATCCTCAGTGATGCGTGCTAAGCTAACGTAGCTTAGCTCCTGGTCTGCATCCGGTATTATGCAAAGGGGTATCAAAATCTGACAGAAATAACACGACAGCATCGCTATTGGTTCATAGACCACTTACCATACAAAAAACATCCATATCCAATATTATAAAGCTTATAAGTAAGTAATATGCTGACGAATTTGCAACTGGATTTAGTGTGCATTACAGTCCATCCAACTATACCTACTATTGCATTTATTGCAAAAGCAAGTGGGTACTTACAAAAGATTTCACCACTTCCTATGGGCGCAGGCTGGTCACGGCGCAACAAAATCAAAATGAGAGTTTATGAACTTTGACATTGGTTTTTATCAATATACATAGGTACATTATCATAGATGCCCTTAGTTTACTTAATAATTGGTGTCAATCTATTATACTTACTGCATTTAAACAAAAACCGTTTGTTGATATATCGAAATCGCATCTACAAACTAGCAGTCTTTGAATTTGGAATGATGAAAAGTAAATCCATTTCCCAACAAAATTATCCATAAACCAGAACTTGTAAATTGTTTTCACTCACCCACACATGGCACTCCTGATTCTCTTCTCAGCCTCTTATCATATATCTTCTATAAAACCCTCTGTACTTTACGTACATGCTGACTCTTAGATTCTTTTAAGGCTTGTTCTAGTTTATTTGTCATATGAATTAAGTTAGGTAGGTCACACTGTACTAATACATGATTGATATCATTCTGACATTGACTAGCAGCTTTTGCATCTTGTATGGGTAAGTTAACATGTATTGGCGAAACAATCTTAGTAGTACTGTTTGTATCAATAGAGTTTGAAAAGTTTTTAGAAGTCATTAAGATGAAATCCATAGCAACTGTTGGTTTGATTTCTTCTTCCGACATTCGACTGGCAATCTGTGAAAAAGAAATAAGTTGTTTTAGGACAGAAAACATTATTGAGGAAAGTAATAATAAATATTATACTTGTCTATAGTCTATTATCCTCACTTGTCCTATTCGGTAAACAAGCTTCACCCAACTCTTTATTGAAATAATCAATTATAAAAAAAACAACAATTGGTTTTCCACACTTATGAATGAAAATTTGATTTAATTAGTTAACATATTCTTAAACAGCGGTCAAGTTTAAAAGACATATTATTATAAATTATAACAAGTGTCAAAACTGTTTACTAAATAGGAAAAGTCTGGATAAACAGACTATATATGAGCAAATTGGCTTTCCATTTCCCTAAAAAAACAATAATTATAACGCTGACCTGAACCTCGAAACGCCATGTGAAGTCTTGATAAGTAGGCGCTTTTTGGTGGAGGAGACATAGAGCATTTGACAGCTCTGATTTCTTTGTAGCATACAGCTTAACCAGCACTTCTTGATGTTCTGCTCCAAAGCCAGCAATAGCTAATGATGATTTAAAATCATGTTCCAATAGCTGCAAATCAAACAATAGCTCAGTAAAATTGGGTAATCATTACTTCTGAAAATTTATGAAATAGCTAGAACAGACAGTGGCTGACAAAAGCAGCTGTATAACAACACAGTGTCAGCAGAATCACATATCACCTATGAAAAATTTTGTTCCCAGAAAAGAAATAATATTTATTAACACATTTTCAGCAAGACTCAGTAAGGTATTTTTAAAGAGCATTATTTTTATGTCCCCATCTGCTTAGCCTTTATAGAACTTCCTTATTCATGATGGCCCAACACAGATTAGTGGGCGTTAACAACTTTTAATGCAATAGGCATGGGCATAGTGAGGGGGTAGGGGGTAGACGAAATACAATATAATAGACTAAGTAAAATATTTTTTGTCAAGTGGAACCCCTCCTTAAAACAGTCCCAGCTACCCCTATGGCAATAGATACCAATTTCATTTTTGTTACTGTCATGTGACCATTTTGTACATAATAATAATAAGATGGGCATCAACATTTTAGTCAAGTAGTATCCTATTGGATGGGGTCCCTCCAGACCAGTAGTACTAGTATGATTATTTTTTACCTACACATATTGATCAACTGATGATAAATGCTGGCTTAGAAATAATTAACATAACTTACATTAATTTTGCAGGCTTCCACCAAAAGATATGTCAAGGCCTGTACAAGATTTTGAACATTGTTCAATGGTATACCCAGCTTATCTGTAAATACCAACCAAATTATTGTCTCTACATAGGTAAAATAATTTGTGCCTATCCTATCACTTATTTACAACAGCATCGCCAGCCCATGGCCCAGCGGGGGGCAAGTTAATTTTAAAGAGGATGAGAAAAATATGAATTGTAAGTACAGTCAAGAGCACTTAGTGAATTTATTCAAGTTTTGAGATAAGGCTCTTAGTACTTTGGTTATTTTGCAGTTGGCTACATTTTTTTACTTCTATGGGGGGCAACTGCCCACCCTTGGCGATGCCCTTGTTTATTTAATAATCAAATAATACCAATGCTTACCTGCAGCTGTGACATGTTTTTTGTGGTTTATCCCATTATATAGGTAATCAATAGCTAGTTTGCAGAAGTCTACCAGAACTGTAAAAAAGTAAATATTCAAATAACAAGACGATTGGCCGACCCTCCGACAATGATCATTGCCCTCCGACCAATAATTCAACAAGTTCTACAAAATATTAACTGTAATAAACAATGAATCAAAACAAAGTTTTGCTATAGTTTTGCCAAAGTTTTGCATTGGTTATAAATAAGTTCATACAAATAAAAAACTTTACCTTGAGTTGAATGTTGGTGAATTAAATTAAGGTGCTCTTTCTGAAGTTCGCTCAAGAAAATTATCATTTTCTTCGTATTCACTCTTACAGCTCTTAAATGTTGTCAAAGAGTGCAAGTTATCGCAATCGAATTAAAATCACATTAAAATAATTAATTGTATTTTGTTATACTAAACAAAACAAAACAAAACAAAAAATTACATGCAATGCATGATGGATGACATTGACATGACAAACACAGATTATAATTTGGACAATTTGGAGCAAGCTAATGACAAGTGACAGTGGACGCATTCTGCCATAGAGTACATTATTATACTAAAGACATTCTGCCGACAAATACTTGAGTCATCGATCGCCATAGAGTACATTTTAACCTGGTACATGGTTAAAAATTACTCTATGGCGATTGACGACTCAAAGATTTGTCTTGCAGAATGCGCCCAATAATAACATTTGACAATTTTGACATAAGGGGCACCTCACCACAGAGGCGCGTTCCAAACCTACACTCCGAGTGCAACCTAACCACAACCGAACGCTCTAACGGCGTTCCAAACCATAGATATAGTATATTAAAAGGGGTAGATGCGCTACCGAGCGACCAGGTGTAAGGGATAGATATATTATGACGTCAAAATATGGGGTTGCCATGATCAGAAAAAGTACCCTTAACGGGGTAGCATCCGTTAATGTGCAGATTACTAGCTAAAGCACGGAAATCGTCTACTTTAAGAAAAATTTCGGTACTATTATGTATTCTGTGCTTTAAGGGGATTGTCAACCACGTGGTCTCCATACAAACGGCGATAACGTTTCCCACCCTCTAAACCTTAACCTACAGCAATGAATTTTTGGTATGATTTTGAAATGCCTAAAAACTAGGGCTGTACGTTTTGATTTTTAAAATATTCATTGTAGATTTGAAAATATTGGCACTTCTGTGTTTTGTATGAAATCACTAAAATGCAAATATTTCGAAATCTATTATAAATATTTAAAAAATCAAAACGTACAGCCCTAGTATTTAGGCATTTCAAAAAAATACCAAAAATTAATTACTGTAGGTTAAGGTTTAGAGGGTGGGAAACGTTATCGCCGTTTGTATGGAGACCACGTGGTTGACAATCCACTTAACTGACTCGACCAGTTAATCTGCAGATTAACGGATTCCGTACTTTAACGGTAACATACGTATACATAGAATAGAAATGGAAATAAACTTTATTCGCAGTAATTGTGGTACAGCAGAGATATTAATAAAATGTTTAGACAATTCGCCATTTCCAACATGCAAAAACTCAGTATAATTATAAATGGTATTAAGAAAAATAAAAACACGTCTTCCCTGCTAAAATCGAACTAAAGTTAAATAACAATCGTCATTGCAGTCGGGACGGGAGTACACACAACTGCCCTGCTAAAAAAAGAGAGATATAGTAAACTAGTTGGGGTTCGCTCAGGGGGCTTACCATCAGCAAATAACAAAACCGTTCAGTTCAAAAGCAGGCCTTAAACAGGGCTGTTTAAGCCCTGCTTTCATAATAACCGTTGAGGTCATAGTACGAAAAAGTTAGGCAGTTCAATATAAGCCCTGCTATAAGAGCTCATAGTAAGGCCCCAGGTAGTTGATATTGAGATTGTGTGGTTAATGGAATAAAAAGATAAACTTTAAATTAAAACAGGTAAAGTCTTTATTAAACGTTGGAATACAGAACTTTTTTTATTAACGTTAGTTTTTCTGTTTTTCGGAAACAATTTTTTTCAAAATGTTTTGAACAAATTCGTGTGTGGCACCCAATTCTTTTTTCCATTTGCTTCTATCCATTTTTCACGAGTTTTATCTTCCGTCGAAATCTGGAAAAATGAAATCGCTAGAAATTCCCTGAAATATGGGGTAATTTTTGGGGAAAATTTTCTAATATAGTAGGCATCCGGAAATCGAATTATAAACCTACTGATTTTAGTGGACGTCAAAGCTAAGCTGACTTATACTATTACGTAGATGTACGCAATTTTACCGGTTTGCATGTCAAATGTTTACGAGGTTATTTTTAGAAATAATTTTTAGATTTTTCCTATTTATCAGGTTTTTCATGATATAACTAATGATTTAGCTCAGAAACTTGGTTCCTGTGAGATTTGAGAAAGAAATACGTGATCAAAATATAGAAAACAGTGTACTCACGCATGAAATGTAACGCCCGCTTCTTTCCTTTGATTGTTGCTTTTGCAGCCAAATATCGAACATCCCACCATTTTGAATGCTAGACACAAACACTACACATTCGATTTATAATAAATCTTCAATATTAATTAGGGAGTTATCCACAAAAACTTTAATTTCTCTGGCACTTTTGGTATAACCCCACTTGTTTGTTTTGCTTAGTTGATCTCTGCCTATAACCCGACCATGAAAAAAAGTCCGGTCGGTGATAGAGAAAAAACATGACACTCTTCTCTATTTCCTCCTATAGGAATCTTAATAAGACGATCTCGCTCTATCAAAGCATGTCAGACCCTTGTTCCAAACATTTGAGCGTGACGTTCGGTTGACACAACCGTGTCGTTCCAAACGTCAGAGCGTTGCAACCAAACAACCATCAAAAATGATGGTTGTAAAACGCTCTGACGTTTGTCTATAGAAAAAATGTCAATGTCATTTGACATTATTTTGTATTTTTGATGTTTTTATGTCTAATTTTTAAAATAATCATGGTAGATCCTCAAAAAACGGATTTTATTTGATTTAGTATAAAGAAAAGTTTAAATTATTCGTATTCCAAATGGAAAATGAAGAATTTGTATTGACATTGACATTTAAAGTTCTTGGTCGTTCCAAACCTTAGAGCGAGTTAAAAAAACAACCAAACAACCGACGCTCAAACGTTCTGAACGCAACCCTGTACAAAGATTAAAATAATATATTGGGAACCACAGTATACATTTTAACCATGGAAAGTAATTATGAACGTCATTTCGTGTGTGCCTTACTCCTTTTGGCTGCTGAGCTTTAAAATCCTTCAGTTACGGATAAACAATTTCTTATTTTGGTATTCAGAACAAACGTAACGCTAGAATTTATGAATGATTGACGTCTGAACGTGGCACACACGAGGTGACACTGAAGGTTATGTGTGCTGGAAATAACATAAACTAGCTAACGAAAGTCCATTTTCACTTCCTAGATGCTCAGTGATGCAAAAATAAATAAGATTTAACGTTCGAAAATCATACAAAACAGAACAGATTTCATAAAATCGTTGTTTAAACGTGGCACACACAGAACCGTATGTGCCAGTTTTCATTTGTCAAAATATCGACAACTAAACCTTTTGGAGTCAAATAAAGCAGTCTAGTAGCGTTACATTTGATAAGTGACAGCATATAACACTTGAAATCCGTTCGCGTAACAACACATCAATAGAAAAAGCAAAAACAATATTTCGACCCATCAGACTGTGTGGCCCACAATTAATACCGTTACGTTACGTGAATTTTGCGTCACTTAAGTTGTAAAGCAGTTAATAGTAATAAGAATTTCCGGCACTGAGGATCTAGCTTTATTTGGAACCAATCACTGCAGTAGTTACAGTACAATTCATGATACAATTTGTATGAGATTTTTAAGATAGGGTGACAACAATGTACGTACGTTGATGGACAGAAAGGATATAACCGTCCTGTTAATAAGTGCTTTTCAATCAAAATGACAAAATTGTCTGCTCAATAGATGGCGTTGATAAAAATGTATGTGTCAATGTGTTTTTTTTACTAAGCTTCGAAGAGTAGGTGGCAGCGGTGGCAGCGGTGGCGGCGCTCGGGCTCGGTCGGGCCGTGGCGGAGACGGAGTCGAAACTGCTGACTTGCAACTCGACGTCGATGTATCGAGGCAGGCCCCACGTCGCATGTTGACATTTGTGCCTGCACCCCTGCTTTCATACTAACCGTTGAGGTCATAGTATGAAAAAGTAAGGCAGTTCAATATAAGCCCAGGGGCCTTACTACGAGCTCTTATAGCAGGTGTTATATTGAACTGCCTTACTTTTTCGTACTAAGGTAAGCCCCTTGGGGGCTTACCATCAGCAAATAAGAAACCATTCAGTTCAAAAGCAGAGACCTTACTATGAGCTCTTATAGTTCTTATGCTTTCATACTAACCGTTGAGGTCATAGTACGAAAAAGTAAGGCAGTTCAATATAAGTCCTGCTATAAGAGCTCATAGTAAGGACCCTGCTGTATGAGCGCTGAGTAAGGCCAGTATATGAAATAGGGCCAAACCTGAACGCGACATAAAAATATGCCAACATTGCACAGTTGAATAAAAAAAAGAAATGTCAGTGAGTCTGTCAGTCGTCAGTGGTCATAATAATTTGACAAATGGATATTTTCTAAAAAATCATCGTAAACTGTCGTAAAGTATTTTTGCTTTATTCTATTCAGTAAATAAAATTTAATTGATTGATGGTTAATAGGGTGCTTTATCATCATGGCTTTAAAAAAAGTCAAAGGGAACTTTGAGAGAATGTTCGATAAAAATCTCACGGACCTAGTTCGAGGGATACGAAATAATAAAGATAACGAGGTATTTATTTTACAAATCGTGATAATGCCAATTAAATTATTCAGCTTTTAACTTAATTTTGCCACCCAGTCAAGGACTTCTTGTAAAACGATATATTAATTGAATTTTAGGCAAAATATATAGCACAATGTATGGAAGAAATCAAAGTAGAATTACGGCAGGATAACATAAGTGTAAAGGCTAATGCTGTAGCCAAACTCACATACGTAAGTACAACCATTGTTATAGTGACTTGTTTTATTTTAAATATGATTTTACTTGAACAAATTATTGATAAATTAGATCGTACTATTTTGAAATCTTAACTGACCCAAAATTATATTTTTTTAGCTTCAAATGTTGGGATATGACATATCATGGGCAATATTCAACATTATAGAAGTTATGAGTTCTAACAAGTTTACTTATAAAAGAATCGGGTATTTAGCAGCTAGTCAATCATTCCACGCTGATTCTGAATTACTCATGCTAACTACAAACATGATCAGAAAAGATCTGAATGCTCAGAATCAGTATGAGGCTGGACTAGCACTTAGCGGTCTTAGCTGTTTCATATCCCATGACCTAGCAAGAGATCTTGCAAATGATATTATGACATTGGTAAGTAGAAATTTTAATAGATAATAAAAAAATGTTATATACATTATAGAGCAGTAAAATGATGATGTGTATTTGTAGATGAGTTCAACAAAACCTTATTTAAGAATGAAGGCTGTGCTTATGATGTACAAGGTATTTCTAAGATATCCAGAGGCTTTAAGACCTGCATTTCCAAAACTAAAAGAGAAGCTAGAAGATCCAGATCCTGGTATGTGGATAATATTCAATCATTTTTTTTTTTTAAAGAGTTGATAACTTAATTTTAGTTTCATTGTAGGTGTCCAGTCAGCTGCTGTAAATGTAGTGTGTGAATTAGCCAGGAAGAACCCCAAAAATTATCTCTCTTTGGCTCCAGTGTTCTTTAAACTTATGACTACATCTACTAATAACTGGATGCTCATCAAGATCATCAAACTGGTATGTAATTAACCAAGAAAGTAACAAGTTCTTACAATCCTCTTATATTTCTTATTTATTTATAAAAAACAAATAATAATATCTTAATTTGACAACAATATAATGTAGGCTTTTTGACTATTCAAAATAGCATTCCAGTTATTACATTGTTATTTGTTTGTCTTTGTGTTTGTGTTAAGAATCAAGAGTGTTATGAAAGCAATGTTGATTTATATAAAGACTGTATTTATTGTAATATCAAGTTATTATTATTATGGAATTGTCTACATTCTTAAGAGTCAAAATGGAATATGCTAAATGAATGTATTTTTTTTGTGTGACTGATTTTTAATTATGGTTCAAGATCAAACTTATTTTTAAAAATATTTTAATTGACATGTTAACCCTCCACAGTTTGGTTTAATGACACACTATGAACCAGATATTGGAAGAAAGATAACACAAAGCCTGATAGATCTAATTAGCAGGTATCAAAAGTAAAGCTTAAGCAGAAAATTAGCTGCTAGACTCATTCACTACACCTGCCACGCCATCAAAGATTATTAAACTCTACAAAAACACACACTTTTGCAAACTGTACAAATGCTGTTACTGCTAGCTATTGTGATTGACATCAGTGATCAAGTAGCAGTTTCAACCTTTGTATTGGACATGAATTTGACTCACAATAAAGGAACACTTCTGAATTGGCACATCTCACATTTTGTATTATTTTTGCTGCTGTTACATAACCATTCAATGATTCTGAAACTAGCGAAATACGAGGTGTATACCATGAATATGTCGTGAGAAGATAGTTCTCCAATACAACAGTCTGATAAATTATGTCAGAACACAATGCCGCAATATTCAACTGGAGGACATACTACATGAAATCATCTCATAAGCTAGTCTTATGTAGTGTCATTGTGTTTGTTGCAGTTTGGTGCCTTAACCCCATTAGAGCCTCGACTTGGCAAGAAACTGATAGAACCATTAACTAATTTAATACATAGGTGAGTTAGCTATTTGCTATTGAGACAGGGTTGACTTTCTAATATTACTTTGGTCTCTATGGGGTGAAGGGAAGTAGATTGTATTAGTTGACACAAGATGACTAATAATTGAGCTAGTATTATAAACAATCAAGAATTAGAATGGAAATGGCTTCCACTGCTTCTTTCGACTATAGTTTCATTGTTAATTAGGAGGCTTTGTTTACATGTAGCACCTAGTTAAAGTAGTGCTCTGCTTTAATTTTAATGCAATACTGTATCTGTATAAGCTATTAAGTTTCAAAACTTGAATATCGTATAATTTAGTTAGTAATGTAAAAAGCAAATAGGTAATTAACTTTTTATCAACACAGAAACATGTACATAAAGTAAAAAATCATTTAATTATTTACTCAATATCAAATGAAGTAGTAAAATAGGAGTGGCTTACATGTTCCGCACTTTTGCTTTTTTTATGACAGAAAGGTGAGGCCAAATTAGCATATAAGCCCTCACTCGTAATGCATTATCCCAGCTTTCCTTAATTTAAAATGAAACTTTTTGAATCGTCCTGATTTTTAATCGCCGTTTTTTACAAATGGCACAAACCGCACAACCAATTATAGCAAATCTATAATCATAATCTTTATTTCAAAGATGCAGACACTGCACATATACATAGCGCTGTTTTGTTGAGCAGTGTACTTGTACGATATTATTGGTGCTATCGTACCGTAGCGTTATTAACACTTGTCCTGTCCTAATATGACTTTGATGTGTTGCTAGCACATCAGCGATGTCACTTTTGTACGAGTGCATCAACACGGTGATCGCGGTGCTGATCAGCATCAGCAGCGGCATGCCCGGCCACGCCGCCTCCGTGCAGCTCTGTGTACAGAAACTCAGAATACTCATTGAAGACAGCGACCAGAACCGTAACTTATTTGACTTTTTTTTCTTTTTTTTTCGTTTTTAGCTTCCGACTTTTGTCATCTTCCGTTCGATCGCTCGCGCTGAGTTTTGGAGACAATGGAATCCATCTAATGAGATGGTAATCCATAAATTCCATACAAAACTAAAAAGCGCTCGTAATCGAAGTTGAGGTGAAAAAACTCACACTAAGCAACAAGATTAATGAAAATGAAAGTATTACTATGAAATCTACCAAAATAAATTGATTGAAAGTATTGTTCATTTACCTTCATTCATTTTAACATGAAGGTGAAAGCTGTTTCAATGTCATGGTTTAATAACAAAATTGTATAATGTTTAAAACTTAATAGCACATTAACATTTAATGATGTAAAAATAATAAATTGGAGCAGATAATATCTATCGTTGCAGTAAGGTTTACCTTGCAAGTATAAAAAAATAATTACGTTCATAACTTGATAATTTTGTCTGTAGTAAAATATCTGGGACTTCTGGCGATGTCGCGAATACTCAAGTCCCACCCGAAGTCGGTCCAAGCCCACAAAGATCTTGTGCTGGCATGCTTGGATGACAAGGACGAGTCCATCAGATTGAGGGCCCTAGGTTTATTATATGGAATGGTAAGTTTAATCAAGGAATCATCCTGAACGATTTTAAATGCATCATATTGTCATCCGTAAGTGAGCAAGTACCAATATTGTAGGTGTTCCTAAAAATCCTGTAAATATCTCTAATCTCTATCTCTATTTTCTGAGGCCATAAGCCTACGTCTTACCTATTACAACAACGACAGTAATATTGCCCAGATCTTATTTAAAAAAAATATCAAAAATATTCCAGAATATAACCTCGGGATTTCAAAAATCGTACCAGAATAAAGATTAAAAATTCGCAGGTTTCGAAGAAAAACCTAATGGAAATAGTGAAGAAGCTAATGGTTCACATGGAACGCGCGGAAGGTACTCTGTACCGCGATGAGTTGCTCACGCGCATGATCGAGATCTGCTCGCAGAATAATTACCAGCACGTGGTCGACTTCGAGTGGTACGTCACCGTGCTCGCCGAGCTCACCGAGATGGAAACCAGCTCTAAACACGGTGAGGCCCAGTCAATCATAATGACCACTATAAAATTATTACTTACCTAATTATATGTAAATCACGTTTTACCGCGACTACTCGTTCACGCCATGCGCATGATCGAGATCTACTCGCAGAACAACTATCACTATAATATGCGAAAGAATAAGCCCAATTTGTTTATTATATTTTCATGCAACGCTTAGCTACCTAATTTTCATTAAAGATAAATTGCAATTTAGAGAAAAACATGTTGGGTTTAAACTACAGTACATCCGTACTAAGCAGAGATAATCATGTATTATTAGTTTACCAATTACTATGAGTCACAAGTTCTGTGGGTACAAAATAAATGATAATGCACTTCAGACAACATGTTATCAAGTTTCAAGCTCGTAACCTTGCACAGCTCGATTTGATTGTATTAAATTATGTTTCCACTCTGTACGCAAAAGGGGCGCAAAATGCATCAATCTGCTGAGCATTATTGCACGTCTTTCCTTTTTCAGAAAGTTTAAAGTAGATATTTTTTTAGTAAGTAGTACCTAAATCCAAAATAGGTGATATTTTTTTCGAATAACGAACTTTTCTGTATTGTCTTAGTGTTTGTAGAACCATCGTTGTTTCTGATTTCCATGATTATAGTGCTTTAACTACTTACTTTGGAATCTGAGTAATGTACGTATATTATTATGTGATGTTGTCCAATATTAAAAATGCCTTTTTCTGCAGGCTGCATAATAGCCGGCCAGTTGACGGAAGTGGGCGCGCGCGTAGCGGACGTGCGAGCGTTCGCGGCGCGCGAATGTTCGGCGATATGCACGCGAGCGGCCGCCTCGCCGCCCGGGCCCGCCTCCAGGGAGGTGCTCTACGCCGCCGCGTACGTCGTGGCCGAGTATTGCGAGTGAGTCTAATCTGTTTTTAGTCTAGTCATGTAATGTTACTGCAATAGTTGTGGTAATATACAAAATGTTATAATTTATTTCTCTTTAGTAACTCTCCTTTGATATCTTACTTTTTATAAGATTTGTACAATCAAATTTTTTTTTTATAAGATTTGTGTGTCCTCACAAAACTAGAAAGTCTCAGATAAATCAATAGGTTTAATTTTTTACTGTGTTGGCGAGTGTTGGTAAAACTTCAATCTAGTTGATCTGACAGTTCTTAATGTCTATTCATTGACTCAAATTAAATATTCTATTGATTGAGATTGTCTATACAGGGAAGAGCAAGTGATGCGCGAGACGATATCACCTTTATTGCTGTGCGCCGGCGTCGGCGGCGGGCAAATGCGTGCGCGAGCCGTATGCGTGCACGCCGCGCTCAAGCTCGCCGCCAAGCTGCTGGTGGCGTACGAGGCGCGGGGCGAGCTCGCCGCCGCCCTCTCTGTGAGTACAACACTCTGCCGCTAGGCTCGGACGCTGCTGTGGTATAGTGTGCGTGCACGCCGCGCTCAAGCTCGCCGCCAAGCTGCTGGTGGCGTACGAGGCGCGGGGCGAGCTCGCCGCCGCCCTCTCTGTGAGTACAACACTCTGCCGCTAGGCTCGGACGCTGCTGTGGTATAGTGTGCGTGCACGCCGCGCTCAAGCTCGCCGCCAAGCTGCTGGTGGCGTACGGGGCGCGGGGCGAGCTCGCCGCCGCCCTCTCTGTGAGTACAACACTCTGCCGCTAGGCTCGGACGCTGCTGTGGTATAGTGTGCGTGCACGCCGCGCTCAAGCTCGCCGCCAAGCTGCTGGTGGCGTACGAGGCGCGGGGCGAGCTCGCCGCCGCCCTCTCTGTGAGTACAACACTCTGCCGCTAGGCTCGGACGCTGCTGTGGTATAGTGTGCGTGCACGCCGCGCTCAAGCTCGCCGCCAAGCTGCTGGTGGCGTACGAGGCGCGGGGCGAGCTCGCCGCCGCCCTCTCTGTGAGTACAACACTCTGCCGCTAGGCTCGGACGCTGCTGTGGTATAGTGTGCGTGCACGCCGCGCTCAAGCTCGCCGCCAAGCTGCTGGTGGCGTACGGGGCGCGGGGCGAGCTCGCCGCCGCCCTCTCTGTGAGTACAACACTCTGCCGCTAGGCTCGGACGCTGCTGTGGTATAGTGTGCGTGCACGCCGCGCTCAAGCTCGCCGCCAAGCTGCTGGTGGCGTACGGGGCGCGGGGCGAGCTCGCCGCCGCCCTCTCTGTGAGTACAACACTCTGCCGCTAGGCTCGGACGCTGCTGTGGTATAGTGTGCGTGCACGCCGCGCTCAAGCTCGCCGCCAAGCTGCTGGTGGCGTACGGGGCGCGGGGCGAGCTCGCCGCCGCCCTCTCTGTGAGTACAACACTCTGCCGCTAGGCTCGGACGCTGCTGTGGTATAGTGTGCGTGCACGCCGCGCTCAAGCTCGCCGCCAAGCTGCTGGTGGCGTACGAGGCGCGGGGCGAGCTCGCCGCCGCCCTCTCTGTGAGTACAACACTCTGCCGCTAGGCTCGGACGCTGCTGTGGTATAGTGTGCGTGCACGCCGCGCTCAAGCTCGCCGCCAAGCTGCTGGTGGCGTACGAGGCGCGGGGCGAGCTCGCCGCCGCCCTCTCTGTGAGTACAACACTCTGCCGCTAGGCTCGGACGCTGCTGTGGTATAGTGTGCGTGCACGCCGGCGCTCAAGCTGCTGAAAACGAAAAATAAGATACGTTTTTTCTGCATCTTTTTACTGCTGCGTCTTTTACACCATTTGATTACACAAGACGTCGTTTCTAAAAAACTCTTTCTTTTTTTTACAATTCAAACTGCAAATATTATTATAATAGACTGATTTGCTAATGAATGCTAACGTCAGACACCGAGCGTGTGGCTGGCCCGACTAAAGCAATGCAAACGTGATTTGTTCGCTGGTCGGAGTTATACAGTTTACTACAAGATAACTCTATTATTACATTCCCGCACTCATTTTCAAGTTTACGTTCAGGTTATCCGCGAGTCCCTGGCTGGTTTGCGGGCGCTACTGTGCAGCGAGGACATGGAAGTGCAGGAGCGCGCTCACAACGCCCACGCGCTGCTGGAGCTAGTGCTGCGCCGCCTCAGTCCGGAAGACGACGCGCTCACGGCACTGGCCGCTGACGAGAAACTACTGCCTCATTTACAAAGGTACTGCCTCACTTTCACGGTAAACCTTGCCGTCTCCAATATAGGTGAAATATCATTATACAACGTGTAACAGAAGGAGTATCAACCCGAAAGGAGGTCTGAACACCTTCCAACAGAAAAAAAAATCCGGGCAGCGGCTATACTCTGTTCACGGAAACGAGTTAGTATAGCGCCTTCTCTACCACACATTTTCATACAAATGACAAAGACAAAAAAAACTTTTTTAGGGTCAGTGGGCGTCAACAATACCTGAGAAAAGTAAATGCGCGTTCACACTGCGCTTCTTAAAAGTTCGCTTAGCTTATACCCGCGGCTTCATCTGTCCTATTTCAGAGAAATTTATTTGGTAAGTTATTCTTCTTTTTACCCGACTGCAAGAGGGTTATGGTTTTCGCGCGTATCTTGTTTGTTTGTATGTATGTTTTTTTGTGTGATTGTATGTAATATTCTTTATTACCTCATATCTTTCAAACGGCTGAACGGATTTCTATGATTAAGATATCGTTAGATTTGTCTTGTCAGCCCAAGTGTTCTTAACATGGCGGCTGTACGGTGTTTTTTTTAGAATACTGCAATACGGTTGTCAAATTAAAAAGCTTATTATAAGAATTTCAAAAAGTTTCTAATAGCGTGGTACATATTTAAAATCATAGTCTTCGAGGTAGACAAAAAAGCCCGTCGTTTTCTTTTTTCACCAAGTTGTTCGATATCCGCCATGATCGCACTATTTCCATTCACAATCAAAAGTCCGTTTTACAAGCCGTCAAGTCGTCAGGAAAGAAATCACTTACAAAATCAAATACACTAGCCAGATCACGAGTTGAGCATACAGTCACATGTAAGAGCACGTCTGCACAGTACGGGAAGTATCAGTAGACTAAAAAGTACTCGTACTGTGTACACCGCCTTAGGGTTTATCACGGACCAATCACAGTTAAAAAATTGTGCGAGTGAGATAGCGCTCTGCTAACTTGTTTCCGTGAACAGACTATAGCCGTAACCGCAACCGGAAAGTGCGGATAGGTTAACGTTGCGGTTTCATCAAACCATTTCCAAGATGGACGCTGAAGAAGTTGCAGCTGTTTATTGGATTTACACGAGATATATAAAGAAAAATCCCATGGTTGAGAAAAATGTTATATGTCGCGAGCGTAGCGCATTCACTGGCGAGCAACCGCAAACTAGAAAACCGCAGTGCATCCGCGCAGTGCGCACAGCGACCGTCCGGCTAGCCGTCAGTCGGGCCGCAACGCTGCGAGCGACCGGTGCGGTTGGGCGGCAGCCGTATCACAGTGCGAATAAAAACTATTTTTTCGTACATATTTTTGATTGCGGTACACCGGACGGACAGCCGCAACGCGGCTAACCGGACAGTGCGTAGGAGCGCTAAGTCTAGGGCTACCGTGCGGTTTGTAAACAATCAGTGTTGACAGTGAAGGATGACAAGGATGTGGTGCGTAGTGAATCACTGCGCACCGCGCCTTTGGCTGTCGGTAACTGGTCGCGGGAGGCAGGGAGCGGCCATACTGTACGCTAGTAGTCATTATTATACTATGCTATAGCTATGTGCATGTGCAGGCCAAACAGCATTCATAGTCGAACCGCATTCATACAACAACTATAAAAATAAACTACTAAAAATGCAAAAAATCTTTAGACAATTAGATATGATATCAATTTCAATAGACAAACATACCATCACTGGCCCAGACGAGTCATTAATTTATATTATAACTAGCGGCCCGCCCCGGCTTCGCGCGGGTGCTAGTAATATAATAAGTCTATGTTTGGTGAATTGTTCTGCTTACGCCTGAAAAGGGTCCTGGCTTAAAAACGTGACATTGCAACGCATGCCGGGTGCGTTATTATCTGGCACTATCTCAACACTTCTCTAACCACATTCCTTGTCACGTTATCTGATATTTGCCAGATTTTGCCACGTTTTATTTGACTAATATTGAAAAAAATTGAAAATCGGTTAATAATTGTGACCTGTAGGTCATTTTGTAGCTAAACTAATACCCTAGGAGACCCTCTTTTAATTTTTTTCTTAAGTGGGTTTTTTCCGAAATATTTACAATTTAGTAAACAAACACCGCCAAAAAACCCGAATTTCCTCAAATTTTGCAAAATTCCAAAAAAGGTTACCAGTAGATTATCAAAATTCAAACGTTCACACGTGTCTCGATAAATTCCTCAACTTTTGATACTATTCCGATTTCGATCCTCCTAAAATCCTCGGAGATATGGCCAAAAATACGTCTCAGGCAACTTGCATCTGATAACCATTTTCAATGGTAAAAAGCACAGAACAAAATTTGTAAAAAGTCTTTTCGAAAATTAATGAAAATTAAAACGAAACGTCAGCTCGTGCGGTGACAACTTATTGCTTTCTCTGTGGTGAACCAAAGGAACACAATTATACTCTCAGGGGAGGTGACAACATGACAACTGACATTTATTTTTCTTAATCATTCAAATGTACTAAGAAGTTTTGATTCCGATATCGAAATCAATCACTCTAAAAATAGCTTTCTACCCCTTTTCAACCCTGTTAGGGGATACATTTCAAAAAAATACGAAACACGTGTTCAATTAATTTTGTGAAAGAATGTCTATGCCAAATTTCAAGTCAATCGGGCCAAGGAATAGCGTTCTTCCATACAAACTTTGCCACCCTGTTTCACCCCTTAGAGATTGAATTTCGCAAAATCCCGTCTTAGTGAGTACCTACACCCTAAAAGGAACCCCCATGCAAAATTTGAGACTCCTAGCACTTGTAGTTTCTGAGATTTCGTGATGAGTGAGTCAGTGATTTTCTCTTTTATATATATAGATTAAATACCTATAGGTATGCAATCTTTTACTTTTTATATAATCTTCAAACGCAATCTTAAGTTACGTTTTACACTTATATATAAAATAAAACTAATTTTGTTAATGTACAGTCAACAGCACATCAAGGTATAAAAACCTTTTGAAAAATAACGAATGTTTTAACCTTAAAGTGTTTACTTTAAATCCTTGATTGAGGGAATTTGACATTGGCTAGCCCAGCGCGTGCCGTTAACCTTACTAAACATCGAGAATTTGTTCACAGTAACGGTTTAGAAAATGAAACCGCTGCCATTGAGGACGAGGAAGGTCCGAAGGGCTTCAGCGGCGGCCTCATCGAGGAGCTCGCCGCCCTGTTCGACGGCGAGCTCAAGCCCGTGGCGCCCAAAGCGCAGAAGAAAGTGCCTATGCCCGTTGAGTAAGTATCTTTATATTTATTTTTATATTGTTTATGTTTGTATTTCCCCATATTATGGGGACTAAAGTGACAATCTAACAGAGACATGGGCAACCTTTAGCACAGAATATACTATACAACTTGTAACAGAATTAATGGCTAAACCAGAATATGCTAGAGAGGGACCATCAAACTGAACAACTTTTACTATGGAACCAACTTTAAAGTCGCGAAAAAAATTGCTGTTTCACACAAAAACTAGTAACGAAAACATAAAAAATGTATGAAACAGCAGATTATTTTTTCACGATTTCAGAGTTGATCCCATAGTATAAGCATTCAGTTTGATGGTCTTGATCTACCATAGGGGTATTTTGTAGCACTTTGTATGCTTAGTGTGCAATTATAGTACATTATGAGACAAGTTAGCTTAGGTTGCTCATTGCACACAAGGCTGTGGGTTGCAGCCCGAGCCGCAGGCGAGGGCGTAACTCAGCCGAGTGTGCAATAAGCAAGAGCTCACGAGTTTCATACGACGTTTTTCAACACATTTGCGAGGAAAAAACAGTAATTTACCACATAGCAACAAATACGACAAAAACAAAATATGATAATTATGAAAAAAGGCACGCAGGTTTTTTTTTTTTCACACGCCCAACGCAAGAATATTTTGCGAACAAAGGGGTGAGTGAGCATACAGCCTACTTCAAAATTATAATTTTAAGTGATAAAATGCAAATATTTTAATATTTTATAACAAAATATTATGAATTACGACTAATTTGATAATAATAAATATTTGTTTGACTTTATTAAGGACTTACACATTTATTTATTACAAAAATGTATATGAATTTTCAGCAGCATAAAACCTCTTTGTTGTTACTAAAAAAATAACTGTATTACCCGGCTAAATTGGGAATGCTCTGTTTACTCGCATAGAACTTGCAGTAAGGTACTAATTTAACTTTGTAGGGTTAATTCTATAACGAACTAGTATTTTATATATTATTGCACGCGTTTGTTATAGTTCGGTTTATGGCCCTAAAAGCGATGTATTAGGGCTCACTTTACGAGCAAGTTTGTTGAAAATTTAATTAAGATGAGGGTGCCACTTGAGGGCTTTAAGAGACTTAAAACAGATTATATTCTTTCTTATTTACTATCATTTATTGCGCAAAGGCGCGAATGGCTATTCATAACGGAGTGCTGGTACCGACACTGATGTATGGAAGTGAATCTTGGGTATGGTAGAAGAAGAATGAAAGCAGAATAAATAGTAGAGATGCGATCGTTGAGGAAAATATGTGGAGTCAAATTGAGTGATAGAGTGAGCAATGATGTGTTTCGTGAAAGGTGTGATCTGAAAGACGATATTGACAAGAATTGAGAAAGGAATGCTCCAGTGGTTTGGTCACTTACTTAGAGAGGATGAATGAAAAGCGAATCACGAAAGAGATATATACTGTGCGAATTTGGAAGGAACGATTGCGCAAGGGCGTCCCAGAAAAACCTACGCGGACCAATTATAAAAAAGTATAAAAAAGGCTGGTGTACACAGTGACAAAAACCGCAGGGCACGTAGGAAAAGATTGATGGATGTGAAAGAAGCGAAAGAAGTGTGTAAGTAAGGATCGTAGCAGGTGGCGATCCATAGTCTCTGCTTACCCCCATGGGAAACAGGCGTGAGTATATGTAAGTATGTATCATTTCATTGGCTGCTCTGTATTAAAATGTAAATGGTCCATAGGCTCGACCTGGACAAGTGGACATCCCGCGACCGCTGGTCGTCAGACAGCTCGAGCTCGGAGGAGGAGGGCGAGGCGGCCGTGTTCGCCGCGCCCGCGCCCGACCCCCGCCCCACCGCGCAGTTCACGCCCGAGGAGCTGCACATGGTAACTACTACCATAGTAAGGCGGGGATACGCATGCCCGTAAATCGGGAATGTAGCTGGCATGAAAGTTACTGGCATGTACAGTCACGAGCAATAAGATGTACACACCATAGAACTTTGTCTCATTACGTTTTGAATAACCTAGGCACAGAATATATAATAGTACTAACGTACAGAAGTCGGTCCCCGCGAGGACCATCAAATAATAAGCTACTCTCGCTGCACGGCAATAAAGTACAATTTCAAACTGCACAACGCTGCGTGGATAAAATTATATGCACCTACGAAGAAGAAAGAGAGGCGTCTCTTTCTGTCGCATAGCTCTGTCTCAACCGACACATTTCGGGGTTGCTACTCGCTAGTTACTGATATCATAGAAAACATTCGTTATGCCCATGAATAAACAATGAAATTACTAATAGGTACCTACTTATAAAATAAAATAAATCTACCTAATAGGTGAGCTGAGCATATTTAAAGAGCATAAAAAATAAGTATTTCTAAGTAGTTAGAGAAGCTCGATGGCGCAGTGGTATAGCGCCTGGCCCAACGATTGCGGAGGTTAAGCAACTTTTGCAAGGGTCGGTTATGGGATGGGTGAAAAAAAAATAGTATTTTTTTAGCTTTTTTCTTTACTGGTGCCATATTTCGAACTTCGATACAACTAAGTATGTAAATATGTATACAAAAATACAATAAACTTTGGTAGGTAGGTAGGTAGGTACGTTAGTAATAAAGTATCAAAAACGAAGTGCATGCAGTTTCGCATTCGGCGCTTGACTGACTCGTTTCGTTCGTGACGTTCACGCGCTGCGCTCTCGTCGCTTGCACACGCCGCGCGTTTCGGTCGGCGCCAGGGGGGTATAACTCCGCGCTTAAACTTTTATATTAGCCTACTGCTCGCGGCCCACTCCAAGAGGGCCATTGTCGAGGGATATCACCGCGCCGACCGAAACGCGCGGCGTGTGCAAGCGACGAGAGCGCAGCGCGTGAACGTCACGAACGAAACGAGTCAGTCAAGCGCCGAATGCGAAACTGCATGCACTTCGTTTTTGATACTTAATTACTAACGTACCTACCTACCTACCAAAGTTTATTGTATTTTTTGTATACATATTTACATACTTAGTTGTATCGAAGTTCGAAATATGGCACCAGTAAAGAAAAAAGCTAAAAAATACTATTTTTTTTCACCCATCCCATAACTGACCCTTGCAAAAGTTGCTTAACCTCCGCAATCGTTGGGCCAGGCGCTATACCACTGCGCCATCGAGCTTCTCTAACTACTTAGAAATACTCATGAAATACTTATTATTTATGCTCTTTAAATATGCTCAGCTCACCTATTAGGTAGATTTATTTTATTTTATAAGTAGGTACCTATTATAGTAATTTCATTGTTTATTCATGGGCATAACGAATGTTTTCTATGATATCAGTAACTAGCGAGTAGCAACCCCGAAATGTGTCGGTTGAGACAGAGCTATGCGACAGAAAGAGACGCCTCTCTTTCTTCTTCGTAGGTGCATATAATTTTATCCACGCAGCGTTGTGCAGTTTGAAATTGTACTTTATTGCCGTGCAGCGAGAGTAGCTTATTATTTGATGGTCCTCGCGGGGTCGGACTTCTGTACGTTAGTACTATTATATATTCTGTGTCGGCGCGGTGATATCCCTCGACAATGGCCCTCTTGGAGTGGGCCGCGAGCAGTAGGCTAATATAAAAGTTTAAGCGCGGAGTGATACCCCCCTGACCTAGGTATCATTATCACACTGAGATATATTGATTGAATGTGACATATTTTGCTCGTGACTGTACGAGTAACTAGCACACTGCGGATACATTTGCAAATAATACTGGCAGCAAGTTGTGCCCTTGCATGCCAGTATTGCCATCGCGTATACGCAGGACAGTTCGTGAGAGTCACTCGTACCTACCTATTCTTGCGCGCTAAACATGGATAACAATCGAAGCGAATTAAACAAAATCGTGTTGTGTTGTCGCTTGTCGCAGACTTTTGATTTTATTTTTAATTTATTTTTCGGTCAGATTTAATTCTTCTTGTATTTTGCTGTAGGCATTGGAACGTGCTATTTTGTTTTTGTAAAGCGAGCTAGTCTGCTTCCACAGACATTCGTATTCTCTGTACAAATGAATGAACTGTATAGTTCTCGGCTACGGCCACAACGCGTCGGCTACTGGCATGCCCGTAGCTGTCGCGTCTGTTCACACGTGCCAGGTAAGCAGCCCCCCGCGTCCCCTCCCTCAACGGGCATGCAAGAAAATCAAATGTTGTGCTAGCTACTTGCAACTAGCTAGCTTCCAGTACGCATGACTGTAGCTGGCACTTGCAAGGGGCTGGTATGCTAGTGTGTAAGCTACGGGCATGTGTATACCCAGCTTAATAATGAGTACTAGCGTACAGTATGGCCGCTCCCTGCCCCCCGCTGAATGCGCCCCCACCCGCGTCAATTCAGTTACCTACTGGGACTAACTCTGAAATCGCGAAAAAAAAACAGGTGTTTTTTCTCGCGAAAATCGCTATCTACCACATTCGGCATTAGGGGTTATTTTGTAATGTAACACGTTGTATATGGTGAAAAAATCCTGCCTCCAACACGGGTGCGTATCAGAAAGTCCAAAGTTAAAATGTCGAAGTTCAAAATGTCTAAAATTCAAATTCAAATAGTTTAAAATATCGAAAATCATTATGCATAACTTCAAAATAGCAAAATTCAAAGTATCAAACGAATCAAATACTTGACGAGTTAAAATATCAATGGTCATTAAGTCTAAGTTCACAATGATTTATTTGAATTGGGTTGGATCTTAAAACAAGTCGCCTTCTTTGAGGTAAAAATTGTTTTATTTCTAATATGATAAGTTTCTTTAAATTGACTATTTTATTCTAGAAAAAAATCGACTCACCCGTAGCACCTCAGACGGGACTCGAACCCGCACCCTTGGGGTTCCAGTCCAATGCACTGACCAATTATGCTACCGAATTGCTAGTGGGTTCTTCACATAGATGAAACAACGCTGGCTTACAGCGAAAAAGGTCTAGAAAATTTCGCCACTCCCACTAGCGACTCGGTAGCATTATTTGTCAGTGCATTGGGCCGGAATCCCAAGGGTCCGTACCGTTGGGATTCCGGCCCAATGGTTCGAGTCCCGTCTGAGGTGCTACGGGTGAGTAATTTTTTCGTAATATATTGATTATCTTAATATAAAAATAGCATTGTGAATGCCTAAAATTTAAAAATTCAATAATTCAATATTATTATTGGTTAGCTGCGTGAGGCACGTCGGCAAGAGCAAGCGAATAACCCTCACTACCTGAAGGACGACTCGCCGCGCTCTTACCAACAAGATGACATTCCGGTCGCAGAGATCGCACTAGAAGTGCCGCTGCAAATACACAGTAAGTACAGTGGTGGCCAGATTATTAGGACACCAGTCGATGTTCATACAAACGAGGTAACTTTGAAACCTTGCTTCTCCGCCAAGGATTAACCTAGCTGTGATCTGATTGGCCATCCAGGTGCCGTACCGGCTAACTTTTCGAACTTCAGCGCAGCGGGTCTGCCGAGCTTCAACTTAAAACAGATAAATCAAAGTAAGGAATTTCGTATTGCACTAATTGTCGAAGTTAGTTGGAAAATATCGATGTTCGTGTGACATCATGAACTGGCTTCGCCATTTTGGCCTGATTGGAGCTCGATTTATCTGTTTTAATTTGAAGCCGGACAGATTTGCCGAAGTTCGATGTGTTAGCCGGTACGGCCTCAGAGAGTGAATGGAGGAGATTCAGATCGCTGTACACACCCAACTGGTCCGATCAACATTCTAAGAGATATAAGGATAATTATGTTTTAAAAAAACCGCGAAATTAGCATAAAAATGTAGGGCAATCCTGAAACTGAAAACTCGGATCCTTATTTATTTTCGGGGCTCTTAACACAGGTTTTTATACTTAAAAGGGGCCTCAGCCATGTTATGTACTTAAAATACTGTATATTTTTTTTTTATTTTTTTTTATATCTTAGAATGTTGATCAGATCAGTTGGGTGTGAATAGCAATCTGAATCTCCTCTATTCAATCCCTGGATGGCCATCATCTGATCACAGCTCGGTCAATCCTTGGTGAAAAACCAAGGCTTCAAAGTTAGCTCGTTTGTAAAGAATCGACTGGTGTCCTTAATCACCACTTTAAATTGTTTTTACGAGATGAACAGAGTCCACAGATACAAATAAGGACATTTATCTCAAAGTGTTAAAAAGAGCGCTAAACAAATTACACTAAATTCTTATTCTTATTGTATTATTTTCTTTCAGCTAAGAGATCTGATAAGTACTTAATATCAAGAGAAAGTTCAAAGAAAACGAAGAAAGAGAAAAGGAGTTCTAAGAAAAGAAAAAGTAAAAAGGCCGTCCACAGCAGCGAAACAGAAAGTGAAGGTAAAATTAATAAACTTAGTAGTACAGTAATTCAGTATAAATTTATATAAACAAACATATCGAACTACTACTACTTCGATACAAAATAGTCGCGTATGTAAAGTATTGTACGGACGGAAACGTTTTACGACATTCCACATCGCATTCATTTACGTGGATTATTCCAGTTTGTCCCACCAAGCGTGCCCTTGTTCGCTTTAGGACAGATCGCTTTATGTCAGAAATTGTACTGTCGATGGAGAATGTTACTTCTATATTTTCACTTTTTAGCTGGCTACTGAAAGCCCTGCATGCAGAGCTTTGTATAGGCATAGGCATGCAGGGCCTATAATATAGATTACCTATCGATTGTATTATTCAGTGTATTTGTTTGAATTCAACTATTTTCAAATCATTTTTTTTAAACTTAAAAGAAACAAAAGCCCTTAGCGTAGCGGCCGTAATTGATTATTTTAAGGTCACAGGCAGACAAATGTAGTTTATTTTTAACCGACTTCAAAAAAAGGAGGAGGCAATCAAGTCGACTGTATTTTTTGTTAATTCTTTTTTATGTATCTTTTACCATAACTTCACCAGTTGTTAACCGATTTAAATAATTATTTTTTTATCGGAAAGAACATAGTTCAGGTGTGGTCCCATAAAAAATAACAGAGATCTGGCGAGTAATTTTTTCATAATCCTGAAAAATATCAATTATTTAGCTTGCCATCGCACGAGTTCTTCACTTCAGACATAACTTCTTTGTTTATGAACCGATTTAGATGATTATTTTAATGTGCCTGTATGCTTACGCCCTCTGCTGCGTCAAGCGGGATCCCGCCGCGGGAATATAGATTGCTGGTTTTTTTACGGACAGATGCTTGCGCAGTGCATGAGTAAGCTCTAATCTATGTCGCCCCGCGCGCGTGTCCCGCTTAACACAGCGGAGAGCCTCAGACACAACAGTAGTTGTCTCGCAGCTGACACGTTGATATTGACGTCATTGCGTTGTCAGAGGGCGTGGAGCCGGCGCCTCGGCCGTCGGTGGCGGCGGGCGGGGAGCTGCCCGAGGGCGCGGCGCCCTCCGACGAGGAGCCGCCGCCGCCGCCCGACGACCCGCACCGCGCGCTCGACCTCGACCTCGACCTGTGAGTACTGCGCCGCGTTACACTATAGCATAGAGGCGAGATTGCGGGCCACGCTGCCTCTTCTTCTTCTTCTTATTTTTGTTTTGGCAATCTACTTAAAAGGATTGTCAACCACGTGGTCTCCATACAAACGGCGATAACGTTTCCCACCCTCTAAACTTTAACCTACAGCAATGAATTTTTGGTATGTTTTTGAAATGCCTAAAAACTAGGGCTGTACGTTTTGATTTTTAAAATATTCATTGTACATTTGAAAATATTGGAACTTCTGTGGTTTGTATGAAATCACTAAAATGCAAATATTTCGAAATCTATTATAGATATTTAAAAAATCAAAACGTACAGCCCTAGTATTTAGGCATTTCAAAAAAATACCAAAAATTAATTACTGTAGGTTAAGGTTTAGAGGGTGGGAAACGTTATCGCCGTTTGTATGGAGACCACGTGGTTGACAATCCCCTCAAGAGGAATCTTGGAAGTAATTTTTGCCAGTGTCAAGTGTTGAATAGTTCAGTGGTAGACATTGTTTCAATATTCATTAGAATGCGGGTGCATCGCATTCCAATGCTGCTTGGAGCGTTTGGCACGAAGTATATCAAGACAGTTTACTCGGTTAGTTCTGCCGAGTTAGTTCTGCCTTAATTTATTGCTCAGATAGACACAGTCGGCTGCTGCCGGAGGTACTGTCAGCAAAGCTATGAGCTGAACACCTTAAGGTTCATTTCTAGATTGAGTAGTCTGTATTGTCTTGCATTTACCCAAAAGTCACAAAACCAATCTTTTATATAAAACAATGGAGGCAGGTAAAGACGAACTTTTAGTTCCATCCATTCAAGCGATTTATTTTCAAACTGTTAAGGTCATAACTTTGCTGACTGTACATTCTAATTACCGAGCCATTTGGCGGTTACTCTGTGAAACTACTTTATTCCTTTCATTTGCCTTTATAATAATCTAAACTAATTTTCAGACCGTTACGAGAAGAAGAGTTGCTCACTACAAGAATTCACCAATATCCGTCTCAAGAAAGCGGCCATCTCATCAAGAAGCCCAAAGCGTCCAAAAAGAATAAAAGTTCTGAGAAAAACTCAACTGAGAAAACTGTTAAGAAAAAGAAGGAGAAGAAATCTAAGCATAATAAAGATGTAGATTTATTATTGTCAGAATCGGATAAGAATAATGTAGGTCTAGATAATCTGCTTATAGACGATATCGGGACCGCGGGAAGTGAACCCGCGCCCAAGAGTACGGTCGAAGAGCCGCCAGACAATAACCACGTGAAAAGTACTAAGACTGATAAACTCAAGAAGTCGAAGAAGGAGGTGAAAGACAAGGAATCTAAAAAGAAGAAGTCGGCTAAGAAAAGTAGTTTAGGTAAGGTGTTTTTTATTTTCTTTATTATAAACTAGCGATCCACCCTCGCTTCACTTCGGTTCCTTCCTTTTTTGTCAATTCCAACCGTCCAACAACACCCAAAAAGAAAACAAATACCTTCCAGTCGTCACCTCCCTCGCTCCGAAAGTCTGTTTTCGAGTCCCGTCATCGGTGTGGGAAACGTGCTGATGGTTAAAATTTACTGTGATGATAGATTTCTTAGCGATTGGTCTGCTGGAATGCACTCCCTGCTTATTTTAATCTTTGATCACCTGTCACGCGGCGTGACATTGGGCGCATCTGCCAGACAAATCTTTGAGTCATCGATAGCCATAAGTTAATTTTAACCATGGAAAGTATTTTTTTTGCAATTTTCAATATTTTACTTTCCGTGGTTAAAATGTACTCTATGGCAATCGATGACTCAAAGATTTGTCTGGCAGAATGCACCCAATCACTACCGCCATGTTGCGGAAATATTTAGATCCAAATTTATTTATTTTTAATTATTTTTAAAAGTAACTAATTAACTATGACAATATTTTAAAGAATTTGATAAATTAATGATAATAAATTTTGATTAAAATAAAACATTCGTCTCGAGAAGTCTCAGTTTTCTGTTTATGATAAAATGATTGTTTCAGATAAACATGAAACTAAACTTGGATACGAAGAAGCTTTAGGAATATCAACACCCAGCAAGGAAGTTATATAGTGTACATAATAATAATATTAACATAATTGTAATATCTTATTCTTGTCACAATACACTACTCATGCTGTCTCAGTGCAATTGTTGATTTGAACAATTTAGTAATATTTTGTTACACGTTAATTCCATGTTAGACATATATAGGTAGACATAAACATGTCCAATTAAAAGCTATATATTATTATACTATTTCCATTAAGTCTATATAGTAACAAAGACAAACATATATATAATCATGTACAGTTTATTAAAATGATTTATGCGATTACAATGTCTTTCAAAATAGATTACAAAATCTTACCAAGTTGAAATTTTCGAACAAGATAAAAATACAAAAAAGGTACAAAAGTATCTTCTTCCGTTTACAGGCACACTGCAAAATAATTTGTACGTATTAGTTCTTCAGTCTCAATGTCAATTTGAAACTGAGGGACATTAGTGATGGCAAACAAATTAATGTCTCATTACGAAAGGCAGAAAAATATATCACGATATGATAACAATAACCGACAGACATGACTTGACCAGTGAATTGTTTTTCTATTATTCTATTAATTTTAATTTTTCTATTTTTTTATTTAGGTCTACTTACAGTTTATGCACTAATTACATCATTTCACACTTAAATATCTTATTTTAGTTAGTACATAAATTACTTACAAGTAGACACCTCCTGCTTCTTAAATGCTAGAGTACAGACTTAACTTATTTAAGTATAATAGTGACTGTTTAACTTGCATCAATAATATTGTGGCACATAATTCTCACGAGATAAGGCAGACATACTCTTTATCAATGAAGGCAGGACATACCTCATATCACGAAATGCTTCTCTAAGCTTGAGTGTGCCGCATCCAGTGAAACTATGTGGAAATAAGGACAACTGAGATTGAAATAAAATAGTTAATACACGAATTGTATTAAAAATTGCTGGGTCCACACAGAGCGACCAGCCTCGCCCGAGGCCCGCCGCGCGCAGCACGCAAAAAAACGTCCTGCCTCGCGAGGCTGCTTGCTCGGTGTAGACATGCCTCGCGCGCTCGCTCGAGACCTGCCGCCTTCGATCAAGAACACCATAGATGTCCGTTCAGTCAGTCTTAAAAATGGCACCTCAAAATAGCGTCCCACAGTTCCACTTACAAACTGGGCGTTTATTTTGTACAAAGTAAGTGATAAAAGATGTGATTTTTGTATAAAATAAGCTTATTTTGTACAAAATAAGATGTGATGTACAAAATAAGAGCCCAGTTTGTAAGTGGGGCGCTATTTCGAGGTGCCGTTTTTGCGTGCTGTTTTAGAGTTCGTGAAGCGTTTTCTAAGATATTCTTGATCGAAGCCTGCCGCGCATGAGCGCGAGGCAAGTCCACACCGAGCGAGGCAGGACGTCTGCCACGCGCGGCGGGCCTCGCGCGAGGGCGCGAGGCTCGTGGATCAGCTATTTACGAATTTAGAAATCATACCATTTTTTGAAAATCAAGACAATATTGTGGTTTGTAAAACTTCCTCTGGATAATTTTGATACCCGAATCCGTTCACCTCTCAACTTCATTCTGCAAGGCGTTCTACAAATAAAAAAAAAATAATTACTTACTTAAAACTAGTGAAAGTCAAAATGTCTTTATTCAAATGATTTTGAATCGTAATAATAAGTTTAAAAGCCTTCGCGAATCAGCTATTTTGCGTTTCTGATGTTATGCGCCTAAGGTAGAAGACTAACGTGGTTGTTTTGTTTATGTAAGAAAATCTGTTGTCAATTTTTTTTTATTTGTGATTTTTGCATTCACAATGCTATTTTTATACAATACTAAATAATATAAGTACTAGAAAAAAACGACTCACACCAGATTAACTCTCGGACGGGAATCGAACCCGCGACCTTTGTATGTCTGGTCCAATGTGCTGCAGCTACCGTGTCACTAGTGACTCGGTAGCTCAGCGGTAATATTATTTAGTATAGAGTTTTAGTAGGGGAGGCAGAATCGTAATGTCAACATAATTAGAAATAGAAATAATTTTATTTGCATATGATTGGGGTACACAATTTTTAGGTCTTAATTAGTTACATTTCCTCCCATTCAGCCAACAAAATTAGCATGCAAATTAATAGGTTATAATTATTAAAGTGATTTTATATATTATTGGGTGCAATAATCCATTTTAAATTACAATAAGTCATAAAAAAATAGTAACCAAATAAAAACAAAACAATAAAGGCAATCATAAATACAAAGGCTTTATGACTTTATTCCTTTCGCCATAAAAAAGTGTTTAAAAATGTCAAATGATAGATGTCAATGTCAATAGTTAATAATCTGTGAAGTGGCGTGGCGTCCATTTTGGAAAACTAATGAAAAGTTTTAAAAAGAAAAGTTTGCTAACATGTCAATTCTGAAATTATAGCTGCCAATTTGTCTCTCTAATAAAAAAACTAACTCTCACTAATATTTGAAAAAACTAATATACAGAGTGTCCCAAAACTTTGCTACACAAAGGGAAAGTACCTTAAATATTGAAGATGGGAATTTTTACTGAAAGAAGACTTAATTTTGTTTTTAAAAGCAATTGGAACTGCATTCAAAGATTTTTGAAAAATCACTTGCCTTAACCAGGAATCAAACCTACCAAAAACGAAAAAAAAATTTTTACGACACCAATCGAAAGGGTGGCCCATAGAGATTATTTTTAATTAGTGACACAGCATCTTAAACAAAAGGAAGACCATGAAATTTAACATTTAAATTATTACGGATTGTATCAATTTGTATCGAATCGTATGCGATTTAAAAAAAAAATATTTAAATGCAGTTCCGTTTGTTTTTAAAAACAAAATGAAGTCTTATTTCAGTAAAATTTCCCATCTTCAGTATTTAAAGTACTTTTCCTCCATGGGCAAAGTTTCGGGATATCCTGTACCTATAGTGTGATAATACTTGTACCTATAGTGTGATAATACTGTCTGTACTTTTTACGATTTAATAACACTGCACTCACCACACATCGAGCAAGTTATTTCCCGACTTTTGAGCAGACGCCTCCGCGCCCTCCGCCACCGGAACCGCCTTTTGCTCCTCCGCCTTTTTTATGAAGAAATGCGACCTATTGAGTGAACATTGCATAATATGCCGTTATTGTAACGAGTCCTACCTCACTTGTGTACGTTTCTTTAATTCTTGTTCTTTAAATACTCACTAGTAAAGTACGTGGGAGGGATGCATTTGGGATTTTGGTGAATGCCAGTAGGAGTACTGAATGTTATATAATATTTGTTTGTGCAACTACTTACCATATTATAGTATACACTAGCATAACTACATTTACCCATGCGATACCTTATTTTTTTTTAAACGGCACTAACAATAATTATAAGGGATATAGGTATAGGGTATTTATTACAAAAACAAAAGTCAGATCTAAATTATTTTTTATTATGGTAGATCCATAAGCCAATAAATAAATTATTCTAAAAATGTGTTTTGTGTTGTAATTAATATATTATTGTACTTTAACTTTCCGTTTAATTAGACATTAAATAAAAGTACTTACATGAATTGTTAAGCGCTATTTACAAAATAACATACAATAAGTAAAATTTTAATTATTGCGTTGGATACACGTCTCGAGGAGCCATTAGGCTTCCATTCTATAAATGTATAATAAATCGTTACAAAAGCGATACATACTATACATATTAATTGGTATATAATAGTGTTTACTTGTATTTCAGGAGCGGTTCTGTACATTTTAGACAATTCAATTAAGCGCATAACTATAAACTTATTTACGCCTGCATAATTATTTGAAAATTTTGGTAAACTTACCAAATTTCCATTTAGCCAAACAACACAAGTTTTTCGCTGACTGTGGGCCAATTAGTTAAATATATCTGGACTAACTACTCAACAACAACAAGATTAACAATGTAAATTCAATAAATATTACAATGAATGGATGAATATATCTTACACTAGTGTCGTTTTACAACCCGTACTATGTTACAAGCGACGTTCACTTAGTTCACTGAGGGTAACATTAATATAATCCAGTTTAACAACATTCAAAACATGATGTCTATCACAAAAACTGAATGTGCAATATGAACACGGTAAAATGACAAAAAATAATATTTGGCACCTACCTATAAAAATAAAATTACTACAAACTTCAAAATACGCTACTCACTTTAACTTAACATAAATGACAGTTATAATAGACGAATAATTACTGTATAACACTGTCTCGTTTACCACATGTAAAGCGTAACATAGTCAAGATAATCGAAATTACTTCAATAATGTAATATAATGGTGACTGAGTATGGGTGATGAGAATACTGTTCGTTTACTTTTCTAAGAATGGTTTAGGGATATCGAATTTGACCTCAACGCCGGCCTTCTTGGCGAGCGTGACGATCTCGGAGAGCTGCACCGCGAGCTGCGCCGCCTCGTCCAGGTCGTCGCGCGGCACGATCCGGAGCCCCGACTCCGCCACCAGCTTGCGGGCTTCGTTCACTTTCGTACCCTGTCAACAACAATAATTATACAATTTAAAAAAAATGCAAATACGCCATTGTTATCGAATACGATTTCTGCACCTGATGCAATCAGCTAGGTGATTGCGTAAGGTAATCGTATTCATTTGACAGTTCATATTGTATCATACATAATGTCATCCCATACAAATTGCAGTCGATGGAATACGATATGAACTGTCAAATGAATTCGATTACCTTACGCAATCGCACCCCTGATTTATTTCACCACTTTTCCCCATTATTCTCAAACATGGACCTAAGTTAAGCATGCAGGCATGCGCATTACGAGAAATTTTGTCGACACGTTTCTCGTGTCAATGCGATTAAATTGGCAATAGACAGTGATTTGCTGCAACTTCTCTCGAGAATGTATGGCAAAGACGACATTTTACAGATTAAAAACGTCGTTTTGTACCGCAAGCAAGCGCTCTGAAGTTGGTTACCTCTGTTGTACATCGTTAAATTAATATAATATAACAAATAGTCGCTAACAGATAGTAGCTAACGTAACTCACAGGTGCGCATACCAGGCCGGCTGGTTAATAAAACTTGCTGTCGCGTGTCTTACTTTCAGCACTATTGACAGCAGTATTAGTTTTAAACCAGCCCCCCTAGCATGACCGATTTATATCGCGTGATATAGCGTTTTATCACTTTTAACTGTCAAAAAGACAAAGGAGTTTGACAGTTGAGTGTCGATAAAATGCTATATCACGCCATATAAATCGGTCATGCTAGGCAGGCAGGTGTAACTTTCGTCTCCGTTTAGATTCTAAAATTTAGAATTTAAACAAGTCGGAAAGTAATAAAATAATGTCTTTAGTAGAAATACAGTTCAAGCTCAAACCTAAAACACCGGATTACAGTAAGAGATGAGTCTACTATAAACCAGCTGTTAAGGCAACGATTGTTATTTCTCGTCATTCACCAGAAATATCTAAACAAATCTTTAGTGCCCCTTGCTGAACAAGTGTTTCATACCTGTAAACGTACGATGACTGGGATCTGAATGTTAAGGTTCTTGGCAGCGGTGATGATACCCTCGGCGATCACGTCGCACCTCATGATGCCTCCGAAGATATTGACCAGAATAGCTGACACTTTAGGGTCAGAGAGGATGATTTTGAACGCTTCCTGTTATAAAAGTTAAACACTTGATTAGTGTATATCTATTAAATAGGTAGTAAATATTGAAAACAAGCAACATTTTATTAAACACCCCTTCCAGTTTACTAGACACTAGTCAGTAGAGAGAGAACTTATTGTCAATCATATAAAAGATAAGACTGCAGAATCTGTGAAAAGCATTGAATCATAATGAAAATGTTATATCGTATTTTACGATTGTTATCATAAAACTGAGCAGTTGACGTTATCAAGATGTGGCAATTTTCTATGAGTACCTATGATTGGTTAAACTGCTAATTTAACAGGAGCGTTTAACCAAATGTAATGTTACTGACACGGCTTTTATTTAGCGAACTTTTTTTGCGTTGCTCGAGCGCGCGTGGTACTAAAGGTACAATTCGGTTCTTAGCGACCGCGACCCGCGATCGTGATCTGTTCGCGCGACCCACTGCTTACTATGAATTTATATGGAGTACCAAACAAACCACGCGACTGGGTCGCGCGACCGGTGAGCGTGGCCAGAGAGTCGCGTGGCGACCGCGACCGGCGAGCTGATTATCTAATTAGAAACCACCTATAGCGACCGGTCTCATTTGACAGATGAATGTGATACATGGCTACTTCTTTTTGGGGTAAAAAAAACATACCAAAGAAAAGTAGCATTGTATGTCAAATAAAACCGGTCGCTAAATAGTTTCTATTGAGATAATCAGCCCGCCGGTCGCGCCGGAGGCAGTGCAGTCACGCGACGCAGGCAAAAATGGCGGGGGTTTCACAGAACAAGGACGAGAACTTGATAGAATTAGTGATTCAACCTACAATATTTTCTGAACTTTTCTTCTTTATCATATAAAGTCGTTTTATGAGTATTTGAAAGCAACCCTCTTCTATTCGAGATGTGAAAATCGAGTTCTGGAGGCATAGATAATAACATAATCATCTTCATCCTCCAATAGCTGCTGTATAACTTTTCGCTAAAGCCCTGCACCCTGCTTGTCAACTGGCGATGTCGCGGTCGCTGACATCGGAAAGCTAGGAGTCGCCCCGCGACAGGCGACCATGGTCGCATGATCGCGGTCGCGAACATCGGAAATATACCTTGCTTGACTTTTATCCTTTCTCTAATTTGTGAGCAAACAGTAATCGCATATGGTAGATAGTTACCGAGACCGCCTGCGCGGTGGCGCCGCCGCCCACGTCCAGGAAGTTGGCGGGGTCGCCGCCGTACAGCTTGATGATGTCCATCGTGGCCATCGCCAGCCCCGCGCCGTTCACCATGCACCCGATGTTGCCTGGATACGTACCACTTAAACTCTGTCTATCCTTACTTGTCTTATTTTGTAAACAATTTTTGACAGTTTGTCATACGTCTTTCAAACTTAAGTCGTTATTTAAAATTATGCAAGTAACTTTATGAAATTGTTATTAATTATTAGCAATCTATTTTGTAATCTATGTGTGGAAAACTATTTGTTGTATTTTATAATTGATTATTTAAATAAAGAGTTGGGTGAAAATTGTTTACCATATAAGACAAGTAAGGATAGACAGACTTTACATTAACTATAGTAGTCTATACTAGTCTTTTATCCTTGTATTATTTGGTAAACAATCTTCACCCAACTCTTTATTGAAAAAAACAATTATAAAATACAACAAATGGTTTTCCACACATAGATTACGAAATAAATTACTAATTATTATATTAGTGACAATTTGATTTAATAAGACAACATATTTTTATATTAACGATTTAATTTTAAAAGACTTATGACAACTGTCAAAAGCTGTTTACTAAATAGGACAAGTAAGGATAGACAGACTATATATCTATTTATGGCAGTGGTTCCCAATCACAATATGTTTTTCTACGTACCACCCCAAGAAAAACCTCAAACACGCGTACTCCTTATAGCAGGAATGATAAGTAAAAAATTAAATCAGATGTATGATTTCTGTGTGTACCCCTTGATGCAACCTCGCGTATCCCTGGGTGTACGTGTGCCACTAATTGGGAACCACTGATCTATGGTAAACATGTTCTCTAAACACTAGTCTAGACAAATAGAACCACGTGTGTATCCTCATTGCGATGCTGGCTAGCAATCCATGCCAACAGGACGGGAGATAACTTCGTGATATGGGTTTACAATGCGATTAAATTGACAATAAACAGTGATCTGGGGCAACTTCAGAGCGCTTGCGGTACAAAACGACGTACTTTGCCATACATTCTCGAGTGAAGTTGCAGTGGATCCCTGTCTATTTTCAATTTAATTGCATTGTACCTCGCGAGCCAAAGGCCAGTATATTCCAAAAACTCTGTCTCTGTCTTTTTTTACGTGTGAAGTGTAATGAAAATAACCTCACTTATTCATTTTTTCAATGTTTTTGTTGTTATTTTGAGCACAAAGTCACTATATAATATAATAATATATATTTTTCGTGAATAAGGGATTAATAGTATTTTTAACCGTAAAATAATCAAGATCGTTTATGAAACTTCAACATATATTTTTATCTTCTCAAATGAAGAATATTTGATTGTTTATCGTTGAATCAAAAATAAACCGAATTCGATAATTTGTAATATACTGGCCTTAATCACGTGATGTTTTTTTAGCAATTTTTAACCCCTCCTCCCCCTGGTGATACGAGGTGAGATTTTAGATTAACCCCCTCCCCCCACCCTTAAAGTCACGTGTATTTTTTATAAAGTAGGTACCTTAATATTATCGGTTATTTCGGTTTAAAAATCGCGCGTTCAACTAAAATATAAATACACGCGATATCTCACTACACCCCCGTAAAAATCACGAAATATCACGAGGAGGGCCTCGTGATATTTCGTGATTTTTACCGAACCCCCCTCCCCCCTTTCGAGTGTCACGTGATTAATGGACGACCACAAATATGTGAATCGTGATCGTGATCGTTACTTCGCGATCGCGACTTATTACGGCTCAATCAATGCATGCATTTCATAAGCACATGCGCGTTGCCGACACACGGCATTACAAAAGCAATAATAATAAGAAAGTATCTTCATTGGAAGTACAATCACTCTAAAGGGTTCACGGCGGAAGAATGTTTATGAAAACAGCATTTTTAGAAAACATAATTTCATCAGACTAAATGACTGACCCTGTTGAAATGGTTCGAAAAATATAAAACATTTGACTTTTAAAAAAGTAATTTCAATAAAAATAAGTTATCTAAAAATCAATAAAGTACCTACTCGATAATCAAAAGACATTGTTTGTTACTTGGCTTGCTGGTCATGTTTCAAGAAGAATGACACAACATTTATCTTCAATATGCCCTCGACAGTCATTAAATCATTTACTATGACGTTTGTTCGAAAATAGCTTAAAGGTTAAATTGAACAAAGCATAGATCAATCGATCAATTCATCTTTCATGACAAGCAGTAACGTGATTGTCTTGTATTTAATTGCAAATTTATATCAAAAGTTTGTGTTATCACAAATGCGTACGAAAATAAGATCAATTTTGATTTAGTATGATGGTGCAGGAGGGCATATAAATATTGCTGGAATCTCAATCATGTATACCGCACTGCTTTATTTATATTGTTTAGATAACTTTTAATTACTCGAAAAAATTCAAATGGATGTTTACCTTATTATTTACTCACAACTCCAATAACTCAAAAACATGAACATCTACAAAAAAACTGAGAATAATTTGTTTAGAACTTAGAATAATAACAACCAAGAACTATAGTTCCCTACAAAGCGCACTGTCACAAGTAGGCAAAAATACTGAGCCAAAATGGCTTATTTTACAGATTTTTAAACTTCATAGTTCATACGTTACCTATAAGACCGAAATGGTTTCAATTTTCAATGGGGATTAGTTACTATTTTATTGTATTTTAGTTATGTTTAAGTAACATATTATGAAGGATATAAATCTGAAAACTAAGCCATTTTGGCTCAGTATTATTTGCCTCACTTTAAATACAAGGATTCTGCTTCTAGGAGTTATTATTGTAAGGTTTGGAAGCGCAAACTTACCATCAAGCGCGATGTAGTTCAAGTTGTATTTGGCGGCTTCAATTTCTTTCGGGTCCTCCTGGGTAATGTCTCTCAACGCAAACAGCTCTTCTTGCCTGAACTCAGCATTATCGTCGAATCGGAATTTCGCGTCCAAACAGAAAACTAAGTACAAGAACAAACATTTTATCAATAAAGTGAAAGTAATGATTCAGAACATTCACTTACATTTTTAGGAAATTATTTTTTAATCTGTCAAATTGCAAATTCTCATTGCCATACAATTTTTTTACAATAATTATTAGTCTATTTTAATGAAAAAAATTCATAATACTTTCAAGGAGAAGATTAAAATTTACAATTATGTAACTATGTAACTTACATTTGCCACTAATTGCATCTTCAGCATAGGGATTTACTTCAATTAGGAGAGCGTCTTTCTTCAAGAATAGTTCATACATTCTGGACATAAGCTCACAAGCTTCATCTGCACGTTCTTCGAGGCCAATCTGATACAAGCAATAAAAAAATGATCATAAAAAAATGATCATTTCATTTGGTATTTTTTTTTAATAAAAACATTTTGAAATCATTCTGGCAACAATTTGTAGTAATATTTAAAGTCTTTGTAGTAAAAAAAATTCTTGTATAGTTCACTAGGTGGTTAGATTAGAACTGCGACCAAAAAAGACGCGCGAGCCAAGCAAGTAAGAGAGCGACAGAAATTATGTTTTTGTAAAATAAAAAAATATAAAACCTAATTACGTGAATTAAAGAAATGCAAACCAAAAATCATATAATTTGGATATTAGACATAATTATTAGTAGTATTAGTTTAAATAATTTAAAAGACTTTCTTAATTAGACTATCTGACCGTTCTACAATTTCGAACTTTCGCCATTTTAGTCTAATTTTAGACTTTCAAGGTACCCTCAACCAGCCAGATAGTATATCATTGTAATGTAAACCATAAACCAATGTGAAATTTATATGGTAAGCATACAAAATTGATTGATCCAAATTGAGTAATGTATTATCATGGACTCTTGCGTCATTAAAATACAAAACAAGATTTAACAAGATAAGATACGCTCTTTTCATGAAAATCTTAATGGAAAGATAAAGAACTGTAACTGTAATAAATAAATGTCAGTGCACAAAATACCATAGCGTAATGATTACAGGGGAACTCGGCCGTGTTGACAAGGTGGGGGGAGGGAGACTCCCCACCGCTACCTCGCAGGCGAGAAAATGTCTAGAAATATGTATACAATTTAGAACTTGGTCACTTTGTTTCTTTGAATGATCGAAACGTTGCTTGTTATAGTCGTCAGCTTTAAGAGTGACAAAGTTCTAAACTGTACACATATTTATAGACGCAATAGCTTCTAGAGTGACAAAGTTCTTAACTGTATACACATTTATCTATGGAAAGTGCGGTACTGTACTAGTCATCATTTGCCTGCGTTCTATATCACTATAGAAAAAGATGTAATACTATGATATTACCTTCTTTATGACGCGATCGATTTGTTCCTTGGTGATGCCTTGGACGATGTCGATGGGCTCATAGGTGATAGCGTCAGGGTTCTCAGCAGCTACGTCTTCGATATTGACTCCTCCTTGGGACGACGCGATGATTACTGGACCCTGTGACAGTTATTTCATTCATTCATACAGAAGGATTGCAATTTACTGAATAGTGTTATAGCTTATGACTCTATTTTCATTTTTCTTTCAATTACTTCACTATGTAACTTTTTCCTTTTTGTTCAATGAAAAAGGTAGTTGAAGTTGAAATAATATGAAAAAAATATAAAAATATGAGCTGACGATCTTCAAACGGCTAATATTAGCTATAAATTATAGCTAAGAATCATCTCGATCATATCAGCTTTCAAATAAACAAAACAGCATCAAAATCGGTCCATTAGTTTGGGAGCTACGTTGCCTCAGACAGACACACACACGTCAAACTTATAACACCCCTCTTTTTACCCGACTGCGGGTTATGTTTTTCGCGCGTATCTTGTAAGTATGTTTGTATGTATGTATGTATGTTTGTATGTAATATTCTTTATTACCTCATATCTCTCAAACGGCTGAACGGATTTCTATGATTAAGATATCGTTAGATTGGTCTTTTCAGCCCAAGTGTTCTTAAGAAGGTGGCGTTATAAAAAAAACAACATGGCGGCTGTACGGTGCTATTATACGTAGTGAAAAAAAAATTTTTTTTTAGAATACTGCGATATGGGTGTCAAATTAAAGGGCTTATTATAAAGATTTCAAAAAGGTATATCATGACCGTAAAATATAATAACTAAAAAGAGATAAATAAAAAAAAAAAAAAACCTGCCTGCATAAAAAGACAAGTCGACTGAAAAGATGGAAACAAGATTAAATAAATATTAAAGGCAACATGTCATAAAAACATGCAGTCGGAGGCATGCATAAAGAAAGTGACATTATGAATGATTGAATTATATGCCTCCGACTGCATGTTATTATGACATGTTGCCTTTAATATTTATTTAATCTTGTTTCCATCTTTTCAGTCGACTTGTCTTTTTATGCAGGCGGGTTTTTAATTTTTTGCGTCGGGGGTTAACAACTGATTGAACAAACAACTATCTGGCGTCAGACTTAAAAAGTTCAACATATTGGAATAGATGTAGCTGGTATGACTCAGTTAAAGCTGCCAACTTTCCTAAAACAAAATGGGGAACAGACCTAAAAATCCAAAATAAATGGCCAAAAAATGCATGATCTCCAGGCCTTATGTTTTTTTTACTTGTTTTGGTAAATGAGATTCATAATGCAATGCGCCGATTACACTGTGGCTATAGCTGTCTATGTTTTCAATGGGGGACAACTTTGATGTATGTGGGACAATGTTGATAAAGGGGAACAATACGGACAAATGAGGGCCAAAAAATGCATGCATGAGGGCCAAATAGTGCTATTCATCGCATATAGCGCCATCCCATTCTAACTGTACTCAAGCAGAGATTTGAGTTTGATTCTATAAAACGAGCCTTAGACTAAATATAAAAGTGGGCAGCTACTTCGTTGGTGGCTAATGTGGCTATACATACGTTGAAGCTGCGCTCCATCATGATGGCGACGTAGAACTCGCGGCGCGGGAACTTCCTCTCAGTGATCATGACCATGTTGCAGATGCGGCCGGCCGCGCCCGTCTGCTTCGTCACCAGCAACTGCTTCAGCATCTTACCGGCTATGTCCCCGGCCACTTCGGGTCTACATCACAAATTATTCACTTTTATCTAGACAGAATTCAATATTTTTAATATTTTTTTATCTTTTAATTAATTAACACAATATAAATTAGTAATAACTTAAAGACGAGAAGAAATATATTGTACTAAGGTGATATTATATGCAACACTATAGCGCCACTCCCGCAAAAAAAGCAAGCAAGCCAATCCAATCTGAGGATCCTCTCACAAAATATCAATCGTTATTTATAAACACACAAACTCAGTGACAAAATAATTGTTTGCAGATTTGGTGGTGAAAAAAGCTACAAACGGCAGTTGTTTTGTTTTTCGTCGAGAAAAGCCTGAGAAACCACAATAAATTATCTGTCTTAATTTGTGTTTATAAATAACAGCTATTGTTATTTTCCAAAGGGACCTTCAGCTTCGATTTTTAGTTTATTTACACGGTAACTTTTATTGCGGGAGTAGCACCAGTGTTGCATAATAATCTCGCCTTAACTGTGATTAAAAACTGTTTGATAACAGATGAAAATAGTAATCAGTCAGTTTGAGCATATTATTAACATTAAAACGAAATGCCCAAATCTCTACATGCGGCTTGTACCACTTGTATAATTTGCCACAGTAAAATCATAATTATCATTAATATCATGGTTTTCTCAGGCAGAAGCTTTAAATAAATATTATATTGTTATGCTTAAATAAAAATATTATAAATTTATTAACTACCAGGATACTTACGTGTCCACCATTCTAACCCCACCTTTGAGTCCATTTTTGAAAGAACCCTTGCCACGACCCCCTGCTAGAACCTAAAATATGTGTTATTTAGAATTCAGTTGATGTTGTTAATTTTTTTGGCTACCTAAATTATATGTATGGATGTGTAATATCTTCATCAAAAGGGTGCTATAATATTTCTCTGGTCCATTCACACTAATTTTTTAACAATAAAACTAAAACTAGACCGTTATGGTTTTAATTTCATTTACAGAAAAATACTCACTTCAGTTTTGTTAAAATTGTTCAAAGCTATGGCTAGGAAGCCTAGGATGCCAATACTGGACAATTTAAATGAGAATTTTAAAGCTAAATCAAAGGTTGATATAACATTCATGACAATGCAACAGTTTAAGTTTTATTGTCCAGAATGAGCGCTTTTAGGCCCCTTATCTACTAGATTTGACTAAGTTTTTTACTATTCACCGAGACTATCACTACAGGGATGACGCATGTTAAAAGATATTTGTTTTACCTGTGCTTTGAGTACAATGTCTTTTGTATTGAGTTCTTGAGCAAACTTTACTGCCTCGTCCTTGGTCTTAGCAACATTAAATTTTGGTACTGGGATACCATTGTCCCGCAGTAGGGTGTAGCTGACATATTCATGAACATTCAGTTTGCGGACTTGTTGTTTGCTTGGAATAATACTTGCAGCTGTTGCTGCAGCAAGCTAAATTAACAATACAATTAAAAACATTTATTAAGAAAACATAATCCTTTTCTTGCAGTCGGGTGATAAATAAAGGTTAATGTTGTCTATAGTTCTAGTTCCGGTCTAGCGATTATCATCTATGTATGTACAATCAATAAAGTAATGAAGTTTAAAAAGTTTAAAAAACAAATTTGCTTGCAAGGATGGAACTAAAAGGTCGTCTTTTACCTGCCTCCATTGTTTTTATACAAAATATTCTTTTTTCATGGTTTTTTGGTAACGGCAAGACAATACAGACTACTCAATCTAGAAATAAACCATAAGGTGTTCAGCTTATAACTTTGTTGACTGAACATGTACAGTGCAGTGACCAATATAAATAGTCTAAATACAGGTGTCCTAGAAAATATGGTGAAGCCGAAGTGTCAGAATAGGGACCCAAAAATGGTTGTTCATACAAAGAGGTCATACTTAAGGAACATGCATGGGACCGCTGATTTCCTACATAGGTAATAGATGAGCTGTTCGTATTGCTAGATACTTCTACCCCACACACTTTGTCTTGATCATCTGGATAGGTAAAGGCAATACAGTTCATTTTTTTATCTGTTTGTCAACTGATTTGAAAAAGTTTTTGCTGAGAAGCATTTGTTAAGCTATATTGATTAAATCAATAAAATTTAATTGGGAACTTGCAAAAGGTTTGGGGGATATTGTATCACTTCGACCTTTGGACAGCAGCATTTAATCGAGTGCTTATTTTCACTTATTTGAATCAGAAAACGGAACGAAGCAATACATACTAGCCATGATGACGTAAGGTCACAATAGGACTGAAAAACGACAAGGTCAAATTTATAAATAAAACTGTAAATTTGCAGTCAAGGTCCCAATATTGATAGAAACGAATCTTAACCATCATACGCAATATGTAAAATAAATACAAAAATTACGGGATGTGCACTGAGAATCGTAAAAATTTATAATAAGGTTCAGGTAGATAGTTTTCCACTTATTAAATTTCCGACGAACCTACTAACCAAAATGCTTGTATAATTAAAAAAAAACTTTAAAAAGGGCAGCCAGGAGTTTGTTTTCTTTACCTTGCTTCCATTTTTCAAGAAATAAGTTTCAGCAAGACCAAGTGAACGAGGTAGGAAAGTCGCCATTTTTCCAAACTGTCAATAAGAAAACAGCTGTCAAACTAAAAAAAACTGATATGTATTTTGGGGTGCATTCCGTTCTGATGCTGACCACGATAACAAGAGCGTACCGATTCAGATATCGCGCTTTGACAGACATCAATGCAATGATTCGGAACGCTCGTGAACGCGCTCACCGATGTCTTGATGAGTGGGTCTCCAGCTTCCTCATAGGTTATAGAGAAATTCTAAGCATGCCATATTTTAAAGCATAATAGCAGCAATCAATCTTCCAGACAATAATAGCAGCCACCATAAGCTCGTTACCATGAGTTGTTTTATGTGTGCGAGCTGGCGACACGTGTCTACAGCTTACACATGCCGTTAAGGCAAACCAGTGAGGTTAGGGTTTTAGACTATAGTCAGAAATTTAGAGCCTAATTGCAGCAATAAGATCCAAAAAAACCAACCATCACACTCAAATACTCTTGAAACTACGAGCATAAAACTGTGTGCGAGCTGGGGACCCGTGTCACTGGCTTGCACAGCTGTATTTTCGTAATTATTTAAGCTACGATTATGTACTATACCCTAAAATTTTCAGCCGAATTGCAGCATTAGGCTCCAAATTTTTCAAAACTTTAACTCGAAAGGTTTTTGAGCTACGAGCCGATATCTATGTGTAAGCTGGGGACCCGTGTCACCGGCTGACACATGGTGAATTGCTGTAACTGTATATGTTAGAGTTTCGTTTTAAAGATCAAATGATATGTTATAATTGCAGCACACACGAGGCAAAATTTCAAATCTCTGGGCCTCTTAGTTTCGAAATTATAAGCCAAAAACCGTTTTCCCCGCCAAAAAATTCGAAAAAATGTGTCGGAAGCGGCAAATCGCACCGTTGCCGTTCCGTGCGCTACACTATTGCAATCGAATTTGAACCTAAGAGCTAGTATTATTTTGAGTCATTTTAATTTGCGCTCTCGATCGTTTTAATTTATGTACTGAGAATTTTAGTCTAAGAGGTAGGAGCTGATATAACTGCTTACCTAATTTAATATAAAAGCAAAGTCTATTTATATAGGAATGTTTATATCGCTAAGGTATAGGTACTTTATTTTAAGGAGCTTAAAATAATTAATGCAACCATGTAAAAGTAATCATTTCGCACCAATGAAACTTAGTATTGAATAATTCCGATTATCATGTATGGTCTTCATCATCAGTTCCATTTCACCAAAATGGTACTTTTCGAAAGCAAATGCATAGGTTACTTAAGAAAATACCAAAATCGCTATAGGTGTGCCTATAATATTTGAAGAGTTCCCTTGATTTGTCCAGGAACCCATCATTAGATCCTGACTTCATGATAATGGGACCAACTTGGAAGTATATACTTTCAAACAAAAAATCAATTTTTCAAATCGGTCCAGCAGTCATCGAGTAATCGAATAACATACATAACTCCTCCTCTTTTTGAAGTCGGTTAAAAAGTTTTAGTTATAAGGTGGAGTCACCTAATTGTGATATATGTGGTACTGTGGACGACGTTCAGCATATTTTGTTGGAGTGCGAAAAGTATCGCATCGAAAGGCAGAATGCGATGGACGCGATCCAGCTTAATGTGCTGAATGTCGGTGTAGCACAAAGCATCCTCGCGGAACCGAACTCGGAGTCCGCGATGTTGCTATATAACCTAGCCTGTAAGTACAAACAATAAGGACACTACCTTACTTACTTATGCACTGACTCTGTACTGTTTGTATTATTCTGGTTCGATGGAACTGACATGTTTTTTTAAAAAAAAACAAAGTTCCTAAATAAAATAAAGAAAAAAAAAAAAAAAAAAAGTTTTAGTTATGTTGATTATTTGCTCCAAATGTGCCTAGGTATACCTTTTATAGTCGACTAGTGACCGCCCGCGACTTCATCTGCGTGAAAAGTTTATTTGTTCTTTTTTCATCTCTTTTTATCCAGTTAATTAATAAAAAATCCTGTGGTTTATGGTCTTTTTTTTAATGGTAACGATGTTTTTGTATAATCGCTACATCCCTATTTGAACTGATCGAGTGATCAAAATTTATAACCTAATAAAAATGTGTTAATAAAATAAAATAAAGTACCTATACCTTAGCGATATAAACATTCCTATATAAATAGACTTTGCTTTTATATTAAATTAGGTAAGCAGTTATATCAGCTCCTACCTCTTAGACTAAAATTCTCAGTACATAAATTAAAACGATCGAGAGCGCAAATTAAAATGACTCAAAATAATACTAGCTCTTAGGTTCAAATTCGATTGCAATAGTGTAGCGCACGGAACGGCAACGGTGCGATTAGCCGCTTCCGAGCCATTTTTTTGAATTTTTTGGCGGGGAAAACGGTTTTTGGCTTATAATTTCGAAACTAAGAGGCCCAGAGATTTGAAATTTTGCCTCGTGTGTGCTGCAATTATAACATATCATTTGATCTTTAAAACGAAACTCTAACATATACAGTTACAGCAATTCACCATGTGTCAGCCGGTGACACGGGTCCCCAGCTTACACATAGATATCGGCTCGTAGCTCAAAAACCTTTCGAGTTAAAGTTTTGAAAAATTTGGAGCCTAATGCTGCAATTCGGCTGAAAATTTTGAGGTATAGTACATAATCGTAGCTTAAATAATTACGAAAATACAGCTGTGCAAGCCAGTGACACGGGTCCCCAGCTCGCACACAGTTTTATGCTCGTAGTTTCAAGAGTATTTGAGTGTGATGGTTGGTTTTTTTGGATCTTATTGCTGCAATTAGGCTCTAAATTTCTGACTATAGTCTAAAACCCTAACCTCACTGGTTTGCCTTAACGGCATGTGCAAGCTGTAGACACGTGTCGCCAGCTCGCACACATAAAACAACTCATGGTAACGAGCTTATGGTGGCTGCTATTATTATGTCTGGAAGTTTGATTGCTGCTATTATGCTTTAAAATATGGCATGCTTAGAATTTCTCTATAGCCTATGAGGAAGCTGGAGACCCACTCATGATGTCTTGACCTACATAACCTCAATATAAAGTTCGGAATTTGGACCTATTTGCTTTATATGTCCTAAAAATTGAGCCCCTAGACTATCAAGCATTTCTTGTCAATCATTTACATTGCATTTACCATTTGGGGGCGTGGTATATCCGGTCCAATGCTCTGACCGCTGAGCTACCGAGTCACTAGTGACATCGCCGAATTTCTTCTAGTATATCCTACTCTTACGCTGCAAGCCAGCGTTATTTCACCAATGTGAGGAATTTACCTCGACATTCAATTGAAATATCTTTCCAGATATTTGGCAATCGATTGAGATGAAATAGCTATATAATTTTGAAATTTGATATCCTAAGGTCGCGGGTTCGATTCCCGTCTGAGTATTGATCTGGTGCGAGTCGTATTTTTTCTAGTATATTATTTAGTATTGTGTAAAAATAGCATTGTGAATGCAAAAATCTCAAATTTCAAAATTCTATAGCTATTTCATCTCAATCGATTGCCAAATATCTGGAAAGATATTTCAATTGAATGTCGAGGTAAATTCCTCACATTGGTGAAATAACGCTGGCTTGCAGCGTAAGAGTAGGATATACTAGAAGAAATTCGGCGATGTCACTAGTGACTCGGTAGCTCAGCGGTCAGAGCATTGGACCGGATATACCACGCCCCCAAATGGTAAATGCAATGTAAATGATTGACAAGAAATGCTTGATAGTCTAGGGGCTCAATTTTTAGGACATATAAAGCAAACGACGCGGGTTCGATTCCCGTCTGAGTATTGATCTGGTGCGAGTCGTATTTTTTCTAGTATATTATTTAGTATTGTGTAAAAATAGCGTTGTGAATGCAAAAATTTCAAAATTATATAGCTATCATCTTAATCGATTGCCAAATATCTGGAAAGATATTTCAATTGAATGTCCAGGTAAATTCCTCAAATTGGTGAAATAACGCTGGCTTGCAGCGTAAGAGTAGGATATACTAGAAGAAATTCGGCGATGTCACTAGTGACTCGGTAGCTCAGCGGTCAGAGCATTGGACCGGATATCCAAAGGTCGCGGGTTCGATTCCCGTCTGAGTATTGATCTGGTGCGAGTCGTATTTTTTCTAGTATATTATTTAGTATTGTGTAAAAATAGCATTGTGAATGCAAAAATCGCAAATTTCAAAATTATATAGCTATTTCATCTTAATCGATTGCCAAATATCTGGAAAGATATTTCAATTGAATGTCGAGGTAAATTCCTCACATTGGTGAAATAGCGCTGGCTTGCAGCGTAAGAGTAGGATATACTAGAAGAAATTCGGCGATGTCACTAGTGACTCGGTAGCTCAGCGGTCAGAGCATTGGACCGGATATCCAAAGGTCGCGGGTTCGATTCCCGTCTGAGTATTGATCTGGTGAGAGTCGTATTTTTTCTAGTATATTATTTAGTATTGTGTAAAAATAGCATTGTGAATGCAAAAATCGCAAATTTCAAAATTAAGTCTATATTTTTATTAGTGTTGCCAGGGTTTTATTTCTATTATAATAGTTAGGTTAAATTTTGGGGGAAAAAGTAGATGGGAGGTAGAGACACCTCTCCCCACCAAACAGGGACCGGAATACCGATATTTTTTCAGTACACGAATATCGATACTTTTTAGAAAATTATCGGTATTAATACCGATACTGAAATACCGATATGAAACCGATAAAATGCCTTTTGAGCTTTCAATTTTTTTCATATCCTTTAGTTTTTTTTAGTTTTCGCACTTCAAATCAGGGCTTGGAAACCGGTAATAATTTTTTGAACCGGTTCGACGAAATTATAGGTTAGTAGGTACTTATCTATCTATACTACCAGCACTTAGTAAAATATTTGAAAAAATTATATATTCCCAATTATTAGATTACTTCACATACAACAATATACTCCATAAAAATCAGTTTGGATTTTTCCAAGGGTAAAAGTACTTCTGATGCTGGAATTGCACTTCTCAAACATATTCTTGACGCTTGGGAAGAAAAGCAGGATGTAATTGGCATTTTCTGTGACCTTTCTAAGGCATTCGATTGCGTTGATCACCAAACACTATTGAAGAAGCTAGAACATTATGGTGTCTCTGATAAGTCGGTTAGTCTTATGAAATCGTATTTGTACAATAGAACTCAGAAAGTTGTAATTAATAGAACTGAATCTACTGGAGCCCCCATCAATATGGGTGTGCCACAGGGATCAATATTGGGCCCATTGCTGTTTCTAATTTATATAAATGACCTTCCCAACTTCGCGTGTAATTTATGTGAGACAGTACTATTTGCGGATGATACTTCCTTAGTTTTCAAAGTAAACCGAGGTAATAACTGTTCGGACGAAGTAAATAGTGCCCTCTCTAAAGTTTCACACTGGTTTAATAGTAATAATTTAGCACTTAACCCCAAAAAAACTAAATGTGTAAAATTTTCATTACCTAATGTTGAGCAGACAAAATTAAATATTAATTTGAATGACGATGAAGTAGACTTTACTGAGAGTACAAAATTTTTAGGTATTACACTAGATTCTCGATTGCAATGGGATCCACATATTGAAGCCTTGTCAAGTAGACTTAGTTCAGCGGCATTCGCTGTTAAGAAAATAAGGCTTTTAACTGATATTGAAACGGCAAGGTTAGTATACTTTAGTTATTTTCATAGTGTAATGTCTTATGGACTGCTATTGTGGGGCTCAGCAGCCAGTATTGAAAATATTTTTGTACTCCAAAAAAGAGCTGTTCGCGCCATATACAATCTACGGCGGAGAGATACCTTGAGAGAATTGTTCAAAGAAATAAATATTTTAACTTTGGCAGGCCAATATATTTATGAAAATTTAGTTTATGTAAGGAAACACTATGATTCATTTGATAAGAACAGCAACATTCACCAGTTTAATACAAGAAATAAAGATAAACTTGCCGTTCCAAGATTTAGGCTTGCAAAAACGAGAGGTTCATTTATGGGGAAAGGCATAGCCTTTATTAATAAAGTTCCACAACAAGTGATTGATCTTCCTTTGCATGAATTTAAAAACCATGTTAAAAAAACGCTCATGGGTAAAGGTTATTATAAAGTTGACGATTATCTTAAAGATCAAAATGCGTGGAAATGATGTAGGTAACACATAACTTGCTAATATAAGTACTTTATTGAAGTAATATAATAAGTCTATGTTGTTGCCAATAATTCTGTCACCCTTTTGTAATTATGTTACCCTGGTAACGATATATTCAAGTTTGTAAATATCGTTACTTATGGCTGTTACAGCTGATAAGTTTCTTGCGCCCGTTCTTCTTGTCAGCTAAAAAAGTCTGGAACGGGTGGTAGGAAAATATAGACGATTCAAAAGTACTTAACAATTAAGTTTATTTGAATAAAGCTTATTTCACTTTCACTTTCACTTTCACTTACATTTAAATCTTTTTTGCACAAAAGGCACTTTGATTTTAAAGATCTTTTATTTATGTCAAAATGTCTGTAAACATTGTTATGTTTTTGCCGTCCCATAATTATAATAAAAAATTGTTTAAAAAACAAAAAACCGACTTAAAAAAACCTGCCTCTAAAAAAAGGAAGAAATAATATACAAATCATTAGATACGCATTATCATTGTTATAATAAAACACGTCTATTAAAGTCGGGTGGGGCTGGAGAACATCTTCCTTTTTTATTCTAAAAGCCCCACCCGACTTCAATTGACGTGTTTTATTATAACAATGATAATGCGTATCTAATGATTTGTATATTATTTCTTCCTTTTTTTAGAGGCAGGTTTTTTGAAGTCGGTTTTTTGTTTTTTAAACAATTTTTTATTTTTTTATTTTTAGTGTAAGTACCTTCTGCATTAGGTAGTGTAGGTATATTATTTAGGTAGAAAAATCGGCTCAGCCAAACGTGAGATAATCGCGGAGAAACATACATACATACAAACTGAAACTTACCTCCTTTTTTTGAAGTCGGTTAAAAAGACTACACAACGGTATCCCTTCCCCAACAAAAAAAATCATCTAATTCGGTTCATAAATAACAAAGTTGTCAAGTTAGTTGATTTAATATCATAGTATTTTCAGGATTACTTGTAAACTACTGAACCGATTTGAAAAAAAATTAAATGGGACCATCTCGCAAGAAAACTCAATCGAACAAAAAAAAATTATCGAAATCGGTCCATAAATGTCGAAGATACGCGCGAACAACGATAAAAAAAAAAAAAAACATACAATCGAATTGAGAACCTCCTCCTTTTGATGAAGTCGGTTAAAAATGTTGAAAAATAACGAACGAAAGTAGTCGCGTGAATAATCAAACAACAAATGAATTAATTAGTTGCATGCTAGCTGCTTGAGCGCTGTTGCCGTACCGTACCTCTCCGCAACCCGCCCGCCCCGCAGCGCGCAAACATGCAACATCGCTTCGCAGCCTAGCATATCAGTACTGGGTATCGATAAATTTATCGATACAAAATACCGGTACTTTATATTACCGATACAAATATCGGTATTTATCTCAGTTATCGATACCGTTATCGATATTTTCGTTAAAATATCGATATTCAGAATATATCGGTATCCGGTCCCTGATCAAGGCTTGAATCTCGTTCTGTAATACGGGCCTTAGACTCAAAAACATCAAAATACAAAATAATGCCAATTGACATTGACATTTTTTCTATAGACAAACGTCGGAGCGATTTCCAACCACCGATTTTCATTGTTAAAAAGTTGTAACGCTCTGACGTTTGGAACGTGAAAGTTGTGACAACCGCCGAACGTCACGCTCTAATTTTTGGAACGCCGTAACGCCGTTAGAGCGTTTGGTTTGGTTGCACTCGGCAGGGACCGGAATACCGATGTTTTTTTTGTATCGATATCGAAATATCGATATCGGAACTGATATTTTGGTATCGATTTATCGATACTGATATCAGTATTTTATTTCAGTACACGAATATCGATACTTTTTAGAAAATTATCAGTATTGATACCGATACTGAAATACCGATATAATACCGATAAAATGCCTTTTGCGCTTTCAATTTTTTTTTTTCCTTTAGTTTTTTTTAGTTTTCGCACTTCGGATCAGGGCTTGGAAACCGGTAATAATTTTTTGAACCGGTTCGACGAAATTGAATGAATTAATTAGTTGCATGCTAGCTGCTTGAGCGCTGTTGCCGTACCGTACCTCTCCGCAACCCGCCCGCCCCGCAGCGCGCAAACATGCAACGTCGCTTCGCAGCCTAGCATATCAATACTGGGTATCGATAAAATTATCGATACAAAATACCGGTACTTTATATTACCGATACAAATATCGGTTATTTATCTTAGTTATCGATACCGTTATCGATATTTTCGTTAAAATATCGATATTCAGAATATATCGGTATCCGGTCCCTGGCACTCGGAGCGTAGCATAGAGTAAGATAAATATAGGTTCGGAACGCAACCGTGTCATGTCATGTGTCATCAGTGTCATGTCAAGCTGTCAAATAGAGGATTGGGGTTTTTATTTACAAAGTTTTAATTATATTCTTAATTTTACGAAGTAAAAGTAGGATTTACAGTAGCTAAGTTTACAAAATTGAAAATGTGTAATATTTGTTAAAAGTTACTTTTATTCAGCAATCTTTGAATCAATTGTTGTACTTACCTACTTGAGAGGAATGCTATTACAATTAGATGATTTCCTTCAGGTTATCTCAGTGTCTCAAAGGGTGGAAGAGATTCACAAGAGGATCCTATTGTTACATAACGTGCCGCCGTGTAAACACACTTTTAACTCATGAGTCTGTTTTAAGCAAACTCCTAAATGTCACTAAAAGTAAGGTTGAGTACATTTGCCTTAAACACCCTGTTATAAAAAAGCTAGAACATGAAAGATTGGAAGCTTTAGTGGAAACTTTGAATAAATTAGGGTTTCCGAAAAAGGTTTTAATAGAAGCACCACAGCTATTTAGTATATTACCCATAACATTGAAACATAGACACAATGTTTTGACTGAATGTGGCCTAGTCGACGTATCAGTAACTCATATTTTAACTTATTTCCAAATCATTAAAATGAAAACAATTGTACAGTTAAAAAGTGCACATTCTTTACCATCCTTTTTAAATGTTGAAAACAGACTTGCAAATTATATGACACAGTGGCCTACAGCTCTAACATCATCAATTTATGTTGACGTTAATGAGATGACTCTATACAAATTAAGACTTCATATAATTCAAAGATATCTTGAACTAGTGCTGGATTTGTCTGAAGATGAATTCAATAGAGGCATCAAAACATACCCAACAATTAAACACCGCCCACTTCAAGCTATTAACGAGACTTTGAGCATATTGCAGTCTGTAATAATGATGCCTAATGAGAAATTGAAAAACAATTTGTATTTAATTCATGCTGAACCTGAAAATTTAAAGCAAATTATTTACAAATTCCGGTCTATTGGTGGGATTGATATCAGAGAAATTATCAGAATGAGACCCAAACTAGCCACTAAAAGTATCACATCTTTGGTAGAAACCAGGAAAATATTAGAGGAGTTTAATATCAGCAATGAGGCCCAAGTAAGATGTTTTGATATTTATACTTTGGGTCCATATACTGTACGAAAAAGATTGGAAGAAGCAAAGCAGTTACCAGAATTCAACACATTCTTCAGCCATCCCAGATTTCTGAAAATGATTCATTACAAAAACACTGCAATGAAGAGAATGATGAATTTGTATAACAACAATAAGAAATGTATTGGTCTAAATATTTTATCAGGAAGCTCGGCTCATTTTGAAACCTTTGAAAAAGCACCCGGTGACAGATTAGGCAAGGGAAAAGACTTAGTATTTTGTATATCAGAGGCATTGGGAAATAGTTATACTATGAGTGATGTAAGGAAAAAAATTAAAAGACATCCCTATTGGATCAATATACCTTTGGTTCAAGTGAAATATGTCCATCAAATGTTATCCTTGAAGTTTACTGATGAAGACATCTTTGTGAACTGTCCAATACTTTTGTATCCTTGGAGTAAAATTAGGGAAATCCTCACTTTATTAGATGGCAAAGACAGTGTGAAAAGAGGACAGTACTTACATGATTACTTGCAAATTAGCAAGTTGAACAATTCTCAAAAGTTGAGCATAGCTTTGTATTTACTTGAAAAGAATCATTACTTTACAGGTAACGGAGTATGGATAGAAGAGAAAACTAAGGCTGTAGTGGATATTACTGATAAAAGTTTTCACAAAAAAAATGAATGTTATAGCTGATTCTTTCCCTTACAATAAATTTTGTTATTAAATAATATAAAATGAATTTTGTTATATAATAATAAATTTGATCATTAAAACGAAAATCTAACATATACAGTTATAGCAATTCACCATGTGTCAGCCGGTGACACGGGTCACCAGTTTACACATAGATATCGGCTCGTAGCTCAAAAACTTTTCGAGTTAAAGTTTTGATAAATTTGGAGTCTAATGCTGCAATTCGGCTGAGAATTTTGAGGTATAGTACATAATCGTAGCTTAAATAATTACGAAAATACAGCTGTGCAAGCCAGTGACACATGCTTCAGCTCGCACACAGTTTTATGCTCGTAGTCTCAAGAGTATTTGAGTGTGATGGTTGTTTTTTTGGATCTTATTGCTGCAATTAGGCTCTAAATTTCTGACTACAGTCTAAAACCCTAACCTCACTGGTTTGCCTTAACGGCATGTGTAAGCTGTAGACACGTGTCACCAGCTCGCACACATAAAACAACTCATGGTAACGAGCTTATGGTGGCTGCTATTAGTATGTCTGGAAGTTTGATTGCTGCTATTATGCTTTAAAATATGGCATGCTTAGAATTTTTCTATAGCCTATGAGGAAGCTGGAGACCCACTCATCTACCATACATCATTCCTACACTGGTCACCCCGACGCTTCCTACATATTCATACATGACAGTCTATTGTTGTTAATTATTAAATGTATTGAAATTGATAATATAACTTACCATTTATTTCATTCCGCACACGATTCCACAAAGAAACGTTCATTTTATATGCTGTAATAATGTTCGGTCTTGTCTGCTCTCGTGCGTCTCCAGACGCACCGGTGGGAACGCACCTTCAGATGTGCTAGAAAGAAGTATGCTCGTAATAAGTATGCTTCTGAGTCTGCTTTCATGAGCAAATGAACACACTCGGAGAGCATGCTATAAATGAGCATAGGTCCTATCTAGTAGCAAAGAAGCGTGCTTTTTTAGCAGCATGTGTATTCCAGGCTTTATGTTACGTGAGCGAGAGGGTTACTAAAGCCGCGATTACCTACATATTCCAATCTAGCATACCAATTTAGAGTTGCCACCCGATCAACATTGTTTATGTTTTTTTAATTTCAATTCCCATCTCCAATCTTTGGACCCCCTAAACGATCAAAATTGCTTGTCAATCATTTACATTGCATTGCTTGCCAATCACATTTTGATCGTCTAGGAGCGATGCTTGACAAGCACCACAGAATAGATAGATTACCGTGGCCAATCAAAAGTAGGCCACGCCCCCAAATGGTAAATACAATGTAAATGATTGACAAGAAATGCTTGATCGTCTAGGGGCACCATTATACAATGTTTATCTTTGCGCACCCGTACCGCCTAACTCAATCGCTTTGACTCTGGCTTTGGTTTATGACGTCAGTGCACAGTCCGTCCTTGTCATCGTGTTATGATATGACAAGGACGGACAGAGCATAGCTATCGCTCTGGCTAAAGCTTTGAGTTAGGCGGTAGGGCCCCCGATATAGGGTAAATTCACTTTTAAAATCGAACTTATTATACAATATTTTTTTATTGTCAAGTACGAGTGGCAACCCGAAATTGGTATGCTAAATCGGCGTATGTAATCGCGGCTTTACACCAATCACCTAATGGACCCCCTTAACGATCAAAATTGCTTGTCAATCATTTACATTGCATTGCTTGACAATCACATTTTGATCGTTTAAGAGCAATGCTTGACAAGCACCACAGAATAGATAGATTACCGTGGCCAATTAAAAGTACACCACGCCCCCAAATGGTAAATGTAAATGATTGACAAGCAATGCTTGATCGTCTAGGGGCTCCAAAACGATCATCGCAGGGTTGCGTTCAGAACGTTTGAGCGCCGGTTGTTGTGTCAACCCATAAAGTTAATGTATATTGTATATTATTGTATATTAACTTTATGTGTCAACCAAACGTTACGCTCAAATGTTTGGAACGCCCGCCGTTAGAGCGTTCGTTTGTTGATAGGTTGCACTCGGAGTGTAGGTTTGGAACGCGCCTCTGGAATTTTAAAATAGGGCGGGGCCATAGCCGGGGCGGAATGTTTACATTGTCTACGGTTTACATGAATGAGGCATAGATATAGTATGAATGCATAGATATAGTATAGTATGAATGAGGTGAGCTGGAGCCACAGACTACATGGCTGAGCGAGCCACGAAAGAGTAACGACACACTGACATGACAACTAACCAGCGACCGACATAGGGATGTCGAAAATTTAAAAAAAATCGATACATAGGTATTTGATTAGATTTCCGGCCAGACACATTAGCGTATAGTTGGCAGCCTCACCAATCTCACCATGGAATGGGGTTGGTAAACTTTTTTGAAGAGAATTGTTTTATATTTTTTTTTGATAGCACAAGTTTGAAGAATAAAGAAAATAATATTATGATTTTTTTATTTTAACTTGTTAACTAAATATATTTTTTTATATTAATATCGCGATAAAATATCAAACATACGGCTGAACACGAAGTTCCTTTGCATTTACTGATTTAAAAAACTGATTGACAGATTTGACAGACAGTGACAAAGAGTAATCATACCTTTGTTTTTTTTTGTTTTGAGCAACAACATAGAAAGTCTTTGGAGCAAAAGCATAACCTACGCATTCAGCCGTAATAGTGATTTATTGTACTATGCTGTAAATTAAAAATTTAATTTTTTATTTAAATTAAAATGAAGCATTATAAAAATTCCGCAATTTGTTATTCCTGACTCCAAAGCAAAAAGCTACCAGAAAATATATAATTCACAACAGTTTTGGAAAAGTTTACCGACCCCATTAGAAGGTTTTGAACAAGGTTAAAAAATTGTTAATAAATAGTGAACTATAGCATATAAATAGTGATACTATGGATCAAAAGATATTTGAGTATCTTGGTGACGCTGCTAACTTGACGTCAAGCTGGCAGACGCCCTAAGAAATACAGTTCGTATCAATGTGATTTATATGCCAAAAAAATGTTAGAAAATAGTGAATCGTATTCGCAAAATTTCAATAATATTGCTTCAATACAAGCCGAGATATTACGGTCTCAAAGTGGGCTGCTAACTTGGCGATTCCAGAGAAAGGGGTACAAATTTTAAACAATTAAATATATCAAAAAATTGTTAGTGAAATTGTGATTCTTACGATATAATATAAATAAAAGAATTCTTCATTGCTATTTTCTAAAAATCGAATGTTAACTTCTACCTAATACTCTGAATATAGACTGTCGATCAATATTGAACTTTGCTCCACAGTAATAAGGTTTAAACTTGATTGCAATCATGAGGTCAGTACTATCAAGCAAAAAAAATGAAATTGATATTTTTTGACAGTGTCAATAACTAGTCATATCCTCGGTTCAATGCTGTTGATTTGGTATAAACAAATATTTTTCTACCCACTTTTTTATTTATTTTATTAAATCTCATCAAAAAAAAATTGATTGTGTCAATAGTCTACTCTCAGTTCATTTATTTAGTTATTTATTCGGAAAAAACTATTAATATTTTCTACTTATATTATCTACTTCCTACTTACTTACCTACCTCATTATTACTAATTTTATTATAACCGTGAAAGGACAAGTTTTGTAATTACTTTCGGATGAATTACAAGATATTTGACAAATTATTACGCGGCGTCGGCGGCGCGGTGGCGGCGTCGTGTACAGGAGCGTTTATGCTAGCTCATGGACCCCCTAACTAAACGATCAAAACTGCTTGTCAATCATTTACATTGTATTTACCATTTGGGGGCGTTGCCTAGTTTTGATTGGCCACGGTAATATATCTATTCTGTGGTGCTTGTCAAGCATCGCTCCTAGACGATCAAAATGTGATTGACAAGCCGATGCAATGTAAATGTTTGACAAGCAATTTTGATCGATTAGGGTGTCCATTAGGTTCAAACTCGATTGCAATAGTGTAGGAAATTGTACGTAATGTCAATGGTACTACGGTCTAGCATTCATTCGGTGAACTGCAGGAAACACAAACGATGCGTTGGTCAAACGTTCATTAGTCTGTTGGTCATTCGGTGAGAATTATAAAAGGGTAATATTTTTATGGGAACTGTCAGTTGATAAAATGGTTTTCGGAATCGTGTTCGGGACTCCAAAAATTGGTGACACGATGGGTGACTGTTTAGGGTTCCGTAGCCTAAATGGCAAAAACGGAACCCTTATAGATTCGTCATGTCTGTCTGTCCATCCGTATGTCACAGCCACTTTATTTCAAAAGTATTAGGACTACACAGTTGAAACTCGGCAGGAAGATGTATTCTCTTAACCGCTTAACGATTTTTACAAAAAAATAAAAGATTAAGGGGAGGCTCCCCATACATGGAATTGAAACCGAAAATGTTTTTTTCATCAAACCAATACGTGCGTGGTGTCTCAAATAGGTCTTCAAAAATAACATTGAGGTTTCAAAGACAATTTTTTCTCAAAGTCAACCTTTTGAAAGATGAACACTGCCAGAGTGGTAAAATGTGTGTCCGGGGGGACACACATTTTACCACTCTGGCACTCCTTACCACACTCTCTCTCTATCTTTTGAAACAAGAGAGTGAAAAATCTAAAAAAAATATATGCTATAGATCTTAAGAAACACTTTCAACGAAAATTGTTTTGAACGAGATATAGTTATCAGTTTTCGAGATATAGTACATTTTCCAAAACCGCAACCATAACTTAGTCATTCATATAAACACTGTGAAAACAAAGCTATTTTTGCAGACGAAAAATGATAGTGGTATGGTATTAAATATTATGGAATGGTATAAGGTAACTAGTAACTACGGAACCCTACTACGCGTGGCCCGACATGCACTTGGCCGATTATTGCCCCATCGGACCGGCAGGCTGATTATCTAAATAGAAACTATTTAGCGATCGGTTTCATTTGACATACATTGCTACTTTTCTTTGGTATGTTTTTTTACCCTAAAAAGAAGAAGCAATGTATCACATTTATCTGTCAAATAAGACCGGTCGCTAGGTGGTTTCTAATTAGATAATCAGCCCATATAACAAAAATACCATTTTTTTTAAAGATAAATTTCATACTTCACTATACGTACGTGCTTGTCATCACAAATATTAATTGAATATCAATAAAAAATAATAATATGAATATTATGATTAAGTATAATCCGCGCGCGATGAGAATGGTAAGGGACCTTGTCAAAGTGAATTGAAAATGACTGTAAAGCAGTAGTGTAAAGCGCCGCGCTGCCGCGTTATGGAGCCCCTAGACGATCAAGCATATCTTGTCAATCATTTACATTGCATTTACCATTTGGGGACGTGGCCTACTTTTGATTGGCCACGGTAATCTATCTATTCTGTGGTGCTTGTCAAGCATCGCTCCTAGACGATCAAAATGTGATTGACAAGCAATGCAATGTAAATGATTGACAAGCAATTTTGATCGTTTAGGGGGCCCATTAGCGGTATCGTGCGCGTCTCAGTTCCAAAAGGTATTATACCATTCTCATCGCGCGCGGATTATACATACATTGAGCTTCGATATCCATTATTAGTTTTTCCACAAACCACCACAAATTACTCGGAACACAAACTAAAAAGTTGCTGATAAAATGTATCGAAACTAAAGACGCATGACATGGGCTAGAATCTGACCACCTGCTTAGTGAGCGCGAGGTTATTGGTGTTTTACGAATAACCCTAATATCAATATTTTTTAGGGAATATTTAAAAATATAATGATTTAAATAATTAAAAAAAAAGTTTTTGATAAGTTTTCAATACTGAAAAATTTATATCGATACATCAATCATGTATTAACGCCCAAAAATATGAATAAATTAAAAAAAATAATAATTTAGTAATAATATAATCGAATATATCGGTATTTTTTCGACATCCCTACTGTTTGCTTGCTGTCAATGTCAAATCAAATCTATCTACTCTTTGGATCAATCAAACAAAGTTATTTATTTTTTAATTTTTATTAAACAAACAATTGATCGAAGTTTACAATCTATTTAGAATAATTTTAAAGTTAACAATGGTTAATAAATCAAAGACGGGTTTATTTGCATTAGGATTCTTTATTTTTGCATCATTATTTATAATCATTGCATTCGTAAGTCCTTACTGGTTGGTAACGGACGGCCAACTCAAAAACCCAAAGTTTATAAAAATCGGTACGATTAATACAAGAAATTGTAACATATAGTTTAAAAGTAAGTGTATAATATTCAGGCATAACAATTTATTGCTAGGTATGTTTTTTTCAGGTTTGTGGGAAGTATGTTTTAATGGTTTTGAAGAAGTTCACCATTGGTATGACACAATATTTAAAGGATGTTGGTGGATATTTGAAGAAGAATACTACATAATTCACGATATTCTCCTGCCAGGTTTCTTCATAGCTACACAGTTTTTCTTCACCATAACCATGTGTTGTGTCTTAACCTCTATGTTCTTATCGTTAATTTATATGAGAAAAGAGAGAGATGATGATAACTATGTTACACTGTTAGTAACTTTGGGAACTGTGTTAGTAATTGGAGGTAAGTAACTTGGTTGGCTTAATCATGGTTGTTTTATGCTAGTATCAGTATTTAGCCAGCCTCCTATCCAATCGTTTGCCACTTGAATTGGGCAGGCAGAAAACAAATAATCTGGTTCCTGAGTTCTTTTAGCTATGGAACACTTTTGGTTCACTGTTTTTGGGAAACCTAAGCTCAAGTAGGAAGTAAACTAACTATGTAACTTTGATTTTTGACTGAGGCTTGATATTCGCATCTTGAAGTATATTTTGACAAAGGAATTTTTAAGATAAACATATTTATTTAGTTAGAACAAAAAGATATTTACTTAACTCTTATAATTTTCAAGGAACCCCTGAGAGCCTCTTACGGAAGCTCAGGGTTCCGTGGAACACCATTAACAGCTGACTTAGAATAAAAATAGTATTTTAATTTTCAGGGATTTCTGGATTGATATCTGTGGTCACTTTTGGAGCAAGAGGAGACGGGCGTGATTGGATGCCGAATTGGGAACACAACGATCTGGGGTGGTCGTTTGCTTTAGGGGTTATAGGGGTGGTCTTCCTGTTCCCCTCTGGAATCCTTTTCTTGGTTGAAGCAAGAGTACAAAAATACAAAAGGTTGCATGAAATGCAAAGTCGTGACCCATCTTCATATACCATGCATGAAAGGAAAGTTGGATTCTCTGGGGGCCACACTGATATTTAAAATTAATGTAATTCTTAAGTCTTAATTTAAATCCGTCCTTGTATGATGCTTTAAATCTTATACAATCTCAAAACATATTGACTGTCAAGGTTATTCCTGAGATGCAAGAAAGAAGTTATTCATGATTTTATCTGCTTTTTACTAGGTAATATTTTACATTTATAATTTGGCTTATGAGATACACATAGATTGCCTTTATTATTATTACTTAGAAAAATAATCTATTACTTTTAATAACTTTTATGTAGTTAACAATCACAAATCTGATTATTTTTTACAAAAGGAAATCACTGCACCATTTATACAAAGTGCCTTTATAGATTTAAGTCTTATAGGTATTATATTATGGTTTACTTATTTTAAGTACTTTTAATAGGTAAGGTATTATGTATGACTTAATTTTTTTTTTCATAATCACAATTTTATATCTTGTATGTAAGAATTTTGTTTGACTTAGGTATTAAAGAGACTTTACATCTAACCTTGTGTAATTAGCTTTCTTACTAACTAGCTCCTTGGAGAAATTCGTTGGTACATTGTTATTAGTGGATAAAGCACATATTGCTGCTTGGAACCCTAGTTGTATGCAGGAAGACTGCCTTTGACCTGCGAGCATTCCATTAATGAAGCCACTTGCAAAACAATCTCCTGCGCCTGAAACACTTATTATTTTTTCGAGTGGTTCTACTGAATAGAGCCGGGCATCTAGGTTGCTTTTTGTAAAATTCTGAAAGGTGATTACACCTCTAGATCCCATTGTTACTATAAGGAATTGTATTGTTTGTGATACAATCTTGCATAGTTGTAATATCTCGCGTATGCTATTGGAGGTATCAATTTTTACTAAAGGATCTATGAAATGCGCCATTGCACGCAATTCTGATAAGTTTGGCGTCGCAAAATTTGGACCATGTCTCTCGATTAGTGGTTTAACAGCTTTTCTCAGGTCCGTGGGTTCGAAGAAAACTGTAACAAAAAAAATTGTTGTCACTTTTGGGTTTTTACTAATATCTCCAAAACAGAGTGTGTTGTAGAAATTGACCTGAATTTTTTTTTTCTACATAGAGGTCAATAGACATTGATTGTAGACACAGTGACTTATTATATTACTTGGTCGTAGAGAAAAATGTTCTCGTTACGAATAAAAATTTTAAAAATTCGCTTACAACTTCTATTCTTCACTTTGTTAAAATTTCCAACGTCCTCTTTTGAGCTATGTAGGTAGGTAGGTACCTACCTATGGATTAAGAGCTAGCCCCGGAAATACGTATACAATTTACAGAGCGACGAAACCTATCTTGTTAGTAAGCCATACCTACTATCATTATTAAAAAGACCTGCTAGATTTTCAGTGGTGGGGGTGGGAGTGGTTGGGCAACAAGGGGGCTGAAAAACTGATTGAAGGTATACAATTTACAGACCTCTGGATTTGGTGTGGTATAATAGCAAGCCAATCATGTATCTAAATCGAATATAACATTGCCAGGCATTTTGGCTGGTGTGGGAAAGTAGTGCCAGGCGGCATCAAAGGTGCGTGAAAAAGTGGTAAAGTTTGATGCCGCCTGGCACTACTTTCCCCCACCAGCCAAAATTCCTGGCAATGTTGGTGTTTATATAACTAAATGACTATTTTACTGCAACAATTTGAGTCATGAAACTTAAAAAATGCGATATCTCATTTCGACAAAATGTCGATTTAGTACGTTTTGGAAGTATAGCGGCGAATCGGCTATGCCTCATATTTTACATGTTTGGCCAGCCACCACCAACGCCCAGCGTGTAAACAGGGGCCCTACCCTACCGCCTATCTCAAAGCCAAAGCGATAGCAATACTCTATCCGTCCTTGTCATATCATAAAAAGTATGAAAGCAGGCCTTTAGTATAAAAGCAGGCCTTAAGCAGTCCTGTTTAAGGCCTGCTTTTGAACTGAACGGTTACTTATTTGCTGATGGTAAGCCCCGGACTGCTTATTATTTTCCATTTGGAATACGAATAATTTAAACTTTTCTTATACTAAATCAAATAAAATCCGTTTTTTGACGATCTACCATGATTATTTTATAAAATTAGACATAAAAACATCAAAAATACAAAAAAATGACATTGACATTTTTTTTTCTATAGACAAACGTCAGAGCGTTTTACAACCATCATTTTTGATTTTTAATATACTATATCTATGTTTTTGATGGTTGTTTGGTTGCAACGCTCTGACGTTTGGAACGACACGGTTGTGTCAACCGAACGTCACGCTCAAATAGATAGATAGATAGATAGATAAAAAGTTTATTTGCTAAAACACACACATTCATACAAATAAATACATAGGTAGGTACATTAAGTGAATAACTCATAAAAAGAAAAAAGGACAAACAAAATGGACATATAAAAGAGATAATCAGAAGAAGGCATGCATGTGTGTGCAGCAGCAAGAAGGGTCCAGTCTCGGTGTTTGAATTTTGCCTTTCGGCAAAACACCGATTTTCAGCCATCACCCAGATGAAACGCGGGTACCAGCAGCTGCGCTCGATCGGGAACAAAGTGTGTGTGTGCTTGTGTGTGTGTGTGTGTGTGTGCGTGTGTGTGCGCTAGTGTGTGTGAGTGCACTGTGTGTGTAAAAATATAAATATAAGACTGGCATTGCAATAATTATTAACAATAACAAATATAAAATATATATATAATCAAATAATAATGGAAATATTCAATAAATTAATTGACAATTGGAATTGAGAAACCAAAGTAAAATAATAATTAGTAATTCGGGTGCAAACAAATGTTTGGAACCCCTTTATACTATATCTATGGTTTGGAACGCCTTTAGAGCGTTCGGTTGTGGGTAGGTTGCACTCGGAGTGCAGGTTTGGAACGCACCTCAACCTAACCACAACCGAACGCTCTAACGGCGTTCCAAACATTTGAGCGTGACGTTCGGTTGACACAACCATGTCGTTCCAACCAAACGTCAGAGCGTTGCAACTTTTTAACCATCAAAATGGGGTTGCGTTCAGAACGTTTGAGCGCCGGTTGTTTGGTTGTTTTTTAACTCGCTCTAAGGTTTGGAACGACCAAGAACTTTAAATGTCAATGTCAATACAAATTCTTCATTTTCCATTTGGAATACGAATAATTTAAACTTTTCTTTATACTAAAGCAAATAAAATCCCTTTTTTGAGGATCTACCATGATTATTTAAAAAAATAGACATAAAAACATCAAAAATACAAAATAATGTCAAATGCCATTGACATTTTTTCTATAGACAAACGTCAGGAGCGTTTTACAACCATCATTTTTGATGGTTGTTTGGTTGCGATTGCGACGCTCTGACGTTACGGTTGTGTCAACCGAACGTCACGCTCAAATGTTTGGAACGCCGGGTTGCGTTCAGAACGTTTGAGCGCCGGTTGTATATCTACCATGATTATTTCAAAAATTAGACATAATAACATCAAAAATACAAAATAATGTCAAATGACATTGACATTTTTTCTATAGACAAACGTCAGAGCGTTTTACAAAAATCATTCTTGATGGTTGTTTGGTTGCCTCAGAGGCGCGTTCCAAACCTACACTCCGAGTGCAACCTAACCACAACCGAACGCTCTAACGACGTTCCAAACATTTGAGCGTGACGTTCGGTTGACACAACCGTGTCGTTCCAAACGTCAGAGCGTTGCAACCATACAACCATCAAAAATGATGGTTGTAAAACGCTCTGACGTTTGTCTATAGAAAAAATGTCAATGTCATTTGACATTATTTTGTATTTTTGATGTTTTTATGTCTAATTTTTAAAATAATCATGGTAGATCCTCAAAAAACGGATATTATTTGATTTAGTATAAAGAAAAGTTTAAATTATTCGTATTCCAAATGGAAAATGAAGAATTTGTATTGACATTGACATTTAAAGTTCTTGGTCGTTCCAAACCTTAGAGCGAGTTAAAAAACATCCAAACAACTGACGCTCAAACGTTCTGAACGCAACCCTGTTAGAGCGTTCGGTTGTGGTTAGGTTGCACTCGGAGTGTAGGTTTGGAACGCGCCTTGGATGGTTGTAAAACGCTCTGACGTTTGTCTATAGAAAAAATGTCAATGCCAATTGACATTATTTTGAATTTTGATGTTTTTGAGTCTAATTCTTAAAATAATCATGGTAGATCCTCAAAAAACGGATTTTATTTGATTTAGAATAAAGAAAAGTTTAAATTATTCGTATTCCAAATGGAAAACGAAGACTTTGTATTGACATTGACATTTAAAGTTCTTGGTCGTTCCAAACCTTAGAGCGAGTTAAAAAACAACCAAACAACCGGCGCTCTAACGTTCTGAACGCAACCCCGTGTCGTTCCAAACGTCAGAGCGTTGCAAACTTGCAACCAAACAACTATCAAAAATGATGGTTGTAAAACGCTCTGACGTTTGTCTATAGAAAAAATGTCATTGTCATTTGACATTATTTTGTATTTTTGATGTTTTTATGTCTAATTCTTAAAATAATCATGGTAGATCCTCAAAAAACGGATTTTATTTGATTTAGTATAAAGAAAAGTTTAAATTATTCGTATTCCAAATGGAAAATGAAGAATTTGTATTGACATTGACATTTAAAGTTCTTGGTCGTTCCAAACCTTAGAGCGAGTTAAAAAACAACCAAACAACCGACGAGGCGCGTTCCAAACCTATACTCCGAGTGCAACCTAACCACAACCGAACGCTCTAACGGCGTTCCAAACATTTGAGCGTGACGTTCGGGGTTGCGTTCTGGAGGCTTACCATCAGCAAATAAGAAACCATCCTTAATACGTTCAGTTCAAAAGCAGGTCTTAAACAAAATTGCTTAAATCGGTACCATGACCGTCTTTTAGGTGAACGGCTTAAAGATTGTTTTGACTCTAGGTGAACGGTTAGTTTGTCTCTGGCATGGTTTGTCACAGATCACTAATGCTTTGTAGACGTAATGCGAAAACTAGTAGTATCTCTTATTAGTCTGTGGATAGCGCTTTACAAGTTGATGGGTCCATTCTGCCAGACAAATCTCTGAGTCATCGATCGCTATATTTTACTTTTCATGGTTAAAAAATGTACTCAATCTCGATCGATGGCTCAGAGATTTGTCTGGCAGAATGCAGTAACCTCAAAAACTCTTGTAATGTATTGTAAATCTTACTGAAAATAATAATTCAATAAATAATAATTATATTAGATTACCTATTAAGAATTTTCTTGTTTCATGGCATTTTTAGTTGCGGATCACGTCGATGTGGATGTTAATGTGACAAGGTTCCTGCGCATTACCAATTGGCGGGGATAGAATTCTGTCTGCTACGCGACGACCGACGTTCTAAATTGACGAAAAATAATATAACGGATACTTACTAGTTTTTTTAATGAGAACATTGCAAATAAAGTATTACAAGTATTACAACTTCAATAACGTATTACTAGGTGCGTGCTCTAATAAAATGTCGCAAGTCTATAAAACAAATTAAACTTACCTATATTATTTCAGTTTTTTATTTTCAATATCATTGCACACCATTAATTTGATAATTACATCTGTTTAAATGTACATAAATGAGACCAGGAGACTTTTGTTCACACATTTATTGACACAGACTCTATTTTATCTTACTTTACAAACATTTTAAACACATAGCATTACTAAGCTCTACAAGAAATAAAACACTTTTAAAGGATACTAGCGCGGTTTTATTAAATGTTCTTTGGTTATTACGTAGTAGGTATTTGGTTTGATTTTTTTCGGCACCTTTGCAGCTGCCGTGGTCACTGGGGGCTAGTATCCGTTAAAATGGTTTTATTTCATGTCTAGTGAGCGCGTAAGCTTGAGAATTGAATAAGCTCTACAAGCTTATGTCACCAACCAAACATTACAACAGTTTCACAAGAAGTGCGTCAAAGCAATGACATTCCTGTCGCATGTAAAGCAGATTGTCAAGCTTAAACTTCGAATGTACCATAGAGCAATGCATGGAGGTCGAAAGCCTCCCTCAATCTGCTGCATATGCTGACCATACTTATTAAAACAGTTTTCTAACTATCTGTACAGCACTACTAAATTTCAAATTATAATATCTGTCTAATCAGACTTATACACTTCTTAAAAGCTTCCTACCAACAGTTACAAAACCTATCTCAAGTTATCTATCTCTCATTTCCCCTGTCTACCCCTTAACATAACATTTGACCTAACGTATCCCAAACATTGAAACACTGCAAACATTCCAAAACTTTCTATCTGCCTCTCCATTCCTATAACCCGTTACATACAACACTTCTCGAGCTACTTACTACATTTCAAAAACCAAACCTTTCAATTAACTTTAACTCCTACTCGACCTATCTTATTACACATCATAAATAACTTAGTCATCTCACACTGTTAAGTTACTTCCTCACTCGAATATCTAACTAATCTAACTGACATACAAAATACAAACAAACACAAATACAAACAACCAAATACAAATCTTCAATTATAAAAAGTAAATGTGATAGAAACTTAAGGCCAATCTAACAAAATAGTTTTGTACAGTAACTTCCCAAGGTTTAAGTTATTCACCGTTTTATGTTGCCGTTGTTTATTTAAAATTCTGAAGTCAATGATTCACTTACTTTTATATTTCCACACCCCCTTAAATGAATCATTACATATGCCAAGATACACCCCCTTAATTAGTATATGCACCCCCTTAACTCTTTAACTGATAATGTGAATTGACTGGGCTTCTTAAGTTTACATCACGCCTTTACATCTTTCTTATACAAATCTTACACCCTATACAACTTACATACTAATTCCCCACATATTGACCAAAAACGCACTTATTTCACTTTTTCCCGCACTTATCACTACCTAACACTCACTCTGATACAAGTTTTCTTCGACACCTTTCAAACTCCACTGGCGACAAACACTTTGTGAGTTGTGTGTGAGTATATCTGCGAACCCGTTGGACAGTATTTGACTGTTATTCTATTTGCATCAATCTGATCTTTTAGGTAGTATAGTATCTCACATCTATGTGTTTACTTCTTTTATTCATAATTCCTTTCTTCATAAGTCAAATCGCTGACTGGTTGTACACTTTCATTTCTATTTCTAATTTCTCATTGGTCATTTCATATATGAAGTCTCTGATGAACAGGAGTTCTTTGCAGCATTCTGCTGGGGCTATAAACTCTGCTTCCGTACTTGACAGCGCTACGATCGGCTGCTTTCTTGAGCTCCATGCCACTGGTCCACCGTTCAGCCAAATCACGTTAACCGACGTGCTACCTACGCCTAGTGTCTGAATCCCCCGCGAAATCTGAGTCACAGTACGATCGAAGCACTTTATCAGCTTCACCAAAATGAATACCTTTATTTTTCGAAATCGTTTTTGCATTGTCTAAGGCCGGTATTACAGAACGAGACTCAAGCCTTGATCTCTACTTAAAACTAGATTTAGACTAAAATCATTCAAATTTGGAGCACTTTGTTGAAGCGAGCAATAATCATTTTCTTCTTTATTTGATTATTATTATTCATAATAACATAAAATGTGATGCAAATTAGGTACTTATTTATGGGGTCTCATCTCTCTCTCATCGTTTCTTTTTATTTTAGTCAACAACATATGAAGACGTCGCGTTGCCTTTATCCAACTGTTAAATAATAAACATTAAAAGAAATTCACAAATCTTAAAATTTTCACACCAAATTAACTAAATACACTAAACAATTTTGAAAAAGTTGATCACGTAGGAACTTTTTATGACGCTATAAAACAGCTCCCAAACTGTCAAACCGTGCGTCATGGTACGCTTCGTCCATACATAACAAATGGTGAACGGTTTAAGAGCGTGTATTAAAGCAGGCCCTCCGCAGGCCTGCTAAATCGAGGTCATGGTACGAAAAAGTAATGCCGTTCAATATAAGTCCTGCTATAAGAGCTCATAGTAAGGCCCCCGGGGGCAGGGACGGATACCGTTATCCAAATAATACCGGTATCTGACCAAAACATTTCGTTATCGTAACGTTACTCACGAAATACCGCTACTTATCAAGTAACGTTACTAAAATACCGATACCATAACGTTATTATGATAACGTTATTTTTAACGTTAATTTTGCGACCTGATAACGGTATTTTTAACGTTAATTTAGCGACCCTTACTTGCTGCGCCGACCGCCCCGCCCGCGCATCCGCCCGCACGCACGACACCCCCGGGCCCCGCCCCTCTCGCGCGCGGCGCGTTATTGTTTGCTTATTTACTTACTCTACTCGACGTCTATAAATAAATGCACGCGCATCGCGCTGTTTACAATCTGTTTAATTAAAGTTCTGTTTGTGGTAATTCTACAAATTAAATGTGATATCAGAAAATCGTTTTATAATATTGATTATATTGTAAAAACTACATTTTATAGTAATATGTAACTACGTTTTATAGTAATATAAAACTACCTATGTTTGTTTTTGAGAATTCCACCTAGGTTTTGTTTGTTTTCATGAGTAGGTATATAATTATACATTTTGAATTTTCACTAGCCTTTTCTGTTACATCCTGTATAATGCAAAAAAAGCTAATTTAAATAAGTTCGATATAATTTCTAGGTAAAAATTGGTAACTGACATACAATCACCAAAAACTTATTTGCATCTTAATCTCTTTCCGTCGTGGGTTTTTTGAGATATAATTATTAAGAGGGCGCATTCTGCACACTAGCGCCGCCAATGGAAAAAAAATCAAAGTGCTTAAATAAAGACAAAATTGTGAATTATCTCTCTGTAGTGCACTCCGAACAAGCTTTGTGGTACTTTTTATCACTTAATCAATATTTTCTACCCTGTCGTTTAGTTAAAAGGACTTTTATTGCGAAAAGTGGCCACTTTTAGCAATAAAAGTCCATTAAACTAAACTACAGGCCCAAAAATATTGTTTGAGTGATAAAAAGTACCACAAAGTGTGTTCGGAGTGCACTACAGAGAGATAATTCACAATTTCGTCTTTATTTGGGTATTATGATTTTTTTTCCATTGGCGGCGCTAGTGTGCAGAATAAGCGCTCTTAAAGTAATTATAAGTACTGTACTTATAATTTCTTTGATAATTGGGTTGGTAAACTTTTCCAAAACTGTTGTGAATTATATATTTTCTGGTAGCTTTTGGCTTTGGAGTCAGGAATAACTAATTACGCAATTTTTATAATCCGTAATTCAATTTAAATATTTACAGCACAGTACAATAAATCACTATTACGGCTGTATGCGTAGGTAATGCCTTTGCTCAAATATTTTTTTCACGGAATGAAAGGGTTTATCGTTTCGTTGGGTTGGGTTTAATTTGATTTTGCACGAGTTGTAACGATTTTCATATGAATTCAGCGATAACATGAATCATCAAATTGACGGGACCAAAGCTTTAATCACAAAACTTTAAATCGGCACTTACAATTGTGTTTAAAATTGAGCATATACATGTACATATGTAGTACTAAGTCTTCGGGTGTGAATTACCTGCCTCTGAGTTATAAAAATGAGAGTCATAAAAATGCAAAGATTTGTAATCATCTATTGCTATACATACAGGGTGTCAAAACTAGAAGATACCAAATTTTCAGTGGTGATTAGGTATTAATCATAGAAAACAGGAAAAATTAAATTAAAAATCCCCGACAGGAATTTGACAATGCACCAATAAATTGTACTTACTTCTTACTGTTAAAATCTTAATAAAATCTTTACATCATAATCAAATCATTACCATTATACTTACTTAAATAACTTTTGTGTTTTTTTAATTTTATACAGCATTATCCAGTTTACCAAAGAAGCTTTATATTTTTATTAAGCACGTTATACTTAATTGTACAAAAAAAAATTTTTAACCATTTTCTGACTATGTACCTTCTACTTAGGTCATAGTAATCAAAACCTATCTAATAAAAAACTTTAACTTCTGAGAAATCCAATTTTAACTAATGATAAAAAACGAAGTAGGTTGGAATAAAAATAGTCAATCGACTTGGCATAGTAACTCACTGCCGTGCTTTCTGCAGTGCAATTCGCATAGCCCTTCACTAATGTTGCATTAGTGAGTGCTGTCAAATCGTAACGTTTTGTTTTGCAGTATTTTTCATACAAATTTCGCGGATTTGACACTTATTGTCATTTCGCTCACTAATGCAACATTAGTAAAAAGCTATTGTGATTATTGTACTGTACTACAGATAGGTCTTTTAAATTAAACGTTAAAAAAATATCTAATTCATCATAAATTAAGAATTTATCTCAGATTCTGTCATATTCACTTCCTGCGAATGATATTTTCTGTGTGTATGTAAAAAATTCAATATTCTTGCAAAAATTCTTGTCCGCATACAAGGTTGAATATACTGGAGTTCTTCGCTTATGAGCTTCGAGAAGTAGTCGTTGCGTTTATCAGGGTCATTTTGCATAATAGCACAATCCAAACACTTCGAATTCGAAGTCCTTACTTCAGGCATACAATCTTCATCATCATTCTTGATTTCTTCAAACTTTTCAAAATCTTTACATTCTTTCCCCTGGTCCCTAGTATAACTTGAACATTCTTTTTCAAGTTCTTCTTTCATATCTTGAAGCTTTATATTTTTTTTAATTCTTGATGCCAAATCTGGATCGCACCATTTCTCCGAGTTAAAAACGTCCGGCGATGCGGGTCGTTTTGCTAAAATGTTAAAAATATCTTGAGATAAATAAAGACTTGATGTAGTGTAGGTAGGTACCGTTAAGCCCAGTTTACACATCCATAAGTAAGAAAGTAATAATATCGTAATTAATTTTCTGCTTAGAACGAATACCATTCATAAAAGAATCCTAAAACAAGTTAAATAAATAGATTTTGAAGTTCATTGAGATATTTATTAATTTGGTATTATTTAGGTATAGAAAATTTCTTTCGACAATAAAGTATAGGTATTATTTTTTGTATTATTAGTATAAGTAATATAAAAGTGTTTGGAAATAGCCTTATAAAGCCGAATATTTTAGATAGGGACTATCAAACTGAACAACTTTTACTATGGGACCAACTCTGAATTCGCGAAAACATCTGCAAAAAACAATAATGAGAATATTAAAATGTATGAAACAGTTGATTTTTTCGCGATTTGAGAGTTCCATAGTAAAAGTTCTTCAGTTTGATGGTCTCTGTCTACCATACTCGGCTTTATAAGGCTATTTACAAACACTTTGTATAAATAAATAATAACATATAAAGTATAGGTATTATGTTTTGGTAAGTATTAGTTTTTGGTATTAGGAAGGAATAGATCTTGCAACTAATGGCCGCTATTCGTCAACAATTCGTGAATTAATCGCTTACGTAATTAAAGCTCCCTCAAAAAACATTAAATACTTAAAAATCTGTAAAAAACGAGTTTATTTTTTTATAGATATTTAAGTAGTTGCCTCACAGACATTTCATTAACCACAGGCTAAACAAAATGCGCAACCGTATAATATTGATCGTGCACCTTTATGAACTTACTTACTTGCCGAAGTTAATCACCGTTTGGACGCAACTTGCCGTTTTCCGATTAAGTAAGTAAGTAGAAGGACAGTTGAACTTACTTACTTATGGTTGTGTAATTCGGCCTATATGAACTTACTTACTTGCTGGACGGAACTTGCAGTTTTCCGATTAAGTAAGTAAGTAGAAGGAATTAACTTCGGCAATTGAGTTCATAAGTCGACCGCGCGTGTCGGATAACGACGACATTGCTTGCTACCCTGTAAATAATTCTCTTGGGACAATCAGAGATGTAAATTAAAAACCAATATATACCATAGGTAACAGATATTTTTTTGGGACCCATACAGTCACGAGCAATAACATGTACACACCATAGAACTTTGTCACATTACGTTTTGAATAACCTAGGTATAACATTATCACACTGAGATATATGCTGAGATATAGGCTTGCAATTCGAATATTCGAATACTTCGAATATTCGCTTCATTTTGCTATTCGAATACTCAAGCTGGTGATATTCGAATATTTTCTACTTCGTCAGATTTAAGAAAAAGTCGTTCATTAAATACCCGAATAGCGTTTGTGCGCATAGAATGAAGCGTTTAATGTTCACTTTCCTGTCTATTTATTTGTTTACGTATGTTGTTTGTTTGTCCACAAATTGCAAACAATTTTAATCTAGCTTCCCGATGAGTAAAAGACTTGAAACTTAAAACATAGGTCAAAAATCAAGGTCAAGTCAATAAAATGTCATAGTCATTGCGCTGATTTGAAGATGAAAAGGGAAGAAGACCATAAGAATCTGTAATAAAAGCATGTTAAAAAAATACGAATTTTCGAATATGTCCATTCGCTCAGATAGTGTCGGTACACCCACAAGCACTTGTGTTCAGAGACAGGAGTACTGGTATCAAACACACCTTTCACTGCGGCATTTCTATGTAAACTGCCGAAATCCAAATTGACTTGCGGGTGTACGCCGCATGCGGTATCCTTTGTTTATGCGGCGGCGTTCTTTGACAAGGAGCGGCACGTGCAAAGGCGGCGTGATAAAAGGGCGACACTATCTTACCGAACGGACTTTACATTTTATTGCTCGTCGTGACTGTACACGATAAATGTATACTATTTTTTTAGCCTTTGGTTATAAAAGTCTGTGAGGCAACAACTTAAATAATCTAGAAATAAATTAAACTCCCTTTTTAATTATTTTTAAGTATTTAATGTTTTTTGAGGGAACTTTAATAACGTGATTAGCGATTAATTCCCGAATTGTTGACAGATAACGGCTATTTGTTGCAAGATCTATTTCTTTCTAATACCAAAAACGAATAATTATACATATTTACTTATATAACTATCCTTACTAATACCTATTATAAATGCGAAAGTCCGTTTGTTTGTTTGTTTCCTTGGTCTAGAGACGCGGGCCTAGACGCGAGATAATTTCGTGCGAGTTGACGAGACGACTTAACCACAGAACAACTCATTGTACCTACACTTAACTCCGCTATCTAATAGGTAGGTATCTAACTAGCTCACTTTCGCGTTTATAATATTAGTAAGGATTATTTATTATATTACGAAGTTCCACTGATGTTCATTATTTCATTAAACACACAACTACTATCCCCGTTAATTGGTAATGCGCCTGGCGGCCATGATTTTAACCTCAAAAACGAAAAACAATTGTAATTTTTTATATACATAGGCCATTTCTTATTAAAAATAAGAATTCAATAATTAATTTATTATATAAGGTACCTATTAGAATTTTATTGCTTTTTGTCATTTTTAGTTGCGGATAATGTTGATGTTTATGTTAATTTGACAAGGTTCCAGCGCATTACCAATTGACGGGGATAGTACACAACACAACTTGTTTTTTTTAACCGTTAAATTGAAGAGCTCTCATTCACTTTACAACCGAATTGAAATTAAACACTTACCGTTGCTCATTTTAGAGCCGGTGGATTGCTTTCAAGTTTTCGCAAAACTTCACAGCACAGTGCAAAAAAATCAAAATATAAAAAATATTACACTCGCGCACGCATGGCGAACTGAACCTGTACTGATGTTAGGCGACCGACAAAGCCATGCCGGCCGGCTACGGACTTGACTAACGTTACCATTACCGTTACTCAATTACCGATATCTCTAACGTTAATAGGGTAACGTTACAAGAAAAAGACAACTTAATAATTACCGATACTAATACCGGTATTTTTTACCGTTATCAGTAACGTTATTTGTATAACGTTATAACGTTACTGATAACGTTATACGATAACGTTACCCAGAAAATACCGGTATTCCTGTCCCTGCCCGGGGGCTTACCATCAGCAAATAAGAAACCGTTCAGTTCAAAAGCAGGCCTTAAAAAGGACTGCTTAAGGCCTGCTTTGATACTAACCGTTGAGGCCATAGTACGAAAAAGTATGGCAGTTCAATATAAGCCCTGCTATAAGAGCTCATAGTAAGGCCCCAGAACGTTCGAGCGTCGGTTGTATGGTTGTTTTTTAACTCGCTCTAAGGTTTGGAACGACCAAGAACTTTAAATGTCAATGTCAATACAAATTCTTCATTTTCCATTTGGAATACGAATAATTTAAACTTTTCTTTATACTAAATCAAATAAAATCCGTTTTTTGAGGATCTACCATGATTATTTTAAAAATTAGACAAAAAAACATCAAAAATGCAAAATAATGTCAAATGACATTGACATTTTTTCTATAGACAAACGTCAGAGCGTTTTACAACCATCATTTTTGATGGTTGTTTGGTTGCAACGCTCTGACGTTTGGAACGACACGGTTGTGTCAACCGAACGTCACGCTCAAATGTTTGGAACGCCGTTAGAGCGTTCGGTTGTGGTTAGGTTGCACTCGGAGTGTAGGTTTGGAACGCGCCTCGGTTGACACAACCGGCCCGTTCCAAACGTCAGAGCGTTGCAACCAAACAACCATCAAAAATGATGGTTGTAAAACGCTCTGACGTTTGTCTATAGAAAAAATGACAATGTCATTTGACATTATTTTGTATTTTTGATGTTTTTATGTCTAATTTTTGAAATTATCATGGTAGATCCTCAAAAAACGGAATTTATTTGATTTGGTATAAAGAAAAGTTAAAATTATTCGTATTCCAAATGGAAAATGAAGAATTTTTATTGACATTGACATTTAAAGTTCTTGGTCGTTCCAAACCTTAGAGCGAGTACAAAAACAACCAAACAACCGACGCTCAAACGTTCTGAACGCAACCCTAGAGATGATATATTCTCTTTGATTGAACAAACTGTCAATCTGTCATCTGTCATGTCAATTGTCAAACACAAAACAAAGGCAAAAGGCAAGCAAGCCAGTCGTCGTATTTTATTTAGTGAATCATTTTTATTTCAGTTTAGGATTATAGTTTATAATATAGCCGACATTAACCAAACATTAAGTAGAGCTATAAACGACGGACGTCTTTAGACAGTAAGTGATTTCATTTATATTTATTTATTATCTCATGGCAGTTGCTGACGAGTTAACGATATCTTTAAGAATTGTTAGCATACCTACCTAATACCTATTACTAGCAATTTTTACAAAGTGAATGTATGAAATGCAATATATGTAATACCTAGTCAAGTCACCCCATTATCTTCACACTACCTATTAATTTTCTAAGTAGGTACCTACCTAGCCGACTTCAGAGGGGCCTAGCCAAAGTAACATTTGCAAATCTTCGTTATCGGCTTCGCTTTCGAAACATGTATGGGATTGACATAAGGTTTTGAAAATTAAAACGTCAAATCCATACATGTTTCGAAGCGAAACGATAACGAAAATTTGCAAATGTTACTTTCGCTAGGGGGGCAGGCAGGTTAGGCACTTAGTTGAGGTAAATACCCAGTTATAGGAATCTCTGCTAATCTTCAATAATGAATATGAATACTAAACTTTAAACTTCATAATGAGTGGTACTCAAAATGTTTTTTGTGTGAACTCACTGTGAAAAATAGTTTTTAATTGGGAAGTGTGTGGAATTCACCAGCTTTTTGTTTGTTTTGTTATGACCAAAAAATATTGGCGATCTTTACTCGAAAGTCTCTACGATCTATGATCAAGGAAGTTATTAGGTTCTTTTAACAGCCGCAACAGGATAACAGCAATTTTCCTATTATTGTATGGAAGCTTATAAATAAGCTCAAGTAAGCACTAAAACACCCCTCTATGTGAATTGACACAGAAAAAAACAAAAGGTGACGCCCGTGACTTTGTCTGTGAGGTCAGTTATTTCTCGATCTCGATCCCTCGGGAACAGTACTTTTTTGAGATGAAAGATACCCTATATCCTTTTCTGTACCCCTGACAACATGTATGCAATTGTGAAATTTCATGACGATTGGTCGAGTTGTTAAGACTTAAAGGAGTAACAAACAAACAAACAATTACACTTAACTTATATTAAGTAGGTAATCTAGGACTGCTTAATTTCATGTGCAAAATAAGTCTTGTCCTTGTAATATTTGATTTGTTATACAGTACCTTTTAGTTTGGGCTGATTTTAAATATTTTTTACTATAACTTAAGGAGTTTATGTAGTACCTGAAGATGAAGTAAAATGTTAATCACATTGATTATGAAATGTTTAATCCACTAGCTACATTGCTTGACCGTTGATTTTGGAATTCTCTATATTCTTACTTCAAATCTGATCAAAGTTTCAAATCCAAAGTATGTAGTATGGCTATCATAAAGATAAAAAATAACCAAAATCTACACATTATACTACCTAGTACGCAAAAAACCGCAAATCAATCTACAGCAAAGCCATTTGGTACACGTATACTTGAGGTCAGACATTATTTTGGACCCGCAGTTCTTAAAAATTGTAGGAGTTATGGTGTCATCTTTTTTTGTATAAGGAAAAAATTTTTTTGTTCGAAAACGTATCGTGTGTGGTATCGAATGAAAGGGCTTACTGAGCCGGTTCTAAAAATATATCACATCATTACATTTCAGCTACTTCTTTAAATTAAACCAAAACATACCAAGTTTGTTAAGGTACTTAATATATAAAAATAGCATTGTGAATGCTAAAAATCTAAAAAAAAACAATATTATATAGCTGTTTCATCTTAATTAATTGTCTGGCATCTGTAAAGATGTTGCATTCGAATGTTGAAGGTAATTCTTCACATTGATGAAATAACGCTGGCTTACAGCGAAAACGTAAAAAGTATTAGAAAATTTTGCCACTAGCGACTCGGTAGCATAATTGGTTAATGCATTGGGCCGGAATCCTAAGGGTGCGGGATCGAGTCCCGTCTGAGCTGCTACGGGTGAGTCGATTTTTTCTTATATTTTTTCAGTTATATTAAGTAACTTAATATATAAAAATAGCATTGTGAATGCTAAAAATCTAAAAATTCAATACCAAGTTTGGGTTCGATCCAATGTGGTGAAATAAAATTATTTTTTGTAAAATTCACCTTAAGAGATATAAAATATCCTCAAATCAAACCACAAGAAAGCAATTTTGAAAACATCTATGTGTATTTAGTATTTTTTTCTAATTTTTGCCCAAACTTTTATGTTTGTATGGGATTTTTGGAAATTGATTTTTGGTTTAATTTAAAACAAGTGCTTGAAATGTAATTATGTGATATATTTTAAGAAACAGCTCAGAAAGCCCTTTCATTCGATATCACACACGATAGGTTTCAGAACAAACTTTTTTAAATCATCCTACTAATATTATAAATGTGATAGTTTGTGAGTTTAGATGTTTACTAGAGTTGTAACGGAACCTCGCCTCCGCCTCCGCGGAACTTCCGCAAGAAATCTTACCTCCGCCTCCGCAAGTTTTTAACGGAGTTTTAACGGTGGTTTGTTTACGTTTTTTCATGCGACTATAGTATATTCTACTATGACGCGGCGCAGCACGCACGATTGATGTGACTAAAGTTCATTGATTACTGAATAAACGAAATACGAACAAAATACAGTAGTAATGATGAACAGGATGTAAAAAATTACATCACCGTTAGCAAATAGCAATCTCATGCTATGAAATATATTACAGAAAACCGGCTCCAACTAAACGAAGACCCTTTACTTACACGCAAGTCTTTTCTCTCATCGTCGACTTATTGAACGCTGCGCCGCACCGCCAGGTTCAGTACCTAGACGAATACCGCTAGAGTTTTAGGTTTCAAAAATATTAAAGTTTGTTTTTTTTTTCGTATATAGTTTCTGCACCATTAACTAAGACTAATACATGAATTTGTGTCATTTTGGGTGGATGCATAAGTGACAATTTAGGTTTTTGTCTTTTTTAACACTATCAATCGAAAAGAAAATTAAAGTTGAAAATTTTACTTTCATGATGATTACGAAGTCATAACCGATGTACATGAGCTTTTTGTGTCATCTTTGTCCACGGGAACACTGTTGTTTAACTGACACAATTTGTGTCGTTTTTATCAATGGAATCTTATATCAGATACAGTTGAAGTTAAAGTTACCGTTACCTACTATAAGTCAGTTTGCACTGGACGAAAATGACACAAATTAGGTTTGTACACTACTCAGGCTATCTTAAATACAATACCATTGAGTTTTTTAACTTTAAATCAATTTTGTCAGTTTTGTGTTCAATTATTTATATCGACGACAAATAATCGAATTTCTAAAGATGCATCAGCTAGATGTGACACAAAACGCAAAAATAAACGTTTTATATGCAAGTCTATAGACAGACAAGATTTCATAAACTTTAGATTTTTTTAAGGTTATACCCTCAAAATAACGTATTGGTATCGGTCTAACCAAGAAATCGCATAGGTGACAAAGCTGTAAACCCACTGCAAAAACCATTATTTGTGAAATATAATGCCTCTTGTAAATTTTGATTATGTACCTACACTACCTACCAATAATAGATTTCATTTTTAAAGTAAATTTTGACTTCCAATAATAGGTATTTATTGTTATTCTTTATAATGTATTTCATTTTTATACTTAAATGATAAAGAATCTTTTTCTTTTTTCCACCTCTGCCTCCGCTTCCGTTAACTTCCGCTTTCACGGAGGTCCAGTTGTGCACCTCCGCCTCCGTTACAACTCTAATGTTTAACACCACCACTACTAGACATGGGTTGTAACAGGGTAAATTGCCTACCTGTTACAACTGTTCCTGTTACACTAAAATAACAGTGCCAACAACCTGTTACAGAAAATAACAGCCATGTCGTAACAATTTGCCTACATTGTTCCGCCTGTTCCGTGGAACAAGCGCTTGTTTTGTCTAACTTATTGGCTACTTTATATGAAGAAAAGAGAAAAAGCTTGCTATTTTTAGCTTTTATGATCATAAACTGAACTTTTTACGTTAAACAAGACTAAGCTTTGTTACAAAGAAGTAAAATCTAATATTACAAATCATTTTTCCAATACAGCAGTTACGGCGCACCCGCGTCATCTAGCGTTTTTATTCGGTGAACCATCATGTCACCTAATGAAGTTGCTTGCTTGCCTTCATTAAGCAGTTTACTTAAATTGCGATAGATGGCAGTAATTAAAACAAAAATAATTACCAATTTTTAAAAATAAAGTTAGAAAATATACATTATAGTTAAAAAAAACTGGTGCAACCGATTTTCAACCTTATTAGAAAGGGATGGTGCTATTAATCGCATACAGCGCCATCCCTTTCACTGCTAGACGATCAGGCATTTTTCCAAGAATTTTCATGTCAATCATTTACATTGCAATACTTCTTTTCTTTTCCCTAACAACTGGCAGCACTAGACATTCCATTTTCCTACACCCGCCCGCATGTCTTGCTTTGCCTATGTGATCGTACACACGCGAGCGTTTTTTTCGACGCGCGTTTTTTTTACCGCTCTTGATGTTCAATGCGAAAAGGTCGCTTGTGTGAACGAGCCTTAAGCGATCTAGCAAGCCCGGAGGCTGATTACGTAATTTTGTTGCAACTCTGACAGAAATCGCAGTTACATTGCTGCTTTAGTAAGAACCAATGTGACATGTGACGTTACTTAAAGCGGCAATGTAACTGCACTTTTAATCGAGAATTGTTAGGAACAGACTTACGTAATCTAAGAGCTGAACTAGTAGTAAGCCCTTGCCACAAAGCAGGGCTTTGTGTGGGCCGATACTATAAATTAGAAAAAAATATTTTAATCTACAATATCGGCCCTGCATGCCTACACAAATAATACGCGATTTAATATCCTTTAATAATCTCAAAAAATGAAATTATAATTTTCATAACACCCGATATCCCTGTTTCCCACCGTTTAACTTGACATTGGCAAATGGCAAAACAGTCAAACTCTGTTGCCGCAAAAAAAAAGAACAAACACTCACACAGGAACAGTATAGCACGACCAATTTACAAAGTCGAATTTACTAAGGTTTTCAATGGACTAAAATGTATTTTTGATATGGTCGGTTTATATAACAGGTAAAAATAACAAGCTTTGTCTCTTTTCTTTCCATATGTTAGAGTGAGGTAGCGCTTGTTCCAAGTAACAGGCGGAACAATGCAAACAGGTTGTTACTCTGATAACAGGCATAACAGTTCGGTACAGGGTACAGTGGAGTATTTGGAACAGTGAAGACGGTAAGAACAGACTGTTTCGCCTGTTCTTTTGAGTAACTGTTATTTCATAGCGCTCGTAACAGGACGAAACAGTTACATTTAATTATCTGTTGTTTTTATCTGTTACGATAAATACGCCTCATGTCTAACCACTACCACCACTAAGTAGACCACAGAGGCGGTTATTATCAACTGTTTCATTGACTCTTTCGGGTTTTCACAGTAACGAGCATCCATAAACTTAATTTTCAATACAGTTGCTCGAAAATGTAAGTTTACGATGACAGTCGAGCGTGAGTTGATTTTACCGTACGCCGCGCCGCCGTGCGTTTTTGTTTACGGATTATAACAGCGTGCAGAAAGTTGATTTTACCGCACGCCGGCGCCGGCGCCCCGTGCGTTTTTGTTTACGAACTTTTTTTTAAATTTCTACTAGCTTCCGCCCGCGACTTCATCCGCGTGGACAGTAGAAAAATATTGCAACCAGTTTAAAATGACCCCTTTAGTGTATGAAAGCTAGTACTACGGAGAGTTCAAGCTGTTTCCCTGAAAATTTATGAAACATAGCTTAGATTTTAAGTTGGACCTCAATCTACTAAATTGTGCAAAGTCCATCAAAATTCGTTTAGCGGTTTTTGCGTAATTCGCGCACAAATATTTAGAATTTACAGTTTTATTATATGTATAGATTACAATTTCAGTAGTAAGTAGTCAGTACCTATAATGTTTTCTCGCAAATGTATTGAAAAACGTAGGGCACACGGTTGTTAAGGTTTTTTAAAACTCGCGACGATTATAAACGCTCGCCTGCGGCTCGGGCTTATAAAACGTCAACTCGTTTTAAAATCCTCCTTACCAACCTTGTATCATAAACTACTATTATAGCTTTAGATAGATAAGTAGACGAGACGACGTTAAAATCGACGAGAATTTTGATAAACTATTCCAGTACACCTACGAGGATGAGGCCATCCATCATCTCAAATTATCAAAGGCACTAATCCACATAAACATTTCTTTAATAATAGAGTAGTTGAAGCTTGGAAAAAGTTTCCAGAAGAAGTGATATCTGCATAGAATACGAAACAGTTTATTTAAGAACAGATTGGACAAATATTTAAAAACCAATGATAGATTAACTCAACACATGATATACCTAACTGGATACAGGCTCTTATCAGTTGTCTCAACTGCTTGCCTGTCAATTATATAATAATAATAATAAATATGTAATGGCGCAATATTGTGTGACCATCTGACCATGCGCTATACACCCATCATTATAAGTAGGTACCTATGTACCTATTTCCAGCACAGTCCTTAAAAAAACCAAATGTACAATTTGTAATGCCAACTTAGGACTTCTTAGGACCTTCAAGAAATTCTGACTATTATGTCAACCCATCATACCCAGTATTCTATCCATTGAATTCCGTTACAATAAACAAAGAGAATACGACGAGACGACGAGGTCTTGGCCTCTGAGTTGCATGGCTATCTAACACGTCTGAATATTCAGTGTCTTTATAAATTCGGTTCCATTCGATGAGTGAGTGACCGCCTATCTGGTCGAGTGGTTCGGCCACCCATGTAAGTCGCAGGGGTCCCGGGTTCGATTCCCAGGGGGGGTACAATTTATATTTGGTTTGGTTGGTGGTAGGGCTTATTTCAAGTCCGCCTGGCTCCACCATCTTACCTAAGTAAGTCTGGCGCCATAACAACAACAATTTTTTGCTGATACCTATAGGAAGGAAACTCTATGTGCATTGAGTGCGGATTTTAAGCAACAAAGCTCAAAAGATTTGAATAATGATTTTCGACTCGTTTTGTAAGTTCCCACAGTGTGGTGGGCTCGTGTGAACTTTTTAGCATTGTATTTCTGGGTGAATGTTACGAACGTGTCTGTTTAACATTACACTACTGTGCATGCCTTGCGTATGTTGCGAAACACTGTTGTCCATCCGAAGCATACATACAACCTTGTTAGGGTGTTAAACGACAAAACCTTTTAAGGCGTTGTTATGTCAATTAGCTAAGTTCGTGAACTAAATTAAGTCAGTTTTTGGCACACGTTATCATTATATAGGTAATCGTTGCACGGTGCACCATAGATAATAATAACAATTATTCAATCCGTTCAAGAGATCGGATTTGTTTTCTATATCAGGTGAATTAAGTCTACGACGGGATATTTTATTATGCAATTCCCACAGATCGCATTATGAAGGGCATGCACGTTCCTAGTACGTTTCATTAAACTGCACTATTGAAAGCAAGGTGACGTAAGGTCCCATTAGATCTCGTCCATAGCAATGAAATGAAGGCGTGGAACTTTGAGCAAAGGACAATGTGCCTTAATAAACTAGGTAGTGTAGTACATGCAACTTCTTTGTTATCTTCTCTGATCCACCACCGTTTCGTTTCTTCTGAATGAAATTACTTGTATTATACCGCTTTATGCTTCCTCAATTTTTGTGGAACTGTCCTTAATTTAACTTGGGTTGGATGAAATGTTTGGACCACAAAATTTAATATTACTCTTACGGCGACTAACGAGGCTATCTAGCTAACACCAACCAACTTATCAGTTAGCTAGCTGTTAGTTCTTTATACTCTTCATAAAAAGTTACAGAATCAGGCAGAAAATAGTGTAAAGCTTGATCATCTGCATCATGGTCATAGCGACTTATTAGTTTAATAACTAACCTAACACCTATATATAGCTTATAATATGACGGATGGAAAATGACGTGCTTAAGGTAGTATATAAAAAGTTCAGCAAAAAAGCAGCTTTAGTTCGATGCTTTTTTGCTGATATTTTTATAGCTATTGAAGCAGAATAGTTGACCTTGACCGCATTTTGTTATTTTGTTTGGTTCACTGAAATAGTTCTATTTAAAGGTCCGATTTACCGTATTGTGCTGACTGCTGTGGTAATATCAAATGATTCACTGAGCAATTATCCTAGGATACGATGCGACACAGACTGACCTTAATTATGATTGTCGGCGAACTACTTATGCATGCAGAGTTAGTTCGTTAAGAGACTGTTTGCGTTAACCATGGGACTATGGGACCACCATTACTGCACAAAGGTCCATCGTCATTTTTACAGTTTCCATAAGGAAATTTAAGCTAAGCGGGCTGTTTGCCTATTTATTTTTAGGTTCGTATTTGGAGTTTTCAGCAAGCTTAGAAAAGCTTAGAAAAGATGAAGTTATTATTATAGTCACGTAAGTGTGTCGGTTAGACAAATCCCTAGAAGCTAAACATTTGTTGTGTCTCTTTCCAGACACAATGAAGAGTAGAAGTTTAGCAGGCAACTGTGGCATTGGTGTGTTCGTCATTGCCCTTGTGACAGTGGCATTGGCATTTGGCACGCCCAGTTGGCTGGTCAGCGACTCGAGAATAAGAAGCGCTAGGTTGGACAGGCAAGTACCTATATTATCAGCTAGAGGAAATGTTTTTTTTGTCGTCGACGGTTACATTGAGTTTTTCTGATGGGAAAGCCAATTGTTATGCAAATAAATGCAACTTTGGCTTCAAAACACGATAAAGATACCTTAAAGAAGTTTGTATGTTATTGTACTGCACAGTTCGTTCTTACTTAGCTACGTACTAAGTTTTCTTTGTAAATTTTCGTTGTAAATGAGTATATCGACGCCAAGTGAACATTGTGGTTGACATGTTCTTTCATTATAGACTGGGGTTATGGAGTCACTGCTTCAGATCTCTCCCGGACCCATTGGACCAATATCAACGGAGATTTTTCGTGGGATGTCGCTGGGTTTACGATCCTTTTACCACAGGATATGACAGAATTCGTGGTTATTTGCTTCCAGGTTTGTTGATTTGTTATGTACTAGTTTTATTGAAGAATCTTATCTATGTTTCCCGCTTGTACTCCTAACGCATCAATCGATGATTCACTAACTTTAACTACAAATACATTTGTAATTTCTTTGCAGGTTTCATGATAGCCACCCAATTCTTCTTCACTCTATGCCTGCTCGGAGTTTTGGCTTCGACTATTTTGGTTCTCATTTTCTTCCTTTGTTGTGGACCTGACCAAAGCAGATTTATTTTACTAATAAAGAGTATAGGATACATCATGTTGGGGGCAGGTAAATATTGTTATTGTCGTTCGTTTCCGCAATATTTACATGAATTTTAATAATAATATAAATAATAATATATTTTGTTCTTTTCTTTCTAGGGATTTGTGGTGTTATTGCTGTTATAGTTTTCGCTTCTTTGGGCAATACTGACGGTTGGATGCCAGATCATCCAAACAATTATTTAGGTAAGTATAAATAAATAATTTACAACAGTTGGCAAAAGTTAAGGGCGCCACTTTCTATGCAACATCAAAATCACAAATAACTTGGCAACACAACATGCAATGACTATATTTTGTACTGACGTATTGAAAAATTTTAGTTTAATTTTATTTAGAAATTAAATAAAATTAATCTAAAAAATTTCAATACTACAACTCTTTCTGGCCAAGCTATTAGTCTTCCAGTTCCGAAACTATTTTCTAAGCGGCCTAAAGATATAGTTCTGTGGTGTTTAGGAGAAACCTGTCAACTCCAATTTGGTATTTTTTAACAGACTTCCAAAAAAGGAGGAGGTTCTATGTTCGTCTGTATATTTGTTTTTTTTTGTGTATGTCCACCGATTACTCGAAGACGGCTGGACCGATTGAAATGATTCAAACGTTATTACATTAGGTAAACTCCCAAGTTGGTCCCATTTTTTAAAATTTGGAAATCGGTTCAGTCCTTTTCAAGTAATCTTGAAAAAAGCACGAAAATAGTATGATTTTGTGTGAATTACCTCGATGATAATGGTCGTATTGCTTCTTTGTTTATGAACTGAATAAGATACATAATATAATATACCTTACCTACAAGGTACCTACACTAAAATTAAAAAAATAAAAAATAGTTTAAAAAAACAAAAAACCGACTTCAAAAAAACCTACCTCTAAAAAGCAAGAAATAATATTCGTAATAATAAAAATACGTCTATTGAAGTCGGGTGGGGCTTTTAGAATAAAAAAAAGGAATCTGTACTCCAGCCCCACCCGACTTCAATAGACGTATTTTTTATTATTACGAATATTATTTCTTGCTTTTTAGAGGTAGGTTTTTTGAGGTCGGTTTTTTTTAGTTGGAAGTAATACAATGTTATTGAAATTGTTTCTATATATTTTTTATCTATTACTGATGAGTGATTAGTGATCTGTTACTGATTAGGGATTAGTAGTTAAGTAGTTATTAGTAGTGTTAGAACTAAGCTGGTAATAAACATAAATGGTAAATAAGGATTCGTCCATTTCGTTTTTGTACATTCGTGACTGGTTGTGTGCAAAATGTCCTTTTGGACTTAATAGGTTTCTCCCAAATTCCCAACTACCACACTCATCACAGATTTTTTATGAGGGCTGGCTTTTTTCTTTCATACGAAATAAAAATTTTTTTTGGTGTGTTTCTCACGGTTCGCTATACGTATAACCATTATCATTTCACTTTCGGCGGGTCTGCCAGGCTTCAATTGAAGTAAGGAATTTCGTATTTTACTTCGTGTGACATCATAAAGTTTAATTTGAAGCCCGGTAGACATGCCGAAGTTCGGAGCGTTAGCCGGTACGGCTCCAGAACCAACACTTTGCCGTATCGCATCGCATCGCAGTTTTGTGTCAAGTTTTAGTGGTTTTTAGTTACTTAATATTTTTTTTCTAGGTTGGTCTTTCGGTCTTGGCGTAGTGGGAGCTGTCGCTTGCCTCGTCACGGCTGCTTTGTTCTTAACAGAGGCCAATATACAAGCAAAGAAACGCGAGAAGTTGAAGGAGTCTCAAGCACGATTCGAGTTGGAGTATGAATCTAAAGCATAACAAACAATCGTGTTGGTTAGCTGATGTTATTAATATTCTTCTTTGAGGTTAATTCCTCTATGAATGGGTGCAGCAGACCCATCGCTAAGCCATCGATCACCACAGTATACATTTTTTTTAACCATGGAAAGTAACTTGTTTTAAAGTTCAATTTTATTACTTCCTATGGTTAAAATGTACTCTCTTGGCGATCGATGACTCAGTGATTAGCCTGCTGGAATGCACCCAATGTTTCAGTGCCTGTAGAGCTTTACCTATCTTGTAGATAGAATTAATTCTAATGTTTTTTTTTACTATTATAACTAATAAGTACCTATTGATTATTATTAATCGTAAAAGGAGTTTAGATTTACACTTAAAAATTTTGGAACATTATATACATTTTAACACAAATAGTAGGTTAAGTATGAGCAAGTTTTTTTTTTTCAAATTAATAACCTAGTTAAGTAAGATTAGTTTCTCGAATATTTTAATTGAATGCTTTAAGTTTATGTACAACAAAGAAGAAGTAGGTATTCGCGTTATGTATTCTTTGAAGTTTTTTAAGAAACACACGATCTACGTGAAACGATAGCAATGAAGATTTGCGACAGCTTTTGTTTGAATTGATTGAGAATGTACGATTAATTACATTAGTATTATTGTTTTAAGAAGTTACTTCCATGAATAAATCTTGATTTAACTCGGGTCAGTCTGGTCCTTTGACTTCGCACTGAGGCATGGTTATGTTTTTTTATAAACACGCATACTAGCATTTATACACTTGATCTGAATATTTGAATCATAATGTTTAGGGTGAAAAAGTACTCTAAAAATTATTCAATATAATAGGTTATTTATGCAACTGTACTATAATACCTAATTATGAACAGTTGCATACAAGACTTTATCTACACCCATGGTATGTATCCTCTATAAAGGGTTTTGTTTTTGACTTTCCTCCTCCTCCTCGTCATTATATCTTCCGAACGAGTGTTATAATGTTGTACTGAATTTCATAATGTAACTCATCGCCCACGCGACATCCTCTCGCCCGGATATTGTAATGTTGGCAGTAAGCTAACCGTTTCAGAAGAAGAAGAACCTTTAATAGAGCATTTAAAGCATTGTTATAGATAAAAATTATAATGAAATGAACTCTGTTTGTTTACTAATATAATCATACGACTGCTTTGTTTAATGGACATTATAAAATCAAGTTGTGAGATACTGTGTTCATTATTGTTTGTTGTGTGTAAATACTTAGTTTACTTTATGGAGTCTACCTCTACATTTTTACCAACGAATACAAATGCACATAGTTTGTAGTGCTTGTTTATCTAAGAAGAAATTAATGTACCTATTTAGTGCCTATATCATATAATTGACTTTTTTATTACCATGTATACCACTAACTACGGTACAATTTTGTACTTCTCATTTATGGACATACTTACTGATGTAAATGTAATGCGATTTAAACTAAGTATGTATGTACAGTCAGCAGCATATCAAGCTATACAAAACTGTCAAAAATCTACAATGAATTTTGAACCTTAAACTGCTCGTCTTAAAGTTTAAAAATGATTGAAGAAATTTGACAGATTATGGAAGCCCAGCGTGCCGTCTACCATACAACAGAAGCGCCAACTTCACTCGAGAATGTATGACAAAGGGTAAATTTTACAGATTAAAATACATCGTTTTGTACCGCAAGCGCTCTGAATTTGGTCACTTCTGTTGTATATAATGAATTTAATCGCATTTTAATACCAGTGTACCTACTGTACCTAATTTTATTCCGTCCTTGTGATTAAGTTTAAATTAATTAGAAATATTTCATGTCACATTCCGTAATTCCTCATGACTTAAGAATAAGAATCTCAATTACTGCCGTCCATCATTGTATTTTATACTTTATTTTAATAAAATACTTATATAAAAAAACTTGTTTGCTGGACATTATTTATTGGGATCATTAAATGGGATCATCTCGAAAGAAAACTCAATCAAACAAAAAAGGATCATCCAAATCCCTTCCGGTGCATAAGGTCCATAGTGGCATTACGTCTACAGTATCATTTCGTCCATAGTATCATTACGACCAGCGGGTCTACCGGCTAAAAACAATGAAGTTAATGTTAACTGTAATGTAATTTGACAGATGTATGTAATACATTGCTACTTCGTTTTGGCACAAATAAAAACTTACCAAAAAAAAGAAGCAATGTATCATATCCATCTGTCAAATTACAGTTAACATTAACTTCATTATTTTTAGCCGGTAGACCCGCTGGGGGGTAACTTTGTTGCAATCAACTCTGACAGAAATCGCAGTTACCCAGCTTTCCGAAACGGTCGCCATTCCAGAACCTTTCCATCTTAAGGTACGGAACCCTAACTGAGTTCAAATGCTGCTTTAGTAAGCACCGATATGAGAACTATCTTAAAGCAGCAATGCAACTGCGCTTTCAATCGATTTCAATCGAGAATTGTTAGCAACAGACTTACGTAATCCTAGTTTCGTCTAGTTCATCAAATGGACCATAGTATCAATTCGTCCATAACATCTCTATTTGTCTAGCTATTATGTATTATTAATACTTCAAAATTAATACACTATAGATAATATAAGATCAAACGAACTTCTAGAAGTGAAGTTCGATCGATATTATATGAGTCGCTTCATACGAAAGATATAAATAAATATATAATTATTTATGGTTTACTTGTAGTACCTTCCAGGTACTTGGCAGATTCGCACTATTTTAAAGAGTATGAAAACTACTAGTTTTAGAAAAGTGTTTCACCACTTCCGGTAATTACGTCACCAACACCCCACCCCAGCTTACTTGGTCACCGGTCTTGTGATCGTACCTCATTCTTTTAGAGATACAAATAAATTAGCAAAACTGACTAAAGGGTACAAAGGGGTGGGTGGGAAGCTTATATCTTTCGTATGAAGCGACTCATATAATATCGATCGAACTTCACTTCTAGAAGTTCGTTTGATCTTATATTATATTTCGTCGCTTCATACTCAGATATAAATAAATATATAATTATTTATGGTTTACTTGTAGATGTTTAGAGATATAAGAGAAGTTTTGCTAAACAATAGATTCTTAGAATATAATGTAATCAATTGAAAGCGTTATTATTTGATCATAATGTTGATATTTATTAATTATCTCAAAATTACAATAATGCCAGTGATTTGGTATTTGAAAAAGTAATAGTGAATTGATTGTTATTATAAAATTATTATTAGAAATAAAAAATATTATTTCCCGAAATTTGTCAATTATAAAATCGAACAAATACATAAGACCTGTCCGTCCAGTCCGCTGTTCCTCCGAAGGTGTCTCTCTATTCTATAGAGACCCGCATAAGCGAGATTTTCGCCGGCCATGAGCACTGAAAACTAGGTAAAAATTGAGGACTGATGTGTCAATCCCACGCTCGTCGGACAGCCTTTGCTTGATCTACCGATCAAATTGATTGCGACCGACCGACGTGGCGGGCGCCTCTGTAAGGTTTTTATGAGTAAATAAGAGATAATGTATGTTAAATAATATACTACATAGGTATGAGATTATTCATGTTATTCGGCCTTGTGTCCCTGGTCACTAAACCAATAGCCCTGTAGCATTACAGCCGTACATATATTTTTATGGTCATCAAAATAAAAAGGGAAATAGGTAAGAGAGTATATAACAATGATATTGTTAGCGACCTGGAGCTGAGGTTTTAATTTAATAATATCTAAAATGGCAGTGAATTTTTCGATGTTTAGTTTATAAATATTTATAGTTTTAATGAAAAGTATTTTGGACTTCGTGGATACTAAAGAACACTAAAGTCTTATTTTGTTAACAAAATAAAAAGTAGGTGTCTTCGGTAGGCATTTAGTAAGATTAACCTACCTAAGTATATATTTTAATACCAATTTGAAATCTATTATATTATATATCCCAATATTTTGGTCTAAGAGTTCTCTTGAAAACTATTTTGTAAGCGTTTTACGTTTTCATCAGCTCCAATCAAGTTCTGTTTCCGTCAGTTCCTAATAAGGGCATGATAAGTGCTTAACAAACATTTATCAAATTGATCACTTAAAAAGAGTATTACATCTTGAACTGAATTATGATATGGATCAAGTTTTTGCTTGAAAAAAAAATTCTTTCCAAAGTTAAAGCTCGCTGAAAGTGAGGCCATCATCAGCTCTATCTGCGGCCGCCGCGCCGCTAGTATTGCCTTCTGCATGAAGGCCGCGCGCAGACTGTGTGGTTTGTAAAGCTAAGCTACTGATGGTGCCTGTATTGAAAATATTAAGTTTATTTCAGGTTTTAAAATGAACATAATACTTAGTTGCTTAACTAAAATATGTTTTAGACTATGACATATTTTAGAAGGGGCCAGAGTTGAGATGGCCACGTAGGAAAAAATAAAATGACGCAAGCATAGTCTTATTTAATTTTTGTTACTATCGTGAGTAGGTGAAATAGATAAACGGAGGAAGAAATATATATGTATAATATACTTTGATCTTGATCCATGACATGTAGGTACTTAATCTACAATTTGGCCATGGTGTGGGACGCAAACAAATCAACCTAATTTGAAACCTCAATTAATATTGTGGTTATTTGAGAAAATGCAAGCTCAGATAATGAACACTCTGTGTCTCTGTTTAGTTCTCCATATTATTAATCAGCTCCGCGACTTTTCATCGTTTTTATGTACGGATACGACATGTATGCTAACCATATGGTAACCATAACCGTAAGGTTATGGCACCACTGCCAAATATCGTAGATTAATTATTAAGATGAGGGCAATGCACCCAATAAGATTAAATTTACCATAAAATGAATGGATGTTGTATTATTTAAGCCTAACAATACTAAACAGTTAGACTAGATTTTGGCAAATATTTTTGGTGTCAAAAAGACAGCTGAAATTGCTAGTTATGTGAAAATTTGAATGGTAATGGTCTTACTATTATTATATTGAAAATTATGAAAATGTTTTGTAACCACCAGGATATATATTTTTATATTATCTCAGGAATATTTATAACGGTATCATGATCACTATTTCAGTATGACATTGCAAAGTAAAAAACTTTGTCTATCTTAAACTTTTGTGTGTAGCCATTGGCTACAATAATACTTTGTAGCTGGACAAACAGCTGTAATGTCCCAAAAATATTTGAGAATTTCTTTACATTGTAATTTGAATTTCTTTAAGAGATGATACCTACGTACGTAGGTAGGTATCATATCTAATATAATTATGCAATTTAGTTTTTAATCAGTAGATATAGGGTCATGTATTGATATTAACATCAAAGTCTAAGAACTTGCACATCTGCATAATGTAGGCTCTAAGACACTCAACAAAGCATAATTTATTAGAAAGTTAAAGCCTTCTTGATACTTAAACTTAATACAATACCCTACGAATACATAAAATGTTCTCTAAATTAACACTTGTTAGGGAAGTTTATCTTACTAGGACACGAACCTATTGAAAGCCCGATGGCATGCTTGACTGTCAAAGTAAGAACTTGTATTAAGATAAATCAAATCATAAAAACTTTTAATTTTTAAATAATAACTAGCAAAAATTGCTTTGTAAAAATGCTAAAATCCCAAAAATAATGTTTAATAATCTCATTATTTTGTGATACTTACAGGGACAAATAAATAAATAAGCTTATATGTCCAATCAATGTTACAGATTATATGTTGTGTTACCAGCTTATCAGTCAGCAGTTTATCTGCAGTTTGATAATTTTCCATCATAAATGGATGTTTAAGATGTTAAGTAAAGTTGTGCTTAGTTTAAACTAATCTAAAGTAATAAACTGGCCAGATGCTTTAAATTAAACATTGTTTTGTCATTATTAAAATTACTAAGTAAAGGACAAAATATAAAGCAACTGATCTTTACCCAGTTAACATTTTTGAATTGCTCCCAATTCTAATCATATAAGATTACATATAATATGTAAATATAATAAAACCATGTTCTGTCTATAGAACACTATATAAAAATTTGGTAACTTTATAAGCAAAGGGCAAAACCCCATTTTAGTGCATTCTATTAATATTGACTATTTCAAATAAGCCAATAAGTATTAAATGCAGCCAGCATGTACCTTATTTAGGATGATGTGTGGGGCCTTGGATGCACTCTATCGACGCTGCGATGGCGGAGGCTGTAGAGTTGCTCGAGTAAGCCTCTGGCTGCTCCGGTTGTTGTAGCGGCTTGCTAGCGGTCCCTGGACGCCTCCTCGCCCCCCCCTTTTTCGCCGAGCGAAAATTAGGCAGTGGCTGGCCCAGTTGACCTGGTTGCTATTTATGGCACGGCCTGAAGTGAGTCGATGCGTTCACATTATATTTGTGGCTTTGGATTGTAACCCCGACTGCTGGCTTTAGCTTTAGTTTTATCGAACAACCTGGTACCGAAAGGTTCGACTTTTCTATAAATCTTGGATAACTTGCGATTCTTGCTAAACTGATTTATCCAGGTTAGGCATTATATATTTTACAATGGAGGTCGCTGAAGAGGCGACATTTAATGACAGTTACATTGCTCGCTTTTTATTAAGGCGGTCATCGCCTGGCTTTACACGGAAATGTCAATGCCCAGTTGTTGTTGGCTAGGTTAGACTCTGGCATGACAACAGAAATCTTAATTATAATTTAAAGATTAGCGAGGTCAGCTACAATACCCTCTACAAACGCAGGTGCGTCATTAATAGCTCTTTGTAGCTATGGATCTAGCTCTATCTACCTGAGGAGATGGAGCCATTTGCGAAAGTTGTTAGTGTGTCGGGGATGCAGTTACAGCTAAAATGTTTTTGTAACTGGTTCGGTTGGAGATGAAGTAAGACAAGTTCCTCTAAATCGGAGTACTCAAAATAGCCCTTAGTCGTACATGAAGGCACAAGTGCCTAATCAAAATCTGTCAAACAGATCAGTGTTTACACGCCACGCGTTGACCCGCAGTCAACCCCTAGGCGGTAACTAAGCCATTGTGTTAGCTCGCAGCTAACCCCTAGGCAAAATTTGCTACATGTGTTAACTCACGGTTAACCCCGAGCAAGGATAAAGCAAAACAGGAGCCCCACCGCGCATGTGTCGCGGTGTTTAAGTAAACCCCATATTGTGTTGACCCGTAGTCAACCCCTAGGCGGTATTTTAGATAGATATTAATTATTAATAGTTTATGTTAACCATTGTTTTAGCTCACAGATAACCTTTAGGCAAAATTATGCTATTTGTGTTAACTCACGGTTAACCCCTAGCATAGACACTCATTATAAAGTAAAGTTTCACTAACCTTGTAAAAGTTGAACCGAACTTTCTTCATGATAATAATTTTTCTTTTCGTTGTATTTTAAATTCGTATAAAATACTTTTTTAGTAGACTGTAGATATATATACAACACTTTGGCGTGGTAAGTGAGACGTGCGAACACTGCCGCGCACCAAAAAAGAATGAGGTACGATCACAAGACCGGTGACCAAGTAAGCTGGGGTGGGGTGTTGGTGACGTAATTACCGGAAGTGGTGAAACACTTTTCTAAAACTAGTAGTTTTCATACTCTTTAAAATAGTGCGAATCTGCCAAGTACCTGGAAGGTACTACAAGTAAACCATAAATAATTATATATTTATTTATATCTGAGTATGAAGCGACGAAATATAATAGTAGATTATACAACAAGTGAAAAAAGAGGGAATTTAGTTCGAGGGACTAAGTTGGATCCCGAGAGCAGCGAAGGATTCTAGAGTTAAAGCGAGGGATACAAAGGACCGAGATGTTTTTTTTTTTCACGAGTTGTGTACTCTACTTTTTACCATTGACTGCGAGAAAAAAGAAATAGCAGTACCTATTGTATTTATAGTTGTCCATCAGCCATTTTTGATGTCCCCACTGTGGGGCACAGGCCTTCCTTAAGGGTGGTTAGGAGGACAGGCCACCACGCGGGCCCAATGCGGATTGGTGGGTGTTAACGACTGCAAATGCAGCTGGGACCAACGGCTTAACGTGCCTTCTGAAGCCCGGAGGAGCTCGAGATAATACATTTTTGGTCACCCATCCCATGACCGACCCTTGCGAACGTTGCTTAACTTCCGCAATCGCTGGGCCAGGCGCTAAACCACTGCGCCACCGAGCTAACTAAGAGGGAAACTACATGATCAGTCTGGCATCAGTCCACTTCATCAGTTTGTATTGACTTTGATTTTTTACAGACTGAAGATCGTACCAGACTGATGGAATGGACTGATGCAAGACTGAACAACTAATCTCCTTCAAATATGTAAAAAAAGAACCCAAATATAAGACACTAAAAAGGACCCAATTGATTTAGCGGGATATTTTTTAGAAAAGAACCCAAAGATAAGACACTAAAAAGAACCTAAATAAAATTGGCGGGATTATTTTTGTCATTTAATTGTAGAACTATATCTTTATCTATGGAATAGCTCCATACTTTCAGCACCTTTTATTTTTTTTGTACCTAATTCATACGATGCGCGCTTGTTCCAAATTCAAAATCTTTTTATTCACTCGGTGAATAAAAACGGGTTTTATTCACTGTTATCAATGAATAAGACGCACTTTTTTGAGTGGCGATGGTAAAAATATATATATTATATACTTACTTATGATATATTATATAGGTATACCAAATGCCGAGTTTAGATAAGTAGATAGTGACGTTGACCCTTCCACATCACGGACATAAGCCCTCCAACAGGTGTGCATGAACTTGTTTCTTGAAAGAAAACTTACTGGGAGCTCTTCTAATAGAATCGGGGAGACCGTTCCAAAGACGCGTCGCTTGCAGTGTGAAGGAGTCGGACATAGGCATACCCAGAACGATAGAGAGGAGTAAATAGAGAAAGAGAATTGGCAGAGCGAAGACTACGATCATGGGAATCATCGAGCTGCTGAAACTTACATTTCAAGTACCTAATCAGGAAAATGAGGGTTGTAAAAAAAAGAATAGAGAGTGCAGAGCAGCCGTAACTGTCTGCGTTGACGGATAGGAAGCCATTTAAACTGAGATCTGTACGACGAGACGTGATCATATTTGCGAAGGCAAAATACAAAACGGATGGCATTATTAATGAGGCGGTTTAGCTTATTAAGGAGATCCTCATTTAAGTCAGGGTAACAGACATCAGCATAATCAATGAGTGGAAGAATGAGAGAAGTGACCTTAGTGCGGATAGGGAGAAAATTTCTGTTACTTTACTTTATTTCTGAAACTGTTGTATCAAGGTTAAATCTCTCCCATAAACCAGAAGGAAAGAAGTATTTGTAGACGTGCGCACGTGCAGCGCAGTGTGCTATGGACTTAGGGATGTATGTTCTTTTGCTGCTTCGAGCAACGACGGCTTCGACAGAAGCCCGTCTTACACTGTTTTGCTGCGATGCGAGTCACGTCATACCAAAACCGGTAAGATTGCAGGATACTACTCAAACAACTGAGTTTCGGAGATCTAATATTGCAATTTTATTTGTTTTGTTAACATGTGATGAGAAGCGGAAGGATTTTTATTCAGAAGCATTTCTATCAAAAGAAGTGCCATGCAAATATGGCTGTAAAATAGCAATTTCTTTGTCATTATTTGGTCATTATTAAAAAAAACAAAACTGTCAACTTGACAATGGAATTGATTTTGACAACTAGAACGAAACTTTAATTTTATTTATTCGACTTAACGACCGATATTTGTTCAAGAATCATCGCTCTATTTAATTACAATTAAATACCATTAACTGAGATAAAAAGTGGTTCTATAACTAAGCAACAAAATGACGGCGGCTGACAACGAATATCCGAAGGCATCAAGTAAGGCTTACTTACATTTACATGGGCACGCCCACTCACGTTAAAAGTTCTTGTAAACATTGAACAAACCTTGTTTCCTAAAAAAGCTTGGTCAGAATTTCAATTTTCATTAATTGATTTGATAGCATTCTTGAAGAGTATCGATGTTAAACAACAGGACTTACATTAACTTCCACTCCCCTTTTTTTTCCCTTGTGGATAAAGCTCCCGGTTATTTAATGTTTACATTTTTTACAGATGCCACTTTGATTGGAGCCAGCATTACGTATATCGCAGGACTATTCCTGCTACTATCATTTGCAGGCCCATATTGGATAGAGTCATATCCAGAAATGTTTTCATCCTTCAAACACATGGGTTTATGGGAATACTGTTTTGATCGTTTTCGATTCCCTTCTTATCAATTCGACAAATTATTCCATGGTTGTCATTATGTTTTCAGTCAGGTCAGTATTTAAGTAATTATTAGAGGCCATTAAACTCGTCAACGCCGGGAAAACAATACAACAATAGAAAATCTATTGTGTTAGTGCCCGATAGGGCACATCGGGCGTTGAAGGATTAATACCAATATACGCGTTGTAATCCGTAAAAAGTGTTATATTTCTAATGAACTGTATGAGCGGAAGTCTTAGAAGTGTAAATGGAAAATCTATTGTCTCATTTTGTCTGGTATAAGGGGTTTAAAAATGTTATTACTCCTAATAACTTAAAATTTGTTTCAGGAATACTATGTAATTCGTGAATGGTTGTTGCCAGGCTGGTTGATGAGTGTCCAGGCATTTGTAACCCTGGCTCTTATCATCTCGTTCACTGCCCAAGTCTTCCTTGCCTGTGTGATTGTCAGGTGGCCTTTGCGTCCAGTGTTGCGATACGAGTGGATATTTGTTACAGCTTCATGTATAATGGTGGCTTTATGTAGTAAGTTCTTTTACAACTTTATTAGTGTGAAATATGACTATAACTTAAGGAATTACTAAAGTTTTGTATTTCTTTTAGGTGCATTTCTGTTTCTGGCTGTGGCAATATTTGGAGGCAATTGTTATCGACGTGATTGGCTATTGTATCCCTCGTTCAATGTCTTATCTTGGTCTTATGCATTCGCTGTAATTGCCTTTATTTTATTTGGTATGTATGGAAGATGCTTTCAATGTAATGTTTGAAGGATATGAACTTATGACTATAAACAATAATTTGCTTTTGCAGGTGCTGCTACCATTCTTCTGTACCTTGAATCTCGTAAGTTGTACGAGCTGCGACTTGAAGCAAGGAACCTAGTGGCACAGATGCAGCACAGCCAGCCTGAGCATGCATTGCATCAGCTTAGAGACCAGTTGCAGCAGCAACGTGCTATTGGTTGGAACATGTAGATATGTTAATGGGACGATTTAGTAGAGTGCAATTTTTCTGTTGACTTTTGAATTTGATTCATGAAATTAAGAAGTCACTGTAGTGCCAAGTAGGCAAAGTAAATGATTTTAAAGGTTTCAGAAAGTATTGTATTGCCAGATGTTCAATCTATCCAGGCTCGACAGTGAAATTGTACTACACAGAATGCTAGGGTAGTGATTACAGGATTTTTTTATCCTGTGGTAGTATAATTTAATATGTGAATAAATCATTCTGTAATTAGGGTGACAAACACATTGTCTTTTTTGAATCTCATTTTTGAATGCTTTATGCACAATATTAAAGTTTGAAGTTACATGAATAGTCTTCTTCAATATCAATATAATACATTTTGTATCTTATTTTTTTCTGACTACAAATATCATCACAAGAAATATATTTTATCTTATTAATTAAGTATATTAACAAACATTACTGCAAATTATTATATATTTTCTTTACATTTCAATTTTGTGTTTGAAGATGATTGTATTATAATTTATTATGGATTTTGAATTCTGAAATAATAATGAAAACAATTTGTTCATTAGACCTTTTCTGTAAATTAGCTTTCTGCTATAATTTTGTTTGCTAAAGTATTGTTTACACATTCCCGTATTATATCAATATTTACACAACTATTTCAATATTTACGCAAAAACTGCACATAGTTTAAAAAATATTGAAGCTTGAAATTTTTTGGCCAAGTACCAAGAAACGGATCTTTCTCATTTTTTGGTTTATGAGATAGACTAGCTAGAGAAATTAACATAATGTGGTGTTAACAGACAGAGTGCCTTATGTATATTATGAGTTAATTTACATACTTGTATAATTACAAATAAGAGTGCATTTATGGACCAAAATTAGGCCTTTATTTACTTTGTGATTAATGAAATAAGCACTTATGTAAAAACATTGAAATTGACTGAAATCACAGAGGTAAAAAATATCTGTATGTATCCATAGAGCTATCCTGTTCTGAATATAGTTATAATTTTATTTGTAAACTTAGCATGTTAGCATTAAGTTTTTTTAGATGTAATGTAACCAACTGATAATTTTAGGTTAAATTAAATATTCCTTACCTATAGCAACAAAATATAAACTTCCTAGTTTTCACAAGATTAAAATATTCAAAATCTCGAATTTAAATGTTACTGAAATGCCTTATTAATATTTTCACAAAGTATTTGTTTAATACGAGTGTACATATTATTTTATTAGCGCTTGTTAGACCTCGGTATTACCAACCCACTTTATAGGATAATCAGTAGGTAATCTTGTTGCAATTTTCTTTATTATTTGACTTAGTTGCAATTTAATCCGTCCATTTTATTAATTTTAGCCATTTGATGGATAAGCACTGAGAAATAAATTAAGTATTTTTAATTTTTAATTGTTTTTATTCTACTCCTATACAAGCATGATAATGAAGCTAGGTATATACCTATTTAAGAAAGTTTGTAAAAGTTTAATGCCGGCACTACATATTCGCCAAGCATATTGGCACAATTCATCGTAGGTACGTTGCCGGTTTTGTAACAAAATATACTTTAAGTTCTTTCAAAAGCATCAACGTACGATAAATTTGATTGTGCCGATCAGCCTGGCGCAACTAGGAACAAAAAAAACATTGAATGGAGTTAGTCCAAAAATAATGGCGGATATTGCCATCTCATTCTCTCCATTTTACGTCCTACTTCAACTCATAGTTGTCATAGTTGACATAGGGTAAAGTGCCAGTTTCCGGCCGTTTAAGGCAGTTGTTGACTTTGAACAGTTGTAACTTAAATTTAACAAATAGTAATGATCCCAACTATTTTTTATGTTGTTGGATATATCCTTGAGAATTACTTGTATTTTTTTTGAAAATTTCCATCAGTCGGTTTTGTCATTAGAAATTATTTTCCAAAAAAGTACGATTTGCCCAGTTTCCGGCCCCCCTGTTCCTATTTCCGGCCCCCCTTTGCCCAGTATACCGGCCGCCTTTCAAAGAACATGACGGCCGGATACTGGGCAAAAGATAAGCTAGCCCAGTAAGCGGCCTGTGACTCTTAATACAGTTTAAATAAGGTCCATTTTTCTTTGATTTTTGTATGAAATTGAATTTCAGATAATATACTTAACAAGTATTGTCCTATGGTTTGGCTTGTGATGTGAACTATTATTTTTGAGTTAAAAAAATCGTTGATTGTACTTTTATTTAACATTTACTATTAATTGGAACCTTTATATTGTTTCTGGAATCAGCCTTGCAGTTTTTCATATACTTAGGAATAGGAAAATTTATAGAAAATCTAAATCTTCGATTAATAATTTTATTACAGTAATTAAGAAGACATGTCCAACAGCCATTTTTGACGTCCCCACTGCTGGGGCACAGGCCTTCTTTATGGGTGGTAAGGAGGATGGGCCATAACCCACCTCGCGGGCCCAATGCGGATTGGTGGGTGTTAACGACTGCAAATGCAGCCGGGACCTACGGCTTAACGTGCCTTCCGGAGCACGGAGGAGCTCGAGATAATAAATTTTTGGTCACCCATCCTATGACCGACCCTTGCGAACGTTGCTTAACTTCCGCAATCGCTGGGCCAGGCGCTGAACAATTGCGCCACCGAGCTCAAGAAGACATAGGTAACAAATAATAATTTAATAATTAACAAAAAAATAGTTTCTAAAGCCGAATGTCAATAGGTCTCTTATAAACAATAACAATAAATATTATGGGTATTATGATAATGACCGGAAGTACGTATAATCTGTAAAAAATAAAATATTAACAATCAATAACATTGATTGGTATTCAATAATAATATAGGTATAATAATATTTTTGTGTATTTTTTTCTAATTATAATATATAGATTAGTATTAAAGTGTAGTGTAGAAATAAAGAAGTCTAGCTAATAGGCAAGTCTGCTTAAAAAAACACATCGTTCAATGCAGTAGCGTTCGTTTGAGTAATTCGCTGACATACACTTCGGAAATAACAAGAGACAAATAGGTATTTAGCGAGGGTCAACGACCTGGATGGCGGGCACGTCGCCGTCGCTTGTTCACGAGACGCACAATTAATTTTATTAGTAGATAAATTTCAAAGCTGGCCGGTGTACTGGGAGTATTTTGCAGGATAGCCAGTATACCGGCCTCCTAGTGTATACTAGGAGGCCGGTAAACTAGGCAAGCACCCAGTAGAACCGGCCACCCGTTTCCATACAAAAAGAAAAAATCAACTTCTTATACAAGCACATTTAGGCGGCCGAGTACTGGACACAAAGTACTTTAAAATAAATAAAAAGGGATAGCATTATACATTCTTCTATGGAATCGCTCTTTTAACAAAAAGAGACAAAACAATATATCGAGCTCAGTCCCAGTTAACCGGCCCCCGGCCGGTATACTGGAAACATGTGGTTTCGTTGTCTAGTAAGGCGGCCCCTTGATATTACTAAATATCTGCTTATTAAGCCATATTTAACGTTAAAATAGTAATAAATAACAACATACCTTGAGAACAAACTAAATATTTACCTTTTAACGATGCCCTGAAGGACAATATTCACTATTTGGCAAGAGCTCTCCACTATTTTTTTTTTTTATCTCCACTTGCGAAATCGACCCAGATGCGGTAGGCTTCAACGTGAAACACAAATTATAAAATATTACGTAACGTTTCGCTAGTGGCGTCCATACCATTCGATAGATCGATAACAGTGCTGCCAGGAAAATATCCAAATTGTTAAGAAATTGCCACGAATTTCTTATTTTATTCGAAAAACTGTTGGGGGGCCGGATAACTGGGGGCGGCCGGTTAACTAGGCATATTACCCTACTTCAAGATTATTTCAATGATATTATTCCTGTTTGTTTTGGAATTAAATTAGTTAAATTAAAGTGGTTTAATTCGTTTAAAATTGAATTTATTGAAATGTACTTGTTTTTTTAATCATGTCACTAAGAACACATTATAAAACTTGTGTAATTTGTGGTTTTCGTGCCTACCCACACAAAAATGAAAAAAGGAAGTTTTTGGCTAGATTTCGTTTGGATCCTGACCGGTAAGCAATAAATTATAATCCCGTGTACCCCAGCAGGTTACATGCAAGCACAATTTTATGCTTAATTTGTAATAAAATATGTTTTGTTCATAATAACACTAGTGCTGCTCCTGAAAGCTATCGATAACTAGGTAGGTACTTACAATATTTTTCAGTTGCAGACAATGGGTTGAAATAATAAAGAATGAGGATCTGGCCATGTTTCTATTGAGAAATTATGCAAAATAAAGGACGGAGGACAGTGAGTTTCGGCGCGCGCGGCCGAAAGATTCGGTCGATATTTGGTCGAAACCAAAACTATGGCCGAAACTAGATTTTTGGACCGTGAACTGCCCAAAAGTAACAGAAACCAGCATTTCCTAATAATATCTTTTTTCTCTGTAATTCAAAATTCGTTTTTCATTCAAATATATACATACTTTTGAATTTTTATGTCAATAAATGTATTATTGTGATGAAAATGGTTTATTTTTTATTTTTATCGCTAAATCATCCGAGAGGTACCACAATGCCACACATAGTTATCGATAAACGCTGGGAACGCGTGTGTGCAGCACTATTCGGTTCGCCATGTTGGCACTTCTGTTATTTGACGCAATTTTGACTTTTGTGCTGAAAAGGTGGCACTAGATTTAGACTAAATTGATTCCATTTTGCCATTACCTAGTCCCGTCTCTTAAAACGTAGTGATTATTTCCTCTGTGGTGCCGATGCTTGGCGAATATGTAGTGCCGGCATAAACATAAGCACGCTTTCTTTTGTTCTTTCCTGCTTGCGATTGCGCTTCTCTAGGTTGGTTCACAAATACACATATGAATATAAGATTCTTGGTTCACAATGTTCTGTCTGTCTGTATCATCATTGTGCCGTATTGTATCAGCACACTGAAATAATATAACTGTACTGTGGTACGCCAGTGTCGCGTTGCACCGATATCATGATTGCGTCTATGTATATACCTATATACACCAACTAAATGATGCGACCACCATAATATATTATAGCGATCATCATGGTATCATGATTGCTATAATTAGCAATGCGGCGTTGGTAGATATGGAGTGGACCCTCGGCCACACACAGTCACACAGCCCACACGTACACCGCACCGATTCATTTAAAAGTCTAGTCTACGCTATTTTTAATTTTAATTCGGGAATACAGTTTGTGAATCGGATTTTATAAGTATATACATGGACGATATTCGTCCATGGTAACTATAGATCTCCGAAAATATTTATTTATTTTTTATTTTAATGTCTTTATTGTAGGTACTACAATAAAATGATGTACAAGAGGCGGACTTAATGCTAAAAGCATTCTCTCCCAGTCAACACGTACTACAATAAAATGATGTACAAGAGGCGGACTTAATGCTAAAAGCATTCTCTCCCAGTCAACACTTAGGGACCAGATAGCCACAAATGCGGTACATTTATCTGTCCGAATACATGGTGACTGCAAGTAGATAAGCCCTTTTATTTTAATGCTACCAATTCCAGTACCCTTTAATTCCGATGGTATCTACCTAGGCGAAGTTAGGAAAATCTACTCAACTTCGCCTGGATTTTCAACCGTCAATTTCTTCCAATTTTCTTACTGAACAATTTAGCTCTTGTAACCATAGACAGGAAGATAGTCTTTGATTTAATAACATGACTTGCCGATGATAAAAAAAACGGTTAAAAGCAGGCGAAGTAAGGGGGTTTGACGGTACCTAGTAAAATTTTTATTACCAGCCCCCTGAATCCCTGATTACGTAACTCTGTTTGTAACGATTATCGATTGAAATCGATTTAAACCGCAGTTACATTGCTGCTCTAAGTAAGATAGTTGTCACATTGGTTCTAAGTTCTTACTAGAGCAACAATGTTACTGCGATTTCTGTCTTGAGTTGATTGCAATGAACAAAGTTACAAATCAGGGGGCAGAAAATATAGGTGCAATCAGGAACCTTTGACTGACTGGTCTTTAGTGAACTCATTCCGGAAAGTACTGTACCTACCTGGTTTTTTCATTTTGTAGCAAATCTGCAAAATGTGCTCCATGGTTTTTTGAGGAATATTGCCATCGAAGATTACCATTGGAGCTTGTTCCAACAACACAATGTGTTTATTTACCTGTAACAATTTTTTGAAGTGAAGGTAGGTATAATAATTACTCTCAATTAGTTAGTTTTGATGGCTATCAATAAAATTGGCTAAGTATTTATTAGCAATTTCTAAGACTTGAAACTAATGTAGGTAATGTAAGATTCTTGGTTAATACAATGGAACCCACCTGGGTACCTAGGTAGGTACAGTCGAATTCATAACTATGTTGGCATTTTTGACAGTTCATCAACCTTTATGGCTTTATAATAAAGGTCAACAGACTGTTTAAAATGCTAACATATTAACTCGACTGTACCTAGGTATGTCATAAATGCCTTTTATTTTGTAATTATAAGTAATTACCTACCTACTCGGGATCTGAAATTAATTTAATATTCACACCACAGCAGCTGGCGAGTTTCAACTTTGTAAACTATAGTAGGTAAACTTATGGCTTACGTTCTTTACATTATTTCTAATAAGGTATAGTTCATCGTAGGTAGCTTCACTCACCAAATCGACTGTGATGCGTTCGTGAATTCCCATGTTCCCAAGGCCCATGAGACACTCTCCTTCCATGTCCAAAACTGCAGCATAAGTGGCTGTTCTTTCTCCCTTGATCAAGCAACCTGTTAAAAAACATAGTTATCTACAATGCTTACATCGATACCTACCATACCTGTACCTAACCTAGGTATAGTCGGCAACAAAAGTTTCTTCACATTTTAGTACTTTGTCATAGCAACATTTTTGACTTATTGCTTCAAACTAGGACATCTGATTCTGTCAAAGAATTTATTATGACAAAGTACTAAAATGTTAAATTACTTTCGTTGCTGACCGTACAATCAAATTCATCAAACCAATCTTATTTAGCTGTTTGTAAACTAAGTTTTAATTTTATTGTAATTTTAATAAGTCATAATTCCAGTCTATACATAATTATGTATATTATTTTATTATTACCATGTATACCTACTTGTATACTATAGTGAGAGATAAATAGGTAAGTGAGTATAACTGCCATTACAGAGTATTGAGAGTATCTATTTAGTAGTCAACTTTTTTGGTCGAGCGCCAACATCAATAAAGTAGTCGTGGTTTACTTGGAACAAAAAAATATTTCACTTAGTAAGCAGTATTATTGTTAGCTTTTGAATTTTTGTACAGAAATAGATAACCTAGGTACCTACCTAAAAATAGATTCCTGTTTCTAAATATTTAAATAACGTAGGTACGTTAGTTAAATTAAGATTAGACCACTTTCGTCATTGATAAAGAATCATTTAGCTGATCATAGATAGATAGGATAATACCTAGTTATTTGTTATACAAGTGACCAAAATCAATTTGTGCTGGTCTAGAATTGAATCATGAGCGTAGCGAGTGATTCTAATATCTATAGACTACTGGGCACAGTGAGTGATTTAAAGGCACGAGGCAGAGCAAAATTTTGGTCTCGTGTTAAACTTACAACTTTTCACCTCTAACAGCGAGAAAAAATTCACGTGACTTTCCTGTTAAAAAGCTAAATTCAGCATTAAAAACTTGTTCACTCAACTCTTTTGGAGTTAGACAACATCTTCATCGTTGGACGCACTAATTTTTTGTTTTATCACAAAAATAGATAGTAGATTCCCGTCGTTTTGTTTTACATTACGCTGTGTTTTTCTCTTATTCATTAATATCCCATCTTATTTATTTATTTATTTATAAAATATTGTTTAAACGATAAAAAGTACAACAAAGCTTTTTCGGAGTACACTAAGAACAACAAAATTCACAATTTCAACGATTTTTTTCCATTGGCGGCGCTAGTATAGCGCATTTAGCTACATTTAATAAGGCCTATACAAATTCAAAGAAAAAAAATACCTCTCAATTGAAGTTAAATATGAAACAAAATTAAATAAACACATACAATTTTCAATGAAATTAAATATTTAATAGAAAAAAGTAAGACTCCTTTATAAATTATTAAAAAAATAAACTTAGTTGCAAAAATATGTATAGGCCATATTAAAACACCCTTTTTATTTCATTCCTTTTTCTTAGATATGTTACATTTTCTCTTAGATTCATACTTAAAGAATGAAAGAAGCTAATTAACCATGTTTTTACTAGTAACCTTCAATATTATTGTATTAAAAACGTTTCAAATTATGTAGGCCTTATTTTATCGCGTACCTTATTTGTCTTTAAAAAATATAATTAATGCATCTAAAGCCAATAGTACAAATCAAGGTCATAGACAGCTAATTATAGATATTAAGAATCAATTATTAAGAAAAGCATATTATACTATAACAAAATTTACCACAAAATCACACGAAATTTATAACGCAGCACTGAATCGCCCACCTCTATCGAAAAATGCGTGCCAACTGGCGTAGTCAACGCGTAACGGGCCGCTTACGCACTCGGGCGGGTTATAGGGTCTGTTTGTACGTGTACATGAAGTATTTTCCCTGTTGGATATATTTATCTAGGTTTTCTACCACATAGGCCTTATTAAAACGTAGGCCTTATTTGTATCAAGTACCTTACTTTTGTTTTATGGAAATTATCAAGATTACGCTTTTACCATCTACAATTAAGCCGGGCACAATGTCCCGTAGGAACTGGCCATCAGAGTCGTCTCCGAGTGCCGTGAGCAGGCGCACGCCGCCACCGCGCAGGCGCCGCAGAGCCTCCGCCATGTTCCTGCCCACTCCTCCGCCACTCTGTTCCGTGGTGCATGGGTGTGTGCTGCCGTCCAACTGCAAAAAATATAATATAAGTGAGTATGAAAATATCATGTGGAGTTCGGTGGCGCAGTGGTTAGGCGCCTGGCCCAGCAATTGCGGAAGTTAAGCAACGTTTGCAAGGGTCGGTCATGGGATGGGTGACCAAAAATCTATTATCTCGAGCTCTTCCGTGCTTCGCACCCATAAGGAAGGCCTGTGACCCAGCAGTGGGGACATCAAACACGGCTGATGGACATGAAAATATCTGTGAAATCGGGCCTAACTATAAAATCCTCTTGGAGGCTGGGGAATGGTGTCAGAGTTGAAGTAGATCTGTAGGATGGTTTTTTTTAGTTATCTCTGGTGGATTCGCAACCGAAACCAAAGCAGCCAAAAGTATGAACAACAGGAAATGTAGTTTTATTTTAAAACAAAGTTTAGCGTTGATATAATTTTATTTTAGCTAAGTACATTAAAAAAAAGATTAATGTTGAAGATTTTGTTATTATAATAAAATACTAAAACATCATCTAACCTAAACAGAAGTCCGCCCAGCCTGCTAAATTCCCGCCTACGCATTTTTCTATTTCAGGTTTGTGAATTGTTCGAAACATAAGCAAATAAATATTCAGTATAAATAACATTTTTAACCGACTTCATCAAAAGGAGGAGGTTCTCAATTCGATTGTATGTTTTTTTTTTTTTTTTTTTTTCTTTTTTTTTTTTTTAATCGTTGTTCGCGCGTATCTTCGATATTTATGGACCGATTTAGATAATTCTTTTTTTGTTCGATTGAGTTTTCTTGCGAGATGGTCCCATTTAATTTTTTTTCAAATCGGTTCAGTAGTTTACAAGTAATCCTGAAAATACTATGAAATTAAATCAACTAACTTGACAATTTTGTTATTTATGAACCGAATTAGATGTTTTTTTTGTTGGGGAAGGGATACCTTTGTGTAGTCTTTTTAACCGACTTCAAAAAAAGGAGGTATTCAGTTTGTATGTATGTATGTTTCTCCGCGATTATCTCAGGTTTGGCTGAGCCGATTTTTCTACCTAAATAATATACCTACACTACCTAATACAGAAGGTACTTACACTAAAAATAAAAAATTGTTTAAAAAATTGTTTAAAAAACAAAAAAACCGACTTCAAAAAACCTGCCTCTAAAAAGCAAGAAATAATATTCAAATCATTAGATACGCATTATCATTGTTATAATAAAACACGTCTATTGAAGTCGGGTGGGGCTTTTAGAATAAAAAAAGGAATAATATGTACTCCAGCCCCACCCGACTTTAATAGACGTGTTTTATTATAACAATGATAATGCGTATCTAATGATTTGAATATTATTTCTTGCTTTTTAGAGGCAGGTTTTTTGAAGTCGGTTTTTTTACTGCGCTAGATACGGTGAAATGCACATTCACTTTTAAAAGCTTAGGCTTAGAGCAACGCGGCTTCCGTCCGGAACGAATCTATGAAAGAGATAACGTAATAGGTACTTACTAATTTATTCGAATTAATTATCATTACCGGCTCGTAGAATTTTGTTCTTATTATTGGTACTGATTGTACAGAAATAACCTGGATATGGCATTCAATGAAATGCTTTATAATAAGTACGAATGGGCAGGTAGGGTAGAGGTAGGGTAGAGGTAGGGTAGAGGTGGGGTAGAGGTAGGGTAGAGGTAGGGTAGAGGTAGGGTAGAGGTAGGGTAGAGGTAGGGTAGAGGTAGGGTAGAGGTAGGGTAGAGGTAGGGTAGAGGTAGGGTAGAGGTAGGGTAGAGGTAGGGTAGAGGTAGGGTAGAGGTAGGGTAGAGGTAGGGTAGAGGTAGGGTAGAGGTAGGGTAGAGGTAGGGTAGAGGTAGGGTAGAGGTAGGGTAGAGGTAGGGTAGAGGTAGGGTAGAGGTAGGGTAGAGGTAGGGTAGAGGTAGGGTAGAGGTAGGGTAGAGGTAGGGTAGAGGTAGGGTAGAGGTAGGGTAGAGGTAGGGTAGAGGTAGGGTAGAGGTAGGGTAGAGGTAGGGTAGAGGTAGAGGTAGGGTAGAGGTAGGGTAGAGGTAGGGTAGAGGTAGGGTAGAGGTAGGGTAGAGGTAGAGTAGAGGTAGGGTAGAGGTAGGGTAGAGGTAGGGTAGAGGTAGGGTAGAGGTAGGGTAGAGGTAGGGTAGAGGTATCTATATCTATATCTTAGAATCTATATCTACCCAAGTAGATATAAATGTTGTGGATAAAGGTCTGGTTTTTAAAATATGCTGGTCGAAGTACCTACCTGAATATTCCTGTGATGACCATAAGCATCTGTTCCCGGGTAATACCGGGTAATATAAGTAGTTTTATTTTATACATAAATCTAACCGTAGTAAAGTTTTGATTAGTTTGGGACTAAATTGTTGTTGTGAGTTACATATTCAACGACCGCCCTCTATGATAACTTTTTACTATCAGGCGGTATTAAATATAATTAATACTTAACGCTGTTCAACACGAGACCTTCGATCAAGAATATCCTAGATAACGCTTCACGAACTAAAACAGTAGGTACGCAAAAATGGCACCTCAAATAGCGTCCCACTTACAAACTGGGCGCTTATTTTGCTATAAAGCTTGTGATAAAAGATGTGTTTTTGTCCAAAATAAGCCTATTTTGTGCAAAATAAGTGATAGAAAATGTGAGTTTGTTCAAAATAAGCGCCAATTTTGTAAGTGGGCGCTATTTGAGGTGCCATTTTTGCGTACCTACTGTTTTAGTTCGTGAAGCGTTATCTAGGATATTCTTGATCGAAGGTCTCGTGTTGAACAGCGTTAAGTATTTATATTTAATACCGCCATTTTTGAGACTCTGACCGGACATCTAGGATATTCTTGATCGAAGCGAGACCCCAATAAATCCCCCACAAAAAGGGTAATAATAAAGTCCTATAATTTCCTTATCTAAAGATTTATTTAGTGCACGTTGCAACCGCGCCGTGGTTAGTAGGTATGTCAGTTGCCAGAATGGCCTACATTGCGCCGCAGTGGTGATGGTATCACAGCACGCGATGCAATGCTTGCATTATATGAACTGGCAGCAGTTACAATGCTATTTAAATAATAAATTACTTGAAAGAAAATTATTGTGCAGTTTTTGTAATCACTATTCCGTGTATGTAGTAAAGTAACCGTATTTTAATTAGGTACGGAATTAAGTACAATAACTTTTCTATGAATACAGTAACTATAAAATCAGTTAGATAACCTACCTAATTGTACTTAGGTACAAAGTAAGGTAACATTTTTTTTTCTTTGCTGTTGGAATTTCGACTACTTAGAGAGGTTAGAATTTCTACTAGAATTTCTACATCCCATCTGGATGCATATTATACCTAGGTAGATATACAAATAGTACCTACACGTTATAACTTTAAATAACATTTCAGCTGAAATTTTAAATTGCTGACTCACTGGAAAAAGTTTGTTTCTGAATAGTTACTTGACTCAAGTGAAAGTAAAAGTGAAATAAGCTTTATTCAAATAAACTTATTTTACAAACCATAAGTGAAAATGATTTTAAAAAAAGAACGGTCTACAACAACCTAACACTTTAATTTTATTCTTGCTAACTTTAATCATGAACTAATTTTAATCAGACACTAACTTTAATCAATACGACAATATTTAACACTGAATTAAATATGAGAGAGCACTATAACGCCACAAAGAAACGTCTGTCGCATCCAAACGCCGCGCGCAGAGCATAGAGTACATTATTATACTAGAGATAGAGTTATCAGTCAGACCTAATGATCAACGCCATCTAACGAAATGTGACAAAAAGTGTACGATATTATAATATAGGTACTAGTAGGTTTCTATAAATCTTGTCTTGTAATTTTTTTGGGAGGTAACCGCTATGTCATGAAATAATTTAAAATAATTTACTTCATAGCTAATCAGCTTTGACTATATAAAACTGTGAAAGACACGATACCGCGATTCAGCACGGGATAGCGACATCTCTCGACTGTTTGACAAACGAAAAATGAGCGCCATCTATCAAATTAATCCGCAACTAAAATCTTAGGCCGCGCTCCCTTGTAGTGAGTCAAGTACTAAGTGAAAAGCCCCTGGCGCAGAGTGAGGCCGTGCCGCAGGTGACGCCGCCTTTTATACAGCACCGCTCGGCCCGGGCTTGTGAGTGGGGGAACTTGCTAAGACGGCCGTTCCTGGCAGCTGAACATCCTCGTCAGCTTGACTCTCGTCTCTCCTTGGCGTTTGGTTGGGGACCAGCACCACAGCCTCATCAGCATCAGCCGATGGTACCGGGTCTTTGCTAGGCCTTGGCATGTGGTCCTCGTCAGACCTTGGTGGGTGGCGGTCCTCACTGACTACGATGACGTGGTGGTCCTCGTCGTCTGGCTGTTCATCTAGAACACACACTTAACAAAAATAAGCAAACATGGTTTTTATTTTTTTATTAGTTTTTTAGCACCGGTGACCCACCGCGGCACAACCACAAGCGTGCACTCAAGTGATTGAGATAAGCAACCAGCGCAAAGCAACTAAGCCAAAACGTCATTCGCGATGAAAGAGTGAAAGTACTCAATCATCGACAAAGACAAATTCATTCCAGCACCACATTAAGTAGGTAGGTAGGTAAGGTACATGTTACCATCCGGATCCGGCAACCCATACTGAAGCTCCAGACGATAACACAAACAAAATTAAATACCACAATGTCGGGGCCAATTAACTGCCACAATGTCGGGGCATAGGGGATTGCCACAATGTCGGGGCACAAGAGTTTGCCATAATGTCGAGGCATTACGAAATTGCCATAATGTCGAGGCATAAAGAATTTGCCATAATGGCGAGGCATTAGGGAATTGCCATAATGTCGAGGCATAAAGATATTGCCATAATGTCGAGGCATTAGGAAATTGCCATAATGTCGAGGAATAAAGAATTTGCCATAATGTCGAGGCATTAGGGAATTGCCATAATGTCGAGGCATAAAGAATTTGCCATAATGTCGAGGCATTAGGGAATTGCCATAATGTCGAGGCATAAAGAATTTGCCATAATGTCGAGGCACTACAGACTTGCCATAATGTCGAGGCAATCACTCACACTTCTGAAGAACGCTTCGCACGCATCCGGCGTCCACTCGCCGCGCCACAGAACCATGTGTTCAGCAGCAGCTTGAGTTTTCTTGCCGTACGAGCCGGCCAGCAGCTCGAGCTCGTAGCGCTGATGGGGCAGCGCACGCAGAACCTTGTAAGGCCCACGCATACCGGAGTCCAGCTTGCCGGTACTTTGTGTGGCCTTGCTCACGAACACTTGATCACCCACGGCGAAACTGCGTGGCTGTCGGCGATCTTCGTTGACGTAGGCGTCCTGATGCTGTTGATTGGCAGTCAAGAGTTCAGTCGCCCGCTGTCTTCTGAGGGTCATAAGAGCTTCCCGATTAGGTTGGCAATCACTTAGCGCTACATCTCGCATCAGTGTCCTGATGGCAGGCGTCGCAGCATCAATGCCCACCAACAACTGCAGGGATGACGCTTGTGTTGTTGCTTGCCTCGTGATACCCTTTTATAAGATAAACATATAAGGCAGTGATTAAGATATTTCCTAACAAAATAATTATCTTAAATTTGGAAACCAAAAATGTCGTAAAATAAGATCGGTGGTTTTATCGACGCCAATATGGTCGTGGTCATCATGAAAAACCCGAAGCAAGCTCAACCTGTGACAGTTAGGGATGAAGCATAAGAGACGCGGCTCTTCACCAGTAGGTTATGTTTATAAAATAAAAGTTCATTTTTAATAAAATACCTGTTTTGATCTAATTGCCCTTCCCTTAGTTTAGTCACAAACTCCTGCGTCTCCACATCAGCAGTCTGAGCAATCTTTGCCCAATTGACCGGACTGCGTATGTGGGAGACTTGTGCTGGAGGATTCCTACTTAAATAATCAGCATGTTGCATCATACAACCTTTCCTATACTCGAGGGTGAATGTAAAATCTTGAAGGTAAAGACCTCTCTAACGTTAGTAGGTCTTGTCGATTTTACTAGGGCTTCTATTTTCACAGGGCTCGGCCGTACCTGACCGTTACCTTTGAATAATAATAAATGAACTTGTTGTTCATTATTAGTCCGTATGTAAAGTTTAAAACATCAGTGCCAATTAAAGTTGGCACACTAATACATTCATCAGGTACAACATATAAATCAACTTCTAACAAAACTTCGGAGAACTCTAAAAAAGCAGTGACATAAGAGGTTGCCTCAATCTCCTGCATAACGATAGGTTGGAATTTTATTAAAATTAAAATGCTTCAAAACTGATTGTTTTACAAAAAGTACAAAATTTGGTTGACCTGTTATTGTCATTGGGTGGTAAAGGAACTGAGTCGTATCAGTTTTAGACTTTTTAGGGCAATGACATTCTTTTGACCAAACTTGCCACAAATGAGACACTTAGAGTTGTCTCCAAACCTAGGTGCATCTCGCTTACACGATTGCATCGGCCCTATGTGGCTTGACGGACGGACAACATTGTTGGAGGCTCGAAAATCATGTTTCGGTTTAACATATACCGATAGGAACTCTACTAAGTCCTTTGACAGTAGCTTAGCATTGGTAGTTGCGGTCTACCTTCGCACACCACATATCAAAATCATGTATACTCGGGTCAAATGAGGAAATATAATACTTATGAGACCTTACTTGCATCAAGGATGAAAGAGCTCCAACCTGTCCGCCACGCCATTGTCTGAGCTGGTACTAGCGTCAGCATCACGCACTGTACCCAAAGTCGCCCCATCGGTAACGCCGGAACCCTGCTCGCTGGCGAGGGTTGGCGCCACGATAAGCGATAGCGTCGGCGTATGATCACCAAGAAGATGCGACGGACTATCAACCGTTGGCGTTGTTGTAGGTTGTTGTAGGCTATTTTCGATAGCATCTAATTTAGTGAAAATTCGATCAAACACCACATCCTGTAAGCTCTCGCGGCGGTCACTTGAGTTATTACGGCGATCGCGAGTTTTACTTTGCGAGCTATGCGAAGCATTATGACGTCTATTGGACCTGCTCCTATAGTCTGCAGAACGATCATCACGCCTAGACAACAGCGGCGTATTGGAAGAACGGTGACTACGACGTTCACGAGATAAATCACTAGAACGTCGGTCTTTATTACGATGATCGCGCTCTACAGGCCTAGAGGAACGTCCCGACATGTTTACCGAGAACAATTCACAAGACACGTGTCAATTTTACAAACAATTACGAAAACTACTTTTAAAGACACGTGGCACACCTTTTTTTACAAATATTCACGAAAACTTATACAATACACGTGGCACTTTAATCGAATACTCACGAAAACAACTTTTACAAAACACGTCACGTGGCACTTTTAAAACACACAGAACACTACTTTAAACACGAAAATTAACTTTTGGATGGCAAAACAAGCTGGTAGAACGCTAGAACGCGTAGAACGCGTAGTGAATCCCACTTCTGATTTTACAAACCATAAGTGAAAATGATTTTAAAAAAAGAACGGTCTACAACAACCTAACACTTTAATTTAATTCTTGCTAACTTTAATCATGAACTAATTTTAATCAGACACTAACTTTAATCAATACGACAATATTTAACACTGAATTAAATATGAGAGAGCACTATAACGCCACAAAGAAACGTCTGTCGCATCGAAACGCCGCGCGCAGAGTGAGGCCGTGCCGCAGGTGACGCCGCCTTTTATACAGCGCCGCTCGGCCCGGGCTCGTGAGTGGGGGAACTTGCTAAGACTTAATTATTAAGTACTTTTGAATCGTCTATATTTTTCTACCACCCGTTCCAGACTTTTTTAGCTGACAAGAAGAACGGGCGCAAGAAACTTATCAGCTGTATCTGCAAGTGCTACATTGGTAGGTACAAAGTTTAGCGCTTCAGACCATTGCAAGCTTTTAATGATACAGACATTTTACGATACTAGAATAAAATAATAACAAACAGAAACAATAAATAAGACAATAATATGAGACTGCAACTTTATGTGCGTGCTCATGAGATACATTGAGTGATGAAGTTTTGAAACCATTGTTTGTTACGAAATACTTACATTTTTGATAACCTTTCTTTGGACAAAAATTAGGAAATAACGAATAAAATAAGATTTCATAAAAATTTAGAAAATATCTTTATTACTTAGAATTTTCAAACTTCGTACTTCGTAGTGTGATGGCATTCGTATTATTAGCAGATGTGCGGGCCGGGCTCGTAAAACAAAACTAGGAATAAAAAATTGTTTCGAATATTTCTTCTAATAGATTAAGAGCGACAAGTTTTATTAGCGCACAGCGGGGACTAAGACAAATGAAGTCTTGGGTAGGCCGTAAATTACGCTCAAACTGTCAGACAAACTATTCAAACTGGTGAATGATGGACAATTTTAGTTGAAATGCACAGATTTCTAAGAGTTTGGTAGATTTAAATGTGTTACAGATGGGTGAAGTAGACAAAGGAAGGAAAAAACTTGAGTTCTCAGAATTGGTAGGGCGGATCGTGAGAAATTGTGCGTGGGCGTCGCCGTGAAGATTGCAAGCATCAAGCTGACCAATGAGGGGTCTAGATGGGCGTAGAGCGGGAGGAGAAAAACTTCAGTAGGGATGGAAGAGATAAAACGAGGATGCAACTAGCATTCGGGACAGACGAGGGCCGAGACGCTTTTAATATTTTAGGAGTGATAGATTGGGAGTTTCGTGACTCCATTGTAACTAACTGTGTGAGAAATAAAGACTAAAGAGTTAACTATTAAATAAATACTAACTTTGTTAAGTAAATTGTAGATTTGAATATTAAAACAAGTGTAACTATTTTACAAAGTGAATCTAAACAACGTCGAGTGGGGTATGTAATTGTGTACATTGTGATTTATTTCGTGTGTCAATAAAGGTACAATCTCTAGAATAACGAGCAGTATATCGCATACAACGTAGAAATGTATCAATACGAAGAACAACTCCATTCTGGGGGTTTCGCTTTAATAACCGAATGGAACTCGGTAGAACACCTCATTTTTGTGTTGGCATCAATATGCGCAATAGTTGTGTTAGGGTGTTGTGGATATGAGATATTCAGTTATTGCAATCATCGAATATTAAATAGACGGAGGTATTTGCAAGATGGTCTACCGAATGAGATAGAAATGCAAAGAGCCGGGTTAGATTGAATTGGATTGCGTTTTCTTGATACATAGTTAATCTCAGAGATAAGGATGGTTAACGTGAAAGTATTAATTAAAGCTCTAGAGACTGTAACTTTATGTAGCCTGGTGGAATACGAAACACTAATATCTACCATGAATGTTAATAATCAAGTCTAGATTAGACTAATATGTGAAATAGTTTTTCCTTTCTATTTTTTTTCAATCAATGTGTCAGGTTAGTTCTATAAATGTGTTCGTATCTCACTTTAGACTTAATTTGTGAAATAACTATTGAAACTTTAGTGTGTGTTTAATTAAATTTAAGTGTGAATCTAGATGACCTTAGAGAGTTTTTTCTTTGGATTTTCGCTTTCTCTCTATTTAGTGTGGTCTTAAGATAGGAGCTGAAAATCTAGCTGTCATTATATAGCAACCTATAGGTGACAGCTTAAATAATCAAACCAGTTTCTTTTTGCTATTTCGAAGATAAACTAAACACATTTAATTTAAATAAATAATATTTTTTTTCCATAATTAAATGTTTTACTGCTTAGAGATAAGATTCCTAAGAGGAAGCACAGTGTGAGGCATAGTCAAACCCGTGTTAAATACTAAGAAATACTTAGAAGAACCATTGAGCTAGTTTGTTTGACTTCGTTTAACACTTTGCGTTCTCACATATATACCTTTCAGTTGAATCACGATTTCTATGAGTTAAATTCGTTAGATTTCAGTCTAGGTCTAGGTAGATTTCTATACATATATCTAAATAAATAAACATGGGATAGTAGGGAGTGATTAAAGACCTTAAGGGAGAGACTACATTCAAACCGTTGAGGTTACTTGTGTATAGGTAGTCTATTTAAACGTGTTAGTAAAGGAGTCTAGCTGCTGAATTTGGACGAGAGGCACAACAGGAGCTGAGCAGAAGGAAGTATAATGTATTAGTGTTGAATAGGTATAATGTGTAAGTACATTTTGCCTCTACACAGGACATAGACATTGTTAGGTGCACTTATAGACTTGTATTTAGGATAGGAAATAGGGATAGGTATACTAGGTGATCTGTGATGAAATAGAACTTGCACAGGATGTTTAGATCCTGGGGTGTTTGACCGCTTGAGGCTGCGAGCTAGGCATTCCACCCACTGACTTTAATCGAATGAGAGCTCTTGACTATAAGAGATTATTCTCTTAGACTTGACTGAACGGGATGCTTTGGCCGGTACTCGCGAGCTCAGCCTTATTGAGCCTAAAGGCTATCTGCGTGTGGATCCAGTGAACGGGTAGAAGCATTTCTGGGTCGTCGTCACATTTGCACTTTCATAGCGTTCAGCCATCGCCCGATTTGGCCAAATCGAACTTTCTTAATTAATACAAGTACGAATAAATAAAGTTTACCATGGTATTATGGGGAAAGGTGTCTAGCGAACACCTTATAAAGTAAAGTAAATAAATGTCCACATCCTGGAGATGTCTGACAAACGCTTCGCAGCGTAACAAAGATGGCTGACGTTCCCCAAATAATAAACCTCAGAAGGGGTTTTCCTAGAAGGTTTTGTAGGCGCTACTAAACGACCAGAGAGTAATCCACCTCGTGAGCAGACATCTTTTGGTTATAGCTTAGGTAATTGGAGTAGAGGAGAGGCGAAAGTCGCGATCAGATTAAAACAATTTGCATTTTAATATTAACAAGCTTCGCAATGTTATTTAAAACCATAGGCCTGCGGAATGATGGATTTATCTCGATGAGCCTCCGTTCTATTCACACGCAGCTACTAAATAGTACAAACATAAACACGATTCGCAGATCACTTAGATGCCAGTAACATTGACTTTCACCAAGACCACCAAATACATAGAAAACATTATAACTAGACGATCACATATACAAATCAGGGTTTGAGCCACTACAGTAGCTATTGGTTTCCCAGGTATAGTCTAAAAGGCAAAAATGATCCTGATGATGGGCGGTATGCGTGGACTTCGGCTTCGTTGAGGGTCTTGTTACACCCGTTATTGACGTTAGAGTGGTAGAGTGAGGATGTGAGAGTCACGCACACAACGGAAAGTTAATAATCAGCCTACTTCCTTTATTTAAAGCAATGTTAAACACATCGGTAATTCAGTATAAAGGCAGGCACGGCTACGGTGCTTGAATTTTCGCGGCGAACAATCTCAATTCCAAACAAACGATGAGCACTTCTAATATTTTAATCTGCGATCGTCATCACCAGAGACTCGGCACACATTGTGATTTCGGCGTCAAATTACAAATTAACGAGTACCATGCCATGATGGCTCAAGCGTCGCGCAATAATTAATTCATTGGTTCGAGGGTGTTCCGCTCTTGTTTGTTGTTAGTAATAGATTGGCTTAGTTAAGCAAAATACATGAGAGGGTAAGCGCCGACCATGGCAACATTATTTATGAATTCCCTCACTTATTAAAGGTTTCATAGCCTAAGTATGCCATGGTTATAATGAAAGTTTAAGAGGGATCATGCTAGGCTTACGTATAATGACTATTATTATTTAATGAAATAAGATCTGAAAAGCGCCATTATTATTTTAGTAGTTGAATGATGCAGATTGTCTTTGACAGTACCTACTCTATTGTTTGGTATTATTACAAGCTTCACCTGGCTGGCTCAGCGTTTGTTGACAAATTTCACAAGTCGAATTTGACCCACTTTCCAGTATTAAATAGCGTTGATATTTCTTATACGTATCTCTAGTAAGAACTTTGTAATAAAACAAAACATACACTTCGACTTTGGGATCGTCTAATTTCTCTTGACAAGATTGTACTGTCCTACTTTACAGCACAGTTTGTGAACACAGAAATTTAAACAAAACACGCATTAAGGCCTTGTTTCATAGGTTCGTTAAAAGTCCAAATTACTTGAAGAATTTCATAGAATTTCCATTCCTAGATTTTTTTATAAGAACCTTAGTATTAACTGAAACTGCGAAACAAGCACTACTTAAACGAAAATAAACTTAACGTAACTAAAAACTAAAAGCAGTTTAAATATTAAATAAAATAAACAACGAATTCAAAATCTCGTAGCAACATTGCTCCGGCTACGATTTGACAGCTACGGTTAATGCTACGATGCCTCTGCCTCTGCTACGAACCGATTGCATAGATCTATTATATCTTTTTAAATTAACTTAGTACTTACCTATGTAATTTCAATCAACCCTATTAATTTTGGACTTCTTTTCTTTCTTATCGTATGAGGATTAGTGGCCACCTGGTGTTAGAGTAAGGTATAGTAGTTGCAAGAAATAAACTACAGACACTTGAACTTTTAAACAATCTGATGCCTTCTTCGACAGGGAAAATGAAGCTAAAATCATACAGAAGGGTTTTTAGGAAAGTCCTGCAAACGGCGAAAAAATTAGGCAACATAGATAGAATTAAGAAATCTAGTAATAAAATAAAAACAACTTGGAAAATTATAAAAGAACAACAAACAAACAAAATGACAAAAAGGACTCAAAAAATTAATCAAATTAGAGATCCACAAACTAAGGTAATATGTAATGAAAAGCAATTACCTGATGTATTTAATAACTTTTTTATTAACATTGCTAAGAAATTAACTGAGGAATGTCGGTCTGCTGAAATAGGCGATTGCGATCAGTATCTCAATGTGATGAACCAACCAAATGAAAAAGTTTGTTTTTCTTTTATCACAAGTCAAGAATTAGCCAAAATAATTAGATCTTTGAAAAATAAAAGAAGTAGAGACTACTATGATATGGATGTAGAAAGCATAAAAACACTTATATTGCAAAATGTCATATTATTTAATCTATTACTTGAGGTTTTAAACTGTTGCATTTCACAAGGTATTTTTCCGGACAGTCTAAAAATAGGTAAAGTCGTGCCAGTATTTAAGAAAGGCGATATGGATGAGATAGGCAATTATAGACCTGTGTGCATATTGCCTGTCTTATCAAAAGTTTTAGAAACTGCATTAAAATTAAGAATGGTGGAGTATTTAGAATCAAATTGTCTGATCAAAGACTGTCAGTATGGGTTTCGCACTGGGAGATCAACAGAAATGGCAATAGCTAGGTCGATTGAGTTCATATTGGGAGCACTGGATGGGTCGCAACGATGCACAAGCATTTTTTGCGACCTTTCCAAGGCTTTCGACTGCTTACGACATGATATACTATTGCACAAACTTAGACATTATGGTTTCGAAGGAAAAGAATACAGCATACTAAAATCCTACCTACAGAGTAGACAACAAATTGTTTCAGTAAATAAAATGATATCCAAAAAAGAAACTTGTAATATAGGCGTTCCTCAGGGATCCATACTGGGCCCTTTATTATTTTTAATATATGTAAACGATTTAGAAAATTGTTTACCAGAATGGGCATTAGTCACCCTGTTTGCTGATGACACACATATAGTAATTAAGGATAAGACAGAACAGAGTTTAGTGGAGAAAAGAAATTATGTTTTTGGTAAGATTAAGTGTTGGTTTGAGACTAATGGTATAATATTAAATGAATCTAAGAGCACTATTTTGAATTACAAATGTAAACTAAAAGCTGGTGAAAAAAATGACGACACTGTTTTTTTGGGTTGTACGCTGGATTCAACACTGAGCTTTGAAAAACATATAGAGAAATTATGTAAAAAAATGTCTAGTGCTAATTATGCTCTCTTTAAACTAAAACCTTTGATTGACAAAAAAACCCTAATATCTGTATACTATGCATACTGTCATTCATTAATTAATTACGCAATAACAATATGGGGTGGTGCGACGGGAGTAAAGCGTGTTCTTCTTTGCCAAAAGAGATCAATAAGGATAATCGATGGTTTGCAAAGACTTGCATCGGCACGAGCGCACTTTGCAAAGAATCGAATAATGACTGTCATAAATTTATTTATATTTAGATCACTACTAGAGATTCATGCTCAGAATGATAAACTGCTGAGAAAGAGGGATGTTCACCATTATAATACTAGGAGTAAAGATAAACTATGCATGCTTAAAGTGAGACTACAGAAAGTTAAAAACCTTGGTATGAATTTAAAAATTAAGTTATATAATAAGTTACCTGCTATTATAGTCGATTTGCCTCATATAGAATTTAAAAATAAAATTAAGCATTTCCTTGAAAGAAACCCATTTTATAGTATATCAGAATTCATGGCGAGCTCGTTTTTGTGATATTTTAGCTTAGAAAGGGATGAAATTTGAGTTTACTTTAATTGAACTGTTACTTATTTAAATAATTTTTATTTATACATTTTTATTTTTTATTTATTATAAATTATGATTTTAGAATGTAAAATGTTTAATAACTTTAAATTTAATAAGATATAATTTTTGGAATGAATTTAAATAATTTTACTTATGGATACATTTTTAATAGAATATGAATTTTTTATAACCAATTTTCAATGTGAGTATATGTAATATTATTGTAAATGTTGACTTACCTAGGTTGCGTTATGTAACAAAGGGTGAATAAATAAATGAATTGAATTGAAAAAAGAGTTTATTAAGCCGCCTGTAAGGCCTCTAACTTGGTTTAACGACTTTTATCAGAAGACAACAGCCGGTACTGACGGTTAAACGTGCCCTCCGAAGCTCGGAAGCGCTCAGTTGTAATGCCACTTAACGGTCACCCATCCGATACCTGGCCGGACCGAGCGTTGCTTAACAATCGTGATCGAGTACGATCAGTCTGTCAAGCTCCGCCATGAGCGCTTACTTTTGAACTGAACTGAGGTATGAAATTGTAGAAAGTAATACGTAAGTATTACTTTGTAATTGAAAATAACGGAGCAAGGTCAAAAATGTTGAGTTATCCTAGAAAACATTATATTTACCAGCGGCGATATACATACCTACACAATATTATTAATGTTTATGATATGATGATCACACTGCCATGCGATCCGGAAAACATAAATTACACCTCAGCAAATATTTACTTGATTTATCTGTGCGAAGAGGAAAACCATAATATAAACTACCTCCATTGGCCATCACCTCCCTCAGGGCCACGTGGTCATCTTTCTAAAGTCGTCTTCTTCCCAAAGTCATCACTTTCTTAAGTGAGCACCTTTTTTTTAAACGGTCAATTTACTACGACAAAAGTGACTAGAAATCGCACCTATAATTCAAAATGAATTCTCACCTCTCAAGCTTACGAGCTCGTTAGACATGAATTACGGTTTTATTGAAAGTACAGCTAAATAAATATTTTTTAAGACCTTTAATTAAAACCGCAACAAATAGATAATAGTACAGACAAGTTAGCTTAGGTTGCTCATTGCACACAAGGCTGTGGGTTGCAGCCCGAGCCGCAGGCGAAGGCGTAACTCAGCCGAGTGTGCAATAAGCAAGAGCTCACGAGTTTCATACGACGTTTTTCAACACATTTGCGAGGAAAAATTAAGTAATTTATCACACAGCAACAAATATGGCAAAAACAAAATATGATAATTATGGGAAAAGGCGCGCATGTTTTTTTTTTGTTTTTTTTTCACACGCCCAACGCAAGAATATTTTGCGATCAAAGGGGTGAGGAGCATACAGCCTACTACTAATACTTCAAAATTATAATTTTAAGTGACAAAATGCAAATATTTTAATATTTTATAACAAAATATTGTGAATTATGAATAATTTGATACTAATATATATTTATTTGACTTAATTAAGGACTTACACATTTATTTATTCCAAAAATGTATATGAATTTTCAGCAGTATAAAACCTCTTTGTTGTCAAAAAAAAATAACTGTATTACCCGGCTAAATTAGGAATGCTCTGTTTACTCGCATAGAACTTGCAGTAAGGTACTAATTTAACTTTGAAGGGTTAATTCTATTACGAACTAGTGTTTTATATATTATTGCACGCGTTTGTTATAGCTCGGTTTATGGCCCTAAAAGCGATGTAATAAGGCTCACTTTACGAGCAAGTGTGTTGAAAAGATATTAAGTTGTTAACAGGCAGCACTTTTCTCCATTACACAAAGATGTGGCGCGCAATAAGATATTAGATCGCTAACTGCACGTACCGGTCGTCCACTTTCATATTTTCCATGATCACTTCCTCCTCCTTGATTATGTTTTGCGATCTGTTTAACTGTTTCGGTTTAAAAGGTATGAATAAATTATGTACAAAATACCGTTTGACCTTCTGAAAACGGACCGATGGCGATGGGGGATTACTCCATTATTTCTATGATAATTTACTATCTGTTGGCTTGTAATAAATTAACTTGTGTGGTATTTTGCATGCTGTCTTTGTTTATTTTTACTGTAAATTTCACTTTACAACATCTGTTCAGTTTAAAATGTGTCTGAAAACTTTATTATTACGGTGTTATTACGTGACAGTAGTCAAAATTAAGATATAAGAGACGAGAGAGGTAATAAGTAAGTACTGTATTTATACGTAGGTATTCCATTTCAATGGAAGCTCGGTGGCGCAGTGGAGCTCGGTGGCGCAGTGGTTTAGCGCCTGGCCCAGCGATTACGGAAGTTAAGCAACGTTCGCAAGGGTCGGTCATGGGATGGCTGACTAAAAATTTATCATCTCGAGCTCCTCCGTGCTTCGGAAGATTTGCAGTCGTTAACACCCACCAATCCGCATTGGGCCCGCGTGGTGGGTTATGGCCCATCCTCCTTACCACCCATAAGGAAGGCCTGTGCCCCAGCAGTGGGGACATCAGATATGGCTGATGAACAATTCCATTCCAAACACAACTTCACAGACGTAATTTTAAAGTTTTACTTCAACCAAATTGTAATACCAAAAATATATATCAAAAACAAAATGTTGAAATGAATCTGGCGGACATTTTCATAAATAGAAAAAAGTTTTGCCAATATTTTATGTATCAGTAAATGTCAGACATTAGCTTCGCAATCAACATCTTCGCATTAGCTTTGCACAGCTCAAATAGCGAAACATATTTGAAATGTTATCTGGGAACGCTAAACAATTTTTTGAAACTCGTGTTATTATAGTGTCTCTAATACCACTGATATAATTTAGCAGCAAACAAGTGAATTTTTATAAATGGTTTTGCAATGTGGGAGGGCGACGGGAAGGCGGCGGTATCGAACGTGGGCGCGCCGCCCTAGCCGAAGCCCTTCAGTCGACACCGCGGGGAGGGCAGGCGCGCACGCTTCACAAGCTACCGCTACCGCCACCTAGAGTGTAACTAATTACCTATATCTGATACTTGTATTTGACACGTGAATAGTGCGCGCGGTACCGGCTTCGTTGCCGAATCATACGATTGACTGTTCAAACTGTTATTGTGATAATTAATAATTATGTGAGATCAGACTTGTGTTTAACGAATAACTTGAGCGACGGCGGTACGTCTACGTCATGCTATTGGGTAACGTTACGGTTTTAATTCTTTTTTTGCGTTTTTTTTTTTGGTATTACTTTGTGAAAGACATGCTTACGTGTAAATTAGGCGCACTTATAGGAAATGACTGTATCAGATACCAGATAGCTATTTCTACGAATAATAAAAACGCTTGATAAGTTTTGGCATTTTGGTCATTTTGCCCTCATAGGTTTTTGCTTTTTAGGCAATGTGATCACGAAAGATATTAATTCTCACTGTGCCAATAAAAAATATCTCAATATATTCGATAGAAAATAGTGTTGTTTTGATAAGTTTGATTCGTTCATTCGAATCAATTCAAAACGAAATTAAATCGATTCGGCTTGAAGGAGAAATCACTTCAATATCTTTTTCCGTTTATAGACGGCATTCGTCCGAGTGTCCTTGGTAAAAATGTTTGATACCGATTAGTTAGGTACAAGCCTGAAACACACTACTGTTGCTACTGTATAATACTTGTGTTACGTTTAACATTGCGTTGAGAGTTGCCGTAATAAAAAAGTAATTACTCAATTAACATGGCTCGAGCATATTAATTGACGTTCATTAACCGGCTATATTGAAGCTCTGGCGAAATATTACGGCAACTACAGTTACCTACTATGTAAAATCATATTTTGATATAATCACTGTTTTTAAATTTGAGATTTTTGCATTCACAATGCTATTTTTACACAATACTAAATAATATACTAGAAAAAACACGACTCGCACCAGATCAATACTCAGACGGGAATCGAACCCGCGACCTTTGGATATCCGGTCCACTGCTCTGACCGCTGAGCTACCGAGTCACTAGTGACATCGCCGAATTTCTTCTAGTATATCCTACTCTTACGCTGCAAGCCAGCGTTATTTCACCAATGTGAGGAATTACCTCGACATTCAATTGAAATATCTTTCCAGATATTTGGCAATTGATTAAGATGAAATAGCTATATAATTTTTAAATTTGAGATTTTTGCATTCACAATGCTATTTTTACACAATACTAAATAATATACTAGAAAAAACACGACTCGCACCAGATCAATACTCAGACGGGAATCGAACCCGCGACCTTTGGATATCCGGTCCACTGCTCTGACCGCTGAGCTACCGAGTCACTAGTGACATCGCCGAATTTCTTCTAGTATATCCTACTCTTACGCTGCAAGCCAGCGTTATTTCACCAATGTGAGGAATTACCTCGACATTCAATTGAAATATCTTTCCAGATATTTGGCAATTGATTAAGATGAAATAGCTATATAATTTTTAAATTTGAGATTTTTGCATTCACAATGCTATTTTTACACAATACTAAATAATATACTAGAAAAAACACGACTCGCACCAGATCAATACTCAGACGGGAATCGAACCCGCGACCTTTGGATATCCGGTCCACTGCTCTGACCGCTGAGCTACCGAGTCACTAGTGACATCGCCGAATTTAAAATTATATTTAAAAATTATATAGCTATTTCATCTTAATCAATTGCCAAATATCTGGAAAGATATTTCAATTGAATGTCGAGGTAATTCCTCACATTGGTGAAATAACGCTGGCTTGCAGCGTAAGAGTAGGATATACTAGAAGAAATTCGGCGATGTCACTAGTGACTCGGTAGCTCAGCGGTCAGAGCAGTGGACCGGATATCCAAAGGTCGCGGGTTCGATTCCCGTCTGAGTATTGATCTGGTGCGAGTCGTGTTTTTTCTAGTATATTATTTAGTATTGTATAATCACTGTTATTAATTAAGAGGAGCTCGGTGGCGCAGTGGTTTAGCGCCTGGCCCAGCGTTTGCGGAAGTTAAGCAATGTTCGCAAGGGTCGGTCATGGGATGGGTGACCAAAAATGTATTATCTCGAGCTCCTCCGTGCTTCGGAAGGCACGTTAAGCCGTTGGTCCCGGCTGTATTTGCAGTCGTTAACACCCACCAATCCGCATTGGGCCCGCGTGGTGGGTTATGGCCCGTCCTCCTTACCACCCTTAAGGAAGGCCTGTGCCCCAGCAGTGGGGACAATAAATGGCTGATGGACATGGACTGTTATTAAAAATATTTAGATCTTTAGATATTTAGATAATAAGATGTTTTCATATTAACTATTTTGTTAACATGTAACTGATATAAATAGAGAACTGTTGGAGAATGCCCTAAGGCATTAAATCCGCCAATTGTATTTTCTTATGCAATAAAGTTTAAATAAATAAAAAAAAAGTTTAAAGAAAACAGCCTTTTGCAAGAATTCTTAAGCCAACTTAAAAAGGAGTAGATTTTTCATTCGTTGCGAATATAATATTTTTCTGGTTTCCTTTCTATCTCTATTTCAAAATATAGAATTCAAAAAATTTGAATAAAAACTGATATAAATAACTTTGTGCCGGTAAGAGCATTGGATTGGACCGGACTTCCAAAGGTCGCGGGTTCGATTCCCGCCTGAGACAATCCTGGTGACGAATCTGTTTTTTTATTGTAAGTATATTAAATATTTAGTATTGTGTAAATTACTACCAAACTTGTGGTTTTAAGATGCAAATCTTATCTTAAAACTACTGTCATAGATTCGAATCAAATCACTGACAAGTACTTTTGCACAAATAAGTGGATTCAAAGTTACCCTTTTGCACTTAAACGCATAAAATTACTTAACTGCATTCAATTACTAAAATTACTAAAAACCCTTGAGGTATAAAGAAATAAGGACAATAGAGGGCGTTTCAAATTGATCGACAAAAGAGCGTTAGAATGTATTTTTTTTCTAGTAAAGTCTTACATAAACAATTTATTGTTATACTTTCCTATAGGGAAAATGACAAAGATTAGTAAGTACAAAAATTTATGATACTGTACTGTAGTACCCATATCACTCAAGAGTTTTTACATGAAATTAAATAGAAGTTGGATATAACCAAAGATAACTAAAAGATATCCGTGATTTTATTCTAATGTGGAGTAAAAGTGTGAATAATGTATTGGGGACTAGCGTGACGATAATAGCACTGTCATCCCTCATCAATGTGGAATAGAAGCAAGTATTGAGAGGGGGGGGGGGGACGCAGATGAAACGTATATAACAACCGATTTTACGTAGATCATGATGCATAGTCTGATTCACATAATACTTATTAATCTTTTCATGTTATTGATGTAATCGACCGGGCTGGCTCTTCCTTTAATATTATGCTGAATCCATTCACTTAGTTCTTGCTGATATGCTGACTTCAGAGTGAAAACTCGATTGATGCATAAAGTGATATCTAAGTACTTGTTATTTAGTAAAAAGCGTCTGGTTACAAAAATATAATTTTTCTGTACGTTCGTATAAATACTACTCATTATTATTGGAGCTTTAAATTTTCGATGTACTTATTTAGTTGAAAATTTGTCGAAAAGTTGACGTTTTTCTGTAAAAAATATGTGATGTAATAGCGTTCAAAAACCTTATGGTATCAATGTTGGTCATTTGAGTAGGGGAGCTTATCTATCCCATTACAAGTAAAAGTTATGAGTATTGGCTATATAAAATTCGGAATATTTTCCAAGTTTGCTGCAAGTAACTATTTCTTTGTCCTCGTTTGTCCGTTTGCGACAGGATTCAAACTATCCGGTCTTATAACATGAACTTCCAAAGTGGTTTTGTTGCACTTAAGTAAATAGTTCTTCGCCGATTCAGAAGTGTAGAATTTCATAAAAAATGTTAATCGCTTGTTTGTTTTAATGTCTTTTATATAACTTTGTTCTGTACTCTGTAGGTACCTACTCTGCATTATCGTATTTCCTGTACTTAAGTCCCTTGTTTGTAACATTTAATTTTCCATTTTTTTATATAAATTAAATTTATAAAACAATTAAGTTAATAAATACATGAAATACGAAGAATTCAACGTCATCAGTGAAAGTTATTTCACTATCCTGATCATTCGTAATTCGTAATCTATTATTTATGCGTCATTATCGCCTTCATATGTAAGTTGATTCCTGTTAGGTTGGTATCTCATTAAAAAACTTTTATCTATATTTATAAAATCGTAAACTGAATGACTGACTGACTGACTGACTGATCTATCAACGCACAGCCCAAACCGCTAGGTCTAGAGACTCCAAATTTGGCACGTAGGTTCCTTATGAGGTCTAGGGGTGCACTAAGAAAGGGTTTTTCAAAATTCACCCCCTAAGGGGGTAAAAAGGGGGATCAAAGTTTGTATGAAAGTCCCTCAGTTTTGAAGCTAGGATCTTCAAATTTTGTGTTAAGACTGACCATTGAAAATAAATAAATACGGGTCTCAGCGTTTTTCAAAATTCTACCCCCGAAGGGGTCAAAAGGGGGATGAAGTTGTGTATTGAAGAAAATCATTTATTTTCGAAGTAAAAATCGCTAAATTTATAATTTAGGCTTATGGATAGACATCTAACGCAACGTATATTGTTATTGTTAGTATTTGAACCCCTATTGGGATGAAATGGGGGTGAAAAGGGGTTTTCGGGGATGACGATTGCAAAAAAGACATTTATTTTGAAGTCCAACACGGTGGACATGATTTGACCCCTAAAGGGGTGAAAATAGGGATCAAATTTTGTATGAAAAAATAATATAAAATAGACATTACAACTTTAAAGTTCGTTGGAGTGGAGCACATCTAAAAATAAATAGGCAAAATATATTTTGTAATTTTGAAAATCAACCACTTAGGGGTAAATGGGGTGAGTAAACATAAAAATCGATATGGATGTCGTTCTTGAGGTTTTATGGGATGGTGATTGCGAAAATGAGATTTATTTTGAAGTCCAACACGGTGGACATGATTTAACCCCTAAAGGGGTGAAAATGGGGTTTAAATGTTGTATGGAAAAATAATATAAAATAGACATTACAACTTCAAAATTCGTAGGAGCATGTCTAAGTATAAATAGGCAAACACATATTTTGTTATTTTGAAAATTCTCCCTTAAGGTGTAAATGGGGTAAGTAAACATGAAAATCGATGTGGATGTCGTTCTTGAGGTTTCATGGGATGGTGGTTGCGAAAATGACATTTATTTTAAGTCCAACACGGTGGCCATGATTGGACCTGGACATGCACATCCAGGGGACGGGGACAGGGACAGGGACGGGGACGGGAACGGGAACGGGAACGGGAACGGGAAAGGGGACGGGGACGGGGACGGGGACGGGGACGGGGACGGGGACGGGGACGGGGACGGGGACGGGGACGGGGACGGGGACGGGGACGGGGACGGGGACGGGGACGGGGACGGGGACGGGGACGGGGACGGGGACGGGGACGGGGACGGGGACGGGGACGGGGACGGGGACGGGGACGGGGACGGGGACGGGGACGGGGACGGGGACGGGGACGGGGACGGGGACGGGGACGGGGACGGGGACGGGGACGGGGACGGGGACGGGGACGGGGACGGGGACGGGGACGGGGACGGGGACGGGGACGGGGACGGGGACGGGGACGGGGACGGGGACGGGGACGGGGACGGGGACGGGGACGGGGACGGGGACGGGGACGGGGACGGGGACGGGGACGGGGACGGGGACGGGAACGGGAACGGGAACGGGAACGGGAACGGGAACGGGAACGGGAACGGGAACGGGAACGGGAACGGGAACGGGAACGGGAACGGGAACGGGAACGGGAACGGGAACGGGAACGGGAACGGGAACGGGAACGGGAACGGGAACGGGAACGGGAACGGGAACCGGAACCGGAACCGGAACCGGAACCGGAACGGGAACGGGAACGGGAAGCCACGTGCGAGGCCCGCCACACGCGGCAAATGTCTTGCCTCGCCAGTTAGCGCCCTTGGTAGGAACCCGCCTAAATGCGTAAAAATGGCTGGTCAGATCCTGGTTGAAGGTTCCCTAAGGATTTGAAGGTTCCCTAAGGATTTTCTCTAATATCCAAGCGGACGAAGTCGCGGGCAGAAGCTAGTTTAAGATAAATTTGTAAGTTGCTGTAACTCACTTAGATGTTGACAAAAGGCTCTAAGTCTGGCTCAGTCGGGAATAAAGCGTTATATTAAATATTTATAATCAAGACAACAATGGAAAACAAACGGCCCTTGCGAGCTTGTTTTGTACTTGATATAAACTTAACTTTGCCCTCGGGGCCTGCCCGGAACTAGGCCCAAGTACGGGGCCCTCGGAGACATTCTATAATAGCGAATAGTAATTAGGTAATATAATACCGTGATGAAACTTCGGAAGAAGTTTAATTAATTGTTGTCTTTATAGGCATTCTTCTAGAAATAGACGTATTAACGGGCGCCGCACCTTTCTGATGTTATGGATTGCGTTGTGTTGTCCCGAACTTGTTCATCATGATAATGCTATAACAACGTTAACTAAGCAACAAAAAAAACGTAAATATAGGTACATAAAGAAATCTAATCTCAGTTCCAAACTATGATTCGTGGTATACCTAAATGTCGATACGTATAGCTAATACCCGAAGTGCAGCTACACCTAGTTCTAGCCGGTTTAAACTAGGTGTAGCTGGTATTAGATGTTGGTAAAAACTAGGTGTATCCGATTTGTTCACGGCTAAATCGGCGAATACTAGGTGTACCCGGTTTGCATTCGGTTAAAACTAGGTCTAGCCTTCTTTATTGTGCTGGCTACAACTAGATGTAGCCAACCCTACGTGGTTAAAACCGTTACTTGTCCGTGGTCCCCCAGTCTAAGTTCCCGTTGGGGTTCCACGAGCAAATATTTTAGCCCATGGAACACCCAAGGGGGACAAAGGGGTACCATGGGAAAATTATATAGCCTGTGGTACCCCTAATCTTTTTTATGTCAGATTGAAATGTTTATGATGGGGTACCACGGGAAATAAAGATATATTTAATAAGGAGATTGTTATTCAGGCAGTTCCAGGGGCAAAAATATTGGCTCGTGGTACCCCAAGGGGAATTAAGACTGGGAGACTACGGGCGATTAATGGTTAAAACTACCTATAGATGTAGAGTAACACAAGTGTAATTAATTTCGCTATAATTAAACTTAAGGCGGTTGTATGACCGAAAGTGGCGCCCTCAGAGGTTTTTATTTTTTTAGAAGGTATCACTACATGCCCTCGTAGTCATTCGTAGAAGTAGATAGCATATGTGTCAAAAACGGCCACTTTTAGCAGTTTTGCTATCTACTTCTAGCAGTGAGTACGAGGGAATGTAACGATACCGTCTAAAAATACTAGACTGTGGGCCCTAAAATCTCCACGATAAACATTTTTAAAATTGTGTATTAGAATTATAATATTAAATATAATTCACCGCGGGGCGCCACATTCGCTCAGGGTACTACCTTAACTTAAAGCTTTTACTTTTTATCCGAAAAACAGCAAAACTTTTTATCCAAAACAGCAATAAAAAAGTGTACGGTCATACATAGCAACTATTCAAAATAATAGAGAAAGTCTGAAAAAAAAGAAATTTTGTGAGCGTTTTCAGTTTTTCGAAATTTTTCAAAATGGCGGAGATATGGGGGTTGAAAACGTAAAAAAAGGTGCGCGGTGAACAGCTATGCAAAGACAGACTCGAGAGGCTCTGCAGCTCACAGAGTCACTAGTTATGAATTTTAAAGCAATTTTAAAATAAAACTTTACTTTATTTATCGAAAACAATGTATATTAAAATGCTATCTAAATGCTAGCTAAATGTCTAATGTGGAACACAGATGAATTGAATTATTGTTACAAATTATTTATACAATAAAGCATTTTTTTATTTTTTTATGTAGAATGGCTTTCAATTTACTGTGGAAAGTAATAATTTCGCATATATTCATATCGTTCAACACGCTCAGGCCGACCGATTAAGAATTCATGGCGCTGTAACACTCTGCTATTACGGTCGCTAATACACTTTTATTGTATATTATTAAGTGCTTACTCACTTTACTAACATCTTTGATTGTTTACATAGAAACACTAGTAGCATCATATAATTACACTAATAATAGGTAATTTATCGAAATTCAATGCAACTTTTATCTATAAATATAATAAACTGTAAGTTCTAAATGTTTGTGCGCGCATCACGCAAAAACCGCTGAACAGATTTTGATGGGCTTTTCACAGTTAGGTAGCTTGGGGTCTAATTTAAAATCAAAGCTATGTTTCATCTAATTTGGGTAGGTAGAACCAGGTGAACAGCTTGAACGAGTACTAGGTTTCATACACTATGAGGTCATTTAAACTGGTCGCCTAATGTACTACCTTTTCACGTGGACGAAGTCGCGGGCGGAGGCTAGTTGGAAATAAATACTACTACAAAATGTAGGTTTTCAATTGTTGCTAACACATATATATAATAAAGCATTGTTTGAAAATCAGAAGGTAGGTTTAACAGTCTAACAGCTTTTTTAATACACTCACATGAACTACAAAAATAAAAATGGCCCAAAAATACCATTGGGTTCTAAATGAAATGTAACATTCGAGAATATCCACACAAATGGCGTAGTAGTTTTGAAACCTTCGGAAATGTTTTAAATATAATACTTACACGTTTTAATGCCACACAAACTATTAGATACCAATTACCAACCCCCTTTTATGGAACGCAAAAAAAAGTTAAAAGTACAAAAGCTCATTATGGAATAAAGTGCGGGCCCAAAATAATTTCAACTAAATTTATGGGCATAATGTCCCCTGAAGTAACGCCATAAATCTGAAACCTATTTGACTATAAAAGTAACTAGCATTTTATCGTAATTGCAGCATTTTTGCACGCAAATAAGTAGGTCTGTACTATTTTTAAATGCATTGCTTCGAAAAGTGTGCTAAGCTAAATGTGTCTTTTTTCCACCGACAAATACAGTTATTTTTCACATATATTTCACATCGAAAATGTGTGATTATAAAACGCGGTATATAACTGGATCGTTTTCCAATTAAGGTCAGACTACAGTAAATATCGTAAATGATTTAACGCTGTCCCTTGCTAGTCGCCGTTGTCCATAAATTAAGAGCTTAATATCTGGATCTTGCCCCATAAATAAATAATTTGAAGGACGCCGTCTTTGTTAACTTTTACTAATGTTTTTTTGCTTTTCAACATTTTCCTGATGTTCTTATTTCACGAAGGTACCTATGATGACATTCTTGAATGATATTGATGATGCTAATTACAATTTAAAAACAAAGGAAATCTAAGCCAAAAAAGCTAATAGAAAATCTCATTCACTTCTCTATGATTTACTTACGTTACTTATTAGGAAATAATAACCTCCCTTACGAAGCCCATGATTACGTCATTATTACTATACTTACCTAGTTGATTATTATAGTATCCGTGCCTCATCTGCGCCTCGGACATGGCACTGAGCAAATAAATCACCAAGTTTTAGGACAAGGCACGCACGGCCCGATCTAATATGATAATAATATGATGTAGCATAAAACAGCGAAATACAGCAAAAGTCACTCGAAAAATAAGCTTCTGACATCTTAATGTTATAAATTGTGCATTAAAACGAATCTAAAGTATAAGGGATCATCATATTCTTCTAAAACTTAGTGCTACTTCAAAGAGCAAACGCCTGTCTGACAATCAACATCGGAATTTGATGTTGGAAGTGCCCGCCAAGACAGATTAAAGAAATTCCATTCTTCCATTGAGCACGACGCGACGCGGCGACGCAAGTCCTTTTGATTTTCATTGCAGTAAGGCGTGTCCTTCGTAAGCAATAAATGCGACATTATGGTCACACGATAATGCGACGCGGCGTTACGACATTGAAACGAGTTTTTTTTATTTCAAAGTCTAGTACCTATAGACGTAAATCTTATAAGTGAAAACGATTTATAAACAAATTCTTAGATATTTAAGACAACTTCTATTATTAAAATAAGTTTACAAAATGAACATTTGACGAACTCCAGAAATTCGGAATAATAAACAATACCTATGCTTGTTTTTGTTCCATACCGATTTATGCACTGCGAAAATCAATATTTCTGAATTGGCTATTTGCAAGTAACGTTCCAATTCACCGCAAAATTGAACGTGCCTAGAACGTAGACTTCTTGCGCAGGAAACTGTGAGATGTATGAATATATTTATAGCTTTCCAGAAAATTCGTAAAAAAATAGGTAGGTAGTCCGAAAAGTTCGCGACCTTTTTGTAGTAAGTAAGAAATGTCCATTTGATTCGACAATCTTTTTCCATTTTTCTGGAAAAACAATATCCCGTCACTATAAGTTTTTTGGGTTTTCTGAGCGAAAAACTGATTTTACAGTCTTCCCTAATTTTGGAGTTTTGTAAAGAGCGGAATAAATTTTAAATGATAATCCGAAGGTCTGTCAGGCAGTAAAATAATTATATGGGGAAATAGTACGGATGTTAATAAGGCTTTCATAGCACAAAAGAAATGTGTCAGGGCAATATGTAGTATTGCACCAGACGAATCATGCAAGCCTCTATTTAAATTATTAAAAATTATGCCACTGCCTTTATATTTTTGAAGTAGCAAAATTTGTTAAGCAAAATATGTAGTATTTCAGCCAAGCCAGCGATGTGTACCCGCGTAATACCAGAAACTCGTGTAGATTGGTTTCTGCAACGATTCCAAGAAGTGCGCGTTTCCGAAAAAATTGCTACTGGATGTGCATAAAAATTTATAATAATATACCGGACCATATAAAAGATTTGACAATTAATAGATTTAAAGGAGCATTATACAACTGGCTAATGTAAAAATGTTTTATTCTGTTAAGGACTATTTAAATTTTAACTCAATATTGATTTATTAATTTGACTTATCATATTTTATTTTAAATTTTATTGACATTCTATAAATTGTAAGTGTAATTGTATGTATAATTGATATAGTTTAAATTTTTTATAAATTTTAATTTTTTCATGCTAATTTGTAAATGGCTGAATAAGCTGAATTAAATTATTATGACCATCTTAAGTGTAACCTTATTCAAATGCAAATAAACTTTCATTCATTCATTCATTCAAACTTCATAACCAATGTCCAACTATTTTTGTTTAGTCGACAAAGATGTATGCATGCGGTCGAGCAACAACTTGCTTGGTTGTGGATTACACTTAATCTATTCATTATTTCTGGACGCTTGTTTCAGATTTTCCAAATGCTGACAGTAGATATTAGAATTAATCGTCTGGTTATGTGGCAAAAGCTGATAATACACAATACCTTTCCAGTCCCACCATACAGACAACATGACTTTGTTCGGATGGCTCACCTCGCTAACACCAAGATCGTCGATCAAAAACGCATCGATTTTACTTCGTTTGAGACCCAAAACGGTTGAGTGGTGAATGCTAAGCACTTTTGCAATCTAGTAACTGCATGTGTCGCGATCTTCATATTTTTTTTTAAATATTAACATCAACTACAACAATAATCAACAAAAAGCGATTTTGTACAATAGGTTTGCCATATATAAAAGATTTCTAAAGCAGACGAATAAGTTCTGGACTTGTGTTAGAAAAATGAGAAACTGAACTGGGAATAAACCGAATAATTTATTGCCGACCCAATCTACCGCGATGAAACGTATTAATATCAAGTAAACTAAGGGTAGGAAATACTCTAATCTCTCAGCCAATTTCACGATTTGTAAGCCTACAAATCCCAGTACAAAAGATACTATTTCTGTGAGCATAACGAGAGTAGCAATGAGAGAAACTATTAATTTTATAGTACTTGCTCAAATGAGTATCGACGGGAATGGTACGGGATAGTTCACGAGAGGAGCATACAAGAAGGATTTTAAATTGTGTATTTTTAACGTTCTAACTCGGAGTAGCTTATTGTATACTATGTAGTGTATAATTAGCATATTGTTGAGTATTAAGTAATATGTAGTTAGCTGTGGCGAGGGGTGAAATTATGGCGAAGGTAAGCCGTACCACAAAAATGTTGTGATCTGCATAGTGGGTCAGTGGGGTGGACTTTCTAAAAGGTAAGCCGATGGTAATCGGATTGGACCCTTCGCAACTGGTAGTTAGGAATACTTCTCATACAGCATTAATACTGTGAAATTGTGATTTATTGTTTAGTAGACTTAAAAGTATAAGTACTACAGAAATAGCATCGTGAAAGGCTTCGATCATCTATACCTGTGAAAGGTTAATAGCCTGACGTAGGTAGGTTATATACAGAAAAATATTTTAAAAGAATCTCCGCCTCTTGTGAAATGTGCAGCCTTGAGAAAAAGGGGGAAGAATTCAGCAGTGTTGTATTGTACGTACGTCACCCTGTGGGAAGGCCTTGGGTGTAATATGTAGCCGGCATCGGCGCGTCGACAGCGGCCTCCAGCAGTTTACTTATTCATGCACCCATGATTCCTCGCTAGGGTCACCAACAATGTCATAAACATTCTGCTTCAGTTCTTGAAGAAATGAAGAATAGGCTTGTTTCCATTAAGAATAAATATAATGGATAGGGGTTTATAATGATTAATTATATTATGGAGAAAATAACAAACAATTTTAATTATTAAAAGCGTTAAAGATTAATAATATTTTTAAAAACTAAATTTCGTAAAATGAAACCTTTAGTCACGTGACAGTGAACGCCAATCAGAAAGCGTTACGTCACGCCGTGCGAAACTCCAATCTTGTCTTTGACGTTTCGAGTATCACTACCGGAGGCGCGTTCCAAACCTACACTCCGAGTGCAACCTAACCACAACCGAACGCAAGTTTTAGCCACTTTTTCCGTATTTCTCCATTGTTTGGAACATATATAAATAACTGGTTTAGCGTTTTAATAGTCGTGCTATCACACTGGGGCACTATACAGTACTTATAATATGAGAAATTCATTTTTAAACGATAAAAACTAGTTATAACGTACGAAGACACGATCGCTCTTTTGTTTGTTTTGCACGGCGTGACGTCATTCAAGACGCCATGACAGTCTTGTGCGTTTTGGAACCAAATTAAAATTGGTTTTTTAAAACGCGAAATTTATAATGTAAACGCTCGATTAAAAATAAATAAACCTTTTTTTTCGATAAAATGCCTAATAAGCTAAAATATTAAGCAGTTATTGAAATTTTGTCAACTAGCCTATTATGTTATTTCTAACGAAACAGATTGTGACTGTTTGTTATACGAAGCTTTGGAGTGATTCATTCGTAGTTCATTCATTTTTAATTTTATGTTAGCTTCATATTTAACACGCTTACATCACAAAGTAACATAAGGTAAACCTGAAACTCTTAAAATTGGAAAGGTTTAGACACTTAGAACACTAATAGTGTCATGATGCTGCTTGTAGCCATTAAACCAAATCCACTAGTCGACTTTTACAATTTGCGAGAGATGATAAACAACTACATACATGATAAATTCTTTCCATACCTAAAATCAAGATCAGTATGAATAAAATGAAACCATCTTCAACCACTAGAATAACATAAAAATATTTTAAAGTTTAATTTTTACAATATTACGAGTATTAGTAAGTTATTACTTACAACATTAATTTAGGTTTAGTTGTTTGCTTAGCAATGCTTTATGGAAAATTATAAAACTTTGTTTAAACCTGGTAGATATTTAAACGATGATTTAGGTACTCCCTCTGATTTCAGTTAAATGTAGCGATTCCATGTCAGTTCGCGAAACACTACCATAAACTGTAAAATACGATTTTACTAAGACTTTTAACGCGAACAAACCAGGTTAACGGTCAGGCAGGTCATTGCCTTTTAAACTTGTTTAAGGATCACATTTTATATTCTTTATAAGGACTAGTAGAATATAATATGCAAAGTATAAAAAGAGCTATGTTACTTTAAGTATCTATTGTGGGCAAAAGCTTATAAAAATGAATAGAGTACGTACTTTATGTTAGTTACTTAGCAGAAATACTGGTTACTTCATTCGTTAGGGGTAAAGCACTACTGTACTGTACTGAGACTGAGATACATCGTTCCTCCCAATTTCATGCGTAATAATGATTTAAGTTGTGGAACAAATAAATTAAATAGAAATCCAATAATATTATTATTATTGGACTAAATTTTATACACCCCATTTTAAAAACTAACAAAGATATTTTTTCGCCTGACGCCGGCGTTAGGCTGATTGCAAAAAGTGAATCGTGCCGCGCCGCCCGCCCTGAAGATAGTCGTAATTCTGTCACACAGCGCTTGGAGCGGATTTAATACGGAATTATTTTTAGAAAGTACCCAACTCTTAGCTCTTTAGCAACTTCATGTGACAACATAAAACGAAGGTACATAAGGCTTCGAGATTTTACTAGAAACTTTTTTACTGCGCGGTTGTGTACACGACACCTGTGATTTATCTTATCTGCTAACTATATAGTTAATATATTTTTTTTTTTCTTCTACGAACATTTTACACGCCACTTGATTAAACTCATCTCTTCGATCTCGTTATAATATGTAAGTATAAAAGCAGACACTAACATTTGTATTAATAATCATACGTCCACAAGCCATTACTAGTTAGTACTTATTAATATTATAATTGTAATAATTTCAAATAAAAATAAAAATTACATAAAAGATCTCACTATAGAATGCGGTTCTAAAATCTGGTCAGAGAAACATCCATCGCATTTTTAGGTTTTTTTTCTACAAATCTTAGCCTCTGTCCGTTGCTTCACTGTGCCATTATTATTTTTTTTTTTTTTTTTTTTTTTATTTATTTAACTTTACACAAACAATAACATTTCATCTTAACAAACCAAAAACCACGGGGGTTTGTCCGGAATGCTAGATTTTAACTTATACTTAACTAAAATATATTACTTACATTATACGGTATCAGCAAAAAAAAAAAAAAATTATAAAATTAGTCATTACGTTGTCTAGTAAACACTTTACCTGCGGCAACACAACTACAACTACTCGCCGCTGGTGCACAAAAACAGGTTTAATTCCCCACATCTACAGGTTGTTTAAGAAATGGTTTTTTAATTTAGTTTTAATGTTACTTTCCGTAATGCTTTGTATAAAAGATGAATCCAACTTATTAATTAGACGAGGAACAACATACGGGGTGGTTCTCCTTCCGTAAGCATTAATTGCACTAGTTGTTAGTAACCTTTTATTAGTTTTATTACGAGTCTGAATATTGTGCGGTATTTCTATTTGAATGTCTTTATTAAAGAAGTTTTCCTTTAAAAGGCTGTAAATGACCTTGGTGTGTATCGGAAGTACCTTACAGTATCTAAATAATTCTAATTCGTTGAATTTACACTTTTCCAAAATATTAGGTGTGACAACTTTTTTTAATATTCTAATTTGTAATTTAAAAATACAGTCTAAGTATGTTTTGAAGGTTCTGCCATAGCTCGTCAATCCGTATGCAATAATTGAGTCCACAAAAGCGTTATAGAGCATAAGTCTCACCTTGAAGGGAATTCTATCTTTAATAATATAAAGGTTGGCGAGAAAAGCTTTGAGTTTTTCACATATCCGGGTGATTTGCGGTGACCAGTTAAGTTTATTGTCAATAATCAGACCCAGATAGGTGTGTCCGTCAACGGTTTGAATTTCTGGACATTCGCAATTGCTATTGTTGTTGTGCAGACAGAGATGTTCACGAGCCACAAGCCTTTCACCGCTTAAGCATCCAGTCTTATTGTGTGGACTGCAGATGTGGACTAGTTTAGTTTTTTGGGCATTTAGGACCAGTCCATTGTCATGACACCATTTGTTAATATTATCGAAGTCAGTTTGCAGTTTCGATAGGGCATGTCGAGCATCTCGGTCCGCGATAAGTAAACATGTATCATCCGCGTACTGGTAGGAGGTACAGTGACTGAGAACGTTATTCATATCATTGACATATGCAATAAAATGAAGGGGACCGATCACTGAGCCTTGTGCAGTACCCTCGCTTACAGTAACTGTATCGCTATAGGCATTGTCAACATTGACACAATATGTCCTGTCCCTTAGGTAGTTTTCGCACCATTTGAGCAATGGACCTCGAATTCCAGTGTTTTCTAATTTGTTGACAAGCCTTGGATGATTTAATGTGTCAAAAGCGCGCGAAAAATCAATGAAAAGGGCTAGGACATGTTGCCTATTGTTTAAGGAAGAGTTAACGTGATCTGTGAATTGAGACAAAAGAGAAGTTGTGCTCTTAAGTGGTTGAAATCCAAATTGGTTTTTAGTTATGATATTGTGATTTTTATAAAAAGTATGAATTTGTTCACATAAACATTTTTCCACAATCTTGTCAATGGACGAAAGAAGAGTAATAGGGCGGTAATTTGAAGCGTCGGTGTGACTGCCTTTCTTAAAGACAGGACGAACACAACCTTGTTTCAGTCCGTTTGGATATTCTCCAACCTTTAGACTGACATTAACTAGATTGGCTATAGCTGATGATATTTTATTACTTATTCTCTTGATATCAAAAACCTTAATTTTATCTTGGCCGGGAGCTTTAGAAGTATTAAGTTTATTTATAATTTTGTGTATTTTATCCGGCGTTGCTTTTTTGACTAGAATACTAACATCTGCGCTATTAGTATAGTTATTTGCATTAAGTAAGGGTTTATTACATCGGGGTAAAATTAGTTTTACAGAGTTTTGGAATTCATATGCAAATTTGTTAGCTATATCTAAGGATGATAAATTCTGACCTGAGAATGCTTTTAATAAAATTTGGTCAATCGAGAGTGTAAGTCTACCACATATTGAGTTAATCAGTTGCCAAAGCTTTCTGGGATTGTTGTAATTATTCTAGTGACTCCCACGAACGGCATCAGTTGACCTTTCAGTTATGCCTCTGCATACGGCCATCTAAATTCTAATGGATTCAAAGTATGGAATAGTCCTATTTCATTTTGTAGTTAGAGTAAATCTGTGATTTCAATGTAAGCTAATGGAAATTAATAGACGTCACATTAGGTAATTTATACGAAAGATCCTGTAAACTCTTTTCAGAAGCTTTTCAGCCAAAATTAAGAAATGGAAGGGGACATGGGTGGCAGACAAAAGCTTGTATGCAAATCTTTTCCTTTGTCCCCAGCCAGCGTGTACTTTACGATGTCGATCGATTCCAAATTGAACAGCGCTGGTCACTTAAAGCGTGTTTTAACATATGTTTCAATGAAAACATTTTAATGGTGATTCATTTTATTAATGGCTTAGGTTTTAATAGTCAAAGTAAAGATGGCTATTATGACAAACTTGACGTTAACTCGGCTTACAAAACATGTAAGAGGTAGATACTTAATTTTCTTTGGCGTCCCATCTAAATATATGCCTCTGAAAATGTCCCAAAATCTGAGTTTATTCGTACAGATTTGTCACCGAAAAAACTATTGAAGAATTCTTCGGAATTATATTAATCCATTAAAGCTGATTTCTTAGTTTGTACATACCTACTTTAGTAAACAGAACGATTTATCATTGTTTGAAATTCAATGGTAATCACTGCTTTAAGTCCGGTGTTGTGTCAGTCAGTGTAATCAATTTGCTGTATTTGATTAGTGGTTAAGGCGAGGCAGTTCACGAAATTTACTCTTTCACTATGTCTTTAGAATAAGGTTGAATATTACATAGCTTTAATTGACGCTTCGCCAGAAATTTTACGAAATTTGGTAAATTTTTATTGATTTCTAAAATACTGGATCATTTATTAAAAATGTACTCGGTTATTGTGTTAGATCGATAAAAAAAATATATATATATCCCTTTTGCATAAAAAAGTCATATTACTGTCGTTGAAAATTACGAAATCTGACGATTTGAAATTTATTTTTATAAGTTTTTAAGAGTTATTCAGGATTTTTTTACAGAGTTACCATGCCATTTTTCAATATTCTGTTCGGTTATTGTGTTTCTTTGTTTCTTTTTCAGTCTACAGTAATTTTTGTGAAGTAGAATTCTACATCAGTTCTTCACATTGGAAGTTCAAAAATCAATCTTTTCATCAGATCGTGAACTGGCCTCGCCTTAACACCGGAATTAGCTATGCTTCAATATTCATCTTAATTTGATTCTCACTAAGTTACTGAGTAGAGTAGGTAAAATTGCAAGCAGATATTGAATCTTAAATAATTTAACATAAACTCTCGGATTTTATAACTACAGTTAAGTATACTTTTTTATCATATCTGTCAACCATGATTTTATCACACCGAAACTTTTTCTTAATATAGAAATGATTTGAAACTCCCAAAGGCTTTCGAGGTAAGGGTAGATTTGGTACGTCACGAATTGATAACTTCGGAAAGTGGGAGGCATACATAAGGCAACTTCGCGTCTCATATAATATAATAGACTATGTACAGGAGGCTGTTATTTACAACCACTGAACTCTGAATAGATTAAACTTCAACCATTGATTCCATTGGCAGTCACTGGAGTTCATTTGGCAACGTAAAAAGTTCCCACCACATTAAGTTTCGGCCAGTTTTGGCTTTAAGCCACAAAGATGTGCTCAAGCTAGAATAAGGTATTATTTTTAGTGCCATTAATAAAATGCACGTCTGCCATTGACATTAGGAAGGGAGATGCTAGCAAAAAAATAAAAACACTTGTTTGGGAAAAAGTAAGTCTTGTTCTTATTATCATTATTAACTATATTTGATAATTTTGTAAATTCACAAAAAGTTTCTTTAACAAGCGTTTATTTATACATGCAGCTACAAGTATTTACAAATTGCAAAAGCTTTTGATTCATTTATTTCAAATAAGTTCCTCGGACGTGTATTCACTCAGTCACACAACAATTCGCAGTGGATTATTGGGTGTTAGAGACTTATGCGGGTCTGACGGTAACGTGCTCTCTGAAGAAGAAGAGCTGATGATAAAATCTTTGGTTTTGAGATCGTAACTACCCCCAAGCCATCGGATGACGAAGAAGTTTTTATTATTGCAAAGCAACGTGAATTTAGCAATTTCTGGCAGCCAAGTCTATCGTAGTGTATTCTCGTTTTAGTTTCGCTGTTGCTCGTAAATATGGACGCACGTGTAATACCGTTAGCGGTCTCTGAGACCACTAACATGACTGGCAGAGTAGTTCAGCCCTGGCAGTTTGCCACACACGTAGGTCAGAGTAACCAGTTTCTTACGAATTGCTTCGTGGAAACGCTCGTGGAAGTTTTGTGATTTTGAGAATTCGATAGACTTTTCTGAAGGTTAATCTTGGGAATAGGATGAACAGCGCATTTACAAGGCAACTGGTTTTGCTCTCGACAGGATTTTAAAGCGATAAAATTGTTGAATTTTAATAAATTGAAAACTATGCAAGTATTTGATGAACAGCCAACCATCTACCCTTGTAATGTATAAAAACAAGCACGTGCAGTTGAACTACCTACCACGATACTACCTATACACAGTGATGGATGGTCTGTCCACAGTTCCGTCAATATCACGCACAGCCAAATTGTCCCCTCGAGACCGAACTAGTTTAGTACCAAAGCATGAAATTGAATATTACATACCAAGTCGTACACCCAAGGTCGCTAAACAATAGACAACATTTGCGCATGTGCTAATTACCTGTATGTTATGGTTACTTGTGAAACAGGCCCTTACTATTGTTAATTTATAGATTAAGTATATCTATAATATAATTTATTCTTACGTTTGTATTAGTTCTATATATTTATTTAATTATTTTCATAAAAACAATATTATTTACTCTAACAAACACACACATACACACACACACGAAACACGATAAGTAGCAAGTAGCAATTCATAGTTTATATTCCGATTTAAAAAAAAAAACATGTAAAAATTGACTTCTGTTTCTTTTAAATTTTGCCTATGCTTATAATAATATAGGGAAACCTGTAATTGGCTATACATATAGATAATACTTGATGTAATAATATATTGTAAACGCTGTTGGTTTTCTTAAGATCAAATAAAAAAAAAAAAAAAAAAAAGTTACATACGTTGTAATTTTCTTGTTCATTCAATTCTTACGCAAATTATTACAGCTTTATTAAAAATTAATTGCAATAATTTATTTTGGTTTAAAAAAATAAGAAAAATATTGTGAATGAATATTATTGACAAAATTAAGCTCGACGAGTGGCCCACCGGACCGCATAATAGTCTGAAATCAAACGTAAATAATATCGATCCTCTGCGTTTCAACCACACACGCAGTATTACCGGATGGTACAAACAGTACAGCAAGTGGCTTGGAAACCGACCCGTGTAAATTACCCATAAGGCTGTGACAAGACAAGACAACTTGACGTTTTACTAACCGAACTTAGTCCTCTTGAGAATTTGTCTATAAAAAAGAAGTGTTACACGTCTGCCCAAAAAAAGGAGTGTATATGTGTTCAGGGTTCAGTATGTTTGTGGGTTCCCGCTCCCGCTCCCGTTCCCGCTTCCGTTCCCGTTCCAAAGTTTAAGTCAAAATAAGCTTTATTCAAATAAACTTAATTATTAAGTATTTTAAAATCGTCTATATTTTCCTACCACCCGTTCCCGTTCCCGTTCAAAATAATAGTAGATTATACAACAAGTGAAAAAAGAGGGAATTTAGTTCGAGGGACTAGTTGGATCCCGAGAGCAGGATAGGATACAAAGGACCGAGATGAAATTTTTTTTTCACGAGTTGTGTACTCTACTTTTTACCATTGACTGCGAGAAAATAAATAGCAGTAGGTACTTAATCCCTTCATAATAGTTATCACATTTTGATAATTTAGGTAGGTAATCAGTAATATTTAAACATTAGAAAATGTCTAGCACCTGTAAAGGTGTTGCTTTCGAATGTCGAAGTAATTCTCTTCACATTGATGAGATGGCGCTTGCCTACAGCGTAAAAACGTGAAAAGTATTAGAAAATTTCGCCAAGCTCGCTAGCGACTCGGTAGCATAATTGGTTAGTGCATTGGGCCGGAATCCTAAGGGTGCGGGTTCGAGTCCCGTCTGAGCTGCTACGGGTGAGTCGATTTTTTCTAATATTTTTCAATTATATTAATAATCTTATTAGAAAATAGTGAAACTAGCAGTTTTCCAATGACATAAAACAACCACGCTAAGAGGGAAATTACATGATCAGTTTGGCATCAGTCCATTTCATCAGTTCGTATAGACTTTGATTTTTACAGATTGAAGATCGTACCAGACTGATGGAATGGACTGATGCAAGACTGAACATCTAATCTCCCTCTAATATATAGAAAAGAATCTAAAGATGAGACACTAAAAAGGACCTAATTAATTTGGCGGGATATTTTTTTAGAAAAGAACCCAAAGATAAGACACTAAAAAGAACCTAAATAAAATTGGCGGGATATTTTTTTTAATTAATTTGTATGACTATGGCTTTATCTATGGAATAGCTCTATACTTTCAGCACGTTTTGTTTTTTTTCTACATAATTCATACGATGCGCGCTTGTTCCAAATTCAAAATATTTTTATTCACTCGGTGAATAAAACAGCGTTTTATTAACTCTTATCGTAGAATTAAACGCACTTTTTTGAGTGGCGATGGTAAAAATGTCATTTTTGCAATCGTCATCCCAGAAAACCCCAATAACGACATCCACATCTATTCTTGGGTTTTTTACCCCTTTTCACCCCCATTTTTTCTTTCAAAACATGAAGTGGTAATTGATAGCCCATTATTCCTATATATTATTGGGACAAAAATGTAGTGGTTTGCGACCTCTCGGCCTCTGTCTGACTACACGAATCGATATTACATTATCCTGATTGAAATGTTTCACTTTGCTACCGAGCCACCAACACTGCATAAAAGAAGATCTGGGATTCACTGAATTTAGGACTTATGTTAAATGTATTTGGTACGAGAAACTTACACGCTATGTGCCGACTTATTTATTGCTTTTGGAAGATAAAACTCCGATTCGGGTACATTGAAGTAAAATAAAATAAATAAAGTAATAAAGTAATAATAAAGGAATTGTGAATTTCAATCACTAATTATTTATTTTTCTATTCTTATATGTAGAGCTCTTTATAGGGGCAAAGTGAGGTAGACTAAAAGCATTCTTTGTCCATACGCCTTGGTTTGGCAAAAGATATCGTTTGTCACTAGACACAGTCGTTACGGTCCGGCGGGCAGGCGCATAGCTCTATCGGTCAATGTCACGCCGGAACGCTGATTCAGGTTAGATCCAAAGATTTCCATACGGACCATACGAAACTTTCAGCATAGCCGAGAATTTCTAGAGTTGATTATAAATAAATTAAACAAGATATTTATTTGAATTTTAACAGTAGACATTTATTAACAGTCTAACAATAGTTGTCGGTAGGAATAATGTAGTTTTTAAGAGGGCAAATTTTCCAATCTACAGAATATAATAATAATAATAATTTTTCTTTTTTAAAACGTATTTAAATTTATGCTTGAGATTGTGACCATTTCACTTTATTTGTACACGTCTTAGAGGCCAAATTTATCAGAAAATGGAGTTTATCCAGTGGTTGTGATAGCCCTTGACTTGAGCCACAAAACACCTATTCCTTGTCAACGGGGCGGCGGCGGCGCGGCGGCCACTACAGAACCGTGCCTGTGACATTTTCAGGAGACGGCTTTACTTTTTGCTGGCTGCAAGTGTATCGTTAGATCGTCAGCCTGCAATAAGAGACGAGCTTTTTTGTTTAGCTTCGTCAGGTACATTTGAAGGATATTTCAGACAAAGATTTTTCATTTTATGCAAGAAACATGAAAGTATGTAGTAGATTTTTATAAAAATAGTAGGAAAGATAGATAAATGTACATTTTCAGTGTAACTAACATTATGAGAACAGATTCCTATTAATATTTCATGAAACGTTCAAGGATTTGCGTTAAAAGGAAACAGGAAAAACGTTGTGTATGTTACTCTGATGTCGGACGTTTAATTAAATTGGCCCAAAATTAAAATTCTTGAAAGGCTCGCAGTTGGTAGGAAGTATTTCTATTCGTAATTATAAATTCTTTAATTTGTTTTTTATTTATTTTGCTTAAAATATACTTGCATTGCCATAACTTACGCAGTCGCGTGAAGTCTATTAGAAAATGCTACTTTGAAAGGAAACCAGTAATCTGGCTTAAAAGGTATTATTACTCATTGGCAAGTTTCAACTGAAGAATATTTACAATGCAAATGAACTCTCAAATACTCCAGCAACCCCTAAAAAAGATTTCACGAGAGTCGTTTATTTAAAACGTTAAGAGTTGTGAGCGGGGGAAGTTCGTAACTAGGCTTTTAAAGTGGCCCTTTGAGCGGGGACAAAGGGCGATAATCGAGAACTCACTGAGAGAATTAGAATCGGAGATTTCTCTGCAAAATCCTCTATGTGACGTGTTCTGAGCAGTGTCACAATGATTATGATTATTGCTCTCGAAAAGGTATTTATGCCTGTCGATTCAGCAGTTGCGAGTAGAATAATTTTAATTTTAACATTGAGTTAAAACCATTATAACAATCCTTAAATTGTTTAAGTTAAAGAACATCGCATTAAATTATAAAGATACTCATACATTCAGGTAAAAAAAAATACAAGATATTTACCTCGTATCATTTTTTGCTTGCCAGAAAGATTTTGGTAGAATGAAATATTTTCATCGATGTTGGTAAGTTATGTGATGAAACTCAACTTATTTTATTTTCCGTCAGAGTTATCTTACAACCTCGCCTCGTACCATCAAGTTAACTAACAACTTTCATCAACAGATAATTTTACTGTACAGTTAACAAGTGAAAAGTAAATTTTGTTATCACGATGCATTGGTTAACGGCGATAAATCAATGGCGATCGACGACAGCAGCACAAAAATAGAACGCAACGACTGGTTTGCATTTACGATGAAGTAAATTAAGCGCTGTCAATCGATAGAAAGCGAAGGTTTCCATTGAATCTAGCTGTAGCTCAGCAAATAGTTTATTCAAACACGACTACTATCTCAGGGACGCGTATATTGGGAACCTGATGACCTGACATACAGGCATTTATACACCGTTAATTTTTAAGTATATCTAAAAATGAAAAGGGGATTTCAGACCACATGAATTTACAACTTTTACCATGGGGCCAACCACGGAATCGCGAAAAAACAAATCAGCTGTTCCATACATTATAGTCGAGTCGATGTTGTACTTTTCTATGGAACAGCTGATTTTTTTTTCGAGATTCCGTGGTTGGCCCCATAGTAAAAGTTGTTCATTCACGTGGTAAAAAAAAATAACGGTGTATGTCTAGTTTAGGCATCTGTCTCACACAAAGTATTAAGTTATAATTATAGTTTATAATGAAACTAATACTAACACTGTGTTGTGGAAGAAAATAAATATTTTTTTATTTCGTTTTCATTTGGTTCCATTGAACAAACAAAAGTGAGATTGGTACTTATTTCGAAAAATTCTGCGAATCAAAATTGTTTTCTAAATTGTAAAAAACAAACGATTACTAAGTCGTTAATGGTTTTTCCGTAAAAACTGAAGACTTAATTCCTAGCAAGACAGGCGAAGAAAGCGACGAAACTGACACAAATGACAAAGCTCCGACAAAAGGAAAACTGAGTTTTTCTTGAGGGTGAAAATTAATTAATCACTTGATGGAAATTACAAGCAAAACATAACTGAGTAATTATTAAGATCTTGTGAAAATTCAGAGAGTGTTAAGTTAATTGATTTATTTAGGTACCGTAACAATCAGTCTATCAATTTTGTTTAAAAGTCTTTGTTAAATCGCGATAGTAAGTTTAAACTTCTTACCAAAGGTAATAGACACAGGAATGATATAGAGCCTGTGAGCCGTTCGCAAGCCTCTTCCCAACGTTATTATAACTTGAACAAGTTTTAGTCCCACATCGAGGAAGGAATGAGTGTCTCCGCCGGTAATGCGGTGTGACATAATCTGATGTAGACGCCATTATGCTTCGCAGCGAGCAAACATAACGAGTCGCTCGTTAAAAATAGTGCTATGAGAATATTAAAAACTAATTCTGGGACATATTTTTTACAGATACTTAATGTTACCATAGGTCCATAGACAATAGTAATTTGCAGATCAGCAATTTTAATGTATCTACTGTTGGGGTACACACAGGCCTCTATGGGTTGATAAGCAGCATGGCCCATAAGCCCAATAAGCCCGGGCCCAATGCAGAATACTAATTTAAATAAACTTAAAAACAACAATACTAAATGATAATTATACAAGAAAAATAATATTCGTAATAATAAAAATACGTCTATTAAAGTCGGGTGGGGCTAGAGTACCTACTTACAGATTCCTTTTTTTTTATTCTAAAAGCACCACCCGACTTCAATAGACGTATTTTTATAATTACTAATATTATTTCTTGCTTTTTAGAGGTAGGTTTTTGAAGTCGGATTTTTGTTTTTTTTAAACAATTTTTTATTTTTTTATTTTTGTGTAGGTACCTTGTAGATAAGGTATATTATAATATGTAGAAAAATCGGCTCAGCCAAACGTAAGATAATCGCGGAGAAACATACATACGGGTCAAACTGAGAATCTCATTTTTTAAGTCGGCTAAAGAACCTACACTTAAGATAACAAACTTCCTACAAAAAAATAATTATCTTATTCAGTTCATAAACAAAGAAGTAATACGACCATTAAGGTAGGGACAAACTGAACCCACGTACGCAACGTATGCAACGCATTATTAAATCTAAACGGTAGAATTTGTATACCTAGAAACACACTTGTCATACGCAATGCTGTCACACGCGTCCCATGCAACGTTCGACCTGTCGCGCCAGATCGGCATGGGAACGTGGAGGGGATATTATACGCTATCCCACGCGTACGACTAGTGTGTTTCTAGATCTTTCGTTCGCAGCGCGTCAGACACGAGTTGGACGTAGCGGCATACACGAACAGCTCATTGATTTGGTTAGGCGATATGAAGGCATTTATAATATTAAATGCATTGAATATCGCGATTCTATTTTTTTTGTTCTTTTGGCGCGAAAATATACATTTAAAAATAACAAACGTAATAAATCGTTCTTAAATTCACTGTCAGACTCAGAAAACATTGTACACCTGAAGAAATTACAACAGCGTCTGATGTCAATATACGTCACATACGTGGGACAAGTGTGCACACCAAGTCTCCCACGTTGTGTAGCATACGTTGCATACGTGGGATCAGTTTGTTCCTACCTTTATCATCGAGGTAATTCACACAAAATCATACTATTTTCGTGCTATTTTCAAGATTACTTGAAAAGTACTGAACCGATTTCCAAATTTAAAAAAATGGGACCAACTTGGGAGTTTACCTAATGTAATAACTTTTGAATCATTTCAATCGGTCCAGCCGTCTTAGAGTTATCGGTGGACATACACAAAAAAAAATCAAATATACAGATGAACATAGAACCTCCTCCTTTTTCGGAAGTCGGTTAAAAAGTAAGTAACATTACCTACCAACGAGAAAGAAAACAGTTGGAAATATTCATCTGGAGACAAAAAATTATGTGCTCATTTGCTTGGAACATACAACCAAAGCTTTAGCGACTTTCATTGCTGACTGTACGTATAGATTGAAAATCGAAAAAAAATACTAAACCTTTTCAATGAAAACTGAAAATGTTGTTTACACAATAGTGAGGTAAAATGAATTCCCGCGGGCAAACTTGCAGTAAATAAAATGGTTCTGAATGTACGAGTATCTCTCCGTCCACCGATTTGTGAAAACTTTTCATAAAGACTATAAAAGGAATATAAGTACTCATCATTTTGTTACAAGGTAGAAATGCTTGTGTTGTGTTCGCTACAAAATAGGTAGATACATACATTGTGATTGTACTGCATATTTTGTGGCCCGTGTGAAAAGTTGTTACGAGTGAAGGTTAAAGCAAACACAAACTTGGGGTAGTTTGACCAGTGACCACTCCCTAGAGTTGCTTATTTACCCGATATAATGGGAAGAGCTTCATTAAGCTCGCCTGCCCAACTCTGCTGAAATGAATGAAGTTGAAATTAAATCTGTTAGCGCACTAAATTTTTAAGACTGAGAGCGCTACTTTATAACTTTGGACTAATTTCCGACGAGTGTTCTTGTTAGAGCAAGGAGCGAAATTTTAAGTTTCTCGGCTAGTGAATCAAATATAAAGGGATAAATATTATTTTTTATTTTTATTTAATAGTGTCTTAATGTACTAAATCTTTGTATTGTTATCTTGAAATCAAAGGTCTGTAATAAGATACAGTATCTTGCTCGTAAAGTCGTATAGACAGTCAATCGCTAAATAATTACTTAGTTCGTATCCTTAATTGAATATCAATATTCTTTGATTTAAATAGATATATCTTCATATCGAGTTAAAAATGTAACATTAGTACTAAACTAAATAATACGGTAGCAATGTTAGTCGTGCGAAAAGAAGTAAAACAACGAAGTCTCATCAGTGCCTTCGTTCGTGCCAGCCTTTACAAATTAGAGCAACAAAGAAGTCTCAGTGGCTCACTTGGACTTAGAGGCCCACTTGCGAGAATCGCAGACTTTTCAGTTTTTAACTAATGCAGCAGAGCTCTCCACAAAAGAGTTTCCGGTTGCTAACACTTAAATGTTTTCCTCGACAAATTATACCAGAGTTTTTCTTTATGAAACAGACGCTTTTCTTCGGATAGATATCGTAATTAACTTTGTAGTAAGTTTCCCTTTTTAAACTTTTGCAAAAGCCGACATAGATGAGTCACGGATACAGTTTCATGACAAATGGCAAGTCTTGCCGCTTTTATTTCTTTTTTTCCCGATGTTGCCGTCAGACTTTGCGGTGACACTTTGAAAATTAGTTTTCCTCCGTGAAAAACGTCTTCATCTACATTAACTTTTTGATGTAAACTGAGATAATGTGCAGTTGTTTATCATGTTATTATCATTATTGCACGCTCTTGTTTACTTCATCACGAAGATATTTAGCAAACAATGCTTTGAAGTTTTTAAGCTGGGAAAACGAAATGACTGAACCCATTACAATTTTAGCAAGTAGGTAATATTTTTTAGGGAAGAACCTCTTTGTAAAAGTATTCTTTCTCTCAGGAGCCAGTGGAGCAGACGACACTGTGTTTGTAATGTCACGTTCAATGACAGACGCTCTTTGTGAGCGGCACGAATTAAATGAGGAGTCGAACCCGAAATAACGAGGCGAGGAGGCGAGCGTGCGGCGAGGCAACCCTTTGTGGCTCTGTTTGAGAATGTATTTTCCATTAACTGTTTCCGGTGGCTGAAAAAGTTCTACATAATGAGGTTGTAGGCTATGAACGGTAGAGAGCAAAGGTTATCGTGAGAAATACCTGAAGAATATGTTAGAACCAAAGTACTGAGAATTACCGTGTTGAGATGAGTAAGTTCTTTTACACATAAAGGGTCAGTACTACTCACCGAAGGTGGAAGCGCGGAATCGATTTATATTTGATTATACTTTATCTGATTAATGAAAAAACTATACTCTTGATATCTAAAGACAAATCGCAAATTACGTAGACGGCCATTTAAATATTTTTGGCGCCGGATGTTTGGCCATGTTGCGTGAACTGAGGAGCGGAAGAGGCGAAACCTCACTTCCTTTATGGCGACCGCGGGACGTAATTTTCTACTTTATAAATAACCAATTTTCCGGTCGTTGTCGACGGTAACTATAATCGATAAAGAAAATAATAGTAGGAAACGCTAAAAATATCCGCATGTTTAATGTTAATAGATATAGGTATTTATATTTTTTATGTATTGAAGTACACTCTTTTGTTTTGTGTTATTGCTTGCGACCAAACAATGACAGGGGCTCGGCTGAAAATCAGTGTCTGGTTCCTCGGAACTATCAACACTGAGCTTGAGTTCCTTTTCAGACTGCCACTGCTGCACACTCCGGTACGGTATTATATTGGACAATGTTTTTAGTTTAAGTTATCACATTTTTTGCATTTTCTCAATTGTTCCTGTTGTTGTTGTTGTGTGTTGTAGTGGTTTATGAATAAATTTTTTATCTATCTATCTATAAACATGATGTGATCCTATGCAACGTGATATTCATCCCTCTAATATTACAAATGGCGTAAGCTAATGTCTAAATTTGTAAATTGAGTGAACAATAAACTTTTTTTTTTTATTTATTATTTACTATATGACAGACAAACAACTTTGTCTACCTATAGTTGGACGGTAAGTATTTTTTTTTCTTAAGCAACAACCAGCCAAGTTTGTGGGTTTATTAACTGCTAGAATTTTAAAATTAAATGAAATTTAAATGAAATGTTTGTACACTGATGACTGTGTATTTTATTAGATAAACTAAAAATTCATCCACTTATCTAACATACAAACGAAACTGGTCCTCCTCTTTTCTATGAAAGTTCTAATTCTCAATTTCTAACGGTCTAGGTTCTTATCACCTAACAAAAATTTACCTTCGCAAGCATTGCATGTAAAATGTAACTTGCAAAAGAACGACTAAACGAATTGGTTTCAGTCAATAACCCGAGGCGATCCCCATATAGGTCAATGGTTATTTTCCTATTCATGGAAGATTGCTTAAATAGGAAAATAAACCAATGGGCAGCGAGCAGCTTTCGATGGGCCATCCGATAGAGAAGTTGTTTACGACTCGTTCCAAGGATTGTACGGCGAACACCACATCATTTATCCAAAACTCTCAAATTTCTCCTACTGATTTTAAACCTTAACATCTTGGATGAAAAATTCAAAGTCGATTGAGGAAATTGATGACTTAGTACTCCAAGGTGCTGCTGTATGTACTGAATATACGATGACAACAGACTCGTAAAAAGTGTTAAATTTTATACGCTACATTGTTGGATTTGACCGGATGTAAAGCTAGGGTTTCCTAAAATGACGGTGCCGTCATATTACGGCCGTAATTTAGCGGCATAGAACACTGTTTATGTAAACAATATGGCGGCGGCAAAATATAATACGGCGCGCCATATTCTACGCCGCTAAATTACGGCCGTAATACGACGGCACCGTCAGACTAGGAAACCCTAGCTTAAGACGTACATGCTTGAGGGTACCGGTTCTAAATTGTAGGTGTCTGATATTGAGGGTCGAACGAGGGTTAATCCTGAGAAAGTGATTACATGTGGTTTTGTGCTGGCAATTAAGTTAAGTAGGCAGCTTTTTTGCTACCATTAGCGGTGCGAAATTTTAATATAACGGGTAAATTATAGATAACAAGCGGCCCTCCGCGACTTTGTCTGGGTAGGCAGTTATATCTCTATCCCTCGGGAACAGTACCATTTTTCGGGATGAAATGAACCCTAATGTTCTTCTCTGTATCCCTGAAAGTGTATGTAAATTTTCATGATGATTTCATGAAGGCGTAACAATCAAACAAAGAAATAAACAAACAAACAACCGGACTTTCGCATTTAAAAAGTCTTATTGATTGTATTGTAATGTTGCTGAAGATAAAGATATTGTATTTTATATTTAAAGAGGACACAGATTAGAATTTTAAATAAAAATCTTTCACATTAAGTTGATCTCATAGGAAATCTAAGTAGGTTTCCCTGAGTAAGTAGTATTAGCATAGCAATCCAGCGGGGAGTGGTTTAACCGCTGCTGCGGGGATCAAATTAAACTAGCTAGGTCTTCGGTTTCCTTATTTTGTTGTTGATTGTGTAATTCGATTTAGTTTTTAAAGGAGAAAAGTTTTAGATAGTAGCTTGAAATTAAGTGTTTAGTTGTATTTACATCTTATGAAAGGGCTAAATTCGTCTGAATGGAATAACCTTGTTCATGGGAATTTAAAGGATATTAGTAACCTATGTTCAAAATCAATTAAAATTGATAGTTGTTAGTTTAAGCATTTTAAAATTATGAAACAATTGCTGAGGACGGCGAATAAGTGACTTTATTTTGACTTTACAAAAATCAACAAATGTTTTCGATATAAAAAACTATTAAAAACTATAGATACAATTTCAAGAAGAAGTTTATCTAACATTAACAAACAAACAGAAATAGAAGCAGTGTTTCTTTCTAATTATTAAAGTTTAAGAATAATATTATTGCTGCAATATCAAACTGAGATCCAAAGAACATCTACTGTTTGCTAGACGGCCCCGATTACCAATCCAATCAATCAAGACTTTATCCCGACTGACTGTTCAACGACAGTCGAAGATGTCACTTCTGCGATCAGGTTTCTTGCCCGTGTCCATTTTATTATTGACAAATCTGTGAATGATAGGATGAATCTTATACAAGCGCCTGTTTTACAGTCTACGGTTAGGTGGTAACGTCTCTGCAATTTAACCAAAACTTGCGAAATAAGCCTAAAACTGTTGGATCAATAATAAAATTGTAGGAGGAGAATGATATACCTACCTACTTTCTAACCTTTTGCAGCATTAATCGAGCAGATTTTTACAGATTCTTTTCCTCGATGTTAAACGCACAGTAGGTACCTAGATTTTTCAGTTACGTTCTACATCTCACTATTAAATTATTATTTATTTGTTGCAGATTGTATCTGCCCCCACCGGACGAGCAGCCCACCACGATGCATCTGTTTACGTCACGTCGGAGTTCGTCACTAAAAGGTACCCACGCTCGAGGTTGTCACAGCTGAAGACATGACGTTTATTTAATTACGGTGTGGAAACGGTATTAGAGTTATCCTTCTTCATATTAATTGAGTGAGGTCTTTAATTACGCTGGGCTATGTTATCTACCAGTGTGACGACAACTTCGATGCTATTAGCCTGTGCAAATTGAATGGTACAAGCTAAACAATAAACATATCTAACACTTTCGGTTTTCACCTCGTGAAATAACTCTTATGGATAGATATTTTTTAATGACAAAATACAATTATTTCCTTTTCAATCAATTTATCGAATTATAGTGTAAAATTCACGTAAAGAAGAACATGTGTAGATTTAAACCTACTAGATAATGTTTTAAAGTACCCGTTCGATGTTATACTCTTGCATGTGGTAGAATTTTTATCCGGTAGAAAATGTTATATCTCAAGATTCAGATAAAAATTAAGTCTGCCAGAATGTGATGGCAATTTTTGCTAAATGGCACGATAATGTCTTCTATTGTGTTTAATAGTGTCGATATCAGACAATGCATCCTACGTTATCAGAATTGTGCTCCCAGAAGGCTGATTGCGTTAAACCGCATGATCAATCAATTTGTGGGCGATTAAATGACGGTATTATTATGAGTATGTTGGTTGGTTGGTACTACATACAATACATATTCGAATGTTGCAAAGAAAATTAAGTAATCCAGCACTGCTTTAGTTTCTAATTTTTCGTTCTTCAGCAATGTTACAAATAAGTAGGTATTATGCAATAGACCGATACATCAGTTGACAAGATTTGAATATTCCAATCGCCGTGATAGCCATCGACATTTTGCATATCGCGCATCGATGGCCGGTCAACTAGATGCGGCGGTAATTGCTTCCATACCATTCCAGGGCATTCACGACCCTATTGTTTGTTCATTTAGCACACGCTCAATAAACGCTTCGCCATTGAGAATGTGTCCACACTCCAACTCCAATAGAGGACATCAATTTAACAACCGTGTAAAAGCTTGTGTGCATTATTTGATAGTTAATTAAATTACGGTCGAGGACTGTTTAAAATGATTATTATAATCATTGTGAATTATATTCAATAAATGCTGCATTAATTGAAATCAATATTGTCAGTTTAAATAATATTTGTTGGGTCGTCCCGTGTGTGTGACATTTACGAATTAGTCTATGACTGCAGAAGAAGGTAATTTTATAAATACATATAAGCTAGCTTTTGTATATTTCAGATCAATAAGTTATCATTTAATATCAAGGCTAGTATAGTTTTACAACAAATTATTCCTTATCTTTTCTGGAGCGGCTCATTTTCTTCTAATAGGAGTCTTACAACAAACTACGGAGAAGTGACTGGACGAGCTTGTTATTTGAATATTCAACAGTAGAATCAAGCTTGTGGAAATGAAACGAAAACATATTTCCAACGAACGAAAACTCTTTGTAGGATATTCACTGTACCTATTTCACGGTTTGTGGTTAGCAAACCACAAACTTAATTGACTCATAACAGCACACGATGCCGTTCACGCTTGGTATTACTATTTACACGTTGAATAATAATACTCAATAGTTGGAATTATAATGCCGTCCTATATTAATTCTTTTGTCTTGACGATAACACTGGCCATTTTTCTAATTCACTACGCAATATGTAGACGGCCAAAGTTATTTGTAGGTACTGCTTCCGTCCGTAATACAATATCTACCTATTTTTATGGGATTTCTTCGAATGAGCCGCTCACATTTTCGTAATATTTTATATGTTTTACGTAATTATTAATGTAGGTTTTCCACGATTTGCGCCGTTTCTAAAATTGTACCAAAATTATAAGGTACTTTTAGAAGCTGTGAAAATTGTATAAGTACATAAAGGTATTATCATTGAGTGATTGCTACGAGTATATAATCGCAAAAAAAAGGTTTGATTTCAGTAATCCGGAGTCAACCATGTTTTTCATGAATTACATAATGTTTGGTGATTTTTTTCTAACGTTTACCAAAAGAGTAGTTAAACGAGTCACAAACGTCCAAACGTTTTTGAAGGTGTAATCTATATATTTACAGCTGATACAGCCTTTCTAAAATTTCACATTGCTACAGATTTTACGGGCTAAGTAAGACAAAAAGTCAGTCAACAGCTAAGTAAGCCCGTTTTTTCTCACTTATCTAAATCTGCTTCGGGCTTAACGGAATCAGGAAAAATTACGGTGGCCCTACATTTTTTGTGCAAACGCCGATCGTATCGAATATGTCGGCTTTTATAGGTATCATTTGAAGTGACAAGGGTAATGTAAACAAATACCCGGTAATTTAGTTATATGGGTTGGCTGACAAGTACAAGTACATATTTTTTTGTTAAAATGTCTGAACTGGTGGTCATCTTCAATTAAGGGTTATAATTTTATTTGGTGTATGTCGCAGATTCCCCAACTATTGGAAAAACTGAAAGTTTAAAGTTAAAGTCACAGAGTCTTTATTACTGATATTATGGTAGCTACTAAGGAAATAAAGAAGAAAAATAAAAGAGCGTTATCAGCATGAGTAGTATTAAAGGTTACTCCCCTTATAATAAATGCAATAGATATGCGATTACCGGGACACCGTTTAGGTATTAGAGCGCGATGATCCAGCATTAGGCGCTTAAGTAATAACAGTTTTGCGGATTAACGGAGGCTAATATGGGCTATAGTTAGGCTGGCGCTCGGTGACGTAATAATATATTATAATGGCGCTTATGCATTCTAATGGTGGTTTAATAGCTTTAATAGCTTTTAAACCTAAGGCTGATGTTATGCTACTGCCTTTGCTATTGCTCTAACGATGTGATTATTTGCTAGTATGTTCTGAATAAATACGACCGAAATTTCGGAATTAGAATTAATTATCTTTTGTTTCGTGTAGTTTTTCCCGAAAGTTTAATACAGTGTTCAACTATTTATACCTAAAAAATAAACAAAAAAAATAGACTAGTCGTGAAGTTCATATTATACATATAGCACAGTAAATATTTATCAAAATGTAGCGTATAAATGAGTAAACTGCTCCCGGCGCCGCCTCTTTGGCTCAAGGCTGTCGTCTATAAGCCTCCAGTAATGCTGTCAAGGCTATCCAGAGCCAACATTAATAATCCTTTAAAAACTCTGATTTACAACGCGTGTGTGAGATTTAATTTCCCTTTCTTAAGAACTCAAGTGTCGAACTTAACCACAGAATAAATAATAGCACCATACCAGCGTCTTACAGCGTTACTTGCGTTTTTGCCTATATTGTATGGGCAAATAGCAAGAAAAAAATTATGTTACTAATGTAATAACAAAAAAGAAAGGTGACGTATTGTTGTTTTACGTAGGTCAAACATTTTTTACGGTACAGTACCTAACCGTGTCATGGCAAGGTCAATAATATATCATGATCATATTTCACGGTGGTTTTATGATTCCTTAGAAAGACGTGTTTATCACGATATCATAAGCCAGTTTATACACCTCGTATATTTAAGCGAGTATACACAATACGCTGTTTTCTTCATTGTTATTCAGGTTGACGGAAATAGGCCATAAAATCTAAATATTTTATTTATTATGTGCTAAGAAAATAGATTTCGGATATTATTACGACCTTTGTGAGCCAGGAACAAGACGAAGAACGGATAATATTTATGCAACCTACTTCATACCGGTCTACCTCTGGAAGTTTCAAAGTATTCCATCATCATCTCCAGCTCCACCCACTTTCTCAAGGCTACTACATTATGTGGATTGAACTTTTTTCCGTATCCCCGATAAGAGTTCTATAGCGGTGAAGCTAAGATGATTGGTTATGCTGCCAAAACGATCTCTATGACACGACCACTTATTATGTAGGGGTGTCGTTTAGCCCAGCCCGGTAGCGATAAGGCACGAGTCCTATCAGGTAGATTACTTTGACACACTTGACCTTCTTCGAAAGGCCTTTTGAGGTGTCCTTTCACTTATTTTGTTGTTGTGAAAGCTGAAAAGTTAGACAAACGCAAGCCTTAGAAGGAAAATCTCAGGAAAGAACATGTGAACTCCAATATTAAATTCAATAAGCGCCATCTAGTAATAACTTTAGGAACTATAATATTGGACAAAATATTACCCGACCGCAAAATTAAGTTGGGTTGTAATTGGAAAATGAGACACATAACTAGAAACCCGCCATCGCTTCGCTTCGGTTCCTTCTTTTTTTAACAATTTTTACCTTCCCAAAAGCAACACCTAAAAAGAAAACAAATACAGTCGTCATCTCCATTCGCTCCGAAAGTCTGTTTCCGTCCCGTTCGAGTCCCGTCATCGGTGTGAGAAACGTGCTGATGGTTAAAATTTACTCTGTAGTGATCGATTACTAAGCGATTGGTCCGCTGGAATGCACCCCTTAGTTATTTTACTCTTTGACCCCCCATCCCCATCTCCAAATTTAAAGGTCAATGGAAAGTTAACAAATACATCGTATTTTTTTTTATAAATAGCTGACTTTGGGGCTTCTCATGCCTTTGTTTTCTAGTATTTTTTAAAATAAAAATAAAGACTTTGTCCACATAAAAAGTTCTTAAGTATACAGTGTAGTGATACCTAAACTAGGCCGAGCCTGTATTATAAAGTACCCGTTCCTTCCTAATGACTTAAGTAATATGGATGATGCAGTTTGCTTAAGTAATTTTACCTTAGTGTTTTTATTATTATTATTCTTATATTACAATCGAATATATAATATAATGTATATGGGAGTCCCCTTCCAAAATATTTTAAAATATTTTTTTTATACATTACTTCTCTTTGGGTTGGCAAGACACATCTTTGGTGCAAATAAGAATATTAATACTGTAGCTTCAATGGTTTATTTTATTTTATTTATTTTAAACTCTTTATTGTACTACAATAAAATGATGTACAAAAGGCGGACTTAATGCTAAAAGCATTCTCTCCCAGTCAACCCTTAGGGAACAAATGGCCACGAACGCGGTACATTTAATGGTGTAGGTTTATACCTATATAATATAATAATATACATTCAGTTTAGCTGCTAGAGCTTTGTGACAGACGACAGACGGACAGCAATAGGGTTCCATTTGGCCCCTTCGGGCACGGAAACCTAAGAAGACCAAAGTAGCCTAAAGAGGCTTGGGGATTTAGGGCATTTCATTCAAGCTGATGGGCAAACTGGGAAAAATATAAGGCACGAGCTAGGTGGTGTCAGTCTATTTCAATGATTGTCTTCTGGCTAAATGGGAATGCGACCTTTTGCGAATCCGACCAAGTAATAATTGTCTACATAGATGTCTATTTTAGTTTAATAAAGATTCAATTTAAAATAAAAATAGATGCAGTACAAAATAAATAAAAAATTAATAGTTGAATGCAATGAACTGCAAATATAATGTTGTTAAACAAACAAAAATTGTTTATGAACGATCGGAAGTTTGAAATATTGTTCTGACTGTCGAATTATCTCTATCCATAAACTATTTTATTTATTAGAAAAAAGTGAAATTTTCAAAATATTGATCTTGTCAAAAACACTGTCTAAAAGTTACCTACTAAGTATTTCCGTCGTTTCAAAATGGTACAGTCGAGTACAGTTGACGGCTCATCAACCTTTATGGCTTTATAATAAAGGTCAACAGCCTGTCAAAAATGCCAACATATTAATGAACTCGACTGTACCTATAATTTAACAGAAGTAGAAATAGAAGTCGAATTCCGACAAAAATAAATCCAATTAGGTTGCCCAACTTTGTCTTTTTAATATAAAGGAAGGCTTAATATTCGGTACTAGCTTCCGCCCGCGACTTCGTCCGCGTGGACATTCGATAAAATCCTCATGTTTTAACAACAAACATTGCCTGATAAATGCTTATGAAAAAACATGGGAAAGTTTAGTTTTTACCTTTATCAAACTCAAGTGTTATGGCTGCTGCGTGTTACTGCCCCCTATTCAAATAGTCATCTTTCTAAAATTAAATCACAAATTGCTCTAAGTTAGCGTTAGTATTCAGCCGAATAGAAAGTTTTCCACTTTTACTAGAATAGTTTTAGACAAAAAGAAGGTGGTATTGATGTCAATACTAAAATTATCGTTTGACTGGAAATCTGATAATATTAAAACTTTTTAATGTCAGCTGACAGCGGATAGAAATAACAAGGAAAACACAAAACCAAACGATAATGAAAAAATAAATAACGCGGTTTACGACTTCGTAGTCCGTATATTTATAATTCGTAGTATTTTTAACCATTAAAGATTGTTGATTTTGCGCCGAAGGCTTCGATCAAGAATATATCCTAGATAATGCACGAACTCAAACAGTACGCAAAAAAGGCACCTCAAATAGCGTCCCACTTACAAAATTGGCGCTTATTATGTACATAATCACCTCTCATTTTGTACAAACTCACATTTTATATCACTTATTTTGTACAATATAAGCTTATTTTGTACAAAAACACATCATTTATTACTTAATTTGTGCAAAATAAGCGCCCAGTTTGTAAGTGGGACGCTATTTGAGGTGCCATTTTTGAGACTCTGTCCGGACATCTAAGGTATTCTTGATCGAAGGCCGAGGACATTAATGTCTATTGTAATAACATGAAATTCACAGAATAAAGAGATCTAACGAACTTGAAATTAAAGTCTGTTACGGTCAAATATTGAAATATCGGTACTTTTAGGATTCTACACAAAAATACTTTTCTTTCAATTTGTCAGAGGTGTAATCATTCACAACAAACAATCTAATATAGTTCACTCTACTGAAATCTAAAAATATTTCGTTGAACAGAATTCAACCGGTTAAAAATAGCTACGAGTTATTTGAGCCGTAGCACGTACGCCCGCTACGTGCTACGATGCTACGTCGACGTCTCGTAGCGTTTTCGTTTTAATGAATCAGCATTTACTTTTACAGCGTGTTATGTTTGACGCTATTCATCGAGTTTCATTTATCATTTTTCATACAACAGTTGATTGTGTTGGATTGGAACGTTTATAAACAAAATGTTGTATTACACAAAGATAGGTATTTAAATCTTAGGTAGTACAGAAAAGATGGTCGACGTGGTCACAGAGTACGTACCACAGTGACGATAAAAAAGAGCTTTGCTATTAGCGGCAGTTTGTTTTTGATGATTATAAATACTGTTAAGATATTGTAGCTCGCACAATCAATAAAAATCCCCCGTGCAATATGAATTATCTGTGCCTATATTATGAGTTTGCACTGTCACGTGTACATACTTGAAAGCGACTATAGTTAATAACTGTTAACTACAGTCGCTATCGAGTATAGTAAGCGTAAAATCAATTATAGGCCTACTGGTCTATGTGATTAAAACCTTAATTATGTACATACGTATACTTTTTATATACAACCTAACTAAACAATACATCGTCAGTGGTATCAACTGGCTATAATTCACTTGCAGACATTTCTTAGGTTGTTTTTCCACTAATAAATATGCAGTGATATCAGTCCCCCAAGCTCATTGATATGCGTCTGTCTGGACACAGCACGCAATCTAAGGTTAACCCAACTGATTTAAATAAAAAGTATTTTTATAAAAGTCTATATTATTTTACGCATACATTAAAATTAATGCATGCATGTACGCGATTCAATAATAATGTAATGCATTATGTGTTTGTTACATGAATTTATATACTGAGGTATATTGCGCATAAACTGTATTATGCCTTATTTATAAAATAAAATTATTATTATATAACATTCCCACGTTTTTGCGAACGAAAAGTATCGCACTGTCTTAACGTTATATTTATATAGCTTTCCTTCTTATTGTATGGCTGTAACCGGTGTTCGAAATATTATTGTAGCCGTACCGGCAGGAATAAAAGACATCTGTTCTGCCATATATAAACACAAAAGATTGGCGGAAAATTGTCTCAACTATACGAAGTACTGCGAAACTTCGAGAGGTAATATTTATAGATAAAGAGACGTTCCTACTTCCGACTGATACAAGCGTATAACGTATTCGTGTCTAACTTTAGAAGACGACGACTCTAACTTTAGAATGACGACCTGAGTGGTGCAGTGGTCAACATGCCACCTACCACGCAAGAGGTCCCGGGTTCGATTCCCGGCCGGGCAGAAATTGAAATGATGAATTTTAATTTCTGTGACGGGTCTGGGTGTTACTATGTATATTAAGTATATATTTAAAAAGTATATAAGTAGTATATCAGTTGTCTAGCACCCATATTACAAGCTTTGCTTAGTTTGGGGCTAGATGGCGCTGTGTGAAATTGTCCAACCATTTATTTATTTATTTATTATTTACTCTTTGAGAAAGTTGAAGTAACTTGAACATAAATATGTTAAAGATAACTATGTCAACAAATCAAAGCGGACGACTACTTACTCAAATTTCTTGTTTTTCATTCCCATATACATTTTAAACTAAAAAGCAATACCTAAGTACCTACGATGTTTTTTTTTGTTATTTTTTTTATTTTACACATAAATGTTTAAATAATATTTTTTTCTTACCATTTTAATCCGGTAATACATTGGGATTGGAATATCATGCATGCGCATATCATGTCACACTTATGCTTTTACATGAATACGCATTTACACACACTCACTCACACACATTATACTCAAATGCTTACACACACTTATACAACCCTTATACACACCCTTATACAATTAACCTCAAACATTTAAACTGTCACGCACTCAAAATACACTTGATACATATACTCACACTTGCATAAACTGTTTAATTAAATCTTAATAATAATAAATTACTGTTTTTTTTTCTATCAACATATTTTGTTATTCTGTAGAATAGTCATAAACATACCTAGTTTTATTTACTTATTTGAGTCTCGCATTTCATTATTAAATTTTATATTTAAGATGTAACCAGCACCGTTGAGTTTACAATAAGTACTGTTTATAAATTATATATCATCACTGTTACATTAAGCTGCATTGTAAACTTGTTTGTGGTTCATAAATAAATTAAAAAAAAAAAAAAAAAAAAAAAAAAATTGACTCATGGACTGGTTCCAAACTTGTGCATGTCCATCAGCCATTTTTGATGTCCCCACTGCTGGGGCACAGGCCTTCCTTATGGGCGGTAAGGAGGATGGGCCATAACCCACCACGCGGGCCCAATGCGGATTGGTGGGTGTTAACGACTGCAAATGCAGCCGGGACCAACGGCTTATCGTGCCTTTCGAAGCACAGAGGAGCTCGAGATAATAATTTTTTGGTCACCCCCATCCCATGACCGACCCATGCGAACGTTGCTTAACTTTCGCAATCGCTGGGCCAGGCGCTAAACCACTGCGCCACCGAGCTCCTCAACTACTTGTGCATAAATATGTACAAATATTATAGTTTTTTTTTAAAGAAGGTTTGATTATGCAATTCAAGACCATAAAAATAGTATTGTTTGGAATCCTGGCAAAACTTTACCATTTCTTAAACAAGGCGTGACTACAATGAATAGTGAGCTGTGATTGATTTACTCTTCACACGAATGTCTGTTAAGTTTGATAGATAGTTGCAAAGGAGAGGGAGAGGTTGTTTCCTTATCTTCTAAAGTAGTTTTCATATTATCGATTATCGCGACTTTCACACTTGAAGTTTATCTGTGGTATGGCTCTATAAAAGTTGGATAAAAGACTTTTACGATTGTTTCATGGGGCAACGTGAATTGCGTGTCAAATCGCTGGGTTGGTTTTGCGAGCTCGTGTTTTGTTCGGCGGCGGCGTCGATAATTAATTTTGGCTCATGTACGGTTTTGACAAGCTCACTTGAGTGTTATAACAGCACGAACAACTTTTCGGCGAGTCGGAAAGTTTAAAATTACAAATCGATCAAAAGAAGTTGCTGTTTTAAGATTGTGTATAGGGTGTTCGGTTTTTCTTTGGCACAACATAATTTCCGATTCATCTAAAGAAAAATCAGAAAAGTTTTTGAGGCATCCGCTTGCGTTCGTTCACTGGAAATTAGTTTTTTCTCTCATTGGTTTGGGGAACTTTATATTATTTTTAACGAAAAGTGAGTTGGTTCTATAAATTTCAATGAGTAAAATCCGCTCATTGAAGTATATGTAGGTGAGTGCTCAGGTTTTGTAAAAAATTGGAAACTCAACCTAAACAGAACCCTATAGAATGAAAATGTATGCAATTACTTCTGTTTCGGCTATCCTTTTTGGTTACGTGTATAAATAACTTCCTTGTAGTTTTTTCATGAAACTACAATTGTTATCTGGTGCGGTGCCAGTCTGGCATCGCGTGTTCTATGGCACCGCTGCACTTCGAGAACGCTACGCTGCACTTATCCATAGCCGTGCCACGCGGCCAACGCTATCAGGATTCCGGTGGCGTGTCAGCGGGCCCTACCACCAGTCTATCAGCGTTATTTATGCAAAATGAGTTGAATGAACCTCCTTAACTTCGACTTTAAAGTTGTAAATAGCGTGAAAGGTGTTGTGGATTTCAATATCTTGAGAGAGTAGAGACTGAAGTTCCGTGTGTTGAATTTAAATTTAGCAAGATATTGTGCGAAAGTTATTTGGCGTGACGATGGCGTGATTCGGCGATAGCAGCCTATCTGTTCTCGTTTCGCCGCCCACGCTCGGGTGTCGGTTCCGTTTTCGAGACGATACAAAATCAATAGGTTGCTTGTATAATGTTACTGTATATAGTGAGACGACCGCCTCTGTCGAATGTAAATATTGACAGTGCTGATTATTCAAATGGTTACTATGACAGGTAATTGGTGATATACTTTATTGGATAGAGTTTGTGATTTTAGCAATCTCTGAGAAGTTGTTTATGTAGTATTAAGCCGCTTGAAATGATTAGGGTTATCTCTAGCTTAAAAGGAATTAAAACAATTAGCGACAAATCCTACTAAAATTATAAATGCGAAAGTTTGTATATGTACGTGTTTGTTACATCTTAACGCCTAAACGACTGGACAGATTTGGATTAAATTAGGCACACTGATAATTTATAACCTGAATTAAAACATAGGATAGGTACTTTCTATTTTGGTCAAAGGTTCCTAGGGTCCAAGCATACGAAGTCGCGGGCGGCCGCTAGTTTGAAAATAATTTTGAATTATGATACTTGTTGCAACATGAAACAATAATAGAGTAAAATAAGAGTGATACATGATCGATATTATGAGGTAAATGAACACTCGGCTTATTAGAGAAAGTTTGAATTATTCTAAGTATTAAAATACTGACGAGGACAACAAGGAATAAATAGCAGACAAATGATGAAAAGGGGTGAAAAAAACTATTTTATATTGAAATACATACTTATACCTAGGTACGAGAGTGTACAAAAGAGTAACAAATATTGTCTGTTACGTATCTATCTATATCGTAAATATTGTCTATTATCATAACGGTATCATATAGAATGTAATAACGAAGAAAAGCAATGTTTATATACCATACAATGTCCCAAGAAATTCTGTTAAAATTCGCTTGTAGAATCACTCGAGTATGATAACCGGTAGTCTCCACGGTAGCATAAAGGCGTTAGTTTCTGTAAAACGAGTGACCCCCCACACACACTCAAATGTATTTTTCTCAATCCAATGAATTCTAGTGGTACGAGTGACCAATTATTGTTAAGTAAAAAGGTTATTCCTAAAAAGAATGGATAGAAGGTACCCTCTTTCCGTAGCCTCGTCACCGTAGCAACTAATGACTTAGAGGTAGCCGAAGAGGCCCATCTTATGGGCCCTCCACATGCACAAGTCCGGCCTACAGGACCGTACGGAGAGCCGCGGCCTGCCACGGCCTTCCGGCCAAATCTCAGCGTGTGTAGGGGGAGGCACGGCCTCTTCAGTCTGAAGAGGAGTGCCTTCTGTGCATGTGGGTGGAGGGCCTACAACACGATGCGATCTGCGATCTCCAACCTGCCTGACAAGCGTGGAGATTATTGCATTGCCTTTTCAGGAGAGAGGGTAGGGAAAGATCTATTTCCTGCAGTACGGGGCCAATGATCTTTCAAAAGTGTTGATTAGGCGTGCCCGCAGACTACAGACTACAGACATTCTGTCGGCCGATAGTTGGCCCGATAGTTGGTTTTCTATGAAGAATCGGCCGATTCCAAATCGTTACATTCTTCTTCATACTGATTCCGACTTTTGGCCGACAGTTTGGTCTGTAGTTTGCGGGGACTCTAAAGTAGTACGAAATATTTACATACAAGCAGAAAAAATTAAAGAAAATACAGTAAAGCTCGCTTGTAGAATCAGCCGTGCGTGATAATCGGCCGGTGCAGTCTCCACGGGCGCGTAAAGGCGTTATAGTTTCTGTGAAAGCGGGAATTGTAAGAATTCCCGCTTCCAGAATTCCCGCTAGGATCCCGCCCGCCCGCGCTGGCCAAAACATACTACAAATGTATTTTCCTCGCTTCAATGCATTCAGGTTGTAATAGCCGGAAGAACTTCCTATTTCGATTTGAGAGGTCGCATGTTCTCTAGGATCTCTTTGGAAAAGTTGAATTCACATTTTCTTCTTTCAAAACGCGTTGCCTAGTGTTCAGCAAGTTACAAATCTACATATTTTTATATGGATATCAGTTAGTAGTTAGCATTTAAAATATTTTTTTTTATCGTAAAACAACCTGTTGCTATATCATATATTTAGGTTGGTACTTTTCATTTCATGATTAGATCCTATTACCCGAAATAATCGCAGAGATATTTTGTAAGCCTTTGTTTTCCCCATATTGTAATGGAATAGAATATAACTAAACTAACTTAGCATGTTTTTTAATCTATAAGTGGACGGAAAGCTTCAGAACGAGTATCGTAGATAACCTTCGACTAATTAGTCCGTTATCACAACACGCCTACAGCCATTCTCTTATTAAAAGCTGATATCCACCGGGGTGTATCGCCCGAATTAATTAGATGATAGACACGACCATTATCAAGATTATTAATAGTGGAAGGGAAGCGTTGTGTAAACACACCCATCCCAACAAAATACATGCCGTGCGTTATCTGTTAAATTATTACCATGTCACAGAATATATAATAGTACAAGTACCATGTTTGCGGCTTCGTTTGCGCTTTAGAGAAAGATATTATATATGGAGCTTAGTTTGTGATAGCATAATGAAAATGCATTATTTTTCTCTTTTGTTATATTTATATAACTAGCTGATCCCCGTGACTTAGTCCGCGTGGACGATACTGAACATAACAAACAATTATTCTTTCAAAACTACAGTGATATACACCGTAAATTTTTAAGTTTATCTAAAAATTAAAAGGGGAGGGGAAATGGACTGGACGACTTGACTGAACATTACAAACGATTTTTCAATAAAAACCACAGTGTAAAATAAAATAAACTACAAAATAAATAGTTGAACTGGTTAAGTATGCTCTGAAAATATTTTATGCATAATATTTGTTTTATGTAATTCAATGTCAATGTGAAATACTTATAATAGTATAAGTGCATTGTTACTATCAAAATACGGATTCTTAATATTGAATTCCGAAATAAGTGATTATTTTATTAGTATTAATGACAATGGAAATAAAATTAAAATATTAACCCTTCACAAAAAAATTGTATTATGAAAAATGCATTATTTTTCTCTTTTGTAATAAAATGATACTTATGTATTATTGCTCACGGTGGGTGCGGCGACCGTTTATTGACACTTTTTACTTTATCGAATGTTGCATTAATTGTCCTTACACTACTAAAGAGTTATATAGGCATATATAAGACACTAGTTTATACACGCTGAAATTTTAATCATTTGGTTCCCGCAGTGGGGTGGTTCCACTCATGATTACAAGCAACTTTTACTATGGGGCCAACTCTGATATCGCGAAAAAAAATCAGCTGTTCTATTGCGCTTTTGTATGGACTTATGGACTGCCTTACTTACAATAACATCTTGAATGACGACGCGGACCTTAAGGAAGGAAAAGGCAATGCTTTAGTTTTATATTCAATCGAGTCATGTCTGTCATTAATAATCATAATATTATTATATCTTACATTAAAGTAGGAATTCGTGTGGACGTTTTTTATTATTACACTTTCGCTGCGATTTTTGATAGCGTTCGGGCGGGCGTTCTTGGTAGTAAGCGTGTTCTTTTATTTAATTAGCTTTTGAGTAGTTATAAAACATTTTTTTAGCATCAGTTAGGACTCCTTGTGATTTTTTTAATGTTTATTTCACCTTGAATTTTGATTTTTTAACATAAAATTGTTGTCTTAAAGTTATCAATATTGCAGTTACATTCTTAGTTTAAAAGATTGCTAATGACTTCGATTTCACCCTGTAGAGTAGAATACACAGAATTGACATTTTGTGCATTAAGTAACAAGTTTTTAATGCTGAATTTAGCTTTTTACCAGGAAAGTCACGTAAAAAGAACTGTTCTTACCTATAACTCTTTTCTCGCTGGTAGAGGTGAAAAGTTGTATGTTTAACACGAGACCAAAGTTTTGTTCTGCCTCGTGCCCTTAAATCTTCACTGTGAAATTTTTGATATAGAGAATTGACATTTTTCAAAAGGTATCATAATAATTTGAAACAAGACGTAACAACGAGCGCGGAGCGTTGAACTGTCTCGATAAACTGAAACAAGCCGCGCTGTGAGCTGTGAGCACAGACTTTATTGTATCATCATTACATTAGCGCAGCGCTCAGGTAACCGCCCGCTCTCCGAGGACGTTCCATTTTTGAAGTTATATTAATGAAAATCTTTCAGCATGGATTTAAAATGTTGTAGATTTAAAATGGAGTTTCTGTGACATTTTAATGCAGATATCCATAACATAATCTTTTATATGAGTAAAAAGCCAAGAGTTCTGTTTATTTTCTGTTCTGTTCAAGCAAGTTCCTTTGTTCGTTTGTAAGTTATGGACCTTTGCATTTAACTTTTTTCAATGTTTGTCTGTATTTTCTAATAACAGGTTTCATCATAAGTATTAAATGTTTCTTTCATCTATCTTAAAATGTGCATTACATATAGTACCTCATTTTACACATCTACTTACTCTTAATTAATTCTATAACGTACTAGTGTTTTATATATTATTGCACGCGTTTGTTATAGCTCGGCTTATGGCCCAAAAAGCGATGAATTAGGGCTCACATTACGAGCAAGTGTGTTGAAATAGTACATTACGATATTAGTGCGTAAGATGCGAGGCGGAATTTCAGCCCGAGCCGAAGGCGAGAGCGTAATTGAGCCGAGCATGTTATAACCAATACGCACGTATATCGTACGACGTTTTTTAACACATTTGCGAGGAAACAGAAAAAAAATACGCCAAAACTACATTTTCGGAAAATGACTTGGCATTTTTCATGTTTTTCCACTTCAAGAAATTTTCATACGTGGTTATGTATCTGTCCTTGGATATTGACGGCAGCAAGCTGTCGCATGCGGTTCGCGCTTCTGTTAGTATATCCGGTGGAGTTGAAGTAATATATTGCTCTTCTTCATTATTGAAAGTTGTCATTTTTAGATATTCACAATACAAGTATACAAAGAAAAAAAAATTTGAGAAAAATGGCGCGAGGATTATTTTCTGCCGTGGCTGCGTGAAAATGTTGGCAAAGACGCTAGAGCATGCAGCCAAGTTTTTAAATTACCGAATAAACTGTTTTTTTATTTTAAATAAACTCAATCTGTGAATGCACACTGTCTACTGACTGGCGCCGCGCGGCGCTTAGTTCGAAATTTGAATAGCAACAGCGCGCTGCTCACTAGCTGAGTCATGCGGCGGCGATCAGTTCCATATTTGAAATGGCAAATAATACTGTTATGGTATTTGTATGGACTATAACTTAACTATTTGCTTTGGTAACACACGCGTTTTTTATGACCCGCTTTACATATTTAAAACCGGTGGAATTACATCAGCTTTACGAGCAAGGGTGTTAAAAAATATATTGTGACACAGTCCTTCCTGCACCCACCGCCGCGCGCCGCCGCCGGCCGCCGGTGTGGCTTAATTGACTCTCTTGGAAGATACGGTTCATGCATGCTATTTGATGACACATTATGTCGTTACTTCCTGTAACTGTTTAGTAATTAAGTCAAAGCTACGAGACGGGTTTGATAAAATGCATCTTTTTGGGAAAATGTTCTACCGACGAAAATTTACCCGAAGAGACATGAGCCAAAAAAAAGGCTAAAGTATTTCTACTTCTCATAATACCACTAGTGATTTAAACCGGGAGGCTTAAATAAACAGTGTCTTTTATAGATGAAAAAAACTGCTTTACCTTGTAAGTATATTTGTAATTTAACAAAATAATGATTTATTGCAAACGTGAAAATTTTAGAACCCATTCCAATAATATTTATCTCATATTTAATTGTATTTAATATCTAGTTTCGTTTAAAAAAACACAGACAGATATTTCAATTGAATGTCGAGGTAATTCCTCACATTGGTGAAATAACGCTGGCTTGCAGCGTAAGAGTAGGATATACTGGAAGAAATTCGACGATGTTACTAGTGACTCGGTAGCTCAGCGGTCAGAGCATTTGACCGGATATCCAAAGGTCGGGGGTTCGATTCCTGTCTGAGTATTGATCTGGTGCGAGTCGTATTTTTTCTAGTATATTATTTAGTAAAGTATTTATTCTTTAAAAACAATTGCATTGTATGATGTGGAAGAGCGAGGTCTCTTGGCACAAGTATAGTAATACTTAAAAGGGGATCTCAGTATATTATTCTTTTGTAAAAATTTGATGTTACTGAATAAATAGTTTTAGATTTTTTTGGTTTTTTTGGATCGAAGTAGTCAGTATGAGTACCTACTGCAGCGATGTTTCGTCCAGAGCACTTGCTCTGCACTTGTTTCGATGAAGTGCCTACTTAGCAAATCAATTTGTAAAACACTTGTTTTACAAATTGTTTTGCTAAGTAGGCACTTCATCTGCAAAACCAGCATCAAATTCATTGTAGCTATATGAAGTTAACAAGAGCATTATTAATGAACTCAAATGCAGGTATCTCTTAAGTCTTGAGTAGAGACTATGATGGATTGCACTAGTTCCATACACTAGCTTTTAAGCTGAAAACGTGTGTATAATAATTAAGTTTTATTATTAGAACAATTTTACTAGTAAAATGGCGTGAGTTGTCTGGTGCTTACTACTATTTACAAGGATTGGATAGATAACTTAAATTAACTATTTTTTGACCGAGCGAGCGCGAAGCGCGAACGAAGCGTCTCTGCTTCAGCGTGGGAAAAAAATCTTTCTTATGTTTTTCCGGCGGATGTATGTCCGTTTATTCTCTATCTATTTCTCAACCGATTCTCGTGAAATTTTGTGAGCAATTTCATTCGAGCTAGTTTTTATTTTTTTTTCGAAATGGCGAAGATATGTAAAAAAGCATATTTCAGCCGTTTCGAAAAAATGATCAAAAACGTAGGTAACAAAACTTTTAGTTAGCGGTGCAAAGCAAATTTTGTTTTTTATTTTTATAAAGACTCAAAAATTCACAAAATTCATATCAAAACATTTCTGGCCAATATTCGACATATTGAAAATAAATAAGGTTGTGACTTTGTGACAGAACCTAGGACTGCGTATTATTTGCACAGTATACTGGAGCCCCCTTTTTAATATACTATATCTATGATACTGGAGCGAACGAAAAGACATTTTCAATGTCAAAAACATACAATTAGATCTACTTTTTAACGCGAGGTCTACAGCTCACGGAGATACATTTAGTCCAATTTAGGACCAGGCTCTATTGAAAGCTAAATACTCTAATGTAAGCTAACTAGTCTGTTGTCACTGCACGTAATCATGTGCGATCTCCTATTGCGCGTTTGCTTTTGAATCGTCAATTATGAAGATCCACTGAATGGATGTAATCTCGCTCCCACATGTTCCGCTATACAGCGCAAATAGAATGTTTTAGTATAAATAAAAAAATGCAATAACGAAGTGAATAAAACATCTATTTAAGCATTGTGATCAAGGTTGGATCGACTCTGCATTTTTTTATAGTAAAATATTGTTCGCTAAATATCACAAATAATATCACAAAATACCGCTCGGCGATGAGCGGCCACCGATGTCGAAGATTGCGAACGCAGCCGATTGATTTTCTCGGTCTAATGATCGATGTGGCTGAATGCTAGAAAGAGATAAAGCTATGGAAAAAATATTTGCTGGGTGATATAATATAGCATAACCCAGTCTTTGAATCCAGTTTACTATACCATGGACGAAATACTATACGAAACGTCAAATACTACAAGTGAAACAATAATCCATCATTCTACCAAATATTAAGGAATCACAATCCAATCGGTAGTTTAAAATGATTTATGGGGATGAAGGATGGGGAAGGAACAAACAGGGGTGCATAAATAACCAACGCCACATAGTTTGTTTCCCGAAATGATTGAGTGCAAGTCGAGACTTATTAGCAGCGATCGGAGCTGGAAGATAAACGGCCATTCTTCTTGGCGGTATTGCCGCAGGTAGCTCCTGATTGCATATTTAACGAGTGCTCGCCAACTGCCCAGCGGGACGATCGCCCCAGACTCAGTAATTGGATAAGGCTATTTTTAGCACTATTGTCAGAAAAATCATTCCGACTCTTGTTCGAATAAGCATTTAGGTAATTTTCTTGTGTCGCTTTTCCCAATAACTTCGACTACTCGTTTATTCGGGCGTGAAATTACTGCTAGGAGTGCAGTTTCGTGTATTTGTCTGTGGCCCCATTTATTTGTGTCGTCTTATTTTGTTCTTTAAGTTTAAACGATACCCATTTCTTCACATTTCGAAGTCGTTTCACTGAATCGGATTTGTTTTCTTACCATCTTGTTTACGACTTAAAAGTCATAAAGATTTTCTTTGACATTTATTGCAAGTAAGATTCACAGTAACGAGATAGAAGTCTAAGATTAAATTCATTACATTGTAGTTTTTGTTGGTTTGCTTAAAGAAACTGCACGCTAGATTCGAATCCGGTCCCCAAAAAACTCAGGACGAACCTCGATTTCCTAGCAAATAGAGATACCACAGGAAAAAAAGTTCACGAGTTCAATACTGTTGCTTTCAGAAGATGAAAATGTAATGAAACCCTTATCATCATGTTAATTTACAACTTAGTTTTATAATTCTTTACAAGTGGATACTTATTTTTAATTTAACTATTTATTTCAGGCATCAATGGCCCATACAATAAATACCTTAAAGACTAACATACATAATATAAAACAATCTTATATTTACACTTTATCACGTATTGACGGCGACGTGTTGCGCAACGCAGTGTCCGGTAACCGGCCGCGGAATCGAACCCTCAGAGTATATTTGGACTTGATACGGATGTACTCCACAAGATCTTCTGGTTTAGTGGAGTAATGCAGGTATATATGTATGTATGTACTTATATAAACTTTATTTATCTAGTGTTCTGCAGTATTTCATTTGTCGGAAACTTGAGACAAAGCGGCTCTTGATATGACACAAACTCATACATAACACATTACTCTAGAGAAAAGAAACGAATATTTTCTGTAATAATAAATCTCTGCTTTGAAGTACGTTTGTTGAAATGGTCCTATATTTATAGTTTAGCCTTTAGTTTTTATGGATGATAAAAACACAAAACAGTTATTTTGTCGCATAAAATGGAAATGCATCTACGGTTTTCATAGGATCTTTGTAGTAGGTATTTGTTATGTGGAACAGATAGACGTGAAAAAGATTTTACGAATAACGAAATAACACGGAAGGAGCCTAAGTTGTTGAAAAAATATAGTAAGTACTTCAAATATTCCCCGATCCAGCGAGCAGATCCCTACAGCTGCTAGCTACAGTTTCAATATCAAGCAATATGAAATGGATTTTTATGAACACATATCTCCGATTACTGTCTGTCTGCAGATATTATTATCCATAGTGTATGCCATTGTGAGGGGGCGAAACCTTCAATATACAATCTGGTATAGAAACAATTCTGTGCCCCGGCGAGCACAAGATAGTTCAGATCCGATAGCTATTATCTCAAGAGAATTGAATAACTTTGAACAGTAACACCGAAAACTATTTTGGCATAAATCTCGCAGCCCATGCGAGCTATGTTGTCAGTCAGTGTAGGCTTGTATCTATTTTTTTTAATCTGTGCCAGTCGTCGTTGTAATTAATAATTTCCTTTCGATTGACTTCTAATTTCTTGCGACATTGTCAAAATTGATATTTTTCTCTAGTGTGTCTTCTTGTGCGAGTTGTGTTTCTAGTAGTGTGGAGATGAACAAAATAATTAACATTAATGATGGTGCGATTAATAATTACGATTTGTCAGTTTTTACGAATATCCTTTCACAGAGCATTGTTTTACTTTTTTGTTCGTACTTTATTACTTAATCCTGTGATAAATAAATCATGTCCATTGGGTGGTCTGGAGCTTTCGCAGTGGTGGGGGGCTCTCCCGAGGGTCGCCGAGGCCACACAAATACAGCTCTATTTTTAGAACGGAATGCCTGTTAGGCTGTTTATTTAGCATCATCAGCCTAATTGATTATGTGCTCTGGTTACGTTTTCAAATGTTTTTCACAATCAGATATTTGACTCGTCTGTTGCTAGATACTATAATATTTGAATTTACGAAGTTTCTATATACCTACTTAGGTAAGTTAGATAATTAGGGAGGATAATATAGTTAGTTTTATTGTAAAAGTAAGCGTCACCGCTGACGGGCGCTTTTTTGTAGCTGCGATAATCGCCGCGTTTATCGCCGCGATAGAAGCACGTAATTGTGTTTTGAATTATGTTATAACTGTCTTTCATATCGATAAAAATACATCATGGAACCAAATATGTAAGATATAGAAATGAAAAGGGCAAATGGCAAGTAGTGAAAGGCCGTGAATGTTCAATCTATCGCGTAGCTTGAAAGCTGTTATCTTCAAATCAGTTTGATTGATGTTTGTTACAGATTCATAAATACGCTTGTTCTCTGCCTACTGTTAATATTATAATGTTTTTTTTATGTTTTGTTAGTTAGCTTTCGTCAATTATTAGGTATTATGATTGACTGACTTGATGACTTTTAGATCCAGGTAACTTTAATGCAATTTTCATTTAATGAGCCCATTTAAGCATTTAAGTACATTTTAATATCAAACTTTTTAACGACGTGATAGTGTAGCTTGAAATAAAGCTGCTTCTGAGATATTTACCTATTACACACATTTATTTAAGTACTTGAAGGCTCCGTAGTAACGATTTCTTGTCCGTAGTAATACAATAAGAATAAATAAATAACTAGTTCTTAACTTTCAATGAATTTATTGGCGTCATTTACATATTTGTTTGAATAAATGTGTACAATAGAAAGAGACGTTAATTTTTGTCTAAATCTTTATGCCTACTGAAGTAAACAATGGTCGAGAGACAAAATAATGCTCTAAGGCTGAATGAATATAAATAATGATCAACTGCAACATTACTGAGATCTTAGAAAAATTTGAGCTTAGCGTCTTAGAAATTAACAGGGTAGGACTTAGAAGTAGGTAGGGATAGTAATTGTCGTGTGTTTTCTTTCTTCATTGTATGAGCGAATATAGTGTCAAAGTTTTTTAAAAATATTTTTTTTCTCAATAGAGACCAGCCAACATTTGCATATTTTTAAACCAAACAAACTGGTTAAATTCGGTTGAACGTTGAAGTGGTGAAATATGAAATAGACAAGTTGGCATTCAATTATACAAATATTTCGATCGAATAGTGGCGTAAAGGCACATACTGTATTTTGTGGTAAAGATAAGATTTTGAACGGTGCAATAGCGACTGACGATAAAAATGTGTAGAAATCAAAATAACTACTTAAACGTTATTTTAACAATTATTTTAAAATAAACACCTACACCCATTGCATCAGGTAAAAGAATATGTAAATTGGTCCTATTTTCTACTATAGAAATTTGAAAAAAGCTTACTTTACCTACCTATCTAAGAAAAACCTTACCTACCCAAAAATTGTAATTCTTTGCAAAATCCGTGAAATACAAAGAAGCTTCCAGACGAACAACAATATACAGGACAAGTGTTTAAAATACTGCATACTTTGATCTCATTCAAGATCAGCAGAGCAGAACAATTTATGTTATTTTGCGAGACATGGTTTCACAAGCTATTAAAGTTCTTACTTAAACAAAAACATGAACCTAGATGAAAAACTATTCCGAAAAATAATAAAATTATGCAAACGTAATAGACGAGTTAGCAGAAACTTAATTGCGCCGCGCTTTATTAAAATGTTATTTAATAATAGTATGAGGCAAAGAGAAACTAATTTTACGCTCGAAGTGGCATTTCGGTTGTTGGCAAGCCACGCCAAAAGATATTAATTAACGGTCTCAGTACAAGGACGTTTTATCGAAATGACATCCTATTTAACTTTGAATGTTAGTAAACATAAAAGGATTGCGATATTAAAACCTTATATCACTTATTATTTAAAATTGGCGATTTAATATTAGTTGAATAACTATGATTTAATCCACTGGGAAATAAATAAAAAGCATTAGGGTCTGACTAGAAATAAATAATAACTTGATAGACTGATCGTATTACGTAAATGAAAAATAAAATATTCCATTAAAAATACCTGATGATAATGATGCCGTGCCCATATTACGAGTATTTATTTAAAACGTAATCACTGTTTACGAACTTCTTAAATCTTTCCTTACCACTTAATTAATTGTATATATTTATACCGTAAGTAAAACTAAAACCGTGTTCAAACACGTTGTACCTATGTTGTTATCGTGTTACAAGTATTTTACACCAACCGGGTGATTAGCACCTGTCAGCTGAACCTAGTTACTGCAAGGCTTCGCTAGTCAGGATAAAGCATATAACTTAGCTGTGTAGGTATATAACTTAGTAATATACATTACATACAATAGGGAGACTCGTGGTAAAAGTTTTGATAAAAGTTACATGTATCATGAGATACAGTTTTGAAAAATGTAACTCATGATAATAAATAGGTTAAAATTAATAAATTTTGTGTACCAAATGAAAAAAAAGAAGTTATCAAAAAGTGACAGTTCGAATAATAGTGCGAAGTCTTGTTTAAAGCAATGAAGAAATATTGTTAACTTGTGACCCAGTAAATTCTGATAAACAAATGACGGTTTCCGTAGCAAAATTAATATTATTTTCAAAACTAGATACCATATAGTATGAATCTTCTTTTGCTGTTAGAAAGCCACAGTTTTCCCGAATCTCAAAGCATATTTTATAACCCGGAAAATTTACGGATGCCGAAGAATCTCTGGAATTACTGACCTATACTGAAAATTCTTTCAGTGATAGAAAGCTACATTGTTTGCGAGCAAAATGTGATTTTGTAAGGTGGATATTTTATTACTTAGTAATATGAGATTTTAAATAATTATAATTCTAGTGGCTCTGTAGAGCTGTAGAGAAGACCTCGCGTTTATATAATTTTGATAATTTTTCGAAATAGCTGAAATATGTTTTTTTCCCCGAATATCTCCGCCATTTTGAAAAATGTTGAAATACTGAATCGACCAAAAATCCATATAATTATAGAACCTGCTCACAAAATTTAACGAAAGAGAGAATTTTAAGAGAATTGGTTGAGAAATGTGACCTGCAGAGGAGAATAGACCGACAGCCGGATATTCGAAAGCATTATTGCCCAAGCTAAAACGGAGACGCTTCGCCCGCGCTTCGCACTCGCTGGATCAAATATTATAAGTACTACATTCGTATGGTTAGTGCTACGCGTGGAGCGTACTGTTCATTGAAATAAAACACTGGTTGTGTACTTTTACCGGTTGTAACGAGTATTTTATTGTTGAGGTATAGATTTAGTTTGCTTTTCATTATTTATTATTCAATACAGTAAATACGAATGGGTAATATTTTTAGTTAAAAATATTATGACTACCTAACCGAAAAGTAATATTACCCTTACCTAATTACATATTTACTTAACGTTTCTTTTACTAAAGACCCGAGTCCAATAATTTAGAAGGTGACCCTATGTCAACCTTCATACAAAATTAACACAACCCTTTTTAGTACCTACCTATCTTAACAAGCTTCTTGACACCCCAGGCATTTATAAGCTAGCTGTAAAGAGCGAATGTGCATTTGTTATGAGGAATTAAGTTAGCAAGATGTTAACTTCGAATTTATGAAACGTGACGTTGTTTAGACCCGAGTTCACCAACTAGCTAGGTAATTAACCAGCCGATTAATTTTTAAGCATCTGTTTTTAACATTTTCTCCATACATAAAAACCACAGTTTAGATATTAGTTTTTAATATCTATACTGTGTAAAAAGGTTAAAAACAGACGGTTAAATCCTAATCAGCTTAATTATTTTTGGTGAACTTTAGCCTTGGAACGAAAAAAATTTCGTTTCATCCTTCAATAGGTACCTACTTACCTATCCGTTCAGGAGAAACTTGTGCATTGATTTCACATTTTACCTCTTTTTAACCGACTTCAAAAAGGAAGAGGTTATATCCATTAATCATTTTATATTGTTTAATTTTTGACCGAGCTAGCGCGAAGCGCGAGGGATGCGTCTCTGCTTCAGCTTGGGCAAAAATTATTATATACAGATTTTTTTGAAAATATGCGGTGTCCAAAGCAGTGCCAACCTCGTGGCGACAGCTATTATAGGTATACATTTTTGAACAACTTCGTCTTTAGTTCACTGAGCCATTTGTAATGTTAAGAAAGTTAGCCCTCTCTGGGATGCGGGGCGAGGTTCATCGTTTAGTTAGTCCATAAATAGATTTTCTTTTTTTATTGAAACCTCACTCAAGTCAAGTTGCCACGAAAGTTTCATATTTATAACCGTGTAGAGCCGCAAGAGTTCCGGACTGAACAATTACCTTATGATGAGTAACTTTTAAGCTTTTAATATCAGTTTTATAAGCTTGTTATCACAGGCTTGCTCTAAATTAAAGGGCCGTAAACAAGCCGTGAACAAGATTTGCCAGCGCGTGACCTGCAGGAGCGCTGTTTCACCCCTGATAAATTAATTCAAATTAGCGCCATCTGCTGGCATTATATTTTGTCACACCACCTCTCCTATTTATTTGTGTTCTAAATTAGCGAATTTGACAACATTTTTGTTTTAACCAGTTGTAGCTATAATGCGAATTTATACTTATAAACTTTATTTCGCCTCTACCATTTTTATCACTTTTAGTAAGGTGCAAGGTGTATAAAAAAGTAATAATAGTCTCAGAAAAAAGGCTACAAAAAAGGACAAATGAAAGAAAACAAGAACAATATTCAAGGACCCATTAAATTGTATTTTATTTTATTTAGTGAACATCGTTACCACAGCATTTTCAGATCATTTACTTACACAGATATTTACATTTACAGTGTACACAGAACAGCACAGTACAGTACACACACACATTTCTCACTGTGTGTGTATGTGTCTGTGTGTGTGTATATGTTTATATGTGTGCATGCCTATTTGTATATCAAAAACAACGTCTTCGAGATGATTATTTAATCTTTAAAGGGAAACTTTACTCGAATTTCAAGGGTCTTAAAGGTGTACTTGACTGTTGATCTCGAACGACGTAATAAGGGCGGGCGTGCATCTTTAATGAGCGCTCGTGTAAACGAGCAGTTGCGAGGATTTATGAGTGCGCGTCCCTCGGAGCCTCCTTCAACGTATTAATTGTAATTACGGGCCCCATCTGTCGGGCGACGTATTGTATTGTATTACAATCGCGACATGTAAAGTTTAAAGATCTAGTCATTTGTATGAATTATTAAGCTAACGTGTTTCATTGCACGGAATAAGTATGAGTAATTATATATAATTTTTCAGAAAACAGACCACGCAGAGGATACACTTTACTTTAGTCGGATGCGCACCAGCACCACCCATATGTGTTCTAAAACTCCTTTAGACCATAGTAAAATCTTTGGATTGTAACAAACATCTACATGTCTAGATTTCGATATCTGAAAGCAAACGCTATGACCGTGACCGTATACCGATTAGTTAGTAATTTACATAAAACAAAGAGACCAACTACACTTGTCGACTTAATTGCGATGGTTACACAAGGGCAATTTATTCACAAACGGCAGCACTAACTAAAATGCAAAGTCCTAACGGTCGCACTTCGCGTCCTTCGGAACGAAAAGACTGGAGCATTTTCAGTGTAGGCGTACCTACAAAGGATAGTGAGGGCCTTTTTTTATAGTAGGGGGAATGCGGTTATGCATGCATCCCGAAGGTACGTGGGACTCGACGATCTGAGGGCCTACCCAAATGGCCATTCTACTACAATTAACGCTAGTAGAATAGAATTATTGGTTATTAATTATTGGCGTTAACTAACGCTTAGCTCCTGTCAATCCCATACATTGTAATTCTATTCTACTAGCGTTAATTTTAGTAGAATGGCCGTTTGAGAATGATGAGGGCAACTTTGACAGAAAACTAGCCGTGACATTTCACATAACTTTTAACTTTATAGAAACTACAGCAATGAGCTTTTATTATTAAAGTTTTATTTTATTTTGACTTGTTTATTGTTTATTATAATAATCGTTTATTAACTAAATGCATTTTTTGATACCGAACCAGTATCAAGAGCTTTGTAAAGCTATGTATCCATCATTAAGTCGGTAAAGAATTTATTTCGTAAAGGCTTACCTACCCTAGAAAATGGTTAGGGTTTTATTGTTACGGAAAGTTATTACTCATTTCCAGTTATTTCATACCTATTCTCATTCAATCGACCATATTGAGGCGGCACTAAATTTATCACACCCTTGAATCTGCGAGTGACAGTCTTTGTTTCCACATAAATTATTTAGCATTTGCGTCCATAGTGGTGACGAAAACGTTACATAAATGTACTTTCCATGCGTCACGTGGAGACTACACAGAATATCGATAATGTTTTGTTGTGTCGTTATCAAATTGTTGCATAACTAACCTATTATAATCAAACTTTTAATTACACTGAATGGAAATAAAGGTTCAACTTTTTGTCACCTTTGTTAAATTGGAAATAATTACATTTGATCGTATTTCTTTTACGTCCATGGGCAATGTGCATGCATGGAAAGCAATATCAATTAAAAATATTTAAGGGACGATTGCAATATAATATAAATAATACGGAATATGCATAATTCACCGATTTTGATGAATTTGAGCTTGATCGCTGGGGACAAAAAAATATAAAAATAAATGTATTATTTTAGTTTTATCACACGATAAAATCAGGGGAAAATAACGATTTTTTTTTCATTTTCGGATATAATGCACTTAACAGTCAGATAGAATATCGAATAGGAAAAAATATTTTGTATGACACTAAGTATGTACTTAAACAAAAATTTAGGGAGATAATTGAAGATTCTTGGCTAACTCCATATTAAACGCGCCTGAAACACACCTAAAACGTGACAAGTGACGTCACCGTTTTGTATAGAGCGTTTTCGGCGGGTGCTGCAGCGTGCTAACTTTAAGTAACTATATCACGAGAAAAAAACGCAAGAGAAAAGTTTTAATATTACAGTTGATTTTCTTACGCATACCTTTTTGATTTGGATAAAAAAAATATTTTATTAATTATTTATAAATTATATTATTCCCTATTAACGTAAACGTAATATATTAAGAATGAGAGAGAATAGTTGAAATTACTACCAGAGCATTAACGAAAATGGTCGTTGTAAATATTTTTAATAGCGGCTAATAACTAATGCTTGATGAGGTTAGCGAAGTGGCTAAAGATGGTCTAAAGTGCGGAGTATGAGATGATGTAACTAAATAGTTTATAATTTTATATTAATATAGTTTGTTTAACTTAAATATGGTGGTTGTTGATGGTTGCTTTTTAAAGATTAACTAGTTGTAACTAAAAAAATAGTTAATGTGCTGAACATTTCTTAGATAATAACATAAACTTACAAAAACAAAATCCACTGGCAAAACCTAACTTTCACAATTCTACAAATAAATCTTCCATTTATTACCAATTTTCATTTATATAGAACGTAGAATTGGGTGTTATGTGCATATATTTATTTACATGTAATTTTCTCTCATTACAGGATATTCCCAGAGCGTTCGAACTCTTCAGCATGCCACCTAAGTAAGAGAGCTGTCGTAGACTTTTCAATTTGTTTTTGATCAAAGCTTATTTCTTATCGGCACTTCGGATTATCACTTTTAGTTTCTGGACAGTGACAGACGTTGGTCACTTGATGCTTTTATACAACTTCGATCAACGTCCTCCACATTCACGTCATTTAAATTTACCACCGCTTCATGCTTTGGTGGTTTGCAAAATTATGGTTTCATCATTTTTAAACAGCATTCTTGCGTTTTATGACCTACATTTGAATGTTATGTGTCACGTCACGTTAAGCCTCGCAGCAATGTCAATGTTTTTTTCATTCCATAAATTACGAGCTTCATAACTTTTACACGTTGGCGTTTTAGAACAAACCGATATATTTTATTTGGGCTTTTGGCTTTTGCTTTCATGTTGATGATATATGACGTTTGTATGCGGTCCATCTACGTGTATTGTTCTACGTATAGTGAGTAAAGTGGGGATTAACCAGCTGTTTTTACGAGTTGCTACTGCTTTTCTTTTGGTAAGAAAATTATCTATTTTTCTACAGTGTTGATTCTGCCTTTTGTATAAACAATCTGCAAAATACGATTCAGACGTTTATTTTTGCTATAAACTTTGCAAATGAGAATCACAAGACGTTATGCGTACTTGATAAATCTGTTTATATACGTACTTAGAAAATGCTTTTATTAAAATTCGATCTTATATAAAAACAAAATTGGAGATGTTATAGTAGGTGCTGGTTTTATTATTTTACCAGCTGAAGGTTGAGCAGGAAAATATAAATTAGTACCAAAATTTGTATCTATAAAATTTACTCTTTGCTATAAATTTTCGAATGAAGTTGCTGTGGATCATTGTTTATTGTCAATTTAATCGCCCTGTACAAAGCGTTACTTTTAAGACAGCAATTTCTTATTAAACGCCACTGATTGATCAATTGTTTGGATAATCTACACAATTAAAAGTATATTAAAATTAGTACATTTAAAATAGTTTGGTATTTTTGTCCTTACATACAAGGGCGAGGATGGAAAGTTGAAGGGCGTACGTTGAAGCCTTACTAATAGGTTAAGTTTTGTTGATACAATAAAACGAATGTAAAAATACAAAGCGTCGGCGTTGACATATTGTGTATGAGCATGATTCACGCGTGTGTTGTTTACACAAAAAAACTGTACAAGATTCATTCAAATAATCGCTGACAACATATTGACAACCATTTTTCAAGCAAACAAAAAGCTATAAGCATAGTTTGATGTGTATTGAAAAGTTTTATTTTCTTATCATCAATTTAATTTTCTTTTGTTTTAAGTCTATGTTCTTCGTGTTGTAGTTTTTAATTAGTGTTACAAATTAATAATCTGATGCGAGTACAATAATCTCTTAATAACCGGAAATAGCAGAAATGGTTATATACAACCAACAAAGTAACCGCATGGGAAGTCACGACACGTTGTTTTTATGGCGTTTTTACATTAAGTTAGCTATTTTACCACATTTTTCACTCATTTAAAACGACACGACACTGAAACTATCTAGGTCAGTCGTGATTTATTTAAGAATAAAAGTTTGTAACGATCCTTCCAAATAATGAATATCATTACAAGGGTTAGTATAGTAAATTAGTTTGGTTCGTGTCTACAGTAATCAAACTAACTGCAAATTTTATCACGTGACACGTAGATGGTCCCGGTTTTTGGGTGGAAAATAAAAGAAGTGCGTGGCTAATCGCTGGAGTCCCACGAGCTACCTCCGTCTAGATTTATAGGCACTATTAATCGACTGGAACAAATTGCTGTCCATATTGGGTGAACTTTAGAGCTGCCTTGGAACATTGTAGTTATTTAGCATTTGTTTTTTGACACTATGTAGGTTTTCACTTGAGAGTGTAGGTAGAGCTATCCGTGAATTTCTAATATTTTTAATGAAAAAGGAATTACAGTGCTTGTTGGATAGATAATTCCGATGTTATGTTAATATAACATACCGTCGACTTGATAACCTCCTCCTTTTTTGAAGCCGGTTAAAAACTACTGACCGATTTCAAAATTTCGAAAAATGGGAACAAAATTTAACAACGTTTGAGTCATTTCAATACGTCTAGCCGTCTTCAAATATCGGTGTGTATATACAAATTGATTGATAACGAAATTATAATCCCTCCTTTTTTTAAGTTAAAACAAAAGTTGTCAATTTTATTATCCTAAGATTTATATATCCCCACAGATGCGTTGAACATTATCCTAAAGGCACTAATAACAGTTGAAGATAATAATTTCCAGTTGCCCGAAAATATATTAGGCTGTAATAGTGTAATTTAGAAAGTTTGGATTATTTATTGCTAGAATTCATAGTCAAGTTTGGAGTGGGGTGAATATGGGGTGAACCATTTAGAGTCGGTGCTACCCCGTGTCAGGTGAATGAAACCCGATGCATTGCTGAACTTTTCGTATGCTCACGAATGTGCAGCTTGTCAACATGTTGACAGTTACTAATGGCCTTTTGCTGTATCTTGTGATATTTCCGATTGAGTTTGCAGACTATTTTACAACTTGATGTAGGTTTGTGGTTTCCATGCAATCAATTCGGGTAGATCCATGTCCGTTCTTTATTCGTTGTGGTTTCATGCAATCAATTTTTGGGTACATGTTCGGTCATTATTTTTGTACAGTGGACAAAAGGAAACATACTTATTTTACTGTTTTTCAATTTAAATATATTAAAACAAATGTCTATAGATTTTTTTTATATTGGATAAGAACAAAAAGTTTTCTCTTGATTAGTATCTAATTAAGCCATCTGTTCTTTTTCCAAAAAATAGGTTGGATTCGTTGAAATCGGATGGTGGGTTAAATACCTACCCCATATCAAGTTTGTTGTTGTCATTACGTGCTATTACCGTGGTTTTGTATTCGAAAAACTCTGAACGTTAGTCTTGTTAATGAAGAAAATGAACTTACCACATTGCTTTGAGGGTTTATTTATTGAGAACTGCTACATTTACAGCTTCTGATATTTTTTAACGCAATTTGATCTGGTATTTAAAAAAAGTATCTGATGATTCATGAATTTCTCATGACATACCAAGTCGAATTAGATTAATATCCTTGCCGCGTCGTACCGTGAGTTCACAAAGCATTAAAGAGGCAAAAAAGTACAATACAAAAACATAAAATCCTTAAACAGTCTTATAAGTAGTTCTTTAAAACATAATAACGTAGGTCTTGTCCTGGTTTTATTCGAGCGCAGTAGCGGGGCCTCGCTGACACAAGGTAATCCCTCAATCCAGTCCGCCTTGCCAACAGAATAAAGGATGTTTTTCTGGAACTTTCTCACAACATCACACACAATTGAAAAGTGGACACGATTTACTCATCTTTATATAAGCGAGTTTATACGTATATTTAGTAGGACTTTGTAAATTTAAAAGAAACTAGAACTATTGATTTTCATAGTCATAAAAAAGACATTGTGAAAATTAATCGTTGTAACTTATCAGTAAGCTTAATGTATAATGAAAATATTACAATAAGTAAACTTTATAGTACCTACCTGTAAGTATAATGGAACACGAAAGGACCATAATTTTCACGAATGTGATGACAAATTCAAAGTCGAGCAAAGTGACATTTATGGTAATATTGTGATCTGTGTGTCTACATTACTAACTAATAATAATTATGCATTGAATTGCATGAACTACTTTTATTCCGAAGTGTCGCGGTGGCCAACACGTAGGTAATACTTCCGTAAGTCGAGGATTATGTGCCACCCGAGTGCAAGCCACGAGCAATCCCGTGTTGCACATAGTCACCTCGCCCTATGTCCACTAAAGGTACCCAGAACAGACACCGGCGAAAAACAATTTTGCTCATGCTCACCTAAAATGGAGCAGTCCGCCTCAGTCCTATAGTAAATGTTCCGCAAATGTATGAATTGCGGCCTACAAGTGCGGAAAATTTTTCTTCGCGGTATCTACTCTAGTACGTCAGTCATAATCATAAAACTTAGTGCCTATATCCATACAAATGGTTGTGGTGCCACCGCCACTATCGTGCTTCTTCTGCGCGAATGCACGCCATTGAACGCTATGCGGAAACAAAAATGTATACTCACAAACGTATATAATTACATGCCGCTCCGTTAATGCAATATAAAAGCATTTTGAAATGTGAAATTTTAACCTCATTTCGGTTGTAAAGATTTTCTATTATTTTGAAGACAAATTATTTTGAGAGTCTGTTATAATGATAATGAAAGCCTCGAAATTCCATTAAAATGTTAATTAAAAATTGGTTGGTCCTATACCAAAAGTAGTTTGCTGCAAATATACTTACCTACATATAATCTCGACTTAACCCTCCGCCCGTCCTTGATTGTGTAGTTTGTACAACATACATTGGTCCCTTGTACACACTTGTACATATCCTACAGGAGACTCGCTCACAAGTTCGAAACTAATTTCCTGTGGCACAAAGCAATCGCTGGGATCGATGTGTGCCATCTCTGATAGACAGGACCGGGCACGATTCGTTGATTGATTTTTAGTTCTTTCTTTCTTCTTTCTTTCCAACATTATTCTTTGATGAATTCAATTCTGTTCTATATTATTCCTACTTAGGAAGGGTCACACACAATATTGAGCAGCTTTTGGCACAGGCACCATTTTCGCACCCGAATACGTAACGTAACCCACTTAATTTACATACAAAATTGCATATAGTCAAGTCCCACCGAAATGAAGCCACTACACGGATTTAATAAAATAACAAAGGTAAAATTATGTAACGGCGGCGGCGGGCCAGTCAGGTCTCTGTGGATTTGTTTGTAGATCCAGCTGGACAGAGTTCGTTTGACCGTAATTTGGCTCTTTTATGATCTTTTATCTTTTGTTTTATACGACATGGGTAGGAGACTGTAAAAAAGAAGGTAAATGACCCAAATAAAAACGTATCTATTACTAACTTTGGTATTATTTTGGACTTATCTTGTTCGTATGTTGTATGCTCTTTATTGTAGCTGTCGACTTATCAAATTAGTAGATGTGGCTTTACTTTGTCTTTACTTTTGTATCTCGTTTGAACTAAGCTCAAAAATATATATTTTTACATATAAAATGAGACGAAAGAGTCTCCTATTTTTTTAATAAACATTAGTATTTAATTTAACTGCCTTCGTCGTTCACGTAATTTTAAAAACATTTCAAAGAGACGTGCACGTAAATCTAAAAACGTTTCAAAGAGAGTTTAACTTGTTGCTGTCATTTTTGCGTGCATACAGCGATTGCGAGAGCCATAGTCACAAACAGTCTTGTTTGCGTAGTGGCCAGCTCCGAGGCTGCACTGGCCAGTGGGCACTGAAACTGTTTGTTTACTTAAGCTTTTCTCACTATCTCACATTACTTAGTGGAATGGCCAGTATTTTGTTAACTTGGATTGCATTAAATAAACGTAATATTTTAAAATGTTGGTGAAATTAAATGTAGAGTAGATATGGCGTATTACGATGCAGAAGACCAAGGAATTCTGCTGTTCCATTTACTTTAGCAATTCTCTTTAAATTTCGTTTCATCTATTTAACGGAGAAGGTACATATGCGTTTAGGGTGAGAGAGTGCGCACAAACGCAATGTCATTGTCTCCACAACGGTTTGACCGATTTAGATAAAAATCTAAAAGTTTAAAATAAAAAGCAGTTTTTTTAAACTCATGATGGTTAACTTAATTATTCTTATTGAAAAAGAGTTAAATATTTTTTACGAAAATCCCCCGACTATATAAGTGATGATGATGATGTACATTCAATCCACCTATCCATAAATTATAAACGCAAAAAAAATTCGTCGGGGACTGCTGTTGCCATTTCCCTTTTCTCCAAAAGTACATTCCCAATACAAATTTTATTTAATCGGTAATGGTAGCCGCGACGGATTTTTCTTGCGTTTGCAATTTATGAATAGGTGGATAAATATACCTACAAACTTTAAGTTGGGGTATTTTCGTAAAAAATAACTCTTTTTCAATTAAGAATAACTATTTATTGCTTTCTAGTATGGGTAAGTACCAAAATAACCATTCACTATCTGTACACTTTTTGAGCCTTTTTCTATCTAATGTAACAATAATCCAAAGTTGGAAACGGCCAACAGATTGCAATACCTCGGTTAAACTGTTTAAGTAATGAAGAAGTCGGTTAAAAATAGGTTGAAAAGCAAACTTCAAATGTGCAAGAAACAGGTTGTATCATTACAAAAATATATATATATATATATAAACTCAGCGGGAATCCTGATATACCCCAGGGTACGGATTTTAATTAACAAAAATAATCTGTGCCGCCCATCCTCTCGAAATATAGTCGTGATGTGGACACATAATGTGAAATATACACAGTCCAAATGGAAAATCTGGCGGCTTGATGCTCCGTGCGTCATCACTTTGCTATACGCCCATTCGTTATCTTTGAGATATATTTTTTTTTAATTAACAAATATTATAAATGCGAAAGTGAGTTTGTTTGTGTGTTACGCCTTAACTACTGAATCGATCATCATGAAATTTTACATACGAATTGCTAGGGGTACAAAGAAGGTATCTTTCATTCCGAAAAAAGTCTTGTTCCATAGGATTTTTTCCATGCAGACGTAGTCGCGGGCTGCCGCTAGTGAAATTATAATTTTCAGTCATGTACCTATCCAAAGTCTATCATTCATAACAAGCAATGCCTTGAACTAGAATAATAGTGAATTGTGAACCAATACTGAATCGTAGTTAGTAACTAGTAGTAGTTAACTTCCGGTAATTATAGATAGAGAGTCGAAAACGAGGCCATGTCATACCATGCATTGAATAGCGTTAAAGTAACAATTTACCAGGTTTATCAGTAACTAGGAACCTATATTGAATCTTTAAGTAATGTTGACGTGAAACCGATAAAGTCACAAAAAAAAATTTAGAGTTTAAACCTTTGTGAATAGTCGGCAATTATTTCGGCATCTATACGAAGAACACGAGCTTTAGTTTGAATATGCTACGACATTAATAGGTATTAAATTAATTGCGTTGGCGGTCTATTTCAGCAGCGAAAGACATCAGATCGTGACTAGAATGTCCTTTAGGTTTTGATATTAGATCGTTATGTTTTATGACTATCTTTGAGGTCGTTACCCTACACAATATCACAAGATTCATTAGACACCCTGCGACGTTATTAACTATGAATTAAGTTCTCAACCCCTTATGAATAATCAGGCATATAAAGTGGGCATAGTTATGCAGTATTTATTTAAACCTTATTTAGAGTTAGACGCAAACTAACACATTTTCTTGCTAGTTCGTTTATTACTTGTCCTTAGTAAACAGCTTTTGACAGTTAAATCGTTTTTGTCTTATTCTATCAAATTGTCACTAATAATTAGCAATTTCTTTCGTAACCTATGTATGGAAAACCATTTTTTGTATTTTATAATATCGTTTTTTCAATAAAGAGTTGGATGAAGATTGTTTACCAAATAAGACAACTAAGGAGAAACAGACTAAATGATGTATTTATTTGAAAGTAGTAGGTATAAAACAAAGATTATATTAGTGAGTTACGATTGTACTAGCAGCAATGTTATCGATTATTTTTGTAGGTGAAAACTTCGAGTGGAATATTAAGTTTATGGTGAAAACTATGCTGTAAAGTTTTCCAAATAAAATAAAAAATAAAAATATTTATAATTGAGTGGGTATATGATGTTAAGATACTGTTTTCAAAGGTTAGAACAGGTTACAGTTATGGCAGCACAGCACTATTTCTTGGTAGTGCAATGGGTATTAAAAATACCCATTACACTACCGGTGGTGCAAGCCGGTGGTGCTATGCGCCCAAAAGATTTTCGCTTGAGACAGAGCAACTGACACCTGTCTACCCATTCTCGTCTGGAAGAGCATAGCTCATTTAGTGCTTTACGCGGTTGTACTTATAGCTGCTGGCGTTCAAATTAGGATAATTGCCGCTCCCGAAGAAAGTTACGACCACTGTGAGAGGTCATTTGTTTTTATTTCATATGAAGTGGATGAGCCCTCAAGGCACATTCCCTTTTTCATCATTATCTGTGTGTTTAATTAAATTACTTTTCGTACGCCCGCCGCCATTACGTTTTGATGTTTTCATAAAATGTTTCAACTTAGAGCTTACATATTTTTTTGTTTGCCTCCTTCCATATAACTCATTCATTTTGCATGTTTAGTCGGAACATAACGTTCAACATGAATGTCCCCGTTTCAACTTGATTATAAAATGTATAAACATCGTGCTTCTAATTGTTAAAAAAAATTGTAAAGAAACAAAACATGAAAATTATACTGTGTTTCACATTCACGGAAGTTATGTTTGCTGAAACTATTTGAATGTCTGGCACTGCAGAGAATCATGTTAAGTATTTGACTGCAAGCATGCTAATAAAATAGTTTCGCAGCTACTCGGCTCAAACTGCAGTATTGGTGCAAATAAGAGCGCCCAAAGGCTTATTTTGCCGATTGCTGGCATGTTAAGCGCTTCAGCGATAACCCTGTTTGCTATTCCATTGGATCTACGCCAATAGTCATAGTATTGTTGTAGCGCGTCTTTATTGGCCTATGAAATGCATTCGCCTTATTGATATGGAGCTCAGTGCACCCTGATTGGCGCTGAACTACTAAACTTGTTAACCATAATACTTACCTATTTGAAACTGATCTGGTTCACTAAGTGAATGAGGATTTCAAAGACACTTGCTATGCTAATGAACACTAATTATATGTTATTAGTTTAGTTAATTGCTAAATGAGCTGATGCGAACTAAAAATAATTACACTATAACCAAAACAGGGGTCATCTACCTATATATAATACATACAGTTAGTAGCTACAAAAAGTTCTACAACTTTTTCCGCATGTCGACTAACTTATAGCATCAATCGGCATTATCGTATCGACCTTTTAGTCCGAAAACTTGAAAATTTGGAAGTCCTTTTGCACCCGAGGCGCGCTGCAAGTTTTGTGTAACCCTTTTAGTTCGGGTCGGAATCTGTTTGGATTTTCTCCGGTCGTTAGTACGCGATAAAAGATTTACAATCAGTCACGTAGTTAAGACTTAAGTTGAATCTGTTTTTCGTAGCGAATCTCTCTATTTCGTAGGATTTTTTTTATCACGTGTAGGGTGGATTTGTTTATTTATTTCATTGTATTTGGGAAACATAAAATATCCCATGCACAGATAAATCAATAAAAGTACAAATCCGAAATCAGTGAAGTTTCCACTTATTAGCTGAACATAATATCAGCACGCAATCACAAGAAATATTAAGTTATACCTATACGAGACCGGAGGGGAGTAATATCATTAACTAATTCAATGCAAGCTAGGTAGCTTAGGAGAGGTAGTTAAATTACTGAAGTTTATCCAATACAATTTTTTTTTCTTTATATTTTAAATTAAACTTAAATCGAAAGGGAGTCACATAACGCACAACTTAAACAACGTGTAACAAAAAACCCCTAAAAGCCGAATATGGAAGAAAAAAAAACACTGCATAGTTGAAAACCCTAGACCTAAATTGGTGTTTTTCTTTACCCAGTAATTGGATTGATTATCGAAAAGAATAGTCTATTTGCGTCTAGGGTTGTCACTTTACAGTTTTCCATACAAATAAAAAACATGATTTTATTTCACATAAAAAGTACATACAATACAACAAGATTGCAAATACAAGAAAATATGCTTCAATCAACTTACGTTGTATAAGCTGCGGGAAAATGGAGCCTATTGTCGTTATCAATTCACATCCGATCGCACATGTGCCATTTGTCACAGAGGGGGTAAAGCGGTAAGTCACGAACGAGGTATTTGTGCGAAGTGTCTGTTCCGTAGGTACTCACGCGCATCCATCCATCATCGTCGCCTGTAATCCTGGGAGGTACTCCGTCACATTTAATCAAGTTTCGGGACAGGTTAATATAATTTTCCAACGTTGATAAATAGAATGTATAAGGCGGAGCGTTTTAAACGGAACGCACTCCCTGTTCGGTGCGTGAGCTCGTTTAAATTTCACGTGTAAGTACATATTAGTGCTTTGAGCGTTTTTTTTGAGATTTCGTTTTTTTAACTTGAGCATGTTTAAGAGACAACTAGTTTCCACCCGCGACTTCACCCGCGTGGACATTCGAGAAAATCCTTAGGGATCCTTTATCCAGGATAAAAACTATTCTGTTTTTATTTCATCAAGATCCGATAACCCCTTATGTGGTTGATTTTCAGAAAATTACGTAAAATGTGTTTGCTGATTTGTTTTTAGTTTCCAATAAAACTCCATAAGCCTATAAATAAAATTTGGAGAGTTTTACTTGAAAATGAACGACTTTCCATTTACAACTTCATCCCCCTTTTACTCCATCGAAGGCATAATTATCAAAAACGCTGAGGCAGATAAATATTAATTTTCAATCGTCAGCTTAAACACGAATTTTGAAGATCCTGACTACGAAAAGGACGGATTTTCATACAAACTTTCATCCCCTATTTTACCCCCTTAGGGTTGAATTTTCCTTTCTTAGCGAATGTCTACGTTCTAATGACTATCAGTGTGCCAAATTTCAGCTCGATCCGTCCAGTAGTTTGAGCTGTGCGTGGATAGATCAGTCAGTCGCTTAGCCTATATTTAGATTGTCAAAAATCTTTGTTATACAAAGACAATAATGTAGTTATTTTCCTCAATTTCATAAAGAATGAGAACAATGGAATAGTAATAGCAGTATATTATTATATGTATTTAACATTTTATACTCTGCGAAGATTAATAATTCAATAGGTAATGATAACAGAAAAGAAATTGTGCCCTATCCTATGTAGGTTTGAACTTTGTTAAACGCCTTTTAGTATTTTAAATATGAAATGTCCTATTCAAATAGGCCACCCAAGCTTTAAAGTATAGGCTAAGCCTTGCTACATTATTCATAATAACCATTGTTGCCAAGTCGCATCCAGCGAAGAAATGTCAGCATAACGGCCTTGGCTGCACGATCCATGACGTTTGCATGTTATGTTTTATGTTTATACCCCATAAAAACTACTGTGCATAAAATCTCTGGCGTCGGTGGGTGTGCCGCCAGTGCACGTGATGGATTTGTCGTTTAGAAAAGATGGTTCTGGGGACAAGATAATTGGATTGATTTAGTCTTGGAGGTCTAAAAAGGCAAGATTGTATTTATATCCATGACCCCATCATCAGATCCTGACCTAATGACTATATGGGACCACCTTGGAAGTAAATGCTTCAAACACAAAAATATTTTTTCAATCCGATGCCGCCGTCTTCGAGTAATCGCGTAACATACATTAAAAAAATATTCCGACGAACTGATTTACCTCCTCCTTTTTGAAGTCAGTTTAAAATGTTTTATGTTAATTTCATAATTCATAAAATCATTTCAAGATTTCGAAATCGAAAAATATTATCAATAAATAGGTACTACAAAAAATACACCCTTCTCAGGACCGATAGGCACGGATGGGAAGCACCCGAGCATTATTCTTTCTGAAGGAGCAAAGGTAAGATACCTAAACCTTTTTCTCTATAAAGTCGGGTCTGCTTTCATCTTTCCATGCCCGAGTAGAAGTTTTCCGTCAGGCATAAAAAGCATTTAAAGGTTGTTGATTACAACAAACACAGAGATCGAACAAATGTTTGGCGAAACAATGTTTTGTGTGGTTGAGACCCGCACATTTCAACAATGTAAAATGAGATTATTGATAAAAATTAATAATACCTAATTAATTTAATAATTGGCAAACAATGGAATATAATGTACATGCTTCGCTGGAGGAAAAAAATACTATTCCTCACGCGTAAATTGTTATTTGGAATTATACTAGTACAAATCAATAACTGGCAAAAACTCATGTTCAAAAACAGTTATTCACTCAATGGCATAAAATTAAATTCTCGAGGAATTATCTGCTGTCCAAACAGTTCGATTATCTCCGCCAGTCTAACAATTTGGAAAAAAAAAATCCAAACAGTTCGAACTAACGAACTAATAGTAGGAATAAAGGGGAATATATATACAATTTGAGAGGCATGCTTCCTAGTTAATACTTACAAGTTTTGATAGCATAATTATACAAATTCGGCAGCGGGTCACGGGGTCACGTATGGCGGCCACAGAGAAATGCTTTTAGCGAAATAACGCAGACATTATACCCCCCCTACCCACCACACACCCCTCCCTGGCGATTGCGACGCTTCACCTAACACGAGCTCAACCGAAAAAATACAGGCTAATTACTATTCAACAAGTGGAGGCCACCAATCCGCATTGGCCCTACATGGTGGGTGAAGCTTAAGGCCCACCCTGTACCCCTGTACACCAGCAGTGGGTACATGCAAAATGGGTTGTGCAAGTGAAAAGATCCGAAATATAACATTGATTAGTTAAGCATGTTCCAGACGGATGTAATCACGCCTCCCATCAGAGGTGACCTTGCTTGATGCCATCCATCTAGACGGTAAATGTAATCCAAATTTCTCCATTCAATCCAAATAACCTTCAACGTCCTTGGAAGAAGGGCGCGAGTTCCATCCGAAGATGGAGTGCGCGGATTTCGTTTCTTTTTTGTTTTCTGTCGGCAATTAGATACAAAAGCGCTAAAGGAACGCCCACCTTTTGAAATTTTGTTTTACAATTGCACAATGAAGGGCGACCGTGTTGGCGCTTGGATGGAAACTCGTGTAGCCGCAACACAATCCACGGGTGGAAATCACGCCCCAATCAAGCTTCCACCAAGGTGACCTTTGGTGGGAGGCGTCTGGAACGTGCTTTAATATTTTTTTCAATACAGTTGCTCGAAAATGTAAGTTTACGATGACAGTCGAGCGTGCGGAAAGTTGATTTTACCGCACGCCGTGCGTTTTTGTTTACGGAGTAGTACAGCGTGCGGAAAGTTGATTTTACCGCACGCCCGCGGCGTGCGTTTTTGTTTACGAACGTTTTTTTTATTTTCTACTAGCTTCCGCCCGCGACTTCATCCGCGTGGACAGTAGAAAAATATTGCAACTAGTTTAAAATGACCCCTTTAGTGTATGAAAGCTAGTACTACGGAGAGTTCAAGCTGTTTCTCTGGTTCCACCCACCCGAATTTGAAGAAACATAGCTTAGATTTTAAGTTGGACCACAATCTACTAAATTGTGAAAAATCCATCAAAATTCATTTAGCGGTTTTTGCGTAATTCGCGCACAAATATTTAGAATTTACAGTTTTATTATATGTATAGAATCCAATTTCAGCAGTACCTATAATGTTTTCTCGCAAATGTATTGAAAAACGTAGTATGGCACACGGTTGTTAAGGTTTTTTAAAACCTCCTTACCAACCTTGTATCATAAACTACTATTTCAACACACTTGCTCGTAAAGTGAGCCCTAATACATCGATTTTAGGGCCATAAACCGAGCTATAAAAAACGCGTGCAATAATATATAAAACACTAGTTCGTAATAGAATTAACCCTACAAAGTTAAATTAGTACCTTACTGCAAGTTCTATGCGAGTAAACAGAGCATTCCCAATTTAGCCGGGTAATACAGTTATTTTTTTTTTTTACAACAAAGAGGTTTTATGCTGCTGAAAATTAATATACATTTTTTGAATGAATAAATGTGTAAGTCCTTAATTAAGTCAAATAAATATATAATTATTATCAAATTATTCATAATTCACAATATTTTGTTATAAAATATTAAAATATTTGCATTTTGTCACTTAAAATTATAATTTTGAACTATTAGTAGTAGGCTGTATGCTCCTCACCCCTTTGTTCGCAAAATATTCTTGAGTTGGGCGTGTAAAAAAAAAAAAAAAAACATGCGCGCCTTTTCCCATAATTATCATATTTTGTTTTTGCCATATTTGTTGCTGTGTGATAAATTACTTTGTTTTTTCCTCGCAAATGTGTTGAAAAACGACGTATGAAACTCGTGAGCTCTTGCTTATTGCACACTCGGCTGAGTTACGCTACGCCCTCGCCTGCGGCTCGGGCTGCAACCCACAGCCTTGTGTGCGATTAGCAACCTAAGCTAACTTGTCTCATAATGTCATAATGTACTAATTTCTACGTGCAGTACCCGGGTATGTATTAATTCACGACCTAGGGCATTATATCAATATACATAATGAACGTAACGCGTTGCTATTTACAAACACCATTTATTTGCTGGCGTAGTAGGCACTTGTTGTATGGTCTGTGATTTGCTCTAATTTAAATGAAAAAGCCTTCATCTACAGATCAGCGAAATCGAAGATACTGTGTTAAAAACTGGTAATTTTGTAACATGTCGATTTATTATTCTCGCCAAAATACCTAATGAGAAATCTAATGTAATACTATTGTTAATTAACAGAGCATGTAACACTTTCGTCAATCATATAAACAGGGACGATTAATTAACTCGATCGAGCAGGGCCGCGAGGGGGGTCCCGGAATTGGTTAATACACTGAATCGTTCAAATAATTTATCAAATGGGAGCGATCACGCGGAAAACAGTTAACAGATAATCAAATATTATATTTAATCATTATTGCTTTCTATTGCGTAAATATTTTGATTGTCTGTTCGTATTGCTACTAACTTGCAATATTTAGAGGTAGAATAGTTTGCGTGTTAATAATCTGATTCATTAGTGTTTATTATTTCTACAATTTTATTAAATTCTAGACAGAAAAGTGATAGAGTTAATATTTTACTACTGCTATTGTTTTGGTTGTTCAAATTTATTCCTGTCGCTATTATATCGCGATCGTGAGATGATATTTATGGGTAAAATACTTGACACATGAATAATTAAAATTCTGTTTAATTTGATAGCATTAAAATATTTAGATGCTGTTTACATAATCTTATACAGGGTTATTTGTAAAACGACAACGACCTCGCAGGACTAGATTACTAACTTATTAAACAACAACATTTGTTCTACGATTTTTCCCAAAACAGAAAAAAAATATCGACTTTTCATACAAAACTCGATCAGCTGTTCGGACATATTTTGTACCTATAGAAAGCCGAATATTTTTTGCCTGTTGTCGGAAAAGTCGTAAAACAATTGTTTTTTATGATTAGTGTGTCATAGAATATGAATATAATTATATATTTTTTTCCGTTTATTCAATACACTTTTATACACATTTTTTACACATTGCCGCACCGCGAAAATCTCACAGGGTTTATCTGGGTGACGGCGAGTCGCTGATTCTACAAATTTTGTAATCTACTCCTGCATGGTTGTTGGTGTTTTACAAATAACCCTGTATATTTTGACCTTTGTCATTCATCTAAAGACCGATTTAGAATACAGCGAGTCCCAAAAGTGTTCCTCGGTTGAGTACAAGCGCCAGTCTGTTCATTAAGTGATCAGGGGTCGTCATCGCAAGGCCGCGGCGCTGGCGCGCTGCCAGCCGCGCTTGGGTACTACAATGTTTTTGTACGTATCCGAACATCGTTTTACTCTTCACTTCATGTTGCAGTAAGTGCTGACTATTGAGCTTTTATTGCGATTGTTCCAATGGAATCATGAAGTGGCAAGCTAAGCGAAAAGCTACGATTGTTAAGTATATGACCTCATTTTCTTCTGTTCATGTTAAGTGTCTTTTGAATGTCATTCAGTCACCCCAGGGTAGGTACATCTCAGAATGAATTTATGAGTTTCACCTTTTGTATTCCTATAGAATCAATTTGTTAAGGCCATCAGGCAATGCAGAGAAGCGTAATCTGTGCTGAGAAATTCTTAAAGTTATTTGTAAGACAATTTCCAAGAAGGTATGTAATAGAGGAGGAGCTCGGTGGCGCAGTGGTATAGCGCCAGGCCTAGCGATTGCGGAGGTTAAGCAACTTTCGCAAGGGTCAGTCAAGGGATGGATGACCAAAAATGTATTATCTCGAGCTCTTCCGTGCTTCGGAAGGCACGTTAAGCCGTTTAAAAATAGCTGAAGGTCATGTTATCGAGCTCCAGTAGAAAAGGTCCATATGGACTAACAAAAATAAAAAAAAAACAAATAATCCCATCCCAAAGGTAAACAGAAAAAAATGCTATTGGCAATATGCCAATAAAACTGCGATCCTCGCGAGTGCCGTTGTCCAAACTCTAGCAGTTTTTGTTAACATCCAATTCCCTTTTGATGAGTCAACTGTCAGTCTATGTTAGCCTCTCGGTTTGCACGCACCAGCGGCCACACTGAGCCGAGTTGCATTCCCAATGCATTTATGAATTCAGTTTAGTCCATCGAAAAATGTTCAAATAGAAAACTATCTGCTTTATGTGACACCACAGACTTTATTAGTATTTGTTGAATGTTTTCTTTGAAGTTACATTATCCACCCAAAAATATTGATGATATGAAAACAAAAGCCCTTATAATTAATATCATTAAACATTATGGCAAGTGCAATGTCCGTAGTTAAAAATATTTGAGAATCGCATTGGTACGTTATCATTACTTGGTAATAAGTATGGATTGTACGTTTTCGCTGAATAAGCTACGCAAGTAAGCAATTAGAAACAAATTCCTTATCTGTGCCACTGCTTATATAAACTTGAATGCTAAGAATTGTACTACAAAAAACGTAATGCCTAGGTGTTCGAAACGCTTGTACGAGATACAGCAGCTTTTCTAAAATACTATTTTGTTTTGTCCTTTCAAACTAACCTCAAGGTAGACTCAAGGTCCTATTTTGAAGTTTGATAAATCATTTCGAGCGTAAAATTCAGTAGGAAACAGCGAATGCGTTGCGATTCTAATTACTCCAACCGCAAGCTCGAGTTTGAGAATCTTGTATTCTGTATGAAGTTCTCTCTCGCAACTGTTCTTAGATATTGTCTAAGTACTAGCTTTGCATCGTGGGTGTTCTAGTACTTGTTCTAGTTCAAGTAACATTGTGGTTACGGTGTAACGAATGATTTTAGTGCCCATAATTTCAATAGAAACGTTTAAACACATCCAAATATTAATATAAGTAAATTATTTGCGTAGTAAAATAATAAATCTTACAACTTACCAATAAGATAATAAACTTATTTTTTATTAACATTCCTGCCGATGATTCAATTTGATGTATATACTTAGGTATATTTCAATTATTTTAAAGAGAAACAATCGGCTACTTATAATATAACACAAAAACAGACTTTTGCTCAGATTATTACACAAAACTAATGTATTCATATTGAAGTACATTGTTATTTAATTCATGGTGGAACATTACTACTGCATTTATATAAAAAAACTAGTCCTAGTGAATGGTAAGCGTAGTTTAGAGAGTTATATTAATTCTACCCACCTCTCAGTAGAGGTGGGTAGCTAACTGTGAACTCGGCAATCCGAGCTTAGTTACCTTAAACTCGTCAGATAAGCTGTTTCTCTGTAACTATAATGGATGTGCTATCGGCACGAATTAGGAATTGTTACGCGGAAGTAGTTACTAAAATATTAGAACCAACCTTTTATTGTGTTGATGCACAAGTGCACATAGCTACTACGTAGGTACAACTTATTGATTAAGATAGTTATCCTACCAATATTATAAATGTGAAAGTTTGTGGGTTTGGATGTTTGTTCCCCAATCACGCAAAAACCACTAAACGGATTTAGTTGAAATTTGGCACACAGATAGTAGATAGCCTAGATTAACTCTTCAACGCCTGGAAAATGAGACACAATAGATTTTCTATTGTGTCTTGCTCGGTCGCCTCGGCGTTAATGAATTAAAACATAGAATACTTTTTATCCCGATATTCCCACGGGAACGGGAACCACGCGGGTGAAACCGCGGCCGCTAGTTATTAATGTAAATATTATCAAACTTTGAATACAGGCGTTATTTTGCTGAAACTATGGCTCGATATTTTGTAAGACAAGATTGATGTCTTTATACCTTTTAGAAAATGAAAAAGTTGACAATAAAACCATATATAGTCAGGTGGGGTAAGTGAAACACCGGTGACCGGGGTAAGTGAAACACCCAACCATATCTAAGAAACTATCGTAGTTTATTCTCATAGCGATGTGTCGATAAATCAGGAATGACGAATTACTGCCCTCAATACAACACAGATATCGCTGCGATCATTAAACTAGCTAGTAAACCAAAAAGAAAATTAAGTTATGTCATAAAATGAAAATTAAGTTTTTTTGATAAATCTTTGAAACTGGACCCTATTTTATTAGAATTTGATACATTTTGGATGTTAACGGTTTAAAATGATCCTTTTGTCCTGTTTTTAATTAAATTGACTCAATACTTAAAGCTATTTTGGCCACTGTTTCACTTCCCCCTTGTCAGGGTAAGTGAAACACTTCTTAGCCTTTATATTCTTTTCGTGATTTTGTTGCTTAATGCAAGTCTTTAGATATTTATATTCATACCGTTAAAGGCTGATTTAATGAGGAGTACATTGCCTACACAGCTACTTTAATTGCGATTTTTACAGCTTTACTAAACCTTGTTAAATAAAAATAAAAATAAAGTATGTTTCACTTACCCCACCTGACTATAGGTATCTCTTAATATTTGACTATTATATCTTCTCATGACTCACCATGCGCCAGTTCAATACTATACAAATTAATATTCACAAACTTCCGAAAATAAATCAACTTAAAATAAAAGGTCAAAAATCTCTTACGCGTTTTCAATCAGTAATAAATGTGTATTTGCAATATTTGGCAAAGAGCATCCATTTCAAAGGTCTTTCCTTGCCAGCGTTCAATATCGGGGCGGTACCTACCCTCATCACGCCTAATGTTGCCAATAAGAAAGAAAATTGCTGAAACAGGAGGAAGGCCGTGCTCCACTTGACCTAACTGGTATCTTATTTCAGTAAAGACGAGTATTTTTTGGAAAAATTCAAAAAACCTTCACTGATTTTATCGGAAAAAAACACGACCTAATGATAATAGACCCGAAAAAAGCCTTTTAAAAGGATTAATTTTCGAAACATTGCTAATTTATCGTGGTGGTTCGGAGCGTATAGTTGAATTGTCATAATCAAAATGTTGCATGTTACCTTTATTTATAATGTTGCGACATTTACCATCTAAATATAACGAAAATAAGACAGTAACCTTTATCAGGCGGTCGGAAATGAATTTCATTTAGGCAGGTTCGAGGTTGTTCAGTGAATGGCATCGCCTACATTTATTAGGCGTAACGCGTAAAATGTCAAGTCGTCTTCTTTGCTTCGATTGCCGCTTAATGGTCAGGGAGTTATTTTAGGACATGTTCACCTCGTGGTCAGCAATCCATTTACCACAATCAACGTATTTTTTCATAATCAAGAATCCATTAACCCTCTTTCGAAATTCAAAAAGTTGTAATCATTGAAGTTTCCTTTAATGATAATCTAATAAACTTATCCTTATCACGAAAACTGTCGAAAACCAAAGTTATTTCGTAGGTACCAAAGTTGTTATTCGGAAAATAATTTATTAGTAAATCAAACTTTTTCCTACTATTAAGGTGGTACCCTGAGCGAAAGTGGCGCCGCGGTGAATTACATTTAATATTATAATTCTAATACACAATTTTAAAAATGTTTATCGTGGAGATTTTAGGGCCGACAGTCTAGTATTTTTAGACGGTATCGTTACATTCCCTCGTAGTCACTGCTAGAGTCCATCAGCCATTTTTTTTTATGTCCCCACTGCTGGGGCACAGGCCTTCCTTATGGGTGGTAAGGAGGATGGGCCATAACCCACCACGCGGGCCCAATGCGGATTGGTGGGTATTAACGACTGCAAATGCAGCCGGGACCAACGGCTTAACGTGCCTTCCGAAGCACGGAGGAGCTCGAGATAATAAATTTTTGGTCACCCATCCCATGACCGACCCATGCGAACGTTACTTAACTTCCGCAATCGCTGGGCCAGGCGCTAAACCACTGCGCCACCGAGCTCCTCACTGCTAGAAGTAGATAGCAAAACTGCTAAAAGTGTCCGTTTACGACACATTTGCTATCTACTTCTACGAATGACTACGAGGGCATGTAGTGATACCTTCTAAAAATACTAGACCATGGGCCCTAAAATCTCCACGATAAACATTATTAAAATCTTTTTCTATTAAGAACTTATTAAATAAAAACCTCTGAGGGCGCCACTTTCGGCCATACAACCGCCTTAAGTAATTATATTTATTTAGCAATCTTTGTATCAATTTCCAGACCCTTAGCGTAGTGAACTGTCCTAATCCTCGATCCTATATAATATTATTACTTTCACTGACGTCAAATAACGTGGAACCAAACCTTCCTTCCTCGCATTATTTCAAAGATATTTGTTTAAAGCTTTAAACTCCACCGTGCTTGGCAATGGCCGGTAATTTCCTTCTTCCGTTAGCTATAATACGTTTCCAGGAATATAAATAGCAGTTACACCGTAATCTCCGATTCTTACTGTAAGTTCAATATTTGCACTGTCTCCTGAGAGATACTCCCTTGTACCGACTTGCTCCTTTTTGTATATTTATTCTGGAATTTGATGACATTAAAATAATATTTGGAAAATCTTTAGATCGTTATCGGCCAGTTTAAAAAGGGCCCAAGTACCCTATTATTGGTTAATATTAAATGATTATTCTGGAATGGATAAAACATATTGATTGAAAATTCTTAGATCTTAGAATAGTAATAACGGCACACTCATTACAATTAATATAAAACTCTAAATTGATTGATTACGCCTAGAGCCCTAACGGCTGAAAGTAGAGACACCATTTTTGGAGGATAGATACCTTTCATGGTGTAGGTGAGCACTAAGAAAGGATTTAGGAAAATTCCCGTTATACAGGTTGCTACAGTCTGTTCCAGTTTGTATGGGAATTTGTATAGGGCTGAAGGTAGAGGCACCATTTTTGGAGGGTAGATTAGATACCTTTCATTCATAGTGCATGTTGATTGATAGTAAAAATCCAAGCGAAAAAAGACTTTGCGACCCATTATGTCAGATTATATGTGAGCATGGAACAAAAAAATAAGGTCTACTGATAAATACCTTGGTAGGACTGACTTATATTGGTAGTCCGTAACTTTCAAAATAATCGCACAACTATCTTAATGATGCGAACGGAGTCGCGGGCAAACGCTAGTTACAAATAATGGAAAGCGAATAAGTTGACATTTTAAAACCTCTTACGAATGAAAAATTACGTATAACCTTATTCTTATTACTCATAGATATAGTTGGGGTTTTTAGTGACATTTAAAAAATAAAAATAGTAACTATTTGCTTCACTAGATGGTGTTGATATTCTTCGAAGCCTAAAAATAGTAACTATTTGCCTCACTAGATGGTGTTGATACCCTTCGAAGCTTAGTAAAAAAAACACAGTGTTGAAAAGCCCTCATTACTTAGGATCACTCACCGCTTACAAGAATTCTTATTAAAAATCCAGTGAAATAAAATAAATGTTAAAAACAATGTTAACTTTTTTGTAAAAGAAAAAGAAGAAAAACAAGAAATGCATTTATATATATTATTCGTTTAGATAATGCATTTAATTTCTTGATACTGCGATAGCGTGCCAAGAATAATAAATGTTATCGTACTAGAAGGATAGCAGAGAAGGGTTTCCTTGATTAAAATATTATGCGCGACACTTGGAATTCCAGCAAAAGCTGAACAGTGAAGACTTGAAATAATTTTACATTTACACTGTCGTAGTTTTTGTACCACTTTGTGACAGTTAGGAGGTCTTTTGTGGAATATTCTGTGTGCTATTCTGTTAGAATCGTATGTCCATCAGCCATTTTTGATGTCCCCACTACTGGGGCACAGGCCTTCCTTATGGGTGGTAAGGAGGATGGGCCATAATCCACCACGCGGGCCCAATGCGGATTGGTGGGTTTTAACGACTGCAAATGCAGCCGGGACCAACGGCTTAACGTGCCTTCCGAAGCACGGAGGAGCTCTAGATAATAAAATTTTGGTCACCCATCCCATGACCGACCCTTTTTTTTTTTTTTTTTTTTTTGTAGGAGGAACCGCGGTTTTATCGCCTTCCGACCCACCCCATCAAGATCGTTCTCCAATCTGACAGGAGGGGGCCGGCGAGTTCTGAGCTCTCCATTGCGTGTCACTCCGACGGGCATCGCTCGAGTCGGAGTGACACCCAATGGCATATCAGTTAAAAACCTCCTAATGCCCCGCTGTAAGACGCAAGGCTTTCGGGACCGGGGTGTCAAGCACCGTGCAGCCCTGGTGTTCTGCTCACAGAGTCCGGCAGCTAGGGGATGACCGGGGCATTTGGCCATCCCCTTCCAACAACTAGGGGGGAATAAGGTGCGCGTATCGGCGCCTGCGCCCTCCTGGCCGTCGTCTGCGGAGCAGGTCCGCGTGCGCATCCGCCTCTCGGATCCGCTCCGAGGCCTCCTTTTGCGAGATGACGTTCTCACAGAAGGAGACCATCGCTTGCCATGACCTGTCACTCCCCAGCATGGCGTTTACCACGCTAGGAAGCGAGAGGTCTCCTCCAACGACCGCCACCAACTCTTGTCGCTGTGACGACCACGTCGGACACTCGGCTAAAGTGTGCTCCGTGGTGTCGACCGGTGCACCGCAGTCATGGCACACCGGAGCAGCCTCTCTCCGTATTCGGCACAGGTACTTACCGAAGCAACCGTGCCCGGTAAGTACCTGTGTCATCCTGTATGTCAGGGAGCCATGCTCCCTATCTCGCCACTGCTTGAGGACCGGGCGAATGGCATCAACAGTCCTATGCCCCGCAATCGGGGTTTGTAGTTGGAGCTCCCAATTTTGGAGCATCTGCTCCTCTGCGTCACGCCGGACTTGTGACCTTTCTTCAGGGGCCAGGCTTTCGCCCCTTTCTCTAATATCTCTCCTTCGCCTGTACACCTCCGAGAGTACTTGGGCTTCTAGTTCCCAGGGAGGTGCACCGGCGAGGGCGCATGCTGCCGTCCCCGACACCGTACGGTATCCTCGTATGATTCGGGAGGCGATGACCCTTTGCGGTCGACGAAGAGCAGCCCTGTTCTCCACGGTGAGGGCGTCCGCCCACACTGGCGCCCCGTACAAGGCCATACTCCGTATGACTCCTGCGAACAATTTGCGGCAGCTCTGGTTTGGGCCGCCTAAGTTCGGCAGGAGTCTCCCTAATGCCGCTGCGGCACTTACTAGTCTGGGGGCCAGCTGTCGAAAATGCTCGCTGAAATTCCAGCGGCTATCCAGCACCAGCCCCAGGTACCGCATATGTGGTCGCAGAGGTATCACAACCCCATCCACCACCATGTCTTCGCCAGGGGGGGGGGGCCCTGCCTCGGGCCATGAAAAACGATGGCCTGCGTCTTCGCCACTGCCACTTCCAAGCCCAGTCTCCTAATTCGGCGGATAATATGCTCTGCCCCGATCTTGGCCAGGTACTTTGCCTCTGCAAGATCTCTACCCCGGGCAGTTACAAGGGTGTAACTTCCGCAATCGCTGGGCCAGGCGCTTAACCACTGCGCCACCGAGCTCCTCAATAATTAAAAAAGAATCCCTCTAGAATCGTATAATTTATCAAAATTAAAAAACGTATTTTAGAAGAGTGTCAAATAAGTATACTGCCTTATTGATAAGCTTACTTAGTAGGTACCCTAGGTACCAAAGATATTACTGGCCTGCCATAAAATCTGATCCAATTCCTTTATGTGAAGTACGCAAACAAAACTAGATTTGTTTTATTTATTTATGGTTGTAAATGTAGGTAGGTATACAAAGTTCTTATTGTAACTCGAAGTTTTTCTAGATGCCTAGCTTGCCTATCACACCATCAACGTATCATGCTTCATTATCCTTCATTTACTTCTAATGAAACTCAACTAAAGAAAACAAAAACAATACATACAAAGAATAAGTCTTGAAAAGTTCAAAAAGAGAAAGTATTTAAAAAAATCAATCTATCCAATACGTAATGTGGTTTGTACAGTTAAATTCGTTTTCCACGTATATCACAGAAAGCCATTTCGATTGTACTGTTTTACTGTAATTTTACGTTCAATCCACGCCTTTAATACTTGTTTAATCGATCCAATTCGAGTGTTTTCATTCGATTGAACCGTCAACAGTTTCATGGCGATTTAATATGAGGTTCATGAGGGTTAATGGACCAGTTGTTTGTTTTCACCTCCGATCCTAAATTATGAGCTCGAACTCACTTTGGAAAATAATTATCACGTTTACTCGTAAATGGAAAGTAAACAAAAATTGATTGATGGAGTCTTTTTATACTCATAATAAAGTATTCATTGATTTTTTTCTGATACATTTGCTTTGCTACGCTACATGTTTTACAATCAGTAGGTATACAGGATGTTTAGTAATATATGGAAGGTAAGGTACGGTCAGCAATTTGTTGCTGACTTTTGAGACGCTTAATTAACACTTTGGTACTATAGCAACTTTTTGACAGAATGTCTCACACAGTTTGAAACATTAATCAAAAAAGTTGAGACAAAGTAGGTACCAAAATGGTAAGCGATTATCGTTGCTGATTGTACCACGAATAAAACCTCAGAAAATTATTATCATATTAACTACTGAAAAAGCACCACATGGCTATGGAATGGTAAGGTATGGAAAACTGTAAAGTGATAACCCTAGACACAAACAGTAAATTTTTTCGATAATTAATCCCATTAGGTATTGGGAAAGGAACGTTCTAGAGTTGCCATGCCACTATACAGTTTATCATAAAAAGTTGTGGTTTTCACAGTTTAAAATAATTTTTCAGGGTTGTATGCATGCCACTGGTGGTACACCCCGGCCACTCCATACAAGCGCCGCGTTTCAACTACCTATTACACAGACGCTACACAGAAATGAGGTTTTGCACACGCGCAACTGTGTGCGTGAAGTCTAGGGCTATTGAATGAGCACACGATTCGGCACACGAACTCGCGCGGTGGGGTGAGGTAATTGATTGTGGGGCGGGGCGGAGAGTTTTCTTTCTGTACGGTAGTGTACTTATTATATCTATTCTGTGCTGGTGGTGCCTTATCTTCCATTTTCCGTTTTATAGGGTGATTACCAAATACCCTGTATTTATTGCACTTCGGAATATTGATGAAGTTTGGTTTAGTTAGCGCATTATAATAGTATAGGATATTTTACCTATTAAATCAGTTTGATACTAAAAAAATTTACAGCGTCTAGCTAGGGGCTGGCAAGGGGGGCGGCTGCTAGGGGCGCAACCCTCAGGCTCACTTTGCTGACCCATAGCTAGAAAATAAGTCTATATGTATTAGGGCACAAAATTCAAATCTTGCCATAGGGACGCTTATTGTCCAAGACATATGTCTTGGGGAGCAAAATTCAAATCTTGCCAGGGGCGCTCATGATCCTAGAAACAGGTTTTGGGGCGCAAAATTTAAATCTTGCCGAGTTTCACATTCCTCCGACGCAGATTTTTAGACTTTACAAGATTGTGAAAACCACTTTTAGCGTGATTAAGGTTTTAATTAATACCTACAAAAATATACGATAAAAATCTTTGAATAGGATGGCAACAAAAAATAACATCCATGGTGCGTTCTATCTAGCCTAGCACATCCTAAACCCAAAGTTCGCAATAAACTTTTACGAATAAAATTTGAGTGACAAACACTTGGTTAGATGACCAACTGCAATTCAATAGAAAGTCTGGAAGCTAGAGGCCTAACTTGTGAGCCGCAATGTCTGCAGCGGGTGCCACTAATGGGGCAAGTGCCGACAATGGCCAGCTTGTACGATCCGATCTCCTTGTTTGTTGCCAACAACAGTTTCATAACTGTTATGTAACCCTACACAACTGAGGCTATTGTCAACTATTTGTCTGGCAAGCAAACAAATATGAAAAAAAATCTAGATTTTTATTCTTGTTTCGTAATTTAATATACAGGGTCATTTTCAAATCACCATCCAAATTTCAAAGATATGTTCAGTCCATGAAACTGAGTAAAACGTAGTGATTATTTCCTCTGTGAAACTGAGCTACTTTCTCTAAGGAACATAGGGTCAAATATGTAAAACAAACGACTATCCATACACATCAAAGAGAGCACGTGATCCAGTTTAGTGCGGGATAACCAAAAAATTTGTGGCGATATTCGACACATGTTTCTTGAAAAATGATGTTTAGTTTCTAGGACTAAACACATCCTTAAAATTTAGATGGTGAATATAATGTATAGTGTTTCGCAGGTTGTCTGGTTCGCAATTCGTCTGGCATACAAACTACAAACCTTTAAAACACTGCTTTGTCCTCCTACACAACATTGCTTTATCCTTTATCAGAACTTTTTCACTGCCAGTCTAGTTACCTTTGAACTGTCTTGTAAATTCGGCTTTTGATTCACTACAAAACATTGTTATTTGCCTTCATCCAGAATGTTACAGGAGCAGACGGAGATACCTCAATGAAGTTTTTATATCATTTTACTATAGGTTGCGCACTTTCATGATCGATTCTCCTCACTCACTGACTGTTTTTTTGCTAGTCACCATTCTAAGTACACTTTCTATATAACGTTCAATAAAACGTACCTACCTAGTGCAATAATATATTCACTAAAAATAATTGAATCAATGATGATGAGAAAAAAGTTACTGAAATGGCGGGACGAGATGACTCCCTCCGATCCCGGAATTTTTCTAGATTTTTTTCTCATATTGTTTTCTTGCTTGTTTCAGAACTCGAACGGGCGTGGTAGGCGTGCTGCTGAGGGTCTCGCGTCCTCTCCTGTGACTAGCCAGGGCCCTCGCCAACGGCACGGGCGGCGGATTGTAAGTAAACTTCCTAGCTTTTTGGATTTTAAATAAATTTTAATAATAAATAAATAATATACTCAAAGGATGATGAGGAGCTCAATGGTAAAGTGGGTTAGTGCATTCTATTCGCCCTACGATTGTTGCAAGTTAAGCAAAGCGCAAGGGTCGATCATTTCAATTCCACTATTTGATTGTTGTAGAGTAATATTATATTTGATGTATGGTCTGTAGAAGAACTGGACCTTATCCTATTTTCGACACATTGTGTTGAAAGAACTGTTTCATTGGTAGAAAAAAGTAACATGGAGACATTTCGTATCTTGAAAGATTTCAGAGCCAAGGACAAGTAAAGCACCCGATATTGAAGAGGTGCTCAAACCCGCGTACATGCGCTTTAGATTGGAAATATGGGTTGCGGCTTGAACTCTCATCTCTGGGAAAATTTCCACTTCTATTCATAATATACCTATCTATCTGGCTTTTCGTTTCAAACCTGTTGTGAATTCACCCACCAGCAGAGGTAGCGTTCACTCAAATACTATCTAAATCTTGCGCGTCTTACTCTAAGCTCTAAATATATTATAAACAATGGTTCAATCAACCAACTTTATTCACGTCACATTTAGCAAGAAGTGACATCAGCCAATGTGGCAGATTACGTGCATGACACTTAGGCCAGTACGAGCCCGTCCTCGTCAGCTAGTCCTCACATCCTCCAACAAAACCTTTTTTAATATTTGTTAATGTACCTACATGGAAACCAAAAATCTTAATTTACTATTGCATTGTAGGAAGTAGTCCACTCAACGAATGACTCAAAAGGGGGTGTAGAGTGTGCGAGCGGATAGATGTACATACACGATTTCTTGAGAAACTAGTGCTAGGGTACTTGTACTATTATGTATTCTGTGCTAGGGTGCTTAGGGTGCGAACATACAGTCCTCTCGTCCAGGACGTGAGCCGCAGTAGGCCTTTTTCGAGTTATAATGTCATTTATACCTATACCTATATACAAATTACTTATTACATTATATAGATATAATCGAGTTATACAACGTGTTATTGAATAAACGTAAAACCTCTTAGGTGGTGATTGTGCTCATGAGTATGAACAACTCTGCAACTCAACAAAAAAAACAGCTGTTTCATACAAGTTGTCAATACCTACTCGACCAGAATGTATGAAACAGCTGATTGTTTTGTTGAGTTGCAGAGTTGGACCCATAGTAAAAGTTGTTCATATTCATGAGCACAATCACCACCTGAGATTTTGCCACGTTGTACATATGTAAGTATACCTATAATTCCAAAAATACTAACAATTGATATAAAGTATGTTTTCAGCAAATACTTGCCTAAAACCGGTCAAGAGCGAGTCAGATTAACGCACCGAGGATTTCGTACCATCATACAACCGGACACCACAAAATTGAAAACATGTAACACTAGTTAATAGCAGTATTTTGAAACTATCAAATAATTCCTAGAATCAAAATAATAAAAAAATGCAGATATCAGCACGTTTACCGTGATATCAGCGAAAAATCCAAAAGTGAGACTTTTAAGCCCTTCCCTGCACTCCGGCTCACCTCCTAGACAAGAGGACTTTTAATATGTTCACACCCTAAGCAACAAGTTTCTGAAGAAATGCGTATGTATACGCTCGCGCACTCTAAGGCTCCTTTATTGATTAGATTAAAGTCCAATCACCACCCCGAGACGTCACAGTGACGACGTTAACTCTAGATTAGTAGGCGTCTTCGGTCTAATGTTGTATTTATAAAGTAATTGTGCGTGTTGCAGAGGCGTGGGGCGCGGCGCGTGGCGGCGGCGCGGGCGCGGGCGGCGCCATGACGCGGCGCCCGCCACCATGACGCTGCCGCCGCCCGCGCCCCCCACGCACCCCGCCGCGCACCGCGCAATGCGCTATTACCGCATCTGGATATACGCGTGTAACGGCGCGCTGCTGCTGGGGGCGCTCGCTTTCTGCGCGGCGGCGGGCCGCGCGCTCTCTGACTACCGACGTGCGCTGGTGCCTGGACTCGGCGCTGCACAACCCGGCTTCCTGTACGGTTACGCAGCTCTACCGGCGCAAGCTGGTCTACTCCAGCTTCTTGGCTGCTTAGCCGCACTGCGCCTCTCCGAGCGCATGCTTAACGCCTACTGGCTCGCTCTATTAGCCCTTCTTGTCGGTGACGCCGCCATCGGTGTCTACTGGGCATTTCGCTTCGAGCGTGTTTGCCGGGAACTGCGTCCGCAACTTCGTATTCGTCTCGCCAAAGATTACGATACAGATTTGGACTTTTCTGAAGCTTGGGACCGGCTTCAGAGGGAACAACGTTGTTGTGGTGTGACCGGTCCAGCTGATTTTGCTGCCTTCAACAGAACGACTCTACCGCCGAGTTGCTGCCGCATTCCAGCCCACACACCCGCCGTGACACCAGCTATGCTTGTCACCACGTCAGCCTCCTCCCCTGTGCCCTTCACATCTGTGCATTGCGCTCCACATACCGCTGCTTGTGCGGAGCGCTTATTAGTTTGGTTGCGGCGGACAGCAGATGCATTGTTCGTGCTAGGGTATTGCGTAATAGCATTTTTAAAGTTGTGCTTCCTCGGAATCCTCCGATATGAAATAAAAGAGATGATTCAAAAAATTAGAATATTACGTAGCGAGTTGGGTGCGGGAGAGCTACTGGATTGCAGTCCAATTCACGGCGGACCACTATCACAGACAGTGATAGTTAATGCTGTGAATGCAAACGGTGGAGTACGCGCACATGGAGGCAGTCCCGAGCGGGCGGGTGAGCGCGAAGCGTTACTCGGGCGCGCGTCCGAAGCGGTTTCAAGACGCAGCATGCATGAAGAGCCTCTCGGACCAAAGACCGTAAACGGCAATAACAACTGCGAGATGCGAGAGTTGGCAAGGGGTGAATACAGGCCGCTAGCGGTGGACAGTGCGGCGACTAGAATCTGACTAAGATGTTACCTGGAGCGGTTGTTCGGGCGGCGCTGGCGGTCGTTCCCGGCCGCCGGATTCGAGTCAGAGCTGCCGGGGACGGTGCGGGCCGCGCCCGTGTGCGTGCGCCGCACGGGTGCCCGCGTCAGACTCGACCAGCGCCGCCACACCCGTTCCGAATTCGAGCTGTAAGTTCACGAGACGCGCCAAAGTCTCATGCGGTCACCGTTAAGTATATCTGCTGTCAATTCCGAATGCCAAAGCCGTTCGGTGTAACTATATTTGTTTATAGTGCTAGTTTTGTTCAAACTGTACCAACGACAAGTATCAGTGCTAGAGTGATATTCAGAACTGTGAGATGGAGGCAGATGTGGAGTGTAATGACAACGTGCATAACTTATACAATGTGAATTCCACGAGCAAAGCTTGTGTTTAGTTCCTACGCTTGGCAGTTAAAGTTACTTTATTAAATAGAAGGAAGTTTATTAAATGTTTGTGCAATGCCATACAGGGAAACGGCATTGACGTTAAAGTGTCGGACGTGAGGAAGTGCAGGTGCGGAAACAAACTGCGGTGAAATACCACCAATGTGAGGTTCTACAACGCCCCGCTCTCGTCGCGTCGGCGGCGGCTACCATGTTGCACCAACATAACAATTACCTAATTGAATGTTGACTGTATTACTTATGTTTAGCATTAAGTTCAACCAGCTTTTTATTGAAATACCAATAGACTTATGAACATACCAATATACGTAAGGTCGATCAAAATAGCCATGTACGAAATTAATTTAATATTTTTCGTAATTATCTACTTGCGTAAGTGCTTGGAGTCACCTTCCCAATCATATCGCACCATTTATTGTGAGATAATTTTTGGTGACGAAATAGGCTTTACTTGCTTGGTTTAGTTATAGGCATCGGTTTAATAATGCAGCCCTTAACCGACCAGCGTTCATAGCTATAGATTTAGGAGTTCCATACAATTTTCGTTTCACGAGCTCTCTATTGGTGCATCCACACCAAAGGACATTTCTGTATAGCAACATTTTGCAACACGGTAACATTAACATTCGATAACTTAGGCGGCAACAAGGCAAAATAATATGACGTTTATGTTTCTCATTGTTGCCCGCTAACATTAAGAAACGTTGCGCAACAAAAAGTAACTGCGGTGTGGATGCACCATAATGTCCAGTTTAGTTACCGAGGATATAGAGTGAATAACATACAAAAATGTTCCAAATGAAAATCTTATTTAGCAATAGTACTTTAATAATAACAATGATGTAAATAATATTAATAATTTGTATATGTGTAGTATGCGAGTAACTGCATGGACAAACCGACAAACCTAGTACTGATATGAGCTTATCGACGTAGTGCCTACAAATATATGCTTGAAACAATTTAACGCAAACGAATACAATGGCGTTTCGTTTAAAAAGCAGATGAATATAAGATTTCGTATTACACTTTATCATTGGATACATTAGTTTTGGTCGAGAGAACAGTAAGCTAACTAGATAGAATAGTTGTTGGGTTAGATTGCGCCCGATTATACAATGGATCGTAGGTGAAGTAATGGCTGTGTCAAGTTATGGTGAAACCAACAATCCATGCGTGTGAAGAATTCGCAGATGAAATAGCTAAGAGAACAGCAGTTCACATAATATATTTGCTGTACGGTCGACTTAATGTTTGAATACCTACATACATATTTGTACTTATTACGACGTAACTTTATAGATATATTGTAATGACAAGTATGAAAATTATGTTCGCTTAGAGTAGGTATAATATTTTGTGAATTTATGCAGAAAAATAGTTTTTTAATATTGTTGTCACATTGAATGTACCAATCTTATTGAAAATTTGTACCTATATTCGGAAAGTTGAATAATTTGTAGCTAGGATCCAATCTAAATCCTGCATTTCTTCCAAAAATGACGGTAAAATAACATGTGCCTTGGCTTATAAAATCGTATAACTGATGTTATGTTTATTGTAAACTAATCGATATAAAGTAAAAACACGACTCGTTTCTGATGTGCTACCTGATCCTTCTGAACACTTGTTTAATCTGGTCTGCGGACCTCCTTTGACTCCACTTAAAGAGGTTAATATACTTTTTGTCTCGTCTCTTTCGGAAGCACAGTTTTTTAAATCTGTGTCATCTCGTATAGTTCCTGCAATTATATGACGAATGGTTCTCTCCATGAAAGTTTTGGCAAAACTTGGTCATAAAGTGCAGACAAGAGCTACTCGAGCGATCCGAGCACCAACGTTAGATTGTACGAGAGTTTTGAATTCTCCACTGTCAATATTAGTTTTATGTGTTCATTGTTATGTGTGTTTATTGCTGTAGTAGAGTTGTTACAACTTTCCGAAGGTACGCACTAGGCGACTGAGAGCTAATACTATCATAATAAATGCATTAAATAAAGAGTTTGTTAAAATGTTTGTGTTTTTATTTATAAATGTTATTTGGTAAGGCATCCTTAAATAATTCACAATATTATAAATCATAGATGACGAAATTAAGTTAAAGAAATCTATGTGTATCTATGTGTCGAGACATTAACAAAATTAAATAAAGTCCTACTGTGCATTAACAGATAAAAAGAAATACAAGCAACAATGATTTTAATATACTTACAAGACAATGACAAGCAATAAATATGTTCAAAGTTATGGTGTAAAAAAACCATCCGATATCGTAATAGAATCCACAAAAACAAGGTAGGTACTTAACTAGGTATTTAAATTGAATGTTTCTTATGAAAACAAAAAACCTTCAAAAGAATCATAAATGTAATCGTTATACCAAAAGTGGTAGTTTGTAAGTTAACTTTTTATTTGTTTTTACTTACCTGCACTTTATTTTCGGTCACTCGATAAGTTCTGTCCATGTTCGCACCACCGATCACCAACAAATCACCCTGCAACTCTTCAGGATTCTTGAAAAAAGGCCAATCTTCAGTGTCATCGATTTGGCTGTCTCTCGCGGACGAAGTATGAAAATGTCTCCGGGTATTGGCTGAGCTCAAACCGGGGAATCCAATATTGCCACCAATCGCATTGTCGAGATTCTTGAGTTTTTTGAATTCGACTGCTATATCTGCTCCCACTTTCGCATTGTTCTTTATGAGGGCGATGTCTGCGGTCGTTAAGGAAAGAAATTGTGGCAATTATGTTCGCTACTATCATTTTAACATCGTTGCCGTATCTTCACGTTAATTTGGGTATAATTAAGCAATTTAATGTTCCAATTATCAGGAATTATCAGGTGTTAGATATCGAGGGGGAAAGACCTTTGTTCGCTACTAGTTAAAAAAATATTTTGTAAGAGAAAATATATCTACGTGTTAAGTAATTAAATCAGATTTATTTACAAAATACTTATTTTTTTCATTCCATTAAGAATGCATTGATTGTCCTTATCAGACCAGCCCTTATCTAATAATTTGTATTATTAAAATTGTCAAAAGGATACTAGTTTTCAGTGAAGCACCACTGGTCACTTTTGCTACGGCTGCTAAAATGAACGGTGTCACTTCTTTGCCCTTGATCCCTTTCTCCTTAGCTTCGGTCATGGCGACTTCTATTGCTTTCTCTATCACGGACTCTGAAAAACAAAACTATAATAAAATAGCTGAATAAATAAATCTTACACGTGTAGAGATTGGCATTGATTTTATCGCTGTACTAGGGTGAAAGTAAGTATATACTCGTAAGTATTCATCGAGTTATGTACATTTATTTACCTCTTGTTACCAAAGTCTGTGGGTAAAAATAAAACATACCTACACAAAATCTATCTGCAATCGTGTTATAAGGGAATGTTATATTACAAATATATTTTTTCGTAAAAACTGAAGTTTTGTTATTATTTTAGTAGGTATTCTATCACAGGTGATATTTTGATGAATTTACTTGGTCGTTAACCACTGTAATACAAGATGACAGCAATTTGTCCTAAGATTAAAGGACAGAAGCTTAGATTGAATATGGCAGTCACATAAATTACTGATGGCCGTTTAGCACGAGCTGTATGCAAATACAGCTGAACTGCAGATGTTGATTTGGTATATGGCTGGGAAGTCAAATCGGATAGCTGTACCCGACGTAATGTATGTTGTCGCCAAAATTGTGCAGCCAAAACAGTACGTTTTAGTTCTAAAGTCACGATTGTAATTCTGTGTGTTGTTATTAGACATAATAATAAAAAAACACACTTTGATCATGATTAATAAGCTACTTTTTTAGTATCTCTGCCTTCTTGAATTTTGCAGAGTTGTTCAAAATATTCAAAGAGTGAAGTGGACCGAAGCCTCCATCAAAAGATAACAAGAGTGTAACTTAATTTGGAAAGGCACTGCAAAGGTACTTTTGGAGATCTTTAGAGATCTAAATAATTCTGGACTTTCTAGTAATATATAGTTCTGAAAGTTAAAGTTTGACTACGACTGCTAAACAAATAGGTATTACTACTGAAATATGTATTACGTAACAAAAATATGACTCGTATTAAGAATATTTGTTTTCTACACACTATTATCTTCTTATGTGTCACTGTCTGCTTTTTTGCTACATTTTCTTGTCTTTAGGTATTCGTCGATTTTTATTAGTCAAGTTTTCACTAGAATGGGTTTATAAATTTGAATTATTGTGACATCATTTAATAACTGTACGTACCTATCTTTCAATATAAATGGTATAAAGATATTGGGAGAACTAATTACCATCCATTGCATATTCTTCAGGAACCGGCACGGCAACGACGATGCCTGAAGACAGATTAAGCGTGCGCGCAGCCTTTAATATTCGCGCGGCGTGTTGAGCGCTCTGCACACAGTACGGCGCTTGGTGTCCTGATCGTACCGTATAAAAGGCCGGGAAATCTGTAGTTTTGCCAAACGAGCACACGCAAACTCCTTGGGTTTCCTAAAACAAGCAATAATTGACATTTTCTTATTATCAAATACTAACACTCGGCCTTATCACGAAAGATTTTAGACACTGTTTAACTAAACACATGTTGAAATGGATGCTGTCACTTTTTTGTCAATATTGTTTGACAGAGACAGCATCACATTTAAACATGTGTTTAGTTAATTAAACAGTGTTTAAACATCTTTTGTAATAACACGGTATGTTTTTAAAACTGCTATGGAGAAGGCTGTTTTTTCCCTAATGACTCATGGACACACTGGCACTACCCACTGCACTAGAGTTGGGAACGAAATTTATGACGATTTTTCTTTTCATATCACGGCTAGGAGTTAATCTGACAAATAAATAGACCTTACCAATTATTATTGTCATTGTGAACAGTTTCTGCATATTTTTTTATATTTAAAAAAATATTCTCACCAGATACTCAAGTGTTCTCCCAATGTCTAGAATGGATTTTACGCCGCTGCACACCACCAAGGTTTTACTTCGGCCAAGTTCATTCAAATCAGCTGATATGTCTAGAGTGTTTTCTCCGTCACGATGAACTCCACCTAGCAGTTTAAAAAACACTAATATTGATTTGTCGGCCAAATACTCAAACCAATCTTAAAGTTAAGGCCACCTTAAATTCAAAAAAGTTGTCAGATTTGACAGAAACTCTATGAAACTGACAGCTTCCTTAAAGTTAAGGAGACCTTAACTTAAGATTTTAGCTAAGAAGCCTTTGAGTATTCATTACATTGGTATATTAAACATGGGCTCAAAAACACGATAATTTTGACGAGGCAGTTTATCCCGTGTTAGGCATTAATTAGTGAGTTTTAATAAAAATGAAACTGCAGGTTTGCTCTCACAACGGAAGTAGTAAGTATTTGTTTATTTGTCACAGACCATACACACATGGGAAAAGCAGATTAGGTAATACAGCTTACTATAGAGGGCACACTGGGTGAATATTTTGATTAACAACAAATTTTAATCCAATTTGGAAGCCGCTCCAGCAACGAAATAAAGTGTTTCAAACCACTGAATCCGCTTAAAGTTTAATCCCCCGACATGTATTCTCACTACTTTATCTAACTTCTAGGGATTGACTTTGGGATTAAAGTTAACCAAATAAATTCTATTTGTTAGGAGAGTCTGCGAAGTTTTTGTGCTGACATTTATTGACGTAAATGCTGATAGATTTAAGTATATTATTATGAAGTTTTCAATCAACGACGGATGGAACGGAGGCGGTATATGAGGTTGTGTGTTTGTTTGTTTGTAAGTATGTTACTATTTTCCTCGGAAACTACTGTGCCGATTTCGATGCGGTTAAAAGGTTTCATTTCTTAGTCATATTTCATGGTAGTAGATCAGGGGGCGCTGCAGCAACCAAAAAAGTCGGCACTTGAAGAGTTCTCAAAAACTACTAAACCGATATCGATGCGGCTTTTTGCATTCAACAATTCAACAGGTATAATTTCATTTAACAAGGTTTTAAGAGGAGGTTTGCAGGGCAGCTGCAGGCTGCAGATAACCAGGTGGCTCTGCAGCAGCCAGGATGGTTGGCGCTTAAGAGGTTCTCCGAAACTATTCAACCATAAGGGTTTTTGCATTAATAGGTGACATTTCAGAGCAGAATCTTAGAGCTACGCGGCTGCCGTGCCGGAAACGGAAGAAGAGCAGGATGTCGACAGTATAACTATTCTGTGATGATAACGTAACGGTTCTCTCAAAAAGGTTTAAATAAGAAGAATAACAAAAAGAAAAAAAGGAAAAAACCCACCCGTATGTAAAAACGCCATAGATAAAAATGGACAATCATATTTTTTTTAAAACCACTATGCTCAAGAGTAAAAAATATTTTTTACGAAAATCCTCCAGCTAAAAGTGATGTAGGTAAACAAGAACACATAAACATTCACAGATTTGTAACAGAAATCTTATGACTATCTTTCTATTTTAGTTCTAGTTTATTATTTCCATCATTCGGCAGAAAAAATAAAGCAATCGTAATACCTTAAATCGAGATGAATAAGATTTACATTCAAACCGTTCGTTCGTACGTTTTCATGAATATGAAATATATAAACGACGAGGCAGCTGTGTCATCTGCATAATGACATTTTCAGTGCTAACTTATGTATGGGATTGATTGACACCTTTAGCTCAAGATATAGAGCTGCTAGTGTAGTTCAGAGAAACTAGATTGTTTTAGGTACTAACGTTTATTTTACTGAACACATTGTTGATGAAGAGGTGGATGTTCATGTGGATATCTTATTTACCAGATCTCTTCTGCATAACAATATATATAGATTATATTTGTTTTTGAAACTAGAACTAAAGAAAATGCATTCAATCAATGCATCAAATCCCTAAGGTAGTTTACTACTTAAGGCGAGGCCAGTTCACGAAATTTACTCTTTCACTATGTCTTTAGAATAAGGTTGAATATTGCATAACTTTAATTGACGCTTCGCCAGAAATTTGACGAATTTTAGTACATTTTTATTGATTTCTGAAATACTGGATCATTTATTAAAAATGTACTCGGTTATTGTGTTAGATCGATAAAAAAGCTATCCTTTTTGCATAAAAAATCATATCACTGTCGTTGAAAATTACGAAATCTGACGATTTGAAATTTATTTTTATAAGTTTTTATGGTGTTATTCAGGATCTTTTTACAGAGTTACCATGCCATTTTTCAATATTCTGTTCGGTTAATTTGCTTCTGTTTCTTTTTCAGTCTACAGTAGTTTTTGTGAACTAGAATTTTACATCAGTTCTTCACATTGGATGTTCAAAAATCAGACTTTTCATCAGATCGTGAACTGGCCTCGCCTTAATACTAATAACTAGGAGAGTTGGGTTACGAAATAAAACCAGAAAAAGGTAATAGATAAAAACCAAAAAGTAAAAATGTATAGAGAAGGAAGGTTTTAAAGCTAATTTAAAGACTCTAACTGAAACAAGGATCATATAAAATAATTAAACCCCATAAAATCATATAGATGATAAAAAGTTATGATACACTTAATATATGTACATCGAGTAACTCTACGTAAAACTATTTAATTTCGATGAATATAGCACTCAAATCCAAAACACGCCGGCAGTGGCAGGAGGGTGAATCTCCTAGGCTCGTGTCCGAACACGTCGCAACGCTTAACGTCTACCACGGTGCCCGAAGAAAATTCAATTTGGCCCTATATAACGAGATTTGGTAGAAGCGAGGCAGAGGTGACGGATCGCGAATCGAGAAACAGAATCCGTTGTTAATTGCGTCACCTCCTTCCTCGGTAGGGTTGCGGCATATTGGTCGGTGACGCTTTTTGTTGCCAACCTGTTGTTCAATGCTCACATTATGGTCTATAAACCTCATTGCAAAGATGATTTATTGATCGTCGAAGCATACAAATAAGTTACTGAATTGATCTGTGACAGTAGGTAGGTATCTTTAACAATAACAAAAAATAATGAAGTTCAATAAGTGTTGTTTAACACCTTTTCTACTTCCCGTTTCTTGCATACGCTCATGCCTATCAAATAGGTGCTTAGGCAATCTAGCTAAGCTAGGCAATGGTTAGATAGATAGCTACTAACAGAACAGTCTTAAAAAGCCTAGTTGGCAGCCCTGGCTTCATTAAACGAGTGCGCCACGTGAAAGCAATGAATTCACTCATGCTCGTGCCATAGACGAAATTCATTGATATTCAAGCATGGACTTCGAACGCTGGTAATTGAAGAGTTAACGGTACGTTTGTGCTTGCCACTGACTTTTGAGTTTTCAATGGAAATTAATGATAAGTGAAAAAAAGTGGTTGAATAAAATCTCAAAAAATATGTTTTTAGTGTGAGGATGAAAAAATGTTTCTAACTACTTTTTGATTTAGGGATGAATAGTTAGGTAATATAATTAGTTATAGTCGTTAGCTGTGTAAAACAGGAAGCAAATACAAGTTTATAGCCATATGGTAATTGCATTAAGGTAACTGCATGCACTTGGCCACGTTTTTTTTAATTCTGACACATGATGAACAGGAAAAAATATACAGTAAATTCGACAGTAAAGTCTGCAAGTCGACTATTACAGCTTTCGAATAATCAAATTTCAATAAAATCCAAAAAATCTGATTGAATTTATCCGAAAAAACTTTTCAGAACTTAGTTTTTTTGTATGGAAAATTATATGGTGGCCCCTATTTTCTTTGAACAGTTTAATAAAATTATACGTTTAACGTTACCTACTATATAACAGGAAGAATAGGCTCAAGAAAAATAATTAAGATAGTTTTCTATATCGGCCCGATCGGGACTTCAAAGATACAAGCGACTTATCGAACTATCCCCTCAAACACAGAAAAGATAAAATGGAAATATACAATAACAGTCATAAAACTGTCAAATGATGAGAGCCTGACAGTCAGATGGAAGCATTTGTTTAATTTGCGAGAGCGAATTACCGCAGTCCTAAGCTAGTTAACGTCAAAGGGATTTGTACCTAATAAGACGTTTCCTAGTTTCGGTATCACAAGGTTACTGAGTTAATTAATTGTTGAGAACATGACACATCAGTTACCTACCGTAATATTTGTGGTGACAAATTATTTTAAAACAAAAACGCAAACAATGATTCAGTAGAATCATAATAATTAGTTCTTGTTGTATGTTCTGTGTCCATAGGGATAAAAATAATAATAGAGTTGACTTTCTTTTTACAAAATGACAATTGAAAATAAGACAAAAAGCGAACTTACAGTTTAATTTTTGGAATAAAGTTAAAGATTATGTTAAAAATAAGTAGGTACCTAAACACTCTATAAAAATTTTATTGGAAATTAAAATGTTTCAATTAATCGCATAGTTGAGTAAAGCAAAGCAAATAGAACTTTGAGTGGCATGAATTTAAGAACAGTTTGCTTTAAACGATGCACGCTTAAACAGGAAGTATGTTTCATCCAGAATTCAGGCTATGTCGACTGGAGCCGTGTTGGGTATTGCGATTAAGAAAGCTTTTAACTTCGAAAGCTTGAATACTGGAGCGATCGACTCTGAAACTCATTTGTCGTTACATGGTATGTGACTTTTCATGGACGAATAAATATTTGTATAGAAAGACTCTTTTTAAAGCCTCTTTGGTGTAATGGTTCGTTCCTTGTAAGACAACAGACCCCTCCGTGCTTCGGAAGGCACGTTAAACCGTTGGTCCCGGTTGCATTTGCAGTCGTTAACACCCACCAATCCGCATTGGGCCCGTGTGGAAAAAAAGGAAAAGCAAATAGCATTTAACTTTTAGGTATACTGTGATAACAAACGAAAAGGGTCTCTTTGTTTTCTTTCTCAAAAGGCATTGTAGGTTGAGTAATTACAAGAAAGAAATGAATACTACATTCAGCATCTCGTGTAAACGCGTCTCATACTCAAATATTTTTTTCATTTCAAACTGCAATATTCACTTTACTTCTGTAGCTCGTAGCATCGTAGCAATTCGTAGCAACCGTAGCATGTTCATGGGTTTATTGTGTAACCCAAAATCATCACAATCGCTTTCAGTTTACACACATACATTGCTGCATCAATACAAATTACTTCGACGACTACCTTTTATAAGCCAGCGAAGGAGTACACAGTTTTTGTCATATTGAAAGCGACCGTGATAGATGTTGAGTTACACAATAAGGCCCCAGTTCATAATTTATTGCTTACCTTGCAGGCTTCATGATATCACGTCGTCAAATATTTGCAGTGTTATAACCGTTAACCTGTCAGAACTGGATTTCTGTTATTGAATTATTCTCGAACGAATTGCGTGCAAATTTTACAAAATGATGCATTGTTATATTTCCAGTCTTGGTACGTAAAAGGGAAGGTTTTCGAAGGTTTTCGGCTATTATGTTCGAAGATAAATCGCCAAAGAGGTCACGAAAATTGTTTTGTTTATACAATTCTACAGAAAAAAAATATTTACTGATAGTATAGTTATGGTACCTAGTTCATGAGATTTTAATAAATACATAAACGAATCCAATTACATTGATATCCATTAACATACATTACTGCCGCGGTCTATAATGACTGCGCTGCAGGCAGCGATGATGATGGCGATGGCTACGTTGCTCGGAGAAAGACTACGTCCGTCACACGGAAGGGTGGACCGCGACAGTCAAAGTTATGTCGTAGCATAATCGTATCAACCGGGTCCCTACAAAAATCCTAAGTCCATTGTAAAGCTATCATCCGATCTTTGGTCTGATTGGTCAGAACATGACTTTTCAGGACAAGGTAGCCGTTAGTCAATCAGAGCATCCGTCCATCCAGCGTTGACGTCAGCTAATCAGCGCGCACAAAATGATGGTCATTCGCGATTGATTTACTTTAAGATACGCTAGATTTTTGTAAAAATTCTAAACATTACTCGGACGTTTGCAAAAAACTGTCTTAGATTCATGACATTATTAATAATTATAATTTGATAATAATTATTATGTATTGTATCGAATAATGATGTCTTCAAATTTTCTAATATCTTAAAATCTTAACAAAGCTATGACGTCGCACCAGTATGTTTTTTTCAAATAAGACAAACGCAGCCCTTTAGTACATTACTTACTTATATTTCCGCTATTATGTTTCGAGAGTAATATGTAACTTAAAGTATGCTATGTAGTATTGTATAGTAAAAAAAACAATAAAAAGAAGTTGTCTTAGTGACCCAATTCCATGTAACTTTTCTGGGTCACTTGAACTCCGCCAAATAAGTTCGCTGAACTAATTAGGATAAGAATAATATTACACCGTGAAAGTTCGTAAACATAAGCCAATAACATAAACTGTTAAGTTGAAGAAGTTGTTCTTCCATATTGCTAATCACAGACCATACATACAAAATTATTAACAACATTATCGTTTTTAATTTCTTATTTTGGAAAACTATCAATCACAAAACTAGTGAGCTAGATAGGGTTTATTTTTATTATAGTTTCAAAGTTACACCTATAGGTTTAAAGAACTACAACACTTTACGATTTTTTCTATCGAGAAAAGTTTTAACTAAGTATCATGTTTCTGTCATGTCACACAACTGATTAGGTATGATCAATTTTCTACATTATTTTTTAGGACCAATAAATCAAGTAATACTGTGAGAAATCTTTGTTCAAAAATGTGTATTTGACGTTGTACGGCTCACTCACCTATTCCTCCAGTCACGAATATAGGTATGTCTGCCAGTTCCGCGGCTATGATGGTGCCGGCGACCGTGGTGGCGCCATCTAGCTCACCGGCGAGGATTGGCGCGAGGTCCCTTCGAGAAGCCTTCACTACATCCTGCGCCTGCGCCAGGCTGAGGATCTGATCTTCTGTCAGACCCACGGTCAGTTGGCCTTTTAGGACCGCTATTGTCGCTGGTATTGCACCCTGTGTTAAAAATATAGCAAATGAAACTACAAGAACAGTCGAAATGAAGGTCAAACTTAAAAAAATATAATCCTTAACACTTATTACAAGTCTGCTTCTTTAAGTTAAAAAAATTACTCAGAAAAAAGTATAGGTAACTATTTTTCAACAATAAATACTCGTAATTTACATAAACATTACATAACATTAGCTACAAGGCAACAACTGTTTTAATTTGAAATCACTTTATAACATTGAACTATCTTCCTGAATGTTATGGCCACGTAATGGAATAAAACTTTATTTACCCTTTTCCTAATGATATCTTCGACTTCCAAAGCGGTCTCCAAGTTTTTGGGGTACGGCATCCCATGAGTAATAATCGTGGATTCGAGGGCCACTATAGGCTTGCCACCAGACTTCGCCTCCATAACTTCTTCAGAGAACACTAGAGGGGGCGGGGCGGTCCCCCAAAACCGATTCAAGGGGGGCGCCCAGCGAGCACCCCTACACATAGTCTTCAACAGATACGCCATCTTGGTGCCTAAAAATAGAAGTGGTCGTTAAAATAGATCGAGTGCCTACGAAAAAGAGTAGGAAATAAAATGAATATTATCTGGAAAATGTTTCAGTGAAGAGATCAGCTGACAATGTGTTTAACAGTGGGGTTTCTACATTTACGTAATTAATTCTATGAAGTGAAAATAGTTAACTAAAAACGCGGACTACAAGTAATTTGTATGTTATCTTATAGCTTATCATAAAGCAAATTTCCACACAAATGAACTACAGTTGACTAGTTATGTAGTAGATAGTAGTAGGCTTTTAAATGGTTGTAAACATGTGAAGATATAACCTGTTAATAAAGACTAATAACAGGTATTTTTTACAACAACGTTTAGAATGCTATTACAATAGAAAATTAATCGCTCCCATCCAATTAGGGAAGGAGCCGTAAAGTAAAGGAAGTATTTATTTCATTACAGCTACCCGATATCCCATCCAGAAGATTTTGTTAAAGAGGTTTTGTTAAAGCAAGTTTTAGTCAATCACCCAAAAACGGTTGAACGGACTGGATGAAGTTAGGCACACCACACATTATATTTTATAGCCGAGATTAAAACATTGAATACTTTTTATCCCGCTCAAAGGTTTCCTTAGGATTTTCCGAATGTCCACGCGGGTGAACATCATCCGATGATCATCCGTATCAAATTATGTAATGGTAACGAAAATGACAGTATTTTCAGGATTTTCTAAAACTACCGAACCGATTTCAAAATTTAAAAAATTGGGACCAATCTGAAAGTTAATATTATATTCTTTGAGATAAAAAAATCTAAATCGGTACTTAAATTACGGAGTACTAAGGTAACAACAACATAAAAAATACAATCGAATTGATAACCTTGTCCTTCTTTTTTTGAAGTCGGTTAATAAAAATAACACTCTATTGTGATTTGTATTAGCACGACTTTTTATTTTATGGTATGTATTACGGCCTTGATCGTCCATTATACGCCAACAAAAATGTGATACGATACGGCCAATATTATTGCCAAAATTCTGTTTTCAGTCCAGAAAGTATTTGTATGACAATATTGCGCAGCAGTGTAATCAATCATGAGAAGAGTCGATGCTCCTTGCCAGCTATTAATGTACAACGCTCTATTGTAGGTCCGAGTCACTGACCTCATAGCTTGGGAGAAATCAGATTTTATTTCTGAAGAGTTATCAAATTGCGTGATAACTTTTTGTTACGTATATGATGAGAATATGACTCGTCGCAGTAATAGCTTCAATCTACTCTAAGCCATACCAAAAAAATTTTTCACTATTCAAAAAAACACCCTGTATAAATAAACAAAAGTGAAACAAACCCTGGACAACAAATGAAGTTTTATTTGACTCAAAACGAAAAGGGAGAGTGCCTTAAAAGCAGACACGAACATAAGTGTGCGGATAAGAAATCTGACAAGGATCGCACAATAAATAACAACGGCAATAAATAACGAGGTTCAGGGACTATCGGGGAGGTAATATGACCCACAGATAACAATGACGCAATTGGCACCGCCGAATGTTCAGATTTAGTGGAGGTTTTTAAACTCGGTAGCTATAAGTTAGGAAGAGAATTAAAAGGTTGAGATGAAAAACCACCGTTTAGACTAATATAGTAGAAAAGACATGAAAGGTGAAATAGTAGAAAAGAAAATGCACAAATTGCAAGAATCGTTACTTTCATACATATTTGGTGAAAGATTAGAAAAAACTGTACAAGGTTTGCAGCTATTTAATTCTTTCTTTACTAATCCCGAAAGTGTGCTTGAATGGTCTTCCTGTTTACACCCTGAAGTTTGTTGGTCGAATTAAAATCCCAGTAAAGAATAGACGTTTCTGAAGTAGGTATGGTTGTGTTTCTAAGTTTTCTCTAATAGTATATTAATCATTTTTTTTACATCACAACAACGCGTTGAAATTACCTACCTAAAAATCTGTAGGTACTTAGTATAGAATTAATCGTAACGAATTTATTATCTTAATAATATCAAGTGAGTATGTATGTACATACATAATAAATTTTGTTTATAGGAAACTTCTGAGTTCTGGCTGCTTCTTATTTCTATGTAGTAAAATTTAAAAGTAAAGAAAAGTGAAACTCCACAGTAAATAATAAGCCCAATAAGTTTTAATCTGCCAAGATTTATAGCGGGTCTTATATGAACCCTCTGAAAGACATGGGCAAGAGTTCGTGTAGAATTTCAACCACATTTTTATCTTGTTAACAATCGACATACTCAGCAAAAACTAAGATGGATCTCACACTACACCGTAAGTACCATAGTACCATGCTGCGCAATTGCAGATTTAAGAGTAACGCAATAGGCTAGTTGACAAAATTTCAATAACTGCTTAATATTTTAGCTTATTAGGCATTTTATCGAAAAAAAAGGTTTATTTATTTTTAATCGAGCGTTTACATTATAAATTTCGCGTTTTAAAAAACCAATTTTAATTTGGTTCCAAAACGCACAAGACTGTCATGGCGTCTTGAATGACGTAACGCCGTGCAAAACAAACAAAAGAGCGATCGTGTCTTCGTACGTTATAGCTAGTTTGTATCGTTTTAAAATGAATTTCTCATATTATAAGTACTGTATAGTGCCCCAGTGTGATAGCACGACTATAAAAACGCCAAACCAGTTATTTATATATGTTCCAAACAATGGAGAAATACGGAAAAAGTGGCTAAAACTTGCGTTCGGTTGTGGTTAGGTTGCACTCGGAGTGTAGGTTTGGAACGCGCTTCCGGTAGTGAAACTCGAAACGTCAAAGACAAGATTGGAGTTTCGCACGGCGTGACGTAACGCTTTCTGATTGGTGTTCACTGTCACGTGACTAAAGGTTGCATTTTACGAAATTTATTTTTTTTAAATATTATTAATCTTTAACGCTTTTAATAATTAAAATTGTTTGTTATTTTCTCCATAATATAATTAATCATTATAAACCCCTATCCATTATATTTATTCTTAATGGAAACAAGCCTATTATCGGGTTTTTTGTGAAAGACGCCATTTTATTTCTTTCTTGCCAGTTGGTGGGGAGGGTTTTTTTTGTTTTTTAACAAAATGGCGGATGGCGCTGAAGGGTTAAATATTGAAGTTGGGAAATTTTACTGAAAAAAGACTTCATTTTGTTTTTAAAAGCAATTGGAACTGCATTCAAAGATTTTTGAAAAAACACTTGCCATAAACAGGAATCAAACCTACCAAAAACGAAAAAAAATATTTATTTATTTTTACGATACCAATCGAAAGGGTGACCCATAAAGATATTATTTTCTTAAGTGACACAGCATCTTAAACAAAAGGAAGACCATGAAATTTAACATTTAAATTTTAATTATTACGGATTGTATCAATTTGTATCGAATCGTATGCGATTAAAAAAAATATTTGAATTCAGTTCCGTTTATTTTCAAAAACAAAATGAAGTCTTATTTCAGTAAAATTTCCTATCTTCAGTATTTAAAGTACCTACTTTCCCTTCATGTGGCAAAGTTTTGGGACAGCCTGTATAGTTTGTATAGAACGACGACGAATGAACGACGAAATGACGTGCTCGTGAGTTTTCGACTAAAATCTGTTTTTTATTCGTGTTCTAATGATCGTCATTGTACGCAACGGGCGGAGGCCTCAAATAATAAAATAATGGAAGGATCCCTTGACGAATGTCAATTATTTTAAGGTAATTTTTTGGCAATATTCTATTTTCACAGTTAGATATCTTCGTTATCAGAAACATTATGCGCTGGAAAGGAAAGGTCTTTGTAAAATCGACGTTGGGTCGGGACGGGACCAACTGGCAACTTTGACGAGGGATATCGCCGCTCGCAGTCGCGGGACATTAATCAACGCCTATACTTCGACCTCACCTGTGTGTCGCCAACTTATAAATGGACTTTCATTTCAATTCCATTGTAATACGGTTTACAATCGTATGAACAGTTATCCGGACATCCCTTTTATGCCTTACAAATATTTGCATTTGCGTGATATGCTGACGACCACCCCTTCACAAAAAATACCTGTAGTATTCGTATTTACGTACCTGTTGTAAAATAATGTGCTAATTTAAATTCTTTTGGAAATATTTCCGTATTTAACGACATTGCGACAGAAAATTGTCCGTTAAAAAAAAAATCCGAGGATTTCAAACTTATGTATTAAGATCACCCAATGATATCATTAAGATCAGCGGCCTTACTCACAAGCTATCGAAAACTTTCTGTGTCCGATGCTATGGAATGGTTACTCTACAGCTTTCCCTAACTTTTGATAATTCGATTCGAAACGAAAACTATTGGTCTCGGGAGAGTTGGAATCCGCGTTTGTATTCCTCGTCGGGGAAGAAAATTGTCATTTATTTATTATAGAGCTTAGAGCAAGACGGGCTTCTAAGACGGGCTTTTGGGGCTTCTGTACCAGAAGGAGTAGCCTTACGAAGCGTTCCCCTCTGCCGAAGTACAAGCCCAAATGGGCATACGCGTTAATAAAACCAGTTGCGCCCGGACTACAGTGTTGTTCTTCTATGTGAGTATGCGGAACTGCATTTGTGTGCATTCCCCCCTCACTGCAAAAATGCCAGAATAATTTGAATAGAGTAATAGTAGTAATAGTAGCTAAGGCTTCCCCTTCCATAAGGAAAGCTCTAAGTCTAAGGCATGGAGTAAATATATGGAAAGCATAGCATCGGACACCGAAGTTGTGAATAAGAGCCAAAGTAAGTAGTTATCAGAACAATAGTCATACCTTACCTTACCACTTTTTTGATAGTGATTAGATAAGATGTAAATGAGAAATAAAAAAAAACCCTGTTTTTTATTTTTCTGTGTTACCGTATTTTTACCAATGTAAAAATATAGGTGACATTAAAAACTTTTTAATGAATCTAGAGTGTTTACGAAACCTGCAAAAGGAACCAAGGAGTTTCCGTTGCCATGCGGTTTCCTAGCAACCAATAAGTTTATTTCATGTTGACAACAACGGAACTGTCAGGATAATTTTCCATTACATTGTGTATTTATTATTTGATGAGGTACTTAGTTAAATCGACGAATCTCTTTTGGACATTATTTACAGTTTTTGGTTATATTTAAGGTAAGTCATTATGGAAGTAGAGTAGGTACAAAGATGTAGCAGCTTTTTTCTATTTATTTCTTTCTAGTTGCATTATTGTATTTCATAGCTTAGTGTAGCAGTCTTCTAAGTTAGCAGTATACAACATAGAAGTCTTTGTTAGCAGTGGGTGGACACTTTATCAACTTCATACAAAAAATAATAGGTAAGTACCTAAGTATATGGAATTATGAACGTACTTTTGCCAACATTAAATTACGAAATAATCTTTCCAATGTAAAAGATAGTTAATCGTTTTGTCTTATGTAGAAACCCTACTCTTAAAACGTAGTGTATTACTTACTCAGTGATGCTTAGTAGTGAAAAAAAATATGGTGCGTGATGACGATCCTAGTATCTATCAAAGTCCTAGTTAAATGGATGTATTTAATAGCACTTTAAATTTGATGAAACCAGCTATAAAATTGTATTTCATCACTTTAAAATAATGATAGATCTATAATTTAATACTGTCACTACAAAAATAATGGTTTGCACTTTAACAATTTTGCCAGCACTTTAAAATAATAATAGATCTATAATTTAATATTATCACTACAAAAATAATGGTTTGCACTATAACTGTGTCCCAACTCCGAAACCATTTAGTTTCTGCCCAACCATGTCAGACTGACCACTGTTAAAATGAGACGGCAAGATGATAACAACTTGTGGCATGCATACATACACGCCTGGTCGGTTCTGGCGTTGTTGGTCACAATGGAACCTAACCTCCTCCTCGGCTCCTCTCTCGCTGCGCCCGCTCGTCGTCGCACAGTTATAAAATTGATTTGTATGATGCAAAGTATTAATTTTAAAGCTAAGCAATTAAATTGTATTTAAAGCTTAGCATATTTATAGTGGCAACCATTATTTTTATAGTTCATTCAATAAATTTTGAAGCTAAACATTTTAAATGTGTTACATTATTTTTAAAGTGCATTTATATGTTCCCCATAGTTAAAAGAGATGCTGAATTTTCTATCAGTTGATAATTTGTATCGTAAAAAATATGTTGATGGCTCTGATATGGCTTTGATTATTTCAAAGGTTGATCGTATATTCACTAGGAAAGTTAGAACTCGCGCCTCTCAAGAAGCTGGGTGGGCTTTACCTTATCGGCCACCGAATTGAGGAAACCACTTTGTTTGTACCTACATTATTTAAAAGTTTATCAAAATATTATTCGGGAAAGGATCTCAGTCTCTTGCTCGGTAAACAAGTTTTGCAAAATCGAAATGAAATAAGTAATTTAGACAGAAACCCGCCTGCATCAAAATTCAAGTCTTTTCGTTTTTTTTATTTTTGTTAGTAGCGATTTTTTTATACATTACACATCATGTATAAAAAAATCGCACTACTCGCACGATTATATTAGACCTATGCTAGATATAACTAATAAATAGCACACCAAGGAAAGTTACCGCGCTTGGCTTTCCATATGTTTCCATATATGTATGTAAATATTCGGTCCTAATGCCAGTTTATGCACAGACGACCATAACGTCTTTTGAAATGTTACCTTTATGTATATCGACGATGGCATCATTCACTTGTGATAGCTACTTTATTTTTCACATTTTATGCATTGAATGTAGGCTAAAAAAATAAAAATTATTTTAAATTGTAGGAGGTTTGGCGGTTTATATTCATTGTATAATGAAAACTAATAACATGTAGCAACTTTCTAAAAGTTGTAGAAAGACCAACTTTAAGAAATTAAAATAGATTTTGTAATTGGTTTACATTATTGATTGATTAATCATGTACGGACAATATAGGAACTAACAAATAACTTATGAAATAGGACACAATATTCTAGATGTGAACGTCACCAAAATACGAGTATGTATACTTAACACCTTAAACGCCACCATACAAACATATTTTTTACAATTCATGAATGAAACACTAAAAATAAATTAGCAAAAAAAAAAACGTTAGTAGAACATTTCAGATTTCATACACAATATCAAAAATAAACGAAAATTTCCTTTGAGGAAAAAAGAAAATTAAAAGTTAATTTTAAAATTGAGGTCACCGGTGACCTACGCGGCGTCTAAGGTGTTAAGTTAGGAGTTATTTTATAACTTTACAGTAGCGTTGATTAGAAGGCAATCTTTCTCTGTTTTTTTTACATAGAGCCGGTGAACCGGTTACTCAAATACACAATTTTACACAATAGATACACAATATTCTTACTACTTCAGTCAAAAGCTACTTTTCTTTTTATTCAAATGTCGCGATATAAAAAACACCACTTGGGACTACTCGGATATTCAATAAAGACATATACGAAATTTTGATCGACTTATATCAATGATTCTGAGAGAACAGCTGTTTTTAAGATCTTGCAATAACAAAGCCTGGAATAGTTTATACCCAATGTATGTAGGACTTGCAAAAGCTGCGCTATGCGGTTTCATTCCCATTAGTTTCTTTTAATGACCTTAGTGTTAGGAAATACTTCACGGTAACATAGATCGACATAGCAAGTACAATCAAGGCACTTGATGTTGCAAAGCCTGGTGTTGATGTCTCCCAGGGGGGCTTTAACGTTAGCTTGAGGAGCTTTCGAACCGTAGGCTTGATTTATTGGGTACATTGGAATAGAACTCCCTTGCTGGTAGAACATTAGATGTATAAAGTGGGTAGTATGAGTAGATATAATATACAATTATATTGAAGTAGTACAAAATAATTTGAAAGAACCGAATTATTAAAAACATTTGAACAGCATAGAGAGATTTTAGTGAATTTTCAAGAAAACATTTTAACAGATTTTTAACTGCTTTCTAATCATTAGGTAACTAATTAAATAAATAATGTAGCAGTAATTTGTAGCGATAATAAATTATGTCTTGGTTGCAATTTGCAAATATCTTTTTAGGTTAAGATTAATAAATAAATATATTATACCTTTGAACATTTCAGTTAATTAACAAGTTAAAGAAATCGCGCACTGACTATTTTGTAAATATAGGTATAATAGTTAAAGAGCTTCTTACTTAAACCTGCCTCCCTGCTCAATTGGCCGTAATTCTATTCGTTCGCTAACTTTGAAAATAAGCAATTAGATGATCAAGTCAATGTCGCAAGCTTAATCTAAATCACAGATACTGTTATATTGTATGGAATGGATAAGCCTACGACACGTAATTTTAGAGTTTGTGTCTTAGTTTTAATTATGGTCGTATCGGTAAGTAACATAGAAATGAGAAATGTAGTTACGTATGACAAGAAAAAGCTAGTATCAGACTTACTGGTGTCATTATTAAAACAATTGTGAGATCTTCAAACAGTTGATGGCTGGCTACTCTAAGTATAACCAGCTCTAAAGATATTAATGAATCTATTCTTATATGTGTAGTTTAATATCTGTACCACCAGTTTACCTACATTTCAATGCCGATTCCATAATAATTACGTTCAATTTTAGTATTGAAAATGGCGTGGGGTCTGCCGAAGTTGCCAGGGCTGACGTTCTCGGACCCAACCAAGACCCAGTACCACATACGTAGCTCGCTCCGCTACTACCAGGGGCACAGGTTCCCGGACACTGTCATACGAGCTCCCGGGGGAACTGCCACTGACGTCGACAGCAACGCCTTCGCTATGCCTGAGGATTCCGTCAAGTTAGTTGCAAGCTGAATACATCTATCTAGAGCATATCATACTATTATAAGTGAATTTTGTAAGTTTGGATGTAGGAGGTAATCTCTGAAAGTGCCCAAACCTTTAGAATACATTTTTTTACCAGAAAACTACACAATAATGTCGTTCGCTACGCTTCACGTCATTATTATGATTGGAAAAAACTTCTTTATTTTTATGAAATCCCCTTAAAATCCGAAAAGCTCGAACAGGGGAAGTATTTTCAGTATGCTGTATTCGTTATAACTAAAAACTTGTAAACAATCTTGATAAGACTCTATCTTAGAAGTTAGTATTTATAAAATAATAAAGTACGCCGTTAACATTCGAAATGTCATGTAAATATTTTGTGATGTTTATTTACCTCTACACTTCACAGTTACGACCCATCTTTAACCTACGGCCGCGTGAAGCAGCCAGCTTTGCCTGCCGTGGTTCCACATTGGGTCCACTACGACAAACGATGTCTAAACTTCACGGCGTTCTTCAAACAACCAGTGTACGACAACCCTAATGAGAACTACAGGGTGCGCATCGTCAACATCGTCTACTTCCTCGAAGATGACACAATTACCGTCATAGAACCGAGAATCAAGGTAACTTGAACTTTATTTAATCTTCTTAAATGGTTACTTACGGTTTCTTAGTGCCGCAACTCAAATAATGCCGAATTGATATTAAGGCGAGGCCAGTTCACGAAATTGACTCTTTCACTATGTCTTTAGAATAAGGTTGAATATTGCATAACTTTAATTGACGCTTCACCAGAAATTTGACGAATTTTAGTACATTTTTATTGATTTCTGAAATACTGGATCATTTATTAAAAATGTACTCGGTTATTGTGTTAGATCGATAAAAAAGCTATCCTTTTTGCATAAAAAATCATATCACTGTCGTTGAAAATTACGAAATCTGACGATTTGAAATTTATTTTTATAAGTTTTTATGGTGTTATTCAGGATTTTTTTACAGAGTTACCATGCCATTTTTCAATATTCTGTTCGGTTAATTTGCTTCTTTGTTTCTTTTTCAGTCTACAGTAATTTTTGTGAAGTAGAATTTTACATCAGTTCTTCACATTGGATGTTCAAAAATCAGACTTTTCATCAGATCGTGAACTGGCCTCGCCTTAAGTTCACGTGGCATACAAAATATTTGCGTTGCGACGACGCAACACGCCGTGTGGACCGGCCCTTAAAAAGGCACTTTAAAAGCAGAATTACATGACTATTTTTTATGAGTATTTTAGTATTTAATATCGGTTCCTTAGCTATGAAATTTGTGTTTTCTTCCAACACACAGAGAACCTCATAACTTTGTGATTTAAAATATTTATGAGTTGCTGAATATTACATCAAATTATGACCATAGCCATCAGGTATCAAACATAATTAAAGTCTGTTTAATTCACAGACCTATATCGGTTTATTTTGTTTTCTTAGCATAAATACTTACATACATACATAGTCAAAATCATATACCTACCCTCCGTTTTGGCTTCGCCGTAGTCGAGTAAAAGAATATCTTGGAAGTGATACTCTTTTTTGTTAGCAAAAATTACCACTTTATCCGTTGTAACTTTAGCCTAAACTTATTTTTTTTCTCTTAAGTTAAGTTGCTTAAGTTAGCTTATTGTTCAAACAACAAAATGCTAGTATGGAAAATGCAATGTTGTAAAAATTCTCCATACAAAACCACGGAATACATAATCAAAACGTCAATTTCATAGGTAAGGACCTAATATTATTTATAGGTACTAGAGTTCACAATACACCCTCTTTAGTCACAATAATCCAAGAGTTATCAGTTATCACAAACCAACGCTAGAACAATGTAGCGTAAAAGGTCACCGTAGATTTAGCTGTTCGTGAGAGTAATGTCACACTGAACTGAACACAATTAAACCGAAATTGTCCCTGGAAGGTAATTTAAGATCCGTTTCTACACCGACAAATTACGACCGATTATGTCTGAACATTTATGCACAATTAGATTCGGTCAATTTCGAGAGACTTATAATGACAAGTCCCGTGAATGAAGCTTATCCGAGGCTTTCTATTAACGCTAAGATTTAGCATCATTGAGATAATTTCATTAAATTTTGAAGGACTAATTTTTTATTGGTTTAATTTAATAATGTTACTTGACTCTTCTTACTAATAATTAGGATTAATGCGTACGGTGACGCAGTATCTTTATTCAGTTAAGAGTAAGAAGGCAAAAAATATTTGTATTTAAGTTTCTCAGCTTAAAACAAAGAAAAGTTATAAAAGTTTTATTAATAAGTATATGTACCTACTTAGTTGATTTTTGTGTCATTAAAAGCTAGATCACGCTAGATTGACTTAGCACAAATTGCTTGAGTTGAGTCGGCAAGATAAAAGATTAAAAGATTTTTAAACAATGTTTAACTAAGCACATGTCATGTTTATTTAATCTATTATGTCATGCATTAATAATTTATGCATTCCATTGATACGCAAATGAAATAGATACGATGTAATTGAAATAATTTCGGTGCTGCTATAGGTAGCCCGATTTAAACTTAATTACTTCTGTGAACATCGCGCGTGACGATGCACAGAACATAAATTCGATGTGTGTGAGAGACGTGTGGTGGGGCACGGCTACGCGCAAAGTGGCTAACTTCACAGCGGCCAATAAGATTGAATCGTATTGTACGACCGACCGACCGCCTCGATTAATATTAAAAGCACATAATAATGAGCTCCGCACGTGTGTCAACGCTTTCGTCAGAGGTAGTTGCTACTGTTACGTTTGCTGTCCCATGCCCTGGCATTTCTTTACCCCGATATTATTTATTTAAAGTGTCACACGTCACAACATGTGCCCAAAGGACCGATTTATCCGTGTCCTCAAATATGCAGGAAGGTTACCGTGCGTACCCCGCCAAAGCCTACATTACGACGGTTGGACAGAAACGAATGGCATGGATTTACACTGAATTGATGCGTTTATATTATACGAATCGCCTGTCGTCAATAGTTTAAATTCGTTTTAAAAGTTACTAAACGCTTAAAATATTAATGGATGACAACTCCTACTGTTTAATTTATTTTTTGACAGTTATTCTTTGTAAGGGACGTTATACCCTTAAAAGTAATCACACAGAATGTCTTCAGATATTTTTGAAAAAAGTCAAGAATGATTCTTAATTAAATAAAATAATTATTCTACTCTTGCTAGCTTTCCATTTATTTTATTTCCCTAGCTCGTGCAATGGGGTCTGAAAATAGCTTATTTTCTTTAAGAACACATAGTTACTAACGTAGTAAGTAGCTACTATGAAACAATAATAATGACAATAAAATAAATAAATTAAAATGTTAAAAACACGACTGCCCTGTCAAAAACGAACTAAAAAGTTAAAGTGTCATTGCAGTCGGGGTAACCCTGGTAAAACGGTCGGAACAACTTTTGCAAGTGGCGTCGTAAAGTCGCCATATTGAATTAAAAAAAATAGCCGGTGTCACTATACGATAGTATAAGGATTCTAACGATACCCCATAGATCTATCCGTTAAGGCATTTAGAAGTTGTGGTGGAATAAAGAAAAACCATAAAAAACTGTCGCTTTCAATTCAAGATAGTCAAATGCTTTAAGTTTTATTTTGAATGATTTAATATTTTTTTTGGTGCATTTTCTTGAAATTAATTTCGATTTTACAATATAACTATTAAGCAACACACCATTGACACGTAGAAAATGCGTTTGTTTGGTAATGTTTAGGCATTTCATCGTAGTATTTTTGCAGGCAGGAACTATAATATATGAGATTATGGAATCTAATTTACAAATATCTTTTGAAATTAGATAAAAAATTGCAAGAATAAAAGAAAAAAATAAACAAACGTCATTAGTGTCTATCCATAGATTAGGTACTTTTTACGTAGCAGGTTGTACTTTTTTATCGGAAAAGTGCTTAAAATAGCTCTACAATCAGCAGGAAAGGGAAAAGTAACCCTCGATTTATTTTGCAATGTTTTGTGCGTTTTATTTATATGAGCCTTAGCTGAGATGTCAATATTTTATTAGAATACCTATACGACTCAAAGCACCATTCTTTGTTTTTGCACCTGTGGAAGTTTACGGGACAGACAGATGCCGAATATCGGTAAACTCAGGTTTGCCTCGAAATTCGGATGCCTACTAAAAGCTTCTATTGTCCCCCTCACCTTTGACCTTTAGGATACCATTTTTATAAGGTTGTGAAGTGGGTTAGGTTTTTCGAATCAAATCGTGTTATGTAGGTATGTCTAATTTTAACGTTTAGCCGTGATACCTAAAGGCGACGGAGCAAAATAATAAATTAAAAACTGGAAATAGATATTTTAGTCGCACGTATATTTTACATTCACAACAAACACAAGAGTACACATTAAAAACTACTCTCTGACTACTAACTTTTTAAACATTTATATTTTTAAGCCAAAATTAACGGCCCTGGTGCCGCGTCGTTAATAATACCTACGGCCTGTTTGTTTTACCTGCAGACGATTCATGTCACTACATTTCATGTACGTACCTACATAAACTAACCAACTCCCTAGCTAAAGTAAAAAATATGTAAGTAACAATTATTTCGTCTTAGTGAAATGACTCGACAGTACCTAAATGAAGAAAAATATATTTCATTGGCGCTCTCAGTTTCACTTAGCAGATTGTGTTTTCCTTTAGCGCGAGACCAGACAATTGCAGGAAAAGTCACAATTTGAAGGGCATTTCGAGGTTCCACGTCTGCGCCCTAATGTGCAGACCCCCACAACATTTGTATTGTTCACCTAGTTGTTATTCCAGACGCAATCACCGGGTGTTTCACAAAACAACGCCACGGGATAGTGTACGGAGGCCACACTAGTACCTATGTTTATTCCGATCAATGTCTGCCATTGTAATGCGGTGAGATGAGAACTCATTTTTGTGATTTCAATTTGTAAAACTTAAAAACAAAGGCTAACCTCTTCAGCTTTTAAGCTAACATTCACGCCAAACACAGGTACCTACGCATGCATGTCCATCAGCCATTTTTAATGTCCCCACTGCTGGGGCACAGGCCTTCCTTATGGGTTGGATAAGGAGGACGGGCCATAACCCACCACGCGGGCCCAATGCGGATTGGTGGGTGTTAACGACTGCAAATGCAGCCGGGACCAACGGCTTAACGTGCTTTCCGAAGCACGGAGGAGCTTGAGATAATAAATTTTTGGTCACCCATCCCATGACCGACCTTTGCGAACGTTGCTTAACATCCGCAATCGCTGGGCCATGCGCTAAACCACTGCGCCACTGAGCTCCACACGCATGCATGTAGGTGTATAATAATAATAAATAAATGTCCAGGTATTGCTTCATACACGTCCGATTTGTTCCTGGGAAGCGGTATATAGTCTCCTTCTGCGAGGAAATCATCACAAGGAGACATCGGAGCGGGTTCGCGAAGGGAGGCTCATGCGAACCGACTCCGACGCAGGCGGGAGGGCGTATTTTTTATAATTAATGGGTTTGCTCTTGACCCCAGTCTAGCCCAAAAGCAAAGACAGGGTCTATGATGGAGCAAGCTTGCCCAAAATATGAAAAGTAATGAATTTAAATATTTGTATTAATAGGTAATCATTTTTTGCATCGAATCTGGCGAAACAGCAAAATTGTTAATAAATTTTCATTCTAAAATGAAAATAATGTAAACCGCATGAATTTTAATGACTTTACTCTGGAACCTAAAATTGAATTTTCAATCTTATCGACAGTGGCAAATAGAAGCGACGGGGACCTTCACAAAGGCCGTCCTCTGCAGTTTGAACCAGTCTTTGTCGCGCGATCTCGCAAATGAGTTTTTACGTAACAAATTCTGTGCTTTAAAATACCGAGGGAACTGAAATTAATTGCTGCTTCCCGGAAAACGCTACACATTTCTCCTTAAGACCATACTTGAGAAATTACTTAGCGAATTTCTATCTGTTTGTAGTGGAAACGTTCTTTGAAAGTAAATGCTAACTAAAGCCTTATTAATTTTGATAAGTAATTATAAAATTACGTTAATGCAACTATTTAATTTAATTTTCATATTAATAATAGACATTTATTAAGTATGTTTTGAAAAATTCCTATGCATAAGATTTCCTCAGAAGTACCATTATTGTAATTTAATGCGAGTTGAGGATTAGACAGTACATTTCAGGAATTTGTTAATAGCTTTTAATAGCAGTAGGGCTTTAAAGCTGTTATCGGGCTTGATAAACGACCGCAACACCTGCACGTGAACAGTTTGGGAGTTATAACACTTAGCAAGGAACTGGAAATTGCATGATTCCCCTGCATGCGATCCGGTGCTTTCGTTATTTGTATTTAACTTGATGTGTGTTCCGTTCCGTGCATTGGAAGAATGGAAATGTTTGATTCCTTTGCGCTATTTATTTCCATATACGCTACCGGGACTTACCTATGTATGTTCACGGACTGACACTACATTTGAGTTAAATGTTTCTTCTTCTCCTTATCCCATTATTTCTCCTCACTTTTCGGCGCCAGGTCGTGCGATCAATGGCTGTCGGTTTAGGCGGTGTCGGCATAATCAGTTATTTGTATTAAAAGTAAAATTTCTTGGTCTTCGTTATGTTTTGAAATTTGTATTGATCGATATAACCCCACATCGCGCTATCTGCATTCTACTAGGCTACCTTCCACTTTATACCTTTTTTCCGTAGGCAGAGCGCACGCAAATGCCCTATTCTCCCGTCAATAATCCGGGAAGAACAATGGTGCTCATCTGCGAGTTTTTCCACCGCATCCGCTTAATTTGAATGCCTCGCCGAGATTAAAAAGAATGCCTTAATCTGTTAATTTTGCTCAATTGCCACGTGCTTAGGTTTATTCGCGTAATAATAGGAGGTTTTATTTAAAAAAAGTATAATAAAAAGATAAATAGCAGTAACTTTATGAAAGTCTTGTGGCTTTAATTGGTATTTTTATGTTGCTTTTACAAAAAACTTAACAAAGATGGTAACAAAAATCCATGAATGTCCAAAAACAGACAAAGAAATTATCTAAGGCAGCTTTCCTTGCATTAATGTAAACGGCACAAAACAACATGTTTATATTGAATTTTGAATCCACATGAATTTATGCTATGAATTAAGATTACCAAAACTTATGTTCACTAATAGTTTTTTAACAAAATTACAATCAACGTCGTCGGTAGGCACAGATGGAACAGATTATAATCTGGTTTGTGATAAAAACCAAAAAATGTTGCAATATTATTTAGAAGTTAACACATAATCATTGATTTTTAAATTTGAGATTTTTGCATTCACAATGCTATTTTTACACAATACTAAATAATATACTAGAAAAAATACGACTCGCACCAGATCAATACTCAGACGGGAATCGAACCCGCGACCTTTGGATATCCGGTCCAATGCTCTGACCGCTGAGCTACCGAGTCACTAGTCATAGTCACTAGGAGTCACATCCAAAGGTCGCGGGTTCGATTCCCGTCTGAGTATTGATCTGGTGCGAGTCGTATTTTTTCTAGTTTAATATTTAGTATTACATAATCATTGAGTTTTCAATTACTAACATTAGGTACCCGGTGTGGTAGGCAACTCAGTCGTACACAAATCTATGTATGTGACTCATACGTTCACATACAAAACGTCGTACTGGCTGGAGCGTACCAAGCAAATGAGCACATATTTTTTGTCTTCAGATGAATATTTCCAACTGTTTTCTTTCTCGTTGGTAGGTAATGTTACTTACTTTTTAATTTCGTTGTTGTATTTATAAACTTATGAGTGTGTGCTGCTGTAGAGGTAAAATGAACTATAACCTGCAGCCTGGGGCTTTCTGACTTATTACAAGTCTTTCTACGAACCTAAGTAGTTGATAGGAGGTACTTGAAATTTTTAATGTACGCTTCGCGCTAGTCTGATGTCAGCTATCAGTTTAAAATCAAATTTAAGGCGAGGCCAGTTCACGAAATTTACTCTTTCACTATGTCTTTAGAATAAGGTTGAATATTGCATAACTTTAATTGACGCTTCGCCAGAAATTTGACGAATTTTAGTACATTTTTATTGATTTCTGAAATACTGGATCATTTATTAAAAATGTACTCGGTTATTGTGTTAGATCGATAAAAAAGCTATCCTTTTTGCATAAAAAATCATATCACTGTCGTTGAAAATTACGAAATCTGACGATTTGAATTTTTTTTTATAAGTTTTTATGGTGTTATTCAGGATTTTTTTACATAGTTACCATGCCATTTTTCAATATTCTGTTCGGTTACTATGCTTCTTTGTTTCTTTTTCAGTCTACAGTAATTTTTGTGAAGTAGAATTTTACATCAGTTCTTCACATTGGAAGTTCAAAAATCAGACTTTTTATCAGATCGTGAACTGGCCTCGCCTTAAGGAACTTTTCGCTTCAGTTACAATAAGAGTTAGCGATGCGATGGCTAAGTGTTCAAGAACTGGCTGATTGAGCGGGGTTTTTATTCTGCTGAGGATATTTTCAAACATAAGGCTTGAGTACAAAATGTTGGTGTACGTTAAGTGTATTTAAATTAGGTCATAGGTCTTATCATAAGTTTAAAATGTAAATGTTTGCATGCTATGTAATATTCATAGTTAAATACCTATGTATAACTTGTTATGTTACTTTGGAACCTTATTTATTGAAAAGTCGGGTGGGGCTCGAGTACATCTTCCTTTTTTTATTCTAAAAGCGCCACCCGACTTCAATTGACGTGTTTTATTATAACAATGATAATGCGTATCTAATGATTTGTATATTATTTCTTGCTTTTTTTAGAGGCAGGTTTTTTGAAGTCGGTTTTTTTGTTTTTTAAACAATTTTTTTTATTTTTAGTGTAAGTACCTTCTGTATTAGGTAGTGAAGGTATATTATTTAGGTAGAAAAATCGGCTCAGCCAAACGTGAGATAATCGCGGAGAAACATACATACATACAAACTGAATACCTCCTTTTTTTGAAGTCGGTTAAAAAGACTACACAAAGGTATCCCTTCCCCAACAAAAAAAATCATCTAATTCGGTTCATAAATAACAAAACATACATACATACAAACTGAATACCTCCTTTTTTTAAAGTCGGTTAAAAAAACTACACAAAGGTATCCCTTCCCCAACAAAAAAAATCATCTAATTCGGTTCATAAATAACAAAATTGTCAAGTTAGTTGATTTAATATCATAGTATTTTCAGGATTACTTGTAAACTACTGAACCGATTTGAAAAAAAAATAAATGGGACCATCTCGCAAGAAAACTCAATCGAACAAAAAAAGAATCATCTAAATCGGTCCATAAATGTCGAAGATACGCGCGAACAACGATAAAAAAAAAAAAAAAAAAAAACAATCGAATTGAGAACCTCCTCCTTTTGATGAAGTCGGTTAAAAACTAGCGACTCACCCTCGCTTCGCTTCGGTGTAGTGTGGAATTTGACACGATGGGTTCCGCACACATAAATTTTTGCCGACAACTTCTATGTTGATAAGGATTAATACTAAATAGCTTTCCAATTACCGTATTGTACGTGACCATTTTTAAAAAGGTATACTTAATGGGTATAATATGCTATTCTTAAAAAAAATCCGCCCAAGTGCGTGTCGGGCCACGCGCCGTAGGGTTCCGTAGTTACCAGGGCCTGATTTACCCACAGGCTTATAAGGCTTAAGCCTAGGGCGCAAGGACCAGAGGGGCGTTTAGCTTGAACCTTGCAAGCACCACTTACTCAAAAAATTAAATTTTGAAAATGTAAAATGCACGTGTAAATTTTTGCTTGGGTTTGGAACAATTCACGCAGACTTTCACCCATTCACCCCCGACCCGACACACAGATCACAGATGTGCCCCGCCCGTGGTGCGACATGTACCGAAACAGGCAGAGGCACACACGAACACCCAAAAACTTTACAAAAGACTGCACGTGCGGCACTAAAGAGGCGAAACATGAAAAAAAACAGTGGTCTTTCTTTGTTTACACAATGAATAGTTAAAAGGTTAGAAACAAAAACCTTTACCAAATTTCGCTTTGACCGGGCACCGGGCACGGGTAGGTAGTAGAGTTAAATTTTAATTGTCATTTCATTACGTATTTGTGATAGGATAGTGATAGGGCGTGCTCGCGACTCGCGTATTGATTGTGATATTTGTGATTGAAAGACACGTTGTTTTACATTTTATACAAGCGCTGCAGACAAAGGCTAAGTGGCCACAAGTTCAATACTTCCACCAACTACTTTTTGCTCAGTTCCCTCTACCAGCACTGTTTGTTCTTTCGTTCCTTAATCCAACTCATCGCCAACCAACGTCGCGTGAGGTACAGAAAAGGGCATTACCTTTTATCTCAAAAATGGCCTATGGCCTTCTTCAGGCTCCATCATCAGATCCTCGGACACTATTTCCTATTAGAGTAGTCGTCAAGACGATTCAAACGAACCCAAACTCGATGGGGTTGCATGCGGTTTTATTACAGAGTTCCAGTGGCCTTCTTTCGGCTCCATGATCAGATCCGGCTCCATTATCAGACCCTGGAAACTATTTCCCAAAAAAGTACTCGTCAAGACGATTCAAACGAGCCCAAACTCGATGGGGTAGCGTGGTTTTATTAAAGAGTTCCTGTGTCCTTCTTCCGGCTCGATCATCAGACCCTGGAAACTATTTCCCAACAAAGTACTCATCAAGATGATTCAAACGAGCCCAAACTCGATGGGGTTGCACGTTTTCAATATTGAGTTCCTATGGCATGGCCTTCTAGCTTCATCATCGGACCCTGGACCTCGTCTCCCATTAGAGTACTCGTCAAGATGATTCTAACGAGCCCAAACACGATCAAAATCAATCAAAATCAAAAAATCATTTATTCAGTCTAGGCTGTTACAAGCACTTGTGAATGTCAAAGAAGCTACGCCATCGGTTCGCAAACCCTGAGCGGGAGACCTTGTAACGAGAAGAACCGGCAAGAAACTCGTCAAGGGCTGCTTTTTTCTCCCTGTATATTTCATACAGAGTCGTCAACATTGAAAAATGAGCTCCACATTTAAAGTGAGGTCATTTTCCATCACAATAATTAACAAAAGTTTGTACACAATGGGTAGGTAGGTTGAAATTAAATACCTACTACATATCGGATAGGTAATTGTGAGAGTAAATAACTTTCAACTAGTTGAGAAATCAGTAATCACTATGTCTGCTACTCGAAAGTGCACCTAAGTAGGCAAAATTTACCAAAAAATACTTGAGACAAGACATAAAAAATAACAATAAAAACGCAATTCTTACAATTCAATATGCGTTAAGATAGGTACTCAGAAGCAGACCCATTCCCACTGGCAGCACCCGTTCACGAGCATGACGCGTGGACCAGCCATCGCTTCGCTCAACCATATTTGAGGGAACGTAACGACCCGCCCCACACGACACCACCGCAGAAATGATTAAAGAGAGCATGACATACTTAGGCTACCCATCCTAAGGCACTGAATTGAAAACTAATATCCAAAAGCTTTTCATAGGCCTTTACTTACAAAAACTACTGACTATAGAAAGCAAAATGATTGCAATAAAAAAAAAAAGAGAAATCAAAACAAGGTTTACTTGCCTATTAGTTTTATGTTTTGAGTAAGAAGTGCCATACATATTGATAACATCAAACAGAGAAAAAAAAAATATAAATATACGACGCCCTTAGTACAAGCAGACAGAAGCAGACCCATTCCCACTGGCAGCACCCGTTCACGAGCATGACGCATGGACCAGCCATCGCTTCGCTCAACCATATTTGAGGGAACGTAACGACCCGCCCCACACGACACCACCGCAGAAATGTTTAAAGTGAGCATGACATACTAAAGCTACTCGCATTAAGGCGTCGTCGAGTCAAAAAGCTTACAATAAGTTTTAAGTAGGTAGGACAATTCCCTCAATTTTCACATAGAATAGAAAAATCTACGACCAGGCTGTTTTATCAATTAAATAATCTTTAACGGTATAGTATCCTTTTTTGAGAAGACAATTTTTTACATGAGACTTAAAGTTTTCAAATGGTAAATCCAAAATATTACTTGGAATTTTATTATAAAACTTTATACCAAGACCTATGAAAGAACCACGGACTTTTTCTAATCTATACTGAGGCATTACAAGTTTGTCTTTATTTCTGGTATTCCGATTGTGCCAATCACTATGTTTTGTATATAAGTTAATATTGCGACGCACGAAAAGTATGCAGTTTAATATAAATTGAGATGCTGCTGTCAATATACCAATCTCTTTGAATCTATCCCTAAGAGATGTTCTAGAACTTAGTTGATAAATAGCTCTTATTGCTCGTTTTTGTAAAACAAAAATAGTATTTATATCGGCTGCTATCCCCCATAAAAGAATACAGTATGACATAATGCTATGAAAATAACTGAAATACACTAATCTGGCAGTTTCTTCATCTGTTAACTGTCTAACTTTTCTAATGGCATAGGCAGCAGAGCTAAGCTTGCCAGCCAGAGCTGCGATATGCATATTCCATTGAAGTTTACTGTCAAGAGTAACACCCAAGAAAACTGTTGAATCGAGCAAATCTAATTTCTCATTATTGATAACAATTTCAGTGGGATTCGCCTGTACATTTGGTAAAGCGAATTTAACACATTTTGTTTTCTTAGCATTAAGCTGGAGATTATTAACATTAAACCAAGCAAGAACCTGCGAGAGTGCCCTGTTCACATCGTCAAAATCAGTTTTATTCCTGTCAAATCGATGGATGAGGTTGTATGGTTTCATCATAGAGTTCCTGAGGCCTTCTTCCGGCTTCATCATCAGATCAGCTCAATGACACCATAATATTGCATTGTATTCCAGTTCTGACCTATGTTCAAAGTTTCAAGTCTGTAGCTCATCGGGAAGCTAGTATAAAATCGTTCGCAAACTTTGTGGAGAAACAAACGAACAAACATACGAGAAAGCAACATAATAAAAACGTGTTAAAAACTTTCCTACTTGTTCCCGAGGCATAGAAAAATAGGTTACTTTCTATGCAGGCGAAGTCGCGGCTGGTAGCTTAACATAACATACAAAAAAAACAGTGTGTCGAATTGATAACATCCTCTTTTTTTACAGTCGGTTAAAAAATCAGGGCAAGCTCGTAAGCATAAGACTGGGGGGGACGGGGGGGGGGGCGCCTGTTCATAGTTAGCCTAGGGCTGTCAGAACTCTAAATCAGGCACTGGTAGTTACCTTATATACCATACCATATTTAATACCACTATCATTTTTCGTCTGTAAAAATAACTTTGTTTTTCACAGTGTTGGTATGAATGATTTGCGGTTTTGGAAAATATGATATAATATCTCGAAAACTAATTAATATATCTCGTTCAAACCAATTTTCAGTAAAAGTTTTTAATAAGATCTATAGCATATATTTATTTTAAATTTTTCACTCAACTATTTCAAAAGTTAGAGGGGGGGGGGGGACACACATTTTACCACTTTGGCAGTGTTTATCTTTCAAACGGTTAACTTTGAGAAAAAAATGTCTTAGGAACCTCAATATCATTTTTGAAGACCTATGACACCCCGTACGTATTGGTATGAAGAAAAAAAATTTTTTCAGTTTCAGTTCCATGTATGGCAAGCGGTTAACAGAATACATCTACCTACTAAGTTTCAACTGTGTAATCCTAATACTTTCGGAATAAAATGGCTGTGACATGCGGACGGACAGACAGACAGATATGACGAATTCGTTTCGTTTTTTGCCATATTGGCTACGGAACCCTAAAAATAAATATTTGTATATACAATCGCGGACTTCTTTGTAGATCTAAGTATAAAAGTTGAATATCCCACTATGCATTGTTTTGTTATATCTCAAAGGAATAGAAAGCGTTTTCGCTCCCAACTCCCAGGCGGTTTGACTTTTTCCGTCAACTCCAACAATTATCGTTATATTTTATTTTGTATTGCGAAAAAAAATTATTTCTGTTTCAACAAATTTCCACCTTCCTCATGAATCTATTGGTGAAAAAAAAACCACTTGAAAATCTGTAAAGTAGTTTTTGAGTTGACAGTCCGTCTACAAAATTCACAGCAGTGTAAAAAGATACCTATAGATTTTTTGCCATTTGTTCCCAGAACTCTGGATTGTGGCAAGGCCGAATGGTGAAAAGGGGCAAAATCCCGAAAAACGATTTGGGCGAATACTGGCACTGGAAGGATATGGACAACGGTAAAGACATCTGCATCTACGGAAAGGTGTTCCATACCGTCTCCTGTGATCTCTTCACTAAGGTCAGTAATTAAGAAAAAAAAACATAAGTAGGTAATTTGGTAACAGTAATTAAAAAAAAACTAAAATATAAATAATTTGGTTAGCGTTCTTTTTTAATCGGTTTAAAGGTAAGTCTAGAAAAAAAAGTATCCTATATTTTAATCCAGGTTATAAACTATCTGTTTGCCAAACATCCGAATCCGTTCAGCCTTTTTGCGTGTTTGAGTAACAACCATCTAAATATCCAACACTGTAATAAAAATAATAAATATATATATACCACAGTAGTATTCGACAAAGCTTCTTCTCCATAAACATTACAATATTTCTTTGAGCACTAGCAACTTTCTTTATCTGAACCATTATCGAAAAAAAAAAACAAAACGTATTAATAAATATTAAAAATTATAACAATAATAAACGTAAGTACCTAATAAAAAATATGAAAAAGTAAGACAATTATGAATTAGTTGTTTTTGCCGCTATTACCATAGAAAGTCAGCTGTTAATCAATTTTTAATATCCGCCTAAGTTTAGGATTGCCAGAAATACTTACACGCAAAATTAATGCTTCGAACTTTTCCGACTACAGAAACCTGTATTTGTATTCAGCCAGCAGCGCCTGTATTTTTGTTATAAGTAAGCACTGTGTTCGCATACAATAACAACAATTGCGACACTCAAATCATCGTGGATCACTATCCACTGCGTAACTCAATATTCATCAAATCATTACGTTTTATTTATTTCTGTATGAGAATTTAATATGAGCTAAGAATGCATGATACTCCTTAACATTAGGTGGTCGCAGTATTTTTGTGACGTTTGAGTAAGGAAGGTCTGAAAAGGGTCGACCTCTAAGAAGGTACCTATAGTTAGATGACCCCGATGAGTTTTAACTTTAGCACATAGATCCCCAAGAATAATACTCTTCTCTCTCATATACTAATAAGGAAACAATGTTGAAACTTGCACTCGCACGTATCCAAAGTTGGCCCAAAGCTTTATTTAGCGTTAAACAGCAGTTCGTGGCATGCATACTTTGTGTATTAAAGTTGCGAAGAAACAAGAAACTATGCTCTTTGGATGGATGAAGCAACTGTTAACTAAAACCCCGTCGTAGACTAACGTCTGGTTTCTGAATTGAGAAATTAACGTTGCACTACTTAAGTACAAATTTTGTATGCTTGAATAACATTTAAGTACCTAGTACTCAACTTCAATTTCTCAGTTCAGAAACCGGCCGTTAATTCACCTGGGTGAATTAAGTATACCTACTTATTGTTATTAGTATACTTAATGCACCTAGGTGAATTAGCCCAGGTGAACTAATTCTATACGACGGGAAAATTTCACCGTTTACAGCCAATTAAATCGAGTTCATTTAACGTGGAATATCTTGTTTTGTCAATAATCTAATTAAGCTACTCTATTTAAAAAAATCTAAAGTCCTTCGTTAGATAAGTATTTCTATGCAAAACGTTTTTAAATTTATTTAAATTTATTGATTTATAATATAAGTAACACAGTTCTAATGAGCATCAATCAATCAAAATATCCAAGAAATTAAAATTGATGATATTGGTAGGATTTAAAAAGGAAACCAGCCAAAAATCAATCAGAAAATACTTAATTGCCTACTACCTACCTATGTCGTACGTAGTCGTAAATATTAAATTAGTAAAAATAGTTCTGTGATAAAATTACCCACATAAACATTTATTCAACAAAATATGGGTTCATTGAGTTACATTCTCAAAGAGATGCTAAATAAAGGAATCGCAAAGGATTTTTTTCTACAAAATTGTGTCCTTCAAGCAAATCACAACAGTGAGCGAATTAGACGTATGAATTCCTCTCAGTGTATTTTATACTATCAACACAGACCGGACGTCTCGTTTTATTATTCCCATCTCTTTTACGCTCACGTTGTTTTGGTTATTCTCATGTAATTCTAACCTAAAATTTACCTCTTTACGAGTTTTTTTAAAGGAAACTTTTTAGTAAAATTTGTGACACTAATAATTATATGATATACCTACTTCATTAGACATTAAAAATGCCTTACCTTTTGACTTTGGACTGGTAGTTTGCGGTGTAATCAACAGAAACTAGTTTTGTAAGCGACCGGCTCACACAGACACACTCACACACTCACTGCCAACATCTGGCTTGTTGACGGTCAGCCAGTGTTAACAATATTTTTGTGGACGACTTTGTACTCAAACAGATATCAGTTTAGTTTCACCTACTTAGGTAGTGAATTTATTGACGTGACTTTAGAATACGATCATAAGAGTGTCTTTACCCTTAGCACGAACAGCTATCAAAAAAAATAACTCGCGTAAAATCATTCGATAGATAAATTTTGTATTGGAAATTTGTAAAACGCCATCTATCGCCGATAAGCGAAATGAAATTTTCCATAGAGAATTGTCTATCGAGTAATTTTACGTGCGTTTTTTTTCTCGATAGCTGTTCGTGCTAAGGGTACTGATAGAACCTTGGTTCAGCGTTGGGAAAATATATCTGTATTTTTTTTTAAATCATAAGTAGTATTAATATACCTAAGTCTCGTCTCAAATTCTCAAATTTGTTCTAGAATTAAGTAAAGTAACCTATTGTGTGATGAGGAAATAAATTATTTATTTAATTTGAGAAAATCTTAACTTCGTATTGGCACATAATAGATACATAATCGCTGTTATGAGTTGAACATTATAATTAATTGCTGATTTATTTCTCACAGAAAAGCTCAAAACTTCTATGATTTAATTAATATTTTCATGGATTGTCTGTGATTGATTTCTTGATAATATCATCTTATATAAACCGTGTCTCAGGCATGTCTTAGGTATAAATTATTATGATAAGATAATATAACAGAAAAAATACTAGAAAAAATCGACTCACCCGTAGCAGTTCATTTTTTAAACAGCTGAAATGTTTTTTTTTAAGTTTTGAAAAAAGAATTAATTTTAATCAACTAGGTTTTTAATTATAACCAGTAGGTAACATATCTTTGTACAGTTTATCATTCCTTCAGATTTCAGAGCGTTTCGCGCTTGCTCAGTCAAAAAGAAAGGACCTGGGAAAAACTCTTGTTCGACAATCTAACCATTCTTTGGACAAAAATATATGTTTTCCTTGAAGAGTGAGTCTTAATCGCTCGTCACCATCAATCAACGGCAGGTGGCGCTGATGGATCGAACTAAGCTTTCCACTTACTCATTTGTATAAAAAGAAAGTAACTGAGAACAATGTGAGATTTTTGGCCACCGATTTACGTTTATGAGGAGTTACTTATTCTTTGGGGTTTTTTTTTAATTTATTTAAGGCAACAAACAGTCATGTAGAACAAATAGTAACATGGTAAAATGTGATTACAGCTAGAGACCTATATAGTGCCTGTAACTAATCTATATAACATATTTTGTTACTTATTGAGCCACTCTTAAGACTAGACGATATTACATTAATATTCTATTTCACAGTCTAAGGATAAACACTAACTTCTGGTTTAATTTAAGATGGAACAACATTTTTATTATCTTCGACGAATACGGAAATAAACATTGACTTTAATACTTTCCGTCTTCGTTTCCCCTTGATTATTGAATTTTGGGATATCATAGATTGAGTCTTCGTAAGATTATGATAATATCTTTCAGAAAGAACGTAACTCATAAAATACCGAAGCCATAGTCGGTAAGGTTAAAATTCAAAACGCGCTTCTTGCAATAATGGAGCAATAATATGAAACGAATGGTCGCAGTAAACCTCCGAATGGGTTCGAGAATAACGCTGAAAGGTCGTATGACTAAAGAAATGTCTTTATAGCGGTAGAACATCACCTCTAGTCATGAGGCAACTTCGATGTCAAGGCGGCAGGCATTTTTGTTGTTATACAGGATGTATTTGTAACCACTCTCCAAATTTTAAGGATGTGTTCAGTCCATGAAACTGAACAACTTTCTCCATGAAACGTAGGGTCAAATATGTAAAAAAAATATTGACTTCACATACAAATCAAAGAGATCACGTGATCAGTTTAGTATGGGATGACCAAATTTTTTTGGCGTATTTCGACACATGTTTCATGGAGAAAGTTGTTCAGTTTCATGGACTGAACACATCCTAGAAATTTGGAGAGTGGTTACAAATACACCCTGTATGTATTGTACATGTAGTGCGACCACCCGTGACTTCGTTCGCGTGGATCCTAGGGAACCTCTGACCGGGATAAAAAATATCCTTATTTATCCAAACATCCAAATTGGTTCAGTCGTTTTTGCGTAATTAAGTAACAAACATCCAAACTATCACATTAATAATATTAACAGGATAGTAGGAGTCTACATAAATTAAAAAGGCATTTTTTGTTTGTTTTGTATCAACATGAAACTATGGCAAATACTAGCCCCCTTCTTACTAATAAAGATTGTGATTTACCTATAGTTACACAATGGTTACTCTCTGTCAAACTATTTGAGTTTGACATTGAAAAGAAAGTGACAAAACACTGTGTAACTATACATCTGCTATACAATCTGCGTCTTGTTGGAGTTAGGAGAAGTGTCTTGTCAGTACCCTTAGCACGAACAGCTATCAAAAAAAATAACTCGCGTAAAATCATTCGATAGTTAAATTTTGTATTGGAAATTTGTACAACGCCATCTATCGCCGATAAGCGAAATTAAATTTTCCATAGAGAATTGTCTATCGAGTAATTTTACGTGCGTTTTTTTCTCGATAGCTGTTCGTGCTAAGGGTACTGTACCCTTAGCACGAACAGCTATCGAAAAAAATAACTCGCGTAAAATCATTCGATAGATAAATTTTGTATTGGAAATTTGTACAACGCCATCTATCGCCGATAAGCGAAATTAAATTTTCCATAGAGAATTGTCTATCGAGTAATTTTACGTGTTTTTTTTCTCGATAGCTGTTCGTGCTAAGGGTACTGATCTGCGTTTACTCACTCACTCAGACAGTACCTAGTTGAAGATATAAGTACGATACTTACCTTTCATTTAGGAATTTTAGACAGTCGCATTTCGCATATTGTATTATTTCCCAGAGTTCCACAGCTTCTATTTATTTGTTCGTCTATTGTTCTATGTCTTCTATTGTTGTTTTAAACCACCCGGTACAAAAGACATAAAAGTGTGTTTTCAAATATTTATTTGGAAACACGCAACCTATGACCTACCTACCTCATTTAAATTTTAAAAATGATTAATTATGTACATATGTTTTTTAAACGTTTAATTTCAACTTCATACATCTACTTACTGCATATACGTAAACTTAACTTACCTACTAATCATTTCTGTTGTTCTTGCCACATGTAGAGTTATTAATAATAAAACAACAAAACGGCATAAAAAAATCTACTTACCTATTTTTGTCAAACATTTTTAGGTTTTTGGATAAATTGTTAAAACAAAACTTAATTCTGTTGACTTTCTATTTGATAGGTAAGTAATATTTGCAAAAAAGCATGTCTTTTTCCTAGCCAAAAAGCCATTAATGTCAGGACAAACCTGACATCTGGTAACCCTACCTGGGAGGGGTTAGGACTAGGACGTCCAAATTTTTGGTGGACTCTGCAAATCCTCACATTATACCTACCAGATGAAGTTAGAAGCAAAGTTTCTTGGATGTATACAAAATTTGCTATCATCGAAATTCATAAACCGTTTTTGAATGATTGAGTAACAATTAACCAAACTAACATACAAACTTTCAACTTTAATAGTACCTATTAAAGATCTTTGTTGGTTCTTCCCAGCTCTACCTAGGTACTCTGGAGGAAATTTGAACTCCGCTCCGCGCTGTCCATCTCTAAACTGATAAAATCCTTTATAGTCTTTGCACTCAATTACTATGTCATTATCTGTTGTAATCGAGACACGACCAGTCTAAAAGCACGTTAAACAAGTCGACGATAAAACCAAGCTTTATTGTATTACTTGGGTTAGGTACAAAGAAATCTATTAATTAGTTAGGTGAAGAATCAATTTTAAGTAGGTAGGTACCTACCTAATTATTATAGTTAGGTGCTCATAATCAAATGCCAAAAATCAAAAGTTTGTTAAACTTATGTAGGTAGGCGTAATTTTTTAAATTACCTACCTGTTTTGTATAGATATTATAAATATTAAATTGCTTTACGTAAGCTAAAGCAATTTAAGATTTATATATGGATATAAAAACTATGATTGCGATAAAAGGTCGAGACTTACTAGCTACTTTACTAGGTACTTATCGTTCTTGTTTTCAATATTCTTGCCACTAGGGTAGATGTTGATGATTGTAATGAAACAAAACGGCATGAAAGGTCTTTTTATATTGTAGGTACCTGTACCTACCTATGTTTTATAAAACAATTGTACAAAAAATATAAAACGCACATTATAGAGCAGACAAATAATACATCACCACTTGAACACCCATGTACATGTTAATAAAGTATGGTATTCCAAACGCAATGCCTCTCGCTGGTTGAGGTAAAGGTTTTATAGCGTACACAAAAGTGTGGACGATCCTTCCAGCGGTAAAGACACGGAACAGGAGTTTCGCCCACGCCACGGCCGGCGCCGTGGTCAAATACAACGCAGCCAGGATCCAGAACGCTGGTATATTCTCAAGGTCGTTCAAATGAGCTCGTCTTACTCTCTCCACGTCTGGATCATCATATTTCACCTTACTGTTTTTCAACGTTTTTGCGTCCTCTTCATTCGCAAAAATCTTTTTTGACATACGCACGCGAGCTGTTAGCACGGAGACAACCAACAATTTTAGAGCAAGAACAGCCGAATAGAAGATGTAAGATTGCACCAACGGATCCTTCAATGAAATGCTCTCCATTTTGATTTCTTTAGCACGAACAGAAAAACAACGCGACACGTTACGTTGGTCGACGAATGAGAATACACTCAATCAATGAGTGCGTGTTTTGCCGGGCGCGGCCTGTCTGTTGTTATGCTCTACTACGTAATAACGAAACACGAAACGTTCCTTTATACCATTTTAACACAGCATTCATTCGATTACTATTGCTATCTCACTCACGCCGCTCTTCGATTTCAACGTAAAATGGAACGGCTTGCAGTTGCAGCCTTATCACTATCACTATCATTCCTTAAAATAGATTAAGCTTGTTTTTGCTTTTTATGTCTCTATGATCGCCCTAAAGTTAGTGAATATTTACATATTAAACGGATACAACGGCTATTATTGCATCATCACTTCGATATATGACGAGTACAAAATATACATTGTCAAGTCATGGTGATTTATCTTATCATCAGTCATGTACCTATTTAACTTTTGCTTGTCACCATACAATTTATCCACATCCACAACCGATGATTGCTAAATTATCATTAGTGTCTACTTACCTATTAATCTATAGCAAGCTTTTCTTGTATGAAACAAACAAAATACAGGTAGAGGTGCGATTGTGGATGAAAAATGCGAAAATAGGTAGGATAGATTTAGAAAAAAATAAATTAGAATCCTGTCGCATAGTGCATATATATAATTATTACTTATGTTTACTCCCTTAAATACTGTGATTAGATACGGTAGGTATTGTGAAAGCAATAGCTCTTGCTGATTGTGGAAGAGGTGTCACCGCATACACGATAATGTGGAAGGACCTCATGGCCGTGAGAGTTCTAAACAAGGTCATAGCGATGGCTGGGTTCGGGTTTGTCGTCTCGTCACGCTGGCTGAATACCGGAATGTTCTCCAGGTCGTTAAGGTGGGCTCGTTTAACCCGTTCCACTCCGGGGTCGTTGGCCTTCCACGCCTCTCGCGTACTTCGTTGGGAAACACCTTCCTCTTATACCGTGCCTTGGATGTCAACAAAGCTGTTCCCAACATTTTCAGACCGAGCACCCGAGTGTAGAAAGATAATATTAAACTACCGCATCGTCTACACCACGGGAATAAAGTTTTTTTTTACCTTGGCGAAGTTCAGAAACGTTTCTAGTTTGTGTTTACATTTCGCGACATCGGATTGCGATTTGTAATTCAGATACTATGTTTATTGGTACTTTTTCGTGATATAGTTTTTAATGTTATGCATTGCATTAGGTGTGTGGGTATTTATTTACATTATTGTATCCTGACCTTGAAACTTATTTTCATACAAACAATATTGAATAAGTAACACAGAGAACAATAAATTTTAATCAAGATAATTTACTATCAAATACTTAGATAAACACATATTTTGAACACTTTTACCTTACACTTTATTTCATCTCACATTTAGAATCTAATACGCTTTGGCAAAGTGCATGACAACCTTCACTCCCATGAAGAATGTAATAAGAAAGGGAACGCTGAAGGCGATGGCCCTCGACGGCTGCGGGAGTGGTCTGATCGCGTAGACTACTGTGTGGAGGATCCTGCCTGCTGCGTATGCACGGAACAAATTGATGGCGAGAGCATCGCTGGGCTTCGTGGTCAGATACAATGCTCCCACCACCCAAAATACTGGAATATTCTCCAAATCGTTGAGGTGCGCGCGACGAATCCGTTCCACATCAGGATCATTCAATTTCACAACGCTGCCTTCCTTAAACGCAGCGTCTTCTTCGTTCGCGTACACTTTCTTACTAGAACGCACATGTGCGGTCAGGGATGACATTCCTAGTGCTTTCAGACCTAATACCCCCGAGTAAAACAGGTAGGATTGCACTGCAGGATTATCCAAGGAAATCTCCATTATGATATGATTAAATTAACACAACACTTGTGCCTAGCGTACGACCGCCTCGATATTCGCCGCCGGTCGGAATGATGCCGCAGTTTTAGATCGTGACGCACGTGACTCACATTCGTCTAGCCATGATATAATAAAATATGTAACTCGCTCGCTTCGAACGGCACTGAACTTGACGTGTGTTTGTGAAAAATTAAGGATAAATAAGTATCCAGAAATTTTTACCTGTAGAAGGTAAAAATTTCTGGATACTTATTTATCCTTATCTATCCGTATCTATGTCGAATTTAGCAACTTAATCTATCTATAGGTGCAATTAATTGAAAACAAAAGTCTACCCTGTGACTGCAATATATAATTAGTTTTTTTCAAAATATACTGTGTTGTGAGATGTGATGTCCATTTAATAAATTACAGTTACTTAAGCAAAAATAGCAATAAAATAATTTAGTTAAACAGACAAATAAAACACAATAGACAACTATCATTTAAAATCACCATAAACATTGTGATACTTATAAGTAGGTATAATTAACAGAATCTGACCTTAACCAAACCTTGAACAGTGTCATTAACAACGGAACGACCTTTATATTTTGTGGAAAACTAGTTCTATAACGCAGTAATGTAGTATAGAATCACTTGAACACCCATATACATGTTAATCACATAAGGCACCGCAAATGCAATCGCCCGGGTCGGTTGGGGCATCGGCAAAACCGCATACACTATACTATGAACAATCCTGAATACTGTGAACACTCGAAACAAGAGTAATGCCCACGCTGTCACTGGATCAGTCGTCAGGTACAGAGCTCCAAGTATCCAAAAAGCCGGAATGTTCTCCAAATCGTTGAGATGGGCCCTTCGCACGCGCTCCACAGCTGGGTCATCGTACTTAACCTTGCCCTTAGTAAGCTTCGCGTCTTCTGGATTTGCAAAAACATTGCGTGCTAACCGGGTCAATGATGTTAAAGATGCTAACGCTAGTAACTTCACAGCAAGAATCGCTGAATATACAAGGTAAGATTGCACCAAAGGCGTTAGAGGAATCATTTTAGTCGCTGTTAACTGACGCGGTATCAATGTTGGGAGCCGGTTTAGGAACTACAATCGTCCACAATAATAAGTGTGTCGCTCGACTGACCACGAGCGGTGTGAAGTTGAAAATGTGGCACTTGTTATTAACTTCAAGCAAGTTTTACTGCTTCTGTGAATACATAAGTAATTCTAAGTAGGTATGCATTATTATAGCTTTTGAACTTTAAAGACCTCTAATAATTGAATGTAAATTTTGACGACAGGTAACTAAAAGGATGACGGACAACTTGACATGTGGAAAAAGATTGTTTTTTCGCATATATGATTTTCTTTATTGTATAAATGATAACTAAGAAATATATACACATTCAGCGCTAGGTTTTAAATAAAATCTCGTTGTAAATATTATAAAGGAAGTTATTATTCCTACAATTCATTAATTAAGGTAAAAGAATTACTTACGAGTAGGTACCTTCTGCAATTTCACAGAAGGTGATTATTCTTTTGAAGAATTAATCATTTAATAATCGTTTTCTGAGAGGTAGTTAGATAGAACAACTATACCTACATAATATTGAATATTAGAAGTTTTTTGTTTTAAAATCAATATTTTTGCTGCCGATTGTAAAAATGCCTAGCCTCCAGCATTTAGTAATTTCATAATATATGCGACTTTGCCTTCCAGGAAAACTAGGCAACGTGCGCGCGTTCAACGTATTACTTTCTGATAATATTATATTAATAAGAATTTAAAAAAAAAATCTAACAAAATAATTACTTACTCAAATCCTATTCCTATTATTCCTATTAAATTATAAATGTGACAGTTTGGATGTTTGTTCCTCAATCGTGCAAAAACGGCTGAACAGATTTGGATGAAATTTTACACACAGATAGTTTATAGCCTGGATTAAAACAAAGGATACTTTTATCCCGGTCAAAGGTTCCCTATGGATTTTCCGAATGTCCACGCGGACGAAGTCGCTGGCGGAAGCTAGTAAAAAAATACAGCTGTTTTTCCTTAAATAAAAAAAATATCTATCGATTTCCAAAATTAATATTTTACTCTTTCATAAAAAATACGCCCCCGGGTGGGCTCGAACCACCAACCTTTCGGTTAACAGCCGAACGCGCTAGCCATTGCGCCACGGAGGCAGATGCACGTGACCACGAAATATTCTTACACAAATTAGGTGCGTGCCATCCATTAATTACGTCACACGAATTTCATGATTTTTGACCCCTCCCCCGTCCTTGCCACAGCTGGTCACATTTGTGAGACCCCCTCCTCCCCTAGTGTGACGTCACATGTTTAACAATTTTACCTCTAGACATAATTATTGAATTAAGATAGCAGATCCGTAATTTGTTTTATTTCAATTTAAATGATTTTGAAATGTGACGTCACGAAATTTAGGACCCCTCCCACCCCCTTGTCACACAATGTCACACTTCGTCGCCCCCCTCTTCCCCCTTAACGTGTGACGTAATTTATGGATGGCCCCTTAGGTAACTATGCTAATTTTATACTATATATAATTTTATATCTATACGTAACGTGAGTAAGTAAGTACACACGATGTGGTAAATAACATAGGTATAACTACCTATTATCATAATTAATAATACATTGACCTATTTTTAATGGAATCAATGAAAAATTAAATATTGTAGAGACGCATAAGGAAAATATAAATTGTTCTTACTATTAAATTATTGGGTAAATCAACTTTTTGTTGTTTTGTGGCATTTCTTAAATATCTATTTAAGCCATTTTTATATAAAGTTAATCTGTAGTTGCAAATATTCTCAGCTGATTAATTTATAAGAAAACATTAAAAAAAAAATGTTCTAATGTGATTTTAAAGAAAAAACATTGACGACCCAACCCTTGGTTTTGCCACTGTCCCCTGGGTTACCTTTTTTTGCTATTAATCATTTTATGTACAAATTTAAGTATGTTTTGGCTATAAATCTAAATATTGTAAAACAGATTTCTAAACAGATATCTAGTTTTTTTTTAAATTTATGAATTGAATGGACCCCCCGCGAAAATGGTAAAAAGAAAAAGAGGAAGGCCAATAAAAAGATGGTCGGACGAGTTCAGGAAATCGGTAGACCCAATGCACGGGTCGTTTTTTTCCTTACATTAAAAAGTTAATTCACCCAATTACAAAAACATTCAGTTATTGAGTAGGTTGAAAAAAAATATGGTGTATATTTTCATCGTAGGTACCAATAGTCTAATAAGGGCTGATTTTTCAATGCCTAGATAGAGCTTTATCCGTTTGATAGCGTATTATACTGCCAAATTGAAAATGCTTGTCATTCATTTGTCTGTCACGGTTTTGAATGACTTTTATTAGATTTGGTTATTATTTAAACTGACTGATATCTGTTATCTGAGTATTGAAAAATCAGCCCTAAATGTGCTAAGTCTGCCTCGCAATGGTTTTACTCTGAACAATGAAATAGACAATGCCAGTGACCCCGCTTGTGCAAGAAGCTCACTTTATTTCAAAAAGACAATAATTCTTACCTTATTGTTCACTGCTTGACAAAAAGTTATTATAGAGGTATTATTGTCTTGGGAACTATTAATAATTATAAAAAGATAATTCAAAAAATAAATTGTAGTTTATTTAGGGCTGGATTAGGAGCTTTATCCGTTTGATATTTGATTATACTGCCAAATTGAAAATGCTTGTCCTTCATTTGTCTGTCACATTTTTGATAGACTTTTATTTTATTTGGGTAATATTTAAACGGACTGATATGTATCTGTTATCCGGGGATGCGGGGATTGAAAAATCAGCTCTAACAATTTTGTTGAAAATGCAAGTTTTAGAATTTATTTAACAAAAACTGAAAAAACGTCCAATTTTTTATTGTTTTATGGCCATGTTGCCGGCCGCAACTGGACCTCAAGGTCGCAAACTTGGATTTTTAATGAAGGCCTTATACCTGTATAACATATTTATATAATATCCAGAATGGTACATACCCAAACTTTTGCAAGGTAAAATGTATAACTTTGCTGGGTTAACAATGTTGCACGATTTGTGTGGGGTGTGAAAAGTTCCATCAGATTTTTTGTTGTTATGCTTACATAGATGTAATATTATTGTTTTTTTATTAAATTGAATATTTCTTCTAAATAACAACCTTGATACTTTCTTTGCATTTCATAGGACTATGCAATAGGTGTTAAAATCTTAAAAACGTAACATCCCTATGTTCCAAACAATCAGCGAACTAAATATTATTATTTTATCGGTTGGCATCAAATCAAAATTCGTGAAATAACTGGAACTGAAAATACAAATACCAGCGTAGGTTTATAAAAAGGTATTTCTTGTTTAGATAGTGTTTTCAGTTGATTTTCTTATAGTGAATAGGTCTGTGAATTGAATTTTCGTGGCTCACATGACAATGATGTGTCCAGGAATGGTTGGAGTCGCAAGGAGTGGAGATGTCCAAGCCAGAAGACCTGCCAGTAGACGCGTATACGGAGCAGGAGCGGTGGAAGAACGTGGCGCCGCCGAAGAAGGCCAAGAGCCACGATGACCCATTGCTACGCTTCCTGCAGTATGACGGAAAAGTTCTCGCGTATGTTTTTTTGTCATACAGTACCTACTAACATTGGACCTTCATATTTTGTAAATCTTTCTTTTAAATAACAATGCACACTTCTATACTTACACAGTTGCATTTATATTACCTACCTATTTCAAAATATATTCTTCCTACATCCATATCTATGGACTTTACGAGTTCATTTCAGTCTGTCTGTATTAAAAAATAAGTAATCATTTCACTCAGCCACCCAATTAATAACTGATGGTTTTGTCGCTATCATTAATAGATATGGAAAGCCATCATTTTATTAATATTCAATAGATATATAGAAATGCGAATTTACGACTTTGATCATCCAATGAAAACGCAAATGGGGAATGTCTGAAAAAAAAAATTGGCTGAATATATTTTTCTTTAAGTAGGAATAAGGTCCCTTAGTAATAGAATAAAGTTTCAAAATTTTCGGTTGCGTGGAAATTTAAAAAAAAAATAGAAGTCTCTTCGACTTCACAAATGTATGAAAGTTACAGCAGAATGGAGATTATACCTTTGCCACCCACCACCTGCCACAGCCAGAACACAAGTTTCAAGACAAAATGTCAAAACTTTTTTTAAATACGTGTTGTGGTTGTGGCAGTTAGCGGCAAAGGTATAATCTCCATTCTGCGGTTACTTTTATACATTTGTGAAGTCGTGGAGACTTTGATTTTTTTTTAAATTTTCACGCAACCGAAAATTCTGAAACTTTATTCTATTATACTATAAGGGACCTTATTCCTACCTATAGAAAAATATTCAGCCAATTTGTTTTTTTTCGGACATTCCCCATTGGTACTTTGCTGGGAAACTGTCGAAGTGGATGCATAATATGTCATTCAAATTCCGACAATCGGGAGTCAAATTGCTTACTAACAGGTAACTCCCGCAGGAGGCAGGCAAGTTCGTGTTCCCCATTTGTGTCTCGCACACGTCAAGTTTAGCACCGGGCGGGCTTATCGAGTCTCAGACACTAATTTGATCAGCTTCGATATCAATTTAAGGTTTCCACTTTGTTTGTTGTTATTAATTTTATTACTTTAACGTTAGAATATTATGAATAAGTTTTTTTTTTTTTAGTTTATTGGGGTCTGACAAACAGTTTCACAAATGTATGTAATAAACAGTTTAGGTAACATATTATTAAATGTGGAACCAACATCGTTAGTATTAGGTATATTCTATCTTTATATAGGTACTATACTAATGAACTCAATAAGGTAATACTTTTTTGGATTTCTTAGACAAATCATAACGATTATATAACATAACATTGTGCTCTTCTGTAATGTATTGGGCAACTTTCATACAAAAAGTGTCACGTGTGTCAAAAAGTGTGTTAGGTGAGGCACAGACCATACAACAAATACTACGTCATAGATGTTCAGCATGATGTGATTGTTCACGATACGCAAATGAGGAGTATATTTTGCCTACTCACACTCACAATCGCATATGTATGAAGCAATCGATGCGCCGCTAAATGGTGGACAATTCAATCTCGAATCGATTCTGTTCTTGAAAACGTTGTTTCCATGCTTGATGGGAACGCGAATGCAAGCATTCGTTTAGCTTTGTTTACAAAGATAAAAAGAAACGAATACTTAGTATAATATACCTGTGATGTTAAAGATAAGATGATATTCTAAACCTTTTATGAGGATCTTATTTCATTGGTACCCAATACTTACAATGAAAACACAACAGTAATTAGTAACTAATCAAATCGGAAAAAGAAAGTAAATTGAGATTAGTTAGGCTTCCAATTGATCTATCTAGATGATCTAGGTAATATAAAAGTTTATGATTGCAATTCGCTTCGTCTCAACTTTGCAATGTAATTCAAGGCAGATACAAAATCATTTCATTTTATCGCGGAAAATGAAACTTGTCATATTCCGCTGCGGGAAAAGAGAAATATCTGTATAAAGATTACCTAGATTACAAATTGAAAAACTAGCTACAGATAAAAGTCTATCTTATTATTGGGATAAGCTTATTTTAAAAGAAAAATATGAAAATCTATTTCATAGCAAATAAATTAACAAGTGAACCTATTCTCAACGAAACGAAGGGTATAACTTTGTTTCGTTGAGGAGAGAAATACAATTTTCGTTATAAATTTATTTGTAGTACATTTGGCCGCCGCCAACGACCCGCCTAACTACCGACTACAGAGGGCGCCAGCATAGATTGAATAGGTAATAATTGTAGACGCACTAGAGTGGTGGGCAGACGATGGAAACCGGGCTCGAGTTCAGAATGATGCCTTTGTTAATTGGTGCGTTTAGTTAAGTTTCATTCGATTCAGGCATTCAAAATTCAAAAAATATTTATTTGTGTCTATACATTTTTAACAAAATCAAATTAACGTTAATAACCACATTAGTCAAAGACTGTGTCGCAGCTATTAGCGCCCACCTCGAACTTATAAAACTTATAAAACAGCATCCGAATAATTTCTACCGATTTTGGAAATGCTCTTCTCTTCGATGGCATTTAGTGTCGTACAAGATATTTTATAAATATTTCTTAAATACTGGCCAAATAACTTATAAGCAATCAATTTTCTTATGTTTTGGGAACAATTGATAGCCAATACGATCTCTACTCTGAAAATTGATTTGACCTCTACAATGAGATGATAAGTTTTCCTAGCAAACCAACAAACAAGGTTCTATAAGAAATATCACTGGTCCCGTTCGCACCATTATCTGCCTTCCCGACAAAGCAGGACGACGAAAATTTACTATCTCAGTTATTGCATTGCGGTTTTAATGGAGATAAATTGTTTTTTTCTTTTATGCGCCACAAACGGCAATTACTGTTGGCTTATAAAATGCTTTATTATTGTTTTAGTTCCTGGAAAAAAGAATTAACATTCCCTTTATTGGGTCTTGTTATTGATGGGTATACTTACTTTATTTTACAGTATGAAAGTGCTTGCTTACATAAATATACCTATACTACCTACCTATATACATATGTACAGTATCCCAAAACTTTGCCACATGGAGGGAAAAAATTGAAGATAGGAAACTGAAAGAAAACTTCTTCTTATACGATACGGTACGATACAGTTACAATACGCAATAATTAAAATTTAAATGATAAACATGATCTTTTGTTTAAGCATTTGCAATACAAATTACCTATGGTTGTATACCTATAAGGGAGGTCAGCTCAGAGCGGCCACCTTAACTTTAACTTAAAAAAAAGCTATTAAGGAACAGATTTTAGAAAAGTATTTTATATCAATAGATAGGGAATTTATTAAACTTTTATAACGTGTTATAATTTTTTTACAAAACTTAAATAGTTTTTATTTATTTGAAAATTACGAAAACTTGTCAAAAAGCCGCTTTGCCCGAGTGAGCGCCTAAAGCGGCCATGGGGGTAAGGGCAAAATGGTCATACCAAAATAATACAAGAAATTAATTTAAAAAATAGAAAATACCAAATAATAAGTTTTAAAAATCTTTATTAATGATAAAAGGAATAGTCAACAATACAGCTTCAAATGAAACAGTTATTTTAAGTCTTTTAATATGTTATACATTCATTCATTGCGGTTCACTAATTTGAATTCGGGCATAGCGGTCACTTGGCCACTTTGCCCGGACCGCTTTGCCTTTTTCCACCATTTTGTTTTTAAACTGAACACGGCTCGTATTATTTATCACATATTGGAATAAATGTTACACAAACAAAGCCAAGTAGATAAGTAACAACAGACGTATAATTAAATAATTCAATTCTAAATAGTTTTGATCAAAACAGGTTGAACTTACCTTGGATTTTTTTAACAAAATACACAAAAATCTTGTACATGCCGCGACAGCCACGCGCTTGCTCCGATCTCTACCGAACGATTGCTCGGTGCGGGGCGGGAGGTTGACTGTATGACAGATCGGCAACGTCGCGTTATTGTTTTTAGTTACCGAAAAATTAGGTGTGACCGCTTTGCCTCCTATGGCCGCATTGAGCTGACCTCCCCTACTCCTTGTCTTTTTGTAATATCGATTAATTTGTGACTAATAGTTAAATAACTTACTAATGTACATACAAAAAAAATACTTTTTTTAACTCTCAACCTTAGGTGTTCGGAGTTACCCTCCCTAGCGGGGGAAGGGAGGCGGAAAATCCTTAGCATATTGCTTTCTTAAAACTATCATTACCTACGCCAACGTCCACTAAACTAAATGGAACAGTGCTTTATAATGCAAATATATACTTACATAGTTTGATAGCGAAGTTTTATTCGTCTGCCACCTGTTATCGAATTTAATTCCGTTAAATGACACTTGCGAAACGTCGGCGGCGCGTTCTGCGAGACGTGATGTAAAATTCGCTCCACAAATTAATTTTCCTCGCAATTTCCTCCGCTCGATACTCCAAGAAGTAATCATTATGAGCGTGAGTTATAAGTAAAGTTTGCTCTCAACCAGTCGGTCGCAGGCTGCCGTCTCCGGCCGACTTTTATGACCCATAAACATGGACCGATATTATTCCGGGGATTTTTATTCTAAGTACGTCATAAATAACAATTTCTTTGTAAATGAAATATTGAATGAGAGAAAAAGTTACGATTTTACACCGACCCGGATGTGAAATCGATATTGCCTTTGTTCGAAATGGATGTCGACGTATCAAATTATTTTTCACGTAATGCCGACAGATTCCAGGAAGCACTATAATTTATTTTTCTCACTTATGCTCTGAAATCTTATCATTCCATTTGAAAAAGGAATGCGGGGCGTTCCACATTTCCGAGGGGGTCTGGTTCATCACATTCTAAATTTAAAATTCAGGCCAGGAATGAATTTCAATACTTACTTCCCGCACCAGCACCTGGTGCGGGAAGTAGGTACAGTGCGAAGATGATCTGGGTGGTCTGCGGCAACTTCTTTTTTTTGTTTTAGCTGTTCACAAAAACAAAAAAAGCAAAGGTACATTTGCACCATACAGCCATAACTTTAGTTCCTTTTTTCTGGCACGCAAGCCAACGACAAGATAGTTAATATTATAAAGGTAAAATTATTTAATAGGTACTATAATAACGATACAATAAAAAAAATGGTGCGCACAGAGTATATTACTATAAGAATAAATAAATATTACATTGTATTGTACCAGATTTATCAGAGACAAAAATCCTTTAAGTAATCTTGAATTATGTACAGCGCCATCTACCGCCGAGAAGCGAACTGAGATGGGTTTTTGCTGCTCGGCGGTAGATGGCGCTGCACGTAATTCAAGATTACTCAGAGGATTTGTCTATGATAAATCTCATTTTGCTTTTCGGCGCTTCGAGCGATTAAACTGCTGGAATGCACCCAAAAAAAAAAACTGGCGGGAATAATTTTCAGCGGTCCTTTATTACGTCGAAGGTATTTTTTCAAAATGGCGTCGTTCGGCTAGCGGGTCTGTCACATCATTTCTAATTGCATAATTAGACCACCCCCCCCCTCAAAAAATATAAAATTCTTTAAAATATGAAAGAAGACCATAATAAATGATATACCGTTGAAATCGTCATTATATAACAAAAAAAATTATTATACATAAAAATAACCTATATTTGATAATTAAATGACAATTTAAAGGCAAAGTACGAGGATTGAATTTTTCGACTTTACCTCACTAAAATTGTGAATGACAAGCCTCCAGGTGACTTTTGACAGCTAAGGGAGTTGATTTTATTTCTAGATAGTCCTCTTTACAATTTAAGACCATAAAACACTGCCTCATACATAGATATAGTATATTAAAAGGCCTCATAGACATATTTCATAAATCACAGACTAAACAAAATGCGCGATCATATACATCAATCGTGTACGGGTCCGAAAAATCGTATGTTGTAAAAAACATCGGTTGTTTATGGCGTACTTTTGTTTTTAATTTACATCTCTGATTAACTAGCTTCATCTTAAATAAGTTAGAGTAGGGCAAGAACAGTTCGCACCGACTAAATAAAATACGCAAAAAAATGTAATTTGACACGACCTTAATAAGGTCGTCGACAGACAAGGGTATGAAAATGTGAGGTCTTATATAGGCTTTCGCCCGACAAGTTGATATCGATACAGTTTATATTGTGTAATAAATAACAAAATGAGTTCTGACAGTGAAATAGATACGGCAATTGAATGTACGCCACCAAGTTTGAGAGCAGAAGCAAAATTAATAATAGAAAACTTACTGCCATCAAAATCAAAAGAAAGATATATCAAATGCTATAACCAGTTCATGGTTTGGAAAACTGGAAAAAGTTTTTTTAATTTTTTATTTCCTCGCATTTCTTGAGAAAAGCACTATACAAGCCTTGTTCTGGAAGCTACTTGCATTGCCTCGAATGATTAAAGCCCTCGCCTGCGGCTCGGGCTTCAAACCATCCTCGACAATGCAATCGCTAGCTTCCCGTTCACGGCTGTAATGTACTATTATCTACACTCACAACGTAATGTTCCAAATATGAATTCAAAAGAGGTAATATAAACACGTACTTTATTTTCGTGGACACGAAAAATTAAAAAAAAAACTCATTACGATGCAGTCAACTGAATCATAAAATAACTTTTTTTCTCATTACGATACAGGGCAAATCCAAGAAGAAGGCAGTGCCGTGATATTAAAAAAAAACAACGATATTTTCCCATGGTAATCGATGACAAGTGCGATTAGTTTGCAGGGTTGCGTTCAGAGGCTTAGAGTGCGGTCGTTTGGTTGTTGGCTCTAAGGTTCGGAACGACCAAGAACTTTAAATGACATTAATACTTAGTACAAATTCTTCGTTTTCCATTTGGAAAACGAATAATTTAAACTTTCCTTTATTCTAAATGAAATAAAATCTGTTTCTGAGGAGCTACCATGAATATTTTAAAAACTTTAAAATACAAAATAATGTCAAATGACATTGTCATTTTTTCTATAGACAAACGTCAGCGTTTTTCAACCACCGATTTTGATGGTTAAAAAGTTGCAACGCTCTGACGTTTGGAACGGGAAAGTTGTTACAACCGGAAGTCACGCTCTAATGTTTGGACCACCGTTAGAGCTTTCAGTTGCGCTCGGAGCGTAGGTACTGAACGCAACAAAGTGCACTGATCTCATATTTTTTTTTCTAATGGAATGCGCGCCATTTTTAGAGCTTTACAAAAAAACTTTTGATTACAATTTTAACATTTTGTTGTACTGAATTTCGTAGGTTTTTTTAATTCTTTATTTAAAATGTGAAGAAAATTTGATTCTGCTCGATATTTTAGATGCAGCTAAGGAAATGACTTATTACAAGGTAATACCACAGAATATATAATAGTACTAACGTACAGAAGTCCGTCCCCGCGAAGACCATCAAATAATAAGCTACTCTCGCTGCACGGCAATAAAGTACAATTTCAAACTGCACAACGCTGCGTGGATAAAATTATATGCACCTACGAAGAAGAAAGAGAGGCGTCTCTTTCTGTCGCATAGCTCTGTCTCAACCGACACATTTCGGGGTTGCTACTCGCTAGTTACTGATATCATAGAAAACATTCGTTATGCCCATGAATAAACAATGAAATTACTAATAGGTACCTACTTATAAAATAAAATAAATCTACCTAATAGGTGAGCTGAGCATATTTAAAGAGCATAAATAATAAGTATTTCTAAGTAGTTAGAGAAGCTCGATGGCGCAGTGGTATAGCGCCTGGCCCAACGATTGCGGAGGTTAAGCAACTTTTGCAAGGGTCGGTTATGGGATGGGTGAAAAAAAAATAGTATTTTTTAGCTTTTTTCTTTACTGGTGCCATATTTCGAACTTCGATACAACTAAGTATGTAAATATGTATACAAAAAATACAATAAACTTTGGTAGGTAGGTAGGTACGTTAGTAATTAAGTATCAAAAACGAAGTGCATGCAGTTTCGCATTCGGCGCTTGACTGACTCGTTTCGTTGGTGACGTTCACGCGCTGCGCTCTCGTCGCTTGCACACGCCGCGCGTTTCGGTCGGCGCGGTGATATCCCTCGACAATGGCCCTCTTGGAGTGGGCCGCGAGCAGTAGGCTAATATAAAAGTTTAAGCGCGGAGTGATACCCCCCTGGCAATACCTAGCTAATACAAACAAAGTCTCACTCTCTTTTCTAACGTTGATCTTTTATTTAGTAGGTTCAATCCTAAATGTATGAGTGTAGATAAAGTAGTGTATGAAACTGCACATAACTAGGTATTAAAACACTCGTGTGATACTATTAAAAACCTCGCCTCATTATGTGGCAGTATCATAAACTACTATAATTCAAAAATCTATTACATTATAGGATGAACTTGTTAGGCACTGCTTGTAGGTCTGTAGTATGTAACCTGTGAATTAGTGTCGAATTAACTCTTCTCAATAAATGTTTATTAATGTCTATTAGGTATTTTAAAAATTAATGCTGCAATATGAAACAATGAACAGGCATTTAGATACTTTTAACTCAAAATACATATCTTCTTATCGAATGAGGAATAGTGGCCACCTCTGGTGTTAGAGTTTATCAAGCCGCCTGTAAGGCCTCTAACTTTGGCTTAACGACTATTATCAGATGACAACAACCGGGACCGACGGTTTAACGTGCCCTCCGAAGCACGGAAGCGCTCAGTTGTAATGCCACTTAACGGTCACCCATCCGACACCTGGCCGGACTGAGCGTTACTTAACAAACATTATCAATATTCCGATTTCGTCTGTTAAATTATAACTTTAAGTAATATATATATTTAAGTAGCTAGAACAGAATCTCGTGTCTTTCTAAATCTACATATTTTTATAGTTTACTTTAAAACTGCCTGAAAACTGTCGTAAAACTGGCAATTTAAAATCCGTTGAGCCAAGATTCACTTTATCGCTAGTCTGGTTACTTTTATGTGCTTTATGAGGTTCGGAGCATCTTGATCAGACATTTTGCACTTATTAAATCGTAAACTGCGAATATATGAAGCTCAAAGCTTCCTTAAATCTTTATCTAATTGTTATGATTTAAAATATTAGTCGCATAGGTAATAATATGTTAGACTATTCTAACAAATGAGTGATGAGCCAAATAAGTAGTTCTATGCTCTATCCTATATACTCTACATCCTACCGTATTTTATAAACCACTCTCAACGCTGAGCGGCTTCTTGAGATCATACTTGAGATGCTGTTCTTGTATTTAATATTTTAAGCTGGCAACTAGCATGTTTTCCGAACGAGACACATACGAGAAAAACTAGGTAAGTAAAATTCAAAAGTTTACTAGGTACCTACTTTTACACTGTATAGGTACAGTGTACGTACAGTCAGCAACGGCAGTCACCTGTCACTTTAGTACTTTATCATAGCAAATTTTTGACAGGTGTCGATCTCGCATTTTGAAACATTAGTCAAAAAAGTTAGTATGACACAGTACTAAAGTGTTAAGAAACTTTGCTGACCGTACGAGTAAACTTTTTTTAATTACAAGACTTTTCCCGCGCCTGAGTTTCCGAGTACCTACTTAAGTATAACCAGCCCACCTATTGTCTAATTTCAGAATCTATCGTAATCGCTTTCAAGATGTAATACATTGATGCTCTTTTTGGCATAAATAAAAACTAACCAAAGAAATGCAGCAATGTGTCACATCCATCTGTCAAATGAAAGAGATTGCGATAGATTTTGAAATTAGACAATAGCCCCCATAGAGATTATCTTTAAAGCCAGTGTGAATATGCACCTTCTGGGTGAGCTCGCTCAATCGCAGTCTTGGCTCTCGGATTTGATTCTACTATGCTCTCGGGCTAGATTGAGATTAAGACTAAACCCATTACAAATAAAACTAAAAAAAAAACGAGTTGCCAGGCTAGAAAGTTGTTCCCAGCGAATGCAACGCAATTTGTTCCAAAGTACAGAGAGCTGTGAGTGGGCACCCGCAAGCTTCCGTCTCGCCGCGGCTGGAGTGGCGGCTACCCCTTATTTAGGTACTAGATAGTACTTAAATATCTATTCTCTGGTACTATATAAATAAGCACCTAGTTCGCCAGTGGCTTTTGCAATCGCCATAGCTATTGCCTGTTACTGTGTTGATGACAAACAGTTTTTTGTTTTACACGTTTTGCAATAGTTTCGAAACCGGATAATGGATTGATACAATCACTAGTTGAACCCATATACGTAAACTCTTAACCCATACTCACGTAAAATTTTTGTTTTAAGGCGCTGTAGGTAGTGAAACTAGCGCCGCTACACTACATTTATTTTTATTACTTACTTAAATATTGACTTGGTTTACAAGTAATAAAAATAAATGTAGTGGCGGCGCTAGTTTCACTACCACCTCGCCTCCAGCGAGCCTAGCCACTGAAACCTGACTGAAATGAAAATCCTTTTTTATAAATATTCTGATGTTTGGATTACGATTTTGCGATAATAAAATGTTGAGTCTTTCTATAAAGCTCGAAATTAAGCTATGTAACCAAGTAGTTAGATTACATCCGTGTGCTGAAGTAAATTAAAAGTGAATTGACCTATTTATTTCCAGCCAAATAATACATCACTCAAATAAGCGCAAATAATAATAAATGAAAATATAACTTCTTTCTGATTTATTGTTTAAACCAAGGCATTTATAATCTAATTTTACTTTATAATCTACGAGTTGCAGATAGATAACAATTGTAATATAGCTTGGAACTGCTGAACTCTGCACACGGTAAGTAATTCAAAAGCTAATTCTCTCGCAAATCTGCAAGAAACTCCGTACTCCGTCACGCTCCCTCGAACATTACTTATTTAACATCTCGTTATCTTATCTCTGGTTATAATAAACACGCCACTCTCACCGAAGTTTAGTTTATAAATCACACCGTTTTCTTCTGCCCCACGAATATCCTTGCTTCATTTTTTTTACTTAAATTCTTAATCCTTATCGCAGCTAACACTGTTGGGCGGGCGGTATTGTTAATTTTTCGTCATCCTTTAATCTTTTCATCTTTTTGGAACACTGCCACTTTTAATTTTATTTAGAATATTAAATTGAAAATAATGTATTTGTTTATGATTTTTATTCGAAACACATTTTATATTACTTAAAAAAAATACGTTTGTTTAAACAGCGTGAAATTTTAATAATTTGGTTCCCGCCGTGGAGTGGTTCCACTCATGATTACAAGCAACTTTTAGTATGGGGCCAACTCTCCTCCTCGCAAAAACAAATCTGCTGTTCCATACAAAAGTGCAGTACCTACCTACTCGACCTTGATGTATGGAACAGCTGATATTTACTATTGTCTAATGTTTAAATATTACTTACTGATTACCTACCTTAATAATAAAAATGTGATAACTATAAATGCTATAGGTATAAGTTCTGCTATTTGTTTTCTTGCAGTCAATGGTAAAAAGTAGAGTAGACAACTCGTGAAAAAAATATTTCATCTCGGTCCTTTGTATCCCTCGAACTAAATTCCCTCTTTTTTCACTTGTTGTATAATCTACTATTAACGGATACTAGCGCGGTTTTGTTGAAAGTACTTTGGTAATTAGTTGGTGACTGAAGCTTCAGTCCCCCGTGACCACGGCAGCTGTAAAGGTGCCGAAACGTCGGGAAAATCAAAAAATCCATCCAAATACCAACTAATTACCAAAGTATACTTTCAATAAAACCGCGCTAGTATCCGTTAAAGCGTTTTATTTCACGTCACGTTTTGGTCGATCTGCAGATTCAACGTCGTGTGGGACGACCGTGACTCTGTAAACGGGGAGTTGCGTCCGTATAAGCTGTTGTACTTCCTTCAGGATGACACAATTGCTGTTAAGGTAAGTATTTTCTCATAATCAAACCTATTTACAGAATAGAACGTTTAGGTTTTGAGGCGCCCTACTACCCACTACTAGCGCCGCCAAAACATTTATTTTTATTACTCGTAAACTAAGTCAAAATTTAAAAAAGCTAAGATCATGCCCTTCTTAATTGTCTCTTATATTTTTCGAATAACTCTTCAACAGTTTTAATTCTTTCTCTAAGTTTTAAAATCCATTTTAGCTCAAAGTGGCCACTTTTGTATCCGACAAAGGTCGCGGGTTCGATCTTCAAGCCTCAAGGCCGATATGCTTGACATTCGGCAAGTATATAAGCATATCCTTATTTTTATGAATACGCCCATTGTTTAAATATATTTACCTACCTACCTACTTATATTATTTAAAATATGAATAAGTATATTTTTAAATGCTTTTCTCATCTATGTAAATGGTTTCAATTTCAACATGTAAGTATTCCAGTGTTTGATATCGAGAGGACAAATCTGAACTCTAACTTTTGCGTAAAAATAGGAACAACGGGAAAATTACGAAAATCCAATTGTTTTCCAAGGTGCCCTGTCATCTGTGCTTAATGTAACAGAGCTTCCTTCATTTGCGAGGAAGCTGCGCGGTGTGGGGATGTGTAGGGTACCAACTCTTTTCAGATACTTAATTATGCTCGCGTTATTAAATAAACAAACGTTCGCTCCGCTCTAGACATTATCCACCGAAGTTGCGATGAACGAGGCGAAAGGTGGAGGCGAAATGAAGTTACCTTATTTGTGTAAAGTTCCAAAAAACATTTCTATTTCGGGCCAAAACTTGAGATATTATTTAATGTTTACAGATGCTAAGAATTACCTATGCAAAAGGCAACGATTAGCATTTAGAACTAAGGCTTTCATGAAGGGCTGACAAATTATTGCCCACCCCAAACCACTAGACCTAGAGACTTGAAATTTTGTACACAGATACTTTATACAGTGTAAACACCCACAAAGAATGGATTTTTGGAAATTCCACCCGTAAAGGGGTGAAATGGGGGTTCAAAGTTTTTATGGTTCAAAGTTCAAACACGTGTACCATGGTTTTCCGAAAATCAACCCCTTAGGGGGTAATTGGGGTAAAAAACCCCAAAATCGATATGGGTGTCGGTTTTGAGGTTTTATGGGATTTTAATTGCGAAAATGGCATTTATCTTTAACTCAGTAGGTCAGCAGTCAGAGCATTGGACCGGACATCCAAAGGTCGCGGGTTCGATTCCCGTCCGAGAATTAATCTGGTGGTGCGAGTCGTATTTTTTAACCGACTTTAAAAAAATGAGGAGGTTCGCAAGACGACGGTATCTTTTTTATTTTTTTTTTATTTTTAACCGATTTAAACAATTAGTTTTTCATCTTAAAGAACATAGTTCGTGTGTGGTCCCATAAAAAAATTACAGAGATCTGGCTAGTAGTTTTTTCATAATCCTGAAAAATATCAATTATTTAGCTTGCCATCGCACGAGTTTTTACGGAATTTCGGACATAACATCTTTGTTTATGAACCGATTTAGATGATTCTTTTTTTGTTTGAAAGGGTATACTTCAAGAATAGTCACATTTTAATTTTAATCGGTATGGGACTTTGAACTTCGAAGATACACAAGGGAACTCCTCAAAGTCAAATAGTATATTGACGCTTAAGAACCAAGACCATCTATCTACACTTTTGGCGATTTTTACTTTTTAATGCAGTTATTTTTATGGTTGATTTACGCATCGCTTCCTTTTATCAGTTACCTGAAATTCGCATTAAATAAGGAGTTATAAAAAAAAACCAATACCACCTAAGTAACTAATTTTAACCAAATACCAGCTATCTACATTAATTTCAGAATTAATTAAGCTTTTGTTTGAAGAAAAAAAAAACTTTTTTCGTTTTTTCGTCTCCTGTGAAGTCGACTTTTTAAGCGTTCTTAAGCGTCGATATGTAAAGTGATTTAGATTTTGGTAGGTTTATGATAATCCAAAACAAACCAAACCATGGTCTGCGATGCAACGTTCTCGAAATTGAAATCTAGGCATTTTACCATTGAAAGATTATAATATAAAGTTAAAAAATATTTATCTACCTATTACTAAAAAGTTGAAAATAAAAAAACTTAAAAAAAAAAGGAAAACCTCCTTCAAAAAAACCTGAAAACAAAAACAGCTTCAAAATTAAGAACCTGAAAACTGGAGGACAACTTCATTTTTTTTCTAAAAGCCCCACCCGACTTCATTAGACGTGTTTTATTAACATTGATAATTGTAACGAATGATTCGAATATTATTTCTTGCTTTTTAGAGGTATTTAATTTTGAAGCTGTTTTTGTTTTAGATTTGAAGCTGTTTTTGTTTTCAGGTTTTTTTGAAGGTTTCCTTTTTTTTTAAAAGCTTTTTTATTTTTTCTAGTGTATTATTTAGTATTGTATAAAAATAGCATTGTGAATGCAAAAATCTCAAATTTAAAAACCTATGTTTTAGTTTAAATGCGTCTAATACCTGTGATTTTAATCTAATAAAATGCAACGCGAAACTTAAAAATTATATAAATTCATATTAGTCGCCTTTTAAGACACGACGTCCCTGACTTTGAAGGGTTGGTATACTGATCTACTCCGCTTTTGGTGGTAGCTTACAAAATTATCAAAATGAAAAGATGTTCAAAAAAGCTTTTCTACTTATTAACAAATTCAAATTCATGATTAAGGATATTACTTTAAATAAACGAGAGAGGATTCTACGAGATTTTGCACTTTAATTTGGGAACACGCGAGAGCCGTGGAGTTGGGTCCAGGCCAGGCCAATGAATATTTATCGGGGGCTCAGCACGACTGCTGGCCCCAATTATGAAGCTCAATGAACATTCTTTGTATCCGAGACACCTACTCCGGGTTCGGGCAGTAATGAAACGTTGAAGGTTTTCGGCCGATTAATAACAATTAAAAAATATTGTTTTATTACGCTAGAATGCTGAACAGTTTTGAATGAATGGAAAGAGTTTATAACTTAATAATGTAGCTAGCTAATCTGAGCCTGTAGCCAATGTCAAATTTACACATTTTCGCTATCGCTTCGCTCCAAAAAATGTATGGAATTGACGTTTTAAAATTCGATTGTAAACGAAACCTTATGTCAATCCCATACATGTTTCGAAAGCGAAGCGATAACGAAGATTTGCAAATGTTACTTTGGCAAGGCCCTCTGTTTACATCTATATAAAATGTTCATTCATACAAAATGATTGTGAATAATAATTATCTTAGATTAAAATTATTTTTAAATTTGAGATTTTTGCATATTATATAATTTTTATACAATACTAAATAATATACTAGAAAAAATACGACTCGCACCAGATCAATACTCAGACGGGAATCAAACCCTAAAATTATTGTTTAGTTTTTAATTTCTTCCTGTCTAAGCAGGGAAAAAAACTATAAACACCTTTTCATGGTGTAAAAAGGAGGTTTTGACGTCACAACAATATTTAATGATTAAACGAACTTACCTGTAAGTGAAGTTCTATCATTATTATACGAAGGATTCGTCCGTAGATATTAGTATATTAACACATGTAGTACCGCTTTTGCATGTATCACCACTTAGCACGTTATTTTAAAGTAATAACCTAAAAAACCTGAAAAGAGAAGGTTTTTGACTTAAAATTGACAGATAATTTGACATTTCCGGTCAGAGTTCTCCTCGTCATCACTAGCCGCCAACCACTTCATTTAGTTTAAAGTCCAAATCCTATGATATTTCCTCATTTTCTTCAGTGGGTAGATAGTTATTGTAATTTACAATAATGAGTAGGGAGGGTGGGATTCTATACTAATATCTACGGACGAATCCTTCGTATAATAATGATAGAACTTCACTTACAGGTAAGTTCGTTTAATCATTAATTATACTTCAGATTCGTCCTTGATATTAGTATATTAACACATGTAGATGTTTAAAGCATTATAATAAGAAAATGGAAATATCATTTCTTGCGTATTAGTCTTTAAAAAAAAAAAAAAAAAAAAAAAAGAAAAGAATACCATTTAACATAATTCTGAACGTTTTACATGATTATTATTAAAAACAGTACCTACAGATGGTTGGTACAAAAAAAAAATATGCAAGGTTGGTTTGGAAAACTCCGTTTTATTATTATCGATGATAATATGTTTTAATATTTTCCGAATATAGTGGGAGTCATTGACCATCTCGCCGTATTACCTAGAACATCTAAAATATCATTTTTCGTTAGGGCTATAAAGGTATAGGCCGGCGACGTCGAGTGCTAAAATTGGTTGGACACGAGTCTACTCCACTATCATTAAATGTTTAATTACAACAATCTATAAATTACATTACATGTCATAATAATATATGAATTTAATTTCTTTCTAAATAAGAAGTGATTATGAACTTTTTATTATACTTAATAATTATAATACCTTCTTGTATTTTTTTTTTGTATTGTTTGCATTCTTTGTGCAATAGGCAAGGTAATTAAAGTTAAACTTTTAAGATAAAAAAGTTGAAAAAAGAAGAGAATTGGTTTTTTTTTTTTTTTTAATAAAAATAATTAAGTATTCTAAGATATACATTGTATTTGAACAATGAAGTCTACGCAAAGGCGTAGTTAGATTCTTTACCAAACCTTGAAATTAGCTCAATTTTGTCTATTTAATAATGAACGCAATATTATGTAATACTGATAATTTGTGTTATACACTTCTGTAAATAAAAATGAGTTTATTCTGTTAATATTATTGTTAAATAATCGAACCGTTTCTGTTACCAATCTCTGTACTTCCTGATAGCATTAGCAGACAGCAGCTTCAATAATAACATAAATAATATGTGTAACCTGTAAAATAATACCACCTTGATAATGTTGTTAAAACCAATTTATTTGTGCGATTTCAGTCTCTGAAATTGAAAGTTATAGGATGTTAATATTTTATATTAGGATAAGAGATTCAAAGGAGTACCATATATGGTACCAGGTAAGAGGTACCAAACCAAGGCTCAAGTCAAGATTGTGACGATCATGATGGCACAATCGTTACACCTCTAGCTTAAGAAACTGGTGGAAAATAATTGAAATAATAGGTAGCTTAGTGTCAGAATAGACTTTGTACAATACTTAACCAAAATAGTATTGTGAATGCTAAAATCTCAAATTATAAAATAAATGTTTTTGGGATCCAAATGCTAGAAATAGAAAAAAATATATATAATCAACTACATTTTATTTCTACTGCCTAATTCGACTTTCATTCGAATTTACTCAATCTCAATCTGGAAAAAAAAGACAAAACTGATGATAAGTTTTTTTAAATTAATGAATTGAATAATTTTTATTTAGCATCAAAATAAATCTAGAATACTTAACACCCCGTACTGAATACCATAAGAAAAATTGCAATGAAAATATCATGAGCTGCATGTTATAGATAATTGATATGCAATTATTTTGCAATTTTATTCCTGGTGTGACCACAAACCCCTAGTCCACCCCGTTGTTAAAAGGCACAAAAGAAAATATGTCTACAATTATGTAGTCTCTGATTCGGTGTAAGTATCGATGACATTATACTAAGTAAAATAATACGATGACATACCGGTATCTACCAGTTTAATCAATTCATAAAAAAGGTCATAAAAAGATTTTTGTAGTTTTGTGAACGTTTGTCTTGTGAAGACCATTGCCATTACATTTGTAATATAATGAAAAGTTGTGACGGTAGCTGTATATTAAAAAGGAAAAAACATTGTATATAAAAAGATGAACTTCAATTCTGAGTCCATTATAGTAAATATTGTCCAATAACAGGGGATTCATGCTGTTTTTGTTTTTATGACGTCATAGCTGGCGGCGGTAGTTTTTGTAATAAAAATATGGACACTACAATGCCCAAAAGTTAAGATTTTTTAATTCGTGTATTTCTAGTACTTTCCTTATCAATATTAAAACCTTATAGGTGATGGGATCTCTAGACTGTGTTTTTTAAAAACAATAAGCATTTTTTAATTGTGATATTATTATTTTTACGTACTTATAGTACGTAAATTTTTCTAAAAGCTAAGTTAACTTTTAAACAGTTCTTAACTTAACCTGGGGCCGTACTCTGAGCTCTTATAACAACCTGAAAGTAATGTTGTTACAGGGACAGAGCTATACATCGCGTATAGCGCCATCTCAATCACAACATCGCTTAGATATTACTTTTGACAATCATAGTAGGGGGGGCTGATATGACAACCTGTTTCTTATTTTTTATTAATTTTATTTTATTTGAACATAGATCACATTCTGTTGAACCTTCAACAAAATGGAACAAAACTATTATTTATATGTATTATAACTGCCCGAATTTTAGTCATATTAATGGTAGACTACAATATATCTCTGGAGATGGTATAAAAGTGAATCATTAAACAGATACACTCATAAAAAATATAAGAAAAATATAATAATAATCTAGGTGCCCTGCGTAGCGCGGCTAAATGGTAAGTACTTCCACACATAGACGATTACCGGCCCCAGCAATTGAGTCGACCTTTGCGCCTGTAGTTGGCGACCACTGCCTGTATTAGCTGAATACAGACAAATGCTACACCAACACGCACCCTCACGAATACAATATCCTAATTTGAATGCATCATCGGCAACTGTTTGGATGGGCCGTAACGCCCGTCTGCGAGTCTGCTGTGATGTGACTGACGAAACAAATCGCTGATGGAGCTTCCTCGCCGCGTCTCGCTGTTCGTTTGCCGTCGGAGATGAAGCATGTTGCATACCTGCCTACGTCTTTTGTTTGTCGCTTTTAAGTTAAATAAATATATAAATCAGTTTAAAAATGTTTTATTGAGTACTGCGCCCGATTTACTTACAGTTTTTTTACTTACACTTCACATCAGGCCTGTGGCCAATGCATCATTCATATTCGACTGAACTGTCGGTGGCAGTTTAAGCGAAAAGCCTCAGCTACACTAGAGTTGACCGTGTACGGTATAACCGAACGTCGGTATGCCATAATGTAATAATGTAAAAAATGCGAAATACTGTCACAAAAAAGATGTATTAGTTTTGTATTGGAAAGCTGTCTTAACCACAGATTACATAATACTACACCTTAAACATAAGTGATACTTGTAGCTAAAAAAAAAATTCACTTCAGAAACATCATTTTCAACACACTCACAAAAATCAAATTTGAAAAGTAATAGAGATAATTTGCACAAGGGCAAAGCTTAGGAAAAAAAACATACTAAATAGTTAGGTAGTGATTAACAGATTTTTCAACATGTTAGGTCTACCCGCCTGAAATACAAGGTGTCCTAGTTTAGGCAAATGTTACTGTATACCAACAAACATTAACTGCAATTATGACTTATGCATTTATAAATAATAAAATGTAAGGATTCTGTTAATCCATTTTTATTTCATTGAAATTTCTATCAGCATGCCAGCAGCTAGCTATTTCAGCAGCTAAGCTATTTTACATAAAAGGTGTGAAGTATCAGGTATGAGCTAGTTGCTGTACAACTCAATATCTGTTAATATAAGTTCTTAAGTTTTAGCATTTATAGCTAGCTCTGTCAGTTTTGTAAACTATAAATTTATCTTAGTACCGACGGTACTCGTATTATACCGTTGAGACTAACTCAACTCAACACCAAGAATATCATGATATGATGATATCAGAACTCATACCTGATGAACAACGCTCTTGTCAGGGCTGCTGTTGCAGCTACAGTGCAGCGGCCGCCTGCCTGGAAGGTGAATTCAGCGGACGACGGAGTCACCCGATTGGTGCTCGGCATCGGTTCCAACGTGGCAACCTTTGAGGGTAGTCTGCTTTTTACAATGCCGCGTCGTCAACGGCACTTTGAGTTGGTGTAGTTGTTGCAGTTGCGTTGTCTGACCTATCTATGCGGTGAAATAGTCCAGTATAACTATCTCGAGTGCAATAGATATTTAGTTGATGTCTTATTAGACACAATGCTTTGACAGAAAGTACCCAGTATGGTAAATTCGCATCAGACAAATAAATAAACTGACAGAAAGTACCCAGTATGGTAAGTTCGCATCAGATAAATAAATAAATTGACAGAAAATACCCGGTATGGTAAGTTCGCATCAGACAAATAATTAAAATAATGGTAAAAGCCCAGTGTGGCAGTTACGCATTCATAAAGGTAAGCAGGTTTAACCAAGTAAACGGCATTGAATAGTGTTCCTCCATCTTGACTTCTTCTTCTTCTTGTCCTCTTCAGCCTTGAAAACTTTTACCTTTCTTCACGCAGCATTTTAAATAAAATTTAATTTTCACTGTAAAAATATAATTCTAAAGAAGTCTCACATTGAGACTGTATACGTGCGTCCGTGGCGAAGCACGAAAAACGAATGAAGTGGTTGGCGGCTAGTGATGACGAGGAGAACTCTGACCGGAAATGTCAAATTATCTGTCAATTTTAAGTCAAAAACCTTCTCTTTTCAGGTTTTTTAGGTTATTACTTTAAAATAACGTGCTAAGTGGTGATACATGCAAAAGCGGTACTACATGTGTTAATATACTAATATCAAGGACGAATCTGAAGTATAATTTTTGCAGGAACTACACGACGACCGGGGTGGAAAAGACCCTTTCCCCTTATTACTCAAGAAAACAAAGCTCCCAAAGAAATGGAAGGAGAAACCCGGTAAGTCAATCATTTACGTTTAGACGGCCAATAATCGCAGTAGTGTTTTAGTCCGTTATCATTTCTTTCTAACTCAGCACATTGAATTTTGTTCTGTTATTTATCCGAGGAGCTCGGACCATTTTTTTTAAGGCGAGGCCAGTTCACGAAATTTACTTTTTCACTATGTCTTTAGAATAAGGTTGAATATTGCATAACTTTAATTGACGCTTCGCCAGAAATTTGACGAATTTTAGTACATTTTTATTGATTTCTGAAATACTGGATCATTTATTAAAAATGTACTCGGTTATTGTGTTAGATCGATAAAAAAGCTATCCTTTTTGCATAAAAAATCATATCACTGTCGTTGAAAATTACGAAATCTGACCATTTGAAATTTATTTTTATAAGTTTTTATGGTGTTATTCAGGATTTTTTTACAGAGTTACCATGCAATTTTTCAATATTCTGTTCGGTTAATTTGCTTCTTTGTTTCTTTCTCAGTCTACAGTAATTTTTGTGAAGTAGAATTTTACATTAGTTCTTCACATTGGATGTTCATAAATCTGACTTTTCATCAGATCGTGAACTGGCCTCGCCTTAACTCGAGCTCCTCCGTGCTTCGGAAGGCACGTTAAGCCGTTGGTCCCGGCTGCATTTGCAGTCGTTAATACCCACCAATCCGCATTAGGCCCGAGTGGTGGGGTATGGCCCATCCTCCTTACCAACCCATAAGGAAGGCCTGTGCCCCAGCAGTGGGGACATCAAAAATGGCTGATGGACAATTATTGTCAACAATTAATAGGAAATTTCATTAAAACACAGTTTGCTTCTTGTTTTGATGAATTTTTATTTATTCAATTTTTTCCCTATATCATTAAAAAAACAGACAGCAGCTAGGACAACTTTCTCGCTTTTCGCATCTAGTGGTGGTTAAATTTAATCCTCATGTTGACAAGATCTCATGTGTAGCACAAATAGTTTTAGTAAGTAAAAGTGATAAGGGCTCTTTTGTTCGAGAAAGCTTAAGAATCACCAAAAAAACTATAATGGTCTTCAATGGCGCTTGTAAGAAATCTTCGCCACAAAATTCCGATAAAAAATATACGTGCGATATGTGCCGCGGAGCGCGGGAAAATATCGAATTCCTTCACAGTAATGGTTCAATCAAAATAACGGAGAACGATGATATGAATGTCTTTTTATGTCGGTCGGTATTGATCGTCACGATTTTATTCAGTAGGTAAGTACCTAAGTTAAACGTGGTTAAATTAAATTTCCTTAAAATGGTTTTCCTAAAAAACGTCTACTACAAAACAAATTGTATCAAGTTTTCCTAATAGATACAAATAAGTAACAATACCGGTAGGTACCTAATTAGAATCGTCATAGCAAGTTGGCTAACTATTGCTTTCAATGTTTTAAAATAGAAATCTGTCTGCAAGATATATCTAATGAGATGTATCTTGTATGTATCTTGCATCACCTCTTTTCGTCGTAAAAGTAAATCTTAATTAAACAAGAAAACTTAAAAATACTATTTTCTTACAACTCAAATATACAATTCGATATGACCTACTTCTAATGTAATAATATGGATTTTAGGAGGAATTATTACTTAAATACATTCAATTATTTACTTTGACATAGGTAATATTATGCTATAGCTCTCTTCCAAATATCTGAAGGCAACTTCTCCAGCACAAGTGGTTTTCAATTGTCCTGTCGAAAGTTTCTATCGCTTTCAAAATCGAAACCCATTGGGGATTATCTTGTGCACCGGAGCGTCCGCGAACAAAGCGGAACAACGAAATGCAATTTGAAAAGTTAAATATGCGGAAGGAAACATAAAGCCTTATTCAAACGTAGTAAAAGTACAAAAAAAATTGTAACACTCATGGACAGTTTGATCAGAAATGTTGCTCTGTAGGAATTTCCAATTTGCAATTCACGTTTTAGGTCTGTTAATAGTACTTTAGTTCTTAATGAAATTAGTAAAGTTTCCGGTCCGAGATTCAGAACAAAGCTGTATTATTAGTTAGTGTTGAAATGTCTTAATTAACCCAGCAAAGAATTTCAAAATTTCAAAGAAAAAATGTTGCTTTCACATCCTTGAAAGTTTACTCTGAAGTCTGAAATTAGTCAAATCTTATGATTCTTCTTTTGCAGAAGAGGGCATGTTTGTCAAAGCGCCAAGCGTTACTTATGTTCGAAATTTTATGTTTATTATCTACATCCCAGCTCGATCACATTCGTAAAAAGACATTCTTTAATTTTCTCTGTGAAAGAAATTTAAAAAAAAAATCTGTTATACTTACCTAATAGGATTTGTTCATAGAATCCTACAATACATAAAACAGTTGTTTTAAATCTTTTGATATTTACAGGGAGTTTCATGATAACCCGTAAATTTTGTTTTTTTTATTTGTATGGAAAACTGCAAAGTGATAACCCTAGACGCAAATAAACTTTTGTTTTCATTAATAGGCACAAACAAAATACGATTTCTAAATCGTAGGTCTAGGGTTGCCACTATGCAGTTATCAAGGAAAAAAAAATTAAAAAGTTGCGGTTTTTTAATTTTATAATTTTCCGAGGTTGTATGCATTGTACCCTATCTACCATAAGTATTATATTTTATGGGACTTTCTTAAAACACGTGGATAATATGTAATTTTTAGTGTCATTTCCGTCCACCGTGATGGAGACGACCGAAGCCGAAGTCACGGAGTACTATTGCCCTCGGGACCTGATCATCGGAGAGACCATCTTCGTTCTTGGACGCAGATTTCTTATCTGTGACTGTGACAAATTCACAAGGAATTACTTCAAGTAAGTTTATTCCTAGTTTCGATTCTTAAATGTCGAAGTCGACATAAATGGTTGGGATTTTAACCAATATAACATAAATTATTAAACGATAGAAATAGTTAAGTAATTATCTTGAAATGTGAGATTTCAAAATACCTACCTAGAACCTAGCAGATAAAATTTAAAGCGAAAAGCGGCAAAGTATCTGTTGGAATTTCCAAAGAGTTCGCAGACGAGGAGTAAAATGTTTGTGTCTAGCTTTTTAATTAAAAGTAGTCTGGCCGAAAGAAAAGCTAGCCCGGCGTAGAAAGTTGAAAATGTATAATCTCATTGGAAAGCTTAAGTGCATTTGAGAGCTTCCATTGTCGAGTAGCTAGCACGCTATAAGCTCGCATTCGATTGTATATTGTAACTTTTTCTGTAGCTTTGCTTCAGATTCGGATTGCTATTTACAAATTGTCTATTACAACAAGCTAAAGCTTTTTATTGAGGTCATCGAAATGTATTAGTGTAGTTCCAGTTCGGTGTGTTCAGGTGGTTACGTTTTTATATTAGACTTTTCTATAATATTCCACTTTGATAAATCTAATAAGGAATTTTAAATCGGACATAAATCTGACTGATAATTCACATACCTACGCTTACATAAGTAAAATATAAACGGGAAAAAATCATTACAAGCTACAAAATCGCACGGCATTTTCTGCTACATTAAATCGAGTTCGTTTAAATTAATGCAACACAATCGTGGTTTTATTATGGAATCCGTAGAGCACAAAATAAATTGAATATGGAAATACGGATGAGTCTTTCATAAATTATGGGATCTGCGCAGTTAACATTTATATTGTTAAAATGAATTCGGATTTTTTTTCTAGAAAGTTGGTGAGATAAAAAACTTAGCTACGAACAATTGAAAACCCCTAGAATTAACCAGCATAGATATTAAATGTTGACAAAATCGTATTTAAAGCGATAAGTAATAAACTTAATTTTTTTTGGTACCCTTGAAAGCTATAATTCCATCTATTATCGGCTTTCATAACTTTTGCATTAAGTTCATGTAATACAGGACTTTTTAAGTCAAACATTCCCACAAATTAAGAATTTTATTTTGCAAAACATGATTGGGTGGGGAACCCTTTTTGAACGTCAATAATGTCTGTTCTTCTCCCGAGAACATTTATTTGAAAAATGTAAATAGTCCGTTTGACGTTGACTGATGATCGTCCGCTCGAGCGGATTTGTGGGAGCCGCTGGTGCTATTGAAATCTCAGTTTTGCATTCATCATTTCCGTTACGTATTTCTGTTTCGGTTCAATAGGCAATATGAGTGGCATTTACATTAATTACTCGAAGTTTTTTAGATTGAAATGTTTCAATATTTACTTATTATCATTATGCATAGGTACTTTACTTACTAACACACATTCGTACGCCTACACGTGACATAAGTACTTATGTGTTATCATGGCACAACATCGTTTCAATACAACGCTAGCTAGTTTCATCTTATGTATTAGACAATATAAATAAGTATTCAAACTATTAGTTTTTTGAAGCAACCACTAATTATTATGCAAGGTGTATATGTAACCACTCTCCAAATTTTAAGGATGTGTTCAGTCCATGAAACTAAACAACGTTAACAAGCCGTTGGTCCCGGCTGCATTTACAGTCGTTAACACCCACCAATCCGCATTGGGCCCGCGTGGTGGGTTATGGCCCATCCTCCTTACCACCCGTATAAGGAAGGCCTGTGCCCCAGCAGTGGGGACATCAAAAATGGCTGATGGACAAGTACAAAACAGTTTCAATATCCTACATTTATTAGATTAGAATTACTATATTATTGGATTTTAATTACGATGAAGGATATAACGACGATTGACGACCTCCGTGGTCGAGTGGTTTGCACGCCGGTTTTCAAGGCGTCACCATCTCTTGAGGTCCCGGGTTCGATCCCCGGCTGGGTCAATGTAGAAAATGAACTTTTCAATATTGTCTCATGTCTGGGTGTTTGTGATACCACCGTTGTCTCTGATTTCCATAACACAAGTGCTTTAGCTACTTACCTTGGAGTCGGAGCAATGTATGTGATGTTGTCAAATATTTATTTATTTATTTAAATCTGAAAACTAAGTCATTCTGGCTTAGTATTTGTTACTTCACTTTGCATACGAGGACACGGCTTCTAGGTTTTTTTATTCTAAGGGTTAAAGTATGAAATTGCCGACTTTTTTCTTACACATAGAAGCTCTCATATCTTCTATGATTAAGATGCTTTGTCCAGTTAAGTTCTTATTATTATTTCGAATTATGATCATGACGGCCTACTATCAGCTATAAAAATATTTCTGATTTTCTTTCCTTATCGTAAAAAAAGGTATCTTAAATGTGACTCCATTTTTCGTTAGCAGAAATGACACTTAGCCGATATATACTTTTTTTGAGTTAACTCATGTGGCATTAGTTAGCTGAGTGTTTAAACATTTGTGCATAAAAGTTTTAAAACATTAGCGTTCATGGTTGTTAAATTAATTAAGTAAAACAATGTTAGTATGGAAAATGCAAATTCTTTAAAATTCTCTAAACAAGACGGCAATTTCATACTTAAACCCCTTATACCTATATTATTACCTACACTCAGGGATTGAAATACCGTTAAAAAAATAACGATACAAAAAAAATAACGTTAAAAGTACCGTTAAAACATTTTATCGGTAAATTTACCGGTAAAAATAACGTTAAAATTATTGTACCGGTAAAATAACCGGTAAAAAAGTAACGTTATTAATTGGAATAACGTTAATTTTAAAGTAACGGTAACAAAAAGTAAGGAATAACGTGAAAATTAACGTTATTTACTGAAATAACGTTAATTTCAATGTAACGTTATCTAAAGTAACGTTATTTATTGACATAACGTTAATGTTAAAAGTAAGGTCAAAAAAGTAAGAAATAACGTTACATTTAAAAATAACGTTATCAATCCCTGCCACTACACCTTTCCTTGCAATTATAAATCCGATTAAGTAAAGAATGGCAGTTGCTATAGAATCAGAACAATTACTTCTTAACACGACATTTCCCGCTAACGATTAAATGCTTGGTTCAACATAGTAAGTATTTATAAGTAGAAATTAGTCTAGTTCGATCGATTAGAAATTAAACTAGGTAATCTAGGTACCTAAGCATTGTTCGCATTACCAAAACTAATTACTTAAGGCGTTGCAGGTAGTGAAACTAGCGCCGCCACTACATTTATTTTTATTACTCGTAAACAACGTCAATATTTAAAAAAGCTCATATAATAATTTCTTAAATTGTCTCTAATATTTTTTGAATAACTCTTCAACAGTTAACATTCATTCTGTAAGTTTTTAAATCCAATATTGCAAAAAGTGGCCACTTTGAGCTAAAATGGATTTTAAAACTTACAGAAGGAATAAAAACTGTTGAAGAGTTATTCAAAAAATATTAGAGACCATTTAAGAGATTATTACATGAGCTTTTTTTAAATATTTAATTGGTTTACGAGTAATAAAAATAAATGTAGTGGCTGCACTAGTTTCACTACCTACAGCGTCACCTACAGCGTGTGATAGGTACTCGTAAATAAAATTGGTTGCTTACACTCAACATGCAAACCATTTCAAGATCAACGCCGTTTTTCATGTTGTTTATTATGACAAACAATTATTGCAGGTTACTGCTATCGTTGCACTGAACCGATTACACTTTAAATGACCCATTTTGCGATTAACTGACATTATCACTAAATGAACTAAGAAGGACTAGAATAGCCAAATAAAAAATATAAACATCCTATTTATGTTTGAATTAAGGCGATTAATTGCAAAATATAAATATGCACAACACAACCTACCTTTATTGGCAGATGAAAATAATTTTGTAGATTACAAGTAAGTATAATATAACAAGCTATTACAGAAAGAAAATGCTATTTTCTTAGAAAAAAAACAAAGTACTTACTCAGATAACATTCGCATTACCCTACCTTTCTTGAATGTGCAAAAACGGCTGATAAGATTTGGATGAAATTCGGCACACAGATAGTTTATAGCCTGGATTAAAACATAGAATAATTTTTATACCGGTCAAAGGATCCCTAGGGATTATCAAAATGTCCATGCGGACGAAGTCGCTAGTATTGTCTAAAAGCCACAGAACTAATTAAAATTTACCTTCGCAAATAAATAAAAATGATTTATTTACATAAAGTTTCAATTCTAAACAAGTTTTGACAACCCTAATAAGTAGATTTGATACACTTGTGTTAGGGATATCTCGCTCAAAACCCTTGAACCTTACAATAATTATGTTAATAATACTTAGGTATAGGTACTATAAAAGTATTTTAAACAAAATAAAGGTAAATTAATTAAAACAACAATTTTCAAAAAGGTAAGTTTGCCTGGTTTATAAATTTTGTGTATGTGTATGTATATGGGTGCGTGTGTGTGTAAGTGTGCGTGTGTGTGGATGTGTGTCTATTTGTGACATAATTCTATAATGAGGGCTTTTCACAGTGACAAAAACTGTAGCCTCGATAGATGGCGTTGATAAAAACAGGTGACAATGTGATTTTTTTACTAAGCTTCGAAGAGTATCAACACCTTCTAGTGAGGCAAATAATTACTATTTTTAGGCTTCGAAGAGTATCAACACCATCTAGTGAAGCAAATAGATACTATTTTTATTTTTTAAATGTCGCTTTGAAAACCCCTCATTAAATTATACAATTCTTTTTAGTATATTTTCAGCCTCTTCATATGATATAGTTTTTAACCTTAGTTTTTAAATAATAAGTAATAAGTGTAATAACATAGATATATACTTATATAAAATGAATGTTTGCCCTATCTAATATGTTTTGTGGCTTCATATCAGGTCCATGCTAAACATAGATCAACCGCCGCGAGTGGAAGTTCAACACGAGGCGAGGAAGGAGTTTCCTAAGGTGATTTAACACTTTATTTATTATTCTCTAGATAAATTATTAAATTATTTTATTATAATGGGGAACATGCATAAGTCACCGATTTTGATAAATTTGAGCTTGATCGCTGCGGACATGTATAAAAACATGATGGAACAGAAAAATAAATAAAAAAAATTATTATTTTAGTTTTATCACACAGGGGAAAATAGTGTTTTATAATTTTCGGATATAATGCACTTAACAGTCGGATAGAATATCAAATAAGACATAATAATTTTGTATGACACATAGGTATGTACTTAAACGCAATATTTAGGGAGATATTTGAAAATTCCTGGCTAACTTCATACAAACGTGGCATAAGTGACGTCACAAATTTTGACCGTTTTGTATAGAACGTTTTCGGCGGGTGCTGCTGCACGCTAACTTCAAGTGAATAGGTATCACGAGAAAAAAACCCAAGAGAAAAGTTTTAATATTACAGTTGATTATCTCACGCATTACCTATACTTTTTTTTTGATACAAAAAAAATTGCTGCATGTTCCCCATTATAGTTTTAAAGTGATCATTGTTGTTAATTACTAACATACTAACACTAAAGGTAAGTACTATAAGGTATTATTATTATTAAAATATTAGAATTAAATGATAAAAATATGTTTTATATCTATCGGGATATGATGCGCACTAATCAATCATTATCGGCTTTTGTGTTGTGATGTGACGACCTTTCCAATTTCACCATTATTAGGTAGACAATACACTTCCATTTTTTTTGTTTTCTGTCAAATGAAAGGTAAAGACTAAAGTAATTATGGTAAACCTTTAGTTTGACATTCGGTAAGACGGCGCAGTGAAGGAGCTTATATTTTCCAATGCAAGAAAGACTTGATAAACTTGACATGAAAAATTGATGGTAAATACCGTCTGAAAATTAAAATTAAAATTCAGTCATACTTAATTAAAAGTAGCTACTAAATACTATCGGTGTTATTACAAAAGATTTTTAACACCTGTTTAACTTACTGCCGTACTCAGAGACGTCAGTTAAGGCGAGGCAGTTCCCGAAATTTACTCTTTCACTAGGTCTTTAGAATAAGGTTGAAAATTGCGTAGCTTTAATTGACGCTTCGCCAGAAAATTGACGAAATTTAGTACATTTTTATTGATTTCTGAAATACTTGATCATTTATTTAAAATGTACTCGGTTATTGTGTTAGATTGATAAAAAAGCTATCCTTTTTGCATAAAAGATCATATCACTGTCGTTGAAAATAACGAAATCTGACGATTTGAAGTTTAATTTTATGGTGTTATTCAGGATTTTTTTACAGAGTAACCATGCCATTTTTCAATATTCTGTTCGGTATTGTGTTTTATGACATAATGTTCAGTCTACAGTAATTTTTGTGAAGTAGAATTCTACATCCGTTCTTCACATTGGAAGTTCAAAAATCGATCTTTTCATCAAATCGTGAACTGGCCTCTTCGTGTCGTGTAGTATAAGACTATCACTATGGAAAAGAAAGAGATACTTAGCACCAATTTTAATGAAACATTAAACTTAATTGACGTCTCTGAGTACGGCCGTAAGACACTGTTTAAATGTCATGCTGTCTTTTTCAAACAATATTGTCAAAAAGTGACAGCTTCATATTTAAACAGTGTCTAAATTAAACAAGTGTTTAAGAATAAGTATTTTTATTTCAGTAGCCTATCTTAATTTTTCTCGCAAATAGGCCTATATTAAAAAGCGTCGTATTGCACACGGTTGGTAACTGGTTTATAAAACTCCTTACCAACCTTGCATCATATTAAACTACTATTCTAATAGCACCGTATTGACCATCAGCCATTGTTTAATGTCCCCACTGCCCGGGCACACGCCTTCCTCATGGGTGGATAAGGAGGATGGGCCATAACCTACCACGCGGGCCCAATGCAGATTGGTGGGTTTTAACGACTGCAAATGCAGCCAGAACCAACGGCTTAGCGTGCCTTCCGAAGCACGGAGGATCTCGTGATAATAAATTTTTGGTCACCCATCTTATGACCGACCCTTGCGAAAGCGAGCTCCTGGTATAGCACCGTATATCGTTGTTGAATGTTTCAGAGTATACCGCCTCATATTGGAATCGGCACACCGGAAGATACCCTCGGCTCCTGTTTCGGGTTGGTGCCCAAACCTCCCCACAAAGACGTGATTAAATATAACCTGAATGCTAACAAGGTAAGATGAGACTCATTCATTTTAAAACAACTGCGTATTAATGTTTCCATTAGGTATTAATATTCCTCGTTTATAGGGTTGATTAAACCATTAGTGAATGACTCTTGAAATTCAGTTGTTTGTTTTAAAACTTTTGTAGTAAACTTTTCTTGTATCTTTTTGTTGTAAACTTTTGTATTAATGAATTTATTATTGTTGTCAATTCACATTTCATTAGCATTAGGTATTCCATGTATCATACTACTTAAGTAGTTCTATTCTTATCGGATTTTACTGTTAAATATTTATTTATATAGGTACGGTTTCTCAATGTCGCTAAAGAAAACTTACGATTGAGAAACTTCGTTGCTCGTACATCCAAGCAATCCGACCGACGACGTCCGACAGTCGAACGCGCTCCGTAAATAACTTGGCCACCTTACAAGTCGCCCTCAGTATCTCACTTCGCAGGTTGTTCACGAGTTCGCGAGTCAATTAAAGTTGCAGCAGACGCAGACATAAACGAGACACTCGCCCCCTATCTCAGGCTCGGATCGCAGTGGAATCACTACACACTAGAAATTCTCTTAAAATATTTAAACATCCAACTTTGCGAGCACGAATTTCTTGGCACATTCAGAAAAGTTTCTTTTGTTGGGGCAGTCAGAAGTTTTAAATGTGCAATTCGGTTTTGATATTATTCTGTCTGCATTCGAAATAGGCAATACGTTGTCTCTACTCAAAAATGTGTAAGCATGGAACAGAGGTTTTGTTTTTCTTCTACTGGTAAATAATAAAAAAAAATATTTTCCGATTTTATTTCCGACGATTTTTACGTGTCCTCCATCTCGTTTGCTCTAAGATAGAGAGCCTTAAAGCTCAGGAAGCTGGCAGGTAGTAAAGGTCCAAATAATGGCAGCAAAGGACTTATGGATCAACTTTTAGACTAAGTATTAAAGTTTGTTTGGCCAGTCGCGGTAATTTTAACGATAATAATTATGAAAATGCGCCAAATTATTCTCAAACGAATCTTAAATTAAAAAAAAATTTCGGGTTTGACAGTACTCTATGAAACTGACAGCTCTTCCATATTGTTAAGGAGACCTTTACCAAAGATTTCAGCTAAGAAGCTTTTGAGTATTCGGCCGTTAGTAGCCGGTTCAGCCAGAACTTATTCCCAACTTCCAACCTAGCTAGTTAGCTACCCAGTAGTAACCCAGGTACCCACCCCAGGTTTGATGTTTGTAATATTTTGTGTCATCTTCCAACCTACCCCAGGTTAGAAAATAGGAATATACTTAATCTTAATTATTTTTGTTCCCAACTCCCAACCTCCCAAAAATGCGGTAAGTAAAGTAATCGACTATAAGTTTTGACAGTACATTAATGACAATGATAAAAAGATAAATATTCCTATTTTCCAACCTGAGGTGGTGGAGGCAGGTTGGAAGATGATACCTACATAAAATTGCCAACATTTAGGGTGGATAGCTACAGCTAGGTTGGAAGAGGGAATATGTCGTTCGGTCATACATAGGTTATTTATTTATCATAATGCAACTCATTGTGCCGTTTCCCAGTACCTCCGCTACCTGTGCGAGATAGACTGGATTCACCCCGAGGACAACGGGCGCAAGTTCGTGCTGTCGTACAGCCTCGCCGATGGCAGCATCAAGATCGGCGAGATTCCCCGCCGCAACTCCGGCATCAAGGAGGGGAAATTCCTCAAGTCAATGAAATTGCAGACACCCGATTCAGATCCGAACTTCCCTACTTATTACACACCTGACAAATTCTATATTGGTGAGTTTCTACCTAGTAAATGTCGAGACTAATCGCCTGGCCAATTAGCTTGAACTAGGTAGTACATCACCACAGCCATTTGTTTATCTTATTCTACTTTTGATAGCGTTCGTCTGTTGTAGTTCCTGTCATCTAAGTATCCAAGTAATACCATCAATATTTAAGTATTTAGTTTTCAAGTGTAGGGTTTTCCACATGGAACGTGAATGAGGACATACACGTCGTCAGGACGGTCGAGTGTAGGGTTTTCCAACATTTTGAATGTTTTAACTTAAAAACTCAGTGTTGCCACCTTGTGAAGTTTACATGAAATCAAGCCTAAATAAATTTTGGTGTATGCAGTAGCTTGTAGATTTGATAGTTACGTACTAAAAGTTTACAAGAATTACTTAGCCACCAAAATAATAAAAAAACCTATTTCAAACGTTTCAGGAGCCATAGTACCAGTATTCAAGCATCGCTTCAAGATCATCGGGTGCGACCTGTTCGTGTACCGCTACATGAGCGCCAACACTGAGAAATTCCCGCAGGAAGTGATCGACAACGTGCGCAACTACCACATGCGCGAGGGCAATCTCAAGGACGAACTTGGGGTAAGTAGATGTGATCATTCTTCATTGGAGTTGACACCACCAAGTCTTTTTGCTCTTTTACCTACACTACTACAACGAACTATATTTTACAGAGGTTATTGTTTGTAAATATTATCCACGATTAATTTTAATACCAGACTATTGATTAGAAACAGACGTAAAAACATTTTTGTTTTGCAAACATTTAAAAATAACACTTCGTACTATAACCCCATAGTAAGAATGTGCCGGCAATATAATGATTTAAATAATGATTTAATAAAGTCAGATAAGCAACTCGATATCTACACTACAAAACATACTGTTTTTAAGTCCCACGTCAAAAAAAAATTATGTTGATGTCATTTTCTATTATATTTTTGATAATTATAATTCAATCATTAACTTTATAAGTAATAATTCAATAATTTATGTCAAATTAATAACTCTGATCGCTGTAATAATTTCAATAATTAACTCAATATTTTCCCATAATAATTATGTAAACTAAACATTATTAATTAATGCAACTTTTATAGTACCAATTTATAATAATGTAATAATTTAAATGTTTTCGCATCGCATGTATTTCTGTGTGTGCACGTGTTTGGATGTCAGTTTGGTTCAAGACATGTCTAGCTGTTATTGTGTGCTATTGTTAACTGTCATCTGTTGTGTATGCCATATGAATATAAATAAATAAATATAAATAAACTATAGAACCTTAGCTTCAATCTCAACGTTGGAATTTTCGATACATTTGTACATGGTGCATGTAGCTTACGCACGTTGAGGCGCGGGTTACTTGCGCGGGGGTGCGATACTATGGAGCTGGACCCGCACACGTCTTTCCGCGGAGCATGTAACCTGAACAAGTGCCTCAAGTTGCGCGGGCTACTTGCACAGTGTAAAAACACCCTTACCCCCGGTAACGATATCGATATCTCATTAGTCAAATTATGATTTAAGTAGTTTAGAAGCTATGAGGAAACAGATTAACATACATAGGTACCTACATACATACATCGGTCAAAACCATAACCCTCCGTTTTGCTTCGTCGTAGTCGGGTAAAATGGTATTACTTGATGATCCCGACTTTTTATCGAAAAACATTTCCTTTCATACGTACAGGGAGCAGTTCGCGAAGAACAAGCGGCGGTGACTCGCGCGGAACTGGCTAAGATCGGTCAAGCAGCGGTGGCGGAGCCGAATGCGATGGAGCGGTGCCTCGCCGCGCTCGACGTGGTGGAGGGCAGCGCCACGCCCGCGCGCCCGCCCACACCACCACCCACCACCGAAAGGATCTCCTATGAGGACTCCCTGAGAGTTGCCAGGCTTAGGTACTAATACATCGTTTGACGCTATTCGATTCGACATCAAGATAGATAGATAGATAGATATATTCTTTATTGTTCACCATAATAGAAAACATTACAAGGAAAAGAAATACATATTAAGAACAATTTGGCGGCCTTATCGCTAAAAAGCAATTTCTTCCAGGCAACCATTTGTATGACTGGAAGAAAAAGAATAAGAAGGTACCCAAGGTACCCCCTTTATCTTGAATGACTTGAATCCAATAACAATTCAATTTCGGTTTGGTTTCTTGGATTCTAGAGATTCCAATTGCAATTAGTTCACTCAACACTGCACAATATTGACCCTATTTTGAGCTGGTGTCGTAAAAGTACAAAACGGTACAATTCAGTGTCGATCGTTCGGGATTGATTTTACTCTAGAAATGTTATGCTTGAGGTAGTCACTCGTCGAAAACTAAGTCGTTGACAACTAAACTTTGGCAGGCAAACGTAGAAGACCGATTCCACAGAGCGATGCGGATAGCGCTAGACGTCTAAGCTATACTTACCTAGATTTCTTGTTGGTGGGGCATCGCTCCCTCCCCCGGAGGAGGGGGGCTTGGTAATAGGCATCCTGACAAAAGCTCTATTTAAATTGAAGAAAAAAATCGTTGAGATAAACTCAGGGTAGGGTGTTGCGTCAACCCGGTGCACACGAGCCAAATTACAGCTTGTCTATCTTTCAGGCTATGAGACCATCTTGTAACCATATAAAGTAAATACCTATTAGGTACTATAAAGTGATAAGTAACTATTGTATGTGCTAGACTAGAATATTTCATCCTTAAAGATATTACCTATCTTATTCCCAATCATGTGATTTTGTTGCAAGAAACTTATCGCACTTCCCTGGGATTCTTTCTCCTTCTAGGTACATTACAACATTTACCTTACTTTTCCGCAACGTCCAACACTCGCTAAATATGACTCTCTTTTCAGTAAACCAACATGCGACAACGTGACGCCGCTCAAAGGCATACTAAAGTCCGGCGCGGCCAAAGACGACCACCAGAAGGTGGTGTGCTTCAGCGGGCCGGCGGCGGACGAGCACCGCGGGCGCGAGCGGCCGCGCGCGCCCGACTACCCGCCCGGACAGCAGCCGCACTTCAACGAGGACGAAGACTTCTGCGAACGGTTCAAGGAGGCTGTGAGTAACAGCGATGTAGATGAAGAAGCTAATTCGCGGTTGTAATCGTGAGGTGGCCAAGTTTATTTTGGCTACCAATTTGAGTAGCTCTTGGTTGTGTATATTTTAGCTCTATAAAAGACTCTTGGTTGTGTTGAATAATATTAATATATTGTTTATTGACAATCGTACAGACAGTAGTAGTAAAAGCCAGCTAGAACTCTCATTTGTTAAGTAGTTACGATCATGCTTATCGCGATTGTGGTGCTGTAATGCTTATTTTTTGAATTTTTGTATTAGTATTTTAAAGAGGTGAATAACTACGGTATCCTAACTAAGTACAATTTGATATGTCGATATTTTGAAAAGGTATATACTTAATTCAGTAGGTAAACTCGGCGAGTAAATTTTTTTAACTACGGGCGCCACTAAGCACATTACCGCCTTCACATATTCATAGTGCCTTGTAATAAGTAGTGTTTATGTAGGTATTATTTGACTAAGTTCCTATTTTTAGTGATGAATTAAATGTAAATACCTGTAAGTGAACAATAAGTTTAATAAAATTTATTAGAACATTATAATGTATGATTTTTATTTATCTAAGTACATATTTATAACATTTTTCACCGTGTTTTTATTAGGTAGTTTGTTCATATTCACATTTGGCATTACCTTAGCTAGAATTTCGTTAAGTAAGTAATACTTTGGTCAGTCCGCTTTAAGTATAATTCACAGAATAAATATTATGATCTAGTGGTCGATGGTAAGTAATCCTTTTCTATAATTTTTTTATCTTATTTTAGTTATGGTAGTATTTTTAATTACATAAAAGCGTTATTTATATGCGTAACACAAATTAATTGTTTCTATATCTGCAAGTTATCAGCCTCCTAGCATAACCAGGAAATCAAAAAAAAAGATATGATATAGCGATTTATCACGTTTAACTGTCAAAAGACAGTTGATTTTGACAGTCGAGTATAGGTATCGATAAAACGCTATATCACGTGATATACTTATAACGAGTTTCGGTGTTCATGCTAGGGAAGCAAAGCAGGTAAATTTGCCTGCTCTGCAACATGGAACACATAAGGTTCTCCCGTTTAATAAGATGCCATTTTAGCCACTTATTTAAATAATATGTTACTAAATTAAATACTGGCTCCATATCTTGAGAAATAATGTCCTCGATTAAATTCTGTGCCTGGATCATAGGACGCAGAAGAACGGGCGGAACGCCGCGCAAAGGATATTTGCGCGTTCGATGTTATACCGAACGCCCAGATGACGGCGGCAGTTGGCGAACAGGAAGAAGTAAAGACCAAACTACCAGGCTACCTGGGCACTTATAGCGTGGATTGCAAACAGGTAATTTAGATGATAACTCGTATCTAGACCCTGATTAACAAACAAACCCTCCACCAACCCATGATTAACAAACGTCGGAAACTATCCGCGATGCTATTCTTTCCATATTTACTCTATGGTTTCCGTGTTCAAAATGTAAATTTTCTTTCCGACGCCGACGGACACTAACTCTTCCGACACCAAATATTTTTGTATTTGGTTATTAGGTTTTTACGGGCGATAGCCGATAATATACGTTCAAGACTTCCTCGTCGACATCGCTATCGCCTTCATTTGACAAATGGATGTGACACATTGCTATTTCTTTTGTACTTACACAAATTTGTATTTTGTGCCAAAAAGAAGTAGCAATGTGTCACATCCATCTCAAATAAAGCCATAGCGATACCACAGTACATATATAAGTTTTTCAAACAGTAAGAGCTAACGTCACTTAGGCCCTTTTGTCATTGCACTCCGTCGTATCGCTAGGGTTGGCATTCTCCGGCCGTCTCGTCGAATAGTAGGTATTGACACTAAAGCGAACGATGTTTCCGGGAAGCAGAAAGAAAAATGCGGCAATTTTAAAATTGAAAGTATATTATATAATTTTTAAGAACTTAGTAGGTACCTACTTACCTACATAGATAAACTTAATACAGTAATGATTATTCTTATTTATAAGTAAATAGTTGAGATTTTTAATCGAGCACAAGTCGAGCACACAAACCCAATCTGTACTGTGACATCGGGTTGCATAGCAACGACTGTTGATAAACATTGATGTCAGTTTGTAAAATTATCTATGAATAATTTATAATGATTAGGTTCTATTTTTTTATTATTTTATTACTTTAAGTAAATAGTTGAGATTTTTAATCGAGCACAAGTCGAGCACACAAACCCAATCGATGATACATTTTACAGGTTCGATTATTCAAAACATTTTACCTTTCAACATCGGCAGGAAGTTTAAATAATAAAAATTCAGATGAGTTTAAACATCCGTAGACAGCACAATATCGTTTACTCTGACGAATCATTTTGGCGAATCAATAAAAGTAAGTAACAATAGTCTCGGTGAACTAATCCACGCGATGTGACAACCCCGACTAAAGTACTGCGAACTTTGCTTAGAGCTCTGTGACGTCAGCCGTCAAATTCGATCGTTTCCATGGAGCTCCTATACTGTTTGAAAAACTTATATATGTACTGTGGCGATACTGACGTCACTTGCGCGGTATAGTGCCCTAAAAAGCACATACTGCCTTATTTACAGCCGATTTCGATAACCTATCATCAGTAAGAGATAGGCTTACTAAATTGTTGCCTAGATATTTCTTTTAAATGACGGGAAATAACAACAGTTGCCTGGGAACAGATCTATCTTGGTAGGAAGATAGATTATTGCAATCAGCCGTCAATGGACAACTCAAATAAGGCTCGGTTGTTTGTTAATGTCTCATGAGACAAGCTTATCTGAGCTAGTGGTCAAAAGTGGAACTAAGGTGATATTACATATTGTTATCTAAGTTATACCATAGACGATAGCGACGATAACACCGAGTCAGATAAGTTTGTATCTGTTAAAGTTAAGTTAAGATGGTGCAATCCAGCCTAAGTTTTCCTCTTTTCCCAGATACCGGAATACATGAAGCTCGCACCAGACGCGTACGAGCAAGCCAAGAAACATCGGCGCGAAGTGGCAGAGATCTCCCCGGCGGCGCTGCGAGTGGCCGACCACCCGCGCGTGCCGCCGCCCGCCGTGGACGAGTGCGTCCACCCGCCCCCAGAGGCCACTGGCCCTTGCGCGCGGCCTAAAGAAGAAGACGTGGCCTTTGCATGCCCCCATGTGGAACCGAAGCTACCCTGCTGTAGCCCTGATAAGACGGAATAGATTACAACGGACTACCTAGTTTGAATTTAGAATAGTGGAATGGTAATTGTGATAGAATTTTTCAATAACGCTATATGACGGACGGACGGAAGAACATAGTTATGTAACCTGTGTGTGAGTTGGACATTTAGATAGACGACTAGATAACTTATGGCCTGCGCCCACTGACGGCATAGCATGGAACGGCGTGGCACGGTACGCTTAGGCATACGATGATTTCGTATGCCTAAGCGTACCGTGCCACGCCGTGGCCTCCTGTGGCGTCTTGTGGCATCCCGTGGCATACACGACACGCTCGTCTACTGGGCACTCGCGAAAGCCCACCCCGACTAACCAGGTTCAACCTTATTTTAATTACTTTAGCACTGACATTCCTTCCTTTAAGTAACGAAGTGACATATTAATAATGTAATGTATGTTACTTCGTTTGTTAATGTGTATAATGACGTGATGCAGCGGCGTGCCGTGACATGCCGTGGCATCCTGTGGAAAGCCGCGACGCCGACGCCCTGTAGCTGTAGGATGCTGCAGCACGTCGCGACCTTTTTTTGTTAAAACAAAACATTTTATGTGCTAAATTCATTGGAATAAGGTCGAAAATAATTTGTCCACAAAAACAATCATTTGTCACGCGCCATGCTACGCCATGCCGTCAGTGAGTGCAGGCCATTATACAGTTAAATTATTTGTCTTGATTAGTCATACTTAATAATAAACGATAATAACTATAATTATACTAGTTATCAATTTTATATTCTACCTAAAAGCATTAGGTAGGTTGGTGTTGGTAATTATCAACTTATAATGTTTTTGGTCTTGGACTAGCGATAATAAATTTAAAGGCGTGAAATATACCTACTTACCTAATTTATCGACAAAAACACCCACCCCCTCTACTGTTGGAATGATCGACTTTTTATTTTAGATGGCCCTCTGATCAAATATTAATGTTTATAGTGCGTTGTTGTATACCAACATCATAAACAACAACATTTGTTCTACGACTTTTATCGTAACTCAATACATTCACCAAAAATGAATTTTCAAGATTTTATTGTACTGTTCGACATTTTTTAAGTCTATGGATGGCGGCGGGTCGCGCGTAGAGGTGGTTAATATAACGTCTAGCGCAATATTCTAGCGCGCTATTTATGCATAGCGCACATCGCGCGCTATGTAAGTAGTCGTTATGACGCTAGAAATATAACGAGTAGCAACTAGCAGCGGGCGTTGGCCGGCAGCGGGCGAGAGGCCGCGTTGGGCGCGCGCTGGCGGGCAGTCGTCGCGTAAGCGCTATTGGTATCGGTCGCGTTATGAACGTTATTCTCGCAGCCAGTCGCAGCACGCTAGTCGCTAGGTACTTATCGCGCGCGAACTTATTTGTTATAGTGACTTTGTGTATCTAACACGTTATTGACGTTATTGTTAAATAAATTAGGACTTTTGGGACACATAACTATTAACTGGGTATAATATCGCGCGCGACCTTATATTGTGATAGTTCGATTAGGACTGTTATGACATAACTAAGTCAATTAGTTTATGTAAAAGCTATTTAGCTAAGCAAAGTTAGTGAACGAGAGATATGGAAAGAACAACCGAATTTCAAACGTCAATAAGGTCGAAAACCGCTTGCACTTGTTTTTTTTAACTAGAAAACACTGTCTAGTGATCCTTAGTTAAAAAAATTAGTGCAAGCTATTTTCGACCTTATTGACATTTGTCAAAATTACGGGTTTTATTGAATCTTTAAGTTAGTAAACAAGAATACGGCAAAAAAACAACCCAATTACAAATGTCAATAAGGTCGAAAATAGCTTGCATCGTTTTTTTTTAACTAGAAAACATTGTCTGGTGATCACAAGTAAAAAAAATGAGTGCAAGCGATTTTCGACCTTATTGACATTTATCAAAATAACTGGTTTTATTGAATCTTTAAGTTAGTAAACGAGAATACGGCAAAAAAACAACCCAATTACAAATGTCAATAAATCGAAAATCACTTGCATCGTTTTTTTTTTACTAGAAAACATTGTCTGGTGATCACAAGTAAAAAAAACGAGTGCAAGCGATTTTCGACCTTATTGACATTTATCAAAATAACGGTTTTTATTGAATCTTTAAGTTAGTAAACGAGAATACGGCAAAAAAACAACCGAACGCGACGTATTAATAAATAACATTTTTGTATAGCGCACGATCTGTCTAACGAACGACGTGTGACGTAACGTGTTACGAGATCCAACGTGCTGCATCTAACGCGCCAGCCAGCCGCCCGCACGCTTCCTGATAAATAGCGCGTTATAACATAGCGTATTTAATAGCGCGCTAGAAATCAATAGCATATAGTCTGTAGCGTGCTGTTGCTTTATAGGCGTTTTGAACAACTCTAGTCGCGCGCACCAGGCGCTCCGCGCGCTTCGCGTAGAGTTATGAACATACGAACGGTAAATTAAAATGAAAGTAAAATCTAACGAAATATCAAAAGTCGTAGAACAAATTGTTTATGATGTTAATAATCTACTTGGTGTTTTACAAATAACCCTGTAGATCCGGAGAAATGAATATTTTTCGTAGGGCCAAAAGTAAAAATTAAAGCGCCATCTAAAATAAAAAGTCGAATCTAAAATGGCGGTCATTCCAATGCGATGATATGAACGTGGGTGTATTTGTCGATATTTGATACTTATATAAAATCAAGAAAACGATATGGAAAATATAAATATTTAATTAAACTTGATTATAAATAAACATTTAAACAACATTTAGGTAGATATTTAAAAACTATTAACTTACATAACTTTTCTTTTCAAAATAATATTGAATATGGGTCAACATTTAATACACAGAATGGTACCTAATCCATTATGATTTAGTCCAAGGGTCTTCAACCCGCGGCCCGCGGTTACGTTCTTGGCGGCCCGTCATTGTATTGACAAAATTAAATTCACATGTCTACAAATTATACCTATTTAGTTAGAATATAATGTTTTTCTTGTGTTGAGGCCCACCGAACCAATATCAGAGTATATTAGGCCCTTGACATCAAAAAAGTTGAAGACCCTTGATTTAGTCACTAAATCTAAATTTTAGTGTATGATATTACGACAAGCAATATGGGTACACCGTCACAGACAGAACTATTTATTTATACGTATTACTTACATCATTAAACTACACTTGAGAGCAATGAAATCGACCTAGCTGAGGTTTCTTTCAACCTTTATCAGCACGGAATCAATTGATGTAAAATTGAAAGAATTGAATTTGGTTTCTCATCCGATTCTATGTCGGGAAGAACCTTAAAAGAAACCTTAGCTAAGTCGATTTCTTTGCTCTCCAGTCAGAGCTGGATTATCCATTAATTAGGCTGAGTAGGCAACTGTCTAAGGACCCCGCATCCACTAGGGGCCCCGTGCACGCACCAAGAAAAAAAATTACGTTTTATCAAACGAAAATGTTGTAACCTTTCTCAATAACAATATTATTGCTTTTTTCGAAGTATGAAATACTTTATACATACAGAACCATCTAGTCTCGAGTATTAAAACTAATATAATAATTCGGAAAGCAGGCGGGCAAGCCGGCGGCGGCGGGTGGCCGGCGAGTACTAAACTTCATTCTCATTGGGGGAATTCTTAAGAGGAAACACCACAGTCGAAAGAATTGAAAAATTCCTATACAAGGCTGACAAAATCAACGTTTCGTTGTTCCGTTTCCTCCTCCAAAACCAGACCGATTTAAGGCGGTTGTATGACCGAAAGTGGCGCCCTCAGAGGTTTTTATTTAAATAGTTATTAATAGAAAATGATTTTAATAATGTTAATCGTGGAGATATTAGGGCCCATGGTCTAGTATTTTTGAAAGGTATCACTACATGCCCTCGTAGTCATTCGTAGAAGTAGATAGCAAATGTGTCAAAAACGGCCACTTTTAGCAGTTTTGCTATCTACTTCTAGCAGTGACTATGAGGGAATGTAACGATACCGTCTAAAAATACTAGACTGTCGGCCCTAAAATCTCCACGATAAACATTTTTAAAATTGTGTATTAGAATTATAATATTAAATATAATTCACCGCGGATTTCGCTTAGGGTACAACCTTAAACGGAAACACCACGCTCGAAAGGATTTAAAAATTCCTATATAAAGTTGACAAAATCAACGTTTCGTTGTCCCGTTTCCTCCTCCAAAACCAGACCGATTTAAATACTTTTTTCATTAAAATCTAAAAGAATGAATAAAATTTAAGCCTTAATAACTTCAATTTAAAGTGTTTGTCGCATTATTCTTACTAAAGATTCGGTCAGTCAGAGTAAGAAAATGGTAAAAAGGGGCCCCTAGAAATGCATTGCCTAGGGTCTTTAATCCGGCTCTGTCTCCAGTATATTTTTACTAAGCTACCTGACAGTTATCGGTCGATCCAATGTGACATTGATTGACATAGTTCTACGACACAACCATAAACAAAATATGTAGCCACATTTGTCATATTTAACTAACGAAGTTGTTTTTATGCTTTTTCTAAATAAAAATAACTCAAAATTGTATAGGTACTTAAAAGCAAGCATAAAAAACGGATCTTTGAACGAAGATAAGCAAAAATAATTTTGCGCCGACAAAACAAAAAAAAAACAAACGCTTTTATTTACCATAGACTCTGAATTAGCCCCATCTTACACGGCGCGACTGAAAATAAACTGGTTGCAAACTATAATCACCAACGAGTTTCGAAATAGTCACAGCACTAGTATTTCAATAGCGGTTCGTATACGACGCTACCAATCACAAACTGGTTGGTAACGCGTCGGTAACGCATTAGCAACTAATCACTGGCGACCGGTCATGCTGGTCGCACGCGACTGATTACCAACCGAAACTGGAAACTCTGTTGCGGTTCAGTGAAAATGAATGATCAATTAGTAAATATACAATTCGTCCAAAAAGTGAAAAAGCATCCGTGTTTGTATAATTACACACTAACAGAGTATTCGCGTAGGGATGTGACCGAAAAACCTTGGAGTGAAGTGGAATCGTCGTCTGATGTAGTAGAGAAGTAATAACTCCTCATCGCTCGAATCGTTAGCCATTTCAATATTATTCCGAAACAACACACACCGCGTTTCGTGTAGGTTTCAATAAAATTTGGTAGTGCCGTGTACGAATCTCAGTCACTAACCAGTTTACAACTAGAGTTGCTAACTAGTTTCGTCAGTTTTGAGTAGCGCCGTGTAAGAAAGCCCTTAGTGTCATCAAATTAGGTTTGTTTTAAATAAAATTAAAAAATACACATTTATATACAGTAGTGGACGGATAATTAGAAACACCAAGCGATTTTCATACAAACGAGATAACTTTGAAGCCTTGGTTCTCCGCTAGGGATTGATCGAACTGTGATCTGATGATGGCTATCAAGGGAAATGAATTGAAGAGATCCAAATCTCTATACGAACCCGACTGGTCTAATCATCATTCTAAAAGCTATTTGGATAAGTAGGTATGTTTAAAAAAACCGCGAAAATAAAATGTATGGAAACTGAGAAATAGGATCCTTACAGAGCTCTTAGAATGCTAATTAGATCAATTTGGTGCGTAACGATCTGGATCTCCTTCATTCACTCCCTGGATAGCCATCATCAGATCACAGCTCGGTCAATCCCTGGCGGAGAACCAAGTCTTTAATACCTCGTTTGTATGAGAATCGACTGGTGTTTCTTATTATCCATCCACCATTGTTTTTACAAGGTAGAAAAAAGACGGTAGTTTGTTGGAGGGAAAGTACCCTAAACAATGGCAAATACTGAAAATAAGCATAACTGCTTTCAAACATTTTTGATAAATCACTCGTTTTAGCCGGGAATCGAACGGGCAAATTACAAATTAAAGGCATACCCAAGAAAGAGAAAAAAATAATTCGGCCCATTCGATTCCCGGCTAAGACAAGCGATTTATCATAAAATTTTTGGATGCAGTTTAACTTATTAAAAAAAAGGAATGTTTCCTTTTAGTAAAAACCATCATCAATATTAAGGGGTACTTTCCCTCCTCCAACTACCATCTTTTTTTTCCTACCTGTAAGTACCTATATTTATGCACCTTTGACACTTTGACAGATCATCAAACATATTTTATTAGAAGAATACTCAAGGATATTTATCCATGTGTATCCTTGTAATAAAAGACAACATTTCTGTCAAAAGTGCTTAAATCTAGTATACGTTATGCAGCCAAATATATAACAATGGCTTTATTTGCGAGACCAAAACATGTCACTAAATAAATTAATAATACATGGACCGATTATTTTAATAATCAATTAAAGTATAAAACAACTAAATCATAAATATCTGATTTTGTTAAAAATATTGGTAACTTCATATATTATTATGATAATTGACTAAAGCCGATTTCATTTCAGTAAAATAATAATCAGTCCAAAAATATGAGGAAAATCAAGGGAATGTCAAGTGAAGCATAACAAAATCAACTTACTTTTATTATTATTTACTAGTGTAGGAAAGGAAGGTAGTGGACCCCTACAGTAAATCCTCAGTAGACGAAACTTTACAGTATGATAAAGTATTATAAATGAAACATATGTATTTTAAATTATCCAAATTCTTTTTTTTTGATAATTGTAAATAGGTTTTGTTTCATACTATATTACATCCCTGTAAAGTTACATCGACTGAGCATTTAATGTTGGGGTCTCCATACAAAAGATCGCTTCATTTCCTGCAGTATACTTACCGAGTAAATATTATGACACCACCAACTTACTCGCGATCAAATTCCGTTTCCTGGTCTTTTACAGGAATGAAAAATCCATTCAAATATGTTTAGTCGTTATCGCGTCATTGAGAAGCAAACATCTCTAAATATTACAGTTTATGCTTACTTGTCCTATTTAGTAAACAGTTTTGACAGTCGTCATAATAAATATGTCTTTAAACTTAAACCACTATTTAAAAATGTTGTCTTATCAAATCAAATTGCCATTACCAATCAACAATTTCTTTTGTAATCTGTGTGTGGAAAACCATTTGTTGTCTTTTATAAAATGATCCCTTCAATAAAGAGTTGGGTTAAGATTGTTTACCAAATAGGACAAGTCGACTGCCGCAACGAATAGTATCGAAACTGCAAATCACTTACTTTACAGTAGAGCAGTTTAAAGTTTTTTGGCACAAAATTTGACACAAAATCGTAATTTTGAATCGTGTCATAAAACTTTCTTTACTGAATGATAGCTTATTTATTTTTCTCTTTTTTGTGCCTAATAAAGTTTTTAATGTACTTATATTTTTCAGAGATTTTCGATAATATTCAATGTTTTTAAAATCTGGAATTTGATCGAATGTGGCTGATTCGATAGTATTCGATGCTTTTAAAATCTGAAATTCTATCGAAAGTGGCAGATTCGTTACACAAACTTATACGGACTCTATCGAATCTACCAGTTTCGATAGTTTTAGTCGTTAACCGTTACTTAAAGTTATTATAATGCAAAAAAACAAATAGCAACTAAATAATAACGAACTAACCTAAACCAACCAAAACGCGCCTTCCCTTTTTTCGCATCCCAGAGAACACTAACGAATCAGGCAGTTTCGATCTGCGCCTGTATACCGTCGTGCTAGAATAGTATCGAATTTACCTCATTCGATAATGTTTGCCACTCACAATGTGAAGTTTCGATATTGTTCGATTCAAAATCTCACCAAATAATACTTTTTTCAAATAAAAAAAATATTTTCCTAATAGTATCATATTTGCTCTATCCATTGATGCAATAATATAAAAATCGAGATTTTGCAGATTCGATACTGTTCGTTGCGGCAGTCGAAGTAAGGATAATCAAACTTTACCAAAAAACACTTTTGTAAAACATTCGTATAAATAATGCACACTTAACAGATTTGTACCTTACAGAGTTGTAGTACATTTACAATACTAGCGTAACGCATTCGCAACGCCTTCATTCAACGACCTTAGTTCCTTTCCTACCCATTCATTAGAACATATGATTACGAAAATTTTAATCCCACTTTTTATTAACGCTTTAATTGCGTTTGCGCAGAACAATGACTGCTATGATAGATAAACTTCTTATTGAAAAAAAAACATAATATTTTATCCAAAATTCTCGAATATAATGAAACGTTTAACTTTCTTTAGTCATAAACTTCATCCGTGTTATTACAAAAGATTTTAAAACACTGTTTAACTTAGACACTGTTTAAATGTGATGCTGTCACTTTTTTGATAATATTGTTTGAAAAAGACAGCATCACATTTCAACAGTGTCTAAGTTAAACAATGTTTTAAAATCTTTTGTCAGAAATACGGTCTTTTTATGAATAAGACGGTATGTTTATTAATATAAAATTACTAAGTGAAGTTCATCATATGATATTCACTTCTCAAGCTTACGCGCTCACTAGACATGAAATAAAACACTTTTAACGGAGACCTCCGTCTTTTATATTAATTAGTTTATTTGCAAAAGGAACTAACCGTATCATTAGATCTTACAGTGTGTGTTTGGGGCTTTCTAAAGCCCCAAACACACACTTTTAACATATAAAATTAAATTAAAACCAAACCAAAACTTAAACTAATTAAAAATTTGATAAATTTTAATTTCTGAACGTTTTAAAAAATTCATCGCTTGAGGGTAGGCTCACAAGTAGCTTCAGTCCCCCGTGACCACGGCAGCTGCAAAGGTGCCGAAACGTCGGGAAAATCAAAAATCAAACCAAATACCAACTAATTACCAAAGTACTTTCAATAAAACCGCGCTAGTATCCGTTAAAAGTGTTTTATTTCATCATATGAAATAATCAGTGAAGTCATAACTTTAAAAATAGCGTCAACATCATTGGATTGATTGATTGACCACAAATTATAGTCTTATGTAAACACTACGTCAGGTATATAACAACAAGGACAATCACAGCCAAAGTGACAAACATACCGCCCAGAAGTACATACTTATCTTGCGACACTCTTCGTTCGATGAGGGAGATGGTTGCATTGGAGAGACCTAAGGTATTGGCCAGGTCTATCAGTCTTCTGTGGGCACCTTTTAAAGTCTCCCTGTTGTACCGCAACGTCTCCAGGATATTTGACCCTGGAAAAAGAAAAGACGTAGCTTAAGGTTTTTGTTATACTTTGATACGAGAATGGTAAATGCACCGATATAAAGTATAATAGAAGAGCCGCTTGGAACATCGCGGTTTTCCGAGCACGCAACGCACACATAGACATTATAATAATATACGTAGGTACAGGAACAAGATTCGCACAAGGCGTTTTAGTCGCGCGACAGATGCGGAAGTGCGACTGCATCGCTGCGAGATAGTATAGATAGTCTGTTGTCCTATTTAGTAAACAGTTTTTGACAGTTGTCATACCATACGTCTTTTAAAGTTAAATCGCTATTTAAAATATGTTAACTTATTATTGTCATTAATAACTCTATGTGTGGAATATTATAGTTATTTTTATAAACACACAAACTTAATGACAGACAATTTTGCTGCGGTTTTTCTCGTCGAAAAACAAAACGACGGCCGTTTTTAGCTCTTTTCACCACCAAAACTGCAAACTTGAGTTTTTGTGTTTATATATAACAATAAAATTTATAGTTTGCGAGGGGACCATCAGCTTGGATTTTTAATAAATTGTGTATTTACATTACACTGTTTTTTTATGGGAGTGTTTTGCAGGTGTTGCAAATAATTTCGCCTTAACAGCTCCAACAAAATAAGGGAAAACAAAAGATGGAATCTTTTTTAGGGCAAGCGCGGCACTTTTGTGTGCTTTTGTCTAGAACACAAAGTATAATGTTTCGGTAAATGTTTACCACTGATGGTGATCTTGCTTTGTGTAATATTTTATGGAATTTATGAATTTCAGCAGCACTAGTACCTACTTGGCGCGCTGCTCAAAGGTTGTCAAAGGCAAAAAGGGCAAAACGGATTTGGCCATAACCATTTTATTTTTATCCTGGCTAAATGTTCCCTCGGGATTTTTCTAATATCGACGCGGACACAGTCGCGGGCAAAAGCTAGACCCAGGTCATTTTTATACATTTTTTCTGTCATAGTTTTTAAATAACTTATATTTTTACTGGTTACTAATTTAACAGAATAAGTATATATGTTTTCTGAAGATTGAAAAATGCCCTGTAGCATTATTATACGAACAACTGCGGGTTTGTCACATGTTCTAATAGGACTTCAAACAAAGAGCACTGAAAACATGCTCAATATCAACATAAAAATTAACATCTTTAGGAATCTACACTAACTCAAATAATAACTTCCATAGTAGGGAATCACCGAGTATTTTACAAGCACTTATGTTCGTGGTACAAAAGAGTGTTGCGTGACGATTTAATGATGGGAATGTGGAATTATAAGAATGCACTATTATAAGGTAGGTATTTTAAACCATCTTTACTTAAATGTCAGTTTAACTACGACAACCACGTTACCTGCAATTTCAAGTAATTTAGTAAAAATTGCATCATAAGAATATGTTATTATTTTTCATAAGCGTAAGTGTCAAGGTTTTACCACTACTGTAGGTATACTCTAGCGATTGCTACTCCCTTAAACACATTATTTACGGTTTACATTTATGTCATTAACAACATTAAACACAAACATTTATTCGAAAACCTTGTCGTACCCACAAACAAGACTAATATACTCTCGTCATAATATGCCAACTGCCAAGTAAAACACAACTTTGATTTGTTTATTTTTATGAAAAACTAAATAACGGCAACAATAGACCAAAATGACTGGGATTGATTATCAAAAAAAAGTCCATGGGAAAAAAAATTAGGCAATTGGTCAAAAAACTCGATTAATTCATTTAACGTACGCTAGAATAACACTAATACATTGTTTATTAGCTATACTCAAATTGTCGCTTTATACTTTTCAATAAATAAATCTCAGCCATGTGGTTATTTTCAGGGTTTATAACAATTTTCCGGGGTTTAATGCATGGTACCCTATCCTGGTTATCTACCATATTCGGCTTAATACAGGGTTATTTGTAAAACACATTTGTTCTACGACTTTTCCGAAAACAGACAAAAAATCGACTTTTCAAACAAAACTCGATCAGTTTATTTATTTTATTTATTTATTTATTAGTTCTGTACACACACAATTACAAACGGAAAAGAAATGGACAGAAGAATTGTACAAGGGCACAACTTATTTCACATTGAAATTTCTTCCAGCAGGCCCGGGACAGGAAAAACATTGAGAAGGGCAGACAGTGTGTACCTCAAAAATATATGATAAGTATATATATTATAAACATACATATATATAATATTATCTATAAATAAATACACATACACAAATAATTAATATAATAATAAATACCTACATATAAATATACTACACAATAATAATTATGATGAGGACAGATGAAAATATAATTAAATCGAACTATGCTAAGAACAAGTAGTTAGGTAATGCTCCTTTACACGTTTTTTGAAAAGAGAAAGCGTTTCACTGTCTCGTATCTCAGCTGGTAGCGAGTTCCAGAGACGGACGGCATGTACGGAAAAGGAATAGGAAGCAAAGTCGGAATGATGTGAGGGAAACTTAAGAAGGGATTTTAGATGGGATCTGCACGAAGTATTGGGAGGATGAACAAAGGAGAAACGTTCACGGAGATAAGAGGGGTAGGCAGGGTTGAAAAGGACGTTAAAGAGGAGACAGAGGATTCTGACATTCCTGCGCAGACGTATTGGGAGCCACTTGAGATCCTTCCGGAAGTTAGAAACGTGATCATACTTACGCAGACCAAAAATGAAGCGTATAGCAGCATTTTGAAGGCGCTCAAGTTTGTTCAAAAGTAGCTCTGTAGCGTCTAAGTAGCAAGCATCAGCATAGTCGAGAAGAGGTAGAATAAGTGATTGAGCAAGAGTGATTTTGGTGGGCAAGGGTAGAAAACTTTGGAGGCATTTAAGGGAGTGTAGCGAGTAGTAGACCTTGCGACTGACATCAGCGACATGGGTCGTCCAGGAAAGATAGGAGTCAAAGGTGATACCTAAATTTTTGACGTTGTCACTATATGGGATAGTAATCCCATCCAGCACCACAGGTGGCAACTGAGAGGGACGGGCTAAGTTACGCATATGCCGACTACCGACGATAATGGCCTGCGATTTGTTAGGGTTCACTAAAAGTCCATATTGCTTTGCCCAGGTATTGATGCGATTTAGGTCTTCATTTATAAGAGTTATAGCTAGGTCCACCTCTTCGAGTTTAAAATGACGGTAAAGCTGCAAGTCATCTGCGTAGAGATGAAAGTTGGTCAGTTGTTGAACATTTGTACGGAAAGTAGGTTTTTTTGTCTATTCCCGGAAAAGTCGTAGAACAAAAGTTGTTATAATTATGATGTTAGTAATTTTGTCCTGCGAGGTTCTTGGTGTTTTACAAATAACCCTGTATAGGTATTAGCAACCGTCCTGTATAATAATTATGTATCTTTTATGTGACTAATTTTATTTTGCACAATAACGAATGTTTCATTAGCTGTTTATTTAAATTTTTGAATGAAAATACAAAATAAAGGCATGTATGGAAATTAAATAAGGTTGTTATTTTTAAAACATTCGCAACATTCATTTTATAATTGCATAAAAATACTGGCAAAGTAAACAATTAGGTAACACACGAAGTCGCTACGCTATCATCTTAACTGTGCTTTTAGCTATTCTGAATATTTTATTATAGACATAGGGCTGATTTTTCAATGCCTAGATAGAGCTTTATCCGTTTAATAGCTTATTATACTGCCAAATTGAAAATGCTTGTCATTCATTTGCCTGTCACATTTTTAATGACTTTTATTAGATTTGGTTAATATTTAAACTGACTGATATCTGTTATCTGAGGATTGAAAAATCAGCCTTTAATTAAATTAACCATTTGTTCAATTATTCACAAAAAAAATTACCTATTTAATTTCTTAGATGTGCAAGTCCCTGCTCCCCATAGTTTGAAAAGTCCATTTGCTTATGTAATTAAAGAAAAATATTAGAGGAGTTATTGTATGAAAATAGCAAATCTTCGAACTTAGATAACTTGACTCAGAACAATCCTACATTTTTTGTGCAATAATTAACTATTGTTCCAAATGGCTAGTTCTAACATAAGTGTACCATTTTTTTTAGCTGGCACTTTCAGAAATAACCCAAAATGTATGGCACCTGAATGATCTCCTTTTCTTGTCAGCTAAAAGACGTCATAAACTCATAATGGGTGGTAGGGTAAAAGACTTGACGATTTAAAAATGCTTATTATGTGAGCTCATTTAAATAAAGTTAATTTCATTTAATTTCATTTGCATTATGAAACTTGAAAACCTCATATTGTATGTTCTTACACCAATAGAGTTGGTAAAAGTTTAAAAGATCCAACTAAGCAAAATTTCGATAATTTACTTAAGTATTCATCAATATTTATTCATAAATATCGTCATAGGTATAAAAATAATATTTTAAAATCATGAATAAATTACATCGGTGCTATTTGATAGTCATATATTTTTTTCTTATGTACTTATCTAAAAGCGTTAACAATTTTGAAGTAAATATCTACTTAGTTATCTATCAACTTTATCAGCAAAGTTAACTTAATTATTTCATTATACGAGTAATATTTATTTGGGTCACTTTACATAACTCGTTATGGTCCTAATCGACTCCATTATCAACCTAATAGGAAGAAAAAAAGTGAACGGAGTGTAATAAACAAAATAATAATTCTATTAAATGCTACTGTTCGTATTTGGTATTAGTTTACGCGCGGACGCGGCACGTTCGGAATTAAACTCCTGTCAGCCAACAGTCGTATTGTTGTTAATAATAGTATTACAACAAACGCGACCCTAGTGTTAATGAGTAAACTCGCGTGTTAAACCTTCTTATAGATTACCTTCATTCTCAGCGTATACGTGCAACTAAGAAATAGCACTGTTAAAACTTGATCTCGACCAGTCGCCCTAAGTCGCACGGTATAATATTCATACTACGGTATCATGCGAACGTATCCATGTGATAAGTGAATAAAGTTTAATTTTGAAAAGTGAGTGTTTAAGTGGAACCACTTCTTCCACGATGTGGTAAGTACAAACACAAACAATGAAAATTAATTTATCAAACGGTTTTTTTTATAACCAATACATTTTTTTCATTTATTTCACACAACACTTTATCACGAGGGTTCTTATTTACGTTATTATGATCGCGAATTGGAGCCGGTCTCGGGAAAACTATAATGCGTTTCGAAACACGTTCGTTTGAGCCGAAGGCTATCGGTTGCGGAAACTCTCTGTTAATTGAATGCACATGATTAAAACGGTGTTGTTGGAAACTTTGTTTTTTACGTTTTGTTCGCGGAGCACCGCCACGTTGTAGTTAGATGATCGTTTGCTACAAGGTACGGAGGCGTAATGAAGCGGCAACGGAGCCAGTGACGTCACCACCACGATCACCGCGTTCGACCACTTCAGCTTTCCGATTATAGACATTTGACCGGCCCGACCCTGGTCGTGCACGAAGGTTGCGCGCCAATCCAATTTGAACTAAGTAGTTCAAGTTAACATTCTGCAATTTTTAAGCAAGTAATGGACGTAAGTGGAAGTGAGCCCTAAGGATTCTCGAGAATCTCAAGTATATCAGCTATCGCCTTCTCAGGCCTTGCCAGTTGCGATCTGCCATGAATGCGATGTTGCTGAAGTGGGTCAGCGTTATATCGCGTTAGGGTACATGTTTGATTCTCATCTATCTATAAAATAAATTTCATGAGATAAACTACAAAAGGAAAGTGATAGATTTAAAATATAACTAATAAAACCGGTCTACGAGGTTTCTATTCAGGAAACCGTACACGAGTGCAGGAAGGAAAAAAACATTATCATAATATCAACATTTTAGTTTTTTAAGTTATTTTACATAAAAAGGATTCTAAATATGATCGGTAGTATGTACTATTTATAGTTTGTAGTACTTTTATAGTTTTATACTATAGTTTTTTCGATAAGAAGGTAGGTGGGTGGTGGTACTACATTTAAATATTTCTCAAAAGTTTTATAACTATTTCATCTAAGACTCCCAAATTATTGTGAGAACACACGCACGACAGTATCGTAGTAAGAAATATTATTATTAAATAATTTATTAATAATTCCATGTGACTTTTCTGCTTTCACTTTCACAAAACCGGTGTTAAGAACATCAACCATTTCATTTGACTATTAACTTATATAGGTAACTTGAGTTCTCACATAATTATACCTGTATTTTTTTTGGCTATACTTAGGTATTTCAATAAGTACTTACCAATCGTATGTATAATTTCTTTTAAAAAAATGCTATATACCTTCTTCTATAGTAAAATTGTTATAATCACGAAATAATACATAATGGGGATATGTAGATATCATCACTAAGTAATTTTAGTAATTACTAAGCGCCGGATGTTTATTTCAACACAAAAAATAAGCAAAAAAATCCTGTACCTACGTGATATCACAGAACATAATAGTTATAGCACGGTAATTACCGTGGTTATAGTATCTGATTCGGTATAAAATGATGATACGCCAAATAGGTCTACGCACGGAATGAAAATTTAATAAAGTAAGGTTCGATTATTAATAGCAACTCACACAAGCTGTGTAGCGGAAGAGGTTTTTTCTATAGGAAAATCTATGTCTGGGCATAAGAATAAATACCGGTTTTATTTATTCCATCCCAGTTTTATTTATTGTGTTCGAGCCTCGATTCTACGTAATAATCGTGCTTTTTGATACAAATCTTGTTATAATTGTATAACAAATATGTTTGCGTACTCATTTGTTATTGTTTAGCAGAATAATTGAGTCCCTGTAATCGCGTTATTCCTATTAACAAGCCAGGGGGGTAATGATGGCAATCTTTCTAGCAGTATAATAAATAAAAGACACGCATTGTAGTTTTAAGAGGCCATTCAGAACTGACCCCGAAATATGCAACCATCCGGCCTCTATTTGTATCCCAATGTTTTCCCCAGATTTTGTTATTATCCGCCAGAATATTAGTTGCGAGGCAGAAATATAAGTACATCAAATACTCCACTCCACGAGAACAAGATCTTAAAAAAAATAAGAAGTAAAAGTAAAATTAAAGTAGGTACCTAACTTTAAAGCTTCTCTGGCACGGTGAGTTTAATACTGTATTTTCAACACACTTGCTCGTAAAGTGAGCCCTAATACACCGCTTTTAGGGCCATAAACCGAGCTATAACAAACGCGTGCAATAATATATAAAACACTAGTTCGTAATAGAATTAACCCTACAAAGTTAAATTAGTACCTTACTCCAAGTTATATGCGAGTAAACAGAGCATTCCCAATTTAGCCGGGTTATACAGTTATTTTTTTTTTGACAACAAAGTGGTTTTATGCTGCCTAAAATTCATATACATTTTTGGAATAAATAAATGTGTAAGTCCTTAATTAAGTCAAATAAATAATTATTATTATTATCAAATTATTCATAATTCACAATATTTTGTTATAAAATATTAAAATATTTGCATTTTGTCACTTAAAATTATAATTTTGAAGTATTAGTAGTAGGCTGTATGCTCCTCACTCACCCCTTTGTTCGCAAAAAATTCTTGCATTAGCCTGTGAAAAAAAAAACAAAAAAAACATGCGCGCCTTTTCCCATAATTATCATATTTTGTTTTTGCCATATTTGTTGCTTTGTGATATATTACTTTGTTTTTTCCTCGCAAATGTGTTGAAAAACGTCGTATGAAACTCGTGAGCTCTTGCTTATTGCACACTCGGCTGAGTTACGCCCTCGCCTGCGGCTCGGGCTGCAACCCACAGCCTTGTGTGCAATGAGCAACCTAAGCTAACTTGTCTCATAATTACTAGTATAGTAATAGTATTGGCTGCTTTACGCCATAAGGTAAAGAAAAAATTTTTTTTTACATAAATGATGCAATGTGGACATTTACCTGACAGATAATTTCACACAAATTCAAACACAAACCTGTGAATCAGCCCCTAAATCTCTAACAGAACCACTATTATGTATTCTGTGACAGAACTAGGCCGGAGGTCTAAAACACTTTTTGAACCTAAAACCTTATATGCATGATTTGTAAAAATTGGGCACTTGGAATTTTCTAAAATCAGATATATTTATTTCTAAGTATGAAAATAGCATGTTTTTATAAGAATATCATTTGAAATAATAAGTATTAATATTGCAAAATTGCTAAAAATATCCTGAAAAGCTTTTCAAGCAAAAACCTGCTACTTAACTTACTAATATAAAGCAATTAAGCATAAATCATTTACTTTTATCAATCTTCAAAGCGCATTTATTTTAACCAGTTCAACTTGAAGATGCCATACAACCACACAAAGCCAGCATAAAATAAAATCTAAATGAGAAGAACTAAACCTGAAATATAAGAATCTGTACTGGGTCGTCGGACGAAACACCAAACTATCAACAGATGACAACTGCTAATATACAAAGCCATTTCAATTCCATGCTAAAACCGGTGTGGATGTAAATGGTATTCAACTAGGAAGTGCCTGCAACTCCAACATATCCATGTTACACAGAGTGCAAAACATTATTCCGTGTAATATAGCTGAAGTGCCTTGATAATTACATACATAATGATATACCTACCAGCACATTTGCTAAAAGTTCAATTGATTGCAAATAAAAACAGCATAAAAATGTTTTTAAAAGAATCAACCACTATCTGATACATTATTTATTTTATTATATTTCTGATTAAGTTTAATTCTTAATCCTTTCTAGTAGGTTTGCACCTACTAGTTAAATAATGAGTAAACTAATAATAATAAGCTAATACTAATAATTAAAACAAATAAATAATGAGTTCATAAATTATTATGCATCTATAAAAAAAAAATGTATTTACAAAATATTATGTTAAGCCTTGCGGCTTATTTAAACAACATACGTCGGCTTAACTGTCAAACCTCTTAACTACATCAGAGCAAATTTTACAGGAGGCACAAAAAACTTCATCACGAAAAATTTTGTATGAAGGTTTGTTTTGATTTTATATATACATACTTATTAAAATTGTTAGAAATAATATTCCGTTAAAAAGTTTGTCAAAAATTCATGGCAAGTGTGTAAAAATGGAGTTGAGAGATTTTCAAGAAAAAATCATCACATAATTGCGGAGATACGAGTTTTGCCAAAAGAAATACACGATATTAATGGAATTATGTTTTTATTAGAAAATCAAAAAAGACCTCCTCTGGCCTCAAAAAATTGCTAGTAGGTATTTAATGATATCACTTATGCGAGATATACAATCAACATAGGTACTTTACTATTTTTAGAATTTGGTGTACCAAGAAAATAAACTTAATCTAAATATTTTTATCTCTAGAATGTGGTGCGTACAAAAGAAACTTTTAATGAAATGATTTTTTTTAACAATTTCTTATAATATAGGTCAATCTTTATAAAAATCTCTACTAAAACTATTAGCAAATTCAACTTCTTAAGGTAATAATAATATTTATGAAACCTTGTTTCTTGTAACCTATAGTTACCTACAAAATATTAAGAATTTACAAATACGACTACTTGAATTCCTAGTAAGTAAAAACGTAAAAAAAATGTGTAACAAAGAATACCACAAATTATTTAAATTGTGTAAATTGTGTACCTATAGATAAAAAGGTTGAATTTTTGATAGGATTAGAACACTACTACTGTGACCAGTATAAAGTCAATGTTGAAAATAGATATAATACAAGAAGTGTACGACAGAAGAAATTCGTTATCCCCAGGGTTAATAACTATTATGGAAAAAGATTGTCAAAATTTGTAATACCAAAATTATTTAATAAGATAGATTTACTGAGACAGGACCATACATTAGGTAAACATTTGTTAAAGACAAGATTGAAGGGTGTGTTTCTCGATATATTAGATTAGCTATTAACTTTATTATTTATTGTTACAAATTCCTTGTAATGTGGAGAAGGGTAGGAGTTAAAAAAGAGCGCATCTCGCCATCAAACTTTAAAGTTTGGCGAGTGATTTTTGAATTGTATTTTTTTTGTAATGCTTTTGGAAACAATAAAAAAAAGTCTTGCTATTTGTTGCACTAATTAACGTAAAGTAACAAAAAAAAATACTTAATTACTTTATTTACACAAAACAGACGCAAAATCGACGTGAGTTCACTACGCCATCGCCATACTGTGAAGTACTGAGCGGGGGGATTTAAGAGGTCTGACTTTAACAAAATCGACGCCCGGAATTAAGAGGTTTTCTTTTTTGCATTTTAAACTTTAACGGCTTTTTTAATTGATTTGAGAGGTTTGCCATTGGATGCGTTCCGAAATAAGCAATAAAATGGTATCAAAATGTCATTTTTGATAAAAAGTGGAGTTAAGAGGTTTGACAGTTAAGCCGACGTAAGCTATACATATTTTGGTTCACACAAAACCTGAAAACCATTTTGTGAACACAAACATCAGATTCTTTTCATAATGATAAATACTACATTTCATTATTCCATTTATTTTAAGAATTCACAAAATAATTTTGATAATTTATTTTAATGATGAACACCACAAACGACCTTCAGGTTTTATGGAAACAAAAAAAGTGTAATTTTATGTCATAATAAATAATGAAGATAAAAAAAAATATAAATTCTTTCCACTTTCTTTCTTTCTTTGCTTAAAAGAGACAACATACATGGTTAGGAACCTTTAGACGCATAATACCACATACGCAAAATACCAACTCTAGATTTTGCGTTTATGCATAAAGATGGTATTTTGGGTATGTGGTATTTTGCGTCTAAAAGGTTAGGACGAGCAGTGATGGCCGCTTCACTATACTCGTCTATTCTTCTTTCCAACCAATTCTCTTATGGTCTGGCGACCAAATGAAAATAGTAGAAAAAAAATCTTTCCACAAACCTGTGTGTAACATGTCATCAACATTTCTATGTGAATTGACCAAGGAGTTTTGTTCCTGCGCCAAGTAGTCCACAGTAATAGCAGTATGGTCATGACCGAAGCGTCGGCTCAATAGTTGTTCTCGGTCTAATCTTTCTTGCTCTCTTCTCCGCCTTTTATTTTGAGAATTTGTAAGGGATGCCTGCAAAATTTACAATGTGTTAATGAATGACCAAAAATGTGAAACTGTCTTTTTAGACCATCAAACAGAACAACTTTTAGGGATCGGCTTTAGTAATCAGTCGCACGAATATCAAAGTGATTTTGGTCTTAATCGATAGGTAATGATGCCCAAATCACAACCTAGATTTGCTTTTTGTGAGGAGATGCGTAGTTTTGAATAATCTTTATTTTAAATTTTGAGGTTAAATTCGTAATAACATGATAGAAAGAAACGGTGAATGTCAAAATATATGTATGACGAAATATAGTGTTGTCTCTTTCTGTCCTTGGTCTGTCCAATACGTCAACTGTCAATTGCGATGATGACCAAAGACCGCAGGTCACGTGATAGGTGCGAGGAGCGAAGCGACGAGCATGTTAGGTGTACATGAACCCAGCGCGCAAGCCGAGCGAGCGAAGCGAACGTGCCGCGGCAGCGGCCGGCGCAGCGCCAGAAACGACATTTTTGTACGTTCGACTTTATTTTACATACTCTTTGCCTTTAACTAGATAAAGGCAAAAAATTCTGAGCAGTTTCACAGACCTAACCTCAAAACTAAAATATTAAATATCTCAAAAACTATGTGTTTCCTCGCCTCCCCCCTTGAGGGGGGGGTTCTACCCCTCCCTCCCCCTTCCCTCTCCCACCGAATGCTGCCGATTACTAAAGAAACCCCAAATACTAAGCAGTTTCACAGACCTAACCTCAAAACTAAAAAAATAAATATCTCAAAAACTATGGGTTTCCTCGCCTCCCCCCTTGAGGGGGGGGGATCTACCCCTCCCCCCCTCCCTCCCCTCTGTTTTAATACCAGGCTGAACTACTTTATGTTAAGAAAACAGATCAATAGCAAACGTTTCAGACTTAGATGGAATCTAATGTCAAATTGTCATCTTTATATTGTAGATGAAGCAGATACCTACCATATAATTTGAACTCTTATACATTACCTGTATATGTTTATTGTCATATTTTAATTGGTCTACCCTCATTTTAGCCATCGGTCTTTGGTTGATAGGAGTCTTAAAGACAAATATATCCAACTTTTCACAGTTCCTGTAATGTAAGAAAAATTATTAAGTTATAGCACTTTCAATTGATATTTTTTACCAATATACGCTGTGTAAATTTATAAACATTTTGAATCTAGATTTAAATTAAAAACTTACGCATTAATTGAATAAATTTTTGACTGGATAGCATTCTCAATTTCATCACTATTAGCTGGTTCTTTCTCTAACTTGTGGAATAAGTCTGAAGCTTCTTGTAAAAGTTGATTCGTTTGATGATATAAAGTTTCCATTCTACAAAGTCGTAATTTGTATTATTTCTCAAGTTATGAAAGAAATATTGAATGTTTTACAGAGTTGCAAATGAAAACGTCGCGTGAGTAAAGTTAAGTTGAAAGAAAATAATCCGTAAATAAAAAAAGTATTATGTCAATGTCAATGTCAGTTTGACGTGGCAGGCATTAAGGGGTGCATTCCGATTCAAACTAAAGTCAATTTAAGCGTTGTCAGTCAGGGGACGTATTTTTGAATCATTCGAAATGGATCTTAAATTCATGCACGAAAGCAAAACGTATACAAAATCAATTTCGGCTGTTGGCGCAAAAGGGAACGCGGCCTGGGTTGCAAGTTGCAACGTAGGCAAGATAGGTAAATTGCTTACCTGTTACAACTGTTCTGGGGGCTTACTATCAGCAAATAAGAAACCGTTCAGTTCAAAAGCAGGCCTCAAACAGGACTGTCTATGGCCTGCTTTCATACTAACCGTTGAGGTCATAGTACGAAAAAGTAAGGCAGTTCAATATAAGCCCTGCTATAAGAGCTCATAGTAAGGCCCCAGGGGGCTTACCATCAGCAAATAACAAAACCGTTCAGTTCAAAAGCAGGCCTTAAACAGGGCTGTTTAAGCCCTGGGGCCTTACTATGAGCTCTTATAGCAGGACTTATATTGAACGGCATTACTTTTTCGTACCATGACCTCGATTTAGCAGGCCTGCGGAGGGCCTGCTTTAATACACGCTCTTAAACCGTTCACCATTTTTTATGTATGGACGAAGCGTACCATGACGCACGGTTTGACAGTTTGGGAGCTGTTTTATAGCGTCTGTAATGTCAAATAAAGCAATTCTTAAAAAGTTCCTACGTGATTAACTTTTTCAAAATTGTTTAGTGTATTTAGTTAAGTTTGGTGTGAGAATTTTAAAATTTGTGAATTTCTTTTAATGTTTATTATTTAACAGTTGGATAAAGGCAACGCGACGTCTTCCTTGTTGTTGATTATCACTAAAACAAAAAGAAATGATGAGATGAGACCCCATAAATAAGTACCTAATTTGCATCACATTTTATGTTATTATGAATAATAATATTTAAATAAAGAAGAAAATGATTATTGCTCGCTTCAACAAAGTGCTCCAAATTAGAAACGAAAAAGTTAGGCAGTTCAATATAAGCCCTGCTATAAGAGCTCATAGTAAGGCCCCTTGTTACAAAAAATAACAGTTCCAACAACCTGTTACAAATACAATAACCATGTAATTACAATCTCTTACCATTGTTCCGCCTCAGATCAAATAAAAAGGAAGATGGAGCGTTGCGCAGTGGTTGCGAACAACGAAGTGAGTGCCTGTGCCTTGTTTTCATTATACATATGTGCGTAGTAGGGGGTGGGCGGGGGCCGGGCGGCAGGGTTCGATATGGAAAGCCAAGGCGTAGTTTCATTACATGTGTGTGCGTGAACTGTGTATGTACGTACACAGTGAAGGCGTAGTTTAACATGCCTCACCGCTTTGTCGGTAGACTCCGTCTTTAATTTTTAACCGACTTCCAAAAAAGGAGGAAGTTCTATGTTCGTCTGTATATTTGTTTTTTTTTTGTGTATGTCCACCGATTACTCGAAGACGGCTGGACCGATTGAAATGATTCAAACGTTATTACATTAGGTACACTCCCAAGTTGGTCCCATTTTTTAAAATTTAGAAAACGGTTCAGTACTTTTCAAGTAATTTTGAAAAAAGCACGAAAATAGTATGATTTTGTGTGAATTACCTCGATGATTGGTCGTATTACTTCTTTGTTTATAAACTGAATAAGATAATATTTTTTTTGTTGGAAGAAGGATATCTTAAGTGTAGTTTTTTAACCGACTTAAAAAAGGCGGTTCTCAGTTTGACCCGTATTTAAGTATGTTTCTCCGCGATTATCTTACGTTTGGCTGAGCCGATTTTTCTACATATATAATATACCTAACCTACAAGGTAACTACACTAAAAATAAAACGTCATATTCTTTACCTGTTAATATTATTTATTACTTTAGATGCTTGATGAATTTATTATAGACTAGCTGACCCGAATTTAACGTCAAAAAAAGGTTTTTTAGTGCCAAAAATAGTCCATCCATTTTAATGTGAAATTCTTACTAAAATTTTCACATCTTGCTTCCAAAATAATCATTGTTAACCCAAAAATACACACTGTTTGTACAGCTCGGTACGGTACATACAGTGCAGGTGCAGGTGAAACAGTGAAGGTAGCGAAAACAGTCAGGGGCCTTACTAAGAGCAGAGGTGGTTAATATAACGTCTAGCGCAATATTCTAGCGCGCTATCTATGCATAGCACACATCGCGCGCTATGTAAGTAGTCGTTATGACGCTAGAAATATAACGAGTAGCAACTAGCAGCGGGGCGTTGGCCGGCAGCGGGCGATAGGCCGCGTTGGGCGCGCGCGGGCGGGCAGTCGTCGCGTAAGCGCTATTGGTATCGGTCGCGTTATGAACGTTATTCTCGCAGCCAGTCGCATCACGCTAGTCGCTAGGTACTTATCGCGCGCGAACTTATTTGTCATAGTGACTTTGTGTATCTAACACGTTATTGACGTTATTGTTAAATAAATTAGGACTTTTGGGACACATAACTGTTAACTGGGTATAATATCGCGCGCGACCTTATATTGTGATAGTTCGATTAGGACTGTTATGACACAACTAAGTCAATTAGTTATTATGTAAAAGCTATTTAGCTAAGCAAAGTTAGTGAACGAGAGATATGGAAAAAACAACCGAATTTCAAACGTCAATAAGGTCGAAAACCGCTTGCACTTGTTTTTTTTTACTAGAAAACACTGTCTAGTGATCCTTAGTTAAAAAAATTAGTGCAAGCGATTTTCGACCTTATTGACATTTGTCAAAATAACGGTTTTTATTAAATCTTTAAGTTAGTAAACGAGAATACGGCAAAAAAACATCCGAATTTCAAATGTCAATAAGGTCGAAAATCGCTTGCACCGGTTTTTCTTAACTACAGATCACTAGACAAACTTTTCCTACCTTCACTTGTTTTTCCGACATACGTTTGTTCTTCCGAAATCGTATAATTCAATAATAGACAGTTCTAAGCCCGAAAAGTATGAAAGAAAGTTCATTAGTTTACTGCTTTATTTTATTTAAGACTAAAATGCGACGTATTAATAAATAACATTTTTGTATAGCGCGCGATCTGTCTAACGAACGACGTGTGACGTAACGTGTTACGAGATCCAACGTGCTGCATCTAACGCGCCAGCCAGCCGCCCGCACGCTTCCTGATAAATAGCACGTTATAACATAGCGTATTTAATAATTGTCATTTAATTTATTATTGTTTTTAGTGTGTCAATTTTAAACTGATTTATGGGTGTGAAGCCTGAAATAAATGATTTTTATTTTTATTTATTTTATTTATTTAATAGCGCGCTAGAAATCAATAGCATATAGTCTGTAGCGTGCTGTTGCTTTATAGGCGTTTTGAACAACTCTAACAATGAGCTCTTATAGCAGTGCTTATATTGAACTGCCTTACTTTTTTGTACTATGACCTCAACGGTTAGTATGAAAGCAGGCCTTTAGCAATCCTGTTTAAGGCCTGCTTTTGAACTGTACGGTTTCTTATTTGCTGATGGTAAGCCCCCTGATTCGCTTGTTCCTTTGAGTAACAATTTTATTATTAATCATACTGGGGGCTTACCATCAGCAAATAAGAAACCATTCAGTTCAAAAGCAGGCCGTAAAAAAGACTGCTTAAGGCCTGGGGGCTTACCATCAGCAAATAAGAAACCATTCAGTTCAAAAGCAGGCCGTAAAAAAGACTGCTTAAGGCCTGCTTTCATACTAACCGTTGAGATCATGGTACGAAAAAGTAAAGCCGTTCAATATAGGTAGGTCCTGCTATAAGAGCTCATAGTAAGGCCCCTGCTTTCACACTAACCGTTGAGATCATGGTACGAAAAAGTAAGGCCGTTCAATATAAGTCCTGCTATAAGAGCTCATAGTAAGGCCCCTGTTCGTAATAGGGTGTAACGTAACAGTAACATACATTTTGATATCTGCTATTTTTATCTGTTACGACAAATATGCCTCACGTCTAGTGCTGTCAATCTATCTGTCAATTCTGCGATCCTGTCTGTGTCCTGTCGTAAAAGAAGAAAAACTTTCTTTTTTTGTGCTGTGTTTGTGATATCGTCGAAAATACGCTGTAGATTTGAGAAAGTTTGGTGTTTTTAGTTCATTTATAAGTGTATGAAATAAAACAATCATGGGAGACGCTTGTCAAGCTTGTCTCACAAGAGTGCCTCATGCAACTCTCATTGCAACTATTATGTGCTGTTTGGGCGTGGGGGTTTTCTGTGGCACTATGTACAGAGGATCTGCACTTTCCATACTCATGTTTGACGAAGTATTCCACTTTAGACTGATATGGATTGAAGCTCTGCAAATGATATTCATCGTTGGAAGCGCCTGCATGGCAGCTTTGGGTTTTATGCTACTGTGCTTAGGTTGTCTAACAACAGGTGCCACAAGACAAAAAGTTTACAGAGCATGGAGAGCCAGAGTTGGCGGAAGAATATCTTGTGCAGTATTCATGATCATCACTTACATATTAACATTTACTTGGATTGTATTACTTGGCTTCTTGGTCATTACCACATTTCTCTTTACTATATTCTGGAAATTATGTTCAAAACCTGAGAACATCCAACTCAAAACTTGCATTGACTTTACTCAGTTTGACTTCATGTTCCCAGCTTCAGTCCGTCAAGAAGACATGAAAATTTGTGATGGTCAAAGAATGAAACTGTTTTGCAAAGATTATGTTGAAAAAGCAGAGTTTATGTTCATACTGGCGATGGTATCATGTATACTTGTCATATTGAGCTTGGTTCATTATCTGATGTGTCTATCTGCTAACTATGCTCACATTAGAGATCATGAGAAATTCCAAGAACTTCAGGAACTCCAGTACCTGACCAACCCCGATTTGCACGCATCGAAGGATCGGTTCTAGTATATGGCCCGTGCGCCTCTATTGCGCTCACTCGAAGCCACAACTAAAATGTGACGGAGTTCGAATAATTGCACTAATCTATGACCAAAAAAAAGTGTTCGCTGTCAAAATTATTAAAAGACTGATGTCCTGTGTGTGGGTTCATTTTAAAAGTAGTGTATGAATGGGTCATACATGCATACAATACATATCTGAATGTTTTATTATAATGTCACTGTTGAGAGTTGCTGCAGACTAACATTTTGTACTATCAAGCTTTTCAGTACTTTCAGTAATAATAAACTTAAGTATTTAAGAAACATTTTAAATCTAATTAATATAAGAAATTCCATTTTTGATACTTGTCTGTAGCAGCTGAACATAACCAATGTGCAAAAATGCAATTTCAGTAGTAATATTCTAATTTGACATTCCTCTAGACAATTTTATTGCACAATGGTGCTTATCAATTTATTTAAATAGAATGTTATGATTTGTTTATCCCTCCATTACTTTATAATGAGGAATTTTGTTCCCTCACTTGAGTAAACAATTTGACTTACCTATATGATAATTTATGTACTGATGAATCATTAATATTTCAATCAGTAGATAGTAAATTTAATTTTAAACTAAGTATATTGTCTAAAATTATAAGTGTATTTTAGTAACAATGTAACCTGTATCTGTAATTTAATAATGGCATTTAGTAAATAAGAATTATAAAAACTTAAAAGTCAATTCTTTATACAGGGTGTAACAAGACCTTCAACGAAGCCGAGGTCTACGTATTCTGCCCATCATCAGGACCATTTCTGTTCAAAATTATTACTGGGAAACCATTTTTATTTTTGGTTCAAAAGTTGGTCAAAGGCAGCGTTTATGTGCGTGCTCATGAGATACATCAAGTGACGACGTTTTGAAGCCATTGTTTGTTACGAAATACTTAAAATTTTGATAATGTTTCTTTAGTCAAAAAGTACGAAATAACGAATAAAATAAGATTTCATAAAAATTTTGAAAAAAATTTTTTGACTTTGACCTTAAATAACTTCGTAACTATTGGTTTCCCAGGTATAGTCTAAAAGACAAAAATGATCCTGATGATGGGCGGAATACGTGGACTTCGGCTTCGTTGAAGGTCTTGTTACACCCGTTATATTACACTTATTCATTGCAAATTACTGTTAACTTTGGCAGCTAAACTTTGAATAAGATTTCCTTACACAAACTAACACAATTTGATACATGTAAGTATGTATAGGTAGGTATAAATTATTCAACTATAATCACAAGACTTTAAACAATCTTAATGCTTCTAAGATCAAGAAATCATTTTTCCAGTTTTTAGGAGTAAGCTAAAGTAATATTTTTTCAACTTAAAAATAATCGTTTATATTTCATAAGATACAAACACAAATCAACAATAACTATTTGAGCCATTTACCTTTACCTACAGCTATACAATACAATTATATTTTTTGTAGTAGTTGCCTAATATAAAGTGTCTTTATCATCATAATATAATTATCTGATCTCAGGAGAAATATAGAAAAGCCAAATTAAATGCTTCTTTAGACAAAAAAATGGATATATCACGTCCCCTTAACATGTCTTTGTTTTGAAAACAGTGAAAATGATTATAAACAGGTCTCTAAGTAGTATAAAACTAAGTACCTAGTAGATTAAATTTTTTTATTGTATAGTAAGTAATTAATTTTTAACACAAAAATGTGATTAACGTTCAAATTTTAGTACAATAACAGTTTAGAATAAGGTATATGATTTTTCCCATTATCACTCACTGCCAGGTTGATTCATGGTTTCTCTTGATTAGCAGTAAGTACGTAAGATAAGTAAAGTGTTTACACATTTATGTTTTTTTATAGGTATTGTGCCTCCTGTGTAAAAATAGACATTTACATACAGGAAATAATTTTACCTACTTCTTTTTATTTTGCACACAACTATAATGTTGAATTAGTGTGTAAGTACACAAATGTATTAAATAGCTTAAGTTTTGTAATAAATGTTCATTTTTCAGATACTATGTTTATCATTTATTCATATTTCATTTCGTGGAGATTTGACCTATAAACATTCAAAAATTAATAACGAAAATATCAAAATGTATGAAACAGCTGATTTTTAAAGTCATGCACTTAAGTTTTTTTTGGGAAATCTTATTGGCTCCGGGAGATTATCCCATAGTAGGCGCGAAGCTTCGAGAGAAGAAACGCGTCTTACTCTAAGGCGCGAAGCATGCAGTGCGAAAGAATCGGACAAGAGTATAAGAAAGAGAGGAATAGAAAGAGAATTGCAGTACTTTGTGTAACTAGGTACTTATTTCCCGTAATCCCGTATCATACTTACTGGTTTTGATGTGCAAGTTTATAGAACCTACCTAGTTAAGTACTTGAAAGCAATGAAATCGTTCATTTCGCTGACGTCATAGAATGACTCCAATTATGGAAGTTGCCATCTCTGTAATGGGAGGGGTCAATGTGATTACTCTTATTATCTCGTGATATACCTAGCTGTAACAGGGGTCTTATTGTGCACCAGCGCAGTAATTTTTCTTCAACACGGTCATTACCTGAAACAGACTTGTAAACAGCTCAATTATGTAAGTACCTATATTAGATAGGTAGGTACCTATACTTACGTCAACTTCAAATCCACTGCCAGATTTATTTGTAAGCATTTTATAACGTCGGTCGTCCATTCCATAATGGTCTTTACCTTGGTACTTCTTGGGTTCCGCACCTTTCATAAGTAAAGTAATAGGTACTTTCGTGGGTACTATGTCGGGACGGTCGGTAGGCAGGCAGCAGGGCAGCCTATTAAGGGCCCTCCACATGCACATGCCTGGCCTGCAGGATCGTACGGAGAGGCGTGGCCTTCCGGCCAAATCTCAGCGTGTGTATCGCGCGTGTATAGGCGCAGCCTCTTCAGTCATGAGGAGGCAGCGCATCTCCTTACACTTAGGTACATCATCATCATATCAGCCGCAGGACACCCACTGCTAGGTATAGGCCTCCCCCAAGGATCTCCACAATGATCGGTCCTACGCTGCCCGCATCTACCTGCTTCCCACGACCTTCACTAGATCGTCGGTCCACCTTTTTGGGGGTCTACTCACGGAGCGTTGTCCGGTGCGAGTAGGTCGCCATTCAAGAACTTTTCCGCCCCAAAACGGCACAGTATTATAAATATTAAGACTGTGCCAACGGCCATCGGTTCTCCTTACACATCACTGCTGTCAGATACTACGCTGATAGGAATACACCAGTGTAACAATTGTTTTCTCGACCCTTTAACGCTTTTGACCTGGTTTCCTACGATGTCCTGTGGCACAAACTAAAGCAAACCAAGTTGCCTCCTGTGTGACATCTCAGCCACAAAAAATCTGAGTCAGCGGTAAGTTGTTCCCTTTCTTTAAATGTATGTCGGATTTTCAGCCTCATGTGCCATATTATTATGTCAGTAAAGGCCGATTTACACATCCATAAGTAAGTAAGTAAGCTCAACTGTCCCTCTACTTATTTCGAATTGAAATCAAAATAAATATTTTAGCTTATTTTGTTCGCTGATAGTAGCTTTCTATAGGTGAAAGAATTTTTTAAATCGGTTCAGTTACTTATTTTACAAAAATAAATCTTTCCTTTTCATAATATTAGTCTACCTATAAGTACTTCTAGATATCAGTTTTCGTTTGGTTTGCAGTATAATTAATGGCTTTAACATGGCTTTAACCCTTAACAACTTTGAACTGCACAAACGTGCCATACCAACGTTCTTTGTTAATAATTAATTATTTGCATGTGTAAATGAAACACTTGCATTATTTCGCTGATCTTTAACTGACAGAAAAATAATACATACCTACCTAGGTATAATAGCATGACGATGGTAGATAATACAGTGAATAATATGTGTATAATCTGCCATTTCATATGAAAGGTGTCTTCCGCATGGCCATGACGTCCAAGAAAGTCGCCTGCTGTTATCCTTAACATTAATTCTGACATGGCAGTAACCGCAAATTACTTTTAAGTATCTTCCTTGATATTCGACGAAAGTACCTTCGACCAGGAAACAAAATATAAAGGTATACGATGATTTATTATTTTAAGGCTACCTACCTACAGTACTTACCTACAGCATTATGCGTGCATGTTCAAATAAAATTCACCTAACATTTTGGAGAAATTACCAAATCATCTCCAACTAATTAAGCGTAACCAGAAAATAGTTTAGTAACTACTAAAACTAAACTTAAGTCTGTGTCTTCGTACCTCGAATTTCAAGATATGCAAATGCAAGCTTTATTACGTACGTTCAGAAATCAAACGTAAAGTAGACTACCCACCTAGACCCACCTACCTATATCAACAAGTATCATTCAATGTCCAGAGTGGAGTAGTTTATTCATAACTTTTGGTTTTAGGTAACAAGTCAGAACATTTTCTCAAAAATCGAAGAACCATTACAGCTCAGTAACCATCCAGTTGTGACCCCAGCCTGCCTAGCATGAACGATTTATATTGCGGTGATATAGCATTTTATCGACACTCAACTGTCAAACTCCTTTGTTTTTTGACAGTTAAACGTGATAAAACGCTATATCACGCGATATAAATCGGTCATGCTAGGCTGGCTGGTTCACTGGGCTTAATTAATTTGTTGCTAATGACCTCTCGTATGTATGTATGCTAATGACCTGTACCCTTAGCACGAACAGCTATCGAAAAAATTAACGCACGTAAAATCATTCGATAGATAAATTTTGTATTGGAAATTTGTACAGCGCCATCTATCGCCGATAAGCGAAATGAAAATTTCCATAGAGAATTGTCTATCGAGTAATTTTACGCTCGTTATTTTTTTCGATAGCGGTTCGTGCTAAGGGTACTGTTTCAAGGAATAGGTCGAATTTCCATGTCACCCTGTATATAAAACTAAACTTAGTATACCTATACATATAACTTTATTTATTAATAAACTGTCGTTATAAATTTGACTGTTGTTTATGACTGTAGTCAAGTTAATTTCAAACAGGTTCGACAATTAAGTGTGGTGTGGTGTTCCTACCTACGTCATTCGGATAGAGAGACGGATGGTTGTCTATTTATAAAACAAAAAAAATGGAGGCTTTATGTCTTCTAAAAATAGCCACTCGTATTTTGTTGTTCATTGGAAACTTTAGAACACCTGACCTGAGATTATGTGTCAAGTCAAAGTATTACTTACCTTAAATAAGATAAGATCATACTGAAAGACAACTTCATTTTGTTTTTAAAAATAATGGAAACTACATCCAAAGATTTTTTTAATATCGCATTCGATGATACTACCTATACAAAATTGATACTTAAATGTTAAATATCATGGTCTTTCTTTTATTTCGTCTGCGTGGAAAGTTTTTTTTTGCTATCCCTCGGGAACTGTACTTATTTTCTGGATGAAAAGTATACGTAACTAAGATAAAGTCAGTAAGATAACAAACAAACGGACTTTAGCATTTATAATATTAAATAAGGATGCTGTGTTACTCAAGAAAAAATAATCCTAATCAGTAATCCGATTTGCACAAGCACAAGTTAAGGGGCTTCTCCCCCACGACACTATCTCATTTTTTTTTTAATATACATTATTTTTGTTGACGCGCTGTTTGTTTGCTTTTCTTTCTCTCCAAACGGCAGCCCCGTCACACCCTTTCGATCGATATCGTAAAAATAAACGGTTATTTTTATTTTGAAAAAAGAATGCAAGATGCACCGCCCGCCCGCCCGCAAAAATATGCACATGCACACAAAGATATTAGAATTTTAATTTTTAAGCAAAGTCTTCATTTCGGACCTAAATATTAACAGTTAGTCATCTTTCTTTAATACATACCGTCTGGCAGATCAAAAATGCTTTTGTATCATTGCATGCACACCACAAAATATAAGTGCACAATACCTGCATTTAGCAAGACAGCAACACACTTTGCTTCTTGAAGGTTTTTTTATGTTTGGTGGGTTCAATTCCTGGTTAAGGCAGGTGATTTTTCAAAAATCTTTGATCGCATTTTAAAATCAAAGTCACTCAAAGTGAAGTCTTCCTTTAGTGAAATTCCCTGACTTCAATAGGAAGGTACTTTTTCTTTAGCAAAAGAGATCACTCATTCTAGGATATTTTTTTTTTTTTTTTTTAGCGGCCATCCATAATAATTACACAGTTTTAAAGTACACATCTCCTTTAAAACCTCATAAAATGTTGAGAAAAAGCGGCAAAAATCATACTATCCAGCTCTATACATTAAAAACAAAAGAAATCTACTGCTAAAGAGCAACGCATTGATTTAACTTCTACTAGATAAGTAATCTTGAGCAAGTATTGGAATTTTGCGACATCCTATTATGCCACTATCAGCATTTCCTTTAGCCATTTAATGTCTCTACTGCTATGTACACAGCACAGGCCTTCCTAATAGATGGACAAGTAGGACGGGCCATAACCCACCAAGCAAGCCCAATGCGGATTGGTGGGTGTTAACGACTGCAAATGCAATAGAAACCAACGGCTTAACGTTCCTTCCGAAGCACGGAGGAGCTCGAGATAATAAGTTTCTGGTCACCCATCCCATGATGACCAACCCTTTGAAAGTTGCTCAAGCCGCTATCACAGGCAGGGCGATGTGCCACTGCGCCATCGAGCTCCTCAACTAACCTAAGCCTTACCTTGTACTAAGTATTATGTATCTATTCTGTGGCCTTACGTTTTACGAAATTAAATCGTGCGAAGGTATTATAATCCGCGATGCTGTGCAGTGGGTAGCTCAACGCTAAATGATGACGTCATGTAGACGACGGATAGTTTGGGTCAATGCGGAACCAAAACATAAGTTGTTTTCACCGTGACACCACGTGTTTTGTGCCCTATGACGTGAACCTGAATGGTAATTTATTCGCTCCACCAACCGATCCATAATGATAATGCCTGAACGCATGTTGTGGTCGCCAGACGTTCGGTGGACACAATTCAGATCGCCGCAAAGCCGTGACTCGGTGATGTTTACTTACCAATACGTTCAAGAGGTCGAGCAAAAAAGTGCTTCAAACGCGAAGTGGAAATTACTTGACTGCCGGACGCTAACGGCTATCTCGTGAAATCAGTCAATATTGTAGCTCCGCGACGGCCGCTTATACCGGAAGACAGGTATGTGAACAACTATCTTTACGACATTTTAATTTGATTTTAACACTATATCAACTATAATTATTAGGAATGATGAAAGCGATCGAAAGACTAGTTGCCGCCGAGGCCGTGACGCTCATCGATATCTTTATCATTACCCGCTTATGTTTTACTCATTCCGTGTAAGTCACTTGAACTTGTTACCCATGTCACTGCGCTTTATTACCTTATTGTTAGATCATTATCATTCGAGTTGGAACTAAAAATAATTATTCTATAAATAATATAAACAACAGGTGGACTGTGCTCTGTTGCATCGGTAGTGTTTTAAAGTGCGCGCCATGTCTTTTAGAAGAAAATTTTCGTTCAGAAAAAAGTCTACGTTAGAAAGCAACGATATTTCGGACCCGTCAATAATCGAGGGAGATAAAGAAAATTCTAAAGCGTTCAACGTTGCGTGGTCTTCGGGAGCCGTGAATATTGTGTATGCACCGGAAAATGACGAAAGTGAACAATCGGCAGTGGATGCGGTTTCGCAAGCCGCCGAAAATTTTGACGAGACAGTAGGTGATAGCTGTGGCGAAACCGATTCGATAAGTGCATCGCAAGATAGATCACAACAAAACGAATTACGTGACCTTGCACCGCTGTACACACCGTGAGTATTTATACAGATCAGATGACAATATTCTGATAGGAAAAGTCTGCTTTATCTCCGTTTGAGATAAGAAACATACGCAACAAAACACAATGTGTGTACAGTCCCTTATAGTCGGTGATTGAACTACCTTAGAGCAACGCGGCTTCCTAAGCCCGTATTGCTCTAAGAACTTTAAAAAACAATGTTGTCAAGTTGGATAGGTACTAGCATATAAACGAAATGGTAAATAGATTAAGCAATGCCCCTCATTTGCATTTCTAATTTTTAGTGCACAGCATTATCAGCGTAAACGTATGCGTAAAGTACTTACCTAAGTTGAACAAAGTTTTGACCTGTGGTCGTCATCATGACAATGTTGTCGTCATAATATTGTAATCTAAATAAATAGTACTTACTAGGTACTCAAGAAACTAATAAAAGCAGTAATAAAAATTAAAGATGTTTGAAACTTAATTTGCAACATAAGTTAATTTTCATTTTAAATGAACTTTAATCATACCCAATCAGTTAATTTAAAAGAAAGTACAATCTAATACAATAGGTACCTAATTACTAAATTGCCACTTTATATAATTATCTAGTTCTACTTTCGAAATTATCATTATGTTTGAAGCTCACAATAAATACTTAGTGGAAAATATTAATCTTCTCTAATGTTTGTGGAGTGGTAACCCTGTCGTTTTCAAGCGATCAAAATCGTTTTAAATTAATCGATTGTTTCCCTACCTGCTTACTCATTTACGACTTTGTGCGTAGTTGTACTTTAATTACTTTAGTGGTTTTAAAAGACGGTAGATTGTGTATAGTCTATAAAATTTAAAGTCTTCTATTGTCCAATTTGTATTGATATAATGTATCATCCTGAACCAAAATTTTAAAAAGTAAGTAAGTAGGTATTCAAAATGTCTGACTAACTTCCTGCTAATTATTATTTTGAAATAGGTAAGTACTTAGGTATTTAACAAAATAATAATTAATTATAGGTGATCGAACCTTTAACCCGCGATCTTCGTCCAAGCCCGCGATAGACAAGTAATAAAAAATGGACGGACGTCAGCAATCGAACGACCGATACTACCTAATATAATATAAAGCCTGCTTTTTATCTCTGCGACAAAATGTCTGATTTATCTGTCAATTTATTTATTTTTAACACGTTATAATAATTTTATTAGGTTTATGTTGGTTTTATGATTCTAGTTTAGAATAAGTTCAATTTAAGATATTATACTTATTTTTACGAATAATGAATATATACCTAATTACTAAGTAAGTAAATAAGAATTTACAAATTGAACAAAAAAATGCGAAGCGTCGTTTTTGTCGCAGGTATATAAAAATCAGACTCTTTACGTAATATAATCACATAAAATATTCATTCACCACGACCACCCACAAATAAATGATAATTTTATTCGCGGAATAATTTGAACTTCTTTCTCACGCAAAAATACTAATAAGTATTTTTGCGCGACAAAGAAGTTCAATAATAAAGAATCCGGTTTTCACAAAAGATATAAATATAACAAAAGGAACTGACTAACTATTTTATTCTGTTTTAGTTTTTTGTTTTCGGTGGGGAAATTAACCTCGCCAGCACAGACCATAACTTGTTGTTTTCGGTCCTTTTGGTTATTAATTAAGTTTGAGTTTCCATTTACCCGACGTTTTTGCAATGAATTTTCAGAGACCATACCACAGGAATAAAACCGAATTTAAAATATTTTTTTACTTTTTTTATTTTTTATTTATTTATTTAAATAACAAAATACAAATTAAATATTTGAAAAACACATCATAAACCACAGAGATTTGTCTGGCGTGCTACAAAGTTGAGTTCGCTACAGCTATTTCATATGATTAAAACTAAGTAATGCCGTTACTATAATAAGTAAAAAAGGTGCCCAAACGCCAATAAAACATCAAACTATTTAAGTAAATATATTAGATTTAATAGGATTTAATAATACAAAATTCAATACAAACAGGCGATTCGTTAAAGGTTTTATTTCAATGGATATTGCGTGTGGAAATCCTTACTTCCTTACTGATATTATTATTGCGAATTGAATAAATAAAATAAATAATAGACAACATCGCATAGGTACTTACATAATACTCTGATTCCAAAGTAAGTAATAGCTAAAGCACATGTGTTATGGAAATCAGAGACAACGCGGTGCTATCACGAACACTCAGAACAGCCCACCTAGCCAAAGTAACATTTGCAAATTTTCGTTATCGTTGCGCTTCGAAACCAGAGGGCCTAGTCAAAGTAACATTGGCAAATCTTCGTTATCGCTTCGCTTTCGACACATGTATGGGATCGACATAAGGTTTCGTTAACAATCGAATTTTTAAACGTCAAATCCATACATGTTTCGAAGCGAAGCGATAACGAAAATTTGCAAATGTTACTTTGGCTAGGAGGGCTTATGTCAATCCCATACATGTTTCGAAAGCGAAGCGATAACGAAGATTTGCAAATGTTACTTTGGCTAGGCCCTCTTGTTTGTTTGTTTGCCTTCGCCTTCAAATCGTAACTACTCAACCGATCATCATGAAATTTTGCATACACGTTCTCAGGGGTATACAGAAAAGGATATAGGGTACCTTTCATCCAGAAAAATTTACTGTTCCTGATGAGGGAAATATTTATCACGACGACGAAGTCGTTTTCGGCCGCTAGTAATTAATAGATATTTTTTTTTATTTTTACCTCTTTTAGTAACGAAACAATTTATATTTGATAACGTAATACTTAACCGCAAGTTTTAAAGATCAATTGACAGTGAGGGTAGTATTTCCACGTAATTAAAATAATAGGTAAAATTTTAGATAGGATTATAATGACTAGTTTCATCACCAACCCAGTTAACCACACTATAAAAACTGTTCAAGTCGAGTTTAGTTCTCGAGATATCTTTTTAAAAGTGATATTGGATGGATGACAAATAATTTCGCAAGCGGTAAAAATATAAACTGCGCACTATTATAACAATAAAACACTTTTACGGAACTGATGTTATTTTAAAATTACTTATATATTTAATTTGAATTTATTTGTTTTTTCCTGACGCGCGACATTTCAACACCTTGCCATGGGCCGTGGTCACTAAATAATCACAGACTACCTGACTCATAGATGCTATAATAATCAATAAATATTAAAGAAATGCTAATAGCAAAACGATGTTCATAAAAATGCATTCTACATTTATTATTTTAAAACTGCGTTTAAATTATTTCAAGTTTCTAGTTAACTATCACCCATTTGCACTAAACTCATGATACTTACTTCAAATAAATACGGTACATATTTCGACTCTGTATAAACCAAAATCTATGGGTATTTACCGTGGACCTAAAATAATGAAATTTAGCAAAAAATAAGCTCTTCTAGCAGCCATTAAGAAAAAAAACCGTTAATCGGCAATCCACAGTATGACTAGATGAATATCGTTTGCAGTTTATGTTAAACCCGTACAAATATTGAATAGTTTACAGAAATTTAACCATATGCAAACAGTAACAACCTTACCTTGGTCACCGGATGTGGACCATTTTCGTTTGTTCCTAAAACGAAAATTAGCAAATAATTTTATTAATATTAATATTATTATATTATTATTAAACAGGCGAGCAGTTGTTGCAACTGATAGTGCCTGTATCCTGCAATCTTTGCTCTATTCTACTTTATTTAAATTGGTGTTTGTCCAATCTATTCTTAAATTGGTTCAAGCTGTTGGCTGAGACTAATTGTTCTGGCAAATTGTTCCACGCTTGGACCACTCTTAATTTACTTGTATTCGCCCTATTGAACGAAGTTACGGAAAAAGATAGAGTTACGGAAAAATGCTTTTCCGGCAATTAGATAGGTCATATATCTAGTGTTTACTAAACGTAACACTTAACTCTGAGAGATACTCGTACTTTTTCAAGGCAGCTAGAAAAGGGAAATCCTTTGTAGTTTATGGAGAACATGTGTCGTCTGTCGACCTTTAGTAAGCTGACCTTAACAACCGCTGCGACCACTTTCATAAGTCGGTCATGGAATGGGTGACCAAAAATTTATTATCTCGAGCTCCTCCGTGCTTCGGAAGGCACCTTAAGCCGTTGGTCCTGGCTGCATTTGCAGTCGTTAACACCCACCAATCCGCATTGGGCCCGCGTGGTGGGTTATGGCCCATCCTCTTTACCATCCATAACGAAGGCCTGTGCCCCAGCAGTGGGGACATCAAAAAATGGCTGATGGACAATAAATTATTAAAATCTGTTTCTCCGGGTAACTTGGCCAGCATTCGTCAATGCAATTAGAGCTCGTTTTAATTATTTTTTATGAAAATTTTTATCGAATGCATAAGTACCTATTTAAATTTTACATTAGGTATTTTCTTTTTCTTAATTTTCATTATTTTGACTCGCTGTGTTAATTTACAATACAAGCATTAGGGTAGCACATTATAATAAAATGCTCATACTACAAAGAATTTCAGTTACTTATGTTGACTTTAATGCACGTGCATTTCACAAATAACTCCGACACGACATGAATCAGTGGCAAGTGTATTCTATTCATAAAACGTATGTAATGGGTATTTTTAACCATAATCCTTTGTTTGCAATAATAGGGATGTTGACTAATGAATAAAATAACGAAATACTAATAAAAATCGTAAACATATTAAACTTTTAGAGTAGCTTGTATACCTCTTGGTTTTATATATTGCATATTATTTGATTTATGACCCTTCAAAGTTGGGTGGACAAGTCCATTTAAAAAGTATAAAATTAATTAAAATAAATGATACCTTTAATTAGTCCGTAAAATGTATAGCAAATTTGTCGAAGAAACCATTTTGATAAACACAATATTTAATATAGCTGCTGAACAAATTTCCTATGCGTTGCATATATACAAACTTGCAAGGTGTGACGTCATAACGTGCAAGCCATTAGTATGGAGCGTTTTTGATCGAGTCCATTTGTGTGCATTTCACACTGTGATATCTCGGGCAGTTTTCATGCTAGCGAATTAATTCTTTTACCAATGTTTCTTTTTTTGAGAGGTAATTTATGTAACATAAAATAAAAAAAATAGTCAACATCCCTATTGTATAAGCATTAAGAATTAATTACGTAAAGATGATGAAAAAACATCAAAGGTAAATTTGAGATGGATACTTACTTACCATTAACTATTTACCTATTATTTTTTTATAAAGGGAAACATATAAGCCAGTTACAAAAATGGTACTTTCAGAACATACACTAAGCCCCTATATTTACTTTTGGTTATAAATTATAGGTAGTTTTAAATAATTCGAATGAAGAATTCAATGAATAGTGCAAATAAGTAACAAATGATGAATGATTTTGAATTTTTTTTTTTTTTATGCCAATGTTTTATGCCTATGTGCCGAAAGGTAGTGGCTGTCACATAATTAAAGACAGTTGATCTGAATCTCCTCGATTCACTCCCTGGATTGCCATCTTCAGATCCCTGCTAGGTTAATCCTTGGCGGAGATCCAGGCTTCAAAGCTACCTCGTTTGTATGAAAATCGACAGTGACCGCCACTGTATAGTACGTACTTCGGTCACGTAGGATTTAATATTCCTTGTTCTCTTGGGATACGTTGCCTTGAAGACATTGCATTGCATCTGCTTGTTGCCTGTAAATGCCTTCATTTAGGTATAAGTAGCAGTAAAGTATTGTTTTCAAATTAAATTATGTTTCTATCCTTTGTTACTAAGAACCTTACTTTTATGGTAACTTATTTATTTTATTTTATTTTATGGTAGGTACTTACTTATTTTAAACCTGACAACTGGAATAAAATATTGAAATAGGTATCCGTAAAATATTAAATGAGACAGTTATACAAATACAAGATTACAATATTAAATGAGACAGTTATACAAATTAAGATTATTTTAATTGTGACTCTATGGGATATAGCTACGTGTGACCTAAGTATTTCTGTATAATTTTAAAAATATATATATACTTATATACTTGTTTATAATAATAATCACAATTATAATAATAATAATTAAGTAATTTGAATACTCTGTTAATTATTTACGAATCACTCATTAACTAATAGGTTTTCAAGGAAGCGTTGGGCAACAATATTTGTGCTGTAAAAATATTAGCTGCTATAAAAAATAGAAGTAACATAATAATATGTCATGTTGAAAAAGTTTTTTGAGGTAAACCAGACGCTAAATATTTCATTTTTGCTAAATATTGCATCTTCGTAGCCTACAGAGAATCATCAGCCCCCTTAGCATGACCGCCGAAACATATATATATAGCGTGATACAGCGTTTTATCACGTTTAACTGTCAAAAGGCAATGGATGTTGACAGTTGAGTGTCGACAAAACACTATCACGCGATATATCGTGTTTAGTTGGTCATGCTTGGGGGGCTGATGACACGATTCTCGATGGGCTAGGTTAGGCGACTATGCCCTAAGTGGCTCACGATACTGACCCTAACCAACCCTAACCACAAATGCCGCACCTTACGGCTCCAGAACCGTACCATGCTTTAGTAGGGCCCTTTAGATTAAATTAAAGAATAAAAATACTTTATTGATTAGTTTCCAAGCTAAGCTAGCTAAATCAGCGCTGAAGCGCTCATGGCGGAACTTGACAAACTAATCGTACTCGATCATGTTTGTTAAGCAACGCTCGGTCCGGCCAGGTGTCGGATGGGTGACCTTTACGTGGCATTACAACTGAGCGCTTCTGTGCTTCGGAGGGCACGTTGAAACGTCTCGGTCCCGGCTGTTGTCATCTGATAACAGTCGTTGAGCCAAGTTAGAGGCCTTACGGGCGGCTTGATAAACTCTAACACCAAGAGGTGGCCACTATTCCTCATTCGATAAGAAGTTTCCAAGCAAAAACAGTTTACAATTCAGGTGTATTCGAAACTGTTAGATTGATTTGACACCTTATACTTAATTGCGAATATGTATAATCATAATTATTATGCCGGTGTTTAGAACTTCGGAAGGCACGTCAGTTAAGCTATGATCCCGGCAGCATTTGCTGTTGACATTCACTATTAACCACACAGATAGGGCTTGGCTACTCCCACAAGAAATCTATATAATTTCGATTCAATTAATCTACACAAAGTTTCTGTACCTACTGTTTTGTGGGCTACGCTTACGAAGCACACAATTTGAATACAATTGATTTAGCTAGTCATGTCGAAATTGTTTAGTGACAAATGAGACACAGCTGTTAATTAAATACCTTTGAAACAAAGTATTTCAGCCGTTTAATCAGATACTTATATATATACATAAAAAATTAAAATTACTTTTAGTTTTGAAGCAGAAATAAATATTTCTCACGTGATTTCGAATTTTTACGTTTCGTCGATCTCACCTTTACTAAGTATGTGGTACTATTTCATTAACTTCACAGATCTATATCGATTTCAAATATTATAAAAAAAATAAAAAAACAAATTCATAATTAATTAATTACCCATCAATTACCTATCTGAAACTTCTTAAAATATCTAAACAAATAATTTGCGCACTAGGTACTATAAGTGTGGAAACTGGAATAGAATATCACCATTACTAATCATAAAGAGTAGATTAACGAGTCTGTTAATTGGTAGTTAAGCTTTTAGGAAAAACACAAGGCTTTTGTTTAAACCGCAGAGAACCCGACGCGACGCAGCCAGAGGATGGAATTTTCCAGACAATTTACAGTACTCTGACCAACTCTGACACGCTTTTGGACCGGTATTGATTGTGCATCATCGCGTCTTATGGAATAATTTTATTATTGATTGAGGTAGGTACCTTAATCATCAAGAAGATGCGTTCTTGCACTGACGTCAATGACCTGATAAATAAATAAAAAGTTGTATACATTTATTTGAATCGACATAAGCATGAACTGGTTAAAAACTTAAAAATAGAAGCCTAATCTATACCGACACGAATAAATAATGTAAATAGATAAAAATAGTCGGAACAATATTGACAAATAGGTATTTTTGTAAAAAAAACTTATTTTGTTTACTCCAAAACAAGTTTGTTAGGTTACATCTATAAATTTTGTTTAAAAATAGCGTTGCGCTTAACTCGGAAGCTTAGCGAGCAACTGCTTAATAATTAACATAATATTTACATAAAAGATATTAATAAAATAACACAAAAACTTCTAAATTATAGATTAATTCATAATTATCACGACCTACTTTTTATATGGAAGCAATCCTAAAGATTGTGAAAAATATCAGCTGTTTCATACATTTTCGCCAAATGGGCTAGAAATTTGGTAAAAAAAAGCTGATATCTACCGCATACAAAAAAGTTTCGTAAGTAAACATATTGCGTTATTTTATAAGACGTTTTCCCTATTAACTAATTAACCTCAAACTAATTTTAAGAGTACTAAAAATAAATTATTAATAATCTCCCTCTTTTATATTATAATTTAATTTCACTTTTATTTTACAATTGTCATTTTTGAACACGATGTTTATTAGATTAGAGTCTCTAGATTAGATATAACGCCTTTTATGTAGAGCTAGATAAGGTAAAAGGAGTAAGGAGAATTTTCACCTTAGTAATTACTTCATACGTAACGGTATGTACAGACAATTACAGTTGGCGTAAGAAGTGCAGATGCTAACTCGACTTTTGTAATAGATTTGTCCATCAGCCATTTTTGATGTCCCCACTGCTGGGGCACAGGCCTTCCTTATGGGTGGTAAGGAGGATGGGCCATAACCCACCACGCGGGCCCAATGCGGATTGGTGGGTGTTAACGACTGCAAATGCAGCCGGGACCAACGGCTTAACGTGCCTTCCGAAGCACGGAGGAGCTCTCGATAATACGTTTTTGGTCACCCATCCCATCACCGACCCTTGCGAACGTTGCTTCACTTCCGCAATCGCTGGGCCAGGCGCTAAACCACTGCGCCACCGAGTACTCTTTGTAATAGATTTACCCCCTTACTAATAAAGATTGTATAGCAGATGTATAGTTACACAATGGTTACTCCCTGTCAAACTATTTGAGTTTCACATTGAAAAGAAATTCACAAAACACTGTGTAACTAACTATATATCTGCTATACAATCTGTATAGTAAGAGGGATACAGTTCACTTGTTCTGTAAGTTGCAACTTGCGTTGCTTGCTACTAAAAAGTGTTCCAACATATATGCGGCCGACATTACATGTTGTACAAGCCATGATTAGTTTCCACATGGTCTCGTTCGCTCGTCGCAAAGCAGGTTAGGATATCCACCGAGATTCGCGACTCGCAAGGCACTGTTCCGGTCAAGTTGAAAACTTAAGCTGACGCCCGTCGTGTGTAGTCGCTTGCAGCGTGTGAAGCTATATGTGCGGCAATAAGTAAAATCGATTTATTTTGTAATCAGGATTTACAAAATTTACTTTTTAAAAAATTCGCCATTCCAAATTGGAATTTGGTAAAATGCCTTTTTTGTTTTGAGCCTCTAATAATATTTTAAATTATATATATATATTATCTGTTATTACTTTTGTTTGTTCTCAGGTCGTTCTCAATACCCGACGGGTTGGTAATGGATCCGCTGGCGCCCACGGCACTCGCGGTCTCAAACGAATTCATGGGACGACTAGGCAGCGGGCTGTCCATGCTTCGGGACCATGGGAAGAAGTTCCAGAAGGTTAGCTATCACTTACAAACCAAAACCCTTTATCTTGTTCTCAAGTTTATGACCCGCCTAATTCACCGTAGTTAATGATGCTTGCAACGCCGGAGATATCGTGGGTATCGGGGTAAGTGCGCTGTTAACGTATTGTATTCCCTAGTTTGTGCTGCTCTGGATCCTGGAGCCATAATATTGGCGTAGGAAGGCGTAGGTTTTATGGGGCGTGCCCACCCCAGAAAACCAAAGCGGGTCTAGCAACCGCGCCGATTCTGTAACCAAACTCGAACCTCACTTCATTGCGAGGGAATCGTTATCAAAAACGAAATAATGATATGCTGTTTTTAATTACAAAAGATTTTTAATAGGGTATCTACATGGACCTTTCTTATGCTAAAATCTTTAGCAATCAGTAAAGTAGCTCATATTCAGCTAATTTCTAATAACAAATTCATGCGAAGTGTAGTGAGGTTTGAAGTGAGATACGAGTTTGGTTACAGAACCGACAGGCAAGTAAGCAACACAAAGTATTACTCAAACAGCAACTGCCTTTATGGTGGGTCCGTCTGTTACATCTTAAAAAACCTAACCACCATTTATTTTCGATTATGAATCACGATAAATTTCAACATATTTTTTCTTTTATGACGTTGTTATGTGGTCAGGTCAGACGTCAGACACACCGACAGCTTTTTTTCTTACTTATTCTTATCTACTTTAGTTTTTACCGTCGACTAATCAAGTCATATTTTTTGATTTAACATGTTAATGTGGCCAACCATTTGAATCAAGTCTATTTAACTTTCCCTGATCGACCTCAATCTTGGAGTGAAAATAAAGTTTTGTTATATGCCTATAGGCAATAAATTATCGTGCAACACCGTGCCGCTAAACATGACGCACGAGACTTTGCCAGTATATTAGAAAAAATACTAGAAAAAACCATCGAGTCGTATCAGTCAATAGAAATAGCATTGTGAATGCCTAAAATCTAAAAATTCAATAACAAAATTATTGTTTATCTTGCTCAACACTTTGATCGAAGACTCAATACATACTTAGCTCAACATATTGAGTGACATGTTGCGCGTCAAATTTTGTATATTAAATAAAGGCATGATGAAGAAGTTAGTTTTTTTACAGTGAATAACAGTTAACAGTAGAGCTAATTTTCGGTTTCAGACAAAAGAATGCAATGACTTTCATATTTTATTCAAATTTAGATTTCACATTATACTCCAATTATTTCGCAGTATGTTATGAAAAATCGAAAATTCGACATCGTATCGAAGAGGATAACCAAGTCAGTGGTGAATGTCGTGCTGGTCGAGGCCAAGGACTTGCCTGACGGACCGACGAGCGGGCCCAACGGGCTATACTGCAAGTTCAAGTGAGTTAATTGAATTTTTTATAACCTTTTTTGCTCGTCCTATCGATGACATTGGCACACTGGCCATCCACAAAAATGTTTAATGTTATCGTATATCTCTCTTGAGTAGGTACATATTTTTAATACAAATAAAAGGTAAGTTAAGTTTTTCTTATTAAGTCCTTACCTACAGTTAGCAAATAACGAAGATACAGACTGCAAAATTAAAAAAAAAAATGTCTTTCAAAATTAATTACATACGCGAAAAAAGCGATGATTTCCGCAACCATTCTCAAGGTAGCAACACCAATAGAAAATTAAGTTCCTTTTACGATTACGTCGATCTACTACGTTACAAGAGTACAAAATCACTTGGGCGGAAAACTACTTACTAATGTTAACTGCCAACATTGAAATAATTTCCTGAATAGCATAAAAAGTAAATCTCATTGAATACTGTTTGCTGCTAGTTACGTACCTACGCTAATAAAATGTGTTTACATTTGCACCTAAGATATTAACTTTATTGTTTATCGATTCTAAAATTAGCTCTATAAATAGGCTATTATATACATACATGGACAAATATACAATAAAAACTATACAGTCGGATTTAGAACCTCCGCCACTTTTTTGAAGATGAAAAGGTTTTTAAATAAAAAAAACATAAACTAAACGTAGGTAAAGTTGTCGTTTTGCTGTCAGACTTCTTTGTGCTTGTTAAGTTCGTTTCAATCCAGCCAGTTTGATGGGCAAAGTGTCACCTTTTTTTCTTTTGTAGAACCTCTCGCTTTGCGAGTGCTATAAGATATGTTAATTTTTTTATTTTTATAAAAAAGACAATGAAACAAACACCTTTTCTTTATTTTTATGCTGCACAGTTGATAAACAACTCATATATAAATTTATTAATCGACTAAAAAACTTGTTGAATTACGTACGTATGCGTGCGTATACGTATACGTGCAAAAAAGCTAATTATGCTTATGTACGGCAAAAAACCTTAAATTGTTATTGAGTAGGTATGTGTACAGAACACTCCATAGTTAAATGACTGTTTGATTTAAGTATACTTATATTATTATGTTTGTCAACTTCAATTTGTACGCATATCCATCTATTACTTATTTAATGTCTTTATTTTTTTAATAAGAATGTAAAAACTAGATTTAAAGACGTTAGCTAATTTTGACCAAAATTTAGTGAGATACTGTAGAGTTCTCTGGTAACTCAGAAAATAGAAAGGTAGGTCTTAAAAAAAATATAAAGTTCGAAGTTTTAAAGCAAAAAAAAGTTTAGTATTAATTTATTTTATTGTTTTCAGATTAGGTTCCGAGACACACAAATCGAAGCAAGTGCCAAAATCCAAGGCAATGTGGTGTGAAAGGTTCAATATGTACCTTTACGAAGATTTTATCCTAGAAATTACAGTATGGAACAAAGGAAAACAGAAAAATTTTATGGGACGGTTAGTATTCATAAGAAAAGCGTAAACAAACGTAAACTCTGGTGTATGAAACGTTGAAAAAAATATCATTTTCCAATCATAGAAAATTCCAAACTTATGTATTTTTAGCTACATCTGAAAATACAAAATACAGATTTTGAAAAAAAAAAATTTTGTGCGGTAAATATTGACCCACTGTGCTATAAGGGCAAGAGTCTAGTCTAGCTACTAAATTAATAATATTGTCAGAAACCTGATCATTATCATCATCTATCGTCATGCTGATATGCACACAATGATGCGCTTGTGTCCACTCACACACGTGGGTGTTGTCACCCACCGCTAAGGTTTTCGCCAAGGATCTCCACGATAATCGGTCCTGCGCTGCCCGCATCCAGCGGCTTCCCGCTACCTTTATCAGTCGTCTGATATCATTTTTTGCAGTTGTTCCATCGACCTGTCAAGGCTGGAGAGAGAGAAGACCCAGGACTTATGGTTGGAGTTAGAGTGCGGTTACGGCAGCTTACACCTTCTGGTGACTGTGAACGGCTCTACTCAGTTACCTTTTCGTGACTCCATACCCACCACCAACGGCATCCACCTCGCCACTCTTGAAAAGGAGGAATTTGTAAGTTCTGAACTTTCAGTATTCTGATGTTATACCTATGTCTAGTTATATTCACTTCTCAAGCTTACGCGCTCACTAGACATGAAATAAAACACTTTTAACGGATACTAGCGCGGTTTTATTGAAAGTACTTTGGTAATTAGTTGGTATTTGGTCTGATTTTTTATTTTCCCGACGTTTCGGCACCTTTGCAGCTGCCGTAGGGACCCGGGTTAAAGAACATGTAGCTGACATGAAACATAGGCGCGATAACAAGTCTGCAGTGAGTGAACACGCCTTTGAGGGGCCCAACCATTATATTAGATTTGACAAACCCCAAATCCTTGCTAGGGAACGTAGATTCATTCCTAGAATGCTCCGCGAGGCTATCGAAATAAATAAATATCCTAATTTCAATAGAGATGATGGTTGGAAAATTCCACCAGCTTGGGACCCCATCATTCACAAGCTAAAGCCCCAAACACACACTGTAAGATCTAATGATACGGTTAGTTCCTTTTGCAAATAAATTAATTAATATAAAAGACGGAGGTCGGCCTTCCTCTCCAAGTTTTCTTTCGCCATTTCTTTCTTGGAGGGGCCTCCCAATTTTTTGAAATGGTAGTAGTTTCAGTAGATTCTCTCTTTTTAACATATAAAATTAAATTAAAACCAAACCAAAATTAAACTAATTAAATTTGATAAATTTTAATTTCTGAACGTTCTAAAAAATTCATCGCTTGAGGGTAGGCTCACAAGTAGCTTCAGTCCCCCGTGACCACGGCAGCTGCAAAGGTGCCGAAACGTCGGGAAAATAAAAAATCAGACCAAATACCAACTAATTACCAAAGTACTTTCAATAAAACCGCGCTAGTATCCGTTAAAAGTGTTTTATTTCATGCCTATGTCTAGTTGTTATTTTAATTACATTTATCTAGAAAGGAAGAAGACTGGTAGCTGTAGTCTTATGGAAGCTTGTGATTTCATAGCTCAAGCGTTGTAAAATCTTAATTAAACAACACAGCATCATTTTTAAAAAGAGACCCAAAATTCAATAGGATTAATTACAAATTAGAACTCATATTTTTTCCTCTCTTTGACACGTCCGATACCTATAGTAAAAGTGAAACAAGGTCAGTAAAAATTATAAACAAGAAACGCGGCTGGCTGGTCCTCATCGCGGGACGCGGTGTCGATCCAGCTCCGGTCCATAGAGTTGCAAATAACCTTTTATTCCTAAGCTCTTTTCTGGGGAATACGATGGGTAAATTAGACCAATTTCTTCTGCTTAGACGTGGTACAAGCTGGACAACTTAAACGAGGTGGGCCAGTTGCTGGTGACGGTGCACGGCGCGCGGGGGCTCTGCGCACTCGGCTTCAGCGGCCGCGCTGACGCGTACTGCGTGCTCGAGCTGGACAACGCCCGCGTGCAGACGCACACGGTGCCGGCCACCAACGAACCTAACTGGAACAAGACCTACTTCTTGTAAGGAAATTTTCTCTTAAAACCCACTAACCAACTTTAGCCTTTAACCCGTGTGTGCTAGAAACCTTCCCATACTATACAAAATATACGAAAGTTTCAATATTATATCGTCCCAATCCCAATCAAGCTACCGTACCTATTTACTACATTTAAGATCCACACAATTTTTTAAAGCTTGACAAATAAAACAGAGCAGTAGGTAGAACGTAGGCAAATCACAATAATACTTTTGTAAAAAAAGTTACAGGACATAAACTTGAAAACTAGTTTTTTGCTGCGCGATAATTTGTCGCAAACAAGCAATGAATGAACCTTTTTGGTAAATTCAACATTGGTTGTTGCGGTATCATGTGACTAGAAATACCATAATATACTTACTTAGCAATGCTACGTAGCTAATTGCGAAAATTACATCTTATAGTAAACTTTATTGCGTTACCTTTACTAATAATTACTCATGCGTATTCTGCGTAACAGCGTCATACTGCCAATACAATCAATTTGCTATGGCCCTATACAGTCCAACGGAAATAAATAAAGGTCAATTACTTTCGTTTTCTAGTCAATTTCCGTTACATTTCGTTTTCTGCTTAAAAAGACATCAACGAGCTTTCTTGGATAAATTCACGCAATTTTCCAGGAACTTGAGTTGTTATGTTAAAAAAGTTTTTCTTAAAACGACGGCGGAAGAAAAGATGATGTAATTAAGATGATTATGTTAATGTTCCTAACCTGCCTTTATACTAACCTGCCTTTTTTAACTAGGGGAACCCGTATTATATTTTAATATACCTACTAAGTTTTTTTTAAAGTAGCATATTGTACTTATTATACTTATTATTTATTGTGTCGTCTTCATTTTCAGTGGCATAAACGACATCACATCGACCTTAGACATCACAGTGTACGACAAATCCGTTATAAACTCGTTGAAGGGCGAGCTGCTGGGCAAACTGTCCATCCCCCTGCTGCGGATCAACAACGAAGAGAAGCGCTGGTACGCGCTCAAGGACCGCTCCAAAAAGACCAGCGCTAAAGGGAACTGCCCCAGAATCCTGCTGCAGATGTCTGTCGTTTGGAATCCGGTAAGTTGAAATAAGTGTATCAAGGAGTAACAATAACAGGTTAATAATACCAAATAGTTACCAACGTATTTATACGTAACTCTTTTCAGTAATGAGTTAAAGGGTTTACAGTTTTTGTTTTGAAACCTTGTGTAGTCCATAAACTTATTTACACTGGCGTAAATATTAAGTTTATGGTGTAATCTAAATTTTGTTGGATAAGAAAGATCTGTACCCTTAGCACGAACAGCCATCGAGTAATTTTACCCGCGTTATTTTTCTCGATAGCTGTTCGTGCTAAGGGTACTGATCCTGTACTTCCTTCGTAGTAATAATCCAATGTTCTTTTGTCAAATATATCAAGTGTTGCTAAGTGAAGCCCTTATATACCCTGTATAGATCAAATAGTTGATATAATACTATCTTCAGCCCGCAACTTCTTACGTGTGGACATTTGGAAAATTCTTAGGAAACCTTTGATGGTATAAAAAAGTATCCTATGTTTTAATCCAGAGGCTAAATAAACTATCTGTGTGCCAAATTCAGTTTTTGCGTAATTGACTAATAAACATTCAAACTTTCACTTTTTTAATATTAGTAGAATTTAACTATTCAGTCCTGCTAAACTGTTTTTACCTACTGCACTTCAGTTCGAACATGGGTCGAACAGACATAATTTTCCTCTTAGTTTTTTATTTATTTTTTTATTTTTCGTTTATTTGGGATAACAACAACCATAAATTTACATTTATTGACTTAGGTCTAATTACTACGGCTAAGGTCAATAAAAGTTATCCTCAGTTTAAATTCACATAAGTTGCCGAAAAGCAATGTTCTTATATAAAATGAATGAATATAGTAAAGTAGAAAAACAAAAACATAAATAATGCAGGTAGAAACACAAAAGCGCGAAACAGAACCACAATAAATTATTCTCAACTTGTGACGGTTGAACGGCAAGAAGCGTTGTTGTCCGTGCGTTAAGGTAAGTAGCTGTCTATGTAGCTCGCTACCTGCCGCTGCCGCTCCACCAACAACGCTTCCAGTTCTACAATGTGGATACAATACTAAATGGCAAACTTTAAAATAATTTTACTAAGTTTTCTAATAAAACTAAAAATATAAGTACTAAATTATTACTAGTTATATATTATTATTATTATTATATTATATAATATATATTATTATATAAATTATTATTATTAGTTTTTCTTAACATCGAGAATTCGAGATAATATCCAACTGTACTGTACAGTACTCTAACTAATAAATATTTCACGCAAAAAACCTATTTTGCAAGTTTATTGCTTCGTCATGACGCCAATCACATCGGAATGGTACATTCCAAGAATTTAAGAATATGAATATAAAATTCTTGGTTCAATAGAATGATCGTTCATTTTTTACTCTTTGTTTTACTCTTTGTATATGAGCGGTTTTCAAAAGGCAGTTGTTGTCCTTTGGCGTGTTCCGAAGAACTTTTTATTAGTGCGAATATTTTTTATAAATCTACCTGTTGAAGTAGCGCTATCAATCTATATCTATGCTATCAATCGACATAAAATTTAACTAAAATAATCAGCTGTCAGAAAATCGCTCATTAATCATAGATATAGTATATTAAAAGCATAGATATAGTATATTAAATTAAAAGGGGTCATTAATAGAAAATTATCTTACTCTATGAACACTGCTCTATTACTTTCTCATCTGCGTCACTACTGGCACAGTATAGATAACTAACTAACTTATTAGGATAGTGTAGAAACTCCCGTAAGAATTTTAATGAAAATGGAAATATTCTCTTTGGTAAAAAAAACATCAATTTTGGTTTTTGGTTATCTAGATGTGTCAAAAAGTAAAGCAATCTAAAATTTTGTCGTCCAATTTCAACTTCTATTATTTTTCAATTAATTTAATTTTCAGATAAAGGCATCGTTAAGAGTACTAAGTCCAAAAGAAACTAAATATATGCAAAAGCCAGCCAAATTCAGCATTCCACTGATTTACAGCAACCTGAAGTTTATTACAAATGTGTTCCACGGTGTTTACAAAGCAAATGAGCATCTTAAGTAAGTTTTTTTTTTCGTCTTTATATATTTTAATTTTATACGTATAAGTCATTCATTAGGATAGGTTTGGACGAAGGGATACCTATAGATATACCTTATGTGTGTGAAAGAAATCTCGTAGAAAAATTAACTTCAAAATCGAACTGCAGGCCTATTACTAAAGAATCGCGAATATCATACGCAGTTCGTTGTTCAATATACTTGACATTGAACCTGTGGCCAGCACCGCGAGTTAACCTCCTTCCGTACTTTGAACGCCGCCTGAAAAACATGCGTTAAGAGGTGACGGCTGTCACGGGTGAAAAATCAATATTCTTGTCATTACGTTTTTCTATGGAAATTGTTTTCTTAGCAATACAAAGTTTTCTGAATACTAGTGTTTTCCTCAGTGACCTGTGTAGCTCGATCCCTAGCTAGCCTGCGACCACATTGGTGACACCCGCGTTAGTTTTTTTCCAAATATGAGCGCGCCTACAGACGCCAACGGATCGCCGAGCAAAGATGATTCCGCCGCTCAGAGAACACAAGATGGTAGTACAGTAGAACGAGTCACGGTACGATTGCCTTCTTTCTGGCCGGAGGACCCGGAAATATGGTTCGCGCAAGTGGAAGCACAATTTGCTTGCTGTGGAATAAAAACGGATAGCACGAAATTCTTTCAAGTTATCCGGGAACTCGATCAGCGCACTGCACGTGAAGTCAGAGACGTCATAACTAACCCACCGGCGACCGGCAAGTACGAGAAATTGAAGCAAGAACTTATCAACCGTCTATCCGTTTCTCGAGAGCATCGTATGCGTCAGCTTCTCACCCATGAAGAACTTGGGGATCGTAAGCCATCGCAGTTTTTGCGCCACCTGAGAGCTCTGGCAGGTGATGGTGTAGGTGACGACTTTTTACGCAGTTTGTGGTCAGGTCGTCTCCCCACGCATATACAGGTCATTATTGCCTCACAAAAAGCCACTTGTCTAGATGAGGTTGCTATTCTCGCCGATCAGATTTACGACGTTGTTCCTTCACCCAACAATCAAGTTGCCAGTACTTCTTCGAGCAACACGGAAGCAACATTTCAACGTTTGGAACAAACTATTACTGAACTCAGCCGACAGTTGTCCCAACTGGAGCGTGGTCGTCGCTCGCTCCGGAGGCGCGATAATAGTTCAAGGAGTAGATCTAGAAGCGCAGGACAAGGCCAGATTAAGAAGACGGGTATGTGTTGGTACCACTTCAGGTTCGCTGACAAGGCCGAAAAGTGCATTTCCCCCTGCAGTTTCAAGAAGGAAAACCCTCGAGACGGTCAGTAGCGGCGACAGCCGACTGTCAGAAAAGTTCCCGTCGCCTTTTCGTAACTGACAGGAAAAGCAAGACCCAATATTTGATTGATACTGGCTCTGATCTGTGTGTTCTGCCTCGTAAGTTTTTGCGTACATATACAATACCTACTGATTACTGCCTCACCGCTGCCAACGGTTCTAACATCCGCACCTTCGGATTGATGAAAATGCGTCTGGACCTTGGTCTCCGACGCGACTTCTCCTGGGACTTCGTGGTTGCAGACGTAGACAAACCAATCATCGGCGCCGATTTCATCGCGCACTACGGGTTGTTGGTTGACTGCAAGAACAGGCGATTGATGGACAGCTTAACAACACTAGTTACACCTGGAATCCTCAAGAGCTGCAACCAAACCAGCATAAAAGCTATTTCAGGTACTACCGAGTTTCATAGACTGCTTTCTCGTTACCCAAGTCTTATAAGACCTTCTGGAGCTGAGCGAAAAGCCAAGCACTCTACCGTCCACTACATTAACACTACGCCTGGACCTCCAGTGTTTTGCAGACCTCGCCGGTTAGCACCGGACCGTCTCAAGATCGCTAAGGAGCAGTTTGATGACATGATCCGTGACGGAACCGCTCGCCCGTCTGATTCACCATGGGCATCAGCGTTACACCTGGTACCGAAGAAAATTGGTTGGAGGCCTTGTGGGGACTATCGCGCTCTTAACGCGCGCACCATTCCAGATAGATACCCCATCAAGCATATTGAAGATTACGCTCACAGGTTAGCTGGCAGTACCATTTTCTCCAAAATTGACCTGGAAAAAGCTTACCATCAAATTCCAGTTTATCCAGCTGATATTGCGAAAACCGCCATAACAACTCCTTTTGGCCTACTAGAATTTCCATTCATGTCCTTTGGATTAAGAAACGCAGCGCAAACGTTCCAGAGGTTTGTCGACGAAGTCCTTAGAGGTTTGGATTACTGTTGTTTCTCGTATATCGACGATATTTTGGTGTATTCCAGAGGTACATCAGAACACCTGCAACACCTGGAAACGATTTTCAAGCGCCTAGAGGACTACGGACTTCACATTAATGAAGGAAAGTGTGAATTTGGTAAAAGTGAGGTAGATTTTCTTGGTTTCCACGTCACCCAACATGGCACATATCCTCTGGAGGGCAAAGTCAAGGTGATAAAGGAGTTCCCACCTCCGAAGACTGTTAACGGTTTAAGAAGGTTTCTTGGAATGCTCAACTTTTATCGGCGTTTCATTCCACACGCCGCCGTTGATCAAGCACCGCTGCATGACATGCTATCGGGACCTAAGGTAAAAGGAACGCAACCGTTAACCTGGACACCAGAACTTCTTGCTGCTTTCGGAAACTGCAAAGCAAATATGGTCAAATGCACTCTTCTTGCTCATCCGATCATAAACGCGCCTCTTGCCCTCGTGACTGACGCTTCTAACTTAGCCTTGGGTGGGGTGTTACAGCAGTTGGTAGATGGAGATTGGCAGCCACTCGCTTTCTTTTCGAAAAAGCTCAGCAAGTCCCAACAGCTTTATAGCGCTTATGACCGCGAACTTCTCTCTGTTTATGAAAACGTCAAACACTTCCGCCACATGGTTGAAGGTAGACATTTTACCATCTATACAGATCATAAGCCTATTACTTATGCTTTCAAGCAGAACAAGCAGAAGTGCTCACCAAGACAATTCAACCACCTCGATTTCGTGTCACAGTTTACAACGGATATCAGGCATATCTCTGGCAAAGACAACATTCCTGCCGACACACTGACCCGAATCGAAGCGATTACAGCACCACCAACTTTAGAACAGATAGAACAGTCTCAAAAGCACGATGCCGAGTTGCAAGAGCTCCTCTCCAATAATTCAACCTCTTTGAAGCTGGAACAGGTGCCCATTCCTGGCTCAAACATCAGCTTATTCTGCGATGTCTCTTTGTCGAGGCCTCGTCCTTTCATCACGAAGGAGTTGCGTCGACAGATTTTTAATTCAGCTCATTCACTTAGTCATCCTGGAGCCAAGACAACAATCAAGTTGATATCAGACAGATTCATTTGGCCCTCCGTTCGCAAGGATTGTCGTTCCTGGGTACAAATGTGCGAAGCTTGCCAGAAGTCGAAAGTACACCGCCACACGTCTTCACCTGTTGGTACTTTTACGCTTCCTCCATCACGTTTTAGTCACGTTCACATGGATTTAGTTGGCCCGCTTCCATCTTCCCGAGATTTCAAGTACTGTCTGACTGTTATCGACCGATATACAAGATGGCCTGAAGTACAGCCGTTACAGGACATAACAGCGGAAACTGTAGCAAGAGCTTTCTATGAGATGTGGATTGCGCGTTTTGGTTGTCCACAGACTGTGACCACAGACAGAGGTCGACAGTTCACTTCTCACCTGTTCAAACACCTCACAGACTTATGTGGAATCCAGCTCCGCCACACAACTGCATACCATCCGGCAGCTAACGGAATGATCGAAAGATTCCATCGGTCTTTGAAAGCTGCGATCATGGCACACGGAGAAAAGCGATGGACGGACATCCTGCCGGTTATTTTACTTGGTTTACGTTCAGCCTGGAAGGAAGACCTGCAGTGTTCTGTGGCTGACATGGTCTACGGCGAGCCGTTAAGAATACCCGGCGAGTTTTTCAAGGCATCTTCGCCCGATCAACTTAAACCCTCCGACTTTGTGTCACAGCTCAGGCACAACATCTCACTCCTGAGACCGCAAGAGGCGTCACGTCACTCTTCTACCAAAATATTTGTTCACGAAGACTTGAAATCAACGTCACATGTGTTTTTGCGTAAGGACGCTTTGCGGGGTGCGCTCGAAGCTCCATACACTGGACCGCACAAGGTCTTGAGCAGATCGGAGAAGACCATCACAATCGACACCGGCAGAGGACCCGTCTCCGTGTCGATAGACAGAGTTAAGCCTGCGTATGTTGAGGCAGATGCTTCTCAGGAGGCGGCAAATAGCCGCATACAGACAGACGGTGCCTGCTATACGCGCTCGGGCCGTCGAATCAAATCAGTATCATTTTCATTTCCACAGGTACCCTTCATCCATCATTAATTCTCCACGGGGGGTGGTGTGGCCAGCACCGCGAGTTAACCTCCTTCCGTACTTTGAACGCCGCCTGAAAAACATGCGTTAAGAGGTGACGGCTGTCACGGGTGAAAAATCAATATTCTTGTCATTACGTTTTTCTATGGAAATTGTTTTCTTAGCAATACAAAGTTTTCTGAATACTAGTGTTTTCCTCAGTGACCTGTGTAGCTCGATCCCTAGCTAGCCTGCGACCACAAACCTTATTCATAAGTTAATAGTGTCACGGAGTGGGACAAACATTGTACACCTGTGGGGGGAGTACCTAGTTTCCAATAGTTATTTATGCAACAGTACTATAATAAGGGGTATTAAAACACGAATATGGGTTTATCACACGAGGCGAAGCCGAGTATGAAATAGGCTTACATGAGTGTTTTAATATCTAATAAATTATTCACAGTTGCATACGAGATATCTACTCCCATGATATGTATCCTCTATAAAGGGTTTTGACTTTGACTTTCGTCCTCTTCCTCGTCATTATATCATCCAAACGTGTGTTATAATGTTGTACTGAATTTCATAATTCTCGGATATTGTAATGTTGGCAGAAAGCTAACCGTTTCAGAACGCTTTATAGAAGATTTAAGGCATGAGCGTAGATGAAATAATAAAAACTTTTTTAACACCCTTGCTCGTAAAGCTGATGTAATTCCACCGGTTTTAAATTTATGTAAAGCGGGTCATAAAAACGCGTGTGTTACCAAAGCAAATAGTTAAGTTATAGTCCACACAAATTCCATAACAGTATTAACTGAACTGATCGCCGCCGCACGACTCCAGCTAGTGAGCAGCGCGCTGTTGCTATTCAAATTTCGAACTAATCGCCGCGCGGCGCCAGTCAGTAGACAGTGTGCATTCACAGATTGAGTTTATTTAAAATAAAAAAACAGTTTATTCGGTAATTTAAAAACTTGGCTACATGCTCTAGCGTCTTTGCCAACATTTTCACGCAGCCACGGCAAAAAATAAACATCGCGCCATTTTTCTCAAATTTTCTTTTCTTTGTACTTGTATTGTGAATATCTAAAAATGACAACTTTCAATAATGAAGATGAGCAATATATTACTTCAACTCCACCGGATATACTAACAGAAGCGCGAACCGCATGCGACAGCTTGCTGCCGTCAATATCCAAGGACAGATACATAACCACGTATGAAAATTTCTTGAAGTGGAAAAACATGAAAAATGAACAAAATATATTTTTTTTTTCTGTTTCCTCGCAAATGTGTTAAAAACGTCTTACGATATACGTGCGTATTGGTTATAACCATCTTAACGCACTAATATCGTAATGTACTATAACGTGACGTTGTTATTTGTTTTAAGTTACTTAACCATAAAAGTTATTGGAAAATATTTGGGTTTTTTTTATCATGCATTTTAGAAATTACATAGTAAAGTTGATTTATTATTGTTTACAGATATTTATTCGAATGGGATAACCGGGAACTGTGCGTAGTGGGGCTGGTGGGATGGCTCGGCTTTTGGTACTTCTTCCGGATATGGATGACACCATTGTTGTTGTCGACACCCTTTTTCTATTATACCCTGGAGTTTAAAAATCACAAGAATCTTTTAGGTATTTAATTTAGATACTTATACATATAAGTAAAAATTTAATTATTAAAAAACTTTAATGATCGCTGAATTACTTAAAGTTATGACGATAACTTGGATTTTCAATGTCAAAATGCTTGTAAATGAGTTTGTAAGTTGCTTAAACTGATTTTCATTTTTTTTAATTCAGCTAGAGGAAGTATGTCGCTGGCTATCTTTAGCCGATCAGAATTGGAAATTGAAGATGACGATCTAGAAAATACAAAGGTAAAAAAATATTAAGTCGCAAGAGTTCACTTCATTGTAGACATTGATTTTATCTCCCGTTCATAGTTACATAATAATGACCATGACCATCAGCCATTTTTAATGTCCCCACTGCTGGGGCACAGGCCTTCCTTAATTATGGATGGTTAAGGAGGATGGGCCATAACCCACCACGCGGGCCCAATGCGGATTGGTGGGATTAACGACAGCAATTGCACCCGGGACCAACGGCTTAACGTGCCTTCCGAAGCACGGAGGAGCTCGAGATAATAAATTTTTGGTCACCCATCCAATGACCGACCCTTGCGAAAGTTGCTTAACCTCCACAGTCGCTGGGCCAGGCGATAAACCACTGCATCGAGCTCCTCACATAGTATATAATATATAAACAAATATAAATATCTTTGGCCAACTTCAGTTGTGTCTAGTGCCTAAAATAAACTTTTAGTACCTACCATTTTCCATTGAGATTTTCATTCAGACAACTCAATCGCCTTGCGTTACGTTTCGGCCAATGAGTTAGTACCTACTTTCATCTAAAACTTGTTCGCTTAATTATTTCATTTATTATTTCCAGGACGAAAAATCAATTAAAACGCGATTATATGGACTCCAAGATGTTACGTTTACGATTAAAAATGGTATCGACTACGCTGTATCACTCGTGGAGAGGTTAAGAAAGTAAGTATAAAAATTACAAAGAAAAGTTTATTTGTTTTGAAAAAATATGGAAAGAAAACAACCATAGCTGTTTATTTACTGTCTCTAAAATTGAAGACTGGTCTTGAGATTATTTTTCTTTTTTTTTCAGTTTGGCAAGCTTCGCTGTCCCCTACTTGAGTTTCATGGCGATCGCGGCCCTATTGATCGCAACGATCGCCCTCTACTTCATTCCTATTAATTATTTATTTATGGCATTAGGTAAGTTTGTGTTTTAAGTTTTTAGGAATCGAACCTGTAACGACGACGGAAGTACCTAACTAAACTACTTAGAACTTCAAGAATCTTTAAATTCTTTCATGTTTATGAAAAATATCTAGCTTATTTCTCATCAAAATAATTTTGGTTGCTTTTTCAGGCATTTATAAATTCATGAGAAAGTTCCTGAACCCAGACAGAGTTCCGAATAATGACATATTGGATTTCCTGTCAAGAGTCCCCGACGATGAGGATTTGGTACGATAAATTATTTCTGTTTTTATTTTGTTATATTTAGAACCATTTTATATTCGCCCTTGTTGCTTGAATGGTAAATATGAAAAAACTATTAAAATCTAATCAAGATATTTCGGACGTCCCTAAGATTTCAAAGCTAAATTTAAATGTTAGTCTTTTCTATCTTATTTTAACAATGCGCACTTTTTAGGGTTCCGTAGCCAAAATGGCAAAAAACGGAACCCTTATAGATTCGTCTTGTCTGTCTGTCTGTCCGTCCGCCCGTATGTCACAGACAGCCATTTTATTATATTATCTCAGAAAAAGACGTTTCAGTAATATTATTTGTTTTCATTACAGAAACGATGGCGGGAGTTAAAAGTTCCAGAGCCGAGCTTCAACAACTACAACATGCGCGGTTCTATGCATAAAAGTTCAACAAATTCTGTAAACAAACATACAGAATCATAGTCTTGACAAAGCAAAGCTGCGTTTTGCCATATAAGAGTAGTGCCACACTATGACAGCACCTAATTCTTGGCTGTATACGCTCGCAATATTGGAAGCGACCTATCAACCTGGCCACAAAAATGGGCTATCGGCGCGCGACGAGTGAATTCGTAAAACATGGCGTTTGATGCCAATTTACCACAGTGCAGTAAGCGCTTCAACCATGTAATGAAGAGAGAATTTGCGCGTCGTACCACTACTGGTTTTTCCTTCGCGTGGCCGCATCATATGACTCTTCAGCTTGAATAATGTTGCGTAGATAAACAATTATATTATAATAAATTACTACGGCTGAAAATTCAGCGGTATATATTCTGTCGAAGTGTGTCGGGACGTCGTACTTTTAGCAGGTGTGGCGCTACCCTTAAGTCGCTACTCCATTGCTTCGCAGAGGCCATTTACTTATCGCATTTAGTTTTACAGAGGCTATTTACTGTATTTAGTTTCGCAGAAGCTATTAACTGTATTTAGTTTCGCAGAGGCTATTTACTGTATTTAGTTTCGCAGAGGCAATTTACTGTAAGTATTTAGTTTTGCTATAAGTAAATAAAATTCAAGCCTATTCGATAAAACAAATTCCGCAATGGAGTATTGACTTTATTAGGTAGGTATTTGTAGACTGGAATAACTGTGATTTTTCCTTTGAATGTACTTAGTGCCATAAAATAATCTTACAACCGTTACTGTAATAGTAATAACTAAGTACATGCATAAGCTTAGACGATCTTCAAATTATTTAGACGTTAGATTTTAATGCTTATTAATTTTGGCTATAACTTTCTTCTGATAAATTCCCTATTGAAACAGGGAACAAAAAGGGATAGACATAGGCAATGCTTAAAAAAGCCCAAGACTGGAAATAAATATAAGGTTACCTATTTAATTGACTTGGCTTCATCAGTATGTATTATTTGAAAATGACACAAATAAATTTTGAATGCATTTAAGAATAGTATTATATTATAAGAACCAAAAAAACTAAATTAAAAAACTACTAAATTTTTATTTTACAATAAAATTAACAGTATTTTATTATCACAAAAGATCATCACATTGTAAATAATGCACGATATCACACCACTTGTGACTAACTCTAACATTGTGATATTGTTATTTAAATTATAACAAAATTATTATATTATTAAATTTAATGTCATTGTGATCCATATTTTTAAGGACTAAATTAACAATTACATAATAAGTTAAATGGGTTTGTTTTATTTTAAAAGCACTTAGGTATCTTTGGACGTTATTATACTATTTATTAACTTACTAGCTAAATAATTATACCATGCAATTTAATATCCCTTTAAATAAATCTTACGACAGTAAGTACTAGTTCAAAAGCCTCTATGTGTTGTCTGTGAAATTAGGAGCTGTCATACACTCTCAATGATTGCTGTCGTTTAACTGAGGGTTCGGGTACATTCAGCTCCTTCCAGTCTTTCTGTAATGAGAAAACGGGCAGTCAGGCATTGGACAAAAGGTTTCACGCCTGTAGCACACCGCCGCAAAATACCGCATAGGTTTCGCCATGACATGCATGCGGTGGCGACCTATAATTGAAATAGCACTTAACTATGTCACAGTATTGTATTAATGTATATTTTGTTGGTTGTCCTCAAATATATAAATATATGACTTAGACAAGCGTAACAAATGCGGACAGCCTGTTCTAATGCAAAGATTTTTCACGCATGATTCCGCCCGATCGGCTCCGACCATTGGCACACGCGAAAGTGATGACGCGAAATCGCTATAGATGTGATCGTCATTTAACATTGTCGATAGAAGACAATTCATGGCAGAAGCTTATATACAGGGTGTCCCAAAACTTTAACACACGAAAGGGAAAATACCTTAAATAATGAAGATAGGAAATTTTACTACAAGAAGACTTCATTTTGATTTTATAAATAAATGGAACTGCATTTAAACATTTAACAAAAATTACATGCCTTTAACTAGGAATCGAACCCACTAAATTAGAAAAAAGTACAACTTTAATTTTTACTATACCGATCGAAACTCATTAGGACAGCATCTTAAACAAAAAGAAGACCATGAAATTTAACATTTAAATTATTACGTATTGTATCAATTTGTATAGGAATGAATGCGATATCTAAAAAACTTTGAATGCAGCCTGCCTAGCATGACCGATTTATATCGCGTGATATAGCGTTTTATCACGTTTAACTATCAAAAAGACAAAGGAATTTGACAGTTCAGTGTCGATAAAATGCTATATCACGCGATATAAATCGGTCATGCTAGGCAGGCAGTTCACATTGTTTTTTAAAATAAAACTAAGTCTTCTTTCAGTAAAATTTCCTATCTTCAATTCCCTCTATATGGCAAAGTTTTGGGACATCCTGTATATATGGCGAACTACCTGCGGTTTCGCTGGTACTATTTCGCGGCGGAGGAGTGCTACAGGCGTAAGAGCGCAACTAAGGTTGAACTTTGGAGTTGCCCTAAAAGACGTGGTGGGCATCTACCACCTTTTCTAGGTACATCGCGAATATTTTTTTAAATATTTTTCAACAAGAAAATTCCTTATATTCTGATACATAGCTGCTCGTCGGGCTTATCTATATTTTATAATTTTAAAAGAAAAGTATAATTATCAAAGTATATTTACCAATATTTCATTGTCAGGCACTCTGGTTATGAAATCCAAAAGATCGTTGTTCAACGTTCTGTCTGGATTTAGATACTTTCTTGTGAATTTGTAGATTCCTGGAAAATTCAAGTAGGTAATTTCATTTTGTAGCTCCAAAACAAATATCCATATAAACTTTCCTATTAAAACTCATTCGTCTGTTTACTAACGTTTACTCACCAAAACCCATCATCATGTAATTGAAGGGAATCACGTAGAACCCTATCGCAGACGCGACGAGAAGTATCATAGTCAGGTAACTCAGGAATGGTACTTTAAAACTTGCCAAACTGAAAATAGTTGAAGGTAACATAAAAAATACGTAAAAAATATATCACGAACATAAGCTCATTTAAGTGGATCTAACTTCAAGATAAGTAGCAGTATTAATTTAGTGATTTAAAAAAACATTATGATTAACTGCATAGTAACAACCCTAGACGTAATTGTATTTTGCTTTTGCCCACTAATGGTATTTAGTATCGAAAACAATTGTATATTTTATAACAAAGTATAAACAATAATAGTAAAAGTATAAAGACATTTAATAACAAAGTAATGAAGTTTTCCTAGTTAAGTCTGTTAAAGCCTTCGATCAAGAATATCCTAGATAACGCTTCACGAACTAAAACAGTACGCACAAATGGCACCTCAAATAGCGTCCCACTAACAAACTTTGGCGTTTATTTGGTATATATAATCACCTCTTATTTTGTACAAACTCACATTTTATATCACTTATTTTGTACAAAATCAGCTTATTTTGTACAAAACACATCTTTTATCACTTATTTTGTGCGAAATAAGTAGGACGCTATTTGAGGTGCCATTTTTGAGACTCTGACCGGACATCTAGGGTATTCTTGATCGAATGTTAAAGCGGAGAAACTTACTTTTGTACTCTTTCGACTAAGGAAACTGAGTACTCAACGCCCCCTGTGATGGTGAGGGTCATCTCTTGGAGTCCCATAATTCTTCCCGTCCAACCTTTCTCACTCTGAAAATTGTAAATAAAAAACTTGCATAATTTCATTAGAAGGTAGAGAGAGCAAAACTATAATTATGTTTATAAATAGATTGAATAAAAAAAAAAATACGTACCTTATCTTCGTCATTTTGGTCGGGGCTATCTTCGGCGACATTGACAGAGCGTGTTATCGTTCTTTCGGCTGAAATACAAATCAAAATATTACAAAACGAATATTATGTCGTATCGTACAACTGGGTAGGTTTACTTGACGTCAGTAAGATTAATGTACCTACCTAATTGTAATTTTTTTGAACGGTTCATGGCCAAATTTGTAGGCATTGACAGTATATTTGCGAAGATTTTTCGGAACATACAAATATTTGTCTCCAGTATTACATAATTTAAAAAAAACAAAGTTTTTTAACTTTTTTTTTTTTTAGAATAGAACTTAAATGGAACCATTGGAAAAATATAAAACAAGCTCCGCGAATTTTACCTTCGTAGCTGTGTTATAGACGACAAAGTTTTTGTAGTTAAATGTTAGCTAAAACTGTTTAGTAATGATACTCACTTTGTTGTATTTGAATGAACCAGAAGTAAAAGAATGGAAGCAATAGAAGCAGAGGCGTGGCCCACAGTCGAAAGTAGTACCAGAACACCAGCCAACCAGCGAGCACCGTGAAAGACAGCTCTTTGTTGTCCCACTCGAATAAACGCCTATGAAACAAAATAATTATTACCTACTTAGTATACCTAGTATACCTACAGGGTTATTAGTAAAGTTAAAGTCAAAAGTCAAATAAGCTTTATTCAAAAAAACTTAATTATTAAGTACTTTTAAATCGTTTATATTTTCCTACCACCCGTTCCAGACTTATTAGCTGACAAGAAGAACGGGCGCAAGAAAAACACCAACAACCTCGCAGGAGTAGATTACTAATACAAAAACTTTTTTTTCTACGACTTTTCCGAAAACAAACAAAAACACATCGGCTCCCATACAAATTCGTGTTTTGGTAGTCATGCTAGGGTGGCTGCGAGGATAACACAACAACCTTGCAGCCCCCCTTGTGATACGATTTGTTTCGTTACTTTATCTACAGGATTATTAAATAATCGTCAAACGTATTTTAATTTGAGTAAAGTGAAGGAAATTATTTAAGTTTGTTAGTTAGATAGAACTTAAAACTTAGAACATTCACCTTGCTTAAAGAATGAAGAGAAATCAGCTAATGAAGTTGTATTCTTTGTAGAAAAACTGTAATTTTCTTGCGTTTATTCTAGTAGGTACTGAAAATAGTTTTATGCCGACTAGGTCAATAGCAGAAAGAAGAAGATTTATAAAAGAGATCACTCATTCGGAGTCCTTTTCAAAAGGACTGATCCATCCATACTTAATCAAACATTTCTTAATGCTCAATTATACAAAGTTTTCAAACATATATATATATGAAATAAAACACTTTTAACGGATACTAGCGCGGTTTTATTGAAAGTACTTTGGTAATTACTTACCAAAAGTACCAAAGTACTTTCAATAAAACCGAGCTAGTATCCGTTAAAAGTGTTTTATTTCATGTCTAGTGAGCGCGTAAGCTTGAGAAGTGAATATATATATATTAAAAAACATAAAGGCTTGGGTTAAGTATAAGTACTTACTTATATTGTTCGTTTATTTCAAAGAGTACGTTAAATGTATCTCTCACGAATTCCATGTTACTGTATACTAAAGGAATGTCAAACTTTGGGGGTTTCTTTAAATATTTCACCTCCTGTGGCTGGAAGAGCCTCACTGTGGCTTTCACCTAAAACAAAAGATACTTTATTTTCCACTGTACCCTCAAGGGAACAGCCAAAGAAGGGTACACAGGAAAAAAGGGACTTTGTATATATCGAAGGAAAATTACCCTCAAATTTACATATAAAATAAATAATTCCTAAGGCAAGATTAGATAGGTACAAAATTACCAAACAATTTTATAGATAAATAATTAAATAATACCGCAAGGTTACAGAGATAGGTAGGTACTATTGCTTAATAACAACATGGAAAACATTATACTTAAGATAAATAAGTCCAAGTTATCAGACATAACCTGGGTTTAAAATATTACAATTTAAAAGTGGTCCACAATAATAACAAAGTTTTTTGTCAGTGTTTGTTAGAATTGAGTAAAAAAAAATCGTCAAAAAATACTTAAGAACTTTGAATTTTTAACAGTCTTCCATTATCGATTTTCAAATAAGTTCTAATGATAAAAACAAATGAAATAAACTCACTGGGTTCCAAAACATGGTCATCTCTAACTGGACTCTCGGGCAGTTGCCTTTCGCACTACTCCGTTTGGCCCGGTCCTTCAAGGCGAACCACATGGGTTCTCCATTCTGGACCCTGAGCAGGGGGATGGATACCCTGCCGAGGGACTCGCTGCGCAGCGCGGTCACCCACGAACTGTCGTACACTTTCAGATCCAGGGTGGAGGTGACGTCATATACGTTGCTGTTCAAATAAAATCAATTTTGGCTTTAGTGTGAATCTTGAAAGTGGACGATGCAAGCCTGTCGAAAACTAATAAAAAAGTTTTAAAAAAGTAATAGGAAATATCGCCGCGCCCACTAGCGACTCGGTAGCATAATAATTGGTCAGTGCATTGGGTTCGAGTCCCGTCTGCGGTGCTATGGGTGAGTAGACTTTTTTAAATAATTAATTTAAAAAAGATAGTTTGAGCGCAAAAAGGAAATAATTACAAAAGGATTTTCGTGCATGTTTCGACTATACTTCTTTGTTTTAGTCAGTTTTGTAATAAATTAACTTCCGGAACAAAATGGCAGATTTTATGTACTGTGTTTTTAGAAATAGGTTATTCTTTAATAAAAAAAATATTAATTGCGTTCATCATTAATTTAACAAAGATCCCCTATTAAGTATACGATATACTTAGGTCAACGACAATGATATTTCATTGATCGAAGACGTCTGCAATTATTTTTTACTAGGTAATACCTGCTTCTGGATAATAAACGATAGCTATACTCACAACACGTAGCTCTTGTTCCACACCGGTTCAGAACTGCTGTTTGCGTTGTGAGTCTGCACTCGCTCATTGTCGAGCTCTAGCGTGCAGTACGCTTGAGGCCTGCCACTCAGTCCCTTGGCTCCGATCACTTTCACGTACAGCTGGCCCACCAACTTCCAGTCGCTCTTCAAACTGTGTATGGCCTGACAAAATGCAAACTTTTTTAAATACGTACCTAATTTCAACAATAAACAATGAGTTGCTACAAATCTTCGAATTATATTTCAAATATGGTATGTCAGTACTATTATTAATTCTGTGCCTGCTATGGCACAAAGGGTAAACAAAAATCTTCTGTGAAGACTACAGACCAAACAACAAAAACTATGCGTTGAAGACCCTCTGCCAATATGGTGGATCGCGAGGGTTTTAAGGTCGATCGCCAACTTGACACTTTGCACCAATTAGTTTTACTTATGCAATTTTGATTCTTGATCAATATTTGTTGGGTTAAAGAGTCAAAATTTCGATCTCTTAGTCTTAGTTAAATTTTTGCTAGGTGGAGAAAATATGGGCAGCGCTACTCTTGTGCCGTACGTAACTCGATAGAGTAAAAGTAACTATATTATTTACAAAGAAAATATTTACCATGACTAGGGTTTGGTCTACCAGGAGTCACGTTAGTTATCAAAATGTCCTATGGTATTCCTATGGGAAAATTTATTAATTACCAAAAAGCTACCAACATGTTTCGCGCGTATGACTCCCTCACTGAGACTGGGCTCCACCTCTCCTGCAGAGTTGTCCCTCACGTTGCATAGCGTGACGGAGAAATGGACTGCGCCGAATCCGTCGTCCAGTTGCTGCCATACTTCATGGGTGCGCTCGCGCTCCATGTGGGTCACGTCTAAGACTGTGCTGTAAGAAAAGTATCAATCGCCAAATTACTTATAGAAGACATACAGAATTGATTCAATATATTAATGGCCCGCCTGAATTCGCACGTCGCACCATTCAGTAACCTTCAACGGCTTACACGCACTTCAGCATTGATAGTCGCCGGCGAAGGGTATTCTTGCTCTAACAAACGAAGTTTCTGAGCGGCAGAGTGAGATAGAAGTATTAAAAATGCGGTATCGGAAGGTACAGCATTACAGCATTTCAAAAGTCATACCTGCCCATAAAATTCTTCTGCTTTCCGATGTCCCACAAGGACAACTTCATCAAGTTGTCGTTGTGTAGATGTAGTTGAAACCTTTCCTTCCATTCTGGGTGCGAAGTATTTGGTACCGATTTTGAATGAAACGTTTCTGACCCTAACCTGAAAACATAATACATTGTCAAAAAACACATTAGTTGACGGGTGAGAAATACTTATATTAGTGGAAAATATACGCAATGTGAAATAACTTTTCATCAAACATCATTTTCGTAAGTTGGCTCAAATACTCACCCTCTTACATCTATAGAGAGTGAGTAATGGCTTGAGTAAAACTTGCAATTTTCAAATGATTCTAATGTTATAAATATTCACATGCAATTTATGTTTAATTAAAACTGCACTAAAACTGCGTTTAAGATTAATTATAGGTAGGTACTACAAATTGCATGTGAATATAATACTAGAAGCACTTGAAAATGGCAAGTTTTACTCAAGTCATTACTTACTCGTCTGTTACGAGGGTTACAGTTCAAAAAATATTAGGTAAGTCAAATCAATCAAAAATATTAAAAAGCCTTACTCAGAGTAAGGCTTTTAATATTTTTACTTACTAAGTTAAAACGTTGTTTAATTTAAGTCATCAATATAAGTTTTAGAAATCGTTAGGAAGGTAATAATTTTTTTTAATAAAAAATTATAGTTACTGTCTAAAACTCAGAAACAAAACAAACTCTAGAACTACTTTTGTCCATTGAAAAACACTATAACTCGAAAACAAAGGAAACGATCTTTGCTCACCTAGGTGAGTGAGGTGAGGTTTGCATACCTACCTAGGTATAATTTTGTTTTTTAAATGTACCTCTAACTAACCTTTGGGTGTCTTTGGTCAAGAACATTACAATATCGGATGACGACTGAGTTGGCTTTTTGTTTCAGCAGTCAAATCAGTTATTAATTAGTCATTTACGTTTACTCATGTGGTAATACTCTACAATTGATTTTCACTATTTGAATTTCTTTTGTAAATACCGCGTGTCAATGTTCAATTTACCAGCATGAATACATATTATTATAACGATATCATAAAGTTTAACAGAAAATCATATTATTATCATTATCAATTCTATTTTACCGCCTTATACTTATTAAATACCTATACCATTAAAACATAATACCTAGCAATAAACTCCTAGATATCAAAAAGGCGACGTCACAATCACAATTACAACGTGGTTCTTTATTATTTATTTATTTATTGATTAAGATACACCAGCGACAAAATCATTTTACATTTTATAACAATTTTGATATAGATATTCTCGGAATAATGATTTGCCTTTATAGGCGTATACAGCACTTCTAAAAAAGAATATTAAGTACTTACAACACAATAATAATGAATACAATTAACTTAATATAGGTACATTAACATTTTATAGTTCTGTTAAACAATATTAATGATTACTTACATAATAAGTCTTTCAAAATCTTATCAAGAAGTAGTTTTTTAGAATTAAAATAACCAAATAAGAGAGAAAATCTGTCATTTAACAAGGTATTTTTATTATTATTATTATTACAATAAAAACAAAGATAATCAAAGTGGATAATTCTTTCGTGGATTTTGAATTTATTGATTGTAAAGTGTCTTTACAATTTTTAAATCGTAAAGACATTTACGATTTAAATTTTGAACGAATAAAACAAAACACTTTTAAAACTTTTTTTACAAAGAATTTTAGTGTTTTTATGAATAATAAATAATGCAGTAAGCCTTTCAGTAATTATTTAATTGATAACAATTAACAACATGAACCGGACTTGGAATATGGATCTCTCGTCAAGCACGATGTCCTAGAAACTTTGGACTGACTAATTCAGCGTTCAAATGTTTGCTTTGTGTCCAACTAAAGGTCTCATCCTTTTGTTTTTGTTACCAAAATAAAAATATAGGTATTTGATTGTTTGGTTATTTTAATTTATTTAAATGGAGAGAAGAAATTTACAAGGGATTGCTGATTAAAAATAAGTTGAGTGTACAGCCCTACAGGATTCATCATTCCTTGTACATCTGGAACATCGTTTAACATCAGTCAATGATTCATTTTATTGATTACATTTTCCAAAACTTAATTTCAAAATTCCTTGCAAAAACAGTGTGTAATGTAGCCTAATTTTAAGAAAGAACCGCAGTACTTACTTACTTTAGTTTAATGATTAAGTTTTTGGAAAAGTTGCAATTTTTTATCATGTATGTTCACATCACCAAAAAATTAAATAAATACCTACTTTAAAATATGGACTATGGCTGGCTATAGTCAATATTTTAAATTCCTCAAAGAATTTCGTCACTCATTCCGGACTTAGATAATTTTTTCGTCACTTAAATCCTTCGTCAATGTCATTGACAATCATCGTTATCTATCGTTTCGTACATTGGGTATTATTACCAAATTGTAATAAGTAACTAACTATACCTATAGGTACCTATTTCTTTATCAGATGAAAAACAAACGTTTATCTAGCTTCACAAAAATTTAAATTACGATATTTGTAGAGCAAAAATCTTTATTATCATCATGATTAAAATTCGATAGAATACCACCAACGACGAATGCAATTTTTAAATCAACAAAAGATTAAATAAATCATAGAATAAATTACAAAAGACTGTGAAACAACGACGACAATGGAAACCACAACAACAAAACAAGCATATTCGAATTATTGAATTTTTAGATATCTATTATTAGGCATTCACAATGCTATTTTTATATTAAGATAATACTTAGATTAGAAAAGATACTAGAAAAAGTCGACTCGCCCGCTACTATATACCTACCGAGTCGCATAATAATTGGTCAGTGCATTGTGCCGGAATCCCAAGGTTGCGGGTTCGAGTCCCGGCGAGTATTTTTTCTAAAATATTAGATTTATTTCAATACTTATCCTATATCGGATTGTCATAAAAAAATTACGTTATCATAAACGTTACGAGTCTCATAAATAATACAACACGTTTCATTTTGTTAATTCGGATGATTTCGAAAGATAATAATTAAAGATTTTCTTTCTATACGTAACATACAAAACATCGTTAGTAAGTAAATTTATATAGGTATAGGTAACTTGTAAAATTCGCAATTTGAGCTCGATGACGCAGTGGTTTAGCGCCTGGCCCTACGATTGCGGAGATTAAGCAACTTTCGCAAGGGTCGGTCATGGGATGGGTAACCAAAATCACATTCTTCCTTCGTGACGTCACATTTCAAAATCATTTAAATTGATATAAAACAATTTTCGGAACTGCTATTTTAATTCAAATATTATTTTTAGAGGTAAATTGTAAAATATGCGACGTCACACTAGGGAGGGGGGAGTCTTACAAATGTGACCAGCTGTGACAAGGACGGGGGAGGCGGCCAAAAATCATGAAATTCGTGTGACGTAATTTATGGATGACCCCTTATCCACCCATAAGGAAGGCCTGCATCCTAGCAGTTGGAAAATTAAAATTGGCTAATGGTCAATATTTGCAGAACAAAAAATGGAATAATTTAGCGATCTAATGTAAATTTTACGTCACATAATGTTACATACTATACGTCTGCGAGTCACTATATTGATGTGCCAGTTAGGTAGAGTGCACACAAAGGCATTGTTAACGTGCGCACTTTGTACAGTGGGGTTGGTACTTTGTACTTATCTGTTATAGTATTGGTCACATGCAGATAATGAACAATATGTGTAATGTTTATCAATGCTCGTTTTTATACTTATTACCACTGGTGACATAGAGGTTATTTAATTAGATGATGTAGAGTTTGTCATTAGAAAGTTTCAAGATGTTTTTTTTTTGGAAAATTTGTGGCATCTAGTTTGTTATTACAATGCGATTAAATTGACAATGTACATACTTTTTAAATTTGAGATTTTTGCATTCAGAATGCTATTTTTATACAATACTTAAAAAATACTAGAATATATAATATAGAGGTGGTTAATATAACGTCTAGCGCAATATTCTAGCGCGCTATCTATGCATAGCGCACATCGCGCGCTATGTAAGTAGTCGTTATGACGCTAGAAATATAACGAGTAGCAACTAGCAGCGGGGCGTTGGCCGGCAGCGGGCGAGAGGCCGCGTTGGGCGCGCGCGGGCGGGCAGTCGTCGCGTAAGCGCTATTGGTATCGGGCGCATTATGAACGTTATTCTCGCAGCCAGTCGCAGCACGCTAGTCGCTAGGTACTTATCGCGCGCGAACTTATTTGTCATAGTGACTTTGTGTATCTAACACGTTATTGACGTTATTGTTAAATAAATTAGGACTTTTGGGACACATAACTGTTAACTGGGTATAATATCGCGCGCGACCTTATATTGTGATAGTTCGATTAGGACTGTTATGACACAACTAAGTCAATTAGTTATTATGTAAAAGCTATTTAGCTAAGCAAAGTTAGTGAACGAGAGATATGGAAAAACAACCGAATTTCAAACGTCAATAAGGTCGAAAACTGCTTGCACTTGTTTTTTTAACTAGAAAACACTGTCTAGTGATCCTTAGTTAAAAAAAATTAGTGCAAGCGATTTTCGACCTTATTGACATTTGTCAAAATAACGGTTTTTGTTGAATCTTTAAGTTAGTAAACGAGAATACGGCAAAAAAATAACCGAATTTCAAATGTCAATAAGGTCGAAAATCGCTTGCATCGGTTTTTATTAACTAGAAAACATTGTCTAGTGATCACAAGTAAAAAAATGAGTGCAAGCGATTTTCGACCTTATTGACATTCATCAAAATAACGGTTTATATTGAAGCTTTAAGTTAGTAAACGAGAATACGGCAAAAAAACAACCGAATTTCAAATGTCAATAAGGTCGAAATTCGCTTGCACCGGGTTTTTTTTAACTACAGATCACTAGACAAACTTTTCCTACCTTCACTTGTTTTCCGACATACGTTTGTTCTTCCGAAATCGTATAATTCAATAATAGACAGTTCTAAGCCCGAAAAGTATGAAAGAAAGTTCATTAGTTTACTGCTTTATTTTATTTAAGACTAAAATGCGACGTATTAATAAATAACATTTTTGTATAGCGCGCGATCTGTCTAACGAACGACGTGTGACGTAACTTGTTACGAGATCCAACGTGCTGCATCTAACGCGCCAGCCAGCCGCCCGCACGCTTCCTGATAAATAGCGCGTTATAACATAGCGTATTTAATAGCGCGCTAGAAATCAATAGCATATAGTCCGTAGCGTGCTGTTGTTTTATAGGCGTTTTGAACAACTCTAAATAATATACTATCGCGGGTTCGATTCCCGTCTGAGTATTGATCTGGTGCGAGTCGTATTTTTTCTAGTATATTATTTTACTAAAGTGGCTGACTTCAGAGCGCTTGTAAATTTTCTGTTTTAATTCCATTATATTATTGAGTAGTTGCAGCGGATCACTGTTTATTTATCAATTGAATCGCATTGTAAGTATTGTTATTATTAATCTAAGCTATTATTTATATATTGTATTGTATGCTAGATAGTTTCATAAACCTACCCTTGTCATAATTTTTGTGAAACTAATATTTTTCCCACGGTTTTTAGTTACTTACTACGTCACTCACACTCACACTACGTTTTATGTGTTAGTTACTCGTCTTATTCGTATTTGAAACGGACGGTTGATATTTCTATATGACAACACATCTATCTTTACATATCTGAGTAGGTATAATGTTTTTGTTTTGCATTCAATCAATAATATTTAAGTATCCTATTAATCATAGTTTAAAATTAAATAAAATAACTTATCTATAGGTCGGACATGGTTGAAATTGGGTCATGACGTCGTGATATCAATCGTTTACAAATAGCCAAATGTAGAGTAACTTAGGCACATGAGTACCTTCGCCTAAGTAAGTAACACATAAAACGTAGGGTGACGTGACGTGGATACTAAAGATCGTGGGAAAAATATTACTTAATAAAAATTAGGACAGAGGTACAATGTAGGTACCTACTCTCCATTTTGAAAAAAGAAATATAATGTAGCTTACTTCCGCAAACAATATATGCAAGATGCACCGTTTGCGGAAGTACCTATAAGCTACATATGTATATTTCTTTTTTCAAAATGGTCTGGGACTTCCGCCAAGTGACGCCTGATTCAATCAAATACCTACTCTCCTTTATGAAATTTTCATATTTTTTCATTTTCAGTATCACAATAACTCATAATCATTCTGATCCAATCATTAAAATCAACGCATCAATAATTACTTTAGTTAAGTAGGTAAGTACTTACCTTTGTTTACTTTCTATTTGGAAGTTCTAACGAATTTTCACACTATCTAAAAAGATGTAACTACACGATATAAAGGTGTCATTTTTCTAAGGATATAAAGGAAATTAACTATATAATGCACTTACCTTATTTTACAGTAGAGTTTATGTGTAGAGCCATCTTTCGGCGGAACCGGGAGTCCCTTAGCTTCAACCAGAACCACAGTAACTATAGTAGTCCAATGTTTATGTATTTTTATCGGGCTTTTCTGCAAAAGGTATTTTTTTAATACACACACTGCCGTTTCCAACTCCATTATTCACTAAACACGCACTATACTAATACGAAGAACTTATGAAAGAACTGTATTTCTTTGTGTAGGCTCCATACTTATAAAACAAACAAAAAGTCATTGTCCATAAAGGAGGTGAACAAATTGATAACAGCAGTTGATAAAACTACTGTATTACTATTATTTTTTTATTCTTGTTATTTATTCTCAATAAAGTGGAAACAATGTCTTTTAATTATTTTTTTTTAAATTGATCTCATTATTTTTAAGGAAAACACCAGGCACTTTTATTTTTAAGTGGCGTTAAAAATAAGTGAGTTTGTCACAAAAGAGGGCTTAGTTGAAACTAAATAAGAAACAAAACACGCACGCGCTTATAATCTCCGATGCGGGGACAAAAGTTCGAGCTTATCTGAAATATTTGAACTTTCGGAAACCGAACCTATAAGCTGTCAATACCTCTCCTGTGACGGGGACGATGGCCTTTTCGTAGTTATCTCCTGTAGGAGTGGTCACCAAGACTGGACTTCTGCTCTTTTTGCTCCTCACATGTTTCCCAAGACTGGTCGAACGAAATCTGTTATCAGAAACAGGATTTGATAATGTTATTTATGACTTATCAAAGTTATCTGTTATCTATTCAAAAACACATTTTGTTTTTAAGACATTTTATTATCGGCACTAACATTTATATCCATTTTTTTACATGAATGTAAGGTGATAATAAATAATCAATTGATGATTGACATTAACAGCATAGCTTAGTAACAATACAATAAATTGTGCACAGCGATCCTATCTATTGCTAACCAAATTAATTCCCATTGAGTCTTTCTGTAGTTTTAATGATATAATTATGCCTGTCGTTATTGATAATTATAATTAAAAAGAGGCTTAATTTAATAATTAACAGTATTAAAGTACTAGAATTATTTATATTTTTAACCGACTTCATCAAAAGGAGGAGGTTCTCAATTCGATTGTATGTTTTTTTTATCGTTGTTCGCGCGTATCTTCGACATTTTAACAATAATTGCACAATTATTCTAATAAGAGCATTTCTGGGGATTATGTTGATATGATTATGATTAATGATTTATTTTTTCTTTCACACAATAATATCCTAATAAAATATAGATATTTGGGCAACTTAGAATAATGATGTCAGTATCATATTACCCGTGTACTAAGAAGTTCGACAACAATGGTGGATAGGGATGATCAAACTTAACCACTTGGGACCAACTCTGAAATCGCCAAAGTCAGAAATCAGCTGTTTTATACTTACAAACATGAATACGAAAATATCAAAACAAAATGTATGAAACAGCAGATTTTTTTTCTTGAGATTTCGGAGTTTGTCCCATAGTAAAAGTTGTTCAGTTTGATTGTCCCTATTTACCATAATTCGGCTTTAGGGGGTTTTTGTGTTACAAAACTCACATTTTCGTTATTCTTGATTTTTTTCTTGTCCCACCGCTACTGTCGGAAGAAACACTAGATTGTCGCTTTACTTTAGGGCTGTCTTTGTTGCTTTGTTCATTTTCACTAACGTTCATGACTGGTTTATCACTATCACTATTGTTATTATTATTTAGTTCACCCTCCATGTCGACGAGAGGACAAGGTCCGTGTGAGATATCCACCCGACTGGACTAACTTACATTTAATTTATACAATACTCATTTGCTCTTGTTGATAATCTACGGCAAAGTTTAAGATAGCGACAAGTATATTAATGTTTCTATAAGTAAAGATTAAATAGATACAGAACAAAACAATGACTTTATCTTCAGTTATCGGTTTATGCCTTGGCATTTCGCCTTGACTGATCCTACGATTTTTTTGAATTTAAATAACTATTTAAACATAATGCCCGAATAAAATTATTGATTAATAATACAAATGACTATTCGGTTTTAATTGTTCACAAATGAAACAGACATGCATGACCGCTATGCTACATTTTTCCGGAAAACTATGGGACAAATCTTGAATATTGTTTGTTCAGTGTATTTTCCGCTCATTTCCTTTGTTCTACCTTTAATGTTTGTTCCTGTACCTTAAAGATTTTTTGTGACACGTAGGACGTAGTTATTGACACATTATGGTATCTAACATACTTAAATCATTTTGCTAGGTCTTTGTATAATAGTACATTATGAGACAAGTTAGCTTAGGTTGCTCATTGTACACAAGGCTGTGGGTTGCAGCCCGAGCCGCAGGCGAGGGCGTAACTCAGCCGAATGTGCAATAAGCAAGAGCTCACGAGTTTCATACGACGTTTTTCAACACATTTGCGAGGAAAAAACAAAGTAATTTATCACACAACAACATATATATACGAAAAAAACAAAATATGATAATTATGGGAAAAGGCGCGCATGTTTTTTTTGTTTTTTTTCACACACCCAACGCAAGAATATTTTGAGAACAAAGGGATGAGGAGCATACAGCCTACAAATTATAATTTTAAGTGACAAAATGCAAATATTTTAATATTTTATAACAACATATTGTGAATTATGAATAATTTGATAATTATATAATATTTATTTGACTTAATTAAGGACTTACACATTTATTTATTCCAAAAATGTATATGAATTTTCAGCAACATAAAACCTCTTTGTTGTAAAAAAAAATAACTGTATTACCCGGCTAAATTGGAAATGCTCTGTTTACTCGCATAGAACTTGCAGTAAGGTACTAATTTAACTTTGTAGGGTTAATTCTATTACGAACTAGTGTTTTATATATTATTGCCCGCGTTTGTTATAGATCGGTTTATGGCCCTAAAAGAGATGTATTAGGGCTCACTTTACGAGCAAGTGTGTTGAAAAGGAATTTGTAGCTTAGCCCCCTTACTAATAAAGATTGTATAGCAATGTATAGTTACACAGTGTTTTGTCACTTTCTTTTCAATGTCAAACTCAAATAGTTTGACAGAGTAACCATTGTGTAACTATACATCTGCTATACAATCTTTATTAGTAAGTTTAAGGTGTAAGAAATGACGTGATTTTGGGGAAAATCCGTTATCATCATTTAGGTTAAGAATAATAAAAAAATCACATTAAAACTAAGCAGAGCTTGTATATAGGTAAGTACTAACTTTGTGGTAAAACAACACTTACTCATATCATATCACATATAACATTAGCATCAAAATGCCTTTGTCAGGATTCAAACCTTAGCTTAAGAGGCAGCCTTCCAATCGAACCTTATAGCTTAGAAACTCAATTTAACTGAACAGTAGTACTTATCTTACTATTCTTCTTATATATAATATAATATAATAATATTATAAATGTGAAAGTTTGTGGGTTTGGATGTTTAGAGTTTTGGATATTTGTTCCTCAATCACGCAAAAACTACTGAACATTTGGTTGGAATTTGGCACACAGATAGTAGATAGAGCCTAGATTAAAACATAGCATACTTTTTATCCCGATATCCCCACGGGAACGGGAACCACGCGGGTGAAACCGCGGGCGACCGCTAGTATTTAATATGGAAGGGAGGAGTGGATGGAGGATGGAAATTATCCGCCGACCAACCTTAGTGCCGATCGTGCATCTTCACTTCACGCCTCAAATGATGATTTTTTTTTCTCCTCCTATCCTGAAAAAGGTAACAACAATTATTTGTGTTTTGATATTTTTCTTACTTCTTGAGAGTGGAGGGGAGACCAAATGAAGGCAAAGTCACTGGTGCCGAACAATGTGCATATTTATCTTTACAAATCTGATCTAAATCGTCTGATAAATTATTTCTATCCCTCGGGAACATTACCTAAGTACTTTTGTAGGTACCCCTGAAAACGTTTAAAATTTTAGTATATATATATCATAATAAAATTTTGCATACGGTTGAGTAGTTAACGGCCAAAATACTCAATCGAATCTTAAAGTTAAGGCCACCTTAAATTCATAAAAGTTGTCAGATTTGAAGCTGACAGCTTCCTAAAGTTAAAGGACCCCTTAACTAAAGATTTTAACTAAGAAGCCTTTGAGTATTCGGCCGTAATACGTGAAAGCAAACAAACAAACATTCTCGCTATAATTAATGATTGATTCATTAACATCGGTCGGACGGATGGAAATTGCATTAGTTATGTAGGTAATAACTTAACTAATGTTTTCCTATTTTGATACTAATTCTATTCTGAAAACGTGATCTAATTAATGCCTATCCACGTGAAATAAACATCCTATGACCCTTTTTCGCAGTGATAACCTCCTTGTTTGTATGATGAGAATGATAACACCTTGTAAAGTGCAATGTTAATATACCTAATTTAATGTATGCAGTGCTTAGTGAGGTAAATAGCTTTAGAAAAATTTAGTTATTATAAAGATAATATAATGGTGTCGATTCGGTTGGCAACGACTTAACTAAATTGACAGGACTAAACTAAATTTGGTTTTGCATCCTTTTCTTTCTGTATCAAAAAGACAAGAACAGAATGTTAAAATTAAGTTTAGTCCTGTCAAATGTCAATCGACGCCATTATTCACTTAAATTAAAATTAGGTCTTAGGTCTTATGTTAAATTAATGTTTGCAGCTTATTAGTTGCCATATAAGTAATTGATTTGCTACAAAATATTTAAATACAGGGTGGAAACTTTCAGCCGAGCAGTAAGGAGAAGTATAAGCCGAGAAGTAACACGAAAATGGTCTTGGAGAATATCAGAATATCCAATCTATATTTATTATTCCCATTCACAGTTTAAAAAAAAATACAGTACCCACACCACACCACAATAGTAGATTGTTATACAAGACGCTAAAATGACCCATTGCATACGAGGTAGTTTTATTCCCGAGCTTTAGCGAGGGAATAAATAGAAACCGAGTTACAGTGGGTTTTAGCGTCGTGTGTTACACTATACTTTTCACTACGATTGCGAGAAAATAAAATACAATATTAAATAGTTTATACCTACTTCCGTAAACGAATCCACAAATTTTTCTATCCTCCACTTCATAAAATCTTTTTGTACAATATTTAAATAAATGATTTGTGCTTGACGGCAAAAGATTAAAATTATTTCCTTGCTATTACAGTCACACAATTCTATCAGTTTGTAATTATAGAAAAAGTCTAAAGATTTCGCGCCATGCTACCTACCTTTTTTAATTTCTGCTGTAGCAGCTAAGCAACACAAACACGCATTCTACGATTCACTCTGTACACACAGAGGAAATAATCACTACGTTTTAAGTACACAGAGTATAAATAAGTCTAAGATTTCACCGAAGAGATGCTTTTAGTTCCATTTTCAAAAATAAGAATGAGAAACAGGGGCCAATTACGAAAATAACGTACGCAACTTGGTCACGATAATCGTCTGCAGTTCGTCGGTTGTGGCTATTAAACACATTTTCAATTTCAATGAATGATGTCAAATACGCTAGAAAAAAACTGTCAAACTAACGCAATCACTTTGCAATATCGCATACGCAAGTGCTTTGTAATAGGAAACAATCATAACGAAGCACGGACGCAGCTGCGTGTATGGCATGAAACTTTTCGTAATAGACCCCCAGTATTAAGTCGAGCGAGTTTTTATTCGTGATTGTGAATAAATACTTTTTCGTTTTAGTAGGCTCATTGGTAATAGACAAACATTAAAAAAGAAAAAACTTTAACCCCTAGGGGTTATTATGCTATTTTATCTCGGCTCTTGTACGTTACAATGACGGACTTTTTGAGCAAGAGGAGTGAAAACAATATTATACCTATCGAGAAATAAAAAATAAAAGAAAAAAACGGTGGTAAAAGTTATGTACTCGGTAAGGTCTCGATGGATAGAACTTGCTGTAAGTAGAGTAAGTGGCAAGGGGTGAAATTATGGCGAAGGAAAGCTGTTCTACAATAATGATCTGCGTATAGTGGATCGGTGGGGTGGGATTTCAAAAAGGTAAGCCGGTGGGAATCGGTTTTTGTGGACCCGTTCGCCACTGGCAGTGGCGTAGTATTTACCCTAGGTTAGAGTATATATTTTGTGCCCTAGTTAGTACTATTATTATATTCTGTGCCCTAGGGCCATTCCGGGCCATGGCCCGGGGCGCCAATCAGACAGGCACAGAGAAAGCAATACTATATGCAGACAGGGGCGGCCTAGCCGATCGCGCTGCGCGGCCATTTTTTTCTAGTATAAACAAACGAGATTACAAGATTAGTAGATGAAACTGACTAAATATCGCGCTGCGCGGCCGTTTTTTTTACTATAAACAAGCAAAATTACAAGATTGTAGATGAAACAGACTAAAAATCGTGCTGCGCGGCCGTTTTTTGATCCTGAAAGAAGCATTTCCATACACGGAAATTGCGTTACGCATCTTTTTGTGTAGGTACCTACCTACTGCAGTGTCAAAACATTTTCGGTCCAGCTAGTTATTAACAGAAATCTGTCATTGGCCTTACTGTTATGTAACTATTCATGTTTTAAGATATTATAAAAACGCTGTTGGTTTCTAAATAAATAAATAAAAAAAACTTAGTAACGAAATCATCAGGAAAAAATGTAAACGCTATTGAATAGTAGTTTATGATACTGCCACATAATGAGGGGTATTAAATCATGAGTGTGTGTTTAATAGTATCACACGAGTGTTTTAATACCTAGTTATGTGCAGTTTCATACACTACTTTATCTACACTCATACATTTAGGATTGAACCTTCTAAATAAAAGATCAACGTTAGAAAAGAGAGTGAGACATTGTTTGTATTAGCTAGGTATTACCTTGTAATAAGTCATTTCCTTAGCTGCATCTAAAATATCGAGCAGAGTCAAATTTTCTTCACATTTTAAATCAAGAATTAAAAAACCTACGAAATTCATTACAACAAAATGTAAAAATTGAAATCAAAACATTTTTGTAAAGCTCTAAAAATGGCGCGCATTCCATTAGAAAAGCACTGGGTTGCGTTCAGAACCTACGCTCCGAGTGCAACCGAATGCTCTTACGGCGTTCCAAACATTAGAGCGTGACTTCCGGTTGTAACAGCTTTCCCGTTTCAAACGTCAGAGCGTTGCAACTTTTTAACCATCAAAATCGGTGGTTGAAAAACGCTGACGTTTGTCTATAGTAAAATTGTCGATGACATTTGACATTATTTTGTATTTCGATGTTTTTGTGTCTAATTTTTTTAAATATTTATGGTAGCTCCTCAGAAACAGATTTTATTTTATTTAGAATAAAGGAAAGTTTAAATTATTCGCATTCCAAATGGAAAACGAAGAATTTGTACTATTATACTTGATTCGTCCTTCGATATTAGTATATTGACTACTTGTAGTATCGCTCGTATACTATCACCACTTAGCACGTTATTTTAGAGTAATAACCTAAAAAACCTAAAAAGAGTAGCTTTTTACTTCAAATTGACAGATTTGACATTTCCTGTACGAGTTCTCCCCGTCACTACTTGGCGCCAACACTCCATTCGCTTTTTGTGCTTCGCCACGAACGCACGTACAGTCTCGAAGTGAGAATTCTTTAGGATATAATATATTCAGTGAAAATTAATTTAAAGTTAAGTAAAAATGCTTAGTGAAGAAAAGAAGAAAGACTAATAAAAGTAATGTTACTAACCAAAGATCTATTGCAATCGAAATAGTCAAACGGACTATTTCACCGCATAGGTCGGTTTAGTATTCGGCGGCATCAGTGATTTTGCGGCATGAACCAATAATATCTATTGCACTCGAGATAGTCATTGGATTATTTCACCGCATGGATAGGTTCTATTATTTCTACAATGAAAAAGAAGATTATTTTGTCGCATGAACCAAAAATCTATTGCAATCGAGATAGTCATTGGATTATTTCACCGCATAGATCGGTTCAACAACGCAACTGTAACAAGCACAGCAAAGCAACCCAAAGCGCCGCTGACGACAGTGACGACGCGACAGTGTAAAAATCAATCTGCTCAACACCTCTCGGGTGACTCCGCCGTCCGCCGAATCCGTCGCCATCCGCCTCCCAGGCAGGCGAGGCGGCTGCTGTGCTAGAGCTGCTGCTGCAGCAGCAGTTCGACAACAGCGTTGCTCATCAGGTATGCATTTTGATATCTTAAATATCCTTGGGTACCATTGGTTCTCAGATTGACATAATATTATTATGTATGATTAATTCATTGTACTCATTGTTAAAAACAATGTGAATGTGAACCAATGATGAACTGCCAGTATAGGTAAAACCTATCAACTTCATGGAACCACATAATGAGTTATGTAACTAGTTGATACCTTATGCCTCACACCTATAATGTGATAGCTTTTATAATCTAGGTAGGCCTCAAACATGAGTCTGCTGATAGAAATTTCAATATGAAATGGAATAACAAACTCCTTAGTTTATCATCCATAAATTCAGTTAGTGTTTATGGTACAATTAAGTTTACATTAAATGTACCTGAACTAGAAGATGCTGTGTTTCATGCGAGTAGAACTAGCATGATAAAAAACTAGTTAATCAAATCACTAACTATGTATTTCTATTTCTAAACTGTGCGCCCTTTGTACCCTTCATGCCCGTAGTACAGTTGGGATTGTCCATACAAATTACCTGTCTATTTCTTTTCAAATTAAATATTCATTGATTTTAATGATAATGATTAGCGAAAAAGTATTAATAAAACTTATATAACACCTTTTTAATATCAGTTTAAGACAGTAAATGTATATTATTATTTTTTTACATTACGCGGGCAGACAGTTTTTTGGTTATAGCCTGTATACGGTCAAATTTTGTGCATCTGATGCAATTCACACATACCGTCACCGACAGTTCAGTCGAATACGGTTGATGCATTCGCCATGGGCCTAAAGTGAATGCACCATTAGTCAATATCTTGAACAACGTAAAAACTGCAAGTAAATCGGGCGCAGAACTCAAATGAAACATTTTTTAATTTATTTATTTAGTTATTTATTAGACATTGTTTTTAAAAATAATCAAACTGGAAAACAACGAATGAAACACGCAGCCACGTATGCAGCATGCTCCAGCTCCGACGACATATGAACAGCAGGACGCCGCCGGCGAGGAACACACACGAGCGATTTGTTTTGTTGACCGCAGCAGACCTACAGGCGATAGGCGGCGTTTCATATATATATAAAACAATTATTCGCCAATGATCGATTCGTCTACATTCGCCTTCATCGTACGCAGGGTAAGGCCACTCGTACGAGTAAGTACTTGTAAGGGTGCGCGCTGGTGCGGCATTTGTCTGTTTTTCGGTAAATACAGGTAGTGGTCGCCAACCACAGGTCCGTGCGTCCACACAATCGTTTGCGCCGGTATTCATCTATATATCCGTCATATGTGTGGAAGTACCATTTATATTTTATTATAATGAAGTATATTTTTTTGGTGGAAAATCTATACGAGAGTGTGTAATTAAAGATTCACTTTCGTATCACACCCAGAGATATTATAGTCTCTTACTAATAGTATGATCAAAATTCAGGCATAATGTTACATTCACAGAATAGATCGTAGTACTTAACAGTGACGCCTTTAACCTTTAACATTCAACAGAATGTATGTACACTGTATATGTATAACAAAATAGTTAACTATAACAGATTTTTATATGTTGTCGTTGTCGTATATCTATTATACAATTAATAGTAATAATAATTAATAAAATAATAATAATACAAAATATAAATGCTTATTGTTTGTAAAAATATATCTAAGAGATCTTATCTCCTTTAAGGTTTTAATACGGATATGAAATATTGAATGGAAAGATGGGACTTTCTTTCCATAATGGAAAGATAAAGAAAGTCTTATCATTGGATCCTATTTTACAAAACTATTAGCTAGTATAGTATAATATTATCTGTGCTATGAGACAGTGTTTAGACATCATGATTTCCTTGTACATGATATTTAAGTACATAGGTACTATAATAGTGGGTCTATAAAATATTTTTTGCTTTTTATGTCACGGTAATTTTTTTTTTTTTTTTTTTACACCTACCTTCATAACTTTCCATTCTATCACGAATGTAATGGTATATTCATTTAACCCCGAGTGGCCTCATGGGGCCGCACAACAATAGAGTATCCGTTGTGTCACATTTTTTCGGGCTTGAAAAGTTAAGTTTTTTCTCAAGACAAAACTTATACAAATTTGCAAAATTACGCAAATTACGACCATTTTATGAAGTCATTGTACCGGTAGATATCGGTATATTATCGATATTTTATCGATATTATAATATTGTACATGGTAATTGAATGTGATCAATACTTACACCAAATATATTGTATGGTTATGTATATACAACATATTATTGTAGATAGATTTTGTCTGATGCCTCTCAACAAAGGGGTAGACTGGGACACTTATGTGTGTCATGTATGTGTGGTCAGTCATGATTGCATATTATTTATATATGAATTATAATTATATATTAAATAAAACATGTTTTTTCGCATTACTGGGTAGAGTTTTCTATACGGAATTATTCTGATACTGAGTAATAATAATAAAAAATAAAAAAATTACCAGTTTCAGTTTTCATATATAAAATTGAGTAAATTCGAATACAAGTCGAATAAGTTGAAATATTAATGATTTCGTTTCCTAGCTTGGATGCCAAAAACGACTATGTTACTATTAGTCGGGCAAACTTTTATTTTTTATTATTTTCCATCAGTTTCTTATACTAGAGGTGTAACGATCGTGCCATCATGACCGGCACAACCTTGAACCTTGGTACCACTGGTTCACATGTAATAATTAGTGTCTTATGTAAAGTAATAGGATTTAAACCTTGAACATCTTATAATTCCCAATTTAAGGGATGGAATATTCATCGCACAAATAAACTCATATCATTCATCAAATAAACTTACATATAAATGTCATTATTTTTTTATATTATGCTATTAGCTTTCCTGCCTGTTAATACTATCAGACTGAACAGAGTTTGATCACCAAAATGGTTTGATAATTTAACAACAAAATATATAGTAAATACATTATATATTTTGTAAGTGAAAGTGAAAGTGAAATAAGCTTTATTCAAATAAACTTAATTGTTAAGTACTTTTGAATCGTCTATATTTTCCTACCACCCGTTCCAGACTTTTTATAGACGTAATATATATATAGACAAAAAAAAAAAAAAAAAACTAATTTTTCTTACAGATGTGTAGAACAAATTTACCAGCATTACTAACATAATATTGGGTTCATTAATGAATGTACAAAGTTGAGCTAACCTTTAGTAAGTGTGGTAAAAAAAAAAAAAAAAAAAAACTGTTTTTTGCGCAGATTTCCATTGCTTAAATACAACATTTTACAGTTTAGATTACCTAATATGGTTCTTTTAATTTATTACAACTTTGATACAATTAACAAAAAAAAAAAAAAAAAAAAATATGTGAACAATACTTACAATTCATTATAAACAATTCATTGTTCAGTTCAATTATAAAACATAATCTACCTAATTTGACGCAAATCATCTTACAATTGTTTTTCTCAAGAAGAACCGCTTTTATACACAGCGTATAATATAAACATTTTGTAATTGATCTCAAGTATTTGAATTTCAAGAGAATTATATTACCTACACCATTTGTGTAATAAATATTACAGATATTACAGATAAAATAAAACCTAATTCCTAATATCTAATATTATTAGAAAGCTGACATCTATTGATAGTGGAAAAGATTCGTGTCCATTGTCACGTCACCAAATTGTAGCAATCGACGTGCGCCGATACCCATTACCTACTTATAGCTATAACATAAATGTTATTAGAGACATTCCACGTAGTACGAGATGGTCGATGACACTCCACTATCTCTCCAAGATATTAAAACAAATACATTATCTTCGATTAATGATAATTATAAGTACTGAGTTTTCCAACCGTATGTACATAGGTATAACAAAATATTCAGAATTATATTAAATATGAACGGTATTCTTTTAAATTTAAAAGACACAAAAGATGATATTTCCTTTTTTCTTATACTCGTATAAAACTCTCAACATCTACAAGTAGTCAATATACTAATATCGAAGGACGAATCAAGTATAATTGATGATTAAACGAACTTACCTTAAGTGAAGTTCAATCATAATTATACGAAGGATTCGTCCGAAGATATTAGTATAAAGTCCCACCCTCCCTACTGATAAATTGTAATTACAATATTCACCCACTGAGGAAATATCATACGATTTGGACTCTGAACTAAATGAAGTGTTGGCGCCAAGTAGTGACGGGGAGAACTCGTACAGGAAATGTCAAATCTGTCAATTTGAAGTAAAAAGCTACTCTTTTTAGGTTTTTTAGGTTATTACTCTAAAATAACGTGCTAAGTGGTGATAGTATACGAGCGATACTACAAGTAGTCAATATACTAATATCTTCGGACGAATCCTTCGTATAATTATGATTGAACTTCACTTAAGGTAAGTTCGTTTAATCATCAATTAATGTCATTTAAAGTTCTTGGTCGTTCCGAACCTTAAAGCCAAAAACCAAACAACCGCACTCTAAGCCTCTAAACGCAACCCTGCAAACTAATCGCACTAATGTCATCGATCAACATAGAGTTGTTTTTTTTTTTTTTTTTTTTTTTTTTTTTTTTTTTCTTTGGCTCGTACGCATTTTAATCATGGAAAATGTATGGGAAAATATCGTTATTTTTTTAAAATATCAAGGCACTGCCTACTTCTTGGATTTGCCCTGTATCGTAATGAGAAAAAATAGTACATTACAGCCGTGAACGGGAAGCTAGCGATTGCATTGTCGAGGATGGTTTGAAGCCCGAGCCGCAGGCGAGGGCTTTAATCATTCGAGGAAATGCAAGTAGCTTCCAGAACAAGGCTTGTATAGTGCTTTTCTCAAGAAATGCGAGGAAATAAAGAACTTTTCAATTGAAACTTAATTAAATTTAATTCCCGTCAGTTTTTTTTTGGGTGCATTCCAGCAGTTTAATCGCTGAAGCGCCGAAAAGCAAAATGAGATTTATCATAGACAAATCCTCTGAGTAATCTTGAATTACGTGCAGCGCCATGTGCAGGATTTGTCTGTGATAAATCTGGTACAATACAATGTAATATTTATTTATTCTTATAGTAATATACTCTGTGCGCACAATTTTTTTTATTGTATCGTTATTATAGTACCTATTAAATAATTTTACCTTTATAATATTAACTGTCTTGTCGTTGGCTTGCGTGCCAGAAAAAAGGAACTAAAGTTATGGCTGTATGGTGCAAATGTGCCTTTGCTTTTTTTGTTTTTGTGAACAGCTAAAACAAAAAAAAGAAGTTGCCGCAGATCACCCAGATCATCTTCGCACTGTACCTACTTCCCGCACCCGGTGCTGGTGCGGGAAGTAAGTATTGAAATTCATTCCTGGCCTGAATTTTAAATTTAGAATGTGATGAACCAGACCCCCTCGGAAATGTGGAACGCCCCGCATTCCTTTTTCAAATGGAATGATAAGATTTCAGAGCATAAGTGAGAAAAGTTATTTTATGATTCAGTTGACTGCATCGTAATGAGTTTTTCTCACTTATGCTCTGAAATCTTATCATTCCATTTGAAAAAGGAATGCGCATTTCTTGAGAAAAGCACTATACAAGCCTTGTTCTGGAAGCTACTTGCATTTCCTCGAATGATTAAAGCCCTCGCCTGCGGCTCGGGCTTCAAACCATCCTCGACAATGCAATCGCTAGCTTCCCGTTCACGGCTGTAATGTACTATTTTTTTTATTTTTTCGTGTCCACGAAAATAAAGTACGTATTTATATTACCTTTTTTGAATTCATATTTGGAACATTACGATGTGAGTGTAGATAAAAATAATTAAGATTCTACTATGGCAGAGCTGTAGAATAATAAAATTATTATTGCAGTATTAGGTCAGCACCATCTCTTGGCCGATAGTGGAACTATTTTTTTTTCTTAGGCCAGCGCCATCGATTGACCGTTAGTGGAACTAATTTAATTTTTCTTAGGTCAGGGCCATCTGTTGACTGGTAGAGGAACATATGAATTTTTTGTTTATTTTTTGAATTTCTAAAAAATTGTGTTATATTGAGACATCGTTTTATTTAGTAATCTTTACATATACAGTAGTTTATGTAATCTTTACATAAACTACTATCACATAAAATTATTTCAGATTTTTCTCTTTGCAAACTTCGGAGATAAGGGAGGGGGAACGGTATTTTTTTTACATTCATCATAAGTCAAAAACTATGCGGACTAAAAAAAAGAAAAAAATGATTTAAAATGTGCAAACACGCTCTTTCATATGATACCCCACATGCCCTAGTCGCCCCACTTAAAAACCTTAGGACCCCTTTTCAGTCCCTGTTGTAAAAAAAATCTTTATTATTTTTATTTCTTTCTTATTTGCAAAATAGTTGGGCAAACGTCATCTTAATCTATGTCAAATTTCAAGTTGATACCATTAGTAGTTCTCGAGATATCCAGCTGCGACAGACAGACAGACTAGGTAAGTCACACCATAAGGGTTCCTTTTTACCATTTTGGTACGGAACCCTAATAATAAGCTTTTTTCTGAGGTGGGCACCACACTGTTCTTTAAAATATCTCGAGGGTACAATATCCCATCCCAATAGACTAGTGGCTCAGTGAGCTGAAGAACTCGCGTTAAAAAGTAGCTCATGTTGTAGATATATGTTGTTTAAAAAATAATCTAGCCCACAGCACTGTTTCACAGAATACATAATACTGTTTGGTATATTATTTGGTGTAGGTAATATCAGTGGTAATTTAATTTATGTTGTATTGTATTCGCAGTTCGCAGTTAGATGGCACTTCTATTTTTGAATTTTTTTCGAAATGTTTGTGTTTTTTTATAAATTTCGAAAAACTGACTTGTCAAATTAAAATCTGTTTATTTTTTGAACCTGCTCACAAAATTTCACGAGAATCGGTTGAGAAATGCGACTAGAGGCAACAAACAGCGCCGGAAAGCCGGACTGAAAAATGTTTTACATAAATATCTCCGCTATTTTGAAAAATTTCGAAAAACTGGCTCGACGAAAAAATTATAATTATGGAAAATTTCACGAGAATCGGTCGAGATTGAGATATGCGACGACTATTGAGACATACGAAAGATGAGTCACATCAAAATAAATTATTTCAGTGAAAGAATTATTGAAATTGGACCAAAAATGACGAAGATAGAGCTATTTTCGTGTCGTATTCTCAAAAACGCTCCCCAATTCACAATTGGCTGATGACGTCATCGGCCACGTGCACCTCTCAGCGGCGCGGCAGGTGTTTGTTCGGGCGATCGTGGCACGTGACGTCATCGCATGATCCGCAAGGGCCGGCCGTGTTTTTTAAACTCACTTTTTAAATCTTAAATAATTTTGTAATTTCTTGATGGATATGAGAAATTTAAACAGAGATTTACTCAGATATTGATATTGTATTTGATGTGTTATACAAAATTGATTGTATTCAATTGTCGTGTTGATCCTCTATCATTACTGTCGGCAAGCAACGCGGCTTCCGTGGACGGAAGTTGCGTTTGACTTTGTAAGTAGCGGCATCTAGTGATTAGTAGAAACGAAAATCTTAAACGTTGTGAAAGCTCCACAGATGGCGCTAAACAAGCGCTAAAAATATTTCTAGTTTTGTCCACTCCTCGCTAGGATCGCTGTTTTTAGCGTCTATCTGTCTGTCCCCATTCTCCGATATTTTCGTTTGGCGCTAGTGGACAGTTTTCTTTCGTAGTTGTTGTAATATTTAGGTTATGACTTTATTATTTTAATTCTGATATATCTAATAAATTGTGCAGTTTGAGTGAAGCGTAATTAGATGAGAGAAATGGAGAAACGAAAAGAAAGTATAAGTGCATTAAAAGTATGCAGATTTTGTCTGTCTCGAGATGATTCTATTTCAACTATATACGACAGGACTCAGAAACCAAGAAATACTGTTACTTTACCGTTAAAGATACTTTCGTGTCTGTCTGTTGAGGTAAATATTATGTAATAGAAGAATTTAATTAGAGTTGTAAAAATACTAAGAAAACAACGACAATATTGTTTTTCTCGCGCCCCCTATCAACGGTGTTGGTTGACTTTTGTTCATGCCCAATGGCTTCAAACTTATAATTTTCTACTTATTATCAAGAGAACTACTTAAAACATCGCCTGCATTTGTTTGAATTATTCCATAGATAAATATTCCAGCTTTATAACAATATGTGCATTATTCAATACACAGAGAGAGAGCTTCTCTAAAGCGCCACCTGGTGGCGGAATCAATAAGATTCTGTTTAGTATGAACTAAAATTTCATATTTTTCAGGCTTTTCCATCTGATAAAATGCCTACATTTATATGTAACCGGTGTAGCTTCTTCATGGACATTTTCTATCAATTTAAAGAAGTTTGCCGTAGCGCAGATGAGAGAATATTGCAGTTCATTCAAAGTGGTTCGGCTCTTGAAACTGTCAATTGGCCTATAACTATGAAAAATGTAAGTAAAATTTGCAAATTTTTGTTTAAAATATCTTCTACACCATCCAGTCTGATCATGAACATTGTATGACATTTATGTCTTAATTGGACTCTAAAGATATTGGATATCATAAGTCAGAATATGGATAGTCGATAACTAAACTGTGTTCCTAACCTGATAGTTAAAAAAAAGTTAAGGCTAAGGCAAAATAAAACTGCATATTATTGTTAACTCGAAGTAAGTTATTTATAGTTCATATTGAATGTACACATAATTTAACCAGTGAGAGAAATTGGAGGGGATCACTGCGCATGTTTGTAGTAGCCCCACACCACGTCTCCTGCCAATGACTCCCAAAAATTACTTCTGCGCATAAAATGCCACCGCGAAAAATATATGCCGAGACATGTAGCACACATATTATTAATTTGAGTTAAATTTGACTATGTAGTTAATAGTATCTTGATTGAACAAATCAATCAAACAAATAGGTTCTTTTAATAAGGCCAATATACACTGTGTAATACTATAATGATTAAGATCTTTTTTAATTGTAGGTTTATCGAGATTTCAAGAGATCTAACAACCTACATGTAGTCAAAGCCGTTGTGGAGGGTGGTGCTACAGTGCAATTTACATCGCAGGAAATATCTAACAGTGAAGATGATGATGACAATGAAGATGTGTATAATATTAAGGTAAATTATGTATTCTATGCATTTTAGACATAATTAATTACCTGAGTTATGGAAACGCATAGGTCGTGGAAACAGTATCATCAGTCTTGCATCAAACGCATGCTATACAAACTTTGGAGATTTTTGAGGGATATGCTCCTGATGAAAGCGCAAGAGGAAAAGGGTAGTAATTGGGTGAAGATAGAGCCATAGGCCCTCTAATTTCTTATGGTGCCTTATAAAGCATTTTAATGTCATCAAACAGGGGGGTAATTATGTAACTTTGTTGCAATCAACTCTGACAGAAATCGCAGTTACATTGCTGCTCTAGTAAGGACCAATATGAGAACTATCTTACTTAAAGCAGCAATGTAACTGCGCTTTAAATCGATTTCAATCGAGAATTGTTAGCAACAGAGTTACGTAATCCACGGGCTGGTGATGGGCTTCATATAAATTCATTAAATGCGTGGTGGCCGCATGAGGCCAGACAACACTGAAATACCTATCTATTGTGTCTCCTTTCTCCGTACCGAATGGTTTAAAGATGAGTGACACTTTACTATTTGTTTACACTTTCTGTTTTGTTTTCCTAACAGATCGGAGACGGACCAAAGGACATAGAATTAGTTGCTAGTAATAAAATTAGTGTAGAATCTGAAGAACAAACATCTTCAAAGCCGTCAAAAGGTAAGCAACCATCTATTCATAATGACTTTAAAATCTTTGTAGATCTATTTCCTTAAAATGGGTATGGATATTTTTATATCAGATAATCTATAGATAAAGTTATTTTTCTTTAAGCTAATTTACTTTTGTGTTCAATCTGCGTGTGTTCATAGCTTTAAAATATTGTATATTCTTTATTTGCAGCATGATTTATATAGTTCACTTACCCTCCATTATAATTCAAAAGTAATTGTAACTTGTAAGGTTTTATATATTTTTAAAATAAGATTAAAATCATAAACAACAGTATATTCAGGATTTTGAATGGAGATAATTTACTCTATGATGGAGGGTAAAGTCTTAGAGGTAGATATTGTATCTTTTAAGTTTGTTGGTGGGGTAGCTCCTAAAAGGTAAGACTTTTCCATTTTCTTATGTCATTAACCGACTTCCAAAAAAGGAGGAGGTTCTATGTTCGTCTGTATATTTGTTTTTTTTTGTGTATGTCCACCGATTACTCGAAGACGGCTGGACCGATTGAAATGATTCAAACGTTATTATATTAGGTAAACTCCCAAGTTGGTCCAATTTTTTAAAATTTGGAAATCGGTTCAGTACTTTTCAAGTAATCTTGAAAAAAGCACGAAAATAGTATGATTTTGTGTGAATTACCTCGATGATAATGGTCGTAATACTTCTTTGTTTATGAACTGAATAAGATAATTATTGTTTTGTTGGAAGATGGATATCTTAAGTGTAGTTCTTTAACCGACTTAAAAAAGAGGTTCTCAGTTTGACCCGTATCTAAGTATGTTTCTCCGCGATTATATGGGATACAAAGGACCGAGATGAATTTTTTTCCACGAGTTGTGTTCTCTACTTTTTACCATCGACTGCGAGAAAACAAATAGCAGTACTTAAACCTATAGTAGGTATTTATAGGTTATCAGATTTTGATATTTAGGTAGGAAATCGATAATATTTAAAACATTACAAAAATTAAACAGTGAAATTAGAAATTTTGAAATATTCTAATGAACTGTACGCGCGCAAGCTTTAGAAGTATATATGAAACTAGCTTCTGCCCGCGACTTCGTCCGCGTGGATATTAGAGAAAATCCTTAGGGAACCTTCAAAATCCTTAGGGAACCTTCAACCAGGATCTGACCAGCCACTTTTACGCATTTAGGCGGGTTCCTAGTCCCCGTCCCCGTCCCCGTCCCCGTCCCTGTCCCCGTCCCCTGGATGTGCATGTCCAGGTCCAATCATGGCCACCGTGTTGGACTTCAAAATAAATATCATTTTCGCAACCACCATCCCATGAAACCTCAAGAACCACATCCACATCGATTTTCATGTTTACTTACCCCATTTACACCTTAAGGGAGGATTTTCAAAATAACAAAATATATGTTTGCCAATTTATTTTTAGATGTGCTCCAACGAAGTTTAAAGTTGTAATGTCTATATTATATTATTTTTCCATACAAAATTTGAACCCCATTTTCACCCCTTTAGGGGTCAAATCATGTCCACCGTGTTGGACTTCAAAATAAATGTCATTTTTGCATTCGTCATCCCAGAAAACCCCAATAACGACATCCATATCTATTTTTGGGGTTTTTTCCCCTTTTTCACCCCCATTTCATCCCAATAGGAGTTCAAATTCTAACAATAACAATATTCGTTGCGTTAGATTTCTATCCATAAGCCTAAATTACAAATTTAGCGATTTTTACTTCGAATATAAGGATCTGTGCGTTGATAGATCAGTCAGTCAGTCAGTCAGTCAGTCATTCAGTTTACGATTTTATAAATATAGATTAGAATCTTTCCATTACATAAAACCACTACGATAAGAGGGAGATTACGTCATGATCAGTCAGTCTGGCATCAGTCCATGCTATCAATCTGTAGACTTTGAATTTTTTCCAGACCTGATGATCGTACCCTGAAAAAAAGGACTGATGCCACAGACTGAACATCTAATCTCCCTATAATCAATTATTTCTAGTAAAAATCCACACATTTTTATTTCAAATTTTTATCTTCCAAAAGTAGTGCACAAAATGAGATTTTGTTCAGATAATGAGGACCGGTTATCTGGTTCCAAAGGCCCTAACCAAAACTTTGAGGACGGGTGCTGGGCGTGCGACGCGTGCGACTGCACCTACCCGCTGCAGCAACTCCTCGAGCTGCACAAGATGCAGAAGCATAGGACGAGGACCGTGAAGTGCGATCAGTGTGATGCGTAAGTGGCCATGTTTTTTTTTATTAATTAATTTATTTTATTTATTTAACAAACTTTATTGTACATTTCAAACAAAATGTTACAAAAGGCGAACTTAACGCTAAAAGCATTCTCTCCCAGTCAAACCTTTAGGAAACAGATATCAATGAAGGCGGTACATAGGGTAAAATATTAATAAATACAACATAACAATAATAATAATTCGCTGCTCCCTAGACATGGAGGTTAGGCTTTTTTACAACTTTTTCCTTATTCATACCAGTTTCAGCTTCTCATACTTTCATACTGCATACAAGGTCTTTCTCTTATCCATCCACATAACATCCTTTTAACTGGTGGGATGCCAGCCTATTTCTATTCTACTCTATTTTTCATCTTTATTTCTTACATAACGATCAGGCTTCGGACGCACCGACAGGTGCCTAGATATATCCAGGGGGCTAATTGCCACCAACCACAACACGTAATACGTGTTGATAAAAGGTATAAATTCCATTCTGCTGTTACTTTTCCACATTTGTGAAGTCGAAGAATTCTGAAACTTTTTTCTATGACTAAGGGCGCTTATTCCTACCTATAAAAAAATATTCAACCAATTTGATTTTTTCGGACATTCCCTATTGTCTAATTTCAAAATCTATCGCAATCGCTTTCATTTGACAGATGGATGTGACACATTGCTGCATTTCTTTGGTAAGTTTTTATTTATGCCAAAAGGAAGCATCATACATCTTGAAAGCGATTGCGAAAGATATTGCAATTAGACAATAGAAAGGCAGGTTACTTGATGACCGCACTGCTAGGTGAGTCGCTAGGATAGTTGCCTTGGTCTCGTAGAGTTTACGATACATTCTAGGAGCTAGAATGTATCGTACATCCAGGCGACTACCTAGAATCTAGCTCGTCGCCTGGATGTATCGAGGCACCTTTGCTTGATTGCGCAATCAAGCAGACACCAGGGTCCTAATCACGCCTTTTTTCAACGATATCATAATAGATCATTAAAGAAGTGTATTATTTCCAGGAAATTCTTCACAAAATATGACTTGCAGACCCATTCCGTACGCCACTCCGATGAAACGCCATTCCAATGCGTGGCTTGTGACAAAAAATTCAAACGACTTGTTCTTCTCAAACGGCATGAAAAGGTTTGTTAACACGGGCCGCGCCCACTGACGGCATGACATGGCACGGCACGACACGGCATGGCACGCTTCGGCATACCAAATCATCCTGTGGCATCCCGCGGTGTACATGACACGCTCATCTACCGGGCGATCACGCTTCCTCTGAGATCGCCGCCGCGATTGGTCAGATTCAACCTTACTTTAATTACTTAGCACTCACATTCCTTAAAGAGGCCGTCTCCGTTTTGCCGCTCTCTCGCTCGCACATTTCATGTCCATCAGCCATTTTTGATGTCCCCACTGCTGGGGCACAGGCCTTCCTTATGGGTGGTAAGGAGGACGGGCCATAACCCACCACGCGGGCCCAATGCGGATTGGTGGGTGTTAACGACTGCAAATGCAGCCGGGACCAACGGCTTAACGTGCCTTCCGAAGCACGGAGGAGCATGGGATGGGTGACCAAAAATTTATTATCTCGAAATAAATTTTTGGTCACCCATCCCATGACCGACCCTTGCGAACGTTGCTTAACTTCCGCAATCGCTGGGCCAGGCGCTAAACCACTGCGCCACCGAGCTCCACCTTTCATGTTTTCTCAAAATTTATTTAATTAAAAAACGTGTTTCGGAAACTTTTCGCAATGATTACGGACATTTTAACCGATGGTTCCGCGGCACCCCCGCGTCACTCACACATAGCCGCGAGCACTTTTACAGCACACATAAGTGTCAGTTCTTTTCGCGTAGTGTATATTTTCTTTGGCGCCGTGGCATCCTGTGGAATGCTGCACCGCGTCGCGGCATCGCCGATGACAGATACCACGACCTATTCGTGTTAAAATAAAATAATTTTAGTACTAAATTCCTATACATAATTATAATAAGGTCGAAAATCATTTGTCCACAAAAATCCTTTACCATGCCCCGTGCCGCGCAATGACGTCAGTGGGCGCACTCCAAATATTCCTAACTGTAGTGGGCAAAACATCCAAACGAACTAAACCAGCAGGCTTAGCAAGACGATCCCGACGTACGCCGAATGTCATTTTTGACTGATAAATGGTTTGTTGATTTTGATGCGAGTTTTTACACACCAAAAGCGCCCTTTTCGTGCTGGAGAGGTGAAAAGTTATTATCAGACTATCTAATGTCATAACCACTGTTCCAGTTGATGCATTCCGACATACCGCAGCTGGCGTGCCCTTATTGCCCAGCCACGTTTCTGTCTGTGGAGGAGTTGAACGCGCACCAGAGGCGCCATGCGCGCGTCACCGACCGCACCCACGCGTGCCCATTGTGCGATAAAAAGTAAGTGTGCTCAAGAAAATATGCTTCATTAAGAGCGCGTAGTTTGCGCACTAGCGCCGCCAATGAAAAAAACATAGTGCTTAAATAAAGAAATTGTGAATTATTTTTCAAGTGCACTCCGAAGAAGCTTTGTGGTACATTTTGTTATACAAGACGCTAAAATGACCCATTGCATACGAGGTAGTTTTATTCCCGAGCTTTAGTGAGGGTTTTAGCGTCGTGTGTTACACTCTACTTTTCACTACGATTGCGAGAAAATAAAATACAATTTTAAATAGTTTATACCTACAATTAATTTAGTAAACGATTCCACTCGTTTTTCTATCCTCCACTTCATAAACTTTTTAAACAGTATTTAAATAAATGATTTGTGCTTGTTAACAAAAGATTAAAATTATTTCTTTTCTATTACAGTCACACAATTCAATCAGTTCAGTTTGTAATTATAGAAAAATTCTAAAGATTTCGCGCCATGTTACCTTTTTTTAAGTTCTGCTGTAGCAGCTGCAACACAATCACGCATTCAACGATTTACTCTGTGCACAGAGTATAAATTAAGTCTATGATTTCACCGAAGTGATGCTTTTAGTTCCATTTTCAAAAATAAGAATGAGAAACAGTATTAAGTCGAGCGAGTCTTTATTCGTGATTATGATTAAAGACTTTTTCGTTTTAGTAGGCTCATTGGTAATAGACTAACATTAAAAAAAGAAAAAATTTTATCCCCTAGGGGTTATTATGCTATTTTATCTCAGCTCTTGTACGTTACAATGACGGACTTTTTGAGCAAGAGGAGTGAAAACAATATTTTCTAGCCTGTCGTAGAGCCCGAACACATTTTGCCGCTCTCTCGCTCGCACATTTCATTTTTTCTCAAGATTTCTTAAACCTGAGTGCGTAATTGAAAAATGTGTTTTGGCCACTTCTTGCAATATAAGATTACGGACATTTTAAAATATATTTTTAGTTTTAACATTGAAAATGTTTTTGAGGCATCTGTATAGGCCCGATTTTCAACCAAAGTGCGACATTGCCGGTGTCGTATATATTAGAGCTACGTAAATGATTGATATTTCAAAAATGACGCGTGTTAGCAAGGGTTATTTTGAAAATCTCCAAAACTTTTTTGTAAATCGCAATAATGTGAAAAATGCGATCGTTTTTCGCCCGCTTTCGGCAAGAAAAAAAATCATATCTCAAAAACGAAACGCGATATCATTCATAATCTGCTGTACTTTTCCACTTATTAGGCTGGTATTACAGAATCAAACTCAAACTCAGATCTCTGCTTGAGTACGGTTAGAAAGGCGCTATATGCGATGAATAGCACCATTTCTTTCTAACTGTACTCAAGCAGAGATTCGAATTTGAGTTTGATTCTATAATACGAGCCTTAGTCTGTGGTATTTGTCAACCAAACGACATAAAATCTGTAGGCTCGTTAGATGGCGTTGATATAAATGTATGTGTCAATGTGGTTTTTTTACTGAGCTTCGAAGAGTACTCGGGTAGTACTCAGGCAGGCAGATGTAACCCTAAAACGTTTCTCTTTGGGCAGATCACATGTCAGCCAGCGAGCGCTTACTTGCCTCTTTGGTACAGGCCGTTTATTTTTAAACGCCAATTTTGACACTTTTCTTTCCATCTACGCCATCTAGTGAGGCAAATAGTTATTATTATTATTTTCTAAGTAGCACTTTGAAAAGCCCTTATTCGGAAGTCACTTTTTGCCCTTTGAAAATGGAATGTGGATAATGGAACGTTTTTAATGACTCGTTGTTTCCGTAATATTTCCATATAAAAAAATCATAATTAAATAACTTTTTCTATATGCGCTAAAAATAAGAACATGATCAATGTAGCAATTATTACTGTCTTTATTTTAAGACCAAATTCAATCGTATACAAGTTAAGCATTTTTTCTATGGCGAGTGTCGGTTCTCCTTTGTACCGTAAATAGGCCGCCAGCATAGTGTAGGAGCCATAAGTATAGATGTACTCTGACATTGCTTAACACTAATTCGGATTTTAGCAGTTGGTATTTTTAGCAATAGCAATTTTTAGTACTTGTCGGTTTGCTCGAAGTACGGAATTTTAATGAAGTAAAATACATTGTGTTAATTACATACTTGGGTATTTTAGGCCACGTCTGTCTTGTGAAACGGAAAATTTTGCTTTTTGTAAATAGACGATTAAAATATGAAAGCTGTTTGTTTCGATTTCAGATTCCTGGAAAAGTCCTCACTACAAAGACACATCGACGTAATTCACGCTAAGAAACCTACTTACCGTTGTGAATACTGTCCAGATCGTGAGTGTATAGGCATATAAGAATACAAGCTATGAACATGCGCAAATTAATAATTAATATTAACACTGTATTAAAATACAGCTGTGATTTTGTTTTAAACGAAGCTTGTTGTTACAGAATTTACTTCAGTGAGCAGGCTGATCCGTCACGTGCGCTCGCACGCGGGTGTCAGGCCTTACCCGTGCAAATATTGCGACAAGAGCTTTTTGAAATCACACCACTTTACCAGGTAAGTTATACAAGGTTATTTAGTATTGTATACGAAACGATTGCAATATTTTTTATATCATGTTAGGTATATTTTTATTTTAAATAATATTTACAAAACCATAATTTATTTTTATTTAATTCTTGATGCACAATTTGTACAATGGCGGACTTAATGCCTTAGGCATTCTCTACCAGTCAACCATAGGGTGATGTGGGGACTTTGTGTGGTAGGGTGCACAACCAGGGTAAAAAGAAAACTTAATGAAAAATTAATGAAAAAAAAGAAATAATATGATATAACTATGTAGTTATATCATATTATTTCTTTTTTTTTCATTAATTTTTCATTTCATAATTAACGCACACCCTACTAAAATGCCTCGCGCGCAAACACAATAAGCTTGTAACATCGTGAGTTTTTAGGGTCATTATTATTCATTCATTATCATCATTATCATTTTTTTTATTCTGAAAATAAAAATAAATGACCCGTGTTTCGGCTTTCGTATATGTATAAAAAAAATAATGTTGTATAGAGAAATAAATATTTACAAAGAAAACACTGTTTTCTCCCTTTTCTATCAGAAATTCGGAAAGTCAGAGTACTGCCATTCACCATACGAGACGAGCTCATCTACCACTCGGCCATACACGCTACCCAGAACTTCATATCCCTCTTTATTCTAAAAGCACTTCGTGACAGACAACATTGAACCTTAGCACTGCTCCATAAAGTCTAATCTAAAGGATTGATATGACGTAGGTATATCTCGAGCTACCAGACATCTTCGCGTTAAGCACTGCGAGACGATCCGTAATGGGCTATTAACATGGGTCGTTTAAGTCACCTGTGACGATCGACTTTAGTCACCTAGCAAGTCGCTTGTAAAATTGAATCTCAGGTGACACATCACTGATGTGACATCAGTGATGACGGCGCTATCGTCTATGTAGTCGATGGCGTAACCTAGGTAACAATATGTAAAATAACGTAGTTCTAGTTTTGGCCACCGGATCAGAAAAGTTTGTTCGGTCACCTGCCTAGGCCGAATTGCCATTTACACATTCGACTTTCGCCGTGCGGCGTTCGTTAGGCCAGTCCGAGTACCGCTGCGAGCAGTGCAGTGAGAGGTTCGCCACGCAGGACGAGCTCATATACCACTCCACCATACACGCTACCCAAAGCTTCATATACCCACTTTATTCTAAAGACACTTCGCGATTTGTTCTGACGACATTCAACCTTACTACTCGTACATAAAGGCATGATACTGACATTCCGCATATGTTCTACTCTACTACACCATTGCCATAACGAGTGTCGTCTACCACAGACATCTCCGCATAAAGCACCGCGAGACGATCCGTAAGCCGCACGGCCCGTTCAGCCAGTCCGAGTACCGCTGCGAGCAGTGCAGCGAGACGTTCGCCACGCAGGACGAGCTCATATACCACTCCGCCATACACGCCACCCAGAACCTCACCTGCCCGCTCTGCCAGGAGAAGTTTGAAAATGTCGACGCTGTCACCGCGCACATCAAGTCGCATGTCAACGGTAAGTACTACGCTCCATAAAATCAGCAAGACCAAAAACTAAATGAACATCTATTCTGTCAACACTCAACACGCACGAGTTTATTCCGAATCGTTTTTTTAGTTTGTTATACATCTTTGTACAGCGCTTGCGCTAAAGTTATCATGGAAGAATTTGTGTATATTATCAAAAGCATCGTCAGTGTAGCCTCCAAAAAAAAAGTCATATTTTTGATTCGGCGTCTATCGATTGATTGATTGATATCGATTTGTCTTTAGTGTTGTTGTATGGCAACACTTGACTATTTTTATAAGTATGCAACAAGCACTTGCTGTTAAAAATTATTTTAATTCCGTTTCATGACTCTCTTGACAAACAGTATGTAGGTACATCTTATTTCGAATTCACTTTCGCAAATTGACCTTTATTCTTTTTATCACGTCGCTGTTAGAGCGCTTGTAGACGTCCGTTTTTTTCACCGGATAACGGACCGTCAATAAACGGCTATCCTTGTATACATATATTTTTTTTACCGGATGAATGTTACCTTGGACTGCCGTCTATATGCGTTAGTTTTGAACTGGAAGTCAGAGATTACACACGTGTGAAATGTCGAATAATAAGAAAAAAAAACTCGTATTGGCCTACTATTTGTACAAGAAGAAACTAAAAGAAATAGAAAAACGTAAAAGGTCATCGTGGGTGCATCCTATATTATTGGAAAGGGAAGAATATGGTGCATTTTTAAATATATATTTTTTATATATATTTTTAAAAGAACGCAGGTAGACGGCACACAATTTACAGAAAACAGGCAATACGTCCGGCAGCGTCAACACGCACCAATACACTGGCGTGGATGACCGCTCTTTCTTACACCGGATCGGTGTCCGTCGCGCCGAGGGGACGCGGTGGTGCATCCGGCGTAAATTGTTCGCCGGACTGATGTCCGGTGCATGTACACATACTCATATTAAATCATACACCACCGCGAATCCGGCAAAAAACACGGTCCGTCGTCCGGTGAAAAAAACGGACGTCTACAAGCGCTCTTACGGATTACGAATAATTTTGTCTTGTTTTGACACCACAGGTATGGAGTTTATGTGCGACCTGTGTGAACTGGTGTTTACAACCAAAGAGAAACTGGATACCCATTTGACAACCGCCCATGCTGATGAACTCGAAAACGTAAGTAAAGTAAAAATAAAAAAGACTATCTGTTGTTGGTTGCTTTTATTCTAGTAGTTTAATGTTGTAAAATATTACGTCTGTTTTCAATGAATATTTTTTTCGGACGGTATGATTCAGTTCGCGGCCGATTTTAATAACTAGGCTTACTAAAGACTTGTTGCCTAGATATTTCTGTTATATGACGGGAAATAACAACAGTTGCCTAGTAACAGAACCATAGTAGGCCTATCTCTTACTGAAGATAGATTATTGAAATCGGCTGTTAGTGAATGTAACAAATAAAACGTTACATTTTATAAAATGCCGTTTTCTGGTAAACCCTTGTCGTTGCCAACTAGACTTCATTGTGACACTTACTGTCAACAGGAGCTAGATGAGGACGAGTCATCGATGGAGCTAGACGGCGATGAATTTGAAGACGACAATGCTATCAACGGTAATGTTTTAGCATAAAAACATTTACATCCATATACAGCAAAATAGGGTCTTTAAATGTGATTGTTTTTCCATTCCACATTGTTTTTCCAGTCAAAGAAGAAGATGGAGAGATGGTGGTAGAAATAAAGAAAACGGAAAATTTCATGGTACGTAATGTTGTTTGTGGTGAAGCTTTCCAGTGATTTTAATGTCCTCGCTGCTGGGGTACAGGCTTTCCTTATGGGTGGATAAGGAGGATGGGCCATAACCCACCACGCGGGCCCAATGCGGATTGGCGGGTGTTAACGACTGCAAATTCTCCCGGGACCAACAGCTTAACGTGCCTTTTGAAGCACGGAGAAGCTCGAGATAATAAATTTTTGGTCACCCATCGCATGACCGACCCTTGCGAAAGTTGCTTAACCTCCGCAATAGTTGGGCCAGGCGCTAAGCCACTGCGCCATCGAGCTCCACCTGCAAGCTTTCCAGTAGTTATTTTTAATACAAAAATTAACAATTTGTTATAGCTTCCGGAAGCTCAAGCTGACACTGACGAGAAACCGGACAACACCCAATCAGAAGGTAAAATATTTATCATAATTAAATTTAATATTCACATAAACTAATATTATTATTGTGAGATACACATTTTATCCTCATGGATGCTATGTAAGGTTAGTCAAACACAAATATTAAACAGATTATATACTACTAGCCACCCGCCCTCGCTTCGCTTCGGTGTAGTGTGGAATTTGACACCATGTATTATACATTAAAACCTTCCTCTTGAATGCTTAGATCTTTAAAACTCAGCAATGGATTGCGGTTTTTTTTAAATAGGAGTGCCTATTTAAAAAAAACCTCATCAAAATCCGTTGCTGAGTTTTAAAGATCTAAGCCTACTAGGGACAGACAGCGGGAAGCGACTTTGTTTTATAATATGTAGTGTTTGATGTTATTGGTTTTTAATAGACTTTGAATTCAACTAGTGTATATTTTCTTGCAGAAAGTGAGCCGGATGTGACATATACAGATCTAGCTACAGTAAATACTTTAGCGATGGCGCAAAAAGAAAAACCGGAAGTTAAGGCCGAAATCAAGAAGTCTCCAGAGACCCCTAAAGTGGTCGCTAGCTCCACCGCCGACGTGAAGCCTCCCAAACCAGTTGTGAAATCTGAAAATCAGGTAACAGAAGCTATTCATAATAAACTTTATGATCTAATTTTTACGTTTTGTACTTAAGGCGGTTGTATGACCGAAAGTGGCGCCCTCGGAGGTTTTTATTTAATAAGTTATTAATAGAAAAAGATTTTAATAATGTTTATCATGGAGGTTTTAGGGCCCATGGTCTAGTATTTTTTGAAGGTATCACTACATGCCCTCGTAGTCATTCGTAGAAGTAGATAGCAAATGTGTCAAAAACGGCCACTTTTAGCAGTTTTGCTATCTACTTCTAGCAGTGACTACGAGGGAATGTAACGATACCGTCTAAAAATACTAGACTGTGGGCCCTAAAATCTCCACGATAAACATTTTTAAAATTGTGTATTAGAATATTAAATAATATTAAATAATAAGCTAGTAATTTGTCACTAAATGCAGACCATGTTAAGACACCTCTTGCTGCCTAGACTACAATATCTTTGCTTCTTTGTAATTGGGATTGTGAAATAGAAATTAACAGATGTCAGAGCGCTGTGGCTAGTCCAGAATTAAACTGCCATACTAATAAACGAAGAATAAGTTTATACTTACTCAGAATAACCAAAAAGTTTGTTTAGGAATATGACGCCTTGAGACGTCATACGTAAGAAGTAATATTGCTAAACAATATTTTGAGTTAAACCAGGCCTCCTTCACTCGCTCAAGGTCGCGCGATAAGCACCTACCGCTGTGCGTACCTTCGAAGGCACAAGCGAGCAGAGGGCCGCCGTACAAGCGCGGCATCTTACTGCCTGCGTAGGTGTTGTTTCTTTATAATAGTAACAATTTCGAATCGACATTACAGTGCCTTTTACGGATGTCAAAATCAAAAAACCAATAAAACTATTTGTCATTTTTCACATTATGATATATGCTACGCAGTTCAAGACAACCCTAACATTGCGCCGTCAGAAAAGGTAAGAGCATGCGATAGAAAGTGAGGCAACTTTATTGTGTCGGAGCAAAAGACGCTTCTGTACTTGTACTATTAGTTAATCTGTGGTTAAACTAGGTATAAACTTATTCTTAATGTAAGTCAGTAAAAGTTTTACAACTTTAAAGCATGAAAATCCCGGGTCTCCTTTATTGTAGAGAAATAGAACTTCTTTGTTAACTTGCTTCGTAATTTTTTAGACTGCAAGTATATTAAGAAAGGCTGAAGAAATGAAGCGTAAGGTTCAACAAACGGTAGCGGAAGCAAGCATGGGTATGTTAATTCATTGTACTTTTAATACAATATATATTTCAATATTAAATATCTTATACAACGTGTTACAAAAACCCCTATAGCCAAATATTGTTGATAAGTACCATGCATACAAGCCCGGAAAATTATTAGAAACCCTGGAAGTCGCCACTTGTTTTTTTTGTTTTCATGATAAACTGCATAGTGGCAACCCTAGCTCTAAATTGTGTCTTGATTTTGCTCATTAAGGCTCGGTTATGCGGAAACATTGTCTGTCTTTTTCTTTACGTGTTCTTAAAGCGTATGGAAAATAACCTCACTTCTGCACTCTTTCGATGTATTTCGTTGTTTTTTCATCATTATCTTTAGCACAATTATCTTTCTTGAAAAAAGTTATTGGAGCAACTTCACAGTACGTTAAAGTGTATTTTGATGTAGAATTCAATACGTTTCCGCTATTATTTACGCCAAAAATGTGACCCGCGACAAGCGCTTTTGATGATATTCTGATATTTTTTACAATCATCTGTGAGGTTTATACGCAATTTAATACTTGTAGATACTAGATAATCTCTTTAGCTTGTCGTATGTTTTTTTGTGGCTACAACTATACGTTTTCTATATAAAAATATGGCCCGCGCAAACCATGTTTCCCTATCATGGACCCTTAATACGATTGATTTATCGAAAACAATACTTAGTCTATTTGCGTCTAGGGTCGACACTTTGCAGTTTTCAATACAAATAAAAAAGAACATTTTACGGGTTATTATAAAACACCCTGTCTAATATAATTTATACGTTATATTACTTATTGTCTAGATGCAAAGGACAAAATTGTCAGCAAAGTTGAAAGCTCGAATACTGTGAGCGGTGCTAGTGACAAGTCTCTGCGTTTACTAGAAAAGGAGTTGCAGGAATTGAAGAGGGTAATTTATTTTATTATTCATTAGATCAAAATCAAAAATATAAAATTTCTAGTTATTTGTATGATGCTGCTAGCTAGTAATTAGAGCAAATCGTTTACTCTTGTGCACAGTTTCTTATAGATTACTTTATACAGTGGCGGTCACATAATTAAAGCCACCAGTCGATTTTCATATAAACGAAGTGTAACTGAAGCCTTGGTTCTCCGCCAAGGATTGACGTAGCTGTGATCTGATGGTGGCTATCCAGGGACTGAATGGAGGAGATTCAGATGGCATTCTAAGAGATATAAAGATCAGAGTTTTCAGTTTCAGAATTTCCATACATTTTTATGCTAATTTTGCGGTTTTTTTAAACATATCCTTATATCTCTTGGAATGCTGATCAGTGGCCCTACCATGAATTGATGCAAACTGTTTACGTTACCGTAAACTATCGTTTTGTCTCTTTCACTCGCACTGACTGTGAGCAGTATATAAGATAGTTTACGGTAACGTAAACAGTTTGCATCAACTCATGGTAGGGCCACTGATCGGTTGGATGTGTATAGCGATCTGAATCTCCTCCATTCAGTCCCTGGATAACCATCCGTGTTTTTGGATATTAGTTTTCAATTCAGTGCCTTAGGATGGGTAGCCTAAGTATGTCATGCTCTCTTTAATCATTTCTGCGGTGGTGTCGTGTGGGGCGGGTCGTTACGTTCCCTCAAATATGGTTGAGCGAAGCGATGGCTGGTCCACGCGTCATGCTGCGTCATGCGCGTGAACGGGTGCTGCCAGTGGGAATGGGTCTGCTTCTGGGTACCTATCTAAACGCATATTGAATTGTAAGAATTGCGTTTTTTTATTGTTAATTTTTATGTCTTGTATCAAGTATTTTTTGGTAAATTTTGCCTACTTAGGTGCACTTTCGAGTAGCAGACATAGTGATTACTGATTTCTCAACTAGTTGAAAGTTATTTACTCTCACAATTAACTATCCGATATGTAGTAGGTGTTTAATTTCAACCTACCTACCCATTGTGTACAAACTTTTGTTAATTATTGTGATGGAAAATGACCTCACTTTAAATGTGGAGCTCATTTTTCAATGTTGACGACTCTGTATGAAATATACAGGGAGAAAAAAGCAGCCCTTGACGAGTTTCTTGCCGGTTCTTCTCGTTACAAGGTCTCCCGCTCAGGGTTTGCGAACCGATGGCTTAGCTTCTTTGACATTCACAAGTGCTTGTAACAGCCTAGACTGAATAAATGATTTTTTGATTTTGATTTTGATCATCAGATCACAGCTAGGTCAATCCTTGGCAGAGAACCAAGGCTTCAAAGTTACACTGTTTGTATGAACATCGACTGGTGTCTTTATTTATGTGACCGCCACTGTATAAAAAGGTCACACACATTCATTCTTTTTTAATGTATTAATTAGCTCCTTTATTCTAGACAAACACACGAAATGAAGCTGCAAAAGCTCCAGCCAGGCCAATGGAGAATTTGAGAAACAGAAGACCTCAATTACATACTTCTACTCCTAAAACAAGGTAATTTGTTTCATAATCCTTTAACAACTATAATGTGTGACAACTTACAGTTAAAGATACATATGTCGTAGGATAAATTGTACAAACCGGATCTTTGCAAAAATCCTAGGTCGATTGTAAAGGACCGGATAATTGGAATCTAAGATAGATTTTCTCAATCGTCCTAGCAATTTTTAGGACTTTGTAAAAATCCCAGTATGTTTCGGACAATTAGCAACTTGAATGCTGATTGGTCAAAACATGACTCTTCTTATAGGACTAGGTAGCCGTTAGTCAATCAGAGCATTTGCCAGTTTACAACATTGACGTCAGCCAATCAGCGCGCGCAAAGTGATGGTCATTCGCGATTTACCTAACATACGCTGGATTTTTGTAAAAATCCTAAACATTACTCGGACGATTGCAAAAATCGGTCTCAGATTCTAATTATTCGGTTTTTTGCAATAATACTAGGATTAATGTAAAGATCCTATTTGTTCGAATATCCTACGACATATAAAAGCTATTAGTGAGTTCATGTTATTGTTGCATTTCATTCATTGCAAAAAGCCTTGTTATTTTAGTTACTGCTTCCACCCCTACTATCATTGACTACTTAATATGATATTCTTAATTTATTACCATTAAAAACAGAGTGACAGAAGAAAGGAGGTTCTTAGCTTCAAACAAGGCTCCCGCTGTTGAAAAGAAAGTTATGGATCGTCGTGCGATTACCAAAGAGAATAAAGAACCGAGAGATGTAAAAGAATCTAAAGATGTTAAAGATCCTAAAGATGTCAAGGAACCTAAAGATGTTAAGGATCCTAAAGATGTTAAGGATCCTAAAGATGTCAAGGAACCTAAAGATGTTAAAGAACCTAAAGATGTCAAGGAACCTAAAGAACTTAAAGATGTCAAAGATCCAAAAGATGCTAAGGATCAAAAAGAGACGAATGATCCCAAGGAAGATATAAAGAAGGAACCTAAAGAAGCCGCACCTAAACAGAACAATGCTGCGAAAGATGAAAAAGAAAAAGAAGTCAGGGAAAAGGAGGTTAAAGAAAAGGAAAATACAAAGGTGAGTATGACTTTAACATGACTTAAAGTTATACATTAATAGAAAATTATACAACGTATTATATTAATGAATGAATCCAAAATGGGAAAATCGTTTCTTCGGACCATCAAACTGAACAACTTTAACCATTAGCTATGCGGACGACATGGTGCTGCTCAGCGCCTCTGTATGTGGGCTGAGAAAATTGTTGGGCATCTGTGAAGCCTATGCACATGGTCACGGTCTGCTCTATAATGCAAGAAAGAGTGAATGCATGGTCTTTCGGGCCAGGGGCAAATGTCCAGATACAATGCCGTCCATTACATTGAACGGTACTGTACTTAAAAGGGTGGAGCAATTTAAGTATCTGGGACATTTGGTAAACCCTGACCTGACAGACGATGCAGACATAGAGAGGGAGCGAAGGGCGTTGTCTGTGAGAGCCAATATGGTAGCCCGCAGGTTTGCTCGTTGTTCTAAGGAAGTTAAAATCACTCTTTTTAAAGCATTTTGCACATCATTCTACACGAGCAGCCTGTGGGTGACATATACGCAAAAGCAGTTCAACTCGCTTCGGGTTCAGTACAATAATGCGTTCAGGGTGCTGATGGGGTTGCCGCGGTTTTGCAGCGCATCAGGAATGTTTGCAGAGTCGCATGTCGACTGTTTCTACTCGACCTTACGCAAACGATGTACATCATTGGTGCGCAGGGTCCGGGCCAGCCCCAACAGCATACTGAGGGCATTGTCGTGTCGGTTTGACTGTCAGTACTTGAACCATTGTTCTATGGTTCATGTACTGACTAACATGCAAGTGAGGAAAAGTAAATTGTGAATGATGATGATTTTTAATTTTTAATATCTAATTTAATTGTATTCTTTTGTAACTTTATAATTGTAATATGGATTTGTGAGATCTGAAATAAATGTTATTATTATTAACTACGGGACCAACTCTGAAATTGCCGAAAAAAACAGCAGTTGCACACAAAAATTTGTAACGAAAATATCAAAATTTATGAAACAGCTTTTCGCGATTTCAGAGTTGATTTGATGGTTTGAAGAAACGTTTTCCCATTTTGGGTTCATTTATTAACACATTGTATAATTATTTTTTTTTATGCGAAATGTTTTTTTTATTCATGAATTTCTTTCAGAGTTTAGTTAAAAATGGCACCGCCGCTGGCAAAGAAGAGAATGTGCGCCGGTCGACGAGACCTTCCAAAATAAAGGATTACGCTAAAATGATACGCGATAAGTATGTTTACATAATTCACAAGCTATTTGACAATTTGTTCCCTAAAAAAAATTACTACACTTATTCTGTCTTTTTTCAGATCACAAGAATCGTCTGAAGAAGAATCGGATAATGACGAAGAGTATAAAGAAGTTGAAAAACAAGAGGTAAGTAATAATTACAGAGGATTTACAAATAGAAAATTGTTACACACACATAATACATATTTAGTACAAGTATATATAAGTAGTAGAAAGGACCGTCTGGACGGAACTGCCAGCATTCTTTCTGTATACGGCCTAAAGCGCAGAGTGCGCCTAGCCTGACATAGAGTGTATCATATCAGTATCATAACAAGTGCTTAAAGAAATTGCGATAGTCTTTGTATTGTTTTGTATGTACATTATCATGCTGTTTATGGCGGTTCCAAGAATAGTACAACACCGTGAGATTTAAGTGGTAACCAGCCCAATCAATAGTCGTTTGCCATTTGAAAATTTTACTTCTATAATCTGCCAAGAAACTCGTGAAACGAAACTAAAATTACTATCAACACATAGTTGTTGCACATAAAAGTAGTCAAGTTTTGCCACACAATAAAACAAAATATGACAAAGTCTGTACTATCGACAACACTTTCGCTTTACCACTCCTAAGGTTAAAATCACTTGCACGCCGCCCCCGCCCCGTCACTAATATACTTCGTGCGGGCGATACGCGCGCACATTATTTATTCTGCAAAGTGGTAAAGCACGTGAATTGCTCGTTGTACATTATTTTTCAATACAGTTGCTCTTAAATGAGTGCTTTCGATTTTACCGCACGCCATGCGTTTTTATATTATTGTTTTTTTTTTCTATTACAACTTCAGTAGGTACTATTGCCGCGTTCCGAATCACGCCAACAGCACTGTTAGCGTATAATCCATTAAATGAAGTAGGTACACAAATACCCTAATTTGTATAATATTTTGTGACTATTTAATTTGGTCGGATTCACGCTAACAGCGCTATAAGCGTGATTCGGAACGCGGCCTATGGAAACAGCGTCGCTTAACCAACAACAAACCGCAACAAAATTCGTGTGCGCGCGAATGGCATCAGCACGAACTAAAAGGATGTTGCGGCGTGCAAGCGATTTTAACTTTAGGACAGGGTTGGCATGATTAAATCACATTGATTTAAATCATGTCAATCATTATAACAAGTGATTTTTTTAATAAAAAACATTGATTAAATCAAATTGCCTTTTTTCTTTCCTATTTGTATAAAAATATAAAATTCTTAATTTTAAATAATTGATAGACACAATGTATATACAAAATACAAAAAATACAAAATGCTTTATTTAAAAAAAACGATTTTTTGAAAATATCATGATTTTTTCCAACCCTGCTTTAGGAGTGGTTTAAGTGACGCTGTTGCTTAATGGTACCTATAATATTTTCTCGCAAATGTATTGAAAAACGTCGTATAGTTGTTGATGTTTTTTAAAACTCGTGACGATTATAAAACATCAACTCGTTTAAAAACCTTACCAACATTGTATCATAAACTACGAATGGTAGCAGATTCGACCGAGACTACGGCGAGGGAGCCTGAAGCCCGCGGCCAAATCTTCGGCCGTGACGCCCGCGGCCAAATCTTCAGCCGTGACGACCGCGGCCAAATCTCCGGCCGTGACGCCCGCGGCCAAATCTCCTGCCGTGACGCCCGTTGTTGTCAATACACCGCCGACGCGCAAGCGGGGACGCCCGCGCAAGGATCTACCTAAAGAAATGTCAGTACAATACCATCAACCGTTTTTATGTCCCCATTGAAATGAAATGAAATGAAATTTTTATTTGCAACTAAAACAGTAGTGATTGTTAGTGGCCACAGTAGTTAAAAAACTGTGTCGCAGACACTAGCGCCCACCTCCAGAGTACACAGGATTTGCTTAATTTAAATAATAGTAGGTACTTATATAATAATTATAATCAGTATATTCTAATAATGTGTGTGTGTTTGTGTGTGGGTGTGTGTGTATGTATGTATGCGTACGTGTGTGAAAGAGAGTGGAGTTTGTGTAACATGTGTGTTAAAATGTGTAGAAGGTTATCAAGGTCACATCTTGTCCTGTAGTTACATAATTGTTTGTCAGTTTGAGCCCAAGAAAGAGCTGATAAAGTCCTCTGTTACAGAAAAAGACATGTTAAGGAGCCATTCAGTAATTTTTATTTTACATTGCCAAGAGTTAAGGGGAAATATGTTAAGTAATTGATTAACTTTGTTATTAACTGAGGGAGATAAGTAATAGAAGTGACGTCTCGCCAAGCGTCGCCGCGTCTATTTGAAACAAGAGCCTTGTCATATTTAGTCAGCATATGTTTGCGTAGTAAAACATGAAGTATGTAAATTTTTCTTACGGATAACACGTTAAAAAGCGTATACAGGTCAGAGGTCGGGAAGCGAATAGGCTTAAAGGCAATTACTTTAAGAATGGCTCTTTGGGCCCTTTCTAGAGATAAAAGGTATTTTTTAGTTGAACAACCCCAGAAAGAAATGCAGTATGATAAAAGTGATTGACCCAGTGCATAATAAATTGTTTTTAAAGTTTCAAAATCAATTACATTACAGCGAACTAAAATCTATGGCGCAAGCATTCTACTTCCATAGATTTTAGGTCGCTGCCCCATGATGAGCAAATCATCAGCGTGCAGACGCACACTAACAATGTGCATGTGCACGCCTAAGTGCGTCCCGTTTCGTTAAGGCGCGGTGGTAGTGAAACTAGCGCCGCCACTACATTTATTTTTATTACTCGTAAACCAAGTCAATACTTTCATCAGGCCTTCTAAACAGAAGAAAGAAGACACTGAACAGGAAGCTATGGAAGAAAGTGTCACTGAAAAGGAAGAAACGGAAGAGACTGATAAATCCAAACGTGAGACCCCTTCGATTGAAAAGGAAAAAGAAGCCACAATCGCTCCTCAAGAAACAGTGAACGCGATTAAAAAGAGGATAGTATGTATATTTTTACACCATTCTTGCTCAAAATACCCATAAGTGTTTCAAAATCTTACAATGTTTGACCGGAATGTGCCTTACTTAATATTATGTCTATCGACCTGGCCACGCAAAGTGACATACGAGGTCGAACGCTAACCTCACGGTGCTTAAAACCGTAATGTGTTAAGAAATCGCTTACCGCGCTGCCGGTCGCTCTGTTGCGTGGCTATTACAGCCTCTTAAAACTTGCTAGGTTTATGAATTGCTATAGTTACATCTCTTTCTCGCTGTATGGCAAATAAAAGAGACGCATTGATAGCCATTCAGAAAACTGACAAGTTTTAAGAGGTTGTAATCCGGCAGGCGGCTACTGTTAAGGGTGCATCGAGAGTCCACTAGCACCGCCAATAAAAACTGTTAATAATAATAAGAATTTATTTCAGACTAAGTCCATATGTTGTTAGTAACAATTTTCTTACGAACTAGGATTAGTAACAATGATACGAATATTATGAGTGAATAGTGATTGTGAAAAATATAAAACTAGTATTACTTTAAACTATTTTTGTATGCGTTTAAGTGGCCACTTTCGGCGTTAATCCAGATTGTAACTACACAAACAAATTTAAACTAAGAATAAACGCATACGAAAATAATTTATAACTAATACTATTACTTTTTCTATTTTTCATTTATTAAACTTCGTTTTAATTATTTTTTATTGTTTGGCGGCGGCGCTAGTGGACTCACGAATCTCTCGATCCACCCTTAAATTTTAAGTTGAAAATTGGTTGAACAATTATTTTAATACTAATTTGTCTTTAGGATGAGGGCACCAAATCGCCTAGCATCGGGATTAACAGTGGCGTGGTTGTTTCGCCCACAGGACAAACGCTCAAAAAAGTAATTATTTTTTTCATGTTTGGTAATAATAATATTTATAGTAAGATAATTTTAATTAAATAGAAAAAAGTAGTTTTTAGAAAATAACTGCAATGACAATTAATAGAAACACTTTGTCAGCCAATACCATACTCTAATGTGATTTTGCACTAAAAACTAAAGATTGTGTAAAATTTCCAGGTGCCTATCAGATCTCTACCTCCGGGCGTCAAACCTTTACCGTTGCCAGTTAGTAGACGTAAGTAGACATTCTATTTATATCATTCTTATGCGTAATACTCCGCAATAGGGATGTTGACTAATTAATAAAATAACGAAATACTAACAAAAATCGTAAACATATTAAACTTTTAGAGTAGCTTGTATACCTCTTGGTTTTATATATTGCATATTATTTGTTTTATGACCCTTCAAAGTCCATTTAAAAAGTATAAAATTTATTAAAATAAATGATACCTTTAATTAGTCCGTAAAATGTATAGCAAATTTGTCGAAGAAACCATTTTGATAAACACAATATTTAATATAGCTGCTGAACAAATTTCCTATGCGTTGCATACAAACTAGCACGGCGTGACGTCATAACGTGCAAGCCATTAGTATGGAGCGTTTTTGATCGAGTCTATTAATTGTGCGCATTTCACACTGTGATATCTCGGGCAGTTTTCATGCTAGCGAATTAATTCTTTTACCAATGTTTCTTTTTTTGAGAGGTAATTTATGTAACATAAAATAAAAAAAATAGTCAACATCCCTATTAATATATCGAGAATACATTTTCCGTTGCCTGGAAGAGACTGCTACGTAGCAGTGAGGCCGCCTTTTGTGTACTTGTCCATGTTTATTGTTTGCTCCTATGTAATGTCTTTGTCTAGTGTGCAATAAAGCGTTTTTATTATTATTATTATTATTATTTCCTTTGCAGCGATGGGCCCGGGTGAGCTGTGCGAGATGCAAATTGGCAAGAAGGTAGTAAAGGTCCAGAAGATTGTTATGACCAAAGCGGAGGTCGAGGCCATGGCCAAACAAGGACTCGTAGAGATGAAGGTATGTCAAATTCATAGAAACCTGACACTATTTAATAATTTGGTTTACATTGAGATGTAGCTATTGAGTAGTTGACGGAAGATCAGAAGCCTAGCATTATGCTGAGTCGGGCTCGGGACCGATTTCGGACAAAACTAAGATATAGCCTCTGTTTATTTTATATATTTTTTATTTTTATTTCTTGTGTATTTTTGTTTTGTCTCGAATAAATGTTTTTCTATTCTATTTCTATTCTAGTTTGTTCTATTTTAAAATTGTTTCACATAATATAGGATATAAAAATTGTCGTGACAGGTGACAAATTGTCACGTTTATTAAATAAGGCCCAGTTCACTCTCTTTCTACTCGGTCATCTGGGGGGTAAAAAGGGGGTAAAAGCACCTAAAACTTAACAGTTTTCTGAATGGGCGTCTTTTTCTCAGTTTAAAGTAAATAAAAGAGACGCATTGATAGCCATTCAGAAAAATAAACTAGTTTTAAGCGCTTGTAGGTAATAGTCATAGAAAAAAATATTGTACAATCAACACCACAAGGTATTTTACCAATTGATTTTAAACCCTAATAATGTTATGTTAATTTGATTTTGATATCCCAGTGAGCTGCTATGTGTTCTCTTTATTTTTAATATTATTACCTCATTAATATTTCTTCCAGGACGGCACCATGGTGTTAAAGCAGGGTATAAAATTACCGACAGCCGAGTCATTGAAATCAACAATAGCCGCCGCCGATAAAGGTTGGTATAATTCGCGCCATTAAAGAAAGGAATCTAAAATGGCGGCAATATATGCCACCAGCAGCAGTTATCGTGCTGTCTCAGTCATAACAATAAAACCAATGATAAACTCTGTGAGATGGCACGATAATTGCCGCCATTTTATTTTCCTTACTTAAATGGCGCGAGTTATAGTAAAAGTATAATAATTCCACATTTACCTCTAAACAACAGGCCTACCGCCTAACTCAATTGCTTTCAAATTGCTATAGTTTATGACGTCAATGCACTGTCCGTCCTTGTCATTGTGTTATGATATGACAAGGACGGACATTGCGTTGGTATCTCTATAGTTTTGAGTTAGGCGGTAGAGTCACAGGTCTCAGACACATTCATATTTAAATAAATTCGGTGTTTCAAATGAAATATTTATGCTATTTTATAACAGTTTTCTGTTAATTATTACAGAAACAGTAAAAGAATCTCCAAGCAAAGCAACTGCGGCGACACCAAGCGTTGCCAGTGAACAATCATAAAACTATTCTATAATAAGTCATCTAGTGGTTGGTTAACGGCTTATTTTCACTATTTAATTGATTTGAGTATAGTTATTAGACAATATACTTAACATGTAAGTACACAAGTTTTAAATACAAGTTTGTATTAATTATTCTTGACTTGGATGAAATCCCTAAAATTGTGTCGCTGAACTTTGTATGTAGCATAATGTTATAATTACCTAGCAACGTTACACTTCATTGTTGGGATAAGATTAAGTCTATATTTTATTATACATATAAATAAGTAGTATGAATAAGATACAGTGTTTAGTTAAAACTTACAGTCCAGCTAGGCGATTGCGTAAAGTCAATCGTATTCATTTGACAGTTCAAATTGTATCATAATTTATGTCATCCCATACAAATTGCAGCCGATGGAATACGATATGAACTGTCAAATGAATACGATTACCTTACGCAATTCCACCCCTGGTCATATAGAGTTGACTATGTTAGCATAGCCGGACAATCCAATGATTTTACTGCAACGTGCAGAGTACTGCATTTAAAGAATTTGTTTGCTTGCCCTAATCTAATATTTCAGTTTCAATGAAAGATCCAATGTGTATTTAATAAAGGTTAGTATTTAACCGAGCGATAATAAATTGAAATTCATGTTATCAAAAATACTGAATGTAGCGTACTGAAATACTAAGTGGGCGACTACAAATACTGAAAATGGGCGACTTTAAAATACAAATCTAGTTATTCAGAACGATCTGTACCATAGAAATAGAATTTCAAAGAACAACAAATGTCAATAAACAGGTGATCCAAAAAACGAATGTATACATTATATATGAGATACGTAAAATATGTCTTACATAAAATATGACTATATTATGGCAAAGGAAAATAAACTATGTTCCATACTGTTTTCTTCGTCGATAAACGAATAAATGTAGCGAAATTTGATTTTAGAGAAATGTGTGGCAATATATTATTTACCTGTGAAAAGTGTGATTAATTGGATTGTTTCTTTTTGTCACATCACAATCACTAACAGAACAAGACACCATAGCTCCACGATACCCTTATTTAGAATTCTAATCAAGATTACCAAATATTTTAAAAAAATTCTCTTGCTTTGCTCTTTTGCTAGGCGGGACGCTAGGGGTTCTTACTGTAAAAAAAGTTGGCACATTGTCACTTGATCCGTTGTCTCTTTTTTTTCATAGACTTTGTCCGTATAATGTTAACTTCTCTTTTCCACGCTTGTTGGTCTATGTCTGTCTATTTTATCTGTACAATAATTATTGAGCTAAAACTTCTATTTTAGTGATAACTTTACGGCACAAATTATATTAAAATTTTAGCAATTATATTTTATTTGAAAAGTGCTATTTTTAACTTAACTCTTAGCTCAAATCCGTTATGTATAGTAGTAACCTTCTTGGTATAATAGTCGCCCACTCAGTACTTTTTGCCACTTATTTTGAATTTTCAACTTTTAACTTAGATTATTAATTTGTAGCAAATATTTTTCAGTCGCCCGATTAATAATAAAATCTGTTTAATAAACCTATCTCATTTTAAACTATTAATAATTGATTAAATATAAGCTGTTGTATTCTATGTTTATTTGTCCTGTTTTGTCTATTACTCTTTTCACATAGTGTGTAATCTATTTTCTATAATAGAAATAATATAATAAAATATATTTTCAGTAATGAACTACTCCGTATCAATTCTGTGTTTGTATATTTAGTAAGTAATAAAATACAGAATCTAGAGTTATTGTTTGTTGTAAGGCATGAGACGAATAAAATAAAAGATTCTAAACATAAGCTCTTTTTTATTTCTTCGTACCTATGCTTGAAATCTTGAATTCTCCATTTTTCTACATAAAAAGTGCGGCTGGGTTTATATAATCTTAAAAATAAATACTTATTTATTATTATAAATATGAAAATTTGTGGGTTTGGATGTTTGTTCCTCAATCACGCAAAAACGGCAGAACAGATTTGGATGTAATTTGACACACGGATAGTTTATAGCCTGTATTAAAACGGGATACTTTTTATCCCGGTCAAAGGTTCCCTAGGAATTTTCCGCATGTCCACGCGGACGAAGTCGCTGGCGGAAGCTAGTAATTGTATTCTTGAAAGTTCATAATAAAAACACAGGTAATATAATACTACACTAGGTAAAAAGAACCATTTTGGTTTCGGCTATTTTATTTAGGAAATTATCGAGGTACAAGTATGTTCTCTGTTTTTTATGATTTTGTTAGGTTTATCGTTGCCTTCACTATTGATTGTATTGTATGTGGTCTCAGGAGATGGACGGTGGGAAAAAGAGTAAATTTTAATATTTCTGACATGCATGGCCTGGGTGAACTCCATCATATCGCTACACCAAGAACTTTCATTTATTCTCAATGCAAGCCACTCAATACTAGATGGCGCTAAATAATAGCGACATCTAGTGACGAGTAGACAATCTACTGTAAGAATGGAATCATAAAAAATACCATAGATGTCGCACTGAGCGTTCCCGCCTTTTAGGACTGAAGCGGAGGCGGCATGTTCAAAACGGAATCAAGTGATATCAAAAAACGCGCAACAGCCGTCAGCGGCGGATGACTTTAAAGTTATACAACAAACAAATTGAACTATAAATCGATTCGCAAAAAATAACAAAAGTGCAGTGCTAATATTATTTACTTCGTGCCTTGGGCTAGTTGTACGTGTTTTGGTAATTTTGTATTTATAAAATGTGAGTATTATTATTTTTTTTTTAATTTCTTCATTTACGTTTATGTGTAGATTATTCTCGTTAAGTATTTTAATTAATTTATGTAGCTTAATATCACTTAATATACCAATGTGCTTTATTTTATTAATATACCTATCGATTTATATAAAAGAACACTTTCTGCCGCATACAAATAAGTAAAAAGGTTAGCTCACACAGGTACGCTAAATTTTATTCTAAACAAAAGTAACTCTAGCTTTTTTCGCGTGTAAAATTCGTAAGTAGATACAATAGGATACAAAAATCAAAACCTTAGAAGTGTGGTTTTTTATCGCACCATGATTACAATCGGTATTCCTTGCTACACTTACATTATTCACGTCTATATGTAGGTACGTATTTTGCACTGCCTATAAGATATACCTGCCTAATTGTGGCAAACTAAAATAAGCATCAGCTGTCCCAATTCAAAAATTCAAGTGTAAGGTTGCTTGTATTTGTTTTATGTTTCACTGAGATAACTTTGTGTGTAGTGTTGTATATTCGGGTCACTCGTGTGTTTTTCACAATTGATAAATGGGATTAGATAAGATAGTCCTATAAAAGGTATGCATAACGCGGAACAAAGTACATGACGACTAAAAATGATAATTATCACAATAATTATCTAGATTACGATCATAGAATTATGTATCGATTTCGTACGAAATCTTAAAACCAGCAATACTTATAGATTAAATACAACAGATAACTATTATGAAAATTCTCTAATCGTCATAAAAAATTACAGGTAGGTACTTACCTACTTATCATGAAAAATAATTAGGACACGCTTGAGATCAAATACTTGGCAATACCTTAGGTAGGTAGGTGTACATAAAGTACCATGTAGAATAAGAAAGAAAGACTCTTGTTCAAAGCAGTCAAATACTTACAATTAAAATGCATTCATGTCGATATGGTTATATCTAAATACAGAAAACTAGAAAAACCGTTTACTTATTCCATTTTACATTTTTATAGCAACTAAATACGATTTGATGTAGCAAACTATATTTGATTAGTTTATCTTTTAAGGCTTGTGTTTCTGTTTACATACATATTACCGTGTCTATTTGACGACAAAAATGTAGAAAACAAATATTTCCTTCTCCGGCAGCTACCAGCTACCATCTTGACATTGAGACGCGACGCGGTGATAACTTAATTGATATTGATAATAAAAAGACTCAACAATACTCGTTAGTTAGCAAGACAGTGAGATATTTGACAGAAAACCTGCTAAATAGAGCAACACGAGCATGCCGGAAATTAAATAGTTATTTTAATATTATCGCAGAACATATAAGGCACTAGGTACCTATATGACGCGAGAAATGTTCCACCATCAATTACGAGCACGTAAGGCTTGTGTAAAGATTAAAATAAGAGTTCCATTAAACTGCAATCGATATAAATTGTTTGTTAAGTAGGTACCTAGTCAGTTTATATATTAATAGACGCTCGGTACTGCACTTAATTGCAGTAATTATTTTACAAATTCATGTAGAAGAAATTACTTTTGTATATTAAGTTACTACGGGTGAGTCGATTTTTTCTAGTATTTTTCAATTATATTAAGTAACTTAATAATATAACATAGTTTACATATCTCCAATGCTTTTCAGCACATTAAAAAAATAACTAAGTAGGTAGGTACCTACTTTGTCTACGTTATCCATTCAATAGACAGTTACTGATTAAAAAACTTCTAGCTTCAACAGTATCCGCAAACCTAGTTTTAATTTTTATTCTTGTCAAATTTTCTAATTTAATTTTGAAACTAAGTAATTTAATTACATGACGAATTTTCGACTTTTTTTCTAATTACGGGTGGTATACTTAACATGTAAAACCGACCTAAGTATTTTTTTTCAGAACTACCTATTGAAATCTTAGATCTTTCATAAAGTAACTGAAAAAGTTTAGCCACATTTTTCTCGAGTTGCATTTTTGTTTGGCTTGTATTCTTACGTAGGTAATCCAAACTCTGCACGCATTACCTTGACCCGCAATCGATTAAGCTATAAGAAAAGTGCGCTTTGCAATTATTCATTAAACCAAATCATTACGTATAGTAGTAAGCTTGACCTTCAATAGATTCCTTACATAACTTTCAATAAATGCCAATTTATATATAAATCTTTTCGATAATTGCCGAGTGCCACGCGAGATATTTCGACCTGCGCGGAATGCCCGCGCGATTCGCGCTCGCGATTCACTTGCCAAAACTAAGAACAATCGGAGAAAGGTGAACTGTGACGTTTTCATTAACCCGATTCGAAAATATCAACAGGGTATTCTATGTTTTTCAATTCACATTACAATGTAAAAGCAATCTCTACAACTAACACATACGCACGCGCTATCTATAAATTAGTTCACATAAATAAATAAATATTATCTCGTGTAAATACTTACTCATTTTTTTCTAATTTTTTTTTTCCACAACGGGATAGTGCTTGGCCTCCACCTCACCTGATGTTAAGTGACGATAAGGCCGAAGTACAACCAAGTACAAATTTTACTCCCCCTGGGAATCGAACCCGGGACCTCTGCGTCTTACACGGAGTAGCAATTAGGACTAGTGATTAAATATTACATATCTATACTTTATCTAAAGTTGGATTTTGCTAAATCAAAATGATTTCCTGAAGTCTTTTCTTTCTTTAATACTAAATAGTTTTAAACTACCGCTATTTAAGCATTTAAGGAATACTAAAAACCAAGTTAAGTATTCTTAAAACTAGTTTGGATTAAGTATACCTACACTTAAAACTTAAAATATCGTTTTTACTTTACTCAGATTATTTGAAAGCTCACTTAAAACTCTATTGAATAATTGAAGTATCTTTTAAAACTCACTAAGAAAAAAATGATTTTATAGATAAATTTAAGATAATTTTAATACCAAGTTCTAGAAACTATGAAATGACAAGTTAAGAAAATATTAAGACGAAATCTGGTCTTAACTAAATCAAACTATAGAATAACTTAATACCAAAATGTATTAAATAGAACTTCGTCAATACTGTTTTAGAGTAAGTTAAGTAAAATATCTCTTGACTAGCACTACTTCGAATGTAATTTGTCTTTACTTTGTCTTAACTAGCCTTACAAAATCAATATTGTCTAAAATCTTACTTCGTAAGGAAACTTATGATGTAACGCCATTTTGCTCTTTAAGTGAAAAAATAATAATAAATTTTCCGACAACACTTCATCAAAAACTAGAGTAGATGGAACATCATTATTTATGTTATAGTAATTCTAACTACATTATTAATTAGTATGTTTATAGAAAATGTAGCACTTTGCAATTTATGCAAAAAAACACATTGCAATATTATTATACAAAATTTTATTGTTTTTCTTCTAGTATTTTAAAAGCCCGTCTGTTTTATAGCACTATCTATAGATTTTACACGAGAAACAATCATGCGTTTTAAATTTCCAATGCATTCAACGACATAAGAAAGCCTTTTAAGACGTAAAAATTAGTTGTTTAGTCGCCATTTTCATAAACCTTAGAACAGAATAAAATGAATTAATAGTTCGCCATATTTTATAAAATTATATTACTTAAAGCACTATAAAGCAAAATAAGTTTTAAATTTTACTTCACTAAGATTAAATCGAATATCTGCAATTCAATATTGAAGGTTTTAATTAGGTATAAGTAGTAGATATCTTTAAGTCTATTTCTTGATCTGAAGTCAACCTACAAGATATCTTGAAGTCAATGTTTAGAGTTCTGTAAAACCACATTTCTTAACAGTAGTATTAACTCTTTCTTAACATGAACTTAAATATTGTGCCCACTTTTACTTAACTAGCCCTTGGAGTGTATCTTGAAGATATCTTGAAGTCCATATTAGTCTTAGCCAAGACAACAGCTAAAATTCGTCTACTTGTCTTCAAGATATCTACAATTCCTTTTTTAGACATTTGTTTGCTACTTGGGGTGGGCGAAACACTAAACCACAGAGGCGGTAAATAATAGTTATTAGTTATTTAATTGGTTTCAGAATTAATTCTGAAACCGATTAGTGTAGGGAAGAATAGAAAACTAACAGTAGGAAGGTGGAAGATCTGATCTTAGAAACAACGCGATTTGATCATTATCAGGATTCAGGATTCTAATCTAACTCAGATTTAAATAATTGCCGACCAAAGTACGAATTAGCTTTACGGTGCTTAGGAACTTTTTTGTAATTTTTATGTAAGGCCAGTGTTTTGATTAGCTATGGCAAATGTTGAGCAACAGGCTTTGTCAGCGATAGCCTCGCTGTGACAATGTGTAGCGAACAGACCCCGATTAATCACCAGCGCAGACCGTGGCTAATCAGCCCATTGACGCTGGATCACGCGCTGCCGACTTTGTTACCTACAGTGGCCAGCCACATTAGCACTGCTTGTTATAAAAAGTTACTGACATTACAAGGTACAGATGAATCTTCTGGAATTTCCCCAAGTCACTGCAATTCATTCCTATCCTTATAACTTACCAAGCCAAGAGGAGGTCCCAATTAGTGTAGGAAATTAAGCGTTCTTTTGTATTGGAGACCCCAACATATTCCTTAGTCGATGAAACTTTGCAGGGATGTAATATAGTATGAACCAAAACCGTCATACTATTAAGCTATCCACATTGCATGAAATCGATTCCTCGAGGACCGGTACCGATCAGCATAATAATATTCAATCTGTCGCTTAGCTCAATAAGTGATGTAAGTGTACTACCTACTTGAACATTGTGATGCGGTCGATGATTGCAATATTAGGTCCTTGTGTTATAAATTGTTGATTTGCATTTTCCTGAACAATCCACTATAATATGGAATGGAACTACAGAACAGACAGATTTTTGATAGGAATCAATACATTTATGACTACTTAGATAGACACCTACTTAGATATTGCATTTTTTATTACACCCAGTTCATATCTTTATTTCTTCATGAATTAAGTGCAAAATGTGGATTAGATATCAATTCATTGGATTATATTATTTACATTAGATATTAATTCATTGGATTTAGGTACCTAAAATCTAAATACAATTACATATTTTGACCATCAGCCATTTTAATGTCCCCACTGCTGGGCTGGGGCACAGGCCTCCTTATGGGTGTATAAGGAGGATCGGCCATAACCCACCACGCGGGCCCTATGCAGATTGGTGGGTGTTAACGACTGCAAATGCAGCCGGGACCAACAGCTTAACGTGCCTTCCAAAGCACGGAGGAGCACGAGATAATAAATTTCTGGTCACCCATCCCGTGACCGACCCTTGCGATAGTTGCTTAAACCCCGCAATCGCTGGGCCAGACGCTATACCACTGTGCCATCGAGCTCTTCCATATTTTAATTGTAATAAATTGTTGAGATTCCTATACTTCTACTAAAACCGTCCCACGATGTAAATCCTTTTTCCTCTTTTCAATGATACACTGAGAGAAAAAACAACAAGTTTTCAAGCTGCCAGCAACATTATTTCAGGTTAAAATAGCGCCAATCTGCTCTTTGGTTGAAGCTACAAGTTTAAACTTGTTAAATCGACCACGTTGATTCAACAAGCAACTTATCATGTTATTTTGACATTACATCAGGTTGAATCTACGTTAAATTTTCTAGTTGTTGTAACATGACAAGCTTGTTGATTCAGCAGTTAGCTTGTTAATTTATCTTGTTGCTCTAACATGTTGACGCATATAGTTTTAACCTGATTGACACGTTGATTCAACAAGCTATTTATCATGTTATTTTGACATTACATCAGGCTAAATCTACGTTAAGTTTTCTTGTTGTTGTAACATGAAAAGCTTGTTGATTCAGCAGTTAGCTTGTTAATTTATCTTGTTGCTCTTACATGTTAAAGCATATTAGTTTTGACCTGATTGACACGTTGATTCAACAAGCAACTTATCATGTTATTTTGACGTTACATCAGGTTAAATCTACGTTAAATTTTCTAGTTGATGTAACATGACAAGCTTGTTGATTCAGCAGTTGGCTTGTTAATTTATCTTGTTACTCTAACATGTTGAAGCATATAGTTTTGACCTGCTTGCCACGTTGATTCAACAACCTACTTATCATGTTATTTTGACATTACGTCAGGTTGAATCTACGTTAAGTTTTCTTGTTGTTGCAACATGAAAAGCTTGTTGATTCAGCAGTTAGCTTGAAATATATCTTGTTGCTCTTACATGTTGAAGCATATAGGTTTGACCTGCTTGCCACGTTGATTCAACAACCTACTTATCATGTTATTTTGACATTACGTCAGGTTGGATCTACGTTAAGTTTTCTTGTTGTTGTTACATTACGTGCTTGTTCTATCAACATGTTGTTTGCTATGTTTACTTGTTGAATCTGCATTATGTGCTTGTTCTAATTACAATTAACTTGTTGCTTTATCTTTCTGTTATTACATGACGTGCTTGTTTCATTAACAATTTGCTTGTTGTGAGATCTTGTTGAATCTGCATTTTGTACTGTTATTTTCTCCACAGGTAGATTTTTATTACCCACCAAATTTTGTATACTTGCTCAGACCATTAATCTAAACAACTTTTGTTACGGGAACAACTCTAAAATCACGAAAAAAACGGGTGTTTTATACAAAAGTTCATTACTTGACAAAAATGTATAAAACAGCCGATTTCTCAACGTGATTTCAGAGTTGCTCCTGTGAAAATTGTTCAGGTTGATGGACTGAGTAAGTAGGTATACACAATTTGGCAGGTAATAAAAAATCTACCTGTGGAGAAAATAACAGTACTTACATAAAAATGCAGATTAAACAAGATCTCACAACAAGCAAATTGTTAATGAAACAAGCACGTCATGTAATAACAGAAAGATAAAGCAACAAGTTAACTGTAGGTAGTGGCTGTTGCTAGTGATGAAATATCAACCTGAATAAGTTTTTTATGTTTTGTTGATCATAGAGAAGGAAGATTCAAAAACTAAACATAAATGACTAGAGATGTAGGTACAAAAAACAGATTCAAGCTCTCGAAACAAGCCAACTATGGATGGAACAAGCACGTAACAACACTAAGATAAAAATAACTGTAAACAGTATACAAACACAATACCAAAACAATTGCAAACAAACAAATATGTTAGAACAAATACGGATCATGTAGAGAAAACAAGATGAATTATTATAATTGGGGCGGATGACTGTCAATATTATTGTGATACTGGTCTATCATAATATTTCAAATTGTTCGCTGATATGCGTGTATCACGCCATAAAATTGATAATGTATTCGCCCCATTAACTACTGTTTGATAATATTTTTTATGGAATCTCCATAATAACACTCTTTTGGACAACACCGACAAAATGCAACAGTAGGTATATATTTTTAAATTTTAACTAAACACACTCCAGTTTTCTCATTATTAGGGTGTTGCAAATGAGTACCTAATTATCCTTAAATATAATTGTAAAGAAAAACAAGTAAATTGAGATCTTATTATTTATTTAAAAAAATTACAACACTTTCTGGGTCCACTTTTACTTCTCTTAACTAGTTACACAAAACCAAACTGAGACACTTTCAGCACATTCGAAAAAATAAATCGAAATCCCGATTACATTACAATAACATGTGCATACTCATAAATCTCATAATACTGCTACCCGCAGCAACAACGCAGCATTCGTTTCTACCATCTGAAATAGAAAGGAACAGATAAGTAAAAAAAATAGTAGAACTTCTGGATGGAAATCGGTTTGGATGTAATTATTAAATATCCAGGTGGGTATATCTAAACATTTATATTACTTATCTTAAGATATATTATACACACATCAACAGTAACTTTGTCTAGAGATACAGGTGTTATTTACATACAAACGAGGTAACTTTGAAACCTTGGTTTCCTGCCAGGGATGTACTGTGCTGTGATCTGATGATGGCTATCTAGGGAGTTAATGGAGGAGATACAGATCGCTATACACACCCAACTGATCTGACCAGCATTCTAAAAGATTGAAGGATATGTTTAAAAAAACTGCGAAAATAGCATGATGTATGGATCCTCAAACTGAGAACTCTGACACTTCCAAAGGTTTTTTTAGAATGCTGATCAGATCAGTTGGGTGTGTATAGCGATCTGAATCTCCTCTATTCACTCTCTGGATGGCCAGCACGGTACATCCCTGGCAGAAAACCAAGGCTTCAAAGTTACCTCGTTTGTATGAAAATAACATCTGTATCCCTACTATCCCTAGACAAAGTTGATGAGTATATTATGATATATGGACATACATTGCGGACAGCTGCAATGCAGTAACTCAAATTCACACCTAACTTGTACATGTGTGACCATAAATCCTGACAATCTCAGAGGTGAGAACCATAAAATTAAATAAAAATGAAGAGACTTACCACTTATGGAATCAATACAGTTCTGTATCGCTTGTTTGATGTCCTGCCATCCTTTTTTGGTAGTTGATAATATTTGAATACAAGAAGTCCTTGTTGTTCATCTACATGTGATTAAAATCTTGCAACAGCTGTAATGAAGATAAGATGTTAATTACAAAAAACCCCGATCTCCGAACTCTCCCACGGAGGACTATAATATTAGTGTAATATACAGTGTTTGCATAACGATTCAAGACCTTTAGGATACAATATATCTTAGTAAAACGTGTGTTTATTTTTAAATGGTACCAAAAAATTATTTGTAAATACATATTTGTTGGTACGAATAAAATAAAAAATATCACACATTTTACTCTGTTCCTTATACTCCAATGTATGACCTCCTAATATTCCTACATCACCGTTAAGGGCCTGTCCACATTGAGCACGCCGCAGAAATTTTGCAGTGCGGTGCAACAATATGAAAATTAAATAGAATTATATTTATGAACCTAAAAAGTTAAAAACACTAGAGGCTTGTAAAATTAAAAAGATGCCAAGGAGAAAAATGCAATATTCAGAAAAAATAATATGGTCGCAAGAAAAAAGATTAATAAAAATAAGTACCTAATGAATTTCTTCACTATGCATTTTATTGATGTTAACGGTGTCTCCTCGGTTGCAGAACTAGTTTCTTATCAAACAGAACTCCTCAAACTCATCGGCGAAGATCACTTCTAGACATCTGGCTAGACGACTTCTCAGTGTCTGGTCAAGTAAGCCTGGATTTTTATGGCCACAATTTAAAATCGCTTTCCCATCAATTAATTAATTTCAGTACCTGTAACATCAATTACGTATAGATATAAAAAATACTAGCTACTGCGACTCGTATGTGCAGAAATGTTTTGCACTAGGAATTTTTAGATTTCAGTACCTGTGAATTTTTAGATTTCAGGCGTTCACAATGCTATTTTTATAAGATAATTAATTTAATAGAAAAATACTAGAAAAAGTTGACTCACCTGGTAGTACCTACGTCTGAGCTTTACATAGAGTTTATTTAGTACCTACTCTTTGTTTCCATTTGACTGGTACCTGATCTCTCAGCATAAGAAGGTCCAGGTCATCTCATTTTGATGTTGAAATTAATCGTGTTTGTTCATGATGTTGATGTGACTGCACACAAAAAAAAACACTTTTTAGAGCAAATTATAATTTAGAACACCTTCATATTTCCATACAAACAAAATCTTCTGTAAGAAGACAGTAGGTACAGTACCAATTGAGTAAAAGAAAATTAAACTTGTAATGCAATTAGTAGTACTTTCATTTAGTAGGTAGGTACCTACTTTCACAAAATATTCTTTCATCAAGTTAGAGCCGCACTCTTGATAAGCTGTAGGCTATCAGTTTATCAGATTTTTCGTCCTCCGAAATCCCATGTCAAACTGGTGCTCTTCAAATTTACCAACCTATCTACTTTTTCGGTATGTACAAAAGTACATTATGTACTCGTTTCTTCAAAAACTTTTCTTTGTTTAATTCCTATTAAAGCAATAAACCGAGGAAAGTCACACAACACACAAGTAAAACCCAAAGAGAATATAATCACTACGTTTGTAAAACCGGCACTCCATTAGACACACAGCTCACAGCACAGAGGCGCGTTCCAAACCTACACCGTGACGTTCGGTTGACACAACCGTGTCGTTCCAAACGTCAGAGCGTTGCAACCAAACAACCATCAAAAATGATGGTTGTAAAACGCTCTGACGTTTGTCTATAGAAAAAATGTCAATGTCATTTGACATTATTTTGTATTTTTGATGTTTTTATGTCTAATTTTTAAAATAATCATGGTAGATCCTCAAAAAACGGATTTTATTTGATTTAGTATAAAGAAAAGTTTAAATTATTCGTATTCCAAATGGAAAATGAAGAATTTGTATTGACATTGACATTTAAAGCTCTTGGTCGTTCCAAATCTTAGAGCGAGTTAAAAAACCACCATACAACCGACGCTCGAACGTTCTGAACGCAACCCTGCACGTAATCAAGCATGTCCAGACCTGTCGTCACAGGTCTGGACTGGATGTTGCGTACAAAGTTCATTTTTATTATTATTATTACTCTTGACTTGAGTCAACAAGATATACCAACAACCAACCATAATAATATCACCTTTGTATAACATTCATTCAATTCAAACCCTCCTTTTGGTCAGCGGTGGCGCAAAAATATTTAGGTAGGTAGTAGGTACTTAGGTACCTAAGCTAGGCTAAGATTTAAAAATCTTTGTTGGTAGGTAAACTTAATGGTTTTTTTCGGTTGGCTCTTCTCCGGATGGAAGATACCGTTTTGGAATGGTGGTCAAACTGGGGGTCAAGTCTGCTATTGTTATCGTCATAATCGTGTTTCAATGGTGTTTGCAATTCTTGTTTCTTATACCCAAAACCATAACACATTGTATTTCTTAAACCCAAAACGGAAACATTATTGTGTCTCAATTTTGGGTTTAAGAAACAGTAATACCTACCATTCAAACACCATTGAAAAACGATTTTGCGAATAACATTAGCAGAATTGAGTCACCCCAGGTTAGGGTTGCCAAAATGTCTTTGGCGAAATATAGTATTTTTCAAATTAAGCTATAAAAAATATAGTACTTACACTTAAAAAAATATAGTACCTAGGTATTTAATAGGCAAATATATTTTTTTACTTTTTATTTTTATAAAAACTATATTTTTTAGTTTTTGCATTTTTCAACAAGTTTTAGATATTTTTGGAGTCTTTTTTGTATCTTTCGCTTTTTAATCACACTTGAATTGAACTTGACGCACTTTCGTTATCGCTACCACTTTCAATAACTAATTTAGTTATATTTCTCAAAGAAAGAATAATGTTATATTTTGCGGCTAATTCCCAACAAAATCTCAAAACAAAAAAGAGCAGACCAACCAATGACCAGTTTGAAGCTTTTGAATTTGACATTGATGCAATAAGACAGATACTTTCAGAATTCAGATACAATCTACACTACACGCTATCGAATCAGTCAAAATGCACGATCACTAAAAAATTAAAGATTTGTTTCTAGCGTTCGATGTTAAAATATAGTATTTTTGCGTACTATATATTTCTTCAACAGTATATAGTACGCCGACCCGAAATATAGTACAATACTATATATTATAGTACGGTTGGCAACCCTACCCCCAGGTAGGTAGTCGAGTTCATTGTGTTATTCACCAACTGAACACAAGAGACTGGACACACGTGTGTCCAGTTTGTGAAACTCAAAATTAGTAAGTAAGTATCACTTATTATTTCGTCATCTGGACACGTCAAGATTTTAACGCGTGTCCACATAGTGAAACATAAATTAAATCACATTTATGTTTTCGCCAACTTAGTGGAGACCAGGTTTTGAAAAAGTTAAGGTCTAGAAGCAAATCGTATTACTTTTTGGTAACCGATGTTTTCTTATTAACTCGACCCCGCTGAATCAAAAAAATACCAGTTGCCAACCCCTCCCCTCCCCCCTTCCCTCTCCAAAGTGTCCCTCGCCGTTTTTTCATTTTACAAAACAACTTTTACAGATGGGAGCAAATTATCAAAGAAGAAGTTAATTTACATTAAATTTTCTAGACATCAATGCTAAATTTATATCTATACGATAAGTAGTTTTTTTAAATACAGCCTTCGACATTGTAGTACAGGCAACTATTATATATTCTGTGGTACAGGCCCATGATTTATTGATTTGTATAAAATTTTCCAAAAAACCGATTTTCGTTGGACTCGGCTTCGCCATACAGACTACTGGTATGTAGGTAGGTACTTGTTTGGTAAGTTTTCTTGAATACAAAAAGTACGATTGCCACTTACGGGTACTTAGCTTTGATTTAACAAAGATGGCGGCCGATCCATTTTATAAAGCGGTATTTCTAGATAACTACTGAACCGATTTACTCAAATAAGGTGTTGAATGCAAGGAAATGTAATGCACTATTTGTAAATATGTAATGCACTATTTGTATGTAAAGCTAATATCAAATTAAATATTAAAAAAAACGACGTTTTGACCAAAAAAATATTACTTATTTAAATATTTTGTTAACCGTTACGATTGTAGAAAAGCTTATTGTAGGTAAAACGTGTTGTAACTTTTATCAGCTTTTTAATAAATCTTAAATTATTACAATCAAGTAAATAATAATAAACGAGGCTACAGTCGTGTGACGTAACAAAGATGGCGGCCGGCCCTTTACATTATGCGGTATTTCTAGATAACAACACCGATTTACTTAAATAGCGCGCGTACGAGCCAGTCGCCACACTATCCTGCCTGCCTAGCATGACCGATTTATATCGCGTGATATAGCGTTTTATCACGTTCAACTGTCAAAAAGACAAAAGAATTTGACAGTTGAGTGTCGATAAAATGCTATATCACGCGATATAAATCGGTCATGCTAGGCAGGCTGGGCACTATCGCTGATAGGTGGGACTGTCCTATTCTACAGCACTGGATTAGCCTGCATGTTGCCCAGTAGCCCCTGTTTTAAGACACTTTCTTGTCTATTTATTTGTTCACAAATTTTGCAAATGATTTTATTGTGTTTGTTACCTGCCTAATTATTTACTTATATGTTTTTAATAATTTAATTTTTGTTGATTTAATTTTTTATTATTAATGATGTTAATTTAATCAAGTATTTTTGTTTTTAATAATTTTATTAGAATGAATTTTTAATAATCTTATTTTAATATGTTTAATAACAGTTTCATTTATTTTAATTTTAATTATTGTTTTTAATTATATTTATTTTAATAATTTTATTTTTCGACATTTGTAGCTGTGATAATTTTAATTAAGTAAGTAATTGACATGTACCAATAATCTGTAATGTAATTTTCCATCAAACGTTAACTAAACTAACATATTTTGAAGTCGTTACTAACAATATGGATCTTTGTTATCTGCAAATAAATAAATTATAATTATTATTATTATTATAAATAAGGTGTCGAATGAAAAAAAAAGTAATGGGGATTATTTTATAATATGATGTATGATGAATATTAAAACAATGCGTGCACGTATAATTATCACACTTTTTTACTAGTAATATAATAGAAAACCAGTCCAGTTACATCAATTTAGATTCTTCGTACTAGGACTCCACTCACTAAAACGACTGTAGCTTCGTTGTTTATTACTCGATTGTAATAATTTAAGGTTTATTATATAAACCTATATTTTTTTTTTAATTATATAATTTAAGATGATAAAAGTTGAAACACGTTTTATAATAAGCTAAATTTCCACAATCCTAAAGCATCAATTACACTACACAATCTTAAGCATGCGATTTTAAGACTCAGCGTAGTGTAAACAGAGTAAGACAGTAAGAATCTTAAAATCGCGCAGCCGAGCCCGCTCGATTTTCAGATTTTTAAAATTGTGTGGTCTAATTGTACCGCACGATTTATCGAGTCTAACTGTACCTTCGACGGACGGCACGTCAGATGTAACAGTTGTACTACAAAAACAAACTTTATTACCTAAGGCATAAAGGTGTTCTCAAGGTCAACATGTGGAAGTAATGTGACAGACAGAGACTGATAGACGATACTGCCACAGTAAAAGATAAGTTCAAATAGCAATGTTGGTTTTCTAACACGTTTTTATATGGTCGTTATCTTGTTTATTTATTTATTTATATCAAATAATCATTTGTTTGTCTTCAAATTTTGATCTTTATCTTAAATTAAATCTTTATAAAGCCTTATATGGTCACCCATCTTTCTTTTGACCACACAAAAAGTGGCTGCAAAATCTTTATTAAGCCTCATATGGTCACCCATCTTGCTTTTGACTACACAAAAAGTGGGTGCATAATCTTTAAAAGTGGCCGCATGATATTTATCGACCTAATTTAGTCACCCATCTTGTTTTTTGCCACACAAAAAGTTGTTTGTTGCTGTTGTTTAACAACTGACATTTTATGATTCAGCGGGGTCGAATTAATAAGAAAACATCGGTTACCAAAAACTTCGTCTCGCGTCTAGACTCATAACGGAGGCCTTTTTTCCAGTATATGTCTTGTCTAACTGGACTCCGTTCGCATTTTACCCGAATTCATAACAAAGTACAGTCACGCAGATAAATGTTTTGTGTCACAATCATTATCAGCCACAGCCACTAAACGTCCCACTCCTGCAGTTTGATGGTCTCTATGTACCATATTCGGCTTTATAAGGCTATCACCATGTACACTCTATATTGTCTTGTCTTATAATAATATTATATGGTTTTATTAATCTATATCATATTTGTCTTAGTAAAATTATTGAGATATTTAACAATAACTGATACTCTATTTCCAGTGTCAAATATTGTTGTTACACAGTTGGGTAGAATAATTATTGTTTGTAAAATGACCTATTTTAGAATTGTTATATCATAAGTATGCTCTAACAACATAACATTGATGATTATTTTTTGAACAAATTGTTTGGTAATAGCCTTATAAAGACGAATTTGGTAGATAGGAGAACCATCAAACTGAACAACTTTTACTATGGGACCAAACCTTAAATTGCGAAAAAAAACAGCTGTATACATAGCATACATTTTGATATTTTTGTCATTAATTTTTGTAGTTTGTCAATGATGAATGATTATTGTTTGTAAAATACCCATTTTAGTATTGTTATGTCATACAAATACTTTTTTTTTTTGTGATAAAGAATTATTTTTCAAATCCACGATACATTCTACCGTAAACATGGTCTATTGCATAAGTATGCTCTATTGATGATTATTTTGATATTTGATTTTATTATTTTATGCCACCTCTATACTAGGTACTCAAGGTTGAACCACAAAATAGAGAGAGTAATAATAATTGTGGTTGAACGTTTCAACTCCACTCTCGTATACTTAAACTTTACTTCAACGAGATTTACCAAGCAAGCAAGCTTTACAAGTTTGTATAGGAGTGGAGTGTATCTTTTAAGGCTAAGAAAGTCATTGCGTTTAACCTTGAAAATTACATTTTGTTGAGTTCAATTATGTATGTCCTTATTTGATTTTTCAGTGATATCAGAAGTAATGACTTTAAATTATTAGATATATTTAGATTGTAATGAAAGTACCTATAGGTAATCAAAAAAGTAACATTAGCTAACGGCCGAATAAGTTAAGTTAAAGTCTCCTTAACTTTAAGAAAGCTGTCAGTTATAGAGTCTCTGTCAAATCTGACAAGAAGTATTTTGAATTTAAGGTGGCCTTAACTTTAAATTTTGTTTGAGTATTTGACGGTAGGTATACTATTTTGTCTTCATATTAATATCATAATACTATTTAATTGTTGCATATTTGTTTTATTTCTACATTTTAAGCTAATAAGGTTGAAAAGCAAAAAAGTATGGCAGCTTTTACATAAAATCGCTTATTAACTCAACTGTACCCTTTTTTTTCGCAAAAAAAACTGGGCGTGTCCAGATGACGAATTGCTAATTTTAAGTTTCACCAACTGGACACACGTGTGTCCAGTTTTTTGTGTCCAGTTGGTGAATTACCCAGTTCTCATATTATCTTTGCACTGTTGAACTTTGTCGTACTCGTATCTAGTAATTATTGTGTCAATTTGTACAGAAAGTTAAAGACGATGTCAAAAATCTTAATGCGACATAGTCCAAAAATGCATAGCTGATATTATTGAACTCGACCTACCTACGGATATTATCTCAACATTGCGTTTGAATAAAAAGCGACCTTAACGTGTAAGTCATAATGGGTTAATTTGCAATACCTACACTGTTTTTAACTGAATTGGTATCATCGAAATTGGAACTTATGAATATTTTTTATTTTTCTTTATAAAGTTTCATAGGCCTTTAATTTCTTGACTCATAGAAAAACATTACTAAAAATCAATCATGGAAAATATTCATCGCTATATTATCAACATGTTACCTTATAATCTAACAGTTTGCCACACTAGGTGGGCATTATATGCCTCTATTTATTTATCTTTACATTAGGTAGGTAGGTACCTACCTAGGTACCTACCTAGGTACCTACCTAGGTACCTACCTAGGTACCTACTAAAAATATCGAGGTTATTACAAATGACCTTCATTGCAGTTTTTTTGCCTGCCGCCTCCTCTGTAATCTATACCTACACGCAGCAGCGCGTCAAGCTAAGTTCATGAAATCCGGCCAATTGCGAGTCAGACTCGCTCACCGAGGGTTCCGTACCATCGTAGGTACCTACCTACCATTTAATACCTACTATGAACCCTACAAAATCACGTTTCTTGTATTGGCTCCAGGCTTGCCAACCGTCCGGTTTTCGACCGGACTGTTGGGTTTTGGAATGAGTTGTTGGGGGTCTGGTCAATATCTTCCGACCGGACGCGATTTGTCCGGTCTGGGCGCGACGTTGCCAATTCACCAGCGACGGGCGTAGTTGGCGGCAACGCGCAAGCCGCGGGGACGCCCGCCGCCCGCGGGTGGCGGGAAGGGCGCCCCGCGAGCGCGACGCGAGTCCCGACTCGCGACGCGACGCAGTGTCAGTTCGTTGAGTACCTACCTACCTACATACGATCATCTGCGTTTTATCTAGTTACCTACGTCCTTACAAGATCTGTTTACAAGATCAAGTTTAGCTTTGATAAGTTTGTAGGTAATTATCGTAGGTACTTAGATTAGGTAGGTTGGTAGTACCTTGTAGGTACCTATACCAATTTCTGTTTTTGGTAGGTACAGTCGACGGCACATAATAATGAATTACCTACCTACAATGTGTAACAGAATTATGGCTAAACCAGAATATGGTAGATTGGGACCATCAAGCTGAACAACTTTTACTAGGTATGTGACCAACTCTGAAATCACGAAAACAAATCAGCGGTTTCACACATTTTCATATTGTCGTCATGAATTTTTGTATGAAACAGCTATTTTTTTCCCGATTTCTGAGTTAGTTCCATAGTAAAAGTTGTTCAGTTTGGTGATCCCTCTCTAACATACGTATTTTGGTTTAGCCATTAATTCTGTTAGGTACACGTTGTAACGTAAGTAGGTACCTATACCACCTAGGTACCTACGTAATATTTCGGAGTTCAACTGTTTAACTTAACGTGCTGACAGTTGACACTGAGAAATGAAATAATTTTCTAATCTACGAGATACCTATACACTAACTACGCACGTCAGCTCGGTAAGTTTAGTATACCTAGTTGAACTACAAAAACAGCTCTTGTACGACAACGGTTCGGTACGACGGCGGCATAAAGGCTGCCTCATAGGTAGTCTGATGTGCGTTGACTGTACATACCTAGCCTAGTTTTATTTGAAAAGTAATTTGTTCACATTAAAGTACACATTATAAACACAATATGTTTGATGACCCCACTGCTGGGGCACAGGTCTTCCTTATGGGTGGTAAGGAGGATGGGCCATAACCCACCACGCGGGCCCAATGCGGATTGGTGTGTGTTAACGATTGCAAATGCAGCCGGGACCAACGGCTGAACGTGCCTTCTGAAGCACGGAGGAGCTCGAGATAATAAATTTTGGTCACCCATCCCATGACCGACCCTTGCGAACGTTGCTTAACTTCCGCAATCGCTGGGCCTAAACCACTGCTCCACCGAGCTCCTTACAATGCTAACATAATAACTTGTAGGTATTCAGATGAATTCTTATTTAAAAGAAGACAACCCTGAAGTCGTTAGAAGAAATAAGAGCTACGCGATAGAAAGAGAGGCAACTTCTAGGTGAATATAACTATAGGCAAGGGAGCGATGTGCGACCTGAATTGCACTTTGTTGCGTCTGGGATAGAGTCGCTATTTATTTAAATGACTTTGCGGAGTGGATCTTCTGTACTTGTACTATTATGTATTCTAAATCGAAATGAGCAATGTTCTTATAATAAGGTATGTTGTTACTTCAACAAGTACATACTGAGAGCAATGTTAATTTAACAATTTCGGGAATAACAATTTTAAATGACGTCTCGTTATTTCAACCGTGGTAACGTTGTTTCTACTACATATCAACACAGTGTAGTTTCAACAAATTATATTGTTATAACAACCAAACAGCCCTTGTAGATTTAACAAGACGCCAACTTGTTACTGCTACAAGTTTGTGTTTGTGTTGTTAATTCAACAAGTACAAATTGTTGACCATATACTTATTGTTGATTTTACTAAATCGGCAATGTCAATTTTAAATGACGCCATGTTATTTTAACCGCTGTAACGTTGTTTCAACAAGATACCATTTAACAAGATACCATTTAACAAGTTACACAATGTAGTTTCAACAAATTATATTGTTATAACAACCAAACAGTCCTTGTAGATTCAACAAGACGCCAACTTGTTACTGCTACAAGTTTGTGTTTTATGTTGTTACTTCAACAAGTACAAATTGTTGACCATATATTGTTGATTTTACTAAATCGGCAATGTCAATTTTAAATGACGCCATGTTATTTCAACCGCTGTAACGTTGTTGCAACAAGATACCATTTAACAAGTTACACAGTGTAGTTTCAACAAATTATATTGTTATAACAACCAAACAGTCCTTGTAGATTCAACAAGACGCCAACTTGTTGCTGCTACAAGTTTGTTTTTTATGTTGTTACTTCAACAAGTACAAATTATTGACCATATATTGTTGATTTTACTAAATCGGCAATGTCAATTTTAAATGACGCCATGTTATTTCAACCGCTGTAACGTTGTTGCAACAAGATACCATTTAACAAGTTACACAGTGTAGTTTCAACAAATTATATTGTTATAACAACCAAACAGTCCTTGTAGATTCAACAAGACGCCAACTTGTTACTGCTACAAGTTTGTTTTTTATGTTGTTACTTCAACAAGTACAAATTATTGACCATATATTGTTGATTTTACTAAATCGGCAATGTCAATTTTAAATGACGCCATGTTATTTCAACCGCTGTAACGTTGTTGCAACAAGATACCATTTAACAAGTTACACAGTGTAGTTTCAACAAATTATATTGTTATAACAACCAAACAGTCCTTGTAGATTCAACAAGACGCCAACTTGTTACTGCTACAAGTTTGTTATTTATGTTGTTACTTCAACAAGTACAAATTATTGACCATATATTGTTGATTTTACTAAATCGGCAATGTCAATTTTAAATGACGCCATGTTATTTCAACCGCTGTAACGTTGTTGCAACAAGATACCATTTAACAAGTTACACAGTGTAGTTTCAACAAATTATATTGTTATAACAACCAAACAGTCCTTGTAGATTCAACAAGACGCCAACTTGTTACTGCTACAAGTTTGTTTTTTATGTTGTTACTTCAACAAGTACAAATTATTGACCATATATTGTTGATTTTACTAAATCGGCAATGTCAATTTTAAATGACGCCATGTTATTTCAACCGCTGTAACGTTGTTGCAACAAGATACCATTTAACAAGTTACACAGTGTAGTTTCAACAAATTATATTGTTATAACAACCAAACAGTCCTTGTTGATTTAACAAGACGCCAACTTGTTACTGCTACAAGTTTGTGTTTTATGTTGTTACTTCAACAAGTACAATTTTTTGACCATATACTGTTGATTTTACTAAATCGGCAATGTCAATTTTACATGACGCCATGTTATTTCAACCGCTGTAACGTTGTTTCAACAAGATAGCATTTAACAAGATACACCATGTAGTTTCAACAAGTTATACTGTAATAACAACAAACAAGCATGTTGATTTAACGTGATACCAAATAGTATCTGATGCAAGTTCAAGTTTTAGTTGAAGCTACAAGTCGATTTTGTTAAATCAACATGAAGCAGGTTGTTTCAAACAAATTTTTGGTTGTTTCAACTAAATACCCGTTAACAAGTTTAATCTTGTTCTTTGTACAAAATCGACTTGTAATGTTAACATTGCGTTTGTTTCGATTAACAAAAATACTGTTATTTCAAACAGATAACCACTTAACAAGTCGAACTTGTTCAAATTACGAACCCGATTTCTCTCAGTGTATCATGAAATCCCAACATATAGAGATGTCATCAGAGGTATATTTACCATTTTACTGCCTACGGCACTTATGTATTGCTTCATCGGTGATGTCACTTATTAACACAAATATTATACAATATCACATAAAATATCATAAAGTGATATGTTTCCTCAGCAAGATGGATGTTGTCCATCAAAAGACGCCCGCCACTTTTATTCCGCAAACATTCTGACAAGGTGTTGTTTCAAATATTTATAACGTAACTATAAGTGTAAAAGATAATAGTACCACAGACACCATACCAACATAATCAAACGGGCTTCTTTTTTGAGTTTTGACCATTATGTTTTGCCAGTTTAAAAGACAACCACAAAATAGCTTAGAGATTTACTTTTTCCTGAGTTTCAATAAGTCCACTCTATAAGTTGGATGGACCTTCACCATTTTCTAATTATGCCCAATGTAGTAAACATACTTATATCTATTCTGTGGTCGAACTACCTACAATTCGAGTGGAAATATCTATACGTTGTTTTACCACTTTTTAAGCATACGTTATTTCTTTCGGAAAAGCAACCGCCTTGCCCATGGCAGCCCTGCCTGAGCGGACGTCCGGCCGTTTAGCATTACCGATTTATAACACGTCCTTGGAAATATTTTTCACGCCAAATGCAAATGAAAATAAAAATAGAATTCTTTTGTTGCGGAACTACGTAATTTGTTATATGTAGTACCGCGTGAAGTTTTGAGGAAAACGCCTTTTAGAGAGTTATTTGTTATTTCGTAGCTATTGTAATGTATCTACCTACACCTACGCTGTCAACTAACTACTTAATTTTATTTTGTTGCTGAACAGAAAAGTATTACTGGTAATACCCTTAAAATTGCTTAAAATTAGCATTATACTAAATAATCAAATCAATTTTCCCAAACGAGACTTTTTTAGCTGACAAGAAGAACGGGCGCAAGAAACTTATATCAGCTTTAACATCAGAAATCAGAAGTAACGATGTTTTTTATGTAGGTGTAATTAATATAATGGAGCATTAAAATGTAGGTACACGGTACATCTGTGATTCAATAAAATTACAGCATAAGAAAAGTGACTAAAGTTGAACATGATAAAAAAGGATATTTCTAAATGTCTGGAATCCGATTTGGCTTGCGAATATTGAGATGGAAAATGCGTGCCGAATAAATGAAAATACTTAGTAATAAGTAGGTAGGTACCTAGGTACTTATAGCAAACTTTTCATTTAAACTTTTCTAAAAGTGGTAGGTGCAAAATGCCAGTTTTATTGGCCGCATATTGTTTTTCATGCGATAAAGTCAAAGGCTGCCTTTTATTCTTCATCATAAAGGTTTGTGATTGATTACTTAGCTATTGTTTAATTAATTACTTACATTTTACCTCATTATCTCTTTCAGTTGACCAACAGACTGTTTGTCGCATAGCGCTCTTTTCTTACAATTAAAACCTTTTTAATTTGCAAGCATAGGCATAAGAATAATGTTTTATTTATTCTTACGCTTTAGGCTGCAAAGTGTTTTTATCTTGAGGAAAATATCACCTGTAGATGAGTAATTTTTAAACTTTAGCTAAGTATTTAAAACTATGTTTATGACGACAAATAGATTTTCGTTGAAGTTATTTTTTAACTTGTTATAGGTTAGGTAATAGATTTTTAATGCTTGTAAACGAATTTTCATTTCATTTTCATTTCATTTCATTTATTGGTCCATAAACATGGGTATTACAAGATTTTATGTATGAATAGTAAAGCACAGCCATGATTCACCTTAAAGGTATATGAACATACATATACATACATGGTATATGAATTTCATGCTTAGGTATAAGCCTCGAATCCTACCCTATTACTTTATACTAGCTCACTACAACTAATTATCTCTTCAAGAGCTTTAAAACATTCACCCACCTATTGAAAGTATAATAAACAGACCATACCATATTGAACTGAATATACAAAAAAACATACTTACCTAATCAAACCCTTACCCTTACTGTTTGACGTCACAATATCTACGAGTAATGTAAATAGTACCTATCTACATCTACAATAGACAATTTAGTATGTGCGAAGTAATTACACGGTTATTGCAATAATTGTGTACTTAAGTCACTCGCATAGAAGTTGTACTTATCCCACTGCCAGTCGTGAAGTCATCGACCATATCTAGTGAGCTCTACCTTGACATTGGAAGCGATTCTAAATCCAGATGTTGCAAAAAATAAGAGTGGAGTTAAAAAAAACGTAGGTACTATAACGATACGGATAGAACGGCAAAGGTCACGAAATTTACTCTTTCACTATGTCTTTAGAATAAGGTTGAATATTGCATAGCATTAATTGACGCTTCACCAGAAATTTGACGCATTTTAGTACCTACATTTTTATTGATTTCTGAAATACTGGATCATTTATTAAAAATGTAGGTACTCGGTTATTGTGTTAGATCGATAAACAAGCTATCCTTTTTGCATAAAAAATCATATCACTGTCGTTGAAAATTACTAAATCTGACGATTTGAATTTTATTTTTATAAGTTTTTATGGTGTTATTCAGGATTTTTTTACAGAGTTACCATGCCATTTTTCAATATTCTGTTCGGTTACTTTGCTTCTTTGTTTCTTTTTCAGTCTACAGTAATTTTTGTGAAGTAAAATTTTACATCAGTTCTTCACATTAGAAGTTAAAAAATCAGGCTTTTCATCAGATCGTGAACTGGCCTCGCCTTAGTGCATCAGCCATTTTTAATGTCCCCACTGCTGGGGCACAGGCCTTCCTTATGGGTGGTAAGGAGGATGGGCCATAACCCACCACGCGGGCCCAATGCGGATTGGTGGGTGTTAACGACTGCAAATGCAGCCGGGACCAACGGCTTAACGTGCCTTCCGAAGCACGGAGGAGCTCGAGATAATAAATTTTTGGTCACCCATCCCATGACCGACCCTTGCGAACGTTGCTTAACTTCCGCAATCGCTGGTCCAGGCGCTAAACCACTGCGCCACCGAGCTCCTCGCCTTAAGTAGATAGGTATTAAAGGTTTTTTTTTATTAATTCAAAGCAAAGTTTCTTCCAACTTGCTGACTTGCTGGCTTTTTCAATAAGTTTCTTTTAGACGGTGGTAGATATTTTCAAAGTCTAGGTGGACAATTTACAGTGCGACGAAATCCCTCTAGTTAGTTAGCCATAAGTACTATTATTATTAACAGATCCGGGCACCTAGCTGATTTCAGTGGTGGGACTTGCGCTAACCTTGTAATCTTGCCTGATAGAAAAAAACGGCCGCGCAGCAAATGTCTGTAAAATGCGGCAAATCTCTGCCAGATGGTAACACTAGGTTCGGTTGACTTTCGCTCGCGCCACCCGGAGACTCAAACCCGTAGACTCCGGGTCAAACCCGGAGAGGTGGCAGCCCCATAGAGTACATTATTTGGGCAGCCCTAGGTGGGAGTGGGAGTGGTTGAGCAACAAAGGGGCTGAAAAGCGATTTAAGGTATATAATTTACAGAGCTCTGGATTTGGTGTGGTTAATAGCAAGCCAATCATATACCTAGGTATCTAAATCTAAATATAACATTGCCAGGAATTTTGACTGATGGAAAAGTAGTGCCAGGCGGCATCAAACTTTACCACATTGATGCCGGCTGGCACTACTTTTCCATCAGTCAAAATTCCTGGTAATGTTATATTCGATTTAGATACATGGCATACCATATTCGGTATTACGGTTTTTTTTTAACACGTTAGGTACATAGTTAAGACTTGTCCAGAAAAACAAAAGCTCCCTCGGGGGAACCACCTTTGCTCTTTCATTGTTCTTGTCAGATTTAGGAAAGTACTTACGTCAGTTTCAGTAGACAAGTAGTGAATTAATTTTTCCGCAACGTGTCGAGCTTATTTATTTATTTCACTAGTCTGCTTTATATCTAAATATCCTTCTCATACGATAATTTCCGATTAAAATGTTTCCTAATAGAAATAAATACCTGCGGATCTCCAAGATATCAATGAGATACCTACTCATTGGGTCGTGAGTCACGCGGTAATTTTTTTATCGCCTTTAGTCACTGTACCGCAGCCTTATTAAGTAATTACTTATCACGCCACTAAGAAAACTAATAGATTAGCATCCTGCTTATAATTGCTACTCATTAATTAGTACCTCTTTACAGTTATCACTTCAGTGATACTAATTTTTCTTGATGGTTTTAGTTATACAAGTCTATCAGCCATTTTTGATGTCACTGCTGGGGCACAGGCCTTTTTTCTTTTTTTTTTTTTTTTTTTTTATTAGAGTGAGGTAAATACGCTTTTTACGTATACATGCTTTTATGCATGTATACTGGGCTCGGTCAGGCACAGGAAGCCACTCCTGTTCTGTCTCTCACCGCCCCCGGGTCTCCCGTCGAGCCTGAATAGTAGGCTCGGCGGTGGATCCGGGGTGGGGCACAGGCCTTCCTTGTGGGTTGGTAAGGAGGATGGGCCATAACCCACCACGCGGGCCCAATGCAGATTGGTGGGTGTTAACGACTGCAAATGCAGCCGGGACCAGCCAGTTATTTACACCGTGTAAATTAAGTGTTTAGTTCGCTTTTTTTTCTTCTTCCTTCTTGTATTTACTGTTAGTAAGTGTTCTAAATTGCAAAGGGTATGGATCAATAGAAATATATAGGGATGTTAACTATCAATACAAAGTTCATTTATTTTCGCATTTTATTAATTCTCTTCGTCATCAGTTCTTATTAATGATTTGAATAAATTTTGCATTTATAAAAATATTTTTTTTATGGATGTACAATCAATTAAGTTTTCCATATCCGGTAGCTTATATCCTAGAAATAGTATGACTGTACAACCTACCAAGAAATAATCGCATTTTATTACTTGTGGTCGTTTAAAGTTCCTCTAAAATAGACTTTAGTAGCTACTCAAGCCATCTTCAATCACCATGTTGTAAAAGTTTATTGGTGCCGAAATAAATAATTTTTATTTTTTTTTTATTTAATTTTCAATGTATATTATAAATTAACGTTAATAATGTAAATGATAGTAATAAAGTCTAGAGTCATGAAAAAATAATGTGTATACTGAGACTGACCGCTAGAAAGGAGAGTAGATACAGTTATTTTTTTGTTTAATTTTACTGTTCGAGTAACAAGAAACTTAGCCGGTCCGAAGCCTGTTTTCGTGCTACTGATAAAAACATAAGGATTCATTCAAGCTCACTTATTTATCAATAAAAAAGTGTAGCAACCCTTTACAAATTGTTACGTTAAAATATATTTGAATTTGAGATGCATTACCGTGTTATTAATAATAAACTAAAATGATTAAACCTAAACATAATAAAGCGTCGGTCTTCATCGCTCGTTCAAACTCAATTAATAGGTAAGTAAAAAAAGACAAGTCAACTGAAAATATGAAAACAAGATTAAATAAATATTAAAGGCAACATGTCATAATAACATGCAGTCGGAAGCATATAATTTGAATCTTTCATAATGTCACTTTCTTTATGCATGCCTCCGACTGCATGTTATTATGACATGTTGCCTTTATTATTTATTTAATCTTGTTTCCATCTTTTCAGTTGACTTGTCTTTTTATGCAGGCGGGTTTTTTATTTTTTTTATTTATTTTTTTATTTATCTCTTTTTAGTTATTATATATTACGGTCATGATATACCTTTTTGAATATTATGCCCTTAAATATGACACCCATATTGCAGTATTCTAAAAAAAAATATTTTTTCACTACGTATAATAGCACCGTACAGCCGCCATGTTGGTTTTTTTATAACGCCACCTTCTTAAGAACACTTGGGCTGACAAGACGAATCTAACGATATCTTAATCATAGAAATCCGTTCAGCCGTTTGAAAGATATGAGGTAATAAAGAATATTACATACAAACATACAAACTTACTTACAAGATACGCGCGAAACACATAACCCTTTCTTTGCAGTCGGGTAATAAGAAAGAAAAAGACAAAAAGTCGGTTGTTTGGTATGTATGTAGCCGAACGCCTTAAAGCTCTATCAATCACCCAATAGATATACTAGTAATACAAATGTTAGTAGAACAATATCGTTTATTTTCTTTGCTTTTCTTCACAAATTACTTATTCAGTTATTCCTAATGTTAAGTCCATTGCTACGAGTATATTTGCTGCCAATGAAGGAAGTATACTTATTAGAAATATTCACTTAAGCTTACCATTTACCTAATTTATGCTATTCCATTTGGAAAAAGCTCACATTTTGTTTTGTTTCCTTTATGTATACTAAAATATCAAGTTAACGTTAATATTCATGTAGTCTAACAACTGCTAACTTTCGAATACTTTTTTTTGCTGTGTCTACAAATACTTACAATACAACTTTGTGTATTTTTATTCAAAAGTCCTATACATATAAAGAATTTTAAAAACAAATGCCAACTAACCAAAGGACCTATATCCGAAAAATTAATTATTGCAAACCAAACAGATTTTCTCAAAATAATTATCACGTAAGAAATGCCAGATGTTCTTTCATCTGAAAGTGTTTCCGTAGGAAATGTTCGTTTTGTTGAAATTAAACTAACCCAATTTATGTAAGGCGTGTAGGTACCATAGATAAACCCACTAAAACTAAATGTAACGGAACACGTTATTCTGCTGAGAACTTGATGTCCATCCATCACTATCACTAGACAGCGTGCGTAGGCGCCGGGAGTGATCAACCGCCCATTCTTATTGTATTCGGTACTACTATTATTTTATTCTGAGCCATTACACAATCTAATGAATCCTCCATGCTTAGAATAACGTATCTTTTCTCACTTATGCTCTGAAATCTTATCATTCCATTTGAAAAAGGAATGCGGGGCGTTCCACATTTCCGAGGGGGTCTGGTTCATCACATTCTAAATTTAAAATTCAGGCCAGGAATGAATTTCAATACTTACTTCCCGCACCAGCACCAGTGCGGGAAGTAGGTACAGTGCGAAGATGATCTGGGTGGTCTGCGGCAACTTCTTTTTTTTGTTTTAGCTGTTCACAAAAACAAAAAAAGCAAAGGCACATTTGCACCATACAGCCATAACTTTAGTTCCTTTTTTCTGGCACGCAAGCCAACGACAAGACAGTTAATAAAGGTAAAATTATTTAATAGGTACTATAATAACGATACAATAAAAAAAATGGTGCGCACAGAGTATATTACTATAAGAATAAATAAATATTACATTGTATTGTACCAGATTTATCAGAGACAAATTCTCTAAGTAATCTTGAATTATGTACAGCGCCATCTACCGCCGAGAAGCGAAATGAGATGGGTTTTTGCTTCTCGGCGGTAAATGGCGCTGCACGTAATTCAAGATGCGGCATAAAACAATAACATTTACATTTAATAATTGCCCGAACATGAATAATATAAATTTTAATATTAATTAAATTTAATTAAGTTTCAATTGAAAAGTTTTTTATTTCCTCGCATTTCTTGAGAAAAGCACTATACAAGCCTTGTTCTGGAAGCTACTTGCATTGCCTCGAATGATTAAAGCCCTCGCCTGCGGCTCGGGCTTCAAACCATCCTCGACAATGCAATCGCTAGCTTCCCGTTCACGGCTGTAATGTACTATTACATATCCACTACAATTTTAGGGTTCATCAACAATGTCAGACAATCGAAAACATCTTTATTATGTCATTATTTTAATTTAAAATATAGATTGTTCCTATCAGCTTTACGATTACGAACTCCTTGAATAGATTTTCGTGATAAATTAATGTAACCTTGGAATCAACACTTCTGGTTAGTCATTAAAAAATATCCAGATTATCTTACTCCTGAAAATATCCTGAAAGATACACTTTATTTTAGGAAACAATTTGGGAAATCTTAATAAAACTGTAGAGCAAAATCACAGAATATATTCTCGACTGGGTCTTAACGATTTATTAGTACTTACCTAAGTATCGTGATGTGAATAAGTAGATTTTAATACAGTTACATTACTAACTGTTAAACACTACTTAGTTTATTTGCATGCGTTAATTTTTATTTTTGAAAGTTTTTGAAATTTTTCGGAGTTTCTGTGACTTTATGTAGGTAGGTAAACTATCTATACATATTTTAAATCTCCGTAGCTTATCGTATAATAAAGTCCAAGTATGAGCTAATCAAATCAAACCATCAAACAAATATCTTCTAACCACCAGTAGAATTATCACAATTTGGTATCTCTGTTCGTATGATGATTATCTAAATCTAATAGATATTTTATCATTATTGATCATATAAGTAAGTAATCTGTAACTACCATCGTATAGACAACAAGTATAAATTATAATTTTTGAAATTTATATTAGTAGGTACCTAATCTATATTTAAATCTAAAGTGCCAAGTTCTTTTCTATTCATTCCTTTATTTAGTATATTTTAGTTAACCCTTTTAAAGTTTATTTACTAAACTTTCTTTATATACTAACTATTTAATTTTGTCTTTATAACTATAAGATAAACTTTTATTCGTCGTTACATTGAACTTTTATCTTGAACGCAATGTTGAGCAGTTAAAATAGTTTGATAGTATTCTTATTGTAGCGAGACGAAATGTAGAGACCGCATAAGTATCTACGTACAATAAAAAAAGGAAAACACATAACCCTCTTGCAGTCGGGTAAAAAGCAAGCGCCGACCCTCTTGAGGTTTAAAAGTTCCGTATAACGTCGAAAGTTTTTAATCTCAATTGATACTATTTATCAATAACCCGCAGTCGGGTAAAAAGTTATCTCTACATTATATTATAGGTACTTACCTACCTACTTACTTCATAATTTCTCGACTTTTGTATTTTTTCGAATATAAAAAAAATATAATTTAATCAGTTTAATCACCAATTTTTTGCTTTGCTTAGTCTGGGACTAAAATGATTGTTGTGCTTATGTAAAAAAAAAAGACATACTTTCTAGGAAAAAAATTAAAAACCCGCCTGCCTAAAAAAGACAAGTCAACAGAAAAATAAAATAGAAAAACTAAAAAACCCACATGCATCAAAAAACAAGTCAACTGAAAAGATGGAAACAAGATAATATATAAAGGCAAACTTAAAAACGTACAATATGTTTGTTTATGTTTATTTTTCTGTTGACTTGTCTTTTTTTAGGCAGGCGGGTTTTTAATTTTTTAAATTTAGTTGTTTTTTTATTTACGTCTTTTTAGTTATATTCTCCTTACAAATTACGTAGACGGTCTAATTCTTTAAAAGAATTTTCATCGTGTGGTTTAAATAAGAATTTTTTAGGGTCAAGACAACTGACAGCAAGCCCTGCGAGAGATCGGACTCTGCTTAAAGCCACGTAAGCTTGACCTTTAGCAAATAGGTGACTGCTCAAATCGACAACTGCCCGGTCTAAAGTTGTACCTTGCAATTTATGCACAGTCACCGCCCAGCATAAAATTAGAGGTAGCATACGTCGCTCGATCTTGCCTTTACCGCGTAAACCATCAAACTCAGACGCAGAAGGTTCAATCCGAACACCAATACAAGAAGCTACCAATTTTCTAAATAATATTTTATTGATATCAAAGAGAATATAATTAATCACTAATTCAGTAATAAGATATTCCTAAACACCCTATTCCTTAGTCCTAACTAAACTAGGTATACTTGCTAACAAAATCTACTTCTTTAATATTTTTTTCAATATTAATGCAAGTAAAGTAATGCAACACGCGTTCCAATTAGATAGATGGAATCTAGTATAATAAATAATGAATGTACTCTAGCTAGCTAGATGGAATCGTATGAAAATAATTATCAATTAAAAAAGTTGTTAATTGTTATAAAGACCATAAACGAGAATCGTTTCTTCTTATTTCTCGTTATCGTTTCTTTTATTATTATCGTTATATTTTCAGTATAAACACAAAAGACCTTATATAATCTACAGAGAGCTAAACCATACCGAGATGTATTTGGCTACAACGCCATCTATTGATATGGTCTATGCAACTAGAAATCTATTGATGATGAATACAAAACCATACCGCGATGTACTCGGCTACAGCGCCATCTATTGATTAACTTAGCCGTGCCCTGCGGCATAGCCTGAGGCTTCGATCCCGAGGGATTTTGGGATGATATTATAGCCTATTTTTTCATCATGAATGTGGCTAACATACACAAACTAAATATAAATTTTTCATTGACCTGTTTATAGCGGCCGCTCGCATTTGCGTAATATAATTTACTTTTTTTATTTTATTGTTTTTTTATAATTATATTATGGTCATGATATACCTTTTTGAAATCCTTATAATAAGCCCTTTAATTTGACACCCATATTGCAGTATTCTAAAAAAAAAAATTTTTTTTTCACTACGTATAATAGCACCGTACAGCCGCCATGTTGGTTTTTTTATAACGCCACCTTCTTAAGAACACTTGGGCTGAAAAGACCAATCTAACGATATCTTAATCATAGAAATCCGTTCAGCCGTTTGAAAGATATGAGGTAATAAAGAATATTACATACAAACATACATACATACAAACATACATACATACAAACATACAAACATACAAACATACAAACATACTTACAAGATACGCGCGAAACACATAACCCTTTCTTTGCAGTCGGGTAAAAAAACAGAAAAGGGACTTCATGTTTTAAATAGGTATAGAGAACCCCAAAAATCATTTGGCTTTCCGTCTCGTACTTACGAAAGCGTGTCTGACCAACAAAAAGTTAATGGAATCTGAACATCGTACAAATATTCTATCCCTGTCGTAACCTTTATGTTAGATAGAGACGTCTATGTCCAAAAAAAGTTTTCTTTCTTACAAAACTCCTTAGTCATGAGGGCCCATCCATCGAGCGTAGCCCCATCGTTTTCCTCCTCGGGATGCAATTATTGTGTGCCACCATTATTATCTGAGGGAATCAAAAAACACGTAGGTAGTGCTTAGTTAATTGACGTGAAGCCTGGGGCACCGCGTTGTTACTCCATCATTTTAATTTGAACTTCTCGGATGTGTTATAATAAAAAAGTTCGAGAAGTTCTAGCGTGATTCGTCCAACTTCGTTTGGTCTTAGGTACTAAAAATATCATACTCATTAAATCAACTAATGAAATACGTGACAAAACGTTTAGGCAAAGCCGTCGTGTAGGTACCTGAATATTCATACGTCTTGGTATTTTTCTTACGATAAGACCGACTTAAGTGGGGCTTAAAGGATTATACCGGTTACACCTTTCATTCAACATCATCATTCATGAAACTGCAAATATTATCTGCTTTAGTTTGTTTTTAAATTTTAATCCAAAGTAAAATAAATTGGCAGTTAGGTTATGTTGTGTGAAACTTTAAAAGAAAAGAAATATAATTATTCACAAAGAAAACTTTAACTGACCGTAAAAATATCGTAAGATATCGAGAAACAAAAACCTACTAGGTACTTATTTTTTACACAGTTTTAGGCCACGTTATATCTTATATTACATAGAAATAAGCATTGTATTACATATTAATATTGCCTGAGCATTAAATATAATAATATAGTACTAGCCCGAAAGTAAAAAAAGTCCCAAGATGGAATGGATTCGAATTTGGAATGTCGAAGCATTATTATCTCGACTCGGAGAACCACCTGAATACCCGTAGCACGAACAGCTATCGGAAAAAATAACGCGCGTAAAATCATTCGATAGTGCAATTTTGTATTGGAAATTTGTACAACGCCATCTACCGCCGAATAACGAAATTAAAATTTGTATAGATAATTCTCTATCGAGTAATTTTACGCGCATTTTTTTTCTCGATAGCGGTACATCGGATGTACCCTTAGCACGAACAGCTATCGAAAAAAAAACATCCTTGCATCCTTGTTCAAAGACTGCAGCTCGTAAAGAGGATGCATAAAACGTTCGATTGGGGACGATGCTCCTGGCTCCGACCGATTTATCCGTCACGAGCGACATTAAACTTGCGTGTTTACTGGTTATACTGAGAGATACAATGTCTTTGGTTTACTGTTAAAACTTCGGACCACCAAACGACAAACAACGACTTTGTTCTTGAATTTTTTTAAAACAAAATCAATAAGTATGCGTAAGAAAGCTTCTCAACAACTAACGAAGGGTAAACTAACTTAATTAGGGGTACCTTAATATAAGCAATAGGACAGAAAACAAAATCAATATTATTTCATAGTTTTTTTTTTCAGAAATTATCATGTCATCTTCGAAGAGCCATAGCTTGGCTCCTATGTGGTCAATAGAGCTGCAATCAGGCTTAAATTGTTGTAGGTAATTTAATATAGTTTATAAGTGTAGAAAACATTGTTCACAAAATATGCATAGTTTTGGCCCTGAAGAGCAGAAAGTGAAAAAAGACAGTTTTTCTCGATTTTCTCAGTTTTTCGAAGTTGCAAATTTGAATTCACACTACCTTAACAGACCCATACAACATACCAAAAATGCAGAACTACATCACTTTTTTGTCTATTTCCAACGACTAAGTTTTTAAATAACTTCAAAATGCTTCGATTGTAAATAAACAAATTAGTAAATTTCTCAGAAAGTAAATCTTGTTTTCCTTAAATACGAAAAGGGAAAATGAATGTATTAAACTATTACTTACTTACATATGACCATACATTTTATAATAATAATAATAATAATAATTCTTTAATTCAGACACAGGATCCATATACACAAAACAAGACAATACAAAACAATAAAGTCTACAACCACACTTAATTAAATAAACGTTACAGTCAATATACTTACCTATACAATATGCTAAGTATATTTATACTTAAGAATATATATTTTTAACATTAAGCGGCAATTTCCACCCATCGTTTATATACTGATGTTTGTATAAGTCTTTCCGCCAGCCCCTTAATAATACAATTATGACATGACTGAACTCTGGACATGAACGACGCTATTCTCTTTCGTTGTATTGCGTTAAACGACGATTTTAATTTCTTTGAACTTTAAAGTAGCCTCGAGCTTATAAAGTTCTCGCGGTCGAGGTTACATATCCCAAAAATGGTCAAAACTAGTTTTGAACCCGTCAGAAGAGTTAAGGCTCTTGGTCAAGGAAAACAGGACACATAAGTAATTTTATAATTATCGGAATTAAATGCGAGAAGGAAAATAAACAATGCAGTTAATCCCCACTAAAGAAAGAATTGCAACAACTTATATTTCTACAATACTCTACATTAGTTTGATATTTTATATTTTACCTTATAAGTATTAAAAAAGGGAACTACCTAATCCGTACAATAACAAATCATTAAATGACGTAATTGATAAATTATGAAAAGGTACCTAATAACTTAATATACCTAATTGAATGTTACATATTTTACTCTAAAATGTAAATGTAAGGTTCCTGTGTATCCAAAATGCGACTTTTTAAATACATTTTACAAATAATACACCTACTAAGTATACTTTTGCTTGCGCCTATTTTTAGTCCAATGGAAATAATAAGCAAACTTTTTAAGCAGTGTCTAAATAACCCACACATGACAATATTGAAATACTTTTATGGAACTTGATAGAAGTAAGTAGGCGTTTGATGAAATAGTAGATTGTTATACAAGACGCTAAAATTACCCATTGCATACGAGGTAGTTTTATTCCCGAGCTTTAGCGAGGGAATAAATAGAAACCGAGTTACAATGGGTTTTAGCGTCGTGTGTTACACTATACTTTTCACTACGATTGCGAGAAAATAAAATACAATATTAAATAGTTTATACCTACTTCCGTAAGCGAATCCACTCGTTTTTCTATCCTCCACTTCATAAACTTTTTGTACAATATTTAAATAAATGATTTGTGCTTGACGGCAAAAGATTAAAATTATTTCTTTCCTATTACAGTCACACATCTCAATCAGTTTGTAATTATAGGAAAATTCTAAAGATTTCGCGCCACGGTACCTTTTATTAATATCCGCTGTAGCAGCTAAGCAACACAAACACGCATTCTACGATTCACTCTGTACACAGAGTATAAATAAGTCTATGATTTCACCGAAGAGATGCTTTTAGTTCCATTTTCAAAAATAAGAATGAGAAACTGGGGGCCTATTACGAAACTTGGTCACGATAGTCGTCCGCAGTTCGTCGGTTGTAGTTATTACAAATATTTTTAATATAGCATCGTAGTCCATAGTCTATTGAACGAATAATGACGGATCCACTAGAGAGAAACTGTCAAATTTACGCAATCACTTTGCAATATCGCATACGCAAGTGCTTTGTAATAGGAATCAATCAGAACGAAGCACGGACGCAGCTGCGTGTATCGCATTAAACTTTTCGTAATAGACCCCTAGTATTAAGTCGAGCGAGTTTTCATTCGTGATTATGAATAAAGACTTCTTCGTTTTAGTAGGCTCATTGGTAATAGACAAACATTAAAAAAGAAAAAACTTTATCCCCTAGGGCTTATTATGCTATTTTATCTCGACTCTTGTACGTTACAATGACGCACTTTTTGAGCAAGAGGAGTGAAAATATGCTTTTGCTCTATTACGATTACACAAATTCATACGATGCGCGCTTGTTCCAAATTCAAAATATTTTTATTCACTCGGTGAATAAAACAGCGTGAAACAAACGCACTTTTTCGAGTGGCGATGGTAAAACAAGTATTTTTACCATCGCCACTCAAAAAAGTGCGTCTGATTCATTGATAACAGTGAATAAAACGCGTTTTTATTCACCGAGTGAATAAAAGTATTTTGAATTTGGAACAAGCGCGCATCATATGAATTATGTACAAAAAAAAATAAAACGTCCTGAAAGTATGGAGCTATTCCATAGATAAAGCCACAGTTATACAATTAAATAAAAAAAAAAATCCCGACTATTTTAGTTAGGTTTTTTAGTGTCTTAGCTTTGGGTTCTTTTCTATCTATAGGTTCTTTTTAGTGTCTTAGCTTTAGGTTCTTTTCTATCTATTATAGGGAGATTAGATGTTCAATATGTGGCATCAGTCCTTTTTATCAGGATACGATCATCAGGTCTGGAAAAAATTCAAAGTCTACAGATTGATGGCATGGACTGATGCCAATGCCAGACTGACTGATCATGTAATCTCCCTCTTATCGTGGTTGTTTTATGTAATGGAAAGCTTTTAATTTCATACACTTCTAAAGCTTGCGCGCGTACAGTTCATTAGAAAATTTCAAAATTTCTAATTTCACTATTTAATTTTTCTAATATTGTTTGAAATATTATCGATTTCCTACCTAAATATCAAAATCTGATAACCTATAAATACCTACTATAGGTATACGTACTGCTATTTGTTTTCTCGCAGTCGATGGTAAAAAGTAGAGTACCTACACAACTCGTGAAAAAAAAATTCATCTCGGTCCTTTGTATCCCTCGCTTCGCTCAGGATTCTACTCTTGAATCCCTCGCTACGCTCGGGATTCAACTCTAGAATCCTTCGCTACTCTCGAGATCCAACTTAGTCCCTCGAACTAAATTCCCTTTTTTTCACTTGTTGTATAATCTACTATTACTCTAAGTAGTTACGTATTTGAATCCGTAACTTTACTTTGCTCAGAGGGCCTAGTACGAGTTGTTTCTCACCTCACTTTGCGAATAGTATCGGGTGAAAGAGAGAAAATCATACGAGTGAGTGAAGGAGTGAAAGAGAGAAGACGATAATTAACTATTCGCAAAGTGAAGTGAGTACAAAAACTAACTCATACTAGGCCCTGAGATCTCTACTCTATATACGAACACACATAAGATACTTAGTATTTTGAGGCTCTACTCAACTTCTTGGGATAAAAACCTGACTCAAAGGGGGAGTTACACGATCATTCAGACTGACGCCTGACTGATGCGAGGCTGCCAACTGCACTGTTTTTTCCATGAAATTTCAAAGAAAAAATGGTGCAATTGGCAGCCTTGCATCAGTCTGGTGTCAGTCTCAATGATCGTGTAATGTCCCTCTATGGAATCATTCACACAGCTCTCACGTCTCCAAATTTTAATATCTACATATAAGTTTTGATTAGCCGGTGACAAACGCGTCACGTGACTGTCAAAACTTGTATTGAAAATTGACTGTAACTGAGCTGTGTGAATGATCCATAATATACTGTTAAGGTTGATTATAAATCATACACCACGTTAACAGAAGTAATACTTTATTTCACGACCAGTTCAGACGATAGCTCGAGCAAAAGTGAGCACAATTTTAAAAACCAACGCTTTTATACGCTTTACCATAACTATCATAGAATTGTCCATAGACTTGCAACCGTCAAGTATAAACACACGTGGAGCATAGACTTGAGCCGGAAACACACCATTGCGCCGTGCCGTGTCGCGCCACGGCACGTCAATCAATCTGTCAGTCTTTGCTCCACGATTCACAGACTAGCATTAAACGTCAGAAGGATGTTTTGTCTGTGAGTGATTGCCGACAACTGCATGAACTATGGCAACACTAATGTCAATTTCAAGTATTGTCAAGTTGACATATGACACTCAACAAGGAAATCGCCAACAGATATTAGGATTGATAAACAATTGATTTACAAAATTAATTACTAACAATCGGCCTTTCCTGACAAATGATTATTACGTCCTCGTAATATCAGACGTTTATAAACGATATTGAAATTATAAAAACAAAAAAAACTCATTTAAGTTAAAGGTAAGACATTTTTCTTTTTATCGCAATTATTATTCACATAGATTCGGCCGTCCTGATAAACAATTACGACCTCGTAATTTTCATAGCATCTATGTAGAAAAACAATGTTATTAGTTAAATATTACATGAACTAAGTGTTGCTCTTTTGTAGGGAATTAATTATTCATGTATTTTTTTAATTATTATTATTAAGTAAGATGGCGTTCAATTTTTTTTTTTTTTTTTTCACCGGACATAGGTACCAAGGTGATAACAAATATGTAAAAAAAACTCGCTCAGACTAAATATTAAATATTATTATTGAGTCAGTTCTAAATATTGAGAAACTAGCTCAGATCTGTATCATATATTATACTGCTGGACACACCAAGTCAGTTCTAAATACTGCTGGACACACCAAGTCAGTTCTAAATCTCTGAGAAACTTGCTCAGATCTCTATCATAATATATACTGCTGGACACACCAAGTCAGTTAAATAAACTGAGAAACTAGCTCAGACAATAAATTATTATCAAGAGAAAATATTGAACTACCGGACACACCACGGCAGATTGCAGCTACCAGAAACACTATCAGCAATAATGCTGCTAATATTATAATAACTGTAAGTTTTATTAATTAGTATTTAGTAGAATGTACAGAACTTTCATGTATATTGTGATATTGCATTACTCTTTTATAAATCAAATAGATAATCCGCAAATAAATCTTATATTACTGCAATAAAATATCATATTCTTAATTAAAAAAAAACAATTTATGATTATATTTTAGAATCAATCTAATTCTAACTGATTCCTAAGTATCCAGATTTTATTTATATTGTAACAATCAAGTTTCACTCAGAACTATAACATTTTATATGATTAAAACTATTGTGTCTAGTTTTATTGATAATCAATAGATTACTTATCAGGTATATTCCTATGATTTATAATGTATTTTTTTTTTATAATAGTATATAATATCATAATATTGAGTTAAGATATAATTACGAGAATTATGTAAATAAACAGTATGGTTGTTTTGCTTTTAATTTAAAAAAAAATAAATGCCTTTAGTGTCTACTCACTAGTATAATCTTTTTAATTTCATTGGCAATTAAAATAAAAAACTAACGTGTTACTTGAGGTAGTCAAGGAAGTCTATTCTCTATTATAAATATTTGTGTATCTTTCTTTAGGCTTGGGCTCGTCATTCAAGGAAATGAGGTGCATTTGCTGGTTACTGGGAAGATTAATGTCAAAATCTAGATCTATAAGCTAATTTGAAGCTTAGTTTTTGTGTAGTACTTTTTGACGTGGTATTGCTATAATCTTAGTGACTCTGCAGCAAGCTAACTTTGGAATTTCAATTTTAAATTTATTATCAAATTTTTAGGAATATTATTATAACTATTATCGTCAAAATCGGTCCAGTAAAAACCAAATATCGTAAGTATTTTTCCGTTCTTAAAGGATGCATCTTGATAATCATCTTATAAATCTTGTCAATGAAACATGTTTACAATAGAGTAAAAATGTTTGTAAAACGCCATGGACTCGAATTAAATCATATGAGCAACCAGATTTGAATAATAAATTGCATAAATAAAATAAAGATAGACAGTAAAATTATTACAGATCCCATTGACATTTGCAACTTTTTTTTTTTTTTTACTAATATTACAAATGAATAATCTAATGACAATAATATAAAACCATTGGACGCAAGCTTGTATCTTTTTAGATCCAGCCAACGAAATATTTAAAATTATAAGATTACTCAATAACACAACATCGTTCTGGTTAATAAAATACCCACAAAAATTATTAAGTATTGCTCACTAACTCAATCTGACATTTTAAGTTACCTAGTCAACCTATCAATGACTAAAGCCATATTTTCGGAAGCCTTTAAAATATCAATAATTAAATGGATGAGATGGACTATTACAGAACCATTTTTTTTTAATCGTATGGCGTAATTAAATTGTAGGTTGGTTATTATTATAGGTCCACACACACAGAACCATTGCTTTAATTTCAGTACTGGCTATTTTGAAAAGGCAACGCATAACAGTATTTATAAATTTCTAGAAAAATAATGTACTGGCTAAAAAATCTAAATTGCTTTATTTTGGAAAAGCAAGTCAGCTTCCTTAACAGCTTTCTACTTATTAAAAAAAAATGTTATTGAGAACATTTTCAAGAATATTAATACAATAATGTATATTTTTCGACAATAACAAAGCTTTTGACTTTGTCTCGCATGATATTCTTTTGACAAATTGTGAGAAATATATGGTTTAAGAGGAAATGCGCTAAACTAAATAGACTTGCTTATTGTTGTAAGGCTAACGATTCAAATAAACCAAAAGTCCTCTTAGATGGCTTATCATGAAAACGTAGCTTCAATTAAGCATCAAATCTTAAATATCGTTTACTTTACTATTTTGGGGTTACTCTTATGACCCAAACAAAACTTTTATATCCAAATGCAATGTTTAGAGCAATATGTAACGTTCCACCTACACGTCGACGTCGTGTAAGCAAACCTAAACCTATTAACTCTTCCTTAATTATATATTTTCGAGTGGCACGTTTGTCAAAACCCTATCCATATTTAATTGTGCATAGGGATACATATTATATGATGAGAAGTATAGGCATCATAAAAAAAACTATTATTACCCAGAATGCGGACCGTCGTCTACAAGAGGAACTGTTACATAAAATGTGTGTAGATCTTTAATAAAATGCCACATTCTGTTTGAATGGCTTAAAACAAAATATTTTTACTTATTTGAGGAATATTTTAAGTATCTACTTGTAAAATTGAAATAAAATAATCAAATAATGGCATAATGTGTAAATTGTTTCTCTAAATTGTACATCTATTATTAACTATCTATTATTAATTTTGACAATAACACTAATTATTAAATTGTGTTTTTTTTTTAATTGAAAGAAGGTATCAAGGTCAAAATGTAATAGTCTGATGTGCCGTTGACTGTACTCTATTTTCGATGAGTCAATTTCATTTTCAATCGATTTTATACATTATTATCTACATTTTCAGAGTTCACTACTTTTTGGGGGTAAATAATCGATTGCCGCGTCGTACAATACATTGATTCATACCCAAAAATAAAAGTTCGACTTTGTAAGTACTTATGTGATCATTGTAAGGACAATAAATCATTAGTTCAAAGGAGAACATATTTATTTTATAGCCGGCTCACACTTGCTAATTACAAAGTGTAAAGTTTTGGTTATAAAAATGAGACGCTCAAATATACTTTTTATTCACTGACTATGTATGTTAGAAAACACATCATATTCAAAAGTACTGCGGTTTGTTTGTAAAAAGTTTTTATGGAGCTTACAAACCAAGGTATTTACTTCAAGATATTGAAATTTTTTTTTGTACAAACTTGCATTATTTCTTTTTCTGTATGCCACCTAAGTTTTCATAGTAAATAAAAAAAAATTCATAATAAATTTCATAATAAATTTCAGTAACAAACTTTGATGAAGCTTGAAATAAAACACTTTTAACGGATACTAGCGCGGTTTTATTGAAAGTACTTTGGTAATTAGTTGGTATTTGGTTTGATTTTTGATTTTCCCGACGTTTCGGCACCTTTGCAGCTGCCGTGGTCACGGGGGACTGAAGCTACTTGTGCGCCTACCCTCAAGCGATGAATTTTTTAAGACGTTCAGAAATTAAAATTTAACAAATTATTAATTGGTTTGGTTTTAATTTAATTTTATATGCTAAAAAGAGGGAATCTACTGAAACTACTACCATTTCATAAAATTGGGAGGCCCCTCCAAGAAATAAATGGCGAAAGAAAACTTGGAGAGGAAGGCCGACCCCCTTTGATGAAGCTTTTTTTTAAAAAATCTAAATATCTATTCGTAGTTTTTATGTGTTCTTGTTTTTATTTTATTATATTGAAAATTCAAACTTATTTTGAGTGAGTCTGTTTGCAACTTTCGGCTTTATGCTTTTTTTCCAGAATCATATAATTAAATAAACTAAAAAAAAAACTATTCTGTCAATGGATACTGAAGTTATGATTTTTGTCCTTTTCCTCCATACATTCGATGCATTGTGCGTCGGTAAGATAATACAACAATACACGTGTATCCTTACAACCTGCACCATGGGATCATGAGCCCCTGCCTCAACCAATGGATAATGTATAAATTATAAAACCACAATTAATATCGTTAAGCTCACAAGGTTAACCTAGCGCCGCCGCCAGCTTCTTACAATAAAAGTCTATTACCCACTGTGACTCCTCACGGTACCTACTGTTAGCAGTTATGACGGAGAAAGGAATAGTCTTGAAGACGTTTCTTCCACTCGTCCCAGGTCACGTCCGATGTCTTGTTGATGTCCATACCACGAACGCGTTGCCTTCCAGAGTACCCAGTCGTGTGGTGGTAGGAGGGTGTTCAGCCGTAGATATTCGCCAATGACTCCAATCGATGAAAACATGCGTGAACAGACAATAGCATTAGAATTTCTTACGAATTTAGGCACGTTTTCAGGGTTTCCGATAAATCATACACTATTCCTACTATTTCTAAAATTATGTAACAAGGATGTATTTGGGTCCTTGATAGGAAAACATGGTTTGCCCGGGTCATATTTTAGCGTAAATAATAGCAGAAACGTACTGAACTCTGCATCAAAATACACTTTAACGTACTGTGAAGCTTTGCTCCAATTATTTTTTTTAAGAAAAATTATAAAGACACTTTAAAGACAGAGACAAATGTTTCCGCATAACCGAGCCCTAAATCTTTTCGTCTCACATCAACATCAGGGTTGTGACTTGCACTGGTATTAACTGGGTGGGATAAATTGATCAGTGGTAGAACAAGGTGGGTAGGTGGTAGGCTCACTTGAATTTGCTGATTTTGCACAGCACGTTAATTTCAACTTCTGTTGAAACGTCGTCTGGTGTGGTTTTAAGACGGAAACATTGATTGGTAGAATTATTAATATCAGTGGACGTACCTGGCATAATACACTCCTCATTGGAGACTTGGGGCGCTGGATGTTGCTGTTGTCTGATAATTTGTTCCAGCAATGGGTCCAGCCGCATAATTCGGTCGATATTGTTATCGGTCGCCTCGGAGCTCTCTTCGGTTCTTCTTCATCGTCACTTGAAGTTAGTAGGATGCCGTGTGCGTCGATTGTTCAACGTGACACGTGGTAAAAAAAAAAACGCGCACTTCTGAATTGTTAAGGTTGATTATAAATCATACACCACGTTAACAGAAGTAATACTTTATTTCACGACCAGTTCAGACGATAGCTCGAGCAAAAGTGAGCACAATTTTAAAAACCAACGCTTTTATACGCTTTACCATAACTATCATAGAATTGTCCATAGACTTGCAACCGTCAAGTATAAACACACGTGGAGCATAGACTTGAGCCGGAAACACACCATTGCGCCGTGCCGTGTCGCGCCACGGCACGTCAATCAATCTGTCAGTCTTTGCTCCACGATTCACAGACTAGCATTAAACGTCAGAAGGATGTTTTGTCTGTGAGTGATTGCCGACAACTGCATGAACTATGGCAACACTAATGTCAATTTCAAGTATTGTCAAGTTGACATATGACACTCAACAAGGAAATCGCCAACAGATATTAGGATTGATAAACAATTGATTTACAAAATTAATTACTAACAATACCTACTCATAGTAGAACGGAACAGGTAACAACCCCACGACTCACGACATTTCCGCATCACTCCAGGGTCTGTCTCCAGTTGGTACGGTCGTCCTTCGACGCACAACGCGGCGAAGTCGGTTTATGTCCTAAAAATTATCGATTCCACCACTGATTGTACAAACAAACACGTCATTTGTTCACGACAGAACGAAAGAAGGTTTGATAAATTATGTAGGGGTAGACAAATATTCTCCCAATTCTCCGTCCATTAAAAAGGCCCGTGCCCCATCAGTGGGGATTTTAATAAATGGAAATGATGATGTGACAAAATATCGTATTTTGACAATACAACTTTGGGTTTACCTCAAGATGGCCTATGTCCGATCAAAGGCTTATTAGTTAAAATCTTAAGTTAATTGGCTCTACCATGAGTTGATGCAAACTGTTTACGTTACCGTAAATTGTCGGATATACTATTCACAGTCAGTGCGAGTGAAAGAGACAAAACGATAGATTACGATAGGTATCGTAAACAGTTTGCATCAACTCATGGTAGGGCCAAAGGCTGTCAGTTTCATTGAGATTCTGTCAAATCTGAAAACTTTTTTGAATTTAAGGTAGCCTTAACTTGAGTATTTGGCCGCTAGTCTCCTTCAGGTTTTAAAAAGAAAGAAGAAAGAAAGAAAGAAAGAAAAACATTTATTGGCCTCAACGCATACAACAAAACAGATACAACTTAAACTAAAACACAATTTAAACAAGGAAATAAGAAAGTGGAAGAAGTGCGAGGCCAACGGGTAGCTGTCTCAGCTGTGCTACTGCGGCATTATGCAGAATGCCACAGAAGCGCTGGTTTTCAGACAGCTCCCTAGGCTAAGGTGGTGACGTACATACAGTAAATGAATATATAAACAAATAAAAAGGAGATCGTACAAATTGAAGAAATATTACTTTATTACCAAATACCACCTTACTTAATATTTTGTCATCATTATTTTATTAACGACATTAAATTAATGAAAAAAAATGAAAATGACTCAATCACATCGTTAATTTACCACAGCAAAAAGTCACGATTTAAATACACAGATAACAATAATTAAGTAATACATTCATACCTACGTGTCCAGTAGGGCAGCGAAATGTAATTAGATACACTCTTCACGCATCACTTGTCACTGAGATGTCAGCCTTGCTATCCACAAGCTACTGGATTTGCATAACTGTCATATAAAACAAACCCTTGTTGACATACTTAAACAATCTTGTAGATTCATGTCCAGAGATAGAAATGTTTGATCTAAAACAAACATTTACACGTACCAGTATAACAAGTAAGTATAAAATTTGGCTTGAGCTTTATTTCAGTTTGAAGTTTTGGTTGTGGCTTCGAACAAAACAAAAAAACCCGCCTGCATAAAAAGACAAGTCTACTGAAAAGATGGAAACAAGATTAAATAAATATTAAAGGCAACATGTCATAATAACATGCAGTCGGAGGCATGCATAAAGAAAGTGACATTATGAATGATTGAATTATATGCCTCCGACTGCATGTTATTATGACATGTTGCCTTTAATATTTATTTAATCTTGTTTCCATCTTTTCAGTCGACTTGTCTTTTTATGCAGGCGGGTTTTTTTAATTTTTTTTTTTTTTTATTTATCTCTTTTTAGTTATTATATTTTACGGTCATGATATATCTTTTTGAAATCCTTATAATAAGCCCTTTAATTTGACACCCATATTGCAGTATTCTAAAAAAATTTTTTTTTTTCACTACGTATAATAGCACCGTACAGCCGCCATGTTGGTTTTTTTATAACGCCACCTTCTTAAGAACACTTGGGCTGAAAAGACCAATCTAACAATATTTTAATCATAGAAATCCGTTCAGCCGTTTGAGAGATATGAGGTAATAAAGAATATTACATACATACATACAAACATACTTACAAGATACGCGCGAAAAACATAACCCGCAGTCGGGTAAAAAACAAGCTACCTATTGAATTTTGTAGAGCTTTTATTCTTATTGTATATAATAATATTCCTATTGTAAGCATTTTCGTTAACATAGTTATGAAGCGCTCATGGCGGAACTTGACAGACTGATGATCGTACTCGATCACGTTTGTTAAGCAACGCTCAGTCCGGCCAGGTGTCGGATGGGTGACCGTTAAGTGGCATTACAACTGAGCTTTTCCGTGCTTCGGAGGGCACGTTAAACTGTCGGTCCCGGCTATTGTCATTTGATAACAGTCGTTAAGCCAAGTTAGAGGCCTTAAGGCGGCTTGATAAATTCTAACACCAGAGGTGGCCACTATTCCTCATTCGATAAGAAGAAGAAGATACATTATTACTGTTTTTTTTTATTAAACCTATAGCTTACTAAAAAAGCTCTTAGCTTCGTAACCAATAATTCCAGATGCCTCATTATATTTCAAAGTCAAACTCAAACTTCGCTAGCGGTCGAGCCCTATCTTTCTTGCGTCCATTGGATATTCCCTACTTTTTGTAGCTAAGACAAATTACAAATAATTCGCACCGAAATGAAAATAACTTTAATGGCTGTCAGTTTACCACGCCTACAGGTAGACAACTAAAGTACGATATATAAATAAGCTGATGCGATCACGGGTGCGCCGCCCTCGGTAGGAAACTAGCCATTACCTCATTGCCGCCTCTAGCCATTACCTACTAGACAAATGGACGCAGAAATTAGATATGTGCTGGTGACCTAAGAAATGACAAGCACAAATAGATACCATCTAAATAACTAACTGCCTACGCTTGGTATAACTGAACTTAAATCTGTTTGTTTCTTTTCTAATAAATGGCATTTTATTGGCTATTCCTGTTATTACTTTTAAGATTTTCTTTTTTAAGCTTTTTGATTTGCTTTAAAATGAAAACGAAATCTTACTAAAATTACAAGTTTACCAAAAACACCTAAGAGAACCAATTTGAAGTCTCTGAAACCACTAGGTATATAAGTCATTAACGCAAGTGAAAAAATACAAGTCATTTTATTCATAATAAAAATTGGTTTTTCAGCATTATCTACTGATTACGTATAACTATAGACATGTCTGAATAACTTTACAATGACTTGATTAGTTTCACCATTTTTTATGGTTGGGAAAAATCCATTCATCGCACAAAAAGCGATATGACGCAGCCCGGACACAAAACAAAGGAAATGGATATTTATTATGTACCATGATTAGTTGGTTCAAGCACGCAGTAATTGCTAATGGATGGAAATATCTGCAGATCTGCCTAGGACTTCTATGCATAGGGAGATTACATTGCGAGAATCGAATAATCATTGGCAGCTGTGACGATTATTAACCGTTCTGTTTATACGCGAATGTAATTAATAACTACGGCAGGTATGTAATGAGGTTTGTACGACTCGTTATTGATAGCGTATCGAGTCGATCTTTCACACATGTTAAAGCGACAAGAATCTCGTCGTTAAAATCAAAAACACCGAGAAATGCTGGTCGAAAAGCCGAAATGAATCCATTCTTCAAATAATTTTCCATTTCCTTTGTGAAAAACATTTCGAACCAAACACAAAGCTCACGTAACGTAAGTCATTACATTAGTTCGTGATAATCATCCTGAAAATGCAAATCAGTCACAATTAAATTAATTAGATAGGTCTCTACCTACTTATATGGTGAAATAACGATCACGCTTTCCGCAACAAGTCATTTCCCAGAAGTCCTAATGGCTGTAGTCTCTCCTAGAATTATACTCAACTAAGTAGGTAATACTAGTACAAGCACCAATGGAAAATTGAATAATCATGAAAGCTTTGCTGAAATGAAATTGATTGACGTTTCAATTATCGAGGCGAGGTGTGCGCTACACTATGAAGTCTAATAATGACAGTTAGGTAATCAATTTAGCCATTTTCAATTTTACTTACATATTTTATTTGTGTTTATGTTATGTTTTATTAAAGCTTTAAATAATTATTTACTTTCACCTATGTATATTGTATACCTACTTATGGGATTTCAAGTCAATTTGAAGAAAGTTTGTACTTACTCCTGAAAATACCTAAAATAGTAGTAATAATAGTATATTTTCCTATAGAGTTTCAGATCGGTGAAAAATGACCGATAACGACTATTTTCAATAATTGTTATTAAAATGTAGTTCCAACGGAGGCCAATGGTGATGGACTGTTGCCAAAAATTAGTGAAAAGCAATACTTACTAAATAATATACTTACTAGAAAAAAATCTAGTCGGTATACTAGTACCTATATATTATTATAAACTCGTATCAAATATTATTATTATAACTAATATAGTGAAAAGCATTTAGTAATCGGAATTTCAAACCTAACTACCTACCTATAAAGCAACAATAATTAATACCTGATACCGCTACTTATAGAAAAAAAGGTGATACAGGTAGTACAAAGAATAAAAACTTATTATAAGGTTCTAAAAAAAGATTGTAAACTCGAATCGATAGTCAACAGACTTTGCTTGTGTAATCACACTGTTGTCGATGTACCCTTCGCACCAAGGCTGTTATTCTGCATACTCAGCCGAGTATTATCCTGGGAGCTGACTAATTAGGCAAGTCCCCAGACGCCGAGTGACGCTGTGCCTTACCAATGACATGCCTTGGTATGGCATACGGTAGTTACAACACTCGCATAACTTAATTGTGTTATTGGTGCCTTTCTTTATGTAAAACACTTTCACTGTCAATTTGAATAGTTTTACTTCATTATTATTTCATTCGTAAATAATCAATTCGGTTTCTGGTGTAATGTTACTAATCAAATCCTTATCATGTAAACTTTTCAGTGTATTTCAGCGTTTTCGTATTTCTGTCAAAGATATTACATGTTAGAGAACCACGTTACGTAAGTTTTCTATGAGGATACATTAATTTATATAGAGAGAGATAAAGATATTATCTAATTGAGGCAAACGCAGGCTTAAGTGTCAAGTGTGGCTACTGTTACATATTTAGTCTGTATTCATTGAAATCGCGAGTTGTTTACTTACTGATTACTTTTATCAGCACTCTAAAGAATCTGAACAAATTTATTTAGCTCCATTTATTACACTGACGACGCGCCTGCGCCAAGAGATTATCAATAATTTTCTTTTCAAACAAAATTGTTAAGATAACTGAGATAATAGAATTTTTTCTACAGTTTTTCATTAAACGCGATTTTCATTAAAAACGCTAAGAACAGCGATAATCACCTGCTTAATACAAAGAAATAAAGATAAACTTGCTGCTCCAAGATTTAGGCTTGCAAAAACTAGAGGTTCATTTATGGAGAGGGGCATAGTCTTCCTATGATACCTATATGCATGAATTGAAAAACCATGTTGAAAAGACACTCATGGGTAAAGGTAAAGTAGACGATTACCTATCTAAAAGATCTAAATGCGTGGAAATGATGTTAGACATTAGTACTTTATTACCAATAATCCTGTTGTTCTTTTTTTGGTAACAATAGTAGTTAAAAAAGTCTGGAACGGGTGTAGGAATATGTAGACGATTCAAAAGTGCTTAATTATTAAGTTTATTTAAATAGAGACAATTTGACTTTGACTTTGAATATTTTTTCTGTTGTCATTCGCTAAAATTGAGGTCAGACGCTTGTTAGCGATATTTTTTATTATAAGTATTGTAGATACCGACTAGAATTGTTGATCTAACCAATTTATAAATGCACAGCAACGAGAACACTGTAATTTTTCATTTTCGAGACTGGTATTTTCAATTAAACTATACTTAGTTGTTTTTAGGACAGGAGCAAAAACATATACCTGATGCACTTATCATATTTATATCAAAACAGTTAAAAGTGGGGGAAACAACACCATAAATAATCTACTAGAACTTCGAAACATCCGCTTCCACTCTATAATTTGTGGGCAAAGATAACATCGATATAAAAGTAATTAAGGCGATTCCTAATGAAAATTTTCGATGTGTGACAAAACAGCCGAGCATTAAATTGTACCTCATACGCCGCCGCTCCGAAACAAAAATCATCAGCCAACGGATATGGTACGGTCCAACGCTCAGAAAAATAGCTGTAGTGATCATCTACCTAAACCTACGTCACAAAACTAACACTTTTTTAATGACCTTTAGGACTGCCAGAGTTAGTAGCGGTTTTTTTTCAAACCATTCCCAAAGACATTGATCTTGCAAGTGTTGTAATGAGGAGGTTTCCTTTAATTTGCCTTCAGCTTGAATGGGTTTTTTTTATATTGCTCAAGTTCTGCAAAATTTTGATGTGTTTGATATAAAATATAATAAATTACATGTTTAATTTAATTATTTTTTCTAGTTTTAAACACATACCCAATAATCCTGAAAAAACAAGGTTAGGAAAATTATAAATTATAATTTTATCACGATATTCACGAGTTCTGCTTTCATGGCGTTATTGAAATAAACACGATCGGGTACGATACTTTGATGATAAATAGCAAGAAGGTGAGCATTCACTATTGTTAACGAAAACTGAATACCCTTCACGCTTTTCATTTTCTTCTAGTAAACGATGCAGAAATCGGAATGTCATTTAACAAGAATAGGACAAAACGTCTCAATGTCAGCATTGTAAATCTTTAACGACATAAAATGAAAAATAGATCCTACGAAATTCCGAATAAAGTTTTCACATCAAACGCCAATAATTAATAAATCATTACGGAGGTAATCAATTTAAGCTTCAACTAGGGTAAGTTCTGAAATATTTTCGTAGCAAAACATACAAAGACTTTATTTTCTATCTGATATAATTATTTACTGCTTTGGCTGTCAAGCAAACTAGGTAGCGACTGTATAAAAAGTTTCAAACTGTGACAAAGGAAAATGGAAAAGTTTTATGATTGAAAAAATATGAACGCAAGAAGTCGTGTTGCCCTATTTAAAATAAGTAGCGACGAATCAAAATCCCACATTAATTTACGTCGTAGTTTTTTAAAGTAAACAGCTAGTTGCATCTTTATTGAAATCTTCGCATCTTTCATTAAAATCTGTCGCAGTAACAAAAATCATCCTATTTGCAGAGATGTGAATTATTTGAAATACAAGTATTTAAAATACAAATACAAAATACAAAATACCTATTTGTATTTTGTATTTGAAATACTTTTTTTCAAAATGTATTTAGTATTTTATTTGAAATACTTTTTAAAACGTAATTAGTATTTGTAAAATACAAATTACTTTCTATGTAAATGTCAAGTCAATGTCAAACAAAACAAAACAACTAATCATAGAGCTAAGTAATTTGTCATGTCAATGTCACTGCCAAACAAAAAACCAATCATGAAGCTCGGTAATTTGACATTTATTTATGTCAATGGATGCATACCAGCAGACCAATCGCTAAGGAAACGATCACCAAAGCATACATTTTAACCATGGAAAGTAATTTGTTTTAATATGTAGTTTTATTACTTTCCATGGTTAAAATGTACTCTATGGCGATCAATGATAGCTATTAGTCACCTAGAATGCACCCAATATCACTGTTAAACAAAAAACTATCTACCTACTTTCTATCTATATAGGCATTGTATCCTAGCTACATATAATACATTGCATATTGCAAGTATTGCGACTAATTGCTAAAAAGAGAACTACACTAGGCAGGCGTGAACTACGTTAGCCACGTAAGCCTATCTGGGCGCAAATATAATAACAATAATAAAAAAATAATACGAAAAAAAGGTATTTTATTTGAAAAAAGTATTTTGAAAATACGTATTTTGTATTTTGTACTTAAATACTTTTTTTTAAAAGTATTTTGTATTTGTATTTGAAATACAAAAAAATGACAAGTATTTGTATTTTGTATTTAAATACTTTTAATAAAGTATTTTGCACATCTCTGCCTATTTGTATTGTGGAAATAGAATTTAACGATCTCCGAATCCTTGGCAATGCCACGATAGTTCCAGAGCAAGTTTTAGCGTATGTAATAAATTTCAATTATGATGCACAGGTTGCACAACACAATGTCCACAAATCTGGCACAGTTAGTTACTGAAACTATTACGATCGGAGTGTATAATAAATCTGTGCTTATAATTTTATGAGCGTGCCACAGTCGCGAATGCATTGTGCATTAGCTTGCGTTACGACATCGTAAAAAATGCTTCCACGTAAATTATGCCTTTTGCAATAATTAACTTTTCAAACTAATGTGGACACTTGACAGTTTCCACCTTCATGGCACTTGAAATCCACCTGCATTTAAAACTAAATCAATTTTCCTTGGTAGGTACTTAGATAGGGTAGATATTTTTGATGGCTGTTTAATGTTAACAGTACCTAGGTACCTACCTACCTACTTAGCGAACTAGTTATTCCGCCAAGAGTAGGAATCCTGGACGTACTAATACTTCGATAACATATTTGTTCCCATAAATGCCACGATTCTTACTTTAAGACTACTTAATTAAATGATTGGTGCGAGTTTTTGAATTATCATTATTATTGTTATTTTATTTAATACCCAGAAAATCAATAGGTAACTACCAAACCTACCCTAGGGCTGTACCTATACCCTTAGCAATCCAACCATAACCCCAATAGTTCAAAAGGCTTGGCCAGATCAATGGAGATTGTCATCTTTAATAGATTTAAGGCAGTGAAACTAAACTGCCTTCTCTAACTAAAGAATGATTGATTGAAGCAACGGTTTAAAAATACCAACAACGACGAATGACGTTAAACAGCTATTGTTAAACGAATGATTATATTCAAAAGCGTGTTGATAGGTAACGAATTACGATATTAAATTTCGTCAATTCTATTCAAGCAGCAACGTCGAGGTCTCTGACCCTTCGGGACGTCTGTACTCGTCGCCAGTGCCAAAAGTACCAGCAATTGTTTTTGCGGTGGCCAGACTACACTTTTTGCTCAGTGTCAGAATCAAGTCACGATATGAATCTGTAATTAGGATACAATGAACGAACTTGCGTAAAATTACGTCTGTAGTAGGTACCTACTTACACTATTATTAGTTATCTATTTGAATATGTACCAAAAACCGGCCAAGTGCATCTCGGGCCGAGCGCAGTATAAATAGGGTTAAAGGTGGGTACGTATCAGAATGTCTAAAGTTAGAATGTCTAAACTTAAAATGGCAAAGTTCAAAATGTCAAAAATTTGAATGTCTAACGATTAAAATGTCGAAAGTTCAAAATGTCAAAAACGAAAATGTCAAGCGGTCAGATAGTCCAAACTAAAAATGTCTAAGTTCAAATGATCAAAACTTAAAATGGCTAATAGTCAAAATACATATAAAGACGTAAAGAATTTACTTATGCCTTTCTTTCATTTAGGTACCTAATTAATTAGGTAAAATAATTGCGTGTTAACCTCTGTGTCTCCGCCGCACATCACCATAGCCACGCCGCTCCCTGATTCGGTAGCCAGTGCCAGTCACTGATTCTGTAGCCGCCGAACAAAATCCACCAATTCAGTTTGAAATAGATTTTTTCTGGCGCTTCGCCGGCCGCTGCCGCGGCACGCTCGCTTCGCTCGCTCGGTTTGCGCGCTGGGTTCATGTCAACCTAACATGCTCGTCGCTACGCTCCTCGCACCTATCTCGTGACCTATGGTCTACGGTTTCTAAGTCCCAGTAGACTAGTTTAGGCTCCTTTCCGGCAGCTAAATTTGCTATAAAGCATTTCAGGCGAAGCCCAAAGACCTCCACAGACTCAATTAACCTCAAAGAAAGCGATTCGTTTTAAGATCCAACCCAATTCAAATAAATCATTGTGAACTTTAGACTTAATGACCATTGATATTTCAACTCGTCAAGTATTTGATACGTTTGATACTTTAAATTATGCTATTTTGAAGTTAAACATAATGATTTTCGACATTTTAAACCATTTGAATTTTGATTTTTGACATTTTGAACTTTGCCATTTTAAGTTTAGACATTCTAACTTTAGACATTCTGATACGTACCCTTAAAGGTAGGTAGGTACCTACCTATCAAAATGCCTTCAGAATTTGCAAACACCTACTGAACTGAAGTTACTTTTTGACGTCCCCAAAACTCGTAAACAAAACTGCATATGTCCCAAAAGGGTAAAAATGCCATGATGTGGCTTCCATCGTAATTTTATCGAATTTTTATACATATCTCATTATTTTGTACTAAGCACTTATAAATTGTCAACTGTGCAAGTGCGCAACAAAAGCAGAAAATCATGCCATGCCACGACTCGATGCCACGAGACGTTGGCAATCCATTCCGTGCATATCATTTCAATGTTTACGAAGTAAATTAGATTCGGGACACCCGGGGAATGTGTAATCATCGCGATCATGACCATTGCGTAAACGGTACAGGGTTTGTTTATTAATAGCTTCCATTTTCTTTCTTGAGGAACTTCAAAAATCAACGTCAATTTGTTAATTTACTCATGAAGATGCACTTTACATCAGACAAATTCGCGATTTAGAAGCGTTGGATTCAGTAGAGAATAAATAATAAGAGTAACTTTAGTCATACTTTTATCTTTTTTAGTTTCCCTTAATACCTATTATAGTTTTATATAAAGGTCGTCGGATCATAAATAATAATTCTTTTTATTCCTTATGTTCCGAAAGTAATTAAGAAATATATAGCTGACTAGCGACCCGTCCTCGCTTCGCTTCGATGTAAACTATAGATTTTGTACATAAAGATAAACCTTTTAAATATTTTTTGTTCCTACCTTTAAAAAATAATAAATCATACAATCATAAATCATTTATTTGCTTGAATATGGTACAATACAGATTTTAATAACATGGTCCCCGCATATTCTATACCGAATGGTTCGATGTGCAAAAACTTAATTTTATGTCCAATGTTCATCTGATTCAAAATATAACTAAGTAAAAAATATTAATTAAAATAATAAATAAAATTAAATCACTTACCATGTCACACCAATAAAAAATAATAGAAAAAATTACAAAAATATTCAATGGCCGAAATTATCTAAAGAACACAAGTATACAAGTAATAATAAAATTAAATCATTATATTATTATGTCAAATTATGAACTATAAATGAAATAATTTCATTTTAATGTTTTGTAATTTAGGTATTCATCAATGGTATAAAAATTCATTTCTTTTAAAACTATTGATAGCTTACTTTTATGCTTATATATTTAATAGCTGATGTACGTACAGCTTAAATTATAAAATAAACCTAAGTTATATAATTATTATAAGTATTAAAGTAATATAATACTTATATTACTTTAATACTAAGTATTAAGTATTATATTCCAACTTTCAGCGGGCTGTTCCCTTCCACCACGCACTTATCATATACTTTTAGCATTTTTATACCCGTCGTAACTTCTAAATTTCTGATCAGAATAATTTAAAGAAGAATTTACATGTCAATAATCAACCTTGATCATGAAATATAATAATATTTAGCTGGATAATGATTATATCATGATACGAATGTCAACGTCTTTAAATTCTATCCCAGTTGATTGACTAATTTTAAAAAAAAGCTGTTATTACTAAACTTAAATAGTTATACAATAGGCTAAAATTGGATCAGTATAGTTTTTAAGTTTATTTATTACAAACAAACAACTTTAAGTATAAAATTAGTACTTATAGATAGAAAATCTATAAGTAAACAAAATATACCTACATTAGTGTTCGCCTTGAACCTTCAAAAATCACTAAGTAATGTTTTTCCCTGAGTTATTTCCATGTTCTATTACTTTTTAATCACGGTGTTTTCGTTATTAATGTTTTGATGCCTCATTTTTCAAGTCATTGTCATAAATGATACCTAGTTACGCCGTTTTTCAATGGAAATGGAAAAGCTAATGAGCTTCCAGAAAAAGCTTATAGTTCTCTCATAAAAATCTTTACATTGGCTGACTAAATGTTTTCCTATCTAGTTTTGAGTTTTGAGTTTGACTTGTAAAAAAACATTTTATTCTATGGATAAGTACCTAATCAAAGTTTATGCAATGCAATTAATTTAACAATGTATGTACAACAAAATTAAGTGACCAATTTCAGAGTGCTTGCATTACAAAACGATATAATATTGATGTAAAATTTTGTCATTGCCATACATTATCGAGTGAAGTTGCATCCAGATCACTGTCTTTTGTCAATTTAATCGCATTGTATGATGTCAACCGATCAAATCATTATGGTAATCATCATATTTGGGGTTAAAATGTGATATTTATATCTATACCTTATCGAATAAATCAATAAATAGAGCATTTACCTGCTGATCAAACATAATGATAAAATGTTATCTACCTAGGTAGGTACCTACCTACTTGGGAATTTTATCGCAACCGAATTTATAAACACTCACTTTGCAACGCATAAGTACCTACTATTAAATTGTTTGAAGAAATTATAATTGCTTGTCTCTTTCTCACAACGCAAGGGTGAAAATGGGGCTAAATAAAATACTTACATAATAATAAATAATAATAGGTATCTAACTAGAATTTGTTATAAAGCTCTGACGGATAAGAGACTCTTATTTATTCCTATTATTCAATTCAATTCTTTATTGTGAAATCAACAAGGGTCAATACATAGCAGATCTTAAGACTATTATTTGTATATTTCCACTTCCACCAAGCTTTACCTTTGCAGGTGTATTCATTATTATTGTTTTACTTTACCAAGATTTAGCCAACAAGTATTTTATTTTGGCCTTATTTTAGGTTTAAAGTGAAGAGTGTCACTTCAATTTGATTTGTGACTACCTACATCTAAAACTTTAAGTGATCGCACAAATATAAGAAGTGTATACCACAGGCAATTTATATATCATTGAAAACCTTGCATTGCCATAAAATATTAAAAGTGGGTTTGCTTCACCTATTACATCAAATGCATTCCAAAACCATTATGGAGCTTCTTAAGGCTCGCAACCATCTCACAACTACCTTAGTACGGTCATGGACAACGAGCTTTACTCACGGTGTGAGAGGGCCCTAAGCCTAACCCTAACCGTGGACATCTGCCAACCGTGCCAAGACTGCCAAGGCATTTTGTTTATAATAAGTAGGTACCTACATGAAAATATACACATCTTAATTGCTACTATAAAAACGAGTATTTCTCAAATGTGCGTTCATTTCAATTCATTCATACCTACATTATTTTATTCGTGCTAAAATATAGCAAATGTAAAATTTTAACAAGTTTTCCGACCCACGTTTCTTTGGAAAACTGCTCAGTTTCAACAATCATATCATATAGGTACCTACTTACTTATAAACAATCTTGATAATAATAAAATTATTATCTAAGTAGATTTAGAAGAGATTAGATAATTATATATAGCTCTGATTTTAGAGCGTATTTTTTTACTACGCCAATTTTCTAATCAGCTCTTGTCAGAGTACCTACCTACTGAAATAACATTCAAATTGCCGTTTTCCTGTGTTGCAATCAAAACGCGGTCACGAGTTACGTAAAAATGGAACGGTTTATAGGACAACTTCTGTTTTTAAACAAATTAACACTCCCAAAATAGATGGGGGAAATGGGAGAAATTAATATATCCATGACATTTAAAATTGGGCCGCTTGTTAGTTCATTGTCACCGAATCGGCCGGAAACTGTACGGCAAGCGAGCGAGCATTGAGAGCGAAGCAAGCGGAGCGGAGCGTGTAACTACCTCAAGTAAATAATTAGAGTAATTTGTGATCACAATCACTATCATTTCCCTATTACACACCACTGAATTATGTCCTTCTTTGTTACCGATGTGACAAGCAGTAATGGAGGCAACTAATACGTTTAACAATGACTGAATTTAAGCAGGCTCGCTCATAATAAGTTAGTTTGATAATAAACTTTTCAATTATGGTAGGTACCATTGAAAAGCAACATAGCCCACTAGATAGATATCTAGTGGGCTATTTTGCTTTTCAATGATTACCGTACTGGCAGGGTTGCCCGAAATCTACAGAATTCACGTTCCTAGGATTTCGAATGAATCAAAATTGATAGTTGAATTAGGTAAAGTAAAAATAAAAATACCTTTTAATGTATGTAGTTGTACTACTGTTTAACTGTACATTCTCGTATCATAGTGGTACAGTTAAATATGTAAGCTGTTGAACAACATTCGTTATCTGATCCACCGAACTACCGGCACGGACAAAGGGCGGCAAAAGTTTCGAACGAGTGCGTACGATTTTCTCACCTAGTTCCGAAACGAAACCATTGTTCTAAACTAAATTACCCTCCTCTATTTATATTGGCTCATTTACATATTACAATTTGAGAGCTTTATCTATGCATCGAAATGGAAACGTGATAGGCACATTATTTATGAAGTTCGACAAAAACTATTTCATTGTTACGTTTTTGACAGGTTCAATAAATATTATGGTGTATAATAGATTTTTTAAATATATTTACCTTAAATTTCTATTGTTTGTCAACAGAATCATGGGTGAACTTGGAAATAAATTAGGACTGGACGAGCTAGCGGGTGGAGCCGCAGGTATAAGCAAGGCTTTACTCGCTGAGTTCATCGGTAAGTAGTTCCATTATGTTTTAAAAAGCAAAAATCTAAAATATTTTACTACTTAGAATCACTGTCCGTCTTAGTTCGTTGCTGTCCGTCGAAGAATCAATCCATGCAAAAACAAAGAGAAAATCAGAAAATACAAAAAAGTTACAAAGGCCTACATCATATTTTTCGATTCATAACAGCTAGGTATATTCAAAATTATATTCGCCATTATATTCTAAGCCAGTAAAATGCAGAAATAATTTACTAACGTGAAAAAAATAAGCCTTTTCGAAGCATCATTCAAAAAAGAAAAACAGGAAGTTTTAAAAAGTACGCAATCGATCGCCTCAATAACAAAAGCTCGACACGATTTTCTCTGTTCCAGAACTATTTATTTACTAAGGCCAGTATATTCCAAGCCAATAAAAAGTAAAAATAATTAACGAACTATGAAAAATAAACTGTTCTTCGAAACACCAATAAAAAAAAGAAAAACAGAAAGTTTTAAAAAGTGCGCAATCGATCTTTCAAAACTATTATCTACTATCGGCCAGTTTATAACAAGCTAATAAAATGCAGAAATAATTAAAAAACTTTATGAAAATATAGAATCACTGTGCGTCGAAGCAACAATCAAAAACAAAAGAAATTTACAAAAACTATTATTTACTAATATTGTAAATGCGGAAATAATTTACAAACTTTTAACCAAAACATTAGATTTTTTTAAAAGTGCGTAATAACTTGCTTGTAAAAACGAATGCCTACATCAGTTTTTTAAGTTTCAAAACTATTATTTACTATAAGGCCAGTATATTCCAAACTAATAAAATGCAGAAATAATTTACTAACTTTATGAAAGCATGCTGTGCGTCGAAGCATTAATAAAAAAACAAATGTTATGAAAAACAGAAACTTTTAAAGAGGCGCGCCTGAAAAAACAACTGCCTTGTATGGGCAGTTTCATATTTTTCTGTTGAACTTTAATAATTCCAGTGTATTCCCGCAGGCAATCTCCTATTGAACTTGTTCGGCTGCGGCGCGTGCATCAACATCAGCCAGGGTTCAACTGCAGCTCCCGACATTGTGCTCATCTCCCTCGCCTTCGGTCTAGCCGTATTTGCCGCCGTCTCAGTGAGTATCACTTGTTTTTAGGGAGTTCTAGGTGAAATTAATTACACGTTTCATTGAGGAATGTCTGGAGTAATCTGTTGGAGTAAATTTTACATAAATTTAGAAGTGTTTATTATTATTTTTTCCCGAAATTCTTCGATAATGTCACAATTTGAAATTTTTGTCTTCACACTTTTCCAGTAGTAAATCAAAAAAGATTCAAAAATTTATAAACCTTTTGATATAAAAATAAACTATGTAGGTGAACTACATCGCCATCAAACGCAGCTTCTTTAAAAACTTTTAAAATAAACTTTTAATAATGTAATCGTGTACTTAGACTTACACTTTTATACATTTTATTTGTACTTACTTTCGTACATAAAATAATTGGTAAGTAGTCTAAAATTTTAGGACGTGTCGTATGGCTTTATCTCTGCCTGATAGTGTTTTGATTTATGTTCCTTCTATGTTCATCAATCAACTCTATGGTTGGAACGTAATTATCGCATTATTGTGTCATGATTGCATAACTCTATAATCTCGAGGATACGTAAATACGAGTTACGTACGAGTACCTACATAAAACATCCCTATAAAATTATTGTAAATGTCTTTCTGCGGTTTACCATATTGCTACTTACGAGTAGTATATCGTAGCAGGTGGCGATCCATAGTCTCTGCCTACCCCCATGGGAAACAGGCGTGAGTGAGTATATGTATGTATGTAAGTACTATGTATTGAAGCAAATTATAAGGTCGGAATTTATTAGATTTAACTTTAACAATAATTCTATAGGTCTATAAAATTATTGTAAATGTCTTTCTGCGGTTTACCATATTGCTACTTACGAGTAGTATATCGTAGCAGGTGGCGATCCATAGTCTCTGCCTACCCCCATGGGAAACACGCGTGAGTATATGTATGTATGTAAGTACTATGTATTGCAGCAAATTATAAGGTCGGAATTTATTAGATTTAACTTTAACAATAATTCTATAGGTATTTCCTTTAAGAAATTACTTATGTGTTTGTTTTTTTTTCATGGAAATCTCGAAAATATTTTAGGATAGATGTAAAATTTAGGTACAGGTATTTCAGGTTTTTTTAAGATTAAAAAAACCTGAAATGTTACAATAAAAAAAATAAAAAATACAGTTTGTGATAATTTTAAGCATCGAAAATTAACTGTTTAGAAGTTAATTATGTGTTTAGAAGGGAACAGATGAACATACATACCGATCAAAATCATATAGGCTATTTTATCAAAAGTACCCAAGTAGTTTTAAAGTAAATTAAAAATACCTACCGATTAAACAATCTGCCCGCATGATGGAAATGAAGAGAAAACTCAGCTATATATTCCATTTCTATTATATCTGCCAAAGCGTTATTGACATAAATGCATATTTAAGTAGGTACCTAGAAGGTAACTTAACGTTACAAATTACTAATAAATTTAATTATGTTAATTAATTACAGTATTTTAATAAACTGCAATCAATTGAGTAGGTAGCCACTGCAACAACAAATATAAATAAAGATAATAACAATGTTTATTGCATTAATTTCCTTAGTCGGATAGTGGTCAGATATAACCTTCGAGCCGTGATAAATAAGACTGTAAAGAAAATGAAAGGAAACTGACATTTTTAATTTTTATCTCACTGTAGGTACCTATAAACCGATAACGTTAAATTACCAATACTTAGTAGTTAATTATGATTTTTCTTCTCTTATTCATACCATGTAGGTAATTACTAATGAAGGTTTAAAAGTAAGTATACAAGAAAATAAATGAAGCCTTGTACCAACACGACGATTTTAATCGTGATATGAGTCATCATTTGCGGATATGGTTTTAATCAATTATACAATAAAACGTTTTCATTATTCTTATTTCAATGACATAATTTTTATCTTTTCCATATTTTAAGTTCCACAACTGCACCACAAAATGTAGAGTTTGTGTGTTCTTTCTATGCAGAAGCACTGGCGCTGGCTGGCCGTATTCGGAAACGGTTCCGTCTTTTGTTTTCACTTATTTTGTCGGGTTATACCTAATACGTCCATGAAAAACAGACTATTTTTCGAGCAACTTTACTGTCTACTTTACATTGTGTCTGCACCTTCTAAATGCATTGTTTTTCATCAGGCGATAGGTCACGTATCAGGCGGGCATATCAACCCAGCTGTGACAGCAGGCTTAGCAGCGACCGGGCGCGTGAAGCCCATCCGCGCCGTGCTATACGTGATAGCGCAGTGCGCGGGCGCAGCGGCCGGCTCCGGCCTCCTGAAGGCGTTCACGCCAGACCGTGCGGCCGGCAGCTTGGGAGTCACCGGTCCGGGGACTGACGTCACGGTCCTGCAGGCTTTCGGCATCGAATTCTTCCTTGGATTCGTCCTGGTGTTTGTTGTTTGTGGGGTGAGTTAAACTTTTTGGGATCTCTAACAACAGCATATACGCATGACGATAGCACTCTTGAGTGCCAGCGTGCCGTTGGATTCATCTTCTGTCATTTATCATATTAGATTAGTCATTGCGTTCCATGTTAACGATTAATTGACATTAGGTACCTATTTAAGTCCTGTTAAATTGAATGTTTTTCTAGATATACGCCAAGAATTTAAAACAGGCAAAAACAGATTATTTATGGTTACTTATTTATGATTATTTATGGATAACAGATTATCTAGCTAGCTAGACAATTAAAACAATAGAAATGGTAAACTAATTTTGTAATACACATCCTTTAATTCGGTTAGTTTCCAACAAAAATCTATTATACCTATATATAAGATACGATCAATATAAATGGTATGCAAAAATGTCATTAGTCTTCAACGCGTAGGCCAGAGCCTACAATACCAACCGATATCACAGAATATAATAGTACTAACGTCCGATATGCTACAATTACACAATCACGTTGGTAGGTATACCTACTGTGGTAGGTACATTATATTTTTTATATAGTTTTCCTTGTTTTTCTTCATTTGCTGATTGTTTTCTGCATCATGTTAATAATACCTAACACATTGTTTTTCTACGACAATTATGTAGTTAGGTACCTACTGGCATTGAAAATAAAACCTAGTGACACCACAATGAAATCGTACCTTACAAGTTATTCAACGCGTAATAAATCGCGTGTTGTAGTCCTTAATTAACATGACCAATATTGCATCATTCCTGTTATACTATACAGTAGGTATACAGTATGCCATAGTAATTACTAATGATAGCGAATGACAAAGTTTCGTGACAATATATTATTAGCGAGGAATCCTTGCCAATCCGCACTTGTGCCTATTAAGAATGATGACTTGGATACTTGATTATTTTGTACAATTCAAAATTAATTGCTGGTGCGTCGGAGTAAGCAATGAAAAATGAGATTTTCCGTGAAAATTGCGCAGAAAAATGTACAACTGATTAGGGATTTTAACTTCATGATTTCGTATTTATTTCGAGTTAAGTACGAGACTTTTGATTTATTTTAGAGTTGCATAAGGCTTCACTTTGCTTTCATCATCACATCAATTAATTATTTAGGTTAGGTATACTTTCAAAAGTAATATTTTTTTCCTTTCTCCGTTGAAATTCAAGAAGTTGATATTGATTGTAGCAAAACGTCTGTTCTTAAAATTAGGTAAAAATTTATTGCTTGACCATACTGACAAATTATAAAATACGATGGTTTTTCCTTTTGTCATTTTGTTTATTTGAAATTCCCTAATTGCAATGCAAGTTGGGGATTACAAAATTACGCTGTCAATTATTGTCCTTAAATACTACTAGTGTAAAATTTCGCGTTAGTCTTCTAGATCGGCTGTCATTTTTTTATGAGTTTATAGTTTTTCCGGAAAAAAACTGTCTAGAAAATAATTTATTTTGAAACCATAAAACTTGACACATTGAAACATGGTAATTTATGAATCGATTAAGTTCACTGTTGATTTTCATCAGGCGCGATTGTATCAAGCCCTAATCGCTGAAACACTTAGACAGCGTTAATAGTTTAGTTTTTCAGTCAACATTGAAATCAATTGATCATTTAGCTACAACGCTACTAAGCATTGTTGTACTTCCCTAACAATCTTATAAATATCATTTATGTTATTTAGCTCATTACAATGATATTAAATGTAAAGATAGGTTATGCGCTAACATCATTGCTATTTAAAACAGCGTAAAGGTACTATAGATACACACATTGGCCGCTGCATGCGCATTGGCTGCCAATTGACAGCGCGTCAGCTGTCTCCTTCACTCCCACACGCAAAGCAGACAGCTCGCTCTTTGTACAATATGGCCGAATCAAGTAATAGAAAATACATATTTTTATTAAATACAGTACTTACGTGTGAAATAAAGCATTTTTCCGATCTCTGACCGTTGCTGTATAATTTGTACATCGTCTAAAGACGCAAGTAGACATTTTTTTATGGTATTTCACAATTTTATTGCGTCTGATTGACGAGAGCCGCGTGTGTTACCGTGTCGCGAGACTGTGCATGACTAATTGAAAGTCGGGCAATTACCTGACTTTCGTCTTGCCATTGTGAAGCGCGGGTAACCTATCTTTACATTTAATATCATTGGCTCATTAGCAAAAATATTCAATTACTTACCTACTTAGCTACGATCGACCGAACTCATCCAAAAATATTAGAAAAGAAGAATAATAGGTACCTTCTTACCTTCTACGGGCAAAACATCGCGTGTTGAACTGCAATATTGTTACCATTTCGTTTGCAAAATAAATGCTCTAAATGAAACAATGGCAATAAATAACGCAGCTGTCATGTAACTGTAATTTGTTTAACTAAGTGTATTTCGAGTATTTATATTGATAAAGTTGGATTCCATCGGCATCGGTGCGTGCCAAATTATCTCATTACATCGTCATATGTTACGGTTAAATCCAATAATATCAAATAAAAAAAACACAATAACAAAAATCTAATTCGATGAAAATGCTTCAGGAGTTTGAATGTTTATTTTCAAGATCTAAACTGAGTTGTATCGAGCTCAGGAATTTAATCTTATACCCATTAAGTATCTAGGTAAATATAAAATATATCAGAATATTGAAGCTTACCTAATTGATTTGTGTTGTGTGTAGGTGTGCGATCCCAACAAGCCCGACAGCAAGGCGACGGCTCCGTTGGCGATAGGGCTGACGGTGACCCTGGGGCATCTCCTGGCTGTGGACTACACCGGATCTGCCATGAACCCAGCGCGCTCCTTCGGGTCTGCCCTCGTCGCCAATGTCTGGGCTAGCCACTGGGTATGTAGCTACCAACAATGCATTTGTTTAAATTGACTATTGATGTTCTATCAGCCAACAATTAGGAGATGAGGAAGTGAGGAGCTCGATGGCGCAGTGATTTAGCGCCTGACCCAGCGATTGCGGAGATTAAGTAACATTCGCAAGGGTCGGTTATGGGATTGGTGACCAAAAATTTATAAGCACCTCCGTACTTCGGAAGGCATGTTAAGCTGTTGATCTCGGCTGCATTTGCAGTCGTTAACAGCCACCAATCCGCATTGGGCCCGCGTGGTGGGTTATGTCGGTAAGAATATAGCTGATGGTTAATTGGAGATAAGTCCGACTAAAACGTTAAACGTTTCAGGAAACGTTCCACCGTTTTAGTCGGTCATTCGACTGCTTAGATTAAATAGTTAATTCTTTTTTTTAACTGACCCACCGACCTACCTACTTAGCTCCTTCCAGTGACGCTAGCGCATGCTAATGGGGATCTCCACGCAAAGCTTAAGCTAGATGGCGCTAGCGGCGAAGCGACCGCTATCAATGGATTTGATTGGTTAAATTACGTCAGAAATGACACTTGATATTTGAAACAGCCATAATCAAACGATTTTAGGACAAACGCTTGTGGCGCCATTAGTTCCTCAGTATGCATCCCCATTGTAGACAAACTAAAGCTTCAAGAATTTAGCTTAAGTCAAGTCTAGGAGCGATGCTTGACAAGCACCACACACAGAATAGATAGATCGCCGGTGGTCTATTAAAAGTAGGCCACGCCCCCAAATGGTAGATGCAATGTAAATGATTGACAAAAAATGCTTGATCGTAGGGGCTACTTAAAAATTAAAGCGCGGTTTGAGCATGGGCGTATCTAGAGATATTTTCCAGGGCGGGCCTTTTTTTTTTTTTTGTATGCCGAGGAAAAACGCATTTACGCGCTTCCCTTTCCGCAAGTGATCGGGAAGGGGGAAATTCTGGGGTGTGCACAGCCCATCCGACCCCCTTCCCCCTCCCTACGCCCATGGTAGTGAGACCCCCCTGTGCCCTTGTATATCAAAACTTACAAGTCTTGTACTTTTTAAAAAGAAGCATTTTCCTTATGAAAATAATTATTCCAGAAATCTTTTTATCAAAACACGTTAAATAAAACGGTACAAATGTTTTTGTTTATTTAACTAATATGTTTTCACACTTATATTAGTCATTTCGTTAATCAAAAAAATCAAAACTTGTAAAAAAACTTACAATTTGTAAAAGACTCAATGTCCGGCGACTCTCCATTCCGTCTGACAATTTTTACAAGAGTCTTGCATAAATTATTTGGAAAAAGACATAATTTACATGAACTTGTAAAATTTTACGTAGCTTGAAAGTTTTGATAAACAGGGCAGGTATAATCATTACATTAACCTTTATCGTGCAGGTGTACTGGGTGGGCCCGGTAGCGGGCGGGGTCGCGGCGGCGCTGCTCTACGTGCACGGGTTCTCCGCGCCGCCGCAGGAGACGCCGCGGTACCGGCCCGTAGCCGGCGACGAGAAGGAGGTAAAACGACTGCCGCGATAATTATTACATACATTATCTCTATTTATTAAATAAATACCTTGGCAAACAAAACATAGGTAAGTACCTACATAAAAATATGCAAACATTTTGAAAAAGTTGCGGTAAAATACAAAGCCATCATCGAAATGATGTACTATTGTAATGTAATTACTTATCTATTTATATTAGTTTATGATCATTTTTCTTTATCTTCAAATTATTTTATTTGCATTTAATTTATTGTAATTACCTACTTGCTTGCAATAAAGTACATTTCCTGCATGTAATTTATTTTATTTTACATTGTTCTCCTTAAAACATAGGTAGGTACTATTTAGGTAGGTACATAATTTCTTATTCTTCTTTTTAAGTAAGTACAATATTTGTCCAAATTCTTTCATATTCCTTAATTTACTTCTTGTCAGCAAAAGACGTCCCGAATGGGTGGTAGGGGAAAAAAACTGGACGATTTAAAATAACTTTTAATAAGTCTATTTAAATAAAAAATATGTCTATTTCTTCTATTTCTATTTCTATTACACACAGCAGATCTCCGTTCTGCGGTTTGTATTGTAAGGTAACTGAACTATACACTTCGAAATTTTATCTGCACTTCTTTTCTTGTCTAATAATTAATAATTACACGATTGGAATGGAATGTCAGTATTTCTCATTCAACTCACAAAGTTTGCATTGCAGTACTTAGTATTTTCTTTTCCTTTTGAATAACTTACTTATTGGTTAAAATAACCAGAATTAGTCAGAGAAATAACAATATTGTTAAATCACCATATAGGGTGATTTAACAATAGGCAACATGACATACATATTATTGTGTGAACTATTTGCGAATATTTGGATTATATCATCGTAACTACACACAAGCCGTGCCGCAACAGCAGCCTGCAGAAACTGTATAATGGTGTCGATTCGGTTGGCAACGACTTAACTAAATTGACAGGACTAAACTATATTTAGTTTTCCAGCCTTTTCTTTCTGTATCGAAAGGACAAGAACAGAATGCTAAAATTAAGTTAAGTCCTGACAATTTAGTTAAGTCGTGCTAACCGAATCGTCACCATTATAAGCTTTATTATCTTATCTGTGGCGAATCACATCAAAATCTGTTATTTGTGTTCTATTTTGATATAATTATAATAATAATTAATATTACAAGCGTTCTGGACGTCCTCCTCCCTCCGCGTGGACTGTTGAGCATGGCGTAAGCATTTAGATTTTTTATGTTAACTCCGTCTCAACTCAAAAGCAATGTGACTAATAAGATAAAACTAAAAACCTTTACTTTATTTTTTTTTATTCGATAATATCAGAACAGGGATAGCTCTCGTCAATGAACAAAAAAAGCAGATTTTCTCAACTGTGTTCGAATTCAATGCCTTTTAGGCCCTAAATTATAAACGTGACAATTCGTCACCTGTCATGACAATTTCATAAACATTGCGATTAGAAAAATTGCGATTGCAATTAGAAAATAGAACAAACTACTAATAGCTACATCGCAATGTAAACCAAATTGTCACGTGGAAGCATGATTTTTGCACTACCAAACCTACCTAGCTGTCGAGAAAAAAAACGCACGTAAAATTACTCGATAGAGAATTATCAATGGAAATTTTAATTTCGCTATTCGGCGGTAGATGGCGTTGTACAAATTTCCAATACAAAATTGCACTATCGAATGATTTTACGCGCGTTAATTTTTTCGATAGCTGTTCGTGCTACGGGTACTGGTTTCATATTTGCATTGAAACATGCCACTTGAACGTCTATTGATTGATCAGTCTCATCTCATCTCGTCTCATGTCAGCTTCCTAAGTACCACACATTCAAAATTATTATTAGTAAAGTTTATTATAGGTTTAAGACACTTTAATGTAAAGCAAACATAAAACAGGCAAATTAAAGTTATCCAACCCTTAATTCTAAAGTGCTGTTATTGACTTAATTTTTCACCTTGAGTTCACATCTTTTTTTATCATTTGTCTTTAAATTTTTCATGAAATAAAGGTAAACAATCTTGATGTATCTTTTATCACCAAGTGGGCCCAGGTTATACCCCATTGTGGGCGATAATCGCTTGCACTCGGTGGCAACTTGAGAAGCAGCATTTCATACACTCGACATTCGTCGGAGTCGAGATCAGGACATTACGTATAACTAAAAAGGGTGTTACAAAAAAACCATAATGCCGAATATGGTAGATAGGGACCATCAAACTGAACAACTTTTACTTTGGGACCAACTCTGAAATCGCCAAAAAACAGCTGTTTCATCATACCTATAACGATTAACAACGAAAATATCAAAATGTGTAATGTAACAGCAGATATTTTTTTGCGATTTCAGAGTTGGTCCCATAGTAAAAGTTGTTCAGTTTGATTGTCCCTATCTTAACCTAGCATATTCGGCATTAAAGATTTTTTTGTAACACCCTGTTTAATAAAGATGTTTTAAAAAAAGATACAGAAGATTGTTTACCTCTACCATTACTTACAGTTTACTTACAAGTCTTTTATATCCGCAGCTGAAGCGCCTAGACGGTAAGACTGAAGACCTGGCCTGAGAGCGCGCTCCCCCGCCCCCGCCGCCCGCGCGCGCGCTTGACGAGCCGCGCCCCGCGATACACACATACTTATGAACAGAGCCGACACGATACAAACCGTTAGTACGAACCGACTCCGACGTCTTATGCATCACTTTCCACTCCAATATGAAACACAAGATTAAATATAACAGAAAATACAAACACAACTTCTTTTAGAAAAATTACGAAGAAATTCACTCCCCCTTTTATAGGAAACATTAGAGAATTGACATCAACCGAACCTCGAACACGTAGGTAATGACGAGAAAGACAAATACACCTTTCTTTTATAGCGAACTTTTACAGCAAAATTTTGATGTATACAGTTTAGAACTTTATCACTCTAAAATCTTTTACTTTTTTAAAAGAAATCAATGACAAATGACAACTACAACAAAGTGACAAAGTTCTAAACTGTATACCTACATATTTTTAGTCGTGACTGCACACAGCAGCACGCTAGGTTTCCACTACAGTATGCGAGTTTTCCTCAATCGATTTTGGACTTAATATCCAACAAACTGAGATACAAAATCAATTAGAAAAATTGTTTCAATTTTGGATAAGTTAATGTGCTGCTGACTGTACAAAACTACAAGTACATGAGATACCTACCTAATAAGTAGTTTTACCTCAATTTGCCTTTCAGTAGGTACAACAAACTAATTTGGATCAAAACAATAATGTTGAATTGATTTTGTGCCTAATTTCCCTACAATAACTTTTTATAAAGATTTAGTTATTTGTTTTAAATAAAACAAAGGATCGAAAGCACTCTAATGTACGAATATTATAAATAATTTTAAAATAAAGATTTGCGTTAAGTACTTTAAAATATCAATCACATCACATGTTCAATAATTACAGTTGTAGCTGAAAGAGAGATTATTTTTATACCCGTAGTATAATAAATAATACCTAAATAAATAATTTATTAATTTTATAAAATGCAATTTTATGTAAGTAAGTACGAGTATAGCACAGCTATCATTCATTTTGTCGAATGGTATGCTATAATTTTTGAATGAATTAAATTTTTAAGTGAAATAAATGTGAAAGTGAAATTGAATATTTAAGCAAAGATAAAAATATTACCTATTAACAACGTGTTACAAAAAAATGATAGGGACCATCAAACTGAACAACTTTTACTATGGGACCAACTCTGAAATCGCGAAAAAAATCAGCTGTTTCATACATTTAGATTTTTTCGTTATAAATTTTTGTATGAAATAGCAGATTTTTTCGCGATTTCAGAATTGGTCCCATAGTAAAAGTTTAAAGGTCCCTCTGCTATATTTGGAATTTTTGTACCACGTTGAATAGGTAATAATATAATTATATTTTTTGTGAATGACAAGTGAAAAAAGTTCCAGTTCGTTTTGTACATTAGTAAGTGTTGTATCTGGAATACACACAATAGTATCAGGTTATTGATGTGAATTTTGTTTAAAACCATTTGTTTGAAGAAGTTTGTTACTTTTAGTTGTTCTATCTCACGAAGTCCGATGAATTAAAAGAGTTTCAACTTTATTGCAAGGAGATAAGAGCGTCAACGACGGACTTCGTGAAATACAACTATAGTTTTGCATAACCTGATATGCTACTGTGTTAAGACATACTTAACTATAATAAAAAGATGTTAACATGAAACTATAATAAGTTTCCTTATTGAAAAAGAAAAACACAATTAAGATTAATTAAATATCATAAGGTTATTGCTCTAAATATGTACCTATCTACGTAAAGAAAAAAAGTACTCAGCTTTATTTGTAATTTAAGTTATTTTTGTATTACTTAGTAGATATAGTTATTGGCCTCTCATATAACATGGCTATATCACCAACTTTATAAGTATTTAGTATTGACACCACGTTTACTTTATATACTTAAGTATAATCTTGAGATGTCAAATCTGTTTAGATTTCTATTTGAAGTCAAGTGTTCATTACTTGTTTTAAGAGATGATTGGGAACATTCTGTAACTAGAGCGAATGAGAACTAGTTAATTTATGAATGTGAAAATTGTGTCCTTCAATCTTAAGTTTAAATATACTTATTTTATAATATTTGTTTGTTTCATTTATAAGTACCTGTTCGCTACATTAATATAATAACTTTACTATGGCTATTGCGCAAATAGAAAAGTAAAGTGTAAATTTTAAATATTTTTCAATGCCCCAAATATAAGCAATAAGCTATGAATCTCGATATTGCTAAATGTGGCCACTTTTGGAACTATTGAGATGCACGACCTATAGCTTAAGTTTGAGTTCTTGAAAATATATTTAGAAAATGCATGATTTGCGCAATATTATCTAAACATTTAATCTAAGCCCCTTGATTAAAGGTAATTGATTTATTCCCACTGCTGGCGCTACTGAGCTCATCGAACCACCTTAAAATTTATTTTACTTAAAAGTATTTATACTTGATGCTTTGTGATTAAGTATTCGTTACATTATCTAACATTTATAATATAAATATACAATAAGTATATAACTGTAATCAACACCAGATTACAGTGGCACCGCGGTTGCGGCGGGTATCAGTTGATCTGGTCGCTTTACACAATTAATAATGCGGTTTTACTAAGGACAAACTAGCTATTGAATTTTTCTGATCTATTTATGAAATAACAGGGACAAGTTCCTACTACTTATTGAAAACAAAGTGATAATTACGTATACATTATATTTATTTTGATAAATAGTTTTTGTTACAATCAGCTTAAAACAAAACGGTTTAAATTAATTAATTACCTACATTGAAGAGGATTACAAAACTGAATAGACTTTTTAAATATTAAATATAAAAAATTCTAGAATGTCCTATCCTTGTTAAAAGGTACAAGGCATTTTTTAATGATACAAACTTCACAACGAGTTGTTGTCTATAAATGAAAATTATATCAGTCTTAAATCTTTGTTTGGACTAGCATTTGAAAACACAATACAAAAACGCGAATAATACAATAAAAGTGTTTTAATTATTGCTAGTTAGAGAACACTTATTTATTATACAACAATGATTAAATTATGTATGATTTAATTAAATTATAGAATTTTTGAAGATCTATTAAATTCAATAAAATATATACAATGAGACTAAGTTTTACAAATTCATTATAAATAATACCAACTAATTTATTATTCATCGACTATTACAGAAATAAATGTATTAAAATGTGAAATAAATGCCGCATAAAAATAATTCGTTCCATAAAATAATATGTCATGTGATGTAACGTTTCGTATTTCTTATTACGTGCGTAATATTTCTTAATTTATATTCAACTTTAACTAAATCCGAGGACCGCTGTTGAAGTACAGTCGCGTTCATTAATGTAATGTAAACACTTCAGTCAAAAAATCAGCAAACTTATGATATGACCTTTAAAAGTCAACATAAATGTTAAAAGTATCAATATTGTTGAACTCGACTGTACTGTACAGAGGCCAATGTCTTTCTAACCGTGCGTTGTCAATTATAACATTTTGACAGAGTTTTATTCTCACTATGTAAAGTGACGATAAGGCCGAAGGTGGAAGCGCACTATACCCGGAATCCTCATCACTGAGGAGAACACTGTTTACAACATTTTGTTAATTAACTAGTGGAAACTGGAAACGCACGGTATCCGAGCGTTTTCACTAGTCAATAATTGTGTTATGTATGACAGAATTCAAATTCGCAACTAGTCAATAGTTTTATAGCGAAGAAAGATTTCCTGCTGCTTTACCTACGGAATAAAGTTTAATTTGCTTTGGCAGCACAGTTCGATGTTGAGTGTCAGTATTTATTGTTGAGTATAGTGGAAACGCACGGTAATACTTATTAAGAGGGTTTATACAGCACACTAGCGCTGCCATGCCACGTGGTCACTTTTCGCAAAAAAAAAAACTCCCAAAAAAAACTCCAAAACATTGTTTAAGCGATAAAAATACCAAAGCTTCTTCGGAGTGCACTAGAAGAACACAATTATTATTCACAATTTCGACTTTATTTAAATGATTTTTTTCCAATGGCGGCACTAGTGCGGTATAAACGCTCTTAAATGAAAAAGTATAAAGAAGAACGGTCTCCTTTGATATTGCACATAATATGGACAACAATGCTATAAAACTACAAGGTTGTTTTTCCAATTCCTAAGTGTGGGCGATTTTAAGAAATTCAATTTATTTAAGGTGCACTCTTATTCATCTAAAAACAACCTTTATTATTTATGCAACTATAGTGTACCTTTACAGTGGATGGAATTAATTAATTTAGAACCGAGGAGGATATGGTAACAAGACGACGACAGACGGGGTGACATAATTATATTTTTACTAGTTACATTATAACGGGTGTAAAAAACCTTCAACGAAGCCGAAGTCCACGTATTCCGCCCATCATTAGGATCATTTTTGTCTTTGAGACTATACCTGGGAAACCAATAGTTACGAAGTTATGGAAGGTCAAAGTAAAAAAAAAAATATTTTTTATGAAATCTTATTTTATTCGTTATTTTCTACTTTTTGTCCAAAGAAACATTATTAAAATTTTAAGTTCAAAACGTCGTCACTCGATGTATTCCATGAGCACGCACATAAACGCTGCCTTTCAACTCGGTCGCACGCAGCTGTGTAGCATACACTCGCAGGTGCGGCCTGTTGTACGCGTTACAGTGCGTGATAATGTTTTTTTAACACCAAAAATCAAAATCGTTTCCCAGCAATAATTTTGAACAGAAATGGTCCTCATGATGGGCAGAATACGAAGACCTCGGCTTCGTTGAAGGTCTTGTTACACCCGGTATTATGCACGCGTTCATTCACACGCCTTTATACAAACGTCTGCTAACTTTCGGCAAAAAAATATTTTATTACATTACGTGACACAGAATTATTTACATAATACTTAATTTAATAACTATTTATTATATAACATGTTAAGGCTAATACCCGAAGTGTGGCTAAACCTAGTTTTAGCCGGCTAAAACTAAGTGAATAAGCTCCTTCTGGGCAAGCTCGCTTCATCGTAGACCCTGTCTTTGCTTTTGGGCAAGACCCCCAGTCTTGCTCAAGAGCAAACCCATTAAATATAAAAAAAAAAATGGTGTAGCCGATAGCTGTTGGCTAAAGAGCCTTAAATTTCAAGGTTATTTTTTTTTAACAGACAACAGAAATAACTTTCTTAATACCCCACCTAGTATTAGCCGCTAGCAAATCGGCTACATCTAGTTTTAGCCAACAGCTATCGACTACACCTAGTTTTAGCCGGCCAAAACTAGGTTCAGCCGCACTTCGGGTATTAGCCGTAACATATACATATTATTATAGTATGTTTTTTTCTAAAAGTTGATTCAATTTAAAACTAAAGTAAAAAATATACAAACTTAAATATATTTACAACAAATAATACTCCTGTTTATTTAATATACTTAAATAAAATGCATAAAATTCATTGGTTTCAAGTATGCGTGTAAATCTTAAACTGTCCATAGAACTTTTTTTCCCCTAAAGAAAAAGAGGGGTGTTATATAAGTTTTATATGTACTTATTTGACTTCCTCAATTCCAATTCAATGTCAATGATAGATTTTATTATGATGTATAAAAAATACTAAAAATTCAATATAAACTCAATATTAAAAAATATAATCACTGATATTCTGCTATAAATGCATTATTCATATTTTTTTCGATGTTCTACTTATAATAAAACTGTACAGTGAAATTATTTTAATCTTAATCAAATATGTAACTAGATTTGTTCACAGTTCATTTAAGCATATAAGCGCTAGAAAGAGAACAAAACATACAGTTTTGTTTTACGTATGAAAGTCCCTAGTATAGCAATATCTTGATCATGTACAAAAGATTTAATAACAATACTACATCATAAGTTCGAAATATTCCGTACCTACTCAATATTTAAATCCAAAGAGATTTTCTTCCATATTAAGATTAATCAGTAGTCTTATAAGGTAGATAATTAAAAAATGCCATTTAATATTTTATGAAAAATTCGATTCGTAATCTTTCTCTTGTTGATGCACGATTGTGCGGTAAGATAGAAATCATTTATGATCAATCCTTTTGGTGTAGTTTTTTATTTAAATTTCATATTACCTACCCTATTCTTCTAAAAGAACTTATAGGGGCCTACTAACAGTTACATTTTATGTAATTACCAAAAAAAATGCAGAATTATTGTCACGTTGGAAACTTATTGTTTCCATTTTCACTATATCTACAGCTCTATGCATTCCACACTAACTTATTCTTATTCAATAAATATATACAATTGATTTAAACCACTCTTTTGTTTACACAGATTAAAAAGTTTAGCACACTAGATGAACTTAAAGCACTTTTGTTTGTCATGCGGTATTCGTGTTTTGAAGAGAACGGAATCGGCTCGGAACTGCGTTGAAAGTAAGGGTGTATAGCCCATTACCTGCCGAGAAACGTAAAATAATGTCACAATTTATAAAGCATTGGAAACGTACTATCATGCTATTCTAACTTATTTTAATATTCTATTGAACTTCGTAAGTTGTTTTCGACCGATAAAGACGAAAATTATTTGATAGACTATCCAATTTATTACGAAATATTTATTACTAATGAGGAGAGTAACATATTATGAGAAAAATGTATTATGATTTGAATAAATGTTTTTTTTTTTAATTCTGAACATTCTGAATAAATTATGTCTTTTCTTCAATCCCACAACGCGTTGGGATTTTGGTAACTTAAATTCGCGTCGTGGTAATTTCGCTTTGTGGTCTTTCTGTGATTACCACAACGCGTTGTGCGCTTATAAGAACTAACACGAATTTCGCGTTGTAGATTTTAGCAGGGACCACAACGCGCTGCGAGCGTATTTTTCGCTCATCGACACCTGTAGCACCTTCGCACCTTTGCCGCGAAACCGTACCAGCGGCACCGCGGTAGTTCCGCCATAGTTCCGATCCATTCCATGAGTTGACTTCTATCGACGACGTTATATGAGGATCACAACTACGTAGCGGTTTCGCGTGTGTCAAAGGTCGGAGCTGATCGGGTGGAATCGCGCCTGAAAAATCTATGCATTTGAACAGGGCACTTATTGTCTAATTTTAAAGTCTATCGCAATCGCTTTCAGGGTGTGATGTGATACATTGATACTTTATGTGATACGACCTCCGTGGTCGAGTGGTTTGCACGCCGGTTTTCAAGGCGTCACCATCTATTGAGGTCCCGGGTTCGATCCCCGGTTGGGTCAATGTAGGAAATGAACTTTTCTATATTGTCTCTGGTCTGGGTGTTTGTGATACCACCGTTGTGTCTGATTTCCATAATACAAGTGCATATATCGGATCGGAGCAATATATGTGATGTTGTCAAATATTTATTTAATATTTATTTACTTTGGCACAAATAAAAACTTATCATAGAAATGTAGCAATGTGTCACGTCCATCTGTCAAATAAAAGCGATTACGATTGATTTAGAAAATTGGACAATAAGTACCCAGGTTGTTCGCATTTGTTTCGCTTGTCGAACTCATGGCGGAACCTAGTGCGGTGTTCTGCGGGCAGCGGTGAGCTACAGGCGTGAGCGATTTCAATAAAATAATAATACTCGCCTGTGAGAAGAACTGTATGCATTTGTGTCGTTCGTGGAAGTGCGTTTCGTCAGCCGACAACGTGACCGGGCAGCCCGGGCACCTGAACGTCCACCGCGAAGTTACCTGCCCAACACGAATATGTAACAACTTTACGAATAATACTATCAAACCACTAGATTCAAAACAAAACGAAGAAGAGGAAGGCAAAGGAAACGCTGGTCCGACGTAATCAAAAAGTTTGCGGGCCCATTATGGAGTAGAAGGGCTAAATAATTAAGAGAAGACTGGATACTGAAAACTGTAGCTCTGTCTCAACCGACACATGACCCTCGTGCGCTTGCTCGACTGAGTCAGCCGAGAGCAGTACGCTAATATATTAAGCGTAGAGTGAGACCCCCTGCCCCCCTAGCATGACCACCGAAACACAATATGATATAGCGATTTATCACGTTTAACTGTCAAAAAATCAATGGGTTTTGACAGCTGCCTGCCTAGCATGACCGATTTATATCGCGTGATATAGCATTTTATCACGTTTAACTGTCAAAAAGACAAAGGAGTTTGACAGTTGAGTGTCGATAAAATGCTATATCACGCGATATATTGGGTCATTCTGAGCTTACCATCCAAATATCAAGGATGTGTCCAGTCTATGAAACAAATAACTTTCACTAAGAAACATGTGTCGAATTTCGCCACAATATGTTCACGTGATATCTTTGATTTGTATAGATAAGTAGTCGATTTTTTTTAACATATTTGACCATGTGTTCCTTAGAGAAAGTTGTTCAGTTTCATGGACTGAACACATCCTCAAAATTCGGATGGTCAATACAAAATGACCCTGTATATCGTAAGTATCGTCGGTCAAGCTAGGGGAGCTGGTGTCACTATAAAATAGCGCGCGTAATACCTTGACGGGCGGCTTCCTGGTGATGTGCGCGACGAGGAAGTTCATGGCGATGTCCTCGCAGTTCATGTACTCGTCGACATAGTCGCGCACGGCGGCGGGCAGCGCGCGCCAGTACGCCCACAGGTAGTAGCGGTGCACGAACGCCGCGCCGGTCAGCACCATGCTTAACTCGCAACTGTTAACAATAGCACAGAGCAAATACATTACACGAAAAGAAGCGACACTTAAGGCTGATCACAGACCTACCGGTTTCTTTTCTTTGCTTTGCTGTTCGGCAATGGACCGCCGGCCAAGAGGCTCATTTTCAATGTATCGTATATTTTCAATCTAAGTACATTTTACATATAATTGTATGTTCTTGTGAGCTTTGTTCCTTAAACGATCGTTATGAAAACACAAAAAAAATTGTTTAGGTAGGTAATGATGCCACCCACGACCCTGTTCACAATTTATATAAATATGCGATTGATTTATTTTTAGCAATCGGAGACCATGTTCAGAGGGCCTAGCCAAAGTAACATTGGCAAATCTTCGTTATCGCTTCGCTTTCGAAACATGTATGGGATTGACATAAGGTTTCGTTAACAATCGAATTTTAAAACGTCAAATCCATACATGTTTCGAAGCAAAGCGATAACGAAAATTTGCAAATGTTACTTTGGCTAGAGGGGCAGGGTGGCATATCTCCCAGAAGCTTCCTACTTCGCAACCCAGACGATGAGATTTGATAACACCAAGATAATAGCTAGCCAATTTGGTCTGGTCCCAATACGCGATAGATTGAAAATGACCCTGGTTGGCCGGCGGTCTAAACAGCAAAGTAGAACAGCAAAGCAAAGAAAAGAAACCGGTAGGTCTGGGGTCAGCCTAAGTAAGTATGCTCGTACGGCCTGGCCACGACCTCACCGCTAGCAGCGGCAGCGGCGAGCGGCAGGAACAAATGTACTAAGTTGTATGAAGGATGACACGATGCGACGCTTACAGCGGTAACGCCGGGATCGCTGCAGCGGCGCGCTGTGCGCGGTGCGGCGGGAACAAATGTACGAGCGACATAGTGAGATGCCACGAGCCAGAGCGGCGCAGACGACAGCGGCAGCGCTTGAGCGGCGGCGGGATGAACAAAATAATTTGAATTTTAATAAGCGGCAAAATGAATACCGAAGCGTTTATTACAGAAATTTTAAATCAACCGCCCTTAAGGATGGCAAAACATCCTCATCATAAATTTAAAATTTGTGATCAAAAGGTTATGGGAAGAATAAAACACATTATTCAAGTTTAATCTATGCTAACTGGTTAGGTGCAACGGGTGGGGTTTTCGTAGCTTGTGATAGATAAGTTGTTGAATGTATAACCACAAAATAGAGAGAGTACAATTGAAATCCATACCTAAACTCGGGCGTCGCGCTAAGGTTGTTAATTTTGACTTAGGTACGTAAAAATATCTTAATACGTCCCCTGACCCCTGGTCGCCGCCGCTGAACGCTACTGAGCTGGTACGTGGCATGGGTAACGCTCCGCTGCTCGCCGCTAAGCTAGAACTCACTCGTGGCAGAGCTGTAAAAGTGCTCGCGGCTACGTGAGTGGCGCGGGCGAGCGGCCGCGGAGCCATCGGAGCGAGTAACTAATTCCGTGGAACTCCAACTCCGTGCAACTGCGCGTGGTGAGAACGCCATACACGAAACCACAAAATAGAGAAACAAAACTAGTCCCCGACGTCACTCAAGTCACCGGCGCCACAGCTCACACGTATAGGGGAGTGTCGCCGCTGTGACAAATATTGACTTGAAGGTGGATTCTACTTTTGAGGTATAATAGAACAAAAAGGGAAGTAAAATAAACCCCTACGCGAAATTTTGGCTCGATTTGACGAATTTTACTATGATTTCAATGACTCCAAAGTTGGTAAAATGCTCTAGTGACAAAATAGTGTTGATTATAGAATCCATACGTTCTTAATTACAAAAAAAAAATGTTATGAAAACATTATTGTAAAAATATTTTTTGCTTAGTTAGTGATTATCACTTACACGTTTAAACAAGTCGGTGCGTCCGTTAGCCGCGCGACATCGCCGGCACGCTGCACGAGCACACCTTGTATTAGGGCTCATGCAGCAGAATTCTTTAATATGGTCCTTCAAGCCGGATTAACAAATCATGTCTACTTTAGGAGCTAGAAATAAAAAAATCACCTGTAATTGGAGTTGTAAAGGAAGCCATTATTGAAATTGAGGTCCCAGGCGTGGTAGCGACCAGGAAATCCCACGATGCGGTCTCGATGCTCGCGCCACACTCTGCGGACGAACAACAACTTGTTATAATCACCAGAGAAAGAGACACAATCGTGAATAAGGTTTATTCAGAGCTAAGTTATGTAGATAACTGGCACGTACTACACTTTCGCATCGTCAAGACGTGCTGTCACACTGCATACGAATGTGCAACGTATCTATCTGTCTCGCTTGATCGCAGCAAAGCTTATTAGCGTGACAGAGATTGTTACGGCCTTTCCACAAAACAAGTTTAACTTATACCCCGACCCAACTCGTAATTCGGTGCAGTGTTTTGACAAGTAAAAATAATTTTACTTCCGTTTCTTGATTTTTTTGCAAAGCTGTAATTTTGCTTAGCTTAATACCTGAATGCAAAGACAATCTCGTCATGTCTCAAGTGCGCATCGTCGTCCACACTGAGTACCGCCTCAGTATCAATGAGATGGAACGGCAGAAACCTATTGTTGAGGGAGTTCCTAGTAGCTCGGATCACAGCCACGGGAGCCCCGCTTTCTGGCCACGACGACGCTGACGCGGGGGACGAAGGCCCATTCCATACCACTATGACCTGAAAAAGGAGTTATCATTTCTTAAACAGAAAAAACAATTAGCCTATTGTGGTCGCTTGTGTCAAAGAAGCATGTCAAATGCACGATCATGAATCATCATCATCATCATCATCAGCCTATCATCGTCCACTGCTGAACATAGAAGAGATAGAAGGATTAGAATTTTCAGTTTCAGGATTTCCATAAATTTTTATGCTAATTTTGCGGTTTTTTTAAACTATCTCTCTATCTCTTAGAATGCTGATCTGATCAGTTGGGTGTGTATAGCGATCTGAATCTCCTCCATTCACTCATTGGATGGCCATCATCAGATCCCAGCAAGATCAATCTTTGGCGGAGAACCAAGGCTTCAAAGTTACCTCGTTTGTATGAAAATCGACTGGTGTCTTTAGTTATGAGACCGCCTCTGTATTAGTAAAGTCACAGTTCCGGCACAGAACCTCCACCATGATAATTATTCTTTCATACATTCTCTATGAACGCGTCTACACCTGTCAGTGTCAGTGACGAGACAGTGCCCTCAGTGTCAGTGAACGCGTCTTCTTCTTCTTCTTCGTTTGAAGGCGAATCAAATTTTAAGAAATAGAGAATTTAATTGATATGTGTGAATGAATCGGGTTTGAAAATGGCTGATGTCGCTAACAAACCTTATTCAAATATGGCAGCCCTCTCAACCGTGTAAGTGCTGCGGCCAACACCGCCTCCCGCTCATAAGTGAGTATCACAATAGTGAACTGTTCCCTCGGCCGGTCTCCGCCGAGCGCCTCACTGAACTCCCGCCCCGAGCCGCCCGCCCCGGCGCCGATCGGGCGGAACCCCGCCGCGGACCCGATGAAACGGGCTTCTGACGTCACTACCGGGTCCCAAGGCATTTGGGGGTACAGCGCGAATGGCTCGCCCCAGTCGTTCCACAATTCGTAGCTGGAAATATTGACGATTGCAAAATCTTCCTGTAGCTCTACCATGAGTTGATGAAAACTGTATTTGCTACCGTAACTATCGAATATACTGCTCACAGTCAGTGCGAGTGAAAGAGAGAAAACGATAGTTTACGGTAGCGAAATTTGGTAGCGATTTCGGTAGCAATCTTTGTTGTTTGAATAAATGAATTTAATTGAATTGAAAACAGTTTACATCCACTCATGGTAGGGCCACTGTTTATAACAATATTTCAAAGTAATCAATGACGGATTAGTGGAGGCAATGATTCAGATTATGTCGGTTTTAATCTTGTTAGGGGAATCAATAGTCTAGCATGCTGTTGATGCTCTTTTAAGTCGCTAGTACTAGGTACAGTACGAGGCAAATATCTTGAAATCGGGCGCGGAACGCGTATTTTTTGGACATGCGTAGCGGTGAGGGGCGCGGGCGGCGGGAGAGGGGCGCACAAGATCACATGCGCGAACTTATCCCCACTCCGACGAAAAAAATCAAGATATACTTATGCCTCGTACTTTACCTGCTGGCAAAATCGTAAGTAAATAGTAAGTTAACTATTCAGAATATAATTGTAACAACATGATAGTGTAAATTTATAGTATGTACTTACCCGTGTAGCAAGCCCACAGAATAATTCCGCCGGTAAGCTGGACTAGCGTATGGAGCTTCCAACGGGCCGAGTGTCTCTTCGGGCTCCGTGTCAACTGCGGGAGGTTCCAACTTCGGCGGATAATAAGACTCGTTGAAACCCGGCGACGCGACGGTGGGCGTGGCCGGCGGAGCAGGAATATTTAATCGAGTCCGAATAGTAGCCAGCAACGAATCCACGCTGGTTTGGACAGAACTCAGGTACCGTTCCCAAAGAACTCGACCTTGTCTTCTGAACACGAGTAAATCGGCGTCTGCCATAGCTCGCAACAAAAAGTGCAGTTCGGTCACACGAGCTTTCGGTAACGCTATGACGGCTCGTTTCCAATCTAGCACTTCGTCGTATGGCAAACGAATTCTATCTCCACCGAGAATGACTGGAATAGCTCCAGACCTTAGAGCTTCGTATAAACGCGCTTGTAGCAAAGCGGTCGTCGTGTACGCTCGATCAGCTGGCGCTAGAATCAGTACGAACGTCGAGTCTCTTAGCACTGCGCGTCGCGACCGGTCAGTGCCGCACAGCGCCCAGTCCCCTATAGGCAACATAGAACTCTTCTCTACAGGAGGATCACATTCGAATTGCAGAAAGAACGTGTCAGGTGATGAACTTGCGTTCTGCAGAAACTGTATTAGATTTTGGTCCTGATCCTTGTCAGGCCCTTTAGCCGGCGGTTGTGATCCCTGAAAGCTAATATTAGCTAATGAAAGCTCGATGCAATCTATTTATGTGATATAAATAGATTGCATCGAACACACTTTTTGTTTTTTTTTCATCAATTATACCTTATCAAATATTTTCTTCTTGCAGGTGCTATAGGCCCACAGTCAACCCACACGTCTCCTCCCGGTGGGCCCAACGCAGGGGGTGTTATTATATCGAACCCTGGTCTAAACCGGTTGTATGTGAAGGTAGACTGGGCAATGATAGCTCTCCCAGTTGACACGCCTCGGAACGCATCCCCTGACCCCACTGAAAGCTCTCGCCGAGCTAAATTCATTAAAACATGATTTCTTCCATCACCTCCCCAAAACGGTAAACTTTTCAATGCAGTCTCATTCAACAACAATTTATATGACTCTGTTGTTGATCTGAAATAAGAACATTAGCTGTAAACTATAATCACAACACAAATATCTATTTTCAAAAAAAGTTATGTAAAATTCTCTTACGAAATCTTCTGAAATGGAAAAGCTTCACCAATAAGGACTAGATATATGCAGGCTTTGTTTGGATCTCTGGTCAAATGAGTGTTATATCCCAAAGTCTGACGCAACGTGGTTTTGAGGAAGCCGTCTACTTCGGCACCGACGAGAGGAGCGTAGATATCAGGATCGTACAAATAGACTGGGAACCCTGAAGTTAGGGAGCATCGTGAGTGATCGAAGCAGGAAAACATGCGGCAGTGTACTTCTGTAGTGGGGGCGATGGGCGGTAAAATAGGTGGTGGTCTGGCAGATAGAATTTGTAGAGGAGGGGCTAATTCAGGGGAGTCCCTGCGGATAGCCTCGAGTTGGGCCAGTCGCGCCTGGTCAGCGGAGACGCGTAGACGTTGTAGTTCTGCTGCTGCACGCGCATGCTCTGCTTTAGCACTATCTGCTTTCGCACTCGCTGCTACCGCCTCTCGCTGCAACCGAGCTCTTCTGGCTTCCAACTCACGTAACTCAGTCGATACAGAAGCCTTCAAAATAAATATTATATATTCTTTATTGCACTATTAATAATTGTTACATAAGTCATTATGATACTTGTGAGCAAAGGTGGACTTATCTCTAAAGAGATCTCTTCCAGCCAACCTATAAGAGGTGTCAGAGATTTATAGTAAGCGGGTACATAAAGTGCAAGACATAAAAAAATTTTTTGATGATTGAGTCAAAAATACACATTTATGTTACTGTAAAAGCCCGTATTATTGTAAAACTAGCTTCCGCCCGCGACTTCGTCCGCGTGGACATTCGGAAAATCCCTAGAGAACCTTTGACCGGGATAAAAAGTATCCTATGTTTTAATCCAAGCTATAAACTATCTGTATGTCAAATTTCATCCAAATCTGTTCAACCGTTTTTGCGTGATTGAGGAATAACCATCCAAACCCACAAAATATTACATTTATAACAAGCGACCCGCCCTCGCTTCGCTTCGGTCTGCGTCATCGGTGTGAGAAACGCGCTGGTGGTTAAAATTTACTCTGTGGTGATCGATTATATTTTAGCGATTGGTCTGCTGGAATGCACTGTTGTACTCTTTGACCTTCTGTCACGCGGCGTGACAATACCGCCATTATGCGGAAATATTTAGAGCCAATTGTTTTTTCCTTTTTAATTATTCTAAGAAGTTACAACAATATTTAAAAGAATCTGTTAAATTAATAATAAATAAATATTGATATGGCGCGACTATCACATAGATAAATATTTCTGATTAGCACCATGCATGGCAGATTCAGACAATATTATGGACTCATGACCATAATTTTTTTAATTATTATAACTCGTTTGGTAAATTAAATAATAATGATTTCATTTTCGATAATAATTAAAGTGATTTTTACAGTACAGTAACCTAAAAATTTGTTTTGTTACATCTCAAAGGGATAAGACAGCGTTTTCAATGAAAGCTCCCAGGTAAGGCGGCTTGAATTTTTCCGACACTTCCAACAAATATCGTTATATTTCAACCAATTTACACAAAACCTTGACAAATTTATATTCAAGAACCATCCTCATTAATCACTCTATCTATTGGAGAAAACCGCATGAAAATCCGTGCAGTAGTTTTTAAAATTATCGCGAACAGACAGACACACAGACGTGGCGGAGGACTTTGTTTTATAATATGTAGTGATATTAGTAGGATTCTAGATTAGTAGGATCTTAGGTTTTACTAGTAGATCTTAGGATTTACCAACAAGAGTTGATAAAGAGATAATTTTTCATACTTTTACCAATACTTTGGCATATATGCTAGATTTTATCAATGCCAATGAATGATAGCTTCATACCTGCCTGCCTAGCATGACCGATGCCTGCCTAGCATGACCGATTTATATCGCGTGATATAGCGTTTTATCACGTTCAACTGTCAAAAAGACAAAATAATTTGACAGTTGAGTGTCGATAAAATGCTATATCACGCGATATAAATCGGTCATGCTAGGCAGGCTGAAGTGCTCTTAAACCGGAAAATCTTAGGATTCCGGGTTCCGGGTTTTACAGTAACATACATATACACTACGTCATGTTTCGCCCCTACACAGATTGTAATCAGGAGCTGTTAGCGTGTGGTTGGTTAGTCACGGTCTATCATGTGATGGTTAACCCACTGTCACTCTTTTTGCAGGTATTTTCCGGTTGTGCATGTGCATTTATTTGCGTGCAGGTGGGCTGTGAATAGGTTTCTTGCATATTTCAACATCTGTTGTACATATTTTGCATTACATTACATTAGAATGGACTTCAGAAAGCCTCAAATGTAAATTGATTATTTATTTAGTTACTTATACTCCTACTTAACATTGTCTTGTATATTATTATAGTCTCTTAGATAGCTGAGGTTTATGAGATTTTAGAATGTCGGACTTACCTTGATCCTTAGCATTTCTTCTATTCTTACTTTAAGGTCCACTACATTCATAGTGGACAAATCACCAAGAGCTTCCAAAGTATGCCGCATATGGTTGTTACTCAAAGAACCCAAAGTTGACTCATACTGAAAGAAAAGTAGCTAGAATTACGAAAGAGTACAGCAATTACTGACCATTACTTTCCCGTCTGAGCTGCTACGGATGAGTCAATTTTTTCTAGTATTTTTTCAATCATATTAAGTAACTTAATATATAAAAATAGCATTGTGAATGCTAAAATCTAAAATTTCAATATTACTTAAATAATTAAAAACTGTTGTCTTAGCAAGCAAGAACGTGGTCATTTGTAATGGCAGACGTGTATTGTCAACGACACCACTGGACGGCACTATGGGATATTTGATTTTTTGATAAAATTGCTTTCCCCGTGCGAACTTATTCACTTATTTGTACACACTAAAGTTGTATTCGGCAAATACTACAAAAATATTGCATTTAATGAAATAATTTTGCTCTGATAACATAGTTTATATGGAACAATTGCCGTCAGTTGCCGGAACACGCTAAAATAATACTTTAGCTAATATTTTAGTTAATAATATTGTTCACTAGAAACTATGTATAAGCTAAAATCCTGGGAAATCATGTTATTTGCCTACTATAGTGAGTAACATGCTAATGCTTTTAAGGGCAGTCTGTTGTTAACATTAAACGAATTATTAGTAACAATATCTTGGATTCTTTTTCAGCTTTATTCAGGGTTAATTGTGATTTCATTTAAATACCAACATAAGCATCAAAGCTCTATGTATATGCACACATCACATAGAACGTAACTATTGACTCTAAATAGTTGGCCACAACTGTATCTCTTGTTTGGGCAGTGGAGGTAATCAGCTAACTTTTACTACTGTTTCATGCAAAGTGAAACAATGACAGTGTACCAAAAGAGGAAATCCATACAAGAAATAACAATATTAGGAACCAAAACTGCAGTGTGCATCAGATTATACCTATAATAACTCCGTTTTCGACGCCGCGCGTCCGTTTGTTAAGTTTAATACCATTTTGAACTTATAATAAGAGCGCGATGAGAATGGTATAATACCTTTTGGAACTGAGTCACGCACGGTTCGTCGGCCAGACGTATCGTCGGCAAACTTGCATCGATGCTCGCATTTATGTACTTGTGTAGAACTGTGCGCGACGATTTCTGCTCGGCTTTTATTTTGTTTTCAACACAGTTATTTTTTTAAGTAACAACAAAGAGGATTCATCCCGCTAAAATTCCATATACATTTTCGAAATAAATAAATGTGTAAGTCCTTAATTAAGTCAAACAAACATTTAATATTATCAAATTATTAATAATTCATGCAAGTCATTATGAAGTACACGCACATACATTTAGGCGATTTATTTTTATTTTTATAGATTCAAAACTACTTGACTGCTTAACTGTCATTTTCAATTCACTTTGACAAGGTCCCTTCCCATTCTCATCGCGCGCGGATTATACCTACGTTAACGAATATTGGTGTCAGTGTCAATATTGTGAAAAAATACATCTAAAGAGTTAGAGATACAGTACCTTTGATAAATAATAATGCGTGAAAAGCGGCACCACGAATAAAATAACAGACACCATTAATATAACTCGAGATAATTTCAAATGTCCCAGCCATACACAAAAACGTTCGTAGAAAAACATTATGATATCTGGTGAACTGAACACAATCTCAACAATCTCTCATCTTACTTATCTTTTTATTAATTCGTAAAAAATAATATCTCAATCACAGATGAGAAATTATTTAGTGTTAATGTAGGTATAGGTACATAATAAAAACAAAGAGAATATAATCACTACGTTAATAAAAACTCCACAAAAAGGTCAAAACATAGAGTAACATAAGTCAAAATTTCAAAAAGTCTGAGCAGCGTACTGACACTGACACTTGGTGCATGCCAACAGACAAGCCGCTGAGTCATCGATCTCCGCTATTGGGTGTTTTGATAATTCCTAACGGCCCGGCATCGGCACGGGCATGGGAAAATGTTTCTGCCCGGGCGGGATAATTGGGAAATAACCCATGTGCTTTGGGAATAAACCCATGTCCAATAAAAGCCCAATCCGAGGGCAGAAAAAAGTAATGTTCAACATCACTTAAATGAAAAATAACTAAAGAAATAAAACGAAATATTAGTGATTTAACAAATTACCGTTACCGGCACGGTTGGAACATTATATTTAGGCTTTGATCACTGAATTATGAATAATTTATCTAAATAAATTAACTTTCAATTTAAAATATATTTTGTACATACTTACGGAAAATAAATGCCCAGTGGGCGGGAATTTATGGGCCCGCGCTTATTGGGAATATTCCCAATCCGCCAAAAATGCACGGCATTTTCCCCATCAGGGAAAAATCTAGAGAGAGATAAGGTTAACTTTTAATTATTATTTTAAAGTAAAAAGTAGGTACCACGACACTATTACTGTACAATGTACAGTCGGCAGCACGTCAGACTACACATGTTGACCTTGAGACCGCCTATGCCGTACGTAATAAGAGCTGTTTTCGTAGTTCATCTGTTTAACCTAACGTGCTGTCGTGCGTACAAATGGTAACTTCTTCGCTATGTCTGGGGGCTTACCATCAGCAAATAAGAAACCGTGCAGTTCAAAAGCAGGCCTTAAACAGGACTGCTTAAAGCCAGCTTTCATACTAACCGTTGAGGTCACAGTACAAAAAAGTAAGGCAGTTCAATATAAGCCCTGCTATAAGAGCTCATAGTAAGGCCCTTGTTCTGTGTTGAAAGGTGTTGAACATCCAACAACAGCCCAGCTCGACACGGCACGGCAGTAAATTTATAAAAGCTTCTTTTTCGGCGTCGCTGCTGCCGTGCCGCCGTGTCGGGCCATTCGGAATTATAAAAACACCCAGTGAGTAAATTTTAACCATGGAAAGTAATTTGTTCAAAATATTTTACTTTCCACGGCTAAAATGTACTCTATCTATACTACGCGTTCACATCGTCATTGCCGTCGACGACCGTTATGACGTCACAGCTAAGGCAATGATGAAGTGAAAGCGTAGTAGCGACCGATGACTTGCGGCTTGTCTGTTGGAATAAAATGGAACTAATTTTTTTTTAGTACAAAATATAGTCAGTGTTGCCAAATTATTCGTGATTTTGACGTATTTACATAGAAAGTGGCGCCCTCAATTTTTGTCAACTCTTTATGGTCAAGCTGTACGTTACCTTAGCATTGCATTGCATAGCATAATTTTTGTATAAAATTCTGCTACTCGACGCTAGACGGCGCAAGCAAACATGATAGTAGGTACAATTTACCTACTCGACGCTAGATGGCGCAAACAAATATGATAGCTCAGGTGGACACACACGGTCCTTCCATCGCGCCAAATGGATGGACGTACGTCGAAATTTTGATCGTGTGTGTCAAATCTGTCATCCAAATTTCCAATCACGGATTCCGTAAAACCACGGCCCACGTCCAAAAGTTTGACCGTGTGTGCGCATATCGTCAATCGTTTGATTTAAATCAAATGGACAGACGCCAAATTTTGATCACTCGATCAGTTCAAATAGGGATGTAGCGATTATACAAAAACATCGTTATCAATAAAAAAAACCATATTACCACAGGATTTTTTATTAATAAACTGGATAAAAAGAGATTAAAAAAGAACAAATAAACTTTTCACGCAGATGAAGTCGCGGGCGGTCACTAGTCGACTATAATACGTATACCTACCTAGGCACATTTGGAGCAATAATCAACATAACTAAAACTTTTTAACCGACTTCAAAAAAAGGTGGAGTTATGTATGTTACTCGATTACTCGAAGACGTCTGGACCGATTTGAAAAATTGTTTTTTTGTTTGAAAGTATATACTTCCAAGTTGGTCCCATTATCATGAAGTCAGGATCTAATGATGGGTTCCTGGACAAATTAAGGCACGTAAATGCTACCGTTCACGATATTACAAATTGGCTTGAGAATAATAACCTGATAGTAAATGTTAAGAAGACTAAATATATTCAATTTCATAATCAAAGGAATAACAAAACTATTAACCTATCTATTCAGCATAATAATCAAAGCATAGAAGAAAGTAGCGAAGTAACATTCTTGGGCATAGTATTAGACAATAACTGCAGCTTCAAACCGCATATACAAAAGGTGTGCAATAAAATTAATAGTTTTTGTTACGCCTTATGGCGTTTAGTAAAAATAACCGATGAAAAAACTGCTTTGTTGGCGTATCATGGTTACGTGGATTCTGTCCTGAGATATGGAATCATAGTTTGGGGAAATTCAGTAGACATTGGAAAAGCTTTCATTGCCCAAAAGCAGTGCATACGATCTATATGTAACATATCGTCCAGAACGAGCTGCAAACCGTACTTCCTGAAACTTAAATTGTTACCATTGCCATGTATTTATATATATGAAACATGCCAATTTGTTAAAACACACATCAGCTTGTTTCAAGACAAAATCACTGTAAATAGGAACTACAGAGGAAGATATCCTAATACACTTGTGCAACCGCAAATTATGAGTTCATTATGGAGGCACAGCTGTTACCCAATGGCAGTGTATATTTATAACAAGTTGCCGGATGACATAAAAAAAACTTCCCTTGAAAGCTTTTAAATATAAATTAAGAAATCTTCTTATTGATAAGTGTTATTATACAGTGCATGAATATCTTTCTGACAAAACACTAAAGTAAATGTTTTTCTATCTTAAACCTGACATGCATGATTTGATTTTAAACTGACATTATTATTATTTATATTTTAATTGTTGACATTTTTATTTGTAATTGACTGAAATTAAGTAAAAATAATAAATAAAAATGAATTTTTAATGAATTGGAATGAAATTTAATGTAATGTATGAAAATGAGACTGAAGTAACGTAATTAAATGAAATGTAATGTATTGTAATGAATTGAAATGTAATCGATGTTTATTTTCTATATTTGTATGTCTGCAAAGACTAATTGTGAGATACCTATATAATATATTTTAACCTTTGTACCACTTTTAAAACAAATAAATGAATCTGAATCTGAATCTGAAGGGAACTCTTCAAATATTATAGGCACACCTATAGCGATTTTGGTATTTTCTTAAGTAACCTATGCATTTGCTTTCGGAAAGTACCATTTTGGTGAAGTGGAACTGGGGCCTTACTATGAGCTCTTATAGCAGGACTTATATTGAACGGCCTTACTTTTTCGTACCATGATCTCAACGGTTAGTATGAAAGCAGGCCTTAAGCAGTCTTTTTTACGGCCTGCTTTTGAACTGAATGGTTTCTTATTTGCTGATGGTAAGCCCCCTGATGATGAAGACCATACATGATAATCGGAATTATTCAATACTAAGTTTCATTGGTTAGAAATGATTACTTTTACATGGTTGCATTAATTATTTTAAGCTCCTTTAAGTACCTATTTATTTATTAACAAAAAAAATGAAAATATCGATATTTTTTCAACAACCCTAGCATCGCTACAAAATGGATGTGGGTTTTGACGTACATCGTTTGGCGTGATGCCAAACGATTGATCGTAGTTTGGCTGTACGCCAAACGATTTACGCCGGTGTGTGGCCTCAAAAATTGGCGTCCGTCCATTTGATTTAATCCAATTGATGTACATCAAATGGACGGACCGTGTGTGTCCACCTTCAGAGAATTTTTAGGATAATGTGGGTTTATGCGCTACACTAGCGCCGCCAATGGAAAAAAAACATAGTGCAAATAAAGACGAAATTGTAAAAGTCTGTCGTTTAGTTTAATGGAGTTTTATTGCTAAAAATGACCACTTTTAGCAATCAACTAAACGACAGGTTATAAAAATATCATAAAAAGTAGCACAAAGCTTCTTCGGATTAAACTAGGAACCCCTTATATGATAAAGGTATATTATACCATTTATACCCCCTTTTAATATACTATTTCTATGATTTATACCTACAAAACATAACCTTAACCCGACATTCATTAGTTTTTTTGAAATGCACACAGATTGTATTTTTTTATCTAAATTGGAATACTTAAATAGTATACTACAAATATATTATAATTACTTCTATTTACTAACAATTATTTATTTATTAATCTTAAGATTCAGGTTTTTTAAGGTTTTAAAGTTATTTATTTAAAAAAATGGTGTTGTTCGATCTTGTGTATTATAAGTAGGTACCTACATAAGATTTATTATTTTTCAAAAAATTTATATTAGGTCCCAAATCTTCTAATATTTCATAGGGACCTAAATAAATATTTTCCGTTTTGTTTGAGGTTTCATATTTTATAAATATTTGATCACCTTGTTTGTAATCTTACACGCGGACATTTTTATCATATTGATTTTTCATATTTTGTTTACTGATTAGTAAGTTATTGTCACGGGCTTGTTTAATCTATATGTTAATTGCTTAGAGTAATTTGAAGGATTATACAACGGTTCTAATGAATCATTAACAATGTTACTTGGTAAATTGCGTTGTTTTCCGTACACAAGTTCATAAGGTTGATATCCGTTATTACCGGTATGTGTATGCACAGAAAATGTCCAGTAGGGTAACCATGTTGACCAATCGTGTGAGTTACTTATGCAATACTGTCTAAGAAAAGATCTTAAATTTTTGTGTGTGTTTTCTAATGCTAATCCTATTGTCTGATGGTGGTATGCGGTCGAATTTAGTTTTTCTATTGCTAGTAATTGGCAACCATTACACACATCAATCTGGTTTCACATCAATCTGGTTTCTCATCAATCTGATTTTTGATGCGACGTTACACGGTCAATCCAGCAAGCAATCCACGGTGGTTTTTGGTAGGGTTGCCAACTTTTTTGCATTAATTTTCGCGTGATATCGATCGAGTGGTGCAGTATTCAACATGCCAGTCTACCACGCAAGAGATCCCGGGTTCGATTCCCGGATGAAATTGAAATGATGAATTTTAATTTCTGTGACGGTCTGTGTATAATAAGTACCTAAGTATCTATTTCGAAAAGTAAGTAGTAAGTAGGTACCTAGTAAAATCAGTTGTCTAGCACCCATCTTATGCCTTGATTAGTTTAGGGTTAGATGGCGCTGTGTATGTGTAAAATCAAATACCTATTGATAATTACAATACTACATTACCAAGCTATGATCTATCTGAGTGCCAAATTTCATCCAAATCAGTTATCCAAATTAGTAATCAGTGGAAGCTAGTTAAAAATAAATGTGGGGTTAAAAATAAATATAAGTTTCAATCCAGACTTTAAACTGTTTGCCAAATTTCATCTAAATCAGTTCAGCCTTAAAAACGAATATACAGACGAACAGAGAAACAATCTCCTGCTTTTTGAAGTCGATTAAAAATATTTGATCGCAGTTAATATCCAATATTTTTAACCGACTTCAAAAAAGCAGGAGATTGTTTGTCCATGTCCATGTCCAAGTCATTGACACGGACACGGACATGGACTTAAACATGGACATGGACAGGACATCATGGACATGGACATGGACAGGACATCATGGACATGGACATGGACAGGACATCATGGACATGGACATGTCCATGGACAGGACATCGGGAATTTTATAAAAATATAGCCTATATTTATTTTTAACTAGCTTCCTAGCTAGTACATCCGGGTGGACATTTGAAAAATACCCTAAAAAACCCACCAAAAACCACATGCCCTAGTCGTCCTACTTAAAAAAATTAAGACCCCTTTTCAGTCCCTGTTGTAAAAAAAATATATATTTCTTTCTTATTTGCAATATAGTTGGACAAACGTCATTTTAAAATATTCCCAATTTCAAGTTGATACCATTAGTAGTTCTCGAGATATCCAGCTGTGACAGACAGACAGACTGAGTCATTCATAAGGGTAGGGTTCCTTTTTACCATTTTGGTACGGAACCCTAACAATCGTCACATTGATTTGTCCAAACAAAAGGTGTATTCTCTTACAAAGTTTGTTAATTGGTGTTACGAGAACACAATTTCATCTTTATTTAAGCACTTTGTTTTTTTTCCATTGGCGGCGCTAGTGTAGCGCATAAACTCTCAAATTGGCGGCCAATTTAAGAGTTGCCGCTATTTCTATTTTTCACATTTTTGGGGTAAATCTCGAAAAGAACCCTGCAAATGGGTAATTTTTTTTTACAGGGCACTACTACTTGATATGTTGCATAATCATTGCATAATTCGTCAATACAATGACAACTTTCTCAAGTGTCGTCCGCCACCGCGTCCGCCATATTAATTTTTCGATTGTTCATATTTTTCCTATATTAACAGCATATAGTTACTGCGTGCAAAAAAATCAAAACGTGTTGATTTTTTTTCTCACTTGCACCCAGCCGCTGCAATAGGACTTGAAGGGTATCTCGAAAATGTCTTTTTCCTCTGCAGGTTTCAGGGTTGCCAGACGTTGTCACGTTTGCCGTGTATGTGCCGGCCTAGAATAGCACTACCCCCTATCATCCCGTGGGTGTCGTAAAAGGTGACTAAGGGACCATAGCCTTCAAGAGACGGGCAGCAGCGTCTCCAAAAACCTTGGCCTGCGATCGCCAACCCGCCTGCCAAGCGTGGCGATTATGGCAAACCCCCCCCTCATGCACAATGGATCGAAAAATCGGCCCCCAGTCCCCGGCAGCCCCGCTATTCGTAGCTACGGTAGCGGCTACGGTAACGGCGGCGGGGCAGTGGGTGCTAAGAATCCCCGGGTGCGGCTCGGCTACCAACAACGACGACAACTGCACCTGGCAACATATAACACGCGCACACTGAGGACCGACGCGAAGTTAACCGAGTTGGAAGAAGTTATCAGCAAGTTACACTGGGACCAGAGATGTGCAAAATACTTTATTAAAAGTATTTAAATACAAAATACAAATACTTATCATTTTTTTGTATTTCAAATACAAATACAAAATACTTTTTAAAAAAAGTATTTAAGTACAAAATACAAAATACGTATTTTCAAAATACTTTTTTCAAATAAAATACCTTTTTTTCGTATTATTTTTTTATTATTGTTATATTTGCGCCCAGATAGGCTTACGTGGCTAACGTAGCTCACGCCTGCCTAGTGTAGTTCTCTTTTTAGCAATTAGTCGCAATACTTGCAATATAATATGCAATGTATTGTAAGTAGCATACAATGCCTATATAGATAGAAAGTAGGTAGATAGTTTTTGTTTAACAGTGATATTAGGTGCATTCTAGGTGACTAATAGCTATCATTGATCGCCTCGCCATAGAGTACATTTTAAGCATGGAAAGTAATAAAACTAAAAATTAAAACAAATTACTTTCCATGGTTAAAATGTATGCTTTGGTGATCGTTTCTTTAGCGATTGGTCTGCTGGAATGCATCTATTGACATAAATAAATGTCAAATTACCGAGCTTCATGATTGGTTTTTTGTTTGGCAGTGACATTGACATGACAAACTACCTAGCACTATGATTGGTTGTTTTGTTTTGTTTGATATTGACTTGACATTTACATAGAAAGTAATTTGTATTTTACAAATACTAATTACGTTTTAAAAAGTATTTCAAATAAAATACTAAATACATTTTGAAAAAAAGTATTTCAAATACAAAATACAAATAGGTATTTTGTATTTTGTATTTGTATTTTAAATACTTGTATTTCAAATAATTCACATCTCTGACTGGGACATTATTGGATTATCTGAAGTCCGAAGAGAGGGAGAGGACTCGATAATCCTCAACTCCGGTAACTTGTTATACTACCGGGAGGGCGACCAACAGTCCCTAGGTGGTGTCGGGTTCATCGTCCACAAGTCCCTTGTCAACAACGTGATTACCATCGGAAGTGTGTCGACCAGCGGGTCTACCGGCTAAAAATAATGAAGTTAATGTTAACTGTAAGTATGTGATACATTGCTTCTTTTCTTTGGTAAGTTTTTATTTGTGCCAAAACAAAGTAGCAATGTATCACATACTTACAGTTAACATTAACTTCATTGTTTTTAGCCGGTAGACCCGCAGGGTGGCGTACCTTATACTCAGAATATCCAAACGGTATTCATTGAATGTTATACAGGTCTACGCACCGACCTCGAAGCACCAAGATGACGAAGTGGAGGCTATGTATGAGGAGATCTCTAAAGCCATGCATAGCTACAAAACCCACTACACTGTTGTGATGGGGGACTTCAATATTATGTATTCTGTGCTTGAATGCAAAGTTGGGGAAACGATGCGGTGATGAGTTGAGTGTGGGGCAATTTGGAGTTGGGCAAAGGAATGCCAGAGGCCAGATGCTGGCCGACTTTATGGAGAAGGAGAACCTCTTTATGATGAACTCCTTCTTCAGGAAGCCGGAAAGCCGGAAGTGGACCAGGATGAACCCAGACGGTACAGTCAGATTTTTTTATTTTTTTATTTTATCATGTCGACGAAAAAGCAAATATTTAATGATGTCACTGTGATCAACGCCTTCAAGACGGGGAGCGATCACCGATTGGTACGTGGCACATTGAATATCAACTCAAAGCTGGAAAGATCTCGACTGATAAAATCTACGCTCCGACCATTACCGGCTCATATTCAAAACCCCGAAAGCTTTCAACTCGAACTCAAAAACCGCTTCGAAGCCCTTGAGAACAGCATAGATTTGGAAGATCTAAACAACATGGTGGTGGATACTGTCCGTACGGTAGGGTCAAAGTTCTTTAAGACCCGCCGTCCCAAGATAAAGAAACTCTCCGACCACACACTCCTACTCATGGATCAGAGACGTGAAATGAGGCTCCAGAGCTCAGCGGATGCTCATCCTTATCGGCAGCTCAATAGACAGATATCTAAGTCATTGACGAGCGACCTTCGCCAATTTAATACGAATCGTATTAAAGAGGCCATCGAGCGGAATAAAGGCTCCAAAGTGTTCGCGAGAGATCTGTCTATCGGGCAAAGCCAGATGACGAAGCTGAAAACTGACGACGGACGCATCATCTCATCGTAGCCCGAAATCCTGAGGGAGATCGATCGTTTCTATGGGCAGTTATATTCCACGCAGACACCTGTTGAAAGCAAGGCTAAAGACCCCAGAGCCAAGCTTACCCGACACTATACCCAAGATATCCCGGACGTCAGCCTATACGAGATTAGTATGGCTCTCAAACAGCTAAAAAACAACAAGGCGGCGGGTGACGACGGAATCACTACAGAACTTCTGAGAGCGGGCGGTAAGCCGATACTCAAAGTCCTCCAGAAGCTTTTCAATTCCGTCATCGTCGAGGGCAGAACGCCGAAGGCATGGAACATAAGTGAGGTGATTCTGTTCTTTAAAAAGGGTGACAAGTCCCTCTTAAAGAACTACAGACCCATCTCACTTCTGAGCCATGTCTATAAGTTGTTTTCGTGAGTCCTTACGAATCGTCTCGCTCGCAGGTTCGACGACTTCCAACCCCCCGAACAGGCCGGGTTTCGAAAAGGCTTTAGCACTGAACAACCGCCAGTCACTAGGTCCCTCGAGGTGCAAGCAATGAAATTGCATAGTAATATTGCACAACAGTTTATTGGATAGCTGGATGGATAGTTAAATTCATACAATCTAGGAAAAGGTATATTAAATTGGTAAAACAAAACGATACCGCGAGTTACGACGCTTCAGTGACATCTAGTACATTTTTGAGGAACTAAATAAACAGTACTTTGAACTAACAGCTATTAAAAGTGGTTATACATAACCGCCCACCAAGGACTTATTGAATTAAGTCCTTAAATTTATACCGTGATAATATAATAAAAATTGAACTTAAGTCAAACAAAGGAAAGCAGCTGGACTGTATATAACACAACACATAATAAAATACTATCAATCAAAACAGACTAACACAATATAAAACATTTCATTAAATTACTTAAAAACAAATAATAACTTCATTTTGACTTAAATACAAACTTAAACTACTTACACAATAAATGTATTAAATCCTTTCAACGTAAACAGAAACTCATTTTTTTTAACATAAACCAATTCATTTACATAAAATTAACCTTACTAAAACAATTCATTACCAGTGAGAATCTAAATATACAACTAAACAGACTCCAATTTCGCGTAACCGACAAACAAACTAAACTAGAATCTAGTCAGCAACAGGTAAACAAGTCTTTTCATTTTAGCCTTCTTCTTTTTAGTGATAAGTGACAAAAGAGCTAAGAGTTTGATTTTGTTGCGGAAATAGTCTGATCGTTTTCTCCAGGTAGGTCTAATTACATTCACCACATCATTTTTCTTCAGTTCCTTACTTGCTTCAACAGCGTTAGCTTTTGCCTCAGATTTTTTACACTGTTTTTCTTCTTCTTTATATTTATTCCCTTTCAATGATCTTATTTCTGTTTCAATTTCCCTCACTTCATCAAATGTTTGTATTTGACAACTCAATGTGACTACCTCTCCAGTTTGTTTAACTGGTTCTCGGATACCCTCCTGAGTTACTAGTTTGATTTCCTCCGTACCCAACCAAATATCAGATTTAGTAGGTCGGTAGTAATCAGGCTGCGATTTTATTTTCAGAGCGACCATAGTTTTGGAGACGAACTCATTATCTCCTCCCACACCTGAAATTATTCCTTTTAATTTCAGATTATTGCTGGTTGGCTCTTCTACTTTCCCTTGCAAACCCAGTTCCGATAGAGTTTGCTTGGTATGATCAGTGCTTTTCGACTCGGCATGTACCGTCACCGTTGGTAACAATGCCCGTATTTTGTTCCCAGTCGTTGCACTGCACATCACACCTGCTGATGTTTCATCAACATTACCTGCCTCATCACAAGGCTTTGAACTATCCACCCTGTCCGAGTTGACCTTAACGACATTAACCTGCGCATTTTCTTTTTCGCAACTTTGATGTGAGAGTGAATTATTATGACGACGATGATAAAGTTCAGCATTACAAGAACTTGTACCCTGGTGAAAAGATTCTAGTTTAGTTATAAGTTCTACTTTATACACAGTATACTCTTCCTCTGCTAATTCATAAAAGTCTTTAGTTGTATATTCGTGTCTTTTTAGTTCTGAATTATAATTTTTGACAAGAGTTACATGTGTTTCAAAAAAGTCGGACCACAAATTTTCTAATGACTCTAATTTTGTTTTGCAATAAGCCTCAGAAAACTCTTGATTAGGAGATTCCAAATAATTTTTAAAAGCTTTGACAATTTTATCGTTAATATCAATTTGTATGTCAATAATTTTCTCCATTTTTAAAGTTAAACAAATTAATCAATGAAAAGAACTTGAAAAGAACAATAAACTTCGTAAACTGTGCAACGATTTTTTTTTTATATAGAAATTTTTGTGAAAATTATTCTAAGTGTTTGAGAACAAAACCAAAATCGGGCATAGGTTCCCCGTCAGTACACTTTTCTTATCCTAAAATTATTCTAAGTCCTAAAGTAATCCGAAATTTTCTAAGTTAATTTTCTTCTTGAAATAAAGTTCAATTTTCCTTGGCACAATTTAAATTAAATTCAAAACACTCACTGTTGTTGTCCTTTTCACTCACACGCTTTTTGTACCTCTCGTCGTCCTTGTCTCGCCCTTGCTCCAGGATCCTGAAGGCACCTTCTCATCAGCGCCTTCCCGAAGTTCCAAAGCCGGATTCACCACCAAACTTGGACTCCTGCTGTATTATATTAATAAAAGATGTGCTTGATTGAACTTGCTATTTTATTTAAGAACCACACGTTTAGGTTACAACAAACAATAATCGACATCTTGGCAGGAAGTGCTCGTGTTGCCAACTACAAATTACATTTAGGGATACCATTATTATAACCATATGTCACATCCCCCCCCTTACAGATTGTAAAGATACTACCTCTCCCTGTACATCAATATTTTCTGTCCACTGGTTATTTTTTTCACATGATAACGCATTAACCTTGTCAATCTCGTACCTGAACACAACATCATCGTCTTCACTTTCTTCTATAGTCATCACCTTCCTTGCCTCACCCAAATCCTTCTTACTTCTACATTGTGCTGAAAAATGATTGTACTTTCCACAACTAGCACACTTTTTTCCATAAGCGGGACATGCTCTTATTGGATGTTCTCTTCCACACCTGTTACATTTATACATTTTTTGAGTCATAGAGTTAGGTTCTTTCTTTATCGCTAGCACAGCATTTCCATTTTAACCATCTGTTCTTTTCCTTTTTCTATTTGTCTTGCTATATTTATTGCCTTGTCCAAATTTAAATCCACTTCTTGTAAAAGACATTCTTTAACTTGTTTTTCTCTGATACCTATCAAGATCATCATTGTTATGAGTCTATCCTGTACATTCTCCAACTCACAGGCCGCTGCCCCCACTTTCAATCTTGTTACAAAGTGATCCACAGTTTCCCCTTCATATTGTCTTATCTTGAGAAAGTCATACGTGTTTAACATCAAACTTTTCCTAGGTTCCACATAATTTCTAAAGTTATCTATAAGACCTTGTAAGGTTTCATCTTCTTGTTTCGGGAACGTGTTATAAACCTCCACCGCTTCCTCCCCAGCGGCATTTAGAAATATTGCAACTTTTCTTTTTTCATTGCACGTTTCCAGTCCGGATGCACTGATATATATTTGGAAAAGTTGAACAAACTTTCCAAAATTTTGATTTGGGCCCGAAAGTACAAGGCCTTTTGGTGGCTTTAGTCCCTCCATGTTTGAATTGAAAAGATACCTATTATTTTTATTCGACACTCAGTCACTAACTGTTTAAATTGACACAGAGTCACTTTTTGTTTTAGTTTAGGTTCTTCTTCACCTGACACCATGTATTATACTAATAAAAGATGTGCTTGATTGAACTTGCTATTTTATTTAAGAACCACACGTTTAGGTTACAACAAACAATAATCGACATCTTGGCAGGAAGTGCTCGTGTTGCCAACTACAAATTACATTTAGGGATACCATTATTATAACCATATGTCACACCTGCTGCAGCAGCTAACACCCTGGAACTGCTCCTTCTCCTGGTGCAGACTCCGACACCTGCTTTTACTTTGTAAAAGCTCCAAAAAATGCGCCACTGTCAGGACGGCTTCTTCCTGGTTTAGGACTGAGCAGTTCCTAATCCAGCTCAAGGACCATGAACAACCGCCAGTCACTAGGTCCCTCGAGGTGCAAGCAATGAAATTGCATAGTAATATTGCACAACAGTTTATTGGATAGCTGGATGGATAGTTAAATTCATACAATCTAGGAAAAGGTATATTAAATTGGTAAAACAAAACGATACCGCGAGTTACGACGCTTCAGTGACATCTAGTACATTTTTGAGGAACTAAATAAACAGTACTTTGAACTAACAGCTATTAAAAGTGGTTATACAAGCACCATAGACCACATCCATACGCTGCGGCAGGTTATACAGAAGACCGAGGAGTATAATCTGCCACTTTGCTTGGCGTTCGTGGACTATGAGAAAGCCTTTGATTCGATCGAAACCTGGGCGGTGCTGCAGTCTCTCCAAAGGTGCCAAGTGGACTATAGGTATATCAAGGTATTGAGGTACTTATACAAAAATGCCACCATGTCGATCCGAGTACAGAACCAGAGCACAAATCCTATCCAACTGCAGCGTGGTGTGAGACAGGGAGACGTTATTTCTCCGAAACTGTTCACAGCTGCGTTGGAGGACATCTTTAAGCTCTTGGACCGGAAAAGACTCGGCATCAACAATAATGGCCAGTACCTAACACACCTTCGTTTTGCCGATGATATAGTCCTTATGGCTGCATGAGACCATGGAAGACCTGAACACAATGCTCGAAGATCTCCGTAGTGCTTCCCAAAGAGTGGGTCTCAGGATGAACATGGATAAGACGAAAATTATGTCAAATGCCCATGTTGTACCCTCTCCAGTTCATGTTGGGAACACTACACTTGAAGTTGTTGACCATTACGTATACCTAGGACAGGCAATCCAGTTAGGTAAGTCCAACTTCGAGAAGTTTATAAACAGTGTGTGTTGCCAGTGATGACTTACGGCAGTGAAACGTGGTCGCTAACTATGGGTCTCATAAGGAGGCTCAAGGTCACCCAGCGTGCAATGGAGAGAGCCATGCTCGGCGTTTCCCTGCGTGATCGAATCAGAAACGAAGAGATCCGCAAATCCGCAAGAGAACTAAAGTAACCGACATCGCTCGAAGGATTGCTCAGCTGAAGTGGCAATGGGCGGGACATATAGCGAGAAGAACCGATGGCCGTTGGGGCGGAAAGGTTCTGGAATGGCGACCGCGCACTGGACGGCGCTCTGTGGGTAGGCCCCCGACAAGGTGGACCGACGATCTGGTGAAGGTCGCGGGAAGCCGCTGGATGCGGGCAGCGCAGGACCGATCGTCGTGGAGATCCTTAGGGGAGGCCTATACAGCAGTGGGTGTCGTGCGGCTGATATGATGATGATGATGATGAGACGTTGTCAACCAAAATGTCATTTGTATACAGACTATAACATGATACTCGGAATTTCCAAAGTGGTTATTTCACTTTTTTGCATTTTAGGGTACTTAAATCTCAAAAGTTACCCCGAAATGGGGTAAAAATATTCTACCAATCAATACATTGTACTTATACCTACAGCCGTTGTGTTGCCATCTAGAACATTGGCGGATGGTACGTAACGTAGTTAGTTTCCGAGGCATGGGCATAAAAAGGTAATTAAGTAGGTAGACAAAATAAAAGAAAAGATAACACTCGGTGTTTTATATTGATATTTCAACAGCTTTTGATAAAATACCGTAAACTATATTTATGCCATAAATGACAACGAACGAACGAATACGGTAACTAAGTACCTATATCTACGATTTTCTTAAAAAGAAATGTACGCGTATTTTCTAATCATCTTCATGACTTCATTTATTTTATAATAATCAATAGTCAGTAAAACAACATTAATTGTAAGTAACCCTTATGAATATGGGTACGTATCAGAATGTCTAAAGTTAGAATGTCTAAACTTAAAATGGCAAAGTTCAAAATGTCAAAAATTTTAATGTCGAAAGTTCAAAATGCCAAAAACGAAAATGTCAAACGGTCAGATAGTCCAAACTAAAAATGTCCAAGTTCAAATGATCAAAACTTAAAATGTCTAATAGTCCAAATACATATAATGACGTATAGAATTTACTTAAGAGGATTGTCAAGCAAGCGGTCTCCATACAAACGGCGATAACGTTTCCCACTCTCTGAATCTTAACCTACAGCAATGAATTTTTGGTATGTTTTTGAAATGCCTAAATACTAGGGCTGTACGTTTTGATTTTTTAAATATCTATAATAGATTACGAAATATTGGCACTTCTGTGTTTTGTATGAAATCACTAAAATGCAAATATTTCGAACTCACTAGTATTTAGGCATTTCAAAAACATACCAAAAATTTATTGCTGTAGGTTAAGATTTAGAGAGTGGGAAACGTTATCGCCGTTTGTATGGAGACCGCTTGCTTGACGATCCTCTTAAGCCTTTCTTTGTTAACCTCTGTGTCTCCGCCGCACATCACCATAGCCACGCCGCTCCCTGATTCGGTAGCCGGTGCCAGTCACTGATTCAGTAGCCGCCGAACAAAATCCACCAATTGAGTTTGAAATAGATTTTATTCTGGTTCATGTCAACCTAACATGCTCGTCGCTACGCTCCTCGCACCTATCTCGTGACCTTCGATCTACGGTTTCTAAGGCCCAGTAGACTAGTTTAGGCTCATTTCCGGCAACTAAATTTGCTATAAAATACATTTCAGGCGAAGCCCAAAGACCTCCACAGACTCAATTAACCTCAAAGAAGGCGATTCGTTTCAAGATCCAACCCAATTCAAATAAATCATTGTGAACTTAGACTTAATGACCATTGATATTTCAACACGTCAAGTATTTGATACGTTTGGTTTGATACTTTGAATTTTGCTATTTTAAAGTTATATAAAATGATTTTCGACATTTTAAACCATTTGAATTTGAATTTTGACATTTTAAACTTTGCCATTTTAAGTTAAGACATTATAACTTTAGACATTCTGATACGTACCCATGAATATACCTAACAGGATTTATATTAATCTTAACTCTAAACTTCCAATAAAATCAATTCTTTTAAGTAGGTATTTATATTTACATTAACTATATCTGCTACATTATTTTTTAATGTAAAAGAGTAGATGATCTCGATCTCAATCAAATACCTACAGCAGCACACATCAGACAAAAACTTTTCGAAGATATTGTACTTTTGGCTTGAGAAAAGACTGGAGAGAAATCTTAATGAGTTTTTAGCTACCTTGAGTTTATAGGATCCATTATACCATTTAAACATACATAGGACTCCATTTTAATTTAGGAATACACAGGAACAAAAAGAAAAAAATTAACATAATATAATTATCATAGTTATTTTTTGTAAAAAACAAACAAAGCCGAATGCCCGTTAGCCCTTTTTTTATTAGAGAAAATTACTACAAAACCCTGCCTCGATATACAATTTAAGTAATTAAAGTAAAGGGAAGTCATTTTGCATGTAAGATTGTAAGTAGGTACCTACTAACTGAATGCACACGACAGTATCGTCGGTTTATCCCAAGGAAATTATAAGTACCTACTTCGTACAGCAGGGCCATATTCAATAAAACTTACAATTTACAATTACAGGTGACAGGTGACAATTTTACAAGTTTCTGTTCAATAAAGAATACAAGTTACAAATTTGTAATGGTGAAAATTTACATATTTGTCGAATTGTACTTACAATTTTACATATTTCTGTTCAATAAACATTTTCCTGTTACAGGTGACAATTGACATATTTGTATGAAAAACTGCTTTAGGGTGGGGGTGGCATCAATGAGCCACGCGTACGCAATGGGCCACCCCATCTAACTCGTAAAGGCGACGTTGCCGCTCCGCGTTTTCGGCATGCACGGCCACCTTTCCGACCGCTCCCCTCCCTCCCCAGTAGCTGGCAAGATTCGGTGAGGAACGCGTGTGCCACCGAGAGTTTTTCGTTTTCGTGACCTAAAACCTAAAAAAAAAACGTAAGTAGTGTGTTTTCTCATGCTTTTTCTTTAAGTCATTTTACTTTGTGAATAACTTGCACGTAGAAAAGGTTTATCTGAGCTTCTTTTACACTAGTTTAGTAGCAGCTACATGTGTCTGTTTGGAGTTACATAACCTAAAATAATTTGGGGCCGGGGGTGTACGCAATGGGTCATTTTTCTTGTGCTTACATTGAGCCATTGACTCATTGTGTACCCTCCCTGACTCATTGTGTGCCATAGCATGGTACACAATAGGCAAAGTATAGATGTTATGGTACCATACCCGGCTCATTGGGTGCCATTAACCTGACCCATTGTATGCTGCTACTCAAAAAAATACTAAATGCGCGATGAACATCATGGAAATACATTTGCATTTACATGTTGTAAAGTTACACTTAAAAATTTCAGAATGGGTCGAACCCCGAAGATCGTAAGGAAAAAAGGAACTACCACCGCTGCCCAAATGCAACGCGCAATAGACCTTCATGTCAATGGTCTTTCCCCAATTGCCACGACAGCCTTTCGTCGATGATTTTGTTATTGTCCGCTTCAAATCGAAAACCGATAATGTTTACTATGTTGGTCAAATATTAGAAGTCATCGACGATAATGAAGAGTGCGACTTTTTCGTTTCTTTCATAATTATATCAGATTTGATCTCTATATTAATAAGCGTTATTCCCTGCAATTTTATTTTTTATAATAAGCGCCTCAAAAGCTACTCAGTGAGACTGTTTGTTATAGACGTTAAATACTCAGTTATACTACGTATTGTGTTAAAAAAAATGAGACTGTTACCTATATATTTTGTTATCCACGGTTAGGTTAAAAAGTGATAATATTAAGAAAAACTTTAAGACAAGATTTTACAGGTTACTTTTAACCAAACCTAGTAGTAAGAACATCTCAAACGATTGCAATAAATAACTTTAATATAAATATTGTGTTTTTCTCATCAATTTTAGAATAAATATAAAGATAACAATACGTATATACATGCCTGGCTGATTGTGTGCCCCCCAGACCATTGTGTACCACCCCCTATGCCCATTGTGTGCCGCTGGGTGTACACAATGAGCCATTCTTCACATTTAAAAAAAATGCTATTGGCTCATTTCAGGATGATTTTGGAACAAATCTGAGTACGCCATTAGATAGTCGGTTAAATTTCCTAACCATTAATGCACATAACATTTCAGTCGTGTATAGGGATGCAGAAATATGGTGCTTCAAATTTTTCCTGGCTCATTGATGCCACCCCCACCCTATTGAACGCATAATTGTATTTACAAGTTTACTTATTTGTAGAATTGTAATACATTTCTGACAGGTGACCTCACCCTCGGTAAAATTTTATAACTCGGCATTATTGTTTTTGTTTTAGCTGCTTTTTTTACCAAAATCAAGTATTGAGAGTAGTGATAACGATGAAATCGTGCTAATCGAACGACAAAAAAAAATTTAAAAACATTATATTTTTTTCTTTTGATGTGACTGATTTTACATTTAATGAGACAAGGCAACTATCGATTATTTTAAAATTCTAAGATTTTTGAAATCTATCCTCGTTAATTAAGAATCTTCAACAAAAATTTACAAATTTATGTAGTTTGTAAATTACATACAATACTGTCATCGAAATCTACAGGGCCCTATTCAATAAAACTTACAATTTACAATTACAGGTGACAGGTGACAATTTTACAAGTTTCTATTCAATAAAAAAACAAGGTGGAAAATTTACATATTTGTCGAATTGTACTTACAATTTTACATATTTCTGTTCAATAAACATTTTCCTGTTACAAGTGACATTGTAGGAAAAACTGCTTTATTGAACGCATAATTAATTTACAAGTTCACTTATTTGTAGAATTGTAATACATTTCTGACAGGTGACCTACCCTCGGTAAAATTTTATAACTCGGCATCATTGTTTTTGTTTTAGCTGCTTTTTTACCAAAATCAAGTAGGTAGTGAGAGTAGTGATAACGATGAAATCGTGCTAATCGAACGACAAAGAAAATATTTAAAAACATTTTTTTTTCTTTTGTACAATAATAATAATGTTTTTATTGACACCAATAATTACACAACACAGTTAGGTAAATTAAATAAAAGAACTGTGGGTAGAACTTAAATATTGGGTAGAGGGCCTATTACAAAAAGAACCACGATAGTCGGACGTAATTCGTCGCCAAATTTACTTGATATTGAATCTTATTCGTGAGTTAATAGTGCCACGGACGAAGTGGAACGAACATTGCACGCTCACCGCGATGTCATCACGCAATAGGCCCTCAGTATACAGCAGTGACTACTAAAACTAGGAACATAAAATTTCTTAAGATTTTACCTGCAGATAATGCATAATATACATTATTATATGCACACAATTTGCAAATTATTGATAACCAAACTAGGCCGAGCCTGTATTTTAGCTACCAATTTCTCCCAATTGTTCAATTAGTAGGTACACATTTAATTATTCCAATGACTACATACATAATAATTATGTGAAATAAAATAAAAATGAAAAAAGTTTTTTTTCTAACTTATGAGATGAGCCTAAGAACATAATATTTTTAATTTACAAACTCAGCATTTTATATTACATTTTAACGTGCAAATGTTCTTTGTACAGTTGTTGTGACTGATTTCACATTTAATGAGAAGTTTAGGGTAAGCAAGGCAACTATCGATTATTTTAAAATTCTAAGATATTAGAAATCTATCCTCGTTAATTAAGAATCTTCAATCTGTAGTTGTAATTTAAGTTGGTCCAAATTACAACTACAAATTTGTAGATACAATAAAATATTGTCATCGAAATCTACAGGCGTTTTCTACATATGTAAACGTTTATTGAACAGCATTTATAATTGTAATATTTGTACGATTTTTACTTGTAAAATTCTTATATAATTGTAAGGTTTATTGAACAGCACTTGTCATACAACTTGACAAATATGTCACTTATTGACTGTAGGATTGAAAGTTTTATTGAATAGGGCCCAGACCCGTGTATATTTAAAAAAACGTGGTTTCTAACAAACTTGTATTGTTTACATTACGAGTATCGACGTTTATGATAAGTTTACATTACCTATAAATATAACCTATGTTGGTACAAATCAGTCATTATTATTAACAGCAGTTCCAACACTTATTTGTGATAATTCAAGCTTCATTTGATTATGATGCACATACAGATGTTTCGCCAGAGCATGCAAAGAAAAATTTAAACCACAGAGTTCACAGTCTTTTTGAACCGAAGAAATCCTTTCATGTCGGCATTTTTGTAAGTGCCTCTGAAATGTGTTTTTAGTCAAAAAGTGTATTTTACAGTCAATGCATTTATAGATAGTATTACTATAACTGTCGAGACTAATTTGAGACAAACTATCATTTGACTTTCTGTAGTATTTTCTCGAGCAATTATTTTCTTCACTATCATTTATTTCTTCGTTTATGTCGATTATATCGAAATCGGCTACATTTTCATCGTGGTGGTTGTTCTTGTGAAATTCAATACAAGTTTCTTCAAAGAACAATTGGCAGTGTTCACATTTGTTTTCTTCGCTCACAGAATCCGAACAGTTACCACAATGTTCTTTAGCCTTTTTACATTCCACAAAGTGTAAATTGCAAATAGAACAATTGTATAATCCTATGATTTTATTTTGAGTTTTGTTCATACGAATTATATTAAACTTATACAAATATTTCTTGTCTCCATGGTGTTTTAACAAATGAGTAAATAAATCCTTCGGTGTAAATATAAGTGAACACTTGGTGCAAGTTTGTTTGATAGTCTTGGACTCGCAGTGCCCAAAATGCGAGCTGATACTATCTTTGTCCAAAAAACATAGTTTGCAGTCACATTTATATATTTTCGCAACCCTCACTATACTAGGACTATTGTTAACCACAGTCATTTCTTTGCTAGGTTTCATATTTTTTTCTACATTCACTTTTACTAAGGGGATATTTTCCTCAATCTCAATTTCTTTGTTAACTTTGCTATCGTCTTCTTTCGGTGAAACTGAACATTCATCATGAGTTTTATTCAATAACAATAGGTTAAAGTTCTCTTTTACGTAATACGGATCACTATCGTGCATCTTATTGTGCCGAACTATTTGATTCTTCAAAAAGCTAAGACTACATTTAGAACATGAAGCTTTTGCATTATCATCCAAACAATCGTGTTTCATGTTAGATGATTTGGATTTTTTTATATATACATTACATTGCTGGCATTTATAGAAAGTATAATCTTTGACGACTCCAGAAAAATAATGTGGCAAGCCACTAGACTCTGAATTAGATTTTTTTTCTTTGCCAAAACGAATGACTGTCATATTATGGTGTGTAAAACTTCGGATATGAGCATGTTTCAACATGTGTGACTTATAGCCAGCAAAAAGTATAAGAAAGCCGCAAATAGGACATTTCTTTAAATCGAGTTTGTTACAGTCATGAAGACGATATTGAAATCTTTCAAAGGTACATTTACATTTCCTACATTGAAACATGATAAAATTGTTGCGACTATTAATAATATTCTTGTTGTACTCTTTATCTTTATCTCTGTTAAAAATCACAATTTTAAATGAATTGACTGTTAGATCCGATTTATTTTTATGAACATTTTCATGAGACATCCGAAATGCATGCGATACAAAAGGTAATTCACAAAATGAACAAATATGTTGTCTCAGTTTATAGCATGAATTTTCAGTATGACTCAAAATATCATCGGGGTCAATGAACATGAGACAAGCTTTGCATTTGTAAACAATTATGTCAGAAACTCCCTTTTGAATAACTTTCAGTTTAACTCTTCCTTCGTACTTATAAATGGATCGATTTAAAATGGACTCTGTTATTTGAGGTTCTAATTTTTCAAACATGTTTTGAATCCAAAGTTTATAATCAACGGCAAAATAGACAGCATCGAACTTGAGAACTTTGAAGCTTTTTACCGACTTCTGAAAGTCATGTATTTTTTTATGATCTTCGCAATGTTTCTGATCATATTTCAATTTACATTTAGTACATGTTGCTATTTTCTTGCTTATATCAACGCCACAATAATGATCTTGGCAATGTTCCACAGCTTGGTCAAAGTAAATAACTGTCATGTTACAACACGAACAACAATATACTACGTTGCAAAGTTCTAAATATGTTTTTTCTTCAATCGAAGAATTGTTTGACGTATTTGCTATTTTCTCATAGTTTACTTTTTCTTCAGCGATCTTACTCGTAGATATTTTTTCCGATTTTGAAAGCGTTTGTAACAGATTTTTGCTGTGATTCGTCAATTCGACCTGTTGGCTTTCAAAATCATGACTTCCATGATCATCCTTAACCGATTGTTCTAGTCCATGATCATCCTTAACCGATTGATCCATCACAGAATCATCTTCGTGTTCATTTACATGATCATCGTTAACCGATTGTTCCATCACAGAATCATCTTCATGTTCATTTTCAATAAGGTTAGGTAGAGCTGATCGAACTTCATTTTCATTTATCAGAGCACTACTAAAATCACTATTTTTAGAATTTTTCATGGAATAATTGTGAAAAGAAAGATGTAACTTAAATACTTCATCAGAAAGTTTGATGTTACATACGGGACACGTTAAGAAATCGCTTTCATTACACACGTGATTTGAAACAGCTACTTTAGATATAAAACGAACATCACAAATATAACACTTAGGATAATCAGGTATGGGCGGTAGCATTCGTTTATTGGTTTTAAGGTCATAAAACTTAAAATCTTGCAGCTTTAAATCTTTCTCCAGTTGATGCCTTTTTCTATGAGATTGTAACGATTGATTTGTCATAATTAAACCACAATATTGGCAAATGTGTTTAACTATATGACTGCAACGGCCTTCCTTATGAACAGTGCGTAAATAATTATAACTTATAAAACATCTGCATGTGTCACAATAGCTCATTTTCAGTGTCTCTACATTTTTTGTTACGCCATCCAACGGTTTTAGATCTTTGCGCATAGTCTTCCTCTCCTTATCGACTATTTTATTGCCATCTATAGTACTGCTTTTAGTTTCATCATGCAACGGTTTTAGATCTTTGCGCATAGTCTTCCTCTCCTTATCAACTATTTTGTTGCCATCTATAGTACTGCTTTTAGTTTCATCATCCAATAACTTTAGATCTTTGCGCATAGTCTTCATCTCCATACCAACTATTTTGTTGCCAGCTTTAGTACTGCTTTTAGTTTCATCATCCAATAACTTTAGATCTTTGCGTATAGTCTTCCTCTCCTTATTAACTATTTTGTTGCCATCTAAAGTACTGCTTTTAGTTTCATCATCCAACGGTTTTAGCTCTTTGTTCATAGTCTTCATCTCCTTATCAACTTTTTTGTTGCCAGTTATAGTACTGCTTCTAGTTTCAGCATCCAATAACTTTAGATCTTTGCGCATAGTCTTCCTCTCCTTATCAACTATTTTGTTGCCATCTATAGTACTGCTTTCAGTTTCGTCATCCAACGGTTTTAGGTCTTTGTTCATAGTCTTCATCTCCTTATCAACAATTTTATTGTCAGCTATAGTACTGCTTTTAGTTTCATCATCCAATAACTTTAGATCTTTGCGCGTAGTCTTCCTTTCCTTATCAATTTTTTTGATGTCATCTATAGTACTGCTTTTAGTTTCGTCATCTAACGGTTTTCTCTTCCTCTCCTTATCGACTATTTTGTTACCACCTATAGTACTGCTAATAATCATATCTGAAGTGACAATAGTAAAATCTGCCAAAGATTTATTATTGTTTTTGTGCTCATAGTCATGACATGACCTTGCATTCCTTTCCAATAAAATATCACAAGCATTACAATAAGTGGACTCGGTTACAGTTTTGCCACAACGTTTGAAATGAAATGCATATTTGACATCATTGAAGTGAATAGCACACTTCGGACATTTATACAAAACTCTCGATAATTTAGATTCACTTAGCTCATAAACAACAAATTCATTAGAGTAAGAATGCTGTTGTATATGTAGATATTCATCTTGTTTTTTGAAAATTTTGAGACATATTAGGCATTTCCAATTGATTAACATTTCCATATGTTCTGAATGATTCATTGCATATCTGCTAGTTAAGAAATGTATATCACACCTTTTACATTTAAACAGAATACCCTTAAGGACTAGATCTCCAGTTTGTTCAAAATCGAGCAAATCATGAGTTTCTTCAAATTCTTTAGACATCTTTTCATGTTTTATTTTCTTCTGCGGTACAATTGATTTATTGGTCTCTTTTCGTTTTCTTTCTGGTTCTTCTTCAACTTTATTAACTTTATCGCTCTTTGTTTCAGTAGTACTTTCTTGATATTCTTGAAAAAAATCTCTATTTTCTTGCAGCTGATCGTAATCAGCTGATTTATTTTTTTGTATTTTAATATGACTTTGTTTTCGTGCCAAAATGTATTCTATTCTCTCTAAACATATTTTAGGTTGAATTTTGAACGTCTTATTTAACATATCTGCGTGTCGAAAATATAAATGATGATTATATTTACGAACACTATCTTTTTTCACAGAACAAAATTTGCAACGAGGGTCAAACATAACTTTGTTTGTCAAAATCACTTCATTGTCTTTATGTTTATTGGCCAAATGTGTGTGATAAGTTTCTTTTTCTTTGCAGAAGGCTGAACAGTAATAACACCTATACAAAAGAATTGTATCATCTCTCTTACAGTCTCTCTCTGGGTCTGCATGTATACTACTTGTTTCTCCTTTATCATTATTTTGTGATTTTATTCTTTTATCTAATAGTATCTTCTTACGTTTCATTCTTACCCTGAAGGTTTTATTGCTTTTCTTTTTACTCTCAATTAGTTTTTGTTGAGCTTGTTGATTTAGGGTTGATGATTGCAACACATTGTAAATATGTTCTATGAGACTTTTTTGAGATGGAAATATTTGTTTACAATGAAAACATCTACTATTAGTAGAAGTTTTAGTTTTGTTAATAATTGATTTGCTTGCAAGAGAGGTGCGTTTAAATGAACTATTGACTTTTGGACTTCGAATGTTTTGATTGTTAGAATTTGAATGACGAAACTTTTGACCATGTATATTTATCAGATGTTTCTTTAAGCTGTCCGCAGCAGCAAAATCGTGAAAACATTTTAAACATTTATGTTTTAATTCATTCACAGGTTGGACTGCTTTTGTCTTAACTATTGTATTACTTTCCTTTCGTTCATGAATATCTTTATTATGAATTTCATTATTATGAGTTTCAAATTTGCGTTTGTCAGGAAAAAGTATACAGCATATTTCACAGTATTTTCCACTATTTTTCAAACATGATTGGACTGACATTGTCTTATCTATTGTATTACTTTCTTTCCATACATGAATATCTTTATTGTGAGTTTCAAGACTGTGTTTCTCAGGAAAAAGTATACAGCATATTTTACAGTACTTTCCACTATTTTTTAAATATGGTCCAATATCACCTAAATAAACTTTTGCAGAAAAAGGTTTTACATTTCGTTCATAGTGGTCATCTTGACATGAATATTTTTGAGCTGGTCTCGAGCCCAAAATAAATTTATTTTGAAGTATAGTCTCTTTTTCTGTGACTGGATGTAGTACTGCAGGCTGGGTTTCTTTACTGTGCTTTATCTCAGCCACAAATGTTACATCGTCTAAATCGGTACTTTGAGAATTATTAGAATTTGAATTTTCGCGGGTTAAAATGTAAGAATTTGTTATTATCACATCTTCAGACTCTACTGGAAATGCTGAAAAAAGTAAAAAAAAGTGTTTGAGCAATGATAAGGTAATTAATTAATGACTGACCACTGCGGATATCTTCAAAGAATGATTCTATTTCACAGTTTTACCATAAATAATTAATGTAAAAATATAAAATTCAAGTTTTATACAGATGACCCTCTTAGTTAAATGAGCACAGAAAGAAATAAGTTTGTATTTTATTTTATTTATGTTTAAGTTCTATATTCATAATAAGTTATTATTTAGAAATCCTGACCCAGGTTTGGTTAAGTTCAAACTGTAACTTAACAAAAACCTTATGAGCCCGAAAATCAACATCAGAATGTCATAATATTTCAGTAAGTGAAGGTTCGTTGATATCAAAATTTCATTTAAAATTTACAAAATCCCTCACGAGTATGTGAGGCCAAGAGATTATGATACCCAAAGTGAAGCATCATGAAATTATTAAGGTTCAAAAGAATTTTTAGAAATATACGTGTTATAAAAAGCCCCTAAAGCTGAATATGGTACGTACGTACTATGCATACAACCCCGGAAAATTATTTTAAACCCTGAAAACTGTTACTTTAAAAAAAATCTGTTCATGATAAACGTCTCTGCCCAGTACACCGTACCATACCATGACCATGCTAGGAACATATCAGGAAAAAAAATCGTATTAAAAAGTATGTCACTATTTCCACTAGACCGTTCCGTTACCGACCATGCACTTGTCATACTTTTCAATACAAGTTCCTAGCACGGTCTTGGTATGGTATGGTGTAGTGGGCAGAGACCTTAAACTGCATAGTGGTAATTTTAGACCTAATTGTGTATTACTTTTGCCCCGCGATGGAATTGATTATCGAAAACAATAGTCTATTTGCCACTTTGTACATTTCCATACATAAAAAAAAACAAAATTATACAACAAATAATGAAACAACTTGTATATAGTTGATCAACCCATAAACCTACTTGTGATTTAAAAAAATAGTCTACCTTGATCTTCGTACAATGATATTTCCTTTTTTATAATAGAGAGATCTGGAAATATATTCTTGATGACAGGATCATCCAGTAGATCATGCTCTTCAATATCAATATCATCATCCATTTGGGGGCTGGAAAGAAGTAAACTTTGGCACTATGAAATATTTTCATAAGGTATTTTATCCCCTTAATTGGCGATTTGGCAGAGCGATCTTTTGCAGCCACCTTTCTAGAGGGTCATTTAGACAGATATTTAGATAAAATATAAATGGACTGCGATACTTGTAAACACACATTATTTGAAGACTATTTAAATGTTTTATTTGAAATAGGCAACTAAAATAAAACAAACATATTTTTTTAATTATATAAGATTACCCATTATCAACAGTTGTAATAAATATACTCATTTAAAATAGGTTTTAGCTGTTTCAAAGCAGTATTATACGCATGCAAGTAAGCTAAGGAAAAGCAGTTACTTAGTACAAAAGTTAATTAGTTATACTTATTATTGTTATAATTTACCTAAACCTGGTTAAGACAATGTTTTTGAACAAACTTAACTCGTAGTATCACCAAAGATATCCATCCTCGTTGATACTATATACTTCAAATAACTACATATTTAGGACTACTCGACCAAGAAAATTAAGCGCATCTGTTTATGATACAATATAGTAAATATGACTAAGTAGTAAGTACTATTCCTGCTAATTGCTAAAGGACCTGGCCCCTATTCAATAAAACTTACATTACAATCCTACAAATTTTTAAGACCCCTTTTCAGTCCCTGTTATTTTATTATTTCTTTCTTATTTGTAAAATAGTTGGACAAACGTCATCTTAAAATATTCCAAATTTCAAGTTGATACCATTAGTAGTTCTCGAGATATCCAGCTGTGACAGACAGACAGACTGTTCTTTTCTACTATTTTGGTACGGAACCCTAAAAAAACAGAATATCATCAAAAGCGCTTATAGCAGGTCATATTTTTGGCGTATATAATAGCGGAAACGTATTGAATTCTACATCAAAATACACTTTAACGTACTGTGCATTTGCTCCAATAACTTTTTTACCCGACTGCGGGTTATGTATTTCGCGCGTATCTTGTAAGTATGTATGTTTGTATGTAATATTCTTTATTACCTCATATCTCTCAAACGGCTGAACGGATTTCTATGATTAAGATATCGTTAGATTGGTCTTTTCAGCCCAAGTGTTCTTAAGAAGGTGGCGTTATAAAAAAACCAACATGGCGGCTGTACGGTGCTATTATACGTAGTGAAAAAAAAAAATTTTTTTTTAGAATACTGCAATATGGGTGTCAAATTAAAGGGCTTATTATAGGGATTTCAAAAAGGTATATCATGACCGTAAAATATAATAACTAAAAAGAGATAAATAAAAAAATAAATTAAAAAAATTAAAAAACCCGCCTGCATAAAAAGACAAGTCGACTGAAAAGATGGAAACAAGATTAAATAAATATTAAAGGCAACATGTCATAATAACATGCAGTCGGAGGCATATAATTCAATCATTCATAATGTCACTTTCTTTATGCATGCCTCCGACTGCATGTTATTATGACATGTTGCCTTTAATATTTATTTAATCTTGTTTCCATCTTTTCAGTCGACTTGTCTTTTTATGCAGGCGGGTTTTTTAATTTTTTTAAAGGAAGATAATTGTGCTAAAGATTATGATGAAAAAACAACGAAAAACATCGAAAAAGTGCAGAAGTGAGGCTATTTTCCATACTCTTTACACGTAAAGAAAAAGACAGAGACAAATGATTTCGCGTAACACAGCCTTAATATAGGTACCCAGCTAGATCCTATCTTATTGAAAATAATAATTCAATAATGAATAAAATAATTATATTTATATATTAAATAACGTATTAGAATTTTATTGATACCTGTCATTTTTTGTTGGATGCGCGGTTGGTGCGGATGACTTCAACGTGGATGTTAATGTGACAAGGTTCCATTGTATTAGCAATTTGCGGGGATTGTGCTTACTATATTGTATCATTATCTAATAGATTAGGTCATTATTACCAAAACGGTATCATGAAAATCATCTTGGTCAAATAGTAAGTAACTGTCGAAAACAAAGAAACAGGTAAATCAAACACTACACAGATTATTTATATGTCTAGCTAGATAGAGTGTTGCGCTTTTGACGTACTAAACCAAACAAGCCAACTTTTTAGGTTGATATGCATTTTTAGCATCATCGCGTCCAAAGAGTATTTATATAAAAACTATGGCCCTGTCACACTTTTTATCGACACGTAACTTCGACTGTCTATCCATCCAGACATATAAAATCAAAGACACTACATTTAGTTGCAATGCAACCAAAAAAAGCTACGAATAGCATTATTGCAGCTAATGTGTAGTTCTTTGGCTAACTGAACATTGGATAATATGAGCACGGCGATATCATTATACTAGTAATACCTACTGCGCACCGGACGGCGCTCCGTGGGCCTACCCACGACAAGGTGGACCGACGATCTGGTGAAGGTCGCGGGAAGCCGCTGGATGCGGGCAGCGCAGGACCGATCGTCGTGGAGATCCTTAGGGGAGGCCTATACCCAGCAGTGGGTGTCGTGCGGCTGATATGATGATGATGACCTACTACTGACAATGCATGTATACTGCCCGGCACGTAAGTTGGCAAGATAAAAACGAGACAAAAGATGTGCAGTAGCCACAAACTTTAGTGTTTGTAGCTACTGCACATCTTTTGTCTCATCTTTCTCTTGCCAATTTATATGCCGGCATCTGTACAAATTGTACAATGCGATTAATTTAACAATTTACAACTGATGTGGCTAACTTCAGAGCGCTTTCAGACAAAACAACATAATAATATTTTGGTCTATAAAATTTACTCTTTGCCATCCATTCTTCAGTGAAGTTGCAGAGCAGATCATGTCTATTGTCCATTTAATCCAACATACTAGTTCTTCTTGCTTTTGTGAAACTATGTATTCTACTACCTCGTCATTTTTTGTGATAAATTCAGCATATTTTTCTAGTAATTTTGCATCTAATTTAACTGCTTTTGCAAAGTCGTTGCAGGCTTTTGCAAATGCATATACCCGATTTGGGTGAGCTCTGTGAACAGCTATGTTATGTTCCCGTAACAACTTTATGACAAGTTTTTCATAACCACCTGTTTACACATAACTTAACAGATACGTTAGCCATTTTTGAAATAAACTCCGATATAGCTGTCTCTACATTTTCTATACGCTGATGTTTATTGTTGATTGAGATATCAAGTGTTTCTTTTAAAACATCAATACCAATGAAAACTGTTCTAGCCATTTTTGTACCTGTAAATATAATCAAATAATAATGTAACAGGATTGTGATTCGATCTTTTAGATCCCCCTACCGTTCGTACTCCATTTTTTAAAGCTAGCAGCGTACTGAGATGCCTACGATTTCTATCAATCAATCCAATTGACAGTATCACTCCTAGCTCTTTATAGTCTTGCGACTTTGACTTAATATACAATCCAAATCGGTCATGAAAAAGGCAGAGCTGAAGGTTGCAAAGAAAAGAACGTTGAAGTTGCAAAAAACCTACTTAAGGCTGGTGTTTCTATTGATATCATCTCCCAAACAACCAGCCTTCCTAAAGCTGAAATAAAACAATTTCAGGAAGAAATTGTCTGACATGATTCTTGTAGCTGCTTGTCCACTGTTGGATCATTTAAATAAGTTTCAGGGTCATCTATTCCATCAGTAGTTTCTTGCCTGTTTTCGCCCCGATTTAAGGTACCCTTCCGGATTTTTCTCTTAATTTTAGAATCACCTTGTTGTAAACTACCCAAGTTTTATTCTTGCTCCGTTCTACCGGATACGCTACTCGGGTTAAGACCTGGATTGGTTATTTTATCTTCTTCGCTAATATTCTGCTCATCTAAGAGAGCAGAAGGAGCTTTTTTAACTTTTTCTACTTTTTTATATAGTGTATTAAGTATCGTATTCGGTGAGTTATTTTTGATAAGATTATTTAAATAATCCGTTTTGCTTCCTGCTTTATCAAAACAAAAACCATGCAATTTTTCAAAGGCAGAACAAATACTAAGTCCTACTCTATGTAACACCCTAGATAAATTTTTTGGTGTAAAAAGTTTTTTCTCGGCTAAGAAGTGATGTAAATAATTCCTTTCATTAAAACATGATTTGTGGAATTTTTTTAAGATAGAAGCTGAATTATTTCCTGCCATGCCTAATATTGTGGATAAGTGACTTGCCGTAAACCCTACGCTATAGAAATCATTCAAAAGCTGCGTATAGTTCCCTTGCTCATCAAAACAAACATTGTGAAAATCCTTCAGAGCAGAACAAATGCTAGCCCTTGCTCCATGCAGTATATTAGATAATTTTTTAATAGTAAAACCTGCCTGTGAGAAATGGATTAAATACGCTTTTGCTTTTTCTGTGAAACAAAAATCATGAAACTGACCTAAACTACTTACTGATGCGCTTAATATACTGCACAGACTCTGAGGATTAAAACCTAACTTACGAAAATCACTTTAAAGTCCTGTTTCCTTTCCTTTATCGTCAAAAAGAGTATTATGAATTTTTTTTAATCTATGAGAAGCATGAGATCCTGATCCACATAACATAGAGGATAAGTTACCTGGCTCAAAGCCTACATCATAGAAATTATTTAAAAGTTCTGTCTCTTCTCCATTGTCGTTAAAACAAACGTTATGTAATTCTTTAAAAGCATTGCTAGCTTTAGCTCCTGCCCCACTAAAAATACCAGACAAGTTACTTATAGTAAAATTCCTTTCCTTATTCCTTTTTTCAGTAAAATGTTTTAAATACTGTTTTTTATTTCCTTGCACATCAAACCAAAGATCATATAAGTCTTTAAAAGCTTTTGTAGTATTCGCTCCTGCTCCACTTAAAATACTGGAAATATTAGGTAAATTTATTCCTTCTTTTTTTAGAGTTTTTAAATATTGTGTTTTATTTCCTTCTTCATCAAACCAAAGATCGTATAAGTCTTTAAAAGCTTTTGCAGCACTAGCTCCTGTTCCATGTAAGATACTGGACATGCTAGCAAAACTTGCTCCTTCTTTTTCTATTGTTCTCAAATATTGAGTTTTATTTCCTTCTTCATCAAACCAAAGATCATATGAGTCTTTAAAAGCTTTTGCACCATTGGCTCCTGCTCCATTCAAAATACTAGACATGCTAGATAGATCTATTCCTTCCTTTTCTAGAGTTTTTAAATATTGTGTTTTATTTCCTTTTTCATCAAACCACAGATCGTATAAGTCTTTAAAAGCTTTTGTAGCGTTAACTCCTGCTCCAGATAAAACACTAGACATATTAATAAGATTTACTCCTCTTTCTTCTAGAGTTTTTAAATATTGTGTTTTATTTCCTTGTTTATCAAACCACAGGTCATACAAGTCTTTAAAAGCCTTTGCACCATTAGCTCCTACTCCGTGCAAAATACTGGACATATTAGTTAGATTTATTTTTTCTTTTTTTAAGGTTTTTAAGTATTGTGTTTCATTTCCTTGCTTATCAAACCATAGATCATATAAGTCTTTAAACGCTTTGGGAGCTTTAGCTCCTGCTTTACTTAATATACCGGGCACATCAGCTAGATTTACTTTTTCTTTTTTTAGAGTTTTTAAATATTGAGTTTTATTTCCTTGCTTATCAAACCACAGATCATATAAGTCTTTAAAAGCCTTTGCACCATTAGCTCCTGCTCCATTCAGAATACTGGATACATTAGTAAGATGTATTCTGCTTTCTTTTAAAGTATTTAAATATTGTGTTTTATTTCCTTCTTCATCAAACCACAGGTCATACAAGTCTTTAAAAGCCTTTGCAGCATTAGCTCCTGCACCATGCAAGATACTGGATATACTAGCAAGACTTATTCCTTCTTTTTCTAGAGTTCTCAAATATTGTGTTTTATTACCTTGCTCATCAAGAAAAGTATTATAAAGCTCTTTAAAAGCTTTTGCACCATTAGCTCCTACTCTATGCAAAATACTGGATACTTTAGTAAGTCCCATTCCGCTTTCTTCTAGAGTTTTTAAATATTGTGTTTTATTTCCTTTTTCATCAAACCACAGATCATATAAGTCTTTAAAAGCTTTTGCACCATTAGCTCCTGCTCCACCTAAAATACTAGACACATTAGTAAGATTTATTTCTTCTTTTTCCAGGGTTTTTAAATATTGTGTTTTATTTCCTTCTTCATCAAACCACAGATTATATAAGTCTTTAAACGCTTTGGGAGCTTTAGCGCCTGCTTTACTTAAAATACCGGATACATTAGTAAGATTTATTTCTTCTTTTCCCAGGGTTTTCAAATATTGAGTTTTATTTCCTTGCTCATCAAACCACAGATCATGTAAGCCTTTAAAAGTCTTTGCAGCATTAGCTCTTGCTCCATGCAAAATATTGGATACACTAGCTAGACCTATTTCTTCTTTTTCTAGAGTTTTTAAATATCGTGTTTTATTTCCTTCTTCATCAAACCATAGGTCATATAAGTCTTTAAAAGCTTTTGCAGCACTAGTTCCTGTTCCGCCTAAGATACTAGAAACACTAGCTAGATTTATTCTTTCTTTATCTAGAGTTTTTAAATATCGTGTTTTATTTCCTTGCTTATCAAACCACAGATCATATAAGCCTTTAAAAGTCTTTGCAGCATTAGCTCTTGCTTTACTTAAAATACTAGAAACACTAGCTAGATTTATTCTTTCTTTTTCTAGAGTTTTTAAATATCGTGTTTTTTTTCCTTGCTCATCAAACCACAGATCATATAAGCCTTTAAAAGCTTTCGTAGCATCAGCTCCTGATCCACTTAAAATGCTGGACATACTGGATAGGTTTATTCCTTTTCCTTTCAGAACTTCTAGACATTCTTTTCCTTCCCCTTCAATTAAAAAAACTAAAAACTGATTAAATCTAGGTGCCCCTTCTTTACCGGCAACACTTTTAGCAAATCTAATTTCTTCATCAATATTGTGTACATCCGCACGCGACCTCTTCAATACTATATCATCTTTGTCTGTAACAGAACGTTTTCGTTTTCTACTAGTTTTATAATTTTCTTTACCTGTACTCCTTGAATGGTCGCTTTGCTCGTGTGAGGAATTTTCAATATCTTGTAATGTTGTAGAAATGTAAGATTGAGAAATATTGTTTGAATTTGAACCTACCACATTACCGTAAGCTTCCTCCCTAGAAACTTTTATGCTTCTCTTTATATCTTTTTCAATATTACTAAGAAGTGGTACAAAATGGTTCCTGTAATTCACTATGTAAATAATATTATTACCTGTACCTACCTTACCATTAGTAACATGTAATCCATCTATCTCTTTATCTCTCAATTCTATAGTCCTAACTTTCACGCCATACTTTTCGCATATCATTTTTCCTTCAACTTCAGGTCTGCCCCATATAGCGTTTTCCAACTTTAGAATTTTTATTTCTGAATCTGAGCTTGTATTTTCAATGTCTTCTGCAGTAAATTCAATACGCGGAATATATTCACAAAGTTTTGCACCTTCTCCTTTTAAAGCACCACCCAACCATGAACCTTTTTTTGATTGATTAATCTGTTGTGCATATTGCTTACAATTTTCCCGCAAAGACTTTACCCTAAATCCTTTACTACCTGCAATCAGACCTTTATCTTTTAGCTCGTTCAATCCTTGAGCTATAGAATCAAAGAAACAATCCCCTTCACCTATAGCAGCTCCTATCTTAAATCCCTCAGGCAATTTCTCCCTTAGTTTCTCTAAAAGTTGATTAAGCTTCTTTTTTTCCTGTTCATTCTTTGCCTTTTTTATCCTACTGAAAATGGAAATAGGTTCTCTAGTAACAAAATCCGACTTTTCTAGAGTGCTCTTACTATTAGGTGGTTTACCGGACTCTTTATTCCCTGCTAACATATTGACTCACTATACTACACTATTCACATGATAGTTGAAAAAATCAACAAAGTAAAGTTATCTTTTTATGACTAATAACATTATTTCAATAGGTATATATTTCAATATTTTTTGTCATTAAATTAATAATATGGTCGCTTTTGTTTAATTAAAAATAATAACCGTGAGAACATTTTTCTTTGGGATGGGATGGACTACCAAGTGATATGTTCAAACTTTTCTATATAATAATTCTACTATATCTTTAAACTAGCTATATTAGCCTACTTTTACCACATTTACATACTAACCAATTTGCTTAGCTTTGTTGCAACAATTTTACGTTTTAATTTTTACAACGCCGCTTTTATTTAAATTGTTCTCGCAAAGGTAGGTGCTTTTTTGTGCTCTTTGGAAAAAGTCAATAATTAGATTTTTTGTGGTGCTAATTGGCTTAAATTTTTATTGAAAATATTTTTTAAAAAAGTTGTTGACTTATGAAAACCCCACATTATAATTAAAATTGGGTTTTTGTTATATTAGAAGGTAGTATACAAACGCCTAACTTTACTATATAAACTTCAAAACATTGCATTAGGTATAGTTTCATATGTTTAGTAAAGAACTTTTACTGACTAAGTTTATAACTGAATGTTGAAATTTCGCTAAGTCGCGTAAAATGATGTCTGTATGTCGAGTAAGCAGTATAATAACATGCAAAGCAATAATCAAGTGCCAACTAATCCTATATTACTCTTAGATGAGGGTTATGGTAGTCGTTGTAATTCACCTGCTCAAGTTACCAATGACTCAAATGTATCCCGTAGTAGGTCGTCAAAAGTCCTGGCGGTAGCAATAATGATCAGCCATGTCCAAGTAGCAATTTAAGTGAAGTACCGCCAATATCGCGTAGCCAGTCACTGAACTCTTTGCATTCTGATGATAATGATATTGAAGTAATTAGTAAATCACAATGTCGTTAATCTAGCAAGCATAACTAATTAACAAACAGTAGCATAGTAGGCTCAGAGGTGTGCACATCAATGTCAATGAAGTTTATGGTAGTAAAAAATAATAAAGTTAGAAAAATTATTCTTGCATTAGTTGTTTATGTGTTATACATAATGTCTTTAGTCATTTCATTATGGATTGACCGTTTTTCTAGTTATAAAATAAATAATTTGAGGTGTGGATTATGGAATATGAGCAGTGGTTAGGCATATTAACTTCAATAAATGCTGACAATGATTTAAATGGGAGCAATATAATAAAAAAATAGGAGAGAAGTTAGATAGTGAACTATTCATTCATTCAAAAACATGGTGAACACAAACATTGGGTTTGTACGTATGGGCACAGGCGTATCTAGGGATATTTTCACGGGAGAGTCTGACGTCCAGTGGTCTTTTTTTGTGTAAAGGTTGTCGACCTTTTCATTCTTAATTTTTTGTTAGTAAAAATTCTTCATGCGCATGCGCATAATACATGAGAGCGAACACCAACCACTAAACAGACGTCCACACAGAACAAAAAAATTACAACAATGAACATTTTTTGCAGAACACAGTGTTCGATGTTCTTTAGCAAATACGAAAGTTTTCGTTGAACATGTTCACCATATTAATTTTGTTTGTTTGTACACATGCCTAAAAAATTTGTGAAATGAACTGCTTCGATCGAACACGACGAGCATTCGTAAGAACGTGGCGTTAGTACATTACATGTGTTTTGCTTTTTTAGTTTTGACATAAATAAAAATCATTCGTAAACTAATAGTTTATCTTGTACTCACTAGGGTTTTAAACTTCAAACGATAATATTTATTTTTCACAAATTATCAGTACCTACATAACATAAGTAAATAAATTGAAATAAAAACCACAATAAAGACTAACCGCGAAACCAACAAACGATAATTATTAAATAAATAGACTAATAGAAGTTATGTCACTGTCACTGTCTTCTTTTTCTTCTTATTTTTATTATGGCAATCTACTCCTCTTCAGGGAGTAACTTTTGCCAGTGTCAAGTGTTAAATAATTCAGTGGTATAGTTTCAGTTTACATTGGCGTATAGTTGGCAGACTCACCATGGAATTAGAAGGTTTAGACCCTGCCCCCGTACCGCCTAACTCAATCGCTTTGACTCTGGCTTTGGTTTATGACGTCAGTGCACAGTTCGTCCTTGTCATCGTGTTATGATATGACAAGGACGGACAGAGCATTGCTATCGCTCTGGCTAAAGCTTTGAGTTAGGCGGTAGGGCCCCGGTCTACCGGCTAAAAATAATGAAGTTAATGTTAACTGTTATTTGACAGATGGATATGATACATTGCTTCTTTTCTTTGGTATGTTTTTATTTGTGCTAAAACGAAGTAGCAATGTATCACATACATCTGTCAAATTACAGTTAACATTTAACTTCATTATTTTTAGCCGGTAGACCCGCAGCTAGGTGATTGCGTAAAGTCAATCGTATTAATTTGACAGTTCATATTGCATCATAATATTATTATAATTATGTCATCCCATACAAATTGCAGCCGATGGAATACGATATTATATATTACCTTACACAATTCCACCCCAGGTCAAAAAATTGTTAATAAATAGTGAACTACAGCATATAAATAGTAATACTATGGTTCAAAAGATATTTGAGTATCTTGGTGAGGCTGCTAACTTGACGTCAAGCTGGCAGACACCTTAAGAAATACAGTTCGTATCAATGTGATTTATATGCCAAAAAATTGATAGAAAATAGTGAATAGTATTCGCAAAATTTCAATAATATTGCTTCTATACAAGCTGAGATATTACGGTCTCAAAGTGGGCTGCTAACTTGACGTTTCTGGCGATGGCGATACCAGAGAAATGGGTAAAAGTTTTAAACAAATAAATATATCAAAATATTGTTAGTGAAATTGTGATTCTTACGATATAAATAAAAATGAAATTCTTCATTACTATTTTCTAAAAATGGAATGTTAATAGAAATAGAAATCATGAGGTGAGTACTATCAAGCAAAAAAGTGAAGTTTATATTTTTTGACTGTGTCAATAACTAGTCATATCCTCGGTTCATAATATACTATATCTATGCGTGATATAGCATTTTATCGACACTCAACTGTCAAACTCCTTCGTCTTTTTGACAGTTAAACGTGATAAAACGCTATATCACGCGATATAAATCGGTCATGCTAGGCAGGCAGATACTAATTGGGGCATAGTGTAATCGCTACATCCAATTTGGGTTCCTAGATTGGATCCCCAATGGGGATCCAATCTAGGAACCCCCCAAAAAGGGCGCTAGATCGGCGTATGCAATCGCGGCTCGGTACTACTTTGTTTTTTAAAACTGACTTTTGAAAACCGCTCATTGTATGTAAAATTATGGGACACACTCTTGGCTTTTACGTGGCATGCGCCGTACTAATAAAAAGACAAATATAAGCAATTTTTTAAATTTCTGTTAAAAATAATATAATTAACCAATATCTATAAAATACTACGTGAAAACTAGGGGGAGGGGGGGCGGTCTTGGCATATACTACGGGCTACGGGTGGTCACCAAGGGGAGGGTGGTCGAACTGTTTTTTGGGAAGCTACCACGAACTATTTGAAACTGACACGAAAACATCAAAATACAAAATAATGTCAAATCAAATGACATTGTCATTTTTTATAAGTACTTCATGGTAAGTAGGTAGTAATACGTAAATATTGGACAATATTAATTTATCTGCGGTAATCAACCTGATGACTTCATTATATTGAATTCACGAATGCAGTTCCATCAATTTTACCTCCTCTCCTGTAAGTATATCAACTTACTTTATTTTGGAGGCCGGAATAATATTATTTTTGTAAGTTTGGTTTTTAGGGTTCCGTAGCCAAAATGGCAAAATACGGAACCCTTATAGATTCGTCATGTCTGTCTGTATGTCCGTCCGTATGTCACAGCCATTTTATTCCGAAAGTATTAGGATTACACAGTTGAAACTTAGTAGGTAGATGTATTCTGTTAACCGATTAACGATTTTAACACAAAAATAAAAAAAAATAAAGATTGAGGGGGGGCTCCCCATACATGGAACTGAAACTGAAAAAAAAATTTTTCTTCAATCAATCAATAAATTTATTTGCAAAAATATGGTTACATTAGTTGTTACATATAAGTCACCAGCATATTTTGTTGTTAATGTCAACGTGCAAATGTTTACAAAAAAAATATTATTCTTTATACTAGTACGTGCGGGGTGTCTATAGATAGGTCTTCAAAAATGACATTGAGGTTTTTAAGACAATTTTTTCTCAAAGTCAACCGTTTGAAAGATAAACACTGCCACAGTGGTAAAATGTGTGTCCCGTCCCCCATCTAACTTTTGAAATAGGTGAGTGAAAAATAAAAAAAAAATATGCAATAGAACTTAATAAAAACTTTCACTGAAAATTGGTTTGAACGAGATATAGTAATTAGTTTTTGAGATATATCATATTAATATTATTAATATAATTAGAAAATATTAGAAAAAATCGACTCACCCGTAGCAGCTCAGACGGGACACGAACCCGCACCCTTAGGATTCCGGCCCAATGCACTAACCAATTATGCTACCGAGTCGCTAGCGAGATCGACAAAATTTTCTAATGGAGCCCGGCCTAGACGATCAAGCATTTCTTGTCAATCATTTACATTGCATTTACCATTTGGGGGCGTGGCCTCCTTTTGATTGGCCACGGTAATCTATCTATTCTGTGGTGCTTGTCAAGCATCGCTCCTAGACGATCATAATGTGATGGAAGTGTCTATTCATCGGTGCGCCTCGACGAATAGTATTTTTTTCTATCTAGCGGTGCGCACCGCTGAATAGCGCTTTCTCTAGGGATTGGCTTTATGTCGGTGCTTCCTTTTTAGTCGTCGTAATCGTATGTTGAACTATTCAAATAGATAGTAATTGTGTTACTGCCTCTGTGGTTTATATTTGAGCGTTGGTCTCTCGATCCTGAGGTCGTGGGTTCGATCCCGTGGGAAGCAACATCTTTGAGTTGTTGTTTCTAGTTTTGTTAGGACTTAGGACATTGCAGGCTGATCACTTGATTGTCTCATAAGAAAGATGATCCTTGCTTCGGAAGGCACGTTAAGGCACTTTTCTGACCGACAGTGGCGCCGCGGTGAATTTTATTTATTTTATTCTTTAAGGTACAAAAGCTGCTTAGAGACCAATACATACAGCTACAACATATTACGCAATATAATACTAATGCGTAATATGTTGTAATAATGTACTAATGTTTAGAAAGTTCTTATAACTCTGTAAGCTTCGATGAAAGATATCAAGTTCTATGTCAAATTTGTTTATAAGTTTCACACATTCTGAGGATAGGGTTATTACGAGATACGTTATTGTTCGATGGTGGAACATAAAAAAGCCGATAGTGTCTGAGTGGATCGCTTAGGAGTGTTAAACTGTAGTAAGCTAAGTAGATGTTCACTCAGTAAACCATTGGCCATTTTGTGTAGTAAACACAAGTCGTTAATTTTACGTCTAGTTTTAGGCCCTCCGCTGTGTCAAGCGGGACACGCGGGGCGACATAGATTAGAGCTTACTCATCACTGCGCAAGAATCTGTCCGTCAAAAACCAGCAATCTACATTCCCGCGCCGTGTACCCGCGGCTGGATCCCGCTTGACACAGCGGAGGGCCTCAAGACTTATCAAAAGTGCTTCATGCGGTCTGCTGCGTACTCTGGAACTAGAAGATGTCGTCTCTGACCGGTTCTGGTAAAAAGAAAACGTAGAAATCGTCGCTGTACCGACTCGATTTTGTCATTATCAACTTTGTAAATGGGAAAAATAAAATAAAAAAATAACTCCAATGCTAAGCACTGTACCCACTGAACAAATATGTTATAAAACCACAACACAACCAAAGAGGAATATTAAAAAAAAATACACGAACATAACAAAATAACATTTAAACGCTTAGAGCATTCAAACATGAACGGTTCGGTTATTAACCTCAAAATCATATGTCAACAGAGCGGCCTCTCGAGGACACCGATTAACAGCCAATCCTTAGTAAAAGCGCTATACAGCGGTGCGCACCGATAGATAGAAAAAAATACTATTCGTCGATGCGCCCCGATGAATAGACACTTCCTAATGTGATTGACAAGCAATGCAATGTAAATGATTGACAGGCAATTTTGATCGTTTAGGGGGTCCATAATACTTTTCACGTTTCCGCTGTAGGCCAGCGCCAATGTGAAGAGAATTAACTTCGACATTCGAAAGCAATACCTTTACAGGTGCTAGACAAATCGATTAAGATGAAATAGCCATTTAATAATTTTTATCTTTTTATATTTTATACATTCACAATGCTATTTGCTACGGGTGAGTGATATTTTCCAATTATATTAATAATCTTAATATAGCATTGTGAATGCATAAAATCTAAAAAGTTTAAAATATATCATATTTTCCAAAACCGCAAATACTGTGAAAAACAATGTCATTTTTACAGACGAAAAATGATAGTGGTATTAAATATGGTATGGTATATAAGGTAACTACGGAACCCTACGGCGCGTGGCCCGACACGCACATGGCCGGTTTTTTTTTAATTAAAGTAGTAGGTAGCAGTAAATATATTTAGTGAGTGATAAAAAAATAATTATAGTATTTAATTTTTTAGGTGGGCCCTATTGTTAGTCGGGTTGGTTCTCAGTTTGACCTATTTATGTACGTTTGTCCGCGATTATCTCGCGTTATTATGATTTATCTCTTTACATTACATTATATATTATATTAAATACATTACAATGGAACATTACATTACCGCACAAGTACGTATGAGATACAATACGATATTGAAATTGGTGTATTATGAGACCCTTTACGAGCAAATATGTTATAAATATTGTAATGCTATCAATTTTTTGTAATAAAACTGCCTAACCAACAAATGCTTTCGCGTTTAGAAGTTACTTTAACCAACAAATTGTATAAGGCCGGCCACACACAGACGGAATCCCGTTACGGAATTCCGAACGGAATTTCGATAATGTAGGTATGAAGATTCCGTACGGAAAAATCCCGTATGTGTGTGGTAGTCCATTGATTTGTATGGATTAGCTGCGTTCGGAATCACGTATGTACGGAATTTCGTAACTTGATTCCGTCTGTGTGTGGCCGGCCTAAAAGAGAACAAGTCTATTTGTTTTCAAACTAATGGTAACCCTAATAGAGCGAGACAAACTGACCTCGTACTTGCTATCTCAAGTGGACCGTTTTTGAGCCGCACAGGGTTGCGTTCAGAACGTTTGAGCGTCGGTTGTTTGGTTGTTTTTTAACTCGCTCTAAGGTTTGGAACGACTAAGAACTTTAAATGTCAATGTCAATACAAATTCTTCATTTTTCATTTGGAATACGAATAATTTAAACTTTTCTTTATACTAAATCAAATAAAATCCGTTTTTAAAGGATCTACCATGATTATTTTAAAAATTAGACATAAAAACATCAAAAATACAAAATAATGTCAAATGACATTGTCATTTTTTCTATAGACAAACGTCAGAGCGTTTTACAACCATCATTTTTGATGGTTGTTTGGTTGCTGTTGAGGAGCGAAATTTCTAGTCTATGTCATTTTAGAAGAAAGTTTGGTTTGTATTTGCTCTCTGTATTTTGTTCTCTTTGTTCTTAATAAAAACGTCAGTCATAGAAAAATATGTTTTGCATTTTCGTATTAAAGTAATTATCCACGCCGCATGTGGTCTGTATTTTGTTCTCTTTGTTCTTAATAAAAACGTCAGTCATAGAAAAATATGTTTTGCATTTTCGTATTAAAGTAATTATCCTCGCCGCATGACGAGATTGGCCTAAAACAGAGACTATGTTAGATCAAGACGCCGTCGAGGCAGAACAGAAGCAAAGAGTATCATGTGCAGTAGATCTGGTGAAAGGGGATATGACTTCCAGCGGGGCTATTCACGATTGTCGGAAATCTACTCGAAAGCATTCGATTCGAATCCGTCTCCGTTCCGATAGATTCGAAAACTGCTATTCACAAATACATTTGACTAGCATTCGACTCGCTTTCCGACGTTGACTTTTTAGTCATTGTGAAATGCATTTAGAAAGTTTGTAGCTTTTGGTAGAAATGATAAAAAATAAGTTCGATAACATAACATTGATATTTTTAAAGTTTTACGTAATAAATTACTAAAATTAACATTGAAATTTTACAAGATTTATCCTATTTATCTAAAAGAAACTAACAGTCATCATTAATCTGCGATATTCAATATATTATAATATATTTCATTTTACATGGTAACATTCTTTGTAAACGTAACGAAAACAAACGTAGAGGTTATGTTTTTTACTTTTTGTGTTTACTCACTTAAAGAGAAAGAAAGCAATACTTGTGTTTACTTAGTTGAAATTTCAAAGTGTTTTGTTTGATTTGGAAAAAAAAGTGTAATGGAAAAATCAGTGAGTGATGAAAAATGCTTAGTTTTTATATTTGACCACAATGGACTCAAAAATAATACCTAATATTTTTTAGAACCCTAGAGTCTCCTACGACCAGCGTTTAATTAGTCTCACTTTCATACATTTCATTTTCATAGAATATTTAACCTAGAAACTATATGTACAGCACAAAAATTAAAATATTATATATATACTTACGATGTTTAGGGTCTCGAATGTTGTTAAATTTCAAGTTTTTTTACCTTTATTTATCATCTGTAATGTTTTTTTACATTCATTCTTACCTTCTTATATTGTTCGGATCTCTTTCCGATAGAAATATGCTCTCGGATACTAAATCGAATTCAATCGACAAAGTAATGTCAAAAATATTCGATCCGACAATCGTGAATCGCGTGTTTCGGGAGACTTTCCGATTCGATACGGAAAGTTGCTTTCCGACAATCGTGAATAACCCCCCAGGTTATTGAAGTTCTCTGGTTACAGCAAAATCGTTCGGATAGTAGCGTGGATGCGAAGATTTTATAATAATTGTCGTAACAAATTGGATAAGTGTCAGGGGCCTATCAAGTCAGAGGAATTTTTAGAAGCACAAGATAAACTTTTTTATTGGATACAGACAGAACATTTTAAAGGGACGTTACCCAAATTGAAGATGGTGACCGATACAAAAGGATTAGTAAGGGTTGAAACTAAGCTGTTATTGAGCGAAGAGGAAAATGACGGCTTTAAGCAACCAATTTTACTGCCCGGGAATAATGATATAGTTGAAAGATTAGTGCGTGAAAAGCACCTAGTTATGCAGCATGCGGGTCTACACATACTGCTAGCTGAACTACAAAATTCATTTTGGGTCACGCGAGCAAGAAAGCTAGTAAGGCGAGTTTTAGGAAGCTGTATGAAGTGCAAGCGATATAGTGCAAAGGCTTGTAAGACGCCTCTAGCATCACTGCCTTCTGATAGAATATGTGTGGCATCGGCATTTGAAATAACAGGAATTGATTTGGCAGGCCCGTTGTATTTAGTCAATGGAGAAAAATGTTACATTGTTCTTTTCACGTGCGCTGTATATCGCGCTTTGCATTTGGAATTAGTGGAGTCTCTGTCAACCGAAGCGTTCATGAGTGCGTTAAGACGGTTTATAGCAAGAAGAGGTAGAGTGAAGGTAATTTATTCGGATAATGGAAGTAACTTTATTGGAGCACATAATTTGCTCGAAAATATCAGCTGGGATGATATTGTAACAAGCCCACATTTTAATCAAATCAGATGGCACTTCAGTCCACCAGCCGCGCCATGGTGGGGTGGATTTTGGGAGAGGATGGTACAGATGACGAAGGCATTATTGCGCAGGGCACTTGGTAATGCAAGGCTAAACTATGTGGAGTTACTTACGGTGCTATGCGACATCGAGGCCGCCATCAATGCGAGACCTCTTACATATGTGTCCGAGTCAGATGATTTAGTGCCACTGACGCCAAACAATTTTATTCATCCACTGCCGAGTAATGACGTTTGGGATTTAGATGTGATTGACAGTCAGAGCCTGAATAGTCGCATAAAGTACGTGCAAAAGTTGCGTCAGGATTTGAGGCAAAGATTCCGAGCGGATTATCTGGCGTTGCTCGTGCACCGTCAGAAAGGGTTGCAAGAAAGTAGAACGCACAATTTAAAGGTGGGAGATATATGTCTGGTGGAGAGTGAGGCGAGACGGATGAATTGGCCTTTGGCCCTCGTGACGGAAGTTTTACCCGGACCAGGGGGGTTATTCACGATTGTCGGAAAGCAACTTTCCGTATCGAATCGGAAAGTCTCCCGAAACACGCGATTCACGATTATCGGATCGAATATTTTTGACATTACTTTGTCGATTGAATTCGATTTAGTATCCGAGAGTATATTTCTATCGGAAAGAGATCCGAACAATATAAGAAGGTAAGAATGAATGTAAAAAAACATAACAGGTGATAAATAAAGGTAAAAAACTTGAAATTTAACAACATTCGAGACCCTAAACATCGTAAGTAAATAATATTTTAATTTTTGTGCTGTACCTATAGTTTCTAGGTTATATTCTATGAAAATTAAATGTATGAAAGTGAGACTAATTAGACGCTGGTCGTAGGAGCCTAATATTTTTTAGGGTTCTAAAAAATATTAGGTATTATTTTTGAGTCCACTGTGGTCAAATATAAAAACTAAGCATTTTTCATCACTCACTGATTTTTCCATAACACTTTTTTTTCCAAAACAAACAAAACACTTTGAAATTTCAACTAAGTAAACACAAGTATTGCTTTCTTTCTCTGTGAGTGAGTAAACAAACACAAAAAGTCAAAAACATAACCTCTACGTTTGTTTACGTTACGTTTACAAAGAATGTTACCATGTAAAATGAAATATATTATAATATATTAAATATCGCAGATTAATGATGACTGTTAGTTTTTTTTAGATAAATAGGATAAATTTTGTGAAATTTCAATGTTAATTTTAGTAATTTATTACGTAAAACTTTAAAAATATCAATGTTATGTTATCGAACTTATTTTTTATCATTTCTACCAAAAGCTACAAACTTTGTAAATGCATTTCACAATGACTAAAAAGTCAACGTCGGAAAGCGAGTCGAATGCTAGTCGAATGTATTTGTGAATAGCAGTTTTCGAATCTATCGGAACGGAGACTGATTCGAATCGAATGCTTTCGGGTAGATTTCCGACAATCGTGAATAGCCCCGCAGGGGGGTTATTCACGATTGTCGGAAAGCAACTTTCCGTATCAAATCGGAAAGTCTCCCGAAACACGCGATTCACGATTGTCGGATCGAATATTTTTGACATTACTTTGTCGATTGAATTCGATTTAGTATCCGAGAGCATATTTCTATCGGAAAGAGATCCGAACAATATAAGAAGGTAAGAATGAATGTAAAAAAACATTACAGATGATAAAAAAATTTAACAACATTCGAGACCCTAAACATCGTAAGTAAATAATATTTTAATTTTTGTGCTGTACCTATAGTTTCTAGGTTATATTCTATGAAAATGAAATGTATGAAAGTGAGACTGGTCGTAGGAGACTCTAGGGTTCTAAAAAATATTAGGTTTTATTTTTGAGTCCATTGTGGTCAAATATAAAAACTAAGCATTTTTCATCACTCACTGATTATTCCATTACACTTTTTTTTCCAAATCAAACAAAACACTTTGAAATTTCAACTAAGTAAACACAAGTATTGCTTTCTTTCTCTGTGAGTGAGTAAACAAACACAAAAAGTCAAAAACATAACCTCTACGTTTGTTTACGTTACGTTTACAAAGAATGTTACCATGTAAAATGAAATATATTATAATATATTAAATATCGCAGATTAATGATGACTGTTAGTTTTTTTTTAGATAAATAGGATAAATCTTGTGAAATTTCAATGTTAATTTTAGTAATTTATTACGTAAAACTTTAAAAATATCAATGTTATGTTATCGAACTTATTTTTTATCATTTCTACCAAAAGCTACAAACTTTGTAAATGCATTTCACAATGACTAAAAAGTCAACGTCGGAAAGCGAGTCGAATGCTAGTCGAATGTATTTGTGAATAGCAGTTTTCGAATCTATCGGAACGGAGACTGATTCGAATCGAATGCTTTCGGGTAGATTTCCGACAATCGTGAATAGCCCCGCAGATGGGGTTGTAAGGGTGGTCAAGGTCAAAACGGAAGGTGGGGAGTTCTTAAGAGCCGCTCGTAAGTTGTACCCGTTGGAAATGTCGCAGAACGAAGTGGCGCAGGGAAGTGTTATTACGCCTCCGGAGGAGGAGATTCAGGAGAGGACAATGGCGAAGCCATACTTTACGCGCGGGGGACGTCAAATTAAAGTACCCCGAAAATTTTGGGAATAACAGTGGCCGCCTCTTATTTTTTTTCCGAATGGCAGGATGTTGAGGAGCGAAATTTCTAGTCTATGTCATTTTAGAAGAAAGTTTGGTTTGTATTTGCTCTCTGTATTTTGTTCTCTTTGTTCTTAATAAAAACGTCAGTCATAGAAAAATATGTTTTGCATTTTCGTATTAAAGTAATTATCCTCGCCGCAGTTGCAACGCTCTGACGTTTGGTCAACCGAACGTCACGCTCAAATGTTTGGAACGCCGTTAGAGCGTTCGGTTGTGGTTAGGTTGCACTCGGAGTGTAGGTTTGGAACGCGCCTCAGTGCACCTTCGTACTACTTTTATACTACTTTTATATAATTTCCTAAGTACTTATTGATGTACACACAAAAACTAATGAATGGCAACACCAGTACCCTCTCCTCCTCCTCCTTCCTCCCTCCCTCCACCTCACCCACAGCTGATCAAATGTCAAGAAAATGGAGTTTAGTTACGCATTTTGTATTTCAGATTAGAAATTAACATTATGAAGTCGAATAAAATAGTTTTCATGGCTAGTCAGGGTTAGAATGGATAAGACCACTCCATTTCAACCTTGGACTGCCGAAGAAAGTGCAAAAAATATAAAAACCGAACGTGAAGTAGTAGATGACGCGAAACTTCATCGGGAAAATGTCAATCATCCAAAACATACGCAAACTGCGTCTTACAATAAAGAAAGTGTCGCCGTCGAAAGTAACGCTCCAGGGTCCTCGAGCGTCGTGGGTGTTGCCGATCCTGATAGAGGCGCGGAGTCCAAGATGGACACTGCTAAAGTGGCTTCCATGCAACAGATCGTCGAGAATACTCTCAGGTACTACACTCTTTTCTGATACACTTTACTATAAATGAGAATAGTCTTGTACTGGACCACTTTACATTTAAAAAACAGACCAGAAAACTTGAGCCGTGTTTCCATTATGCAAGTAGTTTGCATGCAAGGTACAAATTGCATGCAACTTCCACAGTGAAAACATAAACATGCATGCAGACTGCGAGTTGAATTCAGATAGTTTTGAACCTTACATGCAATGTGACTTCATACCTGCATGCAAGTACTTGCAAAATAGAAACGGGGCTTTAACCATCACTTGACAATGTGTTGATGTAATACATTATGATGACTAAAGATAGACTAAGCCTGTCTTGATATTGAGGTATTCACTGGTTAACACCCAAAACAGACAGAAGCCAGACCAAAATCGCTTAAGCCATTCAGTCAACGCCCGTGTGGACACTTAATCCGGTATAGATACAGCATTGAAAAACCGTTTATTTCTCATAGATATCAGCTATTTGTGTATGGGCAACCTTGTTTCATTGACAGCCTAATAAATTTGTATTACATATAGCCTGATTGCGAAATTATCTAGTTTTTGGTGAAAGATGGCATTTTAATTTCCATATTGCCAGCCAGTGGACCCCCCTCCCCCAGTCGTTGGTTATCTTTTTTTATACTATGCAGCAGGCGCAGAAAAGATATTCTAGTAACCATTACGTAAGTGTGAGAAATGCTCCATAACAGTGTTTCCCAGTTAGTAGTACGGGTACCTCAGGATGCATCATGCGGTACGTACAGCTATCTCATACATCTGATTTAAATTTTTTTAATCATTTCTGCACTATGTAGTCTACGAGTTTGAGGTCTTTCTTGGAGAGATGGATAGTAAAAACAAATTGGGAACCATCCACTGACTGCTCTATAATAATAATAATTAGGCTGTGCATGCTAAAACAGAATAGTCAGTATTTTAAATTGGACAAGGGATATACATAAAAAGCTGTTCACTTCATTAAAGACATATGAACTTGATATTGAAATAGAAATTTGTATAGGAAGGAATTAAATATCAAACTAATAAATTGCATAAAAATATACACAGGAGTGACGAAAGATATACAATATTGTATTGTTACTTAATTTTTATAATTTTTATTATTAATTACCTAATTTTATTTAAAAAATATAGGTAGTATGTAGTATAGGTATAGGTACGTACTATAAGTATCTAATTTAAATCAGTCTGAACAATTTCAGACTGATTTAAATTAGATACTTTACTACTCATTTTCAAAATTGATTTGTAATTATTAGGTAAAACAGTCAGCGCTTTACCACCTCTTAAGGTTAAAAAAATTGCTTGCCCACCACGCACACCGTCACTTGTCCATTAAGTATGTTTTTACCGACTTCCAAAAAAGGAGGAGGTTCTCTGTTTGTCTGTTTTTTTTTGTGTATGTCCACCGATTACTCGAAGATGGCTGGACCGATTGAAATGGTTCAAACTTTATTACATTAGGTAAACTCCCAAGTTGGTCCCATTTTTTAAATTTGGAAATTGGTTCAGTACTTTTCAAGTAATCTTGAAAAAAGCACGAAAATAGTATGATTTTGTGTGAACTACCTCGATGATCAGTCGTATAACTTCTTTGTTTATGAACTGAATAAGATAATTATTTTTTGTTGGAAAAGGGATATCTTAAGTGTAATTCTTTAACCGACTTAAAAAAAGGAGATTCTCAGTTTGACCTGTATGTCCTCTCCTCCGCGATTAACTCACGTTTGGCTGAGCTGATTTTTCTACTTACACTAAAAATAAAAAAAATAAAAAATTGTTTAAAAAAACAAAAAACCGACTTAGGGGCTTTTAGAATAAAAAAAAAGGAATTTGTACTCCAGCCCCACCCGACTTCAATAGACGTGTTTTTATTATTACGAATTATTTCTTGCTTTTTGAAGTCGGTTTTTTGTTTTTTTAAACAATTTTTTATTTTTTTTAGTACACACTGAGTGAGATGAAGCAATAGAATCAAATATTGTCTTTAAATAACATATCTAATACTAATTTAATAAGCTTCTGTACTACGCGTCCATTTCACCATTCCCGTTACCTCCCGGCCCGCTTCTTCATACTGCGCCCCCTGCGTCGCCTGGGGAGGCGCGCGGGAGGGCGACGCAAGAGGTGCGTTATTATGAAGCTGGCCGGGAGGTAACGGCAATCTCGAATTTTCTATTGATTTTTTAAATCTGGGTTTTAACTTTAAACCCAGTAGTCGGATGAAACCGAGTCTTTTGCTCATCTCTAGTAAATTTTTAGCCAAGAGGGTAGACAACGCGTCGCACAATTGCTAGAAGCAGTTGAAGCCCTGAGTGGTGCTGAAAGGCTGATGCTTTACCTTCGGCTGCCCACTGGACTCCCGCCACATGATCCGCTGAAGCAGCCTATAAACCCATTGGGCTCAAGGTATTTTTTTGTTTATCTTTTACATATTTCACTCTATAGTTTGTTTATCCTTACTTGCCTTATTTAGTAAATAGCTTTAAAAATATGTGGTATTAACTTAATAGTATCCTAATAGTTTCGGAATAAAGTGGCTGTGACATACGGACGGACGGACAGACAGACAGACATGAAGAATCTATAAGGGTTCCGTTTTTTTCCTTTAGGCTACGGAACCCTAAAAAGTTGTCAGATTTGACAGAAACTCTATGAAACTGCCAGCTTCCTTAAAGTTAAGAAGACCTTGACTAAAGATTTTAGCTAAGAAGCCTTCGAGTTTTCGGTAGTAAACCGTACTAACGTGCGATCTGCCGTTGCCGCGCGCGGCAGCCGGGCAGCCGGCAGCCCTCTGACGACAACATGGCCCGGACAGTTAAACGGGCCCGCCACGTATTTATAGCTTCATACCTAAAGTGCAGAGTGCGCCTGGCCTGATAATAAATAATACATAGAAAATCAACAATTTCTTTCATAATCTATGTGTGGAAATCCATTTGTCATAGATACCTACTTTATAAATGATTTTTTCAATACGCGTACTTACCAATAATAAATGTTTACCAAATATGCCAATTATTGTAAGGATAAATGGACTATACTATACATTTACCAATAAAATTGTTTTTTTTATGCACAACGGGACAGTGCTTGGCCAGGCCTTCACCTCGACTGATGTTAAGAGACTATAAGGCCGAAGGGGAAGCGCACTACACCTGGAAATCACGGAATCCTCATCACTGAGGAACTGGCCTCTTCACAACTTCTCTCTTACCTCTAACACAGAACTTTTTAAATTATTGTTATGGCGTCAGACTTAGGTAAGATGGTGGTGGTAGCTAGCCAGGAGGACTTGAAATAAGCCCTACCACCAACCAAACCGAGTACAAATTGTACCCCCCCTGGAAATCTAACTCGGGTCCCCTGCGACTTACACGGGTGGGCAAACCATTAGACCACAGAGGCGGTTGCATTGAGTTAATAATAATAATAATAATAATAATAAGCCTTTATTTATTTCACAGTACTTATATAGTTATATTACAAGAAAACTTTTTTTTTTTGCATTGAGTTACATATATCTAATTAACGATAATCTATTTCAGAGCTGAACTTCAGCAAACTGTAACATGGATACAGACACACCTGGAAGTCGACCCTGAGGTCTCATTGCCCAAACAAGATGTTTACGATGAATACATGTCAGTATACAGATATTGCTATTAAACATTTTCAGATTAAGTTAAAGATAATGGAAGTGAACAGACATTTATCTTTATCCAATTCCATACAGATAAAGGTGCAATTGCAGCTTTATTAATTTACTGTAGTTGGGTTACTCGATTTTAAACATAAGTTCAAAATAAATTGGAGATATTTACCAATTTTGTATTTGTAATAGCATGTTGTCCTTAATTATTGACAATGGAAGTCAATCCAAAGTTATGACTGTCAATCTAGATGTGGTTGTAGAAGCCACGCCAGTAAATTAATGCCAACTAACATCTGATTGCTTTTAAATAATTATAATTAATAAATTCTTAGCATGATTCAGTGCCTATAACTATAAGAAATATTTGTCAATGCTATCATTTCATTTTAAAGCATTAAAAAATATACAGTGGCGGTCACATAACTAAAGACACCAGTCGATGTTCATACAAACGAGGTAACTTTGAAGCCTTGGTTCTCCGCCAAGGATTGATCTAGCTGTAATCTGATGATGGCTATCCAGGGAGTGAATGGAGGAGATTCTGATCGTAATACACACCCAACTGATCAGATCAGCATTCTTATTCTAATTATAAGGATATGTTAAAAAAAACCGCGAAATTTCCATAAAAATGTATAGATATCCTGAAACTGAAAACTCTGACCCCTATAATCTCTTAGAATGCTGATCAGATCGGTTGGGTGTGTATAGCGATCTGAATCTCCTCCATTTATTAATTATTAATTGCCATCATCAGATCACAGTTAGGTCAACCCTTAGCGGAGAACCAAGGCTTCAAAGTTACCTCGTTTGTATGAAAATATACTGGTGTCTTTAATTGGCTTGTGTGTGTAGACCTTTACAATCCAGAATAGAAACAAAGTAACCGCAAATTAGCTCAGTTAATATAATATGCATTACTATTGTTGACAGATCACACTGCATGACGAGCAACATGAAGCCCTTGTCTACTGCTGACTTCGGCAAGGTGATGAAGCAGGTGTACCCGACCGTCAGACCTCGCCGACTCGGCACGCGCGGCAATTCTCGGTGAGTGTTATCACAGAATAGATAATAGTACTAGCGTACAGAAGTTGCACTCCGCAAAATGGTTTAAATAAATTGCGACTCTTGCTTCGACACAATAAAGTGCAAATCAGGTCGCACAGCGCTCCCTTCGCTCCAAAACATGCACTTTGTAGTTCTATCGCGTAGCTCTTATCTTTTCTGATGTATGAAATTTGTCCTCTCAGAGGACGCCGCGTGCTTCAGACTCGCGCGCGGAGTGACGGCCCAGGGGACGTATTTTTGAATCATTCGAAATGAATCTTAAATTCATGCACGAAAGCAAAACGTATACGAAATCAATTTCGATTGCTCCCAATTTTACGTATTTTTGAAACAATAGAAATGAGTGTTGCCCTAAAACTCAAATCTTATAACATTTTTCATTTCACGCAGAAAAAATAAAAACCGGAAAGCCATAACTCGTTGATTTTAAAAACCAGTATTGAGTTACGGGGGAACGGAACGTAAATTAAAAAGTTATAATGTCATTATCTGTCAGTCCTTTGATTTTGATATTTCTCTCTCTCTCTCACGTCATTTCTACTGGTAGAATATCGAAAACGAGTGTCGGACCACTCGTTGTAAAATTCACGAGTATGAATATTCAAAAATTGCGATTTTAGGGATTCGCATACGAATCTTGTGATTTCATACACGATTTGGAATTCTAATGATTCAAAAATACATCTCCAGGTGTTATCTTATGGCCCGAATTTCTACGGCGAATCGGCGATTCACCCACTGGCGCCCAGCGCCGGGGCCCAATTCTGCTATTGTTAACGTCTTAAGGGTGCATGATATGTTTGTGTGGGCCATATTTTTATATAGCAAACGTAGAAAACGTAAAGTTGTATATTAACCACAAAAAAAACATACGACAAACTAAAGAGATTATCTAGTAGATACAAGTATTAAATTGCGTATAAACATCACAGATGATTGTAAAAAAACAGAATACTATCAAAAGACTACTATCAGAAGAATACTTTTTTCTAAGAAAGATAATTATTGTGCTAAAGATTATGATGAAAAAACAACAAAAACATCGCAAAAGTGCAGAAGTGAGGTTATTTTCCATACTCTTTACACGTAAAGAAAAAGACAGAGACAAGTGATTTCGCATAACGGAGTCTTAATCGAATTTCAATTGTGTTTGAATTGTAATGCTTACTGACATAGTTCTTGTTTCTTAAGGGTTAGGTGGTACTAGTCCACTTGCTACTTGGCCCAGCCCCCGTATTAGCCTCTTAAAACTTGCCAGTTTTCTGAATGGCTATCAATGCGTCTCTTTTATTTGCGAGAAAGAGGTGTAACTAAAGCAATTCATAAACCTGGCAAGTTTTTAGAGGTTGTAATACCCCCCCAGGGACCAATAGTAAGTGGACCAGTAGCCACCTATCCATTTCTTAAACCCAAAACCGAAACTCAATTGAAACACGATTATAACGTTAAAATAGCAGACTTGGGCCCCAGATCTGTCTCTCCGAGCAGATTGCTCCGCGCCTCCGCGCCGGGCAGCTTTGTACTACAGCCACAGAATAGATATAAGTACTACCGTACAGAAATTAAACTCTCCGCCCCGCCCCACAATCAATTACCTCACCCCACCGTGCGAGATATATCTATTCTGTGGTACCGGCTAACTTACATGGCTATCGTAATCGCTTTCATTTGACAGATGGATGTGAAACATTGTACCATGTGGCAGTGCTCAATAAATAAAAATAAAAAAAATAAAAATACTTATCATGCGATATATATTGTATTTCAGTGGTCATGCTAGGGGGGCAGGGTGAAGTCACAAAATAGACAGAGGACAGAAGTCAAGCTTAGTACTAAGCGCGTTCGAGCAACGCATCCACACGACACTGCGTCACGCACTTGATCTCGTTTAAGATTCGTTTAAGGTTCCGGTTATTCAGTGTTGACGTGTCTATGTGTGCGTTGCTCGAGCGCGCGTAGTACTAAGCATGACTTCTGTCCTCTCTATTTTGTTGTGAGGTTCCGCAACGAGGAACACATCTGCCAGTTTACGACAGAGATGCGCGCCCTTTGCGGGGCGACATAGATTAGAGCTTACTCATGCACTGCAAGCATCTGACCGTCATAAAAACCAGCAATCTATATTCCCGCGCCGTGTACCCGCCGCGGCGCGATTCCACTTAACGCTGCGGAGGGCCTGAAGCACAATATAGAGAGAGTCTCTATTCTGTGTATGAAGCGCTCGGCGTCCTCTGAGAGGACAAATTTCATACGTTAGAAAAGACAAGACCTACGCGATAGAAAGAGAGGCAACTACTAAGTGAATGTTTTGGAGCGAAGGGAGCGCTGTGCGGCCTGAATTGCACTTTATTGTGTCGGAGCAAGGGTTGCAATTTATTTGAACGATTTTGCGGAGTGCAATTTCTGTACGCCAGTACTCTATTCTATTCTGTGATAGAGGTAATAAAGCTGTACTTATAATATAATGAATGCACAAGGATCTAGTTTAGAGTGAGGCGCTCGTATTCGCATGTATGTGCGTATCTTTTTTTATCTAGATAGAAATTCAGTATTATGTTGCGGAAATAGAGATTAGTTCTGTCTAAAGGAGCCATACGCTCGCTTCACACCTTATCTGTAATTGATACAGTTACGAAATCGGCGTTAATCTATATTCTAAATACGGTTACATGTTACACAATTTAAGTGGTTAGGTTTTAAAACGGGCTCGTTATATTATCGATGATTAGGTATATATGTACTTAGATAAAGCAATGATATAAAAATATATGATAAAGTCACATATCAAGTTATGATATGAATAAAATCAAGTCAAAAATAAAAGTGACATCTTCAGTACCAAATAAAGTTCATATCAAAATTATCATCGCCATGTTATAGTAGTTTTGACACGCACACGTTTTGATCTAGTTTAGAGTGCATTAAAGTCGAAAATCGTTACGCTATTCAACGCACCTTTTTGCTGGTCGTTCTTAATCATAATAGTAGGGAAATCAGTCAAAAATAGGTAGAGGTAGCATTAATAACGAGACGGCGGCGGTAAGTACAGTGAACGGCCCGCTGGGCTTCCACGACAGGGGAATGATATTCAATCAATTTTATACTTAAATACAAAGCTATTAAGGTTCAAAATAAATAACAGATTTTTGACAGTTTTGTATAACATCATGTGCTGCTTACTGTACTATAATCCAGAAATCAGATTATTGAAATATAAATAAATCAATGCAGTTCCAACTATGAACTTTGGCTGATTTTTAAACCTAGAAAACAAATTGAACCTTTAAAATAAAGTAGCTTCAATGTAAGCATAAGTTAAACTTCATAGAATAGAATAATTGATGTTTCTTACAATAGATAAGAATTGTTTTGTAACCTAAAACGTTACAAATAAATAAACTTATCGTAAATCGTAAGAGTTCAAGTGAATACCTATGATTGTCACACTCACAAATCAATCAGTCTCTACCATGTATTTTCTCCAAAAGGAGAAGCACCCGAATTTCCCAGCTCAATTCATTTATGTCATACATCAAATCACAATGGAGATGCGTGGAATAATAAGTATAGGCCGCGACACGTAAGTTTAGCGGTGAGAGGAATAGGCATGATGACTATTTTTTTTATTTTATGTTACATAAATTACCTCTCAAAAAAAGAAACATTGGTAAAAGAATTAATTCGCTAGCATGAAAACTGCCCGAGAATTCACAGTGTGAAATGCACACAAATGGACTCGCCCAAAAACGCTCCATACTAATGGCTTCCTAGTTATGACGTCACGAATAAGTAGTTTGTATGCAACGCGTAGGAAATTTGTTTGGCAGCTATATTAAATATTGTGTTTATCAAAATAGTTTCTTAGACAATTTTGCTATACATTTAACGGACTAATTAAAGGTATCATTTATTTTAATTAATTTTATACTTTTTAAATGGACTTGTCCACCCAATTTTGAAGGGTCATAAAATAAATAATATGCAATATATAAAACCAAGAGGTATACAAGCTACTCTAAAACTTTAATATGTTTACGATTTTTATTAGTATTTCGTTATTTTATTCATTAGTCATCATCCCTATTGGAGGGGATGTCTGCGCATGTTTGCAGTAGCCCCGCACCCCGCACCCCGCACCACGTTTCCCGCCAAGGAGACCCCAAAAATTACTTCTGCGCACAAATTGGCAGCGCTAAAGTTACATGTATTATGTAGTCTTATATTATCGAGTAAAGAACTCGTATTTCTAATCAATTATTATGTAAACACATGGTAGGGGCTGCGCGTGCGCGGCCAATGGTTCACCTTATCTCAAATGGTAGCGTGTGTATTGTCTTATCTATCAGTGACGTCACGATACTGACATTTCAATGCATTGATTGTTCTGGGTCATTAGTATCGTAATGAACTTGTAATTTTTCATTAATTATGTGGCATAATGAAAAATACATTCACTATTACTTACATATTATGGATATTTTTTGCCTATAAGTAATAATAACAAATGTTCATATTTGTTATTAAGTAGGTATATGGTGAGGACAGAAAAATAGGACTAGGTAGGTAGGTACTTACCTCATTCGGTTCCACTAAAACTGTTGTTGGTAGAGCAAGAGAATTAATAGTTATTTATGCAACTGTGGTATAATGAGGAGTATTAAAACACGAATGTGGGTTTATGTATCATATGAGTGTTTTAATGCCTTATTATGTAGGTACAGTTGCAGACATGACTTTCTTTATCTATACCCATGGTTATAAAATCCTCTATAAAGGGTTTTGAAACGGTGGCTTATTGGTAACAGTGAAACAACTAGTGTCATAGTAGCCGTAATATCCGAGCGAGGGCGGCCGCGCCCCTCCCGCCCGCGCCGCGTCCGTCGTAAAATCATCTAGACGAGCGTTTTAATGTTCTACTAAATTTCATAATGTAACTCCTTCGGGCGTGGGCGTGGGCGCGGGGAGCGCGACCGTCTTTTGTTCGGATATTGTGGTTACTATGGCTCTGTCACTCCGCGCGCGAGTCTGAAGCGCTCGGCGTCCTCTGAGAGGACAAATTTCATACATTAGAAAAGATAAGACCTACGCGGTAGAAAGAGAGGCAACTAACTAAGTAAATGTTTTGGAGCAAAGGGAGCGCTGTGCGACCTGAATTGTACTTTATTGTGTCGGAGCAAGAGTCGCAATTTATGTAAACGATTTTGCGGAGTGCAACTTCTGTACGCTAGTACTATTATCTATTCTGTGCTATGACACAGGCAGGTTGATTTAATGTTTTAAACATGGGTGTAGATAATTCAATGTATCCATTATTTTGTTTTTATATTGCTGTTTTTTCTTTTCGGCTTTATGAAAAGTCTGACAAGAATTGCATACAATAGGTAATAAGGAAAATAGCTTGCTACGTTGTCGTCGCTTTTATAGTTTGTGTAGTACACAATCTATGACGCGTCAGACTTGGATCTGACACGTGGAATGAATGACCCATTAACTGTGTACTACAAACCCTTTGGGGTTTTAGATACCTGTACTCATCACTGCTGTACTGTCCCTAGCATAAATTTTGTCTATGGCAAATTTGAACTTTTAATTTTCAAGAGACAGCAATGTTGGTGCTTATAGACAGTATTTGTACAGAAAACTCTGCCATAGCTCTGACACGCATGAAGAATCATCCAACTATTAAAATCAGACAACCGATCCCTGAATTCTATTGATGGTGTTCCTGTACGCCGATGGAGGGCGCTAGCTAATATATAATGCAATAATATAACATTAATTTATAACTTTACTTGTGACTTTATCTCGTACAGGTATTGCTATGCTGGCCTTCGTAAAAAGGTGAAACTGGAAGTGCCGCAGCTGCCGGACTTAGGAGAATCATCAAAGGTAAATAAATAATTCTCAAACTTAAATTATTGATCAAAATCGCACGACCACATTGAATGGTAGCAAAATTTATTGGGGATAAATAATAATGATCACCAAAAAAAGCTTTTGTACCCTAAGCTCTTGTACCAAATCTTGCCGAGCAAATTAATGCGCCATTTGTGCCAAAATAAACCACTATGCTTGCCATAAAATGTAGGCATATAAATATCATTGTACTTTATATTGTCAAATAAAGTACAATGATGCCAAATTAAGTAACAAAACTTCGGCAACGTGGCATTGACATGGACATGTCCCTGTCCCGTCTAGTCGCGGGCAAAAGCTAGTTTGCATATAAAAAGTTAATTTTTACCCGACTACGGCGAAGCAAAATGGAGGGTATATGATTTTGACCTGTATGTATGTATGGGGTTGCATGGTTTCAAAATTGAGATCCTATGGCACGGCCTTTCGGCTTAATTATCAGACCCTGGACCTCGTCTCCCGTCAGAGTACTTGTCAAAACGATTCTAACGAGCCCAAACACGATGGGGTTGTATGGTTTCATTATAGAGTTCCTGTGGCCTTTTTCCGGCTCCATCATCAGATCAGCTCAATGACACCATAATATTGTATTGCCTTCTAGTTTTGACCGATGTTCAAAGTTTCAAGTCTTTAGCTCATCGGAAAGCTAGTATAAAATCGTTTGCAAAATTTGTGGACAAACAAACAAACGAGAAAAGGCAACCTAATAAAAACGTGTTAATTAAATGATCACCAACATTTACTTATTGTTTGACTATGACCATACTAACCTAACGTAACAACCAGAATTAGTAAAAAAATCATATACCTACCCTCCGTTTTTTTGCTCCGCCGTAGTCGGGTAAGAAATGATTACCAAATCACCGAGTCAGAATTTGGTGATCATTTACAATTTTTGGAGAACATTTACTTTAATAGGATAACGTGATGTTAAATATTTGTATGACATTTTGAATTAAAATATGGTGCAAATTTTGGTGATCATTTACTATTTTTGGGTTCACAATGATTATATTGGTAGCAAGATGTGAAAACTTTGGTTAGAATTTCACATTAAAATGGATGGACTATTTTTGGCACTAAAAAGCCTTTTTTTGACGTTAAATTTTACTGTATTTGGTGATCAGTTAAACATAAGCCAAATTTATTTCCTTGAAATGTTAAAAATATGTTGTTTAGTTGCAGGAAGTGAACATAGCATCCAAAGAAACAGAAAGAATAGTTTGCGACTGGGCCGAATCAAAACTGGGTATGTGACACTTTTCTGGACATATTGTCATACTTTTTCAAGCTGTATCCATAACGTACCTTCTTCCCGAGTATATACAAAATTACATAACTTTTCGGTATTTTGTTACCAGGCATAAAGTTCTCTAACATATCTGAGTTGTCGCGCCACCTGGCAGCAGCGTCCGCGCAACACGCGCCTCCCGGCCCGGCCAGCAGTTCTCCGCCGCCTTTGGGCCAACCTCACGGTAAAATATGCGTCATTTTATACATTTGACCGTACTTTCTTACTATATGCATATTAAGTTTGCGTTTTGTACGGTTATAAGGGCTCTTTCAATTTAGACCGCTAAAGACGCACCGCAGCGGTGCGCTTGTCGCATTGCGCCCGGACGTTTTTGATTTTTCATACAAAAGAAGTCGTGCGTTAGCAGTCCTGCGCACGTGTCCTGTGTCTAAATTGATAGAGCCCTTATGTAAGTGATACATTTTCCTTATTTATTCCATAAAAGACAAAGTATAAATTGATGAATTTCAGTTATTTTAGGTTTTATTTTCTTTGAATCTTTTAGTACCTCCAGACGACTCTACCAGCCGGCAACTGATGACCCAATTGAAGAGGAAGATACAGGTAAGTATTATTTTATTGTGAGTGAAGGTCGGTTATAAGTTTTATACTCATTCAAACTGCCGTACACAGACGCAGGGTACGCCCGGGCGGCCGGGGAAGAAGAAGAAAGCTCAAGAAGCCGGCGAGTCGCCGCCGTCGACGTCGTACGTGCACCACCCGCCCGTGAAGCACGAGGAGGTGCCGGAGGGGTACTACCAGCCGCCGTACCACCCGGTGTACGACGTGCGCGCGCCCTACCCCGCCTACGGGCCGCCGCGCGCGCACCCGCCGCCGCCCCCGCCCGCGCCCGACTACCGCCCCGACGCCTACGGCTACGACCACGGGTACCCGCGCGACCTCTCCCTCCCCGACCCCGCTCTCAACCTGCCCATCAACCTCAGCAGCGACGCCCGCGACCCCGCCCCGCGCCCCGACTGGGCCCGCCGCCGCCCGCCCGAACCCCCGCCGCGACTTCCCCTCCCCGGCAAAAAGCTCATCCTCGAAACCTACCAGAGCGAGACCCGAGGCGGCTCCCCCCGCCCTCAGCCGGAACCCCGCCCCCCGCCGCCGCAAGAGGAATTCCCTCGAGCCGAGTACCTGCCCAAGAAGATGCGCGCCGCCGAGATCATGGGAGGCAAGCTCGCCGCCGCCCGCTCCGCCCCCGCGGACGCGCCCTCCACCTCCACGGAGCCCGCCCCCCACCGTGCCGCGATCGCTTTTTTAGAGGATCCAAAAAACTTAACGAGCCGGTCCAAAAGCACCGCCGCGGCGCTGGCCCGGGAGGAACACGAGGCGGCGAGTCCCACGCGGGCGACGAAGGCTCCGACCCATAGGCGAGAGCGAGGCCCGCCCCCGCCCGCGGCCCGCCGACGCGTCGGCAGCCCCGACTCCTGCTGCGGCCTGGACGGCATCAACATCCGCACCGGCGTCATCTGCGACGAGAAACACTCCGAGATCCTCAACAGGGAGCGGGTCATCAGCATCTGCAACATCGACAAACACGACCTCGACGACTACCTCAACGAAGGCAACAGTCAGGAGCACGAGGAGGAGCTGCTGCAGTACTTCCAACCGAAGGACGCGCCGCCCGCCGCCGATGCCGGGGAAGCGGTCCCTTTTTTAGAGACGAGCCAAGACCCGCAGGACGACCATAGTCAAGGCAAAAATGAAAAAATATCACAACTTCGCGAATTGTTAGCCAAAAATTTAAAAAACCAGAGTAGCTCTTCCCAAAATGCCTCTACGAATCAGGAGCAACAGCAGCTCAAGGAGCCTGAACAGTCGGTTAAGATGAATACGATGAACGAGGGGGCGTTCAAACCCCTCAACGACGTCGCCGTGCCCAACGGACCTTCCATATTAAATCAAACCAGCAGTAATAATAATAACAAAACGTGTAACTCCATTCCGAATGAAAATGGAACTGCTCCACCGTTTGTGAGCAACAATTCGTCTAATCTCGGTAATGGCCACCATGAACCACAAAGTCCGACTTCTAGAACGCAGCAGTACGACTTTGTTCCTATTTCGGATGGCTGCCAATCACCAGGCAATTTTAATTCTAAATCACCTTTGGGATTCGGACAAAGGGGACATAGCCCGACTAAAGTTAATAAGCCAATCATGAGTAGTTCACTCCAGACATCACCTATATCACACAGTACTGCAGCTAGCCCTTTCGTGAGTCCCCGGAATACACCAGTTCCAAGATCGCGTCTATGTCCAAGACCAATACCGAAACTCAACGGACGGAAAAGACGAAATCCTTTATCGTTGGGCATGGTTGAACAGTGCTCTAAGCAATTTGCTATGCCAAATGATCAAAAATTTATGAACAAAATGCCTGTATGCGGCCCGGTAAATATTTGCCAATTAATTCAACCGATGTCTGCACCACCATCTCCTAATATATTGACTTCTCAATACAAGACACATTTATTCCACTGCGCTCCAAATATACCGAATGGTGGTCACAATCTGAACTTACATTTTTTACCGAATGTCCCGATGCGAGATCATATGAATGGTGAACTAACCCAACCATTATCAGCCGACCCGCTATCAAGAGAGGTCAGTCAATTCTTTCAAGAACCACTGGTCAACTATAGGCCGGCTCCTGATTCATTTCGATCGCAGTCCGTGCCTCTGAAGCAAGGCATTAATAACATGTGCATGCTGAGCTACAACAACACTCCAGTAGGTTCCATCCCACCGACTCCGGTTCCCAACGAATTTTGCGATTTTGGATCTTTAGCCGATACGTGCGACATATCGAGAGCGGGCCTAAATCCTGAAACATTAGACAAGATTTACAACGCGATAGACAGCAGCAATGATGTACTTAATACGAGCGCAACGCAAACCTTATTAAACTCTAATGACACAATCAGTAATGGTTGTGATCCCTTGCCAGAACAGCCGATTCTTTCTGCCGAACAACTAAATTCTCTTATTCCTAGCGGAGATGAATTGCTAGACCGAGGCAATCAGTTCAATCAGACCTTCAACGACGATACTGCCACTGCAGAAAACGTAGAGGATTTCTTGAAGAGAACCAATAGTATTGAATTCGAATTACCCGGATTAGAAACTGATAAGAACAAATATTACACATCCCGATCTGTGCCAAGCACACCGCTGCCATTCAAACGTACAGCAACTAATTTACAAATAGACTCTTGTCGCTCTAGAGAATTGTTTCCCGCGGAAACGTACTCGAATCTTTCTAACGGCATATCGTCGAAGTCTGTACCGTCGACTCCACAGCTGGCCGAAGATAGAAATGTTTTTAGCTACAGTAATAGAGACTACTTGATCAATGGAAATTCCGTGGGAGGTTCCGCTCAGATTCACGAGATGGTCATGGATAACGACCAAAGCCTGGCGTCTCCGTTGAACGACATGTTGCGAGAAGATATGCTAAACCCTCTAACGCCCGCCTTGCTGGCCGACTTCGACAAAATGGACACCCCATACGTCGATCTCTAGTCAGCCATTGTTTATATTGCTGTTTGTATATAATATTAAATGTTAGTTGTTTGTACAGATGTCGAATTATTGGATATCTTTAAAGAGTACAATGTATATTTGTTTGCCTTCAGTGAAGGTACATTCTAAGTTGTGCATGCCTAATTTTGAATTCGGATCGCACACTCCCAAAATATTGAGTCAATATATTATGCACCATATTAATGTGATAAATATATAAAAAAATCTACATTATATATTTCAATTAGTAAGGAGTAAGCAAAAGCAAACTCTGGTCATAGTGATGAAAGTCAAATTAAATATTTTTCTTTTGCGTTGTAATACTAATCAATGTTGTATTAGGATTTACTTGGCCCACAACACAATACAGCTAGAAAATGGGTTCATAAAATAAATCAGTATCGTGAGGCATACATGATTGATAAATAAAGTTGAAATAATTATCATATTTTCATAATATGAAACACAATTTTAACTCGTTGTAATATTATTAGATTTAGATAAACAAATATGTAAAAGATTTTGTTTTATATAAACCCATTATCTAGTTACTATTGAAATGTTTGATCGAAAAAAATAAATCGTCTTATATTATTTTCTATGCCTTTATGGTTTGTAAAACCATGATCATGTAAATACCATTGACTTTACGATTTTATTTTTCTATGTATGAAAGTTTAATTTTTTATAATCCTATTTGTTATGTTATGTAAGATTTAACAATCATTAACACAACATACCAACGTTGTTTGGTAAAGGATTTTTTATGGCAGAATGGAAAATATGAAACTATTGATTCTTGTACCTACTGTACTATAAGTACTTAATATCAGTTAAAAACTTTCTTGATGATCACTTGTGTCATCCCAACCCAACATCAAACAACATTTTTAATTGATATTTACCTATTGTTACTTAAATTAACTTTTTTTACATTTACTCAAAATGTCTCTATGAGAGTCCTATAGCAGTACTCAGATCAGAGAGGTTAGTTAATTTGAATGTTTAAATGTCGTGTCATCTTTTGTGGACTAAGAGCTACGCTACGGAAATGGGTTTGCAATTAATAGACGAACGAAATCCGTCTAGTTAGTGTGCCATACTATCATTATTAATAGATCAGGACGCCTGCAAGCTGTTCAGAGGTGGGCGTGAGAGTTGGTGGGCTATATACTATAAAGATCAGAATTTAGTGTGGTATTATAGCTTATTAAGTATTTAATTCGAAAATAACATTGCCAGGCGTTTTGGTTGCGGGGAAAGTAATGCCAGGCGACGTCCAAGGTGCGCGCATGTCATCTGTCACTTTTTTTCCCCAACCAAAATGCCTGGCAATGATATATTGGAATTAAATACATAATTAGCTACGACTACACTAACTACTATGAGAGCCAAATAAGAATAGTACTGTCAAAACGGCCATATTTGTTTGCGTTTCGCTTCCACTTCAGGGTGTAGTATGTGCAAGAAAAGATGAAGATTGCCGTTTGACAGTAATATTCTTATTTGGCTTGCATAGTAGTGATATCGTTGCTCTATAAATTGCATACCTATTTCCGTAGCTAGCTCTTAGTATATTAATAGTATAATGGAAAACGATGGCAGCACCCATTTTAATAAACCGTTAACAGACGCCTCTGAGTTCCGAGTGCGGCTGTTAGTACAAATAATTTATGAAATAGGTACATTATCCAGGGCTCGACCTATTGAAAGAGTGATCAATTAGATGTATTTAAGAAAAAACCTAATTACTTACTTGTGTGTACAGTGTGTAGATACTCAAATAATCATTGCTATCAGTGCTTTAATAACAATATACCCACACATAAGATACCCTTATTCACGATTTGCTCTACTACATTGTCTTGTAACTAAATATTGAATGTGACAAAAGAAAATCAAAACATTTTGAGCATGTGGAAGGGCATTTATAATAGATACATGTAATCATAAAAAATAATTCTGTGAAATCAAAAAAATAATCACTTTTAATGTAAGTATTCAATACTTAGTCTGAAATTCGAGAAAATGTTTCTTTATAACAGGTGATTCCAGTATTGTATAGAAAACTATCTGTATTACATTTTTACGTGCCTACTGACAATATTTAAGCTCATCGGAAATCACTATGAAACATCGAAAATTTTATACAGATATTTTGTAATACGTAGCGTGATATACAATCAATGGTTTGGTTATAGATACTGTAACTGAACTGTTCCATCAACACTAATGTTATGATTGTAGCTGTATGTAGTATTTATCCTGACCAATGCAGCGTGCAAAGCGCGCTTAGAAGTTAGAATTGATTTGTAAGGATGAATATTAATAGTGTATCTATAGTTTTACGAAAATGAATTTATTGTAAGTTAGCACAAAGATTTAATATATTTTATTATCACATAGGAATTTTACTAAAATACTAAATTTACATTGAACGCATGAAATGCGAAAAGAAATTTTAATACAGCCAATGTGGCTACATTGAGCTTATGGAAAGAATCAAGGTTACGATTCGAATATTGTTAACGCTGTCGAGGCCGGCCTACCGACGAACTTTAGCTGTCTTTATATGGCACTGTTCATGGAGATCTTACCGTCCCTATTTGTAGAGCTCACGCAATACTTATTTATTGCGTACGATAGACAACCATTTCGATATGAAATGACAGGGCCGGCCTCAAGTTGTGGTCCAAAAGATGAATAACATCCAGTTCGTGAAGTCTGATCAAAGTGAAAAAGGAAAAGAGCTAGGTAGTTATGGTAATTTTAGTGCTAAAATTCGATTTTCATATTACTTAAGGTTAGGACTTCAATGATTGATTTTGAATTGGTTGTTACCCTCTTCACAGTGACGAATGGCCTCATTAAAACATTTTAAATAAGTTTGTAATAAAAAATTCTTTTAACTTTGTTGTAGAGTGGTAGTAATTGTAAGAGGTAACATCGTCAAAGTATTTCCTCGACCTGTGCCTGATAAAAGCTTATTAGACAATTTGTTATAACGCTAGTACAAATAACACTGATTCGACAGGGATATTCCTATATTTAAGCGAAACCGAAGACTGTTTTAAAGTTTGTAGATATTTTCAACAAGAGAAGAACTAATTACATGACCACGTCGCCTGAGGAATGCAACAACGAAATACCTCAGTGATGAGTGTTATTATTCCAATTTGGTACAACTTACCAAAATCGATTAGTACCTTATTATACTGTTAAGTTGTACATTTTGCTAAGGTACATTTCTTATTCTAGTGTAAATATTTTTTAATGTTATTCCATTATTCATTACAGAAAAATCTTTAGAAGAATCAGTAACAATCCATCATACGTCTAATCTTTGTATTTGTCGCCCGCATGAATTGTGTTATTTTTAAAATAAAGTATGAATCATACTTCATGGCCTTCTTTAGCTAAAATATTTTGTATAAAGTATTTTCAGAAATCATGAAATAACCTACGTTTTTGCAACAGTTCGTTTCTCATTTCGTCATCACATTCTTAATCATTAAAATATTGTGTATATTGAATTACTATATGAGTGTTTGATGTATTTGGATTATGCACCTTATATTGTAACTAGGGTATTTTGTAACCACAAAACAGAAATATTGATTACAGTAAACTCATGATAAAACTGAATTGTTTTGGCATTGTTACAGAAAATGAGTGTGCGACACTGTAACCTTTTAAATTTCAGTTATTTAGCGTAATGTTGGATGGAAAATGATTAGTTAACAATTAATGTTCATGAAACTAATTACACTTGCGATGCTTTGTTGGAGATTAAATTTTATTTGCTGTTTGTATGTCCTGCTTGCCTAATTTTAAAAGATTATGCGCAGAAGTACTTACTTTAATGATTAAAAAAAATATTGTTATGTAGGTATATCCAGGTAATAAACATTTGAAGACTTTCGTTCAAGGGCGCGGTTTAAAGTGCCTCGTTATACAAACAAAGTTACCTAGGTACTTCAAAAACATTGGTCCCAACCTTAAGGCGCTGCTTAATCGAGTAGCAAGCCCCCGGGCGTTCATCCTGCCCGCGCTAGCAAATATTTTTCGAAATGCATGTCTCTTTACATTTTTCAGGCGCTAAAAAACCTGTTTAATTTGATTTTAATAGTGATCCATAACATTTACATTCTTTTTTTTAGGTAACTCTTTAATTCATCTTATGTCCAATTTGTAATTTGAAAAAAATATGCTAGTTACCGCTGAAAATTTCGAGTATTTCGCGACGAAAAAACTTTTTAGAAAATAATTTTTTTTTCACTGACTAAGCTTTTCCTTGAAATTATTTATAGCTATGTATCTCATACAGTATATGTCAAATACAATAATATTTTTTTCTAACTTTCAAAATGAGTGGATTCTTATAACTATACGACAAAACTTTATATGTTTTCATTGACGCTACGTTTTGCAGGCCCTTAATACGTATTATGATAAATTTTGTCGCACTTTCAGTTGTCAGTGGAATCTAGTTCATAAAAAAGTATAACAGCAGGTTTCAATATTCCTGTGTGGTTCAGAGTATCAGTCATATGATGGAGATTTTGTTACTAAAAATACTTATATTGTAAATAAAATTTTAAATTTAGATGTATTTAATTAATACATGACATCCATTTAATTTTATTGAAACTAGGTATGTTGTTCTGTTAATTATTGTTTTTATTTCAACATATTTTAATAAATTTATGATAACAAAATTAGTTTTAAATTAATTGTACATGTTAAGTGAAGATATCCATGTTGTTGATTAGTCTTTTATGGATGTTGATTTACACCATTTGCTATGCAGCGATAATAAATGGTACCATAGTATTTTTGGTTTTTTATTTTAAATTACTAAAACACAGGGTACCTATGAATCAAATGCATAAGCATTTCTGAGATTTGAGCGACGTAATCCCCTTATATACATATTTATGTCTGTATTCTATGTGGTTTTTGTAATATAGTATTCCCATTCAATCAATTTTCCGTTTCATGTGATTTTCCATAGTTTTTTAAAAAGTGTTCTGGTAATATTGGGTCATCTTCATGGTTATAATTATCTGAAACTTGTATTGGCATACCGGGACTCCATTCAAGTAGCAATGATATCATTGGTAAAGTTTGGATATTCTTTATTGACTTTTCCCCATATTTATGTTTTATATGTCTTGCTAAACATCTTTTAACATATGTGAAGAAAGTATCCAAAAAATTTAAACAAACATTGGGCTTCCAAAATTTCTGAAAAAGAAAATTATGAATTTCAATTTTAATTAAAGATTACTTTTCGACTCTTAATTCTTAAGATAATAGGGGTTTAAGTATGAAATTACCGATGTTTTTTTTCTTACACACAGACATCCTCATTATATTCTATTAAGTTAAAGCTTTAGTTACTTTTTATTATTTCGAATTATGATAGTATGACGTACATAGGTCAACTATCAGCAATAAATATACTTAGTGGATATAATTTTTTTAATGTTTGAACATTTGTGCATAAAAGTTTTAAAACATTAACTTTCGCGGTTGTTTAATAAATTAAGAAAATGTTAATAGGGAAAATGCAAGTTCTTTGTAATTCTCTTACTACCCCTAATACCTATATGGTTTCAGCCTATTTTATTTAATACAATTTTTTCTTTATAACCCGTAACTAAAATGCTCTGCACTGTAGCTGCTATAAAATGCTTTTCTGCATTTTCATTTGAAGCAAATGCACTTGCATAAAAAATATTACTTACTTCAGACATTTTAGCAATATCTCTGATTGGATATACTTTCAGTTCCTCAACAATTCCATTATCATCTCTAAATCCACAAACGATAGTGTTTACGTTGGCTAGGAATGATTGACACCACCACTTTTTTGTTTTAAAGCGCCTGTAAGTTGATTAAAATATAGCGAGATAAGATAATTACACTAACAAGTTGTATAAATATTGTTTCTATGAAAACATCACATATTAAAGTTAGGTAGGTACCTAAAATTTGCTTCCTGCCTAGAAAACTGAATGTGCCTACTTGTTTTTAGTTCTATAAACTCTTTGTCAGATAAATATTGAACTATACAGTCAGCACTCTGTTCTACAGGAGCAGAAGGCACAGGGGTTTTATCACATCTAATGCCATCCATTTCAGCACCATAAACTATAGTATGCTGGTTTAAATTAGTGGTAAAAACGAGGGAAAACTCTTTTGTTTCATCCACTGGTTCGTCTGGACGGGGCTCGGTTTGTGGACTCTCTGAAAAAGAGGATTTATAATTATTATTTCATGTTTCTTTCTTATTGTATAAGGGTTAGTGGCTACCTCTGGTATCAAGCCGCACGCCTGTAAAGCCTTTAACTTGGCTTAACGACTGTTATCAGATAACAACAGCTGGGACCAACAGTTTAAAGTACCCTCCGAAGCACAGAAGCGCTCGGTTGTAATGGCACTTAAAGGTCACCTATCTAACACATGACCGGACCGAGCGTTGCTTAGTTGTTTGAGTATGATCAGTCTGTCAAGACAATTGTTATAGTTGTTCTATCTCATGAAGACCCTATTGCTATGAATGTTGTTAGGCGTGCACATACACATTGTTATTGTGTGCATAATATGAAAGTGTGCAGACGCACACTAAAATAATGTGTATGTGCACCCTAACCCATTCATAGCAAAAGGGTCTTCACAAGATAGAACAACATACTATATTGAAATACTTTATTCAAGTTGTGTCACTAGTAAGTAGTAAACAGTCTCACCAGATAACATGTATTGTTCAAATTTATAGCCCCATGATGTGAATTTCTTTTCTTGTTCTGTTACATTACATTTCTGATATATCTTTTCTTCAGTATCTCGTGCACATAAAAAAATATTGCCTTTATGTAATATGACAACAATTTTCCAAGGGTCTTTGTTTTCATATGGAGTGCAAGCCACACATGTCATTAAACCCCTATAGCAAAAAAATTTTGCTTTATCTAAATTAGATTCTATAGGGAATTTAAATCTTCTCTCATGTTCTAATAAGTACTGTAACAAATCATTTAGCTTTACATCTAAATTACTTGGCTTACGTTTCGCTTTATCCAAGTGTCGATTTAGATCAAAGTTTACATTTCTACTTTGTATTTTTCTAGCATACATGAGATTCTCCAAACCAATATAACCTATAACTTTCGGCCGCCCAAAGTTGGGAAATGCCTTTGCATATATATCAGCATGCGTATGAAGTTCAGGTTGCATAATTTGTGGACTGGACAATGGTAGAATGTAAACAAAACTAAATAAATTGAATTGTTTACGATTTTATTTTATACCACCACAAGTTACAATACAACACAATCATCATGACATTGACATGACAAATGACAGTTGACACGTTGACAGTGACAGAGGACAGCCTGCCTGACTGATCCCGCGTTCCGAATCACGCTTACGCACTGGGTTGTGTTCAGCCAGTGCGCGGTTGTTTGGTTGTTTTTAACTCACTCTAAGGTTCGGAACGACCAAGAACTTTAAATGTCAATACAAATTCTTCATTTTCTATTTGGAATACGAATAATTTAAACTTTTTGGTAGATTTAGATTCATCATCGATTTGCCAAAGAGCGACCTAGCTCTTTTAATTGAAGCAGCAAAATGATACTATGTTGATTGAAGCTAATTGAGATATAATGTAAAATGTTATCTTACTCTAGTTCCTACATGCTAAATTGATTAAAAACTATTGAAATTTGCAGTCTAGTTTTCGGGAATCAAGCGACATAATTTGACTACAGGACGCTTGAGAACTCCTTTAGCTGTTTTAATGTCTACAACCCGGACAATACCGTCATTTCCCGGCTAGAGTTTGATGATTCTAGCCCTTTTCCAGAGTAATGGTGGTGTATTAGGTTCCATGACCAACACTAAATCGCCCGTCTGTAAGTTACGTTCAGGCTTAAGCCAGCGGTCACGTTGTTGCAGCGTGTGTAAGTATTCGCTGTGCCAGCGTTTCCAAAAATGTTGGGTGATTTGCTGCAACAATTGCCAACGATTCAGACGGTGAGCAGCAACTTGATCTAGATCATGCTCCGGTAAGGCAAGAAGTGGTTGTCCAATTAAAAAATGACCGGGTGTCAGAGTTTCCAAATCACTTGGATCGCTACTAATTGGACAGATAGGTCGTGAGTTTAATATTGATTCGATTTTGCAGAACACTGTACTAAGTTCTTCAAACGTTAATACACGTTCGCCTATGATACGCTTGAGTAATGTTTTAGAAGATTTCACTGCATTTTCCCAAAGGCCACCAAGATGTGGTCCCGAGGGAACATTAAGATGCCAATGAATTTCATGAGATGCAAGATGAGATTGAATTTTATCGGATTCTCTATCGATTTGTGTTTTCAGAATATAAATATCTTTGAGATAGTTTCGCGCGCCTAAAAAGTTGGTGCCGCAGTCGGAATATATATCAGAAGGTAACCCTCTTCTCGAAACGAATCTATCTAAACAGGCCAAGAACGCGTCAGTAGACAGACTGGATACTACTTCCAAATGCATTGCTTTGGTTGCAAAGCATATGAACACGCATAAGTAAGCTTTAAACATTTTAGGTTTGCGAGCGTTTGAATCCTTGACGCTGAATGCACCAACGAAATCTAAACCGACCCTTTGAAATGGCTTAGCTTGAGTGACTCTATCGGCAGGTAAGTTGCCCATGAATGGATTCACAGGTTTCGCCTTTAATCTGTAGCAGCGCTGACATTGAAAAATCCTGTGCCGCACTGCACGTCGGGCTGACACAATCCAATACCTATGCAATAGGATAGCCATAAGAGTAGCAGGGCCCGGATGACCGTAGAGCTGATGATAATGATCGATGAGAAGATTTGTGAAAGGATGCGACTGAGGTAACAAAAATTGATGTTTACTATCGAAAGGCAGATCGGAATTGACTAGTCGCCCACCAACTCGAAGAAAACCTAGATCGTCGAGAAAGGGATGGAGACGACGTAGACCGCCCTTGATAGGCTTACGTTGGCGCAACAATTTTATGGTATCGGCAAACGCTGAAGATTGAACCGATTTGATACAAGTTAACAATGCTGATTTTAACTCGGATATCATCAAATTACCGACACGTTTATCCTTTGGTGAGCGAACATTATGCAAATAACGAAGCCACCAACCGAGTGTTCGTGTAACTTGAGATAAAGAGCTGTACTCTACAATGACATGTTGGACAACTTCATCTGAGGGAGTTGTAACAGCCAATGTAGAGTGCGTATCGGGTCCCGTCTCGACTGTTTGCACTACGTGTGCAGCAACAGGAGGGGTAGAGATAAATGTAGAGTCTGTATGATGTATTGTGTCGACAGTCTGCACGACATGTGCAGCAACTGGACTTACTTTCACGCCCGGCAAATCGATAGGATCGAGCAGTTGACATGTGGAAGGCCATGAACTGGGATCAGATTTGAGCCACGACGGACTCCACCAGAGTGATTGAGCTACCAACTCGCGGGAAGCAAACCTCGACTCGCGCAATCGGCGGGATTAAGGTGTGAAGGGACGTGTCGCCAGGTAGCGTTTGGGATGGTGCCTTGAACCTGGGAAACTCGGTTTCCTTCAAAAGTTTGAAGCTTGTGCGGTGAAGTTCGCAGCCAAGTTAGCACTATGCTAGAGTCGCACCATGCAGTTATAGGTATGGATTTTAATTTTGAATGCAAAACCTTACAAACATGGGCCATAAGGCGAGCCAACAGGACAGCCCCACAGAGCTCGAGCTTAGGGATCGTTTGCTTTTGCTTGACTGAAGCGACTCTAGATTTTGCGATTAACAAATGAACTTGTACGTTGTCACCGTTTTCACAACGTATGTAGACGCATGCGGCATATCCACGCTCGGATGCGTCGCTGAAACCGTGAATTTGATATTGAGAGTGTGGATCACCCATAACATGGCGTGGAATCCGTATTTGATTTAATGATTTAAAGTCGTCAACAAACTTTAGCCAAGTTTGCTGGACATCGAGAGGGAGTGCATCATCCCAACCCAGCTCTAAGAGCCACAACCGCTGCATAAGGGATTTGGCAAAAAATGTTACCGGCGTGATAAAACCGCAAGGATCATAAAGACGAGCGATGTTTGATAGGACACCCCGCTTTGTTAGAGTCACACTCATGTTAGAAACGTGATAGAGAAAGTTATCAGATGAGGGGTTCCATTCAATGCCTAAGATTTTGAATATATTGTCACCGGAATCTTCGAATCTGTAAGGTGTCTCACAATGATCGGCAGGTAAACCTTTGAGTAGCTCGCCAGAGTTACTAGACCATTTCCTAAGATGGAAACGACCTTGAGCTAACACGTCAGTGACTTGGTGCTGTAGCGTTTTAGCACTCTCTAGCGTGTCGCACCCACTCACTATGTCGTCTACGAAAGTGTCCTCCCGTAGGACACGTGCAGCCTCAGGATATGTAGAGTCGTTAAGATCCGCCAACTCATGAATCACCCTGATAGCCTGGTATGCAGAACTAGTGACGCCGTAGGTGACGGTTGTTAACTCGAACTCCTGCAACGGCTGATCTTGAGATTCGCGCCAAAAGATAGTTTGAAACCGCTGATCATCATCATGTACTTTGATCATCCGATACATTTGTTTTATGTCACAAGTGAAGACAAATAAATAAGTTCTAAACCTTAAGATGATATCCTGTATATTCTGTTGTAACTTAGGGCCTGACAACAAGATTTGATTGAGAGAAACTCCGGTAGAGCTGGGCAGCGATGCGTCGAAAACTGCTCTCAATTTGGTGGTACTACTGCTCTCTTTGAGCACGCCGTGATGAGGAATGTAATATCTACGGGCACTATCACAAGGTTCAACCAACTTCATATGACCAGACTCTACATAATCTTGCATAAATTGAATGTAGAGTTGACGAAGTGTAGGCTCTTTCATAAGTTTACGTTCTAAATTATGAAACCGTTTTAATGCAATTAAACGAGTGTCACCGAGTTGAGAGGACTCTACCTTGAACGGCAGTCTAACTACGAACCTCCCATCGGGATCTCTACTATGTGTGTTGACAAAGTGCTTTTCACATATGATGTCCTCAGGATCTGGAATCGGCGGCAAAGGAGACTCTTCAGATTCCCAGAATTTAGATATAGTAAGTTGTAACCTAGACTCATCAGTGAGTAGGCTAATATGCTGATACTGAGTTGTGGTCACCGGGGTCGAACCCATAATGACCCAACCAAAGATAGTTGAGTGAGCTGTAGGTAAACCGTTACCTAACTTTATCTTTGGACCACTAAAAATGTCACTGAAAAGATTAACACCCAAAAGTAGATCGATTTTACCTGGAATGTTGAAAGTCTTATCAGCAAGCTGAAGGTCGCTACATTTCTCTGGCACAATCGGATTGACCATTGCTGCAGGTTGATATCCAGTGATGCGCTTAAGTACGATGGCTTCAGTGGACAAACCCGGAACGGAATCGTCAGTGAGAGACAAGATTGAACAATCTACTTTTCCATAAGTAGCTTGTCGGTGTTCACCTACACCGAACAGATCGCAGGACTTACGACGTCGCAGTCGAAGTTGCTGTGCTAAAGATTCAGTTATAAGAGATGATTGAGCACCAGGATCTACTAACGCACGAACAACATGTACCTGACCATTAACATCCTGGACTCCAACAAGAGCAGTACCTAAGAGGCCGGTAGACAATGGTTCTATGTTAAGTAACACCTGTCTCGGAGAAGAGGGTTCGGGATTCACAGTGGAATCCGCTGATTGAAACTCGTTATGTAATTTTGTATGATGACGTTTCTTGCACACCTGACAACAACGTTTAGATAAACATTGTGAAATATAATGCGGCCTTAAACAATTGTAACAAAGTCTTTTTTCAGTTAAATATGATTTTTTGTCTTTCAGTTTGTCAAACTCTAAACACTGATAGATGGCATGATCCCCACTACAATAATAACAAGTTAAATTAGTTGCATGCAAGGTTGATGTCTGAGGAACTAAAGTTTTAGAATTGTTGTTTATGCATGTAAAGTTTGTAACTTCCAAAACCTTTAAATTTTGTTCTAAAAATGACAACAAGTTGTTAAAGTGTGGTATCTCGTTTGATTGTAAAGTAAATTCAAATTTAGTTCTTAAGTCCAACGGTAACCTTTTAGATACTATATGATATAAAAGAAAACTCCAAGAATTGACATCAAATCCAAGAGTATTTAATGCTTGTGTGTTTTCCTTTAAAGTGTTGATAAAACGTTTTAAATTCTTTAAATTGGGACATGAAACTGAAAGTAGCAAATCTAAATGTTTGTCGGCTATTAAGCGCTTGTTTTCATAACGTTCTTGTAAAAGATTATAGGCCACACCATAGTTTTCACTAGTAATGCTTAAATGTTTAATAAGGTTAAGAGGTTCATGTTCTAAAACACTCAATAAATAATGAAACTTTTGTATAGCAGATATTTCATTGTTCTGATGAATTAAACTGTCAAAAATTGATTTGAAATTGGGCCATTCAGTATGAATTCCCTTAAAATGTGTTAATGTAATTTTAGGTAAATGAAAACGATTTGACTCGCAGCTAGATTTGGAAACTACATCTTGTGTCACAGGAGCTTTTGTGGTTATGGAATCCAATACACCTAAATCAGAACAAATACTCTGAATTGAGTAATATTTCTCGTAAAACTCCGTATAGCGGGTTTCTATAGTTGCTCTTTGCTCTTCGGGCTGAGAAGCAGCAACCAATAACGTGAAATTTGTGTCGAACTGTTCACGCATTCTTGTAAGATCAACATATCTAACACGAAGTTTGGTCAAATCCTGAGGTGTCGTAGGAGTAGTTTGCACAAGAACTATAGTCAAATTATACAGCTCGCATACGAAATCATAAGCCATGTTAAACTTAACAATAGCTATTTTCATATCTTTAGACATTATTGATAGATTGATAATAAGTTTCACAATAGTAAACAACAACCAAATAACTAGAGGTTATGTTTTGATATTGAAGACAGTGACAGCTCACTGACGTAAGATTGAACGAATGATTGATAATTATCTATGCTTTAGTGTTGCCAGTGTACGAAATTGAAATACGCCAGTTGATTTTATAAAAAATATTGAAGGTATGCAAAAAAATATTTCCTATAAAATTGATTTTATGAAATTGATGAAATATGGATAAAGTATGTTCCGATGCTAACGGAAATGAAAGGATAATCCGGCTCGAAGGACCAGATCGCACGGCTAGATTACAGGAGAAGGAACTGAGGGGGCTAACCTGGTTCGATGCTGCTCCCGCGTGCTGGCTGTAGTGGACGCGCGTCTCACTTCTTCTTATAATCTCCGGCGTTGCTTATTCGGGTGATCACAATAGTCTTTGTATGAACTCGCGGCGATCACCGTGTAGGTATTCAAACTTGACCGAAATAAATGAGGAGCACAAAACTCGACTCGACGCTCTGTCACGGAGGCAGGCTGGATCGGAAGTGTTGAAATATGGCCGACGCGACTTGATATCGGTTTACCCCCATAGGATCATGGATAAAAATGATTATGAGGGTAGATTTTGGGTCTAGGGATGTAGCATCGGTACAAGTCTGAATCGAGTTTAAAGTGATGTGAAAAATAATTGAATCGATGATGAATCTAAATCTACCATACCGCCCCCCAAAGAGCGACCTAGCTCTTTTAATTGAAGCAGCAAAATGATACTATGTTGATTGAAGCTAATTGAGATATAATGTAAATGTTATCTTACTCTAGTTCCTACATGCTAAATTGATTAAAAACTATTGAAATTTGCAGTCTAGTTTTCGGGAATCAAGCGACATAATTTGACTACAGGACGCTTGAGAACTCCTTTAGCTGTTTTAATGTCTACAACCCGGACAATACCGTCATTTCCCGGGTAGAGTTTGATGATTCTAGCCCTTTTCCAGAGTAATGGTGGTGTATTAGGTTCCTTGACCAACACTAAATCGCCCGTCTGTAAGTTACGTTCAGGCTTAAGCCAGCGGTCACGTTGTTGCAGCGTGTGTAAGTATTCGCTGTGCCAACGTTTCCAAAAATGTTGGGTGATTTGCTGCAACAATTGCCAACGATTCAGACGGTGAGCAGCAACTTGATCTAGATCATGCTCCGGTAAGGCAAGAAGTGGTTGTCCAATTAAAAAATGACCGGGTGTCAGAGTTTCCAAATCACTTGGATCGCTACTAATTGGACAGATAGGTCGTGAGTTTAATATTGATTCGATTTTGCAGAACACTGTACTAAGTTCTTCAAACGTTAATACACGTTCGCCTATGATACGCTTGAGTAATGTTTTAGAAGATTTCACTGCATTTTCCCAAAGGCCACCAAGATGTGGTCCCGAGGGAACGTTAAGATGCCAATGAATTTCATGAGATGCAAGATGAGATTGAATTTTATCGGATTCTCTATCGATTTGTGTTTTCAGAATATAAATATCTTTGAGATAGTTTCGCGCGCCTAATAAGTTGGTGCCGCAGTCGGAATATATATCAGAAGGTAACCCTCTTCTCGAAACGAATCTATCTAAACAGGCCAAGAACGCGTCAGTAGACAGACTGGATACTACTTCCAAATGCATTGCTTTGGTTGCAAAGCATATGAACACGCATAAGTAAGCTTTAAACATTTTAGGTTTGCGAGCGTTTGAATCCTTGACGCTGAATGCACCCGCGAAATCTAAACCGACCCTTTGAAATGGCTTAGCTTGAGTGACTCTATCGGCAGGTAAGTTGCCCATGAATGGATTCACAGGTTTCGCCTTTAATCTGTAGCAGCGCTGACATTGAAAAATCCTGTGCCGCACTGCACGTCGGGCTGACACAATCCAATACCTACGCAATAGGATAGCCATAAGAGTGGCAGGGCCCGGATGACCGTAGAGCTGATGGTAATGATCGATGAGAAGATTTGTGAAAGGATGCGACTGAGGTAACAAAAATTGATGTTTACTATCGAAAGGCAGATCGGAATTGACTAGTCGCCCACCAACTCGAAGAAAACCTAGATCGTCGAGAAAGGGATGGAGACGACGTAGACCGCCCTTGATAGGCTTACGTTGGCGCAACAATTTTATGGTATCGGCAAACGCTGAAGATTGAACCGATTTGATACAAGTTAACAATGCTGATTTTAACTCGGATATCGTCAAATTACCGACACGTTTATCCTTTGGTGAGCGAACATTATGCAAATAACGAAGCCACCAACCGAGTGTTCGTGTAACTTGAGATAAAGAGCTGCACTCTACAATGACATGTTGGACAACTTCATCTGAGGGAGTTGTAACAGCCACTGTAGAGTGCGTATCGGGTCCCGTCTCGACTGTTTGCACTACGTGTGCAGCAACAGGAGGGGTAGAGATAAATGTAGAGTCTGTATGATGTATTGTGTCGACAGTCTGCACGACATGTGCAGCAACTGGACTTACTTTCACGCCCGGCAAATCGATAGGATCGAGCAGTTGACATGTGGAAGGCCATGAACTGGGATCAAATTTGAGCCACGACGGACTCCACCAGAGTGATTGAGCTACCAACTCGCGAGGAAGCAAACCTCGACTCGCGCAATCGGCGGGATTAAGATGTGAAGGGACGTGTCGCCAGGTAGCGTTTGGAATGGTGCCTTGAACCTGGGAAACTCGGTTTCCTTCAAAAGTTTGAAGCTTGTGCGGTGAAGTTCGCAGCCAAGTTAGCACAATGCTAGAGTCGCACCATGCAGTTATAGGTATGGATTTTAATTTTGAATGCAAAACCTTACAAGCATGGGCCATAAGGCGAGCCAACAGGACAGCCCCACAGAGCTCGAGCTTAGGGATCGTTTGCTTTTGCTTGACTGAAGCGACTCTAGATTTTGCGATTAACAAATGAACTTGTACGTTGTCACCGTTTTCACAACGTATGTAGACGCATGCGGCATATCCACGCTCGGATGCGTCGCTGAAACCGTGAATTTGATATTGAGAGTGTGGATCACCCATAACATGGCGTGGAATCCGTATTTGATTTAATGATTTAAAGTCGTCAACAAACTTTAGCCAAGTTTGCTGGACATCGAGAGGGAGTGCATCATCCCAACCCAGCTCTAAGAGCCACAACCGCTGCATAAGGGATTTGGCAAAAAATGTTACCGGCGTGATAAAACCGCAAGGATCATAAAGACGAGCGATGTTTGATAGGACACCCCGTTTTGTTAGAGTCACACTCATGTTAGAAACGTGATAGAGAAAGTTATCAGATGAGTGTGACTCTAACAAAACGGGGTGTCCTATCAAACATCGCTCGTCTTTATGATCCTTGCGGTTTTATCACGCCGGTAACATTTTTTGCCAAATCCCTTATGCAGCGGTTGTGGCTCTTAGAGCTGGGTTGGGATGATGCACTCCCTCTCGATGTCCAGCTCTAAGAGCCACAACCGCTGCATAAGGGATTTGGCAAAAAATGTTACCGGCGTGATAAAACCGCAAGGATCATAAAGACGAGCGATGTTTGATAGGACACCCCGTTTTGTTAGAGTCACACTCATCTGATAACTTTCTCTATCACGTTTCTAACATGAGTGTGACTCTAACAAAACGGGGTGTCCTATCAAACATTGCTCGTCTTTATGATCCTTGCGGTTTTATCACGCCGGTAACATTTTTTGCCAAATCCCTTATGCAGCGGTTGTGGCTTTATACTAAATCAAATAAAATCCGTTTTTTGAGGATCCACCATGATGGTTAGGTTGCACTCTGAGTGTAGAGGCGCGTTCCAAACCTACACTCCGAGTGCAACCTAACTACAACCGAACGCTCTAACGGCGCCGGCGTCCCAAACATTTGAGCGTGACGTTCGGTTGACACAACCGTGTCGTTCTAAACGTCAGGGGCCTTACTATGAGCTCTTATAGCAGGACTTATATTGAACGGCCTTACTTTTTCGTACCATGACCTCGATTTAGCAGGCCTGCGGAGGGCCTGCTTTAATACACGCTCTTAAACCGTTCACCATTTTTTATGTATGGACGAAGCGTACCATGACGCACGGTTTGACAGTTTGGGAGCTGTTTTATAGCGTCTGTAATGTCAAATAAAGCAATTCATAAAAAGTTCCTACGTGATCAACTTTTTCAAAATTGTTTATATTTAGTTAAGTTTGGTGTGAAAATTTTAAAATTTATTCTTTATTCTTTATTTATTCTTTATTCTTTTTTTGGCAACAAACAGTAAATTTGAAATCATTTGTGAATTTCTTTTAATGTTTATTATTTAACCGTTGGATAAAGGCAACGCGACGTCTTCCTTGTTGTTGATTATCACTAAAATAAAAAGAAACGATGAGATGAGACCCCATAAATAAATACCTAATTTGCATCACATTTTATGTTATCATGAATAATAATAATCAAATAAAGAAGAAAATGATTATTGCTCGCTTCAACAAAGTGCTCCAAATTTGAATGATTTAGACAATGCAAAAACGATTTGAAAAATAAAGGTATTCATTTTGTTGAAGCTGATAAAGTGCTTCGATCGTACTGTGACTCAGATTTCGCGGGGGATCCAGACACTAGGCGTAGCACGTCGGGTTACGTGATTTCGCTGAACGGTGGACCAGTGGCATGGATCTCAAGAAAGCAGCCGATCGTAGCGCTGTCAAGCAGAATTTATAGACGCAGCAGAATGCTGCAAAGAACTCCTGTTCATCAGAGACTTCATATATGAAATGACCAATGAGAAATTAGAAATAGAAAATGAAAGTGGACAACCAGTCAGCGATTTGACTTATGAAGAAAGGAATTATGAATAAAAGAAGTAAACACATAGATGTGAGATACTATACCACCTAAAAGATTAGATTGATGCAAATAGAATAACAGTCAAATACTGTCCAACGGGTTCGCAGATAGCAACTCAGACAGACAACTCACAAAGTGTTTGTCGCCAGTGAAGTTTGAAAGGTGTCAAAAAAAACTTGTATCAAAGTGAGTGTTAGGTAGTGATAAGTGCGAGAAAAAGTGAAATAAGTGCGTTTTCGGTTTTACTTTTTATAATTGAAGATTTGTATTTGGTTGTTTGTATTTGTGTTTGTTTGTATTTTGTATGTCAGTTAGATTAGTTAGATATTCGAGTGAGGAAGTAACTTAACAGTGTGAGATGACTAAGTTATTTATGATGTGTAATAAGATAGGTCGAGTAGGAGTTAAAGTTAATTGAAAGGTTTGGTTTTTGAAATGTAGTAAGTAGCTCGAGAAGTGTTGTAACGGGTTATAGGAATGGAGAGGCAGATAGAAAGTTTTGGAATGTTTGCAGTGTTTCAATGTTTGGGATACATTAGGTCAAATGTTATGTTAAGGGGTAGACAGGGGTAATAAGAGTTAGATAACTTGAGATAGGTTTTGTAACTGTTGGTAGGAAGCTTTTAAGAAGTGTTTAAGTCTGATTAGACAGATATTATAATTTGAAATTTAGTAGTGCTGTACAGGTAGTTAGAAAGTATGGTCAGCATATGCAGCAGATTGAGGGGGTGTGTTGAGGGAGGCTTTCGACCTCCATGCTTTGCTCTATGGTACATTCGAAGTTTAAGCTAGACAATCTGCTTTACATGCGACAGGAATGTCATTGCTTTGACGCACTTCTTGTGAAACCGTTGTATTGTTTGGTTGGTGACATAAGCTTGTAGAGCTTATTCACTTCTCAAGCTTACGCGCTCACTAGACATGAAATAAAACACTTTTAACGGATACTAGCCCCCAGTGACCACGGCAGCTGCAAAGGTGCCAAAACGTCGGGAAAATCAAAAATCAAACCAAATACCTACTAATAACCAAAAAACATTTAATAAAACCGCGCTAGTATCCGTAAAAAGTGTTTTATTTCTTGTAGAGCTTAGTAAAGCTATGTGTTTAAAATGTTTGTAAAGTAAGATAAAATAGAGTCAGTGTCAATAAATGTGTGAACAAAAGTCTCCTAGTCTCATTTATGTACATTTAAACAGATGTAATTATCAAATTAATGGTGTGCAATGATATTGAAAATAAAAAACTGAAATAATATAGGTAAGTTTAATTTGTTTTATGGACTTGCGACATTTTATTAGAGCACGCACCTAGTAAATCGCACTTAAAAATAAATATGAAGTTGTAATACTTTATTTGCAATGTTCTCATTAAAAAACTAGTAAGTATCCGTTATTTTATTTTTCATCAATTTAGAACGTCGTCGCGTATACTATCCCCGCCAATTGGTAATGCGCAGGAACCTTGTCACATTAACATCCACATCGACGTGATCCGCAACTAAAAATGCCATGAAACAAGAAAATTCTTAATAGGTAATCTAATATAATTATTATTTATTGAATTGTTATTTTCAGTAAGATTTCCAATACATTACAAGATCAGAAATTTACAGGTTTTGAGGTTACTGCATTCTGCCAGACAAATCTCTGAGTCATCGATCGAGATTGAGTACATTTTTTAACAACCATGAAAAGTAAAATATGGCGATCGATGACTCAGAGATTTGTCTGGCAGAATGGACCCACAGACTAATAAGAGATACTACGTCGGCGCTATCTCGCATTCGCATTACGTCTACAAAACATTAGTGATCTGTGACAAACCATGCCAGAGACAAACTAACCGTTCACCTCGAGTCAAAACAATCTTTAAGCCGTTCACCTTAACAGACGGTCATGGTACCGATTTAAGCAATGTTGTTTAAGGCCTGCTTTTGAACTGAACGTATTAAGGATGGTTTCTTATTTGCTGATGGACTATTTTGCTAAGCAGGACTGCTTAAGGCCTGCTTTCATACTAACCGTTGAGGTCATAGTACGAAAAAGTAAGGCAGTTCAATATAAGCCCTGCTATAAGAGCTCATAGTAAGGCCCCTGAACGCAACCTAGGTTTGGAACGCGCCTCGGTTGTGGTTAGGTTGCACTCGGAGTGTAGGTTTGGAACGCGCCTCGGCGCTCAAACGTTCTGAACGCAACCTAGGTTTGGAACGCGCCTAGGGACGGAGACGTTTGTTTAATGTTTTGTGGTTTGGTTTGTAATTTTGATCCGTTATTTTAAAGAAATGCAATAATATTGTTGATTTTGGTTGGTAGAATATGTATGATGTGGTTTATAAGAATAACAGATCGTTCATAAATTAAAAATGGATAACAATTTCCATAAATGTAGACTGTGTTTGAAACTAGGTGACTTCTGCTCAATTTTCGAACAAGATGATTCAATCAAATTATCCGAAATGGTTATGTCCTTCGCAAATATTAATGTAAGTATAACCTTAACTACTACCTTTATTTATTTATTGTAGAATCAGAAATTAAAGTTAATTAGTCTCAGTCAGTTAACCCTACTCATCGAGTGACCTCAGTGCAGTGACCCTAATACAATCTGTATCAATTTATTTTATCCCTCACTTTTTTTTACTTTATTGAATTAAAAAAATAACAATAGACATTGTATAAACTTACTATTTTAAGTTTTTAATAGACTACACTTTTTTAATAGATATGTGAAGGTGATGGATTGTCAGACCGAGTATGCACATCATGTATTGAAAATCTTAGCACAGCTTATTTATTTAAGCTTCAATGTGAAAGAATTGATGCTTTGCTCAGAAAATGTCCAGGTATGTAAAACTAAAAATTAAATATAATAAGTAAGTAAGATGTTCATAATATGACATTGTACTAAGTTAGTAAACTCCTAAACGGTACCATATTATATTATCTGTGACGGTACTATCAATAATTTCAGATGCACAATTGGATAAATCAGAAATTAGTGACTACAATGACTTCTTTAGTACAGAATTTCATATGCATAGTCTGTATGTTACTGCGGAAGGTGACAATATCCAGAATACAGTTAAAGATATAAACTCAGAGTCACCAGGGAACTGTTTAGAAGTAAGTGATGAGACTGATAGTGATATTGATTCTATAAAATGCGCTCACTGTAATCAATCTTATGGCCATCAAGGAGCCCACCTGTGTAGTGTTACTTGCACTATTGAACATAACAATTTACAAAGATCTAGCAGCAACGAGACCCTAGTAGCAGCTGACTTAGCTCCGACACCACCTCCACCACCGGTCGAGAGTATTAGACCAGCTTTACCTATTGACAACAAAATTGATAATGTTTATGTATCATGTGTCTTATGTGACAATAAGTACAACCAATATGATGACTATGTCATACATATAAATAAATGTACAACAAATGTTAAATTGCATCACTATGTCTGCCCGGTGTGTCATGAAATTTTCTCTGCAAAGTTGGCCTACTTGCAACATCTGAAAGATGTTCATTTCAAAGACGAAGAAGAGCTCAGTGATGGAGTGGATGTGGTTGATAGTTTTACTGCTATCTATGAGAAGAATAGGAAACCAAAACCCGTGAGACGGCAAATAGGTTGGTCTGTTGAAGATATATACCAAGAGATTGATTGCAAAAGGGTAGAAGATAAACAAACCCCAACATCGAGTCCTATAAAATCATTTTTCTCTAAATTGGGGAATGAGTGAGTTGGCAAACTATTATTGGCATGTCGGGAGACTGAAGCTTAGATTACTAATTATTATACATTTCAGCTTAACATAGATTTAGTTGGGAAATACTTCTTTAAGCTTTTCTCTATCTCTATAGGTATTGCACTCATGAGTGGGTCTCCAGCTTCCTCATAGGCTATAGAGAAATTCTAAGCATGCCATATTTTAAAGCATAATAGCAGCAATCAAATTTCCAGACATAATAATAGCAGCCACCATAAGCTCGTTACCATGAGTTGTTTTATGTGTGCGAGCTGGCGACACGTGTCTACAGCTTACACATGCCGTTAAGGCAAACCGGTGAGGTTAGGGTTTTAGACTATAGTCAGAAATTTAGAGCCTAATTGCAGCAATATGATCCAAAAAAACCAACCATCACACTCAAATACTCTTGAAACTACGAGCATAAAACTGTGTGCGAGCTGGGGACCCGTGTCACTGGCTTGCACAGCTGTATTTTCGTAATTATTTAAGCTACGATTATGTACTATACCTCAAAATTTTCAGCCGAATTGCAGCATTAGGCTCCAAATTTTTCAAAACTTTAACTCGAAAGGTTTTTGAGCTACGAGCCGATATCTATGTGTAAGCTGGGGACCCGTGTCGCCGGCTGACACATGGTGAATTGCTGTAACTGTATATGTTAGAGTTTCGTTTTAAAGATCAAATGATATGTTATAATTGCAGCACACACGAGGCAAAATTTCAAATCTCTGGGCCTCTTAGTTTCGAAATTATAAGCCAAAAACCGTTTTCCCCGCCAAAAAATTCAAAAAAATGGCTCGGAAGCGGCTAATCGCGCCGTTGCCGTTCCGTGCGCTACACTATTGCAATCGAATTTAAACCCAAGAGCTAGTATTATTTTGAGTCATTTTAATTTGCGCTCTCGATCGTTTTAATTTATGTACTGAGAATTTTAGTCTAAGAGGTAGGAGCTGATATAACTGGTTACCTAATTTAATATAAAAGCAAAGTCTATTTATATAGGAATGTTTATATCGCTAAGGTATAGGTACTTTATTTTATTTTATTAACACGTTTTTATTAGGTTATAAATTTTGATCACTCGATCAGTTCAAATAGGGATGTAGCGATTATACAAAACATCGTTACCATTAAAAAAAAATATCATAAAACCACAGGATTTTTTATTAATTAACTGGATAAAAAGAGATTAAAAAAGAACAAATAAACTTTTCACGCAGATAAAGTCGCGGGCGGTCACTAGTCGACTATAATAGGTATACCTAGGCACATTTGGAGCAAATAATCAACATAACTAAAACTTTTTAACCGACTTCAAAAAGAGGAGGAGTTATGTATGTTATTCGATTACTTGAAAATTTGAAAAATTGATTTTTTGTTTGAAAGTATATACTTCCAAGTTGGTCCCATTATCATGAAGTCAGGATCTAATGATGGGTTCCTGGACAAATCAAGGAAACTCTTCAAATATTATAGGCACACCTATAGCGATTTTGGTATTTTCTTAAGTAACCTATGCATTTGCTTTCGGAAAGTACCATTTTGGTGAAATGGAATTGATGATGAAGACCATACATGATAATCGGAATTATTCAATACTAAGTTTCATTGGTGCGAAATGATTACTTTTACATGGTTGCATTAATTCTTTAAAGCTCCTTAAAATAAAGTACCTATACCTTAGCGATATAAACATTCCTATATAAATAGACTTTGCTTTTATATTAAATTAGGTAACCAGTTATATTAGCTCCTACCTCTTAGACTAAAATTCTCAGTACATAAATTAAAACGATCGAGAGCGCAAATTAAAATGACTCAAAATAATACTAGCTCTTGGGTTTAAATTCGATTGCAATAGTGTAGCGCACGGAACGGCAACGGCGCGATTAGCCGCTTCCGAGCCATTTTTTTGAATTTTTTGGCGGGGAAAACGGTTTTTGGCTTATAATTTCGAAACTAAGAGGCCCAGAGATTTGAAATTTTGCCTCGTGTGTGCTGCAATTATAACATATCATTTGATCTTTAAAACGAAACTCTAACATATACAGTTACAGCAATTCACCATGTGTCAGCCGGCGACACGGGTCCCCAGCTTACACATAGATATCGGCTCGTAGCTCAAAAACCTTTCGAGTTAAAGTTTTGAAAAATTTGGAGCCTAATGCTGCAATTCGGCTGAAAATTTTGAGGTATATTACATAATCGTAGCTTAAATAATTACGAAAATACAGCTGTGCAAGCCAGTGACACGGGTCCCCAGCTCGCACACAGTTTTGTGCTCGTAGTTTCAAGAGTATTTGAGTGTGATGGTTGGTTTTTTTGGATCTTATTGCTGCAATTAGGCTCTAAATTTCTGACTATAGTCTAAAACCCTTACCTCACTGGTTTGCCTTAACGGCATGTGTAAGCTGTAGACACGTGTCGCCAGCTCGCACACATAAAACAACTCATGGTAACGAGCTTATGGTGGCTGCTATTATTATGTCTGGAAGTTTGATTGCTGCTATTATGCTTTAAAATATGGCATGCTTAGAATTTCTCTATAGCCTATGAGGAAGCTGGAGACCCACTCATATTGCACTCAACAGCATTAAAGTTAAATACAAAATATCGTTATTCACATAAACTTAAAAATTAAGCGCTTTTGAATTGTCTAACTAAAACATGCCATTCCATATTTTCTTGTGCTAACTTAAATAAATAAACACATTCCATAGCAAATACTTTTTGCCAGATAAGGAAAACATGCTTTTTATTAAATAATATGTGCACTTGTGGTGGATAATAGAAAATCAATTAATCAAATGAAAATAAACAAACATACAGCGAAATGTATCTCTTGCTATAATATAAATTAGCAAATATCTTAAATTGTTAATAGATTGATATTAGATAATATAAAAATATATTTTTAAATTAATATCTAAAGTTCAAAATAAAGCTCTGACCTTCAAGTGACATAGTTCTATCACAGAATAATTAATAATAGCAGAAACAAAATTTAAGCCTTTATAAAAAATATTTGGCATGTTAAATATGTGGTTAAATAATAGATATTATACTTCGATGATCGATCATATTATCATAACATAAATGTTATAATTATGTAAAGCCCAGTGTAATGCAACATTTTCCAATTTCATACATTTTAATATTTTCGTGAGATATCCACCAGATGTTTTTATACCTCTTGAATCGCGCAGAGAAGTACGAGATCAAACCTTTTTGTACAAAATCTTGAATAATAATAATAATAAAAGCCTTTATTCAGACATGCACACATTAAATACATACATTTTTTTTTTTTAACAATCTTTTTTTTTTTTCATATTATATAATTATTTATAAACTCATTTATAACAATTTTTTTTTTTTCATATTATATAATTAATTATAAACTCATTAATATCCATTAAATTATTTGTCTGTTTGCCTTTTGTAGACAAAGGCCTCCCCCAACTCTTTCCACCTCTCCCTGTCTTTGGCTATTGTTGTCCATCCTCCACCTGCTGTAGCCCTTATTTCGTCAGCCCATCTCCTTAGCGGCCTGCCACGTTTCCGTTTTCTATTTCCAGTAAACCAAGACATAATTGTTTTTGACCATTTTTCCTTTCCCCTTATTGTATGTCCCGCCCATTTCCATTTGAGTTTTCTTATTGTTACTGTAATGTCTTTTGTTCTTGTGTGTTTCTTTATCGTTGTAGTTCTAATTCTGTCAGATAGTTTCTTTCCCATCATGCTCCTTTCCATGGCGTTTTGGCAAGTTTCAAGTTTCTTAATGTGGGTTTTGTTGGTCGCCCAGGTTTGGCAGCCATATGTGAGTACTGGTAATATGCAGGTGTCAAACAATTTCCTTTTAATGGTCATACTTACATCTTTGTTCTTCATAATTTCCTTAAAACTCCAATATTGTTTCCATGCGTTTCCAATACGTCTATCTATTTCTTTTGAAGTGGGTTCAGTTGGAGAGATTACTTGGCCAAGATAAATATAATCATTGACATATTCAATGGTGTTGTTATTAACGTAGATTGGTTCTTGTTTTCCATTAGTCATGGCTTTAGTTTTTTCTATATTCATAATCAATCCAACTTCACGGCTTACTCTATCCAGGTCGTTTAGCATTGTTTCTAGTTCTTCCTTAGATGGTGCGATGATTATCAGGTCGTCTGCGAATCTCAGGTGCGATAGGTTCTCGCCATTTATCGTTAATCCACAGTTCTCCCAGTCCAATTTACGAAATACATCTTCTAAAACTGCTGTAAAAAGTTTGGGTGATACCGGGTCGCCCTGGCGTACACCTCTTCCTATTTTGATTTCTTTGCCTTCCTCTTCCAGTTTGATCTTAGCTTTGCTGTTTTCATAGACGTTTTTTAGGATTCTGATATATTTATTTTCTACACCTTGATTTTTAAGCGCTTGCCATATCTTGTCGTGATCAAGTGAGTCGAAGGCTTTACTGTAATCAACAAAACAGCAGTAAAATGTCATATTAAATTCTTCTCCTTTTTCGAAAAGTTGTTTCACAACCTGAATATGGTCCAGTGTTGAGTATCCGGTCCTAAAACCCGCTTGCTCTCTCGGTTGATTCTCATCTAACGTTTTAGTAATTCTGTTGAGAATAATCTTCGCGAAGATCTTGTAAATATTTGACATTAGACTGATAGGTCGGTAGTTGTTGATGTTATTTTTGTCTCCCTTCTTATGCAGTAGTATTATGGTTGATGTTGTCCATTGATCAGGTATTATCTCGCTCTTCAGCACTTCGTTGAATAGATAAGTAAGAATCGGTACAAGATGGTCTATGTTTGCGATGAGACATTCGTTAACTTTCTTGAATAATCAGATCAATTCTCCTTATTTGTTAAGTAAGATATTGCTTAAAAAAATGTTCTGGAGCTAGACTCTGTTCATGTGATACTTTCTCGGTACCGTATTGTAGAACCAATTAGGGTAAAAACCGATACATACTAAGAGCTATGAAAAACTATAATGTGAATTTTAGTGATATAGATTTATTTAATACCAAATTTGCTAAATTTAAAAATGAAACTTTCAAAATTTGTATTAGTAAACTACCTTAATGTTTTTTATTACCTGGTCTAAACCATTTTTGTTAAAATGTTATTAGATTACTTGTTTTTAATAAGTACCAAATTTGCTACATTCAAAACTTTTAAAGAAAAAAAGTCTTTTTTGTTGTAATGTCATTATTTACTTAATAATTTCTTACATCTGTTTGCTTACATAATAGTCTGTTCAACGCAATGTACTATTTAGTGGTGGAAACTTTTTTAGCGGATGTACTAATATTTTGTTTATTACTATGTATTATTTAAAGCTGTATGTTTCCCTAAGTAAAAAAGTATAAACATATCACGAATGCGGTTTAGCTGTGTATATGTTGTTAGGCATTGGTATTCACATTGTTTGAGTGTGCGTCTGTACGCTCTCTTATTACAAACACTAAAATGTGCATGTCGAATGCACAACTAACAACATATACCTACTTAGCCGAACCGCTTTCGTGAGATAAAACAACTTTACTGATTTATTTTCAGGTCATTCAGTAGACAGAGTACTCCAAAAAGAGTCAGTTTCCGCCAGTTAATAGAGACTGGTAAAGCCAAAACTTCAAATTACATTCCATTCAAGAAATACATTCAGAACTTTAAGCAGAAGAAGAAGGTTAACACTTACAGTCCAATTAACGGCAAAATGCAGTCATCAAACAAGATAAGGCTTTCATTACCCGAGGGCACATCAGGTAATCTAGCCTGTAGCTCTACCACGAGTTGTTGCATACCTGTTCGCTACTGTAAACAATCAGACATACTGCTCAGTCAATGCAACTGAAAGAGAGAAAACGATAGTTTATGATAGTGAAAACAGATTGCATCGACTCATGGTAGGGCCACTGTTTATTTCTTCAGCATTTTTTGTATCAATATTTGAAGTTGACATATTTTCATATTTTTTAAAATTTTGTTTGCAGACAGTGATTATGGTACTGTCAGTGGAACTTCTGAAGAGTCATGGAGGATGAAGCAAAATTTAATATGTGCCTGTGACAAGAAAGTCTTCATGTTGTCAGAGTTTATTAATGTAATTAATCTTTTACTTTTGGGACTTTAAGGCCAGATTTTATAACCCGTATTTTATGCTGTCATTTTGAGTCCAATCTCTATTTTTTTTAAATGATCTTACGACTTCTCTTTTCTTTGTCATACAAACGAGGTAAATTTGAAGCTTTGGTTCTTTGCCAAGGATTCACCTAGCTGTTGACCAACTGCTAATTTTGAGAAATATAGGGAACAATCAGTTTCAGGATTTCCATACATTTTTATGCTAATTTCGCGGTTTTTTTAAGCATATCCTTATATCTCTTAGAACGTCGATCAGATCAGTTAGGTGTGTATAGCGATCTGAATCTCCTCCATTCACTCCCTAGCTAGCCATCATTAGATCACAGCTAGTTCAATCCTTGGCGGAGAACCAAGGCTTCAAAGTTACCTCATTTGTATGAACATCGACTGGTGTCATTAATAATCTGGCCACCACTATATAAACGACCTAGTATTAGTTATAAACTGTTTATGCGTCTTTTTATTTGCTTAAATGTGTTTGTGTAGTTAATATAAGTAAAACTTTGACGGTTTTTTTGACTGTAACTACATAACATAGTTAAACATAAGTACAGTCAGCAAAGTTATGACCTTAACAGTTTGAAAATAAATCGCTTGAAGGGATCAAACTAAAAGTTCGTCTTTACCTGCCTTCATTGTTTTTATACAAAAGATGCTTTTGTAACTTTTGGGTAAATGCAAGACAATACAGACTACTCAATCTAGAAATGAACCTTAAAGTGTTCAGCTTATAGCTTTGCTGACTGTACATAGTTATTTCGTTGTAATGATTTTTTCTCGATTGACGGCGCTAATGGAGGCTCGGTGCGCCCTAACTTGTCTAGATTTCTTTGAATATCGTTCTGTGGGCTTATGAGCGCTTAATTGTTCAGGACCGGGACAGAATTATGGCAATGATAAACGAGCTTGGAGGAGTAGTGGCGGAGAACACGAAGATGGAAATGTTGGCGACGCATTTTATATCAGTGATGCCCAAGGACACTTTCACGGGCATGATGGTCTGCGCGCTCGCCACCGGGAAATGGCTGCTGCATATAAGTTTTATTTATGACAGTTTCAGATGCAAAAAGTTTATGGATGTGAGTTTTTGATAAGTACTTTCGGTTATACATTTACGCATGTAGCACACTTCCGCCGCGACCAGCGGCACCGCGGTTGTTTCAACAGAGTGCCGTTATGAGTTGTCTTCTATCGACGACGATAAATGAGGAACACATCTACGTAGCGGTTTCGCGACTGTCAACGGTCGGTGCCCATCTATGCATTACTTAGAAGAACAAGCTGTTCGCATTTGTTTCGCTTGTCGAACTCATGGCGGAGCCTACCGCGGTGTTCCAATGTAGATGTGTTTGAAGTTACTGATTATGTTATTTAAATATGTATGACGAATAAAATGTGTGACAAACTTTTGTCGTATAATATATTGAGTATGTTTTTCCATTGATTTACTTTTCTGTTTGTAGTACCCTCAGCAAGAAAATTTCTGGTAGGTATTCTAGGTGTAGCAAAACATAATTAAAATAACATCTACCTCCACAACTTATACCTATATAAAATAGAGTAGCCGTGAACTCTTAACTAATATTATATGACTTCCTTTTCAGGAGAGTATCTATGAATGGATGAAACATCCAAAAATATTAGAAATAGACAACACCAGCGTAGAGGTTGCAAAGGCAGCAGTGTTTTGGCATCTGGAGTTACAAGCACTAAGTGCCAAGTTTCCTTTTGAAGGAAAGCAAGTGGTTTTAATCATGAGGAAGAAATATCGACAATATTACAACATGATCTTCAAAACTCTCAAAGCAAAACCAATCACATATGACCCTAGGTATTTTTTTTATTTAATATTATAGCCTTTTCTCATTTATCGGCGCAGCATCGGTACGACATCAGCATGCTCGGTATACGTTGTACCGAAAGCTTATTGGACGCCTATACACTTCTAGACTTCCGCGCGTACAGTTCATTAGAAATAAAACACTTCTTACGGATTACAGCGCGTATGGACGCCTATACACTTCTAGACTTCCGCGCGTACAGTTCATTAGAAATAAAACACTTCTTACGGATTACAGCGCGTATGGACGCCTATACACTTCTAGACTTCCGCGCGTACAGTTCATTAGAAATAAAACACTTCTTACGGATTACAGCGCGTATGGACGCCTATACACTTCTAGACTTCCGCGCGTACAGTTCATTAGAAATAAAACACTTCTTACGGATAACAGCGCGTATGGACGCCTATATTTCAACAGAGCGTTCCTGCCCCCCTAGCCAAAGTAACATTTGCAAATTTTCGTTATCGTTTCGCTTCGAAACATGTATGGATTTGACGTTTTAAATTTCGATAGTTAACGAAACCTTAATCAAATCAAATATATTTATTGCATATCATGTGGTACATTAGGATCTTAAAATAATTTAAGTGCTTACTGCCCTGGGAGGACATAACAAACTTATGTCAATCCCATACATACATGTTTCGAAAGCGAAGCGATAACGAAGATTTGCAAATAAATAATATTATACTTTGGCTAGGCCCTCTGATTCTGTACGGAATCGGTCTGTACCATACCGATGCTGCGCCGACAAATGAGAAAAGGCCTTAGATTTTATATGTTACTATTCACAGAACTTTGAGGGCTTTTCACAATGACAAAAAACTGTAGGCTCGATAGATGGCGTTGATAAAAATGTAAGAGTCAATGTGATTTTTTACTAAGCTTCGAAGAGTACTCAAGTATTCAGGAAAATGTAACCCTAAAATGTTTCTCTCTTGGCAGATGTCAGCCAGCGAGCGCTTACTTGCCTCTTTGGTACAGGCCGATTATTTTTAAAAGCCAATTTTGACACTTTTCTTTCCATCAACACCATCTAGTGAGGCAAATAGTTACTATTGTCACTTTGAAAAGCCCTCATCTATTATATTACAGTCAACTTCACTTTCACTTCACTTCAGAGCAGCGTTACAGTTTTGAAGGGCGAAAAATATATCCGGTTTATCAGGATTTTTTTCCGGGGTGGACACAGCCCCACTCCTATGCCAATTATTTATTTTATTAAAAAAATAAAATAAAAATAATATAATGTTTATTCACTTTCATGACTTAAATAACAATAATTTTTGAAGCCCCCTTTTAAGGAGAGCGTCCATATAAGTTTAAGTCATGAAAGTGATTAAGGGTGCATCACGCGTCCACTAGCGCCGCCAATCAATAAAAAAATCATTACAACGAAAAACTATGTTAAATAAAATTCTGAAAAATATAAAAACTAGACTAGTGTAGCTAAATAAAACCTGGATTAACGACTTAGGCGTTAATCCAGGTTTCAGCTACACAAACACATTTAAACCAGGAAAAAACACATGCAATAGTAGTTTATGATACTGATGCATAATACCTAGTTATGTGCAGTTTCATACACTACTTTATCTACACTCATACATTTGGGATTGAACCTACTATAAATAAAAGATCATCGTTAGAAAAAAGAGAGAAACGTTGGTTGTATTAGCTATGTACCTACCTTGTAATAAGTCATTTCCTTAGCTGCATCTAAAATAATTTTGCAGTCGAATTTTTTTTCACATTTTTAAGCAAGAATAAAAAACACCTACGAAAATTCAGTATAACAAAATGTAAAAATTGAAATCAAATTTAAAAACTTTTTTGTATTGCTCTAAAAATGTCGCGCATTCCATTAGAAAAAAAAAATGAGATGAGTGCATTCTTGCAAACTAATCGCAATAAAGCCGCGATTACATACGCCGATTTAGCATACCAATTTCGGGTTGCCACTCGTACTTGTAAATAAAATATTGTATAATAAGTTTGATTTTAAAAGTGAATTTACCCTATAACGGAAAGATAAACATTGTATATGATTGGAGATGAGAATTGAAAATAAAAAAAACATAAACAATGTTGACCTTTGCGTTATTTGTTTAGATTAATTGTTAAAATTGAACTTATTATACGGATGGCAACTCTAAGTTGGTTGATTGGAATATGTAATCGCGGCTTAAGTCATCGATCACCATAGAGTGCATTTTAATCATAGATATAGTATATTAAAAGGGGTAGATGCGCTACCGAGCGACCGGGTGTAAGGGATAGATATATTATGACGTCAAAATATGGGGTTGCCATGATTAGAAAAAGTACCCTTAACGGTGTAGCATCCGTTAATGTGCAGATTACTAGTTAAAGTACGGAAATCGTCTACTTTTAGAATAATTTCGCACACTAACTGACTCGACCAGTTAATCTGCAGATTAACGGATTCCGTACTTTAACGGTAACATACGTATACATAGAGTAAACTAGCTGGGGTTCGCTCCGGTACTTGATATGAGATTGTGTGGTTAATGGAATAAAAAGATGAACTTTAAATTAAAACAGGTAATTTTTTTATTAAACGTTGGAATACAGAACGTTTTTTATTAACGTTAGTTTTTCTGTTTTTCGGAAACAATTTTTTTCAAAATGTTTCGAACAAATTCGTGTGTGGCACCCAATTCTTTTTCCCAGTTGCTTGTATCCATTTTTCACGAGTTTTATCTTCCGTCGGAAATCTGGAAAAATCAAATTGCTTGAAATTCCCTGAAATATGGGGTAATTTTTGGGGAAAATTTTCTATATAGTAGGCATCCGGAAATCGAATTATAAACCTACTGGTTTTAGTAGACGTCAAAGCTAAGCTGACTTCTACTATTACGTAGATGTACGCAATTTTACCGGTTTGTATGTCAAATGTTTACGAGGTTATTTTTAGAAATAATTTTTAGATTTTTCCTATTTATCAGGTATTTCATGATATAACTAATGATTTAGCTCAGAAACTTGGTTCCTGTGAGATTTGAGAAAGAAATATTACGCGATCAAAATATAGAAAACAGTGTACTTACGCATGAAATGTAACACCCGCTTATTTTGCTTTGATTGTTGCTTTTGCAGCCAAATATCGAACACCCCACCATTTTGTATGCTAGACACAAACACAACACATACGATTTATAATAAATTTTGGGTATCAATTAGGTAGTAATCCACAAAACCTTTAATTTCTTTGGCACTCTTGATATAACCCCACTTGTTTGTTTGACCTAGTTGAACTGTACCAATAACCCGACCATGAAATAAAGTCCGGTCGGTGATAGAGAAAAAACATGACACTCTTCTCTATTTCCTCCTATAGGAATCTCAATAAGACGATCTCGCTCTATCAAAGCATGTCAGACCCTTGATTTTAATCATGGAAAGTATGTGGGAAAGGAAAATATCGTTGTTTTTTTTAATATCACGGCACTACCTTCTTCTTGGATTTGCCCTGTATCGTAATGAGAAAAAAAGTTATTTTATGATGCAGCTGACTGCATCGTAATGAGTTTTTTTTTATTTTACCTATTCACGAAAATAAAGTACGTATTTATATTACCTTTTTCGAATTCATATTTGGAACATTACGTTGTAAGTGTAGATAAAAATAGTTTATAACTAATGCTAGTTTTTATATTTTTCAGAATTTCATTAAACATAGTTATTTCGTTGTAATGATTTTTTATTGATTGGCGGCGCTAGTGAAATAGAAATAGAAAATAGAAATAGAAACGTGAAAAGTGGACGCGCGATGCACCCCTAAAGACTTGATTCACGAAATCCAAAAGTATGTTAAATGTAACGAAGTTGTATCAATTCCAGGACTCCCGGTAGCTGTTGCTCTGCCGATTATTGTTTTGTGGATATGAAGATTATAGAAAGAGTAAAACTCCGCTTCTTCGCAAGGCACGAGGTCCCTGTATTCCCGTACCAATATATTCTTATCTACCTCTTAAAAAGAGGCAATGTGGAGGATGAACACAAATATTTACTGCAAGAGTGCAAAAAGATACCTTCACACGACAAAGTAGACTTTTTAAATCTTACTTATTGACTTGATTTTATGCAATTTTATATGAACTGAACTTATATTCCTATATTTTTTATATTGTTATATTAGGTGCATGGGTAATTTTTAATGGAAATTATGAAATATTTTTAAATTTTTATATTTTATAGAATTAAGAAGAATGGGCCATATTAGACTGTAGTTAAAAGCATTTATATGATTATATAGATTTATTATTAAAATTGTAGTATTAATTTAACTGAACTAACGACCCCTGTGACTCGAGTTACGAATCCTTGCCATGTTAGGTAGCTGTCTTTTCTTGAGTTGCAACTGAAAAGAAATGCAATAGGTACTATTAAGGGTCTAAGTTACGTTAGTCGTGCTAAAATATTAGATCAACGTGCAGTATTTCTGTATGTGAAACAAATAAACGTTGAGCTCAGCAGTCACCTGCGGCTTCGTTTAGGATCCAGAGTCAAAAAGCGGCCAAAGATGACGGGTTTTACGGTACCACGGTATAATATTATACAAAAGCCGAAACGCGGGTCACATTTTAGTAGAGTGTGCGTTAATTGTGGTTTTGTAAATATTATTTAGTCAATATACAGGATAGATTTTTGAGACGGTACATCAAGGGCAGGTACCATAACCGTTATAGTTACAGGAAAACGTTCCTGGGAGACCTTCCATAACTTTTTAAGTTATTCTGAACCGCATTCGCAGATTCTGGAAAAAAGTTACCGTTAGCAAAAAAAAATGCTAATATACAAAAAAAATATTTCTATAATCGATCCTATTTCAAGTGGGGATCAAAATACTCTATATGGGACCATTTAAGGTATGAGTACTAGAAACGACAGAAATCGCCAAAAACTTTTCCCCATACATTTTGTACGGTTAAACGATAAATCAACTCGAAATATTTTTTATTGCCAAACGATCCTATTAGGTACTAGGCGAGATAGGAAATATCAATCTCAATCTCGCGAGATCTCGCCATTAAGGGGGCGTCCATTAATCACGTGATGTTTTTTTTGGAAAAATTTTTGTTAATTTATTTTTTAACAATGACTCGCAATAAATTTGCAGATGCTATTGCTTTCTCTTTTGGCTCTTTTAAGGGGCCATAATAGGAAAACATGGTTTGCGCGGGCCATATTTTTATATAGAAAACGTAAAGTTGTAACCGCAAAAAAAACATACGACAAGCTAAAGAGATTATCTAGTACCTACAAGTATTAAATTGCGTATAAACCTTACAGATGATTGTAAAAAAAAAACAGAATATCATTAAAAGCGCTTGTCGCGGGCCATATTTTTGGCGTATATAATAGCGGAAACGTATTGAATTCTACATCAAAATACACTTATACTGTGCAGTTGCTCCATTAACTTTTTTTGAAGAAAGATAATTGTTCTAAAGATTAGGCGCGTTCCAAACCTACACTCCGAGTGCAACCTAACCACAACCGAACGCTCTAACGGCGTTCCAAACATTTGAGCGTGGCGTTCGGTTGACACAACCGGGTCGTTCCAAACGTCAGAGCGTTGCAACCAAACAACCATCAAAAATGATGGTTGTGAAACGCTCTGACGTTTGTCTATAGAAAAAATGTCAATGTCATTTGACATTATTTTGTATTTTTGATGTTTTTATGTCTAATTTTTAAAATAATCATGGTAGATCCTCAAAAAACGGATTTTATTTGATTTAGTATAAAGAAAACTTTAAATTATTCGTATTCCAAATGGAAAATGAAGAATATGTATTGACATTGACATTTAAAGTTCTTGGTCGTTCCAAACCTTAGAGCGAGTTAAAAAACAACCATACAACCGACGCTCAAACGTTCTGAACGCAACCCTACACTCCGAGTGCAACCTAACCACAACCGAACGCTCTAATGGCGTTCCAAACATTTGAGCGTGACGTTCGGTTGACACAACCGTGTCGTTCCAAACGTCAGAGCGTTGCAACCAAACAACCATCAAAAATGATGGTTGTAAAACGCTCTGACGTTTGTCTATAGAAAAAATGTCAATGTCATTTGACATTATTTTGTATTTTTGATGTTTTTATGTCTAATTTTTAAAATAATCATGGTAGATCGTCAAAAAACGGATTTTATTTGATTTAGTATAAAGAAAAGTTTAATTTATTCGTATTCCAAATGGAAAATAAAGAATTTGTATTGACATTGACATTTAAAGTTCTTGGTCGTTCCAAACCTTAGAGCGAGTTAAAAAACAACCAAACAACCGACGCTCAAACGTTCTGAACGCAACCCTGTTTAAATGTGATGCTGTCCCTTTTTTTGTTACCCGACTGCGGGTTATGTATTTCGCGCGTATCTTGTAAGTATGTTTGTATGTAATATTCTTTATTACCTCATATCTCTCAAACGGCTGAACGGATTTCTATGATTAAGATATCGTTAGATTGGTCTTTTCAGCCCAAGTGTTCTTAAGAAGGTGGCGTTATAAAAAAACCAACATGGCGGCTGTACGGTGCTATTATACGTAGTGAAAAAAAAATTTTTTTTTTTTAATACTGCAATATGGGTGTCAAATTAAAGGGCTTATTATAAGGATTTCAAAAAGGTATATCATGACCGTAAAATATAATAACTAAAAAGAGATAAATTAAAAAATAAATTAAAAAAATTAAAAAACCCGCCTGCATAATAAGACAAGTCGACTGAAAAGATGGAAACAAGATTAAATAAATATTAAAGGCAACATGTCATAATAACATGCAGTCGGAGGCATATAATTCAATTATTCATAATGTCACTTTCTTTATGCATGCCTCCGACTGCATGTTATTATGACATGTTGCCTTTACATGAAATAAAACACTTTTAACGGATACTAGCGCGGTTTTATTGAAAGTACTTTGGTAATTAGTTGGTATTTGGTTTGATTTTTGATTTTCCCGACGTTTCGGCACCTGCATTGCAGCTGCCGTGCCGTAAAAAATTCATCGCTTGAGGGTAGGCTCACAAGTAGCTTCAGTCCCCCGTGACCACGGCAGCTGCAAAGGTGCCGAAACGTCGGGAAAATCAAAAATCAAACCAAATACCAACTAATTACCAAAGTACTTTCAATAAAACCGCGCTAGTATCCGTTAAAAGTGTTTTATTTCATGTCTAGTGAGCGCGTAAGCTTGAGAAGTGAATATGTTGCCTTTAATATTTATTTAATCTTGTTTCCATCTTTTCAGTCGACTTGTCTTTTTATGCAGGCGGGTTTTTTATTTTTTTTAATTTTTGACAATATTGTTTGAAAGAGACGGCATCACATTTAAACAGTGTTTTTACTGAACAGTGTTTTAAAATCTTTTGTGGTAAGGCCGTTTAAGTCCTTCCTGTTATTAAATGCTTCTTTCTTCCTCGTTATTCTCGGAAAGTAATGAAAGAGGAAATATCATCAGTATCAGTAACATTATTAGTAGCAGCTAATGTTGAAGGAATCATCGCAGAAGCTACGGGAAACACTTTTAATTATTATGCTCCTGTACAATCTCGCGAGATCTCGTCCAATTTTTGGCCGAGATTAATCTCGTTAAAAATGGCCGAGATTTGCATTGCATTCCCTAATTCCCACACATGAAATAGGATCGATTAGCATAATCATTTTTTTTCGGTAGGTATTTTAGTTTTTTTTTTGCTTACGGTAACTTTCCAAAATCTGAATGCAGTTCTGGGGGTTATTACGAAAAGTTTAATGCGATACACGCAGCTGCGTCCGTGCTTCGTTTTAAATTGTTTCCTATTACAAAGCACTTGTAGTATGCGATATCGCGAAGTGGCAGTTTTTCTCTTGAGTATCGAGTATCCGACATCATTCGTTCAATAGTCTATGGGCAACGATAGCCAAATTCAAAATGTTATAATATATCTACAACCGACGAGCTGCGCTCGTTTATCGTGGCTAAGTGACTGCGTAACGCACGTTATTTTTGTAATAGGCACCCAGAATATCTTAAAAAGTTATGGAAGGTCTCCTTGGAACGTTTTCCTGTAACTAAAACGGTTAATGTATAGTCAGCAACGAAAGTCACTTAACAATTTAGTACTGTCATAACAACTTTCTTGACAGATGTCTCACAGTTTGAACATTATAATAAAAAAAATTGCTACGACGAAGTAGGTACATTGCTACGACGAAGTACTAAGTCTTTCGTTGCTGACCGTACCTGCCCTTAATGTACCGTCTCAAAAATTCACCCTGTATAACATGATAATAAAGAAATATTGCAATTGATTCTATTACTGATTCTGAACAAATAGTTTTCAGGTTTCGTATATACTTATAATAACCTTGTATAATAGCTGTTTTTGAAAAATTGCTACTGCGCAAGTCACGTGGTAGGTACCTACTAAAATTTGGGTCAAGTTATTTTGCGCGATCTGTTTGAGGGATCGTTCACACGAGCGATTTTTTCGACGCGGAAAAGGTACCTTACTTAGGCCGGCCACAAACAGACGGAATTCCGACCAGAATTTCGATAATGTATGAAGATTCCGTACGGAAAAATCCCGTATGTGTGTGGTAGTCCATAGATTTGTATGGATTAGCTGCGTTCGGAATCACGTATGTACGGAGTTCCGTATGTGTGTGGCCGCCCGTAAGGCATCATAAGTTAAGGACTCATAACTCATAAGGTAACTTTTTCCGTGAAACGTCATATAACTTCTCAGCTTTGTGTTCGCACGGACGAACTATGATGACGTGAGGCGACGACGACGGCTATACTGTGGTATGGTAAATACTGTGATCCATCGCCATAGAGTAAATTTTAACAATGGAAAGTAATTTGTATGGAATGTTTATTATTACAGACTTCCAAAAAAGGAGGAGGTTCTCTGTTCGCAGGCGCGGATCCACCGTCATGGGCACTATGGGCATGCCCCACAGATGACTAATTTGTTGGTACCATGTATGGGGAGCCCCCCCTTAATCTTTTTATTTTTTTTATTTTTGTGTTTAAATCATTAAGCGGTTAACAGAATACATCTACCTAACCTACTAAGTTTCAACTGTGTAATCCTAATACTTTCGGAATAAAATGGCTGTGACATACGGACGGACAGACAGACAGACATGACGAATCTATAAGGGTTCCGTTTTTGCCATTTTGGCTACGGCACCCTAAAAAGCAATTCTATTATTAATTTACTTATTAGTGACTCCCCCAAAATTTCAGGCTGCGACCGCGCTTGCATGATGCATGTGACGGCGTGTTAACTCGTGGCGTCAGACAAATGTGCCCGCACCTTTACACACACAGTTGCGCGTGTACAAAAACGTCATCTGGTTATAATGGCGCGGTTATATGGAGTGTCCGGGCCGGGGTGTGGTCTTACTCTGTTTACACTACGCTGAGTCTTAAAATCGCATGCTTAAGATTGTTAATAAAGATTGTATAGCTGTTGTATAGTTACACAGTGTTTTGTCCCTTTCTTTTTAATGTCAAACTTAATGTGTATTATTATTATATTCATCTGCTATACAATCTTTATTATTAAGGTAAGGGGGCAGGCGATGGATCACAGTATTTACCAAGCGTGTAGCCGTCGCCCTAAGCTTTGTCCACACTGGTATCATTTTAGCGTATCAGATCACCGTATCTTTGTCATACATCGTCTCTTTGATACAGTATTACTCCAACGTACCACCAACCAAACTAGCGATGTATGCTAAAGATACGGTGATCTGATACGCCAAAATGATACAACGCGCGATTTTTTTACCGCCTTGTTTCGACAGTGTTCACTTAAGCGCTTTTTTAATGCCCGATTCTTCCGAAGTGCGTCCAGTCCAGTCATCCAGTGTCGCCAGATTAAATGATTATTCGCAAATTAAGCTGCAAATAATTAGGTTGTAAGAAGGCAAAAAAGAAAAAACAAAGTTGAATAAAAAATTGATGAAAGGCCAATAAAATTGTGCCAATATAATTATGAAGAATTAAGACGGTATCCAGAGAATTTATTTTTCTTAATTAATTCACAATGTGCCTACTATAATAATGTAGTTGTGTGGCCCAGCCATACTATAGGGCCCATGGAGCGATAAATTGTCAAATCTGCCTATCTTATTTATCAATCTTATTTCAAAATCTATCGCAATCGCTTTTAGAATGTGACACATTAGTACTTCTTTTTCGCACAAATCAAATCTTACCTAAGGCCCCTGATTAAATACATGGATAAAATATATGGATCACAGTATTATCAGTATTATTTTAGCAATGTATCACATCCATCTGTCTAATGAAAGCGATTGCGATAGATTTTGAAATGTGGCCACTGGACGCACAACGGCCCGCGGGCGAATCGAGCGTTAAAAAAATCGCCCGTGCGAACACACAGTATTATTGAGAAGTCTATTATATTCGAAGCGACAGAAAAATCGCGCGATAAAACGCTCGTGAGAACGATCGCTTACATCATTTGACAGTTGGATGTAATACATTGCTACTTCTATTTGGCACAAATAAAAACTAACCAAATAAAAGTAGCAATATCTGTCAAATCAAAGCTTACATTAAGCCGATAATTAAACCCGCAGGCGGCATTTTGTATGTGTCCGGTGGGACGGTGCGTACGATGTGTGTGTGTGTCGCTGTCGCGCCGCGTGCGAAAGCTTGTCAGTTAATAAATGTTTACCTTATTATAAATAATCCAACATGTCACTGTAGCTATTATAGTTCCGACCATCCCCAAAATTTGTTTAGAATTAGGAAACAAATCTTCGTCGAAATGTGACCTTTGGTCTGGATCATCACAACCACAAAAAGATAATATAAGCATTATATAAAATATGGTTTTCTTCTGCATAAAAGAAAGCACTGACAATTTTGACAAAACCAAGCAACTTTGAAACGATTAATGTCAAAGTCTAAGTCAAAAAGAGTAAAATTCCCTACATTCAGTGTGAAGGTAAAGCCGCTGAAAAAACATAGGTACCTTTGCCGAATGAGGAATGACCGAATGATGCTTGAAAATAAAACTTGAAACTCTATGACCACGGAAAGTCCCCTTTTTGGTTGGTTGGGTTTATCCATAGAGTAAGATAAGATAAATAAAATGGTTTATTATCGCATTGATTTGATACATCATTGAGACAGAAAGAAAGTAAAACGTAGTGATTTAATTTTATTTCCTCTTGCTTGTTGTAATTAGAGGTAGTGGGTGATTTAAGTAGTGTAGTGAATTTAAATACCTAGTACATATTTTAGGATTTTTAGTGATTGCTTGATCATCAATCAGCACTTTGATTTGGGCGTAGGTAGACAGAGATTGTCTACGGATTTGAGCAACTTTAAATTACATCGTGTCTTGCGTGTTTTAAAAAAATGGGTTGTATTTGGTCCAGTGAGGTAAGTAAAACAAAACAGTACTTATAGATCTACCGTGGTGCGTGAGCGTGACATTCAAATTAAAATAATGACATGTAAAATTGAATCGTTTATTTTGGGAAGGGCACAAGTCCACATTTTTGCAAAATCGAGTTAAGTAGGTCTTTTCCGACTTTGGTCCGAATCATACTTACCTATTCATAAAAAATTTGTAGTATTCGACCGAAACTGGTATTCCAGCCGTAACCGAAACCGAACATTCGGCCCTGCAGGGCAGGTCTATCGGCTAAAAACATTGAAGTTCATGTTAACTGTAATTTGACAGATGGATGTGATGTGAATTGTGATAGGTACATTAATTGCTACTTTTCTTTGGTAAATTTTTATTTGTGCCAAAATGAAGTTGCAATGTATCACATCCATCAGCTGTCAAAATATTACAACTTCAATATTTTTAGCCGATAGTATGCCCGCAGGGGCCGTACCGGATAATGCATCGAACTTCGGAAAGTCTGCCAGGTTTTAAATTAAAACAGATAAATCAATTGGGCCAATTGGGCCAAAATGGCGAACCCCAATTCATGATGTCACACGAACATAAATATCTTCCAAATAACTTCAACAAATAGTACATACACTACGTAATTCATTACTTCGATGTATCTGTTTTAAATTGAAGCTCGGCAGACCCGCCGAAGTTAGAATTCCAATTTCGGCCGAAATCGAAAACAAAACTTTTTTCACACATTAAATAAGCACTATATTGACGTTATTTTTTTAAACATAAATGTTTGGTGGTAGGGTTTGTTTCAAGCCCGCCAGTGGTGGACGCATAATTAGAAACACCAGCATTATGTATTCTGTGACACCAGTTGATTTTCATACAAACGAGGTAACTTTGAAGCCTTGGAACTTTGAAGCTCGATCAATCTCTGGCGGTTCTTCGCGTGCTGTGATCTGATCTGATGATGGCTTATCCAGGAAATGAATGAAGGAGGTCGAGATCGTTATATACACCCAACTGATCTGATCAGCATTCTAAAAAGTAGGTAGGTAGGTACCTACTGTTTGGATAAGTTTAAAAAACCACGAAAATGTTAAGAAAATCTTGAAACTGAGTACTCTGATTAACCGAAAATGTTCATCCACTATTTAAAAACACTTAACATAGATTGACTAAGCACCTCGCAATCAAGTAACTGAAGGTATACCTACACATTAAACCACATACGTAACCTCACCTTAATACCTTCGCACGATGGCTGGAGAACTCTGAAGATAGCCGAATGACGCGCAACAATTCACGAAAAATGGCCAATATTTGGCCGAACCCAAAACCGTGGCCGAAACTATTTTTCTTGGCCGAAACCGAAACTTCGGTCGGTCACTAATGCCACTGCCAGTTTCTGTGTTTATTTTAGGAAGTCCAGTACATGTGCCTTGTAGTGTAGTAGATGTAGTCTTGCCAGTCAGAAGGGCCTACTGGTCATAATAGTCTTCCATTAATCATGTGATGTATTCTCACCCAATAAGATATATTTTTGCGCCTTTGTGCGCAGTAAGACACTTTCTCGATTCGTCATATGAGGTATTGGCTACTTTATCAAATAGCAACATTAGGTTTAGGACACTTTCAGAATAGGGATGTAGACTAATGAATAAAATAACGAAATACTAATAAAAATCGTAAACATATTAAAATTTTAGAGTAGCTTGTATACCTCTTGGTTTTATATATTGCATATTATTTGTTTTATGACCCTTCAAAGTTGGGTGGACAAGTCCATTTAAAAAGTATAAAATTTATTAAAATAAATGATACCTTTAATTAGTCCGTAAAATGTATAGCAAATTTGTCGAAGAAACCATTTTGATAAACACAATATTTAATATAGCTGCTGAACAAATTTCCTATGCGTTGCATACAAACTTGCAACGCGTGACGTCATAACTTGCAAGCCATTAGTATGGAGCGTTTTTGATCGAGTCCATTTGTGTGCATTTCACACTGTGATATCTCGGGCACTTTTCATGCTAGCGAATTAATTCTTTTACCAATGTCAGGGGGGTATAACTCCGCGCTTAAACTTTTATATTAGCCTACTGCTCGCGGCCCACTCCAAGAGGGCCATTGTCGAGGGATATCACCGCGCCGACCGAAACGCGCGGCGCCGGCGTGTGCAAGCGACGAGAGCGCAGCGCGTGAACGTCACCAACGAAACGAGTCAGTCAAGCGCCGAATGCGAAACTGCATGCACTTCGTTTTTGATACTTAATTACTAACGTACCTACCTACCTACCAAAGTTTATTGTATTTTTTGTATACATATTTACATACTTAGTTGTATCGAAGTTCGAAATATGGCACCAGTAAAGAAAAAAGCTAAAAAATACTATTTTTTTTCACCCATCCCATAACTGACCATTGCAAAAGTTGCTTAACCTCCGCAATCGTTGGGCCAGGCGCTATACCACTGCGCCATCGAGCTTCTCTAACTACTTAGAAATACTTATTATTTATGCTCTTTAAATATGCTCAGCTCACCTATTAGGTAGATTTATTTTATTTTATAAGTAGGTACCTATTAAAGTAATTTCATTGTTTATTCATGGGCATAACGAATGTTTTCTATGATATCAGTAACTAGCGAGTAGCAACCCCGAAATGTGTCGGTTGAGACAGAGCTATGCGACAGAAAGAGACGCCTCTCTTTCTTCTTCGTAGGTGCATATAATTTTATCCACGCAGCGTTGTGCAGTTTGAAATTGTACTTTATTGCCGTGCAGCGAGAGTAGCTTATTATTTGATGGTCCTCGCGGGGTCGGACTTCTGTACGTTAGTACTATTATATATTCTGTGCCAATGTTTCTTTTTTTGAGAGGTAATTTATGTAACATAAAATAAAAAAAATAGTCAACATCCCTATTGGTCGTAATATCTCGTAGTCGCATAATACATATGTCACAATATGAATTTGGCAAATAAGTATCTAGACACACACCCCCATTTATACCTACTTATCTATTAAGTATTCTAGGTGTAAAAAAATAAGCAATAAGATTATAGGAAGTGATAGGTTTAGGACACTTTCAGAATTGGTCATAATTCATAATATCTCGTAGTCGCATAATACATATGTCACAATATTATACTTCTTATAATGTTACAGTAACAACACGTTCTTAGGTAAAACGCGTATTTACTAGTAAGAACTAGTTTTTCTGTAACATTTACGTTGGGAATAAAACTAGAAGGTTAAATAAAAATAAATAAATAAAAATTAATAACCAAAAAACTATTTTTTTTATTTTATCTCGCTACAATTTGCGATAAAAAATATTATACTTAACGGTAACATATAACACTTAATAGATGAGTTAATAGATACAACACTTAATAGATTTTTTAAACCTGTCACTTCCTATAATCTTATTGCTTATTTTTTTACACCTAGAATACTTAATAGATAAGTAGGTATTATGGGGGTGTGTGTCTAGATACTAATTTGCCAAATTCATATTGTGACATACCTATGTATTATGCGACTACGAGATATTATGACCAATTCTGAAAGTGTCCTAAACCTAATGTTGCTATTTGATAAAGTAGCCAATACCTCATGTGACGAATCGAGAAAGTGTCTTACTGCGCACAAAGGTTTTTGCAGACCCCCTAATATTTCCATTAAACTATTTTGCACCTTCAATAGACTTTTTTTCAACAGACGGTTTTTTGTGTCTCCTGTAAAATTTTGTCTGATGGACATGTGTACTTTCCGAAATTAACGATTCAACTAAGATAATTGCAGCAATACTTACCAAAGTCACATTCTAGGATGAACGAGAAAAATGTATATACTGCGAAAGGAGACCAGTAAATAATTTGGTGCTGATTAATAACGTTTGCGAGATATGTACATCAAGATCAAGATCTACGGTTAATACATCAGTAAGTTTTTTCAAATCCTACGATAAAATATAGGTATGTTTAAGACTCCCACACAAAACTGAGATACCTACGTACGATGCCGCATCGCACGCAGGAACCTGCGATGAACGATATAATAAATTGTAAATATCGTTACTTTTGATGAGGCTGATAAGTTTCTTGCGCCCATTCTTCTTGTCAGCAAAACACGTCCCGAATGGGTGGTGGGGAAAAAAAACTGGACTATTTAAAAGAACTTTTAATAAGTTTATTTAAATAAAAAATATTTCTATTTCGAACCTAACCTAACCTGCTGTAAAAGTCCTGACAAAAAGCCGGTCATTTTTCATTCATTCATGCACAAGAGCAAAGCTGCATGATTAAAGAAACTGTTTATCGTATCTTTCTTTACTTATTTTTTGTTATACCTACTGTAGGTACATACATGGCCGTGGCCCAGACTCCACACATTGTAGGTTGTAGGTACACCTCTTTCGAACAATACTGCTATACTTATACATATGAAATAAAACACTTTTAACGGATACTAGCGCGGTTTTATTGAACGTACTTTGGTAATTAGTTGGTGTTTGGTTTGATTTTTTATTTTTCCGACTGAAAAGTGTTTTATTTCATGTCTAGTGAGCGCGTAAGCTTGAAAAGTGAATATGCTATATATCTTTATATTATAACTAGTATTACACTGCACAGCCCAGTTTTAAAAAGTCGGAGAAAGTATGACCAAAAGTCTTAACGTCCGGAAAAAACCGGACGGATGGTAACCCTATTATGTTTTAAACCCGTGCAGTTTTATAGCCCCTACATACATCGGCGGGCTGATTATCTAATTAGAAAGCACCTAGCGACCGGTCTCATTTGACAGATGAATGTGATACAGTCATTGCTACTTCTTTTTGGGAATAAAAAAACATACTAAAGAAAAGTAGCAATGTATGTCAAATGAAACTGGTCGCTAAATAGTTATATTTAGATAATCAGCCTGCCGGTATCACGCAAGAAGTCTCGCCGAGACTGCGCGACAACCGAGAAGGTGTCTATACTCATGCGACCGTCTCACTTGCGTTCTCGTTCTCGATCACTATCCGGACCGGAATGGATAATTTTTAAAAGTGCTTCGGATTTGGTTATGTGCAAAGAATATTAATATAAGATTCTTGGTTATGTGTGCATTTGACAGTATTATATTATCTGTGGCATTAGCAATATTAGTAGTGACCGACCGAAGTTTCGGTTTAGGCCAAGAAAACTAGGTTCGGCCACAGCTTTGGTTTCGGCCAAATATTGGTCAAAACTTTCGGTTCGGCCGAAACCCGTTTATCGTGAAATCGCGAATCGGCTAACTTCCGAGTTTTCCAGCCGGCGTATATCGACGCGAAGATGTTGAGTTGAGTGAGGTTACGTATGTGGATTAATGTGTATACCTTCAGTTACTTGATTTATTTTAATTGTGAAAAAAATATACATGCATATTAATTACATAATTATAACTATCATCATAACGAAACATTTCCTCTTACTGCGCGAGGTGTTTAAGTCAATTCAATGTTATGTTAACAGGCACCTTCTGGGCGAGTTCGTTCCATCGTAAAACCTGTCTTTGCTTTCGGGCTAGACTGGGGTCAAGAGCAAACCCATTATTTATAAAAATAGTGTCTTTTAATAGTGGATGGATAATCAGAAACATTTTCGGTTAACAATAAGGATCAGAGTTCTCAGTTTAAAGATATCCTTGACATTTTCGTGGTTTTTTTAAACTTATTCAAACAGCACTTAGAATTAGAATGCTGATCAGATCAGTTGGGTATGTATAAAGATCTCGATCTCCTTCATTCACTTTCTCCTACCTTCCACCAAACATGTATTTTTTTAAATAACGTCAATTTAATGCTTATTAAAATTTAATGTGTGAAAAAAGTTTCGGTTTCGGCCGAAACTGGAACCGGCCGAAAGATCGGTTTCCGTTTCGGTTTCGGCTGGAATTCCAGTTTTGGTCGGACACTAAATATTAGCATAAAAGTAAATGTACATACTTACCTACAAAATAATCTACCTACCTACTTAAATATTAAAATTAGAAATAAAATAAGATTAAACCCGGCCAAGTGCGTGTCGGGCCACGCGCAGTACCTAGGGTTCAGTAATTACCTTATAATATAGGTACATCAAAAAACTTGAAACAGGTGATAGTCTTGCTAAAACTGAACAACATTCTCCAAGGAACATAGGTCGAAACACAAATTTTTTTTCGCCTTTCCATAGTACCTACCTACATAAGTCGGTCAGCTGACCAATACATTTTGTATGGGAGTAGGTACCTATATTTCGGAATAAAGTGGCTGTGACATACGGACGGACGGATAGACAGACATGACGAATCTATAAGGGTTCCGTTTTTTGCATTAGGCTACGGAACCCTAAAAACAAGGCCCAGACTATGGTGGATGACACAAATTCATTTATTTCCAGAGGCCTGGATACACGCAAGGCAATCGCAGACAGCAAAGCATACCTCTAAAAGTGATTGATACTACCTACTACTCGTCGCGAGAATGTAATACAGTTCTCTTTTCTCACCCGAGAAATTCTTTGGAGCAGGCAAAAAAAACGATACCAAGTGGAGAACAGGCGAGCGCGGGAACGAGACAGCGAGAAACTAATCACATTCACGATTTCTTTTCTCACACGAGAAATTCTTTGGAGCAGGCAAAAAAACCGACACCGAGTGGAGAACAGGCGAGCGCGGGAACGAGACAGCGAGAAACTAATCACATTCACGATTTCTTTTCTCACACGAGAAATTCTTTGGAGCAGGCAAAAAAACCGACACCGAGTGGAGAACAGGCGAGCGCGAGAACGAGACAGCGAGAAACTAATCACATTCATGCTTATCGGCCTTCTCGGGTGACGTCGGGGGTTCTTGGCGTGAGTCTTGAGGCGGTATTATGTATCCCCTAGCTAGACGATCAAGCATGGCTTGACAAGCCGTTTTGGCCGCCGTTAGGAGCGATGCTTGACATCAAGCACGTAGGCATCACGTGATTACCGTGGCCTATCCTTTTCTTTGTAGGCCAAGGCCACGTCCCCAAGTAGTAGTGGTGGTGGTGGTGGTAATTACTTACGTGTACGTGCTTGACAAGCTATGCTTGATCGATTAGAGGCTACATTAGAAACAATCTTCAAATGGCGGCCAATGCTACTACCTCGCTCACACACACATAATAGTTATGTTATGTGGACATTATAATATGTGGGTCATGCTATCGCGCTCACACATAGTATTATGCCGCCATAATAATATACAGACAGATTGTTTCTTTAACTGCACGGCTTTAAACATTATAATTTAATCGGAGCTAATATTCTATGATTTAAAAAATCGAGAGAAGTCGGGCCACACACACATAACACCACTAGTTTTTTCGTGAATGGGAAATGTCCGAAAAATAAGCAAATTGGCTGAATATTTTTTTTAAGGTAGGAATACTTAAGCTCCCTTACTAATGGAAAAAAAATCAGAATTTTCGGTTGCATGATAAATTAAAAAAAAAGTCTCTTCGACTTCACAAATGTACAGTCGGCAGCACGTCAGACTATACATGTTGACCTTGAGAGCGCCTTTATGCCATACGTAATAAGAGCTGTTTTCGTAGTTCAACTAGTTAAGCAAACGTGCTGTCGTGCGTACCTACGAAAGTAACAGCAGAATGGAGATTATTACGACCGTAGAAATCCGACTTTTAATTCGGTGCAGTGTTTTGACAGCTCGAACTGTCAGTTAGTAAAATTATGTTGCCACCTCATGTCTACTAGTGATGTGAACAAAAACCGATTGAATCGTGTTCAATTGGTTTGTTGTGGTAATTTTTTTGGCCGTTAGTTTAATTAATTAGTAGTAGTAGTAAGTAGTTTAGTTTTCACATTTCACAGTTTCCACACAAAGTCAAAACTTTTTTCACTTCTCATGCTCGTAAAGTTCATCATTATGTTGGGTACCTATAGGCTGCATAAAATCGCTTTTCATGCATAGCATAAAGTAAAATCTTTATCTAAGTTCAGACTCGTAAGACAAAGGTCGTCAGGTAAACAGTCACACGCAATGTTATTTTCATAATCCATGTTTAATACTTTTTTCAATTTTTGAAACCTTGATGAAAAAAAAAAATATTTTTTTTATATGGGTATCAAATGAAAGGCCTTGATGAGCACATTCCAAAATTAAATAACTTGTCACTAAAATATATATATATTTTTTAATTTTTTGAATATGGGTATCAAATGAAAGGCCTTGATGAGCTCATTCCAAAATTACATAATTCGTTACATTTTTTTAAGAATTTTTTTTTTATTTTAATTTTTGAATATGGGTATCACTATCAAATGAAAGGCCTTGATGAGCACATTTCAAAATTATATGATTTGTCACTTTGTTTTCAGTATTGTTGTTTAATTTCCTCACAATCGAAGTGAAAAGCAGAGTGTATAACTCGTACCTACATAAAACCCATTTTACCCTCGACTTGACTATCCACCTTCGCCTACGTCTCGGGTGGATATTTATACGTCTCGGGTAAAATGATGCGTTTTATGCACTTGTTGTACAATCTACTATTCAATACCTGTTGTAGTTGTGGCAGGTGGTGGCAAAAGTATAATCTCCATTCTGCTGTTACTTTCGTACATTTGTGAAGTATAGAGTATAGGTATATATTGTGTATAGAGATGAATATTCAGCCAATTTGATATTTTCGGACATATTCCCCATTCGATAATGATTTTCAAAGGACTCATATTATCTGATTATCTTCAACGTCCATCGAAATACATTACAGTCGAATCGTTTGAAAGCGGTCCGGTTGATGTAGTGGAACCTACAGTTTGGGATGGAGAGTTAGGAATTATCATCTTGCAATGATTTCAATGACCATGTAACCTTTTTTGCATAGGTACTTACCCGCCATTTTGCAAAAATCAGAAATTCTTCGCAACTGATAAAACTAGTGTGAATCGATAGGAAACGTCAAAATATACACAAATTATTGATTGTCATATTGTGGTAAAATGTATACTTTCGGAGATAAATGAAGATTAATAGCAATAGTCTGGAGTTGCAAATTGAAGTGTTTCCTTCTATCACGATTCACGAATATCTCTGAAAGTATTCATTTAAGGACAATTTGATAATCAATAGAATTCATGTTTATTTTGACGTTATCTATCGATTAAAACTAGTTTAATCAGTTGCGATGAATTTCAGATTTTTTTCGAATAGGTATACCTACCAGTCTCCATACTATAACATTACATGGCTTTTAACCGACTTCGAAAAAACGAGGTTCTCTTCTTCGCGTTCCTACTTTACTTACCGGTATATTTTTATGTAGGTATTTGTTTATAAGTACTATAATACCCTCCATAATTCTTATGCCTATACCTTGAACCTTTTTTTTTCAGAATCAATTGGAACCATTATACGGAGACTATAGATGCTCATGTGGTCGCTTTTGGAACAGTCGTTACGCGAGGGCTGGTGTGTATCAGAATTGCCAGCGCTGTCGGAAACCAGCGTATCCCAGCAATATGGTTAGTGTTTTTTTCATTACAATTACATTTTCATTACTTAGGTATGGTATGTATGTACGTACATTCAGTTTCAAGCTTGCTTTGCTTAATAATTGATACATCGAACCTTCAGGTTCAGAATGTCCAATTCCCAAAATGTCTAGCGGGTGAAAAACGTCCAAATCACAAAATGTCCAAATTCCAGATAAGTCATTTTAGTAGGCACCTAAGACGAAATTATAAATAGTTATGTAATAGTACATTATGAGACAAGTTAGCTTAGGTTGCTCATCATAGCACACAAGGCCGTGGGTTGCAGCTCGAGCCGCAGGCGAGGGCGTAACTCAGCCGAGTGTGCAATAAGCAAGAGCTCACGAGTTTCATACGACGTTTTTCAAAACATTTGCGAGTAAAAAAACAAAGTAATTTACCACACAGCAACAAATTCGACAAAAACAAAATAATATGAGTTTTTTTTTGTTTTTTTCACACGACCAACGCAAGAATATTTTGCGAACAAAGGGGTGAGTGAGCATACAGCCTACTTTAAAGTTATAATTCTAAGTGATAAAATGAAAAATATATTTTAATATTTTATAACAAAATATTGTGAATTATGAATAATTTGATAAAAATAAATATTTGTTTGACTTAATTAAGGACTTACACAATTAATTATTCCAAAAATGTATATGAAAGTTCAGCAGCATAAAACCTCTTAGTTGTTACTAAAAAAATAAATAGAAAATAATTTAAGTAAAAATATATTTTTCAACACACTTGCTCGTAAAGTGAGCCTTATTACATCGCTTTTAGGGCCATAAACCGAGCTATAACAAACGCGTGCAATAATATATAAAACACTAGTTCGTAATAGAATTAACCATGAGTGGGTCTCCAGCTTCCTCATAGGCTATAGAGAAATTCTAAGCATGCCATATTTTAAAGCATAATAGCAGCAATCAAACTTCCAGACATAATAATAGCAGCCACCATAAGCTCGTTACCATGAGTGGTTTTATGTGTGCGAGCTGGCGACACGTGTCTACAGCTTACACATGCCGTTAAGGCAAACCAGTGAGGTTAGGGTTTTAGACTATAGTCAGAAATTTAGAGCCTAATTGCAGCAATAAGATCCAAAAAAACCAACCATCACACTCAAATACTCTTGAAACTACGAGCATAAAACTGTGTGCGAGCTGGGGACCCGTGTCACTGGCTTGCACAGCTGTATTTTCGTAATTATTTAAGCTACTATTATGTACTATACCTCAAAATTTTCAGCCGAATTGCAGCATTAGGCTCCAAATTTTTCAAAACTTTAACTCGAAAGGTTTTTGAGCTACGAGCCGATATCTATGTGTAAGCTGGGGACCCGTGTCACCGGCTGACACATGGTGAATTGCTGTAACTGTATATGTTAGAGTTTCGTTTTAAAGATCAAATGATATGTTATAATTGCAGCACACACGAGGCAAAATTTCAAATCTCTGGGCCTCTTAGTTTCGAAATTATAAGCCAAAAACTGTTTTCCCGCCAAAAAATTCAAAAAAATGTCTCGGAAGCGGCTAATCGCGCCGTTGCCGTTCCGTGCGCTACACTATTGCAATCGAATTTGAACCTAAGAGCTAGTATTATTAGGAGTCATTTTAATTTGCGCTCTCGATCGTTTTAATTTATGTACTGAGAATTTTAGTCTAAGAGGTAGGAGCTGATAATCTGGTTACCTAATTTAATATAAAAGCAAAGTCTATTTATATAGGAATGTTTATATCGCTAAGGTATAGGTACTTTATTTTAAGGAGCTTAAAATAATTAATGCAACCATGTAAAAGTAATCATTTCGCACCAATGAAACTTAGTATTGAATAATTCCGATTATCATGTATGGTCTTCATCATCAGTTCCATTTCACCAAAATGGTACTTTCCGAAAGCAAATGCATAGGTTACTTAAGAAAATACCAAAATCGCTATAGGTGTGCCTATAACATTTGAAGCGTTCCCTTGATTTGTCCAGGAACCCATCATTAGATCCTGACTTCATGATAATGGGACCAACTTGGAAGTATATACTTTCAAACAAAAAATCAATTTTTCAAATCGGTCCAGCAGTCTTCGAGTAATCGAGTAACATACATGACTCCTCCTCTTTTTGAAGTCGGTTAAAAAGTTTTAGTTATGTTGATTATTTACTCCAAATGTGCCTAGGTATACCTATTATAGTCGACTAGTGACCGCCCGCGACTTCATCTGCGTGAAAAGTTTATTTGTTTTTTTTTTAATCTCTTTTTATTCAGTTAATTAATAAAAAATCCTGTGGTTTTATGGTCTTTTTTTTAATGGTAACGATGTTTTTGTATAATCGCTACATCCCTGTTTGAACTGATCGAGTGATCAAAATTTATAACCTAATAAAAACGTGTTAATAAAATAAAATAAAGTACCTATACCTTAGCGATATAAACATTCCTATATAAATAGACTTTGCTTTTATATTAAATTAGGTAACCAGTTATATCAGCTCCTACCTCTTAGACTAAAATTCTCAGTACATAAATTAAAACGATCGAGAGCGCAAATTAAAATGACTCCTAATAATACTAGCTCTTAGGTTCAAATTCGATTGCAATAGTATAGCGCACGGAACGGCAACGGCGCGATTAGCCGCTTCCGAGACATTTTTTTGAATTTTTTGGCGGGGAAAACGGTTTTTGGCTTATAATTTCGAAACTAAGAGGCCCAGAGATTTGAAATTTTGCCTCGTGTGTGCTGCAATTATAACATATCATTTGATCTTTAAAACGAAACTCTAACATATACAGTTACAGCAAATCACCATGTGTCAGCCGGTGACACGGGTCCCCAGCTTACACATAGATATCGGCTCGTAGCTCAAAAACCTTTCGAGTTAAAGTTTTGAAAAATTTGGAGCCTAATGCTGCAATTCGGCTGAAAATTTTGAGGTATAGTACATAATCGTAGCTTAAATAATTACGAAAATACAGCTGTGCATGCCAGTGACACGGGTCCCCAGCTCGCACACAGTTTTATGCTCGTAGTTTCAAGAGTATTTGAGTGTGATGGTTGGTTTTTTTGGATCTTATTGCTGCAATTAGGCTCTAAATTTCTGACTATAGTCTAAAACCCTAACCTCACTGGTTTGCCTTAACGGCATGTGTAAGCTGTAGACACGTGTCGCCAGCTCGCACACATAAAACCACTCATGGTAACGAGCTTATGGTGGCTGCTATTATTATGTCTGGAAGTTTTATTGCTGCTATTATGCTTTAAAATATGGCATGCTTAGAATTTCTCTATAGCCTATGAGGAAGCTGGAGACCCACTCATGAATTAACCCTACAAAGTTAAATTAGTACCTTACTGCAAGTTCTATGCGAGTAAACAGAGCATTCCTAATTTAGCCGGGTAATACAGTTATTTTTTTTTGACAACAAAGAGGTTTTATGCTGCTGAAAATTCATATACATTTTTGGAATAAATAAATGTGTAAGTTCTTAATTAAGTCAAATAAATATATAATTATTATCAAATTATTCAAAATTCACAATATTTTGCTATAAAATATTAAAATATTTGCATTTTGTCACTTAAAATTATAATTTTGAAGTATTAGTAGTAGGCTGTATGCTCCTCACCCCTTTGATCGCAAAATATTCTTGCGTTGGGCGTGTGAAAAAAAACAAAAAAAAACATGCACGCCTTTTCCCATAATTATCATATTTTGTTTTTGCCATATTTGTTGCTGTGTGATAAATTACTTTATTTTTTCCTCGCAAAGTGTTGAAAAACGTCGTATGAAACTCGTCAGCTCTTGCTTATTGCACACTCGGCTGAGTTACGCCCTCGCCTGCGGCTCGGGCTGCAACCCACAGCCTTGTGTGCAATGAGCAACCTAAGCTAACTTGTCTCATAATGTACTATTTCAACACACTTGCTCGTAAAGTGAGCCGCTTTTAGGGCCATAAACCGAGCTATAACAAACGCGTGCAATAATATATAAAACACTAGTACGTAATAGAATTAACCCTACAAAGTTAAATTAGTACCTTACTGCAAGTTCTAGGCGAGTAAACAGAACATTCCCAATTAGCCGGGTAATACAGTTATTTTTTTTAGTAACAACAAAGAGGTTTTATGCTGTTGAAAATTCATATAGATTTTTGGAATAAATAAATGTGTAAGTCCTTAATTAAGTCAAACAAATGTTTATTATTATTAAATTATTCATAAGTACCTAATTCACAATATTTTGTTATAAAATATTAAAATATTTGCATTTTATCACTTAAAATTATAATTTTGAAGTAGGCTGTATGCTCCTCACCCCTTTGTTCGAAAAATATTCATGCGTTGGGCGTGTGAAAAAAACAAAAAAAAACCTGCGCGCCTTTTCCCATAATTGTCATATTTTGTTTTGTTGTATTTGTTGCTGTGTGAAAAATTACTTTGTTTTTTCCTCGCAAATGTGTTGAAAAACGTCGTATGAAACTCGTGAGCTTTTGCTTTTTGCACACTCGGCAGAGTTACGCCCTCGCCTACGGCTCCGGCTGCAACCCACAGCTTTATGCGCAATGAGCAACCTAAGCTAACTTGTCTCATAATGTAGGTACTATTAATTAATATTTAACAATTTAGGCGATTATCACATTGGCTCCGCGCCCCGTCGCGGGGCGGCAGATTTAACCAGTTTTTCCTAGTGGTAAGTAAGTACGTGGATTACATAAGTCTGTTGCTAACAATTCTCGATTGAAAGCGCAGTTGCATTGCTGATTTAGTTAAGATATTTGTCACATTGGTTCTTACTAAAGTAGCGATGTAACTGCGATTTCTGTCAGAGTTGATTGCAACAAAGTTACGTAATTGACCCCCAGGTCAGCGTCGGAGCTAGGATCATGAGCGCCCCTGGCAAGATTTGAATTTTGCGCCCCAAAACTTATTTCTAAGATCATGAGCGCCCCTGGCAAGATTTGAATTTTGCGCCCCAAAACTTATTTCTAAGATCATGAGCGCCCCTGACAAGATATGAATTTTGCGCCCCAAAACTTATTTCTAAGATCATGAGCGCCCCTGGCAAGATTTGAATTTTGCGCCCCAAAACTTATTTCTAAGATCATGAGCTCCCCTGACAAGATTTGAATTTTGTGCCCCAAAACTTATTTCTAAGATCATGAGCGCCCCTGGCATGATTTGAATTTTGCGCCTCAAAACTTATTTCTAAGATCATGAGCGCCCCTGGCAAGATTTGAATTTTCCGCCCAAAACTTATTTCTAAGATCATGAGCGCCCCTGGCAAGATTTGAATTTTGCGCCCCAAAACTTATGCTAAGATCATGAGCGCCCCTGGCAAGATTTGAATTTTACGCTCCAAAACTTATTTCTAAGATCATGAGCGCCCCTGGCAAGATTTGAATTTTACGCTCCACGACATTTCTAGGTTGGTTAATGAGCGCCTTTTGCGCCCAAAAACTTAGAATTTAAAAAGTCAATCGTATTCATTTGACAGTTCATATTGTATCATAATATATGTCATCCCATACAAATTGCAGCCGATGGAATACGATATGAATTGTCAAATTAATACGATTACCTTAGGCAGCCATTACACGCTCATGCAAGCGTCAGTCAAATTCCATCAGTCATGAATTACGTTTGACTGATGGAAAGAAGAAATCAACTTCATGCAACCATCAGTCACCCCATTACACGGTAGGGTAGGTTAACCGTCAGTCACGGCCCGTGACCCGTGACTGACGGTTAACCTACCGTGTAATGGGGTCACGGGCCGTGACTGACAGCAAAACCTATCGTGTAATGGCTGCCTTACGCAATTCCACCCCAGGCCAGCTTGGGCAAATTGCTTTCGTATGTCCTTCCGGCTGTCCGTCTGTTCTCCTCTAAATTTCGAAATGGCGGAGATATGGGGAAAATAATATTTCAGCCATTTCGAAAATTAATGTTAAAAAAATTTACAAACGAGAGGTTTACATCCTTTCATAGACACTAGTATAATTGATTTGTTAAACATGTGCATAAAAAAAACAATAAGTACTTACTTCCATTTCATCAGAGAGAACTCCGATCCAGCGACTATGGAGATACAGAAAATAAGGAAGAACACAAGAAAGAGCTTTGCCAAATGTGTCAACAACTCGGTTACCATTGCGGCAAATATGGTACCAGAGGACGATCACGATCACGATCGTGCGATAATTCAAGAGTTCGTCAAAAGCGATATTATAACAAAAATTCCGCATTCCTATAATTTAAATGTACTTATTATTAAGAATATATCGATGTTAAGAATGATTTAGAGACACAGTCACGGCTTTTAGCATCGGCGGGCGATCGCCGGTAGATAAATGCAACGACCAAATCAAACATTCCACTCCACGCCGCTCATGCGATCATGTTAAATATCTGCTTGAGTATAGTTAGAAAGGGATGGCGCTATATGCGATGAATAGCACTATCCCTTTCTAGCTGTAGTCAAGCAGAGATTTGAGTTAGTTTGATGCCGGCACTACATATTCGCCCATCATCGGCACAATCCATCTTACGTTGCCGGTTTTGTAACAAATGCTTCAAAAAAGTTCTTTCAAAGCATCAACGTACGATAAATTGTGCCGATGATGGGCGAATATGTATGTAGTGCCGGCATGATTCGATAATACGAGCCCGAGACTCTTCGGCCACGCCATTACTGCGCACGCGTCTCGGCAACCATTGCGCGCTGTCTTGATGTCGGTCGGCCTCCCACCTCGACCGCGCAGCGCAGTGGTTGCCGGACGCGCGTGTGGTGCTGGTGATGTCGTGGCCGAGCGGTCAATGCTACACCCCGCACACGAATGCTGGTGGCAGCTATCGATTTCCATATCGCAACCGGACGCAGCAAGACACCAAAACGCGACGCAGCATCGATGCAATCGCAATAACACTAATCGCCGATGCTAAAAGCAGCATGTCTGCTAGAGCCCTATTATTCTTATGCCCAAGAAACATTTATTTTGATATACCTAAGAGTAAGATTAATAAGTTAACAAACGAACAATTGTATAAGACTAACATACCTACCATACACTAGCAGTAGGCAAGCGTACCAAGAAAAACTTTTCTTTTTCACATTTTTCTCGCATCAGCGCCGATGTCTGATAGATAAGCATGGTGAGCGGGACAGACATTGCGAGAAGAGTGTTGACACGGCCGACACTCGACTAATGGTGTCTGGTGTCGTGTGTCGTGCCTGATACCTACCTAAGTACTCCTGACTGATGCGTATGCTAGGATAATAGTTTCTAAGCAGGCAGTAGGGTGCCGTCTATACTAGCTTCAGAGTCAGTTCCCATTACATCGAGTAGCTTTGCGACAACGCAGCGCGTGCTTTGCGATACAATATAGGTACCTACTTAGTACTGTATTGTTATTTTATACTGTAATTTAAAAAGTTGACATTTCATTGAGAAAATTAGAAAATGCTTCATGGCGCGCGTCTTGTTGTGAACTGAGTCTTAGTTTGTATAACCTCATGTTAAAAAGTGTTTATCTATCCAATTATAAATAATGTAAAGGTGGACTCACTTAGGTTCGCGAATCTCCGCGCTCTGCGAACCTGGAACAGTGCGTGCGCCATAGCAAACTTTTTTTTTCATTTGGCCATAGCGTGTACGTGTGCGAGAACCCAGGTTCGCATACGTGTTCGCACACGTATGTGCACACTATGGCGCACTGTAGCTGAGGTGCGTTCAAAACCTACGCTCTAACGGCGGCGTTCCAAACATTAGAGCGTGACGTTGCCACCAACCATAACCGGAAAACGCTCTGACGTTTGTCTATAGAAAAATGTCAATGTCAATTGACATTATTTTGTATTTTAATGTTTTCTAATTCGTAAAATAATCATGGTAGATCCTCAAAAAACGGATTTTATTTGATTTAGATTAAAGAAAAGTTATTATTCGTATTCCAAATGGAAAATGAAGACTTTGTATTGACATTGACATTTAAAGTTCTTGGTCGTTCCGAACCTTAGAGTAAGTTCTCGGACGTTGGCAGAATCGTCACGTAAAGCGACGCAGCCATAGAACTCAAAAATTGAATTGGATTAGAGTAAGTTAAAAAACAACCAAACAACCGCGCTCTAAGGCTCTGAACGCAACCCTGCACAGGATAAACAAAAATGTTGGTGTTTTTTTGCGTAATTTAGGATCGCGGAACGCAGCTGTTCGCGAATTTAAGTGGGTTGGTTGGGTACCCACCCTAAGATAATTAAGTTTTACTAGCTGATTAACATTTTAAGAATAACATCTGTATTTTAATGATGATTATTTTTGTATACCTACACATTAAAGAATTGAATTTAAATATTACTATTTCATTTTTTCATCTTTTTTACAGAATACTACCAATGTGGCAACGTTTCAGAGTAGTTACTTCTTCCAAGTCTCAAAAAAAAATTCTTGTCCTGTGGTTGTGACTGTGACTGGAAGTCTTAATGGTTAAATTATTGGGTGTTGTGCACCATTATTACATAAAAATATGGGCATTATTAAGTTGAAAACCAAATATTTCTTTAACATTTTTGTGGCAAACTTGTATACTGCTGAGTGTAGGCACAGTCTGAGTCAAATTAATATTCGAGCGTCTAGCTAGAGTAGGTAGTCAAAATGATCTGAAAAACAAAAAAAAATTTGATCTACGTAGGTACGTAGTTAGAATTGTCATTTTGTCGTAAGCACACAAGGTGTTCAAAATATCTTACTAGGTTAGGTACTCATTGTTTCATATTTATATGAGCAGTCAGTGTTCAAAATTATCTTAGCAAAACTATCAAAGTTATCTGTGCATAATATGAATATCAATATGCAATGCAATATCAATTTGACGCTGACTGTACTATCCATAATATCCAGGATAACAATATAATTTGGTCAGCTACTTGGAATCGCTTTTGAAAAATTTTAATTCATTGAAAATACAACAATTATTTCCATTAAGACAATTTATTTAGAAAAATCATTAATGTGCAACAACATAATCTGGAAATTTTTACAACAGGTTATTTAATTATGAGGTATTCCTCGATGCGCACCTAACTAGATAATTTGTTTTGATCGCACACCTATTTTAGGTGCGCATCGTGGAAGTTTAGGTGCGCTTCTAAGAATACCTCATAATTAAATAAGTATTTCAGTGTCATCAAAGACAAATTAATTATGCAATAACGAAACAACTTAAGTTACATTAATATTAAAACTAATTAAAAAAAAAATGTTCTTACCTACTTAAACTACTTTTCGTCGGCACCGTTAGTAAACACTTTAGTAAAAGCGTCAAAAAAATTCGTTTCCTTCAATTTAGTCCTTAAAAAATGCGATACATCCAAGCTATAGTCATTTCTCCTTTCGGCGAGGTACGCGAAGAGCGGTAACATGACTGTTGTCAAATCCTGAGTATTGTCTTCTTGAGCGAAGTTGCAAGTCACTGCGAACTTCTCCAACACCACCGACACTTGGACGTCGTTCAAAGGCTCCTTGAGGAATTTATACTGCAATTTTTAAATTATATTAAAATGGAATATTTTTAATTGGGCGACTGGAAATAATAAAGGCGACTGATAATGGGATACTTAAATACTAAACCCGGCCACAGAATACATAATAGTACAAGTACAGAAGATCCACTCCGCAAAGTCATTTAAATAAATAGCGACTCTATCCCAGACGCAATAAAGTGCAATTCAGGTCGCACACCGCTCCCTTGCCTACAGTTATATTCACCTAGAAGTTGCCTCTCTTTCTATCGCGTAGCTCTTTATTTCTTGTAACGACTTCAGGGTTGTCTTCTGTTAAATAATAATTAATCTGAATACTTAATTTATTACAAGTTATTGTCTTTATAATGTGTACTTTAATGTGAACAAATTACTTTTCAAATAAAACTAGGCTAGGTTTGTACAGTCAACGCCACATCAGACTATACATATTGACATTGAGGCAGTCTTTATGCCGCCGTACCGTTGTCGTACAAAAATTATGCTTTCTTATGAAATTAAATTGTCATTGATAATTAACTTTGCTTATTATTTCGTAAGTAGGTAAGTAAGTACCTACTAAATTATTATTTCAATAAATAGTTGGGTGAAGATTGTTTAGCAAATAAGACAAGTACCTATCTAAGAATTAACGGACTATACCTAGGTACTAAATACTGACTAGGTTTGTTTGTATCACAGATGTAGAGAAGCATTCTTCTTAGCTTTCGATGTCGATTGGAAGCGTGAAAAACATGAGGTTCGGATCCTTTTTATTTATTATTGTTAAGGCTGCCTTTGCCATTGCGATGCAATATGCCTTCATTTTGGTTTGCGAACGAACGACGCGACGATACGCGGACGCAGCGCGTGAATGAGTATCGAAATGGAACTAATGTTGCTAATGAAAAGGCCCTCTGAAATTAGTCCGTCCGGACGGACCCGCCGGCTACTTGTAGCTTCATACCTAAAGAGCGGAGTGCGCCTAGCCTGACCCGGCCACAGAATACATAATTGACCCGGCAGCCAAAAAATAAGTAAAACGAGCAACTACATGTGGGAGATAAAATAGTTTAAGTTAACAGTGAAAATTCTAAATGTCTCGACAAAAATACTGAGTGGGCAACTATTATACCAAGTAGGTAATTAAAAAAACTGATTAAAGCTGCCCAACATAGTATTTTTCTCATCTCGATTAGATTAATAGTAGCCTTTTTAAATAAAATATAGGTAATGCCAAATTTTAAATGTTTTGTGTGCCGTAAGGTTGTCGCCCAAATAGAAATTTGGTCGCCCGTTTAACAACCTTTTAAAACTTGCCAGGTTTATGAATTCCTATAGTTACATCTCTTTCTCGCTGTATAACAAATAAAAGAGACACATTGATAGCCATTCAGAAAATTGGCAAGTTTTAAATGGATGTAATATGGGGTTGGTCATCAGTGATTATGTAAAATGACCAATGGAGATAGTGGGACCATAATCTATTGAAACAGTATTCATGAAAATGGGGATAGTGGGATGTATAGAAGAGTAATCTATATTGGACCACTTTTGACATAACACTAAAAATAACTAAACCTTGTGTTAGAGAAACCCATCTTACTTAGGTGATACCTTGGTATTCCTGTTACAACATATTATGCACTTGTTAAAACTATTTAAAAATATTAATCTACTGATAGTTGTCTTTCGGTCCAATTACGGAACTAGTATCCTAAATTGTACCACGGGATGCCTAAATTGTACCAAAGAAAACCCATTGTATAAAATTTAGGTAGCAATCTGAAATAAACGAAATTATTAATCATATTTTTTATTTGGAACCTCGAAGAGGTCTAATATAGGGTACACGGTAGTTCGATAGCAAACTTAAAAAAACAACAACATAACCTTAGCCATAGACCAAGAATATAAAGACCGACAATTGCATTCTTCAAAACGTAAACTGATGTTTAATTCCAAAAGTTGCGATAGATGTCCCTACGCGTTCCGTTTGGAGCAAATTCGTGACTTTTTTACCGCACGCAAGCATACCCTTGCAGCACAAACCAAGCATGCTATTCGAACGTAAACCGCTCTACAAGTATTCAACTAGATGGCGCTGTGTAATGTAATGAATGATGTATATTTTTTTTTATTTTTGGTAAATTGATAACAAAATGAAATTAAAAAGTACGTAATACGTTAGAAAATAATAAAATGTATTAAAAAGTGGCTTTACAGCAATAAAAAAGAAAAAATGACGACAGGTGGAATTTTTAATATTTAGACATCATCATCATCAGGTAAGTATATTTTTTGCATAAGTAGGTATATATCTACTTACCTACCTATGTGAAATACATTGCAGAAAGCATAAGTAGGTAAGTAGGTACCTATTTGATTTACCTACCTACTTAAAAACACACATCATAAAAGTTGTAATGTTGTTAGCTAACTTACAAATAGTACCTAGGTAGGTACCTACTTATTTATAATAAAATGGTACTACTAGCAAGCCAATCAGCGCTAAATCACTCTCAAGCCTCAATTACACTATTTAAAGACTGTCTTGAAATCGAAAAAGACTACGCGCATTTACACCACAAACACAATAATTTATCGCACGTTCGACCGCGCTTACTGTCACAGTAAAAGGAAAGAAAGTATGTCTCTAAAAAGTATATTTTTCAACGTAGTAAAACTGTGGTAGTTATTTACAGTGTCTATTTTAAATCATCTCTTCATACAAATTGATAGATTTTGAAAAGATAATTATAATATCTCGTTTTATACAACGTGTTACTAAACAACTAATGCCGAATATAGTAGATAAGATAGAGACCATCAAACTGAGCAACTTTTACTATTGGCCCAACTGCGAAATCACGAAAAAAATATCAGCTGTTTCATACAAAACTTGACTTGACGCGATTTTTATCTTCGCGATCCTTACTTATAATCTTATAAATGCGAAAGTCCGTTTGTTTGTTTGTCACGTCTTAACTACTGAACACGACCAACCGACACGATAATCGTGAAATTTTCTGGGTCCACTGGTAGGTATCGAAAAAAAATTATATTCAGTATTCAAAGTCGAGTTTGGCAATTTAGTCGCGTAGCTAGAGAAAAATTACCTTCGCTAATACTAAAAGTTTTCGTTTTTGCTGAGTGTATACATTATGTGCATTGTGAGCTATTTTTGAAAAGTTAGAAGTTTTATGCCGGTGCTTTAGGTATAGTTTAGGTATTTCGTAATATTTCGTTTAACTTCATATATATAGAATTAAAGTTTGAAATGTTGATTGTTTCATAATAAGAACTATGTTATCATCATGTTGTAAAAAAATTAGAAAGTTAATATATATGTAACTGCGTAAATCACAAAATCACTCTTTTGTGTTCGAATAAAATTTTAAAGATTCTGAAATCTTATTTTAAGACTTTTAGTGGTTAGATATAGCTGTTGAACAAAGTTTAGAAAGTTAAGTGGTGTGCTTCTTTGATATTTTCATTTTTCCTTTATAACATACGGAATAATGAATTAAAAATTGATAAGATCGCTCTTACATGACCTTTTCAATGCACTTATATACTACACAAAATTAGAAACATACATAATGTGGATTTTGTTTAATTACGGATAAATTATTGCGCTTAAATACGAATTATGCGGGACGCGCGAGCGGGTCCATGCAGGGCCCGCCGACTGCCACGCGCCGCGCGAGCAGGCGCGGGGCCACAAACAATAAGCTACTCTCGCTGCACGGCACTAAAGTACAATTTCAAATTGCACAGCGCTGCGTGCCTGATATTATAATATGCACCTACGAAGCGCCTCTCAATATGTCCATATAATATATATAATATATATAAAAATATGTATATAATATATACAGGGTTATTTGTAAAACACCAACAACCTTGCAGGAGTAGATTACCAACATCTTAAACAACAACATTTGTTCTACTATACTCTTTTATCATAACTCAATACATTCACCAAAAATGAATTTTAAAGTTTTTATTGTACTGTTCGACACTTTTTACGTCTATGGATGGCCGCGGGGCGGGCGGGTCGCGCGCACTAGGCGCTCCGAGCGCCGCGCGTAGAGTTATAAACATACGAACGGCAAATTAAAATGATATTTTACCTACAGTATAAGTTTAATATATTTTTGAGAAAAGTACTTACCTGTTTTTCCGTTCCTGACGGAGCCGCGTTGCTCTAAGATTTCAAGACTTTTGGTAGGTATTTAATGATACAATACTAAATAATATACTAGAAAAAATACGACTCGCACTAGATCAATTCTCCGATGGGAATCGAATCCACGACTTGGATTTCCGGTTCACAGCTGAGCCGGTAGCTCAGTCACTAGTGATAGTAAGTCCCACTTAGGGTTACCATTCCAAAATTTAGAAAAGCCTGACAAAAAGCCGGACATTTCAATAAAAGTCCGGACATTTTCACAGACAGAACCAGACTCCATAAATGGGACTTTCTCAGTACTATTATATATTCTGTGCTTTCTCTTTCGAACACTACTGCTATGTATGTTTTTTAACTAGTATGATAGCGCCCAATCTTAAAAAGCCGGACAGAGTCCGGACAATAGTCTAAAAGCCCGGAAATGTCCGGACTAATCCGGACGGATGGTAACACTTTCGAACCCGTAACACTCGTTTCTTGCCGTCCGCGTCTTAACCCGCTCTGGACCAGACGGATCGTGGCTGGCTGGACGAAATTAGCGACCATATTCTGCGTCGAAAGACAATGCATGAAAACTCGAAAAGGGTTACAGTAAATATAATACAGAAGTATTTATTTTATAAGTAGGCCTATTTTACTTTTTATTGTTTTACTAGGTAGTCCGTTTTTAGTCCGATTTTTATAAATTTTAGTCCGTTGCCGTTTTCAAAACGGGTCTTTAAAAAAAGAGAGAGTTAAGTTTGTTTGGAGTGAATAAAATTTCTAAAATAAATATAAGAAGATGATGAAATATTTTGTGTCAGTGCACAGACAATTTGCTGGGAAAAAATGTTCATTATCATTCATTATTTAAGTAATAAACATTGATTTTTTTTATTTTATTTTTACCGATAACCATGCCGATATAATACCTACCATTTAATTTTAATGTTCTACCTACCTATGCCTACCTACTAAACATTTTTGCTAAAGAGACTCATAATAATATACATTAAGTACTTTTTATACTTTTAACTTTTTCGATTTTTTCTTATATTTTATTTAATATTTTAGTATATAAAAATAGCATTGTGAATGCGTAAACTTTATAATACGTAAATTAATTTCCAAATTTATAATACGTTTTGTAGTTTTGAACGCCATCTACCCATTTTTCTTAGAACTATTAGAACACGGTAGAACAACGAGCAGACGTAAGCTTTTTGCGACGACAGCGATCCATGCGGAAAATGCAAGGAAACCTATAAGGCGCTCGATTACGAGCGCCATCTAGGTTTAAGGCGGGATTTTGGGGCTACGTTTTTATGATATGTGATTGGACGTCTTTATATTCTTGGTCTATGCCTTAGCCAACTGATTTGTGCTCGCGGTGTTTAAAAACAGTAGGAATCGTGCTTTCTTATAGAATAAAGTGTTAAATGATTACTATTTTGTTGAGCTACCTTTTTACTTAGACAATAGATGAAGAAATTACATCAAATTACAAAAAAAAAAATTAACTCTCACTCTCGTGTTTGTCATAAGAAGAAACAAATATGGCGCAGTGACAGTGGCGCAGTAGTCGCCTCGTTTTGTGTTGCCAGTGTAGAATAATGGCACTGTTTAGTGGGAAATTTGAAGGTGGTACAATTTAGGAGTCTGTACAATATAGGTTACTCTCCCCTACCGGGGAAAATACTTCCCACAATCTACATTGATGGAGATTCATAACGGGGATAGTGGGGTAGTGGGATGTACGATGTACCAAATAGGTATTAAAGTGAACTTACCCTTATTATATAAATAAAGCATCTGTAGCAATATAATACGCAAGCCCAAGTATTCTCAGTGCGGTTGGAGCGTTCCAACATAGTTATCAGAAATAAGGAATCGTAAAATACTTCTAATCTTTCTGCTTCTTCTAATGCTGTAAGGCTGTCCCACATATTAACCCATTCTTGTTGGCTACAGGAACAGAGAGCCTGGAAGATAACAGAATGAAACCATATCAATCATTGGCGTAGAAAGGGAGGCGCGAGACGGCGACGCGCATAATGGTGATAAGTATAGAAAAACTACTTAATCATCCCGTGATAACGGCCCGGAAAGGTGTAGGAAGAAACGTCGGGAAACCAATAAATCCGAACTAAATAATTCTAAAATAACACCTGAATTAAGAATATACGTGCTGTAATCTGTAGTGTTTAATTTCTAATGAACGGTAGGTATTTAACTTGTATTAGGTGTTAAATACACCTCGCTTTTTTTTTTCACTCTCAGCCTGAGGGGCTCGGAGTAACCTTCCCGGACACCGAGGGGAAGGAGGCGGAAATCCCTCATTGGATACCACATAGCCGCCGTGCTATGCTGGTTATGTCAGACTCGACTGACTAAAACCGCCCGAGATTGGTTTCGACCCGCAGCTATTGTAAGCCATAAAAACCTTTATCGAAAGCGACCGCCCCCCGAGGGGAGGGTGGTGCGGCGCGTCACTCATCTAGGTGAGCATACGCTTAGAGGACGACCGACAACCAGAGGGGTCAACGGCCGTTTGGAAAAAAATTTAATTAATACGACTGATTACCAGAGGGGCGGTCAGCCGTAGAGATATCGGGTTGACCTGAGGGGTCGGGGGTGAGGGGGGCGGTACTGCCTTCTGGGCCTCCAATAGGCGGTCCAATTGGTTAGGAGGGTCCGTTAAGACGGATTTGGGTTTCCGGGATAGTTGGTTGGAGGAGGAAGCGGGGGGGTCATACCCCGCCGCGCTTTGGATTAAAGGATTTGGGTGATCCTCAGCTGATTCAAAGAATCGCTCAGAGATCTTAAGGAGAAATTGTTGGAGTGTCGGGAGTTCGAGGTCCCTATGTAAATCCGCATTGCGGACGTAATATGGGGCGTTAGCCGCTTTACGGCAGAAAAGATTTTGCACTATTTGCAATTTGTAAAGGACTGAGGGGGAGGCGTGAGCGAACACCGGGGACGCGTATGTCAACACCGGCCGCACGCAAACCTTATAGAGCGTTCGCTTGTTACGAAGGGACATTCTACTGCGCCGCTCCAACATGGCGTTGAGACGGCCCAAATAAAACCGCGCATTGCGGGTCACCCTTTTGACGTGAGGCTCAAAGGTGAGCCTCTGGTCCAGGGTGACACCGAGGTATTTGGCGGTTCTTTGCCAGGGGATGAATTTACCTAGTAAAGAGGGGGGACGGTCGATAGGGGGTAAGGAGCGGCGCTTTGCATCGAAACAAACCGCGGAAGATTTTTCCGGGTTTACTTCGATGCGCCACTTGCGGAACCATTCACCTAATGCATTGATTGAGGTTTGGAGCCTCGGAAGGATGGTGCGGCCAAGCGATCGGCCTTTCAAGTATAGAGCCGTGTCGTCAGCGAATAGGGAAAGTTCCACACCGTTAGTTGGAACTGGGATATCATTGGTGTACGCTAGGTACAGCAATGGAGAGAGGACTGAGCCCTGAGGCACGCCCGCTGTGATAGATCGAGGGGAAGAGAGCGTACTTTCGTGTTTGAAACGAAAGGTACGATGATCGAGGAATGATGCTACCAGCCGGACCAACCGAACTGACAGTTCGAGCCTGTACAGTTTGACGATCAGTCCGGTGTATTTATTACGAAATTACAAAATTATTAAAGATTTAAAAAGTGAGTTTAAAAAACACGGCTGGCCCTTGCGGATCATGCGATGACGTCACGTGCCACGATCGCCCGAACAAACACCTGCCGCGCAGCTCAGCGGCGCACGTGGCTGATGACGTCATCAGCCAATCGTGAAATGGGGAGCGTTTTTGAGGATGGGACACGAAAATTGCTCTATCTTCGTCATTTTTGGTCCAATTTCAATAATTCTTTCACTGAAATAATTTATTTTGATGTGACTGAAACTCTACATATTTAACTAAAAACCTCGTTGATCCTCATTACCTGTGAGAGTCTTGTGGCTAACTGTACAGTAGACATGCCTCTGATGATTTCTATTCCAGTAATGACTTCCACATAATTGCTTCCAGGTGGATTCCATAATTTTCTATAATAGTACATGTTTAGGGGTTGCAAATTCTTTAGTTTGCTTTTTAACCAATTGCATTCATTATCTGAAATTGAATAATTTTTTTTAAACACCAAGTTATACTAAAATAAATCTTGAAGTGCACAAAAAAAATTGAAACTCATGTACTTAGGTGGTCCTCGATTCTTAAATGATAAAATAATTAATTTTATTTCGTTTTAAAATTTTATAAAATTATTTACCTGGTATATCAGTGTAACTGCTAAACAGAGAAGATTGGATATCCAAAGCCATTTGTAGAGTAGGTGCAGATATAGATTCAAATGAGGTAATTTTCCAGCGGACTACATCCAGGATTTGGCCAAGCATGGCCAACATTGGTGCTCTGAATTCTATGAGCTCATTCAGTGTATATGCAGCTTGGAGCAGCTTGCACTGGGTGTTCAATGAACTAATATTTTTATGCAGCAGGGCTTGGTGAATATTTGGCATTATAACTAACAGAAGCAACTTTGTTCCTGTGATACTGTTCAGTTTTTTCAATCCACAAATAAAATGTATAAAATTACCTTTTTTAGCTTCTGCATCCAAACTTTGGAAACTGCTCTGTATAAGTTTAATTAGACATGGTTCAGTATCAGAAGTATAATAGTGATTAGAAAAATTCTCCAACAGTTTGATAGCTTTGAGCATTATATTAGCTTGCTGCATATTTTCTGCTGCCAAACTAAATATTTTACCGAACACCTTTTGAGGACTTTGGAAAAATAAACAAAGAATATCAGTAAGGTCTGAATCTGGTGATACAATTAGTTTGTTGAATATTTCGGTCATCATATTCACAAAATCTGGAGTTTCTATCATGTCAACCAAACAATTATTTCCAAAATATTCTTCCAGTATCTTTTGTTTGGCATCTAAACTGCAGCATTGGAACAGTTTCACTGCAAAAGATTCTAAGTAACCAATATTTTCAGAGTTCTCTATAACATATTTTCTAAGATTTTTATATGTCTGATAACATTCTTCTTGATTTAGAAGATTTAAATTTGAGGCAATACAATTAACAACGGATTCATCTTTATAATCCTTTTGAATGAGGGCTCGAAGCCAAGTTGCTTTATCATCATTATTTTTATTTATTTTCTCAATAATAGTATCTACACTAGCAGATTGGACAACATCATTTAGATCCACTGGCTTACAAGCGATTTGTTGAGTCATGCTTACAACAGGATGTTCAGAAACACTAGCTATACTCAAAAGTTTAGTGCGCACCTTATAGCATAGTTCTCCAATTTCCCTCTGTACATTTTTTCCACAAACCTCAAACTCACTCCATGCACAATATATATCCACACTGACACCCATAACAACTTCCTGTAGCCTATCTAACAGTGACATGTGGCATTTGTTCAAACAATCAAGAATTAGTTGATTACAACTATCACAAATTTTATATTCTATATCTCCAGTATTGCCACCTATGTATGTTACCATATAGATTGCATCATCGAGAGGGTTCAAAGTCTGAGTAGCAGTGAACTGCTCCAAACATTTCTCTACTAGGAGAAGCACGGAGTGAAGACAATTTCCAATATACTTATAGCAGTCATCTTTACTCATGGCATTCAGTCTTTCTGCCTTTGGGGGATTAGTATAGAAACTGACACACTTTTGAAAATTGTTAAAGACTACTGTCAATTTGTCTGCTAACATGTTTTCATCCAAGTTGAAGAAATTAAGCCTACAAATGAGTTTATACAAAGCAGAACAGATAGTTTGTAATTTAATAAGACATTCACTTGGTGTAGAATATTTGATGTTGTCTATAAATGCAGATGCTAACTCCAAACCTAAGTCAGGATATGTGAATGCTATTGTTTCATATACAAACTTTTCAAAATGAAGTTCCCAGAAGATTTCACACATGAGGCACGTAGGTATGGTAGGTATTGTATAAAAGATAAACTCGACTCCTTCCATATCAGTCATCTCTGATACTACTGATAGATCAGCATTTAGAACGATGAATAAAGCAAATTTTCGTACTTTAGCTATTGACTCTTCAACTATTCCTTGTGAAGTGATATATCTTCCTTCGTGGAGAAACTTGGCAATGGTTTCAATTATATATTTGAACGCATCTTCATTTCCTAAAAAAGGACATGAGTTAAGATCTAAAGAGCATCAGAAGCTTTTTACAAAAGTTTGTAACATAAGGTTAGCTTAGCTTACCGGCTTTCGAAGTAAGTCTTGAAAAGGGATGAACGTCGTCGGCAGATAGGATAACGCCTTGAAAGGCTGATAGTTGCGAACAGAATTCCATAATTACACGACTTATATCATGAGCGGTTTTAATCAAAATAAAGAAAACCTATTTGTATTGTATTTTGTATTGTTATAAAATGTCTCACTCATGTTTTCTTTGCTAAACTGTTCTGTCTGGTTCTGTCACTGTCATAATGACATTTTACTTTTTAAAAAAATACTCTCATCATCGGTAAGCAAAGTAATCTTTGTTCATACAGCCACATATTTATTTACCAGTTGGCAGCTTATTATTTTATTTTCAACACAGTTATTTTTTTAAGTAACAACAAAGAGGATTCATCCCGTTAAAAATCCATTTAGATTTTTGAAATAAATAAATGTGTACGTTCAATTAAGTCAAACGTCAAACAAACATTTATTATTATCAAATTATTAATAGGTAATTAATACATTAGAATTTTTCATAAAACACGCACATACATTTAGGCGATTTATTTTTATTGATTCAAAACTTTTTTGCTAACGCTACTTGACTGCTTAACAGTGTCATTTTCAATTCACTTTGACAAGGTACCTTGTTCCTTCCACTAACCTCCTAAATAAATAAAAAAGGGTTCAGGGGCCTTACTATGAGCTCTTATAGCAGGGCTTATATTGATCTGCCTTACTTTTTCGTACTATGACCTCAACGGTTAGTATGAAAGCATGCCTTAAGCAGTCCTGTTTAAGGCCTGCTTTTGAACTGAACGGTTTCTTATTTGCTGATGGTAAGCCCCAGATCAGTGCCCGTTTCACAGTATTCACATATCAGTGAAGTCACAGTTCCGGCATAGTACCATATGTATTATGTATTCTGTGGTACCGCTACCGTGATAAAATTATTTCAATACATTCTCTATGAACGCGTTCACAACACAACTATCAGTGTCAATTTTGGCGGTTCCCCCAGTTAAAATAACAGCAGCAATCGCTTCAATATTTTTTGCTGCACACAGCACAGGCACAGCACACAGCACGCCACCGTGTATGTTGACAAGCTTCCTTAATAATCCATACACGTAGTATCTTCTTCAAAGAGTGTGTATGTACTTTTGTAATGGAAATCTTTTACAAATCCATTTACGCCGAAAAAACCGTGTGTGGTAGTGGTTACTTCCAAATAGAAGTACGTACGACTAAAGCAATGGCACAGAATATATAATACCTAGTACTAACGTGCAATGGATCGTTTTGTACTAACAAAATAAAAAAATTAAAAACCCCCGACAAACGGCTAGGCGATTGCGTAAAGTCAATCGTATTCATTTGACAGTTCATATTGTATTAATTCATCGGCTGCAATTTGTATGGGATGACATATAGTATGATACAATATGAACTGTCAAATGAATACGATTGTCTTACGCAATCACCTAGCCCCCCTAGCATGACCTCCGAAACACGCTATAATATAGCGATTTATCACGTTTAATTGTCAAAAGACAATGGATTTTGACAGTTGAGTGTCGATAAAACGCTATATCACGCGATATATATCGTGTTTCGTCGGTCATGCTAAGGGGGCAGATTACCTTACCATATTCTTCCAATCTCATTGAAGTAACACGGTACCAAATTTCGAATCGATAGGACATATGGAAGGTAGTCAGATTCCCTCATCAACTATTAAAGAGCTGATGATCTTCAAAGGGCTGATCAGGTCATGGTCAGGGACCGGATACCGATATAATCTGAATATCGATATTTTAACGAAAATATCGATAACGGTATCGATAACTGAGATAAATACCGATATTTGTATCGGTAATATAAAGTACCGGTATTTTGTATCGATAATTTTATCGATACCCAGTACTGATATGCTAGGCTGCGAAGCGACGTTGCATGTTTGCGCGCTGCGGGGCGGGTGGGTTGCGGAGAGGTACGGTACGGCAACAGCGCTCAAGCAGCTAGCATGCAACTAATTCATTCATTCAATTTCGTCGAACCGGTTCAAAAAATTATTACCGGTTTCCAAGCCCTGATCCGAAGTGCGAAAACTAAAAAAAACTAAAGGAAATAAAAAAAAAATGAAAGCGCAAAAGGCATTTTATCGGTATTTTAGTATCGGTATCAATACTGATAATTTTCTAAAAAGTATCGATATTCGTGTACTGAAATAAAATACTGATATCAGTATCGATAAATCGATACCAAAATATCAGTTCCGATATCGATACTAAAAAAATATCGGTATTCCGGTCCCTGGTCATGGTTACCCTACCATATACTTCCAATATCATTCAATCAGATCATCAACTAGAAAAGAGCTGATGACCTTCAAAACTCGGGGATAAAATTATCAATGACACAAAAAAACTAAATGAAAATCGGTTCATCTGTTTAGGAGCTACGATACCACAGACAGATACACAGACAGATACACAGACAGATACACAGACAGATACACAGACACGGTAAACTTATAACACCCCTCTCTTTTTGCGTCGGGGGTTAAAAATACTTAAATAATGAAAACACAAACATAGCAATACTAGTTATTTATTTGAAAAAATAATCAAGCTTATAAAAAAAGTTGGATTCTTCAACTTCAACTCGTTATAATATTATTATCAATCTATCTATGATTGTATTGTTGCACATTTTTCAAGTTCTTGATGGCGCTTTTGAAGCTAGGGTCTATTCCCAATGCACTTTTATACATGATCTCAGCCTTAGAATAGTTTTTCCATCGATGATATAAAACACCTAAAATTATTAGATAAAATTATACAGGTAATTTACATACAGTTAAAGAATCTATTGGAGTGTCTTTAGTGCGTCCGCACGCGCGCGGGGCGACATAGATTAGAGTTTACTCATGCACTGCATGCATCTGTCCGTCATAAAAACCAGCAATCTATATTCCCGCGCCGTGTGTCGCGAGGGTGGGTACACCCGCTTAGGTACGCAAACCTCTGCGCTCCGCGAACCGTGCGCAATAGCAAAAAAAAACCACTTTGGCTATTATAGTATACCTACACCGTTAATTTGTAAGTCGCTTTTCATGCTCTAGAGCATGAAAAGCGATTTTATGCAGCCTATACCCAACATAATGACGAACTTTACGAGCATGAGAAGTGAAAAAAAATTAGCTGTTCCATACATTATAGTCGAGTCGATGTACTTTTCTATGGAACAGCTGTTTTTTTTTCGAGATTCCGTGGTTGGCCCCATAGTAAAAGTTGTTCATTCACGTGGTCTGAATTCCCCTCATTTTTAGATAAATACTTAAAAATTAACAGTGTAAGTATAAAGTGTGTACCTGTGCGAACCATTCAAAATCTATCGCAATCGCTTTCAGGATGTGATACTTTGATACTTATTTTTGACACAAATAAAAACTTACCATAGAAATGTAGCAATGTGTCACATCCACCTCTCAAATGGAAGCGATTGTTGCGATAGATTTTGAAATTAGACAATAAGCACCTTGGTTCGCATACGTGTTCGTTCAACGTACACATTTATGGCGCACTGTTGTTGCAGCACACGATAAACATTTTTTTCGGTGCAGGTTCGCGAACCTAAGTGGGTACCTACTCACCCTAACTTTTGCTCTATTAACAGAGGCATACATGCATCGGTCAGGCAATGGCATGGCATGCCATATCTTCTCAAAGAACGTCAAAATTAGAAGGGCAGAAAGTTGAAAGGGAAAGCGCACGGTTTGGAGGCAATATTGCATCTAGGGTTGCAAAATCTAGGGTTTCAGGTCTGCGTACTATATACTGTTGAAGAAATATATAGTACGCAAAAATACTATATTACATCGAACGCTAAGAAACAAATGCTTATTTTTTTTTTATTTAAAATATTTTTGCCTATTAAATACAGTATTTTTTTTAATTGTACTATATTTTTTATAGGTTAATTTGAAAAATACTATATTTCGCCAAAGACATATTGGCAACCCTAATTGCATCATGCGTTGATGCAAGACTTTTAAAGTTGAAGCGACTTGGTGAAGACAGACTAACAGAGCATATCAACTTTACCTTAAATTTAAAAATAATTAAATCAAAAGTGAATATTATTGGGAAGCGAAAAGTTTTATGCGAAAAATATAATATCTAGGTACTTACCTATCTATTTATCATAAGGCATTGGGTATGGTAGGTAAGTTCTTAGTTTCTTACTGAATAAAATTAAATTCGCACACCTACCTAGATTAGCGTAGTGAATAGCTTGCACCTTCGATCCAAAGAGTCTTATGGCTTTTAAGAAATATCTTTCAGCTTCTTCGAATCGCTCTAATTTACCATAAATATTTGCAACTGCAAAGTTAATTGATGGGGAATTAGGTAGTTCAGATAGTGCCTTTGGTATCATGTGTAAAGCTCGGTCCAGTTGCTCTAAAAAAACAAAAGTTTTTTGTGAGTTAAATCACCCATTGTTTTTTAAGCATACAATAAATAAATACATACACGCTCGAGCTATATAGAAAACTGCGGTATGTATGTAAAGCTGCCCGATTGCTCATCCAACATGCTCCATTCATTTGTATACTCTCTAAACTCTCTCTCTATCGGGTGTCCCAAAACTTGCTGCCTTATGCAACACTAGCGCCACTCCCGCAAAAAAAATATTATCGTGTAAATACACAATTTATTAAAAATCAATGGTCTCCTCGCAAAATATTATTGTTATTCAACAACTAGCGGCCGCCCGCGCGCGGTTTCACCCGCGTGGTTCCCGTTCCCGTGGGAATATCTGGATAAAAAGTATCCTATATTTTAATCAAGGCTATTTACTATCTGTTTGCCAAATTTCAACCAAATCCGTTCAGTCGTTTTAGCGTGATTGAGGAACAAACATCCAAACCCAGAAACTTTCACATTTATAATATTAGTAGGATACACAAACTCGGTGACAAATAATTGTTTGCGGTTTTGATGGTGAAATAAGCTAAAAAACGGCCGTCGTTTTATTTTTCGTCGAGAAAAACACCACAATATATTTTCTGTCATTAAGTTTTGTGTGTGTGTATGTATAGGTAATAACAATGAAGAATGTTTGAAAAAAAAAAGAAAAAAGTTACAGAATTTTCGGTATGTTAATATTTTCAACATTAAAAATAATAAACTCTTTAGAGTTGCCACCCGTATAATAAGTTAAATTTTAACAATTAATTTAAACAAATAACGCAAAGGTCAACATTGTTTATGTTTTTTTTTATTTTCAATTCTCATCTCCAATCCTATACAATGTTTATTCTTCCGTTATAGGGTAAATTCACTTTTAAAATCGAACTTATTATACAATATTTTATTGTCAAGTACGAGTGGCAACCCGAAATTGGTATGCTAAATCGGCGTATGTAATCGCGGCTTAAAAAACAGTTTTGACATTTTGTATAAAAACTTTTTTTATCATATTGTGATTCTGGCAGGTGGTGGCTAAGGAATCAACTCCATTCTGCTGTTACTTCCGTACTTTTTCGAAGACGAAGTTTTTTTTTTTAATTTTTTTCACGCAACCAAATATTCTGAAACTTTGTCCTTATTTCGATCTATAAAAAAATCATCCCATTTAATTTTTTCAGACATTCCCCAACTCCCCATTGATATTTTACGCGGGACGATGGTCCCGCTTGGATTTTTAATAAATTGTGTATTTACACAGTAATTATTTTTTTGCGGGAGTGGTGCTAGTCTTGCATATAATGTCACCTTAACCAGGAATCGAACCCACCACATACACACCATGAAAAAAATAACAATCTTTTATTTTTACAATACCGATTGAAAGGATCATTCGAATTATTTTTTCTTAAACCACACAACATCTTTAACGAAAGAAAGACCATGAAAATATTTTTAACGTGAGGGAGGACTCCCAGCGCTTCATGCTCACTTGCGAAGTGACAGAGCCCTGGCATTGTATGTATCGTATCTAATGCGATTATTTGAATAATCTTTGAATGCAGTTCCAATTATTATTGAAATAAAAAAATTAAGTAATAGACTTGTACTATTAGTATTCTGTGGTAAAGGTAAAATTTCTTAAATTCAATATTTTAGGTGCTTTCCTTCGATGTGGCAGTTTTGGGACATCTGTAGGTACTGTATACATACCCCTATAATACCACGTAGGATAGAAAAGTAGTTTCATCAGTTTTAGATCATTAATATTATAAATGTGAAAGTTTGTGGGTTTGGATGTTTGTTTCCCAATCACGAAAAAACTACTGAACGGATTTGGATGAAATTTGGTACACAGATAGGGAATATCGGGATAAAAAGTATCCTATGTTTTAATCTTGGCTATCTACCAAGATTAAAACATAGGATACATTTTATCCCGATATTCCCACGGGAATGGGAACCACGTGGGTGAAACAAAAAAAAGTTTCGACAACTCAATGGTTGAACAGATTGGTTGACATAAATGAATCTGAATAAATGAATCTGAATCTGAATCTGAACAGATTTGTATGAAATTTGGTATATTGATACATTAGGACCTGAATTAACATACCTACTGGCTATTTTTATCCCGAAATAATACGATTGAAGTAGCAGGCAACAACTAGTGTTTGATAAGTCGTATTTTTTCGAAAATTTCACTTTTCCAGAATGTGTAGTTCAAAAATGGGTTGAAATCCGAAAAAGTATATAATACAAAAGTTTTAGAAAATTTATTAGCTAGGCATTTGTGTAGTACATTAAAAATAAGGGTGTAGCACATTGAAAATAATGTTGTTAAGTTTTTATTTTAGTGTGTTTCAGACAGTCAGTGTATTCTTTTATTTATTATTTTATTTATCTATCAAAATTAGTGAGTTTGTGTTACTTATTTATTGGAACGCTGTCCCTGTTATTACCGGAGACGGGCGTTAGTGCTGCGACACAGTTTTTATAACTTTTGCGGTCATTAACGTACAATACTAAGTGTAACAATGTAACTTGTTCCAAATAAACTATTACTATTAGCTTTCATTATGTAGAAGATATTTTTCTCTACGACACACCGTTTTAAAGATATTAGCGAAAAACTCAAAAGTGGGAACTTTAACTCCGGCTCACCACCTACCTAGAGGCGGGGACTTTTATTATGTTTACTCTCTAAGCACCCTCTCACGCACTCTACCTACACCCCCTTTTTGATTATTCTTTGAGCGGACTATATGATAGCTTTTATTATTGATAGTGTATGATTTCGAATCGGGCCTAATAATGATTTAATTGATGATTGATTATGGAATCGGAATTATAAATGTTAACTACGTACCGGTATTATCCAATAGCGCAATAACATTCGTCCATGCCAGGACGTGCTTACTGTTTAATTGTATTGCTTGTAGCCAGTTTTCTACTGCATCTTCTGTTCTTTTCATTTCTAAATACTGAAATGAAATGCAAATATCAATACGCTTTTAGCACTCACAAACTTTCACCTCTGCCTCTAGAGTTTAGAGCTCATGATAGCGTCTTCGCAAGTTATTTGTTTTTTTTTATACCTATCAACATCTTTGCTTTTAATTTAATAATGTATGTGTATCTTTTTTATAAGGTCGTTACACTCGTTTGATCTCACGAATGCGGTTCGGCTATGAGGTTGAGGCGTGCAGTGCATAGGGTAATATGCCTAGTTAACCGGCCGCCCCCAGTTATCCGGCCCCCCAACAGTTTTTCGAATAAAATAAGAAATTCGTGGCAATTTCTTAACAATTTGGATATTTTCCTGGCAGCACTGTTATCGATCTATCGAATGGTATGGACGCCACTAGCGAAACGTTACGTAATATTTTATAATTTGTGTTTCACGTTGAAGCCTACCGCATCTGGGTCAATTTCGCAAGTGGAGATAAAAAAAAAATAGTGGAGAGCTCTTGCCAAATAGTCAATATTGTCGTTCAGGGCAACGTTAAAAGGTAAATATTTAGTTTGTTCTCAAGGTATGTTGTTATTTATTACTATTTTAACGTTAAATATGGCTTAATAAGCAGATATTTAGTAATATCAAGGGGGCCGCCTTACTAGACAACGAAACCACATGTTTCCAGTATACCGGCCGGGGGCCGGTTAACTGGGACTGAGCTCGATATATTGTTTTGTCTCTTTTTGTTAAAAGAGGGATTCCATAGAATAATGTATAATGCTGTCCCTTTTTATTTATTTTAAAGTACTTTGTGTCCAGTACTCGGCCGCCTAAATGTGCTTGTATAAGAAGTTGATTTTTTCTTTTTGTATGGAAACGGGTGGCCGGTTCTACTGGGTGCTTGCCCAGTTTACCGGCCTCCTAGTATACACTAGGAGGCCGGTATACTGGCTATCCTGCAAAATACTCCCAGTACACCGGCCAGCTTTGAAATTTATCTACTAATAAAATTAATTGTGCGTCTCGTGAACAAGCGACGGCGACGTGCCCGCCATCCAGGTCGTTGACCCTCGCTGAATACCTATTTGTCTCTTGTTATTTCCGAAGTGTATGTCAGCGAATTACTCAAACGAACGCTACTGCATTGAACGATGTGTTTTTTAAGCAGACTTGCCTATTAGCTAGACTTCTTTATTTCAACACTACACTTTAATACTAATCTATATATAATAAGTAGAAAAAAATACACAAAAATATTATTATACCTATTATTATTGAATACCAATCAATGTTATTGATTGTTAATATTATATTTTTTACAGATTATACGTACTTCCGGTCATTATCATCATACCCATAATATTTATTGTTATTGTTTATAAGAGACCTATTGACATTCGGCTTTAGAAACTATTTTTTTGTTAATTATTAAATTATTATTTGTTACCTATGTCTTCTTGAGCTCGGTGGCGCAATTGTTCAGCGCCTGGCCTAGCGATTGCGGAAGTTAAGCAACGTTCGCAAGGGTCGGTCATGGGATGGGTGACCAAAAATTTATTATCTCGAGCTCCTCCGTGCTTCGGAAGGCACGTTAAGCCGTAGGTCCCGGCTGCATTTGCAGTCGTTAACACCCACCAATCCGCATTGGGCCCGCGAGCACAGAATATATAATAGTACGCGAGGTGGGTTATGGCCCATCCTCCTTACCACCCATAAAGAAGGCCTGTGCCCCAGCAGTGGTGACGTAAAAATTGGCTGTTGGACATGTCTTCTTGATTACTGTAATAAAATTATTAATCGAAGATTTAGATTTTCTATAAATTTTCCTATTCCTATGAAAAACTGCAAGGCTGATTCCAGAATCAATATAAAGGTTCCAATTAATAGTAAATGTTAAATAAAAGTACAATCAACGATTTTTTTTAACTCAAAAATAATAGTTCACATCACAAGCCAAGCCATAGGACAATACTTGTTAAGTTTATTATCTGAAATTCAATTTCATACAAAAATCAAAGAAAAATGGACCTTATTTAAACTATATTAAGAGTCACAGGCCGCTTACTGGGCTAGCTTATCTTTTGCCCAGTATCCGGCCGTCATGTTCTTTGAAAGGCGGCCGGTATACTGGGCAAAGGGGGGCCGGAAATAGGAACAGGGGGGCCGGAAACTGGGCAAATCGTACTTTTTTGGAAAATAATTTCTAATGACAAAACCCGACTGATGGAAATTTTCAAAAAAAATACAAGTAATTCTCAAGGATATATCCAACAACATAAAAAATAGTTGGGATCATTACTATTTGTTAAATTTAAGTTACAACTGTTCAAAGTCAACAACTGCCTTAAACGGCCGGAAACTGGCACTTTACCCTATGCACATTATTTTAGTGTGCGTAATACGAGAGCGTACAGACGCACACTGAAACAATATGCATGTAGGTATATGCCTAACAACATTCATAGCCGCATCCGTGAGATAAAACAATCATCTGTCCCGGACAGTAAAAATACATTTCATATAATACTTGACACACTGCTTACCAAATTTCCTAAATTGTAGTAGCAGTCCGGATAGTTCCGTCGATACTGCAGTGCAGATTTATATGCCTCCTCCGATTCTTTTAATCGTTTTGTGCTTGCCAGCACAATGCCTAAATTCATCCAAGCTGCTGGGAAATCTTTCCTGACAGAAAAAATAATTGGGCTAATAGAGTGCTACTTATTGTAATGCTCGTTGAATAGACCGGAATCTCGGCATGGACTAAGAATACTGGGGCTATATCGTGCCTCATTTCTAGGTACTCATAATGCCTTGTATCTATCGCAAACTCAACTATGCTTGGCAACAGCAAATTGGTGGTATTCTTTCGTTTATCATAATTTTATTTGTAATAATTTCATTTGCCATAATGATCCTCGGTCATAATATTCATTTGTAATAATGGCTTTTATACTAATAACGTATGACATAACAATCCATTAGTCATACTTTTCATTTGCCATAAAATTAGGTGCCATAATAACAAGTGTCATAATGATAAGTTCCTATAAATATTATTTGAAATAATCAATAATTGACATAATATACATCACTATCTATCATTGTCACCATAGCCTTACCACACTTTATCCCTTCTTGTTTAAGTCTTATATAATATTTTTGTAACTATTTGTAGTGTATGTATTGTATATAATTTTTTAGGTATATGTCATATTGTAATATATAGAATCATAGTGTAAAAGCACCATAAACTGCCCACTTCTTATTCTTTTTCTTCCAGTCATACAAATGGTTGCCTGGAAGAAATTGCTTTTTAGCGATAAGGCCGCCAAATTGTTCTTAATATGTATTTCTTTTCCTTGTAATGTTTTTCTATTATGGTGAACAATAAAGAATATATCTATCTATCTATCTAATATACATAACTTATAACGTATCTCTTAGTGCAGTATTTAGTGGCATCATTTGTATGGGGACCTTGCAAATCGTCAACAAAGGATGCCGCTTGGCACAGGCGTACTTTGTGGTCATCTGAGCTGATTTAGCCCTGTACCCACGTGGTACCACCATGGTGGTAGCCAGGGGAGGGGGGGGAGGTCGCTTCTACCACACTGCACTTTTACGTCCATATCTCCATAACTTTAGCAATTAGGTGTTTGGTATCGTTTTCATATAATTCAAGGACGAGGAATTCATTTCTGGAACAACTTTTTCACTCGTTCATAGAAAAAAAATAGTTCTGCGCAAAATAAGTTTTTTTTTTTACAAAATGTATGCCTATAAATAAACCACGAGGTTATGATTTATAAAAAAAATATGATTAAACAGCCCTGTTTATCTAGAATATATAAACATAAACTTTCCCATACAAATTATATTTATAAATGTGTCAAAAAAAATATTTGCGACGCACGGCGGTAGTTTTGCGCAGTATAATTTGGATAGTATTTATCACTTATTGTTTAATAATGACACATATAGGTCGTGTTTGGTACCGTTTTCACATAATTTAAGGACGGGGAATTCATTACTGCAACAATATTTTTACTAGTTCATAGAAAAAAATAAAGTTCAGCGCAAAAAAAGAAAAAAAAAATAAGAAGAAAAAACTTACAAAATCTACGCCTACAATTAAACCACGAGATTATGCTTTATAAAAAATATGTTAAAACAGCCCTATTTATCTAAAATATAAAAAAATAAACTTTTTCATAGAAATTACGTTTTTTCTCACTTATGCTCTGAAATCATATCATTCCATTAGAAAAAGGAATGCGGGGTGTTCCACATTTCCGAGGGGGTCTGGTTCCTCACATTCTAAATTTAAAATTCAGGCCAGGAATGAATTTCAATACTTACTTCCCGCACCAGCACCAGTGCGGGAAGTAGGTACAGTGCGAAGATGATCTGGGTGGTCTGCGGCAACTTCTTTTTTTTGTTTTAGCTGTTCACAAAAAAAAAAGCAAAGGCACATTTGCACCATACAGCCATAACTTTAGTTCCTTTTTTCTGGCACGCAAGCCAACGACAAGACAGTTAATATTATAAAGGTAAAATTATTTAATAGCTACTATAATAACGATACAATAAAAAAAATGGTGCGCACAGAGTATATTACTATAAGAATAAATAAATATTACATTGTATTGTACCAGATTTATCAGAACAAATCCTCTTAAGTAATCTTGAATTATGTACAGCGCCATCTACCGCCGAGAAGCGAAATGAGATGGGTTTTTGCTTCTCGGCGGTAGATGGCGCTGCACGTAATTCAAGATTACTCAGAGGATTTGTCTATGATAAATCTCATTTTTAATATTAATTAAATTTAATTAAGTTTCAATTGAAAAGTTTTTTATTTCCTCGCATATCTTGAGAAAAGCACTATACAAGCCTTGTTCTGGAAGCTACTTGCATTGCCTCGAATGATTAAAGCCCTCGCCATCCTCGACAATGCAATCGCTAGCTTCCCGTTCACGGCTGTAATGTACTAATAAATGTGTCAAAAAAATCAGTTGCGCCGCGCGGCGGTATTTTGGTGCAGTATTTTTAGATTTGGATTTATCACTTATTGATTAATAATGACACGGATTAGTATTGGATCCTCAAAATATGGTTGTGCAGGGCGTCTCTGGTTGGTGGGAGATTCTCCAGCTGCCTGTCCTTTTTCGTGAATAGCACTTTTCTACATTGATTAATATTAATGCATGTGCAAAATCTAAAATGAAACAAACGTTACACGACATGCTTTCTAAATTTTTCAACAATAACTTAAATCACAAAGGCCAATCACCACGTAACTTAGTTGTCATATAATAATAATAATAAATGCTTGGACAATTTCACACAGCGCCATCTAGCCCCAAACTAAGCCAAGCTTGTAATATGGGTGCTAGACAACTGATATATTACTTATATATTTTTTAAATATATACTTATTATACATAGTTGGTAGGGCTGTTTAAACATATTTTTTTTATAAAGCTTAATCTCGTGGTTTAATTGTAGGCATAGATTTTGTAAGCTTTTTCTTATTTTTTTTTTCTTTTTTTGCGCTGAACTTTATTTTTTTCTATGAACTAGTAAAAATATTGTTGCAGAAATGAATTCCCCGTCCTTGAATTATATGAAAACAATACCAAGCACGACCTATTTCTGTCATTATTAAACAATAAGTGATAAATCCTATCCAAATATACTGCTCCAAACTACCGCCGCGCGTCGCAAATGTTTTTTTGACACATTTATAACTATAATTTGTATGAGAAAGTTTATATTTATATATTTAAGATAAACAGGGCTGTTTAATCATATTTTTTATATAAACCACAATCTCGTGGTTTATTTGTAGGCATACATTTTGTAAGATTATTTTTTTCTTATTTTTCTTATTTTGCGCATAACTATTTTTTTTTCTATGAACGAGTGAAAAAGTTGTTCCAGAAATAAATTCCTCGTCATTGAATTATATGAAAACGATACCAAACACGACCTAATTGCTAAAGTTATGGAGATATGGACGTAAAAGTGCAGCGTGGTAGAAGCGATCTCCCCCCCCCACCCCTGGCTACCATGGTGGTACCACGTGGGTACAGGGCTAAATCAGCTCAGATGACCACAAAGTACGTCGGTGCCAAGCGGCTTCCTTTGTTGACGATCTGCAAGGTTGATGCCACTAAATACTGCACTATCTTCACCTAAACGTACCTAGGGGTTATAAATAAAAACTTGTTAGGTTAGTTGTTTTGACCACTCCCTAATGCTTGCGTGGATGTTGCATGCTGCATGCCTCCTTGCATGCTGCATGCCTTGCTTGCATGCTGCATGCCTGCTTGCACTGCATGCAATTGCAATTGCATGCTTACCTACTCATTATATTTAAAAATTAAATATTAAAAAAACCTAAATCGTATAATCATAATAGTAGGTACGGCTCCTTTCAACCTATATTATACCTATGGTACGGTCCCATCCGGCAGAAAGCATGAAACTTGGCATGCATGTAGCTTTTACGTATATAATAAAATATAGAAGTAGCAGCAAGTCGTAAAGTGACTTTCCCCCCCCGGGGGGGCGTTTTGTGTCCCCAATTGCAGTTTTTATTTTTTTAATAAAAAACGGTAAAAGCTACAACAAAACTGTCTAGGAACAATATATTTGTCATTAAATTCTCTATTAACCATTTTTTGAATGAAGGTGATAGCACTTATAGTTTTCAAATTATGTTTGCCTTTCACCCGATATTTTTTTATAAAACCACTTTGTGGGCAAACGTATAGGATAACACTCAATTTTTTTTCGTTAAAGAATGAGACTTGGCACACTTGTTCCTTAGGTGGACCAGAGTGGAAAACGCCCAGGAGACAGCGGAAGACACCCTGCTTGGTGAAATTTTCTAACGCCACGCGTACTGTTGGGCGTAATAACTGTTAATTTATAGCAAATCGGGTATCATTTTCGGATAAATAATAATAAAATAATAAAAGCTTTTTATTTATGCCAATTAAATTACATAGTCACAACAGAAATAGCTATAGCTATATTAAACAAGTTACAATTACAGATTTTAAGGCAAAAGGAAATATTATAATAAAGTCTTAGCTGACCCTACTACGTTATGGAATAACCTGTAATTAGGGATTCAGCCCCTACCCCATATTGAACCTTAAAATAATATCATAGTGGCTAGTTTATAGGATAACTATTACAATTTATTTTATCTTACTTTTAACGTAACATAACGTAAAATAAAGACCAATGAAATATTACATTATTACAATGAAGAATGCACTTAAATTTTTGTGTTTGTGTTGAGTTGTGTGCGAGTAGTGTTTGTGTGGAGGTTTGTTTGTGTGTGTGTGTGTGTGTGTGAGTGTGAGTGGTGTGAGTGTGTGTATGTACGAGTTTGCGCGTGTACAATTATGAGAATATCGTACCCCTTGTACTTAGGATATCACTGCCAACAAACTTTCCGACTCGTCGTACGTTTGACCAAGGAGCCAGTCAAAGATAGTTTTTTTACATTGTGTTGATGGTAGTTGGTGGTGGGAAATGAGTTTATTAATCTTATTATATAAGTATGGTCCGAGGAAAATAAAAAAATCTTTTTGTAAATGTGAAGTTGGTTATAGGAGTAAGACAAACTTCGTGTTTTCTTCTCTTATCGGAGTGACTAAAGGGAGTTCGGGCATGCATGTATAGAAGACTATGCATTATAAATAGTTGGCGTATAGATAGGACTTTACATTGTAAGTAAAGTTCCTTAGTGGGGAAAGTGAAGGGACGAAATGTACTTACTTTTAGGACCGCTCTTTGCGCCCTTTCCAACTGCAATAGGTTAGTTTTTGCAGAGCCACCCCATGCAGTGATGCAGTATGTGGCAATGGTCTGGCATAAGGCGAAGTAAGTGGTCCTAATAATAGCACTGGAAGCAACATAGCGAAGCCTTCTAAATATATATATTAACTTCCTGACCCGAGATGTAAGGGCTTCAATCTGCAGTTTGAAGTTGATATTCCGGTCAACAATGATTCCGAGGTATTTTATGAAGGGAACAGACGCAATTGGGGGACAAGAACAATTATTGAGGTTCGGGGTAAGACAGGTATGGGCTATAAGGGTTGGTGAGGGCGTAGGTTGGGAGTCATCTCGAATAGAAAATGTCACAAAATTGGTTTTCGAAGCATGAAAGAAGCAGGGTGAGCGTATTCGATGCTAACAGTGACTTGACAGCATTGAAACCGTTTTGGGCGGAGGACATGGCATCGGACCAGTTGTTTGCTGTAAATGTAAGCACTGTATCATCCGCAAAAGAGATTACCTTGCCGTTAGGGATGTGTAGATTGCAGAGATCGTTAATAAAAACGAGGAAGAGGGTAGGCCCTAAGATGCTCCCCTGCGGAATGCCATAGGATACGGGGAGGTAGTCACTGTAGGTATCGTTGATTTTCACTCTTTGATACCGTTCCAGGAGATAGCTGCTGAATAGGTTGTGTTGTACACCTCGGACGCCAAGTCTTTCTAACTTGTTTAGGAGAGTGGGGATGGGAACGGTATCAAAAGCCTTCTGAAGGTCTAAAAAAAAAGGAAACTACCTTTTTGCGATTGTTAAGGGCGGTAACAATATTACTTATAAGTTCAAGAACGGCATCGGATGTTGAGATATTGCGTCTGAAACCAAATTGGTTCGGTGAAATAAGGTTGTTGGTTTCTAGGAAGTCAATAAGTCGTTTATTGATGATGCGTTCAAGAACTTTAGAGAGCGACGTAAGGACGGCTATAGGCCTATAGTTACCTGGCAAAGTCTTATCCCCACTCTTGTAGATGGGATGGATGTTGACTTTTTTAAATGCATCGGGAAAGATTCCCAAGCGAAAGCAATTGTTAAATACATGAGTTAATGGTTTAGTAAGGATGGCAGCATATCGCTTGAGAATAGCGGAGGAAATATTGTCCCAGCCAACAGCGCTGTTAGTTTTTAATGACAGAATAGTGGTGAAGACTTCGTCATGGTCAGTGTCAAGAAGGACAAACGATTGTGAGCATGATGGGCTGTGGAATGGAATCTGCTGGTTTTGGAGCATAGGGATTTTATTGGCTAATTCTTCTCCTATCGTTGCAAAGTAAGAATTTGTACGATTGACAGAGGCAACTGGAGTGACACACGACTGCAGTAGGTGGGTTGGAGGTTGTTTTGACTGTGACAATTGAGTTATTCGCTTGATAGAGTTCCACAACATTTTTAGATTAGTACCTGCTTTAAGAAGCTCATTCCTGTCAAACTGTCTTTTAAGTTTTTTTAGAAGTTTTGTGCAAAAGTTTCGATACCTAGTGTAAGTGAGCTTTAAAATAGTGTTATCTGGTTTTTTTTTTAATTTGCGATGCATGGCATCCCTGTTCCGAATACAACGCAACACTCCTGGAGTGGTCCAGGGTTTGAGGATGCGCTTTTTACGTTGAAGTCTTTTAACGATGGTGTTTTCTTTTAAAGCTGTGTTTAAGGTGTCAATTAAAAGGTCCGTAGCTCGATTTGGGTCATCTGTCTGGTAAATAATAGAAAGATCCATATTATTGATCGAGTGATCCAAACCATTAAAGTCAATTTTGCGTACAGAGGTTTCACAGGGAATACATATTTGATTATTGTTTAGACATAACAACACGGCGGAATGATCTGTTATAGTGGAGTCTATTACAAGGGTAGTTGAAGATACGCTGGTTTTTAAAAAGCGTGGTCTAAACAGTTTGGACCACGAGTTGGGAGAGTATGGCTGGGTAAAAATCCATGAAAAGCTAAAGTGTTAAGGTATTCGGCGGCACGAGTGTCTCCAGTTGAAGGGGTAATATTAATATTTATATCACCTATAATTATGATATTATTAAACGATGATAAAGTTGTTAAAATATTGCACAAAGAGTGTAAGAAGGTGTCAATTGAGTCATTAGAAGGTGAACGGTAGATGCCGAGTACAGCCGTGCTATTTGACAACTTGATTAAAAGACAAGAAGCCATCTGTATATTCCTGTAAATAAAGGATGGCCAATCATTTTCAGAAGTAAAAAAACACATTTACATACAAAAAAAATAATTGCTGTAATTGAAAGGCCGAACATTTTCCAAAAAAAAAAACCAGTGACGATAAATTTCTAACGAATACCGATATCGGCTTGAAAAAAATATGATAAGAAAGCCATATTCATACAGATTTCAAAAATATAAGCTTCATCGGAATAGTTTCATAAAAAATGTGTTAAAAATATTATATTCAGCGTGGCAGTGGCATAAATAAATCTATAAAACTCCCCATTTCTTACTCTAATTTAAAAAAAGTTACCGTTAACGGTGAAAGCTGCAGCAAAACTTTCGAAAAACAATACATTCTTCATTAAATTTTCTACAATAATTTTCTTGGAAGTATGTTGATAGGACTTATAGTTTTCAAAACAAATTCACAATCATTGGGTAAGTAACGGAATTTAGGCAAATAATAAAAATACCTACCTATTTCATGACTAATCACAAATTGAATTTATATACAGGCTCTAGTACAGACTCGTGTGATTTAAATAAAAAAAATAAATTCAATTTGTGATTAGTCATGAAATACGTAGGTATTTTTATTATTTGCCTAAATCTACCCATAAGGAAGGCCCGTGCCCCAGCAGTGGGGAGGGGACATTAAATATGGCAGATGGACAAATCAAATATGAGTAAACAATTTTATTTTAGTTCCACAATTTTGTCGTTTTAAATTGAGATTCAATGCCAAAGCTCTCAAAAAATTGTCTATTAGTACTTATAATAAATAAATTATCTTGATTGGTCAAAATCTTATTAATTCTTTGATAAATATGAATTATGCTGGCTTCTTTCTTTCATTATTTCTTTGCTGAAATAAAAGAAAACAAGGTTTGTTTTGCCAAATATTGTAATAAGTAAGTATTATGGAAAATCATTGTTATGGATAATAACATTATTTTAAATGAAGAGTATGGCAAATAAAATTATGTAATGAAAACAATATGTCATTTGATTGTTTATGACCAATGAAATTAGTGAAAATAAATTTGTCATTTGTTAGCTGTTATGACAAATAAAACATTATGTTTAATGAATTTATGGCATATGCAATTATGGCAAATGAAATTATTTCATTTAAAATTAGGGAAAACATTAGTAAACCCAAATTGGTTGCTGATCAAGTTTGAAAAGTGTTGACAAACGATAATTTGCCGTGGTCACTTAACCGTGATAAACAACATTTATTATAGTTTATGGTAAACATTAAAGAAAAACTTAGGTACTTACTTATGTTTTAAAGCGTTTCTTAAATAATACTCCGCTTCTGAGTAATTCTTTTGGTTCTTGAGGAGATTCGCTAAATTGTTCATGGCTTGATAATATTCAGGATACAGCCTGCAATTTTAAGTATGTACTGAGCGTTATTTCTTGAAATCCGATAGTGAAACCTATCATGAAATAAAAAAAAAATAGTTAAACCTTTAGGAATCTACAAGGACAATGGACGACATTCTAGTTTTACGAGCAGGCAGCAGTTTTTCTACGACAGATCTCGTCCTGCGACAAACTAGTGAACAGATTTCTCACCGGGAGCAAAGAATACTTTTACCACAGTCTTAAAATTTATAATGCTGTTACTATTACTATGTGAGTGTAAAAAGTCAGCAAGCAACAATAAGTATATTTCTTTCTTTTATTTGGACAGGACAGGATACATCAATCCGAGTCTTAAGTCTTAAGGGAGAAAATAGTACATAGCTAGTAAAAACTAGAATAGGATAAGAAAGTGTCCTTGTCGGTGGTAGGACAGGTAGGTACCTCAATGATGAAAAAACCCCTAATGCCTTACCTAAGAGCTTCTTTATAAGAAGCCATTGCAATATCAGTTTCATTTTGAGCATCAGTTACTTTTGCTACATTGTAGTGAATTTTAGCATTGAGTGGGCAGACCGCCAAACCACTAACAAATAAATTATATTCATTTAACCAATCGTAAGATCTATGCCAGCTTCTTAATCCATAAATTGTTACTAGAAAAATATATGCGATAAGTCCTAGCTGAAAGAAATGTTTCATTTTACTTAAAAAATAAGGCTTTCAAAATAGTTAGGTAGGTATAAACAAGTTAAAGTTGTGTTGTGTAAGATACAAAATACATACTTTGGACAAACTGCTTTTAACAATGATTTTGTTAAGTCCTAGGGCTATCATCAAGCAGTACCCAGCAGATGGGATATATAAAACCCTTTCTGCTATAACAAATCCAACTGGATAGAATATGTTAGCAGCAGGTAAAAATGATACGACCATCAAAGCCACACTTAGCACAAGTACACTAAAACAAAAAAATATATAATTAATTGAAAGTCCTAAAAAATATATGATCGTTAAAAAAAATTACAAGTAATTAAATTACCGTTTTGATGCAGATTTATTTTGCTTCCTGACTATTGCGTGAATAAAAAATATTCCAAAAAGATAAAACATAATTGGAAATGTTATTCTATGGTCTAGTACTGTATGGAGAAGAGGTACACATCCCATGGACCAATCATAGCACAGCCACTGGGGCCAAATTAGCAATAATGTATTTAAAAAGTATACATAACTGTGAGTAATCATCTAAAACAAATCATTATAATTTTATTTAAATTGGAACTTAAAAGCTACATAAAAGTAATTTCCATATTCTATAATAAACTTAGACATGTTTAAAAACTGACCCTGTCTCTTGTCTTTTTATCAGCAAATAAAAGTGACAGCATCTGTTTTAAACTTGTTAAATTAAGAAACATCAATTTTACCTTTGTGACAGTGTTATTAGCAAAAGCTGCTGGATTATCTATAACTTTGAATTCGGGCTTTGTGCCACCCATAACTATCCATCTTGCATATAATAGCACAATTATTGATATCAATATAACAGCAATTCTTGTGAAAAACATTTTATTACTTTTATTGAATTTCAGATTTTTCCTTACATTGTTAAAATTGTCGATAATATCATAACACAAACAAAAACCCTGTAATAAATAGTTAACATTAATAAATAATACAAATCTAAATTTTTTACACAATGTGTAACAAAGATACTATAACTTACCAACACTGTTATTCCATTTTCTTTACATAACATGGAGAGAGCAGATGAAATCACAGAAAGTAATAAATATATGCTACCACATTTTGAACTATGTATGGCTTTATTATAACATAAAAAAGCCAGGAAGAATGTAATGCCACATAGCAGATCGGCTCTTCCAACTATTCCACTAACGGCTTCTACATGTATGGGATGAACAGCAAATAATAGAGCCCCTAAATAACTGATGTCATATTTATAATGCTTGGTTTGTTTATTGTCAACAATACTTTTATAAGTGTGCCACACCAATATTGTGCAAATGAGGTGACATAATAAATTAGTCACTTTGAATGAAAATGCTGACAGTTCCTTGTTATTTAGAAAGTAGTTCAACCTGAAAAATATCACAATAATTAGTGCATAGTGCATACCTAGGTACTATTACCAATATGATAGTTTTATGTTCTATTTGATAAATTAATCTAAAGATGATGTATGATTTTTAGTGAATTGTTGAATGACAAACTCACACACAGGCCTCAACCCTGATTTAAGTGGTTTGTACACTGGTTTTCGTGGTGTCACCATCTCTGAGGTCCTGGGTTCGATACTCAGCTGGGTCAATGTAGAAAACAAACTTTCCTATACTGGCTCAAATCTGGGTGTTTGTAGTTCCACCGTTGTCTTTGATTTCCATAACACAAGTGCTTTAGCTACTTACTTTGGAATCAGAGCAATGTTTGTGATGTTATCTAATATTTATTAAACATATGAATTACTTGGAAATCATTGGGAAACTATCAAAATACAGTCGCCGGCAAGAGTTAGTCAATATCCCTAGTAAAGGGTGTCCGTTACGCCAGCAGGAAAGTAGCTTCTAGAGGGAAACGAGTTTGATGAATAATTTGTGCGTAATTCGGTGTAAATGTGCGCCAAATAAAAAATTTGTGGGCCCCATACTTTTGGAATAAAACGGGAAAAACGAATCCTGCTGGGGTAACGGTGCTCCAGCAGGAAGAATCTAAACTAATGATCGGAGAGAAATAAAAAATATATGGGCGGGTAGCTTGATACTAGCAAGAAATGTGCGCCAAATATATAATTTGTGGGCCTTACAGTTTTGGAGATATTTGATTTCCTGCTGGCGTAACGTTTTGCCGAATCCCAGATCTCGGAAACTACTAAATGTGCGATCTTACAGTAAACACATATAAGTAGCCCCTAATTTGTGCTATTTGTGCGATAGAAAACATTTCAAAAATATTCACAGATTTTGAAGTAATCAGACATTTTCTGAAAACAGAAAAAAAAATCTAGCTCCTAAACTACTACATAAATAAAGAAACCAGAAACAGTGTTCTATTCTTCTTGTTATTTCTCATTACCATAAAAAGTTTGAAAATCCCACATTTACGCGTTTTTGAATAATACCCATATGAAGGTGAGACTGACCAAGTCATGACTTTGACGGTCAGCAGGATAGAAATATCAGAGATTATTTAGATCCTAGCCCAATGAATAATTTGTGCGGTTACTGAAGTACACGCTCTGAAAATTTCAGCTTCAAATTTTTCGTATTTAAGTAAATATCAATAAAAATCTGAAACAACTGTCAGTATTCCGATTAACCGACCAAAGTCGATAGACCACTAAAAAGCGACGCGTTCATACATTTTGATGACCTCCTTAAATTTGTTGTCGAGCAGGTTTGTACACGTCACGTCTGCGTACACTTAAGTAAAAAAATGATTTGAGTGAGTGCTTTTATTTTAATAAAAATGAAGTTATATCTCTTTTATTTCATTTTTACTTGAATTGAAAGAATTTTAACCATTTTAACATTATTTTATTCAAAAAATTAAGGATATTTTGTAATTTTATTTCGTTTTTTTGTCAAACATATTATACATACAATTACAATGCGATTAAATTGACAATAGACAGTGATCCGCTGCATCTTCACTAGAGAATGTAGGTAGGTACCTATGGAAAAGAGAAAATTTTTGACAAGAAAACAGCAACGCAATGTGAAAATATAGGAAAACCAACATGGCGGCCATCTTTTTTGTTTATGGGCCGATTTCGATGAAACTCTGTTTTTGGTACTATTTTGTCAAGAAAATAACAAAGCAATGTTAAAAAAATAAAAAAATCCAAGATGGCGGCCATCTTTTTTGTTTGTAGGCCGGGCCGATTTCGATGAAACACGGTTTTTTGTACTATTTTGACAAGAAAATAAAAAAGCAATGTAAAAAAATAAAAAAAAACAAGATGGCGGCCATCTTTGTTTGTGGGCCGATTTCGATAAAACTCGAGTTTTGGTACTATTTTGACAAGAAAATAACAAAGCAATGTAAAAAAATCCAAAATGGCGGCCAACTTTTTTGTTTGTGGGCCGATTTCGATGAAACTCGGTTTTTGGTACTATTTTGACAAGAAAATAACAAAGCAATCTTTAAAAAAATAAAAATCCAAGATGGTGGCCATTTTTTGTGTGGGCCGATTTCATGAAATTCGCATTTTCGTGACTAGAAAACAGCAACGCAATGTTAAAAACATAATAAATCAAACCTAAAGAGTATTTAGTTCATACAGTCGATCATCGCCTTTTGTGTTGGCGAAAAAGCCGACAGTTGGCACGACGAATAAAAAGTGTGGGTTGTATATTGTTTTAAACAAGAGTAGAACAATATACCTGTGTATGATGTAAAGGATATTGCGTATTTTTATATGGAATTTGGACCAAGTGCTGCCTAGAATGCTGACATAGTGCATTTTGTTCCTCAGATTATCACTAATCTGTAATCCAAAGCGCATAAAAATCTAACCCAGGAGTCCAAAGAAAAACAGACTTTTGGTTTGAATTTTTTATTGGAAAAAATAACTTAATAGCAACAAATGTGTAATGAAAACAAATGACAACAGCCGTGACCGACGCTTCAACGTGCGCTCCGAAGCACGGAAGCGCTCAGTTGTAATTGTAATGCCACTTAACGGTCACGGTCACCCATCCGACACCTGGTCGGACCGAGCGTTGTCAGACTTTAGTTTTGAATATTACCGTACCACAACATCAAAAATACAATTATTACAATTGTAACTAAACGCACAATAACTGTTTAATAGTTGATTATGTACATTTGTTGCTATTAAGTTCATTTTTTCTAATAAAAATATTCAAAACAAAAGTCTGGTTTTCTATGGACTCCTGAGTAAAATTTTTATGCGCTTTGGATTACAGATTAGTGTTGGTCTAAGAAACAAAATGCACTATGTGAGCATTCTAGGCAGCATACTTGGTCCAAACCTTGGCAATGTCCTTTTAGTTTTATTTGATAATGTTAGTAAATTCATTATTTTTATTTTATTTCATTTTTTTATGTCGCTTTCTTGTCTATGTTTATTTATGTCTGTTCCTTTTATTAGCTTCTCGATGAGCTAGACTTGACATTTTGAACATAGCTCAGAACTTGATGACAAGACAATGTAATATTAGAAACCAGCAGGCTGGTTATATAATTAGAAACCACATAGCGACCGGTTTCAGTTTACAGATAAATGTGATACATTGCTACTTTTCTTTGATGTTTTTTTACCCCAAAAAGAAATAGCAATGCACATATAAAAAATTTGGCCGCCATCTTGAATTTTTTAACATTGCGTTGCTATTTTCTTATCAAAATAGTACCAAAACCGAGTTTCATACTTACAAAAAAGTTGGCCGCCATCTTGAATTTTTTTATTTTTAACATTGCGTTGCTATTTTTCTATCAAAATAGTACCAACAACCGAGTTTCATCGAAATCGGCCCACCTGCAAAAAATTTGGCCGCCTACTTGAATTTTTTGCAATTTTAACATTGCGTTGCTATTTTCTTATCAAAATAGTACCAAAAACCGAGTTTCATCGAAATCGACCCACTAACAAAAAAGTTGGCCGCCATCTTGAATTTATTAATTTTTTAACATTGTGTTGCTATTTTCTTATCAAAATAGTACCAAAAACCAGAGTTTCATCGAAGTCGGCTTACTTACATAAAAGTTGGCCGCCATCTTGAATTTTTAATTTTTTAACATTGCGTTGCTATTTTCTTATCAAAATAGTACCAAAAACCGAGTTTCATCGAAATCGGCCCACATACAAAAAAGTAGGCCGCCATCTTGAATTTTTTGCATTCTTAACATTGCGTTGCTATTTTTGTACAATACTAAATAATATACTAGAAAAAATACGACTCGCACCAGATCAATACTCAGACGGGAATCGAACCCGCGACCTTTGGATATTGCGTTGCTGTTTTCTTGTCAAAATAGTACCAAGAACAGAGTTTTATTGAAATCTTGAATTTTTCATAACATTGCATTGTTATTTTATTGTCAAAATATTACCAAAAACGATAGTTTTATCAAAATCGGCCTGCAAACAAAAAAGATGGCCGCCATCTTGAATTTTTCATTTTTTTAACATGGCGTTGCTGTCGTCTTGTCAAAATAGTACCAAAAACCGAGTTTCATCGATACATACATACACATACATATACTCACGCCTGTTTCCCATGTGTGTAGGCATCGGCCCATAAACAAAAAAGATAGCCGCCATTTTGGATTTTTATTATTTTTACATTGCATTGTTATTTTCTTCTCAAAATAGTTCCAAAAACAGAGTTTTATCGAAATCGGCCCATAAACAAAAAAGATAGCCGCCATCTTGGATTTTTTTATATTTGTAACATTGCGTTGCTGTTTTCTTTCCAAAATAGTACCAAAACCCGAGTTTCATCGAAATCGGCCCAAAAAAATATACCAATATAAACAAATTCACCAATGTGCGGCCGCCATTTTGGATTCCAAATCTAACATTAAAATCATGCCTAAAACACTTTTTCATGACACCAACATCAAAAAATTGCAAACACTACTTTCAATAATAATATAATAATAACCCAATCGAAAGCGTAAGCCCTGTCGGGATAGGACCCGAGATACATACATTGCCAAAGTATGGGCTCTCAGAAATTATACCTTCGGAATCTGCTCGTCTTTTTTACTTTAATAAGGGACAATTATGTTGTGAAACAGTGGATAATTTTTACAAGTCGACAATTGTCATGCAAACTTGACTCGACTCCAATCTCATGTCAAGAATCACTGACAAATCTACAAATATGTCGACTTGTAAAAAATATCCCTGTTTCACAACATACCTGTCCCTAATAATTAAAGTAATGACAAATGTAAAATTAACCGACATATTATGTCACTGACAAATGTCGACTTGGTGAAATAGGGCCCTGGACGTAATGTAACATATCAATGCTATATACTATAGGCACAGGTATGAATAAAGGCACAAACTATGTATTTAAATGTTAAAACACTATTTACTCACATTGCCAATAAAAAGTTATGAACGCGACTGTACAAACAATTTTTCTGCATAATACGACACATTAAAGGAGGTCATCAAAATGTATGAACGCGTCGCTTTTTAGTGGTCTATCGACTTTGGTCGGTTAATCGGAATACTGACAGTTGTTTCAGATTTTTATTGATATTTACTTAAATACGAAAAATTTGAAGCTGAAATTTTCAGAGCGTTTACTTCAGTAACCGCACAAATTATTCATTGGGCTAGGATCTAAATAATCTCTGATATTTCTATCCTGCTGACCGTCAAAGTCATGACTTGGTGAGTCTCACCTTCATATGGGTATTATTCAAAAACGCGTAAATGTGGGATTTTCAAACTTTTTATGGTAATGAGAAATAACAAGAAGAATAGAACACTGTTTCTGGTTTCTTTATTTATGTAGTAGTTTAGGAGCTAGATTTTTTTTTCTGTTTTCAGAAAATGTCTGATTACTTCAAAATCTGTGAATATTTTTGAAATGTTTTCTATCGCACAAATAGCACAAATTAGGGGCTACTTATATGTGTTTACTGTAAGATCGCACATTTAGTAGTTTCCGAGATCTGGGATTCGGCAAAACGTTACGCCAGCAGGAAATCAAATATCTCCAAAACTGTAAGGCCCACAAATTATATATTTGGCGCACATTTCTTGCTAGTATCAAGCTACCCGCCCATATATCTTTTATTTCTCTCCGATCATTAGTTTAGATTCTTCCTGCTGGAGCACCGTTACCCCAGCAGGATTCGTTTTTCCCGTTTTATTCCAAAAGTATGGGGCCCACAATTTTTTTATTTGGCGCACATTTACACCGAATTACGCACAAATTATTCATCAAACTCGTTTCCCTCTAGAAGCTACTTTCCTGCTGGCGTAACGGACACTAGTAAAGGTTAGGATATAAGGCATTGACATCAAATGTGAGGAATAATATTGCTAAGCAATAGTTTTGATTGAACCGGGTGTAAACTAATGTTATGTTAAACAAGGCCATAAAATATGTTTGTTTGTTGTTATATATACTACATACATACCTGAATGATAAAATAGTTAAAGGTCGGTAAGACTTGTGACTAAGGTCACTTTTTATGTCGGTTCCCCAAAAATCATTGTGAAAGCAATCTGCCCAAGAATCTGCAGTAATGTCTTTATTCTTGATAATTGCTTCTGAATCGTCGAAAACGAACTCTCCGTGTAAAGTGAATAAAAATGGTAATGCTGACAAAAACGATAAACTCGTCCATTGGAATAACGTATTAGTTGCCGGTGACTTCATAATTGAGGAACATTAAATTATTCATAAATTAAATGTAGTTTAAATTAACGAATTATTATAACTCGAAACTTAATTGTTCAACTTTATTTTATTTATTTACTGTTATTTACACAAAACAAAATTTACTCCTATTCGGAGTTTATTTATTTACATTTTTTTGGCATTGACAGATGACATGACATGACAGGAAAAGTATGGGTGCATTCAGGCTTAGTAATCGATCGCCATAGAGTACATTTTAACCACAGTTTAAAAATCCTTAGCGTAGTGTTAATCCGTAAGCCCGCGACAATATTGCCTACGTCATATGACATCACGATGAAATGCATGGCACACGGTCGGAAATGTTGTGCAGAGCGAGGATCAGAAGATTATCGCAAATAAAATTGGCCGGAGGCTTGAGAAAATCCTTCACTTCTGGTCAAAATTTTAAGGTTATATTTACACAATACTAAATAATATACTAGAAAAAATACGACTCGCACCAGATCAATACTCAGACGGGAATTATTTAGTATTGTGTAAAAATAGCATTGTAAATGCAAAAATCTCAAATTTAAAAAGGTTATATTTACGTCATGTGACATCAATACGAGACCAGTGGCATCATTTAGCCTTCAATAGTAAAGAGAGTTTACATAAGTCTGTCACTTCTGAAATGGCCTGAAAGTACTTGACAGACTTCCGGCCATTTCAGAACTGACAGACTTATGTAAACTCTCTCTACTTAAAGCCGGCCACACACAGACGGAATCCCGTTACGGAACCGTACATACGTGATTCCCAACGCAGCTAATCAATACAAATCTATGGACTACCACACACATACGGGATTTTTCCGTACGGAATCTTCATACATTATCGAAATTCCGTAACGGGATTCCGTCTGTGTGTGGCCGGCCTAACTATTGAAGGGCTAAATGATGCCTCGCCACGGGCCTCGTACTGATGTCACATGACGTAAATATAACCTTAAAATTTTGACCGGAAGTGAAGGATTTTCTCAAGCTTCCGGCCAATTTTATTTGCGATAATCTTCTGATCATCCTCGCTTTGCACAACATTTCTGACCGTGTGCCATGCATTTCATCGTGATGTCATATGACGTAGGCAATATTGTCGCGGGCTTACGGACTAACACTACGCAAAATTGATACTAGCCACAGGTAGATGAAAGGATGAAACACGTCGGAATGCTCTTACAGAAGGCAATCACTCACTACTACGGATGATGACTATCCATGTGTATCCCACGCGTAATGTTTGATATTCAATACGTTGCAAGCTAATCTATCCCAACACTACGGAGTACGGGCAGGAAAAGAAAACCCTTTATCTTTATTATACTATACCTAACCAAATCAAAGTTAATAGTTTGTTCTCATTAATTTTATTTACGTTTAATGTGACATTGAGGTGACGGTGAAATTGGCAGCTAAAGGTTGAAGCGTGTGTTTGATGTCGAGAGCCGTCCTCGGGTCGCGCAGTGCAGCGGCCGCGTGCGCCAGTTGCAGTGCGCACTCCGGGGGTGCTGCGGCCGGCAACAGAGCGCACTCCCGCTCTAACGCGCTGCCGACGCAAGTCAGCAGCTCTGAGAAACCGAGCGAGATTGCGGCGCGTCGCAGTCGGTTTAACTCCTGAAAAAAACATGGTTTTAGGGCTCCGTAGCGATTTTGCCGCTGACTGCCGGCCGCTCTCTCACTCGCACATTTCATGTTTTCATAACTGTTAGAAACGATAACTTTTTGTACTTTAGCAACAAAAAACTGAAATATATTTTAATATGTTTGTAATCTTATATTGCGAAAAGTGGCCAAGACACATTTTTCATTTACGCGCTCAGATTTAAAAAATCTTGAGAAAACATGAAATGTGCGAGTGAGAGAGCGGCAGTCAGCGGCAAAATCGCTACGGGCTCCTTTTCTATAGATTGTGTAGCCGAAGTGCGGAAGGTATAAAGATGTTAAGTACAATGCGATTAAATTAACAATATAGACAGTGATCCTCTGCAGACAGACTTTAAGCACACAGTTGCGCAAACGTGATCTGTTTTGCGTCTGTGTAATAGTTACAACGCGGCGATTGTACGGGTGGCTGTAGTGCACGCGGGCGAAGCTGCGGGCGGGAAGGTAGTTACTTTGTATAGGTGTTGCGTCTTGTCGGGCAGCTTCCTGGCGTGGCGCAGCACCTTCTGCACGTCGGCGAGCAGCGCGTGCGGGCGCGCCCACGCGCACGCCGCGCCGCCGCCGCCGCCGCCGCCGCCGCTGTACGACCGCCACGACCGCACCGGGAACGACTCTGGGGGAATGTCCGAAAAAAATCAAATTGGTTGAATATTTTTCTATAGGTAGGAATAAGGTCCCTTAGTAATAGAATAAAGTTTCAGAATTTTCGGTTGCGTGAAATTTAAAAAAAAAAACAAAGTCTCTTCGACTTCACAAATGTATGAAAGTAACAGCAGAATGGAGATTATACCTTTGAAAGTGAAAGTGAAATAAGCTTTATTCAAATAAACTTAATTATTAAGTACTTTTGAATCGTCTATATTTTCCTACCACCCGTTCCAGACTTTTTTAGCTGACAAGAAGAACGGGCGCAAGAAACTTATCAGCTGTAACAGCCATAAGTAACGATATTTACAAACTTGAATATATCGTTACCAGGGTAACATAACATAATTACAACAGGGTGACAGAATTATTGGCAACAACATAGACTTATTATATTACTTCAACAAAGTACTTATATTAGCAAGTTATGTGTTACATCATTTCCACGCATTTTGATCTTTAAGATAACGCCAACCACAACACGTATTAAAAAAAAAGGATTTGACATTTTGTCTTGAAACTTTTTTAAATACCTTAAAACTTAAACTTAAACCTTCCCGAAACACACGGAGTAGTAACAGCTACATTTGCTGACGATACTGCACTATTGGCTAGCAACAAAGATCCCGAAATAGCTTCCAACCACTTGCAAGTTAGCCTTTGTAAAGTAGATGACTGGCTCCAGAGATGGCGAATCAAGGCAAGCGCTTCTAAATCTGTGCATATTACCTTTACACTTAAAAAAGGAAATTGTCCACCAGTGACCCTAGGAAACAACACCCTTCCACATCATGAAACGGTCAGATATCTCGGAATACATCTGGACAGACGATTAACTTGGAAAAAACACATCAAGACAAAGCGAGACGAATTAAATACGAGGTTCAGGAATATGTACTGGCTAATGGCACGAAACTCAAAACTCTCTGTCGACAACAAGCTTCTCATCTATAAAGCAATACTTAAACCGGTATGGATGTATGGCATACAACTGTGGGGAAGTGCCTGTAACACAAGCCTGTCAATCATCCAAAGACTACAAAACGGCATACTGCGTACAATATCCAATGCTCCTTGGTTCGTTACCAATACTGAACTACACGAGAACCTGAATATCACTACAGTAAAGGAGGAGATAAAACGATCGGCTTCAAGCTACAAGTCACGTCTCGAGTACCACCCGAATGAACTGGCTACCGCCCTATCAAATGTGACATACCGCAAACGCCTCAAGCGCCATGACATCCAGGGTCTAGAGAAGCGTTTTTGACTGACGGGGGAATCTTCCGCTGGGGAGCACCCTCACATTCCAATGGCAAATTCAACAAGCCTACTAAAAATTCTAGGACTGATCGTAGACGAAAACACAAAAGAAAAAAAAAAAAATACCTTAAAGCCGCGATTATTCAAAAGTACTTAATAATTAAGTTTATTTGAATAAAGCTTATTTCACTTTCATTACATACGCCGATTTAGCATACCAATTTCAGGTTGCCACTCGTACTTGACAATAAAATATTGTATAATAAGTTCGATTTTAAAAGTGAATTTACCCTATAACGGAAAGTTAAACATTGTATAAGATTGGATATGAGAATTGAAAATAAAAAAAACATAAACAGTTGACGTTTGCGTTATTTGTTTAAATTAATTGTTAAAATTTAACTTATTATACGGGTGGCAACTCTAAATTGGTATGCTAGATTGGAATATGTAATCGCGGCTTAACACGTATAAAAAAAAAGGTTTTGACATTTTGTCTTGAAACTTTTGAATACCATTTGTAGCGGTGAGGTACCTACGCCCGCCGCGTACCTCACCGCTACGCATACCTAAAATACGCGTTCTGCGCAATCCCCACCCGATTTCAAGATGTTGCCTCGTACTGTATAGTCACTTTGGAGACAGTCCGCATTTCACCTCCCATGTATCAGTTTCATTAATAGAACATACTTAATAATACATATTATCGAGTTCAATAATTTATATAGGCATACGCACGCACCTTTGACAGTTCATCAACTTTTGCCTTTGTAATAAAAGTCAACGTCTGTCTAAAGTGCTTACATATTAATGAAATTAATTAATAAAGGCAAGACAATACCGTTGCGTTCTCGAAGCCTCGCACCAAATTATACAGAATACTCCAATACCCCATGATCACCAGTAGAGGCAGTGTCTTCAGCCAGCCCCAGTTGGTCTAGAGGCCCGAGCCAGGGCGCGGCAGAGACCCCGGGCCGTAGGACGCTCAGTAGAAGGCAAGACCGTCGCGCCCTCGATGCCCTCCCACCAAGATGACATAGTATCCAATAATCCTCCAATATACCCGTTCAGTGCCAAAATGTACACTTCCCAAAATGTACACTCTTAGAACAGATAGAAATTACTAATTTTAAAGTACCAGGATCACATAAATATGGAGAAGGTTGTATTATTCTATCTTAATCTCTATTATTATCTAATCTTCTATTATTTGAAAAAAAAAAACTTTTTATATTTTTAAATAAAAAAAATAAAAAATCTTTTGAAACCGATGTATATTTTGGGAAGTGTAAATTTTGCCACTGAACGCAATAACCACCCCATGATAATGATAAAAGACTTACCAGGAGAGGCAGTGTCTTCAGTTGGCCCCAGTTGATCTAGAGGCCCGAGCCAGGGCGCGGCAGAGACCCCGGGCCGTAGGACACTCAGTAGAAGGCAAGACCTTCGCGATCTCGAAACCTCGCACCAAGTTATACAGTATACTCCAATACCCCATGACAAGAAATAAGACTTCTTACCAGTAGAGGCAGAGTCTTCAGCTGGCCCCAGTTGGTCTAGAGGCCCGAGCCAGGGCGCGGCAGAGACCCCGGGCCGTAGGACGCTCAGTAGAAGGCAAGACCGTCGCGCCCTCGATGCCTCGCACCAAGCCGACAGCGTGCCCCACCAATCCGCACCGAGTTGGACGATCGCTGACATACTTTCTACCTGTAAGTAGATAATTAAATAAGGTGTGTCATTGCTTAAAAATGTCTTAAAAGGTATGCTCCAGGGCTTGGCCACGCAACAGAGCGAACGGCAGCGCGACGTGGGATTTTCTTATATAGCCATGGTAATTTTAATCCATGATGTGATGCCAATTAACCTGTCAGTCCCTCTGTGAGTGGTCATGCCATTAGTATTAAGATCAAGGGCAAGATATTCTTGAGTGGAAGACAAGTAGTCACTTACTAAAAGGTAACGCCATTTACCTATTGTCTTTAAAAAAGATTTTATATTAAAAATCTTACTTTTAGAGCCCCATGTAATAACACACAGAAGTTAGGCACTTTACTAGGATCGGACATGTCTTCTTCAGTTGCTGAACTATCTGTGCTTGATCCCTCCTATAAAAAAACACAATATTATGTATCATTCAATCATATTAATTTTTAATTTACTTTACAAATTAATAACAGTATTATTGTGGTTCTTTTTACCTTTGTAGGTGTCTTAGATCCGTAATTTTCTCTATTGGTATTGTTTCCACCAACTTGAGAATGTGGTATAACTAGGTGCTTACTTAAAGCTATAGGAGTACCTGTGTAAATTATTAAAAAAAACTTATTACTAATAAAAAAATGTTTTAAGACACATTTTGCACATTTGTCAGTACTGTATTTCTATCAGCATATTCAAAATGCGGTGCTGAAAAATGTGCGATCATCTTAAAGAAATGGTATTTTTGAAATGTGATAAAAAGAGCCAAAGCTTGTTAAGAGGGTTTATACAGCACACTAGCGCCGTTCTAGTGCACTCTGAAGAAGCTTTGTTGCACTTTAGGTACCAAATTCCTCTGACACAAGTCAAAACATCTTTTGCCAAAAATCACCTCAACTTTAAAATTCCTTTTCTTTATAATGTTGTGGCTCGCGCTTGTGACATTAGGTTAAGTACCGTAGCCGTAGCCAAGGTTAAAGTATTAACATGGTTACAGAGTCTATCTTACGCGGAAACGGAAAGCCTACTGGAAATAACTCGATAATAAAAACACACTCGCATACACACACACTACACATGCATCCAACTTCAGGTGTTATTATTACTCTTGTTACTAATTTACTAGTAGTTTATTATTTTTGCCACTATTAATACAACAATTTAGTTTCCTTCTTTATTCGCTCGCTATGACTCTACTATGTAAACGAAATTTTTGTTAATTATCGTTTTATTGGCTTCCACGATACAGGCTTGTCCTAGTGTGGTGTAGTGTGTGTACTAACATGTACCTAAACACACACTACAGTGGTAGCCGCTGCTAACTGTTTTAAGTGTGCGTTTTATGAATAAAGATTATTTCTATTTCTAGATTTAGCGTATGTAGGCTTATGTACTTAGCGAGCAATAAATTTGATTAAGATGAGGGCGAAACTAGACGGATATAGGAATGCCTTAAGAATGATTGTGTGAAACTGTGGAAAGGCTCATGTCCAACTCTGATTAGGATAAACAAAGTTTTATTACCTAATTCCTGTTGGCCGATGAAACCAACCACATGTAGTTGGTGTGCGAGTGTGTGCGCAGTGACAAGACCCTCGTGCGCTATGGTCTGTGGTGCCGGGAACAGCTGTACTCTTGCTTCCAACTGCCCGCATTTAAGGGAGCACCAGAATTCTTGATAGTGTTGTTCACATAGTCTATTCATTGATGATATTACCTGTGAGAATACAGTAATGATGATATATCTTGTCTTTTTGTAGAACATAAGGATTGTAATATACTTTTTACAGTACTTATAATATAATGATAGCTGTCATTTAATCAGTCATTGAAATAAAATATTTTTATGTATACAAACCGTAACTAATACAGAATGAGTACCTACGCATAGTATTGTTTTATTTCATGAGCATGCAAAATATCTAATATGCAAAACTAAGGAATCAATAGGCATGATGACTATTTTTTTTATTTTATGTTACATAAATTACCTCTCAAAAAAAAACATTGGTAAAAGAATTAAGTCGCTAGCATGAAAACTGCCCAAGATATCACAGTGTGAAATCACACAAATGGACAAATGCCCAAAAACGCTCCATACTAACGGCTACTAAGTGCGCCTTGCTAGTTTGTATGCAACGCGTAGGAAACTTGTTCGGCAGCTATATTAAATATTGTGTTTATCAAAATAGTTTCTTAGACAAATTTGCTATACATTTTACGGACTAATTAAAGGTATCATTTATTTTAATAAATTTTATACTTTTTAAATGGACTTGTCCACCCAACTTTGAAGGGTCATAAAATAAATAATATGCAATATACAGGGTGACATGGAAATTCGACCTATTCCTTGAAAGGGGTTATACTAGAGGTCATTTGCAACAAATTAAGCCCAGTGAACCAGGGGTCAAAACTGGATGGTTACCGAGCTGTAGCAGTTCTTCGATATTTAAGAAATTTTCCGACTTGTTACCAAAAACCATTAATTATGAATAAACTATTACACTCTTAACATTGAATTGATACTTTTCTGTAAGCTGAAAAATAAGTGATCAATTTAAAAAAAAACGTTGGCCCAAAACATACATAATCACAGATATAAAAGGTCCTAAGTAGCAATAACTTTTATTTTCTGATATTTTTCCCGAAATTCGCCGTAAGTTATTGAAAAAAAGTTGTATGAAAGTTGGCGTACAAATTAGTAGAATAACTTACTGGACTCATTAGCTTCCCAAAAAGGTATAAATGTTATTAACATTCCCAGCTGTTATAAATAAAATCAGCAAAAGGGCGCTCTAGGTCAAACTTTGAATTTTTATTTGTTAATTGAATTCAGCTCGAAAGGTACTGTGAACAAAAAAATAATGTAAATTGATAAAGTTTAATGCAAAAAAAACAGTAAACAATTACAAATCCTGTTCAAACTGTCTACCATTGTTGCGTATGCAAGCACGGACCCTACGACGTACTTCGCTCACTGTCGCTCGCGTTGAAATTGAGGTTTTTATTTGTTCGGCAGCTGCCAAAATTCTCTGCCTCAACTCTTCAACGGATGTCGCTGGTTGATGCGCAGGGTACACCAAGTCCTTCATGTGACCCCAGAGATAAAAGTCACATGGCGTTAAAGTGAAAGTGAAAGTGAAATAAGCTTTATTCAAATAAACTTAATTGTTAAGTACTTTTGAATCGTCTATATTTTCCTACCACCCGTTCCAGACTTTTTTAGCTGACAAGAAGAACGGGCGCAAGAAACTTATCAGCTGTAACAGCCATAAGTAACGATATTTACAAACTTGAATATATCGTTACCAGGGTAACATAATTACAAAAGGGTGACAGAATTATTGGCAACAACATAGACTTATTATATTACTTCAATAAAGTACTTATATTAGCAAGTTATGTGTTACCTACATCATTTCCACGCATTTTGATCTTTAAGATAATCGTCAACTTTATAATAACCTTTACCCATGAGCGTTTTTTTAACATGGTTTTTAAATTCATGCAAAGGAAGATCAATCACTTGTTGTGGAACTTTATTAATAAAGGCTATGCCTTTCCCCATAAATGAACCTCTCGTTTTTGCAAGCCTAAATCTTGGAACGGCAAGTTTATCTTTATTTCTTGTATTAAACTGGTGAATGTTGCTGTTCTTATCAAATGAATCATAGTGTTTCCTTACATAAACTAAATTTTCATAAATATATTGGCCTGCCAAAGTTAAAATATTTATTTCTTTGAACAATTCTCTCAAGGTATCTCTCCGCCGTAGATTGTATATGGCGCGAACAGCTCTTTTTTGGAGTACAAAAATATTTTCAATACTGGCTGCTGAGCCCCACAATAGCAGTCCATAAGACATTACACTATGAAAATAACTAAAGTATACTAACCTTGCCGTTTCAATATCAGTTAAAAGCCTTATTTTCTTAACAGCGAATGCCGCTGAACTAAGTCTACTTGACAAGGCTTCAATATGTGGATCCCATTGCAATCGAGAATCTAGTGTAATACCTAAAAATTTTGTACTCTCAGTAAAGTCTACTTCATCGTCATTCAAATTAATATTTAATTTTGTCTGCTCAACATTAGGTAATGAAAATTTTACACATTTAGTTTTTTTGGGGTTAAGTGCTAAATTGTTACTATTAAACCAGTGTGAAACTTTAGAGAGGGCACTATTTACTTCGTCCGAACAGTTATTACCTCGGTTTACTTTGAAAACTAAGGAAGTATCATCCGCAAATAGTACTGTCTCACATAAATTACTCGCGAAGTTGGGAAGGTCATTTATATAAATTAGAAACAGCAATGGGCCCAATATTGATCCCTGTGGCACACCCATATTGATGGGGGCTCCAGTAGATTCAGTTCTATTAATTACAACTTTCTGAGTTCTATTGTACAAATACGATTTCATAAGACTAACCGACTTATCAGAGACACCATAATGTTCTAGCTTCTTCAATAGTGTTTGGTGATCAACGCAATCGAATGCCTTAGAAAGGTCACAGAAAATGCCAATTACATCCTGCTTTTCTTCCCAAGCGTCAAGAATATGTTTGAGAAGTGCAATTCCAGCATCAGAAGTACTTTTACCCTTGGAAAATCCAAACTGATTTTTATGGAGTATATTGTTGTATGTGAAGTAATCTAATAATTGGGAATATATAATTTTTTCAAATATTTTACTAAGTGCTGGTAGTATAGATATTGGCCTAAAGTTAGCTGGGTCACTTTTATCCCCAGATTTAAAAAGAGGAATCAATTTACTATTTTTCATTAAGTCAGGAAAGACCCCTTCGTCAATACATTTGTTAAAAATAAAAGCTAAGTAGGGGGCTAGTATATCAATTATTGATTTAATAATGCTTGTTGACATGCCCCAAAGATCTTCTGTTTTTTTAACATTAATTGTTTTAAAAGCTTTAATGATATCTGCACTGTTTATATATTTAAAGGAAAAACTTTCATTGCACTTATCAACACTAGACTCCAGAAGGGAGACAGCGATGTTGGGACTAGCACTAAGAGTACTGGTAGTTTCTACAGGTATTCTAGCAAAGAAATCTTCAAAAACTTTAGCGACCTCATTGTCAGATTCAAAAGTTTGATCACCAGTTTTTAAACAGAAGGAATTTATATTGGATTTTGATTTGCCCGTTTCTTTGTTAATAATATTCCAGGTAGCCTTAATTTTATGATCAGCTAATTTTATTTTATTTGCAAAGTACTTGGACTTTGCTAGGATACAAACTTCTCTGAATGTTTGTGAATACTTCTTGACAAATTCAATGAAGTTAGGATCACAAGAAGTAGCTTTCTCTGCATAAAGTTCGTATAATTTCCTTCTGCTCTTATATATGCCGGGTGTGGCCCAGTCACTAAATTTCGTACTATCATTACATTTGATGACTTTCTGTTTAAAAGTTTCACTAAATTCAGTTTGAACTATGCTAAATAAATGATTATATAAGTTATTGGCTTCAAAGTTTGGTTCTGGTAAAGTTTCAATTTTACTTGAGACACTGTTTCTGAATTTTTCAATACAGTGTTTTTTTATTGGCCTACACATTATTTTCCGTTTAGACGGAACATGATGGTGCTCAATAGAGGCTAATTGTCCACTGTGGTCGGATTTAATACAATTCAAAATTGATTTTTCAAGTACATTACAGTTACAGAAAATGTTATCCAAGCAAGTTGCCGATGTGGGTGTGATTCGCGTTGGTTCATTAAAAGTATGTAGCAAATTAAATGATTTAAATAGGTTTATGAACCTACTCGACAACTTGGCTAATTTAGGATCTAAGATGTCGACGTTAAAATCTCCACAAATCGCGACTTTTTTATTTTTCCTACAAGTTATTTTTAAGACTTCCTCCATAGTGGACTCAAACTCAGAGTAATTCGCGCTGGGGGGTCTATATACACATACTATAATTATTTGATCAAGTTCCACACAAGACAACTCAATGGTTCGTTCAATTGAGAGGGATACTACGTCTTTGCGCTCTTTACATTGCAAACTATTGTGTAGAATAATAAGTGAACCCCCTCTTATAGCAGATTTCCTATTAAATGAACTAACAACTTTATAATTATCCAAACTCAAAAAATCCGGCCATGGCGTCGGGCCACCTCGACCGATCCACCTCAGCGGATAATTCTCGTCCAGCCATTGTCGCACACCTCGGTAAAAGTGAGCTGGGCACCCATCGTGCTGGTAGACCATGTCTCTTCTGGTAGCTAGTGGCACATCTTCCAAAAGCGTATACACTTCCTCTCTTAGAAAGTTTTCGTAGGATATGCCATTCAAATTTTGGGGCAAGAAGAAAGGCCCGATCACCTTATCATGGACAATTCCCATCCAAACAGTCAATGAAAATCTTCTCTGGTGGGCCCTTTCTTTCATTTATCTCTGGGGTTACATGAAGGACTTGGTGTACCCTGAGAATCAACCAGCGACCTCCGTTGAAGAGTTGAGGCAGAGAATTTTGGCAGCTGCCGAACAAATAAAAACCTCAATTTCAACGCGAGCGACAGTGAGCGAAGTACGTCGTAGGGTCCGTGCTTGCATACGCAACAATGGTAGACAGTTTGAACAGGATTTGTAATTGTTTACTGTTTTTTTTGCATTAAACTTTATCAATTTACATTAATTTTTTATTCACAGTACCTTTCGAGCTGAATTCAATTAACAAATAAAAATTCAAAGTTTGACCTAGAGCGCCCTTTTGCTGATTTTATTTATAACAGCTGGGAAAGTTAATAACATTTATACCTTTTTGGGAAGCTAATGAGTCCAGTAAGTTATTCTACTAATTTGTACGCCAACTTTCATACAACTTTTTTTCAATAACTTACGGCGATTTTCGGGAAAAATATCAGAAAATAAAAGTTATTGCTACTTAGGACCTTTTATATCTGTGATTATGTATGTTTTGGGCCAACGTTTTTTTTTTAATTGATCACTTATTTTTCAGCTTACAGAAAAGTATCAATTCAATGTTAAGAGTGTAATAGTTTATTCATAATTAATGGTTTTTGGTAACAAGTCGGAAAATTTCTTAAATATCGAAGAACTGCTACAGCTCGGTAACCATCCAGTTTTGACCCCTGGTTCACTGGGCTTAATTTGTTGCAAATGACCTCTAGTATAACCCCTTTCAAGGAATAGGTCGAATTTCCATGTCACCCTGTATAAAACCAAGAGGTATACAAGCTACTCTAAATGTTTAATATGTTTACGATTTTTATTAGTATTTCGTTATTTTATTCATTAGTCATCATCCCTATTATCTTGACAATCAGCCATTTTTAATGGCCCCACTGCTGGGGCACAGGCCTTCCCTATGGGCAAAAGTTGCTTAACCTCCGCAATCGCTGGGCCAGGTGCTAAACCACTGTGCTATCGATATCCTCAATTATCTTATAAAAACTTTCTTTTTAAGTAATGTCAATAGGAAACAGTTAATAAGGCTATTTATCAACAATCTGCTTACAGCTGGCATTGTGAGTTGATCAGGACAGAAAATCGCTCCTCGGGATATAGCGCCATTACAATTATTTGCAGGGTTTACAGCCATATCCACAATTTTTTGATACAGCGGCATAGCTATAAAAGAGGGGAAACATTTTTAAAGTATAATATCAGTTTTGAATTACATATTTTATTTTTAAATGGGTTATTTATTACCATGTTGTAGACAAGAATCAGCTGGTGACACAACAGGTAGCACATGTATTTTGGCTGGGTAAGACGGAGGTAACGGTAATGCTTGAATAATTCGGTTTCTTCCGATAGCTCCTGTCCCACAGCTTCCATCAGTAACCTTCAAGGAATAATTAAAAGCATTTATAAAAGCTTTTTTAAGAAGAAATAAAAAAAACAATAATAAAAGTTGCATTTGGCTCATTAATTTTGTTTAAAACAACATCTGCCCACTAATTGTCTAATTTCAAAATCTATCACAATCACTTTCATTCGACAGAACATTGATACTTCTTAATCTTCTTATTGGCACAAATAAAAACTTAGCAAAGAAATGCAGCAATCTTTCACATCCATCTGTCAAATGAAAGTGATTCTGATAAATTTTGAAATTAGACAGTTAGCCCCCTGATTTGATTACAGTTGTTTTATCTCACGAAGGCGTGCCGGCTACGAATGTTGTTAGGCGAGTACATGCACTTTAGAGTGCATTATACGAGTGTGCAGACGCACACTAAAACCATGTGCATGTGCACCCCTAACAACAATCATAGCCAACGCATCTTCGTGAGATAAAACATCTTTACTAATAAAAAAAATGAAGATAAATTAATAGTATTACCAGTATAATCTGTACAGGAGTTTGTGACCCCCATTCATTTAAAACCAGGTGGTTTACACCCAGTAGTGCAGTCTCTATGCATGTTTTATCTCCTTCTTCGAGCTGTGTCAGCTTATTCTTAATACTGTCGAAGTCTCTGGTAAAAGGAACGGATACTGGAACAATAATATTTTGCTTAGACAGAAAAGCATGAATTGTAGTTGAGCTTTTTGGGCTACCTTAAAAGTGTTTTATAAGCTTTTTAGAAAGTTTCTTCAGAAGTTTTTTCTAGATTGGTTTTGGATAAGGAAAAACGGAATGTTCAGTGTATTCGTGTGATTACCTTCGTAAATAGACGAGAAGCAGACCAAAGCAACATACTCTAGTTTTGCGTGGATGCTGAGATAATCTAAGAAAGCGTTTAGAGCAGCCGCTGCAATGGTGAGCCGAGTGTGGTTTTCCGATGAGTCTGTTGATGGCACTATTGGCACTGGCCGGGTCATCGACAGAGACACGTCTAACAATAACACTGTTGGCATTTTCAAATATTTTTCAGAAGAAACCGATTAAATCTTTAGGAAATATTTGAAAATAAATAAACCATGTTTTGTTTGGGACACCATGACCACCATGTTTTGTTTTGTTTGGGTCTCCAGTGGTCTCCACAGAGAAAGCAATACTATCACAGAAAACTATACGTAAGAGTGGTCTCGAACGTCAAATTGCGAAATCGGTAGAGTTGCCAACGATTATCGGTAGATTCGTACCCAAAATCGGTATATTGAGAAAAAAAACAAAAAATAAAGGCTACAATATGGTTTTCTGTACAAAAGTGCTATGTTCTGAATTGGGAAATGATAAATTTCGCGAGTTTTTTATGAAACTACATTTTTTTTTATTTCAACTGACACATGGCGAATAGGAGAAATTATACAGTAAATTCGACAGTAAAGTCCGGAAGTTGATTATTACAGCTTTCGAACAATATAAAATTCAAGTAAGCACTTGTCTTTAGTATTGTTCGTAAATGAAGAAAAGAGTATCTTAGTTCTACAAGTCGAAAACAAATGAAAAAATTAAGTCCGAATTATCGCTTTTATACGTAGACCAGCAAATTGCAAAGTCGTAAGGGATTCCCCTGTAAACAAACGAAACAAAAAGGGTTGAAAAATTAAATTCGGTAAAAAGAGCGGGAGAATTTCCTTTATATTCTCAGTTCTTCTCAGAAATCATGAAAAAATCTTTACATTTCGGTATTTTGGTAAGAGATATCAATATATATATAATATATTCCATATCGGTAGAAATACCGAACAATCGGTAGGTCCTAGCCCACTGCGGCACGCACACCACCACACTGTGGCCGCGTTCCCTTTTGCGCCAACAGCGATAATATCACTGATATCGCGCTCACACTTCGTTCCTACTGAAGCCTACAACGCATTTCATGATATTTTTTCCTTTCTCTATTATCTTTGCTTCCCTGTTAAAAGAATTAAAAAAAAGCATAATTTTAAAAAACTAAAGTGGGTAACAAAAGGACTAAAAAAAAGCTGTGTAAAAAAACGAAAACTTTATTACAACTACATATATGGAAACAATAAGAACAGGGAAAATAATAAAATACAATATCAAAACTACACGAAATCACTACAGAAATGTATGAACGCTGCACAAAGGATTAATAATTCGAAATACATACTAAACGCAAAAAATAAATGTAAGGCGTCCTGGAGAATAATAAATAATAATATAAACAAAAATCTTAATAAAAATGAAATAAAATCTATAAAACATAAAAATGACATAATTAATAATATTAATGACATATCAGAATTATTTAATGATTATTTTATATACATAGCTAAAAACACAGGTAATACTCTATCAAATACAAATAAAAATAAATTAAATAACAGTATATTTTTGTACCCTACAACTGAAACTGAGGTACAAAAAATCATTATGGGCTTGAAAAACACTAAATCAGTAGGTTATGACGAAATAAGCACTGATATTCTAAAAATGTGTGCGCCGAAAATTTGCTTTCCTTTGGCACATATAATCAATATTTCTATGGAGAACGGCATTTTTCCAGATAAACTTAAATTATCCGTAGTTAAGCCTCTATTTAAAAAAGGAGATGATAGTGATATGGGAAATTACAGGCCCATCACACTTATACCTGTAATATCAAAAATATTTGAAAAAGTGATGGCTATACGTCTCTACTCTTTTATCACCAAGTATAAAATTATTAAAAAACAACAGTATGGTTTTCAGGAAGGAAAATCGACTGCACTAGCTTGTTTTACTTTAATAAAAAAAATTATAGAAGGTATCAATGAAAAAGTCCCAACCGTAGCAGTATTTCTTGACATGTCAAAAGCTTTTGACCACGTAAGTCACGAAATACTGTTACAGAAGCTTCATGACTATGGTGTAAGGGGAATCGCTCACAAATGGTTCGCTAGCTACTTGGCAAATCGTCAACAATGTACCGAAACAACGCGTACGCTTCCGTCCGAGTCGCCAAGTTGTCGAATTCAAACAAAAGTAAAAGTCAGATCAAAATATCGTCTAATAAGTAATGGCGTGCCTCAAGGCAGTATCTTGGGACCTTTACTTTTTATATTATACATAAACGATCTTCCCGATATAACTACCAATAATTGTTTCCTATTTGCAGATGACTGTACACTTCTGTTTCAAAATAAAAATATTGACGAACTTGAACATGACATTAATGATACTCTTTTTGACATAATCAATTGGATGAATAAAAATGACCTTAAAATTAATATATCGAAAACGAAAGCAATTCAATTCCATACATATAAAGCGAAAAAACTTAACATTGACATACACTATAATAACAATAAAATTGACATCGTAGATAACACAGTATTCTTAGGTATAAATCTAGGTGAACATTGCAATTGGAAAAAACATATAGACAGTCTCTGCACTAAACTAAATAAATTTGTATTTGCACTGAATAGAATCAAAAATATAACGTCTTTTCAAGTAGCCTTACAGGCGTACCACGGATACGTCTCTTCTTTACTGCGTTACGGCATAATAATATGGGGCAACAGTGTAGATTTAGACATAGCTTTTAGAGCACAAAAGAAGTGTATTCGTGCCTTATGCCAGATAAAAGAAAGAGATTCATGTAAACCCCTATTTCAAAAACATAGAATACTACCTCTACCATGTATATATATATTAGAACTATGCTTGTTGGTTAAAAAGCACCCTGAATACTTTGTAAAATGTAGTGAAAAAAACGATAATTTACGAGCATCGAGAAAGAATCAACTAGTAATACCTAAATCTAATCTAACTATATTTCGTAAAAATGTATATTATATGGCTATCAAAATATTTAATAAACTACCGCTAGACATTATCAATCAACCAATAGAGAAAAATATTTTCAGAAATAAATTATTTAATTGGCTCCTACAGCACAGTTTCTACTCGACCAAGGAATATTTGGAGAGAAAAAAATGACATCTCTACTTAATCTGACTTATTAATGATAATTTTGCATAATTGACATTTAATTTTGAATATGAGATTTCTGTTGACAATTTTGTAATTTATTGACGTCTTAAAATAGCAATAGGTACTTAGTAGTACCTAATAATATTTACTATAGATAGCTGACACTTACTAACATTTGCATGCCTACAGACTTAAGGCAGAATATTGTTGAAACTTTATTTAAAACATTGTCACCAATCTCAATGTAATGTACACAATATTGTGCAAATAAATATTCTGATTTCTGATTTCTGATTTCCGATTTGTTGTGAGCGCGCCAACGATAGCAGTATTTACGTCACGGATGACGTCACTATCGCCGCCATTTTGCGATCACGGTGATATCGTTCTCGAGCGTTAGCACTGTGAGCAGTCTGTCATATTTGACGTTTTGAGTTGTTTTGCATTGACCTATTGTTTTGTTTATCTTATAGTTTATTATTTATTGGATTCTATAACCCGAAGCAGAACAGCAATAATACAAGATGATAGTGCTTATTAAAAGACGAAACTACGGGTAGAGATATTTCTCTAAATTTAAGCACGGAACAGTATGAAAGAGCGCAACAAGGTACCTAAGTTTATTTTCAACTAACAAATACAACTTTTCATGTCCTTTCACACTTCTGATTCGTTATTTACTTTGTTTTGACTTTACAAAACGTCAAAACAAAGTTTGGCGCGGGATGCGTGCGATAATAGCCGTTCCGAATTGAAATCGCGTCAACAGTGCTGTCAGCACGATAATCAAAACGGAACAGCTTTTAGCGCTCACAGCGCCAACAGTACTATTGGCGCAAAAGGGAACGCGGCCTGTGTCAACTGTCAGTTCTTCTTCTTATTTTTAGTTTGGCAATCTACTCTCCTCTTTTATAGGTAATTTTTGCCAGTGTCAAGTGTTGAATATTTGTCCGAAGCTTAATGAAAATTTAAACAATATCTATTATTGTTTCAATTTTCATTAAGCTTCGGACAGACTGGCGAATTCGCAGCGCGATGCGGTATTTTGACCTTTTTTATTGCTATAGCCATTATGGCTATCACTTTGAGTTAGAAGGTCAAAATACCGCATCGCGCGCGAATTTGCCTCAGTTTGTCCGAAGCTTTAGCATGCGGGGCATCGCATTCCAATGTTGCTTGGAGCATTTGGCACAAAGTATATCAAAATAGTTTACTCGGTTAGTTCTGTCGAGGTAGCCACCACTAAGTCTACAATAAAAATCTCAGCTTCACACAAGCAAGATCGCGCCGGTATAAGTTGGATTTGATTCCGTATATGCCAGCAGACTAATCGCTGAGTCATTGATCGCATCTGGAGTGCTTTCTCAATGGTACCTAAGTCGAAAGATAACCATTTTAAACCATCTAGATTAAGTTTCTAATAATCATCAACTTGTAAGCCGTCCGAGTCCGACACCCCAAAATGTGGGTACCTAGGTACCAATAACAATAGTTAGTAACAATCCAAAAGAAGGAAAAAATAACACCTACTTATATATTATGGATGACGATAATGATAATAAAGTAGTAGAAGATGTACGTCATCCAGAATATGAGTTTAAATTCAATTTTATCAATACGCCTTGGGACGATAGAAGCACGAAAAGTAAAGTCGGCATAATCAGCCTTTTGGTTGCTATATTCGTAGCGACTATGGGTATGGTGGCTCACAATTTTTATATCCATTTCACGACGACGTCTTCTGGCCGCAGAGGTATAAATAACGAGATTAAATGTCATTTGGTGAAAGCAGACGCACTTAGTTTTGCTGCTCGTATACATTCGATGGAGACGCAGGAACTGCTTTGTGTCGGGGCAATGGTCAGTCATATATCAGTGCTTGCGAATGGCGTATGTACCAAATCCGGGCCAGTTTATCTACGCTTGGGAAGCAGTTCGATGTAAGATTACCTACTTACTGGATAACAATCTGATAAGTAGAGAATAAAGAAATTATTAGCGAGTTACGCTTCAATTTACTTATGTAAGTAGGTAGTAGGTAGTAAGTATTCTATAAACTTGGATTTGGGTGGTTATTTTAGATTTCAAGTTCCGTACCTACATCAAAAGGACGACGGTTAGGTTGTAGGTACAACATTGTTGTAAACTTAATCAATAGATAGCGGTTGTCGCATGTTTCGACTTAATAAACCAAAACCTTAATACGGGGTAGGTATTTCGCGTTTACCTAGAATTTTGTTAGATTAGCCAGGAAATTGGCCATGAAGCAATAATTAAGGTAGGCATGGCAAGGCAACTTGCACGCCGCGATCAACGCGACGACACGCCGCCGCCGCCTCGCAACATTATTTACGTTTAGTTCGGTCGGCGCGGCGGCGGGCTGATTATCTAATTAGAAACCACCTAGCGACCGGTCTCATTTGACAGATGAATGTGATACATTGCTTCTTCTTTTTGGGGTAAAAAAAAACATAGGTAAGTACCAAAAAAGTAGCAATGTATGTCAAATAAAACCGGTCGCCAAATAGTTTCTATTTAGATAATCAGCCTGCTGAGCGATACGCGGCACACGAATTTTGTTGCTAACTGGCTGTTGCCCATCTAACTACATAATTTCTTTTAACAGACCTCTGTGCAAAAAAGGATTCCGAGTAAACTCTATCGAACCTGTTAAACACGATGGGGCTATCTCGAAACTATTAGTTGTCTTAACTACTTATGAGCCAATGTCAAGTTGTGGAGAAATAATAAAAATTGGCAACATATTGGACCACAGCTCACCAGCTACCATTATTGGAAGACCATTGCCCAGTGGTAAACTACTGTCTCAGCAGCCGGCAAAGTTGACAGACGCAGACATAAAACGATCTGGGAAACGATTTGTCTTGGAAAAAACTATTTGCGTCACTAATCTAGCAAAGTGTCCGGTAAAAGCAGGAGATTTACTAGTACAAAATGGTTTCGTGTATGGTTTGGCATCGACGAGCATACATATGACAGCATCCAATAAAATAGCATGCTTTGCTGACCTTCGGCTGATTCAGGAAGAATTGATTAATTGATTATGTAGCGTTTTTGAAACGTCTTGAAAATACGACTTGGGCAGAAGAATAATTTGTTAGATATAAAAGTTGCATAACTGATTATAAGGTGCTAATGAGGTATGTCTACTCAAGGAATGGTTAAGTACTTAATTATGCTAATGTATATGGAGAGGATGTTTAGCGGGATCTTTCAAAAGAGGGTGTAACGTGCAAATTCTGATCTTGAAAAAATTAAATTTAGAATATTATTTCGCACATTTTATTGAATCATTTGTTCAGATTACGCGGAGTATTCATCATAATCACTGAGAACTGGTACCTGATAGTTGCGAACTTATGGTTTTAATTAAATATATGGATTTCAATCTTGGTGTCTACGTTTTCTGCGACACATATGCGTTGGTACCGTGACAATTCCAAGGTCTACCTCTTCTGGTGTAGTGAAACCTTTCCAGTCCTTAGTCCCGAAGTATATGGCCAGAACAACGAGGAATGTCGCCACTGTGTACATGAATAGATTGTTTCCTTGGAACCTCTTAATATTCTTGGGGCTAACAGTCACGCTAAAGTGGGATTTCTTCGTCACCATGGTTGATGGTTGAGGGATATGTGGTTAGGTGAAAATATCTGTAAAAGTAAAAAAAAAATAGTGTTATTGCTATGGGATTATTCTCCTAAAAGATTATTAGTATACAGGAGTTACAAAACAACCTGCAATGCCGAATATGGTAGATAGGGTCCCTACTATAGGGAACCTTCAAACTGAACAACTATGGGACCAACTCTGAAATCTTGAAAAAAAAATCACCTGTTTCAAATAAAAATTAATAAGGAAAATATTGAAAAATTTAAAACGGCTGATTTTTTTTCGTTCAGTTTGATGGTCCGTATCTTAGTCCTGTCGTCAGGTAGGTGTATGCGATTATTATGCTGTTAATCATATTGCGACCTCGAAAACAGCTGTGTTGATGTTGTAGTTGTAGAAAAAACCGGCCAAGTGCGTGTCGGGCCACGCGCAGTAGGGGTCCGTAGTTACCGTATAGGTACCTACCATTGTTTTAATACCGCTATCATTTTTAATCTGCACAAAAACAACTTTGTTTTTCATAGTGTTTGTTGAATGAAAAAGTTATATATATTTGCGGTTTTGGAAAATGTGCTATATTATTATATCTCTAAAACTGCTAAATTATATATCGTTCAAACTAATTTTCGTTGAAAGTGTTTATTAAGATCTGCAGCATATATTTTTGAAGATTTTTCACTCTCTTATTTTAAAAATTAGAGGGCGACACACATTTTACCACTTTGGAAACGGTTGACTTTGAGAAAAACTAGTTTTAGGAACCTCAATGTAATTTTTAAAGACATAATAAGTATTTATAGTTTTAGTTGCCATAACAAAGTGGTAAAGTGTCAAGCTACTTTCATTGCTGACCTAAAGGTATTACAGCTACATTTATTTTTAGGTTGGGATTTATAAAATTTGGTAAACGAATAGAAAACTGAAACTTGAGTACTTGACTGAGACTGTCAGGCGGCGACCATCGCGCAACTTTCACTGTCTGTCAATAATTTTACTGATGTGACTTTGTGAGTGGTTCGCGGGACCCTGCTGTCTTACCTGGGTTCGATTCCCAGGAGGGCGGTACAATTTGGACTCGGTTTGGTGGTAGTAGGGCTTTTTATTTCAAGTCCACCACCATCTTACCTAAGTCTGCCTGCCTAGCATGACCGATTTATATCGCGTGATATAGCGTTTTATCACGTTTAACTGTCAAAAAGACAAAGGAGTTTGACAGTTGAGTGTCGATAAAATGCTTTATCACGCGATATAAATCGGTCATGCTAGGCAGGCTGACGCCATAACAACAATTAAAAAATTGTTGTGTTCCGGTTGTTGAGGTAAGAGCGAGCCAGCAGTCAGTTTTACCACCATTTTACCTAAGTCTGACGCCATAACAACAATTTAAAAATTGTTGTGTTCCGGTTGTTGAGGTAAGAGCGAGCCAGTTTCTCAGTGATGAGGATTCCGGGTGTAGTGCGGCCACCTTCGGCATAATCGTAACTTAACATCAGGTGATAAGGTGAAGGCCAAGCACTTATCCCGTTGTGTATATAAAAAGTGAAAGATACTTGTTTACAACAATGTTATATCGGAATCGATTGGACGACGGACACAAATTAACATTTTAATTGTACGCGCCCGCCATCATAAAGTTCATCACACAGTTTTCGGTGTCTAACCACTGGCCTGATAACTAGTTTCAACATCAATTTATATTTTTCTAGGATTCTGAAAAGTTAATAAATAGTACATTATGAGACAAGTAAGCTAAGGTTGCTCATTGCACACGAGGCTGTGGGTTGCAGCCCGAACCCTAGGCGAGGGCGTAACTCAGCCAAGTGTGCAATAAGCAAGAGCTCACGAGTTTCATAGGTAGGTACAACGTTTTTCAACACACGAGGAAAAAACAAAGTAATTTACCACACAGAAACAAATACGACAAAATTAAACAAAATATGAAAATTATGGGAAAGAAAAGGCGCGCAGGTTTTTTTTTATGCAATATTTTGCGAACAAAGGGGTGAGAGAGCATACAGCCTACTTAAAAATTATAATTATAAGTGTAAACACAAAATTTTGTGAATTAGGAATAATTTGATAATAATAAATATTTGTTTGACTTAATTGAGGACTTACACATTTATTTATGCCAAAAATGTATATGAATTTTCAGCAGCATAAAACCTCTTTGTTGTTACTAAAAAAATAACTGTATTACCAGGATAAATTAGGAATGCTCTGTTTACTCGCATAGAACTTACAGTAAGGTAGGTACTAATTTAACTTTGTAGAAATTCTATAACGAACAAACACCAAACACGTTCGGTTTATGACCCTAAAAGCGATGTATTAGGGCTCACTTTACTAGCAAGTGTGTTGAAATAGTACATTATGAGACAAGTTAGCTTAGGTTGCTCATTGCACACAAGGCTGTGGGTTGCAGCCCGAGCCGCAGGCGAGGGCGTAACTCAGCCGAGTGTGCAATAAGCAAGAGCTCACGAGTTTCATACGACGTTTTTCAACACATTTGCGAGGAAAAAACACAGTAGGTAATTTACCACACAGCAACAAATACGACAAAAACAAAATATGATAATTATTATGGGAAAAGGCGCGCAGGTTTTTTTTTTGTTTTTTTCACACGCCCAACGCAAGAATATTTTGCGAACAAAGGGGTGAGTGAGCATACAGCAATTACAGCCTACTTCAAAATATAATTTTAAGTGATAAAATGCAAACATTTTAATATTTTATAACAAAATATTGTGAATTATGAATAATTTGATAATAATTATATATCTATTTGACTTAATTAAGTACTTACACATTTATATATTCCAAAAATGTATATGAATTTTCAGCAGCATAAAACCTCTTTGTTGTCAAAAAAAACTGTATTAGGTACCCGGCTAAATTAGGAATGCTCTGTTTACTCGCATAGAACTTGCAGTAAGGTACTAATTTAACTTTGTAGGGTTAATTCTATAACGAACTAGTGTTTTATATATTATTGCACGCGTTTGTTATAGCTCGGTTTATGGCCCTAAAAGCGATGTATTAGGGCTCACTTTACGAGCAAGTGTGTTGAAAATAATATAACCTAGGTACTATCTTTTAAAATAGATATATTGTAAAAGACATATTGATTGAAGCTCTGATGTAATATAAATTTTTTAATAAGCATTTATTATGGTTGCAATTTTATTTGAGTAAGTGTAACTTTTTTCGTAATTTCCAAAGTAAATTAATTGTAATTATGTATTCCTATTGCTACGAAACGTCCCGTACATAATAAAGTTCTCAATCTTAGGAGTCTCAAGACTGAGTCGGTGTATGGAAACCCTATTTTCCGCTAGCCACAGCAAGTCCGTGGAAAATCACCGTTACGTACAACACGGACGTGACGTGACATCCAATCGTGCGTGTGACGAGATTTTAATCGGTTATTATAATTTTCGCTAACCTACCTAGTCATTGCGTGAAATTACAAACGTCTGAAAATCCATGGAAAACAACTAATAAAAATACATGTCCATGTCCATCAGCCATTTTTTGTCCCCACTGCTGGGGCACAGGCCTTCCTTATGGGTGGTAAGGAGGACGGGCCATAACCCACCACGCGGGCCCAATGCGGATTGGTGGGTGTTAACGACTGCAAATACAGCCGGGACCAACGGCTTAACGTGCCTTCCGAAGCACGGAGGAGCTCGAGATAATACTTTTTGGTCACCCATCCCATGACCGACCCTTGCGAACATTGCTTAACTTCCGCAATCGCTGGGCCAGGCGCTAAACCACTGCGCCACCGAGCTACACAAAAATACATACATTAGTGTTTTGAATGAACAAAATCATCCTTTTCCCTTAGAAAAACTGGTCAAATATTAAACCTAGGTTCTTTATGTAATATAGGTACTTACCTATTCTAGTGCTTAATATAGGGCAAAGTACCTATGCCAATCGAGGAGATAATATTAGTGTAGGTAGGTAGGTAGTTAACCTTTGACCCTGAATTCGTCTTGACACACATTTGTATCATCATTGTATCCTATTAGAATTCGGATATATCGTTTGTCAGAAGAGTGGTACCTACCTAAGGAAGGTTTTGAAATTTTCACTCTTCTGTGATGTTACCATAAGAATAAATTAATAATCTTATGATGTAACCTAGGTACCCAACGATATATCAAAACAAAGTGTTGATATATCGTTATAGGTGTACCTCTACCAGTGGCGGGGGTGAAATTATGGAGAAGGTAAGCCGTTCTACAAAAAATGATGATCTGCATAGTGGATCGGTGGAGTGGGATTTCTGGTAGGCCGGTGGGAATTTCGCTACTGGCACTTACCTTTACAACATACCATTACACCTACAATGAGGATCAGTATCAGGTTTGAATCCTACAGTTTTATTGATATAATATAAAAACATTCATAGCTATGAAACTCAGTGAAAGATTTTTTGAAATCCGTGGTTGAGTTATAAGGATTTTGAAGGAAATGCAAAGCTCAATGCAATGTGCTTTATCACGTACGACATAAGGTTCGCGTACGTCTCGATGACGTCATAAGGACCCCCCCAAAATAACAGTGTTTTAGTTTTAGCTCGTATAGCTTCTCAGGTTTAAGAGATATCGTAAAAACTTCTTCACAGTTAATCATGTGGTGGCATAAGCTTCCTGATAAGCCACTAATTACACTAGATTTCACAAAAGTTGCAGAATTACAAAATGCTAAACACTAATTACTTTTTGGTGAATTATGTCATTCGACCAGATTTTTTTTCCCCAGTGGTTTTCTGGTACTTATCTCACAAAGGCAAAACGGCAAAGATCGTATACGAACCTTTATAGTATAATTGACCTCATGATGTCCATCCAGAGACTTCTATGTACCATCCTTTACGTATTCTTTACAGGAATTCGGGGACCAATACCTGAAATAAAATTATTTTCATCTGCTTACAATAGAAAAAGCATATTTTCTTAGATAAATTAAAGTACCTAATAATCAATTAAATGCTACTTATATAGATTGATTTTTAAACACAACAATAGGTCTTTGTTTAAAAATGAATAAAAATATTTTACATTATTGTAGCATATTATGTGTATAGTTGTGTAGGTGTTGTTACTTAGTTTATTGCTTACCTCCATTATTATTTGAAGAGTTTTTTTATGATATTTTGGTCAAAGTAATGGATACAATACATTATATCGAAACCATATTCAAACATTGAAAATCTGAATTAATGACATTCACAGAACAAAATTTACTCCTAGATGACATTCATGACATAGGTAATCATCTTTGGCGTGGAGGTGAGTATTAAATTTAAGAGAGAATAGTTTATTTTGGCTGGTTGCATGACATTTTACGAACTTACCAAAAATTCAATACTGTAGGCGAGGAAATCATAAGTACCTAGGTACTTCGTCGAAGTACTTATATAATTTCCTTGACTGTAAGTAAAAAAACCGACTTCAAAAAACCTACCTCTAAAAAGCAAGAAATAATATTCGTAATAATAAAAATACGTCTATTGAAGTCGGGTGGGGCTGGAGTACAAATTCCTTTTTTTTATTCTAAAAGCCCCACCCGACTTCAATAGACGTATTTTTATTATTACGAATATTATTTCTTGCTTTTTAGAGGTAGGTTTTTTGAAGTCGGTTTTTTGTTTTTTTAAACAATTTTTTATTTTTAGTGTAGGTACCTTGTAGGTAAGGTATATTATATATGTAGAAAAATCGGCTCAGCCAAACGTAAGATAATCGCTGAGAAACATACTTAAATACGGGTCAAACTGAGAACCTCCTTTTTTAAGTCGGTTAAAAAACTACACTTAAGATATCCCTCTTCCAACAAAAAAAATATTATCTTATTCAGTTCATAAACAAAGAAGTAATACGACCAATCATCGAGGTAATTCACACAAAATCATACTATTTTCGTGCTTTTTTTCAAAATTACTTGAAAAGTACTAAAACCGATTTCCAAATTTTAAAAAATGGGACCAACTTGGGAGTGTACCTAATGTAATAACGTTTGAATCATTTCAATCGGTCCAGCCGTCTTCGAGTAATCGGTGGACATACACAAAAAAAAAAACAAATATACAGACGAACATAGAACCTCCTCCTTTTTTGGAAGTCGGTTAAAAACACCTTTGGGGCTGTCGTACGTTAGTACTATTATATATTCTGTGCTGTCGTGTCGGTGAGACACAAGAGTTACACCGAGACACAGATACTGTGTCGTCGTCTCCCCCAATGATAGTTTTTAAAATTACCTAATAGTCTCCCCTGTGTATTTTAATTTTCTCTTTTTGTGTCCAAGTGCAAATGAAATGTTCTTAGTTCCATTAATTTAAAACTCCCTTCATTATTTTTTTTAGCAAATTACTCATCTTATACTAAGGTAAGATAAATGGAAGTATTAACATAATCCTGCAAAAAGTCCGTGAGCAAATGAAGTCTAATTTGAAGGGATGTTCAACTTTTATAACCGATTTGGACAAAATCTGTGATGGATGTCTCAATCGTGCTGTTTAAGCTGGTTGCCTAACTAGTCAACAAACTTGTCACGTCACTATAGATCTGCTAGCCATTTGCTGACAATATTGGTAACCATTTTGGCTGACCGAATAGATTTTTCTGCTCACCAAAATACGATTTATTTGCTAACTTAAGCCACACCCTTTGTAAAATACTAACTATCTCGTACGCAGAAGTAGATTACTAACATCAAATTTTTCTACGAGTTTTCCGAAAAAAAAACACCAAAAGATATCGACATCGAGTTTTGTATGAAAAGTATTTTTTTTCTTTTTCGGAAAGTCGTAGAACAAACGTTGTTGTTTATGATGTTAGTAATCGAATTCTGCGAGGTTGTTGGTGTTTTACAAATAGGTACCATGTATAACTATTATAATCACAGAGGAAATAATCACTATTATAATAGTAGTTTATGATACAAGGTTGGTAAGGAGGTTTTAAAAAACCTTAACAACCGTGTGCCATACTACGTTTTTCAATACATTTGCGAGAAAACATTATAGGTACTGCTGAAATTGTAATCTATACATATAATAAAACTGTAAATTCTAAATATTTGTGCGCGAATTAGGCAAAAACCGCTAAACGAATTTTGATGGATTTTTCACAATTTAGTAGATTGTGGTCCAACTTAAAATCTAAGCTATGTTTCATCAAATTCGGGTTGGTGGAACCAGCGAAACAGCTTGAACTCTCCGTAGTACTAGCTTTCATACACTAAAGGGGTCATTTTAAACTGGTTGCATTATTTTTCTACTGTCCACGCGGATGAAGTCGCGGGCGGAAGCTAGTAGAAATTTAAAAAAACGTTCGTAAACAAAAACGCACTGCGCCGGCGTGCGGTAAAATCAACTTTCCGCACGCTGTACTACTCCGTAAACAAAAACGCACGGCGTGCGGTAAAATCAACTTTCCGCACGCTCGACTGTCAACGTAAACTTACATTTTCGAGCAACTGTATTGAAAACTATATTTATGTTTTCACTCGCCCACAATTTTCCGGTCCAGGCGATAAGTGTTAGGTATGCAGTTTTCCGACGTCAAAGAGATTCATGTTTTTCGTTTAATTTCCTTAAGGTTAAACATTAGCACGTGACTATTGTAGGCACATAACGTGGTTTCCCAGGATTTTAGCTTTTACACAATATATTTTAGCGTTTCCCGACAGCTAACCGACAACAAATAAGTGTATAATATGTACAAAGTTGTATTCGCCAAATACTTACTACAAACATATTGCATAATAATGAGATCATTTAGCTATGATAACATTTCATAGTGAACTTAAAAGTTAATCTTAAAAGGTTTTATATGTTGCTCTAAAAACAACGATTGACATTGTTTTCACTATCATAAGAAACTGTATTTACCTATTCAGTTTTGGAAGTTAATCGAATAATGTTTAGGGACATAAAATGATCTATGAAAATGCAATAAAATAGAAAAATTCAATGTGATTTGATTGCTTGTAATAAGAGCTACATTAATATGGAAGTTGTTTAATTTTGATGAGATGGCGGCGGCCGTCGTTAAAAATATTAATTGCTGCTGTAGGTAGGTATGTCTCGTAAATATTTAGAGCTTTAATTTTATTGTACTTTTCCGTTTTATACTTTTGTTGTTCCTTGTTCCTGTGGTACCTCTACATAATTTGAGACTCATTTTTTATTTTATCCACAGGAATTTAAGTAGGTACTAGCGGCCGCCCGCGGTATCACCTGCGTGGTTCCCGTTCCCGTGGGAATATCGAGATAAAAAGTATTCTATGTTTTATTCTAGGCTATTTACTATCTGCTTGCCAAATTTCAACCAAATCCGTTCAGTAGTTTTTGCGTAATTGAGGAACAACATCCACATATTCAAACATCCAAACCCACAAACTACTTACTAAATATTAGTAGGATAAGTATAGGATTATAAGTAGGAAGTAGGATAGTAGGATTTGTTTTATTTAGGTAGGTATTTATTGGAAAAAACGCATTTAAAATTTTATATTTTATATAATGACGGACGGTAACCCGGTTGTTGGTTGTTTGATGTGCCTCTAATTACAGTTGGTAGTTACCAACTTGGTAGGTAGGTACTCGGCTACGAAAGGCCTGAAACGCTTAGCACCGGTGCGGTGTTTTATTTCAAAGGACTTGGGATAGATTTTGTAACATCAAGCTGAAAAAAGTATCAACAATATGTAACTAATAGATGAAGGTTTAATTACAATCTTGACGAAATTTTGACAAAAATTTTCAACACCATGTCGTGAAAGTAAGTTTTCGATAGATAAAAGGAAGATTATATTTATAACTAGCTTCTGCCCGCGACTTCGTCCGCGTGGATATTAGAGAAAATCCTTAGGGAACCTTTAACCAGGATCTGACCAGCCATTTTTACGCATTACGGCTTCCCGTTCCCGTTCCCGTTCCCGTTCCCGTTCCCGTTCCCGTTCCCGTTCCCGTTCCCGTTCCCGTTCCCGTTCCCGTTCCCGTTCCCGTTCCCGTTCCCGTTCCCGTTCCCGTTCCCGTTCCCGTTCCCGTTCCCGTTCCCGTTCCCGTTCCCGTTCCCGTTCCCGTTCCCGTTCCCGTTCCCGTTCCCGTTCCCGTTCCCGTTCCCGTTCCCGTTCCCGTTCCCGTTCCCGTTCCCGTTCCCGTCCCCGTTCCCGTCCCCGTCCCCGTCCCCGTCCCCGTCCCCGTCCCCGTCCCCGTCCCCGTCCCCGTCCCCGTCCCCGTCCCCGTCCCCGTCCCCGTCCCCGTCCCCGTCCCCGTCCCCGTCCCCGTCCCCGTCCCCGTCCCCGTCCCCGTCCCCGTCCCCGTCCCCGTCCCCGTCCCCGTCCCCGTCCCCGTCCCCGTCCCCGTCCCCGTCCCCGTCCCCGTCCCCGTCCCCGTCCCCGTCCCCGTCCCCGTCCCCGTCCCCGTCCCCGTCCCCGTCCCCGTCCCCGTCCCCGTCCCCGTCCCCGTCCCCGTCCCCGTCCGTCCGTGTTGGAATTCAAAATAAATGTCATTTTTGCAATCGTCATCCCCGAAAACCCCAATAACGACATCCATATCTATTTTTGGGGTTTTTTACCACTTTTCACCCCCATTTCATCCCAATAGGGGTTCAAATACTAACAATAACAATATACGTTGCGTTCATAAGCCTAAATTATAAATTTAGCAATTTTTACTTCGAAAATAAAGGATTTTCTTTAATACACAACTTCATCCCCCTTTTGACCCCTTCGGGGGTAGAATTTTGAAAAAACGCTGAGACCCGTATTTATTTATTTTCAATGGTCAGTCTAAACACAAAATTTGAAGATCCTAGCTTCAAAACTGAGGGACTTTCATACAAACTTTGATCCCCTTTTTTACCCCCTTAGGGGGTGAATTTTGAAAAACCCTTTCTTAGTGCACCCCTAGACCTCATTAGGAACCTACGTGCCAAATTTGAAGTCTCTAGACCCAGCGGTTTGGGCTGTGCGTTGATAGATCAGTCAGTCAGTCAGTCCGTCAGTCAGTCAGTCAGTCAGTCAGTCAGTCATTCAGTCATTCAGTTTACGATTTTATAAATATAGATGAGAAAAAATAATTAGTATATTACGTATAGTTTTTTAAGGATTTCATAGTAGGTACCTAGGTATAAATAGATCATGTTTTTTTTTAAATTTTGAACTATAATAAAAAAGGAGTTTCTATATTATATATATAATATATAAGTTTTACTTTACTTATGGGCTTTGTTGCAACTCACGAATGCGCGTCGGCTATGAATGTTGTTAGGCGTGCACATGCACATTGTTTTAGTGTGCGTCTGCACGTTTTTCTATTACGCACACTAAAACAATGTGAGTGTGCATGCCTAACAACATTCATAGCCATAACACTAAACTCTGTGTAATTTTATATACTTTATGGATCTATAGGTATATAAGAAACTCATATTTTTTGTATGCAATATCAATGTATAAGACTGTTTGTATCCTAAATAAAAATATTTAATATAAAAGGCAGAACAATTCAGGACTACCTTCAATTTGTTCAGTATTAAAAAAAAAATGATAAAAACTAATGATAATTTATTTGTACATAGAAGGTACTCAAAATATAACCTTTTGATTGTTGATTAAAATGAGACTTATACTTTGTGTCTTATTTTCAGCCTTTTGAGTTTCAAACTAGCATACAATCATATTTCGCCACTGTGGGTTTCGCTCCAATGATTTTTCGCTCCAGCGTACCACATTGACATTTTTTCGCCACAGCGTATGTCGCTACAGTGTTATTCGAAACCAAGTACTGGACTAGCAAAAACAATATATACTAACTTTTATTTGCTGAAAGGAAGATAGAGACAGCCTCAGTTTTATAATACTTTAACTTTAGTCCATGTTTAAAAATAAAGACAGTACAATGCGATTAAATTTCACAATAGGCAGACAGTGATCCAGAATTGATATGGCAAACAGAAAATTTTACAGATTAAAATACTTAGGTACCTACATCGTTTTGTACCGCGTCCGCAAGCGCTCTGAAGTTGGTCACTTCTGTTGTACATTGTTAAATTAATCGCATAATGATTATACATTGTAATATTCTTACTATCTGCAACGAATATACGAGTACAATTATACTTTTAATCAATTAACTTATGAATAGAGTGCAAATTACTCTAAAACATCTCTAAAATAAAATACCTACATATCTTTCTTAATTTTACTCGTTCATCACGTAGGTAGGTAGGTATTTAAGTTAATTGCACCTAGTTAAAATAACGCGAGTAGTTATTCATCGTGGAACTCATTGTGTTAATTAAGTTTCATGCTGTTATCCAATTTACATTTTTGAGAAATGTCATTTGCATTTACAAGAGTAGCGTTGATATCTTTTGTTAGCAGAGAAAAATAGCGTGAGTTGAAAGTATTATTAACTTATAATCTTCTTTAAAAATAAGAACATTAGGCGAACTGTTGAGTAAAATTTTTGGATGTCTGCCGTTGACTGTTCATACGCGTGTGTCTGCATGTTTATTTTTTCAACTACCTAGCTGAAAATCGATCATTCAATAGACAATGAACTTTCAAGGTCTTATGAAGCTGATGAACCGAGCGACACTATGCAACAATAGTAAACATGCCAAAATTGGCCGCGACGCCGCGCCGGCGCCGTGTTATGAACACGACTGAAGATTTGTTGCAATTTAAAAATTTTTTTTTTTAATTTTCATAAAAGTCCGTTGGGATTTTGACCATAGAAGGTGCACAATAGCTGTGATGTAAATCTTTTATGTTTTAAAGTTCTATTAGTACTAAAATGACTTGACTAAAATACTGGTTCTATGTGACTTGATTGGTTAGTTATTCGGCCACCTTCCCCCAGCTTATATGTTAATATACCAACATATAAATTTCACGTATTTACGATATTTACGAAAGTATACGTTTTTTCAGTAAGTACAAGTTTTTTTTCCATAATTGATATGCTCGCACAATTAGTAACTACAATCGAAAATTGTATTTTTTAAAGAAAATATGTAAAGGCATTTGTTCAAAATGAATGCTGAAAAGTTAACCAGATAATAGTAATCTGGTATTTCTGACACACGAGATCTATCTGTGACATACCTATAAGTTAGTATTTAACGATTGCACTCTTGCTACCTGCCCATAAACCTTTAACGTCAGATTAAATAAAGTACAAGTATATTTCTGTTTACGTTTATGATTGCCTTCATTCTCGCGAATAGCACTCGCGTCGGTTATAAAATTCTAAATAACATTTTACAATGTGCTTCGCTTGATTCTTTAACAACTGTTTAATATCCACATCTGCACCAACGCGAAACGAGTGCTTTGTCTGGAGGAATTCATTATCATAGAAATTGACTTCAACTTAGGATGTAACTCGCGAGAATGGGAGACATTACAATAGTACCGTTCACCCTTGAACTTACGGTCTTCCAGCACGGATAACTCACCAACTTCCGAAGCCCCGTAAATCACCTTAATCGCCAGCTTCCGATACAAGTGACCCTAAAAGAGCAAAACTTGGCCCGATCTTCATAGTTTAAGCTCCACATTTCTCAAAAAGTTAAGACGGTAGGTAGATGCATGCTGCATATTTCGATAACTTAATAACTTTGCTTGCCCCCATCCTTACGATCCTATGATGTGTTTAAACTTCGAACGTCACAGTTTCTATTTTATTAAACACTTTTAGTACTCATTTAGACCACTTTGTGATACGCACAGGTAGACCATGCAACAAGGTGATAGGGAACATTAGCAAAAGGCTTGTTAATTTAATTAAGAAGTATAAGTATGTAAGTGTGTGTGACGATGTGGGGAAAAGTCCAATCCCGTCACGTCAAGAAGAGCTGTTATGGAAATTCAAAAAGCTGTGGGCGGCATTAATTATTGTTTATCGAAAAAGAAAAAATGACGATGACGTTCATGGGGGTGGTCATTGAGAGAGTGACATGAATGGTGGTTGCGCACGCGCGAACGGTCGCCGTTCGTCAAGATATAAGCACTCGGCTGGGGCCCAACGCCGCATAACTTTTTGGCGCGTCCAATCGTCCTAACAGAGGCTGGCGGTGACGACCCATTTCCGATACATAGTAGGTACTTCGTTGTGAGTTGTGACTGAGTTCCGGAAAGTGCGCACACATCGCAGTTGCCCGCCGATCAGAACTCTCAGTTTGTTCCGAACTTCCCGCGGCGCCTGCAACTCGCCGAGCGACAGAGGTAAGTGACCAATTATTCCTATTATACGCCACGAAACTTTCAAAACTTTGTTTTTTGTATTAACAATAGTTAAACGAAGCTATTAAGAAACATTTGGCGACGAAATTTTTAACCACGATTTTTCCTTTTTTAATCAAAAGTTTCATCAAAGTTATTTATTAGGTACTTACTTATTTAAAAAGTATTCAGCGTTTTTAAATAAGGTAGTAAGTATCTCGTTTATTTTAAAATAAGTTGAAAGCATTTACCGAATTGTTTCGTGGATATATTAAAATTAAAATACGAGAGGTTATAAATATTTTAGTCGTCCGACGGTAAAAGTTTGTTAAAAAATATTTCATACATTTTGACGCTGAAGCGGCGATGCGACGGGAAAAGTTTTAACAAATCGAAGACGATTTTTTAAGCTCTTTATGATATTTGCCTATAAAACTTACTTATAATATATTTTTCCGTGCTTATTAGACGGTAGACAATTTATTTCTTCACAGATTTAAAAAATGGCTTATAAGGATCCTTCCTTATAAGCCTTTGTAAAATAATATAAAGGAAGGTAGTCGACGACTTCATTATCATAGCGATAAACCTTTTTGTCATAAATGATTAACGGAGTAAGTTTATTTGTTCATAATAATTTACCTAAGTTTATCTTAGGAAAAACAAAAAACGTTTACCTAACGTTGACCAAAAACAGTAAAATTTATTGAACCGGTTCATTTTATGATAATTGTTTAGTTTTTTTTGGTTTTAATTAGTAAATTTTTCATTGAAACATCGACACGAATTAAATCAAGCAATTTTTAATGATACAATGTGACGTTCTATAACTTTTATTTAACAGAATATTTTGAACCAAACGCTCAACAATATTAACGAACAAACTTTTGGAATAACTTTATAATACCATAAACGTAAATGTGTAACAATTTCATGCAACTTACATTAATAAAAAATAAACAAAGGAAGGTACTCATGGCCTCAAATTGTGCCTCGAAAGGCATAGGTAATTCATTTCCCTTATAACTTATTTGATCCTCCTTATATTTATCTATAAACTAATAAATGATTTCCCTTTGATGTTTTTGAGAAGTTTAATAAAACGATGAGATGAAATTTCGCCTAAATTGGTAGGGCTCTTTAACTCATATTTCCTTTCTATTGCCGTAAGATAGCATATTGTTTGTAAAATGGAATAAATTTTAATTCGAATATATTTCGTAAAACAAGTAAGCGCTTGTCTCATTTGTGAATATGATTTTACAGCAAAATTATATTAAACTAAACGTAGCAGAATTATATAAAAACATAAAATTTGGTTTGTGATATAATGAACTGTGATATAAATGGAAAGATGTAAATTATATTTCAGGATTATGAAAAATTATCACATAGGTATCTTATAGTTACATGAATATTTTGTTTCCTAAAAAAAGAAACTAACTTCCAGATATTCTGCCGGTAAAATAAAGTGTTACCTACTTATTTCGGCTACTGCGATTATTTCGAAATAATAAAAAAAAATTGTTTAAAAGAAAACAAAAAACCGACTTCAAAAAACCTACCTCTAAAAAGCAAAAAATAATATTCGTAATAATAAAAATACGTCTATTGAAGTCGGGTGGGGCTGGAGTACAAATTCCTTTTTTTTTATTCTAAAAGCCCCACCCGACTTCAATAGACGTATTTTTATTATTACGAATATTATTTTTTGCTTTTTAGAGGTATAGGTTTTTTGAAGTCGGTTTTTTGTTTTTTTTTTAAATTTTATTTTTTTATTTTTAGTGTAAGTACCTTGTAGGTAAGGTATATTATATATGTAGAGAAATCGGCTCAGCCAAACGTAAGATAATCGCGGAGAAACATACTTAAATACGGGTCAAACTGAGAACCTCCTTTTTTAAGTCGGTTAAAAAACTACACTTAAGATATCCCTCTTCCAACAAAAAAAAATATTATCTTATTCAGTTCATAAACAAAGAAGTAATACGACCAATCATCGAGGTAATTCAAACAAAATCATACTATTTTCGTGCTTTTTTCAAAATTACTTAAAAAGTACTGAACCGATTTCCAAATTTTAAAAAATGGGACCAACTTGGGAGTGTACCTAATGTAATAACGGTTGAATTATTTCAATCGGTCCAGCGGTCTTCGAGTAATCGGTGGACATACACAAAAAAAATATATATATACAGACGAACATAGAACCTCCTCCTTTTTTGGAAGTCGGTTAAAAACGGCAAATTTAAAAAAAAACGAACCGCTTACAAATGACTATTGCGGAACAATAGGTAAGAAGAAAGAACTAAAAACATTGATGTTATAATAGTTGAAAGGGATAAACAGAAATACTCATGTTTTAGGTAATCAAACAAGCTATAGAGTTGCACGATGGAAATGCTCAATCATGCAAGAAAAAGTCTTCACAACCCTTCCCAGTACCTACTTTAAAGATTACCATCAAAATAACTATATGCCCTTCTGCCATTAAGTGCTTACTAATAAAACTAAAATAATTTCCATTAATTTATGAAAGCCACTTCATAATGTAAGCACATTCTTTCGTTTGAAGCGCACGATATAGACTTCATGCACTCAACAAAACACAATGTGGAAACAAGTTAATTAACATAAAACAAAATAGAGCCACTACCTTTATGGTTTTCCATACAAACGAGCTAATTTCTGAAAAAGTTTTTTTTAAATGTAAAATCATCTGATTTTATTTGAATTTTATATTGTTCGAAAGCAGTTATAGTCAACTTGCGGGCTTTACTGACGAATTTACTGTATAATTTCTCCTTTTCGCCGTGAGTTTCATACAAAAATACGCGTTTAACATTTTTCAATTTTAACTAACAGACGGCGAATAGGAGAAATACAGTAAATTCGACAGAAAGCCCGTAAATTGACTATAACAGAACAATATCAAATTTAAATAAAATGAGATCGAATTTATATAAAAAAAAACCATTCAGAAATTGGCTCGTTTGTATGAAAACCAATAAAGTGGTTCATTTGTTTTGCGCAGTAAAAGGAAAATACGAATAAACTTCAAACCCAAAACAAAGAAAAAATTCTATTTTCTGTGGTTTCAAACGTCATCAAATTATGAAATATATTCAGTTGTAGCAGTTGTAGACTTATTTTAATGGAAACCTAAGATACTGTAAAGAAAATCATATTTGTATATTGCAACACTTAAATTAATCTTAATACAAGTTTAATACAATACATTCTAAAAAAATCTAATATAAAGTAACTGAACAGCTAACAATTTTGTCACACCAAGCAACTCTAACGTTCTGTTACATTACAACCGTACTGAAAACAATAATTGGTGCGACAGAGTACTCAAATGTTCAGCTACTACTGAGGCCGATCGTACATATGAGATTCTAAACGATAAAAGAAATGGGGCCACATTTATTATCTACGCGCATTTCTGCTTTTGTAATGCTCACAAGTTCTACACAAAGCTTACATTATTTTTCAATGTATGTGGAAAATGTAGGGTTTTCAATTTAGGTATTATTTCATCTTGATGTTATTACATAATGATATGATATGGTATTAAAAGTAATAAAAATCAATAAAACATTCGAATCAAAATCTGATGACAAACAAATCAGTTTTAATAAATTACAAAACAGAGAAAGAAAACAGATGGCGTCGGAACAAAAGCAATACACTTTGCTCTATCTTTTCTAAGCTCTAGTTGTCAAATAAGTTCCCGGGCTTTTGTAGTACCTACTCATATAGGTCTGGGAAATCTAACACGACATGCAATGCTCAAATGCTTAATATTAAATTTTCTCCTTTTACCCTTATAACAATATTGTGATCTTATACCTAAATACTTTTGACTCGTACATAAAGTAATGTAGGTATTATGAAATACTGACGCTTAGAATCTTTACAGTCAACCATAGTGTTACAGCAGGAAAACTAATGTAAGGTTAGGTTAGGCGCAGTACATTATTGTACCATGGTTAGATAGAGCATGGCCCATGGATTATAGCAATCATTGACAGCCATTTAATGTCCCCAACTGCTGTGGCACATGCCTTTCTTGTGGATGAGAGTATGGGTAGGGTAGTGCATAGCTACCACGAGAGCCTGTACATTTGGTATGTCTAGTCTTCATTTCATTTAAAGAAATGTAATTCTCTCCCCCCTTAAACTAACCTTAGACTTAATAATAAGGGATATCTTACACGATTTTTAGATAGGTAGCTAGGTAGGTGTATATGAGATATAATATATTATTACCCCTTTCAGGATTTCAATCCCCGTCTGTGGATTTCTCAGATAACTGCTACTATACCTCTATCATATTCTATCCATGTTGAATACTGATCATAGACAATCAAACTCATCGTGTGGTTCGCACAATGCCTTCTGTTTCTGCTTCCTTCCTCAAGGATCTCTACAACGATCGTTTCTGCGCTGTCTGCATTATTCGGCTTTCAGCGACTTTCACCAGATCGTCAGTCCACTTTCTAGGGAACCTATGCCCACACGCCCGTGGCGTGGCTATTTTCCAGAACAGACCCGCCCCTACGGCCATCGATTCTTCAAGTCAAGAAACGAAAGCTCACCATTCCTTAAATGCCATAGCAGGGACTGCAGAACTTAAGTCAATTATCGACAAATGCCTTGATTGTCAAGTTCAAAATCGTTCGTTAAAAGTTTTCTGGTTAGCGTTTCGTAATGGGAAATCTTAACTCAGATTGAATATGTCAGTATATGGCTTATCAAAAGTCCTCTTATCCTTCTAAATAACTTGAGCGCACTTTGCAGGTTATTTCATAATGGGTGTAGGTACTCATCATAAAACTTGAGTATTAATATCCGGAAAATGGATTTCCAACGTTATTTCAGATTGATTTTCGGATGGTGTAACGAAAAACATACAAAAATTTAGTAACACCGGTAGAGACAATCATATTTTTAATTTTAAATGAAAGTAGGCAAGTAATTTCTTTTTATAAAGAGTTTAAAAAAAATTGGAGCTGAATTTGGGTGCGAGTTGTACAAAATACAAAAATTCAACGGGGAACAACGGATATAGACACTTGATTCTAACAAAATTACGCTCTTTAATATTTCACAAACGCAACCCTAATTAGAAAATTAGTCATTACAAACCTACAATATTTTCAAAAGACCTATCCACGACACCCCATACTATGAGATTGACGAGAAAAAAAATGTTCGTCTCCACTCAAGATTTTATTCTATCACTTTTTCGGCGTGATTAATTTATATCTACTTACACACAAATTGGTGAATAAAATGAAGGTGCATAATATTATAGCTTTATGCAAAGTGAATGTTATAATAAAGTTGATCTATATTTTATGTGCTTTTGTAATTTTACAAACCGTTCTATCCTATCGGTGACATTAAAATAAACCTATGTTCTCATTTGCGTTACTTTCATGACGAAGTATTTATATCGCGATGCTTTCATGGCATCGATTGAGATTAATATGGAAAGGAATCAAGGTCTCAAGTAATTTATTTTTTAAAGAACACAAACATTATATTGAACCTCATCTTGAATAACAGTTTCCTATCGACTTTAATTTTGGCAAATTTAACTTACAATGGCGTGTGGCGGTTTACTCATTACTTATCTCAGAAAGATAAAAAAAAGCTTTGTCCAAAACTAATGGCTAAAGTACTGCTTGGCCTTGATGAACTTGTCACATAGCTACTGAAATTATCCTTTAGAAGTGAGACGTTAGTTACGAATGTCGTTGCTAAGGATCGTCACCTATTGTTTCACCTCAGAAAGGAGAGCAAATAAAATGTTTGTGGAGTCGGAGTCGTTTACACGACCCTTATAAAGGGCTTCATTTCCATCCGTGCTTATTCCACAAGAACGGTTATTCACAGTTGGTATAGGAATGTCACCGCAAGTTCAAATGCCAGGAACAATAGCATAGTCATGAACTCATGAATAATTAGGGCACTTCTTGCAGTCCACTATTCACTGGTCATCAGATAAGCGAACGCTATCGGCTGCTAGATGCAAAGCAATCAGCAGTAGGAACTGAACAAAGATTTCTGAATCTTAAAAAGAAAGTGCAATGAAAGAAAATACCGTCTCGTGAGCGGAATTTTGTATTTAAATAGTTTTGTTTTTGATCTTTAAAAAATCAATCAAGATTGATGACAAGTCAACTGGCAATCGTACACATCGATATTGGGTGGAATTTTTAATGCCACGGAGGGAAAATACTCTAAACAATGGAGATAGCAAATTTCACTTAAAAGGATCATTCCTTTATTTTTGAAATGAAACAAAACTGCATTCAAAGATTTCAAAAAATACGCTCCTCACACCCAGGAATCGAACCGGCTAAAATTCGAAAAAACAACACCCTGTACTTTTATGATATCAATCGTTAGGGTCAAATATAAGGATCAAATCTTTCTAACAAACATGTTTAATTAAATGAAAGGAAAACCATTAAATGTAAACTTATTTTAATTGAACGAGAAAAAAGATGTATGTACTGCTAACTAATTAGGTAGTTGTTCGAAATGGGCCCCATATTGCTGGTATTATTCCATTTTCAGTTGTAAAATTCAATAATTTAGATTACTGCCACACGCAATAATGTATCGAAATAGTTCTACGTCAAAGATAATTTATTGTGAACTACTAACATAATGGATCCTTGAGTAAAAGTGCTTAATCGTGTCTGTCATGGTTTTCTTTTCATTTAATTTACCATATTTGTAAGAGACATTTGATCCTTATGTTTGACCCTATTAATTGATATCATAAAAGTATAGGGTGTTGTTTTTTCGAATTTTAGCCGGTTCAATTCCTGGGTGTGGGAAGCGTATTTAAAAAATACTTGAATGCAGTTTTGTTTCTTTTCAAAAATACAGGAATGTTTCCTTTGAGTGAAATTGGCTAATCTCCATTGCTTAGAGTGCTTTCCCTCCAGGTGGCATTAAAAAAATCCCTGTATATATGAGGGTATTACTAAACAACCCGCAATGCCGAATATGGTAGATATGGATCATCAAATTGAACAACTTTTACTATAAGGACCAACTCTGAAATCGTGGAAAAAAACAGCAAAAATAATAACGAAAATATATATAACTCGTAGGTATCAAAATGTAAGAAACAGCTGATTTTTTGTTCGCGATTTCAGAGTTGGTCCAATTTCTATAATGTTCTGGGTGATTTTGGTGCCATCGCTGTTTCTTATTTTCTTAGCATAGCTTTTACTATAGAGGTACCTACTATTTACGGAGCAATGTTTGTGATGTTGTCTAATATTTATTTATATTCAATTCTCCCTCATTGTGTATTCATGTATTAACGATAACTTTTACGATAGATTTCTGGAAATTTTAACCATATAAGTACTCTTTTGACAACGCCCGTGATTTCATCTGCTTGGACATCTATCCCTTGGGAACAGTACATTATTCTGGATGAAAGGTACCCTATGTCCTTTTCTATACCCCTGACAACTTGTATGAAAAATTTCACGATAGTCGTTGAGCCACGGTTGAGTAGTTAAGATATTATAGTAGGTACCTAATATTCATATTAATAAGGATGTAAGCTTTTTAAAACTCCAGTAGTAAAGTTTTATCGACGAAATTCGAGAAGAACTCTATTTTAGGACGTGAATAAAATTCGATTTCTGGTTGAAAAGGATCGTACGCAATTGTTGTTTGGGAATAAAGCATTTCCGGATTTTATAATCAAATCTGGAATATAATTTACGAAGAAAATTAAAATCGCCTTTTTATTAAAATTTGCCCGACCCGAAATGTATCCTTTCGGCCTTTTAAGAACACCATAAAATTTCAAACCCAACAATATTTTGGTTAACATTTATACATTCTTCAAGATAAATCAGACTTAATGGAAAACGTTCACAATAACCAACGTTTTTTTTGTAATTTTCATATTTTTATCTTTCTTTTCAACGATGGCGGTCCACATTTCTTATTACTTTCTCTTTCATAAAACAGATGATACTCATTGAGTAATATCTTATCTCCAGGAGATTTCGTCATTCATCGCGAAATAAGTGTTTAAAATTTGAAATAAATAAACACAACGATAACAAAAACTAATTAAAAAAGTATTGTTTGTTTTGAATAAAATGATATTAATTGTACATATCACATTATTATTACACACCAGTAGCACAGAATAGATATAAGAGTAGGAAACAACCACCAAAATATGGGAAATTCTCTAAGCGCTGGAATGGAATCTGATGCATGCAAAAATTTTGACCTTATACACATTAAGACAAGGTCTATAGTGCGATAGCAAAAAAATATCGTGGTGTGTGTGATAAGCCCACAGCCGTCGTTATCGCTGGATTACGGTATTTGTTATCACTACATATTAAAAGACAAAGTCCCTCGCCGCGTCTGGCTGTCTGTATGTCTGTTCGCGATAAACTCAAAACTACTGAACGGATTTTCATACGGTTTTCACTAAATGATAGAGTGATTCCTGAGGAAGGTTTAGGTGTATAATAAATTGAGGTTTTATGTGAATTGATAGAATTATGACGATAATTGTTGAAGAGGTCGGCAAAAATTAAGCTGACTGGCTATAACAAAATAATGTATGATGGAATTGTTCTTCTTTAAAGATCTACAAAAAAGTTCATGATTGCATATATCTATCTTTTAAGAATAACTTACTATACCCATTATATCTTCTAAAAAAAATGGTCAAGTACAACGCGGTAATTTGGAAAGCTATTTAGAAGGATACAGTAATTAATCCTCATAAAAATTTTAAACCTTTTACACTTATTAGGAGTTGTCGCAAAAAATTAACACGCGCGAAAATAAATCAAACGCGTTTCTTACACCGATGACGGGACGGCACGGACGGAAGGGAAAAAGACTTTGGAGCAAATGGAGGTGAGGACTGTAAGGTAGGTATTCGTTTCCTTTTGGGTGTTGTTGGAAGGTCGCTTTTGGCAAAAAAGAGAAGGAACCGAAGCGAGGGCGGATCGCTAATAAGTTATATTTAAAAGGACTCAGTCGTGGCACAAAGTGAAAGTGTCCCAAGCAATGCTATAATTTTCTCGTTTATTCTACGTGTTTCAAAGTGTACTGCGGGTCGCATAAATGCCAACTTTTATCAAAGTACTCTTAATCCTGTGGCACATGAAACCTGCCTCAGTTTGTGTATTGTCGTGTTGCGTTTGTTTTATGAACCATCAAGCAGTTCTAAATGTTACCTGAATAAAGTTTTACTATCTCTCAGAAAGAAAATGGCGACAACAGCGGAAGACAGGGGTTGCACACTAATCACTTTGGCTTTAACTAACGGATTAACGATTGTCTCCGACTTGTTTGTTAAACAGTACCCCTAGCATATAAAGTAATCGATCGATGAGGAATCTTTTCGAATGTAGATGGCGCATTAGAAATTTCCCATAAAAATACTCTATATTTTTTTTCGATAGATGTTCGTGTTACGGGTACTGTCGCTTTTGCAAACGCGAATTACTATGTACCTATAAAAACACCATTAATACAATTATTATTATGGAAAACTTATTATTAGTTTATTGTGTATTGAGTGTTTGTGAGATGGAAAAGTAAGCGATGCACTGACTGAATCAGGGGGTCTATTACGAAAAGTTTCACGCGATACACGCAGCTGCGTCCGTGCTTCGTTAGGATTGTATCCTATTACAAAGCACTTGCGTATGCGATATCGCAAAGTGATTGCGTAAGTTTGACAGTTTTTCTCTAGCGTATCCGACATCATTCGTTCAATAGTCTTTGGGCTACGATATAGCCAAATTGAAAATGTGTTTAATAGCTACAACCGACGAACTGCGGACGACTATCGTGACCAAGTGACTGCGTTACGCAATTACGCATGTTATTTTCGTAATAGGCCCCCAGATTTTGTTCCTCCGATTCTTGCGGGGACTGTAAAATCTGTGAATTTTTGACCGATGTCTCACAGTTTGAAACATTATCAGAAGTGTTGCTTTGACAAAGTGTTAAGCGACTTTCGTTGCTGACCGTACCTATAGCAGAGCGCCGCGCCGTGACGCGAATTCGCGATTCATTTGACTAAATCCCAAAATACTCCCTCACGTTCTGGCTTGAGCTTTAAAAAGCTTGCTGAGGGTAAAATAAAAGAGCGCGCTAATTGCTCTTTTTAAAAGGAATATTTCAAGCAACTAAAGGAAACTTTCTGCTTGTTCAGGCGCAATATCTATTTGTTACATATTAGTTGGTGTCGCGTGGAGGTGATTGTGTAACGCGAATGTATAAAATCAGAATAAATCAGTAGTGCCTAGGTAACATAGAGTTTGACGGTGACTGAAAAGAGAAATTGAAGCACGGTAGGTTTTGAGTAATGATGATTTACGATTATGGCTATTATAGTTAAAACCTAAATGATTTCTGAAATGACGAGTGATAGAGATCTATGGAAGAAAAAGACTGCGCCGAATCCAAATAAATTGGGATAAGGTCAGGAGCAAAATGATGGTTAGATATAATTGTTGTCCAAAAATATTGCTTTAATTAACAAGATTGTTAACATCATTGTTGAGTTTCGGCAATTACAGGTTTGTTTTTCGGTGGATGAGGATTCCGGATGGATTTGGTTTTAATGTTCGCCTTTTGATATCAGAGAACCTATTATAAAAAATAATTGTTATAAAAGATTTTCTATAAATTCGTAACAAAGAAGTGAGGTAGGTATCTACCTACGTGATACTAATCGTAAAACGTTCACAAAAGCAAAAAAAAAAGTCAAACACGTATCGGCGTAATGGCTGATTTCCGACTTCCTGATGCGACATTAATTGAAATGAAAGGGACTTATTCACTTCTCAAGCTTACGCGCTCACTAGACATGAAATAAAACACTTTTAACGGATACTAGCGCGGTTTTATTGAAAGTACTTTGGTAATTAGTTGGTATTTGGTTTGATTTTTGATTTTCCCGACGTTTCGGCACCTTTGCAGCTGCCGTGGTCACGGGTTTCATCGCTTGAGGGTAGGCTCACAAGTAGCTTCAGTCCCCCGTGACCACGGCAGCTGCAAAGGTGCCGAAACGTCGGGAAAATCAAAAATCAAACCAAATACCAACTAATTACCAAAGTACTTTCAATAAAACCGCGTGTTTTATTTCATGAAAGGGACTTCTTCGATGCTCGATTTACTTAACTACATCTAATGTATAAATTTTGTCATAGGTAAATTTTTGCTTCTATCTAACTTTATTTGAGTTTTAGCATTAACATTGTTCATAAAGATCAGTTTCAAAGATTTCTTTCTTTCCTCTTATTAAAATAGGTAAAAGAGAAAAGCTCAAAAAACTTTTCAATTCTGAAATCTAAAGTGATTTTAGGCATAATAAAATTAACATTCATCATTGATCGCAGAATTCGCAGATTATTCCAATATGAAATTAATTTTATTGCATTTATGATATATTCAATAGTCACTACCTATTTTAAAGGGTTTGCAATAGATTCTGCAAAGAAACAGTAAAATATATCATTTTAAATGGTCCATAGGTACCTACACAATCTTGCCTTTTTAGATCCCCGAAATCATAATCAATCATGGTCAATATTTTTTGCGAACCTCCAATTCCCATTTAATTTAAATTAGGTTCCCACATTAATACGAATACCCTCGTAATTTTCGTGAAGTTTTAAGAGGATTGTCAACCACGTGGTCTCCATACAAACGGCGATAACGTTTCCCACCCTCTAAACCTTAACCTACAGCAATAAATTTTTGGTATGTTTTTGAAATGCCTAAAAACTAGGGCGTGTACGTTTTGATTTTTAAAATATTCATTGTAGATTTGAAAATATTGGCACTTCTGTGTTTTGTATGAAATCACTAAAATGCAAATATTTCGAAATCTATTATAGATATTTAAAAAATCAAAACGTACAGCCCTAGTATTTAGGCATTTCAAAAAATACCAAAAATTAATTACTGTAGGTTAAGGTTTAGAGGGTGGGAAACGTATTCGCCGTACAATCCTCTTAAGTACATGTAATATCTTTGTTGCTGATGCTGATTAAACGTCTTTGATGTGACAAACTTCTAGAACGCTAACGATCAGTATGCATTAAAATAAAACTTTTACCGTATCGAGGCCCCTTATAAATTGTTTGTAAAAACCTCGTAAATACACAACAAAGAAGTAAAGTTGGATTGTTTTCTGTCACTGTACATTATTCTCGAGTTCGTAACAAACAACTCGTTTAAAATTGATTAAGTTATGAAGTCTTAATAGATGCGCGATTTGGTGAGAGCTGTTGAGTTGAGTACTTACGGTATAAACTTTGAAATTCATCGACAAGCTTCAACCGTCAACTTGCCTCGCGAGTACACGATTAACTTTTCAGGACCCCGAGCAACTAATTAGTCTTAAAACACATTGCTTGGGTACTTTTGTGATTAAACAATTAATAATGTAGTCTTTTGCGAAGTAATTTAAGTAATACATTTATAAGTTGTGTTAGGGCGAGAGTAAGATTTATTTTTAATCACAACGGTTCACAAATCATGAATGAACATTGATCGTTGATATTCATAGTTTTCAAAAGGAACCAATCCAAATAAAACTTCTTAGGATATTAAAAAAACTATTCGTCCTATTCTATTTAAAAAAGAGAGGGATCATTGCTTTACATCGAGCTTTTCGAATAAATTACTTACAACCTTAGAATAATAACACCTAGAAGCCGTGTCCTCGTATGGAAAGTGAGGCAACTAATACTAAGCCAGAATGGCTTAGTTTTCAGATATCCTTCACACGGTACCTAATCGTAATTAATCTAATAAATGTAGGAAAATTTAAACTGTTTTGTACTTATTCGGTATGATTAGGTAATAAATAATAATGGAGAATAAAAATCTGAAACCGGGGCCATTTTGGCTGTTTTGGTTGCCTCACTTTTGACAGTGAGCTTTGTAGAGAACTATCGTTCTAGGTGTTATTATTATAAGCTTACAACATGAAAATTATTTTCTTTTCCCTAATCAATGTAATTAATAATTTAATGTTGGTTTCGGATGTTAGTAAAACTGAGTAACTTTTCATAACTAGGTACTGAATAGTTCAAAATAATACTATTTGCTGCTAATATTAATAGTATGAGTCATTGTATTATAATATTGTACCTTTGACATCAAACCTTAACCGTGTTAAAACAAAAGATTTTTAAACACTGTTTAACTGAACACCTGTTTAAATGTGATGCTGTCACTTTTTTGACAATATTGTTTGACAGAGACAGCATCACATTTAAACATGTGTTTTTTTTTTTTTTTTTTTTTTTTCTCTTTATTTGGGTCAACTAACAACCACATATTAATAAACTATAACAATAAAATATTTCTTATGAAATTTAAACAAATATGCAGTCAAAGCCGTTAACCACATGTTACTACAGAAGAGTTAACAAGACAGTGGGATGCTAAGCAACAACAAAGATAAACATTATACTTAAACAACAAAATAACCAAGACTTATAAAGCACTACAAGATAACTACTAACACTAGGCTATGCAGTAAACAAATTTTTACTTACAATTAAATCAATTAATTCATTTTAGTACACTTCGGATGGAACGCTTGAATTGCACATCAGAGAGTGTAAATATGTCAGCGTTCAGAAAGAATGAATTATAATTTTCAGTCATGCGTCGCAGAGGCGAACGTTTACCTGCATTAGTACGACAACCACCAATAGCGAACAACTTACGGGTACGAACTTCTCTAATGTGAATGGTTCTAGGAACAACATAACACAGTCTGTTTGTCAGCTCAGTACAGTCGAACTTGTTGTGGATAATACCATGAAGCACCATACATTCTAGAAGCTTCCGTCTAGATTGCAAGGTAAGTAGATCATACCTATCTAAAAGTTGGTCAGACGGTAGATATGAGCCATAACATCTGTAATGCATGGATCTCAAGTATTTGCGTTGCACACCCTCTATCATATCGTTATACTTATTATATAAGGGATTCCATACCGGTACGGCATATTCTAACTGGGAACGTACTAAAGTTTTATAAAGATACAAACATGTATAAGATTTCTTAAAGTCTTTAGACGATCTCATAATAAATCCGTACATTCTATAAGCCTTTTTTATTATATTTTCGACATGAATGTCTAAATGCAATTTATTATCCAATGTGACACCAAGGTCACGTATAGAAGAAACTTTACTTAGAGCTACGTTACAAAGGGAGTAGTTAAAATTAATATTTTGTTTCTTCTTTGAAAAACTTATATAGCTACATTTGGGAAGACTTAACTGCAACTTATTTCTAATACAATAATCAGACAATCTATTTAAATCCTCTTGAATAAGAACACAATCCGAGATGTTCTTGATGGGTTTGAAAATTTTGAGGTCATCTGCATAGAGCAAGAAGTTGCAATTATGGAAACACCGTCCAATATCATTGATAAACAATACAAAAAGGAGCGGACCAAGTATGGACCCCTGAGGAACACCAGATGTTACACGAACACTCTGAGACTGAAATCCATTAATAACAACCTTTTGAGTTCTATTAGTTATGTATGAAAAGAACCAGCGCAGTAAATTGCCGCGTATGCCATTAAAGGATAATTTCTTCAAAAGGAGTTCATGATCAACCCTGTCGAAGGCCTTTCGAAAGTCTGTATATATAGCATCTGTTTGAGTATTATTATCCATGCTTTCAAATAGTGACGAAACATAAATCATTAGGTTGGTAGTAGTAGACCTTCTTTTTACAAATCCATGTTGTTCCTTGATAAAAGTACTATGTAAAACAGGGTAAACTTCATTATGAACAAGTCTTTCGAAAAGCTTCGCCAGGGCACACAAAATAGAAATGGGTCTGTAATTTTCTACCTCATGCTTAGAGCCATTTTTATGTACAGGTACTATATTTGCTCGTTTCCAAATCTCAGGGAAAACTCCCTCTGAGATACATTTATTATAAATAATACTCAAGGGCTTAGAAAGGCCCTCAGCAGCATGAATCAGAAAATATGATGGGAGTCCATCAGGACCTGATCCTTTTGAAGGATCTAAAGCATTCAGTTCGGTGAGAATTTTATTCTATGTGTTTAGTTAAACAGTGTTTAAAAATCTATTGTAATAACACTTTAAATGTTTCCCTGTTGACGGTTTACAGCATCTAAATAAATGCCAATTTCTAAGGTAGATAAATAATAATAAACAAGAAGGTACAATTTATATCCGTTGAAACTTTCAAATTTTCTCAATATTCACCAAGTTCGGAGATACGCTCTGACAAAAGAAGTGAGCCTTTAAAAAACCTTTTAATAATTTTCTGCTCTCAACTTTCATTACGAAACTTTTGATTAAGTTTTGTAATTAGGGTGCGTTTTTGAGGGAACGTCTATTTATTTATGATTTATTTTAGAGGTTGCGAACTCACTCTTTTTGAAACATTTTTGTGTAAAGACTTTCTTCGGACCATAATAATCTAGGTAAAAGGTCAACTACAATTAAACAATATTTGTAAGTATTTTCACCAAATATAGGCATTTCGCTTACCGCTACCTACTTATATGTAGAAAAACCTCAGAAGTTGTGATAGGTATCTTTCGGTTGGTTGATTTCATCGGCTGCTTTCCACACACGAACATTTATTGTGTTTGTTGAAATCTATCCAATTCCAAAAAAACCTTAAAAAAATTAAGTCTAGATGTGGATTGCGACCACATTAGGATAGGGATATAATAATATGATTAATTCCTTTTAAATATTAGGTAATGTTTTTATTCCATATCATATGAAGTACCTACCTACTTGTTTTCTTCATTTTTCAAAGGACCCTTGTTGTTTGCTATCTCGACTTAAAATGATAGGTATGTAGTAATTAATCGTATACTTAGTATGATTTTAAATTAACTTATTTTTAACCGACTTCCAAAAAAGGAAGAGGTTCTATGTTCGTCTGTATATATTTTTTTTGTGTATGTCCACCGATTACTCGAAGACGGCTAGACCGATTGAAATGATTCAAACGTTATTACATTAGGTAAACTCCCAAGTTAGTCCCATTTTTTAGGAAATCGGTTCAGTACTTTTCAAGTAATCTTGAAAAAAGCACGAAAATAGTATGATTTTCTGTGAATTACCACGATGATAATGGTAGTATTACTTCTTTGTTTATGAACTGAATAAGATAATTATTTTTTTGTAGGAAGAGGGATATCTTAAGAGGATTGTCAAGCAAGCGGTCTCCATACAAACGGCGATAACGTTTCCCACTCTCTAAATCTTAACCTACAGCAATGAATTTTTGGTATGTTTTTGAAATGCCTAAATACTGGGGCTGTACGTTTTGATTTTTTAAATATCTATAATAGATTTCGAAATATTTGCATTTTAGTGATTTCATACAATACACAGCAGTGCCAGGTTTTTTGTTTTTTTAAAACTATTTTTACTAATATTATAAGTGAATCATCATCCATTTCACTTTAGAACTTCACTTCACTTTACAAGGAAACAGGCCTTTTTATGTTAAGGAGGAACTAAATATGGTGATGTTCATCTTCCAGCCCCACTAGCCACAAGTGACTCGAACGCTCGATATTATGCGTTTGAGAAGCAATATGTGATGTCAGATTTATGGGGCGATATATCGGAACGGTACAGCTGCGTTTATGCACCGCGCGCCTTTACGACCGCCATAATCAGGAACCAATTACAACGAACACGGACTAGAAAAATGTTCACTCGGGGTGGCGGTAGCTACTTCTGTTGATGACATTCAAAGTGTCTTTATCAAAAGAGCTAAAACCTTAGATTATTTATATGTCAAGATGTCTAGTCGAAGCTACGAAAGCGTCGAAAAAAATATCACCCAACAGTTGGGTGACCAAAACACGCACACATTGTCGTAGTGTGACCCGCGGGCTGATTATCTAATTATAAACCACCTAGCGACCGGTCTCATTTGACAGATGAATGTGATACATTATTGCTTCTTCGTTTTTGGGTAAAAAAACATACCAAAGAAAAGTAGCAATGTGTGTCAAATGAAACCGGTCGCTAAATAGTTTCTATTTAGATCAGCCTGCGGGCTATAGTTTTTATTACAATACTCTTTGGACGCAATGATGCTAAAAATGCACAATAAAAAAGTTGGCGAGTGGCCCTACCATGAGTTGATGCAAACTGTTTACGTTACCGTAAACTATCGCTTTGTCTCTTTCACTCGCACTGACTGTGAGCAGTATATCCAATAGTTTACGGTAACGTCAATAGTTTGCATCAATTCAACAAAACAGTGGCCCTGTTTTGTCTAGTACGTCAAAATCGTAAGACTACTAGACATAAATAATTTAAGGCTAAAACATTCGGTAGGCGTTTCGGACAGGATTTGTATATTTACAGCTGTCGTAGTAAGCACACAACACCATCATAAACAAATATTATTTGTTTATAAACTATGCTTTCCCATCCGTCTTTAGCGAGACACAATACAACGGCATTTCAAAAAGGTACCTACCTAACATTTAGTTAAGCACCCTTCTTCTTTAGGTACGTAATGATTTTTATTTCGTTAAAATACACACTCTGTCGTGAAAATATGTGAGGGTTATGAGGTTTTACGAGGTTTTATCGTGTACTTAGATGACATAATCTTATTCTATCACATTGACTGCGTCTTGAACGGGCAATAATGGGGGGAGAAAATTTGACTTTGGTGACAGTAACGTATGCTATAGAATACCTGCTGCATATCGCGTAGTAGCGGATGTAAAACCCTGCGATCTTAAATGAGACATTACAGGTTGTAATATTTTCGTGAAAATATATGGCGCTGAACAGAGACCAAAAGGTAAGGCTGTAAATTCGTAAAGGTTATTGTTAAAATAAAAGCGTAAAAATTTTGTATGATCTACATGTATGGGAATCAAAAAATATGCTTCCTTTAGATCTATGTTTGCCATATAGCAATCCTGAGTCATTAGTTTAGTGCCAGTTCGAATATCTTCCATTTTGAAGTGGTTGATAGATACATATTTATTCAATTTTTTAAGATTTAAAATAAATATTTTTGTGCCATCACTTTTTGGTACTAAGAAAATGTCTGATACAAACTGACCGGCTACTGGGACACAACGTCTCACTGCCTGAATATTTAATAAATGCAATAATTCGGAGTCTAAAGACTCTGTTTCAGTTTTTGAAAATGACCTTGTCGGATAATCATTTGGATCTTGTTTAGGAATGGTCATAAAAGGGATTTTGTATCCCGTTATTGAGTTTAATATGAAATTATCATTTGTGATTATTTTCCAATTAGGTAAAAAATATTTAAGACGGCCGGAATGTACCTGAGGGGTACTTTTCTTTCCTTCCACTTCTGGATCTTAATCTGACCGTTGTCAGGTTATTTTTTTCAGTAGGCTAGGTATATAAGTACGTAATGTCCTTTATGATATATCACTCCTTAGTAGCGAAGAGTCTATACAAGTCGATTCCCATCGGTTTACCTTTTAGGGATCTTACCCCACGATCCACTATGCAGATCATGACATTTTTGTAGATGTGCCTTCGCTATAATTTCATCCCTTGTCACTGTTGCTTATTGTACTTTCCTGTAAGATAGTTGATTGTGAGAAGCATTTAAATCTTTTGATTGAGGTGCTTTTTGCATGGTGATTGAAATAAAACCGTAAGTTTAATTGAAACCATCAAAAGCCAGTGAAGTGTACGGCAATCGGGTGAGCGATGATTTATCGCTGTTTGCTCAGCCACATAAATCAGATACCTATATTGATTTATTCTAGTAAATACCCTGTAGATAAACGAGGCTTCATTGTTAGAACTACTATTAGTTATTGCCGCCCTAAACGATTTATCGTTTTGTAAGTAGGTAGTTAATAACTACTTCCTTGAACAAAAGTCTGAATAGAAATAGCAAACCATTTGCTATTTCTATTCAGATCTTAATATTGTACGGTTTTGTTTATTTATTTAAGTAAATGTAAAATTGACGACTTATTGGAACGAATTTAAATATGGTTGTACGCGAACAAGTGAGCGACCAAAATAATCAAACGAATATTTCACACATCATCTGTGTACGAGTACAAATAGGTAGGGTACGTATCAGAATGTCTAAAGTTAGAATGTCTAAACATAAAATGGCAAAGTTCAAAATATGAAAAATTTGAATGTCTAACGATTAAAATGTCAAAAGTTCAAAATGTCAAAAACGAAAACGTCAAACGGTCAGATAGTACTAAATAAAAATGTCTAAGTTTAAATGATCAAAACTTAAAATGTCTAATAGTCCAAATACATATATTGACGTATAGAATTTACTTATACCTTTCTTTCATTTAGGTACCTAATTAATTAGGTCAAATAATTGCGTGTTAACCTCTGTGCCTCCGCCGCACATCACCATAGCCACGCCGCTCCCTGATTCAGTAGCCGGTGCCAGTCACTGATTCAGTAGCCACCAATTGAGTTTAAAATAGTTTTTTTCTGGCGCTTCGCCGGCCGCTGCCGCAGCACGCTCGCTTCGCTCGCTCGGCTCGCGCGCTGGGTTCATGTCAACCTAACATGCTCGTCGCTGTGCTCCTCGCACCTATCTCGTGACCTAACGGTCCACGGTTTCTAAGTCCCAGTAGACTAGTTTAGACTCATTTCTGGCAACTAAATTTGCTATAAAGCATTTCAGGCGAAGCCCAAAGACACCTCCTCAGACTCAATTAACCTCAAAGAAGGCGATTCGTTTTAAGATCCAATCCAATTCAAATAAATCATTGTGAACTTAGAATTAATGACCATTGATATTTTAACTCGTCATACTCGTCAAGTATTTGAAACGTTTGATACGTTGAATTTTGCTATTTTAAAGTTATATACATAATGATTTTCGACATTTTAAACCATTTGAATTTTAATTTTTGACATTTTGAACTTTGCCATTTTAAGTTTAGACATTCTAACTTTAGACATTCTGATACGTACCCGTAGGTAGTACAATGTGTACCTACTATTAATTAAATATCATAAATTTGTTTTAATGTTGGGCTAGGGAGGTTATCAATTTCCTTATTTTATCACTCTTCAACTGTTTTATTGTATCGTCCAATCCAATCCATTTATCTATCTATCACATCAGTTCGTTGACTGATTACAGAATGCCTTGTTGTAGCCATGTTGTAACTTTTGAAGCCTTTAGTTACTCACAGATTAGATTTAGTTTGCCTTCTACTCTACATGTGGAATCTAGTTAGTGAAACACTTGATCAACATCAAAAACTATGCGTATTATGTAGTAGCACAGAATAAATACAAATACAATACTACAAATGATACAATAAGTTTAATTAATTTAAATTATTGCAATACGAAAGTTTATGAAATTAATAATGTCAGAAGTTTCATTCTGTGACTACGCTGGTAATAATAAGGGAAGCGATTACGTAAAATTTAATCCGTAGGTACATTTGTTGCCAAAGTCTTTATGAACTTATTCAAAGTGTTAAATCAACATCTTAATGAGCACTTAACATAAAATATTACTAATTTGGCTAAAAGTGCTAGCGCCCGCGGTCACAGCAATCTCATAAAAAAGAACAAGATAATGTTTTTAGGCTAAAATATCAAGAAACATTATTGCGATTTTCTTTATTTCTTAACTTCGTATTGCTGCTAGCTGCTGGTTATAGATAGTACCTACCTATCTATTCATTTTGCACCTGTAAATTTTACAAGTCTCAGTTTTGTCACTTTATTTATTTTTTCTTAATTACCTATTTCAAAAGGTGGTGTTAGAAATTAAAAAAGCACTTTGCCTCAAGCTCGCAGCAAAAATCGATTTTGCTGCGAGTTTTTACGCGCCAAAAGCACCCTTTTCGTGCTGAAAATGAAAAATCGAAAAACATTTTCGATTTGTCATTTTCCACATGCAGTGCAGAGCTACGAACAAATATGTCTTGTTCGTAGGTGCAGTGCAAGAAAAGGTGCGCATTGCAATAATTTAATTCGATCGATTGTCATTTTAAAGATTATGATCAAATTATTATAAAAATTAGAGTAAAGTGCGATAATGGCTTTACAATCGAAGGTATCATATTTTTACAACCGTTATCAAGGGAGACTTCTTTGAAGGTTCCAGATAAGAGTAAACAAAGCCTTAGCAGCCTTTGAATAATTATTAGATGATTAGTAGCATATTATGTTACTCCTTGTTAAAACTTGTATTCTTTTAAGACTAGCGGCCGCCCGTGACTTTATCTGCGTGGTCCGTTTTTTTCTGTCTCTCGGGAACTTTTTTTCGGGGGGAAAGTTACCCTCCTTTTTTTCTGTACTTACCCCTGACAACGTGTATACAAAATTTCATGATGATCAGTTCAATAGTTATGACTTATTAATAACGTGACGTGACAATTTGTCAATTTTCATGACAATTCGGTTTCCATTGATGCTATGAGTACCTAGGTAGTTTGTTATATTTTCAAATTGATTAACGCAATAGATGTAAAAATGTCATGAAAATTGACAATATGGTCACGTCTATTAAATAGGCCCCCGCGTCGTGTTTCAGGTGGACAGTGGTAAATCACAACACAAATTAACAATTCCCACGTAAAGTTTTTTAAATGGTCTCAGGCGGGATACAATTTTTCTAGTGATTCTTTAAATTTGAATTCACGTATAGCTTTTGATATGCCTAGAGGATAATATACTCGTAGTTAGGTAGGATTGTCATTTTCAAAAGTATATGAATATAAAATTCTTGGCCATTTTCAATCAAATTTTATTTGTTTTTAAACTTTTATTTCTTATAATAAGTACCTACTTAAACTTTGAACAATTAATTAGATATTCACTACCTACATATTTTCTTCTGTATTAATTAATATTTTTATTTGTATGAATCTTTTGTCGTTATGAAAACAACTGAAGCCGCACAATATCGTTCAATGTTTGAACCACGGGGTATTTTTTTTGTTAGAACAAGAGATTTAGGCCGCTGAAAGTATTTTGTTTAAAAAGTTAAGAAAGTCTGAAAAATATCTCAAAACAATAATTTTTTTTTTAAACAAACACTTTATCATTGAAAAGTCTTTGAAAATAACCCTGTATATTGTTAAGCTTTAAGTTAGAGTTAGCGTTCAAACGAATAGAAAGTTGGTAATCAATAAGGTTTTCTCAAACGATTATTATACGTAAAGTGCTTTGTCTGAAAAATTGCGACAGTCCATATACCAATACCAATTCGATATTGTGGCCAATAGCAATCCAATTTGGCTGTACTCCCCGTGATTCTTGGCTCGCTTCTCCCTGCATTTTTACTTTATTTGTTGGCTTGCCGGCCACAGGCATAATTTAAATAGTCCACGATTCCGATACAGGCGAGACGTAACTTTAGCTTTTTTACGTGACTTTGTTATGTGGAGATTTATGGTTGGAGAGAGATTACATCACGTCGTACCCACCTACAGTCAGACACAGGAACAATACTAACAATACTGTGAAATTGACATACCAATGGGCTCTATAGATAGATAGTTCTGTCCTAGACGATTTGTCTTCAAATCTGCCATCAATGTTTTCCCAGGCGGAAAACGACCGCCTGATATTAATAAATTATTAATAGTAGATTGTTATACAAGACGCTAAAATTACCCATTGCATACGAGGTATTTTTATTCCCGAGCTTTAGCGAGGGAATAAATAGAAACCGAGTTACAATGGGTTTTAGCGTCGTGTGTTACACTATACTTTTCACTACGATTGCGAGAAAATAAAATACAATATTAAATAGTTTATACCTACTTACTTCCGTAAACGAATCCACTCGTTTTTCTATCCTCCACTTCATAAACTTTTTGTACAATATTTAAATAAAAGATTTGTGCTTGACGGCAGAAGATTAAAATTATTTCTTTCCTATTACAGTCACACAATTCAATCAGTTTGTAATTATAAAAAAATCTAAAGATTTCGCGCCATGGTACCTTTTTTTAATTTCTGCTGTAGCAGCTAAACAACACAAACACGCATTCTACGATTCACTCTGTACACAGAGTAAAAATAAGTCTATGATTTCACCGAAGAGATGCTTTTAGTTCCATTTTCAAAAATAAGAATGAGAAACTGGGGGCCTATTACGAAACTTAGCTATCGTAATCCATAGTCTATTGAACGAATAATGACGGATCCACTAGAGAGAAACTGTCAAATTTACGTAATCACTTTGCAATCTAGCATACGCAAGTGCTTTGTAATAGGAATCAATCAGAACGAAGCACGGACGCAGCCGCGTGCATCGCATTAAACTTTTCGTAATAGACCCCCAGTATTAAGTCGAGCGAGTTTTTATTCGTGATTATGAATAAAGACTTTTTCGTTTTAGTACGCTCATTGGTAATAGACAAACATTAAAAAAGAAAAAACTTTATCCCCTAGGGCTTATTATGCTATTTTATCTCGACTCTTGTACGTTACAATGACGCACTTTTTGAGCAAGAGGAGTGAAAAATGATTTTAGAGACTAAACTAAAATGAGGTATTCACTAAAGTCTTTATTGTTTACAAATGGTCAATTACAGATTTTTAATGATATAGATTATAATAAATTCAAGCAACGGTCATTCTTGATCTTTATACATATTTTTTTTTTATGTTCCCTTCAATACATAAAGCAAATTAAAACGCTTCCAGTTTTCCCTATAAAACATAATTGACTTCGAGGACTTTCTTTAATTATAATTAATCCTTTGTAAATATTGGCCAGTTTGTGCGGGGCGGTCAGCTGTTGCCAACTTGTTGAATTTGATCCTCTCATGAAAATAGGTCAAAATTTACTGCGACATTGTGTACTCCTGATCCTGAAAATGGCTATATAGTTCAGATGAAGCTTATTCTGAAATCTGAATCTGAGGGCCTATTACAAAACAGAATCACGATAGTCGGACGCAATTCGTCGGTTAATTTACTTGATATTGAACCTTATTCGTGAGATAATAGTGCTACGGATTGGGACGAACATCGTACGCTTATCGCGATGCTTTTTTGTAATAGGCCCTCTGGAAACGAAGGGCTTTCTTTTCGTATGGTGACATTAAAAGCTCAGAAATAATGATTATAATTATAATTTTGTAATTCGAACGCGAACAGCATCCGATTGTCGCAATTTTTTCGTAATAGGCCTTCTGATCGGACGTGCTTGGAAAGAGCTTATATATTCAGTCCAAATATTTAGTTAACAGGTAGGTAAAGGGTGAAAATCTTAGAAAATCTAAGTAGCTTAGATTCATTCTAAGATACTAATAAAAAAATATAAACAAGTTTTTTTTTTTAATTTAGTAAAGTCAAAATCATCATCTAATATTATTGCCAGAGACAAAAAATAAGAAATAATAATAATTATTAAGCAAGTATTTATATAAATTAAAGCTAACAAGTACAAGGGAAAAACTTTTGTTATTTAATTTACCTACTTATTTGTTTTTGCCGCAAAGTGCGCATAAATAGTAGAAATACTTGAAAACCTGGCCATAGGGTGTTGCGGAGACACAAATTTGTAACCTTATTGTATCAGAAATCCTCGTGAGATCGTGAGCCAGGACCAATCTGAATAACTTTTACTATGGGACTAACCTTCGAGCAGCGACGGCGTCGTCCCGAACAGAAGCCCGTCTCACTCTAAGGGACTAACTCTGAAATTGCGAAAAAAATCTGCTGTTTCATACAAAAAATCATAACGAAAATATTGAAATATTGAAAAATGCATGAAACAGCCAATTTTTTTTTCGTCGCCCCCGTAGCATGCTTATATAGTAGTTTTTCGGTGGCCATGCTAGAAGGAAAAAAATTACCTACGTATATTCAAGGAAACGTGAGTATACGCTTGCAAAGGCAAATAAAATTATATACCTACATGTAAGTACATAACTCTTCTCTGACAGTGTAAGGTAAGGTCACGTTGCACACTACACTTGCAACGTTTAGTTTGGTCCCTATAAAGTAAAATTTGTAATAATTATAATTTAAAAGCGAAATAGATACGTAGGGGGGAGGGCGTTTGAACGTTTTTCAAACTTTATCCAATAACTTCCAAATTTTTGAAATTCTGCAAGATTTTTCTTTTTAAATAATGGCCTTTGTTATCAAGCAGTAAAATTACCATGTTTTTTTAGTATTACACTAGATAATAAGTAGTTATAATGACTTTTGCAAAGGCATGAAAATTTTCAAAACTGCCCCATCCAGGGGGTAGTTTTGAACAGGCCTGGGGCAGCTTTGAATCATTGGTTTTATGAAGTGAAAAACAACAGATACTAAAGTATTTGGTTTAGTGACAGGCCAAATACACCATAAAGACTTAAGTAAATGTTTCACTTTCACCTTCTAATGTAATGACATTTTTTTTGTCAAAATACAAATCAGGAAGACTACCGCCTGGGGCAAAATAGTTCTGAGCATTACTTATAAAAATGTAATAACATGTTTAATGTCTATAAAGTTAACTTTTTATCATGATTAGCTCGTTTTAAAATGATGTCCTTATCTAAACGTTTCGAGCTAGCGGATGCTTCTTTTGTATGGAAATTACAAAATCACTGCATAGATAGCCCTTCACTTTTAGCTATGTTAAACTTACGTGTGCCTAGAAGATATCCTAGACACAGAATAACTCCCCTTTCCGCACCGTTGCGAAGGACAGTTTACGGGTCCAATTCTCCCATTCCCCGATTCTGCAGGCTTGTAAACAAATACAGTGACATGGTTGACTTTAATTTTGACTCGCTTGGTAGTATCCGTAAGATTATCGCCAACAATAATTAGTATTTGATTTTGATCATCCTTTCTTTTAATAATAATTATTTTTTTCTTTGTTCTTTAGTCTTTTAGATAAATAATGGTTAGGTACCTTTAAATGCATGTTGAATTTACCTATAAGTGTTTGTTACATTTAACTTAAGATATTAATTAATAGTCTTGTACTTATTATAAGAATTAATGTAAACAAACGTTGGTAAATCTAAATAAATAAAATAAAATAAAATAAAATCAATGAAATATATATTAAAAACTTAATCTAATAATGTTTCTCTCATTTTTTTGTAATTTCTTACCAATTTTGCCTGTGAACATATTATGATACATGTAAGTAGGTACATAGAAAATAAGATGAGAAAGTAATCTTAAAGTACTTTGCTTGAAACTGGGGCAGCTTTGAACAAAATTCAAAGCTGCCCCGCTTATTTTGTTCAAAACTGCCCCAACAACACTTGAAAAATAAAACTTAATAATTTTCCTATAAAATAACCTTTTTTTTTTTAATATTCTTACATAAGCTTACACGTAATTGATAATACCCTAATATTGAAAAATTTAATCGAAATTAACTTACCTCTCTTCATAAGAAATGACAAGACAATTGACAGCTGTCGGGATTAGTGTTGCCCGTAGGAAAAAATATATTCTGTTAAACTAGCATTCAAATTACTCTACCTAGCACACATGTTCAAAGCTGCCCCTGTACAAAGCTGCCCCTTTCTCCCCTAAGTACCTACGATTAAAATAAAGTCAAATTCATTAAATTAACTTCAATCTCAGACGCTCCAATGATTATTTTGCCAGTGGTCGAGACGACAACTTTTCATTAAGCGCTGCTGGAATCTCAAAGTGATTTTTTTCTCACTCTTACTGCAGAAAGTTCATAAGGACGTTTTGTGCAAACTTGGAAAAGTCTTCATACTTCAATGAATGAATTAACTGATTAATTTGCAAAACCTTTTTAATCGAACATTTTATTATTAGTACGTTCTTTTTTGCTGATAATTGGTATTAAATCTAATTCAATAAAATATATTGGGCAATAATGGACTGGACATGACACAATGACACAAAATTAAATAAAAACTTAGTGGAAAAAATGGCTACTAGCAAATCGTCAATTTAGTGCTGTTTTCTGATTTGGGTAGAATAACACGTGCCACCACAGCACAATTATTTATATCTACCACAACGTCCACAACGGCAATACGAATCGAACTCATAAAGAACAAAATAGGGCTAAGGCGCTAAGCTATTGAAGGTCAAGCTGCGTCAGCGCGCAATAACCAATAAGCGCACACGGGACGATTTTCTTTGGGTTCTCGTTTCGTGGATGGAATGGACTTTTAGGCGGGTGATATTTTTAATTCTCATTAAAAATGAGAATAAAAAAACAGTCTAGCTTTGAATGTCATAGAAGCTATAACCATACGCCAAATGAATAGTTTATTTACACACGGGGCAAACATAATTTTCTTAATTCTATGATTCCACAGACTGCGATGTGGGGTGGGGAGTGGTTGTTGTTTGGGAGGAACGGATAGAAACACTTCCTTGAATATTTCTTACATAATTATTGTTACAATCTGAGTGAAACGAAAATATTGAGTGCATTTATTTATCTTTTCGCGCTAGACATAAAATGTCCGGTATTGTGGCGCCTTTGATGACGTTTATTATATTATAAATCTAAATAAAATAAGCTAACCCTACCCATTACTTAACCCGTTAGATTGGGTTAGACGTAACTGAAAAAGGATTTATGTAAATAAATGAATAATATTCATTTGAATCGAATATCCATTTGGGGCTTTACCATGCTCTATGGAAAACGAAGGGCAGTATCATTACCTAAACGTTAATTAAATCTACCTATTACAAACAAAATTAATATAGTTTCATAGGCAAGAATATAAATTGAAATTTGCTGAAATACTTATTTAATAATAATTATCTATGACCTTTTTTTCTTGCATGTTTCTACGCACGGTTTTTTATCTGATTATCTTATGAAAGAAAACATTAATTAGTATAGAAGTTCGATTTTTTCACAGCTTCCAAGAACCATAGATTTGAGTAGGTATTTATTTAATTTATTTTACTTTATTAAGAAAATCAACAGCGTATTAATAAAATTACTTAACATTAGGTATATATTAGTATAGCCAATAATAGGTTTCCCTTAAGATAACAGAAATACTTTATGTCGTATAGGTATGGTTTTAATTTCAACTCGATACCTCCGCGCGTTCCTGAGATATTGAGTCTTGACAGACGGACAGACAGACAGATATTCCAGTAACTTAATTATGTGTAAGTAATAATGTTAATAATATAATTTCAACAACTTATTGATTTAATTAAAATTTTGTTCAGAATGATCATACAAAATCATTTAAAAAAAATTCAAGAACATAACAATTTTGTACAAATGTTCCCAATTAAAACTTTAAAGTAGGTAAGTACTTATCGTGTTAATAATTAATTGTAACTTTGACAAAAACAAGAAATAGTTTCAACATAATAGAGACGTGTAACAACAAGTCGAAACAGTGAAACTCTGAAACTCGCCTCAAAACTTGTTTGCCCGATGCAACAACTTTGTGAGTAATTTTACATTGTCCCTTTTGTTTCGTATTAAGTAGGTAATTTAGAATAAATATAAAAATATATTGAATTACTCATCTTCAGACCATGCATAGCATATCTAATTAATAACTAATGTAATACGTCATGCAATTTAGTAATCATACCACAATTACAATTTTCCGCGTACAGCATTCGAACCATAATAAGATTTCAATAAAAGGGTACATGCATCAATCAAAATCCAAAGTATAATGCGTGAGAAAATCAACTGTAATATTAAAACTTTTCTCTTTCATTTTTTTCTCGCGATATATAGTTACTTGAAGTTAGCACGCAGCAGCACCCGCCGAAAACGCTCTATACAAAACGGTCAACATTTGTGACGTCACTAGTATGCTACGTTTCAGGCGTGTTATTATGGAGTTAGCCAAGAATTTTCAAATATCTCCCTAAATATTGCGTTTAAGTACATATGTGTCGTACAAAATATTATTTCTTATTCGATATTCTATCCGACTTTTAAGTGCATTATATCCGAAAATGAAAAAAAAATCGTTATTTTCCCCTGTGTGATAAAACTAAAATAATACATTTTTTATTTTTATTTTCTGTTCCATCATGTTTTTATACCTACGTGTCCGCAGCGAACAAGCTCAAATTTATCAAAATTGGTGACTTATGCATGTTCCCTATTGAACTATGGATTCAATATTTGGCATAAGTGGCGTGAATTCATTAATTCACCATCTACATGCAGTAGTAAAATTTAAGAGTCCGGCGAACAGTGAGTTTCCCATACAAAACTTAAGGTTCTATTAAATAAAAATCCAAAATACAAAACCAAAGAAAAATGAATGCAATTTACAGTTTTGTATGTTAATAAATGAAAGGCGATGGAAATTCGTGGGCCAAAATGTAATAACATGAGGTATGATCTAAAAAAATTTTGAATAGGGTTAGTATTTTTGATTTTTTGTTTAATAGAACCCTAGACAAATACTGTCTCAATCCAAATAACATCACAATAACAATTAATTATGTTCAAATTGCAAATCATTTTGGTATTACGTTTGCATGGGAAGCTCACTGTTCGCCGCGGTCCTAATTCAAGTTTGACTTTTTATTATTTTCAGATAAAGCTTTGTAAAAAGCTTAGGTCAAGTCAACTGGTATTTTTGTTGAAAACTGTTTTTCACGAATTTATCAACTTTTGTAATTTCCGGCCAGTATTTACTTTTTGCGTGTTGCTCTTTAAAAATTCGCTGTTGTGACGTTACTTTTGGTAACTTTTCAACAGTTTTTAACCCCCGACGCAAAAAGAGAGGGATGTTATAAGTTTAACGTGTCTGTGTATCAGTCTGTGGTATCATAGCTCCGAAACGGATGAACCGATTTTCATTTAGTTTTTTTTGTGTCATAGATAATTTTATCCTGAGTGTTCTTAGTCACGTTTCATGAAAATCTGTTCAGCCGTTTGAACGTCATCAGCTCTTTTCTAGTTGATGAGGGGATCTGACTCAATGATATTGGAAGTATATGGTAGGGTAAGCATGACCTGATCAGCCGTTTGAAGATCATCAGCTCTTTAATAGTTGATGAGGGGAGCTGACTACCTTCCATATGTCCTATCGATTCGAAATTTGGTACGGTGTTACTTCAATAAGATTGGAAGTATATGGTAAGGTAACCATGACCTGATCAGCCGTTTGTCGGGGGGTTTTTATTTTTTTTTATTTTTATTATTGTTAAGTATCTATTCTTTGAAATCTACGAAACAGATGGTGTAAAATCTATTGCGTTATGTAGTTCTTTGCATGCTAACTTTACGTCTTACTAAAAATCAACAAAGCCAACTTAATTGTATTTATTGTATTTTGTTTACGTGATTGATCGTGTCATTTTAACTAATCTCCTGCATTTCTTAGATATAGGTATAGACTATATGATGAAAGAAAGAAAGAAAGAAAATACATTTATTTTGAACAACACACAACGATACACAAAATTACAAAGACAATACAAAAACTAAAACACATCAAATCAATCATTGATGTACCTACTCATAATCGTAATGCTGTCGTTTATTATTTTAGAACACATTTTCATGGATTTCTGTAGTAGCTATAATTGGCTACTCGCTTTGATTTAAAAGAGAAGTAGTGCGTAGTAATAATGTTTGTAAATAGATTATACCTATACAAATGACAGATATATTTAATGTCGTTGAATATATCAACTTTGATATTTGTTATTGCCTATAATCTATAATGGATGCAAATTCGTTATGATTCCTTCTAACAACATTTTGCTCTAGTACCTACATACATGGATTACATGATTAGATAAAACTGTCAGTTGCTTAGTTATCGTTTAACGGTTATCACTTAATAGGGTTTTAATGAGAAAGGTTAGGGATTGTGAAATATCAGAGACATTATGGTCCATGACGTAATCTTTTCATGGACATATGACGGTAAATAAAACTGAACGTTCCTGTAGATTTTATTTCAATATACTTAATACAAACCTTATACAGAGTTATTTGTAAAACACCAACAAACTCGCAGTAGTAATTACGTTAGTAGTAGTTAGTAAGGAGTTTAACTAGATTTATGGTTTAGTCGTAATTGATTCCTACTTAGTTTTACGTAAAGACACACGTCTCTGAAATGAGATAAATAAATTTTTAAGATTTACCTATCACAAATCACAGTTTATTTTATTTTGTTTCAAGGGTCGTACGAACGTAACGTTTAAAATCTTAGTAGGTAAGGTACCTTGTAGGTACATAAAAAATGGCTGATTGCAAAATTTCCAGAGATTGTCCCTCTTTTGTCACAAAGAAATTGTTATTTGACAAAAGCGAGACAAAACCGGAAACGGGAATCTCATACACAGACAGAAACGATACGTGAGCTTACCTCAAAATGCCAAATTTCCTTTCAATACAAGACTACAGAAAGTATGAGAGAAAATAAACGATTTCTGATTGAAGTTGAATTGATCATCAATTGTTTTGATATTCATATTGATACTCATTTTAACCCAAAACATCTAAAATTAAAAGAAAATTATAGTTGTTGTGTTGTTGCGCCAACATATACGAAATTGCGTTTCATCGAACGAGCGATCTCGACTTTAGCGCTTACTTTGAAATTCAAATGAAATATTCAGTGCTGGCAATAGAACATCTGTTGGGTGTGCAAATGCAGGTTTAGTAAGCGCCGTTTATGCAACTGACCAACTTTATTCAACTTTTATTTTTATCACTGACGTCAGTTTCAACATTTTTATGTTGCATATACGCATCGCACATTACAAAGCGTAAACACAGAATGTCATTCTAAAATCGTACTACTCGTACCTACATATTGTGTAAGGTCCTTTTATAAAACGCAATCTTTTTATAACATCTAACTTTAAAATAAGTTAGAAAAAGAATGGGGTAGGTACCGTCACGTATTTATTTATGACTACCGTCACTTATGGTGAAAAGATCTTGGCTCAACACTGTACCTAGGTACTTACTTTTCCAAAGCGAAAAAGAGGTGTTCCATTTTTGTATGGAGGCTGGGCCCATTTGGGTAACCCGTGGCCTACGGTCATAAAATTATATTTTATGGAAAGAGAACAAAATAAGGAATCTGTCCATGTACAAGTATATTTTTTTTAAACCTGCAAACATATTTTTTTTATTTTTAAAGTTGGATAGTTAAAGATAATAAAACAGCAACCCAAAACGTTTTTCTACCTTGGCAACATCGATTTTTTACTGTCATATGTCACATTGATGCTGTCAGATGTCAAATAAAATGACAAATGACATAAACAGCCAATGTAGTCATTTTTATATAGAAATAAAAATGCAAAGGAATATCCCTTAACAGCCGACAGCCGCACAAAATGGATTTTCAGGATTAAATCAACAGTAAAAACTTGTAACATGCATTAGAATTTATTGATATACTCGGGAGAGTAAAATAATAGTAAGCCACTTTAATTTTAAAGCGAAAACATTAAGAAATACACGATGAAGAGTACCATTATTCGAGTTTTTAAATATTTTTTTATTTAATGTTTGCAGGGATTAATATTTTTTTCTTTTTGGAAACCTTGTCCCACGAAAGAAATCTACGAGAAAAAAAAGTAGGGTGTTGGAAAATTTAAAAATAGTGAACCCAGGAAAGAACGACTCCTTTTATGGTTATTTTTAATTCATGTAATTTGATTCTAAAACAATTTAATTTCTTCCGAAATGCTGAATTTAGGTCGAGTCCTGGAAAATACACGTTCCGCAAAAATATGCTTTGTTACTGTGTATTTGCGAGTTTGTATTTGAACAACTACTGTCAAAAGCAGGTGCTTTGGCAGATTTCAACGTGGGTTCGGGACAATGGAACAAACCACTTGGACAAGTTTGGGAAACTTTATATTGACAAATTGGAAAGCCCAGTTAGAAGCTTGAAGACAAGCAGAAAGATGTCACATTTGTCAAGATCCCGTAGGATCTTACGAACGCGTATGTTTGAAGAAAACTTTGTAGGATATGTCATTATTTTAATCGGATCAAATAAAGTTGATTGATAGATTTTTCTTTTTTGTTAAATCTTATAAGGTCATAATTTTGGCAACGTTATCTTAAAGGCAAGGTTGAGATTTGCATGCGTTGCATTATTGTGTTTCTTTACGTTTTACGTAGGTAGGTCTTCTCTAAAATGAATCTCGTACCTTGTTTCACTTTATAGGGCATTTACATGGGTCAATTTGCCAGGCGACTTTAATCGACTAGTACTTTTTGTCGACAATCGCTTGTAAAATTAGGTTTGCGATTCCAACAACAAGCGATTGTAGATAGAAAGTCCTATTTGACTAAAGTCGCCTGCACGTCGTCGTCGCCTAGAAAATCGGCCGGTGTAAATGCCACATAGGCACTATTTTTAAGACGATACATACTTATATGATGTTATGACCAGAGGCACAACACACTACCAATAGGTAGTGCTATTTGACTTTCCTTTGTAAGGAGAAGTTTCAAGTCGAGGCAGCTCCAGTTGAGTGTAAATCTGAAACAGAAAGTAATAATAAAACATGGGTATAGTTTTATTACTGTCAATACTTCCTGAGAGAAAATACTATAGTTTGTAATACAAGGTTGGTAAGATTTTTTAGTACTTAAGTACATAACCGTCACGAATTTAAAAAAAACTTAACAACCATGTACGGCCATTAGAATTGTGTCTTTTCCACTGCAATTATTACTGACTAAATATCCCAAAATAATTTATTTGAAACTGAATGATTTCCCAGTTATAAAACTGTTGATTAAATCCACCATAGACTCCATACCAGCAATGCTCCATAGCCCGCGGGGTCAGTTAATATGACTATAATGTCGCTTTAGTTTCTTCATATTTATTTGAATTTTCAGCTAATTCAATGGTGTGACAGTTGGACCAATATCAAGCAATTTAACGTAATGACGTCATCTACTTCAGCTGCTACTAAATAAAGCTACAGCGATTGATCATAACAATTACATGGTCGTTGTGTCTCGCAGGTAGGTGATTTCAGGTTGACTGTCATCATTTGCTCGAACGACTGACGCCGCGTTATTTTTGCCATAAATTCTTCAGACGTCAGCCATTTAATTCTTCAATTTGGTGGCATAAACATCTATTCTTGTTCGCGGTGTAAGTAAGGATCAGCTCTTTCAGCCGTTGATAAATGAGTAAAACCTAAAGATTTTGTGAATGCGACGCCATCCTGTCCTTTCAAGGCACATAAAGGTATGATAGATTGATGTTTATTAAATGAAATAATACTATTAGTCGGGAAGTAAATACTTTTGTGTTATTTTTAGACACTCGTTACCACACTTTAGCATTCTTTGTTTAAAATACGAGATTTTATTTTGAAGCAATTATACAAGCAAGGAGCTATTTCTTGGAATGACTGAGACTGTACCTTAAATTTTATCTTGATTTTAAGTCGTTCTAAACCTTTTACGTCGCCCTATCGTATTGTTACAGCGAAATGGGACATTGTTAGGGTGAGTGTACTAAAACGTTTATTTTGATTGTTTGAATTACTGTAACGCTCAGTTTTATTGCAGAAAACAGCTTTTTAAAAATATCTTTAATATTTTTAGACATTTAATGGAGCACTTTCGAAAAAAGACGCCATTGAAGAGTTTAAAACAAAGCGCTGTCATTTGTTTTTCCGGATGTTTAAGAGAAAAATCTTACTGTCTGTGCTCAAAGGAGTCGATGTGGTGAATGAAACGGATGAGACTTGCTATTTATAGAAACCCTGAGACAGACACGCAGGCAGTGGGGTCTCAAATAGTCCGTGCAGGAAAACAAAAGAGAAATGTTGAACTGAACTGTTTCCCGCGTTTAGGGCAACGCTGCGAAGCGTGTTGCCAGGAACCCCTCTATCGGTTACCAGGACTGCAAGGATTTGCGTAACCTTTTCTCATCCGTATCGAGATATTGGACTTTAATTTTCTTTCTCTTATTGACAGAACCTTTTTTTATCTTCATGATTTATGGAATATGGTACCTATCTTCGCAAATTTAATGTTGTTTTATGCGGATGGATTTTTATAACACTTGCGTTATTGTAAATGTTACTGTTACAAAAAATATAAATAAAACATAAATAATGTAATTGGAACTTAAACTAGCAGACACCAATGTTACTGTCATAATATAAGTATTAGTAAAGGGTGTAATAATGTGAAAGCAGTTATTGCATGGACGTCGTGTCGCCTTGTCGAAGCAACAAGTTGTTCTCGTCGCGCGATTCAACGACCGTTGAATCTCAGTGAAATCACAAAATTATACTAACGAGTGCTGCGCGGTTTGAATATCGTTATCATTATTTTGCCCCTGTGTCAGTAATCTGCACTTTTACCCATCTTTTCGTAGGAGTAACAATAAAATTAACATAGAAATCACGAAGTGGTAACAAAACTACATACTTATGAATGTATGACTTTTAAAGTCAAGTTGCTTTTATGATGAAATGACGTCAATATGGTAGATAATACGTGGTAAATTAAGAATTATTGTCACTGTTTTCATACTGTACCACTTTAATTTCAAGAATACAGGGATTTTACTAAAGTTTTATAATTTCAAATTTTTCCAATGGGAGACAGCACGCTGGGCTTCCACAACCTGTCAAATTTCTTCAATCATTTTTAAACTAGTCAAGCTGCTTAAGGTTCAAAATTCATTGTAGATTTTTGACAGTTTTGTATAGCTTGATATGCTGCTGACTGTACCTGTACAACAAGTAATGCATTTTTCATCGAATACTGTTCTAAATAAAATAAATGACTAGTATTTTTCCTGTGGATTTTCCAAAGGTGAAATTCAGGAATGAGGGTACATTAATAATCCCACCGGTGCGCCGTCATCGGGCAGCTATCAATCCTGCTTCATTACTAGGGCAATGAGCCGCGAACTAAGCCGTTGGTTAACCCAGCCCTTAATTCCTACCTCGGCAAGTGGTTTTAAATGAAAGTTCATTAAATTTAGTCAAGTTGATTCACTGATTTAGGAGTTCAAGAGACAGAAGGTTGGTCAATCAATTGCGATAACATTTTAGTTTGTAGTAAATTAAATTTCAATTCCACATTTTTCGTGAATAAAGTAAAGCAATTTTCAGAATAGAATTGTAATCATAAATCAATGTGTCATGAATTTCATTGCAGTACTATATTTAACTTCACAAAATAAAACAAATTTTAAATTTCAAAGATACGTGTAGTTTTGAAGGTGGATAAATTGTCGATTTGTATAGATAATTTTCAAGAAGTTCTTTTTTAATACTAACTAAATATCTAAAACTTTTATACAAATTACAAAATTACCACAGTACAAATTAACACGTTTAGGAAAGAAAATTTGGAATTGTTTCATTGCTGACAGCTGTTGACCATTTTTGATCATAATTCGAAAGAATTAAAGCAATTAAGCAACTTTTAAATAAAGTTATGAAGAGAAATATACTTGATATTACCATATTACCTAACGTTTATTTGTTTGCTTGCACTCTGTAGTAGTTCTGTGATCCACCCGTGATATAGCTCAACAGTGGCATAAAAATGCTCTTCAGAAATTGCGACTTAAAAAAATGATCACTACAGTGTATAAGTCACATAATTTAAGCATCATTTAAGAGCGTTGAAATTATAGTTTTCTGTAACATAATCCTAGGCTCTGACCCATTTTGAAACTTGATATGATATTCATAACTATTACCTAAGTTATTCCCTCGGCGCCTCTCGATTCCTTACTTAAGTAGACAGGACAGGACGAGCTTATTTTGGTAATCATTGGTGCTTTTGTTTTGTTTACATGTATTGTCTTTGATATCAGATACTGTCTTTATTTTTTTCATACCCCATTAGGCGACGGATGTTGCCAAATGGTGCCCAAATTGCGGAAAATACTCTGGAGAATGCTTTATCAAGTTTTAGTAAAGTTTCACTTTTTTCTTTATGTACTTCTGCGAAAAATATACCGTATTGAACATTGTGTAGCTTTCAGTGGCGAAGGGTCCATACACGCCAATTCTCATGGGCTTACCTCTTAGAAACCCCATACCCCACTGATCCACTATCAGATCATAATAATTTTCTAGAACGGATTACCTTCGCCATAATTTCACCCCTCGCCACTGGTAGCTATTGACCAGAAAACTGCGTAACTCATATTTTAGTTGTCATTGAACATAAATTAAAACCGTTTGCCCTAGCTAGTATAACATTGACCCTACTTTAAAAAATAGAAAATAATAATACAAGCCACGTTTCTGAAATGTGATTTATTCTGATAAAGTAATTGTGTATTAAGGCAATAAATGTATATTACAAAACAAGTTATACAATCAGAAACTGAACAATAAACAGTTAGGCTGGCCCTTAGGACAAACAGATTTAGTTTCTTAGCACATATAAATAGCCTTTGTGCGACTTGAACCCTAAATCATGGACTATTAAATGACCTTTGTTCAGTAAATCCTGTTACGTCGTTGGTCACATTGTGCCAAGGGATAAGACAGTACCACGAAATACTAAATAGTCATACCGTGTTTTAGAGTATGGTAATAACAAGGACTTAGAAGCTTAACAGCTACGGAATTTGCTAGTCAAGTTTTGTGTTAACGGAAAATCCTTCAGAATTCCTTTTGTTTAGCTTTTGTTAGTTGGTTTTCATGATTGTCTACATGACCTTTTTAACATTATAAGCAACTTTTCATTTTTTTCTTAAGTCAGTTTTTTTCCCGAAATATTTATAATTTAGCAAACAAACACCCTCCAAAAACCCGAATTACCCGAATTTTGCAAAATTCCGAAAAAAATACCAGTAGATTTTCAAAATTCAAACGTTCACACGTGTCTTGGTAAACTCCTCAACTTCTGGTACTATTCTCATCTCAATCCTCCCAAAATCCTCGGAGATTTGACCAAAATACGTCTCAGGCAATTTGTTGGTTGGTTTTCATGATTGTCTACATGACCTTTTTATATTTTAACAACATGAAAGGCAAGCAAGCACACGGCCTAGGCCTTAAGCCACCTTTGTTAGTCAGACACTCAACAGATACTGCAGTTAATTCTTACAAGTTACCATACTAGACATACTCAACTGTATTGAAATTATTACACATAATATGTTTCAATCTAAAATTCTAAAATGATCTGTAGTTGTATCAACCACAACGCTCAACTTTGTATAAAGCTGTTTGCTACCAAAACATTATAATCAACTCAAAAGCGATATCAGCTAACTAAAGATATTGAAATTAACTCGTTGTGAAACCATTCCGCAATTTCCCCATAGACCTTCATTTGGATTCTATAAAATTAATGAATCTGCATCTTAACATAACTTCATTTATAGTTCGATTAACCTTATTGAATGTCGTTATTGTCATCTTATTTAGTTGCTGAAATCTCAGGCAGGATTGCCTATTTTACACAGCAATTTTGCAGACAATGAGAATATTGACTTTTTTAACTTATTCTGTAGTAAAAACGATAAAATTTGTATAATTCAATGCTAAAGTGAAAATCTAACTAAACTACTCCATGGCATTGTTGTAACGTAAGAAAACCTAGAATTAACATAGCTTTCATACTGACTTTCTCGTCTACTATTGTTATGTATTCAAGCTCAATTTATTTGATATACAATCAAAGTCAAGGTTAAAGGAAAACAATAAAAAGAAACAATACAATGGCAACGGCTATTTGTTGATCTTGTAAGCACGGTGCTTTAGTGAAAAATGTCCTCGTACCATCTCTACAATATTTGCCTTTTGCTGATAAAATAAAACAAGTCATTAAAAGTGTGTTACCAATTACAATTTTCCGACGATGGAATCGCATAGCATAACTTATAGAACTTCAACTTAAGTAAATAACCGTCTGTTTTTAAACTGAAAGAACATTAATTATTTATTACAGAGTAGGGTCTTTAACAACAAATAAATTATGCTTGTTTATTGCTGTTGTTTCAATCAATTAAAACATTTATAAACTAGTATTTAAAAAAACATGTTTATTCAACGTTATTAATTTGTAAAAAATAACTTGAAAACTATTTGTAGAGTTGATCAATGCACAACTTGTTTTATTGAAACCATAAAAATTGCTGTTCTGTGATGGAAACAACCCTGAAATATAAAGAAAATATCGGCTGTTTGATACATTTAACCATAGTTTAAATAAAATTTTGTTCATAATAAATATTCAACCATCAACTCTATAAAAAATGGTTTCAGGTTTTGTGATAACAAAAAATAACGTCGTGTATCCCTCATTATGTAACTGTTAGGTAAGGTAAGTAAAACTATTGCCTTACAACAACTGTCTTGGGAATGGGATTAAGGGTTGTAAGTCAATGATACCGTAGTTGTACTAACGGAGTCGGAGTCCATCATCAAATTATATTGCTTAATAGTTGTAGGAATATTAAATATTGCCTCCCAGGAATAACAACATCGTTACCATGCCAAGGGTTATATGTAAATATTGACAGTTAGTAGTGATGTGTTTAGTTTGATAATCTATTTGAAAAACACGTTAGTTTGGTGGTACTCAAACGGAATTGTAGCGATTAATATACCGTTTTGGTGTCACGTGTCGGAAAGGTTGTAGGTAAGTAGTAAAAAGACGAATTATAAAACAAATTTCTATAAAAATATTTGTTTCGGGTGAAATAGGTTACTGCTTATTTATCTTTCTTAAATTGCTTACAAGAACCAGTCAAAAAGCGATTAATTAATTCTATTATTTTGCCATATTTGATTTCTCGGCCGCCGGTTTATTCGCTGAATTTAATTTCTTACGGAGTCCGAAGTTTGCCGAGTGCACTCTCGCGCCCTCTCGGACTGCTGTTCATTACATTTATATTCCAACTTATTGAATAAATTGCCTCGGGTGATTAATCGAGTATTAATTGCGGTATCGTTTAGCACCTTCTTTGTCCATTAAGCAACGGACCAAGGTATATTTCAATTTGGTGAAAACTTGAAATTGTATTTCAGGAGATCGATTATGATTATCAAAACACTCGTTACTATTTTGAAATTGTTGAGAGATTAGTGGGTAACAGTTAAATGGTGCCGTTTGTTTGATCGAAGTAATATTGAAAGTCTTAACTCTGAATAAATTAATCTAACCATGAATAAAATTACGACAGAAACAGATTCACCTTCACTATAGTGTTTACGGTTGTTATCTACTAGAAATCAAAATGATTGATCTAAATTACCTTATTCCCGAATTTAAACGATTTAAATTTTTGACGACCTCCGTGGTCGAGTGGTTTGCACGCCGGTTTTCAAGGCGTCACCATCTCTTGAGGTCCCGGGTTCGATCCCCGGCTGGGTCAATGTAGAAAATGAACTTTTCTATATTGTCTCAGGTCTGGGTGTTTGTGATACCACCGTTGTCTCTGATTTCCATAACACAAGTGCTTTAGCTACTTACTTTGGGATCGGAGCAATGTATGTGATGTTGTCAAATATTTGTCAAATATTTATTTATTTTATTTAATTTGTTTTCATCGCGAGCTCCATACCGACCGACCGACCGACCTGTTCTATTCCATTGAACTACATGCAAGATCAGTAACAAGTGGACGGGGACACACTATAATACTCTGCCGCAACACAGTTTAAACTAGTGTGGAGGTAGGAGCCAACTTTTACTTTTTACTAGTGCTATTCTTTACCTACACTATAACAGCACATGGAATTGCTCTTAGTACCTAACTAGTATTAAAGAAAACATTGTAAAATGTCAAAATAAACAAAATTCATTTCATTTCCATTCAATTGAAGTAAATATCTACAATATTTCTGGCTGTTACAATTATCGAGCAATATGAACGCCGCAGTCGGATCGTCCCAGATGAAATTAAGTTATGCCATATTCGAGGAAGCGCTTCCCACCTTTAAGTTGCCAATTAGCATCTAAGTACGCCAGTCAGTGTTGTCACCGTTCGTTGGCGTGAATTCACTAAAATTATCACCTCTAACTCATAAAACCAATTGTTTTATCTAGTTTTGTGCTACTACAAACCTAGCTTGGATGAAGAAACCTAGTCAAGTAACCTCAAATCGTTAAATAAGTTCCATTGAAAAATATAAAACACTTACATAATAGGTAGAAAGGCTTTTTCGTACAGTTATTTAAAGTTGATAATTGTAAAAACGTTCAAAACGTAGAAAAAAGCACAGTACTACGTAGCAAAAGCAAAAGTTGCTACGGACTACGATAATATGTCTACGAATATTGCTACGACGCTACGACCACAGAGTAAACAAAAATCTTCTTACAAATGTGTATATCGTAGACAAAAACATGACCTACCCCAAGATAAACTAAAGCTAAAACCGTATAGAAGCTTATACAATGAAGGTTTTACCTTATTTTTACTATTTACTTTTTGTCTATTATTTGCTGCCTAAAACGGTTCTTAACGGGTTACACTTACATTTAATTTGTGGTAAAGAAATATGATTAGCAAAATTTAATTTAATATACTTGGTGCTAAAATCTAAAAGGAGATACAGCGAATAATAATTAAGTAATTGTAAAATGGTAATAATTTTAGGAAAGGACGATTAATTGGAACATCAAAGGTCTCCTTTCAAAGGACCTCGAAGTCGCGATCTTTCTCGATACTAAACCGTTTTAATTTTATTGAAATATTAAACATTTTCTACATTTAAAGTCTGATATTTTATTTAAATCGGAATATACTGCTATTGATGTAATATTGATGCACTACACATGTATTTTTGAAAAAATATTGAAACATAAAATTAATGTTTTAAGTATTTCTTAGGACTGATAAATGGTAGAAATAGAAACTAGTCTATCAGAATTTATAAAAGTGTACTCTGTTACATTGTTATGGACTAACTATAACCGTGTTATTGTTCTAAGCCAGGTACGTTTGTCTGCCAAAAATGGAAAAAATAATGGGACATACAAAATTTTTAATATCTTTTTGGATCTCAAATTGAAAAACATTGTTATTAAATTAACCTGATTATTTACTTTAATTTACTTACATATTTTTTTAAGTAGCTCGCCAATCTACCATAAAATAATGATAAAGCCTTTGAATAGGTATAGGTAGTTGATGTACCGACTATACCAAACTCACAATGGGTAACTCATAAAAAACTTTCACTTCCATTATATGACTGGCGATATTTTTTATGTAAGTTAGGACTCCTTATAAGAGTTATATGATCCGTCTTGTATCTATTTTTGGATAAATAATATGAACCTTTCAAAATGTACCTTTTACAATGTTATTGCGATACGTATTTCTTTTGACACATTTGTATATTAAAATTTCGTTTCTAGAGTAAAGATGCAAAGTTTTTGGGTCGGAACCATTATTTTTATTGTTTTCAAAACATATTTTTATTTAGGATGCGACTACGTACGGTATTATTTAAAGAAAATTACCACTATATTTACGGTGTTTTAATTCATTGACAATTTAACTTCTATTAACTTCTATCTAGTATTTTTATCCAGCTCAACTTATTTGCCTGGAAGAAATTGCTTTTCAGCGATAAGGCCGCCAATTGTTCTTCTTTTGTGTACTACTGTGTAAATTTCTATGGTGTATAATAAAGAATATTTTATCTTATCTAGGCGTTCATGCACACAAATAGAAACCACTAATTTATTAACTCTTATATAAAGAAAGCATTGTGAAACAATTGAATAAGTTTCTATATCGCATTTGCTAAACTTCAAGATGAACCAAATTGGTTCAGAAATCTTTTTCTTGAAATAGAAGATGTTTGACAGACGACCTCATAAATAAATAGATATGTTAGGAAGAAGTTAATAAGAGCTATCTTAAATTAGTAAATTGATAACACAGTGTAAGTATGTGTGTCAACGGTCCTTTATATTCAATGTGAAATTGCTTGAATTTCAAAGAGTCTCATTGAGATAAGTATGTAACTATGTAGGCAGGTACAAAATAGGTTGTCGTATGTAGGATCGACTTTAAAGTAGAGTGGTCTTGATTTCCTTTGTAAATGAAAACGCTCATCATCAACAGCACTTAAAATTATCTCTTGTGACATCAGATCCGCGAACAATTTCCCCCATTATCACTTCTGGTTTATTATATAGTGTCACAAAAGTTGTGGTAATTGTCGGACAGACTAGGATTAAACAGTATGTTGGAATTTAATTGCGACCTTTTGAAAATGATGAATTTTAATTTGGTGAATTTGCGTTAATAAATAAAACTTATAAATATGTTTTACCATTTTGAGAATAAAAGCTAATTAGAAGAAAACATTATGTACCATTTTGAGAATAAGAGCTAATTGGTAGAAAACATTATGTAACAATTAGGTGAATTTAGAAGTAGAGGAGCTCGATGGCGCAAAAATACCTATACTTAGGTATTTTTTCCTAACTATCTACTGTCATTAACGAACGAACAGACGAACGAGAGTAAATTACATCTGAGGCGTTACCTCGGCAGGATTATGCAGTGAAAGTAGTCCGTGGCCCTTACCATCGATTCATATAAAAGCTCGATCGACGGGCGAGCTTTAGCGCGGTTTTGTTGGCTCTCATCTGGTAAAGCTCGCTGGTTGATCAACGCCAGTGAGCTGATGCGCCTGGTAGTTTGAATTTCATCTTAGCATTTCTACAAACTAATAAAAGCAACTGTTTAAGCTCGTCCGTGTATCACGAACGACAAGCCGCGAGCAAAACCACAATCGCGAACATAGTAGTTGTGGAAGTGAGACGCTGTCCCTGTTTTAAGACTGCTTCTTTATGAGACCATGGTAAGGCTCCCGGACAGACGTCACTGATCCCTGGATCAGGTGCAGCGTTGCAATGTGATTTTTGTCCTTTTAACTATCAGCTACAACGTCTTTAATCCCTCACAAATTATCTCCTAGACCTGTGTGTACAAACAAGGTGCTTCTTGGCAAATTACTTGATATAAATCAGTGTTTTAGGGGTAGCTCTTAAAGTGATTAGCTGTTCTTTTTCTTGTGGTTTTCGGGTGCGATAATGAAGATCTATTACTAATTGGTGGCATTGTAAATTATCGTTTGTATGAAATACAAAAAATACTCGAATTCGACAAAACTCGATTATTTAATTATTTTTAAATACGGGACAAGGACAACTATCGAGATAACTAACAAGGAAGGTGTTAATGTTAAATTATAATTGGTACTATATCACAATCCATAGGATTATTCAAGCATATCTGTCAGACTTTAAAACTATTACAGCTTGTTTTCGTTGTGCCGTTTTTTCTCTCACGTCAATCGTCACATTTATATATGACAGACACTTCGCAAATTGTGTGAAACCAAGAAGAGCTTTGAATAGGACGTGAACATCAAGAGCAACAAAATGCGGAATCCTAATGAGTACCTAGCTGCATGATAAAACGAAGCGGAAAAAGAAGTGGCAGCCAAGTGGCTCACGAGTGCGTGTTACGTTAATGCCAGGTTGTGGGCATGTGGCAGATTAGGAGTAGACATAAAAATATGAAAGCTGCAGACTGTATATTTGTGGAAAGCTCTGTCACAGACTTTTCAACGTATTAGGTACTTACTTGGGTTTATGAAGTCTATGGTAGACAAATATGTTTTGATGCGTTTACCCCATAATTACTCAAAATGTCTTAAAAGTCTAATCAATGAATGGGACGCGCGGATAAGCTATTTTATCACTGTGTTGTGTAGGTATTTTATCCAGCGAAGAACTACGTTTCAGACCTTTGCTCGCTGTATACCTACTATAACGCAGTACTGCCAACGTTGCGTTTAGTCTATTACTTGTAAATTGTCAAGGTTGAGAAAACAATAATGATCACTTTTATCAATTTGGTGAGGGAAACAAGAAATTATTAATTTGCAAAGTAACAAATTAGGAATTCTAATTTTGAACGTTTGATTTAATTTAATGTTTACTTCTTTTATTTAATGTTTACAACAGTAGATCTTAATCTTGCTCTACCACTACCTTTAAATTTATTTATTACACTTGTTTAACTTTGGAGATTACTTAATTACTTTCATTAAATCAAGTGGGTATACGGGATCCCTTCTTTGTTTCTTGACTTCGTTAAGCAATGGTAAGTTGCAAGTCATAAGTGAAACTTAGCTAGGGCAGTAAAAACTCTACTAGCTCATAAAAGTTCAGCCTATCTGCGGTCGTAATCTCAGTTTCACTACAAGATGTTTAGTTTGATGCGAAAAGTTAGGAGATTGTTTCAACTATGTTATTTGCTAAATAAGCTTTTTATTGATAGTTTCTAATTTAAATAGTTTGCGGAATCGTTCGTTTTTGTTTCACATTTTATCTCTTGTATTATAAAAGTGTCTTTACAATGTCGTCTTGAGATGATACATTCCACACCCCTGTGGTACAGGGCTGTCACTCGGTTTTTTTGTAAATTAATGAAGTGGACATGAAGAAGTCAACTCAAAGAAAATTCCCAAAAGATTTTTATGACACAGATTGCTTGTTAACACAATAACGAATGAATTTTATAGCGTTTTCTACACCCATAAATTCAAATATGAGTACTCATTGAGTGACATGAAAGGTTAGAGGTTATTTGTCTGCGGCGGACAGGAAAATATTCATGAAATAAATAAAACGCCTTTATTGCGCGGCCCTTTTTAGAGATCCCTAGTTCAAGTTCAAACATGTTCTAATTATCCGACTGCGAAAATATAGGAAAATTAAGATAAGAAAAGAATAAGCAGACTTGCTATTTAAATGTATTTTTGACAGATGTATAATAATAATTGGATTTTGTAGTGATATATCAAAAAAAAACATGAGATATATTATCCTACACTAAAAAAGAAAAGAATCAAACTGGTCACATATTTTAGTGATTGAATAGTTACATCAAAAGTTGAATCAATTACAGACCGTTGTGTTCTGTTCTCACAGAGGATAAATCAGTTCACAGTTCCAGCGTCTCTTCTTTACCCATGGTACGTTAATTAATATCCAAGCTTTTACCCAAGAACGGGTAAGGCAAGGTGGAAGCGCACTTCACCATAAATCAAGTCAGTGATCCATTATGTAACTTGCGACAAAATGAACAAAATCTGCAATTTTTAATTTGCCTTTTCATTTATATCGCACAGAATAACATGGCAATATCTACAGCTATAAATCATTTTTGTATCCAATGGAACTAGATCGTAATTTTAATATCTCAAGAAGAGCCAACGCTCCAATAAGTACTCCTTTCCCTCATTACATAATTCGCACACTATTATATTTATTAACTTCAAGGCCTACAGAACCTTTTGTCTCCTCTTGACCTTTTTTGTTGTTCCCGGTGACTCCCTCGGGATATCAAGCAGAGGCATGTCGCAGACACCTGTCAGCTCGTGGATATCCTTCTTGTTCAGATGTCGTCGCTAACCTACTACACGTTTTCCTTGTAAAACTGAACTAAAACATTAGTTGGCACTATTTCGCAACTCAGCTAAACCAGATTTGAATGGCGGTGTTCTATAAATAGATATCGTTATCTTAAAAAAAAGATTCCGACGAAGTGAAAACCTCCTCCTTTTTTTGAAGTCTATTTTTAATGCTCAACGGGATAGTGCTTGGCCTTCACCTTACCTGATGTTAAGTGACGATAAGGCCGAAGGTGGAAGCGCACTTCACCCGAAATCCTTATCACTGAGGAACTGGCTACATATCTCAATCTCACCTCTAACTGCCGGATCACAACAATTATTAAATTGTTGTTATGGCGTTAGACTTGGTGGTAGCTACCCAAGGCAAACTTAAAATAAGCCTCTACCACCAACCAAACCGAGTACAAATGTTACCCCCTCCCCTGGAAATCGAACCCAGGACCCCTGCGTCTTACCCGTGGGCGAACCACTATGACTAGACCATATAGAGGCGGTTAAAGTCGGTTAAAAATAGAGATGTTGTTAATACCTTCATTACTACTAATCACGATGATTAAAAATTGCGTTATCGTTATAAGTAATATTGGGGCTTAGACCATCTTGGTAGTGGAGTTAATGAAAGAGAAAAATATTGTAAAATGTCAAAGAAATAAAATGCTTAATTTAAGTACTTAATGAAACAATATATTCTAATGTCTGGATTGAGTCCTTGGTTTTAGGCACGTCCCATTTCCAATACACTTACAGCTAAATCTAATCAAGAGGTGATTGTTGTCTACACAATAATAAAATTAGTGCCATTGATTCCGCGTTAAATGGGCGTCTTAACGTCATCGCCAAGTGCTTCTCTGTTGTTGGAAAATAACACAAAAGATGTCGATATAAAAGTACTGGGGATCAGTGTCTTCCGACATTTTATAAACCTGATGTGTGTTCCCCATTTCCTGTCACTTACTTACTCGCGTTACGGACGCAAACATATTTTCTTAACACTTTCATAACATCGAGTTACTGTTTTCGATTTAAAAACGATTTCGCCTCTATAAAAGTTTACCTTTGCCGCGCCGATTCTCGAGTGAGAGATCCCTCTTGTAAAACTGTTTCGCAAATATTTACATATACAATTTAACTTGGGCACAGGAAGATTTCGAGTACATTATTCTTCGATTTCGCTAAAATAACATAAATGCACAAATGAAGCATGAAAATGTGTTATTTTACACTTAAGATATCCCTTTTCCAACAAAAAAATAATTATCTTATTCAGTTCATAAATAAAGAAATTATACGACTGATCATCGAGGTAGTTCAAACAAAATCATACTATTTTCGTGCTTTTTTCAAGATTACTTGAAAAGTACTGAACCGATTTCCAAATTTTAAAAAATGGGACCAACTTGGAAGTTTACCTAATATAATAACGTTTGAATCATTTCAATCGGTCCAGCCGTCTTTGAGTAGGTAATCGGTGGACATACAAAAAAAAACAAAAACAAATATACAGACGAACAGAGAACCTCCTTCTTTTTTGGAAGTCGGTAAAAATGATGAGGTAGTAATTGAATATTTTTACTGTATTATTAAAAAAAATCGATTTTATATTTAAAATATTTTGAAATGACCCAATATGTATAACATCGTTGGATTTTTGTTTTAGCCTAATTAAAAACGAGCATCAAAAAGAAAAGCTACATTCTATGGTACTTACAGTATAAACTAAAATTTGCACGGCGTTTGGGTTGCTTTGGCAGGCCGCGAGGCAGGTCAATTACGGCTGAAGTGTGTCGGTCACACCGGGCCATGGCGGACGCCATTGTTCCCATAATCAGCTCTCGCCGTGACTGATCCATATTGACCAGCATTATTGGCAAGGTGACCTGTGATAGGCACCGCCACGATAATTAAATTATACTTTCCATGCTAGGTAGGTAGGTATAGTATAACAATACTAACCCCCTTACTAATTAAAGATTGTATAGTAACTGCTTTGCTCTCTCGTGATCTGAACAGATTTAAATTAAAATGTAACTGAAGGTTTTGCTTACTATTTAAGTTGCACCACAGTGGCTGTGAGCTCTCTAATTAGTGGGCAAGTGTTTGTCCAAATTGTCGCAGCCATGGGTCAATCAACACGTGGGCATTGTTCCTATGAAATTGAGCCGGGTTATGTTGACTCAGTGTTAATGAAGAGTTTTCACAAGACAACGTTTGTATGAGATAATTATACTATATCTGATATGTTATAGGAGGTAAGTGTGTCCTACGAGTCTGATTGATAAATTCCCTTTTGACACAACTGAATTTCAATCTGTAATTTTTACATTAGCTTAAATAACAAATTTCATATAAAAACATAAATTTGCCAGTGTCAGTTCAGATTTTTGTCCATTAACTGTTCTCAGTTAATGGACAAAAATCTTTAATATTTCCAACTTTTGTCGCTTCTAATATTCATCCGTCACTATAGTCTCACGGGTTATTCATTATTCATAGCAAATTAATAGTAATAAATGTATACTTTTTTATATTTTGAGTCACTGTATCTTAATACCTCCGGGAGATATTTTCTTTGTACCTCAGTGAAAGTTACTAGTAAAAATAAAAATATCTATTCACTAATATCACTGACTGTTCTATACAATACATGTATTTTTTTAGTCCAGATTACTATGGAAGAGTGGCATTATCTTTTCCCAGTTTGGGCCAAAATATAGCCTAGTCTGTCCTGCGTCCACGGTAGGGGGTCTACTTATTCACAAATGAATGGATCAAACAGCTTCTTCCGATTTATGAGAAGTAAACACGGCCATTTAAAGTATGGTATTGAAAATAGCGGTGCTCCTATTTGTTTTCACTTATTATAAATCCTATCACATGCCGCCATTTCGAAACCGAGTTATATTATAACTTAGTATACTTACCTTCAATAGTAAAATCTGTTGAATAGTTGAGTGTGTAGTTTATGGCAGGTATACACGCTGAAATTTTAATCATTTGTTCAAAAAAAAACAGCTGTTCCATACAAAAGTGCTTTTGATTTTGAAATATAAGTAACAATTTTTTCATGTTTACAGAGCTTTAAAAAGCTTTGTTCAAACTTTGTCAAAGAATTTTCACCCACTTAGTTAAGTTTAAACACAGTTACGCAACAGTTTCGCATATTTGTTAAAGTTATTCGGACTGACGGGACTGACGAAGTATTTGTATCTTGGCAGAGTACCTACTTCCTATTTTGAAGTATACTTAATATTTTTGGTGGAGCACTTCACTGCAAAGGCGAAATGAGAATTCTTTTATAAAAAGCAGTTTTTATTTTTTGGTCTCGAAAGTAGGTGAGAGAGTTTTATTAGAAAAAGTTTTACTTTTATTATAATTCATACTAGCTGACCTGATAGACGTTTTCTGTCCTAATTTCTATAATTTAGTTTGCTATCATTTTGAATGACTATCCTCCCGATTGTTTCTGATAACTTTTCTTTGACCACAAATAAAACAAAAACAGAATAACACATCACATATTTCCTTCGTTTGAAATATTTCTAATTCGAAAAGAACATATATTAACATAATAACAAAAAATTAAAAACCCCCCGACCACTACTTATTGTATGGTCTGTGCACCCGACAAACGGCAAATCGTTCCAGCCAGTGCACAACGAGCAGCAATTTGATTTTTATTTAAAACAAAATAGATGAATAAGAACTTCAAGTTATTTGAAGGTGGATCAGTTATAGCTAGATAAACCTGCTTTTAGGTGCCTTTACTTGCCAACGGCATAAATGGTTCCGATCTAAAATCGCGCTACCGATCTGTCCCGTCCCTCACCTGCAGCTGCAAACGTAAGCCTTCTGCCCGAGCGTAAAAACCTTTGAAGCCAGAATCAGCGTCGAACGCATGGGTCTTCACTCTTACAATTGGGTCATTTTGGGGCAGACAATGAAACGCAATAGGCAATATCGCATTAATTTGCGATACTCGAAACATTAGGTACTACTCGATTCTCGAGAGCGGTGTTTGTATCAATGTTAATATCTCATTATAACAATAGAATCATCAAAAATACAGATATGATTAATTAATACATTATTTCTTTCGCTGGGGAATGCCGATTTCCTTTTTTTTATTTCCTTTTTCAAAATAAGTATTACCTTTATTTTTAGTAATATTTACAAGTGTTTGTTCTTCTGTAGAGAATTCCTAAATATAGGTACCAACTTCATATTTGTTTAAGTACCTACCTAAAGACCTTTAATTCTCATTTAAATATTCAAATTATTCTCGTGTTGTATCAATTTCAAGTACTTAAATAATTCAAACAATAAAATTGGATGTGTGTTGTGTGTACATTTCAAGCTGTCTATCAACAAAATGGTTTAATGTATTATTTTTATTCTTGTTACAGATAATTTGAATTCACATTACTACTAACAGCAATATGGTAAGTACTTTTTTGCAATAAGTTGTGCGTTGTTTATGCTATTTTACAACCACTTTTCATTCAGATGCAAACAATTTACATTCTTCTATACTTACATGTCAGTAAAAATGTACAGATCGCATTGCATTGTGAATATGGTTTCGATCTTCGAGTCAGTAATTAAACATTTAAAGACTGTCAGCTAACTCGAATAAATTATAAATCCTACTTTAGATAACTATAGGATTATCGATCGAAAGACTTTAGTTTTGAGCTTCGTGGTTACCTGCTCAACTTGGGGAAATTTTGAATGAGAGATTTCTTACTTCAATTCAATCATAAGTCCTATCTATACTCAGTAGAGCTTGTACTATGATGATTAAACGGGTAGAATAGGTATGTCCTGTCGGCCCATGAAAATGTTGAGCACTTTAGTACTGTGTCCAATTTAATATCTAGTATATTATATAGTAACAAATTATAGGCTAGATACAGTACAGGTAGGGGTTAAATTAGGTTGGCTAGTAAATTAATTGCATCAAGTGCTAGTCTTACTTACGTGTCTAATTATCTACCTATTAGCTTTTGTTCTCGATTATAATAGGTGGGCGGTCTGTAATATATTTTTCACTCATCTTGCTCAAAAAGTCCGTCATTGTAACGTACAAGAGCCGAGATAAAATAGCATAATAACCCCTAGGGGATAATTGAAAAGTAGAGTACACAACTCGTGAAAAAAAAATTCATCTCGGGATCCAACTTAGTCCCTCGAACTAAATTCCCTCTTTTTTCACTTGTTGTATAATCTACTATTATTTTCTCGCAATCGTAGTGAAAAGTATAGTGTAACACACGACGCTAAAACCCATTGTAACTCGGTTTCTATTTATTCCCTCGCTAAAGCTCGGGAATAAAACTACCTCGTATGCAATGGGTCATTTTAGCGTCTTGTATAACAATCTACTATAGGTAAATACTTACATTTTGTACTGTATTGTACCTATAACTTACATAGTTTTATTTTTATTTTATTTTATTTATTAGGTTTGTACAACAATACATTTTAATAAAGTAATACTTATTTTACTTATAACTAATTGCCACAAATTATTACAGGCAAACACAACATGTTTTTCTTATATGTTTCTATAGCTTTTCTTTATCACGTAACATCTTTTTATATAACATTGTTATTCAATTCGTTTACAATGTTCATTTTTAATATGTACATAGATAATATTTTTCAAAATAGTTAAGAATATGCGTAAGTAAATATTATTTTTGGTATTGATAAAAAAAATACTAAAATATCTTCGAAAATACAAATCCTTTCCATTCATGATTCGTGGCAGCAATTTCAACTGGTGTCACAAGTGTTTACCGAGTGCAACAAGTGTCCAGGCCAGAGGCAGCAAATATTGATGGCAGGCAGTCACCGGACATCCGGGCCAACGGGCCTTCCGTCCGGTTTGGACGGCTGGGCCGCTCACGATTTCACATGCTTTGAAGTTTAAACTGAAATTCTTAGTGATTGCGACCCGGGTTCCAGTATTGCACCGTGTGTAGTTCTTACGCAATGTAAACATGCAGCTATAGATATGATACTTGGAGTGTACAGCTAACTTATAAATCAAGCATACACCTAGTACTAGTATGTTATATATTAGTACTTATTAGTATATTTTTTACACGACTGTCCAAAAAAAGATGAGTGTATTGTGTTCAGAGTTATATCACAGATTAAATCTAGGTTATATTTTTGTATGTATGTGAGTTTCCACCATAACTTCTAATTCCTGAACAGATTTGGATGTATGCGGTATTGTTAGAATCCTTACATCACTCCGAGGATAGATAGATAGATGGATAGATTTTTAAGTCGGTTGCATGACGCCTCGTCGTGAGAGGGTCGAAATTTCAATCGTGAGGATGGGTTTAAATTGTCGAGTGTCTGGAATCCAGTAGTCCGGTTGTGCCAAAACAACAAAAATCTAAAAAGTGCCGTTTCGCGTACAGATACAGTGTCGTGTGTCAAGAACAGATTCGAGTGAATAGTGAGTTTGCAGACAGTGGTACCGGTATCGAGCGTAATAAAAGAACTAGACGGAGGGTAGACCGATTCGTCTGCCAACAACATCTACGCGCACGCAACAATCGACAGTTCTTCCGTGATCATGGCGCATGCAACTGCGCCCAAATATCGGAGTCTCAAAAATAAACAGGTACAGTCGAGTTCATTAATATGTTGGCATTTTTGACAGGCTGTTGACCTTTATTATAAAGCCATAAAGGTTGATGAGCTGTCAAAAGTGCCAACATATTAAAGAACTCGACTGCACATGGTGTAAATCCCGATATAGTTTATTCTAATAACGCATGAGTTCAGTTTGCATAGAGCCGTTAAAATTGCAATCCATCATAAGTACACACAGTTCAAAATAAACACTTATACGGTTACAAGAAATTATACACCGTAGATTGATGAACGAGTTCCAAACAACACCGTCTGATCTCCGAGGAGGATATTCAAATGAGTTTGCTTAGGAAAAATGATTGATGTAAAGATCTTTTGTAGAGAAAGTGACTCCTGTAAACGAGATAAAGGTAAATACCAAACTTTCACACTTCTAAAAGGTGAAACTAGAATTGTGAGGCATGCGCCGCGAACTGCAGATGCTCAAACTGAGCATGTAAACTATGATCGACAGATTGAAGCTTTTTTTTGCAGAACCGTTTATATTAATTTATATCACCCATATTACAAGCTTTGCTTAGTTTGGGGTAAATGGCAGTGCCATTGAAATTGCGCAAGCATTGTCTATCAGCCACTTTTGATGTTCCCACTGCTGGGGCACAGGCCTTCCTTATGGGTGGTAAGGAGGATGGGGCCATAACCCACCACGCGGCCCCAATGCGGATTGGTGGGTGTTAACGACTGCAAATGCAGCCGGGACCAACGGCTTAACGTGCCTTCCGAAACACGGGGGAGCTCGAGATAATAAATTTTTGGTCACCCATCCCATGGCCGACCCTTGCGAACGTTGCTTAACTTCCGCAATCGCTGGACCAGGCGCTAAACCACTGCGCCACCGAGTTCCTCATGCGCCATCGAGCTCCTCTACGCCACCGAGCTCCTCGGTTTTACTTATTTAGTTTGCAAGCGAGCATTGTATTACTTATTTATTTATTTGTAGAATGAAACCGTTTTAGTTCGATAATAGGTATCACAATGACATGATAGGACCATGAGGAAATCCCTAGTATTTTTCTAGGAACACGAGAAAATGGTCCAAGTAATTATCGTTTGATGTTTGCGTTTAGTGCGAATATAATTATTGAGCATTAAGTTCTGTGATGGTGACCAAATTATTATTATTGACGGAACGTGATCACAAGTTGACAAAAAGGACACGATAACGGTGTGGTTCTGTTGGTCGTTTATATTGAGCGAAAAGTCACTATTGTCCACAGCAAGATAATAATTAAACAAACCACTAGAGCGGAATAAATTTATTAAACCAGACTTCATAAGTAATTAAGCACAGTCAACCGCAGATAACACAAATAAGGAGAATTACCTCAAAACATTTCATATACCTACTCATTATGTAGTTTGAAATAAAAAAGAAATCAGCTGTTAACCACTGGCCTTCTTACTTTATCTACAAAAAAGCCTGCTAAGCAGCACTAATTCATCTTGAATTCAGAAAACAAATCACAAACAAAGGTATGTTATATGTTGTCGACTCTCGATTGTAAAATCAAAGCTCATAACTAAAGCTTTGTTCCGACACGTGGGTAACTATACCTATTCAAGTTTCCGAGATCGCCGTTAATGACGCCACTCTGAAGTTTCCCACATGTTCCCGTGTCATTCCAGCCGTGGTGCACCAATCTTCGTGCAGAAGCAGTTAAAAGTAACAGCACAGTAGTACTTATACAAATTATGGCTACTTGTTTGTGTTTTTACACTTAGTGAGTTTTACGTTCTTTTAAAATCAACACACATGCAAGGCAATGTACCTCTACTGGAACGTTTTTCCTGGAAAAAATATAAATGATAAAAACAACATGTTTTAACTTTTAATGAATATGAGCATGTTTACGAAATAAATATTCTCGAAATGGTACCTACAGTCAGAGGTTAGAAAAATGCAATGGAAATGAAAACGTGAAGGCGTAACAAACGAACAAACTAACAAACAAACAAACTGACTTTCACTTTCATAATATTAGCAAGGATAAATAAATACAAACTACACACTAAAATTAAAAAAACAAGAATCTTAAACCGAATTGCCCTTTTTGTGATGTCAATATTGCATACTGCATTTTGGTTTGATACATGTTTTGGGAACGGATATTTTGGCGGATATTTAATATTTTGATGGCTCTCTAGTGTGACAAGTTGAGAGGTTTTGTCTTTGTCGAAGTGCCAAAAATCACATCCCGATGAAAACTTAATAGTGATATCGGTCATTTACACTTTCGTCAAAATTTTTGTCGAGTTCGTCATTCACTCATATCATGCTACGCCTGCCGCGGAGTTTAATAAGCCAATAATTAACAAAATGTACGAGTATATCTACTGCTAGAAGTTAACTGTGCGGTCGCAGAGGGCGAACCACAATTGCTCGCTTGCTTCTCTACCTAAACAGGGTTGCCAATCTTTGGAATAAACAAAAGGTATATATATTTTTTTCCTATAGTTTTCTACTTGTCTGGTTACAAGGCAGGAAATTGCGCTCGCACATGTCATGTTTTCTCAAGATTTTTTCAATCTGAGTGCGTAAATGAAAATGTGTCTCGGCCACTTTTTGCAATATAAGATTACGGACATTTCAACATATATTTCAGTTTTGAGTTTCTGAAGTACAAAAGTTATAGTATTTGCCAGTTCAAATAACTGTTAGAAACGATAACTTTTTGTACTTTAGCAACAAAAAACTGAAATATATTTTAAAATGTCTGTAATCTTATATTGCGAAAAGTGGCCGCAACACATTTTTCAATTGCCCACTCAGATTTAAGAAATCTTGAGAAAACATGAAATATGAGAGCGAGAGAGCTGCAGTCAGCGGCAAAATCGCTACGGGCTCTTAAATGTAGTACACAGTGACAACCACGTCAATCATTGACCGTAACACTCTCACGTCAATCTTTACAAGTGTAAAGATATACAATGAGGCAATTGTATGTAAAGTTAGCACGTTTAGTCCTATTTATTTTATTTAGAAAAATCTTTTTTTTAAATAAAATTTACCCTTCTTGATATTCAGAACTCAATGACAGAAGAAATAAGTAGGTACCAAAAAAAGTAAATGGCTATTCCAGACAGAACAAGACCTGATTACAAAGATTACAATTCAATCAGAAAAAAGTCGGGGGAATCTCCAATCAATTTTAATTCGCGTAGACGAAAAACAATTTCGGTACGACCATTTCTGTCGGTTTCGTGTCCGTAATGGGCAACCCTGGACACCTCCTGGGATACAGTACAGTGATGGAGCCAGCTGGACCCCATTGTTTTTATTTGCATTTCTTTTTTTATTGCAATCACCCGACACATTGCTTTTATTGCTCAGTTTTTAGAGATATAGTTTCACTGGGATGTAGACTGATTCAAAAATAGGAATCAACTTGCAAATATAATTTTGTTATTAAAATAAACAATATCTACAAAACAAATTAAGGTAAGTAAACAAATAAGAGACCGAAAACCTATTGAATAAATTCTGTACAAATTAAGATCATTCACTTCCAATTTCTAATTAAGTAGGTACTCGATGTTTTTGCTGTCATTTTGGAGAAAAACTTATAATGACATGAAAAAAGGCAGGTCTTATCCCCACTAGATTGTTTCTCAAATTATTTAAATGGCTAACTGAATGTAGGGCTGAAAGAGTTTAATTTGTGTTTTTAATTTCAAATTCAATTTGGCTTTCCCGTAAATCATATTTCTCGTTTATAATAAGTACCGTAAAGCCGATGGGACCTTATTCTGCCAATACCAAAACGCATTTGACACTTTCTATTTATTGTTAGTAACCTTTACATTGCTTTTTGCTGTTTTTATTGTCTATAAAAACAGTTCTAACAAAGAGCTATTAGTATAATCCAAAGTGGCCTATTAGAGAAGATATACTCGTAACATAAAATCAGGTGTTTCTAACAAAAAAGATTGTCGTAGATTAGCTGGAAGTTAATGTTGATTGATCGCTTGCTACTAAAAAGCTTAGCAGAAAAAGACAATTTTGAAAAATGAGAAAATCTTTTCGTACCTACCTAATAGAGTAACGGTTTTCTTTATTAGGTACGTAATTGCCACAGAACAAAAAAGTAAAGTAAAAAAAAACTTTCTTCTGTGGTTTTTGCCATGATTTTATGCCTATTTTATGTCGTAACCGAGTTGAGGTAGGTATAGTTGGGGATAATTAGACAGAGAAACAATCTTGTTGTAAAAAATTAACTTATGTACACATTAAAGATATTCAAATCCCATAAAAATGATGTGATTCACGTAAAAAATTACACAAGGACTTTTCCAGCCAGTAAGATTAAATTAATGATAGGACCTACTTAATTAAATGTAGCAAATAAATACACAATTAGGCACAAGTGACTTGTCAAGCAGTGTATTTATTGAGGGTCTGGAGTGTGCAGGTGGACAGCCCCTAAACAGTGGGTTCATTAAAGAGACGAGCCTTTGTCAACATAACAGACCGTCAGTATCGTTGAAGTCATTAAGAATCCTCTCAGAGAAGGATCAGCAAACAAGACGTGAGGATTGTTCCACGGATTTATTTGTAACCCAACTGAGGGCCTATACCTATAGTAACTCATTTATTAATTAATGTCATGGAGTGGGACGAACATCCGAATATCGCGATTCTACACAAAAATTAAAAAATCTGGCCACATATTTTAGACAGACTGACTTTGCCTTAGGTTTCATAGTCTACGGTCAGCCCGTCAAATAATCAACGAGTGCAGCGGCTGTGCTAAGTCTAAGGTGGTTTCACCTAAATCCTACTTTATTTCTATGAAATTTATCTTGTAAATTGTATAAAATTTAACCGGAACTTGTGAAACTTTGTAACTAACTTGGTAACTTGGAAAATTCGTTTGTAAAACAAAGGAAATGTTATACTTTTTTGTTTATATACCTATTCATAGTTTTGATACTCGTAGGTTAGCAAATTTCTTTGAGCAGCCTATTATATCCAATTGAACGAGTTTGATAGCCTATTTAAGTCATCGAAACATTCATTAAATAAGCAAAGTACTATTTTAACTTCTGATTGATTTTTTGCTAAAATAATAATAGTGAAAGTGAAAGTGAAAAAATTTATTCAGCTTAAAGGCATTTGTTACAAAAAATCAACACAATTTAAAAGAAAATTAGCCAAAATGGTCTCCAACCTCAGCTATTGCCACATCCTGTGCGACACTGATTTTCAGGTGGAGCCAAATGTTTTTTATAGCGACAACACTCGCCAAACAATGCAATAACATAATAAATCAATTTATGCTAACTTAGAACAGTTAGAACAGACATTTAGAACAGTTTCGCTTCAGTAATGAGATAGATGAGCATCGTTATATAAAAACAAAATATTAAGCTTATACAATAGATTAAACATATTCAAAAGTGCATAATTTATTAAATTTATATAAAGAATAGATAATTTATAATTATAGTAGGTCAAACAGTGTTCATTAGGTAGCGCTATTTATCTGTTTATACAGAATCAACTCTTTTATTTTTACCCGAAAAGAAGTCGCAGAAGTAAGGAGACGCAGGGGAGGTGGTATGTCGTTCCATATTTTGGTTGCAGCAAATTTAAAGCTACCCCTGAAAGCGGCTAATAAACTTGTATTGATGTTTGATGTAAAATCTAAGATCATTAAATATGTTTTAATAGACTTTCTGATATTTTAAATGTAAAGATCTCTTGAATCCCTATAATCTTATCTCTTGGTTCCACTATACTTTTTTATTTTTTTATTTATTAATTCTCAACATACACAATCATTACAGGTAAATAAACCTAATGCGATGGCGTAGTAGATACTATATAAAAAGTACTTGTATACCTAAGTACTTGCTTTTAGTATCTTCGACAGGTATATAAGTAGTTGATGTTTTTAATAAGAACTTACCTTTTTACGTGTATCAAAACCAAAAAGAAAGATCCATTCCAATACTGCTTGAGAGTAACGACGATTTTATTGAATTTTCTAAATACGTGTGGGGCATCAGTAAAATTTGATTTGTCAAGACCTAAATTGAATTCCCAAAGTTGGTAGGGAAACGGAAATAGGGAACACGATTAATTTATTAATTCTGCTTAAGAAGTGGTTTTCTATCGTTTTTAACATATTTTGTACTTATGAAGGTTAAATGAAAAAGGCTTATTTAAAGATTTATTTTATATTTATCAGATTTTATTTTGATGAACTAATTTCAAAAAATATTAATATAAGACTAGAGGCTCGAGTTTTTTCATTTTTTTTCGAAAATTTAATTTTATCTAATGTTGGAACAACACAGTATATGGCATCCTTCATCGTTCGCAATGATTACTTCTCAAAACTACAAATTGCTACATACAGCGTTCGAGCACACGACTCTCATTTATAAAATTGTTTACGGCTAAATTCTGAAAAAAACTTGGTTCAAGAAGACGAATTTGAGAACTTACTTTAAAAAATCTTAAGGCGTTTGAATATTACGTAAAAAGTATCCCTGAAAAATATATTTTTTACCCTTCAACAAACAATTCGGTTGTAGGTATAATATACGTAAACTATGAAAATATTTAATGGAATAAGTACAATATTTTTACGTGAAAGCAGTTGGACAGGCGACTAAATCGGCGTAATCCGGCGCCGGACGAATATCCGACGTACACCGAAATGCCGACTAGCCGCCAATACGGTATAATATTTTATAAGTAGGTAAAGAAAATAAAGCATTAGATGTTAAAATGCGTCGTAAATATATATTTTTTCTATTTGTACAGGGCTGGTTATTTGTAAAACACCAACAACGTCGTAGGAGTAGATTACCAACATCATAAATAACAACATAATTATATATTTTGTTCTACGACTTTTGATAATTCGTTAGATTTTACTTTCATACAAAAAAAATGTATCATTTTAATTTACCGTTCGTATGTTCATAACTCTACGCGCGGCGTGCGGAGCGCCTAGTGCGCGCGACCCGCCCGCCCCGCTCCCTTCCATAGACGTACAAAGTGTCGAACAGTACAATAAAAACTTGAAAATTCATTTTTGGTGAATGTATTGAGTTATGATAAAAGTCGTAGAACAAACATGGTTGTTTATGATTATGACATAAACTTAATATTCTTGAGCGTAGCGAAAATTTTTCTAAGTCTGTGGATTATGATTATGTTGGTAATCTACTCCTGTGAGCTTGTTGGTGTTTTACAAATAACCCTGTATAAAAGGAAGGAGGAATTAAAAGAATTATTATTGACTCGCATATCAAACGCACAGCGTAAACTATTGGCACGCGAGGAACTTGAAATTTTACTGAAGTCGAGAACGAAGAAAGCGTTTTTCAAAATTAAGAGGAGAAATGGTAAAAAAGCCGTAGGCTTTTGGTAGTGTAAATAACAAGAAAAAGGAAATCAAAGACAGAACGAAGAGGTGAATTATTATGTCCAGGATACTTTTTACGAAGTTTCCCAAAAAATAAAGATTCCATTTATAAAAAAAACGTTGCAGAGCCCTTTTGCAACTAAACTTCCATTACAAAATTATGGCGCACCGGAAATGAGGGGCGCTAGGTAAAATTTATGTACTTAAAAACACATCTATTTTTAGAAGACGTACTTAATGATTAATGATTTATGTATGATGATTAAGAATTCAAAATACCGTTTTTGGTTGGCCAGAAATTATATATGAAAAACAAATATGTAAGTAAGTACTTATGTAGGTCTGTAATGTAGATTTTTAATCTTACTTTTATCATGCAATGATACGGCCCATCCTAAAATTGTTATTAGTTAATTTAGGTCTTTTTTTCAAATAAGTAAGTTAGTTAAAAAACTTAGCAGTATAGCGGTGCCTGTGCGTTTATCACCTAAAGATGTAAGTAAACTAACCATGACATTGTGACTTGTATAACGGGCGTAACATAAGACACTCAACGAAGCCGAAGTCCACTCATTCCGCCCATAATCAGGATCATTTTTGCTCGGAAACCAATAGCTACGAAGTTATTAAAGGTCAAAGTCAACAATTTTTTTTTAAAAAAATATGAAATCTTATTTAATTCGTTATTTCCTATTTTTTGTCTAGAGAAACATTATCAAAACTTAATGTATTTTGTAAGAAACAATGCCTTCATAACGTCATCACTCAATGTATTTCATGAGCACGCACATAAACGTTGCCTTTCAACTCGGCCGCACGCAGCTGTGTAGCATTCACTCGTTGGCGCGGTCTTTGTACGCGATACATTGCGTGGTAATGTATGCAATGCTTTTTTAACACCAAAAATTAAAACCGTTTCCCAGCAATAGTTTTGAACTGAAATGGTCCTGATGATGGGCAGAATACGTACACCTCGGCTTCGTTGAGTGTCTTGTTATTGTTACACCTGGTATTTAAGAATTCACCAAGTACAATGTTTGTGTATTATGTATTATCAAGGCGAAAGGAAAGCAAACATACGTGAGGTGAGCCACAGAATGCGTACCTACTTGATCGGAATAGGTGGCGGCGCCTTTGAATATATCGCCGCCCATCCGATCAAAGTGTGTAAGTTGACGAACTGAAGTATGAACCTTTCTTTTATTTTTTATTCCTGGCAACTTTTATGTGAAAATTTGGTAAGATATTGAGCGAGACCCGCATCACCCGAATCACCCGCATCATTCTCCATCACGCAGATTTTGTAGACAAAAAGCGTGATCGCGGAATCGCGAAAGATGAAAGAGCGTCGTTGACACTCTTCATTTTACGTACAACTTCAGCATATTAATGAATTATACTTGTATAAAAAATCTCGCGAACCAAATTTCCGGAAAAAGATGTGCAATCATTATTCGCTAATGTTTTTTCTCATGCAAAGGCGATCCGTCGAGAGCTATTCTTAAAACACGTTAGGTATTTTCACCAGATGAAAAATTTATCAATCATACTTTGAGATTTATGACGAAAATAGCGGCTGCCTGCTACTTCATCTGCGTGGACAGTTTATTTCTCTATCCCTCGGGAACAGCACTTTTTCCTGAATGAAGGGTACCCGCTGTGTCCCTCTCTGTACCCCTGACAACGTGTACGCAAAATTTCATGATGAGCCGTTGAGTAATCAAGAAGTGAAGACGTTACAAACTTACTTTCGTATTTATAATATACATTTTAGTATTAAGTTAGGATCAGTAAGGAAGGAAAGGAAGGATTAAAAATAAATTTCCCGACTCCAACAGCGGCGAAATAGTCTCTGAATAGTATGTGAAAGTTTAAAACGAACATGGATTGTACAATTCCATCTCCGAAATTGATTCTGAATGCTGCACAAATGCAGCATTTGATCTGAAATCAAAATTTCAGATCAATTTAAGAAAATTCATACCACGTATAGTTCGCGCAATATATAACTTGAATCCAACCATACGAGTAGATAGTGAGGCTTGCGCACTTATCATTTTTAGCGTTCCGTAGCCAAAATGGCAAAAAACGGAACCCTTATAGATTCGTCGTGTCTGTCTGTCTGTCTGTCCGTCTGTCCGTCCGTCCGTATGTCACAGCCGTTTTATTCCGAAAGTATTAGGATTACACAGTTGAAACTTAGTAGGTACTCGTAGATGTATTCTGTTAACCGCTTAAGGATTTTAACACAAAAATAAAAAAAATAAAGATTAAGGGGGGGCTACCCATACATGAAACTGAAACTGAAAAAAAAAATATTATCATACCAATACGTGCCGGGTGTCAATAGATAGGTCTTCAAAAATGATATTGAGGTTCCTAAGACAATTTTTTCTCAAAGTCAACCGTTTGAAAGATAAAGACTGCCAAAGTAGTAAAATGTGTCCCACACCCTCTAAATTTTGAAATAGGTGAGTGAAAAATCTAAAAAAAATATATGCTATAGGTCTTAATAAAAACTTTCACTAAAAATTGGATTGAACGAGATATAGTAATTAGTTTTCGAGATATTATCATATTTTCCAAAACCGCAAATATAACTTTGTCATTCATACCAACACTTTGAAAAACCAAGTTATTTTTACAGACGTAATCACTATCATTTTTTGTCCATATTTATCATCGTACCATATTTAAATATGGTATGGTATATAAGGTAACTACGGAACCCTACGGCGCGTGGCCCGACACGCACTTGGCCGGTTTTTTTTGTACCTAAAATTGCTACTGCAACCTACCCGTACCTAAGCCTCAACAGCATTATACTATCTGTAAGCTGTGAGCAAAATTCTAACCAAATCCACGCAGTAGTAACATAACATTATACTTAGTGACGAACGAGAGGTCCATACAAGACGATTCACATCGGCTTGCCCTTTAAAAGCCAACCCTACCGATCCACTATGCAGATTATACATTTTTGTAAAACGATTATTGCGTTTTATGGATGTGAATGTACTTTTTTTAAACTTACCTGACAAGCGTGGACGTTTATTTTACTTAATACATTTTCTTAAGGCCAGTATATTCCAAATTATCGAATTTGGCCTATTTTTGATTCAACGATAAACAATCAAATATTCTTCATTTTGAGCAGATAAAAATATATATAGTCAGGTGGGGTAAGTGAAACACCGGGGTAAGTGAAACACCCAACCATATCTAAGAAACTATCGTAGTTTATTCTCATAGCGATGTGTCGATAAATCAAGAATGACGAATTACTTCCCCTTAATACAACACAGATTTCGCTGCGATCATTAAACTAGCTAGTAAACCAAAAAGAAAATTAAGTTATGTTATAAAATGTAAATTACGTTTTTTTGATAAATCTTTGAAACTGGACCCTATTTTATTAGAATTTGATACATTTAGGATGTTAACGGTTTAAAATTATCCTTTTGTCCTGTTTTTAATTAAATTGACTCAATATTTAAAGCTATTTTGGCCAATGTTTCACTTCCCCCTTGTCAGGGGTAAGTGAAACACTTCTTAGCCTTTATATTCTTTTCGTGATTTTGTTGCTTAATGCAAGTCTTTAGATATTTACATTCATACCGTTAAAGGCTGATTTAATGAGGAGTACATTGCCTACACAGCTACTTTAATTGCGAGTTTTATAGCTTTACTAAACCTTGTTAAATAAAAATAAAAATAAAGTATGTTTCACTTACACCACCTGACTATACCTATATAATGTTGAAGTTTCATAAACGATCTTGATTATTTTACGGTTAAAAAAAAGATATTCGTATCTTCACTCGACTAAAAAAAATATGTAAAGAGAAAGAAAATGTTCATTAATTTTATATTTTTTGGATAATACTTAAAGTTTATTAACCCTTTATTCACGAAAAATATATATAGAAAAATAGGTAATGACATATAGAAGAATTCAACGATTATTTTTCAGAAAGTGACTTTGTGCTCAAAATAACAACAAAAACATTGAAAAAAATGAATAAGTGAGGTTATTTTAATTACTCTTCACACGTAAAGAAAAAGACAGAGACAGAGTTTTTTGGAATATACTGGCCTTAAAGAAAAAAAGGCGCGTAAAAGTACTCGATAGAGTAATAAATTATCTATGGAAACTTTAATTTCACATTTCGGCGGTAGATGGCGCTGTACAAATTTCCAATAAAAAAAAAATACTCTATCGAATGTTTTTACGCGCCTTATTTTTTCGATAGCTGTTCGTGCTAAGGTTACAGATACGATACCAGTAACAAGTTTCCAATCCAAGTCATGATCGTCATGAGGGACAGCTCTCGCTTTATAAATTTCGTGGATTCAACATAAAGGAATGTAGTTAGTAGTTGCTCCAGGCTACGTCTGACACTAATATACTCGGCGGGCGGCAAACTTTGTTAGTGTAGATGTTTTTCTGACATCACATGTCGTCATTTTTAGTAGGTATGCCCTTTGCCGAGCTTGCTTTTTTGTGCCACTATTTTTTTAAAGATATATAAGGTGTTTGGTGAAAGCCTTATAAAGCCGAATATGGTAGATAGGGACCATCAAACTGAACAACTTTTAATATGCGACCAACTCTGAAATCGCGAAAAAAATGGTTGTTTGATGGTCCCTTTACCATATTCGGCTCTATAAGGCTATTACCAAACACTGTAATGTAAGTTAAGAAAACAGTTATAAGTTCGTGAGCTTTCAAACGGATGGACCGATTTTGTTTTATTGTTACCCCTTTACTAATAAAGATTGTGTAGCAGATGTATTATAGTTACACAGTGTTTTGTCACTTTCTTTTCAATGTCAAACTCAAATAGTTTGACAGACCATTGTGTAACTATACATCTGCTATACAATCTTTATTAGTAAGGGGGTTAAACTTTTGTTTCGTCGTTCGTCCAGATGTGGTGGGCGGTATGGTGTGCGGTGGTGGTGGGCAGCGCGAGCGCAGCGGCCGCGCCGGCGCCCGACTCCCTGGCACCTCTCGATTTGGTACAGATCGACCCTCCGGCACCCGATGACGTAAGTATTAGTAAATACAACGTGTTACAAAAACCCGTAAAGCAGAATATGGTAGATAGGGACCATCAAACTGAACAGCTTTTAACATGAGCCCAACACTTAAAATCGCGATAAAATGATATTTTCGTTTTTAATTTTCGCATGAATTAAACAGCAGATTTTTTGCGTTTTCAGAATTTGTCGCATATTAAAAGTTGTTCATTTTGATGGTCCCTATCTACCATCATATTCGGCTTTAGGGTGTTTTTGTAAAAGGGTATAAAGTATTGGAACCATGCATGACATGCATTGCTCCGATTATTAAAAAAAAAGTAGCTAAAGCACTTGCGTTATGGAAATCGGAGACAACGGTGGTAACAAACACACCCATATCTGAGACAAATAGAAAAGTTTGTTTTCTAAATTGGCTCAGCTAGGGATCGAACCCGGGACCTCAGAGATGGTGACACCATGAAAACCGGGCAGCAAGTTACTCCACCACGTCATTGACCACACACGAAGTATTGAACCACAATTATCATTTATCTGCTCTTCATCATATTCCCTATTAAGAAGCCTATTGCTGGGTATAGGCCTCTCCCAAGGCTCTCAAGACGATCAGTCCTGTGCTTACTGTGAACTTCACCACACCGATCGTTGGTCCATCTTCTATTGCTAAGATAAGATCATGATGCAAATTACTACGTCACGTCGAAAATTATAAGAAATATTCTACTACAACTAGCGTGTGTACCTACCGGGTGTAACAAGACCCCCAACAAAGCCGAGGTCTACGTATTCTGCCCATCATCAGGACCATTTCTGTTCAAAATTATTGCTGGGAAACGATTTTAAATTTTGGTTTTAAAAAAGCAGTGCATACATTACCACGCAATGTAACGCGTACAAAAGACCGCGCCTGCGAGTAAATGCTATACAGCTGCGTGCGGCCGAGTTGAAAGGCAACGTTTATGTGCGTGCTCATGAAATACATTGAGTGATGACGTTTTGAAGCCATTGTTTTGATAATGGTTCTGTAGACAAAAATTAGGAAATAACGAATAAAATATAAGATTACATAAAAATTTTGAAAAAAGTTTTTTGACTTTGACTTTCAATAACTTCGTAGCTATTGTTTTCCCAGGTATAGTCTAATAGACAAAAAATTATCCTGATGATGGGCGGAATGCGTGATCTTCGGCTTCGTTGAGTGTCTTGTTATAAATACGTTATAAATAATAATAAACATCATAGACATAAATTAATTTAGCTATAACCACAGTACAAAACTAATATAATGCTAGTAGTTAGAAACAAACACTTATGTTTCTTTGAAATTAGATGAAGACTAACAATATGCTTAAGTAGATACTTATATTATTATTATTATAAAGTTTATTCCACGTATAATAGTTATTTTATTATCTTTAAATGTTTTTGAACTTGTATAGGTATTTGCGATGTTATCCAGGTATTCGCGGACCCGGTAAAACAAATAGCTGGCGGAATATTTTTTGTTTATAACTCGTGTCATTCTGGTCATGTGGAAAATTGTCATCGGCCCCTCAGCGCGTGGGCGGTTGTGTGTTTAGGTAATACGCAACCCTTTCTTAGTGAATCGAGATGTCTAAAGGAAATTGATCATTTCGACATTGATCGTTTATTGTTTGAGAATCTCTATGTGTAGATAGATAGTGTTGTTTTCCGCCAAAGATAAATATTTTTATTTGCGACAATAATTCTGTAAAATTAAGATGTTTGGTTTATTTTCTTGAAGGGCAAGGATTCAAAATTTGATGGAGTACTTAATGCTTATAATTATTATCATATTATCATGAAGCTCTCTGTTTACGTAGATAAGTACATAGAGAATTGTTAGCCTATTTTTAACAATGGGAAATGTCTGAAAAAAATCAAATTCGCTGAATATTTTTTATAGGTAGAAATAAGCTCCCTTAGTGGGTAAGTAATAGAAAAAAAATCAGAATAATCAGGGGGCCTATTACGAAAATAACGTACGCAATTGCGTAACGCAGTCACTTGGTCACGATTATCGTCCGCAGTTCGTCGGTTGAGGCTATACACATTTTCAATTTGACTAGCGTGGCCCAAAGACTATTGAACGTATGATGTCGGATACGATAGAGAAAAATTGTCAAACTTACGCAATCACTTTACGATATCGCATACGCAAGTGCTTTGTAATAGGAAACAATCAGCACGAAGCACGGACGCAGCTGCGTGTATCGCATTAAACTTTTCGTAATAGACCCCCAGTTGCGTGAAAATAAAAAAAAAAGTCACTTTGACTTTACAAATGTACGAAAGTAACAGCAGAATGGAGATTATACAAGCCGCGATTACATACGCCGATTTAGCATACCAATTTCGGGTTGCCACTCGTACTTGACAATAAAATACTGTATAATAAGTTCGATTTTAAAAGTGAATTTACCCTTTAACGGAAAGATAAACTTGTATAATATTGGAGATGAGAATTGAAAATAAAAAAACATAAACAATGTTGACCTTTGCGTTATTTGTTTAAATTAATTGTTAAAATTTAACTTATTATACGGGTGGCAACTTTAAATTGGTATGCTCGATTGGGAATATGTAATCGCGGCTTTAGCCACCATCTGCCACAACATACTATATCTATGGCCACAACCACAACATGATTATTAAAAAACTGTCAAAACTTTTTTTTAATACTTACGTGTTGTGTTATGGCCGGTGGCCAATAATCGCGGCTAAGATATCTCCATTCTGCTGTAACTTTCGTACATTACTTATAGTGCATTTTTTCAGACATTCTCCATTCTCTTTTACTAACAATTCTCGGTTACGTAATCTAAAGTATTTCAAGTCTTGTATTATAATGTGATCTAATTTTTTTATTCTTGTTACAAATTAATTGAAATAAATCAATAATAACATTAACATTATTTTTCAGGTCATATCTGTTTCTAAACTTTAATCCCAATTTTCCTTAACAATAACATAATTATAACAATAATTACCTACGTATCTGGCCGCCTTAATAAAAATATATATAATAGGAAGGTAAAAAAATATTTAGAAAGGTCATGAATTTTCTTAAATGGCGTACCTACCCGCCTCACAAGCTTTAGAGATTAGATCTCACTTAAATTTTACAAGCCTGTGGGATGTAATGTAAGGCTTTATTTATTTCTATGTGGGAAAGATTAGCCGCTAGCGCATCTGTACCCTTAGCACGAACAGCTAACGAAAAAAATAACGCGCGTAAAATCATTCGATAGTGCAATTTAGTATGGAAAATTAGTACAACGCCATCTACCGCCGAATAGCGAAATTAATATTTCCATAGATATTTCTCTATCGAGTAATTTTACGTGCGTTTTTTTAAACACAGTCAAAATCTTTAGATTAAGACAACTAAATTAAACTTTAATCGACCATTATATCCTTTTGTCACTTCGATCAAGATGTTCGAAGATTCATTATATTTATTTTCAGGCAGTTTTTACAATCTTGTATTACCCAAACTAAAGTAATATGCACGCCTAACAACTTCAACTTTACTATTTGTCAAGCTGTGCATATTGATTTTCTCCAATATATTCGTATGTCCCACAGGAGGGAATCAGCTACGGTATGCCGTCAATGGGCAGCCGGTACGGCTCAGGCTCTCCATGGCTCTACCTCCTCGCCGAGATGCCTCGTGAATCACAGGTACCAACAACACAAAGTCATATAATAGTACAAACAGTATAGCGCCACATCTAACGAAAGTATGGCGCTGAATGTTTGGCCGTTGAACTTTCGGTCGTATAGTAGGTACTCGTAGTATTTATGCAACGTAATTAAAGTTTTAAATGTATTTTAATACTTTTCAACACACTTGCTCGTAAAGTGAGCCCTAATACATCGCTTTTAGGACCATAAACCGAGCTATAACAAACGCGTGCAATAATATATAAAACACTAGTTCGTAATAGAATTAACCCTACAAAGTTAAATTAGTACCTTACTGCAAGTTCTATGCGAGTAAACAGAGCATTCCCAATTTAGCCGGGTAATACAGTTATTTTTTTTTGACAACAAAGAGGTTTTATGCTGCTGAAAATTCATATACATTTTTGGAATAAATAAATGTGTAAATCCTTAATTAAGTCAAATTATTATCATCATCATCATCATCATCATATCAGCCGCACGACACCCACTGCTGGGTATAGGCCTCCCCTAAGGATCTCCACGACGATCGGTCCTGCGCTGCCCGCATCCAGCGGCTTCCCGCGACCTTCACCAGATCGTCGGTCCACCTTGTCGGGGGCCTACCCACGGAGCGCCGTCCAGTGCGCGGTCGCCATTCCAGAACCTTTCCGCCCCAACGGCCATCGGTTCTTCTCGCTATGTGTCCCGCCCATTGCCACTTCAGCTGAGCAATCCTTCGAGCGATGTCGGTTACTTTAGTTCTCCTGCGGATCTCTTCGTTTCTGATTCGATCACGCAGGGAAACGCCGAGCATGGCTCTCTCCATTGCACGCTGGGTGACCTTGAGCCTCCTTATGAGACCCATAGTTAGCGACCACGTTTCACTGCCGTAAGTCATCACTGGCAGCACACACTGTTCATAGACTTTCGTCTTGAGACACTGAGGTAAGTCGGACGCGAAGATTTTTCGAAGCTTCCCGAATGCTGCCCACCCGAGTTGGATTCGACGAGAGATCTCTTTCTCGAAGTTGGACTTACCTAACTGGATTGCCTGTCCTAGGTATACGTAATGGTCAACAACTTCAAGTGTAGTGTTCCCAACATGTACTGGAGAGGGTTCAACATGGGCATTTGACATAATTTTCGTCTTATCCATGTTCATCCTGAGACCCACTCTTTGGGAAGCACTACGGAGATCTTCGAGCATTGTGTTCTTCCATGGTCTCAGCCATAAGGACTATATCATCGGCAAAACGAAGGTAAATTATTATCAAATTATTCATAATTCACAATATTTTGGTATAAAATATTAAAATATTTGCATTTTGTCACTTAAAATTATAATTGATGATTAAACGAACTTACCTTAAGTGAAGTTCAATCATAATTATACGAAGGATTCGTCCGAAGATATTAGTATATTGACTACTTGTAGTATCGCTCGTATACTATCACCACTTAGCACGTTATTTTAGAGTAATAACCTAAAAAACCTAAAAAGAGTAGCTTTTTACTTCAAATTGACAGATTTGACATTTCCTGTACGAGTTCTCCCCGTCACTACTTGACGCCAACACTTCATTTAGTTCAGAGTCCAAATCGTATGATATTCCTCAGTGGGTGAATATTGTAATTACAATTTATCAGTAGGGAGGGTGGGACTTTATACTAATATCTTCGGACGAATCCTTCGTATAATTATGATTGAACTTCACTTAAGGTAAGTTCGTTTAACCCGGCGTCATTGTGGCGGAAAAAAGTTACACTAACGTTGAGGTGGGTCATCATGACCCTGGTTACAATTGTTAAAATTTTGCCTAGTATAAAATAATTTTAAATTTTTCAAATTTTATATTAATTATAAATACTGTATTTATAATCAGTAGCAGCAATAAAACACATTGGTAATGAGTGAAATAATCTTTATTTTTCGTTTTTCTTATAGACTATTAATTATACAACAAAACTGTAACTCTTTTCTTAATTTTCTTATATCAACAAAAAACAATATCGTTTCTAACAAATACCTACTTAAATAAAATCTATACTACCTTACCTCTCTATCATTGGAAGATAAGAACGAACGACGAACACTAACATGATCTTCATATAAAATATATATAAAAAGTATATGGCACAAAACAGCAACGTCGCCGTTGAGCTGGGTCATAATTACCCTGTCGCAGGTTCACACACGTGTTGCTCGTTGCGCTGGTGATGGACGAATGAAGTGAGATACGCGAAGGGGAGGGGTGATCTTTAGCTGCAGCTACTGAGACAGACAGTTGTGGGTGGCAATTATTTCTAAGCAGTTTTCCGTATGCAAAACATGCAGGGTCATATTGACCCTGCCTCAATGACGCCGGGTTAATCATCAATTATACTTGATTCGTCCTTCGATATTAGTATATTGACTACTTGTAGATGTTGAGAGTTTTATACGAGTATAAGAAAAAAGGAAATATCATCTTTTGTGTCTTTTAAATTTAAAAGAATACCGTTCATATTTAATATAATTCTGAATATTTTGTTATACCTATGTACATACGGTTGGAAAACTCAGTACTTATAATTATCATTAATCGAAGATAATGTATTTGTTTTAATATCTTGGAGAGATAGTGGAGTGTCATCGACCATCTCGTACTACGTGGAATGTCTCTAATAACATTTATGTTATAGCTATAAGTAGGTAATGGGTATCGGCGCACGTCGATTGCTACAATTTGGTGACGTGACAATGGACACGAATCTTTTCCACTATCAATAGATGTCAGCTTTCTAATAATATTAGATATTAGGAATTAGGTTTTATTTTATCTGTAATATCTGTAATATTTATTACACAAATGGTGTAGGTAATATAATTCTCTTGAAATTCAAATACTTGAGATCAATTACAAAATGTTTATATTATACGCTGTGTATAAAAGCGGTTCTTCTTGAGAAAAACAATTGTAAGATGATTTGCGTCAAATTAGGTAGATTATGTTTTATAATTGAACTGAACAATGAATTGTTTATAATTAATTGTAAGTATTGTTCACATATTTTTTTTTTTTTTTTGTTAATTGTATCAAAGTTGTAATAAATTAAAAGAACCATATTAGGTAATCTAAACTGTAAAATGTTGTATTTAAGCAATGGAAATCTGCGCAAAAAACAGTTTTTTTTTTTTTTTTTTTTTTACCACACTTACTAAAGGTTAGCTCAACTTTGTACATTCATTAATGAACCCAATATTATGTTAGTAATGCTGGTAAATTTGTTCTACACATCTGTAAGAAAAATTAGTTTTTTTTTTTTTTTGTCTATATATATATTACGTCTATAAAAAGTCTGGAACGGGTGGTAGGAAAATATAGACGATTCAAAAGTACTTAACAATTAAGTTTATTTGAATAAAGCTTATTTCACTTTCACTTTCACTTACAAAATATATAATGTATTTACTATATATTTTGTTGTTAAATTATCAAACCATTTTGGTGATCAAACTCTGTTCAGTCTGATAGTATTAACAGGCAGGAAAGCTAATAGCATAATATAAAAAAATAATGACATTTATATGTAAGTTTATTTGATGAATGATATGAGTTTATTTGTGCGATGAATATTCCATCCCTGAAATTGGGAATTATAAGATGTTCAAGGTTTAAATCCTATTACTTTACATAAGACACTAATTATTACATGTGAACCAGTGGTACCAAGGTTCAAGGTTGTGCCGGTCATGATGGCACGATCGTTACACCTCTAGTATAAGAAACTGATGGAAAATAATAAAAAATAAAAGTTTGCCCGACTAATAGTAACATAGTCGTTTTTGGCATCCAAGCTAGGAAACGAAATCATTAATATTTCAACTTATTCGACTTGTATTCGAATTTACTCAATTTTATATATGAAAACTGAAACTGGTAATTTTTTTATTTTTTATTATTATTACTCAGTATCAGAATAATTCCGTATAGAAAACTCTACCCAGTAATGCGAAAAAACATGTTTTATTTAATATATAATTATAATTCATATATAAATAATATGCAATCATGACTGACCACACATACATGACACACATAAGTGTCCCAGTCTACCCCTTTGTTGAGAGGCATCAGACAAAATCTATCTACAATAATATGTTGTATATACATAACCATACAATATATTTGGTGTAAGTATTGATCACATTCAATTACCATGTACAATATTATAATATCGATAAAATATCGATAATATACCGATATCTACCGGTACAATGACTTCATAAAATGGTCGTAATTTGCGTAATTTTGCAAATTTGTATAAGTTTTGTCTTGAGAAAAAACTTAACTTTTCAAGCCCGAAAAAATGTGACACAACGGATACTCTATTGTTGTGCGGCCCCATGAGGCCACTCGGGGTTAAATGAATATACCATTACATTCGTGATAGAATGGAAAGTTATGAAGGTAGGTGTAAAAAAAAAAAAAATTACCGTGACATAAAAAGCAAAAAATATTTTATAGACCCACTATTATAGTACCTATGTACTTAAATATCATGTACAAGGAAATCATGATGTCTAAACACTGTCTCATAGCACAGATAATATTATACTATACTAGCTAATAGTTTTGTAAAATAGGATCCAATGATAAGACTTTCTTTATCTTTCCATTATGGAAAGAAAGTCCCATCTTTCCATTCAATATTTCATATCCGTATTAAAACCTTAAAGGAGATAAGATCTCTTAGATATATTTTTACAAACAATAAGCATTTATATTTTGTATTATTATTATTTTATTAATTATTATTACTATTAATTGTATAATAGATATACGACAACGACAACATATAAAAATCTGTTATAGTTAACTATTTTGTTATACATATACAGTGTACATACATTCTGTTGAATGTTAAAGGTTAAAGGCGTCACTGTTAAGTACTACGATCTATTCTGTGAATGTAACATTATGCCTGAATTTTGATCATACTATTAGTAAGAGACTATAATATCTCTGGGTGTGATACGAAAGTGAATCTTTAATTACACACTCTCGTATAGATTTTCCACCAAAAAAATATACTTCATTATAATAAAATATAAATGGTACTTCCACACATATGACGGATATATAGATGAATACCGGCGCAAACGATTGTGTGGACGCACGGACCTGTGGTTGGCGACCACTACCTGTATTTACCGAAAAACAGACAAATGCCGCACCAGCGCGCACCCTTACAAGTACTTACTCGTACGAGTGGCCTTACCCTGCGTACGATGAAGGCGAATGTAGACGAATCGATCATTGGCGAATAATTGTTTTATATATATATGAAACGCCGCCTATCGCCTGTAGGTCTGCTGCGGTCAACAAAACAAATCGCTCGTGTGTGTTCCTCGCCGGCGGCGTCCTGCTGTTCATATGTCGTCGGAGCTGGAGCATGCTGCATACGTGGCTGCGTGTTTCATTCGTTGTTTTCCAGTTTGATTATTTTTAAAAACAATGTCTAATAAATAACTAAATAAATAAATTAAAAAATGTTTCATTTGAGTTCTGCGCCCGATTTACTTGCAGTTTTTACGTTGTTCAAGATATTGACTAATGGTGCATTCACTTTAGGCCCATGGCGAATGCATCAACCGTATTCGACTGAACTGTCGGTGACGGTATGTGTGAATTGCATCAGATGCACAAAATTTGACCGTATACAGGCTATAACCAAAAAACTGTCTGCCCGCGTAATGTAAAAAAATAATAATATACATTTACTGTCTTAAACTGATATTAAAAAGGTGTTATATAAGTTTTATTAATACTTTTTCGCTAATCATTATCATTAAAATCAATGAATATTTAATTTGAAAAGAAATAGACAGGTAATTTGTATGGACAATCCCAACTGTACTACGGGCATGAAGGGTACAAAGGGCGCACAGTTTAGAAATAGAAATACATAGTTAGTGATTTGATTAACTAGTTTTTTATCATGCTAGTTCTACTCGCATGAAACACAGCATCTTCTAGTTCAGGTACATTTAATGTAAACTTAATTGTACCATAAACACTAACTGAATTTATGGATGATAAACTAAGGAGTTTGTTATTCCATTTCATATTGAAATTTCTATCAGCAGACTCATGTTTGAGGCCTACCTAGATTATAAAAGCTATCACATTATAGGTGTGAGGCATAAGGTATCAACTAGTTACATAACTCATTATGTGGTTCCATGAAGTTGATAGGTTTTACCTATACTGGCAGTTCATCATTGGTTCACATTCACATTGTTTTTAACAATGAGTACAATGAATTAATCATACATAATAATATTATGTCAATCTGAGAACCAATGGTACCCAAGGATATTTAAGATATCAAAATGCATACCTGATGAGCAACGCTGTTGTCGAACTGCTGCTGCAGCAGCAGCTCTAGCACCGCAGCCGCCTCGCCTGCCTGGGAGGCGGATGGCGACGGATTCGGCGGACGGCGGAGTCACCCGAGAGGTGTTGAGCAGATTGATTTTTACACTGTCGCGTCGTCACTGTCGTCAGCGGCGCTTTGGGTTGCTTTGCTGTGCTTGTTACAGTTGCGTTGTTGAACCGATCTATGCGGTGAAATAATCCAATGACTATCTCGATTGCAATAGATTTTTGGTTCATGCGACAAAATAATCTTCTTTTTCATTGTAGAAATAATAGAACCTATCCATGCGGTGAAATAATCCAATGACTATCTCGAGTGCAATAGATATTATTGGTTCATGCCGCAAAATCACTGATGCCGCCGAATACTAAACCGACCTATGCGGTGAAATAGTCCGTTTGACTATTTCGATTGCAATAGATCTTTGGTTAGTAACATTACTTTTATTAGTCTTTCTTCTTTTCTTCACTAAGCATTTTTACTTAACTTTAAATTAATTTTCACTGAATATATTATATCCTAAAGAATTCTCACTTCGAGACTGTACGTGCGTTCGTGGCGAAGCACAAAAAGCGAAATGAAGTGTTGGCGCCAAGTAGTGACGGGGAGAACTCGTACAGGAAATGTCAAATCTGTCAATTTGAAGTAAAAAGCTACTCTTTTTAGGTTTTTTAGGTTATTACTCTAAAATAACGTGCTAAGTGGTGATAGTATACGAGCGATACTACAAGTAGTCAATATACTAATATCGAAGGACGAATCAAGTATAATTTTGAAGGCTGTATGCTCCTCACCCCTTTGTTCGCAAAATATTCTTGCGTTAGGCGTGTGAAAAAAAAACAAAAAAAACAAGCGCGCCTTTTCCCATAATTATCATATTTTGTTTTTGTCGTATTTGTTGCTGTGTGATAAATTACTTTGTTTTTTCCTCGCAAGTGTGTTGAAAAACATCGTATGAAACTCGTGAGCTCTTGATTATTGCACACTCGGCTGAGTTACGCCCTCGCCTGCGGCTCGGGCTGCAACCCACAGCCTTGTGTGCAATGAGCAACCTAAGCTAACTTGTCTCATAGTGTACTATTCTAAAACGAAGTATATAAGGAAAGTAGCGCACATTCTAGTAGCGCCGTGCCTGATTATTTATAAAATTTAAAATGTTCTATAGAATCAATAATGTTTGTTTTTTTGTTAATGAAAAATGACACTGTGTTTTGAAAATAAGAATATCATGATCGGCCGAACCTTTGGTGTTGATTTTCCGCAGGTGTGGCGCTACACTGACGTTAATTCAAATCTTCTGTTTCTTCACCATGCTATTTTAATATTTAATAAAATGAAACAACCGAATGCGACGAAACATTTAATGAATGTTAGTGTTCTTTTAGCTATCATTATCTATCCAATGAACACTTTACCAGTGGCGAGAGTTGAAATTATGGCGAAGGTAAGCCGCTCTACAAAAATGATGTAAAATGTTATGATCTGCATAGTGGATCAGTGGGGTGGGATTTCTAAAAGGTAAGCCGATGGAAATCGGCCTGTATGGACCCTTCGCCACTGACACTTACACTACTTATACTATTGTGCTGCTTACTTTCTTCATCGTTATCATACTCGTAGTATGTTCTAGTCACAGACCATACAACGAATGCTACGGTCTGTTGTTCTAGTGTATTTATTAATAGTCTATACATAGTACTTCCTGGATTTCTATAAAGTAAGCGTGGAAAGCCATTTGCTAAGTAAAGTATGCACCATCTTGGACTTCATCTTAAATCTTCTTTCTTAGATAGATAGGTAGGCACATCGTTTATTGCTTATTAACACACATATAACATAATTTTCAGTAATAATTAAAAACATACAAATAAAAAACCTGAACATAATTGTGCAGCGCAGCAATAGGGCCAAGGCTCGGCGTAGTTTTCGCTGAAAGCAAAAAAAACGCCGGATTTCAACCATCACCCTTATAGCGATTCTTCATTGTAATCATAGGCATATATTGTTTGACAATACTGAATCTATAAAATAAAAATATACTAAGTAAAACTTTTAATCGTACAAAAAATCTTAAGCGAAATCTAAGAGTCCATGTATTGAGGGACCATCCTAGTTATACTTAAAATAAAATAATGTTTTAGCAAAGCTATCTTGACAGTCATGGCACCAATAAAATAAATCAAAGCCTTTTTTATACATTGTAAATATTTTATTCTGTTTTTGAAGTAAACAACAATCAAACAAATTCTGGAAAAACCAAATAAATTCTATCTGATTCACATTAATATAATATCGCAACAATCCAACCAACCTTTTGCTTTGTTTTAAGGACTTTCAAAACAAAGAATGAAATCTCTGCGTTCATGATCTCATAATTATTTATGAGGAATTTTGTATACTTAAAAAGGAAATGTTCTATTTGCTTATAAATAAACCAGCCGTTTAGGAATTGTTTTCCGAATTAGTCAAAGTTTGGGGTTGTGTGCTTTTTTAAATCCATTTAAATTGAGTAGGTTAATTAAATTTAGTATACTCACAAGCTTTTTAAAAAGGAACAACGTATCGGATTCAATATTTTCTTTAATTATTGTATTCTTAGTTAAGCTACAGGATTTATCGCTATATTAATATTTATATCCTGTCCTCCTGTCTTAATGTCCATCTCATAGAATTGGTTTTACTAATAACTTCCTCCTTGTTTCTTTATACATTTCATGTTAAAATAAATACCTTCTTTCTGCTTTAGTAATTGAGCACAATAGGATATTAAAAACCATGAAAATGCGCTCAAAATGATATTTATTTATTATTTACTTATAAGTAATTTATCAAAGCTTGTTTCACCACATAATAAAATGGGATAATGATATATGAAAACAATAACATTATAAATATGGAAGTAAAAATCCTATAAAAATGGTTCTTTAATAAATACTTAATCAATACTGCCACAACAATAAATAATACCGGGTGTTACAAGACACTCAACGAAGCCGAGGTCTACGTATTCTGCAAATCATCAGGACCATTTCTGTTCAAAATGATTGCTGGCAAACGATTTTAAATAAAGCATTGCATACGTTACCACGCAATGTAATGTAACGCAAAGGTACAACAGACCGCGCCTGCGAGTGTAAACAGCTGCTTGCGACCGAGTTGAAAGGCAACGTTTATGTGCGTGCTCATGAAATTGATATTGAGTGATGACGTTTTGAAACCATTGTTTGTTACAAAATACATAAAATGTTGATAGATTATATTTCTGTAGACAAAAATTAGGAAATAACGAATAAAATAAATATTCATAAAAATGTTGAAAAAAAATTTTTTGACTTTGATCTTCAGTAACTTCGTAGCTATTGGTTTCCCAGGTATAGTCCAAAAGACAAAAATGATCCTGATGATGGGCGGAATGCGTGGACTTCGGCATCGTCGAGTGTCTTGTTATCCCCGTTATATCAGATCTATGCATAAAGGTTTCAACTAATGAGAGTCCGATGCGCCAGCGCCGATCGTTCTCTGTAAACCCTGCGGCGGATTTGCTGCAGCGAAGTGCATACAACTCCTATATGGAACGTCTAGTTAACAACAACAGAGACTATTTAGACCGCGTTGGAAAAAGAGGTAAGAACAACGAAGAAAAAGAACAAAAACTTTTTAATTACCACAGATCAAAAAAATGTTGATATTATACCATTATGTAAGTCAAAATTTAGTTCAGTCTTTACAAACTTTAATAGATGTAAAGTAGATGTTTGTTGTTATTTTGTAGGTTTTGCTACTGTAGATAAATTGATGAGTATGAAGCCTACGTAGATTGATGTGTAGAAAATATATAACAGTAGTGAAGCCTTTTAGATAGAGTCGCTATTTAAATGGTTAGCATGAATGTAGATGGATGTTTATAAACGATTCACTAGGTACCTGTATGTTGGTTGTAACTTTTCCTTTTCAATTTCCAGCTCCATCGCAAATCGCCAGACTAGAAAACTGAAGAAAGAAGAAACTAAAATCACAACCATTTAATCGATATTAAGTTTAACGCTTTCTGTACAAAATATTGTTAATACTTAATTGTTTGCAAACTAGTCATAGACAGCATTCCCCAGCCATTGTTGAGTCTACATTTTTAAATAAAATAGTATTTTACGATTCGACTCTATATATTTTATTATATAAAAAACCTTGAGTGTGTTTAAGACCAGCTTTGAAGGAATTATAAAGAAGGTAATAAATCCACGATACTTTTGTTAGTAAACCAGAAACATTTAGCTCGGTAATGTAACTTTAAAGTCTTAACTTACAAATATTTATTCAAAAGCCTGACTGTTTAATATCACTGACTGAAATTCGTAATCGTTGCTGACGACGGTTGCCAAGTTAGTTTGCAGGACATTCATGATATTCAAACTACGTTTAGGAGCTCAACAATTCTAGTACAACTTTACAATTAGTTAGTAACTAACTACATAAACTTGGACGGTGGTGAAAGTGATACAGGTTAGTTCGGATCATAATTTGACAATTGCATTTGTTACAACTAAATATACAGCACTTTGAAATAATTGTTTTGAGTCTCTAACCTTCAATCCTAATATTCCTAATGGTAATGACACACCATTTTTAATCTTAACTTCGTAAAATAATGTTAATGTGCCCCTAGTATTTGAATGGAAGAGCTTGCAAAGAAAACATCCTTAGATATCCTTACTAATAAAGTCCGTTTGTTTGTTTGTTACGCTTTTACTTCTAAATTACTCAATTGATCTTCATGAAATTTTGCATACATGTTGTCAGGGGTACAGAGAAGGTACGGTACCTTTCATTCAGAAAAAAGCGCTGTTCCCGTGGGAAAGCAAAAGACTTTCCATGCAGACGAAGTCGTGGGCGGCCGCTCGTACCTAATAAACAAGAAAAACATTATTAATTTCATCATAATGAGCACCCCATAAGAAAACTAATTGACGACATAGCGATTTCCTTTATGAAAGTGTAGTAGACTATAAGAAAATAATAAACAAACAGGGAAGTGAAAATCGATAATACAATGTCTCATTGAATTCAGCGATATTATAGATCTACTGCTATGGAATTTCCTATCGTACCTCTAATGAATTATTACGATATTATACCGTGTATGTATAAGTAAGTATATTGTCCTTACTTATGAAACTGCCGATTTTTCTAAGTCATAATTATCTCATGAATTCCATGATTTGTAAGATATTATTGAATTATGGTCGTAACGGTCAAGTTTCAGTAGTAATTTGTCGAGTTCAAAAACTTGTTATTGGTTTTTTTTTTCCAATACACTTTATTTTTTTCCTCAATATTTATTATTATATATTTTAGATGAGGTACGTTGAATTAACATGAGCATAACAGCTTAAAGTTTTAACATGAGACCGCTACCTACCGTACGCGGTTGTTTAAATGTCATTTCATACAAACAAAGGCAATTCATAGGTAAAGACCATTAGAAGTATTCCTTATGAGTTCCATGGCAGAGTTTCACTATACATAATATATGGCACGCGCCATCATCTGCGAAATCTTGAAGTCAGATTATTAAAAAATAAACTTGATTGAAAAGAGACAAACAGAACAAACTTCCTTCTATTTTTTATAAAACTTGGAGTATTCATTACAAAAAGTCTTTTTAGAATTGGTAATATGAACGTGGGTAATTAAACATTTCTTGGTATTACCTCTAATAATTTTGAATTATCACAATATAAAAAAACTGATTCTCATTATAACCATTCGTATTTTTTTTATTTGCATTTATCCAACTGACCATTTTTAGAAGTTAGCTCATTAACACATTCTTTGGGGAGTGAAGGCGGGCAGCGGGCGGGTGAAGCGGCGCATGCCGTCGCTGTCGATCGACCTGCCGATGTCGGTGCTGCGGCAGAAGCTGAGCCTGGAAAAGGAGCGGAAGGTGCAGGCGCTGCGGGCTGCGGCCAACAGGAACTTCTTGAACGACATTGGCAAACGAGGTAAGGGTCTATACTTTTTAATTGACAAAAGATACGGCCTTGCCATGCAAACCGGCGAACAACGGCAAAACGCGTGAATTACCAGAGGGCCTAGCCAAAGTAACATTGGCAAATCTTCGTTATCGCTTCGCTTTCGAAACATCTAAGAGATTGACATTAGGTTTCGTTAACAATCGAATTTTAAAACGTCAAATCCATACATGTTTCGAAAGCGAAGCGATAACGAAAATTTGCAAATGTTACTTTGGCTAGGGGGGCAGAACTATAACCGCTACAGCTGCGGTGAGCGAACGAGCGCGTAATGAAGAGTGAATTCGCTTGTCGCTTCGCATAGTTCGCCGCCGCGGTCGCCTCTTCGCATGGTCCGCCATGCAATTCTCTAACATGCAATTTCACTGTGAGGTCTGTGAGTGATCGTTTCGTCGAGTTTCTGATATGTCATATACCCATTACTGAGACACAGGAAAAATGCCATATCATTCCAAGGAGTTTAACCAGTAATGGAAATATGACTTCACGCCAGACAACGCTGCCGCAGTGACGAACTCGACGCTGCGATCTTTAGAGAATAGCATAGCTGGTGGTTAGAGCTATTTATTTATTATTATTAGTACAACCACATGGCAAACATTTACTCATCCATTACAAACTAATTCAAATACGTTCTGTTCTGATAGTACATAGCATTCCCAAAATATTAGTCACAGAAACAAATAATCAAATCACTGAAATAATAATTATAACTAGGTAGGTAATAACATTTTCATAAAAAAAATATTAAATCAAAATAAAACAGTGAATTCATAAATTAGATAAAAAGAGCTAATAATAAAAAGTAAATATTATATAGAGGATAGTTTCAGGTCAATTTACGGAAATACAAATCTGTGTTTGCGCACAAATTGAAGACTTTACAAAGTTATATATAGAAGGTGTTCACATCACTTTGGTTCTGCAAGAAAAGTAAATGATGCATAATTATGTAAAAAAATATTGTACCTTGAATTGAATACTTAGGTACATCAATAAAACCCATTTTAGTAATAGAATACTAGTGTCATTATTTCTAAATAATATAATAATATATACATACATGCAGGTAAAGCCTGCATATAAGTAGATATTTTATTTAAGAAAGATCTCCATAATAAAAAAAAATACAAAAAACCGACTTCAAAAAACCTATCTCTAAAAAGCAAGAAATAATATTCGTAATAATAAAAATACGTCTATTGAAGTCGGGTGGGGCTGGAGTACAGATACCTTTTTTTTATTTTAAAAGCCCCACCCGACTTCAATAGACGTATTTTTATTATTACGAATATTATTTCTTGCTTTTTAGAGGTAGGTTTTTTGAAGTCGGTTTTTTGTTTTTTTTAAACAGTTTTTATTTTTGGTGTAGGTACCTTGTAGGTAAGGTATATTATAATATGTAGAAAAATCAGCTTAGCCAAACGTAACATAATCGCGGAGAAACATACATACGGGTCAAACTGAGAACCTCCTTTTTTAAGTCGGTTATAGAACCTACACTTAAGATATCCCTCTTCCTACAAAAAAATAATTATCTTATTCAGTTCATAAACAAAGAAGTAATACGACCATTATCATCGAGGTAATTCACTCAAAATTATACTATTTTCGTGCTCTTTTTCAAGATTACTTAAAAAGTACTGAACCGATTTCCAAATTTAAAAAAATGGGACCAACTTGGGAGTTTACCCAATGTAATAACGTTTGAATCATTTCAATCTGTCCAGCCGTCTTCGAGTAATCGGTGGACATACACAAAAAAAAAACAAATATACAGACGAACATAGAACCTCCTCCTTTTTGGAAGTCGGTTAAAAATACCTTTACGCACAGTCCCTTGTCATAGATGGTTTACTAGTGTATTACTGTTTACGGTTCGATTGTCCTAAGTCAATATGTAAGGGGGCTCTCCAAATCATGTAAGGTAATATTTATTACTGGCAATGTTATTGGTAACAATTTCTTATGTATCAAAATTTAAAAATATGTAGAAAAGTCTGGAACAAGGTAGGAAAATATAGAGCATCCTGTTGATTGCTCTATATTTTCCTTGAGCTTGATTAATATGAGTATTTTGACGTTATGAAAAGTAAACAAATAAGTTTTTAGAAAGAAACATTGATTATCAATTTTTCTTCTTGGCGAGTTTTTTTAATTCTACTTTTGGGAAATTCTAATTTAATAACTGGCAGATAAAAAACACCAACTTATGAACAATCGATAAAATTATACTTTGCAGTCTTTTCACGTCTTTTATATCTCACACTCTCATTCGATGTCAATTTTAGTGTGTTATCAATTGTATGGAGTGATAAGTTTAGTTACATACCTATCTAACTACAATATCGAATCTCCTACTTTTATAGGTACTTTTGAATTAGGTATATCCTATATAGGAATGCCAATGGTTTTTACTGCTGGGTGTGCGCTCGGTAGCCATTTGACTGTATATAATGTACATTATGCCACCTGCATGGCATAATAGTTATTATTATGCCAACCAGCCCATGCCGCCGGTATAGAGTACTGCCCTCTAGCTCTACTCAAATTCTACAACATTCTATTCGTTTGAACGCTACGACATGTCTCAATCGACTTATGTAATCCACAGACGTTGATGTATGGTATTGAATATACACAATTTTAATAATGTTTTACGTGGAATTTTTAGGGCCCACCAATATGTCTAGTATTTTAAGACGGTATCGTTACATTCCCTCGTAGTCACTGCTAGCAGTAAGTAGATAGCAAAACTGCTAAAAATTGTCGTTTTTGACACATTTGCTATATACTTCTACGAATGACTACGAAGGCATGTAGTGATACCTTCTAAAATCTCCACGTAAAACATTATTAAAATCTTTTTCTATTAATAACTTATTAAATAAGAGCCTCCGAGGGCGCCACTTTCGGTCATACAACCGCCTTAATACTTAGTTAGCATAGCATTCAAACGGAGAATGTTGGCCATTTTAGTAGGGGCTATAGGAGCCTTTATTATTTCTGAGATTTTTCAGGATTATTGAAGGACTTTTCTTTTTGTTTCAGGTTTCCAATGGGCACCATCATTAGAAGCTGGTAGATATTTCTAAGTTTAGTTCTGTCGCCATGTCGTGATTGTTCTTTCTAAGGATGTTGAACTGAATATTAAATGTATAGAAAATTATTAAAGATAATGTGATGATAAAGATTATTATAGCGTATAACCTAATGAATAAAAACAAATACAAATTACTCGTATATGTAGATAGTGTAATACGGAGTAGAATCCTAGCATAAGTATTGATATTCTCAAAATTTTATTAAAATGAAATATTTCACTATTAAGGCCTACTATTAATATAGTAAGTATAGTAGTAAATAAACGTATTTGCAAGCACAGCATTCTGTTTTTTTTCCAGCGAGGAAGAATTAGAATATTATGTCTAAATAATTGACTGAATATATTTAATGATTTAATTTACAATGTTTATTACTGATCAAATAAATGCTGAATTTGTTAAATTTGTATGCTTTTTTTAAATTCAAATCTCAATTGTAGATATTCTGTATGAAGTAACTATTTCCATAGGAAACTTCGATCATCAGTAGGAAACTTTAATGTTGATGTGACTTAGCAATGCAATAAAGTGGTTTGAGCTACTCGATTTTTTATTTCATTAAAATCCCCTCTTCCCGACCCCTTAAATCCCTTTAAATCTTTCTGCCCCCCCTAATAAAATGGCCGACATTCGTGTTGCAAGCTTATGTAAATCACAGACATTGTTGTATTGTGTGTAGTTGACAAGCCTTCGACACGTAATAGTTGAAATTTTTAGGGTTAAAATAGAATGTCACCCATTTGAATCTAGGGCTGGTCAGTCAGCAGACAGTGTTTTAGCAGCACATTTGAATAAGGTAACCTACTAGGTAGAGGTATAGTAGGCGCTATTATATATTATAGTATATTTCGATCACGCCTTTAAATCATCGCTAGTACAGTCAGCTGCAGATCAGTCTATACATGTTGACCCTGCCTGAGACCGCCTTTATGCCGTATGTAATAAGAGCTGTTTTCGTAGTTCATCTGTTTAACCTAGCGTGCTGCCGTGCGTACAAGACAAAAACATTGTAGGTATAATAATAATGTATCCAAGCATGAATACGTTTTAAGTAACGTAGGTACATAGTATGAACCTACGTATGTACGACATACCTATATTATTCATCGAGGTAAAATTTTAATAAAATTATTCATATTTAACTCGACAACATTACACAAGGAAAATTCGCTGAGAAAAATAGTTACATATACCAACATATTAAATTAAAAAAGCAAGGTTTCCATTTTATATAAATGGTAATTAATTAAAAAGTCCATGTTGAGTAATCGTGTCTTAATTTTTTTTATTGTGTAAGTACACAATTTTCGAGAAAATAAATAGGTAGGTACAGTTTTACACTCTACTACGATAGGCTACATTGTGATGAGCCGCTCCAACAAATCAGTCGCCATCTTTGATAAAAATGACGAAGTACAGATGGCGGTTCCAACGCGCCGCTCTTGAGTAAGGTACTTATCAAAATTATTGCAATTCCCTAATATTACCAATACCATCGCTTCAGCAATTTTCTCGATGTACTTAAGTCTTTACAGAGATATATTATACGAGTAATATGTCGGTGAACTCGTAGTCACACACAATTTCATGAAAAGAAAATACTTACCTAAGTAGGTATTTTACTTACCAAAACCGTAACATGAGTTGCGCAAGGCAAAAATAAAAATTCAACCTATCTTTTCAGTTTAAGTAAGTATAAATTGGTTCGGCTAGGTTTAAAAATAGAATCAGAAAGACCAAAGTTAAGTTCTTAAAAAAACCTGCCTCTAAAAAAAGCAAGAAATAATATTCAAATCATTAGATACGCATTATCATTGTTATAATAAAACACGTCAATTAAAGTCGGGTGGGGCTGGAGTACATCTTCCTTTTTTTGTTCTAAAAGCCCCACCCGACTTCAATTGACGTGTTTTATTATAACAATGATAATGCGTATCTAATGATTTGAATATTATTTCTTGCTTTTTTTAGAGGCAGGTTTTTTGAAGTCGGTTTTTTGATTTTTAAACAATTTTTTTTTATTTTTTATTTTTAGTGTAAGTACCTTCTGTATTAGGTAGTGTAGGTATATTATTTAGGTAGAAAAATCGGCTCAGCCAAACGTCGGTTAAAAAGACTACACAAAGGTATCCCTTCCCCAACAAAAAAAAACATCTAATTCGGTTCATAAATAACAAAATTGACAAGTTAGTTGATTAAATATCATAGTATTTTCAGGATTACTTGTAAACTACTGAACCGATTTGAAAAAAAAATTAAATGGGACCATCTCGCAAGAAAACTCAATCGAACAAAAAAAGAATTATCTAAATCGGTCCATAAATGTCGAAGATACGCGCGGACAACGATAAAAAAAAAAAAAACATGCAATCGAATTGAGAACCTCCTCCTTTTGATGAAGTCGGTTAAAAAAAAAAAAAACATACAATCGAATTGAGAACCTCCTCCTTTTGATGAAGTCGGTTAAAAACAAAGTTTTCTGCATTTAACTTGCAACTCTCCCGCAAATATTATGTTTTTAAGTTGGCTGTATTTAATAAATCCGTGAAATGAGCTAGCACAAAACTCCAGAAAGTTATTGAAACTTTCAGGAATGCGCTCTTTGTGCAAAACTGACTCGAGAAACTTTTGAATGTTGCTGTATAGGTCAGAAAACTGAGCTGTTATAGGCATGTTATAGGTTAGTTTTCGCACAAGGCACAAGGCATCTCGGAAATAGGAAAATGTGGTATCAATGCATTCAGTACGATATGTCCAGTACCCTAAGCACGAACAGCTATCGAGAAAAAAACGCACGTAAAATTACTCGATAGACAATTTCTCTATGGAAAATTTCATTTCGCTTATCGGCGATAGATGGCGTTGTACAAATTTCCAATACAAAATTTATCTATCGAATGATTTTACGCGAGTTATTTTTTTCGATAGCTGTTCGTGCTAAGGGTACTGAACACCAACTATTTACACCTGAAGATGACAAATGGTGAGGATAGAAACTGTGTCGTCGGAAAGATGGACCGTGGATTCGTAAAAAGAAAAATAATTGCTCCATTGAAACTTGTTTACGATTAGGTACTTAGACGGCCGATCTCATCACAATTCTTAAGCCCGTTTTACACATCCATAAGTATAAGTAAGTAAAAACCACGTGTGGACACCGTCCGGCAAGTAAGTAAGTAGCGACTTGATAGGATCAGGTTCTATTTTTTGGATAGGCAAGTAGCGCGCAACCCCCTCCAGCTTTGTCTTTAGCTCCCCGCCAACATACTTACCGCCGTGTAAACGGCATTCGGCAGGCATCAAGGCAGTCAAGTTCATAAATTGACATCTGTCGTAGCAGAGTGATCTATTTCTTTCATAAAGTTCCTAATACAAAAAACAAATACCAATGGTATTTGTTTATTTTCGTAATTAATTTTCTATTCTTAACGAATGTCTAATACAAGTCACAAACGAATCCTAAAACAAGTTAAATAAATAGATTTTGAACTTCATTGAAATATTTAACAATTTGGTAAGTATTATAGTTAGGTATAGAAACTTTATTACGACAATAAAGTATAGGTATTATTTTTGTATTATTAGTAATATTCCAACATAAGTATATAAATAATAATATATGGTATTATTTTTTGGTAAGTATTATTCGTTTTTGGTATAAGGAAGGAATATATCTTGCAACAAATGGCCGTTATCTGTCAACAATTGTGAATTAATCGCTAATCACGTAATTAAAGCTAAAGCTCCCACAAAAATATTAAATAGGTACTTAAAAATTTGTAAAATGATTTGATAAGTCCATGACTTTGGAAAGAAGAAACACTTTTTTCGGCTTATTTTGATTTATTTCTCTACATAATCTTTTTGTAGCTCTGCATACTCCGAAGTTCCTACCTCTTTGATTATCCATTAATTTGTTCTTTCATCGCCTTAAAAATGTGGTAGGTAACTGAAATGTGGGCCTATTTTCCGCACCACCTTTTGGCTTGATGAAAATCTTTGCCCGCCAAGTCATTTATTCATGTTTGGAAGCTAAATCTAGCGAATAGGAAGTGTAAGGCAGTAATTCGTATCGTAATTCGATGAGTTTTGATGTCATGAGTGCAGCCGCGAGAGTCGACCTATGTCGCGACAGGGTCATTAAGAAAAGTTAGAAGTCGCTTGAGGTTTTTGTTTCCAAAAGTAATTATCTTTTGCCAAATTTGAAAAAAACTGTAAAGAAGCTTTGAAGCTGTAAAGGAGTTCAAAAATGAATTATTAAAAAAATCTTTTTGAACTTAGTCATGGACTTATCAAACCACCCTCGCCTCGTAATAAAGTTATTTTTATTAATTTTTTATTGGTCATAAAAGTCCTAATATATTATTTAAAACAAAAATACATGTTGCAAAGGAAATATTAGGACAAGATGACGACATTTGCAATCATTAGAAGGATATCTTGTTGCTACAACTCTAAGCTCTTCATATATTCTTATAGGAAGTTGTTTACCAAAACAAATCGGTAAAGTTGAAATTTTAGTAGGCGGCGTCGCAACAAATAAGCAACTTGATACGGAAGAACTGATCCCTGGCTTTGCTTGACACAAATTGGATCAGATCTTGTGAAAGAAAAATTTGATAAACATACTAAGGGACCAGGAGGGGCAGAACATGGTTACTGTTTTGTATTCTTACAGATAAACTGCTAATGGCCACTCGTCACATGGCGTTTGTGATACGGTTCATACATTATTTTTATGTAAGTACTCGTACTTATCTACGGTAGAAAAAGTTATATGTACGTGTTATTGTACAGCAGAGGCTGGCAGAACTCCGCGACAACCACGTGCGGGCGAAGCGCAAGATGCCGTCGCTTTCCATCAACAACCCCATGGAGGTACTCCGGCAGAGGCTTCTTCTGGAGGTGGCCCGCAAGCAGGTGCGTGAGGCCAACCAGCGGCAGGCCTTCGCCAACAGACTGTTCCTGCAGAACGTCGGCAAACGAGGTCGGTTCTAAATACAAATTTCACTATTAAGTTTACGTTAACTTTGTTGTGTCGCGTCACAATAATAAATAAATAAATAAATATTTGACAACATCACATACATTGCTCCGATTCCAAAGTAAGTAGCTAAAGCACTTGTGTTATGGAAAATCAAAGACAACGGTGGTATCACAAACACCCAGACCTGAGGCAATATAGAAAAGTTCATTTTCTACATTGACCCAGCCGGGGATCGAACCCGGGACCTCAGAGATGGCGACACCTTGAAAACCGGCGTGCAAACCACTCGACCACGGAGGTCGTCAAATATGAGGTAAATGTCCCATACTTCGGCATGTTAAGACAGACTTTGAGATTATTTATAAATTTAACTAAACATGATATCAGTATTATCATTATTAATAGTGGTATTCGCTGTGGTAATCTGCTGTCTAACATCTCTCTGCAAGTGCCTGGTAGGTATCCAAGAAACCGCATTCGAAAACTTTTTGCTCTACCGTTTTCGCGAACTAACTAGGTCATCAATCTCCATTGGCACGAATTTGCGAGGAATATAAACATTTTTAATGATATAGTTTTAATAAATTTAAAACTTTTAAACTCACGAAATAATGTACTATCACGAAGTAATGGCACAGAATACATAATAGTACAAGTAATGGCCCTTTACTTTAAGGCCGGCCACACACAGACGGAATCCCGTTACGGAATTCCGAACGGAATTTCGATAATGTATGAAGATTCCGTACGGAAAAATCCCGTATGTGTGTAGTAGTCAATAGTTTTGTATGGCTTAGCTGCGTTCGGAATCACGTATGTACGGAATTCCGTAACGTGATTCCGTCTGTGTGTGGCCGGCCTACTTGTCGGTTTTGAAGGTAAGATTTCAGAGAAAACGTGAACACGGAAGAAGTGTAAATAAAATGGAATGGCAGGTCATTTTGGAAAACATCAAATAATGACCCAAAATACATAATTTATATCACTGATCACGTCAGAAAGTTGCGCTGAAATGAGCGGAAATATTATCAACATAATATTTCACTATAGCAGCGGTTAACCAGTATGCAAACAGGGCGGGCGGCGTGAACATGCGGATTGCGGATGCGGGCGGGCGGCATAAAAATGTGCGTTATTGACCAACTCTGCATCGTTATCTCAGTCAGTCGCGCGGCAAATTTTACTGATAATTTTTTTATAGAATACGGGTAGGCAAGTAGGTAGGTAATTCGAGCCTCCAGCGCCGTCAATCAAGAAAAAACCGAAAAAACATTACAACGCATAACTCTACATACTTATTTAATTAAATTCTCAAAAATATAAACACTATTTTTGTATTCGTTTATTCTAAATTTAAATGTATTTGTGTAATGAAAATGTAATAATTAAATTCAAACAATATTGAATTGATTTAAAAACATATATAATATATATTGTAATTAATAAGATCTTGATGTTCCTGCTTAAAATTAATACTTTAATTCGTCAGCTACATTGTGGAAATTGTTATTTCCTTCACTCTTGAAAATAGGATTATCTTAATCCATGACCTAAATACCGGAACCAGCTACAAAATTAATTTAGAGGCATTTAGAGGTAAGTGTGTATGTACCTACTTATTACTCCCTACCATTGTTGTTAGGGAACTTCATGAAATATCCATCAAACTAACGTGTTTGACCAAAAGATAAAATAATGAAAAACCTGTTATTTTCATACATCACCATTGACGACAATTAGGATCAATTTCGCTTTTGTTTTTCATTTAAAACTAGTTCAAACTAGGTAATTTTAAATAATAATGAAAAAGTGCATTTTAAACGTAAATGGTTATGTATATTTTTTTATTTTATTTCCATGTTTGTTACCAAAGAATTATAACGAACCAAAGTTTTTTTTAGATTTATTGCTTTGTAAAACTGGAAGAGTATCTACAGTGATTCAGTATTAGAGGCACATATAAGACGAGATATTGTGTCAAAGGGGTGAAAATGTAAATGCGCAGTTCCAAGCTAGCTGCGAAATAAGGCCAGTAAGTACATAAGTAGTATGTACTTCCTTCATTGCGTTGTTATCAAATTGTATTGTCAGTGCTCGCTTTTGAACGACTTCCTGCATAGCATACCATCTTTCTCGTTTTGTTCATACGTTATGCGCACAGTACATATAACTTATATATGTACTGTGTTATGCGGCTACTTAGTCAATTTTATATTATTATAACTTTTGTTCACAATATCTGTTTCAGAATGTTATTTTTCATGCTATTTTATTTATTTTTTATCCACAACGGGATAGTGCTTGGTCTTCACCTCACCTGATGCTAAGTGACGATAAGGCCGAAGGTCGAAGCGCACACCCGGAATCCTCATCACTGAGGGACTGGCTATCTTACCTCTAACTGCCGGAACACAACAATTTTTAAATTGTTGTTAAGGCGTCAAGATCAGACGATGGTTGTAGCTAGCCAGGCGGTTTGAAATAAGTCCTACCACCAACTAAACCGAGTACAAATATACCCCCCTCCTGGGAATCGAACCCGGATAAATAAACCTTAGATTTTATTCAACTATTTTAAATCAAGCGTTGTCACTTAAAGGACTCGCATTGTATTGTCATACGTGTCTTTAATTAATAAGTTCGTTCGTGTGTTGTATTTTACAGCTAAACCGTAAATTAAGAAAAGAAGTGTTAACTCATAGCGCAAAACTTTGCAAAAAAAAGTTCAAATTCAATTAATAAAGGTTTCATTTCTTTACAGGATTCTGGGTGAAATCAGCTGCAGATCGCTACGACAACTAGAGGCCACCGACCATACAAAACGCCATAAAAAAACCTGTTAAAACATGTTATTAGGAGCTAAAGATTCCCCTAAAATTCATATTAATATTTTTTTTATTATAATTTATGGTAATGACACGTCATGATTTACTGTTCTTAGAGCCTACTGTATATTTTTTACTATTGAACTGATTTTAACGTCCTTGTTTATTGTAATTTTCCTATCTCAGTTCTTATCATGACATCGCCTTGGTTAAAAGTCAGTGTTGTCACCTCAAAATTAGAATTAGACTTTATGAGATTTGTAAGTAGGTAATTAAGTGAATAGGTACGCTTCGTTTAATTATGTTCGAAATGAAGAGCTTGTCGAATTGAGCCGCACAGTAATAAGAAATTATGCAGATTCCGAGCTATGTATAGGTAGGCACTTTGACGTAACAATACATAGGTATAAATGTAACATTGTACAGATTTTTTTTACTTATTCATTTTAATCTTACCTTTCAGAAATAATATCAAGTAGATTTTACAGGATAATTATTACATAGATTTCTGATATAAATATGATAGCAACAAAAAATGTTTTCATTGGCCTAGTATTAGATGTAAGTAAATATTATTGTGTTAATATTATTATTCTCCTTAACTTTTGTTGTATTTTAAATATTTTGGGGTATGTTTACCGGCTCAACAACCCCAAAGTATTTCTTAATTCTTATAGGTACCTATTTAAAAAAATATAAATGTATATTTACTTTTGCAAAATTAATTTACGTGCCAAATTTTGTACTTAACTATTTTATTAAATAAGGCAGACAATTTGTATAGTTAATCTTTATTTTGATAGTCTTTGTCGTTATATTTTTATATCAGACTAGCGACCCGCCCTCACTTCGCTTCAGTTCCTTTCTTTTTTTGCCAATTACAACCTTCCAACAACACCCAAAAAGAAAACAAATATCGCTTCCAGTCGTCCGTAACGTCCAGCTCCAAGTCTGTATAGGCAGGTATAAGAGCTTAATGCTCGGCTTATGTTGTATTTCCACAAAATTCCACAAAACCTTGAGAATTTAAATAGATACTTAATCACTGTATCTATTGGTGAAAACCGCATGAAAATCCGTGCAGTAGTTTTTGAGTTTATCGCGAACAGACAGACGCGGCGAAGGACTTTGTTGTCTTATTAGATACAATTATGCAAAAATACCTGCTGACTAGTGGTTCGAATTTGTGTACAGAATAGCTGTTATGCTGTTAAAAATATTATTATAATGTGTATATTTTTATGTTTCCAAATTGATCTTCATAGAGTAAAATGTAGAAAAGTGTAACACTTAGTTCATACAAAATACCTACATTACGTTCAATAAAAACGTTAAATTATTAACTTGAGTTTTGATAGTAATTTATTGTTACATTTTTTTAGAATGAGGTAAGGTAAATGTTTAAAAAATAGTTTCTCCGGTTTCTAACACCTAGGGAGTGTATGCAGGAATTAAACATAAACCTATCTACTTTAAAACTTTAAAGTTTGGAAAAATAAGACACTTGGAAACATTTCCTGAAATTCGTATAGGTGACTCACAGAAAAAGAAAAAAATGTGTGACTTTTGTCTAAAATGTGCGATATAGGTAAGTTTGTGTGAAAAAGTCCCTCCTTGAGCTAAAACTGTTGCTAGAATTGGTGACTTGTGAATTTAGAAATCGTTTTTTGAGCACTCTTCAGGATTTTCTGCAATTCGGCAATATGCAAAATATTTTTCTTGATATATTTTCGATATAATTCTCGTGTATTTCCTTTATTTTTACACATCGGAAATATTAACAGTATAAGTAGTTAAACCAAAAAAAATAACTTCCTATTGATTTCACTTTGCAAGCACTTTGAAAGTGACAACTTCAGCTGAAGTAGTCATTTATGAAGTTGCTATTGCTCTACGATTTTTATTGTTAAGTATTCTAAAACTGAGCCTTGCTTATGGTACTTTCACGAATTTTGGACACGTGTCGCATTTTATTTTCATCAAAAGAAATAATAATAAGAGCCTCGATCTTCTTCCCAGTGAGAAAGAAAATGCTTCGATCTACTATTCGATATATTGTGAGGCGAGAAGGTTTACAGACAGACATCGTTTCATTTTATTGGGTGGTCCCTATATATTGTTTTGTGAATTTCTTTATGTAGGGACGCCAATGGAGACAAAATGTCAACTGCCAACCAACTATGCAATTTCGCATCCAATTCTTTTAAAGGTTTGTTACGCAGCTAGATCGGAAATAGGGCTTCCTATAGAATGTGAATGTAAAAAAACCGAATAAAAATCGTCGAACACTTGTTCATGCTTCATTATATAAATATTGGTTCAAAATCTCGCAAGGTCATTAGTGCAACAAATTGCAAAAAGCTCTAATACAGGTAAGTAAGTATAAAAAATCGTAAGTATAGTGTAAGGCCGAGATAACAATTTTTCAACAAAAATATTGCTCTATCTTTATAACAATTTACATTAATAATTAAACAAATTGTTGTAATTCGCGCTTATAAACTTTTAAGATTTTTAACTATAACCAACCATAAGTAATCGATCGAAATTATTTATAGTGTTCGATGATTTGTTATTCGGTTTTTTGGTATTCGTCATTCCGGAAATCCTCGGAAATAATAACGTAAGCTGAAGCTAAAAGAAAACTTGATGTAATTATCTAGGTATTTTTTGATTTTGTATGTAATTGTACACAAGTATCTGTTGAATGGATTCGATAATAGTAGATTGTTATACAAGACGCTAAAATGACCCATGCATACGAGGTAGTTATATTCCCGAGCATTAGGGAGGGAATAAATAGCAACCGAGTTACAATGGGTTTTAGCGTCTTGTGTTACACTCTACTTTTCACTACGATTGCGAGAAAATAAAATACAATATTAAATAGTTTATACCTACTTCCGTAAACAAATCCACTCGTTTTTCTATCCTCCACTTCATAATTTTTTTGTACAGTAGGTATTTAAATAAATGATTTGTGCTTGATGGCAAAAGATTAAAATTATTTCTTTCCTATTACAGTCACACAATTTAATCAGTTTGTAATTATAAAAAAGTTCTAAAGATTTCGCGCCATGGTACATTTTTTTTATTTCTGCTGTAGCAGCTATCACGCATTCTACGATTCACTCTGTGCACAGAGTATAAATAAGTCTATGATTTCTTCTTCTTATTTTTTCTTATGGCATTCTACTCCTCTTCAGGGAGTAATTTTTGCCAGTGTCAAGTGTAATGATTTTAGCGAAGAGATGCTTTTAGTTCCATTTTCAAAAATAAGAATGAGAGACAGTATTAAGTCGAGCGAGTCTTTATTCGTGATTATGAACAAAGACTTTTTCGTTTTAGTAGGCTCATTGGTAATAGACAAACATTAAAAAAGAAAAAACTTTATCCCCTAGGGGTTATTATGCTATTTTATCTCAGCTCTTGTATGTTACAATGACGGACTTTTTAAACAAGAGTGAAAAATAATCATACTTAGTAAATATAACTATACCGTGGAATATTGTATGTAAAGATAAAACTATCAAGTTAATACAATAAATATTCGAAGTTTTTCAATTTATTATTCAAAAATCTTTGCTGTTAAAAAGTTCGAAAAGGTGTAAAATAACTTAATGTTTTTTGAAATTTGAATCTTGTTGTAGCAAGATTTCTATTTCTACAGATTTTTATAATTATTTTTATTTCAATAGGAACATATATATATTCAAACTTTCTATCGTGTCACTTCAACAGTGAAATATTTTCAGAAGCTGTGCAGCGTTAGGTATGTCTTTGTATGATACTGGCGTGCTGCTGCCGTCGAGTCGACGGAATCCATAATTAAACTTACAAAATAGCTTTGAGGTGTTACAGTTATGCTTTACTTTGGAACCTGCTTTGATACTTTAATAATTTACAATGATGCTGAGCTTTAAGTAGTTGCCTGAAAGTAGCATTTCATCGAGTCCTCTACTTTGTTTTCAATTTGCATCATTTTCTTTAAAATAATGGTAGGTATAACGATGATTAATATTATAGCAAAAACATTTTCATCATTGTCATTAACTAGTTTTATAGAAATAAGCTTCTTTGATATTGAGATGAGTGGAAATGGCGTCAGGTGTAAAAACCACTGTGGTATTAAAGTAGCCATTATAGGTACTCGCCTTTTCCTTTTTCGTTACGTTTCTTTTGAAGGAACCTATTGTAGATAAGGAGACATCAGCTAGGAGAGAACTCAAGAGAGTATTAATTCTAGGAGAGACAAAGATGACTGTGTCTCCTCTCTACCAAACCAAGTAATAAGTTGGATTTTCCTCTTTTAATTTGTTTTTTTTATTTAGAAGTATTTGAAGACATTAGTTTAGACTAATTAATAAATTATGTTAAACTGGCTTTACTGCGTTCGGGACATTATCCATCAGCGAAGTTTGAAAAAGGTCGATTCTCCTAACTGCAGTAAATCTAATAAGGTAGAAGACGTACAGCACATACTGTTGGATTGTGCCAAGAACCGGGCAGAAAGGGAATTACTTACTGTTCAACGAATACATTTGAATATCAGGGACGTAGGGCTAATTCAAAGTATTCTAGCAAACCCTAAAGCAGATGTTTAATTAAAAAATGTCAACAGTAATTCCATTTCCATAACCTGCCGTAATTTTAAGTACTTAGGTACTTTTTAATACTGTATTTAGATTGGTAACAACCATGTTGGTATCGTATTGTGAGAAGATACAATGGAGCAGGCGTATCCATATGGATAAAAGCCCCAAAATAAATAAAGAAAAAAATTTAGAAGTATTATAGACAAACCAGATAAAGCCACAGTCGATTAAACGAGCTGCTAAGTTAAGTGTTGATTGACCTCAAACAGCAAAGGATCAATTAGCGGAGGTCCAGGGTATTTTTGTTCTTCAAATTAAAGTCGACTAATAAAGGGCTCAATCAGACGTCCGTCCCCGAGGATCCCTTTGAGGGCATTAATTAGTTTTTGGTATTTCGCGCCGCAACGTTTTCGCCACGTGCGTGTGTGGCGGCCCTAATTTTTAAATCGCCACTGTAAGAAATTAATGCAATAAAATATGTAAAAATATTGACAACAAGATAGTGCTATCCGAAACCTATGAAAACAAAATAAAGTTAACTTTGTATAAGTACCTAGCTAATATTTCTAAAATATAATACTTAGCCTTGACGCAGAAGTTTTCAAAGGCTTTTGACTTTTGAAAATAAATTGTAAATCAGTCTCAAAATCCATCGGAACCTGTGAACCAGCACTGGAATAGAATGACGGGGCTGAATTGCTCACGGTGTTATGTTATCTCAGTAATAAACATGTTCCTTCCGCCAAAAAGTATACTTACCTACCAGTATACTAGTAGATAGGTACTAGCTACTTAAGGCGCTAAGGTGGGTCAAATCCCAATATTCAATTCAAATTATTGAATGATTACGCGCGTGAAGCTATCATGATAAAAATATATAAGTAATGTAAATACTTGAAATAATACACAATAGATTTAATTGAAAGCATTTATAAAAATATTACCACCTTTGATGTAAAAAAAAGTATTTCGTGGACCCTGTTTCAGGTCTTATTTGCAAAATTTCTCGGAAACAGAACATTACGTTTATGTTAAAACCAACCACAAAAATCGGCGATGTTAATACCTTTAATTTTAATTGAACTGATTTTTTTTTACTAACTTGAAAGCGAATTAAAGTAATAAAAAATTGAGAATTCGGTGCAAGTTCTCAACGCAACCGCCGCGTTGGAACGCGCACTGATTTGAACCCAAAGTGAGTAGAGTTACGTTCGATTTCACTCCATCACGGATCGACCCGCGCGGATTGACCCACCTTAGCGCCGTAAGAACTTCAACCGCCTCTGTGGTCTAGTGGTTCGCCCACCCGTGGAAGACGCAGGGATTCCCAGGGGGTTACAATTTGTACACGTTTTGGTTTGTGGTAGAGCTTATTTCAAGTCCGCCAGGCTAGCCTATCACCATATTACCTAAGTAAAAATTGTTATGTTCCGGCAGTTAGAGGTAAGATAGCCAGTTCCTCAGTGATGAGGATTCCGGGTGTAGTGCGCTTCCACCTGCCTTAGGTGAGGTATTCCGTTGTGCATAAAAATAAAAAAATATTTTGAATGACCGGAAATAAGATAGGGTTTGAAATATATAGCAGCAGATACTTAGAAATATTCTGAATGATGACCAGCAGTAATGTATGACTCGAACGATGACTGGCAGCCCGGCGGTCTCCCTCCGGCGCTCCGCCGCTCCGACTGCTACTATAATTAAAGTGATTTAATTTAAAGCGACGCCTCGAGTGCCTTGATTGCATTACACCTAAAGAGCACCCGCAGCGAAACACCCACCAAATTTTTACATCGCCCAATACAACCTTATTGCTACATTTGAAAAAAATAACGCGTTCTACAGCACTATTATATAGGTACAAACTTCCTGGCTCTTGCTCTCTCTTGCTACATTTGAAAAAAATATGTGAAGTAAAGTATGATATTTCACGAAGTAAAACTAAATCTGGGGAAAATAACACACGAGGAGAGTGTTAAATAACCTTCATGAATTCATTAAACATTTATGTTTTTTTCACAAAACTGAACCAAATACGTTTGATGTTAAAGTATCGTAGAAAATTGAAAACAAATTAATGAAACTAAACTTTACCTATACATTAAAATGCATAACACTATCATCAAACGTATACCTACCTAGGGGCAATTTTATATATTTTTTCATACGTTGCACCTATTGAATTTAAATTAAATGTGACGAACTTTCTTTATGGCGGCGCTTAGCTTATATTGTCAGTCATTCGTATTTTTTATTTTAGATTACTTTTACTGAAATAACGTTACAAAATAAGTATGTACCTACCTACCTAGTTAAAGTAAACGTCGTACTTTTACGATGCGAAGTGTTCGACCAAACAAGGCGTTAGCAACGGCAATGATGACATACAAACAAACACAAGGCACAGACAAATTTCCAAAACTATGCATTGAAGATCGTGTCGTATTAGTTATTTGCTACGAACAATCTTTGTTCGTAGGTTATTTGCTTACCTACTTTATCTGCTGTGATCTGTTTAATTTGGGCTTTTGGCTGCGCTTTTGACCGGTAAGTAAGTTTTAATAAGGATCTAATTATATTTATCATCATTCAGATAATTAAAAAACCTAAAAAACTTATTTATTTACAGTAGGTATAGTAACAAGTTATGGACACTGTTTTGTTTTGAACTTTTTGTTGTACTGTCACATACATACTCATAAATTAGCAGCTATTGTTACAAATGTTACAATAAAACAGCCCACTACTATACGTTGTTAGAATTATGATAAATCCTAATCAAAGAAATCAATAAAATTCATGCCTCAATAAAGGTAAAAAAATCAAGTGATTCTGAAATTTCAGCAGACAATAGAATATACACAATTATTCTAATATTGATAAAGTCCAATGTCTGTCGATCCCCCGGGATATCAGTTAAATTCGCGGTTCGTTAGCATTTTTTTAACCGTATCTACAGGGTGTTTGGTAAAAGCTTTAAAAAGCCGAAAATGGTAGATAGGGACCATCAAACTGAACAACTTTTACTATGGGACTAACTCTGAAATCGCGAAAAAAAAGAACTGCTGTTTCATACATTTTGATATTTTCGTTATTAAAGCTTGTATGAAACAGCAGATTTTTTTTTCATGGTTTCAAATTTGGTCCCATATAATAAAAGTTGTTCAGTTTGATGGTCCCTATCTACCATATTTGGCTATAAAAGACTATTACCAAACACCAGACGAGTAAGTGATGACTTGAGTAAAACTTGCAAATGCTTCTAATATTATATTCACATGCAATTTATTGTATTTATAATTAATCTTAAATGCAGTTTTGGTGAATTTAAGATTATAGTTTATACAGTACTTAAATTGCAAACTAATTCAATATTAGCAGCATTTAAAAATTGCAATTTTTACTCAAGTCATTACACTCGTCTATATACGAGGATAAAAGAACGAATAAATTACTTAAGTGACATTCAAAAATGTAAATAAAATAATACTTAATATTTTATTAGCTTTCTTAAACCAGCTGTACGGTTTCAATAATCTATCCCTAATGCCTACCTTGGTTACAAATATCTTTATAATATCTTAATAGTTTTATTAACAAAAATATCTTAGCTATTAACTCTAGTAAGCCCTATAATAATAGGTGGTTTTTAATATCTCACTAATGAGGAAAGATTATTGAAAGCGGCCGTAAGTTAATTAAATAATTATAATTTTTCGTCGGCTAACTATAAAATATTAATGGTCTCTCGAGACTTTTTGGAAAATAACACTCTAATTTTTCAAAAGTCTCGACCTTTTGTATAAAAACCGAATTATTATCGCATTTATTTACAACAATCACTTAAAGCCAGTTTTTTTATGCAAATAGATAACTAGGTTTACCTATCTTAAAAGAGCTTTTGAATACCTACCTTGTCATTCTTAACACGTTTTTATTAGGTTGCTTTCTTGTTTGTTTGTTTGTTTGTTTTTTCCTAAGCTGACGAATGCGACAATAATAAATGGTAAAGTACTCGTAAATGCTGCAAATTGCTCAATAGCTGAATTGTAAGTCAATTGAAAAATATATTTCGGATGTGTTACGTATACCCTCCGGTATTTCGCCGGATCTCGGTTCATTAGCAAAATCGAACTTTTCGATTACCCGGAACAAATGGAAAAACGGGTAGCATCGACCGGGTATTTATTTGCCCATACTTAATGAACCCTTACATTACTAATCTCTGTAGTGCCTATAAATAAACCACAAATAAACACTATTTGGGCTTTATTAAAAACTGTCACACATGAAAAAACACTATTAATATTCTCACCTACTACCACCTACAATCGTGAAAGACAAAAAAAGTGTAAAGAAAAATACTTACTTACTTAAGTAATGTAAACTTTTAGTTAATCTATTAGAATCAATGGCAATTCACTGCTCATGGTGGGATATCACAAAAAAATACTCTGGATTTTTGTACAGAACCCTCGGTGATCGAGTTACACTCGCACTTGGTCAGAGCAAATTGACAACATTTATATTTTTCCAGACATTCAACAGAATGGACGCTCTATTATTTGCGTTGGCTTTAGAAGTGGTTCTATTGCAAATGCGAATCCTAGGTAAGTTTATAAGGTAATCTGATTTACCCTGCGAATCTTGAGAGCAGCGGCCGAGCAATAATCTGAAAAACGCATCTCAATTCTCAGTGGGTCTACCGCGCAAGGATTTCGTAGCGGCATGCCTACTATCGCACTTAGCCGTATTTTAAAACTTTCGTGTGCCATTCGGCATCGCTATCGCCTTCATTTGTCATTGCTACTTTTTTTTGGCACAAATAAAAACTTACAAAGAAAAGTAGCAATTTGTCACATCCATCTGTCAAATGAAGCCGATAGCGATGCCGACGATACATACTTGCGCGGTAGACCCACTGAACCCTTTATTTCTACCCTTTCTGAGTAACCGAGAATTAATTGCATTAGTTTTCATAATGTATTTTGCAAAAATGCTTATGGTCCTTCGAGCCGTAACGATTACAAAATCAGTAAGTGCAAATTGTATCGGCTGATTACAAGTTACGTAACTAACAATTATGTTGCTAACAATTCTCGATCGAAATCGATTGTAACCGTTTGGAATAATCGTTTGAAATTAATAAAATGTGACAGTTTCAGGTGCTCTAACAGAGCATGCTATAACCTACTCTGTTAGCAACTGAAATTGACTTTCAAACTATATTTCAAACTGTTTCAATCGATTTCAATCGAGAATTGTTAGCAACAGAGTTTGTTTGTACACAACATAGTAGCAAATAATTTAGTCGAATTATTTTATCTCACACCCGTATTCAAGAACAAATACCTACTCAATAGACTCTTGACTACGCACTGCGTTGAAATAGAGTTGGGTGGGAAGCTGTACGTCCGCGTCCACTGTGAGAACTCATAGTAATGATTGTGAATACGGGTGTCAGTTCCTTATTGTCGCCAGCCATCTTTAGGATTTTCGGCAAACTAAATAACTACCATACCAATACCAATGTTTTAAATTTAATCTAGAGAGCACCACTGAGCAACCAGCAGGAAACAAACCTGAAAAAGCACAGAAAGCTCAACATCACAAGTTGGAGAGGGACCGGTGAGTTTCCAGCAGTAGAGTACAGATGGCGCTGTTTTTAAAAACTGATAGCTGGATCATTTTCTTCCAGACAAACTATTAAGGATGTGATTGGAAGAACGCTTGTGGAAATTGTGGAAAATGGGGAGTGTTCCACTCTTCACGAGGCAGTGCAAATTCTCCAAGAGCATGCTTCATATCCCGTCAGATTGCATTTAAATTATGAATACTTGAGGCAGTAAGAGCTTTTGTCATACACCGGTACGAGCTTTTTAGGTCTGTGTCCTAAATTTTTAACTCATGTCTTTAACAAAAATAAAATATTCTTTGATTACAGTTCACGAGCTACAATTGCAAATGAATTGACAATGAAACAATCTCAATGGGTGGTGGAGTTACACAATGCTGACCAAAAAATTGCCATTATTCGAGATAAAATGAAGGTTTTGAATGTTTTCCTTTAACTGCAAAATGTTTGTCTTGTTTTATTAAGACTTCCAGAGTCCAGACCTTGACTGTATCCATCCAGGGAGATAGTCAAGGTTTAGTTTTTATTTCTATCTTTTTATCTACCTACTTATCTACTTGTGTTCAGCTACTTATGAAGCCAACTGTACCTACCTTAGTCTTCGTCTGTTCGTCTGACGAACTTCACAGCGGCACATACGATTCATCTTTTTGGCCGCTGTGAGGTTATCCATATGCGCGTAGCCGTGCCCCATCACACGTACGTTCTCTCCTACACTTACATCGAATTTGTGTTCTGCGTATTATTTCGCGCGATGTCCACAGAAGTCATAAAGTTTGAATCGAGCTATAGTTACGTCGCGTTGGTTTCAAATCCATTATATCCATAGGTATTTTCTTTTCTTAGGATGATCTCCAAAACGCCAACGCACGTCTATGCTACGTGGAGAAGTGGTTATTCGCTCGGCACGAGTCTTTGGAGCTGCAGTTGGAATCAGTGGCGCGTGCGCCGCCACCACGATTCGATCATGAGAACCGAGTGCACACCGAGCTGGTCAAAGCTTATGACCTGCAAATACAAGTCAGTTTTGCTAGATAAGTAGGTCCAGTTCGCAAGTTTCGGGTTGTAAACCAGCCCTAAGGTTAAAATCGCTTGCACGCCGCGCCGCCCCAGCGCTGGAGCTAGGTTCATGAGCGCCCCTAGCAAGATTTGAATTTCGCACCCCAAGACTTATTTCTAGGATCATGAGCGCCCCTGGCAAGATTTGAATATTGCGCCCCAATACTTTTATACGTTTTTTCTAGCTACTTATTGGTCAGCAAAGTGCTCCCTGAAGGTTGCGCCCTTGGCAGCCGCCCCCCTCACCAGCCCCTAGCTACAACGCTGCACGCCGTGCGCCGTCACTTACATAATGTCACAGTTTTAGTATGTTTAGTAAGCGCGCGCGAATTTTTCTGCAAAGTGGTAAAGCACGTGATTGGCCGATCGCACACACACACGTAATGTACAGTCAGCAATGAAGGTCGCTTGACGCTTTGGTACTTTGTCATAGCAACTTTTTTAACAGGTGTCGCACGGTTTGAAACATTTGTTAAAAAAAGTTACTATGACAAAGTACAAAAGTGTTAAACAACTTTCGTTGCTGACCGTACGATGGTTAAATAAATAATCTTATTTTTCTTCTAATAGGAACGTGAACAAGCTGTACAGTATTGGAAGCAGCGGTACTTGGATGACACGGCCGATATCACAGAGCGCCTGTCAAAGAAATGCGAGCAATTACGCGTAACTATAGCTCGCCGCGAGGAGTTGCAGAAGCTGGTAATTTGATGAACAATTAACCCTCAACGCTGATGTGAAAACTATATTAGCGTCGGAGTATGTCAATACCCCGCGATAGGGTCTGAGTGCCCCCCGGTCCCTGGAGTACCTAACCTAGTCATAGTGCCCCCCGAGGAAAATGCGTATGTAGGCGGGCCACGAAGTCACCGTCCGCGTCGGGGAGCTTACTTTGCTCCCCGATTGCCCCCTGGAGAATTTTGTCTGACAGAAAAATATTTTTTAAGTTCATTTTTTCTCTTTATCTTTCAGTTCGACTTACACACTGGTGAAATGCGTTCATGGCTGACATTCAAGAGCGAGCGGGCTGCTCGTTTAGCTAGGGAGAAGCGAATCAGAGATGCTGCCATACGACTGCAGTCCTGGTGGAGGGCTGTCATGGTCCGCAGGGCGCTGGGCGCCTTTCGTTATCTGAAAAACTTAAAGAAAACGCCAACTAAAAAGAAGAAATAAAAATAATTTTATTCATTACTAGAGAGTCGCAAGCGAGGGCGGTTCGCTAGCGCTAGTAGCGACCCGCCCTCGCTTGGTTGCAATTCCATCCTTTTTTGCCAACACAACAGTAAAGCTTCGGACAGACTGAGGCGAATTCGCATAGCTACTTATAGCCATTGCCAAAGCAATTCTCTAGCAATTGCTTTGGCTATGGCTATGGCTCTGGCTATCGCTTTGAGTTAGGTGGTCAAAATACCGCATCGCGCGCGAATTCGTCTCAGTCTGTCGGAAGCTATAAGCCGATTAAAATAAACTACTAAAGCAATCATGTTTATTGCTAATAGTAAGTATTTAGAAGCTATTGTAACACGGAAATGGCAACATTAATCGGATCTCTCTGTTTATCATAGCGCGCGCTCTTTTACTCATATGTATGACGGATGCTGTCACTTTTTGCGTGTGAAAAAAAAAGAAGTCAGTCGCTGTCATTTTCACGCGGTGGTCGGGTGTGTCGTACGGATGTGTTATAGCAAAATGATTTTCTTATAATTTGCCAATTTCTCGATGTTTTTGTTAATGGAATTCTCAATAATTTGTATTGTAAGACGATATTAAACTAGTGGTGTGTCACATAATGCTCTGGAACTTTATTTAATTTTATTGACGTTAGTTTATTTCGAATTCTCAGAACTTGGATTTTTCAACACTTTTTAAACTGGTGAGTAAGTTCTGCTGCTATTATTGTATTATATTGTACTTCTGCGAAGTACTTATAGGTACTGTACTGTACTGGGAAAACTTACCAACAGCGTCAGTTGAAATGAAAGTTTTGATGTCGACTTTTAGAAAGGCTGACCGATGGCGTTTTTATTACGAATCATAAAAATATGCACGAGCACTTGCTGTTTTAATACCTACATAAATAATGTAATACCAATTTATTTGATCTTCATCAATATCTAATTTTTCACCCCTGCAGCTGCATGGTGTACGATAATGGTACCTACTTCTTTGATTATTTGGTACTTAAACCTACTTTCGATCACAGGTATCCTAGATGTAGTGTAGGTGTTGTATCCATATTCCTACCTATTCTACTGTTTGATTTGATTTGGGTTTTTTTAGTGTAAGACTTGTTCTCTAAAAACGAATGTTCATGCAAAGGTAGATAAATTATACATATAAGGGGGTTTTTTAACCCTTTTGAGTTAAAATAAAATATTTGAGAAACAAGTAAAATAAAGTACCTATATGATTAGTGATTATGATTAGATCACACAGAATGTATCTACATTTTGTCCGAATTATCATACACAAAGTTATTTAAAGATAGCCTTAAAAGCATGTTGGCGTTTAATTCGAGTAAATAAATTAACTGTGTAATTTTAAACTCTCACAACTCAAAGCAAACACATGGGTATAAACAACAATTATTTATCCAATTCACATTTTAAAAATATTGTTTTTTTTGCTATCCCTCGGGAAGAATACTTTTTTTAGGGATGAAAAGTATCCTTTGTCCTTCTCTGTATTCCTGACAAAGTGTATGTAAATTTTCATAATGATCGGTTCAGGGGCCCTATTTTTGAATCGCTAGGTCAAACATATGAGATTAAGTCAAGCTCGACGCTAGTCAAGCGATTCAAAAATAGGGGCCCAGTAGTTAAGATGCGAAGGCTTCACAAACAAACAGACTTTCGCGTTTATAATATTAAGTAAGGATTTTTCAGTTACTTTTAGTACAATTTTTCATATAGACCAGTTTAAGCAGAGTTGTCATATTTGCGGTCATTTGCAGCATAGACCAAGGATCTCCTTGGTCTATGTTTGCAGTAAGTCACAATATTGAATGCATCATGCATACACAATTGCAGCACATGATTAGTACCTACCTATTTGTGAAAAAAGTCTGTGATAATATGTTTACGTATTGTGTCCATACAAATAAAAAATAAAATATTACTTTTGTTGCAATTACTCAAATAATAGAGGAGGTGGGTGGACCCGGCCCACCCGCATAGTTAGGTTCAAACATTTTAATTCAAACAACAAAATTAAATGGTAATCAAAAAATTAACTATTAGATCTCCTTGGTCTATGCTATTTAGTAAAATGGTTAAAGTAATAAATAGCAATTATAATAATGTTCTGTAAATAAATGAGTTCTCTTGAAATACAATTATTATACTGTATCTCTTATTATGATGTGCAAAGAAATAAATCTGAAGATTAAAGTTTTCTTTCTTTGAGACATGTTAACAAAACTTTTTATAATCTTAATTGTACTTTTAATCAATCCTTTGCAATTTCAGTAAAACAATCCTAAAAGTTTGTTATGAATCATTCAAATAAATCTTCTTTTATTATACCTATCTTATTATTAAAATAAATAAAAATAATTTGTTCAGTTTGTCTATTCTATACAGTTTGCAATTGAGGATATTATTCATTCTTAATTCCTGAAACACTGTATAATAAGAATAACTAACCATTCTGCTAAATTCAACTTAATGGTTTTCAATATCTGATATTACAATTCATTCTATTCTATTAGAAAAATATAGAACTAGTGTACCTAAAATACATATATGTTCACTGGAGCGATATTATTTATTTATTTGAGATATAGATAACAAATTAATATAAACTTGATGTAACATTACATATTGTACCTAGATAGGTATGTATGTACAGTAATTTATGGAACATTCTTAAAGATATGTGGTTTTGCTTTATAATAATAATTAATAATCCACCAACATAATTTATCTGAGTATATTTATTCAAACTGTCTACTGACTGAATATTGTAACACTAAACTTCATTATTTTTTATTATTTGTGACCTACTTTACTATCTGGGTCAATCAACTTTTACTTGTCCTATCAGTTTTCCTGTCCACAAACAAAGTATATTTCCTTGAAAATAAATATCAACTAACATAAAAATAATGGTTTGGGTTAAATGTAATACTTTAAGAAGGTAAGTATCATTTTGGTGATAGAAATAAATATGTTGTTTTCATATTTGTTCATATTTTAACGGTTGTCCAAGAGATGTTGATGTCCCTTTTATTTTTATGAATGAAACTGATGAAATGTCCACTGGACAACCTATATAATTATGAACAAATATGTAAACAAATATATTTATTTCTGTTACCAAAATGATACTTTAAATCTTTATAAGCTAAACTATTTTCTTTATATTTTTATTTCAAGATAATACACTTTTATGATATTTGACACTTAAAAGATGATTGACCAATCTAACTAGGTATTAGGTACTTACCTAAAATACTTTATGAACCACTACACTATGTTACACAATGTACCTACCTACTTACACCTACCCTACTAATATTATTTAAATGTGAATGTGGGTTTGGATGTTTGTTCCTCAGATTTGGATGAAATTTGACACACAGATAGTTTATAGCCTTTTTTTTAACCAGGGGAACCCATATTAGATAGTTTATAGCCTGGATTAAAACTTTTATTCCAGTCAAAGGTTCCCTAGGGATTTTCCGAATGTCAACCCACGCGGACGAAGTCGCGGGCGGAAGCTAGTGTTTTAGTTGGAAATGTTATCTGACGTTAATACCAGTTTTTATAAAAAACTTAGCTTATTCGGGACTTTCCGCTTCTGTATAATAATGATTATGTATAATTGACAAAAAAAAATAGTTATGTAGAGGTAGGTAGGTACCTAACCTACGTAATTCAGCGTCCGTTCGGTCGGTCGGCGATATCGTCGACGAGATCGCACATAGATACCTACGCACTTAAAATAAATAAATTCTAAGCATCCTCTTTCCAATGTCAGACGGCGGCAACCCTTTTCCAATGAAAAGTTTCCATGACGGATCATTTTAAAAGATTCGCAACAAAAATAGCACCTTCATTTTCCCATTTACTTTGTGTTCATAGTGTTAAATAAAACAATGGTCTCAAATTGTCGGGCGGTGAATATTTACCACAAAGAGAAATTTTTATGACATATCCGGCAGGGAAAGAAAAGATTCCGAGCTATGAATTTACCGTATTATTTTGCCACTGTAAATCTTTCAGATATTATTCATATGATGTAAATGACCACATATTCGTTTGTCCAGTAGGTACCTAGAAAAAAAGAATTTTCCAAATCGGTACTACAAGAACTGTTTATCAGAAAAGCATGAACAGTGAATATATTTTTCCATGTAGCGAAATGGCCAAGCCACATTTTGACTAAGGCCTAAGGCGTAGAGTTTTTGAAGTTAAGGCTTGTAGAGTTAGGGCGCGTAGAGTTAAAAGCTTGGCTCTACATGAGGTCTGATAACTTTTTGACAGTGCGAGCCATATAAATATGTGGTAGTCTTGGCAGCAACATTTACATGAAAATGTTTTTGGTGAGATATCATTGACTGAAACAGGTGATAGTGTTGCCTAAACTAAACCACTTTATTCATGGAACATAGGACTAAAAACGAAAAAATATTTCATACTCCCATACAAAATGGTCAGTTGACCGACTTACTATGGTGTCCGTTACGCCAGCAGGAAAGTAGCTTCTAGAGGGAAACGAGTTTGATGAATAATTTGTGCGTAATTCGGTGTAAATGTGCGCCAAATAAAAAATTTGTGGGCCCCATACTTTTGGAATAAAACGGGAAAAACGAATCCTGCTGGGGTAACGGTGCTCCAGCAGGAAGAATCTAAACTAATGATCGGAGAGAAATAAAAGATATATGGGCGGGTAGCTTGATACTAGCAAGAAATGTGCGCCAAATATATAATTTGTGGGCCTTACAGTTTTGGAGATATTTGATTTCCTGCTGGCGTAACGTTTTGCCGAATCCCAGATCTCGGAAACTACTAAATGTGCGATCTTACAGTAAACACATATAAGTAGCCCCTAATTTGTGCTATTTGTGCGGTAGAAAACATTTCAAAAATATTCACAGATTTTGAAGTAATCAGACATTTTCTGAAAACAGAAAAAAAAATCTAGCTCCTAAACTACTACATAAATAAAGAAACCAGAAACAGTGTTCTATTCTTCTTGTTATTTCTCATTACCATAAAAAGTTTGAAAATCCCACATTTACGCGTTTTTGAATAATACCCATATGAAGGTGAGACTGACCAAGTCATGACTTTGACGGTCAGCAGGATAGAAATATCAGAGATTATTTAGATCCTAGCCCAATGAATAATTTGTGCGGTTACTGAAGTACACGCTCTGAAAATTTCAGCTTCAAATTTTTCGTATTTAAGTAAATATCAATAAAAATCTGAAACAACTGTCAGTATTCCGATTAGCCGACCAAAGTCGATAGACCACTAAAAAGCGACGCGTTCATACATTTTGATAACCTCCTTTAATGTGTCGTATTATGCAGAAAAATTGTTTGTACAGTCGCGTTCATAACTTTTTATTGGCAATGTGAGTAAATAGTGTTTTAACATTTAAATACATAGTTTGTGCCTTTATTCATACCTGTGCCTATAGTATATAGCATTGATATGTTACATTACGTCCAGGGCCCTATTTCACCAAGTCGACATTTGTCAGTGACATAATATGTCGGTTAATTTTACATTTGTCATTACTTTAATTATTAGGGACAGGTATGTTGTGAAACAGGGATATTTTTTACAAGTCGACATATTTGTAGATTTGTCAGTGATTCTTGACATGAGATTGGAGCCGAGTCAAGTTTGCATGACAATTGTCGACTTGTAAAAATTATCCACTGTTTCACGTTTCCCTCTAGAAGCTACTTTCCTGCTGGCGTAACGGACACCTTACTATGGAAAGCTGAAAAAAAAAATTCGATCTAATGTTCCTTGGAGAATGTTATTCAGTTTTAGCAACACTATCACCTGTTTTAGTATCATCATATCATTTGGTTCCACCTTATACATTATAATAAATAATAATAAATGCTTGGACAATTTCACACAGCGCCATCTAGCCCCAAACTAAGCAAAGCTTGTAATATGGGTGCAACTGATATAATACTTATACTTTTTAAATATATACTTATTATACATAGTAACACGCAGACCCGTCACAGAAATTAAAATACATCATTTCAATTTCTTCCCGGCCGGGAATCGAACCCGGGTGGGACCTCTTGCGTGGTAGGCGGCATGTTGACCACTGCACCACTTAGGTCGTCATATTAGAATCTTGGATTGGAAGGAACCAAAGGGTTGTGTGCAGAGTGCAGGAACCCTCGTGCAGTCGCCTGCGCAGTAATTAGTGCTTTAATCACGCCAGCAGTTGATGCAACCGAGGTTCCGAGAAGCCGGTCGGTGCGGCCCTCGAAGGAGCGGCAAATTGCCCGCAGATATGTGTGCCGGCTGTGTCGGTCGGTAATTGCAAAAATCATTCGACGGAAAACTCGCTCGGTCTTTGCCGCCCGTTACATGTGTGCGGATGCCTCTAAACATGGGTAGAACTACTATTATTTATTCTGTGGTAGACGTGGTTGAACGCTAGTAGGTACCTACGGTGTTATGTTAAGGCGAGGCCAGTTCACGATCTGATGAAAAGATTGATTTTTGAACTTCCAATGTGAAGAACTGATGTAGGATTCTACTTCACAAAAATTACTGTAGACTGAAAAAGAAACAAAGAAACACAATAACCGAACAGAATAACCGAGTATTAATAAAGGATCCAGTAAGTATTTCAGAAATCAATAAAAAAACTAACTAAATTTCGTCAAATTTCTGGCGAAGCGTCTTCGATCAAGAATATCCTAGATGTCCGGTCAGAGTCTCAAAAATGGCACCTCAAATAGCGTCCCACTTACAAACTGGGCGCTTATTTTGCACAAAGTAAATGATAAAAGATGTGCTTTTGTACAAAATAAGTGATATAAATAGTGAGTTTGTACAAAATAAGAGGTGATTATGTACAAAATAAGCGCCAAGTTTGTAAGTGGGACGCTATATTTTGAGGTGCCATTTTTGCGTACTGTTTTAGTTCGTAAAGCGTTATCTATAGGATATTCTTGATCGAAGCGAAGCGTCAATTAAATCTATGCAATAGTCAACCTTATTCTAAAGACATAGTGAAAGAGTAAATTTCGTGAACTGCCTCGCCTTAACTGTAGAAGAACATACTTTTAAGCGCTTCGAAATGACTATCTTCTATATGCTATTTTGTAAAATATTATGTTTAAGTTAAGAAAGGTGTCAGCAAATGAAATCGATTTTGATAGATTTTGAATTTAGTCAATTAGCGCCCTGCTCAATGGAGGCATTGACATAAATTAACTAAAAGAAAAACACGTTATTAAACAGAGAACTACAGCTGCAGCGAAATATTAGTTCGCTGTACTACGTTGTCTGATATAGGTAAGAAGTAACATAATAATAATTATAAATGCGAAAGTACGCTTTCACGTCGAACTACTCTACCGATCATCATGAAATGCACACGTTATCATAAGGGGTAAGAAAAGTATGTAAGATACCTTTCATCCAGACAAAAGTACGGTTGCCGAGTGATATAAAAATAATAATTGTCCACGCAAACGAACGCGAGCGGCCGCTAGTTACTATTAAATTTTAACGCGTCCTTTAAAAATTGACTATAAGTATTCTTGTATTTATAATAAGAAAAAAATCTCTTGTATGTAACAAAAGAATATGGTCTGCTGGGAATGTCCCACCCATCACAAGAAAATAAACCGGACATGACATGACGCCATAGGTAGGAACTATAATTTTGCATCGAATTAGTTTTTCAATCAACAAACCACGAAGACATTACAGTAGCAAGATTAAATTGAATTGGAGACCTTAATCATGATACTTATTAGGTAGTTAATATATATTTTAATTATTTTTTAGATTAGATATGGAATTTCCTGTTATCAGCATTGGGCTGGCTACTTTCGAGTTATCGCTTGACTAATGATGACTAATAAAATCATTGCATCAAGTTGGTAATAATTCAAACGCACTATTAGTTATTAAAAAGTTTTAAGTTAAAACGCATCATAAAAACCCAATTTAAATCTACCCATTTTAGTACCTATTACAAAATTAACAGCTAAAGATATTATTTTAGTCCTTGACGACTGACGTAATAGCTTCACTGGTTGAAGATGACGAATACATTTATTCGGATTGAAGTTTAATAAAAACATTAAAATGCTAAGTTTACAATAGGTTGTTAAGGTAATGGCTAGCTCAATTTTATTTATCCTTTAAAGAAATTAAAATTTTCCTCGTTCTAATATTAGAATGACGCTTATATTTTCTGAAAACTTTTCACTTCTCTATAATACCGAAAAAATGGCTAGTGCATTAGCTAAAGTAGTTAATGTCGTTCCGAGAACTTAGGGCCAGTCACTCCATCGCCATATTCGTAGAATTATAGGTCATTCGTTTAGTCAGTATAACGTTCGGCATCCAGGGCACAGTTAATGTTTAACGCGAATCAAACCCTTTCGAATCCATCCATTAGATAATGTTTCACTTCGCGGTATACAATAACTCGAATAACTAGAATCGCTTTCATTTGCGAATCCAATAAATGGTTACAGCAAAAGAAATAAATAGAGTTATCATTGTAATTACTTCTGCAGCCCTAAATACCACTTCTTCAAATATTATCGTTATTGAAGCAACGTTAATCAGTTTATTAAAAACGGCATACTTTATTTACCTTTGTTATACTTACTATGAAACGAAAGCCCAATCAATTAAACTGGAATGTTACTGGAATTACATTTACCTGCTTTACATTCACCTGCTTGGCTATGAGCGATACGCAATAATAAAACATACAAAGTGACTTTAAGTAGAAATGACAGGTCGCGCAGTACCAAGAATCGCCGGGGTTAGCCCATCCCATTACCTTCTTGAGGTTTGTGACGAGACGCCGTAATAATTGTTCTTCCATTGCTTTCAGACCAGTCCTATTGTTTCTAATAATTGCAGTACTTTCATGAAACTTAAAGAGTTTGCGGGACAAAGCAGTATCGGCGCTTGGAATCAATAGTATTATGGATTCCCCATAACAATATTATTGTCTTATTCACGAGTGCACTAATCCTAGAATTAACATTAGCTTTAACGACTTGCTTCACACAGAACAGTTTTATTGTTTTAGTACTTTTTACAGCAATGTGCGAGCACGATACCAGCTCGAATGATTCATAAAGAGGTTTTCTCGGGATTATAATGAGTGGTATTTTTATTTTGTCCTCGCAGTTTCACAAAGCGCTGTGTCCGGAGAGTTACTCGCTTTGGTTACTTATACTTCTTTGTAACAATAATAAAACTAAAGAAATTCCGCCTCCACTTTTGTTCTCCTGTAATTAACGTTGCCTTTTTTGATTGAAAATTCTGGTCAGTCTTATATATATCTATCATTATGTGTCATCATTACTTAACGGTGTTAGTGAGTTATTTTAGGACTGAGCTTCATAGAAATCTTTTACATTATTGAATTCTCCTCTTATTTGGTCAGTGGCAAACTGGTGAGATTTTCTATCACTCATTAACATCTGACACATCTTCCATGGGTGTTGCATCAGAATTCAAGGATTTTGCTGCTGTACAACGCACCCAGTACGTGTTTTGATTTCATATTGTTCGTAGCAATTTTGTCTGATTCAGTATCCAATCGGCTACTGGTAATTGATTTAGCTAGCCAGTTTGTGTCCGCTTTGGCAATCACGTATGCGTAGTTGGTAAGCTCATTGTGTCTGGCTGGAGCCAATACCATGAAATAAAGTGTTGACGGTATATAGGGATAGTGCTTATTGTATTTCGTAAGTACTATAAAAGTAGAACTATCTATTATACTTACTAAGAAATATTTTTGATTATGACAAATGCAAACTAGTACTTAATTGTACTGATCTTAGAAAATAAACGCTCAAGAAAGTATTTCACTTCTGCGACGTTAAATTTAAATAAATTATCAAAAAAGTATCATAATTTATTTTAAAAAATAGAAACAAACTATTACCAGTAGCCGATTGGATACTGAATCAGACAAAATGATAACACAACCTTACCTGCTTGTAAAATGCAAACAAAATCCAAACCAGTTGCAGTCTCCGTTTAACTACAGAGTCTGTAGTTATAGTTTATTAGCTGTAGTCGTCTGTAGTACAGACGACTACAGCTAATAAATCTGAATCTAAACTAAATCCTTACATGCAACTACGGTGCCTTGTTTATGGTTGCCAAAGGCGTGTGATAACACTAAAAAAAGAAATAATTGAAGTGCGTCCTTCATAATTTATTGTAATTCACAGAGGATGTGGTCTTTGGTGGTGTTGGTGCTGACGGTGGCGACGTACACCGCGGCTGCTGGGTACTGCTCCGTGAACACAATCGCCACCAACTCCTCGTTCATGCGCTTCACCAAGGAGCCGGTGCCGCTGGAGTACGGGTTCGAAGACAAGTTCAAGAGCATCCACTGCTGCGTCAAAGGCTATAGAAGCATACAATGGTAAGTGACTCAAAATTTTAATTTTTGAAACGATGTCATTAAAAATGGAGCTATGGTAAACAAAACAGAGCAAAACAGCAGGCAACCAAAAACTCGAGTATGGTGCTCGTGGCAGATTCGTCTCTTCTGTACTACCTATACTCAAAAAGTTGACGTTTCCCGAACCACGCATTGATTAAACATGAAAGAAAGTCAATCACCCGAATTCAACCACGATAATGTTACGTAGGATAACAAAGTCTAAATCAAAAGCGACGAATGCTTAGATGAATAAAGTTACAAAATATCATCAAATCACAGTCTAATCATGCTGCATCTGTTGATGAGTGACATCAATGCCAAAAACAAATGGAGACAAAGCCAACGCAAATAATGAACACACCTAAAAACAAGACATACAACCAACATTTTAACACGAATTTACGACTTAAACAAAAAGGTCCCTCGTTATTTCTGTACTACAAGATGAACAATTATGAACACCGCCCGACTGCAAAGGCTGCATATCAATCTAGATGCGGAACATTTTTTTGCCGCGCAACTTCGCAATGCAATGTCGCGAAACTCGATCGTATCTCTAATTATTCTCCATGTCATGCTCATGGGACAGTCAGTCAGTATGTAACTCTGTATAACTAAAGATAAGATTTTTCTTTTGTCTTTTCTAAATTAAGAGTAAGCTCTAAGCCGGGTATAAATGGTAATCTGATCAATATTTCAAGCACGGAATCCGAACCAAAAGGGTTGAAAAACTCGATGAGCAACGAACAGGTGTGTGAAACGACGAATGCAAAATTTCCGAGAAATTGCTCCCATTGTGTGCGAAAATATTTGTCGATCATTTTCATACATATTGCACGTGATGTATGTACTAGCTTCTGTATTAAATTGTGCTATTGTAACATTGATGGTGGTGAGACAAGATGTTCGTAAGTCGTTTAACTATCGAGTTATTGAAAATCACCATTAAGATGATTTCGAAATTTAAAACACTGAATTTTGTACCTATAATATATTCTGCAAGTATTTTTCACTCTAATAATGATCGCACAGCCATCATAGTACGGTATTTTTTCAACCCAAGAACTCTCGCTAAGTACTCTTTAATTTCCACTTTAAATACCTAGACAAACTTTTAAATGGATCTGGTTATTATAAATACGTAATTAATAATTATGGAACGTAAACGTTACTAGCAAATAAGGGTAATAAATTCCGCTCGTATTTAGCAATAACTATTAACATATCCCTTTAACATTTAAAGAAGTTTCAACGAACATAACAGTTTAAAAAGCATGTGTTCTTTTGAAGAATTCGTTGAAGTCATAGGTTAAATAAACACTACCCTGAAACACTCTATATTCTAATAAGAACGTCTTACGATTATGTATAGTTATAAAAGTCAAGCAACTTTTTTCGCTGAAGACGTTAACTAACAGAAAAGACATGATTAAAATAGCATTAAACAAGAAAACATGAATTATTGAAATAGCAATACATTAATTGCAGCCAGAACATTATACATACATTAATATGCATTAAATCAACTATAAAGTAGCAAAAACTACCAATATTCTTTGCAGCTTTTACGATTCCTGTAACTTTACTGCAACTATGAAAAACGAAAGTAAAAAAAGCCATTTTGATTGTCATGGTAGACACTGTAAAAACTCCCCTATTAAAATTACTCTCATTCTCTTACAAGTCTTCAATGTTACAAAAAAATAATTAACATTAATTGGTTATATTCAATTATGGCAACTATCGAATCGAGGTCCTGTAATGTATCCCTTGCAGAAGTTTTTATACGCGTCGTCGGTTGAGAGCAGCTCAAAAGGTTTTGAAAGTATAATGCACGCCTGTATATGTGGCATGATTGCACCTGGCTGGTGCGAAAACAAGTGAAGTTCTGAGAATTGGTGATTGCCAGCCGTTACTTCGCCCTCCGCGCCGCGCCTCATCTCGCCATCATCCCGATCTGACACTATCGACAAAAAATTTATCAGTGCCTTGTTACTGTGCTTGCGTAGCGGTTATCTGATAATCAATTAAATATGCCCATTTACCGACTAATTTATTGGGTAATACCTATTCTACAGGTTAAGGAAAATCTGCTTGGAAATCAACCAGACAGCATACTCAAGCAAACTAACTTGTCATTTCGGAATGTGATACAATTTCGAAATCTTTATCTAATTTTACATTGAATTCATTTTGTGTACTTATCGAAAGTTTTCATAATCCATTGAAATAATATGACGGAATTGAGACATAATCCAAATTAGCAATGAAATATATTGCGCTCATAAATAACTTTTGAATAGTGTAATTGTAGCAAATGTCTGAAGTGTTTAGATACGTGTTTAGATACTAAATACGTTTGCGTGAGTCACATTCTCATTCTTGCGATATGAGACGGTAGGCCGGCGGGCGGCGTGCCACGGATTATATGATTAGGTATAACATGTTACGACTTGTCTATTTTAAGGCATAATATTTCGTTTTCTTTCTAATAATAGACATAAGGCTGCTGGTTGCGGCTGGTATTGTAAATAAATTTCACTAACCAAGAACTTAGATGACTACATCGATATTCGTCGGAAATCAGAAAGTTTGATCAAATCTTACACTAATATTATTGCACAAGTGGAATGAATGATCTAACTAATCTCTATAGTTACCTAGATCATAGATTTTATTGCTATCATTACTATCATTATCATTTTTTTCCTACAATTGAAACCTTGAATTAGCCGTTGACTCTGCAGAGTTCGCTGATGCCATAAGATTTTTCGTTCTTACTAGAAAGTACAGCGTTGCGAAAGTTTGAGTTTAGAAGAATTCTGGGAATGTCTGTTTCCTTCTTATTATTAGGGTTTGATTACACAGATCATTTTATATTCAATGAGCGTCACAAAAACTCCTCCATCCTCCTACTGCCCTACTACGTCTACCCCTAAATTGTGTGACCTCATAGTCATAATAGCATATTCGAGCAGGGCAGTTCTCAATCTCAGCAGCGTTATCAAAACTTGCATATTATGTGAATTTAAAAATACTCTCTTATATTGATGTGAATACGTAGACGGAGTGTCATTATTTCGCCATAACGACACGACTGCGCTCGTGATAGTTTACTTACCGGAGACAATTCTTAGAAGGCGGCACTTTATTTCCTCTGTATGCGTTATACTTTTCTTGAACGGCATTTTCATCATTATTATTTATGCTCCAGCGAGATATTTTTTGTGCTTTGATTAATTGTTACAAGGAAAATGATTCCCTTTTGTCTTCAATCATCTATCTATCTATACCCTTTTGTGGTCGATGATCGGGGCCCAATTAATTGGCGGTTCTTTTTTGTTCTGGTTCTGACCATCTGACCCCGCATTCTTAGGGAGTCATGGTCTAGTGATTTGCCGGTTTGGAGCTCATCTATTGATCAAGGAAGTCTACGTCAGTTAGATAGGAGCGAGAGTGCACCGCAATAAATTGTCTGCAAACAGGGCGCGCGGCGGCACACACGCCGGCCGGCGCGCGGCGCCCGCCCGAAACGAGTTGCTTCACATGGGAATTTTATTTTATTACCCTACTTTTACTTTTATGCTTCATCGCTTCATATCGACCAAATAATTATTCAGAACCCTTGATCTGAGAGAATGAGAGCGACGGTAAGCTTTAATTATCATCTAATATACCTAGATGCCTTTATTGATATCCAAATCATATCTTATTTACCTATTGGATGGATTATCGTTATCATTGCCAATTCTTAATGTATCACATTCATGGACTTTATCAGTAATGATAACGTTTTTCAGAATCAACGCTGTTTCGTAGAATGTACATACATTATCTTCTTCTTAAGTTTTGATTCTATCGCAATTGATTTTCTATTTGTAATCGCTTTCTCGTTTTTCAACAAAGGGCCTGGTTCGATGCAAGTGTACCTGGTCGGTCGCGGCCGGTATCTGCGAAGGTATCGCACGTCGCCGCAAACCTGTATTGTGGCGGTTCCCGGAAGGCTCTTTGTTGCGAGCCGCTGCCCCTCTGCCGTTGCCCGCTCCCCGCGTCGCGCGGCGTCTGCCAGCCGGTTGGCTGCAAGCTGCATGCTGTGGGAACCACACTCCTGTTCTTTCTGTGCTGCCCTCGTTTGTCCCCGGATCACTTGATAGCCCTATCACGTCCCATGTGCTAATTGACGTTTATGAACATACACATCTCACTTGACGTGTCATTAATATCAATATTTGCTGTAAGTACCTTGTTATTTGACTTTATATTTTGGACGTGTAACTTTTTATCTGCTATTGCTGATATTTTTTGTAGATTCGTTTAATCGGAAAAATTCCCGTTATTGGTTGTTTGTTTTAGTAGGAATTGTACTGAAAGCCCTTGTGAGAACATTTCGGCCTTCTTATCGTGTCGTTGACCTCTTTCAATGTTGCATTGTGTTCTTGCTTATCATTTCGCTAAACGTGTTTTTGGAACATCTGCCGTTTAGTATTTTATTTAATTGACCCAACTTAAAAAATATTTATAATAGGTATATTAAAAACTCAAGGAAGTCACGAATATACTAATGATTAAATAGTACCTAATATTTTTGCTCAACGAGTAGGTATGAAACCGTACCTAATTAAAACAAACCTATTTTTCCTATTCGCGGCCCAGCGATTTTCTCGGAACTCTTCACGCTGATATTGTTCGGAATGTTTTCTACATTTCATGGAAATTCGGTCGGGCATTTTCATTCGTGTACGAAATAACGATAACATAAAATTTGTTGCTATCTTTATCAGAAAACAAAGTTAAGTATATAGGTAAGTAATTGTTTGCAGTTAATTTTTAACCAAGTTTAAAAAAAGAGGAGGTTCTCTATTCGATTGTGTTGTTGTTATATTTTTATATTATGTTTTTTATCGTTGTTGACCAATTGTTGACATAATTGGATGTATAATATAGTGATTGAGATATTGGTAGGTTTACGACAATCCAAAACAAACCGAGCTATGGTCTGCGACGTTCTGGACTAGGCTGGAGGAAAACTTTTTTTATTCTAAAAGCCCCACTCGGCTTCATTAGACGTTTTTTATTAAAATTAATATGCGTATCGAATCGAATGATATTATTTCTTGCTTTCTAGAGCTATTTAATTTTGAAGCCGTTTTTGTTTTTAGACTTTTGAAGGAGGTTTTTCTTTTTAAGTTTTTTTGTAACAACATTAATATTTTTCTTTTCAAGTTGCATTGGATGAATGAAACAGTGGTCTTGTCTTGAGTTGCGTTATCTCTTCAGTTAACTTTCACACCTCTCGTTTCTATGCTTGATGTGTCAATAACGATCGAAGTGACCGTCCCTCGGGCTCGGACACCTTAATGAAGTGGCCATAAAATTTACAAAACAACCATAGACATCCCACCGAGCCTCTAACAAAAACCGACAGCTTGTCCCGACATGTCCAACGACTCTAAAATAACGAACCGATTATTTTAAAGCCCGACCCTAAAATACGGCAGGTAGGAGTTCAATTTTGTTTTACAAATCATTTGATTGGCTTATCTGGTGATCTAACTCACACAATGAGCAGACAGACATTGTATGTAGACGATTCAAGTGTCCCATCATACATACATAATTATGTCTTCATATTTGCTTTTAACGATCAAAAATGAAACTAAAAATAGCTGGTTTAATTGATAATACTTCATTATTTAATACTTACTAAAATATTAGTTTTATTATATAACAACAAAATCAAAATTGTATGATGACTGCATCAATACAATTTTTGCCACGAAACTTTTTTTAAATGGTTGCCCTAATTGTAATGTTTGATTGTTTCAGTAATTCTTATAGTCAGTAGGTAATTAAGTGAAGTGAAGAGTACCACTTTCAGTTATTTATTGGTAATTAATTGAAAGTAACGTCCATTGGCGCAGGCAACTTCGTGCCTACAATGGTGACGGGCGCAGAGGTCGGGGGTGCTCGATGCGCCCGCGCAGCTTTCACAATGGCTCGTTTTATTTATCTATCGTATTGATCTTCCTTCGCGGCTTACTGTTGTCTTTTTTCTGTCGAATTCAATTCTTTTGTAAACATTTTTTGTTCACATATTTCATTGTAACTGTTATGGGACAAGGAGGTGTTCTGCGTGAATAGAACCCTCAATTATATTGTATTGTGCCAACATAAGTGCTTCTCGTACCCTTGGTTGGACGGATGCCATGTTTAGTAACTTTTGTCACGGTGCATTATTCGCTACTTGACATTTGTCTTTACGCTGTTAAAGTTCGATTAACTTTGGTTTTTTCAATGTCAATCTCAATATCCCCTTCGCAAATTTTTCATGCTACCTTGCGGATGTTTCTATTGTGAAAGTTCTAGTTAGTTAGTAAGCTGGATTTCCAAAAATGTGTAATTCAATCTGGGTCCATTCATGAGTTCATCACGTTCAAAAGCAGCCTGCGGCAAAGGCGTGCTATGCTCACATTCCGAGACAACCGTCGAATTCCACAAATTAGTCTTCATAACTATGTCTACCTGACAGGTTGGACGTTCTCGTTGTGTCTCACGATCATTATAATAATGTCGCCTGCATCGTGTCGTGACGCTGCTTTTCTACATTCCTTACTATAATTGTCGATGGTTTCGGTAAAATTACTTTTACTTCACAGAGCAAAGTCATGATTACTTCCAATGATTCACCTACTTCTTTTTGGCATTAGATCCTTTTATTTTCTCGGAACAAATATTGAGGCAGTTCATTGTGTGGGGAGAGACGCGTGACTGCGTCGCTCGGTGCACGCACATGTGAGTCGTTGGAAAGCTAGTAAGCGGTAAAGATTTCAAACGGAAATGTCAGTTTGTTGTGATCGGATTCTTGCTGCTCTGTTAAGCTCTCTGTCATAAGTTCACACGCACACACTTTATACAGTACCGCAAATAGACATTCTGTATTTGTGATCTTAGTAACTCAATACTTTTTTTAAGCAAATTATCGAAATTGATGTAGGTATAGAGGGAATATCGTATTCATTCATTTTACGGCCAACTCAAATCCATAGACAGTGAAGTAGGTTAGGTACACTATAAATAATGTAGTTAGTTATGCCTACACTACGGCGAGATACGGTAGTCCGAATCGAATCATAATTCATAGACCAGACCACCCGTCATGAACGTAGCACTCAATCGCTATACAAGATTATAAAGACGCGACAACGACTTTCGGAAATTACAAGAATGGGTCTGAGACGCCAACAATACGAAACAATGATGATTGCTCAATAAAAATGTATGTCGCACATTTGGTTTCTCCCGCGTTGAATATTTAAACGGTAATGTTAGGAATGTACTTTTTGCCAGTCATACGCACGTTGAATGTTTGAGTTAAAGCTTCGTCTGCGGATAACTAATTCAGAACCGCATAATTCATGCAACCAGTAGTGATATTGCACGCGGGCGTCGATTCGTATGGGTTTCGAGAAATGCGGCTGGTATCGTTAGCCTGTCGGCGCACGTACGACGACAAATGGCTTCATCGGGGAAATTAACATTCGGGCAGCATCCCGGGCCGGCTCTGCCCACACAGAGCAAATATTGGACGTCCCATGGACCTCCGCTGAGGTGTCGCCTTCTCACTACACAATCATGTAAACAAGTCGCTTTTTTCTCGTTTCTTTGAAACTATGTTCGCCATAGATGCGTGTTCCCACATTAAGTATTACTTGACTGTTTAATATTTATCTACTCGAGAAGTGATCGTTCAAGTTTTTATCTTACTTCATATAAATACTTTAAAATAGAAAATACTAAATATGTAAAAGTTGCCGAGTAGGTATAGCTTAACTTTTTCTTATTATCAATATCATTTAGGAGTTACCGCTGTCCTATATTTGTATGTTCTTAGATAGATAGAGGTTACTTGATCGCATCAGACTGAATGCAACGTAATGCAAATCTTAATATATTTCGTATCAGCATTTCAATTTCGTCACTCAAGTTGTTTAAGCCAACACCTGCATACCTTGCCGAGTTGCTTAGATTCCTATACAAGTCTTATGATGATAACGGTTGGCGTGACATATTGAAATTGACTTGCGCAGTACCAGCTTGACATAAATTGGCGTTATGCTATTTTCAGTTCTACGATTCGTGCTATAAGGATGCTTGTTTTGGCTATCAATAATTGTGTGTCTTGAAGGTGTGCGGGTGAAGGTAATTATAACAAGCGCGGTTAGCGGCGCGTGAATCATGACACGGCATGACGTCCTCTTGATCAAATTAGTAAACTAGGTAATAGAAGCCGGTTCAATGTGTTAGCGTATTAGTGCGTTAAGGAAAGTAATAGAATATCAGAGAAATTGAAAATTTTATTACTACAAGATTAAGAATCATTCGTGAAATAAATAATATCTCTTATGGCTTAATTATGTTCATTACCAGCGCGGATAACATGAAGACTGAGAGATACACAATGCTTCGGCCGTCTCGTATGCGAAACTTCAAATTGCCAAGCAAGTGGATGATACTGACAATTTAAAACCAGTTCTGCTCACCTCAATAAGGCTTAAGGCTCCAACTACCTTTCTTTATTTATTGCACGAAATCAATATTCATTTGACGACCTCCGTGGTCGAGTGGGTTGCACGCCGGTTTTCAAGGTGTCGCCATCTCTGAGGTCCCGGGTTCGATCCCCGGCTGGGTCAATGTAGAAAATGAACTTTTCTATATTGCCTCAGGTCTGGGTGTTTGTGATACCACCGTCGTCTTTGATTTCCATAGCACAAGTGCTTTAGCTACTTACTTTGGAATCGGAGCAATGTATGTGATGTTGTCAAATATTTATTTATTATTTATTTATGAGACATGAAAATATAAAATAATATTACAAAAGCTCCCTATAAAAATATTATTTACACATTCCTCTTGAAATATTACCAATATATTTGTTTTATCGTTACTAATACCCATGCTAACATTTATAAATTACTTAGGTACCTACCTATGTGATCTCTAATAAAAATTAATGGCATGAAGGTGTGTCCAATAAAGAAATTTCTGGAACATAACTTGGCGCATGGCGGTGGCTGGCTACTGGTTGTTATTGGGTATTGGGTTTTCTATAGTTTTCGAATATTCGTTAATCAGTATATCAATACCCCATTTGTTTTGTAGTCCTTGTTTGATAGCTGATATGTTTTAGTTATCATTATCAGTGTGAGTTGTTTAAAATTGATACTTAATAATATCATCATTGATTACCAAAATATTTGCGTTTAACCAACTGCACCATAGCAGTCTACTCCTTAACATTAACTGAGGCACAGAATTCTCGTACTTATTTCTTCGCTATTTTAATAATTATCGTGCCATGTTTGTAATTTACATAAACTTTTTGTCGGGCTATCATTGTTCATTATAATAAGTGAGTGACTGCAACGCGAGCCGGTTTGCTATACACAGGAATTATCCTAATTCAAGGTTAGCGGCGCTGCATGCAAAGTGCAATCCTTGTACCTATCTGCTCCGGTAATACGACATCCCAAAACTCAATAACTTCGAAAATTAGGTCCAGTCTTGGTCATATAGATCATAAAACATTTTTAAACGACGATTTCACACAGTAGTATTGCTTGATTTATCGGTCCCAAAAATAATAGAGAGTAGAGAGTATAAATAGAGAGAGAGTAGATTATAGTACGTTTACCTACTCAGTTATGTGATTGACGTAACATGATAGCTAAAACTGTTTCACTCCTCTTGCTCAAAAAGTCCGTCATTGTAACGTACAAGAGCCGAGATAAAATAGCATAATAACCCCTAGGGGATAAAGTTTTTTCTTTTTTAATGTTTGTCTATTACCAATGAGCCTACTAAATCGAAAATTCTTTCGTTTTCTATTTATTCCCTCGCTAAAGCTCGGGAATAAAACTACCTCGTATCGTATGCAATGGGTCATTTTAGCGTCTTGTATAACAATCTACTATTCTCGATGTAAAAAAATCGTAAAGTGGCCTCCAACTTTGTAGTTATTGACTGATGTGCCAACCAATAATAATCTTGAAACTATAATATAAAAACCTTAGCTAGCTCTAGTTTTGATTGACCGTTTCCTAAAATAAGAAATAGTATGTTACTTATTAATTAAAAACGATAATGTTGTCAATGATTACGATATTTTGTACTATAAACATTTCTTCCAGTGTTGTTACTGCCTCTTGACGACCTGAGTGGTGCAGTGGTCAACATACCGCCTACCACGCAAGAGGTCCCGGGTTCGATTCCCGGCCGGGCAGAAATTGAAATGATGAATTATAATTTCTGTTACGGGTCTGGGTGTTACTATGTATAATAAGCATATATTTAAAAGTATATAAGTAGTATATCAGCTGTCTAGCACCCATATTACAAGCTTTGCTTAGTTTGGGGCTAGATGGCGCTGTGTGAAATTGTCCAAGCATTTATTTTATTTATTATAATTATCTTAAAGATCCGCAGATCTTCATTCTACTATTAATTAATAGCCTCCAAAAAGTTGACATAATATACTTAATTAATTATGTACGGACCTAATAATATTACCGTGACCTACCTCTATGAGCCCTTGCTCTCGGAATAAGGAAAAAGGCGTGATAAACCTTACATCCTGTTTTAATTGAGATGTGTCAACGAAAATAATACGCATTCATGTTTGCATATTTTTGACTAACTCATTCGTGGGTTTTTTATACGAACGGAAAAATCCACAGCTGTTTTTATTCATTTGCGCTAAGCTATTTTCCATCTTGATTGTGACTTAATGATAGTCTAAGCATTTGCTGATGATTGGAATATCAGAACATGTAATACTTACTTATACAATACTCGTTCATGTCTCTGAAATTACAAATGGTCGTATCGATTCTCTCTGAAATATGAAGAGCTACCGACCGACAGCACAACTAAGTCCAAGAAAAATGCAAAACAATCACTTGGCAATGAAGAACTTTCATAAGATCAATTGAAGCTTGTGCAATGGATGATAATTCAGATGTAATTTGAAAATGTCGCAAACGCAATAAATCTGAGACGCTATTTGTATTTATTCCAACAACTGTAATGATACAACTCGTAACGATTCGTTGCACAGCAAAATCGTTTCGCTTGGCAGTATGCAGCGTCTTTAATCATGTAACCTATCTATATAGGTACGTAGTTTTTAAGCGGCTGAATGAGATAAGTAGGTAGGTATCATTTGCTACTGAGAAGCCTAATTGCATCAGTGAACCGACGACGATACATGGGCCGATTAGTGAGAAGATGGTTGCGTGCCGCAAAGAAGCCCCGCGCGGCCTACGGCGAGCTTCTCCGGCCAGCTGCATGCGATCACGCACATGAGCATTCTAGCAAGAAACAGTAAGATGCACCAACCGTCATTCAATTCGTGAAGGCTTCCGATCGAAACTATATCCATTATGCGCCTACAAAAGGAATGGTATCGTAAATCGAGTAGCACTATCGCACGTGCATCTTGGCATCGCGAGTGCAGTGACTTATTATGCTGTCGTCGTGTGTCGCGCGTCCGTCCGACGATCCCTGCGGTGGCCAACATACATTACAGCATTCACATTATGCCTGAATAACTTAACCGTGCCGTTTTTATTCACATTTTGCTTTCACTTGATCGTGCTGAATAAGATTGCTTTTAAGTTTTTTTGAACCACTACGTCAGGGGTCTTACTATAAGCTCTTATAGCAGGACTTATATTGAACTGCCTTACTTATTCGTGCTATGACCTCAACGGTTAGTATGAAAGCTGGTCTTAAGCAGTCCTGTTTAAGGTCTGCTTTTGAACTGAACGGTTTCTTATTTGCTGATGGTAAGCCCCCTGGTGTCTGGTTGCCAGACAATATACATAGGTACCTACCTAATTACAGTGCAAATTTTTTTTACTGATTGCTTAGTAATTCTTGATTTAGTCACAGTACTCCGGTCTGAAAAGGATTTTTATCGTCTAGTTTTGAGAATCAAGTAACATGTAGTCCCCGTGCCATCCAAATCGATCATTTCACGCACCCGTCGTGCATAATGAAACGGTCACTTCCGGCCGTTTCAAGGAATCGAATATTTAATATTTCGCACAATCGGGTGGCGACCGGCGACTGGCGCGGCTGGCATCATGGCGTCTCAGCACCGCCTGCTACTTAATATTCTTTGCAGGACATAAAGCTATAATAAATTCTTGTGCACTTGCAGTTTCACGTATTGCCGAGAAACCGCGATCGGCTACCGAATGTAAAATGGCTATTGTTTGATGCATATTAACTTTAAAAATATCTGTCGTGTGATCTACGTCGTGTATCAGTAGAATATGAACTTCATTAGTTAAGCGATACATGTGCTTCAGTTACTCGTAAATTTTGCATGGATTTATATTAACAATAAGGTAAAGAGTATGTGTTTAAAGATACTCTTTTATTTTTCTAGACACAGCTGCCTGCTTAGGTCTGACCGAGCTCTTCCGTGAATTCGCATGTTAGTCATTCTTTTATGCGGTACAAAGGAAGATTTTTAGAACTCTAGGGTAAACTGGAGTATTATTTTTCAAAGGGACTGACTGTATATTATAAGCTGTTGCAGACTAACCTATGAAGCCACCTAGCTTCTTCGACAGTAAAGTTGCTGGCCATTGCAAAGCTTTGTCACTGGAACAAGTCCTTTACTCACTGTATTGTATTCAATGTTGTTACTTTACTACCTAGAACTGGAATCGTGACTCTAATTCCATTGTACAATTGTACATACATGCTACATAAAGTGGTGTGTGAATTCCTAGAAATTTCCTATATAGCCAATAACTTGCTTTAACTGGCAGGGTTCCGGCTTCCGTTTACTAGGTAAATAGATACAGTACATTCACTCTAATTTAAATACAAAGCACTGGGTGCTGGTGAGTCAATGGCGGCAGCTAGCTCCGGCCGGCCGGCACCCGCGTCCGCCCAAATATAACCACTGTCATATTATGCAGTCTGGACGCATCATTCATTACTTTTCTAACATTTTCATTACGAGGAAGTGATTATTGCTGAATACTGACTCGGACTCGAAGCCAGCTATCCGTCCTTTCGCTTACAAATATTTAAGTTCGTTAGGTCTGTACGGCTTTTATTTAGCCTAGCTAGATATGAGTCTGATTAACATAAGCAATATATTTGCTCTTGTAAGACTCGTCTACGAGTACCTTAGTAATTCAAAAGTATAGCGGAAAACTTCGTACTAAATATTAGTTAAGTTGGCAATATGTACAGTTATCACCCGTACCTTATCTGTACGACAGCATTTTGCCGGGAAAATAGTAATCTGGTTTCAGCAGAACAGTTGTACAGATGATGTTGGTGCGACCGCGACATGTTCCCATGCGGCCGACATACCTTGCCCATACGCAGTGACCACCTGGCAGTTCCGGGACGCTCTATTAGCCACAGGCTTACCGTTCTTTACATGAATTTAAAAAAAGAAACGACTCTTTGATGACCAAACTTTTAATCTCGGGCCCTTATTCACAATTCACAAACGTCGGAAACTTTCCGTATCCGATGCTATGCTTTCCAATACATGCCAATATATTTACTCTATGGTTTCCGTGTTCGAAATGTAAATTTTCTTTCCGACCGATACTAAATCTTCCGACACCAAATATAGACCGAGCTCCCGCTGCATGAAACCATGCAACCATGAAAAACTGCCAGGCTGAGGGCAGGCAACCCTATATATTCATGAACGGCACGTCTAGGGCTATCGATCTGCATCAATTCTATCTCTCCACCTGATGAGGTAAGTGACCCCATTTTTGGGCCTCATAAAACTTGGCTGACCTTGAAACCTGCCAGGGTAGGGGCTGGCAACCCATGCGGGTTTCGATCTCCAAATGTTTCTCTTTCGATGGGTAAACATTTCTATCTTCCACCTCATGATGTAATTTTCGGTCAAAATAGCTGTACGAAAACGAAAAAAAAAATGATCTTCCAGGATATGCGATGGCAACCCACTAAAATCCAGTGTTCCTAAGTAATATCTATTACTGTAACACATGTCTGCTGTTCCACCTTGTGAGGTAAGGTTTCATGCAGTGGGAGCTCGGTCGAATAGTTGTTGGAAATTAATGATTCTACGAATTTAGTCTTCGTTTCGAATCGAACTGTCAAAAGTTACGGAAACCATAGAGTAAATATATAGAAAGCATAGCAACGGATACGGAAAGTTTCCGACGTTTGTGAATCAGGGCCCTGAAGGCATTTGAGGAAAAAATTGCTGGTTTCTCGATCCTGTCTTAAGCCAGCCCGGTTTCTTCGGTTCGTTCGATCTATAAATAATTGTTTGCCGAATTTCTGGACCGCCTTTAACTGATAGGCTCTAAAGTTTCTTTAGACGCACAATACCACATACGCAAAATACTTTTCTATTTACTTCTGTAATGCCTTTCTCACTTGTTACTGATTTTGTAACTTTCTACTAAATATCTAAAGCTTGTTGTTTTATCAAATGCTCTAACTCTCCAATATACTCAACTTCATCTCGCGAAGTCTTATTACCACGTAATACTTAGATTTAATTTATTACCGTTGCTTGTAGAACTGAATCGCTTGCCCACAGAACAAATTATAGTAGTTGAATTCAACACAAGTACATCTTCCCCGCCTCGACGATCTATTGAATATTGCTAATGATATTTCTTGGAAGCAGATATTATATGAGCTGTCGTTAACACGAACCTTGCCAATACCAGATTATATATGAAATCGAATAGAATACTATATACGTATTGCATTGAACTATAAAATAATGAATGGTTGTTTTAAAACATACTTGTAATTGTGATCGTCAATTGTCACGCTATTATTTATAAATTCTATTCTTTACCTACATTTTCCAGGATTCAATTTATAATCAGCGAAAGCAATTCCAATAAACCGAGTATGATTGTTGTAGAGCTAGTATTTGATTGAACCTTTAGCAGAACCACTGATTACCTAAATATTATTACGGCAGTACACTAAACAAACTTTTTTAGGTATGCTCGAAAGTACAAAGATACTTCAAGTGAAAGTTAAGAATCTTACAGGTCCCAGAACAGTGATATCCTCAAAAAGTATTATTAACCATACGATAAAAGTGACGTAAGGTTTTAATTGCAGATTTTCCTTCTGCACAGTTCGAAAACCGATGACATCATTATGACGTAAAGAATATTCAAAAGTGTGGTAGGTAGTATCAAATCGTTTGGAGAAACCTATGTCTGAGAACTGTCCTGAATAAACTACTTATGTATATGTAATATCCTGTATCGAACAATAATAATAGTGGTAGAATTATTGATGTATTTTTAGTATATGCAATGTTGATTTTTAAACAACTTCAAAAAAGAAGTAAAGAAGGATGTTTGATTGTTGGGGTTTTACTATGTCCATGCAGTGGTCAGATAGTTACAATGTATATATGTACTACATAAATCAGTATGCTGTCCTTAAGCTGTTTCCGTTCTCAGTTAAGGTCTAAGACCAAGACTCGTCTTTACAGTTGTACTTGCAAGTAGGAGCACCGTCCATGCTGATGCGCCGGCGCGCCTGGCGCCCTCCTCGGTTCGCGGTCGCGGCCAACTGTTACATACGAGTTTTTCTTTTTAACCGCCACTTGTGGTTTTTCTAAATAGTTCATTGAAGCAGCAATTCCCACCGCACATCCCTGAGCAGTAATAACTGTATGCAATCGCTACCTTCACTATTATATCATAACATCAGCCTATGTTATTAAAGCTTTGGAATTGAATCGCTTGAACATGTGCTTCTTTTTTTACTTTAATAATTAATTACACATGCTGGCGATAACGGTCGCACATTTCCTGCATGATAAATAATCGTTTTATTAAATATTTCGGGTGAAATCGCAATAAATCGCAACTCGGTGAGCATTGCGTGTTGAGGCCGTTTTGTCGGATTCGCTCTGGGTCTGGGACCGTTAGGGAAGGGTAAGAATACCGGACAACTGCATTTGAGCGGATTGTCATATCAAGGCGCATTAAAGCATCATCATTCTCCAAGGCTACATTCATCATTGTTACCTGGAACAGTGACGAGTAGGTCGTCATAGTTTTCCCTTTGTTCATCCGACCTACACCGTGCAAACGAAAAAATTATGCTGTTGCAAACAGATTTCACGAGAACCACTTACAATGCTTCGATGGGAATCGTTAAAGATTTATTTACCTGTATCATCCCGTATGTAATAGTTTTCAGCGAATTAATTACCGTTATATATTTTACCCTCTTTAAAGGGACATTGTATAACGATTAACGTCCTATGTTATGTGAATTTATGTTTTTCTTGCTTTATGCCTTCCAAGAAGTTATAAATGGTTACTTATTCATGGCTTTTATTCAGAAATAATTAAAACACTACTTCATTAACCCTCGCCGAATGTCATACATTAAGCAGTTGTATGTTTCTTTGTGCAATGCGTTTGCTAGTAAGTCACACATATTTGCGAATATTTCAACAACTGTTTTTACGTAGACATGCATATTCAGTATTCCGATTCCCACAACGGATACTTAGTTATTATTATTGTCATCGGTGCGTGACTGCGAACGTATGATTGCAGAGTAATGTGGGGATCGTGTGATTATGTGGTGCGCGTGTGCGACAACTGTTCGCAGTCGCAGTCGGGTAATTGCAGTAGATTCAGAGAAACTATCAGCAGCCCCAACAAAGGCAGGCTCCCCGGGCGGCGGCGGCGGCGTTTGGATACGCGCCCGCGCGTTAGTACTATTATATATTCTGTGCCCGCGCACCGCTAGCCCTAATTTCATATTCGAATTCGAAGAATGATATACTTACTAAAACCACTAAGCTCATGTGTCTTGCACTTCGTTTGTAGAAATACAAATAAATATCTTTTAAGACATTATAAATATATCATAATTATATATATTCAATCCTAACTAATATTATAAATAATGTGAATCGGATTTGAATAAAATTTGGCACACAGATAGTTTATAACCTGAATTAAAACATATGATACTTATTATCCTGTTCCTGGTCAAAGATACCCTAGGCCGGTTAAGAAAAAAATATATTTGAAAAATATACTTATAAAAAATTAAAATAAAATCTAACCAATCTTAATATAAAAAATATGGGTAATAACAATTTAAAATATGTAGTCTATATCTATCTATAATTTCAAGACATGACACATGATGTTGACTTAGAACTTCCAGATAAAAAGTTTACTATTTCCCCACATGCAATGCTGCAAAAACAAACATGGTAATTCTATGCAAAGATAATGTTTATAGTGACAAACGTTCTCCGTGGTTTGATTACAAAGTGTCTCATTTGCTTATGTTTGCCCCAACGTATAAGTTTGCATCAAATTGTAGCAAAACTTGACCTACAAAGTTTAAATTGGATTAAATTGAATTTGGAAGTTCGGGTTGAAAACTACTGTAAATTTATCTAAGTAATTCATGATTTTGCAAGAAAATAATTTCGAAACTGTAAAAAATATAATCGACTTTTATTAGGTCGCTTTCTTGTTTGTTTATTTGTTTATCCACAATTTTTTTCTTATTGTCCTTCGATAGATCCTCAATTTCTCCAGAGCGTTGTAACTATTACAAGTATATGATGCAGAAAAAAGAGCTAATATATATGCATAACTGCTAAACGAATTGTTTAGTTTACTTCGTAAGTATATATGCTTGTTAGTGTTAAATGTTCAGATTGTTCAGTGAGGCACGCATCCTTGAATAAAAAATAAAACAAAATACTGTGCCATGTCGCCTTTGTATACGATAATCCACCATTTAATTTATTAAAAACTCCATCCAATCAACAATAATCGAATCTGTTTCCGCTAAGTGCTTGCAGTCTGCGAAAGCTTTCGAGGAAATACGCCATCATTTAATTTGGGAATACGAGTTCTCGAGAAATTTCAATGCACCTTCGTTGTTCGCAAAACCGAACTCGTACACGCGATATTATCCTTTATAGTGTGTTCATCGGAAATGGACTATACTTAACCATACTTAAAACCTAGTCATCAGATAAGGTTTACGTCGAGCAAACCTTGTACCTGTGTCTAAATTAAGACAAAGGCTCGCAGTGAGCGATCTCATATCATGCAATCTGTTGCAGCATCTCTCGTTTGTCAACTGTTTGAATTACTAGCTACTATGTTTGTGACAAAACAGGTTGTGTTTTCATTCATGGGAGTTATTTTGATAACGCTGTTGTGTTTGTTATTTTTTAGGCCAGGAAATGCGTCGTGTCGTGACACTATTAACCTTATTATTTTTGTTCAGTTCATTCAATGTTTCGAAACCATTATATAAGAAAAGAAATGTTATTGGAAATTTAGAAATACACGACCATATATTTTGAAAGCCTCTGATGATTTGTGGTTAATCAAGAAAGTGCAACCCGACGCGGTCAAGGACCGGTCCCGGCGATTTGGGAAATATTCGCAAACGGAAGGGGGAGGCAGGGCCAGCTGCGGGTGACCTCATCTCATCGGCTTTTTGTTCACGAACTGCCTGTCTGTATCCGATGATAATTTATAAATTGATGAGCGACCCATGCCGCAAATTTTTCAGTTGTGGTAGCACAACCTTCATTGCACCGTTAAATCTCTTTTATTGAATAGGTAGCATCTCAACTTTCCTTTGTATTTCGAGCATGTAAGAAATTCCATCATGCATACGCGAGATCTTATTCTACATTTAACTCATCACTAATTAGGTCAAAGTTATTAGTGTCTGATTTACTAGAACTACTTCATCCTTTTCACACACGCCTGTCTGTCTGTCTACTTCTAATTTATGGACGTTGTAGTAAAAAATTGCAAGAATGATAATTTCTAATTGAACTTATTTTTGTCTGCTAATTTGACAAGAAAAAATTAAACGGTTCAATAATGATCCTATCAGAAATTCCAGCGTCTGTTTTGTTGTTCGCCTGTACTTATATGGCAAAACCGGACAATAAATACGTTCCACCAACAACGTTGTGTTCTAAATGGTTGTTGATCATTATCTGTATGATTGTTAGTGGTCCGTATGAATATGGGCATAATCAACGAGTTGTTGACGATGGTTGTAGGTCTGCTTGGTTAAAAAGATACCTGACGATCTATTAGATAAGACCCCACTGTAATCAGTTAGCTTCGTCAGGTATCTTTTTAATAAACCGACGTTTTGAACGAATCAGGGGTCTCGAATATCTGTAAATTATAAAAGCAATAATACATTATTGGCTAAAATACTCAAACGCTTCTTGAATTCTTGATTAAATAACTTAACTAAGTTAAGAAACTACCAGTTTAGTGACTATGACATATCTGGCAACTTGTTAGAAAGTAAATTAATACACAGCATACTACAACACGCAACAGCGCATAAGTATTATCCATAAATCACCTGCCAAAAGTAGTAAAAATATTCAATACATTCCCCCAGAGATTCTTCAATGTACTACTCCATAAAATATGCTCTTGCGACTTTTCTTGGAATCGGTTAAAATAAACGCTCAAGAGAGTACTCCGATGTGCTAGCAGAAAAATATTTATCTGCCAAGTCGATCAGTTCGCGTGGTATCGGTACGGCCAACTAATTAGTAAAACTTATTTCGTCTGTACCTACAAGAGTTCTATATTATATCTATTATTTATTTACTCTTGTAATCAATTCACATTATTCGCGACGATAAATTATTGATTCGGTAACGTGAAAATCCAATGGACGTTTTAAGTTTGTAATTCTGTTCAGTAGTTATGAGAACTTTGTACATGTTCTTAACACTTGTGAACAGACAGGTACACTAAGCTATGTTGTATTTAATTTACTGACAGCTCAGACAAGCGACCTTATCTTACGCCGGCCAATCCAGTAGATCCGATCTCATAAGCACTAGCCGTAAGCCCCGCCCGCTTCTAGGAAACAATCCAACTTGGCCTTGTGATGAAATGAAACATCGTTCAAATGTTTGTTTTCCTTTCAAACGATTCAAAAACGGCTCCCGCAAATTTTACTGTTCCTCGGAATCGTTAGCTCCACGCGACGTTTTGTTTGCGCAAGCCGCAGTTTCGCTGAACAATTTACAGCTGGCGGATTTTGAGAACAGCCGACGTAAATTCGAAGCGAATTAGACTATGCCCTCATAATGCCATGCATCGGGTTAGATGATAGTATAGTCGAGGCAGAGGCAAATGTAATCCCCCATTTTCTAGGAAGGCGTGCTGTCACCGACAGCTGCAGTTGCGCCGGAATGACGGGCCATTAGTCGCTACTGCGAATTATTTCCTGTGCATAGAGCAGCCGCGAGTTGATTTCACCGGGAAATGACAATGCGCCGCGGATGTGATGGCGTGCTTGGCACAATCTCTAATTCGCAGCCGCACCGTTGCTGCGCTCAGGTAGCCATAGCCAGTGTACAGTTGTGGAATTCGAAAGCGTTCTCGATTGCGTTATGTAAAGCTGCAAAAGTATTGCACGATTCAAATTAAAGTGGAATCACATCATTTTCCCCTTAAATGAACGTCATGCTGAAACGCGACTTCACAACATGTGCTTGAAAATGTTGTTTTGTAATGTTACCTAAGTATTACGAAATGATATTTGATGAATTCAATGTCAACACGATCAGCGATCTCGGATGTCTGGTTGAGTCGAATCATCATATTTAAAGCTTATTCTAAGATTTAAAGTTAATTAAATAAACATACTTAAGTTTTTTTTTCTTGTATATCCGTCGCTTGTACGCACTACTTACTTAGTTTAATGATACATTAATTTATGGTACTGTAGGTCTAATTGTATACCTTATCTTGAAACTGTTTGTATATGACTGTTTGCTACCTGAATAAATAAACAATAAACAAAACAACAACAAAGTGTTTAGTGTACCGCCACAGAATTATAAATACTTACTTAGTACTAACGTGTACCTACACTTCACGCTGCGTAATTCATTGTACCGATTTATTTATTTACATATTTTGTAGTTTTTGGCATCTGTATCTGTCTGCCTACCTTCAGCTATTGATTAGTATACACGAAGCAATTATTATACTAGCGCAATTAGGCAAGTTTGATTCCCAGAAGAATTCCATTTACAATATTATGTAAATATACTTGGTACTTTTGTAATAAACAAAACCACCTTGCGGCTTTTAAGGGATTCCGAACAGTTTTGATACTGTTAGAGATTTGATGCCGTGACGTGAACAAGTCAAGATTAGAAAACACCTTATTTGCGATTTAAGTAAATAAATAAAAAATATTAGTTAAAAAAGGAAGAGGTTCAATTCGTCGTCGTAATAATTTTAAGCAGACTGCTATATTCCTCGTTTTTTTACTCTGCCGTCTTTCACCAGTATCTCCTCTTCCAGGTTCAAAGACGGCGTAACATACCCGTGGTCGGCGGACGTGTCCAGCCTGATCCTGTACCCGGAGGCGGCCAACCAGACGCTGTACAGCCAGCGGGCGGCGCGCGCCGACTCCGGAAACTACACCTGCAAGATGAGCAACGAGACGCACAGCGAAACGCACACTGTCCGCCTTGATATATTAGGTATATATATGTTAGCACTGACTTACTTACTATGTAGCCCTAAGGTGGGCTAGAAGGCGTCCACAGTGATCTTCCAGGACCTCCATCTCGTTCAGTATTGACCAGCTTGGTGATTAATTTCATTCAGAGTCATTCCGATACCTTTCGCCTCGTGAGCTGCCGCGGCCAGGTTTGCGCTTTCCTTGGGGGATTCCAATCCTGTCCCTGCAGTGGCCAACAACACGTTCTAATTTCAGCAATTAATTAATATCTAAATAGATAAATCCTACAATCGAAGTATTAAGGAATCCGAAACGGCTGCTAGTGACGTAGTAGTTAATGTTAATAATTCCAGAGATCGCACCGGTACCTAATCGCTTAGATTATGTTGGATTTACACTGGTGATTTCCCGGTCCAATAAATAATATCTCAAAACATCTCTTTATTTCATATTAGGATTTAGGTACCAAATATTTTTTCATCATAAATAAGCTTTACTACCTATAAATTGTTTTATTACGAATTATTATTATCATTGGTATTATCGCTTTCCATTTGATGTTTCGCGATAAGATATATTGGTTCCTAGTAATATGAAACCGGTAATTACCCGACATGCTTCCATTTAAAACATGAAAATATCTGTTTTACTGTTATTCATGGAACTACCTACTAATAATTTTTATTTTTTACAGAAAAACCCTCCGATGTGCCGAAAACCATGTACATATCTAAAGACCAGTGGGTGGAAGAGGGGAGCGAATTACGCCTGTACTGCGAAGCACTTATAGGTAAATCTATTATGCATACTACTTGTGGTAGAAAAAGTTAGCAGGGTTCTATTCCCGACTAATTATTTAGTATGAATTCATATAAATCTCTCTTCAACAACTAATTCATAATAATCGAAACGTACGATTGTTTCAATAGCTTTGTTATCACATAACTTACGAGTAATCTATGCTCGGTCGTCATCAAAATAGATGTGTCTAAATCTATGCAAATTACTGAAGAAACGTTAGTTTCTGTATCAAAACTCTAAAGTTTGAAGCTGCTTCTGAGGTTGACCGTACATACCATAATAACCTGACTGTTCCATGTGAGTTTTAAGTATTCCATGAGTTATAATAAAATATAGTCAAGTCATACAAAAGCATTATTATAGTGCAGAAAGTCCCATGCTCTGTGCAGTCAGTGTTATAATTATTCATCATCCTACATTTCAAAAATCTTTTCAACTCTATAATTATTATAAAGTTCACAATTTGCGGTTTACTAATTTTATTTTATTTATGTTAAATTATTCAGTTTTGCGTAGCAAATGCGATACTTATGCTTAATACGATATTGTTTGTTATGCACGTACATAACTAATTTAATAATCTATTCATGATAATTAAAGTGTTTTTTTAATATTTATTGTATTTTGTAATATAGCGCAATAACAGCGATCCGCCCGACAAATGTTTTGTCTACATCGAAATGTCTTTTTTGAAATTTTTCATTATACAAAACCTTTCACAATATTATTAGTTCAAGATTAAAGTATTAGAGTGACGTTAATATTTTTTTTATAAATACTTATGGTTTGATATATTGCACACAGGCAGATCATATCTAGCAGACGCGCGTAGTGACTTGCGGTGGACGAAAGTGTGGCCGAATGGAACTGAAGGAGACCTGCTTCTTAGCCAAACGGAAGTCAAGACGAAAAGGTAAATTATCAGGATTAAATTCACTCACCGACAGCCCCGACAGGAAGAGCCTACAAAGCCATTTTTTTAAGTTTGATCGAGCATGATCCTTACATGATCTTCACGCCTGTAGCACACCTCCACCGCGAAACTGTACCAGCGGCACCGCGGTACTTCCGTCATAGTTCCCAAAGTGGAACTATGGCGGTTGTGTTCTATCGACTACGATAATGAGGATCACATCTACGTAGCGGTTTCGCGTCATTACTTTTGCGTGTGTCAACGTTCGAAGCCGTACGGGCGGAATCGCGCGTAAAAAATCTATGCATTAAAACAGGCTGTTCGCATTGGTTTCGCTTGTCGAACTCATGACGGAACCTATTGCAGGGTTCCGCGGTCGGAGGTGTGCTACAGGCGTCATTGTTTTATTTGTATTCGCAATTATTATAATACAAGTAATATCAAGTTTATGCTTTTGGTTACAAAAATTTTGCGCATAGTCGCAGGTTTAATGGAGGAGGTTTATCACTGGATATTTTTGATTAATGACGCTGTTATTCGCAGGGACGACGTGGAAGACATAATCGGGTCGTACCTGCAGTTCGGCCGCGTGTCGGCGCCCGACTACGGCACGTACGCGTGCGTCGTGCACAGCAACGACGTCGTCTCCAAGAACTACGTCACCGTGCACTATAAGTGTGAGCTAATCATGTATTTTTAACGAACATTCTATTAAAAAAAAAACGGGTCGAATAGGGATGTTGACTATTTTTTTTATTTTATGTTACATAAATTACCTCTCAAATAAAGAAACATTGGTAAAAGAATTAATTCGCTAGCATGAAAACTGCCCGAGATATCACAGTGTGAAATGCACACAAATGGACTCGATCAAAAACGCTCCATACTAATGGCTTGCACGTTATGACGTCGCGCCGTGCTAGTTTGTATGCAACGCATAGGAAATTTGTTCAGCAGCTATATTAAATATTGTGTTTATCAAAATGGTTTCTTCGACAAATTTGCTATACATTTTACGGACTAATTAAAGGTATCATTTATTTTAATAAATTGTATACTTTTTAAATGGACTTGTCCACCCAACTTTGAAGGGTCATAAAACAAATAATATGCAATATATAAAACCAAGAGGTATACAAGCAACTCTAAAAGTTTAATATGTTTACGATTTTTATTAGTATTTCGTTATTTTATTCATTAGTCAACATCCCTATTGAGTACCTCCCTCCTTTTGAAGTCGGTAAAAATTAAATAATTTTCTATAGAAACTAGTACTAGTACAAATTGATAAAGGTCCTGGCGGCCATTATTGTATTTTGTATTTTTTTTCGTATACCTGGAGGACCTGGACCCTATCTTATTGAAAATAATAATTCAATAATTAACTATATTAAATTACGTATTAAAATTTTATTGTTACATGTCATTTTTAGTTGCGAACAACGTGAATGTTATTGTGACAAGGTTCCATCGTATTCACAATTTGCGGGGATAGTACAGTTCCATCTACTTTAAAGAAAGCCAAGATTTCGATTATTTGAGATTTGTGCTTTCAACGAGTTGCGCTCGATTCTATTTTAGATTTTCGAGTTTGAAATTTAGATAATAGGAAGATTGTCTGTTCAAATAAAACAACGTAGTTTAATAATAACGGGTGTAACAAGACACTCAACGAAGCCGAAGTCCACGCATTCCGCCCATCATCAGGATCATTTTTGTCTTTTAGACTATACCTGGGAAACCAATAGCTACGAAGTTATTGAAGGTCAAAGTAAAAAAAAAACCAATTTTTTTAAGAAATCTTATTTTATTCGTTATTTTCTATTTTTTGTCTACAGAAACATTATCAAAATTTTATGTATTTCGTAACAAACAATGACTTCAAAACGTCATCACTCAATGTATTTCATGAGCACGCACATAAACGTTGCCCTTCAACTCGGCCGCACGCAGCTGTGTAGCATTCACTCGCAGGCGCGGTCATTTGTACGCGTTACATTGCGTGGAAATGTATGCAATGCTTTTTTAACACCAAAAATTAAAATCGTTTCCCAGCAATAATTTTGAACAGAAATGGTCCTGATGATGGGCAGAATACGTAGACCTCGGCTTCGTTGAGGGTCTTGTTACACCCTGTATGTTTTATTTTATTTACACTTATTTAAAAAAAAATCCGTCGACTTGAGAACTTCCTCCTTTTTTGAAGTCGGTTAAAAACAATGCGGTTTTAAAATACTAGCTACGTTCCGTAGGAGGAAAATCATAAACAGGAAGGATAATTATTGTCTAATTTCAAAATCTATCGGAACGCAATCGCTTTCATTTGACAGATTAATGTGACATTATTGCTTCATTTCTTTGGTAAGTTTTTATTTGTGTCAAAAAGAAGTATTACATCACATCCTGAAAGCGATTGCGATAGATTTTGAAATTAGACAATAACAACCGTTTCTGTTCTGTGGTCTAATAAGTGGTTCGCTCACCCGTGTAATTCGCAGGGGTCCCGGGTTCGATTCCAAAGGGGGGTACAATTTGTACTCGGTTTGGTCGGTGGCCTACCACTAGTAGGGCTTATTTCAAGTCCGCCTGGCTAGCTACCACCATCTTGCCTAAGTCTGACCCCAGAACAACAATTTAAAAATTGTTGTATTCCGGCAGTTAGAGGTAAGAAAGCCAGTTCCTCAGTGATGAGGATTCCGGATGTAGTGCGCTTCCACCTTACTTAACTTCGGATGAGGGGAAGGCCAAGCACTATCCCGTTGTTTTTAAAAAAAAAAATGATCCAAACTACTTTTGTTAATTGTCTTTGTTATGATAGACGACGGCTACACGCATGGTTAATACAGTGCCATAGATCGCCATTCATCACCATAGAGTAAATTTTATCCATGGAAAGTAAAGTACTGAACATTCCATACAAATTACTTTCCATGGTTAAAATTTACTCTATGGCGATGGATCACAGTATTTACCATGCGTTTAGCCGTCGCCTTAGACGTTTGTTTCCGATGTTTTCCAATGCCCATTCTTTATCTTGAAGTACTGTATTAATGGGTGCATGTATGACAGACAAATCGCTGTGTCATCGATCGCCATAGAGTACATTTTAACCATAGAAAATAATTTGTTTATTTTGTTCAATATTTTACTTTACATGGTTAAAATGTACTCTTTGGCCATCAATGACTCAGCGATTTGTCTGTTGGAATGTACCCATTGTGTCACATCCTAAAAGCGATTGCGATAGATTTTGATGATTAGACAATAAGTAGGCATTATTGTATCAGATGGCGGTTTGATGGGCGCGTCGTGGTCCAGTGAGGGCGGAGCTCCGTGGCGCGCGCTCCTGATCGGCGGCGTGATAGGAGCCGCGGCGCTGGCGTCGCTGGTGGCGCTGCACCGCCGCTGCACGCCGCGCTTGCTGCTGGCGCTGCGGCAGGCGCGCGCGCGCACCGCCACGGCCGCGCACCGCGCCAGAGGTAACTACAGAGTTCTAATGATGAATGTTGCAAAACTTGACCACATATAGGAGTATCATTGAAAATACTACGATAACTGCTGTGATACCCACAATGATATATTTCATTTTTCAGTCTTCAATTCTTGATAAATTTTTTCGCAGGGTCGCCATTTATGGTATCATGGCGCTAGCGGTAGGTAGGGCTCGGAATTAAACAGCGGATCGTGGGATAGAGATAGCGGATTGAAAGAGAGCAATATTACATAAAACTAGCTTATTTATAGAACTACAATTACGTCGTTGCACTCACACTACACTTACTAATAACTTTAATAATAATACACACTAACGTTTGATGCGGCCCACTTTCTTGTCATTCATGGAATTCAAATACTCATAAGATATTATTTATTTCATACTATTACAATAGTATCAGATGATGGCGGTCTGGGGCCCTATCGGCTAACTTACATGGCTATCATAATCGCTTTCATTTGACAGATGGATGTGATACATTGCTACTTTTCTTTAGGAAGTTTTTATTTATGCCAAATAGAAGTAGCGTTGTATCACATCCATCTGTCAAATAAAAGTGATTACGATAGCCATGTAGGTTAGCCGATAGGACCCCTGATGGGGGCTTCGTGGTCGGGCTCGGGCGGAGCCCCGTGGCGCGCGCTGTTGGTCAGTGGCGGTGGTGCACTTCGCTCGCTACCGAAACCGCGACCTTCCTACAAAAGTAGAACATTGTGTAAACTTACAACACCCATTTTGGTATTACCCAAAAAGACAATAATGTTAATGATTGTTTCTTGCAGTGTTGGAGAAAGAATTCGACGTGCTAGTATGCTGGACGGGCGTGGACGCGGAGCTAGTTCGGGGCGCGCTGTTGCCAACCCTCGCGCTCAAGTACCACTACCGCGTGCACGCCGCGCAGCTGTCGACGCAGCCCGACCACTGTGAGTGTTCACTCGATAGAACAGTTGATAGAATTCGACGTGCTAGTATGCTGGACGGGCGTGGACGCGGAGCTAGTTCGCGGCGCGCTGTTGCCAACCCTCGCGCTCAAGTACCACAACCGCGTGCACGCCGCGCAGCTGTCGACGCAGCCCGACCACTGTGAGTGTTTACTCGATAGAACAGTTGATAGCATTCGACGTGCTAGTATGCTGGACGGGCGTGGACGCGGAGCTAGTTCGCGGCGCGCTGTTGCCAACCCTCGCGCTCAAGTACCACTACCGCGTGCACGCCGCGCAGCTGTCGACGCAGCCCGACCACTGTGAGTGTTTACTCGATAGAACAGTTGATAGAATTCGACGTGCTAGTATGCTGGACGGGCGTGGACGCGGAGCTAGTTCGCGGCGCGCTGTTGCCAACCCTCGCGCTCAAGTACCACTACCGCGTGCACGCCGCGCAGCTGTCGACGCAGCCCGACCACTGTGAGTGTTCACTCGATAGAACAGTTGATAGAATTCGACGTGCTAGTATGCTGGACGGGCGTGGACGCGGAGCTAGTTCGCGGCGCGCTGTTGCCAACCCTCGCGCTCAAGTACCACAACCGCGTGCACGCCGCGCAGCTGTCGACGCAGCCCGACCACTGTGAGTGTTTACTCGATAGAACAGTTGATAGCATTCGACGTGCTAGTATGCTGGACGGGCGTGGACGCGGAGCTAGTTCGCGGCGCGCTGTTGCCAACCCTCGCGCTCAAGTACCACTACCGCGTGCACGCCGCGCAGCTGTCGACGCAGCCCGACCACTGTGAGTGTTTACTCGATAGAACAGTTGATAGAATTCGACGTGCTAGTATGCTGGACGGGCGTGGACGCGGAGCTAGTTCGCGGCGCGCTGTTGCCAACCCTCGCGCTCAAGTACCACTACCGCGTGCACGCCGCGCAGCTGTCGACGCAGCCCGACCACTGTGAGTGTTCACTCGATAGAACAGTTGATAGAATTCGACGTGCTAGTATGCTGGACGGGCGTGGACGCGGAGCTAGTTCGCGGCGCGCTGTTGCCAACCCTCGCGCTCAAGTACCACAACCGCGTGCACGCCGCGCAGCTGTCGACGCAGCCCGACCACTGTGAGTGTTTACTCGATAGAACAGTTGATAGCATTCGACGTGCTAGTATGCTGGACGGGCGTGGACGCGGAGCTAGTTCGCGGCGCGCTGTTGCCAACCCTCGCGCTCAAGTACCACTACCGCGTGCACGCCGCGCAGCTGTCGACGCAGCGCGACCACTGTGAGTGTTTACTCGATAGAACAGTTGATAGAATTCGACGTGCTAGTATGCTGGACGGGCGTGGACGCGGAGCTAGTTCGCGGCGCGCTGTTGCCAACCCTCGCGCTCAAGTACCACTACCGCGTGCACGCCGCGCAGCTGTCGACGCAGCCCGACCACTGAGTGTTCACTCGATAGAACAGTTGATAGAATTCGACGTGCTAGTATGCTGGACGGGCGTGGACGCGGAGCTAGTTCGCGGCGCCACAGAATAACTAATAGTACAAGGTACAGAAGCAGCACTCGGCAAAGTCATTTAAATAAATAGCGACTTTTGCTCCGACACAATAAAGTGCAATTCAGGTCGCGCTGTTCACCTAGTAGTTGCCTCTCTTTCTATCGCGTGCTCTTACCTTTTCTGACGACGCAACGAACGAACAACGTGAGCATGAGCAGAGGGCCGCCACACACCCGCCGCCGTACAAGCGCGGCATCTTACTGCCTGCGTAGGTATTGTCTCTATAAACAGACAATACAAAATTACTGTTATAAACATTGTTACTGTTTTAAAACAGTAACAATGTCGAATCGACATTACTGTCCCGTGTACGGATGCAAAACCCAAAAAACAATTGTCGTTTTTCACGTTATGGTATTATGCTACGCAGTTCATTTAAAAGAAGACAACCCTAACGTTGCGTCGTCAGAAAAGGTAAGAGCACGCGATAGAAAGAGAGGCAACTACTAGGTAAATATAACTGTAGGCCATTAGCGCTGCGCGACCTGAATTGAACTTTATTGTGTCGGAGCAAAAGTCACTATTTATTTAAATGACTTTGCGGAGTGCTGCTTCTGTACTTGTACCAGGGGGGTATAACTCCGCGCTTAAACTTTTATATTAGCCTACTGCTCGCGGCCCACTCCAAGAGGGCCATTGTCGAGGGATATCACCGCGCCGACCGAAACGCGCGGCGTGTGCAAGCGACGAGGGCGCAGCGCGTGAACGTCACCAACGAAACGAGTCAGTCAAGCGCCAAATGCGAAACTGCATGCACTTTGTTTTTGATACTTAATTACTAACGTACCTACCTACCTACCAAAGTTTATTGTATTTTTTGTATACATATTTACATACATAGTTGTATCGAAGTTCGAAATATGGCACCAGTAAAGAAAAAAGCTAAAAAATACTATTTTTTTTCACCCATCCCATAACTGACCCTTGCAAAAGTTGCTTAACCTCCGCAATCGTTGGGCCAGGCGCTATACCACTGCGCCATCGAGCTTCTCTAACTACTTAGAAATACTTATTATTTATGCTCTTTAAATATGCTCAGCTCACCTATTAGGTAGATTTATTTTATTTTATAAGTAGGTACCTATTATAGTAATTTCATTGTTTATTCATGGGCATAACGAATGTTTTCTATGATATCAGTAACTAGCGAGTAGCAACCCCGAATTGTGTCGGTTGAGACAGAGCTATGCGACAGAAAGAGACGCCTCTCTTTCTTCTTCGTAGGTGCATATAATTTTATCCACGCAGCGTTGTGGAGTTTGAAATTGTACTTTATTGCCGTGCAGCGAGAGTAGCTTATTATTTGATGGTCCTCGCGGGGTCGGACTTCTGTACGTTAGTACTATTATATATTCTGTGCTTGTACTAGAGTTTGGTCAACGAAAGATGAGACTCGGTTGGTAATGGAACTAATTTTGCGCTTTATTTTAAGGTTCAGATTCCAAAAACTAAACCACTAAACGTTAATTTAACAGGGAAAGTGGCGCCGCCATTTCAATCTCATCTTTCGTTGACCAGACTCTATTAGTTATTCTGTGCATAGGTCTTTACAGACCTAATATTCATTTCGCGTAATCTATTGATAATTAGGAAACTGTTCGTTATTAAACTTACTAATTGAATGACAGGGTACAACGAGATAATGGCAGAGATGTCCCGCTGCCGGTCGGTGGTGGTGGTGGTGTCGCCCGCGCAGTACTCGGCGCCGCAGCTGCTCACCGCCTTCAAGCAGCTCGGGGCGCTGCCGCAGGCCGCCTGCGTCGTGTTACTGCAGGTGTGTTACAGCATAGTTAATATTATTGATTACCACCATTTTGCAATTTTTTTTTATAAATTTTGACAATGTTTATAGAAAACTAATTAAATTTTGTAGAAAATGATCCTTATAAAAACCTATCAAATGTTTCGCAGGACTTACCAAATCTGAAGCGCGAGGCGAAAGAAGTGGGCGAGCGCGCTTGCGGCGTGTTGCGGCGATTGCGGCTTGTGGCGTGGCGGCACGTGCACGAGCGCGCCTTCTGGACGCAGCTGCGGCTAGAGCTGCCGCTACCGCCGGTCAGTGACCCCGCACCACACTACACCTAGCACTCACTAGTGCACGAGCGCGCCTTTTGGACGCAGCTACGGCTAGAGCTGCCGCTACCGCCGGTCAGTGACCCCGCACCACACTACACCTAGCACTCACTAGTGCACGAGCGCGCCTTCTGGACGCAGCTGCGGCTAGAGCTGCCGCTACCGCCGGTCAGTGACCCCGCACCACACTACACCTAGCACTCACTAGTGCACGAGCGCGCCTTCTAGACGCAGCTGCGGCTGGAGCTGCCGCTACCGCTGGTCAGTGACCCCGCACCACACTACACCTAGCACTCACTAGTGCACGAGCGCGCCTTCTGGACGCAGCTGCGGCTAGAGCTGCCGCTACCGCCGGTCAGTGACCCCGCACCACACTACACCTAGCACTCACTAGTGCACGAGCGCGCCTCCTGGACGCAGCTGCGGCTAGAGCTGCCGCTACCGCCGGTCAGTGACCCCGCACCACACTACACCTAGCACTCACTAGTGCACGAGCGCGCCTTCTGGACGCAGCTGCGGCTAGAGCTGCCGCTACCGCCGGTCAGTGACCCCGCACCACACTACACCTAGCACTCACTAGTGCACGAGCGCGCCTTCTGGACGCAGCTACGGCTAGAGCTGCCGCTACCGCCGGTCAGTGACCCCGCACCACACTACACCTAGCACTCACTAGTGCACGAGCGCGCCTCCTGGACGCAGCTGCGGCTAGAGCTGCCGCTACCGCCGGTCAGTGACCCCGCACCACACTACACCTAGCACTCACTAGTGCACGAGCGCGCCTTCTGGACGCAGCTGCGGCTAGAGCTGCCGCTACCGCCGGTCAGTGACCCCGCACCACACTACACCTAGCACTCACTAGTGCACGAGCGCGCCTTCTGGACGCAGCTGCGGCTAGAGCTGCCGCTACCGCCGGTCAGTGACCCCGCACCACACTACACCTAGCACTCACTAGTGCACGAGCTCGCCTCCTGGACGCAGCTGCGGCTAGAGCTGCCGCTACCGCCGGTCAGTGACCCCGCACCACACTACACCTAGCACTCACTAGTGCACGAGCGCGCCTTCTGGACGCAGCTGCGGCTAGAGCTGCCGCTACCGCCGGTCAGTGACCCCGCACCACACTACACCTAGCACTCACTAGTGCACGAGCGCGCCTTCTGGACGCAGCTGCGGCTAGAGCTGCCGCTACCGCCGGTCAGTGACCCCGCACCACACTACACCTAGCACTCACTAGTGCACGAGCGCGCCTCCTGGACGCAGCTGCGGCTAGAGCTGCCGCTACCGCCGGTCAGTGACCCCGCACCACACTACACCTAGCACTCACTAGTGCACGAGCGCGCCTTCTGGACGCAGCTGCGGCTAGAGCTGCCGCTACCGCCGGTCAGTGACCCCGCACCACACTACACCTAGCACTCACTAGTGCACGAGCGCGCCTTCTGGACGCAGCTACGGCTAGAGCTGCCGCTACCGCCGGTCAGTGACCCCGCACCACACTACACCTAGCACTCACTAGTGCACGAGCGCGCCTCCTGGACGCAGCTGCGGCTAGAGCTGCCGCTACCGCCGGTCAGTGACCCCGCACCACACTACACCTAGCACTCACTAGTGCACGAGCGCGCCTTCTGGACGCAGCTGCGGCTAGAAGTCGCACTTATCAATAATGATAATTTAATAACATTCGAACAACATTTCAGCCATTTTTGTTAACGTTTCATTCAATCAATCAAATAAATACTCATATTTGTTTGTTACAGGTCAAAACAGATGCGACGGATAACAAGAATTCTCGCTCAGGCAGCTTAACGGCACTCGTGTAAGCGAGCGAAGCTGGCAGCGCGTGTATAAAGTGATATCCAGTGTTCGACACTCCGTCGCGCTGCCCACTCTACAAGACTGTGAATAGTTAGGTACTCTATACTAAAACATTATATCACATTACGATACTGTAATTAAGGCGTAGAAACAAAATCTAATTCCTTATTAATAAACAGTTTTCTAAAGATCTCGGCATCTTTAAAATTATTGTTTATCATCTCCGTTTCTCTTTCTAGTGCCAAAGGGAAGTAACGAATTATTATCATGACAATGTATTTCTAGGTTATGTCTTTCTTTTCGTTCTATTTATTTTATTTATATCTTTTGGATGGTCACTGTTTCGATATAAATTGTTTAAAAATTGTGGTAGGTTCGAGGCGACATGTGTATAAAATAAGTGAACTTTTATTTCTTTTGTTCTGTTTATCCTAGTGATAACGATATTTGATTACCTGAGAAATCTGTATAGTTATGGTAGTGATTACAAATTAATTTAATACACGCCACATAAACTTCCAGTTAAAGCTATACGGAATTCGTGAAATAAAATATCTTTATTGTACCTACTTCAACATTATATTAAAGAGTATTATGTAGTGTAGAAGCTATTAAGTTAATGTCCTGATTAATTTATATTGCTGGTATTGGAGCGGAGGGGTCAACGTCCAAGGGTCTGTGATAATATGGTATGTGTTTGTGGAATGAGCTATTAGTTTTGCGAGGCGAAATACATATTTCGTAATTACCTACATTACGTCCAGTGATTTTTTTTATAAAAATAACAAAAGAAAATATTCTAAATTGCATAATATAAAAAAACAAATACTTATCTCGAAAAGTCTGATCCTAGTATTATTGATAAGTATTGTGATTTTGACTGATTTAAATTTTAATCTTACTTTAATAATAAATTTAGTATGAAAACCTTCGCCTCGCCTAATTAATATTAGACAAGAGCTGACGTGTGAAAGCCAAAAACGGTGTGGTCATATTTTGCACTGACACGACTCAAAATCTATTTTTATACTTCCTAATGATAAACATGTTATTTCAGTATTTGATGTAAATATTAATATAAGAAATGTTTCTCACACAATTATATTGTGTTAGTTAGTTATCGAAAGAGTTAAGCAGTTAAATGTAATTTTTGTAGCATTAAAATTTACTCCTACATTCCTTTAAAAAATGTTTTTATTGTAAACATTAAAAAATATATGTAAAGTGATTGTGAAATGCGTATAAACAAGAAAATAAATTACTCGAAAGCCAGTGGTATTTTGATTATTTGTTTTTAAGGACTACTACTTCTATACATATGTATAATTATTTTTCTCACTTATGCTCTGAAATCTTATCATTCCATTCGAAAAAGGAATGCGGGGCGTTCCACATTTCCGAGGGGGTCTGGTTCATCACATTCTAAATTTAAAATTCAGGCCAGGAATGAATTTCAATACTTACTTCCCGCACCAGCACCAGTGCGGGAAGTAGGTACAGTGCGAAGATGATCTGGGTGGTCTGCGGCAACTTCTTTTTTTTGTTTTAGCTGTTCACAAAAACAAAAAAAGCAAAGGCACATTTGCACCATACAGCCATAACTTTAGTTTCTTTTTTCTGGCACGCAAGCCAACGACAAGACAGTTAATATTATAAAGGTAAAATTATTTAATAGCTACTATAATAACGATACAATAAAAAAAATGGTGCGCACAGAGTATATTACTATAAGAATAAATATATTTTAATATTAATTAAATTTAATTAAGTTTCAATTGAAAAGTTTATTATTTCCTCGCATTTCTTGAGAAAAGCACTATACAAGCCTTGTTCTGGAAGCTACTTGCATTGCCTCGAATGATTAAAGCCCTCGCCTGCGGCTCGGGCTTCAAACCATCCTCGACAATGCAATCGCTAGCTTCCCGTTCACGGCTGTAATGTACTAATGTTAGGTTAGGAATAAAACACACACACCAACAGAAATAAAAATAATGGTTGATAGGCGTTCACGACAAAGTTTGTAATGCACGACTTTGTCCTTCTGCTAATCTGGTTGTACTTAAATGTTTTGGATTACCTACCTAGTAATTCTAGTCATCTTGTATTTTGTGTTATTATGGTCTGTGGTGCGGTTTCATAAACTACTATAATATCCTGAAGTAAAAAGTAAGTTTTAGATAATAATTTTAAAAAGTACAAGGTTCACAAAAATCTGAGGATCCCATGGGAGTCAAGAGGCGAAGAAAATCTCTGTGGATTCCATGGGAGCCTAGTGTCCGGAGGCTACGAAGTTCACTGGCCTGTCATTTTCAAACATGAGGGAGACAAAACCACCATAAAGTTATTGAATAAACCCCGTTCAGGGGAGCTACGGCCACTAGCAACATCCCTTTGTCTCCCCTAGGGGAGACACGGCCCCGAAGGGGTTTTTAAGGTTTTGTTTTAATTAATTGGAATAAAACAATTTGATCTCACGTGGAATAACTATATTTCTTGTTGTAATAACAAACAAAACAACAGACTCTTAAGGCTAAATATACCGAGTTTCTTTAAGTAACAGGCATTACAAACACTTCCAAAAAATATCACATTCAAACCAAAATGGTAAAATCATTAAATAAAAATAGTCGTTAAATTAATGGTATTGTTTTACAAACCTACAGATCACAAATGGATTTTGAAAATTATTAAGCTTGATTATAAGTACTCAAGTAAGGCCACGATTCATAGAAAAACCACTTTCAGTATTAGCACCGTTGATAATTATTATCAGTCGTTTTATCAACTAATATTTTGCCTCTATAAATTTGAGAAACAATGCTTAATAATTTAAATAAATTAAATTTGACATTCATTTGCAAGTTTTAATTGGCTCCCTGACCAATGTACGTAAATTTGGTATAAATTATATTAGTAAATTATGTAAAAAAATCTCACTTGTCCTTTGTAAAATTCACATTTATCAAATATTCATTATCCTATTCTTAAAATATTTAAGTCTGAAAAATAATTAAGTAATACATTGACAAATTATTGTGATATTCCGTTTCATAAACATTACACAATTATTATCAATTCACTTAACAGATTCTACATGATTCATGAACTGGCGATTTGATATTAACATTAAAATAAATTATGAGATAAATTAAAAAAGTATTATAAAGACAATAATTTTGTTTTATATTTCTTTTATATCATGAAGTCCGTTTTGCTATGAATGTTGTTAGACGTGCACATGCACGTTATTTTAGTGTGCGTAATACGAGAGCGTGCAGACGCACACTAAAACAATGTGTATGTACACGCCTAATAACGTTGATAGCAAAACAGTAGAACAACTATATTATATTTATTCAGAATAATATGCTGCTGCTCGCTACCGAGACGATATTGCAAAAAAATATTACTATATATACAATAAGTACATTGAAAGAAGTACAAAAATAGCTGCGTTAGTTAGTGTTGCGTTCTATGTTGAGATTCATATTACTTATCTTTATGACATGTATTATGTAAATCGCCAATGTGTATCTGTGACTCATTTAACACATTTAAACTCGCTCAATCAAACGGATGGATATGTTTAAGATCTGACCCCAATTTTTACGCTTGCAGTGCATAGCAAAATAGCGTTTATTACGAGAGTAGCGAGTACTCTATTTGTATAGCTGCACTAGCTGCTTGCCGAATATCTCTAACAGTAGGAACATGTACAAAAATTACATCCTATAATCTAGTCTCATTATTCGGTGGACTCTATTACTGGTTGATTCTTCCTTTCGTATGCCTGAAAGAAGAAAAAGTAAATTTACTTTTTTTTAATTAATTATATACAAGTCCTCGTCAAGTTCGGACATTAAAATACTTGATAGCAGAGCAGGGGCCAATCGCGCTAATTCTTAACGGAAAAAACCAAAACCATTCCGTTGTCATAGGTTATATTTACGTAAAAAAATGTTTGCATTAGAATTCTCATTTAAATTGTCCAAGATTGGCATCCTAGGCTCCTAGGGCATAGCTGTCAACAGGTTTACCAAAACTAAAGGGAGTATTTTTCTGCAAAACTGAAACGGTTACAATTTTGTTTTGGTTTACTGACGAAAATTAGCGCAATCCGCCCAGATCTAATAATTTTTACGTCGCAAGATGACTCTCGGAATAAGAAGCGTTCACACCACAGCGAGCGTCTTACATTGTTGTATGTAGTGTTACATTTTGGTGTGAACAAAAATCTCTCTTTCTCTCTCTCACTCACCTGGTGCGCTATGCGCGCGAGCGTGTCGGCCATGCTGCGGCCCGTCTGCTCCACCATGGCCCGCAGCACGCCGCCCGGGCGCTGCAGCAGCAAGTGCGGCGCTGCAAACTCCACCATTTGCCCGGCATCCATCACTAACACCTGCAAAATTATTGGTATTAACTAATATTAGAGATGCACCGAGTATCTTATTTATCGAGTACAAAGTATAACTCGGTTTTGCCTTCACCGAACCGAGGACGAGTATTATAAAACTTGCCGAGTATGCCGAGTACCGAGTAATAACGGAGAACTCGGTGCATATCTAGTATCAATCATATCAACAGCTGTATGTAGTAAGTACGGCCGTGGCCGCACTGATTAGGCGACTGAGATGCGACGATGACGTGACAACAACCAACTCCTGTGGTACAGTCAGCGTCAAAATGATCTGACCATTCAAACCTACCAAAATACCGGAATATTTGACATAAATGAACCATGTCTTAAACGTACTTGACGACGTCAATTTGTTATCTGAGAAAAAATTAAAATAACCTTGATGAAGATTAGTTTTTCTCAAACGTTCTGGTATTCGAGGAAGTTTGAACGGTTGCTGACTGTACCTACGGCTACCGCCATACGACTATTACGACTTTGTTTTCATGAAAACGCCGTCACTTCGCAGTCGCTATAGCAATGCGACTGCGACCTACCTACAGTACTTTATAATTAGCATTCGATTAATGCATTAAACACTGAACTAAAAAGTAATGTCCCAAATACCTTATCTGAATCCATAACAGTGTGTAAACGATGAGCAATTGTTAGTACTGTGCAGTCTGCAAATTTGACTCTAATTGTTGTTTGAATGAGGGCATCGGTCCTGGAAACATAAAACAACATTAGTAAGAAACCAGTTAGTCCTAAAACTGTATCTCTAAGAGGATACACAGTCAACATAATTTTTATAACTTAGTGCGATATTGGATTAGCGTTTTCTTATGCTAGTTACGGGATACGCGCTTCCACATTTAAAAAAAAACCTTATTTTTTTTACATTTTTTATCATAAGTCGAAAACTATGCAGCCTAAAACAAAAAAAAAAGGTTTTAAAATGTGCAAACAGCGCTCTTTCATATGACACCCCACATGCCCTAATCGCCTACTGACCCCTTTTCAGTCACTGTTGTAAATAAAATATTTTTTACCATCGCCACTCAAAAAAGTGCGTCTTATTCATTGATAACAGTGAATAAAACGCGTTTTTATTCACCGAGTGAATAAAAATATTTTGAATTTGGAACAAGCGCGCATCGTATGAATTAGGAACAAAAAAAATAAAAGGTGCTGAAAGTATGGAGCTATTCCATAGATAAAATTATAGTTCTACAATTAAATGACAAAAATAATCCCGCCAATTATATTTAGGTTCTTTTAAGTGTCTTATCTTTGGGTTCTTTTCTAAAAAATATCCCGCTAAATCAATTAGGTCCTTTTTAGTGTCTTATATTTGGGTTCTTTTTTATATATTTGAGTGAGATTAGTTGTTCAGTCTTGCATCAGTCCATTCCATCAGTCTGGTACGATCTTCAGTCTGTAAAAATTCAAAGTCTATACAAACTGATGAAGTGGACTGATGCCAGACTGATCATGTAGTTTCCCTCTTAGTTAGCTCGGTGGCGCATTGGTTTAGCGCCTGGCCCAGCGATTGCGGAAGTTAAGCAACGTTCGCAAGGGTCGGTCATGGGATGGGTGACCAAAAATGTATTATCTGGAGCTCCTCCGTGCTTCAGAAGGCACGTTAGGCCGTTGGTCCCGGCTGCATTTGCAGTCGTTAACACCCACCAATCCGCATTGGGCCCGCGTGGTGGGTTATGGCCCGTCCTCCTTACCACCCATAAGGAAGGCCTGTGCCCCACAGTGGGGACATCAAAAATGGCTGATGGACAACTATAAATACTATAGGTACTGCTATTTGTTTTCTCGCAGTCAATGGTAAAAAGTAGAGTACACAACTCGTGAAAAAAAAATTTCATCTCGGTCCTTTGTATCCTTCGCTGCCCTCGGGATCCAACTTAGTCCCTCGAACTAAATTCCCTCTTTTTTCACTTGTTGTATAATCTACTATATTTTTTTATTTCTTTCTTATTTGAAAATATTTGGACAAACGTCATCTAAAACTATACCAAATTTCAAGTTGATACCATTAGTAGTTCTCGAGATATCCAGCTGTGACAGACAGACAGACTGAGTCACACCATAAGGGTTCCTTTTTACCATTTTGGTACGGAACCCTAAAAACAGCAAGCATGTTATCGCGCTTGTTTCGGCGTGTTCGTTCGAGCCATTAGGGCCTCATCCACTATCGTTCATTCCTGTCAGAATGTGACATGTGTTCTGCCTTTATTGTTGGATCAGTCAGTAGACGTCTCTCACGGCTGCGCTTATAGATGTTATGACCGCGTCACGTCAACGCCTATACTATACACCCGTGCTCAGTGGCGCAGTGGTTTAGCGCCTGGCCCTGCGATTGCAGAGGTTAAGCAACATTCGCAAGTCGGCCATGGGATGGGTGACCAATTTTTTTTTACTTAAGCTCTTTCGTGCTTAGGAAGGCACGTTACGCCGTCGCATTGCTGCATTTGGAGTCGTTAACAACCACCAGTCTGCATTGGGCCCGAATGGTAAGTTATATCTTATGGCCCATCCTCCTTATCCTTCCTTATGGATATAAGGAAGGTCATGCACTAGCCGAACAGTCAGGACATTAAATTAGTTGGCTGTATAATACAAAGGGTACCTTTCAAGGTACAAACTGACAAACTGACTTTCGCATTTATAATATCAGTTAAGTACTCCTGCGCCGTGTTTTTGTGTTTTCAAACATCAAAACAATGTTTTGCTAACAGCAAAAACACAAAACATGTTTGCCGAGACGAATGGATAACATCCCCCGCTTTCGCCTGCGGGGAGGGGAAGAACTCATTTTTCACCTCTCCAGCACGAAAAGGGCTCTTTTGGCGCGTAAAAACTCGCAGCAAAATCGATTTTTGCTGCGAGCGTGAGGCAAAGTGCTTTTTTAATTTCTAACACCAACTTTTAAAATAATAAAGAAAAAAAATAAAGTGACAAGGATAAGACTTGTAACATTGATATGTCAGAAAAAGATAGATAGAGTGCTTTATGGTGTCATACATGGATTAAAAAGTAAAAAAATAAACTGCACGGATATACCAAGGAGTTTTTTTTTTAAAAAGGTGAATTCGAAATAAAAGAGTGGACGAAATGAGGTCGCATACATTATACAAATATAAAATAAGAAAAATTAATGAAATACAATAACTATTATTAGTGTTATATGCTCGTAAATAAATAAATAAGATGGAATATTAATAAATAAGAGATAAATACATCTCATTTTGACCTAGCAATTTACTTCTAAGGACAAAATACCTATTAGTATTGCAACTCATAGGTACACCATTTTTAAGTTATTTATTGAAATTTAAGTTTATAAATTGTTTCATAAAAATGACAAACAGTGCAGTTTCCGAACGCAATGCCAATATTAAAAAACTTTTAAAATGGTGCATTCCAGCAGCCTTATATCGATTGCGAATAATCTGCAGAACACATCCAAAAATTCGATGACTTAAGGGATCGTTCACACGAGCGATTTTTTCAACGCGCGATTTTTTTACCGCCTTCGGGAAAATGTACCCTATGGCAAAAACATAAGGTAACTTTTCCCGTGGAACGTCTTCATTGTCAGTTCGTACACCCATCTGAGAAGTCATCTGGAATAAGATACCTTATGGCCTGGCCTTAAGGTACCTTTTCCGTCGGAGGTAAATAAAAAAAAGGTAATTAAAAAAATCGCTCGTGTGAACGAGCCCTTAAAGCGACTTGCTAACACTGGGTGCATTCCAGCAGACTGATCACTGCGTCATCGATCCCATAGAGTACATTTTTTACCATTTAAAGTAATAAAATTGCTCTAAGCTTTGAGGCGACGGACGGCTACACGCATGGTAATTATACTGTGATCCATCGCTATAGAGTAAATTTTAACCATGGAAAGTATTTTGTATGGAATGTTCAATATTTTACTTTCCATTGTTAAAATTTACTCTATGGCATTGGATCACAGTATTTACCATGCGTGTAGCCGTCGCCTAAATCAAATTACTTTCCGGAAGTTTTTGTAAACTGAAACAATACCTACCACCCCTATTCAACACTTGACACTGGTAAAAATGTTTCCCTAAAGAGAAGAGTAGATTGCCAAACCAAAAATAAGAAGAAGAAATTACTTTCCATAGTTAACTATGGCGACCGATAACTCAGCGATTAGTCTGATGGAATGCACCCACTGAGTCTACTAGCGAATAGTCTGCTTGAATGAACCATTAAATAAATGGCGGGAATTTGTTACGTTTTGTTAGGTATGGCTATGTAGTTAAAGCCGTACCACTATTATGTATTCTGTCTGTGGCCGTACGTAATAAAAAAAAAATACCGGGAAACAATATTTTTCAGCAAGCCGCAAGGTCGTTTTAATAACTTTTATGAATTTTGTGGTATACATTATTGCGAAAATGAGTGCATCCAGCGATGAAGATAGTGAGCTAAGAGAACAAGTATCTAATGCTGAATTTAGCTTTTTACCAGAAAAGTCACGTGAAAAATATCAAGCATTCAGACAATTTAATATTTACAAAGACTAAAATTAACCGATCTTTTGTTATTCATGAAGAATATGTAAATATTATAGGTAAGTAGGTATATGGCGTTGCGTCCCGCTCATACAAAAACGACTAGATTTTTCTTGCAACGTGCTAATGGAAAATGTAAGGTACAGCCTATGGGAATCAACAAAACCGGCTAAATACCACGAAAAACTGCTACTTTTCTCGAGCTTCAAGACCCTCATCTATGTACTGGTCATTGCCTAAGAAGAACTTCGGCCACGCTTTTGGCCAATTCTGGAGCTGATATTACTGTCTTAAAACGCCATGGGGGTTGGAAATCCAGTACTATTGCGGAAAGCTATATTGAGGATTCAATTGAGAGTAAATCCAAAATTTGCAATGGCATTATAGAATCTATTAATTTAAAAACTCCCATGGACACTATGGACAGTTCACACCCTTCTACTTCAAAAGAAAATACTATTGAAAGTCATGTAATTTCACCAGACCCATCTGAATGCCCTCCACAACCACAATTCACAAACGTAGAAGCTTTACCTAATTCACAAGTGAACAATACGATCACAGCTCCAAACAAAACACCTTCAACCTTCAACTTGCATAACTGCACAAATTTCACTTTTAATTTTTAATTTTGTAATTTTGATATTTTCTGTAATAAATATAATAATATTAAATGTCGCCTCAAATGTTGTTTTTCTTACCTATAACAATTTTCTCGCTGGTAGAGGTGAAAAGTTGTATGTTTAACACGAGAGCAAATTTTTTTGATGTCTTTAAATTACTCACTGTGCTCAGTAGTCTATATTTAGAATCACTCGCTACGCTCGTGATTCAATTCTAGACTACTTCGCTAGTTCGTGATTTAAAGTCAGCACTCGCAGCAAAAAATGACTTTGCTCACTTGTATAACAAATAACTATTGTGTCAGCGCTCACTAGATGCAGACGCCTCGCCTGCGTTCGGACAAAGCCATGATTGGACGAAAATTTTCTAACATGTTATCAAAACAAAACCTAGGCGCAGCGGACGTGCGGTTATGCTAACATGTTTTGATAATAATGTTTTGCTAACATGTTTTATTGTTAGAAAATTAAGCGCAGGAGACCCGACTTAAGGATGGATAAAAAAAATAAAAATACGATTCGATTGTGAGCTCACTCACTGCGGGTCGACGTTGGCGGTGGCCTCGTCGAGCACGAGCAGCCGGTTGCGGCGCACTATGGCGCGCGCGAGGCACACCAGCTGCCGCTGCCCCACGGAGAAGTTGCTGCCGCCCTCTGACATGCGCGAGTTTAAGCCCGCCGGCAACTCCATTACGACCTCTTTCAACTCCACCTGCGAGTGCAATAGGTGACGATTTAAAATGCCGCCGCTCATGCTTAAATGGCTAGCGGGACACAAGGCTAGAAGAACTGCCCCCCTACCGCGTAAAAACATTGATATGAAGTTCATGTAAATGTTGACATTGTAAGTCCCTATTTTTATGGTTTTTTAGCATTTATTTTGATTTTTTTAACGACGTCCATAATAACGAAACGATACCTGGGGCCCTACCGCGCAAGCGCCGTCGGCTTCATTTGACAGATGGATGAGATACACTGCTACTTCTTTTTGGTACAAATAAAAACTTACCAAAGAAAAGTAGCAATGTCCAAACCATCTGTCAAATGAAGCCGACGGCGAAGTCGACGCCACTTGGGCGGTAGACCCACAGCTTTGTTGCAAAAAACAAACAAATCAAGAAAAAAGCCATAAAAATAGAGACTTTAAGTGTAACATTTACATGAACTTCATATTATATCACCAATACAGTTACGCGGTATAGCCCCTGATGGCCGTTCGGGCGGTTCTAGAGTGGCGACCGCACACCTGACTACGCTCCGTGAGTAGGCTCCCTACAAGGTGGACCGACGGTCTGGTGAAGGTCGCGGGAAGCCGCTGGATGCGGGCAGCGCAGGACCGAACGTTGTTAAGATCGCATACGTGTTCCCTCACGTACACACTACGGCGCATTGTTGCAGCACAGGATAAACAATTATATTGGTGCAGGTTCGCGAACCCTGTGATAATGATGATGATCACCAGAGGTTGGAATCTGCCGGACATTCCAGGACCGTGTTGGAATTATTTATATTATAATTTGTTTATTTCTAACGCCGAAAATAAAGTAAATAGAGTGAAAGTAGATTCTTTAAAAATACACACCAAATACAGAACATCCTGCTTTTTGAAGTCGATTTAAAGAGGGCCCAAATCATATCACTTAAATGCGGACTAGCCTGCCTAGCATGACCGATTTATATCGCGTGATATAGCATTTTATCGACACTCAACTGTCAAACTCCTTTGTCTTTTTGACAGCCGGCAGATTCCGATGTCTGATGATAACAAACCTCTTCGAGCGCCCTCCAGAGCACCTGATCGGGGTACTCGTCGAAGGGGTCCAGGTTGTGGCGCATGGTGCCCGAGAACAGCACCGGCTCCTGCGGGATGATGGAGATCTGGCTGCGGAGCTCGTGCAGACCTAGTTGGGAGGTCTCTCGCCCGTCGATTATGATCTCACCCTCGATTGTGGTTAACCTGGAGAACAGGCAAGTTTAAAACCTCCGAAAGCAAGAAAACAGATCGTTGGCGCAGTGGTTTAGCGCCCCTGCAATTGCGAAGGTTAAGCAACTTTCGCAAGAGTCGGTCATGGGATGGGTGACCAAATATATATAAAAATTAAATTATTAATTTGACTTTAACGAAATAACTTTTTATGAATAGTAGTGATCGATCGCTTCCAAGCCTCAATTGGCCTGTATTTTGAGGTCCACCGTACGTCGGAAGGCATATTAAGCCGTTGGTCCCGGCTGCATTTGCAGTCGTTAACACCCACCAATCCGCATTAGGCCCGCGTGGTGGGTTACGGCCCATCCTCCTTATCCAACCATAAGGAAGGCTTGTGTCCCAGCAATGGCTGATGTCGAAATGTAATTTTTGATTAACAAAAGTTTGTCTACCTCAGCAGCCTGCCTAGCATGACCGATTTATATCGCGTGATATAGCATTTTATCGACACTCAACTGTCAAACTCCTTTGTCTTTTTGACAGTTAAACGTGATAAAACGCTATATCACGCGATATAAATCGGTCATGCTAGGGGGGCAGGGGTGGCTCTCCAGCGGGCCTAGCAAGTGCACCACGATACAATTTTCTCGATACTTATCTCACGTAAATCTATCTCGCTCACACTGTACTGATGTGGGCAGAACAGACATCGCCAGGTAAGTGTCAACAAATAGTCGCGCATGCTAGGCCCGCAGAAGCTTTGTACAAAAACAATAACGAAACGATCATTAGTTTTATAAAGACACACTGTAAAATAGAACTAACCTGAACAGTGCATTTATAAGCGAAGATTTCCCAGCTCCTGTTCTACCGACGATTCCAACTTTTTCTTTCGGCATGATCTCGAAGTTGAGGTCCTTCAGCACGGGCGGTTCCCCAGGAGAATAGTACAGGAACACGTGTCGGAACTGCACGTGGCCGGCGTCGGGCCACGAGGGGGGCGGCTTCTTGTCCGCGGCGGATTGGAGGGGGGGCTCCGATTCTATGTTTGAGTATTCTTCTATCCTGTTGGGGTAATTAAGTGGAAGTAAGTATTTTATGAGGAGCTCGGTGGCGCAGTGGTTTAGCGCCTGGCCCAGCGATTGCGGAAGTTAAGCAACGTTCGCAAGGGTCGGTCATGGGATGGGTGACCAAAAATTTATTATCTCGAGCTCCTCCGTGCTTCGGAAGGCACGTTAAGCCGTTGGTCCCGGCTGCATTTGCAGTCGTTAACACCCACCAATCCGCATTGGGCCCGCGTGGTGGGTTATGGCCCATCCTTCTTACCACCCATAAGGAAGGCCTGTGCCCCAGCAGTGGGGACATCAAAAATGGCTGATGGACACAAGTATTTTATTACAATGACGTTTGGGTAAATAAAACTTGAAATAAACAACACCAAAAACAAAGCAATAATATTTGTGGCATGTATAAGAGCATCCAGGCCCCGAGACGTTACAGAAACCGTTCGTCTTCGTTTGACTCGTCTGAGGTCGTATAATTTGCCCGTTTACAGAATATAAGAGAGAGAGCCAAATGCTTTAGCCAATGCAATATATCTCGCTCTAAATTACGACGCTATTGTGCTATAAGTAGAAAGGAGCAGCATAAGTGCGAAGACTTCCTATAGGCAGGTTATTGAATTTTGATCTTTATTGCATATAGCCATACGCACCTCTCCACGCTGGTCATCTGGTTCTCCAGCTCCGTGGACTGGCGCATGCCCCACTGGAACATGCCCGTGAGGCCCATCGCCTGCGTGATGGCTAGACCTACATTGCCGCCATTTTCATCTGTAAATCAATGTTAAATTGTAAGATCGTCACTATATTATGGTGCTATGAAGATTGCTACAGAATTATTGAGTAGTTTACACTGTGTACAGCTTGACCATAAAGAGTTGGCGCCACTTTCTATGCAAACATGTCGAAATCACGAATAACTTGGCAAAACTGACTTTATTTAGTACTGAAAATGTTTAGTTGTATTTTATTTAATTTCCACTCTTTTTGGCAAAGCTGTAAATAAATGAGATTTGAATTATTTTATACAAAGATTGAAATAAATACTTACCTTGGCCGAACACCAAGAAACTGAGTGTGACCACCGCTATATACACCACGCATACCAAGTCCAACCAGAAACCGAATGCACGCGAACTCGCAATAAACAAGTACCTGAAATTAAATTTTTGGATGTACGGAAGAATTTTATTAAACTGTAATAATTAACATGGCATCAGTGTGTCCTAAACTCCTAACCTAATCCTATTTTTTATATTTCTTGACACATACAATAAAGTATTATGAGTGTCACTCATCGAAATAAAACTTTATAAGCGCATGACTTAAGGGGCCGTACAACGCTAGAAACAATTTTTCATAGTTATCAACAACGATAAAAATTATCAAAGATATTGATAATTTTTATCGTTTTGAATTAATAACTACTTAACTATTTCTTATTTTGGGAAACTGTCAATCACAAAACTAGAGAGCTAGTTAAGGTTTTTTTTATCAGTTTTAAAATTATAGGTTTATAATTGGTTGGCAGTTAGTTGTGTTGTTGTTGGCTCATACATAAATGTAAAAACTACAAAATTGGAGGTCGCTTAACGATTTATTTCTATCGAGAAAAGGTTTAGCTAACATGTTTCTGTCAATCACAAAACTGAGTACTATAACCAACTTTCTACATATTTTTGGGACCGATAAATCTTTGTTCAAAAATGTGTATTTGGCGTTGTACGGCCTCTTATCTGAGGTAGACTACAACTGGAACAGCTTAAACCGAAAACACACACAGTACATAGCTTTCCCTATCGGTAGGAATTTAAAAATATAAAGACTTACCAAGCCGAGCTATGCAGATCCTGGTGGTTATCAAACTCCCTGATGAGCGCTTCTTGCGCGCCGAACGCTCTGATTGTGGTGATGCCTTGAAGCGTAGCGTTGAGGTGCGAGAACACGGGGCTGCGAGCTGGCAAACATACAACTCCAATTACCATTTTAAAGTAGTTATACCACCGAAAGTGGCGACCTCAGAGGTTTTTAATTAATAAGTTGTTAATAGAAATGCATTTAAAAAAACTATACGTGGAATTTTTAGGGCCCATACATAGTCTAGTATTTTAGAAGATATCACTATATTCCCTCGTAGTCATTCGTAGAAATAAATAGCAAATGTGTCAAAAACGCCCACTTTTAGCAGTTTTGCCATCTACTTCTAGCAGTGACTACAAGGCAACGTAATGATACCGTTTAAAAATACTAGACTATGGACCCTAAAAATTCCACGTAAAATTTTATTAAAATTGTGTATTAGAATTACAATATTAAATAAAAATTCGCGGCGCCACTTTCGGTCATACAACCTCCTTAAGGCCCCTATAGCCGTCAACTAGCGCCACCAATTCATTTATTTTTATTATACGTAAACCAGGTCAATATAAAAAAAATATCCAATGTCAATCAAATAAAATAAAAAATCTTAGATCTTGAAGCCGCAACGTAAACACAAACAGTGTAAAATTGTCCCCTACTACAAACCCCCAAGGGCAATTTTCTAGTAAAAGTGGCGTTTCGCCTCAGAGATGACTCACTCACACCCTCGAGGCGCTTTATGCTGCGCGAGGAGGCCAGGTAGAAGATCCTGAGGCCGTAGAACACCATGCCGATGGCCACAGTGGGGAGCAGCAGCCAGTAGTTCACTATCGCCACTACCACCACGATACCGATGAGGGACAACCCTATCTGGAATTAAAAAAAAAACGGTCAAGAGCGAGTCGGACTCGAAACCGAGGGTTTCCGTACCATCATAATAAATACACTGCAGAGCTGAAGAATAATAAAATTATTATTGCAGTATTAGGTCAGCACCATCTCTTGGCCGATAGTGGAACTATTTTTTCTCTTAGGTCAGGGCCATCTTTTGATCGAAAGTGGAACTAATTTAATTTTTCTTAGGTCACGGCCATCAGTTGACTGGTAGAGGAACATATGAATTTTTGGTTTGTTTTTGAATTTCTAAAAAAAGTGTGTTATATTGAGACATCGTTTTATTTTTCCTGTAATCTTAACATAAACTACTATTACATAGAATTATTTCAGATTTTTCTCTTTGCAAACTTCGGAGATAAGGGGGGGGGGGGAACGGTATTTTTTTTACATTTTTCATCATAAGTCGAAAACTATGCGGCCTAAAATAAAATAAAAAATGTTTTAAAATGTCCAAACAGCGCTCTTTTATATGATACCCCACATGCCCTAGTCGCCCCACTTAAAATTTTTAGGACCCCTTTTCAGTCCCTGCTGTAAAAAAAATTTTTTATTTATTTCTTTCTTATTTGCAAAATAGTTGGGCAAACGTCATCTTAAACTATTCCAAATTTCAAGTTGATACCATTAGTAGTTCACGAGATATCCAGCTGTGACATACAGACAGACAGACAGACAGACTGAGTCACACCATAAGGGTTCCTTTTTACCATTTTGGTACGGAACCCTAAAAACGATGCTTGTACTTTGTAGTAACGAAAATTCAAGAAAAGAGAAAGAGATAAAATACTTTACGTTTCAGACCTAGAGTGGCCACACTCAGACGAAATTCCGTTTCGGAATCCCGAACATACGTGATTCCGAACGCAGCACATCCATACAAATCTATGGAAATGGGACACACATGCGTGATTTTTCCGTACGGAATTTTCATACATTATCAATATTCCGTTCGGAACTCCGAATCGGGATTCCGCCGTGTGTGTGGCCGGGCTTTAGTGTCTCCGCACACGAGGCACTAGACACAGCCACAAAACGGCGCCACTGACCTCTTTCCTGTAGTTTTCATACATTTTATACGAAACACCGGTGACGGTTAAATTAATAAAGTAGACGCAGAATCAGAAAAAAATATTGGGGTCACTCTATTAATAGTGGTCAATGTTTATCAATGAAAATCTTTTTACTAACTCTTATCGTTGCCGAAACGTAAAATGAACATGTTAGTTTCAAGAAAACAACAAACCTGCAAGACATCCAATAACGCAGAAGGCAATACTTCGTCCACAGCGCCCATGTCCTTAGAGAATCTGTTCAGGATCCGTCCCGAAGGGTTCACGTGGAAGAACCGCATCGGCGCGCGAGTGATGGCCGAGAACATGTTGTTGTGGAGCGTGGTGGACGCGCGCATCGCCATTGAGAAGAACATGAACGAGCGGAGTAGGGATATCACTACTAGAGCGACTACCATGCCTGAAAAGAAGATATTAAGTGTCACTCTGATTGTTTTCAAGCCAGCGAACTAAAATCTATGGAACAAGCATTCCGCTCAAAAAATGGCACCACTAGAAAATAACCACTAACCCATAATCATTCCACAGCTAGGGTTAATTTATTAATATCAACAGTTACATAGTAACTAATCTAGATTAGGCCTACCCCTATCTGTCGATTGATTATTGGGCCTGGTGCAGGGGGGTATAACTCCGCGCTTAAACTTTTATATTAGCCTACTGCTCGCGGCCCACTCCAAGAGGGCCATTTGTCGAGGGATATCACCGCGCCGACCGAAACGCGCGGCCGCGGCGTGTGCAAGCGACGAGAGCGCAGCGCGTGAACGTCACCAACGAAACGAGTCAGTCAAGCGCCGAATGCGAAACTGCATGCACTTCGTTTTTGATACTTAATTACTAACGTACCTACCTACCTACCAAAGTTTATTGTATTTTTTGTATACATATTTACATACTTAGTTGTATCGAAGTTCGAAATATGGCACCAGTAAAGAAAAAAGCTAAAAAATACTATTTTTTTTCACCCATCCCATAACTGACCCTTGCAAAAGTTGCTTAACCTCCGCAATCGTTGGGCCAGGCGCTATACCACTGCGCCATCGAGCTTCTCTTACTACTTAGAAATACTTATTATTTATGCTCTTTAAATATGCTCAGCTCACCTATTAGGTAGATTTATTTTATTTTATAAGTAGGTACCTATTATAGTAATTTCATTGTTTATTCATGGGCATAACGAATGTTTTCTATGATATCAGTAACTAGCGAGTAGCAACCCCGAAATGTGTCGGTTGAGACAGAGCTATGCGACAGAAAGAGACGCCTCTCTTTCTTCTTCGTAGGTGCATATAATTTTATCCACGCAGCGTTGTGCAGTTTGAAATTGTACTTTATTGCCGTGCAGCGAGAGTAGCTTATTATTTGATGGTCCTCGCGGGGACCGACTTCTGTACGTTAGTACTATTATATATTCTGTGCCTGGTGGCCGTTAGTGGGCGGAACTAAAAATGTTGGCATTTAGTTATGCAGAGTAAAGAAACTGAACACTGGTTGGCAATTTATTACTTATAGGTATTTTCTATACTTAAACGAAAAAATATGATACATTATTTCTGTATCTTTTTACTGCCTTCTTTCTTGAGTCTTTTATACCATTTGACTAAAAAGGATGTCATTTCTAATAAACTCTCTCTTTCTCTCTTTTCTTTACAATACAAACTGCATTATTGTAAAGAACGCTCACGTCTGTTTATCACCAGGCGCGTGACTGGCCCGACTAAATGCTGTACGAGTTGTAATTTTTTAGCCCCGTGTGGTGCCATTTTTTTAAGCAATATTTGTTTGCAATTACACTTCCATATAGTTCGCTTGGTATAATAGTAGCGCGCGTACGTTTAGAATCAATCTTCCAAATTCCTTAAAGTGGTTAAGACATGGCGTTAAGTTCAAACTCTTCTTAGTATGGGACAAAATGATCACCTTGGATTAACTATTATATTTGTATTTATACTACTTATTTGTAATTTTTTGACATTTCTAGTTCTTTTTTTAGTAGACTATAAAAATTCAATTTATTGTATTTTGACATGATTTGGACAATTATTTTATAAGTGTTATCGCACCTTAATCTACTACTATTAATTTTCTTTTCACGTTCTTTTACAATTATTTTTGTGACTTCCATGTGCTTTGAAGAATATCTCTGTAAACTTGCATTGTATTTTTATAAAATAAAATAGAATAAAAATAAACTACAATATTGAGAACAGTTAAAAATGTTACCAGTATAAATATAAATGCAGTCGTATCTGGAGATGCCGCCGGGGTAGTACTGCACGTTCTCCACGAGCGACTCCTGCAGCTGGTTGGCCATCTCCACGGGGCTTGCGTTACTCCTGTTTAATGTCTCCATCATCCGCGGCGGAGACGTTTCTTCTAGGTTCACCCTACAATATTTCACTTTTAAACCAAATGTTACTTATATTATAATTACAATTATAATTATAATTATGCTTACTAATATTATAAATGCGAAAGTTTATTTGTTACACCTTCACGTCTTAATTACTGAACCGATCATCATGAAATTTTGCATACACGTTCTCAGGGGTACAGAGAAGGACATAAGTCGCGGGCGGTTTTGAATAATATAAGACACAGTTGTTGGGATGGAAAGGAAGGTTAATAATATACTCATCAACTTTGTCTAGGGATACAGGTGTTTTTTTCATACAAACAAGGTAAACTTTGAAGCCATGGTTTTCTGTAAGGGATGTACCGTGTTGTGATCTGATGATGGCTATCCAGGGAGTAAATGGAGGAGATTCAGATCGTTATACACACCCAACTGATCTGATCAGCATTCTAAAAGATAGAAGGGTCAGAGTTCTCAATTTTAGGGTTTCCATACTGGTCTACCAATCAGAGCCAGACCCCAATAGCTGCGCTAGCACAGCGACGATCCCCATCAAAGTGACCAATAGATGATGTCTGCTCGCTCTTAAATACGCAACGTACTTACATTATACTTAAAAAAACCCGTTGTAACAACATTTTAAACATAAAATACTCACCAATAACTGGTCCACCAATCAGAGCCAGACCCCAATAGCTGCGCTAGCACAGCGACGATCGCCATCAAAGTGACCAACAGCGGATGTCTGCTCGCTCTTAAATACGCACCGTACTTACATTCTACTTAAAACAAACCCGTTGTAACAACATTGTAAACATAAAATACTCACCAATAACTGGTCCACCAATCAGAGCCAGACCCCAATAGCTGCGCTAGCACAGCGACGATCGCCATCAAAGTGACCAATAGCGGATGTCCGCTCGCTCTTAAATACGCGCCGTACACTCTTCCCGAGACCGCCCCCGCGGTTCTAAGCTCCGCTTCTTCGCGCCCGCCTTCTGGTGGCGCTGTGGCCGTTAGATTGTCCACTGAACTAACCTAAGAAATACACAAAAATACTTAATTCCGTAGTACGGAGGGGGATAGTCAAAATTGACGTCGTTATTTTAAAAGTAACACCTTAGGTTTATGACTATATGGCGGAAAATAACTGGCAAAATAACTTAGGAACGCCAATTTGCTCGTCTACAAGTGTCTTAGAACTTGTTCTTGTTCACATACGCGAAATTGCGTGGACTAATTTTCCACAGAGGTTAATTAAGTGGAGGCTTCCGCGTTTATCATATTGCTAATGTAAATCATTTCGGATTTGACTATGTCTGAACTAATACTTAAAGAGTTATTCATAGATATTTAGGAAATTAATTAACCATATTTAATTATTTAACCTTTTGAGCTACACATTTTTATTTCAAACACTTATCATACAGTTGTTTACGGTATTAGTATTTTGAACAACTCGCTAAGGTTGTTAACAGAAACCCCCAAAAGTATCTTACCGAATGTATACTCATTTGCCGCTTCCGGAAGCTGCCATGTAGCACGGACTCCTCTGTAACGACGGTGGCTGCTTGTTCCGTGGCTGGTTTCTCATCAGCTTCCTCGCGAGCGCGAAATCAATACCTTAATTACGAGAATGAAAAGGGAAAACCTAAAAGTTTCCTATATTTACCGAATGTATACTCATTTGCCGCTTCCGGAAGCTGCCATGTAGCACCGACTCCTCTGTATCGACTGTAGCTGCCTGTTCTGTGGCAGGTTCCGTTTCTCATCCTCCTCCTCTCGAGCCAGCAGCGAGGCGAAGTCAACTTTAAGAGATTGAGAAGGAAAAACTTGAATAGATTTTTATCTTACCGAATGTATACTCATTTGTCGCTTCCGGAAGCTGCCATGTAGCACCGACTCCTCTGTATCGGTAGTAGTTGCTTGTTCCGTGGCAGGTTTCTCATCTTCTTCCTCGCGAGCCAGCAGCGAGGCGAAATCCAGACCAGACGCGCTTAGAGTGTCGAAGTCTCCGGCCGCCGCTATAGTGCCGTTCTTTAGGATGATGATCTGTGCAAATACGTATTGTATTTAGGCCCTCAAGAACAATGTCTCAAGTATAATCTCAAGACAGCTCTCAACGTTAAGAGCGGTTTATAAAATACGGGCTTTAGGGCTGTTATTTCAATCCTCAGTAAACAGATTTCAGTCAGTTTAAATATTAACCAAATACAAATAAAAATCATTCTAAAAATAAGAAATACAAATGAATGACAAACACTTTTAATTTGGCGGTATAATACATTTATCATGCAGACGAGTCATAGAGAGAAAAGTGCCTCTTACCTGGTCCACATCGCGCAGGAACTGCAGCTGGTGCGTGACGACTCGTCACGCGAGTGCTCGTCACTGACGAGCACTCGCGTGGTGTTCCGCAGGTAGCCCACCACGCAGGCCTCGAACAGGTGGCGCCCCACGTGGGCGTAGATAAGTGCCCCTTACCTGGTCCACATCGCGCAGGAACTGCAGCTGGTGCGTGACGACTCGTCACGCGAGTGCTCGTCACTGACGAGCACTCGCGTGGTGTTCCGCAGGTAGCCCACCACGCAGGCCTCGAACAGGTGGCGCCCCACGTGGGCGTAGATAAGTGCCCCTTACCTGGTCCACATCGCGCAGGAACTGCAGCTGGTGCGTGACGACTCGTCACGCGAGTGCTCGTCACTGACGAGCACTCGCGTGGTGTTCCGCAGGTAGCCCACCACGCAGGCCTCGAACAGGTGGCGCCCCACGTGGGCGTAGATAAGTGCCCCTTACCTGGTCCACATCGCGCAGGAACTGCAGCTGGTGCGTGACGACTCGTCACGCGAGTGCTCGTCACTGACGAGCACTCGCGTGGTGTTCCGCAGGTAGCCCACCACGCAGGCCTCGAACAGGTGGCGCCCCACGTGGGCGTAGATAAGTGCCCCTTACCTGGTCCACATCGCGCAGGAACTGCAGCTGGTGCGTGACGACTCGTCACGCGAGTGCTCGTCACTGACGAGCACTCGCGTGGTGTTCCGCAGGTAGCCCACCACGCAGGCCTCGAACAGGTGGCGCCCCACGTGGGCGTAGATAAGTGCCCCTTACCTGGTCCACATCGCGCAGGAACTGCAGCTGGTGCGTGACGACTCGTCACGCGAGTGCTCGTCACTGACGAGCACTCGCGTGGTGTTCCGCAGGTAGCCCACCACGCAGGCCTCGAACAGGTGGCGCCCCACGTGGGCGTAGATAAGTGCCCCTTACCTGGTCCACATCGCGCAGGAACTGCAGCTGGTGCGTGACGACTCGTCACGCGAGTGCTCGTCACTGACGAGCACTCGCGTGGTGTTCCGCAGGTAGCCCACCACGCAGGCCTCGAACAGGTGGCGCCCCACGTGGGCGTAGATAAGTGCCCCTTACCTGGTCCACATCGCGCAGGAACTGCAGCTGGTGCGTGACGACTCGTCACGCGAGTGCTCGTCACTGACGAGCACTCGCGTGGTGTTCCGCAGGTAGCCCACCACGCAGGCCTCGAACAGGTGGCGCCCCACGTGGGCGTAGATAAGTGCCCCTTACCTGGTCCACATCGCGCAGGAACTGCAGCTGGTGCGTGACGACTCGTCACGCGAGTGCTCGTCACTGACGAGCACTCGCGTGGTGTTCCGCAGGTAGCCCACCACGCAGGCCTCGAACAGGTGGCGCCCCACGTGGGCGTAGATAAGTGCCCCTTACCTGGTCCACATCGCGCAGGAACTGCAGCTGGTGCGTGACGACTCGTCACGCGAGTGCTCGTCACTGACGAGCACTCGCGTGGTGTTCCGCAGGTAGCCCACCACGCAGGCCTCGAACAGGTGGCGCCCCACGTGGGCGTAGATAAGTGCCCCTTACCTGGTCCACATCGCGCAGGAACTGCAGCTGGTGCGTGACGACTCGTCACGCGAGTGCTCGTCACTGACGAGCACTCGCGTGGTGTTCCGCAGGTAGCCCACCACGCAGGCCTCGAACAGGTGGCGCCCCACGTGGGCGTAGATAAGTGCCCCTTACCTGGTCCACATCGCGCAGGAACTGCAGCTGGTGCGTGACGACTCGTCACGCGAGTGCTCGTCACTGACGAGCACTCGCGTGGTGTTCCGCAGGTAGCCCACCACGCAGGCCTCGAACAGGTGGCGCCCCACGTGGGCGTAGATAAGTGCCCCTTACCTGGTCCACATCGCGCAGGAACTGCAGCTGGTGCGTGACGACTCGTCACGCGAGTGCTCGTCACTGACGAGCACTCGCGTGGTGTTCCGCAGGTAGCCCACCACGCAGGCCTCGAACAGGTGGCGCCCCACGTGGGCGTAGATAAGTGCCCCTTACCTGGTCCACATCGCGCAGGAACTGCAGCTGGTGCGTGACGACTCGTCACGCGAGTGCTCGTCACTGACGAGCACTCGCGTGGTGTTCCGCAGGTAGCCCACCACGCAGGCCTCGAACAGGTGGCGCCCCACGTGGGCGTAGATAAGTGCCCCTTACCTGGTCCACATCGCGCAGGAACTGCAGCTGGTGCGTGACGACTCGTCACGCGAGTGCTCGTCACTGACGAGCACTCGCGTGGTGTTCCGCAGGTAGCCCACCACGCAGGCCTCGAACAGGTGGCGCCCCACGTGGGCGTAGATAAGTGCCCCTTACCTGGTCCACATCGCGCAGGAACTGCAGCTGGTGCGTGACGAGCACTCGCGTAGTGTTCCGCAGGTATCCCACCACGCAGGCCTCGAACAGGTGGCGCCCCACGTGCGCGTCCACGGCAGACAGCGGGTCGTCTAGCAGGTAGATGTCGGCGCGCTTGTAAACCGAGCGTGCCAGCGATATGCGTGCACGTTGGCCTGATAATAATAATAAAAACACTATATGTATCTCTTCACATTGTATACGAGGCGTCCGTAAAGATCAATCCGATTCCGATCTGACAAGAAACTGAGTCAGCTTTACTCACGGAAAAAAAATCCAAACACTCCCTCTCGTTCCAAAAAGTATGTACCAAAAATTATTATATACTCTATCGAACTCCTAGGGAACAAAATACTCGCAGCTCTGGTCAATGCGCGCGGTTAGGCTATTGAAGGTCACGCGCATTAAACAATAAAGGTAGGGACAAACTGATCCCACGTATGCAACGTATGCTACACAACGTGGGAGACTTGGTGTGCACACTTGTCCCACGTATGTGACGTATATTGACATCAGACGCTGTTGTAATTTCTTCAGGTGTACAATGTTTTCTGAGTCTGACAGTGAATTTGAGAACGATTTATTACGTTTGTTATTTTTAAATGTATATTTTCGCGCCAAAAGAACAAAAAAAATAGAATCGCGATATTCAATGCATTTAATATTATAAATGCCTTCATATCGCCTAACCAAATCAATGAACTGTTCGTGTATGCCGCTACGTCCAACTCGTGTCTGACGCGCTGCGAACCAAAGATCTAGAAACACACTAGTCGTACGCGTGGGATAGCGTATAATATCCCCTCCACGTTCCCACGCCGATCTGGCGCGACAGGTCGAACGTTGCATGGGACGCGTGTGACAGCATTGCGTATGACAAGTGTGTTTTTAGGTATACAAATTCTACCGTTTAGATTTAATAATGCGTTGCATACGTTGCGTACGTGGGCTCAGTTTGTCTCTACCTTAATGGGCGCACACGGACCGATTTCTTTGGGAGCTCATTTCATGGAACGAACTTTAGCAATGATACCGTAATCGGTTTAGAGACTATTAATTAAAATATAGGTGTAGTTAAGTTCGGAAATGCTCATAGGGGTCACTTATATAATACGTACTTATATTTTAATCAAATAAATAAAAATCCCTCAATTTTTCCCACTTTTGATAATTACCTCCACTCAAACTGACTCCCCTCTCGCCGACGACAGTTTTGTCTCCGTGGGGAAACAACGAGAAGTCCCGATCGAGGGCGCAGCGCCGTACGACAGCGTTGTACCGCGGCCGGTCCATTGGCTGCCCGAATAATATGTTTTGTCTAACGCTACCTGCAACATTTATTGATATAGCTTTCTGAACGGATAATGACACAAAGTATAAGTTTGAGTTTTTAAGTACAGTGCAATGCAAACATAGTAGCGGTTGTAATTAGGTACAAGTCACTAATATAAAATTTTGGTGTCAGAGGTGGGAGAGGCAAAATTTCGGAGCAAGTTCTTTAGCGTAGCTGCTAACTTCATAAAGTTTTCAACACACCATAAAATAAACATGACAGCAATTGCACAAATTGATTTGATAATAACTGATTTAAAAGCGTATTTACGTATAAATCTAATAATATGTTGTAGGTATTTAATAGTATTTCGATGTTAGCGACCGATTGTCGTGTCGACCGTTGCCGTTGGCGCGATCGCAGGTCACGGTCGCCAAACCCCAAACAATGGAGATGCATACTGAGTATCTAATTGCGCCACAAGCGTTTGTCCTAAAATCGTTTGATTCGCTGTTTCAAATATCAAGTGTCATTTCTGACGTATTTTAACCAATCAAATCCATTGATAGCGGTCGCTTCGCCGCTAGCGCCATCTAGCTTAAGCTTTGCATGGAGATCCCCATTGCCAAAAGTGCTTTTTCCTTCCGCATAAGGGCGCTCTGATCGCCGACTATGCGAATATACGTCCTCTCAATCGTGTGCACTGGTATAACTCGTTCGGATAAAGAAACCATCTGTAAATTGTGGCCCGGCCATACATTAAGTGTAAGTGCGATAGCATGACCCACCCACGTGGTATACATGCAGCATGACTTGTGTGAGCAAGATAGCATGACCGGCCGGCCGCCATTTGCAAATAGTTTATTTATCCGCACGAGTTATATTTGCCAACACTCGGCGAATGTGTGGACGTCCCAGAATACGTACCGGCGAATAGCCACGGTTCCTGGCTAGCGTACGACACAGTGCCCCCGATGTGTACACTGCCAGATTGTAACGGCAGTTCTCGCAACAACACGTGCAGCAGCGAGGACTTGCCAGCTCCAACGGGTCCTATGACGGCGATCAACCTAAATAAAAACAAATAGTAGCAATAAAAAAAAATGTCACGCCTTTCTCCCACATGGGTAGGTATAGTAGAAACTATGGAAAGAAGTGCGCTCTATAACTTCTTTCCACTAGCTACGATCCTTCCTTACGTATTTCTTTCGCTTCACCTTCCCTCACCGAAGCACGATATTATACAAAGTGTAACAGAATTAATTGCTATACCAGAAAATGGTAGATAGAGACCATCAAACTGAACAACTTTTACAATGGGACCAACTTTCGTGAAAAAAAAATCAGCTTTTTCATTAATTTTTTCATATTTTTGTTATTAATTTTTGTATGAAATAGCCGATTTTTTTTCGCGATTTCAGAGTTGATCCCCATAGTAAAAGCTGTTTGGTTTGATGGTTCCTATCTACCATATTCTGGTTTAGCTATTAATTCTGTTACACTTTGTATATCGCATGATGTAGCATTTTATCGACATTCAACTGTCAAACTGTGTGGAGCTCGGTGGCGCAGTGGTTTAGCGCCTGGCCCAGCGATTGCGGAAGTTAAGCAACGTTCGCAAGGGTCGGTCATGGGATGGGTGACCAAAAATGTATTATCTCCAGCTCCTCCGTGCTTCGGAAGGCACGTTAAGCCGTTGGTCCCGGCTGTATTTGCAGTCGTCAACACCCACCAATCCGCATTGGGCCCGCGTGGTGGGTTATGGCCCGTCCTCCTTACCACCCATAAGGAAGGCCTGTGCCCCAGCAGTGGGGACATCAAAAATGGCTGATGGACAACTGTCAAAATCCATTGTCTTGTGTCAGTTAAACGTAATAAATTACTATTTCATATCGCGTTGTTGGTCAACAAAACCTCGTTAGAATTTAACGTCAACTTATCGAGAGACGCCTATACAGGGTTATTTGTAAAACACCAACAACCTCGCAGGAGTACATTACCAACATCATAAACAACAACATTTTTTCTACGACTTTTGATAATTCGTTAGATTTTACTTTCACACAAAAAAAAACATTTTACATCTCTCATATTCGGTAAGTAGGCCTTATTACCCCTAAATGGGGCTTGTAGGTAACCAATTAGCGGTCTAAGGTAATAATAATGTAGCTAGAAAAGCCCTAGGGCGGTAAGTAATTAAAATAATCCTGTATGTAAGTAAAAATCCGGTAAGTAATTAAAAAAAGCCCTAGGGCGGTAAGTAATTAAAAAAATCCAGCAAGGTGACTGAAGGTTACATTGATACCCAAAAAACACCTGTCCCTAAAATTTTAAAATTGTTCTCATTTCACTATAAATTTTAACTAATAAAATGTTTTATTCTACTTACCTCACCATCGAGAATATCGAGATGTAAAGCAGAGTAGTTAGCTCAGCACGCGTAGCATGAGCAAACGGGACTCTTGTCTACGAAGACTTGCTTGTCGTGTCGTCTAAATTTGCGAGCACAGTTTGACAGACAGGTGGGACTCGCTCTCAGATTTTTACAATCGTTTAATGTCTTTTTATTACAAATATGAATTTTAAAAGGTAACATTTTTATTTCAACATCAATTAGCGTCGAAATTATCTAAAATGATCCGAAATAATTTAGTTTAAACATGATTCTTATTTTAAAATAAGTTCTAAGATAAAGAGACACTCAAGAGAGCGTTCACTTCCGTAGACAAAGCTCTCTCGAGCTCGAGAAGAAATAATGTTGCCAATAGTAAATAATTACCATAATTGCCATCGTTTCTCATAAAGTGCTGTTCCTTTCTATACATTTCACGACGCAAAACTTAAAACTGAGTAAAATTTAGCTGTATGGATATAGATTCGCTTGCCTTTCTTTTATTAAGAGAATTTTGAACCCACTTGTTAAATAGTGTAAAAGTGCGAGCATGAGTATCTCGATCTCAACCCGACAAAAGTGACATTTGGGTGTAGACAAGCCATTGTTCTGTGAGTCGAGTCTTTTCTCGAGAGTGGTCATGCTACGCGTGCAGGTGTAAGCATCAATTGCAGCCCGAGATATTTAGATTTAAATATCTCCTTGCCTTACAGCCCTTAGGTACTAATCTATTATTAATTTACCGTTCGTATGTTCATAAGTGTACGCGCGGTGCGCCCGGTGCGCGCGCCCCGCCCGCCCCGCCGCCGCTGCCATCCAAAGACGTAAAAAGTGTCGAACAGGACAATAAAAACTTGAAAATTCATTTTTGGTGAATGTATTGAGTTATGATAAAAGTCATAGAACAAATGTTGTTGTTTATGATGTTGGTAATGTACTCCTGCGAGGTTGTTGGTGTTTTACAAATAACCCTGTATATTCATACATGACAAACTAATATCCCTTCAGAGTTACATACGTACACACACATACTAATATTAAGAACACATCATAAGGAATGGTAGCACTTACTTGCCCGGCTTGATAGTAAGCGATAGGTCTGTAAGCGTATTTTCTTGGTGCGCCACTATCCACTTGGCGGTTGCGTGTTTGAGCCTGACGCCGCGCGAATCTTCTTCGATTCTAGTGGACAACTCTTGGTCTTCCTCTTCACCGGATTCTAAAGGCGCGAGGTTTGCGGTTCCTGAATGATAGGGGATTCACCATCAGCCAAGAAGAATGGGCCATAAAACTTATCTATGAATTTATTGATTGATTGAGGAGCTCGGTGGCGCAGTGGTTTAGCGCCTGGCCCAGCGATTGCAGACGTTAAGCAACGTTCGCAAGGGTCGGTCATGGGATGGGTGAACAAAAATTTATTATCTCCAGCTCCTCCGTGCTTCGAAAGGCACGTGAAGCCGTTGGTCCCGGCTGCATTTGCAGTCGTTAACACCTACCAATCCGCAATGGGCTCGCGTGGTGGGTTATGGCCCGTCCTCCTTATCCACCTATAAGGATGGCCTGTGCCCCAGCACAGCCAGTGGGGACATTAAACAATGGCTGATGGACATGAATTGATATAACTGATAGTAAATTACATAATGCAATTTAACCATCAACTAGCACTAAAATGTGGGACGAAAGAGTAAAAAAAAATAATGTAAAGGCAAGTTGCATGTCAGACAATAATGCAAGAAAGGCGAATAACATATAATTACACGTGTAAATAATAAAATTTTAAGAACAAGAAATCAATTTCGACGACCTCCGTGGTCGAGTGGTTTGCACGCCGGTTTTCAAGGCGTCACCATCTCTTGAGGTCCCGGGTTCGATCCCCGGCTGGGTCAATGTAGAAAATGAACTTTTCAATATTGTCTCAGGTCTGGGTGTTTGTGATACCACCGTTGTCTCTGATTTCCATAACACAAGTGCTTTAGCTACTTACCTTGGAGTCGGAGCAATGTATGTGATGTTGTCAAATATTTATTATTTATTTATTATTATTATTTACTTTCTTTCTTTAGTTATTAGTAGCCTTTTGCTGCGAGTGTAAATCACGTGTAAATAAATAAATAAAAAATAAAATAAAATAAATAAATAAATAAACTTGAGTGTATAATCGATTTCAACACATGAAATACACATTGACATTGTATAACCGTTAACTGGGTCATTCGATTTGGTTAAGTCTGGCATATTTAAAAAGGTGTTTAATTTTGTTGATAAATGAAACATCTGTGTTAACATAGGCGCATCGCATATTGTGCGACCCAGAGGTAAATACAGATATTATCATATTTATTATATATTTGTGGTTCACTGAATGTGGGAAATTAAATTCACACGTGAATTTGCATGCCTGCACCACGACAAAATTTTGTCGGCAATTTTCTTGCGTTAACGCAATGTCTCTACAGTTGTTTTATCTCACGAATGCGTTACAGCTATGAATGGTGTTCGTGCACATGGACATTATTTTAGTGTGCGTAATACGAGAGCGTGCAGACGCACACTAAAACAATGTGCATATGCACGCCTAACAACATTCATACCCGAACCGCATTCGTGCGGACTGCAGAGTTTACGGAACAGACATCGCGCTCGACATCGCGCTCGCGTATCGACAAAACTTTTTAGGTATAACCTATTTACATACATACATACATATTTACCTATATACAGTATAATAGGCGTGAGTATATAATATTCTCATGCCTGTTTCCCATGGGGGTAGGCAGAGTATGGATCGCCACCTGCTACGATCCTTACACACTTCTTTCGCTTCTTTCACATCCATCAATCTTTTCATACATGCCCTGCGGTTTTTGTCACTGCGTACACCAGCCTTTTTTATAATAACCTCTAATTGGTCCGCGTAGGTTTTTCTGGGACGCCCTTGCGCAATCGTTTCTTCCACATTCGCACAATATATCTCTTTCGTGATTCGCCTTGAAAAAGATCAGGCAAAGGCAAGAAAAACTTACCATTCCCTTTCCCTTCCCCACTTTTCGTCACCTCAGCCAACGTCTCTTGTGTCTCTGAATTCCTGGGATCCTCTTTCTGCGTCTCCAAGTCGTCCTTTGTTGGCACTTCGATGTCTTCCTTATCCAGCGACTCCCTACCCTCCTTCGGTTTGGTCGAGGTTTGAATGTCGGCGAGGCCGGGCACTGGTTTAGCGGTATCTTCGTATAACATGAAGCTTTGCAGACGTTTAATCGATATCGACGCTTCAGCTATTTGGGCGATACCTGTTGAAAATTAAAATCTAAGTGCAGTGCTTAGGGATGTCACCACCGTTGGTATCACCTCTTCATTTAGGATCATATCCCGCTAATTATTGTGTTAATAATATTCTAGGGTCGTACGTAACTACTAACTGAACAATCGTTATTTGAACAAAAAAATGTTATAGTGTGAAAGAACTTCTAAGGCCGACTGACAATTTTACTTGACGTACTATCAGGGCTCTGTCACTCCGCGCACGAGTCTGAAGCGCGCGGTGTCCTCTGAGAGGACAAATTTCACACATCAGAAAAGATAAGACCTACGCGGTAGAAAGAAAAGCAACTACAAAGTGCATGTTTTGGAGCGAAGGGAGCGCTGTGCGACCTGAATTGCACTTTATTGTGTCGGAGCAAGAGTCGCAATTTATTTAAACGATTTTGCGGAGTGCAACTTCTGTACGCTAGTACTATTATCTATTCATTCTGTGGTACAATCCCCGCAAAATGCTAATGCGCCTGACGCTAATTTTTAACCTTAAAAAATATATTAAATTACCTATTATAATTTTCTTGTTACCTGTCACTTTTAGTTGCGGTTGCGGATGACGTTAACGTGGATGTTAATGTGGAAAGGTTTCAACGCATTAGCAATTTGCGGGGATAGTAAAGAAAAACACTTACCCTGTGGGAAGAATACAGTCATCGTCTGCCTCAATATGTTGTAGAAACTGGTGATGACGAACACCTGCTTGGCGCTGATCACATTATGAACCAGGACGTACGCCAGGATCGAGCAGAAAAGGCAGATACGCGTCGTGAACATTATGAAGGAGGTCAGCACACCTCGGATGTAGGATGTCGCACGGATTTGTTTGATCTCATGTCTGTGAAAAGGATATTATTTTGAAGGATTACCTATGTTTATCTATAGAATATCTTAAGCCATTAATTGGACGCAGTAATTACTGATTTTGAGCTCGAAGAGGGTAATATTCACCACATTATTTTAGTTTTCGGAAACGGTATTCGTCTTATTCTACTACGAATTTTTAGCAATAACTAAACAGCCAATGCTTTAGTCATTATTTTTTTGCACATTAATAAAATATGTCTTGTATTTGTTAACATCTTTCGATACTTTTCCTTTAACTTGTAACATAAGGGCTAAGTTCACATGACCGCGCGGTACGTACAAGATTATACTAAATGTGTGAACCGCGCGGTGCCGGAATCGCGCGGTCATGTGAACTTAGCCTAATCCTACGACTACGGAATAGAGATTAAAATTGATTGCAACTTACTTTCTTGCTTTGACGACAAGGTCCGCAAAAGGTTTCTCCCAAGTGTACATCTTGATGACTTGAATCCCCGAGAGGATTTCATTCATGAGGCGAACTCTCTCATCCGTCCTCAGTGCAGTTTTTAAACGAAGGACCGAAGTGCGTTTGCCCAGGTAAGCTAGTAACAGAAAAGTAACAATTGTATGAAAATCTACTCTAATTCACATCACTATATCTATCTATCCCTGTTAAGAGACAGAACTTGATTAGTAGTTTTCTTTGATGATAGGGTTTATAAGAAAAAAGGCGGGATTAAATCGCTCACCACACTATTACAATAATTGGCATCATTCGCCATGTATTCAGAATGTGCAGGATTCAGAGTACGCTTACCCTGGCGGTCCCGCAATCAAACAATAAGCTACTCTTGCTGCACGGCAACAAAATACAATTTCAAATTGCACAGCGCTGCGTGCCTAATATTATAAGTACCTACGAAGCGCCTCTCTTTCTGTCGCGTAGCTGTGTCTCAATCGTGAATCGTTAAGGTTGCTATTCGCTGCTTACCGATATCATAGAAAACATCTGTTATACCAATGAATATACAATGAAATTACTAATAAGTATAAAATAAAATAAATCTACCCACTAAGTGAGCTGAGCAGATGTATTTCTAAGTAGTTACTTAGTTACTTGTGTGAAAAGACATTATTTGGGAGTAATGTTAGTTGATGTATAAAGTTCTGGTGATTTACGTAAAAAGTAGTAAAGAATTAAGAACTGATACGTTCGTGTCGAGCGTGCGTTCGTCGCTCGCAGACAGCGCGCGTGTCGGCGCGGTGATATCCCTCGCCCATGGCTCGACTGAGTGAGCCACGAGCAGTAGGCTAATATAAAAGTTTAAGCGCGGAGTGGGATTCCCAGCCCTCACCTTGCAAAGGTATGAAGGCCAACATAACCCCCACCCCTACGACCGCCGCCCAGCTGATCTCGAGCCACATCAGGTAGGTGATGACGACGGTGGCCAGCGGCCCGATCCAGAGGTAGTGCACGAATATGACTGCCACGTCGAACCGGTTCACATCGTTCGATAGGAGATTCACCACCTGGCCGACTGTCGTTTCGCCGAGCGCGGTCTTTGATAGCCTTAAGGACTGCAACAAGTGATTAAAATTAAAAAAAACTAACAACTAAGAACTATTATCTATTCTGTGGCAATAGTAACCACAGTGCAACTTTGGCATAACATTCAATTAAAAGTTAAATACGGAGGAAATATCATTAAAATGTTCTACTAGGTCAAACCATGACATCTGTTCAAACAATACTTATAAATAAACATTATTATATTCCTCTCCTATACAATAAATTATTTTATATTTTGACGGTGATGAATTTTGATTCGTTAACATCATTAAGGTCGTAAGGTTAACTTTGCATTAATTTTATTTATAACTTTCCTCGTTTTTATAACGTTCAAAATAAATTGCTAAAGAATTAAACTGTGATTCTACGTAAAATGAATGCCAACAATAGGTAGGCATAGTGTGGTTTTACTTCGAAAACATCTTCGTTTTTCCTGTCATTAAACCACATGTCGCAATGTTTTGCAACAAAGGGGAGGACATTAACCACAACTAGCATTTGTTTATTATATTTTTTTTAAAATTTAATGGGTTTGCTCTTGACCCCGTCTAGCCCAATAGCAACGATCAGTGCTTTTGAGTTACCGTAATGTACAAACTTCCTATTGTGGATACAAAGAGTAACATCAATAATATGCATCAGTGCGTTTTAACTCATTGTTAGTGTAACTGGCGTAACTGTACAAATGTTAACAGAAAAAACTGTACTGCTATCTCGAGTAAGGCTATTGTATCCTCATCTCTAAAGAAAACACAGTTGATTCATTCAAGAACTGTAACAATATCGAAGCTGTTTAAACAAAATAAAGGGTAGTGTTCATAAAAAGATCCAATTTTTTAAATAATTATGTTATGGTTATGACTCAACTTACAATTTTAACATGTGCTTATAATTGATTGGGATTTAATTTATCATCAAGCAATCAGTATTACAAAATAATAAAAGCACATTCCGCACATAGGCGTTTCCTGATCGAATCAGAAATAAGGAGATCCGTAGGAGAACTAAAGTAACCGACATCGCTTGAATGATCGCTCAGCTGAAGTGGCAGTGGGCTGGACACAGCGAGAAGAACCGATGGCCATTGTGACGAAAAGGTTCTGGAATGGCGACCGCGCACCAGACGACGCTCCGTGGGTAGGCCCCCGACAAGGTGAAGACGATCAGGTGAAGGTCTCGGGAAGCCGCTGGATGCGGGCAGCGCAGAACCGATCGTCGTTTAGATTCTGGAGACCTATACCCAGCAGTGGGTGTTGTGCGGCTGATATCTGATATGATGATGATGATGATGATACACTTATCTGTCTTCTACTTAACCATCTTTTTCAGACAAAAAGATACTTTAAATAAAATTGCATTATCTACATACCTTTCTATATATAAGTGAACAGCAAGCTACCCTGAACTTCATGCCCATGTGCAGAATGGCCATCATGTACGGATGCACCACGAACACATTGAGAGCGGAGCACAGCACCACCGCGCCAGCATAGTAATACGCCTCTGTAGAACCGATGTTCTCATTATCGGGACTGTAATACTCCACCAACTTTCCAAGGAACACCGGCTGAGCTAGCCTGAAACAATACAAAACTGTCAGCTTCCTTGTACGTGATATCTGCCGGCCTTTTTTGAGTAGAAAGAATGCTTTTTACGCCTTGAAAGTAACGGGGTTAATGGGGCTCGCCCCGATTGGACCCATACCCACTAAACTCTCTATTATGCCCTCCGAGAGTACCCTGGACGAGTGGGATCCGGATCGGACGCTCAGCATATGCTAGGCACCATTACAAATCTTTCGACGTCAAAGCGTCGCCATATGAGACTAGTGAGACCACATTTTGTCATGATAGGTTCCTAGGCTAGCTGGACAACACTAAAAACTTAGAACGTGCTAACAATGATAATGAATCAAGTATCCGAGGGATAATCGAATAAAAATATCTACAATACGTTCTTCTATACGGGCTATTGTAAAGCTTCAGCAACCTTGAAAATTGAGCCTGTTCACCATTGCTTGAGGCAGACAATGTCTCGTTACATTCCGATTCAATGATAACGCGTCACAAGACTGTGTTATGTAAAATAGCAATAACATTATTACCCTTTTGAGCACAATAAGATCCTCGCTATATTCTTGAGTCAAATCAAACATCTTCAATTGAATCTAGTTTAAAAGTACTGAAGTTTTTATCTTCTCTTTAACGAAAAAGAGACAGCATTAGTTTTAAGCCAGGGGCCCTACCGGCTAACTTACATGGCTATCGTAATCGCTTTCATTTGACATATGGATGTGACACATTGCTACTTTACTTTTATAAGTTTTTATTTATGCCAAAAAGAAGTAGCAATGTGTCACATCCATCTGTCAAGTTAGCCGGTAGGGCCCCAGGTTAAGGATTAGTCCACGTCTCAGGATCAGGGGGATCAGATGCATGTGATTCACATCCCAAGGTTGAGAACTGTCTAGTCTACTTTATTTGCCGCAATTCACGGCGAAAGTGGATATCCAGCCAAGAACAATCATAACACTAGATAAAAGTGGAAAGGTACAATGCGATCACTTATATTGATTTATACCATAGAGAAAGAAACTAATCTATAAAATCTACGGGTTCACGGTAATCACACTACAATGAACAGTCTTCTTACGCTAACAACATATCGAAATCATGACATGATTATAGATTCTTTGAAACGTGATGATGACTACAAACTAATATGTATACGAACGAACTGACTACTAAATCAAAAAATGAACAATCCCTAATCACTAATGTAAAATATTTAAAGACAATGCAAGGATGTTGTTAAAGATACGAAATATGCAACTACATCCACTAATGAGGTCAAATCTATGTAAACCTCATAAATTGCGATTGCCTGCTAACTTCTCAGCGGTAGTATTCGAGGTGCGCCTGAGTTCGTTTGACACTTGATCGTTTAATTGTGCTAGCTGTTCGCGCGTACTTGTTTTTTCAAGCTGTGAGAAGTACCCGATGAAGAAACCCAGCATACGCGGCTGTTGGATCCTGGGAGAAAATAGTAGATTAAACAAGTGAAAAAAATTGTTTAAAAAAAAACAATAAACCGACTTCAAAAAACCTACCTCTAAAAAGCAAGAAATAATATTCGTATAATAAAAATACGTCTATTGAAGTCGGGTGGGGCTGGAGTACAAATTCCTTTTTTTTATTCTAAAAGCCCCACCCGACTTCAATAGACGTATTTTTATTATACGAATATTATTTCTTGCTTTTTAGAGGTAGGTTTTTTGTTTTTTTTTTTTAACAATTTTTTATTTTTAGTGTAGGTATCTTGTAGGTTAGGTATATTATATATGTAGAAAAATCGGCTCAGCCAAACGTAAGAAAATCGCGGAGAAACATACTTAAATACGGGTCAAACTGAGAACCTAATTTTTTAAGTCGGTTAAAAACTACACTTAAGATATCCCTCTTCCAACAAAAAAATAATTATCTTATTTAGTTCATAAATAAAGAAGTAATTCGACCAATCATCGAGGTAATTCACACAAAATCATACTATTTTCGTGCTTTTTTCAAAATTACTTGAAAAGTACTGAACCGATTTCCAAATTTTAAAAAATGGGACCAACTTGGGAGTGTTCCTAATGTAATAACGTTTGAATCATTTCAATCGGTCCAGCCGTCTTCGAGTGATCGGTGGACATACACAAAAAAAAAATATACAGACGAACATAGAACCTCCTCCTTTGTTGGAAGTCGGTTAAAAGAGGGAATTTAGTTCGAGGGACTAAGTTCGAGGAGATATAAGAATATTAGCAATGATAAAAACGTGGCATAGTTTTTGTTTGTAGTTTCTCACGATTTCTATTAGTTTATGTTTTTGTCGTTCGCCAACATAAACCAGTTAGCGTATTCAGTAACTGAACAGCTGAATCTGCACTGTTGATTTACCGGGTTTACCCCAGCTATTAAATGCTGTGGATTCTACAGTAACAACTCAAGTAAACCAATATGAAAAACTATTGTTTGCAGTCATATCGCCTTGGGGCATTCTTACATCTAATGCCTCAAGGCGATTTGACTGCAATCTCAGTTATCTATCACAAACCTCACTTGGACTTTTGAACTGTCAAAGTACCTAGGTACTATTTATGTATGGGCATGGGCATCAGTTGATCAAACATATTTTTAGGCACGTGGGTCTTCCCCATTTGTTTGTTTTACAATTGGCAGTTCTTTAAAAAATAACCTATTCCAACGCAACGCAAAAAGGGCAGAGCAATAGCATGAAGTCATTACACAACAAAAAGTAAAAATTACACAATATTATCGGTTTAACCTTAGCAATGTGAACATTTATTGCAATGTTATTAAGAATAATCTAAAACTGGTCAATAGAGATGAACGAACTGTTTCGTCCTTAATCGTCTTTCATTCAATTGCGAATAGATAATAACGGGCATGTGAAGAGTTGACGGCCGAATCGAATACATCCATACATCTTCTTCTCTCGCTCGAGGTAATGCCACTATTAGTTACTCTATGGTAATGCTACTATAGTAGATTGTACAACAAGTGCATAAAACGCACGAGTTATACACTCTGGTTTTCACTTCGATTGTGAGGAAATAAGAAATTAAACTTTCTTTTTCAACAATATTGAAAAAAGTGACAAATTATATAATTTTGGAATGTGCTCATCAAGGCCTTTCATTTAATACCCATATTCAAAAATTGAAAAAATATTTTTTTTTGTTTATTTTTAGTGACAAATTATATAATTTTGGAATGTGCTCACCAAGGCCTTTTATTTGATACCCATATTAAAAATAAAAAATAAAAAATCATCAAGGTTTCAAAAATTAAAAAAAAAGTATTAACGCGAGGCCAGTTCACGAAATTTACTCTTTCACTATGTCTTTAGAATAAGGTTGAATATTGCATAACTTTAATTGACGCTTCGCCAGAAATTTGACGAATTTTAGTACATTTTTATTGATTTCTGAAATACTGGATCATTTATTAAAAATGTACTCGGTTATTGTGTTAGATCGATAAAAAAGCTATCCTTTTTGCATAAAATCTCATATCACTGTCGTTGAAAATTACGAAATCTGACGATTTGAAATTAGTTATCCAGGATTTTTTTACAGTGTTACCATGCCATTTTTTAATATTCTGTTCGGTTAATTTGCTTCTTTGTTTCTTTTTCAGTCTACAGTAATTTTTGTGAAGTAGAATTTTACATCAGTTCTTCACATTGGATCACATCACATCAACATCAGTTCAAAAATCAGACTTTTCATCAGATCGTGAACTGGCCTCGCCTTAAACATGGATTATGTATAAAAATGAAGAAAATAACAAGTTTATTTAACGAAGTTTAATTGCGTGTGACTGTTTACCTGACGACCTTTGTCTTAAAGTCTGAACTTAGACGAAGATTTTACTTTATGCACTAGAGCATGAAAAGCGATTTTATGCAGCCTATACCCAACATACATAATTACGATCTTTACGAGCATGAGAAGTGAAAAAATACTTAAAAACTGAAATCCACTACATTAACGGTTAATGTGGTGTTTTCCGTGGTTTAATGATTAACCACCGACATCGACATGAGTAATAAAATAAAACTCACATAAAATTTTATATCCCGATAATCGATAATAATAGTTCTGTGATCCCGACTTTACACTTTATATAAACTTACCATTTTTTTTTACCTACCACGATTGTTTTTGTTTCATTTACTTATCGTCATAAACGGCCGTTCACACAATATATTAAACAACAATTAAAAGGTTGCAATTAACAATGACATAAGTGACGTTATTTATATTATTAAATCATGTGGTTATCGTTGGCGCAATATGTATGTTGTGCAATTTATGACTAGGTTAAGTACTGATAAAGAAATTGTGTTTAGATGACATTGGCGACCTACGCAATCATCCATCCCTTTATCGATTCTTATCTAATAAACGGATATTGATTTTTTTTAATTTGGTGACTTTGGTTGGATGGGTACATAACATACATACAAATTGGTAAATTGTTAAATAATTATGTAAAGTTGTTAAATAACATTGACAGACAGACTGATTCGCATCATAAGGGTTCCTTTATTTACCATTTTTGTACGGAACCCTAAAAATATTGGTAAAACTTACATTTAAAGGGTTTTATTAGTTTTTAATTTTTGAAAACCTCTTTGAACGTGTTTTATGTATGTACTGTCGTGATTTTGTTATTCCGATATGTTTGATTACTTGTATAGATAGCTATCTCCAGACTAATATCACCGAATAAAGATTATACATATCGAAATTCAGAAGTCCGTCTACGAATTTCTGTATAACTACTGACATACATACTGATTCTTTATCTTGGCAATACACTTAGAGATAAGGCAATCTTATTTCCCATATTAATTTGTATTTATTTACAGCAAATCTGAGATTACACGATAAAATGGTTGTGTACAAGTAGACTTAAGAGGCTATACTCATTTTTGATTATCGGCCCCAAAAAAATTATGTAAGTAGAAAGTAGATTATAGTACTCAGTTATGTGATTGACAGAAACATGGGGCCCTATTTTTGAATCCTTCAGCTGGCGTCGAGCGTTCTTTTCTACTGATTTACGTTCGACATTTGACTCAAATGGTTGAGATTTCAAAAATAGGGCCCTTGATAGCTAAAACTTTTCTCGATAGAAAAATTATAAAGTGACTTTTTTGTAGTTTTTCAATGCCAACCAAAAAACCTATAATCTTGAAACTAATAATAAAAAACCCTTAGCTAGTTCCCTAGTCCTCTGATTGTCAGTTTTCCAAAACAAGAAAAAGTTTATTAGTTTTTAACCGACTTCCAAAAAAGGAGGAGGTTCTATGTTCGTCTGTATATATTTTTTTTGTGTATGTCCACCGATTACTCGAAGACGGCTGGACCGATTGAAATGATTCAAACGTTATTACATTAGGTAAACTCCCGAGTTGGTCCCATTTTTTTAAATTTGGAAATCGGTTCAGTACTTTTCAAGTAATCTTGAAAAAAGCACGAAAATGGTAATGGTTTTGTGTGAATTACCTCGATGATAATGGTCGTATTACTTCTTTGTTTATGAACTGAATAAGATAATTATTTTTATACTACACCTGCTCGGAAAGTACCTTGATACTTTATCAAATTTACGGTAGAAAGTATGTCATTGCATATCGAACAAATATGCGGGGAGAAAAAGCATCTGAGCGGGAGAGAAAAGTGTATGAAAATCCATTTCTTACGTGGTTTTTCTTTTTTAATTTCGGGTAAGACTATGCGCCGGTAACCTAAATATCAAAAGCCAAAATGTTTTTACAGTGAGATTTTATCTCCAAGTTCGCAAAATGACACTGGCCACTAGCTGTGTGTCGGATGGTAGCGGGCTGGCAGTGCGACCCTGCGGCGGCAGGATAAACAATTTGAAAGAAGAACATGTGAAAATTGCAGACGCCATTAGCGCCATTTTCAATTTGTGTGTTGTTTGAGGATTCAGTTTTCGTAGAAAGTAAAATAAAACTATCAAAATGATAAGTAGTGATAGTGATGATGAAGATTTTTTTAACTCCGCCGTAGTTGAAGGAAACAGCAAAAATACTGATTGATAACCTTTTACCACAGAAATCAATTAAAAAATTCTACGAGCGCAGTGCCAACAGCACAGCCAGTTATTCCTCCTACATTGTCGCAAACATCTCAAACAAACATTAATGGAAAAATTGTTACATTAAGCTTCACTAACTGCAACAATTTCAATATAAATTTCAATTAGTAAAGATTTAGTTTTTTATTTTCCTCGTAGGTGTAGTATAAAGCACTATGTATCACTCGAGAGAAAGTGCGATTCCCGATCTCGGGTGTTTTGCAGCATTCATACATAATAACACATTAATTTCTATATGACAGAATCAACTCCAAGAATGATTATTATTAAAAAGTCATTAACTGATAACAGAATTATCTTTAAGATTCTTTGCGTAGTAGTCATCACAATGTTGATAAACAATAATTTTATAAAATGTCTGTAGAGATAAGTGCACATGCAGTTGTGCAGTTTGCAATCAGTCTCAATTGAGCAATAAAGGAGGAGTATCTAATCGACTGCCGCTGAACAAAGTACAGTTAAGCACGTACAAAAGTTACCCACTTGTGTTTATCTGCTCGATTATTTCAGTAGTAAGATTTTAGTTGTACGAATCTTAGGTACTGCCATTTTCTTGTGTTTGGCTTTCATCTCTAAAGCTAGGGTTTCCTAGGATGACGGTGCCGTCATATTACGGCCTTAATTTAGCGGCGTAGAACGTTTTCTATGAAAACAATTTGGCGCGCCGTATTGTTTTCTATGAAAATGTTCTACGCCGCCAAATTACGGCCGTAATATGACGGCACTGTCATCCTAGGAAACCTAACGACGAAAGTGGAAGCGCACTACCTACACCCGGAATCCTCAACCATTGAGGAACGGTAATCGAATCTCGCTTGTGTTACTCAATGCTCTGCTCTCTGTTATGGGTAAGGGCTTGCATTTAGGTATATTATGTCAGTGTATATTATTAGAACTCGAATCTCGATATCACTATCCTGTTAAAATTAAATAGTAGATTGTTATACGAGGGTCAAAAGGAAGCAATTCCCATTCGAGATATTTAGACGCCCGAGCATAGCGAGGGCGGCTATAGTTCGAGAACGGAATTGATGACTTTTACCCGTGTTAAACACTCTACTTTTCATTTCGAATTTCAGGAAAGTAAAAAAGTCTTAGTTATTCCAAAATGTTTATTAATAAAAACATGTACCTACTTAGTAACTACATTGGTACATAGACCTTACAATTATTACCTATATCAACTTACCTTTAAAAACCTAAAAAATTAGAACAAATTTGTGAAATTTAAAGTTAAATTATTGCTTGGAATATTTACAGTTTGATATAAATTATTATGATGACAGATTTGGCTTTGTTGGATGCCTGTAGAAGTTGGAGATATTCCTTGGTCTTTGATAAGACGGTAAGTCCATGGCAGAGACTCTCCTGAAGTATTTGTTTCCTGTAGGCGTATTACAGCGTAGTTTATTGTTTCTTTTATTTTATTTGAACTTTTTGTTTTAGTTTTAAACTCATTTTTAGTAAATACAAAATCAACACAAAACGTTAATACGGCACACACAGCTCAAAGTCACAGAGTTAGTAAGTCTCCCTCCAATATTTTATAGTTTTTCTTATTTTAAATTTGGAACACGTCGCGTCGCCGGCCGCTCCGAACAATGTTTTTAATTTTGCACTGGCTGTTTATACCATGTTTTGTTGTTGTTCGTGAATGCGCCCTACAAGGCTGCAACTTTTTTTAAACCATTTGTTTTTAACTATTGTAAACTTTTTCATTGCCAAATTCAGTTCTATTTTTAAATTACTTTTCCACCCTAGGGTGGAACGAAGAGTTTTGGACCCGCTGCTCAGTTCAAATATACATCACTTTCCGAATATGAGAAATGAAAAATAATTTATTCAGTCTAGGCTGTTTCAAAGGGCGTCGCCAGCCCATGGCCCAGGGGGGCAAGTTAATATTAAAGAGGATGAGAAAAATATGAATTGAGGTACAGTCAAGAGCACCTAGTGAATTTATTCAAGTGTTGAGTGTTGTGATGGGGCGGGAAAAGCAAGTCAATTACACGGCCTTAGGACTTTGGTTATTTTGCAGTTGGCTACATTTTTAGCCTCTAGTGGGGGGGCAGTTGCGACCCTTGGCGACTCCCTTGTGCACTTGTGAATGTCATAGCAGCTACGCAATCGGTTCGCAAAAAACTAAGAAGAAATGGAAGCGCAAAGGATGACTTATCTTTAAAAGAAATAGTAAACCTACACCATAGCTTGATAATTTCGAGTAATGAGCGTATAGGTAGTCCATTCATTGAAATAAAGTATTGACGAAGTGTCTTCGGCGAACCGTTAAATTCCGTTGAAAGACTCTGTTTATTTGTAGACTGAACTGAGTAATATGTACGTTTGATCAATGATCTGAGTTATTTATAAACCTTCATTAACTTCGCTTTACGAAGGACTGCCCCCCTGATTACGTAACTCTGTTTCTAACAATTCTCGATTGAAATCGATTGAAACTGCAGTTACATTGCTCCTTTTACACAGTTGTCACATTATTAGTTTTTACTAAAGCAGCAATGTAACTGCGATTTCTGTCAGAGTTAATTGCAACAAAGTTACAAAATCAGGGGGCTAGTAAATGGGTAAACCGTTTCTTCGGATTATTAAATTGATAAATTTTTACTACCTATGAGACCAACTCTGAAATCGCGAAAAAAAATTGCTGTTTCATACCATTTTCTTTCATTTTTCGTAATTATTTTTTGTTTGAAACAGGAGATTTTTTTACGATATCAGAGTTGGTATAAAAATTCTTCAGTTTGATTGATGGTCCGAAGAAACATATTCCCATTTTGGGTTCATTCATTAACACGTTGCATAAGTATAAACATAATATTATTTTCCGTTGTTTGTCGTTGCCCTGAATTTAGTTTTAAGTTACTACTATTTTGTTTCGCATTTAGGTGTCGTGGATGTTGAAACATCTTCCGATGTTTTTATGTAATTACGTAAGTAGACAGCAAATTAATGTACAAGGTTAACCCATTTACCGACACAAGTAGGTAGTAGAGATATTTTTTTAGTCTTTGAAACATTATCACTTCAGTAAAAGTATGTGCAATGTACATGTAAAAACATGTCGGTACAGTTATCTGGACATCGAAATAGCAATGAAAGATTATAAATAACATTGAAAAAAACCAAAACCTTTAGCTTTTCCATATCTACCGACGAGTACTCTCATTAGTACAAAATATAAATAGGCCTATTTCAAGACCAGCCATACGTCAAAGTCAGACAGTCGCAATCTCTTGACGATCTATAAATAGGTTCACCTTATTCCGCACTCCATAAATAGCAGGACCATTCCGTACAGCATACACCTCCCAGCGTACGCCCTCAGGATTACTCGGAGGAGGCTGGGCGTCCGTTTGCCACCTGCTCGTGCTACCTCCTCCTCCCACAGGCGGGCGAACTTGTCGCCAAGTGGTCCTGTTGACAAAGCAATAATTTTCAGAATATAGCCCGTCACACGTCAAGTGACAGGTAAGCTCTTAAGGGGCGGAGGACACTCGTCCCAAGAAAACTCGTCCTGCCACTCGATATCTATTTTTCTCCTTATTGATTCAACCTTAATCGTCGCCACCCCCGCCGGTGTGATCTTTAACAATCGTCACGATTCGCCGGTAATAATCGTCTATCATCGGCGATTGTAATGGAAGCGCCATGAGATAGGTCCGTACATAGTAGCTAAAAATATTAAATAGTACTACAGCAACATCTCACTTTTGCAACTGTAATATTAATAAGTACTGTAAAACTTATACTTAGAGTTCATGGCCCTCACCCTGCACGTGTGCCTAGTCAATCACGTGCGTATTAAAAGATAAAATATCTGACTGCTTAAGGCGAGGCCAGTTCACGAAATTTACTCTTTCACTATGGCTTAAGAATAAGGTTGAATATTGCATAGCTTTAATTGACGCTTCGCCAGAAATTTGACGAAATTTAGTACATTTTTATTGATTTCGGAAATACTGGATCATTTATTAAAAATGTACTCGGTTATTGTGTTAGATCGATAAAAAAGCTATCCTTTTTGCATAAAAAATCATATCACTGTCGTTGAAAATTACGAAATCTGACGATTGGAAATTTATTTTTATAAGTTTTTATGGTGTTATTCAGGATTTTTTTACAGAGTTACCATGCCAATTTTTAATATTCTGTTCGGTTACTTTGTTTCCTTGTTTCTTTGACAGTCTACAATAATTTTTGTGAAGTAGAATTCTACATCAGTTCTTCACATTGGAATTTCTGACTTTTCATCAGATTGTGAACTGGCCTCGCCTTAAATAGCCAATTGGCTATCAGTCTAGATGCATTATAGACAGCCAAATCAATGGCTATAAAATGAGTTGTTCTTTTACAACCACGTCAGATTTCGTGCAGATATAATTAGACAACAGTTATCGACAAAACGAATGGGACATCGTAAATACGATACGATACGATTTGTGCGATTCTGTGTTTGCATGATTTATGTACATAAATTAAATAGCTGCCCAACTTATTTTCCATCTAAAAATAGTACTATAACGCAATCAAAGACGCCTTACAAATACAGATATATACCGATAAATTACCTATAACAACTATATTCACTTCTCAAGCTTACGCGCTCACTAGACATGAAATAAAACACTTTTAACGGATACTAGCGCGGTTTTATTGAAAGTACTTTGGTAATTAGTTGGTATTTGGTTTGATTTTTTATTTTCCCGACGTTTCGGCACCTTTGCAGCTGCCGTGGTCACGGGGGACTGAAGCTACTTGTGAGCCTACCCTCAAGCGAGAGGCTCGCTTGAGGGTAGGCTTATAACATTTATATATTTTCATATAACAACTATGTATATATTTTCCACTCGTACGTGTTTAATCAACTGCTATGACAAGACAAGTCAAAGGGTGGCCGCCACGATCAATCAATACAATACAGACATAAGTAGATATTTATACTGTGTGAAGCATATAGCTATCAACCATATAGAGATTATTAGAGATAAGCACTACCGACCATACTGCGTTATGCGTAAGTACTTCGTGCAATAATTTTGCAGCCAGTTCCATTGAAGTGGAAATGGTGGAAAGGATTATTAAATTGGTAGAACGTATGGACTTTCATGAATTAACGTAATAAGATGGGTCGTCGCGTCGTAACAATTCATCGTACGTATCTACCAACCTTGAACCCTTCAATTCAAAGGCTATTACGAAACGAACAAAAAATGACGGAAACATTTAACAATGATATTGCAAAGTCACGTATGAAACTATTGATATAGTTATTGGTAAAAACAGATTTCTTAAAAAAAGACAAATTGCTTTGGCTTAAGACATATTTATTGAATCTAAGAAAATGATCCTCTCCCTATAGACGCTAGACAATAATTTCTTCGTAATAGTAAAAAATACTCTTAAAAATATTTAGTTGTTACAAGAATAATACATTTATTCCAAGACACGTGTTGTTTCATTCAAGACAACGTTATTTTGTACAGTCAAGTAAATGTATTCTTGATACGAAAATCTTCTATATCTCTTGTAGACTAACCTTACTTAGAGTAAATTATTTTGTCTATTGAATGAAGATGTATATTTTGTTGTTGTTGTATATTAAGTGGAGATAATTGGAGAACACCGATGACTTCCTTCCTTTAAAAGTACAGATTTAACTCTTCTGTCCAAAAATAACAACGTGGGCGCGGTCTACAAAAAATCAAGGTAAATAAAAGTGCTCGAAAGAGGAGTGGAGTCCGGGAAGCCGTCCCAAGTAGGACGCGACACCCAGAGGCAACCAACAAACAAACCCGATTGAGCTTGACGAAACAAAATTAAGTCCGACTACTTAAAGAACTAGATAAAAATCTTAACACCGCGGGTCAGACCATGATGTATGGATAAATTTCTCAAAGTAAAAATGTTATCGTGTTTATCGAAAACTATGATTCCGTTGTTTCGAAATTTTTGTATTTCTCTGTTTAAAACAAAATTTCTATAAGCCGAACAAAATCATTTCTTAGAACAAGAAATAATACTTCATAAACAATAAACTTTCTCTTAATAGAAGAACATGATTTTTTGAAAAAGGTTTATATAAATTCAAGTAACTTGTAGTTGATTTCAGATAATTTTAATTTGATGCAAGAAGATGGACATTTCTTGATTTAATTTAAGTCAATTTAATTGATATAAGTTTAAATAAGCCTTAAAACAAAAATATTTCTCTTAATCATTAAGAAACATATTGTCTGAGTAAAAGATGAGCACTATTTTTGTTTTAAAAATATTGCATTGGCTTAAGTAAATATATTTTTAGAATAACCAAATATTTCAAGAAATTGGTCTTTCTTATTTAAAGAAATCCTTTTTTACCGTGATCCATAACCAATGCCTTCCGAGTAAGCGACACTAAGGATAATTATATGACCGACAACGTCAACAACGACACACGATCGGAAAATTGTGGACTTTGAAACTTACATAAGTGTGTTAAGAGTCATCGCATTGCACAGCAGCCGTAGAGCCTTTGTACTGTGGATGACTGTACTTACACACATGTAAGTACACACATTGCCGGTCACCCACATCGTCTAGCCCTCAACTGAAATAGGTTTCGGTTGAATGCCAGTCGAGACGAGAATATTGTTGTTAATGGAAAACAATGCAATATAGGAAACCCTAAAATGGAACCTTTTTTACGTTATTTATAACGACGTGCTTTTATAGAAGTTTTATTTAAAATATACTTTACTAAAAATAACAAAATGGTCAACTTTTAATTTAAACAAGCAAAAATAAACTTTCTCCACATAGGTAATCAGTTTAGTATAATCCGTGCTTGATGAGAATGGAATGGAACCTAGCCAAAGTAAATCGAAAATTGACTAATTATAAAAAAATAGTTAATTTTAATTTAATTATTCAACTAATTGTTTACTTTGTTATCTTACTTGAAGTTGCTGCAGCAAAACTTCCCTCACTTCAGATGCGTGACACCGTGTTTTTTGGATTATCATTATACCGTGCGAGTCTCAGTTTGACAAGGTTCCGTCCTATTCTCATGGTGCGCAAATGCGTGGTCGGACGGATGAAGGATCCCACAATGATTGTTGACAAACAAAGTCATTGGGATTTTTTTTAAAGGAAATTAACTACTATAGAAAAATCAGTATTCAGTGATCTATTTTATGTTATGTTGCTAGTTTGCATTTTAATATTCGACCGACAGCGAACCTTTTTCATTCTTTGAATATTTCTACTTCAGAGCTGTAAATCTTAAATAATAACTAATATTATAAATGTGAAAGTTTGTAACTCAATCACGCAAAAATATGGCACACAGAAACTTTATAGCCTGGATTAAAACATAGGAAACAGATCAGAATATCTTTAAAAGTTTGGGTGGTCTCCTATTTCCTGTAACTATAACGGTTAAGGTACCTGCCCTACTGTCCCGTCTCAAACATCCACCCTGTATATAACGATACTAATTATCTCTGACCTTTTCCAGAGGTTTGATTGATCCCAGAAAGTGCCTATCTAACCTACATGAACATTAAAATTATGATGGAATGAAGAATAAGTGCATGTTTCACAACTTATCCGGAAGCTGCAAAACTAGGTATTTGTTTCTCAGAATATTAGTCAGTGGCCCTACCACATGAGTTGATGCAAACTGTTTTCGCTACTTGTTTTCTCTCTTTCACTCACACTGACTGAGAGCAGTATATCCGATAGTTTTTAGTAGCGAAAACTATTTGTATCAACTAATGGTAAAGCTACTGTGAACATGTTATTAAAATGAATAAAAAACACTTACCAGAGGAGTGTTCTTCCAAAGGTGCATAGAGTTCATGTTCCTCAAGCTCTTTCCTAAGACCACTCCAGAACATAGGAAGGGTCCATCTGCAAAATGCAAAATCTGGTCAGATACATATTTAGTTAAAATAACAGTAAACGCGTACAACTTATGATAGGTGTAGTAAAAATACCTATCATTAGTTGTACGCATTTAATTCCTGTTATTTTAACTAAGTATAATCCAACACAAAAGTTTAAAAGTGTATGCAGATACTATTGTTTTTCTCCTTATCTATCCAACATATTTTATGCCTTTTCCTTTTATGTCATAAAATTTAAGAATGACATTGTTTTCTTGATTAAATTCTCACATATAAATTAATGTGATTGATATACTAAGGCTCAGTTGCACCATCTAACTTTAACAATAACAAGCTTGTAAGTACCGGTTAAGCACAAGTTAGCCAAAAAAAGAGGTTGCCAGCCAGCATGATGTCCTTTGACAAGTTTGACGTGACAAATAGGTAGCATATCATTTGACGATAACTATGACAGCGTTTTGGTGCAACTCACACTTATAGTTTCACATAAAACTGCATTACGAACAAATTAATTAAATTTGAATTACAGCTTAAATAAAAGCTTGTAATTTAAATTGATATAATTCAAAACAAAATGCCTAATGCAGGGTAGATAAACATTTGTTCACAAGTAATTTAATTTTGTATTTTGAACTAAAACTAGAGGTTATAATTAAGGGGCTATGTAAAAAATAAAACGTAAGGTGAGATAGCAATGACAAAACGTTGCGCGCCAGTGTGAGACCGATTTGGCAGATTAGGCGAAAAATTCTCAAAATCAATTAATATATAAAATATATAAATAGCACTGTGAATGCTAAAATCTAAAAATTCAATATATAGCTGTTTCATCTTAATCGATTGTCTGGCATCTGTAAAGATGTTGCGTTGATGTTGAAAACGTAAAAAGTATTAGAAAATTTCGCGACTCCCACTAGCGACTCCGTAGCATAATTGGTTAGTGCATTGGGCCGGAATCCTAAGGGTGCGGGTTCAAGTACCGTCTGAGCTGCTACGGATGAGTTGATTTTTCTAATATTTTTTCAGTTATATTAAGTAACTCAATTAATAATAAATAATGATAGCGATTAAAGAGAAATGCTTCTACACGATTGTGAATATTGACGATACACATTATTTAAAGCAATTTCGACTTTAAACCTAATGTTGTTTCTAAGTATTTAATATGAAACTTAAGAATTTTTAAGAGGTATTTTCCAAATTGAAATGTATCGAGCCAAAATCACTGAATCATGATTCTGGTTCAATATGTGTCTGGAGAAAGATATAAGGAAATATATATCTTAATTTCAGATCTGTAGTTTCAGCGATCTATGTCATTACATCAAAAAGTGTAAATTTTATATGTATTCCCTAAAAAAACTAAAAATTATCTACTCACGCAAATGTTAATGCTGATAATGGATTGGCCTTAGATCTAGGATGTGTTGGCCGTCCTTTCTTCTTAGTAGAAGACTCCATGGCAACTTATTCCTAAAAGAAAATGTTGTTTGTAATTACAGGTAGGTGTATAAATAATATTTAAGGCGGAAAAATTGTATCAAGTGTACATGTTCGAAAAAAATATATTATGTAGCCTAGAACCTACCCACATATAATTTTTATTCCATTTATTTGTAGGTACTTAAGTAGATGTTGAATACGAGGTTTACACAAAAAATGTGGGCAGATATACAAAACACAAGAAGAGATTTAATATAAAAAGAAGTCTCTGATCGAAATGTTATTTATAACCTACCTTAATATTACCTATATTGCCAAAATGGTGATAGGTAACTTTTCCTATTTTAAATCATAAAAGTAACATTGTCACTGTACTATATCACTGGTTTTTAAATTCACTTTTATAAAATTTACGTGCACTCAGTAGTTTTCGTGCTAATTACACCAAAGGGATCACACTTGCCGAAACTGACGGAAGAATTACATGGATCGTCGATGGTTTTTATTGTAAACTAAGTCCGAAACGATTATTTGATAAGCCTAGAATTTTGGCTATTTTTTATAACTGAAGCGAATGACGAATCGTGGTTTACCGAAAAACGGCAAGCAGCAACCCAACAGCAAGCATTACCGTACCGAACCGAATGAAATGTAAATGTAAATGATTTGTTTGATTTGATATAAAATTGAGTGACATAAAATGAAATGACAATTTTTTGACATTGACAATAGATGAATTCCCGCAGACCAATCGCTAAGTTGCCGATCACCACAGTTTGACATTTGACCATGGAAATATGCTTCGGAGCATGGGCGGGCGGCGTAAGCGCAAGATGGCGGATGTTATGACGCAATCAGTGACGTCACACTGGCTGTCGTTAGCGCGCTCACGGTGATTCTGTACGCAAATCAGCGCGATGTCATCGCTGTCAGCGCGACTCGGGCCGCGTTCCCTTTTGTGCCAACAGATAATAGCACTGATATCGCGCTCACACTTCGTTCCGATTTGTTGTGAGCGCGCCAACGATAGCAGTATTTACGTCACGGATGACGTCACTATCGCCGCCATTTTGCGATCACGGTGATATCGTTCTCGAGCGTTAGCACTGTGAGCAGTCTGTCATATAAGTCATATTTGACGTTTTGAGTTGTTTTGCATTGACCTATTGTTTTGTTTATTATTAAAAGTTTAATATTTATTGGATTCTATAACCCGAAGCAGAACAGCAATAATACAAGATGATAGTGCTTAATAAAGACGAAACTACGGGTAGAGATATTTCTCTAAATTTAAGCACGGAACAGTATGAAAGAGCGCAACAAGGTACCTAAGTTTATTTTCAACTAACAAATACAACTTTGCATGTCCTTTCACACTTCTGATTCGTTATTTACTTTTACGTTACAAAACGTCAAAACAAAGCTCGGCGCGCGATGCGTGCGATAATAGCCGTTCCGAATTGAAATCGTGTCAACAGTGCTGTCAGCGCGATAATAAAAACGGAACAGCTTTTAGCGCTCACAACGCAAACAGTACTATTGGTTCAAAAGGGAACGCGGCCTCGGAATGCACCCATAACATGACAGTATTGACAGTGACATTTCTTTGTTTACATTTTTGCTAGTTTTTGTATTTACTTACCTATTTTATTTCTATAAAATTTATGAAATTAATTCACTTAGATACGTGTGACACAAATTAAACCTTTATTTTGAGCCGCGAGCCGCGACCCGAGTGTTGTTTTGAAAATGATATCAACATGAGTTTTGCGTTTTGATTACTCAACAAAAAGAGTTTGGCTGATCGTCTATCTAATGAAAATTAGAGATGCTTATTTTTGTTAAAAGACATAAAACTATGATACTTGTAAGCATCTTCTTCTTTTATATCGGATGTGGTTTAACCCTGAGTTTTCTGAAAATGGATTGTGCGGACGCTGTATCTCCGATTGACAGCAAGACAGATTTCACAAAGGCCATAGAAACTGAGTTTGCTGTGCTAGTTTTATCTGGCCCAGATAATGAAGAAAGACGCGATGTAATACGATCGACATGGGCTAGGTTTGCTGGGAATATATTTATAGAAAATGGTGAAAGACTATATAAGTGGAATCATTCTTGGGTTGGAGATAGCAAACCCCAGCCTCTCATCAAAGTATTCTTTGCAATTGGAATTGAAGGATTAAAATATGAAAAGCTAGATAAATTAAGAAGTGAACTACACAGAAATGATGATCTGTTGTTGTTAGATTTCAAAGATAGTTACAAAGCTTTATCAACAAAAGTTCTTTATTCTATGAAATGGTTCAATGAACATTTAAAGAGATTGAAATATGTTATAAAATGTGATGATGACTCATTCGTGAGAATTGACTTAATTGTGAGAGATTTGGAAGCTTACGCTCCTGCAATGAATGATCCATCGCTTAAAGAATTTGTTTCATCAAAAGTAAGCATAGTTATTTAATTTCGTTCAATGCCATTATTGTAGAAACTTGATTCTATTTAGGATTGCTATTTAATTTTCAGAGTAATCTTCCATCATATAAGGGTTTATATTGGGGATACTTTGATGGACGTGCAAAAGCATTCTCAAAAGGAAAATGGCAAGAGACAACCTGGTTCCTGTGTGACACATACTTGCCTTATGCTCTTGGAGGGGGCTATGTTATATCAAAGAGTTTAGTTGACTTTTTATCAAGAAATATAGATTTCCTGAGGTAATAGAGCCAAGCTTACATTATTTCACTGTTGTTCAATCCAATAGTTTCTTTGCAATATTTGGCAATCTTTTTCGTTTTACCTTTTAAGAGTGTAAGAAATCTTGTTAATTCAACTAATAACACAAACTGTGCACTTAGTTATAAATATTTATCTATTTTCAGTCTTTACAATGCTGAAGACGTCTCGATGGGAGTGTGGACAGCGGCTCTTGGCAATATTAACAGAGTACATGATGTTAGATTTGACTCTGAATGGATATCTCGAGGGTGCAATGCAAACATGTTAGTGAGACACAAGCAAATCCCCAGTGACATGTTTCAAATGTATCGAATATTAGTCCATTCAAACGGAGCAAAACTGTGCAAGTCTGATATAACTTACAGAGAACCATACTCATACAACTGGAATATATTACCCAGTAAATGTTGCAGATAAATTAAGTTTCTAGTCAGTTTATACTCATACATTAATAAAACAATTGGAAACATTTTGAGAAATATGTATTTTTTCATTTTAAACAATTTGAACACAATATAAAAAAAGTCTAGATTTTCACTTAAGGATGGCTATCCTAGAAAGTGATTTTATAAAAACGATACAAAAACATTTCAAAAACGTCACTGTGCAAACATAAATAATAAAATTGTAAGATTAGAGAAAACATTTTGTCTCCATTAAGGCGACACCCTAATATCACATTTATTACAGGAATACGAAATTATAATCTAATTGTGTGGTTTAACATTTATGTCCATGTAAGTCTGGTTGTTGTAAAATGTCGTTCTTGATAATTCTTCCCTGAAGTAGTCAATTGTTCTCCGAAGTCCATCTTCGAGAGACACCTGGAAAAACAATGTTTCTTAAACTAACAGTAACTATAAAAATAATGTTTGTAAACAAAACTTTATTTTGTTAATTTTTACACGACAAAGAATGGACAGTAGAGTAGTACAAGGGCACAGCTTATTTCATATTGAAATTCTTCCAACTGGCCTGGGACAGGAAATTACATACTTGCAGATTTCATAACTAACTTTCTGCAAATAATAGTGATACTCGTAGCAACCGTTTTAAACCAGGTATGTACTGATACTTCTTACACTTAAAACAGCTACTGACAGCCCCTCCCTCTGTAGTACCATCGCTACATACAACTAGTATATACCAGTATACTACCTTGGGCGCCCAGTGCAGCTGCGCCGAGGCGACGCCGATGTCGGGGCGGCGCCGCTGCGGGCCGTGCTCCACGCTGTAGTACCATCGCAACATACAACTAGTATACTACCTTGGGCGCCCAGTGCAGCTGCGCCGAGGCGACGCCGATGTCGGGGCGGCGCCGCTGCGGGTCGTGCTCCACACTGTAGTACCATCGCAACATACAACTAGTATATACTAGTATACTACCTTGGGCGCCCAGTGCAGCTGCGCCGAGGCGACGCCGATGTCGGGGCGGCGCCGCTGCGGGTCATGCTCCACACTGTAGTACCATCGCTACATACAACTAGTATATACTAGTATACTACCTTGGGCGCCCAGTGCAGCTGCGCCGAGGCGACGCCGATGTCGGGGCGGCGCCGCTGCGGGCCGTGCTCCACGCTGTAGTACCATCGCAACATACAACTAGTATATACTAGTATACTACCTTGCGCGCCCAGTGCAGCTGCGCCGAGGCGACGCCGATGTCGGGGCGGCGCCGCTGCGGGTCGTGCTCCACACTGTAGTACCATCGCAACATACAACTAGTATATACTAGTATACTACCTTGGGCGCCCAGTGCAGCTGCGCCGAGGCGACGCCGATGTCGGGGCGGCGCCCCTGCGGGTCGTGCTCCACACTGTAGTACCATCGCTACATACAACTAGTATATACTAGTATACTACCTTGGGCGCCCAGTGCAGCTGCGCCGAGGCGACGCCGATGTCGGGGCGGCGCCGCTGCGGGTCGTGCTCCACGCTGTAGTACCATCGCAACATACAACTAGTATATACTAGTATACTACCTTGGGCGCCCAGTACAGCTGCGCCGAGGCGACGCCGATGTCGGGGCGGCGCCGCTGCGGGTCGTGCTCCACACTGTAGTACCATCGCAACATACAACTAGTATATACCAGTATACTACCTTGGGCGCCCAGTGCAGCTGCGCCGAGGCGACGCCGATGTCGGGGCGGCGCCGCTGCGGGCCGTGCTCCACGCTGTAGTACCATCGCAACATACAACTAGTATACTACCTTGGGCGCCCAGTGCAGCTGCGCCGAGGCGACGCCGATGTCGGGGCGGCGCCGCTGCGGGTCGTGCTCCACGCTGTAGTACCATCGCAACATACAACTAGTATATACTAGTATACTACCTTGGGCGCCCAGTGCGGCTGCGCCGAGGCGACGCCGATGTCGGGGCGGCGCCGCTGCGGGTCGTGCTCCACACTGTAGTACCATCGCAACATACAACTAGTATATACCAGTATACTACCTTGGGCGCCCAGTGCAGCTGCGCCGAGGCGACGCCGATGTCGGGGCGGCGCCGCTGCGGGCCGTGCTCCACGCTGTAGTACCATCGCAACATACAACTAGTATATACTAGTATACTACCTTGGGCGCCCAGTGGAGCTGCGCCGAGGCGACGCCGATGTCGGGGCGGCGCCGCTGCGGGTCGTCCTCGACGGCCGCGCCCGTCGCCACCGTGCTTCGGCACCCGGGGACTAGATTCTTTATTATCATCGCGAATTCTGGAACATTCGTTTAACTTAATGGAACGTTTGAAAGTTTAAAATAAAAATAAATATTAGACAACATCACATACATTGCTCCGATTCCAAAATAAGTAAAAGCACTTGTTTTATGGAAATCAAACACAACGGCAACGGTGGCACTACAAACACCCAGACCCGAGCCAATATAGAAAAGCTCGACTTCAGAGATGGCAACACCTTGATAACCTGCGTACCATGATACCATCAAGGTACGCAGGTTCATGGTACTACCATGGGCGACAGCTTCACTTAACCACTCCTAAGGTTAAAAGCGCTTGCACGCCGCGCCGTCACAGTCACAACATATACGTTAGTTCGTGAAGGGCGATTCGCGCGCACACGGATTTTGTTGCTCACGAAAGGAAACTTATTGTACAATATAATTGGGATGATGACTAATGAATAAAATAACGAAATACTAATAAAAATAGTAAACATTATTAAAGTTTAAGAGAACCTTGTATACCTCTTGATTTTATATATTGCATATTATTTGTTTTATGACCCTTCAAAGTTGGGTGGACAAGTCCATTTAAAAGGTATAAAATTTATTAAAATAAATGATACCTTTAATTAGTCCGTAAAATGTATAGCAAATTTGTCTAAGAAACCATTTTGATAAACACAACATTGAATATAGCTGCCGAACAAATTTCCTACGCGTTGCATACAAACTACTCAGGCGTGACGTCATAATTCAATTGAGTAGCCGTTGTTAGTATGGAGCGTTTTTGGGCGAGTCCATTTGTGTGCATTTCACACTGTGATATCTCTGGCAGTTTTCATGCTAGCGAAATAATTCTTTTACCAATGTTTCTTTTTTTGAGAGGTAATTTATGTCACATAAAATAAAAAAGTTGTCATCATCCCAATTGTACTTTACCATTACTATCACTTTTGCATTATCCTCGAATAGATTACGTAAGGCGGTCAAAGTGACACGCTATTGCCTTTTGCATTATCCTCGAATAGATTACGTAAGGCGGTCAAAGTGACACGCTATTGCCTTTTGCATTATCCTCGAATAGATTACGTAAGGCGGTCAAAGTGACACGCTATTGCCTTTTGCATTATCCTCGAATAGATTACGTAAGGCGGTCAAAGTGACACGCTATTGCTGAATTCGCAGAGATTGAGGTCCTATTTGGTCGAAATCAACCAATAGAGAAAAATATTTTCAGGAATAAATTATTTAATTGGCTCCTACAGCACAGTTTCTACTCGACCAATGAATAATTGGAGAGAAAAAAATGACATCTCTACTTAATCTGACTTATTAATGATAATTTTGCTTAATTGACATTTAATTTTGAATATGAGATTTCTGTTGACAATTTTGTAATTTATTGACGTCTTAAAATAGCAATAGGTACTTAGTAGTAATAATATTTACTATAGATAGCTGACACTTACTAATATTTGCATGCCTACAGACTTAAGGCAGAATATTGTTGAAACTTTATTAAAAACATTATCACCAATCTCAATGTAATGTACACAATATTGTGCAAATAAATATTCTGATTTCCGATTTCTGAAAATGGCCTAAAGATAGGCTGGGCCACTTAACAAAACGTCTATAATCCATAACATAACATTTAAAATGGTGACTAAGGAATTCTGATGTCCGACGACATTAAATGAGATATTTGTGAGGTACTTTCCTATGATTTATTTAGTATATATTAGTAAGTAAAAAAATTACCTTCTATAGTATGTTCTACCGGATTCCCGATGTTAACGGGCAATGTATAACTAGACTCCATCAAGGACAATAGTCCATCTACCAGATCTGATACGTAGCAGAAAGAGCGAGTCTGCTTCCCGTTGCCATAAAGCTGAAAACAAAATCAGAATGATTACAAATTTGACGACCTGAGTGGTGCAGTGGTCAACTGGCTTCGATTCCCAGTCAGGCAGAAATTGAAATGATGAATTTTAATTTCTGTGTCGGGTCTAGGTGAGTGCAGAGTGACTATGAATATTTATTTAAAAGTAAGTAAGTATACACCGTTAATTTTTAAGTACTTATATCTAAAAATTAATTGGGGATTTCAGACCACGTGAATGAACAACTTGGGGAATCGCTTGTTGCTAAAGTACAAAAAGTTATCGTTTCTAACAGTTATTTGAACTGGCAAAAATCATAACTTTTTGTACTTCAGCAACTCGAAACTGAAATTTATGTTAAAATGTCCGTAATCTTATATTGCGAAAAGTGGCCAAGACACATTTTCCAATTACGCACTCAGATTTAAGAAATCTTGAGAAAACATGAATGCGAGCGAGAGAACGGCAGTCAGCGGCAAAATCGCTAAGATTACTTACCGTTATGGTTAAATTTTGTAATGCTTGCATGACAAAGTTTGAGACCACCCTCCCGTCGGACACGTGCATCCGCGGCCCGTAAGTATTGAATATTCTGGCCACTCTTACAGACACTTTTTCTTGTTTGGCATAAGAATACGCCAGTGTTTCTGCTACCCTCTTCCCCTCATCGTAGCATGCTCGAGGTCCTGAAAAATGGGTATAGTTCAGTAAAATTACGGGAGCTAGTATGACGAAATAGAAATAATTTGCAATAGCGGTCTTTCTTCTTTTGATCGTTAGATTAAATGGCTAGCTGTCATTTTGTAAATGAATCCAACAAATTTTCACTAATTATTTTTTTACTTTACTGACCAAAATATTAATTGATTTAGTTGCTTTAGCAAAATTGCTAATTACGTACTTTCTTTACTTTTTGCTTGATTTGGAACTATAATTTGATTGTATGCAAATCCAACAAAACAAGTAACAACTGCGCTGTATTTTTTGTATTCGTAAATTTAGTGGGATTCGTAAATATTTGTGTTTAATAATCACATAAAAGTCAGATGTGCAAAATTACAGCTTTAATGTTTTGCGAATCCGTAATTTTACTGAACTATTAGTTCTATCTCACAAAGACCGTTTTAATATGAATGTGTTAGGGTGTGCACATGCAAATTGTTTTTCACTCCTCTTGCTCAAAAAGTGCGTCATTGTAACGTACAAGAGTCGAGATAAAATAGCATAATTAGCCCTAGGGGATAAAGTTTTTTTCTTTTTTAATGTTTGTCTATTACCAATGCGCGTACTAAAATGAAAAAGTCTTTATTCATAATCACGAATAAAAACTCGCTCGACTTAATACTGGTCTATTACGAAAAGTTTAATGCGATACACGCGGCTGTGTCCGTGCTTCGTTCTGATTGATTCCTATTACAAAGCACTTGCGTATGCGATATTGCAAAGTGATTGCGTAAATTTGACAGTTTCTCTCTAGTGGATCCGTCATTATTCGTTCAATAGACTATGGACTACGATAGCTACATTGAAAATATTTGTAATAACTATAACCGACCAACTGCGGACGACTATCGTGACCAAGTTTCGTAATAGGCCCCCAGTTTCTCATTCTTATTTTTGAAAATGGAACTAAAAGCATCTCGTCGGTGAAATCATAGACTTATTTATACTCTGTGTACAGAGTGAATTGTAGAATGCGTGTTTGTGTTGTTTAGCTGCTACAGCAGAAATTAAAAAAAGATACCATGGCGCGAAATCTTTAGATTTTTTTTATAATTACAAACTGATTGAATTGTGTGACTGTAGGTAATAGGAAAGAAATAATTTTAATCTTCTGCCGTCAAGCACAAATCATTTATTTAAATATTGTACAAAAAGTTTATGAAGTGGAGGATAGAAAAACGAGTGGATTCGTTTACGGAAGTAAGTAGGTATAAACTATTTAATATTGTATTTTATTTTCTCGCAATCGTAGTGAAAAGTATAGTGTAACACACGACGCTAAAACCCATTGTAACTCGGTTTCTATTTATTCCCTCGCTAAAGCTCGGGAATAAAAATACCTCGTATGCAATGGGTAATTTTAGCGTCTTGTATAACAATCTACTATTAGTGTACGTCTGCAAGCTCTCGTATTACGCACATAACGTACCTACACTAAAATAATGTGCATGTGCACGCCTAACAACGTTCATAGCAAAACGGTCTTCGTGTGATAGAAGAACTATGAATAAATTAATAGGTACTTAAAAGATTTGTCTCATTTAAATAATTAAAATTAACAAAAGCGTTATATCGTGCGGGCGGAGAACCGTGCCCATAAAAAGTCTATGTCCTTCCCCAAGGTCCCATCTATCTCGGTCTGTACCAAACATCAAAATTGACTTAGTAGTTTACACGTGAAAGCGTTAAGGTGCAAGTTGGAAGCACGCGACACGCGACATGACGCCGCGACGTGTGACCAGTAGTCGACGCGACATGAGGCGCCGCCTCATGTCGCGTCGACTACTGGTTTGTATGTTTCTATGAAATTCCTTCCGAAGCGCGCGACATGAAGCTGCAACGTGAGGTCGCGACGTGTCGCCCGACCGCACATTAGTAGTGTAGTGCTGCTGAAGTTGGAGCTACAAAACGTTGAATTTGCAAAAAAAATGATAAACTGCGATTCTGAAGATAACTGATCAATCTCGTGGCCCAATATCCCGCACTGTACGATGCATCTCACAAAAACTTTATGAACAGTGTTGTAAAAGATAATATTTGGAAAAAATAGGAATGCTGCTGCGGTGTGCGGTCCGGTTCGAATTTACGACCGCAGCGACAGGCGGCGGCGACGCGTCGCGGCTTCATGTCGCGTGTCGCGTGCTTCCAACTTGCACCTTAACAGACAGAGTTATTTTCGCATTTATAATATTAGTAGGGAATTGACTAACCTATGGGATTCACATGTCCCCAGTAGGTCTCTGGCTGTGGATGCACCATTGGGTCACCATATACTTCTGAAGTACTTGCTATAAGAATTTTAGCACCAACACGCCTCGCTAAGCCTGGAAGTACAATAATATTAATGGTTTTTATCTAATAAATATATCTTTCAAAAGACGTGTATTTAAAAAAAAAAATGTACATACTTAATGTTTTTAAACAATTACTAGGTTTTAAATTAAACAATTTGCGATTGTTAATCTGTTGCTGTGTTCCTTACATTACAATCAAATTAATTAACACAACAACAAACACACAAAAATTCAAACACTGGTCAAAGGATAGCCCTATATAGGAATTACCTCTTTAGATAATTCTAAAGAGGTCATTCACTCAATTTTGCAATAGTTTCAGATAATTGATATGGGTAATTGTATTTATCTATCTGTCTTCCTATTTAAGCTAACATTATTATAACATCAAACAATAATAATAATCTAATCCTTTTAACAACATAAAATGTGTCAAAATGTCTAACTAGAGATTAACGGCCTTACCACAAAAGATTTTAAAACACTGCTTAATAATAAAAACACTAAATTAAATGTGATGCCGTCTCTTTCAAACAATATTGTCAAAAAATATAACCCTCTTGCAGTCGGGTAAAAAAGTGACAGCATCACATTTATACAGTGTTTTAGTTAAACACTTGTTGAACAGTGTTTTCAAATCTTTTGTGGTAAGGTCGAAATAATTGTATAAAAATAGCATTGTGTGTATACACACACTAGAATCTCAAATTTAAATAATCTGTAGACTCTCTTTTTTGTGTAGGTATGAATAGAAAATATTATGACAATTAGAAAGACAAGACTTTCATTAGTAGTTCATACATTACCTAACATATTAATAGTTCCTAATGTGTTTGTCTTGATTGTTTTAACTGGATTTTGCATATAATGTGGAGGACTAGCAGGACTGGCCAAGTGGTATATTTCATCTGCCTGAAAAGCAGATGGGTTTATTATATTTCATGTTTGTCTACAGATTACAATTATAACTGGATATCAATAGCATAGATTAATAACATAAAATCAGTGCTTTATACATTAAGTTTTCCTTCCTCAACCACACTACAAATTTAGAATAATAACACCTAGAAGCTGAGTCCTTGTATGTAAATTGAGGCAAAAGAAACTGAGCCAAAATGGCTCAGTTTTCAGATTTATTTTCTTTAAACATTACCTAATTTGTACCTATACGAACGAAACAGTTTCAATTTCCCTACCTTCAGGGGATTGGTTACTATTTTATAGGATTTTAGTTATGATTAGGTAACATAAATATGAAGGATAAAAATCTAAAAACTGAGCCATTTTGGCTCAGTTATATTTGCCTCACTTTTAACAGTGTGCTTTGTAGAGAACTATTATTGTTCTAGGTTGTTATTATTCTAAGACTACAAATGATATTTTCTCTAAATAAAATATATTCACACACAACTTACCTCAACATACAAGGGATTAACAATATCATGGTGAATGATTTCAAAGTTACGATGTCCGAACCAGTGCTCAACATTTCTTTTGCGGCCGGTAAAGAAGTTATCTACAACAATTACTTCGTGGCCTTGCGTCATCAATATATCTACAAGGTGTGAACCGACAAAGCCCGCACCACCTGTGACCTACAAAACAGTATATTTTTAAATACATTTGCATTATTATGAATAATCCTGAACTTACTTTGAAAAACGAGTTCAATGTTGAGTAACATATAGTTTTTAAAAAAATATATAAGACACAATACATCTATCACTTATTATCTTTAATTTCTATTATAAGAATTGATAGCTGATTATAATCCTTTAATTCTTTATTGATATTTGGCTTAGAGATACATTAAACCTTTTTTTGGAAGGGGGTACGCCCGCAAAGCCGGACTGAGGCCGTACCAGCTAACGCTCCGAACCTCTGCAAGTCTGCAGGGCTTCAAATTAAAACTGATTAATCGAGCCCCAATCAGTCCAAAATGGCGAACCCCAATTCATTTACAATACACCGAACATTGATATCCTCCAAATAATTTCAGCAAATATTACAAAAAGCCAAAGCCAAAGTTCGAAAAGTTAGCCGGTAGGGCCCCTGGTGATCAGCCTCCCTAAATGGGACTATTTCACTGAGTTTCCCTAGATTAAAACTTAGTGAAAGATACTATAATCCCTGTAATTACTACAGGATACAAATGAGGTTTTGGGAAAAGCAAGTAATTGCATGCATCTGCATCTTCTTATAAAGCTAGTAGCTTCTGCCCATGTCTTCGGACATTCATAAAATCCCTAGGGAACCTTTGAACGTGATAAAAGTATCCTACATTCTAGTCTAGGTTATAAACTATCAGTGTGTCACATTTCATGCAAAACCGTTTAGCCATTTTTGCTACATTGGGTAACAAATATCCAAACATCTAAACTTTCACATTTATTTATAATATTATTGGAACTAGGAAGTAGGTTTATAAAAGTACTAATCAAGATAAATAGACCGACTAATATGTTAAATTAAATGTATAAAATATACGAGTGAATGTCCTAAAGTGACATTGGGCCCTATCTATTAATTGTAACCTGTCATGACAAATTTATATCCATTGTGTCAACCAAAATGAAAATAGAACAAAACTACTCATACACTGCAATGTAAACAAAATTGTCATGACAATTGACATATTGTTACGTTACTATAGGGCCCATATTTGATTGCTTACCAATATCCTCTTTCTTTCCTTGTATCCTAAATATTTAACTTCTGGATACTTTTCAGGAATTCTCCCTTCTAGAATAGCTAGTTTCTTCTCTAAATGATCAATACGAGCTTTAGCTTCCTGAAGCTCTCTCTTTGTACTATCTTTGTCTTCAACATTATTTCCTTCCGACTGCATTTTCACTATTTTTACATGCTCTTCTTTCTTTGGTTCTGGTACAAATATTCGTGCTTCGTTCTTGCCTAGTCTTTGGTGACTTGTTAAATTATCATTTAATGTATCCTTTTTTAGTATTAAAATTATCAGTACCACTGTAATGAGTGCAGAGATATTAGATAAAGTAACTATTAAATACTTCATAGATTTAATTACAAATTCGTGAGTAGCTGACTATAAAAAGTGTTTGGAGTGCAATTGCTGATAAGAATTGTTTGTGTAGTATTAGTAGGTATAGCAGCCAGCCCATTTTCAAAAAAAAAATTTTGGCACTTTACCTTCCTATTACAAAAAGCTACGTTTTCACTTGGAGTTTTACGCACTGAATTTTAGAAATTAACTAAAATGTCTTGAAAATATAGAATAGAACTAGCTCAAAAAGAACACAAAAAGAGGTAGGTACTCACGTAAAGAGAAAAAACAGACAACTGTGATTGTCTTCCTAAATTTAAGGGATTGTCTTATCATTTCTAGATCCTAGAAAATACAGTTTACATTTTTTGTTTGATTTTAACCAAATTTTTTCGTGTGAAGCCGGAGTCATGAAAGTTGAAACTTTTTCTACTTCGTTCTTTCTATCAACGACAACGTCAGTCAACTGTCAAGTGCGGTCATTTCATTTGTCAATGGATGCATTCCAGCAGACCAATCGCTAAATCATTGATCAACACATAGATTCCGGCAAACACTTTGACGCTTTTTCGACGGATTGGGGATAAGTTTGTGCATGTGCTGTGCACTTGCAAGCGACTAATTTAGTGCGCCGCTCTCCCGCCGCCGTCCCCGTACCTCCTCACTAGAGTTGTTCAAAACGCCTATAAAGCAACAGCACGCTACAGACTATATGCTATTGATTTCTAGCGCGCTAATAAATACGCTATGTTATAACGCGCTATTTATCAGGAAGAGTGCGGGCGGCTGGCTGGCGCGTTAGATGCAGCACGTTGGATCTCGTGACACGTTACGTCACACGTCGTTCGTTAGACAGATCGCGCGCTATACAAAAATTTTATTTATTAATACGTCGCATTTTAGTCTTAAATAAAATAAAGCAGTAAACTAATGAACTTTCTTTCATACTTTTCAGGCTTACTGTCTATTGAATTATACGATTTCGGAAGAACAAACGTATGTCGGAAAAAATTGTTTAAAAAACAAAAAACCGACTTCAAAAAACCTGCCTCTAAAAAAAGGAAGAAATAATATACAAATCATTAGATACGCATTATCATTGTTATAATAAAACACGTCTATTAAAGTCGGGTGGGGCTGGAGAACATCTTCCTTTTTTTATTCTAAAAGCCCCACCCGACTTCAATTGACGTGTTTTATTATAACAATGATAATGCGTATCTAATGATTTGTATATTATTTCTTCCTTTTTTTAGAGGCAGGTTTTTTGAAGTCGGTTTTTTGTTTTTTAAACAATTTTTTTATTTTTAGTGTAAGTACCTTCTGCATTAGGTAGTGTAGGTATATTATTTAGGTAGAAAAATCGGCTCAGCCAAACGTGAGATAATCGCGGAGAAACATACATACATACAAACTGAAAACTTACCCCCTTTTTTTGAAGTCGGTTAAAAAGACTACACAACGACGAAATCGAAACACATCGAAATCGGTCCATAAATGTCGAAGATACGCGCGAACAACAATAAAAAAAAAAAAAAAAAAAAACATACAATCGAATTGAGAACCTCCTCCTTTTGATGAAGTCGGTTAAAAACAAGTGAAGGTAGGAAAAGTTTGTCTAGTGATCTGTAGTTAAGAAAAACCGGTGCAAGCGATTTTCGACCTTATTGACATTTGAAATTCGGTTGTTTTTTTGCCGTATTCTCGTTTACTAACTTAAAGATTCAATAAAAACCGTTATTTTGATAAATGTCAATAAGGTCGAAAATCACTTGCACACATTTTTTTTACTTCTGATCACTAGACAATGTTTTCTAGTAAAAAAACCGGTGCAAGCGATTTTCGACCTTATTGACATTTGAAATTCGGTTGTTTTTTGCCGTATTCTTGTTTACTAACTTAAAGATTCAATAAAAACCGTTATTTTGATAAATGTCAAAAAAGTCGAAAATCGCTTGCACTAATTTTTTTTACTTGTGATCACTAGACAATGTTTTCTAGTTAAAAAAATGAGTGCAAGCGATTTTCGACCTTATTGACGTTTGAAATTCGGTTGTTTTCCCATATCTCTCGTTCACTAACTTTGCTTAGCTAAATAGCTTTTACATAATAACTAAATGACTTAGTTGTGTCATAACAGTCCTAATCGAACTAACACAATATAAGGTCGCGTGCGATATTATACCCAGTTAACAGTTATGTGTCCCAAAAGTCCTAATTTATTTAACAATGTTAGATACACAAAGTCACTATGACAAATAAGTTCGCGCGCGATAAGTACCTAGCGAGGAGCTCGGTGGCGCAGAGGAGCTCGGTGGCGCAGTGGTTTAGCGCCTGGCCCAGCAATTGCGGAAGTTAAGCAATGTTCGCAAGGGTCGGTCATGGGATGGGTGACCAAAAATGTATTATCTCGAGCTCCTCCGTGCTTCGGAAGGCACATTAAGCCGTTGGTCCCTGCTGTATTTGCAGTCGTTAACACCCACCAATCCGCATTGGGCCCGCGTGGTGGGTTATGGCCCGTCCTCCTTACCACCCATAAGGAAGGCCTGTGCCCCAGCAGTAGGGACATAAAAAATGGCTGATGGACAAGTACCTAGCGACTAGCGTGCTGCGACTGGCTGCGAGAATAACGTTCATAACGCGACAGATATCAATAGCGCTTAAGCGACGACTGCCCGCCCGCGCGCGCCCAACGCGGCCTCTCGCCCGCTGCCGGCCAACGCCCCGCTGCTAGTTGCTACTCGTTATATTTCTAGCGTCATAACGACTACTTACATAGCGCGCGATGTGCGCTATGCACAGATAGCGCGCTAGAATATTGCGCTAGACGTTATATTAACCACCTCTGCTCCTCACCACTACGCATAGGTACCCAAAATATGCGTTCTGCGCAATACTCACCCAATTTCAAGATGTTAGCCGGCTGCTATATTTCTACATTTTAACCATGTGGAAAGTAATAAGTTTTAGGCCGGACACACACAGACGGAATCACGTTACGGAATTCCGTGCATACGTGATTCCGAACGCAGCTAATCTATACAAATCTATGGACTACCACATACAGACGGGATTTTTCCGTACGGAATCTTCATACATTATCGAAATTCCGTTCGGAATTCCGTAACGGGATTCCGTCTGTGTGTGGCCGGCCTAAATGTGGTTAAAATGTACTATGGCAATCGATGACTCAGCGATTTGTCTGCTGGAATGTACGTGAATAGTTTCTTAATTTTGCCAAGAGTTCAAGACAAGCGCCACTATTGTTGTGGTTTTCCACATAGATATAGTATTGTTTTCTTTTTTTAGTGATTGGTATGGCAATAAGACTCAACATTCAATTATTGGCCTACTATCGAAATTATGTATTTTGTGCACTTAAAACCTTATTTTCAGAATAATTTAATGTTTTTTTCATCAATTAATGAAGATTCCAAATATTAGACTCATTGTAATAATCGAAAATCCGATTTTTAGTAATGCCAGTAATTTGTGAAAGCATACGTAGGTACCTAGGTAAGTACTACTTAATTTTTTTGGTTTAAGGTAGGTAGGTATGACCTGCGGGTCTACCGGCTAAAAACAATGAAGTTAATGTTAACTGTAATTTGACAGATGTATGTGATACATTGCTACTTCGTTTTGGCACAAATAAAAACTTACCAAAGAAAAGAAGCAATGTATCATATCCATCTGTCAAATTACAGTTAACATCTTCATTATTTTTAGCCGGTAGACCCGCTGACCATAAAGAGTTGACAAAAATTGAGGGCGCCACTTTCTATGTAAACACGTCAAAATCACGAATAATTTGGCAACACTGACTATATTTTGTAGGTAGGGTAATATGCCTAGTTAACCGGCCGCCCCCAGTTATCCGGCCCCCCAACAGTTTTTCGAATAAAATAAGAAATTCGTGGCAATTTCTTAACAATTTGGATATTTTCCTGGTAACACTGTTATCGATCTATCGAATGGTATGGACGCCACTAGCGAAACGTTACGTAATATTTTATAATTTGTGTTTCACGTTGAAGCCTACCGCATCTGGGTCGATTTCGCAAGTGGAGATAAAAAAAAATAGTGGAGAGCTCTTACCAAATAGTCAATATTGTCCTTCAGGGCATCGTTAAAAGGTAAATATTTAGTTTGTTCTCAAGGTATGTTGTTATTTATTACTATTTTAACGTTAAATATGGCTTAATAAGCAGATATTTAGTAATATCAAGGGGGCCGCCTTACTAGACAACAAAACCACATGTTTCCAGTATACCGGCCGGGGGCCGGTTAACTGGGACTGAGCTCGATATATTGTTTTGTCTCTTTTTGTTAAAAGAGGGATTCCATAGAAGAATGTATAATGCTATTCCTTTTTATTAAATTTAAAGTACTTTGTATCCAGTACTCGGCCGTCTAAATGTGCTTGTATAAGAAGTTGATTTTTTCTTTTTGTATGGAAACGGGTGGCCGGTTCTACTGGGTGCTTGCCCAGTTTACCGGCCTCCTAGTATACACTAGGAGGCCGGTATACTGGCTATCCTGCAAAATACTCCCAGTACACCGGCCAGCTTTGAAATTTATCTACTAATAAAATTAATTGTGCGTCTCGTGAACAAGCGACGGCGATGTGCCCGCCATCCAGGTCGTTGACCCTCGCTGAATACCTATTTGTCTCTTGTTATTTCCGAAGTGTATGTCAGCGAATTACTCAAACGAACGCTACTGCATTGAACGATGTGTTTTTTTAAGCAGACTTGCCTATTAGCTAGACTTCTTTATTTCTACACTACACTTTAATACTAATCTATATATTATAATTAGAAAAAAAAATACACAAAAAAATTATTATACCTAAGTATATTATTATTGAATACCAATCAATGTTATTGATTGTTAATATTATATTTTTTAGATTATACGTACTTCCGGTCATTATCATAATACCTATAATATTTATTGTTATTGTTTATAAGAGACCTATTGACATTCGGCTTTAGAAACAATTTTTTTGTTAATTATAAAATTATTATTTGTTACCTATGTCTTCTTGATTACTTAAGGGTAATAAAATTATTAATCGAAGATTTAGATTTTCTATAAATTTTCCTATTCCTATATGAAAAACTGCAAGGCTGAAAAGTACAATCAACGATTTTTTTAACTCAAAAATAATAGTTTACATCACAAGCAAAGCCATAGGACAATACTTGTTAAGTATATTATCTGAAATTCAATTTCATACAAAAATCAAAGAAAAATGGACCTTATTTAAACTGGATTAAGAGTCACAGGCCGCTTACTGGGCTAGCTTATCTTTTGCCCAGTATTCGGCCGTCATGTTCTTTGAAAGGCGGCCGGTATACTGGGCAAAGGGGGGCCGGAAATAGGAACAGGGGGGCCGGAAACTGGGCAAATCGTACTTTTTTGGAAAATAATTTCTAATGACAAAACCGACTAATGGAAAATTTCAAAAAAATACAGGTAATTCTCAAGGATATATCCAACAACATAAAAAATAGTTGGGATCGTTACTATTTGTTAAATTTAAGTTACAACTGTTTAAAGTCAACAACTGCCTTAAACGGCCGGAAACTAGGCACTTTACCCTACTTAGATACTGAAAAATTTTGGTTCCATTTTATTTAATTTCAACTCTTTATGGCCAAGCTGTACTGAAGATGAAGTCAAAGATAAATAAAGAATCATCATGCATCGGCCTATATATCTACTGATAATATGATTTATTGATACCTATCTATTGATATTAGACATGGTCGATAATTGGCTCAGTACCGGTACCGGCCAATAGTTGGTCAAAGGGGGCCAATAATTGGACTATGGGTCTATTTTTTCTTCATTTACACAACGCGTTGCGGTCGTTTAGTATGTTGACCACGACGCGAATTTCGCTTTGTGGTATTTCTACGATTACCACAGCGCGTTCTGACCAATTTCGGTCTTTGAGCCTAACATATACATAATTATATACTGGAAGAAAGGTGAAGACCCTATGTCCTTTTCTAAACCTCGGACAAGGCCGTTAATTAAGCGGCTGTTTAATAAGTTGGCTGCGACAACATCGATTTAAAAGTAAAGAATAAGGCAAAACATGTAGTAAGTAGTTTATAAGTTTATCATTCATCATAGTTAACGCCTTGTGAATCATAAATTCACTTTTTTATAATTCTTTGCATAATTATATAACGCATGCCGTGGCAGTCTTTAATTAAGTCTTCACTTAAGATTGTAACCCATAGTTATATAAATGTTGACTTGTGTAAGGTGATTGTACTTGTTGGTTGTCCTTAAATAAACAAAAACAAAAAAAAAGAATATTAAACCTTGGAAAACTGCCATGCATAGGTACGCTATCTTTAAAAATAACTTAGGTGTATTGTACTTTATTTACAACATTTGCTTTACTTACATTATAGTAGTCGCGGTAACATTATGCTGATTAAGATGTTATAGAAACTTACATCGCTTATAGTAGGTACCTAGTAATAGTAAGTTTTAGCCTAATTTATTGTAATTATTTAAGGCGAGGCCAGTTCACGATTTGATGAAAAGATTGATTTTTGAACTTCCAATGTGAAGAACTAATGTAGAATTCTACTTCAGAAAATTTACTGTAGACTGAAAGAGAAACAAAGAAGCACAATAACCGAACAGAATATTGAAAAATGGCATGGTTACTCCGTAAATAAATCCTGAATAACACCATAAAAATAAACTTCAAATCGGCAGATTTCGTTATTTTCAACGACAGTGATATGATTTTTTATGCAAAAAGGATAGCTTTTTTATTGATCTAACACAATAACCGAGTACATTTTTAATAAATGATCCAGTATTTCAGAAACCAATAAAAATGTACTAAATTTCGTCAATTTTTTTGGCGTAGCGACAATTATTTGTGTATGTGTATTTATTTATAGATAATATTATGTATATGTATGTTTATAATATATATACTTATCATATATATTTGAGGTACACACTGTCTGCCCTTCTCAATGTTTTTCCTGTCCCGGGCCTGCTGGAAGAAATTTCAATGTGAAATAAGTTGTGCCCTTGTACAATTCTTCTGTCCATTTCTTTTCCGTTTGTAATTGTGTGTGTACAGAACTAATAAATAAATAAATAAATAAATAAAGTTATGCAACATTCAACCTTATTCTAAAGACATAGTGAAAGAGCAAATTTCGGGAACTGCCTCGCCTTAAGTACAAGCGTTACGAATACGGACAGGGATGTTAGGTTGGTCGGAGAACAAACCATCTATTCCAGCATTAAGATAAGCCCTTATTTCACTACTTAAGTCACCAATATCATCACCATTAGTACTGCTTCGGTATTCTACTGGCAAAAATGAGTTTTCAGCCCGAAAAGTGTAAGGATGCACCTTCAATCCAGCCGCATGAGCATCGTGGACAAAACTAGTTGCTTGGCCTAGTCTGTTGTTAGAATCGCGAGGAATAATGGAGGTCTTGTCAGGACCTACGGCGTAAGCATATTTGGCCACTTCTTTGAGACCCTGAGGCGTGGACATGTCGCCATATGTGTATCCTGTTCCGGCGATCACTTGGTCGTATGGCATCAGAGTTGTGTCACTTTCGAGGAGTTGTAGCAGCCTCAGATTGGTAATTTCTTTCAGTTCCTTCAAGTTCGTTATTTCGAACGACTGGATATAAATTGGGGACTTCCGACTCCGATATCCATTTTTGTGCAGTATATCCACTACGGCTCTCTCCATTGGCAAACCTAGATTCTTGAAGTGGGAACTGTGCTTTATTTCGGGATAAATTCCAATAGTGCGTTTTTGGCTCAATTCTAAGCTCTTTACCAAATCGATGATTTCCTGGAAAATGGGAACGGTGAAAGCTCCATCCAATCTTGCGTTTCCTGGTCTAACATCAGGGATGCGTTCTTTAGCTCGTAGCGTTTTGATTTCTTCTAAAGTGAAGTCTTCTGTGAACCAACCGGTGACTTCATTGCCGTCTACGGTTTGGTTTCGACGACGAGATGCAAATTCTGGATGCTCAGATACATCAGTTGTCAGATCTAGTACATTGTCGTGTCGGGCTATGAGTTGCCCATCCTTTGTCATGACAAGATCTGGTTCAACATAGTCTGTTCCGAGGGTGATTGCTAGGGCGTAAGAACCGAGGGTGTGTTCAGGAACGTACCCGCTAGCTCCTCTGTGACCGATCACCAAGGGGTTGCATTCCTTGATAACAGCTTTTCCCGGTTCATTTTGGGAGACTATTGACACTGGAACAGCTAAGCTGACTGCCAACCCGACCAAAAGTAACGCACATACCTTGGTAAGCATTGTGCACCTGTAAATAGTAATATTTTTTAACCTTAATATATTTATGAGCACAGCCAGCGTTCACATAAATAGAATCTAAATTAGTTGCTTTACAATAGCGAAACAAGAAAAATAGTTAACTACTTTACATAACGTTGACGTAATAAAGTATAAAAATCGTTTTACATTGAAATTAAAACAACTTCTAGTCTGCTTAGTTTTGTGCAATAATGAAATCTAACGAGCACAAACTACCTAGATGGGGTTGTATTTTATGGGTGGCCCTCTTCCGGATCTATCATCAGATCAGCTCAATGATACCATAATATTACATTGCCTCCCAGGTTCTGACCCATGTTCAAAGTCTCTAGCTAATCGGGAAGATAGTAATGATCGTTTGCTAGAGTGAACCTAGAAAGCAACCTAATAAAATGCAACCATAGATATTATTGACTCAAAAATTATTATTTAGTCAAAGGTGTCATTAAAATAATTAGTCCCTGACATTGTGTTATGTTATTGAACTCTAATCCGTGTAGTACCTACGACTACGTAAATAAATTAAATCTAGTTCGCTAACGATATGGCCAAGGTAAAGGTACAACCTACAACTAAGTATTAAGTGGGCATCACCAGTTGGCAGAAAAATAAGTAAAAATAGTGCACACAACATACCGTTATTGATGACACGGAGAACACAGTTACCTCACTACTACTACTAAACAACAATGTACCTAGATTAAAATACTCACAAGTCAAACGTCATCTGGCACTCACGATTTGAGTAAAACAGGTAACATGAAGAGGAAAATCGTCTGTCGTCATCTTTCTGCGGTTCATTTTGTTGTTGTGCGTGCAAACACAAGTGCTAAACCAAGGTCGTGTAGGTACCTAGGCCACCTTGGCAAGTAAAATGTCATGCAAATAATTAGGGAAATTCGATCACGAATTTCATTTCTACTCTCTTATTGCAGTATGTGAATGATACCTAGGTAATATACAAACGCAAAACCTCTTTAGGTGGTGATTGTGCTCATGAATATAATAACTTTTACTATGGGGCCAACTCTGCAACTCAACAAAAAAATCTGCTGTTTCATACAAGTTGTCAATACCTACTCGACTAGAATGTTGTATGAAACAGTACCCTTAGCACGAACAGCTATCGAGAAAAAAACGCGCGTAAAATTACTTGATAGACAATTCTCTATGGAAAATTTCATTTCCCTTATCGGCGATAGATGGCGCTGTACAAATTTCCAATACAAAATTTATCTATCGAATAATTTTACGCGCGTTATGTTTATCGATAGCTGTTCGTGCTAAGGATACCTACAGCTGATTTTTTTTGTTGAGTTGCAGAGTAGGTAGGTATTGGCCCCATAGTTGGCCCAAAAGTTCATATTCATGGGCACATTCACGACCTAAAAGGTTTTGCGTTTATTCATTAACACGTTGTATGGTTTATTTTTACTTTTCTTGCAAAATATAAATAATGTATAGTTATGTAAGTTTTTCGAAATATTTAAAGTTGGTACATAGGCAGTATAGGCACAGAATACATAATAGTACAAGTACATAGGTAGTTTTCGTCAGTATTTTTTTCTGAGAAGAGAATGGTTAGTTCTGCAAATAATTTGGACTGAATAGCCTGCTGTAAATTTTATATTTACCAAAATCTGAATTTTAGTTTTGGATTCTACGCTGTAAATAAAAAATTGTACCTACTTAGGTAGGTTTTTTTTCTACCAACTTTGGTCTACTCGGCTGTACATAGTGAAGTTTATCAATAGCAGCTGGTAAATGACATAGTTAGTATAAGATAAGGTGAAGTACCGCAACTATCAGTACAAGCTCACCAACTTATCTCTGCCTGCAGTTGGAGAAGAAATATTCGTAAATTATTGTCTTAATTCTAAACAATCAGGTTCATTTTTCCGTAACTTTTCTTCTGGATTCTCAAACCTTAACTTGAAAAGATTCACGTAAGTGTGAGATACGTATTGCATGTTCTACTTAGTTAACATTATTTAAGACACAAAAACTTTTTGTTATTAATAAAACAAAATAAAAAACTTTTCACGCTAATTTAGAACGAATTAGTAACCAAAATTATTTGATATTACTGTTATTTCGGTTAAAATAAAATCTTTACTTTTGATCAAACATTTTTATTGACATAAGTCATTTTGTCCAAGATTTCCTAAGCCTAAACAATCAAAGTTGTTTGCTTAATTAAGAGGATACGTAAAAAAAATATCACTTTTTGATGTAAAGCCATAATAGGTCGCTGAAAGATCCTACAAACAATAATCTGAAATTAAGATAAGTATAATATTTTTTTATTCTTTCTCCAGACACGTATTGAACCAGAAACACGATTCAGTGATTTTGGCTCGATACATTTTAATTTCGAAAATACCTCTTAAAAATTCTTAAGTTTGGAATTAGGCTTAGAAACAACGTAAGGTACCTCTACTCATGTCGAAATTGCTTTTAAATAATGTATATAAATGATCAATATTTACAATCGTGTAAGAAGCATTTCTCTTTAGTCGCTATGGTTATACCTAACTATTCGATTTCCTGATTTTTCGCCTAATCTACCAAATCGGTCTCGCTCTGGCGCGCGACGTTTACTCTCTGCTATCTCGCTTTACGCTTTATTTTATACAATCAAATCTTACTTATATTTTTCTTCGCAATATATCCATATCCATCAGCCATTTTTATTGTCCCCACTGCTGGGGCACAGGCCTTCCTTATGGGTGGATAAGGAGGATGGGCCACATAACCTACCACGCGGGCCCAACGCGGATTGGTGGGTAGCCGGGACCGAACGGCTGAACGTGCCTTCCGAAACACGGAGGAGCTCGAGATAATACATTTTTGGTCACCCAACCCATCCCATGACCGACCTTGCGAAAGTTGCTTAACCTCCGCAATCACTGGACCAGGCGTTAAACCACTGAGCCATGGAGTATCGCAATAAATAGTTATTTATTTTCACCGAATTATTTGTAACAAAATACCGCATGTTTTGTTCCCCTTTTAACTTTAATTACTCAGCACAGTATACCAATAAACATTAATATTCTAATCCAGCTTAAAGGTGATACAGACGTTGAAGATGACGTACACCTGAATATCTCACTGACGCACGGTTTACGTAGTCTAACCAGAACATCAGGCTGTTCAGCAAAAAGGCCGTCAATTCCCGCAGCAAGGAAAGCTTTCATTTCACCAGCAGCGTCACCAAGGTCGTTAGGCGCTCCACTGCTGCGGAATTCTGATGGGAGGAACGTGTTCTCCGATCTGAATGTCCAAGGGTGCACTTTTAATCCCGCGGCGTGGGCATATCTCACAAACGACGTTGTACGCCCCAAAGTATTATTCGCATTTCGCTGAATTATGTGAACCTTCTCCGGACCAACGGCATAAGCATACGTCGCTATTTCTCGTAGACCTTCTGAAGTAGCCATCGTCAAGTATGTGACATTGGTTCCAAGCAAAACTTGATCGTATGGCCTTGAAGTGTCCATAAGTTGCAGAAGTCGAAGGTCAGTCATAGTTTTTAGTTGTTTCAAGTTACTTATTTCAAATGATTGGATGTAGATGGGAGCATCTCGACCGACGTAGCCATTACTGTGCAACAAATCTACAAGTGGCTCTTCCATAGCCAATCCAAGCCTTTGGAAATGTGATGGATGTTTGATTTCAAGGTAAATGCCGATCTCTCGACAGTTTATTGTACTCATGCTTTTGGCTAAATTTATAATTTCCTCCATGGTTGGAACTTCAAAGGCCAGATCCATACGAGCATTGCCTGGCCTGATACCTGGGATACGTTCAATAGCGCGAAGGGTCTTAATTTCGGCTAAAGTGAAGTCTTCAGTAAACCAGCCGTTCACATTGACGCCATCAACTGATTGGCTTCGGGAGCGGTTGGCGAATTCTGGTCTAGTAGCGACGTCTGTGGTAAGGTCTAGTTGGTTGTCGTGTCTGGCGATTAAGTGGCCGTCCCTTGTCATGACGACGTCTGGTTCAATGTAGTCGGCACCCATTATTACTGCGAGTGCGTAGGCGCCTAGGGTATGCTCTGGAATGTACCCACTTGCACCACGATGGGCTATCACCAACGGCAAACAGGCGTCGGCTGACGTCAAATCTTTCCCGTTAACGTTTGGCACGCCCATTATGAAGATGCTTATTAACAGCATACAATCTTCCTTTCTCCTGCAAACTGTTGGCAAACAATAAATTGTATAAGAAATATAAAAGATAAGAATATTTTAAATCGTGCAAGACTTTTGTTACATAATAAATTAGCTAGGTACATTGTCAACCCAATTTGTTTGTGTTTGATAAGTAGTTTTTATTCATTGTACAATGAGTCAGGTAATTTTAAAATCTTGACTTTTGTACTTCCAGGAGTAGGTAATCAGTGCATAAATACAGTCATATTTTATTTCTAAAGCTGTTTTAAAAATATTTTAATAACTTACCCATTTTTATGTGCTTCGTAATGTTACAAGAGGTTGTTCTTACAAAATGACGTTTTAAACAAAGTGTATAAAATTATATTTGCAGGATTACGAGGGTCATGACAAAAGTGTTTAGATACTCTTTACTCAATAATTTGGTAGTGGCAAGTTAAACACCATCGTAAACACTGGTGATACTAAAATTTAAACATAGCCTACACATTTATGCTTATTTTTGTAAGAATCTGGAGTCATATTTTTGAATCATTAATTTTAAATTGTTCGTGTAATTTTAGTTGCAATGTGACATTAAGTCACAATTTTTAAGACACAAAAACTTCAAGACATAAAGTATAATAATTAACATTGTTATTAATTACATAAAATAAAAAACTTCCCGCGCTTATTTTGGATGACGATAAACTAAAATTATTTGAAACGTTATTATTTCGGTTAAAATAAAATCTTTACTTTTGGATTTAACATTTTTATTGATATGTGGTGCTATTTTATCCAAAATTCTCTAGGCCTAAACAACCAACGTTATTTTTGTAAAAACATACCGTTTGTTCCCTTTTTAATTAGGCTGTCTTAGCTACAGCTTCATTTTCACTTTTAATTACTCATCACAGTACTAATAAATATTAATACACTAATCCAGCTTAAAGGTGATAAAGACGTTGAAGATGACGTACACCTGGATATCTCACTGACGCATGGTTCACGTAGTCTAACCAGAACATCAGGCTGGTCAACAAAGAGGCCATCTATTCCCGTAGCAATGAAAGCTTTTATTTCACCAGCAGCGTCACCAAGGTCGTTGGGAAATTCACTGCTGCGGAATTCTGCCGGCAGAAACGTGTTTTCCGACCTGAACGTCCAAGGGTGCACTTTTAATCCCGCAGCGTGGGCATATCTCACAAAAGGCGTTGGACTCCCTAAAGTATTATTCACATTTCGCTGAATTATGTAAGTTTTCTCCGGACCAACAGCATAAGCGTACGTCGCTATTTCTCGTAGTCCTTCTGGAGTGGCCATCGTCAAGTATGTGACGTCAGTTCCAAGCAAAACTTGATCGTATGGCCTTGAAGCACCCAGCAATTGCAGTAGTCGAAGGTCAGTCATGGTTTTTAGTTCCTTCAAGTTACTTATTTCAAAAGATTGGATGTAGATGGGAGCATCTCGACCGACGTAGCCATTACTATGCAACAATTCTACAAGTGGCTTTTCCATAGCCAATCCAAGCCTTTGGAAATGTGATGGATGTTTGATTTCAGGGTAAATGCCGATCTCTCGACAGTTTATTGTACTCATGCTTTTGGCTAAATCTATAATTTCCTCCATGGTTGGAACTTCAAAGGCCAGATCCATACGAGCATTGCCTGGCCTGATACCTGGGATACGTTCAATAGCGCGAAGGGTCTTAATTTCGGCTAAAGTGAAGTCTTCAGTAAACCAGCCGTTCACATTGACGCCATCAACTGATTGGCTTCGGGAGCGGTTGGCGAATTCTGGTCTAGTAGCGACGTCTGTGGTAAGGTCTAGTTGGTTGTCGTGTCTGGCGATTATGTGGCCGTCTCTTGTCATGACGACGTCTGGTTCAATGTAGTCGGCACCCATGGTTACTGCGAGGGCGTAGGCGCCTAGGGTATGCTCTGGAATGTACCCACTTGCACCTCGATGAGCTATCACCAACGGCAAACAGGCGTCAGCTGACGTCAAATCTTTCCCGTTAACGTTTGGCACGGCCATTATGCAGATGCTTATTAACAGCTTCCAATCTAACTTTTTTCTGATAACTGTTGACAAACAATAAATTGTATCAAAAATTCAAAGAGAATAAGACTTTTGTTACAAAATAATTAGCTAAGTACATTGTCCATCCAATTTGTTTCTGTTAGTTTTTATTCATTCAATTCAGGAGTAGGTAATCAGTGCATATATTCATATTTTATTTCTAATGCATTGTAAAAATATTTTAATAACTTACCCATTTTATGTGCTTAGTCTTCTATTGTTCTTACAAAATGACGTTGTAAACAAAGTGTATAAAATTATATTGCAGGATTAAGAGTTATTTATTATACTCCAGTACAGGTAAAGATAAAAAGATAAGTTTTTCTATAATTTAGGCCGCTAAGTATTGAAAAACTTTCAGAATTTCTGTCAGCACTGTTTTAATTTGTTCAACTGAACGAAATAACGATGTTAACTAAACTATACCTAGCTAGGTAGGTACTTACAGTTTTTCTATCAGTTACAAGTTACAAACGTAGTCAGAATTTGCGGAACAAATCGTCCTTTATTGTTTGTCTGATTCATATTTTACTTTTAAAACTATGAATATATTATGTTGGTATTTAGCAACAGTGTGGTATAACTATTTGCTTTGTTTTTTTTTTAATTTTACTACGTGGTGGAAGTTAAGTTAGATTTTATCAGCTCTATCTGCATAATAAGTAAAAACATTGCGGACTGTTTTTCTTGGGAGTGTAAAATCATTTACTGTGTAAAAAACTAGGTATATTAACTTTATGGTAAAAAACCGGTCAAGCAAGAGCGAGTCGAACTCGCACACCGAGGGTTTCCGTACCATCATAATAAATACACTGCAAAGCTGCAGTATGAGGTCAGCACCATCTCTTGGCCGATAATGGAACTATTTTTTTTCTTAGGCCAGCGCCATCTCTTGACCGATAGTAGAACTAAATAAATTTTTCTTAGGTCAGGGCCATCTGTTGACTGGTAGAGGAACTAAATAATTTTTTGTTTGTTTTTTGAATTTCTAAAAAAGTGTGTTATATTGAGATATCGTTTTATTTTTCTGTAATCTTTACATGAACTACTATAACATAGAATTATTTCAGATTTTTCTATTTGCAAACTTCGCAGAAAAAGGGGGGGGGGGGGGGGGAACGGTATTTTTTTATCATTTTTCATCATAAGTCGACAACTATGCGGCCTAAAAAAAAGAAAAAAATGTTTTAAAATGTGCAAACGGCGCTCTTAACTCTTTTATATGATACCCCACATGACCTAGTCGCCCCACTTAAATTTTTTAAGACCTCTTTTCAGTCCCTGTTGTAAAAAAACTATTTATTATTTTATTTCTTTCTTATTTGCAAAATAGTTGGACAAAGGTCATCTTCAACTATTCCAAATGTCAAGTTGATACCATTAGTAGTTCTCGAGATATCCAGCTGTGACAGACAGACGGACAGACAGACGGACTTAGTCACACCATAAGGGTTTCTTTTTACCATTTTGGTACGGAACCCTAAAAAGAAGAGTTGTAGAGAGAGTGTATTGTGTTTTTAGTGGAGTCTGAAAATTGGGTAGATACCGATTTTCCTACGAACTCAACAAGAAAATATTTTTAACTGACTCCAAAAAAAGGAGGACGCTGTCAAGTCGACAGTATGTTTTTAATTTTTTAAGTAGGTATGTTTTGCCAGAACTTCACCCGTTTTTACCCGATTTAAATAAATCTTTTTTTATCTGAAAGGTGTGTTCAGGTGGGGTCCTATAAAATTTTGACAGAGATTAGTAGTTTTTTCATAATCCTCAAAAATATCATTTACCAATTTACCATCGCACGAGATTTTACGGATTTTCAGGCGTAACTTATTTGTTTATGAACCGATTTAGATATTTTTTTTTTGTTTAAAAGGCATAACCATAGACCAAGGGCGTAACTAATGATTTGAATATTATTTCTTGCTATTTAGAGGTATTTAATTTTGAAGCTGTATTTGTTTTTAGGTTTTTTGAAGGTTTTTTTTAATTTATTCTTTACTTACTGGCTAAAGGCTAATAGGTACTATTATTCATTGGGAAGCAATCGCTTATTGTGACAGATTCTTTTTTTTGTATATCATTATACCTAAGTAGGTACTTGTAATCTGAGATAAGATTCTGTTAACATTTTATTTTGCTATAAATGTGTTATCGTTTTGTAAGTAGGTAGGTATGTACCTATTGTTAGTGTTCTCAGTTGTTCGTCACATCAATGACATGAAAATAACGTTTGAACCGTGATGGATTATACACTACCTAGGTACCACGCATAGGTACCTATTTATTGAAAAAAAAACGCGCATGGATGGTCACCATGCGTGATTTTTTAGTACATATAGGTACCAACTTTTTATTTTACGTATAACAAAATGTTCGATACTAACGTAATCTCACAATGAAAACTCGATGTGTACGACAGTAACAAAATTCGCAGCAGGGTACATATTTCGACCTCAAGCACAAATACCACAATAATAAAAAAGGTACTTACTTACTAGGCATCCTCAAGTAGGGTTATATAGGTACCTACTAGTAGGTCGAAGGTCGAGTCGAAAGAAATCCGAAAAAGTTTTAATGTTAATTTTTATTTAGTTTTTTATTTCTACTAAAATGTAACCTTTATAAGTATAGTTTTTTCGTTTCGAAAAAATAATAATTAGTGCATACTGGCCGGTGTACCAAATAATCCAACCCGTTATTGCAATATAAAGCGTTTTATCGCCATTTTATTAAAAACAATCACACCCCCGGGTGCACGGTGCACCACCCCCGTGTTGACACAGAGATTACGTTAGGGTTGGCACATGCATTTTATAATGCCTTAAGAGGTTTTTAACGTTAAAAATCATTTTTATGTTACTAGGATGTCATTAGGTAATTATTTAATGAAACGGTAAATACTTCAATTATAGTTTAGACGTAAAAAACAATCTTAGTATCTACCTAAGTGATGGGACATGGCCCAATTGTCTCTCGGTCTTAGTTATAAGCCTAAACTTGGGTACCAATATGCATTAAAAGTTTTACTATTTAAGTAATTAAAAAATCTTAAACCAACTTGGTTAGAAACAACAAGGTAGGTACTTATTACTAAAATATGTAGGTACAATAAATATTATAAAGTCCTACGTTAGGATATGAGAAGATATTATATCACATGGTAGCGACTTATATTATTGTTATTGCGAAGTCTCTTAACTGATATGATAAGTTTTATCATGTGGGTGTGTGCTGTGTGTGTCATTTTGCTTCGTGAGATAATTATATTTTTAAGAACTCATATTAAATTCCGTTTTAATTGATAGATCACCTGTATCAGGATTTTGTGGAAGCAAAAACCTGGTCGTTTAACCTGCAGGCCGCTTACCTACTTAGCACCTGCCTGCCTAGCATGACCGATTTATATCGCGTGTTATAGCGTTTTATCACGTTTAACTGTCAAAAAGACAAAGGAATTTGACAGTTGAGTGTCGATAAAATGCTACATCACGCGATATAAATCGGTCATGCTAGGCAGGCAGATGTATCAGGTGGAGGTGGTATCACCCAGTTAAAAACAGCTGAATAATCTTATCGGGATCCACGAAATAGTGGAACGGCGTATTTTTTTTTCATTTAAAGATTGTTGTATTATCTCTGTTCAAAAATTCATTACAGCGTTGTCTTCATACAAAGAAATATTTCTACTCTTATCACCATTAAAATGAAATGTAATTTTCATTCCTGGCCGCAGACTTTTTTATCCTAGATCGCCCTATAAAATGGGTGATTTCCTTTATTGAATGTTTAAATGTGCAAATAAATAAATAATTAACCACGACTCTATTTTTTTAATTTTGATAACCCTGGCTTAGTTCGATGATCCCCAGCGCATCCCTGGGTGATTTCGTTTGTTTTTTCTAACCCTCCGGCGCGCGGCTGTTCTAATCTCGCAGATCGAATTAATAAAGTGACTCGTTTATCATTATTGTAAGCTGTGAATGCGAAATCAGACATTGATTTGGTAAGGGTGAACGTCTAAATCTAAATTCGCAGTCAAATTAAGAAGTTTATTATTTTTTAAAGAGCTTTAAGGATAAAAAAAACACGTTTATGTGGGCTCTAATCTAACTTAGTTGCAAATCACTCTTTGCTATTTCGTACTATGCTACAACAACAATCATAGGCGTAGCCAGGTTCTGGGTTCCGGGCCAGGGGGGGGGCAAATTTATTGTATGGCAAATAAGAACTTTTATTGATAACAATTGATAGTTAGTTGGAGGTAAACAAAATCCAGGCTGCCCCTCCCTGCCCCCCCCCCCTCGGTACGCCCATGGCTACAATAATTAATGGTTGCTACATTGCTACATGCTACAATAATTAATAATTAGTGGTTACACCCGTATTCCCAAATGTTACTATTAAAAATAGTTTCCTTCGTTTTTGCCAATATGATAATGTTATACATAAAATATGGAAGATAAAATAACTAAGTATTACATAATTATGTATGGACAGTCCGTTGACGCTGAGGCTACCACAACTGGGTTATCTATCACTTTCAATAAATTTTAAACTTAATATTATTAATAAGTAAAATTATTGCTAATAGCACTAGCAATGTTATCGCATCACGTTTTGGCTGGTAGAAATCCGAAATGCTCTTTCTTGTCAAGTTTTGAAGGGTTCATGAACAAAACTACTTATAGTTTATTAATTAAAGTTTGAAATGTGTTGCTGTCAATATTTATTGAAAGTTTTAATTATTGACACTAAATTCGTGCATTATAGGTAATTTGATTGACGATTCATAATTTTATTCAATAACAATGTTATATTAACGATGTGACCTTAAACATTATACTTAATAAATAAGGACGTTCCCACGATTCATTTGCGAGCAAATCATATCGCCTCAGGGAATGTATTCCTGTCTCTCCCCGGGGATCTGTAGGCACAGGGTTGTCCTAACATTGTTACAATAACAACCGCACTATTGGGATACCATGCCACTCAGAGACCCCTTTACAAACCAAATACTAAATAATCAAATCGGCAAAGATTTCATTTCCATTGTGTTGGTAAATTAAATTAAGATAGGTACTTACCTACGAGTACTTACTGCTATTGTAGGATTGAAACTGAATTCTAAAATATTATTATAATTAAGAAAAAACTTAAGTACCTATAGAAATAATCTGTATTAATTTATTCTATTAATAATTCCAATAATAATATTTGTTGACTCTCATGTAGATCATGTACCTAAGTTAAAACATTTAAATCGAGCCTGCCTGCCTAGCATGACTGATTTATATCGCGTGATATAGATGAAGGTAAAAAATGTATTTCAGTCTTCTTAGATCTAAAAAAAGCCTTCGACACCGTTTCTGGCCCCATCCTTCTGAGTAAATTAGAAAAAATTGGTATCCGTGGTGAACAGTTACAATTATTTAAAGACTACCTATCCGATAGAAAACAAAAAGTTAAATTAGAAAACTGTATTAGTGATGATGTTGATGTTACATACGGTGTTCCTCAGGGGACTGTGTTGGGCCCTACCTTGTTCCTCATCTACATTAACGACCTATGTCAAATGAATCTTCTAAACGCAAAAATATTTTCTTACGCTGATGACACAGCAATAGTTTTCTCCGGTTCCAGCTGGAATAATATTAAAGTAGATGCTGAGCGGGGTATGGCTCAAGTAGCATTATGGCTGCAAAACAATCTCCTCACTCTTAACACGCTCAAAACAAACTATATATGTTTCAGTATATATGATAGCTCACAACCGTGTTCAGACTACAATTTAAAAATACATACTTGTAGTAACTTGGTAGGTTATGTCTGTAACTGTCCACAAATAAATAAAGTGCGGTGTGTTAAATATCTGGGTGTAATGTTGGACCAGAGATTATCATGGTATCCCCAAATAGAAAAAATTAAATCTAGAATACGTAAATTCAACTGGATTTTTAAAACCCTGAGACATATAGTCCCAAAGAACATATCAGATGGTGCTGGCATATCTAGAAATCTATTGAACGAAATATATATCTCCCTAGTTCAATCCATAATAATTTATTGTATCCCGGTTTGGGGTGGTGCACTTAAAACGCGTTTCCTGGAGGTCGAACGAGCCCAGCGTACTCTTTTAAAACTAATGTATTTCAAGAATAGGACTTTTTCAACACAGGAGCTTTACCAAATAACCAATTTACTATCTATACGTAAACTATACATCGTGCACACTATACTAAAAAAACATAAAAACATAACTTTCTGTCCAACTAATGTGGGTAGAAGGGGAAAGAAAAATGTGGTTCCACTTCCTTATAATAAAACAATGTTCGCAAGAGCACAATACGAAGCAAGGTCAGCGTTTTTATATAATAAAATAAATAAAGAGATACATATATATGATAAACCTATTTATGAGTGTAAGTCAGTATTAACAAATTGGATACATAAATTAACCTACATCGAAACTGAAAGTCTATTGGAATATATAAAATAAACACAGTAAATACATTATATTATTATTGTTATAACTTTATTTCATTTAAAAAGAATGTAATTTACATAGAAGCATTTAACATAGAAATATACATAAACATACAATAATTAACATTAGTAAGTACTTACCTAGCTATAATCTATTCTAAACCTAAAGTGCCATAAATAAAAAAATAAATAAAAAATCTTTTCTTAATAAGGATTAATATTTTAATAGAAACTAAGTTTTATAACTAAGTATTTAGATAAGGAAATTTCATTGACTGTCATAGATAAATAAGTAATACAGAGCGGAGTCCCTTGGCACAGGCATTTTTTTGCTTAAAAGGGGGCTTCAAAAATTATTTGTTATTGTGTCATGAAAGTGAATAAACATTATTTTATTTATTTATTTTATTTTATAGCGTTTTATCACGTTTAACTGTCAAACAAACAAAGCAGTTTGATAGTTGAGTGTCGATAAAATGCTATATCACGCGATATAAATCGGACATGCTAGGCAGGCTGACATAGGTATGACAAACCACAGATAATATAATACTATACTAGTTACTGTTGACAAACTAATCTATTACCTATTATTAATTTCAAGTCACACAATTGGTTCGATTAGGCTAGCCTATTGTTCATGTAAATATTTGAAACTATTTGTGTTGTTGACTTGTCTTGCTTATAAATTATGATCATAACATAACTCAAACCTAACAAAATAATAATGTAGGTATCTATTATATGTTTTACCGATAGTCCAAACAAGTTTGGGCCCAAGTTTTTCGTGGTTGGCCCCATAGTAAAAATTGTTCATTCACGTGGTCTGAAATCCCCTTTTCATTCCGATTTCCAACAGATATACTTAAAAAATAACGGTGTATATCTCAACTTGACCCCTGTCTATAACTTTAACATATTTTTAATAATTTCTATAGGGTATTTGATGCCTAAAATAAATGGGTAAATTAAATTAAAAAAAAACTCATACCTACTTATCATAGCAACAAGGTATTGCACTTTTGCAAAACCACCATAAATTCTTCGCTTCATCGAAATGCATAAAAAAGCACACAGGAATGTTTGAAGACATCACCTGACAGATATATTACCAGAAGTGATACAGCTAAGTGGCTAATAGCCGGGTAGGCAAACTAGGGCGGGGCAGGTCCGCCCTCGGAACCTTTTTGTTTGACAGGGCGACTCGAAAAAAGTAGACACTAGAAAAATTAAGATTTGAAAAGTGTCGGACAGAATTTATGGAATTTTTAAAACCTTTTGCAATGGACAAAATATACGAGTAGGTACCTACTTTAATTTCAAATTAAGGCAACTGATGCTATTCAATAGGGATGATGACTAATGAATAAAATAACGAAATACTAATAAAAATCGTAAACATATTAATTTTTTAGAGTAGCTTGTATACCTCTTGGTTTTATATATTGCATATTATTTATTTTATGACCCTTCAAAGTTGGGTGGACAAGTCCATTTAAAAAGTATAAAATTTATTAAAATAAATGATACCTTTAATTAGTCCGTAAAATGTATAGCAAATTTGTCTAAGAAACTATTTTGATAAACACAATATTTAATATAGCTGCCGAACAAATTTCCTACGCGTTGCATACAAACTTCTCAGGCGTGACGTCATAACTAGGAAGCCATTAGTATGGAGCGTTTTTGGGCGAGTCCATTTGTGTGCATTTCACACTGTGATATCTCGGGCAGTTTTCATGCTAGCGAATTAATTCTTTTACCAATGTTTCTTTTTTTGAGAGGTAATTTATGTAACATAAAATAAAAAAGTTGTCATCATCCCTATTATTGTACCGTTGCTGATTTCACTTTTACATTTCTCAAAGGTCAATCTGAAAGTCACATAATGAGTCGAAAGACAATTTTACATTTACAATACGCATAAAATTTATTCAATTACACAACTCGTCTTATTATGCCAAAGGTTGCGGCCTTATTAATTTGAAGCGATATAATCGCCTTCGGACGAACCTCCGAGCAAGTTTATCGTGGTACAATGGAATTGAACAATCCAAAGTTTATATCGGACAATCGACAATCGACCGATCGACACGGCAACAATGAGAGGTATTGACGAAATCCTATAAACAGAAAAAGAATATTTAGGACGGCGGGTCCAAGGAAGAAGGGAATAGCGTTAGAGAATGGTATATAATAATTATAATAGTCTATGATTGAGAACCTACTGTAGGTGTAGAGAAAAATACTGTAGGTCAGTGATACTGATTCGTTTCTTCTTGGGAAACTACCAACCTACGTTTTCAAGAATTAAAAAAAAATATATGTTTGTTATTCGCTATATATACATGTTTTATTGGAAAATTTCAATTTTCATCAACGCCAAAATCTTGATAACATAAAATAAAAACCGGTCAAGAGCGAGTCGGACTCGCGCACCGAGGGTTTCCGTACCATCATAATAAATACACTGCAGTTGCTGTAGAATAATAAAATTATTATTGCAGTATTAGGTCAGCACCATCTCTTGGCCGATAGTGGATTTTTCATCATAAGTCGAAAACTATGCGGCCTAAAAAAAGAAAAAAAAGTTTTATAATGTGCAAACAGCGCTCTTTCATATACCATGCACTAGTCGCTTCACTTAAAAATTTTAAGACCCCTTTTCGGTCCCTGTTGTAAAAAAAAAATATTTTTTTATTTCTTTCTTATTTGCAAAATAGTTGGACAAACGTCATCTTAAACTATTCCAAATTTCAAGTTGATACCATTCGTAGTTCTCGAGATATCCAGCTGTGACAGACAGACAGACTGAGTCACACCATACCTTTCCCTTTTTTCCTTTTTTACCATTTTGTACGGAACCCCAAAAACAAAAGAAAAACATTGAAAATATTCAGTTTTTGTAGAAGAATGATTGTAGATTGTAGATTTTGTGGTCTAACTAGGGTTATCATATTTTTAACCGACTTCCAAAAAAGGAGGAGGTTCTATGTTCGTCTGTATATTTGGTTTTTTTTTTGTGTATGTCCACCGATTACTCGAAGACGGCTGGACCGATTGAAATGATTCAAACGTTATTACATTAGGTAAACTCCCAAGTTGGTCCCATTTTTTGAAATTTGGAAATCGGTTCAGTACTTTTCAAGTAATTTTGAAAAAAGCACGAAAATAGTATGATTTTGTGTGAATTACCTCGATGATTGGTCGTATTCAGAGATGTGAATTATTTGAAATACAAGTATTTAAAATACAATTACAAAATACCTATTTGTATTTTGTATTTGAAATACTTTTTTTCAAAATGTATTTAGTATTTTATTTGAAATACTTTTTAAAACGTAATTAGTATTTGTAAAATACAAATTACTTTCTATGTCAAGTCAATGTCAAACAAAACAAAACAACCAATCATAGAGCTAGGTAATTTGTCATGTCAATGTCACTGCCAAACAAAAAACCAATCATGAAGCTCGGTAATTTGACATTTATTTATGTCAATGGATGCATTCCAGCAGACCAATCGCTAAAGAAACGATCACCAAAGCATACATTTTAACCATGGAAAGTAATTTGTTTTAAAGATTAGTTTTATTACTTTCCATTCGTAAAATGTACTCTATGGCGATCAATGATAGCTATTAATTAGACACCTAGAATGCACCCAATATCACCGGGCGTTGAAGGATTAAACACTGATTAAAACTGTCTACCTACTTTCTATCTATATAGGCATTGTATGCAGCTAGCTACATACAATACATTGCATATTATATTGCAAGTATTGCGACTAATTGCTAAAAAGAGAACTACACTAGGCAGGCGTGAGCTACGTTAGCCACGTAAGCCTATCTGGGCGCTAATATAACAATAATAAAAAAAAATACGAAAAAAAGGTATTTTATTTGAAAAAAGTATTTTGAAAATACGTATTTTGTAATAAGAATAAGATAATTATTTTTTTGTTGGAAGAGGGATATTTTAAGTGTAGTCTTTTAACCGACTTAAAAAAGGAGGTTCTCAGTTTGACCCGTATTTAAGTATGTTTCTCCGCGATTATCTTACGTTTGGCTGAGCCGATTTTTATTATATAATATACCTTACCTACAAGGTACCTACACTAAAAATAAAAAAATAAAAAATTGTTTAAAAAAAAACAAAAAACCGACTTCAAAAAACCTGCCTATAAAAACCAAGAAATAATATTCGTAATAATAAAATACGTCTTTTGAAGTCGGGTGGGGCTTTTAGAATAAAAAAAAAAGGAATTTGTACTCCAGCCCCACCCGACTTCAATTGACGTATTTTTATTATTACGAATATTATTTCTTGGTTTTTATAGGTAGGTTTTTTGAAGTCGGTTTTTTGTTTTTTTTTAAACAATTTTGGATTATACTTAATGCGGGAGAAAACAGATGTCTTATTTCCTTATTAATTATTCAGTTTTTCCTTTGCCTTGCATCGCACAGACTAGCGGGCGTATCGAACATACCAATGCAATAGGCCAAATTAAAATTACATCTAATAGCATTATAAGCGTGAATTATTAATTTGAGCACCATTGTCCAAGCTGTGCCGATGAAGACCGATTGAGAGTCGCCTTTCCACTATTAGCGACAAGTGTAGCCAGGGTTGTCACCTTAACATAATAATAGCGTAATTTTTAATGGGGCTCTACTTTAATAGCCTTCAGCCTTGATGAAAAAGGTCTAGAGTAGATTGGTACAATATGTTTATACAATAACATAATAATCACATAAATCAACTTTGTGTGTGTAAGTAAATGATATAAAACCATTCCTAATAAAATAACCAAAGCCAAAGTCCAAAGACATGGTATTAGATATACGGAGAAAAATACCTAAACAAGAACTAAGTATTAAGATAATTAGTATTAGAAAAAATACTAGTAAAAATAGCCCGTAGCCCGTAGCTGCTCACCCGTAGCAGCTACGGGCAGCGGGTGAGTCGATTTTTTCTAGTATTTTTTCTAATATTATTTTAATATAAAAATAGCATTGTGAATGCCTAAATAAAATCTAAAAATCAATACGAACTAAGAATGTTTTCTTATATTTTTTAACGTGAAAATGCGCCCCATGTTTTTAAGTTTAAAACTTCTGTTTAAGGTTATAAATCTTTACAGGTATACTGTTTAGTCCGTTTTAAAAATGTGCTTATTAAAAAAAACAGTAATTTTCAACTGAATTGGACATTGACAACCCTATTTTTCGTGTGCGCTAATGAGATTAAATGTAAAGGCTAATTGTCTCTATTGTAACTAATTGAAAAAAATACTAAACAAGTCTCATTATAAACGATAGGTATATATCAAACACTTATTTTAAGGATTTTAATTATCATAGGTATTGTATTATATTTATCCCCTTATCTACTAATAAAGATTGTATAGCAGATGTATAGTTACACAATGGTTACTCTCTGTCAAACTATTTGAGTTTGACATTGAAAAGAAAGTGACAAAACACTGTGTAACTATACATCTGCAATACAATCTTTATTAGTAAGGGGGTAGGTATGTATATTAATTATATGTGAATGTTTGCATGTTTCAATCAATCACGCAAAAACGGCTGAACGGATTTCGATGAAATTTGGCACACATATAGTTTATAGCCTGGTTTAAAACATAGAATACTTTTTATCCCGGTTAAAAGTTCCTTAGGGATTTTCTGAATGTCCACGCGAAGTTGCGGGGAGAAGGAAGCTATATTAATGATAATAAATTCTGTAATATCAAACTAGTTCATACGATTTAATTAATTGTTTACAAAGCAAAATTGCTTAAATAGGTACTTATACTAATGTAAGTACAATTCTTTATTTTGAAAGATTGAAAAAACACTAATAAAAAACTAAACGATTTAAAATACACTAAAAATACAAAAGATCGGGGCACTTCATTATCTTTGACAATCAGCTATCAATCATGTAAAGCTCGCAAAACAATAATCACATTATCATTCTCCCATAATAACAAATGTATCCCCCAAATGCATAAAGAACCCGCTTTGTAACTTTTTTCCAAATAAAGAATTTTTTTGAGAAATATCGTTGTGGCGCTGCCTCGCTCAAAATCGAACAATGTAAACTTATGAGCGAACGTATTATTTATTGAAAATAAGAAAAAGTTGAATGCGAACCCGCTTGACATATTGTTAAAGGTTCTTATAAAATTATTTGCTATCACGCCAGCGTTTGCTTGTAGCGAGAAGGAATCCTGGCCAGCCAAGACAAACTGCATGTTCTGTACTCTTGTATTGATCAATGTTATTGTCATAATAATTTTACGAATGTACCCAATTTTGTTTTCTTATGAAATGGTAGAAGATAAATCGTTTTCACAAAATTGTTCAATACTATGAATATTTTTTTACGTTAGCTCATCGTTATTGCTCTAACTTATAAGCTAGATCAAGTCAAGGGTCATATTTGGAGGTCAATATAAATAAAATATTTCATTAATGCCTTGAAAAAGCTCTTCGCTTGACAGACAAAGTCTAGTGGGAAACAGTAAACTTTTTCCAAAGCTCTTGATTCTATAAACAATTCTACGCATTTCTAATATTATTATTATGTTCATAGTAACTTTCCATGGTGAATTACTAAAAGCTCCATTAAATCTGTGTCTTGTAGAGCAATTACGTGGCATATAAAAGGGGCACGATTGAAATCCCGGTGTCAGGTTGACAGACGTTGGCCGGCCAGTGTCTAAGCATAAGTAATGGTTATCTTCTCATTATAATAATATGGAGTCCATTTCCAGGACGCTATTAATAATGCTTTGAATGAATTTTTCGAATTCCCAAATGTCATCCAGCTTATTAACCGGCTTCATTTTTTGTTTAAGTTTTATTTGTTTTGGACGAGCGTTTTGGTTTTGGCGCGGTCATCTCGATCTTTCGTTTTTTGTGTTGCGCCACGCAATCCCGCCAGATGAAATATTGTTTGAAGTTAATTAGTTACTGGGTTGGGTACGTTTTTCTATGAAACGTTTACATTGTTTTGTGTGTTTAGGTGTAATATCTCCATCTGTAACTACAAATATTGTAAATCAACTCGGAGAAATAGTTAATTGTTTTCTCCATCGAATTGCGTAAGGAAATACGCCTCAATTGAAATATTGCTCATCACTAGAGTTCGCTCACGAATAAATTAATATGAAGATAATTATGAACGGTGGGTAGCGTAATTAAGAATCGTATTTGCTAACTACAAATACGATATTATGACCGCTTATTCATACTTAATATATAAGTAACAGTCACTACTGAGGTAGCTACCATCACGATCATATTTACGTTCGACCGCGTTAGCGCCCGCCGCCCGAACCGATACCTAATTAAAAATGCTGATTGAAACTAAAATTCATGATTTAAATACGAACAATTTATCAATTGGCCCGTACGTCAAACATCATCTGCAAAAAGATGCCACTAAATGAATAAATTTAGATTCCAAAGCTCATGATCGATAGACTCGTAGATCCGATCTATAGATCATATCGGGCTCGAAAATGGAATGCGTGAGTAAGACAAAATATAATTAATGATCGTCCTTCTAAATTCGAATCGGTTTGGTGTAGACATGTTGGCGTCGACGCAATAAACAAAAGGCAAAAAGTTTTGTTTCGCCCTTTATTCTTTTTTTATTTTCATGTAAAACGTTAGTGGATGCATTCGATTAATCATTCGTGGGTGTATTGTTGCAACTGGCCGGAGGTTGTCGGCCTAGAAGGCTATTGTTGCTGGACCTCCAGTTTTGGTCCTGCAAAAAACATTCACGCCACCTGTGCCAAGTAACGGTCTATTCTATTCAGAGCGACTAAATATAAAATAGATTAGGACCTATTTTATTACAAAATTAACTCGGCACAATGCGATCTTCAAACGCCGATCAAAAAATAATTTGAAATATTGATCTCAACAGATCGTCTTTTCTCACTCTTGGGCAGATTAATGACTGTAATATTTTTTGTGTCATGTACCTAAGTATGAACAATTTAGAACTTATCGACTGTATTCAATGTTACTTTATATTCGATTCGTATAGTCTACATTACACAGTTGATACCTACAGTTTTATTATTATTTATTAGAAAACTAATAAAGTTTGATGTTTTAATACATATTTAAAAAACAGCGTAATGTGTTTGTGTGTGTGATTGAAATTTTTTTTTGAGAAATCAGAAACAACAACATTTATCTAATTACCAAAAGAAATAAAAAATTTGATTTAAATACCTACTACGACAATTTTTACTTTATTTTTTATGTATCCAAGACAATAAATCGTAGTTTCTTAATAATTCCATCCAGAAATTCAACTTTTATACTAATCACTCGAACACAAAGATTGTCATGTCAAACAAATAATTGCTTTCATGCATTTTTTTACTGGAAATACCAAGATCCCTGTAAAATCTTTCACTGAGGATAGATGACTCAAATCGTGGTCAAGCGTCATCGGCGTGGTCTGACAAATGACGATCGTCCCGTCGATTATGACGGATGACGCGTCCTGCCGTAAAGCGATCCGTCACATCAAGGAGAATCGAGCCACAGAACATGCGTTCGGTACAAATAAAAAATAAATATTTCACAACATCATATACCTACATTACCTACACCCTCTGATTGGGTCTTTGAAAACTCGTCATGATGGGTCTCCAAAGTAGCTAGCTAGCATTATGTTATGGAAATCAGAGATAACGGACGTGGTACCAGAAACACCCAGCACCTGAGAAAATTATAGTTACTTTAAATAAAAGTTCGTTTACTAAACTTACCTAGCCGGAGATCGAATTCGGGACCTCAGAGATGGCGACCACTTTGAAAACCGGTGTACAAGCCACTTCACCAAATCTTGGCATCTCAGGCCATAGCACTGAGCAGTTACCAAGGAGTTCCTTCCTACTTAGCGCAACGAAACAAATGACGGTAGTGTTTTTGAATACGGCCAGTACTCGTAGCACGAAGCCATCGAAAAAAATAACGCACGTAAAAACATTTGATAGAGAAATTTAAGGGAAATTTGTACACTGCCATCTACCGCAGCGCTGAAAAGCGAAATTAATTTTTCTATCGAATACTTTTACGCGAGTTTTTTTTCTCGATAGATGTTCGTGCCAGGGGTACAGAGAGGCGCTTCTGTCTCGAACTTTATATTTTGTAGTGAGCGATCAGTCAAATCGAAGGCGCATTGAGCCTTTGCCCGTGGGAAAACACCGGCTTTGTTTGAATCAAAAGTATTTTCAGTATATTCACTTCTCAAGCTTACGCGCTCACTAGACATGAAATAAAACACTTTTAACGGATACTAGCGCGGTTTTATTGAAAGTACTTTGGTAATTAGTTGGTATTTGGTTTGATTTTTGATTTTCCCGACGTTTCGGCACCTTTGCAGCTGCCGTGGTCACGGGGGACTGAAGCTACTTGTGAGCCTACCCTCAAGCGATGAATTTTTTAGAACGTTCAGAAATTAAAATTTATCAAATTTAATTAGTTTAATTTTGGTTTGGTTTTAATTTAATTTTATATGTTAAAAAGAGAGAATCTACTGAAACTACTACCATTTCAAAAAATTGGGAGGCCCCTCCAAGAAAGAAATGGCGAAAGAAAACTTGGAGAGGAAGGCCGACCTCCGTCTTTTATATTAATTAATTTATTTGCAAAAGGAACTAACCGTATCATTAGATCTTACAGTGTGTGTTTGGGGCTTTAGCTTGTGAATGATGGGGTCCCAAGCTGGTGGAATTTTCCAACCATCATCTCTATTGAAATTAGGATATTTATTTATTTCGATAGCCTCGCGGAGCATTCTAGGAATGAATCTACGTTCCCTAGCAAGGATTTGGGGTTTGTCAAATCTAATATAATGGTTGGGCCCCTCAAAGGCGTGTTCACTCACTGCAGACTTGTTATCGCGCCTATGTTTCATGTCAGCTACATGTTCTTTAACCCGGGTCCCTATGCTTCTCTTTGTTTGCCCGATGTAGGAGAGCCCACAGTCACAATCTAGTTTGTAGACACCTGCGGCTTGAAGGGGGATATTACACTTGACAGGTCGTAAGAATTGGTTGATCTTCTTCGGCGGCTTGAAGTAAGTTTTGATTGACGCTCGCTTCAGAATGTTTCCAATCTTGTCAGTGACACCCTTCAAGTATGGTAGGATGGCAGGTTGACGCTCTACTGTAGAGCGTCAACCTGCCATCCTACCATACTTGAAGGGTGTCACTGACAAGATTGGAAACATTCTGAAGCGAGCGTCAATCAAAACTTACTTCAAGCCGCCGAAGAAGATCAACCAATTCTTACGACCTGTCAAGTGTAATATCCCCCTTCAAGCCGCAGGTGTCTACAAACTAGATTGTGACTGTGGGCTCTCCTACATCGGGCAAACAAAGAGAAGCATAGGGACCCGGGTTAAAGAACATGTAGCTGACATGAAACATAGGCGCGATAACAAGTCTGCAGTGAGTGAACACGCCTTTGAGGGGCCCAACCATTATATTAGATTTGACAAACCCCAAATCCTTGCTAGGGAACGTAGATTCATTCCTAGAATGCTCCGCGAGGCTATCGAAATAAATAAATATCCTAATTTCAATAGAGATGATGGTTGGAAAATTCCACCAGCTTGGGACCCCATCATTCACAAGCTAAAGCCCCAAACACACACTGTAAGATCTAATGATACGGTTAGTTCCTTTTGCAAATAAATTAATTAATATAAAAGACGGAGGTCGGCCTTCCTCTCCAAGTTTTCTTTCGCCATTTCTTTCTTGGAGGGGCCTCCCAATTTTTTGAAATGGTAGTAGTTTCAGTAGATTCTCTCTTTTTAACATATAAAATTAAATTAAAACCAAACCAAAATTAAACTAATTAAATTTGATAAATTTTAATTTCTGAACGTTCTAAAAAATTCATCGCTTGAGGGTAGGCTCACAAGTAGCTTCAGTCCCCCGTGACCACGGCAGCTGCAAAGGTGCCGAAACGTCGGGAAAATCAAAAATCAAACCAAATACCAACTAATTACCAAAGTACTTTCAATAAAACCGCGCTAGTATCCGTTAAAAGTGTTTTATTTCATATTTTCAGTATCACAATTTGTTATAACGATATGAACCTAAAATATGAACGCACACTGATATCGGTGCTTGTTCTCATTTTTTGCGAAAAAGTAACAAAGTTGATAATTAGTAGAGGCTTTTAATAATAATACAAGTCATCATAAATTCATTCATGAGTAAGTTAAGCATTGTCGTGTTGTAATTTTTGATAATTATTGAAGTACTACTACCGATAAAGGTAACTAATATACTTACTTACGTTTCATGTTTCTCTGCGAGACATTTCAACCGCCTGTATACTACGTAATTATGTCGTTTACAACAAAATAAGTGTGTTTTTTTGACAATTTTTTTTTGGTTTCATTCGTAGAACACTCCCATGAGGGGATTAAAACGATTCCAAAATGACGGTGTATAGAATAAAAATAAGAAATAATTTTAACTCAAAAATAATGTAACATTTTATAGCATTCATTTCTTTCGAAAACTAAAATTGAATATATTTATCATAATTAAATGCCATTAAAACTTCTCCTGAGATATGAAGGTAATTCTCAGAAAGTCCCATTTTCATATTCGGGACCACTGAACCGAGTTAACATGTAAAAAAACAAACAAATAGCGACCGGTTTTTTTTTCACCTGCCAACACCCATAGCTGGTTTTTTTAACGCCATTTTGAAAATTAAATTATAGGTTATAATTTTAATATGATAGGTGTGTAATATATTTCTTTGGGATCTTTTGAAGATCTTATCTATGGAGTGTTTATTTTCTCTCTTACGATTATTGATCTAAGAGTTTGTAGGATCATTACTCATATTCTAATGGAGGCGTAGGTTTGTATGTTAGGTACCCACTCATGTATTATGTGTATGTACACATCAATGTACTACCCGCTTTTTAACCGACTTCCAAAAAAGGAGGAGGTTCTATGTTCGTCTGTATATTTGTTTTTTTTTTTTTGTGTATGTCCACCGATTACTCGAAGACGGCTGGACCGATTAAAATGATTCAAACGTTATTACATTAGGTACACTCCCAAGTTGGTCCCATTTTTTGAAATTTGGAAATCGGTTCCGTACTTTTCAAGTACTTTTGAAAAAAGCACGAAAATAGTATGATTTTGTGTGAATTACCTCGATGATTGGTCGTATTACTTCTTTGTTTATGAACTGAATAAGATAATATTTTTTTTGTTGGAAGAGGGATATCTTAAGTGTAGTTTTTTAACCGACTTAAAAAAGGAGGTTCTCAGTTTGACCCGTATTTAAGTATGTTTCTCCGCGATTATCTTACGTTTGGCTGAGCCGATTTTTCTACACTAAAAATAAAAAAATAAAAAATTGTTTAAAAAAAAATCAAAAAACCGACTTCAAAAAACCTACCTCTAAAAAGCAAGAAATAATATTCGTAATAATAAAAATACGTCAATTGAAGTCGGGTGGGGCTTTTAGAATAAAAAAAAAGGAATTTGTACTCCAGCCCCACCCGACTTCAATAGACGTATTTTTATTATTTATTTTTATTTATTTTATTTTATTGATATTTGGGGGGTTTACAGCTCCAATACAGCATAGTATAGAAAAATAAAAACTAAAAGCCTATTAAAAACCTCCACAGGTATGTAACAAGTTTAAAGTAAAATGATTAAGCCAATGCTTTAAAAAGGATAAATTACATTAATAGAAAATAGAACCACAAACTATGGCCAAAGAAAATACGTAATTATGTGCTCATTAACATGTGAATAAAATTTACTTATACCTACCCATTTAATTAACAGAGCTTAGGTATACAATCAACTGCCAACATTATACCACGTAGCGGCCACTCTGAGTCTCCTTAGGCAGTATTTTGGGCAAAGAAACTCAAGCGTACAGTTCGCCTGATAGTTGCTGTGCTTGTCACAAACAGATCAAAGTCATATTACGAATATTATTTCTTGCTTTTTAGAGGTAGGTTTTTTGAAGTCGGTTTTTTGTTTTTTTTTAAACAATTTTTTGATAATAGTATCCACTGAGGTACTTATTTCATAATAGTACATTATGAGACAAGTTAGCTTAGGTTGCTCATTGCACACAAGGCTGTGGGTTGCAGCCCGAGCCGCAGGCGAGGGCGTAACTCAGCCGAGTGTGCAATAAGCAAGAGCTCACGAGTTTCATACGACGTTTTTCAACACATTTGCGAGGAAAAAACAAAGTAATTTATCACACAGTAACAAATATGGCAAAAACAAAATATGATAATTATGGGAAAAGGCGCGCATGTTTTTTTTGTTTTTTTTTTTCAGACGCCCAACGCAAGAATATTTTGCGAACAAAGGGGTGAGGAGCATACAGCCTACTACTAATACTTCAAAACTATAATTTTAAGTGACAAAATGCAAATATTTTAATATTTTATAACAAAATATTGTGAATTATGAATAATTTGATAATACTTATATATTAATTTGACTTAATTAGGGAGTTAGATCCTTATTTATTCCAAAAATGTATATGAATTTTCAGCAGCATAAAACCTCTTTGTTGTCAAAAAAAATAAGTGTATCTATTACCCGGCTAAATTGGGAATGCTCTGTTTACTCGCATAGAACTTGCAGTAAGGTACTAATTTAACTTTGTAGGGTTAATTCTATTACGAACTTGTGTTTTATATATTATTGCACGCGTTTGTTATAGCTCGGTTTATGGCCCTAAAAGCGATGTATTAGGGCTCACTTTACGAGCAAGTGTGTTGAAAATAAATTTTTACTTTTGAATGGTTTTTTACTGAAATATCTTACATAGAGGTTTACCATAAAAACGAAACCCTCTTTTTAGTTTTATCAATTTATGTATACCTAAAACAAAAAATAGTGCTCATCTAGCACTCAGAACCTATTTATCTTATTATGTAATTATATATCATATTGGTTTTCAATAAAAAAAAAGTTAAAACGACCCGGTTGAAACAAAAACAACATTTTTAAGACAGTTTGCTATCAAAAAATTACAAGCAATAAAGATAGAATCTACAAAGAATCCGCTGAGATTGCGGAGCCTGTAACATCGGGCTATTCTTATAAATGACACTTTTTCTACTATATTAAAGACATTGTTTTTTAGCCCCGAAAAAAATGGCGGCCAGAGACAAAAGACGATCGGAGATGAACCCAAGATAACGGACAATAAATAACACGTAGGTTCGGCGTCTGTTAAATGTATAATAGACCTCCTGCGCCATTAATCAGAGCTTTAGGATTTGGAAATGAAAATCCATTTGTTTGTGGAACTATTTACATAAAGTTTTTAGGTATTTCATGAAAATTATGGAAATTCTGAGCAGGTATTAATAGGTGCACCTATTATATAAGTGGGCGCGACCACTAACCACTACGATGTATGCCAGTTAGAATACTTACACGCACGTAGGTACGTACATACGTACAATACCTACATTACGTTATATTATTCGTAAAATTCTTAATTCCCATTACGTTTACAACCAATGCCTTAATTAAGTACAGTATGAAATTAATATTCACATACCATTAAAAAGTAAAATAAATGGCAAAGAATCAATTCCACGCATGACGCCTAGTTGTGGGTTTGATACCTAAGATCAACATTCATGAGGTCAAATACACTTTCGATTAATTAACATGCATCAATAAAAATAAAAATTCGTACATATCTACCGAAACAAAATTGAATAAACATGTTATTCTTAAAAAAAACTCGATTTAAGTAAAGCAATTGTTTCTTTTCTTTTGACTGTACCTAATAATAACAAAAACTTAGAGTTGAGTTGAGTGACTAACAATATGTTAAATTTTGGACTACGAAACTATTGATCTACTGAATTGTTGATATAATAATCTGTTGATCTTATGATTCACTGATCTCGTAATTTGTTGATGTAGTAAACTGTTGATCTAATGAACAGTTGATCTAGTGGTGTTGATGTAGTAAATGTGACAATCCGCAACCCGTGGTGGGTTCTGGTCCATTCTCTTCATCCACCCATATATAAGGAAGACCTGTGCCCCAGCAGTGGGGACATTAAACAATGGCTGATGGACATGGACATGAATTGATGGACATTAAAAATGGCTTGTCGTTGAGCAATAAACTTATTTAAGTGCTATACGAGTCGAATCAAGTGTAAGTTTCCGTGTTAAAATATACTCAATCTAAGAAAAAATCATTCCCTTGGTTCTACAATATCATTCAGGCAAATTCAGGCGAAATACTGATTTCAGCAAGGCTCAGAAAAGTTAAGGTTCCTGTACACGACAGATTAAAACACTTTTTGTCGTCATGACTGAGTGTGGTGTAAAACTAATAATGTGATAGGGTGCGTATGTTAAGGGTCCACGCTGTGTTTATTAAATCTTCCTTAGAATTCATTACACCCGACGTACTAAATTAAGTTTCGCCCCCTAAGCTTTACTTTTACCAACTTGTTTGAGCGAACTTTACTCAACGAGATTTAATTTTGGGAACTTCGTTTGATTTATTATGAGCTTATGTTTCGACTTGATAGTGTTAAAAGTAAAAGAAATTTTAATATTCGTTTTTTTGTCCATATTTGACAAAATAAAACTCATTCAAGACTTTCACTGATATTACTATGTCCAAGTGTAATACTTAAAAACTTTATGAATAAATTATTGGATTGTGTTGCTGCTCTGGTTCTCAACATAAATTGCATATAACTTGTTTATAAATTAATAAATAGAAAATATCAGTTTAAAAAAAAAAATGGGTTTAGTCATAATAAATTTGGAACCCACTGAATTCAGATTTGATTGATGGTGCTTCTTTCTACTTGATGCCCCCATTGAACATTAAAAAAACTTTTAGAAACTAGAAATAACATAAATGTATTAAAAATCCATATAAGTAATAAGCCTTCACACTGATATTTCACACTTTTACAACAATCAAAAGTGTGTTACGACCTGAGTGGTGTAGTGGTCAACATGCCGATCACCACGCAAGAGGTCCCGGGTTCGATTCCCGGTCGGGCAGAAATTGAAATGATGAATTTTAATTTCTGTGACGGGTCTAGGTGTTACTATGTATAATAAGTATATAATTTAAAAAGTATATAAGTAGTATATCAGTTTGTCTAGCACCCATATTACAAGCTTTGCTTAGTTTGGGGCTAGATGGCGCTGTGTGAAATTGTCAGAGCATTTATTTATTATTATTTATTATTATTACAAAGGCTGAAAGTATCAAGTGTCCCTATCCGAACTTCAATACAAATTCGAGACACGCTTTCTTAGAAAAACGTTTAAGGTCACAACACAAGACATAGTTCGCGACGAGTGGAAGATGCGTGGCAGGGCGGGCGGCAACGCTAGGCGGTTGCTAGGCGACGCGCCGCGGGTGGGCGGGGCAATCGATACCTCTCCTCCGTAATCGTATGAGGACAGTAGGATATCTTAAACTTAATTTTATATCTAAAATATAAAATCTAGTCGAAGATAAATTATGATTTCTTATAATAGTTAAGTCATTTTTTGAAAACCTTTGAATATTTTGGACGTGTAAGATAAAAAAATAAGAGCACAAAGTTCACGATCTGATGAAAAGCCAGATTTTTGAACTTCCAATGTGAAGAACTGATGTAGAATTCTACTTCACAAAAATTACTGTAGACTGAAAAAGAAACAAAGAAACACAATAACCGAACAGAATATTGGAAAATGGCTTGGTAACTCTGTAAAAAAATCCTGAATAACACCATAAAAACTTATAAAAATAAATTTCAAATCGTCAGATTTCGTAATTTTCAACGACAGTGATATGATTTTTTATCCAAAAAGGATAGCTTTTTTATCGATCTAACACATTAACCGAGTACATTTTAAATAAAATGATCTCGTATTTCAGAAATCAATAAAAATGAACTAAATTTCGTCAAATTTCAGACGAAGCTTCAATTAAAGCTATTCAATAAGTATTCAACCTTATTCTAATGACATAGTGAAAGAGTAAATTTCGTGAACTGCCTCGCCCTAAGACTAGCCTTGATGAATACTGACGTAGTTAGAAGACACAACAAAGTTTATTATAAACTTTCCTATATCGAGTGTATTTTTTCTAAATCAAATAAAAAAAATAAAAATAAAAATGATCTTTAGCAAATAAATGAGTATTTTTCTTACAACGCAGTTTAGTAACTGCGTTGTAAGAAAAATGGGTTTTAGACTTAACTTTTCTTACAGCCTTAGTAGCCTTAAGAAATGAAAACTCAGTTGTTCGTGAATGCCTTTGTGTGTGAAACGTAGCGGTCTCGGTCACCAAACATATATCTACCAAACATATATCTTTTTGATAGAAACTTGTTTGCGATTGAATTTCAACAGCGACTTAATTGATTGGCAATCACGTTGGTTTGCGACCGTGTACCCACGCCTTAACTTGAAAATTGTTTTTACCTACCTAATAATATAATTTTGATCTAACTCCGCCATTTCTTGTGTGACTCTATTCTCTGAGTGACCTATGATGTCCGTCTCCCAGATGATTTCGGGTTTCAATGTTCATCGATCTGTTGATTCTTTGATCTCCGTATCTGTCAGATCCGATGCTATACTTTAAAGTGACCCATGACATGGGGGCCTATTATAAAATAACATACGCAATTGCGTAACGCAGTCACTTGGTCACGATAGTCGTCCGCAGTTCGTCGGTTGTGGCTATTAAACACATTTTAATTTGGCTATCGTAGCCCAAAGACTATTGAACGAATGATGTCGAATACGCTATAAATTTATAAGTGGAAATAAATAAAATAAAATAAAATTATTTTTTTATAGAGAAAAACTGTCAAACTTACACAATCACTTTGCAATATCGCATACGCAAGTGCTTTGTAATAGGAAACAATCATAACGAAGCACGGACGCAGCTGCGTGTATCGCGTGAAACTTTTCGTAATAGACCCCATGGTCTAACTCATGGTTAGACTCTAACGCATTATTATAATAAGGAAAACTTTTAATTACAAAAATAACGTACCTACTTATTATTTCTGTAATTAAAAGTTTTCCCTCTTCTTTCAGGCCGTGGAAAACAAACTTTACTTTCATAACATTAACTATGACGTGTCATTTCCTCACGCGAACTCCTTTCCTTTTCATCGCGTAGTCTGAAGAATTTTTTCGTGGGGAAAGTCGTAAAAATGTGAAATATGGATTTCCGCTTCTTTAAGACAAATTCAACTTTGTATACTTTTATAAGCTATACAAAACCTAAAGCAATTTTATTTGCACGTTACCAAAAATTTCCCTAGTTTCATAGGCACCAACCTATCTTGTTAGTACCTATTTATTAATAAAATAATAAATTTACTTTTCCACGTATTCAGTTGTTATTTTTGACATTATAAAACTACAACTATAAGGTTGGTGGTGGCTTTTTTTCAAGTCCGCCTGGCTAGCTACCACCATCTTACCTATATAAGTCTCACGATATAACAACATTTAAAAAAATGTTGTGTTCCGGCAGTTAGAGTCATTGCCAGTCAGTTCATCAGTGGTGAGGATTCCAGTAGTGCGCTTACACTTTCGGCCTTATCTTAACATCAGGTGAGGTGAAGGACAAGCACTATCCCATTGTGGATAAAAAAGGTGGTCTGAATGCGTTAACATTAATCCAACCGGAAAAATCAGGATTTTCTTTTTTAAATTAATTCAATTCAAGGCGACAAAAGATTTTTTTCGTCGGCCATCAAAAGGCTATCCTTTTGATCTCGAAGGTTCCGAACAAAAACGGGAAAGTCAATCTTCTGAAATGTTATACCTTTTTAACAAATCGATTAACAAAGCAACATTACAAGCAATCGATATTCCCAATTCGTCAGCTCTTTAATGTTGCTGTCAGAAAGAAATTACGTCCCCTCATCGGGGGAGTGTCTCGCACAGGTTGTCGACACAGTGTACTATTACCGTACAAAGGTCGCTTGTCACAGCCATCGGGTAGGGATGACCTGTCATACCCATACCTGAATCTAATTTAGATGTTTTTGGTGGTAATTACCACTTAATTGTTGAGGAACAATGGCAGCGCCGTCAATTGTTTATCTTGGTTTTCGTATGCATGTTCTACATAAAACTTATCTGTTCAGTTAATTGAAGAAGAACTTTTGACAATGCAATCTTCTTCCGTAATAAATGTCAACATCTGTAAAAACTGAAAAGTCTAAATGCAACACATAAATTTATGAACTCGACTGTAGTATTGGTATTATCAATTATTTTGATATTATGATACTCTAACAATTCATGCTTGCTTAGGAAGAAATATGTGAAAAATTATGAAACTAGCAAACGGGAAAAATTTCTTTCATCACCTGGAATAAATTTTCTAATACAAATGATTCTTTGTGATTTCATATATACTAATACTTATAGCCCATTCCTCGAGTGGAGCTCGGTGGCGCAGTGGTTTAGCGCCTGGCCCAGTGATTGCGGAAGTTAAGCAACGTTCGCAAGGGTCGGTCATGGGATGGGTGACCAAAAATGTATTATCTCGAGCTCCTCCGTGCTTCGGAAGGCACGTTAAGCCGTTGGTCTCGGCTGCATTTGCAGTCGTTAACACCCACCAATCCGCATTGGGCCCGCGTGGTGGGTTATGGCCCTTCCTCCTTACCAACCATAAGGGAAGGCCTGTGCCCCAGCAGTGAGGACATCAAAAATGGCTGATGGACATAACCCATTCCTAATGTGTTCCTGACGATAACTTTAGTCTCAATACACATTTCTGAGTTTCTAAATTCTTTAAGAATTTATTAGATTAGCGATTACTAAAACCGTAATAATTCGATCGTACCTAACTCAGTTCGACTGCATTTTCGTTGAAAATCGTATTTAACCTTAACAACCCGATCACCATAGGAGGTTCTTTGTAAAACTTGGTATAATTTTATAAACAAACAGAGAGCCTATCAGACGAGTTTTTTTAGCCACAGATAGTTGTATCTCATCCCTACTAATTAATACAAATAGCTTTTCACTAAACCCGCGACCGTACCTTGACGTTCGTCCATCCAAATATATGGACCATAAAACCACGATTACGTTTTATAAACACTACATTTATAACTACTTTATGATTGTATTATTTATTTTACGTAATATATTATGTTGTGGAGATTTTGATTTTTTCTAAGTTGTGCTTTCAAATATTTAAAATTCTCTGGCACAGTACAGTCCATTAATTTATAGTATTCGGGAGAGCAAGCGACTGTGGAATCGACTTTTTTAACAATAGAAAAAATAATAAAGTTTTATTATTTCATAAATTCTTGTTGAATGTTTTGTCATGAGATGGGTCTATCAAAAGGGAATGCATAAGTCACCGATTTTGATAAATTTAAACTTGATCGCTGCGGACACTTATAAAAACATGATGGAACAGAAAAAAAAATTATTATTTTAGTTTTATCACACGATTAAAAGTATGAAAACTGCCAGGTACTGCTGCGTGCTAACTTCAAGTAACTATATCAAGAGATAAAAATGCAAGAGAAAAGTTTTAATATTACAGTTGATTTTCTCACGCATTATACCTACTTTTGATTTTGATTAAAAAAAATGATGCATATTCCCTATTAATCTTTGATTTAGTAATGTGTCTTGGCAAATAAATATATGCAAAAAAAAAGGAAAAACTTCCACTCTATACATGGTAAAATATGCAAGAAATCTGCGCAAATTCAAGTATCCGCAGAAACATCGACAGCAATGCCAAGCACCGAGTCGGTGATTGGCGTTGCTCGGTCTGACAGCTCCTGATTATGCTCCGTGTAGGGGCGTAGAGTAGACAAAAAACTATTTTTTCAACACACTTGCTCGTAAAGTGAGCCTTATTACATCGCTTTTAAGGCCATAAACCGAGCTATAACAAACGCGTGCAATAATATATAAAACACTAGTTCGTAATAGAATTAACCCTACAAAGTTAAATTAGTACCTTACTGCAAGTTCTATGCGAGTAAACAGAGCATTCCTAATTTAGCCGGGTAATACAGTTATTTTTTTTTTACAACAAAGAGGTTTTATGATGCTGAAAATTCTTATACATTCTTGGAATAAATAAATGTGTAAGTCCTTAATTAAGTCAAATAAATATATAATTATTATCAAATTATTCATAATTCACAATATTTTGTTATAAAATATTAGAATATTTGCATTTTGTCACTTAAAATTATAATTTTGAAGTATTAGTAGAAGGCTGTATGCTCCTCACCCCTTTGATCGCAAAATATTCTTGCGTTGGACGTGTGAAAAAAAAAAAACATGCGCGCCTTTTCCCATAATTATCATATTTATTTTTGCCATATTTGTTGCTGTGTGATAAATTACTTTATTTTTTCCTCGCAAATGTGTTGAAAAACGTCGTATGAAACTCGTGAGCTCTTGCTCATTGCACACTCGGCTGAGTTACGCCCTCGCCTGCGGCTCGGGCTGCAACCCACAGCCTTGTGTGCAATGAGCAACCTAAGCTAACTTGTCTCATAATGTACTATTGTTACATACTTTCAATATTTGTTATTTATTTTATATACTGCATATATAATTATAGACACTTAACATAATGTTAACTGTCTATAATTCTGTATGCAGTGGAAAATAATTTAATGTGTGTAAAAAGTTTCGGTTTCGGTTTCGGCCGAAACTGCAACCGGGCCGATAGTTCGGTTTCGGTATCGGTTTCGGCTGGAATTCCAGTTTCGGTCTGACACTATTTTTGTAGATAGTACGTCTCACCACTTATAGTTGAAATAGAAACGTGCTGCTGACTTTTTTACGACATACTTTGCTAGTTGTACCAGGGCTCGAGTCGAGACGAGTCGGAAGCGCTCGGCGTCCTCTGAGAGGACAAATTTCATACGTCAGAAAAGATTAAGACCTACACGATAGAAAGGGAGGCAACTACAAGGTGAATGTTTTGGAGCGAAGGGATTGCTGTGCGACCTGAATTGCACTTTATTATGTCGGAGCAAGAGTCGTAATTTACTTAAACGATTTTGCGGAGTGCAACTTCTGTACGCTAGTATTATTAACTATTCTGTGGTTGTCCCAAATTATTTTTCAGGTAACGTATAGCTACGCCTGCCCTGCAGGAATCGGATTCGTTTTTTTTTTAAATTTATTATAAGTCCTTCTCCATATTTAGTGAGCCTGGCTCTCGGCCGGTGCATCGCGCAGTCTCGGGCGCGACGGCGGGACCCGGCCGCACTAAATTTAAATATTTTAATCCTTAATTTAAATTTTTGACATTTTTATTTTATGTTAGTATTCGTGTAGTTTCATTTTTAATGTTATTTGTCATATTCAGGGGACGGTATAACTCGGCTGGCGCCTCGGAACATCGTTTATTGGACAGTCGGCCGACTTATTAGTATGTATCAAGTGAATTACTATGGACATGTGGATTTTTCTGAAACTGATGTAAACGTACAAATGAGCATTATTTAGATCACTATTCATCATCATCATCATCATATCAGCCGCACGACACTCACTGCTGGGTATAGGCCTCCCCTAAGGATCTCCACGACGATCGGTTTTGCGCTGCCCGCATCCAGCGGCTTCCTGCGACCTTCACCAGATCGTCGGTCCACCTTGTCTTGGGGCCTACCCACGGAGCGCCGTCCGGTGCGTGGTCGCCATTCCAGAACCTTTCCGCCCCAACGGCCATCGGTTCTTCTCGCTATGTGTCACTATTAGATCACTATTAGTTGAAAAGTTTCTAATTATTTTTAAATTTCAAAAAGAAAAAGAAAACTCAATATTACAGAGTTTTCCATATTCTTGCAATATTTTGAACAACAAATTAAAATCTCTCCCTAAATAAGAATGTAACTTAATTACTTACAACGAATTTTTTTGCTAATTTAACTGATACCTACTGCCAACTGCTGTAAATGTGTCAAGTGGCCATAACATGATAATCTTTTTTCAGTTCACGACCTTGATTAGATTGTTCATCGTATTGTTTCGATTCTGGATTCGAATAGAACCAATGAAATTTAATTAAATTAAAAAAGTTTTTTTTTACCAAAGTTGTAATTTAAGTTTCTCTTGTTTATTTCAAGTCATTTGCTTTGAAACAAATTGAGTTTAATATAAAAGAGTTTTTGAACTGCAAAAATAATTTAACATTATAATATTTTTAGAAACCAATATTTGCTGTATCGATACTTTTTAACATTATAGCAAGTTTAACTTAGACTATAGTTATATGCTTACTTACTATAGGTACCTATTAGTTAACATTAAAAAGCAGACATTTTATTGTATCAGACAAGGCTCAGTACCTATAAATATTTTATTAGGTACCTACTTGGTATCACAAATAAATTGCTAGTGTAATGTTAAAATTTTATAAAGTATCTACTTACTTATCTACTTAAGTAGGTAAACGTAGTAAAATGTTATTACTACCTACATACATGTAACAATAGTTAATTATTAGCATTTATTTTATCATAGCGTAGCACGTTCTTTCCACCAATAGGTTAGTGACCGATAAATGTATGACGTCATATGATGAAGTCGTGAATGTTGCCAATCAACAACAGACAAGTAAAAAATTAAAAAAGGCAGTAAGTGAAAGGAAGACGCCACCTAGGGAAGCGTAGCGTAATTTCGCACCAGCCCCGCATGACGAGGTGGCCGAGTGGTTAAGGCGTTGGACTGCTAATCCAATGTGCTCTGCACGCGTGGGTTCGAATCCCATCCTCGTCGATACGTTTTTGTATACTCAAGTTAGACTTTTTACTAAAATTATGTACTAACATAAGTTTTTTTAATTCTTGAAAAGTTAAAAGTAATGTACGCTAAAATTTGTTATGTCAAAGTTACCACTTCTTATCTAAGCCAAACCTCGTTACCTCGTACCTGAATTTAAAAAAATCATCCATTAAAAACTGTTGAACTTATATATTTTACTTGAATAACAATTTTTATGATAGATTTAATATGATTTCTAGTACAATTATTTTACAAAACAAAGTTTTCGCTCATATCCCATCATTGTACTGTAAAGTTCCTGTGTGTGCTAAGATAAGTTAATAATAAACGTTGTTCCAATATCGATAAAGTTGACTATTGATTTTGCCATAAATAGGGGGTGCATTTCGAAGACAAGTTTGGTAGATTCGCTTTGGGTTCGGGTATGAATAAATAAATCGGTCCATTTAATTTTGGTTTTTGTGCTTCGTGGGAGGATTTTCGATTTATTAAGCATTTTGGGGTTCCTCATGAAAACAAAAAAAAAACATTTCTGTTTTGTTTTGTTTCGACTTTGATGATTAAACTAGGAGTTTTTATATTGACCTTAAATTTTTTCAGTAACTTGCGCAATAGTTAAAAAAAATAACTGTAGCTCTGTGAGCTGTAGATCTTGCTTTTGTGACATTTTTCGAAATGGCTGAAATATGTTTTTTTGAAAAAAAAAATAGAAAATATGAATCGACAATAAATATACAAGTTATCGAACACGAAAATCGGTTGAGAAATGCGACCTGTAGAGGAGAACAGACGGACAGCCGAGCCGGACAGCATACCTACGAGAAAGCATTTTTGCTCAAGCTGAAACGGAAACGCTTCGCCCGCGCTTCACGCTCGCTCGGTAGATCGTAAAAATCTAGATAGAAAATTCATGTGAGAAAAACTCTTAGGTTGTTTACACTGAATATAAAATTATTTGGATTCCAAAGATAATATTATTTATTACTAGCGGCCGCCCGCGACTTCGTCTGGGTGGAATGCTTTTTGCTATCCCTCGGGAACAACACTTTTTTTCGGGATGAAAGGTATCCTATGTCCTTCTCTGTATACAGTTACTGTTGTGTGTTCCCTGACAACGTGTATTTAACTCGTCAACGCCCGCTGTGCCCTATCGGGCACAAACAATAAAAGAAATCTTGTCAAGCAAGCGGTCTCCATACAAACAGCGATAACGCTTCCCACCCTCTAAACCTTAACCTACAGCAATTAATTTTCGATATTTTTTTGAAATGCCTAAAAACTAGGGCTGTACGTTTTGACTTTGTAAATATCTATAATAGATTTTGAAATATTTGTTTTTTAGTGATTTCATACAAAACCAAAAAAGTGCCTATATTTTCAAATCTACAATGAATATTTAAAAAATCAAAACGTACAGCCCTAGTTTTTAGGTATTTCAAAAACATACCGAAAATTCATTGCTGTAGGTTAAGGTTTAGAAGGTGGGAAACGTTATCGCCGTTTGTATGGAAACCGCTTGCTTGACAATCCTCTTAAATTTCATGATGATCGGTTCCGTAGTTAAGACGTGAAAGCGTAACAAACAAACGGCTACTTTTGCATATATAATGATTATTCTAAATAGTGTCTTATGTCACAGAATACATAAATGATTAGAGATGTTACGAATGTCAAATTTTACACATTGGCGAATGCGAATATTTAGGTTGCGAATGTGCGAATGCGAATGTTAAGACATCAAGTATTACAAAAACTATAAATCAATCATTTTTATTTTTATTACTGAAACGGGAAAAACATACTATAATTTATGACATCCTACATCGATTAGTGAATTACACTTGTAAAAAAATACATACTTCTTTAATGCACATGTGCACTTTAATAATATATTATTGTATTAGTCGAAGTTCAATAAAGTAATAAAATAAAAAATAAATAGCCATATATCACTCTTTTTTCCCGGTGCAATAAGGAAAACCTGTCTAATTATCACAAAATACTTTGAAACACAATGTATTATTTGTTTGCCAAAAAAGGAATTATAACAGACTGGCAACTATAACAAATCAATCAACAAACCAAGCAACAGAGTGACTATAATCAACAAGCAATCAGAATTCACCAACTACCCGCGTGAAATAAACGCTTTTGTGCACACATTCGCATTCGCATAAAATTCGCATTGATTGAATGCGAATGTCGATGCGTATATTAACAACGATGCGAACCATTCGCATATGCGAATGCGAATGCGAATATTCGTAACATCTCTAGTTATGATATATTTAACAAGAGAAATACATTAAAATGTGCAGAGCTACAGCCGGTATTCCGGTGTCACTCCCTGTCGCCTTCCGCCCTCTTTATTCATCGAGACTACTTTGTAAAAAAATTTTTAATGTTTTTATTGTAGCTTTAACTAAAAAGGTGATTTGCACAATATTTTAATAAATAAATAATTTGTTCAAGGTGACGAAGTCGCGGGCAGTAGCGACGTTACTATAATATTATAAATGTGAAAGTCCGTTTGTTTGTTTGTTACGCCCTCACGTCTTAACTACTGAACCGATCATCATGAAATTTTACATACCTATGTACACGTTGTCAGGGGTACAGAGAAGGACATAGGGTACTTTCATCCAGAAAAAAGTATTGTTCCCGAGGGGTAACAAAAAACTTTCCACGCAGACAAAGTCGCGGGGGCGGCCGCTAGTATATGATACATTTTGTAGTGCTTGGTAGGTAGGTAGGTACTTTTTTAGTTTCACAATCTTTAGTGATTGTTTTCTTATAAAAAAAATAATGCCCTTTGCTTATCAATCACCATTCAATTCTGCAAAATATTTTTGTCTATCCCTCGGAAACAGTACTTTTTTACTAAAAGAATGGAATTCTATGTCCTTTTCCTGTACCCCCCACAACATAAACGCTGATGATCGAAAGCGTAACAAATTACTTTCGCATTTATAAAAAATATCCAATCTATTCTATCCATCGTAAACATTTACTATTGGTAAATAATTCGCAAGAAACTGAAACATGAGCCGAAAACGCTACGCTGACCTTTGAAAAAGGAGCCAATTAGTGCAAAATTTTCTAAAGACGAATTCAAACGCAAAAGGTATTGCAAATTATGAAGTTAGTCAAATACAGCCACAAACTTAAGGGTCGTAAAAATCGGAAAAACATAAAAAGTTATATTAGCCATCAACTATTTTTGTATGCGGTAATTTTTAGTTTAAAATGTGTTCGCGTAGTTAAAATCTGGATTAACGCCCAAAGTGGCCACTTTAGGCGTTATATTTTTCAGAATTCCAATAAACATATTTATTTCGTTGTATTGATTTTTTCTTGAGTGGCGGCGCTAGTGGAGGCTCGGTGTGGCCTTAAAAACCACAGCAGGTAGGCCTATCACAAAAACAATCGCGATAAGCGGACGATGTTCGTCCCACTCCGTGACACTATTTACTCACGAATAAGGTTATTTGGATCGCGTCCGATTATCGCGATTCTCTTTATGTAATAGGCCTGCAGACTAGCTAGCAATGATTTTGGCGGGTCCAGCAACTGCGAATAATTAGATGTGGCGTTGCTTCCCCGCGCACGCGGCGCCGCGTGGCGCATCATCCGCGTTATGATTCCCGTTATTTATGGATATTGTCTTGCCAGCCGCCAAGTGGATTGTAGCCACGCGTCACCAATGGATAACACGCACTTAAAACACTTTTAGCCATAGACTAAAATGTAGTTACGGTTCATTGTTGCCTGCTACGAGGGTTGTGCGAACTGGAATCAGTTATGCGTAATTAAATTGTGACTATATCTTGTTTGTGTTGGGGACTGGTGAGCATATGGAGTAGACTGAATTAATGTTGGGCCCACATCCTAGAGCGAAACAAACGTGGTATGTTTATACCGTTTCAGAATGGATTCTAATAAAAGAATATAGTGCCATGATGTCTGATCCTCAACTTTTCGTATTTAACATAATTTCTCTAAGCTCAATCTATCCAATCATGTTCTAATGAGATAGTTCACGTCATTTTACAGTAATTTGTTACTGCGATTTGATCAAATCCATAAAACTAAGTCAGTAAAAGGATGAAAAATCATTTTTCGACCTACAAATCAGTCTCCACAAAACCCCATAACAATCTTTTCACTCCTCTTGCTCAAAAAGTCCGTCATTGTAACGTACAAGAGCCGAGATAAAATAGCATAATAACCCCTAGGGCTTAAAGTTTTTCTTTTTTAATGTTTGTCTCTTACCAATGAGCCTACTAAAACGAAAAAGTATTTATTCATAATCACGATTAAAAACTCGCTCGACTTAATACTGGGGGTCAATTGCGAAAAGTTTCATGCGATACACGCAACTGCGTCCGTGCTTCGTTATGATTGTTTCCTATTACAAAGCACTTGCGTATGCGATATCGCAATGTGACAGTGACAGTTTTCCTCTAGCGTATCCGACATCATTCATTCAATAGTCTTTGGGCTACGATAGCCAAATTGAAAATCGTAAACTACCTCGTATGCAATGGGTCCTTTTAGCGTCTTGTATAACAATCTACTATTTCTGGGCAAGTTTCAAGCATTGGTATTATTCACCCACAAGGCTTTTATTAGTCTAAGGATAAATCGCTAGGAATCGCCAATAAATTATGAAAAAGTGCATTTCAGCAGAGGATCCCGATTCCGATTGGTATCGGAAGAGAGGAGGGCGCGAGGACTTCCGTTCCGGCCGGTGCCCTCCGTAACTCATCATCAGCGCGCCGCGAGGGGTCCTGCACAAAGAAATATAAAGATTTGTGCGAGTTGTACCCTCGCAAAACGAAAGGGGACATATACATCCCTCTGGTTTGCTATAGCTTTGGTAAGCGTAAGGTTTGAGGAATTAAGAGTTTGTAAAAACTTGGTAAAAAATACAAAAGCATAGGGGTGATGATGCGTTTTCCTAAAGCTTTCGTGCCAAAGATACAATAATTAGACTAACTTTGTTTTGGTATCGTTATACGTTTTTTCTAATTACTTATATACTAGGTAAGTAGGTATATTTTCCAGTTAAGATTGCAAAGTAACTTTTTTAAATTCTCCGATCTTTAGATTTTGCACTTTTTAATTGCCAATTCAAAACCTTACTTTTATCAAACAATAAAATTTCTTACTTATTTATTGCTTCAACTTTTGTTGCTGTTCACAGTTTTACTGAAACACAATTTATTTAGGTACTTACTGAAAATTGTAGGATCCCTAAAATGGTTGGGAATTTTAATTTTTTGAGAGTACTACAGACAGAATAAAGGATCAAAAGTTACATGTCAGTAAAAAGTATTCGTTGAGATTTTACTATCGATCGGAAACTAATAAAACTTGCATAGAGCATGCATGCACAAACAAAAAAAAAACAAGTAGGTTAACTTAAAAAGCATCGATAAGCAAATCGAAATACATAAACTACTTTCGTTAAGTGACATTTAAAACACGATGTCTCAATTGATGGACTCACCGATATGCAAATACCAGAGCATCGGGTGATCGTCGATTCGTGTCGTGTCGCTGCGGCTCGCACGATGTACGTACGCTTGATTACACGACTATGGAAGGCCGTCAAAACACTTGTACTGGGTGGTTTGATAAGTCCATGACTTTGAAAAGAAGAAATACTTTTTTTCATTATTAATTTTTGTGTCTTAAAAATAACCTCCTTAAGGCATCTTTACACTACATTTTTTTTTAAATTCGGCAAAAGATTATTTCTTTTGGAAACAAAAAGCCCAAGCGACTTCTAACTTTTCTTAATGACCCTGTCGACCCTCTCGGCGGCACTCATGACATCAAAACTCATCGAATGAAGATGAATCCTTCCTATTCTCTAGATTCAACCCCAGTGAGATTTTTGCTCCTACCAAACAATGAATAAATGTCATGGCAGGCAAAGATTTTCATCAAGCCAAAATGTGGTGTCTGAAATGGGCCCTCATTTTAGTTACCAGTTTTCAGGCGATGAAAGAAAAAATAATGGGTTAAAGAGGTAGGAACTTCGTTGGACTGAATACGCAGCGCTACAATAAGATTATGTAGAGATATAAAACAAAATTTTCCGAAAAAAGTCTTTCTTCATTAAAAAGTCATGGACTTATCAATCCACCCTCGTATCTATGGGCAGACAGCGTATCAAATTGTGACACCACTATTTTTTTATCCACAACAAACTGATGTAAAGTTAAATTAGGAAGCAAGCTGAAGATGAAAGTACACTTCACTCGGAGTTCCTAACTATTCAAGAACCGGTTTGACTAAGTAATTTCTTATATCTTATTTGTTGATAATACCGACGACGTTTATTTTCTTTGATTGCACATTTTTCATTATTTATTGTAGTAAATTATAAACAAAAAAAATATAAAATTGTTATGATAGGTAGAGAAAGGAGTAAATAATTGACCGAGCGAGCTCGAAGCGTCTCCGTTTCAACTTGGGCAAAAATGCTTTCGTATGGCCGGTTTTATGGGACTCCGGACGGACATAAAATGGCTGTCCGGCTGTCCGTTTGTTCTCCTCTTCAGGTCGCGTTTCTCAACCGATTCTCGTGGTTTTTTTTTTGTCGTCGAATCGGTTTTCGAAATTTTCCAAAATGGTGGAGATATGGTGAAAAATCATATTTCAGCCATTTCGAAAAGTGTTCAAAAATGTTACAAACTTGAGGTCAGCTCTATACAGAGCCATGCACTCTAGTGTAGTGATGTTGGTTCTCTTATTTTCTCGACGGTTTTTTCAGAACTTTTGGATGTCGTTTCAACATAGGTAATTGAAATTCACAACATGAAGTCAAGTCCGGAACTCCTGATAAGAAAATTGAGGCTACGGACTTTGTTATCAATAAACATTGTGATTGCTTCCGCAATAGTGTTTTGTTTCATTATATCTTTATATGTTTTGTTTTTTCAGTATATTTTTATATGCAAGTGCCATTTCTTAAGAAAAAGTTGGAGTCTTGTGGAAAATCAAATTCAGAGAAGATTTTCATTATATTGATTGGTTGCTATGTTACTTATTTAATTTTTTCATAGTAATTTTTTTAACTTCTACTACGAATCAATAATATTATTTCTTATGTTTAAAAAATATTTTGAGTAAAATAATCTATTGTTATTTGATTGAGCTGTCAAATAGGGAGTCGAATTAAGTCCAGTCGAAAATCACATATATATACTTACTTACTTAATTATTTATTAAAAGTTAAGTGTCACAAATCAATTTGTTTGGTTCAAATTTGAATCACACATGCGTCTTGCGCCTCGACAACCACTGCGTGCTGTCTCGGTCGTCGGGCCTCCTAGCTTGTCCTCACGACCGTGCAGTTTATAGAGTAAGATAAAAAAAAAAGGCGCAATAGGGATGTTGACTAATGAATAAAATAACGAAATACTAATAAAAATCGTAAACATATTAAACTTTTAGAGTAGCTTGTCTACCTCTTGCTTGGTTTTATATATTGCATATTATTTGTTTTATGACCCTTCAAAGTTGGGTGGACAAGTCCATTTAAAAAGTATAAAATTTATTAAAATAAATGATACCTTTAATTAGTCCGTAAAATGTATAGCAAATTTGTCGAAGAAACCATTTTGATAAACACAATATTTAATATAGCTGCTGAACAAATTTCCTATGCGTTGCATACAAACTTGCAAGGCGTGACGTCATAACGTGCAAGCAAAAAAAAGTATGGAGCGTTTTTGATCGAGTCCATTTGTGTGCATTTCACACTGTGATATCTCGGGCAGTTTTCATGCTAGCGAATTAATTCTTTTACCAATGTTTATTTTTTTGAGAGGTAATTTATGTAACATAAAATAAAAAAAATAGTCAACATTCCTATTGTTGCCGTGACGCAAGACGCAAAACGCGAGCGCGGGCGCGGTGATGTCGTGGCCGAGCGGTGTACGCGATTGAAGGCGCGAGTTGACATGACACTCGCTGCTACTTTTTCTTGGTTTTGTGATTTGAATATTTTTTGCAACCGATTTATTTTTTATAATTTATGCTTATTTATAGGTGCACCTTGCAGTGGCGGCGAGGTAAGCCGTTCTATAATAAAAAAATAAACATATATATATACATAAAAAAAATAAAAAAAAAACCGTCGACTTGAGAACCTCCTCCTTTTTTTTGAAGTCGGTTAAAAATGTTATGATTTGCATAATAGTGGATCGGTGGGATGGGATTTCTAAAAGGCAAGTCGATGGGAATCGGCTTGTATGGCTGGACCCTTCGCCACTGGTACCTCGTTATCATCAGGTATGCTTTCTGCTGTGGCGTCTAACTGTCCGTCATAACTTTTTGCTGATTGTCAATAACAATACGACGGACATAAAACACGCGCGTTTTATAATTTGCCGATTCTAATAAATAAAGATTTCAGTCCTTACAGATCGTTCAGTCTAAAAAAGACCGCCCGGGCTGTATGCATTAGAATTTCTACTCTATTGTATTTATCATAAATTCTTTTTTGCGCCTTGGTTGAATATATTTGCGACTCTAACCGTTTTTTGTATGATTGTTGATTGCCATTTCTATTACTGGGTTTCTCTTATGCGGAATGTGGGTATAATGAGTTAAAAATCAATTTAATGTTTAATAATGTGTGTAAAGAAATGTTTAAATTTGTTGTTTAACATACTAATGGCAGAAGGTTTGCCGTTGGACATTTTGTAAAATGAGATATTTGCATTTAAAATTCTGTTCGATTACATTATTAAAATTTATTTCTATCGTTTGATTATTGAATAAGTAAATATTAATGTTAATAGTCGGGGCACTACCACTAACATGGCGCTAGTGTAGATGTAGACCTGTCATTTTGTTGTTTTCTATGTGTTTCTATCAATTTTTTGATGTTGGAAGCAATTTTTCGTAAATATCAAATTTTTTTTCAACACATTTTGGTTTTCTACAATCTTTAATTTGTTTACTGTCTGTCCGACTTCCATAATAATTATTTATTAGTATCAACCATTATTGATATAATTTAAAATAAATGGGAAAGTCGGGGGTAAATGCCCGTATATACAAAGGTTTCAACAGAAGTAGCGCCACCAAGCGGGATAAATTTTGTGACATCCCCCCATTATGTAAGAATTTTCAGTTATAAGTAGGTACTTTGCCCAAAAGCCATTGTTTTTTTATGTCTCCACTGCTGGGGCACAGCGGCACAGGCCTTCCTTATGGGTGGTAAGGAGGACGGGCCATAACCCACCACGCGGGCCCAATGCGGATTGGTGGGTGTTAACGACTGCAAATGCAGACGGGACCAACAGCTTAACGTGCCTTCCGAAGCACGGAGGAGCTCGAGATAATAAGTTTTTGGTCACCCATCCCATGACCGACCCTTGCGAACGTTGCTTAACTTCCGCAATCGCTGGGCCAGGCGCTAAACCACTGCGCCACCGAGCTCCTAGTAGGTACTTACAATTGATGATTTAAAGGTATTATTTATTATTAAGGTACGTAACTAAAATAAATTGATTACAGATCAGAAATGGCTAAATGACTTTGTTGCCATGCACCAGCTCCATTAAAGTTAGAAAACCTTTTTTCCTGAAGTGTCTAACCCCTGAATTACCTACTTTATAATGAGATTGAGACAGGTTTTCGATATCAAAATGTCAAAATTTTCTGATCAAGACAGTGTTTGACACAAGTAGCGTTGTTTATCCCATTTCTACAGCTTTAGTAACTTTACCTCGTAAGTACTTGTTGTATGGTCTGTGTTTTACCTCCACCTTATCTATTTTCAAAATACTTACTATACTTTTAGTACTTTTTCCTTTCACAATGTTTATAAATGCACGAAGTTTCCCTCGGCGCGTGGGCGGAGTCAGGTGTCACTCGCAGCAGATCTTATCTCAGGGCAGGGGATGCAATCTAGGGGTGGATAGTTCCTACTATGTAATCACGTCTTTATTTAAGGCTGACTCACGAAAATACTTCTTAAACACACCAAGATTCTTATAAGGGGTAGGGAGACGTTAACTGTTTTGTTTTTGACAAGTTGTATTTTATGATACAACCTTTTATTACGTTTTATTTCATCTGTTTATTAACTTTTGTTTTACATACGTTAAGACTTAAGTCAAATTAAAGAAATTAAGTAACAAAGTCTTTCAAACTACTTTGTGTTGTAAAAATATCTCTTGTAGCTGGTAAGCAGTACTGTTTTCCCAATGACTTCTGGTTTTCCTAAACACTCTCAAGCGGAAATTACTCTGATGGTAAGAATACTCCTTTAAGGCGGTTGTATGACCGAAAGTGGCGCCCTCAGAGGTTTTTATTTAATAAGTTATTGATAGAAAAAGATTTCAATAATGTTTATCGTGGAGATTTTAAGACCCATTGTCTAGTATTTTTAGAAGGTCACTACATGCCCTCGTAGTCATTCCTAGAAGTAGATAGCAAATGTGTCAAAAACGGCCACTTTTAGCAGTTTTGCTATCTACTTCTAGCAGTGACGGAATGACGGACTACTATGAGGGAATGTAACGATACCGTGTAAAAATACTAGACTGTGGGCCCTAAAATCTCCACGATAAACATTTTTAAAATTGTGTATTAGATTTATAATATTAAATATAATTCACCGCGGCGCCACTTTCGCTCGAAGATGGCTATATGTACATGAAGATCTACATAAAGTTGGTAAAAAATATCTACGTTGTCATCTGTATGACTTTTTCACTATCAAAGAATCTATTTATATTTTTTCCTTTTCTTAAAAACATGATGTTTCCAATGATATTATATTTTTAAATTATTATTATCATTGGATGTTTTTTATGGAGTGGAAAGTGTTTGATTTTATTTTTTACTTACTTATTATAATGTTACTGTAAGTCTCTATTTTTTTATTTTATCCAACAATCCTAAACGTTACGAAAGACCATTTATTAGGTACCTACTTACCTACTTCCATAGCGTTTCAAATGCTTTGCGATTCTGTGCCCTTAGCACGAACACAGCTATCGAGAAAAAAAACGCGCGTAAAATTACTCGATAGATTATTATAGAATTATATATATTATAGAATTATTTATGGAAATTTTAATTTCGGGGGTAGATGGCGGCGTTGTACAAATTTCCAAGACAAAATTGCACTATCGAATAATTTGAAGCGCGTTTTTTCTCGATAGCTGTTCGTGCTAAGGGTATTGAACGGACTTCTATCGTTGTAAATTGGCGCATAGTAATTCAGACCTGGAAAGATTTCTGGTAGTTCCACAAAATCAATAATCAATAAAATATAATGACGACCGCTCCGAACCTTTCTCGGTAAACGACAACAATGTATGTGTCGTAATCAATTAATCGCAAGTATAATAAGGTCGGGATGCGCTCACGCAGCGCCAGCACGGTTCTCGTGCGAGGGCGCACTAACTTAGTCAGCCAATTACTTCAATGTTCTACGTCGAGGCCAGCCAGCGCAATATGTTAACATATTTTTTAATTTCTCCACCAGACAGCTAAAGAAGCAATCGCGAGTTCATGCGCAGGAGTGAGATTTATAATAAGAAAACGCTCCTACCGCGCATGCACCATAAGGATCTATAAATCTTTTAAGTACTGCATCGGCCAATCCCTGTTGAGAAACGATAAATCATCCCCGCGGACAGTGAAGTCGAATCGAATACGATCGACTGTCCCGCTCCCACTCGCTGGCCCTTACGTCGTTTACATCATTTATCATTTCTGCATCTCGCTCCTTCCCAATGATAAATTCAATTCTCTTTTGGAATATGATTGTTCCTCGTTTTGTTATTGTGGTGTTTTATTGGGGTATCGTCACGGAGTAGGTTTTTTGATCGCAGTCCGATCGAAATGATCGCGAGAATTGGATTTCCATTTTAGATTTGGTGCATCGACCGATCAATCTTGTGCCGTTCATCCTTCGATACTCTTGTTTACAAGTAAAACTATTGTTTCGAGAAAAAACACGCATTGTTATGCGATTTCAAATCATCCCCTCATCTCGCTTTTTACTTGCCAAAGTTTTATTGATTTGATTAGTAAGAAATTTTAGTCTTCGAATTTTTGATACTGTAAAAATATACTTTTATAAAAAGTGTATTTTGTGTGGAGTATGTCCCTTTTGAAGTGTGGTGAATGTCTTGAAGTAAGTTTCTGAGTTGATAATTATTTATTCGTTCTGATTAAAAGCCATTATAGCACTTAATAGCTACTGCATAAAGTTTTATGGCCTCATGAACATTTTCCATCTAAAGCTTTATGTCAAAAAGGTGAGCATGATAATAAAAATTCCCTTGCCTTGAAATTGAAATAAGTATGTTTTTTCTTTAATTCTCGCTATTTACAGGGCTGTAGAAAAGACAACAATTTGTTCTTAAAATAACTTAAAATACAACGTGCTCTTTCAGTCATTTATTTACAATAATAATATAGACGCAGGTTCTCTCATGTTCGTGAAAAAATAGTACTACTATGAACATACATATAGCATTATTATAATCATAAAAATCCAGGATTAGATAGCACAATAGTAATAGCAACTACATAAGTAATTTACAATAAAATCAATCACTTATTCCTATTATCACTGGGCATTCATAATTTATTTTTACACGACCTTACAAATAAAAGTTCCTTACGGTTATTATTTTACACTTTTACAACCTATAAATCGTAGTTTTATTAGACTTCGGTGCTTTGGCCATGCTGATAAAATATAGTAAGGCTTCGATTCGAACTTCCTATGTTACTTAGCGAGGAATAGTAACTTTTAGATTTTAATAACTGTTTGCGATATCTCATTTATTACAAATATAATAAAGTTGTAGGAATATATTTAGAAATTCTAACACAACAATACGTCTGTTTGTACGTCTGTGCTTACCCTAAATAAAGGCTGCAATAAATCACGATCAACAATGCTGTTGACAAAAATCTCTGTACATTGTCGGGTGTCCCGAGGACATCACAAAGGCTCCAAGATCCTAACGGACAATACCCGTAGATTCACCAAATTAAAGGACGCATTCAAACAAAAACGTTGTTTGTTTACGAATAAACATTCAACTAGTGGTCATTCACGGTTCATCTCGTAAACAACGGGCTGATTTGGAGCTTTCCCTATTGTAAATACATGGTTTCTCTCACATAATTTTCTAGTGACATTCAGTAGGACCCTTTAATTAAAACTTTAGGACGGCTGTTTGTCTGCATAGGATGGTCGGACTTTCGTACGGACTAATAAGTATAAATAAGCGTAACGTAATTTCGAAGCGTTGATTTTGCGCTTTAGCGAACTTTTCATTCCACGGTTAGGGCTAAGCTTTTACTAATGCTTGGTACCGGGCCGGGGCGCGTACCCTGAAGATGGATTTCTTTAAAACTTTTCGTTACAAGCTATATATAAATATCGATATTTGAGTTTTTACATAATTGTGTATGTCTTAAGTCTTGTTCATTCTAGTACTTATAATGTAGATGACTTAGAAATTCAGGCAACTTGATAATCGATTTAAAGAGTACCCGTCCAGATTTTTTCATAAGAATACATTGAGGAAAATCACTAGGGAGTAGGGACTGCGAATTGTTTGTATGGGAACAGCTACTCGTATATTAGTCACTAGTGAGTTGCCACGCGTAAACTGGTAGACCTATTCAGAATTTAAGCATTGAGCAAATTCGAAGCTTTGATTATCGTCGAATGAAGAGTTCCCTAAGCGCGATGCGGTCAATACGCAGCGGCTGCACCCGAGTGGTGCATCAAATGGTGATGGTGATAAGACTCCTGAGAGGGACACCACCAGTCCGGCACCCCGTGAGGAACCGTCGGGGCCGGCTGCTGGAACTGCGTCCAATGGCCACCGAAGCCGAGTTTGTTGTCCATGACACCGTTGCCTCCTATGTTAGTCAGATGTGGTTGGTGCTGGTGAGGCGGTGCTGGAGGTCGTTCGTATGGTTTTTGGTCGTGAGGGTTCAGGTATTTGTCGTTTAAGCTTTCTAGTTTATCGGTTATTGTTGGGTGGTGGTGGTGGTGTGGGGGTGGGACGGGTGCGGGAGGGGGTGGTAGGGGGGCGGGGGGGCTTGCAGCGCCGGCTGTTACGCTCACGCTGCCTGCCGATGAGGAGTCGTCTCCGTCGCTGTCGTAGCGAGGGGACGCGTCCCCAGCCGCCCCATGCACCTTCATGTGCTTGCGCAGTGAAGATGGATGCGTGTACGACTTGTCACAACCGTGTACTCGGCAGTTGTAAGGCTTATCCGATGTGTGCACGTGCGAATGTTTCTTCCTATCTGAAGAGTTTGCGAAGCGCCGATCGCAGCCCGCGTACTCGCATTTGAATGGTTTTTCACCTGTAATGAAAAAAAAAATATCTGAGACTTCCGAATAATGTAGGTACCTACTTTACTCGTAAAACTGAAAACATAAGCAAATGAAACTGAAAAACTGAAAAAAAACCACCGAAACATATCAATCGTAATTCAACAACAAGATCATCCGGCAACCGTTCTATTTCTTCCTCTCACCAATCTAAGAATAAAACGATCAGAACCCGAACGCGAATGTCCAATCACGCCATAAATAACCAGATTTGCTCGTTGTTTATAGTTTACGAGTACAAATAAATATTCACAACAATTGCACGGGATACTTAACACGGCCATAAATCATATTTATAAGAAGACTTTGTCACATTGCTGTAACAAAGCCGTTGGGATCGTGCCAAGCGAACAACGACTCTATCTCTTGTTGAAAGGGGTGAAAATTTTTTTGGAAAAGTTTTTATAGAATCCTGATGGGTATGCCAAAAGCCCGCATCCGCTTTACGGGATCACAGGAGGATCGAGGTGCACACTGATACTAATCCTTAAAGTTAAGTGTTAACTATCGGTCTCGACACATCTTGTGTAATGTCTTCACTTCGGTCCGGTATTTTATAGCTTTCGTTAGGTACGTCTTTGCTTTTACATTATTATTATTAAGTTTTTAAAACGGTACTTACACAGTTACACTTTTATTTACTAACGCAACGCTTAACGGTTTCATTAAACCATTAATTTTAATAATGGGTGTAGGTTATAAATAAACGATTTATTATAGGTAACTTCGTTAATGACCTACATAGGTACATCAAAATTTATAAATCTATGAATTCTTATGGTTCAATAATAATAAAAGTACGCAATGCAAATAAACATCTTAGACTAAATTTTTTTGCACTTAATTTTTTTCTATCAACTTTCCCGCGCTCCGATAGTTCCTTCACGAGTTCACCGAATCGTATGACTGCAACATTCAATAAAGTAGGTTTGGCCAGTGTGACCGCACACAATACTCTTTTTATTGTCATGTTTACAAATAACCTCTCTTTAATCCCGGTATTGTTGAAACTCGAGGCCGGAGCACAGATGCTAATCTCAAGTGTCTGTTAAAGTGCTTATAATAGAGCTTTTTACACGATCCCTCACCGCAACTTTTGTTACATACAACCAATACTCAATGAAATCACACATCGTCAGATCATATTCAATAGTGATACTTCCTCTTAGAATACAGAAGAGATATAGCTCATTCAACCTTTTTTGCATTGCCTGTGTATTCCACTGGAGTAGGTAGTTCAATATTTGAATCAGTCATTTTCTCGATTGATAATCCCTAAACGGTGAAAAAATCGTATTGGGCTATGCTATGCACGTATATTATGATTTTAATGCTATGAACTTTTATGCAGACAAACTGAAGCACAATTATTTTGTCAGACTCAGACACTTTCTAAGTCAATATAGCTAGGTAGATATTTTTTCGAAATTGCAAAAACTTAAGTTTCCACAGCAAACTTCAAAATAAGATTACAATTCGTTAAATGTCGGATCAAACGAAACGCGTTGAATCCTTCACGCTGGAAAGAAACGATAAAAAAGGGCCTCAGGCGGAACCCTAATGAGCTGAACGCGAGACAAGCTTGAAACATGTGTCGCCCGCCTAATTACTAATCAGAACATCTCAGCGTTACAAAAACACCGGCGACAAACACTATTAAGGCCGCGATGCGTTATCGGCGCACGCGACGATCGGATCGCTTGACAAACCACTGGACCTTTTTAATTGCATAGGTATCCCTTTTTTGGTTTTATATACTACATTGTTGTTAACTCAACAAAAACACGAATTAAGAGCATCAGGAATATGGAAGGTTGTAAATTATTTTTGCTACAATAATACTAACATTTATTAAAATATTTTTTATTGATCTCCACTCCATAATAGCTCAATAGCTAAGTCCTATTAAGACGAAAAATAATATTTGATTTTTATCTTTACATTCGATTGGTATTAGAGTAGTCTACCGAATCACTGCATTTGTGTTTATTACATTACACTGATATTTTTTATATTTTCTTATTTAGTGAGACAGGCTAATAGGACGAACATGAGCAAAGAATGCGCTTCGTGAATTCGTCGCATGCGCATGCCCGCCGGGACACGGATAGGGTCAGATGCTTATCTTAAACGGCTGTATCACCCACGGGAGACACTTTTTTGTGTTAATATGGACGTGAAACTTTATCTTCGGCTTGTTCAACCAAAACGTATTTGACGGCTTACGTTTGAGAGGATTTGAGGAGATCGCTTCTGACGTTTTGTTTAGTAAAGCACGGTAGTCAAGGGCTTCCCGATTTTTTTGTTTTGGAATAATCTGAGATTTATTACTCGTTACATGACCTGAATTCGTAGCAGAATTTGGCAAGGCTTGGCTAGAGAAAATACCAACATTTAAATACCTATGTAATATAACTCATCAAGTTCGAATAAATTAAATGAGTCTACAGTAAACAAACGAATGGTTGGCACGCCGCCTAGCCCGAATTACACTAAAGCATCAAGTTACAAAACGCTACTTAAGAGCGCTCCGCTTGAGAAAACAAGCTTTTTAGAAATAGCGCGAGCTGGCGAAACCTGATGCTGCGGCCTTTGCACTCAAATTGTAGTAAATGGCTTCGGGTGAGTTTAGAGAAAAAACAATCAACTATTACCACATATCAAGTTCCGGGACGTTGGGGACTCATAAACAGATATTTATTACCGTTCTTGAATGACAATCATGAATATTGCCGGATTCACGAGTCGTGCTACTGCGGTGCGTGTCATCACCTTGAATAATAATTGGTTGATACTTAATCTTCGTGCACCTGTTCCGCAGATACAATATCATACTTCGTACGTATATTTCGCAGAAGAACTGAAAATGTCAAACCTAAGAATAAATGAGTATTTATACGAGTAGCTCTCGAGCAATTTAACGTATAAGCAAGCAAATAAATTAAAGTTTGAAAAAGCAAAGAATACCATTATACTTAATGGTAATTTTTTCTCATCTTTGAATAAATTGATTAGGTAGGTAACTGCGATAATATTTGTCTGCTAATATATCAATTAAAATAGTTGGACTCGGGCATGATAGAAGCATTGTTTCGGTTTATTAAATGCCACGGAACAACACATATCAAAGGTCGCGGGTTCGATTCCCGTCTGAGTATTGATCTGGTGCGAGTCGTATTTTTTCTAGTATATTATTTAGTATAACACATATCAAAGTTAATTCAATCTCCGGCGGACAGGCAGCAAATGAGCGGCCGATGACTGGTCTTTTATTGACACACGCTCAACCGCGCGGGCGCAGCGCACCATACCGAGTTGACCCAATAATCGGCACATTCGATGACTTATCCACTATAAACACGGATTAATTAATTACACTCTTATTTATTTACTCTACATATTCACACGAAAATAACATACGACTTCCTTTACAAGAAATAGAACTAGTCAAGCTAAAGCCTCTTCACATCTGTCACAATAATAGCTGATTGACAACAATTCTTCGAAAACCGATTTTCTCTCACATATTTAAAAGGAATTTCGTACGGCGCACATAATGATTTATGATCCTCCTTTTATCCGAAACGTATTTCGAATTAGAGAGATATATTAATATCTTCATTTTTTCCACTTCTCGGAGAATACGCAGGCCCTTGTCTGGGAGCACAAAAAGAATATGCGGGGTCGAGCGCATCGGGCGCCCAACGAGCGTGTGACAAGGTGCTTTATGTGGACGATTATGAGCAGACCGAATAATGTTCCGATACCCGATAAATATCTGCCAACTCATACAAAAGCATCCCAATAAAAATATAATAGTAAATGTAGCAACAACACAAGCCACAAACTGCACAGTCATACCTTGCTGTTACTGATAATATAAATTAAAATGAAAACGTGTTGCGTGAGAGGACGGAGTTAGTTCGGTTAGTGCGGTGGAATCCAACTGACACAAAGTGTAGTCGAGTAGCTGGTGAATGGCTGGCTGAAAGTCTGAAGCCAATATAAGGTGCCTATGAGGAATGTTGACAGATAAAGTAAAAAAAGTAAACGTATTTCTTTCTTTGCTTTTTTTTCTTGTGAAAAATATCACAGTGAAACTTAGGGAAAGCAGATAAAACATTCCAACCATAATAAACATATTGTCCATAATATTATATTGCAATGTCAAGGCATTTACGATAAAAATTTAGAGAATTTAAAGAAAATTTGCAGAATAAAATTTGTATGGTGTTGTTACCCGTTCTATTATTTATTTTATTTATTTTATAATTAGGCACACAGACAGATAACAGTCATAACATCATTGAGTACATGCTAAAATAAAAAGATCTAAACTATTATCCAATAAAAAGTATGCACAGCATGGATATTAATAGAATTTAAAATAGTTAACAATAACAAACAAACATGCAAAGTTCATTAAAATTCTAAATATTATGAGAAAAAAGGCAAATGTTATTTTATCTTTTTTGTGTTTTACCTGTAATAGACATTTTAAAATCTGCAGTCATACAGTAATTTTTGCACGACATCATGACAATTAAAACATTCACTCACTCAGACTTCTACCGAAATGATGGCGCATTTGTACCGCCCGTTTTATACGTGCAAGTAAATTAAATCGCAACTACCATTGTTCTGAGCGAAGCTGTGAAAACACCATCCATCTTGCTCTGATAAGTATCTGCTGGGAACTCGAAAGTAAGACTATCTTCTCCGCTATATATTTAAGTCAAAGATGGAAAGATGTTTTCCTTTACTTTTCGCGTTCCTTTTCGCTAGGTGCATACTTACAAAAGTTTTGAGATTTCGATACATTCGTGAAACAAAAGAACGTTGAAAGCTTTGTTGAAATCGACGACGTCATAATTATTGGAAACAAAAGAAAAAGTCATAAATATACTGTTGATTTCGTTACGCTGTACATCGCTGAAGGCATGCACAATTGATGTAAAGCTCCGATAAGTCCCCTGTCATAATATATCTTACAACACAAGCCAGTGTCTCCGAAGGCGCCTTTGCCCTCTCCTCTCAGCTACATTTCTGAGTTGTTCAGCAAGTGTCATTCAATATTTTTATGATCGGAAACTATTGGGCACTATAGTTTATGGTGATGTTTATTGAAATTACTTACTACCAAACTGCAATTGGATAAAAAGCTCTCTTTTTATGAAAAATTACATTTTGAAATTTTGATACATTGGTACTTATAATGAAATTGTGTTTTCAACCACAGACATTTAATACTTGTTGTATGGTCTGTGTTTTCAACAATTAAAAAAAGTACCAATAGTAATATGTATTATTGACACTTTTTGGTGACACGTCAACCCTAGTCATAAGCAAAGTCACAAATTCAAGAAAAAATTGTCACTTGGCGGATAATTCCTACATCCAGCCTTAAAAACGGATACCTGCCAAGAATCTTTATATTTTCAAAAATCAAAAACGTATTTTCGATTATTTTTTTCGGTCTGTGCGCTGCGCTGACGCCGGTTAGGGCTGTCAAACGTCAGACGCGCAGGATTGACGAGCGTGTCTGCCTTTTTGTACTTATTACGGTCCGAGCAGGTGCCTTGTACAATATTGTTGTCTACAATGTTAGGTGCCTGGGAAGTTTTGGGATGTCGACAACGTCTAGAAGTTTTAATAGATTGAAATGATAGATGGCAGGTGAAAAGCTGATCTAATTTTTTAACGGACTCGAGCAAATCTAAGACCACAGACAGCAATTAAAATTAAACTCACTGGGAATCGGAAAACAGTTCAGACTTTTGTCTTTCTGTTCTTGCAAACTACCTACCTACCAACCTACTTTCAAAATATCTGACACACACTACGTTGCTGGTACAATAAAATTCTAGTTAAAATTATTATTATTTGTTATTATTAGATAAGATCGTATAAACTTTAACGTAAACAGATATAAAATTCTAATGAAATTTTTTGTCATAAGAGTCTGAGAAAAGACGTTCATCACAATTAATATTTTTATTACTTACATTTATAATACAAATAATTAGTATAATGATACAGCTGCTAACCTAATCTACTCCTAAAATGAAGATACTCTGACTCACCGTACAGAATTAATTAGTTATCAAATGGTAGGTATTAAGTTTCTTCGTAGTAGGGTCTAATACCAGAAGACACTAACTTAATACCCGACTGAATTAATATGGATAAGACTAAATATTTAATTTTAAGTTTATTATTTTTAACTAAGGATTCAGCCTGTGATGTAGAAAATAATCAGTGTTTTAATGTGAAATTCCTCATTTGAGGAGCTTCTTTTCGGCACACATTATTTCGCTCTACACAGCAAGTGTAGCAAAACATAACTAATCTAATTTTTTGGGTCCCACCAACTTATTGTTAATTACCATTTATGTTTTAGAAATTAATGGGCCTAATGAATGAGTTTTTTTCAATCTCGTAGTCTATTTAACAAAACAAAGAATAATTTTCCCATAAACCTACTGATAAATATGAATACGTTTCACCCGAAGCAATCTTTATAACCTCCTTCAAATTAATCTGTCCGCTCTACAAAAACAGAATAGCGTCACAAATTAGATATCTCATAATTCGCATTGACACGGTGGTGTGTCAAATAAATTGCCGGCCTAATATATTCGTGTCTTAAGGCTTGTCCACTCAACACCCACGCGGGATTCTGCCCCAGGCACGTTTTTGGGACAAACCAATATTTCTAACGAATATTAATAGTTCGTTTTTGTTTTTTCTTGTTCGTCTTTTAGTATAGTTTCCTTGTGGTCGCGGCGCGTTCCTTGCATTCTCAACATTCTTACCAATGGTGTTTTAAACGAATTTAAATACGGATCATTTGGATGACCCGGAATGAGTTTAGAGTCAATTGCTTTATTGGGTTTAGGTAGTAAATGATTGCTTATTTTCTTAATTTCTTTCTGTTACAAAAACTCGTACTTATGTCACTAAAATACAAGATTAAAGATAAATTTCGATTTTTTTATGCAAAAATATTTCATGTAACTATTATCTAAAAACACAGCTAAATTAAACACAACCTAGTTAGTACATGAAAATATTGTAAAAATAAAAAAAAATATCTGTAGGAGAATTAACTTTTGTCAAGATCTGAATTCAGAGAAGCTCACATGCTGACAAGAAAATCAAATGTTTGTGCTAAAGACAAGAATAATTTAGGCAAAAAAAACTACACGAAAATAACTCTACATTTAGACAAGAGCTTTCTTATTGTACCCGAGCCCTTACAATCTTAGCGATTCCTGAAAAAACCATGTTCGTACTTTCGAAAGTTTCGATCTTTTGTCGTGTAAGTATTTCGATTGTAGTCCGATTAATGTTTCCGACGCTATCGAATTCGTGCGAGAGCCGGCGTGAAATGGTAGGAATTTTTGCTCCGTTTGACACAATGGCGGGTCTTGGTGACGTTTTTTCAGGGCTTTAGTACAAGCAAAAAGCATCGGGAATCGATACCACATTTGCGGAATATATTTAGCAGATCATTTTGTGACGAATTTTTGGAACATCACTTTTAAGATTTTTTTAAACATTGGATCAATGTAATGTGGTTATAGATCACGAAAATAGGCTCATCCAACGGTGATTTATCAAACCTTTTCGTTTTTAAAACACCGCGTTGGAGTACGATCGTGATCGATACCAAAAACAAAAGACAGTATAGTTATCTTACCAAAAACAAAACAGTTGGAGAGAGTCCTTGAACCAAGAATGAGAAAGTAAAAGCATGAAAAATACTAGGTACTCTTGGTATCTTTGGCGAACAAGTATACGATTTCCTAGGTTCCTAACGCTTTTTTACATATACGGCTCTAAGTAGAGAATTACACGGCCCATTAGACTTAGCCGATAAGGCTTGTCATAATGACCCGCGGCTTGTTCGGTGAACCGTGTCGCGGCGGCTATCACACACGCCATACATATTGATACCGACAAGGTGTCGGCGAAAAAACGCATGAATCATGCAGTGAGACCAACCTCTTTCTACACCACCCAAGAATTCCGAACAGTTAGCCTGGAAACTTTTTCTTTACTCATTGAAAACGTTTGATAGCTCATTTACTTTAATGAGCTGTTCTATTTCGAGCTAAAACAAAACACGACCACCTTGTACTTAGTGCTTAATACTTAAATTCAATATGGATCGCTTACAGCAATGCTTAAAGGCATCAAGCTGCAAGGTATATAGTAACGCATTATACTTGTAACTAATTCCTATTATGAAATTGAATATGTTCAAGTATTACAATGCTACGTCTGATGGTACACCACGTGGATAGTAAGGCCAAAGCTAACAGTGTACTTTACGACATTGTTTATCATACAACGCAGAAAAACGGTTGTCATCATAAAGTACGGTGTAAGTACTAAAGTGTCAGAAACTTTAAATGATTGTAATAAGATAGGAAGGACGCGAGGCGTAGGAAGACAGGGCCAGGACATCCTATGGCTTTCAGGCTATTGTAGCGAAACAGTCTCCTGCAATTTATATTTCCCTACATTTTGTAAATACCGTAGTCAATTTTATTGTAAATAATCATATAAAAAAACTATCAACAAACGAATATTAATATGAAAAGGAAAACATGAATGTAATGAAATTATTAAAAATGATTATGTCATTATGTATAGAAACTACGATATACTTTAATGATTCATCGAAGGCGTGTCTATCGGTTATCGGCCATGGTAATAATATTCCTGTTACTAGCTCGATTAAATTATATATTGGGTTCGTTTGATTGATTGTGAGGCTTCGATGCTTATCGTCCGAACAAAGCTCTCGGTTCAATTTATAATTCTATTTGGTAAATTAAAATTCAAAACATTAAAGCTACAGATTACATAAAACTAAAGAAGTACGGATTGCAGAAGAAAATTATTGATTAAACATGCTTCGATGCGGGTGGCGGGCTTAGAGCCGCCCAGACTATAATATGGATTAGCAATAAATTATACAGCAACTTGTTTAACCATATATAGATCGATGCATAACTAGATTTATTTTTTCCACCGGCAACCGATGCGTTTTGGATTAATGAGATGTAGGTATGCGATTTATCATAGCCGGTCATGGGCACTCATAAATCATTTGTAGGTTTTTATTTCGCCGAGTTTGTAATTAACTAATTGCTGGATTGGTATCAGCGGTCTGATCCGTATCGCCGCGGTATGCGATGCTGGCAGATAGAATAGAATGCGCTTGCACACGTTAGGAACGTACACAGGAACGTGTAGCTAGAGCGGTGTAATGCGACGGCCGCAGTTTTTGCCCGCGCTCCACGAGCCTGTTCGCACCACCTCTTTGACGTTTAGCAAAATTCCAAAGGAAATAAAAACTATTTTCACGTTACCTCCTTGGGAATGTGCAAGTTCGAGAACGTGTCTTTGCGTCAATGCGAAGCTTTTTCATCGATCGGCTCGCGTTTTGGCTTCGATGTAGGTAATTTATACGGAATCGCTCACTTTGTTATTTAAATGGTAAAGGACAAATCCGTCTATATGGGTTGACATATGTGCTGAGTGTGTGGCTGTGGATCGCACTCGTCACCTCATCATGCGACATCGAGGGCTACGCAGGGGTGTTTTGACAAAGAAGACAAAAAAGTAAAGCGCTTAATGCTTTCATTGTCTCTGTGAGCGATAATACCGTGTGTGCGTGTGGGGTAGCAAGTGGTCTGCGAGTGTGTGCGAGCGTGGATCGAAGCGTGCCTGAGTGTGTGAAGAGGGTTGTAATGTTGCTACCGACGGGTGATGACCCGGCCACGCCCATCAAATAATCGTTTGTTTTTACACGCTTATTTCGAATTACACACGAGTAATTTAATTTGTGCTTTTCATTTATCAAGAACCAGTTGAAGTTTTTCGTGGAAATTTATCAAGGATTTGTAGCTTATAGAAACTAGTGGGTGGGTCTGTGAGCTGTGTAGTGTAGATAGACCTCGCCTAATATCTCCGCCATTTTGAAAAATTTCAAACAACTGAATCGACAAAAACAAATAATTCTTAAACCTGCACACAAAATTTAACGATAATCGGTTGAGAAATGAGACCTGTAAAGGAGAACAGATGGACAGCCGGATGGACATATACGAAAGCATTTTGCCCAAGATGAAACAGAGACGCTTCGCTCGTGCTTTGCGTTCGATCGGTCAATTATTTCAGACCATTTATATTTTGTTCTATAAACTTACCTATTCATTACCTAATTAAAAAAAAACAAGGCGGTATATTTTTATCCCCCGTTGTATTAAAAAATAAAATTTAAATGAAAATAGTCGATGACAACGTTAAGTTTCAGAGATAGAGCATCCCCTCTGACGCACACAAACACTGTATTGTGTCGATAATATTTTTTATACAATTTATCAATCCGGGGCAGATGGGCCCGGCTCACATAAACACCTTTTAAAATGCACCCGACTATTGTAGGGTTACATTATCATACTACGACGAGAATAAAATGGCCGAACATTCTGACAAAGCTTATACAGTTACTCTGAATCGGATAGAGCGGTGATCGCGTAATTTGGTTCATTTCTGTCGGTTTATGTTTACTTGACTATAATAACTGGCTTATATATACGAGGTATTGTTTTATTTCTTGCCTATCTAAACAAATCTAAACTATCATGTTTATGCCAAAGCTGACAAACTATATGTTTCGTAACGTAAAACCCCGAACTAAGGTGAATCCTAAGATTTTCCAGTACTTAAAACTTAAGATTTAGTAATACTGGCATCTTACAAATATACGGTGGATGTTGTTAAAAAAAATTTTTAGAAAGTGTTTTAAAATTATACACGTACCTATTTGCCATCTCAATTCACTGTTTTATTTGAAAAAATTCTTACATTTCACATACGATCTTGTTGGTAAATCCTAGGGTTTCTAGTAAAACCAATAACATATACAATGAAACTTGTTTTTTTTTTAAATAAATCTCTCCTTTTCCTTGAATGACGTCTTAAATTGCTTATTTTAAATAAATTAAAAAAAGACATTATTAATGTGAAATCAAAAGATTATTAAAGATATTTTACTTTCCCGTATTCTTTCTGATATGATACATTACTTACTAAAACTACTTGTCACTAAAGCTGCTTGTCCACACGACTCAAAAAACTGTGACTCAAGTATGGAAATCGTATAGCGTTTGCAGCTATTGAGTTGCTTGTTTGATTAAACTCGGTCTGCAGACGACTGGTTGGATGTACATACCGACTTAATTCTTAGCTCAAAACATGGATAACAAACCTTATGGCTTAGGGAATAAGTGTTACACTCGGTAGCAGATTTAACGTGGTACTGCAACCACAGGGGCGAGAAGGGTACCGTATTGTTTGCAAAATATTTTGAAAGCGTCATTTTATACGGCATATTAGGCTCTGGTTTTGATAGTTGGGGTTCTTCTTCAACGGTCCAATCATATCATCATTATGCATTGTGCTCTCCCCACACTTCGTTGAAGCACTCATAAAGAAACTAATAAATCTATAATATTTTTAGAATTACAATCTCCGGTGTGGAAAGCTTGTATACTTTACCTATTGAACAATAAAGTATTAAATATCTGATAGGCGATTGCGTAAAGTGATCGTATTCATTTGAAAGTTCATATTATATGTCATTAGTGTCAAAATCCATACTATGAAACTATCCGGAACATATAAAACTGGCCCCTAAAGTTTTTTTTATTATAAATAGCCTTAGCCATCGTGTTTAATTATGTCTTTGAGTGCATTATAAATAATTATTTATTTAAATACATTATTATAATGTAATATTATTTATTTTGTGAAAGTGGCTCAACGACATACAATTCTGCCTAAGACAAGAGTCATTTAGTAATCGGCGTCTTAAATCAACTGCCATTTTATATTCGTATTAAAAAAACCTATTTTATAAAGTTTGGTGTCATTTGACTTCTAAAACTATAAATAAATAAATACAGTAATAATTCTAATAAAAATATGTATTCTACCAGGATTATGCTACTTCATGATGATCGAAAACTTCATGCTATATTATTCGAGAGATTTGAATCAAATTTTCATGATCGCAACTTCAAAATTTACTATAACACAATTTTTTAAACATGTTTTGTTGTTTCGCTACTTGATTTTTTAAATAATTTCTTGCTTTAAAACCTTGCAATTGAAAACTATGCAAAACTCTTGATTTGGATATGATATTATGTATGAACTACTAAATTAGAAAAATCTTTTTTTAGAATGATAAATAATCTGGCATGAAAATTAATAATTCAATTTTTTTTGTCTGTCGAGGCACTACAAAAATAATAATAACTGTCTTTCTATGAAATTCTCCTTATTTCCCGTTCTTACATAAAATATCCAAAGCTCTTACAAAAATAAGTATTGTAATATTTCAAATGGAAATTGAATCATATGCCGTAGCTACAGCTACTGATATAAAGTATCATTTTACTCGTAATAAAAATATCGATTTCATGCGCCTGCGGCTCCAGTACTAATGATGGTACCTTGACTCGATTGATTGTATAAGATTCGATTTATCAATAAGCTGAGTCGTCGCAGAATTTGTCGCAAATCAGGTGAATGAATTGAACAGGAAATTGATGATGCACAAAATAAATTTAAATTTGGTTAGAAACCTTTTAGAATAAGAATCTGTCGAAAATAAAATAACGATGATGTTAATGGTGTATGATAGTAATTTTTTGGTGGTATGTCAGTCTGCTATAAAATTATACGAATATTGAAATTGCAAGTGCAAAAATCTCAAAACGTATTACAGACTACATTATATCAAAAAGTTGTAAAAATATTTTTATATTAATCCGTTCTAAGTCTATTGTTTATGACAGTGCGAAAGTTTTGCGAATAACCATTAATAGACATGCTATAGTCATTCTTGACACGACTAATTAAAATCATAATGACAACGAATTCCTGCCCACCAAACGTGTCTTCAAGCTAATTTATAGGCACCCATAAAACAATTCTACAAACTCCCCACAAAAAGGTCCTATTCAATAGCCAGTCCGAGATAATAGCGACGGGGGCAGCCACGACAAAAGTCTAAACGCAACACTAGTGTTGAAAAAAAAACATCTGGCCATATCCGAGCATACGAATTCCTGGACGTTCCCTTAAAAATCGATATTTAAAGTTAAGTACCAATACTTTACCCGGCAACAATAGCCAGCGTGCGAGAGAGACAGAACGGGCACGGGACTGGACATTTTAATTTATGATACATTTTTTATATCTAACATTACAACAGTTTAGATGAATCTTTCTACTTTTGTAATGAATTGAAAAATGGTGTCTCGAATGGTACGGTTTTTGTTCATACTGAGAATCCGGACTTCACAAGTTGCCCATGGACATTCGACGTCAGTTAGCTTTGTTTGCGTTCAGATCGTATTACAAGGATCCTCTTTGACAGAAGTTTTAGTGTTAGATGCGATTGTGTCTGTTCAGTTATTGTCGAGGCGTGTTCAGATAGCGGTGGAAGCGGTCGCCTTGGGGGGCTGTCCATTATGAATTAATGAGAGTCGAAATGTTTCGGCGGATCAACACTCTTGCGCCTCAATGGCGACGTCTCTATGCGTCTACTGGTCGAGATCTTCTACCTCTGACATCAGATCGTGACGAATCAATTAAAGTTACGTTGACCTTACTTAATAAATTAGGAATATGTAAAAAACTTACCGGTATGAGTTCTCTTGTGGATTTTGAGGTTTTCTGATCTTGCGAACACTTTGCCACATCCAGGAAACGGGCAGGGGAAGGGTTTTTCTCCAGTATGCACGCGTATGTGGTTCACTAGCTTGTATTTCGCCTTGAACGGCCTTCCATTTCTCGAGCAGCTCTGCCAAAAACAGGCGTGTGTCGTGCATTCCGGTCCTCCGACGTGTTCCACTGTTAAATGCGTGACGATTTCGTGCATGCTCGAAAACAGTTTGTTGCATAGTTTCCGTGGTGGGGGTTGTTCCGGGTCGAGCCACTGGCAGCGCATGTCTCGCCGTGGTGGAGCACGCACGTAGCGTAAGAAGGCATGAGGTGCGTGGGCGTGCGCGTGCGGTACCAGGGGTGGTGCACCGCCTTGATAGTGGACGTCTCCTCGCCAGTCCCAGCTCTGCTCGAGCGGTTGTTGGGGGAAGAGTTCGCCGCAGCCACCGTATTCCCTCAAGTAGCCTGGTTGGTAGGAGTGCAGAGGGTACGGCTGGTAGTGCGGAGGATGGTGTGGAGGCGGGTGCGGTGCGGCGGCTCGGTGCTGGGGCCCGACGCCGCACGCGGGGTCCGGGGACATCTTGAGGCCGTATGAGGCGAGGTGCGCGTTGGTCTCGAGGAAGGCATTCATGGCGGGGGCGGCCGGCGCCGGCGCATAGCCCCACTCGCCCGCCACCATCCACGCGGCGGGGGCTGCCCGCTGACACCGCTGCGTCTATTGTCGGCGTAACCGCCGCCGAAATCTCGATTTCACGTTTCGAACTCGTCAAATGCTCTCGCAATTCTTCGTGACCATTACTCTCCTCGTATGATGACACTCTGTTAAAAACAAAGCAAAATATTAATGGTTAAAAAAAGAAACAAACTGCCTAATATACGAAGTGAATCCTAACCGAAAAGCGATCATAACCTCCCGAGACAAATTCAAAACCATATCTCAAAATAATAACACGCATTCGTGCACCCATAACCGGCGACGAGCGTTTATTTATAATAAAAAAAATGTGAAGCAGGTACTTTTGGACATTAAATTAAACTGCGGGTAAATTTATAGGACATTTTTATACGCCTGAGACAAAAATTTCGATTGTGTTCGTGTATATTTAATTTTAGTTTATTTGTTAGGCCGGGCTCCAATCTCTTTTATGACTCTTTGGTTTAGCATCTATAGTTTATTAAAATAGTTTTATGAATGATAAAACCTGCACCGGCCACCACTTTACTGCCGTCCATCCCTTTAGGTATAATTATTACGTTTATAGCAGCAAAACACGAGTTTTATGCCTACTTAAGGTTGTATTTATTCTTTGTTCGTCGTTCGCGCATTTAAATGCTTATTAATGGAGAAGCATTAACGAGCAAAGAAAAGTGGAAGTGTACAAAAAATTACTTGTTCAATACTTGCTACAATGTCATAAAGTTTGTTTGCTTTTGAATGTTTTTGTTTTACTTGACAATCATATAAATAAGAGTTAAAACAAAATTAGCAATTTTATACATGCTAATCACGAGTTGTTAGGTAATATTTTCTAAAACTAATAAATATCTACTTACTAGGTATCTCAATAGCTATAATGCCGCTAAAATTATAAATGTGCGTTGATCAAACCATTAATTTAGTCGAATATGATTATTTCTGACTCTAAGTAGGTAATTACTAGTCTAAGATGCATGATAATCATGTAATATTTCATAAAATTAAGTACTTATTTATAATTATAAAGTATATCGTTACAACTGTAAGTAGGTATACTAGTGCCACGCCACCTAATGCATACCTACTGAAACCATTAGTAGCAAAATATGAACAACCTTTTCACTGGAAAATTGCAAAAAGGTATACTTACAAATAAAGGTTTAAGAAGACTTCTAGTAAAATTTTGTAAAATAATAAATTGCATTTCAGAAAACTAATATTATTGATTAAATGATTACATACAAAGGACAGCATTTAAAAACCTTTATTTTATCTGATGACACGTCCTGAAGAATTACTCAAAATACTATTCTATTTAACCAAACACTTAAGTTTTACATTTACATTTCAAATTGATGTTTCATTTCTGGAAGTAAATAAAATGAATATTTTTTTGTTCAATAAAAGAGTGGGAAACATGGGAATCAAATTATGTAGAGACGAAAAATAGTTTTTTATTACTAAATGAAGTTAATTAATTACTTTGCGAAATGCGATTCTTGCAATAACTGCACTGCAAAATATCAGTCTAATAAATATATTTTCAATAAACATGGTGTGAAAATAGTCCTACTGTGTAAGTTATTTAAATGAAACAACAGTTTCGTTTTAACAGGTCAATTTACCTTGCCGTAGGTAAACATAAAAACAATGTCTAGTAAAAACATAGTAACACAGAATTAGCATTTTAAAGCTATGTAGTTTCTACGAATTGTGCATATTGAAATGTTACTAATTTAATTTCAGATTTACACCGAGGGTTCTTATGTGAAACTTTATGAGATTTTCGTATATTTTTTACTTTTTTAGCCTGTTTCTAGCAGACTTTTAAGATTATGTCAACAGGATATACGCCCAAATAGGTTTTAAATGTGTTTAGTGTCAAAATATTCGACATGCATGCACTATATAGCCATGACTTATAAGCTTAATTTTTTTACAGCTTCAAGGGGGCTCCGACTCTCCGAGGCTCCGATGTTAACGTCATAATCGTGTTTTAGTTTTCAACATTCCAATTCAAATACAACTGAAACACGATTCAGAATCGACACCGCTCTTGAAATAAATTTTTAGTACATTTGACATAACTTCATACTTTCAGGAATGTGATATTCTCTCTGAGGAACGAGACCATATTTATTCTCAAATAAAATAAATATGTATGAGAATATCACGGAGTTAGTGGTAATATTGCATGCAAATAAACATTTGCCCGAAATGTTTCATAGAAAGAAACTTATGTGATTTGCTTACTAAGCTCTGAAGATCAAACCTACTTTGGACTGCAATAGCCTCTCGAGCAGAAATACTTGCAGCAAACAAATCCTTGTAACTGTCAATCATAGTATACTTATTTATTTTTTGCTCACATAATCGTGTTACTGCAAAATAATGTTGTTTGTGTATTGTTTAAAACACTTCATCGCCGAACAGAGTGGGCCTACCTGGCCGAGGAAACAATGTGGAGCTTCACAGATTCACATCTAATCTTTACATTATCTTCGGGCGCCCCGCCGCGCGCCCGCTCCGTCACAAAGCAACGGGTTGACAGATAACTACGGGCTGACATCGGGCAATAGGATTAAAAACGTGAATTTCCATCGCAAAACTACACCTTAAGCGATTCCCACCCTTAACCCCTCCCGTTAACGATGCGATAAACATTTCCCAACCGCAAAGTTAACGTTGCTTTTATTTGCAGCTGTAGAATTTACAGTTTTACAGAATTAGTCATAACGCCATTTAAGAGTATTCGGATGTAGGCAGATTATCTGCTTATAGGATCTTCTTTATGAGAGTTGAACATGATACTCTGAATATACTTACATACTTAATTACTTTTTGTTAAATTTTAATCCAATTAAGAAGAGATAAGATTTTATCGAGCTAGTATGACAGAATATAACACGATGATAAAGACAGAGTATGATAATAATTAATAATTATAGTTATTATTAAACATAAATCTTTTTATTTTCTTCTAATGTTTATACTATTTAAATATATTTTAGATAATATTGAAATATATTAATAGGATTTGAAGACTATTTATTATTTATAAAATGGCAAAATTAGATGTAAATTAGGACCATAATTTAAAATTGTATCTAATTTGTAAGATGATGAATGGACAAGTTGTAGTCGTGGAGGTAGAGAAAGATTTTGCTATAATGTCAAAACACAAAATATTTCATTAATGATCGAATTTTTGGCATTACCACCATAATTTATTATACCTATTTTTAAATTACTTATGCAAAATAATTGTTGAAAAACTAATTTCTCCTTTTGACATTAGAAATAGAAGTTAGTAGCAAAACTAGGTGGTAAATAAAGGAAGTATGCGACGCAGATTATCTAGCGTGATTTTAGTAAGTATGCCAACATATGGCTTGGAATTGTTCAAATAATTTTTATTTTTACCGACTTCAGAAGGAGGGAGGTACTCAATTCGACCCGTTTTTTTTTGTATGTCCACCGATTACTTGAAGACGGCTGAACCGATTGAAATTATTCAAACGTTATTACATTAGGTAAACTCCCAAGTTGGTCCCATTTTTTTTAAATTTTGGAAGCAGTTCAGTAATTTTTAAGTAATCTTGAAAAAAGTATGATTTTGTGTGAACTACCTCGATAATCAGTCGTATAACTTCTTTGATTATGAACTGAAAAAGATAATTTTTTGTTTGTTGGAAAATGTAGTTCTTTAACCGACTTAAAAAAGGAGGTTCTCAGTTTGACCCGCATGTGTATGTTTCTCCACGACTCACGTTTGGCTAAACCGATTTTTCTACCTAAATAATATACCTACACTACCTAATACAAAAGGTACCTACACTAAAAATTAAAAAAATTAAAAAAGTTTAAAAAAACAAAAACCGACTTCAAAAAACCTACCTCTAAAAAGCAAAAAATAATATTCGTAATAATAAAAACACGTCTATTGAAGTCGGGTGTGGCTTTTAGAATAAAATAAAAAACCGGCCAAGTGCGTGTCGGGCCACGCGCCGTAGGGTTCCGTAGTTACCTTATACCATACCATATTTAATAGCACTATCATTTTTCGTCTGTAAAAATAACTTTGTTTTTCACAGTGTTGGTATGAATGACAAAGTTATATTTGCGGTTTTGGAAAATATGATATATCTCAAAAACTAATCACTATATCTCGTTCAAACTAATTTTCGTTGAAAGTTTTTATTAAGATATATTTTTTTTTAATTTTCACTCACCTATTTCAAAAGTCAGCACCATCTCTTGGGCGATAGTGGAACTATTTTTTTTCTTAGGCTAGCGTCATCTCTTGACCGATAGTGGAACTAATTTAATTTTTCTTAGGTCAGGGCCATCTTTTGACTGGTAGAGGAACTAATGAATTTTTTGTTTGTTTTTTGAATATACATTATATATTTTTAAACTTTCGCGTTGCATTTTAATTAGATTAGGAACACAGGTTTTAAACGTGTTTTTAAACTAAACATAGGTGTTGGACACCTACCTTATCCCTACGTTTCGACCGAGTTGCATCGGCCGTGGTCACGGGCTGACTATAGGCTGTTATGTAGGTGTCCAACACCTATGTTTAGTTTAAAAGCGCGTTTAAAAACTGAGTTCCTAATCTGCTTTTTGAATTTCTATAAAATATTGAGATATCGTTTTATTTTTCCTGCAATCTTTACATAAACTACTATCACATAGAATTATTTCAGATTAAATGTTTTAAAATGTGCAAACAGCGCTCATTTATATGATACCCCACATGTCCTAGTCGCCCCACTTATCATTTTTAAGACCCCGTTGCAGTCCCTGTTGTAAAAAAAAAAAATTATTTCTTTCTTATTTGCAAAATAGTTGGGCAAACGTCATCTTAATCTATTCCAAATTTCAAACTGGACCTATTAGTAGTTCTCGAGATATCCATCTGTGACAGACAGACAGAGTCACACCATAAGGGTTCCTTTTTATCATTTTGGTACGGAACCCTAAAAACGGCCAAGTGCATGACGAGCTACGCGCAGTATAGGGTTCGGTAGTAACCTTATACTTTTTCATCTATGTATCTAAACTTATATTCACTCCATGTTTTGCACAATTACTAACGACTATAACTAAGTACAATACAACTATTTAATGAAATTTGTAGGCCTACGTTTCTTTTTCAATATTTATCAATTTATTGATTGGCCATTATTAGTCAACTGTGATAGTTTTTCATTTAACTTTATTTTACAGGTTTTTAAAGCTTTTATTTACCTATATTATTTAAAACGTTACTTAATTTATACTAGTACACCTACGTTTAATTATTATTTATTCGGTTTATCTTGATTGAAATTGATTGTTAAAATAAGGGTTTTTGTGAATTTCTACAGTTTACAATAATAATTGTATCCTTAATTTAAAAAAGTAAACAAAATATAGTAAAAAAATTACTATGCTATAGGAGATATAACCAAAATATTGATAGAGTTTCTTCGAAGGAAAGTCACATGTTGATTGTAAGCAGAAAACTACATAGAAAAGAAAATCTCGTTCCCGAGTTTAAACTGACTTTAATGTTAATATTTTTATTACTATCTAAGAATTAATGAGCTTTGACATTGTAGGTATACAAATGGTCTGAAAAAAAATACTAATATAACAACTTTTATTGTGATTTCTTTGACAACACTTCCGTTGGCAGCTTGAATACCATTCTCGATAAATCAGCATAGAAAAACAACTATTTTTGTGATACCTCGTGTAAACATTTAATAATTATTAAGTGTATTTACATGGAAAACACCGGAGGCTTAAAGGAAAAAATAATTGTATTGCGTAGTATAAAAGACTTCAACGAAAATAAAAAACAAGCTATTTTGAACTATACATACGGTAATTTTTTAAGTATGTATAATATCTAAAAACCTAATGAGTGTCCTTTACTAATCAAGTAGGCACCTATGTGCAGTTAAAAATTTCAATATTTCATATTCGGTCAAGATATTGAGGTTTATTTAATTTTTAGATGTTGGGCATTCACAATGCTATTTTTATATTAAGATAATTGATATACTTATTAAAAAAAATCTACTCACCCATAGCACCCCGTCTTAGATGCTACGGGTGAGTCGATTATTTCTTGTATTTTTTCTATTATATTAATTATCTTAATAATGAAGTTTGTTTGTGTCCCAAAATTTTACTTATTTGTGGATATAGAGCTCATACACGCGCGTTATGTAAAGAGTGTCTTGTTTACATAAATCATTGAAATAATGAATGCATCTACGCACGCGTTTTGCTATTTTTGTGAGTTTACAGAATATTTTTTTATGAAATTTTCAGACTAGGTATTGATTTTTTACAAAAGTTAAAAACCTATAGTCATACATATTCAGTAAAGTTATCCCCATTTATTGTTTAGATATAGGTAAGTAATTAACCTACTTAAAAATTAAGGGTGTATAATTAGTTCCCTTTTTATATTCACTCACTCCTACCGTATAACAGTTTCCTACAATAAATGTTTTATTAATAGTAGAACCTAATAAATCACCGAAAGCCAGAACATTTTATTATACCATTATTATTAATAACTTTTAGTTAATTATATGAGTTATATGAGTATCAATCTACTTTGTCAAGTGACCATTCTAAATTTATTTTTAGGTAATAAAACGAAATAAAACTTGATAATTTATATCAGTACTGATATATATGTACTGATATATTAGTACTGATATAAATTATCAAGTTTTATTTCGTTTTAATACCTAAAAATAAATTTAGAATACAAATCGTGACGTTTATTTGACGAATTCTTCGCTAGGCCAAATACAATATGATAAAATATGGAGTTTTACTCGTATTTTTCATATTTTTAGTGAGAAATGACAATTAAACAGATTATTAGGTAATTATGATAATTTGAAAACCCCATTAGATTACTCAAAAGAAAACACATTACAAACTTTAAAAAAATATTTTGTTTGAAAGTAGCATGGTGATCACACGTTTTGTGAAAAGTCTTAATTTGGTCATTTTGATAAGAAGGTTTACTCACATCTAATAAAAGCTCCAAGCCTTAAGCGCCGATTAAGTAGGTACATATCCCGATCTAGCATCCTAGTTAGGAACCAATTTCGGGTTGCCTTGCCACCCGTACTTGACAATAAAATATTGTAGTTCGATTTTAAAATTGAATTTCACTTTAGGTAACGGAAAGATAAACATTGTAGGTATAAGATTTCAGATGAGAGTCGAAAATAAAAAAAATCATAAACAATGCTGATCTTTCCGTTATTTGTGCAAATTCACTTGTTTTATTTGTTCAAAATTGAACTTATTATACGGGTGGCAACTCTAAATTGGTTCCTAACTAGGATGCTAGATCGGGATATGTAATCTCGGCTTTAGAAAGACTTTTAGGGACCTATTTGATTTGTTTAGCAGTTGTTTTAGTATCTAATAAATTTTAGTATCAAACAGATAAATATAATATTTAACGACTGATATTTTGAAACCAGATTGCCATGTTTAAAAAAAATATTTTGTCAAAAAACTTATGTAAAATATTATCGGAAATTTTGTTGAGATGAGAATTTTCCAAACTCCACAACATACCGGTGTTTCAACCAAACCACCAAAATAGTTAGTAAATAAACTTACTTGTCGTCTAACAGAAATCCAGTCTTTACATACAACGGCAGTAGGTATATCACTAAAATTACGAGCACACAAAAATATCAAAACACTTCACTCAACGTACATGTATATAATTGTATATATCTAAAATAAAATTTCAGTATTAGCTAACTAGATCAATGCTACTGGTATCACAGGGTCGGGCGCGTCGTTATAACAATATACGAGTATTTTCACGTGTCGTCGACGAATATTTTCCGGGCAAATTGTGACGGCACGATATTTCCTCGTAAGGTGCGTCGCGGCGTGTGTCCAGTGACTCCGCTGAGACACACAGCATGACTGCCGGCTCCCGCAACGCCGCCCCTCGGTTCAACCGACATACTGTTTCTTAGAACAATATTTTGTACGAAGGCGCGAACGCAGCCCTGCAACCAAGAAGGGCGGGACGCCGTAAACTTTTTCACCCAATAGAACCGGACGGGCCGCGAGGCTGAAACTTACAACTGTCTCTTTCTAAAGCGAGCGTACACGCTACGCTAGAGCGAGCCGCGTGAACGATATCGAGTTCACGACGTTTAAAGAAGAAAATTTCTTTGTGTTAGTGCCGTAATGCGTTCGCTTTATCAGATTTACGTTGAAAGCTCGCTGTTAGCTTGGAGGGCGCCATTTCACGCCTCTCTTTCTTTCATGCCGGCGTTTTTGTATGTGAAAACGAGATGGTCGTCACCCGGGAAATGTTTCGGCTAATGTATTTTCCTGTGGGAAGGAAAACACATGTTGTCGCTTTTAATTTAATACGCGTCACGCTGTGTCATCGCGTTCAGAGCTTTCTTGCTGGTTATTCTTTTCGCAAGTGGGCTCTTGTGTACAAATACTTTTATTGGCTTAATTAATTATGTTCATTTGAGATAGTTAACTCGTTTATCTTGGTCTCATCTTAATTGATATACAAATTGATCGAACATTGGTAACTAATAAATTTCAATGAAATTTCAACTCTTTTAGTATGATTGATAATTATTACATTATAATTATCAGTTTTTTTTTATTACATAATAAATAATAGGTACGTAATATTTTCCTACTTTCTTAAAATTAAATATATATACCTACTTCTTATGTAGGTAAGTACAGTACTTGCTAGTCCATTGTACAGTCAACGGCACGCTGGGCTTCCACGACAGCGTAAAAATATTCAATTAATTTTATACTTAAATGCAAAGCTATTAAGGTACAAAATAATACATATTTTTGACAGTTTTGTATAACCTCATATTCGGTACTATACCCTAGATACCGAATATCCATAATTACAAATTATGTTGAATTAGAAACTTTAATGTTGAAAATAATTTGTGTGATAGGTACTATTATTCTTTATTGGTTTTACTGTATTATATTCTGTGTGCACAAAATATATTATGCAACCTCATTTAGGTTGTTGAATAGGTACGGCTTAAACATATTGCCCACCAAGAACAACTGAGTTTTGTCCTTTAAAAATACTTCCCCCCCTTTACCTCTCTATATTCCTCCCAATCAAAAATCGCGATCGAAAAAAAATTATATAAATCAAGGATGTGTGCTAATTTTCTTTAAAATGATTAACAGATGGACAAAAGCATTTTTGCCCAAAATTACGGGGATCTAGGTAATAACTTCACTCTATGAATAATTAAAAAAAAAACACTATAGTTTTAATCGAACTATTTTTGTAATACTTAATTACAAAAAAAATGAGTGCTTGCAGCAATGATAATAGGTACTTAGTTTTCTAACTCCAAAAAAGTTGCGAGAACAAGTTAAGCATTAGAAAATGCTGAATTTAGCCTTTTACCAGAAAAATCACGTCAAAATAACGGTTTTTTCCTAAACACTTTTCGCGGGTAGAGGGGAAAAGTTGTACTTATGTTTAACACGAGGCCATTTTTTTTATGTCTCGTGCCCTTAAATCACGAACTAGCGAAGTAGTCTAGAATTGAATCACGCACAAATTGACTTTGGTCTCTAGTAAGTATTACAAATAATTATTCAACCACTCGAAACACTCTTTGATGAAAATCTCTGGCCACTAACCATTTTTTCAGATTTAGAAACAAATTGGAAGTCACACGGAGCCATCTGAGGAAAGGTGGATGCGGTAGGTACCATTTTCAACCGAAATTCATGGATTTTACGTTACGTAGAACTTAGTCCAAGCATTAGCATCCTAACCATACTAAACGTTACAGTAAACGCCAAAAAATAATTGAAATAATTAATAAAACATTCCACACTGACTTTTAGAATGATTTTAGTAAAAAGAAGCATAGCACACATTGTACACGCCCCCTCCATATCGTCGGCTATTGGTCGTCGCGCGGTCGGGCACTCCTGCGCACATTTTTAAACTTTTATTTAACATTTATACCCCGCACGAACGCCGGGTGATTAATTTAATATTATTTTACTAAGATGCTTTTCTCACGCAATATGTTAAACTTTTTTGCGATGTATTGAGTGTTTATTGGTTTATTCGGAACTTTGCGTGAGAAATATTGTGATGAAGGTTGGAAATAATTAGTTTTGTTACTTAAGACTAGTATGAAATGGTTCTTAGAAAGGGTCTTCGTTAATTGACTTGCTATTTTTGTTTTACAGTGTGGAATAAGAGCTTGATGATATGCTGTGTGCCTAATGCATTTTTTTAAAGTAGGTAGTCGTTTTTATGTCGAGTGATAAATTATATTATTGCTGAATATGTTAAAAAACAATCTCTCAAAAACAATCAATACTTTTGACTAACATTACTAGACTTACTTTTGACTAAAATTCCCTTTGACTTAAAAAAGACTATCCCGAAATCACCAAACCAGCCGGATATTCTCAAGTAGATAGTAAAATAAGTAATTTCTCATAAAACAAATTCTAACAAGATTTTAATGCTAGCAATCAATGAAATCTTATCACCGGTTTGCGCGTGGGTAATAATAATTAGGTGTAAAAAATTAATGATTAATTAGTAATCACCTCTATCGATTATACTTAATACGTCAGTACAGACATCATTAGTTAGTTAAGTAGTTATCGGCCGGTGACATGCAAACGTTGATTAATTTATACATATACTTACTCCATTTAGCTGTAGTCAATTATTATTGAGGTAGATTTGTTGAATTACCGTGAGACAGGATAAAGGGTATTTTTATATAAGAGAGATAATTAAAAGATAAATATTTCATATAACCAACCAGTAAAAAGACCCAAGAAACAACTTAACATAAATCTACTGCAATAGAAATGGAATGTTAAAGTATAAAATCCAATAGGAGGTAAAAAACATAGTTAGGTTGCGTAATAAAATAAAAAGCGAACAATAATAAAAATTATGTGAGTTCCAACTTAAGTATAACACAACATAAAGGCATATGTGGCGCCGTGTAGGTATAATTCCAACAAAGGATCACCTCTAAAGAATGGTAGGTGTTTCATTAGTCCGAATAACGTAATTATTTATTTGTGCGTACTGATAGCAGCTACAAATTACGGGCACAATGCCTCCGCGGGGAGCCCCTTGTGAAGCGACCCAACAGATGTCGGCTGGCCACCCCTGTAAACAATGTCATATTAAAAACACGTTGCTTTGCTCCCAAATATTTTTTAATTTGAAAGTTTTTATATTTAAACACACATTATATGTATAAACAAAAGAAGAAAGTTTTCTTTAAATAATGTAACTTTTCACGCGTTTACACTGAATTCTTTATTTGAAAAATTACAATGATTTTTTTACAATGTGATCAATTTACAGAAGAGATGAAGAGACCAACTTCAGAGCGCTTGCGGTACAAAACGAGGTATTTTAATCTGTTAAATTTTCTCTTTTTCATACATTCTCCAGTGAAGATGCACTGCAGTGGATCACTGTATATTGTCAATTTAATCACGTCGTACCTACCATACATATCCTGCAAAATCAGCTGGTTTAGCCGGCCACCAGAGACTATACCATCTACCATGTCAATTGTCTAGAAAACATTAGTCATCATATCAGCCGCACGACACCCACTGCTGGGTATTAGGCCTCCCCTAAAGATCTCCACGACGATTGTTCCTGCGCTGCCCTCATCCAGCGGCTTCCCGCGACCTTCACCTGATCGTCTCCACCTAGTCGGGGGCCTACCTACGGAGCGTCGTCCGGTGCGCGGTCGCCATTCCAGAACCTTACCGCCCCAACGGCCATCGGTTCTTTAAGAAAACATTAGTAACAAGCTACATTTTCCTCCTTTCGTTTTGAAGAATCAGTAAGTTCCGTATCGCTCTACTGGTCTTCAAAAAAGTGCGAATTATGGCTAAAAAGAAGAAACAGACCTATTTTGTCCGTAAGCACCGAATTTTTTACAGTTTTCTAAAAGAACGCAAAAAGCGTTGCGAAATTTAAAGCGTAAAATTTAAACAGTCTGAGTTAAATACTGCCTTTTGAATATTGTTTTTGTTGTGCTGAAGTCAATGATTTCGTGACTTACCGATAGCCTGTATTACAGACTAAAATTAAGATGTGTAAAGTTTGTACTGAACATTATCTTCTCTTTTACTAACAAGGAACAATGTCCGCAGTTTACGCTTATTTGTGCAATTATTTGGTTGTTAAAAAACTGTAACCCATTGTTACACAAACTTCGTTTATTATAAGGAACAAAAGTTTTGGTAGCCATTTTATTTACTATGATTATGAGCTTTATCCACAATAGCTATCGACACTTTTTTAAATTTTGAACCCAGATGTTACTGACATATTATATTGTGTTCGAACTTAATGATTTTTTGGAGGCCGCTTTATAACTCTTAGATGACGCGGGGAAAAATAATATAAAATATATTTTCCAAGTGGAAATTTGGAAAATTGATAGTGATTGAAAAAGCGCTTTCCAATTAAAATAACACAAATAAAATAAAATAAAAGCACCCACATTTTCTTAAATATTTTTATATCTTATGCGTTGTTTTAAAACATTACTAATAATGATAGGTCCTATGTAGGTATGTACCACGGCCGATGCAATTCGGTCGAAACGTCGGGAAAATATGTAGGTGTTAAAATACCTATCATTAGCAATGTACGCGTTTAATTCCTATTATTTTAATTAAATAGCTATCGAATAAAGAATACAATTTCTAGCAATAAATCACCGAGATCCGTCGACCGGAAAATATTCCGATTGCACTAATCTCACCTCTTTCTACATTGAAATGAATCAATGCGGAAAATTGTGTTCTCCGAACCGATCCAAACGGCATCTTATTTTCATCTTACGTCACGGCATTTACAATTTTGAAGTAGATTTTCTGTTGAAAGAATAATTTTACTAACTTAGATTTAAAGAACTAAATACTATAAACAACGACGAAGGTTACTTTCACAGGCTATTAAGTAGGTAAATTTACTCGATTGTTGTGCTAAATTAATCGGAATGTCCTTACAAACATTTATTTATACGTGATTCGTTGATGTCTAATACAACGCCTTTTAAAATAGTCAGAAAAAAAAAATTGTCAAGATAAAGTACAAATTATTTAAAAGAGCTGAAAAAAATTGGCCCGTTATGCTCGTTTACATCGCCTATCACATTAGCGCAACTTCAATGCTTCAATCATTGACATAATTATTGGAAAGTCAAAGGCTGAGAAGCATGATTTCCTGAATCTGAATAATTTAAACTCTTCAAGACAATTTGTCTCGGGTTGATTGATGCTTGAAGCTGTAATTTTGGAAGGACAAAACCTCAGTTTGTGCTTGGTGGGCGATGTGTATAAGCCAATTTAGCCTAATGAGTTTGTATGCAAACCGCGGTGCATTAATAGTACATTTTGAGACAAGTTAGCTTAGGTTGCTCATTGCACACAAGGCTGTTGGTTGCAGCCCGAGCCGCAGGCGAGGACGTAACTCAGCCGAGTGTGCAATAAGCAAGAGCTCACGAGTTTCATACGACGGTTTTCAACACATTTAAAGTAATTTATCACACAGCAACAAATACGACAAAAACAAAATATGATAATTATGGGAAAAGGCGCGCATGTTTTTTTTTTGTTTTTTTTCACACGCCCAACGCAAGAATATTTTGCGAACAAAGGGGTGAGGTGTATATACAAATACAGCCTACTTCAAAATTATAATTTTAAGTGACAAAATGCAAAAATTTATATATTTTATAACAAAATATTGTGAATAATATATATTTATTTGTCTTAATTAAGGACTTACACATTTATTTATTCCAAAAATGTATATGAATTTTCAGCACCATAAAACCTCTTTGTTGTAAAATAGTACATTATGAGACAAGTTAGCTTAGGTTGCTCATTGCACACAAGGCTGTGGGTTGCAGCCCGAGCCGCAGGCGAGGGCGTAACTCAGCCGAGTGTGCAATAAGCAAGAGCTCACGAGTTTCATACGACGTTTTTCAACACATTTGCGAGGAAAAAACAAAGTAATTTATCACACAGCAACAAATATGGCAAAAACAAAATATGATAATTATGGGAAAAGGCGCGCATGTTTTTTTTTTTTTTTTTTTCACACGCCCAACTCAAGAATATTTTGCGAACAAAGGGGTGAGGAGCATACAGCCTACTACTAATACTTCAAAATTATAATTACACATTTATTTATTCCAAAAATGTATATGAGTTTTCAGCAGCATAAAACCTCTTTGTTGTCAAAAAAAATAACTGTATTACCCGGCTAAATTGGGAATGCTCTGTTTACTCGCATAGAACTTGCAGTAAGGTACTAATTTAACTTTGTAGGGTTAATTCTATTACGAACTAGTGTTTTATATATTATTGCACGCGTTTGTTATAGTTCGGTTTATGGCCCTAAAAGCGATGTATTAGGGCTCACTTTACGAGCAAGTGTGTTGAAAAAAAAATAACTGTATTACCCGGCTAAATTGGGAATGCTCTGTTTACTCGCATAGAACTTGCAGTAAGGTACTAATTTAACTTTGTAGGGTTAATTCTATTACGAACTAGTGTTTTATATATTATTGCACGCGTTTGTTATAGCTCGGTATATGGCCCTAAAAGCGATGTATTAGGGCTCACTTTACGAGCAAGTGTGTTGAAAAAACTCTTTTGAGCGTTCCATACGTTCGAAAGTATGTAAAAAGAAAACTAAAACAATTGACTATCGTAATGGTTGTCATTGAAAACTGTTGTGCAAAATATTTGTACTGGATAATTTTATATTTCTAAGGATTAAACAACAATATATGAACCAGCTACCAGCTATCGAAGTGTTTTATTATAATATATAGATTTATATATTGGTTTTAAGTTATAAGCATTCATAAAAAAGGTTTGTTTCAGCGGTATACAAAAAGTGAACCGTACACTAATTAAAATTGATTTCTTTGAGAAACCGGGGGTTGATACAGTTAGTTGTTAATTGCGACCGCGTCACTCCCGTAATTAATTCGGACACAAAACATGAAGAAGTCCTATTCCCATTGATATCACCCCGCGGCCCGACAATCGATACGATTGACTTTTTACCTTCGATTCGAATCCGATTCGATTCGGACATGACTCTTTTGTAACGAACAGCTTTTATGATACTGATCTTTAATCGTCCGGAATAAGGTGCAAAAGAGTAATTTACAAATCATGACACATTCAGATTTGAAAAATCCATGATCCGTGACAAATTTTTACAGGTTGCGGTAACAAGTGAAAATACAAATAACATAAATAACTTTAGCTAGATGTTATTTTGGTCTCTATAAGAATATGGGACTCTTTCTTTAGTAACAGAATTGCATTGTTTTGCATGGACAAAGCTTGACCATAAATTGACCATCTAAAAAAATTACAGATGTCCGTAGTTCGTTCTATTGTTTTAAAATGAATGGCAAAATAAAATGTCCCTTTCCATTTTTGTCTATCTTTTATGACTTTGGCGTGGTTAATTGGTTATTTATTTTTCAACGAGTTTAGTTGCAAGATTGAAAAATTTGTTTGTTATGATGTATTCAAAGGTAAGCCATAATATTTAATTGAACCAATAAATATTAAACAATAACGATAGTAATGATAATTTATAATCCAAAATAAGATTTTACCCAACTATGTTTAAGTTGCGAATTTAATTGTGAAATATAAAGAAAAGCCGATTTCATCGTAATTCTATGACGAAAATAATATCACAACCAAAAGTGTTATACATTTCAGTGACACAGTCACCCACTAGGCGACAAAATGTAAATAGTTTAGTCACAAAGCGGTCCTATTTCAAGCACGTTTTTACTATTAGGCTCTACGAGACATAGTTATGAAAAAAAATCGACCACACTTTTAACAGTTATACCATCTTCAATATTGAAGGTGATATCGGTCTTTCAATTTCTTTAAACGATTTACTGCTATTCGTACTGTAATAGCATCGATTTTTTTTTGTCTACAGTAAAAAATATGGTGCAGTACGTGCCGTTTAAATATTTCACTGTTGTGATTAACAGTAACTGTTAGATAATAAAGAAACTACTAAAAGTATTGTTACGTTTACGTGTTTCCAATTTTAAAAGTAAGAATTTATCCGCATTACGACTAGAAGTACCTAGTATTGCAAGTGATACTATGAATCAACGTCTAATTTTTGGTTAGGAATTTCCTTTACTTTTTTTAAATTTATTGAATACCTAATCATAAACATTTGGAACGCCATCAAACGGCGCAATTAAAAAGTATAAAAAGTTCATTGTATTTCTGCTAGCAGTAGTGATGTCTATCGGTACCTACATAATTTATTTATCGTTGAAATGTAAAATGCTTTTTCTTAGTTTGTTTTATTTGGTCTTTTTAAGTACCTAAGTAGTTTGAGTTTTCATGTTTTAGGACCTTTTCAGGGGCGTTGGTCACAGGATTTCACTGAATAATGACGCGTTTACACACTCTTGTACACGCGGAAATGAAGTGAAATGTGCCTACAAAATGGTATGATATACCTAAGTTAGAGTTATAATAAATACCTGTAGGTACTTACATAAAAAAGATTCCCCTGTTTACAACGTCATCCCCTGCAGCGTTGAAAGCGAACGCATCAAAGGAGTTGGGAGCAAACTTTACGATGTCCGACAATAATTTAATATGCCATTTGCTCCTGACCAAATTGAGCAATTTATACATGTCTGCGCACACGCACGAGAGCATTATGGAACGTATGCTTGAAACATTCGCCTTCGAACATATCTTATAAATACTCTGTTTTTCCGTAATAGACTATTGTATATTCTGTGGTAATAATCTTTTATGTTTTCATGTTAAATTAAATTATTTAAGAATAAATAGCGTTTTACGGTACGCAATCTTAATGTGAAAATTGTTTTGTTACATTCTTTGTGATTATTTTATTAAAGAGTCGGAGTTGTTTACCAAATACGACAAGCAACTGTAATTTTGTAGAGCTTTACGATGAAAAAATTAAGCTTCTAAATAAAAGCGAAGCTTCACAACTTACTAATTTATACATTGCATAATGCAGAAAGCACTTGACCAACTAGTTAATTTTACCAGGAAAACTCTATAGTTTTCTATTTTCCATGTATTAACTTCATCAGTCTCAATATCATATAGTACTAACTGCGTGCACCCTATTACCAAAGCTCATGAATACGGGTAGTGGTAGAGTAAGTAACGTAATAATCCGGTCTTACTGACCGCATGCAACAGCAACATGAAATACGGAAAACATTATCACCTTTTAACGAAAATTCACTATTTTCCACAGCGTAAATTCTACTTATTCCCATATCATACTAATTACTGCGTGCGCCCGATTACCAAAGCTTTAATGCGGGTAGTGGTAGAGTAATTAACGTAATCCGGGTCTTACTGACCGCATGAAACAGCAACATGAAATACGGAAAACATTATCACCTTTTAACGAAAATTCACTATTTTCCACGGCGTACATTCTATTAATTCCCCACGTCATACTAACAAACTGCGTGTGCCCGCCGCCCGATAACCAAAGCTCATGAAAAACGGGTAGTGGCAGGGTAATTAAACTTTATTAAACCGACTGTAATCCAGTCTTATTGACCGCATTATGCAGCAACATACCTACCATGCGAAAACCATACAATCACATTTTTACGAAAATTAACTATTTTCCACGGCGTAAATTCTACTAATTCCCATATCGTACTAACTGCGTGCACCCGATTACCAAAGCTCATGAATACAGGCCGGTAGTGGCAGAGTAATTAACGTTATTATACCGACTGTAATCCGGTCTTACTGACTGCACGAGATCGCAACAGACTTATGCAGAACCATATACATGATAAACATTTAAAAACAAAATTACTTGTGTAAGTACCTAAAAAAGAGCAAATTGATTTTAATTTGCAATTTCGTATACTTATGTCAATATAGTAAAACGATCTTTTCCTATTATGGTATGGTCTAAGACCTAGAAACTCTATTCTAGGGTCTGGTAATTCAGATTTACATAAGTAGTTATAGTTACGTGAAATAAAACACTTTTTAACGGATACTAGGGCAGTTTTATTGAAAGTACTTTGGTTATTATGTAGTGTACTTAGTTTGATTTTTTATTTTCCCGATGTTAGTTACGTTTTATTTAGCTAGAAGTATATTGTGATTCAAAGTCCAAATGTAAAGCTATTGATGTGTTTTAGTGTTGACAGGTTTTAGTTTAGAATTTAGGGAATAAGATAACAAGTTTTAGAATGTATTTATATATAAATACATTAACATTACAATAAATTATAATAATTATAATAAATACATGCGTATATGCATACTGAAATTAGTACGGTTACTAACAAACGCGAAGCAAACGTAGGTACCTATGTCGCGCGAGTCCAATAATAATGCATTCGTTATGATATGATATTGATAATGTTCTTATTATACACCGTTAATTTTTAAGTATATATAAAAATTAAATAGGGATTTCAGACCACGTCAATGAACAGCTTTTACTATGGGGCCAACCACGGAATCTCGAAAAAAAAACTGCTATTCCATAGAAAAGTACAACATCGACTCGACTATAATGTATGGAACAGCAGATTTTTTTTCGCGATTCCGTGGTTGGCTCCATAGTAAAAGTTGTTCATTCACCTGAAACCCCCTTTTAATTTTTAGATATACTTAAGAATTAACGGTGTATGTAATCTATACACATTAAGCATTTTTTTTCACTGTCCATAAATGAGACCGAAATCATAGAAATCGTTAATAGTAGTTTATGATACAAGGTTGGTAAGGAGGTTTTTAAAACGAGTTGACGTTTTATAAGCCCGAGCCGCAGGCGAGGGTTTATAATCGTCACGAGTTTTAAAAAACCTTAACAACCGTGTGCCATACTACGTTTTTCAATACATTTGCGAGAAAACATTATAGGTACTGCTGAAATTGTAATCTATACATAATAAAACTGTAAATTCTAAATATTTTTGCGCGAATTACGCAAAAACCGCTTAACGAATTTTGATGGATTTTTTACAATTTAGTAGATTGAGGTCCAACTTAAAATCTAAGCTATGTTTCATAAAATTCAGGTGGGTGGAACCAGGGAAACAGCTTGAACTCTCCGTAGTACTAGCTTTCATACACTAAAGGGGTCATTTTAAACTGGTTGCAATATTTTTCTACTGTCCACGCCGATGAAGTCGCGGGCGGAAGCTAGTAGAAATTAAAAAAAACGTTCGTAAACAAAAACGCACGGCGCCGGCATGCGGTAAAATCAACTTTCCGCACGCTGTACTACTCCGTAAACAAAAACGCACGGCGTGCGGTAAAATCAACTTTCCGCACGCTCGACTGTCATCGTAAACTTACATTTTCGAGGGCGTAACTCAGCCGAGTGTGCAATAAGCAAGAGCTCACGAGTTTCATACGACGTTTTTCAACACATTTGCGAGAAAAAAACAAAGTAATATATAAAAACAAAAAGGCGCGCATGTTTTTTTTTTGTTTTTTTTCACCCAACGCAAGAATATTTTGCGAACAAAGGGGTGAGGAGCATACAGCCTACTACTAATACTTCAAAATTATAATTTTAAGTGATAAAATGCTAATAATTTAATATTTTATAACAAAATATTGTGAATTATGAATAATTTGATAATAATATATATTTATTTGACTTAATTAAGGACTTACACATTTATTTATTCTAAAAATGTATATGAATTTTCAGCAGCATAAAACCTCTTTGTTGTCAAAAAAAAAAATAACTGTATTACCCGGCTAAATTGGGAATGCTCTGTTTACTCGCATAGAACTTGCAGTAAGGTACTAATTTAACTTTGTAGGGTTAATTCTATAACGTACTAGTGTTTTATATATTATTGCACGCGTTTGTTATAGCTCGGTTTATGGCCCTAAAAGCGATGTATTAGGGCTCACTTTACAAGCAAGTGTGTTGAAAAGTGTAGTTACCTACTTACTTACAAGTCGGTAACAATCGTTAGATGTTTAATTGCTGACTCGGTGCCGACTCTTCGCGTGGCATCATTCATGTTCTATTATTTAGATATTTTAATCAAGCCGATCGATTGTGCCGTGTAGGTATAAAGGCAGGTAATTAATAATAAGAGATCGAGAGCCCAGTGTTGCCACATGCCGCAGCAAAAACAGAATCGAAATGGATCGATTTGAAACGGACTGATATAAAACGGTCTCGATTGTGGCCCTTTTTGCCCCCTAAACCAGTATTCAGATGATTTGCGGTATCAGCGGAAAGCGACAAACAAAACACACTGGGAATGAGATACAACTCATCCAATTTTAGAAACAAAATTTTAAAATGATTTTTTTTAAACTTGGCCACCAGTATTTTACCACACAGGATTCGTATAAATTCAACCTTTTTAGCATAAATTTGTCGTAGCTCGAAATCTAAATTAAAAATAAGGGACCAAGAACGGATTAAACATGGTTTCATATCCATTATTGAATTGTATTGTGCTCAAACTTTGTATTTTATTTAAGTAGTTTTTAAGAGAATTTTGTTACATGGAAGAGACAATAAATCATTTATTTATTATTTATTTACATAACTACCTAATCAACAAACAATACAATAGTAATATAATCAATATTCCTATTACACGTTTCAGTAGCAGCTATAAAACTCCTTTTTTCCAAAACATCCAATTATCTTCCAAGCGCGTAATGGAAAACTTACCTCCGCTTTTCCTTTCAAGCAGACATTGTCCCAAAATGGTCTTCGATGATTACCACAAAACGTTCGGAACGTTTATACGACCTATCAGCATCGGCGTCACTTGGACGTAATCAAATGCACCGGCCCGTGAGGTAAGCGTCGCCCCGCCTCACTATCATTACAGCGTATAGATAGAGAGCTTCGAACAGAGACAAAAAGTCGAGTTGAATCGAATCGCAATAATTCGCCCTATAAGTATACATTTACTACGAAGGCCGGCGTCGATGCGGAGCGCCGCGGCTCTTCGTCAATGGACGCAGTTTCATAGTAAATGAATAGGCGAATAGGCTTGTTTCCATTAAGAATAAATATAATGGATAGGGGTTTATAATGATTAATTATATTATGGAGAAAATAACAAACAATTTTAATTATTAAAAGCGTTAAAGATTAATAATATTTTAAAAAAATAAATTTCGCAAAATGAAACCTTTAGTCACGTGACAGTGAACACCAATCAGAAAGCCTTACGTCACGCCGTGCGAAACTCCAATCTTGTCTTTGACGTTTCGAGTATCACTACCGGAGGCGCGTTCCAAACCTACACTCCGAGTGCAACCTAACCACAACCGAACGCAAGTTTTAGCCACTTTTTCCGTATTTCTCCATTGTTTGGAACATATATAAATAACTGGTTTGGCTTTTTTATAGTCGTGCTATCACACTGGGGCACTATACAGTACTTATAATATGAGAAATTCATTTTTAAACGATAAAAACTAGCTATAACGTACGAAGACACGATCGCTCTTTTGTTTGTTTTGCACGGCGTGACGTTATTCAAGACGCCATGACAGTCTTGTGCGTTTTGGAACCAAATTAAAATTGGTTTTTTAAAACGCGAAATTTATAATGTAAACGCTCGATTAAAAAAAAATAAACCTTTTTTTTCGATAAAATGCCTAATAAGCTAAAATATTAAGCAGTTATTGAAATTTTGTCAACTAGCCTATTATGCAATTCGATGCGACTCAAGTCGGCGTGCCTAGTGGCCGGCAGCCTTTAAAAGGCAAATTGTATCATTCTGTTAGAATACAACTACAGAAGAAAAACATTATTCCCTTGTACTGTGAATACAACAGTATGAACTGGATATAAAATAAGTTACATATTGTGTCTTCTGTGTTAGAGTGCCACAACAAATAAGAGTAGGCAATAGTGGAAACCCTCAACCTGTTGTAAGTGGCTACGGCGGCGGCGGTTTGCTTGGGCCACTGTCACCTATAAAAAAAGTAAAAAAAATAATTGAAGGTAATAATTGTAGGTTTATTTATTAATGTGCTACCGACGCCGTTTGATCAAAATGATTTCGCAGGTTGTGTTTGGAAACGATCATTATTTATCACCTACATACTTACCACAGAAAACTCACAATAGCTAAGCAAAATTTTGTATTGCCTCTCTATCAGTTATAGTTTTTTTTAAATGAGACACAATAGATATTTTTCTATTGTTGTCCGGCCGCATGCGGCCGCACGGGCATTCAAGATTGAAGTTACACGACGTTTAAAACTGTGTCTGCAATATTAATCAAGGTATGCTAAAGACTTTTCCTCTGTTCCAGAGCACCTCCTGTGCTACCACCACAAAGCCGCGTAATTCAACTAGCGGGTACTGCCGCCCACAAAAACGATCAAAGCCGCCGCCGCACGACCGGTCGCGAGTCGCGACAAATTGACTACGATCCCGCGACCGATCCAAAACGAACAAGAGATCGAACCAAGTCTAATTGAACGCCAGTCGTGAGCTAGCAAGGTGAAAAAAGATCCGTCGGAAATATGGTTTGGGTATGGCGGGGATTTTCATCGAATTGGAAAACAAGCTCTTATGAATTTGAAGATACTTATTATGTAGTTATACTTAACTAGTGGCTCCGTGAGCTGTAGACCTCGCGTTAAAAAGTAGCTCAAATCACAGAGGAAATAACTCAAATGGTATGTTTTTAAAAAAAATAACACAGAATCGATATTAGTTTTTTCAACTAATAAGTGCAAATAATAAATACGCAGTCCTAGTTCTGTCACAAAGTCACAACCTTATTTATTTTCAAATTTCGAATATATTGGCCAGAAATGTTTTGATTGATGAACTTTTGAGTTTTCTAAAAATAAAAAAAAACAAAATTTGCTTTACACCTCTAACAAAAAATGTTTTGTTACACTTTTTGATAATGTTTTGAAACGGCTAAAATGTGTTTTTTCTACATATCTCCGCCATTTCAAAAAAAAATCGAAAAACTGATTCAACTGAATAATTCTATAATAATTATCGAACCTGCTCACAAAAATTTCACGAGAATCGGTTAAGAAATGCGACCTTTAGAGGAGAGCAAACGGACAGCTGGAAGGACATCCGGAGGGAAGGAAGGACGAACTTAGAGATGACCGCCGAAGCCTTATCGACACATACGAACGAATTTTTGCCCAAGCTGAGCAGAGACGCTTCGCTCGCGCTTCGTGCTGTCAAGGATTTCAAGAATTTCTCAAGAATAGGTACTAACCCAGGAAAATGAGTCACAATAGATTTTCCATTGTTGAGCGGCCTCATGACACCGCTTGGGTTTTAATAAATTTATTAAAAAATATTGGGTTATTTTCTACTTATGTTATTTCAATTTAGGGGTTTTTAATAACTAAGTAATAATTATGGTGTAGTCAAGCGGAAACTTAAAAGGGCGTACAACGCTGGAAGAAATTGTCATAAGTAAGTAGGTAGTAAAAATTATCGAAATGATTGACAACATTATCGTTTTTAATAATAACTAATAAACTATTTCATATTAGGAAAACCGTCAATCACAAAACGAGAGAGCCAGCTAAGGTTTTTTTATATAGTTTTTGTAAAATTTCAAGTTTTACATTGATTTTTTTGTTGCTATTGCCAAGTCTATAGTTATTCATATTAGAGGGCTTATTCTCCTCCCTCCAATAATGTATACCTACGCTTGAAAATGTGTTCAAATTCATAAAACATTTTCATGATTACAAACAGATGTTACAAAAACCCTATAGTAGGTACCAACTATGAACTCCGAAACGGGCATATAAGCTCTACAAATAATAAAGATTGTTTCATTGAATGGAATTTCAAGTAGGCAAGTAATAATATTTTTTAAAGGTTACATTATTTTGGGAGCCGCCTACCGCCTCGGCAAGTTTCAATGTTATTTCCTCTCAACATGTGAACTAGCGTTTATGTAACTAATTAGTGGATATTACCGGAGTTTATGTCTTAATAAAATGGTAATCAAAATGCCGCGGGTTAAACGGGCTATGCTAACTGCTCGAATTAACTTCTACCACAGTACATATATAAACTTATATATGTACTGTGCCTCTACTGTACGTATACTATGTGTTACAAATTGTGGACTTGGCCATGACTTTTTACTAGCTCTTTATTTCCTACCCTTTTTTAAATAACTTAATTGTTGTTTAAAAATCTTAGTTATGTTGGTACTAGTATTTCACTTTTTCATTTTGATCTTTTCAAAATGCAGTTATCAATGGTTCCTTTGCAATAGAATAAATAATGTAGATAAGTCACAATCTTCTTATTGTTTTTACTATTACAATAAATAAAAAAATAAAATAAAAATAATTTTATTTGCGTTTTCCACAAGTAGGACTTAAGATAGGTACTTATGATTAGTAGGTACTACAAAATGTCATGTAAGTATAACTTATCCAAAAAATAGCGATATCCACTAAAACGCAACTTTGCAACGTACTTTGCTTTTATTTTTTCCTTCTACCATTATGCATCAATGCTTTATTACATCTACCGATTACTTACAATCAGTAGATTGATCCGATCCGATATTTATTTGTGAAACAAGCCGGGTGATTATGCTGAATGGGCCAAATTTTCGTTGCGAATAGACGGGACGACAATTTCGCTTATCAAGATGAATCCAATCAGCCGCATTGAGGTGCACAAATCAACGATAATTGTTAATCGTTATTTGCTATGTCAGTGCTTTGTAGAAAGGGACATCTGGGTTTTGTATTAATTAATCATCTATTTATTCACTTTTTTATCGTAAACAATATTTGGCTGTCACGATAAAAGAATTTATTTTCACAAAGTTTAATGTCAAAAATAATTTGTGATTTAGATTTATTTTCGGGTGTTTTCGGTTCGGTCGTAAACGTCATACTTATTGGTTAAATGTTGTGTAAATCTTTATAATATTTTTATTTACTCTTAAGGCTCCGTTACGCTAAATCATTTGTCTCTGTCTTTTCTTTACGTGTAAAGAGTATGGAAAATAACTTCTGCACTTTTTCGATGTTTTTCGTTGTTTTTTCATCATAATCTTTAGCACAATTATCTTTCTTGAAAAAAAGTTATTGGTACAACTGCACAGTACGTTAAAGTGTACCTATTTTAATGTAGAATTCAATACGTTTCCGCTATTATTTACGCCAAAAATATGACCCGCGACAAGCGCTTTTAATGATTTTCTGATTTTTTTTACAATCATCTGTGAGGTTTATACGCAATTTAATACTTGTAGCTACTAGATAATCTCTTTAGCTTGTCGTTTGTTTTTTTGTGGCTACAACTTTACATTTTCTATATAAAAATATGACCCGCGCAAACCATGTTTTCCTCTAATGGCCCCTTAAATCTGTAGAACTCTCTAAAACCATTATTAATTTGCTTAAATTCGTTTTATTTAATCGAACGTAAAGCTTCTTACATTATAAACTAACTTTACCTTTACAGCAAATCGATTAAAATTATAAATAAAACAGTCAAATAAAAATAACACGATACACTTAATCCTCCCAAATTGAAAAACATCATCGGAAGGAGCATGTCCGCTAAACATGATGTATGGCATAATAATGTTTAATTAATTAACGCCGGCCGGCCGGATGAAGAATGCTATTTTGCAAGCAGTAGCCACGCCTGCCCACGCCCACACTGACGAATGGGTGCAAATATTAGGATTAGGATACCAATATGAGTTTTTTTTAATAGATAAAGATTAGGTAACATGTAACAGTTGCTTTTTAAACCATATTCGAGGTCCGATGAAAAATCTTTACTTGGGTAGGTAAGTTATTACATATAAAAATACAACCTTAAATATTTCCAAATACTTACTATATCGAGTCAAAAAAAATCTTAAAGAATTTCACGTCAAAAAAGTTTCCAAATATTTTCTCATAACATACTTGCAGCATCAATGGAAAAGTCGAAGCTGAGATGTTGAGAGCAAGCGATAGTGGTAGATGATAATATGTTATTTTACAGTAGCACTACGCCCGCGCACGCCTTCCCTCGCCCACGGCTAGCGGTCGAGACGACAGTGAAGAACGAACATGTGTCATTTCAAAATGCACGGCGATATTTCGATAGCTTTTATATTTCTTACATAAAAATCTCACATTGTGATCCATCTGGAATGACTGTTCTCTCTAGTCTCTAGTTGTGTGTATATCTCTAGTTTTGTGATTGTCACACTTCGATCAAGAACCGAAGTTGTCACTTTATGAAAAAGTTATCTTGGGATCACAGCATGTTTTGCGTCCCGCGAAAGCTGGCGCGTATAAACGCTGTGTTTGTATGTTTTTACCCGACTACGCAGAAGTTTGCTGCACTTATTTTCATAGATCTATATTGACAAATTAAGTCATATTTAAATTATAATTTATGATACGAGTGATTTCCTGATATATTCGTTACTAGCTTTGTCTACGTTGTTTTGTTATCATTATTATTTGGTACTCCAAATAGCCCAGTAAAATTCGCCATTTAAAACGCAAAACGCGATGTAAAGCATTTTTGCAGTTTTTCACGTATAACGCAGCTAGCACAACTTTTTTTTGCTTGCAAAACATAGTTCCACACTCTCCTAAGGGGTCCAAATAACACACCAAAAAATGCAGCTATACATCGCATTTTGGTTTTTTAGGAAAAACATTTGTAAGATTTTACTAGCCTAAAAGCAAAAATTTGAACAATAATTTTGTACAAAAAACTACATTAATGTGCCTAGGAATGTACCTAAGTTTATTTTTGTTAAAAATTAAAATATAAGTAAATACAGTATGGTAAATTCTAATTTCCAACTGTAAATTTCACCGCGAATTGTCGCAGTGTTAGTTATAGTTATTCTTTTCTCATTACTTATGTAAATACTTTTTTTAATACTTATTTTCTTACTTTACTAAGTTCTTACTTATTCCCCACGTTTTCTAATATCTTTCTAAAGTACCTACATAGTTATATTTTTAGCAGTTTTCTTACTTTTAACATGTCATAAAACTCAAGTGCCTAATTAAGACTATTAAATCAAAAAATCTCCACGGGTGAGATAAAATTCATCGCTAGATTCGCCATGCACTGTTTACTACTTGGTATTTTAATAACCTAACTAAATGATGTGAATCTTCACAACATACAAGAATAAAATGTTTTATAACTTAATTTTTAGGACGTATTTTAACGATATACAAGAGTTGTTTAAAAATTCACTTTAAGCTTGTTTCAGGCCCTGTAACCAAAGTGGCTTTCTGTTTCTATTATTTTAAATAGAATATAAATTAGTACCTATGTAATTGACGCAAGATGTGGCTGACTATAAATATAATCACGGCGTTTTGTAATGTCAATTTTATACACCTATGTCACTTCTATTCTATTCAAATAATCGAAAAGACAAGCGTTTACTTGTCTAGGCCTCAGGTATTTATAGAAACACGCCAGGACAAGTAATTTTTAGCGATATTGTTATAAACTGACTTTATGTAAGTAATCGATAATTGTATCGATCGGAAATATCTCCATAGTTTTTAATCTCGGCATTCTACTTCACGCTCATCAACGCCCCCCAGCGGCCACCCGCCGCACACATTGTTTGCTCACAGCTCTCATAATCGCAATATCATCGAACATAAAAGCAAAACCGCGTGCGCTGTTCTTATAATTCCTCAACCCTTACCGCCGGCCACGCGAACCAGCGACGGCGACACGCGATCTTGCATCGCGCGCTCGACATCATCCTTACCGCACTACGGTTACTTAACAATTCGCGGCATAATGCACACGAAATATTATATTAAGTGGAACCAGACTTTGGAACCTTCATAGATTGTGTGTAGACTCGGCTGAGCCTACACACTATTTATGAGCGAACTGCACTGCATATTAGCTATATAACAGTGCAGTTCGCAGCGCATGAGTCTGGCTTCACCTCTACGAATTCGCAAGTCGCTTCGCCGCGCCGGCCGCCGTTCCTCGTGGCCAAGCCGTTCTACTAAAGTAATATAACAGAGCTATAGAGGCACTTACGTTTTTCCTAGCGTTATTCGCTTCCCGCAGAGCACCGCGGGGCCCCGGCCGCCCTCACTTAACGCAATTTATTGAGCAACCCTTAATAAATAAATAAATAACTGAGGAAAATTCGATGAAATAGAACCGCACGCGCCGTCCCGGTTATGTATTACGTTTGCGCCGTGAAAAATCGCTTTAATTTCTGAGGTGATGAGTGGCTCTTGTTTGCTGTTAATGGGCGATTTCTGAGATATATTTATGATGGACCTTTTCTATTTGAATGGTGATAATTTTTAAGAGTACCCACCTATTTATGCTGAGGTGGTTAGCGGTTGGTCTAAGTCCCTTTTCCATTGTTGTTCAGTAGAGTTTTCTTCCCACTTTTCATTACAATTATCACAAAGTCTAGAAAAGAAAACTGAAATCGAAAAAAAATATGAATTATTTGTTTATCTCTTCAATAATTTTGTACCTATTTTGGCAATACGAGTCGAGTTTCGTTATCACACAATTTTGTACCCTGTGTAATTTCTGTTATGCAAGTTGGAAATAAAGGTTTTAATAACCATCACGACCAATATTCCGCAAACGGAATAAGTTACATAAAAGTACTGCTTAGTTAGTTTTTTAATTTTTTAATATGTATTTTATTTTTATTTTTACATAGAAATCTCGGCCATCCAAGATTCGTTGTTCACAAGACACCTACAAAATGGCGATCATGCGCCTGCACAAAAAGTAGAAGCTCATTAGTAACCGGAGCGACCGGGAGCGAAGGAGCGCGCGGAGGTGATCGTAATTCAAAGTTTAATTAAAAGTACAGCCCCCCGCTGCGTCCCGCCCCGCACCCGAATTATTATTTCTACATAATTTGTGAAAGCGGTAATTTAATAAAACCCAGCCACGACGCTAGGAAATTATGAAACACATTAAACCGGGAACGACTGTTTGTTTGGGACTTTGTTTATTTTTATGTCCGTATTATAATTTTGTAATTAAACGAACGGTGTTTCTCAAGGATTAAGATGGGCTGTGTGGCGATGCCTTCTTTTTTGTTGTATTTGTTTGTATTAAAATGATGTTGTCTGAAATATATTATTACATTTTTTACTTTAAGTATCTCATGAAAAAGATTTTCCTACATAAAAGTGACTGTACACAAATAAACAAAGGGTTTTTTAGCACTTTTTTATCTTGAAAAAACTCAATAAGTACCTTGGTTTTTTTAAACGGTACTTAGATAATAATAACTATACCCTCAGAACACTGCAGTTCACTCTCATAACAAAAGTAACGCACATTTCCCTTTCCAAATCCACAAAAGGCACAACACAGGTGTTTAACGAGTGGCAATAACAGGCACAAAATACGTGTCATTAAAACAAATACTTGAATCTTTTCAACGTCTTTTCTCACCGATATCGCGTTGCTCTGACCCCAGCAAATCTATTGCAAATCACTGTTATTACGATCACAATGAGGTGGAACAAAAGCTTTGATTCTGGAGTACTTAGAGGGCTTTCTTTTGATACTTTCTGATGCTATTTGATTGTAAGCGCCAGAGATTTGCACGTGATGACATTTTGATTTTCAATAAAAATAGTATTGATAAGATAAATAACTAAATAGCAACTTACATATTTTTACATAATACCCATTAAACCAAATTGCATGAGCACGTAATAATGGCCCATTCGTGGCATTCATAAGGAACTGCCTGATCAGCAGTGGGGACATAAAAAAGCTGATGAAAATGATTATGCTGTAAAAAGAAAAATAGAGAGAAAAAAGGGGTTAACTGTTTTTTTTCATTTGCACGAAACATCTCATGCAAATAAATCTGTTCAATTTGATAAACAATTTTTATCAACAATTTAATCAACAACTTAATCAACAATTTTATTTCTAATATTTTTTTTAAAATCCGAGTAATCAATAAAGTACCAAATAATTTACAACGTATGTCCTTACCTATATGTTATGTATAAGTTTCTTATACCTTCTGCTCCTCTTGTCTAAATTATGAATGAAAACCAATTTGTATTCCAATTTGTTTAAACTTACCATTACTCATTCAGTTGGCATTCCTTAAACGGGGAGCCTTAGCGAACCAGCAATACAGCAAAAACAGCTACAAGACGCGTTTTAGGCGCACGCATTCAACCCCCTGCCAAGAAACTCGAAACCAAACGGAAGTACGTTTGGACCCCTGAGGAGCGATTTTCTTGCGCATGCGCGTTCGAATGCGCAAGGGCCGAATAACGCAGTCACATTTTTGTTTTCGGCGCAATCCATTGAAGTCAACTCGCGGCCATTGTTCGTCACTATAATTACACGAATCTTTGTAGTCGCGCAAAATTAAAGAATATGTTATTTCCCCTGACTTTTGATTCGAAGCATTTGGCGACAATGGAGGACGGTTAAAACTTCTCACGAGCTATTGCGTCTTCAAGAGAGTATGAGATTTTAAGGAATCACTACTTGTACTAATTTCGATGCTTCTTGTTAGTAACTTCTTGAAGTTATGACTAAAAAGTTGCATAATGTGTTCGAATAATATCAATAATTTGTCAGCTAGACAATGGAAAATTTTAATTGACAACTCTTTGATGGACATTCCAAATGTTATCGGCAACAAATTCTTTTATGGAATGTCATAGTGACGTAAAAAATATATAATTAGTAACAGAAGTAAAAAAATCACTTACCATGTTTTTTATTTCGAATTTATTTAAAATCCATTTCATCGACAGACCATTCCATAACTATTAATAAATTGCCTTGAACCTGAAAAAAAAACTCTGATTTCACACTTACGATCAAGGAATCAACTTCCTGTACCTGCGAGAACTTACAGTTTTTTTCTTAAGAAAACACAGAGAAATACGTAAAAAAATAAAGGCCGCTAGCCGCTGTAAACTATGAACGCGTAAATAATTCGCATTTCAAAAAATGGTCTATACTTTTATTCTTCTGGACATGGCCTATAATAATGGCATAGCTATAACAGACCGTTGACTTGTTACTTCCACAAAAGGGTTTAGTATGTCTTCAGGTTGCAGAACTACAAAAGACCTGTAGGTCAAAAGAAATATCAAGACAAAAAAGCTCTTTCTTTAAAGTTACTTCACAGTTGATTTGATGACAATTAGAACTATTTAATAACGCTTAGGGAGTCAAGAGGACTTCCATATGCTCCTTAAGTGTTGTCAAGGGCACTCACTCCCCTCTCAATTTTGTACAATTGTACAATGACGTCACGTGCGCAATCATAATACCTCCTTGATGAGAACTCCTTTTTGATGATCAGATCGTTGGTTTTTCTAGTGCTGGAGATTATAGTGGTGGCTGTTCCACTTTGACTCGTGCTGAAATTGCAGAGGTGTAAATAAATGTTGTAATATTTTGTGACTAACAATCGTAGCGAAACGCAGATTATCAATGTGATGTTAAGATTTGGTTAAAATAGATTTTCGTCATCATGACGATTTTTTTTAAAAACAATTATTTTTTCATTGCAATCTCCAACCAATTTATTTTAACCAATCCTTAAAATTTATTAATTAGAAAATATGAAATATAATTTAATTGTTTAACTTGGCAACAGGCGAATGATTTGTTATTTGACACTTTTGTATACGTTAAACCCACAATAATTCTATACAACGTAATAAATATGACTTGGACATATTGACATATTAGTAAGTACACAATTATTATTATGCAAAATGCGTTATTTTTCAAACGGCGCATTCGCACATAAAACGCACCACCAACCTCGACACGTCAATGAAATTCAAAAGTCGACTTTTTCAACAAGTATAATTTGTTTGATTTGTAAAGAGCGAGTACATCTGTATTAGCGCAAAGCAGGCCCAAAGTCTTTGTTAGACCGCGCGGGTGTCCTGGGTACCCCGCCATTTTCACTCCAGGGTTCCGTAGACCCACCAGGTTTCCCAATGCCCCGTTAGCTGTCAACTAAGAATGGTCTCTTGCCCTTTGAACGGTGTCATTATAGCAGTTCACAATGCGAAAGTAAATGAAAATATTATTCCGCACAATAGATTCTGGAACGTCTAAAAAAATACGTTGGTTTTGATGTGATTGTTGTTGCTGATTGGTTGGAAATATTCGACGCTGTATTGCACCAGCGAGAAACTAACTTTTACATAATTAGACACCTTAACTAAATACAATACCTATATATAAGGTCCTTCTTAAATGTGCACAAAATTTTAAGGGGTCAATGTACTTATACAAACAACTTTTACTATAGTACCAACATTGAAATAGCGAAAAAAAATAAGCTATCCCATTCATTTTGATCTATTCGATTTTAAATTTTCTATGGAGCAGCTGATTTTTTTTTCGCGATTTCAACGTTGGTACCATAGTAAAAATGTTTGTATGCATGAGTACATTGACCCCTTAAAATTTTGTGCATTATTTAAATATACTTAAGAAGGATCTTATATGTATATTTATATGTAGGTACCTAATTTTATAATCTTTCTTCTTATTTACTTCTTCAGGTTGGGTGGATAATAATTCCACGAAAAAAATGTACCCCGCAGGTATAGTTAATTCAACCAAGTTAAAGATGTTGTGCATTAACTTTTTTGAAGTGAATAATCGGCACAAAGCTTCGATCAAGCATACCCTTGATCGAAGGCACAAAGTAATGCTATTTGACATAAAATACCTAACTAATAAATAAAAAATATGTAGTAGAAAAAGGCACGGAATCAGTTCATAATTTTGCAACACCAACTTTTTAGATTTTTTGTCAAGCTAATAGTTTGTCCTGTGTAGGTAGGTATAGAAATAAGTCAACTGGATTTGTGAAAGTGAGAATATTGTTCAATACATATTTCAATATCCAAAAGTCAAGGTCAGTTGGATATAGAAATTTTACAAGGTGCTATTTTACAATTCGCCTTTAGATTTTATCCGATTATTTTCAATAGAATGGAGGCAAAAATTACACAATCGTAAGATAAAAATACTTGCACAAAAGCAGTTTTCCCTTGTTTTTGTAAAGCGAATAACGGCAGGTAATAGAAATCTTGGTACCTATCTTTAAAACTGTTCTATTGGTTGAATTACACCAAAAAAAGTAGTCTACAACTTAAGTCACAGTAGGTATATGCTTTTTCAAAAACGGTCCTGTTATTTTATTCGTAGTAGACGCTTCGCGAAGTAGACGCTTCGTGCATAAGGAAAACACCGCGGTGTTTTCCTTATGCACTTATTTAAAAATGAAAATCCTTAAGTGACACCAGATAGAAATACAGCCGAAACATTGAAACGAAAACGAGGAACTATAGAATAAACTTATAATTAGTTCACATGCTATATTTATAAATATAGCATGTGAACTGTTTAACTTATTTATATAATATGTAATTTTTTTCTACACAAATTTTTTGCTCTATGTAATTATTGTAACGTGTGGTCTTTGTGTTAATAAAAATATCTCTCTCTCTCTCATATTGTAACAATATTATACTAAAGTAAAAAACATGTGAAAATTTCGAAGATTTGACTTCACTGTGACACAGTAGCTCAATTGGAAGAGCATATTGGATCGGATTTCCAAAGGTTGTGAGTTCGAGCCCCATCTGTGGATCCTAGGACAAGAAGATTATTCTAGTTTAAATATTATTTAATATTACTACCATAAAAGAACGGGAAATATGAAGGACGCGTTAGCAAATTATTCTGAAAATTTTTAGTAGATAAAGTTGAGTTACTGGTTTGTCACTTACACAGGTCGCTGACACGTAAAACGTCGAAAAACTTAAGTTGATTGTGATTTGATGACAAATGTTTAACCGAATCGTGCGCTCTGCTACCGTCCGTCGTCCCCAGAACTAATCCGCTCAACGGCGCCGCGGGAAGCACTTGAGCGTCGGCGCTATTTAGGACTGTGTGGCAAGTAAGTACCTATCTGTATTAAAAGACGCGAAATTGATAAGTATAAAAACTTTTTGATAACAGGTTGCAAACGAGCACACGGCCTTCATGATGATCAGTGGTTACCGTAGCTGAGTGAGATGGTGCATCATACGCGTTACGACCACACCGCAGGTTACATAAAATAAAGCTCTATGTTATGACGTGTCATGTCATGGCGGAACTTGACAGACTGATCGTACTCGTTTGTTAAGCAACGCTCGGTCCGGTCAGGGGTGGGATGGGTGGCCGTTAAAGTGGCATTACAACTGAGCGCTTCCGTGCTTCGGAGGGCACGTTAAACCGTCGGTCCCGGCTGTTGTCATCTGATAATAGTCGTTAAGCCAAGTTAGAGGCCTTTCAGGCGGCATGATAAACTCTAACACCAGAGGTGGCCACTATTCCTCATTCGATAAGAAGAAGATGACGTGACCAAAAATGTATTATCTCGAGCTTCTCCGTGCTTCGGAAGGCACGTTAAGCCGTTGGTCCCGGGTGCATTTGCAGTGGTTAACACCCACCAATCCACATTGGGCCCGCGTGGTGGGTTATGTTATGGCCCATCCTCCTTATCCACCCGTAAGGAAGGTCTGTTATCGACCATCTGAAACCGCTTCGTGACAAAGGTCTTAAGTCAAGTAAATTGTAATATTTTTTGTAATTTTTTGAAGAAACTTCTTTAATCGTTTTGTACAAAATTATTTTCTTTCTATAACTACTTGGATTAACCTCGTGTTTTCACGAGAACAAATTAGTGTGATCATCACAGATGTGACGAATGCATGCGACAGCTATCTGTGAACAATAAATTATAAACTTACGACGGCTTGATTAAAGTAAACTTGTAAAGCAAGTTTACCTATCGTAAAATGATATTCAATTATATCTGTAGGTAAATAAAAGTCAGGTGACAATCGAACTTGGGCATTAACGGTTCCGTTTATTTTATTCATGTTACATAATCGTATTTTTTATTATTAACAAAATGTTCGAAAGTATTTTTTTTAAGATTCCCTGATGTTTTGGAAGTAATAGAACAATGTTTCTGCATAAACACTTGTTGTATGGTCTGTGTGCATAAATTTGTAAAAAAAATATTTAATTTTTTACAAATTTAATTTAATTAAAATTATATATATTTATTAAAAAAAATATTCCGTCTGACCGGCTGTCCGTCTGGTCTCCTCTACAGATCGCATTTCTCAACCGATTCTCGTGAAATTTTGTGAGCATACCTATATAGATTTTTTTCGGAAAATAAAACATATTTCAGCCATTTTGAAAAATGTTCTAGCGAGGTTCACAGCTCAAAGAGCCCTAGTGATATTCATTAATTTTTGAATAAGGATAAAAAAAGCTAAAAGAAACTAATTACTAGTTAATTTAATTTTATTAAGGTATCCTAAGCAATACCTATACCTAGTATATTTTGTTGAACCCCAAAAGCCATTGTGGGAAAAAGCAAAACTATAAAAAATAATTTTCCTCTTTACTACGACGACACATTAAATAATTTGTAACCCGTAATGACCGCCCGTCCTACGTTCTCGAGGTAGATTTGAATATTAATATGCTATTTTACGATTGTCTCTAACTACACCACGTTGAGTAGTAAATTATTTTTAGTTTTATTTCGGTATAAAAGTTGGATCCCATTGACCAGCAGGGGGCGGCATAGGCCCGTTGCACAAAACCTACAAATGCCATGGAATACATTTGAATACTTATGTGTTATTTATCGAAATCGCCATAACTATAACCGTTGACACTACCAAAAAATGAAAATAACTAGTATAATTCAGAGAGTTGAAATGACAGAATTAAGTTTTGTAATGATATATTTATGAAGATTTCACTGCAATGTCAATCGCAAGACAGGGTTCGTTTATGTTTAAATTATGTTTTTATGGCATATTTTTGTAGATTTAACGATGACAGACAGGTAAGTACTATATTCATATTGATATTTGATCGCATTTTAAAATATATCCTGACTTTTTATGTAATGTTTATTTTTGCTGTATCAATCTCGGAATACTTTATCAACCTATTAAAATTGTATCTATCTGTTCGAGAAAAAAATACAAAAAGTAAGTAGTTTTTCTTTACTCAAAAACGTGTTTATTTTACCGAAACACTTTTGTTAATGCATGTTACCTAATTGACCGAGCGAGCGCAAACAAAGCGCGAGCGAAGCGTCTTAGTTTTTCAAAATGGCCGGGTGAAAACGTAAAAAAACATATTTCAGCCAAGACTCATAAACTTCCAGGGTCGGGGGTGTGGAGGTGGAAAATAAGTACCTAATGAAAAAAAGCAAATTTCCTGTGACACATCAAATCACAAATTAATTACATTTCATCTTTTTTATTTTAAGGGTTTTGTTTTATTTATTCAGTTTTAAGCGACGCAAAGAGAGACTCGGGAGGTCTACATCTCACCAAGCCACAAGCCACTAGTTACAAAGGAGTTATAATCTGGTAGGTATAAGGGCGGTTTTACATTGATCCTTATTACCATAACATTGAAATACCTATCTCATGTAAAGAATCAAACTTTTCTTTACGCACGAGCTTTTTTCTTTTTCAACCTTTTTTTGGACAACAACATTGCCTTTCTCACTATAACAATATAATTGCAGGAGTATACTTTCAGTGACTACGCTAAAGTCGTAAAATACTATGTTCCTATAATTTATGGAACAAGTAATGTCCCGTTTCCGAGTGTCGTCGCGGAGCGTGCCCAAGTGGGTGATTCATCTACTTTTATTGTTCTAAATGCTTGTTATTGTTCGGGAAAGAACAATTTTCTGGAAAAGTAAATGTTACATAGGAGAAGGTGCCAAAGTAAAACGAGTATTGTTTATGTACAACAAAGACTTCTGCATGCACTATATTCAATGTCCTAGTCGTAGAAGAAATTTTGGTCACAAAGCGAAACGATCGTCATACGATAATAATGGTTTGGATTTTTTTACCATAAAAACTTTTCAGCACATCAAATCATGCGCTTGGTACTGTACAACCTGTATAATCATGATAGACCAATAAATAATAGCAATAGTTAGTACATACCTAAGTATATCGATAGCATAATTCCATGATCTATACATATGTAGGGAAGGGAGATAATTGGCACCATAAATATCTGGTAACGGCTATTCATAACGCAGGGCGATCTATTAGGGAACGTGTCCTGTGGGCACGTCGCCGCCCACCTGAGGGAGTGGGACGTGGGAACGGCCAGCTGTTTCATCATGGTTCATGGTTGTATCGTTTTGCAACCCACGGCACGAGTTATGGGTCCGTGTTTGAGAACTTAGATCTAAAGGACCCTGTAAACGTTCAAACTGGCTGTCAAATAATTTGACAGTGTTCCTTGACGTTAAGGGAATTTTCCCCTAAATTTAATAATTAATCCCGAGCACTTTTTGCCTCAGCGGGCCCTCTATGGTTGCGGCTGAAAATCAGTGATTTGCTCTAAAAAAGCAAATACAACGCTGAACTGTGACCTTTTTGCACTGCTACAGTACACAGGTGTGATAATTTTAGGTCATTTAAGTTTCATTAGTTTTATGCACTGTTTTATGTGTGTCTGTAGTTGTCAAATAAAGATGTTATCTATCTATTTAGGAGTTTTTTTTTCAGTTATAAGTACTTGTAATATGTAATTTCTGGATTTTATTTTCCATAATTGCGGTAAATCTCTATTGGTATATAAGTAGTGAAATAAATTGCAGTACCTAACTTGTCCTTTTCACGAATAGTTACTATCCGTCATTTTTTTTATTATCCTCGCAATCAGGTTAAAATTTAGGGGAAAATACCCTAAGGTTAATGAACACTACAAATATTTGACAAACGTGTTTGAACGGTTTCGGGGCTCTTAAACCTATACCTACTTGTGTATCTATTAACTTAGAATCTTAGATTTTATAATGCCTGAATAAGCTGTGAAGCTGTCTAATCAATGAGACAACTTTTCCATGGTTGTGATAATCACTAAGTAATATCCCCTTCCTACAAAAAACCTTGCTCATATAATTTATAAGTTCTTCTGAAAATGTTAAATAACTAATAAAACAGCTAATGCCATTAAATGTTTCATATGTGTTGTATTAAAATACTTTATATTATTATATAGGTACCTACTCATGTAAATGTTGGCACATAAGTATTTGCTATATATTGGCGGGCGTTGGGCGCAAGGCGTGGAGCGCTTAGCTCCGCCCCTTGCGATCCGCCTCTTACTCGTTTGGTTATTACTTAATAACTTAGCTACTACATATAAATAATTATTAATACTTTTATATTTAATATAAAGTGTATTTTCTAGTTCAGCAACATAAAATGACAACCACTCATTAAATGCCGAGAATTAGTTAGCCAGAAAACTCTATACGAAATTCGATAAGTTACTACTATTTCCGTAGTAAGTATTTATTTTATTGGATTGCACCGAAAGAAATGTTTTGTATACAGTAACAAAAACTTTGGTTACTGTTTACACAAAAAAAGTGACTTGCAAACTATGTTTTACTAGCTACAAAACAGAGTTTTGCTGTTTGAGTTGAGGTACTAGTTCCTAAAGTTATTTTGTTGCTATTAATTCAATTGTTTTACTGTTTTTAAGCAACCAGTTTATGAACGTATAATACTTCATTTTGTTGTTAAGTACTGTTAGATTTTGTTTCAATTAAACAAACTGTTTACCTACTGATAGCCTAATGGTGTCCTTATTGGCTACAAAACACTTTGATAACGGATTACTTTTTTATTGTTACTGATATGTGAACAGTGTGGTTATTAAGATATCTTGGTGTGTAAGTAGTTACCAAACTGTTTAGTAATAAGTAACAAAAGTGTAATGGTAGGGAAATCTTCAGTAATAAATAAGAAACCTAGTTGAATAATGGTATGGTTCATGAAATCTAGCTTATAGCACTTAAATACTTATTTTTTTGTAGTATATATAATTTGCAAGCTAAAATGTAAATATACCAGTATTGTTTCTGTTTGTTCAAAAACCAACTAACACATCAGTACATTTACATTTTAGCAACAAACTACATTTTCATGAGATGAACCATACCATTACTCAACTAGGTTTGTTACTTATTACTTGGTTAATAATTTTGGCTAATGATACTGCTTTAAAATAAAATAATACATTACTTTTGCACTTATTTATTTTTTCTCTCACAGGGAATCAAAATAGCAAAATTTAAAATACAAACTTAAGAAACTTACAAAGATTAAACTATGATAAACATACTTAGCTTTTTATACTCATTAACATAGCTTTTACTATAAAACCATTTTTTGATTGTCTTACTAACATTCGCATTGGTCATCAGAAGGGGAATGGCCATACAAGCAGCAACGTCCTTTACCTCATCGCTAGCTGTAATCAAATATAAGTGTTATACTTACAGAATCTATAGGTAGCACATAGTAATGATAAGGAAGAGGTGGACGACCATTCATATCCATGGATATGAATGGTCGTCCACCTCTTTACTAGGCATAAAAAATTGAGAAATTATTTTAGTAGGTAAGTAAATAAATAAATAATTAAATACACGCAAAGTTGCCGGAAAATCTAATGGGGTTGGTAAACTTTTTCGAAGAGAATTGTTTTATATTTTTTTTGATAGCACAAGTTTGAAGAATAAAGAAAATAATATTATGATTTTTTTTATTTTACCTTGTTAACTAAATATATTTTTTTATATTATTATCGCGATAAAATATCAAACATACGGCTGAACACGAAGTTCCTTTGCATTTACTGATTTAAAAAACTGATTGACAGATTTGACAGACAGTGACAAAGAGTACCTAATCATACCTTTGTTTTCTGTTTTGAGCAACAACATAGAAGTCTTTGGAGCAAAGGCATTACCTACGCATACAGCCGTAATAGTGATTTATTGTACTATGCTGTAAATTTAAATTTTAAATTTTTATTTAAATTAAAATAAAAATTCCGCAATTGGTTATTCCTGACTCCAAAGCCAAAAGCTACCAGAAAATATATAATTCACAATAGTTTTGGAAAAGTTGACCAACCTAATTGTAGTAAACCTAATTGTAGTGCACCCGCAGAATACCACAGGCAAACTGTATGCTTACCCGGGCGTGGAAGTGCGGACGCGTGCGGCCCGAGCCCACTATGTGGCGGACCACCGCTGGGCAGCGCACCGCGCGCATTGTGCACAACTTAGCTGCCGCCTTTATAGTCGACGTAAAAAACGCAGATGCTAGCTTTTAGGTTGAACTGTAATTTGAAAGAATTAACGGAGACATTTAATTTCTGTTTTTTCGCACACTGCACTCTATGGAGCTAAGTTTAATTTTACTATCATAGATTTCTAGAAGTGACCTCTTGCTGATCTTCTGTTAGGTATATCTCAAATATCAGTTTATAACCTAAGAATAATGATACCTAGAAACCGAGCCTCGTATGCAAAGTGAGGCAACTAATACTAAGCCAGAATGGCTTAGTGAAAACTAATTTATATCCTTCATACTTTACCTAATCGTAACTAAAATCCAATAATATAGTAACTAATCTCCTAAATGTAGGAAAATTGAAACCGGTTTGTACTTATTCGGGTATGATGAGGTAATAATGGAGAAAAAAATCTGAAAATGGAGCCATTTTGGCTGTTTTAGTTGCCTCTATTTTGACAGTGCGCTTTGTAGATAACTATCGTTCTAGGTGTTATTATTCTAAATTTATAACTAATAACAATTTATAAATACAGGTAGGTAGGTAGGTAGGTAACTAAACTAATCAGTTTTTATTAATTCTTTTTTTGTGGCCAGCCTTAGTACCATCATAAATCAAAGGACAGAACAGTTATAAATCACAACCAAAAGCAAACAAAATTTAAAAACAATCTACAATCAATAAGAAAAGAAATAGATGTGTCACTCAGAATCTGTCACGCCAATGTTAGCAGCTTTTTGTTAAAAGCAATAAGTGACACAAGTGAACAATGTGGCAGTCCTGAAGAATGCACCCAAATATCTTGTTTGGTAACAGCCTGCACTGTATAATGGGTAAGTGAAAACCTTGAGCCCACCGTGACGGACCCGATATGGTAATAAATCACTTTCGAAACAAAATGGTCGACAAAAGACGATCCTATTATGTATTCCGTGGATCCGGTGTAAAAACCAAGGGTAATCTGTACCAGGAAATAATGTCACATAAATATAGCTGTACATTAATGTTTGCATCCTGGAGATGAAAAAAAAAGAAAGAAATTTAAGTAGGTAAAGCTTAGAATAATAACACCTAGAACATATAATTATGATCCTTAACTTTATCAAGAAACATTTAACAAGAATTTAATAATTTATAAATAAAAAAATTACGTATCACACAAATAAACTAACTTAAAACATTTATAAAAAAAACTTTATAACCATTGAACAAACATTTGGAAATTGTAACAGTCGTAAATTACTTTGAAGGCTGTAAATAACCAACTCATAGTTTTATGCAATAGACAATGCTGATTTATTTCTTTTTTTATTTAGCACCAAACACAAAAGAGCATACTGCTCTTCAGCTCATTGTCCCTAAAATTGGGCAAAAGCAGATTTTTAAAGGAATCCATTGTCTGCAGTTTGGTGCCATGTGGTTGAAAATGTTTGAATGACATTTTTATAAATTGCTAACGAACATTGTAAGTTTTTTTACATGATTAATATTAGTAACCTACTTTGTTTTGGTTGATAAAAGATTTAAGAATATTTAAATTGCTATTTTGGTGTTAAGTGGTTGTCTGTTTGATTACATTATTATTATTATTAGGTACATTCAATCTTTTAGATGTTTTAATCTTTTTTCTGCTTAAGTTACTTACTTATTTACTGCCTTTTTATATTCTTATAAAATTTTGTTTCTATTTTATACTAAGAACATTATTGAAACTAAAACTTGAGCTTAACTATAGTGTTTTTATTTACCAGAATTAATTTCCTGAAATCTTTAAATAAAATTCTAAAACTACAATTGCTGGTACTTAAATAGTTTTTCAAACTAGTTTCGTGTAGGTTTTCAATTTGTTATTTGATTGTAAGCTGTATATTGTCCTGTCCTGAATAAATTACCCTTGATTCAAGTATTTTGAGGACATATCGAAAGGCAGTACAGATGTTTATTTATCGATCCTTGCCGTTTATCTCAAAATGCTAATAGGACCTATGCATAGTGACTAAGTCTACAGACATGAGAGTACCTACATTATTTAATCGATCACGAATCACTAACAATTGCTTACACAATAGCGGCGTACGAGAACTCAATCGGAGATGGGCCCAGACATGCTCATTATGAACGTTCAGATCTTATCTCCCGTAATCACGGCTATTACGAGAGATTCGGCCCGGTTCTGCTTTAGATTATTAATAAACGTTGGTACCATTTGCAGTCTGATCTATTTGCAGTCTGCATTGAAATAAATTTGAACGTAGGCATAAGAAAATAAATGTTGTTATATTCGATTGGTTTACTAACATCGGTATGTAGCGGTCTTATTAATTTGTTAACTAGGTAAGTACTGATTTTTACACAATGGTGCATTACTTATATGGTGTATACAGGGGCGTGCATTGGTTTTCAAGCTAGGTAGGCACTCTAAATCTAAACAGTTGTAATTAAGCTCTTATCATTTTAAAATTAATACTATTAGTAGGTAATAAGGATGTTTAATTGTTTACCTACCACTTTTATATTGCCTTTTCTTCACGTTGTAAACTTATGTTATGTGAAGTTGCTTCCTAGGTATAAATTATCCATTAGCGACCAAAAGCGGCCATTACTTTTTCTATGAACGAAAACTGTGCGAAAGGATACGTAATTTTTGTAAACAAATCGAATTCTCACCACAATCGGCACACTTTTCTAATTTCTCCATTATTTAATTAGGTAATATTTTAATCACAAAACACAGCAATTTCTTTTTGTTTTCACAGAAAAAACACTAAATAGTTAAGTACACAAAAACAAAATAACAAAACAATAAAAATATCTCTCATTAACTCGCGCGTGGTGTCAAGTCAAGAAGACAAAAAAATTATATAATATAAGTTATTGCTTTCTCTGCAAAAACTAACGGAACTAAAAACAAACAAAATATGACAACCGCATTGCTTGCATCTTTATTTCCGAAAACAAACATTCTATTAAGCGCGGGTATCAACACTCTTAGGACAAGGTAACAAGGTTGAAACTTGTTAAATTCACCCGCACTCGTGAGATAATAAAAGAGCGAGCGGTTTATGCATAGGAGCGAGTGAGACAAATAATGTCGTCGTCGGCTTCTCGGTAAAATTCGTTCGCCCGGCGCGTGGTCCGAGGTAGCCCGAGTAAGCATGATTACCTAGCGCTGTTATATTGCGAAGGTCGTGTTTTAGAACCTTACACGTACAAAGAGCGCACTTTTTTCTGTGGTCGTATAACTTTTACCGAAAATTTTTAAATGAGTTTTGTATGAAACGCTCCTTGCTTCGAATATGCATTCTGGAGACTGCTTACCCCACCGTAGCGCGTACCGTAGGTAGGACTGATGCGCAAGGAAAATTTGCTTACTAACTGAGTGTTCAATAGAAGTTTGGTTATTATAGAATATTAACGGAACCAATTAATTATTTTTTACTTTAACACTAGTGACTAGTGGTATCTATATTTATTAGGTTCGTCATGAGGTAAGCACTGCCTAACTGCCTATATGGTATGCACGCCACTGGGTGTATACCAACATAACCTATATAGTTAGTACTTTGGTAAAGTCGCCTTTACCTACCTACTTTGACTCACCAATTATAGCTTATTCACTATAGTGGCTTATTTATTTTATTTTATTTTATTTAATCTTTATTGCTTAAAATAAAACAGCAAATAGCGGACTTAATGCCCAAGGGCATTCTCCACCAGTCAACCGGTAAGTTGTTAATAAGGAAAATAGTTATTTAGAGGCACACTAGGTATGTACTATGTACATACAATACGAACGCAGTACCTAAGTATTTTGCGATCAGTTCAGCAACTTCAAGCGTCTATACCGTATGGTATACCTACATCTACACTAGGTAGGTAAGGTAGGTACACCGAAAGTCATATGACTATAATATTCGTATCCCTTTACACTCGAGATTAAAAGACCGTGAGTTTTAACTTTGAAAAAATCTACACCGTACCCAAATCTATTTTTCGGACCGCAACCGACGTCGATTGATAATGAGGCTATCTGAGAACACGTCAAAACACACTTTATTGGTATACCAGCACCAGCAGGATTTTTTTCATTATTTTTCTCATGTCTTTTTAACACTAAGGAAGCCGCTTAAGAACACTTTAACAGTAATTTTAAAGAATTAATTCTCTCGGGTGTAAAGGGGTATTATCGGCGGGCGGGCGGCGCGGGCGGGCGGCTGCGTCCCGCATGAGATTATTCTTTAACGATCCATCTGAGTCCGCACACTCCATCAACGACCAATTAATAAAAATTACCTCATACATAAAACTATTAACGTCCAGCCGGGCTGCGCCGATTAACTGATCGGAATCGTTCGCCCCGACAATAATAAATTAATCGTTTTATTATGTCACCAACCAGCCATAAAAAACCGACAAATTACTACGGAATTAAGACATCCCATCATCCCTTTAATAGACACGTGGTCTTACACAGCCGCTATGAGATAAAACCTATCGAGAAATCAAAATGGCCGGGCCTCTAATTTTTTTACCGGACCGCAGCGTGAGTTTTATGCTAATGAGACTCAAAAACAAACATTGTTACAAGGCAAATGTGTAACATACAATAAAAATAAATTAAATAATAAAGGGAATCGTTAAAATGAAAGAAATGCCCGTAATTTATCCACGAGTCACCTTTTAGGCATACCGTGGATTCCTTCGCGGCGGGGTCCCGGCCGCTCTAGACGCGATATCCAAATAAAAAGGCGCCACAAAAAGACGCAGTCAATAAGCCATTGGCCATTACGAGCCGTAATCGATGAGATAAATTAATAATAATGAAATCTGTGAGAGACGCGGACGGTCATAGGCGCCCGCTGATATTTGACAAGCGCTAGCGAAACATTATTCGACAAATAGATAAATGTAGGTATTTGCAGTGTATTATGCAACCTACTTAAGGCGTCGATTAATTTTATTGGTCCATAGTTCAATATGATTAACTGCTCACCCCATTAAATAAGTCGGAGCTATATACAGTATTGTAGTGGGATCACGAGCCCAATACCAGTGGGACCATGAGACCGGTGGGGAAATGTTGGCGAAACCACGAGGCAAGAACCATTAAAATGGCTTGAACGCTACATACTCATGCAATCACCTTCATCGTGAATTAATAACACAACAGGTACCTACTAATAATATCTACTGTGCTTCTTGGTACCTAGGTACTTGGCCATATTTTCAAGTCGAACGCATGAAGAATTATGCACCACTTCCTTCAAGTACTTATTTATAACAATATCAAAGTATCATTAAAACTCTAGACCAACTAGATTTTTTTACAAAATCAATCTTGAATGAAAATCGTCACGCGTTGATGTCTTTTATAGGCCACATATGGGCCACATTACGAAAAAAATTGGATCATATAAAACATTCGAGTCCAAAATTATTGACACTAAATCGCAAAGGAAAATTGTTTAGATTCTCACCCGATTTGTTTTCTTTTAAGGTAGAAATTTCTAACACAGATACACAGATTACCTAATCTCCTAACTTATTATGTTGAATAACCTGTGTAGGCTTAGAAACTAAAAAAAAATGTTTATATAAGTTGACAATTACTACCTATAGGTACCTACTTATGGTTTGTTGCGTTGCCCCTAGCTGTGGCCCTACCATGAGTTGATGCAAACTGTTTACGTTACCGTAAACTATCGGATATACTGCTCACAGTCAGTGCGAGTGAGAGAGACAAAACGATAGTTTACTGTAACGTAAACAGTTTGCATCAACTCATGGTAGGGCCACTGTACCTAGTATTAGAGCCCGATGTTTTTTTTAAATGTTCTGGACTTTTCATTCGCCACACAATTTTATTAGTTCATGTGCTTGATGTTATCTCTACTTAAGGGGCCGTACAATACAACGTCAATTGAACGATTTCAGACAGAGACTTTATCGATCCCAAAAAAATAATGTAGAAAGTAGATTACAGGTAGGTAAGTAACTTAGTTATGTGTTTGACAGAAACATGATAGCAGAAACTTTTTTGACCTCCAATATTGTAGTTTTCACTGGGTTAATGTACATATCATAATAACTATTAATAACTAAACCTATTCCAACTATTCTCGAGATAACTACGGCCAAAAGAACTATTGTTTAGAATAACTAAAGATCGTTTCACATATTTTTGTTATAACTATTAAACGAAATGCCTAAAGCACGACTCACCAACAAATCCTACAATTAAGTAATTTAACTAACGAACGACTAAAAAGATAACTGTATTACCCGGCTAAATTGGGAATGCTTTGTTTACTCGCATAGAACTTGCAGTAAGGTACTAATTTGACTTTGTAGGGTTAATTCTATTACGAACTAGTGTTTTATATATTATTGCACGCGTTTGTTATAGCTCGGTTTATGGCCCTAAAAGCGATGTATTAGGGCTCACTTTACGAGCAAGTGTGTTGAAAAGTTAAATTAGTAACTTACTACAAGTTCTATGCGAGTAAATAGAGCATTCCCAATTTAGCCGGGTAATACAGTTACTTTTTTAGTAACAACAAAGAGGTTTTATGCTGCTGAAAATTCATATATACATTTTTGGAATAAATAAATGTGTAAGTCCTTAATTAAGTCAAACAAATATTTATTATTATGAAATTATTCATAATAGGCTAGTTGACAAAATTTCAATAACTGCTTAATATTTTAGCTTATTAGGCATTTTATCGAAAAAAAAGGTTTATTTATTTTTAATCGAGCGTTCACATTATAAATTTAGCGTTTTAAAAAACCAATTTTAATTTGGTTCCAAAACGCACAAGACTGTCATGGCGATCTGACTGCCAAAGAGCGATCGTGTCTTCGTACGTTATAGCTAGTTTTTATCGTTTAAAAATGAATTTCTCATATTATAAGTACTGTATAGTGTGATAGCACGACTATAAAAACGCCAAACCAGTTATTTATATATGTTCCAAACAATGGAGAAATACGGAAAAAGTGGCAAAAACTAGCGTTCGGTTGTGGTTAGGTTGCACTCGGAGTGTAGGTTTGGAACGCGCCTCCGGTAGTGATACTCGAAACGTCAAAGACAAGATTGGAGTTTCGCACGGCGTGACGTAACGCTTTCTGATTGGTGTTCACTGTCACGTGACTAAAGGTTTCATTTTACGAAATTTATTTTTTAAAAATATTATTAATCTTTAACGCTTTTAATAATTAAAATTGTTTATTATTTTCTCCATAATATGATTAATCATTATAAACCCCTATCCATTATATTTATTCTTAATGGAAACAAGCCTATTCACAATATTTTGTTATAAAATATTAAAATATTTGCATTTTATCACTTAAAATTATAATTTTGAAGTAGGCTGTATGCTCCTCACCCCTTTGTTCGCAATATATTCTTGCGTTAGGTTTGGGTGTGTGAAAAAAAAACAAAAAAAAACCTGCGCGCCTTTTCCCATAAGTATCATAATTTTGTTTTTGTCATAATTGTTGCTGTGTGGTAAATTACTTTGTTTTTTCCTCGCAAATGTTTTGAAAAGCGTCGTATGAAACTCGTGAGCTCTTGCTTTGAGCCACCTAAGCTAACTTGTCTCATAATGTACAATTACGCATCTCTGCAATGGTTTGTATGTTGATAGTTAGGAAGGTAGGTTCCTACTCGTTTTTCGAATAAGAATATCAAATAAGCATAGACATCTCTCAATTTCGCCAAAAATGCAGTAAAGCAATGCATTATTTTAATACCATATACCTGCATGTATGGAAAATACGAAATACGAAAAATGATAGTGTTGATTAATTTAATTTGCGGTTTTGGAAAATGTGCTACATTTATCTCTAAAACTGCTAACTAAATCTCGTTCAAACCAATTTTAATTGAAAGTGTTTTTTAAGATCTACAGCATGTATTTTTTTAAGATTTTTTTACTTTGTTATTTACACACATTTTACCATTTTGGAAGTGTGTTATCTTCCAAACGGTTGACTTTGAGAAAAATAGTTTTAGGAACCTCAATGTCATTTTTAAAGAGCTAGCACGTATGGGTTTGGAATAAAAAATTCAGTTTCAGTTCCATGTATTGGGAGCCCCCCGTAAATATTTATATTTTTTTTATTTTTGTGTAAAAATCGTAAAGCGGTTTACAGAATACATCTACTTACCAAGTTTCAACTGTGTAATCCTGTTTTGTAACACGTTGTAGCTCCAAACAGCTTGTTTGGACTCCACCCTTTGAGCGACTGCTGACTGCCTATGTTCAAATTGTTCCATGACACTGTGGTCTGACTATTATTTTCATAAATTATGAATAATAATTAAGCAGTAAGTATACGAATTTTCAGCCTTGAGAATGCTCTTGTACCGACCTCGAATTTAATACAACGTGGCGTGCTGACTCGGCATGTTCCATGACACTGCGGTCTGACTACCATCTAATTTTTTTTGTGCTATTCTCTACTATATTGCCAAATTTGAACCTTGAGATAACTCTTGTAGAGCATGTCGAAATGCTACACACTTGGAAGCGTGCTGACGCCAGGTGTTCCACTTCCTGGCGCTGGTAGTTAGGCTGACTCATGTACACCCTAAACACAATCATAATAATGATAGAGAATACAATATTGAAAGAAGGACCTTCAGATAACTCTTGTAGTAATTTTCAATAGCTCTGATTCTAGTAGTTATTCGTGCGCTTTGCTTCGATGCGCTCCCAGCTTCAAATGATCCTAATAGTATTATCTATTTATAAGTATTATTTGTGATACAACATTTATGTTATCTGTGATATAACGCAGTGAAACGTGTGTAAAGTGTGTATAAAAGAGGTTATAAAAGTAATTGATAGCCTTGATAGTAACTCAAGCACCGGAATAGATGGTATAAGTACAAAAGCAATAAAATGTCTAAAAGAAGGTTGCCGAAAGTTTATGTAATTGTATTAACAAATGTTTATTAGAAGGTACTTTTCCTGACACATTAAAAGTTGCAAAAGTAAGTCCTATCTACAAATCTGGTGCTAAAACTGACCCCGGCAACTACAGGCCCATCTCGGTGCTTCCAGTTCTATCTAAGGTGTTTGAACGCATTATTTATAATAAACTATTAGCTTACCTTAAAGAAAAAGGTTTCCTTATTGAGCAACAATATGGTTTTCGGCCTAAATCTAACACTCTGTCCGCCACAGCAGATTTGATTACTAAAATAAAATCTAGTATTGATAAGAAACAAATAGCTTTGGGTATTTTTATTGATCTAAAAAAAGCTTTCGATACGATTAGCCACTCAAAATTAATACAAAAGCTACAAAATATAGGTATATCGGGACAAGCTTTGAAAGTGCTTGAATCATACCTTAATAACAGACGGCAAATTGTCAAAATAGGTGATTTCAAAAGCAGCTCTCAAAACTTAAACTACGGAATACCTCAAGGCTCAATAGTAGGTCCATTGCTCTTCCTTATTTATGTGAACGATATTAGTAATATAGGCTTAACGGGTCATTTGACTATGTACGCTGATGATACGTGTCTATTTTATTTCGGCCACACTCTTACAACAACATTATCAAAGAAGCTCAAAAAGATCTTGATACGCTCAATGTGGTTTTTGCATAACCTATTGACGATAAACGTTACCAAAACATCTTATATGGTATTTGCCGCTAAAAACAAAAAATATCCGACCACACCCCACTAACAATTAACAATGCAGTAATTTACCGATTTACTTGCGAAAAATATTTGGGACTATGGTTGGATGACAAACTAACTTGGGAGAGGCATATTGAGCATATAATACATAAATTGCGAGCCGTTTTAAAATCATTACGACAGACTTCTAACTGTATACCTCATAAACTGCGCATAATGATATACAATTCATTAATAAAATCACATCTTCAATATTTAGTAGAAATATGGGGATCTGCCTCCAAAACTACTCTGAAAGATTTACAGACCATCCAGAATAAAATAATAAAAGTGCTATTTCATTTGAACAGATTTACTCCAACAAAAGATCTATATAAAAATACGAAATTATTTAGTATACATCAATTATATAAGTATAGTTCATGTTTATTAATAAAAAAGATAATATCTGGTACTATTTTCTCAAATATCATTTTAACCCAAAGAAAGTTTAAGCATAATTTAAGAAACAAAAACAAACTATTTCTTCCGCTACCTAGGACTCTCAAGTACGGAAAAAAGAGCCTAATCTATGAGGGGGTGCAGTTTTATAATAATTTGCCCGAGGAGGTTAAAAAAGCTAAAAATCTATACAAATTTAAAAAAACTGCTCAAAAAATATATAATTGATGAATAAAGAGTAAAATAAAATAAAGAGTAAAATAGATCTACGCGGCGTTTAACCTGTTAAAAAATAAAAACTTTTACATAATATTATATTCAATTAAAATAAAAAAACTTATGAATTTTTAGATTTTAGGCATTCACAATGCTATCCTAATATTGAGATAAATATTTTAATTGAATCGATTTTTTCTAGTTAAAAAAAAAAAAAAAAAAAAAACTTGTAATTTGCAATAGGCTACTCCATAGATTTGCTTAGTTCTCTTCCTCACATTCCGCAGTGCCTTTGTGTCGGACGGGCCGGTAGTTAGAAAATTTTTAAACAATAATTATTTCTGCATGTCGTGTCGCATCTCGCAATGAGTGTGTTGTGTTGTGCATATCGACCTTCATTAGGTAGATACCTAAATTGTAAATGATTAGGTTTCACTTGGTTTTTGCTTGTGTTTTTTGTTAAAGTTAAGATGAATTTGCGCTGCGCCAAATTATAGCTGTAAGTATTCAATGTAATCTCATTTTAAGTGAACATTGTAAGTTCTTATGAGAATAAATATCTTAAACCTAAAAAAACGTGCACGTTTTTCCGGTGGGTCACCGGTCTTAAATTCTAGGTTTCAGAAAATAAAAAAGGGAAATCATGTTTCTTAATTTTTATTGGTAAATTCACATTCAAATTATAGACCACGTCGATGATAGATGTTACAATATGGATTTCTACAGACACAATTTAGTAATTTATTACTACGATACTGTATCGGTACTTTTCGATTTCTAAATCTACTGTATCAATAGCTACGATTTAAGGTGCGTAAATGCTTCAAAAGACCAGTGTCAGGAGTGAATCAGAAATGATTACGAGACCGTCAGAAAAATAGAAAATCGAAAATACAACTTCATTTATTTATGAATTCACGATACAGATCGAAGAACATCAAAAAATATTTCTATATCATAAATCGACTACTCACATAATCGGATCTAGAACTCATAAAAGGCGTGCGAGTCACGATAGACGTGACACAAATGAAACGGATGATAGTAATTTATCCTAATCGATAGTCGGTAACGATTGCATCGCGAGCAATCGGAATCGCGGGCCGATAGCGTCCGCGCAGATACATTGTAAATATTAAGAAACATCACTCGCCGTGCGCGCGGGCAGTTGGCCTGAGATTCAGTGCCCGCGGCGCGGCTCGCATTCACCTCCAGTCGCACCGCTCTCCTCCACAGTAAAAACGTTATTAAATAATCACGGGGCAATTTCAGTCCGACTCAGTTTACCGATCAAGAATAAAATAATCGAATACCCCCTCACTTAAAACTAACATTCACCGAAGCTGCTACAGAATGGGAGACGGAAACCGCTGTAGTTTGTGACGGATGACAAGCTTTGGCATCGATAGATATAGCATAGACTCGATAGACGAACATAGACTACTCACTTCGGAATACTGCCGTTAGTTTATCACATAAATATTACAATAATATTATTTGCTATCTTACCTCAACACAAAATCTTCCCTCTGGCAGGTACTTATGTGTTAATCTCTAAGATTCCAATATAAAACAATTAAAATTGTCAAAATTAGAAAACCTGTTTCTAAAACAGTCTTCAAGTTAAATTCTCGAAACCCCTATTCTGGCTCCATATTTCGTAATAATAAGATAGGCTATTAGTTGCTCTAAGTCGATCAATCAATTAGGATTGAATAGCCCAATATCTTAGCTTAAGATTGTTTTTCTATCTACATGAACTTAATAAAATGAAAAGTCTAAAAAATATTTTCGTGTACATTTATTTTACATTTGTGGTAACCCTCACAGGGATTGCGGTCACAGATTAAGTAACTGGTAGAGTGGGAGAACGAGCAAGCTTTTTACTGCTATGTTCGTCTATTTCCATAGTTAAGTAGAAGTCTATGGGGTCATCAGACTAGCGATTTGGAAATCTATTTTTAGTCAGCGCTGCTCTCCTTTTACTATAGATTGCACATGAGCTTGTTCGCAAATACTTCATGAACAGATTTGCAAATCGCCAACGTGATAATGGAGACTGGGCGCAGATATTTATCACTGTCTCTTCTCTATTACCTTATTACAAAACCATACCAGGGATGACAATTATTTGGTATGGCAGTTACATTTATTGGAAATAGAGCAACTTTAGATGAAGTGCATATTTCTGTATAAATCAGACAACGAATTTTAATTTGTTCATAAGCAATATTAACGTCTGCACATTTTTTGACATAAGTTTCGAAACATACTGTTATGACTTTAGTGCGTTCAAAACTTGTCAGGGAAAAGTCGCCTTGTTAACATTATTACCCAGGGCACCACCGCCCCAGCTGCAAATATTACTACTCGCGCATAGCACTTATTCAAGATGAACGGTATACTCTATGGCACTTTTTGTAAACAAGTTGTAAATGACTTGTACTGATTTAACGCTTTACTGTTTATATCCGACTAAATGTGATAATAAATAAAATAAGGGATAAACCTCTCTATTCTATGTAGGTCCCACATTAAAGGGCCGTACAACGTCAGATACACATTTTTAATCAAGGATTTTACACAGTATTACTTGATTTATCGGTTCCAAAAAAATATGTAGAAAGTAGATTATAGTAGGTATTCAGTTATGTGATTGATAGAAACATGATAACTAAAACTTTTCTTTGAAAAAAATAATCGTAAAGTGCCAACCAATAATAATAAAAAAACCTTAGAAAGGCTCTCTAGTTTTGTGATTGACAGTTTTTCAAAATAAAAAAAAGTTGATTAGTTATTAATTAACGTTGTCAACAATTTCCATAATTTTTACTATAAAAATTTCTTCCAGCGTTGTACGCCCCCTTAATGAAACTAATTTGATTTGGTTTTTTATCGACTGAAGTTAAAAGTGCCGCAAGTCATCCATATCGAGTTTGACTATTTCCAAAGTGAGTATGAGTGATTATTATTTGAGTGTGAACAGTGATAGATATCTGTGTGGTGGTACATGTAGGGGGGCGGGCGGTGCGGGCGAGGCGGCTTAAGGCCTCTATCATTATGCAGCGTGTCGCCGGTCCTGCGTCCACTGCGCGCTGTCTCGATGTCAGCGTGTCGGCTCGTGGTCGCGACCGCGCAGTGGACCGGCGACGCGCCGCAGAATGCGCGGGGTCTAAGAGTCCCACCAGTCGGGGCCGCCGCTCCCGCCGCCGCCGCCGCCGCCGTACGAGCCGCCGTACGACCCGCCGTAGTTGCCTCCTCCGCCACCGCCGCCGTACGACCCGAATCCTGGGAAATAATGATCATCGTCTCACTACGTGTGTGTAAATATCGTCAATATGAATTTGGTGTAAGCTACTACTTACAAAAGTGTTAGTTAATGCATTAAGGGTGTTGACGAAAACGGCATTTTATACTAAATTTCAAATTGTTGGTACAATTTGGCGTGGTTCAAAGTCACTAGTTCTACCCAATATACAGACACGGCTTTTTTAGTTTTATAATATTTAGTATAGATAGGTAGGTAGCTACCTTACACTGATCCACACATGGAGGGTCCAGCAAACCGCGGGGCCTGCCTCGACTGCGTACGGAAGTCCCTCGCGCCGAATCCGCTGCCACCGCCGCCTCCGCCATCGCCAAACCTGCCGCCTTATTCACTAATAGCTATAAGTACACTCACTAAATCCAGACATGGAGGGTCCAGCAGACCGCGGGGCCTGTCTCAACTGCGTACGGAAGTCCCTCGCGCCGAACCGGCTGCCGTCGCCGCCTCCGCCGCCGCCGAACCTGCCGCCTTATTTACTAATAGCTATAAGTACACTCACTACATCCAGACATGGAGGGTCCAGCAGACCGCGGCGCCTGTCTCGACTGCGTACGGAAGTCCCTCGCGCCGAACCCGCTGCCGCCGCCGCCTTCGCCCCCGCCGAACCTGCCGCCTTATTCACTAATAGCTATAGTACACTCACCAGATCCAGACATGGAGGGTCCAGCAGACCGCGGGGCCTGTCTCGACTGCGTACGGAAGTCCCTCGCGCCGAACCCGCTGCCGCCGTTGCCTCCGCCTCCGCCGCCGCCGCCGCCCCCGCCGAACCTGCCGCCGCTGGAGCGCGAGCCGCCGGTACGCCGTCCGCCGCCGCCCATGCGACCGTCCGCCGCCGTGCTCGTCAGCCAACTGGGGGACAAACGTTGTTAGTTTAAACTTCGTTTAAGTGTCTAGCTAGACACACTATGCCGAAATTACGCGACCGAAGTTCCGCAGCAACGCTTTTATTATGAAAAAAAAACGCAACGTAATTTCGACATAATGTGTCGTCAGTAATTCAAATAGCATTGCAGGCGTAATAATGCCGAACGTCGGTCGCGTAATTTCGGCATTGTGTCTAGTCACTAAGGCCCATATTTATAAACCGCTCTCAACGTTGAGAGCTATCTTGAGATCATACTTGAGATGTTCTTCTTATAGAAACAGCATCTCAGGTATGATCTCAAGTTAGCTCTCAGCGTTGAGAGCGGTTTATAAATACGGGCCTAAGAGTCCCCGCAAACTAGAGATTTTTTAAAGGCCGAAAGTTTGATCGGGCCTTTAATCAGTGTGAAGAAGTATGCAAGTGTGCACATTACAACGATTTGGTATCAGCCGATTCGTCATATTAAAAAAGGTCCGAACCAACTATCGGCCGATAGAAAGTCTGTTAACACCAGCCTCTTCAGCATGACAAACTCGAGTAGTCTTATCCATGTCATAATAAATAATATGTTTTACCAGGTGTTCTCTTCCACGATGGCCTAAGACTACGTCACGAAACAATAAAGTGTTACCAGATTGATTTGGTTGATTAATATTAAGAGGTAAACGTAGAATTGACCATTATGCTTAGGTAAGAATAAGTAGTTACCAGAGTTTTTTTTATTATAACAGTAATTAAAACCTATTTTAAGCAAATTCCGATGTTACAAGAAAATATAACAACAAATCTAGGTCCAAAACGTAGAATAGAAAGGCTAGGTTAAAAAGAAACTAAAGAGGTACAAACATTGTATGAACAAATTGAAAAGTAGAGTGGAGGTCACATAATTAAAGACACCAGTCGATTTTGATACACACGAGGTAACTTTGAAGCCTTGATCCTAATTTTGAACACTTTTCTAATGGGTGAATTTATTTTTCACATAATTGGAAAAACTGGCTCGACAAAAAAATCGAATCGGTTGACAAATACGACCTATTATAGGGGAGAGCAAGACGGACAGTCAGACAGACATACGAAAGCATTTTTGCACAAGCTGATACGGAGACGCTTCGCACTCGCTCGGTCAATAAGTTGGAAGATTTAGTATTACTAAAAAAGGAAAATAGAGATCAGATGAATAAAACCAGTACTCAAGATCATATATTTTTATTGAAGATCAATGTGTAAATTTCAAAATATTAGTTTCAGGTAAAGATAATGATAGTACACAAAAATAGGTTCAATTTAAAAAAAATTAAAAATAAAAAAACACACAAAAAACTATCGTAAAACACTATCACTATCACTTAGTCTCTATTAACTCCTCAAACATGTCAACGTTGATTACCACCCAGCGCACGTAGTAAAGACGGCTCGCAGACAACCCCGAGCATGGTCGCTGGTGGTATATTGGATCCCCAACTCGGTAGGGTATTGATGGTGAGGTCCAAGTCAGGATCCGGGATGTTTGGGCACAACAGGGGGTGCCCCAAGGACGCGTCGAAACATGCAACATACTCGTTGTCCCCGTTGCTTTGCAGAATGGGTGTTAGTGATATATAATAGTTGCACTTCATCGTACAATCAAAACAATTCACAACGCACACGAATCTCCATCAGAATTGCATCGTATGTATCACCGGCGTACGAATCGCAAGTGCTAATGTGTAATGAATTATTAAATATAAAGTCGCAAAAATGTAATAGGAGCCGCTCAACAATACCAGCAACTGGATCATGTTATAGTAAGCAAGATTTGTATGTAACAGCATTTCTTAGAATGTAAACAATTGTCTGTTATCTGGAAGTAAGGATGCTTTTGTAACACGACGCAATAGTTTAATAATTATTAATAACTCGTTCAAACCAATTTTCGTTGAAAGTGTTCATTAAGATCTATAGCATATTTTTTTTTAAATTTTCACTTTTTTTATTTTAAAAGTTAAAGTTAGAGATTTTAAAAGTTACACACATTTTACCACTTTGGCAGTGTATATCCATAGTAGAATCAAATAAGTAGGCCAACTCGCGCCTCGAGCGAGCGATAATAGCCTAAACACGTAGCCCACGTAGGGCTGTCGCTAGTTTATTCAATCGTCAAAAATGCATAGTCAATCTCTATACAAAACATTTTTTCCTTGTATGGTAAGCATCAGGGATCTATAATACAAAGTTTTTTAATTATTTTTTGAACATAGACCAGAAACTGTCTACAATGTTTTTATTACATACCTATGTACGTCATGTTATGTGATTTGAAAATCACGGTCGAAATAGGATTAATTAAAACATAGCTCTCTTTACTGAATCATGTACCTATTTATTCAAATAAAATAAAATGATTATGAAATTGTATTACACTACCTATTAATTTATTCCTTTTACTTTTTTATTTACCTACACTTATCAAAATAAAATTATAATCTTTAAATTCGGAAATTGAATATTTTACAATAACCTCAAATAATTGACATTAAAATACTTTTTCCTGTAGGAATTTATGATTTTGTAAACAAAATTACACAATTGTTACTTACAGAAAAAACTGCTGTTTCGACAAGTACAAAATGCCTTATTATTTAAAGTTTAATATGTAAAATAAATCCTCATTCTAACAAATCATTTTTGCAAAAATATCTTTGGAAAGCATGGTATGTTTTAGGTAGGTACGTAGGTACAAATTATCACGAGCGGCAGCGCAGCGGCGCGGAGCGTGCGTGAGCGCGGGCGGGATCACGTACGGCGCAGCCACGACTTGCGCATCTTTATCATCTATAAATGTCGTCAGTGTGTGCGTGCGACGCTCATACGTGCGGGCCGCGCTCACATACAAACCGCGTTCGGGCGTATAATGAGTAAGACGACTTACTTATTTGATTCTACTATGGTATATCTTTCAAATGGTTGACTTTGATAAAAAAATGTCTTAAGAACCTCAATGCAATTTTTGAAGACCTATCTATAGACACTCCGCACGTATTGGTTTGATTAAAAAAATTTTTCGGTTTCAGTTCCGTGTATGGGGAGCCCCCCCCTTAATCTTGTTTTTTTTATTTTTGTGTAAAAATCGTAAAGCGGTTACAGAATACATCTACCTATCAAGTTTTAACTGTGTAGTCCTAATACTTTCGGAATAAAGTGGCTGTGACCTACGGACGGACGGACAGACAGACATGACGAATCTATAAGGGTTCCGTTTTTTGCCATTTAAGCTACGGAACCCTAAAAAAGGGTACCTAGTGTAATGCACGACGTCATTCAATGACGTATAAGGATGTGTTCACTCTGAGATTACACTCCCTACGAGTTGTTTTTTGGTAGAATAGAAGGTATGTATTGCCAAGCAACCTAGACGGAAGTGTTATGAAGTGAATATAGGCAAAACTTAATTTGTAGTAAAAATAAGCGTAAATAATAGTAAAAATATAAGGAATATAATCAATTATAAGAAAAATGATTTAGTATTCATGAAAAATGAAGTAGGAAATAAGATGTCCCCAGTGTATAACGGGCCTTATGTAGTTAATAAAGATGATACACCTAGGTATGTAATTGTAAGCATAAAAGGTAAGCCTGCGACTGTGACCGTTCATAAGAACAGAACAAAGTTATACACCATGTTTGAACTAAGCAACTTTGTGAGAATGGAATGTAGCGCGATAAATAAGTATTCTACGAGATACGAAGAATACAACATAATACGTCCTCAAACGGTTCTTTTCAGAGTCAATTATCTATTTGTTTCACTGGAACGTGTGCGGCTACACGTGTGTCGTTTTGTACCACAAGCGAGCGCTCAGGGGCCAGTCTGCTATTGTCTTCGATCAAGAATACCCATTGTTAACGTCATAATCGTGTTTCAATGTGTTTCGGTTTTGGGTTTAAGAAACAGGAACTGTGTCAAAAAGTATTACAACTCAAACACGATTATGACGTTAACAATAGCAGACTTGGGCCCCAGTTAACCACTTCAGTTGTACTTAAATTAATCACATGGTACTTACTTGGGCACATCCTGCTTGGCTTCGACCAGCAACTCGACGAGGTCCCTGGCCAGGCCGCGGTTAGTGTCGTTGAAGAAGGAAGTGGCCACGCCCAAGTTGCCCATGCGGCCCGTACGCCCGATGCGGTGCACGTACTCTTCCACGTCAGAAGGCAGGTCAAAGTTTATCACGTGCCGCACGTGGGGAATGTCCAGACCTGACCATACAAACATCAATTAGTCAAATAATATGTCATAATTATTTTATTTCAAATACGAAGACTCTATTGACAGATAACTTTTGTAAAACTCAAGACACGGCAATTCGTGAATGAACCAAAAATCGCGAAAAAAAATCAGCTGTTTCATACAAAATATAACATCAAAATGTATGAAACAGTTGGGTTTTTTATCCGCGACTTTAGAGTTGGTAGTTGTTCAGTTTGATGATCCTCGAAGAAACGGTTTTCCCATTTTTGGTTCATACATCAACACCCTGTATAAACCGTTTAGATCTGGTGACAGCGTCGCAAATGCTCCTCGCGCTCGCGTTGCGTGCGGTCGCCGTGCATCGACGTCACCGGCTAGCCTTAAGTCTGCGGGCACGAAAACGGCGACGCCCCGCGGTTGCGGGCGAGGCGATGAGGAGAAATATACCCCCGCCATCGCCCGTTTCGTGCGCATCACCTATACTGTCCATGTTGTTGTATGCATCGCCGCCGCTCGGCCGCCGCCATTCTCGTGTCGTGCCCGCAGACTCAGTGTCCAGGGGCCCTATTTTTTAATCGCTCGTCTGGCGTTGAGCGCTTTTTTCTACTGATTTTCGTTCGACATTTGACTCAAATGTATGGAGGTCGAGTCGAATGTCGCACGAAAATCAATAGAAAAGAGCGCTCGATGCCAGACGAGCGATTCAAAAATAGGGCCCCAGGTGCAGGTACTCTGCCAGCTGTATGTGTGACGTACCCCTGGCGGCGACGGCCGTGGCGACGAGTATGAACGTCTGTCCGGTGCGGAAAAAGCGCAGCTCCTCCTCGCGCTCGCGCTGCGTGCGGTGACGTCACCGGGTAGCCCCGAGTGTGCAGGTACTCTGCCAGCTGTATGTGTGACGTACCCCTGGCGGCGACGGCCGTGGCGACGAGTATGAACGTCTGTCCGGTGCGGAAGCAGCGCAGCGCCTCCTCGCGCTCGCGCTGCGTGCGGTGACGTCACCGGGTAGCCCCGAGTGTGCAGGTACTCTGCCAGCTGTATGTGTGACGTACCCCTGGCGGCGACGGCCCTGGCGACGAGTATGAACGTCTGTCCGGTGCGGAAAAAGCGCAGCTCCTCGCGCTCGCGCTGCGTGCGGTGACGTCACCGGGTAGCCCCGAGTGTGCAGGTACTCTGCCAGCTGTATGTGTGACGTACCCCTGGCGGCGACGGCCGTGGCGACGAGTATGAACGTCTGTCCGGTGCGGAAAAAGCGCAGCTCCTCCTCGCGCTCGCGCTGCGTGCGGTGACGTCACCGGGTAGCCCCGAATGTGCAGGTACTCTGCCAGCTGTATGTGTGACGTACCCCTGGCGGCGACGGCCGTGGCGACCAGTATGGGCGTCTGTCCGGTGCGGAAGCGGCGAAGCGCCTCTTCGCGCTCGCGCTGCGTGCGGTCGCCGTGGATCGACGTCACCGGGTAGCCCTGAGTGTCCAGGTATTCTTCCAGCTGGTCCGCGCCTGCGCAACAAAGTATAATTACACATTATCATGGGGTCTCACTGGGAACATCAGATGTGGCTTAGTTAGCAGGTATCGCGATCTAGTGAGGTAAATTTAAACTAATGTTGGAATTAGTTTAAATTTACCTCACTAGATGGCGGTACCTGCTTTGATTTGTTTTTGTAATATTCAAATACAGATGAAAAAGTAATGAAACTTTTAAATTGTTTCTTAAAAAAAAACATTAAATGCAAAATTGCAGTGAAACAGTAAAATGAAGGTTTTTTTTAACAAATTTCAATAAAAATTGAGTGACTCATCAGCAATAATTTGTACTACTAAGATTGTTTTGCTTTTTGCGTTTCAAAGATTTTGACGTTTCTTTGAAAATTTGGTAAAGGCATGCTGCGACGATAGCGGCGCCATCTAGTATTCTATAAGAAAAACATTTTAAATCGCCCCGTAAGTCGCCTTACGACGGGCCATTTCTTTAGTATGGGATGAGGTATCTGTACTATAGTATTATATTATCTGTGACATTATTCACACACCTTTTCAACGCCACGTCAGAAAATACAAAAGTCCTCACTCTGATGCCAAGCCCATCTGTTGTAAACAATCAATTATTCCGTCATTGGCGGTCAGCCTGTAGAATCGATGTATAGTGGTGGCCGGATAATTAGAAAAAAATAAAAAAAAATACAAAAATACTAATAAATTTTCAAGTATATTTTTATTTTTATCAAGTACCTAGTTTTTACTAGGCAAGTTATGTTTGCTTCAGTCAGAGTCAGAGATTGGCCAATCAACTTTTAAGGCACTCCTTTCTTGTCCCCGCTCTATAAAAAATCATATTATTACATACAACTCGGTTTAAACCTTACATTTTTCTACATTAATCTAAAATTAGATGCATTTAGCAATGCGAGAACAACAGATTACAATATTTTTTCCTTTGAACATTTTATAGCTAGTATCTCAGGAGAACAAAATCGCTCCCCATACAAAGAATCTGTGTTACCTGGCATAGCCGGTCAAAGCAAATCATGTCAAATCTTCAAAATATTGTATCAGAATACCCAATATTTTATACATATTTAAGTTCTATATTGAATAATCCTTTATTTACAATACATAGTTTTAGTAATTTTGCTTAAACAATTTAATTAATATTTGCGAAGGTTTGTCCCCAACAATGTCTAAAAAATCAGGGCTCCTGCGTGACCATTAATAATTGGTGATGGTATTAGCATGAAGGTCCTATCTAGCGTCGTTAGTATTGCCCCTTGTCTAACTTTAATTCTTGTTTTGTCATTCAATGTCTTTCTAGCGATAGCTCTCGAGGAGTGTGTGTGGGTCTTTTGTTGTTCTGCTGTGTTACGTCGGAAATCACGATAAGTTCATGGATTATTATATTATTATTACGTTAAGATATTAACTTTAATATCGGAATTTAAGATCAAGTTGAAATAGTTGTTTGATATGCAATGTTTACTTACTTATTTGTACTTTTATCGATGTTTTCCATCACGTTACTGGTAACATCAGAGAAATATCTGGTAACACCAGAGATTTTATGTACTTATGCTTATATCTTCTAATTAATATTTCCTATGGTTTGTCCCCAACAATGTCGAAAAAATCAGGGCTCCTGCGTGACCGTTAATAATTGGTGATGGTATTACCATAAAGGTCCTATGTAGCGTCGTTAGAATTGCCCCTTGTCTAACTAATTCTTGTTATGTCATTCAATGTCTTTCTAGCGATAGCTCTCGAGGGGTGTGTGTGGGTTTATTGTGGTTCGGCTGTGTTACGTCGGAAATCACGATAAGTTCATGGATTATTTTATTATTATTATGTTATAATACTAACTTTAATATCGAAATTTAAGATCAAGTTGAAATAGTTGTTCGATATGCAATGATTACTTACTTATTTGTACTTTTATCAATGTTTTCCATCGCGTTACCGGTAACACTAGAGAAATATCTGGTAACACCTGATAAGCATTCTGAGCTGCTAGGATCAGAGTTCTCAATTTCAGGATTTCCATAAATTTTAATGCTATTTTCACGGTTTTTTTTTTAATATCCAAATACCTCTTAGAATGCTGATCAGACCAGTTGGGTCAGACCAGATCAATCCCTAGCTGAGAACCAAGGCTTCAAAGTTCTAACAGCGTGGGAATAACTTTGCTCGTGACCCTTTTGCTGAGCAAACAAACATTGTTTGTATCTGGTTTATGTTGAAGAATTTTCAAATAAAACATTATTTTTATAGTTAATAAATACTAACCCTTTCTAGTCTCAACGAAGACGAGAATCAGTTGGTCCTCTTCAGGATTAGAGCGCTGGAGCAGGTTGGAAGCATTCAGCAGATCCAGTAAAAATGAACGCTTGTCCATTTCCTCCACCCACACAACCTGATGGCAATCAAAATGTAATGTTGTTAATTGTAATATTATAGTGAGAAAGTAATGTTTATATTACCCAGAGGAAAATTATTTGTTACTGGGAATTGGACTTAAAATCAGAACTACATCTTTTGAGGTAGGTATTTGTAATATAGGTTCAAGGTTGTCAAATCTTTAAAGCAAAGAAAATACAAGTGAAATGGTTAACATATTGGTAATTAATTATGTCCGACTTTGCTCTAAAACAGTCTTTTCCAATTAGCGGTACGCGTACCCCAAGGGTACGCGAGACAATCTCTTACCTAAGTAAGGTAACATTTGATTTCAAATCAAATCGAATCAACTACCTACTAAATCATTAGTGCGATATTCTCACAAATAGTGCCCATTTGTAATGAGGATCAGTAAGGAATTTGTTTTAGTGGCTTATCAGAAAGCTTATGCCACCACATGATTAACTGTGAAGAAATTTTTACGATATCTATTAAACCTGAGAAGCTATACGAGCTAAAACACTGTTATTTTGGGGGGTCCTTATGACGTCATCGAGACGTATGCGAAACTTATGTCGTACGTGATAAAGCACATATTGCATTGAGCTCGGCATTTCCTTCAAAACCCTTATAACTCAACCATTTCAAAACAGATTTCAAAAAATCTTTTACTAAGTTTCATAGCTATGAATATGTTTTTATATTATACCAATAAAACTATAGGATTCAAACCTGTTACTGATTCTCATTGTTATAAGGCGAGAGAAAGCGAGCTTTTTTAATGATAGTAACAGTCCAGTCACATTACACATACCTTTTGTGTGATATTCTCCGAAGTGGATCCGACACGTCCAACGGCGAGGAACACGTAGTTATGTAGAAAGTCCTGCGCCAACACTTGGATCTGCTTCGGGAAGGTGGCGGAGAACATGAGCGTCTGTCTTTCCCCGGTCTTGGGCATGGTGTAGCTGGGTGAATCAATTTTATAATGTAAGGAAAAAACGACCCATGGCTAAATTTTTATAAATTAAAACAAAACCAGATATAGTTTATAAAAAAACATAGGTGAACCAGACGAGGATTTGTTCCCAGCTTTTGTATGAAAAAATAGGGGTTGTCCCCTGGGTCTCCTATGTTTTTCCTTAATATTAAATCTAAAATTTTCATGTCTTATAAGTTTTCTTATAAGGTAATCAGCTGTGAGTATTTGCAACTACAGATTAACTTTATACAAGGTATTTTTTTAACTACTCTCCAAATATTAAGGATGTGTTCAGTCCATGAAACTAAACAACTTTCTCTAAGAAACATAGGGCCGAATATGTAAAAGTCTTTTCAATTTCATACAAATCAAAGAGATAACGTGATCTGCCTTTCTATTGTCTAAATCTATCGCAATCGCTTTCAGGATGTTGCACATAAATGTTTTCTTTTTGGCAAATAAAAACTTACTAATGAAATGCAGCAATGTGTCACATCCATCTGTCAAATGACAACGATTGCGGTAGATTTTAAGTTAGACAAGTAGTCCCCAGTTTAGGAAGGGATGACCAAAATTTTGTGGCGTATTTCAACATATGTTTCAAGGAGAAAGTTGTCGAGTTTCATGGACTGAACACATCCCTAAAATTTGGAGAGTGGTTAAAAAACACCTTAAAAATGGCTCCCGTAGCTATTTAAGAAATGGCACAAAACAACAAAAGTATATTGGCCGACCTCTCGACGATCTTGCGGATCTGCGGCTCGAAGCCCATGTCGAGCATGCGGTCGGCCTCGTCGAGCACGAGGTGGCGGCAGTGGTCCAGCACCACGCGCCCGCGCACCAGGTGGTCCACGAGCCGCCCCGGCGTCGCCACCAGCAGGTGGCAGCCGCGCTCCAGCTCGCGGAACTGGTCGGTTATCGGAGATCCACCGTAACTGAATTAACAATTAAATGTTATTAGAATAAACTATGTCGGGATTTACACCATGTACCTGTTTATTTTTGAGACTCCTGTTCATCAGATTCAGTCAGCATATTCCCCACAGCCCTCAACGGGCCAACGGAAGTCCTAACTGCTGGAGACTTTGTCTTTAGAAAGTCGTTTTGTTCAATCGGTCAATTACGAAGAAGTTGGTGTTATGCGTATATAGTTGGTATTTTGCGTAAATCAAAGATGGTTAATCAAATTTATTTGATTCTATTTGGGGTTTTTATTAATTCAAATTGTTTGTTCAGGTTGAATACGGTGCGAAGCTATTTGATACTTCTTACCAACTTGTTTCACTGGGGGGGAGTGTAAATAGATACATATTTATATAAATATATATTTAGATGTTTATAATATGGCGTATTACGTAAAGGTGGTATTTTGCGTAGGTGGTATATATTGTGCGTCTAAAGGCCGATATTTCGGTACAGTTGCATGCGCCATAATCGCGGAAGAACTAGACTGAATATCGGAGTCTCAAAAATAAACAGGTACATGGCGTAAATCCCGACATAGTTTATACTAATAACGTCAATAACCATGGAAATTTAAAACAACAATAAAATGCTTGATAAGTGGAAGGATCAGTGACTGTAACCCCCGGTTTCTGAGGTACTTCATAGCAGGTTTAACTTTGTCCACATTATCTGGTTAGTATAATAAAATTAACTTTAATCCAGATAATGTGGACCCCCCTTAGATAAATTTAAACCACCGATATAAGTACCTCAGTAACCGGGATCAGACCCGTAATTATAAACCGCTCTTTTAAGTTTATAATTATTCGAGCTATCAGAAATGACTTTTTACGAAATATATGTTACAATGTCCGTAATCTTTATATTGTGAAAAGTGGCCGGAAAACATTTTTAATAGGCATGATGACTATTTTTTTTATTTTATGTTACATAAATTACCTCTCAAAAAAAGAAACATTGGTAAAAGAATTAAGTCGCTAGCATGAAAACTGCCCGAGATATCACAGTGTGAAATGCACACAAATGGACAAATCACAAAAACGCTCCATACTAACGGCTACTAAGTGATGACGTCACGCCGTGATAGTTTGTATGCAACGCGTAGGAAATTTGTTCGGCAGCTATATTAAATATTGTGTTTATCAAAATAGTTTCTTAGACAAATTTGCTATACATTTTACGGACTAATTAAAGGTATCATTTATTTTAATAAATTTTATACTTTTTAAATGGACTTGTCTACCCAACTTTGAAGGGTCATAAAATAAATAATATGCAATATATAAAACCAAGAGGTATACAAGCTACTCTAAAAGTTTAATATGTTTACGATTTTTATTAGTATTTCGTTATTTTATTCATTAGTCATCATCCCTATTACGCACTCAAGAGTTGTAAAAAAATTGAGAAAACATTAAATGCCTATTTTATTTTATCCCTATTTTAGTTAATAACTAAATAATTTAATGTTTTTTTTTAATAAGGCGGTTAGTACTTACACGACGCAGGGTCGCACTTTAGAGCGGTAGGCGAACTTCCTAGCCTCATCGTAAATCTGGGTGGCGAGCTCTCGCGTCGGAGCCAGCACCAAACCCAGAGGGTATTGTTTGCGTCTATTATACGACCTATAACAAAAACAACATTACATTACATTACTAGTATAGCAATAAGTAAAACACAAGTGCTTTAGCTACTTTAGAATCGGAGCAATGTTTGTGATGTTGTCTATAGGCCGACCGTTTAAATGAGTCCTTGCCCGCTGGGCACAGAGGCGTGAGGGGAGACGAGAAGGGAGCGATGCTGGCTGCGGGCGGCAAACCCCTGCCGCCCGCACCTCTCACGACCCCCGTTCTCGTCTCCCCTCGCGCCTCTGTGCCCCGCGGGCGAGGACTCATTTAACCGGTCGGCCTATAGTTATGTACAACCCGCGCAGAAAACGAATGGGACTGGAAACAGCTAACCGCGCTTACCACCCGCGCCGTTAAAGAATGGGATTAAAAAATGGCACCGTACATGTTCACTTCTCGCTCGCACACCACGCAAACCTCAACCACCACAAACTTATATCGCTCTCTCACTCGCTTTGTGGCAAGCGCGGTTTACCCAAAATTCCAGTACCATTCTTTATCTGCGCCGGTTGTACAAAAGGATAAATTCAGAATAGCAACGCTTTCTTCTGCATCATTTGGCCACCATTTTAAAATTGAAAATGCTCAGAATATCTGGATAGATCACGATCGTAGTTCCTAATGTAGTGACTCACCCCATCTTGACGGGCCCCGCCTCGTACATCTGGTTGAGTATGGGCACGAGGAAGGCGGCCGTCTTGCCGGAGCCGGTCTGCGCGCACGCCATCACGTCTCGGTGGCCCAGCACTATGGGGATCGCGTACTTCTGTACCGGCGTCGGCATGTCGTAACGGGCCAGCGATATGTTCGTACGCATTAATTCCGTCAGGTTAACCTGATCAAACTGGGAGGCGAAAAAATATGATGCGTTTAATTTTAAAGGAATGGTAAGGCGTTTTTATTTGTGAAAATATAAGTTGATTTATAAAAAATATAAACATAAAAAAGCTCTAGCAGAGAATATAACAATGTAAACAAGCATTTTCTGTAATACTAGATAGATAGATGATCTGCTATGCTGATACTGTTGATCTACCTACCTACATCCATAGACTTATCATCAACATAATATTTATACGCATAGTGGCTAATAAGCTTGAATTGTATCTATACATCTGTATACATTTTGTTCGATAGTTCGACTGATTGTGCCGCTAGAACAACAAGTGCGGACTTAATACTAAAAGCATTCTCTACCAGTCAACCAATCCTAAGAAAGACATTCATGAATGCAAAATATTTAGAACACACATAATTTCTACACACTATAGAATGGACAGAAGAGTAGTGTAGGGGCACAGCCTATATCATATTCTTATGATATAATGCGCTAAAAGTTGCGATAATAAAGTTTGATTTGACGACTCACGCTGGTAATGAACTCCGGTACGCGGTCGCCGCTGGCCTCAACCGGTATATCCTCGTATTTGGAGAAGTTGATGCCTGTGTTGCCAGTGCCAAACAGCTCCAACTCCTGCCGCTCGTCGCGAGGTAGCGGGACTGTCCAGTCATTCTGTAACAAAACGGAAATCGGCCGTCAGCAAATCATTTTAACAGTCGAAAAATTTAAGGTAAGGTTTTTTTACCACCAACCAAACCGAGTACAAATTGTACACCCCTCATGGGATTCGAACCCAGGACCCCTGCGTCTGACACGGGTGGGTGAACCACTAGACCACAGAGGCGGTTGAAATAAAAGGTATGAAAAAATTAAGAATTTTCTCACACAGGGATTCTTCAAATAAGTCGTTTTGTTTTCATGAATAGTACGCGCGTAAGTTTATGAAATGGCCGACAAATTAGATGAAAGAAAAAGTTTTAGCAATGCTTTGTATAATGCCGGCATCAGACAATGACAAAGTGTAATATTTCAATTTCAGATCCAAGACGAATCTATCTGACACTAGCATTTAGATTAAGCAACACTTGTCTGGAGGTCATATGGACTTATGATAAAGTGAGAGTTGTTAAAACCACTAACTAAATGATTTCTATTATTTGTATTAAAATATTAGTAGTCATAACAACTCTATGCCTTCTAATGTATTTCCGCAAGTTTTATAGGTACTATGACCCCGGTGATAAGCTATAAATATTGAAAATACGTCGTAGCCTTTTCAAATAAATTCCATTGTTTGATATGATAACACTATATTAATATACAATAAATCAACAAATTGGCGCAATTCTGACTAAAACTATTTCGAAATGAAGAACCAATTTTTTTCTGTAACCCATTTCTGCGATCAAGTCAGCATAGTAACGCATGATAAGCAAACAATGTCTCAGTTATGTTATGATTCATGCTGAGGATAGTGAAATCTTACACCGTTAGTGGCAAATATCCTTGCATTCAATTCAACACATGCTTATCAAGTATGTAAATTACAGTCATGCAGTAAGACTGTGTGAACAAGGTGAACTTAGCCATCAATACCTAAAGGTTTACGCGCGTACTAGACACTGATATAAAACACTTTGAAACATGATTACTAGTGTGAAGAATTTCTGTATGTATTTACAAAATCAGCGCTAGAGGATAGGCTCACAAGTGGCTTCAGTCCCTCTTTATCACGGCAGCTGCAAAGGTGCCCAGACGTCGGGAAATAATAAAAAATCAAACTACATCAATAGAGCATGCAATACCGTTATATCGATATCGCAATTTCGCGAATTTCGCGCTGTTTTTCAGTACCGCAAAAGCGAGATTAGAAATGCGAATTTTGCGGTATTAAAAACGAACCGTGATAGGCAAATCTCCGCTATGAATCGTCGCAAGTTGATCGGGCGGGCGGGATGTACACTCTTATTAACTCACAGGCCAGTTCACAGTGCGTCGAGGATTCCCCGAATTCCCTACAGCGAACTAACGTTTGTTTGTATGTAGTCTAAACTCAGTCTTAGTCAGTCAGTCTCACCTGCAACTACTCGCAAGTCGGACAAGTGTGTATGTGACTAATCTGTCTTATTTGTTTACTTCGTTAGTGTTATTTGTTGATTAAATGTCAAAATAATTATATTTTCACACAAAAAACACACTTTCTTTTGTAAAAAAGAATATTACAATTAAAGGATCATTCACACAGCTGCGCCGCGCCACGTGTGTGAACAGTGCAGTACAAATTGTATGTAACTATATTTTTGCCGTTGATGCGCCGCTGACGCGCCGCAGCTGTGTGAATGATCCTTAATGGTATCGAATTCAAAGACGTCAAAAGTTCTAGTACAGTCTGGAAACATTTTTATTTTTAAGCTGAGAGAGCATTTTCGGCTGTTGGATACATTTGTAATAAAATTAGAAGTTCCTTAAATGATGAAAACAATTGATATTTTATGCATTTTAATTAAATAAAAAATAAAGATAAGTGTTGTGTGTGATTAATTATAACTCTTTGGGTCTAACCCACATTTAACTATTTCATAATTTCGTAATATCGCAAATTTTGCGGTATTATATTTCCGATACCGCTATATCGCGGTATTGAATATATACTGCGGTATTGCATGCTCTATACATCAATAAGTACTTGTTTTTACCCCGGGAACGGCGAAGCAAAAAAACGGAGGGTGATTTTGACCGATGTGTATGTTATGTATGTTCGTTCATCTGTTACCTTATAAGAGTCACAACTTCTAAACTACTTACTTATTTTGACAAAATGAGGTATCGTTAGAAGCGTGCTTATAGGATATGTGACGTCACATTAAATTAAATATGATTTAAAGTCATGAACTAATTCATGTCTCATTCTGCCCCAGTAGCATCACCAAAACACGGAAAGATATAGCAATTTATCTTTTTTTTTATTATATTTAATCCAATTCCCTTATTTCCAGCACCTGATTAATATATATAAATGAAGTTACCTCGTCCCTGCCGCCGCCGCGTGTAGTCGTGCGGCGCACGTCGTCCGAAGACCAGCGAGTGTTGGTGCGTTCCTCGACGCGCACCTCCGGCTCTTTCCACCGGTCATTGCGCGGTTGCGGCGGCTCGGCGTATTCCTCGTCGCGGCGCTCGCGTTCTCGGGGTCTTGCGCTTCCGCCGCCGCCGCCGCCGCGATCCGAGCGCTCGCTCCATCGACTACCCCCACCCTCGGGCTCAGCCCAGCGTTCCGAGTCTCCATTTTGATATCCTGGAGCGTCACGACCTGATGAACAGTCAAGAGTTTAACTAACAATTTTAACATGATTGGTTATTAATTCTATGAAGCATTTGGAACAGGCAAAAACTGAAAAAAACAATGTTTATAGCATTAAATGATCAGCAATCAAGTATGATTTTAAACAACTTCAGCAACATTATCAACAGCTATCTTTATTTTGTTGTAATGCCCTATCAAGTCGAGTTGGTTGAGGTACTTCCGAACTTAGACACTGATCATGTATGACAAGACTCAATCAATTTATGCAATAATTCAGACTCTATAGACCTTAACATAGAGTACATGAGTACACATGTCAAAGATCACCAAATACGATCACGATCCGCAATGTCCGCGCGCGTGTCACTGGCTGGTGGGTTCTGAAGAGCACCACACGATGACACGTCGTTTCCACGAGTCTCTGTCAGGGTACCTTTTATTTGAAGTAAAATATCTAAAAATAAATAATCTAAATTTGTCACAATGTTTGATATTGACTGTTCGGTACAATAATGACAAGCACTTAAAATAAAGAAGCAGCCAAAAAGAACTAAATCCAAGACATCAAATGTGGTCAACTAAGAGCCAATTTATTACCCAATACCATTACAGTTAATGCTAAATAGCTAAGTTACCACCACCTTCACATATGTATATGATAAGTAATGAAGTTTGAAGCTATTAAATAACTATACAAGGTGTTCAAGCACATACTTGACTAATTTATCAAGAATCTATAGAGTCTAATCTTTTAGATGAGTATCTGTCTATCTCTTAGTGTTACAATAGTTGTAGATCACTCAAGACATATTACCGCCGCGGTCCCTGCGCGGGTATCGCGAGTCGTAGCCGCGATCGTAGTCACGGTCACGGTCGCGGTCGTCGCGCCGACCACCACGGTCGTAGTTTCTAGAGGTGCTGCTTCCGAATGATGAACGATTCTCCCGCGGTGGTTCGGTAGGACGAGTGTCTAAGCTCTCACGCTTAGACTCTTCTCCTGTTAAAAGATTGAGCCAGTAAACAGCGGTGATATTATAAGAACTTTTAACATGTCTTTATAAAACTAACTTCACTCGGCGTGTAAAATCGCACCTCCTTGAAAATAAGTTTACACATGTCCCACCTGCTACTGCTAACGAGAGTGAGGGCGATGGGAGGAGGAGGGAGAAAGTGAGGGGAGGGGAATGTCCGGGTGAGGGGTGAGGGGAGAGGGAAGGGAGGGGGAGGGGGTGAAAAGCATGCGGAGAGGGGAGAGTGAGAGGAGGGGTGGGGCGGGGGAGAGGAAAAAGGGGGGCAGAGTGTTTGGTGGGGACCCACCTTATCACGTAAAAACAGCTGATCTGATTTTGATGAAATCAAAACGTAGAATACTATTTATCCTGGTCAAAGGTAAGATTTTCTCGAATATCCACGTGAACGAAGTCGCAGGCAGAAGCTAGTTAGTTAATAATAATAGGGAACATGCATCACTATTTTTTTTTTGTATCAAAATCAAAAGTATAATGCTTGAGAAAATCAACTGTAATATTAAAACTTTTCTGTTGCGTTTTTTTCTCGTGATAATAGTCACTTGAAGTTAGCGCGCAGCAGCACCTGCCGAAAACGCTCGTTTTAGAAAACGGTCAACATTTGTGACGTCACTTATTATATTATGCCACGTTTGTATGGAGTTAGCCAGGAATTCAAATATCTTCCTAAATATTACGTTTAAGTACATATGTGTCATACAAATTATTATTTCTTATTTGATATTCTATCCAAGTGCATTATATCCGAAAATGAAAAAAAATATCGCTATTTTCCCCTGTGTGATGAAACTAAAATAATACATTTTTTTTCTGTTCCATCATGTTTTTATACGTGTCCGCAGCGACCAAGCTCAAATTTATCAAAATCGATGACTTATGCATGTTTTCCACTGTTTGATTTAATGAAAACAAGTCACCACCATATAAGGTTATAAATAGGGGTCCTTCCAGGAAAATGCAGGTAAATTCGCTATCAAGAAGGTAGAGAAAACATATGAGAAAACGGTATATCCGAAGGGGTAGATGTATGTATATAACAACACTTACCATTAATAAGATAGGATAAAAAGTACTTCGAAGAAATTAGTTTGAAGAGGTGCGATTTTTGTGACCCTGAGTGTATAAGATCACTAATTAACACTATCTTTCAAAGTTGTTTATTATTATGATCAATTGATCACTGATAAACATAATTGTTTTTAATGTGCATTTAAACAGCAATAGAATCTGTGCCATTTGCCATTATAACATCATTATGTTTGAATTAGCCTAGGCTGTCTATAGTAAACTTCAACAACTTTAAATGCCAGATGACTGATGATCAATAATTTTCTTGTGTGTCCCCAGACTAACATTAGTGCTGTAACAGCACTAATGCCAAAAGATTAAAAATACTTTATAAACTTTGATGCAATTTTTATTCATAAATCTAGTGGTGGCCACATAATTAAGGACACCAGTTGATTTCCTTTCGGGGCGTTAGGACCAAGGTGTTAAAATGAACCAAGGATGCAAAATTACTAATATCTTTTTTTGAAGTCTAATGACCAAGGTTGCAAAATGCAAAAAACTTGAAATTTATTTTTTTGATTTTAAGAAGGCCTTCCGTTCTCTGTATAAGACTGTTTTGAAGGACTCAAATGAATATCGGAAAACCATTGCATATAGCAATTGTAAGCAGAAGTTTCATATTCAAGCAATTTTGTCATTATGGTCATTTTTCAAAACACTTTATTTTTTATATTTGAAAGCATGTGCTGAACAAAGAAGTGCAGAAAATCAATAGAATGACAAAATGTCAATAAGGTCAAAAATCGTCTTAAACATGAATTTGCAGCTAACAATCGCATCTTTTTCAGTCTTTGTCATTTTAGCACCTTGGTCCTAACGCCCCGAAAGGCACCAAAGTACCAGCATCTTATAAATACGGAGAAGGTTAACTTCTATATTTTTAATCACTTTTTATTTATTTTCTATGGTCAATTCAGCACCTTGGGCATTTTAGCAGCTTGGTCATTTCAGCAACTTGGTCATTTTATCACTTTGGTCATTTCAGCACAATTTTCATACAAACTGGGTAACTTTGAAGCCTTGGTTCTCCACCTGGGATTGATTGAGCTGTGATCTGATGATATCTTTTCAGGGAGTGAATGGAGGAGATCAGCCCCCCTAGCCAAAGTAACATTTTGCAAATTTTCGTTATCGTTTCACTTCGAAACATCATACATGTTTCGAAGTGAAACGATAACGAAGATTAGTGTAGCATACTTACATTGTAGTTAGCATACTTACTACATTTTGGACAATTTCGTGAAGCATTTATTTATTTATTTAGTTATTTATAATTATTATTTTAGTATGATATATGTTTAATTAAATATAAAATGCATTAATTCTACCAACCATACCTCTTGCCTAATTAAGTTTGTATTTTAGTCTACTTTTTTTTTACCTACCTACTTAATTTTTATATATTTTTTTTAAACAGTTTGCCTGTAGTATTATAACATGCGGTGAAACTCTGTCATTGGCTAAGTGTAATTTTTAAGTTTATATTTTAAGCATGATTGTAGCAAAGAAGCTGTTGAGTTTCCTAATAAATAAAATAAAATAAATAAATAAATTAGCGAATGTTACTTTGGCTAGGCCCTCTTGTTCGCTATACACACCTAACTGATCTGATCAGCATTCTAAGAGATGTAAGGATCAGTTTTCAATTTCATGATTAAATTGCTATTTTTGCAGTTTCTTTAAACATATCGTTACATCTCTTAGGGCGGATTCGACCAAGAGAGAATAACTGTTATTCTTAGATAAAATTATCAGTTATTCAAGAGTAAATCGAAATTACGTTTTACCACACACTATTCTCAGAGTATTTTGCCTATTCGGGAATAGTCGCTATACCACCATTTCGCGGGGAATAACAGAGTTAATCCGCGAGTATTTATTTATTATTTTTTTATTTTAATGACGTCCGCGTGCCATATGTCAGTGACATTTGTTTGACATTTGACTTTGACCGCTACAGATACGTACAAGGCGACAAAATAGAGTTGACAAGACTTTGCCTTTTAAATAGTTTGTTTATAGAACAATGACAATTGGCAGGATAATACGTTCATTCACATATTCACTCACTAATGAAGGAATAAGAATCCCAAGAGTAACTTATCTTTGGATTGCATGGAAAAATGACCATTTCTTTACTCGAGAAAAAAATCGTGGAATAGATGTATTCTTGGTATAGTTATTCCTGTTTATATTGAAGTTTGGACGAATCCACCCTTAGAATGCTGATTAGATCAGTGTATAGTAATCTGGATTTCTCCCATTCACTCCCTGGATAGGCAATCAATCATCCAATCACAGCTTGATCAATCCCTTGTGGAGAACCAAGGTTTCAAAGTTGCCTCCTCGTTTGTATAAACCAACCAACTGGCATCCTTAATTATGTGGCCGCCACTATATATATTATATGCGTGCATTTGTATTTCAACTTATTAGCTCGTTTTAAACCTTATTCACAGAAAAGTAAGTTAACCTTGTATTATTTTAAATACCTAGCTTTTATACTAGGATAAAATAAACTCTATATCCACTTGAGAGGATTCATGACTATCCAATTTAAAATCAATGTCAATACTATTAATACCCACCATTGCATACAGTTAGAACTTTTTGGGAGGATTACACTGGCCGTAAGGTGTTTAATTAAATATGAAATTCATGATTATCCAATTTAAAAGCGATGTCAATAGGTACTATTAATATCCACCATTGCATACAGAGATAGAACTTTTTGGGCGGATTACACTAGCCGCAAGGTGTTTAAATATGAAATTGCTGATTTTTCTTCAAACACATAAACAAACACTTCTATGATTTACCAGATTAAAGATTTACCAGTTGCTTAATATTTTATCAAATTATAATAACATTAACAGCGAACTACCAGTAATATTTATTTATAATTTTATTTTTATTTCCTTATCATTTAAAAAACCCTCTTGAATATTACTCCTTTTTTGATAGAAAGAATGATCACTTTATTTTTTGTTACTTAGCCGAGACTTCATTGTCTGCTAGTTGGCTTAGAGTTCAAAATTTGTACATAAAAGTTTAGTAACAAAAGCATTAATGGTTGTTAAATAAGTAAACAAAATGTTTGTATGAAAAATGAAACTACTTTAAAATTCTATATGGACAAATCGGCAATTTCATATATAAACAATTAATATGAAAAGTGCTTATTACAAAATAATGAAGAAGTAGTAGGTTAACCAGAAATATTAATTAGGCTGTGAAAAGGCAACAAAATGAATTGTAGTGTTGATTAAGAACGATTTGTAGAAACCATGCAAAGCCAGGACAGTCAAAGCAAATAACATAATGTTTTTTTTTTCATATTTTGTAGTGCCTAGTCTTAGAATTCCTCGACTATAAAAAAATACTTATGTTCAAACCTTGATCTCCTATTTAATTTAGTGCTTAAAACTTCACCTACCTATTTGATACAATTGCAGATGTTTGATAGTAACCAAATATTGAAGATAACAAATTCTTGTGCTCAATTTATTATCAATTTGACACACTGTAATATAGGTACTTAATTTAGGTTGAAACTGTCTTAATTTTAGACGAGAAATACTTTTACTTCAGGTTTTTACAAAAAAATATTTGTACCAGTCCATCAAATGTTTTATTGTAACTTAGAATTCTGATATATTGTAACCTAGATAACTAAATGTAACTTTTGGTGGAAATAAAATTATTTTCATTTCATTTTTCCTTTCCTTTCATTTCATACAAATTTATGGTACCTAGATACAGTTTGCCTCAAAAGTAGAGCAAACAACTATTTAGCCTACTTTTACTTAGTACCATAAGACATAAATTATTGTACTCCTTATAAGGTTGCAAGTTACTAATCTAAACATGTGTAATGATATAGTGTGACATCCGATATGGGTATTATATCTGACTATTTTTTATTAATAATATAATTGAATTTACTCACCTTGTTGAGTGGGGTTGGCCTGCAACTGCCTACGCAGATGCGGGGGGATGTAGCGGCCAGCACTCTTAGGAGCCTGAGGCTGCAAGTCCAGACCAGCAAGCTAAAAAAACACTTTCGTTAGCTGTCTGATGACACATAGGTATAGGATAATTGTATGACATAAAATGTGAAAGGTAATTGAAGGTAATAATAATAAATAGGTAACACACAAATCTCTACCTGCCTCACTTTATATTATTAGTTAGGTCCCAAAATGTAGCATGACTAAAATAAGTATTTATCATATTTATATCATTGAAATAGCGAGAACTTTGTAATGGAGACAATAAGTTGGAACTAATCGAATCAATAGCCAAGTATGCTAGCCTTTTAGAATTTCTGCTAATACAGCAAATTCACAATTTCACAAAGTGTGTTCATGCGATTAGGTTTTTCCCCGCCATGATACGCAATTAGAGAAGACAATGACCTCACTACAAATTGTCTTGGAAAACTACCGCAACGAGCATTCTCTTGAACATTTGAAGATTGAGAATCTAGCGTTAACTTTATCTAGTCTTCACATGGCTGGCATACAAGTAGAGGAATCGAGTCGCCATGTTGGTTATCCCTGGACGGACACGTAAAATCGGTAATTTCATTGTAATTTTTGCCAAGGTTACGCCTTTTCGCAAGAATGAGCGTCATCCATTTCTCATCAAGATAACAAAGAAATTAGATATCTCCTAAAGGAATTACCTTTTCATTCAATAAAGCAAAAATCAATACAAAGTGCATGACATGAGGTACCGACCTGCTGCTCTAGACCTGTTCCATTTTGGTTGGTAACATTACTCATATTACTACCAAGCGGTACGTTTTTTTGGGAACTTTGCACCAAAAATACTTTACAAACACAGTCTACAATGAATTTTTCACAAACACAAATTCACAAAATCACATGAAAAGGCTTCAATTTTTCTCTCCAAAATCGCTTTTTTTCATTCGTAGTTTTTTTTTGTTCTTCAATGATATTTTATTTTGTCTATGATCATTCGATTTATTTCTTGCTATCATTCATTCAGTCATTGCCGACTCTATTGCTACCCAAGCCATGAACATTATGATTGGCAAGCAATTACTTTTTTATACGTTTGTTGAGTATGTGGTTTGTTGCGTTGTGCGTTGGTTGTCCGTTGGCGTGTGGACCCCCTAAACGATCAAAATTGCTTGTCAATCATTTACATTGCATTGCTTGTCAATCACATTTTGATCGTCTAGGATAGTGGTGGTTAATATATCATATAGCCGTTATAAATAAAGGCTTTATAAATATAACGTATAACGTCCGTTATATTCAAGCTCCCAAAGAGCTCTCCCAAAATATATTATATTTCTCTATAATCTTTGGACTTATCGTTATGAAATGGAGAGCGTTATGCGTTGCGCGAGTGAGTGACTGAGTGAGTGATTTGAAAGGGCTTTAATATATTAGTTATAATAAAGCTTTAACATGTGAGGCAAACCTGCGCTAGGTTATTCGGTGAGTTTAATAACGTTCCTTGGCTCTGTCAGCTCTGTGTTATCCGCGAAGTCTCTGATTTTGTCGTATTGTCACAGAATATATAATAGTACTAACGTACAGAAGTCGGACCCCGCGAGGACCATCAAATAATAAGCTACTCTCGCTGCACGGCAATAAAGTACAATTTCAAACTGCACAACGCTGCGTGGATAAAATTATATGCACCTACGAAGAAGAAAGAGAGGCGTCTCTTTCTGTCGCATAGCTCTGTCTCAACCGACACATTTCGGGGTTGCTACTCGCTAGTTACTGATATCATAGAAAACATTCGTTATGCCCATGAATAAACAATGAAATTACTTTAATAGGTACCTACTTATAAAATAAAATAAATCTACCTAATAGGTGAGCTGAGCATATTTAAAGAGCATAAATAATAAGTATTTCTAAGTTGTTAGAGAAGCTTGATGGCGCAGTGGTATAGCGCCTGGCCCAACGATTGCGGAGGTTAAGCAACTTTTGCAAGGGTCAGTTATGGGATGGGTGAAAAAAAATAGTATTTTTTAGCTTTTTTCTTTACTGGTGCCGTATTTCGAACTTCGATACAACTAAGTATGTAAATATGTATACAAAAAATACAATAAACTTTGGTAGGTAGGTAGGTACGTTAGTAATTAACTATCAAAAACGAAGTGCATGCAGTTTCGCATTCGGCGCTTGACTGACTCGTTTCGTTCGTGACGTTCACGCGCTGCGCTCTCGTCGCTTGCACACGCCGCGCGTTTCGGTCGGCGCGGTGATATCCCTCGACAATGGCCCTCTTGGAGTGGGCCGCGAGCAGTAGGCTAATATAAAAGTTTAAGCGCGGAGTTATACCCCCCTGGTATTGTGTTGTGCTATTTGTAATTTTGTTAAGTTTAATAGTATTTGATAAGACTTGACAAGAGGGACTAAGTACAAGCTTATGTTAAAAAATTATGTTCTGGTGGTGGACACTGGTAGGTTGGTGATGGTGAATTACTTGTACTTACTAAGCCTGAAAAGTATGAAGGAAAGTTAATTGCATTATTTTTACCCTTTATACCTATGCCATGGTTTAAATAATAAATGTTATTAGGTAAATATTAAAATATTTTATTAATCTCGGATACTTACGTCCCTTATAAATATAGCTCTTACCTCAACAAACGTAAACATATATGATAAAGAACATATAACAAAGCATGGCTTGTTAAGCATGTACACGTAATTACCACCACCACTATCATTTGGGGGCGCTACCTACCTTTGATAGGCCACGATAATCACGTGATATCTAAGTGCTTGTTAAGCATCGCTCCTAGACGATCAAAATGTGACTGACAAGCCGAAAAATTTACGTGCTTGACAAGCCATGCTTGACCGTAAAGGAGGTACATACATACAAACAGAAGTTCAATAATAAAGAATAAAATAGAGAAAAGATAAGAATAGTTAGGCTGACATCCCACTATTTAAAAGAAATAATGTGGATGGATGAAAGAAAACTCGTATGCAGTATGAAGCGGGCTTTGTGTAGACAGACGACCGATATTATAGATAAAAAAAACGGCCTACACAAACAAAGACCTGCGTGCAGTGGCCCTGCGGCAGTGCTTTGATTAGCCCACTTAAAAGTACGAGAGGCATGAAATAATAGAACTGGAATGAACGAGAAAACAATTGTAAAAGGGCTCGACTCCGAATCTGAAAAGCGAAAAAAAAAAAACGTAACGTAAAAATGATATAAAGCTTTAAATAATAAAGCTCTATCTAATATAACCTCAATAAACGTAAAGGCTATATAGCTTTTATTTTGTTTGAGGTTAGAGCTTTATTATAGCTCTTAAAAAAGCCTAATAAATTATTAAAGCTTAAAGCTTTTAATATAATATTGGAAAACAGCCGTTATGAACACCTTTGGTCTAGGAGCGATGCTTGACAAGCACCACAGAATAAATAGATTACCGTGGCCAATCAAAAGAAGGCCACGACCCCAAATGGTAAATGCAATGCAATGCAATGCAATGTAAATGATTGACAAGAAATGCTTGATCGTCTAGGGGCTCCATTATGAAGAACTTGTTTATGACCAATATGACTATTAAGCCGCGATTACATAATCCAACCTAGCATTCCAATTTAGAGTTGCCACCCGTATAATAAGTTAAATTTTAACAATTAATTTAAACAAATAACGCAAAGGTCAACATTGTTTATGTTTTTTTATTTTCAATTCTCATCTCAAATCTTATACAATGTTTATTTTTCCGTTATAGGGTAAATTCACTTTTAAAATCAAACTTATTATGCAATATTTTATTGTCAAGTATGAGTGGTAACCCGAAATTGGTATTCTAAATCGGCGTATGTAATCGCGGCTTTAGTGGGAAATAATATTTAAAAAATCTACCTAGTTGAAGTAGCGCCAACTATCTACTGTCAGAAAACCGCTCATTCTATTCGCAAAGTGAAACATTCCTATATAAATAGACTTTGCTTTTATACTAAATTAGGTAACCAGTTATATCAGCTCCTACCTCTTAGACTAAAATTCTCAGTACATAAATTAAAACGATCGAGAGCGCAAATTAAAATGACTCAAAATAATACTAGCTCTTAGGTTCAAATTCGATTGCAATAGTGTAGCGCACGGAACGGCAACGGCACGATTAGCCGCTTCCGAGCCATTTTTTTGAATTTTTTGGCGGGAAAACGGTTTTTGGCTTATAATTTCGAAACAAAAAGGCCCAGAGATTTGAAATTTTGCCTCGTGGGTGCTGCAATTATAACATATCATTTGATCTTTAAAACGAAACTCTAACATATACAGTTACAGCAATTCACCATGTGTCAGCCGGTGACACGGGTCCCCAGCTTACACATAGATATCGGCTCGTAGCTCAAAAACCTTTCGAGTTAAAGTTTTGAAAAATTTGGAGCCTAATGCTGCAATTCGGCTGAAAATTTTGAGGTATAGTACATAATCGTAGCTTAAATAATTACGAAAATACAGCTGTGCAAGCCAGTGACACGGGTCCCTAGCTCGCACACAGTTTTATGCTCGTAGTTTCAAGAGTATTTGAGTGTGATGGTTGGTTTTTTTGGATCTTATTGCTGCAATTAGGCTCTAAATTTCTGACTATAGTCTAAAACCCTTACCTCACTGGTTTGCCTTAACGGCATGTGTAAGCTGTAGACACGTGTCGCCAGCTCGCACATAAAACAACTCATGGTAACGAGCTTATGGTGGCTGCTATTATTATGTCTGGAAGTTTGATTGCTGCTATTATGCTTTAAAATATGGCATGCTTAGAATTTCTCTATAGCCTATGAGGAAGCTGGAGACCCACTCATACGTTTTCGATACGTCGGAATATCAGGAACCGGATACCGATATATTCTGAATATCGTTATTTTAACGAAAATATCGATAACGGTATCGATAACTGAGATAAATACCGATATTTGTATCGGCAATATAAAGTACCGGTATTTTGTATCGATAATTTTATCGATACCCAGTACTGATATGCTAGGCTGCGAAGCGACGTTGCATGTTTGCGCGCTGCGGGGCGGGCGGGTTGCGGAGAGGTACGGTACACGGCAACAGCGCTCAAGCAGCTAGCATGCAACTAATTAATTCATTTGTTGTTTGATTATTCACGCGACTACTTTCGTTCGTTATTTTTCAACATTTTTATAATTATGGGACGGCAAAAACATAACAATGTTTACAGACATTTTGACATCATCTTGATCTTTAAAATCAAAGTGCCTTTTGTGCAAAAAAGATTTAAATGTACCTACTAACCTATAATTTCGTCGAACCGGTTCAAAAAATTATTACCGGTTTCCAAGCCCTGAAGTGCGAAAACTAAAGGAAATAAAAAAGAAATAAAGCGCAAAAGGCATTTTATCGGTATTATATCGGTATTTCAGTATCGGTATCAATACTGATAATTTTCTAAAAAGTATCGATATTCGTGTACTGAAATAAAAAACTGATATCAGTATCGATACCAAAATATCAGTTCCGATATCGATATTTGGATATCGATACTAAAAAAATATCGGTATTCCGGTCCCTGCGGAATATTTTATATCGCTTGAAAAATATCGGTATACAGAAAAAAATCGATTTATCGACATTTCATCAACATCCCTATTTTTAATGTACTGATTAAATCATTCATTCGTTCTTTTAATTTTTTTCTATGATTATTTCAATATTTTCTTTTTTTATAAGAAAAATTAATTCTTTTCTTCTTTTCTAGCGTATTTTGTTGACTAAAATTTCAGGAGTATTAATAAAAAAAATACTTTCTAAGGAGAGAGAGAGGTACGATTAAAGTAATAATATTTATAGTAGATCCAGGCAGAGATTTAGATTTGCAAAGCAATCTTCAGAATTTTTACAGGCACACAAGAACAAGAAATAACTAACAAAAATGCACTGTCAAACAAAATACAAACAATTTATGCAGCGTACTCGACATTTATATTTTAAAGGTTTACGGAGGGCCTTTATGGAGGGCTTGACCAGTTTTCTAGTGCTTACAGTTTGTACATTTCATTTCTTGTATTGTGTCAGTTGTGTGTGACTAACATCTAACCTATCTTATCTAAGCTTTTGTCCTTTCTTTTTACAAGAACCTGACTCTCCGACCCTAATCTTTAGTACCTAAGTTCCAGACCGATCTTTAGCATAGGTATTATAAAGAACAATTTTGGTTCGGAGAGTCAGGTTCGAATTATCATAGAAAATCTTTCAAATACAAATCCTTTTTTAAACTCGGGGAGTGTAGACAGTCTTCCCGTGCCTTACGAGGCAAGACCGTCAGCCCAGGTGAATTAAGTCTATGATGGGAAAATGTGAGTTATGTGTGCAGTAAGGTCTTGTCTTGTAGACAGTCTTATCCGCACTGACCTTAACTCTTATCATGTTCATTTTCCTGTCCCCTTCATGTCCATATATGATTGTAATGACCTGAGGGCTAATCGTCTAATTTCAAAATCTATCGCAATCGCTTTCATTTGACAGATTCATTGCTAGATTTTTTTGGTAAGTATTTATTTGTGCCTAATACAAGTGTCAATGTGAATATGGCAAGCCCAATAGATTTTGAAATTAGACAATTAAGGGGCAGATAATAATAATAAAAAGCCTAATAGTGAAGACCTCCTCCATTTCTTTCCAAAAGTCTGGGTCTCTTCCTTTCTGTATTCAGATAATGTCATCAGTCCTCATGTCGTTAGTTAAGCTGACCAACATTCCTTTTTATATCTGGCTCTCCACTTTGTTGTTGCTATCCATCTATCGCCACTCAATCGTGCAACGTGTCCCACCCATTGCCATTTCATTATTAAGGCGTGTTTCAGTTTGAGTTCATCAGTTATGAAATAAAACACTTTTAACGGATACTAGCGCGGTTTTATTGAAAGTACTTTGGTAATTAGTTGGTATTTGGTTTGATTTTTGATTTTCCCGACGTTTCGGCACCTTTGCAGCTGCCGTGGTCACGGGGGACTGAAGCTACTTGTGAGCCTACCCTCAAGCGATGAATTTTTTAAAACGTTCAGAAATTAAAATTTATCAAATTTTTAATTAGTTTAAGTTTTGGTTTGGTTTTAATTTAATTTTATATGTTAAAAAGAGAGAATCTACTGAAACTACTACCATTTCAAAAAATTGGGAGGCCCCTCCAAGAAAGAAATGGCGAAAGAAAACTTGGAGAGGAAGGCGAATTGGAAGGCGAAGGCGAAGGAGAATTTTTGAAATGGTAGTAGTTTCAGTAGATTCTCTCTTTTTAACATATAAAATTAAATTAAAACCAAACCAAAACTTAAACTAATTAAAAATTTGATAAATTTTAATTTCTGAACGTTTTAAAAAATTCATCGCTTGAGGGTAGGCTCACAAGTAGCTTCAGTCCCCCGTGACCACGGCAGCTGCAAAGGTGCCGAAACGTCGGGAAAATCAAAAATCAAACCAAATACCAACTAATTACCAAAGTACTTTCAATAAAACCGCGCTAGTATCCGTTAAAAGTGTTTTATTTCATGTCTAGTGAGCGCGTAAGCTTGAGAAGTGAATAATTCATCAGTTATGTTATATATTTGTTCTACTTCAATATCTTATTTCGCTAATGACCATAATGTATGATTCAAACAGACTGGCCAGAGTCGGAATGCATTTTACCTTTGCCAGAGGAAAATAAAGCGTCTCTACAGGTACCTAGTTAATTCCATATTTGCATGAAACCGCAGCAGCCGGTCGGCGCCGCCCGCAATATGAAATTTAATTACTGTATACACGCTTTATTTTCCTCTGGCAGAGGTAAAAAGCGTTGCGATGCGGGCCGGTTGGTTTGAATCGTACATTGACAGATAATCTGAATTTTTGTTCCCTATTACAGTATGGAGACTGACGCGCAGCCCGGGCCGCGTGATCGTCAACAACCTCCTCTGCCGCGGCCCCGCCAGCCGCCGCCAGAGCCGCGTCGGTCAACGGCCGCGTCGCCACCGCAGCCACGCGAGAGGCAGATCCCTCCACCGCCTAGAGAGAGGCAACCTCCTCCACCGCCTAGAGAGAGGCATCCTCCGCCAGCGCCTAGGGAGAGGCAAGCACCACCAATGCCAAAAGATTAATCCTTACAAATAAAAAAATATATGTTAACATGTAGTAAGTATGGGCAACAGAGTCGATAACCAGCACGAACTAAACTTGTGAGTGTTGCGCGGCGTGCAAGCGATTTTGACCTTAGACGACGCTGTTTTTCATGGTACCTACTGATAAAAAGTTGAAAAGGTGTATGCTATAGTATTATGTAATCTGTGGCAGTACCTACCTAAGGTATGTTCGCCTAATAAGGACCACTTTTTTACAAATCTTTATAAATCTGATTTAAGTATTTAAATTTAAAAATCATCTAAAATAAGTTAATTATCTATAGTTGAAATAAAAACATTAACCAAAAATCATATATCAATTGTAAATTAATGGCAAAATTAGTTTTTAAAAAACATGTCAATGGACCTTATTATGAATATGATTTCAATAAGGGCCATTCTTATTCCAAAGTCATTTGCGAAACTAAATTGTTTTATTATTTATTTTTTGTAAATAGTTAAAGTTGTTCTTGTTATTCCCGTTAGATTAATCCATAAATTTAAAAGAATTTAAGTGATGGTCCTTATAAAGTCTATAGAAAATAAAATATAGAATAATAGATTTGATTTAGGTTTTTTAGTAAAACACATTGATTTTGTATTGTTATTTAGTGAACGAAATAATTTTAAGAATAAAATCACGATTTAGGAAAATTTCCAGTCATTAGCCTTTGGACCTTATAAAGTCTATAGAAATCATATTTTTGGCAGTGGGAAGGTCCGGTCCTTATTTGATGACAAGGAGGTGGACTTTATTAGGCACTTCGCCATCGCGGGGAAAACTAATCAAATTCGACAAAAAATCAGTGCTTTCAATAATCTTCGCCACGCCTAAATGTTACTTAGTCATTTACATTTGTAAATTATATGCAAAAACGAAACAAAAACACTTGAATTAGTCAAAATAACACCAACCAATTTAGAAACATACCTACCCACGCATTGTGACGTGACCTGCATTATAACAGGCATACTAACAGTGTTGGGAAATGTTGGATGCGAAATTATGGTGCTGCCAAGCTAAAAATTATTGTATTTTGGGTCGAATTATTGTACGTTTTAGGCAATATTTTTTAATATTTAGGCCGCTAATATGCGATTGATTTTACAAAGTACAACTGAACTAAAGTCGCCCCACTTATTTTGCGCTTGCTCTTTTCTTTCTCATAAATTCTGGAGTGAAGTAAAGTTGAAGCGAATCATTCAATACAATCGCAAACCTTGTAATACAACTTTTATACTTTTATACAAGTTCAAATTTTATTTTTTGAATAGGTAGGTAATGATTTAATTATATATTTTTATTTTTTAATTTTTTTTTTATTTAAAACATTTAATTTTGATTTTTAAATAAAAAAATATATTTTATATGATTCCACAAGAGAAGGCAAGATGTTTACTGACAATGCCTTGATAGTTTACTGCCAATGCCATTGTCGGCAAGCAAGAAATGAAAGTGAATTATCAACTTTACGGCATTTATTAGAGACAAAAGACAAGACAAGTGTGACGTTACAGAATAATAGTACCTAGGTGATGCGATTCTTTATTAATTTTAGTGTCACGTGCCATGATATTGTACCTATATTGTGTCAAATCGGAAAATATTGTATAAAAGCGTACAATAATGAGAAAGCTATGTTTTATTGTACAATCAAATTTCGTATCACGAATTATTGTAAGAATCCAATAATTATTGTACGTTTCCCAACACTTAACAAAATGCTGGCGTAAAACTCAAATAACGCCCATGCACTTTATTGATTGGTTAATGAGAACCTTTGGCGCGAGATTTCATTTTAATTTAGTACCCTTATTAGGCGACTACATGTGTAATCAATAGCATGACAACGTAATGGTGCTTTTGTATACCTATCTAACTAAATTATTATAAAAAAATAGCAAAATGAATAAGCAAACAGTCAAAAGATAATATATTGTCTTAGAATTTATAAGTCATTCATAAGTCCATGTTCAATCGAGAACGTGTGTCCAACTCTGCCACAATTTTATAAAATATCTTTTGTCTGTTTTTCAAAAAACAATAAGAAGCGCTACATTGATAAGTGCCTTTACCTTATCGTTACAAATTGGTTTGTAATAATAAAAGTATGTACAGTCAGCAGCACATCAGACTATACATGTTGACCTTGAGACCGCCTTTATGACGTACGTAATAAAAGCTGTTTTCGTACTTCAACTGTTTAACCTAGCGTGCTGCTGTCGTGCTACTGTACACACTACTGTGCTATAGATTAATTTTAAGTTCTTATTAGGTATTCAGAATAAACAATGGTGCCAAAAGTGTTTAATATTAGGTACATACCTTTACCTTGTATGACCTTATTTTAGTGTTTTAGTTTATGTACGGTCAGCAACCAACAACCAAATTAATTTAGTAAGTACTTTGTCATAATAAATTCTTTGACAGATACCTATGTCTCACAGTTGGAAGCATTTAGTCAAAAAAGTTGCTATGACATTACTGAAATGTCAAGAAACTTTTGTTGCTGATCATACATCAAAGAGCTTTAAGCCCATAAAACTAAGAGATAAATTGTAATAGGAAAGGTTATATTTTTTTAAATCCAAAAATGTTGTTTTCATAGAAGTTATTTATTTTATAGTACCTATACCTACAGTTCGATGCAAACATATTAGCGGTTCGGAACATCGCGCGAGACGATGCGCAGAACAGAGGGAGTATAATATTCTGTGACAGAGGGGAGAGGTGAGCGCACGGCTAACTTCACAACCACCATGTAGCTTGCATCGACCTGTACCAACCTACCTACTAAGCTTTTATACCTTACGTAGGTAGTTAGGTATTTTCCGAAATATACTTATTATATTGTTAAACTTTAATTTTGTGTTATTTATCTCTTAATGTAATGCATAGGTACCCATTACTCGATTGTTATTTTCGGTGTTCGTTCATATAGCACCCTATATCCAGTAAAAGGTAAAAATATTGTGGTAACTGTGGGTAGGTAAACTATACTATAGGGGTGCCTATAGAGTACCTACTTATATCTATTTTGTGCCGGAAGGTCACTTATTATCATTCCTGTGCCTGTTCTAAGGAGATCAGAAAATGATGGAAGTTGCTATTTGAGGTATACACGCGACAGAGACAGGCAACCGCGAGCAATCCCCATCCGATTTCAAGATGTTTGCCTCGTACTGTAAACTGTAAGTATGCCCCTGCTAGGATTCAAACTCTGGATCTTTGGCGATGTAGGCATGGGCATATGCACAGTAATTTTCCAGCTGGCCCCCACACTTTACTTCCGGGGCAAAGCTAGCGGAGGGAGGGGGGTGCTGGGGTGGGCATGCCCCCCCTTCCTATGCCAATGGACGTAGGTATGCAGGCAGGGTCGCTATCGTTTGTCAAACTTTTAATAAATTTATATTGTTAGATAAATATATTGTAAGCTTTGGTATGGACACAATAATATAATACTATATGGATAAAGTTTAGGTAGTGTAGTTTAGTAAATAATAATTTGTAGGCAATCTCAAAACACACGTTGTCGAGTTAATTTTGCCAGATAACGATTTCCTGCGCGTGGGCGAAGGATAATGTCGTTTTGACCTCAGCATTTGGCCAAACTGATAGCAGTCCTACAGCTACTTACGCGTAGATAGCAAGCTCATCTCATCACAATGTCGCGAATATTGTGCGTTATTTTAATTATGTCCATCGCTGGCGTTTATCCACGGCCAAGACCGCCGCAGAAATATAAAGAAACCAATGTTATTGATCGCCCTTTAGAGAGTAGCCAGATGCATTTAAAAAGTTTGTGGCTCGAAGACTCTCCGGACTATTTCAGAGACGAAGAAGACTGTCCTGATGGTCTTGAAATGGATATTTTGGGAATTTGCCGGGATGTGTGGTAGATGCGGCGAAAATAATGAGTTATAGTTTGTACCTATTTTTATAAATGTTATTAATATTTTTTATATTGTTTTATTATTTTTGGTAGGTCACATGATCTACATAAATTAAGAAACGGTACATTTTGACTGACCAAAAATCGATTGCATTATTAGGACTCGACTCCCGCTCTTACGGGCTATTGTGGCAACTTTGCTACCATGCCTCTTGGCATGAGTTAGTTGCCCTGCAGAGGAACTAAATACTATTTGATGAAAGTTAATTAGGACGTAACAAACTCGTGACTTTTCACGATTAAGTTAGTACAATATCTTTTTCCGTCACGATAGTTCAGCCCGGAATAAATGCACTACCGCCACCTTGGCGCTAGTGTAGATAAGATGTAGGTAGACCTATCATTTGTTGTTTGTTAGCTATCAATTTACCTAAATATAATTCGTTTACTGACCAACTTCTTTAATAATTATTATTCTTATCAAAAAATTTCCCATGCACACGTAAAAAAGGTCTCCATTACATCAGCGAGCGCCACCAAGCGGAATAATTAGGTAATCAAATCCGATTCAAATCTATAACTAGTGATTTTATCGTCTAATTTCTTTTTATCAACCAATTAACAGAATTACCTAGATAAATAAATACTTAAGGCGATTAGCTACCTCAGTGGCGCCCTCACCTTAAATAAATTTATTGCTCGCTAAGTACATAATGTATCGAAAATTCAAACGTTGAGATTGAAGCTAGGGTTCTATAGTTTATTTACAAACAATAACCACAGTCAAATATAGTTCGTTGTAGTAGTAGTAGGCAAAAGTGGCCACTTTTTGCTCTTTTGCCTACTACTACTACAACGATAATTTTTTTACAGAGGTTATAGTTTGTAAATAAACTATAGAATCTTGACTTTATTCTCAACGTTTGAATTTTTGATACATTATGTACTTAGCGAGCAATAAATTTAATTAAGATGAGGGCGCCTCTTGAGGGTACTAATCACCTTAAGTAATAGGTAAGTAATATTTAATTTTTCTAAAAGAAAACGATTGTTTCAGATCAGTAATCAATTTTAATGCCATAAGCCCCTAGCTGTTTTATCTAGGTAATAATAATACGTATTAGTAGGTATGCAACTTTGCCTGAAAAATTGTGGTGAAATAACATAAACATTATTCGGTCACTCTTTCTTTACTTATTGATAACGCTCCGTGGATAGCCCCCCTACAAAGTGGATCGATCGCTGGAAGCTGCCGAAAGCGGACAGCGCAGGACCTAGCGGAGATCCTTGGGGGAGGGCCTATATCCAGCAGTGGGCGATGTGATGATGAGTCAGGTCAGGTACTTTTATTCTTAAATGTCAGCTTGTAAGATATTGTGGTTATTCTGCTCGTGGTCTCGGTAGCAGCGGTGCGAGGAACCGCCAAGTATCGAGCGTATCCAGGATCGGGTTGCCGAGCTCCACGATGAAGCTGGAGGCGGTGCGGGCGACGACGCCCTGGAACCGGTTCACGTAGTTGATGATCACGTCCTCTACCACAGCGTTGACGATAGCGTCGATCTTGCCGCCGCCGATCACTCCGGTCAGTTGCGACTGAAAATTGTTATCAAATTATTTTTTATGTACGGGATCGTGCTTGGGCCTTCACCTCACCTGTACCCTTAGCACGAACACTTTGAAACCGAATAAAGCGAAATGAGATGGGTTTTTGCTTCTCGGCGGTAGATGGCGCTGCACGTAATTCAAGATTACTCAGAGGATTTGTCTATGATAAATCTCATTTTTAATATTAATTAAATTTAATTAAGTTTCAATTGAAAAGTTTTTTATTTCCTCGCATTTCTTGAGAAAAGCACTATACAAGCCTTGTTCTAGAAGCTACTTGCATTGCCTCGAATGATTAAAGCCCTCGCCTGCGGCTCGGGCTTCAAACCATCCTCGACAATGCAATCGCTAGCTTCCCGTTCACGGCTGTAATGTACTATTACGCATCCCCATCTCAGTTGGATAAAATAACAGACTAGAGAATAAAATCTTACCTTGAAACTAGGAATTTCAAATGAGGGTGACTCGATTCTGTCGATGAGCACAGAACTTCCATCATCAGATTGTTTCAAGAAGATCACTGCGCGAAAAACAAATCCATCTACTTCGAACCTTAAAAAGAAAATCATTGATACCTACACATTTACACAGAATAGAAGAGGGATAAAAGATAACAAAGTGTGCTGCTAAAGGTGTTATATTGAGACGATCGTTTTATTTTTCCTGTAATCTTTACATAAACTTATCACATAGAAATATTTCAGATTTTTCTCTTTGCAAACTTCGGAGTTAAGGGGGGAGGGGAGGGGAGTATTTTGTATTGTATGTATTTTTTACATTTTTCATCATATAAGTTGAAAACTAAGTACTTATGCGGCCTAAAAAAAAAGAAAAAAATATATTTTAAAATGTGCAAACAGCGCTCTTTCATGATACCCCACATGTCCTAGTCGCCCCACTTAAAATTTTTAAGACCCATTTTCAGTCCCTGGTTGTAAAAAAAAATTTTTTTTTTATTTCTTTCTTATAATTGCAAAATAGTTGGGCAAACGTCATCTTAAACTATTCCAAATTTCAAGTTGATAAGTAGATAGTTCTCGAGATATCCAGCTGTGGCAGACAGACAGACTGAGTCACACGTCACACCATAAGGGTTTCTTTTTTACTATTTTGGTACGGAACCCTAAAAAGGCAGACAAATTCACTCTTTTTGGGTCAATAGCGGACCGACTGTAGACCTACAGTGAATTAATTTAGGTAATAAGTACTTACCTACCTGTAGGTACCTATTACCTAAATTGATTTAGGTACTTACTTACCTACTTTAAAGGTTGTACGTTTGACAAATTCGCTCCTCTGTAGGTAGGTAGGTACATTAAATAGGTAGGTACCTATAATAATATTTTTTGTACTATTAGTAATAAAATAACCTATATTAGTAATCCTTTAAGGCGCTGTGGTACCTAGTGAAACTAGTGCCGCCACTCATTTATTTTTATTACTCGTAAACCAAGTCAATAGGTATTTTAAAAAAAGCTCGTGTAACAATCTCTTGTCTCTAATATTTTTTGAATAAATTCATTCTGTAAGTTTTAAAATCCATAATTGCCAAAAGTGGCCACTTTGAGCTAAAAAAGCTAAAATAAAATAAAATTTTAAAACTTACAAAAATAATGAAAACTGTTGAAGAGTTAATCAAAAAATATTAGAGACAATTTAAGATATTTTTACATGAGTTTTTTTTAAATATTGACTTGGTTTACGTTACGACTCAAGTTAGTACCTACCTAATAAAAATAAATGAGTGGCGGCGCTAGTTTCATCGCTTTAACATCGTGTTTTTTCGTGGTCATGCTACGGGGCATAATAATATGACTCTGCAATGAAATGTACCTAACCAACCCAACCTTTGCCTCTACACGTTTAGTTCGTACATAGGTACCCGGCCCGCTAATATCATTCTAGGTACTATGCTAATTGCTAATATGTTTCACAGCCATGGTCATTAACTAAGTATTTATAAAAGGATCGTCAACTTACTTCGCCTTTCCTTTGCCGTATAGCGGAATAGCATTATAGAGGTCTCCAGTCAAGTCATAGTATCCTAAAAAAATAAAGTTGTTTCAAATAAAAAAGTCAATTTGCACTGGAATATTATGCGTAGGTACCTATGATATAATTTACCAGCACTTACCAGCACCAATATTTAGTTTAGGGACTGTTATCTCGATGTCGAAGCTCAAGGCAGCCAGGTTCAGGTTGCTTCTATTGACCACGAAGCCTCCAAAACCGGTGCCCAAAATCTCCTTCAGATTCAAATCTAAACTGTAGAAAACTTATTAAAACTTTGCATCAATAAAACGACTAATAGGTACCTAGGTACCTACCTACCTAGCTATTTTGACATAAACTACTAGGGATGCATAGAATTATTGAGACCATGGGCCACTTGGGCAAATGATGAACTAGGGCTACTAGCACAAATTAAAAACTTGAAAAAAGCAAAAAAAATTTTTTTTTTCATTAAATGTATGAGGGAATATTTTTGCTGGCGGGCCACTGATGGCATACCGGGGGGCGCGGTCTGTGCATCCCTGACATAAACTTTCTCAGATCTGATAAGTCCCTATTATTGCGGGCTGAAGCTATAGGCGCACCGCACCGAAAAAAATGCGGAATAAGTTCTTTAAATCACAGATACATCTCGCGCATTTAGCCTGTGATTGCAGCCGGCGCCGGCGCGCGGCGGCGGGGCGGTTCGCTAGGGTCGGTGTCGGTCATCATATCTGAGGTCATATCAGTCCGATGACATCGGATGGGTGACCAAAAATTTAAAGGCCCATCCTACCTTTTCTCCATCCATAAGGAAGGCTTCTGCCAAAGCCAGCTGTGTTGATCTAAATAGCTGATGATCATGATACGATTAAATGGACATATTGTGCTAGGTAGGACAGGTAGGTACCGTAAAATCATTGGGTTTTACCTGGTTTTACAATAACGCAGGTCGCAGACACAGATATAAACTTGATTGATTGACGCTTAGAGCAACGCGGCTTCCGTCCGGAACGGAAGCCCGCATTGCTCTAAGGATTGACGCGTCGCATCACAAGGAGTAAGTACCACACAAAGACATTACAGTACCCTTAGCACGAACAGCTAATCGAGAAATCTTACGCGCGTTATTTTTCTCGATAGCTGTTCGTGCTAAGGGTACAGTACCTACCTACCTACAACTACGCTTCCTTAGAGTAGGGGCATTAATGACTAGGTACTTACTTGACAAGGCCAGTAGGCAGGTATATGTGCATTTGATCGATCTCTAGTGGGTCAAGAGGGGGGAGGTTGAAGAGAATGGAGCCGTTGTTGATGACGTAGCGGATGTACGTGAAGAACTGTCTGATGAGAGCGTTCACCAGGAAGTTGCGGGAGTCGGCGTCAGTCACTTCTAAGTCTTCTGGAATACGAACAATTTATTATAACACAGATATGTCAGCCTCGGAAGTAAGTAAGTAGTAGGTAGGTAGTGGTAATAAGTGTGTAACCAAACGGTAGTTTGGGGCTAAACATGAGTGATCTGTCTTCAAATTAGCTTTTCCACGAGCTATCTTACATACGCACTTTCACACACAACTACTTATGAACAAAAATACTTTTTCACGCCATCTTTATCGCTTTACGGTAACTTGCATTACCTCTAGGGTGCTAAAGTGCTAGGCACAGCCAAGGATCTCCACGACGATGGTACTTTAATAAATATATATATATAGCCCCGCTACAGTTCGAATCACGAAAGATGACCACAAGTGGCGCCCATTTTTGCATTATAACTCGCGAAGAAAATACTTAAGACAAAATAATATTTCATAATAGAGGTAAGTAGGTACCTAAGTATTTATATATATAATATATTTTTTGAAAAAAGAAATATATGTAGCTTACTTCCGCAAACAAAATATGCAAGATGCACCGCCCACCCGCCCGCAAAAATATGCACATACACACCACAAAATATAAGTGCACAATACCTGCATTTAGCAAGACAGCAACACACCTTGCACCTTCACCAATTAGGCTACTCTACACGTGTTTCGCCCCAACCCGGAGATATTTTGGGGTGTATGTGCATATTTTTGCGGGCGGGTGGGCGGTGCATCTTGCATATCTTGTTTGCGGAAGTAAGCTACATATATTTCTTTTTTCAAAATGGTTTGGGACTTCCGCCAAGTGACGCCTGATTCTATCAAATATATATAATATCTATTATGAATATAAAATATTATTTTGTCTTAAGGTGGCACCCTAAGCGAAAGTGGCGCCGCGGTGAATTTTGTTTAATATTATAATGTTTTACGTTGAATTTTTAGGCCCACAGTCTAGTGTTTTTAGACGGTATTGTTACATTCCCTCGTAGGTACTGCTAGAAGTAGATGGCAAAACTGCTAAAAGTGGCCGTTTTTGACACATTTGCTATCTACTTCTACGAATGACTACGAGGGCATGAAGTGATACCTTTTAAAAAGGCCCTAAAAACTCCACGTAAAACATTATTAAATTATTTTTCTATTAATAACTTATTAAATAAAAATCTCTGAGGGCGCCACTTTCGGTCAAATGAGTTATGATGCGAAGATGGGCGCCATTTGTGGTCATCTTTCGTGACACGAACTATACTTATACCTCATTATTTTTTTCTTTGTACTTACTTGGGATAGACACATTCTCAAGAGAAGGCGCTGCGGCGCACACACCGCACAGCAGCAGAATTACCAACAATTTCATCCTAGAAGGATATAATTATCAAATCCACCACATAGAGCTTAAAAAAGTATCGGCTAGGTACACGATGACTTTAATTATTTAACTGGAGGTAAAATTTTGGCAAATTATTGCAGTGAAATCGATATACGGGATTGTCTTAAGGCGGTTGTATGACCGAAAGTGGCGCCCTCAGAGGTTTTCATTTAATAAGTTATTTAGAGATTTTAGGGCCTTTTAGAAGGTATCACTACATGCCCTCGTAGTCATTCGTAGATGTAGATATAGCAAATATGTCAAAAACGGCCACTTTTAGCAGTTTTGCTATCTACTTCTAGCAGTGACTACGAGGGAATGTAACGATACCGTCTAAAAATACTAGACTGTGGGCCCTAAAATCTCCACGACAAACATTTTTAAAATTGTGTATTAGAATTATAATGTTAAATATAATTCACCGCGGCGCCACTTTCGCTCAGGGTACCACCTTAATACCTTATAGAACGCGACTACGCGAACTAAGTTCTTTAAACATATTACCTACCAGTGGTAGGTAATATGTTTATTCGGACACGGACACGTCCTATTCGACATTAAATTCGCGCGAACTTGCGAACGATCCTTTTTATGGATTTTGTCACCCATGTCAAACCATGTAAAATAGTAGGTAGATACTATGTAAATTTTACCTAGCTAATTAACATGTAGCTAAGTATTTATTATAAATTTAAACTTAGGTGACCTACCTTATAGCTTTTTCAGACCACTGTCAGAAGACTGCTGGTGTTATCAGCAATACAAGTAATATAATAATATTTTAATCAGAATGATTAGTTTTGATTTCAGGGGCGCGGGTGTTATAATTGGTGAACTTGTGATGATATCTTGTAAATCACCTTTTGATTAATTGTGATAATGATGATAACGTCATTAGTTTTCCGCAAATAGCAAATAAATAAGGATTAGAATACCTACCTCCGCCAAAGGAGCATACTTATAATTTTTATCGCTCGAATGACACTGTTCATATTGGTTGCTTGCCTTTGGTTTAGAAATTATTTAGTTTAGTAGGTTTCTAATTATTAGGGGACTATCACCCTCAAGTGGCGCCCTCATCTTAATTAAATGTATATTTCTCGCTATCACATGTACCTACCTACACTACCTACAGATTGAAGCTAAGGTTATATAAATAGTTTATTTACAATCTATAAGCTCATTAAATATATAACGGGTGTAACAAGACCCTCAACGAAGCCGAAGTCCACGCATTCCGCCCATCATGAGGATCATTTTTGTCTTTTAGACTATACCTGGGAAACCAATAGCTACGAAGTTATTGAAGGCAAAGTCAAATTTTTTTTTTCAAAATTTTTATGAAATCTTATTTTATTCGTTATTTCCTAATTTTCGTCCAAAGAAACATGATCAAAATTTTAAGTATTTCGTAACAAACAATGGCTTCAAAACGTCATATTACTCGAAGTATCTCATGAGCACGCACATAAACGCTGCCTTTCAACTCGGCCGCACACAGCTGTGTAGCACACACTCGCAGGCGCGGTCTGTTGTACGCGTAACATTGCGTGGTAATGTAATCAATGCTTTTTTAACACCAAAAATTAAAATCGTTTCCCAGCAATAATTTTGAACAGAAATGGTCCTGCCTGATGATGGGCAGTATACCTACGTAGACGTTGAGGGTCTTGTTATACCCGGTATAGTAGTTAGCAAAAGTGCCTAAAGTGGCTCTTTTACTAATTATTAGCCTACAACGAACTATACAGGGTTATTTGTAAAACACCAACAACCTTGCGCAGGAGTAGATTACTAACATCATAAATTTATAACAACGTTTGTTCTACACTTTTCCGAAAACGGACAAAAAATATTCGACATTCCATACAAATGTCCGAACAGCTGATCGTGTCTTGTATGAAAAGATAGAAAATATTTTTTTTTGTTTGTTTTCGGAAAAGTCGTAGAACAAATGTTGTTGTTTATGATGTATAAGTAATCTACTCCTGCGAGGTTGTTGTTTGTAAATAATAAACTAAAGAACCTACATGTGAATTTTCGATACTGATTATACTTAGTGATCAATAAATTTATTTAAGATGAGGGCGCCACTGAACTACCTACCTACTTATATAGGGGCCTTAAGTAAGCAGGTAAGTAAGTGATCACTTCAATTTCAGTGGAAGAAAATACTCAATTACCTACGAGGTGGCCTAGTGTGAGTTGATGTACTTGATGTTCTCACTTTTCACTATCGAAAACTATCGGATATGCTGCTCGTATTCAATGTGAGTGAAAGAGAGAAAACGATAGTTTTCGATAGCGAAAAGTAAAAACATCAACTCGCACTAGGCCCTGAACGTTTAGGATGAAAAATAATTTCAAGATTATAAGTAGGTAATTGGAGTTTATTTAATAGCATTTTTAATCATATTATCGTAATAGTTATTTATGTAACTGGACTATAATACCTAATAATGTACAGTTGCATACAAGACTTTATCTACACCCATTTTTTTATTTATTTATTTGGGCACCAAACAATATTTTAATACATATGGATTAAAAACACCCATGATATTTATCTACACCCATGATATAATGTATCCTCTATAAAGGTTTTGACTTAGACTTTGACTTTCCTCCCCCTCCTCGTCATTATGTCATCCGCAAGAGTGTTATAATGTTGAACTGAATTTCATAATGCAACGCATCGCGCGTGGGCGCGCGGCGCTGCAGGAGCAGCTCTCGCTCGGGATATTGTAATGATGGCAGTAAGCTAACCGTTTCAGAACCCTTTACAGAGGATTTAAAGCATGGGTGTAGGTAGATAAATCAATAAAATACTTACAGACTATTTCCTAAGATTTAACAAATCATTTTGATTTAACAAATTTAACAAGATTTAACAAATCATTAACAAATACCAACTAATTACCAAAGTACTTTCAATAAAACCGCGCTAGTATCCGTTAAAAGTGTTTTATTTCAAATCATTTTGTCACAATATAGTAAGAAGGATGTTAAGGATGTACCACGTTTCATATTCTTTCAATACAGAGTTTGAGAGCGACATAAAGTTATCTTTGTAAATGCTGACGATTTTTTTGCTAAATCTCGTAAGGTAGCTGGCCAGAAGGTCTTCCACCCAAGCATTGAAGATATCATCAAAAATTCCATCCAATTTTGTACGACTCTGAAACATTTTTTTACTGTATTTTGCTGCAATGACTTTTTTCAGGCGGTTTTTCTGCTTTTTCCGCTTTTTCACAACAAGATAGGACAAGATAGGTAACAGCTTTGATTAAGTTTGTATTTAATATTATGATTTTATGATAAAATTATTCACCTCTCAAAAACTTTATATTTGATCGATTGTCACAATTTTACTTTGGTAGGTAGGTATGTACATGTACAATGCGATTAATTAATTTTTTAACTTTGTACAACAAAAGTGACCAATTTCAGAGTGCTTGTGGCACAAAACGATGTAAGTATTTTAATCTGTAAAATTTACTCTTTGTACTGTAGGTATAGTTGTCTTTGTTAATTTAATCGTATTTTACCTACCTACTTTCTATCTTGACACTTTTATGCGCTTTACAATTTTCGGTCATGAAAGACGCAACGCAAGCAAGATAGGCTGTTTGACTAATTATTTTGTGAAATTATTAATCAATAAGAAAAATACTATTCATTTGCGCAGAAAACAGAAAAGTTTTTTCGCTTTTCAAATATACTGGACAATCAACGATGTTACAAAATCACTTACTTACCGAAATTCTTTCAATGGTAAAGCTCGTGTTTTCTATCTTATCAATTAGTATCGATTTACCATCAGTAGATTGTCGTAAATAAATTTTAGTGTACAAATATACATTATCAGCCTCGACACTGAAAACACAAGATACGCACAAGTATTAGTACGATGATAGGTTTGTAACTACCAAAGTAAGTAGGTAGGTATTATTATAATAAGTATCACTTATCATTTTTGTGAAATTTTTTAATTACCTGTTCGTATACGCGCTGAAATTTTGATCATTTGGTTCCCGCAGTGAGGTGATTCCACTCATGATTACAATAGGTCCAACTCTGATATCGCGAAAAAAAAAACAGCTGATCCATACATTACGGTAACGGAGTAGGTATTGCGCTTTAGTAACAGCGCTCCATAGTAAAAGTTGCTTGTTATCATGAATGGAACCACCTCACTGCGAGAACCAAATGATAAAATAAGATAAAGAACCAAATTTCACGCTGACATAGGAGTTCAATAGAGGCACAGAGTTCAACAGAAAATTCTAGTGATCTCTGACTCTGTGCCTAGGATTTAAGATCCTAGGATTTAAGATCCTAACTTACGTTGTTTTCTAAAAAAATCTAGACATTAAATCTAGATTTTAACATACTCACTACATAACCCCATGTCCAGCTAACGGTATGACGTTTTTAATAGATCCTTGCATTTCGTAGTATTCTAAAATAAAAATTAATTAATTGATACCTATAGAAACTAAGTATTAAACGATTTATAAATATGTATAAAAAAAAGGATCAATGTTTCATAATAAAAATAGATTAACTACTTACCTGCTCCAAGTTTTAAAATGGGCCATTTAATTTTCATAAACAAAGCTATTTCATCTTTTAAAAACTCGTTTTCCTCAACTTGAAAATTGCCCAATCCGGAGATAGCAAAATTGCTGATATTTATCTGGGCACTGAGAAAAAAAATACAATAAATATGTTTTAATAAAAAAAAAAACTTTTTTTCAGACCATATAGTCCATATTAACAAAATTACAAATTCCAAATAATTCCAAATAAAATAAAATAAAATAAATTTAATGAAATAAATAAAATATTACGATCTTATGACTAAACTTTATGGCCAAACCTATAGTGATTGGTAATAAAACTTATGCTAGATTTTTTTTACTTTTGGTTCTCCATCATAGGGCCCCGACGCTCTTTTACTTACTTATAATACTGTTCTTGTAACTTTGATTGTACAGTGTGTTTATAGTAAGGGTCCATTACTGGCAAGTTATATGCAGGATCTCCGTTTCTGATCAAACCTCGAACCATTTCGAAAAGTTGGTGAACAACCGCAGATGGCTTAAAACGGATGTCAGTTTGCTGAATATCATCTACAACGTAATATCAGATAAGCACTTAATTCCAAAGATTTAGAAGAAAATACTTACTTATGTAGAAAATAATCACATAAGTAAGATTACTTATGTGATTATTTTCTTAAATATGTAACTTTTCTTTGTTAACACAAATACTATAAAAAACATTTGAAAGAGTTTCAATGCAAACCTGAATTTTTACGTCACAGATCACGGCTTAACAAATTTTTTATTCTTTTTTATTTATTTTATTTTCGTTACACCCTTTATTTCTTATTAAAAACTTTACTTCGCAAGCAGAATTTAATGAATAAACTAAGATTTTCTAAAGTTACCTACCGCGTTGCACATTATATGCATTAAAAATTAAATTTTTCAGTAAGTAATAAAAAAAACAACATAAATAACGTTGAAAACTTACGTCCATTTATATTCAATATATTCACTCCAATAAATATTAATGTTACTAATTGAAGAAGTTTCATTTTGAGATTTTTTTATTTTTAACCTTTAATACCTACACTACTTAATTAATTGGTTCAAGAAAATAAAGATTACTGGGATTATTAAATCAGTTGACCTTATTTTATACTGAGATTAAGAAACAAAACAAGTAGGTGTTTCGAAAGAGATAATTATAGTTACTTACAATAGATCACTTACTTAAAGATATACAGTACCTAAATATAGGTAGTATATTTTTGAAGGCGTAAGATAAATAACATAAAACAGAAGCTTGTTTGAAAATTTCCTTTGTTTTGAGTTAGCACTATTAATAATTTATATTCTGTAAATAGTTAAATAGACCCAGATTTCGTTGAGAAAAAATATAGGTAGAATATAAAATAACACAGACGAACCATTCAAACCAAGAATGATCAATCTACCGGATAATGGGACAAATAATCTAGCTTAGAATTGTTAGCTACTATAGTTCATTCAAAAGGATCAGTAGAATGAATAGGTTTTTAATGAATGAAGTGATTCGTATTTTTAACAATAACATTCACGGCGAATTTTAATTGAATTAATTTTCCCACCAAGCTGTGCACGGCGAACGATCCGACAATGTCTATTTGCTGTATGGGTTTGTCCTTGACATACTCTGATTCTGAATTCATTTATGTGAATAAAATTTTGTTTTCTTCTTATAGATGGACACTCCCTTCTTTTTAATTTTAACTTCTAGACGGACTATTGTTTTGTTCAAAATGGCATGTGGACTGTAGATATGCTTTTTACTAAAACAGCTCTGCGATTTTGCTAATTTTAACATTAAAATGTCATCAAGTCTTGTTGGACGTAACAAACATAACTTTTTAGGTGTAGGACTCGAATCTTCCGATTCTAAAATTAAAGTTACCTATGCTAGTCTTATAATAGTTATTTATGCAACTGTACTATAATGAGGGGTATTAAAACACGAATGTGGGATAATAGTATCACATTAGTGTTTTAACACCTAATTATGTACAGTTGCATACAAGACTTTATCTACACCATTTTTTTATTTGGGAAACAGACATTATTTTAATACATATGGATAAAAACACCAATGATATTTATGTACACCCATGATATGTATCCTTGATAAAGGTTTTGACTTTGACTTTCCTCCCCCTCCTCTTCATTATATCTTCCGAAAGAGTGTTAAAATGTTGTACTGAATTTCATAACGGCGCTGCAGGACCAGCTCTCGCTGGGGATATTGTAATGATGGCAGTAAGCTAACTGTTTCAGCACCCTTTACAGAGGATTAAAAGCATGGATGTAGATAAAAGAAGTAAAGGACTCCTAGAAAATAAATACATATTGGGTTTTTGAAAACTAGGCTGCAAAAAGATACTTACATAAAGGAAAATAATAAAAAAACTACAATAATAATTGATGATAGTTTAATAGTAGTCTTGGATGAACTCAATGTTAGTCATTTTGTTAATAAACTACAGAGTTCATCGACTGCTAAAATAGATTTATTGGATCCAATAATAATTATGTGTGTCACGGCACAGAAAACATGTCACTACATGGCCGAAATCCAGTATAATATGAAATCAGTAAATGCCGGAAGCTGTTACGAAATTACTTACATTGTCAATATTGGATTCCGCGGACATCATTATCGTAGTTAATCAAGTGTAAGTATTTTTCGGATACATGCTACGCCGCGCCGCGGCGCCGTAGCATGTAGACAAGTTATGTAAATACAAAAGTTACATGCATGCAAACTTATCTACTTAAGTATTTTATATCCAGAAACTTTTCCAATTTTCATATTTTTTTTTCTATATAATTACCTACTAGGTAAGTATTAGAAAGTAAGTTAATAAAGTCAGGGAAATTCCAATATTATTAAATTAGCTTTGCTTAGTTTGGGGCTAGATGCGCTGTGTGAAATTGTCCAAGCATTTATTTTTTTTTTTTTTTTTTTTTATATAACTGTGTAGGTACCGACCTACATGTAGTATTTAAGTTTTCGTTAGGTAATTAAGGACTAAGTACTAAGTAAACTAAGCATAATTATTTTTTTCTGAAGCATAAAATTATCAGCCGCACTGCATCCTTGGTTCGCATCAATTTCCGCCAAACCAAACATGTTTAAAAATTGGCAAGGTTATAATTAAATCAATTAATTTGGTTCGGGGAATCTAATAATATGAAGTATAACGGAAAGGATAACAGGATAAATATAGACTGAGAGATGACAGATGGCAATGAAGGCGCTAAATAGGCCATCGACTGGTCCACAACTAGAGCGAGACGGAAGGAAGCCCACAAAAGTGTAATTAAATGACATGTTAATAAATCTACATCCACGGCCGTCACGCTGATTGACGTCGTTCTTCAAAGGTTGTTTCCTTTGGGAGGATGCCGCGCCGCTCGCTTGTTGTTTTGTAAGATGGAGTTGGAGATCTATTTTATACAACGTGTAAATGAATGAACCCAAAATCATCAAGCTAAACAACTTTTACTGTGACACCAATTCTGAAATTACGAAAATATTTTTTTTCCCTATTTCAGAATTGGTTCCATAGTAAAAGTTGTTCATTTTGATGATCCGAAGAAACTCCCATTTTTGGTTCATTCATTAACACGTTGTAGACTCTAATTGAAAAATTCTTGATTTACTTATAAATAATTTGTTTGAAACAACCATTTTGTTAACAAATATATTAATTGACAGTATTTGATTTAATTCAACTGCCTTATTTCACGTCATTTCTTAGCAAAGCAGTATCAAACACAATTATCAAAAAGTATTTATTGGCCCTAATATCGACCCCTTAGGGACACCTATTCGTCCGAGTCTGATGATTGCAATTTGTATAATGAATAAACATAGGTTTTTGAATACCTAGTTATCGAACAAACTGTAGATGTAACTAGTAAATTAGATTGTCGATCGAGAATTCGTCTGTCGGTGTTCCAAAACTTTTTCAATCGTAGTTGTTAGGGGTCAATAGCTTTTTCCATAAGTACTAATACTAACAGTAGATTTATTTATTAACTATTTATATTAGTTGAGTGCGAGTTATGGTGTAAACTGTTAACGGAATCGCTTTGAGGTATAATTTTCTTACGATCAGTTTTTGTTAAGGCTGCGTTACACGCAAGAATAAGCGATAGCACAAGCACAACAACCATTAACCGACGGACGTATCAGAAAAATCAGCTTCCAAATTTTACAACTTTGAAGGAGATTTATAGACACTCGTATGAAATTGTTTCGAAACAGTAAGCGACTGTAAAATATTAAGTAAAATTTAATTCTGGCCAGAAAGTTTTTTTTGTTTTCGTTGTTTTCCTTCAGAAATTTCGTTGTTTTCCTTCTGAAGCTTTGTGGCACAGTCTATACTCGTACCATACAGTTTTATGTGGAGCCCTAAAACTACGAATCTGTTTCGTTTTGATATCACCTTGTGGCTATTTTGGTGCTGACCGTGAACCATGTTTCTATACAACTGAACCTATTTCTGGTGAACATACACGGTATAAAATTAGTAAAAATACTGTGTGAATAATAGCAAAGGCAGTTCTGAAAGTATTTACTTTACATAAATGTGGATTACTTACAGACCTACATAAAATTGAGTAGGCAAGTATTTTTTTATGATCACCTAAGCCTAGGTAGGTAATAGATCAGATGGTTGTCATTGAGTAGAATGGATTGCCGTAGAGTCGTATAGTCGGTCTAGCTACCTAGTTCTAATAGATACTGCTACAAGAAAGTTGACGAGCTTTTATTCTATGTACTAACTCTTGTTTAAAAGCTTAAGGAACGAAGCAAGATAGTACATTTTGATGGAAATATAGAAAGTTCCTGCCGCCCATGACCCTCCTCGTTTAATTTATGAATCTACCTAAGAAATATAATCCAAATGCTAGATTAGATACCTACCCAAATAAATTATGTATGCAGCCTGTCATACATATCGAAATAAGGAATCGTCCTATAAAGTTTATACGTTTCAAATATCTACCTATTGAATCAGAAACTTTGTACAGTGTACGTTACCAGATGATCGTCTACAAAGTATTTAGTCATGATCACAAGCCTCATCTCGCTCAGTCTGTGCCGGCACAAGCTTCATAATCAACATTCATGGAGCCTCGCGATTGATATCGAAAGCAATCAAAAGAAATGTAAAATAATATAGGTTTTTTTCTAATAGTTGTTTGTGAGATTTAAAGAAGTTATGTTTCTGTAATAAGATTTCGGGAAAATGTGGGCTAATTTTGTAATTTCTATGAGTTTTATCTATGTTTTTACTACTTTGGTGACTTTGGTTTTAACTGCTCCTATTTATCATGCCTGTAAGTATTTTATTAATTACTTAATACTTAATTATTACATTTAATATCACAAATCTACTAAGTTACCTACCAGCTTATTTATTTTTATTGATTGTTCTAATCTATTCCTACATTACACATCTTGAGTTTTCCGGTAAAACTTTTTAAACTTGTACTACACAATTTTTTATTCAGTATTTTTAAATTAAAATTTTAGCTTTTTCCAATTTTTTGCGATTATTTGACTCTCAGACCTTTCGGTACCTACCTACAATATAAAGTTCTGTAGGAAGGACTTAGGCACAAGTAGTATTACTTAGACGTTCAATAATTCAATAAAAAAGGCATGTTTGATTCAATTCAATATTATATCTAAAGAAGCTTTTTCACTCCTCATGCTCAAAAAGTCCGTCATTGTAACGTACAAGAGCCGAGATAAAATAGCATAATAACCCCTAGGGGATAAAGTTTTCTTTATTTTTAATGTTTGTCTATTACCAATGAGCCTACTAAAAAGAAAAAGTCTTTATTCATAATCACGAATAAAAACTCGCTCGACTTAATACTGTTTCTCATTCTTATTTTTGAAAATGGAACTAAAAGCATCTCTTCGGTGAAATCATAGACATATTTATACTCTGTGCACAGAGTGAATCGTAGAATGCGTGTTTGTGTTGCTTAGCTGCTACAGCAGAAATTAAAAAAGGTACCATGGCGCGAAATCTTTAGAATTTTTCTATAATTACAAACTGATTGAATTATGTGACTATAATAGGAAAGAAATCATTTTAATCTTTTGCCGTCAAGCACAAATCATTAATTATTGTACAAAAAGTTTATGAAGTGGAGGATAGAAAAACGAGTGGATTCGTTTACGGAAGTAGGTATAATATAAACTATTTAATATTGTATTTTATTTTCTCGCAATCGTAGTGAAAAGTATAGTGTAACACACGACGCTAAAACCCATTGTAACTCGGTTTCTATTTATTCCCTCGCTTAAGCTCGGGAATAAAACTACCTCGTATGCAATGAGTCATTTTAGCGTCTTGTATAACAATCTACTTACTATTTATTTTATGTCAGTATAATTTTAAAGTTTTTTATTTTGTTCATGAAATGAGCGTATTTATCTTGCCTTATGTTCAATGGCAATGGACCAAAGTAATAACTATTACTTAACGAGTTCGTACCTATGCCAAATTCATTTGCAACTTTAACAATTGGTTGGTAATTGACCTGCTTTTTAGTTGTGTGTTGTGTGCCAATTTTTTTGTGGTCGATTGAAGCGTTGTTTTTTGGGAAATGTAATGTGCGTGAGATGAAATTGAAAACCGGGCGCTCTCTTCTTATCCTCACTTATATACTACCAAGATTAAGTTATAAGTAAAGTTTTATTGATGTACAAATTTAGTACTTTATTATTTTTCATTTTGAGATTTTTGCATTCACAATGCTATTTTTAAAACATAATAAAAAATATACTTACTTACTAGAAAAAATACGACTGCACCAGATCAATCAATTCTCGGACGCAAATCGAACTCGCGACCTTTGGATATCCGGTCCAATGCTCTGACCGCTGAGCTACCGAGTCACTAGTGGCATCGTCGAATTTTCTAGTACCTACTTATATTGTTTAGTATTGTATAAAAATGCAAAAACTCAACATTAAAAATTATTAAAAAATCGGGGTAATTTCTCACATTGGTGAAATAACGCTGGCTGCAGTGTAAGAGTTGAATACTTACTAGAAGAAATTCGTCGATGCCACAAGTGACTATCGGTAGCTCAACTGTCAGAGCATCGGACCGGACATCCAAAGGTCGCGGGTTCGATTCCCGTCCGAGAATTGATCTGGTCGTATTATTTCTGGTAAGTTTAATATTTAGTATAATACTTTATTATGCTTGTACTAGAAGAGTTTTAGCCTAAGGTTTTAAGTTTTAACTTTAGTGAATAAGCGAAATACTAGTACCTACTCATATCTATTCTGTGGAAATACGACCACAGATTAAATCCCACTTATATACCTACTCAGTACTAATGTGTTTTATGCTACCTATTTCTGATCTGAAGTTGACCGTACATAGCCTACTTACTAAGTAAGTTTGTAATTAACATTACTTACAAATAACAACGCGATTTCAGCTAGAGGTCCACGGTATACGGTCTCCAAGCGCGAGTCGAAGCAGCCTTACTTAGAGGTCCACAACGCGACATACCACGGCGCCGGGCCCAGGGAGGAAGCACGGGCGATGTGCTCTGTGCGCACGCAGGAAGTCAACGCGACCGCTAACGCCACCATCACTAGGAGACTCCATGGAGTTGTTACTTCGAGTAAGTATTAGTACCTGGGTACAATCTACAAGAGGTAATAAAATAAGTAGGGGTTTTTGAGATTCTAAAATCTCAAATTTAAAAACCTGAATATAATATTCACTATTAAAATATTATTTTAATACAATACTAAATTATATGTATACTTATTAGAAAAAAATCGACTCGCACCATATCATATTCTCGGACGGGAATCGAACCAGCGTCGATTGGAAGTCCGGTCCGATCCGACCCGTCCGAGAATATGATCTGGTGCGAGTTGAACATTTTCTAGTTAGTATATTATTTAGTTAGGATAAGTTTAACCTCGAGGTTTACAATGCGACGTACCACGGCACGGTAGGCCCAGGAAGGAATATGATGAGGATATGTGCTTCGAGCACGACCGCCAATCCCACCATGACTAAGAAACTGCTTGGAGTCGTTACCACGAGTTTTTTTTTTCAAATTTTGTGGGAATAATTAATATTTCTGGGTCAGTTTGTAACTTGTTTTTTCTAATCGGTAATCATACTCTAAAACAACATACAGACGAGCATAGAACCACCACCCCCTTTTTGAAGTCTGTTAAAATAGCGTTGCTGCAGGCCTTATATTTCGTGGTTGTTTCTATCAGTAAGGCTTCGCTGACAACTTTAGACAGATATGCATCAGATGGAAAAGTTTTACAACAGCCCAATATTGTGTTTTCCAGGAGAACTTCACAATTCCATACAGCGACTAGAGCTGGTAATCTTCGGGCAGATGCAGCAATTGTGGCAGAGCCTCGACGCACTGCGAGCTCAGATCACGGGCGCGGGCGGCGCGAAAGTGCCATACCCTGATCGACGGACGCTAAGCTTCAGATATAAGCCAAATATTTAACCAATGATAGGGTCAGCCTCTGAGGAAGCTGAAAACTTTTAATATAACAACTAGTTGAGACCTACGAAACAAGTTCTTGAAGTTGATGTGGCAAATAGATTCCAATCAGCTACTTATGAAGCCGACCGTAACTTACTAAACAAGCGCTCATAATAGGCTAGTTGACAAAATTTCAATAACTGCTTAATATTTTAGCTTATTAGGCATTTCATCGAAAAAAAGGTTTATTTATTTTTAATCAAGCGTTTACATTATAAATTTCGCGTTTTAAAAAACCAATTTTAATTTGGTTCCAAAACGCACAAGACTGTCATGGCGTCTTGAATGACGTCACGCCGTGCAAAACAAACCAAAGAGCGATCGTGTCTTCGTACGTTATAGCTAGTTTTTATCGTTTAAAAATCAATTTCTCATATTATAAGTACTGTATAGTGCCCCAGTGTGATAGCACGACTATAAAAACGCCAAACCAGTTATTTATATATGTTCCAAACAATGGAGAAATACGGAAAAAGTGGCTAAAACTTGCGTTCGGTTGTGGTTAGGTTGCACTCGGAGTGTAGGTTTGGAACGCGCCTCCGGTAGTGATACCCGAAACGTCAAAGACAAGATTGGAGTTTCGCACGGCGTGACGTAACGCTTTCTGATTGGTGTTCACTGTCACGTGACTAAAGGTTTCATTTTACGAAATTTATTTTTTAAAAATATTATTAATCTTTAACGCTTTTTATAATTAAAATTGTTTGTTATTTTCTCCATAATATAATAAATCATTATAAACCCCTATCCATTATATTTATTCTTAATGGAAACAAGCCTATTGGTATGACAAAGTAGCAAATGTTTAGCTACTAATAGGCCAACCATATGTCCCTACTATGAGCAATAAGGTTAAAATCGCTTGCACGCCCAGCGCCGTCACAATTGTTTTAATACCTGCGCGTGTTAATTTGACAATACAGCAATCCTATTGGTGTAAATCAGACGCATCCTTAGCTTAGCTTAGCTCAAGTGGAACCGCAGCTTTAGTCGGTGTCTCCTAAAAACTATTTATTATTATTGTGTTTACATGACAGTTTTATTCAAAAACTTTAGATCTGATAATGGTATAAAGTTGATGCTTTTCAAATATATTGTATTTAGACTTAAAGGGTATGTTTTTTAAAGTTTATAATAAAACCACTGGATAATAAATTTCGCTTTATTAACAATTAGTAACTGTATAGTTCAGGTTTACACGATCCAGTTCAATTTTGTACAAGCAGTAACCACATGAACTCGATCGTGTAATAACAATAAAATAGTTCGTTAGTTACAAAAGTTAAGTTAATGAACTTACGCCTAATGCCATTAATAAATATTAACAATAAACAAATTATTATGCTCTCCTTATAAACTAATTCTTTTTGCATTAAAATGTACTTATAAAAAAAGGTATTAAGCATTAGGTGTTAGAAAAATATTTTTTAAGAGATTCCTAAATAATGGACGGAATTACTATATTTTGATTACCTACATCATTTCGACAAAAATGATACCCATTGAATCTTTTATTAAAATTGTATTTTATGTTTTCTACATCTGTAGATATTAGTCGTTCCAAAATGTACCTAAGTATGTAAAAATGTGTGTAAACTAAAGTAATTTTTTTACAGCTACAAACTGATGGTACGAAAAGTACCTAAGTATTTAATAATTTTATAGTTTTAACAGAAATAAGTATGCAGAAAAATACAAGAAGTATATAACCTATTATAGTTATATTACAGATTTATAGGATGTACCTAATACGACGACTGTTATCAGAAATTAACTTTGTATAAAGTTTGTATATTTGTTTGAAATCAAATTATACACTATTTTTATTTAATTTGCAAAACAAAAGAAGAACTAATTTAAATCTAAGCGTGTATGAATACAGTCTCGTGCGAGTACTAATGAATAGCAAGAGAAATGTGTTAAAGATTATGTAAGTAGAGTAGGGTCAAAACACAAAACTGCGAGCTTGCACGAGGCATTGCATGAACTTACTAAGGAATTGTTGGCATCGCGAAATTATTTATTTTCTCGTTATGCTACGGCTCCACCTGCGTCTTAGATTAACGCAGATGTGGCCAAGACTTAACGGTGTTAATTTACAAACGACAGTACTAAATATAGTTAACGCGTTAGCTAAAGCGTAGCGTACATTACCATTAACGTTAACGTTAACGCAGGTGGAACAGTAGCATTGAGGTTAACGCCATCTCGTTAGGCGTTGAGAATTAGTTCCGTGCTGATTCGCAGTTTCGTGTTTCGATCCAAGTTGTTCGGTGGTCAGGCTGCACTTGCTTGTATATAGCGACGTAATTCCTCCTGTGTATCAAAGATCATGACTGGGAACGGCGATCCAGGAACGTGGCGGCCCGCCCATCGCACCTCTACTCGGTAGTCACCAGGCTCGGTCGGTGAGAACTATTGACAAGGCATACTCTTAAAAACGTGTCGTTTCATTTTGAATGTTATTACTAGATATAAATATAGTTCATTTTGTTTTCTATTTTAATTAGAGCCGGTAAATTGTCGTTTCATTTTGAACTTTATTGACTACAAATAAAAGTACATTTTGTATGATTATTTTAACTCGGTGATTAAAAACTGATCAGTGGTTTTGTTGACAAACTTAGAAAAATTATGCAATGTTTTGTATGTTTCACTAACATTTTTATTTGAGTGAAAGTGGCAATGCATTGTATTCTACTCTATAGAAACATCTTATACTTACTATCATGACTACACGAGTTAGATATATTTATACCTTACACATTAGGTAGGTTGATTCCTTTATTGCACCTAGATATATCGTAAATCGTAAGTATATCGTTATGAATTTTGACTCATTCATTTTTACATTCTGTTTTAAGTCTTAAATAAATTGCCTAACAATTATTGAAATATCTCTCCATAACAATTATACCTTGAAAACAGGCTGTTATTACTCATATCTAGTATAACCGATTAGCTCTGGATAAGAATCTGTTTACCGAAATTGTTTTCTGTTTACTAGATACTGTGCGAATGGCAACTGATCAGTGACGGAGATAAATCTAAATCAAACTCATTATCATTAGTTATCAATATCTATTATTCCATCTAAAGTAGCGTATCTAAACTAATAGCTTAGATAGTAGACTCTCAAAATAAAGGAGTAATTAACTGATGAAATTATCAGCTTTGACCACAGCGCCGATATTTTGAGCGATACGTGTAGACTACTTTTTATATGCTGTTTTTTACTTGTCCTATTTGATGATCAATTTTGGCAATCAATATAGATACGCACAAAAATACGTACAATATAGTACAATAATTTCCGTTATGTGTTGCAATGGCAGCAAAAAAAGCCTGGGCCAATGACTCAAAGTGCTTCCTTAGCACGGATAATTTAGATTACATGCGTCAAATCCAAAATAATCAATTCAAATTATTGAAAGATTACGCGCGTGAAGCTATCATGGAAAAAATATATAATGTACTTGAAATAATGCACAATAGATTTAATTGAAAGCATTTATAAAAATGTTACCACCTCTGATGTAAAAAAATATTCCGTGGACCCTGTTTCTGGTCTTATTTGCAAAATTTTTTCGGAAACAGAACATTCGTTTATGTTAAAACTAACTATAAAAATCGGCGATGTTAATACCTTCAATCTTAACTAAACAGATATTTTTTAACTAGCTTGAAAGCGAAGAAAAGTAATAAAAACATGTAAATATTCAGAATTCGGTGCTAGTTCTCAACGCACCCGCCGCGTTGGAACGCGCACTGATTTGAACCCAAAGTGAGTAGAGTTACGTTCGATTTCACTCCATCACGGATCGACCCGCTCGGATTGACGCATGGTAAGGCCTTAACTAAATGAAACCGTAAGAAAAAAATAGACATACCTTGCACAATATAGTGCGGTCCTTCTGGTTCTCTCGCTGCATCTCCACCCGGAAGGCTCCCTTGGGTCCTCGCACGCGGACCGTCAGCTGGCCCGCGCCCGCGCCGCGCGTGTCGCAGAAGAACCGCGACTGGAATGTCGCCAGTACACCCGGTTCTACTCCCGGGCCGTACACGCGTACCTAGTGGTAAAATAATGGGGTTGGTAAACTTTTCCAAAACTGTTGTGAATTATATATTTTCTGGTAGCTTTTGGCTTTGGAGTCAGGAATAACAAATTGCGGAATTTTTATAATGCTTCATTTTAATTTAAATAAAAATTTATTTTTTTAATTTACAGCATAGTACAATAAATCACTATTACGGCTGTATGCGTAGGTTATGCCTTTGCTCCAAAGACTTTCTATGTTGTTGCTCAAAACAAAAAAAACAAAGGTATGATTACTCTTTATCACAATCAGTTCTTTAAATTAGTAAATGCAAAGGAACTTCGTGTTCAGCCGTATGTTTGATATTTTATCGCGCTAATAATATATAAAAATATATTTAGTTAACAAGGTAAAATAAAAAAAAAACATAATATTATTTTCTTTATTCTTCAAACTTGTGCTATAAAAAAATATATAAAACAATTCTCTTAAAAGAAGTAAAAAGTTTACCAACCCCATTGTGTTAAGCCCGCAAACGTTTTGACGCTCTCTCGCTGGCACATTTCATGTTTGCTCAAGATTTCTTAAATCTTTACAAAACTTAAAATGATAATTTGTATCTTTGTTTATTTAATGTACCACTCTCATAGATTATGTTTGTTTTAATACGTGGTAAACGTTGCTGGTGACAAAGTAATTTAATATAAAGTGTACTTATTCTGTAAGAAATATTCAACTTTGTTACTGTTTGTTAACCCCAATAAAGAGAAAAAAAAATCTGAGTGCGTAATAAAACATGTGTTCCGGCCACTTTTCAGCAATATTAGATTACGGACATTTCGGTTTCGTGTTGCTGAAGTACAGATAGTTGTCGTTTCTGACAGTTCAATAAACTTTCAGAAACGACACGAGCACAAACTTGGTTTACTAAACTATAATATCCCCATAACTGTCATGAATAAGAGATGTTTTTTCTCAACGGAGAGAATTTTACCTTGCCGTAACACTGTCTCGACTAACACGGGAGGTAAAGAACATTTTTTGTTGTGACACCCTCAATTTACATTTTTTGCATAAATTTTCATAAACTCATAAATTTTGGAAATTCTGTACCTATACTTCGTTGATCGAAAATATGTGAACATTGTAAATGTAACTTTGTGTTGTTTGTTTGAACAAAAAATCTAATAAAATGGATTTAAGGTAGGAATGCAGTTGTAATTTGATTGTTGTAAGCACACGAGGAGCTCGATGGCGCAGTGGTTTAGCGCCTGGCCTAGCGATAGCGGAGTTAAGCTACTTTCGTAAGGTTCGGTCATGGGATGGGTGACCAACATTTTATTATCTCGAGCTCCTCCGTCCTTCGGAAGGCACGTTAAGCCGTGTCTTTACAGTCGTTAACACCCACCAATCCGCATTGGACCCGCGTGGTGTGATATGGCCCATGCTCTTTATCCACCCATAAGGGAGGCCTGTGCCCCACTACTGGGGACATTAAAAAAAGCTGATGGTCAAACACATGTTGAGTACTTATTTTTGCCAAATAAAAGTTATTATTTATTATTAAACTCATATTTTTTGTATGCAATACCAATGTATAAGACTGTTTGTATCCTAAATAAAATAAAATAAAATTATTATACTTACTTTGGAGGGGTCCGGCGCGCCGGCCACCTTGAGCACGAAGGGCGAGCCGGGCACGTGGTCGCCCGCGAACTGCACGCTCAGCACGTGCCGCCCCGCCTCCGCCGGCTTCACGTTCAGCGTGAACGTGCCGTCGCCGTGCTCGTACAGCTCGCAGTACGCCACCTGACGGATTATAAAATGTATTACTAGCTTCTGCCTGCGACTTCGTTCGCGTGGACATTCAAGAAATTCTTTAGGGAACCTTTAATCAGGATAAGGCGGTTCTCAGACTGGCACCGCGCGCGGATTTTACGTTGTATGTAAGTACATCAATTAGTATAGAAAATCGCCTCGTCCAACACACCGAGGCGGCGCCGCGGCGCGGACGCCGGAGCGCGCACCGCCGGCGCTCCGCGAGCGGTTTGCGCCAGCAGGCGCGGAAACCGCGGGGTACAACACACTGAGCTCCATAGTATCGTGCCTGTTTTTGTACGTAAGCGCTGGGCCGTCGTACAACGCCGACCGGCGCGGAGGCGCGGAGCTGCGCCGTCGCCGTGCGCGGAAACCGCCAAACCGCGCCCCGGGACGGCGCGCGGAGGCAGTGTGAGAATCGCCTAAAAAGTATTGTTTTAATTCCTTTAAATCAGAGTCAGATAGCCATTTTTACGTGATTAGGCGCGTCCCCACCAAGCGCACTGACCCCCTTTTCCTCTTCTATTCCTCCTCCATCTCCCCCTCCCCGTCACTATCCTTCCCCCTCTCCGGTTCAGTAGTTTAGGCATCAAACGTCACCGACTTGATGCACACCCGTCACGACCCACAGCGTTCTCGCAGCGCACTTGCCACGAGATGCTCTTGCTTATCACCAAACTATTTCAACAAAGCGACACGCCGCAACTACGCTGATGAAATAAGCGTCGACTCATGGAGTTTACTTGACGATAGAAGAGCCTGGCTCTCTCATGAATGTCTCTGACCTTGTTGGGCCCGGTGCAGTGCGCGGTGAGCTCGCCCGGGCCGGCGCGGCGCGTGTCGATCCAGGAGCGGATCTCCATGCCGACCACGCCGCCCACTAGCCCGGCTCCCGAGCACACCACTCGGGACGCGTCGCCACTTTCCGAGCCTGCTGCTACGTTTACAGTCAGCGGGCAACCTTTAAAGAAATCAAGTAATGAAATAAAGGTAAAATCGGATGTAGTTCAGTTCAATCGATAATTTTAAGATATGCTGCTTATGTCGGTAAAACAGTTGATGCTAGTCAGAAATAGAGCTAGAGCTTAAAAATTTAAGCAAAAGAAAATGATCGAACGTGTGACAAAGAATACGGCGCTTGAACGTTGGTCACGAGCTATTTTTAGATTTGGTGTAAAGACTAGCATCGCAAGGCGACATGTTTTAAACCCAATCACAGATAATAGTACTAGCGTATAGAAGTTGCACTCCGCAAAATAGTTTAAATAAGTTGCAACTGTTGCTCCGACACAATAAAGTGCAATTCAGGTCGCACAGCGCTCTCTTTGCTCCAAAACATTCACTTAGTAGTTGCCTCTCGTTCTATCGCGTAGGTCTTATCTTTTCTGACGTATGAAAATTTAAATTGTCCTCTCAGAGGACGCCGAGCACTTCACATTCACGCGCGGAGTGACAGAGCCCTGACCTAATGCTGATAAAGACAAGCAAAAAAAGGTCACCTTTAACAAGTCGTCCGGCCCACGTGACCCTGAGTTGGTGGTCTCCCGCCCTCCTCGCTGTGTACGTAGCCCTCCATAATCCTGGTCCGGCCGCCGCTAGGGCCACAGGAATGTTGTCCCCGTCGGGGGACGTTAGGGACGCGTCTGGGGTACCGGGCCCGGCTGCACTGCCATCTGACATGGAACATAATAGATTGTGAAGGCCTTGAAGGTAAGGATATTGTACTTTAAGGGTCCGTAATAGGAAAACATGGTGTAGGAAGTCCGTATTTTGTAGCCACAAAACAATCATACGACAAGCTAAAGAGATTCTCTAGTTGCTACAAATATTAAATAGCGTATAAAAATCACAGATGATTGAAAAAATATAACAGAAAATCACCAAAAACGCTTGCATAGGTTTATCTTTTTGTCATAAATAAAACCGGAAATTTATTGAATTTTACATCAAAATCCACTTTAACGTACTGTGGAGTTGCTTGAATTACTTTCATTCAAGAAAGATAATTGTGAGACTTCAACGAAAAACATCAAAAAAGTTCAGAAGTGAGGTTATTTTCTTTACTCTTTACATGTAAAGAAAAAGACAGAGACAAATGTTCCAGCGTAACTGAGCCATAAGAATTTGAACGCCTTTCAAGATTTTTTTGTTGGTTACCTCGAAGTTTGCGTTTTTAATGGGATAAAATGCTATAAAGTCGAATATTCCCAGTCAAATTGGTGTAACTTACCAACAGTGAACACAGCGGGAGTATGCGGCGCGGCATGTGCCAACCCTCGCCCCGCTAGCGTGACTCTGTCAGCTGTATTGCCGGACGCCACTAGAGCCCTCCTCGGAGCCCCGGCCACTAGAGCCCCGTTGTACGTGAGCTCTAGCTCTTGTTCACCGCTCACGCCTTCTGCGGCCGCTAAAGTGACGACCGCGCGCCCTGATACTGTTTCTACACCTGCAATGTTATTTGTCATCAATAAAAGTCTATACGGAATAGTATCTTTGGTAGATACTATTTTGATGATTTGTTATAGTTGATTGGGAGTAGTACAAAAATACTTTTTAATCATAATTCAAATTCAACTCAGCAGAGAGGGTACAAGTGTAGGCAAGCGCTTGCCCACTATCATGCTTGATGGTAAGCGATGATGTGATCTACGATAAAACGCGCTTGCCTAGAAGATACGTATTCACTCGCGACTTAAGGCCCCCAGATTGTACCTAAAACACAGACTCAGGCAAGGGATACTACCATAGAATAAATAATAGTACTAGTGTACAGAAGTTGCATTTCAGAAAATCGTTTAAATAAATTGTGACTCTTGCTCCGACACAATAAAGTGCAATTCAGGTCGAACAGCGCTCTCTTCGCTCCAAAACGTTGACTTAGTAGTTGTCTCTCTTTCTATCGCGTAGGTCTTATCTTTACTGACGTATGAAATTTGTCCTCTCAGAGGACGCCGAGCGCTTCATACTCACGCGCGGAGTGATAGAGCTCTGGTTCTACTCTAAAATAAATAAATAGTACTTACGTTGATGTCTGCCCGCGAGCAAGCACTCCAGTGACCCGGGGCCGGCGTTGCTAGTGTCTAACACTAGTTTGGAGGGCGCCCTCACTCGGCCCGAGTTGTCCGCGCCCCAACCGCCCACTGGCACGATTGCAGACGTGTCTATTACCTGTTGAATGTATTGAGAACTTAAAAAATGGGTGCATTCCAGCAGACTAATCGTTAAGTCCTCATTCACCACAGAGTAAAGGAGAACCGGCACTCGCCATAGAAAAAATGCAGAAAAAGTTGCTAAACACATCACAAACATGATTAATGGACTGCCCCATACGTCAATGCTTCATTAAGGTGTGCTTTGTCTTCCATAATAATAATAAGAAAGAAGACACGACACTAAATGAAAGATTAAAGTTAATTAATGCGACGAAGATTTCACTACATTGAGTAATGCCACGCCCCGGACACTCCATACAACCGCGCTATTATAAACATTTTTGTACACGCGCAACTGTGTGTGTAAGTCTAGGGCTACCGTGCAGTTTGTACTGTATGAGCGGTAAATAAAGTCACGCTCACGACGCATTGCTTTGAATATCAAAATAAATTGACAGTTGACAAACACGATTAAACGAGCATACGTTTCGGCATACGAACTCGCGGGATGGGGTGAGATAATTGATTCACGGTAGTACTTATATCTATTCTGTGGTAATGCTATACATACAGAGTTCCAAAACTAAAACATCTCACGCAACACTCACTTTGACAAAGAAGGGGCTCCCCGGCAGCGGGCCGGAGGCGGTGAATATCCTCACTTCGTACGGCCCCACCACCAGCGGTATGTACGCGCAGAGCCACTCGCGAGCCGCGCCCGCCGCCACTCGGCATTCTAGCAGACCAGAATCTGTGCTGTCTTCCTTGCTGCTCGTCAGTCTTTCAACCTGGAATTAGAGCTATAATAAGTTACGTGAACAATAGAAGTTTGAGCTGTGCTGTCGTGTTATGTTTGACTATTGAATAAGATTAGTTTTTGAAGAAAAGTATTTTTTTTAATTTATGACAAACATAAAGTTAAATTTTTGGACTTGGACTTATACTCCGACTTTTAATTCGGTGCAGTAATTTGACAGCTCCAGTGTGCCCACTGGGGTGATTAGCAACTTGCGTGGCTGTCACCACGCTCCAATAGGTCCAAGCTGCTGCTTATAGAAGTCCAACTGTTTATAGATAATTAAAAACACATGAAATTTTCGACCTTGTTGATCGCAGCTAATGGATTGCCTATTTCCTGTCGCGATGCGCATGCTAGATGCGCACCGCGACTCCCGCTCACGTCAGTGCGGAGTAAGCAAGACAGACCGTGCAAACGCGAGAAAAGTGTCGACAAGATTTTGTCATGATGCGCATGCTACGCGCGCCGGCTGAGGTATACTTTCAGCTTGGGCAAAAATGCTTTCGTATGTCTGTCCGTTTGCTCTCATTTACAGGTCGCATTTTCAATCGATTCTCGTGTAATTTTGTGAGCAGGTTCGATAATTGTATAGATTTTTATTTGACGAGCCAGTTTTTGAAAAAAAAAAACACTTCAGCCATTTGGAAAAATGATCAAAAATGTTACAAACACGAGGTCTACAGTTCACAGAGCCACTATAAGTAAGTTGACATGGGTATACTAACCTGCACAGTGGGCGCAGAATCCTCAACACAGTGTATAGTGAAGGCGGCTTCCTTCCCCACGTGCGCGTGAACTAGGCCAGTCCCAGCGCAGCGCGCGGCGATACTGCTGCGGCCGCTGAGCACTCCCAGAGATACTGGGCTGCCTGCCACTGGCGCTCCTGCCGTGATAAACATTTCAGATGAGTAACGAAGAATAAGGGCGTAAAGCCTCGATTACTTTAGCCAATCAAGTGCCCAATTTAGGGCTGCCACCCGTACTTGACAATAAAATATTGTAAGCATACAATTATCTTAATATAAAAACATCACTGTGAATGCCTAAAATCTAAAAATTCAATAGTATTTCTTACCTCCATACGTGATGTAGATGCGGTAATGCGCCGGCACAGAGGGCCGTAAGCGCACCTTGTACGTGGTCCCGTCCTCGCGGATGTCCACGGGCAGAAGCACGCGCCGCTCGCCCATGGCTTCGCATATCACTTCCAATTCACCAACGCCCGCTTCTTTCGTCTCCACTACAAATTAGTTGAGAAGGTATTGTATTTTTTGTTCACGATTTTCAACCACACTGCACTTTTGCTAAAGTGGCGAGTTGCGAATGTGACGACCTGCGTGTGATCCCTAGTTTCTTGTATTAAGTACTATGTTGTGTCTTGACACTAAAGCCAATAAAAATATCTTTGAAGTTGCACAATAGTGCGTACAGGGTATATTCATATCGTATCAATATAATGTACACTGTTAATGACTTAGTTAAGAAACCAACTAGAGAAAAACATATTTCTGTGACGCGTGAAAAAAAATCAGTACTACGCGTTCACATCGTGATTGCTGTCGTCGACCGTTGTTACAGCTAACGGTACTATAGACAAAAAATAATCATGTTTTTCAAGTGTTATTCTTTTTTTTCTAGTTCAAAGAGTGTCATTAATTTATATAACAAATTACGTTTGCCATTATGTCGTACCTTTCCTCACTATAGCAACACAAATACGAACGTAAATAATAAATCAACGTAAAAATAAACTTTACTTTGCTATCCGCACTAAAAAGGCGAAGCAGGGCGTGCGGTATGACCCCCTATGTGCGGGAAGTAGCGGCAATGATGAAGGGAACGCGTAGTACTTGATAAACATACAAACAAAATTTGCTCACCTGTAAAGTTAATAGGCGTCTGCGCAATGATGTTGCCAGTGGGCAAACCAGAGAGAATCACTCTATTGGGGTCGAACGACTCGCACGTGAATGGGCTTCCCGAGACTGGCTTCGATAGGTGTAATACCTCTGCAAAAAAAAAAAAAGGTGTATAAAATGAATTGTTGTGTGAACCCCTTTCATATTATCAGAAGATGCAAAATGAGCTTCATTTGAATTGGTGAATTTAACTTCAAAATTACCTGAGTGGTGCAGTGGTCAACATGCCGGTCTACCACTCAAGAGGTCCCGGGCTTGATACCGGCCGGGCAGAAATTGAAATGATGAATTTTAATTTCTGAATAATACCTACGACTACATCAAAGTCTCGCGCGGCCTAAAATGTCTATACTAAAAGAAGCTACGCTACTCTTGTACAGTTGGTAATTCTCACCTATGGTACTCTGTCCGACTTCAGTGATGGTGTACTCTGCTTGAAGCAGCCCCGACTTGGTCTGGTAGCACCTCACCGGCAGCGCCCTGGACCCCGGCCCTGATACCACCACGTCAAACTCTCTCGCTGGGCGGCCTAACGTGTCGATACTAAAGGACGCTACCCGACCCACTTGTGATTGGTACAGGCCGAGACCTGATGCTGTCACCTGAAGACAATGAAATAATCAGTAGTTTGCTGTTTACAAAGTTTTTAGGTGTGATACGAGCCTAAAAATAATTAGATGATTAAGTCGCTCTACAAAATACACTGGCATAAAAAGTTCTATGATAAAAATCTATCTTGTTTCCGGGAGTTCTTCATATTTTTAGTGCATGGGGACTTCTTTGTTCGACAGTTACACTCACCTCTTGACCGTGGTGCGGCGGCAATGCATCTAGCAGCAGCGGTTCCCTAGAGACGGGCGTGCCGCTCCACAGTAACGTGAGGCGATGCGGCGCGGCGCGGGCCGGATGCCACACGAGCTCTTGCCGCGCGCCGCCGCGACGCCGCACGGAGTGAGGCACGGCCGTACCGCCGCATGATACGCGTCCCGAAAGGCGACCGTTTCCCGCACCGCTTGTGCTTACTATAGAAAAATACAAATAAAAATAGTATTCGATTTTCCTACGAGTTTATCCCGTCCGGTTGACGAGCGACCGAGTTTGCAAAATATTTCCCATAATAAGCTTTTTGACTGAAGTGTAAAATTATTAAAAGTAGTGGCTCCGTGCGCTGCAGACCTCGCCTCAAAAAGTAGCTCAAATTGTATGTTGTTTAAAAATAAATGTTGTAACTGAGTTTCTATTTTGAGAGTTTAAAAAGTCTCACGGTCCCACACGTTCGTAAAGCTTTGTCCACACTTGTATCATTTTGGCGTATCAGACCACCGTATCTTTAGCATACATCGCTAGTTTGGTTGGTGGTACGTTGGAGTAATACTATAACAAAGAGACGATGTATGACAAAGATACGGTGATTTGATACGCCAAAATTATACAAGTGTGGACAAAGCTTAACATGGGTTAGGTGCAAGACATCACCTGTAGCACCTTCCGTAATGTAAAATCAAATAAAACAGTATCAGAAGAGCCACAATAATGATTGTTGACAACTATTCAACATACAAAAATGTACTAACCAGTAAGTATCGCAGGTCTGTGAGCAACCGCATCTCCAATAGACAGCACTTTGACAGCGGCCGCGTCCAACGCCTCTACCTCTGCCACGGGCCCCCTCGCACTCTTCACTACGTACCGCCCCACCCTGGTAGCGGGGAATGTCAAGAGCCCTGTATCTTCCAAGTTGGCTTCGGAGACGCGCGTGCCGGTGGGGGATATCACTTCGACGTCGGCTATGTTCTCGTCCACTTCTACTGTAGCTACGCCGCCTGTGAGAAAAGTAGACAGTGTTATTTTAGGCCAATCCATACTAATATTAAAAATGCGAAACTAGCTTTGTCTGTCTGTTTGTTGCGTTGTACAACGACTATAAGTGTTCAACGGAAAATCTTCAGCAATAATGTCGCCTTTGCTAGGGACTCCCTAATGGATGGATCGGGGCCCTATTTAATAAACGTGATAACTTGTCACTTGTCATGACAATTTATATTCATTGCGTCAAGCAATTTGAAAATAGAACAAGCAACTCATAGCTACACTGCATGTTATGAGAAGAGATGAAAGGCATGTTACTAGAAGAGTAATGGATATGGATGTTGAGGGCTGGAAAGTTAGAGGAAGACCGCAGAAAAGATGGATGGCTTGTGTGCGGAATGATATGAACGTGAAGGGAGTGGATGAGGAGATGACGAGTGACAGGAAGGAATGGAAGAAAATAACGCACTGTACCGATTCCAAATAAATGGGGATAAGGATAGGGGGGGATGATGATGACCTAAGTGTATTTGTATAAGATACAACTTGTATAAAGGTTCTAGTATGGCGACCGCGCACCGGACTCAGGCTCCGTGGCTAGGCCCCCGACAAGGTGGACCGACGATCTGCTGCGGGCAGCGCAGGACCGATCGTCGTGGAGATCCTTGGGGGAGGCCTATACCCAGCAGTTGGTGTCGTACGGTTGATATGATGATGATGATCATATAGGTAAGTGACATACCAATTTGTACATAAGTGTGCGGCTCGCTGACTCTGCATACGAACGGACTTCCAGGCACCGCTTGCTCGTTGAACGTGACTGAGACGCGGTGGGGCTCGCGGGAAACGGGCACGAACGTAACGTCGTATAGCCCACGGGCTACTGCTACAACCTATTGTATAGAGTAACAATAAAGAAAATTGAAAATTTCAGCAATGACAATTAAATAAAACGACTGACTATTATAAATGTTGGACAATCAAAACAAGGTACAACACCATGCTATTGAACTACAGCTCCAACAAGACTAACAGCTATTCACATTCCTCATAGCACTTGGTCATTTGGCTTTCTATAAACAATAGTTTTTCAATTTCATTGTATTGATTTGTGTAAAGAACTATTGTTTGTCAGTTAATTAGCGTTTATTGTGTTAAGGAAGTATTTTCAAATCGAGTTCAAGTACGATTCGAATTAAAGTGAACAAACGCTCCCGCTGGTATTGCCGAATAAGTTTAATGGATGTGACACATTGCTGCATTTCTTTGGTAAGTTTTTATTTGTGCCAAAAAGAAACACCAATGTATCACACCTTGAAAGCGATTGCGATAGATTTTGAAATTAGACAATAAGTACCCTGTTCTAGCGTCCCTTGAACGTGACGGGCTTGCCCACTTCCACGCCGCGCTCATTGTCCGCGTTGGAGAGGGAAAGGTAATAGTATTAACACACGTTCGAATTTGGTCCGGCGAACCTCGATGCACCAAATCCACGTACTAATTCCGTTTTCGCAACAGACGAACGGATCGGACAAACAGACAACCAGACCGGACAGTTGCGTTACGTACTTCTTCAAGTGCACACCTGTTGTTGTCTAAAGATAAAAATTATCTCTCCATTCAACATTTGATAACAAACTGTCAATTTTGTATGAAAACTCAAAAAAAAAATTTTTATTTCCGGTATATGGTTTGTTAAGAAAAGTTGCTCAGAATCATGACTGAATGCATGGTTTCGATTAAAGGATAGCTGTCTCTTACATCCTTTATTATTTTAATAAATAAGATTTAATATAATAAAAAAAAACGGGTCGAATTGAGTACCTCCCTCCTTTTGAAGTCGGTAAAAAACAAAGTATGTACAGGTTGAAATAATCTATATTTTCAAAACCAAATATTTTCTAGCGCTTAGGTACTTAATAATGTTTAAAGAAATAATAATGTTTTGATAATAATAATTTTAAATTATTTTTGGCCTTTTAATTTTCGCGGATCGTACCAAATTCGAACGTGTGTTAATACTATAACAATAATGCAAGGGATTGCGTCTGACCTCAGCCTTGACAGTAGTGGAGGGAGTGGAGACGACCAGTTCCAGCGTCCCCTCGCCGGCGCCCGCCGCGTCCACGCTGAACGTGACGGGCTTGCCCACTTCCACGCCGCGCTCTTCATCAGCCTCGTCGAGGGAAAGGCCTTCCAGTGTGCCTTCTAGTTCTGCAACAATGGTGTGAGGTCTGTTTATCCTTACTTATGCTATTTGTAAAAGAGTCTTCACCTAATAAAACAAATCTTCAACGTCAAAAACAATCATCGTCTGAGGTGCTACGATGGACAGCTACAGTCGATTTTTTCTAGTATTTTTTTCTATTATATTAATTCTCTTAATCTTCACCTATCGCTTTATTGAAATAATCACTTGTTATACAAAAAATGGTTTTCCACACATAGATTACGAAAGAAATTGTTGATTTATTAATGACTATTTGATATAATATTAACTTATTCTTAATTAAAGATTAGAGTTTCGAAGACGTTTGACAACAAGCAAAAACAGTCTATAGCAGCGGCAGATCTGCATGATGCTTATCAAATAACTAGGAGATGAAAAAGTCATTCTTCTCACGAAACATTCATTTATATTAAACTATGCGTTTCAACCTTATTGGCGGAAATCGCACGAGACGATGCGCAAAACGCAAATTTCGATATATGCATCTTCAAAATTTCGTCATAACTCGTACCTCTTGCGTGCAAGCAATAGCTTTAATTTGATCTCTAAGCAGTTTGACGTTGACCTGTTTAATACTAGCGTTGCATCGTTGAAGCGACTGATGAGCAGCGAGTTTTTTGGCAAATAGTCTTTTAAGTTTGCCGTATACTTAGTCTTAGTATTTTAGCTTAGGTAATCTACTTTTTGTTTGTTTATTGTTTAGCCTATCTTGTCTTCATAATTATGTAAGTTTTACCACGTGGAATGCGTAGGATACCTACTCAATAAGTGCTTAGTTTTATAAATTGTTTCTATCGGTGGGGACCTGTAATTGGCTTCCAAGTGCTATATAAGCTTACTATTGTGATGAATTCAGCTGTTGGTCTTCCAAATAATTAAAATAAAATAAAATAAAATAAAAAATATGTGGGTGAGTGGCGATGGCGAGAGGTGAGGCACGGCTACACGCATAGTGGCTAACTTCAAAGCCAATAAGATTGAAACGCATTGTACAATATCAATTTAAATCCAGAAAAGTTGTAAGTGAAGGTGAGCTAGGGATGGGCCGACCGACGCATGTAACTTGCACGCTATGTCGCCCGACCGCTTTTGGGGTGTATGTGGCTGAGTAATGTCTTTCACCTACATATCACACATTGCTTTGGCACATTTATTCAAGTTGTACGCACCTCCAGGCCCCAATCCAGTGACTCGAACCCGTCGCACGTCGTACACGTTGCAAGTGAACGGTGACCCAGGGACGGGCCGACCGGCGCACGTGACTTGCACGCTATGTCGCCCGACCGCTTCTGGGGTATATGTGGCTGAGTAATGTCCTTCACCGATGGGGTTTACGCGGGATCGGACGTTGGTACCGCCAGGACCGGTCACGTAGACTGATGGTTCGTTAGCTGTAAGAAAATTATAAGGTTATAATGCTGTTAAGATTGCAATAAGGAGATATTTATTCAATATATTTCACTGCTACTGATGTTAATTAGAAAAGTCTAAATTACTTTCATAGCTGGTGATTTTTTATAGAGTTCAAAGTTCTGGGGCCCTATAACACGTACTTGAATTACACAAACATATCTGGCACGGGGCCAGCGTCGCTGTCGTCTAATAGTCGACGGCGTAACCTAGGTAACAATATAGAATAACACTTAGTTCCACTTTTGGCCACCGGGTCAGATAAGTTTTTGTCACTGTACTACACTGACAACTACTGACCAACGAGCGAATAAAAAATACGGGTTTTGCCAAAATGTCGAATGAAAATGAGGCAGTGAAGAGCGCTCGACGCCAGCCGATCGTAACTGTTTAATAGTAGATAATAGTGACCTAATTTTTAGTTAAGAAGTTGCTCAACAAAAAAAAAATCGAAAAAGCAATTGAATTTCACAAATCTTTGACAGCTTATTCAGGCCAATCTTAGAGATTACGTACAACGACATGCCATGCGGCCCCGTGAGACGCACAAGCAATGCAGACACATAGCGATATGAGAGTTTGTAGTTTAACTAATGCACGATAAACAAATCAACCTGTACAGACAATGATCACATTTACAAACATTCGAGCGAATCATAACAATTGTCTAATTCGGATAATGTTTGTGTAAACATTGAATATGTACTTTGGTGATCTGACCCTGTAGCCAATTAAACCAAAATTAATTGTCTCTATGAACGGAATGTATAGTATAAGGCCTATGCTACACGGGCAGTTCTCCGCTTCAAAACCGCACTAGACACAATTGAATATGGAAGATATACGCTGCATACAACACTGCGCGGTTTCCGCCGCGGTTCACAGGCGAGAGAAAATCTACTGCCCCGCCGATAACCGCTACTTCAAACTACACGATATGGCGGTTTCCGCTTCTGCATCATTCTGAGCGGGAGCTTGTGCATGGGCGCTCGTCGCGCGTGGCTAGTTAAATATGTTTGATGATTTCACAGACATTCTGTAGTAAGTGAAGAACTTGTGATGGTTATTTCGGTGTTCACTGAAGACATTGAATGTAATATTCCCGAAGTAAAACGATTATTTAACACTTGTTAGTCTCAAACATTGCACTTTACTTTATTTTTAATCATTCAATTAATATAAGAGCTGCAAGAGCAGTGATTATGGGCAGATCCATGTTGAGTATGAATAAAAAACTACGATAAACCGCATTCTGTGTAGTTTGATGGTATGCGGCACCTTCTTGAGCGATTTCCCGCGGCGGGAGAACCGCTCGTGTAGCCAGGGCCTTAAACGGTTTTTTGAATTAACATTTTTTCTCTCATAGATATAAGTAGGTATGATGTGAAACATCATCGCATAGGCGGCACTTACAATGGAACCCAGTAAGCTGTATGTCGGCGGGTTCTCCTCTCGGTATAGAGGCTAAGCCTGGGCCAGTAGCGCGGGCTTCTGAAGCGGCCACTGGTGACGTCATTAGACTGATACTTACAATGGGACTCTGAGCTGTATGTCAGCAAGCTCGCCACTCGGTGTGGAGGCTAGGCAGGGCTTCAGAAGTAGCCACTGGTGACGTCACTAGACGCTGGTACTTACAGTGGAACCCAGTGAGCTGTATGTCGGCGGGTTCTCCTCGCGGCGGCGTAGAGGCTAATCCTGGGCCGGTAGCTCGGGCCTCTAAAGCGGCCACCGGTGACGTCACTAGATACGGTACTTACAATGGAATCCAGTGAGCTGTATGTCGGCGGGTTCTCCTCTCGGTGTAGAAGCTAATCCTGGGCCGGTAGCGCGGGCTTCTGAAGCGGCCACTGGTGACGTCACGGGACACGTGAAGGGAGAGCCGGGGACTGCGTGGCCGTTGAACCGGACTGATAGATTGTGGGGAGCCGCTTCTACGGGCTTGAAGTTTACCTGTGCGAATAGTTACATTTTAAAATCCAACCCCACCTAATATTATACATGCGAAAGTAAGTTTGTTTGTTTGTTACACTTCACGGCATACATAGGTAAATAACCAATGGACCGGTCATTAAATACACATTGTTAGGGATACATAAAAGGACATAGGGACCGTGTGCAACAGCGTCGCTTAACCACTCCTAAGGTTAAAATCGCTTGCACAACATACGTTTAATTCGTGCAGGGGCGATACATGGGCACACGAATTTTGTTGCTGTTTAAGCGACGCTGTTGCTCATAGTACCTTTCATCCAGGAAAAAAAGTACTGTACCCGAGGGATACAAAAATAACTGTCCACACAGACGAAATCGTGAACAGTCGCTAGTATTGTTATAAATCTCAGAAGTGAAATACTTTCATGAATTGTTACTCAAAAACTAAGCAGTACTTGCACGTATAGTGTACGTGTTATAGAATGGTTGATAAAATAAAGCTCGTCACCATTATTTACCTTGAACCTAGCATTTCCTTCGCTTTGTACGTAATTTGGCACGTTTTTTCCGTTGACGGCTACAATGATTTCCAAGTTACCGGCGCCTGTGGAAAATAAATGTCTAATGATTTCTCACTCGTTCCTCGTGGTTACACCAGTGTATTAGGACTCTATTGAGCTAACTGTTTAGCGGCAAGACAGTTTGCTCAAAAGAGTGCTAGCCTTGTGCTAGCAAAATGGTAAGAAATGTAGAAACAAAACACACTTTTAGAACGCCTGTAGCACACCCCCGCCTCGAAACACCGCAGTTGGTTCCGCCATGTCTTGTTAGTTGTACGACAAGCGGAACAAATGCGAAACAGCCTGTTCTAGTATAGCGGTGCTACAGCTTCGGTGCCATAATAAGAAATGCTTAGGTGGACAAAATCTATCAGAATAAAGTACTTTTGCCTTTTGGCCGGCACTTTCAAATTTGGACCAAAATGGATGATGTCTCTTGAGCTTGATCGCTGCGGACACGTATAAAAACATGATGGAACAGAAAAAAAAATATTATTTAAGTTTTATCACACAGGGGAAAATAGCGATATTTTTTTTAATTTTCCGATATAATGCACATAACAGTCTGATAGAATATCAAATAAGAAATAATATTTTGTATGACACATAATATGTACTTAAACGCAATACTTTAGGAGATATTTGAAAATTCTTGGCTAACTCCATACTAATGCGCCTGAAACGTGGCATAAGTGACGTCACAAATGTTGACCGTTTTGTATAGAGCGTTTTCGGCGGGTGCGCTAACTTCAAGTGACTATATCACGAGAAAAAAACGCAAGGGAAAAGTTTTAATATTACAGTTGATTTTCTCACGCATTATACTTTTGATTTTGATACAAAAAAAAATTATGCATGTTCCCTAATGCGCGGCACCCCATTGCATTGGCCCGATCGGTCGAGCCCGCCACGTGCTTATAGCTTGATACCTAAAGTGCGGAGTGTCGCTGGCCTGGCGGAGGTGTGGTAAAGGCGTGATAGTTTTTGTGTAGTAGATACTCACCGGCATGAGAGGCGTTGATAGTGAACGAGACAGGCCGGCCGACTTGTCCGGGCGATATGTCCGTGACGGCGACGCGCGCGGCGCTGTACGCTTTCACTAAGAACGGGCTGCCTTCCACGTGCCCGCCCATTGCGCCTGCGCGAACCTATCACCAACATACATACATATAACACATACACTACATACGGAATTCCGAATCGGAATGATTCCGAACGCAGCACATCCATACAAATCTATGGATAGATCCATAGATTTTTATGCGTTATTTTTCCGTTCGGAATTTTCATACATTACAGATTCAGTCTGTATGTGGCCGAATTTAATGTCAGAAAAAGAAAGAAAACATTTATCGGCTTCAAAATACCACTAAAAACTACAGAGTAAAGATCATTTGAATTTTGAAGACTCACTGCGAGTATTCGTCAAGAAAAGTTCCCTAGCGAACATTCGGTGAGCGGGCAATTTATTTCGCAAACCAAACACTATCTATAAGACGAACTTTGCTTTTATTCACCTAATTTTATTAGTTTCAATGTGGGTAAGTTCTTAAATATTGCTACAATGATATGGTATGACATGATAATTTTCCAACACTACTGTTTCTTACCTCTATACTGTGATCTCCAACGTCTACTGGTACAAACGATATAGTATATCGTTTGCTGGCTTCATTTTCTCCAACTGTCTCTTCTGCTGATACCTGTAAACATATTTACTTTTAAACATAACGTGGAATAATCGCTGTTTGATCATAACACATACAGGTACAGAAAATATTTCTTTAAAACTTAATAGCTAAGGTTCTAATTTGCTTACTTTATTCGATATTGGTATAGTTGTTCAATCTCACGAAGTCCGTTTTGCTATATTAATGTGTTAGACGCACACTAAAATAATGCACATTGTTTTAGTGTGCGTCTGCACGCTCTCGTATAACGCACACTAAAATATGTGCATGTGCACGCCTAACAACATTCGTAGCAAAACGGTCTTTGTGAGATAGAAGACCTATAAATTAAATACTCCTTTAGTACTTGATAGTTAAGGTTGGATTTTGTTTACTCTGACAGGCTATGGAAATACTACTTCAAAACTCAACACCCAAGGTCTAAATTCGCTTACTTGTACAGGCACGGGCCTCCTCGCCGGTCCAAGTACTTCCACGTGGGGTGAGGTAGGAGAGTCCACGCTGAATGTGTACGCATCTCCTACTGACACTTTGTCGGGGGATTCCCCCGAGCCAGCGCCGATCACTCGAGCCGGCGCGGACACGTGGCATACGAATGGGCTGCCTGTGGAATTGTTTTTTTGATTATTTGAGATAGTCGTTTGTATCACAATGTAGTTAAAAATATATTTTAATTAAAAAATGAGCAGTCATTGCTACACTGGTGTTTTCATTTGCTGAACTCTATAATAATGAGCGGGTCAAGTTTTTCTACAAGAAATTCGACCTTATTGCAATCATACTTCTTATGCCAGCAGCTCCACTCTTTGCAGTTCGGAATTCGGGGAAGTAAAGTTAATCACGTATGCTTTCCTGCTAGCTAGACCCTCCGGATCATAAGATCTTAATACCAAAACACATGAATGTCAAAATGACAAATTCTCCAAAACACCTAATTCCAAAATGCCTAAAATCCGAAATGACTTGACTACTATAATGCCTAAACAGAAAAATGGCGAGCCTAGCAGGGTCATGCTAGGCTCGAACCGAAAATATCGCGTGATATAGCGTTTTATCGACACAGTCAAAATCCTGTCTTTTGACAGATAAACACGATATTATATCGCTATATCATATCGTGTATCTAGCTGCAGGAATGAGGAAATTCAACCTTATTAGTACTGCGTACTTACTTACTTACCAGGCAAGTGGTTTCCCACACTGTTGAACCGCAGTTCAACAGTGTGGGGTCGCGGGTCCCGAGGCGTGAAAGTGATGGCCGTCGGGTCGCGCCCGCCGTTCACTGTCACCTCCAAATTAAATGTGATTCTTACCAGGCACGTGGTCTCCGTTGAACCGCAGCTCGACAGTATGAGGTCGCGGGTCCCGAGGCGTGAAACTGATGGCGTACGTGTGCGCGCCCTGAGCGGCCGCCGCCGTCGGGACCCGCCCACCGTTCACTGTCACCTCTAAATTGCCAGGACCCGCTGCCATTGTCTCCACTGTACAAAAATAATACATATTTTTTTATTGGTAACTGGGCAGGCATTTGACCACCATCTCGCTTGGTAAACAGGATGTGGTCTAAGGTGTAGCACGCTTGTCCAGGAAATACCTATTCACTCTTGCCTTGAAGAGATCAAGGTTGTAACTATCGGGGAACACCGAGCATGCAGCGCATTCCATTCTTTAGCAGTTCGCATAAAAAATGTATTGGCAAAGCGCTGGGAGTATCTACTATGTAAGGGTGATATGCTAACCTGCGTCTGGTACCCCGATGGTGGAAAGGTCGAAAGGGGCTGGAGGAACAAGGTCGTGCATTGTCAGTTCTTAGATGAATTGATCTTAAAGAACCGCAAACTTTTCGCAGTTTTCACCATGTTTTCATTTTTGACCCCTCCACACTAAGCTATAGAGTAGAACTGTTATTTTTTTTAATTCATCTGATGAATAGTTGAAACATACCCAGAAACGTCACAGGTTTTCCGACTGTTCCATGAGCAACATCTTTCACTCTTATCGCTGTGACATCATAAACCTGAAATAATTCAAATCAATTTAGAAAGCTATCTTAGGTGCAAATTAATTTGCTACAAAACATGAGTTTAGGATTCTACCTATCTTCTAATATATGAATTCGACGCTTTCAACTTTAGGTGCAGAGTATGATGATTGATGACTTTTATCATTGATTAATTTGTTCTCAACGTTGAGAACTATCTAGAGATAATACTTGAGATGCTCTTCTAATAGGAACAGCATCTCAGGTACGATCTCATAGCTCTCAACGTTGAGAGCGGTTTATAAATACGGGCCAAAGAATTTTAAAACTTCTATCTATCAGAATCTATGTCAATAAAGAAGTTCATATTCTAGGATTACCTTTAGATGGAATGGGCTAGCGGGTATCGGCACAGAGTCCACGAGTACATTCAGCCGATGTTCCCCGACAGCCTTCGGCACGAACTCGGCGCGGAACACCGCGGGCCCAGCCGAGGACACCGCCGCCGGCACCGACGCTCCGTTCGGACCTGCGCCCCCGCAACGCTCAGCTCACTGCCACGCCCTAACCCTACCCCCGTGCTACGATACTTTTTAAATGGCCACCAAAAAGTTTTTCTATAAACCCTTTTTGCTTAGAAAATAGTTTTGTTTTTTCTTTTTAAATTGATTTTCTTTTTCAATTGTTTTTTTTGTTTGACACCTTTTTGCTTAGTAAAATCTATAGAGTACTATATCTCCGCTGTGGTAAAATATAGTGGTGCCAATTTGACTGTACTTTCGGCCAGTATGTTTGAAGCCTAATTATATCATGGATGTTAAGAGTTAGGGCGAAGCGATGAGCTTATAATTGACTATGATTGTTATATTGTCATGTTTTTTGAGTATTTTTATCATTCTTACCAATTTAACAAACGGCTGTAGGTAATACTGCGTGTGATACTTATTAAACTTAATAGTTATAATCAAACATGTTTGTTAATGTTCACAAAATGTTAGCTTTTTCTACCTAAATCATCTAGGGTTAATATTGTTAGTACAGCATTTAATGTAGTTAAGAGGTGGAATGTTAGTGTGCTAAGCAGAATATTCCTACAATAATTCCCTATATAATAGATTAGTTATTCTTAATGTGATTTTCGTATCTTCAACTTCCTTCTTGGTCCCAAAACCTAGCATAATTCGTCCCTCTATGTTTTGAATTGTGTATTCGTTTTCTGAATTCGATATAAGATTATATTTATATTTCTATCATCTATACCATCCTGCAATAAAAGATTAAAACACGATTCTCAGAAATTTTCAAAGACCAAAAATGTTCACAACTTTAGAATACCCTAAAAGAGAGAAATTAATCCAGCTAAGTAAAGACATCCACCTCCTAACAAAATATGATCTTTGTTCATTATGTAAAGATTAAGTTAACAATAATGAAGACAACTTCATTTCATTACATTATAGTGTTAATTTTAATTTTAGTTTAAGAACAAGATAACCAACTACATGCTTATAAAGTTTTTTTTGATATTGATTCTCATACACACTATAAAATATAGTAAAACAGTAAGCAAGGTATTCTGATTTTCATAAAACTAGATCTTTACTAGCATACCAGTACAGTCAATTTCAGAAGTGTTTTAACACTTTAGAACCCTATCACACCATTTAGGTATTATGTACCTAGACTGTACTGCTGTTCTCCTTACCTTCGACATTGACTTCTATCTGGTCCAGTGTGGCAGTGGGATGGTGTAGTGTGAGTGAAGCTGGCTGGTGTAAGGGCACTGGGCCAGGGAGGGTCACACGGGCACCACTGCCGGTTCCTTCGGACACCTCAATGATAAGGGGACAGCCCGGGACTCGCATCTTTACATAATAAAACATTCATCTTAATTTAACTTTTGACAATTGATCCACAGCACATAATTTTAAAAACATATTGATTAAGAAGGTTAATAAGTTGGCTTTTAGTTCAAAGTTGATGTAAAATAAAAGTGCAAGTGACTAGAAACTAGAATCTTTACCTTATTAAATGATACATTGACGACATGGTCACAAGCTTCTGTTGGTGTAAATGAAACATTGAATCTTGCATTGCCCTGTAAAACAAAAATAGTTTAACACTTTTTCAAGAGGAATAAGAAAAACAATTTACTGTTATGGTCGGTTTATCCTTACTTGTTTTATTTGGTAAACAATCTTCACCCTAACTCTTAATTGAAAAAGACAATTATGATTTTGCATCATCGGCGGCTTCGTTCAGGAGTTCAAAATACATTGGTCCTTTATGTAGAACATAGAGACAGACACCCACCCAACATAGCTTGGGCCCCTGCCACATCACGGCCCGGCCACCTTAGATAGGCCTTAAATATGACAAGTAAGGATAATCAGACTATCTATTAAATGAATACCTGAGGATGAACTTGTGTGGGTATATTGAGCCCTCGGGCTGCTACTGTTATCTCCAGATTGCCTTCTCCAGCTTGTGCGGCGTCCACTGCAAGCTGCACAGGCACTCCCACCCGAGCTGACGATCCTCCAGTAACGCTGACAAGCTTACCATCATAGGCTTTGCATGTGAATGGAGTTCCCTGAATAAAAAAACTTTTTTATTAAGTAACTGAAATATAGATTACTTACATAAATTCAGAGAGCATGGGTCATCATGGAAACGAGAATCATTGCTTAAATAAAGACGAAATTGTAAATTATCTTTCTGTAGTGCACTCTGAAGAAGCTTTATGGTATTTTTTATAACATAAACAATATTTTATAGCATGTCGTTTAGTTCAATAGAGTTTTTTTTTGCGAAAAGTGGCCACTTAAACTACTTCAGAGAGCACTACTGAAAAATAAGTAGGTACCACAATTTTGTATTTATTTAAGCACTATGATTCTCGTTTGAACGGGAGCGCTAGTGTGCAGACTACGCGCTCTTAGGAGATCATCATCATCAGAGAGAGAGAAAGCAATAACTTTTATCGTCATAGTAAATGAATGGATAGATAAATTCTGATGAATTTGCAGCGCATACTTAGGTTGGATACTCACCGGCACTGGCTGGCTATTGTAATGTGCAGTAAGAACATGGGGGCCGACGTTTCTTGGGGTGAAACTGGCGACTAGGCCGCTGACCACGTCTCCGGTGAGTCTGACTGGCACTTCGCCGCGGGGACCACGCACTGTCACGGCTAGCTCGCCGCCTCCAGAGCCTTCTACTCGCACTGAACATGATGCTACTTCGCCAACCGGTATTAGTTCTGGAAGTAAATAGAGCTTTTAAATAAAAATAGAAACATTCTTGTCTTGGTCGAATTCTCCCTCCACGACAGATGTTTTGTTTTGTTTGTAAACAATTTTGACAGTGACAGTGACATTAGGTGTATTCCAACAGACTAACCGCTGAGTCATCGATCGCCATAGAGTACATTTTAACCATGGATTGTACAGTAGGTACACACGACGGCACCTCAGATTATACATGTTGATCTTGAGACTGCCGCGCCGCGCTGTTATGCCCTACGTAATAAGAGCTGTTTTTGCAGTTTAACTGTATAACCTGACGTGCTGTCGTGTGTACGGTAGGTAGGCACGTTGGACTTTCACAAAGGTTTCGTTAACAATCGAATTTTCAAACGTCAAATCCATACATGTTTTACCGCGGTGGATTTTATTTAATATTATAATTCTAATACACAATTTTAATAATAGTTTACGTGGAATTTTTAGGGCTAACACTCTAGTATTTTTAGACGGTATCGTTACATTCCCTCGTAGTCACTGCTGGAAGTTGATAGCAAAACTGTAAAAGGGCCGTTTTTGACACATTTGCTATCTACTTCTACGAGTAACTACGAGGGCATATTATAGTGATACCTTCTAAAAATACTAGACCATGGGCCCTAAAAACTCCACTTAAAACATTATTAAAATCTTTTTCTATTAATAACATATTAAATAAAAACCTATGAGGGGTCATACAACCGCCTTAAGATTTATAATATTGTTCGAAGTCGATTTACATAATATTTCTAGAATGTAGTAAGTACATACTTGACCCTACCACCACATGCACAACTCTACAAATTATACTTACCTACGGCAAATTATACGTACCTTAGGGTACCTACTTACCAACTTGTGACGTGTCAATAGTGACTCTTTGTGCAGGTGCAACATGGAACACGAACGGTGATGATGGCACTGGCTCCCCATTAAACTTTATGTCCACTCGGTGAGGTGTTGGCGTTTCTGGCCGCCAAAAGACTAGACACCGACCACCGCCGACTACCTATAAAGTAAGGACCTAAGATTTAAAATAAACCTTGCCTTATTCTAATGACTTCATTGCAAATCGTTTTGAAAACTTTTTCTTTTATTTATTTCAAGTTACCTGTACATGATTCGGAACTTCTCCCTCATTTATTGAAATTTCAAGTTGTCCCTCACCAGCAGCACTGGCATCAACTGCAAAATAATTAATAAACTCATTTCCTCTTATTCTTAGGAGTGGACTAAAGTTAGACCTGCCTGCCCCCAATCACTCAAATAACCATTCTACTAAAATTAACGCTTTAGAATAGAATTACAATAAATGGGAATGACATAAGCTAACGCTTAGCTCCTGTCAATCTCAAACATTGTCATTCTATTCTACTAGCGTTAACTTTAGTAGAATGGCCATTTGAGTAGGCCCTCCTGGGGGGTTATTCACGATTTTCGGAAACCAACTTTCCGAATCGAATCGGAAAGTCTGTCTTCGATCTTATTTTCTACCTTATGCTATCAAACTTTGTAAATGCATTGCGCTTTCCCGTCGGAAAGTGAATCGAACGCCAAATGTATTTGTGAATAGCGGTTTTCGAATCTAATCGGAGGATACGGATTCGAATCGAATGCTTTGGAGTAGATTTCCGACAATCGTGAATAACCTACTGGTATAAGTACCTACTTATTATAAACGTAAAGTCACTTTACCTCTAAATTGTGACTGTTGTCCGACGACTGCGTTGGCGACATCTGTGACTTTGATGAGGCTGGCGTCGTACACTTTGGCTACTAGTGGCCCTGCGGCCAATTTGTCTTCTGCTATTGACACCTGCAATTAGTCATTAACGATTGTCTAATAAAAAATTGAATCACGACACGACAGAACGGCCTGGACTATTAAACAGTGAGGGGATGGAACGCTTGGGACCTGCCGCCGTAGGTATTACAACGTCTTAAAACTTGCCAGTTTTCTGAATGGCTATCAATGCATCTCTTTCATTTGGTAAACAGCGAGATAAGGTTGTAATACCCCCCCTAAATTAACCTCCCAAGCTTCTTGCCTGAAAGCATTTTGTATTCGCTTGCTTGCCGCATCGTCGTCGAGCCGGTCGCTCTGTTGCGAACCCAGGCCGACTGGCGGCAGGGCAATGACTTAATAGTCAAGAGATAATGGTATCGACTTACATCAATCAAGTGTGTCCCGACTTCCTCAGGCGTGAACTCGATGCGGAAGACCCCTGGCCGCTCGGCCACATCGAGCACTCGGGCCGTCACGGGCCGCCGAGAAGGGGCAGTCACTGACACTCCCACCTGCGAACCATAACATAATTTTAAAAAAGGATTTGAAAATGATGACCGTATGATGTGTTAAAACTCTATTTACCCGAGGTGTTTTTTTTATACTCGTACTTCTTTACTAGGAATCAGCTATGGTGGTCTGAAACGTGTGCTGTGCAATGGTATCAACCAAAACGCGTATCAATGCACGGAGTTAATTAGGGTTTTCTAGGCATGGTCTAAGGTCTGGCCACTGGCAAAAGGTTGCCTCGATGTGCGCCGTGAAGATATAAAGTTCTAAATTGCTTTGTAGAGTAGAAACTCAATTTCTGTTTATTTCATAAACAGTTCATGTTTGATGAAGTTCAGGAAATAAGTAGGTACCTAAGTATAAGACTTAAGTTTATGAGAAGGACAGAGTGTTTCTGAAAGGTATATGTAGGTAATAATTATCTAATATGAGATTTTAGACCTCGCGTCGCATGTGTTCCTCAATAGGGTTTTGACTCCCCAGGCAAGAGGTTAATTTTTCTTTGGTGAAGTCGCCTATGCCTGTCCTTGGCGAGGTGGTCCTTCGTCAAAGAGCAGCTTGGTTTGGTGTTCGAATTGAGCGGATTCGGTCAGACCACATGCTCTATGCATGGGAATATAAGGTCAACGTAGGTACCTCATTGAGGAGCTCGATGGCGCAGTGGTTTAGCGCCTGGCTCGGTGATTGCGGAGGTTAAGCAATTTTTGCAAGGGTCGGTCATGGGATGGGTGACCAAAAAAGTATTATCTCGAGCTCCTCCATGCTTCAGAAGGCACGTTAAGCCGTTGGTCCCGGCTATATTTGCAGTAGTTAACATTCACCAATCCGCATTTGGGCTTGCGTGGTGGGTATCCTCCTTATCCACCCATAAGGAAGACCTGTGCCGCAGCAGTGGGGACATTAAAAATGGCTGATGGTCAGGTACCTCGTTCTTGTTAAAGCCAGCGGTCCCAGGCGCGGTGGATATCTCGAAGACGGCCGGCACCCGCGCGGGAATCAGCCTGGTGGGCTCTCCGCCCCCGCCCGCCGGCCCCGCCATCACGTCGACCTTCCACGGGGACCCTGGAATTAAGAAAATGATTAATATAAAAAAGAAAAATATGGACAACATCACATACCGTACGTACTTGCTCCAATTCTAAAGTAAGTAGCTAAAGCACTTGTGTTATGGAAATCAGAGCAAGCAAACGATGGTATCACAAACACCCAGACCTGAGCCCAGACGACCCAGCCAGGGATCGAACCGGGACCGGGATAGCTTGAGATTTTGCCACTAATGTCCAGATGCAGACCTTAGACCTACTATTAATGCAGAAGTCACGAAAACGATAAAATATGTTCATTTTGGATTTGGATGTTCATTTGGATTGGAATACTCCTTTCAAGCGCATAAAAAATTACTAATCTCGTCGAGTTAAAAAATGGAAGGTGCAATGCAGAGCTGCTTTACTATTTAATCTTTTGAATAAGTACGAGTACGAAGAGTGGTTAAGTTTTCCAACAAAATTGTATTCATTCTAAATAACCCGTTTTTATTTTCACTGCGAGAAGTAAAAATAAAAAAAATACGAAGTTCTAAAAAATACATACCTACCTAATTTAAAACATTTGCTATAGAGCTGTTGGAGCATACAAATGACATGTTAGGTATTCTATGACTATTATGAACATAACATGCCTAACTGCTTTTATTCAAACTGTTTGTGCATTTACTTACTTAGTTAAGATTTAAATTCATGTTTCTAGGCAATCACTATTTTTGAAACCTGAAAGAACTTTAAGTATATATACCTAAGTACTTAATTATTTGTTTTAGGAATTTAAATCTACTTACCTATTTAAAAATATGAATCATATATTGCCATTCACAATGCTATTTTTATATTAAGATACTTAATATAATTGAAAATACTTAGTAGCGAGCGACTCGGTAGCATAATTGGTTAGGCCGGCCACACACAGACGGAATCACGTAACGGAATTCCGAACGGAATTTCGATAATGTATGAAGATTCCGTACGGAAAAATCCCGTATGTGTGTGGTAGTCCATCGATTTGTATGGATTAGCTGCGTTCGGAATCACGTACGTACGGAATTCCGTAACGTGATTCCGTCTGTGTGTGGCCGGCCTTAGTGCATTGGGCCGGAATTCCAAGGGTGCGGGTTCGAATCCTGTCTGAGCTGCTACGGGTGAGTTGATTTTTTCTAGTATTTTTCAAATATTAATGTATTATGTTGTAGTGTAACCTACCTACCATTTTGTTAGTTTACTAAAGTCGGACCTAATGACGGATAGGTAATATAGGTAATAATAAATAAATATTTCACGACACAACATTGTGTAAGTACATTTTAAAATACTTGTTCAACAAAAGGCGAGCTACACTTCATCCAATCTTATGTCGAGTCGCTATCTTTCGAATTTATGTTATTCAATCACAAAGAAAATGGAGTTTGGTTTTGAAGAAAATACAATAGAGATATTGGCGCTGGCCATTATTTTGGAATGAAAATTCAATACCCACCATTCAAACAAAAGGTCGGTGTGACCTTGAGTACTTAGCCCCCACCCTTCGGTATACGCATTTGACCTTTCTCAATATATTTTGAAATAGTATGTAAGGATTAAAATTAAAATAGAAAGTTACTAAAACATTAATTTATTGCTTCGAATTTTGATGGTCAGTTTTTCTTAAAAATAAAAAAAAACCGACTTCAAAAAACCTGCCTCTAAAATAAGCAAGAAATAATATACAAATCATTAGATTCGCATTATCATTGTTATAATAAAACACGTCTATTGAAGTCGGGCGGGGCTGGAGTACTTCCTTTTTTTATTCTAAAAGCCCCACCCGACTTCAATTGACGTGTTTTATTATAACAATGATAATGCGTATCTAATGATTTGTATATTATTTCTTGCTTTCTTAGAGGCAGGTTTTTTGAAGTCGGTTTTTTTGTTTATTTAAACAATTTTTTTATTTTTAGTGTATGTACCTTCTGTATTAGGTAGTGTAGGTATATTATTTAGGTAGAAAAATCGGCTCAGCCAAACGTGAGATAATCGCGGAGAAACATACATACATACAAACTGAATACCTCCTTTTTTTGAAGTCGGTTAAAAAGACTACACAAGTCACAAAGGTATCCCCAACAAAAAAAATCATCTAATTCGGTTCATAAATAACAAAATTGTCAAGTTAGTTGATTTAATAATCATAGTATTTTCAGGATTACTTGTAAACTACTGAACCGATTTGAAAAAAAATAAATGGGACCATCTCGCAATCGCAAGAAAACTCAATCGAACAATAAAAGAATTATCTAAATCGGTCCATAAATGTCGAAGATACGCGCGAACAACGATAAAAAAAAAACATACAATCGAATTGAGAACCTCCTCCTTTTGATGAAGTCGGTTAAAAAGGGAAGAAAACCTGTTTTCGATACCTCTAGCCGAATATACCTAGTAAGTCAGTCGGCCGGTAACATCGAGTATAGATAGTTTGACCCATTAGAGAGGCCATGAGAACTTAACGGTACCTCCTACCATACTCCCTAATTAGGCTTGCCACGAGCAAGGCTGCTTGTAATGTAAGAATTTAACTGTGAAACGAAAAGTGAAGAGCATCTGGAGAAGTAGGAATGCGGTAAGTAACATACTTACTTACTTAAATGATTTTCTAATTGGACAGTGATTGAGACATTAAACGTAGGTACCTACTTATAATGAATTGGACAATGCGGGAATTGGATAAATTGAGACTTTGTCATTTTAAGCACTCTACTGGTGAATATACGGGCATTGAAATTAAAGCTATTTTACAAATCGGGAATAGATAAAACGAACCTCAAGGAATTTGACTTAGTCTTAAATGTTAAACTTTTCCTTGCAATACTAGGTTATTTGAAATTAATTTTAACACAAACATACATAGTTGTAAGTTTACAATATTTGCATGAATATAGATAGCCTATTAATAAATAGTCAGAGAGGTAAGTACTGCTGATGTAAAAAAAACATTAGTCTGGATCAAAAGTCTAGTTCATTATTCTTAGATGAAATATCGTAACAATATTAATTGCAACAAATTACCAACACTATTTTATCTCATCAAGCAAGATAGATTAGATCTTGAATAGAGCACGTATGTTTCAACAAACGAGTATTGCATCCTATTTTAATTTAAATAAACAGATGCTATCATTGAAAAAGGATTAGTTGCGACACAAAAGTTGCTTTTATAACAAAAAAACCTTTATGTCGACGTACGTGGTTGAAGACTATTTATTTGTAAAATAATACGAAATTATTTTGACACTCAAATACAGCCTAGTCATGGCACCATTATTTGTAGACTTGTTAAAAAGCTACGCGAACTTTTCGTAACCTTCGGCAAATGGTTACGTACGTACACGCAACAAGTTATAAAGAAAATATTTATATATATATATATATAAGATTAATTAGAAAACATGTCTTACTACAATGCGATTAATTTTCGGTTGCCGCTTCAGATGTGAAAAACGTTGTTCACTCAAGAATGTAAGTAGGTATGGCAAAGAGACAATTTTACAGATTTAAATAAACGTCTTGTCCAACCTACGTCGTTTTGTAGCACAAGCACTCTGAACTTGGTCTTTGGCTGTTAGTTAATTTAATCGCATTGCACGTCTGTATAAGTACTTATTAGTTACTTATAATTTTATAGTCAGAATCAGACTTTAAAAAGATTGTAATCATCGAAAATGGAACCTTACATAGGAAGTTTGAAAGTCGCCTTTCCTTTAAAATGTTCGCTTGTCACTAATTATTTATTACCCCGTCTTTACTATGACCATTGGCCTGAGGGAATAACGGGATATTAGCCGGCGTAAATAATAAGGTGTCTGTACATACGTTCGTAACTACGAACCTATACAATTTCATTAGATACTGTTCATTATAGATTCGCGGTGTCATGCCGAAATCAAATTCGAAGTTGCATAAAAACTTTATAGAATTTTGTACGGTACCGCGTTGTGTAAGTATACTGATTTTCAATTCGGTATTGTCGCTTTCTAAAGAATAATCGCTAATCAAATAAACCGTTAAATTCATCTAGTTGGCTTCAAATATTATTTATTAAAGCATATTTCCAGTTTTATAAATAACGACCAATAACATTGACAACATGATCTATTAATAGTTGTAAATAATATTCTACTACTTAGACTACTTTGTTTGTTTTTAAACAAGGCTGTCATCATCACCTATCATTTTCTAGCAGCAATCTAGTTTTGATGACAGTCGGTTATTTATTAGAGACCTCAATAAACCCTTTTTTATGCCGATGAAAATGCATTTACGCATCCCCCCCCCTGCAGGTGAGCAGGAGGTTCGTATGTGGGGCTCGCCAGGAGAGAAACCTCAATAAACCCTAGTCGCGGAATTGTAATCCGTACGTAGTATACAACTACAACATGCTACACTCGTATATAGAAGTTATTGGCAATCAGACATAATATAAGACATTTGTGAAAACTAATATGTCTTTTACCCAAAGATTACCAATAACTTTTACGAGTACATGATGTAGTTGTCATGGCATTCGCCTGAATACCTAATAATGATTTTACACTTTGTACAGCTTTTTAAAAAATTACACCTATAACTTATAAAAATTGAGAAATATTCGGCGATAAATTGTGTAAAATTTCATCATGTATTATTCAAAAGGAATTAATAAGGTAAAATAAAAAAACCGGCCAAGTGCGTGTCCGGCCACGCGCCGTAGGGTTCCGTAGTTATCTACCACTACCATTTTTTGTCTGCAAAAATAATTTTGTTTTTCACAGTGATGACAAAGATGAAATAACAAAGTTATATTTGCGGTTTTGGAAAATGTGCTAATCTCAAAAACTAATTTCTATATCTCGTTCATACCAATTTACGTTGAAAGTGTTTATTAAGGTCTATAGCATACCTAGGTATATTTTTTTGAGATTTTTCACTCTCTTATTTCAAAGGTTAGAGAGGGGGGACACACATTTTACCACTTTGGCTGTGATTATCTATCAAACGGTTGACTTTGAGAAAAAATATCTTAGGAACCTCAATATTATTTTTAGGGCTAAAGACCTATCTATATAATATAGACACCGTCACCCCGCACGTATTGGTTTGAAGAAATTTTTTTTTTCAGTTTCAGTTCCATGTATGGGGAGCCCCCCTTAATCTTTTATTTTTTTATTTTTGTGTTAAAATCGTTAAGCGGTTGACAGAATACATCTACCTACCAACTAAGTTTCAACTGTGTAATCCTAATACTTTCGGAATAAAGTGGCTGTGACATACGGACGGACAGACAGACATGACGAATCTATAAGGGTTCCGTTTTTTGCCACTTAGGCTACGGAACCCTAAAAACGTGTTAAAAATACAGATTTCAAGTAATTCAACAGTTATTCTCATTGCTACGTCAGACGCATCGACGTCAGTCACCGCGCGTCGCTTCTGCTCGCGTCAGTTCAATTTTTTTTTCATAATTTCCATATAAATCAACTTCTGAATCCAAAGCCGTCGTGTAATAAATTGGGAGATCGAATATGCGAATGAATATTGCGGATTGTAATAATTTCGGTCTAAAGAGATTTCCATACAAAATATAACGGGTTTGACAGGATTTCAGCTTATAAAGGAACCAATGACGCTGTATAATATACGTAGTTTTTTTTGTATTATTCAAGATTTATTCATTTCTGACATTATTTATGGCTAATAATGTTTTCGTTTGTAATGTTGATAGGTAGGTAGGTTATTAACTTAGACACTTAAAAAATGGTACTTATGTGGATATTTGGATGAAACAACAAGTGCTTCTTGGTAATAAATAATCGGGTTCATTCCCATCTGAGACAATCCTGATAACTAGTCGATTTTTTTCTAGTAGGTACTAAGGTACTTAATATTATTTAAGTATTTTATAAAAATAAGACTCTTTATACCCTATTTATTATAAAACATATTTTAGGAAAAATCATTAAAAACTATAGCATTTTCTGTTCCACAGCCAGTAAGGGGAGTGAAAATCATAAATATCTTTAATAAACTTCGGCAGAGAAAATGTTAGACAGCCAGTGTTATCCAATTTCCTGACTCGTTTACGCTTGTCGTAAAGAGAAGTAGGTAACTAGGAATGTGAATGTGAATGAAGTCGTGCACAAAACAATATTTAATTTTCAACGGAAATCTTGCACCCATAAAGACTTAAAAGTGCTAAAATGTTTGTTTGATCAATATTGAAGCATTTTCAAATCAACACCAGTTATTTTCTTAGCTACAACTCAACCAAGATAATAATAATTATATAGATTTTTTGCCGATTCAGTTTTAGAATGGCGGAGATATGGAAAAAATAATATTTCAACCATTTCGAAAAATGTTCAAAAATTTCACAAACGCGAGTTTTACAGCTCTAAAGAGCCAAGTCCTTAGTTGTAAACCACGCTTGCCCTGAATATTATTTTTATAACGTTGAGTGAAAGTAAATAGTTATTACGTTTTATAATTATCAAGTAGCAAAATTTTGCGAAATTTTCGCCTTGGCAGCTGATTCTGGCCTATCTAATATTGGTCGTAAAAATGTTGTGTGTGTGCAATATTAAATTTATTTGTTATTTTGTGAGGTATATGATTACGGCATATTGTTATGAAAGCTATTAAGCGAAAGTGACTTTAAAAGTCGAGTAGGTATCGCGGAATCTTAACGCCTGAGCACGCAGGAACAATAGTTATGAGGTCATTTCGATACTACTGTCCTTTAATTGGTACGGTAAGTATAAAAAAATGTTATGAAACATTAATTGTAAATTTTTGGGCCATTATTATTTCAATCATTCACGTTATATTTAGTTTAGTTGGTTAGGCCTTGTTTCATTTCAACGAGTCCGCCACCCACCATACCACGAACTTTTATTTTATTTTATTTATTTTTATTTTTTTATTCATCTTACCTTAACGTAACAAGATTGTATTGTTGTCTTCCGGCAGTAGAGGTAGTTAGCCAGTTTCTCAGTGGTTGAGGATTCCAGGCCCTATAGCCAAGGGGCTTTGTATAATTTGAATAGAATAGAATTTAGTATGTAATTGGCCTAAAATGTCGCTGACCATAGTCAATCACGGCGTTTTGAAATGTACGTCCACGATTTTGCCATGTACGAAGTCATAGGAATTTCATAAAATAAAATCGATGTCAGTCGGGAAAAGCGGTGTCATTTTTTTTAATCGGATGTGCAGTTGCAGATTTCCAAATTAATTAATGTAGAAATGTCATTAGAGTGTAGATGTGAACCATGTCGCTTGTAACCTATTGCATATCGAATTTGAAGCCATTTGTCAGGTGCGACTTAACTAACCTAGTTCTACTCGAGCCTTATGCTTAATCTAGCTCAACTTACAAACTTACTACCTACCGACTTAATACCTGCATGTGATTAATTGCATTTATGTACCGTCTCAATACAAGAGAAAGCAAAAAAAATGCCCAATTAAATTCTGCTCTAAACTCTACGATGATGACACGCGTAACTTAATTTCGGGTCGAAGGATAACCTTTGCAGAGAGTTCTGCCTAAATTCTGAGGATGAAAAGAGTGGAACGTCATTTATGGCGAAACCTTGTGTTTCTAGTTAAAGCAGTTCTCGAGTTAAACGTCCATTGTGTGCGGGATGCGTGGCGCGACAAACGCGCGCAACAATCGCTTCTCCCTCGTAAACATCGCATTGTTCCACGCCGACTGTGATAAGCGCGATTCTTTGATTTCAAGATTAGAACGTTCAGTTTTTAATCAATCACTTTGTTTCACAAGACCCATTTGACCTCTATTTAAATAGAAAAAAAAACTTCAGGTCAGTGACAAGACCTCATGCGAATAGATTTGAAACTTAGGGAGAAGCTGTTTACTTTTTAAATATGAAACATGGAGCTGTCTATTAATGCGTACCTTATCTAGCTTATTTCAAATTGTTTAAACATTTATTTTACACAAAAGAAACCCTTTAAACCATTCAGTTTACGTCATATGTTGATATTTTAATGTACTTATAGGTAAATTATGATGATGTAATTCGTGCTTCACTCTTTTGTGATTTATCAATAAAATATTTCGGTGACTTTAAAAAAATCTTATAAATTGTATCCAATTTTATAAATTTATAAAAAAAATATCTTTCTATAAACTTACTTTAAGATAGCTTACTTTATGAAAAAAGACTAAAGGAAATTCCTAAGTTCAAATAACAATCACATGAAACGGCAAGAATACAAATACAAAGCTCGTTGTTTCGAAATCAACTTCGAAATCTAAATCTGCGAAATGAAATTGCAATCTACAAACAAGGAGAACGGTCGTTAAAGTTGCTATTTTATAGCGAAGATCAAGGAGTGATTGATCATCAGCTGTCTGCCGCGCTGAGCGAAATAGGACACGGGTGGGGAGCTCGCGAAATGCAGCAACAGTAATTTTATATACAGGATTAGTTCTTGTAACTTGTAATTTTTTCCGATATGTCTTGAGGAGCTAAGTATTGTGTAAAAATAGCATTGTGAATGCAGAAATCTCAAATTTAAAAATTATATAGCTATTTTCATCTTAATCGATTGCCAAATATCTGGAAAGATATTTCAATTGAATGTCGAGGTAATTCCTCACATTGGTGAAATAACGCTGGCTTGCAGCGTAAGAGTAGGATATACTAGAAGAAATTCGGCGATGTCACTAGTGACTCGGTAGCTCAGCGGTCAGAGCATTGGACCGGATATCCAAAGGTCGCGGGTTCGATTCCCGTCTGAGTATTGATCTGGTGCGAGTCGTATTTTTTCTAGTATATTATTTAGTATTGTGTAAAAATAGCATTGTGAATGCAGAAATCTCAAATTTAAAAAAAGCTAAAATAAAGCTTACTAAACACCACCATGGGTAAAAATGATTTGCAACATGTGGAGGGTTGTTAATTAATCATCATTATCGGTGTGTGGAGCTCTGCAGTCGTTAACACCCACCAATCCGCATTGGGCCCGCGTGGTGGGTTATGGCCCATCCTCCTTACCACCCATAAGGAAGGCCTGTGCCCCAGCAGTGGGGACATCAAAAATAGCTGATGGACTTATCGGTGTTATGTATTACAAAAGATTTTTAAACACCTGTTAACTTCCCTAATGACCCGTGGACCCACTGGCATTACCACTGGTGGGTCGAACGGGAAGTCCAATTTCCCGTCCGACCCACAGTGGGTAAAGCCTAGAGTTACTAACTAACTGCACTAGTTGGAATCGAGGTTCAAATGCAACATTTTAAAATGTCTGTTTAAATGTGATGCTGTGTGGTGTCAAACAATATTGTCAAAAAAGTGATAGCATCACATCTGTTTGGGTAAACAGTAAGTAAGTAAACAGTGTCTAAGTTAAACAGTTGTTTAAAAATCTTTTGTGATAACACCGTATATTTTTAGTTCATTTAGAAATTTTAGAACCTTCTTCCGGTAATAAGAAAAGAAGAATAAGATTCGTTTACTAAACTCGGTTCCCACATTTCTAGTGGCTTAAGGCGAAGCCAGTTCACGATTTGATGAAATTATTGATTTTTGAACTTCCAATGTGAAGAACTGATGTAGAATTCTACTTCACAAAAATTACTGTAGACTGAAAAAGAAACAAAGAAACACAAAAACCGAACAGAATATTGAAAAATGGCATGGTTACTCTGTAAATAAATCCTGAATAACACCATAAAAATAAACTTCAAATCGTCAGATTTCGTTATTTTCAACGACAGTGATATGATTTTTCATGCAAAAAGGATAGCTTTTTTATTGATCTAACACAATAACCGAGTACATTTTTAATAAATAATCCAGTATTTCAGAAATCAATAAAAATGAACTAAATTTCGTCAAATTTCTGGCGAAGCGTCAATTAAAGCTATGCAATATTCAACCTTATTCTAAAGACATAGTGAAAGAGTAAATTTCGGGAACTGCCTCGCCTTAATGGACAAATAGGGACTTCATTAAGTCATCTTACATCATATGATCCAAAATCTGATATAAGTACTTAATACGAGTAAGTATACCTAATACGCGTATCGGATCAGTGGTTTCACTATCATCTAAATAAAACAAGTGAACCGTGTGCGGTAACTGTTTTGGTTCCAGACGATAATCCACTGACAACGATCATTATTTCACCTCCTGCTATTCATGATGCAACAAGGTCACAAGAACGTATGGTAAATTGCTATTGAATCTATTAAAGTAAGTATCTATTAAGGTAGGTAATACCTTTTGCTAATCATAACTGAAATATAGAAAGAAAAACAAAATAATAAATATCCACAGTAAAGACAAAAAATATTAAACGACACTATAAAAACCATCTCCTTCAACCTCAGAGCAAGACGGGCTTCTGTAAGCCGTGTTGCTCTAAGCCTTCGACCATTATAATAATGGTTATCTGTGGCTAAACAGCCTCCCAAGTCAAATGAAAAAACTAGAGTTTTCCCAAATAGTTATTTTGCTTTCGTAAATGTTCAAACAATAGGTAATGAATCAGATTGCTAATGTTTTAAGCAGTCATGTAAACATTTCAGTATTATTTAAAAAATATCGGAAAATGTTGATATTGGTAACTGTTGTATTCGTCAATGCTTAGCAGTTTTAGGTAACTTGAATGTGTGTCTCAGATATCTGCGTGGTGATTATTTAAACTGTGTGATACCTACTGATAACATCAAACTTTCTGAAGTTTATAATTTTAGCGGTATAATTTAGTATGTTATTAAATGAAAGTTTTAAATTGCAGTGGACTACCGCACGACGAAAGCAGCAAAAGAGTTAATTGCTTGTCTGATTCTCAATTTCTTGAATAACGTAACGTAATAACCTTTATAAAATACTCTTAAATACGATTCCTTTTCATTTAGAAGACAAACAAACAGCTCGATTTAAATAATGTGTATTGTTTTATTTAATATACTGGTAGTACTATTATTACTTCTTCTTTTATTATTTCAATAACCTATCGTCATATTATATCGTTAATAAGAGATATGCCCAGCCCACTGATTTCGTAGCTCTCGTGCTAACAATTAATCTCGATTAAAATCGATTGAAACCGTTTGAAATATTTTGGACTTAATAAAATTTGTCAGTTTCAGGTGCTAACAGTTAAAGAGTAGAGTAGGTACTCTAGCGACTGAAACAGACAAATTTCAAACGGTTTCAATCGATTTCAATCGAGAATTGCTAGCAACAGAGTTACGTAATCAGGCAGGGGGCAGGTAGGTACTAAAGATTTGTTGCCTAGATTTATTTCTGGTAAATAACAACAGTAGCCTAGTGCCGTGATGCATATTAAACCCATCTTTTACCAAGGATAGGTTATTGAAATCGGTAAATAACAATCGATTTTACTAACGTCTGCCTTCAGGCTTTCATAAAATTGTCTACGCTGGCTGTTTTAATGAAGGATCTCAATATATAAAAAATTACACCGCACGTTTGTAAGTAGTATTCACTTTATCCATCGTACCATTATTGCGTAATTCAAACTTGCAAACATGTTTATTGCATCTTAAATATATTAAATCAATGAGTCACATTCCACCCATACACTTACGAAGGTCAACCGCATGCTTACGACTTATTGATTAGGAAAGATATTTAGCATCTTATTGTTTTTCTTACGTATCAAAAAATGAACGTTTCTTGCCCAAGGTCATATATTTTAAATTGGAATGGCTGAGTAGAAATACTTACTGAGACTGTTGGTGAAAAGGGAGATTTGTTTTATAACAAATTTCGATCGTATTCCATGCGGTCGATTCGATAACTTTAGCTGTACCCTTAGCACGAACAGCTATCGAGAAAAAAACGCACGTAAAATTACTCGATAGACAATTCTCTATGGAAAATTTCATTTCGCTTATCGGCGATAGATGGCGCTGTACAAATTTCCAATACAAAATTTATCTATCGAATGATTTTACGCGCGTATTTTTTTTTCGATAGCTGTTCGTGCTAAGGGTACTGATCTATATAGGATGGAGGAGTCTGTTTTAAACTTATAAGTTAAACTGGAATAAGTATTATTTTACCATTGAAAATGGTTATCAGATGCAAATCGCCTAAAACGTATTTTTGGCCATATCTCCGAGGATTTTGGGAGGATCGAGGTGGGAATAGTACCAAAAGTTGAGGAATTTATCGAGACACGAGTGTAAATGTTTGGTAACTTTTTTGGAATTATGCAAAACTCGGGTAATTCTGGTTTCTTACGAAAAATAAAAAAAATAAAGTGTATTAGTTTGGCTACAAAATGGCAAAAACTTTTGAAAATCGGTTAATAATTGTAATAATTGTGATTGTGTAGGTGGTCCGAAAATTCGGGTGTTTCCGTACATAAACAGTGATGTAGTTTCTATGATTATTGACCGATCGTCATGGTAATAGTGTCAAAAGATGCAGAAGCAGACGAGAAGTGCAGTCATTGGAATTTTGAAAATTGGTTAATAATACCTATTTCGGCCGCGTCGAGGCAGTCAGCAGGCGCTTTTCTCGGCTTCGCCTCGTGTCACGATCGTAAAAATAAATAGGTCCTACCAGGTAACTTTAAAAATATAATAATATTTTGCCTTTGTTTTGATTTTGGTTTTTCGTAAATTTTTGGGTTCATTTTCAATGCTCCGATTCTTGCTGGGACTGTAAAATATGTGAATTTTTGATTGGTAAGTACCTACTTTCTTTGGAATTTTGGAATATACATATTAGTATACAAAAAAACGGATATGCATATTTCCACTAGTAGAACAATCAAGAGGTGTAATCATTTATAATTTATTCCACTGTGCTATGTCTGCTTTAGGTACCTATTTGTCCATTTATTTAGTCCATATTCTGTGGCAATAATAGCTAAACAATACAGAATGGGGCGTGCACTCAAAGAGAACTCAACAAACGATGCAAACTGTGTGGTGTGGCTGAAATATTTACATATTCACTGTTTAAAGGTAAAATAAATTTTAGCTTTACATTTGGGTGATTTAGTGAATAGAGATCGTAGGGAACTTATAATCGAAATTGTGACCAGTTGCACTATTATAATGGGGTCAATTTAAACTTGAAAATGTCACGCAACATTACCTACTGTCATCGTTGAAATTGCTCGTGTGAATGCACCCCTTTACAATGCGATGAAAATGGCAGGTAATTATCTACAATACGCATCGATATTCTCTATTCAGTCTGTCCCGCCGCCGACCAACCTTCGAATATTAAATTGTCAAATGAAACAAATGTATCGGACTGGACACAGTGTCTATTCGCTGTTTGAGTTACACAATTAGTAGTTCAATAAGAAATGCACTAGGTATTTGCCCCGCCACATACATACAGACGTAATCTGATTCGGAATTCCGACACTGAATATCGATAATGTATGAAAACTTCGAAATAAAATTATCGCATCAATGTTAGGTCCATAGATTTGTATGGATTTTCGGAATTCTGAATCAAAATTCCGTCTGTATATGGCGGATCTTATTCAAAACAAAGTACCCCCTTTACAAATTTTATAAGGCATTTACCGACTGGGACTACGGTTGAGCTTCGCCAATAATTTTCTTGTGTTTGAGCCATCACATCAGCGCGAAAAGCTTTTGTGTGGCCCAAGCACTACAAAACAAAGGTACCTAGGTATATTTTACTTACATGCCGCATTTCTTCAAGAAAAATTATGATGTGAGTAACATTAATTTTATTGAGTTTCCTTTATCTTGACGATTTAATTAACCTTGTAAGTTTTAGGTGCTCATGAAACCAATGTAATATTATACTGTTTTAACTTTTAAAGTAATGTTTTAATAAATTGTAACGTTATTTAGCAATGTCTAAACTAGTAAGACAAGATAAGAGAAGATAGATAAATAAAATTAACTCACCTATTAAACTAGACTAGTAATAGCTAAAAAACCAATCACAAGTAAGCATACAGGGGGTTATTAGCGCAAATAGAAAATTAGGCCAACGGCATAGTTAGTTAGTCTTAAGACTAAACGTCAATCGTCAGCTATTTGAAGTGAACGACGTGATGAAACTGCCTAACTGCAGGAAACACCAGTTTAAAAACCAGTTCCACGTATTTCGAAAGTTAAATGCAGTTTTTAACCTGTTCCCAGCAGGTGTCGGAGTCTTGGGCTTATTTATATTTTTTTGGTTAAAATATTGAATTTTGTCTGGATATGCTTTTATTGTAAGGAGTTTCAGCGTTGACGCAGAACCATTCACATCAAAATAGGCTTACATGTTTCCTTCGGTGCCTATAGTTATCAGTGACATGAGTCAGAAATAACCTACATCGTTTTTGGAATCACATCGTTTTTACATTTTCGTGTCATTATTGTAGATTCAATAAGGATCTACGGAAAAGTTAATTTTAAAATCTTTACTCCGATATCATTATTTTTTTAGGTAGGTACCTTTTCATACAATAATATGAAATTGGCTATCTATAATGAAAACGTGTAGCTAGCCGTTCATTTCATACTACTTATCTGAAATTTTGAAACTCTGTATAGAATACAATAGCTCCAACTCGGCACCAGTGCACAGAATATATAATAGTACTAACCAGTGTCCATTATTATGTAATACTTTAAGTAGATAACCGCTTACGTAGATAAATTACTACTTACGCTACGGGTTTCCGAACATCAATAAAGCACGTGCTTTCTTTAACTAATGGGTCACCTTGCAGGGATGGATGGAATTGGCGTTTTTTTCCTCACATATAGAGAACCTTGTCACTTCTATGATTTAAAATATTCATTAATTGCTTAATATTATATCGAATAATGACCATCATACAAAACTATTTATAGTAAAAAATCCTTTTTTACTTTTCTAAACATAAAAAAATACCTTATAAATGACGTACCTTACCAGAAATGACCACTTTAATTATTTTAACTTAGCCAAAACTTATTTTTTCGCTTAACCTAAGTGGCATACGTGATCTTAGTGCTTAAACATTAGTACATAGAGGTTAAAAACATAAAAGTTTGTAAAATTCTTAAATTACAAAACAAACCGCTTAAATTCCTCATATGAAGAATCAGCTGCTCATTATGGTATCTCCACCCTTATAAACCGTCGTTCTCAATTTGATCTTTGTAACCTATTTCAAATCATAAATAATCAAATGTACTGCCCTGATTTATTACCTAAGATAGGTTTCATCACTAAAAGTAAATTTCTAACGCGCCCCTCACGAGTCAAATCACTAAACGATAAGTATCTTAATGTCTTCGTGCCACCCACCGCAGGTAAAAATTATACACGTAATAGATATATATATATAAATAAATATAATGATGATTATTGTAATCTTGACATGGTTGATTCAGAAGTGGATATTTTCAGTAACTCTTTACCTAAATTCAAACGATTAATATGTGCAAACCTTAATACACAAAACGACTAATGTGTACCTACTACTGAAGTGTAAATTAGTTACTTACTACTGTTTTGTTTTTCGTTAAGTATTATGTATATAACTTGTCTGAATAATCATCCTTATCGGCACTATAGGTCTGTTATAGCTAGTAATATAGATATAAGCGCTTTTGTTTGAATGACTGTTTGTTGCCAAAAAAAGAATAAAGAATAAGCGTTCATGGTTGTTAAATAAATTAAGAAAATTTTAGTATAGAAAATGCAACTTTTTCAAAATTCTCTTTACAACACGCCGATTTTGTAAGTGGGGACCTATTATTTATTGTTAAAATTGCAAAGCCTCTATTTTATAACTCTTACTTTTCCGTATGCAACCCAGTTAATACTAGATTTCATCATATATCAGCTGCACGACACCCACTCACTGGGTATAGAGGCCTCTATAATATTAGATTTATTATTCTACATTAATTATGTGAATGTTTTTGGTTAGTAATAGTAAGAAAATTGCAACTAAGAACGGAAATAACGTCTCATTTTTTTAATACTTATGTGGGGTTATGAATCATTATTTGATAGTATTTATGTATCTTGCAGCAAAATTCTTTATGTAGGTATGTTAGAAATTCACAAGTTACAATGTCTTCCCGAAAATTAAGTGTCACTTAGTTAGAAACTACAGAACTGCGTGTCACTTTCTACAAGTGTATTATTGGCCACTGAATGCATGAATAGTGAAAATATTTATATATATGCTTAACTAGCGGCCCGCCCTCGCTTCGCTTCGTTAAACTATAGATTTTGTAAATAAAGATTCGTCTTTAAAATGTTTTTTTGTTTTTTTGTCCCTAAATCTATAAAAGCGGAATATCTCACCATGAATTGCTGTGTTATATTTCAACCAATTTACACAAAACCTTGAGAAATTATATAGGTACCTATACCTTTCAGTGGCGAGGGGTGAAATTATGGCGAAAGTAAGCCGTTCTACAAAAATGTTGTGATCTGCATAGTGAATCGATGGGGTGGAATTTCTAAAAGCCTTATACACGCTGAAATTTTAATCATTTGGTTCCCGCATGGGCCAAACAGCTATAGGGCCAACCCTCATATCGCGAAAAAACAGCTGTTCCATACAAAAGCGCAATACCTACTCGACCTTAATGTGTGGAACAGCTGTTTTTTTTTCGCGCCCCATAGAGGGTTGGCCCCATAGTAAAAGTTGCTTGTAATCATGAGTGGAACCACCCCACCAAAATTTCATGCTGTATACATATGGGATGGGTAAGTATATGGGAATTGGTTTGTATGGACCCTTCGGATTTGCTACCTCACTCTATCTAGTGAAACCCGCATGAATATCCGTGCAGTATAGTTATTGAGTTTATCGCGAACAGACAGACTGACGCGGCGGCGGAGGACTTTGTTTTATAATAATTGTAGTGACGATAAAACCAATATGTGCAGTAAAAGTAAGTGTTTTTTTTGCACTTATCATGAGAGTAACAGAAGTTGCAACGATATTGCAACATGATCTTGCAGTTGACTCACAGTAACTGGAAAGTAAAGGGAAAAATGTCAACAACGTTCATTTGAGGCCAGAAAATAAATGAGCTAATTCTTCACATTTTTATCTTCTATTCGAATAAAAAATAATTAAATCTAGAAATGTACACATACTTCAAATAATCAGTCCGGTACAGAGAATATCTTGTTATATGTATAGAATTATAAAAAAAAACAAAAAAAAATTCTCATCGAGTTTTTGAAATTAACTGTTTTCTACTTGTACAGATTAGCAATGTTTAGGCTTTTTATGTTAAATAATAAACTAAAAATAATCGACTTGTCACCAGTCAGCTACTTTAGAGAACTAAATAAATTATGAATAATGTACGCAAATGGTTAAAATCTAAAAAAAATATACTTATGTCAAATGTTAAAACTCGTATCATATTGAAATTAACTCGCATATATTCAGGAGAATTTCTTCTAAAATTAAATCACAGATATTTGATGCGTTTGAAAAATGGTGTACTGTACAGAGTACCTTATACACCTTCCTAAAAGGAAAATGGTTGCAAGTTCAAAAGTATACCTCAGTACAGTAAGAATTTTTCTTCTGTTTTCAATCTAAACAGCATCTGGCATACAATCCATTCCGCAGTGCCAATACGCTATGCACTGCAGTTTGCACGTTCAGACAGCTAAATTGATTGCATTCTGTATTGTATCAGACGCTCACGCGATTCGTACTAAATATTGGTTAGGTTAGATACGCCGGCGGGCAAGTCTATATAAGCAGGCAAGTCCCACATACGAACCATCTGCTCGCAGGTGAGGCGGGTTATGCGTGATCATTTTCGAGTTAAAAAAACAAGTAAGTAGGTAGGTAATACCTATACTAATTATTATAGAAGGCCGGACACAGCCAGCGGCGCGGCGGGGTGTGACGACGACCGTTGACAATTACTCGACACAACAACGTCACGGCTCGTTGTCTGACCAGCTGGCAAACTTGATTGCTGGGCTAATATCACAGATTTATAAATATAGGCCAATTTTAGTCTTTGTATAGAGAATGTCACTATCGAATGTATCCGCCAGGTACTATGGTACCTCAATGAATAAGAATCAAGTGACGTTTTTAAGATTTTGAACGAATAAACAACGTAATGATGTTATATTTATGATAAAAAAATTAATATTACATTCCGCATGTTTGACAAAAAAATAGACTATATTACCGGAAACAGTTTTACTGTGAATAGAAATAAAACAACTCATTATTATGGCCAGTTATTTCGCACCTTCTTGCCAGCACATATCCATCAGTTATCTCATATGTTAGTCTCTCACTACCCACATTTACGTAATAGAAGAAAGTGATAGTATGTAACGTAATGTTAGTGTTTTACGTGGCCGAGTAAACTAGTGGAGATACTCACATTTCGTTCATTCCTCAATTATAATTTTCTTTGCCAACTCACTTAATGAACAAATACATTTGTTTAAAAGTCAAGTAGGTATGTATGTAGCGTATCATGACTAAACAAAACATACTTAGCTCTACAATTCACATGTCCCAGTTTTAAACTAATTATCGAAAAATATGAATTGACTTTTATTCCAACGTCCAAAATGTTATATTTAGTAGTAAGTATGTTATGATCCAAATATCAAATGTTATTATTTCAAATTTTACTTAGAAGATATTAAAAAAAAAATACTTCAAGAAATTGATACCACTTCATTTTTACCTCTACAAATTATAGGTAGTATCTACCCAGAGAGAGAGAAGACGTCATGATACAATCTCTATGTTGAAAAAAACAAAATTACATTAGGTACATTATTACATTTTTATTCAATAAAGTTTTAAGGAATTCAACTAGTTATAATATCTTCTTAGTAACTTTGAAGTTTCCAAAAAAACAGACAAAGCGTAGCGTGGTTTTCAAATTTCTGATTAGTATTTGAATTCAGGAGAATGCAAATGTTTGCAAATTTATGCGGGACTTAAGATTAAAAATTTACATAATCAGCCGGCAGTTTAGCCGTCAATTTAATTGAACATCTGACAGCGTTACACAAAGCTATTTTACCGTTTACTTGATTCGTTATTTTATTTACAGTTTACTTTTTTATGATTAAATACGGCATTAGTTTTAAATAGATACCTTATGACAACCGATTTTGCAAAACGATCTTAGCAGGTATAGAAAGTTGGCTTCCATAAGGATTTAAACATTATGAAAAAGAACTGCAAGTTTCCTATTGATTTTTGCAAATTAATAAAGATCTATAATATCCCATTCTTCGCTATTTAAAGTTATTTTCGCTATGATGAGCAAGATGGTGACCAAATCAAAAATTGAAAACATAAAATAAGTACTTAAGTGCTTTTTAAAATTTTCTTCGAAATTTTTGTTTTTATAACCTAGTCATAGATATTTTTATGAAGATCGTTTGAACGTGATCTATTAATGGCCGCCAATAAACTTGTTTATCATCTATTTTTACTTTTATCTCTTAAAAGTTTAATATCTCTTTTCTTAAAGTTAAAGCTGACAGTAACGCTGTTTTTGTATTTAATTTGAAGCGGTTTTACAACACTGTTTGGTGAACCCGCGGAGTTATAAGGATTTATGTAGATTAGTATTCATTTGGTAAACAAATTCAATTTTCCCGAACTTCCTCAGTGGTGATGATTCCGGGTGTAGTATGCGCTTATACTTTTGGCCTTATCGTTACTTAACATCAGGTAGGTGAAAGCCAAGCACTATCGGGTTGTGGATAAAAAATACTTTTATGTTTTCATTTAAAAAAATACTTGCAGTTTGCACCAAGAGGGAGGCAGAATCTATTTCCACCAACTTTATTTACAGGTGCAACAATATTAACATAACACATAAGTAAATGTCTTCTAACAATGGTTGATTTAATACCTACTCAATTAAATATTTTGTCAACGATAGATGATATTATTATTCGAGTCACATAACTGTGACAAAAATTAAAAACAGTGACTATGTTAAATCATTTTTTGTATCAAAATGTTCTTATTCTATTGTAATGGTAATACCCACTTTTATCGTGTACGTACTTACATAAATAGTTCTGTAGCAAAGGCTATTCATTTTTTTTGTAACCCTGAGCTCGCAAATAATCCATTCCACGTTATTATACAGTGGAGCTTCACTACCATTAGTGTGTGTGGTGTATAACAATTACGATCGTTTTACTTCGTTTCTTTTTTCCGGTAGACCAGTAGTCACGCCACATCAGTCCGATCGGGTGTTATGAGTGAAATATAAAAACCTCACATCCGTTACCCGATGCGACACGATAATCACTCGACAGTGGTCACTAACCCATATTAGTTTAAAGTAGGTTTTCTGTTGGATTTGTTTGAAGGGGTGCATGTAGGAGCGGCCCTTATAAAAGAGTTCAACGCACTAGGGAGCTTTGTTGAGATGCGTTCATGCGAAACCATAACCTAACCTACATCTATGTATGATAGGGTTTAGCTTTGACTATTTAACGTGAATTAATGCCGTACAAGTTTGCAATAAATAGGCAAAAAATTGCGGTCATTAAAGACTCTCTATAAGTAGGTTATACAAAATGCTACTCCAATTACTTTTTTACCTTACAAACTTTTCATATAAGTATCTGTAAACTTTCTAGAATCGCTTCACTTAATACTCAAAAGGCTAGCCAAAGGTTATGACGTGTCGCGCCCACATTACTTGAGACGGATGTGAGAAATAAGTGTATGCAAATATAGACTTACTTAACGAGGGCAAGGGGTCCTGAGACTGCACTCCCTCTGTGACACAGAACTAGGGCACTTTGACCGATGACAAGAGGAAAACACAACAATAACACTTTTATAAAACATTCACTGCACTACAGCTGCTGTGCTAACAAAGCTCAACTGTTCTTATGGAGAAAAGATCAGAGAGGCTTTATTTTTTGAGTATTAATCAGCACGTATGCGGAAGAATACGCGACGAAATTCCATTTTTGAATGTCGGAGGCATCGCCTCTGTGGTGCGCGCGGCTCAAATGTCAAGCGGTGCGCAGACGCAGCCCGCCCGCGCCCAGCCTCGTGACGTCACGCAGGTATTCAAAATGGCGGAGCGGAATTCGAGAGCCTACATCGGGTACGTACTGGCAGCAAAGCAAACGCTTTTGTGTCAAACCACATTTTTTATTGATTTGCTAATTTGCATGACGCATGATTCATTAATTTTAGCAATAAGTGTTTCTGTTACTTTATTATGGTCGAATGTTTATGAATAATGTTTTAGTTTAGGTTTAATAACTAATTAATCAAAATAAGTGCCTATTGATAGGACAAATATGTCACAGTAAAACATGTTTTAGAAAAAAAACATTCGTTCATTAAAATAATTTTAACGAATAGTTGTTTTAGTGTCTTATTTAATATAATTACTTATTAACTAATGTCAATTGATGAATTCCAAATAAACCTTGAGCTAATTAGAACTCCGATAGCTTACCTAGTGATATAAGACTTGATTACCTTGTAGCTATTGTTAGCGAAATCCAGCTTAAAGACACTTGAAATACTTTTGTACGCACAGTACAAGGCCCCTTTCTCTGTCTATAGGCTGAGACAGGTAGACATATTCATTCATAGCTATTAAGAGAGAAAGAGATGTAAAATAAGAAAATTCTATATGGCCGTATTAAAGCCGTATTATTATAAATTCATTCTGCTATTTGGTTTACGTTGATCGTCACTTGTTTTGGAACGAACTATTTCAGACTTTATTTCTCGGTGAAAGTGTTTCTAATTGTACACAGAAGAATGTGTGCAGTAAAATCTTTAATCGGACACGTAAATACTTATGTTTCTCACGACTCGGTAATGTACTGACTTAATTTGCATTCATAAATAACTGCGGATCTGCGGATTCTTTCTCGAGGCATTAGTTAGGCAAATGTCGGTATTTAGCAGATACCAATGTCGATTTGAATGTTCAATCATTTCGTTTTCCATAACGATAAGTAGTTAAAAACTGCATCAATAATTTTTTTAAGGAAATGTTTTGAAGCAACCGTTTATTTATCTAATTAGGTACAATTAGAATATCAATAATCACGTACATATACTGAATACAAAGTTAAGGTGACTATATCACCGAAAGTGCCGCCCTCAGAGGTTAGAAAATGATTTTAATGAAACTTTACGTGGATTTTTTAGGGCCCATGGTCTAGTATTTTTAGAAGGTATCACTACATGCCCTCGTAGTCATTCGAAGAAGTAGATAGCAAATTTGTCAAAAACGGCCACTTTTAGCAGTTTTGCTATCTACTTTTAGCAGTGACTACGAGGGAATATTAGTGATATCTTCTAAAAATACTAGACCATGGGCCCTAAAATTTCCACGTAACGTTTTATTGAAATTGTGTATTTAGAATTTCAATATTAAATAAAATTCACCGCGGCGCCACTTTCGCTCAGGGTGCCACCTTAAATGAATGTAGCAAAAAATCTTACATAACATGAACTCTCAACTCACTACAAGTCGAAAGACAAAAAAATCCAGTAAAAAATATGTAAAGAAATCTAAAAAAAATAAACAAAATTAAGATATTATTATAGGGTTTGTGAGTATCATACCATGACTTTCAGCAGTTTATGTTTGAACTGTGTTTTAGAATCGTAGAAGATGACAAATCATCACAATGCATTTTGTAATAAAATGTATTTTAGAGAAGTAGCCAATTAAAAAAACAGGTTTTGTAAAATCTTATTAATTCTAATCCTGATCGTAGCAGTTGTTCAGTCTATTTAATTAATGCCGAAAATATAAAAATACCAAATTCGAATGCCTCTGAGACTGAGAACTTAAGAATCAGATAATATCTAATTAGTATAACATCAAGCACTACACTATAGAGTGCGATTAAATTGACAATTACAACTGAAGTGACTAACTTCAGAGCGCTTGCGGTACAAAACGACGTATTCTAATCTGTAATAAGTATTCTATTTCACTCGATCACGTTTGTCAAGCAACACTCGGTCCGGCCAGGTGTCGGATGGGTGACCGTAAAGTGGCATTACAACTGAGCGCTTCCGTGCTTCGGAGGGCACGTTAAACCGTCGGTCCCGGCCGTTGTCAATTGATAACAGTCGATAAGCCAAGTTAGAGGCCTTACAGGCGGCTTGATTAACTCTGACACCAGAGGTGGCCACTAATCCTCATTCGATAAGAAGAAGAAGATTCTATTTTCCATAGATTCTCAAGTGAAGTTAGTAAATTGCTTTCCGCACAAGACTTGTAAAGTGCTTTTCTCAAGTTTTTTTTTTGTCAAAAGTGTAATTTTTATGTAGGTTCGTGTGGCTAGTCATGGTTCTACAGTTTTGAATTTAGAATACTACTTCTCTACTATTACTTCGGGAAATAAGTTTGTATTGAAATTCGTTTCCGTACTGATAATTATTATTATTTGAATTGTACCTAGTAGTTGTGTTGTAGTATACCAGTGTTGTTCCTGGAAAATTTAGGATTGCCGTATTCAAAATCAAAAAAGACAAGTCGACTAAAAAGATGGAAACAAGATTAAATAAATATTAAAGGCAACATGTCATAATAACATGCAGTCGGAGGCATGCATAAAGAAAGTGACATTATGAATGATTGAATTATATGCCTCCGACTGCATGTTATTATGACATGTTGCCTTTAATATTTATTTAATCTTGTTTCCATCTTTTCAGACGACTTGTCTTTTATGCAGGCGGGTTTTTTTTATTTTTCTCTTTTTAGTTATTATATATTACGGTCATGATATACCTTTGTGAAATCCTTATAATAAGCCCTTTAATTTGACACCCATATTGCAGTATTCTAAAAAAAAATTATTTTTTTCACTACGTATAATAGCACCTTACAGCCGCCATGTTGGTTTTTTTATAACGCCACCTTCTTAAAAACACTTGGGCTGAAAAGACAAATCTAACGATATCTAAATCATAGAAATCCGTTCAGCCGTTTGAAAGATATGAGGTAATAAAGAATATTACATACAAACATACATACATACAAACATACTAACAAGATACGCGCGAAAAACATAACCCGCAGTCGGGAAAAATTGCCGTAAAAAGCCATAAACTATAAAAAATTGCCGTAATTTGAAAAATATCATGAATTTTATCAATGAAAATTGCCGTATTTGTATGGACAGCGTTGTTGGATGGTGCCGTATTTCGAGTCAAATTCGACCTGGATTACCTTAGAATACGAAAATTGCCGAATCAAGAACAACACTGACTGTACTACGGTACTGTGACTACGGGCAAGAAGGGTATTATTTCAGAGTACTACTTATAATTTTTTCTGCTTTACTTATTACAATAAATTCATATTATTATTTTCATGTTGTGGATCACACGACATCTCTTTGGATTATAGTCGATGTAAACCATTTTTATAACCGCAATAACAAGAAAGCATCAGTCTGACTAAAGAACGTTTATGTGAAAGTCTCCGTAAGCACAGCCATTAGACAATTTTTTTACGCTCGGTAATTTCAAACAACCGTGACAATGACATAACATGGAGATATTCAAAGGTAACTTGTATTTTATGACTATACTAGCGGCCGCCCGCGACTTCGTCTGCGTGGAATGTTTTTACTATCTCTCGGGAACAGTACCTTTTTTCTTGATGAAAAGTACCCTATGTACTTCTCTGTACCCTTGAGAACGTGTATGCAAAATTTCATGATGATCGGTTCAGTAGTTAAGATGTGAAGGCGTAACAAACAAACGGACTTCGCATTCGCAGCGACCGCCTGCAACTTTATCTGCGAGGGACAGTTTTTTTTCTTAGGGAACTGTATTTTTTTTCTAGATGAAAGGTACCCTATGTCCTTTTCTGTAACCCTGACTGTATGTGTATTTAAAATTTTATGATTATAGGTTCAGTAGTTAAGACGTGAAGGCGTAACAAACAAACTGACTTTCACATTTATAAATTAGTAAGGATAGCTACGTTATGTGAGCGTTAATCAAGGGATTTAATTAATTAAGATAAGCCTACGTTATGTCAGAAAATATCTAACCTAATATATTCCATAAGTACCTAACTAGATATTATACTAATTAATGTATTCTATAAGCAGCTACTTAACAATTTTCAAACGAAAGTTATTAAGAAAACACCGAAAATAATACCGAAATTAAGTAAATAACAATAACACGATAAATAACCAAAACTGCTGTTATGGCCGATAATGTTACGTACGACCATACCTTGATCGTTTATTGAAGTTACGTGTCGATTACATGATTTTTTTGTAGTAATTTCAGTAATAATGAGTTGTAATTATTAAAAAATTACTTACACAACTGCAATCATAATCCAATTAGGCAATTATTGGCACTAACCACAAAACGTTTTTGTTTTAAGCAACTATGACCTACTTACATTTTATTAGTTTCTAAGAGTTTTTAAAATTTCTCAAAGTAACACATTTTTTACTGTACGCCTAAAGAAAGTCTTTTTCTTTCATTATGAGGTAGAATGTGAGATTAATCAAATTAATTGAAACCAATAATATATATAATATTTTCAATTTTTTTAAAGACATTGAAAACTGGTTTCTGCTGGTAAGTACCTAGTTAGCAGTTAACTCTTAGCTCGAATATCCTTATAATAGGTATTAAACTGGTATTAAACATTATTGTGCATGAGTATTTCGTGCTAAACTAAGAGTGTGAAGTTTTGCCTGCTGTGCGCTGTTGTGCACGCTGCGTACTCCATTAATGTCAGTTGTTAAATATTATTATATTTTTAACGCAGAGAAAATTGTAAAACAAACTTTTTTATTTTAAATATAGGTACTACGTTTTCATATAAATTTTCAGATATTCATTCATGGGTGGATAAAAGGATGGGAAAATAATAGGGGATTTCATTATTTTCAATAGAACTTTCTTTCATGGAGACTTAGACATACATAATAATGTATTTATGTAAAAACGTTTAACTTTGTAAAACATAAACCTCAAAAGCTATTTGGCAGTCAAAACTCGAAATAAAAATATGTTTACTTAACGCCATTAACTAACAAACTACAAACCATTAGTGGTCAACGAAAGTTCGTAATTAGAAAAGCCTAATGATGGCTAACTTTGTCACTTTCACACTAGTGTGTGGCCCTGGTTCTCCTCGCTTTCTTGCAGTACACCCAATTACACGGCCAGTGACGACTTTCTACACAATAAGCCATTTAAGTTGTTAAGAAATGAAAATGGAGCAGCGATAGAGTGATTGTGCCAAGAATAATAACTATGTATCTACTTACTTGAAATATAAGTAACATATTTACGTACATTTAATATTCATTCAAGGGGCTAAAAGATTACTAAGGCGTACCTATGTGATTTTCGTGCGTAGGTTTTTACAATGAAATGGAAAGGTGATTTCAGTCTTTTGGAATTAACACACACTTACCAATGTTCATACATATCGACAGTTGACAAATAGTGTACGCTTTTAGTTACATACTTTCTTGATATCAAAAAGATAATAATTTAACGACATTGACGTTTAATATAGAGTTGACGATCAAAAGGCGACTATTCTCTATAAATCGGTTTTAGTTATGTTGCGCTACACGAATGTCACGAATACTATGAAAAAATAGGGTGATTTTGTTTCCATATTATCCTAATACATAAATTATAAAACAAAGTCCCTCGCCGCGTCTGTCTGTCTGACTGTCTGTCTGTCTGTCTGTTCACGATTAACTCGTAAACTACTAAACGGATTTTCATGCGGTTTTCAGCAAACGATAGAGTAATTCTTGAGGAAGGATATAGTGTATAATAAATTGAGGTTTTATGTAAATTGATAGAAATATGACGATAATTGTTGAAGGAGTCGCCAAAAATTAAGCCGTCTGAAAGCTTGCTTCGAAATCGCTGCCTAAACCTTTCGAGCTACAATAAAATAATGTATGAAGGAATTATTTCTTTGTTATAGGTCTACAAAAAAGTCCGCGATGGTATATGTCTATCTTTTAAGGATAGCTTACTATGGCCATTTAAACTTTTTTCAAAATGGTCACAAATAATGTGGTAATTGGAAAGGAATTTCGACGGAAACAGATTAATCCTTATCAAATAAAATGCGTTCGTTACCATAAGCGTTTCATGCACATAATTTTAGGTCTACACTATATAGTTTAAATAAATATCTTAGGAGTTATCGCAAAAAGTTTACGCGCGCGAAAATAAATTCAAGCGCGTTTCTCACACCGATGATGACGGGACTCGAATGTGACGGGTACAGACGTTTGGAGCGAAAAGAAAGGAACCGAAGCGAAGCGAGGGCGGGTCGCTAGTTTACATATATATATAATAAAAAAATAAGCTGGTAATATAGACAGATTAAAGGTATTACCTACTTATAAATACAAGATAACAAACAGGAGAAAAGAGTGCCTGTAAATGTTTTATGTTGTAACTCCCTCGTCTCATAGGCACATGATAGCCAAATCCTCTTGAATAATTCCCTTCAACGTATTTTCGAGTTAGGTTTTTCTGCTAATTCGATCTCAGTGAACGTTTAATTTACATCGGACGTCATCCAATTAGGTAAGCCGATTAGACTGTGTCGGGCTGGCAGAAGATTTGCGTGCTAAAGGGCGAAATAATCTATTGGTAAGTAATTCCATCCAGGATAACGTTAATACGATCTTGCGTAATACCACTACGTTATCCTGTTGAAACAAAACATGACGTGCAACATTATTGATTTAAAATAAATCAGTAACACGGGAATGTGTTAACTCATAGAACAAAGAAGAAAAATCAATTTTTATGCTTCTTTTGAACTTCGTTTGTGCGTTTCGTCGCATAATGCCTAATTCGCGAAATGGCACCCGAGTCTGTAATTCGCGATAATTCGCGAATGGACTAATTCTTAAAAAGACTAATTCGCGAAATGGCTAGTTCTGAAAAGGACTAATTCGTGAAATGGCTTATTCTCAAAAGGACTAATTCGCAAAATGGCCAACTTTTACCAATGCATAACAGCATAAACAAATCATTTTATTATACACTTAAAATAAAACTAATAAATAAACACTTAAAATAAGATAATCAGTTTTTATTTTGTTTGTTTGTTTTATTTATGAAATGCAAAAAAAAACTGCATTTATTTTAATTTAAAATAAAATAATCAGCTTTGTTTTACATTTCATTTATAAAAATAATAGCCATAAACATAATAAAATGTTTTGTTGTGCTGTCATGCGTTGGTAAAAGTTGGCCATTTTGCGAATTAGTCATTTTGAGAATTACCCATTTCACGAATTAGTCCTATTCAGAATTAAAGCTCTTGGAGCAAACCCATTAAATATAAAAAAAATATTGCCATTTCGCGAATTAGGCATTATGCGACTAAACGGTTTGTGGTCTAAAAGTATATCTTGATACGAGTTTCTAGAGCCTTATTATTTCCTTAAAAAAATAAGTAAGTATTTCCTATTCCGTTTATCATCACCAGCCTTGTAATTTCATAATAAGTACTTAACTAACTAAACCCGAATTGAAGTGAACAACAATGGATTACATCAGAGATATGAATTGGCTATAACAAATCACTAAAGTAAGTGGAATATCGCATGTTGGTTTTCTGGGAGCGGCCAATCCCTAGCGCATTATCCAGTTCGCTCTGAGCCTTGTACTTGTATCTTTAGTTAGCGAATGATATCCGACATTGTTACATATCCTTAATATTTTTAAGTAACATAATATTAGAATAGATCTGTAATTTGGTAAAGTGTTTCTCATATTTGCAATAAAAGAGTTACTTTTTTCCTAAAGAAAACAGCCAAGAAGGATCAAAATAAGCACTGTCATAGGTAATAATTAATAGGACGTTTTGTTACATTTTACTATTTATGTGGCGGGATGTAGGTACGAGTAATGCAATCTATTATTTGTTACGTCTCTGACGTTATAGAAATCGGTCACACGAAAATCATAAATAAATGACTACAAATAAATAAAATACTACTTTAAGCTTATACAACGTATAAAAGCATAGTAATATCAAAATTTAAATGTTTGCTAGTCAGTACATCCCTAGTAGGCGCATAAAAGAAGCTTTATCTGGACATAATTCGTAAACTCGTTGTTTTTATTATTTTATCGGGGATTGATATTAAGTGTCAAATATTAATTAGATATATGATGTAAAAAATCCGCGGTGGTAACCGTTTTATATAAAAATCATGAGATTTCGTACACTACCTAACTTTTTCCTAAAAGCAAAATAGGTAACCAAATACCTCGTTAGTATAATTTTAAGGTGCATTCAAATGCAATCACATAATAGCAAAATTAAACTGAAACCAAATTCGTATGCTTGTTTTTTTTCAAAGTATTCATCTAATCTCAATATCTAGATAAGCCAAAATGGTAACTATGATGTTTGTTTTTTTTTAAGCTATAATGCGTCTTTTTAGACATTTAAGCCAAAAATTAAACATTTATGTTTTACGTTTCCATAATTATGTATTTCTCAGTAGTCCAAAATCGTAACTGTGATTTTATTGTTTAATAATAGGTTTTTGTGTACTACAATAATGTTTTCATCAAAATTAAACATGTAAATGTCACGCTTAAGAAATTGAAAATACGCGCAAGCAAGTAGTGGAGCATTGCAAAGATAACCGCCCGGCGCGGCGAGCCGCCGCGCGCCGCCGCCGCCGCCGCGCGCGCGGCGACATGTCAATACCTACCTACCTACCTAGACCGGTAGGGGGTAACGACACACTATTCACAATTTGTGTCATTTTAATAAAAAAAATAAAATGATCAATGGAATCTTATATTACATACAGTTGAAAAATGGAGCATTTTGGCGCGTTGTCTTGTCTTTTGAGTTGCGTACGAGCGAGTTTAGGTAGATAAGTAAAAGTGTTTGTAAGAATAGCGTCTTTTTTATACTGAGCCAGCACAATGTCCGACTTCAAAGTAGGCACTGAAGTTCGGCGATCGATAGGTACCTAGGTAACGAGTAGGTAATGTAGGTATATGAACGAATACATGACATTTGGATTTTACTGTGTTAAGTATTATTGTCGTATTACCTACAGTCTGACTGATGTCATATAGGCGCATAAAATAAGCTATAATTGGACATAATTCGTAAACTGAAATTTTCTTTTTCTATGGCATAAAGTATTGTTAGTTATAGATAAAATAAAAAGAATTAAACATTTTGAAACTCCGCATCAAAGTAAAAAAAAATAAAAACTAGATTTTCAACATATTTTGATTTCAACATTACAGCATAATAAATAACTTTGTAAAAGTATCTGTGTTATGTTAAGACGCTTGCATGTCAGGTTTATAAATTAAAATTAAACTAATTGATCAATCGGGACTTTCATTATTAAAAAAGGTTCAGGAAAATGCAGATGTTTTGGTTTATCTTACCAGAAATTATAGATAACTGCAATTCAACAATTTATTCTGGATAGTATATAATGTGTGTTAATAAATTGTTAAAAATTAAACAGATTCTCTTTGCGGATTTCTATTTTTAGAACTAAGCCACAAATAATTGTAATTTTTGGAAAACCAAAATACATAACTACTTCAAAAGTGTTTAATTTGTGCCTCCAAAATATTATTAGTACTGTAAGAAACAAATTAAACAATAAATGTCCGCGATTATTCATTAATTGATTTTTCTTAGTTAGGTACGTTTTAATATAAACGTTATTTCTTGCAAAATAAGGTCGTTATTTGTTTGTGTACCAACTTCCAACCGTGCTGTCGCGAGTCGCGAGGCCGAGTAGGTACCAATATTATCTTTATTATGCTACGGCTCCACATGAGTTAATGTTAACGTTAATTTTAATGTCCAACTACGCGCATTATATATTTTTAGTACCTACTTACTTACTGTCGTTTGTAAATTAAGGCGCCGTAGTACCTATCTACTACTAGCGCCACCAATACATTGATTTTAAGTACTCGTAAAAGTCGTAAACCAAGTAATTATTTAAAAAACGCTAAGATCATGCCATCCTAAACTGTCTCTAATATTTTTTGAATAACTCTTCAACAGTGTCCATTCTTGTGGCCACTTTGAGCTGGATTTTAAAACTTACAGAAAGAATGAAAACTGTTGAAGAGTTATTCAAAAAAATTTAGAGACAGTTTAGGAGGGCACGATCTTAGCTTTTTTAACCGACTTCCAAAAAAGAAGGAGGTTCTATGTTCGTCTGTATATTTGTTTTTTTTTTTCTTTTTTTTTGTGTATGTCCACCGATTACTCGAAGACGGCTGGACCGATTGAAATGATTCCAAGTTGGCCCCATTTTTTAAAATTTGGAAATCGGTTCAGTACTTTTCAAGTAATCTTGAAAAAAGCACGAAAATAGTATGATTTTGTGTGAATGAACTCGATGATATGCTTTGTTTATGAACTGAATAAGATAATTATTTTTTTGTAGGAAGAGGGATATCTTAAGTGTAGGTTCTTTAACCGACTTAAAAAAGGAGGTTCTCTGTATGTATGTTTCTCCGCGATTATCTTACGTTTGGCGGAGCTGATTTTTCTACATAATATGTAAAAAAAATATTATAATAGGTATACCTTACCTACAAGGTACCCACACTAAAAATAAAAAAATAAAAAATAGTTTAAAAAAAACAAAAAACCGACTTCAAAAAACCTACCTTTATAAAGCAAGAAATAATATTCGTAATAATAAAAATACGTCTATTGAAATCGGGTGGGGCTTTTAGAATAAAAAAAAGGAATCTGTACTCCAGCCCCACCCGACTTCAATAGACGTATTTTTATTATTACGAATATTATTTCTTGCTTTTTAATAGGAGCCATAATAGTCCGTTCGTTTCGGTCGGGTAACTATAGTACCTACGAATCCTATTCCGGAGGGTGACTTGCCTAGTATCCGGCCTTTTAAAGAAGTAGACGATTTTAAACACTTTATAACTTAATAAATAGTAATGACCTCAAATAATTTTATGTGGTTGGATTAAATATCCTTGGGGATTGCCTTGATTTTTATTTTTATTTTAGATTAGTCAGTTTTGTCATTAAACATTATTTTACAAAAAAGTGTTTTTTCCCAGTATACAATACAGCCGTCTTATTCGTAATTCCGGCCTTCTTGTGCTCAGCTCAGTATGTGGCCGCCACCTTTCAGGAAGCTTTTTATTAAAAAAAGTTTTGTTTTGTTTTATTATATGTTTTATTTTCAATAACTTTCAGATAAGTTTATATAATTTTTATCGGAAAGTGATTGAAATATCACAGAAGTTAACCTTCTCCATATTTATGTGATCCTGGTACTTTGGAGACGTTTTTATTCAAAAACAAAAAAAAATATCCAAATTCCAAACTGAAAATACACTAGGTATAAACGCAAAAATATATATCAAAAAGTGATTGAAAATATTACAACTAAATGTCGGCATTTGTCGACTAAACCGGCCAATTGATGTCACTGATTTAAAAATAACGTGGTTTCCCAGTTTATTTGTTTTTACACAATATAGGTAACAACCAACGGCAATGGGAAATGTCTGAAAAAAAAACTGGCTTAATATTTTTTACATTTAGTTGGAAATAAGCTCCTTTAATCGGTTTTTCAGCCCCTTTATTGCGTTGCGTCTTTACACGCGCAGTCAAGGAACTATGCTATTTTCCATGGTTCCGCAGTTTTTTCCAGACCCACGGCTTGTATATAAAATCTGAAGTTCTGCACGATAGGGCATGGAATACCGGAATGATTTTCATACCGGTATTGATACCGGTGTTGAAATTTCAATTACCGGTTTATATTATTAAGCTTTATTTGCGGAAAGTGATTAAAGCTTTATGTCAGAAACACTCAAACTATTCACCAACTCCCTAGAAACAACAAAATGAGTTATTAAAGTACAGGTAATTAAGAATACTAAAGACAATACGTTATTTGATCCAAAAACTATTTATATTGTTTCATTGGCACAAATATCGCAATCAAATCCTTGGTATTAGGAAAATGATAAGAAAACATGTAACAAAGGCGCAATTTTACATACCAATCAAAGGCTTTCTCATAAGAAAGGCTTTCTCAAAGAAAGCCTTTGATTGGATAGAAACCTGGGTGGTATTGCAGTCTGTCCTAAGGTGCCAAGTAGACTACAGGTATATCGAGGTGTTGAGGTACTTTTACGAAAATGCCACCATGTCGATCCGAGTACAGAACCTGAATACAAATCCTATTCAACTGCAGCTAGGTGTGAGACAGGGAGATGTTAACTCTCCGAAACTGTTCATAGCTGAGTTAGATGTCATCTTTAAACTCTTAGACTGGAAAAGACTCGGCATCAACATTAATGACCAGCACCTTCGTTTTACCGATAATATAATTCTGATGGCTGAGACCTTGGAAGACCTGAACACAATGCTCGAAGATATACAAACACAATACAAATAACTTTATTTGCTCTCCGTAGTGCTTCCCAAACAGTAGGTCTTGGGATGATCAGGTTGTACCCGCTCCGCTCATGTTCATGTTGGGAACACTAGCCTTAAAGTTATTGACCATTACGTATACTTTTTTTATATTATTTGTTTCTCTTTTGGTATTTGTCGAACTTATTGTTTTTTTTATTTTTAGTTAATTGTGTTTTTGTTTCGTACTAGTTTACCAGAGGAAGCGATTTGATACTTCTCTCCAGTTTTGAAGAAGATTAAGTAGATTAATGTGATTACGTATTTTGTGTGTTAGGTAAGTCCAAGTTCGAGAAAGAGATATCTCATCGAATCCAACTCAGATGTCAGCATTCGGGAAGCTTCGGACTTACCTCAGTGTCTCAAGACGAAAGTCTATGACCAGTATGTGTTACCAGTGATGATTTACGGCAGTGAACCGTGGTCGCTAACTATGGACCTCATAAGGAGGCTTATGGTCACCCAGAGTGCAATGGAGAGAGCCATGCTTGGCGTTTCCCTGCGTGATCGAATCAGAAATGAGGAGATCCATAGGTGAACTAAAGTAACCGACATCGCTTGAAAGATTGCTCAGCTGAAGTGGCAGGGGGCGGGAAAGGACACACAAACACACGGGGGCGAGAAGAACCGATGGCTGTGGTTGGGGCGGAAAGGTTCTGGAATGGCTCGCGCGCACCGGACGACGCTCCGTGGGTATATAGGCCCCCGAAAAGGTGGACCGACGCGAGGGTGAAGGTCGCGGGAAGCCGCTGGATGCGGGCCAAGCAGGACCGATCGTCGTGGAGATCCTTGGGGGAGGCCTATGCCCAGCAGTGGGTGTCATGCGGCTGATATCATGATGATGATGAAAACATTAGACGAATAACTAAAAGCAATATCAATACCCCTTTTGAGCGAAGTACCTAAAATGCACGATGCCTATGATACAGCTAGCATGTAGTGTTTTGCGTAGGTGTTTTTTTAATCGTGATTATTCGTGACTCGTCATATAAAAACTCATCTGCTGTATGAACAACAGTATAATCTACAGAAATCGAGCGTTTTGCATAGTCTTTAAACACCGTTGCAAAAATAAATCGCTTTTTTCGAAATACCGAAATTAAAAATACCGGTATTTTATCCTCAAATACCGGTATCAAAATACCGAAAAAATTAACCGATATACTGATACTTGCCTACCTAGAAACTATTCTATTAAGATGTCTCCTGAACTTCTTGTGGCTCTCATTAGTGGCTGCAGCTCTAGGATGAGGTCCACGACTAAAGGCTTCGAGAGTGATAGATGCAGCATCCGGAATTTTGAATGGGTCAGCGAGTTCCCTTTGACGACACATTTGCCTTTTGCACGTGTTGAGAAAATATGAGCACGTTCAAACAAATCTAGCCATAATAACCCTAATTGAGCTATTATTAAGAAAATCTTCGCATACACTTTCTGACATACCTAATTAACGTCATAAAGATGCAAAAGTTTGAAAATTCTTGGGAAACTAAGTTAATATTGTTATAATTATAAATGAATATAAGTTTTACAGAAGTTAATATGTATTAACTTTTGTTTGATTCCTATTACGCAGATATCAGCAGCATATTCACGCCCAACTCCACGTTGAGTGTGTCACTTCTCGGTAAGGCGGCCCCTAGACGACACAATAATATTGCGCAATATTTAACCCTTTGTTGACTCGTGTGATATTTTTTTAACTCACTCTAAGGTTCGGAACGACCAAGAACTTTTAAATTTCATGGTAGTTTCTCAAAAAACAGTTTTTATTTGATTTAGATTATAGGAAAGTTTAAATTATTGGTATTCCAAATGGAAAACGAAGACTTTGTTCTATTAATCACATTTAAAGTTCTTGGTCGTTCCGAACCTTAGAGTAGCGAATTAAAAAAATACACATGAGTCTACAAAGGGTTAGGTTAGGTTAGGCAATATAATTGATCGTTTAGTTAGGGCCTAACTAATTTTTTATTGTAAATAGAGTACTTTAAAAGCTAAGCTGCACGGAAAAAACAACTTTTCACGCACTTCTAAATTGACAGCGTAATACGAAACGACCTTGTCCACGCTCATAATCAACTTCACTTTGACTGTTAAAGGTAGCAAAATAGACCCCGTGGCCGGTATATTGGTAGAATATTTGCAGGATAGCTAGTCCACCGACCCGGCCCCCATACATGCTAGGAGACCAGTATTACTGCTAGCTCCTAGTAGATAGAACCGTCTACATATTTTTAATAGATGAAGGCAAAATCAGCTTCATAAACAAGCACATTTAGACGGCCGAGTACTGGACACAGTACTCGATACGACAAGTATCTTGAAGTTAAAAAAAATGGGATGACATTAAACATTCTTCTATAATAATTTCCTTCTTTTGTCAGAGAGACAAAAACAGAAATCAAGCTCAATCTCAGTAAAATCACATACGTTCCACTCATAATTATGATTTGTGATCTAGTGCGGCAACCCCCTATTTGCTTACTAAGTTATATAATTACTAGCTTCTCCCCGCGACTACGTCCGCGTGGACATTCGATAAAATCCTCCTGTTTAATATCATTAAATTCTGATCAGCCGTTTTTACGTGATTAGGCGGGTTCGCACCAAGCGCGCTGCCTCGCGAGGCAGGACGTTTGGCGCACGGGCCTCGCACGAGGCTGCTCGCTTGGTGGAGACCCGCCTAATCACGTAAAAACGGCTGATCAGAATTTAATGAAATTAAACATGAGGATTTTATCGAATGTCCACGCGGACGAAGTCGCGGGCGGAAGCTAGTTTATAATATTCATAATTGTATTAGTTCCCGTTCCCGTTCCCTTTCCCGTTCCCGTTCCCGTTCCCGTCCCTGTCCCCGTCCCCTGGATGTGCATGTCCAGGTCCAATCATGTCCACCGTGTTGGACTTCAAAATAAATGTCATTTTCGCAGTCACCATCCCATGAAACCTCAAGAACGACATCCACATCGATTTTCATGTTTACTTACCCCATTTACACCTTAAGGGATGATTTTCAAAATAACAAAATCAGTGTTTGCCTATTTATTTTTAGACATGCTCCTACTAATTTTAAAGTTGTAATATCTATTTTATATTCTTTATCCATCATACAAAATTTGAACCCCATTTTCACCACTTTAGGGGTTAAATCATGTCCTCCGTGTTGGACTTCAAAATAAATCTCATTTTCGCAATCACCATCCCATAAAACCTCAAGAACGACATCCATATCGATTTTTATGTTTACTCACCCATTTACCCCTAAGTGGTTAATTTTCAACATTACAAAATATATGCCTGCCTATTTATTCTTAGATGTGCTCCTACGAAGTTTAAAGTTGTAATGTCTATTTTATATTATTTTTCCATACAAAATTTGAACCCCATTTTCACCCCTTTAGGGGTCAAATCATGTCCATTGTGTTGGACTTCCAAATAAATGTCATCTTGCAATCGTCATCCCCGAAAACCCCAATAACGACATCCATATCTATTTTTGGGTATTTTTTACCCCTTTTCACCCCCATTTCATCCCTATAGGGGTTGAAATACTAACAATAACAATATACGTTGCGTTAGATTTCCATCCATAAGCCTAAATTATAAATTTAGCGATTTTTACTTTGAAAATAAAGGATTTTCTTCAATACACAACTTCATCCCCCTTTTGACCCCTTCGGGGGTAGAATTTTGAAAAACGCTGACACCCGTATTTATTATTTTTCAATGGTCAGCCTAATCACAAAATTTGAAGATCCTAGCTTTAAAACTGAGGGACTTTCATACACACTTTGGACCCCCGTTTCACCCCCTTGGGGGGTGAGTTTTGAAAAATCCTTTCTCAGTGCACCCCTGGACCTCATAAGGAACCTATGTGCAAAATTTCAAGTCTCTAGGTTCAGCGGTTTGGGCTGTGCGTTGATATCTCACTCAGTCAGTCAGTCAGTCAGTCAGGACTTTGAATTTTATATATATAGATGTAACACTAAAATAGTAATAAGTAACAAATACCTTGAGAACCTACAAAATATTTAACTTCTTATAATACCCTAAAACCTATACCCAGCAGTGGGTGTCATGCGGCCAATATGATGATGCTCTAAAGTGCACTATTTGACAACATAACTAATGTTTTCTTTTTATAGTTGCGAAATCGAACAGGTGCATACGCCTCAATTTTTAACACAGATTAAATAAAAATATTACGTGACGTTTCACTTAAGACGTTCATACTAATCGATAGGCCAATAAAATATCCAAATTGTTAAGAAATTGCCACAAATTTCTTAATTTATATGAAAAATGCTCAGAGGGCCGGATAATCCGGATACTGGATAAGTCACCTTACGTCAGAATGTAAGAGCAGCTCGGGTAATAATTATGTACATAAAACTTGAAGTAGTAACTTAGTAAAATTTTGTAAAATTTCCTCTAAATAGTTACTACTTTAAGTTTTACTTTAGTTTTAGTGTCACGGTCGGATCGGTCGGTACGGTAGTCGCGATAGATACCTACTCCTCACTCCCGTAACTTACTGTAAAGAAATTGTGCTTTTTTTATTTACACACAAAAAAAATTCTAGGTAGGTACCTACTTAATCGTTTCTTTTTAAACTTTACCTACCTACCGTACTAGAATATTAGGCGCATAAAAGAAGCTTTATCTGGACATAATTCGTAAACTCGTTGTTTTTATTATTTTATCGGGGATTGATATTAAGTGTCAAATATTAATTAGATATATGATGTAAAAAATCCGCGGTGGTAACCGTTTTATATAAAAATCATGAGATTTCGTACACTACCTAACTTTTTCCTAAAAGCAAAATAGGTAACCAAATACCTCGTTAGTATAATTTTAAGGTGCATTCAAATGCAATCACATAATAGCAAAATTAAACTGAAACCAAATTCGTATGCTTGTTTTTTTTCAAAGTATTCATCTAATCTCAATATCTAGATAAGCCAAAATGGTAACTATGATGTTTGTTTTTTTTTAAGCTATAATGCGTCTTTTTAGACATTTAAGCCAAAAATTAAACATTTATGTTTTACGTTTCCATAATTATGTATTTCTCAGTAGTCCAAAATCGTAACTGTGATTTTATTGTTTAATAATAGGTTTTTGTGTACTACAATAATGTTTTCATCAAAATTAAACATGTAAATGTCACGCTTAAGAAATTGAAAATACGCGCAAGCAAGTAGTGGAGCATTGCAAAGATAACCGCCCGGCGCGGCGAGCCGCCGCGCGCCGCCGCCGCCGCCGCGCGCGCGGCGACATGTCAATACCTACCTACCTACCTAGACCGGTAGGGGGGTAACGACACACTATTCACAATTTGTGTCATTTTAATAAAAAAAATAAAATGATCAATGGAATCTTATATTACATACAGTTGAAAAATGGAGCATTTTGGCGCGTTGTCTTGTCTTTTGAGTTGCGTACGAGCGAGTTTAGGTAGATAAGTAAAAGTGTTTGTAAGAATAGCGTCTTTTTTATACTGAGCCAGCACAATGTCCGACTTCAAAGTAGGCACTGAAGTTCGGCGATCGATAGGTACCTAGGTAACGAGTAGGTAATGTAGGTATATGAACGAATACATGACATTTGGATTTTACTGTGTTAAGTATTATTGTCGTATTACCTACAGTCTGACTGATGTCATATTCTAGTACGGTAGGTAGGTAAAGTTTAAAAAGAAACGATTAAGTAGGTACCTACCTAGAATTTTTTTTGTGTGTAAATAAAAAAAGCACAATTTCTTTACAGTAAGTTACGGGAGTGAGGAGTAGGTATCTATCGCGACTACCGTACCGACCGATCCGACCGTGACACTAAAACTAAAGTAAAACTTAAAGTAGTAACTATTTAGAGGAAATTTTACAAAATTTTACTAAGTTACTACTTCAAGTTTTATGTACATAATTATTACCCGAGCTGCTCTTACATTCTGACGTAAGGTGACTTATCCAGTATCCGGATTATCCGGCCCTCTGAGCATTTTTCATATAAATTAAGAAATTTGTGGCAATTTCTTAACAATTTGGATATTTTATTGGCCTATCGATTAGTATGAACGTCTTAAGTGAAACGTCACGTAATATTTTTATTTAATCTGTGTTAAAAATTGAGGCGTATGCACCTGTTCGATTTCGCAACTATAAAAAGAAATCATTATTTATGTTGTCAAATAGTGCACTTTAGAGCATCATCATATTGGCCGCATGACACCCACTGCTGGGTATAGGTTTTAGGGTATTATAAGAAGTTAAATATTTTGTAGGTTCTCAAGGTATTTGTTACTTATTACTATTTTAGTGTTACATCTATATATATAAAATTCAAAGTCCTGACTGACTGACTGACTGACTGAGTGAGATATCAACGCACAGCCCAAACCGCTGAACCTAGAGACTTGAAATTTTGCACATAGGTTCCTTATGAGGTCCAGGGGTGCACTGAGAAAGGATTTTTCAAAACTCACCCCCCAAGGGGGTGAAACGGGGGTCCAAAGTGTGTATGAAAGTCCCTCAGTTTTAAAGCTAGGATCTTCAAATTTTGTGATTAGGCTGACCATTGAAAAATAATAAATACGGGTGTCAGCGTTTTTCAAAATTCTACCCCCGAAGGGGTCAAAAGGGGGATGAAGTTGTGTATTGAAGAAAATCCTTTATTTTCAAAGTAAAAATCGCTAAATTTATAATTTAGGCTTATGGATGGAAATCTAACGCAACGTATATTGTTATTGTTAGTATTTCAACCCCTATAGGGATGAAATGGGGGTGAAAAGGGGTAAAAAATACCCAAAAATAGATATGGATGTCGTTATTGGGGTTTTCGGGGATGACGATTGCAAGATGACATTTATTTGGAAGTCCAACACAATGGACATGATTTGACCCCTAAAGGGGTGAAAATGGGGTTCAAATTTTGTATGGAAAAATAATATAAAATAGACATTACAACTTTAAACTTCGTAGGAGCACATCTAAGAATAAATAGGCAGGCATATATTTTGTAATGTTGAAAATTAACCACTTAGGGGTAAATGGGTGAGTAAACATAAAAATCGATATGGATGTCGTTCTTGAGGTTTTATGGGATGGTGATTGCGAAAATGAGATTTATTTTGAAGTCCAACACGGAGGACATGATTTAACCCCTAAAGTGGTGAAAATGGGGTTCAAATTTTGTATGATGGATAAAGAATATAAAATAGATATTACAACTTTAAAATTAGTAGGAGCATGTCTAAAAATAAATAGGCAAACACTGATTTTGTTATTTTGAAAATCATCCCTTAAGGTGTAAATGGGGTAAGTAAACATGAAAATCGATGTGGATGTCGTTCTTGAGGTTTCATGGGATGGTGACTGCGAAAATGACATTTATTTTGAAGTCCAACACGGTGGACATGATTGGACCTGGACATGCACATCCAGGGGACGGGGACAGGGACGGGAACGGGAACGGGAACGGGAAAGGGAACGGGAACGGGAACTAATACAATTATGAATATTATAAACTAGCTTCCGCCCGCGACTTCGTCCGCGTGGACATTCGATAAAATCCTCATGTTTAATTTCATTAAATTCTGATCAGCCGTTTTTACGTGATTAGGCGGGTCTCCACCAAGCGAGCAGCCTCGTGCGAGGCCCGTGCGCCAAACGTCCTGCCTCGCGAGGCAGCGCGCTTGGTGCGAACCCGCCTAATCACGTAAAAACGGCTGATCAGAATTTAATGATATTAAACAGGAGGATTTTATCGAATGTCCACGCGGACGTAGTCGCGGGGAGAAGCTAGTAATTATATAACTTAGTAAGCAAATAGGGGGTTGCCGCAATAGTGATCTAGATCACAAATCATAATTATGAGTGGAACGTATGTGATTTTACTGAGATTGAGCTTGATTTCTGTTTTTGTCTCTCTGACAAAAGAAGGAAATTATTATAGAAGAATGTTTAATGTCATCCCATTTTTTTTAACTTCAAGATACTTGTCGTATCGAGTACTGTGTCCAGTACTCGGCCGTCTAAATGTGCTTGTTTATGAAGCTGATTTTGCCTTCATCTATTAAAAATATGTAGAAGGTTCTATCTACTAGGAGCTAGCAGTAATACTGGTCTCCTAGCATGTATGGGGGCCGGGTCGGTGGACTAGCTATCCTGCAAATATTCTACCAATATACCGGCCACGGGGTCTATTTTGCTACCTTTAACAGTCAAAGTGAAGTTGATTATGAGCGTGGACAAGGTCGTTTCGTATTACGCTGTCAATTTAGAAGTGCGTGAAAAGTTGTTTTTTCCGTGCAGCTTAGCTTTTAAAGTACTCTATTTACAATAAAAAATTAGTTAGGCCCTAACTAAACGATCAATTATATTGCCTAACCTAACCTAACCCTTTGTAGACTCATGTGTATTTTTTTAATTCGCTACTCTAAGGTTCGGAACGACCAAGAACTTTAAATGTGATTAATAGAACAAAGTCTTCGTTTTCCATTTGGAATACCAATAATTTAAACTTTCCTATAATCTAAATCAAATAAAAACTGTTTTTTGAGAAACTACCATGAAATTTAAAAGTTCTTGGTCGTTCCGAACCTTAGAGTGAGTTAAAAAAATATCACACGAGTCAACAAAGGGTTAAATATTGCGCAATATTATTGTGTCGTCTAGGGGCCGCCTTACCGAGAAGTGACACACTCAACGTGGAGTTGGGCGTGAATATGCTGCTGATATCTGCGTAATAGGAATCAAACAAAAGTTAATACATATTAACTTCTGTAAAACTTATATTCATTTATAATTATAACAATATTAACTTAGTTTCCCAAGAATTTTCAAACTTTTGCATCTTTATGACGTTAATTAGGTATGTCAGAAAGTGTATGCGAAGATTTTCTTAATAATAGCTCAATTAGGGTTATTATGGCTAGATTTGTTTGAACGTGCTCATATTTTCTCAACACGTGCAAAAGGCAAATGTGTCGTCAAAGGGAACTCGCTGACCCATTCAAAATTCCGGATGCTGCATCTATCACTCTCGAAGCCTTTAGTCGTGGACCTCATCCTAGAGCTGCAGCCACTAATGAGAGCCACAAGAAGTTCAGGAGACATCTTAATAGAATAGTTTCTAGGTAGGCAAGTATCAGTATATCGGTTAATTTTTTCGGTATTTTGATACCGGTATTTGAGGATAAAATACCGGTATTTTTAATTTCGGTATTTCGAAAAAAGCGATTTATTTTTGCAACGGTGTTTAAAGACTATGCAAAACGCTCGATTTCTGTAGATTATACTGTTGTTCATACAGCAGATGAGTTTTTATATGACGAGTCACGAATAATCACGATTAAAAAAACACCTACGCAAAACACTACATGCTAGCTGTATCATAGGCATCGTGCATTTTAGGTACTTCGCTCAAAAGGGGTATTGATATTGCTTTTAGTTATTCGTCTAATGTTTTCATCATCATCATGATATCAGCCGCATGACACCCACTGCTGGGCATAGGCCTCCCCCAAGGATCTCCACGACGATCGGTCCTGCTTGGCCCGCATCCAGCGGCTTCCCGCGACCTTCACCCTCGCGTCGGTCCACCTTTTCGGGGGCCTATATACCCACGGAGCGTCGTCCGGTGCGCGCGAGCCATTCCAGAACCTTTCCGCCCCAACCACAGCCATCGGTTCTTCTCGCCCCCGTGTGTTTGTGTGTCCTTTCCCGCCCCCTGCCACTTCAGCTGAGCAATCTTTCAAGCGATGTCGGTTACTTTAGTTCACCTATGGATCTCCTCATTTCTGATTCGATCACGCAGGGAAACGCCAAGCATGGCTCTCTCCATTGCACTCTGGGTGACCATAAGCCTCCTTATGAGGTCCATAGTTAGCGACCACGGTTCACTGCCGTAAATCATCACTGGTAACACATACTGGTCATAGACTTTCGTCTTGAGACACTGAGGTAAGTCCGAAGCTTCCCGAATGCTGACATCTGAGTTGGATTCGATGAGATATCTCTTTCTCGAACTTGGACTTACCTAACACACAAAATACGTAATCACATTAATCTACTTAATCTTCTTCAAAACTGGAGAGAAGTATCAAATCGCTTCCTCTGGTAAACTAGTACGAAACAAAAACACAATTAACTAAAAATAAAAAAAACAATAAGTTCGACAAATACCAAAAGAGAAACAAATAATATAAAAAAAGTATACGTAATGGTCAATAACTTTAAGGCTAGTGTTCCCAACATGAACATGAGCGGAGCGGGTACAACCTGATCATCCCAAGACCTACTGTTTGGGAAGCACTACGGAGAGCAAATAAAGTTATTTGTATTGTGTTTGTATATCTTCGAGCATTGTGTTCAGGTCTTCCAAGGTCTCAGCCATCAGAATTATATTATCGGTAAAACGAAGGTGCTGGTCATTAATGTTGATGCCGAGTCTTTTCCAGTCTAAGAGTTTAAAGATGACATCTAACTCAGCTATGAACAGTTTCGGAGAGTTAACATCTCCCTGTCTCACACCTAGCTGCAGTTGAATAGGATTTGTATTCAGGTTCTGTACTCGGATCGACATGGTGGCATTTTCGTAAAAGTACCTCAACACCTCGATATACCTGTAGTCTACTTGGCACCTTAGGACAGACTGCAATACCACCCAGGTTTCTATCCAATCAAAGGCTTTCTTTGAGAAAGCCTTTCTTATGAGAAAGCCTTTGATTGGTATGTAAAATTGCGCCTTTGTTACATGTTTTCTTATCATTTTCCTAATACCAAGGATTTGATTGCGATATTTGTGCCAATGAAACAATATAAATAGTTTTTGGATCAAATAACGTATTGTCTTTAGTATTCTTAATTACCTGTACTTTAATAACTCATTTTGTTGTTTCTAGGGAGTTGGTGAATAGTTTGAGTGTTTCTGACATAAAGCTTTAATCACTTTCCGCAAATAAAGCTTAATAATATAAACCGGTAATTGAAATTTCAACACCGGTATCAATACCGGTATGAAAATCATTCCGGTATTCCATGCCCTATCGTGCAGAACTTCAGATTTTATATACAAGCCGTGGGTCTGGAAAAAACTGCGGAACCATGGAAAATAGCATAGTTCCTTGACTGCGCGTGTAAAGACGCAACGCAATAAAGGGGCTGAAAAACCGATTAAAGGAGCTTATTTCCAACTAAATGTAAAAAATATTAAGCCAGTTTTTTTTTCAGACATTTCCCATTGCCGTTGGTTGTTACCTATATTGTGTAAAAACAAATAAACTGGGAAACCACGTTATTTTTAAATCAGTGACATCAATTGGCCGGTTTAGTCGACAAATGCCGACATTTAGTTGTAATATTTTCAATCACTTTTTGATATATATTTTTGCGTTTATACCTAGTGTATTTTCAGTTTGGAATTTGGATATTTTTTTTTGTTTTTGAATAAAAACGTCTCCAAAGTACCAGGATCACATAAATATGGAGAAGGTTAACTTCTGTGATATTTCAATCACTTTCCGATAAAAATTATATAAACTTATCTGAAAGTTATTGAAAATAAAACATATAATAAAACAAAACAAAACTTTTTTTAATAAAAAGCTTCCTGAAAGGTGGCGGCCACATACTGAGCTGAGCACAAGAAGGCCGGAATTACGAATAAGACGGCTGTATTGTATACTGGGAAAAAACACTTTTTTGTAAAATAATGTTTAATGACAAAACTGACTAATCTAAAATAAAAATAAAAATCAAGGCAATCCCCAAGGATATTTAATCCAACCACATAAAATTATTTGAGGTCATTACTATTTATTAAGTTATAAAGTGTTTAAAATCGTCTACTTCTTTAAAAGGCCGGATACTAGGCAAGTCACCCTCCGGAATAGGATTCGTAGGTACTATAGTTACCCGACCGAAACGAACGGACTATTATGGCTCCTATTAAAAAGCAAGAAATAATATTCGTAATAATAAAAATACGTCTATTGAAGTCGGGTGGGGCTGGAGTACAGATTCCTTTTTTTTATTCTAAAAGCCCCACCCGATTTCAATAGACGTATTTTTATTATTACGAATATTATTTCTTGCTTTATAAAGGTAGGTTTTTTGAAGTCGGTTTTTTGTTTTTTTTAAACTATTTTTTATTTTTTTATTTTTAGTGTGGGTACCTTGTAGGTAAGGTATACCTATTATAATATTTTTTTTACATATTATGTAGAAAAATCAGCTCCGCCAAACGTAAGATAATCGCGGAGAAACATACATACAGAGAACCTCCTTTTTTAAGTCGGTTAAAGAACCTACACTTAAGATATCCCTCTTCCTACAAAAAAATAATTATCTTATTCAGTTCATAAACAAAGCATATCATCGAGTTCATTCACACAAAATCATACTATTTTCGTGCTTTTTTCAAGATTACTTGAAAAGTACTGAACCGATTTCCAAATTTTAAAAAATGGGGCCAACTTGGAATCATTTCAATCGGTCCAGCCGTCTTCGAGTAATCGGTGGACATACACAAAAAAAAAGAAAAAAAAAAACAAATATACAGACGAACATAGAACCTCCTTCTTTTTTGGAAGTCGGTTAAAAAAGCTAAGATCGTGCCCTCCTAAACTGTCTCTAAATTTTTTTGAATAACTCTTCAACAGTTTTCATTCTTTCTGTAAGTTTTAAAATCCAGCTCAAAGTGGCCACAAGAATGGACACTGTTGAAGAGTTATTCAAAAAATATTAGAGACAGTTTAGGATGGCATGATCTTAGCGTTTTTTAAATAATTACTTGGTTTACGACTTTTACGAGTACTTAAAATCAATGTATTGGTGGCGCTAGTAGTAGATAGGTACTACGGCGCCTTAATTTACAAACGACAGTAAGTAAGTAGGTACTAAAAATATATAATGCGCGTAGTTGGACATTAAAATTAACGTTAACATTAACTCATGTGGAGCCGTAGCATAATAAAGATAATATTGGTACCTACTCGGCCTCGCGACTCGCGACAGCACGGTTGGAAGTTGGTACACAAACAAATAACGACCTTATTTTGCAAGAAATAACGTTTATATTAAAACGTACCTAACTAAGAAAAATCAATTAATGAATAATCGCGGACATTTATTGTTTAATTTGTTTCTTACAGTACTAATAATATTTTGGAGGCACAAATTAAACACTTTTGAAGTAGTTATGTATTTTGGTTTTCCAAAAATTACAATTATTTGTGGCTTAGTTCTAAAAATAGAAATCCGCAAAGAGAATCTGTTTAATTTTTAACAATTTATTAACACACATTATATACTATCCAGAATAAATTGTTGAATTGCAGTTATCTATAATTTCTGGTAAGATAAACCAAAACATCTGCATTTTCCTGAACCTTTTTTAATAATGAAAGTCCCGATTGATCAATTAGTTTAATTTTAATTTATAAACCTGACATGCAAGCGTCTTAACATAACACAGATACTTTTACAAAGTTATTTATTATGCTGTAATGTTGAAATCAAAATATGTTGAAAATCTAGTTTTTATTTTTTTTTACTTTGATGCGGAGTTTCAAAATGTTTAATTCTTTTTATTTTATCTATAACTAACAATACTTTATGCCATAGAAAAAGAAAATTTCAGTTTACGAATTATGTCCAATTATAGCTTATTTTATGCGCCTATAGCTAGAGCGTACATATTGTATGTGATACAGAGAACAAAGAGAATAGCTGGCGCCTGACGGGAATGCGCCAGCATCTAAAAACATATCAGCGATGGGTTCTTACTCACTCATACATACGTAAACACATACGACAACCCCGGGACAAAATATAAGGTCTGTGTGTTTTAGATAGAAGCGTCGTTTTGGCCGTACCTACTCAAAAGGATTTGTTCCGGATTCGTCGTGTTTCTAACTCGTCGTATTTCAGATTCCTCGTAATATAGTCAATGCCAATTTCAAGTGCTCGGCGATGAATAACCTTCTTCCGACGACCCCCTCCACTTCTGATTCCGTTAATATAATATTTAATATCAATTGATGCCAATTTCTCCAGTATAATAACTTTAAGTTTATAAAAAATATATTTATGCATATTATCTTGTAAACTGTTTGTAGCATTTTTTTTACGAATCAATGAATATTGTCTTTTTATATTGTGATCTTGTTTGGGGTGGAGGGTTGATAAACTATTATTATTATTAAACTTAAGCCTAAAATAAAAGAATAAAAGAAAATATCTTCCGTCAGACCGCATCCAAAACTTTTAATCTGTAATTTTGTAAATAGTATTTTTGTAGGCTGGCATTTTTGTAGAGTTGGCGAATTAAGCAAAGTGTACGAACGTATAATGATACGAATCTGGAATACGGCGAATCTGAAATACGACGAATCTGGAATACAACGAGTCAGGAACATGACGAGTCAAAACGAAGAAGGAACAAATTCTTAATAAGTACCGTCATTTTATTTTATCGTGATGGTAACTCCTTGGTAAACTGCTACAGTACTGAAATAGTCTGATGTGCCCTTATATTGCCTGTACAAAATGTCACGATGTTGTGCGTTCATAGAAAATTGCGATTTGTTCCAAGCGGCTCTTCTGCCTACGTTGTATTTTGTGACCCCGGTATGAATTGTAAGGCTTTCCTTGGAGCATCTTTGCGAACACAACTGTGTGAGTTTTTTTAACTTTTACTACGTACGCTTCGTATTGCAGACGTTTTTATTTCAAAGGCTTTATGAGGCTTTTGGATTAACAAAAAATGCACTCGCCTACAAAATATGTGAAAGATAGGTCATTACTTTGTTTTTCAAACCGATTATAATGTAAAGTAGGTATTGTAATTTTATCTCAAAGTAAATAAATAATAAAATAAAATATCAACAAGGACAATCTGCTACTTAACCGTATTTTTTATCCTAACTTGATGAATATCAACTCAAAATCATTAGTGATATAAACCCCAAAACCATTTGTAGCTTGCTGATCTTCACGATTCAAGTGTTTCCTAAGAGTCACTTACCTGGCACATGCTCATCGTTGAAGGTAACCCTCACAGCATGAGGTCTTGACAGACGTGGCATGAACGAGGCGGCGTAGCGGAACCCGCCGAGCGGTCGAACGGAGCTGGCCACAAGTGCTCCGTTACCACCTGACACTTCTAATTCTAAATGGCCGGGGCCTGCTGAGCTGCAATCAACTGTGGAACAGGGTTGGCTTTAAGCGGTCTTCGGGCTGCTTTCGGACTATTTTCGGGCTATGGCTGACGTTGCGTTAAGTTCCAATTTATATACGAGTGCACATTAATTTAATTAGTCACCGAGTGGTTATATAGGTACTTGAATTGGCACCAGCGAAACGTTACGTTGCAACCTGATAGGTACTTCTAACTTGAATTGCCCTAGGTAAGCTGCAATCGACTGTGGAAAGGGTTGGTGTCCTTCCCCATGGTTCAATATAATCTAAGGTTCTATCTCTAATATTCTAAAGGTAATAATCAAAAATTGTTTAAAAAAAAAACAAAAAACCGACCGCTTTCAGAATAAAAAAAAGGAATTTGTACTCCAGCCCCACCCGACTTCAATAGACGTATTTTTATTATTACGAATATTATTTCTTGCTTTTTAGAGGTAGGTTTTTTGAAGTCGGTTTTTTGTTTTTTTTTTAACAATTTTTATTTTTTTTATTTTTAGTGTAGGTACCTTGTAGGTAAGGTATATTATATATGTAGAAAAATCGGCTCAGCCAAACGTAAGATAATCGCGGAGAAACATACTTAAATGCGGATTAAACTGAGAACCTCCTTTTTTAAGTCGGTTAAAAAACTACACTTAAGATATCCCTCTTCCAACAAAAAAATGATTATCTTATTCAGTTCATAAACAAAGAAGTAAAACGACCAATCATCGAGGTAATTCACACAAAATTATACTATTTTCGTGCTTTTTTCAAAATTACTTGAAAAGTACTACTTAAACCGATTTCCAAATTTTAAAAAATGGGACCAACTTGGGAGTGTACCTAATGTAATAACGTTTGAATCATTTCAATCGGTCCAGCTGTCTTCGAGTAATCGGTGGACATACACAAAAAAAAAAAAACAAATATACAGACGAACATAGAACCTCCTCCTTTTTTGGAAGTCGGTTAAAAAGTGATTTGCTTTCGCAATAAGGATTATAATATTTATTATGTCGTCAGTGCGCTGTAGGTAAATATTCAAGCCGTTAATTGTTACATTGCCGTCGAATGAGTCTCTCGCGGCTCACCTGTGAACTCAACAGGTTGGCCCACGGCTCCTCTGAAACTTGGCTTTACGATTACTCCTTTGGCACCTCTGTTGTTATCCCTTTGAATTGGTCTGGAACAAACGAAAAATCATTAATAACTCGCTTTCAATAAAAGCATTTTATTACGGATTACGGTAAAAGGCCCATATATATCAGGATTAAATTCTGCTGTTCGTTTTGTTTTGTCGTTTGTATCTAATATTATTGACACTCGATAGCGCAGCGGTATATGGTATAGCGGATTCGAGATGGTTAAATATATTTTTTGCAAGGGTTTGTCATCAGATCACAGATGTGTGACCAAAAAATTTTTGCGAACTTCTAAGTTCTCCGTTGGTCCTTGCATTTGCAGTCCTTATAGCAGTGGGTTCATTAAAAACCCAATGTTATCCGTAAACATTTGAGTTTTTTTTTTATTACGATGACTGGAAAGTTGAGCCGTCGAAATCAATACTTTATATAATTTAAAATTTTCGCTTCGCCCCTTTTGCAATAAGAGAAGTGAGTTTGTCGCCGTTTTCTCATGCCGAAAACTTCGATTTGGTTCGATGAAATATTAAATTGGAAACCATCTTGATGCGAACCGAGCGCGATTCCACGAGAAAATGTAACAAAATTAAGTTACCTTCAAAGTAAGGTTCATTCAGTGTTGAAAATATTTCTTACAATAAAATTTTTCTAAATAGTGTGCGGGCATTGTGCGGGTGTGAAATTTACAGCGTCGTGAAAATGTCATCCTTGTTCAACAGATTCATGTTTTCAAGGAATACTGGAGTTATTTCATTTTTGTTGTTGCATTCAATTTTGCTCTGTGTTTAAAGAGACATTTTGTTGTGCAAGAAAATGAGTTAACGCTAAGGTCCCTTCCGCGAATTCCAAAATTAATAACAAAAATACTTAATAACTTGATAAAATAGAGCGGTACCAAAATGCTTGTTGTTTTACAGTGATCGCAAGGTACATAAATATATCATTATCTTAGCATTTTATGCTGCAAGTCACATAACATTGCTAGAGCCCCTGTGAGTCTTGTGATTTATTAATTATTTATTGTGGACCTTTGACTCCTACATTATCCAAAGAGTCTAGAGCATTTCCTAAGCAACAACAAACTGCATGCTTTTAGAGCATTTCTTAACTTTGACTTATACCACTATCGGTCTTACCACAAAACACTGTTTAACAGTGTTTAACTAAAACACTGTTTAAATGTGATGCTGTCACTTTTTTGACAATATTGTTTGAAAGAGACGGCATGACATTTAAGCAGTGTTTTTACTAAACAGTGTTTTAAAATCTTTTGTGGTAAGGCCGTGTTTACTAGAATAACAGTACATTATATTGCAGCGTTGCTCTCGACAATTTATTGTTGGATATTTCCAACAAATTCCTACGCCATATTCCGCTGCTCATTCAACGTGGTTTGCATGGCGTTAGCTGCCCAAAGAAAACTGATATCCTCCTCTTTATTTATTTCAACAACTAAGTCTGAGATAATCTAAACTCGTTCGTTGTCAATTGCTCCATAATTGTACGTTCTACGTTCAGTTGCCGAAAATGGATCGGCTAGTTGAACGGCGCTATTGGATATTAGATAAAAACCTGGTGCTTTGATACAAAGTTAATAGCAAGAAGTGTTTATTGTAGCATATTAGTTTCATAATCTTAAGTTTCAGTCAATGTTACAATAATTAGTTAGTAGACCAAAAGATAAAATAAAATAAAAATACGATACCTGAACCGGGCGTGTGCTGCGTCCGGCTCAGATCGGGCCCCCCCGGTAGGGTCGCGGGGGGGCCTATTGGATAAAAAAGACTGTTGGTGCTGTTGTTGGTTCTTCTCCTCGACGCTGCTATACGAGGAGTCGCGGACCACATAAGAGCTCTCGTGGACTTCGCGTTTGCTGAACTCTTGCTGTTGGAGAAGAACAAAAATATAACCAATTTAGCTGAATTTTACTAATGTCTTATCTAGTCAGTACTTTATTTTATGCACAACAGGATAGTGCTTGGCCTTCACCTCACCTGTGGCCCTACCATGAGTTGATGCGAACTGTTTACGTTACCGTAAACTATCGTTTTCTCTCTTTCACTCGCATTGAATGTGAGCAGTATATCCGATACTTTACTGTAACGTAAACAGTTTGCATCAACTCATGGTAGGGCCACAGATGTTAAGTTACGATAAGACCGAAGGTGGAAGCGCACTACACCCGGAATCCTCGACACTGAGGAACTGGCTATCTTACCTCTAACTGCCGGAACACAATAATTTTTAAATTGTTATCATGGCGTCAGATTTAGGTAATATGATGGTAGCTAACCCGGCGGACTTGAAATAAACCCTACAACCAACTAAACCAGGTACCTACAAATTGTACCCCCCTGGGAATTGAACCCGGGACCCCTGCGTCTTTCACGGTTAGGCGAACCACTAGACTACAGAGACGGTTAAACAATGTGTTGGTATTAAAAAAAAAATTCTATCCTAGAATGCAAAACACTATTTTATTAATAGTCCTGAATTAAATCTGCTACACTAAAAGCAAATAACATAAGTCCACTTTAAAGTTTATAAGAAAAGTGTTTTATTTTTTCATTTTATTTTCTAAAACACTCTTAATCCTAAACAGGATTTAAAAAAAATGCTAAAATGAACTTGAGTTTTCTCAATTTTCATAAGAACAGCTTTGGTTGTTTTTTTGCTCCTAGATAAACTTGAGCTGTTTCATAGCAAAGCTACCTAATTTACTGTTAGACTTTGCAAGTATTCACTTTTTATGCTCGCCATCTCTCAATTTTTAATACTATTTTCAGGTGTTAAGTGTTAGATTTGGTTGGACATTGAAGTTCAGAAGAATTTGTGAAATAAAAAACTAAGCTCTGTGACTTTTTACAATAAAGTAAAAAAGGTAAGTATTTGGTTTTTAGATAAAGGGTTATCAAAGTTGTCGTACTTATATTTGCACATCAGTCATTGTTATTAAATCAACAGTGTTAGGGCACGCCTTTCTTATGGGTATCCACCCAAGAGTCTCGTACATACTTGGTGCGTTATGTACCTATTGTTGTATGTTATTTTTGTTATTAAAACGAGGGAAATTAATACAAGTATAAACGTCTCTAAAATATTGTCTGGACATTATATTTTATTTTACGAAGGTAAAGTTGTCAGTCAGTGTGCCTGAAATTCTATTGCAGCTAACTTCAGTCCAACCAACTACAATGTTTAATGGAAATCTAAACAATACATATTGTGATTTCCGAGGAACAAAACACCGGAGATAGGTATTATGCTTCGAAGTTTCTCAACTCTATTGTGATATTATAATACGACTGAGTCCAGCGTGTTTGAAAGCTTTTATGTTGTACGTCGTAAAGCTCAAAGTTGCCCGACAATTTACTTAATAGGTTTATTTTCAGAGTGATCGGTGATGTTGCATTCGTAGCAGGCTGAATTAAAAAAAATCAATTCAGTGTAAGGGAGTTTAATACAACGATATCCCATTATCTACCAGAAATGTATAAAAAAACAGAGTTCGTCAAAAATAATTGAAAGGGTGTCCATGTCCATGGTGCAAAGACCTTAGATTAGAGTTTAGTTAGACGAAAGGGTTTATAAATGACATAATACTTTGGAGGAATCATGATAATCAAGTTGCCGTTTTTATAATGCAACTTGAGCTACATAGAGCGAAAAATTTAAACTACAGTCCATTCGTTGGAGTTTAAATCATTTGCTACTCATTATCATTATCATATATTCTGGTTAAAGGAAACCTTTCCTCGCTCACAGCTTAGCTGTGCATTTAGCAAATTTTAAACGAAAAGCCATGTTAATAACATCAGTCCTCCTCCTCCCAGTTCTCCTCATTTATAAGTCCTCGTCACTTATAAGTATATGTATGTGTATAAAATGATATAAGTTAAGTTTTATTTAGGATTTCACTTATCTCCATCTTACTATGCACTTTCTATTTCCTGCTTACTTAAAAATCTCAAACAATGCTGGGTTGGCTGGAAGAGATCTCTTTTAGAGATAAGCCCACCTTTGTAAACAACTTTCATATTTACCTGTGTAGCTATGTTACAAGTGCAATAAAGAATATATATCAGTATTTAAATTAAGGATCTTACCCGACTGCTATAAGTGTCCGATTCGCGGTCGTCCGCCAACCGATCCAGCTGTTTGTTGAAGGAGTCCCGTGAGAGATCGCTGAACTTGTTCATTTGCGTGTTGCGTCGCGTCTCGCGGTCTCGCTCCAGGGTGCTATAGCGGTCTGGCGACTCCAACCTAACGAGAGAAAGGCAAAGCTAACGTAAGGTGCGTAAGTGTGGTGGTGCAGCGCGCTTGCATTTGCGGAGCATAAGAATGAGGGGTGGTTGTCCTTAGCCCTAGTTCAGACAATTTCACCGTGAATTTCCACGCGATTTTTGTTACACTATATTTGACATTTTTGCAGTCGGTTCGGTACCGATTCAGTTCATTCGTAGCAAATAATGTCCGTCCGCTTAGGCTGCCTGTCCATTGAGGCGGAGCTAGGCGGGGCGGAGAGGAGAAACGAGGAAATACTAACCAATAGGTTGGCATAAAATCTCCGCTCCGCAATCCTATTGTTTAATATTTCCTGGTTCTCCGCTCTGCCACCGCCTCGCTCTGCGTCAATGGACAGGCAGCCTAGCCCTATACGGATTCCGTATTCCGATTCCGTATTCCGATTCCGTATGCGTATAATTTGTCGCCTGTTACCTGTTTGTGCTTAACATCTGCCTCGTCTTTTCAATAGGTTCCAATGAGTCTTTTCTAGGAAGGTATGATATTCCGCCTGGATCTAAAAAATAAAATATATACTAAGTTACTTTAGATTTTCGTTATGTATCAATTTATTTAAAAAAAATGTGTGTTGCTCTAAGACAGAAATTGCTCATTGCCGAGTTTTTTTCTAATCGACATAATAAATAAGGCTCCGCATTGTTGAACACAAAATAATAGTAATTAGAAATTTGGGTTGGTAAACTTTTCTAAAACTGTTGTGAATTATATATTTTCTGGTAGCTTTCGGCTTTGGAGTCAGGAATAACAAATTGCGGAATTTTTATAATGCTTCATTTTAATTTAAATTTTTTTTTTTTAATTTACAGCATAGTAGGTACAATAAATCACTATTACGACTGTATGCGTAGGTAATGCCTTTGCTCCAAAGACTTTCTATGTTGTTGCTCAAAACAAAAAACAAAGGTATGATTACTCTTTGTCACTGTCTGTCAAATCTGTCAATCAGTTTTTTTAATCAGTAAATGCAAAGGAACTTCGTGTTCAGCCGTATGATTGATATTTAGCCGTATATTGAGCGGCGCTGTATAAAAGGCAGCGTCACCTGCGGCAAATGTTGTCGTATTGATTGGAGTTGGTGTCTGATTGAAATTAGTTCATGATTGGAGTTATTAGGAATTGAAGTGTTGGGTTGTTGTAGACCGTTCTTTTTTAAGGTCATTTTCGCTTCTGGTTTGTAAAAATATATATTTATAATTATAAATATATTTGGTTAACAATGTAAAATAAAAAATAATCATAATATTATTTTCTTTATTCTTCAAACTTGAGCTATCAAAAAAAATATAAAACAATTCTCTTCGAAAAAGTTTACCAACCCCATTACCTGACCGTCGTGTTATGGTTGCACCAACTAGTGCTCAAAACGCGTCATGGCTTTTCTTCATTGCCACAACTAGTTGTGGTCGTTTGGTATGATGACCACGTTTGGCGCTTTGTGGTCTTCCGTAATTACCACAACGCGTCATGGGCGTTTTTAGAAGAGCCATAACACGATTTCACGTTGTGAATTTTTGACTGTGACCACAACGCGTTGCATTGTGAGCGGTTTTATCGATCAATGAGCGATTTCGGTCTTTGAGCCTAACATAGTCGATACCTTAATCCGCAAACCAGCCAACTCCACTTTTTATGCAAAATACTTTTTTGATGCAGTCTTCGGCCTATATGCCTGACGGATGATTAGAAAAAACAACAACTCCATTTTTATCCCTACTTGTGTAATAAATTGCTATGCGACAACCAGATAACTCCACGCGTAACGAAACGCCACGATTTTGACAGCCAACTCCCGGAAATCGGCCATTTTGTATAGTGTCGCAGAGAAACACGCGTGCTGCTCCGGTTTTTCATCGTTAAACAGAAAACAAACGTCGAGAAGTTATCAAATACTATTTCATTAGTTCCCCATTTGTTCAGGGTATGTTTATTTTGCATTTGTTTAGCATAACATCCATATGGTATTATGGTGTTTTCATTCAAAGCGTGGAGTTGGCTGTTTTTCTTTTACTTTTCTGTGAATGTATTTGGAGTTAACCTAATTTCATCTCATTGTTATAGTTTGCTCGTAGAGAGCTAAAAACAATGTTTTTTATTATAATTTTGCATTGTTGTAACTGGTATGATTTTTTGCTTATTCGCTTTCTTTTGTTTCATGTGTGTTAGATGTCTGCAAAACATTCACGAGCTAGAAAAATTCTGCTTAGCCTTCAAAATGAAAATCCTATCAGAAATGATCTTAATGATCTTAACTACTAATCCTGACACTGCTTTATTTCTTAATAACCAGTTTCCTAAACTGATGACTACCAAAATTATTATGAAAACCTCCCTCACGAAGAATAAATAACCTTATACGTCATACTTAATATTGTGTTTATTTTACCTTCATACTAAGTAAAACCAGCTTACTCCATAATCCATACTTTTATTTAGTAGGAAAAGCGGATAACTTAAAAAAGCGTCTATATTTTAGTAACGACGATGTTTTAAATAAAACTGACAACGAAATTTAGTAGCTACTAACATAATACACCAACGGGATTTTATTTTTTTTTAATTTCTAATTATTAATGAATTCAGAAAGTTTTAACTGTCTCCTGTAAAATTTTGACATATGGAGTTGACAGATTTGCGGATTAAGGTATCGGATTACGCAACCTCTTTTAACTCACCGGGACTTCCAAGTCTTCTGGTGCGTTCGTCCTCCAGCGAACCATATGGGCTGGCCTGGTCCAAGTTATCTTGAGATCCACTGTAGGAGCTGTACATCTTGTAATTGGATCGCTTTTCCACCACACGTTTGGTGGTCGTCACTGGACTGTGACGGTCCGTTGGGCTACTTACTCTAGAAAAAGATATATGCAAAACTTAGTTTCATTCATAGAAGTTTTATTTTACTTATCGGATATATATTATATTTTCATTCGTAAAAATATTTTCAACACACTTGCTCGTAAAGTGAGCCCTGATACATCGCTTTTAGGGCCATAAACCGAGCTATAACAAACGCGTGCAATAATATATAAAACACTAGTACGTAATAGAATTAACCCTACAAAGTTAAATTAGTACCTTACTGCAAGTTCTATGCGAGTAATCAGAGCATTCCCAATTTTGCCGGGTAATACAGTTATTTTTTTAGTAACAACAAAGATGTTTTATGCTGCTGAAAATTCATATACATTTTTGGAATATATAAATGTGTAAGTCCTTAATTTAAGTCAAACAAATATTTATTATTATCAAATTATTCATAATTCACAATATTTTGTTATAAAATATTAAAATATTTGCATTTTATCACTTAAAATTATAATTTTGAAATAGGCTGTATGCTCCTCACCCCTTTGTTCGCAAAATATTCTTGCGTTGGGCATGTGAAAAAAACAAAAAAAAACCTGCTCGCCATTTCCCATAATAATTATCATAATTTTGTTTTTGTCGTATTTGTTGCCGTGTGGTAAATTACTTTGTTTTTTCCTCGCAAATGTGTTGAAAAACGTCGTATGTAACTCGTGAGCTCTTGCTTATTGCACACTCGGCTGAGTTACGCCCTCGCCTGCGGCTCGGGCTGCAACCCACAGCCTTGTGTGCAATGAGCAACCAGAGCTAACTTGTCTCATAATGTACTATTGTTTATTGTGTTTTGTTAGATTTTTTTTCTACAATGCCACTGTATGGATTTTACGAATATTAAGAACATGTGTAATTAATAAGTACTCAAAATAAGTACGTAGATTGTTCAATACAGTATACGTAATGCTTAAATGAATCCGAATCAGGGGGTCTATTACGAAAAGATTCACGCGATACTCGCAGCTGCGTCCGTGCTTCGTTATGATTGTTTCCTATTACAAAGCACTTGCGTATGCGATATCGCAAAGTGATTGCGTTAGTTTGACAGTTTTTCTCTAGCGTATTCGTTCAATAGTCTTTGCCTGCCTAGCATGACCGATTTATATCGCGTGATATAGCATTTTATCGACACTCAACTGTCAAATTCCTTTGTCTTTTTGACAGTTAAACGTGATAAAACGCTATATCACGCGATATAAATCGGTCGTGCTAGGCAGTTGCGGCTACGATAGTCAAATTGAAAATGTGTTTAATAGCCAAAACCGACAAACTGCGACGACTATCGTGACCAAGTGACTGCGTTATGTTATTTTCGTAATAGGCCCCCAGAGCAAAAAACTAGCAGTTGGTTCGATTGAAAAGCACTTGATTTATATACAGTGGGCGAAAACTGATTGAAAATTGATTTACAGCGTGAAAGCCCAGTTTTTAACTCGAAGCTTTTAATTCGTGACTTTCATAAATACAGGTTCATTTGGGACGTTTCTAAGTCGAAATATAACTTCTAAAGTAGGCAATGCTAAATGTTGTGAAAGAACGAAGTTAAAACGGAAATATAAGTTTAATCGCGTTTTACTTCTGCCTGCCTAGCATGACCGATTTATATCGCGTGATATAGCGTTTTATCACGTTCAAGTGTCAAAAAGACAAAAGAATTTGACAGTTGAGTGTCGATAAAATGCTATATCACGCGATATAAATCGGTCATGCTAGGCAGGCAGAATAAGTTAATGTAAAGTTGTATGATAGGTCTTTGTTTTGTTTGTAAGTATAAATATATTTCTCTGCTTGAGTATTATAATTATTAAAGATACATTATTATGATCATAATGAGAATCAGTAACAGGTATGAATCCTATAGTTTTATTGATATAATATAAAAACATAATTCATAGCTATGAAACTTATTGAAAGATTTTTTGAAATCCGTTTGGAAATGGTTGAGTTATAAGTGTTTAAAGGAAATTCCAAGCTCAATGCATTATGTGCTTTAACACGTATGACATAAGGTTTGCGTAGGTACGTCGCGGATGACGTCATAAGGACCCCTAAAATAACAGTGTTCTAGCTCGTATAACTTCTCAGGTTTAAAAGATATCGTAAAATTTTTTTCACAGTTAATCATGTGGTAGCATAAGCTTTCTGATAAGCCACTTAACAAAAATCGTTATTAACCCTCATTTTTAGGGTTCTGTAGCCAAAATGGCAAAAAACGGAACCCTTATAGATTCGTCATGTCTGTCTGTCCGTCCGTATGTCACAGCCATTTTATTCCGAAAGTATTAGGATTACACAGTTGAAACTTAGTAGGAAGATGTATTCTGTTAACCGCTTAACGATTTTAACACAAAAATAAAAATAAAAAAAAAAGATTAAGGAGGGGGGGGGGCTCCCCATACATGGAACTGAAACTGAAAATATTTTTTTTCATCATACCAATAAAAATGATATTGAGGTTTCTAAGACAATTTTTTCTCACAGTCAACCGTTTGAAAGATAAACACTGCCAAAGTGGTAAAATGCGTCCCCCCCCCTCTAACTTTTGAAATAGGTGAGTGAAAAATCTAAAAAAAATATATGCAATATATAAGGTTTGAACGAGATATAGTAATTAGTTTTTGAGATATATAATATTTTCCAAAACCGCAAATATAACTTTGTCATTCATACCAACACTGTGAAAAACAAAGTTATTTTTACAGACGAAAAATGATAGTGGTATTAAATATGGTATGGTATATAAGGTAACTACGGAACCCTACGGCGCGTGGCCCGACACGCACTTGGCCGGTTTTTTAGCGTAATTTTTTCGAATAAACCTTTGATGACAGTTCAGTTACAAACCATTAATTGATCACTTTAAGTATATTTTACTAACGAAGTATTTTATTACAATACATTTCAACTGTACGTTTGATTTATTGATAAGGAAAAAAGACGTTTACGAAAACGGTCTAACCGCTCGCTCCTTTCAAATTCAGAACAACATCCGCAGACGTATTTCCGTCGCACCGTGTTTGTCTGTTTCTATCATACCTGTTAATTGGACTCGCCGTCCTATTCAAAGGGCTGTCCTTCCTCGTTAGGGGGCTAGCCGTCCGTGTCACTGGGCTGGTCGCTCGATACGGACTAGTGGCCCGAAACGGCCCGGACGCGCTCACATCCAAATGAGACCCGTTGCCAAAATGCTTGGTCGTTATCGGACTAGCTGTCCTATTCCTAGGACTCTCAGACCCGTATCTGTATGTCTCCTTCTTATTAACTCGCGACGTGGAATAGGCGGAGTCGGTGACGTCATAACTTTTATCTTTGATGTCGGAGCCAAAGGATTTGTAATAGTCGCTCGAGTCACGTCGGTCCATAGAGCTCATGTTCCTAGATGCGTTCGATTCGTATAGATTGAAGTTATTAAGCGGGCTTTCTGATCTTAAACGTGTCACTGGAAAAAAGTAATCTTGGTTATGCGAAGCGCGAAACCGATACACGTGATAAATAAAAGATTTAGAAAATGGTTTCTTTGCCGAGAAACTTGTATGTTATTGTTACCTGGACTGGAAATTCGGGCATAAGATGGGCTTGAGCTCTCCCGGGTTTTCTTAAGTCGTGATCCTACTCGAAACATATGCGGTGAGCCGTGGACATCGTAGCCGTTAAAGTAGATGTATAACTACAAACATTAAAGAAACTTAAGACAATAAAATTTAAAACACACAGCAAATTATACAAGCATGCAAGCTATGATCCTAATTGTGTCATGGAAAGTATAAACCTCGACGGTACAAAATCACGCAACGGGCGGAAAAAGTTAGTTTTCCTACACTTGACATGCCGGGATCCAAACCCAGAACTCGCTAATGAAATCCATTCGAAAAAGGATAAGTAATTAAATATTTATGTAAATAGTACTTCTTAACACTTACCCTATGTTTACCAGGTGCCTTAGGCATGAAAGTAGCGCGGTATTTAGTAGCGGACAATTTCTCTAAAGCGCACATCACACTGCGCTTGTCGTGAACGATGTCCAGTTGCAGGTCACCCCTGACTCCGCAGCCAGAGGTATCCAATTCGAAGGAATGGGGTTTGAGGGGTTCAGCACCTTCTAGGGCTTCGTGGCTCAGTCGGACACCCGCTGGGTCGAAAACTTCGCAAGTGAATGGGCCACCCTGGATAAAAAAATAGGTAATTGTAATTAAAAAAACCAGGTACATGCTTATACTATATTACGTCCAATGCGCGAGAGATTTCGATAGTTCCATATAATTATGATGGGATTACCTGAATATGTTCCCCTTTGTAAGTGATGGCGATGGTCCAAGTGCCAGCTTCATCAGGTTGGAATGTAGCGCTGGAGGCCGTAGTACCGGGTGCTGAAGGTGGGGGGTGGCGGGCTTGAAGTGGGACTGCCCGGCCACTCGGGGAATGGGCCGTCACGTCTATGTCCTCCCTTCTTGGTGCCCCTGAGAGTAATATTTTTTTTCATAAGATTTGCGAAAAATTCCTAAAACAGGAAGAGCAACCCCTGGAAATTACATCAACGAAGTATTCTACACGTCAATTTTTGGGTGCCGAGAAGTGCCCTGCAAGATTTTTTGTCAAACACTGTTAGTTTAAAAAAATATAATATTATCATAAAAAAATAAGTAGACACTCCTTGGACCTCAAAATAAGGGATGGTAAGTTTTGTCAATATTTATTTTGCCAAGACAAGAACTGAAGGATGATTAATCTTATGGTAAGATTGTTTTTGTTTATAGGTGAGATCGAAGGGACACTATACAAACAAGGAGGGAATTTAATATCCCTTACTTTTAATATTAAGTAGTAGTATCTATCTATTATACCAGTCAAAACCAAAGTAATAGTAGCTGCTCTATCTATAAAAACCATAATTATTATTAAATTGCAATTTAATATGGATTAAATTAGATTAGAAACACAGGTTTTTAACGCGTTTTTAAACTAAACATAGGTGTTGGACACCTACCTTATCCCGACGTTTCGACCGAGTTGCATCGGCCGTGGTCACGGGCTGACTGGAGCTGCGGTGTTACGCCTCCTCCTCTGCGGTGCAATCTTCATCCACCGTCGAACAGTTTTTCCAACTACCGCCGCACACTATACTAACGGTGTCCCTATTCCGTATCATAGCCGTATTCTGGTTGTTAGCCGACCGCGAACAAAGAGGAAGTGCGTTTGTAATTACTGGATTCCACACTGCAGATAATTTGTGGCCATCTTCCCGATTGAAGTTTTTAGGATGTTTTTTAATTTCAATCGCTTCACGTACGACTCGTGAATAAAAATGGCGATCAGTGGAAAGAACCTGCGTGCGATAAAATTCGATCCAGGGTTTGTGCCACTTTCCAGCAAATGCTCTGCAATCGCTGATTTATTAGTTTGGCGGTTTTTTACAGCTGTGATGTGTTCACGGACTCTTTCAATGATAGTTCGTTTCGTCTGACCAATATAACAACTTGCAGCATCTCAATTCTATTCACCCTAATATGAGATTCACTTACGAGCTAGAGATTGACAGGACGCTGCCCTTCTTAGACGTCAAGATCTCCGTGAAGCCTAACGGGTCCATATCACATTGTGTTTATCGCAAGCCCACACATACGGACAGATATTTACACGCAATGTCACATCACCACCCCCGTCATTTGCAATCTGTTATCACTTCCTTAAAGAATAGAGCCTATGACCTCTGTGACCCTGAACATTTAGAGCGTGAGCTGGTCCATGTTCAGGAGGTACTTAAGAAAAATGGATATCAAATGCACGGCCAACACAAACAGCCGAGAAAAAAGTGTAGGCATCCCGAAGTTAGTAGACAACCAGCCTACATGCCTTATGTCAAAGGAGTAACAGATAAGATCGGCCACGTTTTACGTGAATACTCTGTACCGACAGTTTACACTTCTGGCATAAAGGTCAACAATATATTGGGTACGCCGAAGGATGTCACACCATTACAAACACCTGGCGTGTACAAGATAGACTGCAGCTGTGGTAGTTGTTATATTGGTCAGACGAAACGAACTATCATTGAAAGAGTCCGTGAACACATCACAGCTGTAAAAAACCGCCAAACTAATAAATCAGCGATTGCAGAGCATTTGCTGGAAAGTGGCACAAACCACTGGATCGAATTTTATCGCACGCAGGTTCTTTCCACTGATCGCCATTTTTATTCACGAGTCGTACGTGAAGCGATTGAAATTAAAAAACATCCTAAAAACTTCAATCGGGAAGATGGCCACAAATTATCTGCAGTGTGGAATCCAGTAATTTCAAACGCACTTCCTCTTTGTTCGCGGTCGGCTAACAACCAGAATACGGCTATGATACGGAATAGGGACACCGTTAGTATAGTGTGCGGCGGTAGTTGGAAAAACTGTTCGACGGTGGATGAAGATTGCACCGCAGAGGAGGAGGCGTAACACCGCAGCTCCAGTCAGCCCGTGACCACGGCCGATGCAACTCGGTCGAAACGTCGGGATAAGGTAGGTGTCCAACACCTATGTTTAGTTTAAAAACGCGTTAAAAACCTGTGTTCCTAATCTAATAAAATGCAACGCGAAAGTTTAAAAGTATATATGGATTAAATTGTTTCCACATCATCTGATTAGTTAGTTCGGCTTTAACCACTTTACCTGTTGCACTGACTAGTACTTCCACGATACTTCCAGCGGCACAGGGCGCCATTCCTGGAGGTGGAACCGTCACCAACCTAGGTAGTACTCTGAAGAAATATCGCCCATCAACTCTGCAAGGAAAACGTATTTTATCACCAAAATGTATTTTCATTTTTATTATTTTTTTGGTTTTTGAAGGCGGTTTTTCCTTTTTTCAAAATAAGCTCTTTTTTATTTTCAACTCAATTTCCGAATTCACACTGTTTGTTTTTAAGGAGTTATGAAGTCTATTCCAGAACGTCTCACACCAAAGCTCGGTTTGTTTTGGATAGTCATAAACCTACAAATATCTCAATCACTATACATATTCTATTTGAGTTTGATGAGTTCCCTTTGATAACTTTGTAGTCTAAGGTCCAATGTCTTTAAAAGGAGTACACGGTATCCCTTTTCCAAAAAAATAATAATTTGGTTCATAAATTTATAACAAAGTCGTCAAGGTAAATAAATTTAAGCAAAATCATAGTATTTTCAGGATTACTTCAAAACTACTGATCCGATTTAAAAAAAATAATTAATGGGACCATCTCGCAAGAAAACTCAATAAAAAAAACCATCAAAATCGGTTCGTAAATGTCGACGATGCGCGCGAACAACGATAAAAAAAGACATACAAACAAATTGAGAACCTCCTCTTTTTTTTGAAGTCGGTTAAAAACATAGCAAGGCAAATTGATAGTCCTTTGTTTCTTAAAAAATATCAAATCTTTTTTACTATACCTTATATCGTCTACTGTAAGAACTATTTCATGCATGCCAGCGTGTTCAGGAATGAACTCTCCAGCACCTCGTGCGTCAATCTTCAATCGAGATTCTTGCTCAAGAGGATTTACGACGGAAACTTTAACATCCGAAATTGATAGCTCGTTGGATAAAGATTCCACTTTGATGTAGGTCTGTAATAAAAAAAGAAAAAAATATAAATTTAATTTTTAATATGAAAGACGAAATGGAAGTAGAGTTCTCTAGCAAAATGAAAACTGACCAATACTTAAAAAGGTTGCAATCATTTTGCTCATTCTAAAAAAATCCAGTATAATATATACTCGTGTCTTCTTTCAAAGGTTCATATCACATTGATCTCTTCATAGAAAGGACACTCACCTCTTCCCCAACTCTACCAGACGTCGAATCCAGCGCTACCCGCAGCATATCATGGACGGGAGGCCTAGGAGGTACGTTTCTGAACTGCGACGCCCATGCCATTACACCCAAGTGCTCTACATCATTCTGACTCATATCTTTGGCTGATAGCACCGGTTGAACACCTGTTCAGAATAAAAACTTTAAAGTTAACCGATCGTGTTTAAGTATTTTTTAGATGAAATACATTTTGGATGCTATTAGATTACACTCTAGTTATTTTAAACTAAACTAAGTAAATAAAGGACATGTCCTAATTTGGGCCACGTCTATGTACACCACACCCAAAGATGGAAAAAAATATACTAAGTCTGAGAAAAATACAAAAAAAAATATAGAATGCATGGTTAAATGGTATATAATAAAAACATATCAATATTTTTTACTCGAAATAAAGCGTCAATATGGCAACTCTCCGTAGTGGGCGCATTCTGCCAGACAAATCTTTGAGCCATCGATTGCCATAGAGTAATTTTTAACCATGGAAAGTATAGCGGTGGGTGCTTAGGGTGCTTCTACACGGTGCAAGTAGCCCGCGCAAGTTGAGCACTTGCGCAGGTTGCATGCTCCGTGAAAACACGTAAAGCGGCGCGGGTCTACCGCCGAACTCGATTGTTTTGACTATTGCTTTATATAGCTGCGGGTCCAGCTCCATAGCATTGTATACCCGCGCAAGTAACCCGGCCGCGCCTCAACGTGCGCTAGCTACATGCACCGTGTAGAAGCACCCTTATCGCGACGAGCGAGTGAAGGTGGAAACAAATTATCGGATGCGGCTGATGGACGCGGCTTACTGCCGCGACTGATAGGTATCTGAGACTATGAAAATACACTGAGGTGTGCAAACTATCGGACGTAAGTAGCGGACGTCATCGGACGTCCGATAGCAATCTGGTGCACTGGATGTTTTTAACTGTGCACACTTATATCGTTATAGTTTCACACCGATATAGTTTGTTTCCAGCTTGAAGAAGGCCTGCTGCTCTACCGCCCTCGATTGCTTTGACTATTGCTTTGGTTTATAACGTCAGTGCACTGTCCGTCTTTGTCATCGTGTTATGATATGACAAGGATGGATTGAGCATTGCTATCGCTTTGAGATAGGCGGTCTAGCTGCAGGTCTGGTATTGTTCAATATTTTACTTTCCATGGTTAAAATGTAATCTATAGCGATCTCAAAGATTTGTCTGGCAGAATGCGCCCGTTGTCATTGTCACAGTCAAATACTGTCATTGAGTTCTACCTACTCTGTGCTGTGGGTCCGCCATGATGCTTTTTAATGCGTTTTTGCATTTTGTTTAATGTTCCTTCCAGAAAACAAAGCGAATTTAAAGAAATTGAATAATTAGAAACTGTTTATCGTGTTTTTATCTATTTTTTTGGTATACTGTACAAAGACGTGGCCCAGACCTCATACATTTTTGGACATCACCTTTATGTTAACATCATCAAGAAAATAAATAATTCTCTTAAAACTCAATTTTTAGGAATAAGAAAGGCATTCTCATAGTTATTTGGGAAAACTGAATGGAAATGTATTTATTACCAATTTTCTTGGCAGCATCAATGGCTTGTTGGTTGTTTTCTTCCCAGCGGGCGGGATCTCGTCGTAATCTGCTTAGCGGAGGTGCTGGACCACCCATTGATCTCACCAGTTCGTTGGCTACACGGCCGTCATTCCAGTCAGTCTGTGAAGAAAAACCATAATATATTATAATACTAATATAATTATACTATGGTAGTTTTCCGATTATTGAAAATCGCGAAATTCAAAACAGTCTGAACCTTTGCAAAACCACCAGCAGTAAAATATCCCTAGTTAGCGTTGTGTTTCTGTCATTGAGCAGAGAGAGTGCCAAAGGTCAATTCGAACGAAATAGCAACGCGTGAGTAAAATAAAAAATACTGATTGTTGTTACAAGCGTCTGTAGTGCTACGATAAGTGCTACTTTGAAGATTTCGGTGAGAGTTGAAGAACTTGAAGAGCTATATAATTCGCCAACTTACCGTGAAATTTGTGATTCCCCTCTCTAGTCTTGAGTTGACCCAGTCCAGGGTAGCTCTGTACCCTGGCGAACCAGGCTTCATGAAGTAGGACAGGTATGTCATGCCAGATAGTTCGTCCAGCCAAGGGGACGCGAGATACTCTGGCTCCAAAACCATCGGTACTTCGAATTCTCGATGGGCCAACTTCATAGCACGGCGACAGTTTTCTACAGCTTCATGACGATCTAGAAGAAAAATAAAAATTGTTTTAGCAAGCCTAATCAAAATCTATGAGGGAGGTTACTTGATCATGCCAAAATCATGAATCAGTCTGTACTGTACGTATACAGACTTTGAATTTGAATTATCCAACATTTGTGCCAGACTGATTTATTAGTTAGATATCCACCGTTAGAAGCCTGATGTCGCAGTGGCACAGTGCATCAGTCCTGCTATAGCGGAGGTTAAGCAACTTCTGCTGGGGTCGGATGGGTGACCAAAAAATTACTATCCCGAGCTTCTTCGTGCTTCGGAAGGCACGATAAACCGTTGCGTTTGCAGTCATGAACAATCATACCAGTCAACCATGGCCCCATCAATGGGGCATTAGAAATTCTGATGATGATAATTATTGCAATGATGGTTACATAGCAACAAACCAAGCAATACTGATAAATCTAATTTTCATAGAGAAAAATATCGTAGCAAAAATAGTGTGTAACAGTAATTTTTTTAATGCGCCATAATAATAATAAATTACGTCCACAGCCAACAATGGAACATAAATCCTAGTATTATAGTGAATAACAAATAACTTTGTGGGCACTGTCAAGGCCTTGTTATATAGTGCTCTCCGTTATAGTGGGTTAGCTCGGTTAAAATGTCACAAGCAGTGATTGTGTGGGTTATTATGGTTGTCTATTTATCATAAAAATGTTTATATTTATTGATGCCAACTTCCTTTAAAGTTTAATCCAGTTTCTCTTATTGGAAATTGTTATCGTTATCGTTTTGTTGTCAATTAAATAAAACGACACAAAATGTGTGAGTGTGTGTGCGTCTGCATGTTTGTTTGTTCTAATGTTGGCTACTCTATGTGCTACAAAAATCAAAGAAACAACGGTCTTACTATAAAATCTTAGCAGATCCCTCAACTATAAAGCTGCGCCAATAAGCCTTGAGTTGTGATTTAAAGAGATAATGTTATAATCATGTAGAAATTTTCAGGTTAAGCAAATGCTGAAGAGTAAAGAATGTACGGACTTATGCTTAGTTTTATAAGAAAGATATCTACGTATGTACGTGAACCTGCAAATTGGAACGTGTTGCAGTTTCGAGGAGCACATCAGCAAAGACTCGGGTGCCATATAAGGATAGCATAATTCAAAACTCCCTGTACTGGTACAGTAGGTATCTTTGCAAAAACCAACAGTAAAAATCCTTGCGCGCCTCATCGCCCTTTATATAGTTTATCGCCCTTTATTAGTTCATGACGAGGCGATAAGACTGCACATGAAAATTTCCGCATCGTGGTTAGGCAGTATCACACACATACTTAGTTCTCGCCAGTGGGGGAAGATGCCAGGCCTGCAATGGTCGAGGAGAGCCGACAGCAGCACACCGCTGTTCCAGTCGCTGGTCAAGTTGGACACTTTGCATTCTGGCAGCGCTGACTGTAACCATGACAGCATCACCTTTCTGCAACAATATGGGTTTTTTGGAAGTGTTTCTTTGATTGTCATTCTGGGATATACCTAATTACCTAGATTTTTTTTGGTGCTGTAAAATATAATACTAAATTAAGTTTTTAGAGATTTTTGCATTCACAATGCTATTTTTATACAATAATAAATAATATACTAGAAAAAATATGACTCGCACCAGATCAATACTCAGACGGGAATCGAACCCGCGACCTTTGGATATCCGGTCCAATGCTCTGACCGCTGAGCTACCGAGTCACTAGTAACATCGTCGAATTTCTTCTAGTATATCCTACTCTTACGCTGCAAGCCAGCGTTATTTCACCAATGTGACGAATTACCTCGACATTCAATTGAAATATCTTTCCAGATTATTTGGCAATCAACAATGCTATTTTTATACAATACTAAATAATATACTAGAAAAAATACGATTCGCACCAGATCAAACGACATCATCATCGACTAAATTAAGTAATATTATATATTATAATATAATATACAACGTGTAGAATTAATGGCTAAGTAGATAGGAACCATCAAACTGAACAACGTTTACTACGGGACCAACTCTAATAACGCGAAAAAAACAACTGTTTCATACATTTTCATTTTTTTTATGAAACATCAGTTTTTTTTCGCTATTTCAGAGTTGGTCCCATAGTAAAAGTGGTTCAGTTTGATGATCTTAGCCATTAATTCTGTATCACGTTCTACAAAACATTACATTTTAACCAATAATATAAACCTGACTAAATATTTGGTTATAAATCATATTAGTTTTTCTATTGATCGTAGTTTGTGCGAACGCTAAAATCGAGTACCTACCTACCTATTTGGACTAATTAGCAGCCATTTACATCAACCGCTTTCAAACATTTCGAGTGTAATTCCGATAAACGATGAAGATCCATATGTGCAAAGGTTCAATATTTCAAACAATACTGTAACTATATAATTTTGATTTTTCTTCTAAATTACGTTGAAATTTTTATAGATTATGACTCATCCCACAAATGAGAGTTGCGCCCGCGCAGTCGTGCCGCGCTAATTGCGTCTGAGTCGGGTAGCGGTTGCTTACACTTACTACGCGTGTGGATAAAAATTCAACTCTATCTTTATTAAATTTATCAAACAAATACAAGATGATCTAAATAGGTACTTTACCTTTTTATAATTTTAACCAAGTGCCTGGTTTCGTAAGTTTCGGATAGCGTTAATAATTTCTTGATTAGATTTTAAAATGGAAGCAGGATCCAGGCCATAATTAGCAAATGATTACCCAACGAAGTTCACAACATATAGGAACTTTGTAAATATGGACCACACGGAGTTCGGGATACGACCAAACGCTAGTTTTTATAATATTATTTCTTAGAAATATCGGAATTCTTAGAAAAACACCTATCGACTTCCATCTTTAAAATGTAATGTCCCACATTATTGCTAATAGTTTCGATTGACGATCCATCCAGTTTCTTTAAATTTTAATTACCTAGCTTAATTTACCTTTAAAAGTCAAGATGAAGTTTACGACTAAATGGGCTCAGCAAGATTTTAGGAAAGGAAGGTAGTGGACCCCAGTAAATCTCAGTCGACGAAACTTTACAGTATGATAAAGTAGCATGAATAAATAGTATTTTGCAAATTATAAAAAAAAGATAAATTCTTATATCGTTGATAGCTTTTTTTGAAAAAAATCTGCTCATTTTGTTACCAAAAGTACTCGTGTAAAGTATGAAAAGCAATATGTGACATACACCTATACACCTAATTTTGATATCGTCGGTCTAGATGTGACACCTCGTAACTGCAATTTTGAGTATTTTTTTTCTTTTAATGCAAAAAAAAAAGATTCACATGGTGTTTCTGGTGGGAACTTGAAAGTGCTTAGTGCAAATTAGGTACATCTTTTAACGCCAAAAAAAGACCCGTAGTGGCATGATGATGATAAAGAGTAAACTCAAGCATGGAAGTTGTTTTTTGTCTCTCCTGTAAAGTTGGTCAATCGGCATATTTTTTTTTGTGTTTATTTATAGGTTTTGGCTTATACTATGTTACATCTAGGATTTAATGTTGGGGCCTACACTAAATTGCTCGTTTAGAAAAGTCGATAATTATTTGGAACGCTTAGTAGAGGATAGGTTTTTTACAGTTGTGAATTATGCCGCTAGAATGATGATAAAAAGTTAAGAAGATAACTTTTATCTGTACAATTCTATTGTACGAGTATGGTAATTTACTATTTAAGTATTATTTAAATCAAATAATTATATCAGTCTCGTATTCTTGTACACAAAACAGGATAACACTTATTTTGTCAGTTTTAGAATGTAGTGAAGAGAAGTAAAGTGATTGAATATTATGTTACAATTCCTCTTCCTTCCCGTTAACGTATTGTCTTATTTACACCCAAAATTATATCTAAATATTTACCTCGGTGGGAACTTGCTGCGACCAATTTGGTAGCGAACGATGAGCGACCAAATCAGACCCAGGATCAATTTCAGGTTACCGTTGACAATGTCCACGTTACCTGTAAGATAAAATTATGAAATTGTTATTATGGCAATAAAATATAAGTACTAAAATTAAAATGGTTGGAATTAACCAGAATGAGAGTTAGGACTTCGGTTTTGAGTGAGTCAAACTTGAGACAAAAACTGAATTTGAAATATTATGTGTAGGTACTTGTATGTATATCATAAATTAACAGACACACGATGTCTACTGATGAACCATAAACTTAATATTCAGTATAATATGTTTATGTGATGAACATATAGACATCCATAAATTCTTAATTCAAAATCACAAAATCAGCCTTACGACGCCAAATGAGAGGGGCAGTAGAATCTCCTTGGAAACCTTGCCTCATTGCTGGCGTGACGATCATCGTCAATTTATTAAATGTTAACTATTTAAATTTTGATTATAGAGTGTTAATGAATAAACCAAAAATAGGAAAACCATTTCTTCGGACCATGAAACTGAACAACTATCGCGAAAAAAGTCAGTTGTTTCATACAAAAATTAATAACGAAAATATCGAAATGTATGAAACAGCTGAATTTTGTTTCGCGTTTTCAGAGTTGGTATTCCGAAGAAAGGGTTTTCCCATTTTTAGTTCATAAATTAACACGTTTTATAATTAATAGCAAACATTTGAAGCTGTATCGCTCTTTAAAATGCACAGCAGCTGCTAATAGCAGCAATAACATTGTTTTGGTGATATCTCTAACTTTCAAAATCCTTACCAATATTGACGAGCTTCACGCCATCATCTTCAATGGCCTGCAATGCGTTGGTGACATTCTCCAGCTTATGGTGCTGGTTGCTGGGGTTGGGGCTCCAGCCCTTGAGCCTGCGGCCTTGCAGGGCTTCCACCAAGGAGCACAGAACTGTGCCGTCTCTTAAGTCCTCAACCAGATCTAATACCTGTAACAAGATTTGTTTAGGGGCTTTATAAGTATTGAATGGGTTTTTATTTGACTTTTGCGTTTTCTGATTTTTTGGAATTTAATTTGATTTGTACAATGGCGCTGACTGTGTTGTTTGGTTGAGAAAATCGTGTGTATTGTATGTTTGTGCTTTGTAAATCGTCTATAGTATTATTTAAGTGCCGTACCATTCCTTTTTAATAACGCCAATTACATTAATACACTGGCACTATTAAAAAATATGAATTTCAGTAAATGTTAAGTATCCCTACAATATGCCTTACATGGTTGACATTTAGCTTAAACAGCCAAAAGAATTTTGAAGATTACTTAAAGGAACGAGTTTAAGAGCACGACGTTTTGAAGGGAATGTTAATGACATAACTAGTGTTACGGCATGATAAACTTTAGCATTTCATCTCGTACAAGAGTGTTTACTATGGTATGCTAACTTGGCCTACAGCCTGCTTCAGAAGTGGTTGACAACTATAGTACTTTATTTGCGTGCCACCGCACTTTGGACGCAGTATTTAGTACGATATAGTATTAAAGTGTTCATATTCTTTTGAGACTGACTTTACCACATACATAACCCCACTAACTTGACACTACTTTAACCATAGTGAAAGATAAAACCAATCCTAAAAGTAATCAACAGATTAGCTTAGGTATAGTTAAGCCTAATTGAGTTTTTAGCCACAATGCTTAGATAAGGAAGTGTTTTCACAAATGGCATCTAGGTTCTAGGCACTGACTATTTCTGTGAGTACTGTATGGTATAGATATAATGTACTTATACGGACCACCTTACCAATGAAGAGGAATATCTCTGTGGATACGTGATAGAGATTTCTGCGCAAGCGCAACAAAATATGCAGTGTAGTTTTTACGAGCTACGAGCAAGGGCCTGAAAGTTCTGGCGAAAGCCCAATTATTTTACTTGATATAAATAATTTCAAAGAAATCCTTTTACTTTTTCTAATGTTTAGCAAATTTTATTTTAAGCTCGGACTAACTATGCACTGTCGAACGGGCAGTTAAGGGGTACGTCTAAAAATTTACACTTTTTGATGAAAGATTCGAGATATCTGAAATTAAGGTACCTATATATTTCTTTATTTATCTTTCTCCAGACACGCATAGAACCTGAAACACGATTCAGTGATTTCGGCTCGTTACATTTTAATTTCGAAAACACCTCTTAAAAATTCTTAAAATCGAAATTATTTATTTAGAATTAACATTAGGTATTCAAGTCGAAATTGCTTTAAACAATTTGTATCATCAATATTCAGAATCGTGTAGAAGCATTTTCTTTTTAATCACTATAGTTATTTACTACGAATTTAGTTAGTAATATTTGCACCAAAATTGCCGAATCGGTCTCGCTCCCGCGCGCGTCGTTTTCTCATTGCTATTTCGCTTTACATTTTATTTTTACCGACTTCAAAAGGAGGGAGGTACTCATTGACCTCATAGGCCCTTTCAATAAATTACACTAATAATATAAAATAACGTACCTTAATATTCATAGGCTTCAAAGTCTCATTAACCCAGTTTCTGAAGGTGTTCGCTTGAATTTCCACCCACAAGTCTTCGTGGCCTTTAATGGCCATCCCCTTGGCAGCCGTGCCCTCAGTGCTTCTCGCAGCCAGGCCCGCTTGGGTGATCCTCCCCGCGGAGCCCTCTGCAGAGTGGGCCCGAAGGCCCTGGTGTATCCGGGACCCTTCCATTATGTCACTTCACTGTGACGTTGACGGGTTGACTTGGCACTTCTTCTTTGGTATTTGGCGCTGTCATCTGTAAAGAAAGGTGGAGTTATTGGAATTGCTCGTAAAGTGATTATTTTTTACTTCATCGGATATATTCATTGATCGGATCAAAGGGCAGTAACTATATACGAAAGTTAAAATTCACAAGTGTGACAAGTAAAATAAAAAACCGATCAAGAGCGAGTCGGACTCGCGCACTATATGATCTAAGAGATGTAAATAAAAAGGGAGGCACACCCCTATCATAACAATCTATAATCCATCTCAAAGTTAATCATTCGTGGAAATTACTTAACTTAAAAATATATTATAATTTACCGAGCGGAGCGAGCGCGAAGTGTCTCCGTTTCAACTTGGATAAAAATTCTTTCGTACGTCCGTCCGGCTGTCCGTCTGTCTTTTTATTCTCCTCTACAGGTTGTATTTCTCAACCAATTCTCGTGAAATTTTGTAAGCAGGTTCCATAATAATATTAAATTTGTTTGTTGAGTCAGTTTTTCGAAATTTTTCAAGGCGGAGATATTCACCCATTTCGAAAAATGTTAAAAAATGTCACAAACGCGACGTCTACCAGCTCTACAGAGTCACTAGTAAACTTAGGTTTAATTGAATTGCTACAAACGGCGAAGACGGTACACGAGCAATTTGACTCAAATGAAACTCTGTAAATAGCGGGTTTTCACATTAATTGGGAGCTACACCTGCAAAGCTACACCTGCAATCGGACGGGCGTTTACCGTGAGTTATGACTTTATGAGGTGACTGCATCGAGAACAAACCAATAATGGTTCGTATTAATTTAAATTACTTTAACTCTGTTTTGGCTACAGAGGTTTTAGTTACCACTATGAAGAAGAATTCAACTATTATTTAATAATAAATAAATAATAAAAATAAATAATAATAAAATAAATTGAGCTAATAAGTATATAGAAGAGTAAGCTCACTGGAACATTAGTATTAAATCAGCCTTTTGTACCCTTTCTTTAATGTAGAATAAAGTTTCAATAAATAAATAAGTACTGCCACAATACTGTGGTCTTGCTGTATTGAAGATCATAATAATAGAAATAAAAAACTTCAAAGTTTCACTCACTACTTTTAATGTACTTAAAGCTTATTTTTAACAATATACTGACATAATATAATAATAAATAAATAAAAATATTTTATTGATTAGTTTTTAAGCTAAAAACTATTTATAACAAACAATGTATTTTGTCTAATCTAATCACACTCTGTTTAATTATTCTGTTTATTCAGGAATTCATACTTAAAATAGAGTAGCTTTTTATCTGAGTGTCTTTGTACAGTAAAACCTTCTGTTGTATTGATCTATTCTATGGGTCAGAGTCCTCGCATCTAGACTAACGTCAGTTGGAAGTTTTAAGTGGATTGATGAAGTATTGTCAGTTGTCGTTTGATTGATGAGTCTTTTCGAGCGGAGCTGAGTGAAGCGAGCGAATGGAGCTGCAAAATAAGAACTTTATGCCTCGATATACTCGTTACAATACAGATAAGAGATAATTTATTACGTTTTTAGTAGCGCAGCTATTATTCAATGTTTTTGAGGCAACTTATGTTACTTACCATTGTTTTGCTTGACAAAATGAGCCGTTGTTTTCACATGAATATGTGATGTGAATTAATCGTTCATTTGAAATTTAAAGTACAGTATATAAATTATTATGGGCTCGTGTTGTCGGTTTCTTTCCTTCAATTAAATGCTGTATCTATTATCTACAGTGTCAATCCTAGTGTATCGATGTATTCGATAGTCATATCAAATAGGTAATAAACCTTGTAAAATGATGAGCCAGAGTAAACAACATATTATGAGATTTGACTTATATGATGTGAGTAAGTAATTATATGCCCAAGGAACTCATGTTATTGGACTTGCTCGTTTCTTTCAGTATGTGTTGACTTTAGTTGCGTTATTTTGTCATTAAAATAATCAATGTATATACCTACTTCCAAGAGGTTTAGGAAAATGTTGAGTGGTGATTTCTGGTTTTAGACGTGGTCTAAAACCACAAAGTTAAGAATTTATGTAGCATCTTGTTAAAATACTTGAGAAATCGTTAAAGCAAGGCTGCACATGAAACGAAACGCATTTAGCAGATTCTCATTACCTAGTTACACCGCCCACCAGACCGTTTCGTTTAAAAAACTGCAATTAATTCATTTGTAGTGTAGACACAGATCAGCAAAAACAGAAGTCAAATTACAAAACTTAGTATCTACCTACCTGCATCCGTGCGAACGTATTTTCTTATAGGATTTATTTAAGAGCGCATTGTCATGAACTACTTAATGATGGTTTGAGCACAACTTCGTGAGAGTTGATGAGAGTTGTAAAAAAAATTAACGATCGAGTAAGGTGTAGCTTGTAAAGCTTTCGGAAGACTTTAATTAACTAGAGTAATTACAAAATTTGTGTTCTCAGTGAGAATTTATTTGAAAACCAACCGTAATTAACTTGAAAATGAAAATAGCAGCATTTGTTAAAAGTTTCACTGATGATGAAAGTTTATTGTGGAACGCATTACCTACCTACTACCTATATCAGAAATCGAATATTTTCGTTATACCATTTGCAATATTTATAGAAACTTTACTTCTCATTGCCAAGCATAAAGTCAGTAGTTGAGTAATATTACCACTTTTTAGGGAAAATATTTAGGGAAAACTCTAATGGAATAATCTATTGAGATTTAATTAAATCGAGTTATTTAGATTACATAGAATGTTTAAAAGGTAATAAGTACTTAACTATAATACTTATTTGTAAAGGTGGTTAGGTAAACAAACTCGTATAGGTAGTCGTATAAAGTACAAAGTTAAACCCTTTTAAGTTTCTTTGTTTGCGTAATAGAGCTAAATGTTTAAACATGTTTTCTAGTTGCATAAAGAATTTGACATTAGTCAGGGCTTGGCATTGTTTTGTAGACCAATGACTACCTACCTATAGCTAGTTATATACATAATTATTTTAGCAGGTACTTATGTTATCATATCAATCAATACCAATTTCTTAGAACTAATTATGCCATTTTACGATATTTTATGGTGTTTTCCATTAAACAATTAAAATTAAAATATTTGTTGGATGATGTAATATAAACTTTACATGCTGTACTTGACATATCTTTAACATTTCTGTTCAATTTTGTTTGTATGATTGCCAAAATATTCCCGCCTTTCACTCGTGTTTGCTAAGAAGGGAAAATAAATTTCAGTCGGTAGAAATTACTCTATCATTCAATACGGATGTTTTCAATAATGACGTAATTCGTACCGAACCGAATGCAACGTCGGCGAAACAGCACTAAATGAGAGCGGGGCCGATGGGTCCCTAATGTGATTCCCAGTGTTCCGTCGGGAAACGATCTGTGAGGCTTTTTTTTTCTAATTACCCAGCGAAATTGTTTTCCGCCATTTCCGATTATTTACTTCTAATACTCATGGAGTTTTGTTGGGATTTCACATTTAATTAATGAGGGATTAATCCGATTAGTTAGTGGTTTGTTAGATAAATAAAAATCAAATAAACAAAAGTTAATAAAGAATCACATGGTCTTTTTCGGCCATGCTAAATGTACTTTACTTGCTTCTAGAAGTATCAATGACGCATTGCTAAAGACTTGTTCTATTCATACTTAGCTTTTTTTTCAGAAATCTTGTAAAGGATTTTATTCCTCATTTGATTCTTTATGATGATGATGTCTGGTATAACATTTTATAAAGGTTTAGTTTCTGAAATTATGTGAATGACGTCATAAAAGCGTAAGTATTCAACATTCAACACTCAACAGTCGTGACACAGTGATTCGCACATAACCTAATGATAGTCAAATGAATGCGCTATTCGAGTGTATAATCGGCAATGGAGTTACTGAAATGATTACAATTCAAACATCTAACCGCCAAATTTATTCCTCGTTATGACTTGATGCATGTTGAATACAAAATTGAGATTGAAAACCACGGATGAAATTAAATTGAGCAGTGAACGTACTGTGTAAATGCTAAATTAGAAGATTGTTTTACATACGTAGCGATCGAAAAACTATACGTTATAATTTACAACGGACCAAAAAAAACACAAACAAACCATTTTGGTAAAAACCACCCATCAGCCATTTTTTGATGTCTCCACCGGGGCACAGGCCTTCCTTATGGGTGGTAAGAAGGACGGGCCACAATCCACCACGCGGGCCCAATGCGGATTGGTGGGTGTTAACGACTGCAAATGCAGCCGGGACCAACGACTTAACGTGCCTTCCGAAGCACGGAGGAGCTCGAAATAATTCATTTTTGGTCACCCATCCCATGACCGACCCTTGCGAACGTTGCTTAACTTCCGCAATCGCTGGGCCAGGCGCTAAACCACTGCGCCACCGAGCTCCCCTGGTAAAACAATTGGTAAAAACAATTGGGTGTTATTATTATTGTTTTAGCTGCAATAAAGTTTATTTTTATAAAATAAAATAAAATAAAATAAATAAAATAAAATACTAAGCTCATAAGAAACAATAAAAAAATATGATGGACTATGCGTTACAGTTGCAATAGGTACTATGTGACAATGTAAAGTAACATATTTTTTGAAAACTTTTCGTAAGCGTGGACCACACTAGCGGCCTGACGTTAGTGCCAAGTTTTCGTAGCAATAGGAAATAGTTTTATTGTTATACAAGAGACCAAAGTCAATGTGTGCTGTGAGTGCCGACTTTAAATCATGAACTAGCGAAGTAGACTTGAATTGAATCACGAGCGTAATAATTCTAACATAGACTAATGAGCACAGTGAGTGGTTTAAAGGCACGAGGCAGAACAAAAATTTTGGTCTCGTGTTAAACAAACATAGGTACAACTTTTCACCTCTACCAGCCAGAAAAGTGTTATAGGTAAGAACAGTTATTTTCGCCTGACTTTCCTGGTAAAAAGCTAAATTCAGCATCTCTCTCAGCAGTTCTCCCAAGTCATTTGGAGTTAGACAGCTATCTTCATAAGTGGACTCACTCATTTTCTGTAATATCCTACAAAAATAATTTGATCAAACCTATGCTGAAAAGAAATTGATTCATAGAGTAAAGAGTAGATTTTCGTCGTCCCGTTTTACATTAGGTACGTTGTGTTTTTGCCTTATTTATTAATTGTCTTTCAAGTTTCTAGTGCTAATAGTTTTGGCTGTGCGCTGATACGGAATTTGACTAATAGATATATTATGCCTTTTAATGCGACATTTTTTTTTGAAGCTGCAGATATGTCTGACGAAGTTATTTTGTTTTCTAAGGAACGGATGAACATAAAAATACGTCGATCAGCAAATCGATTCGTCTTCGAAAGCAGTTAAAACTGGCATTTTTAAGTATAGTATTAGTTACGCCAAAATACAGTTACAGTCAAAGTTAATAAAATGTAGCATTTATTTTTATAATCATATAATATTTTGTCCATATAACAATAATATTAGTTAAGTATACTTAAATTATATTTTGTCTACTCTATCGCATTGGGCGTCCCTGTAAAGATGTGCGTTATAAATAAATAAAATAAAATAAAAAAATAAAAATGTCAGTTACGTCGTTAATATACTATATCTATGTAGTGCAAGCGACGACATAAGTGACAGCAATAGGACTACATTAGGCATTTGGGTACGGAACCATAATGTCTTCTTCTTATTTTTGTAGTGGCAATCTACTTCTCTTCAGGGAGTAATTTTTGCCAGTGTCAAGTGTTAAATAATTCAGTGGTAAGCCGAGGAGCTTTTTATCTCTTTCATCTACTCACTAGCACGTAGGTTGACAAGTAAAGGTTTGATTACAAGTTTTCAATGAAGGCATATCCGTGGGTACAGTAGGTATGTGTTTGTCATATCTATTTTAGCGGGTGTTATGTCATTATTTCGAAGCCGCCATCGGGCTGAGTGATTATGATAGAAACGTTTCAAAGTATCTAATGTTTACAAATAAGTATATGTACTAGATGATAGAATAGAATGACTATTAGAAAAATCTTGCAAATACTTGAAGATTGTTTCTTTAATTTCGTAGGATTGCTTATTTGCAGAGTTTCTTGTTTTTGTCTTATTTTATATTCGGAATGTGTATTTCCATTTACCTAACCTAACTAATAATAATTTGATTTATTTCGTGACTGAATCAACAAACAGGATGTCTAATCGTATGAAGGAAGGGTGGGATCCGAGGGTATGTAGTACGGTCAGCAACGAAAGTTGCTTAACACTTTTGTACTTTGTCATAGTAACTTTTTGACTAATGCTTCAAATTGTGAGACATCTGTCAAAAAAAATTGCTGTGACAAAGTACTTAAGTGCTAAACGACTTTCGTTGCTGACTGTACCTACTTGTTGTATGGTCTGTGATCCGAGGTAACGTGTGTCCATCAGCCATTTTTGATGTCCCGTATGCACTGCTGGGGCACACGCCTTCCTTATGGGTGGTAAGGAGGATGGGCCATAACTCACCAAGCGGACCCAATGCGGATTGGTGGGTGTTAACGACTGCAAATGCAGCGGGACCAACAGCTTAACGTGCCTTCCGAAGCACGGAGGAGCTCGATATAATAAATTTTTGGTCACCCATCCCAAGACCGACCCTTGCGAACGTTGCTTAACTTCCGCAATCGCTGGGCCAGGCGCTAAACCACTGCGTCTAAACAAGAGTTCGGTTCTTCGAGGTAAATGATAACTACCCAAATCACCCCCAGCGTTGTGTTTTCTTGCACACTTTTTTTTAAAGTTTATTAAGTATTTAAAATATTTTATCTTCGATTTAAATTAAGTAATTAATTTAATATAAAAATGAGTTCAAACGACGAAAATGATATTTTGACGCCACATGAAATTCAAGAAGCGGCAAGAACTGTAATAGAATACATGTTGTCTCCAAAATCAAAAAACATTAAGTAAACCAGATGTAAACCTAATTGCAATGCCCAAAAGACATTCACAAGGGTACAAATGTAGGAAGTCTGCATCAAACGTGCAAATTTTCTTGTCAGAAGAATCAGACAGTGTGTATTTGGATCCTAAAAAGTAAGTTTTCGTACTTATTGATAAGTACCTACCTATATAGGTACTAATTTACCACTTTGTTTTAGTTAAACAGCTTACATCACAGCTTTACACGTTCTTTATTTTTGTTTCAGGTTTGATTTTTGCCATTTTCGGTGCATGAAGATGCAACGACATATCTGTATCTATGTAAAAGACGTAGAAACTCAGACGGTGCGATTTGTTACTTTCAATTACTGTAATTTTAAATAAAAATAAAATGTTAGAAATGTTACTACTTGGTTTGAATTTCCGCGCATTATTTGAGAAAAGTACTATACAAGCCTTGGCCGCAACTGGGCATTGATGGACTCACGTATGTGTGCCTCGGCTTCGCCTCGGCCCACATTTTCACGTTCGTCCTTCAATGCCTGTGTTGCATGCCGCTGCAGTAATGTACTATAACGTATCTGACTACTTACTGCTTTACGATACCTAGTAGGTAATTCTATTTAGTTTCAATTTTGTCCGCGAAATAAATAACTGTACAAAAGTTATTCACCACCTTTTTTATGCAAAGAAGGTAAATTTATATCTCTTATTATGAAGGCAAAGCAGTTTTAAATCAGAATTCTGATCGAATGCTTACGATAATACCTTTAAAGGTAATATTTTACGTTACATTAGTTGCATCTAGCTGGTAAAGAATTTATGTAAAGAAGCGATCCTTAGTGAGAAGTTGAGAAATCATGTTTAGAATTATGTCCTCACATCAAAATAAATTAATTACTTAGTAGAACATCAGCTTCAAGACTTTAAGACTATAAGACTTCAAGTATGCTACGAGTTTTGTTCAATTATTTTTAAGTATTTTGAGAAATTAAATATATATATAGACATTCGTTTTTGTTTAGCTCAATCACAAAATTATTAGCAGATATTTTTGATTAATCTTTTATCATACTTATACGTAACTTAGCAAGTAAGTGCCAAAATTTCAATCGTCGTGGAGATTCTTGGGGTAGGTCCATCCATTTAAGTTTGTAAATATGTTACTTAAAGTTTCTTGCGCCCGTTCTTCGTAAAAAAAGACGATTCAAAAGTGCTTAATTTTATTTGAATAAAGATATTTTGACTTTGACTTTGACCCAGCAGTGGGAGTCATGCATCTCATAATGATAAACAGTAAACTTTTTATTTGCATGTAAAAAATCCATATTACTGATGCTAAGTTAGACATAAACTTATTCTTCATTAAAGTACCTTAAAGGCATTTTTGGATAAAGATATCTAAGGTATAGTTTACATATTATATACCTAGATAGATATACTGTAGGTATACTATACCTAGAAAAAATAATAAGTAAGTATACTGTATGAGTACTTAATATTATTGTTGCAAATCACTGGGTATTTTATTTACAGTATCATAAAAAACATAATTATCGTCAAAAGTTTGATTTAATTGAATCTGTCTGTAATACTTATAGTCAGTTTGCAATCACTATATTTACTTGCAAGCCGCGGCTTCACTTAACCACCCACTACGAACGTGTTAATTCCCAGACGCAATAATTGAATAACACCTACAAACGACAAATTATCACAGGTGACTTATTTCAGAGAGTTAAATCAAATATATGCAAACTTCGTAGCCTGTGTTTGTAGGATTTCGTAGCTGCAGTGGCTGCAAAGCTAAGTGGATTTTAAAAAGGGTTTTTGTGTTTAATGTTTTAAAAAGTGAAAAAATCATTTAGCTCGTTATTAAAGTATATAGGTAACATCTTTTACATTACTTACAAATTTTTTACACAAGACAATATTATAAAGCGTTGAACCAATAGTTGTTTGTAGATGAAACAAAAAGCAAATTGCAAAAATACAAAATATTTATTTTCAAAAAATTACAGGTTATGGTAATTTACAAAGCAGCTACTTGCTGCTTTGTAAACCAAAAATTCACACTTTGTATCTAAAAGCTTTAGTGACGTCGTAATTTTATTGACTTTCGTTTTCGTTTGACGACCTCCGTGGTTGAGTGGTTTGCACGCCGGTTTTCAAGGCGTCACCATCTCTTGAGGTCCCGGGTTCGATCCCCGGTTGGGTCAATGTAGGAAATGAACTTTTCTATATTGTCTCAGGTCTGGGTGTTTGTGATACCACCGTTGTGTCTGATTTCCATAATACAAGTACTTGGCTACTTACTTTGGGATCGGAGCAATGTATGTGATGTTGTCAAATATTTATATTTATTTCCCAGTCGAACTTCTTTTTATGAATTTCAAAATAATAAAAAGATGCTCTCTATAATTTAAATTTAATTTGTTGTCAGTATCCACATCGACATCATTATCTACCTATTAGAATCAATATCATATACACACAAAAACTTATTTATGGAATAAAAAATTGTAATTAGAACGCAAATTACATTTGACGTCATTTTAAAACTTATACTGTTGCTATATCAATGAAATTTGCAAAGCAACTGCTAAAGATAATGTGGTGTTGGTTGTACCACGTGGGTAGTCGGTATTGGGTGTTGATGCGTCGCCGCCTACCTACTTTTATTTACATTCGTTTATGGCTCGTGTGTACTGTACTGTGGATCATACCTCTGAAGAATATTACGAAATGGTCAGTATATTAAATCAAATCAAATCAAAATCAAAAAATCATTTATTCAGTCTAGGCTGTTACAAGCACTTGTGAATGTCAAAGAAGCTACGCCATCGGTTCGCAAACCCTGAGCGGGAGACCTTGTAACGAGAAGAACCGGCAAGAAACTCGTCAAGGACTGCTTTTTTCTCCTTGTATATTTCATACAGAGTCGTCAACATTGAAAAATGAGCTCCACATTTAAAGTGAGGTCATTTTCCATCACAATAATTAACAAAAGTTTGTACACAATGGGTAGGTAGGTTGAAATTAAATACCTACTACATATCGGATAGGTAATTGTGAGAGTAAATAACTTTCAACTAGTTGAGAAATCAGTAATCACTATGTCTGCTACTCGAAAGTGCACCTAAGTAGGCAAAATTTAAAAAAAAATACTTGAGACAAGACATAAAAAATAACAATAAAAAACGCAATTCTTACAATTCAATATGCGTTAAGATAGGTACTCAGAAGCAGACCCATTCCCACTGGCAGCACCCGTTCACGAGCATGACGCGTGGACCAGCCATCGCTTCGCTCAACCATATTTGAGGGAACGTAACGACCCGCCCCACACGACACCACCGCAGAAATGATTAAAGAGAGCATGACATACTTAGGCTACCCATCCTAAGGCACTGAATTGAAAACTAATATCCAAAAGCTTTTCATAGGCCTTTACTTACAAAAACTACTTAGGATTCGTTTATACTAGTGGCTGTGTAGAGCTACAGATCTTGCGTTTGTGACATTTTTGATCAGTTTTTGAAATAGTTGAAATATAATTTTCCCAAAATCTCCGCCATTCTGAAAAAAATCTAAAAACTGAATTGACAAAAAACAAATATAATAATTAGAACCTGCTCACAAAATTCCACGAGAATCGCTTGAGAACTTAATGTGATCTTTAGAGGAGAACAGAGGGCCTATTACAAAACAGAATCACGATAGTCGGACGCAATTCGTCGTACAATTTTACTTGATATTGAACCTTATTTGTGAGTCAATAGTGCCGCGGTGTGCGACGAATATCGTACGCTTATCGTGATGCTTTTTTGTAATAGGCCCTCTGACATCCAGGCAGCGCTGCGGGACAGCTCGATCTATGAAAGCATTTTTGCCCAAGCTGAAACGGAGACGCTTCGCTCTTGCTTCGCGCTCGCTTTGTCAATTACGAAATGGTCAGAATATTCGGATTTGTTTATATAAAAATTTGTAGGCGCCTTGTAAATGCACCACTGAAAGTGCATAAACATATTCGTAAAACTTTTAATCAATCTTTTAATTCCGTACCATATAGCAAATAAACGATACGAAAAGTACCTCAACGCGTAGAATATTTTCTTCACTTTTGAATCTGATATTTATTTTCACGAAGGGATCGAGATTTTTAAATTAAATCTCTCTAGAGGATTAATTTAAAAATTATCTCTAGATAATTAATTTAATCTCTACCTATAAAATGTTAAATAAAAAATGGAGGTTAGTGTTTAATGCATTCACAACTTTGACAACCTGATTTCGAATGCGTTCCTAGTACCTATTCAAGTTAAATCAAATAAAATTATATCAAATTGTTCAAATCAAATAGAATGAGCGAGTGCCAAAAGTTACATAAACTAGTTCTGCCCCTGCCTAAACTAATTTGGATGTTTTGTGAAATTAATTTAGTAGAGAAATTGGAGCACCCACCGCCTTAATAGTACGAGTCACTACGAGTATAACGAAGTCAAATATTGGCCAACATTGCTTTTACAGTAAAGTGGGCTTAAGAGTTTTGGAAGAACGTTTCTACTGTCCTTCACTACTGTCTCGGTACCTAGTTCAACAGTGGTACATTTTAAGGCATTTTTATTACAAATTAGTTTGTAATACAAATGAATAAAAAACGAGTTTTTAGTAAAACAAATAGTATATTATAGGTATGTTAATAAACAAAAAACAATAAAAACATAAATAAAATAAAGCAGCTTGTCTTTACTATAGCGACTGAGACTCAAAAAGTGCAATTTGATTTTTCGACCTTTATTGTGACTAAAAATGTGCAGGGTGATTCTTAGCGACTCAATGTGTGCACTTTGATTTTTTTAAAGCCTGGATGAATTCTTAGCGACTTAACGCCAGCGCCCACGGGCAACTTTTGTCTCCGCAACTAATTTGTCTCTCATATGGTTTGTATGAAAAGTCGCCAAATGTCGCGTCGCTACGTGTGCGCACTTTCATACAAACCCGTAGATTAGATGTGAGAGACAAATTAGTTGCGAAGTCAAAAGTTACACGTGAGCGCCAGGTCTTAATAAATTATTTTTTATTTTTTTTTTATTTTTTTTTTTATTGATCTCTTTTTAGTTATTATATATTACGGTCTTAAAGCACGGATGCATTCCTACAATGTCGTTGTCAGTGTCAATGCTAGCGCAATAATGACTATAGTTTATGTAACTCCATTATTCTCACGTAGGTGTCATAGGAAGCAAGTGACTTCCGTCGCGCCGCCATTACGCGTCTCAGCCGTGATGCGCCTACGCACCAAGAGAACTAAGCTTAAGGGGCCGTGCAACCACATGATGAGAAAATCTGATTCTCCTTACTGCGACCAATGTGGAAAAATTGACGATCTGCAACACATTTTGATGGATTGTGTCCGTTTTGCGAGTAAGAGGCAGCAGTTAATGAGCAATTTAAAACTTAATAGACTAGATATAGGAATGTTCCACAAAGTTTTGTCAGAACCAACCTCAATAGCAGCTAAGTCTTTATATTCTGTTTTTAGAGATTAGCCTTATAATATTATAAGTACTATGGGATTGGCATCGTCAACTTATGACAAAAATCCCGAAAACCAATAAAGAAAAAAAAAAAAGGGGGCCGTGCAACGCTGGAAGCAATTTTCATTGTAAAAAATATCGAGAATATTGTCATTTTTATCGTTTTTAGGGTTACGTACTTAAAGGGTAAAAACGGGACCCACCCTATTACTAAGACTCCACTGTCCGTCTGTCTGTGTGTCTGTCTGTCTATCACCAGGCTGTATCTCATGAACCGTGATAGCTAGACTGTTGAAATTTTCACAGATGATGTATTTCTGTTGCCGCTGCGCTATAACAACAAATAAAATAAATATTAAAGTGGGGCTCCTATACAACAAACGTGTTTTTTTTGCCATTTTTTGGTACTCAATCCTTCGTGCGCAAGTCCGACTTCCACTTGACCGGTTTTAAATTAATAACTACAAAACTATTTCTTATTTTGGAAAACTGTCAATCACTAAACTAGAGAGCTAGTTAAGGTTTCTTTTTATGGTATAGGTTTCTTTTTAAGTAGGTAATTTGGCTGTGGTATAATAGTGTATAGAGTATTAAGTATAGACTGACATTCTTTTTTAATGTTACTTTTATTTGACTTCCTTTGTGATTTTTATTTATATATTTTATATGTACACACTCTAATATTGTAATTTGTAATTTGTACTATGGGTCTTTTGCCTGAAATAAATCATTATTATTATTATTATTATTATTATTTATTATAGCTTCAAGATTATAAGTTTATTATTGGTTGGCACATCAGTGAAAAACTACAAAATTGGAGTGGAGGTCACTTTATGATTTTTTCCTATTGAGTAAGTTTTAGCTATCATGTTTCTGTCAATAGCAAAACTGAGTAAGTACATAATTTTTTTGGGACCGATAAATCAAGTAATGCTGTATGTAGATTTCCAAATGCGACTGCAATGTTTTTTTTTAATTTGCGCTGTTATATTATCTAAATGAGCACAAAATGGTAGTTTTATGAACCGGTCACAACACAACTAAAGGCACCTTATGGTAACAATAGCAGATTTGTTTATTTATATTCACTATGCTATTTTTATTCAATTTTATACTTACTTGTTGAAAAACAACTCGACTCTATTAGCCAAATAATCATATTTACAAATAAATAAAAGTGCTATAAGTCTGTTGTGTATATTTTTTCTATCGTTGTCACTAAAATAAAGGAAACCAGTTATTATCTATAAAATAAAGATAAAAAATTAGTGGTTATTCCTCAGTATTTTACACTGGATTACGACATTTCTTCAAGTCTTCAAAAATATTGTATTACTGAATAAGTAATGCAAAAATCGCATGATTAACTGTAGGGAGTTCTCATTTATAGGTGATTGTATTTTATGATAGGCTTACATGTCTAAAAATTAGCATTTCAAATTTGCAATTAAGCAAATAGATTACCCTCGCAGCTTTTCAAAAAGCACTAAAGCCAACAGTTATCAACTTCTACGCTATGCGTATAAAATAAATGACGTTCGCGCGAAATTAGCTTCAACGCATTCTGAAATAGAGCCTTCATTTGTCATAGTTGATATTTTGTCGTCAGTACATGTTTATCGTTGCGTAGGCGACATTATAAGGCAATAAGTCGTGTTTCCCACAGGAACGAGTCATTCACATTCTGATCATACAAATTACTTAGTTTATTACTTAATGTTATGGTCTTACTTCCTATCGTGCACACGCTTTAGGTTATAAGTTTATTTATTATTAATATAATGGCACGACTCTGTTTATAAGGTGACGATTAAGGCAAGGCAATACTAGCGAAAGTATTTTTTATCTTTCATAAAAAAAATAGGAATTAATTCAACACTTCGAACTTTCGCTTCAAAATGTGTGATAACAACTTGGTTGCAACCAACTCTGACAGAAAGCGCAGTTACATTGCTGTTTTAGTAAGGACCAATATGAGAACTATGTAACTGCGCTTTCAATTGATGTCAATCCAGAATTGTTAGCAACAGAGTTACGTAATCCACGGGCTGGACTGGTTGACGGCCGCCACCATCGCCAGGGATATTTTTTTTATTTAATAGATTTGTTTTGACATAATTTTTTTAAACAATGTTTTAAAATCTTAAATCGTCACTACATATAGTATTTAAAACTAAGTCGCCGTGTCCCCTGTCTGTCCCCGTGTATCTTTAAAACTACGCAACGGCTTTTGATGCGGTTTTTCTAATCGATAGAGTGATTCAAGAGGAAGGTTTATCCGCAGCCGGGGCGGGTCGCTAGTATATCACAATTGCTCCATGACGTACATGCATCAACACTGATTTCTGTTGGTTAATGTTTGTTTCTCGTGCATTTTATAACATAATTATTATGTTGCGATGGCGAGATAATTTTCGTCTAACAAAAAAATAATTGCTCCTTGCGTTAATGTTAAAGATATTATATACCTACTTAATAACATTTTAAGGATATACTAACATACATAATGATAGCAATCCAATAGTTATTGCGGATATAATGTATCAAATTATAACGCCTCATCGTGCTTTAATGCGTGCCAAGTTGACTGTAGATAATCATGAGATTAGAAATGTACTCTTTAGGTAGTCGGAATTGCTCATTAAACGGTAAGTATGTATAAAAAAAGTGTTAAGGGATTTGTTTATTATATGCTGATCGAATTGGTTTCTTGCACAGATTGTATATCGATATAGGTACCTACACGTTAGAAAATTAGTTTCAAATAACATAAATTAAGTAAAACGACCTTTAGCAGTTAATGAGGTTTTACTGCATAAACAACTAAAAAAAGAAGTATTTTTATTTACTTGGTGTACCTAATGCAGAGGAATTTGCAGCAAACGATGCGATTTGCAATGCACCACACTACCGTATGCTTTCAATCAAATCAACTGAGTAATAAGATGTGGATTGTCTTTTGTTCAAAAATATCGAAATATGGAAAATCTGGAAAGCTGATGGTTACCGATGAAAGTTGCATTGTATAAACAGTAATTTCACGTCAACATATTGTTAAACTTTTGATTACAACTTGCATTGCAATACTGTTGATTTTAAACTATATTTTAACAAGCATTCGATGGCATCAGGTGATTGAGTTACTTAATATATTGAAAAAATACTAGAAAATATCGACTCACCCGTAGCAGCTCAGACTGAACTGAAAAATTGATAACGCCAAAATAAAATCAAAATTCATTCCGAACTCTATTGAGTTATTGAGTCACTTAATAACTAAATAGAGTAACTTTTGAGTGTGACGGTTTTGTTTAGCTTACTTATTAATTTGTTTTGCATGTGTTAATAAAAAAAAAAATTGTTGCAAATAGGTAAGTACTTACCTACTTAACAGTTTTACATTTTGTAAACATTTACCGGTAAATATTACTTCTACCGCAAAAATACCATAACGTAATTTATTAGGTAGGGATTGCAGTTTTACCGCAGAATAATGTTTAAGGTAGGCCTAAAACATTATTCCGCGCTAAAACTGCAATCCCATAAACGACAAAGACATTGTAGCTGAAATTGACCTGGCAAATTGCAATATATTTCAGAAATAAATTCCCGAGCTTATGTGCCCGTACAATAGAAGACCGGGTGCTAAAATTGTATAATTTTATTTTTAACTAGCGGCGTCTAACGACCAGTTCACGGTCTGTTGGGTTCAATAATGTGAGGCGCATCCATGTAGAAATATCTATCCATACAGCTCGCACCTATACACGCACAACGAGTTAGGTAAATTTCGTTTCAAAATTATCGTCATGCAAAACTCTCGCTACCTTTCTAATCAATGAAGAATAAGTTATAAGTACCTACTTGTCATAACCAAAACTTTGTTAAGGAATTTAATGCGACAAAAATAACTGTACTTACATACATGAAACAAATTTACAAAGTCAAAGTTAAAAAATCTTTATTCAAATAAACTTAGAAATTATGTGCACAAATATGCGAACATTGAAGATTTGGTTTCTCATTGTACTTATTATTTATATTTTGTATAAGAACCAAATAGACCATAAAATTTTTAAACTTGATTATCTGTATGAATACCTATATGTTTACTGAATTTTTCTATAATGGTGAAATGAAATTTGGTTTTTTCTATGTTAACAATATTTATAACGATTTTAATGGCCTATGTGAGCTATAAGGCTTTTTCATCTTTTATCGCAGTACCTATATTAATATAGGTATAGTTATTTGGTCACACTTTTTTCACAAATGTCTGTTGTGTCTACCAATTACTAAGCGGAAATATTGGTGGAAATTTATTTAGGATACTAGTTTACCCATGTTCTGAATAATTGAATTAGATCACAATTTAGTATAGGCTTCACTTATGAAGCCCCAAATAATATAAGTGATAACAGTGACCTATAAATTTCAAGTTCAATAACTTCAAGTTATACTTAAGCATTTCCTCTTAATCAGCTTACAAGGGTAGAGTTACATGTTCAAAGTGAACAGCGTCTTGAATACGATCATAAGCTTGAGCACGCGAATACGGGAACTAAGTTATGTCTGAGCTCTTGGACCAACTTCACATGGACTCAGACGATGAAATCAAGCAACTGATTGCTACCATCCACCTGACTACAGATTACTTACATTTTTTTAATAGAAAACTGTAAGGTATGATAGTCTTTTAAGGCCTCGGTTTTGACGCATTATACAGCTACAGTGATGAGCGGTTACCGTATGAATGTCTAAAATTAAGTAAATTTCGATTAACACGATTACTTTTCATAGCAGACCCTCCTCGTTCCTGCCCTCCTAGCCAAAGCAATTTTTGCAAATCTTCATTATCGTTTCGCTTTCGAAACTGTTATGGATTTGAATTTTTAAAAATCGATAGGATGTTTCGAAAGCTTCGATAATCTATACCTGCCTGCCTAGCATGACCGATTTATATCGCGTGATATAGCATTTTATCGACACTCAACTGTCAAACTCCTTTGTCTTTTTGACAGTTAAACGTGATAAAATGCTTTATCACGCGATATAAATCGGTCATGCTAGGGGGGCTGGGGATGTAGCACGTCATACAATAACAAAGCTGAAATGTGACACATGTCGTTTGACAAATTACGCGTCACTAAATGTCAAGTTGTATGACAAGTCGTGGGGGACTTTCATACTGGACTGCGTTTTGGGGGAGTTTGAGGTGTCCCACAAATGCAACTGACATGCAATATCCACAGGTACAGATGATCGAAGTTCGAAAGCGAAGCGATTACGAAGATTTGCAAATGTTACCTACTTTGGCTAGGGGGGCTGGACTCACTAGCGCCAAAGATAATCTTTTCTATCAGCTGTAAGTCAGAGTGTCTTATTATTTTTGCCAGAACTTACTTTTTGATTGTGAAAATCAAAAAGTAAGTTCTGACACAAAAATTATACTTATTTATACTGTGGTTCTGAGTATCTTGTTGACATGACAGAATGATTTGACAGCCATTGACAAGAAAGAGACCTAATAAAAACGTGGTAAAAATATGTCAAATCATCTGTCCAGTAAGCTACTCGGAACTTACTTTTTGATTGTCAAACAGGCCCTTGTTAGAAGAAAACAGTAGGTACTGATATTCACAAGGTTTAAATATTTTTATTTGTTGTTAATACTTTGTTAGATATTCACTTCCTTGTTGTGACAAGTTGTAATCTTGTAGGTAATCAAGGAGTTGGGATAGAATATGTAAAGGTAAATTCCACGTACCTAACCACCTTTAAACAGGGTTATTTGTAAAACACCAACAACCTCGCAGGAGTAGATTAGGGTGGATATGCCTAACTCCAGCCCCCCCCCTAATTCCAGCCCCCAATACATTTTTGCTTTGCTTCAATTAAAAAACAATAAAAATCGGAAACTGTTTAATGAAACCACATCCCTAGTTAATCCTCGACGTTGGAAATCAGTATTACCCCGTCACGTCACCTACAATTCACACAACGAGCAATAATGATCACCGAGACCGAGTAGAGGTGACTATGTTTGAAAAACAGCATAAAACATCGATTGATGCGAACTTTGGGAAGTGTGTTTACAAGGGCAAGAGGCTATTTTTTATGGTTTTAAGGTTTGATACTAGTAATAGATTAGTTAGATAACGTTTTAAGATTACTAGTTTGTAATTAAATTTACTAATTTCGAAAAAAATAGGGGGGCTGGAGTTTGACTATGTGATTTTCCATAACTTTCTATTATCAGCCGGGGGCCGATGTTGGGTATTTAACTTTCGTTTAAGAAATCAATCTCATCTTAATTTGCTCGTCTTTAGGTTGGAATTCGTAGTGCTATTCACTAGAATTACTAACCCTGCACCCAATGGCCTAAATACAGCCGGGTGAATAATGTTTAATTCCTAAGTTATTTGTTCCGCAAATTAGGGGCTGATATTAGGAAATACATATGAACCTAACATCAGCCGGTCATCAAAACTTTACGGCAATATACAGGGTGTTCTCAAATATGATTTTAATTATTTTGTTTTTTTTTATATTAGATGTAAAAAAATCATAAAAATCAAAATCATACTTATTATCATCATAATAATCAATCATAGAGACAGAAAAGAAATTCAATATAAAAAATGTATATCGAATTTCACTTCTTGGAAAATGCTTTTAAAGGTTTCAAATAATTAAAACGATCTCGTACTTGTAGATTATAATATGTATATTAAACCAAAGTTATTTTTTATTACGCAATTTTTAATATATTTATATATTTAAAGTTGATTAATATCTACAGGAGAGGTATAAGTTTCAATGACTTGTTATAGGAACCATAATTTTAAAGCCTCTAGTATTTTATTATCATTATTAGAGTTACCAAATGAATATTCTTTAATCTCATACAAACATGGTTGTTTTATTTTGGAACATCCTATACCCGGCTGAAATTAGGGAAGAAAGCGGCTGATATTAGGGCAAAGGCGGCTGGAATTAGGGTTTTTCGCCCGTCGTGCATTTAAACGCTTCTCTATTTTTTCCCCACAAAACTACGTAAAACTAAGTACTATTTTCGTAATAAAGATCAATCAAGCTACCTTAAACTATATCAACAATAATTTTAAGACTGTAATTGTGGCAGCAACAGAGATTCAAAGTTGAAAAATCTTAGGGGGGGCTGGTAATAGGCATATTCACCCTACTAACATCATAAACAACAACATTTTTGTTCTACGACTTTTCCGAAAACAGACAAAAAAAAACGACTTTCCATACAATAATGTCCGAACAGCTGATCGACTTTTATATGAAAAGTCGGATTTTTTTTGTCAGTTTTTGGAAAAGTTGTAGAACAAATTTTAATGTTGAAGATTATGATGTTAGTAGTCAGCTGGGTGCATCTACGCTGTTTCTTACTTCCTGCGTCATTGTCCTCACTCGAAAATGTTTAAAAATCCAATGCATCACAAGGAATATATATCAAAAATAAGCAAATTAATACAATTTATTATTGTACTCTAATGTAAATGATGGCATATTTTTAATTTATTCCTTGTGATGCATTGGATTTTTAAACATTTTCGAGTGAGGACAATGACGCAGAATCTGCGAGGTTGTTGGTGTTTTTGTGGCCCCTTATTAAACCTTATAAAAGTACAGAACGATATAATAGCAAAATAATATGGAATTTTGAAATTTCGGGACAGTTCTGTTAATTGGTATTTTGACAAAATATTTTTTCTATGCATCCGTAGGTATTCTAGTTTTAAGTTAAATATTTTTGTGATGCTTTCTTACAAACTTTAGATCAGATAGTACATTTTGCTGTCGTAATGACTAAGACGAGGGTTTTTGTTTTAAATTACCTACTAGTGATATATATTCGAAGTGTTTTCTTCCCAATATGTTTTGGATAAAAACATTTAATAATTTTAATAGAACTACTTAGTAGGGTTGTATATATAGAGATTTTACACATTTTTAAATGTTTTTATTTTTATTTTTGTTATTGTGACAGTTTTTCTCTCTTCTTTTTTAATTTTGGAACTTTTGTCTTCGGACATGCAGCTCCAGCAAGTTATTTAGCACCTATTATGCAGTTATGCAAGATAATAGCATTGAAGCGTTCTCTCACAGCCTTTTTGTCTTAGATTTCCTACCAAGTACAATGTCAAGTTCAATTTGTTTTCAATAATCATATGATACTCGTATTAAAAAAGTTTCAATAAGTACCTACCAAAGAAAGAATTATTAAATTTTGAGACTTTTTCCTTTTTGGTGGATAGCCAGACTAAACGCCAAACCTTAACCTGTTAGATGAGTTTTTAGCAGATACCTGTTTTGCCCTGGATTCCACTGGACGCTGTTCATTTGTTTTTGTATAAAAATGTGTTTTATCACCAGTTGGTGTTTCACGCCATAACTTAACACGTGTAGCGTAGGCGTAGTGCTAACATAACGCGCAATGATGTCATTTGGAACCTCGTCACATAATACTTGTCACATTTTGTACTGGAAAAAATTACTGAGCCTCGAATGACACAGTGTTCTTCTTAACTCCGATTATGCAAGCGAACCGGTCATTTGATCGCCCATTCATAAAAAATGCTCTCGCACCTGTTTCACAATAAAAGCGATGAACTTTCAAAGTGTCGCAACAAGGGTATGGACTTAGGGATAAATAACATGTTACTTATCGAAGGCGTCTTTGAATGTCTCGTAAATGCCCTTGTATGAAATCTCGCACAAAACTTACTGCGGAACGTTCATTTGCCATAATTACCTTATTCATAAACAAGTGCACATCACTAAAACATGTCACTCTCACTTTTTGTCACTTGTTCGTTTGTTTTCGAGTTAGTTCGTTGCGAAAGAGACTCGCGGTCGTGTGCGAACGCTGCGCACGCAGTACTCACTGTGCGGAGTGAATCGAATCGAAGGCAGCAGGTTGCGCGGGAGTCGCCCCCCCTCCCCCCCAGCAAGGCTGCCCCGACACTCTGGCATTCCATCTGTGACGACAACGTGCCCATTTATGTCTTCGGACATGGTTCGCGGCCATATGGTCTGTTATAGTGTGATTAAGTTTTTTCAAAGGAATTTCTATAATACTCCGCAGCTGTGTGGGAAATGTATAGTGGATTATTACGATTTTCCGAAGTCCTGTAGAGTTCTGCAACGGTTATTTTTATGAGCGCTGCGTAATGCTGGGAAGCACATTTGTCATTATGACAGCCGTAAAACTTTAAGGCTTCAAACGAGGAAACCTTTACCAGCAACACATTGCTTAATGTCACTCGTTTTACCTCTACCTAACCGTAAACTTATTAACAACATACATAAAGTACTTGGGATAATTTGAGGATTATAAATTAGATTGAGTCAGAATTAAAACAACCATATACACTTAACTAAATCTTTTGGCATACATAAATTTACTGTTAAATTTCACGATAACTTTATATCTTTATATGTATAATAATTCTAGGGAACTATAGGTCTTTAAGTACATCATGTTTTTTTTTTCTGCAATATGTATAAATAAATGTGTGACTGTTTGTTCCTCAATAAAGAGAAAAAAAAAAATTAAACTGAGTCTAAAAGTAAAAAGTTAATTAAGTACCTACTGCCATAAGAATAAATCTTTTATTTTTTGGTGGTACAGTCAACGGCACGCTGAGCTTCCACGACAGGGTAATCATACTCAATCAATTCCATACTTAAATGCGAAGATTTTAAGGTTTAATAAATAGCAGAGTTTTGGCAGTTTTGTATAACCTGACGTGCTGCTGACTGTACATGATGACTGTAATGAAACACAGAAGAAAGATTTTTTTTGAATTTTGCAGCTCATTTAAGTAAAATCAAGGAAGGCTAAATTTTCATAGTGTGAGAGAAGTATCGATTCGTACAGTTTTAAATCTCACCAGATTGACTAGTATGAAAGCCAACAAATGGTGGTACACTGGTACCCTTGACCAAATTCTATAAATGGTGTTGAGAATACCGCTTGTCCGTTACTTAGTCATGGCGTGTGAGTTTTATTATTATTCATGTGTCATACCTGACGTAAGGTTCTATAGTAAACTGAATCTGTTATTTACGGAAAAACTGGTTTCTCACACTTCATTTTTACATAACCAATAATGATCTTTGTTGAGCAGTTTCATTTTAACAATCGAACTTGAAACGACTAAGTTATTGCGGTAGTGTACCTACCTAAGTTTATTTTTTTTAACTTTTATTAATTATTCTATTTTATTATTTTTATGCGTATCTTTATCTGTGACCATCACATCTATCTTCTTTAGTTAGAGCAACTAGCCGATAGCGTAAAGTACTAACAAAATTCAAAATTTAGGGTCGTGGCCATAATTTTTATTTTATTTATTCTGCTTCATAATATTACTTATATTATTTATCAGTAAATATAGCTATTTATGTACTCGTATCGTATTAGCACAATAAGCGGAGCAGATTCCCGAAAGTTCAATAAAATTATCGGCATAATGATTGTGAATTTGAAATTATACACTAAGTAGGTATTTCTCGAGAAAATCAATTGCTTTGGAGAAATTCGTTACAAGAAATAATCGATTAAGTATGTTTTCTCGAAGCACATGGAAAACAACTAAATCACAGCACAAGTCTTATTATATCAGAAAGATTTAGAAAAGATACGCCGATTGTTTTTCATACAGACCAGTGGGCCTATTACAAAAAGGCATCACGATAAGCGTACGATATTCGTCGCATATCGTGGCACTATTGACTCACAAATAAGGTTCAATATCAAGTAAATTGTACGACGAATTGCGTCCGACTATCGTGATTCTGTTTTGTAATAGGCCCTCAGAACAGACAACCATCCGGGGAGGTTGGCGAAGCCAGATTTGTGTGCCAACCACTCAGCCACACTCGCATTATAAGTATGGAAATCGTCGTATAAAACCATAAAACTCTTATCTAATTATGTAAAAAGAGCTATGCGGCAAAAGCGAGGTCCAGAATGGCCGACCTATGCAAAATGAGAACGCTTAACGACGGGAAGTATTCATAGAATTAATGTTTGTTGTGTACCAAAGGAAAGGAAAATGTTTTGGTAATTTATGTGAGCATAAATTATTAATACTCAACCCGCTATCTGTGGAAGAGTTAAATTGGATCCAAGGGTCGCGAGACTCATTCGATGCGGGTTCGACTGGGCGAGGGTCTTCTAAGGAACACGTCAATTTTGAGTATTTCACAATTCGTCCCTTTAATATTAGCTGCATTAATTTTCACAAGTTCACGAAAGGGAAAATTAGTAATCAACATGGACGGGTTTAGTGAAGCGTGAACTCGACTGATGAATAAGGACGACACGCGTTCAGAAATCGGAAATTAAACAGCGCCTAATCAAGGTTCGAACAAATGAAAGACGAAAAGTATTTGAAACGAATAACGAACTGTTATTATTTTAATAAGGTGAGCTAATTTGTTGGAATGAATTAGCTTTCCCAAAAATATTAAACAGGGTGTGTCTATTCGCATTATTACTATGAAACTTAGGATATTGAATAATTATACTATAAAGCTTGCCTCTATAAAATACAAAATACCTCGCTACAGTCAAAAATATTATGCTCGTTCATACATAAAAAAATATACTCAGCGTATTGAAAACCTCATCCATAATTTGTAGACGGAAAAAAGCAAATGGTTACTGGTGCACTAGATATTTTTGAAAACAAGGCTAGAAAAATGAGAAAAGTTAGTTAAACCCTGAAAAATTTTACAGTTTGTTCGGATTTTATATTTATACCTTCCAACAGATTAAAAGAATTTTGATAAAAATGGATTCCTTTAGAAGAATAAATCATTTGATACTCCTTTTGTTTAATTACTTATATCCTACCCAAATGCTCAAATATCATGCTAAAAAAAGATTCCTAAACTTTATTTGAACGTTGCGAAAGCTTTTAGCGAAAACAAATAGCATAAAATTTTCATAAGTTACAGCCGGAACTCTGACAGGATTACTCTTCGGTAAAAGTATTATATTGAAAAAACTATAAAAAACCTGAATGATAAGTTTATAATTACAAATTTTTTTTTTCCAATGACAAATAAAATTTGTTACAGTAGGGATGTTGACTAATGAATACAATAACGAAATACTAATAAAAATCGTAAACATATTAAACTTTTAGAGTAGCTTGTATACCTCTTGGTTTTATATATTGCATATTATTTGTTTTATGACCCTTCAAAGTTGTGGACAAGTCCATTTAAAAAGTATAAAATTTATTAAAATAAATGATACCTTTAATTAGTCCGTAAAATGTATAGCTTTGTCGAAGAAACCATTTTGATAAACACAATATTTAATATAGCTGCTGAACAAATTTCCTATGCGTTGCATACAAACTTGCAAGGCGTGACGTCATAACGTGCAAGCCATTAGTATGGAGCGTTTTTGATCGAGTCCATTTGTGTGCATTTCACGCTGTGATATCTCGGGCAGTTTTCATGCTAGCGAATTAATTCTTTTACCAATGTTTCTTTTCTTGAGAGGTAATTTATGTAACATAAAATAAAAAAAAATAGTCAACATCCCTATTGTTAGTTGATTTTACAAAATAAAGTGTTTGTCAAAATCGTTCTAAAATTTCTCATAATTTGTATTCAACAATTAGTTTTTTTAATAAAGTTTGTTTATTAATTGTTGTTTGTTTAAAACAATTCAAAAAATAACATTATACCTAAATAAAATAAAGATAAAATATTACAACTAAATCGCCTGTTCGAGGCAAGGTACCCAAAAGAAGGCAGCATTTCCTCTTTGAATGGCCAAACTTATGCGCTGATCAAAGAAATTGCCACTTCACCGGTCAATATTTTTTTTTATTTTGAAAGCAAAAGGAGAAAACGTACAACTCAAAACATAATAAATCTGAAGTTAAAATTAAAATGGATCTTTCTCATCAACAGAGGGACTATTACGAAAATAACGTACGCAATTGCGTAACGCAGTCACTTGGTCACGATAATCGTCCGCAGTTCGTCGGTTGTGGCTATTAAACACATTTTCAATAAATTTGGCTATCGTAGCCCAAAGACTGAACGAATGATGTCGGATACGCTAGAGAAAAACTGTCAAATTTACGCAATCACTTTGCAATATCGCATACGCAAGTGCTTTGTAATAGAAAACAATCACAACGAAGCACGGACGCAGCTGCGTGTATCGCATTAAACTTTTCGTAATAGACCCTCAGATACTAGCAGTAGTAATGCAGTTTTACGCGCGATAAATATATAACACCACACAATCTAACTTGGGCAAGGCAAACTCAAATTAGATTCCCTGTTTAGTGGGCACAGGTGTAACATTCAAGGAAAATTTTCAATACGTAACTGAAAAATAAAATTGCATTTCGGTTTTCGGTAGTGTACATGTTAGCGCCTTTAGTATTTCTACATACAAGATAATGTTTAGAAGTTCTTTTGTAATAAGAAAATAATTTTATTTTGTGATTAATTGCAGAATACGTTTCTAAGAGGTGTTCTTCAAATGTTTTATTAATAAATATTATCTTATTAAGTATTTTGATTTTTTACGACATTATAGACTGACGGGATTTCGTGGAATTTTCTACGAAACCCGGGATAAAGATTGCAAGACGAGTGCTTGCTTGCTAGTGACATTATTATAACTTCGTGAATTAAAATGTAAATTTACATCGTGATATTGATTTAATAATGAACTAATTTTTCCCTAAAATAAAACTGAATTTTCTTTTATGACGACTTTATTAAATTTGATTAAATTCAGCATGCGAAAACGTCGTCTAAATCAGTACAGTAAAAACAACTTTTGCAAAAAAGTACATAAAAAATAAACAGTCAAGAGTTACTCTGGGATAAGAATCTCGTATCTCTTAGATGTGAGTGTCGGCTGGCAAGTCTGACCGGGAATTTATTGCTTTCTCCTTGTTTTTCATAATTTATAAGATTAACACCGCACCCTGCGTCGCGGACCCTTTATAAATTTCAAATAAGCTTGATAAATTGCCGCAATAAAAACTAATGCCTTAATTACGACTAGAATCAATGTTTTTGCACTGATTTCTGCTGGATTTTATGATATATTTTTTTATAAAATATGATGATGATTATGAATATATTTGTATCTTTAATGATAATACGTTCTAAATTAGAAATATTAGGTAAGTTGGAAACAACATCGAATAGAAAACTTCTTTCTGTATTTAACCCGACTATCAAACAGTAAGACTAACCTAGCTAGAAGGTCGTTAATGATTTTGGACACATCACATAAAATTATGTTTTACTTTAATGTATGCAAAAACAATATTTTCACTCCTCTTGCTCAAAAAATCCGTCATTGTAACGTACAAGAGTTGAGATAAAATAGCATAATATCCCCTAGGGGATAAAGTTTTTTCTGTTTTTTTGATGTTTGTCTATTACCAATGAGCCTCCTAAAACGAAAAAGTCTTTATTCATAATCACGAATAAAGACTCGCTCGACTTAATACTGTTTCTCATTCTTATTTTTGAAAATGGAACTAAAAGCATCTCTTCGGTGAAATCATTACACTTGACACTGGCAAAAATTACTCCCTGAAGAGGAGTAGATTGCCATAACAAAAATAAGAAGAAGAAATCATAGACTTATTTATACTCTGTGCACAGAGTGAATCGTAGAATGCGTGATTGTGTTGCTTAGCTGCTACAGCAGAAATTAAAAAAATTTACCATGGCGCGAATTCTTTAGATTTTTTCTATAATTACAAACTGATTGAATTGTGTGACTGTAATAGGAAAGAAATAATTTTAATCTTTTGCCATCAAGCACAAATCATTTATTTAAATACTGTACAAAAAGTTTATGAAGTGGAGGATAGAAAAACGAGTGGATTCGTTAACGGAAGTAGGTATAAACTATTTAATATTGTATTTTATTTTGTCGCAATCGTAGTGAAAAGTAGAGTGTAACACACGACGCTAAAACCCATTGTAACTCGGTTTCTATTTATTCCCTCGCTAAAGCTCGTGAAAAAACAACCTCGTATGCAAAGGGTCATTTTAGCGTCTTGTATAACAATCTACTATTAGCAATAACTTCCATAAGTGTGGACACTTTCAGTATTCTCGAGTGTGGAAGTTAATGGTAAATATTTTTTTTGCATCCATTTACGAACTGAACGCATAAGGTAACACCTATTTTTTATATTAAATATGTTTCACTTTGATTTGAGGAGATAAAAGTTTTATGGATCTTTAAAACCTGGCCTGTTTCTCTCTCATTTTTAACCAACTTCAAGCTCTTCAAGGCTCAATTTTTAAAATTAGCTATTATTCTTTTACTTTATAGAGGCTAATTTTTTAAATTAGCCACTATAAAGTAAAAGGACAGTACTGAAGAATTACCTACGTACTCCTGCGAAGGTCCTTAGACATTCAAGTGACACGGTGTCCGCACTCGGGACGTGTCCGGCCTCCTAATACCCCGCTGTCCGACTGGCAGAGATAGATGCACCTGGCGATAAGTGATTTTCCTATTGGAGAGGGCTCTTTCACAAAATCACATTTGAAAATAGAATTTCACTTGGTAGATACCTATTGAAATTATAACTTTTTAATATCTTTTTCACTCCTCTTGCTCAAAAAGTCCGTCATTGTAACGTACAAGAGCTGGGATTAAATAGCATAATTACCCCTAGGGGATAAAGTTTTTTCTTTTTTAATGTTTGTCTATTACCAATGAGCCTTCAAAAACGAAAAAGTCTTTATTCATAATCAGACTCGCTCGACTTAGGTAATACCATTGACCTGATTTTTTAACCGACTTCATCAAAAGGAGGAGGTTCTCAATTCGATTGTATGTTTTTTTTATCGTTGTTCGCGCGTATCTTCGACATTTCGTCCATTTGCGACGACAGTGTGATATATCAAAAACAGTAATTTTACAAAAAACAACTTTTTTTACTTTTGAATGACCATAACTCTTACATTATAGTCAGGATAATTTAAAAAAAAAGATACAGCGCAATTTTTCTGCAGTCTGTATCTTTTTCTTGTTTCATTAGACCATCAACGTGCCGGACGAATGGGGAATCTTTTTTCGAATGAGTGACACATACTTATTCGGATGAGTGGGGAATGAAAATAATTCGGATGAATTTTGCGGATGAATGGGGAATACATCGCGGGCGCTTTAAAAAAAAAATTTTTAGGTACTGCCTTGGTAACTTAAAAAACATAATAGGATTTTGCATTTGATTTGATTTTGGTTTTTCGTAAATTTTTGGGTTCATTTTCAATGCTTCGATTCTTGCGGGGACTGTAAAATCTGAGAATTTTTTACTACTTTAGTAATGGTTAGTTACTGTACTGTTATTGTATTGATGTTACACATTATTTGGAGGCAATATAACCATTTTTACACAATATGAACTTACAAAATCCGGCAGTTTAATTGAGCTATAAACTTTATTTGCGAGCCTTGAATTTCGACAGTGTTCACTCAAAATATTTTTCCTATAGAAGATTGCACAGCGCGCCAATAACAATTAAAAACTATCTGTTTTTAAGTGTACATGTGAGTTTCATGGTTATGACTTAACCTCTTTATTTGATAGATTTTCTCTCGTATTCAAAAACAATCCTCAAACGAACTTTTGCATATGCGAACGCATTGCGTCGATAGAGCTCTGTGATTGTTTGTTTTACGTATTACTTGTGATTGGTAGTTGGGACGCTATGCGTCTGCGGGAACTGTCAGATGATATTATTATAGTAATGTTTGTGAAAACGGGTATTAGAGTTGCGAAAGTAAAAAAAGATTATTTTGACAAAATAAATGACAATCGCGACGTTAATGAAATTGGAAAGTACGGACAGTGTACGTACAATTAAATTAAAATATTTATTCAACTATTATAATAGTGATTTTAAAGTAGGTACAAAGTATATGTGTGAGTGCACTGTGCAACCGAGAAGGTATAAACTTATAAAACATAAGTAAACAAAACATTAATTTAATGTCATTAAAACCGAGTTGAGTAGGTAATATCAGATGGTAATATTAGGGTCGTTTTAAGCTTCAATCATAAAAAAATCTCGTAACAAAAATACGTTTGTTTTTTTATAACTTTCAGGTTGTTATTTTCTGTGAAATTTCCGCTACTAAAAAACCTTTACATTTTTTTTAATTACATATATTTTTATTATAGTCTACCATTATTTTGAAATCAAGTGTCATTGGAAATAAGTAGCTGCATAATATTGCAATAGTTCTATAAAGCAAACTCCTGCAGACACTGACCTGAATTTTTTTTTCTTATAACCTGCAGACAATAACGATTAGGTACTTATACCCAATTCAATTAAGTGTTAGTATAAAATTAGCGCAACTGTCGTTGGCTGGGGCACGTCATTCGAATGGGGACGGATCGAGCGGTGAAAAGATCGTAATGTGAGTCCCCACGGGGCGCCGCTCGCTGGGCAGACCCAGTACCGCTGGGCAGATCAGGTCCCCAAAGATCTCGTCGAGTTAGAAGCCACAGATTGGTCAGAGCTGGCACGGCTGGAGGCCGGAGGTCGCTGAGCCACAGCAGTAAGTAAGAAGTAAATATCCAGAATAACCAATACAGTAGATTTTCGATTTTTCCTTTACGACTCAGGTACAACACATTATGTACACAACGACCATTACCCGCCGTGTTTACCCGAGTCGCCGTGACGTCCAGAGTGGCGTTTTTTATTTACGACATTAGTCGTCCGGGCTTTGGAACTTAGACCAAGAACCCTATAGACTGGACATGCAAAGAGACAGGTATAAAGTACATGCAGCTTATTTCAAAATGCAACAAAATGCCAAGGCTAAGCAGCACAGACAGCCGACTGAATTCGGCTGGTTAGTACTGTGTTTTAGCACCAACTATAGTTCGTACCGTAATGGGACAAATATCAATACAATAGATCCATCATTATCACTCTTAAGTAAAATTAAATTTTCACTCCTCTTGCTCAAAAAGTCCGTCATTGTAAGAGCCGAGATAAAATAGCATAATAACCCCTAGGGGATAAAGTTTTTTCTTTTTTAATGTTTGTCTATTACCAATGAGCCTACTAAAACGAAAAATAAAACACTAATAAAAACTGTTTCTCATTCTTATTTTTGAAAATGGAACTAAAAGCATCTCTTCGGTGAAATCATAGACTTATTTATACTCTGTGCACAGAGTGAATCGTAGAATGCGTGTTTGTGTTGCTTAGCTGCTACAGCAGAAATTAACCTTGGCGCGAAATCTTTAGAATTTTTCTATAATTACAAACTGATTGAATTGTGTGACTGTAATAGGAAAGAAATAATTTTAATCTTTTGCCGTCAAGCACAAATCATTTATTTAAATATTGTATAAAAAGTTTATCAAGTGGAGGATAGAAAAACTACCTCGTATGCAATGGGTCATTTTAGCGTCTTGTATAACAATCTACTATTGGTGTATAACATTATCACATTGTCAAGTCTATGTATTTTCTGTCTGAGTTTACGACATTAGCCATCCGGCTCTGGAATTAACATTTTTATGGTCGAGCAACAAACGGCGTAGTCCGGGCCGTCATTAGTCGACACTCGGAACTTTACGCTTCGATGCGTCGCTATCGACTTTATTGTCTGATTTGCGACCCTAGGGCGAACGAATGATTTTTTGTTTCATAATCTCTATGAGCATTTAACATCACAAAGAAATTACAGCGGTTTGCGTGTTTGATTTTTATATACATCTCTCCGAACAAATGATAATGAAATAAATAAGTGAAGTAAATAAGAACCTACTTATCCACCAACTTTTATACCGAAAATAGTTATCAGCCATTTTTAGTGTAACCACTACTGGGGCACGGGTCTGCCTTACGGACGGAGGGAGGATGGGCCCTGCAAATGCAGCCGGGACAACACCTTAACATGCCTTCTGAAGCGCGGAGGAGCACGAGAAAATAAATTTATGGTCACCCATCCCTTGATTGACTATAACCTCCGCAATCCGAAGATGTATGCATTAATAACCCATTGCGCCATCGAGCTCCTCAGTGGTTGGGTACACCAACATCTAATTTAGTATAGCTACTTAAGGTGATTAGTACCCTCAAGTGGCGCCCTCATCTTAATTAAATTTGAACAAAAAGTGCCAAAATTACCACTTTTTGCTCTTTTGCCTACTACTACTACAACGAACTATATTTTACACAGATTACAGTTTGTAAATAAACTAAAGAACCTCAGCTTCAATCTCAACGTTTGAATTTTCGATCCATTATGTACTTAGCGAGCAATAAATTTATTTAAGGTGAGGGCGCCACTGTGAGGAAGCTAATCGCCTTAATAATACATATTCAGAGCTATTGATAACATGTCCATCAGCTATTCTTTTTTTTTTGATGTCCCCACTGCTGGGGCACAAGCCTTCTTTATGGGTGGTAAGGAGCACGGGCCATAACCCACCACGCGGGCCCAATGCGGATTGGTGGGTGTTAACGACTGCAAATGCAGCCGGGACCAACGGATTAACGTGCCTTCCGAAGCACGGAGGAGCTCGAGATAATACATTTTTGGTCACCCATCTCATGACCGACCCTTGCGAACGTTGCTTAACTTCCGCAATCGCTGGGCCAGGCGCTAAACCACTGCGCCACCGAGCTCCTCATTTGATAACATAATAGACATTTATTCGAAGAATCAATAGACCGCAGTTTCCAAAGCTCCGGAGGCAAGGTTTGTTGCAATATATACAGGGTGTCCCAAAATATTGCCACACTGCCATAAGTACTTTTTGCTATATTAATTGAAATAAATAAAAACAAAATATAACCACAAAAAGCAAAAGTTTTCACAATTAGTGTTTATTGATGCGGTTGTTTATTGTTAATTAGATCGTTTTCAGAAGCTTTTAGCTTGTATGATGATACAGAAATAATTACCGAACCATAAGCATGGTTGTCGCACAATGTCAGCTTTGCTCTGCTACCGTGGCAGGCTCGGGATTAAGGCTTTTGTGGGCTAACAAAGCTTAACATAGAGGCTTTTTTATGCAAAACATGTCGTGTTTTATGATACTGAAGATTATTATAACATATTATCTGAGAAGGTTGTTATTTAAAATTTGTGTCTGAGTAGGTACCATGCTTTAATTCCTTCTACTATTGTAGGTGTACATTAGGTTAGTACAGGATATAGGTTTTTTTAGACGAAGAGTGATAAACAAAATATATAAACACATCTAGTAGTAAGTAGTTAAGTTTGACTATGGCCACTTTCACTAATTTGTCTACAGGAATTTTAATTATATTTACTGTTATTATTATTTACCAGTATACTGTATACTGATATTATTCTCTACAATTTCCTGTGACATGCTTATGTTTATTCGGTGAAGTTGCTAAATGCAACCACACCTTAGATAGCACCTTATACAATTACAACTACTTCACCAAACCCTTGTAACCTACTCAGTCATCGCATCGCTGAAACGCGCCAAAACTTGGGGCGGGCGGCACAAACAAATATTACGAACTTCGTCACAATTGAAATATTAGTTTAGCGTCTCTGTATTCACGCCTTTGTTTACCTTCCATAATCAAATAATGTTGGAAATGATATGTTTGATATGTAAATTTATGCTTTCTTGTGACTGAGTCAACGTAATTGATTTAATTTGAACGGCACCTGTCATGTTGGCTTGATGGATGGTGACATGAATCACAAATATATATAAAAAGTTATGTTTAAACTGTAGAAGAAAATATTAAAATACTGAGAATCATATTCATATTCTAGTTCGATTTTAATAATAGTTTAAAAGAGTATATTGGAGAGTGTATTCTCAATAATAAAATAAATACAGATTGAAGTCATGTTGCCAAAAAAATGAGTACGAATTTAAATCATTTATATCACTACAAGAAATCGATGTTGTGTTGCGATGAAGTTTTAAGAGAGAAAAGTCATTTCCTGATATATATTTTTTACATAAAATTGACATTTATTTACAGATAAGTAAAATACCTTACCATACCCAATACTTGAATTATTACAATAAAAAATAAGGATTTAATTGATTTTTGGCTTTGTAATGGAACCCGCGACACTGAGTTCGTATAATAAAATAATAATACCTATAATAATTTGTATGTAGTTTTAACTACTTCGCTGTTTTATTAACAGTTTGTATTGTCAAAAATGTCATACAATAACATAGACATTAATTGTACTATTTGATTAGTAGATTTAAGCAGAATACATGATTTGTGCTTAAATGCTAAAAGTTAAAATCAGTAATAAAACATTTATGTTCGCGAGTTGGTGACGAGGGCGGGCGGGCGGCACAAAAGCGACATTGACTGCGGTGAACCGCTTTTGTCGAACCGCCCAAACCAACGAATATTGATTGCGGAAATGATTTCAATGGCGTATCCGCAACACGATGTAGCTAGGAATAATATTAGTATAGTGAGATTTTTTTCTTAACTGTATTATATGGCCAATCCTTCATATCCGTATGGGAAGGCATGTGCCCCAGCAGTAAGGTCATTAAAAATGACTGATATCTATGAATAAGTAGTTAAAAAAATGAAATTTCAAAATATTTTTATACCAGCGTGAAAGCTACTGCCTACTACCTATTTCGAATTTTTTGTCTATAGGTTGTTTTGAGATAATTATAGTTAATAGTGTGTCAAGTAAAACAAAATTGCCCCCAAAATGAAGACATGGAAGACAATAAGAGTAGGTGTGCGAGAAAAAAATTGGCAAGTTTTTTTATCCCCTATTATTTAAGTCGGTATAAAAAGGAGGATACCTATAATCTTTATATCATAGTGCCTATAACATAGAATAATAATGAGTACTTGCCTATATCAAAAATATTGTTAAATAAAATATTTTTACAAAAAAAACATAATGAGAGCGCAGCTATTCGGCGAAGCGTTTATTTTTAATTACGTCCTGAAAGTTTTGTCATAAAATCGGAAAAGTTTTAATTTTCTGCTGTTATAATATTGTTGGACAGCTATATTTGGATTTCAATATTTATTACGAACAAATGCATATATTTTTGCCCTGATGATTCATACAAATTGTATGCCCAAAAAAATTAATTAATACACGTGAAATAGATAACTTGTTTCTTTTAGCTTTTATGTTATGGAAGTTGAATGTAATAAAATAAAAAATAGAGAAAAAATCGGCCAAGGTGCCTATCGGGCCACGAGGTTCCGTAGTAACCTTATACCATACCATATGGATTTAAATGTTCGTCAACTCATTGAGCGATTTTGGTCTTTGAGTCTAACATAGACATACATATTAGGCATTCTTCTGTTCTTTTTGGGTTCCGTACCCAAAGGGCAATAATTGGACCCTATTACTATTCCACTGTCCGTCTGACTGTCTGTCTGTCTGTCTGTCACCAGGCTGTATCTCATGAACCGTGATAGCTAGACAGTTGAAATTTTCACAGATGATGTATTTCTGTTGCCGCTGCTATAGCAACAAATACTAAAAACAGATTAAAATATATTGCAGTCGGGCTCCCATACAACAAACGTGTTTTTTTTTTTTTGCGGTTTTTTGCTACGGAAACCTTTGTGCGCGAGTCCGACTCGCACTTGGCCGATTTTTAATCAGTATTTTGTGAGTGAATAGTTGATCTAAACTAAACGCCCGATCCGGGTTTTTCACTGCTTTTATGGGACAGTTTGAAAAAGCTTCTAAAGCAATTGCGTCAAAAATAGTGAGTTGAAAAACCGTCAACGCAACTGTGCCATTACGCCGTTTTCGCTACATAAAACGATATCCATTTGATTGCCAAAAGGGTAACAAAATGCACATTTTAAGCTTAGATTTTTCTACTTCCACATAGTGTTTTAGGGTACCTATATTTTGGTGTCCGAAGTATTTGGCGTCAACAATACAATATTAATGAAAAGTCATTTAGAAACCAAAGTTTTATGCAATATCTTGTGTTTGTTTCACTATAATTATACTGAGCGCTCACATTTCAGCACGAACAAGGCATGTTCAAGTGACGTCTAGACAACATGCCACGCTGTAAAATAATGATCAGTAGTATCACTTTTTCATACTAAAACAAACTTAAAAAAAAGTAAGTATTGGCGCTGTGTGAAATTGTCCAAGCATTTATTATTATTATTATTATCTAACCTGTGATTTAGTGTGAGGCTGACTCGCTTACCAAGGGGTTCTGAAGGCCTTTTTTCATCCCAACGGCACAAGGCCTGCCCGCTACCGGCCGGCCGGGTAAGTCCAACATACCTACATACATCGTCCAATTCACGATTTTTTTTATTTTTTTTTATTGTATTCAATGGTATGTAGATAAACGCCAAAAAGCCAAATAACTTCTTACAGTAAACGTTATTTATAATTATTTATCGTTAGCCCGTGCGGTATGGCATTTTCCTGTTACATTATGTTTTACTCTTTCTTTCACTCGGAAACATCGTTTGATGTACCAAGAAAATCGGCCAGAAAATCAGCCGCTTCCGTTTCGTACTTTTCGGCATTGGCGAGCTGCATGTCGATTCTCTAAAAAAAGGTATCTCTACGATGCGGCACCGCTGTCACATAGACGCTAGCGCTCGGACGACGAGCTCGCCGATGGTTAGAACTATTTTTCTATACAAAAATGATTTTTTAACCGACTTCATCAAAAGGAGGAGGTTCTCAATTCGATTGTATGTTTTTTTTTTTTATCGTTGTTCGCGCGTATCTTCGACATTTATGGACCGATTTAGATAATTATTTTTTTGTTCGATTGAGTTTTCTTGCGAGATGGTCCCATTTAATTTTTTTTCAAATCGGTTCAGTAGTTTACAAGTAATCCTGAAAATACTATGATATTAAATCAACTAACTTGACAATTTTGTTATTTATGAACCGAATTAGGTGATTTTTTTTTGTTGGGGAAGGGATACCTTTGTGTAGTCTTTTTAACCGACTTCAAAAAAAGAAGGTATTCAGTTTGTATGTATGTATGTTTCTCCGCGATTATCTCACGTTTGGCTGAGCCGATTTTTCTACCGAAATAATATACCTACACTACCTAATACAGAAGGTACTTACACTAAAAATAAAAAAATAAAAAAAATGTTTAAAAAACAAAAAAACCGACTTCAAAAAACCTGCCTCTAAAAAAAAGCAAGAAATAATATACAAATCATTAGATACGCATAATCATTGTTATAATAAAACACGTCAATAGGGATGATGACTAATGAATAAAATAACGAAATACTAATAAAAATCGTAAACATATTAAACTTTTAGAGTAGCTTGTATACCCCTTGGTTTTATATATTGCATATTATTTGTTTTATGACCCTTCAAAGTTGGGTGGACAAGTCCATTTAAAAAGTATAAAATTTATTAAAATAAATGATACCTTTAATTAGTCCGTAAAATGTATAGCAAATTTGTCTAAGAAACTAATTTGATAAACACAATATTTAATATAGCTGCCGAACAAATTTCCTACGCGTTGCATACAAGCTCTCAAGCGTGACGTCATCATTTAGTAGCCGTTAGTATGGAGCGTTGTTGTGCGAGTCCATTTGTGTGCATTTCACACTGTAATATCTCGGGCAGTTTTCATGCTAGCGAATTAATTCTTTTACCAATGTTTCTTTTTTTGAGAGGTAATTTATGTAACATAAAATAAAAAAAGTTGTCATCATCCCTATTGAAGTCGGGTGGGGCTTTTAGATTAAAAATAGGAAGATGTACTCCAGCCCCACCCGACTTTAATAGACGTGTTTTATTATAACAATGATTATGCGTATCTAATGATTTGTATATTATTTCTTGCTTTTTTTAGAGGCAGGTTTTTTGAAGTCAGTTTTTTTGTTTTGGTATTCTCGAAATGTCACCATAGAGATATGTCGATAGCTAGCCCTCGACATCCAACGTGTGGTCGATAGCGGTAGAGATTTAATATCTGGAACGTTACGTTAGTCGAAGAGTCGAATTGTCTCTTTCTTATGAGATAGGTGACCATTTGGGCCTGCAATAATGAATGTTAAGCTATTTTAAAGAGGCCGGATACTAGATGGGTGACCATTTGGAACTGTGATGACGAATGTTAAGCAATTCTAGGAAATGGCCGGGTCTAGGACGGGTGACAGTTTGTGACTGCGATGCGACGAAAGTAAAACAACTTTAAATAAGGCCGAGTGTGAGAGTGATAACCACTTTGAAAAAAGATCGGGTTTGGGATGGGTGACCGACGATGCCAGAAGTAATCAATGTTAAACAACGCTTACAAAGACTGGGTATGAGATGGGTGACCGTTCGAGACTTCGATAGTGAACGTTAAACAACTTTGTAAAAAGGTCGGGTTTGGGATGGGTGACCGTCTAAGCCAGTAGTAAAGTAATCAATGTTAAACAGTGTTTCATTTATCGCTGAGAATAAGTTTTTTGGCTGCAATAGAGATTTTAGTGACAATTTTAATAGAGATTTATGATTAGAGATAATTTTGAATTCGAGAAATGTCGCAGTGCGCGAGAATCAGCCCCCAGGACGTGCGTGCCTTGATGTTGTGGGAGAGGCGTGATGATGTCGTGGACGCAGCCTTAGAAGCTTGATTTTTTAGTAGACCTAAAAGTAATTCATATTATTTTAAACGTCATAAATCTCTGTTTACCTAAGAGTAGTATTTTAATAGATGTTATACTGACTCTTTTTGATAAGATATATCGTCTAGCTGCACACTACGAATGTTAGCAATTCGTCAAGGGCTCGCTCAACCGTAACAGTAACAGCTCCTCCTTTTTGTCCTAAAGCAAAATAAACGACGCGACTGAGAACATAAAACCAAACGCGAGGGTTATTGATTGCACTACCAGTATGCTATGTCACGTTGTCTGCGGGAGAAACGCAATGGAAACGTTTTAAATATTCGTTCTGTACACAGAAAAATAAGGTAAAACTATACTGAGCTGGAATTTCATTTATTTACTTGTCGTCACCGAGCTCCGGAGACGCTGTGGAGTTCGGTGGCGCAGTGGCTTAGCGCCTGGCCCAGCGATTGCGGAAGTTAAGCAACGTTCGCAAGGGTCGGTCATTTGATGGGTGACCAAAAATGTACTAATTCGAGCTCCTCCGTGCTTCAGAAGGCACGTTAAGCCGTTGGTCCCGGCTGCATTTGCAGTCGTTAACACCCACCAATCCGCATTGGGCCCGAGTGGTGGGTTATGGCCCATCCTCCTTACCACCCATAAGGAAGGCCTGTGCCCCAGCAGTGGGGACATCAAAAATGGCTGATGGACACTTGTCGTCTTACTTACTTTTTTATTTTGGCCATACGCTCGGGTTGTAAAAGTTCGTAGAAAATCCTACAGTAATTAAATTTGACAGTTGAGAGACGCGTGCAGATTTAGAAATTGTTTTTAGAAATCATTGTTTTATTATATAGGTCTTTTTGTAAGCCTGAGATAAGTAAAAGTATTTTTTTAGGTAGGTTATAACTATTTGGCGTTGAACTGTTTTAAACACCTTTTCAATAAAAATCATTTAGAAGGAAAAATTTATGGATAACTACAGAATCTGCACAGTAATATATAATATAAAACTAATATAATACCTACATTGCAAGCTATGTATATTACCAACGTTTTATTCCAAACAATTTTATTAAACACATAAATATTTGTAAACATTGTAAACGCTACAAGACTTCTGCGTCATGAAAGAAACATGAGCTTATGTTTTTAACAAAGTTACAGCTCTACATATAAGGTGAGGGTTGAGCATATGGCAGTGTTGGCCGACTGCCACTAGACGGACTTAAAAGAAAATTTACTGGCCACAAAAATTTAGCGGCGCTTCAGCCCGCAGGGACGCACCACCGGATTAAAGTTTTGTTAATATGAAAAGGTTGCTGCGACGCAATTTCCCATGAGATGTAAGTAAACACGTTGCGGGTTATCTACGGGAGTTTGGCTTACGTGGTGGACGGATGATAACGGGCTGGCGATTTACGATAATGAAGCTTTTGCGACCTTTGCTGGTTTAGGTACTTAAAAGATATTTAATTCAAAATATTTGAGGGAATACATTTAGATAGGTTTAATATAGACCTACAAAGCCTATGTGCCTATATCAAAGAAAAGGTTACAATTATTTTTGTACTTAGTAAAATTTTAGAAATGGGGATGGATTTTGGATTCAGACTTTTGAATTCCATTGTTGTTGGCATTTATCCTTTTAATATAATATGGGTATAAATTAATCACTGCATGTGCTTACGCACAGTTAATTAATTCACTCGTTTCATTGTATTCAAGTGCTTCACAATGCACGTATCTTTTAGGACAGGTAGGTAAAGTATATACCTTTATGCTAAATGAGCCATTCAACGACTCCTAAAATGATAAGATCGGATTGCCTTACGTGTTTTCCGTACCTCGTCCACGAAGCCAACGTAATAATCTTTTGTCGCCACCGGAAATCGAAACCGGAATCAGCTCTGCATTCCACCTTTGGAACATTTAATGTGTCTCCTCCATTAATCATACCGATGGACGCTACATCTAGATACAACCTAATCTAAGGGTACAACATGAAACTTAATTTAGTTATTTCAACTGTTTGTAATATTAAAATTTGGTAAACATACCTGTCGTATATCCAGAAAGTTATATCGATCTAAATATTAATTTGTTAAGATAATTAATACTTATATTAGAAAAAATACTAAAATAAATCGACCCGTAGCAGCTCAGACGGGATCCCGTCTTAATATAAAATAGCATTATGAATGCCTAGAATCTAAAGAAGTGAATAAGGCAAAGCTATCTGTGTATTCTTTATTTTATCTGTGATTTTCATGAAAATCGTGCAATGAAGTGAACTTTGGAAAACAAAATGGGGGCCATTCCAAACCGAATGAGATATCATGTAATCAAGTATTAGGGTTCGACCGTTTTTCGGCACCAATCAGAACGGTTTAGTGGGCCCTCAGTTTTCAGACAATCTCGGCAAATGGGCCCATTACGGACGCGAGCGTAACGAGCCGCCTGCGATCAGCGATTTGAATAATACATGAAACACACCTTTGTAATGCATAATGTTGGATGTCTATAACAATGATTGATACTTCCCCGATGAACAAATGAAATGGTAGGGACATTGGGATAGTTTTCTCCTGGTAATTAATCAAATACAGGGTCCAGACGGGACGATAAATCATCCAGGGCTGTAGCGGGACTCCGACCTGCTGTAGATTTACTTACCGCCCCTAGTCATGGCAAATTGAGTGGTTTGTTGGTTTTTTTAATTGCAGACCTGCGATAAATTGTCTATGACGAATAGCTGTGGGACAGGTCTTCCTTATTATGCTGTTAGAATTTTGTTTCTACTAATTATAATTGCAGTGGCATCACATAATTAAAACACCACTCGGTTTTTTTATACAAACGAGGTAATTTTTAAGCCTGGTTCTCCGCCAAGGACTGACCTAGTTGTGATCTGATGGTGGCTATCTAGGGAGTGAATCGAGGAGATTCAGATCACTATACACACCCAACTGATCTGATTAAGAGATAGGTATAACGATATGTATAAACAAACCGCGAAATTAGCATAAAAATGTATGGAAATTCTGAAACTAAAAACTATAGGTATTACTATAGGTAGGTAGGTATACTATTAATCTTATATGCGAAAGTCCGTTTATCTGTTTGTTACGCCTTCACGTCTTAACTACTGAACCGGTCATCAAGCAATTTTATATACCTACACGTTGGCAGGGCTACATAGAAGGACATAGGGTAATTTTCATTTTAAATTCAAATTTCCAGAAAAAAGTATTTTTTCCAAGGGATAGCAAAAAAACAACTTTCCACGCAGACTAAGTCGCGGGCGGCCGCTAGTGTTATATATAATATGAAAACATCATGAGTTGTGTTTTGGAAGGACGTTATAAAAGAAGTCAAAAATAATGTTAAAAAGATTAGGCCAAGAACTTATTTAGTTGACTGTCAACTCATCTCCATTTAAGTCCAAATTCTTGAAGAAACTTTTTTACGCAATCTATTTGCAGTTAGGGAGATAATGACACTGTCTAAAAGAAAATATCAGTGTTGAATGAACCTTTGTTTTAGTAGACTCCTCTGCGAGTACCATTAAAGCTCATAAATAAGAGAAGATCGCTATCCTATCTCGAATTACCTGATTATACGATGTACACTGCTCGAAACATTTTTCACCACACCACAGTCTTTATTTCACAGCATTAAAGTTCAAAATTGTTGAAAAACATCCATAATGAAACGCTGAACGTACAGCAAAATGTGATACCTACTTCTTCCGAGATTTTCTGAAAGCCGAAACATGAAACAGGGCCTTTAAACTCGAACCCGGCTCTTAACCACTAATAATAAAAATTTAGAGCAAATGATGTGAACCTTTTTGAAAAAAATATTCATGTACTACACTACATTTTACAAAACGGAAAATGTAAGGAATATAAGTAGGTAGTTATATTTATATTGAGTTATTTAAAGTCATGCGCTTTTTTATGTTTCAAATCTTCGGTTTGAATCAAACATAATTAGGGTAGGTAGAACGAAAAACAGGACACCTAGACACCAAGATACCTAGTCCAAGAATAAACTCGTAGCTTTCACTCGATATAGAATCAAATTCGTTTAATACAATCTTGTCAAAGAAACTCAAAAAGCATTCTAGGAATGCAACTCTGCAACGATTGGATCGGCGAAGATTTCATGACACCGCTGACTTGGCAATCTAGATATCTCCACTATTTTCCGCAAAAGATTAGACTTTTTCCAATATTTTCCTCATAGTTGTAAGTTCATAATTCCCTTCTTAAAAGTTGTGTGATTTTAAACACGTTATTAACTCGAGGTAGAGCTATTTTAAGGTTTTTTGGTTTTCGTAAGAAACTTTTCGATTTTTCTGACAAAAATAGAAATGCCATAACTACTACCTATTAACAAAGTGTTGCGTTAGTTTCTGATATTTACAAGTCCTTTAACTATTTTAGTTTTTAATTGAAATATCAAGTATCTCATCTTTCAGAATTCAATTGTCTAGAGGTAAGATTGCCAGATTTTTAGGGGTCGAGGATTCCAAGTGTGTTGTGGTTACATCATTTTATTAAGTGGCATTAAGGCTGAGTTTGCACCATCTTAACTTAACCGTTGCTTTGCCACGGTACCATTAATGGTATCATGGCAAAAATATTTGCCACCGTACCATCAATGGTACTGTCTAATGGTACCACGGCAAAGGAAGCTTGCCGTGGTACCATTGGTAGTAAGCAAGCTATTGCTTGCTTGGCTCTAAAAATGACATTAAGCAACTTGCTCTCACGCCGACGCGTTTCGTTCAAGGCGAATATGAGAAACATCGTAACTTTGCAAATGATGTGCAAATTTCCCTCATGATGAGACCTCATTTCCATAAAACTGGAGACATAAGTTAGCCGAAGAAGGGCGTATTCTTGATGCCTTGTGGCTAAAGGCTTACTTCATATTTCGGCTGCTTAGCGCGATGATGCAGTAAGTAGATAGGTAATAAAACTATTTATTTTGGTTACACATAAAATTCATTTGTGCATAAAACTTAATACCTATTAAGTACGAGTAATTAAAATTAGATTTCATAGTAAATTTGCTGATTTTTCCTATTCCAACAGTCTTTATCTATATACCATAAACTTATTTATACTAGTAATATTAAGTGTATGCTATATACCATCCTTTCTACAGTACCTATGTCCGCGTGATCAAGAACCGCATTCTTCTAGTTTTAAAATTTAAAAAAAAAAACTCAACACAAAACCACTCAATAAAGTCAACAAAAAACTTATGCTTTAGATACCTACCTACTTAAATTAGCTTAGTTTTTAAACATTAGTGACTAAATAAAAGTTTTATAACATAAACGCTAACATAAGCGTTCATAGGTAAAGAAAGACCTAATATATAATAAAAAACATCAACCAATATAATATATATAGTAAGTATTGGCTACTGAAGGAAAAATATACCAAACGTGCGGCTGTAACTTTGAAAAGTACGTTAAATCTGACAAACAATTTTGATCATTTAAGGGGGCTTGAGAAGTTGCCCATTTCAGAAATTACTGTAATACTGCAATATGTCACAGATTTAGGATAGATTAACGAGAATTATTACTAGCGGGACTGATTCCGCGGGATTCAATTTGTACTTACACAGTGTAGGTACGATTAAGTTCAGTGTGGGACTTGATTAAGTTCAGTCACAAAAGTGACTATGTCGCAATCCAACTCACTAAAAAAGCGCATAAGTTGGTGTGACAAAGTACCTACTTACTAAACTATTCAGCCAGCCACATCTGCAAACTATAAAATAACATTGTCGCTACTTTTTTGGAAATGGGTGTTAGTGCCTATGGTATTTTAGTGTTTTTGTTTCTAATCAAGAAACTCAAAATGGGCGTGTTTGGGTGAAATCAATAAAATTTTGCACACTTTTGCCATGCTTTCTTGTTTGTCGTAACAAAGTGGTCATGGTCACCATTTCAACGCTAGTGATACTTACAAAACTTCATTTCTTCTCTATTGAAGGCTATGTTTCTACTGGTAGAATATCGAAAACGAGTGGGTCCGACCACTCGTTGCAAAATTCACGAGTATGAATATTAAAAATTGTTTAAAAAAAACAAAAAACCGACTTCAAAAAACCTACCTCTAAAAAGCAAGAAATAATATTCGTAATAATAAAAATACGTCTATTGCAGTCGGGTGGGCCTTTTAGAATAAAAAAAAAGGAATTTGTACTCCAGCCCCACCCGACTTCAATAGACGTATTTTTATTATTACGAATATTATTTCTTGCTTTTTAGAGGTAGGTTTTTTGAAGTCGGTTTTTTGTTTTTTATTTAAACAATTTTTTATTTTTGTGTAGGTACCTTGTAGGTAAGGTATTATGTAGAAAAATCGGCTCAGCCAAACGTAAGATAATCGCGGAGAAGATACATACGGGTCAAAGTGAGAACCTCCTTTTTTTAAGTCGGTTAAAGAACTACACTAGATATCCCTCTTCCAACAAAACAAAATATTATCTTATTCAGTTCATAAACAAAGAAGTAATACGACCATTATCATCGAGGTAATTCACACAAAATCATACTATTTTCGTGCTTTTTTCAAGATTACTTGAAAAGTACTGAACCGATTTTCAAATTCCAAAAAATGGGACCAACTTGGGAGTATACCTAATAATATTTATGTAATAACGTTTGAATCATTTCAATCGGTCCAGCCGTCTTCGAGTAATCGGTGGACATACACAAAAAAAAAATATACAGACAAACATAGAACCTCCTCCTTTTTTGGAAGTCGGTTAAAAATAGCGATTTTAGGGATTCGCACACGAATCTTGCGATTTCATACACGATTTGGAATGCTAATGATTCAAAAATACATTTGTAAATGACAATGACAATTCGATGTCCATGGCGTCAGCCAATTTGAATTTAGAAAATATACTGATCAAACTACTCACAGACACCGCAACGTACATCAAATTGTCATTGTAATTTACAATTGTCACGTCTGTGAAATAGGGGCCAGCCTTTATGATTTGTTTATTTGGGTTGCATAGTGTTTTCATACTAGGATACTAGTCAAAACACAAAGATACGGATATAATATTGCGGAAAGTACAATAATAAATTTTATTTTTTCGGTCTTAATCTAAAGTAAATATAACGTTTTATTCTGTTGTTTTGTTAGAATTTCGCAACTCTCATATTGTTTATCCCTTTCCAGCACGTAATCGAGACGAGAGTAAATACTCTAGGGTGTTATCCACTTCCGTAAGATAAATGTTGAATAGGTACAGCTTAAAGTATTTCGGTTAAACGTTCGCCTAATATGCGTCAGGCTTTTATTTCTACATTTCACCATCCTTCTGTGTTGTGTTTATCCAACTGTGTATAACCACAGTATAAATAAAAAGCAGTATTGTGTCTCGCCCCTGTCCTTGATATAATGACTTACGGCCGCTTAACGCAGTGGACTAAAATAAAAAATCTGGTTTTCATAAAAAAATATACTGACATCAAAAGCTGACCTGTTGATAATTTAATCACTAGTGCGTATGTTCCTGTTCTTTTATTTCTTTATTTTATTCAAGAATCGAGCCTCCACTAGCAATCAAGAATAGTAATTACAACGATAAAATTCTGATAAATTACTTAAGTATAAACAAATTTTTGTATGCGTTTTTTCCTGGTTTTAATGTGTTTCTGTAGTTACAATCAAGATCTTGATTCAGGAAAAAACGCATAGGTAAAAATTTTTTTTTATACCTAATGCTGTGGAATATAATTACCAGAATTTTATTAAACATAGTTATTTCGTTGTGACGAATTTTCGTATGCAGAAGTTTCTAAGCGCGGCATTTGGGTCCGCGCGCGGTTTTTTCTTATATAATAATTAATATTATTAGAAAAAATATTCGAAAAAATCGACTCACCCGTCGTAGCATTCGGACGGACAGAGACAAATCCCGTCTGATACAAGTGAGTCGAATTATTTCTAATATATTAATTATCTTAATATAAAAATAGCACTGTGTGTGAATGCCTAAAATCTAAAAATTCAATAATAATAATATTACTTGTTAATACTGTGCATGGTACTTACAACCTTCTAGCGGAATTCAATTTTATGTAACCGATTTTTAACTTTGCTTATTCAATTAAATTGAGTAACAGAGTTGTTGACGCCAAAAGTTTACTTAATAAACTGTTGGATTACTTTACGAATGAAAGCGAGATAAATCATTCGGAATCGAGTTCAAATTTGTGCCTCCTTTTTATGTTTTGTTTAATCAAAACTTGGAACTTGAAAATAACTGTTAATAGATAAGTTTAATATTTTATATTATATGTATGTACAGAAGACCGATCGTCGAGGAGATCCTTGGAACTAGCCTCCCTAATTTATTTATCTTACTCTATGAACTAGCCTATTGTAGTCTTAGAGTAAGACGCGTTTCATTGTAGTGATGCGTGAGGGTTCGTCCCGCAGTCATAATACTTTGTAATCTGTGGTTATCACTGTCAGAAAGCATAGCAAACGTCTGTGAACTGAATCTACTACCACGGTATATACAATACAGGGTGTTACAAGCAACCCGCAATAATAGGTAGATAGGGACCATCAAACAGAACAATTTTTACTATAGGACCAACTCTGAAATCGCGAAAAAAATCAGCTGTTTCATACAAAAATTAATAACGAAAATTTCAAAATGTATGAAACAGCTGATTTTCGCGATTTCAGAGTTGGTCCTGTAGTAAAAGTTGTTCAGTTTGATGGTATTTATATTCAGCATTGCGGCTTGTTTTGTAACACCTCTATATTAGTAGGTATATACTATGCTACTACGGATATAAGATTAATAAGATAGTAATAGGCTATTTTACACCATGTAAGATAAAATATAAAATGCATATTTAAGATAGATTTCATAAATAGTAAACGAGAAACGTCGATATTTATTCATAAAAATGCAATATAAATGTTATAATTCAATTTTAAAAATCGTCTTTTTTAATCTATTCATGAAATGTTCAAAACGCCATTCGCCATATTGTATTACGATGTGACGTCACTCCGATAGTAAACAAACATGACAGCTCATTAACTCTTGTTACTTTGTACTTGGTCTTTCGCACTATTGACTTGTACTATTATGTATTCTGTGACTATTGTTTGTTTACTAACGGAGTGACGTCACCAGCCTAAACAGCATGGCGGCTAGTGTTTCCGAGCGAAAATTCTAAATCATAAAATAAAAACGAGTTTTAGGGCATTTAATGGTTTTATAAAATTAAAATAAAAATTCTACTGGTTTATTACGACCTCAGGATTAATTAAAAGCAGTTTTTAAAAAAATGGTGTAATTTTCTATTCAGGCATATTTTAAAAGTGTTTCTTAATTCTGTTCAACAAAATTAGTCCTCTAGGAAAATTTGGATTTTTCATATGTCAATATATATCTCTTAAAAACGAAAAACGAAAGCATTAAAATTTCGAAATATACAGGGTGTTGCACAATAGCCTTATAAAGCCAAATATGGTAGATAGGGACCATCAAACTAAACAACTTTTACTATGGGACCAACTCTGATATCGCGAAAAAAAATCAGCTATTTCATACATTATGATATTTTCGTTATTATTTTTTGTGTAAAACAGCAGATTTTTTTCGCGATTTCAGAGTTGGTCCCATAGTAAAAGTTGTTCAGTTTGATGGTCCCAATCTACCATATTCAGCTTTATAAGGCTATTACCAAACACCTTGTAGATATAGGTACTTATAGATATATGCGAGGTATTACGGCGAGACAGCAGTAAATATAGGGGATTGTGGCGTGGCATTTACGGATGGTGGCGATTTGTCGCCCGCGGCCGCTAATGAGAACGAAAATCGCATCCCTAACCAAATCGGCTGAATTACAATGCGCGCTGATTGGGTCTCAAGATATGTTTTCTTAAGTCTATTGTATGGATAACTTCAAAATGCAAGAAATGCTGAATAAGAGAGCAATTAAACTTTTAGCTGTTTATTACTAAATTATGCTATAACAATTATTATGTTTTACATTTCGCATTTCGGTACGACGCCATATTATATTATAATGGCGGGATGTCAATTCAATCTTTTGTTTAAGAAAAATAAACAGATCGTATTAAATGCAAAGAGGTTTTATATCTCTTTGCATTGAGACTTGTTGCAAAGAGGTTTCATATCTCTTTGCATCTTAGAGCATCATGTTTTTATTCAGTTCTGTATGCTCTAAGCTTTGCATTGAATAAGAATCATCTTAGCTACTTTAAATTTTAAATTTCATCATTTATAATTAAGTAATACTTATTGATAACCTCTAAAGTGGACTTAAATGTACAGTAAGTATTACATACTTAGCTATTTCGGGAAGAGCCTTATTATTCCACGCTTATAGAACGGGACTCGATATTATTTACACATCAGCAGGCTTATAACAAGTTTGCAAACTTGAAGAGTTGAAGCTCAGTAACGCCTGCGTACCTAATTAGTATGAAATTTTCTACAGAACTTAAATGAAATAAATACAAAAAAAATTGTCACAATAGAAAACTGAAAAACGCACAGGCCCCTGTCCCTGTATTAAATGACAAGAAATCAAGAAATGCATTTCTTAAGTTTGACAAGCTAGCCTAGTTTTTTCTGCAAACATTTATTAGACGAAATTAAATGATAACGTCGTTCCATCGGTAAGTCCCAAATGAAGATAAATTGAGATGTGCAAGTAAATGTCAAGTAAAATTATTCACTTATATCTCAAACGCTTTCTCCATTAAAATAAATGTCAGAGACATTATACAAGACGTGTGTGAAAGCCCAGAAAATATTATACTGCCTTATATTCTGCATTTAATGTAAGGATCGTGAAAATTTTTGGTCTGGTGCCAAATTAAAAATCATTTGATGATAATTATTATCTTAGAAAAATTCACGTTAGGCGTCGCCACTAAGTGCCCGTTCACATAATATAGCAGCGATCCGTTTTATAGCTTAGTTTTATCGCGGATACCTTTTTATTCGGCGATGGCGTATGTAGCTGTACGAACGTGTTCACAGCAAGTATGTCGGATCCAGTAAACACACAATCCGATGCGTTATTTACCGTGTCCATTAGCAACGGATCCGATAAAACCGTTCTGTAAATGCGGTGTGAACAATTGAACATTTCATCCAGTAGCGACAGATCCGTTATAAAAACGGTCCTGTAGATAGGTACTGATCTGCTGTGTGACGAACGGTAAATGGTATGATGGACGTAAATTATGGATACATTCTAGTTGTAGCCAGCTCAGTATTGGCGAACTGCCCTCGGGGTTCACATGCCGTGGTCTTTAATTCTGCCATTTTGTCGTTCATATTGCAATTTGTTCTATGTCAAAAATGACAAGTTTACAGGAGAGTAAAAAACAACATACTGGAAAAAAATTTAAGACACCAAAATATTTCTAATTAGGTATTGGTAACTTACCAATGTGAATAATAAAATCACCATAAATAATTTATATTTTGTTAGAAATTTGACATACTAGAACCTATTAACATTGGAGAAACACAAAAATGGAGAATCCGCGATTACATTTTAATTACATACCTAGTACATTACTCCACGATTACATTTTAATTACATAAATACCTAGTACATTACTTCGGGTTACCTACGCCATATCGAAAAATATCGAACACTATTCATCGAACGCTCAAAAAATCGAACGGTCATAAAATCGAACGTTCAAAATATCGAATATACAAATAATCGAACGTTCAAAATATCGAATGGTTAATATATTGAACGCTCAATAAATCGAATGATTAATTTATCTAAAATTAATATTTTGCATAGTTTTTTGCATCATAAACAACCAGTAGGTAGATATTTTAATGAAATTTCATTAAACTTAATTTAAAAAAAACAATATTTTTTTTAGTAAAAGAGCAAGCTGAAACAAAAAGAAATATTGAAAGAGCCAATACGAGTTTGTGAATACCTAAGAAAAAAGGAAAAAAAGATGGCCAAATGTAATTCAATGTTTTTGTTCATGATGTAAAAAACTATGCAAAATATAGATTTTCGATAAATTAATCAATTGATTTATTAAGCGTTCGATATGTAAACCATTCGATATTTTGATTTTCTATCATTTGGTATTCGATATGGCGGCGGCGTAGGTAACCGCATTACTTCATTCATTTTTGCCAATACGACTAAGTATATTGAATTTAAATAACCCATAAAACAACAAAATCAATATTCAGTTTTTCTAACTATATACCTATATGTAGTAGGAAGATAATTATTACCTACATATTAGTAATTAATTCTTATAAGGTAATATGATACATGTATAACTGTTAAGTAGAAAATCTTAACGGACTGATTTTACTTGGGTAACTTCTTCTTGAACGACAAGACGATTTTGCATAAATCATTCATTATAACACGGTATTTTTAATTAAAATAAGTAATAAAATTCTAATTTACCTAGTCAAAATTCTTGACTTTAACATTTATATTTATTTGATTACATACATACCTGTATAAGCCTGTAAATATTAGGCCGAGATCGTATTGAATTCGAAAACAAATTTAACCACAGACAAACTTGAAATCTCGCAGTAGGTATCTCATAAATGTTGGATTCGTTTCCGTCCCACCCACGGTGTAAACTTTGCTTTAAATATTAAGAAGGCATGAAGAAGGCATCTGCTCTTTGAATATGATTCTGTAAATAAATATCTTTAACGATACAAAACCAAATGAGTTTGCAGTCACGACCACTGAGCAAAAGTAAATTCACTACGTTTTAGTCACGACGAAGAGTGCAAGGTACTATTGACTTACAAAATAACATATCTAGGGCGATGATCTAGGGTTGTTATGTGCCATATTTGACAGTTTGACATAGGTATAACTTCACATAAATTCTGTTCCATTTTTAACCGACTTCCAAAAAAGGAAGAGGTTCTATGTTCGTCTGTACATTTGTTTTTTTTGTGTATGTCCACCGATTACTCAAAGACGGCTGGACCGATTGGAATGATTCAAACGTTAGGTAAACTCCCAAGTTGATCCCATTTTTTAAAATTTGGAAATCAGTTCAATACTTTCAAGTAATCTTGAAAAAAGCACGAAAATAGTACGATTTTGTATGAATTACCTCGATGATAATGGTCGTATTACTTCTTTGTTTATGTACTGAATAAGATAATTATTTTTTTGTTGGAAGAGGAATATCTTAAGTGTAGTTCTTTAACCGACTTAAAAAAGGAGGTTCTCAGTTTGACCCGTATTTAAGTATGTTTCTCCGCGATTATCTTACGTTTGGCTGAGCCGATTTTTCTACATATATGTATAATATACCTTACCTACAAAGTACCTACACTAAATAAAAAAAAATTGTTTTAAAAAAACCGACTTCAAAAAACCTACTTCTAAAAAGCAAGAAATAATATTCGTAATAATAAAAATACGTCTATTGAAGTCGGGTGGAACTTTTAGAAAAAAAAAAGGAATTTGTACTCCAGCCCCACCCGACTTCAAAAGACGTATTTTTATTATTACGAATATTATTTATTGCTTTTTAGCGGTAGGTTTTTTGAAGTCGGTGTTTTGGTTTTTTTTAAACATTTTTTTTTAAATAGATAGGTAGATATTAATATTATCCGAAACCTGTGAAAAAGAATCAACTATTGTGAAAACTCATCAGTTACCTACCTCATAATTATCATTTTGATGATTTTTAGAAAGCGTTATTTAGTCTCATATCATACAAAGCATGATGATTAACTACTTGAAATATAAAAGTGTATTGCTTCATTGTAATTAAAATAAATAATTATGTTCTTCAGTGAATTATATTTGGCAAATATTATTCACTGAAGATTATTATCAACCCTCGAAATGTTATTTATGCAATTGATAAAATAAGTTTTCCTGTGATAAGCCCAATAATAAATCTTATTACACCAACTTATAACAAACTAGCTGCCCGCCCCGGCTTAAAAAAAATTAACGTCTAAACCGCGCGATTTTTTGAAAATTTTCTTTTATACAAACCACTTCCTGAACAAACACAACAAAAAAGAATAAATACCAAAAACAGAATAAAATAAATATTTACCTAAGTGGGGCTCCCATACAACAAACGTGATTTTTTGACGGAACCCTTCGTGCGCGGGTCCGACTCGCACTTGGGCAGTTTTTTATATAGATAATATGTAGTGCCAATCAAGAAACGGTAATTTATCTACCTCACAATATTATTGCAGGCATATTGCAGGCCTATACGTACTAAGTAAAATTCGCTATAGTCAGATGATGTAATTATTAATCGAAAAATTAAAGGTAAGTGTTTTCACCTATTTAATATTAAATTTCACGAAGCGGTACCTGTGTGGTGCAATTATCGTTTCTCGGGCTTCGTGTGAGCCTCAGTTGTATAGGACGGATAGTACCTATCAAAGGAACCACGCGAGGTTCACCGCACTGCGGACTGCGACGTCTGCGGCATCCAAGTGCGGTCGCTGTTAATGATTACTGCATCCCGAACGACCACTGAATATGATAACATCTCAAATTTATATATTGTATATTTCATTAAATTTATAAGATTGCCCCACAGACATTATTTTCAGACTGAAAAGTCATAGGAAAGTGCTAAATCCATGGAAAAATCTTTCCGATTTATACAATACAATTTTTTTTAGTATATTAATACTAGAAAAATACGACTCGCATTATAAATGCAAAAATCTCAAAAATAAAATAAAAACATCTTACAGATCTTTTATTCGGTTGAAATAAACAATGAAAGATTATATTTTTTGATACTTACCTATAATTTTATGGGAGTTTATCCCGGAATGTTAATGAAAACGGTTCAAACAGACAAAAAAGGACATTTACAAAAAAGATAAATCACAGAACGCACACAAGAACTTTAAATTATTCTTAATGAATTTAAAGTTCTTGATGTAATAACTACTACTTACGACTGATGATATGATTAAAAATGAAAATAACAGCTTTTTTAGATAAACAGTTATTTTAACCCGGGGTCATGAGTGTTCAAAATAGGTAAACGGACGTCGGGATTGGTCATTATTGCCCGAATACTCTTTTTTCATATTTCATAAATGTTTCAGAAAAATAATTTGATCTGGCCTTTTGCATGTCCTACTTAATTTATGAAAAAAAATTGTTTAAAAAACAAAAAAACCGACTTCAAAAAAAACCTGCATCTAAAAAGTAAGAAATAATATACAAATCATTAGATACGCATTATCATTGTTATAAATTGTCAAGTTAGTTGATTTAATATCATAGTATTTTCAGGATTACTTGTAAACTACTAAACCGATTTGAAAAAAAATTAAATGGGACCATCTCGCAAGAAAACTCAATCGAACAAAAAAATAATCATCTAAATCGGTTCATAAATGTCGAAGATACGCGCGAACAACGATAAAAAAAAAACATACAATCGAATTGAGAACCTCCTCCTTTTGATGAAGTCGGTTAATTAGAAATAATTAAACAGAAAATACCCTTATTGACTTAGAAATATTATATTATAACCCACATTGGTTACTCATCCCTAAGCTCACTTAGAATGTTTTAATTTATCAGTTTTAAATGGCAGTTATAGCGAGTTAACTCCATGACAAAAAATATCAAATATTTGTGAAAATAAAAAAATGACATACAAAACACGACATTTCCACCATAGCGCAAAATTATTACACGGAATGCGGGGTTGGCTCAAATTTACCTTTTTGAACTTTGACCAACTGTAGCACCTAGCGCAGTTACTGCCCAACTGATTTCTCATCAAAAATGTGTAAAGAAATTCAACAAGTCCAGCTATTTAGAAGAACGGTAATGTAACATGTTTAGTTTTCAAGTAAACCAAAGTAGGTAAGTAGGTTTTTTTATTTTCAACACACTTGCTCGTAAAGTGAGCCCTAATACATCGCTTTTAGGGCCATAAACCGAGCTATAACAAACGCGTGCAATAATATATAAAACACTAGTTCGTAATAGAATTAACCCTACAAAGTTAAATTAGTACCTTACTGCAAGTTCTATGCGAGTAAACAGAGCATTCCCAATTTAGCCGGGTAATACAGTTATTTTTTTTTGACAACAAAGAGGTTTTATGCTGCTGAAAATTCATATACATTTTTGGAATAAATAAGGATGTAAGTCCTTAATTAAGTCAAATAAATGTATAATTATTATCAAATTATTCATAATTCACAATATTTTGGTATAAAATATTAAAATATTCGCATTTTGTCACTTAAAATTATAATTTTGAAGTATTAGTAGTAGGCTGTATGCTCCTCACCCCGTTGTTCGCAAAATATTCTTGCGTTGGGCGTGTGAAAAAAAAAACAAAAAAAACATGCGCGCCCTTTCCCATAATTATCATATTTTGTTTTTGCCATATTTGTTGCTGTGTGATAAATTACTTTGTTTTTTCCTCGCAAATGTGTTGAAAAACGTCGTATGAAATTCGTGAGCTCTTGCTTATTGCACACCCGGCTGAGTTACGCCCTCGCCTGCGGCTCGGGCTGCAACCCGCAGCCTTGTGCGCAATGAGCAACCTAAGCTAACTTGTCTCATAATGTACTATTATACTATGTTTTTGCATACTGGAAACGGCTAGTTGTGAGGTCTAACAATTTTATTAATAGGTATCTCTGTATCACAATTACAGCGAATAATAGTACATTACAGCCGTGAACGGGAAGCTAGCGATTGCATTGTCGAGGATGGTTTGAAGCCCGAGCCGCAGGCGAGGGCTTTAATCATTCGAGGCAATGCAAGTAGCTTCCAGAACAAGGCTTGTATAGTGCTTTTCTCAAGAAATGCGAGGAAAAAAATATTAAAAAAAAACTTTTTCCAGTTTTCCAAACCATGAACTGGTTATAGCATTTGATATATCTTTCTTTTGATTTTGATGGCAGTAAGTTTTCTATTATTAATTTTGCTTCTGCTCTCAAACTTGGTGGCGTACATTCAATTGCCGTATCTATTTCACTGTCAGAACTCATTTTGTTATTTATTACACAATATAAACTGTATCGATATCAAATATACCGCTGAAAATTATTCCCGCCAGTTTTTTTTTTTTGGGTGCATTCCAGCAGTTTAATCGCTCGAAGCGCCGAAAAGCAAAATTGAGATCTATCATAGACAAATCCTCTGAGTAATCTTGAATTACGTGCAGCGCCATCTACCGCCGTGACGCAAAAATCCATCTCATTTCGCTTCTCGGCGGTAGATGGCGATGTACATAATTCAAGATTACTTAGAGGATTTTTGTCTCTGATAAATCTGGTACAATACAATGTAATATTTATTTATTCTTATAGTAATATACTCTGTGCGCACCATTTTTTTTATTGTATCGTTATTATAGTACCTATTAAATAATTTTACCTTTATAATATTAACTATCTTGTCGTTGGCTTGAGTGCCAGAAAAAAGGAACTAAAGTTATGGCTGTATGGTGCAAATGTACCTTTGCTTTTTTTGTTTTTGTGAACAGCTAAAACAAAAAAAAGAAGTTGCCGCAGACCACCCAGATCATCTTCGCACTGTACCTACTTCCCGCACTGGTGCTGTGGTGCGGGAAGTAAGTATTGAAATTCATTCCTGGCCTGAATTTTAAATTTAGAATGTGATGAACCAGACCCCCTCGGAAATGTGGAACGCCCCGCATTCCTTTTTCAAATGGAATGATAAGATTTCAGAGCATAAGTGAGAAAAGTTTATTTCTATTTCTAAAAAATGGCGGGTAAATTTTGACCCAACCCCCATGACGCCGGGTTAACTATTTTTGGGTTAAGCAGGCTCATTCCGAATATAGGTACAAGTAAAACAAACGAGCAGTAAGCATTATGCAAGCTACGCTCCGCGCAACTCCTGGCAAGCTTTGCAGTTAAAAATATTAGTTTGCGTTGCATTTTCTTATGCAAATTGTTTTGCTTATTTTAGAGGAGTTGATAAGCCTAGTTTTACGTGCCAACACTTGGGTCGGTATGAAGTGTGCGGTGAATATTTTACGGGATTATGAAGCTCACTCCTTAAAAATAGAATGATGAAACAATTTACAAACGTTATTTCTGTAATAAACTTTTTGCTGGCTTGTCCGGGAGTGAAAATTGCTTTTGGCTGTTTATTGTGCGGTTTTCGTATATGACGACACAATCGGCATCACGATATTACAAGGAAGTTAAATGTATGGAAAAATATGAAGAATACGTTTTTAAGCCAATTGAGTACGTCAACGGTAACTTTAAGGAAAAGCGTAGCGTAATCATAATCATAATCATAATCTTTATTTGCAAATAAACATGGTATATAAAAGATTTAATAAGTAATAATAATAGGCACTTAACATGTTTAGCCAAATTAATTAGCATGCAAAATTTAAATGAGTACATAATATTTACATTAATAATTTAGGTAGGTAGTAATTTCCTTATTTTGATAATACAATCAATATACAATTCATTCTCTAATGTCAAAAAATTCTTTTAAGTCATACAGGGTATGTGAGCCTAACCATTTACCCAAATGTCTTTTAAAACTATCGATATGTAAGGTCCTAAATTCCTTAGGTATTTTATTAAAGATTTTGATACACATAGTCAAACAGCTTTTTCTGTACTGCATTGTTTTTGGAGTTACCTGAAATACCAACCTATTCGGATCTCTACTATTTCTTGGATAGATATCACATGCTCTTTTAAATAAATGCTTATTCTGCATTACAAATACACATGCATCATAAATATAAAGCGATGTTAGAGTCAGTAACTGCATTTTACCAAATAAAGAACGGCAAGAAGTCCGTGGCGGAACACCACATAATGCTCTTAAACATTTTTTTTGAGCAATAAATGCTCTGTTAATATGAGAACTATTGCCCCATATCAGTAAGCCATATCGTAAAATGGAACACACATAAGCATGGTAAGTAGTAATCGCAGTATTTAAATTAGTTACAGTTCTGATACACTTTAGTGCGTATACAAATTTATTAATTCGGGTACAAATATTGTCTATATGCATTTTCCAATTTATGTCACTATCTATTATTATTCCCAGAAATTTGATTTGCTTTACTTCATCAATATTAATGTTTTTATACTTAATGTCAAGGTTTATATTATTATATTTATTGAATTGTATATATTTAGTTTTGGTCAAATTAATTTTTAAATTGTGCATGTCAAGAAATTGAATCAGATTATATACAGTCTTATTTATGTCATTTTCATGTTCTGTCACTGTTTTATTTGAAGTTACTACTACAGAAATATCATCAGCAAATGCGATGCATTGATAACCGGTTGCATTAAAAATGTCATTAATATAAATGATAAACAACATTGGGCCCAATACACTCCCTTGCGGCACACCACATTGATTGTATTTATATTGTGATGAATACGCTACAACTTCATTTCTGTTACTTAGTTTTTCTATAACTACACACTGTTTTCTGTTGCTAATGTATGATTTTATCCACTCTAGAGCATGGCCTCGTACACCAATCATTTCTAGTTTTCTTATAAGCAATTGGTGTGATACATGATCGAATGCTTTTGATAGGTCAACAAATATACCAGTTGTCATTTTTTTGTCGTTTATACCTGTCAAAATAGTTTCCATAAGTTTATGTATCGCCAAAGTGGTTGATTTGTGTTTTTTGGAAACCGTATTGTTGTCCATTTAATAAATGGAACTTATTACAGAAATCAACCAATTGCTTATGCATACACTTTTCAAATATTTTAGAAAACACTGATATTTTTGCAATAGGACGATAATTATCAATTTCGTCGGTATTTCCTTTTTTAAACAAAGGTTTTACTAAGGTGAGTTTAAGCAGTTCTGGAAACATACCAGTAGAAAACGATAAGTTTATTAAGTGAGTCAAAATAGCAATGAATTCATTCACACAATCTTTTAAAACCTTAGTGCAAACTTCATCATATCCTTCGGCTTTGGTGTTTTTCAATGACATTACTTCTTTTCTTACATCTGTTTCACTAAGAGGTTTCAAGAACATAGAATTTAATATTTGGGGTTGCTTCATATCTTTTTTTATGTTGTTATGAGATTCACCATTGGATAAATTTACGAAATGATCATTGAATGCCGTAGCCATGCTAAGAGGATCCGTCAATGTTGAATTGTTTACATTTAATTCACTTATATGGTTAAGAGAATGCTTCGTATCAGTCAATTCGTTTTTTATTATGGTCCAAGACGCTTTACATTTATTTTCACTTTTATGGATAAAGTCAATGTTTGATTTTTTTTTGGAAGCATGAATACATTTCTTAAGCAATTTCGAATAACTTAAATATTTATCCTTGTTTAATTGTGTTTTATTTTTATAATATATGTATCGAAATTTCCTTTTATTTCTACAACTTAGCTTCAATCCTTTCGTTACCCAATTACTCTTCTTTTTTTTAGTGATGTCTATATTTAATTTTATTTTTGGGAAGCATAATTTGTAAAAAAGTGTGAACAGTTCATGGAATTCATTGAAACCATTATTCAAATCAGTCTGGTTATAGATGTCTGACCAAGAGATGCTTTTTAGACAATCTTTGAACTTTAAGATGTTCTCACAACTATAGTCTCTCCTGTAAATAGAGTAAGACCGAGGACCTGTATATTTATTCTTTACTGGAAAACTCAATAATTGTGCAGTTTCATGATCAGAGAGATGTAGTGGTAAGACTAAAGCTGAAGCATTTTCCATGTTGCTTATTATATGATCTATACACGACTGCTTTCGAGTGGGTACTGTAATATGCAGCGTTAAATTATAATTCTGGACTAAGTCATTTAGATCTTCTGTCACTTTATTTCTATTTAATGTGTTGATATTTATATCACCAGCCAAAACTATCTTTATTTTATATTTATATTTGTCGAATATCTCATTTAGTAAATTGTCAAGATTAGTTAAGAAAATATTAGGATCCGATGTTGGTATTCTGTACAAACAAATGATGATTAATCTACTCGCTATAATTTCAATGCCACAACATTCAAAACATTTTTGCATGGCATATTTTTTCGTGCACATTAATTCCTTACAAATAATACCCTTTTTGGCTAATATGCAGGTGCCACCTCTTTTTTTATTCCTACAAAATGAAGACACTAATTGATAATTTTCAATTTTAACATAATTTTCATGGCCTGACTCTAGAAATGTTTCTGTCAAACATATTACATCAGGTTCCTTATTTTTCTCAATTAATTCCAAGATAGTCAAGTCTAGTATTTCTTTTTTCGATAAAACACTGGCAATGTTTTGATGTAATACTTTAAAGTGTAAATCTTTAGTCTCGAAAAAACGATTGGCTATTATTAATATTAGTTGGTGTAGAAGTAAACGATATCTTGTCAGCATTTCTGTTGACAGAGTTATTTATAACCTTAAAATAAAAAGGAATTGTGCCTTTTTTCGGAGATTTCGCAGTATTGGTGTACTTAATGTCAACTTTGGTTACATTATTTTTTATTATATTACGTAAATTTTTAAATGTCAAAAATTGGTTTTTATATTCACAGTAGTCAATGTATAAATTAATTTTATGACAGATATTCTTTTTAAAGTTAAAGTCAGAACAAAATATAAAATCATTAATGTCAATTAAGGTACATTTGTCAAAGTGTTTTGTCCACAATTTCATACAATTATACAGTTGAATTTCATTAAAGTATGGATTTCTACGAATAGGAACAATATATATAGTCGATCCTGCCAACATATTAATAGCTATGCACAAATTAGAATGAAATTTATGAATATCACTGTCGTTAGAACCGAACCCTAAAATCACAATATCGTCTTTATTCAAGTCATTTGATATACTTTCACAACATCGTAACATTTCCGAGCTTGAAGCATCCGTTAGTATGGTTGCAGAAGTTATATATCTATCGTTCCATTTTCCAATTCTGGAATCGAGCATAGCAGAAGATAAACCTTTCAATTGTTCATCGCCTATAATATGAATGGTACGCGCTTTTTTTTTATGCGTTGGCTCCTTATATTGATGATGGTTACAGTTGGGACTATTTTCTGGTAAAATCCTTGCTATTGTTTGGTCACTTATTAAACTTGTTTCATTTAATTTTTGCTTGAGATCATTAATCTGCATATTAAGGTTATCTATTTCAATTTGGGCGTTTAGAAGTGACTGTTTTAGTTCAGATATTTTTGATTGAAGAAAACTGAAATTATTTGTGTGGTCTAACGTATTCTTTTCCGAACAGAGAGACTTTTGGGGTGTGTAAAAGCGAGGCAAAGAAGGTTGTTTGTTCTCCTGACATGGTCTTTGGCAGAGATTTTTTAATAAATTTAATTCTTTTGTAAGCTTCGTTATGCATTTATTTAAATCATTATTTTCGAGTATTTTGTTTTCTAACTCAAATTCTGTAGAAATAAGGTTCATTTTTAATTGTTTATTCTCTTCTCTTAATTCGTATTCCGTCAAGGTATCATTGAGTAACGTATGTTCTGCACTTTTTGACATTCGTTCGGCAACCATGTAAGATTCGTCTGATTCTAAGTCCTTAGTTATAATGTGGGAGTCATTGTAATCTTCAGAGTCACACGCAGATGTTATTGAACGTGGTGTAACGCACGATACTTTTGAAGGCGTGTCTAACTTACGCGGTTCAATGTTTATAGGCATTTTTACAATCTTTTTTCTATTCCTTAGAGTTATATTGATATGATCGGAATTTGTAGCATTGGTTTTGTTCTGTTTTGTGGAACAAGAAGTACATTTCCAACCTTTGTCCATGATACGATATAATTTTTCCGATAGACCAATGCAATCAAATTCGTACCTATTATTACACTTAGTACATTGAACAGTATCTCGAATATTGCTATTTTTCCCACATTTATGACAATGTACTGTTGTAGAAGCTTTACAATCATTAATTTTGCTTTTCTGTTTTGGTAAAGACATTTTTATTTAGGTCAGTATGAAGGTTGCTAAATATTGCGTGGTAAGTCTGTCAAATTTACAATTCCCACTTTTAGGGACAATTATTCTTGTATAGCAACACTTTTCAATTTGTCAATTTCAATAAGTTACTGTCAGTTGATAATGACACTTTGTCAAAGTCGAAAATGATACTGTCAGTTGATTTTGACAGATATAATATTGGCTACTTTGTGGGTACTAGCACAAATTTGAACCAATAAGATGTTATGTAGGTATTTAAATACAACTTATCTTTTCGTGTTTACATGATCCACGGCCAGAGTAAAACACTGATAACAGTATCACAGGTTACACTAGTATCGTTTTAAAGAAAGATATGATTAAAATATACTTTTGCACTTGTTTTAGGGAATCATAGAATTAAATACCGGGAGCGTATTGTACACTTGGCAGTGTTGCCATATTCATTTTATCCTTCTAACTATATTTTTAATATTTAAATGATAAAGTTTGTGAGTTTGGATTTTTGTTTCTCTATCATACAAATGGCTGAACGGATTTGGATGGGTTTTTATCAAAGGGATTAGGGATTTTCGAATGTCCACGCGGACGATGTCGCGATCAGAAGAAGATTTTCATAAATTTTGATGAGGTAGAGTATTTTCACAATTCTAAGGTGCATTGTTTTTTACTCTTACGTAAAGTACTTTCTTTAATATCACGTTTATCCGACTTTAGTGAGTTTGATGTTCTTATCCTAGGAATAAGAGAGACTGGCGTCACACGTTTACAAACTGCGTTCGAGAACCCATGGCCACCCAACGCCCAGGTCACTTTTGTTGTAAAACTTATGGCAGCTCTAAACTTTACGATAGACTGAATGGGGTTTTATTACATAAAACTTTGAGAACCACTTCAATCCATTAATTTGTAGCTACATTCAGCTTCTAAATAATTCTGTGAAGGCGAAGATCAGACCGAACTCACTAAATCAAGAGAAGAGGATTACTTTTTACTGCTGTAGAAATGTATTACTATACTCAGTTCGTGAAGTAAGTACCTATGTATGTTTTTTTGTTTAAATTGAAACATTGAGTTTGTATTGGAGCATGTTTATTCGTTGATTATTTTTGAATCTATATTCAAAAAGGTCTGTGACTCAATAAGATACAAGAAATACATTGGTTAAAATATATTTGCTATTTAGTAGTATGTATAAATACTTCGTTATTTATATTTCGTAAGCAAAATTCAAAAAAGATATATTAAAACGATGATGATTTTTTTGCCAAGTTTTTCACGGTAAATCAGGTAGTTGCCTTTTAAAAACAAATAACTCCCGACGAATTACTGTATTTAAGCCTCTATGACAGTAATATTTTACAATACCTACATTGACTACGAGAGTCGTAGCGCTGCGTAGCGTACTACGAGAGTTTCTACTAGCTACAAATCGGTGCATGTTTTTTACCCGACTACGGCGAAGCCAAAACGGAGGGTATATTATGATTTTGACCTGTAAGTATGTATACATACGTATGTTCATCTGTTCCCTGAGAACTTCTAAACTACTAATCTATACATATAAAATTCTAAATTGATTGACTGATTCACTGATTCATTGTTGGGATAGGCGTGGAGCTATAACGGCTGAAGGTAGAGACACCACTTTTGAAGGGTAGATACCTTTCATGGTGTAGATGAGCACTGAGAAAGGGTTTTGGAAAATTCCTGTTAAACAAGGTGCTACAGGTTGTTCCAGTTTGTATGGGAATTTATATAGGGCTGAAGATAGATACGCCATTTTTGGAGGGTAGATTCCTTTCATGATGTAGTAAATTTCCGTTATACAGGGTGCTACAGGTTGTTTAAATTTGCATGAGAGTTTGTATAGGATTGAAGTAGAGACACTATTTTGGTGAAAGCATTTTGTAAAATTCCCTTTATACAGGGTGCTACAGGGTGTTCCAGTTTGTATGGGGATTTGTATAGGGCTGAACCATTTTGCTGGTAGAGTTACTATTTTTGGAGGGTAGATACCTTTCATGGTGTAGGTGAGCACTAAGAAAGGGTTTTGGAAAATTCCCGTTGTACAGGGTGCTACAGTGTTCCAGTTTGTAAATATTTTTTTTATGGGAAAATTTAAATGTGTGAAGCGAGACTGATAAATAAATACCCTAGGTATATTAGTATTCCGTGACTTTCAAAATAAATGCATAACTATCTTAATCACGCAAACGAAGTCGCGGGCAAAAGCTAGTTAAGTATAATTTGAGAAATGAGGTATCGTTAGAAATGTCTTAATCGTCTGCATGTTTTTTCTATTTTGATATTATTGAAGAAAATAAAATATCATCATATTTAGCATTCACGGACTTAATTTGCTTTTTATATTGAGACTTGAAATACTTCTTAATGATGAATGTTATAGGTTTCAAACTTCTTTAAGATAGAAGAATATTCTTTCAAGTTTTTTTAAATCACTAGCTAAATCGACAATGAGCATTATAATCACTACGTTTTAGCTATCAACGATAAAATAAATAGAAAAATCCATTATAGCAGTTCGTACAAAATAGAACAGATATAATAAATCTGGGAAGGTTATTATCGGCGATTAACAGAATGATTGCGTAGGCTTCGAGAAGCATCCGGTAATGAAAGTGATTCCTGGGGAATAGGTATCTGTTGGAGATATATTCTTAATATCTAATGAGGTTATGGCTAAGAAAATATTATATACTTACGCGCAGTTATGGTGTGTTCAGTGTGATTTATGTCAAGATGGGATAGCTAGTTGTAAGTTATGAAAATACCTAATTTTAATAATAGGTAATTCTGAAAATTCTTCATTTTCTAATACTTGATTGATTACAGACACACTAAAACTTAAATCTAGCTTAATGCTGAAGGTAAGTATTAGAACGACAGGCAAAACGGTGTATCATATTTACTAATTTACAGAGATTGTTATAATCACTAACCCCTTTACTAATAAAGATGGTATAGCAGATGTAATAGTTACACAGTGTTTTGTCACTTTCTTTTCAATATCAAACTTAAATAGTTTGACAGAGAGTAACAATTGTGTAACTGTACATCTGGTATACAATCTTTATAAGTAACGGGGTTAGAATAGATCAAAACAAACCGATCACAAACCGGTCATCAGATAAGTGTTAAAAGCCTGTGATTAAAAATGATGTCAACTGAATGTAGATTTCAAACCATCAACGTTACAAAATAGAAATAAAAAGATTCTAGAAAGAAAAACAACCCAAACCCGACCCGCAGAAATACCCGTAACCATCTGTATCTAGTGGTCCAAACCAGTCCATCAAGTCAATATGTTTCAAAGTTTCGGGTTTGTCGTGTTTCGGAAAGCACGTCGACAGTTGTTAACACCCTTCTGTGCCCTTTCAAAGGCCCCAAAAGCCACTTTTCGATTGGATTCGAGAACTTTTCGCGCTCCAGAAAATGTCCGGGGAACTTTCGACCTTTAGCTGGTGGACTGACAGGTGGCAACTGGAAACTATTCCGATGGGATTTTTTCGGGGTAACTTGACTTGATTGGGGTTGTGAGGATCTGTCTTCAGATTAGTAGTGTGTAACTTAATGTTATTTTAACGTTAGCATCAATAAATAGCTCTGCGTGCTTTGTATTTTATTCGTATGATCTAATAATATTTATGTGAGTACAGCTACAGCTATGGTAAATGTTGAATTCCCCATTTGTACATTTGTGAAAATAAACCGTATATTATGAGCACAAAAAAAGATTGGAGTTTATCACACACAATGCAATGAATCTACTTTAATAGAGGTTTCGATAAAATCATCAGATAAGAAGAAATTAAACAGAAAGAACCCCTCTTCAACCCTCTTTAAGCCTAAAATAATTCTTATTACTCCAAAAGATTCTTTAAACTTCTTAAATGTAACATTGTTTGCTCTGGAACCGAAGTCCTATTACGAGTAAAGCTATCGCTGGCCGCCCCGGGAAATTAAAATTTTAATGGCCTTTCAATGGCGTCGAGTGAAATAAAACCTGTGGCCATTACGTTGCAGACACTTGGTTGATGGCTGAATAGAAAAATTAAACTGAGAGGTTGGAACTAAGTATCACTTTCTGCGATATTTTGATAAGAAGTCTTCGAGATAATAGTAAGAGGTTCGAGAGTAAAATAGTTAGTAGTAAGAGGAACATGGGTTAGAATTGAGGAACTCGATGGCGCAATTGGTAAATTCGTCCTGGAATTGTGGAGTTAAGCAACTTTCGAAAGAGTTGATCATGGGACGAATTTTCTCGACCTCCTCCGTGCTTTTGAAGGAAGGCACGTTAAGATAAGGTTCTGGTTGCATTAGCAATCACTAATACCCACTGGTATGCATTAGGCCCGCGCAGTGCGTAGGTTAGTTAAGGTTAGAGGTTATAACCCACCACGCGGTCCTAATGCGTGCGTGCTCATCCTTCTTACAAAGGAAAGCCTGGCCCAGCAGTGGAAACATAAAAAATGACTGATGGGCAAGGTTCTACACGTTTCTACTTCGTACATATGTTTGAACTTGTGTACACATGTCAATATAAAGTTAGTAAATGCAATTAGAGCGATGGCCTCTGGATTGGATTCGCTTAAATTTGATTAAACTGTAAACTAAATCGAATTTCAATCTGGATCTGATCAACTAACTAGTTTAGAGCTACTTAAATGGGTGTGATTTACATCTAAACGAAATTCACCACAATAGTAGTAAAAGTGGGGTATAAAATATATATATAAATATCACAAAATGTGAAAAATAAAACGATTTATAATAAATCAAAGATTTTTTCACATCAATTTGATCGGATTATTTATTATAACAAAAATATTAATAATCCACACGAAAGGAATAAAATTAATCAACTGACTGCGAAATTACTAGCGATGTTTTTTACTGTCTTTTTAAATAATTAATAGAAAGTTAACGTTTTCAATCATATTTCGTAATGGGAGCTTGATAATATGGACAAATAACAATGTAAAAAAGTTTGAACAGCGTTCTGAAATAAAGACAAATTACTAATCCAACTTTTTAAGCCAGCTATTTTTCCTTCCACAGATAGTTAACATAAACAAAAAAGGTTTGAGCTCTTGCGGCAGCGGAAAAACTTCATTAGTTTTTATAGAAACTTGAGAGAAAGGACAAACAACGGGAAGCCAATTCCCTTTGGACAGAGGTATCGAACCTCTGTCGACGACTGGCCGTGGGTTGTGTACATCAACAAAGTTACCAACGAAAGCATTCTTTAGGCTTTGATTATAATCAAAGTCTCTAATTTGTTTTGTATTGTATCAAACTGAAAACAACAAAAATCTAGTACTTATTGAATGTCAGTTACGAGAAATTTAAATTCTACCACATTTAAAAAATTTATAAAATGAATATAACACACATTAACTAAGTTGACCGATATTGTTACAAATAAAAGCTTTACTTTTTAGTATTAGAATACTTTACTTTTATCCAGCTGAAAGACTCTGGCACACTTAGTCCAAAACTCCAAAAACCTCTAACTAGAATGGAACATAAAAAATATTCAAGAAACAAAAATAAGGGTTTTCTTCTTTTATCCCTTCCAAAAGTAATAAACCCGAAATGAAACGAATTTTCAAATTCGTAAAGAATTAATTTCACACAAGGGATGTTTTGAAAGGGTGATGGGATTATCTGTCGCTAATTTTCTATTCTACTTAGCTTAAAAGGAATCCGTTGGTATCATCGGCTTAGGTTCTGGAATTTGGTTCGTTTCCCATCCAATTATATATGGACGAGGTGGATGGATTGTGAATGTGCGATCTTATTCTGCGTAGGATATTACTTCTGTTTTATAAAAACAATTGCAGGACAGAAAAGGTATTCTAGCCCCCTTACTAATAAAGATTGTATAGCAGATGTATAGTTACACAGTGTTTTGTCACTTTCTTTTCAATGTCAAACTTAAATAGTTCAAATCAAATCAAATCAAATTTATTGTGAAACACAGGTAAATAAAGTTATTGTAAAAAATATAATTATGATCAGCTGGTTTCCGCCGTTATGGCATACAATTTTATACAATGTCAAAATTTTAAATAGTCAAAACAGATTTCAATTCATATCATATAGGTAGGCATTACATAATCATTTCAACAAAATTTATTATTATTTAATTAGATTGGACATAATTTTCAACATATTCATAAATAGCTTATGGATAAACATTAAAAAAAAATATATTATATATTACGGTCTGTTAAAAAATCATTGAGCGTGTAGTAACATTTGTCGATAAGAAATGTTTTCAGTCTATGTTTAAATGTAATCATATCTAATTCACCATTACGTATTGATACCGGGATTTTATTATATATACGCGATGCATTACAGAACACGCTATCTCTCAGCAATTTTGTTTTATGTGGAATCATGCGAAGTTTATCTTTATGTCGAGCTCCAGAGAAGAATTCAAACATATCTATATTTTCTCTAGTAAAGACAGCACATTCAAATATATAGAGACATGGAAAAGTCAGAAGTTCCAATTTTTTAAAGTATGGTTTGCAAGAGTCCCTTTGTTTCAAATGGTACATTGCCCTAATACAGCGCTTTTGTGATTTGAACACTTTTTCTTTATTTATTGCATTTCCCCAAAATATAATGGCAAATCTTAGAGTCGAGGAAACATAACTATGATACGCAGTCAGTAGGGCATTCACATTAACGATCTTACTCAAATGATAAAGAGCATAGGAGTACTTATTTAACTTATTACAAACATGGTCTATGTGCGAATTCCATTTAAGATCACTATCAATGTATAAACCTAGAAATTTTGTTGTCTTTGTGTCACTTATTATTTTGTCTGAGTAGGTTATATTTAACTGTGTCTCATTCGCACTGTTGACATTACGTTGTTTAAAAACCATTATTTTAGTTTTATCCAGGTTGGCTTTGAGATTATTAGACTCAAGCCACTTCATGATAGTCCGTAAAGTATCATTAATATTTTCTTCTAATGAATGCATTGTATTGCCACTAAACAAAACCGTTCTATCGTCTGCAAAAAGTGTAACATGATTGTCAGTAATTGCTGGTAAATCATTAATATAAATTAGGAAAAGTAGAGGTCCCAATATACTACCTTGAGGAACCCCAAACTTTACTAATCTCGCTTTGGAATGATAAGCTACTTCAGTTTTCGTAGTCCTGTCGATTTTCTCTATAACAGTCATTTGTAACCTATTTGTTAAATATGATTTGATCAGATTATGTACATTACCTCTAATTCCGTAGTTGTGTAATTTTTGTAAAAGAATATTAAAGTCTACATAATCGAACGCCTTTGTCATATCCATATAGAGCGCAACGGTTGGAATTCTTTTATCAACATTTTTTGACACTTTTAGCAGAAAGTTATAAACTGCCATGTTAATGGATCTATTCTTCCTAAACCCATATTGCTCTGGTACAAAGATTTTATTACTCTCAAGAAAAGAATAGATATATTTGTAGAAAATCTTTTCGAATATTTTTGATAGAACTGAGAGTAATGCCACTGGCCTGTAAGAATTCAAGTTAGAGTGGTCACCTTTTTTAAATAAAGGTTTAATTAAAGATCGTTTTAGTTTTTCTGGGAAGATACCTTCCACAATACACAAATTGACTATATGGCTAAGTACTGGCGCAATTATATGTGCAACATCTTTTATGACTGACGTTACAAATCCATCAAATCCTGAACTATTAGTGTTCTTCAAAGATTTAATTACTTTAATTATGTCAAAAGCTGTCGTGGGACCTATGAAAACTGAATTCGAAATATCAACTGTAGTTTTAATTTTAAGTTTGCCAGAGAGTAACCATTGTGTAACTATACATCTGCTATACAATCTTTATTAGTAAGGGGGTTATTATTTTAGGTAATAGGAAGGTAATAAGTTATACTTATTATTTGTGGTATTTATCGAAGTTTCTAAATGGAATATCAATATAGTTTTTAAAAGTTTACCGGAAAAATATTATTCTTTGTAGTTTTCGAATACGTCTAGAGCAGCTATTTATATTTTGTGCCTACGTCGCCGTCGCTGAAAGTGAAATCACATTCTAAATCAAGGGATAAATTGAATCGTAATTGCGTTTGATAAATAATATAACCTTAAAGGACGACCTTTTCTCGATAAGGCAACTACTTGCACATCTTTATTGCTTTTTTATGAAATATTATCTTGAATTGCTGGCTTAATGGCTTTTTGTATGCCGAATTTGTATGAAAACTTATTTTTGTTGAGGAGTAAATTAAGTTGAATTTTAGGCTTTTTGTTTCAGCAATAGAATAGAAGAAAATATATAAGCCAATTAGACGGCTTACACTAAATTTGACACCCAGAAGCACAGCACGGTATGTACCACATTTTTGTTTACCCTATGACTGTACAAAAGCTTCGGTTCACGTAAACTAATATTTTTCTGTACTTTTTTGTTTTCATAATATTCTTTTTTTCAGTTATTTACCCAGAAATTTTAGGTACTTAAATAAAATAAGACACTACAAAGACAGTGCTCCCTGACTCTCAAGAACACAGCAGTGACACAAAGGCCAGGATGCCTTTGCTATAAAATGGTCAAAGCGCCACCTGACGAGCTTCTGTGGTGTGAGTTAGGTTAAGCTCAACTGAGCGAGGAGAATGTCTTCTGAAGTTCTTCACACGATGACAAAGAGATGAATCTTAGAATTTCATGTCTTGGATTATTGTTGAAAATTTATAAACAAACAAATAAAGTCTAAATCATAGAACAAAAATATTTTAAATCAAGTAGGGAATTAAACTTTACTAAGTCTAGCAATTATGTAATGAATGGCTATAAAATTTCTTATGTCGAAAATATAAAAAAACTACCTGAGTACTTCTATTATTTTGTTACTGTTTACTTAAAAAAACAAAAAGATGTAGAAGATTTCAATGCTTCAATTTCAATAACTTTCTACAGACAATCTCGTTGTTATGAGCGTATTCAAGCTTGATGTAATGGAATGTTCCCGGAAACACTAAGAAGGATAGAGATTCCTAGCAGGTATTCAGCTAATGGGTGGTAAACGCCAAACGGTAGCTGCTTTGTTTCGTTTGCCAATTTATTCCACCTCTAACTCCGAAAAAATAAAAATAATGATATAACATTTTTCTGCAACAAAATCTTCTCTACGTGTGGCGAGATTAGGTGATAAATAAGTTAATATTTCCTCGTTTCTGTTTTAGTTGTCTACAAGCAAAACGGTTAGATGTTTCTTATTATGTCGGAAAACGTAGATTTCTTATATCAGATTCTGTTGAGAAACTCATTTAACTCAAATTCCAAAATAATAAAAAATATTAATTACGAGTACTTACGACTTACATACTCACACAATTCTTAGTTGTAATATTGACTGATTTTGCCACAGAACATAGAAATTGTGGATTTCGCACCATTTGTTATTGTTATTTATATTTAAAAACCTTGAAAACCAAATGCGCTTTTATTTCCATCAAAAAAGTTTGCATGTATGTACCTATATTATTTTACATTTGTAACTTTTTTCAATATTAACGTTGTCGCAACTACAGCCAACAGTGTGTTATTTATTACTTAACGGTAATTACTCAACACTAAAGAGTATTGAGATTTTTAGATCAATGTTAATATTTTTTCTGACAACAGTACCTACCTAATATTGAAGCAAATCCTTAAATCCTGTATAATATAACTACGGTACCTAAACAAAGGTGTGAGATACAACCTTATATACGAAGGCCGTAGCAAATTGTGCGTTAGAATTGCCTCAAATATTAACAGCCAGGAAATCCCTGCTACATCACAGATGGGAGTGTTTCTTTTACTATTTAACAGGGTACAATGAGCCAGCTTAGTTTGTTCTACTTAGTGGATGAAATTGTTTGATCTTTGCTTTTTTTTTTTTGGAAAACATACAAAGTAAAAAGATTGTTACGTTAAGTCGCAATAGCTGTGTTATATCAAATCAAAAACGGTACGTTAAATTCATTGTCATTTTGAAATTTCTTGGTTCGTGTCTAATAAAGATTACTGTTATTTAAACTTGACATAAGTTGAATAATAATATAATAATATGGTCAATGCTGATTATAAAACGAATATTGTTATTGTAAAGACGACATTCCAGCCATTCGAGGTCCACACTGATTTTCATTGTCGCATTTCTCAACCGATTCTCGTGAAATTTTGTGAGCAAGTTTGATAAAAAAAAATTTTTTTGTCGATTGTGCAAAATCGCTCAATTTTTTGTAGTTGTTAGCGGTCACAGACCATACAACAAGTAGGTGCAAAGCAAATTTTTTATTTTTAGAAAAGTTCAAAATCAATCAGACATTTTCTAGCCAATATTTAGAAAATAATAAAGTTGTGACAGAACTTATGACGTATACTTACTATTTGGATTTGAATGACTTTGGATTTTCTGTAAGAACTTCGTTGCTTACCTACTGGTTGGAATACCGATATTATTCTGGGAACAGAGGTAAAATTAATTTGTAAACAACATACAATTTTAGCTAGGTACTTTTTACGCGAGGAATACAGCTCACGGAGCTACTAAATAGTTAATAAACAACAGCAAATTGTGTATTTTTACCTCCAATGTTTAACAGTGATGCAAACAGGTACATAATATTCGGAAACACTGCATTGCACTTAAATATTTCACACACACTCACACTTTCAAATCCAGTTTAATTTTAAACGCGAACACAAAGCACAAAAAGGTTTTATATCTTTTACAAAATTTCACCTATCTCGAAAAAAAGGTTGCTTGTGAATTTTCCGGTTCAATTTTTCCCAGCAAACATTGGGTGGGGCCAATTTATGGACATCATAACACCCGCCGGTGGTGGACCATGGCCCACGATGTTTCCGACCGTGCGGCGGCAGGGAAGCGGAGTCATGTCATTATTTTGACAGCAAGGGTATAACCTCATTTTATTATGCGTACATTTCGTTATTATGACACGAATTTATACGTCCTGTGTACCGAATAACGACGGCCCGAGTTCGTGTTACACAAAATTATTCTCTTTTATGATGGACTTTGACTATGAAATATGACGGACTATCCGTTCAAAGTTATTTTACCTCTGCCAGCTGTCAATTTGTTATTTTATTTACGCAATTTTTGATCTTTGCATTTTCTGAATGCTTTTTGGCTTAGAGCAAGACGGGCTTCTGTACCAGAGAAGCTGTGTTGCTCTATTCTTTTTGGTATACTAATCAACCGAAGAACTTCACGAAATGAAAGTATTCAAAATAAAGTGTCCACCCCACTTTTGTCAACACGTCAATAGTAATTTATATTTTTTTTACTTAGAGCAACACGGCTTCCGTACCGGAAGCAAGCACAAGTAACCGAAATTAAATTAAAAATTAAAAACCCCCGACACAAAAAAGCTGACTCTTAAAAAGTTATAAATAATATCATCAAGTCAATAGATCTATGAAATAAAAATCACATCATAATAGACGTCGGGAGAGCGTTAGGTGACGTTAATATACATATGTAAATTTATTAACTTAGAGGTCCCCCGACGTCTATTATGATATGAATTTTTTTCATAGATCTATTGACTTGATGATATTATTTATAACTTTTTAAGAGTTAGCTTTTTTGTGTCGGGGTTTTTTTAAATGTTTAATTTAAGTTTTATTTGAAGCTTTTTAAAGGTTCGGTACTTATACTATTAAATCTCATTGAATCGACATCGATAGGACATGAAGCTAGTCAGATCCCCTCATCAACTTTTAAAGAGCTGATCCTCAAACGGCTGATAAGGTCATGATTACCGTACATATACTTCCAATATCATTGAAGTAACACGGTACCAAATTTGGAATCGATCAGACATAAGGAAGTTAGTCAGATTCCTTCATCAACTAGAAAAGAGCTGATGATCTTCAAACGGCTGAACAGATTTTCATAAAACATGGCTAAGAACACTCGGGATAAAATTATCTATGACACAAAAAAACTAAACGAAAATCGGATCATCCGTTTAGGAGCTACGATAATAAACATATAACACCCCTCTCTTTGCGTCGGGGGTTAAAAATTGGAAAAATTATAATTTTGCAGTTATTCCACATTAAAATATAATACTAGAAAAAAAAACGACTCGCACCAGATCAATACTCAGACGGGAATCGAACCCCGTTAATGAAAATTATTTAGTATTGTGTAAAAATAGCATTGTGAATGCAAAAATCTCAAATTTAAAAATTATATAGCTATTTCATCTTAATCGATTGCCAAATATCTGGAAAGATATTTCAATTGAATGTCGAGGTAATTCCTCACATTGGTGAAATAACGCTGGCTTGCAGCGTAAGAGTAGGATATACTAGAAGAAATTCGGCGATGTCACTAGTGACTCGGTAGCTCAGCGGTCAGAGCATTGGACCGGATATCCAAGGGTCGCGGGTTCGATTCCCGTCTGAGTATTGATCTGGTGCGAGTCGTATTTTTTCTAGTATATTATTTAGTATTGTGTAAAAATAGCATTGTGAATGCAAAAATCTCAAATTTAAAAAAATAATATACTTATGCAAGAAAGTTTGTCTGATAATCAGCACGCGTAGCATGACCACTCTCGAGAAAAGACTCGACTCACAGAACAATGGCTTGTCTACACCCAAATGTCACTTTTGTCGGGTTGAGATCGAGATACTCATGCTCGCACTTTTACACTAGTAGACTCGCATTGTTCTTTGTCGTGGCCTTATGTCAAAAGTCGACAAACGACCACTTTTCTCTTCAATTGACATTAATTTGACAGTTGAGTCGGAGAAACTTGTCTACTACCCTTTGGGTAGTCGAGAAGGTCGAGAAAGAGTTTTTTACGTATTTTATTTTATGTAAATCTAAATTTCGCAATAAAAACAAATAAAATTTATAAAAAATAAACAAAATATTTATTAAGTGTAGTAACTAAGTATTTAAAAAAAATGTATTTTTTTGTAACTTATATTAATAAAAAAATAATAATAATAAATAATTCTAAATAATTTATTGCTTAATACAATAATATTGTTTCCTAATATTACCACCCTTTCTACCCAAATATAGATTTTTTTACTTTATTTTTTTATTATTTAAAAACGTAAATTAACATTTTATTTTCATGTGTTGATTTCAATATTTTGTATTTTGTAATTTTCTCGTCAGTTTCCACAGACTACTAAATTAACAAGTGTGTTCAAATTTCTCTCAATAAAAGAAAGGCAAGCGAATCTATATCCATACAGCTAAATTTTACTCAGTTTTGAGTTTTGCGTCGTGAAATGTATAGAAAGGAACAGCACATTATGAGAAACGATGGCAATTATGGTAATTATTTACTATTGGCAACATTATTTCTTCTCGAGCTCGAGAGAGCTTTGTCTACGGAAGTGAACGCTCTCTTGAGTGTCTCTTTATCTTAGAACTTATTTTAAAATAAGAATCATGTTTAAACTAAATTATTTCGGATCATTTTAGATAATTTCGACGTTTATTGATGTTGAAATAAAAATGTTACCTTTTAAAATTCATATTTGTAATAAAAAGACATTAAAATATTGTAAAAATCTGAGAGCGAGTCCCACCTGTCTGTCAAACTGTGCTCGCATTTTGAGACGACCCGACAAGCAAGTCTTCGTAGACAAGAGTCCCGTTTGCTCATGCTACGCGTGCTGACTTACATTTTCATTATTGGTATATGTCCGCTGCTTCTATAGAGTTTAAATCCACTTCGTTACATTTTCGTATGAAATCCATGATGCTCAAGTCTGACTTGCACTTGACCGTTTTTTGTTTCATTCAGTGCACCTAATGGTGTCAGTCTGACAAAGGCATATAGGTCACCAATTCTACTTTAATGAAGAGCTACAGTGTAACTCCTGATGCATTTTACACTTTTCTATCACTTCTAAATCAGCGTACCCATTATGTAAGAATATGTATTCGAATACAAAAAGTGAGTTTCAGCGTGATCGAGGTGATTTCAAATCTTAATAAAACATTAGCGTCTTTGCCCACAATCATTAGTGTTTTTAGGGTTCCGTACCAAAATGGTAAAAAGGAACCCTTATGGTGTCACTCAGTCTGTCTGTCTGTCTGTCACAGCTGGATATCTCGAGAACTACTAATGGTATCAACTTGGAAATTTGGAATAGTTAAAGATGACCTTTGTTCAACTATTTTGCAAATAAGAAAGAAATAAAAAAATAAATAGTTTTTTACAACAGGGACTGAGAAAGGGGCTTAAAATTTTAAGTGGAGCGACTAGGTCATGTGGGGTATCATATGAAAGAGCGCTGTTTGCACATTTTAAAACATTTTTTCTTTTTTTTAGTCCGCATAGTTTTCGACTTATGATGAAAATAAAAAAAAACCGTTCCCCCTCCCCCATAATTCTATGTGATAGCAGTCTATGTAATGATTACAGGAACAATAAAACGATGTCTCAATATAACACACTTTTTTAGAAATTCAAAAAACAAACAAAAAATTAATTCGTTCCTCTACCAGTCAACAGATGGCCCTGACCCAAAAAAAAATAACTTAGTTCCACTAACGGTCAAGTGATGGTGCTGACCTAATACTGCAATAATAATACAATTTTATTATTCTACAGCAGGCTCTGCAGTGTATTTATTATGATGATACGGAAACCCTCGGTGCGCGAGTCTGACTCGCTCTTGACCGGGTTTTTTAACTGTTGGAACCTTCGAGCAACGACGGTCTGGTACAGAACCCCGTCTTACTCTAAGGTTGGAACATTAAAGAAATTGCAGGTACTTACAGTTAATAACTAAAGTAAAAAGTTTATTGATTTTTTTATTTTCGACATTCACAATGCATCCCGTCTGAGCTTCTATGAGTGAGTCGATTTTTTATAGTATTTTCTCAATTATATTTATTACCTTAATAAAAAAGTTTAAGTAAATAACAACTTCTTAGTAAAAACTACTTCATCGGCAGCTTGATACAACGGCAATATTTGCGACGAAAAAATAAATAAAAATAAATCAGTTGATTAAACCTTTTTTTCACGCAAAAAATTACAAAAACCGTCTATTACTAAGCACTTTGGCGTTCGTTCACATATTCCGCCCTCGGCCAAACTTCGAACTCGGCACCATACCAAAACTTTGTACTAACTAAATATTTATTCACTTGTCCCACGACTCCGATGAACTTTTCCATAATGATTGCATATTAGTTTTGTACTGTTTTGGTAAGAGCAAATACACATAATAATATACATCTAAAATTTTAACTTAAGTTTTTTTCAATAAATATGCTTTCTTTAATAAAAATCCATTAAAGAACCATGCTTTATGATCTTTTTCGCGAATATTAAAGAAGTCCTTGTTTCAGATTATGTACCTATTTACGAGTAGAATTAGGGCCAATATTGGTCTTAACTCTGTCCGTAACAGCAATATTGTTTTCGTATTGTGAATTTATAACCAAAAATCTGCTATGTCCATCAGCCATTTTTGATGTCCGCACTGCTGGGGCACAGGCCTTCCTTATGGGTGGTAAGGAGGATGGGCCATAACTCACCACGCGGGCCCAATGCGGATTGGTGGGTGTTAACGACTGCAAATGCAGCCGGGACCAACGGCTTAACGTGCGTTCCGAAGCACGGAGGATCTCGAAATAATACATTATTGGTCACCCATCCCACGACCAACCCTTACGAACGTTGCTTAATTTCCGCTACCGCTGGACCAGGCGCTAAACCACTGCGCTACCGAGCTACACAAAATCTGCTTTGCTAAGAATCAATTTATCAACATAGTTTTGGTTAAGCTAAGTACTCGTATTTTTGTGATAGGTATATTACAAAAAAATAGTGAGGCCCTATTTTCGAAAGGTGGCGAGCACTCTTTACTAACTACTTATTTTCATCGCATGCATAGTTTTCAGATATTTCACTGTAGGTACTTGTAGTATAAGACGATATTACTTGCCAAATTTCATAGTTCTAGGTCAACGGAAAGACCCTATATTTTGATTCCTTTGAGTGTCAAAATATGCGTTTTTGCGGCATGAACGGCTATAAGTATCTTTTTTTTACGTTAACTTAGAAGTAAGATTTTTTTTCATAGCTTCAAGGTACTGTAGACTTGAGTATTATAGCTTTAATTTCAACTCGATCCTCCACAAAGTTCCTGAGGTAAAAGGCCTTGTCAGACAGACAGACGGAAGGACAACAATGTGATCCTATAAGGGTTCAGTTTTTTTCCTTTTGAGGTATGGAACCCTAAAAAGGTAACTGTAGTAAAGTTTTTAAATAAAACTACACATTCATATTATTATAATCTTTTTATTAACAATAAAAGGAATCATGTGCGATACATAATTGAATTTCCAATTAAAGATGCACAAGCTTTTACTGCAAAACACTACCGACCAACTCTTCACTTACAAACGGTCCGCTCAAATAATCAATAAAAAAATCGCATTTCTTTCGATTTCACTGTCGATTGCATTATATAAAAATGCCATTCAAGTCAGTATAAATACATAAATAAGTGATAAACTTTTCAAATAGGGTTTGGTGGGTATTTTATCAATACAGAAAAACGCCAGTAGGTAATAAAATAAGATACAAATAGTCTCGCAACTAGATAGAATACTTGCAATTAATTGTTATAAAACTTCAATAACTATTTTCTTCGCACAATATACTGCACGCCGGCACGCCTGCTCATTGTGAAAACTCGACTCGAACATTTTAATACAGCGTCGTTTGCAGCCAAACGAACTCAACTCTACCAGGAAATAGTTTTCAATTGATACACCCGAGGTGACAAGCTTATAAAGTTGGAAAACTTTAATGAGTTCCCTTCAGCTTCGCGCGATTCAAGAAAATAAGTTTCCTTTATTAGGTTCCTATAAAATCGATTGGTCAAGTCCAATCAGTAATTTGTCACCTTAACGGTTCAGTGATTTTTAATATACGTTTGAATGTTCATTCATTCATTGTGAATTCATCCTAACACCTTCGAATTTCAATGGTCGTTAAATCTATTTATCAAAACGTACTTTTATCACTCATCAGTTTTAGAAGTTATAGAATAATTTATTGTATTCTAACTTATTTTCGCTTGAAAACTATTTTTATAAATTTTGTTATAAAGATATATTGGAATTCGGAGACGATGCATTACATAATTATGGGTAGTATTTAATCGGGTAACAATAAATTCCCATTTTGGGTGTCAAAAATATTGAATATAACGTTCCGAAATTATAAGTGGGCGACGGACCGAGGGCAGTATTTTTGTCACCCATTTAGAGTTTTCACTGGTTAGCAGTCATTATTTGTCACCCATAATTATGTAGTCACCCGTTTTAAGTATTTTTGTAATCCACAGTTAGTCGCCCGTTTAGTTATTTTGTTGCCCAAAAAATAAACTGCTGCCCGGTTTAGTAATTAAGTATCCCATTAACTGTCGCCTTTAATTATTTCCAGTCACCCAATTAATTAATTCCCCATAATTACCAAAATATCAACCGGAAACGAAATCGCATGTGGTAAATTTTTACGGAAACATTTAATATCTTATGAATTATATCAAACTTGTGAACGAATGGCATTTTTATAAAACACTGAAATAGTAACAATAATACATAATTAATATAATGATAAAAAGCACTTCAGTTTTCGTTTAGTATTTATATTCAGTTAATGTATCTCTCTTACCATTTTTATAATCGAGAAATATGTAAGAAGAAAAATTTATGGAATATAATAACAATAAATAAATATTTTATTTACAGTTAAAATTTTTATCGCCTATCTATTTATACCATTGGGCATTAAGAAAATTATATTTTGTTGCTATTACTTAAAGTCGAGAACCAATTTTGTAGTGTATTGTTGTTATGGAAAATAACTATCAATATCATTATACCAGTTAATATTGTTGCAACTGAATAATAATATTTATACGATAAAGATTAGGAAGGTACAGCCCCAAAACAGTTGATATATGGTTTTTTTTTAAATGTAATTATAATTATAATTTCAATAAAAAAAATAGTTCAATGGAAATCAACTTCTACTATTTATCATAACTTAAGTTTGTCCAGTCAGCCCTTGACCACGGTCGATAATCACTTGGCCGAAACTTTTGAATAGGTATGTAAATACCTATCATTGGTTATGCGTTTAATACCCTTAATAACAAATAAAAGCATATTGGCGTATAAAAAAGTGAAATAACAGAAAAAATCTTTGCAAAAATCCTTCGTTTCCTCATAACATCACATCTTCTACTTGGCTCTCAAAACATAATCGTTTCATTGAAAACGCCTTACAAACACGATTTATAGATATTAGAAATAACTATTTACATGTCATTATAAATTTACTCTGCTTTCGCATTCTTGGTTCCATTTTAGAACATTCTCGAGAAAGAAATCGGAAATGATTGTGTCAACAATAAAATTCATTTATGTAGTTCACATAGGGTGCTACACAAACTCTTAAACGATTAAGATAATAGAATGAATATTAGGTACAAAACATTATTTTTGTCATTGCTAATATCTTTACATTAAAACATTTTGTTTTATCTACTTAAATCTTATTTTGGCAGTAGTGATTTAATTTTACCAAAACTGACTTTATTATCAGTTTTAAGCTAGGTACTTCATTATTATATAGATAATATCCATTTTTATATAACAAATTACAACTTTCTATGGTCGATTTACATTATTATAATGGGCAAAATTGCTTCAGAATTAAATATTTCACGAATATACATAGATTAAGATACCAAAGTTGATGATGAAAGAACAAGACTATACCGTAAACAAAGGGTAGGTACAGACAATGTAATAATAATTAGAAAGTTTGTCAAGTCTTCCGGAATTTTATTATAATTAAAGCTCAAATTTAATGGATAGGAAAATATCCATTTCTCTTTTTATAAGTCAACACAAAATCTTATTCATAACACATACACCATTGGCCTTTTATTTGGCACATAGTTCCAGTTATTTATTTTCACGATACGGCAAACTTTGTACACAAACTTTCCAACTCGAGTGAAACATTTCGCCATTAGATAACATCAGCAAAAACAGGAAAAACAATATCACATTAATGAAGTTTAATTTCTTACTCATACTAACTGAACAAAGTTTGATAAAAAAATATGTACAGAGTAAGTACCGACAAAACACATGACGAAATCCAAGGATTTCATGACGAGATTCAGAAGCTTTATGAACTTAGGTAGGTACTTAATTTGTTGCTGATCATACAGATAGTAAAAATGTTAACAAAACGTCCTATAGGACAAACCCAACTCAACATTGAAAATTGCGGCGTGGGCGCGAGTGCCCATCCACACACACATTCGACAATCGAACTCGATGTATCTAAACAGTTTAATTAAGATAATATTGTCTCGGCAAAATCTCACTCCACGGCACTCGTCTTCATTAGCGAGTCGTATATACTACGTATATATAAATTTGATAAAGTTAATTCGTATTTTAATATACCATAATAATATTTACTAACCATAAAAACACTGAGTCTTCGTAAGAAGTTCACTGTCACTTGAACGTCACGGGGTATGCTAGGGTTGGCGAAGACATTAAGAGCTTAGGGCAGCTACACATTGAGTTTGTGGGGTTAGTAAACGGCGGAGGATCGCAGCACCGGGAAGGGCGGCAGCGGGCGCAGGGGCGCGGGGGAGGCGCGCCGTTAAATAATGCTCTCTCGGTTCCGCTCGTTCTCCTCCTGGGAGCTGAGCGAGCTGCCACCGCAGATCTGCATCTCGATCTCTTGCAACCTATTGGACATTTTGACATGCTTAATAATAACACTAAAGGGGAAAACCGTATGAAATTGAAGGTGAAGCCGCAGCCTTAACACAAAATTATGACTTGCATTTAGAAAACACTTGCCAGACCATAGTGGTCCAATTCATCATCATCATATCAGCCGCACTACACCCACTGCTGGGTACAGGCCTCCCCCAAGGATCTCAAAGACGACGATCGATCCTGTGGCTTCCCGCGACCTTCACCAGATCGTTGGTCCACCTTGTCGGGGGCCTACCCACGGAGCGTCGTCCGGTGCGCGGTCGCCATTAAAGAACCTTTCCGCCCCAACGGCCATCGGTTCCTCTCGCTATGTGTCCCGCCCACTGCCAGTTCAGCTGAGCAATCCTTCGAGCGATGTCGGTTACTTTTAATTGGTCCAATTATTCAGAAATTATTTTTTGTAATAGGTCTTGGCACTAACCTCTGGTCCACTTCCCATTGTTGCTGGCTAAGTTTAGCAGACATGGCCGCGTTCTCCGTCTCAACGGTGTACAAACGCTCCCTGAGCCGCTTGATCTCGCACTCGAGCGCATCGTGCGAGTCAAGCATCACCCTGGGCGCCATGCTGCCAGCCGCCACGCTGCCACCACCTGCTGCGCTGCTTCGGACGCTTGAAGCGCACGACGCTACTGGAGATGCTACACGAAGAGGGCTTACTGACGAACTGTGAAAATGATTGATTTTGGATTATGTCTACTTATAATAGTTCCCTTCATTTCTGATCTTCTACTATCGCAAAATGATCTTGGACACTAGGTATCCTTAATTGGGAAGTACGAGATAATTATAATTCAGATAGACTAAACAAAGAATTATTTTCTTTATTATCACACAAAAACTTTTTACATTAGAAAATACTCTTCGTATTCAGATTTCTGATGTAAAAAGTGTTTGCTAGCGGACAGCTAGCGTCACTTTTGCCAAAATTCAGACCTATAAAGCTGGTCCCGGTAGGAAGGCGGGTGTGAGGGGTGCATCTGCATTGGCACCGACGATGGTGGGAGCTGCATCTCCTCGATGGGCACGCGCCCGCTCGTCTCCACGAGACCGGGCGTAGACTGGCAGCGACCCATTGCCACTGCGAACATTTATCATTAGCCACAATGTCCCTACTAATGGGGCATAGGCCTAACTTATAGCTAAATCAGACTATAACCTACGCACCCCAACGCAGTTTGGGAATATACATGCATAAAGTTGTGCGTCCACGGCATCGGAATCGGAGCGTACAGAGCGTCGGAATTTGTTACTTTTATAGATTTCTATGGCGTGGAAATGCCGGTGCAGTGCACGCAGTGCCATAGATTATCCTTAAAATGCAACAATAACGTCCGCTCCGTTCGCTCCGATTCCGGTACAGTGGAGGCGCACCTTAAAATCCCTGCATAACCAAAACCAAACGATTTTGGTGGTGGTGAGACGAAACCAAAAAAAAGATTAGAAAATAGGACATTAAAAAATTGTTTGAATGAGAGAAATAATGGACTGGTTCAAATGAAAAAAAAACTATTTTATTAAATGTAAGGACTATTACTCGTATTTGGTAAAACATATAAGCCACAATATTTAATTAAAACCAGCCAAATGAAACCGGAAATTTCGAGATTGAAAAACATAATTAATCATTGAATGAATAATTGGATATTTTCTCGAGATCTAGGATATAAACTAAAATACGGAGATACCAAAAAACCGGTTTTATATCACTAAATTCATAATTATATTTATGTATGTAATGTGGGTGTAGCGTTGTCTAAAAAAAATAATTTTTCTACTCATCAAACATTACTACTACTTACACAGTTATTGATTGCATAAAAAGCTGCACATGACATTTTCAGTTAATGGCCTCATTCTAGTTAGCAGATTCAATTTTTAAACAAAACTTTCAGTCTAATGAGCCTTACTCTAATGGAGTTCACGAAGTTTGACAGCCAGGCGATTACAAAATTTCAAACTTCACTTAAAATATTCAAACTTTTATAGTGATTGCGTTTAACACTCACAGATGAGTTTAATTTGTGTATAATAACAGAGAGATTGAGTTCTAGCAATAAAAAACATTCCATCTCATTGCTTATTTGCAAAGTACCTTTCTCAAGCGGCGCTTTCTTATACTTCTCAAGTCTCTTGACTGCTATCGCTTCCAGGCGGACCCTGGCTGCCGGATACTCCTTCAGCACGTCCCACATGTCTTTCTTGCTGAGCACGAACAAATCCGAGTAGCCGACGGACCGCACCGATGCTGTCCGCCGGTTTCCTGTCAACGTGTCACACACACACTCCGTGCCAACCGGTGCTCGGTCCAAACTTCTTACGAACTGTTCTGGCATTTATACATCATCGATTGTCTCAAATACAAGTGTATTCAAGTGTTACCCCACGGTCACTAAAAGTTTAGCCAATGAAACTTTTTTGAGGTTACTTTTTATGACTCCTCAAGCCAAAACAGCTCATAAGAACATAGGAGAGGAAGACCAGCACCGGTGGTAGGGTAACACAATAACGAGTAACTTTTCACATGATCAATAGGAACGGGTTAAGCTGATGTAAGAAATATTCAATTTTAAACTACCTTATTCAGACAGCAGGGTAAATCGGATCAAAGATTCATGTCAGTTAACAAAATAATAATCAATCTCAAATCAATGATAAGAAGCATTTTCTATTGAATTCTCAAAAAGTGCTTCATACAGACAAAGCTTACAGAGCAGGTACGAAAAATTTAAAGTATTTGACTTCTTTTAAGAAGCAGATCTACAATAGTAATTAAAGTTAGAATTGTAAATAAAAATATTTTTGGGAACTCAACTGACAGAATGAATAAAGATTTCAATAGTAATAAGTAGATGAATAATACACTTAATAATAAGGGGTACATGCACCAAGAGGTCACGCCAAACGTAATAATGAGGTAATTGGGGAGGATGCAAAGCGATCGGGGACACTGCCTTCAATACAACCAAAGGAGAACATAAATATGAAACAAAATACATGACACAAGTTACTACTTAATTTGAAAGAATACTAACAGTAGGCCAATGAAACGATAAGTAAATAAAATGAACTTTGCAGCTTACCGCACAGAATTGTCACTTCTTTGTTGTGTATAAGAAAAATATAAGAAAACATCAAAAGAAATAATCAAAACAATGCCTCTAACTTACAAAAATACATAAATTTTAGAAACTAAGTAATATATAAAATTTAAGCGATTTCTAATTAAATTTAAGTGTAGCCGTTACCGAAAGTCGATGGCCAGTATTTTTAACAAGATAATATTTTATTATTTAGTGACAATTATCGTTTGGTCAAGGGCAAACAGTAACAGCTGTTGGTTGATGATGTCCCAAAACCTGTTGCTAGCTTCGTGGCCGCTCCCTCGGCCTGATTGCAGCGTCTCCTCGAATTTGCTTTTGAAAACTTTTCAAGAAAATAATAAAAAAGAGTAATAATGGCGTGGCGTCTCGGGCCGAGGCGATATTTACCAAGTTGTTTACCTGCCGTGCCCATGTTCAGAATGGAAATTTCGCCAAAATAAGAACCAGCCTTGAGTGTTGCGAGCACAGTCTTCCCGTTGTCTCCGACCACCTGGAGTTTCCCTCTGTTCACTATGTACATCTCCTTTCCGACTTCCCCTAAGAACAAGGTTTTATTACTGTGAAACACATTCCAATCTCCTGAAGTTCAAATCTTTTATCCTTCGTCCGATACAATTGAAAGTGGAATAGCAAATAATGAAGTGATAAATCATAATGATAAAAATGTGTAGGTGCAAACGAGTTGTAATTCAGATTATAAATATGTTGAAAAATGTGTACCTTTTCTACAGATATAATCTCCAGGTGAGAAAAGTACTGGTCGCAGCCTCAAAACCAGTTCGCAGAGAAACCCTGCTTCTGTATTTTGAAAGATCTCCACCCTGAACAAAGAAAACATGAAGTTATAAAATAAAAAGTCAGCCTATTTGCAGATTATGCAATCTGCAAATAGGCTGACATCTTATTTTATATTGCTAACGAATTGTAATAAAATATGCTTATAAGTACAATAAATAAATTTCGTTAAATTTATTAAAACTCGAATCAAGCCAATTAATCATACCTAATTACTATCAAGAAGTTAAGTGGAAGCCGGAAGATTGATAATAATTACCTACTTAATAAATCACCATTTTCTCGTTTGTCACTTTCAATAATCAAGTTACAATAAAATTATCCTCAGATTTCATTTTTGACAAGAATTTTTTTTCACACTTTGTGTTTTAAACATTCTCTTTTTATGCTTTAATTCGTTCTGTTTCAAATTCGTACAGAGGGTTGAGTAAAATTTTTTTTAGGATGACGCTGTATTTATAAACTGAATCCGTAGAAATTCGTTCTCCACTTTATAGATCCAGCGCTTGTTAAATCACTTATTCCAGTTGATGTATTTTCATCAGTATTATGACTACATTAAATGTTAAATTTTAACCTTTCAACGTGTGTCACATTCGCATCAGAGGGTCCAAAAGAAATATTGATGTCATTCAACTTTAATGTTACTGTATACGCACTCTCGATTCAGCAAAAACAGAAAACCTCTGAAGCGCCGTCAGTAACAAAAATTTACGGATCGTATAAACAAATGCGTTTGCATAATTCATGGACGTAAACAGCGAATGTTTCTCTTTTTAATTATACAACACGGAGTATTAAGCTTCAACAGCCACGTCGTATAATCTGACGCGTACCGCCAAGGCGACGTCTTTATTATGATGTTTACTTAAAAATAACTTTACTAATGGTAAGAGCTGATGAAGAGTGTTGGCAACTGTTTCTTTTTTCCTTTAAATCTACAAGATGCTTTTTTCTAAAACAATATTTATCAGGTTGATCAAGAACTTTTTAGAAAGAAGAAAGAAAGAAAAACATTTATTGGCCTCAACGCATGTACAAACAGATACAACTTAAACTAAAACACAATTTAAACAAGGAAATAAGAAAGTGGAAGAAGTGCGAGGCCAACGGGTAGCTGTCTCAGCTGTGCTACTGCAGCATTATGCAGAATGCCACAGAAGCGTTGGTTTTCAGACAGCTCCCTAGGCAAAGGTGGTGACGGTGGTAAAGCTGGTGACGTTTTTAATTATTAGATCTGTAAATGTTGCTAGCAGACATAGAAGCCGTGAAAGTATCCATTTCATAATTACGATAAATTCATGTCCAAGGACTTCTCATGTCTCAATGTACACTTGGTTTTGATACTTCGTAGCCCCAAAAACAAGGAAATACGTACAGAAAAAAGACATCAAATCCCTCATTCCTCTACGATCCACCACCGACGAGGCTCCACCCGTGGATCGAAGGATATTTATTTTCCTCTTCGATCCACCGGTTTACGGCAAAAAGTGGATTGCAATTCAACCATTTTTTTATTCCACTTCAAATAACCGAATTTGCATTCATATTGCAAAAGTAACAAACAACATGGGAAGAAAAAGTACATACTAATAAAAAGGAGGATGCATTTTAAGGGAGAGAATTCATATCGCATAGTGCCTTATATGAGATGGCAGAGTGCTAATAAAGAGATCGTGAACCTTTGTGAAGCTGTACTTTATTGCGAACTCCTTGTTACAGAGTCGTTGCACTATTCAAGTAAGTTCGTTTCAAGCAGCACTCGAGTTTTATTCAAATATCTGCTCACGTGCCGAGATTTTTGTTGTTTTACCCAGTGTCATAGGGGTTCAAAATAGGTACACGGAGGTAGGGGATGGGTCATTATCACTCGAATACTCTTTTTAGGATATTTCAGAATCGCCTATCGCTTAACATCTTACATAATTAATCACCTTTTTGAACTTTGATCAACTGTAGCACAGGGATTGAAATACCGTTATAAAAAATAACGATACAAAAAATACCGTTAAAACAGTTTATCTGTAAATTTACCGGTAAAAATAACGTTAAAATATTGTACCGGTAAATTTACCGTTACCAGTACTATTATGTATTCTGTGCCGTTACCTCGATATAAATTATTATTATTGGAGTTTGCGACTTTATTATGAAAAAAATATCGGTATTAAAAAGGTTAAATTACGAGAAGCTAGGTATACCTAAACAAGAAAATCAATCGCATAGAACGTTGTGTTAGTGGCAACGTCGCATTCGCGGGCAGATATCGGAATGAAAATAACGTTATTTATTGAATTTTTAAGTAAGGATACAAAAGTAACGTTATTTATTAAAATACCGTTAATGTTAAAAGTAACGGTAAAAAAGTAAGAAATAACGTTACATTTTAAAACAACGTTATCAATCCCTTCTGTAGCACCTAGCACAGTAACTAGCCCGACTAATTTCTTGTCAAAAAATGTAAATAAATCCAGCAAGCAGCCCCTGGTTATGATCTTCTTACCAAGGAAATATTAAAACAGCTACCAAAAAAGGCCATTTTATTCCTCACGTCACTCTTCAATAGCATACTGAGGGTGCAGTACTTTCCACTCGTATGGAAAGTGTCACAAATTGTTATGATACACAAGGCAGGCAAACCACCAAATGAAGTGACCTCATACAGACCTATAAGCCTTCTTCCAATATTATCAAAAGTGTTTGAGAAGCTACTTAAATACCGTATACTACCTATTCTGAATAGTGCTAAAGTAATTCCAGATCATCAGTTCGGTTTCAGACAAGAGCATTCCACCACTGAACAGGTCCATAGAGTCTATGAGAAGATTAGAAAAAGCTTGGAAGAGAAGCAATATTGCTCATCGGTGTTTTTAGATATCCAACAGGCGTTCGACAAGGTCTGGCACAAAGGGCTCCTGTATAAATTGAAAATCAACCTTCCTCATCAGTACTACTCCCTTCTAAAGTCATATCTTACTGAAAGAATATTTCAAGTCAAAGATGGAGATAATAAATCTAAATTTCACGATATTTTGGCTGGAGTTCCGCAGGGGTCTGTCTTAGGTCCAATCTTGTACACAGTATACACTGCAGACTTACCGCAGATTGATGGTGTCACAACAGCGACTTTTGCTGATGATACTGCGATACTCGCAAGCAACAGCGACCCAGAATTGGCAACAAAAGTGCTTCAGAAGGGTCTGGATAAAATAACATCATGGCTTCAACAATGGCGTATAAAAGCAAGTACGAGCAAATCAGTTCATGTCACCTTTACGCTTCGGAAAGGCAACTGCCCACCTGTTACTCTTGAAAATGCCACTTTACCACACCAAGACCATGTAAGATACCTGGGGCTTCATCTTGATCGCCGCCTGACTTGGTCTCACCATATTAAAACCAAGAGACAAGAGCTTAATATACGATACAAAAACCTTCATTGGATTATAGGACGCAACAGCAAATTAAGTATCGACAACAAACTCCTGATCTATAAGGCTATTCTGAAACCAATATGGCTCTACGGCATTCAACTCTGGGGTAGCGCCTGCAAGACCAGTGTAATTAAAATACAAAGAATGCAAAATTCTATCTTACGAACAATAAGTGGTGTTCCTTGGTTCGTCACTAACGCTGAAATTCACAAAGAGTTGATGATCAGTACCATCCAGGAGGAAATCCAGAAGCACAAAAGCAAATACCAGGAGAGACTGGAAAAGCATCCTAATGATCTGGCCGCAGCACTGAAGACGAGATCTTACTCCAAACGCCTAAAAAGAAAAGACATACTATAGTCGAATTGGCTCCAATAGTAATATTTAACTTCGAGTAGATGGCTCGCTGGAGTCACGCTCTGAATGACAATGATCAAACACCAAATCTGATTAAAGTAGAATACTGATTGCAGATAGGATCACAAAAAAAAAAAAAAAAAATCCAGCAATTTTACATGATTAGATTGTTTAGTTTCCAAGCTGTCGAAAAATCTAAAAATTGCGCGTAACCAAAAATTGCGCGCGTTTTTGACCCAACTACCATTACGCCGCGCTAGGTTAACCGACTTGGAAAAAGGAAAGAATAATAAACAATTTTGTCGGCGGTCAATGAATTTGATTAAGGATTATATTGTGTCTCATCTTACTCCTTGCACCTATGGTAACATATTATGATTTATTTAAATTAGTCTAATTTATTTATACATAACCAAAACGAATTTTTAATCAAAGGCGTCAAAATAGACACTAGCGTTTCTCTCATTTCTACTACAACAAGCAAATAACTTGCGTTGCCTGGCAATCGCAAAGCTGCCAAGCGACAAACAAAGTGGTGATTGTCCGTTCTTATTAAAGGGTAAATTGCGTTTAGTTGGCGTTGCCAACCGTCTTGACCCGCGCCATTTCTCCCGGAGTACGGCTAAGACTCTTGTTTTAGCGATTAGCGGTGACCCGAGGAGCTGCTTTTCAAGCGAACCTGAGTATGTGGACCGATATTTTATTTATTTTATTTTGTTTGGGAAATTAACAGACAAATAACTTAATGAATAGGAATATGGATAATCCAATGCTAATTAAAAAATTCCACACGTCGAAATAGTTTGACATGATTTCTCCAGTGATATGCAGCAAGCCTATTTCATAAAAATTGCAATGCAAACAACTATAGTCGTCATCGAAAGCTATCGTTTTCACTCTTTAGTCAGATTGACTAATAGCGTGTGTATTTTAATATCCAAAACTCAGTTATCATGAGCTATGGCTCACAGTTTTTTTTTCTCACCTCTTCAACGTGTCTAAATGAACATTGATGGCGATTTCCGCTTTGAGCTTGTCCGGCAGACAGGAGACGGCCTTCTCTTCGTCGGAGCACTTCTGCGTCAGCCACAGGTAGTCGAACCACTTGATGACCTTCACCTGGAGGTGCGTCGGCACCCGCCGCATCCGCATGTAAGTCTTCACGCCGTCTAACTTGGCTGTTGACAAAAAGTTTTTATTTTATTTTTGCAAATTAATATTAGACAACGTAACGTACTTATGTAGAGTCACGTCTATAAATTTGTATACAATTTGGAACTTAGTCACTCTAAAAACTATTACTTTTTTGATCAGAAATAAAATATGACAATGAAAACTACAAGACAGTGCCAGAGTCCAAAGCTGCATACATGTATATTTTGAGACGTTCTGCCACTTTGCAAACCAAATGCTTTGAACGTTTCTCGTCGGTTGGTTGCGCGCGCGTCGGTTACACCTCGTTCAGCGCAAGCAATTTTGGCCTCAAGGGGGACGGCACCACCCTCCCTAACTGCAGCGAACTAAAATCTATGGAATAAGCATTCTGCTCAAAAAATGGCACAACACGAAAAGTACAACTAAGTGGATAGAGCTAAAAATGCTGGCATTTAATTATGCAGCACAAAGCGTCTGAACACTGGTTGCTTATTAGCGACCATAATTAGTATATACCTACTTGTAGACATTTTCTATACTTAAACGAAAAAATAAGATACGTTTTTTCTGCATCTTTTTGCGGCCTTTTTGCATCTTTTTACACCATTTGACTATAAAGGACGTCATTTCTAATAAACTCTCTCTTTCTATCTTTTCTCTACAATACAAACTGCAATTTATTGAAAAGAACACTAGCGTCAGTCACCGGGTGCGTGGCTGGCCCGACTAAAGCTGAGCGGGTTGTACTTTTTCGGCCCCATCGTGGTGTCATTTTCAACCGACTTCCAAAAAAGGAGGAGGTTCTATGTTCGTCTGTATATTTTTTTTTGTGTATGTCCACCGATTACTCGAAGACGGCTGGACCGATTGAAATGATTCAAACGTTATACATTAGGTAAACTCCCAAATTGGTCCCATTTTTTTAAATTTGGAAATTTAAAAAAAAGCACGAAAATAGTATGATTTTGTGTGAAAAACCTCGATGATAATGTCGTATTAATTCTTTGTTAATTATTTTTTTGTTGGAAGAGGGATATCTTAAGGTGTAGTTTTTTAACCGATTTAAAAAAGGAGGTTCTCAGTTTGACCCGTATTTAAGTATGTTTCTTAGCGATTATCTTACGTTTGGCTGAGCCGATTTTTCTACATATATAATATACCTTACCTACAAGGTACCTACACTAAAAATAAAAAAATAAAAAAAATGTTTAAACTAAATTGCTGGCACTAAATCTTACTCGATGCCTGTAATAAAACTTTGTGATATGGCCCTGAATGTGGTGACTAAGTTTAAGTATTTAGGTCACTGGGTCACCGAGGATCTCAAAGATAACCAAGATGTTGAAAGGGAACGTAGGTCTCTGGCTGTTCGTTGTAATATGTTGGCCCGCAGGTTCGCACATTGTACAAAAGCCGTAAAGGTTACACTTTTCACGGCATACTGCCAGTCCCTCTATACATGCAGCCTGTGGGTCGACTACACGCAGCGGGCATACAGCGACCTGCGTGTGCAATACAACGACGCCTTCAGGGTGCTAATGGGACTCCCGCGTCGCTGTAGTGCATCTGGTATGTTTGCGGAGGCGCGGGTTGATGACTTTTCTACTATTATTCGAAAGCGTTGTGCGTCTCTGTTAAACAGAATAAGAAACAGCGGCAATACCATCTTGAGGGCGTTGTTGGTCGAGCGTTGGGACTCTGTCTTTCTGAGCCTATGGGCCAAACGGCATGCTAGCATAGCAAAATTTAATGTATAAATTTAATTGTGATTATGTGTATGATTGATTTAATGTATTTTATTTTATTATTACTTTTATTGCAAATTTCCAATCAAATCAAATCTGTATTCTAGTTTACTAACTTAGTTTTTAAGGTAAATTGTTACTAACACTATCTTTGGGCTTCGTTCAGAAATAAATGAATTATTATTATTATTATTATTAAAAAACAAAAAAACCGACTTCAAAAAACCTGCCTCTAAAAAGCAAGAAATAATATTCGTAATAATAAAAATACGTCTATTGAAGTCGGGTGGGGCTTTTAGAATAAAAAAAGGAATCTGTACTCCAGCCCCACCCGACTTCAATAGACGTATTTTTATTATTACTAATATTATTTCTTGCTTTTTAGAGGTAGGTTTTTAAAGCAATATTTGTTTGCAATTACACTTTCATAGATTTAAGTTCGCTGCCTAACTGTATGTACATTGTTTTCACTTCAAGATAAATAGATAAGTGTTATAAAAATCAGACTCCGAATGCTTAAAAAAGTTAAAATTCTACATTGACTCCAGCGGAAATCTGTATATGTACTTATCGGAAGGTGCAAAGTTCCGGTTAGCGCTCGAAATTAGCTTATTCTATGTTCTGTGGCCCAACAGTGTGAACATTTAAAATGTATGATGCTGACTAATTAATATGAAGGACTACTAAATAATTTGATTTGTGACTAAAATAGCTAACAATCATTTTTTTTGAGTATAAGTATAAGTTATGTTAGTTAAGCTAATAAGGAAACAAGTTTAATAAAAGTGAAGTAAATTCAAAGCAAAACTGTGTACTGTGCGCTTATTTATCTTAACGTGTTGGCTTGTTGAAAGACTAGCAAACACTTAGCAAAGACAGTTTTAATTTCCAACGTGCTCAAAAGTGGTTATTAAAACCATACATATTTTACCTCCGAAAAGAACCGAGTCACTAATTCAAACGTCACAACCACAGTATAATTTTAAGTGCCAGTATTCCGTCTTCATGCAAACTGACCAAAATCTGACTGAAATACCGCGCTAAAGATCTTGGTATACTTCGATAGACAGCGGTCGCTAAGGTAAAATAAACTGTATCAATATATATTGATGATCGAATTCACCTACAGGGTGAAATCGAAATCATTAGCAACATTTTAAACTTAAGAATCTAACCGTGATATTGATAACTTAAGGAAAAAATCTTACATCAACGTGAAATTCAAGTGAAATAAACATATAAAAATCACAAAAAGTCATAAGTAAAGGATTTCTGATGCTAAAAAACATGAACTATTAAAAAGCTAATAAAATAGAATAATAAGCCTACTACCGAGAACGCCCGGACGCTATCAAAGATCGCCTTGAAAATATAATCAAACAATATCCACACTAATTCCATAATTACTGTACATTTATGTCCTAAAGTATCGCGGTTAGATTCAGTTAACAAGATAATGACTTCGATTCACCCTGTGTATGGTAACTTTGTAGTAAAAAGAATATTTTTAAACTCGAGTATATAATATTAGTTTTGATATTGTGGTAAGACGTGCGTGCGTACTGTACTGTACTGTTTATTTTATTTTTATTTATTTATTCTAATAGGAAAACACAAAAATAAGCCTAAATAAAACACACGACGCGCGTCGAAGCGCGTCACCGTAGAGTCTCATGGCCGACATAACATCCGGTATTGCTAGCCCAACCATTACTCTATTTCCGAATTCGTTCAGAAATCTACAGGGAACATTCATAAGTCACCGATTTTAATAAATTTGAGCTTGATCGCTGCGGACACGTATAAAAACATGATGGAACAGAAAAAAAATAAAAAAATGAATTATTTTAGTTTTATCATACAGGGAAAAATATAATGCACTAACAGATAGAATATCGAATAAGAAATTTTGTATGACACATATGTACTTAAACGCAATATTTAGGGAGATTTTTGAAAATTCTTGGCTAATTCCATCATAATGCGCCTGAAACGTGGCATAAGTGACGTCACAAATGTGTGCTGCTGCGTGCAAACTTCAAGTAACTATATCATGAGAAAAAACCGCAAGAGAAAAATGTAAATATTACTGTTGATTTTCTCAAGCATTATACTTTTGATTTTGATACAAAAAAAATTGAAGCATGTTCCCTATTGTAATACTTTAAAACCGCGAGACAAATACTGGTAAAAATGTATGCTGTGTTACACAAAACGCGAGCAAATATTTGAAATACGACTCGCTGCGCAATGCACGGCTTATTTAATTGGCGAGCATTGACAAATAAATTGCTATTGAAACAAGAATAATGTTACACATCTCTCATTATGTTCCGTGTATGTTTAGCTTTTCACAGAACGGGTGTGTTTAATTGAAGTAGCTCATAGTATATTTATATGGTAGTGTTTTGCATTGATTAAGCGTGGTGTTTGGTTGATTAATCATAACAAGGCTTGTTAACCTTGGAATGTCAAATTCAACTAGGATAATTATTACGTATACTATTCAAATCAGTGGTCGTCAAACTGTGGTTTCAGAGCCGAAGCATTTTCTAAATACTTCTTAGAAGTAAGTATATCGTGATTGAATACTACTTTATAAATGTAAAAGATTTTCAAATGTTTGCTATGTTTGCGTAAAAAAGAATATCAAACCAAAACACCTGAAGATCTACCGGATTTTACACGTCTTTGCGTACAAAAAAAACCCGTCAAGAGCGAGTCGGACTAGCGCACCGAGGGCTTCCGTACCATCATAATAAATAACACTGCAGAGCTGTAGAATAATAAAATTATAATTGCAGTATTAGGTCAGTATCATCTCTTGGCCGATAGTGGAACTTTTTTTTTTCTTAGGCCAGCGCCATCTCTTGACCGATAGTGGAACTAATTTAGTTTTACTTAGGTCAGGGCCATCTGTTGACTGGCAGAGGAACTAAACAATTTTTGTTTGTTTTTTTAATTTCTAAAAAAGTGTGTTATATTGAGACATCGTTTTATTTTTCCTGTAAACTTTACATAAACTACTATCACATAGAATTATTTCAGATTTTTCTCTTTGCAAACTTCGGAGATAAGGGGGGGGGGGGGGGAACGGTATTTTTTTTTCATTTTTGATCATAAGTCGAAAACTATGCGGCCTAAAAAAAAGAAAAAAATGATATAAAATGTGCAAACAGCTCTCTTTCATATGATACCCCACATGCCCTAGTCGCTTCACTTAAAATTTTTAAGACCCCTTTTCAGCCCCGGTTGAAAAAAAAAATTTTTTTTTCCTTCTTATTTGCAAAATAGTTGGACAAACGTCATCTTAAACTATTCCAAATTTCAAGTTGATACCATTAGTAGTTCTCGAGATATCCAGCTGTGACAGACAGACAGACAGACTGAGTCACACCATAAGGGTTCCTTTTAACCATTTTGGTACGGAACCCTAAAAACTAAATAGCTACAACGAATAAAAACTGAAGATCGTCCGAAATAGACCCGTCAATGCACTCAGGCTCACATCACCAAATATTGAATCGTATCTCACCCGATTTGCTGGAAACACGTAAGTTTGCATGACAGGTGATTGATACTCGAGTATACATGAATTCGGAAGGAGAAACGTGACGTGCGCGTCTGGAGGTATTCAGTCGTAACACATACTAAATGTATAGTTTAGCAGTTGCGTAGAGGAAATGTAGGTACTGTGTACTTATTATTTTATGTTGTTAATTTAATAAGTGTCGATCATTTTATTAAAAACCTAAGAAAATCACTTGTACATGTAAGGTTTAGCTTGGCGGCACGACTGATTGAGGATTCTAGATCGGACCAATAAGATTCGGTTCGCAAATAAAGTTTTGTTTTGAATATCGAAAAGCGAACGGTCTTAAGATCAATAAGTTTTGGTTCGCAATCAGTTTTGATTTGGATTTCCAAAAGCGGCCAGTCGTTCGTAATAAGTTTTGATTTGGATATCCAAAAGCGAACGGTCTTAAGATCAATAAGTTTTAGTTCGCAATAAGTTTTGATTTCGATATCCACGATAAGTTTTGTAAATTTAGTGATTATCCCCAAAAATAAGTTTTGAAGCCAATAAGTTTGGTGCTGTAATTATTACACTTTTAATATACGCAGTTTGGATACAAATAGTTTGTGACTTATTTCCGAGGCTGCCTACATACAGAATTTTAGTTTGTTTGAATAGAAATAATAGCGTATTGACATTTACAATGCTAAAATCTAAGACTTATAAGAAATACATAAATGAATAAAATATGCTTCAAGTATAAGTATAAAAACAAACAACTCTGTCTTGTCATAGTGATAACTAGGTATAGTAAAGGAGCTTGATAAACTTTTAACAAGCTGCCACTTTGCTATCTAGGCTAACGTCAGTTCTTGCCTTAATTTTATGCTTATAGTTTTTGTATTACGCAATAAACTGAACGATTTTTCATAACCAAAGTTCAATTTTGATTAGGATTTGCAGATTTTTGTTACGCCATAACATTAGTTGATTTACGAAAGCAATGCTGTAGTTGTTTTAATGTAAACAGTTTTCCGAAAGCAAACTTACATACTATATTTATTTATAAAGCGATAAAGCCACAAATTGTAAACTTTCTAGGTGACAAGAAAATAAATTTTCCAATCGAAACTGCAGCCGAGGTTTTTCAGCGTTGATCGAAAGAGGTCCCTGGGGTAAAGACGATCCGAGCGAGGTTTGTCCCGTAAAACCGGCCCCTTATTTAACAGCTCACACTGTAAATTGAATTATGTAGACACATTCAATGAATACATTGAAAGATGATGAAATGAAATGCCTTTGAATTTTCACGTGAATGTAAATAATGAATTCACGGGCGAAGTAGAAAGAATCTTTTGGTAAAACTCGTTGTTTTTGATGCATTATTTGAAATTTTGTTTACTAAACTCGACCGCGAGATTTTATATCACAAGATATTTTAAACCCAAGTGATTTTTTTTTTATTTTGTTTTATTTATTTATTGACAACAAACAGTCGTTTACATCGACATAAATTATGCTTAAACTAATTATTACTGAACATATTATATACCTTGAGTGCCTATGATTACTTTTATGATTAATACAATAATTATACAAGTATATTGGTAAGTATGTGACAAATCTAATAGAAAAGGATTGGTGATAATTAGATCAAGTGACTTTACAAAATAAAACTTAAAAAAATATATTTTTAAGATATCGAGATCGTTAAGCTAATATAAATCAAATTATCTTTTATTTGTACCTGTATACTGGCTCCCATTCTTACACTTACTAATTATTTACCTTCTACTGGCTTAGGTTCGCCTAAAATTTTCGATTTAGCTTTTATGTCTAAGTATATTAAAAATAGGAGTTGCATCCTGGGTTTTTAACCGACTTCATCAAAAGGAGGAGGTTCTCAATTCGATTGTATACTTTTTTTTATCTTTGTTAGCGCGTATCTTCGACATTTATGAACCGATTTTGATGATTATTTTTTTGTTCGATTGAGTTTTCTTGCGAGATGGTCGGTCCCATTTATTTTTTTTTCAAATCGGTTCAGTAGTTTTCAAGTAATCCTGATAATACTATGATTTTACATCAGTTGCCTTGACGACTTTGTTATTTATGAACTGAATTATATGAGTTTTTGTTGGGAAAAGGGATACCTTTGTGTAGTCTTTTTAACCGACTTCAAAAAAGGAGGTATTCAGTTTGTATACAATGTATGTTTCTCCGCGATTATCTCACGTTTGGCTGAGCCGATTTTTCTACCTAAATAATATACCTACACTACCTAATACAGAAGGTACTTACACTATAAATAAAAAAAAAGTTTTTATTAAAAAACAAAAAACCCGACTTCAAAAAACCTGCCTCTAAAAAGCAAGAAATAATATACAAATCATTAGATACGCATTATCATTGTTATAATAAAACACGTCTATTGAAGTCGGGTGGGGCTTTTAGAATAAAAAAAAAATCGGCCAAGTGCGTGTCGGGCCACGCGCCGTAGGGTTCCGTAGTTACCTTATATACCATACCATATTTAATACCACTATAATTTTTCGACTGTATAAACTTTGTTTTTCACAGTGTTGGTATGAATGACAAAGTTATATTTGCGGTTTTGGAAAATATGATATATCTCAAAAACTAATTACTATATCTCGTTCAAACCAATTTTCAGTGAAAGTTTTTATTAAGACCTATAGCATATATTTTTTTTAGATTTTTCACTCACCTATGTCAAAAGTTAGAGGGGGGGGGGGGGGACACACATTTTACCACTTTGGCAGTGTTTATCTTTCAAACGGTTGGCTTTGAGAAAAAATTTTTGAAGACCTATCTATAGACACCCCGCACGTATTGGTATGTAGAAAAATTTTTTTTTCAGTTTCAGTTTTATGTATATGGTAGCCCCCCCTTAATCTTTTTTTTTTGTATTAAAATCGTTAAGCGGTTAACAGAATACATCTACCTACTAAATTTCAACTGTGTAATCCTAATACTTTCGGAATAAAATGGCTGTGACATACGGACGGACGGACAGACAGACAGACAGACATGACGAATCAATAAGGGTTCCGTTTTTTGCCATTTTGGCTACGGAACCCTAAAAAGGAAGTTGCAGGTACTCTTGCCCTACCCAACTTTAATAGACGTGTTTTATTATAACAATGATAATGCGTATCTAATGATTTGTATATTATTTCTTGCTTTTTAGAGGCAGGTTTTTTGAAGACGTTTTTTTGTTTTTTAAATAATTTTTGTAAGCTTAAAGTTCCACCGTCATTTCTTTACGGAAAACAGCGGCTAGACTGAGTTTTCTTTGAACATAGTACCAAAACCAGGCTGTTGTGTTTAATTTTTTCTGTTTAATAAGCAAAACGAAAGCGTTTTGCTTATGTTTACCGAAAAAAATTACCTAACAAATATAAAATATAACACAACAACCTGAACGTATACTGAAACGCTATTCTTGGCTCTAATCGTTGCAAATTAGCGACATGGGTCCCAGTTGTGTAAAAAGATCGGTTAAATCTTTAAGAAATCTAAATCAAACGCCGCATAAACAAAGTTGATCACTAGCTGAAGGATCAGGCACAACCGCAGTATCCTCATAACGTAAAAACGAGTCAACACTAACCCTTCTCTGCAGTGTGTACAGTATTATTAGAGTGCAGACATTCAGGGTAATTTAATCTTGCTCAAACACCGGCCGGCGCGCGGCGCGGCGGTCGGTCGCTACCCCGGATATAAGCGAACAGTGTTACCAGACCAAAATAGGGAATCTCGAACTGGAAAGGTTTTAATAAAAATACGGAGAGCTGGCAACATCGCTTGAAATTGTCTTTGCTTAAATGATTTGATGCCGGAACTTTGTTTTCTGGTGCGCGCTACGTAGTGATAATTCAAATGATATTTTATCAATAAGCGTTAAAAAAGTCCTTAACTACAAGGTCTACAAGTAAACATAAACAAATTCCTCCAAATAAAGTGATACAAAATAGCGGCGAAAATCATTACAGTGTTTGACAAGGGGAGGCAAACAATTTGAAATATAAACTAGACGCTTAGTCCAGCAGGAGCGACAGCGTGAAATTGTTGACATTGCACTCGCCAAGCTCAGACATAAATACTTGAAGGCACATTCAACTGCACAGTAATAAAACTGCTGCTTTATTTATTTCATTCCGTGCCTTAAATGATTTTTTCTTTATCCACAAACAGTATACTTGCCTTTATAACACCTTGTTAAACGATAAGGCTGGAAGTGGAAGCGCACTACATTCGGAATCCTCAACCACTGAGGAACTAATATGGCTATCTTATCTTACAACTAACTGCCATTTATTAGCCTTGGTCAGATTCGCAAATGGTCGGATACTCATTTCGCATTTATTTTATTCAATTAACTTATTTCTTTGTTGTTATGGCGTCTGACTGAGATTTGTAAGATGGTGGTACGCTAGCCATGCGACTTCGAATCGAGCCCTACTACCCCTTCAATCTACATCAACTAAACCGAGTTTAGAAATGCTTCGAAAGCGCAATGTTTTTGATATTAAAGATAAAAAAACGCTATTCATGTTTAATAAAAAAAAAAAACTTTTTCAGTCGCACAAAATAAAATGTCAATATACAGTTTTTTAGAGACTCCATTCATTGAAATACATACTTAATCTATTAAGAAATGATTTGTATACGTACACTGATTGTATCTTCTAAAAGAAAGAGTACCAATATTTGTATCTGTGAGTTCAAAGCCCCAAAAATACGCAGCAAGATTAGTTCTCAGCTTCGCTTCGAGCGAATGACTGCTTACTGAAGCAAAGGGTTCATTTGGGATTCTATTTTCGAGAAAATAGAAGTGCCAAGGTTCTAGTTAGATACAGAAGCCTATTATGCAACTTCTTCCTAAAGCTATACCTATTTTGATTGGCTTCTGGCCGCAACATAATTCGTAGAACTCCACTATCCATGTGAATTTCGATAGTATATGCCTACGTCATAATAACAACTATCTGTATGCCAAGTTTCGGTAGGAACCTTCCAGTGCCTCGAGATTTTTGCATACCTGATTAAAAAAACAAGTTTCAGCAAATAATCATAGAGAAAGTCTGTTCAAAGAGCTCTAGAGTAAAGCTCTGGTAAGGAATCAAAGCCAGGAAATTATGAGACAACTAAACCTAAAACTACGGCAAGTATTTTGAAAGCCACGTTTACCTCAATAACAATCTACAAAAAAATTCTTAAAGCCAACAAACTGAAGGTACTACATTTTCCGTCGCCAAAGATGATACAATTTATATAAAAGTCGGGCGTCATACATCCCGAGTGATGGCATCGAGACGGCTAATGCCTCCAGTTGCTACGTCCTCGACATAACTCGGCCGGCACGCAGCCGTAAATGTCTACGAAGAGATGACCTTTTCGAATATCTCTATATAAAAATTAGAAAAAGTATCGGTTATATTGGTGATGTATGCAGTATCTTTTCAGTCATGTTGAATTATTTAAAGTACGGTAAGTCTCCAGAAAAGCTGTCATTTTTACTATATTACTTACGTTTTACGGAGTTTTTTCCTTATAATAAATAATAAGCCTAACTTATAATGGAATATTTATATTCACTTTTAGTTTATGCATGAGGTTAGGTTAGGTGCATGTGCTAATAAGCTAGCTACTAACCGGTTCTTTAACAAGGTCGTGCAATACAATATGTGACAACATAATGTAATTTATACGTTATCCTATTTATGGTAGCTTTCCGACTTTCTCAAATACATAAAAAGCTCATAGTTAAAAGTAATTTCGTAGAGATTCCAAAATCTATTACAGTTAAAAAACTATCATACTATAATCTTCGAGTGCGAGTCGGACTGGCGCACGAAGGTTTCCGTATTATTTTATTCTGTTTTTAGTAATTTGTTGTTCTATCGGCAACAGAAATACATCATCTGTGAAAATTTCAACTGTCAACTGTCATCATCACAACACGCACGGTTCATGAGATAGCCTGGTGACATGACAGACAGACAGACGGACAGTAGAGTCTTATAGGGTCCTGTTTTTACCCTTTGGGTACATAACCCAAAAAAAAACAAAATAATAGAGAAAAAGTCAAAGTTTATAGCTTTTTATGGTATTCTTGCATCTGCAAGAATCTTGCTTAAGTAGTTATTTGTAAACCTAATGCGCTTCAGTGTTGTATTGTATAAAACATTTTTATTAAAACAAGCTTGTTGGATCCGCTATCCATCCATTTTTTTATTTAATATACGATGTATGTTTACTGATGTACTGTCACAACTATTAATGCTGGCTAAAATTTTTCAAGACGTTTTTATTTGGGGAAAAATGTAACTACAGCGAACGAAAATTATATTTTTAGCACATACGAGTAATCTTCCCCACTATTATGTTGCCCATTAGGTACTCCATAAGCTCCATGACTAATTATGTGACGTACCTATCAATTTAAAACGATGTAAAAAGAATACAAGAATTTAAACTCCAAAGTACAGATTGAAGATGAGGTTGGCCCTTAAGTATATTTGTTATCCAAATGGAAACTTCAGTTAATTCGACGATGGGCTTCCCCAAAAGTTATCTATAACCTTAACACTGACAAACTGTTGCCGACTGTACAACTCGAGGTTCGAGTAGATCAATTATTGTCGGATAGTAGGGCCGCGCTGCGTTCGCCGCTCCGGCAGATCGATGGAGGGGGTGGGAGGCCCGGAGACACCCAGCTCCCCCTAGGAGTGGGGCGCCGCCCGACTTTCCCGAGCTATTTATAGAATTCAAGCCGCTGACCTATTTCGCTGCAGTCTCGGAAGGTCATGGATACAGCGGCGCTCTGCCGCGGCGCCATTGTCTCAGCGCAGCGCTAATTAAAGTTGTTGACACTTCGCTGTTGTGTACGGTCTTGTCCGACGATTGATTTGCAGATTAAGTATTGGTTTGATCGCCTTTGAGCTTTTATGTCGCTGCTGTAACTAGAACTAAAAGCGGACGCTTTTTGTTAGTTGGCAGATTCATAAAATTAAATATTATGGAACCAGCTCCCGTTTCTTGGCGGAATTATTTATATGTTCAGCTTTAGCGTGAGCGCACACGTACGCACTACTTTTTGTAGCTGCGGTAATCGCGCCGATTTTTTCGGCCATACTTTTGTGAGTGATTTTGTGAGCGACTTTTTATAGCTCGTGAGCGTTTCAGTATTGAATATCTGTATGTTCTATTCTCGGCTACAAAAAATAGCTCAGCGATTAATCGCTCGTAAGCGGGAAGCCTTAATTTAACAAAATCAAGTTTTTTCAAAAGCTGGTATTAATGGTTTTCACAATGCTGTTTTGTGGGAAAAATATCACTGCACTTATTTATTATGTGAATGTCATGGATATCGCCAGCGGCGGCGTTCTACTGTGTCTCAGCGCAGCGCTCTTTAAAGTTCTTGACACTTTGCTGTTGTGTACCTAAGGTACGGTCATGTCCGAAGTTCGATTTGCAGATCGATGATCGATGATTTGATCGCCTTTGAACTTTTAAGTGGCTGTTGTAACTAGAATTCAAAGCGGATACTTTTAGTTCGTTGACAGATTTATTAATAATTTTCAGCTTCAATATAAAAAAGCTAGATTTTTCTCCTATTGATGATTTTTGTGGGGAACTTTGTCACTACAGTCTCGGGAAGGTTATAGATCCAGCGGCGCTGCGCTGCGGCGCCATTGTCTCAGTGCAGCGCTCAATCTTAATAAAGCTGTTGACAGTTCGATGCTTCGGTGTTGTGTACGGTCACAGAATAGATATAAGTACTACCGTACAGAAAGGACACTCTCCGCACCGCCCCAGAATCAATTACTTCACCCCACCCCGCAAGTTCATGTGCCAAATCGTGTGCTCATTCAATAGCCTTCAATAGACTTCACACACACATGCAGTTGCGTCAAAACGTCACCTGTGTAGCGTCTGTGTTAAAAGTAGTTGAAACGCGGCGCTTGTATTGGAGTGCCCGGGGTGTGGTACGGTCTTGTTCGACGTTTTTGGACGTTGGTTAGTATAGGTAAACATTAATAAATATGGAATGAGCAAGAACGCTTCTTTGTTTCAAATTCGATTTATAGCTAAAATTGAAATGAAATAAATAAATAGGTAATATTTTTAAACATTATTTTACTGACTAGGAAAAATGATTTGTGGTATAGTTTTTATCTTTTACATATACGAAAATAGCATAAAAAATAAAGAACTCGAAAACTACAATTATCAAAAATATAAGAATAATATAAATGAAAATCCTTTGCTTCTAAGTACCTATATGACATAAAATGACTCATTGTTTGAGTGTTTAATCATAGTCTTAATACGGGTCAAGCTTAATGTTATAATTTGGCAAATTGGGACCCCTGCCTCGTAAATTATATTAAATAAGTTACGGTAAGTGCTTAGGGTCAAAGGGTCCATCATTAGATCAAATAAATTTTACTTCAAACACAAATTATGAACGGAATTTTTTAATTTAGTGAATCGCGAAAGTATTGAAGAAACATTATACTGTTAGGTAATCATTTTATTATTGAGATACAGACAGCATCCTCATAATTTTTTTATTATCTTTATCCGTTTCATTCAAGAGATTGGCTGGAAAATATTGCTTTTTAAGTAATTATAAGCCTCTGTGTTCTATTTTATTACTTTTTGTAAGATGTTTTTATTTCAAACACTTGTATTTTTATTTCAAGTACCTAGACATAATAATAACTTTTTTTTAAATTAGGCTTTTTGTACAATAGGATCTGGGCAAGGACACTTCAAATTACGACTGGGGTTAGAAATGTATGTTATGGAAATCATGTAATAACAATGCTAGTGGTCAAAAATAAAGTTTTTTAACCGGTATCCGAACCCAAAACATCGTCATAAGAAATATAATGTCCATATAATGCTATGTCTTTACAATCAATCTCTCTTTATCGAGTGTCAAGCGGTAGCACGTATCACGGTACGTGCTATCACGTACACCTGTTTTGTACGCAGACGCGGCCGTGCTTCAACTCCGGACGCGTGACGGGGCTCGACCTTATATTTAGAGTACCGCATGCTCATAATTTGTCACATCGAGTATAGAGTCAATGGATGTTACATATTTTTTCACTTTTGTAATTAAAGTAGTAAGTAAGATAAGATAAGATAAGATAAAATATTCTTTATTGTACACTATGGACATAACACAGAAACAATCAAAAGAAGAACAATTGGCGGCCTTATCGCTAAAAAGCGATTTCTCATTAATATTAATAAGAAATAATAATATTAATACGATCAAGTACCTACGTGATTACAATCAACTTTCTTATTATCGAGCATCACGCGGTATTACGTATCACGCTACGCGTACTTTTAACTGTTTTGCACGCAGAACGCACATGCGATTGGGATTCAGCCCAGACACGTGTCGGGGCTTGACCTTCAATTTAAAACAATGTATACTCATATTTTAAGAGGATTGTCAAGCAAACGGTCTCCATACAAACGGCGATAACGTTTCCCACCCTCTAAACCTTAACCTACAGTAATTAATTTTTGGTATTGTTTTGAAATGCCTAAATACTAGGGCTGTACGTTTTGATTTTTTAAATATCTATAATAGATTTCGAAATATTTGCATTTTAGTGATTTCATACAAAACACAGAAGTGCCAATATTTTCAAATCTACAATGAATATTTTAAAAATCAAAACGTACAGCCCTAGTTTTTAGGCATTTCAAAAACATACCAAAAATTCATTGCTGTAGGTTAAGATTTAGAGAGTGGGAAACGTTATCGCCGTTTGTAAGGAGACCGCTTGCTTGACAATCCTCTTAAGTAACGTGTCGAATAGGTGAGCTGAGGAGCAATTGCGGCAGTTAAGCAAATATCGCTACGTTTAGTCCTCGGATACCTGGCCAAATATTTGTTTTCGCGAGCATCTCCGTACCTTCTTCGGAAAATTAACCTGCATGTGAGTAAAAAAAAGAAATAAACCGAATCGATCATCAAAAGACTGACAGGTATTACATTAAAGAACCTCTGAAGCATATTGATAAAAAAACTAGAAGGAGAAAAATCGTCAAGTAAATTATAGATCACTCCTATACCTACATGTGAAAGGTGTAAAAGAACTTAAAGCGTCTCATCGCGTGCCGCCGCCGCCCGTAACGTGTTACGTTACGTTAATGTAACAGCTATCTCACATGATTAATGTCTTCCAATACGAAATTGTGTCACATTTCAACTGAATCATTATTCGATACAACGTTTATTATTTTTATGGACCTCATATAATATTATGTATTTTAATGGTAATATGAAATTGGAGGCTGTTGCTTGGTGTCGTTACAAAAAACAACATTTTCATTACAAAGGTAGTATCTTTATAAAGTACGATACTTATCATTACCTAACAACTATAACAGACCCAACTTACGAAAAGGACAGTCGGAAATTGGGCATACACAACGAACGATGACAATACTGTAGATTCTATACAATTATGTATAATTAATATTTTGTCGCATGACTCCAAACAAATGCAGGCTTCGAGTTCAAACGTTTACTTTTAGAATTTCAATTCACGTAGGAGTGTACCTGCTAAGTGTGCTGAAACAAGTGGCCCTGACCTCACACCCACGCGTCGCGTCTGTCTCGAACTATTTAAGTAACAGGTTAACCATCTCTGTGGCACGGAGTAGAAGTTTTTTGAGTATAGTATGTAGGTATAAAAAATCAAGGAAATTATTCAGTGGATAAGTGATTGTGAACAGAAATAATTACAAGAAAATGCTTTGTGTCCATAATTAGTCAGCGTCACAAACATCGTAGCACCCGTATAGTGTAGCACGCGCAGTCGGTTATAGCCAGGGATTGAAAACGTTATTTGCCGTAATTATCGTTATTATTTTATGTTACGTTAAATAACATTATTATACCGCTATACCTAAATCCGTTAAAAACCGTTAAATAACATACGATAATTTTACCGTTATAATACCTTAAAATACCATAAAATAACGTTAACGATAAAATTACGTTATTTCTAAAGGTATTTTTTTCGTAAAGTTATAATTTTGTAACGATATTTCAGTTCGTTATACTCGTAGCATTGTCCGCGACTTTCGTAGTACCTACGCGATGTGCTACGACTACGAGTCTAATACGACCGAGCCATATCCATCCATTTTATTGATCTTTTCTTTTTCTAATATTATAAAACGGAAAGGAAAGACAGAAAGAAGCGCTTATGGCGGAGCTTGACAGACTGATCGTACTCGATCAGGTTTGTTAAGCAACGCTCGGTCCGGTCAGGTGTCGGGTGGGTGACCGTTAAGCGGCGTTATAACTGAGCGCTTCCGTGCTTCGGAGGGCACCCGGCTGTTGTCACTTGATAACAGTCGTTAAGCCAAGTTAGAGGCCTTACAGGCGGCGTGATAAATGAATGAATTAGAAATTAGAGATCCCTTCGCAAATATGCAATAATGAAACCTATGGTATAAACCTTCAATAATATAGGTTTATATGTAATGTATTTACCTAAAGTTTTTTTAAAGGTAGGAACAAAAAACATTTTAAAGATTATTCTTTTGTACAAAATCTATAGTTGCCCACCAGAGCGAAGCGAGGGCAGGTCGCTAGTATAAACAAAAGAACTTTTATTCACTGAATCATTTTTGAGGGTTCGCGCCTCAATTTTTATCTTACTCGAATTTATGTAAACAACCTAAGACTAGAGTAATCACGTTTAGTCTTAGTTTTCTTTTACATTTTGAAATACATTTTTATTATTTATTTATAATAGGTACTTTTTACATAATATTAAGTGTCGTTGCAGTTCCACGATAAAAAAAACGATCAACATTAAAATCGAGTTTTTCATATGAAAGTTGAAACATAAAAGTATCACACAATAAAACCACATAAATGTCGTTACACGGTTTTATTTAACTGTCTCTATTAAATTTATTTAAACTGTTTGATATGCCCAACAAAGTTATAATGCCACATCAAATTGAATGAAGTTTGCTATTAAAAAGAGTCGACCAACACGTAACGAAACGTATCCAAAAGTTATTTATATGAGATTCAGATAAGCATTTCCGCAGCTCATATTTTCATCCGAAGTCGGCTATGAATGATCGGTCAACAGAGTTGAAGTTAAAGAAGTGTTTCCTTTATTCAAAGGAATAATGACATATATCGCTCTGCAAGATAAATCATTTAGGATGATTTATACGGTGAATGTTCGTTGGATAAGGATAATATTTATTGTAGTATGCAATACTTTCGCATTTTCTAACACAAACGTCAGCTATTGTAACCAACACATTTCAGTTTTAGGTACTGACAATATAAAAACATTCTTTATTCCGATGAGTTCTTTGAAACAAAACGAAAGATGAGAGCTTTACTGAACCTGTCAAACTCTGGAGTTGTCGTGCTTCACTATGCACAATGCCAAATGACACAGTGGCATAAGAAGTCAGACCTTGGAGGCAAGGTCTCAAAGATTATTTAATTCTGGCAACTCACTGGTTAAAATACTAGCTCGGGTCCCTCTGGTCCGACTACTTAATTTGGCACCTTCTCACAAGCGTCAATTGAATAGGAGCTGAAGGATAGGGGCTGCTTGTGAAAGAAGAAATGTTGGTACCAATGACAAAAAAGTTTAAGTACCTTGAAACTCCTTCCTAGCAGTGCTGACGGAGGTGACGATGTTGGCTACGTGGCCCAGGACCGTGGCGAAGAGTAGCAGCCCAAAGAGCAGTTGTGCAATCACAAACACGTATTCCCCTTTGCTACGCGGCCTTGGCAGGTCACCTGGAGAGAGAAGTAGTAATTTATAATTTTGTGCACGGGTTACGGCGCACAAGATCTTGCACCGCGTACATACTAAACTGTGTTATAACGTAATGTAGACGTTATAACACAGTTAAGTATATTCTTGTACCGCACGGTTAGTAGTGAACTTGAACGAACTAAGAACTAAATGAACTTAGCCTAAAGCTCATTTTTTTTGACAGCACAGACTTGGTTTATCAACATCGTTGGTGTTTTATTGAGTGTCGGTGTTTATGTTGTTTGTAGTAGAAACACGGGGTATTAATGACGAATCCGTGATAAGTTTTGTCTAAATTAGACATTTTTCGACCGTAAAACAAAGTAGAGATGACATTTTTGATATTTAGCTAAACCCCTCAACCCCACTATGCAAACAATAACAGCCACAGCAATAATATATATACTTATTTGTAGACACGTAAAATATGCCATCATGTGCAAATTTTTCGCATGATTTTCAATATTCGTCAACAGTGTATGTATTGTGTGCCAGACTTCTGTAATATTCCATCCTCTTTCAAGATTTTAATTAAACGAAAATAACAGAAATATTTATATTCACTTTGTTTTCGTAGTCCAAGCTTTTGTTAACGATAAATTTAAATAATGTGGAAAATAACATGACTTTATATTTACAAGTATAAAAAACCAAGCAGGTTTTACTTACATGGAGGCGTCGTGGAAGGAGGGAGAGTTAGCAAAAATGACATACAAAGCCTCCTCGCTACCATACTTCATACGCGACAGTTTGTTATACCTACTTTTTTATTTTATGTCGTGGAGGGAAAGCCTGTTTTTACATGAACATTTTTTTTGAATCGGAATACTTAAAAGGTAAGTGGAAAAACGTTATAAACGAAATCAGACTAATTAATGTATTTTAAATTTATACCTACAATACTTAAAAAAAACTTGATTACATATCTTTGCACACTGCATGATTAGCATCTCCCGGCAGTCTACGAATCAGATTGAACGCCATCGCGCTAATTTTAAGTAGAGCAACATTGCATGGCCAACTCCGAACACACGTCAGTTTGATATTTTTTTATCCTTTAGCAAAAACTCATAAACAAAAAATTATACAGTGGGCAGAATAAAGTTACAGCAAATTTCCTTTCTGGCGAAAAAAACAGGTAAATTCTAAGTAGAGTAACATAGCACGGCTAAGTTTGTGCATAGCGGTCAAGCGGCGAGCACACCTGCCCAGTTTGTTCATTTTTTATCCGCAGCGTTATTTTAAGGGCACGCTCAGCAGATTAAAATTGTTTGCCGTAGCGTAACGGGACTAAGTCAAACAATTTTTTGTCTTACCTTTTACTTTTATTATAAAACGCTTGGCTTTTCGCCGTAAAGCAAATCTTGTAAAATATTAATTGTCATGTTTCAGTTAAAAGCTCAAAAGAGTACGCAACTTTAAAATATATTGACTTAACTTTTATGCTGTTCCTCCTACTATAAGTTAGTTGAATGTTAGGATTGATATCATTGATACAGTGTAAAAAATTAAGTATAGGTACTTAGTTGTAAACATAAAACTTGTTACTCTATTCGGCCTGAAAGGGCGATATTCAGATACAGATAGACAATATTGTGTAAGTACATTTACCACCGAGGAATACTAAAGATCCTAAAAATTTTAAGAAGTCACATTTCAACATAAAATAAAGCACCATTAGCGTCAAGAACAAAAGTGTCAACGCTAGAGTCAAATTAAAAGCTAGGTAATTAAACGAAACTAATTATTCTTATTAGCTTTGTCGACTTGTTAAAGTTTCAGTCACGCATTCAACGTGTCTTCAATTAGTCTCACCCGAAATTAACCGGCTTGCAGTCAAGCGGCTGGGCCTTAATTTTTCATAAAAACGTGACTTTGGTACGTACGAACACTCTCTGTGGTGTTTGGTAGGTACTATTATATCGGTACGAGTTTAAAATACTTTAAAAATAAACATTGTTTTTTAACTTCACTAGCTTCCGCCCGCGACTTCGTCCGCGTGGACATTCGATAAAATCCTCATGTTTTAATTTCATTAAATTCTGATCAGCCGTTTTTACGTAATTAGGCGGGTTCCCACCAAGCGCGCTGCCTCGCGAGGCAGGACGTTTGCCGCACGGGCCTCGCACGAGGCTGCTCGATTGGTGGGGACCCGCCTAATCACGTAAAAACGGCTGATCAGAATTTAATGAAATTAAAACATGAGGATTTTATCGAATGTTCACGCGGACGAAGTTGCGGGCGGAAGCTAGTTTATAATATTCAGAATTGTATCCAGAGATATTAGTATCCCGTTCCCGTCCCTGTCCCCGTCCCCTGGATGTGCATGTCCTGGTCCAATCGTGTCCACCGTGCTGGACTTCAAAATAAATGTCATTTTCGCAATCACCATCCCTTTAAACCCTAAGAACGACATCCACATCAATTTTCATGTTTACTTACCCCATTTACACTTTAAGGGATGATTTTCAAAATAACAAAATATGTGTTTGCCTATTTATTTTTAGACATGCTCCTAAGATTTTAAAGTTGGATGGTCTATTTTATATTCTTTATCCATACAAAATTTTAACCACATTTTCACCCCATTAGGGGTTAAATCATGTCCACCGTGTTGGACTTCAAAATAAATATCATTTTCGCAATCACCATCCCATAAAACCTCAAGAACGACATCCATATCGATTTTTATGTTTACTCACCCCATTTACCCCTAAGTGGTTGATTTTCAAAATTACAAAATATATGTTTGCTTATTTATTTTAAGATGTGCTTCTACGAAGTTTAAAGTTGTAATGTCTATTTTATATTATTTTTCCATACAAAATTTGAACCCTATTTTCACCCCTTTAGGGGTCAAATCATGTCCACCGTGTTGGCCTTCAAAATAAATGTCATTTTTGCAATCGTCATCCCAGAAAACCCCAATAACGACATCCATATCTATTTTTGGGTATTTTTACCCCCTTTCACCCCCATTTCATCCCCATAGGGGTTGAAATACTAACAACAACAATATACATTGCGTTACATTTCCATCCATAAGCCTAAATTATAAATTTAGCAATTTTTACTTCGAAAATAAAGGATTTTCTTCAATACACAACTTCATCCCCCTTTTGACCCCTTCGGGGGTAGAATTTTGAAAAACGCTGAGATCCGTATTTATTAATTTTCAATGGTCAGCCTAAACACAAAATTTGAAGATCCTTGCTTCAAAACTGAGTGACTTTCATACAAACTTTGGACCCCCGTTTCACCCCCTTGGGGGGTGAGTTTTGAAAAACCCTTTCTTAGTGCACCCCTAGACCTCATAAGGAACCTATGTGCACAATTTCAAGTCTCTAGGTTCAGCGGTTTGGGCTGTGCGTTGATATCTCACTCAGTCAGTCAGTCAGGACTTTGAATTTTATATATATAGATTTAATTAAGGCTACGTACACATCTGGCGAATGCACTGCAAATGCACAGCGCGATACGACACGAGCAGCAATAACTGTTTCGTGCGCATTTTAGCACAACTCACGCAAAGCTCGCATAATCTCGTGAACCTTTCGCAACAAACGCATTCGCCAGATGTGGACGCACCCCCATGTTTTGCAGAGGAAAAAATATGCCATGAATAATAATAACGAAAAGTTAAATAATATTCTTTATTGTCTCATGTGGGATATGAATTTTGTACCACAAAAATATTGAAATCGGAGGCGTTCTATTTAGGCACTCGAATTTTAGTGCACTTTATGCATATCAATGGCCGTCGCTCATGAAAACTGTAACGCCCACTACAAAATAAAAAACGGACATTGGTGCGTTCCGCATTTCGCATTGGCGAAAGGGTTAATTCCGTTCTTATATTTTGCTAAGTGATAAATGAAGATTTCTAATTTTTCCTTAACTCTAATAAGCTCTGAGATCGTACATCCTACTTTTCATGATTCTAGCTAGATCAATCGAAATTACCCCATAGATTTGGTTGTATTGAATTGATTAATAGTTATTATGTACCGCTTTAAGAAACCTTATGATTTGTTATATTGGTGAATTCACGCGTTCTTTACATAAAGATTCTTGACAGACCAACAGACGGACGAACAAATATTATTCTATCAAGCATCCGTTCTTCCTTTCGAAACGGCACCCTAAAGTCAGAAAACATACGCTCGAAGCGCAAAACCTTAGATCGGCTCTCGCAAAATGTCAGTGAAAACAGAGTCGAATCAACTTTTATGGATAACGTTATTAAACTCAATTGTGCGTCTCCCTCGGGAACATTATGTGACGCTGTTATTATTTACGGGGCTATTGTGGTCGGTAAGGGTTTATCCGGGTAAATTTACGGGTTGGATTTTAGCTTCACCCTGTGCCGTTATTCGTTGGCTTGTCATTTGATGTTGTATAGATATCCGACACCCGGATAGTCGTAATGCTCCTATTTTCCGATACAACACTAATACAATGTTAACTTCGAATCTAAAGAAGAAAATATTAGAGTAGGTAAAAATTTACGTCAATAGAGAATGGTATGCTGCGGTGAAATCAAATGCATGAACTAAGTATTTTAAATCATGATTATGGATGTATGTATAAAAAGATGTATAGTAAACAATCTTCACTCAAGTTTTTATTAATCATTTATAAAAAAAAACAACAAATACTACATTCTAATATTTTGTGTACCTAATTAGTGTAATGTTATAAGGTCATTTTTAATTTTATAAGTAAAGGAGAAGGTTGCAATTTGGGGGGACTGTTGAAGATATAATCTGTTGCCTGTATAAATTGCCACGTTCCTTATAGAAGAGGTTGTATATGTTTTTCTCTTTGGTTTTGTTCGCAACTGTAACGTCATTGTTCTGTCCAATAAAGCAAATAAGTAATTAAATTCTTTTAATTACTACAGGATCAGTTTTCCACACCTAGATAACGATAGAAATTATTAGAAATTACTATTAAATGACCGACGCAAGTCCGACTTGCACTTGGCCGGTTTTAAATTAATAACTAGTAAACTATTTGACTGGAGGAGCTCGGTGGCGCAGTGGTTTAGCGCCTGGCCCAAAGATTGCGGAAGTTAAGCAACGTTCGCAAGGGTCGGTCATGGGATGGGTGACCAAAATTTATTATCTCGAGCTCCTCCGTGCTTCGGAAGGCACGTAAAGCCGTTGGTCCCGGCTGCATTTGCAGTCGTTAACACCCACCAATCCGCAATGGGCCCGCGTGGTGGGTTATGGCCCATCCTCCTTACCACCCATAAGGAAGGCCTGTGCCCCAGCAGTGGGGACATCAAAAATGGCTGATGGACAAATGACCGAGCGAGTGCGAAGGGTCCCGTTTCAGCTAGAGCGAAAATGCTTTCGTAATGTCTATCCGGCTGTTCTTCTCTACAAATCGCATCTCAATCGATTCTCTAGTATTTTTTTTAACAGGTTCGATAATAATTTTGAATTTATTGTCAATGCAGTTTTGCGATTTTTTCCTAATGGAGATATGGGGGGGTTGACAGCGTAAAAAATCATACTTCAGCCAGAATGATCAAAAATATCACAAACGCGAGGTTTTATAGCTCATCTCATAGAGCCACTAGTCTGATTTAACTGACATCTGACAGTATGATTTAATAAGAGAACTTATTTTTAAATAACTTAAGTATTAAGGACATTGTGAGAACTGACTAAAATAGTTCAAAAGAAAACATTTCGGTAAACTTCAACATTTCTACTCGAGTCACAAAAGTTTACGAGGCAACTTAGTTTAGTCATCGTCGTCGTTGTCCGTAATAGAATTATTTAAAAATTTGTCCTTAGTTATTTAGAGTTGGGTTGGTTAACCTTTCAAAGTTATGTTAAACTATTAGTAGATGGGCCAGGAAGAGCAAAGTTCTTCTAGTGAGAGTTTTATCACACCGGGCACGCCAAAAGTTAGATTGTCTTTTTGTTCCTGTGTTAGTTTCTCACAAAGGAGTTGCGGTTTCTAACATTCCTGTATGCGAAAACTAGCCATCATGTAAATACTCGTAACTTAACGTAAACTTTGATAAGAAATTGAAATTAAACCTTGTAACCTTTTTTTAAGTACATAATATTTAGTGATTTCGTTTCTTACACAATTTAAATTGTTCCGATATAAATATATTGTGTGAAAGTTTAAAAGTGCTTCGCTGTTTGACGATCACTTAATTTTGATAAGATTTACCTAGCTCTGGGGGCCTATTACGAAAATAACATACGCTATTGCGTAACGCAGTCACTTGGTCACGATAGTCGTCCGCAGTTCGTCGGTTGTGGCTATTAAACACATTTTCAATTTGGCTATCGTAGCCAAAAGACTATTGAACGAATGATGTCGGGTACGCTAGAGAAAAACTATCAAACTTACGTAATCATTTTGCGATATCGCATACGCAAGTGCTTTGTAATAGGAAACAATCATAACGAAGCACGGACGCAGCTGCGTGTAGCGCGTGAAACTTTTCGTAATAGACCCCCTGGACGTTATTATTGATCTTATTAGGTATGTAGCGAAGTGGAATAAATTTTCAGAGCATAGTTCTTAGATAGTATAATAAGCCGATACTACCCATTGTGATATGGAACAAGCACAGACCATATAACAAATACTAGGAACAAGTAACATAAAAATGCCATTTCGCTGCAAACGTTACCTACTGTTTTGTTCAAGTTCATAAAAAAATGTGGCCAAGGGAGAATGAATTAATCGATCGTTTACACTGTTTACTGTTTCTCCCTATCCGTGATTCTACCAGGGATTGATAACGTTATTTTAAAATGTAACGTTATTTCTTACTTTTTTACCGTTACTTTTAACATTAACGCTATTTTAATAAATATCGTTACTTTTGTATCGTTACCTTAAAATTCAATAAATAACGTTACTTTTTAGGGAAAATAACGTAAAAATAACGTTATTTTCATTCCGATATCTGCCCACGAATGCGACGTTGCCACACAGAGTTCTAGTTCTAGTTCTTACACAAAGTTCTGTGCGATTGATTTCCTTGTTTAGGTATAGTACTAGCTTCTCGAAATTTAACCTTTTTAATACCGATATTTTTTTCATAATAAAGTCGCATACTCCAATAATAATAATTTATATCGAGGTAACGGTTAATTTACCGGTACAATATTTAAACGTTATTTTTACCGGTTTACGTTATATTTAACGTTAAAAATATTGGTAAATTTACCGCTACACAAATTTTAACGTTATTTTTACCGGTAAATTTACCGATAAACTGTTTTAACGTTATTTTAACGGTATTTTTTTGGATCGTTATTTTTTTTAACGGTATTTCAATCCCTGGATTCTACACAATATGGATTCCGCACAACTGCTAATTTCAGCGAAAATATTTAAGCCAAATAAAACATGCAACCGTAATAATTTCAATAACAATTATATAAATTTTTGTTTATCTTACGAAATCGCGTGTAGAAAGGTTCAGCCTATTTATCATCTACAAAATAATCAGATGGTCATATAAAATAATCGGATGATGTTCATCCGTGACATTTATTCACTTAACAGAACGAAAACGATGAACAACATCCAATTATCGCAATTATTTTACCATTGAAAATGGTCATAGTAGATGCAAATCTCCTAAGACGTATTTTTTGCAATTTCTCGGAGGATTTTGGGAGGATCGAGAAGGGAATAGTACCGAAAGTTGAGGAATTTATCGAGACACCGTGTGAACGTTTGAGTTTTGAAAATCTTTGGTAACTTTTTTTGGAAAATTGCGAAATTCGGGTTTTTGGGGGGTGTAAATATTTCAGAAAAAACCGACTAAAGAAATAATATTATATAATTTATATATAATATATTAAATAATATTATTTCTAAACTAATAAATTTAGCTACAAGATGGCAATTTTTTTTTGAAAATCGGTTAATAATTGTGACCTGCAGGTCCCTTTAGATTTGGAATTGTAGAAAAACGGGTGTTTATTGACCTATCGTCACGGTAATAGTGTTAAAAGATGCAGAAGCAGACGAGAAGTGCATTTGTTAGAATTTTGAAAATCGGTTAAATAATATTTCGACGGTTAATAATATTTCGGCCGCGTCGAGGCAGTCAGCGGGCGCTTTAGATAAAAATTACTAGGAACTACCAAAGTTACTTTAAAAATATAATAGGATTTTGCATTTGATTTGATTTTGTTTTTTCGTAAATTTTGTATTAATTTTCAATGCTCCGATTCTTGCAGGGACTGTAAAATCTGTGTTTTTTTTTGTAATCGCCCCTCAGCTTATAACACTATACGACATGTTTTAACACTTTATGTTCATCGAGATTTCTCTCACTATTTTTAACTTCTACAATAAAACAAACGAATTTTCGAGTAGCTTCAGATTTGTATACTCAAATATCAACAGCTTTATTAGAATTCACGACGCTAGGCAAAAGCGCAGAACAATCAGTTTTCGGCGACCTTGTTTCACCTTTTTATTACGGGAAATTGCACAGGAGGTATTCTGCTCTCGGCATTATGCAAATAAGATGAGGGGAACCAAAATATAAGACAGTGGAGGAATAATGATGTAAATATACGAAGCTAAAAGAACGTGCCTGTGAAAATAAGTTGCAAGAAACTAATTTTCGTTTTAAACATAATTAATACCCTATTGAAATAACGAGAGGTGTTAAAGCCAAAATAAAGGACAGTGGAGGAACAGTAATTGTCTCTTCTTCAGCTTGGGCAAAAATGCTTTCGTATGCAGGACAGATCGGCTGTCAGTTCTTCTCTACAGGGGCCTAACTAAACGCGCTAATTTTCAACGATAAAACCAAAGCTAAATCGTTACCGTTTCAGTTTCGTTTACAGAAAAATACTCGCTTTAGTTTTGTTAAATTTGTTGAATACTCTGCCTAAGGATTCTAGGATTACAACCTGGGACAATTTAAGTCAGAATTATGAAGCTAAACCAAAGAGTTTTAGGTAAATATAACCTAAATGACAACGTAACGTTTATGGTTTTATCGTTCAGAATTACCGCGATTGGGCTCCAGGTCGCCTTTCTCAACCGATTCTCGTGAAATTTTAATTGGAATATTACGAAAAAAATCGCCCATTCTTTCGCATGTCGTGGAATTTTATGAAACATACAATTTGAGCGAGTTCTACCAGCTCACTTAGGCATCGAGTGTAAATAATATATGAAGCTAAGAAACGTGCCAACGATAAGTTTTCAAAAACTTAAATTAGTTTAAGTAGAATTAATACCCAATTGAATTTAGAACAAGTAAGAACCTAAAATATAGTATAGAGGAGAAAAAAGCTCTAAAAATTGCTTTCGAAAAAGAAAACGAGAAACTTAAAATTATTTTTAAATTGAAGCAACTCAAAATATTGAATTAACAAGGGTAATTTAGATCCTATAAAATTAATACATACAACTTTTCTTTCTATTTAAGTATTTATTCTTGGGCCTAAGAGGTAGAGCTATTACTTTCTTGATTTTTCTTAATAATCTTTTGATCAGATCTAGTATTTACTATCCAATACCTTTACGTATTTGATTACGTTTGCACGAAAGAGAGAGTCACCTTATTAAATCTCCAAAGCAATAAGATATTAAAACACACACGTGTTAAGCCAATAATGACCTTAAGTATAAAATACCGACGCAATTAACAAGTCGCACGCTGAAACCAATATTATAACAATACCTTCCACCTAACAAAGGATTTTGTGTTGATTTAAACTTTCCCTATTACCGCAAACCATGTGCATTAACACAAACCAAATTCTATGACAGTCAATATAAAGTCTAAATTCCCACAACATGATACAGTGGATGACCGTGCGTGCTAGTCAGTTAGAAGGGTAATCTAATTAAGGTGAACTTAGTAGCATTACACTAATTACGGAAAAGTTCCCTTTTAACTAGTTGTTAAGATCTTTTAGACATATCGGAATAAATAATAGAAGTCTAACGGCTAAGGGTAGGACCGAGGGTATATTGGGAATTACACTTTCTCAGGAAAGCTTATGATCTTAACATTTTAGTACCATGACACTATTCCCCCCACTCTATTCATTAGAGTGGAGCGGGAGTCGTGGGGTTTGGGTCAGGGCGGCACAACGGGGAATTCTGTCGTCCACTTAGGGCCTGGAGGTGGAAGAGCACTCGTGTGTTCCGGAGTGCCACACCGTAGGAGACGCTTGGCGTCCTCAAGGAGGGTCCGAAGGGACTGGCGCAGGGCGGGGACGCGGTGATTGCCACACCGATCCCGACTGTCCTCGTCCAATGCGCGGAAGGAACACCCCGGGGTATTTTAATGGATGCACCACATAACCGCCCCCGTGTTCCCCGCGCGGGGGTGGTATGCGAAGGCATTTTCCTCGGGACAAAAAAAGCACCATGATACTAAATAAATACTTTCCTTAGGTTTGCAACTTATTAAACAAGCAAGAGAGTTAAAACAACAAAATTTTATATTTTTCAACTGCTTCAGGGGGCGACTTTACCTTGATCTATCTTGTGTAGCTGCTTATTCCTATTTTTTGTTAAATAATCTATCACTGTCTACCTTTGATCAAGAATACCCTAGATGTCTGGTCAGAATGTCAAAAATGGCACCTCAAATAACGTCCCACTTACAAACTGGTCGCTTATTTTGCACAAAATAAGTGATAAAAGATGTGTTTTTGTACAAAATAAGTTTATTTTGTACAAAATACTTGATATAAAATGTGAGTTTGTACAAAATAAGAAGTAATTATGTACAAAATAAGCGCCAAGTTTGTAAGTGGGACGCTATTTGTGGTACCATTTTTGCACACTGTTTTAGTTCGTGAAGCGTTATCTAGGATATTCTTGATCGAAGCTGTCTACGTAATATTCAGCAAAAAATATTACAACGAACGTAACATTCTTAAATAATAAATGTTACAGAAACAAATTATTTGATAACATAACGGAAACATTTTTTTCTTTGTATGAGGAGGCTTTATTTGATTACAAAGTACTATTTCTATCTTTTGCACCGTTTTACAGTGACAAACGTTAATTAATTGCTCTTTATAGTCCTCATTTCCCAATAGCCATTATTGGATAGCGTTTAACGCAAGTGGTTGTAAATTGGGTTTCCTATTGAATCCCCGTTATACACTGTGTCCACTCGTCGCACTCATTAAGTGTAATTCATTGTGGTTTCAACACAGAGGCCACATTTTGTACGTAAAGCAAAAGGTAATTATCAATAATAGTACATTATGAAACAAGTTAGCTTGCGAAATAAGGGGTGTGTGAGCATACAGCCTACTTCAAAATTATAATTTTAAGTGATAAAATGCAAATATTTTAATATTTTATAACAAAATATTGTGAATTATATATAATTTGATAATAATAAATATTTGTTTGACTTAATTAAGGACTTGCACATTTATTTATTCCAAAAATGTATATGAATTTTCAACAGCATTTAATCTCTTTGTTGTTACTAAAAAAATAACTGTAATACCCGGCTAAATTGTGAATGCTCTGTTTACTCGCATAGAACTTGCAGTAAGGTACTAATTTAACTTTGAAGGGTTAATTCTATTACGTACTAGTGTTTTATATATTATTGCACGCGTTTGTTATAGCTCGGATTATGGCCCTAAAAGCGATGTATAAGGGCTCACTCTACGAGCAAGTGTGTTGAAAAATTATTGTTAATTGGGTATTTGACTTGAGAGTTGATTCTACTTTAGAGCAGAAAGGGAAGCAAAATAAACCCCTATGCGGATTTTGGCTCGATTTGACTAATTTTACTATGATTTCTAAGACTCCAAAGTTGGTTTCGCCAATTTGAAACTAGATAATAAACTACTCACAGACACCGCAATGTATGCGAATTACCGTAGCAAATTACAAATTGTAGGTAATGTTTATGAAATAAGCCCCTGATGGATCTATTTTATATTAGAGTACTTATTCCTACCCATAAATCTTCTCTCCATAGAGGCAATTGTTTATACAAATATTTTACATACCTATATACCTATAGGTAATAAAAGATCAAAATCTTATTAAATGTCAGCAATATCTTTTTTGTCTTTTTGCACGTTTGTTGGATATAGCATTAGTTAAATAACGTTTAATTTTTTATTACATTTTCATTTTTTTAAATGAAAGCGCCATCTAACTCCAAGTTATTAGTGAATTTTAATCCCTGTTAACCCATTCGGAAAGTTTCTAACTCTAGCTTAAGTACTATTATTTATTCTGTGATATTACAATAAGTTCCAAACTAAACAAGCCCATGAAACTGAAAACACAACAAAAAAGTTTTAAAAGCAATCAGCAAAGAAAAGAAAATGTTACAAAAGAATTAATAAAATAAAAAACAACTTTGGTACGCGTTATACCAACAAAAGTGTCTACCTCAAAGTTAAGTCGGCAAGTGAGTTCAATAACTACGACATTAATCAAAATAACGAGCACGAAGTTACAGGGGTAACATAAAACCTTTTCTATTTCCCCCCGAAAACCTTATGAAAAGGGTTTGTCAATAAAACTGAGTACAAAAGGTACTAAATAGAAACGTTTGCCGAAGTAAGGTTTCGATAAATGTTTCAGTACAATGCGCTTTGTTGACATAAGGTACAATTGCGTATGAAAATGTTTACAAAACCAATTCATATTTTTCTTTAAATAAACTGCTGTAGCATACAGTTTGCGTAGCAATAAACACCCCGTATTTTGAAACTTTTTACTATATTTTTTGTTTAAATGTTATGAATGTTCTTATAATTTTCTGTCACTTTAAGTTCATTACACTTAACACCTGAGTATTTAAAAAAGAGTATGATTTTAGCTATCGTCAAATAAATGCACTTTCTATAACTTATGATCCCCCAGCACCCCGTCCCAAAAGTATCATTATATATCTTTCATAGAATTAAGAAACAATTTTATTTCGCGACAGGTCTACTATTTTGGCGACAGAAAGCACTAATTTGGAGACAGTCCTATAATCGAATCGGGCAGTAAATAAAGTCTTTTTAAATAGATACCAATTTGCATTAATTAGATTATAAAAACACGAACTTGAAGACCATTTTGAGTAATTGATGACAAAATATTTGTTGGGAATTAATATATTATAATGAGGTGATACCGTACGTAATTGGTGACAAGTTCAGGGTGTCAGTTGGCTGACATTTGGTAAAGATAAAGCCACAGAGGGAATAATCACTACGTTTTAGATAAAGCTACCAGTCTGTTCCCTCATAACTGAGGATCGTGATCACCGGCTGCTTTTACGATTATCCTCCATCGGTCTCGGTCCATAGTTGCTCTCACTGCTTGATGGAATAGGCTAGTTGACAAAATTTCAATAAGTGCTTAATATTTTAGCTTATTAGGCATTTCAGCGAAAAAAAAGGTTTATTTATTTTTAATCGAGCTTTTACATTATAAATTTCGCGTTTTAAAAAACCAATTTTAATTTGGTTCCAAAACGCACAAGACTGTCATGGCGTCTTGAATGACGTCACGCCGTGCAATACAAACCAAAGAGCGATCGTGTCTTCGTACGTTATAGCTAGTTTTTATCGTTTAAAAATGAATTTCTCATATTATAAGTACTGTATAGTGCCCCAGTGTGATAGCACGACTATAAAAACGCCAAACCAGTTATTTATATATGTTCCAAACAATGGAGAAATACGGAAAAAGTGGCTAAAACTTGCGTTCGGTTGTGGTTTGGTTGCACTCGGAGTGTAGGTTTGGAACGCGCCTCCGGTAGTGATACCCGAAACGTCAAAGACAAGATTGGAGTTTCGCACGGCGTGACGTAACGCTTTCTGATTGGTGTTCACTGTCACGTGACTAAAGGTTTCATTTTACGAAATTTATTTTTTAAAAATATTATTAATCTTTAACGCTTTTTATAATTAAAATTGTTTGTTATTTTCTCCATAATATAATAAATCATTGTAAACCCCTATCCATTATATTTATTCTTAATGGAAACAAGCCTATTTGCTTGAGGAGGTTGCTACTCTTACTTGGTCAGACCATCTGGTTGGCGAACGACCTCGGGCTCTCTTGCCTTCTATTCTAACCAGTAATAGAATCAAATTAATTATACTGGGTCATTTTAAACTTACCGTCTAAATTTCATGGATGAGTCCAGTCCATGAAACTGAACAAAATTTTTGTTAGCGTTTTGCTAGTCACACCCAGGCAACACTCGTTTCTTAGTAACTGTTGACTGTCAGTTATATATTTTTTTTGAAAAGACTGAAATTATAATATCTGCAAACTACACCATCTTTGTTTGCACTGTTTTATGTGTGTGTCTGTAGTTGTCAAATAAAGATGTTATCTATCTATCTATCCATTTATTCCACGCTCTGCCTGAACATTATAAGAATTTTAGTCATCCCATACTAAAATTGATCACGTGATCTCTTTGATATGTATGGGTAGTCGATTTGTTTTTACATATTTGGCCCTGTGTTCCTTAGATAATGTTGTTCAGTTTCATGGACTGAACACATCCTTGTTTGGATAATAAGTTAAGAATGACCCTGTATGTAGGGACGTGCTCAAACTGAAACTCGACTTGTTTTTCAACATCAACTAAAACCTTATAATTAAATTTTTCAAGTTTTATACTAAAGTAAAATACTTTTTAATATCATCGTACACAAAAAATGTTCATAACATTTTTCCACGGTGAAAAGGCAGCTGCCGACCGATAGGTGAGCACAAAGCGGGCTACAGATAGAAACGGTTACTTAAGAATTGGAAACTTTTCTAGCAAAAACTCCCTCACAATGCAGCCTGTTGACACACGTCTACTATCCTGTTTCATTCCCATCGATATGTTGAATAGAAAAATGCCTCTGTATTGTTAGTTTATGACAGTTTTGGGAATTTATCTATAAAGCTTTACACTTAAACTTTGTTCAATATTTGTAGGGTTTTATACTTTAAATCGTAGTTTTAAAGAAGAGATGACTTGACAACATATAATTTTCCAACTCTAAGTTTATTTCCTATTCACGAAAACGAATCATACTAAAATGAAACCCTTACCCTTTGTTTGACGTAGATTCTGCGCAGACTTAGGTTTTTGTTTACTTTGGTACGGTAAACAAATCTTTGCACCATGTTGCACTATTTATAATGTTATAATTAGCCTTCGATACACTGACCTGAAAATATTTTTTCTGCGATACAATGTTTTTTAAGGTGGCGTTGAACTATGGAAGTCAAATTGTTTTTGTAAAATAATGGAGGAAAAATGTTATGGTTTGCCAACTCTAAGCATTTCGGCAACGAATCATAAAAACCTTAACCCCTTGTTTAAACAAAGTAATCTCAGCTAAGGCTTGTAGATTCTGTGCAAACTTAGGTTTTTGTTTACTTTGGTACGGTAAACATATTGTACCATGTTGCGAGTCAAAAAAATATATAACTAGCAACCCGCTCTTGCTTCGCTTCGGTGTATAGACTATAGATTTTGTACTTAAAAAATAAATCTTTATTTATGTTGTTCCTACTTTTAAATAACTAATATATTATTAAGTAAACCTATATTTTTTTCAACATCCTAGAGTTAGTAGGTATATAGGGCTATTCGCTTTTATCTTCTTCTTCTTATAGCATTTTTTATGAATAATTTAATGAGGAATTTACATGTCAATCAACCCTGATCATAAAATTATTTAATTGGATAAATATATTAATATCATACAAATGTCATCATCTTTCGATTCTACCCAGTTTTGATTGAAGTTGAACAAAAAGCGGTTATTGTGACTAACTATAATAGTTTTAGACATAGCCTCGTTTAGATGTTTATTCCTCAATTACGCAAAAACGGCTGAACAGATTCGGTTGAAATTTGACACACAAATAGTTTGTAGCCTACATTAAAACATATTAGGATACTTTTTATCAGTGTCAAAGTTTCCCAAGGGATTTTCCGAATGGCCACGCGGACGAAGTCGCGGGTGGAATCTAGTGAAAACTATATTTTGTTTATTAATTTTAAAAACTTCATACTACAAAGCTATTGTAATCACCGCGTAACAAGGTAAGGTGCTTAATTACCGTCGCCATTTTGTTTAACGAGCACCATTCAGAGTTTCACGTGAGGGCGCGCTCACATTAAGACCAACAGCCATGCATTTATAGGCCAGATCTTGGTCTTAAGACAGCTCGTACCTACATGCTAACTTACTGCAAAGGGGTACGTAATTACTACTAAATTACACCCTTGATGTCGGAATCTCATAAGACGGCTAACCGTACCGTGTCTAATAGTCTTTATTGTAATGTGTTAAAGTAAGTTAAAGAGTTAACGTCGCTTTAAATAATGTGAGATTATAATCATAGTGATTTCTTTAAACCTTTTTAACTGAAATGTGACAGAAACAGTTTCAAAATCCCAACTATTTGAGATCCCAAAAATAAAGGTTGCAAAAAGTGTTATAAATTATATTTTGCTGACACATTGTCAGGGGTACCTTCATAAAAGGACATAGGGTACAACATAACAGGTACTGTTCCCGAGGGGTATAAAAAAAACAGTACGCGCAAACGAAGTGGCGGGCGGCCACTAGCGGTGGTAGAATAATTTCAATCCACAGAGCGTATGATTCAAAAGATAAGTAACTCTTTCCGCCTTATTCATAAAAAAACAATACAGTTATAGTCAATTTTATTCAAAATGCTGATAAGGCTTAATAAAATTATTTAAACGTATTTAGTAAAATGTTCACATTGGGCTACTTTAGCGTTATTACGTTGTCGTTCTGACAAATCCATAGACAATACAGGCAAATCCACTGGGCTCACTGACGTCCATTACCTATACAAGTACGCTGGACAGGCTATTGTCATGGAATGACAGCAATTATTTGTGCCAATTTGAAAATCGCCATATTGGCGCTGAGAGCAGTAGAGATTGAGATTCTACTATCTACTAGTGAGTGTACTTGGAACTTATTAGTTCCAAGTACACTCAATACTGCCATAGTAGAATCTACTGCTCTCTAAATCGGATCAAACGATTTGTCCAGCGTACTTGTATAATGGATGTCAGTGACTGGGCTTCTTTCGAAAAAAGAAAACAATTATCTGTAATTAAATGTCAATATGTTATAACTAGCATGAAACTGAAAGCTGTCACTTCAATCAGCTGTTCAGCTGTTATTTAGTCGGGCCTTAGTCGGCCATGTAATTCACTAAAATAGGGATAAAATAGGCAGCACCCTTCTATAAATTTTATTAAACTTTATCGCTTAACGTTGAGCGATTATGAATAATGATTTTCAAGAAAAAATCCATATTTAATTAGACCTTCAATAACTTTAAGTTACAGAAATTTCTATATTGTATTATTATTATATTCTATGTATTATATTGTTTCGCTACCTAATGGTAAAATAATCAGTTCCTTAGTGGTAAAAAATCCTGAATAAGTGCACTTGAACTTTTTCTTTATCTTCCTTACCCGCCACCGCTTAAACATACTTTGTGCCGTTGTTGAGCAATTAAGTTTTAAATGTCGTTGTATAAAAATATCAAGTTAATATCTCTGAATTCAAGAGGCCCATTTAAAAATATATTTACGTACACCATTATAAGGAAAAGACGGGAAAGAGCGCCGGGAGAATCTCGATTGAAGCGTCGTCGAGTAGAGTGCCTAAGTAGAGCTTAGCCGAGCGGCTGAGACTCGATCGGTTGTCCGATATATCGGATTTTCTGTTTAAGTTTATGAGTAGAATTATTTGCTTGCTTATATGGTGCATTATATAATATAACAGGATTCTTTTATTAATAGAAAAAACTAAAGTAAAAAATACAGATTTCATGCTCCACGCAACTATCAGAGTCTATAGGAAATGAACATCAAAAATAATAAAGTACTATAATTAATGCTGATGATCGAAGATTAATAGTATGTAGTTCAGCTATCTGCTCGTCTATTGAAATCGGAGAGAGTTCAATTTTTAAGATTTGTTTTTGAAAAAATTCTTAGCTGCTGTATAGGAGCACCTTTAAATAATACATTTATTACATATAACTATCCATATATATACACTTTACTCTATAAGTAATAAATACTGTGACCGCGTAATATGTGCAATATGCTGCACACGCTGCATCAACGCGGCCGAACTACAAACCACTTCCACATTTGGGAACCTCTGCAGCCCAAATCTGTCGTCCGATCATCTACCCATTAGGCTTATTTTGTAGTCCAATTCAATCCCCAGATGCATGTTTTTCTGAATTTTGATTAAGCCCCGCGAAAAAAAGTTATTTTTGTCCAGCAAGTTGGAAATATTTTTTTATTTTATATTTTCAAAATTTCTCAAAAACTACCCAACTGATTTTCAAAATTCAAGCGCCATACGATAGATCTTCGCGTTTTGCCCATTTTGACACCTCTCTCATAGATACATCGGGCACATACACTGGTGATCACATAAACATTTTCTTTTCAATGTTAAAATCATGCCAGTAGCGTCCAGGGGAAACCTCTAAATTTACATCCTCTAGCTAGATCTTGAAAGTTTACCTTGAAAATAATCCTACCTTACGATATCACCGTCTTATTTTCAATTTACGAACTGCGAAGTGAGTGCGAGGTTCAACGGGTCGGATTAAAATAATAAACTTGGGTGTTGGGTCCCACCCGCTACGCCGGCTATAAACATAGATAATTGCAACGAAGTCAGGTTATTTATTCCCAAGAATCTTCAATCATGTTGAAAATGCAAAAAGTATACGAGTTTATAATAGAGATATTTGTCAGTTTTTTTAATAATATAACCGTTTGTGTGTTTGGTTGAATGCAAAGATCATGATCTGTAAAAATATCAAGCCAACAACAGATTTAAACAGGTATTTATGTAACAGTTTACTACTATGAATAAACTAAAATCTATTGGGTACTTACTTGCAGGAAGTAACATCACGCCCGGGTTAGTTAAAGTTGGAGTTGTTCTTATTGGGTTTTTGTAAAAATACAAATGAATGATTTGATTTAATGAATGATGAAAAATACAAATACAAATGAAAATACCCATCGTAGTTGCACACGTTTAATTCCTGTAATTTTAACTAAGTAAAATGCAACGCGAAAGTTTAAAACTGTAAAAAATTCAAAAAAATCAAAAAATCAAATTCAAAAAAATTCAAATGTCCAGTGTCCATCAGCCATTTTTTTGATGTCCCCACTGCTGGGGCACAGGCCTTCCTTATGGGTGTGGTAAGGAGGATGGGCCATAACCCACCACGCGGGCCCAATGCGGATTGGTGGGTGTTAACGACTGCAAATGCAGCCGGGATCAACGGATTAACGTGCCTTCCGAAGCACGGAGGAGCTCGAGATAGTAAATTTTTGGTCACCCATCCCATGACCGACCCTTGCGAACGTTGCTTAACTACCGCAATCGCTAGGCCAGGCGCTAAACCACTGCGCCACCGAGCCGAAAATACAAATAACAAACAATAATACATAAAAACATTTAGCCTTCTTGCAGTCTTGAAAAAAATGGCCCATCACGGTTGCTTACCGTAGCCTAAGATGCTTTTTATGAGACAAAACATCAAGGGCATTAAAAGCGATTGATGTTGAAAAATAGTTGATATGAAATGAGCTATTAATCAAAGCTATTAAGTCCCGAAGTTATAGATACTAGGTATATTTAAGTATTGATAATAAAAAACGCAAGTAAACGTGCGTGAGTTCGACATAGTAACAGCAATAATGTTGTTACGATGCTTGTGTAGTGTAACATAAAATGAGAAAATACGAGGGGTCTTTCGTCGCATATGTTGTTTTTTTTATATCAAGTACTGATTTTATTACTTCCTTATGAATAAAGTTCTTTGATAGTGATAGTAGATTTCAATGAAAGTTGCTGACTGCTTAAACTATGAGCTGGGTTCAAATCAGGGAACAGGGTCATTATAAGCACATAGAAACTATTGTCTTTGGGTGTGCCTGGCGACATGTAGCACAGTTTCTATTCTGAAACCTATTTCAGGCACCAGTCCCTTACAAATATATTACCCTCCATGTTGTAGCTTAGTTGCCTCTATCATTTGTAAATGGAAAATAAACAAACATTTTTTTTTATCTTAGTAGGTATATGGTAAATGTATGGTATTAGATCGGACGAAGTAAACAAAGCTCATATCAAATACAATGTTTATTTATACTTGCTTACTTTAAAACTATATGTGTGGGTTTCTCTCATCAACAGAGAACAAAAGAGTATTGATACTGATGTTGATAATAATAAAGTTTTATTCAATTTGCAAGGATAAAGTTTAAGTTTCACCTATTAGACTAATTTGTTAAAACAGACGAATATTACAGACACGAAGTAAATTAATCGCAAGTTAAATTATAAACCCTTTGTACTACCCAGTTAAGAGTTAATTATACACTTCGAACTTTATTACTCCGAAGAAATATATTCTACGTCATAAAACACTGTTAAAGACAAGTTGAAAGTTAATTTTGTACATAAAAGCGGGATTATGATAAGAAAATTAATTACTAATTCCCCTCCACGTGCTTTTATATGCGTAGGAAATTAAAATTTTGTTTGCTGATAGGTATCAAATTTGAGAAATAAAGACAAAATGTAAATGACAACGTAAGGCCTGGCTTATTAAACTTTGTGGCACTAGTTTTTTTAACGTGCCATATTAATCTAGAATGTTTTGGTAGGATTATTTTTAAGTACTCAAAACTAGTTACTTATGGCCTACTCAAATGGCTAGTAGAATATAATTTAAATGTATTGGATTGACATAAGCAAACGTAAATTTTATTAAAAAAACAAATGAACATTTCATTTGAGTAGAGGGACAGGTTTTCTTAATATTTTAACATACATTAAAAAGAGCCGTTACATTAGGTATGTCATAAAATTTTACGGTTAGCAGTCAAGGACCTGAAATATTTTTTATAGTAGAATAAATATCACAAGTCTAAAAAAATATTGCAATCAATTAGTAAAATTATACCAAACAAACTTTGCAACTTGTGCTGAAATAACTTCTGAAATTAGTACAGAAATGTTCTTCTATGCAAACTACGGTAAGTTACTGTTTATGAGAACACGAGTGCGCTGCTCCAGATCTTATGAATTTCAGGTAGGTAGGAACATAGAAATGAAAACAATTTAGCTACCTAAGTTACGTAGAACGCGCGGGAGCGGGTGCGGATGCGAGTGCGGCGAACTTAGCGAGCTCGTGGTAATATTAGCCGCATGACGTTAAACTTTTTCCTGTAGGGCCTAGCACGCGCACCATTCGTCGACACTCGTTTAGCGCGAGAAAAGTGTCGACAACATTTTCCGTGGTGCGCATCCTAGATCGGATGTAGGATGAGCTCGAGACGGGTTTTTTCGGCGTGAAAATGTCAAAAGTGACAACCTTATGTAGACAGACTTTGATGAGCTGACAAAAATCTGACATTTCACTATACAATCTACTTATACGTAATTTTCGTTGAGTACGCCCGAAGTATGTGCATGAAACGCTTATGGTAATGAACGCATTTTATTCGATAAGGATTAATACTTTTTCCGTCTAAATACCTTTCCAATTACCACATTTTTCAAATACACAAAAAAATATCAAATGGCTATAGTAAACATATAGCGCTTCAGAGGGACGCTTCCTTGTGCCACCGATTCGACACACAAAGTGTCTACTTGATTTTTTTTACTAACATGTTTTTAAGTTATTTACTAACAACATTGTTTTATAAATTATATATGTTTAGTTTTTAAGGTATATATATATGGGTCATCGATGCCTGAATATAAATTAATAATAAAAAAAAAAATATGCCGTCGCGGATTTTTTAGTAGACCTGTAACTGAGAAATAAATTTCTTTATACATTATTTTGTTATAGCTCGAAAGGTTTAGGCAGCGTTTTCGATGCAAGCTCCCAGACGGCTTAATTTTTGCCGAGTCCTTCAACAATTATCGTTATATTTCTATCAATTTACATAAATCCTCAATTTATTATACACTAAATTGAGGATTTAGGTGAAAACCGCATGAAACCGCATGAATTCCGTTCAGTAGTTCTTGTGTTTATCGCGAACAGACAGACAGACAGACGCGGCGAGAGACTTTGTTTTATAATATGTAAGTTGTAGGATTATGATGGTTAACAATTTTGTAAAAAGTTACATTATTCTAAAATAAAGAAATAGTGAACGATTATTTTGTGTCGGCGCCCGTGAGTCAACGTAAACGAACAAGCATTTGCATATATTCGGTAGGTAGCTAAAGATATGAGAAACAACAAACTGAATTTGTGCAAACCTAATTAAGTTCAACTCAATTTTCACGGAATTTGTCTGCGTCGGTCGGTCTATTCCAACTATTTGCTCTGTTGTAACCATAGAAATAGAATGTCAAAAAACAACAATGTCAATAAACAGGTGATCCGAAAAACGAATGTATACATTATATAAAATATACACATAAATACATACATAAAATATGACTATGTTATGCCAAAGGAAATTAATAAACTATGTTCCATACTGTTTTCTTCGTTGATAAACGAATAAATGTAGCGAAATTAGATTTTAGAGAAATGTGTGGCAATATCTTATTTACCTGTGAAAAGTGTGATTAATTGGATTGTTTCTTTTTGTCACATCACAATCACTAACAGAACAAGACACCATAGCTCCACGATACTCTTATTTAGAATTCTAATCAAGATTACAAAATATTTTAAAGAAATTGTGATTGCTCTTTTGCTAGGCGGGACGCTAGGGGCACTTACTGTAAAAAAAGTTGGCACATTGTCACTTGATCATTTGTCTCTTTTTTTCAAAGACCGTGTCCGTATAATGTTAACTTCTCTTTTCCACGCTTTGTTGGTCATCTTGAGCGCAGCGAAAATTTTTCTATGTCTGTGGTTGTAACTAATTATGATTTTCCGTAGGTTTAAGAGTGATAATTTATCAGAGTGATAGTTTATGAGATAAAATTCCTTGAAGAGATACTTTAATTATTTAACTCATCGTACTGATTCGTTACACTCCCACAAGAAACATTATTAATATTGAAAGGAATTATCTGCGGACAGAATCAAAGTCTTTGTTTCGATATGGGATGAATCTTATCGAGTTATTGAAGAGATTGATATGATGCGATTACATAGGTAATCGAATAGTCGTAGAATTCATGATTCTGGGTGAATTTTATTGGGCCGTACGTTTTGGCTGTGGTTCTGATGGATTATTGCGTATTGTTTATCTGTATACAACGTGAAGAAACGGGTAAAAGAAATCAATAAAAAAAGTGAAGACTCCTCATAAAATCAATTCACTGTCGAAGATGAAAAGTTGTCGTTTAGGGTATTAATTGCGATCGTAGCTCAGCGCGCACTACGTAAGTTAAGCTAGATCCACACTTGTATCATTTTGGCGTGTCAGATCACCGTATCATTATCATGACGATCGCTAGTTTTGTTGGGCGTTCGTTGGTTGGAGTAATATTGAATCAAAGTGACGATGTATGATACTCTGGTGGAGGTGATCTGACACTCCAAAATGTTAAAAGTGTCCCACCCAGCTACGTAGCGCGCTCCATTCGAGCGAGCCGAGCGATATGCTACACACCGACTACGCGTGCTACGATAGTGCTACGCCTACACGTGATTATTGTGTTTGTGACGCGGGGAAATTGTGGAGGTATTTTTTTCATAGTATCTAATCAGAACAATTACTGAGTATTCCTTAAATTAAAATATAATAATATTGATGTTTTATTAATACACGACGATCATAATATAAACAATATTCATCATGATTTTAGAGGGCACATTGAAATTTTTTAAAAGCGACATTGATATTTTAATTCTGGAACTTATGACGTGCTAATAGTTACGTCTTAAATAGTTACGTTTGCTCGTTGAAAAAGGCTTAATTCCCGTGATATTTGCCCAATTTGACGAATTACCTTGGAACACTTTAAAGCCGCAAGCGATTTCATTTGCAAAGGCCTAAATGAAAGGTCAAAGGAGCATAATTATGTTAATCAGAGAGGGTGTGAAAGCTTTTACTACATGTATGGGGTGATATAAGATCCAAACTGGAATCATATCGTATCTAATTCGTTATTATGTATGGATACAATACCGAAATTAGAATTGAGTATAATATAGTAAGCACCTATCATGGTTAAGAAACCGTGACAACAGGAAAAATAATTGGTGGAATAGTCTGGCCAATCAAAAGAGAGTACGACCTATATAATACTGCAAGTTTAGACCTATTCTGGAACTGTTAATCTCGATACACACCTTATAGGATGGGGTAAAAGGGATGCCGTATATAAGATGTCACACACAGAAAACAAGCAAAACTATCCGAAACATCCACATCCACAAGTATACAAACTTATTAAAGTCTCTTAGTATTGGACGTAGAGTTGAAAATGAGTTTGTAAAGCAAACTAATAACGTAAAGCCTGTCGATTATTTCAAATTTAGCTTCCTTTGATATTAGTTTTAAGGCGCGGTGGTCGTGAAACTAGCGCCGCCACTACATTTATTTTTATTACTCGTAAACCAAATCAATATTTAAAAAAAGCTTATGTAATAATCTCTAATATTTTTTGAATACCTCTTCAACAGTTTTCATTCTTTCTGTAAGTTTCAAAATCCATTTCAGCCCAAAGTGTGGCCACTTTTGGCAATTATGGATTTTTTAAACTTACAGAATGAATGATAACTCTGAATGGTCATTATTGTTCTCGGCAGAATATCAGTGCAGCTGGCCTTGCCTGCTGCTTATACTGAGCCGAGTACAGTTTTGACATCATGCGACGATGCGCAATGTAATTGTTAATAAGCCTTAGATGTGTTTTAGTTTTTGTATTGTCTTTGTAATGTTGTGTATCGTTGTGTGTTGTTTAAAATAAATGTATTTTCTTTCTTTCTTTTCTTTCTTATAACTGTTGAAGAGTTATTCAAAAAATATAAGAGACAATTTTAGAGATTATTACATACATGAGCTTTTTTCACTGACCTGAAAAAAAATATGGCTTTTTTAAATATTGGATTGGTTTATGACTAATAAAAATAAATGCAGTGGCGGCACCTCGGTTTCGTTTTCTAATTCGGCAAGATATTCGAACCTCCCGGCTATCTCAACAACGGTATGTATTTTGTTTGAAGCAACGTATTTTGTTGAAAGTGTAAATTGTATGCATAAAGTCACTCTAGGGTTCAGTTAGTAAGTTGCGGTCTTGCAATTTGCCGTCACTTCTATCTTATTTCACACAACAATTAATATAGCTATAGGGAAATATTTGTGATGAATATACCTAACTGAATAAAATAAGTTTGTACTCGTATCTATTAGCGAAGACTATTGCTTGGAAGTTACCAAGTGAATATCAAGATTAAATACTTTTTTCACTGTTGCGTAGTTAAAGTTAGCACCTACAGAATGTTTTACTATAATAAATGATGGAGTTTCTTTCAGTCATAAATTGAAAATTATTATTGTAAATCAAAGTTTTCTGTAAATCAATGATTTATTATTCTAGCCTGACAAACATTTTTAAACTCTCACTCTCATTAAATGCGGATTAAATTCTAAACGAAAGATATTTTTATTAAGTTATACAAATGTTCGCCATTGTTCTTACATTGAATTTACTCATGATCTAAGTGGGGCACAACAAAACTTAATAAGTAACTTACTTGTACTAAGAAATTTAATAAAACACTTGACTTACCGATCGTAGTGAGCGCCAGTGTGCACCAATAATAACTTTGTAAATACTGTTTCACCACATCAGCCGTTTCAGTGTCATGATACACCCAGTTTTTACTACCAAAACCATTGTTTTTATATATAATATGGTACAAGCACCCATTCCAATGGAATATCACTAACAAATAATGAATTAAACTGGTTGATCTAAACAAGTTCGGATAGTTCGTATGCCGTTCAGTTCGGTCCATAAACGCCCAAAATCTGTATATTTTCACTAAACGAAAGGAGCGTAGTATGGAGTTGAACCCGATGGAGAGATACAGGAAGTCCAACGGTAGGAGACACAGACAGTCGATGTAGAACGTTGTAGAATTCATGTAGTGCGCTCTTAGCTTCGCTGCGTCCGTTTGTAAGACGCCATCTTCTAAATACCCCGTCCGGAAGTGGAACAGAATGTCCGCCAGATACAGGAAGTCCGAAAAGTAGTCCAAACAGAACCACACTATTAGTGTCTCGCCTGGAACAATGGAAAAAGATTTTGTTACAAAATACATTTAAAGTTACTTTTCTTTCGCAGACGGTGGAATTATGGTTTCGGATTTTATCCAAAAGGTATTATTTGTATAGTATATGCAGCTTTATTTATTATGAAACTGAAATGCATGGAATCTTTTGTTATCGTATACAATAATTGTTTATTGTTAATTCACTTAATTCACATAGTTTTGATATAAAGAAATGGAACTTCTACTTTGTTCGAAAATGTCTGTCACAATACTCACAATTAAGTAAGTACTTAAGTATAACACGCGAGATTAGTATAACTAAGCAGTGAGACCGTAAATTAATTTATGTACTCCCTTATCTAATACGTAAAAAAATTATAATATTTTTTCTCTTGATAAAAAGTTTTTGAGTTAACTCAAGAATTATGACCAATTTTAACACAAAACCGAAATCTTGAAAGGAGTTACGAACAAGATTACGTACTGAATTCATCAGGGCCGGAGAGAGTACGTTTCGTGGTTGAACAATGAGGAACTTTCCAGAAATACTGGAGGTTCTACATTCAAGTTGTACGTAACTTTCATTGTGAATAAGGTATTTATTTTCTGATTACTCGCTTTAACTTGCGAAAAGAGTAGATCTTATCTTTATCTTAATTAAATAAGTTCAATACATATTTAGAACATTAATAAGGGCTGATTTTTCAATCCTTAGATAACAGATATTAACTAATAACCAAATCTAATAAAAGTCATTCAAAAACGTGACAGACAAATGAATGACAAGCATTTTCAATTTGGCAGTATAATACGCTATCAAACGGATAAAGCTCTATCTAGGCATTGAAAAATCAGCCCTAAGGAAGGAAATTTTCACGGCATTAAGGGCCTGATCCATAACTTTCGGATTAGTACTGGTTAACTGAGGATAATTTCAGATAAGTAGGTATTTATTACTCTCTAATGCATTAATTAGGATATAAGTTAGTCAATCGATGTACAAACATAAAGATATTTCATATAATCAAACAAAATAAACTCAGCCCGTAGATACCACAAATAATAAATGAAAACTGCATAAGAATTAATAAAATTATACTAGCTAATAAAACTACTTCAACATTTTTGTTACATTTGATTAGCAATTAAAACCACTACATGTAAAATGTCGTCAACGTCCACACTCTTAATCACAGCTTACATTTTGCATAAGCGTCGCGCAGACATTTTACCTCAGAAAAGCTATTTAGATAAGTAATTAAATTCCCGCAGAGTAAGTTCGGGAACTATGCTGGAGAGAGTCTCGTAGCAGTCGATGGCCAGTAATCTCACTCGCAACTAAGAGGTCGGCACACGGAACGCGTTAGCGGAACGGGTGAAGCTTTTGCTAAGGCAATTTGCACGTTGTGCACTTCGATCAAGAATATCCTAGATAACGCTTCACGAACTAAAACAGCACGCAAATATGGCACCGACTGACAAAACAAAAAGCTATTTAAAAAAATCGAATCCCCACGTGATAATATCTGGATACCAATATGCTTTTTGATAATAATCATGATAATTGTATTAAAAGTATGTATGCGTTTATGTAAGTAAAAGTATGCGTAAACGTAAACATTTATTCTTTCTGCCAAAAAACCTTCTGCCATAGTATTTATGACTTAAATTTTATACATTCACTTATGGACCCAAAGCTCGCTCTACTCCTTCCTTTATTTTGTGGTAGTGTCAAAACCACCGCGTTCACCGTGCTAAATATACTCGTAAACTTCTGCATTAGCTTTATTTTAAGCACGGTGAACGTTAGGCCTTAACTTCGTCCGATGCTCACCACTAATCTTGCTCGCCATCTTAAATAGAGACGTCCTTTGCATAAGCCTTGGACTAGGACACTTAAATTGGATATTTCCTAGATTTCAGAGAGCGCGGCGTTTTAACCGGCCAATTGGTTAGTTACTTTTTTTGCTAAAGCTAAGACTTAAGCGATATGCCAAGAAGGATTTGCACAAATAACAGCGTGTATTTTCAAATCGATCAAATAGCTTGTATGTGCTATAATACCATTAAAAATGATGTGGCTATATATTGTTTTGTACGAGGCACTTCAATAGCTTAGAATGGTGTATAAAAGAATGATTGCACGATCCCAGCCATTCTTTACCATATTTGTGTAGGCGGAGGCAACGACTAAAGGAGTTGCTGCTATATTGCTCGCTGTAATAGTCTCATGGTATTTTAAGAAACTTATCTGCTTCATATACGATTTATATAACTACCTCAGCACATAATACCAACAAAAAATCTTAAAAATTATTCAATAACTCAAGGTGTCTGAAACCTACTCAATGAAATGAAAAGAGCTATTCTCAGCATCTGAACGAGCACAAAATACTACCAAAGAAAAAAATCAAAATAATGCTATTAATAAGAATCATTGGATAATTCAGGTGTCGAGCAAAGGTCGATCGAAATAAAATATGAACCTTCTGAAGATCAATCGAATTAAATTGGGTAAAGAGCGCTTTCCTCGATGGCTGTCAAGCGGCGAGTGCGATACTTTATCTCGCGTAGAAATAGAGCTTTTATTATCTGTGAGTTCTGACTCGAAAGTCGACTGTGACGTAAATCAAGATTCAAAATAGACGATGCATTATTGTTATTATAAAAACGTTTCTGTTTATGCTTCGTATACCGGCTTAATACTTTGTTTTTATTACATTAAATCATATTATTATTTACTTATGTTAATATTAACATCAAGGATTTTTAGATTTAAGTACGTAAACTAAACATCTCCTTTCTGAATTAATAAAGTAATTTCAAAAGAACATAAGTATCTTACCCTCCGGCAGGCTGATTATCTAAATAGAAACTATTTAGCGACCGGTTTCATTTGACATAGATTGCTACTTTTCTTTGGTTTGTTTTTTTACTCCAAAAAGAAGAAGCAATGTATCACATTCATCTGTCAAATGAGACCGGTCGCTAGGTGGTTTCTAATTAGATCAGCGTGCGGATCATAAGGTCTTAATACTAGCTTATAATTTCTGTATATTTGGATCCCCTCGTTGGTGGATTTATTTACTTGTGAATATTATTGTTCAAAAAGGTACAGTCAGCAACGAAACTCACTTAACACTGTAGTACTTCGTCATAGCAACTTTTATGACTGTTGTCTCACAGTTTAGAATATTTTAATCAGAAAAGTTGCTACGACAAAGTACTAAGTGTTGAGCGACTTTCATTGCTGATAGTACTTGACAAAAAGAACAGTCAATTTCTAAAATCAAACACACTCACCATTTATTTCCTGGAAGGCGAACCTATACACGATGACCCAAAGGTTATAAAGGAAGGCCAGCGAGACGACCATCGACCAGTAGTAACACAGCCGGCCCGCTGGGTCGAACACAAACGACCAGTTTGCCCCGGACCTTAGGCGGCCGCTCGCGTACGTTGACCGACGTCTGAGGCCTCCTCTGCTACCACTGTGGACAAGACATGGAAAAGTTAGTAATTTATTTAGTAAGAACACACACAAGACAAACAATTTCTACCAAAAACAAGAGAGATTGAAAAGTCCTACCTATAAAAAATTTTCTTTCTCGCTAACAGCAATACATATATAAACTGACAAATGGCGGTGATAGTGATTTAAAAGCATCTGGCTCAGAAAGACTGTGTTGTCACTGTAAGCTGTATTCTCCGCAACAATGGTTATACCTACAGTACTTACATGTCAACACACATTTGGAGTTAGACAATGAGGATCAACACGACAATTGAATATATTATTATCAGTTTTGTATATCACATCAAATACAATATCAATATCTGAGTAAATCTCTGGTTAAATTTCTCAAATCCATCAAGAAATGACAAAATTATTAAAGATTTAAAAAGTGAGTTTAAAAAACACGGCTGGCCCTAGCAGATCATGCGATGACGTCACGTGCCACGATCGCCCGAACAAACACCTGCCGCACCGCTGAGCGGCGCACGTGACTGATGACGTCATCAGCTAATCGTGAACTAGGGAGCGTTTTTGAGAATGCGACACGAAAATCGCTCTATCTTCGTCATTTTTGGTCAAATTTCAATAATTCTTTCACTGAAATAATTTATTTTGATGTGACTGAAACTCTACATATTTAACTAAAAACTTCGTTGATCCTCATTGACCCTGGTCACTGCGACTCGTTCCGAAGTACCTAAGTCTTACAGGAGATTCCATTTCGCAAGCAAATAATATTGTTATTACATTCAGGCACGCGACACGAGCTGACATCCCAGTACCAAAGGACCAAGACATCGTATCGCGAGCCCTTAAATTTACTGTCGTCCCTCATTATTCATACCCGGAACAACACCCATTGCGGTGAAAATGGTGAGGTTATGTCTCATTTATTCCCTCACTTTACGACATATTTTTGATGCTGAATTTTCTCGGCGATTTTTCATTCCTACTAGCTTTGTTACTGTTATAAATGTGCACTATTTCTTGTTGCTAGAGTTTTGTATTTTCTTTTGTTTATTTCGTAGGGAGGTGTAAAGGACCAAATCATGGTCTCTGGCGGGTTTTACCAGCGTTTTGGTGAAAACGCGATACATAGTCTATCTATAGAATATTTTATTTTATGATGTGCAATGCTTAGAATATATTATTCTATGGTGTAATGTTAAAATAGTAACAGTTATTTGACTGCAATCTTGTATGCAGAGTTGAGTTCAATCTGGGCACTCAAGCAACCCACTATGCTTACGGTAAAAACTAACTCCAATCTTACAGATCAGATGACTGCAATTTAAGTATTTCTTTATAAGCGAGGGAAGTTAGTGAGTCATTGATGTAAGAGAATAGGGTCAAAGTTAATAATGTTTAAGAGGTGCCTCACGCTACACTTCTGGTGTCTGAAGTATCAATAGGGTAAGATGGCCCTTACCATAAGTCGTGAAGTATGCTTAGCAGCACCCTCATTTAAAAAAAAAGCATTAGTAACCCACTTGCATCGGGGACAAAGAAGCTCAATAGAACAGTGGTTTAGCGCATCTGGTGTGGGATTGCTATGATTAAACTAATTTTCGCTACGGTAGATCATGACATGTAATGAGTTAACAAAAACTTGATAATTTAGAACTCCTCAGTCGTTTGGAAGACACGTTAATCTGTTGGTTCCTGTTGCATTTGCAGTTACATCTGCATTGGGCCCGAGTAGTGGGTTATGTATGGCAAATACGAAGTCCCATGATCTATAGCAGTTACGAGATCAAAGCTGATGATGATACCAATAGGTAGGTGTAATTAGAATTAAATTGTTCAGCCACCTAACTACATAAGAAGTCGACTTTACACACGCTTATAACTTAGTCGGAGAGATAAAGATATACCACTTCTTTTAAGTAAGTATTTTTGGAAAAATCTTTGGTCCTACAATATTCTATTGTGACATGAGATGAAAGCCCTATGGTGGAAAAACCTTTAACCTAAATTGAATCGTAGCAACAATATCATAAAGTTCTCATTCGCGTACATACTGTTCCGATAACTCAAGCTGCAGACACAACCGCAGTTAACTCGCCTGGGTTCCGCAGTGATACCTAGGTTGTTTGTATTAGTTGATTGTTTAGTCTTCACTCGGTGGTAAGAGCTTGCGTTGCTTAGGGTTGTCACTCATAAATACGAATTATTTGCTGATATCCCAACCCTAATAAAATAGAAAATCAAAGCAAATTTAAAATCTTTAGTAGGAAGTTTTCTCATAAAACCCGATTATTTTTCTTTTATCACCGAGTCCTTTTTCTATCATCATTTACCCACTGTGCACAAACACAGACATTAGCATTTGACAACATTAGATACCTATTTTATGGGCAGTTGTTAATCTGATATTATAATACGCAACACTTTAACAGTTCTTTACAACATTTAAAAATCTTTTAATTACCGGTAAGCCTATATCTTCGATTTTATTTAGATTGAATATTACAAAAAGACTTGTACACCGTTAATTTTTAAGTATAATAATATCTCAAAATGAAATGGGGATTTCAGACCACGTGAATGAACGAAGGAATCTCGAAAAAAAATCAGCTGTTCCATAGAAAAGTACAACATCGACTCGACTATAATGTATGGAACAGCTGATTTTTTTTTCGCGATTCCGTGGTTGGCCCCATAGTAAAAGTTGTTCATTTCCATGGTCTGAAATCCCCTTTAAATTTTTAGATATACTTTAAAATTAACGGTGTATATCCTTCAAAATCTTGAAGTGACAGCCCTACAGCCTCGCTTTAGGTATCGGGTGGTATTGGAGGCTGCGTTAATTGACGGGATATCAAGTGCGAGGGGTGCAGTTACCGCATACATTATGTCTAACACGAACACACCACACGTTATTATTCGACTAGCTTTTGTTCATACTATACGCTATCTATAGTAACACTAACAATGGTGGGCTTTGCACGATATTTTTTATATTACTTATAACCAAGAAGGTAAACCTTCCGGTGCAAGCTCATAGACCATAAAATGTGAAGTAACAAGATTTTATTTATTTTCTGCGGCTATCTGCATGCAATATCTATTGATACTACGTACCTTCGAGAATTATAAAGAATACTACGATTTCACGTAGCACATGTATCGGATGTAGCGACGCAAGTAGTCCGTAGTAGCACAAAGCTCGTCATCAACTAACATTACAAAATTATTGGCATGACATGTGAACGAACACGTCAATAGATAAGCTGTGATAGTTTGTTTCTGACAGCGCATTAGATTGTCAATAATTATGCCAAAACTAAACTGAAATACGTATTACGAGATGCTACGAGTAAGTATTTATTAAATATCACCACCATTTCTGCTAATATTATGATAACGTGATTCATAGAACTGCCACATAATTAAGGTTATATTAATTAAGATAAATTATTGATTGCAATTAACTGATTATAAATTGGTATTCCTATGAAGCTATATTTTGCTTTCCCATAGGTATTACACGCTGCTTAAATTGTTTTGAAATAAATTTTAATTAACAAGGAAATAAGTATAATAATCCCATTCAGTTTACTGATCTTAAGAGTTAAAAGATTCAGCATTTCCTTTTTATCGCTAATAGCTTTATTATCAGTCTGAAAAATTCATGCGATTTATTTATAAATAGTTCTTTCTTCTCAATAATATGATATCGATTTGTTTATAGGAGCTGTGGTTAAAATATACTTAAAGTAGCGGTTCCCAAAATATTCTGTTACTTTTTGAACAAGGCTTAGGCAAGGTACACATTTTTATTTTAATGAGACATTTGTATGGAAAAGTGAGTGAATGAGTGGAACCCACTTGGTGGTATGATGGAACGCAAGGGTACTTGAACTCGCTACCTATTGTGCTTTAATATTAGAATGGTCAGTTATAGTCTAATTATAATACTCGGAGTGTAATAATTGGATTCAGCCCTACCACATAAACAAACAAATAGATATACATATAATATCTACATAGGCATGAGGTAAGTATATTATAGTGTGTCGGTCGACCATTACTGGAATGGGACCAATAACGCCACAAAGGTCCAATACTAATAACAATATAGTCAGTAAACGAATATATATTTTTTTCCGGTTAATAATTCTGGCCGTTTTCATTATGATAGTTATGTATGATTGAAAGCAGAGTCACTGTTGGAAATCTTAACTTATCTAATTTTGTGTTAGTAAAAGCTATCCATCCCCTCAAGGAAAGCTAATAAATAAGTCCCTCTCGTCACTAATAAATAAGTCCCTAGTTTTGGAAAAGTTCAAATCCAAAAAAATTTGACATTGCGGTGCGGTGGGTGGTACTAGATGTGATTTTGTGTGATTGGCGTGGTTGGTAGTCGCATGCGGGAGTGCAGTTGCGGCCGTTGCAGTGCGGTGGTGCTAGGTGATTGTGCGAGTGATGCGGTGCGGGCCCGGCAGGCGCATGCGGCTTGTGCGGCGTGCTTCGCCATGCGCTCTACAGTGGCGCTACGTCATTTACAGCATATGCCAAATTAATGTGATATATGCCTACCTATCTGTGCCGTTGCAGTGCGGTGGTGCTAGGTGATTGTGCGAGTGATGCGGTGCGGGCGTGGCAGGCGCATGCGGCGTGTGCGGCGTGCTTCGCCATCCGCTCAACAGTGGCGCTTCGCCGCTAGCACCCAGTAGTTTTAATCTGTACAAATAAAAATAATACATGATTGAATAACAAAAATACGTACAGCTGTACAGATCAGTTGAATTGGATGCTATTTATACTTATATAAAATTAAAAAGATAAAGGGTTCGAGAAGCCTCGCTTTTAAGATTCTAAGCACTCGTTTTCAGTACCGTGATATTGTGTCTGCCAGTAAATCTGTCTAGACCTAGTAAAATCTCTATCTAAATGAAATTAAACACTAAAAATAATAAATAATATAATTTATAATAATTTTTAATAAGCGTATTATGAGTCTCAGTTTCTTCAATGCGACCTAATTGTGTAATTGTAAGATAATTAAGTATTAAGATAGTGCTCGTTAAGTGTATTTTGCTTTATATTTGTGATGACCTATAATTGGCTTTCTGTTACTATTTAAGTTTTGTTTTATGTTATAGTAGCTGTTGGTCGTCCGAAATTAAATAAATTAAATAAATTAAAATTAAATTATATGGCAGCGCAGCGTCATAAATCTATTCTAATAGTTACGACCAGAGGGTCGTGGAGACGAACCGTGTTTAAAATATATTTGATGGACAATAGTTCAATAGTAGATACCTATTCCAGCGATGCGGCGAGTTATGGGCAAGACATTAAACTTTAAAGGAAAAGGCATTTTCTTACTAACATAAATTCCAATAATATCTAGAAAATCTAGTATGTAACGGTAGATCCATGAACAATGAAAAATTATATTATAGGTCTTATGTTTTGGACTGAGTCAGTAGGTAGTCTTGTATACTTTATTAATTTAGTTTCATATTTTCCAGATTGTATAGTGGTATATTTAATACCAAACCAACATCATACAAAAATCATGAAATGCCCTACATAATACCACACTTATAGCGAAGCTGTTTCATTAGTCGAAACAATAAACAAAATGATTGCAACATAAAACGTCGCTTGCACGTGCTAATGACACGAATGTGAAAGGGTGGCCATAACAGTCGCAAACGGTTAGTTCCCACCAAAAATGGGCCGTTGGGTAATCTCCGAAGTTATGTTGATATAAGATATTCCGAATAGAGGAATTTCGTTTGAAGTTCAATCGACTTAGTAGCATGCGAGCGGCTAACGCCAGAAATTGGTTTTCCCAATGCGACAGCGGACTCGAGCGAAAGGAGCTTTCGATGGGAGCTGTCGTGCCGTGAAATGAGATATAAGCCGCTCAAAACTGTGATCGGTTCCGCTGCCGTTTGCTCGTGTTGCGCACTCGAAAATGTTTGTCGCTACAAATGTTACGGCCGATACAATCTCATAGATTTAAATATTATGATTTCAATAAATATTATAGAAAAATACTAGAAAAAAATTGCCAGATGTGATTGATGCCAGCCGCCATTTGTATGTCTCCTTTATGTTTGTATTGTTACTTGTTTGTTCTGTGTGTATACAATAAAGAGTATATATATAAATAATAAAAATCGACTCACCCGTAGCAGCTCAGACGGGATACAGGGGGACAGCTACGGGTGAGTCAATTTTTTTTAGTATTTTTCTATTATATTTATTAGGTACCTTAATATAAAAATAGCATTGTGAATGCCAAAAAATCCAAAAATTCAATAATATGATTTGAATTGTTTTTTTTTACAAATAAGAAAAGTAAGCAGTTTGTAGTTGACTACCATATTAATTACATAAGTACCTATGTTTTATTGAATTTGTCTTTGTTTTACAAAATAATTGTTTACAGAGTACCTACTCGTAGAATTCATTCGATAAAGCAGTGTATTGTGCGCTTAATATAATTAAATAAATAATAGTCAAATGAGATTGTTTAACAATAATCGAATGACATAAGTACATAAAATAGCCTGAAATCGCTTTTTAGTGATAAGGCCGCCATTTGTATGTCTCCTTTATGTTTGTATTGTTACTTGTTTGTTCTGTGTGTATACAATAAAGAGTATATAAATAAATATAAATAAATAAAAGAAAATAGATAGTAAAAAAGTGACATGAAAAAGTATTCCATATTTAATTTCAACAAAAAACATGCTCACGAGGCACAAAAGTAACGCTTAACGTTTCGAAGATTCTTAAGTACGTACTCGCTAAAATGAGATCACAAAATACAATGGCGCGCTAACTCAAATCCAACAAACCATTTTATCTAAGTACCCTACATTAGACCTTATTCCAAAGCCAATCTACTGGAGCCTTTTCCACGCACAGTGAGGCTCATCGAGTCAACACTTATGATTAAAACAGCCCTTAAGGAAAGGGCCCTTCCCTTGCCAAACAACGACAGACTCTCGAAGGGCCCAACTTAAATGGAGACTTTTCACGTTCAGCCGTTTTACCGATATAAGTAATATTTTTACTTCGCGCTTACACTCACACGTCACAATACTATTTTCAGAGAGCTTTTTATTTAGTGGTGATCTTGACCTTAATCTTCACCGGAATGTGGGGATGAATGTCATCTTAAAATAACAGATATAAAATGTTATAAATCGAAAACTTGCGTGGTCGAGTGGCCAGTACATTACGCCCACGTATGTCATGCTCGAGCTCGACGTTTCTCTATCTCCCTAGGTAGAATTGCAAAATATTTTTTCTCTTCTTCAAGGTTGGAATGGTAGTAGGGTCACCAAATCTACTATAACTATATCTACTATAATATAGTATCCGCTATATTAGGGCCTATATACTGTATACATACCATATTAAGTTTATGATACATACATATATACGTGGGAAACATACCTATATATAGTAGCTATTAGCCAAATATTATATTTTAGCAATACAGCGACAACACAGTCCGTCGGGTTATTTACACTTTTAAACTTTCCCGTTGATTGGATTGATTGGATTAAAATCACAGGACGTATAAACGTGTTTAAGTCAAACATAGGTGTTTAAAGATGCAACTCGATGTTTAGTTAAAACGCGTTGAATACCTGTGATTTTAAAAAACCAAAAACGAATCTACAAATTCGACTACTGACTCAACATGAAACTGTAAATTAACTGTAAATAAGTCCAAGCCTAGTAAACAGGCTGTTTATCGAACCCTATTTGGTTAGGTTAAGGTTAACTAAACAATTAAGCATAATTCTTGTTCAATTATACCGCTGCCGCTGGCGAGCGGAATGATTCGCCAAACACGCGCAACCAACCGTGTAGGATGGCTTAGTTAGTCTTACAGAGACAACAACAAAAATAGTTTAGGAATCGAGTCTCGCAGTTTTTTCCGAGCTTTTCCTTAAAATTTGTTATGAATTAATTACAAATGTACCTATAGTAAACGCTAGATGCCAGCCCGCAGGAACACCAGCCGGCACGTCATCATTCCTAACTTAGTGCTGATCAATTAGGTATTATTACTAGTATAGTATTATATTATCTGTGGTATAATGTATCTCATCTGGCTTTATGCGCCCTCCTCGTGCACGTGGATAGATCTAGCTCGCTAGATGCCAGCCCGCAGGAACACCAGCCGGCACGTCATCATTCCTAACTAAGTGCTGATCAAATTGTTAGTAGCCCACCTGGCTTTATGCGCCCTCCTCGAGCACGTGTATAAATCTAGCTCGCTAGATCCCAGCCCGCAAGAACACCAGCCGGCGCGTCATCATTCCTAACTTAGTGCTGATCAATTTTTATGTATCTCACCTGGCTTTATGCGCCCTCCTCGAGCGCGTGGATAGGTCCAGCTCGCTGGCGGCGGTGCACGCGGTGCCGGTCTGCAAGGAGCCTCGCGACCCACCCAGCCGTCGGGATCCCAGCCGGCACGTCATCATTTCTACAACAAAACATAAACACCGTTTATTATCGAGAATACTTTTGCAATGACGGCGGTCGTCTACCGGACAGTGACTGCAAAACCAAAAGTTACGAATGAATGGAGGAATGGAAAGAGGTGCTATATTATGTTTTATCATATGGCAGAGTTCCGATTTTGTTATGTCTCTTTTTTTACTATATTCAATTCGTATGTAAGTACATCTTTTAGAACCACAAGCAGATAACATTTCACTATGTTTTCCACTTAAATTTTTTCTTTGTTCTGTGAAATTTTCAATAGTAGATATTTACCGACTATTCTGTATGCTGTCTTGTTTCTGACACATTCCACGAATAAAATACAACACAAAGTCGCAGTCGCCTTGCAATCAGTCAAAATCTTCTCCATAAACATTTCAAAGGACCAATCACCCCACACAGGAAAAACTATAAAGACAATAAACAGAAGCCAACTTGTGAGGCGAATAAGAAAAATAACAGCGCAAATCGAACAAGACATTTTTGTGTCGTGTTTTCTTTGTCATTGAAATATCTGGTAAGTATTTTTAAGTTTTTCGCGTTAATCAGTAGACGAAAGATTGCGATTCAGGAAAAGTTCGTAGTGGGTGTAGTATTTATTTTATTTATTTTTATTGCTTTTTATAAAAATACAGCAAATGGCGGACTTAATGCTAAAAAGGCATTATCTCCTAGTCAACTAGTAAGAGTGCAAATGTAGTACAGGCTATAAAATATGGCTAAAGACTATAGGAAGAACACTTCCGTAGACCAAAAAGTGGCAGCAGCGTTTTCTGATAAAAGCTATCCAAAACTGCAATCTCCTTGTACCCCTCCTACGACAAGCCAATGTACTGCAGTAGGTTAAAGCAGGCGATTATGATTATGAGGATGAAGTTACTTGCAAAATTAAATCTGATGGTGAAGGTGTTTAACACTTTAGTACTTTGTCATAGCATTTAAAACTGTAAGGCATTCTGTCAATAAAGTTGCTATGACAAAACTAAAGTGATAAGCTATTTTTGTTGCTGACCGTACTCAAATAAACCTTTTTACTATTTTAATTTTCCATTAACTGAGAAGTCGGCAATCAGCACAAACTCTCCATCCCAAAGATCAAAGGCGAGAATAAACGGTACCTAGGTACTCATCTCGCCGAATAAAATGAATAACGATGCAAATCTTTTTTCGACGCAAATTAATTTTAATTTCTAATAATATAATGTTCTTAGGTATTTAAGCTGTTTACATGTTTGCAATATGGACCTTGTCCGAAATAAACAAATTTTATTTATTTTTATTAAATCGAATAAGCTTCTGTTGAGATAACGTGTCGCCACAAAATAGAAAGTTAACAGTAAGAGCTGCTTATGGATCAAATCGCGGTTTCCCGTACACACATATAATGTGTACTTTATATAGATATAATATTATATAATATAAGGAAAATAGGACTTTATGAAATATGAAGTTTATATTTTAGTGCACCTAAATAATTATGGCGGCTATTAGTGGAGCTCGGTGGCGTAGTGGCTTAGCGCCTGGCCCAGCGATTGCGGAAGTTAAGCAACGTTCGCAAGGGTCGGTCATGGGATGGGTGACCAAAAATGTATTATCTCGAGCTTCTCCGTGCTTCGGAAGGCACGTTAAACCGTTGGTCCCGGCTGCATTTGCAGTCGTTAACAACCACCAATCCGCATTAGGCCCGCGTGGTGGGTTATGGCCCATCCTCCTTAATTACCACCCATAAGGACCACCCATAAGTGCATTCTTCTTACATTAACATTTCATTGGTCTTTATTTTACGTTATGTTACGTTAAAAGTAAGATAAATAAAATGTAATAGTTATCCTATAAACTAGCCACTATGATAATTATTTTAAGGTTTAATATGGGGTAGGAGCTGAATCCTTAAATACAGTTTATTCCATAACCTAGTAGGGTCAGCTAAGACTTTATTATAATATTTCCTTTTGCCTTAAACTCTGTACTTGTAACTTGTTTACTATAGCTATTTCTGTTGTGACTATGTAATTTAATTGGCATGAATAAAAAGCTTTATTATTATTTTTAAGGAAGGCCTGTGCCCCAGCAGTGGGGACTTCAAAAATGGCTAATGGACAAATAATTATGTACCTGTAAATAAATGATACCATTGCAAGAAAACATGGTAAAAAAAGATGGTCACAATTACATTAGAGCGTATAAACCTGTACCAAGAGAATAGAAAGGAACTTAAAAAATAAGAATCGATTCATGCCCCATTATATCACTTCTCTTTATTCCACTCGTAGGCTTTTAAGCATACTGTCGTCAACCATTTCAATGACGTCATCCCGACGTAGTATGTAAATGCGGTACGTGGATTGTTTCATTCGCTGAAGCGCAGCGGTTTCGGTAAATTTTAATGACGTGTTGCGTCGCACTGCGGGAAGCCGGGTCTCTACCATACGTAGGGTACGCCTGCTTATCATACGTTATGCCTATTTACATACATGCAGGGTTAGAATCCCACTGGAAGGACGCAACGATTCCGTGGAATTTAGTTTTGGGACGGAAGTTGCAAATATTAATAAAGGTAGCAAACAATTCACGCAGTTAAGACGCATATAAATAAAATAGCTGTTTTTGGATTATGGTAAAGTTCTCAAGTCTAGTTTTTAGATAAATAAGTATGTAAGGATGCTACTTACATTTTTATTTTATTTTTCATAATTTTAGTATACTTTTTTTTTATTTCTGTCAATGATCGACACAGACTGCCCTTCTTAAGCTCTCCGCTGCGTTAAGCGGGACACGCGCGCGGGGCGACATAGATTAGAGCTTACTCATGCACTGCGCAAGCATCTGTCCGTCAAATACCAGCAATCTATATTCCACGGGGGATACCACTTAACGCAGCGAAGGGCCTAAATGTTCTTTCATGTCCCGGGCCAGCTGGAAGAAATTTCAATATGAAATAAGCTGTGCCCTTGTGCTACTCTTCTGTCTATTATTTTTCATGTAAAAATTATGTGTGTACTAAAAATAAATAAAATAATAAGTTTTTTTGTGACTGAGCGACCGCGAAGCGTCTCCGTTTCAGCTTGGGCAAAATGCTTTCGTATGTCCGGATGTCCGGCTGTTACCCTCTACAGGGGCCTAATCGCGCTAATTTTCAACGATAAAACCGAAGCTAATTCGTTACCGTTTCAGTTTCGTTTACAGAAAAATACTCGCTTTAGTTTTGTTAAAATTGTTAAATACTCTGCCTAAGGAGTCTAGAATTACAATCTGGGACAATAATTTAAGTGAAAATTATGTAGCTATACCAAAGATTTTTAGGTAAATATAACCTAAATGACAACATAACGTTTTTGGTTTTATCGTTCAGAATTACCGCGATTGGGCTCGGGTCACATTGCTCAATCAATTCTCGTGAAATTTTGTGACCAAGTTCGATAATTATATATATTTTTTGTCGATTCCTTTTTTTTCAAAATAACGCAAAATAATATGTGGGGTTGAATAGTTAAAAAATATTTAAGTCATTTCAAAAAATTAAAATGTCTCAAACGTGAGATCTGCAGCTCACAGAGCCAAGTACTAGTTTCAAATGTAAAATATGAAACTGATTCAAACTGACTATGTCCTAAATTCTATTTTTCAGAATTAATAAGATAAAACTTGATTATCATCACACACAGAATTGGCCCTCATTCGCATCGCACGTCCATTGAGGCACTCGGCACTCATTTAAACTGCATCCAACTTAATTAATAAGCAACCCACGTCGAGAACCCGATTAAACATCATGCAATTACAAATTCATAAGCAGTAATAATACTGCCATTGATTGCTCGCTCTCAATGTTTGTACGTGGTACTGCACTTAATTGAATCGTAAGTACTTATTTGTTTTTTACAGCAAAAATGGGGTCGGTGTGTGTGGAATTTTTGATGAGTCCGATAGTGCTTAAGATGGAATATCCGCCATGTTGTTAATAAAGTTAGCGTTGGAAAATCGTAGTAATCAAATTTGCCATTTAGGATTCCGTACCCAACTTTTTAGGGTTCCGTACCCACCTTTTTAGGGTTCCGTACCCAACTTTTTTGGGTTCTGTACCCAAAGGATAAAAACCGTGATAGCTAGACAGTTGAAATTTTCACAGATGCTTTGTTTCTGTTGTAACAACAAATACTAAAAACAGAATATAATAAATATTTAAGTGGGGCTCCCATACAACAAATAAGGTCTTTGCCGTTTTTTGGTACGGAACCCTTCGTGCGCGAGTTCTACTCCCACTTGGCCGGTTTTTTTTTCTCTACCTTTATTTATTTTTTAAAAAAGACGGTTTCTCCCACCTCAAAAGGTACCTAATAATTAAAAAGACTCGTATCATATTTTAATTCTTGATGACTTCAAATAAGTCGATAACTAAAATAAGCTCAACAAAGCAGCGATCTGCAAAAGTTTTCTTATTTAATTTTTGTGCGGCATTTTGCAGATAATTAAAGGCACAGCTTAAAACTAACGTCCAACTTTGAACCAGCAAAAAGTTAAGTTAAATAGCGCTGCGACGAAAGTTTAATTCAATATTCGAGTGCAATATTAAAAGCGGATGATTTTGAAAGTGACATGAAAAAGCAGTTGGGTAAGTAATAAAACAATATTGCAAAAGATAAATTCCTGACCGAACTATTATACAATAATGATTATACAGTAATTTTTAACACATTAAAACTAGCCAGCAAAAATACTGCTAACTCGCCAGTCCCATATTCTACAGATTTTAAGTTTCATTATCTAAAAGGTCACAAAAAAGTTTCAACAAAAGAGCAGAAATCGGAACAGAACTGTCTCGCGGCTGAATGGACACTCGGGAGGCTGCACTCCGAGATAATGCCGAGGGCCCGGCTCTGATTACTTCACATTCACACGGCCCGCTTCCCTACTGATGTCTGGAAACGGCAAGACTACAATTTACATCTAAAAAGTAGGTAATATTTTGTAAGTTTGACTGTATAATTATGTATAACGCAGTTGCGAGAAACAAAACAGCGACAATCCCTATGGCGACAGAACGATATTTCGCTACACGTTGTTGCGACAGTACGTACTAGGTACGTTGCGACGAACGTTGCCGCGACAGAATGTTGTAGCGACAGAACATACTCGTAGCTGCGACGAACATTATTGCCACAGCACGTTTTGGCGACGCAATCTTTTATATTGCGATACATGATTTTTTATTTTAAATTAGTTCTCAATCTTTACATGAGAATTTTTGATTAAGGGCGCCACTTGAGGGCTTTAAGAGCCACTCCACTTTGTGAGCTTAATTCGCATATAATCACAAAAAATATATGAGCATTAATTAAATAGAATAAACCTGTCTGAAATGTCTTATTCTAGCTCAACTTTTATATATTTGGAGTAAGTAATTACTTTAGAATTTCGGATATCACAATATTTTCTATTTAACATTGTTGTACCCACGAACATAACATAGTCTACACCCTAAATTCACATCACTGAAGCAACTGTTGTTTCCCTTTCTTGGACAAAAATAATAACATAAGCAATATACTGCACGTGACACAGTATACTCGAGCCGCAGTGCGACACAACACATCATTGAAATTTACTACGATCTCCGGCGTACAGAACTCCAAACCGAGAATGTATTCAATTAGGGTGTACAAACATTAACCCCTTGCCGCTGCCGAGATGGAGTTTAAGTTATGATTCTAGCGGAATTTATTAAACGGCGACAAATAGGTTTTTAAACGTACTTATGTCTGCTATTAAGCTTTTTGCGTGCATTTTGGTTTAACAAACGTCCTAAGTCAAAAAATTCAACGCCTGTCTTAGAAAAGGGGAGTGCGTTCAACGTATTATATTAGGCAAGCTCACCGACAAATATTCTCTTCATTTTCGCAACTTCAATTTTCGCTTTATATACCGATAAATTTCGCCTAATGTAACCGCCATCTCATTACTTCTACGGTAAGAAACAATAACTTTCTGGGAATATAATTTTGGAAATTTCTATTCATTTGCAAGTCATTTATAATGTAGCTTCGAATATTTACATTATCTACATTAATTATCTATATTTATAAAATCGTAAACTGAATGACTGACTGACTGATCTATCAACGCACAGCCCAAACCGCTGGGTCTAGAGACTCCAAATTTGGCACGTAGGTTCCTTATGAGGTCTAGGGGTGCACTAAGAAAGGGTTTTTCAAAATTCACCCCCTAAGAGGGTAAAAAAGGGGATCAAAGTTTCTATTAAAAGTCCCTCAGTTTTGAAGCTAGGATCTTCAAATTTTGTGTTTAGACTGACTATTGAAAATAAATAAATACGGGTCTCAGCGTTTTTCAAAATTCTACCCCCAAAGGGGTCAAAAGGGGGATGAAGTTGTGTATTGAAGAAAATCCTTTATTTTCGAAGTAAAAATCGCTAAATTTATAATTTAGGCTTATGGATGGAAATCTAACGCGACGGGGACGGGGACGGGGACGGGGACGGGGACGGGGACGGGGACGGGGACGGGGACGGGGACGGGGACGGGGACGGGGACGGGGACGGGGACGGGGACGGGGACGGGGACGGGGACGGGGACGGGGACGGGGACGGGGACGGGGACGGGGACGGGGACGGGGACGGGGACGGGGACGGGGACGGGGACGGGGACGGGGACGGGGACGGGGACGGGGACGGGGACGGGGACGGGGACGGGGACGGGGACGGGGACGGGGACGGGGACGGGGACGGGGACGGGGACGGGGACGGGGACGGGGACGGGGACGGGAACGGGAACGGGAACGGGAACGGGAACGGGGACGGGAACGGGAACGGGAACGGGAACGGGAACGGGAACGGGAACGGGAACGGGAACGGGAACGGGAAGCCACGTGCGAGGCCCGCCACACGCGGCAAATGTCTTGCCTCGCCAGTTAGCGCCCTTGGTAGGAACCCGCCTAATACTGGTTGAAGGTTCCCTAAGGATTTTGAAGGTTCCCTAATTATTTTCTTTAATATCCACGCGGACGAAGTCGCGGGCAGAAGCTAAGAAGTATTCTTATAAAAATATACCTACTTCATTTGAAACTTCTACTGTTGCGTTTATTTCAGATGATATTTTATTCTAAAAGAAATAATTACCTAAGTAAATAATAACGTTCAAGCCTTGGAGAAAAATGTTCGCAGGCGGCTATCAAGGCTATCAAGCTGGTCCGCAAAAATATTGTTATAAATTTATTATACCTGAACTGGTGCTAATTAAAGAAAATATACCGGACAGCAATGATATATGTATTGTCAAAATCGTGCTATGATGTGAAGGCTTTACGGTGTGAAAGCTCTCTATATTTGTGAATCTATCTAATCTATATTTGTGTATTCGTATTTAACGTCAAACAAGCAAGTAAATTACAAGCAACTCGGTGGTTTTGCAACTGGAATGATTTATATAGTTGGTTCCTCCTCTTTTCCCTAATTACCAGAACGTTTCGCGGGCTCGTTAAGATTTGCCGCAACAGCCTGACATAATTAATGGTGTACATATTAAGTCATTTTTGATACCGTCTTAATGCATTTATAACGGTACACCTGCTTTCAGAATTTATAATTAACCGTGTCTTGAATTTAAAACCTGATTGGTCGGAAAATTATTACGTGACAGTTTTGGGGCTTCACCCCTTCTTTAATACTTATTAGAGACTCCTTTAGTGGCTTAGAATTTTAATTTTTGTCCTTTAGTATCTTCACATTTTAGAATACGTATACAGCGTTAAATTTTAATCATTTGGTTCCCGCCGTGGAGTGGTTCCACTCATGATTACAAGCACATTTTACTATGGGGCCAACTCTCCTCCTTGTAAAAAAAAATCAGCTGTTCCATACAAAAGTGCAGTGCAGCAGATTTTTTTTGCGAGGAGAGTTGGCCCCATAGTAAAAGTTGCTTGTAATCATGAGTGGAACCACCCCCCGGCGGCGGGAACCAAATGATTAAAATTTCAGCGTGTATAAAGAATACTGCGTCTATAAGAATTTTAAATGTATATAAGAAGTCAAACAAAGGCATTTAGCTGCGCACCGCAGAAGAGCCAAAATGGAAGTCACACAACTCGCGGTGCATACGGCCGAGAAACTTTCCACAACTTTTCTATCATGTGCACTCATCTTAAGCGATAAAAAGTTTTTGCTCTCACAAAAGAAGAACGCTTTATCTAGCAGAGAAAATGTCCGTGGAAAATCAAGAAACGGTGAAGGGGCAACGAGGCGGACGCACCGAGTCGGCTTGTGACCGATCGCGCGGAAACCGACGGACGATCCGCTCGCTCGTCGCACGCACACCTCCGCCATTGTTAGGACGCTAAGCTGGCACTCATTTTTTTCACTGAAATAAATGCAATGTTGAGGTAACCTGCCGTAGAGCATTTCAGACAAACTCTCAAGTTGAAAATCTTTGTAATGGAATGGCATAACTGATTCTAAAAAGACGCATATTATTGTGCCGTATTATTAAATTCGAGCATTAAGCTTCGCGGAATCCATCATTATTTATTGTGAAAATATATGCAGCGTTCCTGGTCATCAGTAGCCGGAATCTCAATCATTCATAGAAATATGTCAAACATGGCGAGTTTCTCTTTAGTTCATCCAAGAAGCATCCAAGAAGTATGATAACAAAAATTAAAATTAATTAAGCCTAACCTTTGGAATGTCTCATTTAAACATCATAATATTTGTACACAAAATATAAGTGGCATTTTCAATAAAATCTTTTCAATTTCTTTTAAAATGAAAACCACTAATACGCTTGGTTATTAAATTACATTGGTTTTCATAGATGTCTGTGATAACTGTTTTCAGTTATTTTTTTTATCAAATTTATTTGATTCTATTTGGTGTTTTTATTAATTAAAATTGTTTGTTTGTTCAGGTTGAATACAGTGCGAAGCTATTTGATACTTCTTACCAACTTGTTTCACTGGGGGGAGTGTAAATAGATATATATTTAGAGGTTTTTAATTTAGTGTTTTCTCATAATGTGTTAATTGTGTCTCTCAGGTGCCGTTAAATTGTTTTAATAACAGTTAGTAAACTACTAGGAACGCCGTAACTACTTCGGTATCCAATATTGAACTAAGTCAAAGGCCGATCCCCAACTTTTGTTCGGCTTAAAATTCCGATCGTCATTTGCTCATGAAGCTGAAGCCTTTTAAACTCGGGTGAGGTCGGCGGTCAACGGAGGCGCGCCGGCAACAAAACAACTGCAATTTTCGACGGACGCACCCGCTAACAAGTTGCTCGCTACGGCCGACTTGCACAAAGCTCCCAGGTCAACTCTTGCCACGTAGTACCTAATAAGTGGAATAGGTATACTGCTGCACACTGCGTTATATGGGCAAGTGCTTCATATATGCATTTCCCAAGTATTTCCATGACGGTAACCATGCAATTTTGTTGCTTTGTTACAGAAAAGTTTCAACTTGCATTGCAACACTGAACAAACATTAAAAATATATTTCAAATAACATGATCCATAGTATTCCTGCAATTCGTATAGACCTAATAATTAAATTTAATCTAATACACGAAATTTTATCATTTGGTTCTCGCAGTGGGGTGGTTCCACTCATGATTACACAAGCAACTTATACTATGGGGCCAACTCTGATATCGTTAAAGAAAAATAAGGTGTTCAATAAATTTCACGCTGCTTTATTCAACTTTAATCTATTTGAAAGGACCGGCCATCGTAAAAAAATTGGGAGCAATTGATAGAACCAGCCAGTTGATTTGGCACCGTCGAGTTGGCGCGACAAAGTACGTATGATGTTCAGCTAATTCTGAGGTCGACTGTACCAAACTACCTACTGTGTGTATTCCCAGTTTTCGAGCCAACCCTCGCTAACAACTTGTTCGACCCGTCCAACTTTCACAAAGTTCCAGAATCAATTTAGTTTACTTTTGTAACACTCAATAAAATGAATGAATGAATGAATGAATGATTTAAAGTAACTACTATGAATAGCAATAATTATTTACTGTTTTCATGCTTTTTACTTTATTAGAATTCTTAATGTTAGAGATTTAAAAATTTATACTTATTCATCGGTTGCTTAGCTAGAGATTTATGCTGTGCTGTTTCGTTCTTTCTTTAAATATACTCGTACCTTATTCGGGATATATTTTTTTCCTTTTTCGAATTTTTTTTATATTTTTACCTGCTATAAAACGGAGAAGGTAGGAGGTATATTGGTTTAGTGTGAGAGGTTGTTTAATTTTTAGATGCGGTTTTCCTTATTAGATAGGTGTATGAGATAGATAGGTGTTATAGTGTTTTGGCGCTAGGGGGCGCTGCAGTTATCATGTTCCCATTTATTTCCAGAACGGGACCTATGTATTCTTAATAAGTTTAAAATCAAAAGCAATATTAAATAAAAAAAAACAAAAAACCGACTTCAAAAAACCTACCTCTAAAAAGCAAGAAATAATATTCGTAATAATAAAAATACGTCTATTGAAGTCGGGTGGGGCTGGAGTACAAATTCCTTTTTTTTTATTCTAAAAGCCCCACCCGACTTCAATAGACGTATTTTTATTATTACGAATATTATTTCTTGCTTTTTAGAGGTAGGTTTTTTGAAGTCGGTTTTTTGTTTTTTTTTAAACAATTTTTTATTTTTTTATTTTTAGTGTAGGTACCTTGTAGGTAAGGTATATTATATATGTAGAAAAATCGGCTCAGCCAAACGTAAGATAATCGCGGAGAAACATACTTAAATACGGGTCAAACTGAGAACCTCCTTTTTTAAGTCGGTTAAAAACTACACTTAAGATATCCCTCTTCCAACAAAAAAATTATTATCTTATTCAGTTCATAAACCAAGAAGTAATACGGCCAATCATCGAGGTAATACACACAAAATCATACTATTTTCGTGCTTTTTTCAAAATTACTTGAAAAGTACTGAACCGATTTCCAAATTTAAAAAAATGGGACCAACTTGGGAGTTTACCTAATGTAATAACGTTTGAATCATTTCAATCGGTCCAGCCGTCTTCGAGTAATCGGTGGACATACACAAAAAAAAAAATATACAGACGAACATAGAACCTCCTCCTCCTCCTCCTCCTTTTTTGGAAGTCGGTTAAAAAACAACAGCGGTTAAAAAAGTTATTCTTTATTAAAAAAAAACAATATTTTTTTAGAAATGTTCCTGATTAAATTATGTACAAGTCACAATTTTATTATAGGTATATAAGTATTGACGTACCTATTAATTTATTTTTGTATGTAAGTAGGGACTATTCGAAGCTTTCTGAATATTTAGCTAAGTCACTAAAAAAAAATAGTTATTTTATGAAACTAAATTGTAAACCACTTTATCTAAAAAAGGAATCAATACAATTAATATCATTTTTCAACAAAAGATTTATTGAAGCTAATCAACATAATGAACCCGAAAAATTCTTCGTCCAAGAACTCGAAGCATAGAATAAGTAGGTACCTAATTGTGGCGTCCCTCGTAAATTCCGCGTTCAAATACAAAAGGAGACCATTTCGTTCAGTTATAGTCCCTCTGTCTTTGGATACAATAGGAGCAAAATATACTGAAACTGCAAAATGGGTTCACATTGGGTTGTCATCTGAAATGTTTCCTACGTTTGGAGTTTATTTACCAAACTGACTGGGACAACTTTTACTAGCTTTGCGAAGCGAATTCGTCTAGACTAGATGTTTCGTGTTCACATTGCTGCACTTATTGACCAAGCGAGGCGAAGCACGTGCGAAGCGTCTCCGCCAGCTTGGGCAAAAATGCTTTCGTATGTCTGTCCGTTTGTTCTCCACTATTTCTCAACCGATTCTCGTGAAATTTTGTGAGCAGGTTCAATAAAAATAATTAGCAGCTGTTAGCAGCAATAAATCAGCTGTTCCATACATTAAGGTCTTTTTGTATGGAACAGCTGATTTCTTTTTGCGAGGAGGAGAGTTGGCCCCATAGTAAAAGTTGCTTGTAATCATGAGTGGAACCAGCCCACGGCGGGAACCAAATGATTAAAATTTCACGCTGTATAGAATTTTAGTCGATTCAGTTTTTTGAAATTTCACGTAAAAAAAACATATTACAGCCATTTCGAAAATTTTCAAAAATGTCACAAACGCGAGTTCTACCACAGAATACATAATAGTACAAGTGTTCTACAGCTCACAGAGCCACTAGTATAAATTGCAATGTCAGACATTTACCACGGATTTTAGGTAGCTTTTATTAGTTATTCACAAAACCTTCTGTAGCACATAGTTATAAACAAAACACTCACCACCATACTTCTACATATATCTATTTTCTAAAAGAGCAAGCTAGTATTTTACTTATTAAGAAACCGAACGAACGAAGTTTCAGATAAAAGTTTTTAGTTTGGTCATTTGCAAACCTAATTTGAAAAAATATCCTTCCACATCCCGCTGTAGCTCGAATATAACCTCATTCGACACCGCTCCGTCAGCGGCGATAGCACTATTTATCAGACCTTTGTCTCGCAGGACAGTCGCACGACTAATTGCTGCGTCTCCCCTCCCTGTGACGTCATCTGCCACGTGATAAATAAGCGCTGATTACGGGAGGCAGCGCGCACTGTATTAGCAGCTTACTCAATATGTCAAAGAACCATAGTAAATCATTGTGAAGCCGCACCAGGAAATTAACAGACTTACGGGTGTTTGTTTGGGTGTGTGTAGTTTACGATGGTAACCGCCAGGAGCGCTGTTCTAATTTTTGTTAGCAAGTCGCAAGCGTATTTCATACCACAAAGTATTTAATTTTACCTTTTCGCAGGTGGTATCTAAACAGGTACGGGTGGCAGATAGCATTTTGTTTTATTCAATTGTTTTAGCACTTAAAAATATTTATTTATAGAATAACCAAAGAAGAAAATAAAAACTACACGTAATAAAGCATTGCTCTACCGCCAAAATCCTTACCCAACTCACGTCAACTGCAAATTAAATCTCGTCGATTAATCTCCAAATCAATCTCTCTTGGGACATTACAAATTGGCTTCTTATCTTATCCCCCATAAATTCTTGTTTGTTTTGTGGAATTTTTGTCCCCTCGCCCGTATCCACAAAGATAATCGGTTATTTTCGTACGACCGCAGCCAGGAAACGATTTGGACGCAAATATTTTTCTCTTCAGCAGGATGCGCTCGTTTGAAAGTATTTTAAAGCGTCTACGCAACGAAATATTGTTGATACATTTTTGTATTTTAATTTTTATAAATCAAGCTTGAATTCTGAAGAAATTTTTTATTTTCATCATAGTTTAAATAGGTACCTAATTTAAAATAATTAATATTAGTTAACAAGGAATCATAAAAACTTTTTATTCCAAAATATGTTTAATCGTCTGTAATAAATAGTAATTTATTATTATTGTTGTTATTAGATGGTACCTATACACTAGAAAAAATCGACTCACCCGTAGCACTTCAGATGGGATGACTGTACTACGGGTGATGCTATTTTTATATATTATATTAGATATTTTTTCTAGCATATCAATCTTATTATAAAAAAATTGCATTGTGAATGCGAAAAATCTAAAATTTTATAATATTTTTTCACCCTTTTCATGTCTTTATTGTAACGTCTTGTTTATTCTATAGCAGGATTCGCTTCAGAAATAATGAGATTACGAAAATTAAATAAACAAACCGGCACCTGCTCTTGTTATCGATAACCCGAGGCGTTTGTATAAACTTGCAAATTGGATAAAAAGTTCCCAACACGAAACAGGATACGCCTTAAATATTAAAAGCTGAGATAAGGACAGTGGGAGAAACTTTTTGGTGTTCTACGTCACCAGGCTAAGAGATTGGGCAAAATGCAGGTCTGCGTCTTGAAGTAAGCTGGAGAAAAGAGAAAATGGTGGTAAAATTCGAAATGAACGATAATCACAGAACAGTTCGGACTTTTAGTATTAAGAGATGGTAAATCTAAGATTTTACTGGAAAATCTTTGGATTTACGTAAGTTCGGGGTCTTACAGTAACATATACTTACCTAACTTTTATTAGCGAGAGAGGCGTGCTTTCATTTGTTTTGCTTGTATTCATGAGTTGTGTTTGTTTATTAGGAAAGGAAAAAGCCAATAAAGAGCTTTTCTTTTTTTTTTCAATTCAATTCAATATATTTATTGCTGTAAACTGTGTACAAATTTTTGCAGGTTACATTGCAGATTAGTATTTAGGTAACAACGTACACCCATAACGGGTATGCAATATTTATCTTTTAAACTAAAACTCATACTTAAAACTAAACAATATGAAATATATCAGTGTTTAGATGCATAGTACTCATCTAAGGTGTAAAATACATTATTGAAAAGCCATTTTTAGGTGAGTATTTAATTTTTGGTAAATCCAGAGCCTTAATATCTGCAGGCAAATTATTAAATATTTTAATGCCAGTGCTGAAGGCACTCTTATGTTATAAATGGTTTTTACGAAATACATACAGTAAAGACGCTTCCAATGTAACCGAATGATATTTGACCAGTTTTCCAGTTTCATTTTTAACAAACTCTTATCCTTTCTTCAGAAATTTCTTATTGATAAATTTATTTCACAGCTAAAGTTTGGATTCTTTATAATTATCTATGCCACAGAAGTTCCTACTTTTATTACAAAGGCACTTTGTTAGTCTGTAATTTGGCGTAATTTAATCAAAGTTCCGGAGCACCCATGAGCCCGCTTCCTTTAAAAACTGAAATATCTAAAACTTCGCGATGACGAAAGGCTAATCAAATTCCACAACTTCGTCACTCCGACTTCCAGATTCAATTATGAGATATATACGGATCGTCCTACTATCTGTTATGCCTATAACTTTGCTTGTCAGCTTGTTGACAGCTATTCATATACGTAGGTACTTTAGGATGAAGATTACTTCAAGTATGATTTTCAACACGATTTTTACAAATTGAAAGACATTCATTCTCATCATTTCACAGTGTTGATTTATTAAATAATAAGAGTAAAATGTGGAACGCGGTATCAAAATATGGAAATAAGTCAAGCTATCACACAAACTGTAAAAAATATGCAATATAATGATTAAAATTTATTGATTTCTTCTTTTCATTTCTTTTCAAAAGCCCTTCATTCATGTATGATCGTTTTAATTATTACTGTTTAGTTTCTTATTACACTTTTTTCATACAAATCTACTCTCAAAGATAGATGAAGAGTTAAAATCATATTCCGCAGCGGGTGAAGTTCGCAGATTCAATTAGCAGATACGCCCCGCGCTGTCACCGGCCTCCCGCGAACTATCATCTGTGCTGTGTTTGTTGTCTCACTAAAGATTGAAAAAGAACTTATTTGTAACAGTTAACAACATTTACTCACCATTTATAAAGTCTCACCTAACTGGTAATATAAGTTTTTTAGCATAAATTCAAAAACGTTGAAGGTATGGTCGAAGCTGAACTTAGCATCTAATTATCAGGATTAGGGCAACGAGACTTGCGCGGGCTACTCAACAACTTCTAAACCTTGTGATTCGAAATCATGAGTCCTAAACCTACGTATATGAACATTGACTGCAGTTACAAATAAAGCTTGAATCGTTCGGAATTCAATTTCTAAAACTTCTATAACTTCACTATCCATACGCTATTCTTTGTTTACACAACAGCTGTCGTCGCATCACGCTCTGATTTCACTCCCCGCAACAAAGTGAATAAAGTAGCTACAACGTCGGCGGCGACGCGTTTGTCTCACAAACAACGTGCACTTACCTACGATCGGTGTATCCAGGTCAGGACCCACTTGCAACTACCCAAATACGTTTGTGTATGCAACAAAGGAAATAATAGTGCTAATTACTCTAGTTCCACTATTTCCCTTCGTCCACTAGGATCCCCTGCTGCCAGACACCCCTGGGATTCATGTGGATATCTTGTCCACGTGGATCCCCTGCAATAGCGGCGTGGGTTTCACGATGGTCAATGTAAGAAGTGTAATTATAAATATCAGTTATTAATTGTGTCAACTGTTTGTTATACCAAATAGATAAAATAAAATATTTTTTTGGTATTACGTACAGAGGAGCGCACGTCAGACGTAACATGAGACCGTCTTTATACCCTACCTACGTAATAAAATCAGTTGTCGCAGTTTACCTAACTGTTTAGCTTGATGTGCGCTAGCTTTTACATTGTGTGCAGTACCAAAACAAAACTTTACTTCAAAACTTTTCTTGTTAATAACCACTCTGCACTTAAACACTCTGAAACTAAGTGAATCACAAAACCTTGATACTAACTGAGCAACAAATTGGAACAGCAACAGCGCAGAATCAGCCACAGCATGTAGCGTCAACAACAAACTGTACGACGACAACACAAATAAATACGAGAGCTGACTGCGGACCAGCCAGTTATAACTACAAAGTAAAAGTTTTGGAAAATAATTAATTTTAGTTTGTAAGGTATCATTTAGTAGGGACAGTAATTTAATGTAAATTACGAGTATTATATTTATGAATAAAACTAAACTTTCTGAAGAAATAACAATTAACGACAATGTATTAGAAATTGACACACGGCGAATAGGAAGGGAAAAATTATACAGTAAATTCAAGAGCAAAGTCCGCAAGTTGACTAACTATTACAGCTTTCCATACCATAACCATATCAAATTTAAATAAAATCAGATTTAATGAAGAGGTCATTTGTATGGAAAACCATTAGTGGTCCCTATTTTCTATTGAGCAGTATAAAAATAACCATTCGTTTCACACAGAGATGCTGACTGGTCTAATATTGTTTCTTCGTACGTAATTGAACCACTCCACATATGCCTCCACAAACAAAATGCACCTAAGGCCGTCTAATTCAGGTTGAAACTCGATTGCAACTTCCCAAATATGTTTTAGTGCATTTGCAACCTCGCCGGAAATGGAAATAGCCACCTGGATTAGCTATTTCATTAAATTGATGCTTACTAAAATACGTTGTAAGTACTTCGTATTATGTAGGTATGATTTTAATGTTCTTCACATAGTGCGGTTTTTTTACTAAGGTCTACACTAGAAAAAAACTGCCAGCTGCAATATTCCAGTTTGGATGCAGTTTTATGCAGTTGGCGCTTACTGCATTAAAACAGCAAACCATTGTTTTCCTAATATATATGTAGATTTATCAAAAAAACAAAATCCTGAAACATCTAAAGAACATAACAGATTAGATACAAATTACGTATCAGCTGTAACTATAATGTTTCGATTGCAAAATCATAGAGAAAGCAATCATAATAATGAACAATGATACAAATAAGTATTTCATATAAGAAATGCTACTGACACTTAACATATTGTATAACTTTTAATTACTGAGCGGCTACAGAGTTTTAAAAGGCTTGCCGAGCGCGGAAGTCCTTCACGCGTCCCATGCTCAAAGAAAATAATAAAAGGAAGGCCGGAGAAGTAATTTTAATTTTACAGAAAAATGTGGATGGGTATGAAACGGGTTTTATGGGAAATAAAGGCCAAATCTTTTATATGGGGAGAAGGGCTTTATAACACTCATTGCTGGTTGAGTGACAGCTGGGAATAGTCTAGAATAGAACCTAGTCTTCATGAAAAGAAAATTAAATTGAAGTTTTTTTTTTGTTCTGACGAAGTAATTTAGATAGAGAAAAGTGATTTTACAAACATGAATTTGAAAAGCATAATATTAAATCATGTATGAAATAAACATTTTTTTATTACCTCATTTCAGTTAAAAGCAACTTAAATACGCGGAAAAATATGCGCAAAATTAAAAGTGCTGATTTTATGACACTAGCCGAAACAAAACAGCTTCATATTTAGCCATAAAGTTAATATACCTTCCGCTAGGTATATTAACTTTATATATTTAGCGCATCTTTGATTTATGACCCAAAATTGAAATATGAGTAGGTACATAATGCATAATATTTAAGATGGTTAATTTCCGTATGCCATTTCAGTCTCCTTTGATGAAAATGTAACAATTTCAGTAATCGGAACCGATGTCAAGTACTATCTGCGGCTAAGATCTATAATTAAACATCCGCCTTTGATCTCCTGATAAGTTAGCCGATGACGCGTTTGTATCCAATATTAACAATTTCATTAAGGGATGTCCGGTTATATTGGAATTATGTGATGAATTTTAATCAGCCTGTGCACATCGAAATATTCATATCACTGAGTACCTAGGTATATTTATAGCTAGTAATTTGGAATATAGTTTAGTATTTAGCGGTGTTGTGACATATTCAATATTTATACAGTAGATAAAAAAATATCTTTAAGTATATAAATTGGTATATAACATAATACTTATCTATTTACTCATTATTTACAACTAATGTATTTCAACCGGCTGTTATTTACCAACCTATTTACACAGTGAACCCGATAATGCACTGTGAATTATCGGATTCACTGTATAAAAAGGTATTAGCATAGAAAATTTACACTGCAAAAATTAAAACGATTCGTCCTAAAGTATAACCTTGAAGAAATTGCAATTCATCCAATATTGTTATTGAGTTGTAAGAGATTATCAATAAGTATGGAAAGATTTCGTTGAGTTCGGTGAACGCCCTTTCCATTGTATTAATGACGAGTATACGTATTATTTTAAAAACCTTTCAAACCGTTTGTAAAGACGATAGAGGTACCTTTTACTTGCCATTTTCTGTAGCAAAATGGCGAATTCTCGTCCAAGCTAAAAGCAAAGCCACATAGCGAGTGTCCGCCACCAATCTTTATCTCCAAGGTGTACTCGTTTGCAGTGAGCTCTGGCTTGCCCTAAAATGCTTCGACTAATGAAGCTTTGTGGGCCTACTCCCGTCAAAACGTTCTCAGCAACCACCTAGCTTTACATTCAATTCTGTATTTTGTATACAAAACTTTACCACAGTACATATATAAGTTTTCGAAAAACTCATATTATGTACTGTGACTTTACGTTTTATCTGAGATTTTACTAGACTAGACAGTATTATTCCATACCCTCTTTGGTTTTATGGAGTGAGCATTGTTAAACTTACTTCGTATGTACAGACATCAATAGCAATCAATCAAGCACATACACGGTACATTTTTCTAACATATCATATTAATACTTGATCAATAATGATTATATTATAAACTCCTACTTTTATTTTGAAATAAATAAGTAGAGTATTTTTTCATACAACACTCCATGATTTAAATTTTGGTATAATTTTGTTATTTTAGTGTAATTTGACTTGAATGTAATGGAATCAATGTCATACATAGTTAACTATATCTTGTGGCAATGGCCACGTCCACCCAGCCCGATAATTATCTACTGGCCAAGGTTTAATGGAGCGAGCCTTGTTGCATAAGGCTTACGGTGATGCCCGGACACCCTTAATTAACGAATTTAAGCCACATTACTATGCTTAGTGAAATTAAGCCCGTTAAGTATTTTGTTGAATGTATAAAAGTAACAAGTGAATATCAAAATAATTAATAAGTTATTTTTTTAATTCTAGATTACTCATTACGCTATTTTTATATAATACTAAATAATAATACTAAAAAATACGATTCGCACCAGATTATATTCTTGGACGGGACTCAAATCCGCGACCTTTGGAAGTCCGGTCTAATGATTGACCACTGTGCTACCGAGTCACTTCGATTTCTGTCCGAGAATATGATAAGCCCCAAAGACCTATATGTGTTTGGACTACAACAATATCATTTTGTAGTCGTTTTAATTAGGTGACATAGGTTTTGCTAATGAAACTAAAATTTTTAGCCAAAGAAACATAGGTCGAAAAACGCCAAACAAAAATTTGTCCTCACATAGGTACTAACTAGACATTTTAAAACATTCTATTTGTTTGGGAAAATATTTCGTTTTGATTCAATAAAATTTGAGCTACAACTTACATTAAAAATATTGCCCTAACATTAAATTGTACCCAACATTGAAATGTTGAACCCCAGCTTAATTTATGAGAGCAAAAACTAAACCAAAATAGTAAGGGACTTATGATTCATGAGAGGGCACTTCACACAAAAGAACTTCAGGATCGTGGATTCATGACATGATTAATTCAATAGTCGATATATCAGACGACATCACCCTGTCGCAAAAACCTTTCAGATATAATCAAGCTGGCAATGACAAATGAAAGGGCGTGAAAAGTAGAAAGAGGGATCGCAGATCTAGAATACACCTGTTACTCCCATACTTGACTAAAGTAAGTAGAAAGAAACATTCGTCTTAGAACTTTTAGCGAGGAGTTCCTATACTCCTCAAAAATGGTCCTCCATTTTATAAATTTAGTTGTGACAAAAATATTACATTTAAGTACTATAAAATGACGTTAAAAACTTAATCGATAAGATATTGTATTGTTATTGACCGGAGCAAGTAGCAAGAACTATTCATCTCATTATGACATACATAAATCGACTATTACAAAATACATTAAAGTGCAAATAAATACTCTAATGAACTAAAGCGAGTAAACAATATTTCATTGTATATAGGTATCCCTCAAATATTACAGTTTTAGGCATCATGATATTTAATAGATCAGTATAGTTCAGTACAAATAAAAGCTAAGTACGCTGATCAATCATACTGCAATTCGCCAGCATGCTCGGTAAAAAACTCTCAAAATGAAATTGCTAATTCCGCTGTGCTCCAGGCCGCATATTTTTCAAGCGAGCTGCTGCTTGCATAAAGTTGAAATTGTAACACCTCCATTTTTTCTATGAGATCGTTAGCTTTTGAGCTTGCCAACTAAATGTTTGGCGTATTGGTAACAGTGTATATAGTGATATCTTCAAAGTATTAAAAATTATTCTCATCCTACGTATTTTCGGTACCTTAACGTTTTAAACAATAGTTTCTATTACTTTTTACACATGTTAAATCTGAGTGATTTTGTGTATATGTACTTACTCTTGTATTTAATAATAGTCATCATTTTAGTACGGTCCAAACACATCCCTATGACGACTTTGCGTCCTACTATCTCTATTTATTTGCAACATAACATTATTTGAAGTAGCAATTAAGTTCTTAATGTTTAGTTTGTTATTTAATTTAATAGGAAAATATTCCTCCAAGCAAAAGATTCTACGTTGCAAAAGCCGTTGAGATTGAGAGTTCATATTCGCTGAATCAACGAAGAACAGCAGGAGCTGACATCACTTAAAATTTTATTAGCCTCTTTAAACATGCTGAGTGAATAAAACTATTGTCTTTGTATCATATTACTATGCACTTTGCAACTACAGTATTGCAATTTCTCCGAAGTGATAATCTTTTCACGGTTTTAAAAGTTACTATCCATTTTTTTGCCGCGTAAGTATTAAAATTTTCATTCGTGTCCCTTTTTGGAACCACTATTTTAGCTAGACAATTGCCATTTTGTTCCTATAAATTAGCCTGCGTAATAACCATGTTTTCATTAACCATGATTAACTATTATACCCGAATGAACTAACTAACTAAGCAATTATAATGGTAAATACTCACTTAACTACGCTGTTGGCGTCCGATGGCGTTATTTAAACTCAGTAATTACCCATTGCTCACGCATGAACTGAATGGGTAATATTGAATATCGATACACATTTTTAGAGAACAAGTCATGAACTTTTTGTTTGGCTGAAATTTACTGATTATTTTGTATTAAGTACACTCATTAAAAACTATAAAACTTTCACTCATTAAAAACTAAAAAACTTTAACTTCTTTTCTTACTTGATGATATGACAATTTATTAGAAGCCAGAAAAATCAAACCAAAGATATTTACACCGATAACTTATCAGAATGCGATTTATTTACCAATGATGCCAAACTTTATTTCCATAGTTATGCCATCTGCTCTCAATGGCCATCACCTGAAACAAAACGTGGAGTCTAACCAATATTAAATGCTGTGTCGGAAAGCACCGATGCATTTACGCGCGAGCGACGCGAATATTGAATTACCCTCACAGAGCTTGTAGCGGCCACCAGCAAAAAGTGTGCGACGCATTCAGGTGACCAATGCAGTAGCGTATCAGAATGTTTTGAAGCCTAATCTTGTTGAAATTATGTTCCGATCAATTCAATTTGAAACAGATTTTGTGGATTATTTACTTGTTATAATTATTATTACTGTAGAAGTAATAAAAAAGTGGCCCTAGAAGTCCCCCTTGCAACACAACTTTTTCCTTGTGATCGTCTAGTTACCAGACTTTTTTATTAGTGGAAATTTAAACTAAATTACCTCTAAAACAAGAAGGAGAAAAGAATTCGTCGTGCAATCCGGACTCTATAGTATATTTTTTTAATAAACTGTTTGAATTTACATTTTCAGCATTTGGATCGCAGTGCGTTACCATGCGGCAAACAATCACCGCATCTCACTAACTTTTTGAGCAGACGACTTATTGTACTTACATAGTACTTATTATCATCTGTGGTACCTACATAATGTACCTACTAAACAATAATATCACGCCTGTTTGGTTTCACTCATAGAAATAGAATGTCAATAAACAGGTGATCCGAAAAACGAATGTATGCATTTTATATGAGATACGTAAAATTTGACTTACATACATAAAATATGACTATATTATGGCAAAGGAAATTAATAACTTATGTTCCATACTGTTTTCCTCGTCGAAAAACGAATAAATGTAGCGAAATTTGGTTTTAGAGAAATGTGTGGCAATATCTTATTTACCTGTGAAAAGTGTGATTAGTTGGATTGTTTCTTTTTGTCAAATCCCAATCACTAACAGAACAGGACACCATGACTCTACGATACCCTTATTTAAAATTCTAATCAAGATTACCAAATATTTTAAAGAAATTGTGATTGCTCTTTTAGGTAGGCGGGACGCTAGGGGCTCTTACTGTAAAAAATGTTGGCACATTGTCACTTGATCTTTTGTCTCTTTTTTTCATAGACCGTGTCCGTATAATGTTAACTTCTCTTTTCCACGCTATGTTAGTCTTCTTGAGCGCAGCGAAAATTTTTCTAAGTCTATGGTTGCACTATTAAACTTTCCACTTGTTATAAAAAATCTTGAGCTTATTTTTTTTTTACTATTAGAGAAGGTTTACGAAGGTTTGAACATTGCGTTGTCCAAGCAGAAACGATGCACGCTCGGATGCCGTGAATATCGAATTACCTTCACAGAGCTCCAGCCAGGTCCACCTGTGAAAATACCCGTTGGCTCATGTGACAGCTGTAAGCCCCAATGATAATATATTTTGATCGGCCGGCTATAAATTCGACGGGAATGTCGATGAATCAGCTAAAGGAAAATATTATGGACGTATGTACTTCCAGACTTAATGATATGATTATTCGACCATTTTACACAACTTTGCCCTAAACATAATTTTGATCCATGTCAGTACATACGAACATACAGCAAGTATAGTGCAGGTTGCATAAATATTATTTATATCTTAATAAAACAAATCAAAATCAACAACCGGAACGGAGTTTTGATCACATTAACATTTTGGGTAAGTAGTAGGTACATTATCTATAAAGTGCATTTAAGTACCTATTTATACATTTACAAGTCCTTTTTCTTTACCGAGAATCAGCTTATTCGTTTGAAATCTTATACCGCCAAATTTAAAATATTTGCCATTATTTTCTCTGTAAAATTTTTGAATAACTTTTATTTTATTTGGTTAATAATTTAACAGACTGATATTTTTTATCTGAAAAATCAGCCCAATAAGTGATTAGCTTATATGAGAACCATGGAGGTGATATGAGTTGATCTGCATTCATTTATGTACCTTCATGAGAAAGGAATCTTGGTGGTACATCAGTGAATGAGGTTTTAGACTGATACACCCTCATGAGAGCCATGGAGGTGATATGGGTTGATCCATAATAGTATTATGTTTGTTGTTATCGTTACTGATTGATTGAATAACGCCATTGACGTGGGCCGACATGACATTCGATGACAGAGTGGCTGCGGTCACGCACGCGGTAAAGTGCCGTAAATACCCCGCCTACCGTGTTATTCTCAATAAGTATTATGTCTTTGCCATTGTTCGAAATGGTACACTTTCCGAGTTACTTAATGAATCAGCAGCGACTAGAAACCAAAAAACGCTCGAAAACCAAATATTATTTATTCTGTGAAAGCTTAATACAAATACTACCTGTATTATACTTTATTTTCACTAATATCGACTTTCGATGACCTCTCTTATCATTTAATATAAGTAGGTACTTACTTACACCAACTGGTGTCTTATCATTTTTGCAGTAATATTAAATAATGTTCATCATATTTCATAGTGTATATAGTATATAGTCATTGCCTATATCCAAAGAATATTCATTTACAAAATAATCGTTACATTGTCTGTGAATTCTCCTGTCTTGTCGTCTTGTACAATATTGTCTTGTCTATCCAGGCATATCTATGATCCAGCCAGCCTGACATGACATGACACGACACGACATCGATTGACGGATCGTTTGAGTGATGCGGAAATTACATGACATGTGTATGTTGAATCCACCGTCTAAATAAGTTTATGGTTGAAAACATAAAGTTAATATACCTAGAAAATCAATTTAAAACAGAGAAGTACAATACACCCAACTGGCGCTTTACCGCTCCTAAGGTCAAAATCGCGTGCACGCCGTGCATTAACATAATAGTTCTCCACGCCCTGGGGTGATGCGCGCGCATATGAACTTTTCAGCAAAGTGGTAAAGCACGTCAGTGGCTTTGTTATACCTGTTAACAGTACATTATGAAACAAGTTAGCTTAGGTTGCTCATTGCACACAAGGTTGTGGGTTGCAGCCCGAGCCGTAGGCGAAGGCGTAACTTAGCCGAGTGTGTAATAAGCAAGAGCTCACGAGTTTCATAAGACGTTTTGCAACACATTTGCGAGGAAAAAACAAATTAATTTACCACACAGCAACAAATACGACAAAAACAAAATATTTATGATAATTATGGGAAAAGGCGCGCATTTTTTTTTATTTTTTTTACACGCCCCACGCAAGAATATTTTGCGAACAAAGAGGTCAGAGAGCATACAGTCTACTTCAAAATTATAATTTTAAGTGATAAAATTTAAATATTTTAATATTTTATAACAAAATATTCTGAATTGTGAATAATTTGATAATAATAAATAATAAATATTTGTTAGACTTAATTAAGAACTTACACATTTATTTATTCCAAAAATTTAGGTATATGAATTTTCAGCAGCATAAAACCTCTTTGTTGTTACTAAAAAAATAACTGTATTACCCGGCTAAATTGGGAATGCTCTGTTTACTCTCATAGAACTTGCAGTAAGGTACTAATTTAACTTTGTAGGGTTAATTCTATAACGTACTAGTGTTTTAAATATTATTGCACGCGTTTGTTATAGCTCGGTTTATGGCCCTAAAAGCGATGTATTAGGGCTCACTTTACGAACAAGTGTGTTGAAAAATAATTATCCTAACTGGGGCTTTGGGTTTTGTACATGGCTCTAAACTAGCCTCCTTAATAATAAAGATTGAATATTAGCAGATGTATAGTTACACAGTGTTTTGTCACTTTCTTTTCAATGTCAAACTCAAATAATTTGACAGAGAGTAACCATTATGTAACTATACATCTGCTATACAATCTTTATTAGTAAGGGGGTAGCTGTACAGTAATAAGTTCCGAGAAACCACATAATGTATCAGAACCGATGAACCAACATAGAATGGATTTCATTTGGATAAGCAGTGAGCCACAAATAATCTAGCTTTCAGGTTATATTCTGTTACATATTTTGATATTTGATAATACTCTATATGATTGCTGAATTTCACACCATAATAAGATAACCAATCAAAGCGACGTACAAAATCACAGTCGATGGATCTCCATCGAGTCTTTTCTCATCTGAGAAAAAGACTACGAAGAGCTTCGCAAAAATCCGCTTTCGTATAATAAAAGATAAATACAACTTCCCAATAAAGTAAAGCAAAAAACTGTCCGTATTAAGATAATTAATATATTAGAAAAAATACTAGAAAAAATCGACTCACCCGTAGCACCTCAGACGGAATGCTACGGTGCTACGGGTGCTACGGTGCTACGGGTGAGTCGTTTTTTCCTAGTTTTTTTTCTAAATTATATATTAAAAACTTATCTTAAGATAAGAATGCCTTAAGTCAAAAAATTCAACAACCGACCGTATTGTATTAAGACAGTACTCCGACTGCCAAAAAACGACCATTTCCCATAAAATAAATCGAACAGTAGTATTTTTGGTAAGTGGTCTCGTAACTCACGCACCGTTGACATATTTTTCACTCTTTAACAGCTCGGGCTGGCTATCGATGACTGACAGGGGACGACAATCGGTGACAGCTCTTACCTGCTATGCTTGATCTACAGTACGAGTGGCGAGCGAGCAATCAATATAAAAGTTGACAACTTTATTTGACGCTGTGTTTTGACTCTCTTGATTTTATAAGCGAATTTATAAAACTGGTGGAATCCCGGAAAATGTACAAACGACGGAACATCATTCTATAAAGGTTGAACTTGATACTGTCTATATGCCCTACGTAATAAAAGCCATTTTCACTTGACGTGTTCAATTGTTTAACAACTTGACGTGCTGTCGTGTGTACCTACATGCACTATACGAATAAAGTCCCAGTTTTACAATCCACGTACCCAATTATTTTTTGAAAAACCGAGTGTCCAGAAAAATTCACCATTCGATCGATCGAAATAGTTATCAGAAATCATGTTTTCTGCATCTCAAACAATATCGTATAAACGACACATCCCAATCAAACTATATGTCTTTATCTACCTCCGTAATTTTTTTTACAGCCGAAGAAAATAAAGGGCTGCTTAAGGATACCTACTTATGTATAAGATAAAGTTCTCTGACAAAGATAGCTCAGATGATACGAGGTCTCGATGACAGTAAAGTGGCGGTTTGGAAGTGGTACTTGAGTATTCTTTGCCGATGGGTTCAAGAGATTGGATTATGTAAGTTATTGAAAATGTCGATCTTTAGAGTATGATAACATCAATGAAAATAATTGACTAAAATCAGTTTCTCTTAGGTTGATTAGATTAAAACCTATAAACAAAATAAATTGTTAATAAACACCGGAAAGTGAGATTGTAATACTTATACAAGTTTTTTTTTTCTTTATTGAGGGACAAACAGTCACACAATTTATACATATTGCAAAAAAAAACATGATGTACTTAAAGACCTATAGTTCCCTAGAATTATTATACATGTAAAGATATAAAGTTATCGTGAAATTCAACTTAAGTAGATTTATGTATGCCAAAAGATTTAGTTAAGTGTAAGCTTAAATAATTTTTCAATTTACTAAAGTAGATACTTAATTAATAAAGTAGGATCAGAAAGACACATTTTATGAATCTGTTGATAGAATTTTAAGAGTCTCTTTTTTAAATGTTCTTAAATTCAAGCTAAAGATGTCGACTTCATGCAGCTTATCATCATAGATTCTACAGGAACGTCTAGTGAAAGTGTTGCTTCCGTAACAGATTTTTGCAGCCGGATACGAAAAAAGATATTTCTTTCTGCACGATCTTTCACGCAAACGGGGGACACGAAATGTGATATTTTGTAAGAGCTTAGGTGCATCGATTAAGTTATTAATTAATTTGTATAAAAATGTAACGTCAAAGAGATCACGGCGATGACTGAGCAGGGGTATGTTGTGATGCTTTACAGATGTGTCATAATCAACGTACGTTCGACCTGTGCGAAAGTCTAAAGCCTTGACAAATTTATGCTGGACTCTTTCGATTCTATCAGCATGAGTATTAAAGGTTGCCAGACAACTGAAGCAAACTCTAAGTGACTTCGGACATATGAGTTGTACAATAATTTGTAAGTAAGTGAGTTTTTAAATGGTTTGCTAACACGGAGTATGAATCCAAGTTGTTTGAAGGCTTTGTTAAGCATTTTATCGATGTGTGGTATGAAAGTCAGCTTAGAATCGAGCGTCACACCTAGATCACGAATCTCATTAACTCTTGTTAGAACCCTATCATTTAAGGAATAATCAAAAATAATAGGATTCAATTTTCTAGAAAAAGTAACTGTATAGCATTTATCAGTGTTCAGATATAAACTGTTTTCTTTACAAAAAGCTTCGAATTTCATGAGGTCCTGTTGCATCAGTACACAGTCGTTTTTATTACGAATAATTTTAAATATTTTTGTGTTTTTTTTTAAATATTATTTTAATAATTACTTCTGGGAAGGGACGTATTTGTGGACAGTACATTATGCTGCGAAGTATAAGCACTCGTTTCTAATCACTATCACCACAGAATAACCAATAGTACAAGTCCATCACTACGTACTATATACTCACTGAAAAACTATACACCGTTAATTTTTAACTATATCTAAAAATGAAATGGGGATTTCAAACCACGGAATCTCGAAAAAAAATCTGCTGTTCCATAGAAAAGTACAACATCGACTCGACTATAATGTATGGAACAGCTGACTTTTTTTCGCGATTCCGTGGTTGGCCCCATAGTAAAAGTTGTTCATTCTCGTGGTCTGATATCCCCTTTTCATTTTAAGATATAGGTACTTAAAAAATAACGGTGTATTTAAATTCCGTCACGGAAAATTCCTTGACACGGCATAAAAATACTGACAACATTTTTCACAGTCTCAGTTACAAATGCCAAAAAAAATAAAGTATGTCAGGAAATATTCCGCTCATTTAACAAACCTTATTAAACAACGAAAGAACGCGGTATCACTGTCAAAATCAATACATTTCATTCAAACGAGACAAAAGGCTGTGGCGTGGCTGTGGCGCAAAGCTGTCCGAAACGGGCTCGTGCGATAAGGGAGAGCCAAATAAGAGCTAAATAAGGGGCATATTGAGACATGGCGTCACGTCCTCCTACTCCGCCAAGCCATTATGCTGATTCCATCGCATCAGGCAGACACGTAGCAAACAACGTGGTACGCCTCCCAATCGTTCCACTTGCATTTCCACGAGATTCAGATCTTTATCGAATTTGAAAACAAATACTGGGAATTTGGAACGAAATATAGGGAAGAAATCGAGACAGATAAACTGGTGTTAGCCACTAGTGACTTTACAATATTTGGATTTTCGTGGCTATCCAGATGACATTAGATTTGCGCGCGGACTTCCTGTGGTTATGATAAATAATGTTAAAGCTGTTTTGCATTTAGTATAGAGTGAATTTAGCCATGACCTTTTAAAAAATCTTCCTCATGTATATTAATATGGTTTCGGTTAAAAACGGGAAATGAGCCGTGAAACATCCCGTTAAGAATGTGTTAACTTTAAATTATCACAATGTCAATCTTTCAGAAATTAGTTGATGTTTTTTTTCTCTTTATTTGTAGAAGCGCTAATTAACTTTCATCCCATACTGATACTGAAAGCGCACTACAATCGAAATCTTTACCCAATGAAGAACATTGTTGAAAAAATCGTTTTATAAATATTGTCATATAGTTGGCCTGACTAAATCATTATTACTACTTACTTACTACTTTTCTACTTAGTTACTGCACAAGTGACAAGAATAATATTTAATATAAAATCTTGGTAAACTATCTTTGCTTGCGAATTTTCAACAAACGTTATACAGATTGCCCTTTTGATATCACAAATAAATCCGCAGTTACAAATCATTGTTTCGCAAAACAACCCGAATACGGTAGCAATAGCAATAGCTTGTATTGCCGATAAATCTGACACGTCATTATCTGTAACAGCCGGTGGCTATTCAACGACGGTGACATGCAAAAATTATATAATTTGTAGTTACCTAAGGGAATTCAGACAATACAATGCTGGATCTGCTCTACCATATTATCTGTACTCGTACCACGAACAGCTATCGAGATAAAAACGCGCGTAACAAAACCGATAGTGTAATTTTGTATGGAATTTTTTTCCAGCGCCATTTACTGCTGAAAATCGAAATGATTTTTTTCATAGATATCTACTTTTTCCTCGATAATGTTCGTGCTACAGGTACTGGAGTCCAGAGGCCGTACTCTGAGCTCTTACAGCAACCTTTAAGTAATATTGTTATAGGGACAGAGCTATCATCGCGTATAGCGCCATCTCATTTACAACATTGCTTCAATATTACTTTTGACAGTCATGGTAGGGGGGCAGTTATATTCTAGAAGTGATACACTAACTTATTTATCGCCATATTTACTTCTCAAGCTTACGTGCTCACTAGACATGAAATAAAACAATTTTTAATGGATACTAGCGCGGTTTTATTAAAAAATAATTAAAAAATATAAATAAATGCTTGGACAATTTCATACAACGCCATCTAGCCCCAAACTAAGCAAAGCTTGTAATATGGGTGCAAGACAACTGATATACAACTTATATACTTTTAAAATATATACTTATTATACATAGTAAATCCCAGACCCGTCACAGAAATTAAAATTTATCATTTCAATTTCTGCCCGGCCGGGAATCGAACCCGGGACCTCTTGCGTGGTAGACCGGCCGAAATGTTGACCACTGCACCACTCAGGTCGTCATATTTTGTGAAATATTAGTTTCTGAACGTCTATAAAAAATCATCGCTTTAGGCTCACGAGCATATTCAGTCCCCCGTGACCACGGCATCTGCAAAGGTGCCGAAACGTCGGAAAAATAAAAAATCAAACCAAATACCAACTAATTACCAAAGTCCTTTTAATAAAACCGCGCTAGTATCCATTAAAAAGTGTAATGTTCAAGCACTTTGTTATTAAAAACAATAGATTTGTTATATAATGGAAAAAAAATCATTGTCAAAATACAAGTAAGTAAGTACCTATATTTTGAGCTTATTTTAAAAGATTCCATTGGATGAAACACAAAATGTGGCCAATTAAACCTAAACATGATCCATTTCGTGTACAATCTCAATAACATGGTCCAGGAATGTTTTTTTTTGTTCTTACAAGGAAAATATATATTTCATTTATTTTCAAAAGAAACATTACAATCCACTTCCAGACAGATTCATGTTATTTAATTAATGAAATTAAATCTTCGTTTTCAACAGAAACAAATGCGTACCAAATACCTAACCTATACTTTAAATAACTCTTCTAAATGATCACGACTCGTCTAAAGTACTAAAGTATAGGACTCAGAAGATTTGTATTTTGTAATTTAAATTCATTCTAGAAAAGTGTCTAATCTACGCAATCGACACATTTGTTTGGTAAAAACCTTATAAAACCGAATATGGTAGATATGACCATCAAATTGAACAACTTTTACTATGGGATCAACTCTGAAATCGCGAAAAAAAATCAGCTGTTTCATACAAAAATTAACGAAAATATCAAAATGTATGAAACAGCTGATTTTTTTTTGGCCACCCAAACATCCTGTATAAATATGTAGCGACCTTCAAATATTGTTTCTATCCGTTTTATCTATTTCTTTGTCAATAATTGCTAAATACCCTTCCACAAAAAGCCTAATAAGCCTAATACGCATATTATACGTATTTTTATCGTTATTTTTAAATCATTTTTGTATTGATGAATGTATGTGTGTGTCGTAGTAAATAAAACTTTTTATCTATCTATCTATCTATCTATCTAATATATCAGGAGTACTGGTATATTAAAGCACGAACACCTATCGAGAAAAAAACGCGCGTAAAACTACTCGATAGAGTATTTATATAAGTAAATTTCATTTCGCTTTTCGGCGATAGATCGCGCTGCACTTTCCCATACCACAGAATAACTAATAGTACAAAATTACTCCATCGAATGTTTTTCCGCGCGTTATTCGATAGCTGTTAGTGCTACGGGTACTTTTATTTAATCGTATGATAATAATATGGGTACTGAACCGTTTACTTATGCCACTATGTTGTGTTCCAGTAGTTTTAACTGGTTAGGCAATGAGCGAGAGAGAGAGCTGGAGAGGCAAGAGCGTCGCCAGCCCATGGCCCAGGAGGAAACAAGTTAATATTAAAGAGGATGAGAAACATATGAATTGTAGGTAGGTACAATCATCAAGAGCACCTAGTGAATTTATTCAAGTTTTGAGATAGGGCGGGATTTATCGGAAAAGCAAGTCAATTGCACAGCCTTAGGACTTTGGTTTTGCAGTTAGCTACATTTTTAGCCTCTAGGGGGGGGGGGAAGCTGCTCCCCCCTGCCCACCCTTGGCGACGCCCTTGAGTGGTACTCACTTCTGTTAAAAACTGCCTTTAAAAATCACACATTTCGTAGGGAACGACGGCATTGTTTACCAACTTCAACAACATTTGGACAGAAAACTATTTTTACTAAACCGAGGCAAAGATTTAAGGCGCCAAATCTCAAATATGTTTCCCTTGAACACACTTCTTTCGTATTTACAAGATTTATAAGATACCCATCCACACACCCTCATGTACATAATGTTTGAGCTCAAACATTTGAGCAAATGTTAAGTACACAAACATTATAATATTCATCGCCTTATAGGTCCGTGGAAAGTTCCAAAGAATATCATCTTGTGTAAATACAACATAAATATTGCGTTTTTTATTAAAAAACTTTAGAAGTGCTTTTGCGATTACTTATTCAGACACAAAAGTATTCTGTCATTAAAGGGACTAAATTAAGTAGCGTACCTAACCTAGGTATGCGATATTAAAAAAACAGTCAAGTGAAAAATTACTACTAAATTACTATTATGTTACGTCAATGTGTAATCACAAAACATACCTTTTAGTGGTAAATAGTTAAATAATAACTGACCTTTTGCAAATAAAAAGGCAAGCAAACTAATAACATAGTAAAAGCATTAGTTGCATGCTTTTAGGTAAAATCTAATCCATCATAGATCTGTATGTGTGTTTCACAAAACAAATAATTTCTTAAGGTAATAAATATAATACAAAAAATACTAGAAAAAATCGACTCACCCATAGCACCTCAGACGGGCTGCTATGGGTGAGTCGATTTTTTCTAGTATTTTTTCTATTATATTTATTACCTTAATATAAAAATAGCATTATGAATTCCAAAAATCAATAAATAATTTCTTGTTTTATTCGTTCAACCCCCTTTAAGAGTTTTAGACAGCACAGTACGATCGTCTACAGGTGCTTAAAACTCACTAAAACTTTATAGGACAAATTAATTAATAGCTCTCGAGTTTACCTATATCAACTGCATAAACTCTCTAATCCTTACCAGTTTATATACGTACCTAAATCTTGTCCCAATCGCGTAAAACATGGTACTTACATAAATTATTCCAAGTTACCTATCTATTACAAAATAGGGATCAGTAGATATCCCATGACAAGGATAATTCACATTCACATGGGACTGATAGGGTTAACGTCAATATATAATTCAGGTGAATATAAACAGGACACTTCAATTCGTACCATAGTTTGTACCATCATAAATATTGAGTGGGATCATATTTCCACTTGATAACCCTTGTCACTTGAAGTAACTAGGTAGAACAGCCCCCGTATTACAATATCTTATCTTCTCGCTGTAAAGCAAATAAAAGAGATGCATTGATAGATAGCCATTCTGAAAACTGGCAAGTTTTAAGAGCTTGTAATACGGGGCCAGGCCTTTGTGATTGTCGGAAAATAATCTTTTGATTAGGTCATTGCACAGACACTTCATATTGCAATCAGTTGTAAGACAAAGAGTGTGTAGTAACTATTTATGCGAAGCGATGCCTACACCATAATACCAGACCATTAGGAAATGCGATTAGGTATGTACGTATAAATTTCCTTTTCTGTACCCATGACAACGAGAATGCAAAATTTAATGATGACCGGACGTGAAAGCGTAAACAAACAATAAACAAAGGAACTCACTTTCGCATTTATAATATTCGTTAAAATTCGGGTTTGGTAAATAATGATAATAAAAGAAACTCTGAAATAGGACCACAGGAAGTTGATTTATACTTACAAGATGGGTTTAAAAGTTCTTACCGGTAACGAGCAAAGGATACACATCCCTGGTGTTTTAGATGTCCTTTTTAGCATTTCTAAGTCAACTTTACCATATCATGCCTTGCGTAACGAAGATTACAGAAGAACTTGGTCTGGATTCTGCTATTGTTAACGTCATAATCGTGTTTCAATTGTGTTAATTTGAACTGTAACACTTATTGACACAGTTCTTGTTTCTTAAACTCAGAACTGAAAGACGATTATTACGTTACCATTAGCAGGATCGAGGTCCAGGAAGTAATGAACATAGATTAGTAGTTTCTAAGTTGCATTTACAGCAGAAGCCAATTTCCGTACACAATGTGTATTGGCGCGTTTTGTCGATATTCAATTTATTCTTCAGCAGTTTTGAAAGCCCTGGGCGTCTCGTTAAAACTTTCTGTTCGTATGTGTTTACTGGTTGTAACCTTTTTTGCAGACTGACAACTAGAATCTTCTTCGAAATTAAAAAAGGGAACAGAAAATGTTGTTCCCTTCACGCGTCATTATAATGTTTAATTTTATGTTATTTAAATTTCAAATAAACGATCATATTCAAATAAAAATCATCTTCTGGTCTGATGGTGAGCATAGACCAGAAGAATGGTAGAAGATTGGATCGCTTTGAACTTAAGGAATTTTCAAGTACCGACCGCATATCTTACAATCTTTAGGCTGCATTGGACGACGACTTTGTTGAGCAAAATAGCGATCCTTTAGTTTATTATAGGTATCACAGTGCCAAACCTGGCTTTATTGCCCTACGCCCGACAGTGGGTGTCTTCGGGCTGATGTGACACTATTTTGAGCAGCCCTTAATCAAAAGTAAAAATTCATTATTGCTTGAAATGTAACGTCTTGTTACGAAAGCGTGTCGAAATTCCTCAAAGATGGTGTCATCGAAGGGGGAATTCAATAAAACGTTAAGAAATTCAATTCGCGCCTTCGTAAGCACTGATTATATTACAGTTTCTTTCGATTATAAAACATAGAGAAGGTAAGATAACTTAAAATCCATATTCTAGACATTTTTTCTTACACAATAGACAAATGTCTATTTAAATTTTTAGGCTTTCGCGTTGCTTTTGATTTGAACACAGGTATAAACACCGACCTTTTTGAGTTGCATCGGCCGTGGTCACGGGCTGACTGTTTAAACACTTATGTTTAGTTTAAACGCGTTAAAATAAATAATAAAATGTCCATAAATCAATTACATGTCATATACAAACTGTTTAAAGTATTTTAACGACAAACGCCATCTTGTAGAACACATAGTTCGCTCTAGAACTGTATTACAAAATAACTACTTTTTCATCCAGAGCAGAGTTACAATCACATTGTAACAAAAAATACACGCAACAAACACAGTACAGCAACGTACTATTACCGCCTGGCCACGCGACAGAGCGGACGGAGGCGCGACGAGCGAATTCTCTCTTCATTTTGCGCTCGACATGCTCACACCGCGCAACATCACGCGCCTTTTAGAGATTCGCTCGTCGCTTCGCCGTTCGCCCATGCGTAGGCAGTAATGCTTTCAGGCTTACACGGATTGGCGGTAAATTAATCAAAGGATCAGCGCCATGGGAGAGGATTTAGGAGGGCCGTTTCCTTCTATAGGGCGCTATTAGATATTTATCAACAATGACAGTTTTTTTTCCGCCTCCTGTTATATCTCTCAACTGTATCTCATCTTACTGTAGGTACTTATAATGTTTTACAATACTTTATGATTTATATAAGAAAAAAACTTCTCTCATCACAATAGGGATGTTGACTATTTTTTTTATTTTATGTTACATAAATTACCTCTCAAAAAAAGAAACATTGGTAAAAGAATTAATTCGCTAGCATGAAAACTGCCCGAGATATCACAGTGTGAAATGCACACAAATGGACTCGATCAAAAACGCTCCATACTAATGGCTTCCACGTTATGACGTCATGCCTTGCAAGTTTGTATGCAACGCATAGGAAATTTGTTCAGCAGCTATATTAAATATTGTGTTTATCAAAATGGTTTCTTCGACAAATTTGCTATACATTTTACGGACTAATTAAAGGTATCATTTATTTTAATAAATTTTATACTTTTTAAATGGACTTGTCCACCCAACTTTGAAGGGTCATAAAACAAATAATATGCAATATATAAAACCAAGAGGTATACAAGCTACTCTAAAAGTTTAATATGTTTACGATTTTTATTAGTATTTCGTTATTTTATTAATTAGTCAACATCCCTATTATTCTGATATATGAGACTAAACAAAGCAAACCTATCATAGTTATTACATTTCCTATTGCTGACATACTTATTCCCTTTCCAGGACGGACAGGACCCATTGACGAAAGTTTACGACACAAAAGGAACTGGCCAAAGTTATTTTCATTTAAGCCCTAATTTGCGTTCAAACAAAAACTTGAATTTAAGCGTCGTCGTCTGGGCAAAGGGCACAATATGATTCAGCAGCATAATGACCCCAGTGACGTCACCCTCTATGTATCAACACAACTCATCAATTTCCACACGGCCTGGAATCTTGTTAATTAAACTAAGTATGCCGAAATAAACCCGAGTTGTAGAGCGACCCTGTGGCCTATACCGAAAGCATCCGAAAGTATTCGCATTAGCGAGACTCCGAATCGCATATAAATTTCGGGGGACATGCAAACTATTTTTGGGTATCGGGCTTTATTGACAAGCTGGGAGGAGTTGGACTAATTTAGACTCTATGCATGGCCGCGTAACTTCAGCTGTTTATGCTAATTCGGTTCGAGGAACAAGGGCTAACAAAGGGTTTTAAATGGTTAGGTATCGGTATCCATCCTATCCTAGCTACAGACATAAGAATATTTTATTCTAGACTTTACCAGGCGGGGCACCCCGGAGGGGGGGGGGGAGCGCAGAGACTATGCAAGGGGGGCGCGGGCCAACAGTGTAGTTCATAATATGTTGTTGTATTGGGCACTTTTTTCGAATTTGCTTTTAACCTATAATTGTCAGGGTAGAGGGGGTTTTTTGGTAGAAAGGGGACGCGTCCCGAATGATTTAGGAAATCTCTGCTCTATACCTAGTACATTAGAAAACAAGCATTAATGGACGAATTTTCAATTATTTTCTCAAACGATTTTTCAGAACCGCGTTGTTGTTATTGGCTTAGCTTGGCTGTCTTCAAATATGGTTGACCAAATACTTTCAAATCTGTATGTGCATCGTTCTTTAATTTTAATACATGCAATGCATGCAATAAAATTATACTATTTCAATAGAGCGCGCTTACTGTTAAACCCGTCGTCGTTGGCGGCTAGTGACTATCACATTTGCTATTGTTTCCTTCTCAAATAGCAGTGAATGTGTTAAATGTGATCAAAACAAAAAACGATCTGTCACCTTTCCACCACAGGCGACAAGCGCTCGGTCATCTTGCAATTACCGTCCGTGTAGGGTTAGCCCGACGTAAACCGCACGTCGTAGGCAAGGGCCAACTTCGGAAAGCAAACCACGATAATTCGACGAAACAACGGCGTCACGACATTAACAGCCAAACCTATTCACGTAATTATAAATTCGAGGCGGTACCGCAGCGACACATCGCAGCAATTTAGTTATTGCAAGCTTTTTCGTATGCATGTTTGTCGATCATATTTGATTTGTTTCACAACTTAAACATTTTCAGCTGACATTAAGAATTTTCTTTAAATATACGTGTTTCTTAAGGCGGTTGTATGACCGAAAGTGGCGTCGTCAGAGGTTTTTATTTAATAAGTTATTGATAGAAAAAGATTATAATAATGTTTATCGTGGATATTTTAGGGTCTAGTATTTTTAGAAGGTATCAGTACATGCCCGTCATTCGAAGAAGTAGATAGCAAATGTGTCAAAAACGGCCACTTTTAGCAGTTTTGCTATCTACTTCTAGCAGTGACTACGAGGGAATGTAACGATACCGTCTAAAAATACTAGACTGTGGGCTCTAAAATCTTCACGATAAACATTTTTTTAAAATTGTGTATTAGAATTATAATATTAAATATAATTCACCGCGGCTCCACTTTCGCTCAGGGTACCACCTGAAATGATAATCGCATAAATAGTTTAAATGCGTTTTATATGCTCTATGTCACCAACAGCTAATTTAACTGGTGAAATTTGTGTGTACCTCCATGATGAACGTTACGCTATAGGAATGGTCCGAAATTAAGTTGATCGGACGAACATTGCGATTATTTTATCGTAGTTCACCCTCGGTACAGACCGCGACCGGTCGGTCATCGCGTCCGATCCGCAATACGGTCGGTTTCTGATACCATTACGAGTGTTTCTCTTCCATTAATCTTCGCCTCAATCTATTACATGCTGAATGACCTCAACAGGATTTCATGAAGATATGCTGTGATTGTAAGGTTATATTAGATATTACGTAGATAATATGGAACAATAAGTAATTACTACAAATTATTACCTTATTATTTTACTTAAATAAAATAAGGCAAGTTCAAATATGCACAATGTTATACCTACGTTGTTTTTATACACATTACGAATATAAAATTTTAATCCACGCCACGGTCAGGGCGAATGGTGTTGCCCTGTGTAACTTTCTGACGGGTTAAAATAATAGTAAATAAACTGCGTTAATATTCCCGTGAGCATATAAAAATGTATATAAAAGCTTGTGTGAATATATTTTAGTCTCCATTCCATATCCTCCATCATCGGCCTGTTCATGGAATTATAGTCTAGTATAGGCTTGGTTGGAGTAAGCCCATTTACTTCTCATTCAATGTCAAGTAAACATCTCTCTGATGATATGATGGTAGGTAGTTCGAAACGAACGGCCGTAAGTCCTAATTGTTATAAGTATAGGCTCCGGCACGGATCTTGAGCGGTGAAATTTCAAAAAAGTCTCTATTGTTACCAGCAATAGATGCGGCTTTGCTTCTGCGCATTCAACGCTCAAGATTCGTGCCGAGGCCTGTAACAGAAGTTTATATATTAAAAATGTCAGAACTGACCGATCAAACTGTGCCGGCTGGCTCCGAGGCTGGGCGCGGGCGGCGAGCCGGCCGCTCGCAGCGCGCCGAGCGCGCCGCCGCCGCCGCCGCCGCCCAGCGCTCCGCCCTCCAGCGCGCCTGTTAACAACAACACACACAAAATCAGAAAAAACTATTGATAAGCGAAGTTCGTAAATCAAAAAAAATCTCTAAAGGTGTGACTTCATGCGATCGCTTTCCCGATCTCTTTCACTTTCATCTGACGCAATCAATAGCGCACTCCTCTTGCGCTTTCAATAGAGGCATACCTCAGGGCATGCAATAGCGCATGCCCTATATTCTCAAAAAAAAATTATGGCAGAAAGTTGAACATGAAAGCGCACAGTTTGGAGGCAATATTGCATGCATTTGAAAGTTGACTTGAAAGTTGAGAAAAATTTGAAGCGACTCGGTGAAGACAGACCATAACAACCAACAGTCATTATACTCATATCCTCGGAACGCCGTGGTGAAAACCTAGAATTAATAAATTGAGTTAGCCATGTATTGCCTGATTTAACGTGTACAGTACAGGTTTATAAATTGAAAAGTTAACAGCCCTTGGAATAGTGTTATAAGAGTCAGAAGAAGTTACAAGCGAAAACGCACGAATATTCAAATTAAAATATTCATGATCTCATTTGGCAAAAATATTATTATACGGATCACATAATATAGGTATATGACTTAAAATATGAATTTCAATATTAAAGAGCAAAATACAAAACAACCTGTCCGTCCATCCATAACAAACCGTGATCTAAGCCTTTTTCCCAACATAAGCCAAACAGAGCGCGGCCTATAATTGCAGGATTTACATTTCCTTTCTTGAAATTTAGTAGGTAGCTTCGCAATTTATGACGAATTCAGTTTGGTTTCGTTTACGTTTCGATTTGTGGAGTAGGGTCCCCCTATGGCGCTCTTTGTTGGAAGCCGAGAATGGCTATCAATTTCCTGTCCTATTTTTGTCGTCACTGAGCAATCTTTAAGGCTAACATTCCAACGTGATATAAAATCGGACACTGAGACAGTAATAAAATTTATAAAGGGGAAAAGCTTATGCAGCGAAAATATCAATTCTTTTAAATTCTTTTTCTAGACGTGGCTCAATTCAAAAGGTATTTTAAAGGCTTTGTCCCCGAGGGATGCTATTGAAACCTTATCATTCAGACTATGGTATCAAAATATACGTTCGTGACAAAGTCTTTGTGTTAACAATCATAAGTGCGAAGCTACAGCACTTTTTTATTCGTGACAAAACACACCGAAGCCAAAAATTTTAACGGTACCTAGTTACAAGTAGTGATAAGGTCAGCAGAAAGAGCTTTTATTAAAACAAAAACATCAAGTACACCCCTTTAATGTGCTTAAATATAGACTAAATAGCAGCGATTAGGCACCGTTGGTAACACTTTCAGTTTAGAATCAGTTTAATTATTCCAATCATTCACTTGGTAAAGCTTCAAACTGGTTACGGTTAGCTCCTTTTCTATGGAAATTATCGTAGCGGATGTTTATTTTGTATTAGTTCATTTAATAAGTTGGCCAAATTGTTGGTGATCCAGATTATACGATAATGATAGGCAATAAAGAAAATTTTAAAAGTAAGCATGTTTTTAGTTAATAGAAATTCTTGGTCACAGATTGTATTAGACCTAATATGATCGGAAATAATTTGAAAGTTTTTTTTTGTCTCTTGGCTTTAAAAACAAAACCAGAGCGAGATCGCCCGCCCGCCCCAGTAGTATCATGCATCTTTTGACAGCATTTCTGTACCCTTAGCACGAACAGCTATCGAGAAAAAAAACGCACGTAAAATTACTCGATAGACAATTCTCTATGGAAAATTTCATTTCGCTTATCGGCGATAGATGGCGTTGTACAAATTTCCAATACAAAATTTATCTATCGAATGATTTTACGCGAGTTATTTTTTTCGATAGCTGTTCGTGCTAAGGGTACTGAAAGTTACCACAACAGAAACAATAACAACACCCAACAATAACAAACAAGGGCTTATTGCCCAAAGTCCAGTCTTTTGCGTTTATGGTCCATGCGCAGAGAATTTATTGGTAATTTTTTTCCATATTTTTATTTACGTACGGTTTAGGTTAGGTAATATTTTTATGAATATCGTTATACCGCATGTTGTGATCATTTCGTTTTATTATATTTTACCAACTTTATGGCTTCACGCAATGTAACTCAAAATAAGAATATTTGTAGAAACTTGTATTTACATCACAGCGTTGTCTTATTATAATTATACGTACCTTGGTTTATAATGCTTAAAAATGTAGTGTTTCTTTAAAATGGGGTGAGAGCCTAAAAATCTGTGCCCTGTTTATCAAAAGCATTATTTTCATAAGCATATTTTTCCTTATAAAAATAATTATTCCACAAATCGTTTATCAAAACACGTTTTTTGTTTATTTAACTAATATGTTTTCACCCTTTTATTAGTGATTTCGTCAATCAAAATAATCAAAACTTGTAAAGAAAAACTCACAACTTGTAAAAAACTCAATGGAAAATCCTGAGTTTCGGTGAGGCGGTGACTCTCCATTCCGGCTGACAATTTTTACAAGTGTCTTGCATAAATTATTTGGAAAAAGACATAATTTACATGAACTTGTAAATTTTTTCTTGTCTAAAGTACTTATAGAGTTGTAAGTTTTGATTAACAGGGCACTGTAATACAGGCCCCTCGGGGATCCTTGTATGGACTCCAGTCTCTCACAAACGTTTTATTTGTAAGCTTTAGCTCATAGTATAGTTACGTATTAGGTATAAACCTTAACCTTTTTTGAAGAGTAAATAAACAATACCTATTTATTATTATAGCGTTGTTTACGTTTGCCGGCAAAATGTGGGCTGTGTAAATAAGTAATTAATTTTCATACAAATTAGCGCCCGCGCACGTGTTGGCGTCCGTGGTGTGGTTATAGTACGTGTTTGAATCCACCTTATGCTCATATAACTGGTTTATATGAGTTAAAGTATGAGTATATAGCTGTATGCTTGTCTGCCACCCTTATAACCCGGCTACGGCAGAGCCAAGGAAGAATAATTAGGTATCGAAGTGCAAGTTATTTTAGCACAGTTTTCAAGGAAATATTCTTAATATTCTTCTCTTATTATTACAATAAACGCTCAGTTAAAGTTTTGACAAGGTTTGGCCGTTCTCAACCACGCCATTAACGCTTTGAAACGTAATTAAATTAGGAAAATTGACAGGCCCTTCAGAATTTGAATCACAAGCCGAGCACTTTAGCAAACAGACCCATTAGAATTCATTTACTGACTATTGAATAATTAACTAAGCGAAAACAAACTTTTTCCCCCAATACACAATGTTTTTTTTTCAACTTCTATTAAATTAAATTAATTCTATACAATTAAATGAACCAAGAAGACAATAAAATGAAATTATAACGAATTTGACCCACATAATAGAATATTCATCGAATTAATATAAGTATAAGTTAATTTCTCAATATCTATAAATTCCTTTCGGTAATATATTACCCGGAAAACGTAATTTTCTGATTTTTATACAAATTGCTGAAAATAAGACACATAAGAACACCTATTCTAGATTCCTCCCCCAACCATGGCCTTCAGCTTCGGTAGACTCTAAAAAAAGTTTACATGAAATGATCTAAAACAAAATAGTTTAACAATATAATATGCAATAATCTAAGTTATTTTCATACACAATCTGTACCAAAAATATTTGGAGAAACTCTGCGTCGTGCATCTAAGTTGTGGAATGAATTCCCCGCTCTGCGGTTTTTCCGCAAAGTTAGACGCGAAGTACTGGGGTAGGCGGTATAAATATATTATTTTTGCGAGCTTCGCTTGGAGTCAGACAAAGAAAGTGATGTTATAATTATGTAGGTTGATGTACAATATACCTACTTACTATAAAACAGAATTGTTTTTGTATAATATTTTATGTTACTTACTAATATTTATGTTTCTCTGTGCATTTTAAACATAAGTAAAATAATCAAAACTATGTTTTTTTTTGTAAACTACAAAAAAAAACAAAGTTTATTTATCATTTTATCTAGAAATAACATCTATTATGTCCTAATGAGACTATCTCTAATAATCGTTAAAATTAGGCGACGACGTTAATGCTATTGCTCGTAAGTTAAATGAAGAAAAAATAATATATATATAAATATAATTATCTTTATTTTCATGAGTGTGGTTGTGCCGTCGCTCTTTTTTGTTTTAGAAAATCCACTTTCAAGACTTCAGACACTCTTCCTACATTTCTTTGTGATTTCCATTTCTTCATGTAGGTACTTCTTTTTCAGTATTTTTTTATTTACTTATCAGATAAAATTACTAACGCAATAATATTACTATCAAGCAATCAACTGCTGTTTTATTAATACAGAACGGGAGATTCATCTTACATAATCAAGAGTTATCGGTGAGAACCCGGGGCGGTTCCGAAGTGACTTGTAATGCGATTCGACAAATTTATGAGTTAGCAGAGCAAACGTGGGTCGAGAATGGCCCTTCCACTGTTCACGACGGTTGCTATTTCTTAATATTTTAGAACTAAGATTTGTCAATATATTTTGTTTAAATCGCCGCATTTTATTCGAGTAAACCAGAACGAGCGATAAGATGAAAAGAAATTACAGAATATAAATTTTTAAAAGTTCCTAAGATATTTGTTGTTTAAATATATAAGTTAAGGCGGTTGTATGACCAAAAGTGGCGCCCTCAGAGGTTTTTATTTAATAAGTTATTAATAGAAAAAGATTTTAATAATGTTTATCGTGGAGATTTTATGGCCCATGGTCTAGTATTTTTAGAAGGTATCACTACATGCCCACGTAGTCATTTGTAGAAGTAGATAGCAAATGTGTCAAAAACGGCCACTATTAGCAGTTTTGCTATATACTTCTAGCAGTGACTAACAGGGAATGTAACGATACCGTCTAAAAATACTAGACTGTGGGCCCTAAAATCTCCACGATTAACATTTTTAAATTTGTGTATTACAATTATAATATTAAATATAATTCACCGCGGCGCCACTTTTGCTCAGGGTACCACCTTAAACAGAACCTTCTCTACTTTTTCTCTAAGTCTGCAACTAACTATTACCCCTTATCAATAAACGAACAGTAAGTTTACGCCTAGTTTAACCTAAAAGTTTGCTTAGGAATATGAGGCTTTGAGACATCGTAAGGAGTAGACAATATCGCTAAGCCATATTTTTTGGTTAAACTAGGTGTAAACTTTCTCTTCGTTTATTAATAAGGGGGTTAGTGACTTAAACCCAAAGTGCCATGGTCCACAAAAACCAAATAGAAAGTGGTTGATTATAGAAACTACAAAGTTTTGTCTTCTGGCTTCCCTTGGCACAGTTCCAAAAACTGTTAAAGGAAGCGAGTTAATACGGCATAAGCACTGGCAGTATACAACAACGATTTTTCTTTAACCATTCGAAAACGGTTCTAATTTGCAAAGCTTTTGGGTGCACAGTTGAGTTGAACTATTGGGATAGTGTCTCAAATATTTTATGTGTTAATAGAGTTGGCGCATTCGAAGAGGATATCAGTCATATCCGCTGTTGAGCGCTGGCCGTTGATTAAAATATAAATTACGGAAGTTGCAAGGGGGCGACCCGTCCGTCCCAGTAATACCCCGGCAGGTAGGCAGTATTTACCGTAGGTAAGTACAACTTAACATTCTTGCGCCCGTCTTGAACTTTTCGAGGGTGGAGGGAGATTAGAAAACTTATTCATTATTTTAATGATTTCTGCTTGTAAGTTGTAAGAGAACTGATTAGTTCCGCTTATTTTAACTCCAAAGTCCTAACAATAGTTAGCTGTAATACAAGCGTTAGCACAAAGCAATTTTTATGCTTCGTGATTAAAATTAAATAGCGGAAAGGGAAAGAATCTCAATAAAACTGGAAACGTCACGAAATAGGTACCTACTTCTAAGATGCGTAATTTTTAACATAACTCATAATCAGGGTGGATCTAAAAACACTCTTTTTTTTAAAGTATGTTTTTGTACCAATTACAATGAAATATATGAATCTCAAATCCAGATCTCGAAAGATTTTCGCTAGAAATAATTATGGCAAACCGTGTAATCCGTGATTGAGGACAAAGAATTAAAAAAAATGTGTTTATTGACAGAAATTAGTACAATTTTAACTAACTATATCTAATGGCCCCACAATAGGCTAAGCCTGTCCTGTGCGTGCCGGTTACGTTTAACGTGGATATATAGTTCGACAAAATGATACCTACAGAAATATTACACTATGTTGAGACTTATTTTATTTTTACTTTTATTTAAACGTTTATTCATCATTATAGCCTCTTTAAAACACCTCATCATCAGCCATTTCCATGTCCCAACTGCTGGGGCACAGGCCTTTCTTATGGCTGGATCTTACACTTATTATAAAACTTGGCAATCCATTTCAACCAAATAAAAAAGTTAATCCAATTTATAAAAGAAAGCCTTGCCAAGTGTCAACTAGAAACATACTGTTTTATCTTTTATGCCTCACACGTGCAAGCTATGACGCAATTTACTGTGAGTTTTTGCCATTGGAAATCGTAAAACGTAAAACCTTTAATTTAACTTTAACTAAATGGTTAAATTATAGGCGTTACCTATGCGAAAATTAATTCAAGGACAGTGTTTTGGTGGTGTTGTTCAGTTTTTAAGAAATAAGGCAGAAATTCTAAGTGCACTTTAACTTAAAACCACCAATACTTATTTATGTTGTTAAAAAGAAAGAAATAAAATACATTTGTACCACACAATAATTTTAACAAAAATCTGCGGAAACAAAAAGGAACTAAACACATAATTACACATTGCGCATCGTCGCGTGATGCCAAAATGTGCCAAGCTCAGTGTAAGCAGCAAGCGAGGGGAACCTGCTGCACCGCTATTCAACTCTCATAACAGGAGCAGAATACCAAAAGTGTCATTTTATACTATTGCCATGCTAACGACGTGCAATTGAACTACATTACATTTAGCGGAATTGAGGCCCTGTTATTCCGCTTGACACCAAACACGACAAAACAAGAACTTATTGGCAGCACCTTAAAGTTATATTTTATTAAAGTTTATCGACTCCGCAAGCAACTAATTCAATCGAGCTGGGATTTTAAGAGCCCGTACACATTTTGCCGCTGACTGCCGCTCTCTCGCTCGCACATTTCATGTTTTCTGAAGATTTCTTAAATCTGAGTGCGTAATTGAAAAATGTGTCTCGGCCACTTTTCGAAATATAAGATTACGGACATTTCAACATATATTTCAGTTTCGAGTTGCTGAAGTACAAACAGTTATCGTTTTTGCCAGTTCAAATAACTGTTAGAAAAGACAACTTTTTGTACTTTAGCAACAAAAAACTGAAATATATTTTAAAATGTCCGTAATCTTATATTGCGAAAAGTGGCTGAGACACATTTTTCAATTACTCGCTCAGATTTAAGACATCTTGAGATGAGAAAACATGAAATGTGCGAGCGAGAGATCGTCAGTCAGCGGCAAAATGTGTACGGGCTCTTAAGAGTCTTTTTATTTCAACTTTTCGAGAAAGATCATGGAATAAATATAATGAATGAAACAAAATAACAAAGTAAAAAAATGTTAATAAAGAACCTCCCGTAGGCAGGGACTCCAGAGGGCCTAGCCAAAGTAACATTGGCAAATCTTCGTTATCGCTTCGCTTTCGAAACATGTATGGGATTGACATAAGGTTTCGTTAACAATCGAATTTTAAAACGTCAAATCCATACATGTTTCGAAGCGAAGCGATAACGAAAATTTGCAAATGTTACTTTGGCTAGGGGGGCTAATGGGACGAGTTGAGACAGCGAAATACTTAGATCATCTTTAACACAAACACTTGGCTGCCTTCCACGTTGAGATATCTCTTGACCTGATGTTCATTCAATTTAAGAAATAACTATATAATAATTAAGTTAAAGTTGAGTTTATTCCTAAACTAATAATTACTATAGCTTATTAATAACTATGAGAGACAACGATTATATATAAAGATAGCAGCTTATGGAGCCATAATAAAGCTCAATCGAACAAGACAGCCGCAAAACTAAAAGTTTAAATTCGCATTTGGTCCTAACCAAACTAACCCAATATTAGGTATACCTACTTCTAAAAATTTACATGATAATACGTATGCTAAATTATTGTTATTCATACCGAAAACATTAAATACGTCTCTCTTTGAAATCTGTTCATTTCATGAAAATACCTAGGAAACTTTAATTTAACAGTTGAATGACATTATTACGAACAAAGAACACTTTGAAATAAGGAGATGGGATGACTGTCTGAAATATCGGAACTTTATAGAAAGGTAAAAAAGTCTTTCACCATTGGAAAGCTATTACGTGCATTAGGTATTTAATGGTAAAGACCGTTGCTGTTGATTCAATTCCATAAAATACATTTTTGTTTTTTGATTGATATAAATGTTTACTATATGCATTCTATGATTTATTGCTTATTTCAAAGATTAAAGAACCTAACCATCCTAAGCTAGTAGCAGACCGGGACATATTTCTGAAGCGTTACTTAATCTATCAATGGTAGGCAAACATTTTTCAACTTGGCAAATATCCAAAGAGGTGATGACGAGATAAAATTAAAAGTAACAGTTGGGACTTACAGAGCCAGTTGTACGGCTGACCTGCGCAATCTCCGCTCTCCCAAAGCGAAGCCAGTCGTCAATACCACTTAATGTTTCCCCATCCGACGCTGATTTATATTCCAATCAGATTACGATCCCCTTTTTTCAATTTGAATCTCTTTGGGCTTATTAATGTAAAATTAAGCGACGGAGTGACATGTAACCCACCTGCTTCGATGAACAAAAATGTTTATTTAAAAGAAGGACACTTTTTAATATTAGTTTTCCGTATATAAAAAAAATAAGAAGGCAAGTCAAATCGATCGAAAATCTACAAAGGTGCTTTATGTAGAAGATATTTTTGTTATGGCTTAAACGCCAAATAATTAAAAATACCAACGGGCAATAATTAACGCCGATGGTATTTGACCGACTCTCTCTATAAAACTGGAATGTGAGTAGCTATGCGTTTTTTTTGCTATCAATGGCCTAGTGTACCGAATGAGGAAATATAATATTTTGGTTTTTTCTCCAATTTTCGGCTTTGTTCCGAACACAAAACATAAATCTACAGTAAATGGCGATTGAAAATTTCCTATCCACCGATATTTATGAAAAAGGAATTTAGATAGGTAATAAAAACGGGACGTGTGAAATTTCCATTTTTTTGCATTGAAATCTGTAACAAATAGTTACATCACAAACTCGGAATTCGACAATTCAGCTTCATACAAACACAACCGGGTAACCGACCATATTATAATTATAACAATAGAATTCAAATTAACATTCGTTAATACTTCATGTGCTACAAAGGTAAGATAAGCCCGTTTTATCGGTCCCTATCCGCCTCGAACAGTGGTAAGGTGGGTATTGAGATAGGGACCCTCAGGCCATTCAATACACACTTCACTACCTTTGTAGTACGGCCCTTTGGCCGTTTTGTCTAAGTTTAATATGGTTAATGTTTGTGTATACCAAAGGCTTTGCTATCAAACCTTATGACCAGTGCTCTCTGTGCCCTGTTTATCAATACATCTACAATACTTGTAAACTTGAACGTTTGTAAATAAATACTTGTAAGTTCTGAAACCGAAATTCTTGTAGCCATTTTCTTTTGTAACCTTCAAAATATAAATTGACAAAAACAAAATATAAAAACAGACATTGCAAAAGTATTTATGATAACTTCAAAAATAACTAATAATTTCAAAGACTATAAAAACTTTACGAATCCTCCTTAGACTCTATACCTATGTTCGAGATACTTATAGTATATTTTTTTGATGGTGAGAGTGCATTGTTTCTGTTCGTTTTTTTTTCCAAAAATTGTTACAATTTCTACACCTCTACGTCTAAACCTTTATTATAAATCGTTGGTCATGTTCTATGTCTGTTGGAGGACAATGCAAGACACTTGAATTTTTTTAACATGGAATTACGGATTCTCAAGATTTTCCATGGTTTTCTGCAAGTTGTAAGTCAAAAAAGTTTTTTTTTATAAACCAAAACACGAATACGATTGTGAAATAAAATAAGCAATCACACTTATAGCCTGTAATTTGCACGTGTAGTTTTGATAAATGCAATAAGTGTAATAATGACAATTTTCACAAGGAAAATGCTTGTAATACAAGTCTTGTCAGTTTTGATAAACAGTAGGGCACAAATTATGTACCTACGTCACTTTAATTAACTAATCCAATAAAGTATCAGATTCAGAAGAAAAATCAAATACTTACTATTAATTTAACACACCACGAACTTTGGACAGTTTTGAAGTTTATCTGTAAATCCGAAACCAAAGAATGAATTATTTATAGCAAATTACTAGAACAGAACAGAAATAGAACTGCTCTGTAATCGCCAACATTTATCTTGATTGAAAGGTCCAATATAAATTAAGCCTGGTATTGCTAAAACAACGTAAAAACCAAATGCGAGTGCTTGTAAAAAAATATAAGTAGGTATATACTTGACTTTTCATTTACCTAACATAAATTTGACTCGGTCATAAACATTTCAAAACTTTAAGTTGAACTGTGACTAAAAAATAAAAACGAAAATTGACAATGAGTTAATCCTTAACCGAATGGTAATTAATTTGCTATAAGTTTCTTCGTAGAAAGACGATTGCACCTTGAAATTTTTTATCAGCTTAAAAATAAACAACTAGGAAAGCTTCCGTACAGTGGAATTTTTCCGCTTGAATCTTGCTACTGGAACCGGGGAAATGCGAGGAGTGCATCAATTAACTTTTAACTCGAATATTTTTCGGTTAAGTTGTGTTTCTGTCGCTAACTGGGATGGCGAATGAATGAATGAATGAAAATATATTTATTCAAATAAGCTCACATAATAAGCATTTTTAAATCGTCAACTCTTTTACCCCACCACCCATTATGACGTCTTTTAGCTGACAAGAAAAATGGGCGCAAAAAACTTATCAGCTTAATCAAATGGAACGATATTTACAAATATGTATATCGTTTCCACACATTGCATTAACATAGATTAACAGATAAATAAATTTTTAGATTTTAGCATTCACAATGCTATTTTTATATATTCATCTTAATCGATTGTCTGGCATCTGTAAAGATGAAATAAAACACTTTTAACGGATACTAGCGCGGTTTTATTGAAAGTACTTTGGTAATTAGTTGGTATTTGGTTTGATTTTTGATTTTCCCGACGTTTCGGCACCTTTGCAGCTGCCGTGGTCACGGGGGACTGAAGCTACTTGTGAGCCTACCCTCAAGCGATGAATTTTTTTAGAACGTTCAGAAATTAAAATTTATCAAATTTAATTAGTTTAATTTTGGTTTGGTTTTAATTTAATTTTATATGTTAAAAAGAGAGAATCTACTGAAACTACTACCATTTCAAAAAATTGGGAGGCCCCTCCAAGAAAGAAATGGCGAAAGAAAACTTGGAGAGGAAGGCCGACCTCCGTCTTTTATATTAATTAATTTATTTGCAAAAGGAACTAACCGTATCATTAGATCTTACAGTGTGTGTTTGGGGCTTTAGCTTGTGAATGATGGGGTCCCAAGCTGGTAATAAAAATTTTTGAAATGGTAGTAGTTTCAGTAGATTCTCTCTTTTTAACATATAAAATTAAATTAAAACCAAACCAAAATTAAACTAATTAAATTTGATAAATTTTAATTTCTGAACGTTCTAAAAAAATTCATCGCTTGAGGGTAGGCTCACAAGTAGCTTCAGTCCCCCGTGACCACGGCAGCTGCAAAGGTGCCGAAACGTCGGGAAAATCAAAAATCAAACCAAATACCAACTAATTACCAAAGTACTTTCAATAAAACCGCGCTAGTATCCGTTAAAAGTGTTTTATTTCATGTCTAGTGAGCGCGTAAGCTTGAGAAGTGAATCTGTAAAGATGTTGCATTCGAATGTTGAAGGTAATTCTTCACATTGATGAAATAACGCTGGCTTACAGCGAAAACGTAAAAAGTATTAGAAAATTTTGCCACTCCCACTAGCGACTCGGTAGCATAATTGGTTAGTGCATTGGGGAGGAATCCTAAGGGTGCGGGTTCGAGTCCCGTCTGAGCTGCTACGGGTGAGTCGATTTTTTCTAATATTTTTTCAGTTATATTAAGTAACTTAACATTATTTAATTGGTTCATTTCTTGATGAATCAATTTACAGGGTTCAAGCTAAATTCAAAATTTAAATCATCAAAAGTCATTATTCAGTTTAGGCTGTTACAAAAAAACAATTCTATATGCGTTAAGATAGGCAGTCAGAAGCAGACCCATTCCTACTGGCAGCACCCGTTCACGAGCATGACGCATGAACCAGCCATCGCTTACGTAACGACCCGACTCACACGACACCACCGCAGAAATGTTTAAGCGGGCGGAAATATAAATGGCGAGAATTAGGGTCAAAGTTAAAAAGGGAAAAGTGAATTAATCTCAAGTGGTGTAACAAGTGCATTAAAGCTACGAGAACGTTTACTATCAGGATCCATCCAAGATGTAGATATTTCATCATACCAGCCGCACGACGCGACGCCCAATATTTGACATACGCCTTCTCAATGGTCTCCCTGCAATCTTCATCAGATCCTCGGTACCTACACCGAAGATTACTAAAAGAGATTTATTAAGCTTCAATACCATTGGTCTTAAGTTTTTCTTTTTGTTTCTAGCTATACATTAACTTTCCAACCATGCACAATGTTTCTCAAGGATTAATCGGGATAAATTGCAGTTTATACGTTCCTTTACGAACTTCAAGTTACCGCTCTCGTGAATTTAAACGACATCAGCTTTAAAGTTTACACGTGAAAATGTTATGAGCAGAGAATACAGGGTAATTTGTAAAACACCAACAACCTCGCAGGAGTTTTTTGAAATCAAATCAAATCAAATCAAAAAATCATTTATTTAGTCTAGGCTGTTACAAGCACTTGTGAATGTCAAAGAAGCTACGCCATCGGTTCGCAAACCCTGAGCGGGAGACCTTGTAACGAGAAGAACCGGCAAGAAACTCGTCAAGGGCTGCTTTTTTCTCCCTCTATATTTCATACAGAGTCGTCAACATTGAAAAATGAGCTCCACATTTAAAGTGAGGTCATTTTCCATCACAATAATTAACAAAAGTTTGTACACAATGGGTAGGTAGGTTGAAATTAAATACCTACTACATATCGGATAGGTAATTGTGAGAGTAAATAACTTTCAACTAGTTGAGAAATCAGTAATCACTATGTCTGCTACTCGAAAGTGCACCTAAGTAGGCAAAATTTACCAAAAAATACTTGAGACAAGATATAAAAAATAACAATAAAAAACGCAATTCTTACAATTCAATATGCGTTAAGATAGGTACTCAGAAGCAGACCCATTCCCACTGGCAGCACCCGTTCACGAGCATGACGCGTGGACCAGCCATCGCTTCGCTCAACCATATTTAAGGGAACGTAACGACCCGCCCCACACGACACCACCGCAGAAATGATTAAAGAGAGCATGACATACTTAGGCTACCCATCCTAAGGCACTGAATTGAAAAGTCGTAGAACAAAATGTTGTTGTATATGATGTTACTTATCTACTCCTGCGAGGTCGTTGGTGTTTTACAAATAACCCTGTATACTTACTCAATATCACACTCCACAACTCGGATTCGAAACTCTAGCATGAAGTTCAATTTGAAAGTAAGTAGCTTTTAAGCGTCACTCATGTAGGTATTATGTGGTATTACCAAGAAACTTTACAGGTAGCCGGCAACCTCAAGGGGAGATGCACTTTGACTAAGTTAGTGCAATGTGTAACATGGAAATGAGATAGTGCTATACGTTGCGCATAGCGTCGCGCGTCGTCTTACTTACACAACTGAAATTAAACTCATTGTAAGCGATTTTAACTAGAATTTAAATACAAAGTAAAGTCGATCCTTCAAATGTGTATAAATTTTATTAAAGGTAGGTAAAATACATCATCTACGGAGGTGCTCCATTTTACGAGTAGTAGGTATAGTAACGGAGCACGTTGGCTATAAACATGCGTAGTTTACGATTGTACCCTCCCATGGGAACCGTTCCTATCATCGACCTGTATGGTGGAGCTTTGAATAATGACGTAACATAATATACGTACAGCTTGGCAAAAACGTTTAGAGACGGAACTGAAATTATTTTACAAGCAACACGTGGTTTTTGATTTATACAAAATAAATCGAGTGTAGCCATACTATAACACTGACCTTTTAGTCCTTTTGGCCAGTCTGTACCTCCCAATGGTATTCACTCTATCTTGGATAAAACTGATAGACATGGAAATTCTTAAAACAACATGCGAAAGTCTTTGTGTCAGGGCAGGGGTAGCAAATCCACATCCATAATATCACATCACATGGAGAGGGTATTAACAGTTTTATTATAAAAAATATCATGCGTACGCATACCACGGAGGTTTAGCCAGTCGGCCGCCATTGTATAAAACTGTAACAGATGCAAAAAAAATATTAAATTATTTATAGTGCTGTAAGATTTTCTTAGATTTAAAATACATTTAGTAGTTTTTACCTTTTAATAGAATTTAAACCACACAATACACAAGTATTGTGTATTTATTTAATATTATTTAATAATAATAACTTTGACTCGCTATTTAATTAAATTTCTATCTGTTATATTATGATTTATACCTGAAATGTGAATAATCTTCAATAAAGTTACTATTAATTTTATAGTTGACTTATATTATTCAAAACAATATTTTTGTTATGGTTCAACTGTTTCCGTCATAAGAAACTAAACAAAGTATTTCGAGCTTTTTCAAGAAGAACATCGTAACCACCATTTTGTATATTTTACAGGCGGTTTTTAAAAAATATTTTCCAAAATTATCACAAGCGACAAGTATTTAAATTACGTTGCATAATTTATTAACGTAAGCACCTAGTAGGGATACTTGCTATAACCTAAAACCTATTGTTTTGTCGTAAGCGACAATCAGACTTACGATATATCAGTCGAAGGAGGTTACAACAAAAAACTGAATGGGTTGTTGTAACTTACGACAAAAACTTCAAAATATTATAACCGTGAACTCTAAAATCAGTATTATAAGGAGTAAAATTAGCTGATATGGCGGTTTCTATAAAAAATCTTTTTTGCTCATTTTGACGCTTACGATGTTCTTCCTGAAAAGCCTTGTTCTTATATCACTCATCAAAATGAAAACCTAATACAGTTCAAAAGTTACATTTGTTCTAAGGAATCGTTCTATTATTTCAGCAAGCTCCGCTGAATAAACAAACTTTTATGCCTCCATGTAGAAAGCAAACGTCTAACAATAACATCAACAAACTGCGAACTGCGCGATATATTGACGCTTTTCCAAGGCTGCAAAAAACCGTTTATTTATTAAACGAGCGACCGAAGTAAAAATATTTTCATAAATCAGAGTGACGCGCTCGAGAACCATCTCCATACTGAAGATGTGAGTGCTAAATCTCAAAGCAGTTCATAAAAGTTAAGGGAAATTGTGTTTCATTTAGTAGGCACGTAATATTGCAAATATATTTCGTTGAGACGTGGGAATTCAAATTGTTGTGTCTTTTTTGTTACCCGACTACGGCGAAGCAGAATGGAGAATTATAACAATGCGAAACTATTTCATTTTGAGCTCCTACTTTGGGAGTGCTAAACTTAGCTTAACTTAACTTTAGTATAGGTACTATTAGTTATCGAACTTTTTAGGAAGTAGAAAAATCATTCATTCAACAATTTATTAGTCAGTTATCTTATCACAGACTAAGAAGCCCTTATGAAAGTTACGCCCATTGGTTCATAAATCTTACGGTAAAAGATTTAGTAATGGATATTTTTCCCGTTTTACTTTTACAGACGAATGTTTGTGAAGAACACCTATTTTGTCTTTGTTGATCAGTTGTTTTTGTAAGAAATCTGCTGATTTTGGGTTTTAATCATTGTAACTTATTTACGGTTCACTTCTGCCCTTCAAATTTAAAGGTAGACGTGAATAGTGTAATGTAGCAACCAAATTGAATCATGTAAACATACAAATGAATCATTCAGTGTCATTGTTTAACAGAATTATCATACAATTCCTTGGTTCCAACTCCAATGGTTGAACCATGTATTTTTGGCATAAGTAGTATGATAAATAGGGCTGTAACTTACAATATTTCTAATATTATTATAACAAATGCTTTACCGTCAAACCTACATACCGTCGTTGCGCGTGCAAAAGTCACTAGGTGTTTTTTTACTAATTTTCGGGTTTTTATGCAGTTTTAATCGTTATGCTCATACACACTTACTTAACTGTAAAAGCAGCTATGTGATAAATGCAATATTTGAAGAGTAAGGAAAGTAGCTATGTGACATTCAACGGAAGTTTTACCAAAGCGGAAGCAGAAATTGCGCTCGATAATATGTGCTTCGCTTTCGCATGCACATAGCGAGTTTTTTGGTCAAGTTAAGACTGATAGCTTTTACTTACGTCTCAAATAAATAACTCTATGTGTCAAATTTGCCTATTATGTTTAAGTTTAATTAAAGCATTATTAATATCTTTAATCTATAATCTAAAACTACGTAAATTTTTTGTATGTATTTAAGTAAATATAAATTATCTAGATGCTCTGACAATTTTTTCGAGTAAATCAGTTTATTGCGTCTCCTGTAAAGTATGTAAAAAACACATAGCTACTTTTGCACGCGCAGCGACGAATTACTCGAAAACGTCTCAAGAAAGTCTTAAATAGATAGCCAACATTTATATTAAAGGAATGAAAAAGTACCCACCGTTGTTAGTCACAAAGACTCAATCCATTTACTTTCAATGATGCCCCGGCCGATACCGTTGTCCTAGACCCCAGGGAAGCCCCTACGAAATTGAGAACATCAGATTTCTTTCCCTTGAAGTGTAGTCTCAGATTCCCTATTTATTTTTCAAGCTGCTTTTAAAGATGTCTCTAATATTTTATACAACGAGCCGCTGGTTAACTGAAGTAATCCATTAAATACCTAAAGACATAATTGCAATCGTATCAACCAATCGATAGGAGCATGTAACAACCAACATGACATTTGATTGTTAAAATAGCTACCTAAGTCAAACTTTATAAGATCTCCAGAAATGGAAGGCCTAGGTATTCCCGAAACCAATTAAGTCCTAACACAGACACCTGTGCACGTTTCTATTTCCATTTCGTTTTTATAATAAGCGCCCTAAAGTTGTCTTTGTTGCCCAACAATTCGTAAGTAGTTACGTGACTACTGCCCTTATAGGTAATGTTCAGAAGTTGAATAAGGTCAAGCACGGACTGAATTCATCTTCGTGGAAAGTGTAAACTAAAATTATCTTTCGTGTTTATTACTTAGAGATTTGATTTCATGGTAAGCGTTGGACGTAATAATTCAGTTTACAGATCTAAGAGGAGTAGTAGGAAATAGCTCCAGGAAACTACTTAATAATTGAGCTTAGTAAGCTCTGCATTTGCTTGACTAGTGCTGCCGTGATAGTTGCAAATTGGTACTTATGGTTGGTTATTGAATATTTATTATATTAAGATACGAAGATCTTAATCTTCGAATGTTTAAAAAAAATTAAAATGTTTGGCTTTAATAAATCAGTAAACATAGAGTAAATTATTTATTGTCCAAGTTCACCATTATGCACATTTTCATAATAGCTTTCATAATTCATAATAACCTACCTAATTCGATTTCAAAAGTATGAAGTATATACGTTTTGTAGCTAAGTATAAAATCTCTATTTTGTAAACAATATCAAAGTTTGTTCTCAATTCTCTGTATCTTTTGAAACTGCTCTTAAATCCTTAAATCTTACGTTTCTAGCGACATCGTCCTCGGAACACGTGCAACTACTAACAATATATCGCAAGATTCTCTCAAATCTGTAAAGTAAGTCCTAGCATACACTAACAAATAGCAGGCAAATAGCGTGCCCGAGATACTCGGAATACAGACAAATTGTGGTCCTGTTTGAAACACAGGATCACGAAAGCAGCTCAATAATGTATCTATGGTTAAGATGCATACTTGCTCTGTTAGATACAGCAACTTTCGTTCTTTGACTACATTGATGACTCGAGGTGCATAAGGTTGAATTATCATTTCAGTAAGTACATCCTGCCAGCTAATCTACTTATATTTAAAATTGGCGATACAACACTGCTGCTTTGGTCTCATGATAAGAAATAAATATAAAACAATTTTGGCCATAGATTCGTGAATTAAAGCATCTATACACTGATTCTCACTCGGATTTCCCTATCAATATTTCAATACAACGTAGGCCAGGATTATTTCACGGAAATTTCCTCCATTAACTTCCACGAACATTTTTGACTAAAAAAAAAACTTGTTCATAAAACTTTTCACTTTCATTGATGACTAATACGTAACTTTGTGTTGATTAACGACTTTTTACGAAACTTCGAAAAAGCGGAGTTCATTTCCTAAATATTAATTCCTTAATGCAGTACTTACCTTTAAAAGTGGATATAGAATGGAATGGATTCTAGTGTAATTTGATAACCCAGCTTTTTTCTGTTCTGTCGGGAAACATCCAGCGTAACTATTTAATAATTAACAGAAAAAAATACTGTACTGTAATGACTGTACTTAATTTCTGCCAAAATAAAGTAGTCACCTAATTCAAGTTAATTTAAAGCTATCAAACTCAATTCAGGAACATCTGCGTCACTTTTTCGTATAAGCGCAATAATATTTGTTTCCAAATAAAGCAAGCGAACAAAACGAAAACAATATAATGCCGACAACAGTTTAATTGTGTACCCACTCCTGTTACAGCGGCGATAACAGCAATTAACAAACAAGACACTAAGCTCATTACGTCAAATCGGAACTCAAAGTCGATATAAGCCTCGTCCGGACTACGAGTGTATTCGAGTTGTTTCCCGTTGCGAAATAGAACCAACCCGGGTAAAGAGCGAAGGGGTTAAAAATATTTGCTCTTACATTATCGTCTCAAGCCCTTTGCAAACTGGGGAACAACACGGCTTTAATTATGTCCGCCTGTTTCATCCGAGCATTAAATTTTAACTAGAAAACATGCCTGGTTTAGATTTAAACAAATAGGGCGGACTTTTTTGATACTGTCGCAGAAAAAATGGTTTGGGCCAATATTATGGTGGTACAGGACATTGAAAGAGGCAGGGAGTGTATGGCCAGTTTGTGCTTAAGTTACTTATACGCTGTTACATAGGGGATTGTACAGTCAACGTATTTACAATCACCCGTATAAAAATAAAAACTTTTTAGAACGTTTCAAGGTTGAGAGCTTAAGCGACGTGAAATAAAACACTTAACTGCATCAATCAACTTAACGGATACTATCGCAGTTTTATTGGAAGATTTTTGGTAATTTAGTTGGTATTTAGTTTGGGTTTTTTCTTTTCCCGATGTTTTGACACCTTTGCTGCTGCCGTGGTCAGGGGCGACTGAAGCTGCTCGTGAGCCTACCCTCAAGCGATGATTTTATAAAAACGTTCAGACTTGGAGGGGCATCCCCAATTATGTAAAATGTTGGTAGATTCAGAACTTTCTCTCCTTGTCCACCTTAGTCGTTCACTCTTGACAGAGTGGTTGTGGTTGATGAAGTTGCTTTGCTTCATTGGCTTCATTCTTTTTAGCATTAATTGATTAACTTAAACCAATTAAAATGTTTGTTTAATATAAACTAAACGTTTTTATAAAATCATCGCTTGAGGGTAGACTCACGAGCAGTTTCAGTCCCCCGTGACCAGGGCAGCTGCAAAGCATGCCGAAACGTAATTACCAAAGTACTTTCAATAAAACGGCGCTAAGTATCCGTTAAAAGTGTTTTATTACGTTTCAAGGTGATGTCGTAATAAATTGTATTAATCTCTTAATAATGAATAGTTATACCCGTACAAGGTACAGTAGTTACTATTTGAAGAACTAGGAAACAAGATTTTCGAGCTACTGTTTTTGTTTTGATATCAGTTTGAAATTTATTTATCTTTTATTTACAAAGGTCAGCTGCAAAGGTGCCGAAACGTAATTACCAAAGTACTTTCAATAAAACGGAGCGAATATCCGTTAAAAGTGTATTTATCTTTTATTTACAAAGGCATACAAGAGTGTCTACAAGTTTAATAGTGCGATATGAATTTTTTTAATCTTCGCAATTATGTTTTGGTATTGACAAGGAGGATACGATTAATCTTTAAAATCTGATCGACAAACATCTAACAACAGTTTGTCACAATACTTTACATTTTATAGTATTTACAATCAACCTTTTCCACAATGTTGTCCCTCGCTGGGCTTTTAGCTAAACTGCCGGAAATCTCTCATTTTCTTCGACAAGTGCCTTTACTTATTCATGCATGTTGTAAGAAAAGTTGCCAGTTGCTAGGCAACAATATCCACTCATGCATGGCGAGAGCCCTCCGAAAAGTTACGTCTTTGTAGTCTTGTAGTCCAATCTTGACTGAATGCTCAAATATTTCTAGTCCAATTGTTTATACCTCAATGTTTGGAGTTAAAGATATTTTGTATCGACGACTTGCAAAATACAGAAAAACCTTTGTTTGTTGAAGTAGAAATATTTTTAGCTTTGGAATAAAGAAGAAGGTAATAGCTAAAGTCAGCTTTTTCCAAGGGTTTTGTTCCGAAGTATTTTTGAACTTCCAATTGACCTTGAATCCGCTGATAATGGTATAGATATAGCAAACTTGTTTGCTAAATTTTTTTCTTCAGTGTATAGTGTGCCTAGCTCTTCTAAATACATCCCGGAATTTCCAGAATCGAGTCATAGTCTTTCAAAAGTAGTTATATCGGAAAAGGAAGTAGAAACCGCATTAAAAACTGTGAATGTAAATAAAGGCTTGGGCCCTGATGGTATTCCACCGGCATTCATACGAATTTGTGCTCGGGCTTTAACAACGCCTCTCACGATGATCTTTAACATGAGCCTTTCACAGGGTTGTTTCCCGGATCGTTGGAAGGTAGCTAAAATGGTGCCTATTCACAAAGCAGGTGCTAAATCAGACGTCTCTAATTACAGGGGAGTTTCTATTCTAAGTTGCTTTGCAAAAATATTTGAAAGCTTATTATATCCACATATTTACTTTCACATGAAACAAATTATCAGTCCTAAACAGCACGGGTTCGTCAAGAACCGTTCGACTTCATCTAACTTGCTTACGTTTATACATTATATTGGTGTGGCACTTAACAAAGGTTATCAGGTAGATGCGCTATATACAGATTTCGCGAAAGCGTTCGATAGAGTGGATCATGGAATACTGTGTCAAAAGTTAAATCACCTTGGAATACATGGCAATTTACTACGATGGTTTGAGTCCTATTTAATGAACCGAACTCAGTTGGTGACACTATATGGGTATGTGTCTATCCCGTTTCACCCACCGTCTGGCGTACCGCAGGGCTCAAATTTGGGTCCTTTGCTTTTTGTGCTGTTCATTAATGATCTGTTAGAATTGATCAGTAGTGAGTGTCTCGCATACGCCGACGACATAAAGATTTTTAGTAAAATTATCGGAGATACGGATTCTTTGACACTGCAACGGGATATTGATCTGCTTTCAGATTGGTGTTTGAAAAATAATATGTCACTTAACATAGCTAAGTGTCATGTGCTAACATTTTCTAGGAAAAGAAATCCGGCCAAATATCCTTACAAGATAGATATGGTGGAGTTAAGGCGAGACACTGTGGTGAAGGATTTGGGTGTATGGATTGACAGCAATCTCTCATTTAGACAGCATTATGACTATATAGTGTCAAAATGTAACAAAACAATGGGTTTTCTTATTAGATCTGTGCGTCCATTCAAAGACCCAAACAGCATAATTTTATTATTTAACGCCTTAATACGCAGTGTACTGGAGTATTGCTCGGTGGTGTGGTCTCCGTACTACGACTGTCATAAAGATAGGATTGAGGCTGTGCAGAGACGTTTCTTGAGGCATTTAAGCTCCAAAATGGGTTTAAGACGTAAGCTTCCATCCTATGATGATAGGTTAAGGCACTTTGGAATGCAAACCCTAGATAGCAGACGCTCTTTACAGAGCTATGCAGTATTATTTAAGGTAGTTAACTCAGTATGGGATACCAGTGAACTATTAGATGAGGTTAGTCTTAGGATTAGTGGCAGAACCCGCAACAAAAATCTTTTTCATGTGCCTTTTACGACGTATAAGGTATCGCACAACGATCCGCTGTATCGTATGTGTAGAAATTACAATGAGCTGGAAGCTGAAATTGATATATTCCACCAAACATTTAAATCATTCATATTATATTTGAAGTCTTCCAACTAGGTCCCATTCTATGTTTTAACTGTGTTAGCAAAAAAAAAACCATCTTAGCCTATTTTTTATTTTGTTATTATTTACCTACCATAAATTAACTCACATTCAATTGTTGTTCTGTCTAAATGTTTTACCTAATTGGTTTAAGTTTCATTTGTTTGTTTAATTAACTTGTATTATTTCAATGCTGTGCACAATTGTTATTGGTTCCAAGCTAGCATCTTTTTTAGTTTTAGTGTGATTTTATGTAGAATTCAAAGTTTGTGAACTGTTATTGTGTCTAAATAAAATAAAAAAAAAAAAAAGACCTATGAACTTGAAAATTGGTGATAATGATTTATTATTACGTACCTATATTGTATCTACCAACAAATATCTGTAATATGACTATAATGTGCGTGTTTTTCAAATAACGGAAGAAGTGACACACACTACACACTACATACCAATATATTGATAAATCAGATTTTCTCTTTTATTCCCTCATTTTCCTATTACAAACCAACTTCATTTTGTGGTCAAACGCGTAAAACAGAGCCCTGCTTGGTCCGCACACGCACTTGGCCGGTTTTTTTTGTATAATTTTGTCTAAGTTTTAGCCCACTCTACAACTTTCATTTTCTCAAATTAGTAAATTGCTTTAATTGTGTGTATTTTTATTTTTGTCAAGACCTACAAAGTTTCCACAGATTCAGCGTAAATTCTCGTTTAGATTTGTAAATGAAGAATTTATTTCTTACATTTCCAAGAGTCGGAGCAAGACGAAATCTCAAGGCATGCACAAGTCCAGGTACGTTTCTATTGTGGCTGTTTCGATAACAGGATCCCGAGGGACACAACAATGCATACGGAAGCAGATCCAATCTCAGAAACCACTGAACCGATATAGGAACACCACCGAGTCTGGACGTGGGCTAGTGCCCTTTGAATGCTAGATGTACCTAACCTCAAGCCAGTGAAAACAAATTTATATTGGATTTGGTAAATAATGCAATACTTACCTATATAGCTTGAGTATAAAACAGGGTATGGAATTTGTGTATAAGGAAAAATGAGATATCCAATAGGTAAAGGACCTTACCGAGATCCAAAGGCATTAAATATTAATGCGAAACTTATTAACAAACTGGACTGTCGCTAAATTAAATGTTATTCCACAGAAATTTTATCGCCCCCTTAAGTCGACACTAACCTTACAATATGGTCTTCCTTCGAGTTGCTTAGCACAGCTGGTGCGTCAAGGGAGCGTTCGAAACTTTGAGAAAGGCAGTTTTGCCGCGAATGCTTAATTAGCCAGTGGGCTGTTTCATTAGAAAAAATAATAAGCATCGCACCTATATTTCACTACCAACTTTTTATTTTAAATTGTTGGCCGTAGATATCCTTACCCTAATTAGGCAACTTTACAAATTTGCATTCCATCGCCTTTCTAAAAGCAATCAAACAATGCTTATCCCATAGTCCCACTAATGAAAGGCGGCAACACACATTGATGACCGGTTTTGAAACAAGAAGACATTTTGCGCAAACGAGCATAAGTTTTAACGAGACGATCGCGCGAACAAGAATAATCGACAGAATTTCCCTGGAGCCATTGTTTGCGCTGAACACGACGTGTGGAGAAGACTTGTGCGTATTATGCGAACTGTTAAACATTCCGCATAATACCGGCTGTTAGTGCTTGACTCGACAACCAAAATTTCCCATGGGCCCAGCTGAGGGCACGGGCGATCGCTGTCCGTGTGTTTTGTTCGTAAAGTTACGTCTGACTGGCGGTTAGAGGCAAGTTTTGACGTGCTACTGCGCAATTTTAAAATCTGCTGTACTTAAAGTGTTCTAAAAAAACGATACAAAATTTAATATGAGTATATCATTTTGGCAGAGATTACGGGTACAAACTGAAAAATCCAAGAACTTTCCAGTTGAAATTATGCATAAAAATTAACGAAATTTACGAGTAACAGGTGAAGTGCTCGACTCCCTAGATAGAATTCAGCTTTAATGAAACGAAGACTTGTAAAATCCGCACCATAAACCTTGAAATGGAAAATTTATGCTCGCAAAGTGATATTTAGATACGAAAGCTCCTCTCAGATTTTATTGCAAAAATTTCATTCATATCTCAGCAAAGATCCTCCATAACTTGGGACGAATTTCTGGGCTAATTCAATTTTACTCGGCAAAGACAAAGCCTACGTTAAAACTTTTCTAAGTTGGTTATCAAAATCTTAGTCTTTATTGTATGACGAAGTTACGGGTTTAAAAAAGCCACCTTATATATCTATAATTCGAACGATAACTAAGTTTTGTGGATATAATTTGATATTGGCGACCCTTGTTAACGAGTTTGCGAATAACAGCAGTCTGTCGTGCGGTGGAATAGCAAACGGCATGTTTGTATACCATCATAAATGAATAAATTATAGTGTGTAATTACGCACTGTTACATTCTAGGGTTGCCTCGCCGCCATAGATTAAATAGGGGAATATAAAAAGCACTTTAAAAATAATGGTTTCCACTATAAATATGCTTAGATTTAAAATTAATACTTTTCACTATTTTCAATAGCTTTTTCATCAGTGCTATTTAATACAACCCGATTAAATACTGTTTTCTAGTACAGTTTGCCTCACACTTAGCTGTCACACCAACTAAAAAGCCAAAGTTATTAAAGTAAAAAATTACAATGACAGGGGGAGGCTGTTTCCAGATAAATCTGAGTACAACGATAAATATATCAGTTTTCATTAAAAAAAATGACACAGTTGTTCATTCTCATTAACCGTATTTCATAGCTGTGAAATAATACGTCACAGACTGAAACAGATGTGGCGACCACTTTAAATAATTTATTATGACAATCTATTGCAATATGCAGCTTAACGGCAATCCAATCGAAATGCATATTTCATAGTAATATTATGATCGCATCATCGAGTCTTCCATATCAATCCTATTAGCTTTACGGTTTGTATTTATCACTGTATTGTATACCTATAATTATCGTTGTGCTTATTTTTGTTGAAAAATACTTAGTGCCCAGAAAATGTAACCGCCACCGCCTCCTGCCGATCAGCTGGCTGGCGCAACTACCATACGGTAGCGCGTCTTCTTTCACCATTGAGCAAGTACTGTAATGCGGTAGGTGATGGCATATCACCCTTGAAACTCGTGATCGGCTAGGTCCAACCTACCTCCCCTAGCCTATTCTGGCGCAACTACCTCGCGGTTTCCCTCCCCCTAAGGCCTAAACCTATACCTGCATGTAACAGTATGCTAATGCGGTACGTGGTAGCAGAAGCACTCACTCACCCGTGAATGTGGCGGTCGTGATGCGATCGGCTAGGTCGGGGCGGGCCGGCGCGCCGCCGCCCGCATGCTATCAGCTGGCCGGCGCAGCCATCTCGCGGTCCCGCGCCTCCTTTCACCGCCCTGCACCTGCATGGAATAATGTGATGAAAAAATGTACTGTACAACAGCCAGCGACCGGGCACGCAGTCCGGGAGTTATTTTCATTTTTACGGTCACAAATATGTGACATGCATATATAAGATGACTAGCATGTCTCACTTTTTAATCACAATAAAGTCTACGAGAATTAAGAATCCACGGGAAGGCCCCCATTCACTTGCAAATCTTGAATGTTGAAATTCGCCATGTAAGTTATTTAAAGGAACCAACCAACCACTCATGCTTCTTGCGTACCTATCAGTTTTCTTTCAGTGGCATATAAAAATGTTATGTTATATGATGAGGACGCTCATATTGTTGAACATATTTTATTCTTCACTTAATCAAAATCAATATTATACTTATAAGCACATTATAAGAAAGTTCCGTTCACCACTTCAAAACAGATTCAAAGCTTTCAGCGAAAGATAAATAAACAAAATGATTGAATCAGAACAAAACGATACGAATCAAACAATTTGCAACAAACAACTGGAACTTCAGAAGAATTTAAACAAAACAGAAATTGGATGTATCTATGTATGTGCAAGTACCAGGAGGAACACAGCCCGTTTATGTTGTGGCACTGCGACTGCGACCGAATAAAAAGTTCAGATTGAAACAGCGTGTTTGCAGGTGTTTGACTAACGTGTTGGATGTGAAAAACATTATTGTTTTTGTTTATTATGAATTTGCATGTACACAGCGAGGGAATGTGGGCACCTTTAGTATGAAACGAGGAAATGGTTTTGTTCTTTCTTTATAAATAAGACTGTCCTCTGTGAATTAAAATTATAAAAAAATATTTAACAACCTCTCAGTTTGATTCTGTTAAACGTTATTTTATTACCAATGTAATCATACGCTAGAGGGATGGCGAACCTTTTTGTTTTACGTGCCATTTTTTAAAGGAATCTTTAATGAGGTCCTAGACGTGCCATCAAATAATTTTGACTTTGTGATTATTGGGGAAATAATAATAATAAATCATATAAAAATTCTTTATTTACTACAAAAATAGGTATTTTTTTTAATTATACGAGTAATTTAAATAATTTTTTTCGTAGTGCATAATGAATTTTGTGATTGGTGATGTGCCCAACACATTGTGTCGCGTCGCGTGCCACTGGTTCGCCATTTTTGCGCTAGACTAGAGTCAATTATGAAAAAAGTATTCCATGTTCATTAAGGTCTATAAACTGAACAAGCTTTGGCAATACTTATGTACGCGTGTGTGCATGTGGCAGTAAACCGATTATCGTCAGTGACATCTCGTGTGAGGTGTTTGACCCACGTAATCTCTGGCTCACAAGGATTAACTGGAACTTCTGCAAATGAATACACATACAGGACAGGGTAGCCATAGATAGTGTCGAGCTATAACGGTGGACCCGAATTTGAATGATAAAGATCAAAATTGTATATACAATTACTACAACGCCCTTTGAATTGTTGCTATCTTCATATAGCTACCAAAAAAACAATGTACAGCTGACATTTATGTACCAGGACTTAAAGCCCAATGACATATTTTCAAGCGATATTCGTTATTAAACTTCGCAATCAAAAAAATTATGGGTTTATCATAATTTTTCACCTGCCATCAACTTTATAATAAGTATCAAATCTTCTTTTGAAAACGAAGATCATTATAGATTTTACGAATGTAATAGGTAACTAGCTACCTATTTAAAATACAGCTTTCTCTTTGTAAAAACTTTGTTTACACCCGCTACACCTACCTACTTGACTTTGCTTAATTACTTAAATGGGCTGTCTCACTATGCTAAAACTTTAGGTGTAACATTCGATTCCCTGAAGGAGACCACCTTAACTTTTTGCACCTAAAGGGGTAAAGGCGCATACACCAAAGCAACTATTTAAATGAAACTAGGTAGGTACCTAGTTTCCGATTCCCAACAGTTTAGAATTTAGATAAAAGTTAAAGAAAAAATAACCTGAAATTAAGATCAGTAAACAAGATATTTAAATCAGTACAAAATATTTGCACAATAAAAACTAAAATAAAAAAACCAGTTTTCAACATGAAAAATCAGTGACAACCACTATAACGATAGTCAATCTTTTTACATTTCTTTGAATACGGTATCGTCCACCGCAAGGACAACGCTACAGTAAGCAAACTTCCCCCCTTTCCCCTTCCACTTCCCTCCACTTCCAGGTTTAGATTTTTTTCTCAAGATCTTGTGTAGAATGACGTCCTTAGTGTGTTTTAGTCCTCTCAGATTGAAATCCGTCGATAAATATCACAACAGCAAACTTCTCCTATTCCCCACTATTTCCCCCCAAATCAAAGATCGCAAACGACTAAAAAATTTAAATGAATCATGATACTTGTGTGCCAATTTTCGTTAAAATCGGTTGAAAAATGCGACCTGTAGGCGAGCACAGACAAACGGACAAAAGCATTTTTGGCCAATCTCGAAACACGAACTCGAACCTAAATGGAACAAATTACTATTTTCTAAATTCATATCTACAATTGACATGTTTTCATTTTTTACTAGGTACCTTAAATCGAAAACCATTTCGAGGTTATTACCGTATCTACATAATTTTTTGGGGTTGATCAATTATTTAACGAAATTTGTGGAAAAATACCCTGAATCATCGAGATAAATTTCTATAATTTCTGCAATTTGCTATTAGGTTTCTAAATGTCGTAAAAACCCTCAGCCGCCATGGCAGCAGAGTTTTGTGTTATCACTGTTTAAATAAGTGACAGGTACCTACTCGCAGTGCTTAAAAGCTCTTGGTAATCTTTGGAGTATTTTTATATCTAGTGATTATTAACTTGTTTAAAACAAAAGTAAAGAAACAAACCGGCAGCCGAAACAAAAAGATTACCTTGACCTATTAGGTTCACCACAAATATTCCATTTTATTTTCTCTCGATTATTGTTTCTAACATAACAACATTAAATTATTGTAATACTCAACATAAATATTACGATATACCTAAATAAGCCAAGAGCCATCTAGCGTAAATATCAAACTTATTTTAGTGGCTCTCAGGCAGATCAATAAAAGGATATTAATAAAAGGCCAGCGAGTGACCTAATCTATTTATATGAACAGCCGACTAAAGCTGTAGCTTAACCCGTTACGGATTTTGAATTGTGTCGAGTTAACACGGCGTAAGGACGTGACTGCAATATGACGATATGGAAGCCTAAAATAACTGGTATTATTAGATATTAAAATATAGAAGTCGGATTGAATTCGAAGTTAGTAAATTTAAGTCAGTTTATATAAGCCAAAACTTGACTAGCTAGTGTTTATGTCCCTGCTGCTGTAACCAATACCTAATATATTTTTATGGAATTACCTACATACCTCTATAGGTAATTTTGTTTTATGTCGGAAAATATTGTAAAATAAAATTGGTCATTAAAAAATGCAAGCTCCTTTTGAAACGCAGGCAACTTTTACTACTCAAGTTTGAATGATGCTTTCATAACCCTCACTGACATACGTCTGCCATAAAAGTGTCATATTATTATGGAGAAACTTGAACTTCACAGGAGAAATAAATGACATTTCCAATAAAACTTGCAGCTCAAATGGTTTAACTGCAATCAATAATTTTGCTAAAATAGCTTAACCGAGATTTTGTAGTTGGCGCAATTCAGCTCAAGTGGTCACTACACTAGCCAATGATATAAGTATCAGAGTCGTTCTTGCTAGGACTCAGATGTGAAGATATGTATTATTAATGGGTCTAACTTTGACACAAAATTCAGCGTAGAATTTTAACTGAAATGGCACATATTCATATCCATTTTTTATTATCCCAACTGATCTGATCAGCATTCTAAAAGATTTATGGGTCAGAGTTCTCAGTTTCAGGATGTCCATACATTTTCATGCTATTTTCGCGGTTTTTTTAAACATGTCTAATAATCCTTTAGAATGCTGGTCAGATCAGTTAGGTGTGTATAGCAATCTGAATCTCCTCCATTCACTCCCTGGATAGCCATCATCAGATCACAGCACAGTACATCCCTGGCAGAAAACCAAGGCTTCAAAGATACCTCGTTTGTATGAAAATAACACCTGTATCCCTAGACAAAGTTGATGTGTGTATATTAAGTTATTGGTTTTGAATTTACATTTAAGGCGGTTATATGACCGAAAGTGGCGCCCTCAGAGGTTTTTATTTAATAGATTTTAATGATGTTTATCGAGGAGATTTTAGGGCCCATGGTCTAGTATTTTTAGAAGGTATCATGCCCTCGTAGTCATTCGTAGAAGTAGATAGCAAATGTGTCAAAAACAGCCACTTTTAGCAGTTTTGCTATCTACTTCTAGCAGTGACTACGAGGGAATCTAACGATACCGTCTAAAAATACTAGACTGTGGGCCCTAAAATCTCCACGATAAACATTTTTAAAATTGTGTATTAGAATTATAATATTAAATATAATTCACCGCGGCGCCACTTTCGCTCAGGGTACCACCTTAATAAAAAGATAAGATTCGATTTTCTACAGAGGTACAGAGGACTCGGTCGATGCGCGGCCATGGAGGCTATCCTAACTTTTTACATTGTATTTGAAATTAGTTAAAAAGATTTAAATAGAATCATAATTTGTTCAAACCAAAGGGTTGTTTTATTAAAGTAGCGCTCACAAGCGTTACAGTACTTACAAGTTTTTCTACATTGAATTTTAGAGCTGGCGACACCATAACAACCGTATGTAGCTCATGTGTAAAGCAAAAAAATCACCATTTTCATAACCTACCACAGATTAATATCAAAATCGTAGCATGTAAAGATCATTTGACGTGTCACGCACGCACATGCCCTTTGTCGGTCTGTTTGTGACAATCGCGAAAGTTTGCGATGTTGTACAAGCAGACTTTGATATACGTCATACTCATTTATTCCGCCCTGTGTCATATAATACCGCTTGGCACTCCTCGGCAATCATGTACACAGATTTTTTTTTCGTAACTGCCTCATTTTTAAATGGTTTTGTCTGTGACAAGAATTTATTGCATGAAAATACAATGGAACGGAGAAATTGACTGCTTTATTTTCGCATCACGTATACTGTGTATCTTGTTAATCAGAATTGTTGGTTGTCATTTAACAAATGAGATGGAAATGGTCTCAAAGTATCACTAGAGCGAAATCAAACTTGCTCTAAAAAGTGTTTACAATTTCAATCAATAGTTCTAACCATAGATCTCTAACGATACCTAGAATTTCACCCCAGTGGAGTCAGTGGATTGGATCAGCAAAATACAGGTCCTTCTTAATCAAAGGTTAGGTAGGTAGGTAGGTATGTCAAAGCCATCTCTGATATCAAGTTACCAATAGACATTGACTTGCCATAGACATAGAATACTCCATTGGAAAATTGAAACGACATTGTTGTGGCAGAGAGAAATTTTACAAATGAAAAAATAAAATAATTATATTCCAATGCATAAATATGACATTACCTACCTGCACAATGACCAATAAGTACCTATATACAAAGAAACATAGAACGTATGTTCCTTGTTCATTTCGCAAAGCTCCAGCCTGCTGCGCTGAGCTTTTGCAATAGGTAAAGTGCAATGTCATTTTTTTTCACTGTCCAGTCCATTCGAAAGGCGTTCGCTTTTCATGGCTTTTATGGGGCGGTAGCAAAATACCATACAATATTTTTAATACAATGGGACAAAACTAGTGTATGTTCTACGCTACATGGTGGACGTTAGTACTATTATATATTCTGTGATGGTGGTTAGAAATGGAAGGTAGGTAATGCGAAATACTTCTATTGAGGCGTTTCATATAATACTTTGATTGCACGGAACAGATAATTCGCATAACTTAACTTAGTGTGAAAGCGTGTCTTTCTCAAACCTTTGTAAACAATGCATGTCTATGTATCGTATTGCATATTATTTAATACCTAGCTCTCATAGGTACACATAATAAGAATTCATTATACCTACTTTGACATAATTTTAAAGGTAATTTTCGGTTACACGAACCGTAAAGTTGTATCAAAACCCGAACAGTGTAAATTAATACAATGCTCTAACTCTACATGCCGTCAGCCGCGTCACAATGCTTACTATAGAAATGTACTGTGTTGTGGTCACTTTCAAACGCTGACGTCGACGTATGAAATATTATGAATATTTACGCTGACGTCAAACGTCGCGTAAAGCATAAAATAGGAGACCAAGGCCTTAGCTGCCACGAGAATATCAGAACGTTCTCAAAGCACTTTTCATAGGAAAACACGTTTATGTAGAACGAAACACACCCTATTAATAGGCGCCCAGGACTATAGGGTGGGCATATATCACGCTTAATAGCGGATAATGGGAACAAGGACGATCGTTTTTTCGCATCGATGCAAGTGGTTATTTTCAGATCACCTTGGGTGCGATCAGTGGGTAAGATATTTCGTTTTGTGATACATTGTTTGGTCGTTAAATACAGAGCAATATTAAGACTGTATAAATTTTTGTTTTGGTTAATTTACAAAGATTTTTTTCTAATTTCGTCAAAACAACCATAGAGCTGGATACTCGCCTCAGGATATCATATAAGTATTTAGCTTCGTATCAATAAACTAATATTGATGGAGTACAATACGAAAGCAATAACACTGGTGCCAAAATTATTTTAATTTAATTTTCTAACTAAAAACTATCGGTCGATAAGAGCTTTTGATAAGGTCCCTGTCCCATCAAAAATACTATAGTTAAAAATAAACAATCCACATTCGGTTTGCGGCCGGCCTCCTTTCTAAAGCGGCATTCCCATGGGAGCATGCCCAAAAATTCCTCCCTGAACGGCCCTCCTCACTTTATCACTTACGTCAAAATTGAAGTTCTTGTTCAATGAACATTAAAGTAAGTATAAGTTAAAATAACACCTTTTATTCCAATTCTACTTTAATTCCATTCCACAATTTTGAATTAGCTTGGGATTTTTTTAGATTTTTGAGGTCATTTGAGATTTTATGCTTTTTGGCACGGTATTTTTTATTAAGGGTGCATCGCGCGTCCACTAGCGCCGCCAATCGAGAAAAAGTCAAATAACTATGTTTAATGAAATTCTGAAAAATATAAAAACTAGAATTAGCTATTAACTAATTTTGTAGTGTTAAATTCTTAGTTTAAATGTTTAACAAACACATTTAAACCAGGAAAAAAACGCATACATAAATAGTTTATAACTAATGCTAGTTTTTATATTTTTCAGAATTTCATTAAACATAGTTATTTCGTTATGATTTTTTCTTGATTGGCGGTGGACGCGCGATGCACCCTTAACTCGTTTTTAGGAAACTTTTGACATACTTTTGGTGTATATGAAACTTGAATGCACATGAAATTCAAGGATGTGCATAAAACGTGCGTTTTAAAATTACTCAATACCAATGAAAACTGTTTAAATTTTCAATAAACGCAACGGATTTGAAAGTAGAACAATCGTCAAATGAATTAGTTTTGAGTTATGTAAGTATATTAAAACACTTTGATATAAAGATGGAAAAAAAATTGTTTTAAAAACAAAAAACCGATCTCAAAAGCCTACGCTACCTCTAAAAAGCTAAAAATAATCTTCAAATCACTAGATACGCATTATCTTTGTAAACACGTCTTTTGAAGTCGGGTGGGGCTGGAGGGCAACTTTTTTTATTCTGAAAGCCCCACCCGACTTCAATAGACGTGTTTTATTACAAAGATAATGTTTGTAATAAAACACGTCTATTATGTTTGTTTTTTAAAACATTTTTTTTCTTTTTTTCTTTTTAGTGTAAGTACCTTCTCTACGAGATATAAGTATTATCTAGGTAGAAAAATCGGTTTGGCCAAACGTGAGATAATCACGGACAAACATGCATACGGGTCAAACTGAACTGAGAACCTCCTTTTTTGAAGTCGGTTAAAATACCAAAATTTTCTCCTAAATGTAACAAATACTTATCTGAAAACCGCAACAAAGTCGGTTCAGCCGAACGCGAGATAATCGCGGACAAACATAAAACATTACTACATACAAGTCAAACTGAGAACCTCCTTTTTTTGAAGTCGGTTAAAAACTGATCAAGCGGAAGTGACAAAAGTTAATTAATATCATAGCATAAAATAATAAAGTTCCACATCATTTAGCGTAAAAAATGAGAAATAAAAATTAATAAGATACTATCCTGCAACATTTAAATAATTAGGCATATTGGTAAACTGTCGTCACTATAAGATTAAAATATAGAAAAAATCTCACCAATAAACGAACTTGTAGCTTTTCTTAGTCAGTTGGACAATATCCGAAAGTAGGGAAGAAAGGAAGAGGCTACATAAATTAAACTGAGCTCGTATGTTTACCGCGGCTCTCCACCAAATTACACCCAATATATAAGGATCGATAGCAAAGCCTTCGTCGGCAAATACTCAGTCAAAAATGTATTTTCATTTCCTGAGGAAATTCATTTGGTTTCGCCTCATAAGGCTGTTCTCATCTCCATTTCTGTGCCCGCTTTTTTCCTCTATCGCTTTCTTCCATTTAATCGGCTTCGGAAGGAAACGTTTGGTTTCCAATAATGCTTAGGTCATGCGGTTGAAATTGGTCTATTAAATGTGCTTCACGGGTAGGTATTATAATTGCAATTGGTTCTTAGACACTTTAGTAAATGTGTAGTTGTATTTTTTGCTGTCGAATTTGAAACGTGTTTTTTCAATTATTGTTTTAGCAAATTGAATTAAATAACAAATATGCAATATGATATTGCGTCTTCGAATGTAGTTCATACTGAATTATTCCGAAGATCTAATTATATAATTAATAAGAAGTCAAACCGAAGAAGGTATGTTTCTAATTATGCGTTTCCTCGGAATCTTAATCCAGGTACAGGAAATCGAAAAGAAATAACAAAAAAATACAAATATTAAAAACTACTACTAACTATATATCAAAGTAGGCATGGAAAGATCTATACCCTCATTCACCTGTTAAAATGTCATCTGTTGATGAACAAGCAAGAACGAAAAATTAGTAACCTACTTACTTGTGGAAAAAACGACGCGACAATTTACTGGAACTGCTAACTAGCAAAAGAATAATCGGGCAATATATATAATATATTGTTTTTAGTTTGGAAAATTGTGCAAACTTTTTAGTAAAAATAGTAGAAGTTAATAATGACAAGTTTGGTTAACAATTTTCAACTGACTTCAAAAACTATCTATAGTGACGTGAAAAAAACATTTTAGTTCTGAATAAATATTCTAAAATATAAAAAAATCGTGAGTGACGTTAAAAATATTTGAAAACGTTCTGAAATAAATGATGTTGTGAATATGCATACATTACACAAATGTACGCCAGCAAACACGAGGATGATTGATAAGCGCAACGTTTCCCATTTTCGGTGGCAAGTACAAACTTCCGAATTCGCCAAACATCTCCGCCATTGCCACAAGCACTCAAGGAGATTAATCATGCAAAAATCCGAGACGGCCCGCCAAGGGAATCTTTTAATTGGTGTATACTGAATGGAAATGTTAATAGATATTGGTTTTATATTCAATTCTATTGATGATTAATATTGTGAAAGGAAATTATTTGAATGAGCATATTTTATAATTAAATTTAGGTACTACTGTATGGAATTAATCTTTGTAATATCATAAAAATTACACTTCTTATTCCTTGCATATTTAATTGATTAGATTATCAATATCAATTACAAAAACTTATAAATCTAGATACCTAATGTAGATTTTTCAGTGGGGGGGGTTGGTTTAAATACACAATAGATAGAGTTCTAAAGTCTTAAAACAACAGTGATTGTTGAGAGCCTTGGGTTATTTTTATTTAGTCTAAAACTCTAAAAGTAACTGGCAAGAAGGTACCGTCGTCAGTGTCAAATTATTTTATGGAGACAGCCATTAGCAATAGGTAGCTAAAGAGAACAAAAATATCGGTAGGTACCTACTTACAACCAAAATTTTTAAATAGATGTCCACTGAGGTTTCCAAATTGTTTCAAATATTAAACAAGGACACTATTTTAACATAAACGTACTCTTCAAAAACTCAACTCACACCTACAAAGGCTGACAAAGCTGAATACGGGGGGGAATTTGAATCGAATAAACGTCAAAACAGTACCCATAGCACGAACAGCTTACGAAAAAACTAACGCACGATTAAACATTCGATATAATTAGTAATTTTGTATGGGAAATTTGTACAGCGCCATCTACCGCCGAAAAGCGAAATGAGATTTTCATCTCTAACTTTTAAGTCATTCTCTAATTACTCTATCTATCGAGTACTTTGACGTGCGTTTTTTTTCTCGGTACTTAGTTGTTCGTGCTAAGGGTACTGTTCTATGGAAGCCATGGCAACCGTTTCCAAAGTACTAAAATAACAGATTTTGACGTTAATTCGATCCATGTGAACTCGATCCCGTCGAGGGTAGAGGGGCAGGTACTTACAAAAAACAAAAGCACAAAGCCCACGATAACTAGAGGGAATCAGTAATTTCAGAAACAAAGCTCGTTGGAAAAGTACAAATTAACGTTTTTATTAATGAACAGTCAGTCGCGTTTGACAGTTAATAAAACGTTGATGAACTTATTTTTTCTGTTTGAAATGCAAATTGTTTGCGCTCGCCGCTGTCGAAAGATTGGGAGATATAATTTGTTTGGAAAATGTATCCCATCCCGTATGGTGAATGCAAAATAATGTTTGCATACATTTTTATGGCGGTGTGATAATTTATTGGGACAAATGAATCTCTCACATTTACGGCTGATGGTCCTATTTTCGATTAGATTTTAATCATCTATAAACACCCCACACAATGCAAATACCTATCCTTGGACGAATAAACTACATACCGCCCTACAATGCGATTAATTTGACTTTGTACAACAGAAGTGAGCAACTGCGGTACTGCAACATTCTAGAGTGAAGTTGCCGCTAATCACTGTCTATTGTTATCAAGAGAATAGCAAATTCTCTTATTTACAATAGGGATGATGACTAATGAATAAAATAACGAAATACTAATAAAAATCGTAAACATATTAAACTTTTAGAGTAGCTTGTATACCTCTTGGTTTTATATATTGCATATTATTTATTTTATGACCCTTCAAAGTTGGGTGGACAAGTCCATTTAAAAAGTATAAAATTTATTAAAATAAATGATACCTTTAATTAGTCCGTAAAATGTACCTATAGCAAATTTGTCTAAGAAACTATTTTGATAAACACAATATTTAATATAGCTGCCGAACAAATTTCCTACGCGTTGCATACAAACTTCTCAGGCGTGACGTCATAACTAGGAAGCCATTAGTATGGAGCGTTTTTGGGCGAGTCCATTTGTGTGCATTTCACACTGTGATATCTCGGGCAGTTTTCATGCTAGCGAATTAATTCTTTTACCAATGTTTCTTTTTTTGAGAGGTAATTTATGTAACATAAAATAAAAAAAGTTGTCATCATCCCTATTGATACCTAAAATTTATTAAGAGCATAGCAATTAAAGTAGAAAAAACGGTTTGTTAACTTTGTTTATTTATCTTACTTGTTTCGACTGTTAAAAGTAGGCATCAAATTAGGTAATTGGAAAATAAAGATACTCAAGTACTAATAAAATATTTGACAGAATTACCACAATATACACTTGGAAGTAGTGAAACATTTTGCTTCCCAATATTGACGTTCAAACAAAAGCCCGATAAAACGAGAAATCCTTAAAAAGGTTATCCAAAGTTAATATAAAGCCTTTGAAGAATTTATCCTACCTACAGTTACTTCAGTTATCTACGAATATTTTTGGGGCTAGTTTTACAGGTTCCGGATAGCAACAATCTTATTTAATTTAAAAACCGGCCAAGTGCGAATCGGACTCGCGCACGAAGGGTTCTATACCAAAAGACGGCAAAAAATCACGTTTGTATGGGATTCCCACTTAAATATCTATTTTATTTTGTTTTTTTTGTTGATATAGCGGCAACAGAAATACATTTTAATGTATAAATGTGAATGTGCGAATGATTTTTTTAATTTTGTTAACAATTGATAATTTATATACTTAAGTACACTATTATAATGGGTTAATCCTGTAAAGATAGATGTAAAAGTGGAAATAAAAAAAATAAAAAAAAAATCATCTGTGAAAATTTCAACTGTCTAGCTATCACGGTTTATGAGATACAGCCTGGTGATAGAGAGACAGACAGACAGACAAACAGTGGAGTCTTAGTAATAGGGTCCCGTTTTTACCCTTTGGGTACGGAACCCTAAAAAATGGAATAGAATTTATGGTAAGGCCCTTATTTTATATGAGTGCCACTTGCCTATATTGTAGCTTTTACAAAAAAGTCCTCGAATAACAAAACGACTCCCATGTACATACCCAAGTCATTAGCCCGACACTGTTTCAAATAAAAAGAACTCAAAGCTAAAATTCATTGTTGTAAAGAATTGTCAGTTGACAAGAGAAGGGGAGAAAAGAGGAATTCGTATCCAGCCTGATACGCTACTTTATGGACAATAATCCCTGTTATTAATGAACAGATCCCTTTGACAGGTAATAAATGTAAGCTCTCTCATACTTTTTCATTCCGGAATACTAATGACAATTTCTGTCACCGAAAAAAATGAAAGGTCATCGGATAATAATGGAATAATGTACCTAAATTATAAAATTGTTTTGGATTAGAGGTAGCTGTGCTTTGCTTAAGTATTTTGATGTATAGTTGATAGCCGATGGTGATGAGGAGCAAAGAAAATAATATACACTGTTTTCATTTCGAAAAGCAAATTAACAAACTCAAAAGGACAAAGAAACGTGCATACAGACCAAATACTGTCTAGACAGTATTTGTTGTATGGTTGTCTGTGATACAGATAATAAATGCACAATGATATTCATAATTTTTATAAGCGGATTATAATATCAAAATCATTGTGTATCTTCCAATTTGCTACAGTACTAGAAATCATCACAATTTTACTTTTCTCGACCAATTAAGTAGGTAGCTAAAGTTTTATTGTCATCCAACGTGAATTGTCTTTCAGCGAAAAGGTGATTCTGATAGAGAGGGAATATTATGAAAGGAGCCAGCTCATGTGCCTAATTCATTACTTCACACATAGCAAAGCTTTTAACTGAACCAGGTTTAATTAAATGAACTCTGTATCTGCACATGTTGATTAACCTCTAGTATCGGATAGTTCGTGCGCAACAGCTGAACGTTTTCTTTTAGGACTTAGTTTGTTTCGTACCATTTTTCAGTTGAGATGGGTACTCATATTTATCTAAGAAATCTTGACACGCTAAATTCACGCCATGCGGTGTAAATTCAGAGACAAATATTTAACAATATTTTGTTAAATATTTGTCTTTTAGCATGAGCAACTTAAAAAAGGTTCTAAAGCAGCGAACAATGATTTATGAAAAAGAGAACAATAGGTCTCTACAATTGAAACTCTGATAGTGAGCCCGGCCACTGAGTAAAAATTTACACACCACCGCATTGTGTACGAACAAAATCATATTGATTTTTATAAAAATCCGTGATTCAATGTCAAACTTGGTCGGCAGCGGGATGCTCGACACCTGTTACGTTCTTCTCAATAAAAGTCGTCGATACGTTCCCGGAAAGGGCAATAACGTTAATTAGCTAGTAAACATTTATTGTTTCTTAAGCCGATGAGAAGATTGGAGGAGTGTACGTTGCGTTGGTCGGGCGCACAGCGCACGTGCACGTCCGTATGCCCTCCGGGTAGAGGTTAAAATACAGCAGCAGCTCCCGGGCAGGCTTAATTCATTCATTTTTATTCCGAATGCCACTCGACAGCGGCGTTAGCTTGCGGAAAATCGTTACCGGCGAACGTCAATCGCCATGCGGAGTAATGACATACGCAACGCACCCACTTACACATGGATTCACGGTCGCGGCTTCTTTACATCGCGCCACAATTGGCGTGTTTAGGGTCGACACTGAGGTGAGCACATGCACTGCGCGGGCCGGAGCGGCGGCAGCGAGGGCAGCGCGGGCGAGGGCGCTGGGCGTGAGAGGCGTCGCGGCGAGCGGGCGTGCGGGCGTCGCGGCGGACTAGCGGCGGGACGAGCGCTCGCACGGGCCAGCGCCGACACACGACAGCCTCCGTCGCAATGACGAAGCGGCCGGGCACGCGCGCGCGCCCTGCGACGCAGCCTCCCGACTCTCCCCGACTCCCCGCGAGATAACACGACGCAGGGGTGAACAAACCCACCGCGCTTCTCCTTCTAACACAGTGATGAGGTTAAGGATTTAGACTTTCTCGTAGCATTTTACGGTTCGATCGCCCTATACGAACGCTTTGAAACCTAGACGCTGGTAATTTAGAAGTCGTCTGTGCCCCGGAAGACGCGCTCCGTAACCTCACAGCGCTTGGCAACAATGACGCGCGCCACCACACGTCACGCTGCACAGATTAAATAATTTCACACTTCAGCGCTCACCACTCTGAAGTGAAAGAGCTGAATAAAAAATATTTCGAAATCGTTTTCTATTCGGCTCCTTTCCAGTTATAAACTCCTAAGGGACTGGTGTCGTTTGTCTTTTAAAACTATTATAAACGCCATACCAACAAAACACTTTACAAAATAAATCAGCTAAAATTCACAAAGAGAACAAAAAACCTCATTTAACAAAGTCATGAACATGACAAAGCACAAACAGCGAAATGTTAATCAAAACAAATTAAGAGCGCCGTATTGGACAAATGGCATTGCTTTTCGCCATTTAAATTCTTCATAGGAATGAAAATTATCGAATACGATTAAAATGGCGCAAATTGATATCCCTGGGAAAGCGGCAGATGACGGGACGGGCGGGCGGCGGCGGCGGCGGCGGGCGGCCGTAGTCCGTAGCCCATTCCTCGTAGCCCGTAGCTCGTAGACCGTCTACGAACCGTTCGGGCTGTTATATTTGAATTTATGGTAGTGGAGACAGTTTTATAGTCTCTTTCTAATAAAACGATCTCCATTTAATAATAACCAGTTTCAATTTTACACTATCATTGGACTTAAAGTACATCTAGAGAATTTTATGAGTTAAGAAAATGACTTTTGTTGCTTAAAAGTAGGTACAACGTTTATTTTGTTTACTTTTTGATAATAGCTGTTCTGATGAAATCTATAACAAAGTAATAAATTTTGAGAGTCAATTAGTTGGCACTAACCAAACTTTAACGGCGATTCAATAACTTTTTTCTTTTGGCACGAAACTTTAGATCTGAATAAATCTTGCATACAGCAGTACGGAGCCCAATCGCGGTAATTCTGAACGATAAAATCAAAAACGTTACGTTGTCATTTCGGTTATATTTACCTAAAAATCTTTGGTTTAGCTTCATAATTTTCACTAAAATTGTCCCAGATTGTAATCCTAGACTCTGCAGTAACAAAACTAAACCGAGTATTTTCTGTAAACGAAACTGAAACGGTAACGATTTAGCTTTGGTTTTGTCGTTAAAAATTAGCGTGATTAGGCCCCTGGTTTTCCAAGTACGAGTATTCCGAGCATTAAGTCCACGAAGATCAATGGCATTAGTTCATCTCTGTTGCAAGTTTTTTTACGACTCGCAGTCGGAGGTGCTAGTTTTAATTACTGAGTCAATTTTATATCCTACTACAATAATTGACCGAGCGAGCACGAAGTCCAAAAATCTTTCGTATGTCCGGCTGTCTGTTCCCACCTACAGATCGCATTTCTCAACAGATCCCGGTGAAATTTTGTGAGCAGGTTTGATAAATATATAGTTTTTTTTTGTCGAGACAGTTTTTCGAAATTTATCGAAATGACGGAGATATGTAAAAAAACATATTTCAGTCCAGCTTTCCGGCTGTTTATTCCCCTCTACAGGTCGCATTTCTCAACCGATTCTGGTGAAATTTTGTGAGTAGGTTCGATAATCATATATAACTGTTTAGTCAAGCCAATTTTTCCAAATTTATAAATAAAATATTCACCCATTTTGAAAAATGATCAAAATTAGAAGCACCATCTAGCTGCAAATACTCACGTACCTTCTGTGTCTTTTGAAAACTTTATGGCGACATTTTATTTTATTTTATCGCGAGGTCATGGAGCCAGTAGTATAAATGTGAGAATTTGTATGTTTGGTTGGTTTTACGTGATCGCAAAAGGCATTTTAGATATTTAAAATGTTCAAATATTGCTGATATTTTTAATACCAGCCTTGATATCTAAAATGTTCAAATATTGCTTATTGTTTTAATACCCGCCTTGAAAAGTTAAAATGTTACCTGAAAAGCGTTAAAATCACTGAGCGGCAGATATTACTGTGGGAAAATACCTACATTTTACGGCAATTTTCCGAAGTCGCTTATAAATGATGATCGTAAATGAAAAAGAACGTAAAACATAAAGGTCTAAAATAATTCAATGAGAAAGATGAAACGGTTTTCATCTAGCGACAGTTTTTATTTTACTCCGACTAGAAAGAGCCATTGGGGAGGGAAGAGCTAATTGCAATTTATGTAGAGGTAGACACAGAAACTTTTTATTACTTAGTTCTAGCACCTATGCTTAAATAACGTTTTTTCACTGACCTTTTCCTAAAACATTTAAATTTACAATATTGCATGTTATTTAGCGAGTGATTTAGGAATGCATCATTTGAAAATTTTGCCAAAGCTATGTTAAAAGATTAATGGACTCATAAAAGTGAACCAGTTTGTTGAATAGTGAATACCTACTACTACTAAAACTTTCCACACGCGAGGCGAAAAAACGATTGCGGCAGTGAAATGAGTATATCTAAAACAGGAGCATTGAGAACAATTTCAAATATATATTTTTTATTTTTCAACGGTACTGTTAATTAAAATAGGCCTATAAAATTATTTTTCCGATGAAAGTGATTTTATTATTACTTGTCCGCGCAGTATTCTGAAACGAAATCATGAATGCACACGAGGTGTTCAGAGGTTTAATTTGGTTTTTGATGGGAGGTATTTTTGTAAAATTTAAAGACTTTTTAGGGACCATGATCATAATAGAATATTCTTGTTTCTAAAATCTCAAGTTCTATCAATATTAAGTTACAACAGTTGTTGTAAAGAAAAATCAATTTGTTTCCTTTTCTCAACCAAAACTGTATGTTAAAAATAATTGTAGGCATCTATCGTTGCAATGGTGTTTGTAACTTGAATTGTCTATTTAAATTAAAGCAATTTCATGAGGTAATTGTTATATTCATAAGCACAATTTATGTAAAAATATATAAAAGCGTAGACATTGTTGCATCCACTGAACATCTTTGAGTACCATCTTGTGTAGGTACTGCACAAAATCCGTTTCATGTCATGTAGGAAACGTTTCCTTCTATAACTAGCCACAGTTTAACCTATAAAATGCAAAAGTATACCTACTGAAATGATTCTAAGGCCGAGTGGGTAACCGTTTTTATTTTCATACATAAATTAAAGCGGAGCTTGCAAACGCAAGGTTTAAATATATATGGCTTACGTCTAATATTCTTTATAAAATACTGGATAAACCTGAGCCGAAGCGCGGATCGGCCACAAATTGGCTTGTGGCTATTAGTCTTTATTAGTTTAATTCCCAAAAGTACAAGTTCAGACATTTTCTTTTGTGCCTATTCAATTAAATAAGGTGTGTTGTTTAAATAAAGCTTGTTGATAGGACAGGAATCAGGTGTTGAATCAAGATTTAAAAAATTGTAGGTGTAGGTACCCAGATGTTAGTCTGACTCAAATTAAACGTAGGTACTTATATCGGTTGTTTTTCTTGGAAAAGTTTACATCAAATATTGTTTTTTTCCTTTTTCACCTAACCATAGTTTTCCCCTTTATTCACGATAAAAATATTTTGAAACTACAGTTGCATATAAGCTTCTTTTAAAACTTTACTAGAAGCAATGCATCAACGTTAAATTATCGATGAAATCAATATCATAGATAAAATAAGGTATCAACGTTTTATACGGTAATAGTTTTTCGCCTAAGTACTTATGCTATTAATATTATATTTCCATCACATTAATGAAAATGATAAACGTCTTTTGAAACTATAATTGTCTGCAAGCTTATCTTTTAAGACCCTCTAATTCTCTACTATACAAATGTGTTAAATGTCTGTTTACCATTGAATGCTTTAAACGACCTGTTACAACAAAGACGGACTTACCATTTAGATAATTTATGCATGCACTGCAGAACATATTTCACTGGAGTTGAGAAATATACTTACGCCTCTTCGCACAGCTGCGAATGAATTTATTTTGTAACAATCAAACACGTATTACATTACCCGTATTGCCACCGCTTTGTCCCACTGGTGGGCCCACGGATATTTTTCCCATGGCCCACTGTGTGGGTTTATAGTTTTTATAGTTTTATAGTTTTTATTTATTAAATAGCTACAGATAGATAATGTTTCTACATTTGATATGTTCATTGAGGAAACGTATTAGGAAACACTTACAAATCCCTGGCATAATGGAAAACTTGTATCACCACAGCACGTACCTATGCATAACAAATGCATTAGACCATGAGGCTTAGAGAATACTTGGTTACAAACTTTGGTTATCTCACAAACACACATTTGTTTGTAGAACACTTCAAAATTATGAATCTTTACTACTACTTTCTTTTTTTTGTCATAATAAAAATGTTAATCGTAACGTAAGACACTATGGGAAAGTGAGGAAATTGTCACTGCTTGTATTAAAAAGATAGATAAAACGATTAAAAATTTGGCTTAGCAAAATTACTCCTTACATTTGACGTCTCAAAGCGTCATATTCCTAAGCTTTAATAAGGGGGTAAAAGAATAATAGCGTCCTTTTAAGACCATTGGATAATATAGAATAAGAATACTGTTTGCCCACTATTATGTTTTTATTATGTTTTGATTTCCATTCTGAGTACCTATTTGTCTTTGTCCATTATTCCTGTCTCGTTGATTATCCAGTATGGATTTGCTCAGTACGTCCATCATGTTCACTTCATAGTTGCATTTCTCCCCATTTAACATACACACAACTCTTACAAACACTCACACTAACACACACTCATCACATACACTCTAATTCCAACAAAATCACAACACATTAACAGTTTTAATCTACACTCATACTGTACACTTTTCTCTATAACTTATCTAGTTAATCTAAATTAATGTATTTTTTCATTATTGTAGCTAAACCTTTTCTCCTATTGTTTTTATTGTTTTTACTTAATATATTATTGGTTGTAAAGCTCATCAGCTTGCTTTATGTCGTAGCTATTGTAATACTTTCTGCGGGAGGAGGCTGGTGACCTTGTGGTACAGGTTTCTGCGAAACCTATTTCGGGCACCAGTCCTTCACAAATTTAGGTTATAAATGCTTCGTTTTATATGCACAATGTATACATGGAACAAATTTGTGAAGTGACGAATAAATACATTTTATTATTATATTATTGGATCGCATTCGCAGCAAAACAAGGTTCTTGATTATAAATAGTAGTTACCTATTAAAATTGCTTTTGAGCACAATCCATGTAACGCAACATACTATAATCAGTACACGATTCAGCAGTAATATAACCGTTGCAATTATATTCCAATTTGTATGCAAAACTCACTCGCGAACTCAACGCGATTCTGCCTTGTTACCGTGAAAGCTAATCTTTCACATTTCCGCGGTGATTAAATGCATCAAATACGGCATTTGTACATAATCCTTCATTTATTAAGGTAACGCTTATTGTGTGTTTGTCAATTTAGATATTATATTGATTAATCTTAAACTTTAGTTTTTACGCAACTGCCCAAATAAAGGAATGTAATTACTATGAAAGTAAAAAATTACAGGCTTTAATCGATGCTATACAGCTAGTTTAAGTTTGTGGCAATTAAAGCCTAAATTAAGTTAGAGTTGCGAAAAAATACTGTAAGCAAGAAGATTTTTTGCGAAATAATATTACTTAAGTATTTGGTATTTGATTTGTCATAAACATTATTTAATCTTCAGTTTTTTAACAAGGCAAATCTGAATCGATAATACAGCCAGTTTCAGTTACAGCTAGTTTTATTACAATACCTACTACAGTAAAAAATGTATACCTTTGTTCGATTTTACCGCACTTTGCCACATAATTTCATTTACATATTGCAACCGAAAAATGATAAAACACGAGTCGCAAATTCAAACAACGTCACACTGTATGGAACAAAATATAACATAAAATGTTTGTACTCGTAGACACCAATTAAAATTTGGCCGCAACGTTAAAATCACGGAACGAACTAATTAAAGTGAGCAACATAGTTGCTGCGACCGCGCGTCCCGTCCTACCGTCAGCACCAAATATTTGTCGAGCATTTCGTTCGTCGCATCATATCACTAATTAATTAACCATCAGAAATCAATTCAAAAGACTGTACTTTACCACGTCAAATAATATAGGTAACTAGATTATTTTTTTAATTTTAAACTTTTGTTGCTGACTCTCCCTAAGCCGGCAAATACTAGAGTAGCCTCATTCCTTTGTCCGGAGTGTTTTGCATAATTTTATTTTGAATTCCGTCTCTAATATGCATTTAGCATTATTTTCCTACTATTCATACAATGCAGGTGGTTCACTTGTACTCCGAATAGTTATTTATTCGGAGTACGGGATTCAAGAAAATTTCTTGACGAAATAACACTAAAATATTTTCATTATTTAGTTGGACCATATTGGTCTAATCTAATTTAATTATTTAATTTAATAAAATTAAATAATGACTAATTAAATAAATAAATAGAGTGGGCTAATTTGTATGAAAAGTACAACAGTCGTTGCAAAAGGTTTTTGTTAGCCCAGATTAAAATTATAACGTGATCTCACTCATCAAGATGAGCAGACATGGTTCAAGAACCTGTCAGCCACTCTTTAATGTAAGCATGGGTATTCCAGGTGCAGTGCACTTCCACCTGTCTTAAAAAGTACTTATAAACTGAAATTAACCCTACATGTACAAACAGCCTCTACTTCCCCATCGTCAAGTGGTGCAGTGTTCAACATGCTGCCTACCACGCAAGAGGTCCCGGGTTCGATTCCCGGCCGGGCAGAAATTGAAATGATGAATTTTAATTTCCGTGACGGGTCTGGGTGTTACTATGTAGAATAAGTATATATTTAAAAAGTATATAAGTAGTGTATATCAGTTGTCTAGCACCCATATTACAAGCTTTGCTTAGTTTGGGGCTAGATGGCGCTGTGTGAAATTGTCCAAGCATAAAAAAAATCTACGATACTCAGGCCCGTATTTATAAACTGCTCTCAACGTTGAGAGCTATCTTGAGATCATATTATTATCTAAGATGCTGTTCCTATAGAAGAGCATTTATTTATTTATTTTTCTCAAATGCTGTGTCACCTAATAATGGGGCACTTATTAGCCTATGTATGTCTGTATCATTTTATTTTTTGTAACTGTTCGATAAGTGTTCTGCTGGTGTTCCTATTAAAATAAATTCAATTAAATTAAGAGCATTTCAAATATGATCTCAAGATAGCTCTCAACGTTGAGAGCGGTTTATAAATACGGGCCTTAGATACTCGGGCAACCTATAGAGACCCATTTTCCTTGCATATCTAAAAGTTTATTCCGAAACTCAGCTTTGACATAATGATTAACATCGATGCAGTGTTCCAACAAATGGGCACTCAAGGAAATAAAGTAATCCCAGGGAACCCCAAACCGCAAGGCGGTCCAACATGAAACAAACACAAAGAAATCGAGATAATGATCTTCTGTACTGTTATGGCAGACTATTTGGCACGGTAATCTCGACAATAATATGAATTAATTATATTTGGGGCGCGAACCGGGACGCAGCGGTTGGGAGAGGCCAGCAATCAGCATTTCAAATGGCTGTTGGGTGAGAAACCACAGCTAAAAGCTGTTGCCAGTAGTTATTTCACTTTCCGACAGGTTGTTTTCATTAATAATTAAATGACTATTATCGTTAAATGAAACACGGATGGAAAATGCAATTTCATAGCTTTTTATTTCTTCTGGCGCGTGCTGCTTCTGTACTTGTACTATTAATTATTCTGTGACCAAGACCAAAACAAATTATTTACGACAAAACTTTGGAAAAAATCTTATTTACGTTATTAGCATTACGGGGCGGGTTTCCGCATGGGCAATGGGTAATGGAATAACTACCAAGTTATACCACTTCTGTAACTGCATTTCGATTCTGTCTCCATTCACTCTATATCATAGTTCTGGTATCTATTCTCTGGTTCTGTTCTAAGTTTAGTTCTAGATTCTATGCTCAGTTATGACTACTATGTCTGTGCAGAGAAAGAGAACATAAGTTTCATTCATATTAATCTTTAGTAAACATCGTGTAACTGTAATAATAACGCAAAACATACGCAAAACCTATAAACGAATTATAGGGCTCATAAAAAATTACGAACAACTTTTTGCATGGAACCAATAACGAAATCGCGAAAAAAAATCTGCTGTTTCATACAAAATTTTTAGCGAACTTTGCTAGTGTATCAAACAGCTGATTTTTCATTTCTCATATTCGGAAAGTGATGTATATTTGAACTGAGCAGCGGGTCCAAAACTCTTCGTTCCACCCTAGGGTGGAAAAGTAATTTAAAAATAGAACTGAATTTGGCAATGAAAAAGTTTACAATAGTAAAAAACAAAATGGTTTAAAAAAAGTTGCAGCCTTGTAGGGCGCATTCACGAACAACAACAAAACATGGTATAAACAGCCAGTGCAAAATTAAAAGCATTGGGCGGAGCGGCCGGCGACGCGACGTGTTCCAAATTTAAAATAAGAAAAGCTATAAAATATTGGAGGGAGACTTACCTAACTCTGTGACTTTGAGCTGTGTGTGCCGTATTAAAGTTTTGTGTTTATTTTGTATTTACTAAAAATGAGTTTAAAACTAAAACAAAAAGTCCAAATAAAATAAAAGAAACAATAAAACTACGCTGTAATTCACCTACAGGAAACAACTACTTCAGGAGGGTCTCTGCCATGGACTTACCGTCTTATCAAAGACCAAAGAATATCTCCAAGTTTTATAGGCATCCAACAAAGCCAAATCTGTCATCATAATAATTTATATCAAACTGTAAATATCCCAAGCAAGAATTTAACTTTAAATTTCACAAATTGTTCTAATTTTTCTAGGTTTTTAAAGGTAAGTTGGTATAGGTAATAATTATAAGGTCTAACATATAGTTACTAAGTAGGTAGGTACATGTTTTTATTAATAAACATTTTGGAATAATTAAGACTTTTTTACTTTCCTGAAATTCGAAATGAAAAGTAGAGTGTTTAACACGGGTAAAAGTCATCAATTCCTTTTGACCCTCGTATAACAATCTACTATTTTTCGCGATTTCAGGATTGCTTCCATACAAAAAGTTGTTCGTAATTTTGCAGCATTTTGACCCGAACATGGAAAATAATATGCTATTTATAAGCTCAAGTAAAAAGTGTGTAATACTCGTAAAGTTTCCGAAAAAAAACTCAATACTTCATCGTACTTTAGCACACTTAACCCATACTTTAACTAAGTTTCGGTCGTAATAACCCCAGCAAAACCTTTTACTATAAAAAGTATAAGTTAGTGTGAACTATTTGTGCAACTACCTACCTATAGGAGCCCACAACCATAATAATAAAAGTGCGGCGGCTATGCGTTAACCGCTCGCACAATGTATAACATTTGTTATTAATCTGGCGGCTCGCCAAACAAAACCGTGCAGTAAATACTTATTAAAACTATAACACTATACTGAAACATAAGACAGCTTTTCATTCACACAACTAATGTGAATGGCTTTTATACATTAGCACAGAATACATAATAGTACAAGTACATTAGTATGTTATTCTGTGAAAAAAAGTAATAAAAAAATATAAGAAATAAAATTATAGTATATTATTTTGTATTGTATAGAAATAAAACACTTCTAACGTTAATTTGAGCATTTATTTGTTTCATCGTTATAGCAAGGATCTGAATCATTAGTCACATAATCAAGGTAAACAATATGATCATTAAAAATCTTATTAATTGCTCCAGAGATTATTCAAAACTGATGCTGTATCTATTTTAGTGGCATCATTTTAATTCCTTTTAAACTAATCTTAGATCTGGCATAATCTGGCTGAATAAGAACTTAAATATTTAAGTAATACATAATAATAATAAAAAATTACAAACATACATCAGGCAAACTGCAATCCACAGTGGTATCACAGTCCACTATAATAGCACTTTTATGTTTATATTCGAGAGACATTTCAAAGGCATCGCGATCGTCTGTCAACTTATCAAAGAAATAACTTGTATTCACTTTGCAATTTACTGAAACATTCCCTATGGAGTTATTTACACTGTCTTTATAAGTGTCTTTCACAGGACTTTGTTTTGGAGTCGAACAATAATTCTGAATATGGGATAATACACTTTTTCTTAGTATTGGTTTCTTAGGAGTCCTTCTTGTTTCGAATACAAGATTCATTAAATTATTATTAACTTTAATAGCATTTATTTCCGGTGGTCTTTTGACGATATTATCTACAATATCTGATAAATCACTTTCGTTAAAATCCCCTTCGCTGCCATTCAGTATGCTCAGTAAGCATTTATTATTAGTTTGTATATTTTCTTTGTTATCCTTTATATCTGCTTCTTTTTCCGTATGTACCAAATCGTCAAAGGCATTATCATAATCGTTACAAATATTTTTAAAACTATATGCTTCTGCATTTAAAGACTTCTTTCCAGATTTTCGCCGTTTCTTTCCTATAAAACTATCTATTGTTTTCTGTTTGCCCTTCTTTGTGCTATTTTTGAGTTTTCTCTTCAATTTGTTGATACTTATACTAACATTAGCTTTGCTTGTATTCAGATCATTTGATGGAACTTTATCAGTCAAATCAAGTTTCTTTAGAGACCCACTGAGATTCACCATTTCAGAGTCGATAACTTTTTTAACTTTCTTGTTATATTTACGTTTTGGTTTCTCTGGGTTTCCATCGTCTTTTATCTTTTTTGCTCTTGTCTTCTTTTCCTTTGGTGGCTTCTTTATAGATTCCTCATAAACTTCAACTAGTTCTGGATAGAATTGCCTCATTAAATCTTGTCGCTCTGTCGTTGTCCAAACTGAGGATGGTTCTTCGTCTTCTAGAAGAGAAGAGAAAATTGGTTATTGTCCTGTACAGTGCACATTAAAATTGAATACTGTTAACACTGCCCGATAAAAACCATAAAGAATACTTTTTTTTTCAATATAAAATTTTTGATTTTTCTCGGATAAGCACAGAATAGATAATAGTACCTAGCGTACAGAAGTTGCACTCCGCAAAATCGTTTAAATAAATTGCGACTCTTACTCCGACACAATAAAGTGCAATTCAGGTCGCACATCGCTCTAAAATATTAACTTAGTTGCCTCTCTTTCTATCGCGTAGGTCTTTTCTTTTCTGACGTATGAAATTTGTCCTCTCAGAGGACGCCGAGCGCTTCATACTCACCCGCGGAGTGACAGAGCCCTGGTACGAGTTCAATAAATTACAGTAGGAGGCAAACATCTTGGAATTGGGTGGGGATTGCGCAGAACGCGTATTTTGGGTATGCGTAGCGGTGAGGTACGCGGGCGGCAGGAGAGGGGCGCGCGCTATTGGTAGCTCACATCGCAAGTGCAAATGCGCGAACTTATCCCCACTCCGACGAAAAAAGTGTCAAGATGTTTGCCTCGTACTGTACCTATTTACCTTCAAATTGGTCATCCGGTATTAAAGCTTCATAGTGCCCGTCGATATCACCCCATACAACTTCATAACTCGGTACTCCTGTAAGAAAATATCACAAGAAGTACTCCATTCATTTGATATCTACATAGTTACAACTACAAGACTTTTAGAAAACGATGTGATTACAAACAATTTTTAAACAACTCTTACAGTACGAGGCAACTGACGACCTGAAAGGCAAACATCTTGAAATCGGGTGGGGATTGCGCAGAACGCGTATTAAAGGTTATGCGTAGCGGTGAGGGGCGCGGGCGGCGGGAGAGGGGCGCGCGCTATTGGTCGCTCACAAGAGCACATGCGCGAACTATCCCCACTCCGTCGAAAAAAAATCAAGATATATGCCTCGTACTGTAACTTAGACACTGCTAAAATGTGATGCTATCTCTTTTAAACAATGTTGTCAAAAAAGTGACAGCATCACATTTTAGCAGTACCTAAGTTAAACAGGTGTTTAAAAATATTTTATAATAACACCGCTGTTTAAAAAGCAAGAATTACCTACCTCTTGGGTTCCTTTTCTTCTTAATGGCAACAGGTCTGATGGTTCTGCTTGGTACTTTATCTTGAAGATGCCATTTCGTGAGCAAAGGCAAAAATTTCACCACACAATATTTTTCAGACCAATCCAATTTGCTAGTCATCAGTTTCTGCAGCAAAATATAATAAATTTAATTCCATACTTGTTGTAAGAAAGTATTAGTAAAAATTTCTTTAACTTGCTAGCCAAAAATCAATCTTACCAAAAACTGAATAAGACTTGGAATAGGAGTTCTTAAGCTCTCTAAATCTATTTTTTCGGGGTCAGCGTTCAAAAATTCCTTCATAATCTTAGGTTCCGGGAAAGGCATGCCGCACGTCAGCGCCCGGCTTCGGAGCGACAACTCGCGCTTCACTTCTGCTACTTTTGCTCTGTTATTGAAGAAAATAGTGCTCAGATTTTGCTGGTGGTGAAAAACTGTTTGTGTTCTAAATAGGAGCAGTTGCGATGCAATATATTTTGTTTGTTTAACTTGAAATTCTTATAACCGCAGACTACGGCTAAATGCTGAAATAAAACTAAAAAAAAAATTTTTACCTCTAGTGATAATTCGTACCTATCTACTTAATTTGAAGAAAGTATTTGATTTCATGATAGTATGGCGCAGACGTATGAGAGTAATAAAACTTTTTAATGTAAGTACCACCACATATTTTTTTGTGCAAAAAAAACTATCAATCATTGGTGGCGACTAGGGAATGCAATCTCGCGAGATTTTGGCGAAGCCGAGATCTCCCCTTTTTACGAGATTCCGCGAGATTGGTGTTTTTTTTCTTTTCCTTACAAATTGTCATAATAATGGGATTTTTGATAGGGAAATAATAAGTTTGCTGTTGTGCTTTTATACCTATCAGTTTTCATTTATTTAAAAAAATAAAAGTCAAAATTTTAAATAGTTTCGCAATAAGCATAAAGTATTTAAAGAGTCGAAAATTCAATCATAAAGATTTATTTATTTTTTAATCAATGACTCGCAACAAAGCAGATGCGATTGCTTTCTCTTGTGGTTCTTTTAATACAGTCAAAGATCCTTTAAGTTCTTCCTGTAATTAAATGCTTCCTCCTTCCTCGGTATTATTAAAAAGGAATGAAGGAGGAATATCATCAGTGTCAGTAACATCATGAGCAGCAGCTTACGTTGAAGAAATCATAGCAAAAGCTACGAGAAACACATGTATTTATGCTCCTTTACAATCTCGTTTATCTCGCGAGATCTCGTCGGATTTTTGGCCGAGATTAATCTCGTTAAAAATGGCCGAGATCTCGCGAGAACGAGATTGCATTCCCTAGTGGCGACATCTACATGACCACAAACATCGCGATGAAGCAAGTTTCTACTTATCGAGTGTCTGGCTACGGACCTACTATATGATTGATGAAGAGGAAACGTGTGTGTGAAGTGTCAATATCATTTTAAACGGAGTCGCGAATTCGCACTCCTTATATGATATTCTCGTCTTTGTTACCACGCTGCCGAAGTAGTTCATGTTTACTGATCTTCTATACTAGTACCAGGGGGGTATCACTCCGCGCTTAAACTTTTATATTAGCCTACTGCTCGCGGCCCACTCCAAGAGGGCCATTGTCGAGGGATATCACCGCGCCGACCGAAACGCGCGGCGTGTGCTGTGCAAGCGACGAGAGCGCAGCGCGTGAACGTCACCAACGAAACGAGTCAGTCAAGCGCCGAATGCGAAACTGCATGCACTTCGTTTTTGATACTTAATTACTAACGTACCTACCTACCTACCAAAGTTTATTGTATTTTTTGTATACATATTTACATACTTAGTTGTATGTATCGAAGTTCGAAATATGGCACCAGTAAAGAAAAAAGCTAAAAAATACTATTTTTTTTTCACCCATCCCATAACCGACCCTTGCAAAAGTTGCTTAACCTCCGCAATCGTTGGGCCAGGCGCTATACCACTGCGCCATCGAGCTTCTGTAACTACTTAGAAATACTTATTATTTATGCTCTTTAAATATGCTCAGCTCACCTATTAGGTAGATTTATTTTATTTTATAAGTAGGTACCTATTAGTAATTCCATTGTTTATTCATGGGCATAACGAATGTTTTCTATGATATCAGTAACTAGCGAGTAGCAACCCCGAAATGTGTCGGTTGAGACAGAGCTATGCGACAGAAAGAGACGCCTCTCTTTCTTCTTCGTAGGTGCATATAATTTTATCCACGCAGCGTTGTGCAGTTTGAAATTGTACTTTATTGCCGTGCAGCGAGAGTAGCTTATTATTTGATGGTCCTCGCGGGGACCGACTTCTGTACGTTAGTACTATTATATATTCTGTGCTAGTACGAGGAGCATGCCAAAAGTTTTTAGATACTCTTTACTCACTAATTTGATACTGGAATCATACACCATCGTAAACACTGGCCATGTTATTACAAAAGATTTTTAAAGACTGTTTAACTAAACACCTGTTTAAATGTGATGTTGTCACTTTTTTGACAATATTGTTTGACAGAGACAGCATCACATTTAAACATGTGTTTAGTCAAACAGTGTTTAAAAATCTTTTGTAATAACACTGTGGTTATTTAAGGACCCTTTTAAACATGGATTTTTTTTCTTAAAAATGCTTTTATATGTAAAATTCTGGGGCCCTATTTTTTAATCCTTCAGCTGGCATCGAGCGCTCTTTATTACTACTCATTTTCGTCCGACATAGCAAAATCACTATTTTGGAATCGCTTGTTGCAGTCAGCAGGTTGTCAGTCAGTCCCTTCCCTCCCTGGTTTTTTGGAGTGCGATTTCGTTGTCAATTGTGATTGACTCAAAATAACACAAATAAATGATTTAAAAATAAGGCCCCTAATTTTTACAAATAAAAGCATTTTTAAGCAAAAAACTATTTGAATTCAAGTATGTTCCTTGTTTAAATTTATCAATAAATAACCAGTGCTTACGATGTTATATAACTTGCAAGTATCAAATCATTGAGTAAAGAGTATCTAAAAACTTTTGGTATGCCCCTCGTAGTTAAAACTTCAAATCGTTTTGACTTACTTATGTCCCAAGTCAGTGCATCCCTTATTAGTGGCGCAGACCGGGCAGCCATTTCTGACGTGAGTCCGGCCGACGTGGCCGCAGCGGTCGCAGCGGCCGGCCGCGCCCGACCGACGGGCCAACTCCTCGTAGCGCTGCGGTTCGCTAACCCACGATATTAACCTTGGATGAGAATATTATAATCATCATCAACTTCATATTTTTAAGAAACCGGCGAACAGACAACTTCTTATTTTTAAGTATATCTAAAAATTAAATGGGGATTTCAAACCACGTGAATGAACAACCTTTACTATGGGGCCAACCACGGAATCTCGAAAAAAATCACCTGTTCTATAGAAAAGTACAACATTGACTCGCTCGACTATAATGTATAGAACAGCTAATTTTTTTTCGCGATTCCGTGGTTGGCCCCATAGTAAAAGTTGTTCATTCACGTGGTCTGAAATCGCCATTTCATTTTTAGAAATACTTAATTAACGGTGTATAAAACTCTAAATTGATTGATTCACTGACTGATTATTTGTTGGGTAAGGCGTAGATCCCCAACGGCTGAAAATAGAGACACCATTTTTGGAGGGTCGATACCTTTCATGATGTAGATGAGCACTAAGAATGGATTTTAGAAATTTCCCGTTATACAGGGTGCTACAGAGTGTTCCAGTTTATACATGAATTTTTAAGGGAAAATTTAAATGGAAATGAGGTCTTACTGATAAATTCCTAAGTATATTAGTAATCCGTGACTTTCAAAATAAATGCACAACTATCTTAAATACGCGAACGCAGTCGTGGGCAAAAGCTAGTGTTTACATAAAGCATTAGACTAAAGCAATTTATTGTTCGTACAAACAAGTTAATATCAGCCTAGGCGAGGGTAGTCAATAGCGAAAAGCAGTTTGTTATTGAATTTACCTTGGAATGATTTCATTATCAGCTACTGTGTGCAAAAAAGTAACTACAGTGTTGATGGAAGTGCCGCATGCTCCTAGGCCGTAGTCGCAGCCGCAGAGCATCGCGAGCGCAACCATTTTGTTCCGGCCAAATCCTTAAAAAAATATGCAAAATAAATCAGTTGTTCTTTTAAATAGCCTTTCATTCTTATGCTACGGCTCCACCTGCGCCTTAACGCGTAAATTAAGGCCGCGTTCCGAATCACGCCAACAGCACTGTTAGCGTATAATCCATTAAATGAAGTAGGTACACAAATACCCTATTTGTGTAATATTTTGTGACTATTTAATTTGGTCGGATTCGCGCTATCTGCGTGATTCGCGGTGATTCGTGGAACGCGGCCTAACACGTTAATCTAGGCGTTACGCAAATGTGGCCAACACTTTAACGTGTCTCACTGTAACTTGTAAATTAACTTTACAAACGACATTAATAATATATAGAATGCCTTAGCTAACGCGTAGTTGGACATTACCATCAACGCAGGTGGAGCCGTAGCATTATGGGTATTAAATACATTATCAAAAAACGTTTTTATTTTTTTATTATTATACAGGATGTCCCAAACTTTGACAAGCGGAAGTAGCTTACCTTAAGCAAACAAGATAAGAAAGTAGTAATAGTAAAATTTTCAATACTTAAGGTACCTACTAGCGGAAGTAGCTTACCTTAAGCTACTTCCGCTAGTAGGTACCTTAAGTATTGAAAATTTTACTATTATTACTACTTTCTTATCTTGTTTAATGACAGATTCGTAAGGTCTAGATATCATTTATTTTCTAATTCAATTACAAAATAGAACAGAACTTCTATGAAATTATCAGTCAAAATAAGGTGTCTGATATTTATCAAAAACCTGTAAAACTGGCCGTAAACATCAATAATTTCAGCTTCCTTTTCAGCATGGGCCCTACCGGCTAACTTTCCGAACTTCGGCAAATCTGCCGGGCATCAACTTAAAACAGATAAATCGAATCGATTGGGGCTCGATTCATCTGTATTAGAGTCCCCGCAAACTACAGACCAAACTATCGGCCGATAGTTGGGTCGGGCCTTTGATCAGTATGAAGAAGTATGCAAGTGCGCACATTACAACGATTTGGTATCGGCCAATTCTTCTTATTAAAAAAATTAAAAATTGTAAAAAACCAAAAAACCGACTTCAAAAAACCGATAGAAAGTCTGCAGTCTGTGAGAGTCTTAATTTGAAGCCCAACAGACTTGCCGAAGTTCGGCGCGTTAGCCGGTACGGCCCCAGGCCTACCACCTAACTCAAATTGTTCAAATTGTTATAGTTTATGACGTCAATGCATTGTGTTATGTATGATATGATACCATTGGCGATACCAATGCACTGTCCGTCCTTGTCATAATTGACAAGGACGGACAGTGCATTGGTATCGCCAACGCTATAGCTTTGAGTTAGGCGATACCCCCGTAATGGATTGGCTTGGTAATTTTTTACCATTTCCCGCAAACATTAGGTCCGCATCGTAGCAGTCGACGGAGCCCTGCATCGCGCCTCCGCCCGCAGAGTTGGACACACTGAAGTTGCGGTACACGCGCCGGGCGCCGTAAGCGAAGCAGTCCGAGTCTTGAGATATCACAGCGTCCACCAACTGAATAAAGTAAAATAATTGATATTTTATATCAAACTAACGTGTTACAAAAAACCCCTCGAGGCGAATATGGTAGATAGGGACTTTCAAACTGAAATTTTACTATTAGAACTACTACAGAAATACTACAGAATAGATAATAGTACTAGCGTACAGAAGTTGCACTCCGCAAAATCGTTTAAATAAATTGCGACTCTTGCTCCGACACAATAAAGTACAATTCAGGTCGCACAGCGCTCCCTTCGCTTCAAAACATTCACTTAGTAGTTGCCTCTCTTTCTATCGCGTAGGTCTTATCTTTTCTGATGTATGAAATTTGTCCTCTCAAAGGACGCCGAGCGCTTCAGACTCGCGCGCGGAGTGACAGAGCCCTGCTATTACTCTAAAATCGCCAAAAAAAAAACAGCTTTTAAGTACATTTTTATATTTTTGTATGAAGCAGCTGATTCTTTTATTGCGATTTCTGATTTGGTCCCTAGTAAAAGATGTAAAGTTTGATAGTCCCTTTTGGCTTTTGGAGTTTTCTGTAAGTATACTTACAACCAATTTTAATAAAATATTGATATTTAATTCTATTTGTATTTTTAGCAATTTAATATTTTTTATTGCAACTAAGTACTTACATAATTTTGAGATTGAAATTAATTACTTTTATGTACTAAAATGTTTTAATTAAAGTTTAAAAAACACTTCATTATCCATTCGAGTTTCAATTCAATGAATAATACATGCAGAAATTTAAAAAGTGACTTTCTGCATATGACAAAATGAAAGATTAAAATTATTTAAGCTAAATACAAACACCTTGAGCATTTAACTGTGCACACGTGGCTTCAGCTTCACCTCTCCCCTTGATACATCTCACTCCCATACTTTTCAGAAGAGTCTCACACTGTTGAAAAGAGATATTAACACAGAATAAGAAATTGAGTTCGGAAACTGTTTTTTCACTATTTGTGAACTGATAGTTAAATCAGTTCAGTTTATTTCTCATCACAATATGTACTCTTAGTTAACTAGGATGTTGATAACAGCAATATGATAATATGACCTGCATTGTGAGAGACTGGTGCCCGATATAGGTATCTAAAAGAACCTGTGCCATAGTCAAAAGTTTGTTTGGTCAAATATTTAATAATAATTTGCCAAACATGTATTACCTACTAAACTTTGTGGTATACTAGATAGCGGCTGCCCGCGACTTCGTCTGAGTGGAAACACCCTCGGGAACAATCCTTTTTTTCGGGATAAAAGGGACCCTATCCTTTTCGGTAACCCTGACAATGTGTATGCAAAATTTCATGATGATTTGTTTGAGTTGTGAGTAGTTAACACGTGATGGTGTGACAAACAAACAAACTGACTTTCGCATTTAATATTAGTAAGTTATAGAAGATATGGTATATGTAAGCACAATTTGAGCCATAACACTTCAAGGCCCAGAAAATGAGACACAATAGATTTTCTATTGTTTTCCGGCCGCATGCGGCTGCGCGGGCATAGATGAATTAAAGGATTTCCATTGCTGGTTATAAAAACAGGCTTTAAATGGAAACTAAACTAAAGGTGGATGACCTATCTATCATCATAGGTTTAGGACATCTGATGTCCCATACCCTTTGCATAAATAAATGCAATACTACATACTTCTTTCAAAACATTTCTAAATCTTTTTCGTCCCACATCAGGTCGCTTGGCAATAGTAGGTTCAGCTCTAGGAGCAGCCCCTCTGAACTGAATAGCATTCCTGGCAGCCATGACATCTCTTTTCAACTCCGGGGCATCACCTTCCAGTACAAATATTGGAGTTATATCTGCCAGCAACAAATAGATGGTGCGAAAAAATAAATTCCTGTAACAATCAGTTGTGCTATCAGTTTTATCTATAATGTCACTCCTCTGTTTAAAATGAAACAAATAGGTAACAGATAAATTATGATTATGTAGAATTAGTAATCATTTTATAGCAAAGAGCTTAGCACTAGTGATCGGCCAAGTCAGGTAGTTTTAGTATTTGTTTAAAAGAAATCTGTCCAGTCATTCAAGTCCAGGTACTCGCATTTCTCATTAGGTATTAGAGTACTGAGACTAGTATTCAAATACTTAATTTGACTCAAATACTGTTTTGAGATTAGTGAAATGGGAATTTGCATTGTTTCACATAATATTTCAAAAAGTATTACTACACAAAATGACACTATTATTATTATTTAGAAGGGGGGACGCCAGCGAAGCCGGGCGGGTGATCAGTCACCTTGGTTGGGACCATTTCACCCATTTCCCCAAAGCACAAAATGACACTGGTTTTATGTACTAACTCCCACAATAAACAATTAAATTTAGCATTACAACTGATTATTAACCCCCTTTGGTTTTCAAATACTTTTAGTACTTTCGAATTCTCTATTCAATACCGTATTCTCAGTACTCGAGTACCAAGAAGGTATTTGAATTAGTAGGTACTCAAGTCGACCTTGCCTCGGCCCATCACAACTTAGCACACTACAGTTACTGCCATGTACCCCGAACCTGACTCTCCGACCGTTATATATTTTAATGATTTCAAAACCTTAGATACAGCTTTGGCTGCACATAGTAGTCGGTTACATTTTGGCTGTCGCAGACCCAGCCTGACAAATCCACGGCGACAGTTTCACCGCGTATCTAAAACGGAAATAAATAATGTTTAATAAAAATATAACATTTAGAGCAATAGCGTACTTGCGGCTGGCCGCGCGGCCAGGTCGCGCGGCATGGCCGCGGCTAGTGCGCGCACTCTGGTGTTTTTGTACAATTAAATATGATCTCAGTGGCCGCAGCGGCCAGGCGTCGCTTCGTTCTCGTTGGCCGCCGCGGCCAGGCGTGGCCGCTGGCCGCGTGCAGCTAGGTGCGCGCGCTCTGCGGCGATTTCATACTTATATACCGATCTCGCTGGCCGCTGCGGCCAGGCCGCAAGTGCGCTATGTCTCTTAGAATCAACTCTATTTTTAGTGTTAGTTTGTTTCAAAAGTTACGTTTTCTTCTTCTTCTTTTTGGACTTAGGCGGTTCCCTTTTGGATTTCACCAGAATCCAGTTGTTTGCTCCCACAGACTGCTTCTTCACAAAGCGTATAGTGAGAGTAGAAAGTATAAGAGTAGCTAGGCTTAGATTTTGAGACTGTAGCACAGAATAACTAAGTACTTATTTTACCAACCTCGTGTAATGATTTCTTTTCACTATACGGGGTTAAGACAGTCCATAACCCCTTTACACCCATGATTCCACCAATAGATTAATTAAACGAAACGAATTACATTACATTTTTAAAACACTACACGTGCATTTTTCTGCCTGATCCTGATAAGCCTGTTTATTATAATATTTTCAAAATTTCAAATCAAAACAAACAAAAGTAACCTAGCATAGACAAACAAAACAAATCACGACATTTTTCTTTTTAATTTTTTTTTTTTTTTTTTTTAAAGATTTTTGGCTTGGATGCAGTGTCAATGTCAGTCAATGTCTTGGTGACTTCTCGTTTCTTTTACAGCTTTTCTAATTGGTGTTTCAAAAAATTGCCACGTGTGAGCGCTCTTTTCCCAATATATAAAGTGGCAGCATGGTCTATGACCTTAGCCTGTTCTACGGAACGAAAAAAAAACTATTTTACTCTTTGGACTCTTGTCATTGTCACTCTGACAGTTGCGTTTCTGTTGTTGCTTCGTTTGTTTACTCATTTCACTTCTTCAATTAATTTTTGTTGTGATTTTAATTTAAAACCGCCGAGCCACTTATTTATGTTTTAAGGTACTTTATGTTCTATGCTGCACTAAAAAGCTCAGGAATGTTTATTCAGCCATGAAATGGGAATACTATTCATATGACTTGTTTGTTGAAAACAAGTTCAAAAGTTTACTTATTTGCAAACCTAATTAAGAGATAATAGACATGCTTTAGCGATAAGTGACGTTGTTGGTGATAACTAGTGACGTTCATTCAATACAGAGTTATCTGTTAATTGTAACCGTGGGGCCGGCCACGAGACGTAATCTTTTAGTAACGCAGATAACATTGATTTCATTTCTATAACTATAAGTTTGGGACCCAACATGTCGTATTTAAGGCAGTTGAATAAAATTTGGTAAGTTTATGCAGATTCATTGATATGTATTTCGTTAAATTTAAATAGTTTGAAAGGTTCGTACCAACCATAACTATTTAATATTTACAGTTACAATTGGAACCTTCAATATACGGCCAGGTTCAGTCATGCTCGCGCTCTCAAAGAAGATGTGCAAAAACAGCACATCAGTAAAGTTCTCATTGCAAACCGTGGAGAGATAGCATGCAGGGTTATGCGCACTGCCAAGAAACTGGGCATCCGGACTGTAGCTGTATTTTCAGATGCTGACAAACATGCTATGCATGTTGAAATGGTAAAATCTACATCCTTAGAGTCCCTATTATTAGAACTTATATATGATTTTTGTTAGTTACCTAGTTAAAATATTAAATTATATTACTTTATCAACAAAAAGTAGTGTAAATGGGACGACTTGCTAGTTTATGATATTTTGCTTAAACTAAGCTAATTTCCACCAAACCTGAAAGAGTTGATGAGTGCTGTTTTATATATTTTTTTTTAAATAAATAAATGTCATTTGCTGATCAATGTCTAAATAATGGACAATTTCACACAGCACCATCTAGCCCCAAACTAAGCAAAGCTTGTAATATGGGTGCTAGACAACTGATATTCTACTTTTATACTTTTTAAATATATACTTATTTATTTACATAGTAACACCCAGACCCCCAGAAATTAAAATCAAACATTTCAACTTTTGCCTGGCCGGAAAACGGACCCGGAACCTCTCCACAGGTCGTCATCTTCATTCAAAACTCTTTTCCTCAGGCTGATGAAGCGTACCACATTGGGCCTGCTCCATCGACACAAAGTTATCTAAACGCCTCCAAAATACTTGAAGTAGCCAAAAAGTCTAACAGCAAAGCTATCCATCCTGGTTACGGTTTCTTGTCAGAAAATGTTGAGTTTTGTGAGAAATGTGCCCAAGAAGGTGTCATATTTATTGGTCCGCCACCGTCAGCTATTAGAGATATGGGAATAAAGAGGTAATAAGTAACAACTATTCTTTGCTTAAAGCCCGATTCACACATATCAGTGAAGCCAAAGTTCTGGGCCTGGCATAGTTTAGTTGTTCCAACTCACGAATGCGAATGTGCGTCGGATATGAATGTTGTTAGGCATGCATGTGCACATTGTTTTAGTGTGCATCTGCACGTTTTCGTATTACGACTAAAAAAATTCGTGAGATGCATACATATACCACCAGTGTAATAATAATTCTTCCATACATTCTCTATGAACATGAGCCAGTGCTCTCAGTGTCAGTACCGGCGCATTCATAGAGAATTTATGAAAAAATAATTATCATGTTGGAAGTACTGAGACAGAACTGTAACTTCATTGATATGTGTGAATCGGGCTTACCTACATATTTTTTTCATTAAAGTTGTTGTACATAGATAAATACTAAATTATGTTATTTCTTTTCTGTAGCACATCAAAAGCGATCATGTCAGATGCTGGAGTGCCAATAGTCAAAGGATATCATGGTGAAGACCAGAGCATTGAAAAATTACAAGCTGAAGCTCAAAAGATTGGATTCCCACTTATGATCAAAGCTGTCCGTGGTGGTGGTGGCAAGGTTACTAATACATTGCTCCTTTTGCTGTAAATAACTTTTGTAAAATTCCATTTTTATAAAGAATGGCTAAGAATGTCACAATAATTCCTCGAAAAGGCAAAGACTTGAATTACAAGCTGTTCGGGGTAGGTACTTATTGATTCATTAAATCATGGATGTGACACATTGATCCCTTTTTGGCACAAATAAAAACTTACCAAAGAAATGTAGCAAAGTGTCACATCCATCTGTCAAATGAAAGGACAATAAGTACCGGTTAGAAGTTTGGGTGATTGAGAATATTGAGATAACTTGCTCTGTAAATAATGAAGACTTTTCAAAGTGACATTTAAAAAATATATAGTAAATATTTGCCTCACTACATGGCGTTGATAAAAACAGAAGGATCGCAAAATTGGCTTTTAAAAATAATCGGCCTGTACCAAAGATCTGCCTGCCTACCTGAGTACTCTTCGAAGCTTAGTAAAAAAATACATTGACACCACAGATCACCTGTGTTCTGAGATTGACACTTTCACTTCATTTTTATCAACGCCATCTATCAGGCCTACAGTTTTTTTGTCATTTTGAAAAGCCATCATTGCACTTTTGGTTCTACTTTGTAGCTTTTCGCTTTTGGCATCTTTATTGCGTTATGTGTTCATGTAAAAGTAAAAGATTTTTGTTTGTGTATCCAGGGTATGAGAATAGCTATGACAGAAGCAGATTTCCTCCCTCAACTAGAATCAGCTAAAAGAGAATCACTGAAATCATTTGGAGATGACAACATGTTACTAGAACAGTATATCACAGATCCTAGACATGTGGAAGTACAGGTAAATTTTTATTTATAAATTAAAGTTAGGGTGTTATTGATTCATACGACCTTCGATCAAGGATATCCTTGAACGAAGATTACGACACAATATTTTTTTCATATCAATCAAAAAATTTACAGGTATTTGCCGATATGCACGGCAATGTTGTACATCTATTTGAGAGAGACTGTTCAGTTCAAAGACGTCATCAGAAAATTATAGAAGAAGCTCCAGCTGTAAGTACTAAATTGAATAACAAGAACACGGCCCGGCCACAGCTAGCCGCGAATTCAATCACTGCGCGCTATCTCGATGGCGGCCTCTGAGCTCGTCGTCACGACTACCGAATTCGCTTGCCGAGCCGCCCGCCGCGGCGGGCTGTGGCCGGGCCGTTAGGGGTGTTTAGTGCGACGCGGGCTGGACGCGGACCACTCACGGATGAATTGTATCATAGCCTTCTTCATTTACAAGCCGTGAACATAAGTTTGGCATCGTGTATTACTGTCAGTTCGTGGTCATGTCGTCGGTCAGTCTCCATACTAAATGTATGGGAATATTACAATTTTAAAAGTTCGATATTTTTTTTCGTAGTGATTGTGTGGGATTGAAAATATAAAAATAATGTAGTTCTTTTATTGAAGTTCTTTTGATATTAAACAATAAGAAAAATATCAATTTTAATCAGGAAAAAATGGCTGTCAAAGATGTCATCTTTTTTGTTGATTTTCTTCAGCAGGGCTTTGATTAACACGCCCTCTAGCTATAAATGATATATCATTAGAAAGGTCTTTTAAAGACAAATATTTGCTGTTAATATACTTTATATCAATTGTTAATACTTTTGGAGTTAAAGGTTATTAAAGTATAAAACTGGTTTATTGTCTATGGGAGTTGATCTACCCTACCTCTAGCATTGAATGGTATATCATTAGAAAGGTTTTTATAAGAAAAATATTTGCTGTAAACATACTTTTTATCAATAGTTAGTATTTTCGGAGTTTAAGTTCATTAATGTTATAAAATTTGGTTGATTTCAGAGCGATTTAACTCTCAAAGTACTAATAGTTGACGTTTGTTGTCATACAATAAAATGTTTCAAATTTAAAGACCTTTCCAATGATGTAAGATTCATTGCTAGAGGAGGCCTAAATCAAAATGCTCATCGTACTAAAAGACCCCCGAAAAGGTCAAACAATTCGACTCAAACCTCATGTCCTAATAAATAAATAGTAATAATAAATATAATATCTTAATTTAAATAATCTTACATAACAATTTACACCTAGTTTTAACGCAGATAATATAGGAAAAAGAAATAATCACTAATAAAAAGAATATTATTAAACTATGTGCTTGACCACATGCAATGTTGCCGTTCTGCTCACTTCATGGCTTGTAAATTATAGAAGGCTATGATTGTATGAATCCGCGTTGCGGAGAGCTCTACGTTCAATCGGACCGCTCGGGATTTGAGGAAATATTGCTTATTGTTAAGCTTTAAAATAGCATTCAAACAAATAGAAAGTTTCCCATTAAAATACGGAGGCTGTTTCATTGTTTATACACATATAGGTATGTTTTTTTTGTTGTATCACATCACACTTTGATTTGATGCTGTTCTGCAATATTTATGATTAACTAGCTTCCGCCCGCGACTTCGTCCGCGTGGACATTCGGAAAATCCCTTGGAAACCTTTGACGGGATAAAAAGTTTCCTATGTTTTAATCCAGGCTAAAAACTATTTCCAAATCTGTTCAGTAATTTTTGCGTGATTGAGGAACACAAACTCTAACTTTTATAATATTGGTATCTAACAATTGTGACCAACTTCAGAGAGCTTGTGGTAAAATACCGAGGACCCCCGACATTGTCAAACTAATCGCATTGTATTTCCAGCCAGGTTTGTCGGAAGAGACTCGTAGGTCGCTAGGCGAGGCGGCGGTGCGCGCGGCCCGCGCCGTGGGCTACGTGGGCGCGGGCACGGTCGAGTTCATACTGCACCGCGCCACTCACGACTTCCACTTCATGGAGATGAACACCCGGTTGCAGGTCGAGCATCCCATCTCTGAGATGATCACGGGTGAGTGATATATCTTGAATAACATTAGTGACATCTGTCGGTCATCCGTCCCCGGAAGAGACTCGAGTCGCTTGGCGAGGCGGCGGTGCGCGCGGCCCGCGCCATGGGCTACGTGGGCTGGGGCACGATCGAGATTATTATTAACCTGAAATCGCCAATCAACTTTCATTTTTTCTTCAGGTACGGATTTAGTAGAGTGGCAACTCCGCGTCGCAGCAAGAGAGCCGCTACCACTAACGCAAGACGAGATCATACGACGCGGCCACGCGGTGGAGTGCCGCATATACGCTGAAGAGCCTGGTGCGGGGTTCTTGCCTCGTGCAGGCACTTTACACCGACTCACGCAGCCCAAGGCAGAAGAGAACGTTCGGGTAAGTCAATAGATAGTGTCTAAATAATCAGCAGTTGTGTCACACGTATACGGGGCATGGAGTGCCGCATATACTCCGAGAAGACTGGTGCGGGGTTCTTACCTCGAGCCGGCACTTTACACCGACTGTCACCGACTTACGCAGCCCAAAGCAGAAGAAAACGTGCGGTTAAGTCTATAGATCGTAGATAGTGTCTAAATGGTGTGCAGTGCAGCAGTAAAGTAACTAGCGTTAATAATAATAATACGACTCGCGACAGTCGAGCTACTGACTCGGAAGTCGTTACCATGAATGTCTTTCGGAGTCTATTGAATCGAGTTCGATCAAATTGAGTATTTGTTTCATAGTTTTAATGCTTTAAAATGATTCGTAATTTCGGCTGACTTATACGAATCATAGGTTATACTTCAAAAGCGCTGTGAGCGTATTCAACCGAACGTACAGCGATGTACGTACTTCTGGCAGGTGTGGCGCTTTACTGAGCAGAGGAACTACGTTAACACAATTCTTCCAACCACTCTCCTATTTCGATGACATCTAATTTATCGGAACTATAATGTCACACTATTATAAAGCACCTACCAGTAATCCGACTCCTTTGTTGATAAACGCATGCCGCCACTGCGTAGTTATACGCACAGAAACTCCGTCAAGGGTCAGAGTTGTCACAACAAAAATTACTTAAATATTTTACATAAAAGTTTTAATTTTTAATAACGAAAGAATAAAAATAGTCAATAGAGCCTTTTCAAGAATAACATCGTAACAGACAAAACAGAAACAGCAAACATGAAACCGCTGATTTTTTTTCGCGATTTCAAAGTTTGTCCTATAGTAAAAGTTGTTCAGTTTGATGGTCCCTATCAAACCTTGACGTGGATTTACAATTAAAAACGGAACAAATCTTGTAATCCATTATGACGTTTTGAAATTTCGTTACGCTTCCCCTTCAAGTTAGAAAGCGCAAACTAGAGAAGATTGCGCTCGCCGACTCTGCCGCTCACTTCCCCGCGTACCCATCCTTGCCCCGCGCAAGAACATGAGTCGGACGACTGTTAGTATATAGTATAAATACTGTAATAATGTACAGGGTGGTCCAAAATAAAATTGACAAGTGATTTTTCAAATATTGTTATTCACTTTAAACTTAAAATAATTCACTTCTCAAGCTTACGCGCTCACTAGACATGAAATAAAACACTTTTTTACCATCGCCACTCAAAAAAGTGCGTCTTATTCATTGATAGCAGTGAATAAAACGCGTTTTTATTCACCGAGTGAATAAAAGTATTTTGAATTTGGAACAAGCGCGCATCATATGAATTATGTACAAAAAAAAATAAAACGTCATGAAAGTATGGAGCTATTCCATAGATAAAGCCATAGGTTATACAATAAAAAAAAATATCCCGCCTATTTTAGTTAGGTTCTTTTTAGTGTCTTAGCTTTGGGTGCTTTTCTATCTATAGGTTCTTTTTAGTGTCCTAGTTTTCGGTTCTTTTCTATCTATTATAGCACAGAATACATAATAGTTTATAGGGAGATTAGATGTTCAGTACGATCATCAGGTCTGGAAAAAATTAGAAGTCTACAGATTGATGGCATGGACTGATGCCAGACTGACTGATCTCTCCCTCTTATCGTGGTTGTTTTATGTAATGGAAAGCTTCTAATTAATTTCATATACACTTCTAAAGCTTGCGCGCGTACAGTTCATTAGAAAATTTCAAAATTTCTAATTTCACTATTTAATTTTTCTAATGTTTTAAATATTATCGATTTCCTACCTAAATATCAAAATCTGATAACCTATAAATACCTACTATAGGTATAAGTACTGCTATTTGTTTTCTCGCAGTCGATGGTAAAAAGTAGAGTACACAACTCGTGAAAAAAAAATTCATCTTGGTCCTTTGTATCCCTCGCTTCGCTCAGGATTCTACCCTTGAAAAATACCAACTAATTACCAAAGTACTTTCAATAAAACCGCGCTAGTATCCGTTAAAATAATTATTAAATGATATATTTTTTTTACAAAATAACCTCCTTTAGCGCGAATACCAAGCATTTGACTCTATGTATTCGCGCTCAGGTATTATTTTGAAGACAAATAGGCGTTCTTTTAAAAAAAAGGTTGTATTTTGTAAACTTAATTTAATTACCTCTAACTGCCGGACACAACAATTTTTAAATTGTTGTTATGGCGTCAGCCTTAGGTAAGATGGTGGTAGCTAGCCAGGCGGACTTGAAATAAGCCCTACCACCAACCAAACCGAGTACAAATTGTACCCCCCCTGGGAATCGAACCCGGGACCCCTGCGTCTTACACGGGTTGGTGAACCTTTAGACCACAGAGGCGTTTAAACATGTCAACGTTATTTTGGTCCATCCTGTACCTACTAAATATAATAAATGTCAATACCAGGTGGAGACGGGCGTGCGCGAAGGACAAGAGGTGTCGGTACACTACGACCCGATGATCGCCAAACTAGTGGTGTGGGGCCGCGACCGCACCGAGGCGCTCGACAAGACTAGGGCCAAGCTCTCCGAGTACAAAGTGAGTTGGTAACTGGTACTACCATTGAAAATGGTTATCAGATGCAAATCGTCTGAGACGTATTTTTTTTTTGGCCATAGCTTCAAGGATTATAGAAGGATCGAGATGGGAATAGTAGCAAAAGTTGAGGAATTTATAGAGACGTGTGAATGTTTGAATTACGAAAATCGGCTGGTAACTTCTTTTGGAATTTTGGAAAATTTCTAAAAATTCGGGTTTTTGGGGGGTGTTTGTTTACTAAATTGTAAATATTTTGAAATAAAACCGACTTCATAAAAATGAAAAAAATGGGTTCTAGGGTTAAAAAAGTAAAAAAAGTTCGCTATTTTGTAGCTAAACTAATAAGTTTAGCTACAAAATAGCGAACTTTTTTTGATAATCGGTAACTAATTGTGACCTAGTTGGTCCCTTTAGATTTGGAATTGTAGAAAAACGGGTATTTCCATATATAAAAGTGATGTAGCTTCTATGATTACTGACCGATATGGTATTGAAAGATGCGAAAGCAGACGAAAAGTGCATTCGTTGGATTTTTGTAAATCAGTTAATAATATTTCGGCCGCGTCGAGGCAGTCAGCGGGTGCGTTTGTTTGTGTGGCCGTCTGTAATGTTTTTTATTTTGGAGGAATCTAATACTGCTCCTCGCTCACCTTTGAGGCACTTATCAGCGCTCTTTTTACATGACGGCTTCTTTAACAATATCAGGATAATTTGGCTGATTCACAAATCGTCCACCAGTCGGCGAACTAAGGCCAACTTGGCGCTAGTGTAGACCTGTCATTTTGTTGTGTGCAGCACACAACAAGTCAATTGCACGGCCAGGGGGGGTATTACAACCTCTTAAAACTTGCCAGGTTTATGAATTGCTATAGTTACATCTCTTTCTCGCTGTATAGCAAATAAAAGAGATAGATTGATAGCCAGTCAGAAAACTGCCAGGAAATAAGAGGTCATAATACGGCCCCAGGACTTTGGTTATTTTGCAGTTAGCTACATTTATTAGCTGACGACGGCAGGCAGCTGCGACGCCCTTGCATAGGCTACTCTACTATGTATTTCCAAAATACGTGAAATACCCGCGAGCAAAACCTAATGCTTGTTATCACTTGCACCAATTTAATGTCCTCAGGTAGCGGGTCTAGAAACAAACGTGAACTTTTTACTGCGTTTGAGCGGCGCAAAGGCGTTCGTAGAGGGAGACGTGCACACGTCATTTATCCCACAACACGAAGCTGAGCTGTTCCCGAGCCCTAGTGCTGATGCTGTGCAGGAGAAGGCCGTGCAAGCTGCGTTGGGACACGTAAGTCTTTCTTTCGACGCACTTCGAATAAAATTCGTCCATCCTCGGCTCGCTATGGGCTACTTCCGATCATCGTCAAAGAGACGGATCGGTTGGCTTACCACACTACTCGGCTAACTTCAAAGAAAACAGCTCTGTGACAAGACGATGTTCCGTGATTATGTTTTTGTATATTTTTTGACGTTTTGATAAAGATTTTGCGTTTTGGCCATAAGTTGGTCACAGAACCACACGCTATTATTATTAATTTCAAACAGAGTCTGTAAAACGGGACCCAATACATAAGGAATATAAATATAAAAAATATGACGCTTGGATACGTTAAAGAACACAGTGCAAACGTGGCTGCCATTTACACGTCATCCATGTTGCCTAACACGTGAGCGATAGCGATAGAGGTCTTCCCGAAGTTGGGCGACGCACTTCTTACTCGGGTAACTTCAACGATTACTTCGGTGAGGAACTTCGCCTTGTACTGTAGAGGCCGCTTTACAGATTCCGGCAAACATATTAACGCTCTTTCGGCGGAGTGGGGATAAGTTCGCGCATGTGCACTTGCGAGCGACCAATAGCGCGCGTCCCTCTCCCGCCACCCGCGTACCTCACCGCTACGCATACTCAAAATACGCGTTCTGCGCAGTCTCCACCCGATTTCAAGATGTTTGCCGGCTACTGTACTGTTAGGAATAAAGTATATAGGAAGTAACAAGAAAAGACGAATGAATAGGGATGCTTTAATGATAGGAACAGCTTTAATTTTATAGGTAGACATGTAAATAATACGAACCGCTTTATTTTTATAGGTAGACATGTAAATAATACGAAAAAACTTAACTTGAAAAAAATCAAAGTACATTATTTAATGTTTGTTTACCGCCTAAACGCTCCAAGCAGTCACATGATCTTGATTACGTAACGATATCAATAAACAAACCAATGTCAAACATCAATCCAACTGTTAGCTACAAAAAACTATGGTCTGTGCTGTGACGACAATCTTTATTTTCATGGATTACACTGTGTTGTGTTGTCTCATTTGAGTTGATTTGAGTAGTATCTCATGCCTTTATGTAATGCGCTCCGATTGGGGTTAGCAGTCGCGTGATTCTGAGCATTAATTTAAAAAAAAACTCATACTTACAGAGTTAAAAATATTATAATCAGTATTTTAATATTCCCTTCTACAGTTTAGCAAAACTTTTTATATATTTGCTATTCATGTCACCATCCCTACACCTACAGCAAATAAATTCTAGTCTAAATTTTCAGCTCCTATATTCTCAAAGACTGAGTAAAGCAAATGACAGCTGGAAAGGCATATCTGTGGATTCAATCGGCTGGAGACCGAACTACCAGCTGAGGAAAACCATACCGCTGAAGTATGGGGAAACAGGTTAGTTTTACTATACTTAAGGGGCCATAATAGGAAAACATGGTTTGCGCGGGCCATATTTTTATATAGAAAACGTAAAGTTTATTTACGAACTTTTTAGTTCGTTTTTGGCAGTTGTATATTTTTTAATTTCATATATTTTAGTGACAAATTATTTAGTTTTGGAACGTGCTCATCAAGGCCTTTCATTTGATAACCAAAATGGCGTCCTGCAGACACATTGAACAACAAAATCTATAGCCAGCGTCACTCAGAGTGATGAAGGATTCTAATGATTCCTCACACATCCAAATTTGTACAGGCATTTAATGGCAAAAAAATGTCATTGCAGTCTCTTTGTTTAAAAATTATTTTCACAGAACGGTCCCCCGACTGGCAATGACGCTTGTTATTTAATTTTTAGTTCGTTATTGGAGGGCAGTCGTATTTTATTATTTTTTTATCATTTCGCTTTCAGATTTGCAAGTGACAGTAGAATACGCTAGCTCCCCTGACACGTACAGAGTTCAAGTGAACGACGGCGAGTGGAGGCAGGTGGAAGCCACGCTGAAGGACTCTGAGCTGGGGGTACAGCTCTACACCACTATTGGAGACAAGAAGAGCAACGTGGGCTTGCTCACGCATGACAACCAAGTCCATATTTACGATGAGGTAAGAATACCCCCCCTACAAAAAATCCCTCCCCCCCCCTTTACCCAGAATTTTCAGGTAGGGGAGGGGACATGCTCGAACTAACTGCTCGGTGCGGTTAGTTTCTAATTCTAACTGAGGTCCTTAACTACACAGGTCAAACTAAAATAAGTTCTTGTTTCTGGTGATTTGGTGCATTATCGCTTGCACACGTACACAAAAGCATATTATAATAGCAGAGCAGGGCTCTGTCACTTCGCGCGCGAGTATGAAGCGCTCGGCGTCCTCTGAGAGGACAAATTTCATACGTCAGAAAAGATAAGACCTACGCCAGGGGGGTATCACTCTGCGCTTAAACTTTTATATTAGCCTACTGCTCGCGGCCCACTCCAAGAGGGCCATTGTCGAGGGATATCACCGCGCCGACCGAAACGCGCGGCCGCGGCGTGTGCAAGCGACGAGAGCGCAGCGCGTGAACGTCACGAACGAAACGAGTCAGTCAAGCGCCGAATGCGAAACTGCATGCACTTCGTTTTTGATACTTAATTACTAACGTACCTACCTACCTACCAAAGTTTATTGTATTTTTTGTATACATATTTACATACTTAGTTGTATCGAAGTTCGAAATATGGCACCAGTAAAGAAAAAAGCTAAAAAATACTATTTTTTTTCACCCATCCCATAACCGACCCTTGCAAAAGTTGCTTAACCTCCGCAATCGTTGGGCCAGGCGCTATACTACTGCGCCATCGAGCTTCTCTAACTACTTAGAAATACTTATTATTTATGCTCTTTAAATATGCTCAGCTCACCTATTAGGTAGATTTATTTTATTTTATAAGTAGGTACCTTTTAGTAATTTCATTGTTTATTCATGGGCATAACGAATGTTTTCTATGATATCAGTAACTAGCGAGTAGCAACCCCGAATTGTGTCGGTTGAGACAGAGCTATGCGACGGAAAGAGACGCCTCTCTTTCTTCTTCGTAGGTGCATATAATTTTATCCACGCAGCGTTGTGCAGTTTGAAATTGTACTTTATTGCCGTGCAGCGAGAGTAGCTTATTATTTGATGGTCCTCGCGGGGACCGACTTCTGGTCTGTAGGCATGGTCGGCAATGTGCACTATGGAAGCTTTTTAAACTGTTTTGCCGCCGTAAAAATCTACGGTTGATTCGCCGAGCGTTTACACCGTGTACGTGCACAAGCTTCCATAGTGATCCATACATACAACATTGTCGACGGTGCCTACGCACGGTGAGTTACCTGTAGATTTTACAGCGGAAAACCGTGTGTAGACAAACTCCCTTGGGTAAATCCACAAGCGTTTTAAAAGCCATTATTGCCATCGACAAATATTTTCATAATTTTAGAGTCAGAAAATTCTGTACCCGTGTGCAGTGATGAGAATAGCTCCCAGGCGAGTAGCGATTAGCAGCATAAGTTATATTATTTTTGCTTATTATCATGACAAATTGACAATTTTATATCGAGGAGAATGACGACGTTCAAATCGCCCGTGGATTTACCCTCTTATTAGGTTTTCTCTTTTTTCGCAGAACGGGCAAACCGTACTGGAACTGCCCCGACCGAAGTTCCAAGTATCCGGCGGCGAGGAAGACACGGGCACCGCCGACAGCGCGCGCGCGCCCACCGCGGGCATACTCGAGAGGGTCATGGTGTCTGCTGGCGAACAGGTCAGTTATTAGTTGACTGCACTCTTCGATAAAGAATACCCTTAAGTCGGATTACTAGTATTTTTTAAGGTGAAATAAAACACTTTTAACGGATACTAGCGCGGTTTTATTGAAAGTACTTTGGTAATTAGTTGGTATTTGGTTTGATTTTTGATTTTCCCGACGTTTCGGCACCTTTGCAGCTGCCGTGGTCACGGGGGACTGAAGCTACTTGTGAGCCTACCCTCAAGCGATGAATTTTTTAGAACGTTCAGAAATTAAAATTTATCAAATTTAATTAGTTTAATTTTGGTTTGGTTTTAATTTAATTTTATATGTTAAAAAGAGAGAATCTACTGAAACTACTACCATTTCAAAAAATTGGGAGGCCCCTCCAAGAAAGAAATGGCGAAAGAAAACTTGGAGAGGAAGGCCGACCTCCGTCTTTTATATTAATAAATTTATTTGCAAAAGGAACTAACTGTATCATTAGATCTTACAGTGTGTGTTTGGGGCTTTAGCTTGTGAATGATGGGGTCCCAAGCTGGTGGAATTTTCCAACCATCATCTCTATTGAAATTAGGATATTTATTTATTTCGATAGCCTCGCGGAGCATTCTAGGAATGAATCTACGTTCCCTAGCAAGGATTTGGGGTTTGTCAAATCTAATATAATGGTTGGGCCCCTCAAAGGCGTGTTCACTCACTGCAGACTTGTTATCGCGCCTATGTTTCATGTCAGCTACATGTTCTTTAACCCGGGTCCCTATGCTTCTCTTTGTTTGCCCGATGTCGCTTTCTTTCGCCATTTCTTTCTTGGAGGGGCCTCCCAATTTTTTGAAATGGTAGTAGTTTCAGTAGATTCTCTCTTTTTAACATATAAAATTAAATTAAAACCAAACCAAAATTAAACTAATTAAATTTGATAAATTTTAATTTCTGAACGTTCTAAAAAATTCATCGCTTGAGGGTAGGCTCACAAGTAGCTTCAGTCCCCCGTGACCACGGCAGCTGCAAAGGTGCCGAAACGTCGGGAAAATCAAAAATCAAACCAAATACCAACTAATTACCAAAGTACTTTCAATAAAACCGCGCTAGTATCCGTTAAAAGTGTTTTATTTCATGTCTAGTGAGCGCGTAAGCTTGAGAAGTGAATATTTTTTAAGGTATTTTTGACCGAAGACTGGGCTGCTTTAAAGAACTGGGACAAAATGCTTAACTAACTTACGGCGATTATGCCTGCGCGGACAATCGAAAAAATCCTTAGGGAACCTTAAACCCGGTTAAAACAAAACTAAAACTATCCTCTGAGCTAATCCAAGTTTTAAAACTATGTTTTCATCCCACTTTTGTGTGGTCGAGTAACAAACATACAAAATGTCACTTTAAAATATTAGTAGGTTATCATTATGCATTTGCAGCATGTTGTTTTTTATGTATTCACTCGGTAGTGACTTTTTGTCATAACGAACTGGTTAAATTTATTGGTTTGGCGAGAATGTCACCACGGAACATATTTTTCCAGATAAGATGTCCCTTATTTTTATATAGATATTAAAAATTCGTTAAGTTTCATGAAAATGTTCAACTTTATCTAAAAAACTTAGTCCTGTTATGATCTGAACACACACTTCCATATTTATAAACCGCTCTCAACTTTTTAAGAGCTATCTTGAGATCATGAGACCTGAGATGCTGTTCCTATAAGAAGAGCATCTCAAGTATGATCTCAAGATAGCTCTTAACATTGAGAGCGCAGCGGTTTATAAATACGGGCATAAGTGTCCGGCCTAAATACACGCTGTGGCGGACGTGCATAGCTAAATAACCCCCGTATTTTTTTCACATTACAAATTAATTTACGACGTCCGTGGTCGAGTGGTTAGTACGCCGGTTTTCAAGGCGTCACCATCTCTTGAGGTCCCGGGTTCGATCCCCGGCAAGGTCAATATAGAAAATGAACTTTTCTATATTGTCTCAGGTCTGGGTGTTTGTGATACCACCGTTGTCTCTGATTTCCATAACACAAGTGCTTTAGCTACTTACTTTGATTGGATCGGAGCAATGTATGTGATGTTGTCAAATATTTATTTATTTATTTAATTATAATGCTTTTCCATCTTATTAGCGGCTGTGAAGTTAGCCACTATGCGCGTAGCCGTGCCCCAACACTCGCCACTCTCACCCACTTACAGTATGCGCAAAATAGCTTGACGACTCTGAACTTCGCGCGGAACGCAGTAGACGAATACAGGCGTGCGCGGGGACGGGGTGCGGGCGGAAGCACTCGGAACTATGGAACTCGACATGTACCCTGCGCGAAATATCACTTGTAGCAGGTGTAGCGTTGTTTTTTTGGTGTTGAATGATAGTTTAGTTGATTTCCCTTGAAAGAGTAGTTTTTCGAAGTATAAAGGTACTTTTTCCTATTAATGATAAAATTTTATTGTTTGGCAGTAAGCCTCATGTCCTTTTCCTTATTTCCGTAAAAAGTTCATTTTAAATTTTCGCGTCATCGACTTTAAAAAAAAAAAAAAAAAAAAAAAAAGAATTAGAATCGTATTTCCCATATAATCGACTCCCCCAGGCCGCCCACTAATCGGGGCGCGTGCAGTTATGACTTCCGATGTCCAAGTCTTGATGTTGAGATCCTTTTCTGTAGTCCTCAAAAGTTGGTTAGTTCCGCGAAGTTGTTTGACCGTAGTTCCGTTGTGTTCGCTGACGTCCATCGCTTCCTTGCGGGCTGCGCAGCGGGGTTTGAGTGGCGGCGATCTTGTCGGTCGGCGGTCAAGCCATACCAATCGCTGAGCTCTCGTTGGACCCGCCGGAATGTGTCCGAAATCTTGGAATGCATCAGAAGGAAAGTCGAGTCGTTGAACTTTCAAATATCAGCTGGTGTGATTGAGACATTACCTATTTAATTCTTCCTTCGAAAATAACTTCATTTTGATATATTTTATTCAGACCAGTGTCTGATTACGCTAAAAGTATTCGGCCTTTTGGAGCCTATTTATTCAGACCATCGAATTTGACCAGGTTTGTGGTTTTTTTTACTACAGATTTTCGTTGACTGGAATCTTGGAAATTGTTTTATCACGGTACCTATTCGTTGTTTACAGGGATTTCTGGGCTTATTTCGCTACTAAGAGAAGCTGCTGAGTGCTTGTACCGATTTGGTGGATTTAAAACCATATTTATCGTTTCACAAGGAGCCGGAGGTAATCTGAGACAATCTATACTTTATTGTTATTCCCTATTAGGTACCTAGTTTTAAATGCCTGGAATTGGTCTAATTACTACTCTCAATTTCAGATCTTTTAGAGTGTAAAAGATCCTTGCAAATTGAGAGAATTATTAATCTAACTCGGCCATCAGCCAAAATATTTTGACCTCTCATCTCTTTTTTGTAGTCAAGTGAAACCTAATTTTGGCTGCAGGTAGAATCGTTAAACAGAAAATTCTTTCATGGATAATATTTATTGTCAAAACCAACACTTTAAACAGCAGGAATAGTTAGCTTTCTTGTAATAATTATGTTCTTTAAAATTATGAGCTATTAGTAAAATCTATGGGTTGACCTGGGTCGCCGTTGTTAACCACAGTACTGTTCCCCGAATACAGGTGAAGAAGCTTATACGGGGCCACGTTCCCAGCCCACTGCTCCGTTCGTCCAAGTAGTCTGAAGGCTAGACGGCGAGAGAAAGAAGTCGAGTTATATCCTGACACTCGTCACTCGCTAACGGCTCCTAGGAACCAATAATCAGCAGCCGTCGAATCTGTTCAAATAGGTACTATTTAACTGTAAAATCTACTTAACATTTAAACTAACCGAAGCGGCAAGTAATCCTCGGCAACAAATAGTCTCCGGACTCTAATATTTAGGCATTCTAGTTAAGTCTCGAGCTAGATTTTTACAAGAAACTATTCTACCTGATATCCTTAGGGCAGGCATTCCTTACCCACATTATCTTTGAGTTAGTTTTAAGAGTTAACCACTTTTCTTATATAACCACTGGGGAAGCAGGCGATATTTTTATTGTGTTATTTACATTTGTACCTCAGTGAAAATCCAGCGGTTAACAGTCAATGATTGCAAAGATATTTATCATTTATTATTATATAGAATCAAAAGGAAGTTTCAATAAAACTGTATTTTGGTATTTACTTTACATGTAGTTGTGTTCTTTATTTTCCCTGAATATGTCATTATGGTAAGTACCGCATGATTTGTATTTACTTACTTATTCTTGAATAGAGGGCAAGAGAAAAACTACATTACACAGGCCTCCTTCAATCGCTCGTCGGTCGCGCGCGATAAGCACCTACCGCTAGCCGTCCCGCCGGCGGCGGCAGGACAAGTGAGCAGAGGGCCGCCACACGCCCGCCGCCGTACAAGCGCGGTATCTTACTGCCTGCGTAGATATTGCCTTTTTATAATAGTAACAATGTCGAATCGACATTACTGTGCCGTGTACGAATATCAAAATCAAAAAAACCAATAAACAATTGTCGTTTTTCACAATATGATATATGCTACGCAGTTCATTTAAATGAAGACAACCCTAACGTTGCGTCGCCAGAAAAGGTAAGAGCACGCGATAGAAAGAGAGGCAACTACTAGGTGAATATATTAGCGCTGCGCGACCTGAATTGCACTTTATTGTGTCGGAGCAAAAGTCGCTATTTATTTAAATGGCTTTGCCGCGTGCTGCTTCTGTACTATTAATAATTATTAGTTATTCTGTGCTTGTAGTTAATTTCCGAGCCGCCGAGTTATTTTGCGCATACACACAGAAATTGTGCTCTGAGCATCTTTTCGCACGATGTTCCGAGCCGCCAATAAGATTGAAACATATTTTACACTCAGAGGAGCTCGGTGGCGCAGTGGTTTAGCGCCTGGCCCAGCGATTGCGGAAGTTAAGCAACGTTCGCATGGGTCGGTCATAGGATGGGTGACCAAAAATTTATTATCTCGAGCTCCTCCGTGCTTCGGAAAGCACGTTAAGCCGTTGGTCCCGGCTGCATTTGCAGTCGTTAACACCCACCAATCCGTATTGGGCCCGCGTGGTGGGTTATGGCCCATCCTCCTTACCACCCATAAGGAAGGCCTGTGCCCCAGCAGTGGGGACATCAAAAATGGCTGATGGACATATTTTACACTGCTTTAAATATTAATAATCTTTCTCATTGCAGGTAGTGAAAGGCCAGCCCTTATTCGTGGTGATAGCAATGAAGATGGAGTACGTGGTCCGGTCGCCGCGAGATGGCGTTGTTGCGAGTTTGGCGCCCCTCACACTAGGAGAGGCCGTCGGCAAAGGAATAAACATTGTGGTTTTAGAAAAACTAGAATGAATTTGTTTATTATTTATTTATACCTAAGGTACACCAACAGCGATACACATAAGATTTAATAATATCGGTTTCAAGAGTTTTAGTACAAACGTGCAACCAACGTACAAACAACCTAATATTTATTTATTTATTCAGATAAAAAAGGAGGAAAAATATAAAATCAAATATTTCCTTTCCGGAGTATGTGCTGACTGGTTGAAAGAAAATTAATAATTTATATAACAATTTAATTGTTGTTTGCCTTTTGGTTCAACAATACATTATAACAGTGTGAATTAAGTTCCTTTTGTCAACTTGGTATGATGAGGTGGATAGATGAACACGCGTTTTCCGAAAGACCCCATTTATTGGGTCGAGTTCTCAATCGTCAGTTTCCCTAAATTGTCTGTTTCTCCAACTGATCAGTTTCCTTATTCGGCAATTCTATGAATGGTAAACTGACCAGTTAGAGAAACTGACTAGTTACGGAAACTGACGCCGAATATTCTTTGCCGAATATTAAAAAATATACTTTATTCAGTTGACATAGGGAACTTGATCAAAACCCATACTCTCGACGGCTACACTGTGAAGTTTTGTTCGGCCTATCCTAATTACTTAATTTGTAACTAAAATGTGTGAAGTAAAAATAAATAAATTAAAAAAATATTAAAAACACAACTGCCCTGCCAAAAACGAACTAAAGGCAGGCCTCCATCACTCGCTCAAGGTCGCGCGATAAGCACCTATCTACCGCTAGTCGTTCGTTCGAACGAACAAGTGAGCAGAGGGCCGCCACACGCCCGCCTGTGTACAAGCGCGGCACCTTATGACTGCGTAGGTATTGTCTCTTTATAATAGTAAAAATGTCGAATCGACATTACTGTGCCGTATACGGATGTCAAAATCAATAAACCAATAATCAAATTTTCTTTTTTCACATTATGATGTATGCTACACAGTTTATTTAAAAGAAGACAACCCTAACGTTGCGTCATCAGAAAAGGTAAGAAGAGCGCGCGATAGAAAGAGAGGCAACTACTAGGTGAATATATTAGCGCTGCGCGACCTGAATTGCACTTTATTGTGTCGGAACAAAAGTCACTATTTATTTAAATTACTATGCGGAGTGCTGCTTCTGTACTTGTACTATTAGTTATTCTGTGCTAAAGGCTAAACAAGTGTCATAGCAGTCGGAGGACCGCTTTGATTAAAAATTGTGCCACAAAATGGTCCCCCGACTGCAATGATACTTGTTATTTTACTTTTTAGTTCGGCTTTAGTCAGGGCACGGGCAGTCGTGTAATTTTTTTTATTTAGTAAGTGTATGAATAAATGATACAAAACTATTTGTATTGTAAATAGGTTAGATAGACTGAGTAAGGTACGCGCCATATATTTGTGAATGTTTCAATTTAATGGAATGCGTGTGTGTACAGTGTGCGAGAAGTTTCTGAAGTAAGTACCTCAGACTTCTACTAGAGAATAAAAAAAAACAAAATATCCTATGTACCCAAGATATTAGACGAAATGTAATTCTATAGATTGAAAAAAAATTGTAAGTAGATACGGCGTTATGGTGATGGACCAAAATACCTCCACATAGTTCATTGCTTTTATGAGCGCGCCGTCTATAATGCAACATGCCACCGCTGCAATAATACCTAACACGTAAATTGACTAAGAAGCAGATTGCCTAAAATGAAAGATGCCACTACTACAATAATACCTAAAACGATAATTGACTAGAATCAGATTGCCTACAATGGATCGTGACTATAATACTTATGTAATCTGTGCTATAATTTTGCCTGACAGCTGTCAATTTGTAATCTTTAAATATTAATAAATTAAAGAGAAAAAAATAAAAAATAGTTTAAAAAAAACAAAAAACTGACTTCAAAAACCTACCTCTAGAAAGCAAGAAATAATATTCATAATAATAAAAATACGTCTATTGAAGTTGGGTGGGGCTGGAGTACAAATTCCTTTTTTTTATTCTAAAAGCCCCACCCGACTTCAATAGACGTATTTTTATTATTACGAATATTATTTCTTGCTTTTTAGAGGTAGGTTTTTTGAAGTCAGTTTTTTGTTTTTTTTTAAACAATTTTTTATTTTTAGTGTAGGTACCTACAAATGGGACCAACTTGGCAGTTTACCTAATGTAATAACGTTTGAATCATTTCAATCGGTTCAGCCGTCTTCGAGTAATCGGTGGACATACACAAAAAAAACAAATATACAGACGAACATAGAACCTCCTCCTTTTTTGGAAGTCGGTTAAAAAGAGAGAAAAACAACAACAAAAGAGTTTCCAATTCAAACTTGCGTATTGAAGAGATTTCATTGCTGTTTAGGCATTTCGATTTGTAGACGAAATAATATTTAGGCAATTACAATGTCTATGCATTGACGGTTAGGCAATCTGCTTCTTAGTCAATTTACGTGTTAGGTATTATTGCAGCGGTGGCATGTTGCATTTTAGACGGCGCGCTCATAACCCGTTCATTGTGCCGTGGTAGTTAAGATTTTTGTACAAATATAAGAAAACATTTAGACGAGAGAGTAAAAATTTGCATTTATGATGTGTTGTCTGTTATACTATTTTTATAAGATATCTTTAAATAAATTTAATTTTTAAAAATACCTTTTTTGATTTTTGACCTTAGATAATTCTATCAAAATTGCGAAGTTGCGAAAAAAATAGTTGCCTTGAAAATCATGTACTTTATTGTACATTTACTAGTACAATATACATAAATACATAATTATTCATTATAGTCACGCTTTACCCCTCTGAGGTTAAGCAAATGTTTAGGTGACACAAGGTTACACACTTGATTTTGAATGAATTTTGGCGAAAATATACTTATGTGCCAAAAAAATATATAACGTAAGTACTTACCTAATTGTTCGGTTGTGCGAGATCAATCAATAATTTCAAGAAAGTTTCATTACCTACTTTAGAAATAACTTCAATCGTGCTACTCACGCACCTGCATCTTTTCGAAGTAGGTAGGTACATATTAAGATGTGGTAAACGCTAATTAATTTAGTAAACCGCGGTTCCGTGACCTTTGCAGCTTATTCTCTGTAAATCTAACTGGCAATGGGCCAACGCTGTCACAAAGAAATTAATATTTTGAGACTTTGGAACAAAGGAGTCGTTGAATTTAATGTTTAATTGTTTCAAATGACATTGATAAAATTTTAAAGCTGCATTTACGCAAACATGGAAAGGAATAAGATATTTTGTATGCCCAACCATAGCTTTGCTACCTGTAATTTTAAAATCTACTCTAATCTCTACAGCGCAGCGCTTATTTACAATGCAATAAGTATACCGGGGTCCCAAAACTATGTCACACGGAAGTACCTTACTTAAATATTGATTGTAGGAAATTTTATTGAAAGAAGCCTTTATTTTGGTTAAAAAAAAACTAAAACTAAATAAATTCTTCTGTAAATATATATATTATAACCCTATAACTACAGAAGTTTTGAACCTAAAAACGTGGGGCGCATTTTGTAAAATTGTCTTTAGCATGCGCCCCACGTTTTTAGGTTTAAAACTTCTGTAGTTATAGGGTTATAGTTATAATATGTATGTATAGGTAAATATTTACAGAAGAATTTATTTTATACTTTTTAGGATATGTTTTTACTAGTCTGTTTTAATTTAATGTTTTAGTCCAATTTTTATAATTTTTAGTGCGTTTCAAAAACGTGTTTTTATAAAAGTTTTTTTTCGGTAAATTATTATTTTCTGCTTTTTAGTTAACGAGCTAAAGCTTAAAATATACCATCTCCTATCGGAGCACTCGTCAAGACGATTCAAACGAGCCCAAACTCGATGGGGTTGCATGGTTTTATTACAGAGTTCCAATGGCTTTCTTCCGGCTCCATCAACAGACCCTGGAAACGTTTTCCCAACAAAGTAATCGTCTAGATGATTCAAACGTGCCCAAACTTGATGGGATAGCGTGGTTTTATGAATGAGTTCCTGTGTCCTTCGTCCGGCTCCATCATCAGACCTTGGAAACTATTTCTCAACAAAGTACTCGTCAAGACGATTCAAACGAGCCCAAACTCGATGGGGTAGCGTGGTTTTATTAAAGTGTTCCTGTATCCGTTTTCTGGCTCCATCATCAGGCCCTGGAAACTAGTTCCCAACAAAGTGCTCGTCAAGACGATTCAAACAAGGCCAAACTCGATGGGGTTGCATGGTTTTATTATGGAGTTCCGGTGTCTTTCTTCTGGCTCCATCATCAGGCCCTGGAAACTAGTTCCCAACAAAGTACTCGTCAAAACGATTCAAACGAACTCAAACTCGATCGGGAGGCGTGATTTTATTAAATAGTTCCTATGTCCTTCTTCCGGCTCCATCATCAGACCCTGAAAACTATTTCCCAACAAACTACTCGTCAAGAAGATTCAAACGAGCCATACACGATAAAGTTGCACGGTTTCAATATTGAGTTTCTATGGCATGGCCTTCCAGCTTCATCATCAGACCCTGGACCTCGTCTCCCATTAGAGTACTCGTCAAGACGATTCTAACGAGCCCAAACACGATGGGTGTGTATGGTTTAATCATAGAGTTCCTGTGGCCTTCTTCCGGATTCATCATCAGATCAGCTCAATGACACCATAATATTGCATTGCTTAAAGTTTCAAGTCTCTAGCTCATCGGGAAGTAGTATAAAATCTGGTGCGAGTCGTATTTTTTCTAGTATATTATTTAGTTTAGTATAAAATCGTTCGCAATCTTTGCGGACAAACAAACAAACAAACGAGAAAGCAACCTAAGAAAAACGTGCTAATAAGTAAAACTGCATTCAAAGAATAGTATTGCTTTCTCTGTGTTCAAAGATTTATGAAAAATCGAACCTACCAAATATAAAAAAAACTTTAACTTTTGTTATACCTACTACCGATCGAACGGGTATAATCATTAGAATTATTTTTTCTTGAATAAAACAGCAAGAGCATAAAATTCAACATTTAAACTTTAAATCAGGTGCCCATTACGTTTGTATTGTATCGTATCGTATCGTATACATTTTTGTTATCTTTGAATGCAAAATGAAGTCTTCTTTTAGTAAAATTTCATAATCTTTAATATTCAAGGTACTTTCCTTTCTTGTGGCAAAGATTAAGGACACCCTGTACTTATAGGCCTACTTCCAGTTCCTTATCATTATAAGCATATAATTATTTATTACGGGTAGACAATGAGCAATAATTACTTAAAACAATTGACATTAGTGTTTATTAACTAATTAGTAAATAGGTAGGTACCTAAGTATCCACGGGCCCTTAAGGTGTAATTTGTGAGTGAACACAAACAATTAAAATCACAAAAAAATCCTTATTAGGTTGGTTTATTGACTAACCTGATACCTACAACTGTGCAGACCGCAACTTCGCCTGGTAACAGGTGCTATTACTGGTCATGGACAATTTAACAGACATCTTTTTAAATTAGGTGTCACGGACAGTCCTCTATGCAGAGGATGCATGGAGGAAGAGGAAACAGCAGCCGCCCACGTACTGCTGGAATGCAGAGGAGTGGCCCCTTACCGGGCGAGGTACCTCGGCTCGCCGGGCAGCGTCTAGGAAGCGATCACGAATGTGAAAGCCCTTGGAGCGTTCCTGGCTGAGCTGGGCTGGCTGGAGCGATCCAGCCGCACATCCTCCACACGTAAAATAGGCGCAATAGACGTCGAGTTGCGGAAACCGCCTGCATCGACAAGAAGAGGTTAGTTTATTACTTACTTATATCCTGCGTAATATTATTTTATTTGTAAGTAGGTAATGCGCATGTCGATAAAAAAGCGTCATCTTACAAACATTTTATTGGACGGAAGAATAACGTACTTATTTCGCCGCATTGTAGATAGCCATGATGATAAAATTGATAAACGGCACTATACCTTGACACCTTGTGAAAGTACAATTTGATACGATGCGTAAGCAGGACTCCGCTACGCAATAATGTCATGAGTGTGTACGATATTTTCGCCGTCGTTAATAACGGGGGCGTAGCTCAGATGGTAGAGCGCTCGCTTAGCATGCGAGAGGTACCGGGATCGATACCCGGCGCCTCCAATCGACATTTGTTTTTTTTGAAATAATATTTTTATTTTCTAATTGGAATTTGAATGTTATTCGACATTTTCTTAGTTACCATCATAGCCTTAGAGCATCATATATGATCGCATTTGCCCTGCTTCATTGTATAAGTAATATTAATAAACTTAAAAGTTATATTAAAAAGATTATTGCGGTAAGTAGGTACCTATACTTTTTGCAATTGAGATATCTTTTTTTGTTTTTAGCGTCTCATTATATTACTTTATTAATTAAAATAAGTACCTAAGTATCGATATTTTCCAACTATTCTAAAGGTTGACATTCTAATTTCATAAGTATAAACAGTAGTTACAGAATTTTATCTGTTGTAAAACCTATCATTCCTACTTGTACAACCGCAGAAGTTGTTATCAGGAATAATCGCGGTTCGTCTCTGCCCTTATCTGTGGAAGATATGCCGTTCTCATGGCACTCTGCTATCAAGGCTATTAGCGGTTGCTCGGCCTATTCTATATTATGGAAAATAACTGCTTGAAGTCAGAAATGTCATCCATGGACATGATTTACGTTTAAATGCAAACCGTCGCAAGAAATGGTCTTAATTTTTATAGGGTTCCGTAGCCAAAATGGCAAAAAACGGAACCCTTATAGATTCGTCATGTCTGTCTGTCCGCCCGTATGTCACAGCCATTTTATTCCGAAAGTATTAGGATTACACAGTTGAAACTTAGTAGGTAGATGTATTCTGTTAACCGCTTAACGATTTTAATACAAAAATAAAATCTCACCATACATGGAACTGAAACTGAAAAAAAAATTCTCCATACCAATACGTGCGGGGTGTCTATATATAGGTCTTTAAAAATTACATTGAGGTTCCAAAGACATTTTTTTCTCAAAGTCAACCGTTTGAAAGATAAACACTGCCAAAGTGGTAAAATGTTTGTTTGTCTGTAATGTCTTTTCGTGTGCAATAAAGAATATTATTATTATAATTATTAAAATGTGTGTCCTCTAACTTTTGAAATAAGAGCTCAGAGTGAAAAATCTAAAAAAAACTTTATAAAAACTTTCAACAAAAATTGGTTTTAACGAGATATAGTAATTAGTTTTCGAGATATATCATATTTTACAAAACCGCAAATATAACTTTGTCATTCATATCAACACTGTGCAAAACAAAGTTATTTTTACAGACGAAAAATTATAGCGGTATAAAATATGGTATGGTATAAGGTAACTACGGAACCCTACGGCGTGTGGCCCGACACGCACTTAGCCGGTTTTTTTAATCTAAAACCGAACAGCCATTGTGGAAGAGCAATAAAAAATTAAATTGAAATTAAGAAAATGCAATAATTCAATTTTCAAACAATATTATTAGCTACCTACTAATTAGACAAACAGTTATGAAATCGCAATTCAGTTGCTTTTTTTTAATTAACTGTCTTCAAAATTTCACTAAATAAAACCGCTACTTTACTGTTGCGTATTCAACTCCGTTTAACGCACGTGAGTTGAGGTCACACAGCAGGAAGTAATGTAGGTAATAACCTACCATTGACATACCTGCAGAGTGAATTCCTAGAAATGATCAATACTACCAAGTACCAACTGCAAATACCCAACCACCAAGTAAACTCGTTTCAAATGCATTAAGGGTCCATAATAGGAAAACATGGTTTGATGGGGTCATTTTTTTAAAATAGAAAACGTAAAGTTGAAGCCAGAAAAAAAACATACGACAAGCTAAAGAGATTTTCTAGTAGCTACATAAACGTCACAGATGATTGTAAAAAAAAAACAGAATAGGTATCATCAAAAGCGCTTGCGTAGGTTCATATTTTTGACGTAAATAATAGCGGAAACGTATTGATATCTACATCAAAATTGTGAAGTAGCTCCAATAATTTAATGTGATAAAATAAAGTGAAAAAACAACGAAAACCATCGAAAAATGGCAGAAGTGATGTTATTTTCCTTATTCTTTACATGTAAGAAAAAGACAGAGACAAATGTTCCAGCGTAACCGTGTAGCCTGATCGTAAAAATTAAACCCACAACGATGAATGATGAATCTAATTGCAAGCATGAAAAACCTAATGGTAATAACACCATTGGGAACTTCAACGGACTGCTGACAAAGAAGAAATGTAGGAAAACCATGATGTAAGGTAAGTTAGCAGGATAATTATTATTCGCTATTGTTGCATTATTGTTCACAAAATAGCGACGTAATGTAATATTGCATCTGTTTGCACGTGTTTAAATTATTTGTTACTTTAACAAGGGTTACAAGGGTATACAGCTAAATTAAATATTTATTAGGTAAGTAAATACTTATCTTTGGACAATGTATAAACAAAACAATGCCAACCATGCATGAACCAACGTTTTCAGTGAATGTGACTGAAATTTCTGCGCACGAACGTTAAACCTATATTTAAATTATTGTTGAATTTTCGAGGCAGGTGGCTCATTTGGTTAGTTTTTTGAACAAAGTAAAAGATTAATAAAGTCAATCTTTCTTTCAGATGCAATTATTTCTAGAAACCAAAGAAATCCTGTATTAATTCTTTAATTTTTCTAGGAGGCACAAGCTGGACTCGGTTATTGACCTAGCGAGCGCGAAGCGTCTCCGTTTCAGCTCGGGCAAAAACAAAAATGCTTTCGTATGTCCGTCCGACTGTCCGGCTGTCCGTTTCATCTACAGGTCGCATTTCTCAAGCGATTCTCTTGAAATGTAAGTCGGTTCTACAATTTGACTGATTTTTTTATTGATTTAGTTTTTCTTTTCATGGCAGCGATATGGGGAAAAATCATATTCCAGCCATTTCGGAAAATATTTAAAAATACATACTGTAGACCTCGCATACGCGAGGTCTACCAGCTCTACTAACCACTAGCTAGTTTTACTTACTTATTATATTAGCTTACACAAGATCTGTAATTTGTATTGGTTACATCTGAATTCACTACCTGCGTACCTTATGGACATTTTACGGCCCTCCAAAATAAGACAGCTGTACAAAACGTATCAATTTAAATAATACTTACTTACATAATTTTTATATGAATTATCAAGACTATAAGTTAATAATTAATGATAGAGTGAGTGCAGAGTACATAATACTGTAATAGTCTGCTTTTTGTACGATCAACACAATTAATATAATAACCAAACAAACGAAGAATACCTACCTAGGTGTGTGCATTTAATTTAAAAGATATTTAAACTTTAAACGCGTTACTGCGACAAAATACCCAACAACATTTACATGAATTTTCATACTTACTCATATCAAACTTCCTTGACGAATTATTAATAATACTATTATCCACACGTTAATCATTATTACAAAATCTGTTTACCTGTATTCAGTGTCTGACTTCTAAGAAAATTAAAAAAAATTACAAAAATTAAACTTTCTTCCAGTGAATTCAGCTAAAAGAAGTGCGCACTTTTGTTCATGGACAAAGCTAAATCTGATTCCGATTTGAATGGCTAGATTCGTATTATTATATCCCCTCAATATTTTATTACTTAATTTGGAACCCTATTACTGAACTTTTAGAGTATAATTTCACATGTTTAGTCTTGTATGGATCGATCGCCTTTGTTACCTGATAGAGGCTGAGTCTGACATGGAGGGTTTGTTGACGTTTTTTGTTAACATTCCCAGCAACAGCTGATCGGCACAACAAACACACGTGACCGACGATGCCGGCTCCCCATTGGTCCTCGCGACCCCTACACTAAAGTAAAACCAGTAATTTCACGTCGAATACTTCTTGTGGAAGAACAGATCCCTTTATAAGCGTAGGTCGAAGGTGCCAAAGAAGTTTTGATTCTATCACAAGAAATATTTAGATTTCTTCGTACATTTACAAAGATAGAATATTGTCTTGTCATTTTTTTACAGTATAACCTACCTGTAATCTGACTTGTTAAATAGCTTTGGTGTTAAGACAAGAGCAATTATTACCTTATGCTTTATTGAAACAAATAAAATAAAAAATAACAAAACTTACTGAGTTAGTGTTATAGTATTTTACATTTAACTTTCTTCATAATTGAATAGCTATTAACGCCTTATTCGCTCACGTTTTGAGGCAGAAACAAGAATAATCAATAAACTTTAATTGATAAAGCTATAAAGCAAAATGATGATGAGCGCCTACGACGATCTATTAACTATAGTTATGGTTGGACGGTTTTGATAAATAACGAATCTTATTTTTTCGGTTATATAAGTCTATTATATAAGTCTTATCAGCGTGGTTCTAACGCTGAACTTTATTTAATTGAAAATAATAAAAAATTGCCAGTGTATTGTCGTTAAAAATAAAAAGAAAAATACTGAAAACTCATTCTTATCAGAAATTATATTAATGAGATAATAAATAATACATAATATAAAACATGACAAATGCAGAATACGAAAGAAATATTTTAAACGCAATAAAAAATAACACATTTTTTATTTTCTGCACAGATTATTTGCTGAACATATCAGCTTATCGCTAACCTAGTATATTCAAAGCTAACGACAATATTGGAAACAGGTTGATTAGAAAAAAACGAAGGGGAGCACCTGGGCATCGCCCGCCGGAGATGGGAATGCGTTTTTTTCAAGCTCATTGAAACAAAACGATGAACAAAACTGAGCTCGAGCACTGAAGGGTTTGAGTCAGGTAAGGAGTCATAGAAAGAGAAGTGCGTCTATATTTGGCACAAAAAAGTAAAAACTATATTTTAAACGTAACAATAATACTTGTTTTATGTTTTTTTAGGAAGTTGGTACCTGTGTTAGGGCATTGTTATTATTGCTGTTAATTGAAGACGACTTCGACCAAATTCTTTATGATTTTTTACATCATACTGCTCGGAAACTAGGATTTACTAGTATGGTAAGAAGCTGTGTAAGTTGGCTTGTGCAACACAGTGCATTGTTTTTTTTTCAGTAAAAAGTTTCGTCATTTTAATAAGAAAAGAAATTGGTTCACTAAGGAGTTTTGCATAGCTTGGATGGTAAAGTGTACTTTACAATAGGCATGATGACAATTTTTTTTATTTTATGTTACATAAATTACCTCTCAAAAAAGAAACATTGGTAAAAGAATTAATTCGCTAGCATGAAAACTGCCCGAGATATCACAGTGTGAAATGCACACAAATGGACTCGCCCAAAAACGCTCCATACTAATGGCTTCCTAGTTATGACGTCACGAATAAGTAGTTTGTATGCAACGCGTAGGAAATTTGTTTGGCAGCTATATTAAATATTGTGTTTATCAAAATAGTTTCTTAGACAAATTTGCTATACATTTTACGGACTAATTAAATCATCATTTATTTCAATAAATTTTATACTTTTTAAATGGACTTGTCCACCCAACTTTGAAGGGTCATAAAATAAATAATATGCAATATATAAAACCAAGAGGTATACAAGCTACTCTAAAAGTTTAATATGTTTACGATTTTTATTAGTATTTCGTTATTTTATTCACTAGTCATCATCCCTATTAAAGCATTCACCCTATGCTTGAATTGTAAAGTGATTTGAAAATGGAACGTTCTATCTAAACAGTGCACATGCCTGGCCAACCAGTATCACTGCCTTTTAATAATTGTAACAATGTTACTATTAATTTCAATATATATATTTTTTTTTATATTTTCTCTCTAAAGAAAAATTCATTTTGTCATACCAATATAACGGGTGTAACAAGACACTCAACGAAGCCGAAGTCCACTCATTCCGCCCATCATCAGGATCATTTTTGTCTTTTAGATATGGTCCTGGGAAACCAATAGCTACGAAGTTATTGAAGGTCAAAGTCAAAATATTTTTTTTAAATTTTTTATGAAATCTTATTCTATTCGTTATTTCCTATTTTTTGTCTATTGTAACATTATCAAAATTTCATGTATTTCGTAACAAACAATGGCTTCAAAACATCATCACTCAATGTATTTCATGAGCACGCACATAAAGGTCGCCTTTAAACTCGGCCGCACGCATCTGTGTAGCATTCACTCGCAGGCGTGGTCTTTTGTACGTGTTACATTGCGTGGAAATGTATGCAATGCTTTTTTAACACCAAAAATTAAAATCGTTTCCCAGCAATAATTTTGAACAGAAATGGTCCTGATGATGGGCAGAATACGTAGACCTCGGCTTCGTTGAGGGTCTTGTTACACCCGGTAAATGTTTTATTTACTTTGCATGAATGATGTAAAGTAGTATGCTTACCTCGGTTGTAAGTAGCTATTACGTCCCTTGTGCAACAAACTACTACAAAAGATTACAATACAAAGACTCTACAATACAAATGCAGTCAAAAGTGAATGACAGATGCTAAATAGTTATTGAAATAATGCAAACATTAGGTAGCAACAACAATGAAATGGCCAGCTCGCAGTGCGGTATTATGCTTTGAACTTCACTACTGACTGTGAAGTTAAGCATTCTAGGTACAACCTTTCTATAGCACTAAACATGAACTCTTCTATGAGTAAATGATAAGTACCTAGTTGAAACTGTGATCATGCATGATAAAGCACATTCCTATTAAGCCTACAATATCTCATCATTTGATGAGATCGAACTTCGCCACCAGCATTTAATTATATCTCAGGTACAACGTTCGACGTGTACGACGTCGATAAACCTTAACCGGGCTCTATTTATGAGAACCTGAAATTAGAAATCATTATAAGTACCTACAATTTGAATTCAAAAATCATAACAAAAAAAAATTTGCTTCTTCCTAATTTTAACCCACCTAACCGTAAACATACACAATTGAAACAATTAAGTTATATTTGAAATCAACTTTGCATCTCTATGCCTTTCTAATTTTCCATCTTCTTATTACCTATATTTTATTGTCCTTTTATAGGGAATTTTGTACACGCAGCTCTATCTTAAGTGCTACGAGCTTGGTTGAATAGTCTAAGGCTACGAGTGTTATTGTTAATTACCTACCTGCAAATCAAAACTCCATGTAACTTCTTTCATCATTCATTAATGTTTACCTTGCATTTAACCTCCATGGACAGAGCCTTAGATTGTTACGTAGATCGATGGCAATCTCAAAATCTCTGTACCTATTGACGACTACCTGTGGCGTAACTTTCACTGTAGCCTCGTTCTATGGGAAGCCTTTGATTGTTGTTTAATGAAAAGCTAGTTCGTAGTGGAACGAGCCGTGCACAAAAAAGAAGCCGCAAAATCTCATACAAAAGAATTACATCTCGCTTTTGTACTTCTTAATTCCATGTACGAACTAGTTATAATCTTTGTTGTTTATTTTGTGTGTTATAGCGTGTGGTGTGAGTTAATGAGTAACAAATTCGAAATGAGTAGTCATGTCTACGAGTACGAAGTATAAGTATATATTCACAATATTTCAGAATTTAAACACAATTGCAGAATTTATGCAGTTATGGACTTGAAAAGATACGTCATATTTCAAATCTACTACGAAGAATCCTTGTTAAGGCGATCAGTGCCCTCATCTTAATTAAATTTATAGCTCGCCAATTAACATAATGAATCGAAAGTTCACACGTACCGATAGAAGCCAAGGTTCTATAGTTTATTTACAAACAATAACCTCTGTTAAATATAGTTCGTTGTAGTATGTAGTAGTAGGCAAAAGTGCAAAAAGTGGCCACTTTTGGTAGTATTGTTTGTAAATAAATTATAGAACCTTAGCTTCAATCGGTACGTGTGAAGACTGCGATAAATTATGTTATAAGTAACATACGGCGAGGCGAGCAATAAATTTAATAGGGAACATGCATCAATTTTTATTTGTATCAAAAACAAAAGTATAATGCGTGAGAAAATCAAATGTAATATTAAAACTTTTTTCTTGTGTTTTTTCTTGGGATATAGTTACTTGAAGTAAGCACGCAGCAGCATCCGCCCAAAACGCTCTATGCAAAACGGTCAACATTTGTGACTTCACTTATGGCACGTTTCAGGCCCAATTATTATAGAGTTAGCCAAGAATTTTCAAATAATTATCTCCCTAAATATTGCGTTTAAGTACATATGTGTCATACAAAATATTATTTCTTATTCGATATTCTATCCGATTGTGCATTATATCCGAAAATGAAAAAAAAAATATCGCTATTATCCCCTGTGTGATAAAACTAAAATAATACATTTTTTATTTATTTTTCTGTTCCATCATGTTTTTATACGTGTCCGCAGCGATCAAGCTCAAATTTATCAAAATCGGTGACTTATGCATGTTCCCTATTAAGATGAGAGCGCCACTGTGAGGGCACTAATCGCCTTAAATTACTTATTTTATTTCGAATTTTGTCCGCCATTGAACTTTGGAGTAACAAGCAGGTATTATTTCGCATTATAGGTACAATTATTGTGTTTGGTCTATTTTAGTTAGTAAAATCAGCAATAACATGAGGTCAGTGAGTCATTATTTATATTATTATACTGGCTCATACTATCGGTACAATTACAAACAATATAATTGAGTAAATTGGTGGCTTATTGTGTATACCTATATATTGTGTATGTTTCAAACGTAGGCACTATCTTCTCTTTGTAAAAATGTATCAAAACGTGCTCCTATAATGGCACGTGAGGCAGATTAAACGTGACCTTTCATAGAAATGTATAATTTTTTTTTAATTTCACTTGTAATTTTTCAACGTGATTTTCGTAATTATGTACTTACACACTTTAAAAAGTTGTTAAAATTCAATTTGAATATCTTTATTTATTTCATTGTCTGGTTAATGGACGCCAACTATTCGGACAGTGGCCATCATAAAAGGAAGCATCGCTTTCACACCCACCATAAAGATTCCAATTTTAGAAAGCAACGTTAAGTAATTCTACACATAAAAAAATCCAAACTGCCGAGTTAGACCGTGGTTCAGAACAAGTGGGTAATGCCAGCTAGCCAATTACGTATTCTTCGTTCGCCGTAAACTATAATGTAATAACAACCAATAAGCAATAATGACTCCGTGGCCACGGGATAAATTACTGGTATCGGGTCCCGCTCGCTTCATTTGCATTTATTAATCTATAATGCGCAATAACGCAGACTTTAGTTTTCAAAATAAACAGAGGTAATAACTGTTCGGACGAAGTAAATAGTGCCCTCTTTAAAGTTTCACACTGGTTTAATAGTAATAATTTAGCACTTAACCCCAAAAAAACTAAATGTGTGAAATTTTCTTTACCTAATGTTGAGCAGACAAAATTAAATATTAAATTGAATGATGATAAAGTAGACTTTACTGAGAGTACAAAATTTCTAGGTATTACACTAGATTCTCGATTGCAATGGGATCCACATATTGAAGTCTTGTCAAGTAGACTTAGTTCAGCGGCATTCGCTGTTAAGAAAATAAGGCTTTTAACTGATATTGAAACGGCAAGGTTAGTATACTTTAGTTATTTTCATAGTGTAATGTCTTATGGACTGCTATTGTGGGGCTCAGCTGCCAGTTTTGAAAATATTTTTGTACTCCAAAAAAGAGCTGTTCGCGCCATATACAATCTACGGCGGAGAGATACCTTGAGAGAATTGTTCAAAGAAATAAATATTTTAACTTTGGCAGGCCAATATATTTATGAAAATTTAGTTTATGTAAGGAAACACTATGATTCATTTGATAAGAACAGCAACATTCACCAGTTTAATACAAGAAATAAAGATAAACTTGCCGTTCCAAGATTTAGGCTTGCAAAAACGAGAGGTTCATTTATGGGGAAAGGCATAGCCTTTATTAATAAAGTTCCACAACAAGTGATTGATCTTCCTTTGCATGAATTTAAAAACCATGTTAAAAAAACGCTCATGGGTAAAGGTTATTATAAAGTTGACGATTATCTTAAAGATCAAAATGCGTGGAAATGATGTAACACATAACTTGCTAATATAAGAACTTTGTTGAAGTAATATAATAAGTCTATGTTGTTGCCAATAATCCTGTCACCCTGTTGTAATTATCTGGTAACGATATATTCAAGTTTGTAAATATCGTTACTTATGGCTGTTACAGCTGATAAGTTTCTTGCGCCCGTTCTTCTTGTCAGCTAAAAAAGTCTGGAACGGGTGGTAGAAAAATATAGACGATTCAAAAGTACTTAATAATTAAGTTTATTTGAATAAAGCTTATTTCACTTTCACTTTCACTTTCACTTACTTTCACTTGGTAGTTTCTCTGTGCCTAGAATTATAACGCACATTTTCAAACGTCTCTATCACATCGATTCTCCGTTTTTAAACGATGCATGCCTCAGGTTAAGCGACACACCCCAATTCAGATGCAACATGCAACGGTCGTTAAAACATTATTTATTGGATATCTAGATTCTATTTGACCAAGGACACTATTGAAATTACACATTATTTCTGATATAAAATCATCAATATAAAACTCACATTATTCTGTCATTTTAAAGGCAGAAAAATTGTTAAAAAACGGCAACGTCTTTTGCATACTGCCACAAACGTAGAAGTCTACACATAAGTCTTTTAAGTTTGCCGTATACTTAGTCTTAGTATTTTAGCTTAGGTAATCTACTTTTTGTTTGTTTATTGTTTGGCCTATCTTGTCCTTATAATTATGTAAGTTTTACCACGTGGAATGCGTAGGATACCTACTCAATAAGTGCTTAGTTTTATAAATTGTTTCTATCGGTGAAGATCTGTAATTGGCTTCCAAGTGCTATATAAGCTTCCTACTGTGATAAATTCAGCTGTTGGTCTTCCAAATAATTAAAATAAAATAAAATATAATACCTACGTTGTAATTTTTTCGTAGCAAACCATTTTAACCGAATAAGAATGTAAAAATAAAAGAAAAGCCAAATGAGCTCTGATTTTTTCTGAAAATATAAGTTTTGTCAAAAAAGGGACTACCCAACATTTGTACTTTACTTTTACCTAGTAACGAAGTTTTAGTAAAATAGACATGTTAGTTTATACTTACATTTAATTTTTTACCGATTTGAAAAAAGGAGCAGGGGGCCTATTACGAAAATAACGTACCTACGCAATTGCGTAACGCAGTCACTTGGTCACGATAATCGAACGCAGTTTGTCGGTTGTGGCTATTAAATACATTTTCAATAAATTTGGCTATCGTAGCCCAAAGACTGAACGAATGATGTCGGATACGCTAGAGAAAAACAGTCAAACTTACGCAATCACTTTGCAATATCGCATACGCAAGTGCTTTGTAATAGGAAACAATCATATCGAAGCACGGACGCAGCTGCGTGTATAGCATTAAACTTTTCGTTATAGACCTCAAGTTGACGGTATTTTTATGTAGGTATGTTTTACCATTACTTCACCAGTTGTTAACAGATTTTAATAAATAATTATAAAATCTCGTGCAATGATAAACACAACAATTGATATTTTTCAGGAATATGAAAGGTTCTTATTTGGTTTTTCATAATCCTGAAAATTAATTGTTTTGCTTACCATCGCCCGAGTTTTTACGGATTTTCAGGCATAACTTCTTTGTTTATAAATCGATTTAGATAATTATTTTTTTGTTTGCAATGTTGTAAATCAAGAGTGGTAATATTTTAATTTCATTGGTATCGGAACACTAAGGTTTGTTTGATGCGATTTCATTCACTAATAAAACTAAAACAAAATTAAAAACTATTATGAATTGGGTAGGTAATACTCGTAAGTGTAACAATGACACTAAGTACATAATATTTTTTAAATTACTTACAAAATAGACCTTAAGTTTGTATTTGTTTTAGGATATTTATCGGCAGAGGTTTGATATTTTATTGTTATTACTTAGTAATTACTTAACTACCTAGAACTTACTAAAATAATGGTTCATTGTTCAAATTGTGTAATTTACTGTTAATTGATTGATTTTAATACCTAATGCTGTTAATTATAAAACTTGATTAATTTTTCGTTTCTTTTATTCCTCTTTTTTTGAAGACAGAATATGGATAAACATTGTCTAATAATGTTGTGATCTATGTATAAAATTTAAACATGCCCCCCCCCCCCCCCCCCCCCTCCCCTCGGGAAAAGCGGGCAATCGTAGAGGTTTCGTAATTTGATTATAAATATTATATTTTTCAATTTTAGATAAATCGGACCATGCTACATTCAAGAGAGATAAATTATATAATGACCCATTTGGGAAAAAATAATAAACTTAAATAAGTTATAAACTACTTTTTTTTTCAACTTTCCCTTAAGGTGCCCGCTTTGGGCACACCTCCCCTAACTCACAAAATATAACTATTCACGACCGAGGAAAAGTTTTTGAGACTAGATCGATGCTTTTATTTAATACTTAATTCGTAAAAAGGGCCTTAGTGTACGTATCTAAAATAAAAACTTGTCCTACGAAATAAAAATAAATATTTTTCTCGAATTTTGTTAACCTTATTATGTCGGTCACGGTATTCAGAAAATTAATCATAAAGTTATTTTGATCTGACTGTCCGTGATTTAGTTCTTTATGTTGTTAGTGGTATATTATGTGTTATAGTTAAAACCGTCTACTTTAACAATGTGGAGGTCGTCGTGGCCATAGAAGTTTAAAAAACATGTTATTTTTGTATATACTATTGTATTAAATTTGGATTGACATACGAGTAGAAGATGAATAATAAAAAACCCAGGGCAAGTAACGCTATAAGTTCTGTTTACAGTTTAGTTACATTAGCATACTTGCACAGCAATGTTTAATAACCATAAAAATTAAAAATAACTTAGAAATCACTTAGAAAAAGTTATTTTATCTTCATTTACTATCAAACAGTTTTCAATTGTAAATTAAAATAAAATTGAATATCCAAGTAAGAATAATTAATACAATGGTATAGCTAATGATCAGCTTCTTTGTATAAATCACATTAACTGATACATAACGCTAATTATTCGATCACGGTGATTCGTAAGCGTAAGTACCACGGGGTCATACAAGTTGCATAAGTGGGTGCATCTGCTTGACATTTGAATCGACCCCGAATCCGAATAGAAACTGTGTCACGAATTAACAGCGAGCGGGCACCGGCGACGACGAGGTGCGTTGTGCAATCCCGTTAGCGCTCCACGTGCGAACCGAGGCGCGCCTCAATGTCGCCCGTGGGCGGCTGCCGCCCGCCCGACCAGCCCCCGAGGAGAGCCGACGACGCGCGAACCGCTCTACGCTCCATCTCTCTCACGGCCGCTCGTAGCCCCGCGCGCCTACTCTCTCCCACGAACAGCTGAGTATCAAAACAAATGAGCGAGACGCCCAGTCGCCGCTCCCACTCGCCGCGCCGGCCGGCCGGTGTCGGCGGCCGCGACTCGCGCCGCACGCTTGCCATGCCAGTTCTCATCCGAACCGCGTCAGTTGAGGTCGTTCGCTGTGAACTCACGTGCGAAGTTAACTATCGCGAAAGGATTCTCCTTTGTCCCGATTGAGGACCCGCCCTCGTATTATGTTTCCGCGCAAGATCCGCGACCAGCACCGGCCCATCGAAGAGCCGGAAGTGCAGCGTGAATCGCGTCGAAATTGCCGCTTTCTGAAGTTCTGCGACGGATACCCCGCGAAACGCGTTCGCCGGGCGATTTGAAGTCGTCGAGTGATCTCTTGTGTCTAACGACAGTGGTTACCTGTGTAGAGTGGACTGAAGTAACAATGTCTACGGGGAAAAGGCTGGCCAAGCGGTCCATTATAGGGACACGCGTAGCGGCGTTGGGGGAGGACGGACTATACTACTCGGGGATGATCCAGGCGGTGAAGACGCCGGCGCCTTTTCCGGAGAATAACAATTGCATCAACTTGACACCGAACACTCGGTACACGGTGCGGTTTGACGGTGGGAAGTTGACGTGCGAGTACCGGGACGCAGAGCTGATCGGTCCGGGGTTCCGCGGGCTGACGGGCGTGCGGCTGCAGCCGGGCCAGCGCGTCTACCTCACGTACAACGGGCGCGAGGTGCGCGCCGACGTGCAGGCGCACGACCACGTCTCCGATGAGCTGCGCGTGCTCGTGCACGCTCCCGGCGCAGAGGTCAGTATTCACCTCCATACTTTTGCCCCGCCGGCTACGACGGCTCACGCGCTACGACGTAGAGCCTGTGTAGCGCGCCGCGCTCCACGTTACGCAGATTTTATGACTAAAAAGTAACTCAAAAAGAAAAACTCCTTAGCGCAAATTACTTATCGTTAGAAGTTTTATCGTATGAGTGCAAAAACCCCCATGCGATGGGAATGCAAAACAAAATATCCTTATAATATTTTTATAAGGATATTTTGTTTTGCATTTAGTGATTCATTGGGGACAATTAAACTAATTAAATAGACTCGTGATGTAATTGTCGAGGTAAATAATTATTTAATACATAAATTTCCTCCATATTAAACAGATAACAACAATTTGTTATAAAAACAATTTCCTTTTATATCCCCTGTAACTGCGTTCTTAGAAAAGACATCAACGAAATGAATTTTTGCAATGTTTGAAAAATTCTATTTACAATCATTATTCTTTTATTTTTTTTATATTATGACCAAAGCATAGTTTGTGTAATTAATCGAAGTATAATAGGAAAGACTGATATTTAACGACTAGGTACGATGAAACTCAAGATAATCACGTCAATCATGATGGAATCCAGTTCTAACCCAAGAAAAAATTATAAGACTCTATATACCTGTTTATTGTTGTTATATAACCACGAGCCGGCTCCAACAAGCTAGCTCCAACCAAGTTGCACACAAAGGCGTGCGCGGGAGCGTGGACAAAGCGCTGTTATTGACCCTTCTCCACGTGCAACCACCCCCCTCTCCCCCTTATGACGCATGCATCGCATCTTATCGACTCAATAATCTAGCTACCGGCCATTTCTATATTCTAATCTAATTTCAAAAGTATTTTATTCTCTTTTGAAACGGACCTTTTCAACATCACAAAATGTCATAATGAAAAACGTTTACATCAAAATAAAACCTGCTTTATCAATGCAGTTTTTAGTTATGTATGCATTTGGCTCATTATTATAACACTGTTAAATTTGATATACTTGTTATCGAATAGGTAACTAACTGAAATAGGTATAGTATGTTGCGGTTATTTGCTTTTGTTGATAAAATTATCATTGCTTTTATTCACATGAAATCAAAATAACTCACGTGAATATAGCGATAGTGTTATAACTTATTTAGATTCGATAAAAATATGAATCTAAACTGCATATAAAATGATAAATATAAACACTTGGAAAGCAATATTTTTTGTCAAAAAAATATTATCTTTAAAATTATGCCTGATCCATTTGTGACGTACAATTGAAGATAAATTAAGAATTTATAACAATAAATTGCTATCAAATAAATGCTCATTCAAGGATAAAGTTATCATTACCTACTTATTTATCAGATATAATTTATACTTACCTACGTTAACTCTAGTATTGAAGTTAATTTATGCTAAGATAAGATATAATGCTATGAAAACTTCCGCTATGTAAATCTTAAACAATTTTACATAATTATGATACTGCTATCTACTTTAATTCAAATTCGGAAGCTATCTCAATTTCCTAGTTTTTGAGGTAAGTGTGTAAGAAAAACAAAAAAAAAGCACACACAATTCGAATGAAATTTACTTTAGTAATTTTTATGACTTATTAAAGTTAAAACTCACGCTTTTTCACTTTTTTTTTTACTTGGTATTTGGTACCTTTTGAATTATTTTTTTTTTTAATCTGTAGGACTTCTAGATCCGGAGAAATTATTATTTTTTGACAGGGCCATCTAAAATAAAAAGTTAAATTTAAAATGGCAGCGTACATTCCAACAGGAGAGGGCATGGACCCCAACATTCACTTTAAATTATCGCTAGTTCAAAACCGAAGACATTGTAAATCTCGTAAGAAAACCCCGATATTTTACCTTCAAACATTATCAGTTGATTAGATAAGTTAACCATAAGTTACGAAAATGATAAAATAATTGCTTAAGGTTCAATGATTGATCAATCAAAAAAAGCATCAATCATATCAAATATTTCTAACAATTTGTTCTAAGAGAACAAGAAGAATACAATATAAACTCAAATATTCAATGTTTTGGCCGTAACAGGCGGTATGTGCCAAATTCTCGAATTATACCGTCCCGTTAGACGGTCGGCCAGAGGGCCTACTCAAAAAACTGACCACGTTAATCGCTTCGTTCCGCTTCGTAACAATGTTACCTTAACCTACTACTTAAAGCTAAAGAATAAGGTTGAAGATTAAGTGCCTAAATCAAACGACGAACATCGTTCGATAATCTCGATTATTTTTCATAATCGTAATACGCACTTGCTAACAGGTACTTATTACGTTAATCGTTAAATTAAATACAAGTTGTCGAGTGTCGTACAGATTTCAAAGAACATTGTTCATATTTTGTCACTGAAGCTTTTGTCTTGTTGAGATAGCTCTACATTTTTCAGTCCTTTGTTCCCGTCGACATTTACCAAATTCTTGAGATTATTCGTAGTTAACAACCTACTTTGTTAATAGGCCTATAATCTCATGTACACTTTTCGTTTAAATAAATAAGAAAAAAAAATTATATAACCATTAATGTGATAAAGTTGTATGATTTAATAATAAATATTTTCATGAAAATAATAAAAAGAAAGGACTTTTCTGGAAATTAATCAGGTAGGTACTAGTAAAATTACATATAATTTCAAACTGGTCAACAAATGAGTCGTAAATAAAAAGGTTGTTTTTATCTTGTGTCGTGTTTATGCCGGCCGGTGCGCGCGCGACCCGTTACCGCGCATGCGTCACCGCATTATCGCGCCGATTTTGGACAACAATTAGTGAAACTACTTATATTTTGTACACGCCGATAAATCTTAATAATTGCCTCTGACCTGACAAGGTCGACTTTCGATCCACTTTACAACCGGACACATTTTCTTAATTTTATAATGATAATTATACCATGTTCGCTATAATGTTAACGTGCAAGGTTAAAAATCACGACTATGCTTCATGTAAGTAAGTAATAATTTCTTTGTAGCTGATGAAATTTTGTTCTTCTGTATGTTGATCAATTAAATATTTAATAAAATGAAAGTTAATTATAATTCTTGCAGCAAAAATCAACGAAAGTGTTTGTTCTGAAAGCTATGTTGATCGTAAAGACGCATAAAATGCGCAGTAGGTTTACTATGATGACACAATGAGCAAGCCGACGGCGGACGGCGCCCGTGCTTCGCGACGCTGCGTAAATAGTGACGTCGCACGCGATGTTAGCATGACGCTCTGCGTGTGCGCCGCCCGCCGCCCGCCCGCCGATCATAAAATGTAATGGACGACTCACTTACCAATAATTACGCTTTCATAAATAAAATGCGCTCAATCACTTTTAATTTTATTCAAGAAATGAAAATAAATTACTTTGTAGTCGTTTTCGCGTTTTGTTATGCTTTCTTAATTGAAGCAACAACAAACAACTCGATGTTTGTAGTATATTTAGTGTCGTAGCAAATCTAATCCATAATGAAGAATTAATAATGTGGTTGTTTGTGCCGAGCGTTGCTCCGTTTAATATTTGCGTCACGTTGAGATAGAACGTGGCTTACATCAAAACAAGTTCAACGATAACAAGCAAAACAAACAAGAACAATATGACAAAACAAATGAGCACTCTTTCCCTTTATTGACAAAAACATAACAGTCTGACATCATCATACCGAAGCAGCACAGGGAATTCCCGGCAGAAATTTAGTATACTGGAAATTACAATTCGACCGGCCGTCGTCGTCGTTATCGTATCGGCTGTGACGCGGTATTTTCCAGCCAACGTACGTCGTGCCGCTAAGCGACTCTTGCGCACATTATCATCAGCGTCATAGCTCTGTGCACGAGTATTGGTTAGCCCACTCGACACGCTACGCGGAATCAGCTCAATCAAACGCTGCCTGAGTCATGCCGGCCGGCGGCGGCGGCGCCGCGGCGGTCTTCATAAACAACTACTTACATTCACATTGAAGACAAATTGTTACGTAACTTACAAAAAACTAGCAGAATAAAGATTAATGAATCGAGAAACTAACTCCGTAATCGTAATTCGGGCGACAATTAAAAGCGATAGGCGTCCTACTTTAGACAGCTTCACGGACAGGATACAGCGTTCCGCTCACTTAAAATAGCACTCGAAATAACATAACTGGTAAGCGAGTCAGCGGCCATAATGCGTCAGGCAATAAGATATAAAAAGAAGTCTGTTAATAAAGAGTGCGCGGCCGAGAAATAAGGTCAGCGGCTGGCCCGGAACCGAGTAACGGTATTGGTTACAAAATCGCGTCAAGAATTATTTTCACGTGCGCAGCGCCATCGGCAGTCGCGCGGACCGTTAGCCGCGGTGGCTAACACCAGCTAACCACCGGCCTGCTGCTAAGTGGAACAAGAAGCCGCTAATGCCCTCCTAGTGGGAACCGGCCGGCAAATAAACAAAATTACTTACGCTACTCTTTTATTGTTGTCCAACGAGGTCGGATTACGCAGTTCTGTTATCGTTAACAACAACCGTAATCGTTACGTGAAATAGTTTTATCGCGATTTCCCTTCGCCGCTTTGGGTGCGTTTAGAGATTGTAAAGAGGGCGCATTGGTCAAGCTCAAGATGGACTAGTCGGCGAGTGTGAAAGTGCCGTCGTCGTAAGTCCCACCTGTGCTAACCGTACTCGGTTTCAGATTCACTTATTTTAAAACAATACAACATTGTAACACCTGAACAATGTCGTTTGGAACAAAGAAAGTGATTGTCTACATTTTGAAAACGAGAAAACAAATTAGCATAATCGCATGTCAATCGGCATCATCGCGATAATTTCGCACAGCGTATTTAGAATTCATTAGCCAATTATTCCCTATTTATTGGTTTCATGAAGGAAATTACAGCATAAAAGACATGAATACGCAATCTAATTTTAATGGATTTCTAATCTGTACGTCGACTCGGCGGGCGTATCGTGGCAAGTAAATCAACAAGTTGTAATTAACTACGCATTACTGAAATAACAGGCGAAAGCAGTTACGACTTATAAAGTAAATTATAGATGCGTTTTCCAGATTTTCCAGTTGAGTTGCGATTTTTTTCTAATGGAACGAAAGACACTTACGCTCACTCATGGCGGCTAGCCTTGCGTACGATCGCGTGTTCGCGGCAAATTTCACTTGTGGTTCTGTGTTCGGCCCATGTTGCTACCAATAGCGACAAATTGCCTTTATAATTAGCTAATAGACATATAATAGAAAAGCAAGGCACTGGCGGAATTTGAACGTTTGGTTATGTCATGTTATATGCTCCACAGTAAACTATTAATGACGTTTTTAAACAAAAGACTGCAACGCTAAAATAATCTTCTTTAAATTCTGTTTTGTTTATTTTAATCAATATTTCAAATCAATATAGGTACGCATAAGAGAACCAAAAAAAACAAAAGTTATCTAAGCTGTTTATTAGCATCACGCCACACTTGTTTTGCACCGTACTATTTGAAATCGTCACGTATAAAACCACGAGATCCGCTACAATTTGCAAGTTTCTCCTTCGATGCTTTACAGCTATAGATAGTTTTTTGCTTTCGCGTGTGAATACTAACGGTACCGGCGAGCAACGGCCAATGGTGAGGAACACCATGGGAAGAGAAAACGATGCATGCGCAACGCAACACGCCTATACCGACAAACTACTGTCGACAGATCTCATTTGATACGTGATTTGCAAATATATAACCTTTTAAGTTTACATTTACTCAACTTGTGATTGTTAAGACGCACTTGTTTTGAGATTCGTCATCTCTGACGTAAAACCAAATTACATATTGAATTTGAATATAAGTTTTATAGAAAAGGTTGGAGGCAAACCTCTACTGATGTTTTGAATAAAGGCAAGACAAATTAAAATAAAAGGTTACAAAAGGTTTCGGTAAGTTATAAAATGAAGCTGAACGAGGGCTTAAAAATTCTTTCAGTCAATCAGAACATAGTATAAACAAAGTCGCTTCCCGCTGTCTGTCCGTACGTATGTATGTATGCTTAGATCTTTAAAACTACGTAACGTATTTTAATGCGGTTATTTTAATAGAGTGATTCAAGAGGAAGGTTTATATATCGTCGGCTTAACTGTCAAACCTCTTAACTCCACTTTTTTTCAAAAATGACATTTTGATACCATTTTATTGCTTATTTCGGAACGCATCCAATGGCAAACCTCTCAAATCAATTAAAAAAGCCGTTAAAGTTTAAAATGCAAAAAAGAAAACCTCTTAATTCCGGGCGTCCATTTTGTTAAAGTCAGACCTCTTAAATCCTCCCCGCTCAGTACTTCACAGTATGGCGTAGTGAACTCACGTCGATTTTGCGTCTGTTTTGTGTAAATATAGTAATTAAGTATTTTTTTTTGTTACTTTACGTTAATAAGTGCAACAAATAGCAAGACATTTTTTTTATTGTTACCAAAAGCAATACAAAAAAATACAATTCAAAAATCACTCGCCAAACTTTAAAGTTTGATGGCGAGATGCGCTCTTTTTTAACTATCTTAACCTACCCTTCTCCACAGTTCTTTTACAAGGAATTTTTAACAATAAATAATAATGTTAATAGCTAATCTAATCTATCGAGAAACACACCCTTCAATCTTGTCTTTAACAAATTTTTACTTAATGTAAGGTCCTGTCTCAGTAAATCTATCTTATTAAATAATTTTGGTATTACAAATTTTGAAAATCTTTTTCCATAATAGTTATTAACCCTGGGAATAACGAATTTCTTCTGTCGTACACTTCTTGTATTATATCTATTTTCAACATTGACTTTATACTGGTCACAGTACCTAGTAGTGTTCTAATCCTATCAAAAATTTAACCTTTTTATCTATAGGTAATATTTTACACTATTTAAATAATTTGTGATATTATTTGTTACACATTTTTTTACGTTTTTACTTAACTAGGAATTTAAGTAGTCTTATTTGTAAATTCTTAATATTTTGAAGGTAACTATAGGTTACAAGAAACAAGGTTTCATAAATATTATTAGTTACCTTAAGAAGTTGAATTTGCTAATAGTTTTAGTAAAGATTTTTATAAAGCTTGACCTATATTATAAAAAATTGTTAAAAAAAATCATTTCATTAAAAGTTTCTTTTGTACGCACCACATTCTAGAGATAAAAATATTTAGATTAAGTTTATTTTCTTGGTACACCAAATTCTAAAAATAGTATTAAAGTACCTATGTTGACAGATGGCGTAGCTTCTTTGACATTCACAAGTGCTTGTAACAGCCTAGACTGAATAAATGATTTTTTGATTTTGATTTGATTTGTATATCTCTCATAAGTGATATCATTAAATACCTACTAGCAATTTTTTGAGGCCAGAGGAGGTCTTTTTTGATTTTCTAATAAAAACATAATTCCATTAATATCGTGTATTTCTTTTGGCAAAACTCGTATCTCCGCAATTATGTGATGATTTTTTCTTGAAAATCTCTCAACTCCATTTTTACACACTTGCCATGAATTTTTGACAAACTTTTTAACGGAATATTATTTCTAACAATTTTAATAAGTATGTATATATAAAATCAAAACAAACCTTCATACAAAATTTTTCGTGATGAAGTTTTTTGTGCCTCCTGTAAAATTTGCTCTGATGTAGTTAAGAGGTTTGACAGTTAAGCCGACGATATGTAGATATAATACATGGTGTCAAATTTCACACTACACCGAAGCGAAGCGAGGGCGGGTCGCTAGATTAAAGTATATAATGCTGAAAACGATAAAGAACGCTATGGTTAGTTATATACTTAGTAATAAATAACTTAGGAACGTCGAATAATTCAACAAATTATAGCTAGGTTCAAACTCGTTACACTCAGCAAAAAATCAAGGCAGTGCAAATCGAGATATTCCGATAAAATGTTATAATTTTATGATCAAACGAATATTATTTCTGTTCTGTTGTATAATAATTTATGTGATCGACGTTAAATAAAGTAATATTCAAATTATGTGCCCTAGTTAATGAACAGAGTTTACATATATTATTATATTTCAGAAGGATACCTAATAAATTACAGAGTATAATAACTTACTAATTTTGATAATCATTAACGTAATTGAAATTGTAGTTATTGAAATCGTTTGGCAACAATGTTATGCAATGTCAAAACCAAAACCCGTTACGCAAATCATTAAGTAAAATCGTACCTACTTATAGTTACCGAATAATAAATAAAACATTATTTTGTTAGTTTCATGCGATTTCAAAATAAAAAAACTAATCAAAATAATAATCGACGACTCATAATGATAAAAAGGAAAGTCTTTCAATTTAGATTGCTATCAAGCACTACGAGCACTAGCAATGTTTTTGGGCGACGACGGAAGATCAGTGTTTGAGCACATTTTGGGTGCGGAGTGTTAGCCTTTTTTGTGTACCATTTAGATTAAGTACTAGCTTTTGCCCGCAAGTTCGTTCGCGTGGACAATTTAGAAAATCTTTAGAATTCTTAAAATACTGTAGAAGGCGTTCCCGTTCAGAATTAGGTCCACAACACATGTTCTGTAATTTGGTTCATAAAAAATATTTTAAAGTCTTTTCATCATCATCATCATCATCATCATCATGATATCAGCCGCACGACACCCACTGCTGGGTATAGGCCTCCCCTTAGGATCTCCACGACGATCGGTCCTAAAGTCTTTTAGCAAAAAATATTTCCTACGACTATTGTTGTGATAAGATCTGAATTGACGATATTGATTTTTCTAATCTCAAGATATTAAAACAGAAGTGAAAATCAAAACCTTGATATATTTTCGTAGAACACTTAATAGAAGTGGCGTTGGTCCTCCCACCAGCAGCGGCGAAGGCAAGGTCGAGCCCTGTGGGTGACCTCATTGCTCTCGCCTTGGAATAGTTACACGATTTGTAAGTAGGTACTCCCTTATCTGTGCAACAACTAGAACAAAGTGAATCTTATTCCGTAATTTTTCTATCAACGAATGAAATTGTAGGTTTTACTATTTCCAAACGAAATGTCATTGCTGACAATTTGTTTCATATTTTAGTTACGGTCGTGCCAATCGACCCGGTTGTAACCGGACAAACAGCTAAGAACGTTCGGCGTCACGCACGGCGACGCGACGCGAACTGACTCAGCGAGCAAAATTACTTGTTTTTGACTCGAGCTAACAGTAACACACTAAAACCGTTACCATGTGGGCGGCTGTCACAAATTACAACAGTTACGACAGCGCTACATCCTTCCCATTCAGTTTAGGCTACTGTTATGACTGATGCCTCGAAACTATCATTGTTACGCTTGAAGGTTAGCCGGCAGTAGGCGATGGCCATGGGCATCAATGCTGATTTGGTGGGATCAAGTAAACGCTACGTCCACGGCGACACGGATCGAATGCTCATTGAGCGGGAGTGCAGCACGCGATGCTATCGTCTCTGGATGTGTTTTTATGTAAGTGAAGAGTGTAATTGCAGCGCGGGGCGCGCGCCGCTCCGGCCCGGTGACCCACTGACCCAGAATCGCTGATATTGAACCAACGACGCACAGCCCGTATTCGAAACTCGACCTCCACTTGCGTTTTCCTCGTATTATAATTTGCTAAACAATCTGCATCTAACTAATAAGGCCACGGACGAGATTAATAAGCGTTAATTTCCTAAGTAGGTACCTAAATTGCTAATTCAGCTGTTATAGTTTGGAGCAATAGTAGGTTTTATTGACGCCGCCAACGCCGCTATTACGGGACTAGCGTTGTTTAGATTTTCTCGTAAGCATCGTAGTCGGAAGCTCGGAAGGCGGTGCGTCTTCAGGTCAAGTGAGTAACGGTGGTATTGGCGATGCGTGCGCTTGCCTATGAGGTGAACAGGTTCCACTCGCTATCAGGGCGCGGTGGGCCGCTCTCCGTTTTTGGGTCAGACTGGGTCACGACGCCTGCGTGCTCGCCACTCGCCCCCTTGGATATATTCACCGCCATTTCGATACCTAAGAATAGAGAGGCGACTATGCTTACAGCAGGCACCTCAAGGTGAAACGCTCACTTTTCTAAGCGTCGCACGTAAACGATGCGATAATGGCATCGCAGTTGTTTAGTGTCGAAACACGGGGCGCGCGTCCTTGTGCAGATTTCACGTTCAGTTGTTACGTAAGACGGACGCCGGTCCGCGATTTTATTTACGTGTACCGTGGTACACGCGCCGCCCACTCTCCATGCAGTGAGCGTCGCCGGGCGGGCGGGCGGTTGCAGCTTTACCCGTGACGTCATGCCGCGTCGCGCCTACGCGAATAGCTCACGCCGACGCACCATGACGTCGTTTCGAGAATCATTTTGCTTAACGCTCCGTGACGTCACAGTTCTGATTAAAACCTACGAACGCCCACTATCTGAATCGAATATTAGACCATAGATAAAAAGCAGCGGCGCGGGGTACTACCGCGGCGTCTTGCATCATTGTCAGCGCTACGCAATATCAGTTTCCTGACGATGGCTGACGTTGAGTGTTGACCTACTTAGGCGATTGGATTTATTGTACTTTTAAATTCTGTTGCAATATCTAACAGGTCATTATCATAAGAAATGTAGGTAACGAAGCGGCCACTTGCGCATACAATGATTGTATCAGGATACGAGTACTTTCAGTAATCGTAAATTTAGTATGTAGGTCGTAACTAGTAAGCTTCACGTTTGCTTTGATTTAGTTAGACAAGAAATGTTGTTTGTATCGAAATATGAATGCGCAAAGGAACGATGCAGTTTAAAATAGGGCGACCGGTAGAGAAGTAATATCTAGAAATAGAGCACGGAGGTTAGCCGGGGCGCGCCGCGCATGCATGCAAGCCGCCCCGCCGCCGCCGCCGGACGGCCGCAGGACGCGACGCGACCCGCCGCGCGCCAACTAGGCCGCCTCCTCGTCCTGTGCAATCGATGACGCTGACCTAATGGACCAATTCCACATTCACACACCAACTCTTTGAACACAGATCTTACCAATAGCACAACAGCCAACACAATTGTTTTATTAATGCAACTCTGTTACGTTCAGATTTAGAAACACTTGTTCGAGTTTACTTTTCGTAAATGAGGTAGTAAACGAATGAAATGTTCGTTTCAAGGAGAATGGCCGCAATAAAAACGCGGGCTGCATTTTGACGTTTGAAATGTGGGTCATGGATTTTTGGGGCAAGGTTGGCGCTTGCAGCGCTCGATGCCGATGCCGGCGCGGCGCTTCGTGGCCCGCTTCCACCGCATCCGCTCTGCAAGCCGCTTGTTAGTATTCGCTAATCGCGCAAGGCCACCGTGCCGATTGGTTGATCAGCCTAGCCGTGCCCACCCGATCAGTATCACTGATTCAAAGCTGTACTCCCATCTGACGGCGGCGGCGTACCTACGTGACTGTTTATTCATATTTCAATCGCTGAATAGTAATCTTTATCTAGGTCCTCGTGCATGAAAATGCTATTTATTTAGATTATTTTCAAACATACCAACTGGAGTACGAGTATGTAGGGCACTCTAACTTTATGTTGCCATATTTCACCAAAGATTGGCTTTTTTCTACTTTTCGTCTTGAAGGTTAGATAATAATAAATGGCTGTGTAAAAGGTTAGATCCTCCACTATGGCGAAGTTCAGACACCCACGTAACCACTGAGCTTTGTTAATGTTGCCAATATATTTTAACTTGGCATTCTCGTACGTATCGTGATGAAACCTACACCAGCATTCTTTGAAAGTGGCACCTGTTAAAACTATTGAACCATGATCAACCTCAGTTAATACAAATTATTTTCTTATAAGGCTGAAAATTTAATAAAATCTATGCAAAACTTCTAAGTTGCATTCAGGATTTAGAAATGTTCAGTACCTACTTATTGTTATTTAGTGATAGGTACCTCTACTTACCGATAACTTTGATTTAATGTTTCTCAACTAATAAAAGGTGGACATAAAAAAATATCGTGCCCACATTAAATGTTGCACGTTTTGCATTATGCCGTAAACTAAACAGATTGCATTATGCCGTAAACAAATGCACAAACTAAACAATTATACCGGAGGCAGTTAGCCGTAAGTATTTACTTCTAACCTTTCAAAATTGGCATACAAGAGATATTGTGCTAACCTAAATTTTAAAAAATATTAAAACTAGCACAACGTCTTATTGACTTGTCGCAATCATAGCTGTCTTAGAGAATTCTAATTTATGAAGTTTCTTTATTAGAATTCTAGTACTGTTTTCTCCTTTCAAAAATTTATTTCAACAATAGTTACTTATCTAGCGAAATTTTGTTATTTGCATCATAATAATCGTGTCCTCTTGTGTTGTGAATATAAAATTACTGGTATAGTATAATCACAGTATAATAAAGCTAAGACTGTGGTATAATGAAGCAAGTCAGTATCGTGAGTGCCTCTCGAGTTTCTAATTTTTATGTTAAGGATCTTACCATGAATCCATGAATTTATGTAAAACTGCTACATAAAAGTAAGTCTTTTGTTTTAACTTTACACTTTATACCTTGAAGTTGAAGGTTAATGTTCATGGTTTAGTTTAGTTGGCTAACATAAACTTAACATAACATTACTGAGCTTACAGTAGTACCTACTTATATACAGGATTTCAAAGAGTGTTATGATTGCGATATTTTTTTTCTTTTTCCATGCCTTTAATACCCGTATATTTTTATTGAAGACGATGCTAACTATTGACCTATTTGCAGAGCACGACCGCTCAACAACCGAATTGCTTATGCATGCGTAGATACGTGACTGCCACTGCAGCCTCTGAATACCTAATAACTGAATAATCGCTGTCCATCTATCACCGACGATTTCCGTCAGGTATTTTTGTCTGCGACCCCACCGGTTGGTACTATCTTTAGGTACATCAAGATGGGAAGTGATAAACAATTAACTAAGTAAGTGTCGTTAAAAATCTAAGGGCATTTAAATAATTGTTTGGATTTTGGATCGAGAATAACGGTAAAGAAACTCATTTGTAATACCACAGTTTAACAATGTAATAATGATCGTTTTTCTGATGAGTCGTGATATGATGTCAGGTCTTATCATTTACTGCAATGCAACCGAAGTACCCAGCTAATCTATTGTTTTCACAACCGCAATGAATTAAGAGTGCAATGTCCCTCGTAAGAAGTGTCCTTTTCAACCGATAACCGAGCGTTGTACTCGAAGGTGACAAACAGTCCCCCAATGCAACGCAGACACAATCGTATTATTTATGTATCAAATTGTCAACCTGTACGCTTTCCTAATTTGGGGTTCTAAAAATGTCACAAGCTGATAATTGTATACCAGGATTCCCCATTTGGCCGCCGTAAAAAACATTGGTTAAAAAACAGTTGATTGCCTAAATCACGGCGAAAGTACTTAGTCTACGTTCAGATTTTTTTCCATTTTAGCAATCAGTAGTCCCGGGTGATTAAGCTTTATTATACTGGCTACATGCTGCTTTTTTCGATTTACGTTTAGATATTTATCGATGCTTCTTTGATGCCGGCCGGCGTAGAATCCGCCGGCATTTATTCACCGGCCGGTCGACCATTCAATGCCACTGTTTGATGACTGCCCGACTTTCGCTTACAACTTTATAATATACTTACTTGAAAATTCTGCAATCGCTGACAAAACAAGAGACAATCCAATTTGCAATGCAATTAACTACATACAATGGCTTATTATCCGACTCTACGTTAATGTGATAATAATAGAGCTTCTTTTGTCAAATGATTCGAAATCGATTTCAAATGACTCGATTCGCTCGTTTCAAGACACCTACGGAGCAAAGTTTCGACACTTGGTGTTACGGCGTGGATAATCCGTTTTGCGTGGATAAAGCGCGCTGCGGCAACATCGATGCGCAGTAGACCGGCGGCCCGGGTTTCACAACCGAGGTGCCGACACCTACACCGCGATGATAAGGATCCGTTGTTGACTCACGATCACTGCTAGTACCCAGCGACAGCAAATATCTGCTCCCTATGTTCATTTTTCAGCTACCCTCCGTTTATCTGTCCCCAACTAAGAATCCCCAGTTCCGGCTTCTAATTGGAGCAAATAATAAAAGGTATACCAACGTTACTTTGTCATTCCCATAGCTATAATTAAATATTCTCTTACAAATGGATTGTGGTATTGTCCAATTAAAACTAAGTAACTTTTTTTTTATTTGAGCGGCAACGACCGACACTCTCCTACTCAGATCGCGCAATTTTTGTTGGTGAAAGTATTTTTAAGTAGGTAGCTATCCCAAAAAGAAATCGACCAAACGCTACAGTGAGAATATAAAGCGAATGAATGTAAGAGAATGTTAACATTAATGTAATTATTTTATGTAGTTACTGACACACATAAAGGATCTGAAAATACTTGCCGCAAATCCGTTCAAAAGTAGAAGAAGACTATCTTGAAAGTCAAGTTTTAAGTAGGTTACAATACGCCGATCAAAAATGACACAAACAAGTTTAAACAAAAGCCAATCGCATTCTGTTAATTGTTAGCCAAACGAGTTTCAGTTGTTTCGGAAGCTAATCAGCTCAACGCATAATAATTACTCAGTGTTACCATGTCAAAGTCACTCGGTGGCTTTCACCGTCGTCGACGAACGTGGGTTTCGCCATCCAATAAAGTTATTGTGCAATAGCTGTCACTTTTTACATAACACGCCGAGACGGAAAGCAAGAGCCAAGGCGACAGGGCATAGCGGAACTGCAATAGATAGAACATTCTATCGATCTACAAATAAGTTATTAGATTCTATGCGAGATTTCAAAGCAGCTGCAAGACCTTGTAGCCTAAACTTATACATGTTTATATAGATTGTGGCATAGGTACTCATTTTATCTAATTAGCACAACTAGCAGTAAATATTTTAAAATGGCTGCCTAATTTAGTTACATAATTATCTAACCTCAATAATAAAATTACATCCGGCTTTTAATGTCTTATTCACTTCTTCTCATACAAAGTACTTGCTTTTTATTGCTGCTTTACTTTCAGTTGGTAAAAAAGTCGTAGGTATGTGGTAGCGGCCATTCCAAGATGTTCATTAAGAGTTAGACAACTTTCATTGTTCTGACGCGCGGCCGTGACTTCACATGTAGAGGTATGTCCTCACCCGCACGAAATCGCTTAAAAGTAAAAGTGAAAGTATTACGGTGTGATCGGAACACCGGCGCGGGCGCACTTTGCTTAACTGTAAACTCTACACGCAATAAATCGTACTAACAACGTGTTAGATACTTTATCTTATCACATTCACTTTAGAGTATGTGACTGTGACATTGTAAATTACAACATACTTGGACGAGCGAGGACTTGGTAAAGGGAAGAGAGGAGAAAGAGAAGGCGTATTTTGGTAGAGACGTAGGCCAACAGTATTATTTTGAAAATGAGAAATTTTAAACTTTTTTGCAAGTGAATGAAGGTTCATAGAATGCCATTATTAAATAAATGAATACCTACTCAATAAAAATGACTTTCGAGGGATCTATCAAGTAGACATAAAGGAATTAAAATTGTTAATCAAAATGCTCTGACGCTGACAAATTAAGACTCTACAACGCTGACAAAGAAAGACCAATTTAAATTATTATATCATTATTTACTATCAAATAATCCGGTACATTACCCAATGTCAAAATGCACGACCGATAACTCTTAAGGTTGGCGAATGTCATTAACAAAACGTTACCTATTTATCTTTGAATAAATTTAACAACAGCTAAAGGTAACTTCTCTGAAACGGTAATCATTTGGACCTGGTTACCATAATCAGGGTACCTAATGATTTCATGAATAAGATAATAGGTCATCTTGACGTTTAACTAACGAGGTTAAATACGTTTCTCATTAACTTATGATCTCGTCAGTGGGTTTACTATAGAGTTCAAATTGTCACGTGTGCCTTTTTCCATAATTTTATCAATCACCATGAAAAATTAAAACTTCTAAGAAATAATAATAATATTTAAATTTTGATTTTCGGCAAAGATTTGTTCAATGACTAGTCACACATTATTTAGTTTGCTTTCAACACAACCTTCATTGTTCGACGACCTTCAGTTGGTATGCTTTAGTAGTCCTTTGCAGCAATGCTAACGAGGACTTATGTATAAAGAGAATTAGATACAGAACAGCTGACCTTTCTGATGTAGGTGATATGCGGAAAGGCAATGTCATACACGTGCAAATGCAATAAACATTACCCAGTTAACTATTAGACCCACTTGGACTTGTTCACCTTTATTTACGTAACCTGATTTGAATCGTATTGCATTTGCGATTAGGTCCAGAGTTAATAGTTTTAAGTCAATTTTACTCTGGCTATGTTATCAATCATGCGTTGTCACCTTGTGCGTTCTCCGACATGTAATATCCTGTATGATAGTTACTTTGACACTTCTGCATTAAATGTATGGCGTAAGGGAATTTCCATTCCTTGTATCCTGTTCCTTAATCAATTTAAATTTTCCCTAACCCAATATGTAGTATGATTCCACTTAGTACCGATGTAATTCCCTTGGACAAAACATTTAAATTTCGAGCAAGGTCTGGGTATTCCCTTGCATGGCTGCATGCAGCCAAGCAGCCAAGGTAGCTGGCACTTAAAAATAAATTGCACAATGTCGTCATTCGCGCGGCCGGGTGACACAGCCTCATCTCGGCCCAGTTACAGCGATGACGTCACGGCTACTCGGCGAAGGTCGCCATATTGATCTCGTGCTCACACCCACTTACTGGTGCATGCGTGCAATGTTACGTACACTACCTCTTACGTATACACAAAAACAATTATTATGCTCTAATTAATATCCGCGATCTAGATTTAGACACGAAATTGATTTTGATACATAGGTAAATTACCCAATTAAAAACCATAAATTACTAAGTATTACAATTTAATATCTAAAATTCAAACACTGTAACGAATACAAAACATATTTCACTTCAATTTCATATAATACTTATAAACTTTAAAGCAACTCAATCTTTGTTGATTGTGAAGTGAAAACTTAACAAGTCCAAACTTCGTCGATGACGTAACTCTGGACTGGAAAAAATCAGCAGGGTATCGCAATGTCACGGCAACACGGATTCTAGAGGTCGCCAGTTTGAATGACGTAGTTAAACTTTTCCAGCGTTCGTAATCCTTCTTGGATAACAAAAAAAAATTGCGTATTAAAACCCAATTTTCTTTGTTCACAGGCGCCTATAGAGCTGAAAAAGAAATTAGATGAGATAAGACTGCTGGAGTCGCGCAAGTCCGCGAGGCTGGCTGATGTTGACACCGACTTCGCCCGGCTGGCTGACATGGCCGGCGACCGCCGCCGCGCTTCCGCAACCATTGAAGTGCCTGCACACCATATGCAAGGGTATGCAGATGATCATTTATTCTTATTATATCATCATGATCGACAGCCACTTTTTTAATTATTGGCGTAGATAGAGATGGTTGTCATAAATTGCCACACAGGCGGAAATGGTAAATATAGGGAATCATAGGAGCTCGGGTGGCGCAGTGGTTTAGCACCTGGCCCAGCGGAGGTTAAGCAACTTTCGCAAGGTTCGGTCATGGGATGGGTGACCAAAAGTTTATTATCTAGAGCTCCTCCGTGCTTCGGAAGGCACGTTAAGCCGTTGGTCCCGGCTGCATTTGGAGTTGTTCACACTCACCAATCCGCATTGGGCCCGCGTGGTGGGTTATGGCCTGTTCCTGTAATCCTTATCCACCCATAGGAAGGAAGGCCTGTGCCCCCCCAGTGATGGACATAGGCTAGGGAATCATAATGAAATAATTTTAATATTCTAAGTACAATTTGGTATGCTATTTGTTGATGGCTGAATAAGCCAAATTAATTATTATGACTATCTTAAGTGTAAACTTGTTCAAATGCAAATAAACAAATCTACATATTTGTATTTCTAAAAGTTACTTAATGGTTGGAATACCGGAAGAAATTTTAAAGATTGTGCGAGCATAAAGCATCTGTATGTTGTAATGAAAGAACACTTGAACAAATGATCTGTACATTATGATCTGTACACCCGGAAAATCAATTTACATAATTTGAGAATTGAAACAAACGGGCTAGAGATGTAAACCTTGAGTCATGATCATGACCTTAAAATAATACAAACAAGTTTAAAACGTTGAAACATATAAACAAACAAAACAACTTAGTCTTCCGTATATTAAAAAAACGATAACTGTTCTTTCTTAATATTTTCATATGATCTTTGTAATTTGTTTATGTCACAGTGAGTGAGAGTTGGAATAAAAATGTCAAGTCATTACCGGAATTACTTTTATAAATGCCAATAAAAAGTGTCCTGCTACCAATTATAACAGTCCGCTGCTAAAGTGGCTATAAAAGTATAGCTTTAAAGTCTTATTTTTTAATCTAGACTAGAAGTCTAGAATAAGAAACACTAATAAGGTTACCTGGAGTCCAATATTGCATTAATTCTGAATGATAAAACCAAAACCGTGTTATATTTACCTAACAATTTTTGGTAAGTATAGCTTTAGAATTATCATTTGAATTGTCCTAGATTGGCATCCTAGACTCCTTAGAGGCATAGCTTTCAACAATTTAACAAAACTTAAACTAGTGTATTTGTGTAAACGAAACTGAAACGGTAACAATTAGTTTTAGTTTTATCGTTGAAAATTAGCGCGATAGGGCTCCTGTTTAAGAACGGTATTTACCTATAGGTAAAGGAAAATTATTGCAAGAAGAATGAACATCTACTGACAAATCTTAGCGCGATTCTTTTGTCACACTTAGAACTGGAACAGATGAAGTACGCAATATCTTAACTTCCCATATATCGCGATCAAAGCAAGTTCAGCAATGATGAAGGACATTCGGCGTGATGAGGGCAAGAGAGTCACGACATGGTGTCTAGTACGGGTTTTGTAATTAGCGAATAACGGCTTTATACCTCGAGGCGGTAGCTAACTTAGCCTCGCCTGTAAAGGCCACTGGTTTTCTAACGGTTCATACGCAATTGAATTTGGCGAGGTGACATTACAACACGCATAAAACTATAATTACCTATATACTATTAGTAAAACTACTTTTTACCAAAATCAAGTTTTAAAATCTTTTATGTATGAATCAGAAACGTGATAATATTTGGCATTTCAGTATGACAGAAATAGACCAACACCAGCTAACTTAGTAGATACCTACTAAGAATAAATAATTTCCCAGCTAACCTTGAGCAAGAAATGCAAAAGGAAACCTCACCGAAAGGTCACAGTAAGCTACACTATGCCGGAATATCTCATTAGGACCGAACCGAGACAGAAAAAGAAGGATTTAAATTGTAAATCAGTTTCAATGACGTTTCATGAACGTGAAATAACGTTAAACCTACAAGGCATAATGAAAGTAAAAGTGTAGAAGTTGAAACATAAGATTTAAAAACAACAGACAATCACTTTACTTTTATGTAGGTAGTAGTTTTACATAAATCCGTGGATTTACCATCCATTAATATAAAAATTAGAAACTCGAGAGGCACTCTCACGATTCCAAGATTTGGAGAGTGGCGTATTATGTGCGTGGCTCGTATTGTGGTGGGTTACCTTGCAGGTAGGTGTAATCGGCTGGTCGTGCATCGGAGCGGGCCGGGCGCGTTGCGAAATGCGCGCGCGTTAGAAACTGGATGGAAGTTAGCGCGGAGTAGGTACGGGTGTGTCCTTGTCACACTTGCCTACATTCTGTTGCCGCCCGCCTCCCGCACACCCGCACGCCGCAGGGACAGACAATGCAACGTTGTGAGAACTATTAAAAAATTCCAGTAGATTACATAAACCATTGTAATGATAAATCTAGCTAGAGATAACTAAACCACCGCAGAACAAACCGCAACAGTTAAGGCTCCTGACTAAAATTGTCTACTTGTCTTAGACACTTTATTGTCGGGGTCAGAACTTTATAATGCATTGCATTGCAATGGAACCGGAACAAATGGCATCAAATGGCTGCGGCAACGTGACGCTCGACGCGCAGTTTCACTTTTCATCATGATCGCGGTGAGAGGCGAGACCTCGGCGCGGTCCAAATTTCACAACACTACCCGAAACCGACTCTCGAGGGTAATCTGTTGCCAGATCGCTAGAAATTACTAACAAGCTCAATGTGTTATGTTACCTTCAGAACGTCTGTCCAATCTACATAGTGACTCTACAAATAAATAACGAAGTTTAATAACTTACAAAAATTACTGTAGAAAACGCTAGTTTAAATTATTACGACAATTGACCTCCATTCAAAGGATACGGAAAAATTCGAAAAGCTACTTGAAAGCAGATTAGATTACTAAAAAAAAAGTTATTACTAATTCTGCGGTCAGAGGTTGGATATTTAAAATGTACCTATCGCTCAAAGAAAACCTGTTTATTCTGCACATATAAGTAGTTACAGACAGGAAGACAACGAACATATTTCAATAATGATAAAGTATCTCGAGTCATCTAAATAAATGAATTGCAAGTTCCAAACGTAAGATTGAAATTCTATACTCGTGATTGGTACAACTTTTCGCAATCTCGATCCAAACTACAGCAAAGAGAAGTGAAAGTTTGCCAAAATACATTTTCTTTTGATTTGTCCGTCTCGTAAGTAGAGCTGTAATCATTTTTAAGATTTTTAGTATAGAGTTATGGATATTCTTAATAAAAAACAGATTACTATCATTTGTCTTGATCACATGACACATAAATCTTAATGCTAAAGAAAGATAATATAAGAAAAATAAGTCGTCAAAATTCAAAATGCCCCACTTGCTACTGATACTTGGCGCAGGCACCACCTGACACAGTGACCTAGTTTCAAAATGGAATGCCGCACACACTAGCTAAAGTGATATCGAACAATGTGCCGACGCGACGCCATGAAGCGAGACCAAAATAATCAATGTAATGAATTCATACTTGCTAATGATTTTGACTTTCGTTTCTATCGGCTCTCTTGAATGACGTATCGTTGAGGACATTTTGGAATTCACCTTGAGTGTCAATACGTATTTGGTCAGGTGTCTAGTTAGAAACGATGTGACTGTGCGTTTGTGCGAGTGGTGGCATCCTTACTCGGGCAGTAGGCCGGCAGTCCGGCTCGCATTCTGATGTTGCAAGTCGAAAGGCCTTCAGTCTGTCACTACGTTGATTTGCATCGTCTTGTCAACCAACTCAATGTTCCTACGTCTAAAATAATTGAGAAGGCTTATCACCGTTATCCAATGTAATGCTGAATGATGCTGTATTCATAGTTTTGCAGATGAGGTACCGCAACCATTCGCAATATAGCGAACGCGTGAGCGTGTATTTTTTTATTAACTTCTTTGAAAACTTAAGATCTTTGGTTCAGTTCTCACTGGAAGTGGAACCATTGGTTTACATTCCGCGAGCGTTTACGTAACATGCAAAGCGAAGGCGAGCTCGGCGATGGTGGGGCCGCACTTTCTCGTCGGATACGTTTGCTTTCGTTGGTGTCGGTCCGTTATCTCATTTGGCAGGTGCTGGTATGCGCCTCCGTCGAGAGAAAGTGTTACAACAAATAATTGTAGGCAATATTATGCAAACGGTGGTAATTCATAGTCATTTTTATTTGATCTGCCTGAAGCGCCAAAACTACTCGTTCGTCCTTTCACAAAGAACTGGTGCGTCGACATTAAAAAAATTATGATGATACCGGGAATCCGAAAGATTACTCACCCAAATTGTTCACCTCAGATTTGACTTTCCTTCAACCGACCCGACAGGTTATTCCACTGTACAGGGAACAAAAACTTTTCTTGGAAATATTTAAGAATGATACAGTATCTGCTAATAGCTAGTTGATTGTAGTTGTAGCTCAGTGGAGTACGCGTAAGAGCCGTGACTGACAAGTACTAATGTTGCCAAGCCGCGGCTGCCGAAGGTCACCTACGTTTTGACCGGACACTAACATTATGTTATGTATGACACTTGATATATTGTTTTTTTTTCATAATGTTCAAGTTCAATGTTTTGAATGACACGACACGCAACGTCCCAACTAGGCGTAGTTTGCAAAACGTTGAATTCTATGAGAATAATTTAGTTAATCTAAAATCTAGTTTCCTTTCGAAGGCGATGATCCTTTAGTTGATTGCATAATGTGAGTGTTAATTTGTCATTGTTTGCGTCTTAAAAGGATGGTTGATTGTAAAATCGTGGACATGGCAACTCGTCGCTAGCAGTAGCAGGCGCGGCGTCCATCGATGACCTCAGCGCGGGGGGCGGGGGCGGCGGGAGCGGTTCCGCGTTAGCTCAATAGCACCGGACCTGGTTTTTAGCGTACAAAAAACTGCGCCCGACCTACATCAATGTTGGCAAAAACGCTGCACTCTTTCGAGCTCTACTGAAATCAGTTCTTGATCAAAGCGTATCTAATTTTGAACCTATTAATCACGAACTCCAACCACATACATGATGCTATCATTTGCCTAGTTCAAGGCAAATTTTATTGATCATTTAAATGAAATTCACTGTGTGATAAGTAAAGTATAGATTATATCATTCAGTTTTAATTTACTCTTCATTAAGATTCGGTTTAGTTATAACGAATAATTCGAATAAATTCGAATAATTAGAACAGTTTTATTAAACTTTTTTTGTAAGCATAACACGTAGTGCACTAACAAGGATCATTATTTATTACTGCAGTTAAGCCATGCGTGCGCGATTTTCATTCAAGTAACGTTACGCGTAAACGGAGCTGCGAAGTGAAATCGTCATAAACACAGCATGTTATTATATTATACGTATCGCTGATTGCTGTGAAATGTTGGTTTTGTATTCGGAAATATGTTTGTATTATTAAACAAAAAGGTCGAATTTGACGTAAGCCAGCTCTCAAGGCCGACGTTTGATCGCTGTGTGTGAACAACTGCGAATGCCGGCCGGTGACCGTGGACACATTCTCGCACTCTGAATATCACTGCGTTACAAAATTATGACATCACACATTCGAACTAGTTTTCTAAAAAAAACATGGCTGTTTTTTTAATATTTTGGATGTTGTATTCAAATTTATATAATGTTGGAGAATTTATTGTTTGTTTTTGTTTATGAATAAGTAATAGAAACAATGACACAATAACCTTAATGCTGTTAATAGAACGCTACAAATTGATGACGCGTAACCTAGGCCAAGGTTACACTGTAAAAAAGAACGTAAGTATGCAATAAAAAAGTATTAAAAATATTTTGTCGTTAGTATACACAACTTTCTATAATTTCAGTCATTGCTTAATATTTTTGTCCTGAATTTTGTAAAATTCATTACGTGCTTGACACGAACGAATGTTTAAAATTTTCACCAACTTTTCGCAACTTCAGCTATGAAAATTTTCACATCTTTTCCAGTTTTTCATTTAGTATGTTTTGAACGAAAATATTTTTATTGATATTCTATGTCTCATATAAGCATGTTCCAAACGCTGAGGTAGTATGTGTTCTTACCGAGTTCTTACGTCGGTACATAAAATATGTCATGGTTGCAAAGTCAAAATATGTCATTGTGTCACATTGCTAAATCTTTATTTCGACCGAGCTTACCGATAACGACCCATGTTCACCTATAGACAGCCTTCACGAGAGTTGAATGAATCAGTAGCGGACATCAAGCACTTGAAAAACCGAATTCGTAACAAATATGCTTAATACAACTGGATACAACTTTTAAGTGAAAAGTTTTGCAGTCTAGACACGAGAGGTGAGGCTTGATTTTAATCATTATTACGTTTCTAATCTCTTTTTCATTAAAATAAAACGAAAACATTAGATACTGACTTTGTCATAGAAAATCCATTAAAAACAAGTAAGTACAAAAAGTTAAGCTCGTTGCAGTCTTTTATATAGCACTGAATATATTTCAATAAATTATATTCATTTCTAAGGTTTTCGCGCGATTAAAATAAACACTTGTTATGGATACTAGCACGGTTTTACGGTGTTCTTCAATTATTTTTGTGTGGTTTTTATATTAGTTTTTTTATTTTTTTGTCGTTTCAGGACCTTTGCAGCTGCCGTGGTTTTATAATAAAATAGGTTTGCAAGTAAACACTATTTTTTTTTTCTTTTAAACAGAATACTCTATAGCAATAGCACAGTCTTGCAATAGCAATAGGCACGGTGATTACGGTCTATTTTCGTGTCGCATATGAAGGTCAACGCGGCGCGGGTGAATACACCCTGCGACTGGGGTACAAGCAGGTCAAACGAGATGTTCTCTATTTAATCAGCTGATAGTTTTAAAGTGAACAAACATGGGATAAACCAAATAAACACCTCGACGTGATTCCCTAACATAAAGTTATACCTTCCCGAAAGAAACCACAGAGTAAGTTACAAGCGAGTTATCGTCAAAACGCAATTAAAGTGCATTTATTTGAAAAGCTGTTGTTACAATGTAGCAATTACTGAATTCAATAACATCTGTTTTTTCTTCGTAATGAACAAATAATATAGAAGCCATTATTTTTTGTAGTTTGCTGTTATAATGTAGGTACACTTATTAATAACATTTTCATTTTGTTAGAAATACTCGTAAGTACGGAAATATTACAGTACCTAAGTGAAAATAACATGGTTGAAAGAATGTCTGTGCAAACCAAGTCTGATTGTATGTAAGGCATTTGAGTTCATTCAAGGGTTCCAAACTCCGGGCGGGTTCACCCAGGGCCGGTCGCCCGGCGCCGGTCGCCGGCCGGTCGCCGCGGGAGTCAACGCTCGGCCGACCGAGCTAGCTCAGCCTCCGATCCTTCACCCCTAAACTGGGTAAAAACGGGCTCCTTAGCTAGGACCTTTAAAAAGTTCTTAGACGCATTATTAAAACTTTTATAATTTATCTTAAGCAAACTTTGAGTGACAATGTGAATTCAATTAATGCTTATAAGTATAGAATACCTACTTGAAGACTCATTATGTAATAGGATGAAAAGTAATTAGCTTTTAAAAAAATCTTTTTAGTTAAACAAAAGATCTTTTTTTTAAATTGCGGGTCGTCTAAGCTTTATTGTATCATTCATTTTCCGATCCTCCTCGCCTTATCAGACAAATTGATAGTCAACGGTCTCGGTCGAGTCGACCGATGCCCGCCACAGCCTGCGACCGCCCGCCCTGGGCCACGTATCAAGAACGAACCCCGCTTTTTGTCGAATCTTGTTGATTGTTCTCAAAGTGGTGGTGGCTTGTTTGAGAATATACCGACATTGGTTTTTCAGGGAACAGACTATTGACTACAATATCTACTATAATGAAAAAAAAACTACGATTTAGTACTTATAAGTAACTAAAATAAGTATAAACGATACCTACTACTAATAAATACAAAAAAAAAATAAACAAATCACAATAATTTTACAATCAATAAACAAGATTATTTTCAAAGTATTCATAATGAAAAAAGATATATAGTCAGGTGGGGTAAGTGAAACACCCAACCATATCTAAGAAACTATCGTAGTTTATTCTCATAGCGATGTGTCGATAAATCAGGAATGACGAATTACTGCCCTCAATACAAAACAGATATGCGCGATCATTAAACTAGCTAGAAAACCAAAAAGAAAATTAAGTTATGTTATAAAATAAAAATTACGTTTTTTTGATAAATCTTTGAAACTGGACCCTATTTTATTAGAATTTGATACATTTTGGATGTTAACGGTTTAAAATGATCATTTTGTCCTGTTCTTAATTAAATTGACTCAATATTTAAAGCTATTTTGGCCACTGTTTCACTTCCCCCTTGTCAGGGGTAAGTGAAACACTTCTTAGCCTTTATATTCTTTTCGTGTTTTTGTTGCTTAATGCAGGTCTTTAGATATTTATATTCATACCGTTAAAGGCTGATTTAATGAGGAGTACATTGCCTACACAGCTACTTTAATTGCGAGTTTTACAGCTTTACTAAACCTTGTTAAATAAAAATAAAGTATGTTTCACTTACCTCACCTGACTATAAAGATTTTTAAGAACATAAAATAAATACGACGTAGGTATAAACTTTATTCAGTAAATAGTATTAACATTTTTCAACAATCTGTAGGTATAGCGTCACCGTAACGTAAATACTATAGTTAATGACGTAAAATAATATGAACGGCGTCAATTTGTTGGTAAAATATTTGCATAACAACCGTTTATTTCTGAATAGGATCTGCGACCGTGTTATTACTCGATGGCAGGTAAGTATCTAGGTACGTAAACGTAAGCCTTTTTCACTCCCATTCACAATGTTTGAGCCTATTCACCTACATTGTGACAATGTCCGGAGACGTTATGTTATAATAACTCAATATTATTATTTTTTCAAAATCATGAATGTTCCTCTCGTAATTTGTGCTAAGATTCATCAATCATTTCAACCCTTTTTTCTTTGACAAAAATCTCAACAGTTTGCCAAAGTGAACATAAAAAATGAAACAAACAATCACATTAACCTCCAACAAATTGTCTCTATAAACATCTTATTTAAAAAACTTCACTCGTTGTAGCCAAAGAGTACAACATTGTGTAGCAGCTGTAGCAGCTCGTAGCCTTTCGTAGCTTAACAATTTAGGTAATAACCCCGCAAATTGGTAATGAACCTGGCGGCCATGTTTTTAACCTCAAAAACGAAAACAATTGTATTTTTTTATATACGTAGTTACCTAGACCCAAACCCTATCTTGTTGAAAATAATAATTCAATATGTAATTAATGTACTTAATATTAAATTACCTATTAGAATTTTATTGTTATGCCATTATTAGTTGCGGATGACGTCAATGTGTATGTTAATGTGACAAGGTTCCATCGTATTACCAATTTGTGGGGATAGTAGATATGTAGGTAACACAAAATGTTTAACATTCGATTTTTGAAGGTGAAAATCGATATTTGTGCGAGAGTTTACGTAGACATACGACCTCCATGCAGCAGATCACAGAGCCGATGGCCGAGGGTCAACGGCCCTCCTTGTGAAGGTGGTGCGAGGCGATAAGGCTGACGAGAGCTACGTCTCTGCGACTCGGGAGCCTTTTAGATAGTCTGTGCGTTTCGTATATAGGTCGGCCGCCGGCACAGAATATGCCGCGCCGGTTACGCAACCCCTAACCTCCACCACCCCGCACCAATGCCATCTTTTGAACTTAACTCAGAGGTCAACAAACCAGTCTAGACTTGTTGATTTGATTGAAGTAATGGTATGACGCCTTGTAATTATGTAGGTAACTGCAATTACAATTAAATATTCGGAATATCTCCAGACTACTAGTTAAAGTTATAATAATACTTAAATTGTATTCTATAAAAACACTAGTTTAAATTGAAAACACAATATTCAAATAAATTCTCCGAACCAGCATAAATTGCTAGTTTTCGTTATTGATTTTTCCGGGAATGGTAACCGTTCGTGGAAATATCGACTCGGTCCTATATGACTAGACCGAACGTAGTCGTAGGGTTATTTGCAAGCAACTTCATTCCCTTATGCTGATCTCTTTAATAAAGTTGCGGTGACCATTGAAACGTGATTGAAACCCGATTGTGGTTTATGATGGTGTTCAATTGAATGATAATTATCATTAATTGTTGTTATTTTTTGTTACAGATCGCGTAAACGTGGTCCTAGCAGTTCTTGCGACTTGGGCTACGGCGAAAGGGATGATCAGATGAACGAGTGCAATGCTGCCTTGGTCCTGATGTCACTCAGTTGCTCACCCAACTCGCCTCGGCCCAGTAAGTGAACTTCAATATAAGAATTATCTTCAACACACACCTCTCAACTAAACATGGCACATCACTGATGTCATACAATTTCCTCTCATTGTTAGCCGTTATCTAAAACACATTAGCACAATAATCTGTAGCTCGTGTAATAGAGAATAAAGCACTCATATACTTATTTATATTGCGTCATGCCGTGGTCGTGCCTCGCCGGCTGCCCGGAGATAACTTCGACGACTATTAAGTATATTTTTGCATAACTCACTAAGTTTCCCTACATTCTGTTATATTATGAAATATCTGAATATTATTTCCCAGAGCGCGGCGATAAAACTCGCGCGGGTTTTCATAAAGGATTTCGCTATTAGAACGGGAGTCGTGGTTTTTTACGAAATAAAACGATACTTTTGACACTTTGCTACAGGTTGCGCTCAGTGGAAAATGTATGAACGTGGAAAACGTCTAGACTTCTGTCTAGACATCGTCTAGACAGGTATTTGGTGTTCGTCTCTCATGATGAGCTCCGACCATTCGGCCCTTCTTGCTCATCCTGAGCATATCTTTATTATTTCCATTATGTTCCTTCGTTCGCCGTTTTATATAGGCAAATATTAATGTTGCATTGCATTAGCGGAGTCTCTTGATACAGTAACATATCGCTCACACGAACTATTACAATATACTTACTTAAAAATATTCAATTAAATTACAAGACATTTGTGTGTGGAAAATTATTATCAATAACGATTTTTATCGATTAATATTTCACAAACCACGCACTTTAAAGGAAAGAAATGAAATGATACATTAAAAAAGAGTTTACTTTTTGAGTATCTTAGTAGATAAGTATCGATAATGAATAAATTGTAGACACATTGTTTTAAAATAAATTATTTACAATATAATTAAATAACAATAATTAATTGGATTCTAAGGCCATAACACTAGCCATGTCTGCTGAGGTACAGAAGCGGTGAGATTTTCATTGCTGTATTAATGTACCTACTAACTATAATTTACAGTTGTATGTATTGTATAAAATAACGATATACGAACAAGGAAATGACACTGGCTCGGTCATTATGCAATCGCGGGTTGGATCCGCGCGGGTAATAAAACTTACATCTTCGGACAGCGCAGCGGCTGCGCTTGCGACGCGACGGCCGCGCCGAACGGCGCGCGTGTGCGTCGAATAGCAGTACTTGTCAGTGAAAGTAACTTGACGCAGTTCCGTTTCATAATTTATTGTATTTAGTTTAGTTGCTTGATGAGTCCGTTCCGTGGCATTATTATGCGACGTTGGGATGTGGATTTATTATTTTTGACAATGCATAACATAAATGGTTATTAAATTTTATGTTGTTGCCTATTATTGTTACCTTGCATTGCACAGTAACTTAATAATTATACTATCGCACCAAAACGATTCAAAAATTGACTGCAAAATGATGCAATTTAATTACCCAGGTTACATTCTATTTTTCGGAATTGTAGCCGTGCTTACTCCTGGCCATTATATTTTAACAACGATTATGAGTAACGATTACTTATGGTTAAAACAATAACTTGACGAAGTTGATCAATGAAGGACCAATCATATTTTCCTAAATTAAGACCACTGAACAAGCCCCAAAAACCCCACAAAATATTGGTCGTAAATAAAACACAATATTGCGGTATGAATATAGATCGTCTATTGACAAAAAAGCAAAACACTTATGTTAAACCAAAAACAAACTCGTCACCGCGGTTCAGCAGAGCATAGTGACATCTATCGAACGTACAATGAACTATACTACTACAACTCGAACATTCCGGCCGCCATGGACCTTGTCCAGCATATAACCAGTAAGTGCTAAAACTAAGAAGAAAAAAATTAAGTCTTAATATTATGAATAACCCATTTAACATTGTACACAATTTATATTACAGTTCTTCAAATTAACTTTAAGTTTTAACAGGTAACAAAATTAATTTTGACAAAGGTCTTTTAATGGTGTTTCCCTTATATTTAATGCTCACAACACGAGTAAGCTTGTCTAAGCCAGGATGTTTATCAACAACAATGCCAAAAAGCCATTTAGCAGGAGGTAAGTCATCTTCCTTGACTAGCACAACACTCCCAATATCAGGTTCTGGAATTCTTTCTGTCCACTTGTATCTGTGTTGCAGTTGTGTCAGGTACTCGTGTGACCATCTGTGCCAAAAATCCTGCACCATTTTTTGAGTCAGATGCCATCTCCTTAAGTTGCTGACCGCTGAAGTTTCATAGTTAGCGTCAGGCGCTAACAACAACGGTTCACCAACCAAAAAATGTCCTGGAGTTAATGGATTAGGATCTTCAGGATTATTGGACAGCTGGGAAATGGGTCTCGAATTGAGACAAGCCTCAATTTGTGACAGTACGGTCGTCATTTCTTCAAAAGTGAGTGTACTGTCACCTATCACTCGTTTGAGGTGGTGTTTGGTGGACTTTATGCCAGCTTCCCACAATCCTCCAAAGTTTGGAGAACGGGGAGGGATAAAGTGCCAAGTGGTACCGTTCGCAGCCAACCAGTCAGCTATTTCCACTGCAACGCTAGACTTTTCCAAGTCAAACAGCTCTTTTAACTCTCGTGCACTACCGACAAAGGTAGTACCATTGTCACTCCATAGTTCAGCGACATGGCCTCTTCGTGCAACAAAGCGCTTGAAAGCTGCTAAAAAGGTTTCTGAGGTCATGTCACTGACTATCTCTAAGTGGATAGCACGGGTGGCCATGCATATAAACAAGCAGATATAACCCTTATATGCACGGTGGCCACGACCCTTGGTGGTTCTTATACTAATAGGTCCTGCGTAGTCCACGCCACTCCTTAGGAAAGGTCTGTGTGCAGTAACCCTTGCTGCAGGAAGCTGACCCATCATTTGTTGGTTGGATTGCGCTGAGTAACGAATGCATGCTACGCATTTGTGTACACATTGCCGGACTAATTTCTTTGCGCTAATAACCCAATACTTAGTTCTCAAATAGTTAAGCGTGAGTTGAGGGCCGCCATGCAAAGTCTTAATGTGAGCGTCATGAACTAATAACTTAGCAAAGTGCGAATTGTGAGGAATGATCACAGGGTATCGCATATCAAATGAGATCATATCTGCACTCTGAAGTCTTCCGCCAACTCTTAAGACTTGATTTGAGTCCAAAAAGGGACACAATGACCCTAGTTTGCTGTTCTTTTTAAATTTTCCATTCTGTAGATTTTCTACATCTTCCTGCAATCCATCCTTTTGGCATAATTTTATACAGGTAAGTAACGATTCATTTAATTCTTTCACTGTTAACCATTTACTATTTTTTCTTTTTTCAGGATTATTCCAGCTCAAGACTCTTCTGCAGAACGCGACAACACGGACTAACTTGGTTAAAGATGAGAACCTATTAAGCAGGTTATCGCCACTTTTATCATCATTGGTAACTGTATGACAGGCAATCTTAGGTTTCTTTTCTTCAAGCTTCGTGTCATTAATGAGTCTGTTTCCATAATGGATGGACGTTTGATGAAGCCACTCAGGACCCCGTCTCCAGAGCCGATTTTCCAAGAATTCTGAAGCTAACATCCCACGGGATGCGCAGTCTGCAGGATTTTCATTGGATACAACGTGCGACCATTGCTTACTGTCTGTAACGCTCAGAATCTCGGACACACGATTGGCGATAAACGTTTTCCACCTGCTAGGGTGACTGCTTATCCAGGCCAAAACGATCGATGAATCTGTCCAAGCATGAATATGGTGTGGCGGAACGACTAACGTCGAGGCTACTTCAGTCAAAAGTTTGGACAGAAGCACTGCGCCGCAAAGTTCTAATCGTGGAATAGAGATTTGTTTGATGGGTGCAACGCGAGTTTTAGAACTTATTAAGCTCACGTACACACAACCGTCTCCATTCACAATGCGGGCGTAAACGACGGCAGCGTAAGCAGCATTCGACGCATCAGAAAATCCGTGAAGCTCCAGACATCTGTTATGCGTACTGGACATAATCCATCTGGGAACAGTTACACTTGTAAGTGACTTTAAATCGTCCCTAAAACGAATCCAGTCCTTGAGCAGTTGAACTGGTAGCTCGCTATCCCATTCGATTCCGGATAACCAAAGCTGCTGAATGAAGACCTTAGCCTTGGTTATGACTGGAGCTATCCAACCTAGAGGATCGAATAGGCGAGCTATGTCGGATATGACCTTTCTTTTGGTCACTGGAATCTCAAGAGGAGATAGTTTTACAGTAAATTGGAACTGATCTGTCTCCCTGTTCCACGTGAGGCCCAATATCTTCATCACCTCATCTGTTTTTATTTCCATACTTTGTGACGTATCATCATTCTTTACTCGGAGTTTGTGCAGCAGTTCCTTGCTGTTGCTTGAAAACTTCTGAAGTGGAAACCCTCCTCGGCTGAGTAACTGAGTAATCTCCTCGTAGACTTGAACGCCTTCTTCAACGGAATGACAACCACTCATTAGGTCGTCCATGTAGAAGTCATTGAGAACTCTAGTTGAAGCCAAAGGAAAATCTTTTTCTTCTTTTCGGGCCAACTCTTGCAATGCGCGTACAGCAAGATAGGGGGCTGAGGAAGTTCCAAAGGTGACTCTCAAAAGTCTAAAATGCTGCAAATCAGCATTTGGATTTTCACGCCACAAAATGCGCTGAAAATCTGCATCTTCCTCCGCCACTTTCACTTGTCGATACATTTGGACAATATCCGCGACAAGTGAAATTGGATAGGTACGCCACCGCATCACTAGATGCCGAAGTTCTGGCTGAAGAGTTGGACCAATCATCAAGTTGTCGTTCAAGGACACTCCGTTCGTGCCTTTACAAGATGCGTCAAAGACTACTCGCACCTTGGATGTAGTTTTATCTTTGCGAACGACAGCGTGATGTGGTAGATAAACAGCACCTAGTTTATCTATATCCTTGGGTTCTACCCTTTCCATGTGACCTAAGCTGAGGTACTCATTAAGTACCTTAGTGTATTCAGTTTTGAGTTCTGGGTTCTTAGACAAACGTCTTTCCAACCAAAGAAATCGCTTACGCGCAATTTCCATGGAATTACCATATTTACAAGTTGGGTCTTCCAACTTGAATGGTAATTTGACTATAAAACGCCCAGAATCATCTCTGGAAGTTGTTTGAGTAAACAATGTTTCACATTTTTCCTCTTCATCTGTCCAGTGCTTTTTGATTGGATGGGATGATTCCGATTCAAGTTCCCAGAATCTTTTTAGTAACTCATCCTCGTTGAGTTGGGTTAAGTGCATACTAACAATTAAATTAGGACACACCTCGGGTGGATCCACGAGTGCAGAATCGTTGCGTAGCTTGCCAGAAAGGATCCAACCAAATCTAGTATGTTGTGCAACCAAAGATCCGGGTAATCCCCTGAGTAAACCGTCCAATAAAATCTGGCTATACACTTCCGCACCTAATAGCAGATCTATTTTATTGGGTGTGTGGAACGACGGATCGGCCAACTCTAATGAAGAGAAGGCTGCAGGTAGCACTTGAACTGAAACCTTTTTACTTGGTAATAGGGTTGTGAGTTTATTCAATACATGCGCCTTGACTGTAACAGTAAAGCTGGGATCTAAGCGGGATTGAATTTTTAAAACCACAGAGGACTTTGATACTAAAGTTGAACTCTGATCACCGCCTAAACCTGACATAAGACTGGTCTCCGGTATCTTTTTGAGACCTAGCATTTGAACAGTAGCTTCTGTTACAAATGATGCTTGGGAGCCCTGATCCAGTAAGGATCTAATTACGACAGAAGTGTTGTTTTTGTTCGAATGAACCTTTACTAAAGCCGTAGCTAACAACACTTGATTGTCTGTATTTGAAAAACAACTAACTATTGTGTGATCTGAATCCATACCAGGAGCCTGATCGGGTTGTTGAGCTGAATTCTTTTCGACTACAGTAGCCACAACATTACCCTCTCTAGGTTGTTCAGCTTGGGTTGAACCATTAGCTGATTTGGGAATTTTGGTGTGCAACAAAGAATGATGCTTTTTCTTGCAAATGCGGCATTTAGTATTTACATTGCATTGATATACCGAATGACTTGGAGCCATACAATTAAAACAAAGGTGGTGAGCTTGGACAAAGTTACGACGTGTTTCAACAGACTCCTTGGAAAACTTTTTACAATTAGGTAACTTATGATTATCGGAACAAAATATACATATAGGTGGCTGAGCAACGGAAACATGAGAATAATTTAGTTTTTCAGTTTTTTGCACTTTAGTATCTAAAAATTCAATCGACCTAAAACGAGTTTCTAAAAATTCTTCAAATGACTTAAAAGTTGGTAAATCTTGACCTGATTCACTGACCTTTTGTTCCCATTGCTTACGGGATTCAGGATCTAACTTTTGGCTTATCAGGAAAATTACAATTATATCCCATGATTTCACGTCTATACCTAAATTTTTTAGTGCATTTAAACATTCTTTGGTTGTATCCAGTAGCTGTTTAATTGCACTTGATGATTCAGAAGATAGAACCTTTTGAGAAGTTAACCTTTTCAGAATACAATTGGCTTGATATTTCTTATTGTTATAACGACTTTCCAATATGTCCCAGCAGATCTTATAATTGTCTGCCGTGCAAGGAGTATGACGTAACAACTGTTCTGCTTCACCAGTGACAGACCCCTTAAGATAGTGAAGCTTTTGAACATTATCTATAGACGCTTCCTTGTGTATAAGGGAAATGAACATGTCCCGGAAGCTAGGCCATTCAGAATATTTGCCTGAAAACTTAGGGATTTCAATTTTAGGCAATTTGACATGACTTGGTTGGGCTCTGGGCTCAGAAGTTGCGCCAGATCCAGATTTTAATAACAGAGACAATTTATCCTTTAACAAAGCCTTATAATCTATGTATGCTTCTTCACATTTATCATATTCCTCGTTTTTTACATAATCAGTTGCATCTAATACATTTTTGTTTACTTCATATACCAGTTTCTGATGATTAGCAGTAAAGGAAGTCCACAATTTATCTAAAGTTTCTAAACGTGTCTCAATGTAGCCAATAGTTATTCGGTCTTTAGGAGACTTCCGGAAGTTTAAGAAACCTTTATCAATTTTACTGCGGATGTCCGCTTGAAGCTTAAGGCAATTATCCACCATGATTACAAGTGTTTGTAACAACTTAGAAAAATATGCAAATTACTATCACGTAGATACTAAAAGATTACAAGTCTCAGATGTTATTAATAAAAAAACCAAGTCCTTAAAACTATACCTAATCGCTTTGAAATTTTCTAAGTCTTTTAGACTCTAACAAATTACCAACAAATTGCTTTGAAATTTTCTAAGTCTTTTTAACTCTAACAAATCGCTTCAAAATCGGGCATAGGTTCCCCGTCGGAACGTTTTTCTTAAAACTATTCTAAGTCCATGCAAACTACACAAGAAATTTAACTAAGTCCTTAATTTGCTTCATGCACTATCTTAAAATCTCTAAGTTAATTATCCTTAGTAAATAAAGTCCAAATTGCTACTCACAAATTGTCCTGATAACTTATCACTCACAAACTGCTAAGTCGCTGGATGACAGTTGACGTTTCTTGACTTTGACAGATGACACTGACGTTGACTTTGACAGATGACACTGACGTTGACAGATGACACTGACGTTGACGTTTCCAGACTTTGACACTAGTGACAGCTCGATGACATGTGTCAAATTGACAAGTGACAGTTGTGATGATCGATGTCCAAGGGGGTGCTCCTCCCCGCCGCGCAGTGACCGCACTTCCGCTCCGTTGACCTGCTGATGTCCAGGGGGTGCTCCCCCCTCTCGCGCTGGATGCTGCTCCTGTAACTGGAACTACAGCACCATAGGCAGCGTTTCACTCCTGGTCGGCGCTGATGGACTCTCCAGGTCAACTTCTAAGTCACAAGTACTGTTAACTCGAAGGACCATGAACAAGCCCCAAAAACCCCACAAAATATTGGTCGTAAATAAAACACAATATTGCGGTATGAATATAGATCGTCTATTGACAAAAAAGCAAAACACTTATGTTAAACCAAAAACAAACTCGTCACCGCGGTTCAGCAGAGCATAGTGACATCTATCGAACGTACAATGAACTATACTACTACAACTCGAACAACCACTAACTAAGTAATGACTGTCTATTGAGGATTTTTTAGATTAGCCAAAATCTTTGTTTTTTGTAATATCACTATAACACTACATTGTCATGTACCTTAGATCTAACTTATTGGTACAACGGCAACAGAATTCTAATGGGATCTTTCTAGACTAGTGTTAATATTGAGTGTTGCATAGTTTCTTTAAAGCTTGTTTGTTGCGCAGGCGCATGGGGCGGCCGTTCGTCAGTGTCGCCCGGGGCCAGCAGCAGCTCAGGGTCCTCTTGGCGCTCTGGCACCCCCTCCCCGCCTCCCGTCTCCTCCTCCTTCAGCGATGAGGGTATTGCCATGGACTACGAAGAGATGCATCCCCGCAAAAAGAGGGTGAGTACTATTAAACCTATCTTTTAAGCTGGGTTCCCATTTGCCGACACACCATCATTAATGAATAATTAAGAAACAATACGTAAGGTATACTAACTAATTAACTACTACTACTATTAAAATTGTTTGAAAATATCTTATATTTTAGGAGAATTAACTCTCGTTAAAATCATGACTGTCTACATGTCCAATTAAAATCACAGTCTAGTGATTCGTTTCGTATATGTAGTGTAAAACACATAATAAGGCATGGCATCCTTAATCATAAAAAAATCAGCACTGCTGCAATTAGTTACGAATTACGATCCCATTTCATAAAGTCGCGCATCACGGAGAACCGTAACGGTCCGTCGTGGAGTCTAAACTCTAAATTACGAAGACATGTCGTGTGGAACGTGCCCAGTCACCAGCACGGACTTCAATTAGACCGTGACACACTTTATACTTGCTTTCATAGACTGGGAGTTAGGTGTGGACAGGCTTTGTTCCGCTCAAGGATGACAACTACTTTACGGATCCCGATCTGTATGTGTTCAGCAAATTGAGACGCTTTTATGATTCATATTCATGATTCATTTAGCGCAAATGCTCTTTATTCAAAAACCATTTTGGAGCGCAGTATTTCCTTTGTTATCTAATATCTACGTTGTATGGCTAGCTTATAGTGTCCACTTTCACTACGAGACACCTGCTCGCCGTCAGTAAATGCCATTATATCACGTCTTTAGGTATCTGCAATTTCTGTTCCTGGTTTCGCAAAGCCCGCGGAGACTGCATGACCATATTTTGCAAATGGCGTAGCGTTCAAAAGGCATTGTAATAATAATGTGCTTACCATATTACCAGGTGTTTGGGTGCATGTGCCATATTTTAGCATTACTTATGTTATGTAAGTAGTAAATCCAGAAACAAAAGTCATTATTGTTATGAGTTCACAGCGCGTGCCATCTGTATAGAAACCTATTGTGCTGTAGTAATGACCTATAAAATGTAATTACCTATCAGTCTACTTTGTATATACTACAAAGTCCTGTCTTAGATAAAGAGTCAACGACTTCCAGTTTGTTATGTGCCTACATTTACTGCACATACGCGACTCCGACACGTGTTGGAAATAAATAGTAAATGACGCCTTTAGTTAGTTAAAACATCTGCTCGTTATATCTATCTACGCATCCCAGATTGTGGCTACTACACCAACAAAAGGAAAATACGCAATACCAACTGCGTCGCAATTACCTCCAGATACAAGAAAATCAAAATAAATTTTCGTGTCTAAGTACGTTGTTTGTCTAAATTGTAGAGACAGTAGAGGGAGTAGAGGGTATTATTAATAATACCGATTTAACTGTCTTAAACCACTATAGTTCCATGTTGCTAAGTAAGTGTAAGTAAACCAATTTACTTTATAAAATCATTAAAGGAAACGAACTGGCGGTCGACCTTCTAGAGGAAAACCACAATCCATTTTCTGGTGGGTCTAATAACTTTTTGCTATTTATTACTTGTACCAATATCAATATCTAGGCTACTAACATGATGAGTTTGAAGTCCCAAAAGAATAGTGGATAGTAAAATACTGAAATGAGCAGTCAATTATTTTTGTATCTTTGTGTCTTTGTGAGAGAATCGATCAACGCAAAGTCGTTGGAGTGCAGCAAAATGCACCGCGCAATCATATTAGGTATATGTTTTACGATCCACGTGCGGGTTCAGTGTGTCGTGCAATGTCAAGGCACTGCGGTCTCGGTTATGCAATAAATAAGGCCCATTGTAAAATTGTCATAAATACGTTTACGACTGCGTGAGCTTCGACGCTCTCTATGATCATGACTAGAAAAAAATATCACTACACCTTAGTAAGTACCTATCTATCTAAAACGTATAACGCATCGTTAGATTTTATTACAATAAAAAATAGCATAAAGAATTAAATCAAAATAGGTACTTTGCTTATTCACAACGTATCTGATATTTAAAATTTATCGAACATAACAATATGCCAGCTTATTAAGTTGTGTTTGTATGACATCGTAACACTTTTGTTTGACCGATTAATGAAGCGTTGTAATTGAATCCTCACAGTCAATTTAACACTGCGTCGTTCGTCGTGATAAGGTCCGTTTAATAGCTGTGGGTCGCAGTCATTCCGATCCGTCCGTATATAGGTCAAGAACAATCTCATCGAAATTAATTCATAACACAGCATCATTACATAAGCTACATAATATATTATTAAACTAGTGACTAGTGACAGGCTTTGGAGCCGATCAAGGTGACAAGAGTTTTACTCATTCCGTTCACTTCTGCGTACAAACGTTGACAGATGGTCGCACGAGCTCGAAGCTTTGCTGCGTACTTAGTAATCATAATCTCAGCGAAGCTACCCGTCATTTGTGGCGAAACTGTCGCCCGTTCGTAGTCGCAATAGGTGTTACATTACGAGCCGTACGTATTGGCGTGCAATATTTTCAGGCCCACGCTCCCACTAACCTTGTACACACTGTTAGCGGCCAAATGCTGATCGTGGGCGGACCGGAGACGCTCATGTTTCTCCACGCAGCTTACGTAAGACCTATTTACACTCAAAAACTATAATAACACCGGCCGGCATAACTCTACGGGTTTATTAATTGTTTAACGACGATCGCGGACATATCGTTTACATAAACATGAATGTAACCTGCATTGTTTCGCGTACGGTAACGCGCGTGTTTACCAGCAGCCGGATTCGAGCGATCATCTACCTTTTTAAGGAAACGTACCGGTTTTGAAGGGTCATGGTTGCGCAAGCACATCATGAGCGGTGATTAATTTAATGGAGTATGTTGGTGACGTCAGTCGAGATAAAGGTATTGCGATGGGCAGGTAGCGATTACCATGTGCGATTCTGGTGCCGCCGCCGGCCGGCCGGTGCGCTGCCGGCCGGCGCGGCGCGGTGGTGAGTCGTGGGCTATTATCGGTGCAGCTCGCACAATGGCGTGCACTAGACGCGGTGTCGCCGAGCTAGATTATGTCATTCGTTCAAGCCACCACTGGCAAATGTTCGGTCAGTTATTGCCAATTCCCGTCTCTAGGATGCTATCAAGACGGGGCTTAATTTTCAAAACACATCAATTACTATGTGTTCTCCCTAGTGACTTTTAGGAACAAACTCAGAAATCTTTATCGGGAACGTGTGGCCAATAAACATTTGATTTAATACGTTTCGCGTGAACATTATTCCTTGATACGGTGTCAACAAGCCGGTGTGGCGGGATTATCGGCCCCGGGGTTGATGACCCCCACATGTGATCCGCGCAGAACCTGTTCCTGCACACTTCGGCCACTGCCCACTGTGCCTAGCCGGAAAAAAAGATATCTAGAGATGAGTTCCCTGCCCTTATTACGCACCATAAAGATATTTTTACATCCATTGAAAATTGTTCTCGGTAGATCGGAATTTAAATATTTTCTATTTACAGTCACTTCTTTGTCAGGTTCTCATAAATCTAAGTGAATAAGTTGACCTAAGATAATAACGTCGTAAATAGGTGGCTACATGTTTTTCATACTTGTGTAATGAATAGGTTGGCATGTGAACAAACGCAGCGACGACGCCCGCGCCTGTATTGATGCAGAATCTCTTGTTACCGAGTGTAGGAGCCGCCTGACGTCAGCCAGTGCGCAGGCCTTGGACAAGGACACAGCTATAAGAGCGAGGCAAGGTCTCGCCAGCTTTCTGCATGCAATGTTCTACTCTCGTATATATTCGCTAATTACATCCTTAATTACTCAGGCCAGGCTCAGCTCATTCGGCATCGATTTATCAAATTCATATTCGTTTTATCAGTTACATTCAAGGTAAAAACAAGTAGTTTACAACAAGTTGTTTTTTTTATACCATTTCCAAACGCTTTTATTAAAGTTAAAGTACACAAATCTTTTTGCTTTTATCTGTTTCATTTTTGTTTTAATTCACTCTTGTAACTGGACAATCAGTATATTTCATTAAATATAAGTATAAATTATTCACATTACTAATGCTTAAAGCGCAGCTCATAGGTACCTAGTATATCTTACAAGTTCCCATGGGTCGCTTTGTTGTTCGCAGCGCTAATGTCTTAGTGTTGTCGTGATGCATAACGCCTACCACACCGCTTGCTTCATTATTCCTTTCCAAGAACGAATTGCAGCGAAACTATTGCAACTGGCATCTGTTATTAGCCACAGTACACACGTAAATTATACAACAGTGTGCAAAAAAACTGTGCGATTCCCAATCTATAAGCTTCTCGACAAATTTTGAGCGCGATAATCGCAAGTGGAAAATAGGAAAGTAGGACAAGCACACAAATCTTAACACAAATTTCGTCGTAAATAAACAGCGAGTCAGGTGCTAAGGAGGGCGTCACACGATGACATTGAGCATGAGCAGTGCTCGCGTCAAACGATAACAAAACGCTATCTACGACGAGCCGTAATCAGACAGTGATAAAACAATTGCGTGCGCAACACAAACTGTCCTTGCCAAATAAAACCTGCAATCGACAAAACTACTAAAAATTAAAAAACGATACCTACCTCTCGTTCATCTCTTGCGTAACAAAGATAGCAAATCCAAACTGTAAAACGTAAAACTTACGTAGAAAAGAAATTATAGAAGGCAAAATATACAGGGTGTATTTGTAACCACTCTCCAAATTTTGAGGATGTGTTCAGTCCATGGAACTGAACAACTTTCTCCATGAAACATGTGTCCAAATACCCAAAAAAATGTTGGTCATCCCATACTAAACTGATCACGTGACCTCTTTGATTTGTATGAAAAGATTTTTTTTTTAATATTTGACCCTATGTTTCATAGAGAAAGTTGTTCAGTTTCATGGACTGAACACATCCTCAAAATTTGGAGAGTGGTTACAAATACACCTTGTATGCATGCTAGAAAAACAGAATTATTCCCATTGTTTTTTTTGTTAATTAAGTATAGAAACCAATCCCTTATTAGGTATCTCATTTGAAAGAAAAAGATTTAATTAAATTGCCTAATGACCTGTTGATGATAAACAATACTGATGAATTGAAAATTCAAACAAAGTAATGGCGCTTCACTATAATGGTTCTTTTACTCTGATTACACAATTTGCATTGCCGGTACCTACGTGCTTGCGTGACAATTATATGGCTGGACTTTGTACTTTACTTTCTTAATCGATGTTTCATTAAACCGTTTGTTTTGTTTAGCGTAATTACTTACATAAAAATTTTGTCTTTATCAAATATGTAGGGGAGGGCCGGAAGAGACGATTAGCCCGGGCAAGACGAATATCCGAGCAAGGTTTTCTGATTTTACTCTACACAATATTTAAAGTGAAGGGGCATGTTTATATCGATAAAGTAGGTATTGCGCCAGCAATGTCATGACAGCTAAATCTAAACAAATAATAACAGAACTTGTGGAGATAAAAACAAAAGATTTTGATCGTCTTGTTACGATTTTTGGCAATATTCTTATATTGTTTAAAATTGTGTATTTTTTTGTATACTCAATGCATCTAGTATTTATGTGTGCATAATAAATAACTTATGATAGGACTATATAACCTTTCAATAAACATCTATTTTTTTTATGTCGTCAATACAGTGAATAACTTTCATTTATTAAATACGATTTTGTGAAATGTTTTCCTTTCGCCTCTGGGGGGTATTAGTTACCTGTTTTTCCCGAATAGTTTGACAAAACGGTAATAAATATTATTTTTGAATAACCAAAAATTTTGTTAGACTTTAAATTTTTCAAATATTCATTAGCAATTTTCAATGATCAAATGTAGTAAATAGTTTTGTTGATTAACAATTTCGGTGTGTTTTTTACCAATCTCTATTGTCTGGCTTCCCCTTTAGTTAATAATAGTTGGCAATCGTCTCCACTTTATCGTTAACCGGCACGTGTAAGTCGTACGTACCTACACTTTAATAAACAGTTATATAGTAAAAATAGAGTTTCACGCTATGACCGTTCAACTATGGAACACTGGGGCCTTACTATGAGCTCTTATAGCAGGGCTTATATTGAACTGCTTTACTTTTTCGTACTATAATAACCTCAACGGTTAGTATGAAAGCAGTCCTTCAGTCCTGTTTAAGGCCTGCTTTTGAACTGAACGCTTTCTTATTTTGCTGATGGTAAGCCCTCAGGTCTTTGTTATGTTGTAAAAAAGGAGCATGCTTATATAAATCATAAACGCAATAAAACCATAGTATATAACCTCATGCTAAATAATAGTACACGTGTATTACCCACTTGGTATTCATTTGTCTTTGTTTTGTCATAATTTATTCCATTTTCGGAGTAAACGAAGTTGCAATTATTTATTCGCAATGTTATAATGAGCTTTGTCTCAACACGGAAGTATCTAGCATGACTGCACTCAAGGTTGCCTTTAGTGCAGCTTCTTCTGAATAATTGCTACACAAGACCGACCAAAAGCAATATATATTATTAATATACTTTTTTCAATGTAGGTATTTTGCTTTGGTTCGTTTGCTCTAATTCTAGCAAATAGTGTTAAAAATATTCCGATCAATTGTTTCACTGCTAACCAGATTGGTTCCGCATGCATTTCTATTGAAAAATTAAGAAATGCATCTATATGAAATGGTAAAAAAAAATCATTACCGTTTCAAAATAAACGATAAAGAAAGCAAAAAAAATATATAAAATAAATATTATGTAACTTCTCGATTTCACGCAACGAAATTTCACAATAACCAACGACATCGTGTTTCTCTAAAAACAAAACTTTGTAACTGAAAAACCACGAAAAAACCTATGAAAAGTTGACTAACACGCTAAAACTGCATCTTTTTTTCGGTTTCATTCGGAAAAACTAAGTTTCTTAAAATCGCAAACAATTTAGCGGTAAGTCTTTTTGTATGTTAAAGAATCGAACTCTGAAGGTTCTTAAAATCTTCGTTTCAGTGCTCGCGGCGGCAAGGTCGCATTATCGCCTCCACTGATAAATACGCCAATTGTTATCTGAAGAAGCGGAGTGACTTCCGTGTGCTTCTCAGGGCCACTGTAATCGCTTACTTAATTAGAGTCATTATTGGCCTTCTTGACATCCAAGTGATTCTCTGAATCATTGAAAACTCTTTTCCATTATTGAAAACTTGAGTTATCTCAATTCTTTTTACAGTTAAGTAATACCTATAGTTTAGTTAAGGCATAATGTATGTTCTAATATCATCTAAAAAATATGGGTATAAGTTAAATAATATTTTTTTTTTTAGATCGCAATCTAATTGAAGATGAGACCGGCCAGCATCAGATCTTGCCCAATCTTGATAATGTAATTTCGCTCGGCCGTGTCCGTGTCGTATCTCATGTGGAGTATCGGTCGATAAGTGTTCCGATAAGGCAGCGTTGGCGATGCCGGCTCACGTGAGCGGTGCAGGCGGCGCGTGCGCAACGTGACCGCTAGCCACGGACACGACAATTTGTTTGTTTGGCCTCTGCCAGGCCTTGCATGCATCATACATACCTAACGCATGCATTCTCTCACGGCCCACTCAAAACAGGAAGTGCCAATTCATCCCACTTGAATTAGCGCGTTTGCGTGTAAGAAAGAACTCTAGCACTCTATGCAACATACAAAAAATATCCTTATCTACATCATAAATAAGAGACATTCTATTTAATCAATTTACTTAATATATTTTTTTTGTCTATTTAATGAATTTAGGGTATCAAATCAATTGTTTACCAAAGGGCCAGTCTACTTCCCATGATATAGGTACGCCATTTTTCTTCATGCTTACTTTACTGCGCTTTGTTTATTGATCATCATGGGAGAATCCTACTATAAAATTTAAATATTTGATACAAAAGAAAAGGCTTGTTATGATATTACATCACATTCGAATTAAAATAAACACAAGGCCATAAGTTTCACTACCGATGCCGGCAAAATAAACGATCCATAGTTCCAAATGTCACTTTACACACAGTCGTGTTATTTTTTTTATATTCGCAATACACTACTGTCAATGTTAACAATAAGCAGCGTAGGTAGGTATTTGACGTAAGTATCAAGGTTCGTGTACACATTGTATTCTGCGGCCGATAGTGGCACGGCCTTCGCGCGCTAAATATAAAACGCGGAAGACATTGCGGTATTAGAAGCGCGCAGATCAGTCCCGCTCAGCAAACAGTTATATTAGGAGTGTAAATACCGCTGTGCAGGGCTTTAAACACTATTATAAAGTACTCGCGGAACTGGTCCCGCTACCGGGGCCGCCACGCTCCGCGCGCATGGCTATCGCGATTACAAATTGTACTATGACCTCCACAAGCAGTGCCACATTAATTTATATAGGTCACCGGCATATGTGTGCCCTACATACGTTTGTTATAACAAACGTATGTAGGGCAGATTAACAATTTGCTATTCAAAAATGGTCCTTTGAGCCGGATCGGGTACCGACCGATCTTAATTGCATTATACTATATATTTTAGTATTTAAAGGTTATCTAATGGAACGCATAACTTTTTGTCCTAAACATAAAACGCATAGGTACTGTTTAACTGTTTAAATGTATAATCATTATATTTGGCAATTCGTGCCACAATTTCATATCGCATAATATCTTAAGGTCGAATTTTGTATATTAAAAAGCATAAATATTAAAACCCATAATTTTTAGTTGGCATCTTGTCTAAAAAGCATAATTATCAAAAGACATAAAATAAAATACATTACGCATAAGTAATAAAAGGTCAACTCATAAATCTTAAAGGATTGTTTTTCCATGCAATCCAAGCAAGTATGCCATTATACAACACGCAAGCAAGCACCTGACATGCAAGCAAGCACCTAACATGCAAGCAATCAAGCATGAATCCATGCAACATGCATGCAAGCATTATGGATGCCTGTATTATAGATAAATTGGACTTCGAGTAGGTAGTCAAAACATTAACCTGACCTAACCTTGTTTGGATGCCGAATAAAATGCATTTACGTATCTGTTATAATAATGGTCGCTTTAAAAGTTATTCTTTATTGCGGGGGGTAAGCAAGGAAGCATTACCCCCCAGAGCAGGAGAGTCAGGCCAATAATTGGAACTAGGATTTTCAAATGTTTTATAAAATTAGTTATACTTTTTTAAATTAGTTTTGAAAAAGCATCGACACGTGTTAATTATGCATTACAAAATGATGCTTTCAAAATATAGTATGCACAATATGCCAATTGAACTTATGCTTTAAAACATTTATGCTGTACAAAATTTATGCAATACAGTGTTTGTTTATACGTATCAAAATTAATGTTAAATAAATATTATGCTTTGTGATTATTATGCCAATCCAAGTGTATGAAGTGAGTTTAGGACAATAATTAAAATTATGCAATGCGTAGGGTTCCCGTATTTAAAGTCAACTGTATTGAACAGTAAAAATGTAATGTCCGTAACAACCATTGATATATCAAAACAAAGTTTAGATGCGTTATGCGCCAACATCATGCAATTTAAAACAGCGACAGGTACTGCAGATACACACATTGACATTATACATCAATAGTGGGACAAAAATGAACGCCACCATACGGAATCCCTGTCGTTAGAAAGAGATAAACAGACATCATAAGTTTCGTCTGATACGCTGCATGCTCATTGGCGCGTCTCGCTCTTTGTAAAAAAATGGCCGATTAGAGTAATACAAAATACGAAAATACATTTTACGGTAAAATACAGTACTTACGTGTGAAATAAAACATTTTTGCGATCTCTGACTGTTGCTGTATAATTTGCACATCGTATAAAGACGCAGGAAGGCATTTTTGATCAGAATGTCACGGTTTTTTAGTGTCTGTCTGACGAGAGTGATGTGTGTTTACGTGTCACGAGCCTGTGCCTGACTAATTGAAAGTCGGGCAATTACCTTACTTTCGTCTTGCCATTGTGGAGTGCGGGTAACGCATCTAAACTTTGTTTTGATATATCAATGGTAACAACTGGTAATTATACTTTAACAAAAGAGTGCATAATTACCATAAAATTAAATAGTTTTAGTGAACCGCAGCCCCGGTAACTTTTTATTGTGCTAATGTATGGTATAGGCCCAGTAGGTGCTTTATAATGCTGTGGTATAGGACATCCGGCCGGATCGCGCTACCCTTCAAAATACACAAGCGGCCGACCGCCGCCGCCGCGCGCCGCTTTGTCAACCAATTACCAAGCTATTCAGAATGCATTACAAAATCACACCGATAATACTACTCTGATAAGATAAGGGTCATCTTTTTTTTTAAACTAAGTCTGATTCTAACTATGTATTCAGAAAAACAGAACAGAAGGGAGTCCCATTTGAGTTCATATTTTTTAAATATTCATTTTATAGCAAGTACATGGGATCTTTTATCTGTTACAATTTAGAATAGGTATAGGCAGTACACTTCCTACGTAATTAGAAAACAATGATTTCTCAGAACCATACAAAACATTTTGTCACTTTCTACTCAATAACATGTTATTTAATAATATGATTATAAAGGTCTATTCAATAACATGTTATTGGCTTACCTTTAACCAACCATATTTGGACATAGAAAGCAAAATCGAAGCATTTTCCTTAAACCTTAATAAAAATTATATCCCATCAAAAATCAAGACACTCTAATTGATATACATACCTTGGTTTTCAAAGCTAACGTTACAAATTGCTGAAATCTATAGCCATTGATATTTTGAATCATTTGATATTTTCAAAAAAAGACATTATAATTTCAGACATTAGACATGTTTACATCGTTCATACTAATAAAACACATGACACGAGAGACAATTTGGAATAGTGTGTAGGTACTAAGCTAACCTACACATTATTCCAAAATGTGACATTTGGCGTTAATTTCAAAATTAGCTGTTGTTCAAAATAGCGTAACAAAATCTCATCAAATTTAAAGTTTGATACAGAACCGTAACAATAAAGATATCACGTATAAACATCATATTATTCTTTTATAGTACGTACGCTGAATAATTTTTTTGATAATACGATGTAAATAACGATAATGACAAAGCAGAAAATCCTTTTTCTGAATGAATGGCAATTCAACATCACGCTAACTCCTCCGTGTGATAAAATTCAAGAATTTAAGTAACTTTATAATTTTGCATAATTATTAATTTCCAAATAGGTACCGTTTTAATTAAGTAATAACACGTTGATAACAATACGGAGAAACAAACAGCATTTTCGCTCGTTATCATGTTTCAATTACTAAGTTATGTGTTTCTAATAGTGTCATAAATTAAGATACAAAATCAGTAAGTATGACAGTTACTAAATAAGTGCAATCGGTGCGCGTGCGACTGTGATATCGATGTGACTCTATCGAAGTAGGACACTGGCGATTATGTAGGACAGCACACACTTGTGTCCTATTGCTCATAATTCCTTCGCTTAGATATCCAGTATCTTTAGAATTAGGACATTGATGACGTAGGTATTATACACATGATCATTATATAAAATCAAGTCAAACCCCACAAATTTCGTACTTATAATTTGAATTACTTATTTATACTAATAACTTAATAACGCATCTCAAACGTAGGTACTTGAAGATGCACATCAAAATATTTTAAGCGTAAAATAATGTTCATTAGATCAGATAGTGATGCAATTACAAAACGCTTTAATAGAACACACATTACGGCTGCACCATGCATCAGCCAAATTCACCACGACCAATAAATTATCGATCGAGCGAGTAACTGAAACGGTAGCTAATGGCTTATTCGAGTACTGTGAGATCGGCTTGTGCAATAGGGAAAATAGGTTACAGCCATCCATGAGTGGCCCACTTAAACTACTGCTAGGTACCGGCTCTTTGTGTGAACGAGGCCTCGGTGTCCCAAATAAGACATGTTTAGTTAGACCGAATGCAATATACGCAAGGAATCTAGCATCGAATGATTGCAATGCAAATTAATAATGTAATAGGTAATATAAGGGCTACGCTTTTCATTTCTTTTTTGCTGCTTGCGCTCTATAAAAACGTATTTTGTTTTGTATTGTAAGGGAACAGAGAAATAAATAATTAGTTTAGTTGTTTTAGGACTATCAAAACCAGTTCACATAATTTCTGCAATCAGTTTAAATTGAGGCAATTCTGTAGTAGCGATAAATTATATTGTTTAGCTTCGCAAGCAAAATAGTGAAGTAAGAAATTTGAATTTTGTACGTACTACGTAACACGTAACGCATCGCAAATCGCAATGTTTTTAAACTTTTTCTATAGAAACGGTTTTAATAGCGTATAAAGCTGTGGCGTCACTGACGCAGGACTGCGCGAACTTCAAAGTTGTTGTCTCTCCATCTCTTTCTAGGGGTCATCGCCCCAGAGCAACTCCCTCGTTCTAATAACCCTGCTCATATCCTCATTTTAATTATCTTTTCTGCGTAAACCAACTAGGCAGTTCTTATACGCAAATTAATTGGCTATTGAAACCAAATCAACGAATGTCGCGCGCGCGTGAGCACGGAATAATAGGTACCTAGTTTAAAGTTCGTGCACCCTTTCCTGGCGACCTTGATACGGTCGTAAACCCCAACAGCGAAGACGTTGACCAGTTTCCGTGGAACACCAGCTGTGGTCATACTCTTTATGGGTGTGAAACCACATTGGGCAATTTCTTCTGCTACCTTGCACAATTTAAGTGAACAAAGGAAGTGTCATTCATTACAGTTGCGTGCCACACGACATGACACTCTGCGGGTGGGCAATTTTTAATAGATGACGGTTAGATATTTGTATATAATAAATTATTGAATACAGATGACGCAATATTTCATCTCAAAAAAATCAGTTGCTATCTTTTGCAAGTCCAAAAATTAAAATATAATAAGTACCTGCATAATTTTACATTCATATAGCGTTAAGTTTACTGTAAAATAATATTTGTTGATGCGAAACTCGTATAGTTACGTCCGAGGTGCCTGTCTACTTAGCTTAGATGGGGAGCAATGCGTTTTTTTAACCCGCATCAACAGGGCAATGACTCCGTGGCCGGGGCACTGTCCGTTCTTGACAGTTCAAATGTTTACACTTCGCATCTTAAAGGATGGTTCGCCGATATTTTCTTATCCGAATTTCAAGCATTTTTTGGCCGTTCTCTATTCTAACTTGAATAAATGACATCATCACATGAATAAAACTTACCGTTAGAGTTACGGTGACATCACAGTAGCGTTTCACCTATTAAAATAACTCGGTGAAGAATGTGAACTAAACAATTTTTACGTCTTTTGTTTTTAATGTTTAAAATGTAGTGCCTATGCATACCTTAAGTGAGTCGGTAATGACAAAATTACATAGCTATATGCGGCAGCGGGCATCGCCGGCTGGAACAATGGCTGCGACGAGTTCATCAGACGCGATAATGAGTATGTCCCGCGGGTTCAACAAACTACCCATTTTACAAGTAAAATCATGATGATTGCGATGACACTGATACGTAATGCCGAATTTTCGGATACTCCTTAAAATAGCCGGCTTGAGAGAGTGCCAAAATCATTATGTCACGCATTGAATTTTGCAGTTGTAATTTTGCTATCCCGTCTCTACATACATCAGGATGATTAGTTTGTGGCTAGAGTCATTAAACCGGTAAGATCGCTCGCTCTCCGCAACTCGTAGAGGAAAAAGTGAAAATGTAACAAGTCAGAACCTGCCGAGGTCGGTGACCAGGAGGCGGCTCTCCTCGCCGCTTGGCGACTGCCCCGCTCGGCTGATTCATCACTCCTGCAGTCTGCAGCTCACCGCTACCAACTCGAGAGTGATTCATATCATGCACTTATGCGCGGATTCGGTCGAACACTATAATAGGCTAATCGTTGCAAACGTTAAATACTTACAGAATGTAATGAGCTGAGAGTTGTCACTGTGACGCGTGTTCACGCAGCTCTACAATTCACTCATGTACCTCTATACGTATAGCGTCAATTGACGTATTTCACCTTTGACTCGCTCACGTGCTGATGATTACGTTTTACGCTTCTATGTACTTACCTACTGTATAACTACAAAAATATTTTTTCAATTCCTACGAAATAAAGTTGAATAGATTGTATACGAGATATCGTTTCATATTGTTTCCGTAGCCGTGCTTAGAAAAAACGAGTGAAAAACATTGACAGGGGTGTATGTGCGGGGGGTGCGGGGAGGGGCGCGGCGAGGGGAATGTTTTGGATCCGAGTTCAATGCATCCACGACGCCACCTGTAGATTTATTCTTTGTGTAGACATATCAATTGTTTTGTTTCTTTAATCGCTTTATACGTGTTATCGTTTTGTCTTTTATACTTCACATTCTTTGTGACATGTAATTTACAGATAATCCGTCAATATATTTTTAATACCTACCTATAATATGATTTATCATAAAAAATAGCATTTTGAATTAAAAAATCTAAAACTTAAATCACACAAATTTAAAATCCTTACAAGATTTCATAAGAAGAACACAAGATATGGAAACGTAAGATTAACAGCTTCCATTTTTGTATGAAAAATAGTGGGTGGTTTAAGTTTACTGACCGCCCGATCGTCTGCGGCTGTGAAATTAGGCCGTTCGTAGCCCTTAACATTGAAAAAAAACAAGAAATAACAAGGAAATAACTGAATAAATAAAAATAATCGACAATATTTTATTGCCACTTAAAAAAGATATCAACGCGCTCTTGTTATGAAAATTTGTTATTATTTTGTTGTAAAGTAGGTATATGTGTGAAAATGAAATGCCAATGTACAAAAACAGTAAGTACTTATTGCATTGTGAAGTTTTATGTAAGTATAAATTACATACAATAACACTGCATAATCCATGATTCACTCCTAATCAATTAATATAAAAAGGTATCGTTTCCAAAAAAGTTATTTTTTTTTAATCTGTAACCCCACCAGGATGCCAGAGCAAGAATTGCGATGCGTAGTTGGGGTAAAGCCATCGTAGGTTCAGTGACCTGCAATGCTTTTAGGCCCCTTAGCTTCATGGGGTGCCATGCCCCGCCGGTGGCACTGCATGACACATTTTGCACCATCTCTCTCCGTCTATCGCTGTCTCGCCCAATTCCTTTGTGTGACAAGTTAACTTTAATAATTGCATTGCAATATCTTTTTTTAAACTTTGAAAAAAAAATTTTCTTCCACCACGAGATAAATTGACCATTTTGATTAGAGCTACGACCTACATAAAGAATATACGCAGTTCTTTTGTTACAGTTCTTTGTTTCTAATAGAAATCCTATTCATATTTTAGAAAACAATATTTTTTGATTCGTTTTTAAACAAACTACATAGGTAGGGAGTTTGTTTGTAAACACGAAATGAGACAATGATTGTTTTGAAATAGAAAGCCACTGAGGCCGCCACGTGACTCTACAAGTTGAGAACCTACCTACCTACCTAGCTAGAGCCGCATCACTGCGTAGCGGATTAACAAACAAACAAAAAATATGTTTTTCCTATGGAGCCTTATGGTCTAATGTAGGTACAGGAAAACAAAACAACATAACTTAATTTTTCACGTATTTCGTTCTTTGTATCTTGAGCCGGTATTTTTTGTTTACATTACCCTACCCTGGTACAATTCTTACGTCGAATTTGAATTAATTTGAATAGCGCAGAGTATATACGAGTAGTAGAGACTCAATGGCGTATACTATGGTTTGGTATGGTTTATACACTCTAGCTTCTCCGGTATCGGTGGTAATGTGACACTGCTCTTCCAGCTAGAGTGCGTTTGCGTTGCAGGTCGCAGACGAGAAAATGGGGTCATCGTTATCATGCCCTTTTTCGATTAGCGAAATGGATTTTATACAACTCTCTGAAATTTTTCGCTTTCAATTTTACGGAGCTTTATAAAAAATATTTATAAAATGGTAAAGTCTAATCAGATTTATTTAGCGATCCAATCTACAGAAGGCACTTTTACTAATCCTTTTCTCTACACAAGGAACTAATGTTTTCTTGGGATCAAAGATTGCTTTGTAATTCGTCGCTCGTCTGTCCCGTTTTCACCACATTCTCGTAATCACCACACGCACACACACAGATAAGTACCGGCCTGCACAGCACGACACAGCAACGCAACACATCAGCCTTTAAATGGCGTCTTCTTCATCGTTCACTCCTAGCGCTAGAGCGAGATGACACGAAAACAACTTATCTGACCGCGTACCTACTTGACGTATAAATAAGGAAGGTCATGCTGCCGCGAGAGACATACGATCGGGCGGCCGCGGAAAAGAGACGCAATGAAAACAAATCAATATCATCTCGGTGTTTCGCAGTGGAAAGAGATAGCGCAACAACAAACCGGCATTTTATGCCGGTCCGTTCGTTATTCATACTATACAGTTATACGAATATCTGCCTTGTTACCAAGGACTGCGATATAGTTTTAGTTAACACACAACGTTTACGGACTTAGAAACTAGAACGTAATTATTTACTCGATGGTCCCGTTGTGAAATTTTATGGGTTTATTTCCACGAAGGCTTTTTAATGGTTTTTTCCAATTTTCGTGTTTTCGCGTTACCTATAACGTACCTACGTAACGTACTTTCAATGTCGATCACACAAAAAACCTTTCAATAATTTATTCATTTATGAGTTTTTAACCTGTCAGTTGTTATTGTTAAAATTTAAGTTGGCATTTCATAAATAATTAAAAACTCCCACACTAACGCTTCATCACCCATAGGATGGCCTTAATATAACTAACTCATGACATCATAACGCTACTTACAGACTGATGTACGAGTAATATTAACTTCTCGCTTTCAATACAGAATACAATTATTACCTATTGTCATCGCCAATCACATCATAATTAATTGTACTGTGTTACCTACTATTGACTCTTCATTTTGAAAAACAGTATTATTAAGTAAGAACATATTTTTAGTAGGCCAAATAGTTTGACTCCTCCTCTTATCTCTTTCAATTGTATCATCTCTAGAAGTAATTTAATATGTGCAACGCAAAAAGAACCAGAATAAACAAAAAAACCTCCGTGTCTAGAAGTTAGTTGGAACAATGAGAATTTTAGATGAATTTTAGTGACTCTCTCATTTTACTTTACGCTTTATTGTTCTCTTAATTTATTTTGATAATCTTTAAAAAAGTTGAAGGCTTGCAATAAACAAGTGTACAAAAATCGATTACTCAGATATTAACCTGCATAACTCCTCGCTTTTAAACTTCATGCAACGGTTGACATTTAAAAAGTAAATTTCAAATCGCGTTCGCGTCCGACTGCGGCTTCGCTGCACCGCCCACGCTGCACACTTAGCCACCCTTCGGCACGTGCAACGCGTCCGTACAGCACACAGGCGCGCCCTGTAGCTATTCAGGACAAACTATAACTATACTAGGTTTATTGGAAGTGTGCATAGATAGATGCTGCGCGTGCAACCGGGCTTATGTAGAGTCGCCGTTTCGCGGCCAAAATGGATTATTTGCCGTAGTGGAGTTATGTTTTAACGATAGAGAAAATCCGTTTATACCGCGAAATGAAAGTTAACAAAATACCTTACAAAATACTTACACCTAAATATTAAAACAACCCGTTACATTATCGTTAAGTAAATTAATAAGTTATCAAAAATAAGTTGTGTATATTCAAAAAGTAGATTGTAGGGTTCTGTTTGTGAACTTTTTAAATGGATTTTTGTAAACAGATTAGTGAATTTACTCAGTTTGATAATAGCCACATCTAACTATCAACTTCGAATGCACACAAAGGCACTTTCAATGACGCTATATGGTCGTTCTTTTCTATGGCGTTCATCAAAGAGAGATGAAACTCAGTGACGTCATTGCCGACTCATAAACCAAAGTAAAAATAGGACGTTTGTGTAAATTGTTTATTTGATGTAACCTAATGAAGAGTGTTTGTAATTTGACGCCATTGTTTAAAACGCATCATATGTACACAACATGAAAATCAGCATTTATGTTGAAAATTAGTGAAAGAGAAAAACGGAAAAATGTAGAGCAGAATTTTCGCGTAGAAATAGCGTTTTTCGTAGATTCTTACAGCATTCGACTTACAAGTTTATTGAAGACTGAAAGTAGGTCATTGGTGCAGTAGAGGGGGGCTCCTCCTATGAGATAGATGACGTCCCGCGCCCGCCCCTCCGCGCCGCAACGCGAGGGAAGGTATCCGATATTAAAATAGCCCGCATCCTTGAAATTAGCGAAAAGTTTTTGAAACATACGTAAAATTATGTAAACCCTGAATCAAAAAACCTGCGTTTGATTTGTATACCTAATTAATTATTTAAAAATAACGAAATATTTTGTAACAAAAGTGTGATACAACTACATACGTAAGTGCAAACCTTGATTGGTTGCCTCTGTATCGATCGGCATTCTGTCGCCAGTTTGAAGAACGAACTCCTATTCCTACAAGGAACATTAAAGTCAATGTGACCACCGCCCTCGTTAGAGCCAAGGTGAAAATACTTATCACTTTACTGTCGGCTATTGTCCATGTCCATCAGCCATTTTTGATGTCCCCACTGCTGGGGCACAGGCCTTCCTTATGGGTGGTAAGGAGTATGGGCCATAACCCACCACGCGGGCCAAATGCGGATTGCTGGGTGACCAATGCGGATTGGTGGGTGGTCGGCTATTGGGTTAAACGGAATTCTGCATTATCCACTGAATTGGTTACTGAGAATTTATGCTTACTCCTACTCCTATCCAGAAATTATGTGTCATTATGACTGAATGAATCATATAATATTTGTTATGATGACTTCGGTAAACGTCATATGTACTGGAATAATCGGAATTGATACCGAGTTTCCTAGAATTAACAATGTACTTGATTGTGAAATAAAGATTGAAAATCATTTTACTTTGCAAGCTGTTCTATAAAGCCCTGATGGGTTGTTGGTTGTCTTCAATTCAAACAAAGATGGCTCTCGAGCTGCAACGTTGGCTCTGCCCTCAGATTATGACAAAGGAACGCAACCTTCGCAGACCACCCTTGGCCGTGGTGCTCTGACCTAGATCTCAGTCCTCCCCCTCCACCTCCACCTCATCCCGATGCTGGCTACCTCGACCTGACCTACTTCCCAATGCACTTGATAGACCCTCCTATATACCTACCTAGCCTCAGTTTCCAGGCGGCGAAGAAACAACCATTTCGTTTGCCCGAATAAATTTTCTGATAATTATTTCTGAAACGGGTTTGACTTATAGCCTAAGTTCAACCTATCATTTCAGCACTGCAATACCACTTTTAGACACAGGAAACGCCAACCTAAGGCCGTAAACAAATATAGCATGAAGTTTTACAATATATTGCCATTATATAATCGACGCAAACTTTTCGATCTGATGTTTCTTTACAAACTCCTTAATAACAAACTAGATTCCTCTGTACTACTATCTAAAATAAATTTTTTAGCCAAGATTCGCCTCCCAGTTCGCTCTCTCCGCACTATAAACACATTTGTACCACCCCATCGTAGAAAGAAATACACACGAAACGCCTATTTCAGCCGCTGCCTTAACATGTATAATAGGATTTTTTCTGATATTGATATATTTAATAACTCCTTACCAATGTTTAAAGCTAAAGCAGCACAAAAATTGAATACCTTAACAACTTAACTACATCAACATTAAATAATGTTTTGGTTTTTTTTAAATCCCGTTTCTGTTTGTAATGCTAGCAACTGAACATTGTACAGTCAGCAGCACATGAGGTTATACAAAACTGTCAAAAATCTGTAAATTATTTTGAACCTCAATTTTTTTGCATCTAAACAAATTAAAATTGATTGAATTACGCTTTCGTGGAAGCACAGCGTGCCGTTGACTGTACTTTAATCTTACTTTAACTATACTTTAAGTAGCCTAATCTTATCCAGCACTGTGCATGGTGTATTTGAGGCAACAATCCATTACTTATATACTTATGTTATTTAGTAATATTCGGCACTGTCTTGTCTATTCAATAAGGAACCATTATTGTATTAACCTAAGTTCATGTAATGACTGTTATGTGCCAAAATAAATTAAAAAAAAAAAAAAAAGTTCTAAATATAACAACGAACGGCACGGCATGGCAACAAGACGCTTGTAAGAAGCAGCTCAGCCCGGGTGGCCAAAATAATGTGGCATTGGCCAGAAGGTCGGTGCAGAATCTTTGGCAAGCTTCACCAAGCGCGGCCGCGAGCTTTGCCGTTACGATCGCACCTCAACACACAATTGCATTCTACGAAATTCTTCATGGATAAAAAGGCAATCGAAAAAAGTTTGTATTTGTTGGCGCATTATTAGATTTTGCCAGCTATTTCGGATTCAGAATTTTCCGGTTCATAAAAATGGCAAACTGTTTCGCAATTTGTGATGTCACTAGCTATTAGCTATTGAGACAAATTATAGATTGGTATAGTTTGATTAAGCGACTATTGTTCTATTAGAACAGTGCAGATGCACTGGTGCGGTATACGGGAGCGGCGCGGTGGGCGCAGGAGGGCGAGTGGCGTCAGCAAGGCCGCCGCGCCGGGCCGACCTAGAACCAACTTCCGTAACTTGTCTTTTATCTAACGATCCTCAATACACGTATTGTTACATAGAAAGACGTTTTCGCTGACCTTGTCAATCAGGAAAATTCGTCAAAATTTTGTTTTTGTTTTAAACTTTTCGCCTTCATAAAATAAAACACTAAGAACTGGCTCATTGAAATCAGAAAAAACGTTAAGTTTAGTTGCACGCGTCGAGTTGTTTACCACGTTTATTCCAAGTAATTTTAACAAATTATATCATCCGGTTTAGTCGATTTTCGTCACGATTTCTCGAACAACTTGTGGATTTAGTGCCGAGCTAATTTATTTCTCTTTTGTTTCAGATTAACAGCGTTGTTTATGAATGCGTGTGGCGAGGTTGTGGGTACAATACAAACACATGCAACGCGATTGAAGCTCACATACGACAGTCGCATTTGGGGTAAGTGCAGAATTTTGTGATTAAAAAGTTCGGAAATCACAATACGTAATGCGTAGCTTTGGAATCGTATTTTACATTACGTAATTTTTGTTACACTAATTTATCCGGTGGGTTACCTACGCGGGTGTTATCTACCACACGTCAATCTTACGGTACGGCTGAAATTCAAGGTTTTTTACATGTATTAGTTATGCAACCGGCATAACGTGAAGTTAGATTGGATGAGAGGACGTGTAGTGTAGTGTATGTATATAAGTTGCACGTGTATGAAAGGTCACGTGCACCGAGAACAACACGTGTCGGTGCAACAGCAATTGCGCAATCGCCCAACCGGCAGCAGTACGTTCCAATTTCAAGCCGTATTTTCTGTTCAATAAATACTTTACTTAAATCAACGCATGCCAGATAAGGTTATCTTGATTACATTAGTAGAAGCTTTTAGCATTATAGCAACAAAATATCGTAAATTTAGTCAGTTCAGTACCTATGTGCTGGCTTCAACTGACCTTTGCTCTATATGTAACGAAGCACTTATGGAATAAAAGGGCGGCCCTTGGTAACCCGGAAGCGACGGTTGGCAGGCGACAAGGTTGCACAGTAGGTACCCGCACCCGCGCGCTGCGCAAGGTCGCCCGCCCGCCCGCCGCGCCGCTCGCCGGCTGGTTACGTAACCCTGCCCCGTGCTAATGACGCCAATACATATCTCGATTCTCGTTTATATACCAGGGGCCGTACCGGCTATCGCATCGAACTTCGGAAAGTCTGCCGGGTTCCAAATTAAAACAGATAAATCGAGCCCCAATCGGTCAAAATGGCGAACCCCAATTCATGATGTCACACGAACATCAATATCTTCCAAATAACTTCAACAAATTGTACTATACGAAATTCCTTACTTCGATTTATCTGTTTTAAGTTGAAGCTCAGCAGACCCGCCGAAGTTCGAAAAGTTAGCCGGTAGGGACCCTGTGCGGTACTTAGATACCATACTTGAACTTATAGATATTATAGAAGAAGAGATGATTTCTTTTCATGATTGACGTTGAAGAATAAAGAAAATTCTCTTTTCAGCAGCTGAAAATGGACTAAATAAACTGTGACTTTACAATCTCACTGTCGTTTCCAGGCCAAAGAAAGAGGGTGAGAGTGACCACGAGGAGGAGTTTTACTACACGGAGCGCGAAGTGGCGACCCCCGCGCCGCCGCCCACACTATCCCACCGAGACATGTGCCGGCCCCCTCACGAGGATCCCGAATACCAACGACAGCTCGTTGGATCCTACAGGTACCAACCCTCAACGCTGTCGCCTACTCTCCCTTTAACCTCTTTAAATACTTGTGCAATGAAATTCTCAACTCGTCTGTGACAATCAGCTAACGTTCATTATGTTTTCCAGGCAAGGACTGCTTTCCACCCTGCAGAATGGGTCAGCGAGGCCTATAACCATTCCTGTATCGCATTCCTGGTCCAATTCACACTCTCCGGTAATTATATTTTACATGCATTACTAATACAAACGAACTACTTTTCATTGCCTGCTATGAATGTTTCTTGAATTCTATAGGTTTTAATTATTTCATGTTTTTGTACACAGAAGCATATGAGGCTATCAGGCGCGAGTGGTTCCCCAGGCAGCCCCGGCCGCCGGCCGCGCTCTGACAACAAGAAGTGCCGTAAGGTATACGGCATGGACCAACGCGACCTCTGGTGCACGCAGTGCAAGTGGAAGAAAGCGTGCACGCGCTTCGGCGACTAGCGCACGCGCCGCGTGACTCCAGCCACGCGCCTCGCGCTCCAACTCAAATACTTACCTTAAAGCCGAACTATTTTATAGACAATTCGCGAGTGCAACTCAGCAGATCGTGATCTCTAAGAAGATATAATATTACGAATATGTTTTTTTATTATTTAATTTAAAGAGAAATATTAATATAAATACTTATATTGGATAAGAATCGCGAAGGAGACATATTTTTGCTCTTCAAATGTGGCTCGTGTTTTGAATGCATAATGGACATTGCCCACGTATTTTTGTAGCACAGTAGATTCGCCTTTACTGTGACGTGCATGCGAAGTCGCGTGTCGCTCTCGGCTGCAGACTGTGAATATTAGCTGTAAGGTATATTGTAAGGTTAGACTGACGCGGGGCAGTGTGGAAACGTCGCCCGGCCAGCCCGCCACTACGTAAACAAGGGATGATCATGATTGTGGAACAAATTACGAGTCTCTGGTAACCACAGTAAACGCACAGGTACAAATGACATATCTACACTTATATGTATTGCATAATATTATAATTACCATTATTATTACATGATTATTGATGTATTACATTGCTTAAGCCATAAAGTTACATAGTTCCTCTTCTAAGTATATTTCTCCTACAGCTATATCGAATAAAGCCCTTAATTTTGACCTATATTAGGATGAAAGGTACCTACGCATAATAAATACTGCTCTTGGCTTCGTTAACGCTTCCAGTAGTGAAAACGTTAAAAACATTATGAAGTCAGTGAATTCCGTCCACATTTTCGAATGTGCTTTAGAAAGTACCAAACCTAGCTGTAGCTGCGTAGATGGCACGGCGGCGATTGTTTCCACGCAGCTCACGACTGGACGCGTGCGCAATGCATTCTATAACGTGCATTGCTCACTCGCTCGGTTTGTACTACACTCGACTCGGTATAATATTCCAGTCGAAAACACTACGGTGATATTAATCACTAAATATGAATGTATATTGACTGAATTACTAGATAATAATGAAACAAAAACTACTTTATATGAATTAGTCTTGTAAGCTATCTCAGAATCGACGAAAGACTACAAATCATGTTTAAGACTTAAAATTTTTATGAACATATCTTTATGGAAAACATTGGTGGTCTTGAAACAAAGAGACAATACTCAGCGTCGCTCGCTCAGCGTTGGAATTGAGATGGTGTCATAAAAATAGGACACGCTTCACCTGCTACGGACTAAGTTAACTTGGGATATCTGCCGCAGGCAGGACCGACTGCCAAAGTGTTAATGTTTAATACAAATATGATTGTTGAATGCTATCTATGATTATCATAACTGTTTAATGCATCACGATTAAAAACACATTATTGTCTTTATGATAATGCCAGTTAGTACTAATGGTAATCACAACATCATTGTTATTTAGCTATGAAAAATCATATTTGGCTTTTGCATTATACGTTTTACCGAGTACCGGTCTTTCTTGTCGCAGACATCACCAATTTGACTTTACGACCACTTCGTATAAAGATGGAAACTGACGGAAACATCACTGGAATGACTATGGGAGAACTTGAAACATCACGACATGTGCATTGCATTGTGCAATGATACTCGTTGGGGGGACACTATGTACCTACATATTGGACTATTCTACGCAGAAGTTTCAGAAACTTCTGAATTTCGCGTCCAATACCGCCTATTGTACATATGTTTCTTCTAGTAGCCTCCATACACATGTATGTATAACGCGATCATACGGAATGTGATAGAGAACGGATATGAACTGCAAAAAAGCACGAGCAAATAAATTGAAGGCGATGCGAGCTGCAATATTATTTATAAGTATTATAAAGAGAGTTTTAAAATTGTAAATATTAATTATACGATGAATTATAAATATATACTTTATATTATTCAAAAATCAAAGCAATGTTTGGGGATGTGTACATAAAACATATGTTTTAATAAAATAGTATTGTTAATTAATGTGATCGCTTAATTGAAGGTTTGTACGATTACATAGTGACGTGTTTCTGTTTAATTTAGCTTTTATTTACGTAAGTGTACATTGATTGCATTGAACCCCGGCGGACGAGGTCCTCCGGGCCCGTTGGCAGTTACCAAGGTTCGTTATATTTTTTAATGTGATAAGTGAATTAATATACGGATATTTTTAATAATGTTTAATTCTACATGATTACAGTTACATAACATAAGAAATATGTGCCAATTGCGGATTAAATTAAAGTTTTTTTTTCCTAACGCGTTTAAGTCTTTTCTATTGTTGAAAAAAATTTCAAGGTAAAGTCAAATTCTAACCCCTTCTTTATAGTTTAAAATATTCGGTAAAGTACCTATTTTCTACTTTGCATAGGTATTCTGATTATTTAGAGATAGTTCATTAAACGACCACAAATGCTGACTGGCGTGGCGAGGGATGGTGGGTAAAAGTGACGACAGCCATTACAAGGTCTGTCATATTCAGTACTGAGCGCACAACTACAGTATACATAAACAATTTAATTGATTATACACCCGACCACTGTTATCACCGTCATATGGCATAAGACGTGAAAGTACATATACCTAAACTCTATTAAAATAAAATAAATGAAAAGATGCAACTACATAACAGACAGACTCAGCCCGGCCTCACATTCGTGATTAATATGTGATAAACAAATAATTTGTTGGTGTTGATTAATAGATCTCTAGTACACTAAAAGATGCAGATCTTGTTATGAATCTATTACCCATAAACTACTAAATTATCATATATTCTATGCTTTTATTTTCCAACATACATACAAAAAAGCTTTCTTATAAGTGCAATTAGTAATTGTAAATTGTAAACATAAAAAACTACGGTTTAATTAATAGTAATGTAGATATTATGTATAAAATATATTTAATAAACTTATTAACAGTAAATTAGAGACAGAAGATCTATTTTCCGCTGCAAAAGTTGAACATATTTTTGAAAAGCAATTTCATACTTATCTGAGATAATATAAAAAACTAATATTTTCTTGCCAAATTCATAAAAAACTCAGTCACAGGTCACAGGGTGCCTACCGATTACGAATAAGTACTAAAAAACTGTCAAAATTCAAAAGTAAATCGTGTTATTTTACGTGACGTACCTGCAAATATTACCAAATATATATTATCATTGCAATAATGGTTGTGATATAACATCATAAAGTTGTCACTTTTAGCAGATTTAGTTATTTTTCGTTTTAGGCAACGAAATCCCGCGCTCCAAATGCATAAAAAGCTAGAAATAAAAAAACGTTTCAACAACTCAGCTAGCGATTTGACGACTGCCATATTGTAAGGTTATAGACATAACTACGGCTTAGATTATAAAAATTAGACTTAGATACATTTTAAGATGAAGTCATAATAATAGTATTTAATAGATAAATATTAGATACAATACAATATGTGTTACGTTTGTAATTACATTATCTTTCTCTGTATAAATACAGTGAGGATGAAGTTTTATTTTTATAAAAATCATTTCTTGCAATAAGATACCTAAGTATCATGTTACAGCCGACATTTATGTGATTGTATTGGAAAATTGTGTAGGTCCTCTAAAACAAAATTTCCTTGCCCATAATCTTCTTCTTATATTTATTATGGCAATCTACTCAGGGAGAACACTACGCTCTCTTTAAGCCATTGTTAACTTTAAATAGTTCTTTTCCGACTCAAATAGTTTTTTATAATTAAAAAAATCAATGTTTTCTCCCTTTGCGCTACTTGATAAGGATTCAAAATCGAGCGAGGCCTCGCAGCAGTTTCATAAACGTAATAATTTTACCGATCTCAATTTTATGTTCGAAGCTATTAGAGTAAAGTTTTCATAAATCATAGATGTTTTCCTTATTTTATTATATTTATATTAGGTTTTAGGTAAATTTTCTTATTTTAAAGAATAAAGACACTTTATTTTTAAATTTTTAGCCACTTGTAAATAATTTACGTATTAATTTATTTAGCCAAAATTTTGCTCAATTTTATACTGCACTCAACACCAAAGTCGTAACATAATATTAATCAAAAGCAAAAATATAAACATATCAGTACAAACAAGCATAATTGAAACAAGTTCATTTATGATCAAATTATCATTTACCGACTAACCCTTTGAGATTGAGTTCAAGCTGTTAGTTTAAGAAAAGAAAACTTGGCAGAGGTAGTGTAAATATGCCAGATATGACGACTTTAAACATCCTGAGCAAGTCGAGAGACAGATTGAAGGAAGACCATTAGTTTAGTACTGCTCGATATACCTACTTGTATTATATTCGATTATGAATCCTAAATACATTTTAATATTTTCGTTATTAATTTTTGTATGAAACAGCTGATATTTTTCTCGTGATTTCAGAGTTGGTCCCATAGTAAAAATTGTTTGATTGGTATTATCTACCATATTCGGCATTGCAGGTTGTTTTGTAACACCTGTATATAACTATGAATTTGAATGCTCTCCTTCAATATCTCGCTCGTTCTACCAGCATGAGCGACAGAAGTCTCCGTGAGGACAACTGCTGGAGCCTTCGGACACTGGCCGCTAGTCGACCTCTAAGTCTTATTCGTTATGTCCTTCGATATCATTACTAAAATACGTGTCGAGTGATTTTTTTTATACAGAATAGAGTTAAAAATATCTTAATAATTAAGGCACAGTTCATAATTTATTGGTAAAGCTGGTGAATCACCTGCCTTTATTTAAGGCACATGAGCCTTCGTACTTAGTTCTATTATTAATATTGCGTAGAATATAAAGTTTTTATAAAAACATTATTTAATCACTGTTTTTTGTGTGAACATTGTCGAAATTTTCGTTGAATCTTCTCCAAAATCGAAATGCCACTTTGCAACTAGGTCTACAACATTTTTTGCGGTGACGATCATCACATCTAACTGGATATTTTAAGAAATAAATTGTGTATGTATGTAAATTATGCCTATGTAGACACCTGCCTAACTTTCTTGTTTTCTGTAAATTAAAGAACACGATCATGTAAATATTTACGTTTTACAATATTGACCTGTGCTTAATATTATTATATTGCCACAGGGAAATTCTCCAAATCATATTATCATAAATACCGTTATAAAGAAAACAAAATCTTTCATAAATAATATAAACATGTAATCCTAAAACGTGAGTTAGAACCACTTTTCAATATGTTTATAGTGTTAAATAATAATTTTCGAAGTAATTGTTAGTATCTAAACTAGCATATATTTCCTCCAAATAGGTTTACGGCGCTATCATTTCTATATCATTATTAATAATCCTGATTTGGTTCATATCGTGTAAATAACTAAATATACTGCAATAGTTTGTTATCAATTGACATAGGTACTCGACGGTAACTATGTGGGCAGTCACAGTTTATGAAAATATGTCTCCTGTTTTAGATAAGTCGATCTCCTCCTCATACTGTGCTATGGTGGGGCACTATATTATTTCCAGACAATTTCACTCTATAAAATCATGTCTATCGTTTGTGACATAATATTTACAACGAAATTGGTTTTAATTTATATAAACGATGAAATGTCCCGTGCTCCACCATGTCGTGTGCACTGTATGGTCTTTATCATTAAGTTTGTATTATGGTGTAGTAAGTTATTTAAAATCATTGGTTTATCACATTATAAAATAATATAATATTGTATATATCTACAATACTTACATACATATACAGCATTTTCTTAAATCTATTCACCAGTAGCCTTAAGATAAGGACAGCTATACTTTGTTTTGTGTACTGTGTCCTTGTGTCGCAAGCCGGGATTAAATTCAAACAAAATGTAAAGTGTCATAGTCCTTAGTGCCGAGGTGTCTCGCTCGACACATCATTAGTTACCAGTAGTTGTAAGGTTGCTAGCAACATTATGATCAAACAATGTTGTTCTGAGATGTTCTACTCGATGTTCTGATGCTTTATTGTTTAGTTGTCAATATCACAGCAGTTTTTACCGAGACTGTCAGCGCTACCTATGGTCTAACCCTCCTTACGTTCTTACGACTAACGACGCACACCAACAAACATACAAGAATATGAATACTTCAACTCTATACATGTTACTGGTAGTAACTGCTGGCAGTTATTATACCTACTGTGATATTAATAATTTTATTTATTATTTTCTTAGATTATTATTTATATATATAATGTTGAATGTGAGCATGTGTTAAATATTTTACTGATATCATGTTAGATTAGGCGATGTTATTTTATATTGTACCTAATGCTAAAAGGTCCAGAATGTGTTCCAAACGATTGATTTTACGATATATAGATATTACTATTATATTACCTATTGAAATGTTTATGTTAATGTGTTGAAATGAAAATGTTGGAGATGTGTAATACGTATTAAAGAAAGTTGTTAGTATTAAACGAAACAAACAATGATCATCACAAAGTTGAACATCATTTTACATGATCGCACGAGCTCTCTATAATCTATGATCATTTCATAGCGAACGAAACTTGACTATATGAAAGTTGTGTACCTACTCAAAAAAGTTCTAATTGCGAGGAATCTTTATGAAAATAAAAATGTTATTATTTAATAATGTGCTACTTCTAGTACACTATATTTGCCTGATATTTACCTCAATAAGTTTAGTATGGATATTGTGTGTCTTAAAAAATATATATCGATTATTAAAAACCCGGTGGCATTATTTTTCATTCCTCTTCGAAGTTATCATGAACTTGGTTTGATACTTACGCATTCTACGTAATTAATAGTAAAAATATCCAAAATGATAACTTTCAAGATTTTTGTGCATTCTTTTGGACCGAGTTTAATAATCATCTGATTGCATAATAGTACCACAGTAAATAGTACCTAAGAAATTAATAATATCCAAGATGAAATAAAACGTAGAAACAGAATATACGAATAATGTTTTATGGAACAACTCTAGACCTAAAATAATTTATTTCAAAACGTGTTATTTTATCCATTATATATTTACAAATATAAACAATAGATTTTATTACATTTTGTTTCAATGCTCAAATATCCCAGCTCCTAAAGTTAAAAACTTAAAAGAAATCATACCGTGATCGTAGCTACGAAGGAAATACGTAGCGATGCTACGCCGTAGTACAGTGCTACGAGATTTTCTTTGACGAAAGATCAGTGAACTTGTAATTTTAGTGGCTGACTGTATATAAAAAAACACTGCGAAAGGCAAAGTAAGGGTGTAAGGGGAATGCTTCCGAAAAATGGCAGGTGGTAGGGTCACCGCATTTTTCAACTGCAATAATTTGTTGTATGGTCTGTGTGAAATAAACTTGTTACTTATTACGACTTTTAAAAAAATTGTTGTTTTTCACGTAATGAATCAACTGATCGGATACGGCGGTTACTGATCCGCACAAGACTCATACGGTAGCGTTCCCCTCACCCGAAAACAAAATAACGGTTAATTCAAAAATGGAATTGGACTAGTTGTGGTCAGGGACCGGAAAACCCCTTTTTTGGTTAACCCAATTGATAGAGAAACCCTATTAAAAAACTTACCAAATGATAGGGTTTCCCTTTCGATAGGGTTAGTCGACGTTATGCTTGCCGTATTGATAGGGTTTTTGAAAACAAGTCTATAAAATACCCAATCAAAAACCCTTTTCACCCTTTAGTGTATGAAAACTAGTACTACGGAGAGTTCAAGCTGTTTCCCTGGTTCCACCCACCTGAATTTGATGAAACATAGCTTAGATTTTAAGTTGGACCTCAATCTACTAAATTGTGAAAATCCATCAAAATTCGTTAAGCTGTTTTTTCGTAATTCGCGCAAATATTAGAAAATATTTAGAATTTTCAGTTTTATTATATGTATAGATTACAATTTCAGTAGTACCTATAATGTTTTCTCGCAAATGTATTGAAAAACATAGTATGGCACACGGTTGTTAAGGTTTTTTTAAAACTCGTGACGATTATAAACCCTCGCCTGAAACCTCCTTCCTTACCAACCTTGTATCATAAACTACTAATATACTCTGGACCGAACGGAGGATGCAGTAAAAGGATATCAGGCACATGAGAATGAGACCCAAAAGTGTATAATAGTACATTATGAGACAAGTTAGCTTAGGTTTAAGCTCACGAGTTTCATATGACGTTTTTCAACACATTTGCGAGGAAAAAACAAAGTAATTTATCACACAGCAACAAATATGGCAAAAACAAAATATGATAATTATGGGAAAAGGCGCGCGTGTTCATTTTTGTTTTTTTTTTCACACGCCCAACGCAAGAATATTTTCAGAACAAAGGGGTGAGGAGCATACAGCCTACTACTAATACTTCAAAATTATAATATTAAGTGACAAAATACAAATATATTTTAATATTTTATAACAAAATATTGTAAATTATGAATAATTTGATAATAATAATATATTTATTTGACTTAATTAAGGACTTACACATTTATTTATTCCAAAAGTGTATATGAATTTTCAGCAGCATAAAACCTCTTTGTTGTCAAAAAAAAAATAACTGTATTACCCGGCTAAATTGGGAATGCTCTGTTTACTCGCATTGAACTTGCAGTAAGGTACTAATTTAACTTTGTAGGGTTAATTCTATTACGAACTAGTGTTTTATATATTATTGCACGCGTTTGTTATAGCTCGGTTTATGGCCCTAAAAGCGATGTATTAGGGCTCACTTTACGAGCAAGTGTGTTGAAAAAATAATTCTGTTATCTATAAACACTTTATGTTACTAGAATCAAAAACAGTAGCAACTTTATTTTTTAATTCCTTCATTTACTTAGCTTTAATTAATTATTGAAAAAAAACGAAAGTATATCAATGAAATTGACATCTTTGTCAGCGATTGCACAAGTGGTTGCCAAGTGATTGCACATTAAAAAAACCGGTCAAGAGCGAGTCGCGCACCATGGGTTTCCATTCCATCATAATAAATACACTGCAGAGCCTGATGTAGAATAAGAAAATTATTATGGCAGTATTAGGTCAGCACCATCATCTCTTGGCCGATAGTGGAACTATTTTTTTTCTTAGTCCAGCGCCATCTCTTGACCGTTAGTGGATTACTTGGGTCAGGGCCATCTGTTGACTGGTAGAGGAACGAATTTTTTTTTTTTGGAAGGAACGAATTAGTTGGACAAAGGTCATCTTTAACTATTCCAAATTTCAAGTTGATACCATTAGTAGTTCTCGAGATATCCAGCTGTGACAGACAGTCAGACAGACAGACTTAGTCACACCATAAGGGTTCCTTTTTACCATTTTGGTACGGAACCCTAAAAAGAGAATGACATTTGACACTGTTACTGTCAGTCATCTGTTAGTCAACTGACAAAAGCGTTTGTTACGTGCGACATATGCACAGATTTTCCGTTTGATCTGTTAAGTTAATGTTAACTGTAATTTGACAGATGGATATGATACATTGCTTCTTTTCTTTGGTAAGTTTTTATTTGTGCCAAAACAAAGTAGCAATGTATCACATACATCTGTCAAATTACAGTTAACATTAACTTCATTGTTTTTAGCCGGTAGACCCGCAGGGGCCCTACCGCCTCACTCAAAGCTTTAGCCAGAGCCACAGAATACATAATAGTACAAGAAAATCCACTCCGCAAAGTCATTTAAATAAATAGCGACTCTATCCCAGACGCAATAAAGTGCTATTCAGGTCGCACACCGCTCCCTTGCCTACAGTTATTTTCACCTAGAAGTTGCCTCTCTTTCTATCGCGTAGCTCTTATTTCTTCTAACGACTTCAGGGTTGTCTTCTTTTAAATAATAATTTATCTGAATACTTAATTTATTACAAGTTATTGTGTTGATAATGTGTACTTTAATGTGAACAAATTACTTTTCAAATAAAACTAGGCTAGGTAGGTATGTACAGTGATTGTAGAGGCCGATTCTCCGAATCAACGCCACATCAGACTATACATATTGAATGTGAGGCAGCCTTTATGCCGCCGTACCGTTGTCGTACAAAAATTATACTTTCTTACGAAATTAAATTGTCATTAATAATTGCTTATTATTTCGTAAGTAGGTAAGTAAGTACCTACCTACTAAATTATTATTTCAATAAATAGTTGATGAAGATTGTTTAGCAAATAAGACAAGTACCTGTCTAAGAATAAACGGACTATTCCTACTAAATACTGACTAGGTTTGTTTGTATCACAGATAATAATAATATACTAGTGAATCTACCTACAAGTAGACAAGCATTCTTCTTACCTTTCGATGTCAATTGGAAGTGTGAAAAACGTGAGGTTTGGATCCTTTTTATTATTGTTAAGGCAGCCCATTGTGATGCAATATGCCTTCATTTTGGTTAAACATGCGAACGCACGACGACGCGACAATACGCGAACGCGGCGCGTGAATGAGTATCGAAATCGAACTACCTAATGTTGCTAAAGTATGCGACCCGGCCGGCCGGCACGCGGCGGCGGCCCTCTGAAATTAGTTCGTCCGAACTTACCCGCCGGCTACTTGTAGCTTTATACCTAAAGAGCGGAGTGCGCCTAGCCTGCCAGAGCGATAGCAATGCTCTGTCCGTCCTTGTCATATCATTACACGATGACAAGGACGGACAGTGCACTGACGTCATAAACCAAAGCCAGAGTCAAAGCGAGAAAGTTAGGCGGTAGACCCGCGGTATTCGTACAAACTGGAGCTAAAGCTAGGGTTCCCTAGGATGACGGTGCCGTCATATTACGGCCGTAATTTAGCGGCGTAGATAGAACTTTTTCTATGTAAACAATACGGCGCGCCATATTTTTTTGGTGCGGGCACATTTGCCTGACGCCACGCGTTAACACGTGTTAATCCGTCGTCAGATGATATCGGTTTTCATAGTAAATGTACATGCACTAGGATCACACTTTTCTTGTAACACGTCCATATAAATACGGCGTGCTAACACGTGGCGTCAGACAAATGTGCCCGCACTTTTAGGGTTAAAAGTGATATTAATATAAGATTCTTGGTTAAAAGTTTGGTTAAAAGGTATACTGGTATACTGTGGTGATGGTGATCGATGAATACACCATGATCGATTACTTAATTAAGTTGTACGAAGTACTTATAATTTCCTTGATAAAACCATGGAAAGTACAGCCCGCGCAGATAGAATAGAACTGGATTTCGGTTAACCGCGCTTGTCTAAGTGAGAGAGTGATATAGGTTTGGTGAAGTAAACATGGTACGATTTAATTTTCAATCGCATTCTTATGGCAATCGATGACTCAGGTATTAGTCTGTTCGAATGTACCCATAGAAAAAAAAGCTTGCTAGCTGTCACTTTGACACTGACAATACAATTGACAAAAAAAGCAAAAGTGTAAAACTGTAAGGTACCTAAAGAAAAGGTGTATTTTTTCCTACGAAAGTAATCACTGCGTTTTACGTGTTGTTTATTGAAATATTCCTTAATTTTCTTTAGAGTTTTCTTAAATTGATATTTTGGACACCTAAATAATTATCCACAACAACATAATTGAAGGGAATAAAAAACAATGGGTGCTGTTTTAGGCCTTTGTTCTGCAGCGCAGGTATGATTTTTACTATCGATTTTGCCTATTTACATAGCTGCATTCCCTTCCACATTTCAAATAGGGACCTTACCTACATGGTGATTTAGATTCCCCAAACCTGACTCTCCAACCAGATTTTTACTAAAGGTAACAATATTTAACGCTATATCAGTAGGTATGAGTATGACGAAGTTGGGAAATACACTTGTAAATTATTATGTCGTAAGTTTTCTTCCAGTACACCATTTTGTTGATTCACATAGTCTTATCAGCGAACTAAAATCTATGGAATAATCTGGGTGGAGCCAGTTGATGATTGCTACAACACCAGTTAATTATTGCTCTCAGCAGAGTTCATTATTAACTTCTTCATTCAAAACCATAACATGAATGACAAGCATACGCAAAACAAAAATCAAAAGTAGATTTATATAAATAAGAAAGAAGAAATTACATTATTAAAGAGTAAACACTACAACGAGGTTTTTCTCTTCAACAAATAAGCATTCTGCTCAAAAAATGGCACCACACGAAAAGTAAAACTAAGTGGATAGACCTAAAAATGCTGGAATTTAATTATGCAGCACAAAGCGTCTGAACACTGGTTGCTTATTAGCGACCATAATTTGTATACTTACTCATAGATATTTTCTATACTTAAACGAAATAAGTTTATTCTGCATATTTTTACTGCCTTCTTTGCATCTTTTACACCATTTGACTATAAAGGACGTCATTTCTAATAAACTCTCTGATTCTGTTTCTCTACAGTACAAACTGCAATTTATTGAAAAGAACTAACGTCAGTCACCGGGTGCGTGACTGGCCCGACTAAAGCTGAGCGGGTTGTACTTTTTCAGCCCCGCAGTGCCATTTTTTAAGCAATATTTGTTTGCAATTATATATTTTAGTTCGCTGGTCTTTATATTGAAATGATCATCAACTTATTAACTTTAATTCCTACTATTCCTTTTTTTAATATTCATAGTCTTACATTTTATAATATTCACAGTCGAGATTATTTCTCCACAAACAAAGCAGATAAGCTATGTGTCATGATCATGACTATTTTTAAATATGTTTATATTGGTTTTTCATTGATAGAATTCAAGAAAACAATAATTTTTGACTAGGTACTTTTATTATTATTTTCTAGTAGGGGAAAACAACCCCGAATAAAAAATTATATAACCATGGAAGCAAAATCTAAAGAGATACTACCCCAGGAGGGTACCTGCGTTAACGCTAGAGAATCCCTCCCTGAGTCTAGCTCACTGCTAGCTCACGGCTGCCCCGCGTATTCTGGGGGCGGGCAAAGTTTTGCCGCAAATGGAACTTGATGATATTGTAGTTAGTAAAGAAACGCTAAAAAAAAAAAAACTTGTCCAACAAGCGTTCCACCCTAGCTTGTTTATAAATAGAACACGAAGCACGTCTCTGTGTAGCAGTAAGACAAAAAACCCAGACGAAGCTGTAACAGATAACCCCAATCACAACATGCAAGGTAGAGATAACCAGAGCGATAAAAGAAATCCTCCAAATTGGCAAAGAGTAACTGCGCCAAGAAACCCAAAACGGAAGAAGCTATCCGAGAGTTCGCCATCCATAGCAACCACAAATAGATATGGAGAACTGCCAGTAGATCTTACTGATGATGGAGAATATGTGTCCCCACCACAAAAAATATTCAAGCCACCACCGATAGTCCTCTACGGCATCGAAGATGTTAATAAACTAACAGAACTACTAAAAACTGTAGCCGAGACCAAAGATTTCACATATAAAATTGTAAACAGAAACCAGCTAAGAGTGAGTAGTACAACCACAGAAACCTATAAGCGTGGAACAATTTGCCAGAACAATTAGTCTCAGCCAACAGCTTGAACCAATTTAAGAATAGATTGGACAAACACCAATTTAAATAAAGTAGAATAGAGCAAAGATTGCAGGATACAGGCACTATCAGTTGCAACAACTGCTCGCCTGTTTAATAATAATAATAATAAACTAACCGAATTAGTACGGGAGCATGGGCTTATTGGTCATACATTTAACAGAAAGGACAAAAGAAACTACAGGATTGTTATTAAAAACCTACATCCCACAACACCTATTAATGCAATAAAAGAGGAAATAGAGCTCACTGGAAATACAGTAGTTGGTGAGATAATAAATTTTAAATATGGACCAGAGAAGAAGTTCTTCTACCTTTTTTGTTAACCTCCTGGCAGGTCCAGAAAATAAAGTTGTGAAGGATCTTAAATATATTTATCACCAGTCAGTCACTATTGAAGACCCAAAAAAACGGAAGTTTATTGCCCAGTGCCAAAGATGCCAACAATACGGCCATACAAAGAACTATTGTATGAGACCCTACAGATGCGTTAAATGCGCTCAACAGCATAAAACATCAGAGTGTCCCAGACGTGACCGAAGTACTCCAGCGATGTGCGCACTATGCCAAGGACCACATCCCGCGAACTACAAGGGATGTGAGGTCTATAGACAAATATCATTCCGAAAAACTTACACGCACAAAAAACCGTCGATGGAGAAACCAAATCTAGCGGAAACCATAATTCCAATGAATGTTACAACATCCCCAGCCAAAAATGACAAAAGAGACAATGAGCCCAGACAATCTTATGCTAAAAAAAAACCATAGCGGCTAAGACTAAAGAGAATTCACCAAACAATACACCGGAAAAGACACAACAAATCAGTGACGACATAAAAGAAGTACTACTCAAATAAACTGAAAAATTCGACTTACTCCTACAACAAATGAGTACCATGATTGGCCTCATGACAACACTAATCAATAAAATGTTAAAATAGATAGCATAAGACTAGCAACTTGGTACTCAAAATGGGTTTGCACCAAACAAAGAAGACGTGCAACTACTGATCGATGAACACAGGCTAGATATATTACTTATCACAGAAAGTCATTGCACAAAAACTAGCAAGATCAATTTTAAGGGCTTCAATACTTACTATACAAACCATCCTGATGGAACGGCTCATGCAGGAACAGCCGTAGTTATCCGAGAAACAATTAAGCACCACCTAATGCCTAAATTCAAGACCGAATACCTTCAAGCTACAACAGTCACTGTAGAAGACAAATGTGGTCTTGTGTATAATGTGTCTTCCGTCTACTGCCCACCGAAACACAAAATAGACAATTCAATGTTCAGTGCTTTCTTCTCCACACTTGGTCACCGATTTATAGCGGGAGGCGACTGGAATGCGAAACACACTCACTGGGCCTCTAGAACTATAACACCTAGAGGTAGACAACTTCTGAATGCTATCACCATAAATCACCTACACTCGATATCAACTGGAGAACCAACATACTGGCCGACTGATCCCAACAAGATTCCTGATCTCTTAGACTTCTTTATAGTGGGAGGTCTATCTAGACATTATCTTAAAGCCGAATCTTGTCTTGATGGTAGTTCAGATCATACGCCTGTTATTCTCACGGTCAGTACTACTCTTATTGAATACGAGACTCAGGCTACACTCAGCAATAAACACACGGATTGGTATGCCTTTCGAGAGTATATAGAAGAACAGATAAATTTGAAAATGGCACTGAAATCGCCAGAAGATATCGAGGAAGCAACTTTATATATAACGCGCCTTATACAAGAGGCTTGTTGGAAATGTACCCCAGATATGACAAGAAAGAATATCTCCACAAACCATCCTCTTGAAATTAAACAGAAAATTTTGGAGAAAAGGCGACTGAGAAGAGTGTGGCACCAAAGCAGGCACCCGATGGACAAAACGGCTTTCAATAAAGCTACTTCTGAACTTAAAACAGCAATATCCGATCTGCAAAATAACACCCTGCAAGCACAACTCGAATCATTGACAGCTACAGCTGCAACAGACTATTCGCTTTGGAAGTTCACGAAGTCACTAGATCGACCTCAAGTACCTAAACCTCCTATAAAAACCAACACAGGTCAATGGGCAAAATCCAGACAAGAAAAGGTGAACGTATTTGCTGAACATCTATCTAAGGTTTTCACGCCAAATGAAGGAGGGGATGATAGACATGTACAAGGCGTATTGAACCAAGTGCTACAACTCGACTTACCACCCAAACCAACATCAACTCGGGAAGTCTGGACCCTAATAAAAAGTTTGAAAGATAGAAAAGCACCTGGATTTGACCTGATCACGAAAGAAGTTCTCAAAGAACTCCCGAAAAAAGCTGTCACTTTCTTAACAGTTTTGTTTAATGGGATCCTGCGTACACAACATTTCCCCTCATTATGGAAGATATCACAAATAATCATGATACATAAAGCGGGAAAACCAGCTCACGAAGTGTCTTCTTACCGACCAATAAGCTTGCTTCCAACGCTTTTCAAATTGTTTGAGATGATTCTAAAACGCAGAATCATGCCAATGCTCTCAGTCAACAAAACAATCCCAGACCACCAATTTGGATTCAGGGAACATCACTCTACTATAGAGCAAGTCCATAGGGTGTGTTCCGTGATAAGAAATACCTTGGAACAGAAGGAGTACTGCTCATCAGCATTCCTAGACATCCAACAAGCATTCGACAAGGTCTGGCATGATGGCCTGCTCTGTAAACTAAAAACAAGTATCTCACATAGCTACTACTTGCTTATGTCATCATATCTGTCAGGTCGGCAATTCCAGGTAAAAGAGGGTAATTTCACATCCCCATTCTATAACATAACGGCGGGGGTACCCCAAGGATCTGTCCTTGGTCCTATACTCTACACCATCTACACATCAGACCTACCAGAAGTACAAGGTACCACAGTAGCTACTTATGCTGATGACACAGCCATTCTGGCAAGCAATAGCGACGCAACCTCTGCCTCAGAAACTCTTCAGAAAGGCCTGGACGAAATCAATAAGTGGCTTAACAAATGGCGGATCAAAGCCAGTGCTAGCAAGTCTGTACAAGTCACATTTACATTGAGACGGAATAACTGTCCACCAGTCAGTCTTGCTGGTAATATGCTACCGCATCATGGTACTGTAAGATACCTTGGTTTGCACTTAGATCGGCGCCTGACTTGGAAGACACATATAAAAACAAAAAGAGATTAGCTAAACATTAGATACAAGAAACTATATTGGTTGCTGGGAAGAAATTCAAAACTGTCAATCAAAAAAAAAAAAAAAAAAATCAAAAAATCATTTATTCAGTCTAGGCTGTTACAAGCACTTGTGAATGTCAAAGAAGCTACGCCATCGGTTCGCAAACCCTGAGCGGGAGACCTTGTAACGAGAAGAACCGGCAAGAAACTCGTCAAGGGCTGCTTTTTTCTCCCTGTATATTTCATACAGAGTCGTCAACATTGAGAAATGAGCTCCACATTTAAAGTGTGGTCATTTTCCATCACAATAATTAACAAAAGTTTGTACACAATGGGTAGGTAGGTTGAAATTAAATACCTACTACATATCGGATAGGTAATTGTGAGAGTAAATAACTTTCAACTAGTTGAGAAATCAGTAATCACTATGTCTGCTACTCGAAAGTGCACCTAAGTTGGCAAAATTTACCAAAAAATACTTGAGACAAGACATAAAAAATAACAATAAAAAACGCAATTCTTACAATTCAATATGCGTTAAGATAGGTACTCAGAAGCAGACCCATTCCCACTGGCAGCACCCGTTCACGAGCATGACGCGTGGACCAGCCATCGCTTCGCTCAACCATATTTGAGGGAACGTAACGACCCGCCCCACACGACACCACCGCAGAAATGATTAAAGAGAGCATGACATACTTAGGCTACCCATCCTAAGGCACTGAATTGAAAACTAATATCCAAAAGCTTTTCATAGGCCTTTACTTACAAAAACTACTGACTATAGAAAGCAAAATGATTGCAATAAAAAAAAAGAGAAATCAAAACAAGGTTTACTTGCCTATTAGTTTTATGTTTTGAGTAAGAAGTGCCATACATATTGATAACATCAAACAGAGAAAAAAAAATATAAATATACGTAATAATAAAAAAATATAAATAGACAATAAGCTCCTTATCTACACAAGCATACTGAAACCATGTTGGATGTACGGTATACAGCTCTGGGGCAGTGCTAGCGACTCAAATATAAACATTCTCCAACGATTTCAAAATATAATTTTAAGAAATATAGCAAATGTCCCATGGTTTACAACAAACAAAGAGATCCATGAGAATTTGCAAGTGTCTACCATAAAGGAAGAGATTAGAAACTCCACAGTGACCTACAAAAGGAGATTGAGTAACCATCCAAATGAACTGGCTTGCCAGCTTTTGTACGGCAGAAGAGACACACGACTGAAGCGCCGAAATATATTAGAACTGGACGAGATGTCAATTTAAAAATAAAGGGTAGATAGCTCCATTGGGAGCTACACTCGTCAATTCCACTACCTTCATCAAATTTGCTCATAGTCTACGACTGATCGCAGATGCAACAGACAAAAGAAAAAAAAAATTTTCTAGTTACCCTATTTTATATTCCAAAACTAAAAAGGTACCTATAAGATGAATTGAACAACAATTTGAGATATAATATGAGTAGGTGATTATTGGGCATTCTGGAACACTTTCACTCCAGCGATCTCACGTCCGTTCGATCACTGTCATGAAGTGTTCCAGACTGCCCAATAATCACCTCGATCACTGTGGTAAAAACTGTTCCAGAAAGCCCAGTTAAATGTATGAAAATATGTGTAGGCTAAACTAACCTCGTTCCTACCTACTCGCGATGAATAAATATAAAATTGTATGTAAAACTTACATGTTGCTCAGCTCACTGCACACCAATAAATTTTTTATTGCACTCATTATACTTAATATAAGTGATTTATGCACGATTGCTGAAGCCGATAATGGATCACACTCGGCGGCTGACATTATGGAACTTATCGTTTTGTTTTAGACCGATTGTTCGTGTCAGTGGCCAAATTTGGTTGGTGGCACCAAAAGTCGAATTTCGATCATAACGCTTAGGAAAATACCATTCTTCGGCCGATTGCTCGTGCCCATCGCCCATTGGCTGGTGGCACCTCAGAAATGAATTTCCATCGCGATACGATTAAGAACATCGGATAATAGTCAATGCCAAAGCTGAGGAAATTATCATTCTTCGGCTGATTGCTCGTGCCGGTCACCCAGTGGTTAGTGGCACCCAGATACGATAATTCCAAAACTAAGGCAAATATACCTCCGACGAACTCAACAGGTAAGTATTCTTCAGGCAGATTGCTCATGCCGGTGACCAAATTTGGTTGGCGACACCTAAAACAACGAAAAGATTACCACATTATGCCGCCATCGAGAGATGGGTGACCGCCCATCTATCCGGTTTTCGGGTGTTCTCATAACCTGCACTGCACTGTTCACTTACGCGGACGACAAGACTATGACTTGATTGCAAGTTCATTGCGTCACGGTTCAAACTGTGTGATTGAAAAAATTCGCACATAATGCATTGAGTTAAGGAATGGTTTGAAATGGAATATATAATTCACTTATCACGTTTAGTCTATGCAGTGGCATTGACTTTTGTAAGGTAAGCAAATAGGTAAGCCACATTACCACCGTGAGAATAAATTCGCAACATGAACTAGTTAGAGCACATGGTTTGTCTCGTTATTTTTATTTTTATTATATTTGAAAGTTTTTTATTTATTTTTCATAAAATATAATCATTGAGTTGTTTGAATACCGTCAGAAAACCAAGTTAATAATAAATAAAATAATGAGCTTCGTTAAACGTGTATTTTTGGCACAAATTGACTTAGGCCTCTTGTAAAACGAAATAACAAATTTTTGTTATAAGTAAGAAATATTTATGTTAAACCTCATAACAAGTTATACAAAGTCAACAAATGAATCCGTTGATCCATTTTTTATCATTACACTTTTGAAAAACATAACTTTTCGTCATTACATTAGGCTTAATAAACTGTGCTTAGGTATTACTGAAATAAATATTTTTACTTTAAACTTGCTTTGTGATATAAATAAGCTGACCAAACGATGTCCCAAGCGTGTATAAAACATAGTTTCATAAATCATCTAATCTTTTCTGAGCCATTATTGTAATATTATATCAAATTAATATTATATCTGAGGGAATCGAACCCGTTGAAGTTTAACTGCTACCACCGCTAAGCCACTCGATTATAACCAACGATGCAGGTACTAGCAGTTAGCTGTGATAAAGCCGTGTGTAGACAATGCAGCTTTGTTTTGGACTACAGACCTATAATATTAGTGCGCTTACGGATATTATTACATAGTTACAATAAAATTAATTTAGGTGTTTGGTTTTATTTGATGATTGCGATTAGTCGAATGGGTATTACCTATCTCTGACTTAAATGCATGTTTCGAGTTCGAGTTTTGTGTGGATATTTCGTGATGAAGATAAATTTTGCATTTTTTAAGTAGTCATTGTTTTAGATAGGTAGGTACTTATTTAAGGATGGCTTTCGTTTTAGTACTAGCTTCTTAGTTTTTTTAATACCTACCTAATCGATGCAATCGGGAAAAAACTTAGGTTCGTACTTATTTAATGTAACTTTATTCAGGTATTACAAAATAATCATTTAAACTATTTAACTACCTAAAATACACAAATGTGAAAAAAAAATCAATAGAGTAAGACATTATCATTTTAACTATTGTGTACATAGCCTTAACTGCATATTGTCGGCTTATTTGAATATCAAGTTTGCGACATTAATATGATACTATATCCGTTCCGTAAAATGAAACGTTTATTTTGCAAATACTTAATAATTACGATTAACTTTGGTAAAATATGTAAATAACGATTTTCAGTGGTTGTAAACCGTTACGTGTTTATATTTAATACATTATATTTTAATAGAAAATTTGGAACTAAATTATCCGAGGAAAAATTAGTTTGATGTTTATCTTATATCATTATCACATGAGGAGTGACAAGAACCTGTAAATCAGTTTCAGGTCCAGTTAATTTTATTTATTTTTTGTGGTGCTCTGTCAAATAAAATATTTAATATTAAAAAACGACAAAAAGTTTCGTATTTTTTTCCCTACAGTATAATTTTCTATTAAACTGAGGATTTATTCAAATAATAAATACGCGAACATATTGAAAAGTTTTTCACCCCTGGTTATGAAATTATTGAAGAGTCGGCAAAAACAACCTATTTAAAACGATTTCCGATCAATAAGTGTCACAAATTGTGGTGCTGCTCCGTCACTATTAGCGAAGACACTCTGCCTCTCCGTCACCAGCGGTTCGCCAGTCATCGATCCTACTGCTCCATCCTCTCTCTGCGAGAGCACTCTGCCGGCCCCCGCCCAGCGCCAGCGCCCCGCCCGCCCACACGCTGACCATCAGCCAGCTGCTCTGCCATCACCACAAGCTCACCGTACAACTCACACCAGCAAAACGAGGATCCGTGCTATTGCAATAATGTTCGTAAGTTGTTATTTTACTAAATGATTGAATACTAATCCGATAAGGTAAGTTTGTAAATGTGTTAAAGTTACTATCATGTTTGCGTCAAGAGTTTTAAATCTCGATCTTATTACTTTACCACTATGATATCAAACGCGATGGTAACTTTTGCATATTTACAAACTTACACTCAACCCTCTGTTCAATTTAAGTTTCAAACGTAATTAAAAGGAAATAATTTTTTATCGAATCTAAAATTATTCGGGAGTAAATTTTATCACAAATTCTGTAAATTATTGTTAGCTTTATCTAATGTTGTGTAATAATAACTTCCAGGTCGGACTCAGAATACTACAACAATAAGCGCAGCAAAGGCGCTAAAAAACAGGTCGTGGAAGATTTCGTCGAATCGGACACCGATGGGGAAACGACTTCCAAAGTAACGTATGTATTAAATAAACATACTTGCACTTTCTATTAAAAGATTCTCTTAAATCAGTTTTATAGTTAAATACATTTACAACAAACTTTTTTTCATTTACAATATTTAGATTATATACTATTTTATGACTAAGTTTATTCAACATGTAATCTTGACGTACATTTATAATATGATATTGACTGTAGTATCGTTGGTCGTTTATTTATACCTAGTTTTTTTTTAGTTCCAAGAAAGAGCCGAAACCTGCAAAAGCGGTAAAAAGGAAGGCGCCAACATCAAAAAAAACACCTGCATCGGCTGCAACAAAGTCAACTGGGTGGCAAATTGACTCAGACAGTGAGGAAGAGGCGGTGGCTCGACGACGAGGCAGCGAGCGCCAGCCCTTGCAGTCGTGCTTGTCGCGGCGTGTCGCCGACGGGGTCCTGCGCCGCACCGCCCAGAGAGACGGTGATACTTACATTGAAGTAAAGGTATATAACACCAAGGAGATATTAAAGGTCGAGCCCAAAGATCGCTGGGAACAGGCGGTAATCTCCCTGAAATATCAAGCAGATTCCGATGCTCCAGAGCTGATTCCACTTAAGGAGGCGCTCAAGCTCTGCAAAAAAAACTTCACAGAGGAAGGCAAATTTTTTAGTACTAAGAAAAAGTAATAACTTAATATAGGAAATATATATTTTTATTAACTTTTATGTTTTAGGATATTTTTTGTGTTTTTGATTTTATATTTAAGATACCTACCTTACTTTAATGTTGTAGTCTACTACTAAATAAATAAATAAAATAAATAGATGAACAAATAACAAACATTTACTTAAGTACTCTATTCCTTTAAAATAAATAATATTTTATTTTGTACATATTATATTAAAAAATAAAATACATAAGTAGGAATTATTATACCTATTCAACCAGTCCATTCAATAAAATATCACAGATTTTGGCAGCCTTAGGATTAGTTCGCTTTTATTATATTATTTCTACTACTTAACGATATGGCAAACAAAACAGTGTATTGCACAGTTTGTGACATATCCGTTAAAAGTAAAGCATTCTCAGCCCATTTGCGGAGCAATATCCATAAAAATAATAGTTCCATCGAAATAAGTGACGGAATTGAAAAAATAAGCAGTGCATTCCGAAGTCGGATCGCATCGTACAGGGTTCGGGCGCCGACGACGGCTGATAGCGGCGACGACACGAATGACGTCAGCGTGTGTCCGCCGGCTGAGTTCCTGTCTCAGCTTCGCTCTCGCGTGCATAACTTGTTAGCTGCAAGACAGGCAACCTATAGTACTATTAAGGTGAATTTTGAATTTTTCGCCGAGTTTAAGCTACCAAAAACTAGCGCTAGTGAAATTAAATCATTTCCTTTTGGTCAAAATGTTGTGTTGCATCATAATTATGATTTTAATGATCTGTTTTCGAAAATTGTTAGCTCCATTGAAACAAGTATTGAAGAATTTGAGGAAAAAGATAGCGGTTGGTCTTTTGTAAGAAATTTATACTTAGAGGTTAATATCAACAAGTATAATCCATTGAGAGCCGCCCGGTTTATTGAGTTGCCGCGAAATTTAAAACTAAAGCATGCTTGCATTAACATACAAAATAATGACTCCTTCTGCTTTTTATGGTGCATAGTAGCCGCTTTGTTTCCAGCTAAGAACAATGCACACCGAACATCTTCATATCCTCACTTTGAGAATGTTCTGAATATTCAAAATATGACGTATCCAGTTGGGTTTTCGGATATTAAGATTTTCGAGAAAAATAATCACCAAATCAGCGTTAATGTGTACGGTCTCGCAAACAAGTCTAACATTGTTGGGCCCCTCTATAAAACGCAGAGCAAAAGGAAACATCATGTCAACTTATTACTATTAGAAAAAGGCGAATTTAAACATTATTGTTTGATAAAAAATTTGAGTAGATTACTTAGACCTCAGTTAACAAAACATCACGGAAAAATTTTCTTTTGTGACGATTGTATGATATTTTTTAATAGCGACCAAAATTTGAATACTCATATTTGTAGCGGTGTCCGGACAGTGTTGCCTGATCCAGGCACTGTTATTCAATTCAAACATTTCGATAGAATGCAAGATATGCCATTTGTAATATATGCGGATTTCGAATCCTTATTAGTGCCTGAATCAAGTAGTGATGGATTGCTCTCGAATAATACATCCATTTTACAAAAACATTTGCCTGCCACATTTGCATATTACGTTGTTTGTTCGTATGATAGCTCTCGAAATAAATACATGTCATATCGTGGTCAGGATTGTGTTGAAAAGTTTCTTGAATATCTTGGCGAAGATGTAACTAATATACACAAGATTTTAAAACAAACGATTCCAATGACTTCACTAACATCTGATGAGCAAAAGTGCTTTGATGATTCAAAATATTGTTTCCTTTGTGATCAGTTATTGTTCGACGATAAAGTTAGAGATCATTGTCATTTGACAGGAAAATATCGTGGTGCAGCGCATTCTTATTGCAACTTACAATATTGTGTGCCAAAATTCATTCCAGTATTTTTTCATAATTTATCCGGGTACGATAGTCATTTATTTATTCGGCAGTTGGGAGCGACACCGGGTAACATTAAAGTTATAGCTAAAACTAAGGAAAACTACATATCCTTTACAAAGTTTTTTAGTATAGGACGCGAGGAATACATGCCAGTTAGATTTGTAGATTCATTCAAATTTTTAGGTACTAGTTTAGAAAAGCTTGCAGGAAATTTAAATAAAAATGATTTTTTTCACTTACATCACTTTTTTCCTAAAATGGAACATTTTGATTTACTTAGACGTAAAGGTGTGTATCCATATGAGTATATGACAAATTGGAATTGCTTTAAAGAAGACAGGTTACCACCACGAAAGTGTTTTTATAGTAGTTTAACCGATGAACTTGTTTCAGAGTCAGATTATTGTCATGCTCAATGTGTTTGGAAAACGTTCAATTTAAAAAATCTAGGCGAATATACTGATTTATATCTCAAAACCGATGTCATTTTACTTGCCGATGTTTTTGAAAACTTTCGTCGAACTTGTAAAATTAATTACAGATTAGATCCTGCATTTTACATGACGGCACCTGGCCTAAGTTTTGACGCAATGTTACTTAAAACTAAAGTAAAATTGGAACTTATAGAAAATCTAGAAATTTTACGTATGATTCAAAAAGGAATCCGTGGTGGTGTGTGTTTGTGCTCTACTAGATACGCTAAGGCGAATAACAAGTACATATCAAATTACGATCCGTCTATGCCCGATAATTATTTACTGTACATTGATTGTAATAACTTATATGGTTATGCAATGTGTTCTTATTTGCCTTATTCAAATTTCGAACTCATTAGCCAAACGGAAATTAGTGAACTTAATATTCTCCATGTACCTAATGATTCAGAGTTTGGTTATATCTTAGAAGTAGATTTAGAGTACCCAGAGCATCTACACGATTTGCACAATGACTTACCTTTTTGTCCCCAGAAATTTACACCACCCAGTTCTAAAAATCCTAAACTAATTCCAAATTTGTACGATAAATTTTATTACGTAATTCACTACGTGCATTTGAAAACGTGCTTAAAACATGGTTTACTGTTAAAAAAAATTCATAGAGTAATTAAATTCAAACAAAGCCCATTTCTTAAGCAATATATAGATTTGAATACGGAACTGCGTCAAAAGGCTAAGTCAACATTTGAACAGGACTTTTTCAAATTATTAAATAATAGTATTTTTGGGAAAACTTTAGAGGATACTGAAAAAAGATTGAGCGTTTATTTAGTCAATAAGTGGAATGACATCAGAAATAAAACTAAAAAATGCTATACAGCTGAGCAATTAATTTCAAGACCAAATTTTCATAGCTGTACTGTTTTCGCAGAAAATTTTGTAGCTGTGCAAATGAAACCAGAGTCAGTGATTTTAGATAAACCTATTTACATAGGATTCACTGTTCTAGAAATATCCAAAAATCACATGTATGATTTCCACTACTCTATTACAAAACCGTTTTATGGTTCCAATTTAAAACTATGTTACACCGATACTGATAGTTTTTTGTACTCTATCGAGGCAACGGACATTTACGAAGACATAAAATCCAATTTTCAACAGTACTTTGACACGAGCAATTACACGGAAAATAATCAGTATAATATAGTTCCGAGGAACAAAAAGGTTCCTGGATTATTTAAAGATGAGATGGGAGGGCAACTTATCGTTGAATTTGTGGGTTTGAGATCTAAGTTATATTGTGTAAAAACTCAAGACAAAGAGATAAAAAAGGCAAAAGGGGTTAAAAAATCTGTAGTTAAAAAAATTGATTTTAAAGATTATAATAAAGTGCTACTTCTTAATAAGTCACTTAAGAAGAAAAATGTATTATTCAAGTCTTTAAAACACGAGATTTTTACGCAAGCCGTTAACAAAGTTGCTCTATCTTCAAATGATGATAAACGCATTGTACTTAAAGATAAAATATCTACTTTATCCTGGGGACATAAATCAAGCTTTTTCTAAATTTTGTTTTGTTTGGACTGGTTGAAAAAATAATAGAGTAACTAGTGTAGGTACATTTTAATGTCAATTTGTTATGTTATATATATTATAAATGTATAATTTATCAATATGTATGATTAGTTTACAAATCGTGAATGGCAGAGTTAAGTAAAATTTATGCTGATTTTTGTATCACTATACAGTCTTAAACTATGTTCTGTATCCTTGTAATAATCAAATAAATAAATAAAAATGTACCTACCTACTTAATTATGGCAAAAAAAAAGTTTGTTTGATAATGTATGTTGTACTTAGTATAGGTAGGTTAATGATACTTAAAATAAATAGTATGTATGTAAGATGTTGTTTTATTCTGAATCTAATTACCTTTTACCATTTTACTTCAAAGCCACCGAGGATTTATAAAATATAAGTGACAAAAATCAAGTTCTAACTTGTCTAATTCTGAATGCATCGCGGCACGTGTTTGCCGCTTTGTCAGCAATACCTACGTTTCCACTTACATAAAATGCACACAATAACATATTAAGGTATCGACATGAGGAGCAAGTTCTAACTTGTCCAATTTTAGAAGCTGTGTCAGCTATAGGTTTACATACAAACTCACACGCTCACAAATTAAAGGTATAAATATTCGTGTTAATATCAAATGTATATTTATTTTTATAAGAACTTCAAAGATGGTAAGTTGCTTTTTAAATATAATTGAATGTATTTACTAAATATAGGAATCTGTTCGCTTTTAAAAATATGAATCATATTATTTCTTTCAGGCCATGTCAGTGAACACCGAGCATGAAGACCTACGGTCACCATCTCCGGTCTTACATGACGCGCAGGACCCGCTAGAAGGATGGACGCAGATGATCTCGCCTTGGGTTGTAGAGCCGCAACACGAACAAACGCCGTTGGAGCTCAAAATCCGAAAGGCGGCGTGTGACCCGCTGAAGAGGAAACGAAAGAAGAGGTCGTCCTTCCTCAAACACAACACACAGCAGTCGTTCGTAATGAAAAGTCCGCCGAAGAAAGGACGACGTCTCATCAAAATTGAGATTATAGACCTCGAGCAAGAAGCGTTGGGTGACTCGTCGGAGGATGCCCTACTGTCTGCGCAGTATGTGGTGTCGGAAGACATGGACCAGATTATGGACCAGGCGGAAGGTCTCATAAATAATATATCAAAAAAAATATGTGGCTATAGCTATAGTTTTTAAAGCTATGAATCAAATTATTTTTGTAAATTAAAGTTCTCATGTAGGTTTTATGCGTAACATCTCTTGTTACTCATAAACCTATAGAGATACACTTAAAAATAATACCTACTTACATTTATAATTTTTGAATGCTGTACAAATGTAAAACGTTTTTACTATGTAATTAAGGTTTATTTTATAAGAATGTCATTTAAATATTTTTTAATAAATTAAACTTTAAAGGAATGATATCGCTTTATTTCTCAATTAAAGGTATTCAGGTAGGTAAATGAAAAAAAGTTTTAATAGTACACTTATTTATTTATTTAAAAAATCATACATTGATATTTTATTCTCTAATAACCATTTTCTTATACAAATTACATTTTTCAAAGCACAATATTTGATATGGTTAAAACAATTGTATGCAAACATATCTTTACAGTAAAGCTTACTTAGAGTTTCTAGATTAGGTATACCCTTAACACTTATATCTAAAACATTTTCATGACCACATAATTCACGCACCCATTTAACTTTTTCGTCTCCTTTCACTATGATTTTGCGTTCTCTGAGGTAAGGTTTAATGAGTCTTTTAAATTCTCTGTAGTCAATATATCCCTCACTCCATCGGTATCCTCGGTTTCTTTCTATCCACCAAACATGTTTCCTCTCTTCGAGAGTCAGTGTAGAGAATGGATATGGAGGTTTAATTAAAAAGATTTGAGTGTGTTCAGATGTGCCTATAACTAATTCTTTTAATATGAATTCATTTTTATCATTTTTAAATCCTTGCACATCCACTATTATAATATCTTTATTCATGATAGTTTTTTAACGATGTTACTCAGAGGCTTATATTCAAATATGCAGTCGTTCAGTATAAGGCAATATGCGGCGGTCTGATCAGGTATCTCTTGATCTGCTTCTATTTCAACACGAACGTCAATTGATCCCTTCAGCGTTTCGTGTTGGCGAGAACAGTCAATAACAAATAAAGGAGAAATTTCTTTGAACTCTTTCAAACTCAACAACGGCTCTGGTCTACGACCATGATAAGACTGCTGAAATCTTGCATACTGTTCGTATATTAATGAAAACTTGTTGTCGGCAAAATTAATATTCAGTCCTTCATAAGGGTAATATGATGAATTTAAAAATACTCTTACATCACGAATAAAGCAATGATCGAACTCTGCCATAGACTCTTTCGCATTATGTTTACGGTTAGTTTGCAAAGCAATAACTACAAATCGTGGTTTTTCAATCTGTGATGAGGTTTTAATAGACCAAGCGTGTTTACGTGTTTTGGGTAGTAATGGATACTCATACAAGTCCCAATTACGAAATGCTACTGTAATGGGACGATCTTTTTCTAAATGCTTTAATAAATTAATTCTTTCGCGGTCTGATACTTTAATATGCGGAACTCGCCAGACAATTTTACTTATTATTATATCCTCCACAACTTCATCGGTATTTAGTTTTAAAGCATTGAGATTTGTATTGCTTCTCAATAGTACTAACTCATGTTTACAGTTAATTATGATTTTTTCATAATCTTCTGCAAAGCCTAATATTTTGTTCAGAGGTATTGATGCAGAGAATACTCCATTGTTGACACTGGTCGTACCTGTAGGTGACCAGCCCCAAACTTTTGCACATTTCGATTCATTTTCATTCAACGAAAGATAAGATTTTATAGTTGTAGAAATCCCTGCATTTTTTACCTTATCTATTTCTACACCATTTAATTCATATCGAATATCTTGAAAAAGAAACAATGCTGGGTTATTAACAAAATGCACACTTGTCACTCTTTCTTTTTGTTTAGTAGTACTGTTATACTTATACACATTGACTCCGCCCTCAATGTACAAACTGCTTAGTGCAGGCAACACATACAAATCTTGCTGATTAATAGGTATTCGTATTTCATCGTTCTTGTTAAAACTTGTTACATATGGTTTATACGAATGATATTCGAAACTTTCGATGCTGTTGTCGTGCGATGCCGGTTGAGTAATATTTAAAATATTCATTTTAACAAGCCCAGTAGTTTTAAAAATTCCTTATTGCTTTTGGTTAGCTTCTTCTTTAAACGAAGCGGTGTTCTTTTCTGAGAGGATCTTTTAGAACTGACTTGAACAGTAGATGCGGATGGGGTTTTATTGAAATTTAACATTTTTTTCTAAAGTGTAAATACAGCTGTACTTCTTCACCGCGTAAATTGATCTGCTTATTTTCAGCGTCCAACAACCTTATGTTAATAGCGTTGATTGAACTTTGATTGACGGGAAAATAAATTAAGTTTTTGGGTATTTCGATGATTCTATAACCCGGTGGCACGTTAGGCACAAATTCGTAAATAATGTGACTGGCTTTTCCGTTCACAAATGAGCCGCTGATGACATCACATTCGATGCGCACTACAGTTGTTGATAAAATGCTGACGGGATACCGAGATTCGGTGCTTATATTAGCTTTTATTGTATCCATACCAAAGCCCAAAATTTTACCAAGAGAATCATTTTTATCGAAGTACACATTTTCGGAACAGTAAATACAAGTTTTTAATGTGTTATTATTGCAAGTTAATTTTAGCGCAGCATTCTTAATGTTACTTTTCAAAAAATCACAAATATCTTGAAGTTCATAGGACCCTTCAGGTATTTCGATAACTCTATCACTACCATAATAAAATTTATTATTTCTTTCATCTATGTTCGGGATAGAATTAAAAGTTGAAAAATATAAGAGTCCACACTCATATTCTCCGCGTAATTGCAAGGTTGGCGAGTAATTTGTTATTAACGATTCTCCTCTACCAGTTATTGACACAGTGAAAGACATTTTTGTACTGATAAGTTTTTTTATTTCATTATCAATTTAAAGGTTTTTTCCAATAGTCTCTTAAAAATTTTAAACAAAGATGGCCACAGTTTATAGTGCCAAACTTTTGATACTGTACATAATTATAGTTTATAGACATGTACCTTAAATAATTTAGCAATTCTAACGGTGGCTTAAGATTGCCAAAACTATCAAAATATTCACAGTAGTCATTATGCTTAACGTAGGCTACCCAATGGGTTCCGGGATTATCAGAACTATCTAAATTTATTATAGCACACTCGATCTTTCGTGGTTTTGAAGGCAGTGCATCTCTCATGAAAACTCCTCGAAAGTGTGGAATATCAGAAGCATGCTCTAATATATCGAAATTAGTGAGAGCACGTCTGGGTAGCCGTTTCATTAGTTTTTTGAAGGGTTCAGATATAAACCAGCTCCTTTTTTATGAGGCTTGATATACAGTCCTTTTCCTAAAGCTACAGCTTCCATCATCTTGTTATGCCTTTCAGATTCTTGAAGATTTTTCTGAGCAGCCTTGTAATCATTGACAGCCTTTGCTATACCAGCTGCACCTCCAGCAAGTGAACCTAGAGCTGATAATCCAGCGAAGATTGGAATAAGAGGCAAGAAACCTCCACTTTTTGGAATAGGAATACACCGTGGCAACCGTATTCCTTTTTTATTTGTAAACAATTTTTTGGCGGCTGCATGCGCGTATTTTATAGCTGTACGATTGTCTTTAGATTTTAATTTTTTTATTTGTGATTGTATTTTTTTTACAACTGACATAAAAGACCGAACACCAGCACCAGCTTTAAGTTTTGCTTTCATTGCATTTTTTACAATCCATGAAGCTATTTTTTCTCGTTTCCCAGCATCATTTGATTTCAATCTTTTCTTAGCCATATTCAAAAGTTGTAAATCAGCTTTATGTCGAACACTCAAGTCACTGTTATTATAGGCGATATCGTGATACATACAAGCTTCATCTAATTTATTTATACCTCGATCACCTCTTAGTAACCGTTTTTGAAGTTTTGTTCCGGGGCCACAAAACTGATAACCAGGGATATGTAACTCAAACGGTAAGTTATTTATTAAGTTGTTTATAATACCACTTCCTTCCTTCATCGATGTTCTTAAAGTGAGTTCAATCTAATTACATCGCTTCATTTATATTACAAAACTAGCGCATTTTTATCTACCCAACTATTCTCTTCATCGCTGAGACCTAACCATTTTACAAAAAGTTTTCTACCTTTTCTTTTTATAACTTTTTCAATGAGATAAAGATCAGGAAATTTAGTTCTTTGTAATTCATATTCGTAGAAAGATCCTAAAATCATCTGTTTGTGTTTATCTTCTAAATGGTAAGTAGGTGGATTCGTATGATTAACCTTAATTATTACAAATATCTCGGTAGACCAGTTAGGGGTGTAACCCTTGTAAAAATCTCCTTTATATTTGCTAATACGAACATGATCACCAAGTTGAAACTTAGGTTTGCGATCTATCTTAGGTCTTTGTGTTTTAATAATGTTAGACTTTACAACCATCTGGTTTACTTTGTTGACTTCAACAGGTTTAAATTTAGTTATACGGTGAGTAGTATTATTATAGATTTCTACAACTGAATTTAAATTTTGCCCCAACCATTGGTAATGACCGTGCAAACTGAAAAGTTTGTAAATTTTATGTTTTAAAGTACGTATTACTCGTTCTACAATAGAAGCTTTTTTTACAGAGTAGGTAGAATAATGATTTATATGATATTCTTCTAATAATTTTTTGAAAGTATCATTATAAAACTCTTTGCCTAAGTCAGTTTGTAAATATTTAGGTTTTCGTGATGAATTTGTTAGTATCTCTTGCAGCGCATGTGTCACACATTTTTTGTCTTTTGATTTTAAAGGATTTACCCACACATATTTTGATAAAGTATCTATTACTATCAAAATGTATTTGAATCCTTTATTGGAATGTGCAAATTTCTGGAAATCCATAAGGTCAGCTTGCCATAAATCATCTATTCCTTTTATGATTGTACATCGACGCGGGAAATTTCTTCTTGCTGCTTTGTGAAGTTCATTGACGATGTCTTTTTTACTCATTTTAATTTTTTAGTTTAATCAAATTATCTATCTCTGTTTTCGTATAATATAAATTACCTAGACGATTTGAAGTCACCTTTTCCAAGCTATTTAGGTATTTTTTAACATCAAGAGATACTTTTTTAATTTCGTCTCTTAGTTCTTGAACTGTTTTATCTAAATAAGCTTTATTTACTGCTTCGTCGTCTTCGTCTGGAGACGTTAAACCTTTCAATTTTGATGATTTTAAATCGTAGTGTCCTGTATCTGACTTCACTAATGTATCGCTGGAGGTATCAATATATTCTGCTAATCGTAGACGCTTATGAACATGATGACCAAACTTGTCAATGTTCATTGCTGCTCTGGTGACTTTTTCATACTGATCCATTTTCCTGTCAAACGTTCTTTATATTTTAAATTCTTGATTATTCCTGCTTCCCACAGTTCTTCAATAATTGCGACAATTTCATTGTCTAAGCCAGTGTTACCCGCATCTCGTGAGGCTAGTAATATTTTTAATCGTTCTACTAACTCATTTGGATCATCCCAATAAACCAAATCAGTATTCTTTTTCACTTTTTTTAGTACCTTAATACCTTCTCCATGCGAAAGACTCTCTACACTTGTAGTTGCATTTCTAGCAAACTTAAATAGAGGTTTTATGATGTTCATGTACTTAAAACCTTTATTGCTGTTTATTGGTTTGGATGAATCATAATTGCGTCTGTGTGCATTGGTTTCTAATAAAAGTAGTTTATAGTTATGTAAATCTTCCTCAGTAGTTATATCTAAATTTGGTTTCTTTTTAAACAAGAGCTCTTTTAATCCATCTGTTTTATTCAATGTGTACGTTCCTATTTTTAGGATGTTGCCATCGTCATAGACGCGGGTTTTACCAAGCATCAATTTTCCGCGTTCATTTCTAATTCCAAAAGGTATATTACCCATTACATCCGAAGAAGTTGACCACGATATTGTATGTTCTTTAACGTTTGGTGATGACTGCATAGACTTGAATGACCCCTCGCTGATATTGTGATCTTCAGAAGGCAATACTGTAAGTGTTTTATTTTCGTGTAAGTTGCTATCAGATTCTATTTCTTCTTCACTGTAATCTTCATGAAAATCTTCACTTGAAGAGGACAAGGTATCGATATAATCTTTCTTATTTTTTTTCACAGACTGTTTTTCATTCCCTTGATGCTTTTCTTCATTTTTATTTGCTAACAAGTTAAGTGGTTCGACTATGGGCTTAAATATGGTTTCCAGGGCAATACTATTCGAATTTTTTGCTTCCTTTATCATTTCAACTTTTCTTTTTACAGCTGCAGCAGATTTCACGATTTTTTGTTTCAGATTTTTCTCCATTTTAGATAAGATACTGCTTGGTTCTGAATCACGAATGAGAGTGATTTATTCATAGTGTAACAACCTGTTATGTACTTTAGTCCAGTATTATAAATGTATCAAATGTCAATCTGTAGCATCCGTTATTTCTTTGACAATCCTTATTTATCACAAGATAATTGTAAGGCTTATTCCAAACAGCTGAGCACATTTCTCGAAATTGGGCCCAAGACATATCAGAACCAACATGTTCATCATAAACATGTTTTAAATTAATATCATCTTGTTTAAATAATATAACCAGATTCGCATTGTCCCTTACAAGCTGTTTGGGTATTTTAGTATAAGTCTGATTTATATAAAAACAATCAATGTTCTTATGACGTCCCATTGCAAAATAATCCCTTATGTTACTTTGATTTTCACAAGCAACGTCGTCGAAAATGATAATAGAATCAGGTAAAGCCTCATGCGGACTCAATATTTCACTGTTATGATTATATTTATTATATGAAATTTCTGGCACCCTATCTAAAACTTTTTCTAGAAATAAGTATTTTGTCTGGTACAAGGATTTTGAATAAACATACAGGTTACGAAAATGTAGACCCTCTTTATGCAGCAATAAACTTATGACTAAATTGGTTTTCCCACAGTTTGATGGACCACAAACGACACAGCGAATTGTATTTGGTAGTAATCTACCATGTCGATTTGACTCAGTTGGTAACGGAGAGCATAGGCACTCTAACTTTAAGGATTGTTTTTGTTTTACAAACTTCATTATCAGCTGACAGTTCTACAAGACTATAGAGCTACGAGGTTTGCAATTGAATGCGTTAAAAATAATGATGCATAGATATTATATAAACAGACGATCTAATTTCACAGAGGATGCCAATCGTGCAATTTCACTAATCTTTTATAAGAGCTAGTGGAATTAAGTGATGTGGCACGGAAATATTATAGAACAGGCCGTCACTGGCTAGCACGATTTTTAAAACTGATTACTGGGCTTTCTGAAACAGTTTTTACCACAGCGATCGAGGTGATTATTGGGCAGTCTGGAACACTTCACGACAGTGATCGAACGGACGTGAGATCGCTGGAGAGAAAGTGTTCCAGAATGCCCAATAATCACCTACTAATATGATTAGATTAACTATGTACCTACAACAGAAGTGACCAAATTTAGATTCATTCATTTTAATTTGTAAAATTTACTCTTTGCCATAACATTCTCCATTTTCAGTTATATTAAGTAACTTAATACATTCTCCAGTTAAGTTGCCGCTCTGTTGTACCACAGGATAGATAATAGTACTAGCGTACAGAAGTTGCACTCCGCAATATCGTTTAAATAAATTGCGACTCTTGCTCTGACACAATAATGTACAATTCAGGTCGCACGGCGCTCCCATCCCATGGCTTGTCCATCAGCCATTTTTTGATGTCCCCACTGCTGGGGCACAGGTTTTTAAAATTAGACAATAGCCCCCCTGGTTGTACATAGTTAAATTAATCACATTTTAGACTACCTTCTAATAAGTAATAATGTTACCACTGCCATTGTTTACTATACTTTCTTTAGTAGTCATATTGATTTGATAAAGCTAGGGAACTATAGGTCTAACTGAATACTTAATTTTAGTCAAATTATTTGTATGACTGTTTGTTTCTTTACAATAAATAAATGAATCAGTGCATATAAGTTTTCCTTATAGTTAAACTATCTTCTATATACTTCTTTACTATCTGCCTGCCTAGCATGACCGATTTATATCGCGTGATATAGCATTTTATCGACACTCAACTGTCAAACTCCTTTGTCTTTTTGACAGTTAATCGTGATAAAACGCTATATCACGCGATATAAATCGGTCATGCTAGTCAGCCAGATAGTAAAGATATTTTTGTTGAAATCACATTAGTTGCTGACATATTTAAAATTAAGATAAATAATATGGTGGTTGGTATTGGTATGATATTTTATTAATATTAGAGATTGTGAAATCAAAAAAGTCAATTAAGTTAGTAGATTATGTTCTTATTAAATAAATTTCTTATTTTATAGATAGTAAATACATTCAAATGACTACTTCGCGTATTTAAACACTATTTTTAATCATTTTTATTATTTAAAATCCCAAGTTATCAATTAGTTGTCCATTATGTTAATAATAATATAGAAAAAATGAAACATTTTACTATTACAACACTATATTATACCATTTCAACATTTTATACATTATTAATTTTCATAATAATACATCCACATTATTAATTTTAGCTGGCCTGCTGCTGTGGAAGTGCAGCCTGCTCGCTATGTTGCTCAGCATGCCCGTCTTGTGCAAACTCGACCTCTACCCGGCTTATGTACACCCTGATGCTGCTGCTGGTCATGATTGCGGCTTGCATCACCCTTGCACCGGGGCTTCAAAGTGAACTACGGAAAGTAAGTCATTTTAATTCTTTTTCTTTACCTGGAAAATGAGACACAATAATTTTCTAGTCTTCCCCCCTAGCCAAAGTAACATTTGCAAATTTTCGCTATCGCTTCGCTTCGAAACATGTATGGATTTGACGTTTTAAAATTCGATTGTTAACGAAACCTTATGTCAATCCCATACATGTTTCGAAAGCGAAGCGATAACGAAGATTAGCGAATGTTACTTTGGCTAGGCCCTCTTGTCCGGACGCCGGCGACCGCGGGGCATTGATGAATTAATTTTATGTTAATTTTGTTTTATTCTACTCTGCTGTGCCACAGAATAGATGTTAGTACTATGTCTGTACTTAAACTAAAGGTTAAGTAAAGATTGTACTCTCATCTGTTATTTTCAGCTAGCAACAGTCTTGTACTGAAAACATGGTTCTTATAAAGGTATTAGTTAAATTCATAATGTAGTAATGTTATTTTTGTTTTAGGTACCATTTTGTGCCAATTCAACCGGTACCCCTCTTATACCTGGAAATCTCAAAGTTGATTGTGATGAAGCTGTTGGTTATTTGGCTGTCTATAGGTAAGAATTGTGTTTTTAAGTTAATATAGCATTGGCTTTCAAGGAAGTTACAGGCTAACAACCAATCAACAAAGTTGTTAGATTTTACTGAAACTATGAAACTGACAGCTTCCTTAAAGTTAAGGAGACATTCAACAAAGATTATAGCTAAAAAGCCTTTTGTGTATTCAATCATAGCAAAATGCTATGTTTAAGGTCTCCTTTCTAGAGTTTCTGTCAGATCTGACAACTTTTTTTGAATTTAAGATGGCCTTTACTTTAAGAATAGTTTGAGTTTTTGTTTTGACCGTAAGAAGCCTTGAGTATTAAGCCGTAAGCCATTTAAACTGACAGTCTTTTATAAGTTTCTTGTGCATTGTTTGAATGAATATGGACTGCGTAATCGAAAGATATGTTAGCATTAAGAAACTGACAATTTTATTTCTATTCATAATTTTAAAAATCGCAGGATCTGCTTTGCAACATGTCTCTTCTTTGTACTGATGGCGCTCATTATGATTGGGGTGAGATCTTCAAAAGACCCTCGAGCCGGAATACAGAATGGGTGAGTATTTTGTCCTAAAGTGTAGTCTATAATATGAATACAATATTAATAATTGTATTTTTTTTTAATAGAATACAATGTGTACCATTTTTCCCACATTTTACAGTCCTCTCTCATGCTCTTAAATCCAATGACATTGTTTGTATGCTAGGCGATTGCGTAAAGTCAATCGTATTTATTTGACAGTTCATATTGTATCATAATATATGATTGTCATCCCATACATATTGCAGCCGATGGAATACGATATGAACAATAATGTAGTTTGTCTCATGTTAATGAGTGAGTGCTTTGGATATTAAGTCATTAACTTTTTAGTTACTGTTGAATAATTATACTAGAAAAAAAAACTCCACACTTCCCACTCACTCAAACATACGACCTTTGCGTCCGAGTTGTTAGTGTCTTTTTATGGCTGTTATTGTGATCCCTCCTTCTAAATAATACTAAATGGGTGAAATGCTTCCGACCAAGGTGATTGATCACGTCCGGCTTCTAAATAATAATAATAAATAAATAAATGACAACATTGCTCCGATTCCAAAGTAAGTAGCTAAAGCACTTGTGTTATAGAAATCAAAGACAACGGTGGCATCACAAACACCCAGACCTGAGTCAATTTAGAAAAGTTCATTTTCTATCTGCCGGGGATCGAACCCGGGACCTCAGAGATGGCGACACCTTGAAAAACCGGCGTGCCAACCACTCGACCACAGAGGTCGTCAAATTAATGATAAATGGTCGTCAAATGATCAATAATGGCTGTTATTGAGTTTATTTGTCGCAGGTTCTGGGGCATCAAATATTTACTGGTGATCGGCGGTATCATCGGAGCGTTCTTCATCCCTGAGGGGCAGTTCGCGCACACGTGGATGGTGTTCGGCATGATCGGCGGCTTCTGCTTCATCGTCATCCAGCTCATTCTGATCATCGACTTCGCCCACTCTTGGGCGGAGAAGTGGGTTTGTGAGTATAATATGACGCTAGTCAAAACAGTCGATTTAAACATTTATAGTTTGACCGCAAGCGCTGTGCCGCCCCTTGGGTGGTGGGTGACGGACGTGGTCGAGGGAAAGAATGCGGTCAGACTAATGCTTATGTAACCACTAATATGTCCATTTATCTGTTTACATATATTGATGACATTTTATGTAATATTGTTTATTTCCTGGCAGCAAAATACGAAGAGACTCAGTCCCGCGGCTGGTACGCAGCTCTCCTGATCGCCATGCTGACGTGCTTCGCCCTCACAATCACTGGCATCGTTTTGCTTTATGTATTCTATACTAAGGTACATGTTAGTTTCTTCTATAGTTTAGGAAAGCTTGTCAAACAAATAATGACCCAACCCCAACGAATTTGTTCCCAAATTGCTTCCTTTGTTGCAGACAAGCGGATGCGACTTATCAAAGTTCTTCATCAGCATAAACCTAATCTTGATGGTGATTGCGAGCGCGGTATCGATCTTGCCCGCGGTGCAGGAGCGGCAGCCGCGCTCAGGCCTGCTGCAGTCCGCCGTCGTCTCGCTGTACGTCACCTACCTCACCTGGTCCGCCCTCTCCAACGCGCCCGCCGAGTGCAACTTCATCTCGGGCGGCACTCAGGTATGCATGAGCCTCAGTGTCAGTATATGACAGCCGCGCTCAGGCCTGCTGCAGTCCGCCGTCGTCTCGCTGTACGTCACCTACCTCACCTGGTCCGCCCTCTCCAACGCGCCCGCCGAGTGCAACTTCATCTCGGGCGGCACTCAGGTATGCATGAGCCTCAGTGTCAGTATATAACAGCCGCGCTCAGGCCTGCTGCAGTCCGCCGTCGTCTCGCTGTACGTCACCTACCTCACCTGGTCCGCCCTCTCCAACGCGCCCGCCGAGTGCAACTTCATCTCGGGCGGCACTCAGGTATGCATGAGCCTCAGTGTCAGTATATAACAGCCGCGCTCAGGCCTGCTGCAGTCCGCCGTCGTCTCGCTGTACGTCACCTACCTCACCTGGTCCGCCCTCTCCAACGCGCCCGCCGAGTGCAACTTCATCTCGGGCGGCACTCAGGTATGCATGAGCCTCAGTGTCAGTATATAACAGCCGCGCTCAGGCCTGCTGCAGTCCGCCGTCGTCTCGCTGTACGTCACCTACCTCACCTGGTCCGCCCTCTCCAACGCGCCCGCCGAGTGCAACTTCATCTCGGGCGGCACTCAGGTATGCATGAGCATCAGTGTCAGTATATAACAGCCGCGCTCAGGCCTGCTGCAGTCCGCCGTCGTCTCGCTGTACGTCACCTACCTCACCTGGTCCGCCCTCTCCAACGCGCCCGCCGAGTGCAACTCCATCTCGGGCGGCACTCAGGTATGCATGAGCCTCAGTGTCAGTATATAACAGCCGCGCTCAGGCCTGCTGCAGTCCGCCGTCGTCTCGCTGTACGTCACCTACCTCACCTGGTCCGCCCTCTCCAACGCGCCCGCCGAGTGCAACTTCATCTCGGGCGGCACTCAGGTATGCATGAGCCTCAGTGTCAGTATATAACAGCCGCGCTCAGGCCTGCTGCAGTCCGCCGTCGTCTCGCTGTACGTCACCTACCTCACCTGGTCCGCCCTCTCCAACGCGCCCGCCGAGTGCAACTTCATCTCGGGCGGCACTCAGGTATGCATGAGCCTCAGTGTCAGTATATAGCAGCCGCGCTCAGGCCTGCTGCAGTCCGCCGTCGTCTCGCTGTACGTCACCTACCTCACCTGGTCCGCCCTCTCCAACGCGCCCGCCGAGTGCAACTTCATCTCGGGCGGCACTCAGGTATGCATGAGCATCAGTGTCAGTATATAACAGCCGCGCTCAGGCCTGCTGCAGTCCGCCGTCGTCTCGCTGTACGTCACCTACCTCACCTGGTCCGCCCTCTCCAACGCGCCCGCCGAGTGCAACTCCATCTCGGGCGGCACTCAGGTATGCATGAGCCTCAGTGTCAGTATATAACAGCCGCGCTCAGGCCTGCTGCAGTCCGCCGTCGTCTCGCTGTACGTCACCTACCTCACCTGGTCCGCCCTCTCCAACGCGCCCGCCGAGTGCAACTCCATCTCGGGCGGCACTCAGGTATGCATGAGCCTCAGTGTCAGTATATAACAGCCGCGCTCAGGCCTGCTGCAGTCCGCCGTCGTCTCGCTGTACGTCACCTACCTCACCTGGTCCGCCCTCTCCAACGCGCCCGCCGAGTGCAACTCCATCTCGGGCGGCACTCAGGTATGCATGAGCCTCAGTGTCAGTATATAACAGCCGCGCTCAGGCCTGCTGCAGTCCGCCGTCGTCTCGCTGTACGTCACCTACCTCACCTGGTCCGCCCTCCAACGCGCCCGCCGAGTGTAACTTCATCTCGGGCGGCACTCAGGTATGCATGAGCCTCAGTGTCAGTATATAACAGCCGCGCTCAGGCCTGCTGCAGTCCGCCGTCGTCTCGCTGTACGTCACCTACCTCACCTGGTCCGCCCTCCAACGCGCCCGCCGAGTGCAACTTCATCTCGGGCGGCACTCAGGTATGCATGAGCCTCAGTGTCAGTATATAACAGCCGCGCTCAGGCCTGCTGCAGTCCGCCGTCGTCTCGCTGTACGTCACCTACCTCACCTGGTCCGCCCTCTCCAACGCGCCCGCCGAGTGCAACTCCATCTCGGGCGGCACTCAGGTATGCATGAGCCTCAGTGTCAGTATATAACAGCCGCGCTCAGGCCTGCTGCAGTCCGCCGTCGTCTCGCTGTACGTCACCTACCTCACCTGGTCCGCCCTCTCCAACGCGCCCGCCGAGTGCAACTCCATCTCGGGCGGCACTCAGGTATGCATGAGCCTCAGTGTCAGTATATAACAGCCGCGCTCAGGCCTGCTGCAGTCCGCCGTCGTCTCGCTGTACGTCACCTACCTCACCTGGTCCGCCCTCTCCAACGCGCCCGCCGAGTGCAACTTCATCTCGGGCGGCACTCAGGTATGCATGAGCCTCAGTGTCAGTATATAACAGCCGCGCTCAGGCCTGCTGCAGTCCGCCGTCGTCTCGCTGTACGTCACCTACCTCACCTGGTCCGCCCTCTCCAACGCGCCCGCCGAGTGCAACTTCATCTCGGGCGGCACTCAGGTATGCATGAGCCTCAGTGTCAGTATATGACAGCCGCGCTCAGGCCTGCTGCAGTCCGCCGTCGTCTCGCTGTACGTCACCTACCTCACCTGGTCCGCCCTCTCCAACGCGCCCGCCGAGTGCAACTTCATCTCGGGCGGCACTCAGGTATGCATGAGCCTCAGTGTCAGTATATAACAGCCGCGCTCAGGCCTGCTGCAGTCCGCCGTCGTCTCGCTGTACGTCACCTACCTCACCTGGTCCGCCCTCTCCAACGCGCCCGCCGAGTGCAACTTCATCTCGGGCGGCACTCAGGTATGCATGAGCCTCAGTGTCAGTATATAACAGCCGCGCTCAGGCCTGCTGCAGTCCGCCGTCGTCTCGCTGTACGTCACCTACCTCACCTGGTCCGCCCTCTCCAACGCGCCCGCCGAGTGCAACTTCATCTCGGGCGGCACTCAGGTATGCATGAGCCTCAGTGTCAGTATATAACAGCCGCGCTCAGGCCTGCTGCAGTCCGCCGTCGTCTCGCTGTACGTCACCTACCTCACCTGGTCCGCCCTCTCCAACGCGCCCGCCGAGTGCAACTTCATCTCGGGCGGCACTCAGGTATGCATGAGCCTCAGTGTCAGTATATAACAGCCGCGCTCAGGCCTGCTGCAGTCCGCCGTCGTCTCGCTGTACGTCACCTACCTCACCTGGTCCGCCCTCTCCAACGCGCCCGCCGAGTGCAACTTCATCTCGGGCGGCACTCAGGTATGCATGAGCCTCAGTGTCAGTATATAACAGCCGCGCTCAGGCCTGCTGCAGTCCGCCGTCGTCTCGCTGTACGTCACCTACCTCACCTGGTCCGCCCTCTCCAACGCGCCCGCCGAGTGCAACTCCATCTCGGGCGGCACTCAGGTATGCATGAGCCTCAGTGTCAGTATATAACAGCCGCGCTCAGGCCTGCTGCAGTCCGCCGTCGTCTCGCTGTACGTCACCTACCTCACCTGGTCCGCCCTCTCCAACGCGCCCGCCGAGTGCAACTCCATCTCGGGCGGCACTCAGGTATGCATGAGCCTCAGTGTCAGTATATAACAGCCGCGCTCAGGCCTGCTGCAGTCCGCCGTCGTCTCGCTGTACGTCACCTACCTCACCTGGTCCGCCCTCTCCAACGCGCCCGCCGAGTGCAACTCCATCTCGGGCGGCACTCAGGTATGCATGAGCCTCAGTGTCAGTATATAACAGCCGCGCTCAGGCCTGCTGCAGTCCGCCGTCGTCTCGCTGTACGTCACCTACCTCACCTGGTCCGCCCTCTCCAACGCGCCCGCCGAGTGCAACTTCATCTCGGGCGGCACTCGGGTATGCATGAGCCTCAGTGTCAGTATATGACAGCCGCGCTCAGGCCTGCTGCAGTCCGCCGTCGTCTCGCTGTACGTCACCTACCTCACCTGGTCCGCCCTCTCCAACGCGCCCGCCGAGTGCAACTTCATCTCGGGCGGCACTCAGGTATGCATGAGCCTCAGTGTCAGTATATAACAGCCGCGCTCAGGCCTGCTGCAGTCCGCCGTCGTCTCGCTGTACGTCACCTACCTCACCTGGTCCGCCCTCTCCAACGCGCCCGCCGAGTGCAACTTCATCTCGGGCGGCACTCAGGTATGCATGAGCCTCAGTGTCAGTATATAACAGCCGCGCTCAGGCCTGCTGCAGTCCGCCGTCGTCTCGCTGTACGTCACCTACCTCACCTGGTCCGCCCTCTCCAACGCGCCCGCCGAGTGCAACTTCATCTCGGGCGGCACTCGGGTATGCATGAGCCTCAGTGTCAGTATATGACAGCCGCGCTCAGGCCTGCTGCAGTCCGCCGTCGTCTCGCTGTACGTCACCTACCTCACCTGGTCCGCCCTCTCCAACGCGCCCGCCGAGTGCAACTTCATCTCGGGCGGCACTCGGGTATGCATGAGCCTCAGTGTCAGTATATAACAGCCGCGCTCAGGCCTGCTGCAGTCCGCCATTTTGTCAAAAAATTTAATATTGCACAAATTTAAATTACTAGTGCAGAACTGCAGAATGGTAAGTTCTACAAACATAGACTTTAAACATTACAATCTAACTCTTTTTCAGTTCATATAGGGCATTTCTTATAGGGCAGTTCAATTACACAATATATATTTATATTATTGTATAAGAAATCCTATTACAAGCTGTAGACGCGGCGTGGCCGCGACGTGAGCGCCATTGTTGAGGTGAGACTCCTCTATACGTTAAGGCGAGGCCAGTTCACGATCTGATGAAAAGTCTGATTTTTTAACTTCCAATGTGAAGAACTGATGTAAAATTCTACTTCACAAAAATTACTGTAGACTGAAAAAGAAACAAAGAAGCAAAGTAACCGAACAGAATATTGAAAAATGGCATGGTAACTCTGCAAAAAAATTCTGAATAACACCATAAAAATTTATAAAAATAAATTTCAAATCGTCAGATTTCGTAATTTTCAACGACAGTGATATGATTTTTTATGCAAAAAGGATAGCTTTTTTATCGATCTAACACAATAACCGAGTACATTTTTAATAAATGATCCAGTATTTCAGAAATCATTAAAAATGTACTAAAATTCGTCAAATTTCTGGCGAAGCGTCAATTAAAGTTATGCAATATTCAACCTTATTCTAAAGACATAGTGAAAGAGTAAATTTCGTGAACTGGCCTCGCCTTAATTAAGGTATAGCAGCACCTCACTTACGCTATCGCTTAACATTACGTTAACAGCTTATAAAAGGTCTTGCTTTTATAAGATTAAGCTTTTGCTGCCTTACCACAAAACACTGTTCAACAAGTGTTTAACTTAGACACTGTTTAAATGTGATGCTGTCACTTTTTGAATATATTGTTTGAAAGAGACAGCATCACACTTCAACAGTGTTAAATTAAACAGTGCTTTAAAACTTTTGTGGTAAGGCTGTGTTGATGTTTAAAATATTAATTAAATAATGTGTACTTTGTGTATTTATTGAATGTATATTCATAAGTATTATAATGTTTAAAATGCATAACCAGGACACAAAAGCAACATATTGGGTATGTACTATTATAGAAGGGGTGGTTTTATTCACAAACCTTACTTCCATATTATTCCACTCACGTAGACTTACTAGGTACCTTATTTTCACTTATGTTTTATTTTACAACATTTTTAATTTTAACCAACATCGAATTATTTATGTATTTAGCAAAAAGTATTATTTTTATTAAAGCACCATCATACTATTTAATTTTCAAAGTACAAATCGCGCAGATAATGAATGGGACTGGAAATTTCGGTTAACGACCCACCCGCCCCGTAGAGAATGAAAATGGCATCGTACATTTTCACTTCTTGCTCGCACACCATAAACCTATATCGCTCTCTAAATTTCCAGTCCTATTCTTTATCTGCGCGGGCTGTACGATTCGTTCGAATAGGGATGAATTGAAGAACTAATGGCGCCACAAGCGACTCTACTAAAATCGTTTGATTGGTTGTTTCAAATGTTATTTCTGACGTATTTTAACAAATCAAAATCATTGATAGAGATCAGGTCGCCGCTGGCGCCATATGCTATTAGCTGTGCGTTTGGATCCCCATGAGGTGAGAATGTCGTATTATAATGATTGAAGTAACATAAACATTGCGTTCACCACAACGGCGACACTCCCCTGTACATGTGAGCTCTGGCGCCGGTGACCTTGAGCTGCGTCGGGGACGAGTTCTGTGTCTATTTTGTGGTTTCGTATATATCGTTCTCATCGCGCGCGACCCCACGGAGTCGATTCCTCGCTCCGATGGCTCCGCGGCACCCCCGCGCTCGCCCGTGCCACTCACACATAACTGCGAGCACTTTTACGAGCACACATACGTAAGTGTCGCTTCTTTTCGCGTAGTGTATATTTTCTTTGCCTTCACAGAGTTCCTTCGACAAACAGTCGATGATCGGGCTGGCCATCTGGGTGTGCAGCATGCTGTACTCCAGCATCCGCACTGCCTCCTCCTCTTCCAAGATCACTATGTCCGAACACATTCTCGCTAAGGAAGGGAGCGGAGGTGAATATCTTTCTTCTACTTTTTTTACACACAAAGAGGTTTACTTTTTAAAATTGATTATTTCTTTAGTTGCATAAAAATTTTTTGCTTTATGTAAGTTTTTTCTTTTGTTCAGTATTTTACAAGAGGTAATTTTTTTTTTCAATGAAAAAGGGGATTTTGTGACTAAAATGAGCCATAAATACTAACTTGGGATTTTGGCATTGTTTGTTTTGAGCAAGGAAAGCACTTTTTTAAGATGTCTTGTCTGTTTTCTGAAATGTAGTAGGTACTTTACTATTTCTTTTTTTTTATATTGTACACTAACACGAGTATTGTGCATTCCTTGTGGCGCGCGCGCGGCGGCGACGCGGCTTAGGCCAAGGAGGGCTCATTTCTAACGAAGGTAATCCCATAACTCCTCACGCTTGCCCCTCGCATCGCCTGCTTGGACTAACCATCACAAACAAAATTGGTCATTACGGGATATATCCTGAAAACACTATTCAAATAAAAAGTTATATTTGATTAAAAAAACATATTTGAACGTCAAACAGAAGACGTATCCTAATATTCATTCATTCATACAGTGTGGTAGTTGCAATGCTTCTTGACTTACTGTTATCAAGCCCAAAACTGTATATAAGTAGATACCGTGGCGGTCACATAATTAAAGTCACCAGTCGATTTTCATACAAACGAACGAGGTAACTCTGAAGCCTTGGTTCTCCGCCAAGGATTGACTTAGCCGTGATCTGATGTTAGCTATCCAGGGAGTGAATAGAGGAGATTCAGATCGCTGTACACAGCCAACTGATCTGATCAGCATTATAAGAATATAATTAAAAACCGCGATATTTGCATTAAATGTATGGAAATCCTGAAACTGAAAACTCTGATCCTTATATTTCTTAGAATGCTGATCAGATCAGTAGGGTGTGTATGGCGATCAGAATCTCCTCCATTCACTTCCTGGCTTGCTGTCATTAGATCACAGCCAGGTCAATCCTTGGCGGAGAACCAAGGCTTCAAAGTTACCTCGTTTGTATGAAAATCGACTGGTATCTTTAATTAAGTCACCGCCACTGTTTCTATTATCTATTTTTATGATTCACTACAGCGCCATTTAAATTATTAATATAACTTTATTCTAGCGGACTGCTTTGAAAGTTTAACAAAAAAGTACTATGATTGGCCCATTGGATGTTTGCGAACATCATTGCGTAGGAAATAGCCTACAAACAAAAAAATATAGGGCCGGATAATAATTTGACTGATTCACAAATCGTCCACCAGTCGGCGCTCTAAGCCCAACTTGGCGCTAGTGTAGGTGTAGACCTGTTATTTTGTAGTTTGCTAGCTATACATTTTTAAATGTTGGAAACGAATATTCGTAAATATCGGTTTTTCTTCCAGCACATTTTGTTTTTATTTTTTCAATTCGCTCTTTAATTCGATTACTGTCCGTCCAACTTCATAATAATAATATCCATATAATTATTGTTATTACTATTTAAACAATTTAGATATCAAAGAATTACTGGGAAAAACCCATGTGCACGTACAGTCTCAATCTACAGCAGCGCCACCAAGCGGGATAAATTTTCTAACATCCCGCCATTGATTGCCAACTGTTCACTGATATTTTATAAAATCAACGTCTCACCCAGTATTTCCTCCGCCCGGACCCAGTTTATTAAACTTTAAACATTAGTGTTGATAAATAAAACATTAACACTTATTTTATTTACTTTAACTTTAACTATAAATTACTATTACAGCTGATTTAATTTGAAGCTTATTAAGAAACGCCTATTAAGAAATCCTTTCGTTTGGCAGAGAAAAACACATTGTGGCTCGGAGGCTGGAAAACGCCCAAAAGTAGTTTTTTTTTTTACATATTTATTACTTACTTCATAAAGTTAACAAATCATTCATACTATAAGTTATCTGGTAGTTATTGTGAGATTGGCACGTAGTTCTTTAACTAATACATTTTTCACTAGCTTTAAAGGACACGGTAACAAAGTATCTGGTATATATCATACTAATATTATAAATGCGAAAGTTTGTGTGTGTGTGTGTGTGTTTGTTTGTTACCTCTTCACGCCTAAACGGCTGGACGGATTTAGATGAAATTTGGCACACAGTTTATAATCTGGACTAACTTATCTTATCAAAGGTTCCATAGGGTCTGACGTCGCGGGCAGAAACTAGTGTAATAAAATGTAACCTACATTCTTTACCTATAGTCAAGATCAACACTATACACGCTATATTGACTGTAGAGCTATTATTTTCAAGAAATGTTAACATACATGTACATATTTATTTATGATCTGTAATCATGACCATTTGAAATATAATTGTATTTAATTTAGTGTTTAGTGATAAAATAAGTATTTTGTCTTCACGGAAAAGCAAACGATTGTATCAGTATGGTAACTGGGACCTTACTATGAGCTCTTATAGCAGGGCTTATATTGAACTGCTTTACTTGTTCGTATGACCTCAACGGTTAGTATGAAAGCAGGCTTTAAGCGGTCCTGTTTAAGGCCTGCTTTTGAACTGAAAGGTTTCGTATTTGCTGATGGTAAGCCCCCAGATATTATAAAAGACCACAACGTTTAGCCGTTTGTTAGTGTTAGTTTTGACCTCTTAACGAGTTATCGTAAAATTGGTGTGCGGTTTTCTACGTCAATGTACCTATAGTTTAAGTTTAACCCATACAAGTTAAAAGTCCCGAGGCCTTCCCGGAACAGAACCTAAATATTTAATTAAGTTTGTAGGTTTGTAACTTGCAAACATAAAGAAATCCATAGGAATGGCGTGACGACAGAATACTTGAATAGTATTGAGTTAGTAGTATGAATTGTATGACATGACTCGTTATTAAATATAATCTCCCATAGCATAAATGATTTGTCCATGCCCATATTGCCCATAGCAACGGTTTTAATGTAATAGATACAGTACGTCAAAATAAAAGTGAGCATCGTGCTTTTGCTTTTCTAGAAATGACGTTGACATTTATTTCATTGCAATAAAGTTGAAATTATAAATGGCTTATGGGCCAAACAACTTTTTGATAATTGTCTTTGTTATGTGACAAATGTAATAATATCTAATATATTATGAAGGCAGACGATTGTTTCCGATGCCCATTCTTTATCTTGAAGTACTGTTAAGTCTTTGATAGTATGTATAATCCGGTATGGTGTTTATTAAACTTTTCTCAATAAATGAACAACTTTTACAATAGAATTAGGTACTTATCTTGAAATTCGCGAAAATTATTCTGTTTCATTTTGTGTAAGTAGCTGATTTTGTTCACTGCCTAATCTGCTATCGATTTTAGTTAACACCCTACTTGCTTGTTACATATATTTCGAAACATATACAGTGTGGTCATCGAGAGAATGCTTTTCTGACAGATCAGTTCCTTATGCCGTCGGAATAAAGAGTATTTTCGATTATATTCTTTTCCGAATAAAATAAAAAGTTTATACTTTATTCAGTTGACTTACGGAACTTTACCATCTGTCAGAAACGCATTCTATTGAGGGCCACACGTAGTAGGGACGTGAACAATTCCGCTAAAGAGTGGTGTGGTGCCGCTCACTGAGCGCAGGGTATGGTTCCATAGAAGGCGGCGACGGGGGTGAAGCGGGGGCGGGGCGCGAGGACGCGAAGGTGTTCGACAACGAGGCCGACGGCGTGTCCTACTCCTGGACCTTCTTCCACGTCGTGTTCGCGCTCGCCACCCTGTACATCATGATGACACTCACCAACTGGTTCAAGTTAGTATCATCGGCAGCATTTACTAGGGTGGATTGATAAGTCCATGACTTTTTAATGAAGAAAGTCTTTTTTTCGGAATATTTTGTTTTATTTCTCTACATAATCTTATTGTAGCTCTGCGTATTCAGTCCAACGAAGTTCCTACCTCTTTAACCCATTATTTTTTTCTTTCATCACCTGTAAACTGGTACCTAACTGAAATAAGGGCCCATTTCAGACACCACCTTTTGGCTTAAAATCTTTGCCCGCCAAGACATTTATTCATGTTTGGTAGGAGAAAAAATCTCACTGGGGTTGAATCTAGAGAATAGGAAGGATTCATCTTCATTCGATGAGTTTTGATGTCATGAGTGCCGCCGAGAGGGTCGACAGGGTCATTAAGAAAAGTTAGAAGTCGCTTGAGCTATTTGTTTCCAAAAGTAATAAAATATCTTTGTTCGAATTTGAAAAAAAAATTGTGTAAAGATGCCTTAAGGAGTTTCTTTTCAAAACAAAAATAATTTAAAAAAAAAAGTATTTTTTTCTTTTCAAAGTCATGGACTTATCAAACCACCCTCTTAAGTCCGGTCCCCAGACTGCTGGGGCACGGGCCGGGCCTTACCTGTGGATAGATTAGATAATGTACGATCCACACCATCCGGCGCGAGTCGGGCCGGGTCTCAGCGGATACGCGCGTATGCGTCGGCAGGTCCGAATCCGTCTGCACGCCCACACGTCCGTCAGCACGCTCTTCTAGGAGCGCGTCGCAGAATCAGTGTTGCCAGTCAATGTTGGCAACCGAGAGCAGCCGACCGCCTACCTGCCGCCGACCGACCGACGCGGGCCCAATGCCTATTGGTGGGTGTTGACGACTACAAATGCAGCTAAGACCAACGCTAGCTTAACGTGCCTTCGAAGCACGGAGGTCAAAATAATGAATTTTGGCCACCCATCCCATGCCGCATTGACTCTTGCGAAAGTTGCTTTGGAAATCATACACATATCGACGGCCAGAAATTAAGCGCCTTACTTATTTCTCTGACGATTTTCTAGCCACTATCACAGGTCCTCAGTTGAACGATATTTATTTACACTTATTTAATTACTCGTTATTTATGTAAAAGGAAATTTTAAAGTTTTGTTTGCCCTGCAATTTGCAACTGTTTTGATTTAGATTTACTGCTACAATCCTTGTGAACAATCTAAACATATTTAACTGATATTTTTTTATAAAAATTAACGATTCACGTCGCCCCAAAACTAAAAAGTCATTGTAACACCACCACCATATTATAAATTAAAATACTTATTTTTGCAGCCCGAGCTCCGAATTGTCGAAGGAGAATGCTGCATCCATGTGGATCAAGATAACGTCCTCTTGGCTGTGCGTTGGTCTCTACATATGGACCCTGGCGGCACCTGCCATCTTCCCCGACCGCGACTTTAGCTAAACGAATTAGCTATAGAAACTTTGATCCAATAACTTAAGAATATGGGTAAAAATAGCATTCAACAGAATAAAAATGTAGAATCCTAGTACCTATTTAACAAAAACGCGCTAGAATAGAAGATACATAAATATTACGGCTAAGTTTATCGATATACCTGAGTAAGTTTTGTATGTGGAGACAAAAGGAAGCAAGCAAAAAAATTTACACTAAACATTCTCAAAAAACGTTAATACCTATTTAATATCAGATTGGACACTTGGGAATTAACAATTACCCGATTGGCAAAAAAATCGTAAAGCCATCGTAGATGCTTAACAGGGGGAAAACAAGAATGTCAGTAAGACAGATTTTAAACTAATAATGCCATCTAGTGGCATTTTGTGTGTAACTATAATTCTGCAAAATAAATTAAATCAATAAACGTCACTGTCACCCTTCTGTGACAGTGACGTTCCGTAACTCTGTTGCTAACACGTTCCGTAACTCTGTTGCTAACAAGTCTCGATTGAAATCGCAGTTACATTGCTGCTTTAAATAAGATAGTTCATTTTGGTCCTTACGAAAGCAGCAATGAATCAACTATTTCTGTCAGAGTTGATTGCAACAAAGTTACATAATTACCCCCCCGGCTATAACGGTTTTAGTGGTTATTTTTGGTAGGTATGCAAAAATCATGAGGGTCAGCCAAAAACCGTTGATTTATTTTTAAATACTTTTCTTTGTTTTTTCCTGCCATTTTCTTCATTCTTCTTCATTTATATCACTTACTGATTTGTTTTCATCACTGCAATGCGGTTTCAGACTTTTAAAATTTCAACATTGATTTACGCAAATGTGCCTTTAAATCAATCAAATCAAAATCAAAAAATCATTTATTCAGTCTAGGCTGTTACAAGCACTTGTGAATGTCAAAGAAGCTACGCCATCGGTTCGCAAACCCTGAGCGGGAGCCCTTGTAACGAGAAGAACCGGCAAGAAACTCGTCAAGGGCTGCTTTTTTCTCCCTGTATATTTCATACAGAGTCGTCAACATTGAAAAATGAGCTCCACATTTAAAGTGAGGTCATTTTCCATCACAATAATTAACAAAAGTTTGTACACAATGGGTAGGTAGGTTGAAATTCAATACCTACTACATATCGGATAGGTAATTGTGAGAGTAAATTTGATTTTCATTGATTGACATTCCTTGTTTTTCCCCCCTGTAGTCTTCAATTGCAATAAGAGTAATATCAAATTATATAGAGATCTCATTCATTGTGTATTTAAGTGGGTAGGTGTGTATGTTTTGAATTTATTTTTTTATATTTCTCACTGTAATTGGTACTACTTAATTAAGTTATGTCTGTTATAATTTAATAACACAAAGATATTGTAGCCTCATCATTTATTTTACAGAGTAAGAAATTTGTAGACTTAGAAATCATCAGCTTTAACATTATAGGATACCATGTAGGTATAGAATAAAGAAATGTAACATCATTTTCAATTAATGACGTAAACCTGATTTTGTGTTTATAATATAAAAATATTTTAATTCCAAAATACTGTTTATTTACTTTTTCATATAAAAATAGTACTTCAACATGAAATATCAAAATCCTTAAATAACTTGTAGAAACCATTTTTTATGCTACTTTGATCAGATCATTGTCTTTTTCTACATCATATTTGACTAATTTGGCATATTTTTTTAATAATTTTTTCCAATAACATTTAACATCTTTGTCTGTCAGATTATCCCAAATATGTTGGAATCCTCTCTCTGCTATTTCTTTTGCTAATGTGTCGTTTTCCCTAAAATATTCAATGTACCTTTTTATTTCATCTTGAGAGGCTACTGGTGAAATAGGTACATAATGCACCCAAGGTTTAAGCGATGGGTAAAAAAATTCTAACCAGTCACTACCGACATGAAATACTAGAGATTTGCATAGAAACAGATGTTTGAAGCGAAAACTTGCTGCGACGCCTCTGTAATTGAAGAGGTACTTGTACTTGCAATGTTCTTCAAATGAAACTTCTGAAGCAGGTGTTGCATAGAGGGTGTCCTGAAAATTTTATCACACTATAAAATCATTATCTTTTAGAAAACAAATGCTATGAATTAGAAATGATGACGTTTAGTAAAGATATGTCGACTTTACATTACATTACATTCATTATGCTATCAGTGAATTAAATAAAGAAAAAAATAAATGCATAAGGCAGTCAGATCAGAAGTATCACAATCATAAGCCCTAGGAAGCTACAAAATATTATTCAATATATTTACCGCATCAGACTTCCATGCTTGGTTTTTAGTGTACTGTGCATCTACCAATTCAGAATTGCTTCGAGACAACAATACAAGGGCATCCCTTTCTTCACTAGTCCTAGATCCACGGAAGAATGCTTGATTATTTTTTTTCTCCCATGGCCACCTGCGAAAATTATATCAATGCTGATTGCTGATCAAAATAAGATAGATCAATCTTATTACTTTATATTGAGACTAGTTTCCGCCCGCGACTTCGTCCGCGTGGACATTCGAGAAAATCCTTAAGGATCCTTAAAGTATCATAAGTTTTAATTTCATAATCATCATTCATTAGGGATCCCTAAGGATTTTATCGAATGTCCACGCGGACAAAGTCGCGGGCGGAAGCTAGTTCAAAAAACGTCCTCGTCCCCATCCCCGTCCCATTCGTCGCATTTTTCCATAAAAAAATACAACCCCTATTTCATCCCTTTAGGGGTTGAATCATGTTACAGCAGTTTACAGCAATCATTCGACACGTACCCTTACATTCTCATTGCACACACACACACAAACTCTGCACTAACTTTGTATTAATTTATAAGTGAGCTGTTTCAATGTAGTTTGATTAATCATCACATCTTTGTAACTAGATTGCCACAAATGTCCGACGGTGGGAGCCTGATGATCTGTGCTAACGGGTATATATTGATCTGTGCTACGGCTATTATTATGTTCACCGTGTTTAACTTCAAATTAAATGCCATTATTGCAATCGCCATCCCATAAACCTCAATGACGATATACATATCGGTTTTAAGGTTTTTTTATCCCATTTAACCCCTATGGGGTTGACTTTCGAAAAATTACGAAATATGTTGTTTGCTTATTTGTTTTCATTTTCCAAGCTTAAGCCTAAATAATAAATTAAGTGAGTTTCACTTTGAAAATGAAGGGCTTTCATGGTACAATTTCATCCCACTTTTCACCCCTTTGGGGGTGGAATTGTCAAAAACGCTGACACAGATATTAATTTTCAATCATCAGCCTGAATACAACATTTTAAAATCATAACTTTGAAACTGACTGACTTTTATACAAACTTTCATCCCCAATTTCTAAAATTCCTTTCTTAGTAAATGCCTACATTGCCTATATAGGTAGTGATATACAAAGACTCGAGCCTCAGAGTCCTTTGTCTAGAGCTCGGAGTCGTTTCACAGGGCTCGGCTAAATCATATTTTATTTATTTCTCATTTAGAATTGGAATCAGCGTAAAACAAACAACGCTTTTGAAGGCTCGAGCTATTTTGATAGGTTTAAGCTCTTTGGAAGACTCGAACTCTTTTGAAGCCTCGAGGGGTTTTTGAAGGCTTGCATTGATTTGTAGACTCCAGCTATTTTGATAGGTTTAAGCTTTTTGAAAGGCTCCAACTCTTTTAAAGCCTCGAGGCGTGGCTCAGAGAACTCGCGACTCTGCTAGGCTGGGGACTACAAGCCTACGAAGCTCACTGAGTCCTGCCAATCCGCCTCGAGTCTTCAAAAGTAGAACTCGAAGACTCGAGTCTTGTACATCACTAAAATTTCAAGTCTCTAAGTTTGAAATAAAACACTTTTAACGGATACTAGCGCGGTTTTATTGAAAGTACTTTGGTAATTGTTGCCGTGACCACGGCAGCTGCAAAGGTGCCGAAACGTCGGGAAAACCAAAAATCAAACCAAATACAAACTAATTACCAAAGTACTTTCAATAAAACCGCGCTAGTATCCGTTAAAAGTGTTTTATTTCATGTCTAGTGAGCGCGTAAGCTTGAGAAGTGAATATGTCTCTAAGTTTAGCGGTATGGGCTATGCGTTGATATCTCAGTCAGTCAGTCAGGACTTTGAATTTTATATACAGTGGCGGTCACATAATTAAAGACACCAGTTGATTTTCATTCAAAAACGGTGTATATTTGAAGCCTCGGTTCTCTGCCAAGGATTGACCTAGCTGGGATCTGATGATGGCCATCCAGGGAGTGAATGGAGGAGATTCAGATCGTTATACACACCCAACTGATCTGAGGGCCTAGCCAAAGTAACATTTGCAAATCTTCGTTATCGCTTCGCTTTCGAAACATGTATGGGATTGACATAAGGTTTCGTTAACTATCAAAATCTAAAACGTCAAATCCATACTTGTTTGGCTGATCAGCCCGATCAGCATTCTAAGAGATAGAAGGATATGTTTAAAAAAACCGCAAAATTAGCATAAAAATGTATGAAAATCCTGAAACTGAAAACTACTCTAATCCTACTATCTCTTAGAATGGGTATGTATAGCGATCTGAATCTCCTCCATTCACTCCCTGGATGGCCATCACCAGATCCCAGCTAGGTCAATCCTTGGCGGAGGACCAAGGCTTCAAAGTTACCTCGTTTGTATGAAAATCAACTGGTGTCTTTAATTATGTGACCGCCACTGTATAAAGATAGAAAACTGTTACTTTTCAGCAGCGGCGCTTATTGATGCTCTATGTTTATCCCATCTTCCAATACCAGTCGGATATAAGGCTATAGCGGGCCCTCCTTCCCAAAAGCTCCAAGCTGGGTACATTATGTCATAATGATCTTTAGTCTGTAAAGTAATAGTACATTACTGCCGGGGTCAATAATGACTGTGTTGCTGGCAGCGATGATGATGGCCGAGAGCGGAGCTTAGCGCAGGTCCAGGCCGTCACAGCGCGGTCAGCATTGCAGCCCTTGATGGACAAGCTGGAATAACCTTTATAACGTGGACAGCAAGGGCTGCAATGATGACCAAGCTTGAAGACCGAGAGCGTAGCTGTTAAGCTTAGCTCCATAGTGATTACTTGCTCAGTGCTTAGCTCGAGGCCATCATAACTTGGCCAGCAGTGCAGTCATTGTGGACCAAGGCATGTATAGTGCTTTACTAAAAAATGATAAAAATTATAAAAATGACAAAAAAGTCAAAGTCAAAAATATCCAAAATTACAAAAAGGAAAAATAGTAAAAAGTACAAAAACATCATCTACAACAATACAACAGCGGCGCAAATAAAGAATGGGACTGAAAATGGCGGCTCACCGCGCTTACCACAACGAGTGTGACAGAGAGAGCGATAGGTGTGGTGTTTAATGTGCAAGCGAGAAGTGAATATGAACGACGCCATTTTTAATCCCATTCTTTATCTGTGCGGGTACTTTTTTCACATAACTATGTTTGAAACAAAACTCGACAATAATGGATTCTCAAAGGAAATTGCTGGTGGCTAAAACTCGACAATAATGAAATCCCATACAACTTTGTTGCGTCCTCAAGTTTGTTCAAAGAAGGTTGTCAAAATAATGACCATATTACAAGCATTTTTAAGTAAAATTAAAAAGTTTATTAGTCATTAATTACTCGTCTATAGATAGGAGATCTATAGACGAGTAAGTAATAACTTGAGTAAAACTTGCAACTTTCAAATGTTTTTGATATTATATTCCCAGGCAATTGATAGTATAAATTAATCTTAAATTAATAATATTAGAAGCATTTGAAAATTTCAAGTTTAACTAAAGTCATTACTTACTCATCTATAGATATGAGGGTAATTCAATAAGTATTCTAGCAATTTTATTGTTAACATCAAGTATAATACACAACCTTACTAAAAGACAACACTGGCGCTTTTAGATGCCCCCATGCTCGATTTATTTGAGGCCAGTCTCTTGTATTCAGGGATATCTCCACATCTGGCAATTTTGGGGCTAACTCTGACAGATAGTGCTCAACTCCAGCGCATCGCGCAGGAAAGTGGCAATCTTTCTCTCTGTATAACTTTCCATCTTTTATCTAAAAGAAAATATGAAAAGATCTTGTGTGACTAAATGGAAGATTTAATATTATGTGCTTTCATCGGCTTTGATTATTAATCAAAGGTGGACAAATTGAAATATAAACCTTACCTGGTATTTTGTACCTTTTGTTCGAGCTACTGCAAATTGTTCCTTTGTAATACCTTCTGCGAAGGCTTCCAAATCTTTATTTATAACAGAAGTGTGGCAGTTGCAGTTTTTATTGTCACATACACTGTATTTATCTAACGCTAAACCAATTTCCTTATTTATATTGGCTGATAGTTCATTGGTTTCTGAAAAAGTAAAAAATTGATGAAATCAAACTTTATTTGTATGTACTTATTATATTAGTTTATATATTACCATATATTTATTTAAGTATATAAACAAACATCTTATATATAATTCATTTACCTTTACTATACTTATTATAAGTTTTATCTGAACAATTTCCTTCTAAAAAGCAGGAGTTATCTTCAGAAACAGATTGAGACAACACAATAACAATACACAACAATAGAAAGAAATTCTGAAAATACATGATGATTTATCATGAATAAAGATCAATCATTCTTGATTTCACTTTTTTATTTTATTTTTACGTATAAATCCACCAGCACCAGCGAATTTTAGAATAATTTAGTCATATAATAAATAAAATTCAAGGCTTCATTCAACCTTCAAAAACGTAGTGATTATCACCAGTGTTGCCAACAAGTGCTGCCAGAATTACGTCAAATTTACCCTAAAATTACCGTACAACTACCGTACGTCAAATTTCTATATCAAAACGAAGAAAATTGATGTTTCATTGCAGTTTTCAGGTGAAAACATGTGTCATCATGACCAAAAAAAAATATTCAAAATTAATTGGTAGGTAAATAAAACAATTTATAGAAATAAGTACAATTTCTTTTTACGGGTTCTGTTTCTTGGCACAAATATAGATACCCTGTTCTCTATACTCATGTTCTCGTGTGTACCTACTTTGGTAGGCTTAAAATCTATGCAACATTTTTTTTCCCCGTGCAGTTGGATCGCCTAACACCACCCAATTTATTGTACTTAGACGTTATCAGGGGGCTTACCATCAGCAAATAAGGAACCGTTCAGTTCAAAAGCAGGCCTTAAACAGGACTGCTTATGGCCTGCTTTCATACTAACCTTTGAGGTCATAGTACGAAAAAGTAAAGCAGTTCAATATAAGCCCTGCTATAAGAGCTCATAGTAAGGCCCCTGATGATTTTGGGATTTCATTTTTATATTGTTTATTTTGGAGAACAGCTGTCTCATAAAATAAGCATTTGGTAATGTACAGAGTCACGTTTGCCGTAATCAAATTGAACGTGTGCGTCGAATGGAATTAAAAAAGACCCGACGTGTTAGTTATCGCAAAATACCGTACTTTTTGTAAATATTACTTCCATAGACAAATAGTATATCGGATTACTTCCAGGGGCCTTACTATGAGCTCTTATAGCAGGACTTATATTGAACGGCATTACTTTTTCGTACTATGACCTACACGGTTAGTATGAAAGCAGGCCCTAAGCTGTCCTGTTTAAGGCCTGCTTTTGAACTGAACGGTTTCTTAGTTGCTGATAGTAAGCCCCCTGGTCTTAAAATTACCGTACATTTGTCACACGGTAATATACTACCGTACGGGGCATGAAATTACCGTATGAATACGGTAATTACCGTACGCTTGGCAACACTGATTATCACAGAGAATGAAAGCAAATACAATAAGAAAAGACGGGACTTCATAGACCAAAAAAATCTACGAAATGTCAAATCAGACATACCTCGACGTAGCCAACATAACGAATGTAAAACAATGTTTTGCCAACCTACAGGAAAGAAATAGAGATGGGCGACCTAACAGTATTAAATTTTTTATCGATATCGATGAATGCACTGAACTGCGCTTTACTTAAGGAATAATTTTAACTACTAATTGCAATTATAATAAAATATTAAATAAAATTAAAAGTAATTATTTCCAAAAAAAATCTTTATTGTTCTCAATAAGTAATTATTTCGGCAGCTGATGGCGGCTGATGACCTGAAATAGAAATATGTAAAACATTTTTGTAATTTGATATAGTTTAATTTTAACATAACAGTAATCTAACGCGTACATTATTGCCCATCTTTACCCATTTCTTACACCTAAAATTAAAAGCATCGATATCGATATTTATATATGATGTAGCACCACTTTATTTTCCTGCAGATTATTTTTCTGACTAAAATTTTATTATTTCATTCAAATACCTACCAAAAATTGTAAACGAATGTTATATTGGTTAATGTATTACTCACCGAAGCTCATCTGAAGGAAATTTGGCCGTAAATAACCGTTTTGTATCGTCTTTTCGACCAAACCACAAATTTCACCATGCTTCATTATGATTTACATGTACTGCACCTTAACTTGACTATTAACAAATTAAAACAAACTTTTAAATATCACAAAACTATTATTTAAAACAAACTTTTAACTACAGACTTGTACTATTATGTATTCTGTGCTACAGACCTAAACAAATTAATTTTATTTGTTACAATAGGTACTTTAAATGTTGCCGCCGTGTTTCTCTGACAGATGACCTATCATCAAAGAACGAGAAAGAATGAGGAAGAGTGAGACAAATATAGTCGCCATCAAAATTCGTGTCCGTTTCATAGGTTTCATAGAATCTTTTTTTGAATGGAAGTTTTTTTTTTTTTTTTGCGACAGACTGGTGATCACAGATTACTTATATTTTCCTCTGAGGCGCGTTCCACACTCCGAATGCAATCTAACCAAAACCAAACCGCCGTGAACACCCGTGAAAGCCGCGAACCGCGAGTGTGGATGGTTTTCGCGCCTGTTCACGAGCTTCGCGGCCGTTCACGCCTTGTTCCCCGTTCGGTGTCGGTATTTGCGCCCGCTTCAAAGGGTCAATTCGGTTGTTAACAACAAAGTCACAACTTTTTTTTCTTTTCAGCTCTCACGGAAAAGGAGTTAGAAAATAATTTGTCATTCAGTCATTAAAGCCAATTGTACCTCAAAAAGAACTAAAGTTTAATGCCAAATAAAAATTCATTTCGAGGACTAATATGACTATTAATATAATATATTTTAATTCTAACAGAATCATTGCAAAATTTACATTAAACTTTCCATATAGTAATTAAAGCCAGTTTTACCTCAAAAAGAACAAAATTTTAATGCCAAATAAAAAATCATTTCGTGGACTAATTTATTTAAATTTAGGACTATTAATAAAATATGTTTTAGTTCTAACATAATAATTGCAAAATTTACATTAAACTTTTCTTTTTACTACTTTATCAATATTAATATTTTTTCTACATTATAGTCAGTAAAGCCGATTGCCTTTTACAAGAACAAAAACAAATGTATTTTTTTTTTCATAAATAGCTTCTATACATATAAGAATAGGGCTCTTGTTAGTATGAACGCAATACTACATCTCTAACATACAAAAGAACTTGCTTGAAGTTCTCGGCTTTAACGTCTAGAAAAAATTGGTCCTTCAGGAATCAGGAGGTACATGCGGTCTTACTTAGAACTCGGTTTTAATTTAGCTCTCGGTCTTACGAGGATAGAGCAGGATAGCATTTAAATTTTTTAAGTAAATCCGGAAGAGAGCGCGGTATATCCGTAAAAAAGACGCAAGTCCACAGACCATACATCAAGTACTTAAGTAAGTCTGTTGCTAACAATTTCTTTGAAATCGATTGAAACCGCAGCTTTACATTGCTGCTTTAAGTAAGATAGATAGTTGTCATATTGATTCTTACTTATGCAGCAATGAATCAACGATTTCTGTCAGAGTTGATTGAAACAAAGTTATATCATAAAACATAGTGATGAACGGATAAAATATTAATTTATGGGATGGACGGCCCCCTGGGGGTAATTATGTAACTTTATTGCAATCAACTCTGACAGAAATTGCAGATACATTGCTGCTTTAGTAAGGACCAATACGAGAACTATCTTACTTAAAGCAGCAATGTAACTGCGCTTTCAATCGAGAATTGTTATGGACCCCCTAAACGATCAAAATTGCTTGTCAATCATTTACATTGCATTGCTTGTCAATCACATTTTGATCGTCTAGGAGCGATGCTTGACAAGCACCACAGAATAGATAGATTACCGTGACCAAAAAAAGGCCACGCCCCCAAATTGTAAATGCAATGTAAATTATTGACAAGAAATGCTTGATCGTCTAGGGGCTCCATTAGCACTCTGACAGAAATCGCAGTTACATTGCTGCTTTAGTTAAGAATCAATGTGACAACTATCTTACTTTAAAGCAGCAATGAAACTGCGCTTTCAATCGAGAATTGTTAGCAACAGAGTTACGTAATCAACTTGCCGGTCTTCCCGGGGGGGTAATTATGTAACTTTGTTGCAATTTGAAGAGCGAGCGCAAGGGAAGGCAAGATAGAGCGCGAGGAAAAGCAAGCGAGCGAGAGGGACGGAAAAAGTGCAGAAGCAACGCACAGCTGCTCACTCGCTCTATTTAAAAAAAAATCTTTCTTTATTAGTGAACTGCCCTAAATTCGACCTCGTCAACTAATTTTAAAATTCAATCTAAAATATTTGTATTAAAATGGAACTGCAACTGTGTAATTTTTATTACTTACGATTGATAAATGATTGTTATTTATAATAATAGCAAAACATGAAAAAACAATAATAATAGAATTATAAACAAATTAAATTTGGACGGCTTAAATTCGGACCCATTTGCCCTAAATTCGACCATTATTTTCTCTAAATTCGGCAAAGGTGAAATAAAGGATGACCAGGGTCAGAAAACTTATATAAGATTGCAAAAATAACATAGTTATTATTATTGTCAACATTAATAATATTATGCTTATCAAAAATAAGCTCTATAGGTACTTTATTTTAAACAAAGAAAATTAATAATACGCGGCCGAAAATAGAAAATATCGTAACGCCCAAGTCCGGCCGCTGGTTTGATGGTTGGCCGACTATAGCCTCGTCCACACCCACCGGGCGGCGCCGGCGTGGCCCGCTGCGCGCAGCAAACTTCTTTTAAAAATGTTTCCCCAAAACAACTATGAGGATAGGCCATGGACGAAAAATATATTTTGGTCCATGGGATAGGCGAAGGGATAACCTATGGGATAACCATGGGATAACCTACCTATCAATAAAACAAAAACTTTATATCAAAATAAACTTATAATGGCGAAATAAAACATGCTTACAAATTACAATTTTCTAAATATCTATAGACAGGTACTAATTTAGAAGACGTGTATATTTGGTTTAAAACAAATAAATTACCTACCATGTAAAAGAACTTCACTTAATCCAATCTATTAAAATAATTATCTATAAAATTGTAGTTCTTAATATTACTCATTCACACAATATGTTAACAATTTGACTGTGAATAGTCAGTCATAAATTCAATCTCAGTCTTCCTGTTACTTCGGCAACATTTATAAGACGCGAAGGCAGTTTTCATACAAATGCATCACAACAAATGGAAAGCGATTACGGCTATGTTAAGAATTTAATTACAATAGCGTTGGTCCAATAATAAATTATAAAGTAACATCATTTCACAATACCACAATGCATATAATATTATGCTAAATGCATAATCCACATTCGTAACATTCAGTTGGTCCACTGCCGCCTTTATCGAGAAAAATATGACGGTACCGAGGTAGTGATAACATGTTTTACATTGACTATGGCCGCTTGTCCACTGCTCGCCCGTTACGTCATTTTTTTTACTAATAATAAAATAATCTCGTTCTCGGTGACGGGCGGCGGGGCGGCGCCAAGAATATTATATATTCATATTCTATATAAAATTCTTGGGCGGCGCGGTGGGCGGTGGAAAAACTGCCACAAATGTCAATTTTTTTATCTATATCGTACCTACTATTTTTGCTTCAATTTTTTATTATTATACCACAGTATATTTGCCTACCATGGCTTTTAATTTCAGAACTTCATTATTTTCACCTTTAAGTTATTTGATAATTTTCAGAAAGACCATTCCACGGAATATGTGCCTTTACTTATTTAAAATCATAATGCATCGATTAAGTTTTCTTCTATTTTGAGGAGAGTTTGCGCTCAAGTTGATCAGCTATGGCGAGGAGAAAATCTTCGGTGTGTAAGTACATTCCTTCCTTGGTGTTCGCCAAGCCGTGCACACAAATGACTAAGTCCTTTGTCATTTTGCCGCTGTCGATGCACTCCACGCAGGCCTGCAAGCATCATAAGAACACTCAATTATTCTAAACATATTTTAAAAAAATATTGACCATCAGCCATTTTTAATGTCCTCACTAATGAGGCACAGGCCTTCCTTATGAGTGGATAAGGAAGATGGTATAACTCACCACGCGGGCCCAATGCAGCCTACTTATTGTCTAATTTTCAAAATCTATCGCAATCGCTTTCAATCCAACAGATGGATGTGACGTGACACATTGCTGCATTTCTTTGGTATGTTTTTATTTGTGCCAAAAAGAAGCATCAATATATCACATCCTGAAAGCGATTGCGATAGATTTTGAAATTAGACAATTAGCGCCCTGATTGGTTAAAAAAAAATATTTCATGCAAAATCAGTACAAGTAATTTGAGGCTGGAACCAACCTTGTAGGTATATATAATAATAATACCTGAATTACATAATTTATATCATTTTAACAGGCAATCAAAAGTAATAGTGAATTGAATTCGAGCTCATTATAATGTCACCTTCAATTTATAGAGATTAAAATTACAAGACAATATCTCATTGACGTCATAAACAAACAACATTTTATCAATGCAAATATTACGTTTAGCTCTACAAGCATTATGTAACTTTCCTGAAAGTTATTACTTATTTAATTTTTATTGTTGAAAATAGGCTTCCCTTGCTGATTGTATAATGATTATGTAAGTACCTACTTACAATACAAGACAAACTCTTGAAATCGGGTGGGGATTGCGCAGAGCGCGTATTTGGGTATGCGTAGCGGTGAGGGGCGCGGGCGGCGGGAGAGGGGCGCGCGCTATTGGTCGCTCGCAAGTGCACATGCGCGAACTTATCCCCACTACGTCGAAAGTGTCAAGATGTTTGCCTCTGCCTCGTACTGTACGCCTAGTTGGTTGAAGGTGGCGACGACGGCTAAACGCCGAGATTGACCCTCAATAGATTCTATTAAGATTAGTGTACTCATCAGTTCCAGAGCTAGTGCGAAGCGCACCACCTACTCGGGCGTGTTGTGTTTGGCGTGGTTTGGCCCTGTGTATGAGTCCCCTGGTCCACGCGTAGATGGAGGCGACAGGGGTGGAAGTAGGGTTGCCAACCGTACTATAATATATAGTATTGTACTATATTTCGGGTCTGCGTACTATATACTGTTGAAGAAATATATAGTACGCAAAAATACTATATTTTTAACATCGAACGCTAAGAAACAAATCTTTAATTTTTTAAATTTGTGATCGTGCATTTTGACTGATTCGATAGCGTGTAGTGTATATAGAATCTGAATCACAGAACACAATTACTCAGGGGAGTGATACTCAGGATGATCTGAATTCTGAAAGTATCTGTCTTATTGCATCAGTGTCAAATTTAAAAGCTTCAAACGATAGTTTGGTCATTGGTTGGTCTGCTCTATTTTTGTTTTGAGATTTTGTTGGTAATCATCTACAAAATATAACTTTATTCTTTAAGCAAGTCTTAGATAAATTAGTTATGGAAAGTGGTAGCGATAACGAAAGTGCGTCAAGTTCAATTTAAGTGCGATTAAAAAGCGAAAGATACAAAAAAGACTCCAAAAATATCCAAAACTTGTTGAAAAATGCAAAAATTATAAATAAGTAAAAAAATAATATTTGCCTATTAAATACTATATTTTTTTAAAGTGTAGGTACTATATTTTTTATAGCTTAATTTGAAAAATACTATATTTCGCCAAAGACATGTTGGCAACCCTAGGTGGAAGTAGGCTTCCCTTCCTCATTATTTTATGATTATGGACTTACTTCTTCCAGGGCGAGTGCAAACCGCGCCAGGTCAGGCGTGTCATCCAATTTGGCCCGGTGTATGAGTCCCCTGGTCCACGCGTAGATGGAGGCGACAGGGTTGGTGGAAGTAGGCTTCCCTTGCTGGTGCATGCGGTAGTGCCGCGTCACTGTGCCGTGGGCGGCTTCCGATTCAACCGTTTTACCGTCGGGGCACATTAGCACAGACGTCATCATACCTAGAGATCCGTAGCCCTAAAAACAATATAACTTTGTAGAAATCTTTGTATTTTTGGTCCTTCAACCACCATACTCGTACCAGCAGCCCCCTGGGGGGTAATTACGTAACTTTGTTGCAATCGACTCTGAGAGAAATCGCAGTTACATCGCTGCTTTAGTAAGAACCAAAGTGACAACTATCTTAACTAAAGCAGCAATGCAACTGCGCTTTCAATCGATTTCAATCGAGAATTGTTAGCAACAGACTTACGTAATCAAGGGTCGGATTACGTAACTCTGTTGCTAACAATTCTCGATTACAATCGATTGAAACCGCAGTTACATAAGGTTCTTACTAAAGCAGCAATGTAACTGCGATTTCTGTCAGAGTTGTGCAACAAAGTTACTAAATCAGGGGCTGATCTACGTGTAGTATAACGTGTTTGTGGGTCATAGTACCTGGGCCACAATATCGGACTGCACGTCGCCGTCGTAGTTCTTGCAGGCCCACACGAACCCGCCAGAGCTCTTGATGGCCTGCGCCACCATGTCGTCGATCAGTCGGTGCTCGTACCAAATCTTTGCGTCTTCAAACTGCTTCTTGTAATCACTAAAAGTTTTTTTTTAATATACGGTTTGTCAAACAAGTCTCCTATAGCATTAACACCGAAACGCGATATTATATAGCGATTTATCACGGTTATCTGTCAAGATCAAGAGACAATGGTTTTTTTTGAGTGTCGGTAAAACGTTATATCACGCAATATACAGTATGGTGACCAGCCTGCCTAGCATGACCGATTTATATCGCGTGATATAGCATTTTATCGACACTCAACTGTCAAACTCCGTTGTCTTTTTGACAGTTAAACGTGATAAAACGCTATATCACGTACGACCATATAAATCGGTCATGCTAGGCAGGCAGACAATTAAGGACACCAGTCGATTTTCATACAAAGGAGGTAACTTTGAAGGCTTGGTTCTCCGCCAAATTATGACCTAACTGTGATCTGATGATGGCCAGCCATGAAGTGAATAAAGGAAACTCTTTTTTCTCATCTCATGTCTGGTAAACTCATCTCATCACACTTATAAAGTAGTGTTATCTGACTGGTCTTCTGTGATATAATAGTTATTTATGCAACTGGGCTATTACAACATAATTAGGTATTAAAACACGAATGTGGGGTCGAATATTTAGTATCACATTAGTGTTTTTATACCTAATTATGTACAGTTGCATACAAGACTTTATCTACACCCATTTTTTATTTTTTTTATTTTTATTTGGGAAACAAACAATATTTTAATACATATGGATTAAAAACACCCATGATATTTATCTACACCCATGATATGTATCCTCTATAAATGTTTTGACTTTGACTTTCCTCCCCCTCCTCGTCATGATGTCATCCGCAAGAGTGTTATAATGTTGTACTGAATTTCATAATGCAACGCATCGCGCGTGGGCGCGCGGCGCTGCAGGACCAGCGGGTCTACCGCCTAACTCAATCGCTTTGGCTCTGGATTTGGTGTATGACGTCAGTGCACAGTCCGTCCTTGTCATCGTGTTATGATATGACAAGGACGGACAGAGCATTGCTATCGCTCTGGCTAAAGCTTTGAGTTAGGCGGTAGGACCCCAGCTCTCGCTCGGGATATTGTAATGATGGCAGTAAGCTAACCGTTTCAGAACCCTTTCAGAGGATTTAAAGCATGGGTGTAGATAAAAGGAATTAATTAACCCTAATTATTATTACTCTATTACAAAAACAATATATTACAAATATTAAAGATAAAGAAAACTCTCAAAAAACAGCATGATATTAATGAAACATACCTTTGGTAGATTTCTTCAAAGATGTCTTTAAAACGACCGTCATACCGCTTCAATATTGTGTTCTTTGTAGACAAATATAAGGGCCATTTCTTTTGTAATGCCACCTGAATAAATTTAAAGTGTGAGTCAATAACATAATATCACATTTAATTGTTTTTCTTTATAAGCATATTGATTTTATCCTGATTTTATTGTTGTTTTGTTTAAATTTAAAATTTTCGTTTACTTTTATATTATTTTTCAATTCAATGTGGCATTATGGTTTTAATTTTTATTTTAATTTAATTAATTTTGACATTTTAAATTTACTTTTATTTTTTTTTGGTATTTGATGATATGATTTTCGCATTTTAAATTAATACAATTTTATTTTAATTATATTTTATTAAGTATAAGAATTTGTAATTTAATAGGTACCTAGAAATTTTAATATATTGTATTGTTGTAAATGGGTGTAATTTGCCTGAATAAATGATAATTCTATATACAGGGTGTATTTGTAGCCACTCTCCAAATTTTAAGGATGTGTTCAGTCCATGAAACTAAACAACAAAAATTTTGGTCATCCCATACTAAACTGATCATGTGATCTCTTTGGTTTGTATGAAAAGCCAATTTTTTTTTTACATATTTGACCCTATGTTTCTTAGAGAAAGTTGTTCAGTTTCATGGACTAAACACATCCTTAATATTTGGAGAGTGGTTACAAATACACCTTGTATAACACTTTTATATGTAGAACTTTATAAACGCATAAATTATTTTTGACCTTCATTTCGGTCCAATATTTAATTGTGCAGTGTGTGTGTATAGTTCACAAAGTTGAATGGTAATGGAATTATAAAGAACAATGCGCAATTACAATCAAAGATGATCACGGGGCTGAAACGTACCTACGATTGGAAAAGTCATAGTTTAATTGATATTGTGTTATTTATGTACTATGAAAAATAAGTCACAAAATCTATTTGCTAGCGAACTAATTGTACACAGGTGTTATACTCGTACATGAAAGTCGCCTCTTTCAGACCTAGTTTAACCAAAAATACTGCTTATCAATATTACCTTGCGTTATTGCTAAGCAATATTTTTGTATTGTTGTCTTAAGGCGTCATATTCGTAAAGAACTTATTGGTTATTTTAAATTTATTCTTCGTTTCAGTTTTATAGTTGTACCGATTTATTATTATTAAGAAAGGCAGTATAAATGTCGTGGAGTTTTGAATCCCGTCTTAGTTTTTTCGTAATGTGCTTAGGATATAATAAGTAAATCCAAAGAGTCCGTGCTATATCTAGCTGCTCTTTTTGTTTACCTGAAAACTGGAATGCGCGAAGCTTCTGATAGATTCATCTAAGTTGTACATGCCCATCGCAACTCCCGGAGATTTGAAGTCGTACAGGAGATACTTAGTCACGGTGCCATCCGCTGCCGTGTACACCATTTCAACCTAAATTAATAATAATGTTATTATAAGACTCAATTCATTTCAAAAAGTTATAAAGAAATTGCGTGGGTAAGGTATAAGGTAATTTATCATATATAATACTTAATTATGGCGTTCTAATTACGATTCATTTACTTATTGTTAATATTATTAGTAAATAGTAGAGCGTGATCATTCCACGGGCACCATGCGTGGGATGCCCAGCTCAAATTTCAAAAAATTCGGTTTTTAGGGGGTGATTGTTTACTATTTCGAAAAAAAAACCCGACTTAAAAAATGAAAAAATAGGTCCTAGGGTATTAGTTTAGCTACAAAATAGTGAACATTTTATGAAAATTGGTTAATAATTGTGACCTGTAGATGGTCCCTTTAGATTTGGAATTGTAGAAAAATGGGTATTTCCGTATATAAAATTGATGTAGCTTCTATTATTATTGACCGATCGTCATGGTAATGGTATTGGTGAGCTTGGTGAGCAAAAGGTCTTGATGAGCATGAGCACATTCCAAAAATATGAAAAAAAACGAAAAAAAAAAAACTTATTTTTTAATACCTAGGTATATATGGGTATCAAATGAAAGATCTTGATGAGCACATTCCAAAAATATGAAAAAAACGAAAAAATAGAAAAAAAAACTTTTTTTTTTTAAATACCTAGTATATGGGTATCAAATGAAAGGTCTTGATGACCACATTCCATATATCAACTAATAAAATAGATACAATATAAGTAATGAATGACTTAAAAATAATTGCTAATAATAGATTTAAAATACTGACATTCTGCAATTGCTTACTATAATTTTATTCATAATGACTGTAATTAATTTGATATAAGGAAGTTTATTAATGTAATTCTGAAATTTATAATTATAATATTTTAGCATGAAAAGATTATGTATGTTCATATACCTTTAAGGTGAATCATGGCTGTGCTTTACTTTTCATACATAAAATCTTGTAATACCCATGTTTATGGACCAATAAATGAATGGAATTGAATTGAAAATAAAACTAACTGTACTACTTATATCAGACCTTCCCGGTTGGGGCACCAAAAAGTCCTGCGCCTTGTACTGGTCTTCGTGCGCGTGTCTCGGTGTCTCCCGATTACGATGGGCTTGCTGGAGCTGGGCACCCCTTGTGGGATGCCCAGCTGAAATTCAACTCTGCTTTACTAAGCTATATATTTTTAGCCCCACTAACCTTCCCTGGTTGGGGCACCAAAAAGTCCTGCGCCTTGTACTGGTCTTCGTGCGCGTGTCTCGGTGTCTCCCGATTACGATGGGCTTGCTGGAGCTGGGCACCCCTTGTGGGATGCCCAGCTGAAATTCAACTCTGCTTTACTAAGCTATATATTTTTAGCCCCACTAACCTTCCCTGGTTGGGGCACCAAAAAGTCCTGCGCCTTGTACTGGTCTTCGTGCGCGTGTCTCGGTGTCTCCCGATTACGATGGGCTTGCTGGAGCTGGGCACCCCTTGTGGGATGCCCAGCTGAAATTCAACTCTGCTTTACTAAGCTATATATTTTTAGCCCCACTAACCTTCCCTGGTTGGGGCACCAAAATGTCCTGCGCCTTGTACTGGTCTTCGTGCGCGTGTCTCGGTGTCTCCCGATTACGATGGGCTTGCTGGAGCTGGGTACCCCTTGTGGGATGCCCAGCTGAAATTCAACTCTGCTTTACTAAGCTATATATTTTTAGCCCCACTAACCTTCCCTGGTTGGGGCACCAAAACGTCCTGCACCTTGTACTGGTCTTCGTGCGCGTGTCTCGGTGTCTCCCGATTACGATGGGCTTGCTGGAGCTGGGCACCCCTTGTGGGATGCCCAGCTGAAATTCAACTCTGCTTTACTAAGCTATATATTTTTAGCCCCACTAACCTTCCCTGGTTAGGGCACCAAAAAGTCCTGCGCCTTGTACTGGTCTTCGTGCGCGTGTCTCGGTGTCTCCCGATTACGATGGGCTTGCTGGAGCTGGGCACCCCTTGTGGGATGCCCAGCTGAAATTCAACTCTGCTTTACTAAGCTATATATTTTTAGTCCCACTAACCTTCCCTGGTTAGGGCACCAAAAAGTCCTGCGCCTTGTACTGGTCTTCGTGCGCGTGTCTCGGTGTCTCCCGATTACGATGGGCTTGCTGGAGCAGGGCACCCCTTGTGGGATGCCCAGCTGAAATTCAACTCTGCTTTACTAAGCTATATATTTTTAGCCCCACTAACCTTCCCTGGTTAGGGCACCAAAAAGTCCTGCGCCTTGTACTGGTCTTCGTGCGCGTGTCTCGGTGTCTCCCGATTACGATGGGCTTGCTGGAGCAGGGCACCCCTTGTGGGATGCCCAGCTGAAATTCAACTCTGCTTTACTAAGCTATATATTTTTAGCCCCACTAACCTTCCCTGGTTGGGGCACCAAAAAGTCCTGCGCCTTGTACTGGTCTTCGTGCGCGTGTCTCGGTGTCTCCCGATTACGATGGGCTTGCTAGAGCATGGCACCCCTTGTGGGATGCCCAGCTGAAATTCAACTCTGCTTTACTAAGCTATATATTTTTAGCCCCACTAACCTTCCCTGGTTGGGGCACCAAAAAGTCCTGCGCCTTGTACTGGTCTCCGTGCGCGTGCCTCCCGATTACGATGGGCTTGGTCCAGCCGGGTATCACTCGTGGGATGCTCGCGCATAGGATTGGCTCACGGAAAACAGTACCGCCGAGGATGTTACGAATCGTACCGTTTGGGCTCAGCCACATCTTCTTGAGTTTGAATTCTAAGGAACGAAATATAAGGTTGAATATAGAAAACGGCTATTTAAACCATAGGTATGCCTTTTTACGACGGCTCTACGGGAGAAGCAGTGACGGCGACTTCACTAATATTTAAAGTTTCTTCGTTATGATGAATTAGTGATAATTTTTCAAACAAAATTATTGTCGTTTATGTATATTGTAAAGTATTATAATGGTATAAGTAGATAGAGCAATTTAAGTATCTCACAATAGCATAAGTAGACGTTTAGGATAAGTAATGGTTCATTTATTTGCAGCTAAAATAATTTGACGATGTACGAATACTTACGAAAATATGCTTTACAAATGATTTATTGCATACAACAGATGGCCAGCGGGAACCAGTTTCCTCTCTGAACTTGTTTTAAAATACATTATTCTAGACCGAGGAAAGAGACAATTCATGGCCGGTTAACGACCACATTCCCAAATTGTCGTGTACATTTTAATTAAATAATAGTAATTGGCTTGCGAGCCATGATGCCTCCCGAGGTCTCGATACACGGCATTAAGAATTCTGTTCTGTGGTCAGGCCATTGAGAACTTATGGTAAAAAGTCGTTGATAACAAACCTTCGACCCTCTGCTCATCAGGCGTGATGGTCGCGCACTTGATGCCGACGTTGTGCTTGAGCACCGCATGGGCTGCGTCAATGGTCACCTGGTCGTCGGTCGCGTCGCGGTGCGGCAGCCCCAGGTCGAAATACAAGCAGTCCAGCTGAGAGACAATGAGGGTCAGTAACGATTTTTGTTTAGTGGCTTATCAGAAAGCTTATGCCACCACATGATTAACTGTGAAGAAATTTTTACGATATCTCTTAAGCTATACGAGCTAAAACACTGTTATTTTGGGGGGTCATTATGACGTCATCGAGACGTACGCGAACCTTATGTCGTACGTGATAAAGTACATGTTGCATTGAGCTTGGGATTTTCTTCAAAACCCTTATAACTCAACCATTTCTAAACGGATATCAAAAAATCTTTCACTGAGTTTCATAGCTGTGAATAGGTATGTTTTTATATTACTAAAACCTGTTACTGATCCTCATTAGTCAGTTTTTAATAGGTACTGAGTAGAACTTATTATTAAGGAAATTACAGTTATATATCATCCGATTCGGCTATGTGCATACTCTTCAGTTTTCTCGATGGACGACAAATAATCGTGCCCATAATAATTGTACAATGATATGACAATGGTGTTGATTCAGTTGGCAAATTGCAAATTGACAGGACTAAACTAAAGTTTTCCATTCTTTTCTTTGTGTATCGAAAAGACAAGAACAAAATGCTTTAAGTTTGTCATGTTAATTTTGTTAAGTTGTGTTGTGCCAACCGAATCAACACCAATATGACATTATACATACACACTTAGTACGAGCCCGCCATTAAAATCTCCGAGTTCTGTATTCACAGACCATACAAATACTACGTAAAGCCTGTGTCTGTATTCGAATAGCATTTTAGTTTGAGTCTTCTGATTAAAGGAAGATACACTACACCAAACTAACTAAGGGGTCTTCGTATTGTTTCATTAGGTAGCGAGCTAGTGTAGCGAGTAGCGACAGAAGCCAGACATTTTAATTTTCGCAAGTATTAAGGTGCGGTCACATTTGTCTCATTGTGTTAACACGCCGTCAGATGACATCGGTTTTCATAGTAAGTAAATGTATGCACTAGAAGCAACTTAAAACACGTCCATATAAATACGGCGTGTCAACACGTGGCGTCAGACAGATGTGACCGCACCCTTAGACTGCTGTTATAGCTATTTCTATCCTATGGACGTAGGTAGTAATTACTTAATATCTATTCCGTGCCTATCTATGGTATACTTTCACCATATAGGAAATTTTTGCTGTGAACAATAGAGAAACTTGATAATATTATGATTTAGCTGTAAGGTTTAAAGACAAGCATTCAATTCGCATACCTCACGCGGTTGTTGAGGGTACGTAACTATACGTAAGGTATAGGTACTCTAATCTAATTTAAATCGCAATATCAACAATTTATACGTTACTTTACTTGGACTTGTTTTATCCCATCATGTACCTATAAGCGAACTTAAGATTCTGTTCCCGTGCTATTCTTGTTCCTATCCTACTACTAAACACACATGTTTCTCTCTTACTGCAATTGAGTAGAATGCTCCAATTAGAAGTAGTAGAATGCTCCAATTGGCGTAGTTGAGAGGTCACGAGTTTAGTTTCGTTATGATGAATGTTGACGAAAACACTATTAGGGTTGTGTTGTGTTGTGTTACACATCCTGATTAATTATTGGGAGCTCCACTCGTTATGGTTTCTCAATTCTTTTATTCTGCTGTCGACATAGGGTCAACATCCTTTATATGGCTCCAAAAAGCTGTTTCGCAAGTACCGTGGCAGTTAACGATGGCGATTGGTGAACGCAGTGTAATCGTTATATTTATCATGCCATAAACGTAAGGCGACGCGCTTGCTTACATCCGGCCTGATCCGTCCGGCTGATCACGCGTATTGAGGCGTCTAAGTTTTTAATAAAATTTAAAATATGCATTCAGAAATTATTATTCTAATACGAGTTCAATATTTGCATTGCGAAAATCGTTTAAAAAAATACGGCTCACATGTGAGTGCGTGTAAATTCGAGTTATCACAACGCATGTCCTTGACTCTTCCGCGGTCAAACATATTTGGCGTAAAAATATAAGCCTGGGTCAATAAACCTAAAAGCGCGCGTGAGCATTCGGATACGAAGTTTTTTTTGTAGAGAATTGAGTTCCTCTCTCTTATTTCTCACATCACAGATTATTGTGCTAATAATGTTCAATGGATAAATATAACGTGGGGGCCGGATAATTAGAAACACCAGTCGATTTTCATACAAACGAGGTAACTTTGAAGCTTCTCCGATAGGGATTGATCAGGCTGTGAGCTGATGTTGGCCATCCAGGGAGAGAATGGAGGAGACCCAGATCGCTATACACACCAACTGGTCTGATAAGCATTCTAAGAGCTGCAAGGATCAGAGTTCTCAGTTTCAGGATTTCCATACATTTTAATGCTATTTTCACAGTAAACTAAATATACAAATAGCCCTTATTATTATTACATAATTATGATTATAGCCACTTATTAATTATTATATTACGTGTATGCTAATAATTTATCAAATACTTATACATACATATATAATATGAATGACATTAACCCAGTAAACTGATAAGCTATGACATGCACAGTGATAACCTGCTGTGATAAATATTTAACACCACTATTTACAATTTTAATTATACTGGCTGCAAATAGGATTTCACAATAATAAATAATTTCACAGTTTTGATAAGCATGCAGTAAAAAATGTTTATTCAAACAATGATAATAAGATTCTTGACATCAACACTTAAGTATTAAACTAGGTTTATTAAACCTATGATACAATCAATAGGATATTTTGGATTTTAAATTGTCAGTTTTTCTTATTTAATTTTCGCACTCTAAGTCACCCGCTTAATATTGAAATCTCGAACACGTCTCAGCTTGACTGAAAGAGATCTCTTTTAAGCCGACTCTCCTGAGCTTAATTTTCAACATGTTTTGTGTTTTCAAACATCAAACAATGTTTTGAGGGGCGTGGCCTATAAGTTTTGTTTAGCACAAATACAAAACATGTTGAAAATTAAGCGCAGTAGACCCTGCTTTAGAGATAAGTAGGTACTCTTTTGTGTACATATATCAATTTATTTTCGCGTAACTGCTTTTATAAGTGAAATAAATTGTACAATAAAATGTTTTGCAGATATTAAGTTATTGAATTGTTAGATTTTAGGCATTCACAATGCTATTTTTATATTAAGATTAAATATATTAAAAAAAACACTAGAAAAAATCAAATGAGTAGATTTTTTCTAATATTAATCTTAAGATATTAAGTTTTTAGAGTTTTAATAAATAAATGCTTACCTTGACATAAGGGAAAATAAGTTTCTCTTTGATTTTAGCCCAAATTATACGAGTCATTTCATCCCCATCCATGTCCACAACTGGCTTCGAAGCCACAACCCTCTTTGTTGTGCCATCTTAAACAAAACAAAGCTATTTATTAACCCGTCAACGCCCGGAAATGAGACACAATAGATTTACTATTGTTGACCGGACGCCGGCGACCGCGCAAGCCTTTATGAATTAATAATTGAATCTCTCACATTAGAGAAGGCATAAGTAGAGGCCATTATAGGAGGTATATTTTTGGAGCAGACTTTATTAGGGATTCGGTAAATCTGATTGATAATTATTTTGGTTTATTGATAACTTAATACTACTTAATACTACTTGACGATAATTAAATAAATGACAAAAATATATTTGATTTATGTTACGAATAAACAGGTTCTTACATTTAAGAATTACAAAAATACTCTTAAATACTGTACCTATATCAGGGGGGTATCACTCCGCGCTTAAACTTTTATATTAGCCTACTGCTCGCGGACCATTCCAAGAGGGCCATTGTCGAGGGATATCACCGCGCCGACCGAAACGCGCGGCGTGTGCAAGCGACGAGAGCGCAGCGCGTGAACGTCACCAACGAAACGAGTCAGTCATGCGCCGAATGCGAAACTGCATACACTTCGTTTTTGATACTTAATTACTAACGTACCTACCTACCTACCAAAGTTTATTGTATTTTTTGTATATACTTAGTTGTATCGAAGTTCGATATATGGCACCAGTAAAGAAAAAAGCTAAAAAATACTAATTTTTTTTCACCCATCCCATGCAAAAGACCCTTGCAAAAGTTGCTTAACCTCCGCAATCGTTGGGCCAGGCGCTATACCACTGCGCCATCGAGCTTCTCTAACTACTTAGAAATACTTATTATTTATGCTCTTTAAATATGCTCAGCTCACCTATTAGGTAGATTTATTTTATTTTATAAGTAGGTACCTATTATAGTAATTTCATTGTTTATTCATGGGCATAACAAATGTTTTCTATGATATCAGTAACTAGCGAGTAGCAACCCCGAAATGTGTCGGTTGAGACAGAGCTATGCGACAGAAAGAGACGCCTCTCTTTCTTCTTCGTAGGTGCATATAATTTTATCCACGCAGCGTTGTACTTTGTTGCCGTGCAGCGAGAGTAGCTTATTATTTGATGGTCTTCGCGGGGACGGACTTCTGTACGTTAGTACTATTATATATTCTGTGCCTATATAATGTATTTGGACACAAAAACAGTAGGTACAGTATTTTTGTAATTCTTAAATGTAAGAACCTGTTTATTCGTAACATAAATCAAATATATATTGTCATTTATTTCATTATGGTCAAGTAGTATTAATTTATCAATAAATTAAAATAATTTCTAAAGAATTTACCCCATCCCTAAGAATGTCTGCTCCCAAAATGTACCTCTGATAACAGCCTCTACTCAAAATTATGTAAGAAGACAAGGGGTAGCACTGAATAATAAACAGTGTTAATTTTTTAAAAAGTGGAAAAAATAGTAGGCACTTACACAGCAAGTTTTGGAGTTGTTATTTTCTCCATAATATTTTGTTAAATAAAAAATATATTGTCGTTGCATTGGTCAAAAAATAGTGTAATACATAGTGGAAAATCATTGTCTGAGATTCAACTGTCTGAAAAAACTCATGTGGATATTCTCTATTCTTTCTTTATTTAGGTACACATAATGCAACAAGTATATAAAATGTATGGTCCAGAATGGATGCAGAACGGCAGTCAATGCTACGCATGCTTCATCCTATCGCTGGGTCGGAGAGTAAAAGGTAGCGAACCTTACACTCCTAACTTAATTACAATGCGATTAATTTAAGAATGTACAACTGAAGTGACCAACTTAGCGCTGGCGGTAGAAAACGACCTAAGTATTTTGTACAATTTTCTTCTTCCCATACATTCTTCAAGTGAAGTTGCAACTTGCAGCGGATCACTGTATATTTTCAATTTAATCGCATTGTATAAATAATTTAATGAAAACTCTGGTTTTAATTACAGTATAGACTTTAAACTTTGTGAAGTTACCTAACCAAAAATTTAAAAATAATTGTTACTTACAGTTCCTCGATGATTGAATAGATGATTCCGTCAAATATTTGAATAATCGTTTTGAGCTGTTGCTAGCCATTTCGCAATTTAATTTAATTAAACTTTTCTCGCGTCGTGTTTCGGGCCAAATTCATGCACCAACATTCACAATCAACCAACGGGCCTTTTATCTTTCTTTTTTTATTATCTTTCGTTCGTATCGTTTAATAATTCACTCACTCACTCACCACTTTGTAAAATAGTGAAGAGAAAGAAATTCAGAGAACTCATACACCAAATCGACTAAGGTATTATATTATCTGTGGCTGCTATTGTGTAGTATTTAATCGGGTAACAATAAATCGTACTGAAATATAAGTGAAAGAGACTACAAATGTTGAAAATGGTCGACTTTAAAATACAAATTGAGTGACTAGTTATTGAGGGTTATTGAGAAGGTTAGGGCACACAAAACATTAAAAAGGCATATTTAATAAAGTTGACTATTATCCTATGTAGACTGGTGTGAATAAGACCGGGAGACTTGTGTTTAACTCTTTTATTATCTTCTCACATAACTAATATAACTAACAGACATTTATATGCAACTGCTTAACTAAGCTTGACTATCACCTGACGGTACCACGGATCACAATAGACTGAGTCAAACCTATAGCTGTCGCGCATGTGCAAGGATTGACATAATACCACTGACTTTAATATTGGAACGTACCATAGACCTTCCATCGTGAAGGTCCGATACTTCCCTCAACACACCCCCTCAATCCGCTGCACATGCTGACCATCCTGACCTAAACCAGTTTTCTAACTTCCCGTACAGCACTACTTAATTTCGAATTATCTGCCTAATCATTCTTATACAATCTTAAATCCTACCAACAGTTACATTAACTAACACAGACGACAGCATTTCTACACAGACAATCCAATTACACAATCCAAACCAGACCTAACTAACTCAACCAAAGAATTATCAAAATACAATACATAATACAATACATTCGGATATCAAAAACATTCTATTGCTTTTAAATGATGATTCATTTACTTTCTAATCCTTTCTAATCCCACACCCCCTTAAATGAATCATTATTTAGAACACCCCCTTAAATTATTTAAAGCACCCCCTTAATTCTTTAATCTATTCTAACTTCCACTAAACTTCTTCATAAATACATAAATATCTCTCTCTTCTATTTCTTATCAATATTATAAACTCCTTCTCTATCTCTTCTATATAAATTCTCCTTCTCAACATCTTCTATATAAATTCTCCTTCTCGACATCTTCTTTATAAAAACTTCTCCTTCTCACACTGCTTCATCCTTAAATTCTCCTACTCGACATCTTCATCAATACAAAACCTTCTCCTACTCGATATCATCTTCTTCATAAAACTTCTTCTCCTCACATCATCTTCATTATAAAACTTTACTCCCACTCGACATCATCAACATTATAAAACTTCTATTTTTCTCCCACTCGAATCATCATCATCATTAAAAACTTCTTCTATTTCTCTCCCACTCGATTCATCATCATTAAAAACTTCTTCTTCTTCATCATCATCCTGCTCGATCTCTTCATCATAAAATACTCGCCAAAAATACATCTTCAAAATAAACTTGTTCCAAAAAAAATTCTTCACATAAAAAATTCTTTCAAAAAATTTCCTTTCTTCATTTTTTTCCATCGTCATTTGTTTCACCGTGATTTGTTCTACCGTCATTTGTTTCTCTAAAGCTTCTATCTCTACTTCTATTATTTTCCACCGCTCGACTTCCCTCAGTTTCCATTACTATTGCCATTTTCTGCTTCACTCTCTACTGCTCGACTTGACTTTCTTCAATTCCTTCACTATCGAAAAATTCTTCACTTTCTATAATTTTGAGGGTTTTTTAATTTATTTATGTTTTCCATGGCCAAAAGTGTAATTCAGAAAATTTCATATAAACTCAGGTTGAAATTCAGATTCAAATAAATTTTCTTCAATGTTCTTTTGTTTTCCGGCCATACATGTCAACAACAAAATTTTATTTTATTTGTCAAAATATTTTTTCTGATTTTATCTCTTCAATGATTTAAAACACTATTATTTCTAAACTTTTCATTTTATTTGTTGTCACTTCTTATCTGTTTTTTCAACACTTTTTCTAAATTTCTTTACACTTTCGTTGTACTTTACTTCCCTTGGTTACACTATTTTGTAAACACACGCGTTGCTAGGCATTATAATCAGTTACGTTATTTCTGAAAACAAAGCTGAAAAGTAAAGTTTTCTTCTTTCTTCACTCCCGGTCTTTTCAGTCTTTTACAGTGGCCCCATAACCTGTATGGGACCATAACCTGTAGACTGGTGTGAATAAGACCGGGAGACTTGTGTTTAACTCTTTTATTATCTTCTCACATAACTAATATAACTAACAGACATTTATAAGCAACTGCTTAACTAAGCTTGACTATCACCTGACGGTACCACGGATCACAATAGACTGAGTCAAACCTATAGCTGTCGCGCATGTGCAAGGATTGACATAATACCACTGACTTTAATATTGGAACGTACCATAGACCTTCCATCGTGAAGGTCCGATACTTCCCTCAACATCCTAATCGAGATGACAAAAATACCATGTTGGGGAGCTTAAATCACTTTTATAGTTATACCTACTTGGTATAATAATAGTTGCCCACTCAGTATTTTTGTATCTCAATTTGATTTTTCACTGCTAATTTTAAATTATTTATTTCCCACATGTAGTCGCCCGTTTTACGTATTTTCGTAATCCGCCCATTTAGTTATTTTGTCGCCAAAAAAATAAACCACTGCCAAGTTTAGTATTTAAGTATCCCATCATATAACAGTCGCCCAGTCACCCAATTAAATAATTCCCGTTTACTTACATCAACGGTTGACACCCGTCAATATTTTACTATTTATTTATTTATTTATTATTCGGTGAATCATCAGCTTACACAACAATATCTTTAAATTACAAAGTATAAACTTAAAAAGCTACTATTTTATATTGTTTACCTAAAATAACCTAAAATTTACCTAAAGTTTACCTAAAATAACATAAAGATGACTAAATATCACTTATTTTGTCAAATACGAATAAAAGACTCACTGAGAATTGCTTAGTCTTATAATCGACTAGATGAAATTAGTCAATTGAACGAACATCACTAATGTCAAATCAAGCTTCCGCCAGCTGGCTGGGCAGAGGCGCTACGCTACACAGCCGGCAGGTCGGCGTGCGGTGCGGTGACACGATTTGCGAAGAATCGATGTGAGTTTGTTTTATCAATTTATCAGCTTTTTCATTCAATGAAATTCATTGTGCATTCGAGTTTTTGAAGATTGTTGAATTGTGTTGTGTAGCTTTGCAAAGTATCCTGAATGGGCCGAACACTCAGGGGTCGTACCTATTGCATCCCGATATTTTTTGGATCTAAATGAATGTACAATACATACATAGTTACCCTACTAAAATTTTAAATGGTTACATTTTTAAATCGACGATCGTCATTCGTAACTGTTTTACGGACCGAACAAAGATAACAACGACTTTTGAGTTGTGCTGCGATTTGTGATAGAGCTAAAAAAGAGTATTGTAGGTCTTTCACTCTTTTTGAGGTTTCAAATTACGTTTATGTGATTATTTTTCTTCTTTACGTGATAGTACCTACCTACCTATATAAGTTTGGATATTCTTTTGTTTCATTATTTAAACTGTTTTAATTACTTACTCATCAGCTATTAATAGAATTAAACTGAAATACCACGCACACCCGGGTTGATAAATCATGTCTAGCAAGGTCTTGAATGATCCCTGTTTCAAATCAACAATGCATTATTTATTATTTGGACCGATGGTGTTTTTCTAAAGTCTATTCTCGTGTTATGGAAATCAATTCTCTATGGCTATGAATTAAGATTTATTTTCGCTTGTGTTATTATGGAATACAAACTGCCTTTCTCTCTAAAAAATACACTAGGTAGTAAATCATAGCATAGGTACCTCTACCTACTGAATTTCACGCGCGAAACGAGGGATCGCGAGTTCGATTCCTCGTGGTGTTAACTAACGTAATGGGCACCACTGAGCATGTAATCACTATACGTACGGGGCACAGAATGCATAACATGGGGCAATGGGCGAATTGGGCGATTTTCTGACAGCTCAAATTAAATATATATATATATATATCGATACTATCGGTAGATGGCGTTATATGAAAGCCGAGCCGAGCCGTAAAGTTAAACCTCCGACCAAAAAAAATAAATTAGTGCAAAAAATCTCGATTGATGGCGTTTAGAAAGAGCCGTCGTCGTAAAGTTGCCTAAATGTCTATCTATCGCCGTCTAGGGGCTCCATATCTGATTTCCATTTTGTTCCAGATATATTAAGTAGGTAACAATGTGTGGGTGTCTACGGGTCCTTCGGGCGTACAGGCCGCTGCCCCGCACCCTACATTGCCGGCTCTCATCGAGCTCTTCAGCACCGCCGCAAGTGCCTGGTGTTCCTTACACCAAGCTAAGCATAGGCATACCAAAAGAGCTATGGCAGGAAGAGAGAAGGTATGATTTTAAAGCATTGAAGTTCTTCATGCAGACAAAAGTGTTTTTATGCTCAAAATAACAACAAAAACATTGAAAAAGTGAGGTTATTTCATTACTCTTCACACGTAAAGAAAAAGACAGAGACAGAGTTTTTGGAATATACTGGCCTTAAATCTGATTTTTGCCACTTTCTAGTACTTACTCAGTAAACTTAAATCACTTGTACTGATTCAGTAAACTTAAAGCTGATTTTGGCCACTTTCTTGTACTTACTCAGTAAACTTAAATCACTTGTACCGATTCAGTAAACTTAAATCTGACTTTGGCCACTTTCTAGTACTGATTCAGTAAACTTAAATCTGACTTTGGTCACTTTCTAGTACTGATTCAGTAAACTTAAATCTGATTTGGGCCACTTTCTTGTACTTACTCAGTAAACTTAAATCACTTGTACTGATTCAGTAAACTTAAATCTGATTTTGGCCACTTTCTAGTACTTACTCAGTAAACTTAAATCACTTGTACCGATTCAGTAAACTTAAATCTGATTTTGGCCACTTTCTTGTACTTACTCAGTAAACTTAAATCACTTGTACTGATTCAGTAAACTTAAATCACTTGTACCGATTTAGTAAACTTAAATCTGATTTTGGCCACTTTCTAGTACTTACTCAGTAAACTTCAATCACTTGTACCGATTCAGTAAACTTAAATCTGATTTTGGCCACTTTCTTGTACTTACTCAGTAAACTTAAATCACTTGTACCGATTCAGTAAACTTAAATCTGATTTTGGCCACTTTCTTGTACTTACTCAGTAAACTTAAATCACTTGTACCGATTCAGTAAACTTAAATCAGATTTTGGCCAATTTCTAGTACTTACTCAGTAAACTTAAATCACTTGCACCGATTCAGTAAACTTAAATCTGATTTTGTCCACTTTCTTGTACTTACTCCGTAAACTTAAATCACTTGTACCGATTCAGTAAACTTAAATCAGATTTTGGCCACTTTCTTGTACTTACTCAGTAAACTTAAATCACTTGTACTGATTCAGTAAACTTAAATCACTTGTACCGATTTAGTAAACTTAAATCTGATTTTGGCCACTTTCTTGTTCTTACTCAGTAAACTTAAATCACTTGTACCAATTCAGTAAACTTAAATCTGACTTTGGCCACTTTCTTGTATTGAGTCAGTAAACTTAAATTGACTTTGGCCACTTTTTTGTTACAGAGTTGCGGTAGTACCAGCTGTAGTTAGCAAATTAGTAAAAAAAGGCTTCACTGTTAATATAGAAGAAAACGCTGGGGCCCTAGCAAATTTTCCTAACAAAACATATGAAGAAGCCGGTGCCAAAGTCACCACCCTTAAGGATACATTCCAGTCCAGTAATTTAATACATATTAATAAATCTTTTCACATAATATATGATTCGAATAACTCGAAATTCATATTATACATTTTCTTACAGATATAATCCTAAAAGTGAGACCAGTTTTAGATAGTGAAGTCAATCATGTGCAAGATGAAAGCACTCTTATATCATTTTTATACCCTGCACAAAATCAAGACCTGATAAAGAAGTTGGCTGCTAAAAAAGTTAACGCATTTGGTAAGATAATAATTTGTAAATGTACATTACATACCTACATATTAAAAGAAAAAACTTTTATTAGTTTTTAAATAAAATGATTATAAACAAGACGCAGGTCTGCGCCTAGCGCCTTCGTCGCCGCGCGCGTTATCTGCGACGCCGACGGGATGGGTCGCCAGTGTGATAATCGCCTATAAGGCTTCCTGTCTAAACGAGGAAATATTAACCAATAGGATTGCATAAAATTTCCGCTCCGCAGTCCTAGTTTCTCCGCTCCGCCCCGCCGCCGCCTCGCTCCGCGTCAATGGACAGGCAGCCTAAGTTTAGTATGCCCAGCAGCAGGTATTGTTGTGCAGCTGATATGATGATTTTGCTGATGATGATTAGATAGGTACAAAAACCGGCATATAACTTGGCAAGAGAAAGATGAGACAGATGTGCAGCAGCTACAAATACTAAACTCGGCGCATCTTTTGTCTCATCTTTGTCTTGCCAAGTTCTGTGTCGTGTCGTCGTTATCTGTACAAACAATGCGCTTAAATTGACAACATTTACTAACCTTACTTGGCAAGAGAAAGTGAGACTGATGTGCAGCAGCTACAAACACTAAACTCTGCGCATCTTTTGTCTCATCTTTGTCTTGCCAAGTTCTGTGTCGTGTCGTCGGTATCTGTACAAACAATGCGCTTAAATTGACAACATTTACTAACCTTAAGATTTTTATAAATTGTCTAATAACTCAATACCATTTGTATTACCGAACCTACCACCCATGTTCATGTTCAGCCTCCTAGCCAAGTTGAGATATATGAAGATATTAATGGTTGAATGTTTTCAGCGATGGACTGCATTCCACGTATAAGCCGCGCGCAGGCTTTCGACGCCCTCAGTTCCATGGCCAATGTAGCGGGATACCGGGCGGTCATCGAGGCGGCCGCACATTTCCCCAGATTCTTTTCAGGTATAAAACTTTTTAGTGTTCCGTAGTCAAGTCATAACAAGGAACCCTTACAGTTTCGCTATGACCGTCTGTCCGTCCGTCTGCGGCTTAGCTCCGAAGCCCTAAGTACTAGAAAGCTGTAATTTAGCCTGAATGTGTATAATTACGGCAAAAAACGTAGCAGAATAAAATCTTGAAAAATATTTTTTTGTGTAGGTACTTACCTCTCCTACATGTAAAGTGGTGATGAAAAAAAAAGTCATCAATCCCATAGTGTGGACCCGTTCCTGCTGGTGTCCATGGGTCCACACTATCTTTATCTGGCTTTCAAAAATATTGTAGGTTAGCGAAGACCACTTTTCGATTCAGGGATTCGTTCGCGACATATTGAGCTTTAAAGTGCGGAATTTTGTTAGAGTCAACTGTAAGTGTGTGTAACTCTAGGGCTTTTTTGGTTTAAAATTCTAGATAAAGTTACGACGCACTGCTTTGAATACCTATCAAAATAAGTTGACAGTTGACAAACACGACAGTTACGACGAATTGCTTTAGGCACGTCAAAGTCAAAGTCAAAATGGCTTTATTCAAATAAACTTAATAATTAAGCACTTTTGAATCGTCTATATTTTCCTACCACCCGTTCCAAACTTTTTTAACTGACAAGAAGAACGGGCGCAAGCAACGTTAGGTCCTATTACCGGAATGCCCAGTCAGGTCATAAATAATTTGACAAACACGACTAAACGAGCATACGAACTCGCGAGGTGGGGTGAGGGGTGAGGTAAGTGATTCTAGGGCGGGGCGGCGAGTGTATCAATCTGTGTTCAATAGCGTTAACTCCACAGGGCAGATGACAGCGGCAGGGCGCGTGCCGCCGTGCCGCGTGCTGGTGGTGGGCGGCGGCGTGGCCGGGCTGGCGGCGGCCGCGCAGGCGCGCTGCATGGGCGCCGCCGTCAGGGCCTTCGACACGCGGCCCGCTGTGCGCGAGCAGGTCGAGAGCTTGGGCGCGCAGTTCATCACTATGGATATGAAGGTAAAGCGGCGTCCCCACTAGGGCCGCGCGCCTCCGTGAGGCCTAGCCGCGCGGCTGAGCCTTGCAAGTGTGTAGGTACTTGTAAAAACTCGCAAGGTTCCGCCGCGCGGCTAGGCCTCACGGAGACTCGCGGCCCTAGTGAGGACGCCGCGCCGCCGCCGGCGCCGCTTTAAACATGTCAACTTTTTTGTGACATATATTTTGACTATGGTGCATAATTATGGAAAGAATGGAGTCAGGAAGAAATTGATATAAAAATTGTCGATAAATAGTAAAAACTGGAAATTATTGTCCCTGATAAGTACCTAAGTCCGCGTGGATATTTGAGAAAATCCTTAGGGAACCTTTAACCAGGATAAATAGAATTCTATGTTTTAATTTCATCAAAATCAGGAGCCCAAGTCTGCTATTGTTAACGTCATAATCGTGTTTCAATTGTGTTTTAATTGTAATGCGTTTTGACATACTCGTAGTTCTTGTTTCTTAAGGGTTAGGTGCATGGTTACTGATCCACTTGCTACTGGGCCCAGGGACCAGTAGCAAGTGGACCAGTAGCCACCTAACTCTTTCTTAAACCCAAAACCGAAACACAATTCCAACACGATTATGACGTTAAAATAGCAGACTTGGGCCCTAGATCAGACGGTTTTACGTGATTAGGTTCCCCACCAAGCACGCTGTTCCCCCTTTTCCTTCCTTATTTTGCGATAAAAGATAGCCTATTTTTCTCAAGCTCTATTCTATCTGCACCAAATTTCACCAAAATCGGTTTAGTAATTTAGGCGTGAAAGTGCCACAGACAGAGAGAGTTACTTTTGCATTTATAATATTAGTATGGATATTGGATTAAATGAAAGATGCTATTATGATTTTCGTACAATGTGTAATGAAAAATGCTACAATCTCCACCTTATTGTAGTCGTGATAATGGAGTGATGCATTTACTTATTTTTTTATGTTTACTAATGTTATCTACTCAACTTTTCTTCTCACATGACATGCGATGCGCATTGACCTTATTGTGGTAGAAAATAACAATGTGTATCACGTTTCCCATCGCTCTTGTTTACGCAACCAATCGGCAAATGCATCATTATTGATATGACATTGCATGGCCTGTTCATTTATTGCTATTTGCTTTCCAGCTGCAAATGCCGATGGAATAATCCTATCGATCAAGTTATCGAAAGGTAATTTCCAATATTAATAAAGTCTATATTTAGATAAAAAGTTTAGTGCATTATAGTTATCACCTAATTGCAAGCGACCTATTTGCTTATCTTATGTTTCGCACCACTTGATATCCATTAGCCGTTATTAATTTGATCTAGATAGAAATCTGCATTCCATTAATAATACCTTATTTACGTTATCTACCTACCATTACTTACCTATATAGCAATTTATTATCTGTGCAGTATTTTGGCTCGTATCTTATTTATTATGAAGCCGCTGTAGTTAGTATTGAAGTTACATTAAAGTTTGCCGAAATACATAAAATTCTGTTATGATAAGGTGTTTACATAACTCGTATTTACATACGTGAAGACGACAATGCGAGCTCCATCTTTATTTTAACAATAGTTGATAATGAAATGACCTTGCTCCATTTATATTTACCCATTATATTTATATCTGTGTTTGTGTTGTGTTTTTTGTAGCTGCCTAGGTAGTTTATTTACTTATATTTGTCGCACTATATCGACATACAGTACTAAAGCAACTAGCCTTTTTTTGGGTCTTGCAAAGATTATACCTACGTACGACCTACATATAATTTACTATGCCCTTTTATGCTAAGAGACAAATAAATAGGGTTTAATTTATATTAAGTATATCACATGAGTAAGTAAGTACTTACCTAACTTAATTTCTCAATTTTATGACAGTTAAGTAATTCTATCAAACTTTTCCGTACTGAAAGTGCGGTTGTATAGTAGTACTAGTTGTCATTTTTGTGTGCATTCGTCGCAGAGTCAAAAAAGTTACTTCACTATAGGAACAATTTAGGCGTTAATCCAGATTGTAACTTACACCGCTTACACGTACAGTACAAGTACACTATGACTTAATGTAACATACCTATTTAATACTAAATACTAAATAATATACTAGAAAAAATACGACTCGCACCAGATCAATACTCAGACGGGAATCGAACCCGCGAACTTTGGATATCCGGTCCAATGCTCTGACCGCTGAGCTACCGAGTCACCGGATTGGATATCCAAAAGTCGCGGGTTCGATTCCCGTCTGAGTATTGATCTGGTGCGAGTCGTATTTTTTCTAGTATATTATTTAGTATTGTATAAAAATAGCATTGTGAATGCAAAATCTCAAATTTAAAAATACCTATTTAATACTATTTATGTGTAAATCAGGAAGAAGGCTCTGGTTTGGGAGGATACGCCAAAGAGATGAGCCAGGAGTTCCTGGATGCTGAGCGAGCTGTCCTCGGAAGAGAGGCCAGAACTTCTGACGTGATCATCAGCACTGCGCTCATTCCTGGCAAACCTGCACCTATACTGATTATGGAGGTAACGTCTTTAGTCTGTAAGTAATAAAATTTAATCAAGAATCGTAAATATTGTGCGATATTGCACTTTGTTAGAAATGTCTAGGAAATAGATGCCTATTAAATGTTTGGCATGTCAATATTACTTTATTTACGATCACATAATTATGCCAATAATACTTTTGCTAAAGCCAGACATTGTTAGTGCAATTAATCTTATCTTGCGTTTATATGTAATGAAAATTCAAACGTGAAGTCGCTCACACTATGATTGTTTAACACGCTATTTCAACTCTTATATAGCAACTAGATTATGATGTTAACGGATTTCCGTGAGTTTTCCTATTTATTACACTCGTGACCTATATAGGCATTAGGCACGTGTTATGTGTCTGACTAAAGTTCTTGTGCTATTTAAAATTTTGTCGAGTTGATATCTCTGCCTCAGTCCTGCATATGAGTCATGCATGAATGCATTCAACTCAGTTTCATCTTCAACAAAGGTTTTATTTTTAAGCTTTAGGTCAAGTGGAGATTCGCTTCTTATTGATGAGAATATATATATAATAGGTAGAGAAATCCTAATATATTCCATTATTTCTTCTCTGACTGTAATTTGAGTGCTCAGTTTCAGGATTTGCAAACATTTTAAATATATCGCGTTTTTTTTTATATATCCTTACATCTCTTCTTATTCTTCGTTTATTTATACGGCATCGGCAGTTAGAATTTCGATCAGATCAGTTGGGTGTGTATAGTGATCTGGATTTCTTTCATTCACTCCCTGGATGGCCATCATCAGATCACAGCTCGGGCAACCCCTGGCAGAGAACCACAGCTTCAAAATTACCCTCTTTTATTATATGAAAATCGACTGGGGCGTCCTTAAATATGTGGCCACTGCTGCACTATAGAAGACAGCCGGCAGGTTTTTTTGCCTCCCCTAGAACTTTAGTTCACTTCAGAAATAAGAACAACTTACATTTGCAACAAACAGTTGTTTTACCAAATGCTATAATGTAACAGGATGCAGTCCGCGACATGGCTCCAGGTAGCGTGATAGTGGACCTCGCCGCCGAGATGGGGGGCAACGTGCAGACCACCAAGAAGGGCGATGTGACTAAGGTGCACGGCGTCACACACATCGGCCTCACGGATATGCCTAGCCGCATGCCTGCGCACGCGTCCACGCTCTACGCTAACAATATCTCAGGATTCCTCTTCAGTTTGGGTGAGTAACTTTGCTAGTCCACTTGGATGCGCAGGCGCTTATAAAAATGACCAATATAATGTTATGGCATACCAATGACATACTATGAAAGGTTCATGTAGAAATGCGGCTGCAGTGTAAGGGTCGTTCTATTTGACTAGCGATCGTACGAGATAACGATGCGTTTTCGTCGTTTGGTCAAATTAAACACAATATTTTTTAGTTAGTGTCCTAATTGAAGCTTTCAAGTCATCGCGCATCACTCTATAGAAATATGTCATCATATCCAATTAGGACGACGGGTAAATGTGCGTCCTGAGTGGCGGCGTATCGTGTATGCGGATTCCGCGGTGGACGAAAGATTCACACAAACTTACTTGATAATAATGATATAATGAACTCGTCTGGAGCGCAAGCGGGCTCGCACTAACTCTCTAGCGTGCATAAAGAACAATTATTTGCGTATTCCTCCGCTCCACAATCCGCGCCGCCACTCAGGACGCACCCGCGTGTCACATCATAATACCAAAGTGAATAGCATTTACACCTTGTTAGTTAAAACAAGTCAATGAACTTAGTCAGCCTAAGCAGAATCTCTGTGACTTTACACAATGGAACACAGCTGTATACGTATCTCGAGTTTGGAGCAAGATGATCGAAGTTGGAATATAATAATGTATATTGACAATAAATGACATGTCCATCAGCTATTTTAATGTCCCCACTGCTGGGGCACAGGCCTTCCTTATGGGTGGACAAGGAGGACGGGCCATAACCCACCACGTGGGCCCAATGCGGATTGGTGGGTGTTAACGACTGCAAATGCAGCCGGGACCAACGGCTTAACGTGCCTTCCGAAGCACGGACGAGCTCGAGATAATTAATTTTTGGTCACCCATCCCATGACCTGATTGAGGAGCTCGGTGGCACAGTGGCTTAGCGCCTGGCCCAGCGATTGCGGAAGTAAAGCAACGTTCGCATGGGTGACCAAAAATTTATTATCTCGAGCTCCTCCGTGCTTCGGAAGGCACGTTAAGCCGTTGGTCCCGGCTGCATTTGCAGTCGTTAACACCCACCAATCCGCATTGGGCCCGCGTGGTGGGTTATGGCCCGTCCTTCTTACCACCCATAAGGGAGGCCTGTGCCCCAGCAGTAGGGACATCAAAAATGGCTGATGGACATCCAATGGACCCTTGTGAAAGTTGCTTAACCTCCGCAATCGCTGGGCCAGGCGCTAAACCACTGAGCCACCGAGCTCCACAATAAATGACATATACAATAGGTACTAAATAATATACTGGAAAAAAATCGACTCGTCACCAGGATTGTCTCAGGCGGGAATCGACCGACCGCGAACCGCGACCTTTGGAAGTCCGGTCCAATGCTTTTGCCAGGTGAAGAGTCGAATTTTTTGTAGTAAGTATTGTATAAAAATAGCATTGTGAATGCTAAAATCTCTAAAAAATAAAAGACTTCACTGGAAACAAAATTTTGTTACTTTTACCTAATAATAGTTTGGCGTTCTATTTTATTTATGTTTGTTTGAGGACATAATTCTTTGGTAAATGCCGGTGCGGCTAAGATAATACGGGAAAATTTATTGCTATTTATTTGTACTTCATTCACTTACATAGTTTCGGTCACAAACTTATCTATTCTCGACGTTATCTCTTACATTATGTTTATTAAAAGTTAAAAGTCTTATGACTGCAAGGCTGTGGTATTTTCCTTTGCTCTATTTTTTTGTGGAAACTTATCACTATACATGTTAATGAATGAACTAAAAATGGGAAAACCGTGTCTTTGGACCATCAAACTGTACAACTTAATTACAACTCGGAAATCGCGAAAAAAAAATTGCGGTTGTATAAAATAAAAAAAATCATTTATTTCAGACGTGAGTCCATATTACACATATTGATGTTTTTCTTATAAATTTTTGTATGAAACGGAGTAAAAGTTGTGCTGTTTGATGGTCCGAAGAAATTGTTTTCTTATTTTTGGTTCATTCATTAACATGTTGATTATTTTTTTTAAATTCAAGGTCATAACTGTGTAACCTATGCCATGCATCTGTTAGCTTGTATGAGTACGAAGTACGACCGACAGCCAACTAAACTCAATTCACAAAACATAGCCGACGGTGCTAATGCCGCAACTATGCACAAAATTAATATAAACCTGCATTCTTCTTTTATAACTCATGGCAGGCACGAACGATCATTTCCACATCAACCTCGAAGATGAAGTGACCCGTGGCGCCATCGTGCTGAAGGCCGGGGAACTGCTATGGCCGCCGCCACCGCCACCCAGTATGGCTGTGGCACCGCTAACTGCCAAACCCACCGCCGTCGCCAAACCGGAACCGCCCAACCCCTTCAATGAGACGCTTAAAGACTGCTTCATGTATTCTACTGGTAAGTAAATCATTGTAAGGAGTACCAGTTAAAGTCATCTCGCTCTTGGACTCATAGCGCCTTCACCGCCACCCAGCATGGTTGTCGCACAGCAAACTGCCAAACCCACCGCCGTCGTCGCCAAACCAGAACCTTGAAGGGGTTGGGACCCCTTCAATTCTACTGGTAAGTAAATCATTATAAGGAGTACCAGTTCTTCAAGTCATACTCTAGTTCTTGGACTCATAGTGCCATTGTGCTGAAGGCCGGGGAACAGCTATAGCCGCCCAGCATGGTTGTCGCGCGGAAAATCCGCCAAGCCCACCGCCGTGACCAAGCCGGAACCGCCCAACCCCTTCAATGAGATACTTAAAGACTACTTCTTGTATTCTATTGGTAAGCAAAGCATTATAAAGAGTACCAGTTAAAGTCATTCGCATAACGCCATCGTGCTGAAGGCCGGGGAACTGCTATGGCTGCCTTCGCCGCCACCCAACATGGTTGTCGCGCGGAAAAACCGCCAAGCCCAGCGCCGCCCGTTGCCAAACCGAAACTGCCTAACCTCTTTAATGAGACGCTTAAAGACTGATTCTTGTATTCTACTGGTAAGTAAATCATTATAAGGAGTACCAAGTTAGTCATACCAGGCTAGGCGCACTCCGCTCTTTAGGTAGGAAGCTACAAGTAGCCGGCGTACAGGTTCGGACGGACTAATTTCAGAGGGCCGGCCGCCGCGTGCCGGCCGGGTCGCACGTTAGCAACATTAGTTCTATTTCGATACTCATTCACGCGCCGCGTTCGCGTATTGTCGCGTCGTTCGTTTGCATGTTTAACCAAAATAAAGGCATATTGCATCGCAATGGGCTGCCTTAACAATAATAAAAAGGATTCGAACCTTACGTTTTTCACACTTCCAATCGACATCGAAAGGTAAGAAGAATGCTTGTCTAGTAATAGGTAGATTCACTAGAATAGAATATTATTATTATCTGTGCCTTCCGAAGCACGGAGGAGCTCGAGATAATAAATTTTGGTCACACGTCCCATGACCGACCCTTGCGAACGTTGCTTAACTTCCGCAATCGCTGGGCCTAAACCACAGCTCCACCGAGCTCCTCACAATGCTAACACAATAACTTGTAGGTATTCAGATTAATTATTATTTAAAATAAGACAACCCTGAAGTCGTTAAAAGAAATAAGAGCTACGCGATAGAAAGAGAGGCAACTTCTAGGTGAATATAACTGTAGGCAAGGGAGCGGTGTGCGACCTGAATTGCACTTTATTGCGTCTGGGATAGAGTCGCTATTTATTTATTTTTATTTTATTTTATTTATTTAAGACACACCAACAGCATACACAATGAAACATACACTTTGAAACAATAATCAAACTTCACTTCTGATGTGTAGGCCAATAACAGGCGTGTACAGCGTTCAAATATGAGTAAGTCACAGTCAACAAATTATTTACGAGTTAATAAACAATAGGCATCTAATACTAACATAGATTCACAATATCCGTTTAACAATGTTTCCGTATATATGTATTGTATATATTAAGACTAAAAGAAAGATACAAAAGAAAGATACAACCTCATGGAATTAGACCAAATATCACACGAATGATTCCAGTATCTTAGATTTGAAGCGAGGCAAAGAATCATGGAAAATATCAACATTATCATGAGTCAAGTTAAGCATGTTATACTCGTCACATATTCTAATCATATTTAAATGACTTTGCGGAGTGGATCTTCTGTACTTGTACTATTATGTATTCTGTGGCCATACTAGCTCTTGGACTCGCAGCAAAAAATAGCCTAACTAAACTTATGTTTTCCGTTTGTGCAGGGTTAGCCAGTTTGATTGGCCTTGGGATCGCATCACCAAACCCAGCCTTCACAACTATGACTACAACACTTGCTTTATCTGGTAAGATTTTAACCTTACCTTATTATGTTGATAACCATGATTTTTGCACCTGTGATTTGTAGTTTAATAACGCTTGATGAATTTGTATAGGTGTAGTCGGTTACCACACGGTGTGGGGCGTGGTGCCAGCTCTCCACTCGCCGCTGATGTCGGTCACCAACGCCGTGTCGGGCATCACGGCCGTGGGCGGGCTGCTGCTCATGGGCGGCGGGTACGTGCCCGAGACGCCTGTGCAGGTACGCTCTGTGTGACGTCACCGGTCGATGACGTCACGCTCGCATCACGGTGGTGGGCGGGCTGCTGTTCATAGGTGGCGGGAACGTACTCGAGACGCCCGTGCAGGTACCATAGGCAACAGCGTGGCTTAATCACTGACCGATGACGTCACGCTAGCCTCACGGTGGTGGGCGGGCTGCTGTTCATAGGTGGCGGGAACGTACTCGAGACGCCCGTGCAGGTACCATAGGCAACAGCGTGGCTTAATCACTGGCCGATGACGTCACGCTAGCCTCACGGTGGTGGGCGGGCTGCTGTTCATAGGTGGCGGGAACGTACTCGAGACGCCCGTGCAGGTACCATGGGCAACAGCGTGGCTTAATCACTGGCCGATGACGTCACGCTCGCCTCACGGTGGTGGGCGGGCTGTTCATAGGTGGCGGGAACGTACTCGAGACGCCCGTGCAGGTACCATGGGCAACAGCGTGGCTTAATCACCGGCCGATGACGTCACGCTAGCCTCACGGTGGTGGGCGGGCTGCTGTTCATAGGTGGCGGGAACGTACTCGAGACGCCCGTGCAGGTACCATGGGCAACAGCGTGGCTTAATCACTGGCCGATGACGTCACGCTCGCCTCACGGTGGTGGGCGGGCTGTTCATAGGTGGCGGGAACGTACTCGAGACGCCCGTGCAGGTACCATAGGCAACAGCGTGGCTTAATCACTGGCCGATGACGTCACGCTAGCCTCACGGTGGTGGGCGGGCTGCTGTTCATAGGTGGCGGGAACGTACTCGAGACGCCCGTGCAGGTACCATGGGCAACAGCGTGGCTTAATCACTGGCCGATGACGTCACGCTCGCCTCACGGTGGTGGGCGGGCTGTTCATAGGTGGCGGGAACGTACTCGAGACGCCCGTGCAGGTACCATGGGCAACAGCGTGGCTTAATCACCGGCCGATGACGTCACGCTCGCCTCACGGTGGTGGGCGGGCTGCTGTTCATAGGTGGCGGGAACGTACTCGAGACGCCCGTGCAGGTACCATGGGCAACAGCGTGGCTTAATCACTGGCCGATGACGTCACGCTCGCCTCACGGTGGTGGGCGGGCTGTTCATAGGTGGCGGGAACGTACTCGAGACGCCCGTGCAGGTACCATGGGCAACAGCGTGGCTTAATCACTGGCCGATGACGTCACGCTCGCCTCACGGTGGTGGGCGGGCTGCTGTTCATAGGTGGCGGGAACGTACTCGAGACGCCCGTGCAGGTACCATGGGCAACAGCGTGGCTTAATCACTGGCCGATGACGTCACGCTCGCCTCACGGTGGTGGGCGGGCTGTTCATAGGTGGCGGGAACGTACTCGAGACGCCCGTGCAGGTACCATAGGCAACAGCGTGGCTTAATCACTGGCCGATGACGTCACGCTCGCATTTTGGCGGCATCACGGTAGTGGGCGGGCTGCGCGGCGGCGGCGTCTCGGTAGTGGGTGAGCTGCTGCTCATGGGCGGCAGGTACGTGCCCGAGAGGTTCTGGCTGATTCCCGTAGAGCTTCCTCATAATCACAGTTTGTACCAGGCCTTATACATAAACCTTCAGTTCATATCATGAACCTCGTGGAATACCCCTCCCTAGTGCGTGTGCGCAAAGTTTCAATCGTCATCCATTGTATTCTGCCAATGATCTGATTAAGCTTGGTAGACTAGGCGCCTATCACACTGCCCGTTTGCTACTGCTATGAAAGAATGCTAACTTCCATAGAATATGGATAGAAGTTTTTTCGATCATAGCGAATATGTGAATACAAAAAACCCTTTTTATATAGTTTTTTTATGTTTTTTGTTTTTAGTGGCTTGCTAGTACTGCTGCCCTTATCTCGTTTATCAACGTTTTTGGCGGATTCCTTGTCACACAACGTATGTTGGACATGTTTAAAAGGTAAGATCTCGGTGAAATTTTATGCATTTGGAACCGGGGTGGAATGGTTCCACTCATGATTATAAGCCACTTTTACTATGGGGTTAACTCTGATCTAAAAGCGCAATTCCTAATCCTTAATGTACCTATGGAACAGTTGTTTTTTTGCTATATCGGAGTTTTCCCCATAGTGAAAGTAGCTTGAAATCATGAGTGGAACCATCCCATTGCGCTAAACAAATGATTAAAATTTCACGCTGTATACATATTATTTATGTTTTATTTTATTTATTGAGCACTGCCACATGGTACATATTATGACTTACACAACTTATAACTACATACAAAAAAACTGATATGCACCACAATATCGGCGTGCATAGCACTTAAAATATTATCAGTGTGCACTACGGTATAGATTCTGTTTTACAGAGACTAAACTTAAAAATAATTACCAACTTAAAATAAATAAATAATTTCTTTTTAAATTTATTGAATCTAAATATCATTAAAAATGTCTAGATCTTCAATCTTACTATACTATAAACTGTTACATTCCTCGCAAATTCTCGCCAATGGAAATTGATGACCAAGGTTAGTTCGCGACAATGGTAGAGCAAAAAGTTTTCGAATACGGTTTCTTGGATACCTACTAACAGGCACTTGCAGATCTGTGTTATTATCATTACTATCTAGCTTTTATTTTTATAACTTTCTTTTAATAATTATTTCCATGTCTCGTCTAGGCCTGGCGACCCACCAGAATATGGATACCTGTACGGCATCCCCGCGGCAGCTCTCTTGGGAGGGTACATCACCACAGCCATGCAGGTACTGTCATAAGATGACGCCAAAACTGCTTAAAGTTCTCTTACTGCAAAATGTCCACCAAACCAAAGAAACCACAGTGACCGAGTAGTTAAGGCGTCTTACCTGGCTTAACAGAATGATTTTTCCTACATTTTTTCTTATTAGCGACCACATACAGTGGCGATCACACAATAGGCTTGTTTCCATTAAGAATAAATATAATGGATAGGGGTTTATAATGATTAATTATATTATGGAGAAAATAACAAACAATTTTAATTATTAAAAGCGTTAAAGATTAATAATATTTTTAAAAAATAAATTTCGTAAAATGAAACCTTTAGTCACGTGACAGTGAACACCAATCAGAAAGCGTTACGTCACGCCGTGCGAAACTCCAATCTTGTCTTTGACGTTTCGAGTATCACTACCGGAGGCGCGTTCCAAACCTACACTCCGAGTGCAACCTAACCACAACCGAACGCAAGTTTTAGCCATTTTTTCCGTATTTCTCCATTGTTTGGAACATATATAAATAACTGGTTTGGCGTTTTTATAGTCGTGCTATCACACTGGGGCACTATACAGTACTTATAATAGGAGAAATTCATTTTTAAACGATAAAAACTAGCTATAGCGTACGAAGACACGATCGCTCTTTTGTTTGTTTTGCACGGCGTGACGTCATTCAAGACGCCATGAGAGTCTTGTGCGTTTTGGAACCAAATTAAAATTGGTTTTTTAAAACGCGAAATTTATAATGTAAACGCTCGATTAAAAATAAATAAACCTTTTTTTTCGATAAAATGCCTAATAAGCTAAAATATTAAGCAGTTATTGAAATTTTGTCAACTAGCCTATTAAAGACACCAGTTGATTTTCATACAAACGATGTAACTTTGAAGCCTTGGTTCTCCGCCAAGGATTGACCTAGCTGTGATAATGGCCAGCCAGTGAGTGAATGGAGGAGATTCAGATCGCTATACCCACCCAACTGATCTGATCAGCATTCTAAGAGATGTATAAGGACACCGTCTTCAGTTTCAGTATACATTTTCATGCTAATTTCGCGGTTTTTTTAAACATATTACTCCGTTCACTCCCTGTATAGCCATCATCAGATCACAGCGAGGTCAATCCTTGGCGGAGAAGGCTTCAAAGTTACCACATTTGTATGAAAATCGACTGGTGTCTTTAGTAATGTGCCCTCAAAGTGCGTATTTAATCTCAGGGCTACCCCGAAGTGCACCAGATGGCGTACCTAGCGTCGTCGCTGTGCTGCGTGGGCGCGCTCGCCGGCCTCAGCTCGCAGACCACCGCTAGAAAAGGGAACTACCTCGGAATGGTATGTATGTCGCAGACAACTAGCTTAAGAGGGTTACCGCCAATGGAAAAAATCGTAGTGCTTAAATAAAGACGAAATTGTAAATTGTTTTCTTCTAGTGTACTCCGAAAAAGTTGTGTTGTACTTTCTATCGCTTAAAAAATATTTTCTAGTCTGTCGTTTAGTTTAAACAATATTTAAACTTTTTATCGTATAATAGTAGATTATAAAACAAGTGAAAAAAAGGGAATTTAGTTCGAGGGACTAAGTTGGATCCCGAGAGTAGCGAAGGATTCAAGAGTAGAATCCTGAGCGAAGCGAGGGATACAAAGGACCGAGATGAATTTTTTTTTCACGAGTTGTGTACTCTACTTTTTACCATCGACTGCGAGAAAACAAATAGCAGTACTTATAACTATAGTAGGTATTTATAGGTTATCAGATTTTGATATTTATGTAGAAAATTGATAATATTTAAAACATTTGAAAAATTAAATAGTGAAATCAGAAATCTGGCGTCAATCCCCATCAATCTGTAGACTTTGAATTTTTTCCAGACCTGATGATCGTACCCTGAAAAAAAGGACTAATGCCACATACTGAACATCTAATCTCCCTATAATAGATAGAAAAGAACCCAAAGCTAAGACACTAAAAAGAACCTATAGATAGAAAAGACCCCAAAGCTAAGACACTAAAAAGAACCTAACTGAAATAGGCGGGTTTTTATTTTTTATTTAATTGTATAACTATGGCTTTATCTATGGAATAGCTCCATACTTTCAGGAAGTTTTTTTTTGTACATAATTCATATGATGCGCGCTTGTTCCAAATTCAAAATACTTTTATTCACTCGGTGAATAAAAACGCGTTTTATTCACTGTTATCAATGAATAAGACGCACTTTTTTGAGTGGCGATGGTAAAAACAATATTTTATAATCTGTCGTTTAGTTTATTGCTAATAGTGGCCACTTTTAGTTAAAAAATCACTAAGTTTCATATCTATGAATATGTTTTTATATTATACCAATAAAACTATAGGATTCAAACCTGTTACTGATCCCCATTGTTGTACAAAACTAGCTTTCGACCGCAACTTCGTGCGCTTGGACATTAGGAAAATCTCTAGGGAACTTTTGACCGGGGTAAAAATCCTAAAAATCCTTTAAATAAATAAGTAGTTAAGATATAATATATAATATGTATGTTAGTCTGTAAGGTATTTATTATATGGGCCTAATATTGTAAATGATATTTCTGTTGCCTGAAATAAATGATTTATTTATTATTATTATTTATTTATTTAATAAGCTATAAACACGCAGGCTATAAACTATATGTGACTATGTGCCAATTAAAATCCGTTCAGCCGTTTCTACGTGATTGTGAAAGAAAACCTTTGGTTAAAATTTCAGCTTTATAGGTCCCAGGGCTGAGCGTTGATAGGTCAGTCACTCCTCGTTTTTATATAAGAGATAGTAAAGAGTCAGGGATGAGTTAGGGTCAAGCAAGAGTCTTAACTCGAGACACATCGAAATGGCAGCGGCAGACAGTTTCAGCAGTTCAAACCACAGTACAGCGATTTTTCTTTTTTTACGAGCTTCAAACCATTTCAATCTTTAACTCGATTGGTTAAAACATATTACTATCACTTCTATGCATTACCTAACGGAGATAAATACATTTCGTTTTTGGCCCTATAATGTTTCTATTAACGAAGTGAACGCTGATATTATATTTTTGATAATAGAAACTTTATCTGATTTTTACTTAGATCGGCGTGACCGGAGGCATCGCCGCCACCCTAGGTATATTAACACCCAGCGCCGAAGTCTTAGCTCAAATGTTGGGCGTGGCGGGTATCGGCGGACTGATCGGAGGCACCATCGCCAAGAAGATCGAAATTACTGACCTGCCGCAACTGGTTGCTGGGTTCCACAGGTGGGTATCAAGTAATAGCACAGAATAGATAATAAAAGGTACTAGCGTACAGAAGTGCCACTCCGCCAAATCATTTTAATAAATTGCGACTCTTGCTCTGACACAATAAAGTGCAATTCAGGTCACATAGCGCTCATCTATCCAAGGAGCTAGCTGCATTATCCCATTGGCGTATTTAGAGATAATTTTCAGGGGGGGCCTGGACTCCAGTTCCGGGGAAACCTGGGGGCTAGAGCTGCGTTGGAGTTTTGATTGAAGGGCAATATAAACATCAATCGGGCTTTTTTCTGGGGTGGGCACCGGACTGTTCTGGGGTGAGTATGGCCCACCCGCCCTTCCCCCTCCTACGCCAATGACCTATCCACATCCGACCCGCGTGGTGGGTTATGGCCAATCCTTCATGTCCTCACTCCACACTAAGGGAGGTCTGTGCCCCCAGCAAATGTAAATTAATTGTAAAGTAATTGTAAATGACAAAGTCATTATGGTCTTTGGCAGCCTGGTGGGCATGGCGGCAGTGCTGACGTGCGTGGCGACGTACATGCACGAGTTCCCCGCCATGGCGCTGGACCCCACCGCCGCCACGCTCAAGACCTCGCTCTTCCTCGGCACCTACATCGGCGGCATCACCTTCACGTGTGTATAAAGTGGTTAATCATTTAATCAATTTAAATTTAAAAAAATGCTTAAACTTCCCAAGATTCCTAACTCCAAATTCCATTTCTAGGACGGAAACCGTTCTGATCGATTAAATTCAAACCCCTTTGTCTTAGCCATCTGTTGGCATATGAAAGTAAATTGTACACAAAAGGACATCAGGCAGAGTCCCTTAGAAAAAAACCAAAGAATGTATAGCGTTTTTGTTTTTTTTCAAAATGTAGGCTTGTAATTAGTAAGCCATTGAAAATATTTAGATTTTTACGAAGATTTATGTTCTAAGAGTTATTTATGTTTGAAACTTTTTTTTTGGTAACCCCGACACTAAATAGCAACACCAGTATCACGCAGTGTTGGGCGTAATTAATTACTTTTGTAATTAAATTACTAATTAAATGAAAAGTAATTGAATTACTTTAATTGAAATTACATGTAATTGAAATTAATATAATTCAACTACATAAATCACTAGTAATTCTAATTACATTCGTTTGTAATTAAAATTACTCAATTACTTTTTATGGGTAACATCTATTTCTTATCCTCGATTCAAGGAAAAGGCTTACTGTTTATTGAGCAGCAGTACCATCGCAGAATAAAAAATATGTTTAAACAACAAATAGCCCTAGAAACTCAAATTCTAGAGAAAACTGTCAGAGAATCTACGAGCACAAGCTCAAAGAAAGATGATGATTCATATTATTAAGTATAATACGTTAATGCCGTCATCAGGCCCTGTTGAGAGATTGTTCTCATATGCTACAATGATTAATTTACCAAAATCCCACAAACTTTCTGATCAAATGTTTGAACAAAGAGTGGTGTTTAAATCTAATTTTAAGTAAATCACGTTTTGTTTTTGTTTAAAAATCATATAATTTCTGATCTGTTTCATAAATAAACATAATTTGATAAGTAATTTATCGTAATATTTAAAATACTACCTTAACTTAAAAATAAATTTTATAAGTAGTTGGGTAATTACAATTAACAATTACAACTACTAATTGTAATTGTTAACTGAATTACTTTTTAATAATTTCAAGTAATTTGTAATTGAAGTCGCCAATTACAATTTGTAATTGTAATTGTTAATTTGTAGTTAATTACATTTTGCCCAACACTGGTATCACGTCACGACTAACACGTTTCGTTAGCTGCGTTAGTGGTACAGATTAGTACCACAATGTACGAGCCGGAACCCTGATCAAACGGAAATCTGTGCATTTGTCGCACGTAACAAAACGCTTTTGACAGTTGACTGACAGATAGCTGTCAATTCAATAGTGTCAAATGACATTCTTTTTTTTAATGCGCAATCACTTGTGCAATCGCTGACAAAGATGTCCGTTTCATGGATATACTTTTGTTTTTTTTCAATAATTAATTAAAGCTAAATGTAGGAGTAAAAAAATAAAATTGCTACTGTTTTATGATTCTAGTAACATAAAGTGTTTATAGACAACAGAATTATACACTTTTGGGTCTCATGTGCCTGATGTCCTTTCTCATTCAAGAACCACACAATCTGTGAAACGCTGAACCTTAATATTTTCATCATATTTTTTTTTTATATAAAACCAACATTGATATTGTGTTAACACTTGACAATGATATTATGTTTTTATTAGTGGGTCATTGGTGGCATACGGCAAACTGCAAGGCACGCTATCATCAGCGCCGCTGCTGCTGCCGGGGCGGCACGCCATCAACGCGGGGCTGCTGGCCGGCTCGCTGGGCTGCGGCGGCGCGCTGCTGGCGCTGCCCGACGCGCCCGGCCTGCCGCTGCTCACCGCCGCCGCGCTGCTCAGCGGCGTGCAGGGGCTCACGCTCACCGCCGCCATCGGAGGTGCTTATCTGTCCCGCTGTAGCGTGTGAGGCGAGCACACGTGCGTTTCCTTTATGCCTCGGCCACTACATCACCGCGCGCGCGTCCTGTATCTTGCGTCTTCATTATATCAGCCGCACGACACCCACTGCTGGGTATAGGCCTAGGATCTTGCGTCTCGGCAAACACTGCGCGCTGCTGTCTCGATGTCGGCCTCTCAGCTCGGTCGAGTTGCCAAAACGCAGGACCCGCGCGCGGTGATGTCCTGACCAAGGGGTAATCCTCGCGACCGCTCCACTCCAAACAGTCATGCGCAAAATCAACTGCCCGGTGTACGCTGCACTGCCCTTCATGTCAGCTGACCGATTTAGCTAATGCCCTAAGCTACTTCTGGCGCGTTTACCGTCCATTTGACCTACAGTAAGCGTTTCCAGGTCACAACTAAAAGAAATCATGTTTTTTCCTCAATCGTTTATAAATTGCCGTTCTTGGAATTCTGAAAAACTAACATTATCAATTATTCCCAGGTGCGGACATGCCGGTGGTGATCACAGTGCTGAACAGCTACTCGGGCTGGGCGCTGTGCGCTGAAGGGTTTATGCTGAACAACTCGCTCATGACGATCGTGGGCGCTCTTATTGGCAGCTCTGGTGCTATCCTATCCTATATCATGTGCAAGGTGAGCTTTTACAAACGGTTTTTTCATTTCACTTTTCTCACTCTGCTATCTAATAGGCTATCACAATGTAGTCGATCTAATTCAAAGTTTTTTGTTTATTCGAAGTAGTGAATGTTACAAGGGAGGATACCTCTAGGCCACTGGAGAGAGGTAAGAGCCACTAGGCTAGTAATAGCACTCTGCAGTAATTCCTAAAAGTTCCTGGCAGCTAAGCTTTTGATAAAAAAAAATTTACTGTGCTATTTCTTCCACCCATAATTCTGATTCAAAACTATGAAAGTGAAAGTGAAATATTATTCTTTATTTAAATAAGCTCACCATAATAAGCATTTTTAAATCAAATGCAATCAAATCCAAATTCTTAGGTGTTAAAATAACGTTGTCTACCAACAGGCCATGAACCGTTCTCTCCCGAACGTGATCCTGGGCGGATACGGCGTGGTCACCGGCGGGTCCGCTCGCCCTACTGACGCCACGCACACGGAACTAAACGTGGACTCCGTCGCGGAGCTCATACATCGCGCGTCTAATATCATCATCACTCCGGGTGAGGCAATGTTGATACCTTGTCTTTTTTTATGCACAACGGGGTAGTGCTTGGCCTTTACCTCATCACAGAGTAACTGGCTATCTTACCTCTAACTGCCAGAACACAACAATTTTTTTATTGTTGTTATGGCGTCAGACTTGATAAGATAGTGGTAGCTAGCCAGGCGGACTTTAGATCCTAGGCGAATACGGTATGACGACAGGCGGATCTTCGCGGTCTGCTTTCGCCACAATAACGGAACTCAACGTAGACTCCGAGGCAAACCTCATCCGCGCGTCTAATATCATCATCACTCCTGGTGAGGCAATGCTGATAACTGTGTCGTAGATTTAGAAGATCCTAAGCGGGTAGGAAATGACGACAGGCGGATCAGCTCGGCCTGCTAACGCCACGCACACGGAACAAAACGTGGACTCCGTAGCGGAGCTCATACATCGTGCGTCTAATATCATCATCACTCCTGGTGAGGCAATGTTGATAACTGTGTCGTAGATTAAGAAGATCCTAAGCGGGTAGGGAATGACGACAGGCGGATCAGCTCGGCCTGCTGACGCCACGCACACGGAACTAAACGTGGACTCCGTAGCGGAGCTCATACACCGCGCGTCTAATATCATCATCACTCCTGGTGAGGCAATGTTGATAACTGTGTCGTAGATTTAGAAGATCCTAAGCGGGTAGGGAATGACGACAGGCGGATCAGCTCGGCCTGCTGACGCCACGCACACGGAACTAAACGTGGACTCCGTAGCGGAGCTCATACACCGCGCGTCTAATATCATCATCACTCCTGGTGAGGCAATGTTGATAACTGTGTCGTAGATTAAGAAGATCCTAAGCGGGTAGGGAATGACGACAGGTGGATCAGCTCGGCCTGCTGACGCCACGCACACGGAACTAAACGTGGACTCCGTAGCGGAGCTCATACACCGCGCGTCTAATATCATCATCACTCCTGGTGAGGCAATGTTGATAACTGTGTCGTAGATTTAGAAGATCCTAAGCGGGTAGGGAATGACGACAGGCGGATCAGCTCGGCCTGCTGACGCCACGCACACGGAACTAAACGTGGACTCCGTAGCGGAGCTCATACACCGCGCGTCTAATATCATCATCACTCCTGGTGAGGCAATGTTGATAACTGTGTCGTAGATTTAGAAGATCCTAAGCGGGTAGGGAATGACGACAGGCGGATCAGCTCGGCCTGCTGACGCCACGCACACGGAACTAAACGTGGACTCCGTAGCGGAGCTCATACACCGCGCGTCTAATATCATCATCACTCCTGGTGAGGCAATGTTGATAACTGTGTCGTAGATTTAGAAGATCCTAAGCGGGTAGGGAATGACGACAGGCGGATCAACTCGGCCTGCTGACGCCACGCACACGGAACTAAACGTGGACTCCGTAGCGGAGCTCATACATCGTGCGTCTAATATCATCATCACTCCTGGTGAGGCAATGTTGATACCTTGTCGTTCTACTTCTTATCGAATAAGGAACGTGGCCACCTCTGGTGTTAGAGTTTATCATGCTGCTTGTAAGGCCTCTTAACTTGCCTTAACGACTGTTATCGAATGACAACAGCCGGGACCGACGGTTTAACATGCCCTCCGAAACACGGAAGCGCTCAGTTGTAATGCCACTTTAACGGTCACCCATCCGACACCTGGCCGGACCGAGCGTTGCTTAACAAAGGTGAACGAGTACGATCAGTCTGTCAAGTTCCGCCATGAGCGCTAAAATCGTGTAATCCCTCTCTAATGGTATCATCAGTCTCACGACGCGACGCCCACTGTTGGGGATAGACCTCCTTCAATGATCTCCGCGAAGAACGGACGGAAAATCAACTTTCTTCTACATTTGACGACCTAAACCTTCACCAGATCAGCGGCCCATTCATGGAGCGTAATCCAGTACACGTTCGTCATTCCAGAACCTTCCGCCCCAGCAGACCAACCTTTGACTAAATGTTTTCCAACCTTTGCTCTTTGTTTTTAAAGTGTTGTTCTCCTTTAACAGGTTACGGGCTGTGTGTTGCCAAGGCACAATATCCCATCGCTGAACTAGTAGACCTACTTAAAGGAATCGGGAAGAAAGTGCGATTCGCGATCCATCCTGTTGCCGGTAAGGGATTTTTTTAATTTCATTCTAAAACTTCTTTGACGTGTAGAATATCAAGGACTTGTACTTTATTTATTTAGTCTATAACGTTTAAAATAATTTTGATTAGAGAATTCGACCAAACCAAGTACTCTATCGGAGTACATGTGTGAAGAATATGTTGAATGTAGATGAAGCAAAAGCAAAATGGAATGGAAAAAGTGATCACTGGCTACCCGTAGTATGGGAGAAAGGCGCGACCTTATGTAAACTACGTATGTATGACGACCTCCGTGGTCTTCAAGGCGTCACCATCTCTTCACTTGAGGTCCCAGGTTCGATCCCCGGCTGGGTCAATGTAGAAAATGAACTTTTCAATATTGTCTCAGGTCTGGGTGTTTGTGATACCACCGTTGTCTCTGATTTCCATAACACAAGTGCTTTAGCTACTTACCTTGGAGTCGGAGCAATGTATGTGATGTTGTCAAATATATAAAAAAAAACTACCTACTAACCAACTATATTATAGGTCGCATGCCTGGACAGTTGAACGTGCTGCTCGCTGAAGCTGGAGTGCCCTATGATGACGTCTTCGAGATGGAGGAAATCAACGAAGAGTTCCCTGAAACAGATCTCGTATTGGTGATCGGTGAGTCTATCTTGGAAACTAATGAACGGGCTTTTTTTCTAAATTTAAATGCCGTGTGTGGTGTACTTTACGCTTGAAAACTTAAAAAGAAAACTTGAAATGTGCAAGAGAGCGGAAAAAAGTATACGGCCTCTTAATGCAAAACATTGTACTTAACTACTAAAATAAAAAATGTGTTAAAGAATATCATACCCTAAAACGTTCAATCAAAATAGGACATAAATTTGTATAACGAACAAAACTTTGCAATGAAATTGATGAATCTTTTGTTGTTTATAGGTGCTAACGACACGGTGAACAGCGCTGCCGAAGACGACCCTAATTCGCCGATCGCTGGAATGCCAGTACTTAAAGTGTGGAAGGCCAATCAAGTAAGAACATCTTTTAGAATAAAAAAAAGGAAGTTGCACTCCAGTCCAGCCCTACCCCACCCGACTTCAATAGACGTGTTTTTATTATTACAATGATAACGCGTATTTAGTGATTTGTTTGAATATTATTTCTTGTTTTTTAGAGGTAGGTTTTTTGAAGTCGGTTTTTTGTTTTTTAAACAATTTTTGGTGGTCATTTCTTTAATATATTTTTCATCTAGGTCGTGGTGATGAAGCGGTCGATGGGCGTGGGCTACGCCGCTGTGGACAACCCAATATTCTACAACCCCAACACCGCCATGTTGCTGGGAGACGCGAAGAAAACTTGCGACGCCCTCTTAGAACGAGTCAAACACCTTGCCATATAGAATGGATGAATTGCACATTGTAATAATGCCACTCACCTGAAGTGCTAAGGACGCCTATAGCGACTGTACCTATAGACAAGCGTTTTAACTGCGCATTTGCATACTCGTTTTGGCATCGCGCGCTTCTATAGCAAAATGCGTGCACGCACTCATCCCGGCCGCGAATGCTCCTACCAGTGAGTCAATCAGTAATAATAGGAATTTGCATTTTTTTGACTCGTGCGTGTATGAGCTAGAGCGACGTTTCCTTCGTACAATATGTACTTTTGACTCGTGCTTGTATGAGCTCTTCGATCAAGAATATACTAGATAACGTTTCACGAACTAAAACAGTCGCAAAAATGGATCCTCAAATAGCGTCCCACTTACAAACTTGGCTCTTATTTTGTACAAACTCACATTTTATATCACTTATTTTGTACAAAAACACATCTTTTATCACATACTTTGTGCAAAATAAGCGAACTGTTTGTAAGTGGGACGCTATTAAAAGTGCCATTTTTGAGACTCTGACTCTAGGGTAGGGTATTCTTGATCGAAGTATGAGCTAGAGCGACACGTTTCGTTCGTACAATAATGTACTTATGACAAAATCAATTATGCGCTACAAAAATAAGCGTGTAAAATCTAATCTGAAAGAGCTTTTACAATAAAAATTAATCTGATTGATAGAGTGCTATCGTTTTTAGCTGTAAAGAGCTTTATTATTATAACAATTAATGATCTGTCAATTATAACTGCATTTTAAAGCCTTTAAAGACTGACAATAGTATAATATGGCAACTTACGATCGACGCCGAACGGTAAGGTTTACGAATTAAGTAAAATATGGTCTTCTCGCCATGTACTAATAAACTTTAGATAATGTAATTGTGACAGCTAGTCTGTTAATGAAAATTAAATAAAAATGAAATTTTAGGAATAATTAGTATGCATAGCTTTTGATAATTGGTGTGATATATATAATTGAGATTAATATGTTGTATAGAATGTATATTTTTACACTAGCATTTGTAATGAATGTGTTTCTTTGGCTGCTTTGAGATTATCCCTTATTATGGACAGATTAACCTCCCTTTACATTCCATTTACTTACAGCATACCGTTGACATTTATTTTTAACAAAATTGTGTGTGAATTAAAATTTAATATTAGTAACATCCATTGTTAATATTTTCAAATGAGACTACTGTTTTTATTATTAAAATAATGTGGCTGCGAATTTCAATTGGTGTGATATTAATTAGGTACCGGATATAGATATCTGAAAGGGTACTATCATTCCATTTTTATTATTAAATGTGTTTATCACAGTTAAGTAGTCCATATCGCTAGAAAAAAGAATACTCTTTAAGTGTTGAATTTAATCACAAAAATTATTAATTTGGTCTGATATTCGAATTTCTCTATGCCATGTATGAATTTTGAGATGTCTTTAGATATTAAGATTTTAATTTAGTATAATTTTATCATTTAAAATAAACATGAAAATTCTTTTTAAAAATTGTAAGTATTTATTTTTCAAGCCTTCCAAAATACGTCTCCTTTATTACTTAAATTCATATTGAATTGTTGTATAGCCTGGTGATATTGCCATCGCATCTGCGAGAGTTGGCTTTTCAAAGCATTCATTCTATCCAAGAATTCAGTTTCTGCTTCGTGAAAATTGTTATTACTCTTGTGTTTCATCTCCAACTTGTCTACTGCAATAATAATTTCCAAGCGCAGTTTTTCGCATATACCTTTGCAGATATTTTTCTCAGATGCTGTTAGCGTATTTGAATTTGAACTGTCGTCTGTCTTCAAGTTCAGTATTAGTTCGTCTAATTGGAGTAATAAGTTTTCAAAAGTTTGTAGCATCATATAACGCGAGTCGGTCACTGCTGCTGTATCTTTTACCTTTCGGTCATTGCTACATAATGGCACTGGGACCAAGTTGTGGCTGGAACTAACTTTCGAGTTTTCGGCAAACCGGGAATGGTGGGTGTAAAGAATTTTGCTTTTTATTACTGGAAAAATAACTCGCTCCCGGTCTGCCTTTGGGGATTTCTCGTTTTTGCTATTTTTAATTGGCATTGTTGAATGTAGATTTCCAAAAATATACAGTTTTACTGCAAAATACTAATAATTTAAAACCGAGAAAATTCACTTTTAATTTAAGGATGTGGTGACAGAAGAATTTGACCTCTCAATTTGCCTAAAAAGAGTAAATCAGCAATTTACTATTCCTTTAAGGAAGTCAGTTTCAAACCGTTAGAAAAAATGAGATAATCACTACATATTATAAAACAAAGTCCATCGCCGCGTCTGTCTGTCTGTTCGCGATAAACTCTAAAACTACTGAATGGATTTTCATGCGGTTTTCACCAATTGATAGAGTAATTCCTGAGAAAGGATTTGGTGTATAATAAATTGAGGTTTTATCTAAATTGAAAGAAATATGACGATAATTGTTTAAGAAGTGGGCAAAAATTAAGCCTTCCTGGGAGCTTGCATCGAAAACGCTGCCTAAACCTTTCGAGCTATATTAAAATAATGTATGAAGGAATTGTTTCTCTGTTCTACAAAAGGTCTACAAAAAAGTCCGCGACGGCATATTGTACTATTAGTTATTCTGTGATATTATGTCTATCTTTTAAGGATAGCTTCCTATTGGCCATTTTAACTTTTTGTTAAAATAGTTACAAATAATGTGGCAGTTGGAAAGGTATTTAGACGGAAACAGTAATATTTCTTATCAAATAAAATGCTTTCGTTACCGTTTCATGAACATAATTTTAGCCCTTTACACTATATAGTTTAAATAAATATCTTAGGAATTATCGCAAAAGGTTTACGCGCGCGAAAATAAATTCAAACGCGTTTCTCATATACCGATGATGACGGGACTCGAACGGGATGGGTACAGTCTTTTGGAGCGAAAAGAAAGGAAACGAAGCGAAGCGAGGGCGGGTCACCGCCAAACATTGAAGTCTTTATTATAGATATTACTATCTATAATAAAGACTTCAATGTTTGGTCCTTCGAAACGGATAAATGGAAACCATCACCTTCACACTGCTCTAAGCCTTCACACCACGCACGGGGCCATTCGGTAGCCCTCTATCCCATACATGGTACAATAATAATTCACTAACTAAGGCGAACTCACGCATGGTAAATAAGTATTAAGACTGTGATAAGTGATCCATCAGTATTTAATCAGGGGCTTAATTCATAAAATAATGTAAAACTACAGTTATTTATAGCCTGTGGTAATGCCATTGGGTGCATTCCAGTAGGTGGCGTCATCGTTCGCCATAGACTAGAGTACATTTTAACCATGGAAAGTAAAATATTGAACATTTACACAAATTACCTACTTTCCATGGTTGTCCATCAGCCATTTTTGATGTCCCCACTGCTTGGGCACAGGCCTTCCTTATGGGTGGTAAGGAGGATGGGCCATAACCCACCACGCGGGCCCAATGCGGATTGGTGGGTGTTAACGACTGCAAATGCAGCCGGGACCAACGGCTTAACGTGCCTTCCGAAGCACGGAGGAGCTCGTTTTGGTCACCCATCTCATGATCGACCCATACGACCGTTGCTTAACTTCCGCAATCGCTGGGCCAGGGGGCTTACAATCAGCAAGTAAGAAACCGTTCAGTTCTAAAGCAGGCCTTAAACAGGTCTGCTTAAGGCCTGCTTTCATACTAACCGTTGAGGTCATAGTATGAAAAAGTATGGCAGTTCAATATAAGCCCTGCTATAAGAGCTCATAGTAAGGCCCCAGGCGCCAAACCACTGCGCCCCACCGAGCTCCTCTGGTTAAAAATGTATAAAGTGGTGAAATGAAAAATGACTTAGCGATACTAAATAATATACTAGAAAAAATACGACTCGCACCAGATCAATACTCAGACGGGAATCGAACCCGCGACCTTTGGATATCCGGTCCAATGCTCTGACCGCTGAGCTACCGAGTCACTAGTGACATCGCCGAATTTCTTCTAGTATATCCTACTCTTACGCTGCAAGCCAGCGTTATTTCACCAATGTAAGGAATTACCTCGACATTGGATTGAAATATCTTTCCAGATATTTGGCAATCGATTAAGATGAAATAGCTATAAGATTTTTAAATTTGAGATTTTTGCATTCACAATGCTATTTTTACACAATACTAAATAATATACTAGAAAAAATACGACTCGCACCAGATCAATACTCAGACGGGAATCGAACCCGCGACCTTTGGATATCCGGTCCAATGCTCTGACCGCTGAGCTACCGAGTCACTAGTGACATCGCCGAATTTCTTCTAGTATATCCTACTCTTACAGCGTAAGAGTAGGATATACTAGAAGAAATTCGGCGAACCCGCGACCTTTGGATATCCGGTCCAATGCTCTGACCGCTGAGCTACCGAGTCACTAGTGACATCGCCGAATTTCTTCTAGTATATTCGATTCCCGTCTGAGTATTGATCTGGTGCGAGTCGTATTTTTTCTAGTATATTATTTAGTATTGTGTAAAAATAGCATTGTGAATGCAAAAATCTCAAATTTAAAAATCTTATAGCTATTTCATCTTAATCGATTGCCAAATATCTGGAAAGATATTTCAATTGAATGTCGAGGTAATTCCTTACATTGGTGAAATAACGCTGGCTTGCAGCGTAAGAGTAGGATATACTAGAAGAAATTCGGCGATGTCACTAGTGACTCGGTAGCTCAGCGGTCAGAGCATTGGACCGGATATCCAAAGGTCGCGGGTTCGATTCCCGTCTGAGTATTGATCTGGTGCGAGTCGTATTTTTTCTAGTATATTATTCAGTATTGTGTAAAAATAGCATTGTGAATGCAAAAATCTCAAATTTAAAAATCTTATAGCTATTTCATCTTAATCGATTGCCAAATATCTGGAAAGATATTTCAATTGAATGTCGAGGTAATTCCTTACATTGGTGAAATAACGCTGGCTTGCAGCGTAAGAGTAGGATATACTAGAAGAAATTCGGCGATGTCACTAGTGACTCGGTAGCTCAGCGGTCAGAGCATTGGACCGGATATCCAAAGGTCGCGGGTTCGATTCCCGTCTGAGTATTGATCTGGTGCGAGTCGTATTTTTTCTAGTATATTATTTAGTATTGTGTAAAAATAGCATTGTGAATGCAAAAATCTCAAATTTAAAAATCTTATAGCTATTTCATCTTAATCGATTGCCAAATATCTGGAAAGATATTTCAATTGAATGTCGAGGTAATTCCTTACATTGGTGAAATAACGCTGGCTTGCAGCGTAAGAGTAGGATATACTAGAAGAAATTCGGCGATGTCACTAGTGACTCGGTAGCTCAGCGGTCAGAGCATTGGACCGGATATCCAAAGGTCGCGGGTTCGATTCCCGTCTGAGTATTGATCTGGTGCGAGTCGTATTTTTTCTAGTATATTATTTAGTATTGTGTAAAAATAGCATTGTGAATGCAAAAATCTCAAATTTAAAAATGACTTAGCGATTAGCCTGCTGGAATGCACTCATATATATAGTGATCTGTGGTGGGCGCATTCTGCCAGACAAATCTTTGAGCTCTGAGTCATCAATCGCCATTGAGTAAGTTTTCACCATGCATGGAACATAGATATAGTATGGCATGGAAAGATATTTTCACTATTTTACTTTCCATGGTTAAAATGTACTCTATGGCTATCGATGACTCAAAGATTTGTCTGACAGAATGCGCCCAATGTGTACTGTGCTGATCGATGACTTAGCGGTTGGTCTTCTGGAGTGCACCTTATGTCAAAGTGACAAAGTCTGTCAAATCAAAACGTCACGTCAAAAGTCAAACAAAAAACCAGAATTGAATGTCAAAACAAATGCTTTATTTCGAAAATTATAAATCGATTTTTCTTTCTTTAAAAAAGCATTGAAAATTCCACTTCCAGTTAGAACTTAGGCCTTAAAAATCATCAAGTCCCTGCCTGCAGTTCTAACACAGCTGGACACTTCTTCCTCATTAACCATTGAATTCGAATGAATGTTACTTCATCGCACCACGCTTGGAATTTCTTATTAGCTTACGTGCGGTACGCTTGGTTAGTCGTATTTGTGATGTTTTTATGATTAGTATCTAATTTGCATAGTGCACCTTCAATATAGCACCCAGCATGGTACGTTTCTTTATTTAATACAGTTTTTGATTTCATAATTTCAACCTATTGAATGTTAAATTTCTCATTTATGATTCTATCTTGGACGAATCCAAGGATTCTATAAATAAAAGTGACTCCGTTCCATACTTTTGTACAATAGTTTAGATTTTTTGAGTTACCATTAGGTACCTACCTATAATTAGGTTGTGTTTGCATGTTGATAAAAATTAATAAGTCCTGTATAAAAGGAAGTGGATGGTGTAATTTAGTGTAGTAATTGTCTTAGTTCTATCTAAGAACAATTCAATAATTTCTACTCGTCAATTAATTTTGCAGGCGACCAGCAATAAAATGGTTGCACCTTCAAAAACGGCACTGCCTCCAAGTAGTGATGATGATGTCAATGTCATGTCTTTGATCTACAAATTCTTCAAGAAGGTATGAGAGTTTCAATATACCGTTTTATTGTAATACAGAACTTTGACTGAAATGTTATGTTACTAGATTTTTTTTTTATTTTTTTTTTTTAATTTCGAATAATGATTTCATGTTTTCAGAATACTAAAGTTTATTGTAAAATGATTCAAGTATGTTTGAAAAATTTGTTTTATTCAATATGCACAAAATTATATGATATACTAATAATACTGCAAATTATTTATAACAAATTATAAAATGAAGGCTTTATAATATCTACACAAAATAATGTGATTATAAAAGTAAACAAGAACTTTAATTATTCAATATCATGATTAAAGTTTTGGTTAAATAGGTACCATTATAAACAGTTTTACTTGTTTAACCAGTTTCACTGACAGTATCTCCTGAGTCAGCTGTGACCTTGCCATATCAGAGTAGAGTCATTAGATGGGTATTTGACCTTCACTTTACTGCTGATATATAATTCATTGTATTTTGTTTATATTTGGTCAAGAAGATATAATTAATATGTATATTAAAAAATATATTAAATTTAAAAATAACTTGAGTTTGTTGACTATCAAAACTTGCTTTTATGATGGTTTGGTTAACAGGAAATAATTACAAGTTTTGACTTAACTTAAAATTACTTAATTTTTAAGTGCTGATAAGTTAAATTTAAATTAAAATATTATTCAAGTCAGGACTGTCTTATGACAACATAGTTAGTTTTCAACTTTGAGTGCATCATTATAATTTACGTGGTAACTAAACGTAGATAAGCATGACATCATACAGCCAAATATTCCCACTGGAAAGAAATTATGACTGTACTTGGTTCAACTTGATTTGAACCTTAGTGCAACAAGAATACAAATTGGCTTACTTTGATTACAAAATTATGATGTTAATTTATTATTACTTTTTATTGTACCTACATCCTGTTTAGTACAAAATTGTAGCTATTATTGTTATCCTTAAAAGGAATACAAACTGGCCTGTAGCCATGTGCTTTAATACATTCACCATAATGCAGTTAGTAGTGGTAAAAGTAATTGAATTGTAGATTTATGACCATGAATAATGCAAACTATCTACTATGGTATTGGTATATGGCATTACTATGCACCTTTAACAGTTAATCTGAGTTTATGGGAATTAAACTGCAACACTCAATGCAAGGTGCATTAAAGTAATTAACATCATATTATTTTCATTTGACTTTAGCACCATACTGGCAAAGAAACAAAGATAAAAGTTTTGCCACATAAACTAAGTCTAAGATTTTTAAATTTGAGATTTTTGCATTCACAATTTAGTATTGTGTAAGTCTAAGATATTAAAATGGTCTTGTTAACTTTAAATAGCTACTCAAATACTTCTGCAATTTGTACAATTTGCATTTAATAAGGCAACTGCCGAAATACAAGTAACACAGTGAAAAATTAATGACTAGCAAAGGAATTTCTCACTGATTGTTACTTTTGTTTGTATTACTATGTGTTTGAGGAGCTCGGTGGCGCAGTGGTTTAGCGCCTGGCCCAGCGATTGCGGAAGTTAAGCAACGTTCGCAAGGGTCGGTCATGGGATGCTAGACCAAAAATTTATTATCTCGAGCTCCTCCGTGCTTCGGTAGGCACGTTAAGCCGTTGGTCCCGGCTGCATTTGCAGTCGTTAACACCAACCAATCCGCATTGTTCCCGCGTGGTGGGTTATGGCCCATCCTCTTACCACCCATATATGGAAGGCCTGTGCCCCAGCAGTGGGGACATCAAAAATGGCTGATGGACTATGTGTTTGCGCGTTCCTACTTTGTATATTATCGCTGATTTAGAAAATAGGCTTTTACGGCATACATGTTATTCTTAGACTAATTGGAGTTGGGTGAGGGTCTATCAAATGCTTATTTTTATTTGGTGTAGGTGGCAGTTGTCGGAGCTGTGTACTTAGTGGGCTATATGCAATGGAGTGTAGCGTGGCTGATAGGGCCAGTCGTTCTCTCCGTTTTGAGGGACCAGTGGCGCAAGGAGAACGAATATAAACGCAACATGGCGAAGGCAGCTGCGCTATCTTCCGAGAAAGACGTAGTATTAGCGCGCTTGAGTGATCTGCCGTCATGGGTAAGCTATAACCATTTTACGTATTCGACAATCTTTATGCTCTTTGATTGTAATAAAGTACCATAGTTGATGAATGTACAACCATACATTCGCATTAGTGTTTGTCGAACTAGTGGACTTAAGTCGTAAAGATTAAATAGGAGTTAGGATTTCTATTAAAGTTATAATCTTATAATGATAACTTCAACAAACTCATTTTAGATGCTTAGTTTTGAGTGAAAGCAATGACGTAATGAAGCGAAGCGATGAGGTCATTATTACAAGGCTGCTAAATTCTTGCGTACATACATACTATACTATAGTGCACTATATTATCCTACTTCGGCGGATTTTTACCTTCTTGCTGAGTCATGCGTATGTCCTGCATTTTGGTTTATAATAGGTACTGTTATTTTAGACCATTTTACAGTCATTACCGCCCGACCGAGCGACGACGCCTTGTGTCACCATCCTGTGTTTGTGTTTACATAAATATCTAGACTGCTATGTAAATATGGATGATACATTACAATATTACATGGTTAATATGTGTGTTTAGATGTGTGTAATTCAGAAAAAAATCTTAGATTATTAGTAACAAGTCAAATTATATTAAGTAGAGTATAGTTTATAAAAATATCGAAATCCAAGTGAACTAAAATATTTACATGCGCAATATAACAGCGCCTGCATTTACAATATGAATCAGCTTACATGCTTACAGCCAGTTACAGCAACTGGGTTATTGAACTGGTAAAGAAAGATCTTAGCCAAATATCAGGTTTAAATTAGACCACTTGGAAATTTTATTTTGGGCTGCAGATATCAAAAGTGTAGCATAATATGTTGTTTGGTTGAATGTTTATTTGTGCTCTACAACGGGGACATTAAAATTCTTCATTTTAGTTTTGTAAGCTCCCTTGACCATCGACGGTGACGTCATGACAATAATGCTAGGGAAACCTTCAACTTCAGACAGAACATACATACTTACGCTATTTCACGACTTCGACGGTAATAATTAACTACTAAGCAATTTTTTCAAACTATCAGAAGTTTAGATCATTGGCCTCGTGAGACATATTGATTAATATACTGTATATATAACGTAAATTATATTTATTTTTATTATGATTGAACTGATAGAAAAGTATCATTACAATTACAACTGATATTATAAATGGAAAAAAAAGTATTGTATGTATTAGCTATTACGTTCATAACGTTTGTTACATTAACGTGTACCTAACTACACACTTACACATGGAGGTTAATAAACAGTATACCGAGAAGGGAAGTTAATTAAATTACGTAACACCTGAATAAGCAAGAATGGTTCTGTAGGAGACGAATCGCTTCCATTACATTGCTTTGAAATCAATTAGTCATAGTCGCACCGCGATTATAAGGTGACTAACGTTTTGTACCAACTGTTTTTGCTTCTTAGCTCAGCACCAAATCCTTTGTGATAGGCGATTACTTAGAAATTCAGTCCATTTGATGGATTTTGTTAACGTCTCACGATTGATATGACTTCAAAGATCTCCAACAATAGAAATGCGTACTAATGATGTGAATACATTCGCTGAAATTGATTTCCACAACGCTATTACATAAAACTATATCTTTCAGGTATTTTTCCCTGATGTTGAACGTGCCGAATGGTTGAATAGGGTAAGTGAATAAATATGCCAAAGTATCCATTAATATGTTTTTTCTGTAAGTTTTAAAGCCAAATGGCAATATTTACACATTTATTTTGTTAGATATTGCTGCAAGTATGGCCCAACGTGAATCACTACGCCCGCAGCTTGTTGAAAGATTCCATCGAACCGGCTGTTGCAGAATCTTTATCCAATTACAAGTTGAATGGGTTCAAATTCGAGAGAATGATTCTTGGCACTATTGTAAGTACCTTCATCTTATCAAATACCTAAAAAAAATAAAGAAGAAAATCAGCAACGAAAGTCGCTGACCAATCGTAAATATTCGTAGACTAATGTTTCAAACTGTGAGAGATGTCTCATTAAAGTTTCTATGACAAAGTACTAAAGATTATCTATTCTGTGACTAAAGTGTTTAGCGACTTTCGTAAAGTTATAGGTACAAAAGAACCATAGTAGATAATCGAATAATACGTGAGAATAGCAGCGTGACACTTAAATTATCATTAACAAGAATTGGTAATACGTTTGAATGTATGTAGTTGATACCCATTGTGAAATAGGTAGGTAATTGAACCGTTGTTTCAGGCACCTCGCGTGGGCGGCGTCAAAGTGTACGATAAGAACCTCGCCAGGAACGAAATCATTATGGACATCGACTTGTTGTAAGTATTCGTGCCACGCGTACGCGAAACAAACATGAAAATTTAGTTTTTTTATTATTTTACATTACAAATTAAGTAATGAATCTTACTTTCATATCCAGTATCAAAATTTTGTACCTACCTAAGGCCGGTAGCAGTGTAGAACCCTACGCCGCGAAATAATACTAGAGCGAAACCGCAGTCTTTATCACAAAGGCATAAATGTATAAAAAAAACTTGTAAAATTGTTCTAAAAAAATTGTATAATAAAAATAAGATGAATGTCGGGTTCACTTTTTCTGCTTCTTCTGTAGGTAGTGAAACTAGGGCCGCCACTACATTTATTTTTATTACTCGTAAACCAAGTCAATATTTAAAAAAACTCATGTTATAATTTCTTAAATTGTCTCTAATATTTTTTGAATAACTCTTCCATAGTTTTCATTCTTTCTGTAAGTTTTAAAATCCATTTTAGCTCAAAGTGGCCACTTTTGGTAATTATGGATTTTAAAACTTACCGAATGAATGATAACTGTTGAAGAGTTATTAAAAAAATATTAAAGACAATTTAGGAAATTATTACATGAGCTTTTATGTAGTAGGGGCGCTAGTTTCACTACCACCGCGCCTTAATCTCAATTTATATTTCAGTTATGCCGGTGACTGCGATATATCTTTCGTACTACAACGTATTCGCGGAGGAATTAAGGATTTACAGGTATACTTTTCAAGCTTGCCTTTTTTTTATATAATAATATATTAAAATTGTTCAAACTTTTCTGAATGTAAATGTATAATTTATCAGATCCACGGCATGTTGCGCGTAGTGATGAAACCGCTCATCAGCAAGATTCCGCTGGTGGGCGGGCTGCAGGTGTTCTTCCTCAACAACCCCTCCATCGACTTCAACCTCGTGGGCGCCGCTGATGTGCTGGACATGCCTGGATTCAGGTATTTTAATCAATAAAGAATAAACTTGTCGCAAAAGATTACAACCTCCTGAAATGACGCCAATATTTATTTATTTAGCATCACGATTCCTATTAAGTTATTATTTAAAATTTAGTTTAATGTTACTATTATTACGCACCTACTATCCCTTCTGGGCTAGGATATTAAGATAGATAAATACGGACCTTAGTGACAACTAAGGCCCGTATTTATAAACTGCTCTCAACGTTGAAATCTATCTTAAGATCATAGGTACTTGAGATGCTGTTTCTTATAATAACAACATCTCAAGATGATCTCAAGATAGCTCTCAACGTTGAGAGCGATTTATTAATACGGGCCTAAGTATGGATTTCTATGGCGCGGAAATGCCGATACAGTACCATAAATCCATACAAAGCAACAAATCCGCCCACTCCGATTCCGTTGCAGTGGACGCGCTCCATTATAGTCCAGAATCCTATGACAAAGATTGAGGATGAGGACACAATATTATGATGAATGAAAAACTGCTCTTTGAAAGGCATCTCGACATACTGTTTTATCTATTTATTTATTTAACTAAGGCTTTTTAACTAAAAACATACACGACATTCATAATTTATATTAACAAACCGTTCGGTTCGGTCCGTTCTCTGTTCCCTCACATCCGAATTGAGAGCGATAATGATGATGATATTTCCACTTGCCAGCGACATCCTGCGGCGCTGCATAGTGGAGCAGGTGGCGGCCATGATGGTGCTGCCCAACAAGCTGCCCATCAAGCTCAGCGACGAGATCCCCACCGTGGACCTGCGCATGCCCGAGCCAGAGGTAACGTCCGTGCTAATATTGTATGACGTGCTGTAACATCCGTACTAGTATTGTATGATGTGCTGCCCAACTAGCTTAGCGACGAGAATCGAGATACCAACCATGGAGTTTTGGGACATATCTTTTCTTTATGGTGGTTTTTATTAGAGTTTATAATAATTTATTGTCTTATTTTTAATACATGTAGAAAAAGAGTTATTCAGTGATGGATATTTTTTTTATATGGAAACAATTATTCATCTAAAACATTCATATTATTCACATTTAATCTTCAAAGGTCAGAAGTGACATATAAAATGTGAAAACATGACTGCATAAACCACAATTCCTTTGCTTTTTTGCGAAATAAAATAAATAAATGTCAATTTGGCATTGATGGCTGTCATTTGGCTGACAGAGACAAACGTTTTTTTTTGCTCCACCCGGCCACAACAAAAGGTAGGGAAACATTATACAATAAAAGGATGACAAAACGGAATATGGAAATTTGGATAGTGGAGAGGATATATAAATTACATAATAAATAAATATAATACGGAATTAAAACTTAAATTCTTATGTTGTTGGAAGTTATAAAATCGGATATACATTTATATCATTGGTACATAAAAGACTTACAATACTGGTAGGAGGAAGAGGAATTCTGAGGGATATAAGGGATTCATAAAAGGAACGGGTCTCCTTTCACGCGCGCGAATTCTTTCTATGTCCTTCAATTCAATCTAAGATGCTCCAGAATGAAGCATATCGCGCGCGGAAGGCAATATACGACTGGAGGGTATTTTGCGAATAGGCCCTTTTGCTACTAAGCTAATTAATCAAAGTTCCAAAGTTGTTCCAAAAGTACCTATTATACTTACCTAATGTTTGTCTTTTGTTTTGCTGCAGGGTGTGCTACGCATCCATCTCATCAAAGCTGAAAATCTTATGAAGAAAGACGTATCAATGATAGGTAAGCTTTTTTTTGGCATTTGGTAAAAAATAAAATTTGTACTTACGCAGCATAAATACCTACACGTCGAAAAGCGTCGAAAAGATAATCTCCCAAGCTGTTGTGCAGGATAATTGCTATTGTGAGAATGAGATATACCCTAATTACACAGATTATAACAGTTCTACCACTTAAAATTATATGGCAGTTAATCGAATATGTCTCGTCTTTTGTCTTTCCTCATGGGGCCGTTTAAAAAAACTTTAAAACTATTATGTACAGGGAAGGGTAAGTCAGATCCGTACGCGATCATAACGGTGGGCGCGCAGCAATGGAAAACAAAACACATCGACAACGACGTCAACCCGAAATGGGACTTTTGGTGCGAGGTAAGAACCACATTATCTTGACTCTTTCTTGTTTAATCTTATATCGGCACTTAACGATAGATAACTTATAATTATATTATATCTTATAACACCTTTAGTTTTTTTTAACCAATTATTGCAGCTTAGTGTGCACATTTTAACTTATAATTTTATCTGGGATACTGTTTTGATTAATCTCTCTGTCTACTTGGGTGAGTTTAGTTAGTTTTAGCTCATTTCTGATTTTTATATCACTGTTTTTGGATTTGAACATTTTACATTTGTATCATCGTTGCATTGATGTGGAAAACTCATTATTACGAGAAATGCTTACGAAACATTTTATAAACTGGTTGAAACAATAAATAATGTAAAATGGTATTACATATTTTTAGTCCTTGACCCTCCTTGTCCTTGACTTGATTATAAATTTTAAGTACCTACTTAACCTAATATTTATTGTTTTAATCTCAACATCAGGAATGAGCATGACGAGCTAATTAATCAGCACAATTATTACCGCATCACAAAATTTAATAACTTTGATTCCCATCCATCGCCTGACTGTGCTAACACACTGGTCTTGGTGGGTAAAACGGAAACTTACTTTTTAACGTAATTGTAGTTAAATAAATTTATAATTAATTGGATTCCTAGAAAATAATAAAAAAGGTTTTTAAACTTTTTATTGTTTGGTGATAAAAAAGTGGAAATGAAATAGTATTGGATATTTATAAAGTTGTGACATTCATTTGCATGCTACTTCATTATCGCTTCCCTATTACTACAATTTGAAGGAATTGGAAGACATATTACATTAATCATGAAAAAACTTTCAAATTATGTGTTTTTTTTAATTCTTTTAGCTTTTCTTATTAACTATACGTGCTTAATTGGCCAATTTCTGCAAATGTTTTGTTTTTATTTATTTCTAATATAAAAGTAAGTAGTTGTGAAAAATAGATTTTGTTTTCCCTAATGTATGTTTGCGTCGGATTGCGTTGGGCCTAAAGGCGCGCGTTATGCAAGCGATGGGGCAAACGTTGGATATCGAAGTGTTGGACAAGGACGAGGGCAACAATGACGACAAGCTCGGCAGGTGAGTGCACTGCGCGGCCCGGACACAAACTAACCTAAAAGCTTTATTTTTTAATCACTCGGAAGTGCGCATGGTCACTTAGCTATACCCGGGCATAGGTACGTAGCAATTTTTTTAAACGTGTGGCATAGATGAAAGCATTCGAGTAGAAAGGACGTTTGGTGTAAGGAATGACCACAACGCAAGGCCTTATGTCTTTGAGATTGCGTGAAAAATAACCATTCAAGACTGGCTTTTATATCGTTTCCAGCAGAAGTAAAATTGTTTCTAGGTTGAATAAAAGTGTAAAAATAAGTATAATAATTCTGATTGCCAAAACCGAATGGTTAAAAGTGTTAAAACAACTCGCTCCATGAAATCCATCAAATGCCGCCGTATACGTAAATAGTTAATCGAACGCGTGATTAATTAAGACGGACGAGTGATTAAAAAATATATAGCAGCGGTGTCTTACTTACTATTAGCTGTTATCGCGATGAAAATTAAAATATCTAAATAACTTTCATAGCGTTAAGAGTTGACGGTAAGGCTCTAAGCGCTACTCAGTAACTCGAGATGATTATGTTTGCTGGCAGTGTTAATGATCACTTTGACAGTATTTAATGGGTATATGAACATAAATGTTAGACAAACATTCTTCTCGTCTTATAGAGTAGCCTTAGGTAGCACGTGAGAACGGGACAACATTACACTGGAGTGGGGGCGCGGCGCACTTGACTGGTGGTAGAGCTTTGCGCATTTTAGTTGTGTAAGCTATATCAGGGAAGTGACTACAATGGACTTCTGCTATACAAAATATTTATGAACTTAAGAAATCATCTGTCATTGTACTTACAGCTCTGTGTTGCATGATATTTGTACCTTGTGAAGCGATGTTATTACATGTCACTGTGACTGAATTACATCGTTCGCACTAGAGTTTAATTTGTAACAGCTGCTGATAAAGGAGGAGGAATTAGCAAACTAGTTTTCTTTATTCCAATAAAACTGAACGTATCTCCTTCTTTTTCGTTGTGCGCATGCTGTCGCTTTTTAAGATTTTACGGTAGTAACCTATTTATAGTTTTTTTTTTTATTATGGGTAGTAAAATAAGCATTAAAGCATGGTTTGATCGAAGGTAAGTCTCGCTGGCGTTCGCTGATACAATATTTTTTTTCAACCCTTTTTTATAAAAATGTAATTAAAATTTTCTTGATACACTATAAATTTCGAAATCAAATTATCAAGTATATACTGGCAACATTGACTAGCAGCATGCCTGCTTGTTCATGCGCGTGCGCATTGAGCTGTCCCGATGGCTCAGTGTTGTGATTGTCATACATTCACCTCACACTTGTCAAAATCGTACCAAATCCAAAAACTGTACAAATTTTCCGTTATCTAATGTCTCGATGTGATTTGTCCCAAGGCGATTGTAAGCTCAAGGAAGGGCCAAATGCTGCAGTGCGAGCTCTGGGACTGGGACCCAGGGATGGGCATTGAGAACGATGACTTTCTCGGCAGGTCCGTTTCGGCGCTACTACACGATAGCGACACTCATTGCAGTGTTTTTTTATTTTTTTTTAACCTGAAAAAGTTTTTACTGTCATAGAAGACGTAACCAATGAAAAATATGAATATGTTTAGTGTCTTTGACAGCAAAAATTGTTTCATCGTAACTCTTTGTTTCGTGTTAATTTTGTTTATACAGCTAATAATCGTGTGTCGTTTTTTACGGAATATTTTACTTACCAACTCACTGTTTAGGATAAGCAGGACGTTAACATCGAAGGTCTACACTGTATAGCAACTACTAATTTGTACATTTGTAGCACTCGCGTGGTTTAGACTCCTTCGCAGTGGTATATGTGTGTAATATGATGGGTTGTACAGTCGGTACTACTGCACAGCAGTGCGCAGAGCGCGGTGGTGCAGCTGTTCGACTGGGACCGCGCGGGCAGGGACGAACGGCTCGGCAGGTCGGTGCCTGCACTACTGCACAATCGATGCATTCGGCAACTGCTCATGAATGGTGTCGCTAGCTTACAGGAAATTTTGAGTCTGCGGCGTTACCCGTAGCATTATCTATTTCTTATGCATAGAAACAAATCCTCCTCGATAAACCTCAATAGCTAATCTATTTGTATCTGAATATCGAAACAGAAAACGCTCAAAGTTTGGTTCTCTACCTAATGCAAACGAAACTTGCATTGATCATAGGTACGTCAACTAAGGAAACATTACTTTGTGATGTAATGTGATAGTAACAGCCAAGTGAGGCCAAGTCGCTCGCTGATGGTCGCAGCATTGTTAATGTTTTTATTTCAATGTTATCGTCCGAGTCGAATGTGCAGCGCTTGGACAAACCTCGTAGGTTTATAAGCGTTTAAAGCCATTGTTAAAATAAATTGTAATGTTATTTGGATAAATAAAAAATAAAAAGTGAGCAAAATACTTGCTCTAGCTAGCTAGAGTACTTGGCTGTCACTATCACATCACAAAGTAATGTTGTTTTAGTTGACGTACCTATGATGTAGGTATGCGAGTTTCGTTTGAATTAGGTGGAGAAGCAAACTGTTTTACAAATACGGACGAATGCAAAAAAAAACATATTAATAAAATATTTTTTTTTTAATAAAATGATTATTTAATGTGTTTAACAGCTAGCGACGCCATTGTTTCTGTACGATCGTGTTGCTCACCGCCCGTAGGAATGGAATGTGCATCGAAAAAATCACTGCACACCGCTTGAAATGAGTCAACGTCACTGCAACGTACCTATCGCGATCCTGAACTATGGCTGAAGTGAAGATACTTCAACTCATCTGACACTACACTTCTCATGATAACAAAATTATAACTAAGTGAAATCTTACATTCTTCTGTAAATAATAACGGTAGCATAATATCAACTTTAATCACCCACACACCAAAGAAAAATATTTCAGCAAGCTGTTATGACTGTATTCTTAAATGCAAAGATTTGATTTATACTTACATTGTACATAAAACCACACTTTATTATTATTTTTTGCTTAATTAGTTTTCAAGTGAAATTATATTTGAAATAGTTCTGAATCTTGACAACAAGGTACATGCAGCAGCACATGGCTTGTCACAGTTCGTCTCCTCCCTCACCCGATTGTGAACTTACATCTAACCAGTTAAGGTTTAAAATCAATTTTACTAAGTATTGTATGCCTGATGTGCTGCTAGCCGTACAATATTTCAAGTTGTTTTTTTATATTTAATATTAGTATGATGTTCAAACAAACGCATTGTAAGATTATTCTTGTGCATCCGTTTTTTATCATTATGCTACAGTGTCTGTCGATGTTGTATTTTCATCACTCTAAATTAAATAAGTACTTAATATAACACTTTTGAAGTTAACTGCCTAGCTTAAACACTACCAACTAACAGTATTGGGCCCCCTAAACGATCAAAACTGCTTGTCAATCATTTACATTGCATTTACCATTTGGGGGCGTGGCCTACTTTTGATTGGCCACGGTAATCTATCTATTCTGTGGTGCTTGTCAAGCATCGGTCCTAGGCGATCAAAATGTGATTGACAAGCCGATGCAATGTAAATGATTGACAAGCAATTTTGATCGTTTAGGGGGCCCATATAATTAACTATTATGTACACTTGACAGCGCATAATAGGATATCCATATCCGTTCATTGTTTAATCAAAGAACTTTTACATCAGATATTGGACAGGGACAGAAATAAGTTTTAAAGTCGTTATAGATATAGAATAATCAATATTGGTAAAATTCAACACTAAAAGAAGAAGTGTAAACAAAGTTTTATTTAAAATGCCATTCTCTTATATTTTACTAATGTTCTGTCCATTACTGGCGCTCTGCCCGTAAAAGTCGGGCATGAATGATGCATTTGACAAGAATATAATAGATGGATCGATCTAACGGATATGGATATCTTTGTGTACAGACGACGACGGCACTTCAGATTATACATACATGTTGACCTTAAGAGCACCTTTACGCCCTACGTAATATAAGGTATTTTCGCAGTTCAACTGTTTAATTTGATGTGCTGTCGTGTGTACACATATTTGATTTACGTTTTCTCTAAATCGACGTACGTTTACAGGTGTTCATTGGATATATCTCAAGTAGTACGAGAGGGCCGCCTTGACACGGTAAGTTTTTATAAATCATAATATTATTATTAATTTAAAATAAATGTCGAGAGCTCGAAGGACCAATTATTATTTTTCACAAGTTTACACGATTTAATTTTAATTTAGATTTATCACATGTCCGAATTTATATCAGTATGCTTAATAAAATATATTTATTTCAGTGGCAAACTCTACAGCAAGCGAAACATGGGAAAGTTAATTTACGATTATCGTGGCATCGACTGTCAACAGATTTGCTAGATCTTAGTCACGTGAGTGATCCATATTATTAGTTATTACATTTATAAAGTTTTGATTAGAAATATTCTGTTTGTGGGAAATAAATGAGCTCTTTTTGTTTTAGGCTATTACTGAAACTCAATTAGTTAAGACAGGAGAAATCAGTTCGGCCGTCCTCAATGTGTATATCGACTCGTGCAGAAACTTACCCGTAAGTCATTAATTAATCAATTCAATAACTTTTACCTATTCTACTTTTCTTCACCCGTGGAGTGCCAAGTGACTGAATAACTAAATTGATATTGCTTCTGGCAGAGGTGGCAGTCAATGTACAATAGAAATGTACAGAGCGCTTGCGGTACAAAACGATGTATTAATAAAAAAAGTCAATTTTTCTCTATGCCGTACACTCGAGTGAAGTTGTAGCTGACCACTGTTTATTGACTTTAATCGCATTTTATTAATGTAAATGTTAATCAGAATGCGCGCGCGCATTCCCGGCCAGACCCGTACCTGACGGTGTCGGTGGGCAAGCGCAGCGAGAACTCCGCGGTACAGATGCGCACAGACAATCCCGTCTACGAGATTGGATACTCCTTCCTCGTGCAGAACCCAGAGATTGATGTCCTCGATATTAAGGTAAGATTACTATCTTGTGATTACGAAACTTGGTACGCGCTATCGCATCTTTTGTATGCAGTTTATTTTTTCTTTAAGTAATTACTACTACTGCAATATCCGTCCATATGTCTTATGAATTAGAGATGTTTTTTCCATGGAGTGAGAATCTTACTTTGCCGTAACACAGTCTCGACTAGCACGGAAGGTAAAGAACATATTTTGTTGTGAAACCCTCAATTTACAATTTTACCTAAATTTTTCAACTGAAACCATGACTGTGATGATACGAGAAAGCGTTCGCTATGGGACAATACCAAAAATCTACCGACCGACACAGTTTTGTTAAATAAAAGACTGTTTAATTAAATCATTTTTTTTTTTAGGTGCTAGATCAAAAGACTGGAAATCAATTAGGTCAGCTAATATATTCTGTAGCGTCCCTGCTGAAGGAAAGAGACCTGAGTCTGCTGACTCAGCCGCTGAACCTCCAGAAATCTGGAGCTGAATCTAAGATCATATTGTCATTGCAATTAAAGGTAAGTAAGTCTGCATTCTCAAAATTAGATTTTGTTTAAAGCTTGACCCACGCTTGACCAGTAAAATAAAAATAACTTGCTTTAAAGGCGCCACATTCGCTTCATTGTTTTACGTCACAATCAGTGACGGAAATTAGTTTGCAGCAATTAATAATAAATCTTTATTTTATCATCAGAAACATTCTTAGTTATGCTTTACTTACATCTAAGCTAAGTTTGTGTGAGACTGATGTCTGAAATAGGTAAATGAAATACCCGTTAACACAGATCAGGCAATGTGGCGTGGTTTTTCATTGTGTTGGTTTAGTCAAGCTTGTCAAAAAAATCGAATCTTTTTTTTTGTTATTGATATAAAATTACTTTCAGATTCTAAAAGAGGCGATTAAAGAGGAAGATATAGAAGAGAATGCGACCGAGACTCCGTTAGCACCGGCGCCCGCAACTCCGTTAGCGCCGGCGGCCGCGGCCGGCGACGCGACGGACGGCGCGGCGCGGCAACCGCCCGCCACCGCCAACGAACCACAAGGAAAAGGTTACATTTTTGGATATTCTTATGAGAATTATTTTCCCCAAAGTGTATCGTGTGTCTTCATACGATCGCTTTCCGGTTCCCTTTCACATTCATCTGACTCTATCAATAGCGCATGCAATAGCGCACGCCCTAACTTCTCAAATTTGTATGGCAGAAAGTTGAACATGAAAGCGCACGGTTTGGAGGCAATCAATATTGCATGCGTTTGACGCAAGTTGACTTGAAAGTTGAAAGTGAAAGCTCACGGTTATTGCATGAGCCTGACGCACGTTAACTTGAAAGTTAAAGCGTCTCGGTGAAGACAGACCAATAGCGTAATGGTTACGTATATATGGTGATAATGAATAAACCAAAAATGGGAATACCGTTTCTTCGGACCATCACCCTGAACAACTTTTACAGAAAAAAATGCAGCTGCTTCATACTATTTTCTCATTTTTGGTTCATTCATTAATGCGTTGTCTAGATAGTGGACAACTCGGCCGTCTTGTCAGAGTAACGATAAGGTGGGGAGGGCGGGGCGTTCCCCACCGCTACCTCGCAGTCGAGCCGTACCTAACGTTTCACTATACTGAAAGTAGGTACTGTAGTACTAATCGTCATTTGTCTGCGTTCATAGCCTAGCTAGAGAAAGGAGTTACCACACTATAGGAAAAGATATTATTACAATGTTCTTATCCCAGTATATTTGGTGTCGCCGCATAAAGCTACTCCTCACTCCCGCATAATATTCCGCATAAAATCCATCCATCTTTTTAACCGACTTCAAAAAAAGGAGGAGGTTATCAGTTCGGCTGATTTTTTTTTTTATTTTTTTTTTATGTTTGTTACCTCATAACTTTGTCAATCACAAACCGATTTAAAAAAAATCTTTTTTTGTTTGAAAGCATATAGTTACAGATTGGTCCCATTGTCATAAGATCACGATCTGATGATGGGATCCTGGAGAAATCAAGGGAACTCTTCAAATATTATAGGCACACCTTTAGCGATTTTCGTATTTTCTTATGTAACTCGTGCATTTGCTTTCGAAAAGTACCATTTTGGTGAAGTGGAACTGATGATGAAGACCATAGATGATCACCGGAACTATTTACTAAACTAAGTATCTCACTGGTGCGATACGATTACTTTAATATGGTTGCTAGGCTATTTATGTTGTTCGTCATAATGCAAATGGTGAACTGGAGCTGATAGTGAAGTATCAGGAGAACTCCTCAAGAATTAACGCCCCTGCATCGGGAAAACCAGTATTTTGTAAAAGGTGATGAGCCATTGACATAAGACTATTGTAACTTATATAATATCGTCGCTAAATATACCATACTTACCACAAAAAGCTAAATTTAAAAAACCTAACTCTGAAGGCGTGCATGCCGCACCTTTCGTTGGTCTACCCATGTTTTATCTACCTAGATAATATACTTACTGGATAAGATAATATAAATAAACTAAATATAAATAAACTAAAGTAATTATCTACCAAATACAGAAGGTACTTACACTAAAAATAAAAAATAAAAATGTTTTAAAAACAAAAAACCGACTTCTAAAAACCTGAAAATAAAAACAAAAAAGCTTCAAAATTAAATACTTACCTCTAAAAAGCAAGAAATAATATTCAAATCACTAGATACGCATATCATTGTAATAAAACACGTCTAATGAAGTCGGGTGGGGCTTTTAGAATAAAAAACAGAAGTTTAACTTCAGCCCCACCCGACCTTACTATAGGAAAAGATATTATTACAATGTTCTTATCCCAGTAAGTATATTTGGTGTCGGCGCATAAAGCTACTCCTCACTCCCGCATAATATTCCGCACAAAATCCATCCATCTTTTCTTCTCTTCTATTCATTCTTTTTCATAACATATCCATACCACTAGACGGTTCTCTGGCAATCAATATACACAACTGTTGCCACTTTCAAGCTCTCACCTTATTCACTGCCACCAAATCGCTCACTTTTACTCTGCCTTTATTATTTCAAGTACATAATCAAATTGTTTTTTTTAGCTCCAACGCCAACTGATATAGACTTAAAGAACGTTGACGACAAGGACGATAATACAACAGAGACGTCGTCGCAGAAGTCTATTCCAGTAGAGCAAATTATTAAATCTGTTGGTAAGTCTCAACAAAAGAAACTATTACGGGTGAGCTAACTTGTTGCATTATAACACCCTTCTTTGCGCTGCGTCGGGGGTTAAAAATGGTCTTCTTTGTTTCAGAGGTGTCTCAAGACCAGCAAGCGCTGCCATCTTCTGATAGAGACTCCCCTAAACTGGTTCATAGAACATCTTCGTTGACGACGTAAGTTTTCTATTACGCACGTTAGCACACTTCCATTCTATTGTTTTTACAAGCACATTAATTTATTAAGATAATTAACATAATTGAAAATAGCATTGTAAGTAAATGCATAAAATCTAAAAGTTCAACATTAATTTATTCTGAAATTATGTTTGCAAAAACTACTGCCAATCTTGATTATTCCTTCATTCATTATCTGGGTGCCCATGTGCCCAAACCCTTAAAATAATAACACCTAGAAGCCGTGTCCTCGTATGCAAAGTGAGGCAACTAATGGCTTAGTTTCAGATTTATATTCTTCATACATTACCTAATCGTAACTAAAATCCAATAATATAGTAACTAATCTAATACATGTAGGAAAATTGAAACTGTTTTGTACTTATTCGGTATGATTAGGTAATAATGCAGAATAAAATCTGAAAACGGGGCCATTTTGGCTGTTTTAGTTGCCTCACTTTTGATAGTGCGATTTGTAGAGAACTATCGTTCTACTAAGGTGTTATTATTCTAAGCCCAAACCATACATAAATATATGTCTACGAAAGTTTAACACCGCTAAATAAAGTTTAGATTAGCTAAAATTTCGCGTTCTATGCAAAACTATCAATATAAACAAGCGTAAACCAATTTATTTTCTTCCGCAGATCCGCAGGAGAAGCCGGCTTGGGGCGTATTTTACTTTCACTCAGATATAGCATGCAGAACCAAACTTTATACGTAGTGGTCCATAAGATTGCGTAAGTACTAAATAAAAACTTTCTAAAAATTCACCAACATCAATTAGTGCCACCGATTCTTTCTAAGTTCTTTTTTATACAAGTTTAAACTACACAAAAAATAATGTTGTAACTTGAATGATATGCTTTCGTGTATATTTTTTTTAAATAATATTGTTTATCTTGTTTGACAGAAACATACCCCTAAAAGACCCAACAAACGTGCCTGATCCATATGTGAAATTGTACTTACTGCCTGGCCGTTCCAAGGATTCCAAACGTAAAACTATTGTAAGTGATACTCGGCAACTTACGACTTTTGACGACCTCCGTGGTCGAGTGGTTTGCACGCCGGTTTTCAAAGCGTCACCATCTCTTGAGGTTCCGGGTTCGATCCCCGGCTGGGTCAATGTAGAAAATGAACTTTTCTATATTGTCTCAGGTCTGGGTGTTTGTGATACCACCGTTGTCTCCGATTTCCATAACACAAGTGCTTTAGCTACTTACTTTGGGATCGGAGCAATGTATGTGATGTTGTCAAATATTTATTTATTTATTTATTTAATTGCTATATCTTAAGGTTGTTACACACGTAGGTACTACGACCATACCACAACGCAGCGACAAATAATAGTGCTCAACCGAGCAGTCGCATGTGTTGTCGTTGTGACGCATGTGAAACAACCCTCAATTTAAAATTATTGTAAATGCTGTAACCAGCATTGAATTCCAAGACGCAAACAAATACTACAGAAATAATTATTTTAATATTAAAAATGCGAAAGTCCGTTTGTTTGTTTGTTCCGCTTGACGTCTTAACTACTGAACCGATCATCATGAAATTTTATATACACGTTGCCAGGTGTACAGTACAGAGAACATAATAGGGTACCTTTCATCCCGAAAAAAGTACTGTTCCCGAGGGATAGAGAAATAACTGTCGACGCAGACTAAGTGGCGTGTTGAGGAATGTCCGAAAAAAAACAATTTGGCTGAATATTTTTCTATAAGTAGAAATAAGGTCCCTTAGTAATAGAATAAAGTTTCAGAATTTTCGGTTGCGTGAAAAACAGTCTCCGACTTCACAAATGTAGGAAAGTAACAGCCGTAGACAGGTAACAGCAGAATGGAGATTATACCTTTGCCACTACCTGCCATAACCACAACACGGTATTAAAAAAATGTTTCAAGACAAAATGTCAAAACATTTTTTTTAATACGTAGTGGTTGTGGCAGTTAGCAGCAAAGGTACAATCTACATTCTGCTGTTACTTACCAACATTTGTGAAGTCGGAGACTTTAATTTTTTAATTTTTTTTCACGCAACCGAAAATACTGAAATTTTATTCTATTACTAAGGGACCTTATTCCTACCTATAGAAAAATATTCAGAAAATTTGGTTTTTTTTCGGACATTCCCCATTATATTGTAGGTGGTAAAAGACAGCTGCATGCCAGAGTACGACGAGCAGTTTGAGTGGGTGATCCCTTTGGCGGAGCTGCACTCGCGGCAGCTGGAGGTGACGGTCGCCACGCACAAGGGCTTCCTGGCCGGCAGCCCCGTCATCGGCCAGGTACGTATTACCTTGCGTAATGATCATAAATGGGAGATTCATGGGTCAGATCCCTGGGCTATTGTTTTAGACTCACCTCCTTACTAATAAAGATTGTATAGCAGATGTATACCAACACAATGGTTACCAACTATTTGAGTTTGACATTGAAAAGTCACAAAACACTGTGTATCAACTCATCAACAACTATACATCTGCTATACAATCTTTATTAGTAAGCAGGTTAGAATAATAACACCTAGAAGCAAAGTCCTTGTTTTTTCTTTCTTGTAGGTAGGTACGATTAGGTTACGTATGAAGGATAAAAATCTGAAAAATGATCCATTTTTGCCAGTTTATTTGCCTCACTTTTGACAGTGGGCTTTGTAAGGAACTATCGTTCTAGTTGTTTCTATTCTAAGGTTTTAGGATCATATGATGTCCTTTGCAAGCAATAATATTAATCTTCTGAAAATGCTATGTATAAATATTCAAAATTTTCTGAACACATTATATATTATTATTGGTTCCAAAAGTAATACGCCACTATTTTTATACTTCAAACTAACAAACCTTTTATTATTTGAACAATGCACAGTCACAGGTTTCCACAAATTATCTAACTTCCTCAATCGATATTAAACTTCATATAAGGTTTAAAATCAGTTGGTGAATATAATCAGTTTCTGGGTAATGTCATGTAAAAAGATTGTAAAATTATTAGCCTGACTAAACAAATAATTTCATGTTTCAGGTTATTATACATCTCAACCAGTACGACTTCAGGGAAGCAAAAACACTGTGGTTTGATCTGATGCCAGAAACAACCCCCAAGGATTAGTGAATTATGGATCCATGTGTCAATTTTATGAGAGATGTTAACAACTATTTTACGTAGTAATGTTCCTATTTCCTAACCTCCTCTCCCTTTTCAAGCAACTACTTGTTAGAAAATTTAATGTATTTTTTAAAATACATTCGGAGGCATGAAACCCACCTCATTATTTTCATACGAATATTGTCACTTAACTCCGGCTTACAAATAAAAAATGCGTCTCTGCAGTGTTTTAAAAGTCAATATTTTCTCGGATGGTCACCTTTAAAATAAAAGGACAAATAAGACATTGGGCAATCACCTTTTGATTTACTTATAAAGAGGGAAAAATACAAGGGCGTTTTACTAAACTGTCCTTCTGATACGGAGGGAAAATTAGTACAATGCATGTTCCATTAAATTAAAATTATGCATTGCTTTTAATGCTTTTTAAAGAAATCAAAATGGTTTGTAGTTACTTCAAATGCTTCTAAAAAAAGGATCATTTGATATAATATTCTAGAAAAACTCTTGATGGCTTGATCATCTGAAGGAGATATTCCATAGATGCACAACCTTTTTTCTTATGAACCAGTGAAATGAGACTGTTTGTATGAAAATAACAGGGGCAGACTGGGCGGTAACTTGTGAAAATGAAAATATTTTTATTTATTAAATAGACTTATAAAAGTATTTCTAAATCGTCCAGAGTTGTGTCTTTCAGTGTAATAATAAAAGAGGAAGTGCATTTGTGCCTGGTATATAATACTATGCACAATAAGACAAAATAAAAGACTTATGAATCAAAATCTCAAGTACTCCAACAAGGAACGCATCATAAAATTATCTGTAATCCGGTTTTATACAAAACTAAAACAGTATAAAACAAAAACTGGAAAAAAAGAAAATTAACTTCTAAAATGCTCATATTACTTTGAAATAAAGTTGTTGCATCTCTGTGCTTTTTAACCGACTTCAAAAAAGGAAGAAGTTCTCTGTTCGTCTCTATGTTTTTTTCTTTTTTAATATTTTTTTTTTAAATTGCATTTTTTTGATTTATACAAGTCATAATTTTAATTTTACTATCTTTTTAATTTTAAAAAACAACCTATATGTACGCATGGCGCATCAGAATAGATAACTAGACTTACTCAAATCAACTTATTTATTATTGCATATTATTATGTTGTCGTTATCACCCAAACCACATGCTCTTCTGTATTGTGGTATTACTCATTATTATTGTTACATTATTTATAACTCAAATAAATGTTGGCTTAATGCACATATTTATTTTTATAAGAAATTCTCATACATTATGATGTTTAATAATATACACTAGTTGAGATTACAATAACATGTGCTTATGAAAATGCATTTAACTTTAAGGATAACTGTTAAGATTTTATTATAATTTTACTTGGATTAAGTGTTACTCTTAACCACAACTACTTTGGTCATATAATGACAGCAAAAGTAATACAATGATATTATGCATTCTGTTAAACTTTATTGCAAATATTGTTTATAACTACTTAAGTTTTGTACTTTGGCAATGTATTATTTTGACGATGTTACTGCAAATAAATGGCTATTTATGAAAAGGCAGTTTAGTTTTTATAAATTGTAATGACCTCACATTATATCAAATGCATATATGTATATCTTAAATTACAGTCTTTCACGAGTTCATAATTACTGCAGAGTTGAACACTTGGATATCTTACATCGCATACTCCTTAAAATCAACGTTCCAATGTGTTTGGAACAATCTTTTGGGCAATAATTTTTCCATAACCACCTCGTCCACCATCGTAATCAGTTCTGTATTCATCACGCACCTGTGATTGCAAATAATCAAATATTACAATTATTATTAGATGTGATCATAGTTTGCATGCCTACAGACTTAAGGCAATATTGTTGAAACTTTAGACTAGAAACATTGCCAATGTAATGTACACAAGATTGTACGAATAACCCAGTCTAGTTAACTGCACCTGAAGCGAAAGCAACCCACCCCTCTCCTTTTCTCCTTGCCTCACTCACAGACATATTTTTTTTGATATATTATCGATAAATTATCACTAACAAGTGTACTAATACAATACTAAATAATATACTAGAAAAAATACGACTCGCACCAGATCAATACTCAGACAGGAATCGAACCCGCGACCTTTGGATATCCGGTCCAATGCTCTGACCGCTGAGCTACCGAGTCAGAGCATTGGACCGGATATCAAAAGGTCGCGGGTTCGATTCCCGTCTGAGTATTGATCTGGTGCGAGTCATATTTTTTCTAGTATATTATTCAGTATTGTATAAAAATAGCATTGTGAATGCAAAAATCTCAAATTTAAAAAAGTGTACTAATGCTATTGGTATGACAACGATAGTGTGGGGCAAGGAGCATATGAGAGGGTTTACTTTTGCTTCAGGTGCTAAGTTAACTTGACTAGGATATACATATTTTGATTCTGATTAAGTTGTCCCATGTAATTTATTCACAATCATTACCTGTCCACCAGTCTTTCCACGTCCATATTGTCTCCCCTCAATAAAGCCCGCGTCCCAGTCACATCTAATTATTCTATCATCCAATCTTGTCCCATTTATATACCTGTAATAATCATAGCTCACTTGGGTAAGAGGCTTTTATTGGTTTTTAAATTAATGTTATTGGTTGATATTAAAAAGCTGGGTGTATGCTTGCTTGCCTACCTGTTATTTTTGCAACTCATAAAGACGGTTTCAATCAGCCTATGCTATCATAAAGGCACTAAGAATATTATCCCATAAAAATAAAGCTTCCGACTATCAGTCAAATATTTACTTAGGTATAGTAATTAGGCAAGTTGATGTAGGGTTAAATATTTACCTCATACAGTTTTCTGCATCTTCTCTTGTATAATATTCCATAAAGCAAAATCCACAAGGGGTTTTCTTGTACTTATCTAATCCCATTACAACTCTCCGAATATCACCGCATTTCGAAAATAACTCGTATATTTGTTCTTCTGTTGTATAAAATGATAAATTTCCAATGTAAAGTGTTGAAGATGCTCTCAATAAACGTTCCTGTTCACTTCTGGAACCCTGCAAAATGGACAGATTAGGTTACTTCCGAAAAAAGTAATATGCTGATTTGGCACTTTAGAGGTATATTCACTTCTCAATAAAACCGCGCTAGTATCCGTTAAAAGTGTTTTATTTCAACTTTAGAGGTATATTAAAAATTTTGGGTCACAGTAGTTTTCACCATTGATTGAAAGAACAAAATACTTTTCAAGAACAATAAAGCAACATGATGCACCTTAAAATGTTGATCACGATAGGAGCTTATATCGACGGATGAGTTCATAGAATCATATCCTCTCTTCATTTTGAAGATGTTGTGTTGTTAATCAATACTTTATTTTTATTTTAAATGGATTAAAGAAGCGATAGTTGGTAATTTTCAATAAATCAGAACAAAAACGTAAAACGACACAACACAAATTATTCTCTGACATTGACAGTGACAGTTATTTGTCTACCTACGGGTTGCGTTCCAAACCTACGCTCCGAGTTCAACATATCCACAACGCGTGCGGAACGCTCTAACGGCGTTCCAAATTAGAGAGCGTGACGTTCGGTTGACACAACCGTCCCGTTCCAAACGTCAGAGCGTTGCAACTTTTTAACTATCAAAATCATATCAAAATGGATGGTTGTAAAACGCTCTGACGTTTGTCTATAGAAAAAACATTGACATTATTTTGTATAAGAACTCATACTATAGTAAGGCCCCTGGGGCTTTACTATGAGCTCTATTGAACTGCCTTACTTTTTCGTACTAACCTTAACGGTTAGTATGAAAGCAGTCCTGTTTAAGGCCTGCTTTTGAACTAAACGGTTTCTTATTTTGCTGATGGTAAGCCCCCTGCGTACTTGCTTTCAAGCGTTTTATTCGAATGCGAGCCGTTTCAGCGAAAATCGTTGCGAGGACCACACCAGCCGAAGTTCGCACTTGCGTGCAAGCTTTGTAACGCTCGGCTCAACGTCCACACCACTCGAATATTCGACATCAAATGCTCAATGCTCATACACGTGAATGGTCAGTGAGAATGCTCCTCAATTTTATTACTTCTATGTGTCGTAGGATAATTGTACAAACAGGATTTTTACAAAAATCCTAGTATGATTGTAAAATACCGGATAATTAGAATCTAAGACAGATTTTTGCAATCGTCCAAGTAATGTATAGTATTTTTACAAAAATCCAGCGTATCTTAGGTAAATCGCGAATTACCATCCTTTTGCGCGCGCTGATTGGCTGACGTCAACGTTATGAACTGACGGATGTTCTGATTGGCTAACGGTAACATTCGGTAACAACAGCGTCCATTAATTGTTTTTGTTGTGATTATTGTAAAATATTAATTTAGTGTTTTGTTTTTTATTTAAAAAAATTGAGTGCTGACATCAATTAAGTGACATTAATGTACGATGAGTGAAGTGAAATTGGACGTTATACAAGTGCCGGGCTCGATCAGCGGGTCTACCGGTTAAAAATAATGAAGTTAATGTTAACTGTAATTTGACAGATGGATATGATACATTGCTTCTTTTCTTTGGTAAGTTTTTATTTGTGCCAAAACGAAGTAGCAATGTATCACATACTTACATTACAGTTAACATTAACTTCATCGTTTTTAGCCGGTAGTCCCGCAGTTCAGACAAGTTATAGGTTACTAGCTTCCGCCCGCGACTTCGTCCGCGTGGACATTCGATAAAATCCTCATGTTATAATTTCATTAAATTCTGATCAGCCGTTTTTACGTGATTAGGCGGGTCCCCACCAAGCGAGCAGCCTCGTGCGAGGCCCGTGCAGCAAACGTCCTGCCTCGCGAGGCAGCGCGCTTGGTGGGGACCCGCCTAATCACGTAAAAACGGCTGATCAGAATTTAATGAAATTATAACATGAGGATTTTATCGAATGTCCACGCGGACGAAGCCGCGGGCGAAAGCTAGTTTATAATATTCAGAATTGTATCCAGATATATTAGTATCCCGTTCCCGTTTCCGTTCCCGTTCCCGTTCCCGGTCCCTGGATGTGCATGTCCAGGTCCAATCATGTCCACCGTGTTGGACTTCAAAATAAATGTCATTTTCGCAATCACCATCCCATGAAAACTCAAGAACGACATCCACATCGATTTTCATGTTTACTTACCCCATTTACACCTTAAAGCAGGGATGCACAGACTGCGGCCCGCGGGCCACATGTGGCCCGCCAGCAACAATATTCTCTTACATTTGATAAAAAAAATTTTTTTTTTTTGCTTGTTTTATGTTTTTAATTTGTGCTGGTGGCCCGCCATTAGTTCATCATTTGCCCAAGTGGCCCATGGTCTCAATAAGTTTGTGCATCCCTGCCTTAAAGGATGATTTTCAAAATAACAAAATATGTGTTTGCCTATTTATTTTTAAACATGCTCCTACGAATTTTAAAGTTGTAATGTCTATTTAATATTATTTTTCCATACAAAATTTGAACCCCATTTTCACCCCTTTAGGGGTCAAATCATGTCCACCGTGTTGGACTTCAAAATAAATGTAATTTTTGCAATCGTCATCCCAGAAAACCCCAATAACGACATCCATATCAATTTTTGGGTCTTTTTTCCCTTTTTCACCCCCATTTCATCCCCATAGGGGTTTAACAATATACGTTGCGTTAGATTTTCATCCATAAGCCTAAATTATAATTTTAGCGATTTTTACTTCGAAAATAAAGGATTTTTTCAATACACAACTTCATCCCCCTTTTGACCCCTTCGGGGGTAGAATTTTGAAAAACGCTGAAACCCGTATTTATTAATTTTTAATGGTCAGCTTAATCACAAAATTTGAAGATCCTAGCTTCAAAACTGAGGGACTTTCATACAAACTTTGGACGCCTGTTCACCCCCTTGGGGGGTGAGTTTTAAAAAATCCTTTCTTAGTGCACCCACTAGACCTTATAAGGAACCTATGTGCAAAATTTCAAGTCTCTAGGTTCAGCGGTTTGGGCTGTGCGTTGATATCTCACTCAGTCAGTCAGTCAGTCAGTCAGTCATTCAGTCAGTCAGGACTTTGAATTTTATATATATAGATATCCGAAATATAACTTTTCTTTACAGAGCTAAAAAAGTTCTTCAGAGCGCTTGTCAATATGGTTGTGTAAAACCTGAATGGACTTTCGTATGAATAATTGTTGTTAAAACTTCAAATGAAGAATTTACTTCAACAAAATTACGAAATAACCCCAAAACCCATCAGCAATATATTCTGCTGACCAATCAAACTGAAGATATTATAAATCGTCTCCAGATTATCCAATCAGCATTCAAGTTTACGATTGTCCGAAACATACTAGGTTTTTTATAAAGATCCTAAAAATTGCTCGTACGAATGCGAAAATTTATCTTAGATTTCAATTATCCGGTTTTTTTACAATCGACCTAGGATTTTTGTAAAGAACCGGTTTATACGATTATCCTACGACATATGCACAGACTACAAATAATGCTGGCGTTTCTATGATTAAAATATACTCTATGGCGATCGATGACTCAGCAGCTAGTCTGTTGGAATGCACCCATTGTCATGAATGTCAAATATTTTTTTTCACATTATTGAAAGGCAAGGTAAACGAACGAATCTAAGATTATGCAGCCTTTCTTGATTTTACAAGCTTTCATTTAGTTTTAACGTATCCCGTGCTTGATCGTAATCAAATCTTATTTCTATTTATTTTTATTTATTTATTTACCTATTGGTAGAATGCGAGAACAATGTCATACTTTGTTGGAGTATTTGGTAACCATTCATACACTAAACTTTGTGTGGTCGGTCATACTTTACTAACAAAGAATAGGCTATCACTTTTATTCCTTGTATGGGTCTTGCTGTTCTCGTCTTATCTTAACATACGGGCACATAATGGCCAAGTCACACCTAAAAGAGCAGCGGGCAGCGGCGCGACCGACGATCTGAATTATCCTAATCCTATCTTAAAATACCTAATTATCAAGGAATACCGGAGATCATTAAAATGAAAACTATGAATAAAAAATAATAAAACTATTGTTTTATATACAAGAATATTTCTATATTAAATATTTATTGCATTGGAAGTTCTAAAACACTAAGCTTACTTATTTATTTTTTAAACAATAACTTATGAGCATCTCATCTTACATAAAATTGCTGTTACACGGACTATTTCTACATTCATAAAATAAGTCATCAAATCAAAATGCATTTTTAAAATACTGAAAAAAATTAAATCTTTGGGAACCAAAATTGTACGAACAAAGATTTGTCGTTATAAAACCTAAGTGACACCTTTATTTACAAGATCACATGGCTTATATTACAATAGATTGTCCACCCTACTTATTACATAATATCAACATAAATATAACTCTCGACTTCTGACCTCACATTGATGTTATACTAACTTTTTAAGCTTCTTGAAAGTTTAAATAGGTACTTAACATAATGCACTAACAATTAAAAGTCGATGAAGACACTATTTAGGGCGTCTGCTGCGTTAAGCGGGACACGCGCGCGGGTCGATATAGGTTGCTGGTTTTCTGACGGACAGATGCTTGCAGTGTATGAGTAAGCTCTAATCTATGTCGACCCGCGCGCTTGTCCCGCTTAACGCAGCGGACGCCCTTAGGGATGACTCACGTTATACCATGCCAGGTCAGAGCCAAGTCTCCGCCGTAGCACGGTCGACTAATATCCCATACAATATTTTGAATGGATACGGTAACGCTCATCACGCTAATGTTATACCTCGGCAGCCGATAACAAAAATGGATGGGATCGTAGACTCGGCTCGGACCCGGCACCCCCGAGAATTTTCTATTGACGATTGTTCGTTCTCCTATACATGAACACTTGATATTCTTAAAACCGATGGAAATTATTTAACAATTTTGCTTTCGATTTTTTTTTAAATATTTGAATGAGCTTGAAATTATCGCTCGATATTTTATTGTAACTTCGTCGTTTAGCTAAAATTAATCACTAAGTAAAATGATAGGACTTGATTTTAACTGACAGTCTGTACCAAAGAGAATGTAAAAAAACTAGCGTTTTAGTCTGTACTACGATATTAATAGATGAAGCTGGTGATTCTGTAGCACTTTCAGCTATAAGCCACGAGGCGGTAAAATAACTAGACAAACAAGTGTTTTCGGCGTCTTACAACTTTTCAGGTACAAAGTTTGATTCTGCTGTATGATAGTGGAATGACATAAACGGTATCAAATATCCGTTGGATAAAGCGCTTCGATCCCCAAGACTTTATGTCTGTAAGTTTGATGATCAGAGGAACTGGCAGGAGCGTTTAGGGACGGGCTTCTTGCGGAGCGCGGCGCGGACCGCCTCCTCGAACACCTCGTGGATGTTGGATCGCTCCAGCGCGGAACACTCCACCAGGCGGACGGCGCTGCAAATAAATAAATATTATATAAATGTTGGACAACAACACATACCTATACTACATTGCTCCGATTCCAATCTACTCGTAAGTATAAAAACTAACTTATGTTATAGAAATCAGAGACATTAAAAAGAAAAAGACAAAACACTGTAATTCACTCGCTTTACAACCATTTTATTATAGTGACGGCGCTTATGCAGGGTGGAAAAGAAGACGGTGGTTGGAGGGCTCCGACTACCGTCATTCCTAACTGTTCCTAAATAACGGGTGTAACAAGACACTCAACGAAGCCGAAGTCTGAGCATTCCGCCCATCATCAGGATCATTTTTGTCTTTTAGACTATACCTGGGAAACCAATAGCTACGAAATTATTGAAGGTCAAAGTCAATCATTTTTATTCAAATTTTTTTCAACACACTTGCTCGTAAAGTGAGCCTTAATACATCGCTTTTAGGGCCATAAACCGAGCTATAACAAACGCGTGCAATAATATATAAAACACTAGTTCGTAATAGAATTAACCCTACAAAGTTAAATTAGTACCTTACTGCAAGTTCTATGCAAGTCAACAGAACATTCCCAATTTAGCCGGGTAATACAGTTATTTTTTTTTAACAACAAAGAGGTTTTATGCTGCTGAAAATTCATATACATTTTTGGAATAAATAAATGTGTAAGTCCTTAATTAGGTCAAATAAATATATATTATTATCAAATTATTCATAATTCACAATATTTTGTTATAAAATATTAAAATATTTGCAATTTGTCACTTAAAATTATAATTTTGAAGTATTAGTAGTAGGCTGTATGCTCCTCACCCCTTTGTTCGCAAAATATTATTGCATTAGGCGTGTAAAAAAAAAAAACATGCGCGCCTTTTCCCATAATTATCATATTTTGTTTTTGTCGTATTTGTTGCTGTGTGATAAATTACTTTGTTTTTTCCTCGCAAATGTGTTGAAAAACGTCGTGTGAAACTCGTGAGCTCTTGCTTATTGCACACTCGGCTGAGTTACGCCCTCGCCTACGGCTCGGGCTGCAACCCACAGCCTTGTGTGCAATGAGCAACCTAAGCTAACTTGTCTCATAATGTACTATTATGAAATCTTATTTTATTAGTTATTTCCTATTTTTTTTCTACAAAAACATTTTCAAAATTTTATGTATTTCGTAACATATAATGGCTTCAAAACGTCATCACTCAATGTATTTCATGAGCACGCACATAAACGTTGCCCTTCAACTCGGCCGCACGCAGTTGTGTTGCATTCACTCGCAGGTGCGGTCTTTTGTACGCGTTACATTGCATGGTAATGTATGCAATGCTTTTTTAAGGCGAGGCTAGTTCACGATCTGATGAAAAGTCTGATTTTTGAACATCCAATGTGAAGAACTGATGTAAAATTCTACTTCACAAAAATTACTGTAGACTGAAAAAGAAACTAAGAAGCAAATTAACCGAACAGAATATTGAAAAATGACATGGTAACTCTGTAAAAAAATCCTGAATAACACCATAAAAACTTATAAAAATAAATTTCAAATCGTTAGATTTCGTAATTTTCAACGACAGTAATATGATTTTTTATGCAAAAAGGATAGGTAGCTTTTTTATCGATCTAACACAATAACCGAGTACATTTTTAATAAATGATCCAGTATTTCAGAAATCAATAAAAATGTACTAAAATTCGTCAAATTTCTGGCGAAGCGTCAATTAAAGTTATGCAATATTCAACCTTATTCTAAAGACATAGTGAAAGAGTAAATTTCGTGAACTGGCCTCGCCTTAACACCAAAAATTAAAATCGTTTCCCAGCAATAATTTTGAACAGAATTGGTTCTGATGATGGGCAGAATACGTAGACCTCGGCTTCGTTGAAGGTGTTGTTACACCCGGTATTGATGATGGCAAATTTTACTGAAAGAAATAAACATTCCTTTATTTTTAAAAATATGTCAAACTGCATTCAAAGATTATTTATAAATCGCTTAGCTCAGCCGGGAATCGAACGGGCTAAAATCCGAAAAATCACCTGTACTTATCAATAGGCTCAATGATAAAATAACTTAGTTAAATTAAAGGCAGACCCAAAAAAATATTAAAAAAAGGGTTTAGCCCGTTCGATTCAGCTGGGACATGGGATTTATCAAATAAGTTTTACATATTTTCAAAAATAATGGAATGTTTCTTTTCAGTAAAATTTCCCATCATCAATAATTTATTTTTCTCCAATACTACCGTCTTTTTCCACCATGTAAGCAGGGTGTTGGTAATAGCCTTATAAAGGCGAATAAGGTAGATAGGGACCTTAAAACTGAATAACTTTTACTATGGGACCAACTCTGAAATCGCGAAAAAAAAATCATCTGTTTCATACAAAAATTAATAATAAAAAATATCAAAATGTATGAAACAGCTGATTTTTTTTCGCGATTTCAGAGTTGGTCCTATAGTAAAAGTTGGTCAGTTTGATGGTCCCTATCTACCATAATTTCGGCTTTATAAGGCTATTACCAAACACCCTGTATTACTAGATAATTACAGCTCGATCATAAAGAGTTGACAAAAATTGAGGGCGCCACTTCCTATGCAAGCACGTCAAAATCACGAATAATTTGGCAACACCTTTTGTACTGAAAAAAGATTGTTCCATTTTATTTTATTTCTACTCTTTCTGGCCAAGCTGTATAAACTTTTGCTAATACTACCATAAGACTACTTTTTGTGATACTACTTTATTCCACTAATTATTTAATATTAGTTATTTTTCGTGATGATCACGAGTAAAATAGATCATTGTCTCAGTTTTGGCCATAAGTTTACCGCCTGTCCATCAACCATTTTTTTTGATGTCCCCACTGCTGGGGCACAGGCCTTCCTTATGGGTGGTAACGAGGATGGGCCATAACCCACCACGCGGGCCCAATGCGGATCAGTGGGTGTTAACGACTGCAAATGCAGCCGGGACCAACGGCTTAACGTGCCTTCCGAAGCACGGAGGAGCTCGAGATAATAAATTTTTGGTCACCCATCCCATGACCGACCCTTGCGAACGTTGCTTAACTTCTGCAATCGCTGGGCTAGGCGCTAAACCACTGCGCCACCGAGCTCCTCAACCGCCTACTTATATTAAAATTTGCGTTTACAAAATATTTATACCTACTGCGAATATTAAGCAGAAAACAGTTTGGATTTTAAGCTAGAACAAATAATTTCAGATTTCATACATTGTACTGTACAATTTGAGCTTCTGTCGTCATATCGGCGGGCGTTATCACAGGCGATAAGAGACGATAGGAGCTGCCGGCTCTCGTGCTTGATAGCGCCCGTCAATTTCACTTTAACTCTGTTGTATTCAAAAACTATAAAAACATTAGCAGTGATAATAAATACTGATAATGTGCAGTTAGTCCAAGGGCCCGAGTAATCGCTAGCGGTTAGAGAGATAATAGTAACAAATTCCATTCCTGATTCGTCCTTACCGTATTTTCTTTTTTAATTTTTTCCCTTCCTGTGTAGTGATGACCGCCTTGCCGGACGCTCGCAGGTCTGTTTTAGTAGCTGTAACCAAACAGAAAGTCAGTTAAACATATCACGCAATGCTTATTAATTTCGACCTTTAGGTACCTATACCGAATTAAGGACAATGCGAATGATAACAAGCCCAAACAAACAATGGCCTATGAATTCCGGATGCATCACAACGGATTGAATATCTTAATTATAATGTAAGTGACATTAGACTGGGCGCCAATAGTAACGTCAGCACCGTCTGTTTTTATGGCTATAGACCTTTTTCTGTATCAGGAAGGAAGGGTATTAATACTAAAGTGTACCATCAAACTCAATATAACAATATAGGTAGGTAAACTTGGCTTTTTGTATGTAGGGTGTTTTGTAGAGAGTAGGTAGGGAGGGAGGTGATCTCTAGAGTACCTACTCATTATTATAGTGACTCTAGTACTATCCCATCGGAAGTAGCGGGCGAAAGCTACTGATATAACTTGGAAAAATATTATTTTGGCAATACTAAACTTTCCGTCATGACATTCATTTGTTAATCTAGTTACATATTTCACGGACCTAAAATGAGTTCATCCTTTCAATCAACAGTAATTATGTTTAATTCCTACAATTTAAACTGTCCGGATATGGCATTCATTTTTTTATAAAACTTAAAAGGTTGAAAAGTACAAAACTGTTACAATTTAACTTTAGCTTGACCAATTACCTACTTCGATGTCTTCAGTAAAGAATATCTATCTTACTTGATGTTTACTTTTTAAAATCATGAATGACGTGTTGTTAAGGAAAGTTTTCTCATCCTTTGTTCAGAACACCCTTCAATCGAAATAGGATTCTAAATATTTCTCCTGTGCGTAAAATGATGACGTTTTGCAAGAAGGCTGATTAAAATAAATACCTAAATAACTAGCCTATTGAATGACGACTTGCTTCATCAATACTATTACTCATCGGATATATAAACGAGGTAAATTTCTGTATTAATTTATTTGTAAAATACCCGCTTTACGCTAATATCATCCATAATAAGTACGAAGCTTCCTCAACTTCAATTTAAACCAATACTAAAAAAAACCGGCCAAGTGCGAGTCGGACTCGCGCACGAAGGGTTCCGTACCAAAAAACGGCAAAAAAAAAAAAACTAAAATATTTATTATACTATGTTTTTAGTATTTGTTGTTATAGCGGCAACAGAAATACGTCATCTGTGAAAATTTCAACTGTCTAGCTATCACGGTTCATGAGATACGGCCCGGTGACAGACAGACAGATGGACAGCGGAGTCTTAATAATCGGGTTTCCGTTTTTACCCTTTGGGTACGGAACCCAATTAAGTATATCGCTATACAAAATGACTCTAGACACAGTGCAAAACTGGGGAAATATTAGAACAACTGAACTTGAATAGATTTTAAACTTTGAGGACTTCAACTTTAGGTTCCCAATTTAGGAAGATTGAAATTTTGTGGTAAACTGTCTGATCATCTATCAAAACCGACAATGTATTATGTATTGGCCAACGTTGGGGCTGAGGAGTTAACTATCATTAATAACACATTGACGAAGACACCACACTTCTGAATGCTGAAATTCAATCAAAAACCTTCAAGAGCACCCACTAGCAAATTAAGGTTTTAGTTTTAGAACATCCCAAGGCACACACACACACACACACACTACACCATTAGACAGAACGAACAGAAACGGTTGTAGACTTGTAGACTACACTCGCCACTTTTTACAATTTAGTAATAGGATAAATTACTTAATCATTTTCATATCATCTACCTACATAAACTGGGTGTGGAATCCGCGCCCAAAGCAAGCATTCAAATGTAAAAATACATTATTCGTTTGTGACTGACCTACAAGTACGACGGGCACAGAACTGCTGAAGTGGTTGAGTTCAGGATACCATTTGTGCACGACGTTCTCGAAGGAGGACCGACTGCCAACCGAGTAGCAGACCAGGAAGCAGCCTGTCTGAAACCAGACAGAATACACAGTTAACTTAACAAACACACACATTACTAATAATAGCTTTTCAACTAATAGGATAATTCCTATTATGCTTTAGCATACCAACAAAACATTTTGTTCTCCAAAATTCTAAGTCGCCCAAGAAGATTTGGTGAGCATTTACAAATTCTGTGTAAGGTTGGGTCAGTATGGTGATCATTTAAACATAAGCCTCAACTAATCATTAAAAAACGTTTTGTTGCAGCACCTACTGTCCGTCCTTAAGACCTTGATTATAAACTACTTAGTACTGATTTATCACTCTTTATTAACTAACACACACATAGCTAATGTATTTGATATTCCAAATAAATCTTCTTATTCTGAGAATATTTGTGTTTCAAAATATTTCTACTTTATATGAGTAAATATTTAGGTGCCTCAACTTATATTAATAGGTACTCACTTGATTATAAGATAGTGGCCTAAGTCGTTCGTAATCTTCTTGTCCCGCTGTGTCCCATAACGCCATTTCCACCTCTTGTCCATCCACGGTCATATATCCAACGTAGTTATCGAAACTGTAAAACACAGATAATATAATGATATACTAGCTACAAGTACCATGTAAAATGATTTCGTAGTATGTTTTAAGTCCTGCTGTTCTATCCGGTCGGACATAAATATAAATAAGTACAGTGCGAGGCATGTATCTTGAAATTTTTCGACGGAGTGGGGATAAGTTCGCGCATGGGCTCTTGCGAGCGACCAATTGCGCGCGCCCCTCTCCCGCCGCCCGCGCCCCTCACCGCTACGTATACCCAAAATACGCGTTCTGCGCAATCCCCACCCGATTTCAAGATATATGCCTCGGAACTGTAATAGAAGCTTTTATGAGACAAAGAATATTCCGAGTAAGGATAGGCAACACATTCCCAGTTGAAGGAAAGAGATTGTTATTAATTATAACAATAGTGGTGTGCCCCAGGGGTCCGCTCTTAGGCCAGTACTGTACTTTACCTACACAATCTCCACTGCTGATGATACAAAAATATTTGCAAATCATCACATATTCGAGATAATTTAACTTAATTGGCTAAATTGTCAAGCGACCCTAGTGAAAAAAATGTGCACGTTCTTATGTGAAAAAAATGTGCACTTTTGCGAGTGAGTCGGAGGGCTAGGAAATGTAAACAATGAGTGACATCATCCCAAACTCACTCCCAAATTCTCAACCATTTTACAAAGAGGATCAGGTGTTAAAACCTATGTTTAGTTTAAACACGTTTAATACTGTTCTTAATGTAATTATTATTATTATTTATTTAATTCAGACAAAGTCCATATTTGTTAGTAAAATAAAATGTAATAAAATGCAACGCGAAAGTTTAAATGTAAAGAGGATCAGCTTCGGCAATGCAATACAACCCAGCTCTAGTTCTGGACTCACTCACTACCATCGGACTTGTTACAGTCAGAGGGTGGAGACTAGAGTTCCTCAGGCGCTATATGTTCTTTCTTTATAGTTCTAGTGATTATTAATAAATATCGATATAAAATTAGGTCAAGTTTGAACGAATCAGCGTCGTCCATCAGCCGATAAGCGATAAATATACTTGACAGTGGCATGGAGTCAGCAGGCGATGAGGCACATCATAGATAGAGTTCAATACTTATTCATGTCTAAGTAGAATTACAACCAAATTATGGCACTTATAATAAAGTTATTTGATACGGCCGTTGACTCTCGTGCGTGGGACCCCACGAAGCAGAGACGAATCGCAAGGAAGTCGGCGAGTAGGCGTGCGTCCAGTTTCATAAGGAGGAAGCGACGACCGATCACAATACAACAATGCCGCGACGTATTTGACTTTATAAATAGTGCAGTCCACGATCACTAGGTAAGCAGGTACGACCTGCTAAATATTTAGCCCGAACGAAACCCGCCGCCATATAAAACATCAAGTCCTCATGTAATGAAAGTAAAACCTTATAATTTTATAATGTATGTCTCATTAGCGTCATTTTATTAGCTAATTTTGGATTTAGGGTACTTAACGCAGACATTTAACTAAGTATTAAATAAATAATTAAGTACTAATTATTGGCCTTAATGCTCTTTATGTCTTCGTAATAGTATGACGTGATATTACAATTACAATACCTATCTTCAAAATTTGTCATCTAAATAAATAGCAATATTTTGCGCGGTGTGGTACTCCGGTAGATTATGTCAACATTACTTGTATCGATTAGTAAGGTGACGTAGGCAATCGAATCATCACCGTATTCTGTGAGCAATGTATGTCTAAGGTTTTTATCGAATATTTTTGTTACTCATATTTTCCGTTCCGAGGTAATTATAGGTAAGTAAGTAAGTATATCTACACTGCTGCTTTCCCATAATCAACACGAAATTAGGTACCTATATGCGGAATTGCGGATAACACATAACTAGGTAATAAAGATATAATTAGTTAAATTAAAAGACTTCTCATAATTATGATGGCCACCAGAATTTTCTCGATTTATGTATCAAACATTATAAACAATCATTTTCCTTCTATGACTTATTCATTAGATTTACATACAAAATTATGTAAAGCACATAAGTTCAAATCGTTATTATGAATAAATTGTTTGACTACTACATAAAATGCGTCATACTTAAATAAATAGAACCGGTAAATCCATACACCACAACGAATCAGCATACCTACCTGTTGTGACATCACGAATACCTGCCAATGATAACAACGTTACGGCATCATCCTGCTAATTTAGTGGCTCGACCTCACGTAATTCTCGCGACGTCGCGTCGTCGCTGGCCCACTGACCCTTCGGTCAGCGCACCTGCCAACTACCTTCAGAGGCACAGATACTCTATCTAGGTACTTACACTGTAGGGACATACTCCTCGGGAAACTCGTTCTTTGTGTACACGTAGAGCAGGCAGGTCTTACCGACCATACCATCGCCCACCACTGTGATCTTTATCGTTTTCTTCGTACCCATGTTGCGTGCCGGGACATCCGACAAACTGACACAATTCACTGATACCAATATTTCAACAATTTAACACATAAGACCCGCATCAAACAAATATTTTAATTAAACTTTAATTTTCCAAAGAGAAAAAGGTCCTTGGCGATTTTTATCACAGTGATGTAATGATCTTATCACTCTCGTTGTAGCACTCGCGATAAAGCGACGTCGGCGAGGCGGGCGGTTGCGATTGAAACACGCGCGCGCGCAGTCACGACTGAATGCAGAATGATTCAGTAGAGACAAAGCTTTATTTTATTGGCTATAGAGTAGAGCGGGCCGGTGCGTACTGATATCGCCGACCAACCGACATAGTGCCCGCCCGCGCCAGAGCCTCGGGTTCACATTAATTCCACTAGCGTACAAACCGTCCAAATGGCTTTAGCAAAACCATTTACTATTTCAGTCATAGTAAACAAAAAAGATGCTCATTAAATTCTAATATATCATTGTCAAATAAATCGTTATGTAAGTAAAGTGAATGCAAAATAGTTTTGTTACTAGAATAAGAATAGATATAAACAAAATTAATTTAAATTTATATTTATTGATTTAAGATTACAAATTTATTCATTTTAGTCAACATTATAAAAACATGGATAAGGCACATGAAACGATTTAAAATGTAGGTACTTATTAAAATATTAAAACTTAAAGTGTTTCAGTACATACTTAATACTTTACTTAAATTATTTACTGACAACCTAATACTGATAAACATACCAAGATAGGAGATCATATTCATTATTTCACATTAATTTGCGTGTCATTAATTAGTTTAAGTACCATTAAGATAACGCAGTTTCATTGTAGTCATTAAATTATGGTTTAACAGGAGTGCTTAATGAGGACTTTCATAAAAAAATATAAATTTACCTCAACAGATTTGTTGAACTTATCAATAAATAACATAGCATAGCACACAACAATTAATGTAGTTACAGAAACATTTAAAAGCAGCCAAATTAAAATAAGTTATGTAGCTACCTATGAGATTCATAGAATGCCTCCGTTTTGACATAGGAATGCCTTAATTTTTATATTATAAAAACTGCACTGCAGCACGAGTTGAACAGAAGAGTTCTATTTTTATTAGCAAAACATTGTACGCATTTCTTTGCATAATTGACGAGTGTTTAATTTGTCCTATTCCGGAATCGCCAAAAACTTTGAATTCCGATATGTCCAATTTCCTACTCGACCAAATGCCCGAAATGTCTATTTCCCGATTTGTTTATTTTCCAAATTGACCAATTTTAAGTCATCACATCAGATAGCTTCTTTTTGCACATGAAACTGGAAACATCATTGAATACGACGATATTGAAAACGAATGATTACTAATCCAATGGTAAACTAGACACGAATAAAAAACCTCCGCCAGTTGCGTATAAAAATATGAATAATGAATATTTTAAAAATTAATTTGTATTCAAATAAGCTTGTTGATTGAAGCTCAGAAGAGTAGCTGTATTTATGAGTTGCGAATGAATTGGACAGTTCGTCTTCAGGAAATGGACAAACAGGAATTGGATATTTCAGCACAGAAGAGAATATAGATATTAGTAATTTCGGGGACAGGTCGCTTCGGGAATCAGTCATAACGGGAACTGAACATTGGACCGAACGAATCAAAAGGGAGCCGATCAGCCGACGTTGCTGCTCTACAATTATCACAAGCACATACGTTTCATAAATAAAATGAGACTAAACAGATAACATTTAACAACATTTACATTTAAAAACTTAACACTAACAATGGTAACGATCTTAATAACTTTGAGCGTCAAATGGCGGTACAGTTAATGCATTTTCTTTTAACAAAAGAAAAATCAATTTGCAATGAAACACTGCCAATAATCTCAACATACAATAGAAACCTATAACCAAAATTTAAAATGACAATTTCATTGATCCTAAGGCCGTTTGTCCACCGCGCGCGGCCGTCACAGAGTCGTGCCTGTCACTAGAACTAGATGAGACGGCGCCGGCGCCGAAGTAGCGGTAATATTAACTATGACTGTTTGTCCACTGCACGCCCGTCACGTGCTCACGTCTCATCTTGAACTCGTAATAAAATAATGTCGTGACGGTGACGGCGGCGGGCGGTGGACAAGCCGAGTAAAACGGTCTGGCTGACCACGCAACAAGCGTTTCAAACAATCGCACCATTTGTAGCTCTGTTGTGTGGCAAGGCAAAAGTTAAGATTATTAGCTAAAAATATGCAGTTATATTATAGGTATACACAGGCTATAAATTAATATTAGAGTTGTTACTTGTTATAAACACTTCGGCGATTCTCAAACAGTGACACGCTTCATGGCCGGCGCAGGCGTGGCGGCGCACACCGTAGCCAAGACACAAAATAAATACGTAATAGCATATCAGCGCAGCATTCATTTTAAAGCGTTTCAACAGTCACTTATATCACGCCATCGGTGGCGATTGTGTTGATGATCGTAATGTTGTGGGACCAGTGGCATGGCCAATGACGCCAATTAACCGCTATTCAATGAGGGTTTCATCCACATAATAAAAGAAGTGCTTTGAGTGCACGTCACAGTATGTGAATCATCTCAATAAGAATGTATGCAGTCTTTTTTAAACCAATTTTTTAAATATTTAAGCTTGCTTAAATATCTAATATTAATTAAGTCAACTAGTCAATAAAAACATTGTGAGAGTTGTAAAGCTCAAAAACAGACATAACACCTCGGTACCTACCATTTTTACAAAAATAGATTTTTGTTTAGAACTAAAACTCTAGGTGTACCTATATCATGGTTTTCTATTTTCCAAATCAAAGTTTTGCACCCCGCCAAGAATAATTTCCTCCTTGAGAGCGAGCACTTCACGTAATAGCTCTTGGTTATTATTTTGGAGCTGAGAAATGACTGCCAAATGTTTACGTTCACGCTCCTTAAGACGCAATAAAGTTGAATCACATACCTCACTGCAAGACACGTGAATACCTAGAACAGGAACAAAGGTAAATAAATATTCCACAAAGTTAAAGTTACACAGTCAAACTATCCTTACTGATAAATTAAATTAAGTAACAGATAGGTATGAGAATTACATGGCTCTTAAGCCACCCTGATAAAAGGCAACATAGAAAAAGTAATAACTGTGATTCAACAAACTAAAACCCTCTGAGATGGTAATGCTGTACATTTAAAGATTAGACAGATGGCTAATGTTATTAGATCAGCCATTATTCAGGAAAGTTCGTGAAATTTTGCATACACATAGTTAGGAGTACAGAAAAGGACATAGGGTACCTTTCATCCCGAAAAAGAGACTGTTCCCAAGGTATAAGATATTTATAGCTATTGAAACCTATAATTGTCTTATTTAAGACTTATATGTAATTACTCAATCTGTACCTAATAAACTGTACCAATCTGTACCTAATAAAGCTGTTGGTTTTCTGAATAAATCATAAAATAAATAAAAATAGACAAAACACTATTCACGCAGACGGAGTCACAGGTGGCTGCTAGTTTACATATAAAAAGAAGTAAAAAAAACGAATTTACTTGATTTGTTCCTCAGCCGGTCCATTAATTTGTCATTTTCATGCGTCAGTCTAGAAATTTCATTGCGTAAATTTTTCTCAACTGCTTCTTTTTGTCTTGTAACTTTCAAAAGTTTAGCTTTAGCTTCTGTCAATGTTTGAAGAAGTCCTTCTGATTGATCGGACACTCTCTGTGCTGATGCTACACATGCCCTTGCTACATTCTTTTCCGATGACAATTTTTCTTTTAGTTTTCCTACCATACCCTGAAAATTGGTGAAAAGACAGTGACAATAAGAATACTGTATACTGAATTAATTATGTATGTAATAGGATTAGGAACTCACATTTAGTTGTTTACTTTTATGTTCGAGGATATAATTTTGCTCTGTTAACATATCCACTTTCTCTTTTAGGTTTTTATGATAATGCAACAATGTCCAAGTTGAATTAATAAGTTTAACAAGAGCTTCAGGCGCCAGGTTGCCGTTGTCAAAGTCGAGGTATGGATTGAAGAGATAGTTTATGTTGTAAAGTCCCAGTTCCTGAAAGTATTACAGATTTTTACACAACTGCCCAAAAAAGGAGGAATGTATTGTTTATTTCACATCCATTGCTTGCGTAACGTTAGGTAAATTTTACTTAGGTACCTCATTTAATCCAATTAAGCATTCCTTTATATTTTTCAGTGTACATGGTTCATAAACGGTAGCTCTTTTATGTTTGTAATTTTGCAAAAGTTCTTTTACTTCTTCATCTAACATTTCAAACTCGTCGGAAGTGGCCATTCTGAATTATTTATGAGGTACAGGATTGAAGATTTTTGAGTTTTTGCAACGTTTAGAAGGTAAAAACTCAAACTCCGAGACCGACTTGCAATTTGTATTTTGTTTGTTGATTGCAAAGTGTTTGCAAATAAAATAAAACACAAAAAAACAGATTATTGTCATCCATCATCTGACATGACACATGCATGACAGATGACAAAGAGGATGCATTCCAGTTTAGCAGACTAATCGCTAGGTCATTGATCAATCTATTGGTGGAGTCAGCCAGCCTGCCTAGCATGACCGATTTATATCGCGTGATATAGCATTTTATCGACACTCAACTGTCAAACTCCTTTGTCTTTTGACAGTTAAACGTGATAAAACGCTATATCACGCGATATAAATCGGTCATGCTAGGCAGGCTGAGTCGTTTAAGGGAGAGCGCACACGGGCAACTTAGTCGCCCAGCAACTGTTTTGTCTCTCACATCAAGTCCACGGGTTTATATGGAAGCGCGCACCACGCGCACACGGGGCGACGCGGTCGTCGGCAACTTTTCATACAAATCATGTGAGAGACAAAAAAGTTGCGAAGACAAAAGTTGCCCGTGTGCGATAGCGCTAAGACTACGGAAAGTGGCATAGATATAGGAAAGTGGCCTTTTAATATACTATACGAAAAATAAAAAAAATTATCACTTTTGGAGATCATAATATAAAATAGGTTTCGGCGGGTTGCGATATGTAAAACGAGGGTTTTAGTATCTAAAATGGCGTAATAAATAACTATATCACAAAGGCAGACGGTAACTTGTTTCGTGATTTAAATGTACCACGGACGACTGTGCTATAACGCGACTCTAGCTAGCAGCCCCGCTAGCTTTACCCCGGAACTGGGAGCCAGCCAGACCCCCCCTGAAAAAAATTCTTAATAAGCCAATGCTCAATAGGCGTGCCACACAAGCACACACAAGGTCAAGGTCAGCAATTTAGTTGGGGAAATTAATAATAATACTATTTAAAAAAATCAGTAGATCTATATTAATTAACAAGTAGTAATACAATACAAAATAATGAAAATGGCACTAAATAGAGAGCTTACATTGGGGCAATACACTTTGTAGACTTAAAATGGTCGTAAATGTTAATTTGTACAGTTTTTGGGGCAATTAGTATCTTAAATCGAGATAATAAGGTTTAGAATGCAGTGTCACGTGGTGCGAACACAAACGAGGTTCAGCCACAGCGCGCAGCCGGTCGCGTCGGCCGGCTCTGTGATCACGGCATGTCACTTCTTCCTAGTCCGCTCGAATATTTTGCTCTGAAAAAGACAAGATGGCTATTAATAGCAGGCATGACATAACTAACTATAAAATACTGATTCATAATCGTGGTACCGTTTTTAGGGTTCCGTAGCCTAAATGGCAAAAAACGGAACCCTTATAGATTCGTCATGTCTGTCTGTCCGTCCGTCAGTATGTCACAGCCACTTTATTCCGAAAGTACCTATTAGAATTACACAGTTGAATGAAACTTAGTGGGTAGATGTATTCTGTTAACCGCTTAACGATTTTAACACAAATATAAAATTAAGGGGGGCTCCCCATACATGGAACTGAAACTGATTTTTTTTTTCAAACCAATAGGTGGTGTCTATATAAATGACATTGAGGTTTCTTAGGCTATTTTATCTCTAATTCAACTGTTTGAAAGATAAACACTGCCAAAGTGGTGAAATGTGTGCCCCCCCCCCCTCTAACTTTTGAAATAAGAGAGTGAAAAATCTAAAAAAATATATGCTATAGATCTTGATGAACACTTTTAACGAAAATGGTTTGAACGAGATATATATAGGCTTCCGTTTTCGAGATATAGTACATTTTCCAAAACCGCAAATAGAACTTTGTCATTCATACAAACACTGAAAAACGAAGTTTTTTTTGCAGACGAAAAATGATAGTGGTATTAATATGGTATGGTATAAGGTAACTACGGAACCCTACAGCGCGTGGCCCGACACGCACATTTGCCGGTTTTTCATTTTATTAATTTGCGCGAAAAAGGTTCTCTCGACTCGAAACTCGACTTGAAAATGTGCCCCCTCTACTTTTAAACGGGGTTCCTTTGGGACGTGTAAGTCAGTTTAAATACCTTGGTCATATTGTGACTGAAACCCTGAATGTCAATTGTGACATAGAAAGGGAACGCAGGGCGTTGTCGGTTCGTGGAAACATGGTTCGCACGCTAGAGGTAAAGTTAACATTATTCAAAGCCTACTGTCAAAATTTTTACATCAGTGGTCTGTGGTCCAGTTTTACCCAGCGTGCCTATAATGCCCTGCGTGTGTTATACAATAACATCTTCAGATCCTTGATGGGGCTCCCACGTTTCTGCAGTGCATCGGGCATGTTCGCCGATGCTAGAACTGATGACTTCTATGCTTTGATGCGGAAAGTCTTGGAGCTCTAACGGCATTCTGAGGATGTTATCGGAGAGGTTAGACTCTCCTTTGTTTGCAAGGTTCACCGAATTGCATGTCAAAAATGTAAATCGGTGCAGCTTGTTTTCATTATTATAATTTTTAAAATTTTATTTACTAACATAGTGTGTAAGCTGTTTGTTACTAACAATATATGGACCCTTGGAAGTCTGAAATAAACAAAAATTTTATTTTTATTTTATTTTAAAACTATCTCGTTTGTGCACTCTTATACACCGTTATTTTTAAGTATATCTAAAAATTAAAAGGGTTGTTCAGACCGAAATCGCGAAAAAAATTCAGCTGTTCCATACATTATAGTAGAGTCGATGTTGTACTTTTCTATGGAACAGCTGAATTTTTTTTCGCGATTTCGTGGTTGGCCCCATAGTAAAAGTTGTTCATTCACGTGATCTGAAATCCCCTTTTCATTTTTAGATATACTTAAAAATAACGGTGTATTGCAGTACGACTAGTACGAGGCATGGACCGCAAATTGTAATGACTTTAGAGATCCTGTTTTTTTATCAACTCTTCGCAAATAGACTTTATTAATTTTTGCTTAGAGAAGAGTCAAAGGACAAGCGGATTGTGCCGCGAACCCTCGTATTACAAGCTATTAAAGTTTGCCAAGTTTATAATTATAATTAAAACATATTGCAACTAACCTTGGCCAGGTTGAGGCCGATCTCGCTGAGCCGCTTGTGCTGGTAGGTGAGCGGCTCGTGCAGCTTGGCGTCGCCGCGCTTGTAGAAGTCGCTGTAGTCGAGCCGGAACGCCAGCGTCTGCAGCGACACCTCCGAGTGGAGCGCGAGCTTCAGAATCAGAGTGGTCACGTGGCCCCTGGGTGTGGCAAATAAATACCGGTTTTTTTTTTTTATTTTATTTATTGAGCACTGCCACATGGTACATATTATGACTTACACAACTTATAACTACTTACAAAAAAATAACGGATATGCACCACAATATCGGCGTGCATAGCACTTAAAATATTATTAGTGAACACTACGGTATAGATTAAGATAGGTTTGACCCTAGGGAATAATTTTGGCCTTTTCTATAGCTATTTCTTTAGCAAATTTAGAGTAATTTTAACTGGTATGAAATTGCATCACATCGGTATGCGCATAGCAAAGCAATCTCTTTTCAGTTTGAGCCATATCACGATTTTTTAACAGTACATGTACGGTGACTGCACGCTAGGCTTTTTCTACCTCTCAAATTTCTTCAATCATTTTTAAACTTTAAGTCGAGCAGTTTAAGGTTCAAAATTCACTGTAGATTTTTGACAATTTTGTATATCTTGATATGCTGCTGACTGTACCATGGGCAATAGCGTCGCTTAACTACTCCTAAGGCTCTCCGCTGCGTTAAGCGGGACACGAGCGCGGGGCGACATGCACTACTCATGCACTGCGCAATCACCTGTGCGTCAGAAAACCAGCAATCTATATTCCCGCGCCGTGTACCCGCGGCGGGATCCCGCTCAACACAGCGGAGGGCCTAAGGTGAAAATCGCTAGCACGCGCCATCACAGCATACGTTTAGTTCGTGCAACCGATTCAAAAGGGTATTGTTTGTAAAGTGACGCACAGAACAGAGGATTCGGTTAGATTTCGTCTACGTATAACAAACCTGTACGTCCGCGCCCAGACGTTCAAGTCGGCTTTTCGGCTGGCCAGAAACTGGTGGAATATCTTGCGTTTCTCTTTGTCTTGTTGCTCGTCGGCTGTTGTAAATGCGTACTCCCCTAGAATAAAAAAAATCCTATAAATTATGCAATTCAGACTTAGCTTGTTATAAAAAAACAATGAGTTTTTGGTTAGTCACAAAAAAATATCAGCATTTTGATAACAGTTTAGAGTAGGTAGGCGGCCGAAAGTAAAATGGGAGAGCCTAAAAATTTTATTTTATTTAATGTGTATAATTACCTCTTGCGACCCTATCCGCCTTCATTTGTTCGATGCGTTCGCGTCGCTCGAGCTCAGCGTGAATTCCTTTGTGGAGTGTCGCTTCGAAACTTCGCAGCGCCAGGGTTTCGTTCAACACATTACCCAAATACGACTGCAGCTCCTAAAATAAATCATTATACTATTTTACTCAAAAATGCTTGTAATATGGTCATTATTTTGACAACCTTCTTAAAGTCGAGGTTGCCGCGGTCCTCCGATGGTGACGCAACAAAGTAAGTTGTATGGGATTTCGTTATTGTCGAGTTTTAGCCACCAGCAATTTCCTTTGAGAATCCATTATTGTCGAGTACACATTGATACAACATACAACTTGAACAAATTTTGCTATACTTGAACAAATTGCATCTAACTATGAACTAAATATCTGTAATACCTACTCTTATTTCTTTAAGACGCAACATTTTGCTGGGGTTACGCCGCATACGATCATGGCGTGTATGGAGTGGCATACTACAGGCGGCTACCTGCGTGGTGTGGTGGATCATGGCGTGTATGGAGTGGCATACTACAGGCGGCTACCTGCGTGGTGTGTTTGATCATGGCGTGTATGGAGTGGCATACTACAGGCGGCTACCTGCGTGGTGTGGTGGATCATGGCGGGTATGGAGTGGCATACTACAGGCGGCTACCTGCGTGGTGTGGTGGATCATGGCGTGTATGGAGTGGCATACTACAGGCGGCTACCTGCGTGGTGTGGTGGATCATGGCGTGTATGGAGTGGCATACTACAGGCGGCTACCTGCGTGGTGTGTTTGATCATGGCGTGTATGGAGTGGCATACTACAGGCGGCTACCTGCGTGGTGTGGTGGATCATGGCGGGTATGGAGTGGCATACTACAGGCGGCTACCTGCGTGGTGTGGTGGATCATGGCGTGTATGGAGTGGCATACTACAGGCGGCTACCTGCGTGGTGTGGTGGATCATGGCGTGTATGGAGTGGCATACTACAGGCGGCTACCTGCGTGGTGTGGTGGATCATGGCGTGTATGGAGTGGCATACTACAGGCGGCTACCTGCGTGGTGTGGTGGATCATGGCGTGTATGGAGTGGCATACTACAGGCGGCTACCTGCGTGGTGTGGTGGATCATGGCGTGTATGGAGTGTCATACTACAGGCGGCTACCTGCGTGGTGTGGTGGATCATGGCGTGTATGGAGTGGCATACCACAGGCGGCTACCTGCGTGGTGTGGTGGATCATGGCGTGTATGGAGTGGCATACTATGGTGGATCATGGCGTGTATGGAGTGGCATACTACAGGCGGCTACCTGCGTAGTGTGGTGGATCATGGCGTGTATGGAGTGGCATACTACAGGCGGCTACCTGCGTGGTGTGGTGGATCATGGCGTGTATGGAGTGGCATACTACAGGCGGCTACCTGCGTGGTGTGGTGGATCATGGCGTGTATGGAGTGGCATACTACAGGCGGCTACCTGCGTGGTGTGGTGGATCATGGCGTGTATGGAGTGGCATACTACAGGCGGCTACCTGCGTGGTGTGGTGGATCATGGCGTGTATGGAGTGGCATACTATGGTGGATCATGGCGTGTATGGAGTGGCATACTACAGGCGGCTACCTGCGTAGTGTGGTGGATCATGGCGTGTATGGAGTGGCATACTACAGGCGGCTACCTGCGTGGTGTGGTGGATCATGGCGTGTATGGAGTGGCATACTACAGGCGGCTACCTGCGTGGTGTGGTGGATCATGGCGTGTATGGAGTGGCATACTACAGGCGGCTACCTGCGTGGTGTGGTGGATCATGGCGTGTATGGAGTGGCATACTACAGGCGGCTACCTGCGTGGTGTGGTGGATCATGGCGTGTATGGAGTGGCATACTACAGGCGGCTACCTGCGTGGTGTGGTGGATCATGGCGTGTATGGAGTGGCATACTACAGGCGGCTACCTGCGTGGTGTGGTGGATCATGGCGTGTATGGAGTGGCATACTATGGTGGATCATGGCGTGTATGGAGTGGCATACTACAGGCGGCTACCTGCGTGGTGTGGTGGATCATGGCGTGTATGGAGTGGCATACTACAGGCGGCTACCTGCGTGGTGTGGTGGATCATGGCGTGTATGGAGTGGCATACTACAGGCGGCTACCTGCGTGGTGTGGTGGATCATGGCGTGTATGGAGTGGCGGTCGAGCGCGTTGTGGTGCAGCCGCAGGAGCCGGTCGAGGTCGTTGTGCGCGGCGGCGGCGGCCAGCAGCTCCGCCCACGCCGGCTCCGCGCCGACACAGCTCGCCTCTTGCAATGCGCCGCAGAGGCGGAGCGCTTCGGCGCGTAGACATGATACGCGTCTCATCAGACCCCATACCTCTGTGGTAACGTCAATCTTCTGTCACAAGTATCCAAGTTAAGGTAGTCATTGTAGCGGTTTGAAAATGGCTTTTCCAATTGAGCCTTTTCTTATTGCATTAAAGTGCAACACGCGCACAACAAGTAAGCATCAGAAGCGGGAAAACTGCAATTTATACGAGTTATCTTCTCGTTTAAATTGTATAGGTAAGGTAAATCTTTGATAGATAGATAGATAGATAAAACTCTTTATTGCTCACAAATTACAGGAATAATTACAAAAGACATTAAAACTATAGTGGGCAAAGGCGGCCTTATCGCTGGAAGCGATCTCTTCCAGGCAAACCTTTGTTACAAAGGATAACTTATTAATTAAAGTCAGGCAGTGTGCCAGCAACAAACTTACAATACACAGAATATTACATTTTACACTTACGAAACAATATATAAATTACATAAATAAAAATATACAATATAAATACACTACATAAACATACACATATATAATAGTTGTTGCAAACTAGGATTTGGTCTGAAGGTTAGCGTGCAATTTTTTCCTAAAAACAGCAAGGGATTCCGAGTGGCGGACTTCACTTGGTAGGCTATTCCAGAGAATTGTAGTCTTTGATGAGGATTCAATAAATAAAGAAAAAATGTTTAGTCAAAACCTCACCAGGCATATACTTGAGCCGCTTCTGCAGTATAGTGTGTTCGCGCCAAGCGTCGTGCAGCCCGTACTCGATGCGTTTGACGCGCCACAGCTGCGTGAACAGCGCGCGGTAGCGTGCGGCGCACGTGGCGGGAAACAGGGTGCCCAGCGGCCCGTCCACGCGGTACTGCAGCGCGAACACGTCCCAGCCGCAGTCGTCGCGCCCGTCGCCTACACACACGCGGCATATGACACAGGAACATGCGACAACAGTAACAGGGCCCCCAGCGGCTCGTCCACGCGGTACTGCAGCGCGAACACGTCCCAGCCGCAGTCGTCGCGCCCGTCGCCTACACACACGCGGCATATGACACAGGAACATGCGACAACAGTAACAGGACCCCCAGCGGCCCGTCCACGCGGTACTGCAGCGCGAACACGTCCCAGCTGCAGTCGTCGCGCCCGTCGCCTACACACACGCGGCATATGACACAGGAACATGCGACAACAGTAACAGGGCCCCCAGCGGCTCGTGCACGCGGTACTGCAGCGCGAACACGTCCCAGCCGCAGTCGTCGCGCCCGTCGCCTACACACACGCGGCATATGACACAGGAACATGCGACAACAGTAACAGCCCCCCCCCCGTCCACGCGGTACTGCAGCGCGAACATGTCCCAGCCGCAGTCGTCGCGCCCGTCGCCTACACACACGTGGCATATGACACAAGAACATGCGACAACAGTAACAGGGCCCTCCGTCCACGCGGTACTGCAGCGCGAACACGTCCCAGCCGCAGTCGTCGCGCCCGTCGCCTACACACACGCGGCATATGACACAAGAACATGCGACAACAGTAACAGGGCCCTCCGTCCACGCGGTACTGCAGCGCGAACACGTCCCAGCCGCAGTCGTCGCGCCCGTCGCCTACACACACGTGGCATATGACACAAGAACATGCGTCAATAGTAACAGGGCCCTCCGTCCACGCGGTACTGCAGCGCGAACACGTCCCAGCCGCAGTCGTCGCGCCCGTCACCTACACACACGCGGCATATGACACAGGAACATGCGACAACAGTAACAGGGCCCCCCGTCCACGCGGTACTGCAGCGCGAACACGTCCCAGCCGCAGTCGTCGCACCCGTCGCCTACACACACGCGGCATATGACACAGGAACATGTGACAACAGTAACAGGGCCCCCCGTCCACGCGGTACTGCAGCGCGAACACGTCCCAGCCGTAGTCGTCGCGCCCGTCACCTACACACACGCGGCATATGACACAGGAACATGTGACAACAGTAACAGGGCCCCCCGTCCGCGCGGTACTGCAGCGCGAACACGTCCCAGCCGCAGTCGTCGCGCCCGTCGCCTACACACACGTGGCATATGACACAGGAACATGTGACAACAGTAACAGGGCCCCCCGTCCACGCGGTACTGCAGCGCGAACACGTCCCAGCCGCAGTCGTCGCGCCCGTCGCCTACACACACGCGGCATATGACACAGGAACATGCGACAACAGTAACAGGGTCCCCCGTCCACGCGGTACTGCAGTGCGAACACGTCCCAGCCGCAGTCGTCGCGCCCGTCGCCTACACACACGCGGCGTAGTATGACACACGAACATGCGACAACAGTAACAGTGGGCCCAGAGCGGCCCGTCCATAATACTGCAGCGCAAGCAATTTACGTTAGATGATTAGAAGAACAAATTAAGTGGCGCGTTTATTTAATTTTCACGCCTGCTGAGAGTCTTTGTCATTATTATAGGAACGTTGACATATTTTATATTTACACAATTTGAAAAGGAATTAGCTAAGGGATACATTTTAAAGTGTTGACTTACAGTTAGGATACAGATTGACGTGCAGCCTCGCCAGCACATGAGGCGGCTCGAACTGCGCGTTTGTCGCTCGCACCGCCGCCTCCAGCGTGCACGTTAGATTGTGCACGTACAATGAAGAAGCGGGTTTATTTAGTTCATCCCTGCCATAAAACATTGAAGTTATATTTTTCTACGAGACGAAATCGGTGAAAGAGGAAAATGATCTATGATAATTTATTTCCAATATTTTTGCCGAAAAGACAGTCTAAGGACGCTGTTACACAAGGAGAGTCTCGCACGCGAGAGGCGATTTCTAGAAGAAAAATTCCACTCGCGTGCGAGACTCTCTTTGTGTAACAGCGTCCTAAGGGTGCTCCAAACTAATATTTTAATAGTCCATGCCATGCGCAAACGTTTGATCATCTGTGACAAGATATAGAGGCAATAGGAATTGAAAGTTACAGATGGCCGCCTGCGAGAGAGTAATTGATTATTCGCGTTATACAACATGTATTAGTAATCCAAAGGGGACAGCAGCAAACGGAAAAAACGAGTTGCACCACCAGCTCTGGGACCTCGCAGCTCGCAACAGCCACCACAGGTACGTGCGATCCTTCTTTCCATTTTCCTAGTCGACAATCGCGTATGTTATTTAGTTTTCTTTTTCAGTTCACACTTCATTCAGTTCATTGCTTAGGTAATTGAATCACCCGCTAAACCAATAACATTTATTTTTGGTATTGTGAACGAGTATGAGATGGTATGTAGTCAATGCGGCATACAGACGCCGCGATGTATGCTAGTATGTACGTACTGCAGCAGCGTCATGAGGTGGTGCACGAAGTCTCCCTGCGCGAGCAGCAGGTAGCGGCGGTGCGCGGCCAAGTGGTCCAGTAGGTGGTGGTGCGTAGTTAGTGCGGCCAACAGACGCCGCGATGTATGCTAGTATGTACGTACTGCAGCAGCGTCATGAGCTGGTGCACGAAGTCTCCCTGCGCGAGCAGCAGGTAGCGGCGGTGCGCGGCCAAGTGGTCCAGTAGGTGGTGGTGCGTAGTTAGTGCGGCCAACAGACGCCGCGATGTATGCTAGTATGTACGTACTGCAGCAGCGTCATGAGGTGGTGCACGAAGTCTCCCTGCGCGAGCAGCAGGTAGCGGCGGTGCGCGGCCAAGTGGTCCAGTAGGTGGTGGTGCGTAGTTAGTGCGGCCAACAGACGCCGCGATGTATGCTAGTATGTACGTACTGCAGCAGCGTCATGAGGTGGTGCACGAAGTCTCCCTGCGCGAGCAGCAGGTAGCGGCGGTGCGCGGCCAAGTGGTCCAGTAGGTGGTGGTGCGTAGTTAGTGCGTCCAACAGACGCCGCGATGTATGCTAGTATGTACGTACTGCAGCAGCGTCATGAGGTGGTGCACGAAGTCTCCCTGCGCGAGCAGCAGGTAGCGGCGGTGCGCGGCCAAGTGGTCCAGTAGGTGGTGGTGCGTAGTTAGTGCGGCCAACAGACGCCGCGATGTATGCTAGTATGTACGTACTGCAGCAGCGTCATGAGGTGGTGCACGAAGTCTCCCTGCGCGAGCAGCAGGTAGCGGCGGTGCGCGGCCAAGTGGTCCAGTAGGTGGTGGTGCGTAGTTAGTGCGGCCAACAGACGCCGCGATGTATGCTAGTATGTACGTACTGCAGCAGCGTCATGAGGTGGTGCACGAAGTCTCCCTGCGCGAGCAGCAGGTAGCGGCGGTGCGCGGCCAAGTGGTCTAGTAGGTGGTGGTGGGTAAGTAGTGCGGCCAACAGACGCCGCGATGTATGCTAGTATGTACGTACTGCAGCAGCGTCATGAGGTGGTGCACGAAGTCTCCCTGCGCGAGCAGCAGGTAGCGGCGGTGCGCGGCCAAGTGGTCCAGTAGGTGGTGGTGCGTAGTTAGTGCGGCCAACAGATGCCGCGATGTATGCTAGTATGTACGTACTGCAGCAGCGTCATGAGGTGGTGCACGAAGTCTCCCTGCGCGAGCAGCAGGTAGCGGCGGTGCGCGGCCAAGTGGTCCAGTAGGTGGTGGTGCGTAGTTAGTGCGGCCAACAGACGCCGCGATGTATGCTAGTATGTACGTACTGCAGCAGCGTCATGAGGTGGTGCACGAAGTCTCCCTGCGCGAGCAGCAGGTAGCGGCGGTGCGCGGCCAAGTGGTCCAGTAGGTGGTGGTGCGTAGTTAGTGCGGCCAACAGACGCCGCGATGTATGCTAGTATGTACGTACTGCAGCAGCGTCATGAGGTGGTGCACGAAGTCTCCCTGCGCGAGCAGCAGGTAGCGGCGGTGCGCGGCCAAGTGGTCCAGTAGGTGGTGGTGCGTAGTTAGTGCGGCCAACAGACGCCGCGATGTATGCTAGTATGTACGTACTGCAGCAGCGTCATGAGGTGGTGCACGAAGTCTCCCTGCGCGAGCAGCAGGTAGCGGCGGTGCGCGGCCAAGTGGTCCAGTAGGTGGTGGTGCGTAGTTAGTGCGGCCAACAGACGCCGCGATGTATGCTAGTATGTACGTACTGCAGCAGCGTCATGAGGTGGTGCACGAAGTCTCCCTGCGCGAGCAGCAGGTAGCGGCGGTGCGCGGCCAAGTGGTCCAGTAGGTGGTGGTGCGTAGTTAGTGCGGCCAACAGACGCCGCGATGTATGCTAGTATGTACGTACTGCAGCAGCGTCATGAGGTGGTGCACGAAGTCTCCCTGCGCGAGCAGCAGGTAGCGGCGGTGCGCGGCCAAGTGGTCCAGTAGGTGGTGGTGCGTAGTTAGTGCGGCCAACAGACGCCGCGATGTATGCTAGTATGTACGTACTGCAGCAGCGTCATGAGGTGGTGCACGAAGTCTCCCTGCGCGAGCAGCAGGTAGCGGCGGTGCGCGGCCAAGTGGTCCAGTAGGTGGTGGTGCGTAGTTAGTGCGGCCAACAGACGCCGCGATGTATGCTAGTATGTACGTACTGCAGCAGCGTCATGAGGTGGTGCACGAAGTCTCCCTGCGCGAGCAGCAGGTAGCGGCGGTGCGCGGCCAAGTGGTCCAGTAGGTGGTGGTGCGTAGTTAGTGCGGCCAACAGACGCCGCGATGTATGCTAGTATGTACGTACTGCAGCAGCGTCATGAGGTGGTGCACGAAGTCTCCCTGCGCGAGCAGCAGGTAGCGGCGGTGCGCGGCCAAGTGGTCCAGTAGGTGGTGGTGCGTAGTTAGTGCGGCCAACAGACGCCGCGATGTATGCTAGTATGTACGTACTGCAGCAGCGTCATGAGGTGGTGCACGAAGTCTCCCTGCGCGAGCAGCAGGTAGCGGCGGTGCGCGGCCAAGTGGTCCAGTAGGTGGTGGTGCGTAGTTAGTGCGGCCAACAGACGCCGCGATGTATGCTAGTATGTACGTACTGCAGCAGCGTCATGAGGTGGTGCACGAAGTCTCCCTGCGCGAGCAGCAGGTAGCGGCGGTGCGCGGCCAAGTGGTCCAGTAGGTGGTGGTGCGTAGTTAGTGCGGCCAACAGACGCCGCGATGTATGCTAGTATGTACGTACTGCAGCAGCGTCATGAGGTGGTGCACGAAGTCTCCCTGCGCGAGCAGCAGGTAGCGGCGGTGCGCGGCCAAGTGGTCCAGTAGGTGGTGGTGCGTAGTTAGTGCGGCCAACAGACGCCGCGATGTATGCTAGTATGTACGTACTGCAGCAGCGTCATGAGGTGGTGCACGAAGTCTCCCTGCGCGAGCAGCAGGTAGCGGCGGTGCGCGGCCAAGTGGTCCAGTAGGTGGTGGTGCGTAGTTAGTGCGGCCAACAGACGCCGCGATGTATGCTAGTATGTACGTACTGCAGCAGCGTCATGAGGTGGTGCACGAAGTCTCCCTGCGCGAGCAGCAGGTAGCGGCGGTGCGCGGCCAAGTGGTCCAGTAGGTGGTGGTGCGTAGTTAGTGCGGCCAACAGACGCCGCGATGTATGCTAGTATGTACGTACTGCAGCAGCGTCATGAGGTGGTGCACGAAGTCTCCCTGCGCGAGCAGCAGGTAGCGGCGGTGCGCGGCCAAGTGGTCCAGTAGGTGGTGGTGCGTAGTTAGTGCGGCCAACAGACGCCGCGATGTATGCTAGTATGTACGTACTGCAGCAGCGTCATGAGGTGGTGCACGAAGTCTCCCTGCGCGAGCAGCAGGTAGCGGCGGTGCGCGGCCAAGTGGTCCAGTAGGTGGTGGTGCGTAGTTAGTGCGGCCAACAGACGCCGCGATGTATGCTAGTATGTACGTACTGCAGCAGCGTCATGAGGTGGTGCACGAAGTCTCCCTGCGCGAGCAGCAGGTAGCGGCGGTGCGCGGCCAAGTGGTCCAGTAGGTGGTGGTGCGTAGTTAGTGCGGCCAACAGACGCCGCGATGTATGCTAGTATGTACGTACTGCAGCAGCGTCATGAGGTGGTGCACGAAGTCTCCCTGCGCGAGCAGCAGGTAGCGGCGGTGCGCGGCCAAGTGGTCCAGTAGGTGGTGGTGCGTAGTTAGTGCGGCCAACAGACGCCGCGATGTATGCTAGTATGTACGTACTGCAGCAGCGTCATGAGGTGGTGCACGAAGTCTCCCTGCGCGAGCAGCAGGTAGCGGCGGTGCGCGGCCAAGTGGTCCAGTAGGTGGTGGTGCGTAGTTAGTGCGGCCAACAGACGCCGCGATGTATGCTAGTATGTACGTACTGCAGCAGCGTCATGAGGTGGTGCACGAAGTCTCCCTGCGCGAGCAGCAGGTAGCGGCGGTGCGCGGCCAAGTGGTCCAGTAGGTGGTGGTGCGTAGTTAGTGCGGCCAACAGACGCCGCGATGTATGCTAGTATGTACGTACTGCAGCAGCGTCATGAGGTGGTGCACGAAGTCTCCCTGCGCGAGCAGCAGGTAGCGGCGGTGCGCGGCCAAGTGGTCCAGTAGGTGGTGGTGCGTAGTTAGTGCGGCCAACAGACGCCGCGATGTATGCTAGTATGTACGTACTGCAGCAGCGTCATGAGGTGGTGCACGAAGTCTCCCTGCGCGAGCAGCAGGTAGCGGCGGTGCGCGGCCAAGTGGTCCAGTAGGTGGTGGTGCGTAGTTAGTGCGGCCAACAGACGCCGCGATGTATGCTAGTATGTACGTACTGCAGCAGCGTCATGAGGTGGTGCACGAAGTCTCCCTGCGCGAGCAGCAGGTAGCGGCGGTGCGCGGCCAAGTGGTCCAGTAGGTGGTGGTGCGTAGTTAGTGCGGCCAACAGACGCCGCGATGTATGCTAGTATGTACGTACTGCAGCAGCGTCATGAGGTGGTGCACGAAGTCTCCCTGCGCGAGCAGCAGGTAGCGGCGGTGCGCGGCCAAGTGGTCCAGTAGGTGGTGGTGCGTAGTTAGTGCGGCCAACAGACGCCGCGATGTATGCTAGTATGTACGTACTGCAGCAGCGTCATGAGGTGGTGCACGAAGTCTCCCTGCGCGAGCAGCAGGTAGCGGCGGTGCGCGGCCAAGTGGTCCAGTAGGTGGTGGTGCGTAGTTAGTGCGGCCAACAGACGCCGCGATGTATGCTAGTATGTACGTACTGCAGCAGCGTCATGAGGTGGTGCACGAAGTCTCCCTGCGCGAGCAGCAGGTAGCGGCGGTGCGCGGCCAAGTGGTCCAGTAGGTGGTGGTGCGTAGTTAGTGCGGCCAACAGACGCTGCGAGGCCGCTGCGTGCGCGAGGGCTACGCCCGCTCTTAGACCCTCCGCCTCCCACCACGCCACACCCCCGGCCCCAGCCGCCTCCATGCTCGAAACTTCTATGAATGGTTTCATTTTATGTAAGTATTCAATTAAATTCATTCAAATCATCTTAGACGTCAATAAAATTCAAGTTCAAACAAAACTATCATAATCAAATCACAGAATAAAAGTCTGTAATTGACTAAATTAAAGGGATTCATTGGTCAAATTTATTGATTACTTCACAGAAGTGTGATGAAATAAAGTCCTATCCATTTGAAAAGAATCCAAACTTTAAAGATGTGTTTTGTACATGAAACTGAACAATAATTTTTCTAAGAAACACGAGTTAAAATAAGTCATAAATTATTGTTGCATAAACACCACGCTCTTGCCCATCGCAGGATCTGCCACTAGTAGCACACTATGTGACCGCTATCTCACCAGTATGCGACTTGAGCATCTTGTGCAGGTATTGCGCGTGGTCGCTGGGGCCGGGCTCGTCGGCGCACGCCTCGCGCATGAACACCACGCTCTTGCCCATCGCAGGATCTGCCACTAGTAGCACACTATGTGACCGCTATCTCACCAGTATGCGACTTGAGCATCTTGTGCAGGTATTGCGCGTGGTCGCTGGGGCCGGGCTCGTCGGCGCACGCCTCGCGCATGAACACCACGCTCTTGCCCATCGCAGGATCTGCCACTAGTAGCACACTATGTGACCGCTATCTCACCAGTATGCGACTTGAGCATCTTGTGCAGGTATTGCGCGTGGTCGCTGGGGCCGGGCTCGTCGGCGCACGCCTCGCGCATGAACACCACGCTCTTGCCCATCGCAGGATCTGCCACTAGTAGCACACTTTGTGACCGCTATCTCACCAGTATGCGACTTGAGCATCTTGTGCAGGTGTTGCGCGTGGTCGCTGGGGCCGGGCTCGTCGGCGCACGCCTCGCGCATGAACACCACGCTCTTGCCCATCGCAGGATCTGCCACTAGTAGCACACTTTGTGACCGCTATCTCACCAGTATGCGACTTGAGCATCTTGTGCAGGTGTTGCGCGTGGTCGCTGGGGCCGGGCTCGTCGGCGCACGCCTCGCGCATGAACACCACGCTCTTGCCCATCGCAGGATCTGCCACTAGTAGCACACTTTGTGACCGCTATCTCACCAGTATGCGACTTGAGCATCTTGTGCAGGTGTTGCGCGTGGTCGCTGGGGCCGGGCTCGTCGGCGCACGCCTCGCGCATGAACACCACGCTCTTGCCCGTCGCTAGGATCTGCGCCGCTTGCTCACGAGACATGAAAGTGGGGACCATCCATTCCCTATAATACACAAATAATGTTACAACAACCTCAAAATGTATTTGACTATGAAAGTAAATCTGAAATCTTCTGACAACACTGTTATACTTACAATGTTTATAAATTTAGGTATAATTTAAGATTAGAGATGATGTCGATTGACGACCGACATAAATATGTATAGTGGTAGAAAGCCAAGGTGCTGCTATTGGAATTAAAAAAAGAAATAAATTGTTTTATGATTCAAGTTAATACAAACTGGACGTAACTTTCACGTGTTTCAAATGTATTTTAATGCTATTAGCTTACCTGACTCTATACTTATCATGCCACATTCTGTCAATGGGGACACCAGACCTGCTTTCAATGAAAAACTCATTGAAAGGATCGTCGATTTCACCTGCAATAAGAGAGACTCTGAATCGAAGATAATTATTTTTTGATTTTTTTTAATGAAGTATACTGCTGCAGGCTTACCGTGCAGCAGCCACCTGGTCAGCATGAGCAGCAGCGGGTACGTAAGAGCAGTCAGCAATCGCCGCGCTAGGGTTGTTACTCGCTCGTCCCCGTGACGCACGAACCGGTGCACGCACGATGCTAGCTCGCCACCTAAGAACACACGCGTCTACACGGTAAAAAAGGATTTCTTTAAATAAGAAAGACCAATTTCTTGAAATATTTGGTTATTCTAAAAATATATTTACTTAAGCCAATGCAATATTTTTAAAACAAAAATAGTGCTCATCTTTTACTCAGACAATATTTTTCTTAATGATTAAGAGAAATATTTTTGTTTCAAAGCTTATTTAAACTTAAATCAATTAAATTGGCTTAATTTAAATCAAGAAATGTCCATCTTCTTGCATCAAATTAAAATTATCTGAAATCAACTACAAGTTACTTGAATTTAGATAAACCTTTTTCAAAAAATCATGTTCTTCTATTAAGAGAATGTTTATTGTTTATGAAGTATTATTTCTTGTTCTAAGAAATGATTTTGTTCGGCTTATAGAAATTTTGTTTTAAACAGAGAAATACAAAAATTTCGAAACAACGGAATCATAGTTTTCGATAAACACGATAACATTTTTACTTTGAGAAATTTATCCATACATCATGGTCTGACCCGCGGTGTTAAGATTTTTATCTAGTTCTTTAAGTAGTCGGACTTAATTTTGTTTCGTCAAGCTCAATCGGGTTTGTTTGTTGGTTGCCTCTGGGTGTCGCGTCCTACTTGGGACGGCTTCCCGGACTCCACTCCTCTTTCGAGCACTTTTATTTACCTTGATTTTTTGTAGACCGCGCCCACGTTGTTATTTTTGGACAGAAAAGTTAAATCTGTACTTTTAAAGGAAGGAAGTCATCGGTGTTCTCCAATTATCTCCACTTAATATACAACAACAACAAAATATACATCTTCATTCAATAGACAATAGTAGATTATACAACAAGTGAAAAAAGAGGGAATTTAGTTCGAGGGACTAAGTTGGATCCCGAGAGCAGCGAAGGATTCTAGAGTTGAATCCCGAGCGTAGCGAGGGATTCAAAAGTAGAATCCTGAGCGAAGCGAGGGATACAAAGGACCGAGATGAAATTTTTTTTTTCACGAGTTGTGTACTCTACTTTTTACCATTGACTGCGAGAAAAAAAAATAGCAGTACCTATAGTATTTATAGTTGTCCATTAGCCATTTTCGATGTCCCCACTGTGGGGCACAGGCCTTCCTTATGGGTGGTAAGGAGGACGGGCCATAACCCACCACGCGGGCCCAATGCGGATTGGTGGGTGTTAACGACTGCAAATGCAGCCGGGACCAACGGCTTAACGTGCCTTCTGAAGCACGGAGGAGCTCGAGATAATACATTTTTGGTCACCCATCCCATGACCGACCCTTGCGAACGTTGCTTAACTTCCGCAATCGCTGGGCCAGGCGCTAAACCACTATGCCACCGAGCTAACTAAGAAGGAAACTACATGATCAGTCTTTCATCAGTCCACTTCATCAGTTTGTATATATATATATATAGACTTTGAATTTTTACAGACTGAAGATCGTACCAGACTGATATAATGGACTGATGCAAGACTGAACAACTAATCTCCCTCAAATATATAAAAAAGAACCCAAATATAAGACACTAAAAAGGACCTAATTGATTAAGCGGGATATTTTTTAGAAAAGAACCCAAAGATAAGACACTAAAAAGAACCTAAATAAAATTGGCGGGATTATTTTTGTCATTTGATTGTAGAACTATATCTGTATCTATGGAATAGCTCCATACTTTCAGCACCTTTTATTTTTTTTGTACCTAATTCATACGATGCGCGCTTGTTCCAAATTCAAAATATTTTTATTCACTCGGTGAATAAAAACGCTTATTATTCACTGTTATCAATGAATAAGACGCACTTTTTTGAGTGGCGATGGTAAAAAATAATTTACTCTAAGTAAGGTTAGTCTACAAGAGATATAGAAGATTTTCGTATCAAGAATAAATTTACTTGACTGTACAAAATAACGTTGTCTTGAATGAAACAACACGTGTCTTGGAATAAATGTATTATTCTTGTAACAACTAAATATTTTTAAGAGTATTTTTTACTATTACGAAGAAATTATTGTCTAGCGTCTATAGGGAGAGGATCATTTTCTTAGATTCAATAAATATGTCTTAAGCCAAAGCAATTTGTCTTTTTTTAAGAAATCTGTTTTTACCGTGTACTTAGTGACGTCACTGCTTCATATAATACGTTAGTACCTGGGCGACCGAGCTTTGCTCGGTTAATAATGCTCGGATAATCTACATTGTTATCTCAAACATTAACTACATTTTTTTAACTTGTCTAAAAACAATACTAAATAATATACTAGAAAAAATACGACTCGCACCAGATCAATACTCAGACGGGAATCGAACCCGCGACCTTTGGATATCCGGTCCAATGCTCTGACCGCTGAGCTACCGAGTCAGCGGTCAGAGCATTGGACCGGATATCCAAAGGTCGCGGGTTCGATTCCCGTCTGAGTATTGATCTGGTGCGAGTCGTATTTTTTCTAGTATATTATTTAGTATTGTGTAAAAATAGCATTGTGAATGCAAAAATCTCAAATTCAAAAATTGTCTAAAAACAATAAAAAAATATATAAACTTGAAAATATAAAAAAACAAAAGTAAGTTACCGAGCGAGATTCGAACCCGTAACACTCGTTTCTTGCCGTCCGCGTCTTAAGGCTCCGTTACGCGAAATCATTTGTCTCTGTCTTTTTCTTTACGTGTAAAGAGTATGGAAAATAACCTCACTTCTGCACTTTTCGATGTTTTTCGTTGTTTTTTCATCATAATCTTTAGCACAATCTTCTTTCTTAAAAAAAAGTTATTGGAGCAACTGCACAGTATGTTAATGTGTATTTTGATGTAGAATTCAATACGTTTCCGCTATTAATTACGGCAAAAATATGGCCCGCGACAAGCGCTTTTGATGATATTCTGTTTTTTTTTTACAATCATATGTGAGGTTTATACGCAATTTAATACTTGTAGGTACTAAATAATCTCTTTAGCTTGTCGTATGTTTTTTTTGTGGCTACAACTTTACGTTTACTATATAAAAATATGGCCCGCGTAAACCATGTTTTCCTATTATGGCCCCATAACACGCTAGACCAGACAGACAGTGGTCGGCAGGACGAAGACCATATTCTACGTCGAAAGAAAAGCGCATGAAAACTCGAAAACGCGCGTTTTCCCAAACATAAGATTAATCTAGATCGATTGTTTACCCCCGAAAACCCCCATATATTAAATTTCAGCGAAATCGTCCGAGATCACAGAAATAAATTTATATAAATATACAAGAATTGCTATCGTGTTTCTTTGGTCATGCTGGGGGACAAGGCGTACCTAACTGGTGCATTTTTTAATTGAGTGATTAATCAGCTAAAGTGTTCATAATTAAGTTTGTTTAAGAAATCACTTAAAAGTTAAACTATTACAATATGATTAAATAAATTAATTTTAAATGTAAGCTTGCCTTTTTTGTGATGTGCTGTATGAGCAATATTAGCGAGCCACGTGAGGCGATGCAAAGGCTCCTGAGCCCACACGCATACGCGCCGCAAGGTTCCGCCGCTACCGTCCCCTTCACATGCCTTAAACAAATATGTTATAATTTATTTTACAATTATTTAGGGACAATCAATAAAGATATCTCTGAATTATTAGGTACCTTACCTATGAAATTGACGTTTTGTATGGAGAATTTTTAACAGATTGCATTTTCCATGCAAAAAAAAATATTTTTTTATAATTTATTTAACAACCGTAAACACTATTGTAACAAAACTTTTTGTACAAATGTTCGAACACTATAAGCTAACTCAGGCTATATAATAAGTTTGGCCAGTTACAACCATCAACGGATAAAGTGGTCATTTTCGCTATAAAAAAGGAGTCACTTTCAATGTATTTTTTTAATGCTTAGAAAACAAAATAAAATTTATTTTACTTCTTAGCATTAAAAAATACATTGAAAGTGACTCATCATTATTAATGTCCATTTTAATAGACTTGATGTAATATCCAGCAACTGATAAATATTTTGAATCACAGAAGTTATGAAGTTCTCTGTGTGTGAGAAAAAAACACCAATTTCATAGGTAAATATCCAATTTAAAGATAGATAGTATCAGCGATAATATCAATAGTAAACCTGACTCTGAAGTAATGCAACACTTCTATAATATTCTGTAAGTTCATCTCTTATGGATGCAACCAGCCCTTCACCCATTAGTCCTGAAAAGAATGACAAAATTAAACAATAATAATGAGCTTATCAAAGAAACTGAGCCAAAGTTTATTTACCTTGAGGCATTAGACCTGAATTAGGGTCAATGAACTCTTTAAGCCTATCATGTAGGAAACCAAGATGAGCGATACGTGAATACAGTATCTGCATGGGCCTCGAGGTGGTGTTTACTGCACGCGTCTTCACTCCCGTCGCCGCTAACACCGCGTCGCGAACGCACATGCTGTCATTTGTTCGATCTATACACAATGAATTTATATATAAACACTAGGATGGTTTCAGCCTTTGATTAAAACAAAAAGAGGGGGATACGTCACCCGCGTCACAGAATATATAATAGTACTAACGTACAGAAGTCCGTCCCCGCGAAGACCATCAAATAATAAGCTACTCTCGCTCCACGGCAATAAAGTACAATTTCAAACTGCACAACGCTGCGTGGATAAAATTATATGCACCTACGAAGAAGAAAGAGAGGCGTCTCTTTCTGTCGCATAGCTCTGTCTCAACCGACACATTTCGGGGTTGCTACTCGCTAGTTACTGATATCATAGAAAACATTCGTTATGCCCGTGAATAAACAATGAAATTACTAATAGGTACCTACTTATAAAATAAAATAAATCTACCTAATAGGTGAGCTGAGCATATTTAAAGAGCATAAATAATAAGTGTTTCTAAGTAGTTAGAGAAGCTCGATGGCGCAGTGGTATAGCGCCTGGCCCAACGATTGCGGAGGTTAAGCAACTTTTGCAAGGGTCGGTTATGGGATGGGTGAAAAAAAAATAGTATTTTTTAGCTTTTTTCTTTACTGGTGCCATATTTCGAACTTCGATACAACTAAGTATGTAAATATGTATACAAAAAATACAATAAACTTTGGTAGGTAGGTAGGTACGTTAGTAATTAAGTATCAAAAACGAAGTGCATGCAGTTTCGCATTCGGCGCTTGACTGACTCGTTTCGTTGGTGACGTTCACGCGCTGCGCTCTCGTCGCTTGCACACGCCGCGCGTTTCGGTCGGCGCGGTGATATCCCTCGACAATGGCCCTCTTGGAGTGGGCCGCGAGCAGTAGGCTCATATAAAAGTTTAAGCGCGGAGTGATACCCCCCTGCCCGCGTCCTACGCACCGCGGTCCTATGGACCTGCTACGTTTTAGTCTCCAATCAGCGACTCCCTTGTACGTACGTCATTCATACATCATTGTGACTGTTTGTAGTGAAAGAGTGTAGAATAGAAATGCCTTCCTGTGTTGACTGCATGCGCAAACAACAGTGAGGTTGTAGTTGTGAGGGTGCGTGTTTACGTGTATTTGTGATTGTTCCAGTTCTCGAATTCGCGAAGTGAGAATGTAACGTATTTTCCTCTTTATGTTTTAATCAAAGGTTTCAGCTAAGTAAATATCAATTCTTAAGAATAAAGACATGGTTTCTTACCATTAGGTTGTAAGACTAAGGCCATATTACTTTTTTCAGAAGGCAGGCTCTGGTTGGAACCTACATTTTTTGGGGCTCCTTGGCTACCCCAGCTTACGGAACTTATTGTAGTTTTACTTGAACTTGATGGTGTTCCAGAAAGCCCTAAAGTAGACACCTGGAAAAATAATAAATATATCATAATAAATATAAAAATAACAATTACCTTCTACCACAGTTTAGTTTAAAGGTGCATAATAAAGCCTATGATGTTTAGGTTCCATATCCCCATGACAGAGGTGCCCATACGGTCGATCGCAAGAGATTTTGAGGTTGATCGCCAAGGATAACAGATTTGACACTTTGCACACAATGTAGTTTAAGTGTGCAAGGATCGTAGCAGGTGGCGATCCATAGTCTCTGCCTACCCCCATGGGAAACAGGCGTGAGTATATGTATGTATGTATGTAGTTTAACCTATACATTTTTTCCTTGATAAATATTTGGTGGGTGGGTAAACAGTCAAAATGTCGATCTCTTAGTTATACATTTTTGCTAGGTGTCCTTAAGAAAAAGTATGGGCACCCTGTATAATAATAGGACCGGCCAGTATTACAACTTTTTAAAACCAGACAGTTTTCTGAATGGCTATCAATGAGTCTCTTTCTTGCTGTATAGCAAATAAAAGAAAGTTCAAAGCTTAATATTTCACAAACGGATCCTTAAATCGAAAAGTGGTTTTGACAAAGCTATACAACATTTTTAAAAGACCTGCCCCCCTAGCATGACCGATTTATATCGCGTGATAAAGCGTCTTATCGCGTTTAACTGTCAAAAAGACAAAGGAGTTTGACAGTTGAGTGTCGATAAAATGCTATATCACGCGATATAAATCGGTCATGCTAGGCAGGCTGGAGTGGACGCCGCACCGATAGCCCGTTTAACGGCGGACTCACTTAATGTTAACTATATTGAAAACTTTAATTAATGACAAAGATCTACTCTTCACAAATTATCTCAGAGAAAAAAAACCTTTTTTGCGGAATCAGAAATGCGGGATTGATCATGCGGGATCCCGCACGTTAGCGGGATTGAAAAACATAACTCAATTATTTTAAGATCGCACTGCCTAATATTAATAAGTGATTTCCGGTTGAATTTTTGAACTTTCTCGTTTAATTCGTGACTTTTGTATACAATTTGTATGGAAAATAATTTTGTTATCAGTTTTAAACTGACAGACAACTAAATAAATTTTATATTTGATCTAAGTTGAAGTAAGTTGATTGAATAGACTTTAAAACTAATAAAAATGTTAATTTGTCGAATCAGAAGGAAACAAATTTTATGATTCAAAATTTGTTATATTATTATTAAGTACTGTTCCGTATACATATCTGATTATATAAAAGTTTAAAACATCATTACATTCAATTTATAATTAATAATGAATGAGTATTACTTTACTTAAAAATAATAATTATAAGCAATTTACTTGTCTTTGTTTCATTTTCTTTTCACAATACCTACTTCATAAACGAAAAAATATTATAAAAAATCTCAATCGTGCAAATCCCGCAGGCTCCGCGGGATTGATGACCTCAATCTAGGGAATGCAAATCCGTATATGTTACGTTTTCCGGATTTTTAAATACGGATATTTGGTCAAATCCGGATTATCCGGATATTACGGATTTTTTATAAAAATATTTTCTTTTTTATAAAAATACATAATTTCTGTCCATAGTTCACTAATGTGAAAAATATCGAACGGTAAAAAAACGCTTATGAGAACACACAGTAGAGAAGTCATATTATGTTCTATTCCGAAGCGTTAGAACAATCGCGCGATAAAACGTCGAAAAAGCGCTCGTGCGAACGATTTTTAACGTTAATAAAATAATGATTGATTACAAACTCTGAAGAATAAAACTAAAAATCATACTCTTTATAAAATTATACAAATAATTGACAAACAAAAGCACCTAACAAAAAAAAGAAATATAGGGTCCTTCTTAAATAGTGCACGAAATTTGAAGGGGTCAATGTACTCATGCATACAGACAACTTTTACTATGGTACCAACATTGAAATCGCAAAAAAAAACAGCTATCCCATACATTTTGATCTATTCGATTTTAAAATTTTCTATGGAACAGCTGATTTTTTTTTCTCGTTTTCAATGTTGGTACCATAGTAAAAGTTGTTCGTATTTATAGAAGAATTTATTTATACTTTTTAGTCTGGTTTTACTTTTCCGTTTTAATGTTTTTAGTCCGATTTATATAAATTTTAGTCCATTTTAAAAACGTGTATTTAAAAAAGTTTTTTTTTCAGTAAATTTTAATATTTTTAGTTAACGAGCTAAGACTAAAAATATACCATCTCTTATCGGAGCACTCGATTCAAACGAGCTCAAACTCAATGGGGTTGCATGGTTTTATTACAAAGTTTCAATGGCCTTCTTCCGGCTCCATCATCAGACCCTGGACACTATTTCTCAACAATGTAATCGTCAAGACGATTCAAACGACCCCAAATTCGATGAGGTAGAGTGGTTTGATTAAAGAGTATCTGTGTCCTTCTTCCGGCTCCATCATCAGTCCCTGGAAACTATTCCCCAACAAAGAACTCGTCAAGACGATTCAAACGAGCCCAAACTCGATGAGGTTGCATGGTTTAATTATAGAGTTGCAATTACCTTCATCCGGCTCCATCATCAGATCCTTGGACACTATTTCCCATTAGAGTACTCGTCAAGACGATTCAAACGAGCCTTAACTTGATGGGGTTGTATGGTTTTATTACAGAGTTCCAGTGGCCTTCTTCCAGAGTCATCATCAGACCCTGGAAAGTATTTCCCAACAAAGTACTCGTCAAGAAGATTCAAACGAGCCCAAACTATAGGTAGATGGGATTGCATGGTTTTATTACAGAGTTCCAGCGGCCTTCTTCCGACTCCATCATCAGACCCTGGACACTATTTGTCATCAAAGTTATCGTCAAGACGTTTCGAACAAGCCCAAACTCGATGGGGTAGCGACGTTTTATTAAAGAGTTCCTGTGTCTTTCTTCTGGCTCCATCATCAGACCCTGGAAAGTATTTCCCAACAAAGTACTTGTCAAAACGATTCAAACGAGCCAAAACTCGAGGGATTTGCATGGTTTAATTATAGAGTTGCTATGACCTTCTTCCGGCTCCATCATCAGATCCTTGGAAACTATTTCCCAACAAGATTCAAACGAGCCCAAACTCGATGGGGTAGAGCGGGTAGAGTGTGGTTTTATTAAAAGAGTTCCTGTGTCCTTCATTCGGCTCCATCATCAGATCTATTTTCCAACAAAGTACTAGTCAAGACAATTCAAACAAGCCCAAATTATGGGTTTGCATGGTTTCAATATTGAGTTCCTATGGCATGGCTTTCCAGCTCCATCATCAGACCCTGGACCTCGTCTCCTATCAGAGTACTTGACAAGACGATTCTAACGAGTCCAAACACGATGGGATTGTATGGTTTTATCATAGAGTTCCTGTGGCCTTCTTCCGACTCCATCATTAGATCAGCTTAATGACACCATAATGTTGTATTGCCTTTTAGTTTTGACCTATGTTAAAAGTTTCAAGTCTCTAGCTCATCGCAAAGCTAGTATAAAATCGTTTGCAAACTTTGTGGACAAACAAACAAGAAAGCAACCAAAAAAAAAATGTGTTAAAATAGCAACCACCAAGCTAGTGCGAGAAACGATGTGTTCCACTTATAGCAACTGCAACTGCAATAATAGCAAACACTCGATTGCTCTAAGTGGAATACTTCCAAGAAACTTGCTCTTTTTAATTTTTTATAACTATTTCTTATTATTCGAAAAATCCGAATTTGATTTACAAATCTAGATTTGGAAGTCTAGTAAAAATGTGCGGATATCCAGATTATCCGGATTGCATTCCCTACCTCAATCCCACAAGCTTGCGGGATCGTGATTCTGATGCGGGATTGGATTCCCTAGTTACAAAAGTAAAGACTGCGGTGAGTATGTGTGTGTAATTGTTTATTAGCTTATACTAAAACTTACTGCAGCTAGTTGAGGTATAGGAAACAACTGGTGTGTTGATTCAGTTTTTTGTGGAGTCTCTGACAATGCCAAAAGCAAAGCTAGTATTGAAACGCGTTGCTTTAAAACAAACTGAAACAAATACAATCAAAAGTGTAGTAAGTTTCCATGTATTAGGACACTTTCATAGTATTATAAGGACAATCACTTACCGAGGATTTTAATTTGGTATGATACTCATTGAATTTATCAACATCTCTTGTGGAAATATTTGTCAGTCTTGATTGAATTTTCTGACAAAGTAGCCTCTCATCAAGGTTTGTACGAGTGTTTTCACAAGTTGATGATAAATATGAAACTGCCAGTTCGTAAGCACCATCTGTAAAATAGATTAAAAATGTTTTATCCATTTGTACTTTTAACACAATACCTATAATCCGCGCGCGATGAGAATGGTAAGGGACCTTGTCAAAGTAAATTGAAAATGACTGTAAAGCAGTAGTGTGGACCTAAAGGGACCAACATTCTTACCTTTCTTAATTTTACTAACTAAATCTTTGAAATAATCTTGAATATTATTCATTTATAAAAATAAGTGGAATGTTTCACTAGTAAAAAAATATTACTTGACAAAGTAAATTTTGAATATAGAACTTTACCTGGATCAGATGACAAACTAACACATAGTTTATGTAGCAGAGCTGCAAAATTACTTGATGATAAATCCATTTTGGCAGTAATGCAACAAGTATAATCAAAAGTAATTAAATAATCATCATTCCATTCCAATGCCGATCTTTACTTTATTTATCGTTTATTTATTTTGGCAAGGAAACTCAATCAATTCTATCCTCTCTTGTCTATCTATCTTGCTTGCTCTCGCTGAATCGCTCGCGCTTGTTGATTTGATTGATGCTTGACTTATGCAGAGGCGCGTTCCAAACCTACACTCCGAGTGCAACCTATCCACAACCGAACGCTCTAAAGGCGTTCCAAACATTAGAGCGTGACGTTCGGTTGACACAACCGTGTCGTTCCAAACGTCAGAGCGTTGCAACCAAACAACCATCAAAAATGATGGTTGTAAAACGCTCTGACGTTTGTCTATAGAAAAAATGTCAATGTCAAATTGACATTATTTTGTATTTTGATGTTTTTGAGTCTAATTCTTAAAATAATCATGGTAGATCCTCAAAAAACGGATTTTATTTGATTTAGAATAAAGAAAAGTTTAAATTATTCGTATTCCAAATGGAAAATGAAGAATTTGTATTGACATTGACATTTAAAGTTCTTGGTCGTTCCAAACCTTAGAGCGAGTTAAAAAACAACCAAACAACCGACGCTCAAACGTTCTGAACGCAACCCAGAGATTTTTTTATTTGATGATTTTGATGACCGACCGCCGAACACCGCACACCGCACTCTGAGTTGCGTTCAGAACGTTTGAGCGTCGGTTGTTTGGTTGTTTATTAACTCGCTCTAAGGTTTGGAACGACCAAGAACTTTAAATGTCAATGTCAACACAAATTCTTCATTTTCCATTTGGAATACGAATAATTTAAACTTTTCTTTATACTAAATCAAATAAAATCCGTTTTTTGAGGATCTACCATGATTATTTTAAAAATTAGACATAAAAACATCAAAAATACAAAATAATGTCAAATGACATTGACATTTTTTCTATAGACAAACGTCAGAGCGTTTTACAAGCATCATTTTTGATGGTTGTTTGGTTGCAACGCTCTGACGTTTGGAACGACACGGTTGTGTCAACCGAACGTCAAGCTCAAATGTTTGGAACGCCGTTAGAGCGTTCGGTTGTGCTTAGGTTGCACTCGGAGTGTAGGTTTGGAACGCGCCTCTGTGCCGCCTGCCGCACTCCGCAGAACAGTTTGTTTTGTTTTTTGACATTTGACAGTAGTTTTTTTTTCGTTCCATAGGGCCGCGTTCCGAACCTACGCTCCGAGTGCAACCAAACGCTCTAACGGCGGCGTTCCAAACATTAGTTAGAGCGTGACGTTCAGTTGACACAACCTTCCCGTTCCAAACGTCAGGGACCTCACAATGAGCTCTTTATTTTGTGTTGTCATATCGATCGATTATGGAACAAGGACCACAAGAGCAGGGGGCTTACCATCAGCAAATAAGAAACCATTCAGTTCAAAAGCAGGCCGTAAAAAAGACTGCTTAAGGCCTGCTTTCATACTAACAGTTGAGATCATGGTACGAAAAAGTAAGGCCGTTCAATATAAGTCCTGCTATAAGAGCTCATAGTAAGGCCCCTTATATGTGAAATGTACTTACCTGCCCTGACTTCCTAGACGCTTCCTGGGGCCTTACTATGAGCTCTTATAGCAGGACTTATATTGAACGGCCTTACTTTTTCGTACTATGACCTCAACGGTTAGTATGAAAGCTGGCCTTAAACAGTCCTGTTTAAGGCCTGCTTTTGAACTGAACGGTTTATTATTTGCTGATGGTAAGCCCCCTGAAAGCGACGCTAGACTATGGTTTTATAATACGCCTGGGACCTGCGGGTCTACCGGCTAAAAACAATGAAGTTAATGTTAACTGTAAGTATGTGAGACATTGCTACTTTGTTTTGGCACAAATAAAAACTTACCAAAGAAAAGAAGCAATGTATCACATACTTACAATTAACATTAACTTCATTATTTTTAGCCGGTAGACCCGCTGCCCCACCCCCTGAATGTAATTAGATAACAATATTTGTAGTCGATTATTTTTTGGAAAAAAGTCTCTATGTTTCTACCCTGGGGGCTTACCATCAGCAAATAAGAAACCGTTCAGTTCTAAAGCAGGCCTTAAACAGGACTACTTATGGCCAGCTTTCATACTAACCGTTAAGGTCATAGTACGAAAAAGTAAGGCAGTTCAATATAAGCCCTGCTATAAGAGCTCATAGTAAGGCCCCTGGCCGCGCGCATGCTTCCTAAAAACTAATCAAACCGATGTCTAACATGTTTGTAATGATGCCACTTACGATCCTGTTCACCATTTATTCAATTTGCGATCGATTATTTTTTGCGACTGGAAATCATTGTATGGGAGCCCATATGTTCAGGGTGGCACATCTCCCAGAAGCTTCCTACTACGCAACCCAGAAGACGATATTTGATAACACCAATGTAATGGCTATCTTGTCAATGTGGTCTTGCCCCAATACGCTATAGATTGAAAATGAGCTTCTTGGCCGACGGTCCAATATAAGTCCTGCTATAAGAGCTCATAGTAAGGCCCAGTTCAAAAGCAGGGTCTTACTATGAGCTCTTATTGCAGGACTTATATTGAACTGCCTTACTTTTTCGTACTATGACCTCAAAGGTTAGTATGAAAGCAGGCCTTAAGCAGTCCTGTTTAAGTCCTGCTTTTGAACTGAACGGTTTCTTATTTGCTGATGGTAAGCTCCCTGGGGCCTTACTATAAGCTCTAATAGGAGGACTTATATTGAACTGCCTTACTTTTTCGTAATAGGACCTCAAAGGTTAGTATGAAAGCAGGCCTTAAACAGTCCTGTTTAAGGCCTTCTTTCAAACTGAACGGTTTCTTATTTGCTGATGGTAAGGGTCCCCCCAGACCTACCGGTTTCTTTTCTTTGCTTTGATGTTCGGCAATGGACCGCCGGCCAAGAGGCTCATTTTCAATTTATCGCATATTTTCAATATAAGTACATTTCACATATATGTATGTTCTTGAGAGCTTTGTTCCTTAAACGATCCTTATGAAAACACAAAAAAATAGTTCAGGGGGCTTACCATCAGCAAATAAGAAACCGTTCAGTTCAAAAGCAGGCCTTAAACAGGTCTGCTTAACGCCTGCTTTCATACTAACCGTTGAGGTCATAGTACTAACAAGCACTGCAGTTCAATATAAGCCCTGCTATAAGGGCTCATAGTAAGGCCCCAGGTCAATGATGCTAGTGATACTAGTCTTCGATCAAAAATAACCTAGATGTCCAGTCCGAGTCTCAAAAATGGCACCTCAAATAGCGTCGCACATACAAACTGTGCGCTTATTTTGCACAAGGCGTAATAATAAAAGCTGTGTTTTTGCACAAAATAAGCTTATTTTGTACAAAATAAGTAATATAAAATGTGAGTTTGTACAAAATAAGAGGCGATTATGTACAAAATAAGCGCCAAGTTTGTATGTGGGACGCTATTTGAGGTGCCATTTTTGCGTACTTTTAGTTCGTGAAGCGTTATGTAGGGTATTCTTGATCGAAGATCCTAGTGCATACATTTACTATGAAAACCGATGTCATCTAACGGCGTGTTAACACGTGTTAACGGCTGGGTCAGAGACCATACTAACTACCCTTGACTTTAGTTTTACGCTTCGAGGATCGCGGCTTCGTTCCGAAGCGCGTCTTACTCTAAGGTTTTATGCAGATATTAGACGGTTCATTTTTCGTTCATTTTTGATGCTTCATCGCAGTGAAGCATCGAAAATCAAGTGTCTAATTATATAGATTCATCTTTCATCGCAATGCGCCTTTTTGATGAAAGTCACTAGACGGCCGTTCGCTTTCATCGGGCAATCGGCCTTTCATCAGTCATCGCATCCGATAGAACAATAAATAAAGCGTGTGAACAGTGCCATTCACTACAGTGAACGGCATGTCGTCAGGGGGCTTACCATCAGCAAATAAGAAACCGTTCAGTTCATAAGCAGGGGGCTTACCATCAGCAAATAAGAAACCGTTCCGTTCAAAAGCAGGCCTTAAACAGGACTGATTAAGGCCAGCTTTCATACAAACCGTTGAGGTCATAGTACGAAAAAGTAAGGCCGTTCAATATAAGTCCTGCTATAAGAGCTCATAGTAAGGCCCCAGGCCTTAAACAGGGCTGCTTAAGGCCTGCTTTCATACTAACCGTTGAGCCTGCCTAGCATGACCGATTTATATCGCGTGATAATAATAATAATAAATTACACTTTATTGCACACACAAAAAGAATTACAGAAAGAAGGACAGTTACAGAGAAAAAAGCATACAAGAGGCGGCCTTATTGCTAAGCAGCAATCTCTTCCAGGCAACCCTTGGGTGAAAAATAAATAAAGATAGGACTATAAGGGGACTAGGGTGCAATTACGGAAGGAATAGTGCGTCTGAGAATAAATATATCTAAAGATAAATACAAATAAAAATAAAAATATATATTAATAGTCAGTCAGAATAAGAGGAAAGGAAATAACTTCTTACTCTATCTCGGAAAGAACTAAGAGTCTGAGCTTTCCTGATATCCTCGGGTAGGGAGTTCCATAAGCGGACAGCATGGACAGTAAAGGAATAGGAGAAGAAATCGGTGGAGTGTTGAGGAATTTCAAGGGTAAGATTTGAAGAAGATCGTAGTTTACACTGCGAAGAGGAAGAGAGATAGGAGAAACAGGCTTTGAGATAAGGTGGTGAGGTTGGAAGGAAAAGTATGGAGTAAAGGAGCGTAAGAGTGTGTAAGTCCCTGCGCCGGCGAATAGGGAGCCAGTTCAATTTAGAACGGAAGTGAGACACGTGGTCAAATTTGCGAAGATTAAAAATGAACCTGATACAGACATTCTGTAGTCTCTCAAGTTTGTCAAGAAGTTGCTCTGACAAATCAGTGTAACAGACATCAGCGTAGTCGATAATAGACAGCAGTAGAGATTGCGCCAGAGTGATTTTGGTGCTGGTAGGCAAGAAATTACGAAGTCGGTTGAGCGACCCATACGCAGCAAATACCTTTTTCCTTACTGACTCTATCTGTGGTCTCCATGACAGATGCTGGTCAAAGACAATACCAAGATTCTTAACTGATTTTGAGTACGGAATTGTAGCGCCCTCAAAGCATATATATATAGCATATAGATATAGCATTTTATAGACACTCAACTGTCAAACTCCTTTGTCTTTTTGACAGTTAAACGTAATATCACGCGATATAAATCGGTCATGCTAGGGGGGCTGGTCATAGTACGAAAAAGTATTGGCAGTTCAATATAAGCCCTGCTATAAGAGCTCATAGTAAGGCCCCAGTAACTTACTTGTGTTTATTTTAAAATGCCTTTATTTTTCGTTTTTAGGCTTTTTTCAAACCGCATCATGCAATATGCAACATTAACAAAAACAATATGAAAACATTATTTTATATTAATTTATTTTGACATTATACTTGCAATTATATATATGTTATTAATACGAATAATTTAAACTTTTCTTTATACTAAATCAAATAAAATCCGTTTTTTGAGGATCTACCATGATTATTTTAAAAATTAGACATAAAAACATCAAAAATACAAAATAATGTCAAACGACATTGACATTTTTTCTATAGACAAACGTCAGAGCGTTTTACAACCATCATTTTTGATGGTTGTTTGGTTGCAACGCTCTGGGGCCTTACTATGAGCTCTTATAGCAGGACTTATATTGAACGGCCTTACTTTTTCGTACCATGACCTCAACGGTTAGTATGAAAGCAGGCCTCAAGAAGTCCTGTATAAGGCCTGCTTTTGAACTGAACGGTTTCTTATTTGCTGATGGTAAGCCCCCTGACGTTTCGAACGACACGGTTGTGTAGTTGTGTCAACCGAACCAAAGAGAATATAATCACTACGTTTACCGAACCGAACGTCACGCTCAAATGTTTGGAACGCCGTTAGAGCGTTCGGTTGTGGTTAGGTTGCACTCGGAGTGTAGGTTTGGAACGCGCCTTAGGTTTGGAACGCGCCTCAGTTCTCTTCTCTTTGATGGACACAGATTATTAATATGTTGTCTTTGGATTTGACTATTTTGCAGGAGTATTTTTTCTTATAGATTGTGTAAACTGTGATGTTTTCTACAATTTTAATGAAGAAATTATTACTTTCAACTTCATTACTATCCAATGAATAAGATTCGAGCGTAAAAATGAGTTTTTCCAGCGATGAAGTCAATTTCCTTGTCTATCGATATCTTCAAGAATCAGGTAAGGTTCAATGAACCAGACGCTAAGGCTGTAAAAGACGAGAGCATTACCTATCTCATGTTCTATGAAAATTTACATAATTTTGGTTAATTCTTGTTTAATTTCATAGGGTTTCACCATTCTGCTTACACCTTTGGCATAGAATCTCATATATCTCAAAGCAATATAAATGGAGCCTTAGTGCCTCCCGCTGCGTTATTAAATATCCTACAGAAAGGCCTTCAGTATACCGAAGCTGAAATCACAATCGGAGAAGATGGTAAATAAAAAAGAATGTACCTATTATGGGTTTGTTGCATGGGTTCTGGGGCCCTACCGACTAACTTACATGGCTATCGTAATCGCTTTGAGAAACATTGCTACTTTTTGGCACAAATAAAACCTTACCAAAGAAAAGTAGCAATGTTTCACATTCTTCTGTCATATGAACAAGTCATAATGTTGAGCTCCAGACTTGACAGAAAATATTCAGAGATTTTGTTCCATTATGAAAATTAAACCAGAAGTAAGTGCCATCTAGAATTTATAAAACAGGTCTTAAAATTCATAAAAATTTCAGGAACTGAAACTCGCCTTACCGAAAGCCTAAGCTTGATAGATGCAGTCACACCAGATATCGTTGCTGCTCGCCAAAATGCTCATAATGCACAGAAACAAGCCATCAAGGCCGAGCCAGGCTCTGGAGGGGAGCAAAATGGTGTTGATGTAAGCCTTGTGTGGTATTGTAATCCTTACTTATAATATTATAAATGCGAAAGTCTGTTTGTTTGTTTGTCCGGTCCGGTGTAGAAGGCCTTTGCCGACTGGCAAACAGACCTTCAAAAATGAGTAAGGCTCAAATAAACCTAACCAAAACTACAAAGTTGGTCTAATACAAAGACAAAATTGTCTCATCTTGTCTGAGAGGCTCACAGAGTCCATTTTCTGCTATTTTATGTAACATAGTAAATAATTATCTTAAGATAATATTAATATTAATAAATATCTGCTCACCTGTAGCTTTTCCAATAGGACTCAGGGCCTGAACCATCGGGAATTTAGCCTAAATGATGCATCCACACTGCAGTTACTTTTTGTGGAGCAATGTTTCTAAATGTTTGTGGACAACATTTACGGCCGAATCAATAACCTATCCTCAGTAAGAGATAGGCCTACTATGGATCTGTTACTAGGCAACTGTTGTTATTTCCCGTCATTTAACAGAAAATATCTAGGCAACAAATCTTTTAGTACGGTGCAATTAGTTTTCAAAATATTTAAGAAAAACTGATAAAACCCAACTTCTTCTTCTTCAACCTCTTTTGCAAGATGTTGCTACATCATACAAAAAACTACTGCTATAATAAGTACCTATAAAAAGAAGCATTGCAAATGCAAGAAATCTAAAATTTAATAATAGTAAATAGCTCTTAAGGTGGCACCCCGAGCGATAGTGGTACCGCCGGAAATTTATTTAACATTATAATAATTCTAAGTCACAATTTTAATAATATTTTATGTGGAACTAGCTTCTGCCCGCGACTTCGTCCGCGTGGATATTAGAGAAAATCCTTAGGGAACCTTCAACCAGGATCTGACCAGCCATTTTTACGCATTACGGCTTCCCGTTCCAGTTCCCTTTCCCGTTCCCGTTCCCGTTCGCGTTCGCGTACGCGTTCCCGTTCCCGTCCCCGTCCACCGTGTTGAATCATGGGGTTAAATCATGTCCACCGTGTTGGACTTCAAAATAAATCTCATTTTCGCAATCACCATCCCATAAAACCTCAAGAACGACATCCATATCGATTTTTATGTTTACTCACCCCATTTACCCCTAAGTGGTTGATTTTCAAAATTACAAAATATATGTTTGCCTATTTATTTTTAGATGTGCTCCAACGAACTTTAAAGTTGTAATTTCCATTTTATATTATTTTTTCATACAAAATTTGAACCCCATTTTCACCCCTTTAGGGGTCAAATCATGTCCACCGTGTTGGACTTCAAAATAAATGTCATTTTTGCAATCGTCATCCCCGAAAACCCCAATAACGACATCCATATCTATACTTGGGGTTTTTTACCCCTTTTCACCCCATTTCACCCCAATAGGGGTTCAAATACTAACAATAACAATATACGTTGCGTTAGATGTCTATCCATAAGCCTAAATTATAAATTTAGCGATTTTTACTTCGAAAATAAAGGATTTTCTTCAATACACAACTTCATCCCCCTTTTGACCCCTTCGGGGGTAGAATTTTGAAAAACGCTGAGACCCGTATTTATTTATTTTCAATGGTCAGTCTAAACACAAAATTTGAAGATCCTAGCTTCAAAACTGAGGGACTTTCATACAAACTTTGATCCCCTTTTTTACCCCCTTAGGGGGTGAATTTTGAAAAACCCTTTCTTAGTGCACCCCTAGACCTACTTGCCAAATTTGGAGTCTCTAGACCCAGCGGTTTGGGCTGTGCGTTGATAGATCAGTCAGTCATTCAGTTTACGATTTTATAAATAGATTTTTAGGGCCCACAGTCTTTTTTAGTCGGTTTCGTTACATTCCCTCGTAGTCACTGCCAGAAGTAGATAGCAAAACTGCTAAAAGTGGCCTTTTTTGACACATTTGCTATCTACTTCTACGAATGACTTCTAAAATTACTAAACCTTGGGCCCTAAAAACACCACGTAAAACATTATTAAAATCTTTTTCTTTTAATAACTTATTAAATAAAAACCTCCGAGTCATACAACCGCCTTTATTCATGAAATACCACATTCATGAGGCCGGATAACAATGAAATATCTATTGTATCTCATATTCCTGTACCTGATGGGTTAAACTTGTTGGGCAAGCATTATTTTTATGAATATTTTTTCCAGGGTACTGTGTGCACTACAGCTACCACTACAGGAGGAGCAACAACACCAAGTGTTCCAGAAAATATGGATGTCGACCAATCTATAGAAATACCTGCTAGTAAAGCTACTGTGTTGAGAGGGCATGAGTCTGAAGTGTTTATTTGTGCTTGGAATCCTAGCACCGACCTTCTTGCAAGTGGGTCTGGTGACAGTACCGCCAGGTTAGATTAGATAGAAGGATGTAAAAAGAACCTTAAAAAAAGCCAATAGCCCATTATCAAGACCATTTTTGTCTTTTAGACTATACCTGGGAAATCAATAGCTACTTACCTATATTATGTAAAGTTATTGAAGGTCAAAGTAAAAAATAAGAAATAACATTTCAAATTTCATTTTAAATGTTATTTCTTATTTTTTGTAAGAAACATCAAAATTTTTAGTATTTCAACTAATTCATATCAAAAAATGGTTTCAAAATTTCAACTCGGCTGCTTTTGATATTATAGAATGTGTAGACTTCGGCTTTGTTATGGTTCTTTTTACACTCTGTATGTTTTTTTTTAATTAAATATATTATCAAATATCTTAACTATATGTTACAGGATATGGGATATGTCTGATAACCCTGCAACTACTCCGAATCAGCTAGTTTTAAGACATTGTATTCAAAAAGGAGGAGCTGAGGTGCCAAGCAATAAAGATGTCACATCTTTGGATTGGAATGTTAGTCCTGTATACAATATAACAAATTGTTATCCTGTAGTTTCAGTTTTTAAGAAAATGCCTATTGCATATCATGTTTACAATTTTGGTATAATTGCAGAGTGTTTATATCATTATCTTATGTTGTAGTGTGATGGCAACTTATTGGCTACTGGGTCATATGATGGTTATGCTCGTATTTGGACTACTGATGGGACATTAGCATCTACACTAGGACAACACAAAGGTCCTATATTTGCATTAAAATGGAATAAAAGAGGAAATTACATTCTGAGTGCTGGGGTAAGTAGTCACATTGTACTTTACGTGGACTACCAGTAACTACCAAACATAATGTGGGTGCATTACATTAATGAAACTTTCAGGTTGATAAAACAACAATAATATGGGATGCTGCAACAGGGCAATGCACACAACAATTTTCCTTCCATCATGCACCAGCTCTTGATGTCGATTGGCAGACCAACACATCCTTTGCATCCTGTTCTACAGATCAGTGTATTCATGTGTGCAAATTGAATGCTGATAAACCAATAAAGAGCTTCCATGGGCACAATGTAAGATAACATTATTTTTTACTGTAACTTGAGATATGGACTTCTGATGGCTGATGATGATTAATAAGTTATTATTTGTATGTTTCAGAATGAAGTCAATGCAATAAAGTGGGACCCTCAAGGTCAGTTATTGGCATCCTGCTCAGATGATATGACTCTAAAAATATGGTCCATGAAACAAGACACCTGTGTTCATGATCTACAAGCACATTCTAAAGAAATCTATACCATCAAATGGTCTCCAACAGGCCCAGGAACACAAAACCCCAACATGAATTTGATTTTGGCTAGTGCATCCTTTGACTCCACTGTGCGCCTATGGGATGTAGAAAGAGGAGCATGTATTCACACATTGACTAAGCACACAGAACCAGTCTACAGTGTAGCCTTTTCCCCAGATGGAAAATTTCTCGCTAGCGGATCGTTTGATAAGTGCGTACACATCTGGTCAACGCAGTCAGGAGCATTAGTGCACTCGTACAAGGGCACTGGTGGAATTTTCGAAGTGTGCTGGAATTCTCGTGGTACTAAAGTTGGAGCTAGTGCTAGTGATGGTAGTGTGTTTGTGTTAGACTTGCGCAAACTGTAGTAGATCCTAAACATAGCATGAAACTCAACATGCTATCACATACTTTTGTTTCAATACTTCAATAAGACATTTTATTAGATTTGTAGTATTACGGGCTGAAATGAAATATTAACACAGTATTTTTTCATTACTTGTATGTACAGATAATGTGACTCATTGATTTAATTTAGATTTTAGTGTTTGATACACAAACCAATATAATATCTTCATTTCAATGCATTTATGTTCCTTTCGAAAATCGAGACTCATCTGTTACACCACTTCACAGTGGAGATGTTTTTTTTTCTTTGTCAGTCTAAAATGTTTAGTTGATTTGATTATAATGCTGTAGTGCTATAAGATTAATATTTAGTATTTAATTAATAAGGAACTGTCACAGTAGTGTGATTTAATAGTTTATTATAGTGTATCAATATTTTTATTTTGTATCTATAAATAGATTATAAACTTAATGTATTTTTTTCATTTGAAAACCTATCTCTCATCATAATAATTAAGAGAATACTTAATTGCAAAATAAAAGTTTTTAAGTTTATAAATTTTTTATTTATACTACAACATGGGTCTCTTATATGCTAACAAATCTTCATGTCTGTATAGTGTATGAAGCTTTTCATACATATATTTGAAAAAATACAACAAATTGTCATATTGTCCTTTATAGGGTTTACAATGTGGGTGCTCATTATTGCAATCATGCACAGGGTAGTGCGATGTATGGTAACTCTGGTAATCAGGACTACGTCCCCATGCACATAAATGTAATTCTGACAATAATTGATGCAAGGCCTCAACAGTAGACAGGTACCAACGTGGACTACCTTTTTGATGTCGCCAAAATTGTGATGGTCTGTTTTGGACGACTACTTTAGGTAATTTTTGAAGCCTTTCATCGGCAAAGATACCTTTGCTTTGATTCCAAGTACTATCTATTAAGACAACACGGTTAATAGGTAATTCTTTAACATGATGTATATCTTCCTTTAGAAACTCTTTCCCAACTATTTTAGTTCTAAGTGTGCCAATATTATAACCATGTGGTAGTTCAGAAAGAATACTCTCTGCATATGACACATTTGGTTTGTTAGAAAATAGTTCACTAACAGTTTTTGCTTCCGTGCCTGGGTAAAGTAATACAGTTTTACCATTTAATTCATAGTCTGGTATTTCTGGATAAGTATATACGTTGACATCGCCAGGAGCTAAGACAGCGGCATGAGCCGCTGTGCTTTTTCCATCAATTTCACGTTTGTGTTTAATTATATCAACTTTTATTGGTAACTGAAATAAAAGAAAACTGATTCAATAAGCAATTCAGGCTTCTTTGTGGTTATTTTTTTATTATTTGCTTCCTACACAATAATTTTACCCTGTAGTTTCTTACAAACCTTACTTACCTTACAAACAGGAATACAGCCTTCTAATGGTAATACAGGGACAAAACAAGTATAACAAAAATACATTCTAGACTTTCCACATTTTGGGCAAGCACTTCGGTTTTGTAGGGCAACAAGGGGTTCTGAATTCGCAATTTTCATCCCTTCAAAAGGGCTATCTTCTCGACTTCTAGCTTCTAAACTTTTAGGATTCATTTTGGGAATATCTGTTACTGCCGAATGGCACAGAAAGAACCAATAATCATTAAAATTATGAGTATAAAATAAGATCTTATCTGGTTAAAGACGAGTCAATAGAGCATTAGAGCTAATTATTTTTATTTAATTTTTTTTTTTTTTTGAGTCTGAAAATGCCCCCGATGATGATGGATGGGGATTAATGGGAATGGGGATGATGTCCTTTTGACATCTGTCATTTTTTTGACTGCCATGACAGTCTATGGCCGCGTTCCGAATCACGCTACACGCTAATAGCGCTGTTAGCGCGAATCCGACCAAATTAAATATACACTAAATATTACACAAATAGGTATTTGTGTATGAGTGGGTCTCGAGCTTCCTTATAGACTATAGAGAAATTCTAAGCATGCCATATTTTAAAGCATAATAGCAGCAATCAAACTTCCAGACATAATAATAGCAGCCACGAGTTCGTTACCATCCGAGTTGTTTTATGCAGGGACCGGAATATCGATATTTTTTTAGTATCGATATCGGAGCTGATATTTTGGTATCGATACTGATATCAGTATTTTATTTCAGTACACGAATATCGATACTTTTTAGAAAATTATCAGTATTGATACCGATAAAATGCCTTCTGCGCTTTCAATTTTTTTTATTTTCTTTAGTTTTTTTTAGTTTTCGCACTTCGGATCAGGGCTTGGAAACCGGTAATAATTTTTTGAACCGGTTCGACGAAATTGAATGAATTAATTAGTTGCATGCTAGCTGCTTGAGCGCTGTTGCCGTACCGTACCTCTCCGCAACCCGCCCGCCCCGCAGCGCGCAAACATGCAACGTCGCTTCGCAGCCTAGCATATCAGTACTGGGTATCGATAAAATTATCGATACAAAATACCGGTACTTTATATTACCGATACAAATATCGGTATTTAACTCAGTTATCGATACCGTTATCGATATTTTTGTAAAAACATAAAACTTTTATGTGTGTGAGCTGGCGACACATGTCTACAGCTTACACATGCCGCTAAGGCAAACCAGTGAGATTAGGGTTTAAGAGTATAGTCAGAAAACTCAGAAATTTAGAGCCTAATTGCAGCCATGAGATCCAAAAAAACCAACCATCACACTCAAATACTGTTGAAACTAAGAGCATAAAACTGTGTGCGAGCTGGAGACACGTGTCACTGGCTTGCACAGTTGTATTTTCGTAATTATTTAAGCTACGATTATTATGTTATTATCTATACCTCAAAATTCTCAGTCGAATGTAAAATGTATAGCAAAGGAAATCACCCATTTTATATGGCGGTCTAGGATAAAAAAAAAGTCGGCGGCCAGGAATGAATTACATTTCATTTTAATGGTGATAAGAGTAGAAATATTTCTTTGTATGGCGACAAGGCTGTAATGAATTTGTGAACAGAGATATACAACGATCTTTAAATGAAAAAAAATATGTCGTCCAACTATAGGTATTTCGTGGATCTCGATAAGATTATTTAGCTGTTTTCAACTGAATGATACCACCTGATACTTCAGGTGCTGAGTAGGTAAGCGACCTGCAGGTTTTACGACCAGGTTTTTGCTTACAAGTACGGAATCCAGGTGCCAGCCCCGAAAACACTTGCAAGACCTTAAAAGTATTTTACTTGCTTGGACGCCCTCACCATTGCAAAGACACACACTATTTAATAATTGAGCCCTTCAAAGTATGATTAGGCGGTTAAGGTTTACCTGTTAAGTAACATAATCGCTTAAAAGTAGTTTTCTTTGCCATAACCATTTTGATCCTTATTTGTATGGCATTTGTGATTAATCTTCAGCAAGTATTTTACTCGAGCACCGAAATACTTGCAAGATCTTCAAAGTATAGGTATTACTTGGACGCACCAATCTAGTATTTTGAGCCCTTCAAAATATGTTTACGGAATTATCTGATGGGATTAGGTACCTTAATCGGTTATTAAGTACCTACCATTCAATTATGTCACTGTGATCAACGCCGTCAAGACGGGGAGCGATCACTGATTGGTACGTGGCACATTGAATATCAACCCAAAGCTGGAAAGATCTCGACTATTCTCGACTGATAAAATCCACGCTCCGACCATTACCGGCCCATATCCAAAACCCCGAAAGCTTTCAACTCGAACTTCAGAACCGCATCGAAGCCCTTGAGAACAGCATAGATGTGAACGATCTAAGCAAAATGGTGGTGGATACTGTCCTTACGGTACGGTAGGGTTAGGGAATGCAAACCGGTTTCACCGAAACCGAAAAAAACAGGTTTTTCGGTCGATTTCACAAGCAAAATAAAACGGTTTTTCGGTTTTTTTGTATGATTAAAGTTTCATGCTCTGCAATACATATAAAACGAAAATGCACCGCCCCATTTTGATTGAAAGCTTTACGTAGTTCAGTTTAGTAACCTACTTTTGTGCAGCTGAATGGGTCGAAGGTTTTTATAGCGAGTAAGTAAGTAAAATATGAATATTTATTATTAATACAGCAAAAAAAGTTATTTTTTTATATTTAAAGAAAGATATTTGGTAAATACAATTTTATAATAATACGTAAAAAATAAATTTTTATTTACAGATTTAAATAAGTAAATAATAACAAAATAACATAATATATATTTATATATATTATGTTATTTTTGGATATTTAAGGATTTTTAGTAATATTCATATAAAAAGGAGTATTTGTCGAGTTACTTACTTAATTAAAAAAAGATTTCTTTTACAGCTAGCCCTAGAATATACTGAAAATGTTAAGCATTTTCAAAATAAATCAGGTGTATGGTGATTCAAATATTAAACTACTTAAAAAAATAAAAACATAAATAAAATACGCGCTTGATTAAAGAAAAATCCATTAAATACACAAATTGGAATACTTGAAAAAGAAAAATACCTCTAAGAATCTCTATTATTCTTTTATTTTTAAAATAATAATAAAAGAAAATATAATAGGGATGTTGACTAATGAATAAAATAACGAAATACTAATAAAAATCGTAAACATATTAAACTTTTAGAGTAGCTTGTATACCTCTTATTTATATATATTGCATATTATTTGTTTTATGACCCTTCAAAGTTGGGTGGACAAGTCCATTTAAAAAGTATAAAATTTATTAAAATAAATGATACCTTTAATTAGTCCGTAAAATGTATAGCAAATTTGTCGAAGAAACCATTTTGATAAACACAATATTTAATATAGCTGCTGAACAAATTTCCTATGCGTTGCATACAAACTTGCAAGGCGTGACGTCATAACGTGCAAGCCATTAGTATGGAGCGTTTTTGATCGAGTCCATTTGTGTGCATTTCACACTGTGATATCTCGGGCAGTTTTCATGCTAGCGAATTAATTCTTTTACCAATGTTTCTTTTTTTGAGAGGTAATTTATGTAACATAAAATAAAAAAAATAGTCAACATCCCTATTGTTTGGCTAATAAAAAAAATTATTCGTTACCGTTGCAAAGGAAGTTACTTTTTTATCAAATATAAAAATTACCCAAAAACATCTGAAAAAATCGTAGTTACATGCGCGCTTGTGACGTTTGCCTTGTTGTGTCTTTTTGTGACTGGCATTTTTTGTTCTTCTAATAATTTACTAATATTTTTTTACTTCTACGTCATAGTTTTTAAGTTTCTTTCAAAACAGTTACATAAAAGTTAGTGTTATAATGGATATTTATTTTGGAATTGGCTATTTATTACCTTTCATTTGATACCCATATTGTTGTAATAAAAAAATATATATTTCCATAGGTGTATAAGAAATTGACGACACGCAATAAATATTATTTTTTGGATATTTATTGTTAATTAAGAAATTTGTACGTTATATTTTTTCAAATCTTCATTCTGTGAACTTTGTTTAACTTTGTTGAACATATTTTTTGTTTGCAAATAAGAACATCAGTATAATATTTACGGTGACTTAAATAAAAAATTGAAAATATTGGTAATTGTGTAATTTTTAAGAAACTTCTTAATAACTTGCATTTATTATACAAGAAATGAATTCTACGTCATTGATTTATCCGAAAATGATACCAAACTTGGCTTAGTATCTGAACATAGGCAGTTATTAACCTCGGACTTCATTATAGCAGAATTCCCCCTTCCCCACCTGTTTGAAGAATCAAGGTGGCTACACTTCGTAAACCCATCTAAGGATCTATCCTACCAAAGGAAATCTTTGGTTTAGCGATAGCCGTATTCTTCGTTTTTTTTTGCCTTCTACAGATGAGACAACATACCATAGAAGTTTTTGATAATTATTAGAAGCAAGATCGATTGGCGTCAAAAAAAATGTAAAATAGCCATCTTCTTGCTAACTGTACATTTTTTGATAAATTGTGAATGGGGATTCTCTTAAAATTGAAAACATGTTTACCAAATCAATAAAAATGTATTATTGCACATGTTCCAATAGTTTTCTTGAAAACCGGTTTTAACCGGTTTTGGATTCAAAACCGAAAAAAAAACCGGTTTTCAATTCACTTCGGTTTTGCATTCCCTAGGTAGGGTCCAAGTTCTATAAGACCCGCCTTCCCAAGCTAAAGAAACTCTCCGACCACACACTCCTACTGATGGATCAGAGACGTGAAATGAGGCTCCAGAGTTCAGCGGATGCTCATCGCTATCGGCAGCTAAATATGCAGATATCTAAGTCTTTAACGAGCGACCTCGCTCGCAGGTTCCACGACTTCCAACCTCCCGAACTAGCCGGGTTCCGAAAAGGTTTTAGCACCATAGACCACATCCATATTGATTTATTGATATTAGGCAAGTCGAAGTTTACATTGGGATCAATGCATCGATCATGTACACCTCGTCTCTAATGTACTCGCTGCAATACGATCGGGCTAGTTTGAGCTGGTAAGTGCCCAAAAAAAAAAAAAAAAAAGCACAGTTTATCAAGCCGCCTGTAAAGCCTCTAACTTGGCTTAACGACTGCTATCAGATGACAACAACCGGGACCGATGGTTTAAAGTGCTCTCCGAAGCACGGAAGCGCTCAGTTGTGATGCCACTTCACGGTCACCCATCCGACACCTGGCCGGACCGAGCGTTGCTTAACAAACGTGATCGAGTACGATCAGTCTGTTAAGTTCCGCCATGAGCGCTTCATAATGATAATGGTGAGACAGTTCGACTCCTAACGACTCTCGTTTCTATCGTTTAAGAGTATTGGGCACTGAGCACAGGAGAAAATGGGGCGCGGGAGGAGACTGCTAATATTGTACTACCAAAATAATAATGATGACTTTGACGCCATAGTAAAAAATAGTTCGTTTTATGTGTACTTTATAAATGTGTAATTATTATTGATGGCCGCTAATGAAAAAAAAAAATTAAAATTTTATCCCAGAATGAGTGATCTCCTTTGTCGAAGAAACCATTTTGATAAACACAATATATTTAATATAGCTGCTAAACAAATTTCCTATGCGTTGCATACAAACTTGCAAGGCGTGACGTCATAACTAGGAAGCCATTAGTATGGAGCGTTTTTGATCGAGTCCATTTGTGTGCATTTCACACTGTGATATCTCGGGCAGTTTTCATGCTAGCGAATTAATTCTTTTACCAATGTTTCTTTTTTTGAGAGGTAATTTATGTAACATAAAATTAAAAAAATAGTCATCATGCCTAGCCTATTATAAGCAAAAACCCGTTTTCCGGCCAAAAAATTCAAAATAATGGCTCGGAAGCGGCTAATGGCAGCCAATCTCAAAAGCAGATGTCGCTAGTGAGTTTGGGGGTCATGCTATCTGTCAAACTCATAGATATCTCTATGTTTCTGTGTAAATATTGGGTAAATTTAACACACTTTTTTAGAAATTAAAAAAACAAACAAAAAATTAATCAGTTCCTCTACCAGTCAACAGATGGCCCTGACCTGACCCAAGAAAAATTAATTTAGTTCCACTAACGGTCAAGAGATGGCGCTGGACTAAGAAAAAAAAATAGTTCCACTATCGGCCAAGAGATGGTGCTGAGTGCTGACCTAATACTGCAATAATAATTTTATTATTCTACAGCAGGCTAATATTATGATATAGGTACTAGTAGGTTTCTATAAATCTTGACTTGTAATTTTTTTGGGAGGTAACCGCTATGACATGAAATAAATTTTAAGTAATTTAATTTAAAGCTGATTGCTTTGACTATATAAAACTGTGAAAGCCACACGATACCGCGATTCAGCATGGGATAGCGACATCTATCGACTGTTTGACAAACGAAAAATGAGCGCCATCTGTCAAATCAATCCGCAACTAAAATCTTAGGCCGCGCTCCCTTGTAGTGAGTCAATTACTAAGTGAAAAGCCCCTGGTGTATTTATTATGATGGTACGGAAACTCTCGGTGCGCGAGTCCGACTCGCTCTTGACCGGTTTTTAACTTATTATTCATTTGCGTTCCTTTACCACGAATTTCGTTCCTTTTCAGACATCTCGGCGTTCTAAATCTCCAATCTCTACTGGCAACACTGCTTACCTCTAGTATTTTTCATCTATTTTCGTTCCTTACGTCAAAGTGTAGTGAGTGATTTCTATTTGTGATTTTGTTCGAAGATTTACGTGTAATTCAGTTATATGTTGAGGGCAAGGGTATGTTTTAGAAATATATAATTTTATACCCTTCAGTGTTTGGCTTTCATATTAATAAATAACTATATATTTCATTTTTCGTCTTTTTCAAGATAGTGACGCCATTTTGTTGCGCCGGCTGATCGCAGTTATTATTTTTTTATAGCAAATTGGGTAGGGACACTTATCTAGAATTTATATGATATGTCCAAGATTAATTCTGTATTTAACTTGTGTACCTACTTAGATATACAATTTATTTTTATTACATAAGCTGTTTGGTTTAGTCTGTATCTCAAGTTTTAACAAATTGATTTAGTTGGTAGGTACCATTATACCTACCTACTTTGACTTGATTTACATTCTGCTGCATGCAGAGGCTGCAGGTACAAGTCACTAAAAGATCTAGATTCTACATAGTAAAATAGTTTCATTTCCTAAAGAACATAGAACACCACACTATATTAATCAATATCATTTCTTTTGTCTATGACAGGTATCTACCTTACCAGGCTTCTCCCTCTAAAGACATGTGTTTTGATATGATTTAGAAATATTGAGTTAGTTTCCTATTTTTCAGGGAGGCAATGAATAGTTTTATAGTAAAATAATGACAATTTCAATGAAAGAACAAGATCCAATGCCCGGGGAAGTAAGTATAGTTTTGCATTTCTAATTTTAGGTAATACAGCTTTATTAAAATTTTAAAGTGATAGCAGTGCTATCATTCCTGTCAAACATAAATGCCCTTATTAAGTCTGAGTGTATAAAATGAATCAAATGTGTGTGTTATTTGTTACACATTATTCTTTGTCTGACTAAAAAGTACTTTCAAGTTGATATGGTTATTTAATTCTTCAATGCCCGTGCGGCCCCATTTGGCCGGACAATAATATATAATCTACTGTCTCATTTTCCGGGGGTTGAAGCGTTAAAGTTTTAACTAACCGCCTCTGTGGTCTAGAGGTTCGCCCACCCGTGTAAGACGCAGGGGACCCAGGTTTGATTCCCAGGGGTATGTACGTTTGTACATGGTTTGGTTGAGCTTATTTCAAGTCGGCTTGGCTAGCAAACACCATCTTACCTAAGTCTGACGCCATAACAACAATTTCAGAATTATTGTGTTCCGGCAGTTAGAGGTAAGATAGCCATTCCTCAGTAATGAGGATACCGGGTGTAGTGCACTTCTACTTTCGGCCTTATCACTTAACATCAGGTGAGGTGAAGGCCAAGCACTATCCTGTTGTGCATTAAAAAAAATCATCTTATTTCAGTAATCTATCCCCTGAGTCGGAACTCAGAACCAGCATATTGTAGATTTGTCTAGATTTTTGGGATAAATGATAGGAACTCAAACACTTGGGTTGTAACCGATCTTTCATAAACTTATTCCTTACAATTTTTTTCAAATAAGCATAAATACTTACTTACAATTTCATAGTACTCACTATACTAATTGGTTTTAGTGCGAATAATTATTGCTTATTGAAAAATCAAGTTATTTTGTTATGTGTTTGTTTAGTTAGTATGAAAGTTATTACATAAATAGAATTGTTATAGATGACATTCCCCGAGGCAAAGTTAAAGGCATTAGAGGAAAAAATATCACATTCCCGCTGGGTTGTCCCTGTTTTACCTGAACAAGAGTTAGAAGCATTGCTTGTTGCTGCTACTGATCTAGCAGCAAAAGGTATGAATGCCAAAACTTTATTCCTTGTATGTAAAATTATAAACCATACATCGGTTCATAAAACAATTGTAATAAGGTTAACTAATTAATTGTGTTATTTTATATAGGGGAAGATGGGAGTAACCAATTATGCCAGAGATTTTATAATGATGCCCTCACAGTTTCTTTCACCAAAATTCTCACTGATGATGCTGTATCCTCCTGGAAAAATAACATTCAACAGTGTGTGCGATCCAACTGTGAGAAGTTGGTTAGACTGTGTGCTATAAAGTTGGACGATCCAAGATTTTTGCATTTATTGTCAATGGCTTTCAATCCCAACAATAAGTAAATATTTGATATCATTATTATAACATTTATAACTTAAGTCACTTACAATTTGAAGTGGTAAAAATATGTATAAATATATTTCAGGTTTCACACATTTAATGCATCACGCACTTGCGAAGGCCTTTCTGTTACTACTAGTTCAACTTCTATAGGACAAGGTTCAACACAGGAGCCAGAGGTATTTGCCAAGTCACAAGACCACCGCACACCTAGAGGATGGCTGGTTCATTTAATTAATGTGTAAGTTGATTGGATGTTGGTATAAATTATTGTTAATAGTAAAAGTTTGTTATATTTTTAAAACTTGTGTTCTGTTTAATCAATAGGTTTGGTCAATCTGGAGGCTTTGTAAAGCTGAGGGAGAGGTTTGAATCCATAATGGGATTTCAAAAACCGGATTTGACGGCTTTGGTGAACTCAGAAGAGAAGATTTGTACAGAGACAACTGAAAAGGAAAATGAAGAGATCAAAACACCGAAAGCGGATGAAGTTGATAGTGCACCAATGATATCGGAGAGCACTGATGTAAATCATATTTGAACTGTTATTTTATTAAAACTAAATTCGCGATTAGATCATTCACATTTTATTTTATTTATAGCTATCAACTCCTCGTAGCGAACAGCCGTCGTCATTGGAGCAGTCTACCAATGGCGAAACACGAGTGGCGGCCGTGTGGCAGTTGCTTAGACCGCTTGGCCTCTGCCACGACCTACTCACGCCACACACTGTCACTACGTACCTGTTGCCTATACTGGTATGTATTTGATAAGAAAAATTTATAAGGAAAATCAATTTTGATAAACGACGACCTCACGACTTTTGTGTATGCGATGCGCATTTTCTGTTGTTCCGCATTGTAAAACTTCGGAAGATTATGCAATAAACGCGCTTGTTTTCGTAAATATTTTGTCAGGGGATCAACATTTTTTCTTTTTCAGGAATGTATCCCAACGTTATTAGAAAGTCTTACAGATGAAGAACTTAAAAGAGAAGCTCGCGGTAGCGAAAATAAGACTGATACGGTATCATGTCTGATCCGCGCATGCAAGTATGTGTCGGTCAAAACTCCACAACATCACAGTTTACTGAAATGTAAGTAAAATTATAATGAATTTTACGAGGTTTTTTCGATCTTTTCTTTTGTCAGCAGCAAATAAACTATTACTAGTTTATTTCATTAGCCAATGGTGTTCTTTTTCATTATACATTTTCTCGACCTTCACTTTATTTCGTTTTGTCAATGTTCAATATTATCATCATTATTTTATCATGTTTTACTTTGCATATCATCAATAGTAAAACATGATAAATTATTTATGTGTAGTGAGTAATATAATATGTGTCATTATATTGGAAAAATCATCTCGCATATTCATTTTTGTATGTTTTCATTTAATATAAATTTAATATTCATTTAAAACGCATACAATAGGCTGCACATTGCTGAGAGTACCGTTGTATATCAAGTTAAATGTAATTCTTAAAACAGATGTGTGGACACTGCAGATTGCGTCGTATAGGTAAATGTGGACTAGTAGGAGACTAAATTGTATCTACTCATAAGTTACTCAGCAAAGCAACACTCTCTATAATGTTACAGCAGAATAAGACTTTTAATTAGATATATCATATTTATTTGTTTATTTTTATCTTGGTCCTTAGAACCGGATTTAAATTGGTTAACTTAAAAAACGTACTCTTCCTACATGCTAGTTCACGTTGAACGCGCGCCGGCGCGGCGGACTCGCGATCGCGTCCGCGAGTTGTTGTCATTGGCCGCCATGCGTTTGCGCGGGTGACGACGATCTCTTATTTTTAATGGTATTTTTTACCTAAATGAAATGACACATGAAAGTGACGGCGCGGCGTGCAAGCGATTTTTACCTTAGAGGTGGTAAAGCGGCGGTGTGGTCGATTGTAGAAATCACTGATATAAAGCCTTATGTATGATTAAAATTACGTGATTGCGCCCGCGTCCTCACCTATGAGTCAACGTGAACAAGCACTAGAGCCCTTTAAATGTTTGTGCCCCGACAACATGTATTTCTGAACGGTGTGTAGTTAAGACGTGGAAGCTCACTTTCGTATTTTTAATATTAGTTAGGATTAGGATTTTGTTTAAATACCCATATATATTTATCAACTTTATTGTGGCGTGACGTCACACTACACACTTTTAGTATTGAGCGTTTTTGAACCCCAGCAATAATACTAATAATAATAATAATAAGAATTTATTTCAGACTAAGTCTATATGTTGTTAGTAACAATTTTCTTACGAACTAGTGTTAGTAGCAATAATACGCAATGCCGCAAACATACCGCCGTATGTTACAAACTAATAATCGCAGACACATTATTACTCTGAAACTACTCTACTAAAAGTATAGGTACTCTTCATAAAAAATAAATAAATAATATATTATTAAACTAAATTTAATGTATTTTCACGTCGCATCGGGTGGACAGCTCCATCACGGGTCACTCGGGCCGGCAGCATACCCTGTAGCTGCTTAGGGGCGCAGTATTCATTCCTCCCCTGTGCCGCTACATCGTATGTTACTGCACCCCGCTCGCCTCATCGCTGCACCATTTAGCATGCATGGTTGTCTGCAAGTATTGTTCAAGTGGTGTTTTATGTACAATTGTATTTATGTGACCATTCAACTCTGTTCATGTTTCATTAGATTTAGTAGGTACATACTTTATTTCTCCTATCTAATCTGGTAAACTTCAACATATAGGTATTATGTAAAAATTTAAAAATTGCTTGTAGATATTCAATGATGTCGTCATTGAACTACATAATTATTGAGTTAGGCATCTCAACATGATTTGTATACTTTTATATCCTTAAAGTGGGAAAGATATACAGTGGCGGTCACATAATTAAAGACATCCAGTCGATTTTCATACAAACGAGATTACTTTGAAGCCTTGGTTCTCCGCCAAGGACTGACCTAGCTGTGATCTGATGATGGCCATTCAGGGAGTGAATGAAGGAGATTCTGATTGCTATACACACACAACTGATCTGATCAGAACTCTAAGAGATATAAGGATGTGTTTAAAAAAAACCGCGAAATTAGCATAACAATGTATGGAAATCCTGAAACTGAAAACTATGATCCTTATATCTCTCAGAATCCTGATCAGCTGAGTTGGGTGTGTATAGCGATCAGAATCTCCTCCATTCACTCCTTGGATGGCCATTATCAGATCACAGCCAGGTCAATCCTTGGCGGAGAACCAAGGCTTCAAAGTTACCTCGTTTGTACGAAAATCGACTGGTGTCTTTAATTATGTGACCGCCACTGTATAATATATTGTTATTTAGTGTACAAGTATTTTCAACAAAGGTGCATAATATTTTTTTCAGCTTTGGAGATGTTTAGATTGAAAATGATTTTACGATTGCTACAAATGTCGTCGTTCAATGGTAAAATGTCAGCGCTCAATGAAATCAATCAACTTATCAGTACAATATCTCAACAACCAAAGCCAGAGTGGCTCACACCTGCAGTAATCACTGTAAGTGATCAAACAATCCTTCTATTTCTATATAAACATTGTGTATTAAAAACTGTGTTAAATTCATTTTATGTATTTTTTAGAACTGGATTCGTGAGAATAAGGTCGTCGATATAGTTCTACGTGACTCCTTGCATCAACCTCAGTATGTGGACCGGTTAGAGAAAATGTTAAGGTTTATGATCAAAGAGAACTCCTTGACTAGAGACGACCTCGATGCGATATGGAAAGCACAGCACGGTAAACACGAAGCCATTGTCAAGAATCTACACGACCTGTTAGCGAAATTGGCTTGGGACTTCACTCCAGATCAGCTGGACCACCTTTTTGATTGTTTTAAGGTGATTTTATAATAAAAAAAAATCTGGTTGAGACTTGATTTAATGGTTTTCCAAAGATAAAGTGTTAATGTTTATTTTTCATAGGCGAGTTGGGCCACGTCTACTAAGAAACAGAGTGATAAATTGTTAGAGGTTATAAGGAGGCTTGCAGAAGACGATAAGGATGGAGTGATGGCAAATAAGGTACTGCAATTTTAGTAACTGTATTTTTAGTACAGGAATGACAAATACAAAAGAAATACAAAGAATGAAATGTGCTCGAATTTTTTTTCTTCACGTATTGGTTAGTTTAAGCTTAAGTTGTTATATTTTTCAGGTCTTAGTACTTTTTTGGAATTTGGCTCATTCGGAAGAAGTATGTACGGAGATAATGGATGTCGCGTTAGCCAATCTTATTAAAATTTTGGATTATAGCTGTAGCCAGGATCGCGATGCACAGAAAACGCTTTGGTTGGACAAGTAAGTAGACTTTTTTTGATATTAAACTCTTACACATGTTCTTCTTGAGCTTTCATTACAAATGTTACTTCATTGTTTTGGAATCCTCGCATAAAAAAAAGATTAGTGGTAAAAAAACTACTTTTGTCGCTGACCATATCCACCTAGGATATGGTCAGCGACAAAAGTAGTTTTTTTTAATTGAATTATTATTAAATTCCATAATAGGGCATATAGTGGCTGTTGTCATGATTCCTGAGATATCTGCCAATTTTTTTTTATTGCTATGTCAAAGTACTAAAGTGTTTTGTGTGTGACTCATTGCCGACTGGCACAACAACAAAGCCTGGCACTTGAATGATCATGACCAGTGCGAGAGTGCTCAGCTTAGTCGTGCGCACTTGGTCACCGATATTATACATTACATAGTTGCAGGTGTACGAACGAATGAATGGTGTGTTAATAAAATGAAATCTATTATACTATTTTCAAAATTCAATAATTTAGTATAATTTCCTATCACAGATGTGTTGAAGAATTAAAAACGAATGAAAAATGGGTTCTGCCAGCTCTAAAGATGATGCGTGAGATTTGTTGCTTGTACGAGGCGGGCGGCGGCACGGGCGTGCGGCCGCACGTCACGCGGCAGGAGCTCATAGACCGGTTGCAGACGCAGCACTCGCTCGTTATTCTAGTCACTGACTCTCTCACGCACTATATGGACGGAGTTAGAAATAAGATTACTGGTATGTTCTGATGCTACGGTTGCGTATTTCGAATGATTTGGAGTTGAATCGAACTTAATGGTGTTGGCTGTGAATAAAAAGTTTTGTTGTAAAAGCTTGAACATTAACGGACTCGTATCATACATTTTATGTTTCATCTTCTTGTGTACTCTTACAGAAGAGGGTGATATAGACTGGGACAATTGGTTGCCTGATGGGAGGTATCCTCATGCAGGACAAGTTCAAGAGAGATTAAGTTTTCTTAGGTTTCTATTGAAAGACGGACAATTATGGCTCTGTGCAGAACAAGTAAGAAACTATGCAATGTCATTAGTCATTACACTTAGTTTTTGTTTACATCTAAAAGTTTCGTTGTCATTTAAACTTTTTTACAGGCTAAACAAATATGGGTATGTCTCGCTGAAAGGCCGGCGCACCTGGGAGACCGCGAGGCGTGCTTTCGATGGTTTAGCAAGCTGATGGGCGAAGAACCAGACTTAGATCCAAATATAAATTTGCATTTTTTTCGAAGAAATATCATGACATTACCGCCCAATCTATTGACACACGCAGGCATTAAATGCTTCGAAAGGTAAATTATCTCTATTTATGCTCAAATGAAAATCGATTAAACATATGAAACGACTATTCAATGTCCATCGCTTTCCAGATTCTTCAAAGCTGTTAACTCCAAAGAAGGAAAACTGAAAATTAAACGAAGAAGTTTTCTATTGAATGATGCTGATCTCATAGGATTAGATTATTTATGGAGAGTGAGTATATTCAAATCCACATAGGTGTCACGACTCACGATACAGCCTGCCTAGCATGACCGATTTATATCGCGTGATATAGCATTTTATCGACACTCAACTGTCAAACTCCTTTGTCTTTTTGACAGTTAAACGTGATAAAACGCTATATCACGCGATATAAATCGGTCATGCTAGGCAGGCTGGTATCTTTCGTTTTGCAGATATGTCATAAAACAGCAGACTTACGGAACCTTAAAAATAAATTATGTTATGTAGGTGATAACGGAATGCGATGACGAGATCTCGTTGCGCGGCATCGAGCTGCTGCGCGAGGTGTGCACGTGCGTGGGCCCGCAGTTCTCGGCGGCGCACCACCACGAGGCGTTCCTCACGCAGTGCTGTGCGCGCACGCAGCGCATGCAGAAGGAGATGGAGCTACAGGACGGTGAGACATACCTATACACGTTACATAGGTCGATGGAAAGATATTTTTTTTACATTACTTACTTTTGGCCACATTTGAGAACCATAAGGCTAAAAAATTGTTTAAAAAAAACAAAAAACCGACTTCAAAAACCCTACCTCTAAAAAGCAAGAAATAATATTCGTAATAATAAAAATACGTCTATTGAAGTCGGGTGGGGCTGGAGTACAAATTCCTTTTTTTTTATTCTAAAAGCCCCACCCGACTTCAATAGACGTATTTTTATTATTACGAATATTATTTCTTGCTTTTTAGAGGTAGGTTCTTTGATTTTTTTTAAACAATTCTTTATTTTTTGTTATTTTTAGTGTTACCTTGTAGGTAAGGTATATTATATATGTAGAAAAATCGGCTCAGCCAAGCGTAAGATAATCGCGGAGAAACATACTTAAATACGGGTCAAACTGAGAACCTCCTTTTTTAAGTCGGTTAAAAAACTACACTTAAGATATCCCTCTTCCAACAAAAAAATAATTATCTTATTCAGTTCATAAACAAAGAAGTAATACGACCAATCATCGAGGTAATTCACACAAAATCATACTATTTTCGTGCTTTTTTTCAAAATTACTTGAAAAGTACTGAACCGATTTCCAAATTTTAAAAAATGGGATCAACTTGGGAGTGTACCTAATGTAATAACGTTTGAACAAATATACAGACGAACATAGAACCTCCTCCTTTTTTGGAAGTCGGTTAAAAAGAGGCTGAAGATGGAGCGAGCTTGCTCAGAAGAAGCCTATTCACATTTTCGGGATTTCGAACTTACAGCATTTTAACTTTCGGGATTTCGAACTATCGGTCATTTAATAATCGATCTTTCAAGTTGCAATAGACCATTGGATATCGACATTTAGGATTTTCGCTATTTTGAAAATAGGTGTTGTATGCGTCGATATTTCGGTCGTATGTCTTATTATGAATTATCGACATTTTAATACATACCCGACATACATTTTAATACATACTCTTAAGCTGTGCGCATTAAAAAGGAAGATGAAAAACGCTTCGTGCGCATGCGAAAAAGTAGATGCAAAATAACTTGACCCATATTTTAGTACCACGTGACCTTCGCAGTAGCAATTTTATGTACCAAAATGTTTAGTGTGCAAGCCTCATTGTCTGTGGTTGGGTTCAAGTTATATTGCGCGAGCTAGACTTCGAACTAGACCTACACCACCGAAACACAATATTATCGCGTGATATAGCATTTTATCGACACTCAAATGTCAAAATCCATAGTCTTTTGACAGTTAAACCGATAATCGCTAATTCATATCGCGTTTCTGTGGTCAATGTGGTCATGCTAGGCGGTTGGGTTACGAACCCTCTTAAAACCACGCAATAAGGTTAAAACTTGTCACTTTTTTTCTTTAACAGACTCAACTGAAGGTTGTACTAGAATGTGTAGAGTGATACGTGCCATACAAGAATATATTAACGAATGTGATCGAAGGTTCTCTGCGGAGCGACAAATCTTGCCGATATACCGCTCGGGGCGGGGGCGGCAGTGTACAATTATAGTCAGGTTCAACTTCCAAACTGGTCAAAGACAAATTGATGACATGGAGTTATTTTCACATTCAAACGAAACGTTGCATTCCTTACGTGCCGCGATCCAAAGAAGGTATTAGAATACTTTTGGATTAATAGTCCGTGTGATTGATTGTTAAACAGTTATCTAATTGTACTTTTCCCTTTTCAGACTCAAATGTGCTACTGATAATAATATAAAATTAGAGCTGTATGTAAATAAGTTAGAACTCTACGTAAACGGGGAGCTTTTAGATTCAAGTCACGACCGAAAGATACTGTCACAAATACCACTTCGGGACAAAACTGTGATTGTAGCCAAAGTAAGTTGTATTAATTTATTAATTAAACTAGGTACCTATAGTAGCTGGCAAACATCTTGAAATCGGGTGGGGATTGCGCAGAACGCGTATTTGGGTACGCGTAGCGGTGAGGGGCGCGGGCGGCGGGAGAGGGGCGGGCGCTATTCGCCCGCAAGCACACCCCGGACACTCCATACAACCGACCCACAATAAACAGATGACGTCGGATGACCTTTTTGTACACGCGCAACTGTGTGTAAATCTAGGGCTACCGTGCAATTTGTACTGAATGAGTTGCGTTCAATTTATAATTCGAACTTTTTGGTAAATAAAGTTACGACACATTGCTTTGTATATTAAGATAAGTTGACAAACACGACTAAACGAGAATACGATTCGGCATACGAACTCGCGGGGTGGGGTGAGGAAATTGATTCTGGGGCGGGGCGGGAAGTGTCCTTTCTGTACGTAGTACTTATACTCATCAACTTTGTCTAGGGATACAGGTGTGATTTTCATACAAACGAGGTAACTTTGAAGCCTTGGTTTTCTGCCAGGGATGTACCGTGATGTGATCTGATGATGGCTATCCAGGGAGTGAATGGAGGAGATTCAGATCGCTATACACACCCAACTGATCTGATCAGCATTCTAAAAGATAGAAGGGTCACAGTTCTCAGTTTCAGGATTTCCATACATTTTCATGCTATATTCGCGGTTTTTTTAAACATGTCCTCCAATCTTTTAGAATGCTGGTCAGATCAGTTGGGTGTGTATAGCGATCTGAATCTCCTCCATTCATTCCCTAGGTAGCTATCATCAGATCATTTCACAGTACATCCCTGGTAGGAAACCAACGCTTCAAAGTTACCTCGTTTGTATGAAAATAACACCTGTATCCCTAGACAAAGTTGATGTGTGTACATGTGCACACGCGTGAACTTATCCCCACTCCGTCGAAAAAGCGTCAAGATGTTTGCCGGAAGCTGTAACTTGTTTTCAAGATAATGTTATATGATGGGGGGCGTAAGTTGATAAAGCACATATGCATTAAGCTTGGCATTTCCTTCAAAACCCTTATAACTCAACCATTTCTAAACGGATTTCAAAAAATCTTTCACTAAGTTTCATAGCCATGAATATGTTTTTATATTATACAAATAAAACTATATGATTCAAACCTGCTACTGATCCTCATTGTGATGATGTCCAGGTATACGACGGGCAGGTGTGCGGCAGCGGCGGCTGCGAGTCGTCGAATGAGTCCAGCAGCGACTCCAGCACCTCCTCCCCGCCGCTGCCCCCCACGCCCGAGCACGCGCTACCTGGCGTTGTAAGTACTGGCTTTTATTTTGACCTTTACTAGCTATTCGCGCCATCTATTATTGGCAACTTGCGTGGTGACAGCCACGCAAGTTGCTAATCACCCCAGTGCGCACACTGGAGCTGTCAAATTACTGCACCGAATTAAAAGTCGGAGTATAGTTATATTGCGATTTAAAATGACGGAAAAGAGAAAACTTTTACGTTTTCTTTTTTTTAATTATCTTTTATACAAAGCTTGTCCTGATAATAACAAACAACAAAAAAAGAATTATCTAAGTCATGCGCTTACTTACAGTATACATTTTGGCGATTCATTTTTATTTATATAGTAAATTCTTTCGACCAGCAGATTCATAAGCGGACTTGTTATCACTTCTGTGCGTTTAAATACTCTAGGGTTGGAACTTGAGACACTTGTTAAAATACAATTTTCTAAAAAATTTATGAGAATTATGAATAGATTTTAAAAATCTATTTCGTATCCTACTAAATTATAACCCCCTTACTAATAAAGATTGTATAGCAGATGTATAGTTACACAGTGTTTCGTCACTTTCTTATCAATGTCAAACTCAGTTTGACAGAGAGTAACCATTGTGTAACTATACATCTGCTATAGAATCTTTATTAGTAAGGAGGTTAATGTGAAAGTTTGGATGTTTGTTACTCAATCATGCAAAAAGGACTGAACTGATTTAGATGAAATGTGGCACACAGATAGCGTATAGCCTGGATACTTTATTATCCCCTTCAAATGTTCCCTAGGGTTTTTTCGAATGTCCACGCGGACAAAGTCGCGGGCGGAGACAAGTAGATATAATTTGACGATTAACCCAATATTGTGTTGGATAATTGTAATACTTTGGTAATTTTTTTATGGGTTCCTCTAATGCTTTTTCTCGCTTTTTTACAGTTATTTGCACAAGGCTCGTGGTATATCCCATTTATTTTGGATTTGGAGCATGTTGGTATCACCAAAGGGCATTCTCAACTCACAGAAGCCGCCCACCTCCTATCACAGATTTGTCCGGCTCACAAGCAAACGGTATGTTTCTTTTCTATTGGTTATATAGTAAACAACCATTGTATCACATGTATACTATGCTATGATAAATGGAATGTTCTTTTTTATTTAGGTCGAGAAGTTAACTGAAGCACTTTTATGTAAGGAAGATACGAAGTTGAGAGATATGTTGTATGGACCAGCCCCACCTACAGTAGCTTACAATATTGAGGTATGTCTCTTTCTTTAGCTACCTACTGAATGTTCAATCTTGAAAGAAAAATGCTTACGAATAAGGTTTGCAGGTTTTATATAGCATGGTGATGCCCTCTTCAGACACGAGGCTAGAACGCTGTCGTAGTTTTCAACTTGCTTGCGTGAAGAAAGCACCTCTGTTGGTTCAGTGTCTATCAGATAAGGAGTTTTTGAACGGTGCCGCAGCGCACACGAGGAGGTAAATATCGCCTATCGCGTCACGTAAAAAGAGCGTTGAACAACAAGCAAATGATGGAGAACTCTATACTGTTCTCCAAAGATATAAGATACATTTTCGCTCACCCTTGAGGCATCAGCGCTCTTTTCACATGACGCCTACTTGAACTGTTACCGAGTGAACTGTTATTGAATGTCAAATCTGTTTCAAGACAGTGTTTTAAATAAAGGAATTGATTGTTTTAGAGTTGGATTTCTTTCGCTAATCAGATTAGCTAAGCTAGCCCTGTATACATTGGGGCATTTGTTTGAAATATTGGCTCCGGATGGTTCAGATATTACAGTGGACAAAGATTTCAGGTAGATAAAAGTTTAAATTATGTCTTTGGTTTCATATTTGCTCATTGATTATATGGAAATAACTAAGTATTTCTTGTTAAAGGATGGACGTAAATATTTTAAGAGAAGCACTACAAACCGTTCCTAACCACAGCTGTGAGCTGATTGTGAAGGCCATCTCTGAGAAATTGGCTAGTGTTCTCGGGGAACAGGTAAAAACCGTAAGAATATGTTTTATTTATTTTCTTTGGGTTTCTCTTAAAAATGTCTGTTTATTTATTTTGTTATTAATAGTTAATATTTTCAGGTGGTGGCGAGCGGTGAGGACGGCGATTCAGTGTCGCCTTTGGTATGGTGGCGGGTCCCCACGACGGCCACCGTGCGAGCGTTGTATGCGCTCGCGTATTCGGTAGCACAGCCTACCGAGATCAACGGCTCAGTGCATCCTGATGACGTCACACGTACGTATCTGTCGTCTATTTAACCTGGGGCCGTACCGGCTTAAGCTTAAGCATCGAACTTCGAAAAGTCTGCCGGGTTTCAAATTAAAACAGATATTTCGAGCCCCAATTGGGCCCAATTCATGATGTCACACGAACATCGATATCTTCCAAATAACTTCGACAATAGTACAATACGAAATTCCTTACTTTGATTTCTCTGTTTTAAGTTGAAGCTCGGCAGACCCGCCGAAGTTCGAAAAGTTAGCCGGTAGGGCTCCTGGTGCCTACTTTATGTTTAGAATTTGTTGATAAAATTAATGTGATGGTCGTTCAACAGTCGTCCGGGAATGTATGGAGGTGATAACGATATGTATGGCACTCGGCGGTGGTCACCTTGATGCACTCCTACATGAGAGCTGGTGGCAGGACACAGCGTTGTACCTGATGATTGATTGTTCTAGTCCTCAAGTGAGTGTTGTTTGTTTTTCATTTATTGATCACTGTTAACCTTTTCTCCCTACCTTTATATGCGCTTTACAGCATATTTCTACCATCTATACCGTTCTATCGCACAGAAGAATTGTATCATAGAGCGACCGGCACTTGCACGCAGACTGGGCTTCAATATCTCGTATTATGTATTGCGACCATACAGTCCTGTACGCGCTCTGTATAAATGTATAGAGACTGGAAACTGACTGGTGATGTCACTTCACAGTTCACACACACTTCACTTGTTTGTGTCGTTAACAGGTGCGGGTATCGTGCGCTGAGCAGCTGTTGGCCATGTGTGCGTGGGGCGGGGGCGGGTGCGCGCGGGCGGCGCTGGCGGCGTTGGGCGGAGCGGGCGCGGGGGCGGGGGCAGGCGGGGCGCGCCTACAGCGACACGCGAGGCATGCGCAGCAGTTCTTACTGCTGCTGTGTCGGCTCGTGGCGCTGGCGGGCTCCACTGAACGGACGTTGGAAGATCTCGCGTATGAGGTGAGTAAAGAGGAGGGGTACTGTTGGTGTTTAGTAGTTCATGTGTGCGTGGGACGGGGGCAGGTGCGCGGGGGCGGCACTGGTGGCGTTGGGCGGCCTGGGGGCGAGGGCGGGCGGGGCGCGCCTGCTGCGACACGCGAGGCATGCACAGCAGTTCTTACTGCTGCTGTGTAGGCTCGTTGCGCTGGTGGGCTCCACTGAGCGGACGTTGGAAGATCTCGCGTATAAGGGTGAGTAAAGGGGAGGGGTATTGTTGGTGTGTAAAGTTCTTGGGTGTTGACCGGTTGGATACACTGAGTGCTCGGTAACCAACTGAATAAGTGAAGGAGACTGCAGCGACACGCGTGGCAGTTCCTGTTGTTGCGGCGCTAGCACGTGGTACTGACTAGCTCCACTGAGCGTACGCTGCAGATTGTCAGGAAAGATGAATAGAAGCCGGGATGGTTGCGTGAGGGGCGCGCCTGCAACGACACGCGAGGCATGCGCAGCAGTTCTTACTGCTTCTGTTCCGTTCTCTACTGAGCGGACTCTTGAGGATCTCGCGTATGAAGTAAGTTAGTAAGTGGCATAGTAACACATCGCGTCTACTCAGACCACGTTGAATAATCTCGTGCTGGTATGGTGTATGATCATATCTTGCTATAATTACTTGCTAAAATCCCTTGTTTAGTTTAATTTATGTAACCATCACAGTGATTAACTTATCTTGTCGATCAGGTAGCGTGGCTACGCGCGGTCCGAGCCAATCCTGAGAAGTTGGACGATACCTTGCTCGAAGGCCATTTGAACCTCACTAAGGAGCTGTTTGCGCACGTGCCCGCTCAAGTCAAGTACCAATATGGGGCGCATCCCGACCACAAAGACTCTGGACTTATAAAGGTATTCTTCGCAGCTTACATTATTTGTATGGTTTCTTGCTGCCACACAACCTTTTTACTGAAGTTTAATCTTGATTTAAGATGAATTTGAAATCCCTGAAATTATAAGTCCGAACTGTTTACGTTTATTGAAGAGTGAGTCACACAAACATATACCTATCGATACACAATGCGAACTGAAAATTAATTTATTTTATTTTATTTAGGATACAAACAGTCTTATACATTGGTATTGCATACAAAAAATATGAGTTTCTAAAATATGAGTAATAAAATATCTGTAATTTATTTATTTAAACTGCTGACATCGCGCTAGGTACATATATGTGCGGTTGTTGACCGTACATTATTATTTTGTATTTGGAGCTGTTTTCAAATTTAAAAGTAAATAAGTAGGTGAACTTTTATTGTACTTGTTAATTTTATTTATGAAACCATAGCATTCTTCATTTTAGACATCGTGTCCATCGTATTGTTCCTGCGTGTACAGCATATTCTCGTGCTTGAATCGCACTATGTAACGCAGCAAACATTGCTGTCACACATCCGTATTTGACAGGCTGTTAAAAAGTGTCAAGAGTATGTGGTTGGTTGGCAGGAAGTGACGACCGAGTTCCTATGGCCGTACTCGTGGGCGTGGTGCCGCATGGGCGGGGGCGGGAGCGCGGTCGGGGGCGGCGAGGAGGCGGGCGACGAACCGGCGACGCCGCTGTGCCGCACGCCGGGCGCCGCCGCCGCCGCCGCCGACCTGCTGCTGGCGCTCGTGCACGGCTGCGTGCCCAACATGGCCGCGCTAGCGTACCTGCTCGAGCTCATGTTCTACAGCGGTGAGTACTGCTGACGATGAATACTATGGTTCGATGCGACACTGTCCTCGGTGTGATTCTAAGGGATGTCGAATAGTCTTTAAAAAAGGATAAAATAATCTTAATAATTAGATAAAAAAAAGAATAATTACGTTTGTATTCTATTTTTCGTTTTTGGGATTACACTGCTTTGTTGTCTGCAATATGTATCGCTTAAGCCGAAGCTGTTCAATGACCATACTTTTTGTTTCTATTTAACATCGAACCCCTTGAGCTTAAAGTTTATATCTGCAATGGTTGTATTTGTTAACAGAGAAAAGCATGCCCCTGGCGGAGTGGGACTACATGCCGTGCGTGGGCCCGCGGCCCGCGGCGGGGCTGGTGGGGCTCAAGAACGCGGGCGCCACCTGCTACATGAACTCCGTGCTGCAGCAGCTGTACTGCGTGCGCGCCGTCAGGGACGCGCTGCTCACTGTACAAGGTATTAACCTTTAAAGACTACTACATTTAAAAATAAAAAAAAACTTTTTGACCAAAACAATTTTTACACAGCTAAATAGGGCACTGGTTCCTACAATAGGATTCCCTGTGTCGTGGGAACTGTCTGTGTGTTGAGCTGTGGGATTTGTCGGCGCAGCATCGGTACGACGCATCAACATGCTCAGTATACGCGGTTCTGAAAAATATCGAAAGCTTACTTACCAATAGAGCGTTACTCGTTTATCGGTACAACCGACACCGCACCGACAAATGAGTAAAGGACCTCTGTTAGTACAAAATAGACGCTGCTGGGGCACAGGCACAGGCCGTCCTGATAGGATGGGCCAAATCCCACCACGCGGGCCCAATGCGGATTGGTAGGTGTTGACGACTTGCAAATGCAGCCGGAACCAACGGCTTAACGTGCCTTCCGCAGCACGGAGGAGCTCAAGATTTTTTTTGGTCACCCATCCCATGACCAACCATTGCAAAATTTGCTTAACCTCCGCAATCGCAGGGCCAGGCACTAAACTACTGTGGCACCGAGCTCCGAGCATCGTCACCTCCTCAATATAATCAAATCAATAATAATGTTTTGATATTTTTCTATCTCAGGTGCGGCAACGGACCCCAATGAAGATTTCTCCGGCGAACATCACATTGTAGAAAATAACACGGAGGTAAAAAAATATATCGCACTTTGTTAATTGTTTAAAGTGTGTATGCAACATAGAGCTTTAATACTAACTCCTTATTTACAGACCAACGGCGACTATAACATCACAATTTTAAAACAAGTCCAAGCCATTTTTGCACATTTATACTATAGTAAGCTTCAGTATTATGTTCCCAGAGGATTGTGGGCGCATTTTAGGTAAGAAACCGTTGCCAAAGAATCTTTTAATTTATTTGACAATAGAATTGTATGAAATTGTTTGAAACCTTTCAGGCTTCAAGGCGAACCGGTTAATTTACGCGAACAGCAAGATGCAGTAGAGTTTTTTATGTCATTAGTGGAGTCATTAGATGAAGCTCTTAAGTCTCTAGGACAAGAGCAGTTGATGGCCAAAACAATGGGAGGCACATACTCAGATCAGAAAATCTGCAAAGGGTGCCCACATAGGTATGTACTTTTTGACATCGGCTGGCACTATATTGTGTAGATCAAAAGTACTGCTATACTATGAATTCCTTCCTTAGGTATTGTAAAGAGGAGCCATTCAGTGTAGTATCTTTGGACATAAGAAATATGTCTAGACTACAGGAATCTCTTGAGGCTTACGTAAGAGGCGAGCTTTTGGAAGGGGCGGATGCTTACCACTGTGATAAGTGTAATAAAAAGGTACGAAGTAACTAACACATCAAGTTGGGTATAAGTTGCTTTAACAATAACGCGTGAACAGTTTTTGCACTTATAATTTTAAACGTTTTTGTTTTAGGTCGTTACAGTAAAACGATTATGTTTAAATAAACTACCTCCAGTATTAGTTATACAGTTGAAAAGGTTTGAATATGACTTTGAAAAAGTGTGTGCAATAAAATTCAATGACTACTTTGAGTTTCCTCGGGATTTGGACGTCGAACCTTATACAGGTAACTTTTCAGATTCTCTACATTTGATTTAATTTTTCTAATATTTAAATTTTCTAATATTTTTTGAGTTGAGCTGAGACTGCATGTATATTTATATAGATTGTTTTTGTCGATTCATGTTTCGATTTTTTTCAAAATAGCGGATATTTGAGGAAAAATCATATTTCAACATTAAAAAAAAATTCAATGTTAAATTTAAAAACGCGAGGTAGCTCACAGAGCCACTAGTTTATTTAATATTTATTTATTTGTACGTAGCTTGGGGTCTGGCGCGGGCGGAGGGAGACGCCACTCTTTGGGAAGGTGGCGAGGAGAAAACGCCGGAGACACACTACCAGCTGAGCGGCATAGTGGTGCACTCGGGGCAGGCCTCCGGTGGACACTACTACTCATACGTACTTCTTAGGTAAATTGTGGAAATAGCCTGGAAACACTGTTAAATAAAATTCATGACATAATTATTTAGGAATCTATGTTTTTGGAAAAAACTAACATTATATACAAGTATCCGAGTAAATACCTTTGGGTCACCTCGTATTCAGTTGCAGGCCGGAATCGGTCAACTCTTGTGTAAACTGTTACTCGGTAATACGGTTGATTTCTGTCCTATGTGAACTGTAAACAAGGGAAATTTTGGTTCATTTATTCAGTTTACGAATAGGGACCGACGCATTCGGCCACCGACCTAATGCAAACGCGCCTTTGATGAGTCGTTATTCCAAAAATTGAAAGTCGTCAAACCTTTGTATCTATAGAATTTTTCTGCCACTATCCCACATGTTTTACGTACGTTCGTAAGCATCTCCAGTTTTTTAAGTGTTGCCTTATCCTTCCAATCTAATTTACATTTGTTTACTCTTTATATTAAGATTAAGTAGTTTTGAAAATATATTTTTTTTGACAGAGACAACGGCAGCGAAACAGGGCGATGGGTGAAGCTAGACGACGGCGACGTGTCCGAGTGCGCGATGCACGACGACGAGGAGATGAAGGCGCAGTGCTTCGGCGGCGAGTACATGGGCGAGGTGAGACAATCGATTTGCGACCTTATCTTTATTGTAATAAGTTTTATAATGGTCTAAACTCGGGACTGTATTGTAAGATTACTCCAAGCCTTTACGTGTACAATAAATGGTTAAGTGATCGTTCTGTTTGTATTAATCTATTGAAAAAGAATATTTTTCTACCATTCTAACCAATTTTGATTCAACAATCGAGTTTTTGTTTTAAAGTGTATCGAAGAGTCTGTACGGAAAGAGAACCGTTGTTGTGGGGTTTGGGCTTGATTGCCGCATTTGTCATGTTGACGGCATTGCTCCGTCATTGTGGTGCGTGCGACTATATCAAGATATTACACTCGCACTGCTCAGACCTTTGGGAGCTATGATGATATAGTATAGACAGTCACAAATACACCACAGTTTAACGGCCGATTTCTATAACTGTCGGCCGATGTCAGTAAAAGATAGGCTTACTCAAGATTTGTTGCCTAGATATTTCTGTTAAATGACGGGAAATAACAACAGTTGCCTTGTAACAGATACATAGTAGGCCTATATTTTACGGCCGACTTCAATAATCAATCCTCAGTAAGAGATAGGCCTACTATGGATCTGTTACTTGGCAACTGTTGTTATTTCCCGTCATTTAACAGAAATATCTAGGCAACAAATCTTTAGTAAGCCGATCTCTACTGAGGATAGGTTATTAAAATCGGCCATTACTGAAGATAGATTATTAAAATCAAAAACCAATAACACTGCTATATTTTCGTCGGGGGTTAAAAATAAGTCTCAAAAAAATTATTATTTCTACTTTTTCAATGTACCTATTGAAATACTGATAACGCTTAGATAACAAGATGATGTTACTGCGTGAAGTGGTAATTTTAATAACGTTCTAGGTGTTTGATCCGATGCTAAAGAGGGTACTGTACAAGCGCCAAAAAAGATGGTGGAATGCCTACATGCTGTTCTACACGAGGAAGGACACCATAGAAACGTCTACTCTCGAGCTGTCTATGAGGAATTTAACGCTTAAGTATGTTGCAAACATCAATATTGCCTTTCCTTCCTGCCATATTTCCTTTCACTTTCTATCAAGAAAAAAACATTAAGTTGTTTTCATTTTTCCTTTTCAGAGAAAGTGCCATACCCCGGCCGATTTGGCTGTCAGTTCGTCGTAGTAATATAGCGTTTTCACATAACCAGGATCAATTTAGTTTGGAACACTTTAATTTTATGAAAAAATTGTGCTGTATGAGACTGCAGGTGTTGCCGGGCGCACAAAGTGCTGTTTGGGTAAGACAAGTTTATTACACGCTCACTAAACATAAAATAAAACACTTTTTTAACGGATACTATTTTTAAAAACAAACCAAATACCAACTAATTACCAAAGTACTTTCAATAAAACCGCGCAAGTATTAAAAAAAGTGTTGTATTTCAAGAAAAGTTTATTACTTTTTCGTAGTTCTAATATTTAAATTAATGATATTATTGTAATTTGCTAAGGTATTTATAAACAATACTACGTTTCCAGAGCCAGGAACACGAGGAAATGTCAATGTTGGCTGTGCAATTAGCTACGAAGTTTTTATTTCAAGTCGGATTTCATACAAAGAAGACGTTACGAGGTCCCGCGGCTGATTGGTAAGCTTAAAGCAGTTCAGGCAGAAGTGTCACCAGTACTTATGCAGTTTACTTTATTAATGAGTTTGTTTCAGGCATGATATTTTGTGTCAACATCTGCGGTGTTCACAAACTGTTAGAGCGTGGTTTGCTTCTGATCTCTTCAAACATTCACATAGGTATGTGTCCATATAATTTATTCCCTTTTCTTTCAATGATTGTTGTTGGGACGGTGATCGGTTATGTTTAATCAAATTATTCTACCTCCTTTACAGAATGTAATCATGTTGTTTCAGATTATGTGACTACCTTCTATCTTGCCCTTCAGCTGAGGTTCGCCTAGTTTTCATGAAAATCATCGTTTTCTTAGCGCATTTTTCAATCAAAGACCCATCGGGTAAGTCGACTTTATCATTCGTTTGTTATTCACCAAGCTGATGATAGATGGCGTTGATAAACAGGCAAGTGTCAATTGTAGAAAACATAGGAAAAAGAAAACACAATCACATTAAAACGCCGAAAACACCGCTAACAACCAACGAAAGTCAAAGAATGATAATTACCTTTTTTAAGCACAGCCCGTTTATTCAAAGCCAATTTAGACACTTCAGTTGTCCGTCAATGCCATCTAGTGAGGCAAATAGTAACTATTTGCCTCATGCCTCATTTTTAAAATGTCACTCTGAAAAGCCCTCATTATCAAATCAAATCATTAATTAGTTGATTGTGTTCGTGTATCGTACCAGTGGCCAACGGCTACGGGTCGTGGTGTACCCGCGAGGAGGCGACGTCACTCTCGGACCAGATAATGTGCAGCGCGCGCGCGCTGGCCGACCCGCCGCACGCGGACGCGCACGCCGCGCGCCACCTGCCGCTGCTGTTCAACCTGTTCCACACGTACGCCATGCTGGGGCTCGCCGAGCGCCACCAGCTGCTCAGGGTATGTCACTACTCATATAATGCCTAGCACATCGGATGCAACGTCACTATCTGACCACAGATACAGATAATGTGCAGTGCGCGGGTCTAAGCGACTCCTTTCTGTCCATTGTGGATCAACTTTTAAACTTAATCCTTTTTAGGGTTCCGTAGCCAAAATGGCAAAAAACTGAACTCTTATAGTCTCTCCGTCCGTATGTCACAGCCATTTTATTCCGAAAGTATTAGGATTACACAGTTGAAACTTAGTAGGTAGATATATTCTGTTAACCGCTTAACGATTTTAACACAAAAAAAAATATAAGATTAAGGGGGGGCGCCTCATACATGGAACTGAAACTGAAAAAAAATCTTTTCTTCATAGCAATACGTGCGGGATTATCTATAGATAGGTCTTCAAAAATGACATTGAGGTTCCTAAGACAATTTTTTCTCAAAGTCAACCGTTTGAAAGATAAACACTGCTAAAGTGGTAAAATGTGTGTCCCCCCTCTCTAACTTTTGAAGGTGAGTGAAAAATTAAAAAAAAATATATGCTATAGATCTTAATAAAAACTTTCACTGGAAATTGGTTTGAACGAGATATAGTAATTAGTTTTCGAGATATATCATATTTTCCAAAACCGCAAATATAACTTTGTCATTCATACCAACACTGTTAAAAACAAAGTTATTTTTACAGACGAAAAATGATAGTGGTATTAAATATGGTATGGTATATAAGGTTACTACGGAACCCTACGGCGCGTGGCCCGACACGCACTTGGCCGGTTTTTTATATTATTTATGTACTTCACAAAGTTTGATCACTGCCTAACTAAATAAACAAATAACGTGACGTGATATTATTTTGTTACAGCTAAAAGTCCTCGATGTCGTGTTGGGTGTTTGTATGGACGACTCGTCTTCATCTCTTGTAAAATACCAATATCCAGAATCAGCAAAAATACATCAGGTAAATCATGCTTTATTTTTAGGCAAATGCCAACTTTTGTTACCAGATACGAGGGTGGGTCAAAAAGTTCGCGGAATGGAGGGGAAAAATTAAGAAATTAAACACAAAATTATTTTTCCTTTTCAATATATTCTCCCTTAACTCTAATACATTTATCAGATCGGTGAATTAATTTATTAATACCCTCGAAAAAAAATGTTTTATCTTTGTCGTCAAAATAGGCCGAAATTGCGCTTTTCACCTCTTCATCGCTGGAAAATTTCTTCCCTCAAAGCTCTTTTTTCAATTTTGGAAACAGATAATAATCGCACGGGGCTAAATCTGGGCTATAGGGAGGATGTTGCAAGATTTCAAAGCCCACTCTTTGTACAGCAGCCACCGCAACTTGTGCCTTGTGTACGGGTGCATTGTCGTGCAAAAGGAGCACCCCTTTGGACAATTTTCCCCGCCTTTTCTCCCTCACAGCATCTCGCAGTCGTTCCAGCAGTGTAGCGTAGTAAGTTCCAGTTATGTTGACACCCTTTTCCTTATAGTCAATAAGAAGGATTCCCTCTGTATCCCAGAAAACAGTGGCCATGAGTTTTCCGGCCGACGAAGACACTTTGAATTTCTTCGGGGGTGGTGTGCCCTTTTTGTGCCACTGCATCGAGTCGTGTTTGGACTCAGGCTCATAATGATGAACCCAAGTTTCATCTCCAGTCACAATCCGGTCTAAAACTTCGTCCTTGTTTTCACCACAGAGAGCCAAAAACTCGCGACAACACTCAACTCGCCGCTGCTTTTGGTGTGGCGTGAGCATTCTCGGCACCCATCTTGCGCACACCTTTGACATGCCAAGATGATCGTGAAGGATGTTCAAAATGGTTGTAGCTGATACTCCGATCATTTTTGCAAGCTGCTTCTTCTTCAAACGGGCATCTTCCAATATAATTTTTTCAAGTTTTTCGACGTTTTCCACCGTGGTCGCCTCGACAGGGCGTCCAGGCCTGGGATCGTCTTCAATCGAATCCCTGCCTTGCTTGAAGAGGTTGTGCCACTTGTAAATCATGGTTTTACCAGGACAAGCATCCCCATAAACAGAAAACATCTCATTCCAAATGGTTTGAGGAGGTTTTCCTTGCTTGGTAAGGAACTTTATGACTGCACGAAATTCAATTTTTTCCATGTTTTAAATTTTCTTCCGGATTGACTTGTTGATTGACGTGTATCTCAGTGAATAATGACCTGTTTTTAATAAAAAATTATATTTATACCCTTAATGAGTGGCACAACTAGTGCAGGTAAAAAAAAGTGACCTTTTCCCCCTCCATACTCCCCATTCCGCGAACTTTTTGACCCACCCTCGTACCAAACGAGTTTTTTTTTCTGACTTCACGGTGCAAGGTGTATAAAGCTTATCGTTGTTTTGTTAGGTGGTGTATGTGCTAGTGCGTTGCTGCGACGTAAGCGCTCGCTGCCAATCAGCGGGCGCGGCGGAGGGCGCGCAACCACTGCCCAACCCATACGGGGACCCTCCGCCTCCTTCGACGTCGTCCGTCGCTCGCCCGCCGCTGTCGCCCGCCGCCGCGGACATACTCTACACCAGGACCGGGTATGTAGCACTCGGATCAAGTGCAAAACCACTGCACAATCTTTATTCTGACCACTGTACATATTCAACTCGTACACAAACTAGAAGTAAAAAAAAAAATACACTCGTCTTTTGTTTGGACTCTTTCATTGTGTTTTCAAGCCGTACTTTGGCCGTGGCTGCTTACTATTTGAGTTTATCCCCAGGACATACATGAAAAAGTTGACCGAGGAATGCTGCGGGTGTGAAGAAGGCATCCGGCTGGTGCAGTTCCTGTGCTGGGAGCAGGCGGAATGGTCGCGCGTGGCGCTGGCGGAGCTGCTGTGGCAGATGGCGTACGCGTACTGCCACGAGCTGCGCCGCCACGCCGACGCGCTCGCCGCGCTGCTGCTCATGGAGGACTCCTGGCACCACCACCGTATACACAACGTCGTCAAGGTACTCAACCACACAACATCACTTCATTATTCTTATCACTGTGCTCTCGAACAAAAATAAATCGTCACTTACTCTTTACTTCACCTATCTTTTATTCTTTACTGTATTTTTTTTTGTTTGCATATACTTATTTAGTCTTTTTCTATGGCAGGGCGTGTCAGAAGAACGGCCGGGCTTACTGGAGACGGCGGCTCGCGCTCGCGGGCACTACCAGAAGCGGGCGTACGCATGCGTGAAGCTGCTAGTGGGGGTGATGTGCCGCGCGCCCGCCGCCGTGCGCGCCGTGCACGCGTCGCCCGACGCGCGCCGCCGCTGGAGGCAGCTGCTGGCCTGGCTGCAGGACGAGCTCGACCGCGTGAGTGTGCACTGTACTACCTGCTGCTAGTGGGGGTGATGTGCCGCGCGCCCGCCGCCGTGCGCGCCGTGCACGCGTCGCCTGACGCGCGCCGCCGCTGGAGGCAGCTGCTGGCCTGGCTGCAGGACGAGCTCGACCGCGTGAGTGTGCACTGTACTACCTGCTGCTAGTGGGGGTGATGTGCCGCGCGCCCGCCGCCGTGCACGCGTCGCCTGACGCGCGCCGCCGCTGGAGGCAGCTGCTGGCCTGGCTGCAGGACGAGCTCGACCGCGTGAATGCGCACTGTACTATATTCTACCAGCTGGCCGTTATCTTTGCAAGCACGCACCTCAAGCTGCCTCGTAGTCGTCTACATATCATCATCATATCAGCCGCACGACACCCACTGCTGGGTATAGGCCTCCCCCAAAGAACTCCATGACGATCGTTCCTGCGCTGCCTGCATCCAGCATCGTCGGTTCATCTTGTCGGGGGCCTACCCACAGAGCGTCGTCGTCCGGTGCGCGGTCGCCATTTAAGAACCTTTCCGCCCCAACGGCCATCGGTTTTTCTCGCTATGTGTCCCGCCCACTGCCACTTCAGCTGAGCAATCCTTCGAGCGAACTCGCTCACTTTAGTTCTCCTACAGATCTCCTCATTTCTGATTCGATTACGTAGGGAAACGTACATATCATAATTATCTATTATTTTGTATCTTTTAAAAGGTTGTTATCTATGCAAAATATTCAATAAATGGCTTTGTTTCAGAAGTATGGGACTGGTGGTTACGGTTCCTATGGCACTTGGTCTCCACCTGGGACGTCCAACGAAACATCCAGTGGATATTTCTTAGAACGAAGCAATTCCGCGCGAAAAACTCTCGAAAAGTAAGTTGAACTTTCTCACACCTATAGCAATTAATATTAAAGGATTTTTAAAATATAATAAACGTTTCATTTCTCGAATGCGCTAATATGTCTATAAATAATCACCACATTACACCAACAGGGCGTACCAACTCTGCCCCGAAGAGGAAGAAGAGGAAGAGGAGCCGCGGGAAAGCACCGAAGGTCCATCATGCAGCGAGACCACCGACCGCGACCGCGAGCCCGGGTCGGGCGGCGACGAGCCCGGCGACGAGGACAGCGGCGAGGAGAGGGACGAGGGCGAGGAGTCCCCGCGGCCGCGCGCCTCGCAGCCGCGCCGCCGCGTCCAGCGCGCGCCCCTGCGCGACCCCTGACTCCGCACCTGCTAGCCGAGCCGACTCGATGCCCTGCACAGGTAATAGGTGCCCCGCCACGGATCTTGAATGCCGCGCGCCGGTTACCACTGCGAAAGATATTCTATTATAGTGCAGAACGTAGGCCTCTCCCGTCAGATGATGTCGGTCGAAGTGCAAAAGGGGGAAAGTGACGAATGACCGAGAAATTGCTGGGAAATGACTCCGATTTGAAGGAGTTTTGACAGTTGGAAAACTTCAGGGAGCCCAGGCACACCATCAGTGTTCCTGATCCGATTTGGTTCCTTGATCGGACCGAATTGGATTGACCGCGCACACGTACGGCTTTTTTGCGTTGTTGGCCTGACCCCACGTCAGGTTTTTTAACCGTACGGACAGAATCGTGCGTGTGCTCGTTGTATGGGAACGACGAAATCTAAGAACTTGATGCGAAAACGCTATAAACGAGGTCATTTTGACTATTGTTACTCGCTTTGTCCTACGCCAAACTCTTCGTTGGTGGTAGTGGTTGTACGTAGTTGCTCTGCTAGTTAAATGGAGGGTCCGTTCCGCACGCAGTGGAAATCGAGCTAAAGCGCCGAGTGAAACGATTTTTTATTATTAATTTAAGTACCTAACTGTCCCCGGCATGCGTTGCAATGCCACGTACGGATGAATGGTTTTGAAATAAAAAAAGAACAAACATTTTTGAACAACTCGCCAAAGTTTCATGATAATCGGATGAATAGTTTAGTAGTGCATGGAGGACAAACATAGTTACTTACATTTATTTTTATTTATATAGATTGGTCCCGAAATGTACGGGCGCAAAACGTTCTCCGCTTTTTCGTCCAGCGCTCGAGATCCGTGCCGGCACCTATATTAGTACCACTTGTGCTCCACAGGGCGTCTGCTAGCTTGACGATCTCGGACGACATAGACAAATATAGACACCGCCACACAAATAATTAAGATAGCAGGGTGAGGAGATCCATTTTACCACATTTTTTATATTATAAAAGCTACAAGGCCAACAACAACCAAACAACCTATAAAGCCTACAATGTGATATCTCGGGTTGCATAATAATTGTGAATGGATACATAATAAATTGCAAACATTTAAATCGGATTTAGAATCGAATTATGTATGATTCTGCTAATAAGACCATCATAATTCTACTGCTTGATGGTGTCACCATAATCTATATGGTCCGAAAGTCCCGTCAATTTTAGCAAATGCCCTTATAGACTTATCCACGGAACACTATGTCAGATAATAGAGATTTTAAGGTATGACCAGAATTTTGGTCGTTGGTTGACTGCTATAGGGCCGACCGAAAATAGTTGAAATACGATTTATCATATTTCATAGTGAGATTGAAATTCTATTACATTCTTCTTACATTTTGCAAAAACAAATGTACACAGTTCTAAGAAGATTACTTAAATAAATATACTAAACAAAATCATACAGCTAATAAGATCTGTGTGTGATTAGCATAATAATTATAGCTGGTACATGCTGTTTCAAATCAATGAAGCGTGCTAATTGAGATATGTTTCCTGGTGGATAAGTCTGTGAGCTAACTGGCGAAGTAGAAGGAAAAACGATCGCTAAAGGCGCGTTGTAAATTGGGTTAATCTATTTAATTAGAATTTATGCAATGCCCCCCATTCCACTTTGGACCATTTGTCCGGTGCTTATATTTTATACTCTATCTTATAAATTAAAAGGTTACTCAAATTCAATGATTGCGCAAAATACCTTACATAAACGTACATTCGTACGTTACCATAAGTACATTCGTTTAATATTTCTTGTATATTCCAAAGATTATCTTCGTCACATCACTCGCGTCAATTTTAGATAATGTACGATTCAAACCAAGCGGCCCACGTCGGATCGCATTATACCTCTGCCAGAGCACACCTCGGTCACTCCCAATGGATTCCATACAATCGCCCCGTTATAAACAGATGACGTCAGATGACTTTTTTTTTAACCATTGAAAATGGTTATCAGATGCAAATCGCCTGAGACGTATTTTTGGCCATAGCTCCGAGGATTTTGGGAGGATCGAGATGGGAATAGTACCAAAAGTTAAGGAATTTATCGAGACACGTGAACGTTTGAATTTTGAAAATCTACTGGTAACTTTTTGGAATCATGCAAAATTCGCGTAAATTCGGGTTTTTTGGGGGGTGTTAAATATTTCGGAAAAAAACGGACTTATAAAAAAATGACTCCTAGGGTATTAGTTTGCCTACAAAATGGCTAATTTTTTTTTAAAATTGGTTAATAATTGTGACCTGTAGGTGGTCCCTTTAGATTTGGAATTGTAGAAAAACGGGTGTTTCCGTTTATAAAAAGTGATGTAGCTTCTTTAATTATTGACCGATCGTCACGGTAATAGTGTTAAAAGATGCAGAAGCAGACGAGAAGTGCATTCGTTGGAATTTTGAAAATCGGTTAATAATATTTCGGCCTCGTCGAGGCTGTCCGCGTGCGCTTTTGTGACACGAGGCGAAGCCGAGTGTCAGAATCGTAAATATAAATAGGTACTACCTAGGTAACTATAAAAATATAATAGGATTTTGCATTTGGTTTGATTTTGGTTTTTCGTATATTTTTGGGTTCATTTACAATGGCTCGGATTTTTGCGGGGACTGTAAAATCTGTGAATTTTTTGTCTAGGGCTACCATGCAGTTTGTAAACATTCAGTGTTGACAGCGAAGGATGGCAAAGACGCGGGCGGAGCGTAGTGAATCACTGCGCACAGCGCCTTTTGGCATTCGGTAACTGTGAGGTAACTGAACGCGGGTGGGGGCGCATTCAGCGGGAGGCAAGGAGCGGCCATACTGTACGCTAGTAATCATTATCATACTATGGCCAGAGGAAAATAAAGTGTCTATACAGGAAGCTAATTCCATATTTGCATGAAAATAAACATGCCGCGGCAGCTGAGCGGCGCCGGCGCCGCCTGCAATATGAAATTTAACTACTGTATAGACTCTTTATTTTCCTCTGGCAGAGGTAAAATGCGCTCCGAAGCAGGCCGGTAGGTTTGAATCGTACATAAGAAAGAAACGCCCGTTCATTTTAAGAACAGAAAAGTTGAGCGTCAGCCTAAAATTGTTAATAAAGAAGCGATAACGAAAATTTGCAAATGTTACTTTGGCTAGACGGGCAGATATCCTGTCGTTCTGATTTCCTTCTATTTGTGTATAGTTAGCGTCACTGCGGAGAGTACCATATTTACGGTATTAAAAAGGCGAGCCGAACTCGCTGTCTTCGGCGGGGTCCCGCCGTTGTTTTGTTCTGTGATGCTAACGATAGCGCCACGTCGGAGCGTTGTTTGACTCCCGCGGTCGCTTATTTATTAACTTAAAGTTCCGCTTTAAAAGTACCATAGTATTTATTTTGTCCTAATTAAGATTTATTCATGTTTTATGTATTATAATAAAATGTTCATCATTTACACTCATTTGTTATCGTTTGTAGTATCAGAAAAGAAAGTAGGATGGATACGATTGCAAAGAGGCAATTCAATCAAATAAAGTTAGTGAGAGAGAGCATACACTTGCAATTATTATAGAAAATAATTTCGTCGTTAATTCGAATTACAAAAATAATGTCTACAAAATATAAAGCGACAGTTAACCTTCATGTATTGCAAGGAGCGCGGTGATTATTGATCTTTATATTCGTAATCATTTTTCTGCATTGAGTTGAACAAAACAACAAACTTCCTTATGTTCTTCTAAGTTTGCTTTATCTCTATCTATACCATCTATCACCGTATAGCAATCGGGCCTGGTTTAATTCAATATCTATAACGATTGCTTTCAATGCGGCAATTTGTGTACATCACTGGTTCATTATGTATGACAGATATCTTGTCATAGTTATTTTATTAACGCAGCCATGAATGTTCAGTGTGTGGAAGCAATTGCGATTACACAATTAGAAATAAAGTTTTGTTTAGAGATTATTTTATTATGCGGCAACTTCTTAAATGTGAATTTTTAATAATAATTTTTCATTGTAGTTGTGCTGCGATCATATTTATTTTGCATTTTTAAGTTAAATATGATCATCATCACCAATCGAACCGCAAACTGAGACAGACCTGTATGGAATTTAATCTAGTATTTCAATATTATGAATCGATTAAATTTTAATTATAAGTGTGCATTTTATACTAATAATTTTGTGTTTGTACACTACAGGGAATGATAAAATAATAACAGTGTGTTGGTAGACTTATTGCGTAACTGCTAGCTAAGCATGATATAATGTGAAACTTAATAACTATGAAATAACCTTTTTAAGCAAGTGAACATTGTTGTAGTTCTATTAATTATAGAAGCTTAAGCTAAGTGGGTGCTATCTTTGACAAGAATGAGTTAGTACTGGTTTTTAATAATAAATTTTAAAGTTCAATAAATTTCAGCTTCTCTTTTTTAATTCATGACTGCTTTAATAGTATTGAATATATTACTTTTTATCAAAGTAAATCACATTTTGTAAATTACAACGAAATTAAAAGAAATAATCTGTCTACTTATCATTGCTCCTTAGTATGTGACTTACTATGCGTAATGTAATTTTAATGTTTCTATTTTGTTGTAGTGACTGTCATATTTAAACAGATAGCCGAGAGTTATCGCAAACAGAAGCCTTTAAATTCAAGTCATTATACTATCTTTAATGATTTTAAAAGTCATTATGAAAGTTGACCAAATCAATCCTGTCGAGATACAGTGCGTAAAATGCTATGATGCGATTGCTCGTAAATAGATTAGTTGATCTGTTGATGATATTATTTATAGCAAACATTTAAACAATCATGGGCAGTATTAAATAGAATGCATTGTAGATTTATTTAAAAGATTGATATCAGTCTAGTGGGAGCTTTTAAATCGTCTTAACTATAGCTGTTTAAAACTTTATTTAGACATGGAGCTTTTAAGCGCTCGGATTGTTAGTGGCATATGCACTTAAGTGCGATGTTATAATTAGATACTGAAAAATTACTACTCAATCATAAAAATGTTTTTATTTTATCGCCGCTGCGTTGTCGGGTCGGAATTTAGGAGTGCCTCAAGTCGTATGCCTTATAGAAACGAACCGAGCGCTTCATAGCAATTTACGACACACACTCACTTGACGCTTTTAAATCATGTTGGGTGATTATATTTTGCGCTAGAATTATAAACAAGTAGATGCAGATAGTGATTACATGCTCGCAGAGCTCATATAAATTGACTGTATGTGTATATAGTACATTATGATTGTGGCCACGAGAACAAATTGGCCTAAAAACTGACTAAGCATAACAAATATTAATATTTTGGCTTATTTCGATAGATGTATGAATGATCTTAGATTCTAATTCAACAAGATGTAGATATAGGTATTAACAACTAGTCTTACAGGAAAATGTTGCCACTACGTCAATATTCTGCTTTGTAATATATGTTATTTATTTTTATATGTCTTAAGGTTGTATAATATTTTCCTTCTTTCTAGTGGTTAAATTGTTGTTCCATTCAGGCTATCAGGCAAAGCATTTTTACGGGATTTAAACCTTCTATCTTTTTAGCTCTGCATGTGAACACTGTCATTTTATTATGCATTTCTCATAATTTATTGTAAGTGTTATGCACTAATCTAAATTGTAGAAATTAGGTCGAATAGACCTTGTGCCTTATTTACTTTAATTTGCTCAACTCTTGCACCTGATAGTCTGTCCAGAGACCTATTGATTTTTTTTTTATTAAAAAAAAATCGAAAAGTTGTTTTGTAATGGATTTTATTTAGGTTTGGACAAATAAGTCACTAGAATTTTTAATTTTGATTTTTGCTTTAATAGTCAAGTAGAAATATAAATCTTTATTTGATTTAAATGCTGATGTATTGTTATCTTAATTACCAAAGATGGAGTTGTAGATTGAGGGATGATTGGTGATCCTTTTTCTTAATAGCTTAACAAAATGTTTTGTATCTTTTGTAAAATGCAAAAGTTTTGTTGAATGAAGATAAAATGTGATTGATCTTAGGCTTAGATAGGAGAAATAGCAATGATGTTTATAAAGTGTAATAAAACTACCTAAAACCCATTGACTTATATTGGGGTGAGTCCTTTTACAGTATGAATTAATCAAAACATCTTTTCTTTGTTAATTAAAACTGATGAATATGTTCATTCTTTCAAACCAATGTGAGTTTAACAGCATTTTTAAAATTAAGTTTGCATATCATAAAGCTGTGCAATGTCCAAAACGGCATTCAGGTGTAAAATGATTAATTAATAAATTATTATAAGGTCAGTTGTTTTTGTATAACATTTCTATGGCAAATATATAACGAATGGCATTTGACATTTAAAGAATGCTCATGAAGTAGCATTCATACAGATATTATAATATTAAAATCAAGAAATAAATTCGAAAATTTTCCATCTTGTTTTATTTGTCCTCTTCGTATAAACAATTTGTAGCTTGCAATTTTTTAAACAAAAATAAAAGATAAGAAATGGCCCCTTTATCCTGGGCGGTTCTAAATAATTAAGACTTAAAAAGCAGTTTTGACTTAAATCACGTACCTACGTAAGTACCCAATCAATTACTTAATTTGATGTTTGCAAACAAAAAATATTGAACCATTGACATATCAAGCTACGTTATATATCTGACCTCTGCACTACTACTTACCACTGATAAATCTCAAGCTGTAGAGTATAGATATCACTACTGTTGCGCATGATTCAGTGTAAAATTTACAAAGTCCAAAAATACCTAACATTCAACTAAAATGGAAAAATATGTGAGTGTGAAGGATTTAGAAGGTGCAGCCATGGCACTGCTACCGAAAACTGCCCGAGATTACTACAGGAGCGGGGCAACAGATGAGCAAACTTTAGCCGACAACAAGCTAGCTTTTCAAAGGTAAATATTTATTTATCTGAAGTAAACTTTCTGATGTAAACATCCGCTTATTAATTTTACCTAGTACAACACTTTTTTCCCATACAAAGTTTTTTAATGTCAACTGAACAGGCATTTGTTTTACAAAAAGATGTCACTGAAATTTAGAATTTAGAAGGAAGACCAAAGAGGAATCCAAAAAGGCTGTAGCTGGTGCTGGTCGGCAACATGGCCCTACGTATTTAATAACGTTTTTTGTTTTGTCTTTAAGTTGGCTTGAATAATGCCCGATTCGCCAAATGGCTATTGAATTTAAATTCAACCTAATGCGGACCGCATCTATACATTTTGTTTAGTTGTGTAGTGTTGTACAACAGTTGTTTTTGCGAAGCTGGTCATCAAATTGCTCTTTTCAGGCTACGGATACGCCCAAAATGCCTTGTGGGAATCACGGGGTGTGACCTTCGTACTACTGTCCTAGGTCATGAGGTTTCCATGCCAGTAGGTATATCTCCTACGGCGATGCAGAAGATGGCACATCCGGATGGGGAAATTGCAAACGCTAAAGGTAAATAATAATTCAACTAACTGAAGGATATGATTCGTGTTAAATAATTGTGTTATTATAACGTCGATTTTTTTCATGACGTTTGATGGTATGTACGAGGCAAACATCTTGAAATCGGGTGGGGATTGCGCAGAACGCGTATTTTGGGTATGCGTAGCGGTGAGGTACGCGGGCGGCGGGAGAGGGACGCGCGCTATTGGTCGCTCGCAAGTGCACATGCGCGAACTTATCTCCACTCCGTCGAAAAAGTGTCAAAATGTTTGCCTCGTACTGTACCATTAACGGCCGAATTATACTCGAAAGGCTTCTAAGCTAAAATCTTAAGTAAAGGTCTCCTTAACTTTAAGGAGTCAGTTTCAGTGTTTCTGTCAGTTTCAGTGTTTCTGTCAAATCTGACAACTTTTTGAATTTAAGGTGGCCTTAACGTGACCTATTCGTTTGAGTATTTGGCCATTTGTGTTATCAGCCAAACTTGAAAATAATAAGTGGTATGTATAATTGTATAAATGCAATAAAGGGCTTCTAATCGACACTATTGGTAGGTAATTTTTTATATGATTGTAAAACCCTTGTTGCAGCTGCGCAAGCAGAGCGTACTATTTTCACTTTGAGCACTATCGCCACTAGCTCAATAGAAGAGGTAGCTAACGCTGCGCCTGAAGCTATAAAATGGTTTCAACTCTATATTTATAATGACAGGTACTACTTTGTTTTCTGAAATTTCAAATTGTAAAACATGATAATTTATTAGTCTCATTCGTTTTTGCATTTAACAGGAAAGTAACAAAAGATCTAGTTTTGAGAGCGGAAAAGGCCGGGTACAAGGCAATAGCCCTCACTGTAGATACACCGTTGTTTGGACTTCGTTGGGCTGACATTAAAAATAAATTCACTTTACCCCCGCATTTGAGGTAAAACTAATTTCAATAACTAACTCATGTAACATTTTAAATGATTGATCTGTAAAACTTCATAATTATTATTTTTTTCTTTACAGACTAGCTAATTTCGATGGGTTATTATCAACCAAAATAAATGACACCAAAGAGGGCAGCGGTTTGAATAATTATGTCCAAAACTTATTTGATAAAACATTGTCTTGGGAAGATGTGAAATGGTTGAAAAGGTTAGATAATCAATTATTTATTTTTTATGTTAAATTGCGAATAGGTTATTCTAAGAACTAATTCTACTAATATTATATTAAAGTTTATGTATGTTACTCATTTCACACAAAAACGGCTAAAGGAATTTGGATCATATTTAGCATACAGGTAGATTTTAGGCATTCACAATGCTATTTTTATATTAAGATAATTTATATACCTATTAGAAAAAATCGACTCACCCGTAGCATCCATCCATCCGTCTCGTCTGAGGTGCTACGGGTGAGTCGATTTTTTTAGTTTTGGTAGTTTATAACCTAGATTAAACCATAGGATACTTTTTATAATCGCCAAAGGTTCCCTAAGGATTTTTCGAATGTCCACGCGGATGAAGTTGCGCGTGGAAGCTAGTTATTAATACTAATGAGATAAAACTTGATTCCAGCATTACGAAATTGCCGATAGTTGCGAAGGGTATACTTCGCGCGGACGACGCTGTGACGGCCGTGGAGGCTGGCTGCTCCGGCATCCTCGTGTCCAACCACGGAGCGCGGCAGCTCGATGGAGTTCCAGCGACGGTATGTTCCACTTTTACCATATATCACATGAAGGAAGAATAAAAGAGAGGACGTATAAGCTTTAAAGTCTCGGCCCACTATACTGTACCATACCATGACCGTGCTATGAACGTATCAAGCAAAAAAAAAAATCTTTGTTGAAAAATATGACACTATTCCCACCAGGACCGTTCCGTCACCGGCCATGCACTTGTCATACTTTTCAATACAAAGAATATTTTTTTGCCTGATACGTTCCTAGCACGGTCATGGTATAGTACGGTGTAGTGGGTAGAAGCCTTAAAGGGGTTGGGGTACGATGATCCCTTTCCATCTAGCGGTTCGAAAATTGTGAATAAAAAACGAGAAAAGATTCCAGGCCGAAAACCTATTTTTTTTTATTTTGATCCGGCAGACTAATATTCCTAAAGAAAAATCATTCTCAATGAAACTTAAATCCTGTTCCCAGATTGAAGCCTTACCTGAAATTGTAAAAGCTGTGAAAGACTACAACGTCGAAGTGTATCTGGACGGAGGCGTGTCCAGCGGCACTGATGTTTACAAGGCATTAGCACTGGGAGCAAAGATGGTAAGTTTCGATACTACGTTATTTAAGTCTCTTTTTAAAGGAAAGTGTTGACAAAATTTTTGCATGTTACGCATGCTAAGTCGGCTGATATCAAGAGACTATAAGCCGAAGATATAACACTTTTACCACAAACTGCTAGCTAGATAATAGAAGGCCAGTGACACTCCGCACTTTAGGTATGAAGCTATCCTTTCTGACCCGTGGAACACTAAAGTAGTTTACCTAGGTGTTCCACGGTTAACTTTCTGTACCCCTGGTTACCTAGGTGTTCCACGATTAACTTTCTGTTCCCCTCCACGCGGCGGGCTCGACCGGTCGGGCTAATGCAGTGGGAGGCCGCACACCGGCCGCGAGCACGTTAGTTCAATACTCACTCACGCGCTTACTCGTTGCGTAAAGTCGCACGCGTCGTACGTTTGTCGCTTAAGATGTTTAATAGGAAAGTTCTAATACTTTTGTATTGTATATGCTTTTCTTATACATACAATCGCTTTCTTTTTATGATATGCTACGCAGTTCATATATAACAACAATCCTAACGTCGTAAGAAGAGATGAAAGTACGCAATAGAAATAGAAGCAATTTCTAGGTGAATGTGACTGGAAAAGGGAGCGCTGTGCGAACTGAATTACGCTTTATTGTATCGGAGCAAGAGTGGCCATTTATTTAAAATTTAAATGATCTTGCGTAGTGACTCTTCTGTACTTGTACTATTAGGTATTCTGTGATTATTAAATCAATCTGTAATCTGATACAGCTGATACTATTAGACAGACCACTATACAAGTCCACATCGCGATATTGTGTAAATGACGATCGTTATTATCTTTTGTCAGGTGTTCGTTGGCCGACCCGCTCTGTGGGGGCTGGCAGTGGGCGGACAAGCTGGTGTCCAGAAGATGCTCTCCATACTACGCACTGAATTTGAATATGCTTTACAACTAGCAGGTACGTACAATCGTATTCATTGTAAATGGTTTACTAAACAACAAGTTCTTGAAAGGAAATACTGAATTTTCGTTTTTCATTTTCAGGAACACCGACGATTCCTGATATTACAAGTGACATGGTGCGTCATGAAACTAGTTATAGTAAATTGTAATGTTAATGAAATATTGATATAGTTTCCGTTATTTTATTAATTTAATTTCTAATACATTTTTGCAAAGCTATTCAGTAGTTTATTTTGTACTTATTTATAATAATATAAAACAATCTTAGTAATATTACAATTTATCATCTTAGTCATACCTTGTACTATTAGGTATTCTGTGGTCATACTTTCATGCTTATCTTGGCAATCAGGGATTGATAACGTTATTTTTAAATGTAAAGTTATTTCTTACTTTTTTACCGTTACTTTTAACATTAACGTTATGTCAATAAATAACGTTACTTTAGATAACGTTACATTCAAATTAACGTTATTTACTTTTTGTTACCGTTACATTAAAATGAACGTTATTCCAATTAATAACGTCACTTTTTTACCGATAATTTAAAAAAACCGATAATTGTAAAGTTTAACGGTAATTTTACCGGTACAATAATTTTAACGTTATATTTCCCGGTAAATTTACCGATAAATTGTTTTAACATATTTTTAACGTTATTTTTTTTGTATCGTTATTTTTTAACGGTATTTCAATCCCTGCTTAGCATCCAAGAAAATCTAATGTACGGTCAGCAAAGCTATGAGCTGAACACCTTAAGGTTCATTTTTAGATTGAGAAGTCTGTATTGTCTTGCATTTACCCAAAAGTCACAAAAGCATCTTTTGTATAAAAACAATGGAGGCAGGCAAAAGACGAACTTTTAGTGCCATCCTTGCAAGCGATTTGTTTTCAAACTGTTAAGGTCATAACTTTGCTGACTGTACCTACTTGTAATAGTATAGTAACTTAACTTGTCATTGCCACCTTTACCCCAAATGTGACTTTCTAATGTGAAAATGATTCTGATCTTAAATGTGAAATTGGAAGCAATACAAAATAGACCCGTTTTCCCCCCGAAGGGTAGAAAACGGATATTTAGGTTTCAGCCGTAGCTTGAACCACTTGAGATTACGCTTCAATGAAATCGTCACTCACACACTTGCAAACTGTTCTACCGTGTATCTGTGCCCTGTTGCTATCTCTTTCTAACATGACGCAGCGCTCGGTGGAGCGGCGCTAGCGCCGCGCTCTTCAGTACGTGAAAATTAGCCGGCAAGGTACTTAAAGGCGTGGTTCAAGCTACGGCTGAAACCTAAATATCCGTTTTCTACCCTTCGGGGGGAAAACGGGTCTATTTAGGTGTTCGAGCCTTCGCTTGAACCACTTGAGATGTGTTTCTATTCTGCCGGCGCTGCTAATGCGTACTGTGATTTTAGTAAGTGTTTGAAATGAGTAATAAATCATGTAACTTCTTATTAAATTCTTTAAATGATTTGGATTAAATGGGCAATATAAATTCTTACAATCAGATATAATTTCGTAATTATATAAATGACAAAGGCTTTACCTACTTGTTGATTATAATCAGATAAGATCACTAAATCATCATATTGATAGGAGACATTTAAAAAGTTGAAAAATTATCACTTAAACTGTTAGCAGTAGGGTTACGATATTTTTACGATAATATTTAGACAACCCCACAGGTAGTCTAAATAATAGTATGAAAGTATTTCTTGATCTCTAGTTTCCCCCTTGTAGAATCATTTCAATATCGTATTTGTTAGATGTCCAGTTCTCGGATGCTACAGTCGCTCTAAAGCTACCTGCTGAAGCGGATATACCAACTTCACGAAACAAAGTTCGAAATGTTCAAATCCATCCTGCAATTACTGAGCGGGATGCACTCTTTACCTACTGTGCCTCTTGTTGGATACTTCCCCTCTCGTCTCTCATGAGACAGCCGTATGGATTTTCTGATCCACGATAGGAGACCAAGTTGAACCTCATCTGGGATCTCTAAGGACCCACGCTGATTGTCTATATTTTTTAGAGTCATCATGTGGCCACAAAAGTATTTCATTTCCGTTGTCTGTAAACGATATATTCTTTTTCAATGCTTAACAGAGTAAGATCGTGTGCTCTACGTCCCAAGGCAGGAGAAGGACGGCGGTATGTCTAAAAATGTGTAATAAGCTGTTGTTATTTATACTTATTGTAGGAATTAAGGAACCCAAGGGAGTCATTTATTTTCAAAGGCAATGGTTTTTTCACTGGAGTGTTTTTCGAGAAAATGGCTTTTAGTACATGTTTTTACCTTGGAAGATCCAAGGTCTTTACTAGTACATAGGAGCTTAGGGCTGCTAACTTTTCAGGATTTGATAGTTGTTATTACTTACTGATTTGTGTAAGGCAATGGTACGGGGCCAGTTTAATGTCTTTATGTAGGTGACACAGATATTGCGCTACATCTAAAGGCCGTGGGTTGCTTGTCAGTGGTAACATTGTTGGAGCGGGACCACTTCTGCCATCGTAGCTAAATGGGTGTGTATAGGTTTTGATAGTGGATTTCCTCCAAGACGCTTCTAAAAGGCTTATATCTGCTTCTGACCAGCTTCTTGGATATCTATTCCAGCAGCCAGCTTGTACCTTCCAAACCAATAAATTTAACTATTCTACATTCTGTGGCGGATGATTCGTTTGGAGGTCGACAAGGTTCATTCTCAGGTCCGGAATTGGGACTGGAGGGCATACAGCAATTCGCCTAAGATCGGGCTTCCAGAAAACTGTTCCAACTGAGGGCTATTTATCAAGTAAATTCCTTGGGAGGTTTTGAGGTGGCGAATCACCCGAGGAATCATTGAGGGGTTAATATGATGTTTGGGATCTTCTATGATAGTATGTGTTGACGGTGTCAAAGTGCTATTCCTAGTAGAATTATTTCCTTAAGTGCATTGAGAGTCCGAAGAAATGCTATGACGACTGGTTAGTTGTTTTTTGCTTTTAATGCCACGAACTGCATCCATGGACGCACAGTAGAACTTGCCCGAGCCAAAATGTCTAAGACACAATATGTTGAGGTGAGTTAGGTGAGTATAACAAGGCTCGACCCAGACACTAGCGTAGAATCTTTGATCTAGCACTTCGATATTTTTTCTCTGATAGAACACTAGTGTTAGGATCGAGAAGCTGTTTAACATGGCTAAATAGACCGGTAACTGGGATCGGTATGCAAAAGCATTGACAGACTACATCAAGGAAATACGAAAGGTGAGGCGACTTTCATGGAGAAAGTTCTGTGAGGGTATCATTGGTGCCCCTCAACGAGATAGAATCCACAAAGTCCTGGCCGAATCGCCTTCGAATCAACTGGGACTATTAAAGAAACCAGATGAGACTTTCACTGAAACAACGGAAGAAACCGACGTCGACGCCAACGACGCAAACTCTTGGCGTCAACGCACTTTCCTGGATCAGTGCCAGACGCCAATGAAATGAATGTTCCTCAGAGCTGCCTCGCTAGGCCTAACAATGAGGACTGGAGAAGAGCAGAAAGAAACTTCAGGCCAAACAAAGTTGAATGGGCCATTGATTCGTTCACGCCGTTCAAATCAGCTGGGGAAGATGATATCTTTCCTGCTCTCTTACAGCAAGGAAAGGAGATCCTCATCCCCATTTTAGTAAAGATTTTCAGAGCAAGCTATGCCTGGGGATATATACCAAGCAAACCAATTCCAAAGGCTGGAAGGAAGGACTTTTCACAACCAAAATCCTTCAGCCTGATTAGCCTTACCTCGTTCCTACTCAAGAGTATAGAAAAGGTCATTGAATTTGATGTGTATATAAGGGACGAGCCACTGCGCGAGCATACCCTACATACAAGGCAATGCAACACGCTAATCGTAAGGAAAAGTATTCAGAAACTGCTCTACTAGAACTAACAGAGAGGATAGCCTTATGCGCTTTCCTTGACATTGAAGGAGCCTTTGATAACGTCACTATCGAAACCCTTTCTAGGGGAATGCGTGACGAAAACATTGACAGCACAAACATCCGCTGGGTCGAAAGCATGCTTCTTCACAGAACTGTAAACATCCGCGTCAGTTTACACGGAACTATAGGTATACTAGAGGTTTCAAGATAACTAGGGGATGCCCACAGGGGGGCGTACTATCGCCCCTATTGTGGTCACTTGTTGTCGATCGATTATCGATTGAAGCCTCTAAAAAGACCTAGATATACAGGGCTATGCTGACGATGTGGTAGCCTGCGTGAGATGCCCCTGTCAGAGCACAGTATCATCCATACTTCAAAGGTCTCTCAATGTCATCAATAAGTGGTGCACTGAGAACAGCTTTTCGGTGAACCCGAACAATACAATAATGGTTCCTTTTACTAGGAAGCGTAAGTTGGACAAACTTAAAACGCCCACTATAAAGGGGACTCCCATCCCATACCATTTTCTACGGAAGCCAAATACCTGGGCGTGTGGGCGTTACAATCGACCAAAAGCTGACGTGGAATACATACATAAATAAACCAAAAGGCTAAAATTGTCTTAAGAATTTTGCTGTCGTTAAGCGAGAGCAAGATGGGGCCTAAACGCCCAGATTGCCCTGTGGATGTATGCTTCCATAGTCAGGCCGATGATAACATAATAAAATTATGCCTGTGTAGTATGGTTGCAAAAAGCAACCCAAACGACAGTTATAAACAAGCTAACCAGCTTGCAAGGGTAAGCGTGCCTTATGGCAAAGGGGGCCAAGTCTACAACACCAGGAGCAGCACTCAATGCCTTGCTAAACCTACCGCCACTTCATCTGTTTATTTTGAAGGAGGCAAAAGCAGGGACTTATAGAGTAAGCAACACCGGTAAAGTAAGCTGGCACTCTCAAGCATCGAGGTCTTTACATGAATCAGTGCTTGAACTCAAGCTTCTTGCAATGACATCTGATGTTATGCTTCCACTCTAACTTCACTAGAAATTACCCTGTGGAACTACCTAGCAGAGAGATGTGGTCTGATGACCAAGGCTCCTGTAAGGCTGGAAGCCTAGTCTGGTTCACGGATGGCTTCAAAATGGGTCCTGATGTAGGATGTGGTGTACAAGGTGTGAGACCAAGAGTCAACCTTAGTGTTAATCTTGGTAAGTACGCCACAATATTCCAGGCAGAGGGTCTATGCCATTATAGAATGTGCAGAAACCAACCGCCAACAAAAATACACAAATCAGACCATCTATAACTTTTCAGATAGCCAAGCGCCATAAACTCGAACGTAATACGATCGAAACTGGTGAAAAAACTGCGTAGATAAATTTAATGAACTAGGACATAAGAATTAAGTTATTCTGAAATGGGTACCAGGTCATTCAGGTAGCATCGGTAATGAGAAAGCCGACGAGCTTGCTCTAACTGAGGCGCGAGGCCGACAAAACGACCCAGAACCTTTCTGCGGCATCACAAAAAACCAGGCAACTCCTTGAGACAATCTCTTGGACGAGTCGAAAAAATCTGGTTAACACAGCCAAGATTGAGACACGCCACAACCTTAGTGGAAGGCTACTCGCAAAGACGGACGAGTGAGCATATAAAGTTCAGTAGATTGATCGTCAGCGCGACTATTAGAGCCTTAACTGGACACTGCAAACTAAACCTATTCATATGAAATTGAGTGATATTGACGTCTGCAGATATTGCAATGATGAGCAGGAAACGCTTAAGCACCTCTCATGTGATTGTGGACCCCTAATCCGCAAGCGTAGTATCAACCTGGGATGACACGTAATCGACCAGGAGGAAATAAAAACTCTTAAAACCAGGAAGATACTAGAATTCCTGGCAGCCGCAGGGCTTAAAGAGTTACTATAATTAGGTGGCGAGTCACAATATATCTATTAGGTCGCAGTGACTACAGCTTTATCTGACCTGCAGAGCCCCTAACATTCAAATAATAATAATAGGATCAAAAGCCTTAGTTATGTCTGCTGTTGGGATAGCAAACCTTAGCTCGGCTTCGACTTTTGGGGAGATTTCCTCGCCAAAGAGCAATGTTCGCCAATCCGAGGGAAAGACTTCGTCGATTGCTCTTGTGATGATAGAATGATGGACGAGACGCTAAATCTCCAAGTTGTTTTGGCATGATCGAAATAAAGGAAAGAAAGGAGTAATGACTTATTTGTAGAAATAACACATCTAATTATTATCATTACAAACTGATGTGTCGATAAACTACATATCGTCTCATTCTCTGATAAGTTGGTGTCGTATCAGTATATACTGTGACACTCTCACGACACCCGCCGCCGGTATGCGTTGTCGCAACGATTGAAATAACGCGTCGCATCAAATGACACGACGCTTATGTATTCTGTGACGACGCGCGGCATCAGACGATACGACGTGTCACACTAGTTGACACGACGTGTTCCATCAGATGATGCGACGTGTCGCATCATTTCATGCGACACTGGGCGGAATGAGAACTGTATGTTGAGCGATACTAGACGTCGCGTCGCCTCAATTCATGCCACTAGTGTCGATGTGATGCGACACTACGACCCAACGGAAAAGTGACTGGCACTTTGACGTCGCTGGACCATGGGTGCCGAGCGGAATTAGGGTCAATAGTAAGTTTACCGAAATTGTATATCTTCGATCCGAAATTTCAAACGCAACGTGTGAGTTGTTCGATAATCAAAAGCGTACTGAAGAGCGCGGCGCTAGCGCCGCTCCACCGAGCGCTGCGTCAAGTTAGAAAGAGATAGCAACAGGGCACAGATACACGGTAGAACAGTTTGCAAGTGTGTGAGTGACGATTTCATTGAAGCGTAATCTCAAGTGGTTCAAGCGAAGGCTCGAACACCTAAATATGTATAATTTTAAAATTACTTTAGTATAACTTTACGGTACAGATTATAGAGTACTTCCGGAGTCATATAAGTTTCACGCGGCCACATAGCTCTTGATATTTTCTGAAAACAAGGAATCGAAAGTTTAATTGTTATTATATGAATACATATATTATTATAGCCTACTATAATCTTCATCAAAAACTATAGCTCAGTTTTTATTTTACTCATATCGACTGTTTTACCGACATGAGGTTTTCAGTATCATTACCGTTTACATAAACTCATATTAGGCCTACAGATACTCACCTTAAAGTCACAGCCGTATACGTTTATACCCAGTTTGAGTTTCTTTACTGTTTGTCTTAAATAGTCGTCACTCATTATTTTCCCTTTAAGCTGGAGAGTATCATTACATGTTTTACATGTATTAATTTTTCTGACTTCGCTAGCAGCACTTGTGCTTTTTGTCACTTCATGAGTGAGCTCAGCATCTCGTTTCCGCATGTATTCGGTGAAACTGTAACTGCACGAGTCATCAGCTTTAGCAACTTTACCAGTGGACGCAATCTCATTCTCCGTTACTGTATTCGTTGATTCTTTTGGTTTGAATATGTTTTTAACTGTCCTCACGAGAGTTGTGCACGACTCATTGATAGCGTCAAACAACCTGGTACTTATCGATCTATGTCTTATTGAATCTACTTGCGAGTTCTCAGTTTCCTTATGATATTTTTTATTCATTTTGCATTCCTCGTTCCTATGTTTATGTTTTTTGAATGTCCTCAAGCTGTATCTACTAAGTCGGGAACATTTAGATGAATTCACAAATGTATCTGGTCCTTGTCTATGTTTAGGTGTTGATACAAATGTCGGCTTGAAATCGAATGTATTGTCGTTATTGCGATGATTATTTATAGTATATTTTGTAGAATTACGGGTACTGTTAACATATGAACTGTAGTCCAGTTTTCCATCTGGGATGTCTTTTTTTATAAACTGGTTTGCTCTTTGTTTAATCAAAGCTGTTCTATTTTTTCGTGAATCATGTACATTTAAGTCTTGTAACGGTTGTTCTAGTAAGAATCCAAAAGATAAATCTTTATCGGGATCTTTTTGCAAATCTTTTGATGTAGATTTCAGCGTATTATCAATAGTTCCAAATTTATGAGGAACAAAACTATTCTGAAGAAAAGTTCTCTTTGCACTACTTATTGCTGTTTTTGTACCGTTATATGTGTTTCTTTTAACATTGTTAGTAGCCGGCTTTTTCAGGGCGCCCGGAACATTGAAGTGATAAATTTCTCTCATGACATTTTGCACTAACTTTGCTGTATCATCACACTGGGGCTTTATGTATCCGAAAGTTTCAGAATATTGGTTATTGTTTATAAGCATTTTTTGTTCTTCAACACAGCTTTTGTCTCTATTTTTTATTCCTGGCAAAGCAATAATTACAATTCCAAATTAGAAATGTATTTCTAGCGGTAATTGAATGTCTATTAAAGGATGTGGATAATTCATTTTGGGTGTCGTTTTGAATGCCAATAATTAATATGATGATATGCCGCTTTACGCAACCAATCGCTCCAATAATATAGATTATACAGTGACATTGTAAACAAAACACTACATCAGCTCTAGGACTGTAGAATTATTGGCCCTTGGACGAATTAACTCATACCTTTAGTGCTGAAACGATGTAAATTTCCTGCATCATCACACTGGGGCTTTATGTATACAGAAGTTTCAGAATATTGGTTATTGTTTATAAGCATTTTTTGTTCTTCGACACAGCTTTTGTCTCTATTTTTTATTCCTGGCAAAGCAATAATTACAATTCCAAATTAGAAATGTATTTCTAATAACGGTAATTAAATGTCTATTAAAGGATGTGGGTAATTAATTTCGTGGGTGTGGTTTTGCATGCCAATTATTAATATGACAATATGCCGCCGTATGCAACCGATCGCTCCAATAATAGATTATACAGTGACAAAGTTACCTAAATTAAAAACTACTTCTGCTCTAGGACTGTAGAATTATTGCTCTTACCTTTAGTGCTGAAATGATGTAACTTTGCTGTATCATCATACTGGGGCTTTATGTATCCAGTTTCAGAATATTGGTTATTGTTTATAATCATGTCAGTAGCCGGCTTTTTCAGGGCGCCCGGAACATTGAAGTGATAAATTTCTCTCATGACATTTTGTACTAACTTTCCTGTATCATCACACTGGGGCTTTATGTATCCGGATGTTTCAGAATATTGGTTATTGTTTATAATCATTTTTTGTTCTTCAACACAGCTTTTGTCTCTATTTTTTATTCCTGGCAAAGCAATAATTACAATTCCAAATTAGAAATTTGATAATATGCCGCGCCGTACGCAACCAATCGCTCCAATAATAGATTATACAGTGACATGTGATATAGTAATTACAAAACATTGTACGTCGGCTCTAGGAGTGTAGAATTATTGCTCTTACCTTTAGTGCTGAAATGATGCAAAATAACTGTCGCCCACTGTCCAACCTTTAATTTAAATAAATCACATTAGTAGAAAACTTAATACCAAAAACCCCAGCCGAATATAGTAGATAGGTACCATCAAACTGAACTACTTTTACTATGGGTCAACTCTGAAATCGCGAAAAAAAATCAGCCGCTTAATACATTTTGATATTTTCGTTATTATTTTTTGTATGATACAGCTGTTTTTTTTTCGCGATTTCAACATGTTGGTCCCATACTTAACAATTATTATAAATGCGAAAGTCCGTTAGTTTGTTTATTTGTTACGCCTTCACGTCTTAACTTCTGAACCGATCATCATGAAATTTTACATACACGTTGTCAGGGGTACAGAGAAGGACATAGGGTACCATTCATTAGGAAAAATAGTATTGTTATCGAGGGATAGCAAAAAACTTTCCACGCAGGTGAAGTCGCGGGCGGCCGTTAGTCTACCATATTCGGCTTTAGGGTTTTTTTGTAACATGAGATAAGTTCTTTTAAATACTTACTGTTATTGAATGAATACTAAGGGCCTATTGTTCCAAATGAATTACTTGACACATAATTTCATAGAAATTCAGGTCGAAGACCACCGGATGCATACCTTTGTATACATGTGCACTTTCAAGTTGTTTCATTGCGTTGAATTTTACTTATCTCTCTTAGACGGTATTACCGCATTATGCGCACGTGCACGTCACGATAATGTTTACCGTGCCTCATATACCTAGTTCCACATAATACAAAACAGTGGAATGTGCACGTGCACACCTACGCGTACCTACGCATTATAATTTACGCATATCCAGTGGTTTTCAGCTTTAAACCAGAAGTAGTGCCACATAATACATAATGTAGTGCTTAATCCTAAATTGTGAAACAGTCATTAAGGCGCTGTAGGTAGTGAAACTAGCGCCGCCACTACATTTATTTTTATTACTCGTAAACCAAGTCAATATTTTAAAAAAGCTCAGTGGCCACTTTTCGCAATTATGGATTTTAAAACTTACAGAATGAATGATAACTGTTGAAGAGTTATTCAAAAAATATTAGAGACAATAAAATTTAAGAGATTATTACACGAGCTTTTTTTAAATATTGACTTGGTTTACGAGTAATGTGCTGTACAAGCCTCCAGCGGTATCTCACCGCTAACGTTACGTGCCGAGGCTTGTACCGACAGTTACATTAATGACTGTTTCACAATTTATATTCACCTATTTATCTAAATAGGAGGTAGGAGGGGATTACTGCGCGCGCATGTTTGCAGTAGCCCCGCACCACGTCTCCCGCTAATGAGACCCAAAAATTACTTCTGTGCATAAAATGTCACCGCTAAAGATATATGCCGAGGCTTGTAGAGGTGAACATCACTCACCCGAGTATGACTCCGGTGAATAGTCTTGAAGTATTGCAAATCTTCGAATACCTGATTGTATAGTAATTGTAAAGACTCCATTGGAATATTCTGGACTAATATGAACAACAGTTCCAAGCAATCGTCATCATGCAATAACTTCCTAAAAGAAATATTTGTACAACAGAAATGATAATATCAAAGATAGATAGAATAGTCAACTGTACTGCTCTCTGAGCTGTACCAGGTCTAAGCTGCTACGGGTGAGTCGATTTTTCTAATATTAATTATCTTAATGTACCTGCTCTAATCAAATACTGGGATCCGTATTCGGGACGTAGGTAATATAATCCTATTAGGTACCTACGTAGGTAATATAATCCTATTAGGTACCTACGTAGGTAATATAATCCTATTAGGTACCTACGTAGGTAATATAATCCTATTAGGTACCTACGTAGGTAATATAATCCTATTAGGTACCTACGTAGGTAATATAATCCTATTAGGTACCTACGTAGGTAATATGATTATTATATAACCTACGTCCCGAATACGGATCCCAGTTATCTAACTATTGTTTTAAATATTTAAAAATAAATACCTATTGAAAACATGTTACACGTGTACATACCAAAAATCTTACCTGTTGAATATGTTTAAACCATTGCATTCCAAAAATAATTGCATGTTAAGTGGGCTATTATTTAGCAAGCTTTTTAATGTCGATATAACTTCCAAATCACCTTTAGTAACCTTTTTTACACACTGTAAAGAATAAGCATTTTAATTGAAGCCATCCAAAGTCCAAACCTAATTTTATATTCAAATAGTCGTTTAGCTAAATCTTACTTGGGAAACTAAAGCAGAGCAGAAATTTTGGTTTTCTTGAGAATTTTGGCAGGATTCCGCAATACATCGGCAGAGCGCACACCAAGTGTCTTTATGCTGTAAATATAATACCTATGCCCCTTAGTAATAAAGTTTGTGTTACATAATGCAGTAATAATAACGCAATACAATGCAATGCCCCATAATGCAATGGGACATTCATGTTGGTAGGTAAAACCAATCTGTTCATTTTCTTACTTACCATAATAGGACTATTGAAGAGATAGCACATTGCTAGTAAACACCCGCTATTTCTTAGCATATTTTGGGCGTATAAGACCAAACTTTTTTTTCTAGTCGGCCCTTCTTCTTCTATGTAAAGCATAGCTGACATGAAATTTAGTGTTATTGCTATTTTGGATGGCAATTTTTGAGTAAGTACTCCTCTTACTTTATTATATATCACATTACAAGTAACTATGTCGTCTTTGAAGTCATCCTGTGAGTAATGCAAATATCAATAACCCCTACTAATATTATAAATGCGAAAGTAACTCTGTCTTACGTTTTCAACTACTGAACCTATTTTAATGAAATTTGGTACGGAGATAGATGGGACCTTGGGGAAGGCCATAGGCTACTTTTTATCCCACTGCTGGGCACAGGTCTGCGCAGGCAGTTATGTATTTAGTTATCATCATCGTATCAGCGGCACGCACGGGACGGCACCACACCCACTCCTGGGCATATGCCTCCCTTCAAGAATTTTCACAACGATCAATTCTGCATGGGCGTGTCTAGATTCTAGATTTTGAAGGGCAATAGAAAAAAATATCAGGTTTTCTGGGTTGGGCACCAGACTGTTACTAGTTACTACTGATCTCCTCATTTCAAATTTTTTACCACGCAGGGAAACAAGGCTTTATCGTATTTTGTATTAAGTAAAGAAATTATAATCACAAACTCAACTGTGATTTCAAACCCATTTTTAAGATATAATATTTTGCGAACGAAATCACAAGGCAAGGCATGTCTCTCCATTGCCTGCTGGGTGACCTTAAGCCCTCTTATGAGACTACGTGTATTTTAAACGGTGAATTACTTATTTGTAAGAATCGAGTAGTGGTGAGTGTAAGTATTATGAATAATACATTTAAATTAGTGTTATGTTGTTTGGGTCTGACGAAACCAAACCAGCTACTGTTCGTATCCAAGATAATAGGCTGAGACTAAGGTCATAACTGTGTAAGTAATAGAAATAAGTTAAGACACAGTTTTATGGATTGTAAAACTGTGGTAAAGAGATACAAAGCAGAAGTGAATTGGATTCTTACTTACATTAGACACCAGAGAAATTGCCAACACAGAAAATACTTTGACTAGCACCTCAGAATCTTCGGTCGTCATTAAAATCTCTAAAAGTTTATGTATATCTTCTTTCTTAGCAGTTGCCATTAGTTTATTAGCATCCTACAAACCAAGAAGCACAAATAAAGTAATTTGAAAACATTAAAATAAAGATTAATATTTTTGGAATATATGGCTCACCATTGGTTTAATGTACTTGAAGCTGGTTTCTTCCAAAGAGTTAGGCTGCTGTTGAATGCTCTAAGGCTGCTGCAGTTGAGACTCTGTTTCTTCGGAAAAGTCAGTGGAGTGGATCAACAATTTTCAGTCAAAACTTTTGAAATTGCCGCTTTCGCATGTCAAAGTTTTTTTTTCTCATTTGCGCCATACAGCCATGTAGTAAAAGCAAAAGATTCCATGTCCATACAGCCTTTTTTCATTGGTACTTATTATTGGTGGTGGGAGCGTAGAGTGTGTTCGGAAAGAGAACCGTCGCGCGTCATGGGCAGTACCGGCGTTAGGGGGGGGGGGCGATAAAATAATCATGGTAGATCCTCAAAAACGGATTTTATTTGATTAGGAATAAAGAAAAGTTTAAATTATTCGTATTCCAAATGGAAAATGAAGACTTTGTATTGACATTGACATTTAAAGTTCTTGGTCGTTTCGAACCTTAGAGTGAGTTAAAAAAAACTAAACAACCGCGCACTAAGGCTCTGAACGCAACCCTGTCGGAATGCACCCCAAATGTCAACTTGGCACATGACATGACATTGACGTGACGGCTTTGCTTTGCTTGCTTGGTGGTTCCTTGGTTGTTTGTTTGCTGCTGTTTTCATTTCATAATTATTTAATTCATGAATGAAATCGTTTTGGTAAATTAAATAAACCTACTTAGTGGGCTTCAACTCCGTGGAAATATTGTGAAGTTGTGTGTGAACACATTTTATACATTCACGCAAATGGACGTCGGGGAGCTCTTGTCTTTTAAGGTAGGTAAATACATACAAAATATTTAATAGAAGTACAGAACCTTTACATAATAAACTTATACAAAACCACGACCCTGGCAGCTATCTTCATACTTATATTTTATTCTGATAGCCAACTCCAACACCCAAACGACCGAATGAAGATGATAGTGGGGATTCTGATGATGGTTCATCATCACGGCGGTCGAATAAAGTGCGGAGATTTGCTAACACCAAACAAAATCAGTTGATACAGCAATATAGCAACGGTCTACCCACAGAACCAACAATCACTGATAAAGAGAGAGAAGATATTTTAAGATTCGTTGAGAATGAAGTTACAGAGGTAATATTTGTAATTTCAATCCAATTATCCAAGCACCAAATGAGCGAGTGCAAACCTGTAAGACAGGTTACACCATAAAAATGGATTTACATCTTGTATTTTTCTCCAGGGTGAAATTCTTGATGAAACTGCAGTAAAAAAGTTGGTTCTAAACTTTGAAAAGAAAGCTCTTAAGAATAGAGAAATGAGAATCAAATTCCCTGATCAACCTGAAAAGTTTATGGACAGTGAGATAGATTTACATGAAGCTTTACAGGTACCTATATTCATTACTATTTTTTACTATTATGCTACGGCCAGACAATCACACTGCACAGTGGACGAGCCTTAGCAAGGCGGCCAGAATTTATTATTAAGAAATTTCGTATTTTTCAATAATAGGAAATGTTTTTAAATTGTATGTCATTTAGGATCAATGAATAAAAACACATTTTAAAGTATTTTACATTTTAAAAAAATAAAAAAAATGCAACTATTATGGATAAAAAAAATAAAGTCAATAAAATAAAGTAAAATTTAGTTAGTACTAACTATCCAATAAATTTATAACGTCAGCGGACAATATAGATTTTTATTGGGAGGCAACTTTCTTCTGTGTAGTGATCAGTGGATCTGAGTTCAGCAGAAGTCTGTTCATTAGGTCTGTGTTTGTAGAAACCCGACACATTTTTCTTGTGTGATTGAGCACAAACGTTGAAAAGGTGAAAAAGAAACGACAAGAAAATCACGCTAGATCCATCGTTATTTATATATTTTACATAAATATGTAGAAACAAATATAAATATTAAAGCAACATACTGGATTCTTGAAGCTACATCACAAAAATAGTCATTTAAATCACTTAAATTTATGAAATTGACTACTAATTAGACCTCATATTATACATCTGGCTTAACTGCATGTGCGAAAGTGAATTGTGTTCACTTTCGAGTATTATTATAGACATAAATTAAATTATTTTGTGGAATATATTTATAGCAAAACATAATTCATTTATCGCTCAATAATATGACACTGTTAAATATAAAAAAATACTATCCAAATTTTAGTCCATTATGGCCTCTAGCGAGTCCACCGTACACTGTCGGGAAGCTTTTCGTTGACGTGATTTACAATTAGAAACTTTGAATCAAGGAATTAGAGTTTTAATTTCACTAAAAGGAAATTTTAAGGGATTTTATTAAAATAAACAATATGACAACGTAAAGCTTCCCGACAGTCTGGCCCAGGGGTTCCTGTTATTCATATACTGATTGTATTGATTTAATGTCAAACTGTTAAAAAACTGTTTTCAGGAATTAAGTGCGGTGGCAACAGTCCCTGATCAGTATGCAGTGTTGGTTGAACTTAAATGTATTAATTCGCTGTTGGAGCTGCTATCGCACGACAACACAGATATTTCCACCAAAGTTGTTCATCTTCTTCAGGTTTGTTTATGGAATACTCACTCACCCTCTGCTTGAATGAGTTGTAAAATGCATATAATAATAAGTTCCAGATTAATTTGGTAGCAGTCTCTAGTTTCTTTTACATAGCTTATTTATTAAAGTGTTTTTTTCTTAAATTATATTTACATCTTATAATTAACAATTAAAAATTCTTGTAATGCCTTTTAAGGCGATTGTCAACCACGTGGTCTCCATACAAACGGCGATAACGTTTCCCACCCTCTAAACCTTAACCTACAGCAATGAATTTTTGGTATGTTTTTGAAATGCCTAAAAACTAGGGCTGTACGTTTTGATTGTTAAAATATTCATTGTAGATTTGAAAATATTGGCACTTCTGTGTTTTGTATGAAATCACTAAAATGCAAATATTTCGAAATCTATTATAGATATTTAAAAAAATCAAAACGTACAGCCCTAGTATTTAGGCATTTCAAAAAAATACCAAAAGTTAATTACTGTAGGTTAAGGTTTAGAGGGTGGGAAATGTTATCGCCGTTTGTATGGAGACCACGTGGTTGACAATCCACTTAAAGTCTTTTATCAAGATAAATGTCTCTTGTTGTGTTTTAGGAATTCACAGATGTAGACATTTTGAATGAGAGTGAAGAAGGAGCTGAAGAATTAATCAATGCTTTGGCTGAGGCCGAGTGTCCGGCACTGCTGCTCCATAACCTGGCCCGCCTCGATGAGCAGGTACCAGATGAGAGGGATGCTGTTCATAACACATTAGGTATGACAATTATACTTTTTGTTTTGCCTAGGTTATTAGCTCAATAAAATATATATAAAAAAGTTTTGCACTTAACAGTAGTAGTAAGTATAGTAACTTAGAACAAAACAAACTAAAATGATGTACTTAAAGCAGACAATTTTTTTTATTTTTAGTGTAAGTAGCTTCTGTATTAGGTAGTGTAGCTGTAGGTATATTATTTAGGTAGAAAAATCGGCTCAGCCAAACGTGAGATAATCGCGGAGAAACATACATACATAAAAAACTGAGAACCTCCTTTATTTGAAGTCAGTTAAAAAGACTACACTAAAGGTATCCCTTTCCTAACAAAAAAAAACATCTAATTCGGTTCATAAATAACAAAGTCGTCAAGGTAGTTGATGCAAAATCATAGTATTTTAAGGATTTAAAAAAAAATATATGGGACCATCTCGCAAGAAAACTCAGTCGAACAAAAAAAGAATCATCAATATCAGTCCATAAATGTCGAAGATACGCGCGAACAACGACAAAAAAAATACAATCGAATTAAGAACCTCCTCTTTTTTTGGAAGTCGGTTAAAAAAATGGAAAGAAAAGTTAATAAAATCTATAAAGTTGTTAGTGTTTTGTCATTTATAGAATAAAAATCTACTTTACCAGGTATTATAGAGAATATCACTGAATTTAGACCAGAGATGTGTCCAGAGGTGGCAAAGCAAGGTTTCTTACAGTGGATACTCAAGAGGCTGAAGGTATGAGTTTTGGATCTTTGTTGTTATAATTGAATTTTAAGGACTGTTTAACTATGAATGATTCATAGGATAAATTTTATAAGTTGTATTATGAAATCTTGTTTCAGTTGAAGGTTCCTTTTGATGGCAATAAATTGTATGCAACAGAGATTCTTTCTATTTTGCTACAAAATACACCAGAGAACAGAAAGTTTCTTGGAGAACTCGACGGCATTGATGTGCTGCTGCAGCAGTTGGCGGTAAGCAAACGAAAACACTAATAAAAAAACTGACTACCTCCGTGGTCGAGTGGTTTGTACACTGGTTTTCAAGGTGTGATCCCGGGTTCGATTCCCGGCTGAGTCAATTTAGAAAACTAAATTTTTTACTTTAGCTCATGTCGACGTTTGTAGTTCCACCGTTGTCTCTTATTACCATAGCACAAGTACTTTCGCTTCTTACAATGAGAGAATGAGAGCAATGTTTGTGATGTTGTCTTAGATAAAATACCGGCCAAGTGCGAGTCTGACTCGCGTACGAAGGGTTCCGTACAAAAAAACGGCAAAAAAGAAAAAGTATGGGAGCCCCCCTTAAATATTTATTTTATTCTGTTTTTTAGTATTTGTTATTAAAGCGGCAACAGAAATACATCATTCGTGAAAATTTCAACTGTCTACCTGTTGTCGTTATTAATATCGAGCAAAAAACTGCAAAAAAAAATCACGTTTGTTGTATGAGAGCCCCCCTTAAATATTTATTTTATTCTGTTTTTAGTATTTGTTGTTATAGCGGCAACAGAAATACATCATGTGTTAAAATTTCAACTGTCTAGCTATCACGGTTCATGAGATACAGCCTGGTGACAGACAGACAGACGGACAGCGGTGTCTTAGTAATAGGGTCCCGTTTTTACCCTTTGGGTACGGAACCCTAAAAATAATAATAAGTAAATTAATAAAAAAGCTATTAATCAGCATATAGATATAGCAATATAGCACATGTTTTTGTTTGCCCAATAAAAAAAAATAGCAAATGAAATGGCTTGAAATGCAAGTATCAGCACAGAATAACTAATAGTACAAGTACAGAAGCAGCACGCGGCAAAGTCATTTAAATAAATAGCGACTTTTGCTCCGACACAATAAAGTGCAATTCAGGTCGCGCAGTTCACCTAGTAGTTGCCTCTCTTTCTATCGCGTGCTCTTACCTTTTCTGGCGACGCAACGTTAGGGTTGTCTTCTTTTAAATGAACTGCGTAGCATTATATCATAATGTGAAAAAAACCAGCCAAGTGCATGTCTGGCCACGCGCCGTAGGGTTCCGTAGTTACCTTATACCATACCATATTTAATACCACTATCATTTTTCATCTGTTAAAATAACTTTTTTTTCACAGTGTTGGTATGAATGACAAAGTTATACTTGCGGTTTTGGAAAATATGATATATCTCGAAAACTAATAACTATATATCGTTCAAACCAATTTTCGTTGAAAGTTTTTATTAAGATCTATAGCATATTTTTTTTAGATTTTTCACTCTCTTATTTCAAAAGGTAGAGGGGGGGGGACACACATTTTACCACTTTGGCAGTGTTTATCTTTCAAACGGTTGACGTTGAGAAAAAAATTGTCTTAGGAACCTCAATGTCATTTTTAAAGACCTATCTATAGACAACCCGCACGTATTGGTATGAATTTTTTTTTTCAGTTTCAGTTCCATGTGTGGGGAGCCCCCCTTTAATCTTTTTTTTGTGTTAAAATCGTTAAGCGGTTAACAGAATACATCTATCTACTAAGTTTCAACTGTGTAATCCTAATACTTTTGGAATAAAATGGCTGTGACATACGGACGGACAGACAAATCTATAAGGGTTCCGTTTTTTGCCATTTTGGCTACGGAACCGTAAAAACGACAATTGTTTATTGGTTCTTTGATTTTGATATTCGTACACGGCACAGTAATGTCGATTCGACATTGTTACAATTATAAAAAGTCAATATCTATCTACGCAGGCAGTAAGATGCCGCGCTTGCACACAGGCGGGCGTGTGGCGGCCCTCTGCTCACTTGTCCCGCCGGCGGAACGGCTAGCGGTGGGTGCTTATCGCGCGTCCTTGAGCGAGTGAAGGAGGCCTGGTATCAGTTACATAGAGATTAAGCTCATAAGTAGTTTACTTACATTCAAGTATTGAAGTTTCCACGAGCAGCTGATTCCAATAACTGTTCGATAGTTCTACAAGCGGCACGACCCCAGCGGCGCTGAGGAGCAGGAGGCTATGGAGAACATGTTCGACGCTCTGTGCTGCGCGCTCATGGAGCCCGCCAACCGCGACCGCTTCCTGCGCGGCGAGGGGCTGCAGCTCATGAACTTGATGCTCAGGTAGACCTATATTCCTCTTCCTGAAGCGATCATGGCGGAGCTTGACAGACTGATCGTACTCGATCACGTTTGTTAAGCAACGCTCGGTCTGGTCAGTGGCCCTACCATGAGTTGATGCAAACTGTTTACGTTACCGTTAACTATCGTTTTATCTCTTTCACTCGCACTGACTGTGAGCAGTATATCCGCCACGGCGCCGTATAACGCCACAGGTGTCGGATGGGTGACCGTTAAGTGGCATTACAACTGAGCGCTTCCGTGCTTCGGAGGGCACGTTAAACCGTCGGTCCCGGCTGTTGTCATCTGATAACAGTCATTAAGCCAAGTTAGAGGCCTTACAGGCGGCTTGATAAACTCTTAACACCAGAGGTGGCCACTAGTCCTCATACGATAAGAAATAATTCCTCTTCCTATTAGCCGATTTTCAAGTCTCCGTGTATCATCCCAAAGGTCAAAATCGCTCGCGGCGGTAGCCTTTCAGAAATTTATTGTCACGCACACCACTTTGTCCAGCAGTAGACATCATCACCGAAAACTCTTTGGTTCAGTTAGTTTGCTTGTAACTTGTCTTGCAGAGGGCTAGTAATATCGGTGTAATTTTAGATGTAATAAGGTTACAGATAAAATAAGGATATTTTTTTTATTTGATTGAATATAAACGAATTTCCTTAATCGAGGTTACATTATATCAATAAAGATTTTCTGAATTACAGAGAGAAGAAAATGTCCCGCAATGGTTCTTTGAAAGTTCTGGACCACGCGCTGGCCGGGCCCGACGGCAAGGACAACTGCAACAAGTTCGTCGACATTTTAGGGCTGCGCACGGTATTCCCACTGTTCATGAAAACGCCAAAGAGAAAAAGATTGCTGACAGTAGACCAACATGAAGGTAATTTTTTACTACTATCCCCGCCAATTGGTAATGCGCCTGGTTAACCTCAAAAACGAAAAACAATAGGGATGTTGACTATTTTTTTTATTTTATGTTAGATAAATTACCTCTCAAAAAAAGAAACATTGGTAAAAGAATTAATTCGCTAGCATGAAAACTGCCCGAGATATCACAGTGTGAAATGCACACAAATGGACTCGATCAAAAACGCTCCATACTAATGGCTTGCACGTTATGACGTCACGCCTTGCAAGTTTGTATGCAACGCATAGGAAATTTGTTCAGCAGCTATATTAAATATTGTGTTTATCAAAATGGTTTCTTCGACAAATTTGCTATACATTTTACGGACTAATTAAAGGTATCATTTATTTTTATAAATTTTATACTTTTTAAATGGACTTGTCCACCCAACTTTGAAGGGTCATAAAACAAATAATATTATTATGCAATATATAAAACCAAGAGGTATACAAGCTACTCTAAAAGTTTAATATGTTTACGATTTTTATTAGTATTTCGTTATTTTATTCAGTAGTCAACATCCCTATTGTAAAAATATTATATACAAAAACACTAATATAATGAAAATAATAACTCGATAATTACTTTGTTTCATGTCATTTTAGTTGCGATTGCGAATGACGACGTTAACGTGGACGTTAATGTGACCAGCCAAAGTAACATTTGCAAATTTACGTTATCGCTTCGCTTCGAAACATGTATGGATTTGACGTTTTAAAATTCGATTGTTAACGAAACCTTATGTCAATTCCATACATGTTTCGAAAACGAAGCGATAACGAAGATTTGCCAATGCTACTTTGGCTAGGCCCTCAGGATCTTGCGCATTAGCAATAGGCGGGGAAAGTACTTTTCGTTTTATAAATTAGCAAATACCTACTAATTTTAGAATCTATCTTTTTAGAACATGTTGTATCAATAATCTCATCGATGTTGAGGAACTGCCAAGGCAGCCAGAGGCAGAGACTGCTCGCCAAGTTCTCAGAAAATGACCTGGAGAAAGTTGACAGACTGCTCGAGTTACACTTTAAGTACATGGATAAAGTGGACAGAACTGAGAAGGAAATGGAGGTTGGTACACGTATATAGGGCGCGGTCCGCATAGCGATAATATCGCGAATCCAAATAAATGTAGTAGGTACAAAAACCCTATTATGTGTAATATATTGAGACTATTACTTAATTTGGTCGGATTCGCGCTAAAATCGATTTTTATCGCCATGCGGACCGTAGCTCCAGTGTAAAGTGCGATTAAATTGACAATAGACAGTGATCCGCTGCAACTTTACTCGAAAATGTATGGCAAAGAGAGAGTCGTTTGATCAATGTCTATTGTCAATCTAATCGCATTGTATTGTACCTATATAGTAAAATTGAGATCGGGAACTTTATTGAGAACTTTACTGTTTTGTAAAATGTTATTTACTTGTTACAGCAAGAGCAAGAGGAATTGGATGATGATGCCCAATACCTTAAGCGCCTATCTGGTGGTCTATTTACATTGCAGCTCATAGACAGGATCATTCTTGAGGTATGCACCCTCATTCCTTTTTACTTACCGCAAAAACCGACTTTCAATCAACAATTACTATGAAAAAGTACTAGTAAACTAGTAAGCAGACTAGTTTTTCTTTGCTTTCAAGTCTCAATGTAAATTATGATAAACTTTAACAACTGTTTGGAATTCGCAGGTTTGCACTGCGGGACCACCGACTATCAAACAGCGTGTACAGCGAGTGCTATCACTTCGCGGTGGCTCGCTAAAGATTATACGACATGTGATGAGAGGTAACATTAAATATATCGCATTTAACACTTTATTCACATTTTATTCATATGAGGGTTTATGCATTTTGCAATAAAACTCTTAAACTGAACGGCAGACTAGAAAATATTGTTTGAGCGATAAAAAAGTACCACAACGCTTCTTTGGAGTGCATTATAAGAACACAATTCACAATTCCGTTTTTATTTATTTATTTCGAATGGCGGCGCTAGGTGTGCTGTATAAATAAACCTTCTACTATATATATTTTTAATCTTAATATTATTTTTTCAGAGTATGCGGGCAACCTGGGCGACGCGGGTAATGAGGATTGGCGGCAACAGGAGCAGCACCACATACTGCAGTTGGTGGACAAATTTTAACTAAGTGCGCGGGCGCTGTTAATAGCTTAGTCAGATTGCCTATTGTAATGTTTTAATAGAAAATATAAAAAATATTAGCTTTTTAATTTGGATTTACCAGAAAAAATAGTAAGTACCCTAATGCTATTGAAAATCAATACAACATAAAGTTGTCCTATCGGCACGTACTATTACTCACTTATACCGGTAAAGGCTAGTAAGTTAAAATGTTGATTAGTGCTTTATTTTTTGCGCATCTCGTAGCGTTGGTACAGGTACGGTACAGCTGAAGAACTGAAGTGAAGTTTTTGGTCGCGAGCTCTCTAGCTATAAAAACTAACGCGATTCCCGGCAAAAACTATACATAACAAGATTTGATTCATGAGATGAGGGACATATTTCTCAGTGCAAACCTAGGGTTATGTTAACTGACTCTTTAACTTCAATCAATGCAGTATCTACTTATTCGAAGGTAATAAAAAAAAGTGCGATACATTTGTGCATTTATTTTAGTTTTCACCATTGAACTTCAATCCAAAGAAATTCAATACAGTAGTAGATGCAGCAAAACTATTTAAAGTAAGTACGTATACAAGGTTGGGGCTGTAACGGTAACATGGCATACAAGGTTGGGGCTGTAACGGTAACATGTCATACAAGGTTGGGGCTGTAACGGTAACATGGCATTTTATTTAGCTATTAATAATTATTGTATTCATATTCATAATTTCGGCATAATCGTTAAAAGAATGATAATTGTGGTAAAACATTAGTTTAAAAGTACTATAATAGTACCATTATTTTGCCTAATTCTGGAAAGCGCTAGCTAAGTACTTATATAATATTTTGTTTTATAGTATAATTTTGTAAAAACAAGTCTAGCCACAAATGGCTCGTGCATTAGTATCTAACAATAAAATAATAATAAAAACAACTGGATTGTAATTGCAACAGGTTGTATAATAAGATTAAAACAAAATACAAATAAATATTTGGTCCAAATTCAAACGGAACTTAAAGACATCACAAATTAAATTCGAACTCGAACGAGTAGCAACGATTATCCAGTCTCATCTAAACCAGTACTTACCAAAACATTGTATGGTACGTATTTTCATCCATCACTATAAGTAAGTTATAGTCACAACCATCTCATCTATCTATGATAAAGGACTATCTATCCAAGGAACTTAAATTGCATAATACCAATCTCACAATACATTGCGTGTGCTAAATGCATGTGGATACTTCTATTACATTCTTCTACTATCAAAACATAAAACGCATTCATAAATTCATTTTGAAATATCCACTTTGTACTGAACTGATACATTATTGTCCGTTCTCCTAAACGGCGATACTTTGTGATAGTTATGTATGGCACTCTGTGAATCATGAAGAAGGATCTATATTGCTCTCATATCCGACAATAGGTAAATATCACCTGTCATTTGTTGTGCCATTTTGATGGAATTAAATATAACTGATATAATATAAATATCTTATATTGATACTCTATCTATATAAATCGGTAAAATTCATGTTAGTAAAATAATAACAATAATTAATCAGAAAAATAAAAATAACCTAACTACTATCTACACCTAAACCCAAGTTCTACCCCATTTTCTAAAATAATAAGTTTCTAACATAATATACACCAAGTATAGGCTGGTTTTAATATTTTATTCATCATATAACTGTCACGATTTTATTATTATATAAACTATCAATTTAGGATAAAAAAATGGCTAAATTCATTATTAGGTATCCGTTATACAGATTAACACGTATCAACAACATTCGTTGGTATCTATATAATAAAATTCTATACAAATAAGGCGATTCAACAACAAGTTAGGCAGAATTGAGTGCACTCGAGGTCCACCCATAAGATTACGTCACATATTTTGCTTCTCCCTTGGTCCTATCTCGTTAGTGATCGTGTTCGAGTTCGACCGATTATCAACTGAACTGCCCTCGTATTACAATCTCTTAAAACTTATCAGTTTTCTGAATATGTGTATCTTCTATTTGCTATACAAAGAGAAAGAGACGCATTGATAGCCATTTAGAAAACTGACGAAGTTATAAGAGATATAAGAGACTAGAGGCGGGCCGTCTCGCCACTTTTAGACGTATTTGTTACAATGGGACGGTGTGTCGGTTTTGCTCCGGTCGAACTCCGGTCCGAATCCGGCCGAGGTTCGGTCGATCACCGGACACAGCCATGAACACGATCGCTTATAGTAATATAAAATGCACCTGACCCGCTTTACACAATTGCACATATCATAAAACGCACACATGATAACTCTGTTGGATTATTTGAAACATTTTAATATCACAGAGCAATAGCCATTTCTATCTAGGCAACCAGTTACTATATCCATAATAATTAATAACACACATCCCTTCAGTCTTACTTATACAATGTCAAATGCGATGCAAAACAATGTCAAGCCAAGTTAGTGATCGATGTACGAGTATCTGTTCGTGCCTGCAGTGCGTCGGGTTTTATTCCGTTTACAGATAGAGTTTGGTCAACGAAAGATGAGACTCGGTTGGAAATGGAACTAATTTTGCGCCTAATTTTATGGTTCAGTTTCCAATAACTTAACCTCTAAACTTTAATTTAACAGGGAAAGTGGCGCCACCATTGTAATCTCACCTTCATTGACCAGACTTTAGGCGGGGCGTGCAACGTGCACGCGCCGCAAACCCATAGCATAGCAAAAATGTTGATTACGCGGTGCGTGATGAGTAGCGGTACCCGCGGCGGTCGGCGCTTCAGGGAGGTACCTATTACAAGCTCTTAAAACTTGTCAGTTTTCTGAATGGCTATCAATGCGTCTCGTTAATTTACTATACAGCGACAAATAGACGTATTAATTCATATTGATTTGAAGTATTTTGCATCGCTATTGGCACTGTTAGTAAGGTTCCTCAAGATGTTGGAATGTGACGTTTCACTGAATGCATTTCTACGATTTTTGACTGGCCTATACGACCAGCAGCTAATAACTATTGTTTACAATTTTTATTATTTAAGACACAAAACAAAACAAACGGCCAATTCCAATAACCCATCCTCAGTAGGACCGTAGCCAATGCGACGCGGATTCCGTGAGCGGACGTCCGCGACGGACGGTAAAATGTAATAAGCATATCCAGTGCGATCAGTGCGAAGCGGAGTGTCACGTGGATTCATACAATTCATCCGCTGGTGATCCGCGTCCGCGTCCGGTCCGCGTCGCACTGTTTCAGGCCTAAGAGATGTAGGCAACAAATTAATAGGCCTATCCTTCACTCAGGATAGGTTATTGAAATCGGCCGTAACACGATGTATAAACTAATCTAAATAAAAACTTAAGTTTCAATCGCATTGGCAAGTGGAGTTTCGTTCAATGTGTACGTATGGGTGGTCCTAGAAAGAGAAGGCACAGTCGCTGGTAGGGCGGTCCCACCGCTGGGCTACGGGCAATCCTTGTTGAGCATCTTGGTGAAGGCTTTGGGGATGTCTTCGTTGGTCTTGGAAACGTTGCTACCGCCCAATAAAGTGGGCGCGGCCACTGTCCCGGTTTGGATCCCGTGCGCGGTCTTTAGGAGATCGTAGTTTATTTTCTCGTTAACGATGGAGTCTTTTCTATGAAGAACACAAATGTTTTTACTTTAAATTGGTGAGATGGAAAGCCACATTTTTAAATATATTGTTTTTTTTATCGCAATGATGATTTATTAAGAAAGTGTACTATATTGACTGGAGCTTTCGAGAAACTAGTGGGTCTAACGCGCCAGTGTCGTCGGCATCGCTATCGGTGTCATTTGACAGATGGATGTAACACATTGCTACTTTTATTTAGTAGGTTTTTATTTGTGCCAAAGAGAAGTAGCAATGTGTCACATCCATCTGTCAAATGAAGCCGATAGCGTTGAAGACACTTGCGCAGTAGGGCCCCTGAAAGTAAATTGCAAACTTTGCGACGAGCGTGACCCGCTTGTATCGCAGTTTTGTCAGGATATAGTTCTGTAAGTGTGTGTACTATGTGTATGAGAGCTAACCTGTACTGCGGGTGCGTGGTGATGAAGTGGCGCATCCAGTCGGCCATGGTGGAGATCTCCCCCGCGGCGCGCTTCTGTATGAGCTTCAGGTACTATGTGTATGAGAGCTAACCTGTACTGCGGGTGCGTGGTGATGAAGTGGCGCATCCAGTCGGCCATGGTGGAGATCTCCCCCGCGGCGCGCTTCTGTATGAGCTTCAGGTACTGCTGCACGGAGCAGTGCGTGTCCGCGTCAACGTCCATGCCCGACAGATACGACTCTATCAGCGGCACGAGCCCGGGGAATGTGCTGTCCTGCACACACATTACTACTTCAGAAGACCATATATGCTGATAACGGGGAAGTAAATCCAAAAACTTTAAAATCATAATAGTTATTCCCGATGCGATCGAGTAAACGTCAAACTGTATTATGGAAACCAAGGTAATAAATATAATAGAAAAAATACTAGAAAAAATCGACTCCCCCATAGCAGCTCAGCTCAGACAGGATTTTTTCTAGTGTTTTTTCTATTATATTTATTACCTTAGTATAAAAATAAAATTGTGAATGCCAAAAATCTAAAAATCAATAACCATAGAAACCGTTTTCAATGTTCCAAATGGCTAATGTTTAAATGATCACCAATTTACCATATTAACCTAACCCAGAATAGTAAATGCTCACCAATTTTCTTGGGCGGTTTAAAAGGACATCAGGCACATGAGACCCAAAAGTGTATAAAGATAATTCTGTTATTTAAAAACACTTTATGTTACTAGAATCATAAAACAGTAGTAATTTATTTTTTTTACTCCTATTACATTTAGCTTTAATTAATTATTGAAAAAAAACGAAAGTATATCAATGAAACGGACATCTTTGTCAGCGATTGCATGATTGCGCATTAAAAAAAAGAATGTCATTTGACACTATTGAATTGACAGCCATCTGTCAGTCGGGGGAAAGTGCACACAAGTGCAGTTCCGCACACTCACATACAAAAACAACACTGTAATGACGACACTCACACATAAAAAATAAAACAAAACAGCAAAAATTTGTGTACGGATGAGTCACACATCAAAATATGACACGTTTTTGACATAAAGGGCTGGGCTCAACTGTTGATGCAGCAATATCGATAAATTTCGAAAAAGGAATAAAGGTCAAACATGAACAAACTCAAACATTTTACTACTATTTGTATTAATCTTTATTATTATAAATTACTATATCTTGTAAAGTAGGTGTACATATCAATAATTTTAATGTGAAAAGACAATCAGAATTAATATTAAATAACAAGTTACCTACTAACGCCATCAGCTAACCACCTGACATTACATTATAATCGCTGTTAATGTGTTTATTGTTTCTTATTACATAATATTTCTTCATGTAGAACAAAAATATAAGATGAGTAATGAATTATGCTACTTAAACAGGTGATAGTGTTGCTTAAACTGAACAACTTATGTGGTCCGCCTCTGTGGTCTAGTGGTTCGCCCACCCGTGTAAGACGCAGAGGTCCTGGGTTCGATTCCCAGGGGAGGTATAATTTGTAATGTTTGGTTGGTGTTAGGGCTTATTTCAAGTCCGCCTGGCTAGCTACAACCCCACCATTCTACCTAAGTCTGACGCGATAACAACAATTTAACAACCCGTTGTGCCGTTCTCCAAAGAATCGTATAAACCGGATCTTGCAAAAATCCTAGTTTGATTGTAAAGGCCCGCATAGATAGATTTTCTCAATCTACCCAGATTTTTTTAGGATCCGATCTTTGTAAAAATCCCAGTATGTTTCAGACAATATTTAAAACTTGAATACTGATTGGAGTCGATTTAGTCTGATTGGTCAGAACATGACTCTTCTTATAGGACTATAGGTAGGCGTTAGCCAATCAGAGCATCCGTCAGTCCATAACGTTAACGTAAGCTAATCAGTGCGCCCAAAATGATCGTTATTCGCGATTTAAATACCTAAGAAACGCTGGATTTTGTAAAAATCCTAAACATTATTCGGATGATTGAAAAAATCTGTCTCAGATTCTAACTGTCCGGTTTTTGATAATCATACTAGGATATTTGTAAAGATCCTATTTGTACGATTATCCTACCTGGGGTATTAAGAAAGTTATTTCTGTTGTCTGTTAAAAAAAAACCAAAGGTTCCCTAAAGATTTTTCGAATATCCATGCGGACGAAGTCGCGGGCAAAAGCTAGCTAGTGATCAGAAGAAGTTCATTGGTTTTTAAAATGAATTAATTTTGTGTAAATTTGGCGGATGCATTTAATTGGGTTCGATTTTTTCATTAGAAAAGAAATTCTAGTGTCTATGTATTTTTCCATGATTAATCTTGCAAGATCTAAATTATGGTCTGTAAAATCAATTTCATAAGAGTGATAGGTAATGAATGGGAACCTAGGTCGAAAAACGATTTTTTACGCCTTTCCGTCAGCTGACTACTACTGACGTAGGTTAATATCGTATAAACCAGCCGCGCTAGGATGAGCGCCGTGACTGTTTCTCGACATTTATCTCACGATGTCTGTCGCGCTCACATCATCATGTCATGCATAAATATCGCAAATGAATTTGACGCAGAATCAGTGCAGAGACCAACATTGACCAAAACTTTATCGACAAACATTATATAACGGTAACATCACTAAGTTGCCCATCGGCGAGAACTCGGATTTATCTAGCGACAGATCTGAAATTTGTACGGACGAGCCATGGACTAGCAGACCCGATGTCACTGAACAAATCTGACAACTAATCAAGAATAAAATATACGAATTTAATGTTTAAATGTAAACAAATAGCAATAATAAAAAAATACTTTCATGTGAAATGTAACACCGTCTTTTTGTATACTTGATGTTCCAGACCTCTTTTAACAGCAAAAACTCATCAATTCGACATTTTAAACACAGCAGCGTTCACATGCGCGACTGGACTCGGTCTAGAAAGAAATCCGGGCGCAACTGGTTTTACTAACGCGTATGCCCATTTGGGCTTGTACTTCGGCAGAGGAGAACGCTTCGTATGGCTTCTCTTTCTGGAACAGAAGCCCGTCGTACTCTAAGGTTGTTGTTAACTAAGTTTGGAGAACAAAATGTTTTTATTTGGTTTGAAGATTTTTGACCTTTTTGTTTGGTTTAGTTTTTATTTGGTTTGAGATTGTTTATTCGATCTCGACAATTCCCGTCGAGAGTAGGGGGGCTAGTTTTAAAATGATAATCGATTCAATCACAACACCATTAGAGTTGAAAATAGCGATAATGACTTGTAGGAAAAATTGAAGCTCAAGAAAAATTATTTAATTATTAATTATTTTAATGCAAGCAAGATTTCAGGCCTGACTGAAGTTTGGGTGTGTAATATTTATTTAATAGTTGGTGTTCTTGACTTGGTAAACAGTTAGACTTGTTTGGATACCGCTACGGCGACCGTTTGAGATGCTACGAGAGCGTTAGGCGGTTAGACGGCAGCAGGTTTTAATGTTATTTGCAAGTACGTCAGTTTGTATCGAAAACACGCGCAGCACCATACACTGGCTTCGCGCCCTGTCGCGGGAGAAATGTTTGATGTTCGCCGCCCCGTCGCGAAGTGCGGAGCCAGTGTGAGAATAGTCTTAAATAAGTCAAGTAAGTTAAAAAATATTGAGTAAAGAACAATCCTCGTGGAGATCCTTGGTAGAATCGTACGGCCAGCAGGCGGCATCTGGATCTGGCTAAATAATGCTGACAATAATGGCGGCTCACCTTCCCGTTGACGATCTCGTTGATGGTCATCTCCTCGTAGTGGTCGGGCGCGTCGCAGGCGCGCGGCGCCCCGTCCCGCGGCGCGCCCACGTCGCGCCGCCACCAGAACTTCTGGTTGAGGCACGCGCCGCGCCGCTGCGCGCGCTGCATGTTCTCGTCCACCTGTGTGTGTGGTATACAACCTCCTTTATGCACGCGGAAAATGGCTCGAGCTGGCTGGCCGAATGGCTGGGTGACCACTTCTGCTTAGTTTCAATAAATTCATCCCCAGTAAGAGGGCATATTGAAGATCTATTGCCTAGATATTCTTGTTAAATGATGAGATATACCAACAGTTGCTAAAAACATGATCTATCCTATATAGAGATAGGGCCTATCTCTATATAGGATAGATCATTTTCTTCCTATCATTTTGGTCCTATCATAGGACCTATGTTTTGCTGAAGATAGCCCATAGAAATCTTTTATTGACCTACTTCGAAAATATTGCAAAATGACATTCACAACAAGTGTTTAATAAAATTTTTTTCAACACACTTGCTCGTAAAGTGAGCCCTAATACATCGCTTTTAAGGCCATAAACCGAGCTATAACAAACGCGTGCAATAATATATAAAACACTAGTACGTAATAGAATTAACCCTACAAAGTTAAATTAGTACCTTACTGCAAATTCTAGGCGAGTAAACAGAGCCTTCCCAATTTAGCCGGGTAACACAGTTATTTTTTTTAGTAACAACAAAGTGGTTTTATGCTGTTCAAAATTCATATAGATTTTTGGAATAAATAAATGTGAAAGTCCTTAATTAAGTCAAACAAATGTTTATTATTATTAAATTATTCATAATTCACAATATTTTGTTATAAAATATTTGCATTTTATCACTTAAAATTATAATTTTGAAGTAGGCTGTATGCTCCTCACCTCTTTGTTCGAAAAATATTCTTGCGTTGGGCGTGTGAAAAAAACAAAAAAAAACCTGCGCGCCTTTTCCCATAATTGTCATAATTATTTTGTTTTTGTCGTATTTGTTGCTGTGTGGTAAATTACTTTGTTTTTTCCTCGCAAATGTGTTGAAAAACGTCGTATGAAACTCGGCTGAGTTACGCCCTCGCCTGCGGCTCGGGCTGCAACCCACAGCCTTGTGCGCAATGAGCAACCTAAGCTAACTTGTCTCATAATGTACTATTGCTTGATACCCAATTCTCGAATTGAATAAAAGATCGTAAGATCTTACTGATCGTAAGTATTCCAAAACAGGATTTGCAGGTTTGTAACGTGATTTGCGAATATGTGTAAAACAGGTTGATTTAAAATTTAATTTCTTTTTCATTTAAAACAACAAAAACAAAGTCGATAATTACTAGCTGCAATAATTTACATAGCTTGGATGGAGAATAAAATAAATAACAATCCAAAGATATCATGTGTTGCAGCTTAGAATCAATGCCGCATCCTTAATTCCTTCTACTACAGAACGCATATATGTACGATTCAAACAGACCGTGACCGACCCGCATCGGAGCGTATTTTAGTTCTGCCAGAGAAAAATAAAACGTGTATACAGTAGTTAAATTTCATATTGCGGGCGGGCGGCGCCGACCGGCTGCCGCGGCATGCGGACGGAGCCGACCGGCTGCCGCGGCATGCGGACGGAGCCGACCGGCTGCCGCGGCATGCGGACGGAGCCGACCGGCTGCCGCGGCATGCGGACGGAGCCGACCGGCTGCCGCGGTTTCATGCAAATATGGAATTAACTACCTGTAGAGACGCTTTATTTTCCTCTGGCAAAAGTAAAATGCGTTCCGACGCGGGCCGGTCTGTTTGAATCGTACATTAATGTCTGCTGTCAGTTGGTTGTCAAATTGACATTAGCCAGTAGTGTGTGGGAAAGTAACCTAAATAACGTGCGAATGTGTGAACTCACCTTGCTGATGGGCATGACAAAGTTGAGGTTGTATGAGAGTATGACGCGCGTGAGCAGCACCACGAAGCAGACGTAGGCGGCGTTCTCGAAGTCGGTGAGCTGCGCCTCGCACGGGCGGAACTCCACGCGCCAGCCGATCGGCGAGTTGGGCGGCGGCGGCTTGAACCGCATCGTCTGCCAGTTCGTCGACTGGATGTTCTGGACGATATCAAGCATTACATGTTATTTTCATCCTTAACCTTTTTCAAGTCAGTTTGTTTGTTACGCCTTTACGTCTTAACTACTGAATCGATCATCATGAAATTTTGTATACACGTTGTTAGAGTTACAGAGAAGGACATAGGGTACCTTTCATCCTGAAAAAAAGAATTATTCCCGAGTGATAGAAAAAACATTCCACGCAGACGAAGCCGCTAGTATTTCATAAAGTTGAGCGAAGCCTTTATCTAACGTCTACTGGATCTAACTCAACTTTGTTTACGTGATCGAAAAAACACTCGCAATATAAGAACTTTTAGGATGCAGAAATATTTCTCTCTATTGTAGTAAATTAGTCTCCGAATCGATCCGAGCCACAACAGTGGCTGTATTGTGAAACACTGAATCAACCAAAGTAAAACAGAAATATATTAGTCAGACATGAATCTTATTTTTTTTTAAATTAAAGCGTTTATTTTGGTAAATGATTGTGATAAATTGGAAGTTTTACCTCGAAATGGTCCGTGTCATTCGTATCGTCTTGGTGGACTTTTTCGGAGAAGAGCGAGACAGAGTCCCTGATGAAGAGGTGCGCCACGTGCAGCGCCAGCGGGTGGTCGATGCCGCCCTCGCGCAGCCGCCGGTAGATGGCGGCGTCGTGCACTATCGGGATGTCGTTGTATCTGCAATAGACACGCTGTGTATAGAGGAGCGAGCGCGACAGAATCTCTGATGAAGAGGCGTCCATGGTAAACGAATGTACTTGCGCAGGGCAACGGAGGGGATCACGCTGGGGCCCCTAAACGCGCTTAGTTTGCATTACATAATTCATTTGATTACATAATAATCACATTTTTAAGTTAATTACATTATTAGAAAAAAAACTAGAAACATCGACTCACTTGTAGCAGCTCAGACGGGATTCGAATCCGCACCCTTGGGATTCCGGTCCAATGCACAGACCAATTATGCTTCCGAGTCGCTCGCTCGGGTTCCAATCCCGTCTAAGCTGCTACGGGTGAGTCGATTTTTCTAATATTTTTTCTAATAATGTAATTATCTTAAGCATTGTGAATGCCTTAAATCTAAAAATTCAATTATCACACTTTTTTTTCTTTTTTAACAATCCTTGCACATTTACGACTGATAGCGTAAGTACCTATAAACGTGTATATTATAGACGTGCGGGCACGCGGCGGTGTCGTCCAACTTCAAAGGATTGTAAAACTGTGGTCACTAGTGCCTGTACCCCACTGGCATTTTTAATGTCGTGGCCGGGCAGGATATTTGTCGGGTCGGATATAATATTGGCATTCTACTACATTAGGTCGGACCGATAGCTTATAGTGTGAACAGGAAGATCCGATAGTCTGCCAACGGTAAAATTGTCGGTCCGATCTTTTGTTAACCAGCTCTAAGTCTCTCCACGTATATCATGGTCAAGAATTTCATAAATCATGGCATCATAAAACATAGAACATCGTCCAGTTAACGCAGACTTTGCAGGCGTGGGCAGAGGCCATTTAATATGGAAGTTAAAATATTTTTATGATTTTAACACCTAATTTTAATAACAAATTCACATCGACGAATATATATCGGTTTAAATTTTTAATGATTTGCATTTTTCGTACAACAATTGTGCAACTTATACTTCACAAGCCTTCTTTTTACATATAATTTTATATATTTTTTAGATAATGATTGATAAACTATTTTCATATTATTAAATTCAACACTTATGCTTAAATATTTATGTTTTTATCTTCAAAATTCAAGTATTAGAGTAGTGATCTGGTGCGAGTCGTATTTTTTCTAGTATATTATTTAGTATTCAAAATTCAACATAAGAAAACTTGCCTATTGTCTTAATAACATATAATACTTGTGACAATGGAATAAGTACCTATCTAGTAAAATTTACGTTAGACACAACATTACTTCTACATTATAATTATAAGCGGTTCGAACATAAGTAATGATCTGAAAGATTCCAATAAATGATAATGAATTGTCATGTATGAAATAAGTAGGTACCTATGTCTATCAATAATAATGTTGTTAGAACGTAGGCAATGGCAGGATAATTTTGCTGATTCACAAATCGTCCACCAGTCGGTACACTACCGCCGACTTGGCGCTAGTGTAGATGTAGTCCTGTCATTTTGTTGTTTGTATGTGTTTGCTAATTATTTTTTGTATGTTGGAAGCGAATTTTAGTAAATATAAATTTTGGTTTTCTTCAATGTTTCATTCATTTACTATGCGACGTCCATAATAATTATTTATTAGTATCAACCATTATTGATATAATTTAGTATAAATTGGAAAATCTGGGGTAAATGCCCATACAAAGGTGTACAGCAGTAGTAGCGCCACCAAGCGGGATAAATTTTGTGACATCCCCCTATGATCGGAGAGCTACGTATAATACATGCATAGATGAATGGAAACATTCATAGTCATGATGAGTGGAACGCTATTTAGATTCCACGTTTAAAAAGATCTGTTGGGAACTTGATATACAAGACAAGATGTGTATTAATGACTCAACGGTTTAAAGGATGTGTCAGCATGCTAAGTGATTAAGATGATTTATGCTAACCGATTTGTTGTGATGACATAAGTAATAAGGAAGTTAACCTATGTGAAATTTTGAGAAATAAAAATCATAAGTATTTTAGACATAAACGTTCAATTTTAATCTAAGAAAATAGTTCAATCTCAAAAAAAAAATATGAAAAGAGACTTGTGATTGTGACGTCACAAATTCCGTACAATTTTGTATGAAAAATGCAAGTCATTAAAACTTTTAACTCCTATATCTTTTTGTCGTTTTTTGCAAAATCAAAATATTGTTTACTGTTATGTGAAAATAATTATTAAAATAAAATTTTAGAATAATAAAAAAAATTGAATCTTCGTTATGATGTATTTGTAAGGCAGCCATTACACGCTCATGCAAGCGTCATGCAATTACATCAGTCATCATGAATTACGTTTACTGTAACTGACAAATAACCTACCGTGTAATGTAAGTGGTACTAAGGCTGAGTTGCACCATCTTAACCTAACCATGACTTTAACTGATACAAACGTAAGTGTCTGAGCCAGTGGTCAAAAGTGGAACCAAGGTGTTATTACATATTGTTACCTAGGTTACGCCATAGACGACAGCGACGCGACGCTGTCGTCGAGTCAGATATGTTTGTATCTGTTAATGTTATGGTTAAGTTAAGATGGTGCAACTCAGCCTTAGTTATTTTCTATTTTGAATCAAAATTCAGCATGTCATTCCGGTAACTTTGTAATAGAATGATAATATTTAGTTCATACAGAAAAGCGTCCTAGTCACACAGTAGTGAAACTAACAGAACAATCATTATGATTATACAATTTTTTATTACTCATCGTTACTGAAAGCGGTAAACGCCGAAAATGTCTATGTCATTACATTAATCATAACGGTGACCTAATGTCTCGTGCTTGGGTAATGTGGGGTACCTTATCTCACGTGTTAACGTCACAGCGATAATAGTAGTTTATGAAACTGATGCATAATGAGGGGTATTAAAACATGAGTGTATGTTTTAAAACCGAGCCGTAGGAGAGGTTTTTAATTGTATCACACGAGTGTTTTAATACCTAGTTATGTGCAGTTTCATAAACTACTTTATCTACACTCATACATTTGGGATTGAACCTACTAAATAAAAGATTAACGTTAGAAAAGAGAGAGAGATACTTTGTTTGTATTAGCTAGGTACCTACATTGTAATAAGTCATTTCCTTAGATGCATCTAAAATATCGGGCAGAGTCAACATTTTTTCACATTTTTAAGCAAGAATAAAAAACACCTACGAAATTCAGTACCTAACAAAATGTAAAAATTTAAATCAAAACTTTTTTGTGATGCTCTAAAAATGGCGCGCATTCCATAATCTTTTATGTAACTAACATAGCTTTAAGATTATTGTTACTAACCCTATGGACTGTAATTGTCTGAAATAAATGAATTTATTTATTATTTATTAGAAAAAAAATTATGAGATGAATGCATTCCTGCAAACTAATCGCACTAAATCATCGATCACCATAGAGACTAGAGTGCATTTTAATCATGGAAAGATGTGGGATAATATCGTTGTTTTTTTTAATATCACGGCACTGCCTTCTTCTTGGATTTGCCCTGTATCGTAATGAGAGAAAAAAAGGTATTTTATGATGCAGTTGACTGCATCGTACTGAGGTTTTTTTTAATTTTACCTTTCTACGAAAATAAGTACGTATTTATATTACCTTTTTTTAATTCATATTTGGAACATTACGTTATATGAGTGTAGATTAAAGTTATTATTAGTAATATAAAAGAATTTTTACAGATTAAAATACATCGTTTGTACCGCAAGGGCTCTGAAGTTGGTCAATTCTGTTGTACAAAGTTAAATTAATCGCATTGTTAAAACTTTAATAACACCAGCCAGAGTGTTGAGTCCAAAAAAACTTAATCTTCGGCATTATGACATTCTGATTAAAATTTTAAAAAATAACGGGAGGGAAACGTGGAGTCCTTTTTAACTAAACGAGGATGTTAATTACTATTTCGTCCGAAACTTGTAATAGTACTTTTGTTCAAATTCGACTGCAATAGGTACCGGCTGTCGCATACTCTGTTTTTTTAAACAGTAGTTACACGTGTAAACACAAGAGTGTGACATACACGAGTCAAGTTTATTTTATATAACTCGGTCATTTGAAGAAAGGTATTGAGAATGGCGTCATGTTGTTGGCTTGATAATGAGTGCAAGTGAGAAAGAAAGACTGTGTAGGTTGTGTAAGCAAGACTCCGCCATTTGCAGTCCCTTTTTTAACCAAAAAAAGGAGGAGGTTCTCAGTTTGATTGAATTTTTTAATTGACCGATTTATACAGGGTCATTTGTAAAACGCCAACAACCTCACAGGAGTAGATTACTAGCATCATAAACAACAAAATTTAATTTTGTTTTACGACTTTTCCGAAAACACAAAAAAAACTACATTTCATACTAATGTCCGAACGATGGAGTTTCATAGGAAAGTAGTTGTTTTTGTCTGTTTTTGGAAAAGTCATAGAACAAAATGTTGTTTATGATGCTAGTAATCTACTCCTGCGAGCTTGATGGTGTTTTACAAATAACCCTGTAAATACGTATTTAAAGACAATGAAGTTAAATAATGTCGTACTCACTTCTCATGCTCCGGCGCGAGGTATGAATCAATGGAGTCGTATCTGGACTTGTGTATGCGGAACTTGTTGTGCCGCAGCGGCTCCAGGCCGCGCTCCTCGCGCGTGCGGCAGTCCACGGACGCGGAGATCACGTTCCAGCGGCAGTCCACGTCCGTCAGGAACCCGCGGTATACGGGCGACGCGGCGGACAGGGCCAACTGCAAATACCGTGCGCATACAGTACGAGCACACCCCAGACACTTCATACAACCGCGCTATTATAAACAGATGACGTCATATGGCGTAAGTAAGTGTAAGTCTATGACTACCGTGCAGTTTTTACCGTATGTGCGGCGTTTGGTAAATAAAGTTTCGAGTACGACGCATTTCTTTGAATATTAAAATAAGTTGACAAACACGACTTAAAAGTTATGACGCATCGCTTTGAATATCAAAATAAGTTGACATTTGACAAACACGACTAAACGAGCACACGATTCGGTGGAGTGAGGGACGCGGGCAGTGGGAGAGGGACGCGCGCTATTGGTCGCTCGCAAGTGCACATGCGCGAACTTATGCCCACTCCGTCGAAAAAGTGTAAAGATGTTTGCCTCGTACTGTACTAAGCTTGATCTTTGATGTTATGAGTCCGGCGAACAGTTTCCCATACAAACGTAATAAGCACCAAAATGATTTGCAATTTGAGCATAATTAACTCTTATGATGTCATTCGGATTAAGACAGTATTTGTCAAGGGTTCTATTAATTAATAAATAGTCCAAAATTCTAACCCAATTCAAAATAAATGCCAATTACATATTTTCATAGAAAACTGTAAATCGTATTAATTTTTATTTGGTTTGGTATTTTGCAAGTCCTGAACTAAAGTGTCTACACGGCTGCCAACCGTGTCCCGACCATGGGGACCTTGGTTAGCAACCGACCGACACAGCTTGTTTCGTGGTTGTAAAACTATCTACTCCACGGTTGTAAACAACCAAGGTCTTCTTGCTTGGGACGTGGTTTACTGCCGTGTGGCTGTAAGTAACAGCAAATCACCACAACAACTGGTAATCTAGCTTGCTAACAGATATAATAGGGATGTTGACTAATGAATAAAATAACGAAATACTAATAAAAATCGTAAACATATTAAACTTTTAGAGTAGCTTGTATACCTCTTGGTTTTATATATTGCATATTATTTGTTTTATGACCCTTCAAAGTTGGGTGGACAAGTTCATTTAAAAAGTATAAAATTTATTAAAATAAATGATACCTTTAATTAGTCCGTAAAATGTATAGCAAATTTGTCGAAGAAACCATTTTGATAAACACAATATTTAATATAGCTTCTGAACAAATTTCCTATGCGTTGCTTACAAACTTGCAAGGCGTGACGTCATAACGTGCAAGCCATTAGTATGGAGCGTTTTTGATCGAGTCCATTTGTGTGCATTTCACACTGTGATATCTCGGGCAGTTTTCATGCTAGCGAATTAATTCTTTTACCAATGTTTCTTTTTTTGAGAGGTAATTTATGTAACATAAAATAAAAAAATAGTCAACATCCCTATTACAAATATAAAATGAGATACAAATATAACAGGACAAGACACAGATTATTAAAACATAACTAAATTACCATGATGGGACAAAGCGGCGCGAGCTGGTCGTACAGAGTGCGCGCTTCCACGATGCAGCACGCCTGGAAGGTCAGCTGCAGGCAGCAGCAGCCCATGCCGAAGCCCATGGCGTCCATGTACACGCAGTCCGGCTGGGCCGCCTTGTCCAAGTTCGACGAGTCGTCCACTGGGATCTTCGTGTTCACATCTCGAAATACTGTGCAAAAAATACTCAGCTATATTGTCCAGTCAAAGAGTACAAAAGTAACAGGAAAGAACTGAGTACAAAATCGAGAGGGCATGCAAAAACGGGAGATATTAATTAAACATTTTAAAAAATGAAGAGAGAAAGTTTACGCAAAGCTACAAAGGTTTTGACTTAGACATTTGCATACCTGGTATATTAATGGCTACTTTTTCTCCACGCCTCTTTCGTATATTTTCAGTGAGTGTTTTGAAACGAGGGTGTCCCGGAAATATAGCTTCATCCGGAAAGAAAAGGGACCTTGTCACACCACTTTTCGGTGTCGGATGATAAACTGGGCTAGTGAACTCTGGGCAACCCAACCTTCAAAAAAATATATTTTAAAACTTAATTTTTTTTCCTAGTTATTTTTAACCACAAGGTTCCGTGCAGCGATTTTTTATTATCTACTGAAACTGTACGCTTCATTGACCACAGATTGTGGTAAAAACATCGGTCTGTATTGCGCAATAAAAGCAAATTTATTATAGTTTGGTAAATTACTAGTTATCGTTACGAACCTAGGAAAATTGGTAATGCTCATGATAACCTCGCCATCTTTAAGAAAAGCGCTAGCTTCTGCCCTTCTATTCTGCATATTAGCTTCCACGATGTTGAAGTGAGCCAGGAGCCCTCCATAAGGCTTGCCCGGAGTGCCCTCCACCATATAAGCACCATATTCGGGTCGCCATAGCGACTTAACATCTAAAACAATCGGTTTCGTCATCTTATAAAATTTAATGTTTCCTATATACTACAAGGTCATACCAATCAGGAAGAGACATAGATAAGATATTATAGTTGATTGTTTATGACCAGTGTTGCAGTTAACGATGTTAGTTCCTATTTTATTACCTATTCATATGTACATAGGCTTACTCAAGATTTGTTGCCTAGATATTTCTGTTAAATGACGGGAAATAACAACAGTTGCCAAGTAACAGATCCATAGTAGGCCATCTCTTGGTTAGGTTATTGAAAAAGGCCGTTAACTGATGAATCTGTAGTATTATAATTATCTACAATTTACGATAACTCTTTTTTGATTTCAACAAGATTAGATGATAATATTTAAAAACATAATCTAAGCAAGCGATAAATCAAGAGTAAAGGTTAAAATATCGGATGGAAAGTAACATCAGTTTGTACAACATGAAACCTGATATTTCCTTCGTTACAAACGTTTGTGAATGCTTTACTGAAGACAAAATTCACGAATGTTCATGTTAGATATCTACCTATAAAGCAAAATAGAACGCGCGTGGCGTGGACTATTAAAAACAAACTACATAGTATTAACTGATATAATAAGTATCTATACTACCTAAGTATTCAAGTTCTGTATTTTTTGTCGAATATCCTCTCTTTTTTACAGTACAGAATAAGCATCAGAGATCCTGAGAAGACTGGAACCTAGATCCAGACGACCTGGATAGCACCGCAGTATTAGCATACAACATACACTGATGGGTCAAGAAAAGAATCAACTAAGCTATCGGGAGCTGGGGTATACATACATAGCCAAACCCAACACTAAAAGAGCTACTTTCAATCTTGTCAGATACTCCAGCGTATTCCAGGCGGAAGTATTCGCGATACTGGAGTGTGCGCACATGATTAAAAGTGAGATAAGCAACCATAACGTAGGAAAAATTATAATATATAGCGACAGTCAAGCTGCCATCAAAGCCCTTGACAAAACGGAGACTACCTCAGCCTTGGTGAAGGAATGCAAACAAAGCATTCAGGAACTTGCAAACTTGGTTGAGGTGGAAATTGCCTGGGTACCTGGACACGAAGGTAACAAAGGCAATGAGGAAGCCGATGATTGGCAAGGACAGGCGCTGATAAACCTTTCATTGGTCCTGAACCAAGACTACCAATCACACATAGAATTACTAAGAACATTATTGAAATTCGAACAATCAAAGAAACCAACCAAAGATGGATGAAAAGAAAGGACTGCAGACAGTCTAAGATCTTCATCAAATCAGTTGATAAAAAGAAAACTAGAGAATTGCTTAAACGAAGCAGGAGAAATATAAGAACGATTGTAGCAGTACTGACAGGACACTGTCCACTAAACAGACACCTGTCAGTGATCAAACGGACAGAGGATCCCATCTGTCCACAATGCAAAGAAAGAGAAGAAACAAGCTACCACTTCATGGCAGAATGCCCGATGTACGCATCACTGCGCTGGGAGCTCTTTGGAGTGGACAAGCTTAAGGAAGAGGATCTAAAGCAGTTAACGATAGGTCAACTCAGCAGGTATTGTAAGCGCACAGGTAGGTTCGAGGGTCCGACGCCGGTGGGGTAAATGATAACCCGCCTCCCTGCTCTTTCAGGGGATTTGGGGAAATGGGTGAAATGGTCCCGACCAAGGTGACTGATCACCCGCCCGGCTTCGCTGGCGTCCCCCCTTTTAAATAATAATAATATTATTATCATTATTCGTATTCAAGTTACATCAAATGGACTGAGTTTTTTTAAGTCATACAATTTTATCAGCGGGAGGCGGATACATAATTAGAACTAACTACAAAATGTAAATTATTGAATTTTTTGGAAGACACATACAGCATCAATTTTAAACCATGTTTTAATTAAATAGGTACTTGAGAGAGCTCTAGTAGCGAAAAGGTAGCATTTTCCCATGTTGGCGACAAAGCGACCGGCGGCGACCGCGATCGAGCCGCGCTTAGTATGAATTTCAACGTAACTTACAAATTTTTAATTTATGACGCAAACGACCGCATCGCGAAACCTTGCGTTGCATTTTTTAGGGATCCACAGTAAGTACACACAGTAGAAACATCACTGTAACAGCAGTGGCTACAGAAAATACTGTGACCGTAATGAGGATATGACCTAGTGGGACTAGATGGTTAGTGCATCACCCTGCGATTGCGACAGTTAAGCAACTTTCACAAGTGTCGGTCATAGGATGGGTAACCAAAGCTCCCCCGTGCTTTGGAGGGCACTTAAAGCTGTTGATCACGGCTGTATTTGCAGTCGTTAACACCCACTAATCCGCATTTGGCCCCCGTGGTAGGACTGGTAGGTAATGGCTAATGGCCGATCCTCCTTATCCACTCATGAGGAATGGAAGTAGTAGACAGTAGTGGGGACAATAATAATGGCTGGTATGTATGTTTTCTTGCTTGTCTCAATTGGTTTGTAAACAATCTTCTCCAACTCTTTAATGAAATTAATCCTTACTTATTTATCTATTTATTAAATGCGAAAGTCAGTATATTTGTTTATTATAGTAAGCCATACGGCAGCGTCTTTGATCGATGGCTTCTCGCTGGGGCGATGTCAAAATCTTTGTGTGTGTATGGCCTGCGATTTATTGTCGCTGCCAATGCGGCGATTGAATTGCAAAGCGTGTACCTAAGTGCCATGATTTTTTGAAACATTTGAAGTCACGAAATTTTAGTAGAAAAATTTAAGGAGGTGGAGCCAAATGCTAATAGGGGGGAAAACACACTTTTTTTAATTTTTTCGCTTTTCATTTATAAAAGACAACTAAAAGAGAAAACTTTAAGCAAGCTACATAGAAATGCTGTTCTCGATTTATAACTAGTTCAATAATGCAATTAAACTTGACACTGAAAAATATTACCATATAAATGTAAAGGTTGATTTAAATGTTACTAATTAATTATAACAATAACTGATAAAAACAAGATTGAATGAGTAGTTAGAGTGACCTTAGCTCTTATAAAATGTTATGTAACATTATAGTAAGGTATGTATGTAGGCAAATAGTGCAAGTCATGGCCAAGTGTATAGTTTTGTAGACAACTGTGGTATTCCATCATCACGGGTCAAATTCTAACATCTACTTAATCAAAAATAAATAATTATAATTTAATTTTAAGATTTTAGGGATTCACAATGCTTTTTTTATATTGAACCTTGAACGGGCACCCAAATAATATGGCAAATATATTCAAAAATAAAACACAATTTACAGAATATTGTAATTGCTAAGTTATCAGGGAAAATCGGAAAAAACTGCATTTCCTTCTTTTCTTCTCTGTGTACTTTAATTACTTAAGGCAGGTGCTGAAAGGTTAATAACCCTAAATCGTGACCCGAATTACTATGCATTAGTACTTCGAGCCACGATTTTGGGATTTTTAAGGATTGTATTTTATAGAGGTTGATTAGAGATTATTTAAAGTTATGTTCAATAGATCGTCATATTGCGTTTACAGATTTTTTCGAATTATCTTGATCTTAATCGAATTATCTTAAGGGTTGTGTTTTTAACCAATCTATCGGTAAAAAAGTCATTATAACCTCTGTATAATTTGAATGTTTTCATAGATATAATAGTATGCTTTTATGCTAAAATAATATCATCACACTTACTTTGTGGATTAGCATTCTCTTGCTCTTGTAGCTTTGGAAGTATTTCATCAGCCCGAAGACTTACAGTTGCTCGCTGATTTTCATCGTCAAATTTAACTATTATGTATTCTACCTATGGAAATACATTAAACATTAAGATTATACATTTATCATTTTTAGGAGGAAGAGTTTTACTTATTTTGATTTTTGTTTTTGGTAATTTATATTATCAGTCCCCGTACCTGACTCTCCGACCTCAGTCGCCATTCACCAACCGACTCTTGCCATGTTGTAGTAGTATAAGTTTTCAGATTTCTTTGAACTTTTTAGTTTCAAATAAGACACCAAACTATGACTTACCTCGTCGCCCCATTTGAGTACATCCCCAGTACGGTCACGAAGTTTGCTGTAAAGGTTTATAAACTGTTCAATCCCATGTTGCCGCACATGCTCCGACAAGGCCTTCGTCTCTTCCCATGACAGAGGGCTACCTTCCGTTAATAAGCCCATTCTCACAAACTGATTCTTCAAATAGTTAAAACTAGTCCTGCATAAACTCTGCACAGATCCGTTTTTGGAATTTAATGACACTCTTAGATAATTGTTCATTTACCACACGAGCAAATTGAAAACGCAAGTCCCTACTGTAAAATCGATGATAGTTTTAAGGATTCTTTGTACCTGTACCTGTACGAATTTTTTTTTTTACTTGGATGAAAACTAATAATCCATATCGGATTATAAATTTTACCGACGCAACTTGCTGTAAGTAATTAAAGAATAAGAAGAAATCAAGAAATGCAATCGAGAGAGACCAGCAAGTACACCCACATTTCAATTTCACAATATTTTGTCAATGCATGTCAATGTCAAACTAAACTGACAGTAGAGTGTGATAGTGATGGGAACCACTAGGCGCGTTCCAAACCTAGGTTGCGTTCAGAACGTTCGAGCGCCGGTTGTTTAGTTGTTTTTTAACTCGCTCTAAGGTTTGGAACGACCAAGAACTTTAAATGTCAACGTCAATACAAAGTCTTCGTTTTCCATTTGGAATACGAATAATTTAAACTTTTCTTTATTCTAAATCAAATAAAATCCGTTTTTTGAGGATCTACCATGATTATTTTAAGAATTAGACTCAAAAACATCAAAATACAAAATAATGTCAATTGACATTGTCATTTTTTTCTATAGACAAACGTCAGAGCGTTTTACAACCATCCATTTTGATAATTGGCGTATAGTTGGCAGACTCACCATGGAATTAGAAGGTTTTGATTATGTCAAAAAATTGTTAGTAAATAGTGATAAATAGTGAACCATAGCATATAAATAGTGATACTATGGTTTAGAAGATATTTGTGTATCTTGGTGAGGCTGCTAACTTGACGTCAAGTTAGCAGACACATTAAGAAATACAGTTCGTATCAATATGATTTATATGCCGAAAAATTGTTAGAAAAATAGTGAATCGTATACGCAAAATTTCAATAATATTGCTTCAATACAAGCCGAGATATTACGGTCTCAAAGTGGGCTGCTAACTTGACGTTTCTGTCGATGGCGATTCCAGAGAAACGGGTACAAGTTTTAAACAAATAAATATATCAAAAAATTGTTAGTGAAATTGTGATTCTTACGATATAAATAAGAAAAGAACCCCGTCAGTAGTGTAAATTCATTGTTTAAATTTGTGTATGGCGACTTTCCATAGTCTTACTGATATGTGTAGTAATTGAACAAATCTGTTTACCATGACAATAGTGAAACAATGCGGTAACCTCGAAAGTCAACATTGTTTATGTTTTTTTTATTTTCAATTCTCATCTCCAATCTTATACAATGTTTATCTTTCCGTTATAGGGTAAATTCACTTTTAAAATCGAACTTATTATACAATATTTTATTGTCAAGTACGAGTGGCAACCCGAAATTGGTATGCTAAATCGGCGTATGTAATCGCGGCTTTATTTGCTGATGGTAAGCCCCCATGCAGCGGGGCTACCGGCTAAAAACAATGATGTTCATGTTAACTGTAATTTGACAGATGTATGTAAAAATACTTCGTGGTCACCCTAGGTAATTTACATACTAATTTAAATCTCGAATTGCATCGTAAGTACTGCAGTGATTGGTTCCAAATAAAGCTAGATCCTCAGTGCCGAAAATTCTTATTACTATTAACTGCTTTACAACTTCTATAGACAAACGTCAGAGCGTTTTACAACCATCATTTTTGATCATAGATATATTTTTGATCATAGATATAGTATATTAAAAAGTTTTTGATGGTTGTTTGGTTGCAACGCTCTGGGGCCTTACTATGAGCTCTTATAGCAGGACTTATAATGAACTGCATACTTTTTCGTACTATGACCTCAACGGTTTGTATGAAAGCTGGCCTTAATCAGTACTGTTTAAGGCCTGCTTTTGAACTGAACGGTTTCTTATTTGCTGATGGTAAGCCCCCTGACGTTTGGAACGACACGGTTGTGTCAACCAAACGTCACGCTCATATGTTTGGAACGCCGTTAGAGCGTTCGGTTGTGGTTAGGTTGCACTCAAGGTTGCGTTCTGGGGCCTTACTATGAGCTCTTATAGCAGGGCTTATATTGAACTGCCTTACTTTTTCGTACTATGACCTCAACGTTTAGTATGAAAGCAGGCCTTAAGCAGTCCTGTTTAAGGCCAGCTTTTGAACTGAACGGTTTCTTGTTTGCTGATGGTAAGCCCCCAGAACGTTCGAGCGTCGGTTGTATGGTTGTTTTTTAACTCGCTCTATGGTTTGGAACGACCAAGAACTTTAAATGTCAATGTCAATACAAATTCTTCATTTTCCATTTGGAATACGAATAATTTAAACTTTTCATTATACTAAATCAAATAAAATCCGTTTTTTGAGGATCTACCATGATTATTTTAAAAATTAGACATAAAAACATCAAAAATACAAAATAATGTCAAATGACATTTTTCTATAGATTTTGACATTTTTTCTATAGACAAACGTCAGAGCGTTTTACAACCATCATTTTTGATGGTTATTTGGTTGCAACGCTCTGACGTTTGGAACGACACGGTTGTGTCAACCGAACGTCACGCTCAAATGTTTGGAACGCCGTTAGAGCGTTCGGTTGTGGTTAGGTTGCACTAGGAGTGCAGGTTTGGAACGCGCCTCAACCCTACAAAGTCGATCCATAGGTATCAGTTTCTGACTATTAGAATACCATCATAAGTAAGTAACTTTCAGCTAGGTGATTGCGTAAAGTCAATCGTATTTATTTGACAGTTCATATTGTATATTAATATATGTCATCCAATACAAAATTGCAGCCGATGGAATACGATATGAACTGTCAAATGAATACGATTACCTTACGCAATTCCACCCCAGATTTCCTACCAACTTAGAAACAAAAAATGCATGGCATTCATTAGATAATTGGCCGTTCAAACTAAACTCCAAAGAAAAATTCAAGTCTGTGCAGTAAACATTTTGAGGAAAAAGATTTCAAGATACGAGGGGCTAGGCGGATGTTGAATAATTCAGCCTAAATTCGAAATTTTAAGATCCTAATTTTGAAACTGGCGGACTTTCATACAAACTTTCATCCCCTATTTTACCTGCTTACACTGTATAAGGTAGCTATGTGCAAAACTTTGTCTCTAGGTTCAGCAGTTTGGGCTGTACATTGATATATCAGTCAGTAAGTCAGGACTTTGAATTTTATGTACAGGGTCATTTTGTATTTACCATCCAAATTTTGAAGATGCGTTCAGTCCATAAAACTGAACAACTTTCTCTAAGGAACACATGGCCAAATATATAAAAAAATCGACTATCCATACAAATTAAAGAGATCACGTGATCAATTTAGTATGGGCAAGGGTCTGACATGCTTTGATAGAGCGAGATCGTCTTATTAAGATTCCTATAGGAGGAAATAGAGAAGAGTGTCATGTTTTTTCTCTATCACCGACCGGACTTTTTTTCATGGTCGGGTTATAGGCAGAGATCAACTAAGCAAAACAAACAAGTGGGGTTATACCAAAAGTGCCAGAGAAATTAAAGTTTTTGTGGATAACTCCCTAATTAATATTGAAGATTTATTATAAATCGAATGTGTAGTGTTTGTGTCTAGCATTCAAAATGGTGGGATGTTCGATATTTGGCTGCAAAAGCAACAATCAAAGGAAAGAAGCGGGCGTTACATTTCATGCGTGAGTACACTGTTTTCTATATTTTGATCACGTATTTCTTTCTCAAATCTCACAGGAACCAAGTTTCTGAGCTAAATCATTAGTTATATCATGAAAAACCTGTTAGATAGGAAAAATCTAAAAATTATTTCTAAAAATAACCTCGTAAACATTTGACATGCAAACCGGTAAAATTGCGTACATCTACGTAATAGTAGAAGTCAGCTTAGCTTTGACGTCCACTAAAATCAGTAGGTTTATAATTCGATTTCCGGATGCCTACTATATAGAAAATTTTCCCCAAAAATTACCCCATATTTCCGGGAATTTCTAGCGATTTCATTTTTCCAGATTTCCGACCGAAGATAAAACTCGTGAAAAATGGATAGAAGCATATGGAAAAAAGAATTGGGTGCCACACACGAATTTGTTCAAAACATTTTGAAAAAAATTGTTTCCGAGAAACAGACAAACTGACGTTAATAAAAAAAGTTCTGTATTCCAACGTTTAATAAAGACTTTACCTGTTTTAATTTAAAGTTTATCTTTTTATTCCAATTAACCACACAATCTCAATATCAACTACCTGAGCGAACCCCAGCTAGTTTACTATATCTCTCTTTTTTTAGCAGGGCAGTTGTGTGTACTCCCGTCCCGACTGCAATGACGATTGTTATTTAATTTTAATTCGATTTTAGCAGGGAAGACGTGTTTTTATTTTTCTTAATACCATTTATAATTATACTGAGTTTTTGCATGCTGAAAATGGCGAATTATTGTCTAAACATTTTATTAATATCTCTGCTGTACCACAATCGAATAAAGTTTATTTCCATTTCTATTCTATGTATACGTATGTTCCCGTTAAAGTACGGAATCCGTTAAACTGCAGACTAACTGGTCGAGTCAGTTAAGAGGATTGTCAACCACGTGGTCTCCATACAAACGGCGATAACGTTTCCCACCCTCTAAACCTTAACCTACAGTAATTAATTTTTGGTATTTTTTTGAAATGCCTAAATACTAGGGCTGTACGTTTTGATTTTTTAAATATTTATACTAGATTTCGAAATATTTGCATTTTAGTGATTTCATACAAAACACAGTAGTGCCAATATTTTCAAATCTACAATGAATATTTTAAAAATCAAAACGTACAGCCCTAGTTTTTAGGCATTTCAAAAACATACCAAAAATTCATTACTGTAGGTTAAGGTTTAGAGGGTGGGAAACGTTATCGCCGTTTGTATGGAGACCACGTGGTTGACAATCCTCTTAAAGCACAGAATACATAATAGTACCGAAATTTTTCATAAAGTAGACGATTTCCGTGCTTTAACTAGTAATCTGCACATTAACGGATGCTACCCCGTTAAGGGTACTTTTTCTGATCATGGCAACCCCATATTTTGACGTCATAATATATCTATCCCTTACACCCGGTCGCTCGGTAGCGCATCTACCCCTTTTAATATACTATATCTATGAGTATGGGTGACCAAAATTTTCGACACATGTTTCTTACAGAAAGTTGTTTAGTTTCATGGACTGAACACATCCTTAAAATTTGGATGGTAAGTCCAAAATGACCCGATATAAATAGCGACCCGCCCTCGCGTCGCTTCGGTGTAGTGTGGAATTTGACGCAATGTGTTATACACTAACGGCCGCCCGCGGTTTCACCCGCGTGGTTCCTGTTCCCGTGGGAATATCGGGATAAACATTTTAGGCTATCTTCTTTCTGTGTGCTAAATTTCAACCATATCCGTTCAGTAGTTTTTGCGTGATTGAGGAACAAACATTCAAACCCACAAACTTTCACATTTTATAATATTAGTAGGATAGGATATACCTTTCTCTTGCATCACTATCTATTAAAAAAACGCATCAAAATCCGTTGCGTAGTTATAAAGATCTAAGCATACATAGGGACAGACAGCGGGAAGCTACTTTGTTTTATAATATGTAGTGGATATTGATTTTAAATATCTTTGATCTTTTTTTAATAGTCATACTTCATTACAGTATCGTAATTTTAGTACCAACACCTATGCAAAATTCCATCCCATAAATTTTTAAATCTATTGCTGTCCAATAATACTATCGATATCGATATTAAAGTCTATTGTGACCCCCAATATACTATATCTATGATTGTGACAAGATTACATCACTGAGACGTCAACATATAAAAAATACACACACAAATGTAAATCGATTTCGGTTTCATTTGACAGCTTATGTTTGTGCCTCTATTCCGTTAGGTATATTAACTTTAAGGTTGCACTCGGAGTGTAGGTTTGGAACGCGCCTTAGGTTTGGAACGCGCCTCTGATCACTCGCTTGCACTATGGTCACTGATCACAGTATCTCTTATTAGTCTGTGCCAGGGGCTTTTCACTTAGTACTTGACTCAGTACAAGGTAGCGCGGACTAAGATTTTAGTTGGTGATTGACTTGATAGATGGCGCTCATTTTTCGTTTGTCAAACAGTCGATAGATGTCGCTATCCCTTGCTGAATCGCGGTATCGTGTGGCTTTCACAGTTTTATATAGTCAAAGCTGATTAGCTATAAATAGAATTATTTTAAATTTATTTCATGACATGGCGGTTACCTCCCAAAAAAATTACAAGTCAAGATTTATAGAAACCTACTAGTACCTATATTATAATATCGTACACTTTTTGTCACATTTCGCTAGATGGCGTTGATCATTAGGTCTGACTGATAACTCTATCTCTAGTATAATAGTGTACTCTATGGTCTGTGCTGATCACTCGCTTCTTCGCTTGCACTCGAATACTTTAGCGTAATATTTTTATTTGCAAATTATTTATTTGGTTCGTTTGGAGAACTCGTTTTCAATGACAATGTAATTGTGACATTAATATTCTTCCAAGAATAAAATACCCCCTATAACCATGGTGCCTGTCGCTATAGAGGGGTGTAATCAGGGGGCCGAGGGTGGCGGAGCTCGAGGAGGCTCCATTTCACTTGCTTTGCTGATAGATTTCATTGTGCAAAGAACTTACGATGAACTTACAGTATTGGCTGAATTGTAAGTACATTATTATAAGTAAATCCTGACTCACATAGTTTTTATATTTTACAACACCCATGAATTTTTCAGGCTACCTCGTAAGACGGATATGGAGCGGAAGATTGAAATATATAAATTTAGTGCCCGAACTCGCCAGCTATTTGTTCGCTTGTTGGCCCTCGTGAAATGGGCTAGTAGTGCAACTAAAGTGGATCGCTCAGCTCATATTATGGCCTTCCTGGACAAGCAGGCATTACTGTTTGTGGAAACTGCAGATGTCTTGGCTAGAGTTGCAAGAGAAACGCTTGTCCATGCTCGGTTAGTATTATTACTATTATTATAATAAAGAGAATACAATATCCTGCTTTTTTATACTTTTGGGTTTTTAATACTGTGAAGTAAATAAAGGCTTATTATTATTATTTATTACCTTGTTCACAAATAATGGCCTATTCCCAGTGTTCCCCTTCCCCTACTGCTACTGGGGGATATTGGGAAAAAAACTTTTCTTCCTGACATCCCCCACTGGTGGACAACGGAAAGAGGCTCAAATAATGAGTAAGTATATTATGCAGATTAAGTCATCCGCGAACCTCAGATGTGACAGGTACCTATTCTCCATTGATAGAAATTCCACGCCCTTCCCAATCTAATCCTCGGAAGACTTCTAGGACTGCTGAAAAGTTTTGGAGACAACGGATCACCCTGTCGTCCTGTCACATCTGAGGTTCGCAGATGACTTAATTATCTTCTCGACATCAAAGAACAACCTCTAGACAATGCTCATTCAACTGGACCTAGAAAGCCAGAAAGTAGGGTTAACCATGAACGCTCAGAAAACAAAAGCTCTGACAAACGGAAAACCGGAACCCATTTATGTAAATAACAACCAAATTGATTATGTGAATGAATATATTTATTTGGGACAGCTGATATCTCCAACAGACCTCACAACAAAAGAAATAGAAACCAGAATCGGTAATGCCTGGAAAAGATTTTGGAGTCTTAAAGAAATACTGAAAATTCCTGCCGTGAATGTTAATACTAAACAGAAACTGTTCAACACTTGTGTACTGCCCATTCTTACTTGTGTACTGCCCATTCTTACTTGCCAAACCTGGGCCCTAACTAAAGCACACACCAGAAGATTGGAAACTTATCAGAACTCTGAAAAGAAGCATGTTGGGGATAAAACTGTCAGATAGAGTATCAATGGATAGTAAGAGTCGAATAAAAACCAAAGACTTATGTCTTTGGTTTGTTCTACACAGTAAAAGCACTGAAATGGCGGTGGACAGGACATACAGTGAGATGATGATGTACTGGTACCCAAGAAATGCCAAAAGGAAACGTGGAAGACCACACAAAAGATGGGTTGACGAGATAAGGGCTTTAGCGGGTTCAGCTTGGACCAGAGAGGCCGTAGATAGGAATGCGTGGCGCCAAATGGAGGAGGCCTTTGCCAATGGGCAAACAGACTAACAAACAACTGCTAATTACAACAACTTTTAATACAAATCAAAAGTCTGATGAAGGTTTATTATATTATATATATTATGCAGAAGTCTCTGAAGAACTGGCTATCTTACCTCTGCCGGAACTTTTAATTTAAATTTTTATTTGTTGTTATAGAGTCAGACTTAGGTAAGACGGTGGTAGCTAGCTAGATGGACTTGAAATAAGCCCTACCACCAACCAAACTGAGTATTAATTGTACCCTCTCCCTGGAAATCCAACCCGGGACCCCTGCGTCTACACGTGTGGGCAGACCACTAGACCACCGAGGCAGTCTGTGGTTCGCCCACACGTGTAAGTTTTTTACTTTTAGTTGGGAAAAGACTTAGGTGGCTACTCACCATGTTAAATTCTGATCCAAAGGTGAGTTTCCACCTTTTAAAAAAATTGGTGGTTAACTCAGCCATTGGCTAGAAAAGCCTGGGTGAGAATACCACTTCAGAATTTAGAGGTGGTTAGCTCAACCAGTTTATATGGAAATGTTTTCTTACCTATTATGACGATATAAAAAAATAAGCAGTAAATAAAAACGGCACATCCATATCTTATACAAATAAATAAAACTGAAATGTCTGTTTATGTTGTCAAAATAACAGCTTCTTATGAAATACATATGAAAATTATTATATTTGGTATGAACAAAACAACTTTTATAATTTTATTATTGTCCGTCTGTTGTGTGTGTGTGCCCTGCCCTGCTCTCAGCTTTCAGAGGATTTGGGGAAATGGGTGAAATGGTTCTGATCAAGGTGGCTGATCACCCGTCCGGCTTAACTGGCATCCCCCCTTTTAAATAATAATAATAATGCAATTAACATCTCTTTTCTCTTGCACAGCTTGCCAACCTTCCATATGGCTGCCGCAGTGGAAGTTTTAACATTGGGTACATACAGCCGCTTGCCAGCAGTGATCCGTGAGCGCTTGGTCCCTCCACCCGCGCTCACGGCAGGCGAGCGTAGATCCACGTTACGAGCACTCGCTCATGTAGTGCGCCAGAGGCTGACTACCGCATCATTGCCAAGTGATGTGCGGAATTTAAAGGTAGGTTTGATTAAAGTATTTTTTTACAATTTTTTTTTATGAAAATGTATCAAAATAAAAGTGTCAGTTGACTACATTATTTTGTTTACCAGGCAATGCTATGCTATATGATGTTTGTTACAATGTATTTCTGAAATAAAAATATATTTGATCAAGGTGGAGAACGGACGAGCTACATTTACAGTGGGCCAAGAGTTCAGTGTATCGTTGACTGTCATGGGCGATGCTCCGAATTTGCCTTGGCGCCTCTTAGATATTGCAATCCTGATTGCAGACAGTGAAACTGGAGGTTTGTTAAACACATTTTATCACCTCATTCTATACTGATCAAAGTATTTTTATCATTCTAGCCCCAAAATACAGTTTTTCTTTTTTTACATAATATATTTGAAATTGAACTATATGGCAACATGAGTTGAGCTGAAATGATTAAAGTTGATTTGCCTTGAGTTAATAATATGAGTTAATTTGACGAGAGTTACAGCTTCTATAAACAATTATCAACTAACATTAGGGTTGCCACCTGCCACTACTTAATTTAAGGGTTACCAGCTTCGAACAAGGATATCCTAGATGTCCGGTCAGAGTCTCAAAAATGGCACCTCAAATAGCGTCCCACTTACAAACTGGGCGCTTAGTTTGCACAAAGTAAGTGATAAAAGATGTGTTTTTGTATTAGCTTATTTTGTACAAAATAAGTGATATAAAATGTGAGTTTTTACAAAATAAGAGGTGTTTATGTACAATATAAGCGCCAAGTTTGTAAGTGGGACGCTATTTGATGTGCCATATTTGCGTACTGTTTTAGTTCGTGAAGCGTTATCTAGTATATTCTTGATCGAAGGTTACCAGCATAAAAAATACGGGTTTAAATTTTTTACCAGAGATAATTAAAACAGCTGTTTTTTATGAAGATAATTTAAACCACAGATTCTTTACCCCATATTTAAAAAATTGGGTAACCCGTAATATACGGGGCATCTGGCAACCCTAAAACATCATGCTATAATTTTTTTCAGAGGGCAAGCCACTAGTGCACAGCTCTCAGCTCTCGTGGCTGCGCGGCGTGGCCCAAGCTCGCCTCGCGGCGGCCGGGCTCAGTGGGGCGCTCGCTGCGCTCAGATACTTCTGCCGCTCGCTGTCGCTGGAGCTGCTGTACACGCAGACCTTGAGGCTGTGCCGAGATAGACTATCGCGACACCTGCAGGTCGACCGGTACACTCCTGGGCAGAAGCTGCAGGTGTCTTATTGGAGGTATTATTATTATTTTATCCCAAATCAGCTTTGCGTGTAGCACGTGCCCGCACTGATCGGCGAGCGCGTGTCGCCCGCGCTCACTGTTACATGCAGCGAACTTAAATCTTTTGAACAAGCATTCCGCTCAACAATTAGCACCACACAAAAATGACAACCAAGAGGGCGTTGCTAAAAATGCGGGCATTTAGTTATGCAGGACCAAGCGACTGAAACACAGCAGCGACACTCCCCTGTACGTGTGAGCTCTGGCGCCGGTGACCTTGAGCTGCGTCGGGGACTAGATTTTGTCTCCCTCTATTTTGTGGTTTCGTATATGTCGTTCTCATCACGCGAGACTGACCCCGATGGCTCCGCGGCACCCCCGCGCTCGCCCGCGCCACTTACACATAGCTGCGAGCACTTTGACAGCACGCATGCCTAAGTGTCTGTTCTTTCCGCGTAGTGTATATTTTATTTTCTTTGTCTGAACACAGGTTGCATAATAGCGACCATAATCTGTATACTCATTACTCAGGGAGCTGGGGTGCGAGCTCGGCTACCGTCTCATAATCGGCGCGGAAGGCGAGCAACTGAGCGTGTGGCACGTGCCCGCGCTGACGGGCGGCGAGCGCGTGTCGGCCGCGCTCACGCCGCACGCGCCGTCTATGGAGCGACTGCTCGCGCACACCGTACACGTGCGCTCGCGCCAGCGGCTCAACGACCTTAAAGTGCTGCTTAATGACATGGGGGTAAGCCAATCATTGCTTATTTGAATAATTGCAGTTTTGAAATGTCATAGAGTAAAGCATACAGGGCTTTTTTTTTCATCTTTAAAAATTAAGGGTATGTTCAGTCCATGATACTGAAAATCTTTCCCTACAAGTGTGTACCACACAGAACCATGCGCGATGAATCACGTGTGCCAAACATTTTCATAGAGTGTATGTACTATGGGCAACAGCGTCGCTTAACCAGTTAGCAATAAAATTCGTGTGCGCCCGTATCGCCCGCACGAACTAAACGTATGTTGTGATGGCGCGGCGTGCAAACTATTTTAACCTTAGGAGTGGTTAAGCGACGCTGTTGCCCATTGTACTGTTGCATTAGCCGTCAGGCAACAGGCAGTATACGGAATTATTAAGAGTCCGTACACATTTTGCCGCTGAACTGCCGCTGTCTCGCTCGCACATTTCATGATTTCTCAAGATTTCTTAAAACTGAGTGCGTAATTAAAAAATGGTTCTCGGCCACTTTTCGCAATATAAGATTACGAACATATTTTCAACATATATTTCAGTTTCGAGTTGCTGAAGTACAAAAAGTTATCGTATTTGTCAGTTCAAATAACTTCGACATAATAACGACAACTTTTTGTACTTTATCAACAAAAAACTGAAATATTATTTTATCTACACTCACAACGTAATGTTCCAAATATGAATTCAAAAGAGGTAATATAAACACGTACTTTATTTTCGTGGACACGAAAAATTAAAAAAAAAACTCATTACGATGCAGTCAACTGAATCATAAAATAACTTTTTTTCTCATTACGATACAGGGCAAATCCAAGAAGAAGGCAGTGCCGTGATATTAAAAAAAAACAACGATATTTTCCCATGGTGATCGATGACAAGTGCGATTAGTTTGCAGGGTTGCGTTCAGAGGCTTAGAGTGCGTTTGTTTGGTTGTTGGCTCTAAGGTTCGGAACGACCAAGAACTTTAAATGACATTAATAGTACAAATTCTTCGTTTTCCATTTGGAATACGAATAATTTAAACTGTCCTTTATTCTAAATGAAATAAAATCTGTTTCTGAGGAGCTACCATGAATATTTTAAAAAATTAGACACAAAAACATTAAAATACAAAATAATGTCAAATGACATTGACATTTTTTCTATAGACAAACGTCAGCGTTTTTCAACCACCGATTTTGATGGTTAAAAAGTTGCAACGCTCTGACGTTTGAAATGGGAAAGCTGTTACAACCGGAAGTCACGCTCTAATGTTTGGAACGCCGTTAAAGCGTTCGGTTGCACTCGGAGCGTAGGTACTGAACGCAACAAAGTGCACTGATCTCATAATTTTTTTCTAATGGAATGCGCGCCATTTTTAGAGCTTTACAAAAAAACTTTTGATTTCAATTTTAACATTTTGTTGTACTAAATTTCGTAGGTTTTTTTATTTCTTGGTTTAAATGTGAAGAAAATTTGACTCTGCTCGATATTTTAGATGCAGCTAAGGAAATGACTTATTACAAGGTACCTAATACCTAGCTAATACAAACAAAGTCTCACTCTCTTTTCTAACCTTGATCTTTTATTTAGTAGGTTCAATCCTAAATGTATGAGTGTAGATAAAGTAGTGTATGAAACTGCACATAACTAGGTATTAAAACACTCGTGTGATACTATTAAAAACCTCGCCTACGGCTCGGTTTTTAAACACACACTCATGTTTTAATACCCCTCATTATGTGGCAGTATCATAAACTACTATTAAAAAGTCTGTAATCTTTTAATGCGAAAAGTGGCCGAGACTCATTTTTAATTTACGCGCTCAGATTTAAGAAATCTTGAGAAAACATGAAATGTGCGAGCGAGAGAGCGGCAGTCAGCGGCAAAATGTGAACGGGTTCTTAATAGTCGTTCCATAATTCCATTATTATGTTGTGAGAGAGCCGGTATGAATATCGCTGGTGTGGCTGTAGGTGGAATGCTCGGTGGGCGGGTGGCCGTGCGTGCTGGCGTGCTCGGTGGTGGCGCCGTGCCTGCGCGCGGAGCAGCTGCTGGTGTGCGTGGGCGCGCACGGCGGGCGCCTGCGCGCGCGCGTGCCCGCCTACCCCGCCTCGCCGCGCATGCCCGACCTGGCGCGCGCGCTCGCCGCCGCCGACCTGCCGCACATACGCGCGCTACTCACACATCTCAGGTAGCTTTCCCACACACACACAGCTTAAGCCGCGTTGACATGATCAAAGTATACTTGGACCGAGTAAATTGGACAAAGTAGCTTTGATCAAAGTATACTTGGATACCCGTTGACACAATCCAAGTATACTTGGGCCGAGTAACTTGGACAAAGTAGCTTTTTGTATACGGCGACGTCCAAGTGCACTTGGATTGCTCGTTTACATGATCCAAGTAGCGTCCAAGTAGTCATCCAAACTACTTGGTCCAAGTATACTTTGATCATGTCAACGCAGCTTTACACTATGTTTTTCTGCCTTCAAATCTCTTCTCAGCTTCTTTCTGCCCTTCAAATCTCTTCTCAGCTTCTTCCTGCCCTTCAAATTTTTTCTCAGCTTCTTTCTGCCCTTCAAATCCCTTCTCAGCTACCTATCCTAAACCAAAGGTTGTCTAGAAGAGATCGCTTCCGGTGATAAGGCCGCCTTCGCCCACCATAGATTTAAGTTTTAGTTTGTGATTGTTCTTTTATAATGTACTAGCTGATGCCCGCGACTTCGTACGCGTGGACTTTATGACTCCGGCGTATTCTTCTTATAAATACGAACTAATGTAGTTACATAAGAAAATACTCGTAGCAGTGTTAAATATAATGTTAAAAGTCAATAAATTATTTTTATTTTATATTTAATATTGTAAACATGTAGGTAAACATATTTTAAAAAAAATCTTTATAAACTATGTTCAGAGTCTTTCCTTCAGGAGCTAATATGAAAAGACCTGAAGCTATACGAACCCTGGAAAAAGCCACATAAAGTTGGCCATGCGAAAAACAACCAGTCCTAATATCGACACCGGCGGCTTTACGTCTGACCCTGCAACTTATTTATTGTCATAGCAAAGCAAGTGGTCACAGGGAACTGTGTACGTTTAAATTGAAAAGGAAAATTGTTGGGGAAGAGTGGTATACCTACGCGGAATAAATACAGTTTCACTGGCACCACTCCCAGTGAGCTCCAGAATCTCAGCTTCAATAATATTTCGCTGCAAAGCATTGACTTTAATTGCACAATTAATTTTTTAAAAAAGAAAGAACAATATCATCCTGCAGTGCGATATAAGTACGTTAGTTCTATTACAATATTCTGTGGCAATTTAAGTCGGGTTCCATTGCACAATTTCGGCAGAGTCAAATTTCACATCAGCATTATCAGCACATTAGATTTCCACATCAGATCTTCGATTTTTCGTAAACACGTGTTTATGCAAATAAATTAAAATTGTTTCTGCATTAGGTATTAAGGTTATATTCCAGATCTTCGATTTTTATACCTCAACAAAAAATGCTCATCAGGCTTAACAACTTTTACTAAGGTGTCATTTTATCTTTTGTATAGTTTAGCTGAACCATTATGGTTCTGCATCAGGTGTTCCAGATCTTCGATTTTTATCCCTCATCAAACAATGCTCATCAGGCTGAACAACTTTTGCTATGGTGTCATTTTTATATTCTGTATAGTTTAGTTGAACCCGGTTCTGCATCAGGTATTCCAGATCTTCGATTTTTATAGCACAACAAAAAATGCTCACCAGGCTGAACAACTTTTGTAAGGGCTTTATTTTTATATTCCTTATAGTTTAATTGGACCATTATGTTTCTGCATTAGGTTTTCCATTTTCCAAAATCAATTATACCCTAAACTATGCCCAGGCTTAACAGCAATATATAACAAAAAAGTTTTGTACAAATCGGTGCAGTAGTTTAAAAGTTATGCGCGTACATACAAACAAACAGACAAAAATTCCAAAAACTAATGTTTTGGGTTCAGTATCATGTACCTACTTAACATGTAGCAATTACTTTTTTGAAAAAATATTGAATGTACAGAATTGGCCTCGTTACGATTTTATTAATTATGTATAGATATAGATGTGCAATAAAGTGTTCATCTATCTATATCACTATCTATCTATGTTGTATAGTCAGCGTTATTGATCTTGAGCGTCTTTTTTGCAACACATCAACTGCCAGCGAAAAAAACAAATCTCAAAGAGAAGCAATGTCCTACCCCTTCTCAATGTGAAGCACGTTTTGAATGCTAAAAAATCATTTCTTGGAAGAAACGCATCTGTTTTTCTTAATTACTGATCTATGCGTAATCATAGTAAACATCATAAAATTATTAAGATACTAAGGGCTTGTTTCACAATCAAAAAATAAGTTCTTATGGACCCCCTAAACGATCAAAATTGCTTGTCAATCATTTACATTGCTTGTCAATCACATTTTGATCGTCTAGGAGCGATGCTTGACAAGCGCCACAGAATAGATAGATTACCGTGGCCAATCAAAAGTAGGCCACGCCCCCAATTGGTAAATGCAATGTAAATGATTGACAAGAAATGCTTGATCGTCTAGGGGCTCCATTAGTAGCTTACTTGACAGATGAATTGACAGTTGTGATATAACAAATATAAATTAAATCATCTGTCAAGTCATCATCACTCAGAACTTGCTTTTTTAATTGTGAAACAGCCTAATAGTCATGCACATTTGTGCAGATTCTGGCTAGTGGCTCGCAGATGCGAGAAGACTCTCCAACACTTGCCGGCCAGCGTGTGCGAGCACCTGCCGTTCCTGCACGGGCCCGACCACCCGCTCCACAAACTATCGCCCGACCGACTCTACGTCACGCTGCATAGGCACACCGACCACATTTTGGTAAGTTTTAGCGTCAACTTATCGTTTAGTTTTTAAACTATTCTAAATTGCAATAAGTGATCCACCTTATAAACACACTTTTTGCGACTTTTTTATTATAGCAACAATGAGAAACGACGCACCTTGTTGGCAATTAAACAAATCATTTAGACTTTAAAATGAATGACCGAACTCCAACCTAAATTCTTAGATATAAATAAAGTTTATTATTAAAGTTTATAACCCCTTGTGGTCGAAATCGGTTTCCCAGGGGTCCACATAAATGAATAATTATAAAAATAATTATTAACTACACTTGATAATTGATAGGATTTTTAAGGTAATTTAGCTATAAGGAGCTGAGGTATCAGTTCATTTTGGAAAAGGGGTTTCTTGCCTAAAATAGTGAAAGAATCCCTGTACTAAACAATGTGGTTTTATCAAAACAGATAGTGGAGATGAAGGAAGTGGCAGCGGGCAGCACCGCGACGACGAGCAACAGCGCCAACAGTGGCAGCGCGTGCTCGGTCGCGCTTTCCTTCCACTTGGCGGGCGCGAGGCGCTGCACGCCCGACGAGTGCGAGGATGAGGTATTTATTTGAGACCTACTGCTCTATAATAATAAAGGAAGGAAGTGAAGTGTCGCAGAGCGACAGTGGTAGCGCGTGTTTAGTCGCACTTTCCTTCCACTTGGTGGGCGCGAGGCGCTGCACGCCCGACGAGTGCGAGGATGAGGTATTTATTTGAGACCTACTGCTCTATAATAATAAAGGAAGGAAGTGAAGTGTCGCAGAGCGACAGTGGTAGCGCGTGTTTAGTCGCACTTTCCTTCCACTTGGTGGGCGCGAGGCGCTGCACGCCCGACGAGTGCGAGGATGAGGTATTTATTTGAGACCTACTGCTCTATAATAATAAAGGAAGGAAGTGAAGTGTCGCAGAGCGACAGTGGTAGCGCGTGTTTAGTCGCACTTTCCTTCCACTTGGCGGGCGCGAGGCGCTGCACGCCCGACGAGTGCGAGGATGAGGTATTTATTTGAGACCTACTGCTCTATAATAATAAAGGAAGGAAGTGAAGTGTCGCAGAGCGACAGTGGTAGCGCGTGTTTAGTCGCACTTTCCTTCCACTTGGCGGGCGCGAGGCGCTGCACGCCCGACGAGTGCGGGGATGCATATGGGTACAAATGTACAATTGCAGTTGTTACCGCTCTGCCACTTTGTAAATTAAATACTAATGGTTATTTTATTTTGGTTTTTTTTTAATAATTTAACTGACTGATATCTATCATCTGAGGATTGAAAATTCAGCCCTTTAGGCGCATAGGATGATTCAATACGGATAATTTATGTAGGTCTGAATCGTAACTAGCAAGCTGGCATAGCACGTATCAGCATATTTAAATGTCGTATAAAACTGATATCCTGTATTGATTACGCTACTGTTAGAACGCAGCGGGATCATCGTCGGCGGCGGCGCCTTCAGCGCGAGCCTTCTTCAGGATCCACTCGCTGGTGGAGCTGGACACGTTCACGCTCACGCACGGGCCCTTCACGCCCCTCGATACGCCCGGTGAGTTGCTACTTTGAATTCTTTTTCTATTGCTCTGTATGATTCTTCGTTTTTACACGACTGCCCAAAAAAAGAAGAGTGTATTGTGTTCAGGGTTCATGTATGTATGTATGTATGTGAGTTTCTTTATTCAACCATAACTTCTGAATGCCTGAACAGATTTGGATGTGTTAGGTATCGTTAGAATCCTTACATGATCCTGAGTAAGTTTTTGACATAATGGTGACTGCTTCTTCGGTTTTATGGCATAGAATTAAGTTTCCTGATTCTGTACATTAAATAAAGGCGTTATGTAAAATGTTGTGTAGGCATGCAGGCTGGCAAGCGCAAGCTGTCGCTGGCGAGCATGCGCGCGGTGCGCGTGCGTCAGCCGGCGTACTTCCTGCCCGAGCTGGCGCACGTGGTGGCGGCCGCCGACGAGCGCGTGCCCTTCGTCAACCTGGCGCAGGAGGTACCAACACCATTTTTTTTATACAGGGTTATTTGTAAAACACCAACAACCTAGCAGGAGTAGATTATCAACATCATGAACAACATTTGTTCTACGACTTTTGATGATTCGTTAGATTTTACTTTCATACAAAAAAAAATCATTTTAATTTACCGTTCGTATGTTCATCTGGTGCGCGCGACCCGCCATCCATAGACGTAAAAAGTGTCGAACAGTACAATAAAAACTTGAAAAAACATTTTTGATGAATGTATTGAGTTATGATAAAAGTCTTAGAACAAATGTTGTTGTGTATGATGTTGGTAATCTACTACTGCGAGGTTGTTGATGTTTTACAAATATCCCTGTATATATTTTTTTAATCTTAGCGTGCCCGCAGACTACAGACCAGACTGTCGGCCGATAGTTGGTTTAGTATGAAGAATCGGCCGATACCAAATCGTTGTAGTGGTAGCACTTGCATACTTCTTCATACTGATTCCAACTATCGGCTGACAGTTTGGTCTGTAGTCTGCGGGCACGCTTAAAAACATCTTAAGATGCGGTCCTCGTTTTGCTGCTCTCTCGTTTGCACATAATTCACGTTTTCTCAAAATTTCTTAAATTTTAGTGCGTAATTAAAAATGTATTCCGGTCATTACAGAAATGTTAACATATATTTCATTTTCGTGTTGCTGAAGTACAAAAGGTTACGTTTCTGATTGGTGTGGCTCCCAACTTGGTAAAACGGCAGCAGCCGTCGACTGACTCCACGCGCTCGTGACAGTCGACGGCTGTCAACGGCTACTGTCGGGGCCATAGAAATAGAATGTCAATAAACAGGTGATCCGAAAAACGAATGTATACATTTTATATGAGGTACGTAAAATATGACTTACAAACATAAAATATGACTATATTATGGCAAAGGAAATTAATAAACTATGTTCCATACTGTTTTCTTCGTCGATAAACGAATAAATGTAGCGAAATTTGGTTTTAGAGAAATTTGTGGCAATATCTTATTTACCTGTGAAAAGTGTGATTACTTGGATTGTTTCTTTTTGTCACATCACAATGACTAACAGAACAAGACACCATGGCTCCACGATACCCTTATTTGAAATTCTAATCAAGATTATTAAATATTTTAAAGAAATTGTGATTGCTATTTTGCTAGGCGGGAAGCTAGGGGCTCTTACTGTAAAAAATGTTGGCACATTGTCACTTGATCCTTTCTCTTTTTTCATAGACCGTGTCCGTATAATGTTAACTTCTCTTTTCCACGCTTTGTTGGTCTTCTTGAGCGCAGCGAAAATTTTTCTAAGTCGTTAGCGTTGTCGTTAGCAATCGTCGCATCCTACCTTGTAGCTAGTCTTTCTAGCCCTTAAACTTAGAAATCATTTTCTAATCAAAAACGCCTGTGGCACACCTCCGCCGCGAAACTAGACCAGCGAAACAGTAAGTTCCGCCGAGTACGACAAGTGAAACAGATGTGAAACTGCCTGTTGTAACGCATAGATTTAATAATGATGCTGCCTCTTATGCGATATTCCGCCCCGATCGACTCATCCGTTGGCACACCTCCGCCGCGAGAATAATGACCCAAAAACACTACCTAAATGTGACAAGTCATGGCGGAACTACTGCGTTTGCGCTGGTACAACCCGCGCAGATAAAGAATGCGATTAAAAATGTCGTCGTTCATATTCACCTCTCGCACGTACACTAAACGCCACAACCTATCGACCTCTCAGTCACACTCGTTGTGATTTGTGATAAGCTAGGTGAGCCGCCATTCCGCGGGTTGTATTGTTTCACAGCGGAAGTGCGTCAAATGAACGTCGATGTTTGTGACCAACAGCTAGCGGCGCGCGGCGTCACCCACGGCGGAGTCCAACCAGAATGGAGCGGTTCAGCGCTGGGCATGCGCATCGTGTCGCTGCCTCGCCCCGAAGGCGCCCCGGTGGCGGCTGCCAACGCGCTGCGCGACCGACTGCTCGCCGCCACCATACGACTCACTACCAAGAACCAAGCGAGGGTGTGGACGGCGGAGATTGTCTTCCATGGATCGCCGGTGCGCACGCCCAACCCGAAGGAACAAGGTGCGTGTTTACAGAGCTTGACCTCAAACAAAAGTTTGGCTTGAACTCAAATTATGGAGCTAAACTTTGCTTTAACTGTGTTGAACCAAAGAAAATATGAAATAAAACACTTTTAACGGATACTAGCGCGGTTTCATTGAAAGTACTTTGGTTATTAGTTGGTATTTGGTTTGATTTTTGACCAAAGAAAATAATTATACACGTGAAAAAAAACAGACACTTATGCATGTATGCTGTAATAGTGCTTTGTGTGAGTGGCGCGGGTGAGTGCGGAAGTGCCGCGGAATCATCGGAGCGAGAAATTGACTCCGCGGAGTCGCGCCAAATGTAGCCATAAATTACAGAAATGTTATCGTACTTATTTTTTTATTTTATTTTTATATTATATTCACGGAAAACAAACAGCGTATAAAAGTAAAAATTAAACTTTAGTATGAGAATGCCTTAAACAGTTTTCACTTAGTAATGCCTTAAATAATCACAGATTATGAATTATGTCAAAATAATAAGTAAAGTTGTGTGTGTGTCAGGCGAGAGGCGTTGCGTGTACCTCCAGTACGAGCTGGGCACGGACGCGGGGCGCACTGCCGAGGCGCTGCTGGCCGACTGGGCCGCCATCGTGCACCTGCACACGCTGCTCTACAACTACACGCGCCGACCCGCGCAAGGTACGTTTTCTTTATGACTCGGTCAAACTAGTTTTAATTCGAAGGCTAATTTCTTCTCCGGTGGGAATTTTGAGGATAACATGTCCTTCTAACTAATTTATCTCTTTTTTTCCATGCCAATATCCATCAATCGTGTTTAACATGATGTTTTCGGTGTGCAGAACGCGAGATGGTGTGGCAGGGCGTATGCATCCGGTCGTACACGTATCGATCGCTGGTGCTGGGCTGGGGCCCGTCGCAGCGCGCCACTGCCGTGCTGCAGTGGAGCGCCGGCGGCGGCCGCTACACGGTGGCCACGCCCGCGCACCAGCCCGCCGCCAACGCGCACCACCTGCTGCACCACCACCTCGACCACTACCTCAACTGGTGCGTACAGTAGAGCGCGGCGGCGGCCGCTACACGGTGGCCACGCCCGCGCACCAGCCCGCCGCCAACGCGCACCACCTGCTGCACCACCACCTCGACCACTACCTCAACTGGTGCGTACAGTAGAGCGCGGCGGCGGCCGCTACACGGTGGCCACGCCCGCGCACCAGCCCGCCGCCAACGCGCACCACCTGCTGCACCACCACCTCGACCACTACCTCAACTGGTGCGTACAGTAGAGCGCGGCGGCGGCCGCTACACGGTGGCCACGCCCACGCACCAGCCCGCCGCCAACGCGCACCACCTGCTGCACCACCACCTCGACCACTACCTCAACTGGTGCGTACAGTAGAGCGCGGCGGCGGCCGCTACACGGTGGCCACGCCCACGCACCAGCTCGCCGCCAACGCGCACCACCTGCTGCACCACCACCTCGACCACTACCTCAACTGGTGCGTACAGTAGAGCGCGGCGGCGGCCGCTACACGGTGGCCACGCCCGCGCACCAGCCCGCCGCCAACGCGCACCACCTGCTGCACCACCACCTCGACCACTACCTCAACTGGTGCGAACAGTAGAGCGCGGCGGCGGCCGCTACACGGTGGCCACGCCCACGCACCAGCTCGCCGCCAACGCGCACCACCTGCTGCACCACCACCTCGACCACTACCTCAACTGGTGCGTACAGTAGAGCGCGGCGGCGGCCGCTACACGGTGGCCACGCCCACGCACCAGCTCGCCGCCAACGCGCACCACCTGCTGCACCACCACCTCGACCACTACCTCAACTGGTGCGTACAGTAGAGCGCGGCGGCGGCCGCTACACGGTGGCCACGCCCGCGCACCAGCCCGCCGCCAACGCGCACCACCTGCTGCACCACCACCTCGACCACTACCTCAACTGGTGCCTACAGTAGAGCGCGGCGGCGGCCGCTACACGGTGGCCACGCCCGCGCACCAGCCCGCCGCCAACGCGCACCACCTGCTGCACCACCACCTCGACCACTACCTCAACTGGTGCGTACAGTAGAGCGCGGCGGCGGCCGCTACACGGTGGCCACGCCCGCGCACCAACCCGCCGCCAACGCGCACCACCTGCTGCACCACCACCTCGACCACTACCTCAACTGGTGCGTACAGTAGAGCGCGGCGGCGGCCGCTACACGGTGGCCACGCCCGCGCACCAGCCCGCCGCCAACGCGCACCACCTGCTGCACCACCACCTCGACCACTACCTCAACTGGTGCGTACAGTAGAGCGCGGCGGCGGCCGCTACACGGTGGCCACGCCCGCGCACCAGCCCGCCGCCAACGCGCACCACCTGCTGCACCACCACCTCGACCACTACCTCAACTGGTGCGTACAGTAGAGCGCGGCGGCGGCCGCTACACGGTGGCCACGCCCGCGCACCAACCCGCCGCCAACGCGCACCACCTGCTGCACCACCACCTCGACCACTACCTCAACTGGTGCGTACAGTAGAGCGCGGCAGCGGCCGCTACTCGTTATTTTGATATTCAAAGCCATTGCTTTCGACACATTTGTCGTACGTTTTATTTACTACTATTATTTATTTTTATTTATTTAAGTTTATTCACTAAAAAGTTCGAATATGAATTGAACGCCGCTCATAGAGTAAAAACTGCACGGTAGCCCTGGACTTACACACAAAGTTGCGCGTGCAAAAACGTCACCTGACGTCATCAGTTTATAATGGGGCGGTTGTATGAAGTATCCGGGTTGTGAAATAAAACACTTTTAACGGATACTAGCGCGGTTTTATTGAAAGTACTTTGGTAATTAGTTGGTATTTGGTTTGATTTTGGTTTTCCCGACGTTTCGGCACCTTTGCAGCTGCCGTGGTCACGGGGGACTGAAGCTACTTGTGAGCCTACCCTCAAGCGATGAATTTTTTTTTTTAGAACGTTCAGAAATTAAAATTTATCAAATTTAATTAGTTTAATTTTGGTTTGGTTTTAATTTAATTTTATATGTTAAAAAGAGAGAATCTACTGAAACTACTACCATTTCAAAAAATTGGGAGGCCCCTCCAAGAAAGAAATGGCGAAAGAAAACTTGGAGAGGAAGGCCGACCTCCGTCTTTTATATTAATTAATTTATTTGCAAAAGGAACTAACCGTATCATTAGATCTTACAGTGTGTGTTTGGGGCTTTAGCTTGTGAATGATGGGGTCCCAAGCTGGTGGAATTTTCCAACCATCATCTCTATTGAAATTAGGATATTTATTTATTTCGATAGCCTCGCGGAGCATTCTAGGAATGAATCTACGTTCCCTAGCAAGGATTTGGGGTTTGTCAAATCTAATATAATGGTTGGGCCCCTCAAAGGCGTGTTCACTCACTGCAGACTTGTTATCGCGCCTATGTTTCATGTCAGCTTCATGTTCTTTAACGCGGGTCCCTATGCTTCTCTTTGTTTGCCCGATGTAGGAGAGCCCACAGTCACAATCTAGTTTGTAGACGCCTGCGGCTTGAAGGGGGATATTACACTTGACAGGTCGTAAGAATTGGTTGATCTTCTTCGGCGGCTTGAAGTAAGTTTTGATTGACGCTCGCTTCAGAATGTTTCCAATCTTGTCAGTGACACCCTTCAAGTATGGTAGGATGGCAGGTTGACGCTCTACTGTGGCTGTTTTGGTGCGTTTTCTGTGACGAAGGCGTGGTACTTGCAACTTGTTGTTACGTAGTACTTGCTTGACGTGCTGAAGCTCAGCAGTCAGGTGTTGTTTGTCACAGATGCCGCGGGCTCTCTGAAACAAAGATTTCCCTACGGTAGCTAACTGTATAGGATGATGGTGAGAGTCACCATTAAGGTATCTGTCTGTATGGGTTGCTTTACGATACACTGTATGGCTCAAGGTTTGGTTCGGATTCCTGATAATGAGAATACAGTAGAGATTCTCATTATCAGGAATCCGAACCAAACCTTGAGCCATACAGTGTATCGTAAAGCAACCCAACAACAAGTTGCAAGTACCACGCCTTCGTCACAGAAAACGCACCAAAACAGCCACAGTAGAGCGTCAACCTGCCATCCTACCATACTTGAAGGGTGTCACTGACAAGATTGGAAACATTCTGAAGCGAGCGTCAATCAAAACTTACTTCAAGCCGCCGAAGAAGATCAACCAATTCTTACGACCTGTCAAGTGTAATATCCCCCTTCAAGCCGCAGGCGTCTACAAACTAGATTGTGACTGTGGGCTCTCCTACATCGGGCAAACAAAGAGAAGCATAGGGACCCGCGTTAAAGAACATGTAGCTGACATGAAACATAGGCGCGATAACAAGTCTGCAGTGAGTGAACACGCCTTTGAGGGGCCCAACCATTATATTAGATTTGACAAACCCCAAATCCTTGCTAGGGAACGTAGATTCATTCCTAGAATGCTCCGCGAGGCTATCGAAATAAATAAATATCCTAATTTCAATAGAGATGATGGTTGGAAAATTCCACCAGCTTGGGACCCCATCATTCACAAGCTAAAGCCCCAAACACACACTGTAAGATCTAATGATACGGTTAGTTCCTTTTGCAAATAAATTAATTAATATAAAAGACGGAGGTCGGCCTTCCTCTCCAAGTTTTCTTTCGCCATTTCTTTCTTGGAGGGGCCTCCCAATTTTTTGAAATGGTAGTAGTTTCAGTAGATTCTCTCTTTTTAACATATAAAATTAAATTAAAACCAAACCAAAATTAAACTAATTAAATTTGATAAATTTTAATTTCTGAACGTTCTAAAAAAAAAAATTCATCGCTTGAGGGTAGGCTCACAAGTAGCTTCAGTCCCCCGTGACCACGGCAGCTGCAAAGGTGCCGAAACGTCGGGAAAACCAAAATCAAACCAAATACCAACTAATTACCAAAGTACTTTCAATAAAACCGCGCTAGTATCCGTTAAAAGTGTTTTATTTCATGTCTAGTGAGCGCGTAAGCTTGAGAAGTGAATATATCCGGGTTGTATTGTATCTCTAGTACAGTGCGATGCAAATCTTTATGGCTGACTTTATGCTGAAATATCGATTATCGAAATGTGTAGATCACATTTTGAGAAAAACTTAATAGTAACAAATTGGTGTGAATGTGTGTCAGGCATAAAGACCTGATGTCCCTGGGCGTGGTGCTGCGCGAGACGTACGCGCCGCTGCTGGCGCTGAGCCGGCTGCCCGCGCTGCCGCAGCTCGGGCTGCACCACGTGCGCACGCAGATGCCCACGCCCACCTTCACGCTGCTGGCGCACTCCTGGAGGAAGGTCAGTGATACCATCATATCATATCACGACTAGAGTTACCACATAGCATACCTATAAAATCCTAACAAAAGCCTGGTATCTACCAAAAAGTTCTGATAAAATTAAAATTTTAAGTAAACAAAAATAAAGCTTTACTTTTTTCGTTTTTAAGTTTAAGTTGCCTTGATTATTTACTGCAAATATACCGAAATAAGTAGTTAATTGTTGCCCAAGAAAATAAAAATAAAGAAAGCTTAATTTCTAAGGATTTTTTGTTAAATAATTCAAGAAAACCCTGACATATACCAAGTCCAGCTGGAATCGACGGGGACCCAAAAATGCTGACGTGTCAGAACAAATCCTGACGTCTGGTTACCCTTATCACGACAGATTTTGCTAGAATACAGATATAATAATCCACGGCTCAGGCTAAATATCTTGATATCTGAGCGAGAGAAGCGCAGAAGTATTTTTTCAAGGTGATCTAAGCCTTTGTTCTATTTCGATTAAGTGATTTCTTCTTGCGTGACGTGACCCATAAACTAAATAGGAAGATTATTTCAGATTCGCGTCATATACGCTGGAGCGTACTCGCTCGAAGTTGGTATCCGCGGCGGCGGCGTGGTGACCGTCCGCGACGGCTCATACTCCAAATTTGACCGAAGCTCCGTCGTCGACGAGTTTGCACCCGCTCAGGGTCTTAAAGTGAGCAGTGTTTTGACCTTGATATCGGTTCACTATTTGAAATTGAGCAAACTCATTGAATGATGATTTTGTCAACAGGCGTTCTTGTCAAGATATGTAGAAGAGAGTATTAGTTCGAGACTTCTAGCCGAGGACGACAATCCGCCTTCGCCGATGTCTCCGATGCCTCCAGGTAACACTATAACCTAAGCAAAGATGTTGTTAAATTTGCGCCAAGCGGTAAAGTTGTTCAACGCTGGCAATCTTCGTCCTCTCCCGGATTTTCCGTAACCAAGTTTTTTTCTTCTGCCAACGCGTCGCTTTCCCATTACTTTCCTCAACATCATTATGAGATGGAGTCGCCGGTATCTCTCATGTCTTAACACGTGTCTGAGATACCAAACCTTTCTGCGTTCAAACAGTTCCCGGGTCTTAGCGACGACTTGTAGATTAGAACCCTCTCTTTGAGACTTTCTGAGTCCAGCTAATGCGTAGCATTCTACGGTAGCGCCATATCTCGATAGCTTCGAGACGCTTCTGGGTGTCAACTTTCAGGGTCCACGCCTCACTACCGTACACCACCACGGCACGGGCCACACATAACAATGGAGTACTTACTCAGAGCTTTGTACAAAGTTTACGGCTACATAAAACATTCTCTATTTTCTTGTAGATATCTCTGCCGATTTCAATCCGGGTACGAATTTCTTGATCAATGTACCACTGTGCTACTATTTACCAAAATTTATTTGTAATCCTTCATTTGAATGTATAACATTCGTAACTTTATTACTAGAGCACTAAGGTATAATTTTGTCGTGCAGGCGGTCTGCGTTTCCCAGCGCCGCTGACTCCACCGCAGCCGCACACTCCGCACTCGGCGCCAGTCACGCCGCATCCGGCCTCGCCCGCTCAACACCAGGTTTGTACTATTTGGACTACCATGCTCTCAGTCGCAAAGTTGTTGAACTAACATAATATGGACACAACGGTAGACAGAGGGGTCTCACTCCGTGTTTAAACTTTTATATTAGCCTATTGCTCGCGGCTGACTCAGTCGAGCCAGCGTACGAGGGATGTCATGTGTCGGTTGTTGGGACAGAGCTACGCGACAGAAAAAGAAGCGCTTAGGAGGCGCTTATAATATTCTGTGACATCGGCCGATACTAGACCGAATCAAGTTTGGAAAACTTATGTTTCATGTGTCATGCCAGCTGAATACAACGACAGATAATTCGGCGGCGGCGGTTGTCGTTTGAGAGCCGAAAAACTTGAATCATCGCGCTTTACGCTTGATTTCATCTACTACGCTACAAAACAACATAAACGTGTTTAATTTCATGTACAATGCGATTAGTTAAACTGACAATGGTGTCGATTCGGTGCAGCACAATTAAAATAAACTGACAGGGCTAAACTAAATTTAAGCTTTCTATCCTTTTCTTTCCTTACATACATACATACACTCACGCCTGTTTCCCATAAGGGTAGGCAGAGACTATGACTTTTCTTTCCTTATCGGAAAGAAAAGAACAGAATGCTGAAATATAGTTTCTATTTTTTATTTTATTTTATTTAAAGGTACTCCAACAATGTACATACAATAACGTAGATAGGTATAAACAAACATTTGCCACTAGAATGCTTGTATGACATCAATTACAGGTGTACTCAGCATGCATAAAAAATAAAATGTTGGCCTTTAAAACTAATTAATAACAACAAGTTGTGCTTACAATAAATAAATTCCTAACAATTGACTTATGAATATATAAAAGTTTCGTCCTGTCAATTTAGTTTACAGTCCTCAGCACGGATCTTTAGCGGTGAAATTTAATGCACAGAAGCATAGCCGTCTCCATTGAAGTAGCAATAGAGACGGCAATAGTTCTGCGCATTAAGTTTCACTGTTCGGGATCCGTGCCGAGGTCTATACCTATATTATGATGCCATGTCACGTCAGATGAGCGGGTCGTTCAACCTGACGTCCCCGCCGGGCGGCGCGGGCGGCGGCGGCGTGGGCGCGTCCCCCGCCTCCCCCCTCGCGCCCTCCCCGCTGGGCGCGCCCGCCGCCTCGCCCCACCCGCCGCCCACCTCGCCCTTCACCGCCTGGCCCGGCTCGCCCTCGCTGCCGAGGCCCTCCCCGGGACACCACCCCTCGCCGAGGCATCATATGGACCATAAAGGTTAGTGCTGTGGTCGAAGTGAAATAGGTTGAACATTTTCGGCGTTACCACAAAAGTTTTTAAAACACTGTTCAACAAGTGTTTAACTTAGTCACTATTTAAAAATGATACTGTCACTTTTTTTGGCAATATTGTTTGATGTGATGCCGTCTCTTGGCATCACATTTAATCAGTGTCTAAAACAGTGTTTTAAAATCTTTTGTAGTAAGGCCGTTTGACACTATATGTTAACTACTCGACCATCTTCATTTTTGTTTTGTTTTTTTGTGTCACATTTTGGGTAAAAGTTGACCTGTAATTTAATTCAGCTCCACAACTTCTGTTGCATTGCCAAAAAAACAAATATACAGACGAACATAGAACCTCCTCCTTTTTTGGAAGTCGGTTAAAAAGTAGTCGATGATAAAACTATAATTAATTGACATACAAACTTATGTTTAGTTCTGCTTGATTTTGTTTTTATACACTTTAGCCCTCTTACGCATTTAGCGGTTGTCCGCGGGGGCGGCTAGCCTCTTTTCCCATTTTAATATGCGACCGTTCGTGATCGTACGCACTTAAGGTCAAATCGCACTACAGCGGAGCGGCGCGGACCGACGCGGCCAAATATTATTTCTATTGATTGAAATTATACTAACCGCACTATAGCGGCAGAGGCGCGGCGCGGCGCGTACCGGCGCGGCGCTGCAGATTTGGGTGCGAAAGAATATTTTGTCGCGCCGCTCCGCGCCGCGCCGCGCCTCTGCCGCTAGTGCGGAATAGCTCGCGGCGCGGAGCGGCCAAATATTCTTCATAATCGAGCTTCAGTCTATAGAGGGTATTTGGAAATATCTATTTCTACTGATATTTCAGTGTACAAATTTTGATTAATTTACAAAGTGGTATTTTACGTGATCATTTCATAAATCATCATAATCATAACTCATCACAAATAAATAAATAAAAAATATGAGGATGTGTTGCTAAATCGTTCCTTGGAAATTCGTTCTAGGGAACGCGTGACCGAGAGTTCCCTTTTCGTTCGTGCGTCCAACTTCAATGAAATCTTGCCACGTCTGGCAATTTGAGCTTGCCGCTGCCGCAATAGTGCGTTTAGGAGAGGCCGCGCCACTCCGCTGCAGTGCCGCGCCGCGCAGTGCCGATCCGCTGTAGTGCGGTTTGACCTTTAACCGCCACGAAATTTCATATTAATTTGGAGCCGCGCGGTTAGCCACCCCCGCGGTTGAGCGCTAGTACCTAATCTGTGGTAAATAATGTGATCCTGTTTACGTTGATTGTAGGAGCGCAAGCGTCAGGCTCCACGGCATCCAGCGGGCGCGTATTAGTAGGCGGGCGGGCATGGGCGGGTGCTACCGCTACCCCGCTGCCGGTAGCGAAACTAGAGGCGCTGTGTACGCCGTGCGAGCCGCCGCCGAACGCGCCGCCCGGGCCTCCGCTGGCGCCCTTACAGCGGTTCCTGGCCTGTGTTTATATGAAGCGCACACTGCAGCGGTTCGTGCAGCAGGAGGAGTTTGTGAGTACAGTACAGTGTAGTGTCATTAAATCTGTAGGCTGTGTGTGAACTGCCGCATTTCATATTTGGTGATTTGAATTGGTCCCATAGTAAAAGTTGTTCAGTTTGATGGTCCTTATCTACCATATTCGACTTTAGGCAGGCTAGGCGCACTCCGCTTCTTAGGTACGAAGCTACAAGTAGCCGGCGGGTCCGTCCGGACGGACTAATTTCAGAGGGCCGCCGCGTGCCGGCCGGGTTGCACGTTATCAGTGCAACATCAGTTCGATTTCGATACTCATTCACGCGCCGCGTTCGCGTATTGTCGCGTCGTTCGTTCGCATGTTTAACCAAAATGAAGGCATATTGCATCGCAATGGGCTGCCTTCACAATAATAAAAAGGATCCGAACCTCACGTTTTTCACACTTCCAATCGACATCGAAAGGTAAGAAGAATGCTTGTCTACTTATAGGTAGATTCACTAGTATATTATTATTATTATCTGTGGTACAAACAAACCTAGTCAGTATTCAGTAGGTATAGTCCGTTTATTCTTAGATAGGGTACTTGTCTTATTTGCTAAACAATCTTCACCCAATTATTTATTGAAATAATAATTTAGTAGGTACTTACTTACCTACTTACGAAATAATAAGCAAAGTTAATGCATAATTTTTGTACGACAACGGTACGGCGGCATAAAGGCTGCCTCAAAGTCAATATGTATAGTCTGATGTGGCGTTGACTGTACATACCTAGCCTAGTTTTATTTGAAAAGTAATTTGTTAACATTAAAGTACAATTATAAACATAATAACTTGTAATTAAAATTAAGTTTAGTTATAAATAAATAAATAAATTAAGTATTCAGATTAATAATTATTTAAAAGAAGACTACCCTGAAGTCGTTAGAAGTAATAAGAGCTACGCGATAGAAAGAGAGGCAACTTCTAGGTGAATATAACTGTAGGCAAGGGAGCGGTGTGCGACCTGAATGGCACTTTATTGCGTCTGGGATAGAGTCGCTATTTGTTTAAATGACTTTGCGGAGTGGATCTTCTGTACTTGTACTATTATGTATTCTGTGCTTTAGGGGGTTTTTTGTAACACGTTGTATAATTAAAGGCGAGCACTTTCTGTAAATGAAAAGACCGAATTCTCAAATGTATAATGTTGTCAGTTGACGATGGTGTCTGTGGAGGCGACGAGCTTGACGTTCCGGTGCGAGGCGGCGGGGCTGGCGGCGCGCGTGGCGCTGCACCCGCAGCACCTGCAGTCGCTGCACCTGCAGCTCACGCCGCTGCCCGAGGCCAAGGACACGTGGCCCGCGGACGACTTGCAGGTAATACATGCCAACCCAAGAGGTCCCAAATAATAAATCCATAATGTTTTGCGTTTTATATTTTTCCTTTCCGAGCGCAGTTTTTAAAATCCGACGTTAGTTTAAGTTTGTCGCCAAATAACCACTGTTTGTTTTGTCTAGGTGATGGAGAAGTTCTTCGAGCAGCGCGTGGCGGTGGCGCCGTACCGCGCCACAGCGCTACAAGGGTGGGCGCGCATATGGGGCGCGCCGGGCGCCGCGCTGCCCTCGCTGGTGGCGCTGATGCGCGCGGAGTTAGGGCCCCTACTGGCCCCGCCCGCGTGGCACCTGCACTGGGCGCTGCGCATCCCGCCCGCCGCGCCGCAGATCGTGCCCGCCGGACAGCCCGCCGTGCTGCTGGCCAAGCACAAGATACTGTTCTTTGTGAGTACTGTACAGTATGCCGCTAGCATGTGGTCTCACTCCGCGCTCAAACATTTATATAAACCTACTGAATCAGGCCGACTCAGTCGAGCCAGCGCACGAGGGATGTCACCACACCGACGCAACTCTCTGTCTGCGAGCGACGAGCGCGCAAACGACACTATTATTATTTATTTAAACAAACATCTTAAAAGCTTACATATGAGGCATCCAAAGCGCTTAAAATATTAATTATTTAAGCAATTTACATTTTTTACTACTACATATCATTTCAATAAAACAATAATTATTAATTAAATTAAAACAATTTAAAATAAAAATACAAAATAAAACATTGAAATAAAACTAAATGACTAACTAAACTAGTCAGTCAGTCATGCGCCGAATGCAAAAGTGCATACCTACATGTTTAGCTTCGTTTTTGATAATAATTATTAACGTACCTACGAAAGTTTGTTATTGTATGTACATTGTTGGAGTACCTTAAAATAAAATAAAATAAAGTTTTATTTCAATTTAAGTAATTTCACCCCTCGTCACTGCTGGCTTGTCAACTGTTAGTAGTTACGTTCATAGTTTGCATTTCCTGTGTATATTACCTTACTCTATGGTTTGCATATAAATGGTAATTATATATTATACAGATCTGCCTGACCCGCGGCGACACGCAGCTGGTGTTACCGCTGGTGTACGACATGCAGTCGAACGTGACGCAGCTCGCGGACAAGCGCGACTCGCAGCCGCATCTCATCGCGGTCAGCCTGCATCTCAAGCGGTGAGTGCAGCGGTCAACTGCTAAACGTGTTTGTAAAAAGAAGATTTTATGATGCTAGTTACAGTTGCTCAGTTACAGAATCGAATAGAAGTCCGTAACTTTATCTGAAAAGAGAATCAAAAAAATAATAACTTAAAAGTAATTAATAATCAAATTGATTTTGTAATTTGTTCCTAAATCGCGTACTGCATTACATTTAATGAACATAAAATACAACTCGGATCCATTTTACTTTTCTATCTCATAAGAATAAGACTAAGTCGGTTCCTTTGATCAGTTCGGAATTAAAGAGTATTTATCGTCTCTCCTCACAAATTGTGCGAGCCATGCTATCACTGCCATTTGCCACGGAACGATTACCTACCCCACGAACAAAAATTAGCTTTTGCCTCAGGCGAGGCACATCACATCCGAGCATTAGCCACGTGTGGCAGCCTCGCGAGTCTGCTCGCTCAATCTTGACTTGACAATCTTGTGGGTGCAGATTCAACGAGTTCAACCAGTCCCACTCGGAGTGCACGCTGTGGCCGGCGGTGCGCGACTTGCTGACGAACTTCACGCTGCCGCAGGACGCGCCGCCGCCGCCCGCCGCGCCGCCGCCATAGCTGCTGCCCTCGCTCTAATACCGTCACGACGAACAGTACTGACGCCAACCTAAGACATCCGCGGCTCTTGACTCTTGACCGCTGAGCGATGCACAGATCTCATTTCTAGGTCTGACGGTGATGCGTGCGGAGGCGCGCGGGCGGGCTACATCATCTTGTAGAGTCTGTTTATGACCTATTTATTTAATTGACAATCTTCACAATATAGCTTTTTGTGGATTAAACAATATTTATTTGAAACAATTGATACACGATTATTATATTACGTTAACATTAACAGAATCGAGGTACAGGTTATCCAAATGTGACAAATTAAAATTGATTTTATACCATAAGATATTGGATGTTAAGTTCAAAGTCGTTAGAAGAAATTTGAAATGCAGGTAGTGATTAGGTGATTTGCACTGTGTGTGCTCCATAAATAGTTCATTGTAAACACCCAATTTAATTTTCTATTGTCTTAGGTCGGCTGTCACATTGTAGTGATTGGCGGTATAAAAGCGATGTAATGATCTTAGAATAACGGCCGTACTCAGAGACGTCAATTAAGTTTTAATGTTTCATTAAAATTGCTGCTATCTCTTTCTTGTCCATAGTGATAGTATAAGACGACACGATACCTAATGAAGCATTAAACTTAATTGACGTCTCTGAGTACGGCAGTAAGAAAAGAATATGTAAATATTTAAATTTAAGTTTATATCGCAGTCCATTTTTTAGATATAGGTATAAAAGTTTATTAAATTATCTGCAACTGTATCCCAAATTAGAATATGAACTTTTTTTACTGTTCCAAATGTAAGTTCAATCGACAGTTAATAAATCATTTTGTAATATAAACGGTTTTTTCCTTCTTTTATAAACAGCGGGTGTCCCAAAACTTTGCCACAGAGAGGGAAAGTATGTTATAATCCTAATATTGGATCGGTATCGTTAAAATAAAAGTCAGATAAGCCCGTCTTTGGCGTGTGCTTAGTGTAGCTCAATGGTGTAGCTCTACGTCTCAGACATTCCGAGGTGTTATGCCAAAAAAGTACCTACTTACTTTTTGTCATTCTGTTTGCGAGCACCAACCGGCCAGTTGAATCGCTTGAGTTTGAGAGAGGCATTAGGAAAGGTTTTTCTTCAATTTTTGCTGTTTGATTTGAACATATTCCAACAGAAACCTTGTTTTTCATGTGTTTTAATCGACAACTAGTGTGAAATGCGCGACACACGTGTATAACTCGCGTCGCCGCGTCGGTTTGGTGTACACACCAACCTCACACGTGAGTGACGTGAGATATCTCAGGCGTGTGCGTCGGCCTAGTATAGTTCTCGCTTAATGCAGGAGCTACATAGGGTCCTTAGAGCAACGCCGGCTTCTTCGGGACGAAGCCGGCGTTGCTGTGACGGGTCGACTGACGTGGGCCACATACCCCGATCTGGGCGCGTCGTCGGTCTCCATACATTTAACAAAGAGGCTAGTCGTTCAGCTACAATACATCCAACCTTGCGACGCGACACCCATTTCGTCATGACACAACGAAAAATATGTCTTCTGATCATAGATATAGTATATTAAAAGGGGCTTCTGATGCGCTCATAGACTAGTGCGCCCAGATCGGCGTACGTGGCCATAGATATATACGTGGCCCATGGTGGCGTCGGCCTAGTGTATTCCGCCTATACTATATGTATGATTCCGCCTATTGTACTTGCTCATTTCATAGATATAGTATATTAAAAGCTCATTTGGACAACAAAGAGAAACAAAGGGTTCTATTTTTTTATCTATATCAAGTTGTCAAATAGATATTTTTTTAAATGGTGTTGTCAAGTCAATGTCTGGGGTGACTTTTGGATTATAAATAATATTAATTAAATTATTAAAAGTTTGCAGTTTGCAGTAAAATATAACAAGATGGCAGATAGTAGTCGAAGGAATTCAACCGAAACTATTTACACTTTCACAAATAGAAGTAATGTACGTATAACTGTTAATAACATACGCGTGAGAGCGCAATCATCTTACATCATTGTCTTTCTTATTAGGCGGCTTCGCATAGCTCTTTCACTTACTTTGCTGGCTATAGCGGGGTTTGCTGCTGCTGGTCATGTAGCTTGATAAATTAAATACAGATACCGGCACAGAACTTGGCAAGACAAAGATGAGACAAAAGATGCGCAGAGTTTAGTGTTTGTAGCTGCTGCGCATCTTTTGTCTCTTCTTTCTCTTGCCAAGTTGCATGCCGGTATCTGTACACAGCTATACTGCCCGGCACATAAGTTGGCAAGATAAAAACGAGACAAAAGTTGCGCAGTAGCCACAAACTTTAATGTTTGTGGCTACTGCGTATCATTTGTCTCATCTTTCTCTTGCCAATTTATATGCCGGCATCCGTATACAATGCGACAGTGATCCGCCGAATCTTCACTCGAGAATGTATGGCAAAGGGTAAAATCATGTTAAAATACATGGTTTTGTACCGCAAGCGCTCTGAAGTTAGTCACTTCTGTTGTACAAATTTAAAATGAATCTCATTTTACTACCTATGTTACTCGAGTTTTTTCTGTTAAGTAGCTTTAGGTATTCAAAGAAAACTAACTAAGGTAGGTAGGTAGGAACCTGAAAGAACTTTAAAAATCCTTACCCCATACAAAGGAAAGTGATTAATTATTATGGGATTACAAAACTTACAATTGTTAATAATAATTTGTTTTGTGCCTACCTGTAGTATCACTAAGGCAACGCAATTTGATGTGTTTATTTATTTAACAATGTGCTATGAAAAGATATCCACCGACTAGTGGGCATTCATTATTCAGACTAGTTTCTCAACTGTAGAGCAATTGGTCGATGGTGATGTCGACGACGCACGTGCCGGGCATGGACGCGGCGATGGGCGGCGACGGGCGCTCGCGGCGCGTGCGCGGGCGCCGCCGCCTGCGCGCGGGCACGCTAGCACTCGGCGCGTTCCTTACTATGCACTGCAGGATTACTGCCGCCGCTGTCAGTGGTGGATTCTGTAAGATTCTATTTTCATTGTGATTGTTTAGTGACAAAGTAGGAAGTAGGTCCTGTGTCGGCATAATTTAACATTGGTCTGTAGACTTAGAAAATAAAACATATCAGATTTTCCAGATACGTAGCTCTGCCATACAGAAGAACCCAGTCAACAGCTGGGTGCTCGCTCACCTAAAGGCGTAGCACGCAAATCTGATCTGATACTGCATCAAGTCTGTTCGTGTAGGTACGAGCCTTGATCTTGTAGCTAATACGTACTCACTTGATACAGTATCAGATACATTACGTGCTACACCTTCAGTTGGGTACCCAGCTAAATAAGAGTAAACGTTGGATGTTAAAACTGTTATTAGACGCAGACACGTCATTAAAGGAAATTTGTTTTTGCACATGAAATCATAACTACTTATAAGAACTGTTTGCAGTCATATTCATCATGTTCCTGATAGCGGCAGTGGCGATACTCGCGAATCCTATGCGCCACTTCGAAATCTATCTTGGGCAGTGGAGTATCAGTGGCCCTGGGCGCGCCTTCCGCATGATCCCCATGTTTGATGGTATGCGTCGACTCTAAACTCCATGTGTTCCAACGGATCCATTGGGGATATTCACTAAAAAGTTGTACGTTGCAGGAATTGGCATAGCGATGTGTATAAACGCGATAGTGAGGGCTATAACTTGTTGCACCATGGCGGCGGTGGCGGCGGTGTATGTCCTGCACTCTGTGGCCGACCTGCGGCTACCATTTACGTACTGCAGGTGCAAATATAATATCATTTCATATTTCAATTTTTAAGTAATATTTAGATGATGAAGTATTCGCAAAATAAAACGCATTATTTTCAGAGATTTCAATTTAGAATCTTATGAACCGAAAATGCATGAAGTCAAAAGTCTAAGAAGCGGGGAGGTAAGACAGCTGACTTGCTTTTTTTATACTGAATTTATACCTAAACTTCGTAAGTTTATATTCCGAGTTTATATACTTATGGAACTTGTTTTCATCCTTTACAGGAATATAAACCGGAATCGACCTCAATTACACCATCGACAGTCGGGCTAAGTGAAGGCGCTTGGCGGAATGCTTCTTTTAAACTGTATTTATGTCTTCAAGATATAAAATTTGAATTTTGATTCGTGAGCGATGAACAATTACTACGCGTTCATTTCGTGATTGCCGTCGTCGACCGTTATGACGTCACATTAGCTGTGAAGTAGAAAAAGTAATCTTGTTTTTTTTTTATATAGTGCGACTTGAGTTTCTGTGCTTGAGTGCGAAGAATTGAGCGGGGCGGCCGGCGGGCGCTATGACTGATGATGTTAGGATCTTGAACATGCAATATTACGACATTATCAATTATGTACTGTTTTTTTTTCTTCAGTTCCAAAGATTAACAAATTACGTTAGCCATTGTGTAGGACAATTTCCTCTACTAGCAACACAAATAATAAACGACAAACGTATATAATTAATCAGCAGAAACAAAAATTAAGCTTTGCGTTGCTAGTTGCTATCCGTACTAATGGGGCTTTGGCTCCTAGCTTGAATCAAACAGCCAGTTTAGTGTAGCTTGTCGCTAAGAAGATAACTTTTTTTTTATTTTTCATTTAGAAGACCAACAGCCTAAGTAGCAACAGATGGCCAATAGGGATGTTGACTAATGAATAAAATAACGAAATACTAATAAAAATCGTACACATATTAAACTTTTAGAGTAGCTTGTATACCTCTTGGTTTTATATATTGCATATTATTTGTTTTATGACCCTTCAAAGTTGGGTGGACAAGTCCATTTAAAAAGTATACAATTTATTAAAATAAATGATACCTTTAATTAGTCCGTAAAATGTATAGCAAATTTGTCGAAGAAACCATTTTGATAAACACAATATTTAATATAGCTGCTGAACAAATTTCCTATGCGTTGCATACAAACTAGCACGGCGTGGCGTCATAACGTGCAAGCCATTAGTATGGAGCGTTTTTGATCGAGTCCATTTGTGTGCATTTCACACTGTGATATCTCGGGCAGTTTTCATGCTAGCGAATTAATTCTTTTACCAATGTTTCTTTTTTTGAGAGGTAATTTATGTAACATAAAATAAAAAAATTGTCAACATCCCTATTATAGGTCCTCAAAAATAGTTATATAAATGGTAGCTAAGAAGAAATGTTTATTTATTTTACTCATCTTTTATACTAAATTATTACATATAATTGTATGTGCGTCAGCTGGATATTCTTAACACTGTGTGTGAGTTACTCTAGATACAAAGTCCGAGCTGACGCTATCAGGGCGATGCAGTAATGCGGTATGACGAAGCGGGCCAAGAGGTAGCGGCAATCATGAAGTGAACATGTAATATTTAAAAATGCCTTGACTAATAAATGGAGGGCCACCACTACAGGTACAGTCCGCTCACCGTAAGGAGTCCCACGGAATGTTACTAGAACACTAATAAGTGGTGTACTTATTTCTATAGTAATAAAGCTTATTTTCTAATGTTGAAGACGACTAGCGCCACTCTCAGGGGACATTACGGTGAACGGACTGTACGCCAGTTACCTAGAGCTTCTAAACCAAAGACAAACCTTTATTTACTTACAGCAATGATGATGATTATGTCATACCCTTTGGACGAACGCGTAAAGTTGCAATGTGCGAGGAGGTTTACCCGGGTCCCTACCCGCCGTTTTATCGTACTCCGGCATATAATTTTTTCTTGTAAGTAGGTACCTCTTAAATATGCAAAAATTACACTACTGGTGCACGCACCGGTTATGAGTTATGAAGTTAGCCTCCCACCCACTGTGATTGCCAGGCCAGGGACACTCCGCACTTTAGCACCGCGCGTCGTTCGATTGTCGTATGTCGTAGCTTGGTTTTAATGAGTTCCTGTGGCCTTCTTCCGACTCCATCATCAGATCAGCTCAATGACACCATAATATTGCAATGTCTTCCAGTTCTGACCTATGTTCAAAGTTTCAAGTCTCTACCTCATCGGGGAGCTAGTATAAAATCGTTTACTTTTGTGGACAAACAAAGAAATATACAGGGTCATTGTGTATTCACCATCCAAATTTTGAAAGTCCATGAAACTGAACAACTTTCTCTAAGGAACACATGGCCAAATATGTAAAACAAAATATCGACTATCCATACAAATCAAAGATCAGGTGATCAATTTAGTATGGGATGACCAAAATTTTGTGGCGAAATTCGACACATGTTTAAGAGAAAGATGGTAAGTTCAGAATGATATACTTAAACGAGAAAACATTCCTAATAAAAATGTGTTAATTATGTACAAATAGACAGAAGTAGAAATCTTATTCTATACGAAATTAGTTAAGTACCTAATCAGATTTTCTTGTTGGCAGTGTGGAAGTAGTCCACTTGCGACCAGATTTAAGCGCGAAAGGCTTTAATGTCCTGTTATTGTTATGTCTCGTAACCTTTTGGATCTTAATTTGGGCAGTAATGATTAAGGAAAAGGTTTCGCACGGTAGAGTAAGTTTGTATCATTATTATCTTTACTAATAATACGATTCAATCTTAATTGGCCGCTGTGAAGTTAGTCACTATGCGCGTAGCCGTGCCCCACCACACGTCTCTCTCACACATCGAATTTGTGTTCTGCGCATCGTCTCGCGCGATGTTCACAGAAGTCATAAAGTTTGAATCGGGCTATATTCAAATTCATACTTTATTTACGAAATTTGCCTCAGACACTGAAAACTCGACCCTATTGTTTTATTTTTTCTACAAGCTTACGATTATTTTGAAACTTTTGTATGATGTATCGGATGAATAATAAAAACTTTCTTATTTTTCCAATTTAGTTAATTTGGAACAACACGTACTCGTGGTTCGTGGTGGTACCATTCTTATGGACAATTTCTCTGGTGGTCACTGCTTTGCTCAACATTCCATCGTTACAACACATTTTGCGTAAAGCTTATAAACTTGAAACCATTGATGTAATTTCGGTATGTATTTATCAAAACTGAATCGGCTTGTTTTGCTACTAGAATAACTATTCAAACTAGAATAACATTTCAGGCAATAGCTGATGCTTTACAAGTAGCAGTATATATTCATGCTTCAAGCACAGGTACAGAAATTATTCTTGGGAAAGGCCTGAACCATTACGGTACCTACCTATTTTTTCTTTCTGTTTCTAAATTATATTTATAATGTTTTCTAGTATAGTTTGACCGCAAGTGCAGTGCCGCGCCTTGGGTAGATGCGCGGTGAGGGCGGAGGCAGCAGGGCAGCCCCTTTTTCTCCCTCCCGCACGAATGTCTATCGCCACTTTCTCTCCCCCCGCCGCCCGTCTGACACTACACAGCGCTTGTGGTCACCGTCATATTATATAGCTTATATTCATGTTTCTGTTAGCGTCTGGACATATTGATGCTAATCTGAACGCTGAAAACGTATGGCATTCTTGTCTGTTGCTACTGCTCGCCGTATTGAATTCAGTCTGCTCCGCCTTTTGTGCTCTCGCCGACCTCATGCAGGTTACTACGCAAGAGGCCCATATTTTGAATGAAAGTACGTACATATAAGAGCATCGTTAATATCGTTATTGTTAATGGATCTCCTACAATATATGTATAATTATTATACTTTGTGTTTTAGGTACTTTATGGATTATACCGATGTATTCGAAGTGTACATCAACAAGTTCCTACTCGCATTTGCTGTGAGTTTATTTTTATTATATTTTAAGTTGTTTTTTATCTTCGAACTTCTACCAATTATTTGTTTTTGTTCTAGATCGACACTAGTATTTTCTGGCATTACATTTTCTTACTTGGTCGTAGCTTACACACTCCTAAAGGCAGCTCTGCATACAATTTTCGAATATAAAGTAAAATTGGTGTAAGTTAAACAACCTAACATCATTCGTATCATAATATAGATACCCTGTGGACTCCGATTAGATAATTTCTTTTTTTTCAGTTTCTTAGAACAACTAATTGTGTGTATTCTAATACTAACATGCATGGGATTCAGTTTATTTTTTATTTTCCTTGTAAGTCACTTTTTTTTACTTAACAATAACAAAAGATAATTCTATTCAATGTAATGGCAATTTACGTAATACAATGTATACTATGTATTACGTAAAGGGGTGTTTGACTCAAGTTTTGTACAAATGTGCTTTTCGCAAAGTCTGATGATTTTTGGGATAGTATCCAGATTGTATATTTAGTGCATATTCTGCATCAAACCTAAACTAAACAATGATCCAGGGAGGCGTAGCGCTACTGGAAAGCGTAGATTCCATAATGACGGGCATAACGATGCCGCTACTGTGCTTCCAAGAGCTGATGGTGATGCTGTGGGTGTACCGTAGCCGCGATTTTATGTCGGACCTGAACGTTGCCACAGAAGAGAACACCTGTTCCACTCGCCTACCAACACAGTTTCAAATCCTCCCATTCATAGTCCTGGTAAGTTATCTATCACAAATGAACATTTGCTGATTTTAAAGTTTATTATGATTTTTGTTGTATTCGTCTAATTTAAAGATGCTTCTTACAAAATGGACAACACTACAAAACATACATAATATAATGCCATGCCTATAGGTTGTCCGGCTTATTCGCAAAACGTCTACTTAGCAGAATGTCGCCAGTCGTAAAATGTCGCTTTCTGATAATGCCTCTTTCGCAAAAAGTCGCTTTCGCACAATGTCTCTTTCGCAGAATATCGCTTTCGCAAAATGTCGCGATACAGAGTTTTTATTACGAAGAAAAGAAAAAAAAACGAAAAAGATTTTTTTTATCAAAAGTGATTAAATAATAAAAAAGTTTTTTCATCATAGAAGTTAACTATTCTATTTATGTGAGCCTGGTACTTCTGAGATGTTTTTATTACGAAGAAAAGAAAAAATATTTTTATAATTGAAAACACTTCATTTTATTTCAAGTCCGTATCGCGACATTTTGCGAAAGCGACATTCTGCGAAAGAGACATTGTGCGAAAGCTACCTTTGGCTTTTGCGAAAGAGGCATTATGAGAAAGCGACATTTTACGACTGGCGACATTCTGCGAAGTAGACGTTTTGCAAATAAGCCGGTTGTCTTAAGTACAGTCTGTTCATCCTTACTTGTCCTATTTATAAAACAGTTTTTGACAGTTGTCATAAGTACGTCGTTAAAAATATCTTAATAATAAATTCAAATTGTCATTAATATCCTTCGTATTCTATGTGTAGAAAACCATTTGTTGTATTCAATAAATGATTATTTCATTAAAGAGTTGGGCGAAGATTGTTTACCGAAAAGGACAAGTAAGGATAAACGTAAACACGTATTTGAGCCAGGGATTGAAATACTGTTAAAAAAAATAACGATACAAAAAAAACCCGTAAAAATACCGTTAGTTTATCGGTAAAAATAACGTTAATTTTTTTTACCGGTAAATATAACGTTAAAATGTATCGGTAAATTTACCGGTAAAAATAACGATAGAAATATTGCGCTGGTAAATTAACCGTTACCGCGATATAAATTATTATGATTGGAGTTTGCGACATTATTATGAAAAAAAAAATCGGTATTAAAAAGGTTAAATTACGAGAAGCTAGGTATACCTAAACAAGAAAATCAATCGCATAGAATTCTGTCTAAGTGGCAACGTCGCATTCGCGGGCAGGTATCGGAATGAAAATAACGTTATTTTTTACGTTATTTTACCTAAAAAGTAACGTTATTTATTGAATATTAAAGTAACGATACAAAAGTAACGTTATTTATTAAAATACCGTTAATGTTAAAAGTAACGGTAAAAAAGTAAGAAATAACGTTACATTTTAAAACGTTATCAATCCCTGATTTCAGCTGACGTTCGGATTGAAAGTAACGGTGCTGAGCATGTCAGAACTACCGCGTCAGCACTTGTACTGGGCGCTGCTGCCGCTGTGCGCCGTAGTGGCGGCCGTGCCGGTGCGCGCCGTCTGGAACGCGGTTAACTACTTCCGTCCTACCACATCTAATTGATCGGTTAACAGATCAGTTCGTACAGTACTTCAACATAAAGAAGGAGCATCGGCTAAATTCGTGTTTTTGCTTTTCTTTGAAACGACGCGACGTTGACATTTATTTCATTGGAATAAAGTTGAAATTGTAAATAACTTTTAGGGTCAAACTACTTTTGGTTAATTGTCGTTGTTATGTTATGTTAGACGATTATTTCCGATTGTTTTCCGATGCCCATTCTTTATCTTGAAGTGCCTGTACCTGTGCACGGAATGTCTCAAATCTGATGCAGTATCACATGTCTGAATATTTGATTTAAATGTACGGAAGATAAATAAAAAGTCGACTGATTGAAAATAAATGTTTATTTTATCAATCATTTAAAATATTTTATAAATATAGATCTTTGTACAACGCATTTGCTATGCGTACACATGATAGCTGTTGATACATATGATAGCCGTGAGGAGACTGGCATCAACTCTACGGACAAGTTTATGAAGGTGATCACTGATCAGTACTGGTCGCGGCGCGACACCCTGCAACGCTATTTACACTAAGCCGGTTTCACCTTCTCATACCTTATCCACTGCTCAAGTTAGTATCCTATTGCGATCATAATAAGACGGGCAGGTGTCGATTCAGCAGTAGATAGGGTAGTATGGATTACATCACTACTTTAATCCTACAATGCCTATTACACGATTAAATTAAAATATCACAATATGTACATATTATTTTCAAGACTATCTCGATAATATCAATAATATTCCAATTTGACACAGGGTTTGTGTAAATGATATTTACACTGGCTGGATAATGGATCCCAAAATTGTATTACAAATAAAATTTCAGTAGAGAAAGATAATAATAAATTACAATAAATCAATATTAGCAGCTGCCCTACATTTCGTACTGCAACAAATATTTGTGACAAAAATGACATATCGTTAGACCAGATACACACAAATTATTCCAGATAGAATATCAAAACATAGGTCGGTAGACAATTACCATTCATTACATGACGATTAAATTAACGATATTCGTATATTCGAGGCCGTTCATAGCGATTCCCACGATACTATCGATTACTTCACTAATAATCACCTGCATTCGATTAGACTTCGCTTATAGCGTATGAAGGCACTTCTAGCACTCAGCGTCCCTCCAGCGAGGGTTTAAAGTTCGACACTAAACTTAGTTAGCTGCAATATACAGTCACTTATCTATCACACATCGGCCGCCCGATAGTTCTAGTCCGCTTTATTCCACCACTAACGTTCGTGCAGGTTCACTCAGTACGTGCCATGCCACCAATTTTCACGTTCACTGTACATTTAATCCTAGCGTTATCCGCACTGGAAAAATGTTACCAAAATAGCGTTTGCTACAACATAAAACGGGTAAATAGATGTTTATTTGCATGCAAATTTAACATTGGATATTACGCAAGATGCGTAATTTTACAGTTCACTATATCTTGATGATTCATTGATTGTATATTGCGTGCAAGTATTTATATTTTTTTACATGAAATTGTTATTAAATAAAATACACTATTTTGGTTACATTTTATATGTTGTACTATAACAGCCCGTTAACACAGACTGCGGTTTAAGTATGCACAACTAAGATTTTCACTGGATTTAATTTTTGACGGAGATAAAAGCAACAAAATAAAAACTGAGCTACCATTTCTTATTCGTACATTACTATCATCAGATCTCGCTACGTCGGTCGGTAAATGAATGGATTCTATTTGTTTATAATTATTCAATAACAAATGTACAAACTCGATTTAGCGGTATTTGATGAGCAAAATCTTGCTTCCTGTACAAGTAGATTTTACTATTATTATGACAGATTCAATATCAAATACAAAAATGTATGGAATCAAGGTATCGTAAACAAGGATCAGTGTTAATTCCACACAATTTCGACTGCCGTTGAAGGCTTTAGGAAGCCACTAGTCAAGGAAGCATAACTTCTACATTAATATAATGCATGGCCTTTACTAAATCTATACAGAAACGACGAGTCGTTACGATAACGGGCCGTTACACGTAATGTCCATTTCAACAGAAATTGTTAAAAAGGTAAACAATCTTGGTAAATCTCCAACTTGACATAATGTCATATTATATTATAAATAGGTGTTTAAAATTTACAATCACTGGTTCCAGTCCGTGTGTTACATTTAGTTCGGTAATTTTAGGTAATCAAATCAACGGGAAAAACAAACAAATGAATAAAGTTTTGAAACTTGTGTGACAATAAACCTTTGGGTAACTCTTCCCCCTCCTATCCACCTACCGCTTCGTTCGCTTCGTCCCGTTGACGGGTTTTTAAGTATTTTGCGAAAACATTTAATAGATACAAAAAATGACAAAAGTAAAAAACATCCTCATTAAATCTCTCAAAGGTATAACGCCATAAGTTTTAAAACTTTACTTATGGTATGTTACTTCAAGATAAAGGATGGGCATCGGAACACATCGGAAACAATCGTCTACATACATTAGTACATTACATAACAAAGACAATTAACAGAAAGTAGTTTGGTCCTAGTCATTTCTAATTTCAACTTTATTGCAATGAAATAAATGTCAACGTCATTTCTAAGAAAAGCAAAAACACGATGCCCATTTTTTATCTTGACGTACTGTATGTGTTTGTCTGAAAACATAGACTAACCGGACTATATCGCATCGAAAGAACGTAAGACGTTTACCTCTTTGACAATTTAGATCGAGAGGCAGTGTCGGTAGTGTAGTGTGTGGGCGCTAGGCGGGCGGTGGCGGGGGCGGGCGTCAGGCGGAGGCGGCGCGGCGTCAGAAGCGGCGCAGCGCGGCGGCCGCCTTGCGCGTGGGCTGCACCGACAGCGGCGCCACCAGCACCGACCCGCCCTCCGCGCACGAGCCCCCGCTCGTACCCATCTCCTGCTCGACACGTTGTCGGTTAAGAGCGGCCGCATATTGCAAGAATTTTTTGTCAGAAAAATTCTGACGGTCGCCGGAAGGCACTTTTTTATACACAACCGGGTAGTGCTCGCCTCACCTGATGTTAAGTGACGATAAGGCCGAAAGATGGAAGCGCACTACACCCATAATCCTCATCACTGAGGAACTGGCTATCTTACCTCTAACTGCCGGAACACAACAATTTTTAAATTGTTGTTATGGCGTCAGACTTAGGCAAGATGGTGGTAGCTAGCCAGGCGGACTTGAAATAATACTTAACTGTCTGTCAGACTGCCAGAATAATTCTGACGGTCGCTGCGCCGAAAGGCACTTGGTGCATACATTTTGTATTAGACCCCGCACACTGTTAGAAAAGAATCTAAATCTAACAGCGGGCTCTAATACAAAATGTATGCACCGTTTTCCTTCCGGCGACAGTCAAAATTTTTCTGACAGAAATTTATTACAATATGCGGTCGCTCTAAAACTTGATGTAATTTTTACCGTCTTCAAAATAAGGGAGGTACTCAATTCGACCTGTATTTTTATTTTACCGGTTATGGGATAAACTATATTTAACCACCCGACTTTACCCTTTTCCCTTATCACCAAAAACTATCAAGTGCGAATCGAATTCATATCGAAACCATTTTTTTTTTGTGAAAGATCAGGAGAAAACTATGGGAAAATTAGGTGTTGACCGGGTCGATCATATTTTGACAGCAAATAAGAAAGATGAAATGATATTTTTTTCTGGGGCTTTCTATTTCGTAAAAATATGTAACAAAAAAGATTTAAACTATGTAAAGCTAGTAAATCTCATGCACTACCATAATTTAATAACATAATTTAATTTGAGTGACTAATGTAAAATATGCCAGTGCAAAAAACGTTCGGTTTACCCGCTTGCGGTAGAGTAAAACAGTTTCGGATACCCGAAAACGGGTAAATAGCCAAATAAATCGTGCCATAGCCTATAGAAACGAAATAACTACCTGTATCGAAGTAGACACAATTTTAAAAGTGTCATGGACGTAAATTCAGCTAAATTACGTTCATACCTGTCAGAAATACGGAGATCGGTTAGTGAAGCCTGCAAGACCACAAAAGTAAATTACTTCGTAGACATAACAAACAATAAAGCTATTGTGGACTTACATTGATGTTGTTACAGCTGGCGAGACGCATCTGCGCGAGCTGCGCGGCGGGCAGGTTGGTGGTGGAGCCGAAGGGCGAGATCATTGAGGACATGGCGCGTTTCAGCTTCGACGGCGTCTTGTTGAACGACAGCGCGCGCCCCACCTAACGCACATAAATGTTCATATACAACAAGCACAAACACTAGATGAAAACCACTATATTAAAAAAAGACGTGGTGTCATTAAAGTAATACGTTGACTTTTCGTAAAATTTAAAACGTGCATTGAGAAAATTGGTTTCCTTTAAAAAAAATTGCTGTAAACAAATCATCACAGATAGTGGCATTATGCAGTAATTTCATGAAACTTGCCATGCCATAACTTTAGGTTTATATTTACATTTACTAAAATTATACAACAATGTTATTTTGGTTAAATTAAGTTACCTTTAGTTGTCCATGCTTTGAATTGTTACAGGTTGTTAGTAGGATATGTTAACGTAGATTTATAATGACAAATATGAATTTCAGACAACAAGACGCAACATGGGAGACATAAATATGAACAAAATGAGGACAGTTAGGTTGTGAATGATTATGAACCCAAATCCCTTAGGTATGGCACGCTCACGAAAACTGTTAATAACAAATGTGTGAAGCGAAGCATTATTTGGACATTCACTCCTCCGACCTCCTGAATCGTGTAAAACGTTTCACTCGTCAGGGTGTTCCGTCATCCATCCCAGGCAGAAACGCTACAATGACGCCATTGTTAAAAATCGTATTATAAAGCTGTGAATCGAAAGGGCGACCGATTATTCGATTACAATGTGCGTACACACTGATTCCTGTGTCTATCGGGAACGAGGCGGACGCTCAAGGCGGGACAGTGCTCGAACCGTAACCGTGATAAGGAGGCGACGCGGGAGCATCGCGGGAATATAATGAGTGAAATGAGGGCGCGTCGACTGGAACACAGGAAGCAGTATATCGATTAGTCGGGGGTCGTGTGAGAGGAGTGGCAGAGTCGCGTCAGACCTGTGCGAGTAAGTGAGCGCGCAATACCCATGTGTCTAGCAGCGCGGAGCCCGGCTCGGCGCGCAGCCACCCGCCCAGCCCCGCCAGCGCCTCCAGCTACAACCACAACAACCACACTACACCGCACGAACGCACACACCTGCTGCCCCACCACTACTACCTACGCCAACACTACGGCTGTTAGCCTCGCTACGGTTACTTTACTGTACAGATACGACCTGTGTGAACATTAGTTGTGATCGTGTATTTCCGATTTGAGGTTATACATATAAATGAGTGCTAGATTATTTTCAAAAATTCTTATAAAATGAAAGACATCTGTTAAAATTTCGTTTCGTTTCTCCCAGTGTGAATATCTACATGAGCCGAGACAACGTTTATTATTTTTTGCGTGAATGAATTTATGACCACAGTATGTGGAAGACAAATCGATCCTTCCATGCCTTAGTTACATAAAAAATACGGACATGACAGTAGTGACATCTCGAGAATTTGGCAGGAGCATTATTACACTAGTGATAATTTATCGGTATAATTTTGTTATTCATTAGTGAGTTCTCAAAGTTCAAGCTAAGCTAGATACATGTCATATACTAACCATGCTGTCTTGAGAATACTTTTAATAACTTCTCAATGATGAGGTTCTCTTATTTTACTAATATGTAAAAGTAATATTAATAAATCATTACAAAGTGTGATCAGAAAAATAACCAGTTTTTAATTGTGCTGAAAAAAATGGGTGGAGTGTCAACCCTAGTTTCGATAATTATATCTTACGCAGTGTATACCGACATCGCGAGTCTGTTCGCCAAATGCTCGCATTGTGTGGTAAATCGTGTGGAAATGCGAGGCAACGGCTCGCGAGCTAGCCTTGCGATACGATAGTATTTACAGGGAATCACAATATTATTTTTCTGATCATGCTATTCTAGCATCATAAGGAGGGTAGGTTTACACGTGTGCCGTATGCTTGGTACAATACCTTTATTCTGGTACGCGCTGCGAATTTAGATACTTTGGAGAGCGTGCTGAGCGCCAGGTCGCTCGTGTCGATTTCCAGCTGGTGCGACTCCAGGCACGCCAGGAATTTGTCCTGTGTACAATGTACTTCATATCGTCACCTTCATGAAACTAAATACTATCTAATACACCCCCTAAAGTCAAGCAGTTTTGAGCGTTTATGGCCTAAACGATCAAAACTGCTTGTCAATCATTTACATTGCATCGGCTTGTTAATCACATTTTGATCGTCTAGGAGCGATGCTTGACAAGCACCACAGAATCGATAGATTACCGCGGCCAATCAAAAGTAGGCCACGCCTCCAAATGGTAAATGCAATGTAAATGATTTACAAGAAATTCTTGATCGTCTAGTTAGGGGCTACTTAACGTCGCTAGTGAATAGTTACATAATTTACACAGCAAATTCGGTTGACGTTTACTGGAAAGTAATGCCCTTAAACTAGGTCATAGCAGGCTCACCAAGCAAGAGTCTACCTACGCTGATAATGAACTTACTTATAGGGAGGTTACTCCCGATCCCGAAACACGAACGAGATTCTGAGATCGAATTGGTATCGAGTAAACAACAAAATGGAAACTATGGCGAGTTTACGTTTCCGTGTTCAACTGGCGGCGCCGATCTCGTGAAGTCCGCACGCTTTTGTATGACTATTGAATTCAAATAACCCGTGTTCAATTCGCGTCAACTGCGCACGGCTTTGTGATCAAGTGGCGCTGGAGGAAGTTTCACAAAACAGTGTACAGTTGAACTAAACACTTTTTTGACTTTCGAAACTATGGCAACCGTTTTCATTGTACTAAAATAACAGATTTTTGACGAACTCCATCCCGTTAATTTCCGTCAAGAGTAGAGGGGCAGGTCTGTGCAAAATTTTTACTTGCAAAGAGCGTTAAACTTTGTATTTAAAAAAACTACCTTATTCTCTAAGAAATAAAGGTCGTGCTTGGGCCTGATCGGACAAAATAGTTTGTTTGGATTATTATCTGCAAAGTCTTTTGCTAGGTGAGCCTTTTTTTTGTTGTATCAAGAGGAGAATGCAATCTTTACGCACACCAAACGGCGTGTTGGACTCGGTCATACTCGGGGAACCCGAGTATGTCCCTCGCCGCACCCGACCCTCCCACCAAGCCTAGTAGGCTTCGCGTCAGGGCCGGGCGGTTCTCACCCCTGCCCTGCCCCCTAACGATCTCGAAAGATCTAGGGGGGACCGGGCAGAGGGAGGGAGACTCCTCCCCATCTCCCTATAAGGCTACCCACTAAATGTGATCATGTGTCAGATGGGGTGAATGGGAGGAGACACCACTACCAACTAAACTCCTCTCGAAGATTTGCTAGGTGAGCCTGCCCTAGGGGCGCAGGGACAGGAAACACAAAAATACATAGAGAAATAAATATTAACACTGAAAATTCAACATGTTTGATGTCATCAATCATTATTATTGGCCCCACCTGGGGCGCAGGCCTTCCTTATGGGTGAGGAAGGGCTAGGAACCCACCACGTGGGCCCAATGTGGTTTGGTTCTTCTTCTTATCGAATAAGTAATAGTGGCCACCTTTGGTGTTAAGAGTTTATCAAGCCGCCTGTAAAAGGCCTCTAACTTAAAATAATAATAATAAATAAAAATACTAGTCTGAGGTGAGACCGTCCCAGAAAGTAATGGAATACTTGCGTTGAGGGTGTCTCGCTCGTAAACTTAGTGCCTAATTACAAGGTGGGATAGTAAGTAACTTAGCAACTAAAGATGTAGTCTAACTTGGCTTAACGACTATTATCAGATGACAACAGCCGGGACCGGCAGTTTAACGTGCCCTCCGAAGCACGGAGGAACTCAAGATAATAAAATGTTGGTCACACATCCAATGACCGGCCCTAGCGAAAGTTGCTTAACCTCCGCAATCGCAGGGCCAGGCGCTAAACCACTGCGCCACCGAGCTTCTCAACATTTTTATAAAATAGTAATTATCTTAGTATTTAATAGATATTAATAAGAAATTATGCTAAAAAAGTTAGTAATGAATAGAGATGGGATTCTACCCGGTAAATACCGGGTAAATACCCAACGTACCCAAAATCAAGGTATTTACCCAGGTAAATACCCAAAGGGTGGGTATTTACTTTCCAACTATTTTTTAAGTCTCTTATTAGTCTCTTATACTATTTAAATGTTGCTTGATCTGTCATAGAGGTGTAGAGCATCTGGCATGTTTGCTAAAAACAGGTCCAACGACTTTTTTACTCTGTAATGCGATTAGTTTGCCCATGTCAACCAGTAGTTGACACGACTTTGAGTACCTACCTGAAATGCCCGTGTCCACTACTGGTTGACATGGGCTAGCGCGTGAGAGAGGCCTCGATTTATTGAATTATACTTATCTCTTTTACTCTTAGGGACATTTCTGAACGTTTGTCTCGTTATTCTGTGAAATTTGCTAGCTGTACAATCCATAAACAAGCATTAGGTCTCTGAGAGAAAAAAAAAATGACAATTCGTATTGAACGTGGTGGTCTGTCGTGTCGTGAGTGATTTTAGTATTTTGTATAGACAAGTGTATGTTTTTATTTTTTAACATAATCTTTATTATCTTATTGACGTATTTTAAAATAAAAAACCATAGGTCATCGCTTTAATTTATGGTACGAATTTTTTAATAAAAGTGCGCTCTAAAACGCGCCATCTCAATGTTTACCTCATCGTAATACTTTACCGGAATCGAGTTTTGAGAAACAAAAGACGTAGTGGAGCCGGAAATCGCTTATTTTCATTAAAATTGTGCACATTGTGATGAAAGCGTGATTCTTTTACCATTCGTAAGTTACACTACAGTGATCGTTTTAAGATGTAGATGCAAGCTGGATTTGACCCCTAACAGATTATAGAGGTCAAATTGTTCATCACGGACCTATCATTTCGACGCGCATGATGTTTGTCGTAATAACTGCAAATTTACAGCTACTAGGGCAAGTGTGGTATCATTTTCGGATAAATAAAAGACGGCCAATAGATTTCTGAAATAAAAAACAAACCTTTACATACTAGAAAATAAATAACCGTAATTCCGAACCCCAAAAATCGAAAATGTTATTAACAAAAAAATATTTTCCAGTAACGATAAATTTGAGACGAGTACAGATATCGGCTTTAAAAAAATATGATTAGAAAGCCACATTAACCCTTCAACGCCCGGAAAATGAGACACAATAGAAAATCTATTGTGTCTCGGTCGCTCCGGCGTTAATGAATTAATACAGATTTAAAAAATATAAGTTTAATTGGAACAGTGTCATAAAAAATACGTTTAAAAAAGAAAACAAAAAACCGACTTCAAAAAACCTACCTCTAAAAAGCAAGAAATAATATTCGTAATAATAAAAATACGTCTATTGAAGTCAAGTGGGGCTGGAGTACAAATTCCTTTTTTTTATTCTAAAAGCCCCACCCGACTTCAATAGACGTATTTTTATTATTACGAATATTATTTCTTGCTTTTTAGAGGTAGGTTTTTTGAAGTCGGTTTTTGTTTTCTTTTAAACAATTTTTTATTTTTTATTTTTAGTGTAGGTACACCTTGTAGGTAAGGTATATTATATATGTAGAAAAATCGGCTCAGCTAAACGTAAGATAATCGCGAAGAAACATACTTAAATACGGGTCAAACTGAGAACCTCCTTTTTTAAGTCGGTTAAAAAACTACACTTAAGATATCCCTCTTCCAACAAAAAAATAATTATCTTATTCAGTTCATAAACAAAGAAGTAATACGACCAATTATCGAGGTAATTCACACAAAATCATACTATTTTCGTGCTTTTTTCAAAATTACTTAAAAAGTACTGAACCGATTTCCAAATTTTAAAAAATGGGACCAACTTGGGAGTGTACCTAATGTAATAACGTTTGAATAATTTCAATCGGTCCAGCCGTCTCGAGTAATCGGTGGACATACACAAAAAAAAAACAAATATACAGACGAACATAGAACCTCCTCCTTTTTTGGAAGTCGGTTAAAAATATTATACACAGCGCGGCAATACATAAAAAAAATCTTAAAAATGCGTTTTATTAAAGGCCGTTACAGTTATCTCTGTGATACCAGCACTAAATTTTCATATGTTGTTTAACATTTTATTTTCTCTTAAAAACCGTCGGGAGACCGCCTGTGAAGTGTTTTGTTCCGGAGATATGACGTCATCAAAATGGCGACGGACGCATTTTGAAAAAAAAACCTGATAATTATGATTCTATGAATCCGGTGTCAGATTAAAGGGAATTAAGTGTTCTATAATGTTATAATACAAAACATAGGCTGAGTAGTACAGTTACGAAAATATATTAAATTATAATATGGAAATTCAATTTTTAAAAACTTTAATTTTTTATTTTATTTTAAATTACCGTAAATAATAAACTGATAATTTTAGTGCAAACAAAAAATATGTTGATAAATTCAATTTAATGCAGATTTGAAAAAATATAATTTTCAAGTACCTTTACAAACAATAAATGGGGTGAGGGGGGGGAAAGGGGGTGATGTGTAGATGTGTTTCCATATGTCAGTTTTTAGCTAAATAGGAAGGGTATTAGCTTCGTAAAAAGACATAAAACGGAATAATACGGAATAAAACGTCCTCTATATCGAATTTGACCTCTAAAGTTAGAGGTCAAATCCAGATAGCCTCCACACCTAAAAATAATCACAGTGGTGTCCCCTAAGCATGGTAAAAATTCATCATCTTTCATCACGATGCGCACAATTTTATCGATTTCCGGCCCCACTAACTGCATTCTATAGCTGCCTGCCTAGCATGACTGATTTATATCGCGTGATATAGCGTTTTATCACGTTTAACTGTCAAAAAGACAAAAGAATTTGACAGTTGAGTGTCGATAAAATGCTATATCACGCGATATAAATCAGTCATGCTAGGCAGGCTGTATTCCTACTTATCATAAAAACACAACACTTGATAGTGTAACATATCGAGTTAAGTCGCAATGAACGCTTTAACGGGAATCGAGCTGCCCGGTGGCGAGGGGCCGGCAAGGGTGGAAAATTGACGGGCAAAGCTCGAGTGATTACGACGGGCGCCCGGGGCAACCGAGCGGTTAGGGTAGGGCATATTTTGAAAAGACTGATTAACAACAATACCGCTATAATTATTTATGACTGTTCGTAACTACCAGTACAAGTAATTTAGTCAATAATCAAGATAATAGAATTTTTTTGTACCTAAACATAAAACTAAACTTAAATGAATAAAAAGAAAGACGAAAAGAAAAAATACTACTAAACCACATCGTGCTTATTGTTTTTACCCATGCTTTTGGGTATTTACCCGGTAAATACCCGGTATATACCCAAATTGGGTATTTACCCGGTAAATACCCATCGGGTATTTACCCACCGCCCATCTCTAGTAATGAACAACATGTATTGCGTAGGTAACTGACCGCATCGGCCTTGCAGACGGTGTTGGCCATCTGGCGGCACAGCTGGCGCAGGAAGTGCGGCTTGTCCACGGCCTCGTCCGCGATCATGAACGAGTACAGCTTCTCCTTCAGCTCCTGGTTGCTGCGGCACATCAGCGCGAACACGTTGTGGCAATCTAACAATAATACAATATCAACTTGAAAATAGGCTCAAAAATGTATTAACGTCAGTAGCACATCTCCACCGCGAAACAATACCAGCGAAACCGCAGTTTCTTCTTACTATCGACGACGATATAATTATGATGATATTGATGATCAAATCTACTTTAATAACAACCCCGTTTCCATAGTAACAACCTCATTTTAGGGTTGTGCTTACTACACGGTTGCAAACCTCGTCCCAACCAAGGCGACCTGGGGGCCTCCGGCTAACTCGATTGCTTTGACTATTGCTTTGGTTTAAGACGCCAGTGCACTGTCCGTCCTTGTCACCGTGTTATGATATGACAAGGACGGATAGAGCACTGCTATCGCTTTGAGATAGGCGGTGTAGCTGCTGGGTGGTTTACAACCAAATTTCGAAACTAGCTGTGTCGGTTGCCAACCAAGATCACTTTGGTCGGAACACGGTTGACAGCCGTCTGGGTGGTTTACAACCAAGTTTCGAAACTAGCTGTGTCGGTTGCCAACCAAGATCACTTTGGTCGGAACACGGTTGACAGCCGTCTGGGTGGTTTACAACCAAGTTTCGAAACTAGCTGTGTCAGTTGCCAACCAAGATCACTTTGGTCGGAACACGGTTGACAGCCGCGTAGCAGGTACTTAACTCTGAAGTTTCATATCTTTTTTTCTTCATGAATATAGGGTTACCTTCAGCCTCCCGTATGTCGACAACCCGCTTGACGGTGCTCAGCGGCATCAGCGATATGTGCCGGTACGGTTTGCTCGACCCTAGCCGCATCGTGCTCGTGCCGTTCGTAGGGCTTTTGCTGTTGAAAACCTGCAAATTATTGTGGACTTTAATTTATCACTTTAAAGATTTCACAGTTAATGGAGCATTCAGTATATATTCGGTAAGTACCTATATATCAAGTCAGTTTACACGGTAAGTTCTGCCGAGGTAGTCACCACTACAATAAAAGTCAAAGTGGTGGTTAGTATCGCCGCGCCGCAGTACAGCACGCACACTCTAGTACAGTGTGGGGTTTATACAGTACAGCGCGGTACATACCTCCTTCTAGCACATGATGCATACAGCATACGCGCGCCGCGTCGTTCCCGGGCACGGGGCGTGGACGAGACGGGGAAAAATGTATGGCGCACAGCAGCTCGTCTTCGTTCCGTCCGGGGGTTTCCCCGTTACGTATACAGTAAAATTTAAGGGCGTCCGCTGCGTTAAGCGCGATCCCGGCGCGGGGCGACATAGATTAGAGCTTACTCATGCAACGCAAACATCCAAGAAAACCAGCAATCTATTCCGGCACCGTTTACCCTCGGCGGGATCCTGCAGCGGAGGGCGTCCCCTTAGGCCCTCCGCTGCGTCAAGCGGGATCCCACCGCGGGTACACGGCGCGGGAATATTGATTGCTGGTTTGTTTACGGACTGATGCTTGCGCAGTGCATGCTCTAATCTATGTCGCCCCGCGCGCGTGTCCCGCTTAACACAGCGGAGAGCCTTCAATGTTTTACTTACCATGTCTGGAACGGGTGGTAGGAAAATATAGATGATTTAATAGTAGTTTGTTACACAAGGGACGTAAGAGAGCTATTACAGAACAAGATCCAATTTGGCGCCCATGCGAGCGTAGCTCGCAAAGGGCGCTACGGATCGAGTGCACCCGAGATATTTAGACGCACGAGCAAGCGAAGAGAGCGAGGGCGAATATAGTTCGAGGGTGTAATAGCTACTTACAACCGAGGTAAGCATACTACTTTACATCATTCATGCGAGGTAAATATAATAAAAATAAAAATAAAGATAAAAATTAAGATAAAAATGAAAATAAACTGAACAACTTTCATTAGGACCAACCCCGAAATCACGAAAAAAAATCAGCTGTTCCATTCAAAATGAATCTTATCATTTTATGAAAAAAAAAATTGTTTGACCAAGGAGTTTATTCATAGCTTGAACTGAAATGAAATACAGCTAATTTCATTGTTGTTTTTTTTTCAGTAAAAAGTTTCGTCAGTTTATAAATAAGAAAAAAGATTGGATCACTAAGGAGTTTTAAATGCTTGAATTGTAAAGTGTACTTTACAATTAAAGCATTCACCATGCTTGACTTGTAAAGTGATTTGAAAATGGAACGTTCTATCTAAACAATGCACTGTGTTGCACATGTCAACTTACACAGCCTCATACTATATTAGTAAATGCTAGTTACCGAGCAGTATGATGTAAAATTACTTAATAATTAAGTTTATTGGAATAAAGCTTATTTGACTTTGACATGGTTAAAATGTAGTGTATGGTGATCATGACTTACTTTGGATCGTTTCTTGCAGACCTCCATGGTGTCGGTGAAGAGGAACAGCACGAGGTGGTCGCCGCGGCCCGACAGCTCCTTGGACAGCTCCACCACCTCGCAGCGCGCCACGAACGTGCGGTGCGACGACACCAGGTGCGGCTGCAACCATTACACATCAGTTAACACTACAACCGGGGCTCTGTCACTCCGCGCGCGACTATCGAGCGCTCGGCGTCCTCTGAAAGGACAAATTTCATACGTCAGAAAAGACCTACGCGATAGAAAGAGAGTCATAGTCATAGGCATAGGTGAATATTTTGTAGCGAAGAAGGGCGCAGCGCTGTGTGACCAAAAATGCACTTTATTGTGTCGGAGCAAGAGTCCCGATTTATTTAATCACATCCTAAAAGCGATTGCCATAGATTTTGAAATTAGACAATAGATAGGCAGGATGTTTTTGTCTCAATTGTTTCAGAATACGGCGCGGATGTCGACTATACTGACCGGGCACTGGTCGATGTCGTTGTAGATGTCGAACATCTGCAGCTGGCCCTCGGTCTTGCGCTTGTCCTCGTTGATGTGCGACATCACCTCGCGCAGGCCCGCCAGCGCCGACACCAACAGCGCGTGGTCCCGATTATTGTGCGTGTGCTTCAGTATGTCGACTATACTGACCGGGCACTGGTCGATGTCGTTGTAGATGTCGAACATCTGCAGCTGGCCCTCGGTCTTGCGCTTGTCCTCGTTGATGTGCGACATCACCTCGCGCAGGCCCGCCAGCGCCGACACCAACAGCGCGTGGTCCCGATTATTGTGCGTGTGCTTCAGTATGTCGACTATACTGACCGGGCACTGGTCGATGTCGTTGTAGATGTCGAACATCTGCAGCTGGCCCTCGGTCTTGCGCTTGTCCTCGTTGATGTGCGACATCACCTCGCGCAGGCCCGCCAGCGCCGACACCAACAGCGCGTGGTCCCGATTATTGTGCGTGTGCTTCAGTATGTCGACTATACTGACCGGGCACTGGTCGATGTCGTTGTAGATGTCGAACATCTGCAGCTGGCCCTCGGTCTTGCGCTTGTCCTCGTTGATGTGCGACATCACCTCGCGCAGGCCCGCCAGCGCCGACACCAACAGCGCGTGGTCCCGATTATTGTGCGTGTGCTTCAGTATGTCGACTATACTGACCGGGCACTGGTCGATGTCGTTGTAGATGTCGAACATCTGCAGCTGGCCCTCGGTCTTGCGCTTGTCCTCGTTGATGTGCGACATCACCTCGCGCAGGCCCGCCAGCGCCGACACCAACAGCGCGTGGTCCGGATTATTGTGCGTGTGCTTCAGTATGTCGACTATACTGACCGGGCACTGGTCGATGTCGTTGTAGATGTCGAACATCTGCAGCTGGCCCTCGGTCTTGCGCTTGTCCTCGTTGATGTGCGACATCACCTCGCGCAGGCCCGCCAGCGCCGACACCAACAGCGCGTGGTCCGGATTATTGTGCGTGTGCTTCAGTATGTCGACTATACTGACCGGGCACTGGTCGATGTCGTTGTAGATGTCGAACATCTGCAGCTGGCCCTCGGTCTTGCGCTTGTCCTCGTTGATGTGCGACATCACCTCGCGCAGGCCCGCCAGCGCCGACACCAACAGCGCGTGGTCCGGATTATTGTGCGTGTGCTTCAGTATGTCGACTATACTGACCGGGCACTGGTCGATGTAGTTGTAGATGTCGAACATCTGCAGCTGGCCCTCGGTCTTGCGCTTGTCCTCGTTGATGTGCGACATCACCTCGCGCAGGCCCGCCAGCGCCGACACCAACAGCGCGTGGTCCGGATTATTGTGCGTGTGCTTCAGTATGTCGACTATACTGACCGGGCACTGGTCGATGTAGTTGTAGATGTCGAACATCTGCAGCTGGCCCTCGGTCTTGCGCTTGTCCTCGTTGATGTGCGACATCACCTCGCGCAGGCCCGCCAGCGCCGACACCAACAGCGCGTGGTCCGGATTATTGTGCGTGTGCTTCAGTATGTCGACTATACTGACCGGGCACTGGTCGATGTCGTTGTAGATGTCGAACATCTGCAGCTGGCCCTCGGTCTTGCGCTTGTCCTCGTTGATGTGCGACATCACCTCGCGCATGCCCGCCAGCGCCGACACCAACAGCGCGTGGTCCGGATTATTGTGCGTGTGCTTCAGTATGTCGACTATACTGACCGGGCACTGGTCGATGTCGTTGTAGATGTCGAACATCTGCAGCTGGCCCTCGGTCTTGCGCTTGTCCTCGTTGATGTGCGACATCACCTCGCGCATGCCCGCCAGCGCCGACACCAACAGCGCGTGGTCCGGATTATTGTGCGTGTGCTTCAGTATGTCGACTATACTGACCGGGCACTGGTCGATGTCGTTGTAGATGTCGAACATCTGCAGCTGGCCCTCGGTCTTGCGCTTGTCCTCGTTGATGTGCGACATCACCTCGCGCATGCCCGCCAGCGCCGACACCAACAGCGCGTGGTCCGGATTATTGTGCGTGTGCTTCAGTATGTCGACTATACTGACCGGGCACTGGTCGATGTAGTTGTAGATGTCGAACATCTGCAGCTGGCCCTCGGTCTTGCGCTTGTCCTCGTTGATGTGCGACATCACCTCGCGCAGGCCCGCCAGCGCCGACACCAACAGCGCGTGGTCCGGATTATTGTGCGTGTGCTTCAGTATGTCGACTATACTGACCGGGCACTGGTCGATGTAGTTGTAGATGTCGAACATCTGCAGCTGGCCCTCGGTCTTGCGCTTGTCCTCGTTGATGTGCGACATCACCTCGCGCAGGCCCGCCAGCGCCGACACCAACAGCGCGTGGTCCGGATTATTGTGCGTGTGCTTCAGTATGTCGACTATACTGACCGGGCACTGGTCGATGTCGTTGTAGATGTCGAACATCTGCAGCTGGCCCTCGGTCTTGCGCTTGTCCTCGTTGATGTGCGACATCACCTCGCGCATGCCCGCCAGCGCCGACACCAACAGCGCGTGGTCCGGATTATTGTGCGTGTGCTTCAGTATGTCGACTATACTGACCGGGCACTGGTCGATGTCGTTGTAGATGTCGAACATCTGCAGCTGGCCCTCGGTCTTGCGCTTGTCCTCGTTGATGTGCGACATCACCTCGCGCATGCCCGCCAGCGCCGACACCAACAGCGCGTGGTCCGGATTATTGTGCGTGTGCTTCAGTATGTCGACTATACTGACCGGGCACTGGTCGATGTAGTTGTAGATGTCGAACATCTGCAGCTGGCCCTCGGTCTTGCGCTTGTCCTCGTTGATGTGCGACATCACCTCGCGCAGGCCCGCCAGCGCCGACACCAACAGCGCGTGGTCCGGATTATTGTGCGTGTGCTTCAGTATGTCGACTATACTGACCGGGCACTGGTCGATGTCGTTGTAGATGTCGAACATCTGCAGCTGGCCCTCGGTCTTGCGCTTGTCCTCGTTGATGTGCGACATCACCTCGCGCAGGCCCGCCAGCGCCGACACCAACAGCGCGTGGTCCGGATTATTGTGCGTGTGCTTCAGTATGTCGACTATACTGACCGGGCACTGGTCGATGTCGTTGTAGATGTCGAACATCTGCAGCTGGCCCTCGGTCTTGCGCTTGTCCTCGTTGATGTGCGACATCACCTCGCGCAGGCCCGCCAGCGCCGACACCAACAGCGCGTGGTCCCGATTATTGTGCGTGTGCTTCAGTATGTCGACTATACTGACCGGGCACTGGTCGATGTCGTTGTAGATGTCGAACATCTGCAGCTGGCCCTCGGTCTTGCGCTTGTCCTCGTTGATGTGCGACATCACCTCGCGCAGGCCCGCCAGCGCCGACACCAACAGCGCGTGGTCCGGATTATTGTGCGTGTGCTTCAGTATGTCGACTATACTGACCGGGCACTGGTCGATGTAGTTGTAGATGTCGAACATCTGCAGCTGGCCCTCGGTCTTGCGCTTGTCCTCGTTGATGTGCGACATCACCTCGCGCAGGCCCGCCAGCGCCGACACCAACAGCGCGTGGTCCGGATTATTGTGCGTGTGCTTCAGTATGTCGACTATACTGACCGGGCACTGGTCGATGTCGTTGTAGATGTCGAACATCTGCAGCTGGCCCTCGGTCTTGCGCTTGTCCTCGTTGATGTGCGACATCACCTCGCGCATGCCCGCCAGCGCCGACACCAACAGCGCGTGGTCCGGATTATTGTGCGTGTGCTTCAGTATGTCGACTATACTGACCGGGCACTGGTCGATGTCGTTGTAGATGTCGAACATCTGCAGCTGGCCCTCGGTCTTGCGCTTGTCCTCGTTGATGTGCGACATCACCTCGCGCATGCCCGCCAGCGCCGACACCAACAGCGCGTGGTCCGGATTATTGTGCGTGTGCTTCAGTATGTCGACTATACTGACCGGGCACTGGTCGATGTAGTTGTAGATGTCGAACATCTGCAGCTGGCCCTCGGTCTTGCGCTTGTCCTCGTTGATGTGCGACATCACCTCGCGCAGGCCCGCCAGCGCCGACACCAACAGCGCGTGGTCCGGATTATTGTGCGTGTGCTTCAGTATGTCGACTATACTGACCGGGCACTGGTCGATGTCGTTGTAGATGTCGAACATCTGCAGCTGGCCCTCGGTCTTGCGCTTGTCCTCGTTGATGTGCGACATCACCTCGCGCAGGCCCGCCAGCGCCGACACCAACAGCGCGTGGTCCGGATTATTGTGCGTGTGCTTCAGTATGTCGACTATACTGACCGGGCACTGGTCGATGTCGTTGTAGATGTCGAACATCTGCAGCTGGCCCTCGGTCTTGCGCTTGTCCTCGTTGATGTGCGACATCACCTCGCGCAGGCCCGCCAGCGCCGACACCAACAGCGCGTGGTCCCGATTATTGTGCGTGTGCTTCAGTATGTCGACTATACTGACCGGGCACTGGTCGATGTCGTTGTAGATGTCGAACATCTGCAGCTGGCCCTCGGTCTTGCGCTTGTCCTCGTTGATGTGCGACATCACCTCGCGCAGGCCCGCCAGCGCCGACACCAACAGCGCGTGGTCCGGATTATTCTTGTGCGTGTGCTTCAGTATGTCTGCGTAACAAACGAAACGGTCAGATTCGCGCTAACAGTGCTGTCAACGTGATTCGGAACACGGCCAAGGAATGGTTATCGTAAAACAGCCCCTGATTATAAAACTCTGTTGCTAAAAACTTTTGATTGAAACTGACAGAAATCGCAGTTACATTAATGCTTTAGTAAGAATCAATGTGACAACCTATGTTACTTAAAGCAGCAATGTTTGTTACTTAAAGCAGCAATGTAACTGCGATTTTTTTCAGTTTCAATCAGAAGTTGATTGCAAAAGAGTTACAAAATCAGGGGCAGTTCTAACAAAATATGTATAGAAAGATAGTTATGTCTCATGCTCATGCTATGTTGTACAGCAAAAGTTTAATATAAAGTGGAAATTCTTTGTAACAGAAGAAACGATTGAAAACTTAAGAATGTGATTATACCATGTTTGTAACGACTTTATTTAACAAGCTATAGATTGTCATTTGAATTGTAAGATAATTACCATCCAGTAATAAACTTATACTAGGTAGACGCTGCACAGGTCTTATAAGGAGTTCTTGTAAACTTTGTCGGCCACACTCGGGTTTGGTCTGACAGATTTTGAGGAATGCATGAAATCTGAAAGAATAATACGCAATTTTAATACTAAACTAATAATAACTAACTAATTAATTACAGATACCGAGCATGTTGATGTTGTAGCGATGCTGCACCGATAAATGAGAAAAGGCTCTTAAGAGTGGCAGAGCGTTGCTCACTAAGACTGTAATAGTACAGTCAGCAAAGTTATGACCTTAACTGTTTGAAAACAAATCGCTTGCAAGTATGGCACTAAAAGTTCGTCTTTTACCTGCCTCCATTGTTTTTATACAAAAGATGCTTTTGTGACTTTTGGTTAAATGCAAGACAATACAGACTTCTCAATCTAAAAATGAACCTTAAGGTGTTCAGCTCATAGCTTTGCTGACTGTACGTACTTGTACAACCTGTACAGGTAAAGAATGGGATTAAAAATGGCGTCTATTATATTCACTTTTCGCTCTCACACTTAACGCCACACCTATCGCTCTCTCACTCCCACTCATTGTGGAAAGCGCGGTGAGTCGCCATTTTCAACCCCATTCTTTATATGAGCGTCTCTGTGGTCTAGTTGTTCCTTCGCCCACCCATGTAAGACGCAGGGGTCCCGGGTTCGATTCATAGGAGGGGTACAATGTGTACTCGGTTTGGTTGGTGGTAGGCTTATTTCAAGTCCGCCTGGCTAGCTACCACCATCTTACCTAAGTCTGACGCCATAACAACAATTTAAAAATTGTTGTGTTCCGGCAGTTAGACGTAAGATTCCGCCAGTTCCTCAGTTATGAGGATTCCAGGTGTAGTCACTTAACATCAGGTGAGGTAAAGGCTCTATTCCGTTGTGCATTAAAAAAACTGACCTAGGGTTCTCACGGTCGCACTGCTGCAGCATGTCCTTGGTGTTCTCGAAGAAGTTGATGAAGGGCGGGTACGCCTTGAGCATGTCGGGCGTGTACTTGAGCACCAGCCGCCCTATGCTCACCTCCTCGCTCCAGTTCGCCTGCGCGTACCGGAGCTCTTCCAGCATACGCCTGACACACAATATATCACTCTCAACAAACATTTTCCCTCTTATTAGGGCTGATTTTTCAATGCCCAGATAGAGCTTTATCCGTTTGATAGCGTATTATACTGCCAAATTGAAAATGCTTGTCATTCATTTGACCGTCACATTTTTGAATGACTTTTATTAGATTTGGTTAATATTTAAACGGACTGATATCTGTTATCTGAGGATTGAAAAATCAGCCCTAAATGAATGATAATTAAGTTTACACCTAGGCCCGCATTTATAAACAACGATAAGAGCTATCTTGAGATCACTTGAGATGCTGTTTCTTGTAAGAACAGTATCTCAAGTATGATCTCAAGTTAGCTCTAAACGTTGAAAGCGGTTTATAAATGCGGACTCTAGTTTAACCAAAAAGTTTGCTTAGGAATATAACGCTTTGAGATGTCAAACGAAGCAGTAACTATTATATTTTGGGCCGGGGAATAAGCTAATATAATAATGGCAGGCTCCAAGTAAAGTAAATATTTCGAATTTCAAAGATTATTTTTAATAAGAATCAATGTAATAATTACTTTATAATAAAAATAAATAACTTACTGGTGTAATTCATAAATAGGCGGTAGGTTTCCGAAAATGTTTTTCAGTTCTGTATTGTTGAGCAACGCTTGATTCTTCCCCGTGTTGCTGTCGTCTTCGACCATCTCCTCTAAAGGTTGTTTGAACATCTAATTGAAGGAGATAAACAATTTATGGTTTTATTTCTACTTGAGAAACAGAATAATAATATTAAGTTCATGTTATAAATCAGTAAAATAAATGTAAAGATTGAAGAGTTTTAGTCTATTAACCCTTACTAATATTATAAATGCGAAAGGTCGTTTGTTTGTTACGCCTCCACGTCTACTGAACCATTATCATGAAATTTTGCATACACGTCGTCGGAGGTAACAGAGAAGGACGTAGGTTCATCCCGAAAAAAAGTGTTCCCGAGGGATAGCAAAAATATCTTTCCACGCAGATGAAGTTGCGGGCGGCCGCTAGTTAAGAATACTTACAGTGACTATCGTATGCAATATGCCGACGTAATTGGACTCAGTTTGCAGGAGCTCCATGAAGACTTGTTGCCGCGGAGACATCAGCTTCCGCACCACATTGTCGGGCACTTCCGACTCTACAAAGGGTTAATACCATTTTACTATTTTATAATCTCGTCAAAAATTTATTTATTACTTGTGTAATTCAACCTCGGAGTTACGCTACTTGCCTTTTAAGTTTTCTTTTCATCTAGTTAATACATTCTTAGCTTTTGGAGGCACGTTTAGTCCTCATGGGCCCTATTTCATAAACATTACCGTAGTAAATTACAACGATAGTTTGGTGTTTATTGCGTCGCCAATTTGAAACTAGAAAATAAACTACTCACAGACACCGCAATGTATGTGAATTACCATAGTAAATTACAAATTGTAAATAGGTCCCTGGTTGCGACAATCGCAGCAGTGTAACTACTAATTAGGTCTGGCTCCACGTGGTTATCTAAAACCTGGTCCATACTCAGCACAGGGATGATGATGAGGGAAAACATCAGACAGGCTAACACTACATCACAAGACGATTGTAAGATGACACAGCTACTAACCTTCTAACAACTGCTTCCCATCCGGCGAGGGCGTACAATCCAGCAAGTTGCCGGACAGACTGAGCAGCACCGCGTCTCCGACGGACGAGCGTCGCTTGTGTAACGCCGCGTCGGCGCCGCGCATCAGCTTCCGCTTTCGTAGCCGCTGTAGTTGGGCCGGCGTGCTGCCCGCGGTGGAGCCGCCGCCCGGCGTCCCCGCCCCGCCCTCGTCCGTCGCCGCGCCCGCCCCGCACGCTCCGCCCACCGACGACCGCCGCGATAATTCGCTTAGGTACTGCACACATTAATCCTTTAACTATAGGAACATTAGACACGATAGATATTTCAATGTTGTCCGGCTACCGGTAGCCGCGTGGGATTTCTTGAATTAAATTCGTTTGTAGAGTGAAATATTGGTATATTTCATCTATCTCAAGAAGTCCCTTTGCCATGTTTGTGTAAGGTGTGCACTTGCACATTGTTTTAGTGTGCGTAATACGAGAGCGTGCAGACGCACACTAAAACAATCTACATGTACAAGCATAACAACATTCATAGCACAAGGGACTTAGTGAGAGATAGAAGAACTAGTAGACGTGACAAATGTTGGGAACTCATTATCTGAGCACAAAAAATATTAGTCTTTACTTACAGTACCTTGCATAATCGCATACCCTTAAACTATTATATTTCAGTTTTGTCCGATCACTTCTTGATTTTGCCTGCATTATATGGAGCCCAAATTATGCTTGCCATGTTGCCCGTATAGAAAAAGTTCAAAAAAAGTTCGTCAAATCTCTCGATTACCGTGGAAATCATGAATACATATCCTATGAAGATTCACTCAACCATCACGCAATGACTACTCTTGCTAACCGTCGAGTCATGTTTGATCAAGTCTTTCTTTATAAAATTTTAAATAATTTGGTTGACTCCCCTCACATTTTAGAAAAAATTAACCTAAGAGTACCCAGACCTGGCTCGCGCCTACAAAAACTATTTGTTGTCCCTTCGTACTCAGCTGTATATACCAGAAATAACTTTTTTCGACGTAGTGTTGAAACTTATAACAAAAAGTTCAATGATATAGATATCTTTTGCAATAGCCTAACTGTCTATAGAAAGTTATTGCATAATAAGTTGTCAATAGCACTTTGATTATTAATAGTAACTTGATGATTTATTGTACATTTTCTAAAGCACTAGACTGTGTATGTTTATGTTAGTACTTACTTACTTCCATAACACTAAACTCTGTGTAATTTTATATTCTTTATGGATCTATAGGTCTATAAGAAACTCATATTTTTTGTATGCAATACCAATGTTAAGACTGTTTGTATCCTAAATAAAATAAAATAAAATAAATAAATAAATAAATAATTTTTACCTATATTTATAGAGCTATAAACCGGATACAAACACAAAGTGATTCGTTATGCATTCAATGACAAAAAGTGAAGTGTTTTTTTTTTCATTCAGAGCACCTATAACATGGAAAGTACAAAATAATAACTCACGTCTTTATACAGGAAGTCTTTCTCGTCCTGCGCCTCTTCATTTTGAACCGAGGCCCAGAACCACTCTGCTTTGACGATGTGTGCGCGCGCGCCGCACTCCGGCGCGACCGCCGCGCTGTGCTCGTCCACCACCTGCATTACAAACGTTGTCTTAGTATTTGGACGTAGCGGTAACCTAACCACGCTAATGGTCCGATCGGGAGCATTTATTTTCTGATGAACAATGTATGAGACGCGCTTATGATTTGAAACAGGATTGTGTTAATATTTTTACATATTTTATGATTACGTTATGAATAATATTTGTCATCAGCCATGTTGTATATTGAAATGATAATTACATGTGTAATGATAAAAGCAAACGCTCCCGATCAGATCTCATCTTATAACCACCACCTTTTTGCCTCTCAGCATTCCTCGGCGTATATCATAGATACAGCGCACCAGTGCACGCCCTACGAAGCGCCTACCGATACACGGTGACGTTATCATTCACAGGCATGCAACAGATGCCGATTGCCGAATTCTATCGAATCCCCTATCTGGTTAAGACGACTGCTATGGTTGGAAGCTTAATCTAATATTTAGTACTGAATTAAATGGTGTTAGTACCGGCAGCGATATTCCATGGCTTTGCGATATGGCGCGAGCGTCGCGGGTGGGGAGCGTCGAGGCGGGCGGCGGCTGGTCGGGCGCGGGGGTGGGGAGGGAGGAGGAGGGGGCGGGCCGGATCTCCTCGCTTGCGCATATCGTGTGGCGGTGGGCTCTCAGCCAGACGCTTTGGGGCGTCTTGAACACTGTCGAGTCGTCCAACTCGTCCAGGTCTAGCCTAATAGGTGTCATCTCCGTACTGTCCACCGTGTCTACTTGCACAGGTGATATGTCCAGATTCATATCGTCCAATTCTCGCTTCGGCGTCGATACGTTTCTCAAGTCGGCGGGCAGGTGGCGCGCGTCCACCTCGACGGTATTCCTCTCTGCTCTTTTCTCATACTTTTTCTTTCTTTCACTTCTGAACGAAGCTGTGAACGACTTTACACTCCTTCTCAATTTTGATGCAGATTTTACAGTCTTTGAGCTTCGTATCGATGCGAAGGATATATCGAAAAATCCAGACTGTTTACTTGTATTTACTGAGCATATAGACGTGTTATCGTCATCTCTGATGGGAGATGACGTGGACGCTATGTATTCCCCTGCGGGATCAGTAGGTTTTACGCTGTCGGGACTCACCGGTTCAACTGTGATTTCACCAGTGGTTTTAGAAACGGAATCCTTTTTAGTTCTTTTGAATATCGTCGGTCTATTTTTGAATTTAAACGAATCCTTTATTTTTAATCTCTTTATCGATTTCCAGTTACTCTCTTCACCTTTGTCGGGTGAGTGGTTAGCGTCAACAACGCTGACTTGAAAATTTGATTCGGTCGAATTACGGCTTCTCTTTTTGCCAGACGAAATAGTAGTGGTGGATTGCTGAAGTTCATTACTAGCCGTCGATGTGGGCAGCAGCAAGTAACCTTGCTCATCTTTGGGATCCAAATCACATAAACTTTTCGTAAGTGATGAATGAAGCGAACCAGTCTCTGTTAAACAATCTACTAGGTTGAACACATTCAATGACTTATTCCTAAAAACTTCTCTTTTGTCTTTGACGTTCAATCCGACGACGTCATTCGCTAATTGTGATATGTTTTGATTTTCTTTTCCTGAAGATTTATATTTGCGTAATTCTACATGATCAACATGTGACGAATTTTTGTTGGAGTCATTAGGGCTTAAATCGTCAACAAAAGACTTTCCTACAAAACTAATACTGTTGTCGGTTTGCTCTACACCTGCTAACTGCTTATCTCTAATACTGTTTCTTGCACATTGTATTCTTTTTTCCCTTTGGTCTTTACTCTGTTCATCGAGGTCAGTGGTTTGTATGTTAGGACTATTGCGTCGGCCCGAGAGCCTGGCCGAGAGCCTTCGATATAGTGAGCTCTTGGGAGTGGTCTGGGAGCTAGGGCGGGAGAGCTTTGTTGAGGTGTTAGGTGTTTTCGGGTGAGGTGACAGGATAAGCGAACGACCGAAAGTCTCCCCATTGGCCATTACCTGAAACATGTGTGAAACACACCACGCAATGATGTAATGAAGCCATTCCGATACAAACATGCACGACGGTCGTATTTATTGTAACAGAGCCAGTTAAACACAGAGAAAGCAAAGACTTTATAGAGCATAGATATTTTAATTTAAGTATTTGTCAGCAGTTATCAGTTATAAGTGACATGGATATCGAATGAAAGATTGACAGAAATTGCTATTTTCTATTGGACCATGGTAACGGATACTGTTACTACAACACAAAGTGTTTAGGTGGGTTGTATAAGTTTTGTACAGACAGACACAAGCATAATTAACATAAGGTGATGATCAATGGACATAAACAAACATTGTGTTCACACAAGCCGAATGAGGTAGGTGCGAAACTATGTGATATCTATCATACAAAATTCAATTGTGAAAACATACACTAGGGACATAACAAAAGTAGTGAACACAATTAATAAAAACAATGGGTTGACTTCGCGCCGTGCGGAGCGGGACGTGATGGGAAATGGTATCAAAACTCGGGCTTCCGCGAGATCAAAACAACAGCTAGTTTGTGAACTCGGAATATCCAAACTAATCAATGTGGAATTTCTACAGAAATTATAAATGCGATGCGTCTATTGAGATAACATTAACATCATGTTTCTATTACGTAACCGCTTTAGCACTACTAGCATTGAGCCGCAACAAAACCAGTAATAATTATTTGTAGGCAAACAAACACCTTTTGACATTGATGGAAACCAATAAGTAATATAAACATAGTCATCGGAAGAAGATAGATGTGATAAAAAATATCGTCGCAACCATAACAATGAGCTACTAGCTAAATCATGTCTACAATGAAACTAAGCTAAGAGTGATTTGTGTTCCCAAGGTGCTACGCGCATGCTCACTTCATAAGGCTAAAATTAGTGGCTAATGTGGGCATAAAGTGTATAAATAAACAAGTATGCCAAGTATTTTGGGGGTAAATGTTCTGCAATTAAATCTGAGTGTTGTTTTTTGTGTGATATTTACATAATGGGTTGTAGTAGGGTTTGGTACTCACGACATGCGTGCAGTCGGCGTCGTCGAGCTGGCACGCGGCGCCGCCGTTGCTGGCCAGCACCTCGGCCATGTGCTGCGTCTCATCCTCGGGAAAGCCGACGAAGCACACCCGAGCTCCAGCAAACACTTTCAGCTTATGCTCTTTCTGTCAAACACATTTTTGCTTTAGGATTTTACAAAACAATATTGATTAAATTATATAGTTTGTATGAAAAGAGTATTGCCACAGAATATACATAATAGTACTAAACGTACAAAGCCCTATTCAATAAAACTTACAATTTGCAATTACAGGTGACAGGTGACAATTTTACAAGTTTCTGTTCAATAAAAAATACAAGTTTCAAATTTGTAATGGTGGAAAATTTACATATTTTCCTGTTTTATATTTTCATATTTTCCTGTTACAGGTGACAATTTACAATTTTGTAGGAAAAACTGCTTTATTGAACGCATAACTGTATTTACAAGTTTACTTATTTGTAGAATTGTAATACATTTCTGACAGGTGACCTCACCCTCGGTAAAATTTTAAAACTCGGCATTATTGTTTTTGTTTTAGCTGCTTTTTTTGACCAAAATCAAGTAGTGAGAGTAGTGATAACGATGAAATCGTGCTAATCGAACGACAAAAAAAATATTTAAAAACATAATATTTTTTTCTTTTGAAGCGACTGATTTCACATTTAATGAGAAATTTAGGGTAAGTAAGGTAACTATCGATTATTTTAAAATTCTAACGGCCGTACTCAGAGACGTCATTTAAGTTTAATGCTTCATTAAAATTGTTGCTATCTCTTTCTTGTCCATAGTGATAGTATAAGACGACACGATACTTAATGAAGCATTAAACTTAATTGACGTCTCTGAGTACGGCAGTAAGATTTTTGAAATCTATCCTCGTTAATTAAGAATCTTCAACAAAAATTTACAAATTTATGTAATTTGTAAATTACAACTACAAATTTGTAGTTACAATATTGTCATCGAAATCTACAGGCGTTTTCTACATATATGTAAACGTTTATTGAACAGCATTTATAATTGTAATATTTGTAAGATTTTTACTTGTAAAATTCTTACATAATTGTAAGGTTTATTGAACAGCACTTGTCATACAACTTGACAAATATGTCACTTATTGACAAATTTGTAGGATTGTAAGTTTTATTGAATAGGGCCCTGCCTGCCTAGCATGACCGATTTATATCGCGTGATATAGCGTTTTATCACGTTTAACTGTCAAAAAGACAAAGGAATTTGACAGTTCAGTGTCGATAAAATGCTATATCACGCGATATAAATCGGTCATGCTAGGCAGGCAGAAGTCCATCCGCGCGAGGACAGTCAAATAATAAGCAACTCTCGCTGCACGGCAATAAAGTACAATGAGGATCAACGAGGTTTTTAGTTAAATATGTAGAGTTACAGTCACATCAAAATCAATTATTTCAGTGAAAGAATTATTGAAATTGGACCAAAAATGACGGAGATAGAGCTATTTTCGTGTCGCATTCTCAAAAACGCTCCCTCGCTGTTGACGTCATCAGCCACGTTCGCCGCTCAGCGGCGCGGCGGGTGTTTGTTCGGGCGATCGTGGCACGTGACGTCATCGCATGCCGGCCGCGTTTTTTTTTAAACTCACTTTTTAAAACTTCAATAATTTTGTCATTACTTAATGGATTTGAGAAATTTAACAACAAAATTTAAATTGAACAGAGATTTACTCAGTTGTTGATATTGTATTTGATGTGATATACAAAATTGATATATTCAGTTGTCGTGTTGATCCTCATTTCAAATTGTACAGAATGTACAGCGCTGCGTGCGTATTATTATAGGCACCTCCGTCCGTAGCTCTGTCTCTTCAAACGGCTGAATAGATCTTTATAAATTATAGCTAAGAACCATCTCGATCACGTCACCTTTCAAATAAACCGACCACGCATCAAAATCGGTCCATTAGTTTGGGATCTACGTTGCCTCAAACAGACAGACAGACACACACACACACACACACGTCAAACTAATGAACAATTATAGATAGTTACCGCATTATAATAGTATAGGAAAACAAAATTAAATAATGCGATTTACTCATCTAAATTAAATTGTGTAAACCAACATTAACCTTTGCGATTTGAATGCTTTCAATTTTGAACGACTCGGAACTCGACTGGAAACGCAAATCATTTGCATTTAAGAGCTGAAATTTAATCGTTTTTTTCTACTTATTGGTGATGTTAGACCCATTTAAAGGCTTGTAACGAAGCAGGCGAAGTTGTCGCGTACCGATACTCGTCTCAATGCCGATACTTACGATGACGTTATCGTTGGTGGCGAGGCAGGCGGGGTCGTCGCGGCGCTCCCAACACGTGTGCACCCACGAGCGGTCAAGCACGGGCAGCGCAAACGTGGTCGCGTACCGGTACTTCTCGCCGGTGGCCGCGGCAGCGATCAGGTGCGTTACTTTACTTGACATGTCTTTTCGTATTGAGCCCCCCATGTAGTGTATTAATGTTATCAGGTACGTCTACGAACAAATAGTATTGAATAATCACTTTTAATTCATATACCTAGTCTGGTCATAAGTTTTGTTACATATGGAAAGTTAAATAAACGACACAATGAGTTACGCACTAAATCCATTTATATATCAAATGAAAGGGTATAAAATACAGATTTAAACCACATTCAAATTATTTGAAATGTCCTTCTCTTGCTTGGATACAAGCCTTCAATCTGCGAGGCCACTCATCAATAAAATAAAAAAGGTATTTATTTTTCAAGCTATTTTTGTTTCTTGCTTTTTAGAGACAGGTATTTAATTTTGTAGCTGTTTTTGTTTTCAGGTTTTTTGAAGGAGGTTTTCCTTTTTTTAAAAAAAGCTTTTTTATTTTTTATTTATGTTATTGGAGAATTCATAAATATACAAACCACCTTTTAACTTTTTGTAATGACTGCAATTATGATTATTACATAAAGTTAAAAGGAAAAGTAAATAAACCTCAAAATTATGATCATGTTAACATTGGTTATGTGGAAGAACAAGACCTTGTTCAATGCAATTGGAAGAACAAGACCTTGTTCAATGCAATTGAACAAGGTCTTCTCATTATCTTCTTGGTCTTGATCATAATTTTGAGGTTTATTAACTTTTCCTTTTAACTTTATGTAATAATCATAATTGCAGTCATTACAAAAAGTTAAAAGGTGGTTTGTATATTTATGAATTCTCCAATAAACATAAATAAAAAATAAAAAAGCTTTTTTAAAAAAAAGGAAAACCTCCTTCAAAAAACCAAAATTAAATACCTGTCTCTAAAAAGCAAGAAACAAAAATAGCTTGAAAATTAAATACCTTTTTTATTTTCAACTTTTTAGTGGTAAGTATGTAAGCGCAGCGTGTAAATATTGTTTAACTTTATTATGACATTTTCAATGTTAAAATGTCCAGAACTCAGTTTCCAAATTTACGCTGTTTGTTTTTGAGGAGTTCCGTTGTGTTTTCTTAGTCCAAGTGTGTCCAGGACGTTGCATCGCAGACCATGGTTTGGTTTGTTTTGGATTATCATAAACCTACCAAAATCTAAATCACTTTACATATACTATTTGACTTTGAGGAGTTCCCTGGTGTATCTTCGATGTTCAAAGTCCAATACCGATGAAATTAAAATGTGACCATTCTTGAACCCTTTCAAATAAAAAAAGAATCATCTAAATCGGTTCATAAACAAAGATTTTATGTCCGAAATTCCGTAAAAACTCGTGCGATAGCAAGCTAAATAATTGATATTTTTCCAGATTATGAAAAAACTACTAGCCAGATCTGTGTAATTTTTTTATGGGACCACACACGAACTGTGTTCTTTAATCCAGTTGTTACTGAAACATTTTTTTATCTCGTATCACAGCAGTTTTTTAGTATTGTTAATGAAAAAAGAATTGTATAAATCGGTTAACAACTGACGAAGTTATGTTAAAACATACATAAAAAAAAATTAAAAAAAAACCGTCGACTTGAGAACCTCCTCTTTTATTTGAAGTCGGTTAAAAAGTATCTCATTGATCCGTCACAATCACAACAGGGGCCCTACCGGGTAACTTTCAAAATTCGGCGGGTCTGCCGAGCTTCAACTTAAAACAGTAAATCGAAGTAAGGAATTTCGTATTGTTCTATTTGCCGAAGTTATTTGGAAGATATCGATGTTCGTGTGACATCGTTGGGGTTCGCCATTTTGGCCCGACTGGAGCTCGATTTCTCTGTTTTAATTTGAAGCCCTGCAGACTTTCCGAAGTTCGATGTGTTAGCTAGTTCGGCACCAGTATTAAAATGTGACTAACAAGTTCTTCCTTGTCCCGGAAGCCGGAGAAGCATATGACGGCCCCGCGCATGGCGAGCGAGTACAGCGGCCGCGCGTTCGTTGGCGGCGGCTCCTCCCGGTCCGCCAGCTGCAGCACGGCCGTCGGCCCGAGTACCCTGCAACGAAACACGGAGCTTGGTTATCAATTAGACCAGGCCAGGCGCACTCCGCGTTCTAGGTATGAATGATGCTACAAGTAGCCGGCGAGTCCGTCTAAGGACTAATTCATACGTCAGAAAAGATACGAGTTACGCGGTAAGAGAGGCAACCTAGGTGAATATATTTGAAGGGAAGGGAGCGCTGTGCGACCTGATTTGCACTTTATTGTATCGGAGCAAGAGTCTTTTTTTATTTAAATTATTTTGCGGAGTGCATCTTCTGTACTTGTTCTGTACTATTATGTATTCAAAATCAAAATCAAAAAATCATTTATTCAGTCTAGGCTGTTACAAGCACTTGTGAATGTCAAAGAAGCTACGCCATCGGTTCGCAAACCCTGCGCGGGAAGAGTAACGAGAAGAACCGGCAAGAAACTCGTCAAGGGCTGCTTTTTTCTCCCTGTATATTTCATACAGAGTCGTCAACATTGAAAAATGAGCTCCACATTTAAAGTGAGGTCATTTTCCATCACAATAATTAACAAAAGTTTGCACACAATGGGTAGGTAGGTTGAAATTAAATAACTACTACATATCGGATAGGTAATTGTGAGAGTAAATAACTTTCAACTAGTTGAGAAATCAGTAATCACTATGTCTGCTACTCGAAAGTGCACCTAAGTAGGCAAAATTTACCAAATAACACTTGATACAAGACATAAAAAATAATAATAAAAAAACGCAATTCTTACAATTCAATATGCGTTAAGATAGGTACTCAGAAGCAGACCCATTCCCACTGGCAGCACCCGTTCACGAGCATGACGCGTGGACCAGCCATCGCTTCGCTCAACCATATTTGAGGGAACGTAACGCCCCGCCCCACACGACACCACCGCAGAAATGATTAAAGAGAGCATGACATACTTAGGCTACCCATCCTAAGGCACTGAATTGAAAACTAATATCCAAAAGCTTTTCATAGGCCTTTACTTACAAAAACTACTGATATAGAAAGCAAAATGATTGCAATAAAAAAAAGAGAAATCAAAACAAGGATTACTTGCCTATTAGTTTTATGTTTTGAGTAAGAAGTGCCATACATATTGATAACATCAAACAGAAAAAAAATATATAAATATACGACGCCCTTAGTACAAGCAGACAGAAGCAGACCCATTCCCACTGGCAGCACCCGTTCACGAGCATGACGCATGGACCAGCCATCGCTTCGCTCAACCATATTTGAGGGAACGTAACGACCCGCCCCACACGACACCACCGCAGAAATGTTTGTATTGTTAATTGATGCTCTGTAACTGCTACAGAAGAGGCTTATTGGGTCAATTTAACGTATAGAACTATAATATTTTACATTGTACTGTACCCCCTATACATCAATCGGTAAAAATGGATTTTTGTTAAAAAAAATATATCCCTAGCAAAGTAGCGAGTTATATTTTTATAATATTATGGGGCTCCACTTAAAAAGTATAAATCAGATGAACAGAACAGAAGGGCCTATTCCCGTTGTCCAACAGAAGTTACAGTGTATTTGCTGGTTTCCCTTCGTAGTTCATTCAACGGTGTTTGGTAATTTGCCAATTCAGTTCTTTGTAAGAAGAACTGTGATTGTTAAGATATAATAATCAGTGTAAACATCGAAATCACAAGAAATTACGAAGTTACAAGAATTTAAACTCCAATTGCTTTCAAAATATTTCGTTGAATTCGAATAATTCACTATAGCATAAAAAAGTTCAGTGTTCTATCACAGAATACGTGTTCAGACTTTCAGAGTAATGACATAGGTAAGGTCACTTCCTTACCCATTGGGCCCGCGTGGTGGGTTATGGCCCAACCTCCTTATCCACCCATAAGGAAGGCCTGTGCCCCAGCAGTGGGGACATTAAAATGGCTGATGGTCAATACTGTCAGTCTGGTTGTTTAAATACTTTTCAGTCTTTAATCAGCGTATTTTCGACAAATCTTTTAAATAATTTCTTTACTCAATACTAAATAATATACTAGAAAAAATACGACTCGCACCAGATCTAGTATATTCTAGTATTCTATTATATTATTATAATTATTCTAGTATATTATTTAGTATTGTATAAAAATAGCACTGTGAATGCAAAAATCTCAAATTTAAAAAATTTCTTTACCATTTATTTTTTTACGTGCAACACACCCTTCCATCAACATGAGCGTAATATTCATATCATAGTTTATCTTTACACGATCATGGCACCATCATGAAGATGGACTCGGAACGGGGCCCCCACTGATGATGCATTGGTGTGCGCTTAGATCTAAGCTCCGTCAAGGACATCAAGGCTCAAGGGTGAAAGCTTAAGAGCCTAGCAAAAGAAGACACTGTCCCCAAACAAATAGCCATATAAAACAGAAATAAATCTCTACATGTCCTATTTTTTGAGATTCAAATGAAATGCCAACTTTTGCTTCATATCAATAATCGCAACAGTAAGTAATATATCTGTCTGCTATAGATGTGCAGTTATTTTACGAGAAGAAACATGATTCATAATCGACCTTTTGGGAATGGCCGTAAAAGAATAACAATTACTAACCTACTTACTACCAATGACTTCTGTATACTACCTACTACGCCACAAATGCATTGCAGGATAATTGCAATGAATAAAAATTGGGAAAAACAAAAATAATCAAACTTTAACATAATATATTTTTTAAATAGCATTTTGGTTTACAGTTTAGGATCATTGTAAGGTATAGACTATGCTCTTGCAACATAACATTGAATGACAAAGTCAGTACAATTCGTAAGTGTATGTATACTTTTTTAACTGAAACCAGATAATATCTAGTTCCGTAGACACGTGGAAGACATGCGTAACAATCAGATGTCATTGTTGCATTTCAATTTATAGGATGTAATATACTGTAATACCGCAACTCAACTCAAGGTCTACCTACTTAGTACGCAATGTAGACATTTTTTATCAATACTATTTTAAACAGTGTGTCGATTACTAAACGTCCACCTGTAAAAACAACGATTGAACTTGAGGCTGGTAGCTTAGCATTACTGGCATCGGACATAAATTCATAACTTAAATTGTAGTATGTAGGCAGTGACCCTGAGTTCTTTCTCAAATTTTTACAGAGTGAATGTGATGAAACTACACTCGCGTGCAACCAAATCGACTCTACAGGTTAATTCAGACAAACGTGGCCACTTTGGGGTCTCAGTAATAAAAAAAAAATGTTCTTTTCTGTAGTAATTTTTATAACTAGACAGGCCTTATGGTCATCTCATAAATTAGCAGTCCAAAATCATGCATTATCCTCTCAATTGCCACAAAAAAAAAACAAAAACAGCGAGTCTTTTAGACCACTAGTTTATTTATGTTTTTCTTCAATATCTTTTCTTGGGTTAAGACAGTACCATACAATGTTATATGGAGTTAAAATCAAGTGATGTTATATCGTAATTGGAAAAAAATTGCTTAGTATACTAATGAACTTAGGGCCCTTTTTATTACAACACGTGAGACGTGAGTCGATTTGGTTGCACGCGAGTGTATATTTAATAATGTAACATTTGTGGCCATGTCTTGAAACGGAGCACGTCTTTATCGAAAGTTATTGATGAAACAATTCTGATGTGTGGTTAAATTTATTTCTGCTGCACATTTTTCTACACAATAAGAGATAACATTACATAATAATTGTACTTTAACCAAAAATTTACGTATGATTGTATTTACTATATTTATATGTTATTAATTATAAAACCTATAATTGAAAGCGAATCAAAAGCAAATAAATATATTATTCTATTTTCTATTTATTTTTTACTAGCTTTCACCCGCGACTTTGTCTGTGTGGACAATTATTGTTCAGTAAGTAGAACAGTACTTTTCTGGATGTAAGGTACCCTATGCGTTTTTCTGTACCCCGTGCATACAAAATTTCATGTTGATCGTTTGAGTAGTTAAGGCGTGAAAACGTAACAAACAAACACACAAACAAACTTTCATTCGCATTTATAATATTAGTTAAATATCATAAATGCGAATGAATAGTATAAGGTTACGATGGGATTGGCAATTTGGCATGTCTAAAAGACAAAGCCAAAAACCCCGATCTAGTCATCTCGATAAAAAAATTGTTGGATAAAGTCAAAATAAGGTTTTCCTACCTACCTATAACTGTTACTAACTAACTGGTTTTCTTAATTTCATTCATAAAATCAGTATGTTAGTAAGACAGAGTTCATTTATAAGACTTGACTCAACCCTCATATCGTTAATCTGGGAATAGCCGAAAATGTGAGATGCGAAACTTTATTAATAGGGCACGCAGTTTGTCTCTACAGCCATGAATCAAAAGCATCCATGAATGTGGTGGGCGGCCGAGGCGCTGACGCGGTCGCAACGCAACGCAGCGCGGGGCGCCGCGCACCATCGACGTGACGTCACGGGACTTCGCATACGAGACTCAACTACGTGTCTCTGTAGAAATAGTTGATGAGTTACATTTGGTTTCCATGAAATATGTAAACAATTGGCGCGATCCAAATTAGCTTCGGATCATTTCATTGAAGTGTCATGCATATTTGAATGTGGCGTTATAGCAAATGGTAAACAAAAATCTTCTGATTTCTGTGGTTATATGTCAACGTAATGGCTCACTAACTTATACTAAGTAACCAAGTAAGTATACATATAAAGCAATTATTATCTCAAACATTTTTTTAGTAAAAAATCAATCATCATTGACTAATATTAAGTTATTTGTAAAAATATCCCTCAAAACTATGCCTATTTTATATCCAGGTCATTTTATAACTAACGAATTATTTAGATGAGGTTGACACATGCTTAATAAGATTTAAATGTAACCGATTAAATGTAAACTTTAATAACTGTTGTTTCTATCATATTTTCTTGTAACAGGTGGCTATCAAAACAAAACATTCTGTTCGCTCGTTAGAAACTTCAGGTGAACTGCGCACAGCGCATCGCACAATGCATACTTTACACTGCAAAAAATAAACACAGCCACAGACACCGTCAGTTTAACTACACAATAATCGTAGTTACATAGAAATGTAAAATAAAACAATCATACGGATAGCATTTTATCGGGGCTGCATCTGCCGTTTTCGGTTCGCTGTGGGTGCAGAGCTCCTGCGGCGGCTCTTCCTCCTCGGGCGTAGGTGGCAACCGCGTGGGTCCCATAGTCACAACCACTATCACCTCCGATCAGGAACAAGTCCGATCTCCACTTAAAACCCACTGATCACAAGTTTCACTTTGCATTTTAAACTTTTATGCCAACTAACGTGTTTTAACACTCGGCGCACATTTTCATTCCTCGATTCGATCTCTATTTTGCAGGAATCGTTAAAGTCGTGTAAATTCGTTTAACGTAAAACTGTATTTGCGGCAGCGCAAACAAAGGCGCAGGCGGCACGCGCGTTATGCGTTTCACGTTAGATTGAAAAACAGTTGCGAGGAATGTGAGGCCGAAAATAGCGAGGAGCGTCGCGCGGCCACAAGGGCGACCCTCGCGCGGTGCGCTCCTCGCGTACTCGCGCCTTTATTTACATCCTTCCACCATGTGACGACGGAATCGCCCCGTAAGGACAAACTACCCCGAGTTTACGGTGAAATAACGACCATATTTTCCAGGGTAGGGAACATAGCTATTTAGTACTCTATACCGTGTCAGTCACCACAACATAGTTATTATTGATCGATAGTCACTCACACACCGTGCCCCCGTGTTATACAGTATATTTATCCGAACGAATCAAAGAGAAAAACATTTCAAAAACGAATGTATGTTAGGCTCAAAGACCGAAATCACTCATTAAGCGAAAAAACCGCTCACAACGCGTTGTGGTCACTGTCAAAAATCCACAACGCGATGTTTAACGCGTTACAGTTCTTATAAAAAACCCATGACGCGTTGTTTCACTAATCACGCTAATCACAGAAAGACCACAAAGTAAATTCGCGTCGTTGTCATAACTGCTATGTTATGACATAACATACACAACGCGTTATGGCAATAAAGAAAAGCCATGACGCGTTTTGACCACTATAGTTAGTGCAACCATAACACGACGGATAAGTAATTATAGTTTCTAATGACTGATATTTTGTGTTCAACAATTCGTAGTAGCCTTGTTATGTTGATTCGGAAAAATTCAATTGTCATAAACAAACTTAAATTCTATAATTTACTTACTTAAAATAATTAGGAAAGGGTGTTTATTTATGTCAATTCAAAATATTACTTTATTTAAGAAAACCAACTTACTGTTTAACAAATTGTTGAACTCAAAATATTAGTCATTCTAATGACTACGATTACCTGTCTCATATTGTGGTTACAACTTAGAACTCCGAACGCGACATGGTTTTTCTTCATTGTCACAACGCGTTGTGGTCGTTTGGTATGATAACCACTACACGAATTTCACTTTGTGGTCTTTCTGAGATTACCACAATGCGTCATGGGCGTTTTTAGAAGAGCTACAACACTAATTTCGCGTTGTGTATTTTAATAGTGATCACAACGCGTTGTAAGCAGTTTTTTCGGGCAATGAGCAATTTCGGTCTTTAAGCCTAACACAATAAATAGTAACCAAATTCGCCATAAACATTTAGTTTGCCTTTAGGCGGGACTCGAACCAGGTCACAGTCAGGCCTTAACCTTTTTTAGGAGAATATATTTTTTCCGATTCAATAAAATTCAGAACTGGCTACAGACAGATCCTGTCACCTACCATACCAGATAAAGAAGAAATGAATGCTGCACCATACCATCTTTCAATCGGTGATATAGGACGTAACTATACTATTATGTATTCTGTGAATGCGATATAGGTGGCTTAGAATATTGTTATCTTCTAAGCAAGAAGGTTTACGAATCATTATTTTATGGAGGAAATCCCCTGCGTGGCCATCCATGGTGGGAGGTGTTTCAATCTTTAAAATAATTATGAGTCAGCTTTCCTCGGAAGAATGATAATGATAAGTTACTTGCCCACGTTTAATTTTCAGCAGAATAAACAAGCACCAGACAAGAGAGGTGTAAAACAATAAACAATTAAATCTCATCAACATCCACCCAACGAATATACTGTTCCAAATACCAAATGCAACACTTCAAACGAATCGCAATACTTACTTCAATTTTGCTCCTCGAGCATCGGTATGATAAATTATATTCCAATTCCAGACCAGGCATTTGAATCGTATCTCCTTTATTTAAATTAACGTAAATGAACACTATTGACGATAACGGGATCAAATTGGCATTCATTTATTAATCAGACCGAACGTGTGCATAGTTTCAAACCATTTTGATTTGGCGAGGGATACAAAAAAGTGTCGTTGAACTCTACCGTCTACGACACATTAATAAACTAACAGAATCAGAACAATTTACTCCAACCTAATGATTGTCGTGACAAATTTTAATAATAATACGTGAGCAGGTGGAACTGTGGAACATACAGCGTGGGGTGGAAAACGAGGGGTAAAATTAAGCAAATATTGCATAGACACGCTGCGGAAGACAATCTCGTTGCGTGAGGGCCGGGCGGTGTCATTTATAGAGCTCGTAAATCGGCAGTAAGTAAGCCAGCCATCACCAAACATGTCGTGCTGCCGTCGGCATTCCGACATACGCACGCCGCCGGCAATTCGTCAAGCTTCTGCTCCTCGCACTCTTTGCGACTGACTCACGCGCAGTGCATGCGCCTCAATAATAACCAAAATCACCTGACACGGCATTTCAACATTTGCTTATGTCAACATTACATCACGATTTCACAATCAAGGTTTTACTATAAAAAACGAAGCATTAGATTTCTGGACGTGTATATGTCGTAGGATAATCGTATAAATCGGATCTTTACAAAAATCCTAGGTCGATCGTAAAAAACCGGATAAATGGAATCTAAAAGAAATTTTCGCAATCGTCCTAGCAATTTTTAGGATCTTTGTAAAAATCCTAGTATGTTTCGGACAATCGTAAACTTGAATGCTGATTGGATAATCTAAGAGACGATTTATAACATTTTCAGTCTGATTGGTCAGAACATTATTGCTGATGGGTTTTGGGGCTATTTCGTAATTTTGCCGATTTAAATTCTTCAGTTGATGTTTTAACAACATTAATTCGTTCGAAAGTTTTTGCACAACCATATTGACAAGCGCTCTGTAGAGCTTTCTTAGCTCTGCATAGAAAAGTTTTTTTTTTCGATATAACCTTATAACTTGTCTGAACTGATCGAGCCTAGCACTTGTATTACATCCAATTCACTCACTTCCCTTATCGTACATTATTGTCACTTAATTGATGTCAGCACTCAATTTTTTTTAAATAAAAAACGTAAATTTCGAACAAAACACTAGAGAAATATTTGACAATAATCACAACAATAACAACGGACGCAGATATGTTACCGTTAGCCAATCAGAACATCCGTCAGTTCATAACGTTGACGTCAGCCAATCAGCGCGCGCAAAAAGATGGTAATTCGCGATTTACCTAAGACACGCTGGATTTTTGTAAAAATCCTAAACATTACTCGGACGATTGCAAAAATCTGTCTAAGTTTCTAATTATCCGGTATTTTACAATCATACTAGGATTTTTGTAAAAATCCTTTTTGTACAATTATCCTACGACATATGTAATGTAGGTGGGTATATCGATCATCGAAGCAATCAGCGGTCTAATGTGCGTTTCATTACACCTACGTCCGTTCCGTTTTCACAATTCTAAACTTTCATTCACTGTCGACATTGCAAACTTCCAAGCGCGCTTTATCAGCACGCTCCATCTTAATGAGCACCATTATAGAATAACTGGACGTCATAAGTGGCGTACTAGAGGCCATATTATTTACATATTATGGAACAGCGTAGGAGAGCAAGACAAAAAGGCGTCGACGTAGCCGCGTAACAAGCATCCGTCACGCTCGTTACAGACGGAGAGCAGGCCGAGCCAAAATAAACGTCAATAACAATACCCTTCAGTGCAGACACCTAACTAAACCAAACGACATTTGCACTGAAGTTTTACCACAGAATAGATAATAGTACTAGCGTACAGAAGTTGCACTCCGCAAAATCGTTTAAATAAATTGCGACTCTTGCGCCGACACAATAAGGTGCAATTCAGGTCGCACAACGCTCCCTTCGCTCAAAAACATTCACTTAGTAGTTGCCTCTCTTTCTATCGCGTAGGTCTAACTTTTCTGATGTATGAAATTTGTCCTCTCAGAGGACGCCGAGCGGTTCAGACTCGCGCGCGGAGTGACAGAGCCCTGGTTTTACTTAGATTTTTTTAAATATCTATTTTTAGACAAATTTTCAAGTGTATGGAATCTCAAAAAAATTTAAGGTTAAGAAACATTACTAGACTTGACTCAAGCACGCATTGACAAAACGAAAGCCAACAGCTTTTTGGGTAAGACGTCTTAGAAATCAATGCTGCCTCCATAGGTAAGTAGGTACTATAAAGTTAGGCCTTAAGGGCGTCCGCTGCATTAAGCGGGATCCCGCCACGGGTACACGGCGCAGGAATATAGATTGCTGGTTTACTGACGTACAGATGCTTGCAGTGCATGAGTAAGCTCTAATCTATGTCGCACCGCGCCGCCGCCGGGGCGGTCGCCCTAATATTAGATGCCGATTTCGTTTACGATTAAAAACGAGATCATTATTAGCGGCTGACCTGTACTTGGCCTTGTGTGCTGCATCGAAGAGGTCCCCAGAGAAGTGCGCGGTGACGAGGTAGGCGGGCGGCGCGGGCGGCGTAAGCGGCGGCGGCAGGGCGTCCGCGCTGGGCGCCGCCACCACCGCGCCCAGCCGCTCGCACGCCGCCCGCACCCGCTCCCACTCCAAGCAAGACTCGGTCACGTACACCACTGGCGTCGCCACACCTGAACAATAACACCACTCTTTACATCCAAATCACAAACATTTTTATAGTATATAACATATTTACATTTCAAATCCACGCAGTCCTGGGGCCCTACCGCCTAACTATGGCTATGGTAATCGCTTTCATTTGACAGATGGATGTGATAGGCCGCGTTACCACCTGCAAGAAAACTTCTGCAAGAAGTGTCCCACATCAGACAGTAGCCTGTCAGACAGTATCTTACAAGTGTTAACTAATAGCAAATGCACTGGCGACAGTTTGTCACGCGTTCACGAACTACTGTGTGACAGGCTGTCTGTGCAAGTTCTCGCAGAAGTTCTTGCAGGTGTATTCGCGGCAATACATTGCTACTTTTCTTTGATAAGTTTTTATTTGTGCCAAAAAGAAGTAGCAATCGTGTCATCTATCTGTCAAATGAAAGCGATTACGATAGTCATGCAAGTTAGGCGGTAGGGCCCGGTTAGTATATCTAAACTATTTAAATAAAGCTAGTTATTGCAATACAACCCAAGTTTGGAGTCAAGGAAACCATTTATGTTTAAGAGATATTCCTCCTAAATAAAATAAAGAACACTGTAAACGATGTCATAGCAATTTGAAGTGAATCAGTCATAGCTACAATAATTTGTGACCTCTATTATGTATAGTTTTTAATGTGAATTCCAAAGAAGGATATTTATTGTATCGCGTAAGGGCATCCTCTGCTATAAACACGATTTGTCTGATTAAGACAATTTCACGTTGAAAAGAAGCAGACGCCGCCGGCTTCCAATCCAACCCCCTTTGATCATTCAAGTATTTGACTTGAAAAACAAGCAATCAACAAAATACATCTAATTGCTCTGAATGCAACATTGCAAACGTCGGTCATTGACATGGCTTACTCGCATATTTCCAAAAACAGCTATTCCCATATAATAAAAGTAAATTAAAAACTAATAGACTGACAGAAGCCATATAGGGCTCACGTGCAACTAAGGCATATAATTAATAATATTATTGCATATCATTAATATAAGTTATAATTTATTCATGGAGATAACATCCTTAAGAGTTGCCGCCTCAAGTGCATCTTATCTACTAGTGTCAAGTGGGATACTGGAGATAAGATGGAAAAATAAAACCATCGAGGCATATGTTTGCTCTAGAATTTACCAATATCTTTTAGATTTTTTTAATTACAATTTATTAACTAAGCATTCAGAAACTAGGAGATGAACACAAAACAAACTAACACCAAACTTGTATTAGATACGTATTTTACTAAACCGCGTGTTTCGAGACCATGTATTGTCAACGACACCACTGGGGTGTCGTTTAATTTTTTTTGGTAACCACACCACACCACCTTCACCACCGTGAAGTTCTAAAACTAGTTATGCATTTATCGATATCGATTATTTATCATTCGTAAGACCACGAATTCACGACATGACAGACAGATGATCTCCTTGTGCAGATCTTATTTGCCTCTAGGAAAACGATGTAAAATTTACATACAAATTGTAAATACACATCTCTAGTCGGCATTGGTGTAGTTACCAAAAATTGTAAAAGACACCCCAATGGTGTCGTTGACAATACAAGTTTCGTGACACTAGCCATGACACACAGAGTAGATGAACGTGACAAACTTAAAATAATCTAGCCCACAACAATAAAATTATGATTTACTTTCTCTTAGTAATAGATTCGTCCGCGGCGGCGCGGCGGTATGATCATTAACAATAACAAGGTACTTTAAATTAACAAAAAATGTTTAATTAAGATTCAATTACAAAATAACAAGTATTGTGCAACAAATTATTTAATTACAATGGATTTTATTTCGTGATCTTTCGATATACAGAAAATAATAGCACAATGAAGAATACTCTGTTTACGACAGAGAGTTTCGATGTTATTCCTACTACCTTACTAGGTAATTATTCTGTGGTTATTCTTTACAAAAATCACCTGCAAAACATTCAACCAATTTAAAAAGGTAAGGCAGAATTTAAACATAGCAATCGGTGACCTTTTGGGATGCTTTTCTGTTAATGTTTCAGGGTCGATGAGTCACGACACGATTGCGACACAGGGAACACCCGGCTCTCTTGGCATCTAACACCACCCTCTCAGAATGTTTCACAGTATCTTATTTCAATTTATTCAGAATAGAGCATTAGCGTCAATCCTTGGTCAGTGTCGTTAGATATCTTCTATCGCAATCCAGCAAGATTTTGATAAGACGTCGGACAAACACATGATGCTCCTTGTCAATGTCACAAAACAAACGCTTAAAAAAGATGTGGACCGGAATCACAATATAATATGCCAGATATGACGTCACATAAAATTAATTTAATAGCATCTGTAGGTACTAAAAGCCATGCAAAGTCTTAAAGAAGGCGCTAAATAAAAGAATAAGCTATTATTTTATTTAGCGCCTAGTACCTAAGTAAAAGGCGTTTGAGACAGTTAGCTAATCCGTAAGTTAGATCATCCAATAATTTCGCGATCCTAAAAACCCCATCTTTTTACTATCTCAACATTTTGTAGTTTCCTCGACTGATGCTGACATGGTTGACTTCTGAATGTTACATTATGTATGATATGGCGAGGGCACACACTATGGCAAATAAAAATCGGAAAAATCCGTAATGACGTTTGACATTTGTAGCATTTTGATGAGTTCGGACACGGAGCACACATCATGCCGCAGGTCCATGCACACTCACATCCGCCAGCGAGGTACGACCGCAGTTGCTCTACCAACGCTAGCATAGTTGGCATGCCTGACTTGTACCACGCTTTACGCCATCTGCAACAGCCGCAACACGCAACAACCGTCGATCAGGGAAACTTATAGCCCAGTAAACGAAAAGGTATAGAGGGAAATGCTTGGAATGGAACACAATTTTTGACTTCGTAACTTTGTTTGGACTAGTTAGGAGGTGAACATATCAAAAGTCCCCGCTCGTAGCCCCTATGCTGGGGGGAGGGGGGAAGGTCCCATTTTTCGGTTTTTCACATATATTTATTATTTTATTTATTTATTAAGAAATTACAAAGGTCTTAAAATTAAGATATTTAAGCTAACAATGCGACAAAAATCATGTAGTCAAACAATGTAAACAAGTATCATAGTTACCCACAAAATTGTGCTCCTACTGCAAGCACAGCGCTGCCGATCCACACGCGTGGTATTTGAGGGCACACGGGGTGATTGTGCTAATTTTTGAATAAGGATATCTCGGAAACTATGCGTTTTAGCGACTTTTTACATAATGAAAGCTGATTAAATTTGCTACAAGTTTTATAAGTCATGTTTTTCGATATCTTGTATAGTTTTCGAGATATCCGCTTCTGAATGTCTGTCAACATGCTTAAGGTGAAGCTTAAGGACAATGGGATCAGGACTCTTCAAGCAGAAAGTGAGGACATTCTGATTATGGATACGGCTGTGGAAATGTCTGAAACAACAGCAGTCGGCATTGTGGGTGAAGATGTCGACGTCATTCTCTTGATGGCTAAAGCTGATGAGCATAAGGACATAATTTTCATCAAGCTTGGACGTGGAGACAAGGGATTCCATAATCTCGTCCCAAGAGCTTCAGCAACAAAGTTTCAAGGACGTGCTGTTTTTTCACGCCTTTACTGGATGCGATACAACATCTTCGGTATTATACCAGCCGTACAAATAAACGAAGAACAAGTTATACCTATGACTTGTTACTGTAGGCATTGAGGGAGATCTCTTTCGCTGGAGCCCCATACCACCTCAAGATGCAGGTTTCACCCGTCTTTTGTACTTGGGCGGTGGTGGAGGAAGGGTCCGAAAAGACCGCTGCTGCTTTCTGGACCTCTCACGACTTCAGATACAACTTCGCAAATGCGACCTTGCTTTTACGAAATACGGAATCAGCTTTAGCCAACAAGAGGATGAGGTCGACCTTTTCACCGACAATGTCGACAGCTGTTATTTCCGACATTTCCACAGCTAGTGTAGGACAGGAAAGTAGTGGACCCCCACAGTAAATCCTCAGTAGACGAAACTTTACAGTATGATAAAGTATCACAAATAAAACATATTTTTTAAATTATCCAAATAGACTTTTTTTTGTTTTTTGATATTTTTACATAAGTTTTGGTCAATACTATATGACATCCCTGCAAAGTTTCATCGACTGGGGATTTAATGTTGGGGTGTCCATACAAAAGATCGCTTCATTTCCTACACTAAGCTGTATATATACCCACAATCAGAATGTCCGCATCACTTTCTGCTTGAAGGGTCTTGAACCCATTGTCCTTAAGCTTTACATTAAGCAAGTTGACAGTCATTCAGGAGCAGATATCTCGAAAACTATACAACAACAACAAGATGTCGAAAAACTTGTAGCAAAAGACATTGCCTATTTTTATATGGAAGTTGGACCAAGTGCTGCCTAGAATGCTGACATAGTGCATTTTCACTTCTCAAGCTTACGCGCTCACTAGACATGAAATAAAACACTTTTAACGGATACTAGCGCGGTTTTATTGAAAGTACTTTGGTAATTAGTTGGTATTTGGTTTGATTTGATAGTTAGATAGATAGATTTGATAGTGCATTTTGTTCCTCAGATCATCACTAATCTGTCATCCAAAGCCCATAAAAATCTAACCCAGGAATCCAAAGAAAGACAGACTTCTGTTTTGAATTTTTTATTGGAAAAAAGTAACTTAATAGTAACAAATGTATCATTGTTTTATTGTTTTGTTTTATTGTTATTAGTTACACGGGCGGTGCCCAATTACATAACTAACATAGTTAACTTACATAATTATGCAAACAAATACTAACAATATACATATTATAATGAGATATGTATGAAAGACTACACAATCTACAAAATTTAGGTTATAGTAAACAATTAAAAAGGACAACCACATCATGAAAACAAATGACAACAGCCGGGACCGACGGTTTAACGTGCGCTCCGAAGCACGGAAGCGCTCCGTTGTAATTGTAATGCCACTTAACGGTCACCCATCCGACGCCTGGTCGGACCGAGCGTTGTCAGACTTTTGTTTTGAATATTTTTGTTTGAAGAGGCCCCGCAAGCGCAGGTACAGTAGCCGGCAAACATCTTGAAATCGGGTGGGGATTGCGCAGATCGCGTATTTTTGGGTATGCGTAGCGTTGAGAGGCGCGGGCGGCAGGAGAAGGGCGCGCGCTATTGGTCGGTCGCAAGTGCACATGCGCGAACTTTTCCCCACTCCGTTGAAAAAGCGTCAAGATGTTTGCCGGAATCTGTCCAAACCTTGGCAATAATAAAAACTGACTGATACCTAATAATTGTGTACAGTCAGCAACGAAAATCACTTAACACTTTAGCACTTTGTCATAGCAACTTTTAGAAGCATCCATATCAAAAAAGTTACTTTGACAAAGTTCTAAAGTGTTAAGTTACTTTTGTTGCTGACCATACTACAACATCAAAAATACAATTATAATTGAACGCACAATAACTGTTAAAAGTTGATTGTGTACATTTGTTGCTATTAAGTTCATTTTTTCCAATAAAAATATTCAAAACAAAAGTCAGATTTTCTTTGGAATCCTGGATTAGATTTTTATGCGCTTTGGATTACAGATTAGTGATGGTCTGAGGAACTAATGCACTATGTGACCATTCTAGGCAGCACTTAGTCCAAACCTAGGCAATGTCCTTTAATTATCTTTCATTTTGTATAAAGTCTCATGTCGCTAAAACGCATAGTTCCTGAGATATGTGAAAAACCGAAAATGGGACCTTCAAACCCCCCTCCCCCCAGCATAGGGGCTACGAGCGGGGACTTTTGATATGTTCACTGCCTAACTAGTCCAAACAAAGTTACGATTACGAAGTCAAAAATTGTGTTCCATTCCAAGCATTTCCCCTATACATTTTTTTGAGCTTTCTTTTGATATGTTCACCGCCTAACTAGTCCAAACAAAGTTACGACTACGAAGTCAAAAATTGTGTTCCATTCCAAGCATTTCCCCCTATACATTTTTTTGAGCTTTCTTTTGATATGTTCACTGCCTAACTAGTCCAAACAAAGTTACGATTACGAAGTCAAAAATTGTGTTCCATTCCAAGCATTTCCCCCTATACATTTTTTTGAGCTTTCTTTTGATATGTTCACTGCCTAACTAGTCCAAACAAAGTTACGATTACGAAGTCAAAAATTGTGTTCCATTCCAAGCATTACCCCCTATACATTTTTTTGAGCTTTCTTTTGATATGTTCACTGCCTAACTAGTCCAAACAAAGTTACGATTACGAAGTCAAAAATTGTGTTCCATTCCAAGCATTTCCCCCTATACATTTTTTTGAGCTTTCTTTACCTGAACTATTAGATGTGTGCAGCGAATGATGCTGTGAGTAATAACAACATTTAACTATTTCCGACTGCTCATACCCATCAATAGTAGATTGTTATACAAGACGTTAAAATGACCCATTGCATACGAGGTAGTTTTATTCCCGAGCTTTAGCGAGGGAATAAATAGAAACCGAGTTACAATGGGTTTTAGCGTCGTGTGTTACACTATACTTTTCACTACGATCGCGAGAAAATAAAATACAATATTAAATAGTTTATAGCTACCTACTTCCGTAAACGAATCCACTCGTTTTTCTATCCTCCACTTCATAAACTTTTTGTACAATATTTAAATAAATCATTTGTGCTTGACGGCAAAAGATTAAAATTATTTCTTTCCTATTAAAGTCACACAATTCAATCAGTTTGTAATTATAGAAAAATTCTAAAGATTTCGCGCCATGGTACCTTTTTTAATTTCTGCTGTAACAGCTAGCAACACAAACACGCATTCTACGATTTACTCTGTGCACAGAGTATAAATAAATCTATGATTTCACCGAAGAGATGCTTTTAGTTCCATTTTCAAAAATACGAATGAGAAACAGTATTAAGTCGAGCGAGTTTTTATTCGTGATTATGAATAAAGACTTTCGCTTTAGTAGGCTCATTGGTAATAGACAAACATTAAAAAAGAAAAAACTTTATCCCCTAGGGGTTATTATGCTATTTTATCTCGGCTCTTGTACGTTACAATGACGGACTTTTTGAGCAAGAGGAGTGAAAACAATATTATAGGTAGGTCAAGAAATTGTATGACATTGCATACAAAATGATGCGACCGCGCTGGGCGGTCTCCTTAAGTTGAGTGAGTGTTTTTGCTTTGAAAAGATGGTAAATATTGTATCAAACGAACGATCAAATTTTCAAAAATTGTTTTAGCGTTTAGTATAACAAACAGATCGAGATTAACGATGAACGCATTTGATTTGATAAGATGGTCTTTTTCGTATGAATCAAATCAAATCAAAATCAAAATCAAAAAATCATTTATTCAGTCTAGGCTGTTACAAGCACTTGTAAATGTCAAAGAAGCTACGCCATCGGTTCGCAAACCCTGAGCGGGAGACCTTGTAACGAGAAGAACCGGCAAGAAACTCGTCAAGGGCTGCTTTTTTCTCCCTGTATATTTCATACAGAGTCGTCAACATTGAAAAATGAGCTCCACATTTAAAGTGAGGTCATTTTCCATCACAATAATTAACAAAAGTTTGTACACAATGGGTAGGTAGGTTGAAATTAAATACCTACTACATATCGGATAGGTAATTGTGAGAGTAAATAACTTTCAACTAGTTGAGAAATCAGTAATCACTATGTCTGCTACTCGAAAGTGCACCTAAGTAGGCAAAATTTACCAAAAAATACTTGAGACAAGACATAAAAAATAACAATAAAAACGCAATTATTACAATTCAATATGCGTTAAGATAACTCAGAAGCAGACCCATTCCCACTGGCAGCACCCGTTCACGAGCATGACGCGTGGACCAGCCATCGCTTCGCTCAACCATATTTGAGGGAACGTAACGACCCGCCCCACACGACACCACCGCAGAAATGATTAAAGAGAGCATGACATACTTAGGCTACCCATCCTAAGGCACTGAATTGAAAACTAATATCCAAAAGCTTTTCATAGGCCTTTACTGACAAAAACTACTGACTATAAAAAACAATGATTGCAATAAAAAAAAAAGAGAAATCAAAACAAGGTTTACTTGCCTATTAGTTTTATGTTTTGAGTAAGAAGTGCCATACATATTGATAACATCAAACAGAGAAAAAAAAAATATAAATATACGACGCCCTTAGTACAAGCAGACAGAAGCAGACCCATTCCCACTGGCAGCACCCGTTCACGAGCATGATGCATGGACCAGCCATCGCTTCGCTCAACCATATTTGAGGGAACGTAACGACCCGCCCCACACGACACCACCGCAGAAACGTTTAAAGTGAGCATGACATACTAAAGCTATGTAAATGATTTTAAAGGTGAGGGTACAACATTCTTGGTTTGTTGAATTCGTCATTGAAATAAAGGAGAAGCTGTATCAATCAGCAACATCATAACATGCTCAGACGAATCAAACACACACGCAACGCAACCAACAAATCCTGATAAATTAAGCATCTTCCTTGACATTGAAACACCTGTTTAACACCTGTAAACACCTGTTTAACTAAGACACTGTTTAAATGTGACGCTGTCACTTTTTCGACAATACTGTTTGAAAGAGACAGAGTCACATTTAAACAGTGTCTAAGTTAAACAGGGGGCTGATTGATTATGTAACTCTGTTGCTAACAATTCTCCGCAGATTCATTGATGCTTTAAGTAAAATAGTTGTCACATTGGTTCTTACTAAAGCAGCAATGTAACGGCGACTTCGGTCAGAGTTGATTGCAACAAAACAAAGTGGAAAAATCAGGGGCAGGTGTTTAAAAATCTTTTGTAATAACACTGACAATATCTACAACATCTATTACACACATCAAACAGCTTCTTTAACCCTGACATTGGTAGAATAGTCATAAAAATGACAAAGTCAAAATGAGAAATTGGAATTGTACTTGTTTCTCATTATCACACATAAATGTCAAGGTTAAGTCGTTATCAGAGACACTATTGAACTTTGAGTTCAAGACTTACAAAATTAATTACATAGTAAATTACTGATAAATTATCAATAGAAATGATGATATTGATTGACTTACTACAGACATAAATTAAAAACATAAACATTAGTATCTATTAATTGAATTGAAATAGAATAAATAGATATTGGAAATCGTATTTTAACATTTACGGGTTTTACTGTTTTTTTATTTGATGATTTGACTTATCCGTCATCTGAACATGTATTGTCGTTCTTACAAACATTCATCAAACATCTTCAGTGTTATTACAAAAGATTTTTAAACACTGTTTAACTAAACACATGTTTAAATGTGATGCTGTCTCCGTCAAACAATATTGTCAAAAAAGTGACAGCATCGCATTTAAACAGGTGTTTAGTTAAACAGTGTTTAAAAATCTTTTGTAATAACACGGCTTGTCTTTGTCTCAAACCTTTTTGATCCACATTTAATTAGATATTTCAACCAAGTTGTATAAAGAGGTAGATCTGTTAGGCGTAGTTTATTGTTCCTAAATTGAACCAACACAGTAACCAGGATTAAGTCGCACACTATTGGCAAAACTATTCTAAAGATGTTGTGCAACATCTCTGCAGTGATAAACATATTTTTTTAAATACACAAAACATAATGTGCACTTCTGAGTCTATACCATCAATGATGCTATGACTATTTATAATATGAGCAATTTTTTTAGATTAGTATACCAGACCATCAATTTGGTTTCTGAGCACATCATGGCACAACAGATCAAATCCACCGAGTTGCCCACACTATTAGACAGACAATGGAGAGAAAGGAGTATTGCTCTGCAGTGTTTTTGTTTTCGCTTCGAATTTTGTTTAAATTTTTTCGCATACAAAATTGCAAATTTCATGTATGTATGTAGTAAAGGAGAGACCTTTTGTTTTACATTATAGCCATTTTATATAATTTTGGTTAACGGTAAGGCTAAGAATTTATCGAAAACTAATCAGAAATTACTTTTTACAGAGTTAAATAATACGAATTTCGGAGCATTTCCTTGCAAGTGCTCGTATATTTTAGGTCCTTAGTTTTCCGTTGGAGACAGCACTCTTACAAACTAGAACGGTGGTACAAAATCGAGTTTGACAGCGATGATTTCGTAATTATTACTGGTCGCTAGGTGGTTTTTAATTAGATAATCAGCCTGCGGGAGTGGCATAAGGGTTTGTTATATAAACTCGAGCTTTGCCTGCCAAATACAGCTTACATGCTCCTAAAATCATATCTCGAAGACTGACTATTTCAAGTAAGAACGGAGGATAGTATATCTAACCTCAGAGAAATAAACAAAGGCCTGGACCTCATATCTGGGGAGTAAAGCAAAAAAAAATCCTCAGAGAAATAAAAGCGGGCATCCCTCAAGGTTCGGTGTTGGGACCTGTTCTGTATACGGTATACACTTCTGACCTACCCACCTCAGACGATGTAGTGACGGCAACATATGCGGATGATACAGCCTTGCTTGCCCTAATACAGTTTCAAATAATCTCCAGGAGCTCCTTAACACCATAGATATCTGATTCAAAAAATGGAGAATAAAAGCTAGTGCTACTAGTCTACTTAATTAATTAATATAACATTCACTTTAAAGAAACACGACTGCCCCCCAGTTAAACTTGATGGTACTATCTTACCTCACCAAACAACAGTTAAGTACTTGGGAATGCATCTGGACAAAAGATTAACATGGAGAGATCACATTCAAGCAAACAGAAAACTGAAAGTAATGAATTGGCTTGTCGAAAGACAATCGGCTCTTAGCTTGGAGAATAATTCGGTTCTTATTTACAAAGCCATAATCAAAACTATAAGGACATACGAAGTAAGTAAAAACTTTTAACTGAAGATAACTTTGGACATCTTTTTGAACTTTGCACCCAGAACTTGCCATATATTTTGTATGGCAAATAAGGACATGTAGCCAGAGAGGCTCATCCAATCTTTTGATAAGTATTGCTCATGTGTTATTGCTGATAACACATTCGTCTCTGTCTCCTTCCGTGGTCCTTTACAACCACAACACAACCGACACAACCAAAGCTACTAAGACACACAGTCTACACACACACAGGGGGGAAGTGGTCAATTTTAAGAATTCGCAAAACCCATGATGGCTTTGTGACTCCATGTCATCAGTTAAAGGTTAAAAATATACTGCACATGTTACTATGGTAATACAATTTTAACCAAGACCACTAGTTTGCTTAAAATAATTGATTAATTGCTTATTATATTTTTTTTATGATTACTAAGTGACTGCGTTGGGGGACTGCGTTGCTCGCGTCCGTAGGATTCTCCACCTTTCCTAGGCCCACCCTACACGTGTCCCCTGGGTGGTGCAAAAAGAGCAACAACGCCGAGCAACAGGCGGCGGTTAAGTAACCTGTCAGTCTGGCTTCCACAAGCCAGGAGGCACTAAATACCCTCCAAAATAGTGGCTGTAGTACCTTGGGAAAGTACTGCAGATTAACTCCCAACCACCTTTAAATATGGAAAAGTCAGATTTGGAATGCGATTTGTCATGCGATCCGGCTAACCCCCGGCGCTCTCTGGTACCCGGGCCAGAGAGTGTGAAATATGTTACCGAAGTCTCCGTAGGAATAGGTGACCAGGTCCCTATGGTAGATAATGCTACTGGAAAACGTAAACTTGTGCAACAAGCTTTTCATCCATCCTTGTTCATCAATAGACCTAGAAGTGCATCACTAGGAAGCAAAATAAATTTGGAATCCAATACCCAAAATACCGAAGACAAATTACAACCGAACCCTCAACAAAAACTGGTGCAACCACCAGAGTGGCAAAGAGTGCCAACCAATAGAAACAAAAAACGAAAAAAGATTTCAGACTCACCATCCCCTGAAAGAATAGAAACTTGTAACAGGTACAGCGCACTGCCAATAGACCAAAATGAAAATTCTCAGCAAAATGAAAAGAAAACAAGTAAGCCCCCACCTATAATCTTATATGGCATCGAAGATGTGAACAAGTTATCAGAACTATTGAGTACTGTTGCGAAAGGAGATCAATACAAATATAAAATAGTAAACAGAAATCAGTTAAGAATTAATTGTTCTGATATAGACACCTACAAATGCATCTTGACAAAGGTACGGGAGAGGGGCTTGATAGGCCACACATTTAACAGAAAAGAAGAAAGATGCTACAGAGTAGTCATTAAAAATCTTCACCACACCACACCTCTTCAAGAGATAAGAGCAGACATTGAACAAACAGGCAATATAGTGTCAGGAGAAATAATCAATGCTAAATTCGGACCTACCAAAAAACCAACTTCCACATTCTTTGTGAATTTACTACCTGGTCCTAATAACAGGGCTGTCAAGGAAATTAAATATATTTACCACCAAGCAGTTATCATAGAAGACCCTAGAAAAAAGAAGACCGTGGTGCAATGCCAGCGGTGCCAGCAATATGGCCATTCAAAAAATTATTGTATGCGCCCATACAGATGCGTCAAATGTGGGCAGTCACATAAGACTTCTGACTGCCAAAAAAAAGACCGCAGCACGCCAGCAACATGTGCACTCTGTAACGGACCTCACCCTGCAAATTATAAGGGATGCGATGTCTACAAAGAGATCTTAGACCGTAGAACTAGAAATCCAGCACTGAGAGAAGCCAAAGCTAAGCCAGGGACAACGATAAACACAAAAAACAGCGATGTCACTAGTAAATCTGAAAAGACGACGAACAATCCTAAGACCTATGCAACTGCTTGTAAAGAAAACTATCAACAAACGGACCATCCACAAGAAAAAGACCAACCTCGCGAAACAATAACCATAGAAGACATTCTGAAAAGACAAACAGATAAGTTTGATATGATATTACAACAAATGAGTACCATGATGGGGCTCTTACTCAAGCTCGTCGAACGTCTTACAAAATGACTATGTTCAAAGTGGCCGCTTGGAACATAAATGGCTTAGCACCGAACAAAGAAGAAGTGGAACTACTCCTAGCAGAGCACAAAATCGATATTCTTCTAATATCAGAAGCACACGGTACAGAAAGCACCCACGTTAAATTTAAAAATCACCAGTGCCATTTAACAAACCATCCAGATGGCACTGCTCATGGCGGATCAGCGGTAATAATCAGAAAAGGGTTGAAATATCACATACTGCCAGAATATAGGTCAGCTCATATTCAAGCCACAACAGTGGCTGTAGAAGATAGCACAGGTTACATTAATTTCTCAGCAATCTACTGTCCCCCGAAACACAAAGTGAACTATGGCATGTTTACGGATTACTTTAACCAGCTTGGAAACCGTTTTGTGGCCGGAGGGGACTGGAACGCGAAACATAAGAGTTGGGGCTCTCGCCTTAATACTACCAGAGGCAGACAACTAAAATGTAGCGTAGACAAAAATAAACTTTTTGCATTATCCACATGCGAACCTACATACTGGCCAACAGATCCCAACAAAACCCCAGACCTGTTGGACTTCTTTATACTCAAGGGACTCCCAAAACATTACCTCAAATGTGAGTCATGCTTTGATAGCTCTTCCGACCACAGCTCTGTGATATTAACCATCAGCACACTGCTAATTCAATCTGAGACTAAAGAAACGCTCACTACAAAGCATACAGATTGGGATTCATTCAGGGAGTATATCGAAAACAACATAGAGTTAAAAGTGCCTCTCAAAAGTTCAAACGACATAGAGGAAGCAACTATATATATAACACAACTGATACAAAAAGCTTGCTGGATCCATACACCCCCGTCCGAACCGAATAATAGGCACCTAAATCATCCTCTGAGGATTAAAAATGCATTACTGGGTAAACGCAGACTACGTAGAATCTGGCAACAGAGCAGACTACCGGCGGATAAGACTGAATTCAACAAGGCTGCCAACGATCTTAAAGAGCTATTACACGATTGGCACAATAAGACATTAGAAGATCAGTTGCAGTCCTTAACAGCAAATGCGAAAACGGATTACTCTCTTTGGAAATTCACAAAGAACATGGATAGACCCCAAAATGCGAAGCCTCCACTTAGAACACCAAGAGGTTGGGCTCGAACACCACAAGAAAAAGTGGATACATTCGCCGAACATCTAAGGAAAGTATTCACTCCAAACATGCCCACTAACCCGCATAGCGAGGAATTTATTGACAAAACCCTTGATCAAGACTTTCAAATGTCGCTGCCCCCATGCCCCGTTACTGTGAGAGAGGTATGGCGAACCATCCAAAACTTAAAAGACAAAAAAGCCCCTGGTTATGATCTTCTTACCAAGGAAATATTAAAACAGCTACCAAAAAAGGCCATTGTATTCCTCACGTCACTCTTCAATAGCATACTGAGGGTGCAGTACTTTCCACTCGCATGGAAAGTGTCACAAATTGTTATGATACACAAGCAGGCAAACCACCAAATGAAGTGACCTCATACAGACCTATAAGCCTTCTTCCAATATTATCAAAAGTGTTTGAGAAGCTACTTAAATACCGTATACTACCTATTCTGAATAGTGCTAAAGTAATTCCAGATCATCAGTTCGGTTTCAGACAAGAGCATTCCACCACTGAACAGGTCCATAGAGTCTATGAGAAGATCAGAAAAAGCTTGGAAGAGAAGCAATATTGCTCATCGGTGTTTTTAGATATCCAACAGGCGTTCGACAAGGTCTGGCACAAAGGGCTCCTGTATAAATTGAAAATCAACCTTCCTCATCAGTACTACTCCCTTCTAAAGTCATATCTTACTGAAAGAATATTTCAAGTCAAAGATGGAGATAATAAATCTAAATTTCACGATATTTTGGCTGGAGTTCCGCAGGGGTCTGTCTTAGGTCCAATCTTGTACACAGTATACACTGCAGACTTACCGCAGATTGATGGTGTCACAACAGCGACTTTTGCTGATGATACTGCGATACTCGCAAGCAACAGCGACCCAGAATTGGCAACAAAAGTGCTTCAGAAGGGTCTGGATAAAATAACATCATGGCTTCAACAATGGCGTATAAAAGCAAGTACGAGCAAATCAGTTCATGTCACCTTTACGCTTCGGAAAGGCAACTGCCCACCTGTTACTCTTGAAAATGCCACTTTACCACACCAAGACCATGTAAGATACCTGGGGCTTCATCTTGATCGCCGCCTGACTTGGTCTCACCATATTAAAACCAAGAGACAAGAGCTTAATATACGATACAAAAACCTTCATTGGATTATGGGTCGCAACAGCAAATTAAGTATCGACAACAAACTCCTGATCTATAAGGCTATTCTGAAACCAATATGGCTCTACGGCATTCAACTCTGGGGTAGCGCCTGCAAGACCAGTGTAATTAAAATACAAAGAATGCAAAATTCTATCTTACGAACAATAAGTGGTGTTCCTTGGTTCGTCACTAACGCTGAAATTCACAAAGAGTTGATGATCAGTACCATCCAGGAGGAAATCCAGAAGCACAAAAGCAAATACCAGGAGAGACTGGAAAAGCATCCTAATGATCTGGCCGCAGCACTGAAGACGAGATCATACTCCAAACACCTAAAAAGAAAAGACATACTATAGTCGAATTGGCTCCAATAGTAATATTTAACTTCGAGTAGATGGCTCGCTGGAGTCACGCTCTGAATGACAATGATCAAACACCAAATCTGATTAAAGTAGAATACTGATTGCAGATAGGATCACAAAAAAAAAAAAAAAAAAAAAAATGATTACTAAGTGTGACAGAGATGAGGAAACATGGAAAGGACTGGAGAAGGCCTTTGTGTCCAGGGGACGGAGGGACACACTTACAAAGGTAAATTGTTTTCTTTGAAGTAAATAAAGGCTTAAATTAAATTAAAAGTGGACACTTCTTTGGACACTGGCCAATGTAGGATATAGCAACAAAAGGAGACTATTTTATTTGTGTTCTTCTCTGTAATCAAGTTTGGATAGAATAAGGTATTAACTAAACAATAGATGTTTAGTTAATACCTTATTCTATCGATCTCCTATTTTGAAGAGTAGGCAAAAGTTGTTTGCCTACTTATTTCTATTTATTTCTAAATACACAAAACTTGTGTTAATAATTTATGAAAATCTGCTGATTTTGTAACAGCCTCGTATTGTAACCACTGAGGTATCCGAGTGATTATGGTAAACTACTGCCTCATCTCATCATTTATCAGGTTTATTTTTGTGGCGAACTTTGTTTACTTTTTAGTTTTTGAGTAATTGAAATTGTATAGACTGGAAAAGTACCCTGACTATAATATAATAAAAATGACTAAATATCAAAACTGTATTACCATTATTTTCTTGAATTTTGTCAGTTGCAGCGGTGCTTCCTGTTTGTGTCATGCCCTTAGACAATTCGTCCATCTTGCTGAACACTGGTTCGTTACATCAATCATTAAAATCACAACACAAATTATAAAAACTAACGACACAACATTATAAATCACTTTAAAGTTCAACCAAATTTCAGTCTTTGTCGAATAAATCCAATTTTATCCATTTCAAACACATTTCTGAAAATTCCAGCTGCAAATTACACCAAACACGAGCAAATTGAATTGAAGTGACCAGACCATAAACAATAAAATCAGGAACACAGATGATATAAAAAAACATTAAGTTAGCCAACATCCAGAAAAAAACATAAAGCCCCGCCGGCAGGGATTGATAACGTTATTTTAAAATGTAATGCACCCCCTAAACGATCAAAATTGCTTGTCAATCATTTACATTGCATTGCTTGTCAATCACATTTTGATCGTCTAGGAGCGATGCTTGACAAGCACCACAGAATAGATAGATTACCGTGGCCAATCAAAAGTAGGCCACGCCCCCAAATGGTAAATGCAATGTAAATGATTGACAAGAAATGCTTGATCGTCTAGGGGCTCCATAACGTTATTTCTTATTTTTTTTTAATATTAACGGTATTTTAATAAATAACGTTACTTTTGTATCGTTACTTTAAAATTCAATAAATAATGTTACTTTTTTTAGGTAAAAAATAACGTTATTTTATTCTGGAGCCCCTAGACGATCAAGCACGATCAAAACTGCTTGTCAAGCACTTACATAGCATCGGCTTGTCAATCACACTTGATTGTCTAGGAGCGATGCTTGACAAGCATCACAGAATAGATAAATAACAGTGGCCTATCAAAATTAGGCCACGCCCCCAAATGGTAGTAGTGGTGGTAATGCAATGTAAATGATTGACAAGTTTAAATGCCGGCAGGCTGATTATCTAAATAGAAACTATTTAGCGACCGGTTTCATTTGACATACATTAATACTTTTCTTTGGTATTTTTTTTTTACTTCAAAAAGAAGAAGCAATATATCACATTCATCTGTCAGAGACCGGTGGTTTCGAATTAGATAATCTGGGGCCTTACTATGAGCTCTTATAGCAGGACTTATATTGAACGGCCTTACTTTTTCGTACCATGATCTCAACGGTTAGTATGAAAGCAGGCCCTAAGCAGTCTTTTTTACGGCCTGCTTTTGAACTGAATGGTTTCTTATTTGCTGATGGTAAGCCCCCAGCTCGCGGGTCCATAGCGAAGTTTTTTCGAAAACATTCAACAAAACATTTTTTCTGTGGCCTTACTATGAGCTCATAAAGCAGAACTTATATTGAACAGCTGCCATATACTTTTTCGTACCATGACCTCGATTTTAGCTCGAGTTTAGTTCAAAAGCAGTCCTGTTTAAGGCCTGCTTTTGAACGGCTTAAGGATGGTTTCTTATTTGCTGATGTTAAGCCCCCTGAAACATGTTAGTCTACACACGCCATCCACAGCGATTTCGTAGCTTGTGTAGACAAAACTTCAATGGTGCCAATTAGCATTTTATGTTAGCAAGAAAAAAGCGTAATATTCAGATCGATAGTATAGTAAAGGAATAGTATAGTAATAATAGTATAGTAAAGGAAAATTTTTCGCAAATCCGAATCAAGCGAAGAATTACTTTCAATCAAACATGGCGCACAAAATGCTAGCAAACAGTCAAAATGACAGATTATTATGACATTACCCTGCCCCTCGACCCGCGCAAAATGTTTTGTGTAGACGATTTTGTTGATTGTGTAGGGCAAAAACGCACCGGGGGGTAATTATTTAACTTTGTTGCAATCAACTCTGACAGAAATCGCAGTTACATCGATGCTTTAGTCAGAACCAATGTGACATATATCATCTATCTAATGGAGCCCCTAGACGATCAAAATTGCTTGTCAATCATTTACATTGCATTGCTCGTCAATCAGATTTTGATCGTCTAGGAGCGATGCTTGACAAGCACCACAGAATAGATAGATTACCGAGGCAAATCAAAAGTAGGCCACGCCCCCAAATGGTAAATGCAATGTAAATGATTAACAAGAAATGCTTGATCGTCTAGGGGCTCCATAACAAGGTAATGCTTGATCGTCTAGGGGCTACTGTTGAGGGAAGTATCGGACCTTCACGATGGAAGGTCTATGGTACGTTCCAATATTAAAGTCAGTACTATTATGTCAATCCTTGCACATGCGCGACAGCTATAGTATCGGACCTTCACGATGGAAGGTCTATGGTACGTTCCAATATTAAAGTCAGTACTATTATGTCAATCCTTGCACATGCGCGACAGCTATAGGTTTGACGCAGTCTATTGTGATCCGTGGTACCGTCAGGTGATAGTCAAGCTTAGTTAAGCAGTTGCTTATAAATGTCTGTTAGTTATATTAGTTATGTGAGAAGATAATAAAAGAGTTAAACACAAGTCTCCCGGTCTTATTCACACCAGTCTACAGGAGTTAAAGTTAGTTGAAAGTTTTTGGTTTTGAAATGTAGTAAGGAGCTCGAGAAGTGTTGTAACGGGTTATAGGAATCGAGAGGCAGATAGAAAGTTTTAGTTTTGAAAATGTTTGCAATGTTTTGCTATGGGTTATGTATTGTATGTCAAACGTTATGTTAAGGGGTAGACAGGGGTAATGAGAGATAGATACAACTTAGGAGAAGGTTTTGTATTGATGAAGATGTCGAGTAGGAGAATTTAAGGATGAAGCAGTTTGAGAAGGAGAAGTTTTTATGAGGAAGATGTCGAGAAGGAGAATTTATATAGAAGATGTTGAGAAGGAGAATTTATATAGAAGAGATAGAGAAGGAGTTTATAATATTGGAGGAGTTGAGTTGGAAGGAAGTTTTGATAAGAAATAGAAGAGAGAGATATTTATGTATTTATGAAGAAGTTTAGTGGAAGTTAGAATAGATTAAAGAATTAAGGGGGTGCTTTAAATAATTTAAGGGGGTGTTCTAAATAATGATTCATTTAAGGGGGTGTGGGATTAGAAAGGATTAGAAAGTAAATGAATCATCATTTAAAAGCAATAGAATGTTTTTGATATCCGAATGTATTGTATTATGTATTGTATTTTGATAATTGGATTGTCTGTGTAGAAATTCTGTCGTCTGTGTTAGCTAATGTAACTGTTGGTAGGATTTAAGATTGTATAAGAATGATTAGGCAGATAATTCGAAATTTAGTAGTGATGTACAGGAAGTTAGAAAACTGGTTTAGGTCAGGATGGTCAGCATGTGCAGCGGATTGAGGGGGTGTGTTGAGGGAAGTATCGGACCTTCACGATGGAAGGTCTATGGTACGTTCCAATATTAAAGTCAGTACTATTATGTCAATCCTTGCACATGCGCGACAGCTATAGGTTTGACTCAGTCTATTGTGATCCGTGGTACCGTCAGGTGATAGTCAAGCTTAGTTAAGCAGTTGCTTATAAATATCTGTTAGTTATATTAGTTATGTGAGAAGATAATAAAAGAGTTAAACACAAGTCTCCCGGTCTTATTCACACCAGTCTACAGCTACATTGTACTCTATGGCATTGATAACTCAGCGATTAGTGTGCTGAAATCGTAGAGAGGTTTCTCTGTCTACGGCTGGAATGCACTCAGTGTCACTGTCAGTCAAGTCAAGTCAAATTGGTCTGTGAACCTGTGTAGCTCTCCTCTCGTATTTTGTTAGTTTGTATGTACAACCGATAATAAAAACCATTTTATTGTAAAGTGTATCAAATCTTGTCTGAAGCAGATAAGATAAAACTGTTTAAAACATTTACATTGTGATAAAACATCACGATGGTGAGAGGCAACAGTAAATAAATCGTTCAAGGGTCGTAAGTTTACATTTGGCAGGATGGAACATTTCGGTCTTTCACATATATTGTTCGAGCCAGATAAATATAATCCAGATACTTTGGACTTACTAGCTGACGAAGAAGCCAGAGAGTATTGGCTAAACACTTGTGAAAAACTTGTAGAAAAATATGTGAATTTCGCCCTTGCAAACACTGAAGACCCTACGGTAGAAATAAGAGCCCTTAAGTTCAAAACATGTTACGTAGAGGCATTGAAGGAATTGCGAGTTAACCCACTGTAAGTCTACAACTGTCCTACTATGATATTTTTTATAATTTTTCTATTAATAAAATGTCCTATACTTTTAGTGCACATGGGCAATTGACTATACGACTTCTCCTTGATGTCAACGAAACATGCCTTCGTTCTCAGGGATTTTTTGACTTGTGGAAACAACAAAAGAAATACGAAAATGAGGGGGCATTGGCAGTTCTTAGTTCACGATTAGCAGAAATTGATGCCCTATCAGATGACAGACAACGTTGGACAGAATTGTGTAGAGGTGTTTTAGCAGGTACTCGCTTTTTTATCAATAAGCATTAAGACCTAATGATTGTCCCTTAACACATCAACGTCCGGAATATGAGACACAAAAGATTTTCTATTGTTGTTTCCGGACTTTGGCGTCCATTCGTACATTGATGAATTCAAATAAAATAGTATAAAATAAAAATCTTACTTTAAATCTTTTGCTTTCTCCAGATTAAGTATTGTACTAACTTCTGAATCGGTTATTTTTTGTACATATTACTATTAATTAAAGTTGTATAGACCCCAGCACAGATCTTGAGCGGTGAAATTGCAAAAACCAAAAAGGTCTATTGTAGTTAGCAATAGAGGCAGCTATGCTTGTGCACATTAAATTTCACTGCTCAAAATCCGTACCGAGGCCTATAAGATTACAGTAGTATTTAAAACTCAATTAATGGGTTTTGTTGCATGCATGCAGTGATGGCAGGTCGCAAAATATAGAAATAGTTATAAATATTCTTCACTTTTCCAGGAAATATGTTTGACTGGGGTGCTCAAGCTGTAACTGATATTTTAGATTGTGGTCTTTATGAAGCACTAGAGAAAATCCAGAAAAGGCCATGGCTTTTTGATGGCTTAGATAAATGGCTCGAAAAACTAGAGGTAAATGTTTGTTGATTTTATGAGTCTGTGCACAAACACTGATAATAAAACAACAAATATATGTTTATATTTACTGTTGCTTGTTACTACTATTTGTGAAGGAATAAATAAAGATTTATTTTATTTATTTATATAAACTACAAAGTTTAAATCACTTATCAAATTCATGAAATGAAATAAGAATAAAAATAAAAATCTACCTAAATAGTTATAGTAATAAATAATAATATATTAATCTTTATTTTATTTGGGAAGTTAACAGACAAATAACTAAATATTCAGGGAGAGTACAATCATTTAACCTTTTGGCCACCTACCCATACCGAAAGCGGTTTGTCTTCTATCGTCAAGCTATAAATGTATAAACTTTTTAGGCTAATGTAAATTGATGTATGTTGCAACTACATGTAAAAATTTATGCTGTATGTTTCCCAAGAAATAAATAAAATATAAATAACGACTCTATAGTAAAAAGTAGTGATGGGATTAATTGTTATATCGATAATTGTTAATGTTAAATTGTCTTCTAATAAAGATGTGGCATTGAGGGCACGAAAAAATTTGTCTTCTATAGAAGACCGTGGCACTCAAAAGGTTAAAACCAATATTAATTGGCGAATATGAATTATAGTATTGGTATTTGTTGCATCCCTAATTAGAAAAATCCTTACTTAAAAGTTATATATTTTGGCTATTGGAGTATTAAATTAATGTTGATTTGTAATAATGATGAAACTTACTAAAGCAAAAAATGAGTTATATCTATCGCTGTTTGTTTACATCATAATATATTTTTTCAACAGAAAACAGTTCATCACTGTGCTGCTGTATTTGTGGATAATAGTGGTGTGGACATTGTGCTTGGCATATTGCCATTTGTCAGGGCATTACTGCTGAGGGGGACATCTGTTATATTATGTGCCAATGAATGGCCAGCTCTCAATGATGTTACTAATGTTGAGCTGGAGGAAATATTACAAAGAGCCTCTGTAATTTGCCCAGTTATGTCAGCTGCATTAGCTACAGGTGACTTAGTTGTAAGATCTAGTGGACAGAGAGGTCCATGCCTTGATCTTAGGACAATCAGTGTTGGTAAGTAGATAATACAAAGTAGCATATAACCGGGTATGTATTAAAATGCCGAAAATTCATAACACATACGACAGAAATATCGACGTATAAAACACCTATTTTCAAAATACCGAAAATCCTAAATGTCAATATCTGATAGACCGAAACTTGGAAGATCGATTATTAAATGACCGATAGTTCGAATTCCCGAAAGTTAAAATGCCGATAGTTTGAAATCCCGAAAGTCTGTTTAGGTCTATTAGGTGCGACAACGAGCGAGACTAGCGAGCGAGGAGGTTAGGTTCCATTGCAATAAACAACCATCCAGTGCCAGAACCATTCTGCTGGCGTGTAACCATAACCCTCATCATAGACCAAGAAGATATGGTCTATGCCCTCATTTAATATTTGATTTTTTAAGCTTCGGGATGTCTTTTAGGTAAAATGTCCTTTCGTGATTTTAAACATACGGCCAGACAACCATTCGACCTTTTAATTTTCGGTCTTTCGTCCAAAGGTCTTGTAAAATTCGGTCTTTTTAAACTTCGGCATTGTAATACACACCCCAAATAACCAATATTAATGATATATTTTTTTATTAACTCATTATTTATTTTTCAGGTCTTTGCACTGAAATGAAAGTGCGTGGTGTTGACTTAATTGTATTAGAAGGAATGGGAAGAGCCCTACATACTAATTTGAATGCCCGTCTTGCTGTAGATTCATTGAAACTTGCAGTAGTGAAAAACGCTTGGCTAGCCCAGCGCCTTGGCGGACCACTCTTCTCTGTAATTTTTATTTATGAAGAGAAACCTACTCAGTCCTAATTCAGTGTGATTGTAAAACTTTTATGTTACAAATATGCGACTCTCCCAGTATTCTTGTAGAGTAAGCCATCAACAATATCAAATACCATTCATTAATACTTTTGCATTCATATTTTTGGAATGCTTAACTATATGTTGACTTAGTCGTTTTTCTGAATATATTGAGTGTTACCCTGATGACATAGTTTTATTTTTGTTTAAATAATTATGTATAATAAATAATTATAAATAAATCAAGGTTGTTAACGCTGTTTGTTTAGTTAAGACAATTCTATTTGCATTTTGGGAATATGCTGATTCTGTTCAGATAGCTAAATAGTTAATGTATCAACTATGTGTGTGTGGAGATGAAGTATGGTAGGTATGGAGAGAGTAGCCACTGATAGGAAGGCCAAATGAAAGATCTTCCTCCAGGCTGGGTGGTATTAGCCCGGGGACCGCGGTCCAACCGATATGATGGTTGGCAGTTGTATGCTGCGTCGCTAAGTAAACTTCGTTAGCGAGATGTAGGTTTCTCAATATATCACCATACTACGAGTTGCTATTCGACACTAGCGCCATCTAGTCACACTGTGATGAATCCTGTTGCAACCGTGTGTTGGTAATGTGCGGCGTTATTAGGTAGATGCCGCTACATGTGGTTGCTGTGGGACTGTTGACGAAGATTAAAAAATAAGAAAACACATCTGGGAATCCATCTATCGTTTATTTAAATTAAAAATGACCCATCAAATTACATCTATATATACTAAAGTAAAAGGTCATATCATTTCATTGTATTTAAGTAAATGAAATGCAGAGCTATGTATACTGAAACCTGAATGTAGGATAACTGTACAAGATTATAGGTACAGAAATATACAATTATGGTATAAAAAAAATGTTACCTAAATGCTAAGAAATCATATTCAACACTTCCACTTTGTGATATCCTCTACAGGATGCAATATTTCTATTAACATGCCATTTATAAAATGGTAGATACTATTTAACTTCATGAAGACAACAGTACATCATAATATAAATTCATTACAATCAATAATTAGGATCTATTCAGCCAAGCAATGACCTTGAACAACAAATAAGCAATGCCAATAGCATATGCTATTTTTTCCTTTTGCTGACGCTGCAGTTGGTCCGCTTCTATTGCCATTACACGTCGATTTAATTTGACGATTTGTCGTCGTAAGTGAACCATCTCTTCTGCAGTAGAAAGACCTTCGCCATGCCCCATTGGAGGGGTTGGATCTCTGAAAGACCAATTCAGTGGAAATTACAAATATGTCACACACAGTCATAACCATGACCAATGAGATTTGGTGGCAACATTACTTTTATAACTTTACTGGGATAGGTATATCCTTACCTCAGTACAAGACGTGATTCAGTCATAGTTGATTCATTAAAGTTGTCAGGGCGGGGTGTGGTGGATCTAGCTCCATCTCCTTGTGATCTGATGATCTTGACATTCCTCGGTGGTGAGTTTGGAACACCCATGGGAAAGTCATCAGCAGATGGGAAGTAGTGTTGGTCAAGGGTGATGACACGTGGAGGGGTACTCACACGAATCATACCCGGGTCGGTTGGTAGTACAGCATTATCCAATTGGATTTCTCTGGGTGGAGCTTTGGTGCCTATGTAAATAAATGATTTACAAATTATTACTTGGTTGCGTCTTTGAGGATTATATAAATATAAATGAATTGGTACTTCTATTTGTATTTCTTTGTGTATAGAAAATTACCAAAAGACCTTACAAGTGCTGTTAAAAAACCTGTACAATATCTTGCTTGCATATCAGCTAATATGCGAATTGTAAACTGAAATATCAACCCATCTAAAGATGTTAGTATAGTTATGTAGTATTAGTGGGTAAACAAAGCATAAACTTTTTGTTACCTATATGTTGGTCCTGACCAACAACAAGTATCCTCTCTGGAACATTCATAACGAATTTTTCATTAGCATAATCCCAGCCTAGTCCATTGGGCGCACTATCTTCGTCCACAATATCTCCAGTAGCCTAAAACCAGATCAATATGCACATTATTTGATGAGCTTACAGCATGGTTTATTGAAGATAGGGTCAGAGGTTCATCTTTGGGGTAGCCTTTTATTATGCTAGTTATAACTTATAATAAAATAAAACGAATTAAATTAAATCTACCTTAATTCTTTGTGGCACAGTCATATTATGGCTTATGAGCCGTGCATACGCTTCTTCCGAAGTGAACTGCATCGTGTTTTGGAATCTATAAAAAAAAATCTTTCAAAATACAATAGTTGATTATTACTTTAAATTATCTGAATAAATACCTACAAATCAATAGAAATAATGTAGGAACAAAATAGGGTCGGAGAGTCGGGTTCGGGGCGGTAATAGCCAAGATGAAGGTAAGACTGATCTTGGTTTTGCTATATAGCGATCAATTATTATCAGTTATGCAAGCAATTTTAAGTGTATACTTACATATCAAACTAATGTAATTAAGTTTATCGTATTATTTCATTTGTACACCAGTAACACCAGTTTTATCTAATGCGAAAAGTAAGTAAATTATTTTATGATTTGACATTTGTTGTTTGACGTGTTGACTTGACAAGCTTGTTGTGTTGACAGACATACAACGTTGCGTTCCAAACCAGGGTTGCGTTCAGAGCGTTAGAGCGCGGTTGTTTGGTTGTTTTATAACTCACTCTAAGGTTCGGAACGACCAAGAATGTCAATGTCAATACAAAGTCTTCTTTTTCCATTTGAAATACGAATAATTTTAACTTTTCTTTATTCTAAATCAAAATACAAAATAATGTCAATTGACAATATTGACATTGACATTTTTTCTATAGACAAACGTCAGAGCGTTTTCCAACCACCGATTTTGATGGTAAAACCAAAAAAAAACTCTAAGGAAAAACCAAAAAAAACACCAAAAATGCAATAAAAAGAGGGCACTGACCTGAAGTTTTTTTTTCTATTTAGTAAGAGACATAGCGCACGCGGCCAGCGAGATCGGTATATTAGTATGAAATCGCCGCAGAGCGCGCGCACCTAGCAGCACGCGGCCAGCGGCCAACGGCTTTCTACTTCTTTCGCGTAGCAATGGATGTACCCAATATTTTTTCCTTTGGTTTTTTCTCTTCTTATTTGAAAGATACGCAATCACTGCTATTTCTTCTACGTCCATTTTGAAGCGCGCTGTATTTGCAACTGACATAGTGGCCGCGGTTTTGGCCGCGAGCTTGGTCGCAAACCTTGCGGCCATGCCGCGCGACCTGGGGGGTTATTCACGATTGTCGGAAACCAACTTTCCGAATCGAATCGGAAAGTCTATAGTCTTCGATCTTATTTTCTACCTTATGCTACCAAACTTTGTAAATGCATTGCGCTTTCGCGTCAGAAAGTGAATCGAATGCCAGTCGAATGTATTTGTAAATAGCTATATTTTTGTAATATCGGAGGATACGGATTCGAATTGAATGCTTTCGAGTAGATTTCCGACAATCGTGAATAACCCTACTGGGGCCTTACTATGAGCTCTTATAGCAGGCCTTATAATAAACTGCTTACTTTTTCGTACTATGACCTCAATGGTTAGTATGAAAGCAGGCATTAAGCTGTCCTGTTTAAGGCCTTCTTTTGAACTGAACGGTTTCTTATTTGCTGAGGGTAAGCCTCCTGGGGTCTTACCATCAGCAAATAAGAAACCGTTCAATCCAAAAGCAGGCCTTAAACAGGACTTCTTAAGGCCTGCTCTCATACTAATCATTGAGGTCATAGTACGAAAAAAGTAAGGCATTTCAATATAAGCCCTGCTATAAGAGCTCATAGTAAGGCCCCTGAGGCCTTACTGCTTTTGAACTGAACGGTTTCTTATTTGCTGATGGTAAGCCCCCTGGCCGCGCGGCCAGCCGCAAGTGCGCTATGTCTCTAAGAGGGACTTTTGTAAGTATCAACATTTACATGAACTTTCTGGCCACATACTGTACATTTTAACAAGTAATTTGTTTTTAATGTTCAATCACAATTTTATTACTTTCTACGGTTAAAGTGTACTACACTATGGAGATCGATGACTGTTTGTCAGATATTGGACAGTGTTCCTTGACCTTATGGGAATTTGACGTCGAATGGTGGAGGGGATAAGTCACACGTCTGTGGCGTGTGCTTAGGTGTATTTCTAATGGAGCCCCTTCGGGTCTACCGGCTAAAAACAATGAAGTTAATGTTAACTGTAAGTATGTGATACATTGCTACTTTGTTTTGGCACAAATAAAAACTTACCAAAGAAAAGAAGCAATGTATCACATACTTACAGTTAACATTAACTTCATTATTTTTAGCCGGTAGACCCGCTAGACGATCAAGCATTTCTTGTCAATCATTTACATTGCATTTACCATTTGGGGGCGTGGCTTACTTTTGATTGGCCACGGTAATCTATCTATTCTGTGGTGCTTGTCAAGCATCGCTCCTAGACATAGATCTCCTAGACATAGATATAGTATACGATCAAAATGTGACAAGCAATGCAATGTAAATGATTGACAAGCACTTTATTAAATAATCTATAGGCTAAAACGTATGTCTATAAAATATTGTCCAAAACTTTGAAAATATTATTGTATCATGTTGTATGATGTGTATGGTTGGATCCTTTGGGTCAAAAGATGTGGGAGAACCCTTCCTAGGGATAGGTACTCAAAGGGAGAACCCCCTTCCATTGAACCGTGTTCAACTGTCATTGGTGGAAGAAGAAGAATCTGTGATTGGTGGTTTCTGGGTTGCGTCAGAAAAGCTGTCAGTCAGCTGTCATGTCAGTCGATGATTTCTCTGATTGTCTCTGATTATTTCTCTATTCTCTATGATATGGTTGTTGTCAGTCTTGTCCAACTCTTGAAGATAGAATTTTTATTATTGAGTGCTAATTTAATAAATAGGAAATGGTTTTCGTAATTAATGTGAAGTGTGCATAAAATAATTAATTTGTAGTTTACAGTTTCCCTTGTTGTTATATCGCCTTTCATTAGTTTGAATACGATGAAATCCACCGGCCTGTGGACGTTTTTGTTCATCGTTTCTTTCATTTCCGTGGCATTGACTTCGAATCCTGAATCTGTAAAACGGGAGGAAAAGAAGTCGAAGTCAGTGACTTCTTTCGTTAGTGCTAAATGGGAGACCACACCAATCGTCATGGAGTTGGCGGAATACCTTTCCGGCGAGAGCACCGATTTGTTCTGGTCATTTGTTGATCTAATCAATGCCTTGAAAACTAGTCTGGATAATTTAGGTAAGTCAATTTATTTTTGCATTTGTATGTGTCTAAAATATAAGGCTGCAAACTTCTCGCATTGGGGGTGACACTCCCGCATTTGTCGTTATTGTTCACCTCTAAAAAAAACTCATCCCACATTGTCCCCCAAACTTCAAATGTGAACCACATTGTCCTACATTTCAAGCATGCGCACATATACAGCTACAGTGATATTTAATTGCTAACTAAAAAAAAAATCAGTAATAGCAATAATTACAGTTAATATAAATTATAAACTAGAATGTATAATTTTACCATTTTTACCATTACATATTTTTCTGATTGCTAAATTAAAATTCAATAAATACTATTGGTCTACTATCATAGTAACAATTCAAATATATTTATTTTATTATCATTATACATCAACTTTAAAAAAAGCTATTTGACAGGTCAACGCTTGAATGTAATGTAGTTTTTCTCTTGCCCTCTGTTCAAGAAAAATTAAGTAAATACAAATCATGCGGTACTTACCATAATGACATATTCAGGGAAAATAAAGAACACAACTACATGTAAAGTAAATACCAAAATACAGTTTTATTGAAACTTCCTTTTGATTCTATATAATGATAAATATCTTTGCAATCACTGACTGTTAACCGCTGAATTTTTACCGAGGTACAAAGGTAAATAAACAATAAAAATATCGCCTACTTCCCCAGTGGTTATATAAGAAAAGTGGTTAACTCTTAAAACTAACTCAAAGATAATGTGGGTAAGGAATGCCTGCCCGAAGGATATCAGGGTAAATAGTTTCTTGTAAAAATCTAGCTCGAGAATTAACTGGAATGCCTAAATATTAGAGTCCGGAGACTATTTGTTGCCGAGGATTCTTGCCGCTTGGGTTAGTTTAAATGTTAGGTAGATTTTACAGTTAAATAGTACCTATTTGAACAGATTCGACGGCTGCTGATTATTGATTCCTAGGAGCCGTTAGCGAGTGACGAGTGTCCGTGTAACTCGACTTCTTTCTCTCGCCGTATAGTCTTCCGACTACTGGGACGAACGGAGCAGTGGGTTGGGAACGTGGCCCCGTATAAGTTTCTTCACCTGTATTCGAGGAACAGTACTGTGGTTAACAACGGCGACCTCAGATCAACCCATAGCTTTTACTAATAGCTCATAATTATAAAGAACATAATTATTAAAAGAAAGTTAAATATTCCTGCTGTTTAAAGTGTTGGTTTTGACAATAAATGTTATCCATGAAAGCATTTTCTGTTTAACGGTTCTACCTGCAGCCAAAATTAGGTTTCACTTGACTAAAAAAAAGAGATGAGAGGACAAAATATTTTGGCGGATGGCCGAGGAACGGTCCATTTTAAGTTTTTTTTTTTTTTTTTAATTTATTCGGGACAACAAACAATTGACCAATTTATGTTAAATTAGTAATTCTCTCAATTTGCAAGGATCTTTTACACACTAAAAGATCTGAAATTGAGAGTAGTAACTAGACCAATACCTAATAGGGAATATCAATAAAGTATAGATTGTATCAGAATACCTTCAGCTCCTTGTGAAACAATAGATATGGTTTTAAATCCACCAAATCGGTACAAGCACTCAGCAGCTTCTCTTAGCAGCGAAATAAGCCAAGAAATCCCTGTAAACAACGAATAGGTAACGTGATAAAACAATTTTCCAAGATTCCAGGAAACGAAAATCTGTAGTACAAAATCCGCAAACCTGGTCAAATTCGATGGTCTGAATAAATAGGCTACAACAGGCCGAATACTTTTAGCGTAATCAGACACTGGTCTGAATAAAATATATTAAAATGAAGTTATTTTCGAAGGAAGAATTAAATAGGTAATGTCTGAATCACACCAGCTGATATTTGAAAGTTCAACGACTCGACTTTCCTTCTGATGCATTCCAAGGTTTCGGACGCATTCCGGCGGGTCCAACGAGAGCTCAGCGATGGGTATGGCTTGACCGCCGACCGACTTGACCGCCGCCACTCAAAACGCCAGCGAACACAACGGAACTACGGTCAAACAACTTCGCGGAACTAACCAACTTTTGATGACTACAGAAAGGATCTCAACGTCAAGACTTGGTCATCGGAAGTCCTAACTGCACGCGCCCCGATTAGTGGGCGGCCTGGGGGGGAGTCGATTATATGGGAAATACGATTCTAATTCTTTTTTTTTTTTTTTTATAAGTCGATGACGCGAAAATTTAAAATGAACTTTTTACGGAAATAAGGAAAAGGACATGAGGCTTACTGCCAAACAATAAAATTTTATCATTAATAGGAAAAAGTACCTTTATACTTTGAAAAACTACTCTTTCAAGGGAAATCAACTAAACTATCATTCATTTGGTTTAATACACCAAAAAAACAACGCTACAAAGTGTGTTGTGGCTTGAGCTAGTTGCTTTAGCTAATTGTTCAATATTTCAAAGTAACACATATTGGTAACCAGTCCTACTAACAATTAACATAATTACACACAACACACACACATACATACACACACAACACACACACACACATACATATACACTCGCATACACATTACACATGAACTTGCATACCTACACCCACATACTTATTCACACATAATATAAAAAGCAAGCATTACAAAGTTATAGTTGTTAATTTGTTTTCACTTTTTTTATTTTTATTTCTTTTTATTTATTTATTTATTTAGGTAACAAACAGTCATATACAATCATTCTTAAATTAACATTTATAAACAAATAGACCTTAAAGTACCATAACTTGATACAAACATTACATTATGATTGTACAAGATTAAGTTACTATCATTAAGTTACGAAAAGCGGGACTTCCTGACAAGTGTTTTTAAATACTTAATAGGTTTGTCCCAACCACTTGTATTATACATAATAATACATATTATAATAAATTATCATAATAAATAAATTATTATGATAAGACTAATATTGAATAAATTATTTTTTCATTTTTTTTTTCATTTTCAATTACTTATTTGAATGAAAAATTTCAGAGACTGATAAAGAAATATATGATGCTTGTATTGGAGTTGCAAGCACATTGCTGGTTCCAGCCCAGCTTCGGATGGCAAAACTCGCCCTTTCTATGCACACAACATCACCCACCGTTCACATGTTTGACCAGATCTCTACACAGAATGGGGCGAAGGAAGTGAAATGTGATTCATTTGTCTTCATTGCTTCGAGAAGAGTCTGTGATAATGATGCATTACGTGATATCCTCAAATCTTATGATAAATATGATCCAGTAAGTAGCACAAATAAGTATTAAGATTCTTTATAGATAAATAGATAAAACTCTTTATTGCTCACACATAACAGGAAAAAATACAAATTAAACATTAAAACTACAGTGGGCAAAGGCAGACGGCCTTTGCCCACTGGGAGCGATCTAATTCAATTGATCTCTTCATAATCATATCTCGTTTGTATCTTTTTTTTTTATTAGCTTAACACTTGTCACTTTAAAGAATTACTGTTCTATGTAAACGTTGTGTACAACATTTATTGAAATTCGATTTAAATGTGAAAACTAATTATTAGCTCTTTAAAAATGTGTGAAATTGTATTCTGTAATTTCTGTAGTTGTGCCTTTCAATAAATAAAATAACTATAATAGATCTCTTTATAGTTAGATCTGTGATTCTAATTTTTCACTGCTATATTTTACTCCCTTATACTGCTGATTTTTATAAAATTGATGTAGTCATGAATTGGCTCCATTAATTTTTTTTAGGGATTTATGATTGTTTATGGCACATACTTCATGTTGATATGCATAGTTTTAAAGTGTAACCTACCAATAATTCAAGTTGAATAAAGTTGTAAGCTTTGTAGAACCACGATGTGCTACACGGACAGACCGACAGACAGATGGACATGGTGAAACTGTAAGGGTTCCTTGTCGTCTTTACTACGGAACCCTAAAAATGATTGTCTACAGTGACAATATGTCTAATTCAAAAATGTATAAAACCATAAAAATATTTTATTGCTTTAAGAAAATATAAGTACGACACTTTCTAATATTTTTATATTTATTTTCAGGAAGAACATAGGTTGGAAACATATTTACTGGATCACACATACCCAAGCAGTGACAATAGGAGTTTAACTGCTATATTATATGGTGAACTGGGTATGGCTGACTTTGCCACGAAACACAAAATATTGTCAGCATATGCTGATAAAGGTGCTATCAATTATGTAGTTAGGTGGAATGTCAAGGTAAGGTATAAATGATTTTACCTAAATGTAGATTGATTATACTTAATCAATATAATACGCTCATCGCCTGTTTTATCTACACAGATCATATTATACAGATATTTAACTCTCTTTTTTGTTCTGAAATTGTGTTGTATGCACACAGAAACCCTACTTTGTATACACGCCCTTACATTTAATACTGTTATTATTCTCATTATTTATAGCTGCATAATCAAAGACAAACAAACCATTTGAAATTTAAACTGTTTTTAGTATAATGGGTGCATTCCAGCAGACTAATAGCTAAGTTTTCGATTGCGAAGGCTGTCGTCGGGCCAACGAAGGCCAAGGCCGTATTCCGAATCACGCTGATATCGCTGTTAGCGCGAATCCGACCAAATTTAATAGTCACAAAATATTACACAAAATAGAGTATTTGTGTACCTTTTAATTACATTGGTTTTGTTTGGAACAGCCCCGAGGTCGACCTAAATTACGCCTGTCTGGTTATGGAGTAGAACTTCAGTTAAAGAGCACAGAGTATAAAAGCCAAGATGACTCCACTCCGAAAGAAGCTGAGGGTGATGAGCAAACACCTTCTGAGGAAGAAGATGAAAGTGATCCACAAAACCAAATAGACGGTTTCAATTTTGGCAGACTAAAGTAAGTTTTGTATTGCAGTTAGCAGTAGGTACTTCTTTACAAAACCCACCTGTTATTTAAAAATCAAAATAAATTTTGTGTACAGTGTAGGTACTGCGAAGATGACGCAATAATTTTTTGTTTCTACTGTCTTGATGACTGTTCAGTGGGCCTAGCAAATAGTCCAAGTGCGCACACCGCGACTATTTGTCGACACTTATCTCGCTATGTTTGTCCCGCATCAGTAGGTACGGTGTGAGCGGGACAGACACTGCGTTTACGCGAGAAAACTGTCCAGAAATTTTGTCGTGGTGCACATGCTAGGCCTACTGAGGTGTCAAAGTCTCTTGTCAAGTCATCTTGTGATGCAGTTTAAAAACGAAAAAATAGCAAATGAATGTCTCTTGGTTTATAGCAAGGATGGCCAAGGCCAAGAGGGCGACAACTTAATAACACCTAAACTACCTTGCAGTCACCTACAAGTCGAAGTTTTGCCACCCCTGGTTTATAGCAATATCAACTGTATTGATTACAGTGCTGTGTTATTGTACTATAGTTGTTTTTTCAGTGTTTTGTGTGTTTAACTGTGCTTTATAGATACTACTAAAGCAAAAACCCCATAATTATATTCATCTGAACATTGACAGAAACCTATTCCCCGCTCTGCGCACGCCACTGGAGCGTTTCCGTCGGCATCTGTCGGAGTCTAGTGAAGAGCTGGCACCTCTGAAGGTGTGGCAGATGCAAGCGCTGAGCATGCAGGCGGCCGCCGCTGTGGTCGACGCCAACGATGCTGGCGGAGACGAATCACTTAAAGTGCTCACTTCTATCGCGCAGAACTTCCCTATGCAAGTGAGTAATGTCGTCAAATAAACATACGTGGGTAGATGATATATAGACTGCGGTCTCTGTGTGACTTCACGTTAAACTGAGCGCTCGATGCTGGCTCAGCCTCACCGTGGCTCGGCCTTGCCGCGCGCGGCACCCTCATGTAAGAGCGAGGCTGCCTCGCGCGGCAAACGTCCGAGGCTGCCACGCGAGGCTGCTCGCCCAGTCAGTACGCGGCTAAAGAACCCTCACATCTTGCTCTAGTCTTTCAACAGTCAATGAGAAAACTTTGAAACGTGTAGCTCAAGAAACTTTTTTTACGATTATTTTTTCACAAAAATAATCGTAAAAAAAGTCTCACGAGTTATCGCAGTATTTCTGCAAAATTGTCAAAATTGAAAACCGTGCGATTATAAAGGTATTTCTTTATGAAAGAGTTAACGCCAAAAGAATCACTCATTCGTCATCAAACTCATGAACCTGAAAAACATTTGAGGTGGAATGAAATTTTCGACTAATGATGAAGATGAAGCTGCTGTGAGTGACTATTTTGAGGGTCTCAAAGAATCTTTTTTTAACGGGGATCAAGGCTTTACTGGAAAGATGAATGAAGTGCATAGAGCTAAATGGAAATTAATTACCTAGGTCGATAAATAAAAATATTTTGGTACGTATTTTGTTTTCTTGACTAGGCCGCGAACTTTTCAATCCACCTAGTAGTATTGGAGTCTACCGAATTAAGGCGAGGCCAGTTCACGATCTGATGTAAAGATTGATTTTTGAGCATGTGAAGAACTGATGTAGAATTCTACTTTACAAAAATTACTGTTGACTGAAAAAGAAACAAAGAAACAATAACCGAACAGAATATTGAAAAATGGTTTGGTAACTCTGTAAAAAATAAGAAGTGAATCTGTAAAAAAATCCTGAATAACACCATAAAAATAAACTTCCAATCGTTAGATTTCGTAATTTTCAACGACAGTGATATGATTTTTTATGCAAAAAGGATAGCTTTTTTATTGATGTAACACAATAACCGAGTAGATTTTTATTAAATGATCCAGTATTCCAAAAATCAATAAAAATGTACTAAATTTCTTCAAATTTCTGGCGAAGCGACAATTAAAGCTATGCAATAATCAACCATATTCCAAAGAGATAGTGAAAGAGTAGATTTCGTGAACTGCCTCAGATGCAGGCGCTTAGAATACACGCGGCCGTCGCTGTGGTAGACGCCAGTGACGCTAGGCGATGAATCACATATCACGTTCGTGCAGATAGCACCAGAGTTCAACCGAAACTCAACCGGAGTCGGACTGGAGCTAAACTGAAGCTCATCGAGAGCTTACCTTTTCAAACGTAATTGTTCCGTTGGTAACGAGGTTGTTACTATGACAACGTGGTCGTTACTATGTTAATTGGATTGTTACTCCAGTCGAGCTCCGGTGGAACTGTGGTCCGGCTCCAGTCGAGTTTCCGTTCATATCCGATCGAGCTTCATTACCATCTACACCAGTGTTTCTCAATTAGTGGTACGCGTACGCGACGTTGCGTCAGGGGTTATGCAGATCAATCTCTTACTTAAATAAGTTGCATTGGGGGTATGCGAGATTGAGGTCTTTCTTAGAGGGAATGTAGAAGAAACTAATTGGGAACCACTGATCTACACGAAGCCTTGAAAGTGCTCACTTCTATCACGACGATGGTGATCATCGTCATAATATGAATTAAAAAGTATTTGAAAAGATATTATTTGGCCACAGACTAAGTCGTTGATCCACGTGAACGTGCCCCGTTCGTTCCGCGACGAGGTCCTGTACAACCAGGACATTTGGGCGTCGTCGCTAGGGCTGCGCGCCGCCGAGCCGCTGCTGCTGGTGTCGGGCGCGCAGTACGACGCCGACGACGTCGACGTGCTAGCCCTGCTGGCCGCCGTCAGAGAGGACATCGGCCCTATGAACACGCTCCATGCTTTAGGTAAGTTTTCCTTCTAATTGTTTCAAGAGCCCGTAGTGATTTTGCCGCTGACTGCCGCTCTCTCGCTCTTGCTCAAGATTTCTTAAATCTGATTGCGTAAATGAAAAATGTGTCTCGGCCACTTTTCGCAGTATAAGATTAAGGACATTTCAACATATCTTTCAGTTTCGAGATGCTGAAGTACAAAAGTAATCGTATTTGCCAGTTCAAATAACTATTAGAAACGATAACTTTTTGCTCTTTAGCTACAAAAAACTGAAATATATTTTAAAATGTCTGTAATCTTATATTACGAAAAATGGCCATGCCACATTTTTCAATTACGCGCTCAGTTTTATGAAATGTTGAAAAAACATGAAATGTACGAGCGAGAGAGCTGCAATCAGCGGCAAAATCGCTACGGCCTCTTAAGTAGTTCTTTTTTTTCGGCCCATCTAAAACATGCGACATAATGATACAATTCATAAGCGTTCTTGAATTTAAATATGCGTTGATTGAACCCCAAACCCCCCCTCGCTACGCCCAAGTCAAATCTAGACAAAATTCAAAGTGACTTGTGATTAAGAAAAAACTATTCCCGTCGAGTATTGATCAAGTCGCGGGTTCGATTCCCGTCTGAGTATTGATCTGGTGCGAGTCGTATTTTTTCTAGTATATTATTTAGTATAGTGTAAAAATAGCATTGTGAATGCAAAAATCTCAAATTTAAAAAAACTATATTTTATTTTTCTACTATTTATTTATTTAAGGCGCTGTAGGTAGTGAAACTAACGCCGCCACTACATATGCTTACAAAGCCTAAAATTGTGCAGGTTTATCAAAAAAGTTGATCAGCAGCCTAATGTCACTCGAGCTCGGAGAGTCGTACACTTGGGAGGAGTACGGGCTGGACATTAGAGACACCGCGATCACCTGGCTCAACGATCTGGAGACGGACGAACGCTACCGACGCTGGCCCTCGTCCTACATGGATCTGCTGCGGCCTACGTATCCAGGCATGCTGAGAAACTTGAGGAGGAACATATACAACTATGTAAGTAATCTAGTTTTATTGACAAACTGAACATTAAAGACACAAATGAACATGTGACATAACAACAGATCTAGAGAAGGACAAATGCTAACGAGAGTTACTGCGAGAATCTACATTATGTAATTAATACTGGTCGTTGTTTTCGTTAAGGTTTATTATTGTTGTTTGTTGTTTTCACAACGATCCCAAAAAATGAACAAGACATACATGATCTTTCAAATGTTCGCAACCCTGCTCAGTCAATGCGAGTGGAAGAGAGAAAACGATAGTTTTCAATAGGAAAAACAGTTTCAGGTCACGGTCAATGCAAGAGACAATTCGCTTCGCCGTTAAGAGCCCGTACACATTTTGCCGCTGACTGCCGCTCTCTCGCTCGCACATTTCATGTTTTCTCAAGATTTCTTAAATCTATGTGTGCGTACTTGAAAAATGTTTCTCGGCCTCTTTTCGCAATATAAGATTACGGTCATTTTAAAATATATTTAAGGTTTTTGTTGCTAAAGTAAAAAAAGTTGTCGTTTCTAACAGTTATTAGAACTGGCAAAAACGATAACTTTTGTACTTCAGCTACTCGAAACTCAAATATGAAATGTCCGTAATTTTATATTGCGAAAAGTGGCCGAGACACATTTTTCAATTACGCACTCAGATTTAAGAAATCTTGAGAAAACATGAAATGTGCGAGCGAGAGAGCGGCAGTGAGCGGTAAAATGTGTAGGGAAGGGACTCTTAACCGCGGTTATCTTAAATGTCACACATTAAAATGTCATTAAATTGTCAGGTAATAATAGTGGACCCCACTTCCCTGGCGTCGGGCCCTCCGCTCAAGCTGGGCGAGACATTACTGAAACACGCGACGCCGGTCAGGGTGGGGCTCGTACTGGCGACCGGCAGCGAAGACTCCAAGCTGGAGGCGGCCGTGCGCTCCGCCTTCAACTACGTGGCGCAGGAGAGCAACTCCAACAAGGAGGCCTTCTACTTCCTCACACAAGTAAGTACTGCGACATTACTAATCGCCTCAGTGCTTGTTTGTCCAATCTACAGTATGTATAGTTCGAATCACGAAAGATTACCACAAATGGCGCCTATCTTCGCGTCATAACTCATGAAGATAAGACTTTAGACAAAATAATATATGACGCGAAGATGGGCGCCATTTGTGGTCATCTTTCGTGATTCGAACTGTACGAGGCAAACATCTGGAACATTTTTTCGATGGAGTGGGGATAAGTTTGCGCATGTGCACTTGTGAACGACGAATAGCGCACGCCATTCCCCGGCGTCGCCTGCGCACCTCACCGCTACGCATACCCAAAATACGTGTTCTGCGCAATCCCCACCCGATTTCAAGATGTTTGCCTCGTACAAACATCCATCAACAATATATCTAAATAACGCAATAAAATTGTAATTTTTTTCAATACTTTTCTTTAGGTACTTTTTTAGTTTTCATATTATGTGCGTTACACATCTGTATATATTAGTCGATATACTACATAATTTATTGTTATCTTATCTGTTCACTTGTATTTTACTCTATGCAGTTGCTAAACCCACCACAAGACGAGCAATTGTCTATGGAACTCGTAAAGAAACAACTAAAGAAGTACGCTAGCGCCAACGCTAACCTGGACGAGATAATATCGGACGACTTCGAGTACAACTTCGGCAGCCAAATAGCTGAAGAGTTCGTGGCCAAAATTGGGTCCAACAAGTATCCACAGGTATGATATTTTTTTTTATGTATATTTATGGCTATTTTTTCATAAGCGCGTTTGATTTGATTAAATTACACATAAATGGTGCCCAATAATGTAGGTCGAGGGACCCGATATATGATTGTTATTTATAATGCAGGTGCTTATCAACGGCGTGCCGCTAACAGAAGAGGGCGCGACCCCAGTGACGTCATCAGTGGAACTTCTAGAAGAGTCCCTAGTGACAGCGCTGTCCCGCCACACGGGCCGGCTGCAGCGCTCCGTGTTTAGGGGCGAGCTGTCCGACGCGGACGACGCCGTCAACTACCTCATGAAGCAGCCGCACATCGTGCCCAGGTCAGTGGGGCGCCGTGTTTAGGAGGGGCGAGCTGTCCGACGCGGACGACGCCGTCGAATACCTCATGAAGCAGCCGCACATCGTGCCCAGGTCAGTGGGGCGCCGTGTTTAGGGGCGAGCTGTCCGACGTGGACGACGCCGTCAACTACCTCATGAAGCAGCCGCACATCGTGCCCAGGTCAGTGGGGCGCCGTGTTTAGGGGCGAGCTGTCCGACGCGGACGACGCCGTCGACTACCTCATGAAGCAGCCGCACGTCGTGCCCAGGTCAGTGGGGCGCCGTGTTTAGGGGCGAGCTGTCCGACGCGGATGATGCCGCACTTCATGCCGGTCAGTCAAAAGTCTTGAGGCTACGTGACTATCAACAGGGCTCTGTCATTCCGCACGCGAGTCTGAAGCGCTCGGCGCCCTCTGAGAGGACAAATTTCATACAATACATCAGAGAAGATAAAACCTACGCGATAGAAAGAGAGGCAACTACTAAGTGAATGTTTTGGAGCGAAGGGAGCGCTGTGCGACCTGAAATGTACTTTATTGTGTCGGAGCAAGAGTAGAAATTTATTTAAACGATTTTGCGGAGTGCAACTTCTGTACGCTAGTACTATTATCTATTCTGTGCTATCAACCTAATAAATCCGCTTTCGTTCCAGATTGAACCGTCGTGTGCTCGGTTCGGAATCCTCGCAGTATCTAGACTTATCAGGTGTACCATCATCAAGCGAATTATTTAGCGAAGACAAAATACAACGCCTCATGCATTTAAGCGGTGAGTTTCTTAATTTATTATAAACTAGCGACCCGCCCTCGCTTCGCTTCGGTTACTTCTCTTTTGGCCAAATGTGATCTTCCAACAACACCCAAAAAGAAAACCAATACCTTAAAGCCCTCACCTCCATTAGCTCCAAAAGACTTTTTCCCTCCCGTTCGCCCCGTCCCGTTTATTTTCGCGCGCGTTATTTTTTTGCGAAAACTCCTAAGATATTCATTTAAATGGTATAGTGTTAATGGTTAAAATAATGTGCATAAAATGCTTAAGATAACTAACGTATTTAATTTGATAAGGATTAATACTGTATCTTTCTAAATAGCTTTCCAAATTACCGCTTTGTACTTGACAATTTTTTCAGAAGATATAATGGGTTATAGTAAGCTATTCTTAAAAGATATATATATGCCATCGCGGACTTTTTTGTAGATCTCTAAAAGAAAATCAACTCCATCATACATTATTTTGTTATAGCTCAAAAGGTATAATTTCAATGCAAGCTCCCAGTCGGCTTAATTTTTGCCGACCTCTTCAACAATTATCGTCATATTTCTACCAATTTACATAAAACCTCAACTTATTATACACCTATAACCTTCCTCAGGAATCACTCTATCATTTAGTGAAAACCGCATGAAAATCCGTTCAGTAGTTTTTGAGTTTATCGCGAACAGACAGACAGACAGACGCGGCGTGGGACTTTGTTTTATAAAATGTAGTGATTATAAAACATTGTTTTCTGCAATCATCAAGGAAATTAATTTAAATGTGATATTTTTAGGTCGTGATGCATTAGCAACAGCTATACCTTTATTAAGATACTTTACAAAGCCTGGCAAGCTGGATAAGATCACACAAACGATCTGGATTGCTGGTGACTTGAATAAGAAGGAATCGAGAGACCTTCTAAAAAATGCTTTGACATTCATGCGAGAATCGGGTGGCGTGCGAGTTGCGTTCTTGCCGAATGTGGAAGGAGCGAATGTCGATCAGTCGTTGAATAAAGTGGTGCTGGCGGCTTTGACTGTGTTGGAACCGGCGAAGGCCACTAAATATGTAGTGCAGTTGTTGGATAATGAAGGCTGTCATGAAAGGCAGGACTGCGACATACTAGTAAGTATCTCACGTCTTAGTTACCTGCATTATTCTTGTCGGAAAAAAGTATGAACTCTAAATTGTAAAAGTTATTCTAAACTAGCGGCCGCCCGCGGTTTCACCCGCGTGGTTCTCGTTCCCGTGGGAATATCGCGGTAAAAAGTATAGTAAAGAGCACGCACGCGCGGTAATTCCATAACACAAGACTCACGGACCGCTCGCCGACCACGCTGACGTGCCGTTTACTATCGAAGACTACATTGCTTTCTTATTTTTTCTGCCTCCGTATACCATATTTATAAAACTGAGTCTATCTTAGGTAAAGTGCTGTCACTTCTGCCCTATATACATAATATTTGTCATCTGACAGCCGGAGCTGTTGCCCGCGTTGAACAAGTACGAGTGGGTGTTGAAAGCGTCCCGCGTGTTGTGCGCGCGCAGCTTCAAGCTGCGGCCGAGCGCACGCGCAGTGGTTCACAACGCTAGACTCATCGGGCCGCTCGCCGACCACGAGCCGTTCACTGTCGAAGACTTCACGCTGCTTGAGAGGTTAGTAAACAAACCATTTTTTTTAACTGTGCCTCGATTCTGTTAATGTTAATGATAATCGTGTCTGAATGGTGTTACAAAAGTATTGTATTTTGTGTTTTCGTAACAATATATCATGTGATATAGCCCCCGACGCAAAAACAGAGGTGTTTTAATTATAAGTTTGATGTTTGTGTGTATCTCTGTCTACCTATATATATCTGAAGCAACGTAGCTCCCAAACTAATGGACCTGTTTTGATGCGGTTTTTTAATCTATGCTCAATGAGAAATGTCTGAAAAAAATCAAATTGGCTGAATATATTTTTGGTTGTGGCCGATGAAGGCTAAGGTATAATCTCCATTTAACTTAGTAACTTTCGTACATTACTACGACTTTATCATTAATTTAATTTTTGTAGATTCACAAACCAACTATACGGCGACAAACTAGCTGAAGCTTTGGGAAAGAAAAAGAAATCCACAAACGATGTTCTCGATGATGACGACGACGGTAAAGAATATTCTTAAAACAACAGCTTTTACTTCTTAATCTTAGGCCCGTATTTATAAACCGAGGAGCTCGGTGGCGCAGTGGTTTAGCGCCTGGCCTGGATCGGTCATGGGATGGGTGACCAAAAATTTATTATCTCGAGCTCCTCCGTGCTTCGGAGGGCACGTTAAGCCGTTGGTCCCGGCTGCATTTGCAGTCGTTAACACCCACCAATCCGCATTGGGCCCGCGTGGTGGGTTATGGCCCGTCCTCCTTACCACCCATAAGGAAGGCCTGTGCCCCAGCAGTGGGGACATTAAAAATGGCTGATGGACATTTGTAAACCGCTCTCAACGTTGAGAGCTATCTTGAGATCAATACCTGAGATGCTGTTCCTATAGCTAAGAGCATCGTAAGTATAAATACGGGCCTAAGATATCCTAATCTGGCTTTATTGTTTCAGATGACGTTGTAACCCAGTTATCGTCTGACGAGCGCTTGAAAGTGATATCGGTGTTGGCGTCTCGTAGCCCTCGCGTCCGAACGCCGTTGCCCAACGGCCTCCGTACGGAACATTCCTTAGTAGATTTACCTCCTTTGATGCAAAACGAGCCTTCCATAGAGATAGTAGCGGTGCTAGACCCTGCATCTAACGCCGCACAACGAGTAGCTCCGTTGCTGTTAGTGCTTCGAAAAGTTGTCAATTGCCGTGTGAAGTTGTTCTTGAACCCTCAAGATAAGAACTCTGATATGCCTTTGAAGAGTTTCTACCGGTATGTGATGGAACCGGAGCTTCAGTTTAGTTCGTCGGGGTCGTTGACCGGCGGGGCGATAGCGAGGTTCTCGCGTTTGCCGCACGCGCCGCTGCTGTCGCTGGAACTGCGCACGCCCGCCAACTGGCTCGTGGAGTGCGTCAAATCTGTGTACGATCTGGACAATATACGACTGGCTGATGTTGAAACTGTGGTGCATAGGTGAGAATACTGTAGTTCTAGAAGTTGACCTTGCCTATGTGTCTTCTGAATATATAATCGTTCACTTTTTTGTGTACAGTCCCGAGCAATAAAATGTACACACTTTAGAACTATGTCACATTCAATAAATATATCTCAGTGTGATAATGTTATACCTAGGTTATTCAAAACGTAATGTGACAAAGTTCTATGGTGTGTACATCTTATTGCTCGTGACTGTACACACAACAGCACATTGACAACGAAAAGCGACAAATCCTCAATCTATTTTTAACTACAAGTTTAACACGTTGAGGCTTAAAATGAGTTCGATATTTTGGAGCTTTATAGGATGTTAGTAGCACCCTTGCAAAAATTTTTAGGGCATAGTCGACTCATGGAGTCTATGTGAGGTGGTCATGAAAAAATTTGCGGTTTTAAATTTTTTTCCATCACACAGAGTCAGTATTAGTTGCATAGAACCTAAATTTACAGAAAAATAATTAAAGTATCAAAATTTTATAAACCCGCAATGTACAACAACAGCTGTTTGCTATCGTTAGTTAGGGTCGCTGACACTGATCGGTCGGCCCGCTGCCGCATACCGGCTGACGACAGCAGGCGAGCGCGCACGCGCTCCCGCGGAATTATCGAGTTGATACGCGTACTTCTCAACGAAAAATCAAAATCTTTTATGCATTTGCGATTGCGACAAGTGGTTCCATAGAGAAAGTTGCTTAACTATATGGGTAGAATCATCCCTTAAAGTTTTCGTTAGGGTGCTACTAACACTCTGTATACCCCTAGCGAGGTGCTGAAGTGTGTTAGTTTGTTGAAGTTGCAAGTTGCCGGTTATAAAATATTGCAAACTGTTCAGTTTTATAGAAAAACATTGATCATGCATACAAACATTTTTTACTATGGTACCAACATTGAAATCGCGAAAAAAAAAATCAGCTGTTCCATAGAAAATTTAAAATCAAAAAGATCAAAATGTATGGGATAGCTGATTTTTTTTCGCGATTTCAATGTTGGTACCATAGTAAAAGTTGTTTGTATGCATGAGTACATTGACCCCTTAAAATTTCGTGCACTATTTAAGAAGGATCTTATTATACGAAACTTGATAACCACATTTCCAACCAGCGAGTTCGAGCTGGAATACCTGCTGCTAGAAGGGCACGCCTGGGACACGACGCTGGGCACGCCGCCGCGCGGCCTGCAGCTCGTACTGGGCACGCGCGGCAGGCCCGACACCATGGACACCATCGTCATGGCCAACCTCGGCTACTTCCAGCTGAAGGCCAACCCCGGCGCCTGGATACTCAGGCTGAGGCCTGGCCGCTCGGACGAGATTTATGAGATTGTTGGGTATGTTTAAAAACACCTATTATTTAAATTGTCTTTAACATTATCGGTGTTATTACAAAAGATTTAACACTTGTTTAACTTAGACACTGTTTAAATGTGATGATGACTCTTTCAAACAATATTTGACAAAAAGTGACAGCATCACATTTAAACAATCTCTAAGTTAAGCAGGTGTTTAAAATCTTTTGTAATAACATCGTATGTTGCTAAAATTTGGTCTAAAATAGAAAGTATTTTTGTTACATTGGATAGTAGGTACTATTAATTTTTCGATGGCAAAATAAGTTTTATTACTTGTGTTATTTTATTTTCAGCACGGATGTAACATATACACACTGGTATTAATTTTGAATTATATCAATCAATTCTAATCGGCACAATCACATAACGCAATAAAATATGATTGCTGAAATGATAGACGAACTTAATAAACTTTTTTTTTCAAAATTGACAGAATTACAATTTGTTTCGTAGGCATGAAAACACGGACACCCCCGCTGGTAGCGAAGACATCCAAGTATTGATGAGTTCGTTCCGCACTCACGTTATTAAATTGCGAGTCAACAAGAAACCCGACAAGCAGCATTTAGAGTTATTAGTCGAAAATGACGAGAAGAACTCTGGTGGCATTTGGAACTCTATTGCAAGGTATATTAGTTCTAAGTCTGATGAGTATTAAAAAAAACAAGTAATCTTAAGTATGCTTAATACTTTTCAATATATGTATCTGATCTATATGGCCCGGATTAATATGAATTAAAAAAATCATAATAATAATATGTAAATATAATATGGAATAAAAAAAAACTGAAATATGGAAAAAATATGTGTTTAAAAATAACAATATTGTAAAAATTTCGACTGTTTATTGCGATAAATGAAAAAATACAACTTACTCAGCTTCTGTTTCATTATTACTTAAATAGCAGTATAAAATCACACGTTTCATTAAATTTTAAAAATTAAAATTCTGTCTGTTTGGACGAAATAATGCTTTGTACTGGCCGTATGATCTTTCAACATCACAGGATGCGACTGGAGCATATTTAAATTTGCAAAGACCTGCAAGAGTGTATGGCATATCATTTATGTTGCCTTCTAAATGTCCCGCACAGCATGCTGTAATTTTTTTAGGGTATGAAATCCTTTGTTTTTTTCCAACACGTAGCTTAATGATCTGGTCATCTGCATGATCTGGATATTTAACATGACTCACTCTTCAAATTTAAACGTATGGTTCAGTCATCCTATCAATGTCACAATAATTGAAGTTTTTCTTTGTACTGGCTTTGTGAAACGTAATAATTGTGTACCTATCAATCTACTTTATTTAATTTGTTTTATTTTCAATGATGTGTTCGCCTGTAATTGGGTTGCATGCTAGGCCTATGATTTAAGAATTTCATATTGTAATGGGAACATGTTACCTGTTGGTGTCCCTAATAAACAAATAAATAATCTAACGTGAAATTATGAAAATATGGATTAATTGTTATTTTTTGTGAAATATGGAAAATAAAAATTGAATTTCTCGATCTAAATATCATAATTTTATGTAGAAAATATAAGTAAGAACGAAAACCATTTTAATTAGAAATATGTATTTACATATTAATCCGGGCCCTAGATCTATAATGTTGGTCCTTCGAGCCGGATTCGATATTTTAATAATTTAATTTATTGCTATTTTTATCGTTTTGTCAGTTCGTTTGGTGGTGGCGACGAACAGGAATCCCAAGAGGAGACAATAAACGTGTTCTCAGTGGCATCCGGGCATCTTTACGAGAGATTCTTGCGCATCATGATGCTGTCGGTGCTCAAGCACACCAAGTCGCCAGTCAAGTTCTGGTTCCTTAAAAACTACCTCAGCCCATCTCTTAAGGTATGTTCTACTCGTAATTTTAAAGTGTATTGTAATACTTACTTTTTTTTTTACTTTTTTTTGTTACCAAAAAAGTAGAAGATAACGTATTCTGTTACATACTTAATGTAATGTAAATTAATGTAATTTTCAAATGAAGCGGGATTTATATGAAATTACTCGTAAAGTGTATTGATTAGAACTAAACATCGTTGAAAATTAGCGCGATTAGGCCCCAGGTGCCCAATCGCTCTAATTCTGAACGATAATACCCAAACCGTTACGTTGTCATTTAGGTTATATTCTCATTTAAATTCTCCATTATTGGACAATCCTAGGCTCCCTAGGCATAGTTTTCAACAATTTTAACAAAACTTAAGCGAGCATTTTTCTGTAAACGAAACGTTTTATCGTTGAAAATAAGCGCGATGGGCTCCTGGGATGGCTTTGGGGTGACGTTATATGTTGTCGTAGGACATCCTGCCGTACATGGCGCAAGAGTACGGGTTCGAGTACGAGCTGGTGCAGTACCAGTGGCCGCGCTGGCTGCAGCGGCAGCGCGACCGCCAGCGCACCATCTGGGGGTACAAGATTCTGTTCCTCGACGTGCTGTTCCCGCTACACGTTAAGAAGATAATATTCGTCGATGCTGATCAGGTAATTGACATTTGAAATAATAATAATACAATACAGAAATAAATCAAGATAGAACGGTGATGTGGGCGAGTCACGCGCCGCAAAGTTGCAGCGAGATTATTCGAATGCTCTGTCAGTTTGCGTCATTATAAAATAAAATAAAATAAAAATCTTTTATTTCAGACATCACTGTGTCCATATTTAATGTTAGTTTACAATTATCTTAAAAACTATGTTAAAAGATTATAATAACAAATTACATTCATGATGGAGATTTGTTACCACTAGATTCCTCACTCGTATGTTTTTTACGATTGTTCCGAAAATCACTAACAAACCGGCGAAATGTCACACCTTCTGGCCATAAAGAATCATTCAAAAACAAAGATAGGTTGTTTTTAGGGACGTAAACAATGTAGGCACAATATTGTTTTGGTTCTTTAGAGTTCACTTTTCTCAGGTTTACGTTAATATGTGTTTTACTACAAATATATTCAGTGATATCATTCTCTGTCACATCTTTGTGTACATTATTTATAAACAGGGGGATTTTTATGTCCGCGGCTTTAAACTTCACTGACGGATCAGTAGTGGCTTTGCCCTGAGTACTAACGTAACGCTTCCTGGCCCGTTTATGTTCAACAATATTCCACTCTTCTGACGGTGGCGGCTTATCTTTCGACTGAAATTCCTTTCCTCCAGTCACTATGTCAGCTAAAGTTGCAGATTTTTTCACGAACGGGGTAGAGGACTGTTCTTTATTTTCCACACTGGTAGTAGTAGTAGATTCGATGTTATTATAAATCACCGGTGCCGCCGTGCTAGTATTATCATTCGTCGGTAATAATCGCGTCACTATGTCTGATTGCGGCGAGTGAAAACAAGAATGTAGGTCATTTGCAGCAGACTCATTCTGTTGTGATGGTGACGTGTGTTGCACTTGCAGCCTAAGCGGCCCGCTATCGAGACAAAAACTGTTTTCACAACCACCGCCTCTTTTCTGAGTAACGAAATAATCTTGCCCAGAACTATGTTTTATGTTCAACATTTCAACTTTAATTTCCTGCAATTGTTGTTGCGTTGCATGAGTGTCCTTTATATTCTGCACTTCACTTTTAAGCACGAGCAAATCTTTTAATAATCTCGATGCATCAATATGGTCAAAAGTTAATGGCGGTAGCTTCTGCAATTCTTTAGCCACAAAAACCGGTAAATCATCTGGATCGTTCTCCTTAAAAACTGCAATAACGTCGTATAGGTCCTTATAGGATTTCATTGCCTTTTTCCTTGTTACTTTACGCTGAGATACAGCGGTGAATAACAAAGTCTTGGCATTGTCAATATCTTCTTTCGAAAAGCTCGATATACACAGAGTAACTAGAGATTTTTCATCCATAATATCTTGCTTATTTTGGATGAAAGCAAGAAGTTCACAAATTACGACATTACATGACGAACACTTCAATGTAGTTGACATTGCGAAACACGGTATGCGTACGCGCCGATGCGTGCGTCCGCTCCCGAGCGCATAAGGACGCGCACTGATTCATTCCTGTCGCGCGTCATTCCTGTGTGCACTACGCTTTTGTTTTATTTTCTTTCAACATTCCTAGTTTCGACAGAATCGTCCAGACTTTAATAAAATGAAGTGTCTTCGCCAATTTTATTCTGCTACAGTTACTAGAGATCTCACATTATGAGCGAATTTATTAAAAAGATGAGATGCGTTTTCGTTATCAAAAACGATTTCGTCACCTATCTTGATTTAGTTCTGTGATCATGAACTCGGCTATGATATTTTATGTTGTCTACATATTTACATGAAATAATTAATTTTCAGATTGTACGAGCGGATTTGAAAGAGCTGGTGGAACTAGACTTAAACGGCGCGCCGTACGGGTACACGCCATTCTGCGAAAGCAGAAAGGAAATGGAAGGATTCAGGTACAGTTGCTAACATAATAATTTTAATTTGTTTGTTGGTGATATATTTGTGTGTGTCGGCCGGACGTGTTTCTATGAGAATAGTATTTTAAAGTTTTTTACCGATCTTAGGTTCTGGAAGCAAGGGTACTGGCGCAACCACCTCCAAGGTCGCAGCTATCATATCAGCGCTCTATACGTGGTGGATCTGAAGAGATTCCGTCGCATCGCCGCCGGCGACCGCCTGCGAGGACAGTACCAGGCTCTCAGCCAAGATCCCAACAGCTTGTCCAACTTGGGTATGTATAAACTGTAGGTAGGTGATGGTACGGTGTTTGAGTGCTGTTCGAAAGAGTGAGCGGGAGTGAGAAGAGAGTTGACTCGCGTCTAATGTTTATGCGGCTATAGAGATGAACTGATGAATCACGACTCCCGCGTCGCGCAAGTAGTAACACTGTAAACACCACCTAGAAAGACTAAACACATGTCTCGCTTAGCCCTCCAGATCCGCGCCGCGCCGGGCACTTAACTATCAAGTGTGATCGGCAAAATTGTGTTAGGCTACATAATCATATTCAAATTACTTAAATTACGGTGTTTGTACAACTAGATAGGATCGGAAACTGTGACAAGGTTGGCAACACAAGTAATATTTCTGTAGAGTTGCAAGCGTTTTAATGTAGGTATAATAAGATTCAATCTTATTGGCCTCTGAAAAGTTAACCACAATGGGCTTAGCCGTGCCGCACCACACATCTCTCTCACACATTTACATCGAATTTGTGTTCTGCGCATCGTCTCGCGCGTTGTTCACAGAAGTCATAAAGTTTGAATCTAGCTATACTATGGTATTTGCTTACCATTAAACCATCATCGAATAGAAAAACTTAAAATAAAAGGTATATACCACCTATACATAAACTTTAATCGAGTTGTTTCGAATTTGTAGATCAAGACTTGCCCAACAACATGATCCACCAAGTAGCGATTAAGTCGCTGCCTCAGGAATGGCTGTGGTGCGAGACGTGGTGCGACGACAACTCCAAAAAATATGCAAAAACTATTGACTTGGTAAGTGTGTGGTTTGTTACCAAAAATATTATATCTATGAAATCTCACACAGGGCCCTGTTTCATAAACATTACCGTAGTAAATTACAACGATCGTACAGTGTTCATTGCATCGCTAATTTGAAACTAGAAAATAAACTACTCACAGACACTGCAATGAATGCGATTTACCGTAGTAAATTAATAAATAAACAAAAAAAAAAATACAAATTGTAATGTTTGTGAAATAGGCCTTGGGAATCACAGAATATGGCGGTTTACTAGAAGTCGCTTACATTACGATCGATCGTCTTTTGCTTGCACATAAAATTGAAACTTATTGTATTGTACGAGCGTTCATTTTCCATTAGGATTCGCTGACTCGAAGGCCACTCGCCGATTTAATTACAGTTATATTTCGTTGTTTTATTCTTCCGATATATAAATAGATAGATAGACATTCACCCAACTAGTATTCAAATGCGGTCGGCGCGTTCGCCCACCTAATGTAAACGTGTCAACAATATTTGTGTAACTTCAGTGCAACAACCCGTTGACGAAAGAAGCGAAGCTGTCGGCGGCGATGCGCATAGTGCCGGAGTGGCGGGAGTACGACGACGAGGTGAAGGCGCTGCAGGCGCGCGTGCGGCGCGGCCTCTACCAGGCGGCCGACCACGAACAGGTAACTCGCAAACATTTTTAGGCCGCGGATTCGATGCACACTACTGCGACAGATATGGGCGGTCGCATATTGTATGAAAGGAGTTGTTCCATTTTTGTATGGAGGCTGGGCCCATTTGGGTAACCCGTGGTCATAAAATTATACTTTATGGAAAGAGAACAAAATAAGGAACCTGTCCATGTATCAATATTTTTTTTTAAACCTGCAATTTTTTTTTATTTTTTTTTAAAGTTGGATAGTTAAAAATAATAAAACAGCAACCCAAAACGTTTTTCTACCTTGGCAACATCGATTTTTTTACTGTCATATGTCACATTGATGCTGTCAGATGTCAAATAAAATGACAAATGACATATCAACGGCCAATGTAGTCATTTTAATAGAAATAAAAATGCAAAGGAATATCCCTTAACAGCCGGCAGCCGCACAAAATGGATTTTCAGGATTAAATCAACAGTAAAAACTTGTAACAAGCATTAGAATTTATTGATATACTCGGGAGAGTAAAATTAATAGTAAGACACTTTAATTTTAAAGCGAAAACATTAAGAAATACACGATGAAGAGCACCAGTATTCAATTTTTTTTATATTTTTTTATTTATGTTTGCAGGTATTAATATTTTTTTTCTTTTTGGAAACCTTGTCCCACGAGAGAAATCTACGAGAAAAAAATATATTATGGGTGTAGGAAAATAAAAAAAAGTGAACCCAGGAAAGAACGACTCCTTTCTGTCAGAAAAAATCTGACGGTTTGTATTAGACCTCGTATATTCTTAGGCCCTAAATAGACGATCAATTATATTGCACAATATTTTAACCCTTTGTAGACTCGTGTGTCATTTTTTTAACTCACTACTCTAAGGTTCGGAACGACCAAGAACTTTAAATGTCATTAATAGTACAAAGTCTTCGTTTTCCATTTGGAATACTAATAATTTTAACTTTCCTATAATCTAATCTAAATCAAATAAAAACTGTTTTTGGAAAAGCTACCGTGAACTTTAAAAGTTCTTGGTCGTTCCGAACCTTAGAGTGAGTAAAATAAATATCACACTAAGACTAGTGACACAAACTACTAGTGACTAGTGACTTTGTAGACACAAAAGGTTAAATATTGCGCAATGTTATTGCGTCGTCTAGGGGCCGCCTTAGAGTTAGAATTTTTCTAACAGTGTGGGGGTCTAATCGTCTAATACAAAATGTATACACCGAGTGCCTTCCGACGACTGTCAGAATTTTTCTGACAGCAATTTTCTAACAAGATGCGGCCGCCCTATTACAGCGACGGTGACCGATAGAGCTACATAAATTAAATTATTGTTTTTGACGCCAGCGTCTTTACCTTTAGCGAGCAAAGGGTCTTCTACAAAAAATGAATCGCGATTGTCGTACGATATTATTCGATTGATTTATTTAATTTCAGACCTTATTACTATACTAATCGTTGCAGCCTTATTATCCTGTGACGCAAAACATTAATAGCTTTTCATGCTTTTAGTAACTATATTACTGGCCTCGGCACGGATCTTGAGCGGTGACAGTTAATGCGCAATAGTACATTATGAGACAAGTTAGCTTAGGTTGCTCATTGCACACAAGGCTGTGAGTTGCAGCCCGAGCCGCAGGCGAGGGCGTAACTCGGCCGAATGTGCAATAAGCAAGAGCTCACGAGTTTCATACGACGTTTTTCAACACATTTGCACCACTAGCTTGTGACGTCACCAGATGGTAGCGCCATACAAGCACCATAAAAACATTTTAGAAAGAAACAGATACAATAATATTAACACTGCTACATACTTGTTATAGACAAATATTTACTGAGGAATTTTATTTGCAGGAAATCGAAACAAGACACGATGAAGATACCGTAGTGAGTGAAAGTGCAAGTAAGTCACCTCTTTTAATTAACTCCTTTTTATTTTAGTAGTTCGTCTTATGAGAATGAAAAAATGTTGTCTCTTTCTTTCAGATAAAGAACATGACCAACATACCGAATTATGATGAACTAAATAAATTATATTACAATTTTAGGCATTAATGGTTATTCCAATTTTGTTAGTTGAATGGTTTATAATTGGTTTGTGGCAACGTGCTCAAGTGTTTCGGGGTGAAAGTGTTGTACGGTGACGGCACGCTGGGCTTCTACGACCTGTCAAATTTCTTCAATCATTTTTAAACTTTTAAGTCGAGTAGTTTAAGGTTCAAAATTCACTGTAGATTTTTGACAGTTTTGTATAGCTTGATATGCTGCTGACTGTACATTGAAGTGTACGTGTTTATTGTAAAATACTGTTAACAGTTCACACTTACCAGTACCAGTCATTTTTTGGGGAATTTTGACATTTATTTATAAGTAGGTAGGTACGTAATATCAAACAAGCATGTGTCGAATTTATTTGTGTTTAATTTTCAAACAGTCTATCATTCTTATTCACAGTTAAAAACTGTTTCGGTTACTGAATTACTATAGTCTCTATCGTGAAATATTAACGACACTCACCAATTACGTTTTACCATTTTTAAAATAGTCATGGTTCCTCCCTATTAAATCTTATATATTCTGTAAAAGTCTAACTTTTTTATTAAACCAAAGACTACTTAAACATTATACCTACAACTTTTTTGAGTCACTGGTGCATTCCAACAGACTAATCGCGGAGTCATCGATCACCACAGAGTACATTTTAACCATGGAAAGTAATAAAATTAAACATTAAAACTAATTACTTTCCATGGTTAAAATGTATACTGTGGCGATCGATGACTCAGCGATTAGTCCGTCTGAATGCACCCACTGGTACTGTAAAAAGAGCTCTCACATCATTGATAATTAGTAGCCACATTTCATTTTTTTATTGACAAGGAATCATATTAAGCGAAACATTTTTATTTAATAAAATATGTTCAATTGCTAGCGCCTATAGCAAAAGACTAGATTGAGTGAGACTGTTTTCTTTCTTCATGAATTATTTATGTAAGGGAAAGTGATGTGATTATTAGCTTATAAGCGAAGTTTTGCCTACCGATATTTTCTATTTCCTACCCGCAAATAATTATTTTTTTACTTACTATAATATAATTTTTAATTGATAAATACTTTTCATTTAAAATCATTCACGATTTTTGTCACTATTTTTTTTTTAAATATATAAAATGAATAGTTATGTTAAACATTGTTAAAGCGGTCAAAGCTATGTAAAATAATTGCAATTTTACTCACGCCTTCAAGTAACTGTACCAGTAGCTAAACTAGTTCACTCATGTCAAACAATTTTCCTGTAAATAAAGAAATAAATGACAAAATGTCAATATTGTATTTTATTTTACATCCGGAATCAATTTATAGGTTACCTTTACCTTGTACTTTTTTCGCTGAGAATAGAATTCTCAGCTTTTAGGATGTGTATGTAAAGAAAACTGCAGTTACTAAGTACGAATTTTATTTACAACGAAATATACCTTAACATTACAGATATAACATACATTATTAATTTCCTGTAAAATAAATAATTAGTTTGTACATCTAACCCATTAATTGAATGTTTCTAAAGTAATTTAAGAACACTCTGAAAAAGGTCTTTAAATTACACAGATATAAAGGTTTCAAAATATTTGAAAATCACAAGATTAAATTACATTAATGGGGATCCAAAAGCAAAGCTATTCGCAGATGGCGCCAGCGGCGACTCGACCGCTATCAATGGCTTTGATTGGTTAAAATACGTCACAAATGACATTTGATCAAACGATTTTAGGACAGTCGCTTGTGGCGCCATTTGTTCCTCAGTATACATCCCTGTAAACAGTAAACTGTTGCAGGATAATAAATAACTTAAAATCATTGATATATACTTAGTTAGGTCTACAATTTAGAAGTCAAATATTTACATACATATTAGTTAATTAAATTCTACAAAGAGCATAAGGTATTACGAACTACATCTATTTGTGCAAAGCAATATTTATAGCGTCAATGTGCAGTACTACATTACATTTTTATATTTTCAAACATTTATTGTCATAAAGATTTAAAATGATGGATATTATTTTAATGATTTTCAAACGATATGTTCTGAAAGAAATCCTTAACAAAATTATGCTTGCTAAGTACTGTTATGCGATGGTACTTTCGACATTTTCTACTTTTTTATTATCTAAACTTACTTACTTCTTTATTATTTATGACATACTACTCACTACTCATACACAGATTTGTATAAGAAAATATAAAATCATTCAATAAATTAAGAAATGACTAGTAGTCATAGCTATAACAATATTGTTTGGTGAACTCACTCTTTGGCATATAAATTAGACCAAATTGTCTGATAAAAGGATTAATTTAGTCGCTTGCTACGAATAACCAGCAGTTAAATTAAATAAGTTAGTATTAATAATTTACGAGGCGAACTACTTTATTCCACTGACACAAGATATAGGCACGGAGAGAAGTGGTCTTTGGAAAAGTGTTTCTATACCATAAATCCTGGTGAAAAAATAATGCCTGGATTTGATTGGGAGAAGTGGAAAATTATGTAAGTACGATATTGTTTCCAGTTTCGTTTGTTTCAGTGTATCTGTTACAGTTAAAGTGCTAAGTTAATCGGTTAGAGTGCACATTTACTAGTTAATCTGCAGATTTACGCAGGTTGAATCAGTTAAAATGCGAAAAATGGTTCATTCTGTACATTGATAAATCTACAGATTAACGACCAAGGATAAGTTAAAGTAAGAAAATAGGTTCTTTAATTAAAAAAACTGTAATCACATAAAAGGGGGTAGACACAAAAGCTTAGTAATGCGACAAAAATCACGTGCCGTGCAGCCGCCAGAAAACGTTTTTGTAAAATCTACTTTCAATAGGTATAGGTCTTTAACTTAAATTTCCTGAAGCCTTGGCTATTTCACTCACTGTCTTCCGCACTTTAACGGTGTAGCATCCGTTAATAAACTGCACCGATCAATTTAACGTGCAGATTAACTAGTTAATTCGCATAATAACGGATTCCGTAATTTAGCGGTAACATATTCATTTTAGAGATCAATTGTGTTGCGGTAGTATGGGCGAAATGTATAGGTATTTGTCCAGTTTAGTTAGAACTTGACGTAGGTGGTATATTAGAGAGATCAGTTGCAGTAGTGGTCCTCTGTGGTGAGGCGGCAGAGCTGGCAGTCGACGCGGCAGCACCAGTGGTAGCGGCAGTGGCAGCGCTCCAGCCGCGACGAGCGCACCGCGCGCCGCCCGCGCCCGCAGCACAGCCGCCCGCACCCGCCCGCCAGGCCGCCCAAGCTCGCGTTGCATTTCCTGCGAAACGGTGTGAATGTTTAAAAGAATTAAGTGCGTGTGCACATTTCGCGGTGATACATGCTTTTGCTTACAGGCTTTCGGGTGATAAGCGCCATAACGCACTAGCGGCCGACCGCAAGGGGCGGCTGGCCGCTCGGTTCAATTTTAATAGAACCGCCTGTGGCGGTTGCATATAAAAATGAAGAAAACGGCTGGCTGCAACCGAGTCGCAACCGCCACTGCGTACGAGGGCTAAGTGATGATATTGCTGAGGGTGGAAGCGACTTAACTGATTTCGAATACCCTGAGGAATTGGTTAGAACACATTTTTTCAGACTGATATGCCGGCTGCATCGGGAGAGGTAGTGGTAATTACCAAAAAGCAAACCCAGGAGTCCCGAATCTGACTAACACAGCAGTAGGCTGGACGTGACGTCGTATAGCAGGCACAGTCGCAGCGGTATAGAGGTTTTTCTTACCTGCCGTGTGTGCCGAGCGATCCGGCAGCGACGTCCGGTTCGCAGTAGTCGGGGCTGGGCGTGACGTATCGCAGGCGCGGGCGGGTGCGGTGCGCGGCGCGGCGGCGCGGGCGCAGCGGGCCGGCGCGCGCGGCCTCCTCCGCGAGCGCCGCGGCCACGCGCGCCAGCGGCGGCAGCGCGCGCCAGCACGTGCGCACCGAGCACGACCCAGACACGCCGTGGCAGGTGCACTTGGTGCGCATCCCGCTCGACACCGCCTGAGGCGAGTTGTTGTTGTTATTCAGTCTTAAATAAGTTTTAATGTTTGTTTCTGTTTAATATGAACCTTCTAGAATCATTACTTTGACGTAACCAGGCTTCTTTCATTATGTCTTTCTAAATTTATGTTTACAGTTCAAAATGCATGCTGTGTTCTCACTAGTTAAGAGACTACATAATCATGTTTTTTTACAGCTTGCTTATTATTATACCTATGTATGATGTTTGTTTCAAGTTGTGAACCAAGTAAAAAAAAATATGTAGACGCACGATAAAAGCCAATTTTGTATACAGGTGTCAAAAAATTTGCCACACAAAGGGAAAGTACCTTAATTAATATTGAAGTTAGGAGATTTTAGTAAAAGAAGACTTCATTTTAATTTAAAAAATATTTGGAACTGCATTCAAAAAATTTTGAAAAAACGCCTGCCTTAACTATGAATCGAACCCACCAAATATGAAAAAAAAAACTTTTATTTTTACGATACCGATCGAAAGGGTTACTCATAAACGCTTTGTAAGGCCATACAATTTTACATTTAATTTTATAATGTATGGTATCGTATTGCGATTTTTAGTTCCAATAATTATTAAAAATAAAATGAAGTCTTTCGGTAAAATTTCCTATCTTCAATATTTATAAGATACTTTTCCTCCGTGTGGCAAAGTTTTGGGACATCCTGTATACTGTATTTATTTGTTAATTTTGTTTTCTCTTTGTACAAAAAGTCTCAATTTATTAAGGGGAATATATAAATGCACTTTAAAAATAATGTAACACACTTTAAAATGTTTAGGTTCAAAATTTATCGAATGAACTATAAAAAAAATTGTTGACACTATAAATATTCTAAGCTTAAAAATTAATACTTTGCACTATACAATTTAACTGCTTAGCTTAAAAATTAATACTTTGCAACATACAAATTAATTTTATAACTTTAGGGCTGGTAAACAGACGATTAGGTGCGACGACGAACGGGCGCAGCGAGAGAGGAGTCGAGGAGGAGGTTAGGTTCCATTATCACCAACAACGCCAGAACCGACCTGCTGGCGTGTATATATTATGCCACAAGTTGTTATAGTTATAATCTTGCCATCTCATTTTAACTGTGGTAAGTCTGACATGGTTGGACAGAAACTAAATGGTTTCGGAGTTGGGACACAGTTATAGTGCAAACCATTATTTTTGTAATTAATAAAAATACAGGTTTGACTAGTTCGGTTTCAGACGACACCGTGTACACCGCTGCGCTGGCTCCTGGGTCAAGCAATATCCGTACCTTCCTCCCGAATCTTCCGTTGAGTAGGTTAGCGGAGGCGATGAGCGGGCGCAGGCGCTCGAGCCGCGTGCGCAGGTCAACCTGCGGGTCGAAGCGCGGATCGTCCGCCGCCATGCGGTACTCGATGTTGCGGTAGCGACCTCTATCTTCGTATTCGTATCTAGACAAATAGGTTTATGTATTTAGCGGGTTGTTTCAACGTAACAAAGTAACTGAAAAAAGCAGTACAAAAACGTGTGCAAGTCTTAGTTCGTACCAAAGTTTTAAGATACTTACCATCTTGAAAGCTCTGGAAATCTCAGTGAAAATTACATAGATACTTTAATAAACATAGATAGATTGGCGAACTTCATAATAAAAATAGGTAATACTATTTCACTATTACAAGTGAATAAAAAATATTGACGATTCAAAGCACTTATTTTTTTAACTTTGAGTACTTACCTTTAAAAAAAATCCAGCTATTTTTATCAATTACCTTGATCTGAACCGTTTCCTCGTGGGCCTGCCGCGTCGGGGTGATCGCGGGAGGCGTTTCCTCCCCTTTCTTCCCTTCCGACCGCTCTTTGGGGCAGCCGTTATGTTGGCCGGGGCCGGCTGATCGTCTACCAGGATAACGATTGGGGCAGCGGTCGTGGATTCGGGGGGGTACGTCGTTGTGGGGTCGGTTGTCGTTGTCGTCTCCAAGTCCAAAAAGTCTTCGATTTTCCCGTCTCTTACGTCTATCTCATGGGCGTCCAAGAACTGCTTCGCGAATCTTAAAATAAAAATGTATTAATGTTGCAGATTTTTTTACTCACAACGGTACGAAGAAGGTATAAATGCGTTTTGGGTAAGTGTGTTATCTTGGGAACGGCTGGGCCGATTTTTAAGATAATCATCTGCGCTGCGATTCATTTAATGATGTTTTGATGGTACTAGCAGTTTGTGATATGTGGCAAAGCTAATGTGTACAAGTTTGGGTGGACCACACATGTTATCTTCATGAAGTTTTTTCTTTGGAATTTTTTAAATTTAATTTCCTCACCTCTAGAAAATCACTTAAGAACTCACCTCTCAGCCCACTGGTAATTGTCTCCGCAGCCGCCCCACTTGAAACGCGCGTGGGGCTCCGCTGGCGTGAGCTGCGCCTGTCGCGGCGGACGAGGTGGCGCGCGGGGCGGCGCTGCGCACGAGCACGCGGGCAGCGAGCCCGCCGCGCACGCGCGCGCCACCGACCACACCAGCGCCGCCGCAGACATCGCGTATACGTACGCCTGCTCTCTTGTACCTACGGACGTGCAGTGAGGTAAGCAAATCTGCTGAAGCATTTTTTTACAATTTTTTTACACATCGGGATAGTGCTTGGCCTTCACCTCACCTGATGTCAAGTGACGATAAGGCCAAATGTGGACGCGCACTACACCCGGAATCCTCATCACAGAGGAACTGGCTATCTACCTCTAACTGCCGGAACACAACAATTTTGTTGTTATGGCGTCAGCCTTAGGTAAGATGGTGGTAGCTAGCCAGGCGGACTTGAAATAAACCCTACCACCAACCAAACCGAGTACAAAATGTACCCCCCCTGGGAATCAAATCCGAGGCCCGGTGCCCCTGCGTCTTATACGGCAGGGTGAACCACTAGACCACAGAGGCGGTTAAACTTGACTTAGCATGTACGAGGCTCAGACTCGAAATCGAACCCGCATTTGCAATCCGCGGGTTTTTGCTCTAACCTATTTAACTTCTGGGACTCCAGATGACTAGTCGAATCTATCTTGTACTTTTATTATAATTTAATCAATGATATTATAATTATTGTAATATCATTGACTTTAACTGTACCTTAATGAGATAAACTCGACAATGGAAAGAAATATTTTAAAATATTTATTTAGGTTTTTATCAATAGAGATGGAATTAAAAATTTATAAGAAGACAACAAAAAAAACTTGCAGTCGGCGCGTTACGTTATCGTTATTTTATTAAAACTCTTTATTGTACTACAATAAAATGATGTACAAGAGGCGGACTTAATGCTAAAAGCATTCTCTCCCAGTCAACCTTTAGGGAACAGGGGTGCGATTGCGTAAGTATCGTATTCATTTGACAGTTCATATCGTATTCCATCGGCTGCAATTTGTATGGGATGACATATCTTATGATACAATATGAACTGTCAAATGAATACGATTGACTTTATGCAATCACCTAGCAGATAGCCACAAATGCGGTACATTTAATAGTGTAGGTATAATAATATACATTCAATATAATAAATACAAACATATATAATACATAAATACTTCTACAATAATATGTAATATATATAATATATTACTATATTACTGGGTATTTTTAATTGATATTTTACAGGCAGACTGGGAGCGTTACTAGATATACGAAATTTAATTTACTGTCGCATTGTCCTCTCCACTTTGTATATATTTACTCAACACAACAAATCAAAATAATCATACAATAGATAGAATCATACATCAGAAAACATACAGCGCGCTTCGTGTCCAATACAACGATGCGCTCAGGATATTGTTGCGAAGGCCTAGATATTGCAGTGCATCAGCAATGTTCGCGGAGGTTCGAGCTGATGGCTTCCACGCCGTTATGCGTAAACGCTGCGCCTCGACGCTGGCGCGTCTGCGTGCCTCACGCAACTCCATCCTGAGCACCATCGCCGACCACTGGGACTCGCCTTTCTTGCGCCACTGGGTTCACCTGCATGCTTCCGCCTAGCCACCCCTTGAGATTGTTATATGTTATATGTAGATATGTTATAATGAATATTAATTTAATTAATTTAATAATGAACATTTAATTTAATAATATTATGTACTAACCTATCTTTTAAGTTCAATTGTTACTAACCATTATGAGTCATTGTTTCTCGAAATAAAAAAAATTGAATTGAATTGAATAAAAGGAAAAGCAAAATTATAATGATGATGATTTTCACATTATGCTCATTATAAGCCTTCTAATAGAAAAGCGTGAACGTTTCTTTTAAAGGAGAACTTGCTGTGAGATCTCCTAATAGCTTCAGGAGCTAGCTCCTTATAGCTTCAGTTAATTCCCTTTATATTCATCATATTTCTTACACAATATGAAGTCACGTAAAGTTATCACTATTATTTTCTGCATTTTCCATTGAGTACCTCTCCCTCACCTCTCCCCTCTCCATCAATTTTTTCACGTCCATTGCTCCAAAGAGTATAATGCATTGCTCTCCTATTTATATGCGTTTTATATAAAAACTCCCTTAGGAGAAGAGTTACGACGTTTTTTGGTTAGAAAAAAAAATGTGTATAATTATGTATTTTAAGAATTGGCTTAGAAAGCTCTTTCATTTTCATACCGCATACGATAGGTTAAAAGGACAATAAAAAATATATATTCATACATAGTCACTTTTTGAAATGATTTGGTTTAATTAAAAACAAGTGATATATTTTTAGCCCTTTCATTTGATGCCACACACGAGGTTTCGGAACAAAAATTGTTTAAAAAACAAAAAACCGACTTCAAAAAACCTGCCTCTAAAAAAAAGGAAGAAATAATATACAAATCATTAGATACGCATTATCATTGTTATAATGAAACACGTCTATTAAAGTCGGGTGAGGCTGGAGAACATCTTCCTTTTTTATTCTAAAAGCCCCACCCGACTTCAATTGACGTGTTTCATTATAACAATGATAATGCGTATCTAATGATTTGTATATTATTTCTTCCTTTTTTTTAGAGGCAGGTTTTTTGAAGTCGGTTTTTTGTTTTTTAAACAATTTTTTATTTTTTTATTTTTAGTGTAAGTACCTTCTGCATTAGGTAGTGTAGGTATATTATTTAGGTAGAAAAATCGGCTCAGCTAAACGTGAGATAATCGCGGAGAAACATACATACATACAAACTGAAAACTTACCTCCTTTTTTTGAAGTCGGTTAAAAAGACTACACAACGGTATCCCTTCCCAACATAAAAAATCATCTAATTCGGTTCATAAATAACAAAGTTGTCAAGTTAGTTGATTTAATATCATAGTATTTTCAGGATTACTTGTAAACTACTGAACCGATTTGAAAAAAAAATAAATGGGACCATCTCGCAAGAAAACTCAATCGAACAAAAAAAAAATTATCGAAATCGGTCCATAAATGTCGAAGATACGCGCGAACAACGATAAAAAAAAAAAAAAAAAAAAAAAAAAAAAAAAATACAATCGAATTGAGAACCTCCTCCTTTTGATGAAGTCGGTTAAAAAATCTTTCCCATACCAACTGTTACTACGGACAAGAAAAGGGTATCACTTTGTATTTAATTTTGTAATAAGGAAAAATAAAAAAAAAATATCTTTGCCATAAATATTACGTCAGAAAATTAAAAGCAGTGCGCAGTGATTTGTCCATCAGCCATTTTTGATGTCCCCACTGCGGGGGCACAGGCCTTCCTTATGGGTGGTAAGGAGGATGGGCTATAACCCACCACGCGGGCCCAATGCGGATTGGTGGGTGTTAACGACTGCAAATGCAGCCGGGACCAACGGCTTAACGTGCCTTCCGAAGCACGGAGGAGCTCGAGATTATAAATTTTTGGTCACCCATCCCATGACCGACCCTTGCGAACGTTGCTTAACTTCCGCAATCGCTGGGCCAGGCGCTAAACCACTGCGCTACCGAGCTCCACCGGCGCAGTGATTTAACAGTACTTATTAAATAATGAGTCTTCCACAGTCGAGTCAGGGCGATACGATCTATAATTGCGAATAATCTAGTCGTGTAATCATGATAGAGCCCGCACGGTCTTCGGGCCGCGGGACAATGGCAGCCAGCACGCTTATCACTCGGCCAGCGTCTCGCGTGGGTGCACCGCTCACGTTATCGCCGACGGCCCTTCCCCACCCCACGCACCACCCAACACTACCCCCTCCACGCTTGATTCATGCGTGTAATTAAATCTTTTGTCCGTCTCGCTGTAGCTCAACCCTCGCCGCTGATCGCATTGTAAGCCGAGACTTCGGTAGCCTTCGCAATTTAACAGACGAAAGATAACTTTTCACAAGAAAAGTTTCGTCGCATCAATAAGGATTTGTGGATTGATCTACGTTTTCTATTTCGAGTCGGAAAGCCGTTATATCTTATTGTTTACCGGCTTAGCGATGAGACCCGATTACTCGACTATCGCGTATTTACAGTGCCGAGTTAAAATAAATAGCAAGTTCTATGCGAGACACTTAAAACATGTATTTGTGACTAAACCGCCGTCGAGCTAGTCTGCCGTTACATGCAACCCTCTTCTATACCTCCTTAACATAATTGCACGGGTTTTCCTCGTGAATCGTCTTCATTTGAATAACATAGCAGTTTTATAGAGCACTTTATGTTCGTGTAGGCACATGCAATAACTTTTCTCTCTTACCATACACATGCCCTTATTTTCCACTTTCCTAGTTTTCGAGATAAGTGGATTTAGGAGAGCTTTATTTATTTCATAAGCCGAGTATAAGAAAAGAGATAGTCTCAGTATATGAGATTTTTCTTGTCGCCTTACTAAATCATGAAGTAGGTAATAATAAGAACAAGACGTAAGTACTAGGGAATGCAAAACCGAAGTGAAATGAAAACCGGTTTTTTTTTCGGTTTTGAATCCAAAACCGGTTAAAACCGGTTTTAAAGAAAACTATTGGAACAAGTGCAATACTACATTTTTATTAATTTGGTTTACAATTTTAAAAGTATCCCAATTCACAGTTTGTTAAAAAAATGCACAGTTAACAAGAAAATTACAATTTTACACAATTTATTGTGACGCCCATCGATCCTGCTTCTAAATGATCAAAAACTTCTATGGTATGGGACCAACCCAGGTTTGAGACTAAAAAGTCAGACATCTAAAAAACCTTTTCCCATTTATTTCGTAGGAAACATTGCAGGTCCTTAAAAAGAATTTGTGTATCTAAAATACAAAAAATATAATAAAAGTCAAATGATCACGTAGACGTAATAAGCTTCTAGCTAGCAAATCTTAACGTACTAAATTAGAGCTCATTGTTTTCTTATAAATAAAACAAAAAATATATATCAAGTCTTTTATTATTGGCACTAACGTATTTTTTATAATTGAACAATTTGCTTTCTGAATAAATCAATTAAAAATGTTATAAAAATCTAACAGTAATAAAACTTCTTGTTAGAAAATAGTAATTTGGTCGAAGAGGTCTCTACGATTAATATCTTTAAAAAATGACACCATACGCTTGATTTATTTTGAAAATATTGTATGTATTCCAGAGCTAACTGCAAAAAAAATATTTTTTCAATTAAGTAAGTAGTTCTATAAATAATCCATTTTATATGTATATTAATAAAAATCCTTAAATGTAATTACATGAGTTTCTTGACAGACTGTACCATCTGAATTTATCTGAAATATTATTATGCTATTTAGTTTTTGTTAACTTATTTAAATCTATAAATGTATTTAATTTAACAAATGTCACTACATAGTATAAAACAAAGTCACTTTCCACTGTCTGTCTTGTCCCTATGTAGGTATGCTTAGATCTTTAAAACTACGCAACGGATTTTGATGCGGATTTTTAATAGATCGAGTGATTCAAGGGGGTATAATACATAGTGAAAAACTCTACACCGAAGCAAAGCGAGGGCGGGTCGCTAGTCTATCAATAAATATAATTATAATGTCCCCCGACTGCAATGACACTAGTCATTTAACTTTTTAGTTCGTTTTTGGCACGGCAATTGTTTTTCAATATTTTTTACATTTTAGTGACAAATTATATAGTTTTGGAATGTGCTCATCAAGGCTTCTCATTTGATGCCCATTTTTTCACATTTTAAAGTTGCGTCATGCAGCCGCCATATAGATTTTTTTTCAAAAAAGTATACCCAGTGTCACCCGGAAAGATGTAAGGATTCTAACAACACCCCATACATCTAAATCCGTTAAGGCATTTAGAAGTTATATATACTTTTAAACTTTCGCGTTGCATTTTATTAGATTAGGAACACAGGTTTTAAACGCGTTCTTTCCACTGATCGCCATTTTTATTCACGAGTCGTACGTGAAGCGATTGAAATTAAAAAACATCCTAAAAACTTCAATCGGGAAGATGGCCACAAATTATCTGCAGTGTGGAATCCAGTAATTACAAACGCACTAACTCTTTGTTCGCGGTCGGCTAACAACCAGAATACGGCTATGATACGGAATAGGGACACCGTTAGTATAGTGTGCGGCGGTAGTTGGAAAAACTGTTCGACGGTGGATGAAGATTGCACCGCAGAGGAGGAGGCGTAACACCGCAGCTCCAGTCAGCCCGTGACCACGGCCGATGCAACTCGGTCGAAACGTCGGGATAAGGTAGGTGTCCAACACCTATGTTTAGTTTAAAAACGCGTTAAAAACCTGTGTTCCTAATCTAATTTAGAAGTTATGGTGGAATAAAGTAACTCACATACCCACAAACATACATGAACCCTGAACACATAATTCACTCCTTTTTTGGGCAGACATGTCATGTAATAACAACTTTTTTTGCTGTATTAATAATAAATATCCATATTTTACTTACTTACTCGCTATAAACACCTTCGACCCGTAAGCAATCAATCAAAATGGGGCGGTGCATTTTCGTTTTGAATGTATTGCAAAGCATGAAACTTTAATAAAAAAACCGAAGAAAACCGGTTTTTCGTTTAAAAAAACCGGTTTTATTTTGCTCGTGAAATCAACCGAAAAACCGGTTTTTTCAGTTTCGGTGAAACCGGTTTGCATTCCCTAGAAAGTACCTATTTATTAAATTCGATACGATTTTACTCGATCGATCCAATTTTACGGCACGCCAGAGAAAAATGTTGCCAATTGCATAGTTTTCATACTTCGTTATTAATACAAAGTCGGGACTTAGATAATTATAGAGTTTAAGCTTCCTAATGAAAAGTTATTCTTTGTTCATTAGTGCGGCGACCGCAGACTTTATTCGCTTGGTAAAACTTTTAATTGAAATGTATCAAGTTCACTTCGAAGATTCCTAACGGTTTTGTTTGCAGCCGACAACGTTCCGTGTCAATTAATTTCCTAAAGTGGGCAGACGGTCGGAGTAGTGACCAAAAACAATGCTCGTATTTCGTAGTCGCTCGCATCCGGCTGGCTGTCGACACAATGTCTGTGGCGCTGGAACTAGAAAAAACTTGGCCATTGTTTGTCGCCTTTTCTATTTCCTAACTTTTCAGATAGTTGTTTTTCACTGTCGCCGCTGGTTGTACGAACGAACGATGCTAAATTACTTATCTATGTTTTCTTAGTATTAGTTGTTTACCAACTTTCAAAGTAAAGATAAGATAGTAAGTAGGTATTGGTACATAAGTACTTATTTTCTCAGTACGGTAAGGCCAGCTTTTTGCTAATTATTTATTAGATCAATGTGCGTGATGTACGTCTACTTGGCAACAAAAAGGCCTTATGATCTGTTACTGTCGCCGTTCGACAAAGATCAATAAGGCACGCTCCGGGCACCTCGCGGCCCCGGGTTCGTGCCGAGTTGGCATCGCGTGACGTCTTCCGTTATTTAATAATTTCTTCCTTGCTCATCCGTTTGCCTTTGTTGTTAAAACGTAACTTTTGTTGCCGTAAAGTACTTCCGCGTATTGCCAAAAAATGTGTTTCCTTATACCAAGATTTAAGACGATATGATGACATGAAACATTCGAAATCGCTATACAATCTAAATCAAAACAAAAGGCATAAAGTTTTATTTCCTGATCCAAATAACGAAGGAGGTCGAAGTCAACGGTTTTTTTTCAAATAAAAGGGCGGTGAATCTATTCACCGATTCGGCCGAGAACAAAGGACTAATTTAAAAATTAATTGCCCGCGAAGTAATAAATAAACCGTGGACGTGACATGTAAATAAAAAGAATGGTCGGTGCGGAACGGTAGAGCGCCGCGTCGGAAGAAAGGGCCCGTCACGGCGGCCGCGCCCGCACAATGCCCCGCTGATTTAAAATACTCGACAAACTTGCATTTCCTTATCTTTCATTACTGTCGGAACTCCTAGCCGCTCTAGACGGCATCCATAAGAACATTGTGACACGTTTTATAAATTAAACGTAGATAAATGTATTTACTGCGATTTAAAACTTTGGAACACTGTTCGTGATGGGTCGGCTTACGTAACTTGGTGCTACTTGTGCCAGTTAAATGTAACATTTAACTAAATACTGCTACTGACATTTTTAGTGAATCCTTGAAAGTTCCAAAATAGTTTTGCAAAGTGGTGTATTTTAAATACAATTTGTTGGAATACTTAAGTACTAACTGAAAAGGGTAGATTAAGAAGTATAGATATAAATATTGGTGTTCACAAATTGTAAAGCTTTTTATTTTTGATGATTGAGTAAGTACCGAAGTTTTTCGTCACCTACGTTATGCATCTGTAATTGTTCATTGTAGGTATGTGAAAGATATCATAAACGCTGACTGGATTTAAGCGCTGCTGATAAAATCGTATACATACTCGGATGAAACCACTTCTGTAAATAGTTAATATCTTGCCAAACTGCGAAATTGATGATTTTGGGTCAAAGTGTATGAGCACATTGCACATGCAAATACTCACCCGTAAGTAAATCGGGCGTGTATCGCGGCGCTAGCGCGACGGAGGAGCAGTTCCAGCGCTCGCCGGCGTGCGCGGCGAGGCAGGCGGCGCGCGCGAGCCTCGCGGCCGCCGCCACGTGCGGCATCGCCGACGCCTGCCGCCGGCACACGCGCCCCTGCACGCCCCATAGCGCTCCATCATGACGCGCCGACACACACTCACTCTCAGTCCAGTTGCCTTCGCTCTCATGCAACGCTCTACAAACAAATACAACATTATCACAACACATTCGAAACGCTACAAAAAAACTCCAGTTTTCATACCTACTGTATTTGTTTTGGATTTCGTTGATGTCTTTTGCTTAACAGTTAGAATTTAAAGAAAATACAAGTTTCCTTTATTTTCACTTTAATTTACATGGCAGTGCTACGACTTCAATAAATATTTATTTAGATACGTGCAAAAATAATGCTAATTTGCTACGAATAATACGGTAAGTTATTTTGGTGTTTTTGGTCTATCTGAATAAGATGCTTGAGGCCCGTCGTAGCGGCGCGCTAAATCAGGCCGCTGGCCGCTTTGGAACGCTTCACACATTTCGTACAAGTAATTAGGGAGGAAGTCGCCCGACTCGCCGTCCCTACGGCGTAGCAGGCGGTACGCGTCGCGTAGACTCGGCTTCGGAGCGAGGCGCATTTCCAACTCGACGGCCGATGGAAAATGCGCTGCTAAGGAATAAACAATTTCCAAGTCCGATGGCGGCGGATTTAAATGTCTGTAATTAGAAACTTTGTGTAGAAAATATTCGGACATGCTCATTCTCGTATTTGTCTCGTCATATTTTCCCAGTTTCATATCGTAGAGCACTGATTTTTGTCTGTCCGGACCCCAGAATTCCTGTTCAAATGAATCATAAAACGATTCAACGTCCTTAAATTCATGTCTGAAGCATCTGGCCCACATGAGCGGCACTCCGTCGAGACAAGATATTATGAACTGCAGTTGTTTGTCTTGGGACATGTTTAGTTCGGATATGTAATATTTGACGTTTTCTATAAAATCCATGGGGTGTGTATCTCCAGCATCGTCGAAATTAGGTCTCCTGTTCAATGAAGCTACTAGCCAGTCACTGAATTCTTCTGCCGATAGCTGTATGGGGTGTTTGCTGGAACTGTCACTCTTTTCATCGTCAATTTCTTCAATTTTCGGTTGTGCATCTCGTGATGTGGAAGGCCTATCTAATCCTCCATCCACAGACTTCCCCAAGTTGGGAAGCGACATGTGACTTCTTAATCTTGAAGATGGCATATCTCTGAATACATCTTCTTGGCTTGAGAACCGAACCCCAAATCCGAGTGTGGTCGGTTTATACATGGTGCTGTAAAGTACTGAAGGGTCTTTCTTTGAACTCTCTTCCTGAGATTTTTCTTTACCGATTGAGGAGGATATCTTATCGACCATTTCGGACAGGTTTGTTACCGATGACTTGATTTGACGCAAGTCAACGAACAAACTCATTTTATCATAACATTAAGTATCTTCATATTTCTCAAGTTTTTCAAACGTGCTGCAAGAAAACATCAGTTCTTTTAATTTGATCGTACACATTTTAAAAACTGGAAGCACAACGTTGCAAGTATTTAAGTCATTGGTCGTTATCATCTTGATTAATTTTCAATAATAGTACTTTATGGACTTTTGCTTTAAAAATATTTATAAAAATATAAAATTATTAAATTAATTAGGTATGTCATTAAATCAGAAACGATATCTTTTCTGCAAATTGACATCTTGAAATCGATGTGATTCAGTGAGCAGTGATTTATAAAATTAGGATCATGGATTTACAAAGTGCAAGTGCGGGCTAGTAAGTTGGAAGCGGTAGGCTCACGTGCGGCGGCGGCGGGCGGGCTCGCGGCACTACCCGCCGAGCGACGGGGGCGGAGTACTTACTTTTTATACAGTTTACGTTACTATAACTGGGTTATCGTAGGAATATTAAATTCCATTGACGTTCCGTTACCTCCAAGGACACGCCGATACTTTTTGTTAGGGGACATCTGTTCCCAATCTCGATCGCGCCCTATATATTGCGTAACGCAGCTTTTAATACACGTCAAAAGTCAAAACCGATAGAGGACTGATTTTGCTACGAAGTTCAAGTTCTATATTTATGTTGGTAATTTATTGTTTGGTTTTTCGTTCGAGGCTATAACTACATTGCCGCCAAGTGACTCATTTGAAATACATAAAATAACATTCCCTTACCCATTCATAATTTGTTCCCTCCCCTCAGCCATGGACCAAGATTCTTGGTCCATGCCTCAGCTAACACAAGGTCTGATTTTTTTTTTTATTGAAGATGGAACTGGAAAATATCAATGATTTTCGTTTTGCAATGTAAACCTTAATTCTATTACAAACTGCAATTTCAAATTGTCTCCAAGGATGCCAAGGATGTGGTAATGACTTAACTGTTTTGCTTTTTTAACTAGCTTTCGCCCGCGACTTCGTTCGCGTGGACATTCGAGGAAATCCTTTGGGTAAAGGTCCTCAGAAATTCCTCGCATACCAGAATGATCAGAATAAAATATATTTTATGTTATTCATCAAAATCCGATTGATTACACAACAAGCAAAAACGTCATATAAGTTCTGACTTGCACGACTTTAAGTTGGATAGTAGTCTTATAATAGTAATGAGATGACTGCTAGGTCCTATAGACGTCTTAAATATAACTTTTTAGTCGTGCGACGAATATGTCATAATAAACTGGTCATAGCAACGTCGGCAAGACTAAACTATACGACGTTGCATTAAAGTTTTAGCTAAAACGTATGTATGACTTTGTAGTCGCATGTCGCATTTGAGTCAAGTTTTGACTTTTAAAGGACGTATAATAAAATGGCGGCTTCAAATAACCTTAAAATTACTTTTTGTCTTCAAAACGTCGTATAGAGATAAGTGTGCGACAAAATTAACATGGCTGACATTTTTCGAATTAGACATAATTTTATTAATATTTTTTTATGTTTCAAACGCAAAATTACGAAGGGGCGTGAAAATATGAATAGTATTTATAAACTTTGATTCCCAGTCGAACTAATCGGTATGAGAGACAGACACCAGTTAGCAAGTTATGAAAGTTATATAATACTCACCTTTTATTTCCTTGTAATTGATTTATTTCGCACTCAGATCTCTAAACATAACCACAGACACGAGTCACTAACGAACATCAAAAATCAGTTGTACAGTTGTTGTTGCTTGACTCAAATAAAACGTTTTCGTCATTCAAAAACATCTGTACGACCACAATATAACGAAAAAGTCGTTGTAAAGTTTTGATGCGACTACTGTACGATGAAAGTGGTAATCTTGTGACTTTTGTATGACCATTAAACGACAATGCAGCAGGTCGTATAAAAGGGGCCCTTTTCGCGTTGAGCAAACGTTATTATAACGTTAGTGTGACCTATCTTTGGCGACCAGTGGTAATAAGATAACGTTCGTACGACCATTGTACGACGTAAAATTGTTAGTTGGGTAAAATTAAGATGAATGAGATGGAAAATAAGAACGGTTCGTGACTTATGAAATATACTTCAAAACTGTGATAGTAAAATGTACTCGTATTTATCTCCAATGTCTATCAATGTTTACTAAAAATCTAACTACTTATAATATAATTACCTATAAACTAACAATTAGTGAAATTACCAAGTAAAGCAAGTAGGTAACTCTGCTAACCTATATTTGTAGTGTAACTGGAATGAATTTATAAGCACGAAGGGTTGGTAACTGTCTAAATAAATAGGAATGTGGAATAATATTTCGCTTTTGCATGAATAATTGCTTTGTTTCGCTAGGAAATCCGATATCTGTGAAATGCTATGGGGGATTAAGGGCGCACGCGACGTCACTGTTTGGAACGTCAGCGGGACAGGAGCGTTTGATAGTCGATAGGCTTGCGTGCGACGGCGACGGGCGACGAAGCGCGGCTGGAAGCGGCTCGGGCTGCGATGCGATACCACCCTGGGACGATTCGCACAACCACGTAATTGCAATTGACTCCGTCGTCCGGACATCCAGTCACGGTACTACGGGCACAAAGCTTCCGTAGCCGTGTTCTATTATGGTTAATTCATGTGGAATGCAATTGTTCCGTTCTCGGGCCTTGTGCGCCCGGGGTATTATCGCATTCGTCACGCCGCGCACGTGTACATTGGATCTAATAAAATAATTCCCGTATCAAATTTTACGCGTCTATCTCGATCTAAATAGTAGACAAAGAGCCCCGCGGAGGGTAGGGAATTCGCTTTGTCATAACTGGTCGGGCACACAAAAGAGCGCCGAGTTTTTTCATGGGCGGCTTTGAAACTTGTGTATGCAGATAATTTTAAAATGATCCGTCAAGTTACAATGTTATTTTCCTACTATTGTTATTATGGGGTCATGTAAGTAATTGAAATTTTATACCTACGTGATTTAAAATTGACAATTGCAGAAGCAAAATACTTTGGACGTTATAATTTGAATGGTATCTTAAAAAATGCTTTTGGGTAGATATGCCAGCCGAAAGATAATGTGAAAAGAATTTTCCGGCCCGCTTCCCAGGACGCCTCCGCCGCCCGCCCCTAAAAATGGAGACCGCAAAATGAATTTCGGGTTGTACTGTACAGCGCTGAAAATTTGATTTAAAACGCTTTTCTAAACCGGGGAGGCAAAAACATGTTACCTTCCAGCTGGCGCGTTGCAGCGGGCGCTGATTCCACTTTAATGATGATTAAACGCAGTATGATTGTCGTGGAGTCGGCCGTGCCCGTGCCGTGCGTGCGCCCGTCGCCCGCCGCGCCGTCGGCTGCCGCGCCAACACCGGTTAGGACTTTGGAAGGAACCACAAATGTCACGAACGTGACTTTTTTTTGTATAGGTAACTTATTTTGCCGTCTCTGCTTGATTGATCAGTTTTTATACATTCAGATTTTATTTGAAATGAGTTCTTCTCCCGAGTACCTAATCTCCGGAATATAAGCCTTCTCTGTAAGTTACCCAAGTTACATTTTCTTGGTGTTTCTTAATATTATATTCTTGTTATACTACTTACTTACATATTTTCTAAAAATACTATAAGTACTTAACTATCATTACATTACATGCTTATTGATTGCAAGTGCAATTTATTTGATGATTCGAAGTCTTTCAACCTGATTAATACGTGTTAACCCCAACTTCCTAAGTGCATAACCGGCGAAGAGGCCGATATCCACAAACAAACGGAAAAAATTATCTTATGCTTCAACTAACCAATCAAGTCTTTCATTAACCATCCATTTATTGTCAATTTCACTTACTCATACCATGACGTATTCTGAATAGCAAGTCATTTCTGAGCCCACATGGGCAGTTTTGCCGGCGACACTGGATAATCGGGTATATTACCGAAAGAAATCCCAATTTGTACCAATCAAAAGCAAGAGCCCGCCGCGCACGGTTGACTGCACACGGGACAATCATACCCTAATTAGGCCCATTCGACACAGGCGCATACGCTCCTGCGACTGTTACAAATCGCTGCTATTAATCAAAATTAAAAGTATGACGGGTTATTAATAATAATTGGAGCGGAATAGGAATTTATACGTTTAAAAAGAACTTTTTCTTCACTTTCCGGCGTCGCGTCGCATGGTCTTTGTGTTTGGGTGAATCATTAAAATAGCATTTCAATACATTTTATTAATAGTAATAGCTCGATTACCTGTAATTAAATGCTTTATTTAATTTTCTCATACATTTTGATTGAACACAATTATCTTAATAAATATAACTCAAATTACACCTGTAGCAGTAACCAGCAAATTTTCAAAGATAATGATTAAAACTCGCCAGTCATGTGAAATTACAAAGTTTTTTGGCACAGTTATCTAAATATATACGTAGCCTTGTTTTTATTGTAATAAAGTAAAAGGTTTAACATTTTAAGAATATTTGGAGGGCGAAATCTAGAATTAAATTGAGCTAAACATCGAAATATGCGATAGAGTTAGTTAAGTAAGTATGTAAGTTCAAAAATCCATAAACTATTCAGAAAGCTCATTTTTACTAAAAAAAATAATACGAAGGTCGTGGAAGAAAATTCGAGTAATACACTTAACTGTTTTCGAAAACAATAATAAATAACCCTGTTATTAAAACGCGAAGGTCAGTCAAGGAAATATACTATTCAGTCAAAAAATATTTAGTTTTGAAAGTTTAATGTAGACGTAATAAGATGATAAGTAGAAATGTAAGAAAAAAGTTTTTTTCTCAAACATGCTTGGAAATTCGATCATTATTTTGACAACCTTCTTCGTGCTAAATCGGAGTTTACGGACTGACCTAAACCGCGCCGGCAATCTTAGTATGAGAATCCATTACTAACGTGTAATAATGGATTTACATACAAAAATTGCCGGCGTCTGACCGGCAATGTTTCTATTAAAACTCATTACGCACGTGTAATTCAGAAATGGAGCGAACTTTTTAATGAATCACGAATAATGGGTATCAAATGAAAGGCCTTGATGAGCGAGCACAAACCAATTTTTTTTTTTTAATATTAGGTATATGGGTATCAAATGAAAGGTCTTGATGAGCACATTCCAAAAATATGAAAAAAAACGAAAAAAAAGAAGAAAAAAAACTTTTTTTTAATACCTAGGTACATGGGTATCAAATGAAAGGTCTTGATGAGCACATTCCAAAAATATGAAAAAAAACGAAAAAAAAAGAAAAAAACTTTTTTTTAATACCTAGGTGGGTATCAAATGAAAGGTCTTGATGAGCACATTCCAAAAATATGAAAAAAACGAAAAAAAAGAAAAAAAAAATTTTTTTAATACCTAGGTATATGGGTATCAAATGAAAGGTCTTGATGAGCACATTCCAAAAATATGAAAAAAAAAAGAAAAAAAACTTTTTTTTTAATACCTAGGTATATGGGTATCAAATGAAAGGTCTTGATGAGTACATTCCAAAAATATAAAAAAAAAGAAAAAAAAAAAAGAAAAAAAACTTTTTTTTAATACCTAGGTATGGGTATCAAATGAAAGGCCTTGATGAGTACATTCCAAAAATATGAAAAAAAAAACGAAAAAAAAAGAAAAAAGTTTTTTTTAATACCTAGGTATATGGGTATCAAATGAAAGGTCTTGATGAGCACATTCCAAAAATATGAAAAAAAACGAAAAAAAAATTTTTTTTTTTAATACCTAGGTATAGATATGGGTATCATATGAAAGGTCTTGATGAGTACATTCCAAAAATATGAAAAAAAACGAAAAAAAAAAAAAAAAAAAAACTTTTTTTTAATACCTAGGTAATATGGGTATCAAATGAAAGGCCTTGATGAGTACATTCCAAAAAAACTGGAAAAAAAAAATAAAAAAACGAAAAAACTGGAAAAAAAAATTTTTTCAACATGGGTATCAAATGAAAGGCCTTGATGTGCACACTCCAAAAAATAAAGAAACTGGCACCTTTCTTCTTTTTTCAATTTTTTGCTTTAATTTGAAATAAAAATTAAAAGTTAAAAATACCTTCTTGGTTTGAATTTCCGCGCATTATTTGAGAAAAGTACTATACAAGCCTTGGCCGCAACTAGGCATTGATGGACTCACGTATGTGTGCCTCGGCTTCGCCTCGGCCCACATTTTCACGTTCGTCCTTCAATGCCTGTCTTGCGTGCCGCTGCAGTAATGTACTATTAACGAATGAATATTTAACAAAGTTGGAAAATAAGATAGGAAAAACTGTTTCATGAATAGTAATGATTCCAAGAGGTTTAGTTAAAAAGTAAATATAACTGAAGTCGGAAATTTTGTAAAATGCTCACTACTCAGATTGGAATTTCGTTCAGTCATTTTATAAGTAAGTATAATTCATTGAGTGCCAATCAAATATGAAAACAAAATTAATGCTCAGTTAGTTATATAGCCACCCTACTGCGCAGAAAGCGGTTGGAGTGTTTCGCAAACATGTACTTACATTGAAACAATGTGAATTCGAAATGATATTCGTAATGTATACGTATTACCATAAAACGCACCTCCAACGATTACAATAGAATTTAATATGATAGCGGTCCGCACGTAAAATGCGAACAATGCATGAATACCTATTAGTTTAATTACATATTATATTCAATGTAGATTCCGGGCACGCGTCCTCAAATCCCTTCAACTGTTTGAATGTGGGTAAACGGCCATCGAGCAGGGAGCCGGAATAATTGAAACAAATGCAGGGATTATTCGACAAATTGTCCAATACAACGGCGATTTGTCTAAGTCGCCACGGGCAACTGCTGTTACATTTTATTGGTGTAAATTCGACGGTGTGGGCGGCGCTCACATTTCATATTTTATCTTTTTCTGAAGTTTCCTTATGCATCATAAATCAAACTTCCTAATCCTTCAAAATTTATTCCAATCAGTATCTAATAGATTGGAACAGGTAAAAAGTTAATCCAGAAAACTTGTCACCGTAACCATATTGGTGCGGTTATTCTCAGATTGTGAGATTTTCGCCGTAAAGTCGCCGGGGCCACCAGGCGCGGCGGATTGATATAATATAATACAGGGTGGAAAAAAAACTGTAGTTGGAGGGAAAGTTCCCAAAATATCAATGATAGCAAATTTTACTGAAAGAAAACATCCCTTATTTTTTTTAAATACCTACCTAAGTAAAACTTCTATCAAAGATTTTTTGAAAAATCGCGTCTCAGCCGTGATTCGAATTAGACCCTATCAGTAATTATCTTAAAACGACAGAATGTAATTTTTCTGATTTTTAGCCCGTCCGATTCCTGGAGAAGACAAACGGAGAGAAAAAGAGGAGACAAAAAACAAAAAAAAAATATCAAAAATCTTTGATTTTTTTAAAATAAAGGAATGTTTCCTTTCAGTAAAGTTTATCGTCAATATTTAGGGAAAGTACTTTCCTTACTTTTTTCCATCCTGTATACTGTGGCGGCGGTCATTCACAAATAGAATAGGTAGGTAGGTACTATAGGTAGATAAATACGACAGGTTTAAAAATAAATACAATTACGACAATTTATTTGAAATCCTTCCGTAAAAATGATTTACAACAAGTAAAAACCATGAAAAAAAAGACAAACCCAATTTTAATATTGCAATAACAACTTGCATTATGTTAGGTAGGTACAAGTTATTTTGGACAATCTCGAAGTGGATGTTTAGTCTGTGCTGTGTTGGAGCATCAATAAATCTTGTCAAATTAATCCTATGTTCGCAGAAAGTGTTGCAGATCTGCATTTATTACGTTTGAGTTTTTTTGCAGCTTGCGAGGGGAGCGGGCTGCGGGACAGCGCGCGCTCGTGCCTTATCTCGTAACAACGGAATCAGTGTTTGGTAGCGAAAATTAAAATTAATTTTGCATTTTCTATAGATTGCCTAGAAACAGTTAACGACTTTTAAAAAGAAATAGTAAGTAGTTACCTGCTTAAAACTTAGTAGTTAGTTACCTCTTCGATCATCTAAGTTACCTACTAGGAATTAATTTTTATTTTATTTTATTTATTTTCGTTTATTTGGGAAAAAAGAGATAGGTACTACAGAGAGACGGGATCTCGTCTGAGCTGCTATGGGTCAGTCGATTTTTTCTAGATTTTTTTTCTATTAAATTAATTATCTTCGTATAAAAATAGCATTGTGAATGCGTAAAATAAAAAAAATATATACTTACTAGGAACTACAACATTTTTTAGAATAACATTTTGCCGATTATTTGAAGAGTCAAATAGGTACTTTTGGTAATTTTATTGTAAGAAAATAAAATAATTATTGAATGACACCATAACGAATAGTCATAAGTATTTTATTTCAAAATAATAAAAAGTATGTTCGATGCTCGGAATAGTCACCGGGCACTCGGACGAACAAGCGAGGGCTTTGTGTCCGTTGGGCGGGCGGGCGCCATAGACTTAAATCTTTAAGAAATGGCGTAAATAATTGAATTATAAAACTATTCATGATTGTAATCAAGTAAATCGAATCGAATTCGAGAAATCGAAATATTAAGAGATAACAACGTAAAAAGTTATTATTATGACACTTACTAAAAACTTAATTAATTTAGTACTAATTAATAAAGTTAATAATGCTTTATTTAGGTAACCAACCTATTATTGATTTCCGTCGTAAAAAAGCGTGTGATAAACCTCGATATGTACGTGAGGCGGCTGCGGGCATATTTTAATGATAATGTCTATAGTTTGGTCTTACACCTTGACTGCGAGACGGACCTACAGACATCTTGACGCCTTTTTGAAGCCGATTTGTAGAGATTGTGATTGTGACGCGTTTAAATTATTTTATTTACGCAGTTTTATGGCAAAAAAATCTTTCTTAGATTATTGTATTAGATATTATGCTAACAATACACATATTTATACACTATTTACATGAACACTATTTACTACACAGGATTACTCATAAATTTGGAAAATCTTATTCTAATAAGTATTATCTTTTCGAGGGAGACATCGCCTTGTCACTAAATAAATCTAACTAATAAGTGGAGCCTTTTCATGTGTACATCTACTTCCAAGATCTCCTTGATGGTAATTAGATATACTTGCGGAAAATTAATTATTTTTAGGACTGAGAATAAAAGATCTTATTTCGAAAGCGATTTCCGTACATACAAAATTAATAATTCAATATGTCAGAATATACAGAACTAACACGAAACACAGCATTGAACAAACTAACAAGAGTCGTCTATTGAGCCGAGATTATATTAATGAGGCGCACTTCAAAGAGCCCGCCGATACGGCCGACCAAGAACTCCGTCTAAAATAAAAACCGAAGGAAACCACGCTACCGCACCGACGACGCCCGCCGCGCGCCGCCGCCGCGAGGATGTCGGTAATTTATGAATTTGTCAGGACAACTGAGCATCGCGCATCGTCGGCGTAAATAAAGAGCGCTTCGGCGCGGATAAATTTGTGTCAGATCAAATGAATCGTGCTGCGCCCGCGCCCGGTTTGTTGCACTTATTGCGCTCCACCCCCCCGAGGACAACCGTGTTGAACAATGAGGTAGTTTGTTTCGCGGTCAAGATATATTGCTAATGCGATGTGTCGAAAACGTACACCAATGGAATCCCATTCTATTTCTGTCAATTGATCGATTTGTTGTACGTACGTGACTAATGTTAACGCACACGGACTGTAACTTGTCATACTTCTCTTTAAATATTAGTCGATTTTACTTTATATATGTACTAGGTACCAGTACTATAACTTATGTTATCTGTGATCTACGGCTTTGAATTTCAGTTGATAAGTTGTTTAGTAAAAATTACTAGTCCCCAGTGAGCTCTACGTATTATTATTATCTTGAGAAAACACTTAACTTTACTCTAAGTAGAGAGAACTCTCAGAAGTGTATAAAGTTACACGTGTAATCTTATCCAGTATCCAGCGGAGTAGGTACAAGTTGATTAGAACTCTGTAAAGTTTGGTCTGCGAAGCCGTAAACATTCAGCGAACTTGGTCTCCGCTTTGGTGTGGGTCTTTCAGGCACGAATTAATGGCGGTCGTAAAGAATATATCGGCGTCTCCTTACCGACTTCCAATTTTTAAAGATTTATGTGTTACGATCATAAAAACTGCAAAATACTCGCACTTAATTTTAGATTTAAGTACTAGTTTTATAGCAACTTACATAAAAGCATAAAATCCATAGGAATGTGTCCAACATTATTGCAATAGTTATGAATCGGGAAAAGTGGCTCGTATTTCACCTTCGCTAGCAGGCTTACGACAGCACCTAGCTGAAGAGGGAATTCAATAAAATCACAGTCGTAAAAAATAAGACGGCAGCCATATAAAAATGCCTAAGAAAGCTTTAAGAACCGTCCCCTAATAATAGGTCCCGCCAGATGCACAAGACGGCCGCCTGGAAAAGTCACAGTGGGAACTCGACCGAAGGAAATTATTTTTTTCGGTCTGCCACACACGGCCCCCGCTCACTCAGCGAAAACTGAGCGCTTCACGGGGATCACTCACAGGACATTATACTCATAGCCCTGCTCCCAAATCGCACGATAAAGGTTATTGAAACTTGACGCTATACTATACGACTTGGTATAAGTATTACCTAAACTTAAATTAAATTCAGATAATGAAGAAGTCAATTAAATGCAGTTTTTTATATTTTTTATTTATTGTTCAAGACATATTACATAGATACAGATTCTATTATACATTAACTCATTAGCAAAACCACTAGGGTTTGTAGTTTGTAGATAATGTAATGTAAAAATAATATCTTTTGATCGGGTGAAGAATCGCTGACAAACTATCTATATATAAACGAAAATATGTACATATTCCACTGCAGTGGATCTTGCACCTCAAATCCAAAATTTTGGGCACATTCTTCGGATATCCGGATTCTCCGCCCTTTTTCATAGACGAAGAATGTTGGCAGAACATAAAAAAGAATGCGCAAAAGTCAATGACTTCTATGTTGTATAGTTACTACTACACAAAAGTTAAGATGAGTTAACAAACTTTTATCTTCATCTATCGCAATCGCAACTTGTTGTATCTCATAAATGAAATATTGAATGTATGTACATGGAAGTAAATATCAGGTCTTCGTAGGTACATAGAAATGGATAGGGTTAAAATATTAATAGGAAGGTTTCCACAAAATTTACGGGAAATTATGCAAACAATTTATCTCTAATCCCGATTTGCAATTATGAATACTGATTGGGTTGCGATAAATTAATACTTATCTCTGCAGAATAGATTATTTCTTCGAAAATTATATGTACCTATGTATTGTATAACCTCGAAAACAATTATGTAATCAAACGTGAGAAAACACAACTTCTTCAACATCACAATAGGTTGAGTAAAAAATCTAATAGTCTTAACTGCAAACACCTGTCAAAACCAAGGTCTTTAATAAGAGTCTTTGAAAAAAACAAAATTTTGAGTTTTTTTTATTAGTTATGGGTGGGTAATGTATATGTATAGTGGTGGTGGCCACATAAATACATTTCTCAGAAAGTTGATTAGATCAGTTGGGTAAGTCCATTCACTCCCTGGATGGCCATCATCACAACTTGGTCAATCCCTGGCGGAGAACCAAGGCTTCAAAGCTACCTCGTTTGTATTAAATCGACTGGCGCATAATTATGTGGCCACGACTATACAGTATACATACATACACCATAGAAACGGGGCTCAATAATGGCGTTAACAATTTTCAGAATAGAGGCTAATTGGGCTAAAGCCGCTTAGGGCAGAAGTACCGAATACAACTGAAGTTCGGAGATTTCATCTGTGTTTTCGTATTCACTAACGATAGCATTGCTGGACAATGGCTTTCATCTATACATATAAAACTCTAAATTGATTGATTCATTGTTGGGATAGAGCCCTAACGGCTGAAGGTAGAGACACTATTTTTGGAGGGTTGATACCTTTCATGATGTAGATGAGCACTAAGAAAGGATTTTGGAATATTCCTGTTATACAGGTTGCTACAGGTTGTTCAAGTTTGTATGAGAATTTGTATAGGGCTGAAGATAGATATGCGGAGAGTAGATTCCTTTCATGGTGTAGGTGAGCACTAAGAAGGCATTTTGTAAAATTCCCTTTATACAGGGTGCTACAGGGTGTTCCAGTTTGTATGGGGATTTGTATAGGGCTGAACCATTTTGCTAGTAGAGATACTATTTTTGGAGGGATACCTTTCATGGTGTAGGTGAGCACTAAGGGTTTTGGAAAATTCCCGTTGTACAGGGTGCTACAGTGTTCCAGTTTGTACATAATTTTTTTTATGGGAAAATTTAAATGTGTGAAATGAGGTCTACTGATAAATACCTAGGTATATTGGTAATCCGTGACTTTTAAAATAAATGCACAACTATCTTAATCACGCGAACGAAGTCGCGGGCAAAAGCTAGTGTTTTATATTTTTATAATATTAACTGTTCACATGTTAATAACGTGATATCTACTTATTTGTTTTAATAGTATGCTCAACTTCATAATTTTTTATAAGTGAATAAGTAGGATAAGCAAAAAAAATATATACGCAGAATATTTACACATCATTGAAATTCTAATCTAAACAGCTGATCATTTCCCATACCACAAAGCAAATGTAGGCTCATACTCATTAAATATTTAACGCAAACCACACTACTTAATAGTAAACAGTAAGTACACCTCTTGGAGTTGTTCAAACACAATTTGTCTTTATTTGCAGAGTGCAAGTATTCTCAGACTTAAGTACTATCGAACAGATTTCGTAAGCTACAGTACCTACCGCATTACCTGCTCATTGAAAAGCTTTCACAAGTGCACGAAGACAAACTTATTCCATAGCATAGATCTTGAACTCTACATATCGCAGTATCTATATAATGTTTTTATTGGTACTACTATCCCGCCTGAAGTAGATTTAAATATGACAAAAGCACGAGCTAGTTTTGAACAGTGTTATGAAAAATTCACCAACAAGTTATATAACTACGTGCAGTGCGACTTTGTTAACACACGTGGGAAAGAAAATAAATCAACGTCACAATAATTTTCAGAAAAAAAAAATACTTATGATGTTTATCGTACACAGCAATAGGCTAGTCATATATATAGTATAGGCTAGTTGACAAAATTTCAATAACTGCTTAATATTTTAGCTTATTAGGCATTTTATCGAAAAAACAGGTTTATTTATTTTTAATCGAGCGTTTACATTATAAATTTCGCGTTTTAAAAAACCAATTTTAATTTGGTTTCAAAACGCACAAGACTGTCATGGCGTCTTGAATGACGTCACGCCGTGCGAAACAAACCAAAGAGCGATCGTGTCTTCGTAGGTTATAGCTAGTTTTTATCGTTTAAAAATGAATTTCTCATATTATAAGTACTGTATAGTGCCCCAGTGTGATAGCACGACTATAAAAACGCCAAACCAGTTGTTTATATATGTTCCAAACAATGAAGAAATACGGAAAAAGTGGCTAAAACTTGCGTTCGGTTGTGGTTAGGTTGCACTCGGAGTGTAGGTTTGGAACGCGCCTCCGGTAGTGATACTCGAAACGTCAAAGACAAGATTGGAGTTTCGCACGGCGTGACGTAACGCTTTCTGATTGGTGTTCACTGTCACGTGACTAAAGGTTTTATTTTACGAAATTTATTTTTTAAAAATATTATTAATCTTTAACGCTTTTAATAATTAAAATTGTTTGTTATTTTCTCCATAATATAATTAATCATTATAAACCCCTATCCATTATATTTATTCTTAATGGAAACAAGCCTATTGTCGGATAAACTATCTGGACTCAATAGATCACAGATAGGAAGTGAGATAGGTACGTTTGCACAATTCCGCATTTCCTCAGCACGGCTCAGATTTCCCGGGATATATCCGGGTGTAATGCAGAGGCACATAATTGCGGGTTGCAGCTGAACAACGCGCTCATTAGTGCAATGTTCAATTAGGGAGCGCCGATGGGCGGGGACGCTTCACGGCATCCGATTAGGCCTGGCTTTGATGATTCAACGCTTAGGAAAGTGTTGTTTGATAAAATACCTAAATGATAGGAAACCCTTCCTAGTATCGCAGTTCTATTATAAATATAGCGCTAATTTCTCAAAGAAGACTGTTTCTAAAGAAGCAGTGATTATGATTTTTCTAACGTTTCGGCACCTTGGCAGCTATGAAAATGTATTCGTACTTACTTACGATAACGCTAAAAAGTGTTTCCGCGAAGACAGGAAACTTGCCAACTTGCGAAAAGCTCTGTCAATACTCATGAATTGAGCGAGTGCAGAAACATCTTGTATGATCTACGTTTGTTTAAAATCCTTCTAGGAACGGTCGAGTACCTACCAATTGATCGAACGGAATAAACATGTCTGGATCCAGCATACACTGATGTGTAGAATTTACTATATTTTAGCGCCTAGTCAATCAGTCACGATAACGGGCACGTTATTCAAGGCAAGGTGGTGATGGAAATGGAAGTGATGATCAGAATGAAGAGATCATACCTACGGACCTACATCTTTTGCTACTGTAAATATCTATTTAAATAATTAACTAAAAATATGAGCTTTTGTTTCATTCGCAAAGTGATAAATTATGTAGGTAGAAAGCTCTGTATTTCCAGTGTAGATTCAGGAGGACAATAAAATTAATTAACAATAGCATTATACGTTGAAGAAGAAAGTCTTCCTAACTGTGAAAGAGACGCCCCGCGTGCTGCCGTGAATACCGAGATTTTTAATTTAGTGCCTAGTTGGTTTATTACATTTGTTTTTGATACCGCCTTTTGTTTCTAGTACGAATTTCAATTGTTTTTAAGTGCCGAATTGGTGATTTGCCAAATTATTACCTATTAGCCCAGTCGGCAGGTGTACAGTACGGTACAGCCCCACTTGGGTTACCTGGAATCAATTCCCATTTTAATGAAATTTTGGGATATTGTTTGGGGTGTGGAATCTAGGAGTTTTTGACATCGAGGAGCCTGTGGAAACTCAGGGAAAGGCAAAATAAATAAGTAAAATAAATAAATAAAATAAAATTCTAAACCATGCGTTTTCGGCTAAATTTCCTTTAATTTTCATTGGTGAAAATATTTTTTTTTACTTACCGCGATACAAAAGTTGAAAATATATGGAACAAAGGAGACCATTGGTGTAAAAAAATGGTACGTACTGTTAGAACTAGACATTTGGAGCAATATTAATATGGCACAAAAGATGTAGGATAGGATTGCTCTGTGCCAAGTTATTCAAGTTCGAAGATTCAGGATTTCCATACATTACAATGCTACTTTCATGGTTTTTTTTAAATTTCCACAGGGTCCTCAACGCACGACACCCAGCAGTGGGTGTCGTGCGGCTGATATGATGAAGATGATGGTTTTATTGGAAAATAAGTGCAGTTTGTGTTATTATTGTCATGTGCCCAATAATAAATAGGTGCTCTTGTATACTAACGGAGATATTGATAATCCCAATAAAATAAACAGGGCAACCGGTTGGACTCCTTATCTTGAGTGCAAGCCACTGGAGCGAGAAACAAGGACTTCCTATTACTACGAAAAGGGACTTTGATTAAAGGTTATTCCGTCTTACAACTTATAGGTACTAATATTAAGAAAACCCACTGGATAAGATTTAGGAACTATCCACTTAGTAAATTAGACGTATGAAGAGATAAAAGTTAAATAAAGTAGACGCATATTCCATAAGAAACAAAGAAAACGTAGTTTTTGAGGTATGTTTAACACAGATTTTCCATGTTTTTTTTTATTTTAAGAAATCTAACAACGCCTATTTTTCATTACTTTTGTATTGAAAAGCGGCTCTTACAATTTTATTTTTGTTACTCGGGACAACTTTTTAATAATGGCTGTTCTGTCACCTTTTTTATCTAAGTAAATATTGTAAGTTAAATAAAAAATACATGACATACGGAATAAATATTTGTACCTTGATGTCCTTTTTTACTTTAACTCATGGAATTAAACGAGTATGGGACGATCAAATTAACTTTCTTTGAGGTAAGTACTTACTTACTTACTTAAGAAATATAGTAGTCTAATTTTTTATCAAACATGTCAAGTTACTTAAAATTTTATTTAATTTTGCCGCTATTTTGATAATTCAAGGTTTTTCTGAAATAATTTTAATAAATAACGCTTTGATTTCATGTTAGCTGTTATAAGTTACCTAACTAAGTACATAGTAAACTTTGAAACTAAATTTATTTTTAAAATCCTGTCGGCATTATTCTTCAAGAAACATAGATCGTAATAGATAGTAATAAGCAAGTACTTAAAATAGTTAGCAAATACAAAATATTTTAAGTTATTATATTATGTGTGTTATCATATTTTTTGAAAATTAACACCTTAGTGATAAAAGAAAAATAAAGAATTTTTTATAAATTATAAAGTCTATCTATCTTCAACTAATTACATAAATAAGCTAATAAGTATGATAACTACTTACAGCCATCGAATTCCTTTAGTCGACTTCGGCAAAAACACAAAAAACAAAATCCAAAATAAACCAAAACAGCGCATCACAAAAAACAAGTCAGTGCGATAATGTGAGCACTCGCTTTAAAAAAAATAGTTGAACAAAAGACGCGCGCGCGGAATATTTTGGCGGGAGAAATGTTGCGTGCGAGATGCGGGTGAGCACTGAGCACCCGGGCTGGCTGCGTCCCGTCCGCGGAAGAATGCCTGCGACCACCGCCGCCGCGGCCAGTGGTCAGGCGGCCAGCGCGCCGCCGCCACTCGCCATCACCCGTCAAAGATTAACAGCTTTTCGGAGACAGAGGGCCTACTCAATTGGCCATCAATAATGACAATGTATGGGATTGACAGAAGGTAAGCGGTAGCTTATGTCATTTCCATACATTGTGATTCTATTCTACTAGCGTTAACTTTAGTAGAATGGCCATTTGAGTAGGGGGGCTGATACACAATTGGGTGATAAGGACCTACCCTAAAGAGTAAATAATTATGTATACCGGTGTACCTACGTCAAGTGTACGTTGTGTTCGTTAAATAAAATTAAAGAAGAACAGCAGAATCTAAAGGTTTTTAAACTTTCTAGACGTTCCTAGCTTACAACTAATGATTCGACGTCACACGCAGACAACATCGGCGTGCTGTTGTGGTGAAGGAGCTCTCGGCTTGCCGATTCAGACCACGGTGTAGACAAAATAAGATTTTTTAAACGAGTACTTTTGTTTACACCAACATCAACACCATGAGCATGGCATAGAACAAACAACGAACGATATAAAAATGATATTTTATAATTCTCTGAGAGGCCGACCGTCTGTGGGCATATAATTGCACGTAGCGGGCGTGTGTAGCAACCCCCGGCCGGCGGCGGCGGGCGGCGCTCCCCACGCGAGCGGTACAACCCACTTATCAATTCACTCGAGTGGGCATTCATTCATTGTGGAGCATTGTGTCTAATGTCTATTATGCGTGGATTCGGTGCCTATTTACCCGTTCACTGCTACTCCGATTTTATGACTCAACTTTTTGTATCGAAAATTGATATAACGTTTTGTTATGATGGAATTGGTACTAATTGCTTAAGAATTAAATACTGAGAATTGGATTTAATAATATTTATTACTTATAAAACCTACATTTAACATTTTTGAGTTTGGGATTGTAGGAAACCATACAAATTTCATATTATGCTGATTTTGGATTTGAGTTTCAGTTGAGTGGCAGTTTTATTCTATGACAACTGTTCTGAATGATGTGGTGGAGACTGCTATCAGAATAATACTTACATTTCTGTGTTCGGATGCTGCGGTACATTTAGCTTGACCATAAAGAGTTGGCAAAAATTGAGGGCACCACTTTCTATGCAAACAAGTCAAAATCACGAATAACTTGGCAAAAATTACTATATTTTGTAAGATATTTTGAACGGATTTTTTTTATTTCCACTTTAATTAAATTTCTACTGCTTCTGGCCAAGCTATACATATTTAATTCAATTATTTTTTAAATGACAGTTTTGGCTTAAGCCTTAAAATAACGATCAGTCATAATGATAGGGGACTTCGTACTAAAAATAAAATATAATAGTATTCTATTTATAACTAAAGATCAGCCTCGCCAGAACTTGATTAAAAAAATAAAAAAAAATGATCAGCCTCGCCTAACTCCATTGATTGAAAACATATTTCTTATACACAAATAATACAGATGTTATTTTTTACAAACGCAATCGAAAAATACACAAACGATATGATTAAATTTCGATTTTAGTGTGTAACAATCTTTTGAATACTGCTTCGAATATAATATAATAAATTAGAAAAGGATCTCTAACACAAAATAAATACATTTTAAGTGTGTAATTCATAAACTTATATACTGACTGGCTGTTTGGTAATAACCTTATAAAGCTGAATATGGTAGATACCAAGCAAGGAAAACACAATAAAATTGCGTTCTAGGGTTGCACTCTGGCCGCTGACTGCAGCTCTCTCGCTCGCACATTTCATGTTTTCTCAAGATTTCTTAAATCTGAGTGCGTAAATGAAAAATGTGTCTCGGCCACTTTTCGCAATATAAGATTACAGACATTTTAAAGTATATTTCAGTTGTTTGTTGCTAAAGTACAAAAAGTTGTCGTTTCTAACAGTTATTTGAACTGGTAAATACGATAACTTTTTGTACATCAGCAACTCGAAACTGAAATATATATTGAAATGTCCGTAATCTTATATTGCGAAAAGCGGCCGAGACACATTTTTCATTTACGCACTCAGATTTAAGAAATTTTGAGAAAACATGCAATGTGCGAGCGAGATAGCGGCAGTCAGCGGCAAAATCGCTACGGAGTCAACATAAAAAGAAAAACATGATTATTTTTTTCGCAAAAAGTGGTGGTTTTCGGAGTTTATAATAATATTCCGGGGTTGTATTATGGAACACTAACCATATTCGGCTTTATAAAAACATCCTGTATAATGGTGTGATTACAAAACATTGAAACAATAATTAGGTTTTAAAATATGTATGTATAGCTGATGAAACGCAAGAGAAATAAAAATTCGCAATTTGCATTGTAACGACTGAACTTCAGCACTCTACTTCATAATTATTCATATTTTACAGTCGTGAAAGGGATCATAACACTATTCGTTTTTATCATAAAAAAAATGTGTAACTTGTAGTTCCTAATGTACGGTTTGACAGTATAGCATAATTTAAGGAACAGTTGATATTAGGTCCCCATCTATGAAATTGGCGTTTTGTATGGAGAATTTTAAAGAAGTTGCATTTACCATACTAACGTTTTCTAATTTATTTAACAACCATGAACGCTAATGTTTTTTAAACTTTTAGGCACGAATGTTTAAACATTAAGATAACGTATGCCACTTAGGTTAAGCGAAAAAAATAAGTTTTGGCTAAGTTAAAACAAAAGAAGTGGTCATTTCTGCTAATAAAATAAAAAGAGGAGTCATAAAAAGAAAGGACAAAAAAATGGACATGTAAATAAAAGAGATAATCAGAAGAAGGCATGCATGTGTGTGCAGCAGCAAGAAGGGTCCAGTCTCGGTGTGTGAAAACTATAATAGTGATTTTTTTACTATTTATAGTTGTCTATGATGGTAATTATTCGATATAATATCAAGCAATTGATGAATATTTGAGGAGCTCGGTTAGGCAGCAGTGGGTGTCGTGCGGCTGATATGGTGAGGAGCTCGGTGGCGCAGTGCTTTAGCGCCTGGCCCTGCGATTGCTGAGTTTAAGCGACTATTGCAAGGGTAGGTCATGGGATGAGTAACCATAAATTTACCAATCCGCATTTGGCCCACGTGGTGGGTTATGTTATGAATGACCCATCCTCCTTATCCACCCATAAGGAAGCCCTGTGCCCCAGCAGTACATTAAAATGGCTGAAGTCGAAGTCGATGAATATTTTAAATCATAGAAGTGACGAGATTCTCTATTTGTGAGTACGTGCGTACCAAGCGCTTTGCCAATACATTTCTTATGCGAACTGCTAAAGAATGGAATGCACTGCCTGCCCATGTGTCCCCGATAGTTACAACCTTGGTCTTTTCAAGACAAGAGTGAAAAGGCATTTCCTGGGCAAGCGTGCTACACCTTAGACCACATTCTGTTTGTCAAGCAAGATGGTGGTCGAATGTCTGCCCAGTTACCAATAAAAATAAAAAGAGATAAAATCGCTAATATCATAGATGGGGACCAAATATTCTATTGTGTTGTGTTGGTGTGTCTACTGTGACTTCTTCCTGGTGTACTGCTTGACGAGGGCGAGGCTGAAGGGGCGCGGCTGTCAGGCGAGGTGCGACAGGTCGTCGAGCTCGGGCGGCGGCTGCGGCCCGCCCGCGCCGCGCGCGAACATCGCCTTCGTCACTACCGACACGGGCGCCTGCCAAACCGTTCGTACTGTCAGTTCATAGTTTGTTCATAGTTTCATCACTTAGGTGCTTTATATTATAATACTGTGGTTTGATGTAATGGGTAGGAAGCGAACTAAAATCTATGGAAGTGTAATTGCAAACAAATATTGCTTAAATATAGCTCCGCGGGGCCTCACTCCGCGCTTAAACTTTTATATTAGTTTTTCTACTCGCGGCTCCACAGTCGAGTCAGCGCATGAGGAATTTCGTGTGTCGGTTGAGACAGAGCTACGCTACTAACACGATAGAAAGAGAAGGTGAATACAATAATAAGTACGCAGCGCTGTGCAATTTGAAATTGTATTTTATTGCCGTGCAGCGAAAGTAGCTTATTATTTGATTGTCGTCGCGCAGATGGACTTCAGTACGAAGTATTATTTATTATACATTTATATTCTGTGCTATCCTCCTTATCTACCCATAAGGAAGGCCTGTGCCCCAACAGTGGGGACATCAAAAATGGCTGATGGACAATATTCTGTGCCACGGGCGGGGCTAAGAAATTACAAACCGCACAGCATTTGGTCGGGCCAGCCACGCGCCCGGTGACAGATGTTAGCGTTCTTTGCAGTAATTGCAGTTTGTATTTTAGAGAAAAGAGAGAGTTTATTAGAAATGACAACGTGTGTAGTCAAATGGTGTAAAAGACGCAAAGAAGGCAAAAGATGCAGAGACAAAATATCATAAGTATTAAATATTTTTTCGTAAATATCTATGAGTACTTATACAGATTATGTTCACTATTATGCAACCAGTGTTCAGTCGCTTTCTGCTGCATAACTAAATGCCAGCATTTTAGCCGCCCAATTGGTTGTAATTTTTGTGTGGTTCTATATTTTGAGCGAATGGCTTGTTCCGTAAATTTTAGTTCGCTGGGTAGGAGCTAGAGAGTAGTAACCAGATTGCTGTACACAAACATTGGGCTGCATTCTGCCGCGACTTGTAGTAGTTAGTGATCTGGTCCTTACATCTTTGGTTAGGAATACGAATCAGTAAAGCGGTGTTGATGTTTGTGTATTAATTTGTATACATTATACAAATTGTATATTGAAGCCGAATTGAAGAAGTGTCTTAGGTATAACTTACATACACTAGCTAGACCGCCGTCAAATAACCAAGTAAGTTTTTGCTTGTTCTGTCAGAATAGGCGATATGCCAAGTAGCGAGGTGTCGCAAATATTCAAGCTGGCAAAATAAGTCGAAAATAAGCCATTGCAAGATCTGAAGTATCACATCAGTAATATCTTAAACGTCACGTAATGTGGGACAACAAGATTAAAGAATGGGCATCGGAAAACATCGGAAACAATCGTCTACATACATTATAACTAGTCTAGCCATAAGTTCTGTTAAATAGGTAAAATTTCGTAAAGGTAAAATTTAGAATGCAAGCCGGAAAAAATATTAAGGGCCTTTGAAATTTGAACATTTAAAGAAAATAAAGACAATGATCTGGTGCAAGTCGTATTTTTTCTAGTATATTATTTAGTATTAAAATAAAGACAAATAGTTTCTGGAATTTTCTTCATTTTCTAAAAAGGAGTGGACACGCAAAGAAGACAGGACAGGAGCGGTCGACCTCGTACTATTCGGACTCCAGAGTCATCAAAGCAGTGAAGGCGCAAATCCAACGATATCCTGTCCGCAAGCAAAAAATCTGGCTCGGTAGATGGGACTAAGCAAAATCACTGTTAAAAGGGTGTTGAATGAAGACCTAGGACTGCATGCTTAAAGAAATAAAACAGCACATCTTATATTCGAAAGATGCCGGTGGTACGCGTGAAAAAAACAGCAAACATTTTAATTTGGACGAAAATTTTTTTTATTATGAGGAGAGTTTCAACAAACAAAATGATAAAGTGTATGCACACTCTAGTGAAAAAGCGATTAGACGTGTGCCACGTGTTCAGCGTGGTTATCACCCTTCAGCATTCATGGTTTGGCTTGGGGTCTCCTTTTTGGGTCCAACGGAGGTGTTTTTTTTTGTAAAAAAGGAGTGAAAACCAGTGCCCTCGTATACCAAAACACAGTCCTAACAAACATTGTGGAACCTCTTTCACAAACAAGGTTCGAAAAAAGGCACTGGATTTTCCAGCAGAATTCTGCGCCGGCTCATAAGAGAAAAGTACCCAAAACTGTCTCACGATCCGTGGAATTGACTTTATGAGGCATTGACTTTATGAGGATTGGCCCTCCTCCATTCCAGACTTGAATCCCTTGGATTACAAAATATGGCAGTACTTAGAGGAGACGGTCTGCGCTAAACCCCATCACAACTTGGCGTCACTTAAAGCATCCCTGATTAAAGCAGTCGCTGATATTGTCATGAACTTCGTGCGTGTTTCGATTGATGAGTGGCCTCGCAGATTGAAGGCTTGTATCCAAGCAAGAGGAGGACATTTCAAATAATTTGAATGTGGTTTAAATTATGTGGTATTTTATACCCTTTCATTTGATATGTAAATGGTTTTAGTGCGTAACTCATTGTGTCGTTTATTTAACTTTCCATATGTAATAAAACTTATGACCAGACTAGGAGCAAATATATAACAAAGACAATTAACAAAAAGTAGTTTGGCCCTAAAAGTCGTTTTTTTTTCAACAATACTTTTTCAACAATTACAATTTCAACTTTATTGCAATGAAATAAATGTCAACGTCATTTCTAAGTAAAGCAAAAACACGATGCCCATTATTTATCGTGAAGAACTGTATGTATGCGCATGTGTAACACCGACCTGGCTGACGGGGCCGGGCTGCGAGGGCGAGTGCGGCGGCATGCCCACCACCACGACCTTCTGCGCGCCCGCGCCCGCGCCCGCGCCCGCGCCCGCGCCCGCCGTCGTCGGCCCGCTCGTCACCACCACCGACTACGGACACGTGCCACGCCACTGTAGCTAACCAACTCCATCCAACACAACCTCACACTCATGCAAAACTATTAGCCCGGCCACATACAGACACAGAATACACATAATAGTACAAGTAGAGAAGATGCACTCCTTAAAACCTCTCTTGCTCTTGCTCGGACACAATAAAGTGCAATTCAAGTCGCACAGCACTCCCTTCCTTACAATTATATTTACCTATGGTTGCCTCTCTTTCTATCGCGTAGCTCTTATCTTTTCTGACGTATGGAATTGAATTGGTCCGTCCGGACGGCCGCTAGCTACTTGTAGCTTCATATCTAAAGCGCGGAGTGCGCCGGCCTGATACAGACGGAATCTGATTCGGAATTCCGAACATAGCGATAATGTATGAAAATTCCGAATGGGAAAATAACGCAAGTAATGTGGTAGGTCCATTCCATAGATTTATGAGGACCTTTCTGTGGAACAATTTTTCATCAAAGAGGTCCCCCGACTGCAATAACATTTGTTACTTAACTTTTTAGTTCGTTTTGGCAGGGAAGTCGTGTTTTTAATATATAAGTTTTACATACTAATTTATAGTAGTTTAATTGCCTGAAACCCTACAAATATGTAAAAACCAGAATTTTCAGATTTGTCCCTCCTCTAGTCCTCTTGAATATCAGAAATTATTTAATGTATGCAGAAATTATTTGAAATAAACAAAAGAAATACATAATTTTACTGCTACACCGAGAAAAATAGATGTTCCAGCATATTGTTTATCGCAATAACTTATTGGGTTAAATTTTGATGATAGCAAATAATATTAGGGTACATAATACAAACTTTACAACAATATCTAATCTAAAAACATATTAAGTAACACTACATTTCATGCACAAATTCTAGTCCAATCTACACAATATTTTTCGTGCAAATTGCTGTTAATTGAAATGTTGTTTAATAAAAAAGTTTAATAAAAACATACGTTATGCGTATACATAACATTACCTGCACATTTTGGCTGCGCACGATGGCTGGTTGCGAGCTGTGCACCACGATATGTCCAGCGCCGCTAACTGGCTGCGTCTAAGACAAGATCAGAATATTAGCAAAGTATTACAATCCATACAGTGGTGCAACGAAATGTACTTGAGTAGAGCAAGGAGTTTCTCAAGGGAGGTAAAGTCACCGCATACCTACTCATAGTTTGAGTACTCAAACTGAGCTAGTTTGGGAGCCGCGACTGCGTAGAACGTCTTCCGCAATAACCCTGAAAATGCTTAGCGCTAGAGCAGTCTGTTAAATGGTTCAAAATAAATTACAGATTTTCGACAGTTTTGTATAACCTGGCGTACATTCGTTGCGCTAATAACAAATAAATTTATTTGTGGATCTGTCGCTTACCTGTGGCGGTTTCTGCTGCGAGACGATGACGAACTTCTGCGGCGGCGGCGTGCCCGGCGACTGCGACTGCGGCGCGGGCGACGCGATTACCACGTTGCGGGTGGCCACTGATTCTGTGTGTTACAATACAATAAGGCATGACGAATATTTTTTTATTTTATGTTACATAAATTACCACTCAAAAAAGCAACATTGGTAAAAGAATCATTTCGCTAGCATTAAAACTGCCCGAGACTTATCACAGTTTGAAATGCACACAAATTGGACTCACCCAAAAACGCTCTATACTAAAGGCTACCTAGTTATGACGACTACCTAGTTATTAAAACCAAGAGGTATACAAGCTATTCTTAAAGTCTAATATTTTAACGATTTTTATTAGTATTTCGTTATTTTATTCATTAGTCGTTATCCCTATTACGTTTTAGGCCCCATTCACACGACGCCGACGGACCGAGCCGGGCTAGACAAGCTTTGACAAAACTATAGTTTGATCTTTATTCACTGGACTTTAAGTTGAAAATAGTTTGACTTCCAGTCACAGCTCGTGCATAAGTGTCCGCTGGACATCGTGTGAACGCGTTCATACTATTCCATACGATCTATCTTTTGTCATTTCGTGTCCGGTTCGAGCCGGTCCGCAGTGTAAATGCGCTCTTACTGAAACATTGACATTCCAAATGCTCAAATTCGATATTTTATTTTATTTTATTTTATTTTATAGGTACACCAACAAAATGCATACAGTAACATTACACATATTTCATTCACTAAGCCATACTTGATGTGTATGATTTCTATTACAGGTATACTCAACATTGATAATGAACTCTAGCTTATCTATAAATTAGTAACATAGAAACTCTAAAGGTTTTTAAGAAAATTTAAACTCTGAATAAAACATTTGCATTTTCGATTTAACTAAAGCAGCGTGTATTCCACCGTTATCTCCGCCCGCCGGCGCAGCTCGCACACGCATCAAATAGCAACTAGCTAGTAGCACTTGGTGTTCGCTTTAAAAGGTTATTATTACATTAAGCTAAGTAAGTAGTTCTTAAGTTTTTTAATGTAAATAAACGCTGGTGAACACTGACAACTAACGTGCGCGGGCGAGGCGGGCGGCGCGGGCGCGGACACGAGCGGCGGCGTGCACGTGACCACGCTACGGTGGCACTGAGTGCAGCTTAATTAAGACTCCGTAGCGATTTTGCAGCTGACTGCCGCTCTCTCGCTCGCACATTTCATGTTTTCTCAAGATTTTTTAAATCTGAGTGCGTAAATAAAAAATGTGTCTCGGCCACTTTTCGCAATATAAGATTACGGACATTTCAACATATATTTCAGTTTCGAGTTGCTGATGTACAAAAAGTTATCTTATTTGCCAGTTCAAATAACTGTTAGAAACGACAACTTTTTGTACTTCAGCAACAAAAAACTAAAATATATTTTAAAATGTCTGTAATCTTGTATTTCGAAAAGTGGCCGAGACACATTTTTCAATTGCGCACTCAGATTTAAGAAATCTTGAGAAAACATGAAATGTGCGAGCGAGAGAGGTGCAGTCTGCGGCAAAATCGCTACGGGCTCTTAAAACTCACCGACAGGTTTGGCAACGAGCGCGGGCGAGGCGGGCGGCGCGGGCGCGGGCACGAGCGGCGGCGTGCACGTGACCACGGCCACGGCCGCGCCGCTGCCTCCGCCGCCCGCCGGAGACGAGCGCAGCTTGCTCACCATCTGCTGCAAGCTCGGACCCAAGTAACCGTAGTCACGCCTGTTGGATACACATCAACGTCAATGCAAAAAACTCACTATAGTCCTATAGTCACTTATCCTTACTTGTCTTTTGTAGTTAACAGATTTTGACAGTTGTTATAAGTCATTTAAACTTTAATCGTTATTCAGAAATATGTTGTCTTATTAAATGATATCGTCATTAATAATAGGGATGTTGACTATTTTTTTTATTTTATGTTACATAAATAACCTCTCAAAAAAAGAAACATTGGTAAAAGAATTAATTCGCTAGCATGAAAACTGCCCGAGATATCACAGTGTGAAATGCACACAAATGGACTCGATCAAAAACGCTCCATACTAATGGCTTGCACGTTATGACGTCACGCCGTGCTAGTTTGTATGCAACGCGTAGGAAATTTGTTCGGCAGCTATATTAAATATTGTGTTTATCAAAATAGTTTCTTAGACAAATTTGCTATACATTTTACGGACTAATTAAAGGTATTATTTATTTTAATAAATTTTATACTTTTTAAATGGACTTGTCCACCCAACTTTGAAGGGTCATAAAACAAATAATATGCAATATATAAAACCAAGAGGTATACAAGCTACTCTAAAAGTTTAATATGTTTACGATTTTTATTAGTATTTCGTTATTTTATTCATTAGTCAACATCCCTATTATCAATTTCTTTCGTAATCTGTGTGTGGAAAACCATTAGTCATCATAAACCATAAATGAATATTTCAATAAAGAGTTGGGTGAAGATTGTTTTTATCAAATAGGACAAATAAGGATAAACAGACTTGACCACCTACACTATATGTATACACCGTTATTTTTCAAGTAAATCTAAAAAATGAAAAGGGGATTTCAGACCACGTAAATGAACAACTTTTACTATGGGGCCAACCACGAAATTCAGCTGTTCCATACATTGTAATCGAGACGATGTTGTACTTTTCTATGGAACAGCTTTTTTTTTCGAGATTTCGTGGTTGACCCTATAGTAAAAGTTGTTCATTTACGTGGTCTGAAATCCCCTTTTCATTTTTAGATATACCTACTTAAAAAATTAACGGTGTATACTTTACGAGACTTCTGCCTAAGTAAACAAAAAATAATTAGAAAACCTTAATATTCTCAATGCACAGAGTAAAGTTAGATTCTCACTAAAAGACCCCTGCCCCGTGGATAACATTGTATCCACTCTCCATCATAAGAACCAAAATAGTAATTTTTTCAAACTAGATTTTTTTATGGAGTTAACAAAATTAAATATTTGTTGTGTGAGCCGTTTAGGCAATAATAAGGGGAAGTTTAACTGATTAATAAGTATCGATCGGCATAGCGCGGCTCGCGCCCGTGGCCTATCACGCGACGATCTAATTGGGCGAGGGGGCATCGCATGCCGCGCCGCGCCGATCAACTTAATTTGCGAATTAAACACAACTACAATAGAATATAGGTGGTTAGTTACAGACACTTGGTTATTGGAAAAGTGCTTTATTGCAATTTGTTCTGTACATATTTCGAAATGGTGTGTGTGCGTGTCATACAAATCTTTCCATAAGTTTACAACGAATGCCAGTCAAAGTTTATAATGGCCATTACTAACTTCATTATGATTATAATATTTGTATTTACAGCAACCGCATTTATCAGAATAAGATCAGCCAAATTTCAATATAAGTTTTGTCAGTCACCAGTCACAGTCACCAGCAGCAAGTCAAAACTTTCATTGAAAGTCTGACCGTTGACGTGACTGAGCTGTGTGGATGATTCCTAAGGCTTCAACGGTGCCGAAGTCGAAATGGATCTGGACGGGACCGAGACGAAGGCTAGTCGTAATTTTGTGAATGAGAGGGTTGATGAATTTGATGAGTTTCCGTTTCGGTATAATCATATTGAGCAGCTGCTGCTTGAGGTTCCCGGTGGCTAGTGTTGTAGCACTGTAGCCGCGTCCTACCGACGCAGGCGGCACTCACTTGTACTCGTCGGGCAGGTCGGGCGGCTGCCGCAGCTGGCGCCCCACCGGCGCCAGCACCTTGAGCAGCTGCTGCTTGAGGTCTCCGGTGGCTAGTGTTGTAGGACTGTAGCCGCGTCCTACCGACGCAGGCGGCACTCACTTGTACTCGTCGGGCAGGTCGGGCGGCTGCCGCAGCTGGCGCCCCACCGGCGCCAGCACCTTGAGCAGCTGCTGCTTGAGGTCTCCGGTGGCTAGTGTTGTAGCACTGTAGCCGCGTCCTACCGACGCAGGCGGCACTCACTTGTACTCGTCGGGCAGGTCGGGCGGCTGCCGCAGCTGGCGCCCCACCGGCGCCAGCACCTTGAGCAGCTGCTGCTTGAGGTCTCCGGTGGCTAGTGTTGTAGCACTGTAGCCGCGTCCTACCGACGCAGGCGGCACTCACTTGTACTCGTCGGGCAGGTCGGGCGGCTGCCGCAGCTGGCGCCCCACCGGCGCCAGCACCTTGAGCAGCTGCTGCTTGAGGTCTCCGGTGGCTAGTGTTGTAGCACTGTAGCCGCGTCCTACCGACGCAGGCGGCACTCACTTGTACTCGTCGGGCAGGTCGGGCGGCTGCCGCAGCTGGCGCCCCACCGGCGCCAGCACCTTGAGCAGCTGCTGCTTGAGGTCTCCGGTGGCTAGTGTTGTAGCACTGTAGCCGCGTCCTACCGACGCAGGCGGCACTCACTTGTACTCGTCGGGCAGGTCGGGCGGCTGCCGCAGCTGGCGCCCCACCGGCGCCAGCACCTTGAGCAGCTGCTGCTTGAGGTCTCCGGTGGCTAGTGTTGTAGCACTGTAGCCGCGTCCTACCGACGCAGGCGGCACTCACTTGTACTCGTCGGGCAGGTCGGGCGGCTGCCGCAGCTGGCGCCCCACCGGCGCCAGCACCTTGAGCAGCTGCTGCTTGAGGTCTCCGGTGGCTAGTGTTGTAGCACTGTAGCCGCGTCCTACCGACGCAGGCGGCACTCACTTGTACTCGTCGGGCAGGTCGGGCGGCTGCCGCAGCTGGCGCCCCACCGGCGCCAGCACCTTGAGCAGCTGCTGCTTGAGGTCTCCGGTGGCTAGTGTTGTAGCACTGTAGCCGCGTCCTACCGACGCAGGCGGCACTCACTTGTACTCGTCGGGCAGGTCGGGCGGCTGCCGCAGCTGGCGCACCACCGGCGCCAGCACCTTGAGCAGCTGCTGCTTGAGGTTCCCGGCCGCGAGTCGGTCCGCCCCCCCGATACCGCTCAGGGCGCCCTCCACGCGCTCGCCCAGCCACCGCACGCGGGGCAGTATGAATACCTTCATACAAACAAAACACTTATTCAGTTTTTTTTTAGATTTTGAGCACAGTTAATCATACTCACAATAATGAATGTAATCATATTTTTTTATCTATTACATAGAAAATACCAGTAATTATTTCAAATACTAAATATTAGCTCCCTTGTAAGAACTATGCCTCAACAGTAGGTTGTTTATTCAAGAACTTCCCTAATATCCAATAAATAACGTACTATACCTTTATAACTTCCGGTCCTAACTCTGCTAAGCCCTGGACAGCGCCATAGAGCGAAGCAAGGGGCGTTTTTTCAGATTCCTTCATGCTGGCCATGGAAGGCCCAACTCCAGTTTCGTTATTAGTTTGCGACGGACATTGTAATGCTTTAGCAAATAACCTAAAACAAACGAGTAATTTGATACATAGGTACTATCGACAACACTTTCGCATTACCACGAAAAGGCTGAAATTACTAGCACGCCGCGACGATAGTTTAGTTCGTGCAGGGGCGATACGCACGCACACAATTTTTTCTGCAGTGGTACCTAAAGTTATAATAACTTAACTTAATAACTTTATTTATTTCTCACCATAATCTTAACAGTTACATATTGTAGTTTGGAATGCAAGAGTTTGATGTACAGTACGAAAAACTTATCTAATCTTAATCTATAAATAAAAAGACTATGGCGGGCTGCCACCCAAACTAGGACGGGTCCTGTGTCTCAGGTAGTCAACCCTCCACCCCACAGATGGTCTAGAAAATATTATGTTATTTAAAGAACATAAAATTTATAGTACATGAACATTTTTAAAAAAAGGGAACAGTAAGATAGTTTTTGTATGTGTGTATGAATGTGTATTTCTCTCTCACTCACTCTTTGTGTGTGTGTGTGTGTGTGTGTGTGTGTGTGTGGATGTGTGTGTGTGTGTTTGTAAACAGGACTATGTGTTTGTGTTTTTGTAGTTGTAAGCATGTTTATTGTATTATTTTAAGAATATTTTCCGTTTCATTATAATCTAGTACAATTAAACTAGTTTTAAGAATTAATTTAAGACGATTTCTATTTAGTTTAGTGATTTTGTATAGATCATTATAATATCTGTATAAATAAGGGCTCATATAGTATATTTGACGTCTAGTAAACATTTTATTGAAGGTTGGAACAGGAGTTCGAACTCGCCGTTTGCCTTGAGGTAGTTGGGTAAGGTCTATGTTTTTGTGGTAGCGGAGAACTGAGTTAAATATATACAACTGCCGAACGGTGAGCAGCTCCACTTCCTCATACAGCTTTTTAGTCGGGTATCTTCTTGGCTTAAAGCACATGACTTTAATCACGGCTCTTTGCGCTCTTTCCAATAGCAGAAGAAAGTGGCGGCTCCGCCCCAAACAGTGACACAGTAAGTCAAAAGTGATTGACATAAGGCAAGATAAATTTTGACTATAAGTTTAGGCTCTGCGGCATCTCTTAGGTTCCTAAAAATAGGTAGAAGTTTTTTAATCCTTTTACTCAATGCCAGTATTTGCGGATGCCAGTTTAGGTTCCTGTCAACTATTATTCCCAGATATTTGTGGTTGTCAGTTTGCTCTAAAGTTTCACAATCACAGTCACCTTCTGAGCCACAAAGAGAAGAATGAGCCTTAATAGTAAAGTCATTTGGCGGATTCGTAGCATTCGTAGCAGTTGCCGATCGTACATATTATAAAATGCTGCTAAGTGTACCTGGTAACTCTAGTCTGTAGGTTATTAGTGGATGTGTTGAATGTTTTGCATATCTGTGCCATCAGACGCGCGGCGAAATCTCTTAGAGCCCAGTGGTTGTCCATTTCGGGGCGCAGGCAGAGCTGTCGGGACACTATGCACGTTGACACTGCTGGTATCAGTTCATGTAGCTGTGTAGAGAAAACACAATGCAGAGGTTAAGCATTGTTAGAAATTAATGGAGTACTCAATGATTTGAATCAGGGCAATGTGTTATTGAATGAACCCAAAATGTGAAAACCGTTTCATCGGACTATCAAACTAAACAACTTTAACTATGGGATCAACTCCGAAAACACGAAAAAAATCAGCTGTTTCAAACAAAAATTAATAACCTTAAATATCAAAAATTGTTTAAAAAAAACAAAAAAACCGACTTCAAAAAACCTACCTCTAAAAAGCAAGAAATAATATTCGTAATAATAAAAATACGTCTATTGAAGTCGGGTGGGGCTGGAGTACAAATTCCTTTTTTTTATTCTAAAAGCCCCACCCGACTTCAATAGACGTATTTTTATTATTACGAATATTATTTCTTGCTTTTTAGAGGTAGGTTTTTTGAAGTCGGTTTTTTGTTTTTTTTAAACAATTTTTTATTTTTAGTGTAGGTACCTTGTAGGTAAGGTATATTATATATGTAGAAAAATCAGCTCAGCCAAACGTAAGATAATCGCGGAGAAACATACTTAAATACGGGTCAAACTGAGAACCTCCTTTTTTAAGTCGGTTAAAAAACTACACTTAAGATATCCCTCTTCCAACAAAAAAAATATTATCTTATTCAGTTCTTAAACAAAGAAGTAATACGACCAATCATCGAGGTAATTCACACAAAATCATAATATTTTCGTGCTTTTTTTCAAAATTACTTGAAAAGTACTGAACCGATTTCCAAATTTAAAAAAATGGGACCAACTTGGGAGTGTACCTAATGTAATAACGTTTGAATCATTTCAATCGGTCCAGCCGTCTTCGAGTAATCGGTGGACATCCACAAAAAAAAAAAAATATACAGACGAACATAGAACCTCCTCCTTTTTTGGAAGTCGGTTAAAAATGCATGAAACAGCTGTTTTTTTTCACAAATTCAAATTTGGTCCCTTAGTAAAAGTTGTTCAGTTTGATGGTCTGAAGAAACGGTATGTAATCAACATGTATAGGTATAATTTATAGCCACATTTTAGGGATGATGATGAAGATAACAGTTATCTTTCATTCAGTAAGTTTTAAAATCCATAATTGCCAAATGTGGCCACTTTGAGCAAAAATTGATTTTAAAACTTACAGAAAGAATGAAAACTTTTGAAGAGTTATTCAAAAAATATTAGAGACAATTTAGGAAATTATTACACGAGCTTTTTTAAATATTGACTTGGTTTACGAGTAATAAAAATAAATGTAGTGGCGGCGCTAGTTTCACTACCTACAGCGCCTTAATGGTATTTTCACTTACATATTTTTCTAGATAAAGGGACTGGTTGTCCAGCAGTGCCTTCACCATCCTCATAAGATAGATCAGTAATGCCAGGTTGTTTTGGACTACATTCACCTTCACTCCTTCAGATATAAACGTGCACATTCGTGGCAGCATCTCATGCAATCCAGGATCACAAGCCAGAGATTGTAATGCTTCCTGTAATGGAAATCAACTTGAATATTTTGAAATTTTTCAGTCAAAATATTAAGGAAACATTGACAATTCAGAAATAATTGATTTATTCATTTATTTTCTAATGCCTGATTTACACATATTAAGTTGTCAAGTGGGTAACACAATTTTTACTTGATTATATTAAAAGGTGCTTAAATTTTAACATAATTATTACTAAACTGATTGTTTACACTAAATAAAAATTCAGTTAACTACTTGACAACTTACTACTTACATGTAAATCAGGCATAAGGGCAATAGAGTTAGACAAAATATATTTATCTTTCTATGAGTCTGTTAAACTGTGAAACATTAATGGTTTAAGCCTTAAGGGAAAGATAAAATTAAATACTTTGTTTGTTTTGAGTTATTTAACTATGTTGTGAATTCCAATTTATTTATTTACCACACGGCGAATTTCATCACTCCCCACGCAGGTTTCAGTGATTTCTTTGTAATACAACTGTTGTTCTACACTCAATTCGTGAGTGGCTAGTTGCTTTACATGCACCGACTCCGATGCCTTGAGACGAGCAGCTTTACCACACATGGGTTTTCCTGTTATTTGCAATTAAACTAGTTGTATGAGATATTAATCAACTAATGCTTTAGTAGTTCAGTGCCTAAGTATTTTTAATATCTAAAGGGCTTTAACTCTTCAACGCCCGGAAAACAATACAACAATAGATTTCTTTTGTTGTTTGTGCCCGATAGGGCACAGCGGGCGTTGACGAGTTAAACATTTTGGCATATTTTTTTATTTTTGATGGGCCTATATTTCTGAAATCCCCATCAAAAATCAAAAATTATGGTTTCCACTATGCCAGCCTCTCACACTAAGAGGTTCAAACCCATTTAGTTATATGATATTGAAATATTTATTCACATCTATACAGTTTTTTTTAACTACAAATTATTACACTAATATTTGTATAGTGTTATATAAAGTCCGTTCGCTTAGATAGTGTCGGTACATCCGCAAGCACTTGTGTTCAAAGACAGGAATACCAGAACAAACACAACCATTCACTATGGCACTTCTATGTAAACTGCCAAAATCCAAATTCACTTGCGGGGTGTACGCCGCACGCAGTATCCATTGTTTATGCGGTGGCATCGTTTTACAAGAAGTGGCACGTGCAAAGGCGGCGAGATAAATGGGCGACACTATCTAACCGAACGGACTTTACATGTGCTACGTTTTTTGGTTTAAATTCTGTCAATACTTTGGTAGCAATGATTTGTTTTGAATATTTTTAACATTCAAACATTGCATTTTCTGAAGACAAACATTATTATTTGAAAAGGTCAGCATTTAAACCTAAAACATAGTCCAGGGATAACTCAAAAATTATACAGAAACCACAAAAATAATGTATTTGATTGATTTACCTGCAGCATCTTCATTAGATGGTTTACTAAGCTTACTGATTGGATCAACAGACTCAAGTTTTTGGGCCTCTTTACACAGTGGAGGCGGATTCTCTGGGACTGTAGGTTGTACCCCATCAACACTTAACCAGTGGGCCCTCACTGAAACACCCAGTGGCACCTTGGGAGGTGGTGCTGACAAAACTTCGGATAAATCTATCTCTTTTTCCTCAATAAAGTGAAGTTCCCGACCACCACCAGATGCAAATCTAAATGGTAGAGAATCTGGTTGAATAAAACCATACTGAGCCTGAAAATAGTTAAATAGCAAATTATATATAATCTGTTTCATGTATTTCTAAACAGCAGTTCGGTTTTAAGCTGTATACCTCAATATTTTTCATGTTTAAGGCATGGTCAATATCGGTAATAGATAACTTTTGTCTCTTTGAGTGATGCATGAATTTCATTGCATCTTGAACGATTACTTTGAGGCGATAGGACACATCATCAGCTAACTCTTTAGCAGCGTCATCTCCAAGATTTCCAATACCAACGCTTTCCGCAATAACTTTCATAGAATCGAGCGATAGCGATGAACCGTATACGAATTCAGAATCGCCCATTATGAATGAGGTCCAATATTATATCTGCAATAGATACATTTATATCATGAGATATACAATATTAAGTTCATGTGTTCGCCTTTTATTTGTGTTTATCTTGTTTTTCTTGAAATGAATAAACACAAAAATCATACAATAATCAACACACAATCAACAACAACGTCAACGCAACGCCGTCAGTCAACGTGACAGACATGACAACTTATGACAACCGACGTCCATTTGCACAGATTATATTAGAACTGTCATGTCATGTCAATGTCAAGTCAAGTCTATCAATCTGTCAAATATTGTTCTAGTCTGGGATGTCAAATGACTGGGTTGCGTTCCGAACCTACGCAGTGCAACCTTTTTTCTTAATTTTATTTTGGCAATCTACTCCTCTTCAGGGGGTAATTTTTGCCAGTGTCAAGTGTTAATTAATTCAGGGGGCTTACCATCAGCAAATAAGAAAAAGTTCAGTTCAAAAGCAGGCCTTAAACAGGACTGCTTAAGGCCAGCTTTCATACTAACCGTTGAGGTCATAGTACGAAAAAAGTAAGGCAATTCAATATAAATAAGCCCTTTTTTTTTTTAAATTTGAGATTTTTGCATTCACATGGTGCGAGTCGTATTTTTTCTAGTATATTATTTAGTATTGTGTATAAATAAGCCCTGCTATAAGAGCTCATAGTAAGGCCCCAGTGGTATTGTTTCAGTTTACATTAGAATGCAGGTGCATCGCCTTCCAATGCTGCTTGGAGCATTTGGCATCAAATATACCGATACAGTTTACTCGGTAAGTTCTGCCGAGGTAGCCACCACTACAACAAAAGTATCAGCATCACAAAACCAAGATCGTGCCATTTCAATTATCCCACATATTGTTCAGTTGCGTAGATACTTGTACCACAAAACTGCACCGATTTTAAGACATTTGCAAATAATTAAAATAGCCACCGAACTGAACTCGAAGAAATGGCGCCAAAAACTCCCGAGTGCAACCTAACCACAACCAATCGCTCTAACAGGGGCCTTACTATGAGCTCTTATAGCAGGGCTTATATTGAACTGCCTAACTTTTTCGTACTATGACCTCAACGGTTAGTATGAAAGCAGGGCTTAAACAGCCCTGTTTAAGGCCTGCTTTTGAACTGAACGGTTATGTTATTTGCTGATGGTAAGCCCCCTGGGCGTTCCAAACGTTAGAGCCAAAGAGAATATAATCACTACGTTTAGAGCTTGACTTTCGGTTGTCAAAACCATCCCGTTCCAAACGTCAAGCTTCGCAACTCTTTAACCATCTAAATCCATAGATATAGTATATTAAAATCTAAATCGGTGGTTGGAAAACGCTCTGACGTTTGTCTATAGAAAAAATGTCAATGTCAATTGACATTATTTTGTATTTTGATGTTTCTAAGTGAAAGTGAAAGTGAAATAAGCTTTATTCAAATAAACTTAATTATTAAGTACTTTTGAATCGTCTATATTTTTCTACCACCCGTTCCAGACTTTTTTAGCTGACAAGAAGAACGGGCGCAAGAAAGACTAATTCTTAAAATAATCATGGTAGATCCTCAAAAAACGGATTTTATTTGATTAAGAATAAAGAAAAGTTTAAATTATTCGTATTCCAAATGGAAAATGAAGACTTTGTATTGACATTGATATTTAAAGTTCTTGGTCGTTAGGACTTAGGAGTGAGTTATAAAACAACCAAACAACCGCGCTCTAAGGTTCTGAACGCAACCCTAGTGTTGTTGGCCGACAATCGTTTTATCAAATGTAGTCCGTGGTAGACGATGATCAAGCATTTTTGGACCCCCTAAACGGCCCTAATGGAGTCCCTAGACGATCAAGCATTAATATTGCATTTACCATTTGGGGGCGTGGCCTACTTTTAATTCATCATCATCAGCATAACATCGTCCACTGCTGAACATAGGCCTCTCCGAGAGCACGCCACTGAGCACGATCCGCGGCTATACTCATCCAGTTTTTGCCAGCCACCTTGCGAAGATTATCGCTCCACCTGGGGCCTTACTATAAGCTCTTATAGCAGGACTTATATTGAACGGCATTACTTTTTCGTACCATGATCTCAACGGTTAGTATGAAAGCAGGCCTTAAGCAGTCTTTTTTACGGCCTGCTTTTGAACTGAATGGTTTCTTATTTGCTGATGGTAAGCCCCCTTGTCTGAGGGCGTCCCAAACTACGTTTGCCGATACGCGGTCTCCACTCAAGAACTGCAATCCATCCGCCGCCGCCTGGCTAATATGGCCGGCCCACTGCCACTTCAGCTTGCTAATCCGGTGGGCTATGTCGATGACTTTAGTTAATAATAATAATAATAAAATCATTTAATTCTCACCATAATCCTTACAATTTTACATAAATGTACTTAAACTAATTTAGCAGTAGGATTTGACAGATTATGGTGGACTGATACCTGAACTAGGTAATACCTGTAACTCAGGTTACCAGCCCCCACCTTGTAAGAAGTATTACTAAAGAGCTAAAGTGAACACTAAAAAGAGAATTAAAAAACAAATATTTTCAATTAATACTATGTAGGTACAGTAATTATATTTTTTTTTGTTAGTACGTACGTGTGAAGTAGTGTGCATTTGAAGTAAGTGTAGGTAGGAGTACATTATCGCGTGGGTATGCGCCTAGATGGATGTGTGTGCATGGACGCGCGCTCGTATATTTTTGTGTGCAACAGGCTTGGAACAGGGTATGGTTCAAGTTAGAGGAGATAGTTTTATTCCTTCTTTTGTTTTTATTTATTTTTATAAATATATTTTAGGACTTAATTAATGTATTGTATAAACTATTCTTAAGTTTCAATTTTAAGAAGATTCTCAGTAGCAACGTAGTTGAGTTCTAGTAGAATATTTAGCATAGCTTGTTTCAGAGCATGTCTATTCATCTTGTAAATTTTATTTTTATCGTTTATGCGTTTATAAAGAAATGTTCCCATATTTATTAGCTAGTTCAGCGGGTCTACCGGCTAAAAACAATGAAGTTAATGTTAACTGTAATATGACAGATGTATGTGATACATTGCTACTTCGTTTTGGCACAAATAAAAACTTACCAAAGAAAAGAAGCAATGTATCATATCCATCTGTCAAATTATAGTTAACATTAACTTCATTATTTTTAGCCGGTAGACCTGCCCCTGTACCGCCTAACTCAATCGCTTTGACTCTGGCGTTGGTTTATGACGTCAGTGCACAGTCCGTCCTTGTCATCGTGTTAGGATATGACAAGGACGGATAGAGCATAGCTATCGCTTTGGCTATCGCTTTGAGTTAGGCGGTAGGGCCCCCGCAGGACTTTTAATTGGCCACGGTAATCTATCTATTCTGTGGTGCTTGTCAAGCATCGCTCCGAGACGATCAAAATGTGATTGACAAGCAATGCAATGTAAATGATTGACAAGCAGTTTTGATCGTTTAGGGGCATTGACCTGCACGCGTAGCATGACCACTCTCGAGAAAAGACTCGACTCACAGAACAATGGCTTGTCTACACCCAAATGTCACTTTTGTCGGGTTGAGATCGAGATACTCATGCTCGCACTTTTACACTAGTAGACTCGTATTGTTCTTTGTCGTGGCCTTATGTCAAAAGTCGACAAACGACCACTTTTCTCTTCAATTGACATTAATTTGACAGTTGAGTCGGAGAAACTTGTCTACTACCCCTTGGGTAGTCGAGAAGGTCGAGAAAGAGTTTTACGTATTTTATTTTATATACATCTAAATTTCGCAATAAAAACAAATAAAAGTTGTCCGTGCTTATATTTTATTATGGAAAAATAATAAATAATGTGTTGTTTTTTTTTTAATTTATATAATTTATAAAAAAAAAATAAAAAAAAAATATTAAGTGTAGTAACTAAGTATTAAAAATTTTTTTTTTTTTTGTAACTTATATTAATAAAAAAAATTAAAACAATTAATAATTCTAAATAATTTATTGCTTAATATAATAATATTGTTTCCTAATATACCACCTTTTTTACCCAAATATAGATTTTTTAACTTTAATTTTTTAATATTTAAAAACGTAAATTAACATTTTATTTGTTACGCGTGAACTTTTTTTTTCATGTTTAGGGGGGTCCATTTCTTGTCAATCATTTACATGACTATACCTTTTGGAGGCTTGGCCTACTTTTGATTGGCCATCTATTCTGTGGTGCTTGTCAAGCATCGCCAAAGATTTGGCTGTAAATTACAGTATGTTGAATCTGGCCCGCGCCGGGCTGTAGTTTGGAGACCCCTGGTTTAGGGGATATGGAGCCCCTAGACGATCAAGCATTTCTTGTCAATAATTTACATTGCATTTTTTACTATTTGGGGGCGTGGCCTACTTTTGATTGGCCACAGTAATCTATCTATTCTGTGGTGCTTGTCAAGCATCGCTCCTAGACGTAGACAGAGAAACCTCTGTCTGCAATGCAATGCAATGTAAATGATTGACAAGCAATTTTGATCGTTTAGGTCTTATTTAGGTGGTCCAAAATACATTATGCGCAAATTGCGCGACGGCGCATACTATTATGCTTATTGTTTTCTAAGTGTGATCCCAGTGCATACATTTACTATGAAAACCGCGGGCTGATTATCTAATTAGAAACCATCTAACGACCGGTCTTATTTGACAGATGACATTGCTCTTTCTTTTTGGGGTAAAAAAACATACCAAAGAAAAGTAGCAATGTATGTTAAATGAAACCGGTCGCTATGAAATAGTTTCTATTTAGATAATCAGCCTGCGGATGTCATCTGACGGCGTGTTAACACGTGTTAATGTGACCGCACCTTAAGATTTTTCGCCAGCCGTGAAGCTCAAATAAAAAAAAACGGAAATGTTGCCAGTAGTCAACAATTTACCCAATATCTGGGGCTAATTGTCTAATTTTAAAAATCTTTCGCAATCGCTTTCGTTTGACTGATGGATGTGGTATTCTTGGGTGGAATTGCGTAAGGTAATTGTATTAATTTGACAGTTCATATCGTATTCCATCGGCTGCAATTTGTATGGGATGACATATAATATGATACAATATGAACTGTCAAATGAATACGATTGACTTTACGCAATCACCTAGCTTCTTATGAATCATTTTTTAATAACGTCTCTTAACTATGAACAATTTGGCTGTCAAGACAAATCTAACGATATCTTAAAGAAATCCGTCCAGCCGTTACAAAAGTATGAGGTAATAATAAAGAATATTACCTATTAATATAAACATAATAATATACTTACATAAAAGATTAGCGAACAATATAATCTCTTCTTACAGTCGGGTAAAAATACGATGTTACTGAATAAATTATTATTTCTTGATTTTGAACCCTGTATTGTATCGTGCCATTGGTTCGCTCGCCATCCCAGCCCCCTTAGCATGACCGACGAAACACGATATATATCGCGTGATATAGCGTTTTATCGTCACCCAACTGTCAAAATCCATTGTCTTTTGACAGTTAAACGTGATAAAAAATCACTATATCATATTGTGTTTCGGTGGTCAAGCTAGGCAGGCTATGTACTAGATAGATATAATACCTACTACCACTAAAATGTATTTAAATTTTAATTAACTTAATATTAAAGAAACTCAGCATGGCAATTATGGCGTTGGTGCCCCAAAGCTCAAAAAGCTGACACCACTTTTGTTTTTAAATCAATATGTTATTTCGGACACTGAACCTACGCGTACGAATGCGGAAAACATATTTGGAAACCGTATATTATTAATATTATAGTATGCGAGAAACATATTAATATTATGTGTCTGTGGCCTACCTAAGGCCCTCCGCTGCGTCAAGCGGGATCCCGCCGCGTGTACACGGCGCAGGAATATAGATTGCTGGTTTTTATGACGGATAGATGCTTGCAGTGCATGAGTAAGCTCTAATCTATGTCGCCCCGCGCGCGTGTCCCGCTTAACGTAGCGGAGGGCCTAAAACTTTTCATAGGTACTGCGGCCGGCGCGGAGGCCAGCCAGCCATAAAAATCTTTTAAATTTGATTTATTTGTGCTTTATTTATTTCTACCAACGACGAAGTTGGCTAAATTAAGAGGCTTTATTTGCTATACTAAACGACAGGTTATAAAATATTTTTTAAGCGATAGAAAGTACAACAAAGCTTTTCGGAGTACACTAGAAGAACACATTTCACAATTTTGTCTTTATTTAAGCACTACGATTTTTTCCATTGGCGGCGCTAGTGTAGCGCAGTAACCCTCTTAAATATAATTCAAAGCAATGAATTTAAAAATGTACATACTACAGAAGTGGCAAATTTTAGAGCAATTGCGATATAAAACGATGTATTTTAATCTCTAAAATTTTCAGTGCTATACATTCTCGAGTAAAGATGCAGCACGGATCACTGTCTATTGCAATGGGGTTGGTAAACTTTTTCGAAAATAATTGTTTTATATTTTTTTTTGATAGCACAAGTTTGAAGAATAAAGAAAATAATATTATATTTTTTTTATTTTACCTTGTTAACTAAATATTTTTTTTTATATTATTATCGCGATAAAATATCAAACATACGGCTGAACTCGAAGTTCCTTTGCATTTACTGATTTAAAAATCTGATTGACTGATTTGACAGACAGTGACAAAGAGTAATCATACCTTTGTTTTTTTTGTTTTGAGCAACAACATAGAAAGTCTTTGGAGCAATGGCATAACCTACGCATACAGCCGTAATAGTGATTTATTGTACTATGCTGTAAATGAAAAATTTAAATTTTTATTTAAATTAAAATGAAGCATTATATAATTCCGCAATTTGTTATTCCTGACTCCAAAGCCAAAAGCTACCAGAAAATATATAATTCACAACAGTTTTAGAAAAGTTTACCAACCCCATTGCAAGGAATTTATAAATACTATCTATTTTGTCAATTTTGCATTTTTCTACTATGGTATTGTAGCCGTTATTTACAAAAAATCCTCTTTGTGGAAAGTAGGGAAATTTTAACAAAATACTGACAACCCTGAAATAAAAATGACGAAGATCAAATGCCGACCTTTTTTACCCCACGCGATTTCATCTTGTGCAAAATAGTGGATTGATTTGTTGTAAAGTTTGGTTAATATAGTGAAAATGTATAGAAATAAAAAGGACGTTGATAAACACGTGGAGAATTTGATATCAAAACTGTCTGTAAAAGAGGTATGTGTTACTTGCTATTCTTTTGACGGTCATTTTGGAGGGTTATGGCGTTTACAAGATTCGTTATTTTCAGTTCAAAACGCGAGCCTTCTCTGTAGCAAGATTGTATTACGAAGTCGGCGATTATGCTAGCTGTCAACGATATGTTGAGCAGTATCTCACTCAAAAAGACAATAATGCAGCAGCGTACAAGCTTCTTGGACAGGCCTTTCACAAACTGGGCCAAAAAGAAAAAGCCCTTGAACAATACAAGACATCTCTCGATATAGACCCAACTCAAACTAGCACTATATTGGATAGTAAGTAAATTTTAGTCATTCTACTTTTTAATTATTTTAAAAATTATGTGACTTGCCCACCACACTGTACCATACTGTGACCGTGCTAGGAACAACGTATCAGACACGAAAAGCAACACAATACGCTCTACTATGCCCCTTGAAACGGATCGATGGATCTGTTTCATTCTTGCAAGCGTATCTATCAGTGTTGCATGGACTTCTTGGAGTGCTAACAAGTTTTTAAATAATAAAATAAGTATGTTTATTAGAAAATTAACTGTGAGACAATTACTGGCAATGATTGCCAATACATTTACAACTCCTTTATAACGGTCATCATAATATGTCAGCACTGGCAAAATATTCTTGGCGACAATAATTGTTGACACTATGTGCATGGCTGGTGACAGAACGGTCTAGTAGGAATAGTGTCATACTTTTCAATACAAAGAATATTATTTTGCCTGACACGTTCCTAGTATGGTACGGTGTAGTGGACAGAGACCATGAAGATGCACCTCCAGAACTCTTGTTTGGTTCTTAATTGATTTAATTATTTTTACCTGCATATTTCAAGTCAACAAGATATTATAATATTGTTTTTTTACAGTTTGTGAACTTCTTGTCGATGATGAAATCATCATAGACCCTGGACGTTCTAAGTACTGGTGTGAGAAGGCAGAAGCTACATTTCCACGTCACCCGGTCACGTTTAGGTTAAAGGAGAAACTAGTGTCAATTACTAATCCCAACCCTGAGGCACTTATTGATTTGTTGACATCTGAATTGGCAATTAGGCCCAAGGACCCTCTACTTCATGCACGTCTTCTGAAGCACTACATGCACACCAATCAAATCAAAGAAGCTGTAAATCATAGCTGCAATGTTGAGTTCAACGAGAAAACTTTTCGAAACAACTATGCTTGGTATGAAACTTTAGCAGAGCTACTCAAACATAATTCACATAATTTCAATGATTGGCTGTTTCAATTACTTCTGCTGACAGTCCGTGAACGTATGTGTGTTTTAAGTTTAACTGACACACCAAGCTCTTCAAAGAGTTTGATTGAAGCCAATGAACTTCTATTCCTTTATGATCAGGATATTGAAAATGTTTCAAAGGCAGGAGCTACACCTGGGTATGGAGAATTCCATGCTAGTCTATTGCAACATCACAGGGGGCAATTTGTTTTACATGCTGCAACATTGTTATTAAAGAGAGCTAAGAAAGATCAGTTAACCTGGCGAATTGCTACTCAATATTCAGCTCCTCTGATGTTAATGGCTTGGCATACAGCACCCACCAATACAAAGGTTAATTGGTTATCAAATGCTCCTGAGAAACAGCAGTTTGCAGTTCGGCGTTGGTATTTTGAGGGTGTATACCGATGTTCCCAAGCAGGGCATTATTTAATTTCAAATAGTCAAGATAAAAACCAATCATATATTGATCATATTTCACAATGTTGTTCAGGAGCACATTGGAGAGACAAGATGTTTGAAAAGCTTTTTACTTCAAGACCTCACTTGGCTAAGATAAAATCTTCACATTTTGTCACTTCTTCTGCCTATAGCACTCCTATTTTACGGCTTCCAAGGAAAACTGAGGTTGAAACCTTAGATAGTGAAGCTCAGATGGAATACCCTAACTCACTTCATCATTTTGTTTGGGTACTGCTGAATTATAAAAATTTTGCTCATTTCAAATGCAGCCTGTTTGATACCTTGATACCTACAGCAACTAAGTGTGGTCCAGAATCTATGAATAAAATTGATATTCAGGCTTTTCTTTATTGCTCTGCCTTAACAGCTAGACAGCAGAAATCAAATGATGTGGTTTATATTTCAACTGATAAACCAGTAGTACTTCCTGCAAATATAACTGATTTATTATGCACCTTATCTCAGTTGAAATGGTGGGACTGTGCATACAAGTTTAGTCAAAATGAATTAGGAAAGGAATTGACAGATATTCGTGGAACATTGAGCAGAGGTATAGAGGTGGTAAGGTGTATTGATTCACATGGTTTGGACCCGGAACTACTTTGTCATCTTGGAAGAATTTTCAGTGAAAAAGCTAAATGTACCACTGCCGTTGATGAAAAGAATAACTTGGAAGAAAGAGCTGGATTATATTATTCTTCTGCTATGCCTCTCTTAGAAAAATTGAAAAGTAAAATAGTTATTAAATTGCCCGAGAAAAGAATGTTTGAATATACACACAAGGAATTAAGCACAAAGGAACTGAATTTGTTAATTGAAGAAAGCAAATTGTTTGTAGCTGTGAATTACATTAATGAGAGTGAATATAACAAAGCCATTGGGATGCTTTCAAGCCTAAAATCACCTGAAGCTCAATACCATCTAAGTCAAACTTACAGAAAGATTGCATTAGAAGAAAATAACCAAAAAGATAAATATGTTTCATTGCTATTAAAAGCTAGAACCACTGCATACAAGGCTATGGATAGTTGGAAACAATCTGACATACATAATAATAACCCATTGTTTTCTGACACACAAGAGTTAATTGAGGAGTTGGATATGCTTATAAATAAAATAGATCCTGACCTCTCTGGTTCTGTGGTCAATGATGTGGATGGAAAATATTCTTCAGATGAAAATGTATCTATGATTGGAAGTGAACATATTGTTATGCGTAGCAATATGCCTGCGTTTCGCAATCTAAGTTCCACACCTAAAGCACAATTAACTAATGTTAATGTCACTAATTATAGAACAGCAGTTGACTCTCAAATTTTAGATAGTACACGAATGGATCAACGTTATTTAGAAAGAATAGAAACAGAAATAAAAAAATTGCAAAAACGAGATACCACAATAAACGACTTTATGGAACAAACTAAAAAATGGTTTGAAGAAAATAAGAAATTAGGCAATGAAATTATAACAACTATTCATTCCAACATACAGAACACTACAGACCAGTTCAAGCTTCTAAAAATATCAGTAGACCAGGTTAAGGATCAAATAGATGAGTGCCGAAATGAATGTAAAGATGTGGGTGATCTCAAAAAACAAATAGCTGAAATGAAGAAAGAAATTAACAAATTAAAGAAAGCTTCTTCAGAGCAAAATATTGATGAAAACGATTTGTACAATCTGGAAGACGAATACAGAACAAGTGAAAGTACTTCAAATTTTACTCCTCAATTGCCTTTTGTTCCGCCAGTGATGCCGCCATTCAACCAGCGCCTTGTGCCACCATTCCCTGTTCCACCCAATCCCTATCAACTTTATGGTCAAAATTTGTATAATTTATACAGTCAATATTCTCAATTTGGTCAATCGGCACAAGTACCTAATCCGCCACCTATATTTGATCCCACAAGAGGTCAAATGAATTATCCAGGAGTTTACCCAACACCTGAGGCTATGTATTTAGATGTTGCTCAGTTAGTCCCACCACCCATACCAGTCACTCCTGCTGTATCCCTGCCTACAGCACCAGCAGCGCCATCGCTGCCAACCGTGTCATCCATACCTGCCGTGCCGTCAGTATCAGTGCCACCTCCAGTTACAACAGTCGGCACTTCAAAGTCTATTTCTAAAGTGGAACCAAAAGATATTCCTCGATCATTGCCAGTCAATGTGGTTATAACTTCTTCAGATCCATTGCCCACGTGTACTACAACTCCAGCACCAATTTTAAGTGTAACCATACCATCAAAACATATAAAGAACAGTCCACATAATTACCAAATACCAATGCCAGCTAAAACTGATACCAAAGTAATTTCACCTCCTGTATTTAGTTTCCCTTCATCAGACAACAAGTTGTCTTTAGGTAATACAAGAAATACCCCAAACAATAGTTGGAATCAGTCATCAATTTTCAAAGTTGCTGTCACCTCAAATGCCGCTCCAGCAACAGATACTACGACAGATTCACTCTTTAGCACTTCAAAATCGGGTGATTTGTTTGATAACTCCAAGAGTGTTGTAGATGGAGTCTTGAATACATCTGCTAATGGAAGTTTTAATAAATCGCGAACTTTATCAGACAGAAGTAACACGTCGGTTGAGTATGATCCTTGCCCTGATTTCCAACCAATTGTACCTTTGCCTGCGGAAGTCAAAGTAACAACAGGCGAAGAAGACGAAACTGTAATTTTCAGCTCAAGGGCAAAACTGTTCAGATTTGTTGATAAACAATGGAAAGAAAGAGGTCTCGGGGAAATGAAGCTGTTAAAACATAAAGTTACTGGAAAAGTAAGAGTATTAATGAGGCGCGAACAGATCCATAAGATTTGTGCAAATCATATCATTACGTCAAATATGGAGATAAAACCCATGAAAAATGAAACCAAGGCTTATTTCTGGGTAGCCAATGATTTTGCCGATGAAACTGTTGTATTAGAAAAGTTTTGTATTCGATTCAAAACAGCCGACATTGCTTCACAGTTCTACGAAAAGTTTGAAGCAGCCCGAAAGGAATCTTTAACTACCATTGGAAGCACAAATAAAATTGAGCAAGATGCAAAAATAACCTATTCTGTCGAATTTCCCGAGGAAGAAGTACCTGTAAAGAATTTATTTGGCATGCCTCAATCGAATAAACCATCAGGTTTTACCGTCGGCGGGTTTACATTCAGTAGTACACCTACGTTTAAGCCCATAGTTGAGGACATTAAAGTTGAAAGCAAACCTGTAGAACCAGCGACGACTAAGGCCAATATATTTAGTACATTAAGCTTTAAAGCAAATACAAACAGTCCATTTAGTAATATCTTTACCGCACCAGTTTCTCAACCCACTAACGTTAGTAATACAGATGTAAAGGATTCAGCTTCTAAACTAAACACTTCTGATACTGTAGAAGAGTTCGAGCCCAATGTTGAATTCGAGCCAGTTATACCATTGCCAGCTTTAGTTGAACAAAAAACAGGAGAAGAAGGTGAAACTATTCTTTTTGAACATAGAGCCAAGTTATTACGATTTGATTCAAATACAAAAGAATGGAAGGAACGAGGTCTTGGTAATATAAAGCTACTTGTACACAAAGATAATGTTCAAAAAGTTCGACTTTTGATGAGACGCGAACAAATTATGAAAGTATGTTGTAATCATGCTCTCACTAAGGAAATGACATTCCAAAAAATGCCTAACATGGATAAAGCGGTAACATGGTGCGCTAAGGACTTTTCCGATGGTGAATTAGTATCAGAAACGTTCTGTCTACGATTCAAAACTGTTCAAACATGTGACGACTTTATACAAGTTGTTAAATCGGCGCAATCAAAGCTGCAAGATGATACAAAAGCTGCCAAAGAAGAAAAAAATGCAGCAAAACAGATCACAAAGAAAGAAGAGTTTGGTTTCGGTGATAAATTTAAACCTAAACCCGGAGCTTGGAGTTGTGATGTGTGTTACACAAATAATTTGGAGAGCTTCGATAAGTGTGCTTGCTGTGAACAACCCAAACCGCAAGCAGTTGCAAAGTCGGATAGTCCAGCGACGTACGCAACAGCTACAAGTAATGCACCAACATCAACAGGGCCCGCAAAATCAAATTGGGGTGACGCATTTAAACCAAAACCAGGCACATGGGAATGTAAAGAATGCTTGATTAGAAATGAAGCTACAAACGATAATTGCTCCGCATGTAATAGCCCAAAAGATCCTACAGCTGCAAAACCGACTGTAAAATTAACATCTGATGAGGGATTCAAATTTAAATTTGGAATGCCCGCAAATAATGCACAATCAGTCAAGGAAACTAAAACTGGGTTGATGATTGGCTGGGGGGACAAATTTAAACCTAAAGAAGGTACTTGGGAATGTAAACAATGTTTTGTTAGAAACGAAGCTGACAGCAAAAGCTGCAGTGCTTGTAGCAGTCCCAAAGATCCAAGTGATGTATCAATTAATTCAAATTCCGTTTTCGGATCGATTTGTACAGGACCAAAGTTCAATTTCGGTATTCCAGCAACCACTGCGGCGCCCAGTGTCGTAACTACACAGAGTTCAAATCAAGCTAGTTCTATTTTTGATGGCACTGGAGCACACAAATTTAGCTTTGGTGTTCCATCACAAAATAATTCCACAAATGTTGTTACTTTTGGTGAACAGAAAGCATTGTCAAACAACATAATATATGCTACACCAAAAGCACCTGAAAGCCAAGGACCACTTAACTTTTCTTTAAAACTGAACGATCAAGGCGATGTAAATGTGACGCCCAAAGCAGCCCCTCCAAAGGATGAATCCAATGTAACTCCATTTGGTGGGACTGGTGGGACATTTGATTTCGTTTTTAAACCTAAAACCCCAACGAAGAACAAAAGTCCTATGAAATCACCCAAAGCTCAAGGAGACGAAAGTGACGATAATGAATATGCTTCCGAAGATGAAGGACATCACATCCATTTCAGCCCCGTTGTACCATTGCCTGACAAGGTCAGTGTTCTTTTTGATATTATTTTCTATGCAAGTAGTGGAAACTAACTTATTTTTACATATTAAATCTAACTAATTATAGTTCAGGCAAAGAAAGCTCAAAAAAAGGTATAGAGGGAAATGCGTGGAACACAATTTTTGACTTCGTAACTTTGTTTGGACCTGTTAGGAGGTGAACATATCAAAAGTCCTTGCCCCTAGCCCCTATGCCGGGGGTAGGGGGGGTTTGAAGGCCCAATTTTTCGGTTTTTCACATATATCGCGGAAACTATACTTTCTAGCGACATAAGACTTTGTACAAAATAAAAGCTGATTAAATTTGATACAAGTTTCATTCAGTCAAGTTTTTCGATATCTTGTATAGTTTTCGAGATATCCGCTCCTGAATGTCTGTCACCATGCTTAAGGTGAAGCTTGAGGACAATCTGCCGTGCATAAACTATAATGCCGTTAACCGATCTGAAGCCGAATTTGACCTTTTAATACCATTTGACACAGGAAAAAATGCACCATTCCATTGTCCTCAAGTTTCACCTTAAGCATGTTGACAGACATTCAAAACTATAAAAGATATCGAAAATAAAACTTGTAGCAAATTTAATCAGATGTTATTTTGTAAAAAGTATCATGTCGCTAGAACGCATAGTTTCCGAGTTATATGTGAAAAACCGAAAAATGGGACCTTCAAACCCCTCTCTCCCCCCGGCGTAGATGCTACGGGCGGTGACTTTTGATATGTTCACCTTCTAACTACACCAAACAAAGTTACGAAGTCAAAAATTGTGTTCCAATCATTTCCCTCTACACCTTTTCGTTTACTGATTTACTTTTTAGATTACCAACATCATAAACAACAACATTTGTTTTACAACTTGATAATTCGTTAGATTTTACTTTCATACAAAAAAAAATATCATTTTAATTTACCGTTCGTATGTGCACAACTCTACGCGCGGAGCGCCTGGTGCGCGCGACCCGCCCGCCCCGCCGCCATCCATAGACGTAAAAGTGTCAAACAGTACAATAAAAACTTGAAAATTCATTTTTGGTGAATGTATCGAGTTATGATAAAAGTTGTAGAACAAATGTTGTTGTTTATGATGTTGGTAATGTACTCCTGCAAGGTTGTTGGTGTTCTACAAATAGTAGAATTTAGTTTGCATAAACAATGTTTTAGGTTGAAGTTGTGACTGGTGAAGAAAATGAATGTGAGCTATATGGTCACAGAGCTAAACTATTCAGATTTGTGTCAGGCGAATGGAAAGAACGCGGCATCGGAGTTGTGAAAATTTTGAAACACAAGGATACTGGGAAGATAAGGTAAGTTCATTCATATAACATTATATTCCAATTTACAACAACTTAAACGTTTTTTTTATTAAATAAGTACTTAATCTGTTTTTAGGGTTGTTATGAGACGGGAACAAGTTTTGAAAATCTGTCTCAATCATGCTTTGACAGCCGAAATGACGTACACGCCGAAGGATGACAAGACGTGGCTCTTTGCTGCAAATGATTTTAGTGAAGGAGAGTTGAGCTCACAGCAATTTTGTCTAAGATTCAAGACGAAAGAGATTGCAACTCAGTTTAAAGAAGCTGTTGAGAGTGCTAGAGGAAATAAGTCAGAAGGGACAGTCTCCAAACCAGACTCATCCAAAAAACAAGAGACTGACAAGGACGATGTAGTTTTTGTAACTGAAATACAAGCTACAGCTGAAGAAAAGCAAAAAGCCAAAGAACTCATGTTGCCAGAAAACTTCTTTACGTATAAGACGAAAGAACCCTGTCATGGTTGCCGTGGATGCGACTTAGATGATGAAGCCAAATCGACGACAGCATCGTCAACAAATGTTGCTGTTATAACATCTAATATTTCTACTCCAATAAAAACATCAACACCTTCATTTAGCAGTCCATCAAATTCAATATACGGTACCCCTGCTAACTTTGATGGTTCTATGTTCCGTACTCCATTAGGATCATTGGGCTCTAACACAAAATCCGCTTCACCTTCATCTACGAACAGTAACATCAGTAAGAGTAACGATACCACAGATAAGGAAAATACCTTTACACAAAAGCCTAGCATTTTTAGTGGTTTATCAGAACAGAGAACTCTTTTTGGAACACCTCAAAATAATGTAACAAATATTTCCAGTACATCTGACGCCCTGACTCCAACGCCTACAAAGAGTTCCATATTAGCACCACCCAAGTTGAGTACCAATACTCAGAAAACAAGCGATGAAAAACAAAGCATAGATCCTAAGTCACTTTTTGGTGCTGCTCAAAATAATCCAGTTTTTGGTAAAACTGATTCCTTATTTGGAAGTTTTAATTCAGGAACTTCAATGAATAAATCAATATTCGGTTTTACTGCTGACAAAACAACTGAGGATACTGAAAAGGAAGAGGAAAAATCAATATTCGGCGGCGATGACCAAAAATCAGTGAACTTATTTAGCAGTAGTGGACAAGGATCCTTGTTTGGCCCCGGGACTCTGAGCAGCAATCCGACGAAACCAGTTGGTTCGATATTTGGATCTGGTGGAATCTCTAATTTTGGTAGTAACAATAATTCCTCACAAGTGTTCGGTAATGGAAAATCCATATTTGGTAACAATCAAGCTCCTACATGGACTCTAAATTCTAATGTTGATCAGAAAAAACCAGATGTTACACTCCAAGAGGCTGTCGTTAAGGATGAGCCGGAAGAAAAGAAGGAATCTCTATTTAAAGTGGATAATAATTTGTCTTTTGCGGCACTATCAACTAGTGGTCCTAGCTTCAGCCTTCAAAGTAAGTTAAAATTTACACAAATAAAATCCCTAGACAAAATTATAACTGATAATTTAGGACAATAGTCATATTAGTCCTATACAATGCATGCAACTTTTTCACCGTCGTCATTAAAATAACCTCGGATTTCCTATTTACAGAAAAAACTGATTTCAAATGGGAGGGAGCCGGCCAACAGCTGTTTACTGCAGCTCAGAGGGAAGCTGCGGAGGCGGCGAAGAATGTCAGCGGCGCCGGCGACGACGCAGCGACGGCCGGCGACGAGGAGTACGACCCACACTACGAGCCTATCGTGCCACTCCCTGATAAAATAGTTGTCACAACTGGCGAAGAAGACGAGGTATCTCTACATAATATCATTACGCTTTCCTGTCTTGCATACTTACTGGACTACTTATCATCATCATCATCATCATCTCCTTGCGGTATTCCCAAGTTTTTTTCCTGCCGCCTTTTCTGTCTCACCATTTATAAAATTAAACTTTCATGAATTTTCAGGAAAAAATGTTCGGAGAAAGATGCAAGTTGTACCGATATGATGAAAAGACACGCGAATGGAAAGAGCGCGGAGTCGGAGAAATGAAAGTTTTATATCATCCCGAAAAGAAGTCTTACCGGCTCCTACTTAGGAGAGAACAGGTAACTCATGGTTATCGGATATTTTTTAATCAACTGAATTTAATTTTGACCGCAACTTTATCCGCGTGGAATTTTGATAGACGAACGGAAATAAATTATAATATTTGCCTTCAATTCTCCTCTTATGTCCAATCTACCTCAGGTGGAGAACTTAGATGGGGCACGGCCTATAGTCAATAATTAATTTGCGGTACTGATGGCGTAAAAACATAGAAAACATTAAAGACTGCGTTATTTTCATATTTATAAAACAGCGCCTTGTTTTCGTGATTTGCTAACACTAAACATTTAAGAAAAAAATGGGTGTGGCTGACAACGAGTCGGTCCTTTTTTGTTAGTTAACCTAATATCATTTAACCAAACCAATTCACTTGCATTGTTATAGGTGCACAAAGCCGTGCTGAACATGCTCGTCTTTATGGACTTGGAGTTGCTCCCGATGAAGAACTCTGACCGCGCGTGGACGTGGGCGGGCCGCAACTACGCGGAGACGCCCGCCGGCGAGCAGGAGACGCTCGCCGTCCGGTTCAAGTCTGTAGACCTCGCCACAGGGTTCCGGGACAAAGTCGTCGAGTGCGTCAGGGTAAGCAGTTGTTATCATCCGATGAAGAACTGACCGCGAGTGGACGCGGGCGGGCCGCAACTACGCGGAGACGGCCGCCGCCAGTGACGCTTGCCGTCCGGTTCATGTCTCTTAACAGGGTTCCGAGACAATGTCGAGTGCGTCAGGGTAAACACTACCCTGCTTGTCGTCCGGTTCAAGTCCGTCGACTTCGCCACAAGTTTCCGGGACAAAATCGTCAAGTGTGTCAGCAGGGTAAACATTTGTTATCATTCGATGAAAAACTCTGACCGCGCGTAAACGTGGGTGGGCCGTAACTATGCGGAGACGGCCTCTGGCGAGCAGAAGATGCTCGCCGTCCGGTTCAAGTCTGTAGATCTCTCAACAAGGTTCCGAGAATGTCGTCGAGTGCGTCAGGGTAAGCAGTTGTTATCATTCGATGAAAAACTGACCGCGCGTGCACGTGGGCGGGCCGCAACCACGCGCCTGCTCGCCAGAGGCTACAGGCGCTAAACCACTGCGCCACCGAGCTTTTGCTACTTATTATAATGTAATGTTTGTTAGCTATTATTATAATATTTAGGGTACTTAGGAACTTTATGATAATATGCTTATTCTATATAAGTTGGATGGAATAAAATTATGTGCCAGGATTTGGAAGGGGTGGTCAGGTCAAGTGCTTAGAACAAATTGGTGTTTTTATTTTATATCTATTATCCGCCGCGCAGTCGTTAGCCGCAATGCGGCGCGGGAGGGCGTGGTAAAGCCAGCTATTTCCATAGTTGTTTATTTATTTTTTATTTTTAACACGTTTGTATTAGGTTGCTTTCTTGTTTGCTTGTTTGATTTTATTTTTTATATATTAGGTTGTTTAGATATCCGTGTTATCACAAAAGATTTTTAAATGCTGTTTAACTTAGACACCTGTTTAAATGTGATACTGTTACCTTTTTGACAATATTGTTTGAAAGAGACGAACATCAAATTCAAACATTTGTCTAAATTAAACAGTGTTTTAAAAATCTTTTGTGATAACACGGTATGTGTTTTAAATACTCTTGTCTTGACTTCCCCCACATAATTTTATTGTATTATTAATTCCACAATTATAATATATTATTGTTATAGAAACTACAAGCATCTGCAGCCCAAGCCATAAGGGAGGAGAAAGAACCGACTGAGAAGCCGTTCTCGGAGATTACACCGCTAAGACTGCCCAAGCATTTACAAGACAGCGCGCGAGCGGACAGAGCGATGTCGGCTAAGGTGGAAGAGCATACTCAATCGCCCACAGCCTCCCAGCCCTTCCGATTCGTGACGACAGAAATCAAACCCAACGGTGAAATGAACAAGCCCGCAGAGGCGTCGGAGGTGTTCAGACAAGTGCACTTCCAGGAGCCCGCGGAGGAAGATAATGATGAGGGGGAACAGGATGATGAAGATGGCTATGAACATGACTATAATGAAGACTACGACGGTTACTACAACGAGGTGAGGGTCCTTTGAAGTTTTAACAACAATTAATTGACAAGTCGAATCAAGTTACGTTGACGGTTGACCTGTTAGCGAATTACGTAACTCTGTTGCTAACAATTCTCGATTGAAAGCGCAGTTACATTGCTGCTTAAAGTAAGTTAGTTCTCATATTGGTCCTTATTAAAGCAGCAATGTAACTGCGATTTCTGTCAGAGTTGATTGCAATGCAACAAAGTTACATAATTACCCCCCTGGTGATTTAAAAATTGAAACTAACGAACTAGATTGTCAGCAACTGGCCGCACGGCGCTAAGTAATTTCTTTCTAAATTAAATCTTTATTTAATTGCCCTCAGGAGGAAGAGGAGTCTGCACCGTACTATTCGTGCGAGGGCGCCGCGGTGGTGCGACAAGGTCCCGCCAGCTCCACGTGCGACAACGCCCACATCCAAGTGCTGTTCGACCAGGAGATCTACTCGCCCAAGATCCTCGTCACCGACGCTGACACGGGCGAGATCCTCGCCGACATGCTCATACACACCGACACCGAGTTCCATGTATGTTTAAAAGAGAATCATTAAGAGAACAAAAAATCTGTATTTTTTAATTAGACCCGTCTAATTCGCCAGGTGTCAAAGCATAATATGCACTTCTGCTCGCGGATTGTATACGTCACAGATTAAAAAAAACATACGTTTGTGCACCTTGTAAAAGACAAGACTCTGGTCTAGAGTAGACAGAAGCGCCGCTCTGGCCGTATTCAAAAAATCCTTTGTTTAATTTGTCTTCTTAACGGAAAACCGCGATTTGCTCAGACTGGATCTTCTATTTCATATCTTGTGGTGCTTTGCTGCTATTGGGTCAACTCAGAACAGAAAAATCCTCTCTACCAAATTTTAAACGTTATTTATTATCCAATTCAAATAGATCTAAAATTAGTACTCAATTGATTTAGCTAGATTAAGTTATAAAGGTGGGTGTACCCACTATGTTTACGCATCAACTGCGCTTCGCTCATCTGCATTCTGCAATTGCTCCATGTAGATGCTTTCGCGCTCCACGTTGCATGCACCACGGCGGCAAGCGCTCCATTCGGTGGCAGTTTTATCAGGGCTCTGTCACTCCGCGCGCGAGTCTGAACCGCTCGGCGTCCTCTGAGAGGACAAATTTCATACATCAGAAAAGATAAGACCTACGCGATAGAAAGAGAGACAACTACTAAGTGAATGTTTTGGAGCGAAGGGAGCGCTGTGCGACCTGAATTGCACTTTATTGTGTCGGAGCAAGAGTCGCTATTTATTTAAATGATTTTGCGGAGTGCAACTTCTGTATGCTAGTACTATTATCTATTCTGTGGTTTTATCTTGTAGTGATGTGCATACCGTATCCTCTCGAGCTGTTGCACTTCCACGGAGCGCAGTTGGTGCGCGAACATAATGAATACCCACCTTAAGAACGTTGGCGGTAAACGGCATTTCATATAAAATTTCAAGTCCTAATTTTTCGAAATGGATGAACTGATTTTAATTAAACTTCATACACATAAGAAGGGGGCTAATTGTCTAATTTCAAAATCTATCACTATCGCTTTCAGCTAGGTGATTGCGTAAAGTCAATCGTAGTCATTTGACAGTTCATATTGTATCATAACATATGTCATCCCATACAAATTGCAGCCGATTGAATACGATATGAACTGTCAAATGAATACGATTGCCTTACGCAATTCCACCCCAGGTTGTGATACATTGATGCGTCTTTTTGGCACAAATAAAAACTTACCAAAGAAATGCAGCAATGTGTCACCTCCATCTGTCAAATGAAAGTGATTGCGATTGTTTTTTTTAAATAAGACAATAGTAGGCCAGAATACACTGGTCTAAAAAGTTAGTTGAATGTATTTTTAAAAGACATTTAATTTTTTTTTAAATGTCTTAAAAGTACATAAAGTGCACAACGTGATACAAAATAACCCCTAATGCCGAATATGGTAGATAGAGACCATCGAACTGAACAACTTTTACTACGGCACCAAATAAAATTAACACTAAACTAAAATAGTGAAAAAAAAATTGCTGTTTTATACAAAAAATAATAACGAAAATATCAAAATGTATGAAAAAGCTGGTTTTTTTTCGCGATTTCAGAGTTGGTCCCATAGTAAAAGTTGTTCAGTTTGATGGTCTCTATTTACCATTTTCAGATGTAGGGGTTATTTGTAATACGATGTATATTGAAAACTGGTTCTATGGAAAATTTGAAATCTGTCTAATTTAGCTGTAACTGTAACACTATTTATGAACACGAAAATGTTTTCAACTTACTTTTTAGACCAGTGTATTCTGCATATGCCTATGAAGTTTCATTAAAACCGGTTCATTCATTTCGAAAAATAAGGACTTGAAAGTTTGTATGATCCGTTAGCGTCTACGCTCTTAACGTGTACATACGTTTGCCGCGGACAGATGTCTGAAGACTCGTGCACGTGGTCGGGCACGGACTACACGAGCAACGAGCCCGTGGACAAGACCGTCACGCTCAACTTCCACGACTCCGACACCACCATGCAGTTCTACGACAGCTGCGAGGTTAGTACACATGGGGTTTGTTAAGCTTGGGTTTCCTAAAATGACGGTCGGTGCTGTCATATAGCGGCCGTAATACAGTGTGACTCTTTATAAAGTGCACAAACGAAAATGAGTGAAACTATGCTTAATTATAATGACGGGAAAAATATTTTAAAAAATGTAACATTGTGAAAAATCTATTTAATAAAAATCTTATTTTTGGATAAAAATGCATCTTATATTGTGGTTTTTCATCATAAATTTTGATATAACTAAGACGACCTATTATTTCCAATCATTATTCAGATTTTTTAAAGTGATAGATCGTTTTGTTCACAAGAACTTTAAAAAAACCATAAAATAAAAGAAACTTTTTTTTAAATATTTTTTCCGTCGATAAAATCAAGCATAGTTTCAATCGTTTTCATTTGGGCACTTTATGAAGACCCGCACTGTATAGCCATAGTATAACAATGTGTACTAGCTTAGTATAGCGGTGAATAACGTCACTAGAACGTTGTCTATATAAACAATACAATGCGATTTTATAGAACGGTATTATAAAACGTTGTTTACGTTCTTGTGACGTCATTCACCGCTATATTACGGCATCGTCATCTTAGGAAACCAGGGCTTTACCGATCAGTTGGTAGGTAGTTGTAGAATTGTAGATTTTAACTAAGTAGATTTAGTAGATAGTTAATATAAATGCGGTCGTGTGTATTATAAGTATTTTAGAAAGTGTCTGTAGAGTTTCAAAACACTGTCGCGTTAAAAAGCGATTTTAATTACTCAGAAACTTACGCACGGAAATAATTTAATTATAGTTAAACAAGGAGTAAATTAAGTATCAAATAAGCATAGAAAAAATAATGACTGGTACTCCTGAATGAAAATCAAGTTTAGGCATAAATAATAGCCTACTTGTTTGTGGCGTTTGCACGCGAAATTGAAACTTATCGTACGTACGATTTACGTACGATATTATACGAACGTTCATATTCCATCGGGCACAGCTGAATCGAACCCAATTTACAGGACGGGGTTGTATCTCCCTATGTATATACGAGGGCAGTTTGATAAGTCCATGACTTTGAAAAGAAGAAATACCTTTTTTCCATAATTTATTTTTGTATCATATAAAGAAACTCCATAAGGAATCTTTACATATTTTTTTTTCAAATTTGGCAAAAGATTTACTTTTGGAAACAAAAAGCTCAAGCGAATCCTTCCTATTCTCTAGATTCGACCCACCTGAGATTTTTTCTCCTACCAAACATGAATAAATGTCTTGGCTGGCAAAGATTATCACCAAGCCAAAAGGTGGTGCCTTAAATGGGCCCTCATTACAGTTACCAGTTTTCAGGAACAGGTTTTCATGGGTGGAAAGTGGTAGGAACTTCGTTGAACTGAATAACTACGCAAAGCTACAATAAGATTATGTAGAGCAGAGGTTCCCAATTTTTTTTTCTCATAGACCATTTTAAAAAGTTTCCTGGATCCGGTGGACCCCCTGCAGCTACTACATTACTACCTTAGAAATTAAAAAAAGTGTTTCTTCATTACAAAGGCATGGACTTATCAATTCACCCTCGTATTGTTTATTATCACAAACGCGCGACGCACAAACGATTTGCTGAGTAGCAATCATCTTTGATTAACCATTTCTAAACTTCAAACGCACCTAAACTGCGGAGTGACTCACGGCTTGGCAAAATAAAGAACATTGATTTAAAGTTTAGCATAATACAAGCCGAACACAGACGTAACTGAAGCAAATTCGGCGATGTTAAGTAAATTTTAAAACCCTATCGGTTAATAGTCTGAAAAGTAAAAGGGGGGTTACGCTTACTTATACGGTCACCCATCACACACGCTTTGTAATTTAAAACATCATTTCATATTGTTACAGACTAGTAAAGCCGCCACATATTCGTCAACAGATCCAGAATCATAGGCGAATTTAGTATTGTAATAAATATAAAAAATTAAGGTCTAGTTTTAAATGAGTATATAAAATAAGCTTGTATTTTTTCCATTATACAGTGTTTGTGTAAGCTAGTTTATATATTCTGTTAAAAAAAATTGTTCGAATCGTTTTTTGTTACCTGTTTTACCAATCTAGATCTCATGAACAAAAAACTCCAGATTTACTGATTATATTGTAGATTTTTATTGAATATTATTCTCATGTGACATCAGTATCCTACTTTATATTACATACTTACTATTATTATTATTAATCATACATAATTATTTAAAAAATAATATTATGAAAGATTACATTTTTATTGCTAAAATATAATAGAACTTCGACGTAAGCACTTATGTTTCCTTTTAAAAATATCCCAATAATTATCATTATTGTCCCACATATTGAACAATAATAAAATTGTTAATATCAAACTGTTAGCAGTGAGGAAGTTAGATGTTAGTTTTGTTGTTAGCGTCTGTATTAAAGGAATAATCATGTACGGATGTAGATATTATTATTATATAACATATTAAAAAGATCTAACCAACACTATTTGTTTTTTAACGACATCAGTGTAATGTCTAGTCTTGTATTAGTTGAAATTGAATATCAAGTATCAACGACTTTAACGTTCCTAGTTGGTTAGGTCTTTTTGCATGCGCTTAAGTCAATAAAGTTACGACTGACTGTAGAATCATTATTTAAGATTAGATCACTCGTGGCTTTATATCGCTGCTATTCATTAGAAATCACTTATTTACGGAATTCAATAATGGTAAGGCAATTGTGCTCCGTGTTGTGATTATTACCACGTTTTAATTTTACGCGATACGACGTTTAAAGTATGACTCGACCATTTTGAATTTTGTGAATGGTAATTAATGAAGATTAATTATTTAAATTTGTGAAATTGAAATGAGAAAGGGAGTTGTTACCTTTTATCGAAATAGTAGTTTTGTTTGTATTTTTTTACAATAGAGTACATAGTTCATTGCAAATGTGTATGGGTAAAGTATTTCCTTTTCTCATTTGAATTGTGATATTGTCTAGAATAAATTGTCTTTCTGAAAACCACTAAATAAAAAGGCGAGTAACAAAATTCCGGGGTTTGTTTTATTTTTTTTTATAGTTAACAAAAAAAGAAAGTATAAAAGAGGAATTTAATATACCTACAGTCCTACACAGAATATAAAAATTAGATGAGGTACCTATAAAAAGCTCTTCGTTAAAGAGTACATGAAAAAGCACTAAAAAAAATGCCAAAAGAATAAAAATTTAGATGTCTTACATAGATATAGTATATTAAAAGGGGTATATCATAGATATAGTATATTAAAAATAAAGCAAAGAGGATGTAATAATCAAAGTTTTTTTTAATCACTTGTCATAAAGATGCAAGCAGTTTAAATTGATGAAAACTTCTTGTTAAGATGTGATTTTGATGGCGTTTTGTGATGATCTGGAAATTTAAAACAAAGAGCAGATTTTTTATTTAAAATGGCAACAAGAGTTTTGCATTGTGTTTTTACTAATAGTACGCCAATTATTTACCTAGATTTTTTTATGTTTCACTTTTTAGGACTTATCAGAGGATCTTTGTCGACAGATTTAATTTACTTGATATTTTTCCTGCAATTCCATATTATTCTTGACTCAAAAGATGTGGAAGATTATGTTGAACCTAAGCAAGAACAGGTAGTGGTCAGAGCTGTGTTTATTAACTGTGAGGCAAATGTAAGTAAAGATTACTCATCTCTATGAATAACGGCACCTAGAGACCTTCTAGAATTTCTAAAAACTATACAACGTGTTAAAAAAAACTAATGCTGAATATGGTACGTACGGACCATTAAACTGAATAACTTTTACTATGGGACCAACTCTGAAATCGCGAAAAAAATCTGCTGTTTCCATAGACTTTTGGCTGTAACATACAAAATTAATGACGAAAATATAAAAAAATATGAAACAGTCGATTTATTTTTCGCGTTTTCAAAGTTGGTCCCATAGTAAAAGTTGTTCAGTTTGATGGTCCCTCCCTATCTACCATATTCGGCATTTTTTTTGTAACACGTTGTATAGCTAAGGATCACGTGGCAGTGCTATAGCTTGAGCTTCGTCAGTTTAATATGAACTTAATGGGCAGGAAGACCAAGGTATCTACCCCGATAACGAAGCGACTCGTTTCCAAAGAGAGGAATTATTCAAGCACAGCTCACTACAAGGATGCCGGAAGAAACTTGCGCTTACGTTAAAAGTTTCTAACGAGCCTGAGGTATATCATGTTTAATAATTTTATGTACAATGTGTTAGAAATGTTTTTCTTTCTTTTCTTTTTCTACTAGAGTAGTACTACTTTTTCTTACTAACTACTAGAGTTTTAGGAAGCAGTGGGTCGAATGGTATAATCCGCGAGCGATGAGAATGGTATAATACCTTTTGGAACTTTACAGTCATTTTCAATTCACTTTGACAAGGTCCCTTACCATTCTCATCGCGCGCGGATTATAAACGCATTTACCGTGGACCCACCATGGGTAATGCCAGTGAGTCCATAGGTCGTGAGGGAAATAGATTATGCCTGATTACCTACTAAGCATAACTCAGCCGAGTGTGCAATAAGCAAAAGCTCACGAGTTTCATACGACGTTTTTCAACTCATTTGCGAGGAAAAAACAAAGTAATTTACCACACAGCAACAAATACGACAAAAACAAAATATGACAATTATGGGAAAAGGCGCGCAGGTCTTTTTTTTGTTTTTTTCACACGCCCAATGCAAGAATATATTTCGAACAAAGGGGTGAGGAGCATACAGCCTACTTCAAAATTATAATTTGAAGTGATAAAATGCAAATATTTTAATATTTTATAACAAAATATTGTGAATTATGAATAATTTAATAGCAGCGTTTTACCCTGAAATAAAACGCATATTAAAATACTTACCTCACTGGAAGCTTTATTGAGATAGCATTTCCGTTTCCCGTCGGTTTTACTAACGTTTTCCTACTTTTTAACCAATACTACTTCCGGCTCAGTGGCGACACCTGGCGGAGCGCGCCAATTTTTTGTTTATAAAAATCCATGCGCGGCATTTTTGGATCATTGGCTCAAAATGTTCACCAGGCAGGAATTAAAGTGAAAGCTTCCAGTGAGGTAAGTATTTTAATATGCGTTTTATTTCAGGGTAAAACGCTGCTATTAAATCACTTGACCGTCACTGGAAGCTTTATTGAGATATGTTTGTTGTCGCCTGGTGATGCCACTGAATGCTTCAGAGAATAAATAATGACTAAGTATTTAAACTATGTTTTTTTTTTTCAAACTATGAACCCAAGATGTATTATCTTATCAGTTAAATTAAATTATATGTAAATATATCTTTATTAATTACTACTTTAAGATTTTAAGAGACAGTTACTTATTAATAATTATATTCACAAGTAGGTGCTTTCTGAAATTAAGAATTTTGTAAATATCAATTATTTAAAAAATAAGTCTGAAAACTACAACTTCAGTAACAGGTATAAAATATAGGTAAATATATGCTGAAAACGCCAATGTGATTTATAGGTAGGTAGATATTGCATAAATAAATAAAGATGTTTATCACTCATTTGATTATTATTGACATTCTGTTATTACAATACATTTGTAAGCGACAATCAACACTCGTTATAATAATTATTAATCAAAATCAGTACAAATCAATCAATCAAAAAATTAATTAGGTACCTATACATAAATTAACATTTATTATCTTAATCAACTGGATTAAACAAGCCACTTAAATTTTTGGAGGCACTCTTTTCCATTACTTCCCTTCGGTAAAATTGCCGGAAAGTGTTTGCAGAACGCCAATTTCCACGAGCCAAAATATCATCTAGAGGGTGGTTAGCCATCCAATTTTTTGATGCTACGGCTGGTCGGAAACTGCCTGGAGTGGCTTCAATTTTGGCTTCCCTAAAAAGGGTCTTAATCCAACCTGCAATTACTGTGCGTGAAGCAGGCTTAGGTGTACCTCTAACTGTAAGAAATAAATTAAAGGATTTTGCAACGTTACGCCTTTCATTTAACATAGCTATTGTTTTTTCAATCCAAAATACAGGATCAAGTTTTTGATTGACAATATTTGATAGAATTTTCCAACCAGACTGTCTGTGATCAGTACTATCGGTTTTTGAACCGAATCGAGGCCAAAATATAATAGCGTCATTTGATTTTTGGTAATGATTTTCATCAACACTAAGTAGCGTCAGGTCATGTATACGACGACCTGAACAGAGTAGGAGTAATACCGCTGTATGACGTGATATTTGGAAAAGGTTATTTTCATCTAATGAATATTTCTCTAAAAATGAAATTAATTCACTGACGTTCCAAACAGGAGGTTTGAATGATTTTGGATTTTTTAAGGCAATCGATTTTAAAATGTGTTTCACGAGCACATGTGAACTTAACTGACTCGACATATCAGCACTACATAGAGTGGAGACAACCGATTTGTGTAATAGAATCGAACTATACGACAATTTATTTATTAAAAAGAGGTCGGACAGGAACTGTGCTAATTGAGAACCTGTGGGGTGTTCTGGATTGACATTATTATGAGTAGACCATAATATCCAACGTTTCCATGCGACCTCATAGGTTTTTAAAGTAGACTTCCGCCACGAGTTTTTTAACAAAAGTAGTTGTTCTCGATTCCATGTCTTGGTGGCTTCTGACCACCCCCACATTTCCAAACCTCGAGTATTATGCTGTCGACTTGTGGAGGTGGGAAGCCGGTCGATGTGTCCACCAGGTGATTCTGCAGATTTCTTAGAGTTAGGGGAGCTGCAAGAGCTCGGGCTTTTAGATCTGCGCGCCAAAACACCTTCTCCCACCTTGGAACTACTATTAGAAATACTCCTGACGATTTTATCAGGTGTGCTAGCACTTTGGGAACCATGAATGGCGGTGGAAATACCCACGCCAGTGGGTAATGCCACGGAGTGCTGAATGCATCGTGAAATAGGGCTTGAGGATCTGTCAGATCTCGAGACACGTAGTTGTGAACTACGTGAGCTGTCGCCGATGCAAATAAATCTATGACTGGAGTCCCCCATTTTGCAAACACTATTTCCAGACAAGGTGGTAGCAGATGCCATTCCGGGGGCCGACGACAACGAGACAAGTTGTCGGCTTGGCTGTTGTATTTGCCTGGGAGATAGTGTATATTGAGGTGTATTTGGTGTTGGTCTAATAAACTCAAAATTCGATAAGTTATTTCCATCAGTTCTTTCGACTTCGTTCCGCCTTCCCTCCGCAGATGAGCGACAGCAGTTTTGCTGTCGCTTTGAACTAAGACCGTACTGTGACTTAACTTTTGAGCATGTCTTTGGAGAGCATACAGTATTGCTAGCATCTCCTTCTGGTTGCCGTGGCGTACCTGATCTTCTCGAGACCAACTGCCTGACAACTCTATGTTGTTTAGTTGTGCTCCCCATGCTAAGTCTGATGCATCCGTTACCAGGAAGTTTGCTGGAGGAGGGTAATGTAGTGGAGTTGAAAGATGACAATTTTGTAGCCACCATTGCAGTTCGTGCAAGACTTTTGGTGGTAGTGGGTACGTTTGTAATGGTTGATTTAGTATTGAAATCATGAGCCTTATCATTTCCCGATGATTTAATCGGCCTCTTGGTACCACAAAACTGGCAAAATTCAATAACCCTATTAATCTTTGTAAATCTTTCAGAGACATTTTTCTCTTTTGTAGCGCTTGGCTTACTTTCACTTTTATGTTTGTGATTTTTGTTTCTGGTAAGGATTTTAGATTGTCCCAGGGTCGCCATTCCACACCGAGATAAATAATTTGTCGTTGTGGGCAAAGAATCGACTTTTTGAAGTTTATTTGCCAACCCAGATTTTGCAATGTTTCTACTGCAATATTTACATGGATTCGGAGCGTTTCTGCGTTCTGATGGACTATTAAATAGTCGTCTAGATAAACTATTACCCTTATATTCCATCTTTCTCTTAATATTTGGGCTACCCAATTTGTGAGTATAGAAAAAATTTTGGGAGCTGTGCTCAGACCAAACGGAAGGCATGTTATTTCCAACAACTCTTGGTTGTAAATTATGCGTAGAAACCTTCTTTGCGATTCTGTTACTTTCAGATGGAAGTAAGCTTGCGAAAGGTCCAGCTTGCACATCCAATCTCGAGGTTGAAGGAAATCCGGGATGCGATAAATGTTTATCAAATGAAATGGCTCTGGTTTTATGTATTCGTTTAGGGCTTTGAGGTTGAAAATGGGTCGGACCGACCCGTCGGGTTTTGGCACCAGAAATAATGGGGAAATGAAACTCGGTGTGTTTGGAGCGGTCTTCAAAATACCTTGCATTTTCATTTGGTGTATAATAGTGGTCATTTCTTCCGAAATGGGAGTTTGAAAAGGACTTTTTTCTACATTGGGATACATTAGTGGGGGTTTTTGAGAAAAAGGTATGCGGTAACCTTGAATTAATTTTAAGATCACTTGTGGTGCCCCCATTTCCTGCCATTGATTTAGATAATGTATTAATTGACCTGCTTGGAATTTCTTCGAGTCATTTGTACTTTTTTGTACTTTCTCTGGAATTCCGAGTAGCATTTGAGCGTCCTCGGCTATTTCCACGATCGGGCCGCGAGCCTCGGTTGTGAAAGGAACCCCTTTTATTGCCTTTATAATCACCAAAAGAATTGTTAGAAGCTTGGCTTCTATAAGAATTCACATTCTGTTGGTAATGTTGGTATACACCCCGCGAGGGTGGGTTATTATAGGCATTTGTATGAGTAGGAATGCCTGACTCATAATTTATATAAGAAGTTCCACGCGATGGAACGTTTGCCTTTCGTGGACCTTGGCCCCGCGAGAGCCTATTTGGTTTAAAACCATCATTTTTTAAAGGCCAAAAAGCTTTACGCACTCCTCCAGCTTTTTCAAGCGTTGAAGTGAAAGTATCTGAACTAAAAAGGTTTGTCTGGGATGGCGGTATTTTATTTAGAGCTGCTTTAACTAAGGGTTCTTTAACATGTTTTGTTATGTTTTCTCGTCTCATTTCGACTGTTTCCGCTCTATGCCCACACGTTAATTGCAAAAGATCCGACGATATTTTATGATAATCACCCTTCAGAAATAATTCTTCAACTTTAACAGTTAAATTATCAGAGTTAACATTTGTATCTTTGGACCAAGAAATAAGTTTTCGAATGTTATCTTGCAAAGACTCTTTTTGCTTAAGTATACAATATGTAATTGCTGCATATGCTTTTTCAGTATGCTGCAGATGGCGCAAGGAATCATAAATTTTTACCTCGTCGTTTGATTCCAGGTCTACAAAACCTGGGCTATGATTATATAGTTTTTGGGTGTCGCTATATCTAACATCTGACCAAGAATCAGTGCCAAAACGTTGTACCTCAGCAAACATTTTAAGATATTGATCTGAGGTTTTTGGAACGGTCGGTTCTTTTAATTTGGTTTCGATATCAAAAGTAAAATTAAAATCTAATTTATCTACATTTTGTTCATTAGGAATATTTTGTTCATTAGGAACATTTTGTTCATTAGGAAAATGTTGTTCATATAACTCATCACTGACTCCAGACAAAATAGATATACCTTCCTCACAAGCAGTATTATTAGAATTCATAATATGGTTACGAAGTTCACTCATTTCTTGGAATAATTGATCTATCTTACGAGTAGAATGATGTGTGCGCTTACTTCTTTTATTGCGGTGTCGGCGTGATCGCTTACGTTTGCTTCCGAATGACGACGAGCTCGATGAACTGCTGCTGCTGCTGCTACTCGTGGATCTGCTCCGACTGCCTCGGTCCCGATTTCGTTTGCGATTTTCTCCACTGGCTGCGGCATTTGCTTGTAGCTCAGATGTTGAACCATGATCCATTGCTATAACTAAATATATCGTAATTAAATATCAAATCTTTTCAAAAACCGTTCAATTCCTAGGTAAGAAGTGATAATTATTAAATGTATAAAAACTAAAAACCTTTGCTAAAATTAAACAATATTTTATCAGTCCAGTTATTTAAAAAAAAAAAAATATTTAGAAAATATTTCTACAGACCACATAAATGCATAAAAATGTTCATAAAAACACTTCATATTACCATCTGAACTCATTTCGTTGCTATAACAAAAATAAATCGTATTGAATGTGTTATCTTAAACCGGAGGTAGTTTAAAATAAAAAGGAAAATTTTAAACTTAGACAAAAGAAAAAGACTTCATAAAAATGTAATGAGTCATCATGATGTCTTTAGATTTTCTTCAATCACTGTTAATTTCAATTCAAATTAACTTTTATATCGAACGGAAAACCGTTAAAATTATGTGAAAATTGTTTTGTACTTACAGTTTTTTATCACTTTCACTGATTCTAACTAAAAAGGTGTTCCTTGAGTAGTTCAAGGTTTTCCTTTAGTAGGAAATTCACAGTGATTTAGGCAGATCACTAGTGACGACTTCACTCGACGGGAACTAAAACGCCAATGATCCAAAAATGCCGCGCATGGATTTTTATAAACAAAAAATTGGCGCGCTCCGCCAGGTGTCGCCACTGAGCCGGAAGTAGTATTGGTTAAAAAGTAGGAAAACGTTAGTAAAACCGACGGGAAACGGAAATGCTATCTCAATAAAGCTTCCAGTGACGGTCAAGTGATTTAATAATAATAAACATTTGTTTGACTTAATTAAGGACTTACACATTTATTTATTCCAAAAATCTATATGAATTCTTAACAGCATAAAACCTCTTTGTTGTTACTAAAAAAAATAACTGTATTACCCGGCTAAATTGGGAATGCTCTGTTTACTCGCCTAGAACTTGCAGTAAGGTACTAATTTAACTTTGTAGGGTTAATTCTATTACGTACTAGTGTTTTATATATTATTGGACGCGTTTGTTATAGCTCGGTTTATGGCCCTAAAAGCGATCTATTAGGGCTCACTTTACGAGCAAGTGTGTTGAAAACATGTTTACTTAAAAATTATCACTTGATTCAGAATACTGCTGGCGATGAATACATCCCGATCGAACATGTCTTCGATGGACCAAACAAAAAAAGGATTCGTCTTCTAGATCCGTATATCCTGCGAATCAGGCGGGAGCCTCCACTTCAAGCTTATAAATTACGATTGATGGACGTAATTACACATATTTATTTTCAATATTATTAAAATTATTTTCTGTAGGTACATAGTAAGTAAATTCAGCTTCTTTTTCTAAAATAATAAATGTACAAGCTTCCATTGGCGTAGGAAGGGTGGGCGCCGGGTGGGCCGCGTCCACCCCAGAAAAATGCCTGATATATTTTACAATTGCCCTTCAAAACTCCAACCTAGTTCTAGCTTTTTGTTTTCATCCAAACTTATAATATTGGGGTTAGGATGTCTCTGCTTCGTCTTTTTTATGTTATAGATTTTTCAGGCTGTCTCTGGAATTATAGCTCAATCCGATGATCGAAAATTATCAAAAAATAAAAAGGTAAAAAAATAGGTACTTACCTACTAACCTTAGAATAATAACACCTAGAAGCCGTGTCTTCGTATGCGAAGTGAGGCAACTAATACTAAGCCAAAATGGCTTAGTTTTCAGATTATATCCTTCATACGTTACCTAATCGTATAGTTAACTAATCTCCAATGTAGGAAAATTAAAACTGTTTTGAACTTATTCGGTATATATGATTAGATAATAATGGCGAATAAAAATCTGAAAACTGAGCCGTTTTAGTTGCCTCACTTTTGACATTGCGCTTTGTAGCGAACTATCGTTCTAGGTGTTATTTATTATTCTAAGGTACTAATTAAAAAAAAATATGCTTCCGTCTTTTTTATGTTCAATATTTTTTCAGGCTGTATCTGGAATTTTTGTTCAATCCGATGATCGAAAATTGACAAAAAATAAAAAGGTAAAAAATAATGATTAGATTACCAAACCAAACTTCATGTAGTGGAGTATAAGTAAGTAATCTATAGTTTGAATGCAGATGCGAGTACAACGGGAATCAGAAGACTTATCAGATGACAATAATGGTCTACAGATATCTGAACTGCCCAACAGCACTGAAATGGAGTCAACTAAAGGATCATGTGGTTTGTCATTTATTTTGTTATTGGAAAAAACTGTATTTCAGACACACCCAGTGTGATATAGCTTCTTTCAAAAGCACAGGAGCCCAATCGCGGTAATTCTGAACGATAAAACCAAAACGTTGTCATTTAGGTTATATTTACCTAAAAATCTTTGGTTTAGCTTCATAATTTTTACTTATATTGTCCCAGATTGTAATCCTAGACTCCTTAGGCAGAGTATTCAACAATTTTAACAAAACTGAAGCGAGTATTTTTCTGTAAACAAAACTGAAACGGTACCTAACGATTTAGCTTTGGTTTTATCATTAAAAATTTGCGCGATTAGGCCCCAGGTTTATTTCAATGTCTAATGTCATTCTTGCTCGGAGAAAGGAACCTATTTTGATTTAGGTTTTTATACCTATTTGTGTTAAAAAGGTATGAATGAATTCTAGACAAAATACTGGCGTACCCAGTGAGTGCGGGTATTTCTTTTAATGATCAATATTATACTAGCGACCGCCCGCGACCACGTCTGCGTTTAACGATTTTTTGCTATCCCTCGGGAACAGCTATTCTCTGGATAAAAAGGTCTGGGAACCCTATGTCCATCTCTGTATTCCTAAGAACGTGTATGCAAAATTTCATGATAATCGGTTAAGTAGTTAAGACGTGAAGGCGTAACAAACAAACAAACGGACTTTTGCATTTATAATATTAGTAATATGTTTAAGGAATAAGTAAGGATAAAACATTGAACATTCAGGGTTATATGAAGAGAGTGTCACAAATATCACAGAAGGTAGCGTCGAAAGCCAACAAGACGCTGACTCCGACAGCAAGTACGGTCGGCAAAGGGAAGGTTACCAGATAATGACGGCTCGGTCGAGAGGAAATGATAACAGAAGAGGTGATCAATGAGTACTTATATGGTTTTAAGTACATTAAACGTATATTTAGGCCTTTATTTTTACAATTATTATCATATTAAGTAGGAGTCTTCTTAACTCTAAAAATTGAATCTATTTCTGCTAGTAGAGCAATGGTAGCAAGAATGTCTATTAAACCGATATTTAAAAAAAAATATGATGAGTACTTATACTACCTATATACTGTCTTAAAAACGTGGTTATTATGTAGTTTGCTGATGTTAATACTAACAATGAAGCAACGAACTAAAGTATACAATGAAGTGAAGTGAGTGAAATCGAAAGTCAAAATGAAAAAGTTACAAAAATAATACCTAGGTAGGTACATGTTCAATGTAAAATCTAAAGAGGACATCATTACAATTTTATAGTTGTAATGATTTTTAAATCTTCATATTACAATCAATTAATTATCTAAAGTAGTTTTATGTATAGTCACAACTATTGTCGCTAAAGGTTTCCCTTTTGATTTGTTCTTCACTGAAATCGTTTTCATGATTACCGACTTTAGATTCATTCGCCAGTTGCTCCTCGGCATCTATGATGACGGCGAATATTTTCTTCTTGACTTGCGTTTGCATCCACGGTGGCATTTCTCTGGTGGACTTGAGCATGCACAAGAAGAATGATTCCAACGCGTCGCCGTCTTGTTGAAGAGAACTCGTTTCACTTTGATATTCGACGCAGCGCCGCTTTTGAGGCGTGCACTCTCTCACTTGATTTGTGCAATCGCTCGTTGACACATCTTGTTCAGGTATATTACTAATCTTTTCTTCGACGACCTCGCTGTCAATATTCTCAGTTATTCTATACTTCATGTGTGGCTCGAGGAACTGCATGGCCTTGGCGTACTTCCAGGTCGTTATTTGCGCGGGCAGTAGTTTGTTTTGACCGAGTTTTGCCCTTTTCAGCGCTTCTCTGTGATTATCTCGTAGTTTCCTCCATGTTGCTCTTGCCGCTTTTACTGTAAAAAATAATGAGAGAAAAGTAAGTTTTCAAGAGTCAGCCCGTGACCACGGCCGATGCAACTCGGTCGAAACGTCGGGATAAGGTAGGTGTCCAACACCTATGTTTAGTTTAAAAACGCGTTAAAAACCTGTGTTCCTAATCTAATTAAGTGCAACGCGAAAGTTTAAAAGTATATAAGTTTTCAAGAGTCATTCACTAGTCACCACATCTAAATAATTTATAAGACAATCCTAGTTGTAGACTAAGTTAATCGTGTCTGATACTATTTTAGGAACGCATAGTAAGATAGTGTCAGTAGTGTTATTAATACTGAATACATCTCATAGTGTCATGGTATTATTTTTAGATAAATAAAACTATTATGTCACCAGAACGAATTAATATTTGGTTTTTTGCGCGTAGGTACGTCGTAACTTACTTATAGCAAAAAAGTTAGTCTAGTCTTAAATAAAATGAAAATAGGATCAATGCAAAGAATCTCATTCGTTTATCTTTATTATTTATTGCTCTCACCGCAGCTAAAACACCGACCAACGCGAGCGAATCTTGTATATTAACTAAACCACAAGCTATATAGTTATCACATCATCAATAAGTTTAACCAAACTTAAGACAGGCATGTGGTTTTAACATGCTGAATTCACGTAACGTAACCGTCTTATCACCTGATATAAGGTACTTAATTAAATAAATAAATAAAATAAAAGTGTGTTTATTGACAGAAATGTGATACAATTTTAACTATATCTAATGGCCCCACAATAGGTTAAGCCTGTCCTGTGGGTGCTGGTTACGTTTAACCATAAAGTTAATATACCTCGGTATAAATACAAAAAATATAAATAAAAATAGCATTGTGAATGCAAAAATCTCAAATTTAAAAATACGTCGGTATATTAACTTTATGCGTTTAACCAAAAATCATTTGTTCGGTTCGGTTAACTAAAACACAAAAGAAAACGGACTTATGAATTTAAGTAAATTAAGATGATAATCTAAAATAACATATTAATATTTCATAATTATAAGTAAAAAGAATAGATAAGTATAATAACAATAATTAAGAAATATATATAATATATAAGTAAATAGTTTAATTTATAACTTTTTTAATGTGTCTCAAACCTGCGATATATAGCTATTCAATTACCACCTATCCGATTTCACCATAAGACTTTCCGTCGCGTCATGACATAGTAGTCAGCCATTGTGTGACTTTCTTATTTGCTGCTTTTACAGTGCATCTTTTAATATCACAGCAGCTGACCACTCTCTTATAGACAAGGTGATCTTAAAATGGACTAAACCGTCTAGCAAAAGTTGTTTTTTATTGACGACGGTTAAGCATTTTATGATAATCGGTTCCATTTACAACAAGGTAGGTACCTACCTTTAAGGAAGTTTTTAATATAAACAACTAGCGCACGCTAAGAATTTTACTTTCCTCGTACAGTATTTGAGTTGGGTACCTAAAAGGTTTTGCAAACATGGTCATTAGCACTAATCTTTGGGCCCTTGCCCCTTTCTAACTGAATTAGAATGGATTTCAGTGCACTTCCCCAACAAGTTATGCAGTAACTAGGTAATTATCGATTGGGTCAGAGCAGCGTATATACCGTTTTTAAGATAGCTGATGGCGCAGAGGATCGAAGCAGCCGCATTATGCTTGCCGTTTTCCTAACTAGTCTCGAGACTGTGTTGATATGTGCTTTGAAATTTAAATTTGGATCTATGATCACACCCAGATATTTAGTAGTGCTATCTTTTTGTATGATGTCACATCTACAGTATCTCTCGTCTTTACACATAGTGTAGTTTAGTTAAGGACGTAGCAGGAGGCGCCGATGCAGCTGTCTTATAAAACATAATATTATTTAATTGTCAAGGTGCATGCGATAATTAGTTACTTTAAGATCTAGTAGTTAAGTCGCATGTAGTGCAAATGTATAAATAAAGAAATAATTGGTTTTCTGCGTGTTTAATTAAGCAGATTGTGCTGAAGCCAGGTTGATATCTGCTTCATTCCCATCTCTGCCTTTGAGAAAGCTTCTTCCCAATTGCCTTATCATCTGCGTAACATACTATTTCTGCGTTAGTACTATTAAAAATGTCGTTCATATACAGGGTGAATAACGTCAGCCCGAGAATACTACCCTGTGGAACACCAAAATTAAGAGCGTGTACTTTACTTCTATAGTTGCCATGTTTCCTTTCAGTTAGGTAACTTTCAAACCATTTTGTGCATTGCCCCGTATAACAAACTGGTTTTCTAACTTTCGAAGTAGCATCGGAGTGGACACAATTTTATTGTATTGGCTTTCTTGTAATATGCCAAAGTCACGGAAGTAAGCAAGTTCACGGAATGAATTATTACATCTAATTTTATTCAGACATAAGTAGTGAAAAAATATGGTTTACCGGTATATTTGTCTGTTCTTGAATCAAGTTAACTACTTAAGTAATAACAACATAAATGAATGCCAATATATTAAGAACAGGGATATTTTTTTTCTTCAAGGTACACTCTTAAAGCGTTTAAATCTTCTCTCCTTTTGTCATCCTCTATCATCTCGCTACAGTTAGATGTAGACACCATTTGAAGAGATTTTATGGATATTGATGATTCTATGTGAGTTACAGAGAGTGTATTATCACTATCATCACTACACATTACTACACTTGGTCTTGATGGGTTACTTTACCACTATGTTGACAGAATGCAGAAACGGCTTCAATGGTGATGTTTTCTAATTTACCGAACTAATTTGTGTTTGATTAGCTTTGCTTCTGAATGTTTTACATAATTATTATGTTTACTTGAATTGATTATTAGAGCGCTTTCACATTAGGTCGCAAGTAGTGCAGCAGCCGCGCGACTGCAGCGGAGCGGGTGCCTTCTCACTACAAATACAGCCGCGCGACTTGTTTAGATTATGAATGAATGAATGAAAGTTTATTTGCATTTGAATAAGGTTACACTTAAGATAGTCATAATAATTTAGTTCAGCTTATTCAGCCATTTACAAATTAGCATGCAAAAATTGTAAAAAAATTGAATTAAAATTTATTATTTATAAAAACATTTTTCAATTAGCCAGTTGTATAATGCTCCTTTAAATCTATTAATTATCAGATCTTTTATATGGTCTGGTATATTATTATAAATTTTTATGCACATCCAGTAGGTAGCAATTTTTTCGGAAAGGCGCACTTCTTGGAATCGTTGCAGAAACCAATCTACACGAGTTTCTGGTATTACGCGGGTACACATCGTTGGCTTGGTTGAAATAATACATATTTTGCTTAACAAATTTTAGGGTGGCGCAGTTCATTTCAATCATGGATTCCAACTAGGAAACATCATTTATTATGAACGCGATCGACCGACGTCACGTTCATAATAAATAAAGACAATACAGTATTGATCCTATATGTTTCGAAATCAGTATGTGAATAGTGATAGGCAAATATCTTGAAATCGGGTGGGGATTACGTGGAACGCGTATTTTGGGCATGCGTAGCGGTGAGGTCAGGTACGCGGACGGCGGGAGAGGGGCGCGCGCTATAGGTCGCTTACAAGAGCACATGCGCGAACTTATCCCCACTCCGTCGAAAAAATTTCAAGATATATATGCCTCGTACGTACTGTAACAGTATACAAAATATTGAAATTTTTTAAAAACATTATTTAATTACGTTTGAATGCAAAAATGTCTTTCGGCGAATTATTACGTCTTTTGAGAATAGTATTCAATTTCTAAAATACAGTTTATTTCAACCTTAGTCTGCTATGACAATCACCTGTCGCGCTGCTCTTTTTATTAGTATGGATTTTTGGCCGCCTGTGGCGCCTGTGAGCAGCGCGACTGTCGCGCGACTGCCGCGTCGCTTGCGACCTAATGAGAAACCGCTCTTATACAATACTCTTGGAGTTAATTGGGGAACTTCTTCAACATTATGTTGAACTGTAAAACAAATATTTTAAGTATTATACCTTTGTGAAGAGTAAATAAACAATATTTATTATTAATGTTGTAATAATGAACACAAACAGGAGATTACTAGGTCACAGAAAAAACAATTAGTTTTGAGTGAACCAACAATGTATGTAATAAAACTGAGAATAAAATTAACTTTTACAATGCTAAATTCTAATAAATAACTTAAGTTATTATAGTATATACCTGGAGTACCGGATGCAATTTCTTCAGAACTTGATTGTTCTGTAACTATACTTTTTTCTTCAAAATACTTTTCACACTCTTGACTATTCAAGAATTGCTCTGTTGTGTTTGATGTTTGTCTTGTCCTGTCTGGTTGTGGTTGGCATATAAATTTTTTGGGCATACATCCTGGTTTCATACGGACTTGTGATACCGACCCCATTACATGATACTCCATGTAATTTTCCATGTCATTTGGCAACTGGAAAAAGAAAAGTAAACAACAAAATTGTTAATAGGATAGATACACAAGACCAAAGCAAACATAACCTCAATAAATTTGTTATTACATAGCCTCAATATTTCAACTGTTTCACGTCAAAAAACATTGTAAATTTGAAATCTATCAATTGTAACACATAGGTTAGTTAGGTACTCACATCAAAGTGGTCTTCACAGAAATAAAGTGGCGAATTCGTGACTACATCATTCGGGTTTCGCCGTGCGAGCTTTAACCACTCATCTCTTATTATTTTCTTGTTTGGAACATATACAAACACTTTGTTGGGTGTTGCTTTCGATGTGTTTTTACACCGAGGTACTGCACACCACTTATACACTTTGGAATTCATTTTTACCACGAATTTTGTTTTCGTCGCTATGCTTATACACAATGACAAGACAATGTTTACCTAGGCGTGACGTCGAGCGGCGCCATGACACGCTGCGACTGCGAGCAGCGAGATGAGATCGCGCTGTTAAAAAAATATTTAAAAAATGGCTTTGAACTTTGTTAAACTCTAGTTTATTGCCGAAATAAAGTTTTTTTTTCGTAAATAATATAGGTACCTACATTACTGTAGCTTTGAGCCCTTGTGTTGGGCTTGAACGCTTGAAACATCGGCATCGATTACTAAATACCTAGTTACTCCGCCGGTCCGCCCTGAATCAACATAAAGTTCTCTTTCCTCGAATTACTTAGGACTTTGTTACGTTCAAAATAGCTTTATCAGAAGAGCCTGTTATAATTAATTGTGCTGATAACTTGTCCGAAATTGGTTTAGTACCTACTAAGCTGCTCGTTGACTTCTTTCAGAGCCTCTGAAAGATTTGCACTTAAATTTAAAAAAAATAATTATTTATAGACTTATGAAAATTTAGCTGTTATAATTATAACTATAAGTAGGTAATAATGTTACCTACCACTGGCATTATTTAGTATACTTTATTAGTTGTATTGTTTGTACTTATATGGGTCTTTCTTTACTGAACACTTTATTTGAGTCAAACTATTTGTAGTTACGACTTTTTGTTTCTATTACTTAAATAAATAAAATTATGAAAAAGCAGTAGGTACCTTCTTATAAATAAGTATATAAGTACCTAAGTACTTTCTAAAGGTAGAGATTTTAATCATTAACCTGCCTACTTACTAAAAATAAAACTCAAATACTAAAATAATTCGCTCTGGTGACTTGACTGTGAAGTCTGAAAACGCTGTGGAATTGATAACAGTCGCGAGATTTGCTTACCGCTAGGAATAGTAGGGTTATTGCAGTCGTGCACCACCCGCTGCCAAGCCTCGTCTCTGACCTGCATTTCTCGGTAGTCGGAGTGCAATGGATTCCATAAACATGGATGTGCTCGGACACCGGCTATGAAAGTCTCCATCGCTCCAAAACAAATGACTGTTAACAATTTTTTATTTTAATAAACTAAACGACAAAAACGCGGCACTCGACTGCCGCCAGCGGACTCACGTGGGTTCGGGCCCCGCGCCGCGCCGTCGACCGATCTCCCTTTACAATGAAACCGGTTTATACCACTGCTTGCGTCGTTTGAATGCCGTTGAGCATAGTTTAAGAAACCAGTTCTCCTCGAACGAATGCTTTGTATTCAGTAGGTAGGTACTGTTTTATTATTACTCAAACTCCTAAGGCACTAACGACAATTATTATTTACGTGTGAATACCTAGGTTGTTTAAATCTAAAAACACCGGATAACACTGGGACTGGGTTATATTATAATAAAGTCAAATTAATTTATTAATTTATAAAAACACGTTCAATAAGCCGAGTTCATAAATTAAAGTTATACCGATCATTGGGCAAAGTGACCAGTTAAAGAAAGAGTCATATGAATAAACATGTTAAATGCCATCCTGTAGCTTTCCTTTTCTGTGCATGTTTATATAACGTGAACAATTATGATTTCAGTCAAAAGAGATGTGTGTACCGTTAACAGCCCCGCATGGAAACGTGATAAGAGGAATGAACATAATATCATCGTGGAAGATAGCATCGATGACGAGAAAATCCCATTGGTAGCAAAAGAGCGTTTTTATCAGAAAAATAGTCACGCTCGAGACGGTACTAAGATAGTGGAGGATACATCTAAAATGACATACGACGATAACAAACACTTAACTAAAAAAACAATAGAAACCAAGAGTCATGCTCACTTAACAGAAAACAGAAATATTGAAAAAGACACGCACCATTTAACTTCTTTTAATAAACAGGAAAGAGATCCTAGAGATCAAAAGGCGATTAATAATAATGTCAAAGATGAAAAGAAATTAGCTAGTGCTCTTATTAGTAGCGAAGAACACGTAACTCGCCGATATACTGAAAAAGAACCTTCACGAAATTCAGCTTTGAATTCTGACACCGATGAAGCAAATTACGCGCTGTATGAGATAGGTAAACCAGAGCTTTGGTACTCTGTTCAAGTACAGCTTTTTGAAAAGATGAGTACCCCTGAAAGGAAAACTGTGTGGAATGATATTACTAACGGTGAAATTGCGAGGTTCTTATCGTCTCAGCTAAATATTAATGTCATTTTATCATTACCATCAAGTACTAATTATAAGTTTTGAATTTCAGCGTCAGTTCAGTAGAGCCCGAATGGAAAGGCCAAGATCTCAATGTGAAATACAAATCTACTGAGTGGGTTACCAAGGACAAGTTCAGCTTACCGTCGGCCACTAGTTTGTGTTTATTGGTGTCCATGAATGACGAAACTGCTAAAAAATCGGATGAAGATAACGATAGTACGTTTCGGTTGGTATCTACAAACACAGGTAAATTTAAGCTTTACCTAATCATTCATGATTTTCTTTTTATAGATTTACTGAGAAGATTTATTGTAGTGCCTATGGACGATATAGTGAACTTAGGAAATGATAATGTATTAAGTAAAAGGGATGAGAATTATTCACAATATACAACTGAATCAAGGGGAGAGCAAGTATGCGCCTATGTTAATAAAAAGTTTAATAAAAAGAAACATTGTCAATAACGATTGTATTTGTATATAGCCTCCACGTCGAGTGCTGGTTAGAGTGTCACGAGCATTGTTGACTGGAAGCGATGACGACTTGAAGATCTCTTCTCTTGGCTCGGACCATTTCCTCCTAATGCCATACCGAACACCCCATCGCGCTCAAATAGACTTGGAGGCGCGGGCTGATGACAACGAGCTTATTCGTGTTGGGTGAATAATAATTCCTAAACTTTTATACATATCCAATAACATATTCACATTTTTTTTATATTTATTTAAGTAGGTTCTAGCTTTTGTACTTTTTCAATAAAATTGTTCTTTTTTTGCTTTCTCAGGTCAACAGGAAGCTTAATAACTATAGTAGCTGATAACTCGCGCAGAACACGTTCAACAATTACAGTTCAAGCAACAAATAGAGGTCTGGCTGCTGCTCGATTCAAGTGAGTATCTATACTTGAAATGTCACTACTAAGTATTCAAATAGATATCTACTGATTATACAGATGTGTGCGCCTTTTTGTTGATATAAGGATAAAGTATAATAGGATAGCGATAGAATTCAGGATAGACTAGTTAACTCCTGCTAGAATAACATGCTCAATGAAATAACGAGCGGAATAACGAGAAAAAAATTGTCGACACGTCTTTTCCCGCGTCAGCGCGCTGGCCGGTTGAATATGTATACTTTCTTACTTTACAATACATTAAAATAAGTAACTTAAAACAGTTGACAGCAATGTGTTCAAGACGTCAGTGTTATCGGCTGGTCAGAAAACATGTTATGGCTTTTTGCTAGGGTTAAAACCCGTGACTGTGGTCCCGAACTTACGGATCTGATGGAAAAAGCTGGTAAGCAGCTAACGACGGGCCATGTACTCATAGCTCCACGACACACGCACCGATTTGTTTTGGAGCTGCCTGTGGAAATTCCCTTGGATGTCGCTCGCTGTTCTGGTTAGTTGGTATCGTTGGTACTTTCTGGTAGGTACAGCATATAAAAACTGATTGGTAATTTATACACCACCACGTGCCGGTGACCCAGAGGCTTAAAAGTCGCCACAACTTCTTCAAGGAAGTTCCTCCTCTGGACGGGGAAGCTAAATACACCTGTTTTAACCTCTGGAAGGAGAAATACCTCACAGACCCAAATACAGAGCTGGCGGAACAACTCCCCCTGGTCACGATCTACCTTGAGCAACGAGGATCAACGAGGTTTTTAGTTAAATATGTAGAGTTCCAGTCATTCAGTGAAAGAATTATTAAAAATGACGAAGATAGAGCGATTTTAGTGTCGCATTCTCAAAAACGCTCCCCAATTCACGATTGGCTGATGACGTCGGCGCCCGAACAAACACCTGACGGCGCGGCAGGTGTTTGTTCGGGCGATCGTAGCACGTGACGTCATCGCATGATCCGCAAGGGCCGGCCGTGTTTTTGAAACTCACTTTTTAAATCTTTAATAATTTTGTCATTTCTTGATGGATTTGAGAAATTTAAACAGATTATTAGTCAGATTTATAAATTTACTCAGATATTTATAAATTTAATCAGATATTTGATATTGTATTTGATGTGATATACAAAATTGATATATGCAATTGTCGTGTTGATCCTCACTTGGAAGTCCTTAAATAGACTAAGGACTCAAGTAGGCCGAAGCAGGGAGAACATGCTCAGGTGGTGCTACAGCTCGGAGAGCGCATGCCTGTGTGGTATTTCCTCCCAGACAATGGCACATCTTCTGTCATGCCCTGCGTGTCCCAACACCTGCACGCGCGAGGATCTTTACAAGGCCACTGATAATGCTATATCAGTGGCCGAGTTCTGGTCCTCACAAATATAATTATACTCGTATACCGAGTAAGAAGAAGATTGTAGTGGCCCAAGAGTGTTATCCATGCAACTGTTTTTTTTTCAGTGGCATTGGTCAATGATGAAGACGAATCTGTGGCAGTAAGGGAAGTCGCGATAAGAAAAGGCGATCGATGCTTTTGCGTATGGCATTGTGACTGCGTTTGTTTAAGTAATTGTTTTATCATATTTTTTATGCCTCTGAATAATTTAATATCTCTATAACTATGACATCACCGGACCCTTGATTTCGTAAGTCTGTTGCTAACAATTCTCGATTTAAATCGATTGTAAAGCGTTCTTACTAAAGCAGCAATGTAAATGCGATTTCTGTCAGAGTTGATTGCAACAAAGTTACGTAATTACCCCCCCTGACCCTGACCTCTCCCAACGGCAGATATAAGTTAATGGCAAATAATTCCTTTTAGATGATAGGAAGACTTCGGTAAATTAGCAAGCTTTCAGAGTAGGTATACTTAAGCAAAATATCTCAGATCCATTCTCGCTAGTTCATCAAGTATCTTTTTTAAAGAATTTTTGATGTTTACTTTGTTTTTTTTTGTTTTCGCGACATTTCGGCAGCTTTGCAGCTGTCGTACCGTGGTCACGGGAGGGTGACTGACTCATCGCATCATCATCTTTGTTCGCCAGATGAAGACCCGAAACTGTTATGCCGCGAGATGGCGGAGGCGCGGCAGACGGCGGCTGGACTGCCGGCGCGCGGGCGGCCGCGGCGCGCGCGCCACGCCTGCTACCCCGACATACTCTGCGTCAACCTCTCCGTCCTTGTCGTCGGCGTCCTTGTATTGTTGCTGATGCTAGGTTCCTATGACACCTTGTTTCAAGCAGGCTGCAATTATTATCTGTATATAACTGACCTTCATTGCCGGAAAGCGCTATGCGCATAATTTTGTCTCCGCAGACTATCGGTATTGTGCCGGATTGAACGTCCGCTTCTGATGATTGCCAGATGCACCAGATGTCACGTCAACCATGGGCGTAGCCAGCGGGAGATGTTAAAAGTACAGGGTACTAATACTTCTTTCGGATTTTAGCCTATTCGATTCCCGGCTGAGACAAGCGATTTATAAAAAACTTTGAATGCAGTTTTACTTACTTACTTTTTTAAATAAAGGAATGTTTCCTTTCCGAAGAGTTTGCCATCATCAATATTTATGGTACTTTCCCTCCAAATACCATCTTTTTTTCCACCCTGTATATATCTCACTGTTTATTTGTTGCGACAGGTTTACTAAAAGCTATGTTGGGCCTCATCTGTCGTTGTGTGGGCGTATGGGGCTTACACAGGTTGATTCAAACGCCTAGAAAATTGGACTGTTATTATGAAGGAAAATTGAGAAATAAGCCTGTAATTTATGATGACGCTGGCTTTCCCGTACATCCGGACACCCGGAAAAGGACTGTCCGCTCGGTCAGCAAGTAAGTTGTCACGTTTTACACTCTTGGCTCTAATATCAATCTGATTTATTAACTTCTATGACAGACAGACAGGTAAATGGTTAACTAACTGTTTAATTATTTTTTTCAGAGAAATGGAGTTTGCCTTGAATGTAATATTTTTTGTCGCGGTGCCAAGCCTCATGTTGTGGGAAGCTTTAAAGTTAATACGGTGTGCAGGTAGCCAAATTAAAAAAGATGTAAAGCGAAAGGCAGACGACGCAAAGAAATGTTTCAGTACACCCGATATGCAGGTACGCAGCACAACAACTGCCGACTGTACAGTGAGGAATTGCACTTACATACAGTTGAGATTGCTTAAGTGTTTTTTTTATTTTTTCTTAGTCAAAATGTTTGTCCTGTTAAGTGCAATTCCTGGCTGTTTGTAGGGCAAGCGACGTCGGTGGCACAGGCGGCATGTGGACCTGCAGGAGTGGATGACTAGGCCGGCAGAGGAAGTTATTGCAGACGTTTGGGATAGGGGCTTGAACGCACAATTAGAATGTGGATTTGTGAGAATATTTTTTTGTAATACCTAGTGGTTTCACGAACTTTGTATAGTGAGGCGTCATTTTCCTTAAAGATACTTAGCGATCGTGTACCTACAGTAATCGGCACGCTGGGCTTACACAACAGGCAATCAATCTTAATTTGTATTATATAAAGGCTCTGACTGACTGTAACACCGGTGTTTGACCGGATTTCAACATTTTCAACCGAAACTTGTTGGGCGAATATTCGCTGCGACGCCTGCGACAGGCGACTAGGGACTCAGGCACAGAATACATAACTGGGCACTCTATACAAGCGCCGTGTTTCAACTAGGTACCTATTACACAGACGCTACACAGTGACGTTTTTGCACACGCGTAACTGTGTGCGTAAAGTCAAGGCGCGCAGAATATAATAATAGTACCTACTAACGTGTCTGGGGCTATCGAATATAACTCGCGGGGTGGGGTGAGGTAATTGATTCTGGGGCGGGGCGGAGAGTTTCCTTTCTGTACGGTAGTACGTGCTTATATCTATTCTGTGTCTGAACTGCCCCCCTAGCCAAAGTAACATTTGCAAATTTTCGTTATCGCTTTGCTTCGAAACATGTATGGATTTGACGTTTTAAAATTCGATTGTTAACGAAACCTTATGTCATACCCATACATGTTTCGAAAGCGAAGCGATAACGAAGATTTGCCAATGTTACATTGGCTAGGCCCTCTGACCCGTCTCCGTAGTTTCAGGAGGTAAATTTTACAAACGAGACTGTAATACATTCTACTGTTCAACACGGCAACATGCCGAGTAATTGAAGGATGGTTTAATAAGACGTGTACACGATCGCTTTGGTATCTTTTTTATCTAAGTAGGAACCTACCTTTTTTATTACATTTCGTGATGATCGATATAGAGTCCCCGCAAACTATACAGACCAAACTATCGGCCGATAGTTGGGTCGGGCCTTTTGATCAGTATGAAGAACTATGCAGGTGTGCACATTACAACGATTTGCGGTATCGCCGATTCTTCATACTATCGGCCGATAGAAAGTCTGTACCTAGTCTGCTAGAGCCTTGCTAGAGCTCTTAAAGTAAAAGCTCTACTTCTTATTTAGCTTTATTGTGAATTTTTATTACATTTTACTTTCAGATGCTTCCTTTGCTTGCTGAGCGACAATATAGGCCTGATGAACTATCTTCCTGTGTGGATTCAGAGCAAGATGACACAGAGTATGTACTGACCCAGATGCAAAAAAGCAAGGAGTCACTTGCTGTAAGTGCCTAAATATTTACTATTATGATTCATTCGGCTTTAAAACACTATTAAATACAGCATTCACCTAACAAAACATTTTTCTTCCAGAAAAGTCAACGGAAAATTAACGATACGGGAACGGGACCACCTACAACAGTTACAAAGCAACTGAACGCCGAAACTAATGTCTACCATTGAATTAGATGTTCGATATTATTATTATGAATATAAGTCACTCAAGAAAAAAGTTATTTACTTGACCACACCGGGTGTTAGAAGAATCTTAGCAACACACATCAACTTTGTCTAGGGATACAGGTGTTATTTTCATACAAACGAGGTGACTTTGAAGCCTTGGTTACCTGCCAGGGATGTACTGTGCTGTGATCTGATGATGGCTATCCAGGGAGTGGATGGAGGAGATTAAGATCGCTATGCACACCCAACTGATCTGACCAGCATTCTAAAAGATTGAAGGAAATGTTTAAAAAAAACCGATTAGCATGAAAATGTATGGAAATCCTGAAACTGAGAACTCTGACCCATCAATCTTTTAGAATGCTGATCAGATCAGTTGGGTGTGTATAGCGATCTGAATCTCCTCCATTCACTCCCTGGATAGCCATCATCAGATCACAGCACGGTACATCCCTGGCAGAAAACCAAGGCTTCAAAGTTACCTTGTTTGTATGAAAATAACACCTGTATCTCTAGACAAAGTTGATGAGTATATTAGCAATACTTAGGCAGGCACTGCGCCATGCATGAGTAATATGCATACCTAGCAGCGATAAACCGGCCTACTTATTATGTCTAATTTTCAAAATCTATCGCAAACGCTTTCAGTGGCCCTACCATGAGTTGATGCAAACTGTTTACGTTCCCGTAAACTATCGGATATCGGGATATACTGCTCACAGTCAGTGCGAGTGAAATAGACAAAACGATAGTATACTGTAACGTAAATAGTTTGCATCAACTCATGGTAGGGCCACTGTAGACAGATGGATGTGACACATTGCTGCATTTCTTTGGTAAGTTTTTATTTGTGCCAAAAAGAAGCATCAATGAATCACATCCTGAAAGCAATTGCGATTTAGTTCATGGTTCATGGCGGTACTTGACACACTGATCGTACTCGATCACGTTTGTTAAGCAACGCCCAGTCCGGCCAGTTGTCGGATGGGTGACCGTTAATTGGCATTACAACTGAAGGCTTCCGTGCATCGGAGGGCACGTTATAGACCGTCGGTCCCGGCTGTTGTCATCTGATAATAGTCGATAAGCCAAGTTAGAGGACTTACAGGCGGCTTGATAAACTTTGACACGCCTGCCTACACAGAAAAAAAGGATTTCTCTAAGTAAGAAAAATAGTTTTCTTGGCATATTATGTTATTTCAAGGCAAATTGTCTTAATAGAAATAATGTTTATTCATTTTCAAATAATGGCAGTCTTAAAACAAAAAATATATTTTCTTGGTGCAATTTTTACAATCAAGAAAAAATATCTTTAATTAATAATAAGTAAAATTAATCTAAAAAGTTCAAATGTTATTGCTTCAATACAAAGAATTACTTAATTCAAACTGAAATTTTATTTATCACAATGATACAATTCATTCAATGAAGAAAATATCATCTTGAATCATATCTTAAGCAAATTAAAACAAAAATCTCTTGAACTAATCACATCTAATCTTATTTTAAGTAAACAGCTTGGTTTGCTACAAAATGTTATAGTACCTTGTTTCAATAAAAAATAATATTGAAAAAAGTTAAAAATATTTTGACTCAATAACCAGTAATCTCTACCGTAATTATAATTTTTTTGGTATGTCAACCCACGCCAACCGTTATTGTTTGTGTGCATGCGCGCTAGCCGCAAAGCAGGTTTAAACTTGTTCTTGTTTGTTTAGATTGTGCATTGAGATTTTCGTTTTCTGTGGTGGTGGAGTTGGAGTGCATTATCAGATCAGATATCTCTTGTGGTGTACACTGGTACTTGTATTGCGAAGTGCGACATCGCGACGTGTGAAACTGTAAATAAAATGAACGAAACTAACAACATAGTTACTCTTCTCGAGGCAAATGATGTTCGTCCAGAAGAAATAGGAGCTTTTGTGTGTAAGTACCCATTGGTTTTACTGGCCTGGCTATTGGCCAGCCTTGGATTAGAGTGTTGTTGAAGCGCCACCCATTCATGCAAAAATTATAATCATTTTTTGTGCTCTTTTATAAAATGTCACGATTACTTAAATGTTTTATTTCTGTTTTACATTTTAGCAAATGGCATAACAACAGAGTTGTTCTTCAAACTCATTCCGGAACACCTCAAAGAACTCTGTCCTCATCTTGGGACCCGGATAAAGTTATCTGAAATTATCTCAGCTTATGTAAGTGCAATCCATTGGCGTTTGCGGTTGCGGTGGCGCTCCTTTAAAATAATTAATTATTCAAGGTAAACTTAAGTATGTACTTAATTTAGCTTCATTGCATAAACCATATCTTTTATGTTTTCAGGCACCTACGGAGTCATGTAGTAATCAATGTGAGTCATTAATTAATGAGTGTTTTGAGTCATTAAGTGAAACAGACTCTACAAAACCTACATCCACTAACTGTTCTGAAGAAGTAACCACAACAAATATAGTGATTACAAGATGTTTTCCAGACTTTGACTTAAACACTCTATTACAAACAACAGTTGGAGGAAACAGTATTTTGAAATTTTATGAAACTAACAAAATATTAAATAATACTAAGAGAAACCAATTAACAGACATCATTATAAAACATATTTACACCTACATAGTAAATCAGTATGTATCGTTAATTTTATAATTCTTAATGTTGTTAAAATTGTAATTCTATGTACACGCCTTATTATTTAGATTAACGCTATTTAGTAAATTTATTGAATCTATGAGGTACACTCAGTACCATATTATAAAGTTGTGATCTCAATTGTTGTTTTTTGTGTAAATAAATATTTTTTATAAAAATAACATCTCTTTTTATTTTGTTAAAGAAAACACAATGTGATATGATTTTCTGTTGGTTCCTTGTATGTTGTCTTTGACTTTCCTTTCAGAAAACGACTCCAGAACTTCTTTTAGGACAATTGGGAGTTCCTGAGCCGTATTTAATTAGTTTTAGTTTTTATTTTACAAACATTCCTGCAGAAATGTTTGTAAAATAAAAACCAAACCTGACATTAAAAACGCTTAACACAAACATTTAGACTATTATTACAAGGAACTAATAATATTGAACCAAGAAATATTTTTCCAGGAACAAGAAAGGTTATTCTTTATTGAAGGTAGCTTAAATTAAAATTTAAAATAGTAGTTATTGGTCTGAGGATATCATTTTCTCATATTAAAATAAACACGTTTGAAACAAGTAAAACTAGTGTTAAAGCTAGATTTATTATTGTTGAAAGAAAAGTTTGTTTTTTTTAAATTAAGCATATATTTTTTCAAGTGAAGTGATTTCTTATCTGAATTGAAATCAATATTTTCTTGAAATAAAAATACATCCTAAGCTTGCATCAAGAGAATTATCAACTTACATTAACAACACTAACAATTCTTGGTTTAAGATGTATTCTCTTAAATCAATCGAGAATTGTTTTAATTTAAGATTATTTCAAATATCAGTTTGAGATTATTATTATTTTTATGTAAGAAAATATTAGTTTCAATATATATGAGGCAACCATAATCTTGGTTTAATGCAACTTGCTTTCATGCAAGATTATTTCACTTATTCGGAGAAAACCGTTTTTTCTGTGTAGCATGACCGATTTATATCGCGTGATATAGCATTTTATCGACACTCAACTGTCGAACTCCTTTGTCTTTTTGACAGTTAAACGTGATTAAACGCTATATCACGCGATATAAATCGGTCCAGCCTGCCTAGCATGACCGATTTATATCGCGTGATATAGCATTTTATCGACACTCAACTGTCAAATTCCTTTGTCTTTTTGACAGTTAAACGTGATAAAACGCTATATCACGCGATATAAATCGGTCATGCTAGGCAGGATGCTATTATAGGCAGGCAGAGGTGGCCACTATTCTTCATGTGTACGTACATATTGTTGCTGTTTGAGTTTGACACGCAACGCAAGTCTTTATTTTATAACGATTTTATATTGTGATATAATATTATGTGCTGTGCGATTTCGAAAACTATCCGATACGCTGCTCAAAACGGTCGATGTGAGTAATAGAGACAGAGGAATTGTTCTGGATAACGAATCTATTTAGGCCACGTATGTACGTACGCACTGACGGGTAGGAGGCGGCTTGCTCTTAGCGCGTGCGACCGCCGGCGCCGCCCGAGCCGCGCCGGTTGCGGACATAATAGAACGTTGCTTTTACTTAGTTACACGCTAGGTGACAATAAATTTCAATGTCCCGAATTTTATTAAAAACTCTTGACCGACCAGCCTATAATTAATTAAAGCCAAGCTGCTAACGATGTTCAATGAGTGGTTACTGGTTACTTAGTGGTGGTAGTGGAGGGCTTTTCAAAATGACAAAGCTGTAGGCTCGATAGATAGCGTTGAAAAAAATAGGGGATTCAAAGTATTTTTTACTACGCTTCGAAAAGTACTCGGGTATATACTAAGAGTAAGACGGGCTTCTGTTCCAGAAAGAGAAGCCATACGAAGCGTTCCCCTCTGCCGAAGTACAAGCCCAAATGGGCATACGCGTTAGTAAAACCAGTTGCGCCCGGATTTCTTTCTAGACCGAGTCCAGTCGCGCATGTGAACGCTGCTGTGTTTAAAATGTCGAATTGATGAGTTTTTGCTGTTAAAAGAGGTATGGAACATCAAGTATACAAAAAGACGGTGTTACATTTCACATGAAAGTATTTTTTATCGTATTATTGCTATTTATTTACATTTAAACATTAAATTCGTATATTTAATTCTTGATTAGTTGTCAGATTTGTTCAGTGACATCGGGTCTGCTAGTCCATGGCTCGTCCCTTCGAGCATCGCGGCTTCTACGAAGGGAGCCGCCTTAGCGAGTATTAATCTATTCAAATTATTCTGGCATTTTTTGCGGGGGGGAGAAAGTGCACACAAGTGCAGTTCTGCACACTCACATACAAAAACAACACTGTAATGACGACACTCACACATAAAAAATAAAACAAAACAGCAAAAATTTGTGTACGGATGAGTCACACATCAAAATATGACACGTTTTTGACATAAAGGGCTGGGCTCAACTGTTGATGCAGCAATATCGATAAATTTCGAAAAAGGAATAAAGGTCAAACTAGAACAAACTCAAACATTTTACTACTATTTGTATGTATCTTGTAGGTGTACCTACATATCATTAATTTTAATATGAAAAGACAATCAGAATAACGAATAATCAGAATAATCAGTCTGACGCGATAACAACAACTTAAAAAAATATTGTGTTCCGGCAGTTGGAGGTTAGATAGCCAGTTCCTCAGTGATGAGGATTCCGGGTGTAGTGCGCTTCTACCTTCGGCCTCATCATCACTTAACATCAGGTGAGGTAAAGGCCAAGCACAATCCGTTGTGCACAAAAAATTCTCCAAAGAACATAGGTCGAAAAACGATTTTTTCACGCCTTTCCATAGTAAGTCGGTCAGCTGACCAATACTGACGTTGGTTAATCGTATAAACCGGATCTTGCAAAAATCCTAGTTTGATTCTAACTGTCCGGTTTTTGATAATCATACTAGGATATTTGTAAAGATCCTATTTGTACGATTATCCTACCTGGGGTATTAAGAAAGCTATTTCTCTTGTCTGTTAAAAAAAATAACCAAAGGTTCCCTAAGGATTTTCCGAATATCCACGCGGACGAAGTCGCGGGCAAAAGCTAGCTAGTGATCAGAAGAAGTTCATTAGTTTTTAAAATGAATTAATTTTGTGTAAATTTGGCGGATGCATTTATTTGGGTTCGATTTTTTCATTAGAAAAGAAATTCTAGTATCTATGTATTTTTCCATGATTAATCTTGCAAGTTCTAAATTATGGCCTGTAAAATCAATTTCATAAGAGTGATAGGGAATAAATCTTTTCCAACAACAACAACTTGCTCCAAGGAACCTAGGTCACCGTCAGCTGACTAATACTGACGTAGGTTAATATCGTATAAACCAGCCGCGCTAGGATAAGCGCCGTGACTATTTCTCGACATTTATCTCACGATGTCTGTCGCGCTCACATCATCATGTCATGCAAAAATATCGCAAATGAATTTGACGCAGAATCAGTGCAAAGACCAAAATTGACCAAAATTTTATCGAAAAACATTATATAACGGTAACATCACTAAGTTGCTCGTCCGTACAAATTTCAGATCTGTCGCTAGATAAATCCGAGTTCTCGCCGATGGGCAACTTAGTGATGTTACCGTTATATAATGTTTGTCGATAAAGTTTTGGTCAATTTTGGTCTTTGCACTGATTCTGCGTCAAATTCATTTGCGATATTTTTGCATGACATGATGATGTGACAATAGGGATCGGGAAACAGCAACAAGCTTCTATTCCAAGGAATATTAACACCAATTCACTAAATCAACATTTCTCTTCTCCGCCACAGTTTGATGTGATTGCAAAAGGTAATACTTTACAAGCTCTTTCATCACTACCCCGCCCTAATCATGAATCTTTCTCTTTTAATCAACTTACTGAATGTGATGTTAAAAAGAGCGTTTTGTCTGTTACATCTAATGCAGTTGGTAGTGACTGCGTTAGCAGGAAAATGATAGTGCTTATCCTTGATGAAATCCTTCCTGTCCTTACTCACATCCTGAATTATTCCTTGTCCAATGGTGTCTTTCCGCCGATGTGGAAAGATGCTCAGCTTATCCCACTTCCTAAAAAATCGAAACCCTTATCCTTTTCCGACTATCGCCCAATTTCCATACTTCCTTTTCTATCCAAAGTCCTAGAACGCCTTGTCCACAATCAACTTAGCCTATTCCTGTGTAAGAACCAACTGATGAACTCCTATCAATCTGGTTTCCGTCCTGGCCATAGCACTTCCACAGCACTTATTAAGGGGCCATAATAGGAAAACATGGTTTGCGCGGGCCATATTTTTATAGAGAAAACGTAAAGTTGTAGCCACAAAAAAAAACATACGACAAGCTAAAGAGATTATCTAGTACCTTCAAGTATTAAATTGCGTATAAACCTCACAGTCATTACCACTGCCGGGGTGCCGCAGGGTGGCGTCCTATCTCCTCTTCTTTTCGCTATATTTATTAATTCTATTTCCATTCAATTAACTTCTTCCTACCACCTATATGCAGATGATTTACAAATTTACACTCAGGCCACCGTAGACGACATCTCAATTGCCATTGATAAAATGAATACTGACCTGGCAAAAATCTGTGAGTGGAGTAAAGCACATGGGTTGAAGGTCAATCCTGCCAAAACACAAATTATCATAATTGGTAGCACTAGGCTAAGATCTAAAGTAGACTTTTCTCTGTTGCCACCTATCACTTTCAACGGAACAAGTCTTCAGCTCAGTGACCAAGTTAGGAACCTAGGCGTGTACTTTGACCGCAACTTGAATTGGTGCGTACAACTACAGGAAGTGAGCCGAAAACTTTTTGCTACCGCCAGTTCTTTGCGTAGGCTCAGAAACTTCTTGCCAACTGCCACCAGGATTTCGCTAGCGCAGTCCTTGCTATTGCCCATACTTGACTATGCAGATGTCAGCTATCTCGATCTCACAGAAGAGCAACTAAATAAACTTGAGCGGCTTCAAAATTTTTGCATCAGATTTGTGTTTGGACTTCGCAAATATGACCATATCTCCGAATTTCGTAAAAAGCTCAAGTGGTTGCCTATTCGCCTTCGCCGGAATATGCATATTCTTTCCCTATTGTTTAATATTCTCTTTAATCCTACCACCCCTTCTTATCTTAAAGATCGTTTCAAATTTGCTAAAGACTCCCACTCCCGTTCCTTAAGGTCATCAGAAAACTTGCTACTGGAAATGCCGATACATTTTACTATCTACTACGATCGATCTTTTTCGGTGCAGGCTGTCCGTCTATGGAATGCTTTGCCAATAGCGATAAGGACTGCTCAATCTCAGCACACTTTTAAAAAGCTAGTCAAAGAGCACTATCTTACTTTTTAAATTATATTTCTCATGGTCTTACAACTGGATTTAACTTCAATAATTTCCTCTACGCATTGTAGGTATTATGTATTATATGTAGGTTTATTATATTTTGGTATGTAGGTATATAGTATATTATATTAGTTACATTTTATCATATATTTATGTAGGTATTCGAGTTTAGTAGGATTATTATTATTACTTTATTAAATTTGCACACGTCCAACTACCCCATCACATTTATCTTAATTCCTGTCCATCCCAAGGTTGCCTGGAAGAAATCGCTTTTTAGTGATAAGGCCGCCATTTGTATGTCTCCATTATGTTTGTATTGTTACTTATTTGTTCTGTGTGTATACAATAAAGAGTATATAAATAAATAAATAAATAAATGTGAGCGCGACAGACATCGTGAGATAAATGTCGAGAAATAGTCACGGCGCTCATCCTAGCGCGGCTGGTTTATACGATATTAACCTACGTCAGTAGTAGTCAGCTGACGGAAAGGCGTAAAAAATAGTTTTTCGACCTAGGTTCCTTGGAGCAAGTTGTTCAGTCTAAGGCCCGTATTTATAGGACGAGACTCAAGCACTGCTTGAACTCTAATCACCTGATCTCTACTTAATTACTGAATCTAGTCTCAAGCACCATGTTGATTCCAAAACAAAGCTTGAGTCGAGCGAGACTCAGCTGATCTCTACTTAAATAGAGAGAGTCGAGTACTCAAACACTGTTAAAATTAGCGTGATCTGAGTTTGAGTTTAGTTTGTTAAAGCTCTGCTCAAGCACCGTTCTAAAATTAAAACTCGACTCAAAACTAGTTTAAAGTAGAGATCAAGGCTTGAGTCTCGTTCTGTAATACCGACCTAAGTCAGTTTAAGCAACACTATCACCTGTTTAAGTATCATCACATTTGATACCTTATATTTTTGCTCTACATGAAGAAATTCACAAAAAGACAAAAAATAGGTATATTTGTACCTATTAAGACACAAAAACCATAGATCAAAAAAACTCATACAGCGATTATAATTTAATGTCAGGTGGTTAGCTGTTGGCGTTAGTATAGTAGGTAACTCGTTATTTAATATTAATTCTGATTGTCTTTTCATATTAAAATTATTGATATGTACACCTACTTTACAAGATATAGTAATTTATAATAATAAAGATTAATACAAATAGTAGTAAAATGTTAGAGTTTGATCTTGTTTGACCTTTATTCCTTTTTCGAAATTTATCGATATTGCTGCATCAACAGTTAAGCCCAGCCCTTTATGTCAAAAACGTGTCATGTGACTCATCCGTACACAAATTTTCGCTGTTTTGTTTTATTTTTTATGTGTGAGTGTCGTCATTACAGTGTTGTTTTTGTATGTGAGTGTGTAGAACTGCACTTGTGTGCACTTCCCCCCCCCCCCCGCAAAAAATGCCAGAATAATTTGGATGGAGTTAATCGCTAAGGCGCCTCCCTTCGGTACGAAGCCGCGATGCTCGAAGGGTATATAGATGTAACTGACCTCCTTGTATAATAGAGGTCAATGCAGTACATGCTAACTTTCCTCTTTGGTACGATCAACCCCATCAACCCATCAAAATACACTTGATACATATACTCACACTTGCATAAACTGTTTAATTAAGTCAATAATAATAAATTACTGTTTTTTTCTATCAACATATTTTGTTATTCTGTTAAACCGACTTCAAAAAACCTACCTCTAAAAAGTCAGAAATAATATTCGTAATAATAAAAATACGTCTATTGAAGTCGGGTGGGGCTTTTAGAATAAAAAAAAGGAATTTGTACTCCAGCCCCACCCGACTTCAATAGACGTAGCCAATTTTGACTCACCTCTATCAACGCCATCTAGTGAGGCAAATAGTTACTTTTCTTTGTTTACCATAGATATAGAATATTAATAAGTCCCGCCGCCCGACCCACCGTCATTAGTGCGTGACGTTCGGTTGACACAACTTTCCCGTTCCAAACGTCAAAGCGTTGCAACTTTTTAACTATCAAAATCGGTCGTTGAAAAACGCTCTGACGTTTATCTTTACAAAAAATTGACAATGTCATTTGACATTATTTTGTATTTTGATCATATATTCTTTATTGCACTAATAATTATTGTTACATAATTTATAATAATAATTGTGAGCAAAGGTGGACTTATCTCTAAAGAGATCTCTTCCAGCCAACCTAAGAGGTGTCAGAGATTTACAGTAAGCGGGCACATAAAGTGCATGATCTAAGTTTCAAAAAGAAAAAGATTTGATCTAAGTTTCAAAAAGAAGAAACTTTTGAAACTATCAAAAACAGTTTTTTTCAATGCCTAGAAAGAGCTTTATCCGTTTGATACTGATACTGCCAAATTGAAAATGCTTGTCATTCATTTGTCTGTCACATTTTCGAATGACTTATTAGATTTGGTTTATTAACCAAATCTAACTCAAGATAACAGTTATCAGTCAGTTTAAATATTTTTAAACTGACTGATATCTGTTATCTGAGGATTGAAAAATCAGCCCTTAGAATATAGAGAAGTTTAAATTATTCGTATTCCAAATGGAAAACGAAGTCTTTGTTGTTCCGATCACAAGAGTTATAAAGCAACCAAACACCGCACTCTGAACTTCGGAACGCGCCTCGGGTATAATGGGTATAATGAAATTGACAGCTGTCAAAAAGGGTTTTAGATTTAGAAGTTTATCAATAAATTTTTTTCGAGGCAGACAGAACTTCGAGATCATTTTACTTTCGTGGAGCCTTTTATCTTATCTTATTTAATACTTATAAATAACTAAACATAGTATTGCGCAATTATTCAATCGTTGGGTAGGCTATGTGGGTTATGCGTTTTCCATTTAGGCCTTACGTAGTGTTCAGACTTCTGCAGTCCAAGAGGAGCATTCAGCTACGACACCCGTTCACAACAGGTACCAAGTTTATTGCATTGCAGTTGCTTTTTTATCAACGCGTATGTGTGTGTAGCCAGTGGCAGTTCAGACGCGGAAACATTTCGCTGGCGTAGTTTACTTGGACTACTGCCAGAAAATGAGATAAACATATAACCGTTTTAATTTTTTTATTTATCCATACAGCTCTAGTTTGGAGAGCCATGGAAGATAAAGAATCGCTGAAAAAGCGCTTAACGCCAATCCAGTATCATGTTACACAAGAAGCAGGCACCGAGAGGCCTTTTACGGGTAAAAACCAATCAATAGTCTGTTATTATTATTTAAGAAAAATTGCCATCTTCATGTATTTTAAGCTCTTACCTTTTCTTGTCTTGTAGCAATTAATCACTTTCATGTAGGCTCCGTACCTACTTTCCTCGATTTACATGTTTAATTACTGTGTTATTTATTACTATTAATTTTCATTATTATTAGTTAACTTTCTTTTCTTCTTACTTCAACTTATTCTTACCTAAAACTAAATACTTAAACTTTTTCGATTAATGCAAAATATATAAAATAAATAACATTAAATAAAATAAAAAATAACTTATTTATCAAACTTAGTTTAAATTAATGATTTTTATTTATTTATTTGTTACAGGGAGTTACAACAAATTTTATGATGAGGGCCTTTATGTATGTGTAGTTTGTAAGCAAGAATTGTTTAGCTCCAAAACTAAATTTGACTCTGGTTGTGGCTGGCCTGCGTTCAATGAGGTACTGGCCAAGGAGAAGGTCACCCTGCATCAGGACACTAGTGCAGGTATGATTCTAGAAAACTTATGCTTAAAATATGCGTTGTTTTACATTAACAAATAATATGTGTACTTTATTATATAAAATTTGTATATTACTTATTCATAAATAATTAAGTCATCATCATCACTTCACTTGTTTGTAACATTATGAAACTATTACAACACTCATGCTGACGAACACACAAATAATAATGAATTTAATGAATATATCTAAATTAAATTCACACTATATGGATTAATGGATATATCTAAGTTAAATTCATTGAATTTAAAGTATTTCTTCTTAGAACTACCTACTGGAATTAACATTTAAAGTCTTTTGTTGAACCAAACCATGCATAACCAATATCAATGCCATTGAATAATGGATAATCCCATTGAGTGCTTGCATAGCAATACCAATTTAGCATTATATGGGAGGCCTTTATGGGCTAGGATTCATTGTGTTTGTGAAATATGAATTCAGCCTTTTTTATACCTACTATGAAAACAATATGAGTTACCCTTGAAGCTATTTGCTGCTCATATAGCATCACACAGTAGTTTTAACAAACCTTTAAGAAGTCTAAATCAGAATAGTTTGCATCACATACAAATTATAAAATATGGCCTGTTATCTAGTCAGTTAGGTATATTTCAATATTGTAGTACCTAACCAACATGATTCCTTTTAAGTGGCCTTCACAATTTATTACTTAGTCATTATAGATAATCAAGTGAAAAAACTAAATAATAGCTTGTTTCAAGTCAAAGCTATATTTTTCATGATTTTCTTTAGTCCACTCGACCGTACGATTAGACCGGCGTTGTTTATTTATTATTATCTACAGTATACAAGGTTTACTGGCCAAAACTGATTAGTTTCTTATGGGCATAGAATTGGCACTAAGTGGCTTGTGTCATTGACCTTGATAACACAATAGTCACGAGGCAACTTGAAACATTCTAGATTTACTCTCACAGTGATAAGTTTGAAGATAGTGTTGATGTAAAAAGAAACAAATTTTATACACATACTTATTACATGTGTGGAGTGAGTCTTTTTAATAATAATGAATATTTTCTAACACTGCATCTAAATATTGCTTAAATAATTACTAATTATAAATTTATAGGTATTCAAATATTGTCCCAGAAGAATAATTAGGGAACTAATTTTATTATTTCAAATTAACTACTTAGATACGAGTTATTTTTTTTTAACTTAACTACTTCGCATTTTTAATCTGCAAATAATGGTAGTCAACTCTTTATCTTCAATAAATAATTTACTTACACTATAAAAAAATAAAATAAAATAACATTTGGCTATGGAGGTAAATACATTGTACACAACAGCAGACATTATTCCATCCTTATAAGGGGAGTACCTTATAAAACCTAAATCCTTGACACGGCAGTGTGTTGAGGCTCTTGAGGGGAATGGTAAAGTAGTTGTATGAATTTTAATAATAAAGTTATCTTGTCTACCAATCTCATCTCAGTGGTCCTTTCACATTAAATGTATATTATGTCATGAGACACAACAGTAATACCTTAAAATAAAATATTTAGGAAGTTTTAATAAGTTACAGAGTAATAATAGTATGATACATATTTGGAAAGCTTTAATAATACCTCATGCATGTGCTTTGTATGTAATTATGTTCTGTACTACCAGAAATTGTGTTACACATTAACATTACACCTAGCTATGTTGCTTTATGTTTTAATTACAGTATTTTATTTAAATATATGGTAAGCTTTAGTTTCACCTAAAATCAAATATTAATTTATAAGGTTATTGTTAAATTCTTCTTGTCAGCTAAAAAAGTCTGGAACGGGTGGTAGGAAAATATAGACGATTCAAAAGTACTTAATAATTAAGTTTATTTGAATAAAGCTTATTTCACTTCACATTTAATTATACCTTATTATCCTCCTGTTATAATATTATGTGTAAGATTTGTCTTTCTTTTTAACCGACTTCATCAAAAGGAGGTTCCTAATTCATTAATTCGTATGTATACTTTTTTTTTATCGTTGTTCGTGTGTATCTTCGACATTTATGGACCCATTTTGATGATTATTTTTTGTTCGATTGAGTTTTCTTGCGAGATGGTGGGGGTGGGGCTTTTTAGAATAAAAAAAGGAAGTTGTAGGTACTCCAGCCCCACCCGACTTTAATGACGTGTTTTATTATAACAATGATAATGTGTATCTAATGATTTGTATATTATTTCTTGCTTTTTAGAGGCAGGTTTTTTGAAGTCGGTTTTTTTGTTTTTTATACGATATCAATTCGTATTAAATATAAAACAATACCACAAAGAAAATACGAGTATATAGCTAGATGTCAAAATATTATTATTTATACATAATTTTATTATTATTTTGTAAATTTATTGGTACAATATAATCTATAATCATAAAATTGTATTATTGTATATGTATTTGGTGTCGGGAATTTGGATATTGGAGCTAATGCATTTTTTATCTTTTTCTGTCTTTCTCCCTGTACCTTTGACCATCCTCCGATACATTCCTGCCTCTCCACAACACACGTAAGTGGGCCTCAATCGGTAAAACTGTCTGTGACATTGTTTATTTCGCTTTATTCATTGCAACATAATATTTTACTCTATTCATTGTGTGGCAATTGGCAAACGCTATTCACTCACACGTCGCACCGATCTCATGATATTTTTTTTATATATTTCTATATTTTGTTTAAAATGTTGGTCGGCGGCCACAAACGACACATCGATGAGCACAAAATCAATCTGCCTCACTTAACACTCACATGTCTTTTTTGTTTGCTAACTGCACTATGCATTATCGTCGTGTAATCGTCTTAACTGTTGTGGAATGTGCATGACAATAATATGCATTTGTCCTGTCCTCGAAACGCCCCGTCTTGTCCCGTCCCGCGCCCCTCCCGGATGGCTGCTGGATGGACGACTCGCCGCCGCCGCCGCCATCGCCACGCCGACTACGATTACTCATCACATCAACCCCGTGAAACTCATATCGGATTCGACCATGTTATCATCCATTGTTTTATATACCTATGTAAATAATTGTTTTTTGGTGAATGGACTCTTTGATAAATTAAAGTTGGAGCGAATATATTACTGGTTTTAACACGACCAGGTTTGGTGCGAACTGAGGTGAGGTGCTCCAAGTGCTCCGCCCACCTGGGACATGTGTTTAACGATGGGCCGGCGCCCACCAAGAAACGTTTTTGCATTAATTCTGCCTCAATGGACTTCATACCAGCTGAAGAACGTAATAAAGACTAAAACGTGTGTATACTTATATAACATAAGCGAAAGAAAGTGATAAAGAGCAATTATTTATATAATTAATATCATAATAATGATATGAAGAAGATTGTATAAATATTACTACATTTTTAAATCTGCTTTTAACGGTATAATGGTGAGTAACGTGGGTGAGAGAACAAGAAGTAATTTTGTATTCTTATTCTAAACTAAAAAATAAAATTTGCTAAAATAGGCCTTTATGTAGCTTGGCAAAACAGAAACTGAACAAAAATTTACTTACTCAATATGTGTAAAATTTTCTCATTTGCGATAATTTAATAATGATTGTGAAAATTGTTTTGTTATTTTGAAATTAAGGTATTTCTAAATCTGTTAACTATGTATATGCATGCACGCGGCAGTATCAAATTGATTTCCAATGAACTGTCTCTTTAGTGTTTCTTTTTTGTTACAATATTTTGATAAATAATATAGGTTACTAGAAAAAATATTTAAATTGCAGTGTAAACCATTGAATTATCGGATGATAGTCACTCAACACATAATTTGTTTTTAATTTTAGTTTAGGTATGCAACTAATCGTATAAGAATAAGAAGTGTTTTGTGACGAATAACATTAAGATTGATAACATACTGCTCATCGCGCTGTCAGATTTCAATTTCTATACAAACTTGACACTGGCAAAACGAATAACATGTAAAATCTACAGTGTACCTCTTAATACTTGCCAGTATTCTAGATGGCTATCAATGAATCTCTTTTATTTGCTATACAGCTAAAAAGTGATGCAACTATAGTAATTCATAAACCTGGCAAGTTTTAATAGGTTACCCCCCTCAGAACAGAGCGAGACGAGGCAGTGTGTGATCAGCCTTAGATCAGTTTTAGATTACTGATGTCACTTAGTCAAGCTTAAAAAATCGTTACCACTAGTTTTTTAAATATTCATATTTATTTATTTTCTGAAAATTGCGACACATTTCGTTGATATTGTGTTTGACATAAATTTAAGTAAATAAGAAATAAATATTTTCGATAAAAATGTTGTTGCCTAATTTAAAATATCTCGGAACCAGTCTTCAATCTATTCTGTGGCATAAGCTTTTATTAAGGTAGTGTAGTGTTGTTGCTGGGGTGGTTTGTGATGTGGAGTCAAGTAAATGAAACGAAAACTGTTCATGGTGAGTCTTTTATTATAGTATGGTTGTAATTTTATATGCACAAGTTGCTCATACATGGCACTGGTGTTTTACAACTGACAAAATCATGAAAAATGTTGCTAATCGCATTAAATGTCTTGTACGATAACCTATTACATGTATTAATACATTTCCGTCTTAAACTATATTCATAATTACAGTTACTTTTCAACTTATCATATTCTAATGCATACTCAAATTCATTTTCATGATCACATAGTTTAATACACTTCTTAGAATATTATAGATACTGAATAACTTTGTTCAAGCTCTCTTGAAGATTTGGCTATTTTTTTTTTACATTTCTACATTATTGCACAATATTTTTGCTATGGTTGGTGCTTTGTCAATTATCGTAATTAAATAGTGCACGTGATAGGCCATATTGAAATATGCATTTATTACTAAAATGGTTTAGGCCGCGACGTATAATCATCAATAACAGGCAATTGATACAGAAAGATCAGTAAGTTGAACATATCTAGCTTTCTAACACGATAATAATTATGTAGCAGTGCAAAAATTAAATAACAGTAAAAAAAAATACTTGCACCAACCTAGATTGCCTGCTGCACAGAGACTAATAGCATTAATTGGTCACTTCATATTGTCGATGAGTAAACTACTCGTTTCTAACTTGTGTCTGTACAATTTACAGTATACGAGCATCTACAACCTCACTTTCTTCTTATCACACATACTTCACTCATACATCCAACACATAATTTATATTCATTCATAATAAGCGAATTCACGCCAAAATAAAACGTAAGTCAACAGCTTCTTTCGGCACAACCTAACTAAATAGTAAAAGCAGAGAGACTAAGACATACAAGAAAATACTTTAAGTGCTCGTAGGTACATAAGACGACACGGAGAGGGTAAATTACACGAATACTAACTAATTTGAGAATCAGCTGTTCCACACAAATAATAACAATACCCACCGGTAAATGCATGGAACATCTGAGATGTTCAGTGATATTCCCATTTCCGTTTCAGCCTATGTAAGAATAAAATAATTATTAGATACTAATATAATTACACTACTATTGTCGTAATATAATATGGATATTGGTTAAAAATAAATCTTTTTAAAGTAATTAAATTAAAATCTGAAGAGACTTGATTTGTGCCACGAAGGTAAATTATTTATGATTCACAATAAATGTAATAATAAACTTTATAAACTTAATACTATGTAAATGCTTCACGTTCATCACTAACAATAAAATAATAGTTTAGGTTTATTACAGGTGCAATGATACGCAATCAACAATATCAGTCGCATATTAATTTGAAAACATTATTTAAAAAAATAAAATTTTCACATATTTGTTTTTTAACTATGATTAAATTCCGTAAACATAAATCAATTCAATAATAATCTCATAATTTAAAAATCAAACTGATGACTTCATTAATAAATGTCAATAAATTACTGTATTACATAAGTTGTACAAGTACTAACTATCGCAAGCAATTAATCAAAAAGCCAATAATAGTACAAATTATTAATACAATTCTATAAAATAATACAGATACACATTAGCTCATTTGTTAATTAATACAGAATACATAAAATTTCATACACACATATGAAGTACATAATTCTCAAATAATATGCTATAATGTTCATAATACGAAAATACAATTTGGTGGAAATGACAAGAGTCGAGTGAAGTCGACTCGGTCACTTACACACCGCCGCATTCATCATTCCTCGCACTCCTTGCCTCTGTATTGATGTGTTTCAGCTCATTCTGTTACGGCTACAATCACAGTGAAAGCTGAATCGGTACTAAATTAACGGACCTACCATATTCAACTATATTTATACTTTACAAGATCACCTAAATGTTAACTGCCAGTCTTCGTTTGCAGCTAGAATTTCGTAATGTTTGTCAATTCGTATCTAAACAACTAATATCTATCTACATCCTATTCAACTTGTCGCTTATTGAACAGTCGAACGAAACACGTCAATAGATCTCGTCACTAACTATATTAAATAACGCTACAGACCGACACTGCGTCCCTCTAATAACCGGACTGCACTTTATATCCTCAGTGTAAAAATATTGTTACTTTTATAATTTTCCACAGACTGATACTAATATTGCTTTAATTTAGTAGCAGTTGTGATCATCACGGCTAGGCGATTAATGTGCTAGTTAAAGAATAAAACCGACAAATAGTTTGTCTATTGCAGTGTTACCCCACTCGCTAAAATAAAAAATAAAAAAATCTTAATGGTATTTTAACCATCTCAATACCTACTTTGATACTTTCGATATAAATAATAAACTTATTACAAAACCTTTTCTGTTCTAGTCACAAAATAAAATTACAAGCTTTTAAAACGCTTATGGGCCGACCGTTTTACTGTGCGCCGCATCCGAAACGAGCGTATCGAATCCATCGTCATTTTCAATCGAGTAACAATACTTCACATCAACAACGGGAAACGAAAATTTTAAAATTAGCATTCGATTCGCCTGTCACATACAGTGGCGGGCGCCACCGGTACGGATTTGAGCGATGATGGGCGAAAGAGTGGGGATTCGCATAGACTCGTTGATGATACACGACATCCGCGCCGCGCGAGCAATCCAATCATATAATCGGCAGAGAACCGATCCTGTTCAAAAAATTACTTCTTCGCATTTGTCACTCAGCGCTCAAGATCCGTGCCGGCTTTATAAACGATCGATTAAGGAGGCTGAAACAAGGAGTCTCGCACGCGAGTGGCGATTTCTAGAAGAAAAATGCCACTCGCGTGCGGAGACTCTCCTTGTGTCAGCAAATGCCTTCCTTCCTCGTGGTCAAACTGATTTAGTGTAATGTTATTGTATGAGTGGTAGAGGTATAGTACAGTAGGTGTGGGGTACGCACGCGGGGCGCAGGCGCAGGCACTGGGGGCGGGGCCCGGGCGGGGCGCTAGGGGCGGCGGGGCGCGGCGGGCGCCGGCGGCCTGCGCTAATGCCCCTTCACCGCTTCCTTCGCCGCCATTATAAGGGGCGTCAGCGACGCCAACGGACGGGCCAACTTTAGGAACGGATGCTGAAAGGAAAAAGATACCATTTATAAACTGTGCCTTATCCCGATTTCGCAACTAGCACCGTACCTAAACGACATACAAGAATCTCTTGAGCTTTGACTGTTCTAGCAATAAAAATGTGGATAAGATAAACGATTTTAAGCAGTCAGATGCATTAATGAAGGTTTTCTCAACCAGTGCGGCCGCGCCAGTTTTAGGGGGAGCGCGAAGCATTTGATAATATTTACAAAAATAAATTAGACTGAACTAGAGATCTAATTTTCGCAAGTCGTTAGGGAGGCGCGACTTCAATAACCGAGGTTGAGAAACCCTGCTTTAATTAACCTTGACAGATCATTCTTCTGTTAAAAGCGTCTAGTGTAGTGGGTGTGGCGTTATGATTGTGTTATTGTAGTAACCTTGAGTAGGTCGAGCGCGGTGGCGCGGCGGTCCACGTCCACCTCGAGGCACTGGTCCAGGAAGTCCTGGAACACGGCGCTGAGCTTCTCCTTCTCCTTGATGTCGGGCTTGCCGTTGGTGGCGATCAGGTACAGCGCCCGTAGAGGGTTCTCGTTCAGGTACGGCGGCTCGCCCTCGATCATTTCTATCGCCATTATGCCCAGAGACCACACGTCTACCTGAGATGTTGAGTATAACAAATTAGTCACTACTTATGCTAAACGGGTACCATTACTCTTTATAGTTATGGATACGGAATAAGGGTTTTTCTTTTACTTTTCCTCAAATAAATACTGGACCATAATATAATAATTCCTAGAAATTTTTATTAGAAATTTAAGGGTGGTGCACTTAGGTTCGTGCTCCACGAACATGCACCAACATTAAGTGCGCCAATGGTGTTGATTCGGTTGGCAACGACTTAACTAAATTGACAGGATTAAACTAAATTTAGTTTTCCATCCTTCTCTTTTGGTATCGAAAAAACAAGAACAAGATGCTAAAATTAAGTTTAGTCCTGTCAATTTAGTTTAGTTGTACCAACCGAATCGACACCAATGTGTATGTGTGCGAACATGTAAGCGAACCTGGATCACACACGTACACATTATGGCCAATGTGAAACAAAAAGATTGCTATGCTATGGCGCACTGTTCCAGGGTTCGCGAACCAAGTGGGTACCCACCTTAAAATAAAAGTAAAAATTTTGGATCAGTAATTACATAATTTAATATAAAATTAATAATTTATTTACCTTAGGACCATACTGCTTTCTCGTGACAACTTCTGGTGCCATCCAATAGGGAGTGCCGACCATTGTCGTCCTTTTATTTTGTTCAGGCGATATTTGCGCGCAGAAGCCAAAATCAGCTGAAAAAATATTATTATATTTATTACAATAATTCGTGATGAAAAATTTAACAATACCTACTTAAGGCGAGGCAGTTCACGAAATTTACTCTTTCACTATGTCTTTAGAGTAAGGTTGAATATTGCATAGCTTTAATTGACGCTTCGCCAGAAATTTGACGAAATTTAGTACATTTTAATTGATTTCTGAAATACTGGATCAGTTATTAAAAATGTACTCGGTTATTGTGTTAGATCAATAAAAAAGGTATCATTTTTGCATAAAAAATCATATCACTGTCCTTGAAAATATCGAAATCTGATGATTTGAAATTTATTTTTATGGTGTTATTCAGGATTTCTTTACAGAGTTACCAAGCCATTTTTCAATATTCTGTTCGGTTATTGTTTTTTTATTTGTTTGTTTTTCAGTCTACAGTAATTTTTGTGAAGTAGGATTCTACATCAGTTCTTCACATTGGAAGTTCAAAAATCTATCTTTTTATCAGCTAGGTGATTGCGTAAAGTCAATCGTATTTATTTGACAGTTCATATTGTATCATAAAATATGTCATCCCATACAAATTGCAGCCGATGGAATACGATATGAACTGTCAAATGAATACGACTACCTTACGCAATTCCACCCCAGATCGTGAACTGGCCTCGCCTTAATTAACAATTTTAAACAAAAGAAATCTATTGGGTAGAAATAAATTAGATACCCAGCTATACTGAACATCAATAAATAGGTAATTCATTATAACTAAACCGATAGACAACTCATAGTAACATCAGTGGCCCCACCATGTGTTGATGTAAACTGTTTACGCTACTTTAAACTAACGGATATACTGCTCACAGTCAATGCGAGTTTGCATCAACCCATGGTAGGGGGCCACAGGGCTCTGTCACTCCGCGCGTGAGTATGAAGCGCGCGGCGTCCTCCGCGAGGACCCCGCGAGGACGATAGAAAGAAAGGCAACTATAGGTGAATATAATTGTAGCGAAGGGAGCGCTGTGCGACCTGGGTACTTATTGTCTAATTTCAAAATCTATCGCAATCGTTTTCAGGATGTGATACATTGATGCTTCTTTTTTGCACAAATAAACCTTTCCAAAGAAATGTAGCAGTGTGTCACAACCATCTGTCAAATGAAAGCGATTGCGATGGATTTTGAAAATTAGACAAAAAGAACTCTGAATTGCACTTTATTGCGTCGGAGCAAGAGTCGCTATTAATTTAAATGATTTTGCGGAGTGCGACTTCTGTCAGAATAACTAATAGTACAAGTACAGAAGCAGCACTCCGCAAAGTCATTTAAATAAATAGTGACTTTTGCTCCAGCACAATAAAGTGCAATTCAGATCGCGCAGGCTAATAGTAGTTGCCTCTTTCTATCGCGTGCTCTTTCCTGACGACGCAACGTTAGGGTTGTCTTCTTATAAATGAACTGCGTAGCATATATTATAATGTGAAAAACGACAATTGCTTATTGGTTTTTTGATTAAGACATCCGTACACGGCACAGTAATGTCGATTCGACATTGTTACTATTATAAAGAGGCAATACCTACTTGTGCAGCAAGATGCCGCGCGCACAGGCGGTCGTGTGGCGGCCCTCTGCTCGCTTGTGCCTTCGAAGGCACGGCTAATGGTAGGTGCTTATCGCGCGACCTTGAGCGAGTGAAGGAGGCCTGGGGCCCTATTTTTGAATCGCTCGTCTGGCGTCGGGCGCTCTTTTCTACTGATTTTCGTTCGACATTTGACTCAAGTCGAATTTCGAACGAAAATCAGTAGAAAAGAGCGCCCGACGCCAGTCAAGTGATTCAAAAATAGGGCCCCTGCTTCTGAATGCTAATATATGTATTCGGTGGTAACACTTACTGAGTTTGACCTGCCCGTCGAGCCCGAGCAGTATGTTGTCGGACTTGATGTCGCGGTGTATGACGTGGTTGGCGTGCAGGAAGTGCAGCGCCTGCAGCACCTCGCGGCACACGGCCGCGATCTGCCCCTCGTCCATGCACGTCTCCGTCACCACGTCCGTCAGCGACCCGCCCGCTAGGTACTCCATTACTACCCACAGTTCCTGAGGGATGGAACGAAACAAGAGGTGTATAGTATCAAAATCCGCTATAATGCTTAAGAGACCAAATTCGAGTTGGTAGCATCGTCAGAAAGGTCTTAAAAATTGCTTTAAAATGGGTTAGTTTTGTAGCAAAAAAACAACACCCTATATTTTTATGATATTAATCATTAGGGTCAACCATAAGGATCAAATCTCTCTAACAAACATGGTAAATTAAATGAAAGAAAAACCATTAAATCTAAACTTATTTTAATTTAAAAAATGGGCCCCATGTTACTGGTTCCATTTTCTAATGTAAAATTTCATAATTTATAGATTACTGCCACACGCAGTTGTGTCATCTAATAAAGAGTCTGCATTACGAACATCTTATCGAAATAGTTCTACGTCAAAGATTTTCCTTTTATTTAATTTACCATGTTTGTTAGAGATTTGATCCTTATCGATAGGACCAAACCTATCGATTATGGATTGATATCATAAAAGTATAGGGTATTGTTTGTTCAATTTTAGCTGGTTCGATTCCTGGGTGTGGGAAGCGTATTTTTTTTAAACTTTAAATGCAGTTTTGTTTATTTTCAATAATTAAGGAATATTTTCTAAGTTGTACGGTTTAGCAACCGAACAATATGGGTCGAGTAACGAGTTGAATGTTCGCCATCTTGCGTATCAGCAGATTCCGCGACAATGTAATTTTATTTAATTGATATTATAGTCAGTTAGGCGTTATATAATCCTACATAAGTGAAATTTGCTATCTCCATTGTTTAGAGTACTTTCCCTCCAGGTGGCATTAAAAAAAATCCACCCTGTATATATTCTGTGCCGATACCGTAATCGTTCGACACAGCAATAAGGAACATACCTCATTAACTAAATAGCTGTCAAGGTAATTGACGACGTTGTTGTGCTTGTTCTCCCGCATGACCAGGATCTCGTTGATGATGAGCTCCTTCTTGGGCTGCTGGCCGAGGTTCATCTGTTTGATCGCAACCTCCATGCCCGTTGACGTCTCTATCGCCGTGTAAACTGTACCTGACGCTCTGTAAAATAATGATTTTCTTTATTTTTTCCTTTAGGGTTAGATGCATAATCCTACTTCCTACTAATATTATAAATGTGGTGGGTTTGGATGTTTAGATGATTGTTCCTCAATCACGCAAAAACTACTGAACGGATTTGGTTGAAATTTGGCACACAGATAGTAGATAGCCTAGATTAAAACATAGGATACTTTTATCCCGATATTCCCACGGGAACGGGAATCACGCGGGTGAAACCGCGGGCGGCCGCTAGTACCACATATATGAATTTTCGGATCAAGTCACACTCTACGATTTTAGGTATCTCCTCCAAGAAAAATACGAATTAATAATAAATATGAACCATTTACTAACAAGTGTTACTAGACGAGAATGATAATAATTTGCATCGATTCACAGTGTTACCAGCCCCCCTAGCCAAAGTAACATTTGCAAAGGAGTCGTTCTTTCCTGGGTTCACTTTTTTTAAATTTTCCTACACCCATATTTTTTTTTCTCGTAGATTTCTCTCGTGGGACTAGGTTTCCAAAAAGAAAAAAAATATTAATCCCTGCAAACATAAATAAAAAAATATTTAAAACTTGAATACTGGTGCTCTTCATCGTGTATTTCTTAATGTTTTCGCTTTAAAATAAAAGTGTCTTACTATTAATTTTACTCTCCCCCGAGTATATCAATAAATTCTAATGCTTGTTACAAGTTTTTACTGTTGATTTAATCCTGAAAATTCATTTTGTGCGGCTGCCGGCTGTTAAGGGATATTCCTTTGCATTTTTATTTCTATTAAAATAACGACATTAACTGTTGATATGTCATTTGTCATTTTATTTGACATCTGACAGCATCAATGTGACATATGACAGTAAAAAAATCGATGTTGCCAAGGTAGAAAAACGTTTTGGGTTGCTGTTTTATTAACTTTAACTATCCAACTTTAAAAATAAATAAAAAATGTTTGCAGGTTTAAAAAAAAAATGATACATGGACAGGTTCCTTATTTTGTTCTCTTTTCATAAAATAAAATTATATGATCGTAGGCCACGGGTTACCCAAATGGGCCCAGCCCCCATACAAAAATGGAACAACTCCTTTTCGTTATCGTTTCGCTTCGAAACATGTATGGATTTGAGGTTTTAAATTTCGATTGATAACGAAACCTCATGTTAATCCCATACATGTTTCAAAAGCGAAGCGATAACGAAGATTTGCAAATGTTACTTTGGCTAGGCCCTCAGTTGCGATTTTTTTTCCGAACGTGTTACACTATACATGAACCAGTGTTACTAAATGAGAATAAAAATTCGCATCGAGTCACACCTGTTCCTGTTCGTTGCTGTTTTCGCGCGTGTATGGTGTCTAAAGTGAATAGGTAGATATCAACAACGGGACGGTTTTTATTAAATATCAACAATTGAAGCACGTTATTGGCGTATCAAATTTACACGACACTGTACATAAAAATTACAAACATAAGGCATTACCAGCTTCAAGAAATAAAGACATATTTTTAACATACCCTTGTCCAATTTTTTCCATTTTCGTATATTTCCTATTGGGGTCACCGACACTAACAATTGTTCGTAATTTTTCTAAAATTTCTTCATCAGTCATTTTTTTCTTTCTTTGTTGTTGACCGGTCGCTCTTCTGTAAATAAAAAAAAGTATTACAAATCATTGCAACTGTAGAGAACGAGGATGAATTTGGAAATAAAGTTGTAACTCTGGTTAGCGAAGGAAATGTGTATTGGCAAAGCGCGAGTTAAAACACGATGCAGCTTATCGGCCAGCCACGATAACGAAAGGCGGAATTTTGTACATTTATTATTCCCGCCTCTCGCCGCTCCATGCTAAGCTTCCGCTCACAGCGGCAAGGTATGGCCGGTAAAGAGTATGTGTGTGCAGGTCCCAATCGCGCTAATTTTCAACAATAAAACCAAAACTAAATCGTTATTGTTCCAGTTAAGTTTAAAGAAAAATAATTGCTTTAGTTGTAAGCTGAAATTGCTTCCAACTAAAGTGAGGTAAAATTATTGTAAGCTATGCCTAGAGCCTATACACCAGCAGTGGTTGTCGTCGTGCGGCTGATATGATGATGCTTAGGTAGTTTAGCTAGAATGCCAATCTTGAACAATTTATACTTATATATGAGAATTCTAAAGCTAAAGATTTCTGGTAAATATAATCTAATGACAACGTAACGGTTTTAGTTATTATTGTTCAGAAAGGGGATGGCAACGCAAAGCTAATCGCAGATGGCGCCAGCGGCGATCCGGCAGCTATCAATACTTTTGATTGGTTAAAATATGTAAGAAATGATATTTTACATTTGAAACAACCAATCAAACGATTTTAGCAAAAACGCTTGTGGCGCCAATAGTTTCTCAGTTTGCATCCCCATTAGCGCGATTGGCCCAGTACATCATGGTCAGTTACGTACCCGGTGTCGGTAGGCGGGGGCGCGCCGTTGGGCGGCGGCGCGTGCGGCGCGTGGGGAGCGTGCGGCGCGTGCGCGGGCGGCGTCTGCGGCGCCGCCGGGTTCTTGTTGCGGTCCAGCGGCGCCGGCGCAGGCGTGCCCGCGCCCTCGGACCGAGAGCATATCTGCGAAACGACAGACGACCTCAATCATTATCACAAGCGATACTTACTTGCGAAACACATGTACTAGAATAAGTAATAAGTATAAATGTGCGCAGAGCAACGGCGGGGTTGTCGCGGGGAAGCGAGCTACAGGCTGCCTTCCCTTTGCTCCATTTGCGCTTTCAAAGGATGAAGCTTGCGGTAAGGTAGGTCGCGAGCGACACCTCGAGACGGTTCCCGATCCAGACTCCTTTTAGGAGCCAAATTGTTGCTCTACACAACAAACGAACATTTCGCTGCATTTCTGATAATGATTGTCCTTCTTAAAATTGCATACCAAATGCACTATATCAGCAACTTATTTGTTTCTACGATTTCTTAATGTCAATAACATGTTAATTAGTTTTTTCCCACTAACATCTCTTTTGTTTAATGCATTATAAACTTTATTATTGAAAAGATTTTTATCATCATTAATGGTTTACTAGTAGGGCATAAATTAGTTAAGTTTATTAAAAAAAATAGTTAATCAAAACACTGTTTAATTTAGACACTATTTAAATGTGATGCCATCTATAAATCAAATCAAATATATTTATTGTGAAACACAGGTATAGGTTATGATAAAAAAAATATAAGAGTTCAGCTGGTTTCCGCCGTTTTGGCAAACAATTAAATATAATACAATACCAAAATTTTAAATAGTCAAACAAATATTATTTAATTAAGTAAAATTATGTATCATCAATTCATTATTTCATTTCACTTTTAAGTTTCAAACAATATTCTCAAAATCACATTTAAACAGTGTTTAAGTTATTAGCAGTGTTTTAAAATCTTTTGTGGTAAGGCTATAAGAGTGTTGTAGATAACCGATAGTACTGACCGAGAGCGTGGTGAGAGCAGGGTGAGGCACGTGGGGCGGGGACGCGGGCGCGGGGACTGGTCGCGGCGGAGGCGTCTCTTCTTCGATAGGCTTCGTGTACTGAAACAACCGGCCCAATCAGCTAAACGTGCAGTGATCATGGGTGGAATTGCGTAAGGTAATCGTATTCATTTGACAGTTCATATCGTATTCCATCGGCTGCAATTTGTATGGGATGACATATTTTATGATACAATATGAACTGGCAAATGAAAACGATTGACTTTACGCAATCACCTAGCAGCTCCGTACGCAACGGACGCATCGCAACTATTAAACGCGTTTAAACTAAAAACATAGGTGTTTAAACACATACCTTTTCAAAAATGCAACGCTTACGCGTAATAAACTTTCGTTTATATGGACGCATCCCATCAAACAAATGTAATAAGCCAAAGTCACATTTGCGAAAATATTACATGGGTCTGTCATGTTTTTTTTTAATTACTTCAAGTAATCAATCACTGAATAAGGCACTATTACAGCTTGAATTGAAATTTTAAATTGTTCGTACATTAAAACGCAAGTTAGATAATAGAATATACTTACAATACTCTTAGTGCGGTCGGGTCTAGAGGGCGGCGGGGGCGGGGGCTCGGGGTGCTCCGTATCCGTGGGGGTGGATGACGAGGGGCTGCTGGACGACACTCTTGATACCGACGAACCTGGCAAATGCAATACAGGTCATGTTATGCAAACGCTACTAAAATTCCTTAGTTCCCCACGTCACAGAATAACTAATAGTACAAGTACAGAAGCAGCACGCGGCAAAGTCATTTAAATAAATAGCGACTTTTGCTCCGACACAATAAAGTGCAATTCAGGTCGAGCAGTTCACCTAGTAGTTGCCTCTTTTTCTATCACGTGCTCTTACCTTTTCTGGCGACGCAACGTTAGGGTTGTCTTCTTTTAAATGAACTGCGTAGCATATATCATAATGTGAAAAACGACAATTGTTTATTGGTTTTTTGATTTTGATATTCGTACACGGCACAGTAATGTCGATTCGACATTGTTACTATTATAAAAAGGCAATATCTAAGGTTGTGCAGTAAGATGCCGCGTTTGTACGGCGGCGGACGAGTGGCGGCCCTCTGCTCACTTGTCCCGCCGGCGGAACGGCTAGCGGTAGGTGCTTATCGCGCGACCGACGAGCTAGTGAAGGAGGCCTGCCCACGTGCCACACGACACCCCAAAGACACGAGTGTGACTCGTTGGGAATAAATATAAAAAGTAGTCCTAATGTGAAAACATATTTTAAAAAACCAAACAGTAACACTGTCACAGATGACGGTGTGACACATTGGGAACAGTCAGTGCCAGTGACGGTGGACAACATGAGTTATCCGAAAGAAAATTATGAAATTTTCTTTAGACAAATGGACAATAGTAATAATAATAAATACACTGAAAGTCGAAAACGTGATATTGCTCGGCGTTTAGGTATCATGTATTCTAGATTAAAGGGATCTATGTGTTGCAGAACTACTTCATTAGTTAACTGGTAATTTCTCGACCATTGTTGTTAATGTTGATAAATACACATTAACGAAAACTTTTATATTTTCTAGAAAAAACAATGCGGAGAAGTAATGAATATGTTTGGGTGTAACATTTCGTAACTACTTTAGCCACCATCTAGCTAGCATATTAATTAAAATAGCGACTTTAAAATTACTGTCTACCTGAATGTGTAGTATGCATCTGTGCAGATGTCATATATTTGGAGGGCGGTGGCTGTGTGGCCGATGCATCGTACCACTTTAGTACATCTAAAACAGCTTGAGGATTGCTCTTCTGCTCTTGCTTGCTGATGTTTGAAGCCATCAACAACCGCGCCCATGCTTCTGGCATGCCCTTTAAAAAGAAAGACCAAATATAATAACTAGTTATTAATAAAAACTAAATAATCTTGCTGATTATCCTCGCAAAATTAAAAACAAAATCAAAATTGTCATAACAGCATTAACTAACAACAGATCTTTTAACATGTTGAGGAATCCAAACATGCACATTGATAATGAATCATAGAGTAGTGATAGTTATATTTGATAAATAACAGGCAATTAAAGAGAATATTTCCAGCAGAGTTATGAAGTTTTTCTTGGAATAATCAAGATTTGAAGTCTTAATCAACTGATATTATTTATTTATACTAACTAAACTAGTATACACATATGCATAAGATATGTTATAAAGCCTTACTTACATATTGTATTGGTAATTCAGAAAGATTATAATAGGAATACAGTATTGTGTTAACAAAACAAAAATATTTTATTATAAAATATATAATCATGCAACAATAGGTGCTACTTTTTGTGCAGTACATCCAAATTAAGGGATTCATGTAGATAAGAGGAGTAATTAATATAAACAAAAAATATTGTAGGTAATGCCTTTACATTATACTAAACATAAAGGCATACAATAATAAAAGCTATTACTTACTGTCATAGGCAGCTTGAAACAAAAGCGGTAACATATGGAACTCAATTACATGACTTCAAAATATACATACTCATCTATTTTAAACAATTGCATCAAGAATTCTACTTTTCTAAAGTAAAAAACATGCCATCATAGTGTTTCACATAATGATGGCCAAAGGGATGTGGTTCTATTTATATTTGCATTCCTTAAGTTGAGCTCTTCAATAAAACAACATGTTTATTCTAGATTTACATTCTCTAATTTTAGACATGCTTCCTTTGCTTTCATAAGTTTTCTAAATATAAGTTGTGGCAAATGAGACAGATTACACTTATGTTTTCTTTGGTAATAAGAACAATATTGTTTATAGCAATGGTACACACTCCTCATTTTCAATATTTACTTTAAGATTAGAACAAAAATAAAGTAAATAATCCACAAAAGCAAAGCTTTAAAGCTATTAGGCACTGTGTTTAAGCAAAAAGCTGGTTTAAAATTATTATAGACTATCTAAAAATCACAATTTCACTCAATGAGCCGGAGGTATTCGAACTGAATATAAATGAAAATGGTAGTTATTGGTTTTTTTTAAGTAAAAACGAATACAAATTGTAGAATTTAAAAGTAAAATCTACAAAAATAAATTCTTTGGAATAAAATGGAAATTCATGGAGTAGACAATTCATATTTCAACTTAGGCATCTTTATGCAAGTGATGTGTCATGGGTTTTTCCAAGTGCATATTTTGTGATTTTATGAACCAGTGAATAGTTGCAGTTTCAACTGATATTAACCTTACTTAAGCTTGGTACTTACTGTGAACTCTCCGGTGACAGCATCAAAACCCACGTGAACAGTGTGCTCAAAATTTGTTGGATAGCTTATATTTGGTTTATTATCATTATGCGCAGTGCTTTTGGAGCCTTTGATCTTAGCCTTCAGTGTCTTTTTCTTCCTGTCTCCACCATCATCTGGTTCTAAAAAGTTACATAAAAACTCCAAAATTGTTCTATTCAAATACAAATATTACACTTATTTGAATTGGTAACTTAGAATAATCGACTGTAATACTCTATTACTATTATACATTCTTCCATTGTTGTTTATAAAATATTCATGGCAAGCAATGGATGAATACTACGGCACTGAATTTTAATTACAGTTTAGAAAACATATTAAAATTCATACCTTTGGGCAGAGGCCTCATGTCAACAGACGCTACAGAGTCCCCACGGTCCGTAGCCCGGTTGCTGGTGAGGCGCACTGGGGGCGCAGGCGGCTTGTCTTCGTCACTAGACATATTGCCAGTTTATGCCAATACTACAACAAAAATTATGAACATTTAATAGGTAGGTACCTACACAGTTTCATTTTATATAATTTTCTGTGAATGTATATGGGCATAGCTTTTGATAGGGTACATATTATAACAATGCCATAGCCAAATAATATTGTTCCTCTATCAGAACTGACTGAAGATATTTGATATCTTGTCAGTCAACAGACGAGGGTCACACTAGGTCCTCAATATAACTCAGCTTACAACTATAGAAAGTTTAACTGTTATAACAATTATGGGTAGTACGGCATTCTGACTGTAAAAGCACAAAAAGTAAACGACAATATTACTCATGGACGCGCCCCGTAAGGGTTTGAGAATGCGACAAAAAATAAAGTGGCGAAAATAATGTGAAGTTCAGACACTTACTGGCAAACTAAGGACTTCTATATTATATATAAATAAGAAAGAATTAATCTTTGTTACATTTCAATTATTAAAACACATAAAACCACTTAAATTGTACAAAAAATATCATTCACACACAAGAAAGGATGGCAATGACTAGAGCCGCCATTACTTACTCACCATAGAGTAAAAAAAATACTTTTTTTTTCTGGCTGTCTAGTGATGGGGCGCATTCTGCCAGACAAATCTTTGAGTCATCGATCGCCATAGAGTAATTTTTATCATGGAAAGTATTTTTATAAAATGTTCAATATTTTTATAAAATGTTCAATATTTTTACTTTCCGTGGTTAAAATGTACTCAATGGCAATCGAAAACTCAAAGATTTTTCTGGCAGAATACGCCCGATGATTTAGTGATAGAGCTGATAGTTTTATACATCCTCATATCACTTTTGTATGTATCTTTTCACGTGTATGTAGGGTAAGGCATGTACCCCCTAAGCCCTAAATGGTCAAGCCTGTCAAGCACATACACATAAAATTACCACCACCACTATCATTTGGGGACGTGGCCTACCTTTGATAGGCCACGGTAATCACGTGATACTTACGTGCTTGTCAAGTATCGCTCTTAGACGATCTAAATGTGATTGACAAGCCGAATTTACGTGCTTAACAAGCCATACTTTTCCGTTTAAGGGGTACATTAGAATATTCTGATTTCTCTTATGTACCGTCGGTTTTTAACTTAAATTTAAGTTGCCCATTTAGTTACTACTTAATCGCTTGACCTATGTAAACACAGCCCATTATTGCAAAACATAACCATAAATAAATGTACTCTATGGCGATGGATGATTAAGCGATTAGTCTGCTGGAATGCACCTATTGTCAATGTCAGAATTTGTGACGCTAGTTGCATCTGTCATCGCTTGACCTATGTAAACAGACCATTATTGCAAAACATAACCATAAATAAATGTACTCTATGGCAATGGATGATTGAGCGATTAGTCTGCTGGAATGCACCTATTGTCAATGTCAGAATTTGTGACGCTAGTTGCATCTGTCACTTGGTGTGATGTTGATTGAGTGTTGGTTGACTGACTGTGCTTTTATTTAGCTAAATTGCAATATTTGTATTTTTGTTTGTAACAAAGTTTCACTGTTATTCATAATATCATGTTTTATTTTCTTAGAAATGAAATAATTTAATAGCATTATGGAAACTCAATCGGAAGCCATGGTATGATCTTTTATTTATGGAATTTTCATATCAGTTTGATAAATTATTTGCTAGGTACATAGCTCTGGTATTAATTGGAAGGTAAAATTTATCCCTATTCTGTTCTGCTACCGGACTGCAAGATGTTGGCTTTTTCTAAAACACACCATTCGATATGGCGAGTTGACGAATAAGTCAAATATTTAAGCATTTCACAGCAATTTGATGTATGTGCAAAATTCATTTAGATTGTTTTAGTTGCCAATTGCTTCAATATTATCACGTGATGAACATTTCTCTGTATTTTTTAAGCTAAGTAATAATTGGATTTATTTCCATTTCCTGGGCAGATTGTCATCCTTCTAATTAATATAATTTTCAGCAATAAAGCTTACAAATAATCTGGTTGTACACATAAAATTAATGGTTGTGTTGGAGTTATTTTTGTGAATAGTACATATTTATGTAAATATTTATGTGTCAAAATATGACTATTTATGTTTGTAGAAATTTGTCTCATGTCCCTAAGAAAAAAAAACAAGACCAAAAATTTTAATCATGCACATCTTTATACAATAACCTCCTTAACCCTTAATTACTCGCATGTTGGGGTATATTCTAGCCCACGGCATGTTTATGAGCTTGCAGGTGATGGGCCAAGTCAGGCCGACTTGAGTACTGTCTCAAATACATTCTTGGTGCCCGCATATTCAAGTACCTACCGAAAATACAGTATTTGGATTTTTTGCTAAAATAAAACATTCCTTTATTTTTAAAAATAAGTAAAAGTGTATAAATAGCTTGTCTTGCCTGGGAATCGAACAAGCTAAAATCTGATAAAATAACATTCTGTACAAAAGTACAGATACCAATTTATTGATAGGATCAATGATAAACGTCAATTTCTTCTAAAGAAAATAATATCTTACTTTAAAAGGCAGACCCAAGAAAGATAAATAAATGTAGTTTAGTTAATTTTTTTTAAATGTATATGTACCTTTTTTTATCTTTCTCGAGTCTGCCTTTAATTTAAGATACTATGTTATTCAAGAAATTGATCTTTATCATTGACCCTATCGGTTAGTATCATAAAAATACTAGATGTTAATTTTTCAGTTTGTGCCCGTTCGATTCCCGGCTGAGGCGAATTAACAAAAATCCTTGAATGCCGTTTTACTTATTTTTAAAAGTTATGTTCCCTTTCAGTAACATTTGCCATCATCAATATTTAGGGTACTTTCCCTCCAACCTCAGAATAGAATAAGTACGCACGGCAAGTTAAACAGTTGAACTACGAAAACAGCTCTTATTACGTACGGCATAGAGGCGGTCTCAAGGTCAACATGTATAGTCTGACGTGCCGTTGACTGCACCTACACTGTCTTTTATTTCCACCCTGTATTACCCATGTGAGCATAAGTGTAACTTTTTTGATCCGAGTAATTAAGGGTTAATTACATTACATTACATAATATTACATTACATACATTACCCATTACATTACATATAGTTTTATTACTGTATTGGTATTGGTGATGGTATTGGTGATGGGCTCTTTTCTCCGCATTTAGACTCTCATTTGGTCCGTTATGCCTGAACATGGCATTGGTATGGCTAGCCAAGCCATCCCAGCTCCTTCCAGAAGCGCAGAAGCCTCCTGGGGCGTTCACAGGCTTCTAGGAGCGACCTCACGTCTTTGAGGATTTCTGCCCGGTGTGCGGCCAAACCCACGCACTCCAGGATCACGTGGGCGGCTGTTTCCTCTGCGTCCAGGCATCCTCTACACAGGGGACTGTCTGTCGCATTCATAATGAATAGTTGTCGATTCAATGCTAGGTGACCTGTAAGTGTACCTACAACTATTCGGAGGTCTGGACGATTAAGGCTGAGCAGTCTACAGGTCAACCGCGGCGAGACTGCAGTCATCGCCAACTTGGACTGTCTACAGCTTGTTAGATCTACCCAACGAGTATTATGTGCAGCACGAGTACGTTGTCTTACCCATGAGCGCAGTTGGCTGAACGGGAGTGGCAGAATGGGTATAGGTCCTGCCACTATTGTGGAGGATCCCCTTCTAGCCAGCTCATCGGCGGCGTCGTTCCCGTGTGATCCGCTATGCCCTTTAATCCATTGTAGGATTACTTCGTTGTTGGATGCTAGGCGATCCAACACTCGGTGGCATTCGTAGACGATACTGGAGTTGATCGTGTTAGCCTCCAGTGCTGTTAGGACGGCCATACTGTCGGTCAGTATGCGGATGTTTAATTCCTTCATACCTCTAGACAGGGCCGTGGTGGCGGCATTTATTACTGCAACACATTTGCATTGAAATATCGAACTGTGTTGGCCTAATGCTAGTGATATTTTGATATTTAGGTCTTGTGAGAATACTCCAGCTCCAGTTCCATTCCCCATCTTGGAGCCGTCTGTAAAGATTCGGACTTCATGTATGCCGGAGTAATCTCGGTCACTTTCAGATAATTGTATCTGGTATTTCTTTTCGAAAATGTATTGTTTAGGGATCCTGTCGCATGGGGCAGCGATTAGTGGCTCATGTTTCACTAGATTATTCCACAATGTGGAATGAGGACCCTCTCGGTTGTACCACAGACCCAGGTGTTTAAGCCTTATAGCAGCCATGGAGGCTTCCTGTTGTATAAACAGGTACAGGGGTGTTAGATCCAGAGCTACTTCTAGGGCGGCTGTGGGGGTAGTTCGCATGCAGCCGGTTATCGCAGAACATGCCAGTCTTTGGAATTTCTGCAGCTTGTTGATGACGGTGCTTTGCTCTGTTTTGGACCACCAGGCAACGGCTCCGTATGTGATTATGGGACGTATAACAGTTTTATACAGCCACATCGTTATTTTCGGTGATAGCCCCCAGCTTTTGCCGAGTAGTCTTTTACATTGGCAAAAGATGATGGTGGCTTTGTTTAGTTTTCCTTCGAGATGTCTATTCCAGAGGAGTTTGTTGTCTAGTATCACTCCTAGATACTTGACTTCCTTACTAAGGGACAGACTGGTATTGAATAGTTTAGGCAGTTTAAGATTGCCTAGACTTCGTTTCTTTGTGAACATGATCAACTCCGTCTTTGTTGGGTTCACTGTTAGATTGTGTTTATTGCACCACTGTTCAACGACCTTCAATGCGCACCTCATACGGTCACATATCACACTATTACTGTAACACACTCAATGTAGAATTTCAACTGCATACATTTTGTAATATAATGATATAGAGATACCATTTACAAAGGTAAAAAGTAAGACATATATAAATACTGGTGTAAAGCATTGTATTGGTGACATATTTTTAAAACTTTCAAAAAATTGTGTACCTAACCTACCTAATTGATTATTAAGTATAAGGTGGTACCAAACGACGTGATGATACTGAAACAGGTGATAGTGTTGCTTATACTAAACAACTTTCATCATAGAACATAGGTCGAAAAACGAAAAAAAATCGGATAGGTACTCCCATACAAAATGGTCAGCTGACCATGGAAAGGCGAAAAACAAAAAGTTTTTCGACCTATGTTCCTTGGAGAATGTTGTTCAGTTTTAGCAACCACCACCTGTTTCAGTATCACGAGATCATTATGGTACCAAATGTATTATTCAAATGTGCCTTAATAAAAATACCTTTTGGTAAACAACATTACGGTTATATTTCGTTTATGCTTTTAGGCTCAAGAAGGTGCAGTCAAAAAGAGTCCTTTTGATGATTTGAGTAGGGATGAATTAATTCTAAAATGCAAAGGTCTTCTAACAATTGCACAGAAAGCGAAACAATCCAAAACAGGTGATGTAATTTCCATAAATAATATAAGCATCTTACAAATAATCTAAAAAAAATCAAATGGGTTCAAAACTAAAAAATAAAAAACAATTAATATCTTTACAGAATTGTTAAGTGAAATTGAAAGTTATAAAATACAACTTGATAAGTGTGAATCAGAGAAGCAGTCTAGTTTACGAGATTCGCAAACACTCCAAGAACTTGTTGACTCATTGACTGAGCAGAAACTGAATTACATTACTGAGGTTGATGCTGCGCAGAGTAAGATAAAGGTAATCGAAAAGAAATGTAAACAGTATGAAGAGGAAATTGATAAATACAAAGCAGATGCCATCATAACAAAAAAAAGTTTAAGTGAATCTGCACAGAAGTTGTCTGATTTTGATAGTGAGATAACATCTTTAAAAAGGCAAAACAATAGGCTTTTGGAAGAAAATGAACAACTGATTAATCAACTCTCCGAGCTGGAGGAACAAGCTGAGCAATTCAATAATATAGGATTAGAGCAAAGAAAGCAGTTAGAGATTCTAGAGGAGAGAGTGCAGACAGGTATGTTGTTTAAGTTAATAATTTTAAATGATTACAATAGTAAATAGTTACAACGATATTCGTAACTAATATTACTATAATATGACTTTTCCATTTTAGAGAAAGCTAATAAAATTCAAATTGAAACCTTTAAAAAGAAAATTGAAGAATTAGAAAATCAACTTTCTTCAAATGTACACAGCAATGAAAGTGTTGTTGATATTGTTAAATTTGAAAATAAAATAAAAGAACTAACAAACTCATATGAATCTGAAAAAAGTAAGAATGAGAAAGCAAATATAAAATTGCGTAGCTATAAAGATAAAATATTAAAATGTGCGGCTTGCATTAATCAACTAAAAAATTCAAGGTTTGTCTTAACAAAAACTATAAAAGATTATTCAGAAAATATACCCAAATGGCAGAATGATATTATTAAGGCTTCAAAACTGTTAGAGAATCAAATCAACCAGCTTGACAATGAAAATATAATTCTAAAAGAAAAGCTACATAATATAGAACAACAATTAAATGATGTGACCGTTTCTCAGAATACTGACAAGACTAACATATCTGATTTACATATTGAAAATTTGGCTTTAAAAGACAAAATGAGTGAATTGGAAAATCTTATGAAATTAGAAAATAAAAAATGTGAACAGTACAAGTTGCATGTTGACTCATTGAACAGCAATTGTGAATTGTTGCAGTTTCAGTTAGGTGAAATACGTGAACAGACATCTGGATGTGCTAAAGAAAATGTCAGTCTCAAAACACAGTTAGACAGTATCACTTTGAAGTATACAGAATTAAATGAAAATAAACTGCCCGCACAGGTGGCAATGAACAGTAAATTAACAATTGAATTAAATGATAGGAAAAAAAGCTATGATAAAGTAAAAACTAAAAATAAAGAACTAACTAATACAATTGAAAAATTAAAATCTGATAATGATAATTTAACCAAATCTATACAAAAAGCCTCCATCAATATTGAGGTTTTTGAAAATTTAAATCTGCAAATCAAAGCATTGGAAAGTGAAAAGGCAACATTAGTGAAAGAAAAGCTGAATGCCAGAGATAATGTTATAGAGTTAGAAAACCGAAATAAAGTTTTATATGATCAGAATGATAAATTAAAATCAGACATTTTAACAATTAAGTCACAATTTGATACAATAACGAAAGAGAAAAATGTATTAGAAAAAAGACTAAAAACAGAAAAAGATAGTGAGCTCAATAATTTGAAATGTGAAATGCTGACACTACAAGAACAATTCGAGTTACTCAGGAAAGAACATGATAATCTTCAAGATTTGAATGGGTTACTTAAAGAAGAAGTTGAAACTCTCAAACTTTCTTTAGAACAGCCAAGAGCTGATGATGGTGAGAACAATTCTGATTTGAGTGTATCCCTACAAGCGGATGTAGTCAAGTTAGAAACAAAGCTAGCAGCTTACAAACAAGAAAATGCGTCCCTTCTTGCAGAAGTTAAAGAATCTCGTGCCAAAATTAAGGAATACGACAATCTTGCATCAGAGTGTGAAGATGCAAAGTCCAAACTTTCCGGGTACAAAACTGAAAATACAGAACTATTGAATGAAATGAAAGAAATTAATCAAGTACTCAAAGAGCGTGGTGAATCCATATCTAAATTACAAAAAGCTATTGCAGAAATGGAGAGACTTGTAGAAACTCTGGAAAAAGATAGGGATAACATTAACCAAGAAAAATCTACTTTACAAGATAGAATAACTGATTTAGATAATCATTTGAAAAATATGGAACAAAATACAAATCAAAAGCATGCTGACTCTGAGAAGATTGTTCTTGAAAGGGATGCTGCTTTAAAAGATTTAGCTGAAAAAGAAATTATTCTTAATTCCCTAAAGGAAGAAATCGAAAGATTGAAACAGCAACAATCATCTTCTGGTAAGTAAAGAAATAATTTGATTGTTTATTTAAATTTTACTGTAATAATCTCATTATTATTTGTAATAGATTTGCCAAATGAAGATATGTCTACGTCAACAATGTCAAAAGCAGAAGAACATTCGCGAATGAGAGATTTAGATGACTCCTTTGAGGAAAAGTGAGTTCTAAAAATATATTTTTAATCATTTACCTAAATAACCAGTCGATGTTACAGAAATCCTTGAAAATGTGTTTACATTATTAAATTCGACAAAACTTCGACATCGTATTAAACTTTCTTATAAAACTGTCGCCGAAACTAGCATATCATAATAATAATGTTGTTCATAAAATAAATTTATAGAGATACTTATAGATAGTAATTATTCTAGCCTGTAACCAATCATCGGCCGAACTGACGAACTTAACTGGATAGGTTTACATAAAAACTAATGTTTTCTTTACATAAAATCTATGAAAAAATTACTCCCTACAGATACACAAAACTACGAATATTTGCCTTAAAACTTAAGAAAAAGTTAAACGATACCGTCAATCAGCTTCAAAATGCTGAACAAGATAAAGCCAAACTTGAGAAATTGCTCAGTGAAAATGAAAAAGCGAGTATTTCATCTACATCATTAGCGAGTAAAGACGAAGTTGACAGCAGTAAAGTTTTAGATCTTCAAAGCAAAGTACAAACTTTGACCGAATCTGTAGCTGCTTCAGAAAAGATTGTAGCAGAGGTTGAAAAGCTAAAGGGTAAGCTATATTTTGAATTTGATTTTTATAAATTTACTAGCTGATGCCCGCGACTTCGTCCGCGTGGATATTAGAGAAAATCCTTATGGATCCTTTAACCAGGATCCGACCAGCCATTTTTACGCGATTAGGCGGGTCCCCACCAAGCGCGCTGCTTGAGAAATTTGCCGCGTGTGGCGGACCTCGCACCAGGCTTCCCGTTCCCGTCCCTGTCCCTGTCCCCGTCCCCTGGATGTGCATGTCCAGGTCCAATCATGTCCACCGTGTTGGACTTCAAAATAAATATCATTTTCGCAATCACCATCCCATGAAACCTCAAGAACGACATCCGCATCCATTTTCAAGTTTACTTTTACCCCATTTACACCTTAAGGGATAATTTTCAAAATAACAAAATATGTGTTTGCCTATTTATTTTTAGATATGCTCCTACGAATTTTAAAGTTGTAATGTCTATTTTAATTTTTTTTTTCCATACAAAATTTGAACCCCATTTTCACCCCTTTAGGGGTTAAATCATGTCCACCGTGTTGGACTTCAAAATAAATCTCATTTTCGCAATCACCATCCCATAAAACCTCAAGATCGACATCCATATCGATTTTTATGTTTACTCACCCCATTTACCCTAAGTGGTTGATTTTCAAAATTACAAAATATATGTTTGCCTATTTATTTTTAGATGTGCTCCTACGAAGTTTAAAGTTGTAATGTCTATTTTATATTATTTTTCCATACAAAATTTGAACCCCATTTTCACCCCTTTAGGGGTCAAATCATGTCCACCGTGTTGGACTTCAAAATAAATGTCATTTTTGCAATCGTCATCCTAGAAAACCCCAATAACGACATCCATATCTATTTTTGGGTTTTTTACCCCTTTTCACCCCATTTCATCCCCATAGGGGTTGAAATACTAACAATAATATACGTTGCGTTAGATTTCCATCCATAAGCCTAAATTATAAATTGAGCGATTTTTACTTCGAAAATAAAGGATTTTCTTCAATACACAACTTCATCCCCCTTTTGGGGTCAAAAGGAGGTAGAATTTTGAAAAACGCTGAGACCCGTATTTATTGATTTTCAATGGTCAGCCTAAACACAGAGTTTGAAGATCCTAGCTTTAAAACTGAGGGACTTTCATACCTTATTTCATCCCCTTGGGGATGGAATTTTCAAAAATCCTTTCTTAGTGGATGCCTACACTGTATAAGGTATCTGTGTGTCAAGTAATTTCAAGTCTCTAGGTCCAGCGGTTTGGGCTGTGCGTTGATAGATCAGTCAGTCATTCAGTCAGTTAATATATTATGCAATCAAAATTATAAAAATATACTGTTTTAATTTCAGGTGAATTTGAATCTAAATCCCAACAATTAGCCGCGGAAATAGAAGCTCATAAAGTAACCAAAGACAATTTGGAAAAAGCTCGACGTGACGCGAAAAAGAAAAATGTACTTAGTCTCGAAATGGAAGATTATGAACGATCCATGAAGGAATTAACATCAAAGATGGAAGAGAAGAAAAAGAAGATGGTGCAGGTATGTTTCCAATTTATTTACTAACAAAGGCAAGATAAATTATTATTATTTTGTATACAAACAAGAGTTTCGTATTTTCAGATGGAGTCTATAATTGACACCCAAGAAGGTACCATCACTGCAATGAAAACTCAAATAAAGTTACTCGAGGAGCAGATAAGATCAGAAGAAACCCAAAATAGATTGACTAAAGAAGAATTACAAAGTGCTATTGAAGAAACTAGAGAGAAGGACAATATTATACAAACCAAAAACGCAGTCATATCTAAATTGGAACAGGATCTTGAGGATGAAAAACGAAAGAACGAAGATGCTATTTTCGAAATCACGAGAGTACTGAGTGAAAAGGAGAAATGCATCATTAATTTAGGAGAGGAGAAGATCGATTTAAATAACAAAGTAAAAAGACTCGAATTTAAATGTGCAGAACTTAATGAAAGTTTGAGAATTACAAATATAGAACTTTCTGATTTGAAAACTGAGTACACTAGTTACAAGGTACGAGCGCAAGCTGTGCTACGACAGAACCAAACTGTTGACCACAGCCAAGAAGAACGACTGAAAGAGGAAGCTGCCGCTCTACGAGCGCAAATAGTGTCACTTGCAGCAAAACTTACCACTTCACAGTAAGTTAATTTTGAAACTTTAACTCGTTCGATTTAAAGTTTAAAATTGATCGATGGTGATAGCCCAGCGTGCCGTTAATTGTACCTACATTAATAAATAAATACTGGTCAATAAGTGACAGACACATGATTGTTTCCAGGGATCAATGTGCAGAGCTGACCACCGAGTCGGAGGCGATGCGTCGGCGCGCGTCCGAGGCGGCCAATGAAGTGGCGCGCGCGCAACAGCGCACCGCGAGGCTGCAGGCGGACCTCGCGCGACTCTCGCACGAGCTCGACGCGGAGAGGTCGCAGCACAAACTGCAGGTGACGTGATACTTTGTGTGACGATATAGGGCGGCCGCATATTGTATGAAATTTCTGTCATGCATTTTGTATTAGACCCAGCACACTGTTTAACAGTGTGCGGGGTCTAATACATAATGTATGCGCCGAGTTCAGAATTTATCTAACAGACATTTTCTTACAATATGCGGCTGCCCATAGTCGTGATTTAATGATGCGGCTAGTGAAGTGGCACCTGCTCATCAATGCACCGACTGTGCAACTGCAGGCGGACGATAAGCCCAAGGAAGTCGCGCATTCCTAGCAAATCAAGGACGATTTTATGGCTTTCACAAGAGATCGAGGCATAGCGGTCGTAGCATAAACTGTAGATAATCCTAGCTCCTGTTTTCCTGACAGTTCAATCTGTGTGTTTTTTCCTGTGCAAGCAACACAATAATACAATGAGCTGGTTACTGGAAGATACAGTACTGGCAGTCTATTTAAAGAACGACTTCTGGTTAACCCTTCGGTCAAATAACGCCAAAACAATATCGTTAAAAACAAATGGCAGACTGACAGCGCCTTGAGGTGGCGGCTGTATCATTAATGGTGGCTAAAACAGATTTCCATAAATATTTCCAGCTGCCGCCGCCGCCAAGCTAAAGCCGGAAGCCTGCCGCTATGCCGGAAGTTAAAGTATTGTAGTGTTTTGAAGTTTTTATATTTCTTGCAGGTCTCTACATTGACACAGTGTTACAAAACACAGATCAACGAGCTAGAAGCGAGACTTCAAAAAGAGATTGAGCTAAGGAAACAGTTGACATCTGCTCAAGATACCGCCAAATCGTTAAGCGCTGCGAGGTCGGACGACGCGAACCATAGCCAGTACATGCTCCAAGTTATACCGAAGGACGACAGCGACGGAGAAATGGATATCAACGTCTCGATGATACCGAGGGAAGAAGGAGAGGTAATTTTGATATTTATTACTTGTCGCATAAGTTCGGATTGCTCTAAAAAAGAAAGGGACATCAACTTCTCTTCTATACATAGAGAGAAAAAGAGTAAATTTTAATATCTATTGCCTGCTGCATTAGGTCTATTTATGATTGTTTTTTTCACATAATCATAATATGCAGTAATTTTATAAATACATATTAAAATATGTCTATGTAACAGTAGTATCAGGGCTCTGTCACTCCGCGCGTGAGTATGAAGCGCGCGGCGTCCGCTGAGAGGACAAATTTCATACGTCAGAAAATATTACACCTACGCGATAGAAAGAGAGGCAACTACTAAGTGCATGCTTTGGAGCGAAGGGAGCGCTGTGCGACCTGAATTGCACTTTATTGTGTCGGAGCAAAAATTGCAAATTATTTAAACGATTTTGCGGAGTGCAACTTCTGTACGCTAGTATTATTATCTATTAATCCGTGCATTGTTTTAATTTGCGATAAATATTTTTATTGCGTGTAATGTTTAAAAATAGCTGTAAGTAACGGATTAGTTTCGATGTGGCATTTGGCATTGACCTTCCTTTTATGACAACCATAATAAATAGATAGCAAACAAACACCTAAATACATTACTATAAATGATAAGGTATGGTGATGAAAAGTTATCATCATCATTCCTTTCTCTTATCCCAGTTTATTTGGGATTGGTGCGGCGCACTTCGTCTTTATAATACCTTATATTATAATTATGTTAATAGGGTTCAGAATCGGCGCCTTCACCGCCCCTTTCCAAGTCCTTCATGGCGAGTGGGGGTAGCGGCCGATCCCCGGTGCCTCTGGATAGGTTGCTCGAGCAAGGGGTCCCCGAAGATGAGTCTTTGGACGCCGCTTCGCTCGCACTCACTCCAGAACAGGAAATCATCGATTTGAGGAGAAGACTCCAAGCGCAACAACAAAGGTAACAATTTTGACTTGTGTATTTATTTGGCGATTTTCCGAGACCAAAGAAGTTCAAAAAATCTTTATAGATGGCGTTTTATGAAAGACGAGCCGTCGTAAAGTTGCTTATTATGTCTATCGCTGCTTTAACTCCCCTCGCCTCGTATATCACTCTCCAAGGCGGAGGGGTACCTACAGCATTTGCGATCAAAATTTTCAAAAAATTGCATGCGATAAATTGCTTAGTATGAAAGGGGTTTAACTTATAACGGGTGTAACAAGACACTCAACGAAGCCGAAGTCCACGCATTCCGCCCATCGTCAGGATCATTTTTGTCTAAAGACTATGCCCGGGAAACCAATAGCTACGAAGTTATTGAAGGTCAAAGTCAAAAATGTTTTTTCAAAATTTTTATGAAATCTTATTTTATTCGTTATTTCCTAATTTTTGCCTACAGAAACATTATCAAAATTTTATGTTTTCCGTAACAAACAATGGCTTTAAAAGCTCATCACTCAATGTATTTCATGAGCACGCACATAAACGTTGCCTTTTAACTCGGCCGCATGCAGCTGTGTAGCATCCACTCGCAGGCGCGGGCTTTTGTACGCGTTACATTGCGTGGTAATGTGGGCAATGCCTTTTTAATACTTAAAATTAAAATCGTTTCCCAGCAATAATTTTGAACAGAAATGGTCCTGATGATGGGCAGAATACGTAGACCTCGGCTTCGTTGAGTGTCTTGTTACACCCGGAATAGCTCGGATTTCACAAAACGCCATCTATCGAATATTTTTGAACTATTTTTTCTTTTATTTGAGCTATCAGGGAGTGCTGACATTTGCTATATCGGATCACCCGTATCCGTTTGTTTATAGCTCTTCCCGCCTCACTCAGAAACATCGTTTGCTAGCGTGAAAGCTCTGCTCTGTGTCGACCGGCTCACAATCGCTCTAGTGAACAATGTTTTTGTGAGATGAAAAAGAGATGGAGTTATGAAAAAATGCGGATACGGGTGTAATTTTAATCATGATATTAAAAGATACCTTTCTGCAATGAAATTGAGTTCAGTTTTGGATAAAATAAACAGCAACTCGAAGGACCATTAATTTCTCTATAACTAAAATTTAGCTTTAACACTGGGTACAGTTGTTTTATCTCACAAAATACAATGCGGTTCGGCTGTAACATGTACATTATTTTAGTGTGCGTAATACGAGAGCGTGCAGACACACACTAAAACCATGTGCATATGCACGCTTAACAACATTCATAGTCGAACCACATTCGTGAGTTAAAACAACTGTATTTTTTCACCACTCAAGCTTACGCGCTCACTAAACATGGAATAAAACACTTTTTAACGGATACTAGCGCGGTTATATTGAAAGTACTTTGGTAATTAGTTGGTATTCGGTTTGATTTTTTATTTTCCCGACGTTTCGGCACCTTCGCAGCTGCCTTGATCACGGGGGACAGTACTTTCAATAAAACCGCGCTAGTATCCGTTAAAAAGAGTTTTTTTCAATAGGCTTGTTTCCATTAAGAATAAATATAATGGATAGGGGTTTATAATGATTAATTATATTATGGAGAAAATAACAAACAATTTTAATTATTAAAAGCGTTAAAGATTAATCATATTTTTAAAAAATAAATTTCGTAAAATGAAACCTTTAGTCACGTGACAGTGAACACCAAACAGAAAGCGTTACGTCCGCCGTGCGAAACTCCAATCTTGTTTTTGACGTTTCGAGTATCACTACCGGAGGCGCGTTCCAAACCTACACTCCGAGTGCAACCTAACCACAACCGAACGCAAGTTTTAGCCACTTTTTCCGTATTTCTCCATTGTTTGGAACATATATAAATAACTGGTTTGGCGTTTTTATAGTCGTGCTATCACACTGGGGCACTATACAGTACTTATAATATGAGAAATTCATTTTTAAACGATAAAAACTAGCTATAACGTACGAAGACACGATCGCTCTTTGGTTTGTTTCGCACGGCGTGACGTCATTCAAGACGCCATGACAGTCTTGTGCGTTTTGGAACCAAATTAAAATTGGTTTTTTAAAACGCAAAATTTATAATGTAAACGCTCGATTAAAAATAAATAAACCTTTTTTTTCGATAAAATGCCTAATAAGCTAAAATATTAAGCAGTTATTGAAATTTTGTCAACTAGCCTATTGCTGATTCTCTCGTGAATGTTACGTACAGGGTGAAGCACGTAACAGTGTTGCTGGCGGAGTCTGAGCGCGAGTGCGCCCGCATGACCCAACTGAGCGATCTGCTCAAGGCGGAACTTCGACGGGCACACGGCTCCACACAGAGCGCTCACAACGCAGAGTACATGAAGAATGTCACACTCAAGGTGAAATCCTATCATTTTTAAATGATTATCTTTTCAGCGACGATCAATACGTATACCCGTCCGCTGCGGTAAGCGGGATCCCGCCGCGGGTAGAGTAACGAGCAATAAAATGAACACACTTTTGAACTATGTCACATTCAATCAATATATCTCAGTGTGATAATGTTATACCTAGGTTATTCAAAACGTAATGTGACAAAGTTCAATGGTGTGTACATCTTATTGCTCGTGACTGTACACGGCGCGGGAATACAGATTGCTGGTTTTCTGACGGTCAGGTGCTTGCAGTGCATGAGTAAGCTCTAATCTATGTCGCCCCGCGGACGCCCTAAGCAAAGTCAATAATGTATGGTCTCGTCTAAAATCCAAAAACGATAGACAGAATTTTCGGTGTGTAAACTACGAGGGTGGGTCAAAAAGTTCGCGGAATGGGGAGTATGGAGGGGGAAAAGGTCACTTTTTTTTACCTGCACTAGTTGTGCCACTCATTAAGGGTATAAATATAATTTTTTATTAAAAACAGGTCATTATTCACTGAGATACACGTCAATCAACAAGTCAATCCGAAAGAAAATTTAAAACATGGAAAAAATTGAATTTCGTGCAGTCATAAAGTTCCTTACCAAGCAAGGAAAACCTCCTCAAACCATTTGGAATGAGATGTTTTCTGTTTATGGGGATGCTTGTCCTGGTAAAACCATGATTTACAAGTGGCACAACCTCTTCAAGCAAGGCAGGGATTCGATTGAAGACGATCCCAGGCCTGGACGCCCTGTCGAGGCGACCACGGTGGAAAACGTCGAAAAACTTGAAAAAATTATATTGGAAGATGCCCGTTTGAAGAAGAAGCAGCTTGCAAAAATGATCGGAGTATCAGCTACAACCATTTTGAACATCCTTCACGATCATCTTGGCATGTCAAAGGTGTGCGCAAGATGGGTGCCGAGAATGCTCACGCCACACCAAAAGCAGCGGCGAGTTGAGTGTTGTCGCGAGTTTTTGGCTCTCTGTGGTGAAAACAAGGACGAAGTTTTAGACCGGATTGTGACTGGAGATGAAACTTGGGTTCATCATTATGAGCCTGAGTCCAAACACGACTCGATGCAGTGGCACAAAAAGGGCACACCACCCCCGAAGAAATTCAAAGTGTCTTCGTCGGCCGGAAAACTCATGGCCACTGTTTTCTGGGATACAGAGCGAATCCTTCTTATTGACTATAAGGAAAAGGGTGTCAACATAACTGGAACTTACTACGCTACACTGCTGGAACGACTGCGAGATGCTGTGAGGGAGAAAAGGCGGGGAAAATTGTCCAAAGGGGTGCTCCTTTTGCACGACAATGCACCCGTACACAAGGCACAAGTTGCGGTGGCTGCTGTACAAAGAGTGGGCTTTGAAATCTTGCAACATCCTCCCTATAGCCCAGATTTAGCCCCGTGCGATTATTATCTGTTTCCAAAATTGAAAAAAGAGCTTCGAGGGAAGAAATTTTCCAGCGATGAAGAGGTGAAAAGCGCAATTTCGGCCTATTTTGACGACAAAGATAAAACATTTTTTTTCGAGGGTATTAATAAATTAATTCACCGATCTGATAAATGTATTAGAGTTAAGGGAGAATATATTGAAAAGGAAAAATAATTTTGTGTTTAATTTCTTAATTTTTCCCCTCCATTCCGCGAACTTTTTGACCCACCCTCGTAGCTCGTTCACACTTCGACGAATCGTTTTTAGTTCCCGATCGTAATTGAGGACGATTCATATTAAATTTTTGCAGTGCCATTCAATATCTATATAGCTTTTATTCAAAATTTCACATTCTGACTACCTACCTCAGTAACTCATTGAGAAGCTATAAGTAGCCCAGGCAAATAAGGGGTTTTTGGTAACGTGTTAATGTTGTATCAGGGCTCTGTCACTCCGCTTGCGAGTACGAAGCGCTCGGCGTCCTCTGAGAGGATAAATTCCATACGTCAGAAAAGATAAGACCTATGCGATAGAAAGAGAGGCAACTACTAAGTGCATGTTTTGGAGCTAAGGGAGCGCCCACGTACGGCGCTCCCTAAGAGGCGCAATTTATTTAAACGATTTCGCGGAGTGCAACTTCTGTACGCTAGTACTATTATCTATTCTGTGGTTGTATTGTAACACGAAACCAAAAACCCCTAAAGCCGAAATATGGTAGATATAGGGTACCGTACCATGCACACAACCCCGGAAGATTATTACAAGCCAAGAAAACCGCCACCTTTTGAATAAAAAATCTTGCATGCATACTGCATAATGGTAACCATCATAGACCTAAGTAAATAGTGTTTTGCTTTTGTCCATCGATCGCTTGTCGAAAAAAATAGTCTATTTGCATCTAGGGTTGTCACTTTGCAGTTTTCCATACAAATAAAAAACAACGGGTTATAATGAAACACGTAGATAGATGAATGTATTTGTGAGCAGTTCCTGACGTTGCCGCCGGGCGACGAGCGCGGCCGCCTCGTGCCCGTGCTGCAGAAGATCCTCGCGCTCTCGCCCGAAGACACCGGCAAGCTGCACGCGGTGGCCAAGGGTAACGTGAAATTATCGTTATTTGTCTCTTATTTTTTTAAAAAATTTATTTAGGTCATCAAACAACTGAACAAGGAGATTAATACACATAGCACATTAATACTTTGATTTCTACTTTTCATTTAAATTTGATTAACATTGTAGATTATTATTTATATATATCTTCTTTCAGTTAAATTTCCTATCTTCAATATTTAAGGCACTTTCCCTCCGTGTGGCAAAGTTTTGCGACACCCTGTATAGTAGTTTTAGCTGGCATTCAACGTGTTAAATATTTATGTTTTTTTTATATATTACTATATTTTGTCTGTATTGATTACTATTTTACTTTATGTACCGCCTTCATTGACGTCTGTTTCTTCATTGAAAAAAAGTTGACTGGGAGAGAATGCTTTGAAGCATTAAGATCGCCTTTTGTAACATCTTCTATATTTATAAAATCGTAAACTGAATGACTGACTGACTGACTGATCTATCAACGCACAGCCCAAACCGCTGGGTCTAGAGACTCCGAATTTGGCACGTAGGTTCCTTATGAGGTCTAGGGGTGCACTAAGAAAGGGTTTTTCAAAATTCACCCCCTAAGGGATCAAAGTTTGTATGAAAGTCTCTCAGTTTTGAAGCTAGGATCTTCAAATTTTGTGTTTAGGCTGACCATTGAAAATAAATAAATACGGGTCTCAGCGTTTTTCAAAATTCTACCCCCGAAGGGGTCAAAAGGGGGATGAAGTTGTGTATTGAAGAAAATCCTTTATTTTCGAAGTAAAAATCGCTAAATTTATAATTTAAGCTGATGGATAGAAATCTAACGCAACGTATATTGTTATTGTTAGTATTTAAACCCCTATTAGGATGAAATGGGGGTGAAAAGGGGTAAAAAAAAAATAGATATGGATGTCGTTATTGGGGTTTTCTGGGATGACGATTGCAAAAATGACATTTATTTTGAAGTCCAACACGGTGGACATGATTTGACCCCTAAAGGGGTGAAAATGGGGTTAAAATTTTGTATGGAAAAATAATATAAAATAGACATTACAACTTTAAAATATTTACTACTAATATACTTTAAAGCATGTCTAAAAATAAATAGGCAACGGGAACGGGAACGAAGGGAACTAGAACGGGAACTTGAACGGGAACGGGAAATGGAACTGGAACGGGAAGCCACGTGCGAGGCCCGCCACACGCGGCAAATGTCTTGCCTCGCCAGTTAGCGCCCTTGGTAGGAACCCGCCTAAATGCGTAAAAATGGCTGGTCAGATCCTGGTTGAAGGTTCCCTAAGGATTTTGAAGGTTCCCTAAGGATTTTCTTTAATATCCACGCGGACGAAGTCACGGGCAGAAGCTAGTGTTTTATAAATGTACAATAAAGATTGTAAAATAACGTAGCGTGCGTATGATCTAACGAGCAATTCTGTCTGCGCGGTGGGAGGAGCCTCTATCGGCTCAAATCCCACCTACTTGGCATTGTCGACATTCAGACGTGAATGTGATTATGGCCTACGCATGGTTAACCGCCAACTTCCGCGATTATACATGTCTACGGCGAAAAGTGTCGGCCTTTAGGACGATATTAGAACGCGCAGGGATTAATTATCTCTTTATGTACGCGACAGCACGGGCACTAAGAAATATCGTAACGTAATACGTTGATAATACTTTGTTTATTAGAAAATGTGTGTAAATTACTTTTATTAATAATTTGAACAATGAGGATCAGTAACGATTTTTGTTTAGTGGCTTATCAGAAAGTTTATGCCACCACATGATTAACTAGGAAGAAATTTTTACGATATCTCTTCAACCTGAGAAGCTATACGAGCTAAAACACTGTTATTTTGGGAGGTCATTATGACGTCATCGAGAGGAGACGTACGCGAACCTTATGTCGTACGTGATAAAGCACATATTGCATTGAGCTTGGCATTTCCTTCAAAACCCTTATAACTCAACCATATCTAAACGGATTTCAAAAAATCTTTCACTAAGTTTCATAACTATAAATATGTTTTTATATTATACCAATCTATATTTATAAAATCGTTAACTGAATGACTGAATTGACTGACTGACTGACTGACTGATCTATCAACGCACAGCCCAAACCGCTGGGTCTAGAGACTTTAAATTTGGCACGTAGGTTCCTTATGAGGTCTAGGGGTGCACTAAGAAAGGGTTTTTCAAAATTCATCCCCTAAGGGGGTAAAAAAGGGGATCAAAGTTTGTATGAAAGTCCCTCAGTTTTTTTTTTTTTTTTTTTTTTATTTTATTTGGATCACCAACAGTTGATACATTTATACTTATGCAAACATATTATTGCGAGAACTAAACTTAATGTACAACTACTTATAGGTGAACGCAGCATGCACTAATAATATAGTTTAAGTAGGTAGGTACTTAGCGCCTAATTAATAATAATAATAACAATAATAAGTGTGTAAGTTTGTGTGATGGAATGTTTGTGAATGTGTATGCGCGTGAGTGTGGGTGGAATGAGATGAATGAGTTAGAAATCCTATGAATATAAATGAGTATGAAATTACGAATTTGAGAGATCGAGTATTTTTTTCGCATCGAACTCACCGAATCATGATGGATGTCAACAATGTCACTGTATTTGTTTAGAGTTCGGCATAACCTCGCGACGGGGGAGCTGGATCCAAGTACTGTTCTCCTCAGTGGCGGGCAAAGTGGTGTAATTGGTTTACGTGGGATTCTGGCAGGTGCTCGGAAGTTGAAAAAGGCTAGCAGCTGTGGGCAATCTGACGTGTTTCTTACTATTTTGATTAGGAACATCATATCTAGTAAATCTCGTCTATCCGATAACGACAACATACCAAAAAAACTAAGGCGACCAGTGTAAGAACGAAGTTCCTTAGCTTTGCCGATAGAAAATGCTAGATATCTTACAAATCGTTTTTGAAGCCTTTCTATACTAAGCGAGTGAGTGGCATAATGAGGTCGCCAGACTACACTACAGTACTCTAAAATACTTCGGACGAGACTGTAATACAAGATCAGTTTAGTTTTTGGGTTGCGAAAAGGTTTGCTGTTTCTCATCACAAAGCCCAATAGTCTGGATCCCCTTTTAATCACGTTCTCCATGTGTGGAACAAATGTCAACTTCTGATCGAATAGAACACCTAGGTCTTTAATTGTTTCCCTCTCTTCAATTGTACTGTCTTCTATACGATAACTTGATATGATTTTTGCATGTTTTCTTGTAAAAGTCACAAGAAAACATTTTTTCTTGTTGAGAAACATCTGGTTTTGAGCACACCATTTCACAAGCCTATCTATGTCAGTCTGCAACAATGCGGAATCTGCCCTGGAATCAATAATTTTACCAAACTTTAGATCATCGGCATACATGTATGGCGTTGAGTGATGGAAACAATCGGGAAGGTCATTTATAAATAAATTAAATAAGACAGGACCTAAATGGGACCCCTGTGGTACCCCGGATGTGATGTTACGTGATGAGGAATTAAAACCATTTAATGCTACATAAAAAGACCGCCCACTCAGATAAGAATTCAGCCAGTGTAACGAAGGCCCACAGATGCCGTAGACCGACAATTTCTTCAGCAAGATTTCGCGAGAAACTTTGTCGAAGGCCTTGGAAAAATCTGTGTACACCACATCGAACTGTTTTCCAGCGTCGACTGCCCTAACCAAAGACTCTGTGAATGTCACTAGGTTGGTGCTAGTGGATCTTGCACTTACAAAACCGTGCTGGTGGGTGCTGAGATATAGTTTCATGTGTTCCCTTAGTGGATCGGAAACTAATTTTTCAAGAATTTTGGCAAAAACTGATAGTATAGAGATAGGCCTATAGTTCAAAACCATGGTTTTATCTTCTGATTTAAATATTGGAGTTACTTTAGCCACCTTCCACAAGGCAGGAAAAATACCGGAGGACATGGAGGCGTTATAAATAATAGAAAGAGGTAAAACTAAGGCTGAGGCACACGCGACTACAAATATCGGCGGAATCCCGTCGGGGCCCGCCCCTTTTTTACAATCCAATGCCTTTAATTTCTCTAGTAAAGCGTCCCCAGTAACAAAGGGTACAGTGAAATAATGGCTGTTAGTCCTAAGAAAACTCTTGTTAGCAAGCTGGTCAGTACATGGAGACGAATCAGACGTGAAGACAGAGGAAAAGTATGAGGCAAAAAGTTCGCATATGTCAGGCCCTTCAGACGTAGAAGTTACACCATCAGACATGGGAACTGGATAAGAGCTAGTCCCGCCACGTTTGCCTTTAACATAAGACCAAAAACACTTGGGGTCATCATGTATTTGGTTTTCTATTTTATCATTATAGGTATTATAACAGTCAGATGCAAGTTTTTCACAACGCTTACCAAGTGTTTTTAATTCTATGTGATCCATGGGATTACCATATTTTTTGTAACGTAATCTTAATTTATGTTTTTCATTCAATCGCCGCTTGAGATTTTTACTAAACCATACTGGAAAGTGACTATTTTTAGGTTTGCAAAGAGGAACATGGTCATGAATCAACTTTTGTAATACATCATAGAATTCTTTTACCATTTCATTGACATTGTTTAGATCCCCTAATCTTTGTGACCAGTCTATTTCGTTTAAATTTTCATTAATTGCTTCATAATTGGCTTTAAAATAATTTCGCTTTGAACAAGACAAGTTATATGGAAGAGATGTTTTTTCAGTTGACGATAAAGTTACATCTAATGGTGGATGAATACGTTCGATTTTACTAAGTGAGTCCAAGGTGTGAGTTACTGTACATGTATGTAGCGTACTTAAAACAAGATCGAGAATTCGACCTGTATTAGTGATACTGTTACATTGATATAACTTATTTATATTTATGAAATCTATGAGAGCTTGACTTGTATATGGTAAGACACTAACTGTTTTTTTTTCCTCCGGTAAATCCCAGCTAATATCTCCTAAATTAAAGTCACCAATTATGCAGACATTTGTATCTATCTGGTCGAAAACTGAATTACAATTGGATACAAAATTATCAATGGATCTACGACTTACAGGAGGTGGAAGATAAACTGCGCAGAGAGCAAGTCGAAGTGTGCCAATAGTAACCCAAATGTCTTCACACATGCTCTCCCAAGACTTTACACGATTAGATCTGTATTTTTTTAGCACTGCTATCAGCACGCCCCCTCCTTCTTTCCCACTATCAAAACAAGGATATTCCCTATCTCTACGATGGACGTCGTATCTATCGTCGAACAATTCTTCATTAAATACTGAGCTATTTAACCAGGTTTCAACAAGAACAATCACATCATAGTTGTTACTGTAAGGTATTTATATCTTATATGGCGGTAGTTCGCAATAAAGTCAGTTAGCTTCCAACCGGCGTTTCATTACTTAGCACTGGCGACGAGTTGCTGATAAAACGGTTACGAACCTAAGAACCTACGCGTATTTAACGTTAATTATTGTGTTATTGCACGTATCGTGTACTGTAGTGTGGTGATAGTAAATAATTTCAAGTTATTACGATGCCGATCGGCAAAATTGAACCTTTTGATCTAACCTCGAAACAATGGCCGGCTTACGTAAGACGTGTCAATCAGTTCATTTTATTAAATGAAATAAAAGCGGAACTAAAAGTGTCGATGTTAATAACGGTAGTCGGCGATGCCACTTATAGTTTGATGTGTGATTTGTGCGCACCTGATAACCCAGAAGATAAGACCTACGATCAGCTAGTGGAATTAGTAAGGGCCCACCTCGAGCCGCAGCGTTCGGAAATAGCCGAAAGACATATTTTTCGGCAAAGGAGACAGCGATCAGGGGAATCGTTGACCGAGTACCTTCAAGCCCTGAAGCACCTCGCTGTCACCTGCAACTTCGGCCATCGACTTGAGGAGGATCTCAGAGACCAGTTTGTGTCGGGCCTCGCCAGCGAAGTGATGCGATCTCGTATTTTCGCTGAGAAATCTATCGATTACCAGAAAGCGGTGGAACTAGCTTTGGCTCTGGAGGCGGCGGACCGACATGCCGAGACAAGCGGTGACGTCGGCCAGGCTGCGGCGGGGAGCATCGGTGCCGGCAGCAGTGTGGGGGAAAACCTGCACGCGGTGCGCGCTCAAGGCGGCGGCAGCAGCGGCGGCGCCGCGCGACAGCGGGCGAGGGGCTCAGCTGCGGGCGCGAGGGGCGCGGGTGGCGGAGCCCGGGACGGCACGGCATGTTGGCGGTGCGGCAAAGCCCACCCGGCCAACCGATGTCGTTTTGCGAATTACAATTGTGATAAATGTAACCAGCGGGGTCATTTACGTGTAATGTGTGATAAAGTTCGTGTTCGTACGGGTAATTATTTTGGGGAACCGCGACATAATTTTGTAGATGAGTGTTCGGAAGATGATGAGTTCTTCAACATTGCGGTGTCATCGTCACGAGGTAACAAACCTTTTTTTATTAACATTCTAGTGAACGCCAGAAGATTAGAGTGCGAAATCGATACTGGTAGCCGTATCTCTGCTATTAACGAAGACTGTTATAAATTGTTATTTAAGGACCTGATTTTGCAAACTGATAATTTGATATTACGTAGTTATTCGGGCTCAAAAATTGAACCCCTCGGATTTATTCTTGTAAATATCAAATTCAAAAATGTGACCGCAAATAATGTTCGTTTATACATCATTAAAGGCGGGGGCAGGCCGTTACTCGGCCGTGATTGGTTAAGTGCACTAAAAATAACCCAAATTAATGTAAACAAATTAGCCGAGGAGGACAATTTAGTGAGCCAATTGTGCAAAGAGTATCCGGAAGTATTCACAGACCAACTAGGCACTTGTAAAAAAACGTTACGGCTACAGCTCGCAGATTGCGACCGTGTGTACTATCGTGCACGGCCCGTGCCGCTGGCCTTGCGCGAACGGGTCGAACGCGAGCTCGAGCGTTTACAACGCGATGGTTCCATATACCGGGTGGAACACTCGGATTATGGAACTCCGATTGTACCTGTGGTGAAAAGCAACGGAGAACTTAGAATATGTGGGGACTACAAAATTACAATAAACCCTAAGTTAAAACGAGATTATTATCCCCTTCCGCGTATCGATGAACTTTTTGCTACCTTAAGTAACGGAGAGGAATTCACAAAAATAGATCTTCGGCATGCTTATGAACAGGTTTTTTTGGAACCTGACTCCCAACCGTTCACTACGATAACGACACATGTGGGAACATTCACATACCGCAGAACGCCGTATGGTTTGTCTTGTGTACCAGAACAGTTTCAAAAACTCATGGAGGAGACGTTACGCGGCGTTCCCGGCACAGTAGTGTTCCTGGACGATATTTGTGTCACGGGACAAAATCGACACGAACACATGCGCAATCTACGGGCTGTACTTGAACGATTACGTCAAATGGGTTTAACAGTTAAGTTAGAGAAATGTAAATTTTTACAAAAAAGTGTAAACTATTTAGGTTTTATAATCGATAAGCATGGGTTGCACCCAGATCCGACTAAACTCGAGGCGATCGCCAAAATACCCACACCCAAGGATGTCACACAGTTAAAAAGTTTTCTCGGTTTACTTAATTATTATGGTAAATTTATACCCAATTTAAGTTCTTTATTACATCCGCTTCACCAGCTTTTGAGAAAAGACATCCGGTGGGAATGGGACTCAAATTGTGCAAAAGCATTTCAAAATGCAAAGAATGTTTTATTAAGTGATAAAGTGTTGGCACACTATGAGGAGGGGCGGCCACTCGTATTGTCAGTGGATAGCAGTGCATACGGCGTAGGCGCGGTCCTAGCGCACCGCTACGGCGACGGTAGCGAGCGTCCCGTTTGCTGCGCTTCGCGCACCTTAAATAGAACGGAGCAAAACTATAGTCAATTAGACAAAGAAGCTTTAGCGATATACTACGGCATAATTAAACACCACCAGTACCTATTTGGCAGGCGATTTATACTACGTTCTGACCATAAGCCACTCACTTACATATTCAGTGAAAAAAAAGGCATTCCACAGACAGCGGCCAGTCGACTGCAGCGTTGGGCCGCGCGGTTAGCGGGCTACGACTTCACTATCGAATTCGTGAGATCGGCGGACAACGGTCCGGCCGATACCTTGTCACGGCTACCTCTGTCACACGAGCGGCCTCCCGTTTCCCAAATAGATTATTTACATTATGTTGAAGAAACTGTACCTATTGATTTTAACGATGTCGCTAAAGAGACTCGGAAAGATCCCGTTCTGTGTAAAGTTCTGGGGTATTTAATGTTTGGTTGGCCGTCGTCGCCTACTTGTGATGAAGAAAAAGTTTTTTTTGCTCGTAAAGAAGATTTGTTCACGGATCGTGGATGTATCATTTATAAGTACAGAATAGTTATTCCTTTAAAGTTACGACCGGAAGTTTTAAGAGAAATTCATAGTGGCCATGTAGGCATGAACAAGATGAAAAATATTGCTAGGAGCTATGTTTACTGGCCGAACATAGATAAGGAGATAGAAAACATGTGCCGCGCTTGTGACGCGTGTCGCTCGGTCCGCGACGCGCCCGCGCGCGCCCCCCTGCATCCGTGGGAGTACCCGCTGCACCCCTGGCAGAGGTTACATGCTGATTTTTTCGATTGCGCGGGTAAAAGGTTTTTAATTGTGGTCGATGCACACTCAAAGTGGATCGAGGCGGTTGCTATGGCGGGTACTTCAGCGAGTGCAACTATCACTTCTTTGCGGTCCATTTTCGCACGCTTCGGTATTCCATCACAATTTGTGACCGACAATGGCCCGCCATTTTTTTCTGAAGAATTTAAACAATATTGTGTAAAAAATAAAATAAGACATAGTACTTCGGCGCCGTACAGACCCCAAGGTAACGGTGAGGCGGAGAACGCTGTAAAGACAGTAAAAAAGGTCATAAAACGGGCGATTTTTGAAAAAGTAGACATATTGACCGCGTTGTATAGATTTTTATTCCAATATCGCAATTCCGAACACGCTACCACGGGTGTCTCGCCGGCAGTCGCGCTTTTTGGACGTCGTCTTCGGGGACGTTTAGACGCGCTGCGTCCAAACAGCGCGGCTGTGGTACACGCCGCACAAGATAAACAGATAGCCGCGGCAGGCGGACAGCACACCCGCCTCGCACCTGGCGATCAAGTACTCGCTCGCGACTACTCCAAGACGGGAACTAAGTGGGCAGAAGGTTACGTTTCAGAAATCACGGGACCCGTTTCTTGCAAAGTAAAAGTGGGGGAAACTTCTGAATGGCGTAGACATTATAATCAAATAGTGCCACTTAGAAACCGTTATTCTCTTTCGCGCGCGAGTACACAACCGTCGAAAGAAATTACTGAAGGGTCTGACGGTCAACCTTTACAGCCGAATAGAACATTGGGAGGTGACGGTGAGGACGCGACTCATGATGAGCAGGTTGTTACGGAGACTGATTCGAAAGACGAATTTGAGGACGCGGTAGAGGAAGCTACGTCGACTCATCCTGAGCCGCGACCTTCACTGCCACCAGAGGCTTCAGAACGAGCTAGGAGAGCTCATAAGAGGCTTAAGAATAAATTATGTGTATGACGTAAGATGCCCATGCCGGACTCGAACCGGTCAAGGTGTTGATGTGATTTAGTATATAGAAAGGAAATAATAATAACTCATAGTATTGTTATAAAATAAAATAAAATATAATGGGGTAGGTATTATACGATCACAGCAACTCATATTCAAATATAAATTTATTTTATATGTTCATCTTTCGGTAGGTTGTCTGACAGATGGGAAGTTGTCACTGTTCTTGCAATAGGTTTTTCTATTTTAACTTTACATACATTTTTTGTATTTTTTGATTTGGTGGTGGGATGTGTAAGGTATTTATATCTTATATGGCGGTAGTTCGCAATAAAGTCAGTTAGCTTCCAACCGGCGTTTCATTACTTAGCAGTTACTACATACATTTTTATAAAAATTATGTGTTTTGGTTCGCAGACCTTTGCAGTTCTGGTAGTATATTGATAGAGTGAATTTTAACAAATTAATTCAAATACATGCATTACGTGTAAAGAGAGAGAGAGAGAGAAAAAAAACTATTTACTAATTATTAAAGTTACAGTTTGTTAAGCGAGTCCAAATTTTTTACGTGAATACAAGCACTTTCATCATTCTTCCTAACGAATATTTTTCCAGATCGGATTCAAATCGGATCGGAGTTTTGAAGCTAGGATCTTCAAATTTTGTGTTTAGACTGACCATTGAAAATAAATAAATACGCGGGTCTCAGCGTTTTTCAAAATTCTACCCCCAAAGGGGTCAAAAGGGGGATGAAGTTGTGTATTGAAGAGAATCCTTTATTTTCGAAGTAAAAATCGCTAAATTTATAATTTAGGCTTATGGATAGACATCTAACGCAACGTATATTGTTATTGTTAGTATTTCAACCCCTATTGGGATGAAATGGGGGTGAAAGGGGTAAAAACCCCAAAAATAGATATGGATGTCGTTATTGGGGTTTTCGGGGATGACGATTGCAAAAATGACATTTATTTTGAAGTCCAACACGGTGGACATGATTTGACCCCTAGAGGGGTGAAAATGGGGTTCAAATTTTGTATGAAAAAATAATATAAAATAGACATTACAACTTTAAAGTTCGTTGGAGCACATCTTAAAATAAATAGGCAAACATATATTTTGTAATTTTGAAAATCAACCACTTAGGGGTAAAATGGGTTGAGTAAACATAAAAATCGATATGGATGTCGTTCTTGAGGTTTTATGGGATGGTGATTGCGAAAATGAGATTTATTTTGAAGTCCAACACGGTGGACATGATTTAACCCCTAAAGGGGTGAAAATGGGGTTTAAATTTTGTATGGAAAAATAATATAAAATAGATATTACAACTTTAAAATTCGTAGGAGCATGTCTAAAAATAAATAGGCAAACACATATTTTGTTATTTTGAAAATCCTCCCTTAAGGTGTAAATGGGGTAAGTAAACATGAAAATCGATGTGGATGTCGTTCTTGAGGTTTCATGGGATGGTGGTTGCAAATGACATTTATTTTGAAGTCCAACACGGTGGCCATGATTGGACCTGGACATGCACATCCAGGGGATGGGGACAGGGACGGGACACGGGGACGGGGACGGGGACGGGAACGGGAAAGGGAACTGGAATGGGAAGCCACGTGAGAGGCCCGCCACACGCGGCAAATGTCTTGCCTCGCCAGTTAGCGCCCTTGGTAAGAACCCGCCTAAATGCGTAAAAATGGCAGGTCAGATCCTGGTTGAAGGTTCCCTAAGGATTTTCTCTAATATCCACGCGGACGAAGTCGCGGGCAGAAGCTAGTAAAACTATAGGATTCAAAACTGTCACTGATCCTCATTATGCGTCAAGCATCTTTATATGCTTCTAATGTTTTAAAGTTTTAAAGAAGTATTTATGTCCCTCAGAAATAAATACTTCTTGCGTAGCCCCGGCAGTAGTGCCGGCGGCAAGGGCTCTTGTCCCTGTCCGTAGGAACAAGAGCCCTTAAGGAACGATGTAAAGTTTTTAAGCCGTTGATTCCGGCTGAATTTGCAAATCGTCAGTCGTTAATCCGAATTTGACCCGAATTTGTTGAGCGTTTTTTCCCATCTTCCTTATCCACTCATAGCCCTGTGCCCCAGGAGTGGCGACATTAAAGATGCCTGATAATAATGATGAGTGTAACAGCGGCTCACATTTCATCGGCCGTAAATGGCCGTAATGTACGTTGCATTAAGAGCTATAATCCCCAAATATACTAAGAGCTGGCCCCGGAAATAGGTGGACAAACTTTAAGACTTGTTCGCGCACCTTTGATGCCGCCTGGCACTACTTTTCTACCAGTCAAAATGCCTGTGCAATGTTATATACGATTTAGGACTGATTTTTCAATCCTCAGACAACAGATTTAATTTAAACAGTCAGTTTAAATATTAACCAAATCTAACAAAATTGATTAAAAAACAAAAAAACCGACTTCAAAAAACCTGCCTCTAAAAAGCAAGAAATAATATACAAATCATTAGATACGCATTATCATTGTTATAATAAAACACGTCAATTGAAGTCGGGTGGGGCTTTTAGAATAAAAAAGGAAGATGTACTCCATTCCAGCCCCACCCGACTTTAATAGACGTGTTTTATTATAACAATGATAATGCGTATCTAATGATTTGTATATTATTTCTTGCTTTTTAGAGGCAGGTTTTTTGAAGTCGGTTTTTTTGTTTTTTAATCAACTTTTTTATTTTTTTATTTTTAGTGTAAGTATCTTGTGTATTAGGTAGTGTAGGTATATTATTTAGGTAGAAAAATCGGCTCAGCCAAACGTGAGATAATCGCGGAGAAACATACATACATACAAACTGAATACCTCCTTTTTTTGAAGTCGGTTAAAAAGACTACACAAAGGTATCCCTTCCCCAACAAAAAAATCATCTAATTCGGTTCATAAATAACAAAATTGTCAAGTTAGTTGATTTAATATCATAGTATTTTCAGGATTACTTGTAAACTACTGAACCGATTTGAAAAAAAAATAAATGGGACCATCTCGCAAGAAAACTCAATCGAACAAAAAAAGAATCATCTAAATCGGTCCATAAATGCCGAAGATACGCGCGAACAACGATAAAAAAAAAAAAAAAAAAAAAAAAAAAACATACAATCGAATTGAGAACCTCCTCCTTTTGCTAAAGTCGGTTAAAAAGGCATTCAAAAATGTGACAGACAAATGAATGACAAGCATTTTCGATTTGGCAGTATAATAGTATGGCACACTAAGAAGAGGGATTTTGTCGCTCTGTAAATTGTCCACCTATTTCCGGGGCTAGCTCTTAGTCCAAAACACGTCATCTGTTAATTTGTTTCAGGTTTGGATCCAAATCCCAACAAAGGCTGGGGTAGTTACTTACCATGGCCGGGAGGAAAGTAAAGTGTTTTTAAAAGATTTGTATAATGTAGTTTTTAGAAGTATTTTTATGCAATGGCTGCATGATAAAGGGTATTAAATACTAGTGAGAATTGTAGTATCATACTACTGTTTCAATACCTACATAATTAAATACAGTTTCATACAGAATATTGAATCTACGCTTAAAACGAAAATCTTTAACGGCTGACTATCCTCAGAAAGAGAATGCCTACTTGAGCTTATATACCTTTATTTTTGTTGGTTATCAGAAAATAACAACGGTTGCTAAGTAATTATCTATCACTGCTTGTAATATTCGAATTAAACGTATTTATTTTAAAACTAAACGAAGTATACGAATACTCCAATCCTGACCTTCAAAACATGGTCCTTCGAGCCGGATCATATTGGACAACATATTTTATCTCTCTAATAAAAAAAAACCAGACTGTATGTGTGATGAAACCGTAGAGTAGAGCATAATAATGTATTAGTATGATACTCATTCGTAACTACACTATAATGAGTTGGCACAGATTTTTTATGATGAACTCAACAGGATTTAAGCTATGAGTGTAGATAAAATATTAAAAGCAGTCTATATACCTATATTATTAATTTACATGCATGAATTAATCTTTAAGAAATTGAAATATCTCTGTGATTGATGTTTATCAAAATTAACTACAAAAACAAAATATAATTTTAACCATACCCATCGGTTAATTGTTTTAATAATATTTAATAGCTATATGGTGCTAAATATTATTATAATGAAGTGTTAAAATGCATTAACTGACAAACGGCATTCCATGACAAATGCTACCAAACATAAGTGTGATTGCCGTGAAATTGATACACACATTATAGTTACTAGTACCTACTAGATCTTATTTATACATGGTACATTTCATTTCAACTTTCACTAGTATTAAAATTGCTGATCGTTTAGGTATATTGAGTACTTAGGCGATTACAAAATCAATATAAGTTTTTTATTAGTTAACTTTACATTCAACGAAAATGTTGCCAAACCTGACATTTTAGATCTCTTAATTGATACCTACCTTATTAATTATTACTGGTTATTACGTTTTGAAATTTCACATTTAAATTTTAATTATTATGCCATCAAAAGTTGTAAGCGATCGACATTATATCACATTCCGGAATCTAAAAACCAGACTTAATTGCTTATTATTGTTCACATTCCAAATAAACTTGTAGATTATGCTTAATTGTTTGATATACCTAACTAATCTTTTTAACAACGTTTTCTTGATGGCAATTATTGTATTAATTTTAAACACTATAGTTTACATAAAGTCAGGGCTATATTTCATTGAGTAATTTTATGGGGTTGGCGGAGTTCTTAGTTATTTATGTCTTATAATTAATTATGAGTACCTAGTGGTCGAGGGAAGGCATAATCATTTGTTGAGTGATGTCTCACATAACATAATAGATTCATGCGAGTTGTAGCAAAATTTCTGCTATTTAAAGGCTTTCAATAAATAGCCACTGTAATGAAAACACACTTCACAAAGAAAACGCATTTTGTTCTTCACTTGTTAAGTGCATTCATTGTATTGCATTTCTATTCTGTACATAAGATAGACACGGGTTTATAAACACATAGTTGAGCTTGAGACATTGAAATCGAATCTTCCTCATTGTTTTTCAATTCTAGTACTTTTGAATATGTTAATTAACTACAGATAGTAGTGTCAGTCTTACGTGAAATCTTTTTTATAATATTATTTTGATGAGATGTGCTTAAATTATTATTTAATTTATTTGTTAAGAATTAATTAAATATATATATGGTGATATTGTATAAAAGAGTATAGAAAATAAATAAGTTTCATTACGCATATTTTGTTATTGTTCAATTCCTGAATTTAGAAAAAACAGTAGAGACCTATCGAGACGGAAAGGAAGGACACAATCATAGCAACTAGATTCGAAAACAAATGACTAATGATCATCACATCACATGCTAATTAAAGTTCTTGTTGTATGGTCTGTGGGGTTAAAGCATCGGGTTAAAGTATGAAATTGCTGATTTTTTCTCACAGACAGAGGCATGATTCTATGATTTAAAAGATGCTTCGGTTACTTGTTATTATTTCGAATTATGATCATAAGAGCCCACTATCAGCAATAAAAATATTAGTTTTTTTTCCTGAACGTTAAAAAAAATATCTTAAAAGTGACTCCTTTTTTATTTAGCAGAAATGACCACTTAATTTGTAGCCCTATTATTTTTTTCACTTAATACATGTGGCATTAGTTAGCTGAGTGTTTAAACATTTATGCGTAAAAGTTTTGTAACATTAGCGTTCATGGTTGTAAAATAAATTAAGACCATGTTAGTATGGAAATGCAAATTCATTAAAATTCTCCATACAAAACAGCAATTTCATACTTAAACCTCTAATACCAAGTTTGTGAAAGTATGATGGCACCTCACGGATATACTCGTAGATGTGAGACAGAGTGGTAAAGTTCGACTATATTTATCTAGTATTTTGGGTGGCATCGTTGCTCTCAAACGGGTGATCGTACGTCCCACCTTTTTTTATCCGACTACAGCGAAGCAAAAAGGAAAAGGCCAGCCTAAAGTCGTTCGTGTCTAGGACAAAGTGGCATGCGACTACGGTTATCCTTTCAGAAATTCGGACTCGAATATTTTCTTGTTTCATACTTTATAGTTTTCCGTAGTTAGGTTTTAGATTTTTATATCATATCCCTATTTTTTTTCCGACAGACCATGAACTATGCTATAAGAGCTCTGATGAGACAGAGTTCAGTGAGGCAGGATCACTATTTTTCATACATTTTTTCAGGCCGTTTCTTTACGAGTGATTTTCAAAAAAATATTTGTTATTCAATGATCCCACTTTCAAGGAGAGGGTTCGAACCATTATATGTTTTTCAGCGATGCACTAGTGGGGTGATGCGTGCAGCAGCAGTTACATCCACTACCGCGTCGAAGATCAGACTGAAACACTTCGTGCGTGAGTGTGACCTTCGGGAGAGGAGATAGATTAGTGGCATACCACCCCCCTCGTAACTTATGGGACGAGTATCGTTACCTGTTGGCTGAATCTACGCAGATTAAAATAATTTGAACTACTAGCACAGAATATATCCAGATCCGGCACCAACAGTTTGGTGCGCATTCCTATCGCATCTCGCACGGGGCGCGCAAGCATGAAGGGGCAGCAGTGGCGTGAGGAGGAAGCGAGCAAGCACGTTGGGTGCTGCAGCCGCTGCAGGCGAGCAACGAAAGACGAGACTCGGTTGAAAATGAAACTAATTTTGTGCCTTATTTTAATCAATTTCCAATAACTTAACCTCTACGTTAATTTAACGGGGAAAGTGGCGCCGCCATTTCAATCTCATCTTTCGTTGACGAGACTCTAGCGCAGAGCACGCGCGGTGCAAAGATTGTAAGCCCGCTGAAAACACTACGTGCGTGCAGTTCGCAAACCTTTCGAAAATTCGCCTGATCGGACAACAAAGTAGAGAGTGTCTGCAGTGGCGTAACTATACCATCTGAGGCCCGTGGCAAATTCATCGACCGGGGCCCTCTCTAGTGTTCTGTGGGCCCTCCCATGTAAAAAAGTTTTTGTAGTATCATTTTTAACCGACTTTAATAAAGGAGGAAGTTCTCAAATCAACGGTTTTTTATGTATGTTTTACATATTATCTGTGGTTTTACGATAACTTCGCCAGTTGTTAACCGATTTTAATTAATTATTTTTTTAACTGAAATAACATAGGTACCTACCTACCTACCTAGTTTAGGTGTGCTTCCATAATTTTTTTTACAGAGATATGGCAAGTAGCAGGGCCGGATTTAAGAACTATGGACCCCTAGGCTCATTCAGTGGTGCGGGCCCCCCGTCTAGTAGTAATCTTGTAATTTTGAAAATCTATTGTAAAATTTTAAGTGTGTTTCAGTCACTAATCTTATAATCGTGCCTGTCTTTTGTAACAAAACGGCCGCGTAGCGCGTTTTTTTGTCAGCTTCTTACATTAATATTGTATTCTTGCCTATCTTTAGTAAAAAAAAGGCCGCGCAGCGCGATTTAAAGTCAAGTTTCATCTACTAATCTTGTGATCTTGCCTGTCTAAAGTGAAAAAAAACACGGCCGCGCAGCGCGATTTTCAATTAGTTTTATCCACTAGTTTTGTAATCTGTGGTTTCATCCGCGTAATTCAAAAATGAAAAAAAAAACTGATTGGTGCGGGCCCCCTTGTGGTGCGGGCCCCTAGGCTGCAGCCTATGTAGCCTGTGTTTAAATCCGGCAGTGGCAAGGAGCTTTTTTAAAATTCTAAAAAATAACAATTATTTAGCTTAACATCGCACGTGTTTTTACGGATTTTCAGCCATAACTTCTTTGTTTATGAACGATTTACAGATTCTATTGTAATTTGAAAGAGTGTATAACTTATACCCTTTCAAACTAAAATATAGGTAGAATCATGAACCCTATTGAGGATATAAGTTATAATAACCTCAAGAGTTTATTTTAATTTCGTTGATATTGGACCTTGGACTAAGTATGTTTAGTGATTGAGATATTGGTAGATTTATGACAATCCAAAACGAACGTACTGGACTAATACACTTGACCTACAAAGGCACAACGAGTCCACGAGCTCCTTAAAAACAAACAGCCTGAATTTGGAAATTTTGTATATGGGCATTGTACCATTGAAAATATTATATAAAGTTAAAAAATATTTAAGTAGGTACACTATTACATACCTACTACGAAAAATAAAAACAAAAACAGCTTCAAAATTTCATAAAACGCATATCAAATTTTAATAAAACACGTCTTATGAATTTGGGTGAGGCTATTAGAATTATTTAAAAAAAAAGTTGTCCTCTAGCCCCATCCGACTTCAATAGACGTGTTTTATTAAAATTGATATGCGATTTGTATATTATTTCTTGTTTTTAGAGCTATTTAATTTTGAAGATGTTTTGTTTTATATACAGGGTTTTGAAGGTGTTTTTAATAAATCAAAAAAATGTTACTTGTTCAAGATCTGGATATTCACAGGGTCGTGCTCTGCTATTTTAGCACTTTCAGCGCCCCTTTATTTATTTTCTAAGCACTGTTCACTCGACATATCGTCAATAAATTCCTCATCAACCTGCCGACTGATTTTAGGCAACTATTTTTTTTCCTCTGTTTCCTTCTTCCTCTTTTGTTTTTGGCTCTCAGTTAAATACTTTCTAGAACATAGTGATATCTTTAAAATAAAAAAAACGATAAATCGACAACTACGATGACTAAAAAACAATGTCACAAACAACCAAGTCTCACAAGAAACTTACTATGCGTAATGAATGGACCCTTTTTAGATACAAAGATTTGGAAAAAGTGATTTTAGCTACCCATTATATTAACAAAGGAATTTGACCATTGACCGACCATCTTTTTCAACTTTTTAGAGCCGCACGTGTACCTAGTCCTTTTTTGTTCAGAAGTATTTATTAGAGACAGTATAAAAATGCGAGCTTTTGGTTCCCATCCCATGCATTCTTATTTCCGCTTTAAGTTTGTATCAGTTTGGCAAGGATAATGAACCTCATTGACAGTTTTTTTTTTGCTAAATTTTGTGATAATTGTTAGTTCCTCTTGTGGTCACGGGGGGCCCCTTCGGGCCAGGGGCCCGTGGCATTTTGCCCGCTCTGCCACCCTATAGTTACGCCACTGAGTGTCTGGCTGGACGCACCTTAGTAAAGTTTTAATCAGAAGTACCTGGGGCCCACCCCAGAAAAAACCTTGCCCCTAGAAAATATCTCTAGATACGTCCATGAATGTAAGTTACAGATGTATGGAGGGTACCTCACCAGGGCCCTGATTCACAAACGTAAGAAACTTTCCGTATCCGATGCTATTTCCATATATTATACTTATTTACTCTATGGTTTCCGAGTTTGTATCCGTCGGAAAGAAAAAAGACATTTCGAACACTGAAACCAATAGTATTGCTTTCTCTGTGTAGAGTACCTAAATATATTATTTATTTATTTATTTATTTAGGTAACAAACAGTCATATACAATCATTCTTAAATTAACATTTATAAACAAATAGACCTTAAAGTACCATAACTTGATACAAACAATATATAATTGTGCAAGATTGTGTCAGATGCTATCATCTTTCACCAAGTACCTACCTTAACCTACCGATAAAGAAGAGATAATACAAAAATATAAAAAACTGAGACAATTTCATCTACGACTAAGTATTACAATCACATTATAACTATTTTCTATGTTTTACTTTACCTGAATAACAGTTCACCCACTTTTTTCTTAAACAAGTTTAACGAATTAGCAAAGATATCGACTCCATTCAACAGTTTGTTATAGAGATCGCAAGATCGTCTGAAAAAGGCATTTCTAGCATAATTAGTGTGACAAGAAGGTACATGAAAAGATTGTTTTGAACGTGAGGATATACGAGGTACTCTGAGTTTAACTTTTTGTAGTAGATCAGCTGAATCTATATGATTATTAATAATCTTATATAAAAATACACTATCTAGGTATTGACGTCTAGAGGCTAACGACTCTAGATTGTGTCTTTTAACACTTTCTTCGTAGTCACTAAAACGGGAACCAGTACGATAGTCGAGTGATTTTAAAAATTTCTTTTGTACTCGTTCTAATCTGTCTTTGTGAACTATGTACTGGGGACTCCATACTACACTTCCAAATTCCAAAACACTGCGGACGAATGCATTATATAGTATTATAAGAGTGCGACCCTTAGTAAATGGAAATGGATATGAAATGGAAAGCATCGCATCGGATACGGAGAGTTTCCGACGTTTGTGAACTTTTAAAGACTGGCAGACTAGCCACCCCTGACTCCGTCCGCATGAATTCCCACATGCACATTATGGGTTTTCTCCGTCTATATTACTTATAAAAATAACCCAATTACCCTCGTGCGAGGCCTGTGCGGCAAACGTCCTGCCTCGCGAGGCAGCGCGCTTGGTGGGGACCCGCCTAATCACGTAAAAACGGCTGATCAGAATTTAATGAAATTAAAACATGAAAATTTTATCGAATGTCCACGCGGACGTAGTCGCGGGCGGAAGCTAGTCTATCTATATATATAAAATTCAAAGTCCTGACTGACTGACTGAGTGAGATATCAACGCACAGCCCAAACCGCTGAACCTAGAGACTTGAAATTTTGTACATAGGTTCCTTATGAGGTCTAGGGGTGCACTAAGAAAGGATTTTTCAAAACTCACCCCCCAAGGGGGTGAAACGGGGGTCCAAAGTTTGTATGAAAGTCCCTCAGTTTTGAAGCTAGGATCTTCAAATTTTGTGTTTAGGCTGACCATTGAAAATTAATAAATACGGGTCACAGCGTTTTTAAAAATTCTACCCCCGAAGGGATCAAAAGGGGGATGAAGTTGTGTATTAAAGAAAATCCTTTATTTTCGAAGTAAAAATCGCTAAATTTATAATTTAGCCTTATGGATGGAAATCTAACGCAACGTATATTGTTATTGTTAGTATTTCAACCCCTATGAGGATGAAATGGGGGTGAAAAGGTAAAAAAAAAATAGATATGGATGTCGTTATTGGGGTTTTCTGGGATGACGATTGCAAAAATGACATTTATTGTGAAGTCCAACATGGTGGACATGATTTGACCCCTAAAGGGGTGAAAATGGGGATCAAATTTTGCATGGAAAAATAATATAAAATAGACATTACAGCTTTAAACTTCGTAGGAGCACATCTAAAAATAAATAGGCAAACATATATTTTGTATTTTGAAAATCAACCACTTAGGGGTAAATGGGGTGAGTAAACATAAAAATCGATATGGATGTCGTTCTAGAGGTTTTATGGGATGGTGATTGCGAAACTGTGATTTATTTTGAAGTCCAAAACGGTAGACATGATTTAACTCCTAAAGGGGTGAAAATGGGGTTCAAATGTTGTATGGAAAAAGAATATAAAATACACATTACAACTTTAAAATTCGTAGGAGCATGTCTAAAATAAATAGGCAAACACATATTTTGTTATTTTGAAAATCATCCCATGCGTCACAGTATAAAAAAGGAACAGAATTCAAAATATAAAGAAATAAGTAAAAAAACCATAAAGTTTATATTAAAAGGAGGCCGGCTCGGCAACATTCACCTATTGAGCCCGCGGCACAGAATATATAATAGTACTAACGTCCCGCGGGTGCCTCCAGGCACCCGCGAGGCGGGTTATACTATACGTCATTGAAAATAATATCCGTCAAGGCCCAATGTCACAGAACATTAAATTTAAATCCAAGATTTATTTAATTTACAATAAGGCAAAATATTGCCTGGCAAAATATTTGATCTCTGGGTGCCTTGAGGCACCCGCGATGCTTGACGGTATAAATTTCTCGCGGGTGCCTGGGGGAACCCGTGGGGGTATCTAAGTAAACATGAAAATCGATGTGTATGTCGTTTTTGAGGTTTCATGGGATGGTGATTGCGAAAATGACATTTATTTCGAAGTCCAAAACGGTGGACATGATTGGACCTGGGCATGCACATCCAGGGGACGGGGACAGGGACGGGAACGGGAACGGAAAGGATTTTCTCTAATATCCACGCGGACGAAGTCGGGGGCAGAAGCTAGTTTAGTATATATCGTATAATATTATCTTTTCTAGTATAATATTTAGTATTGTATAAAAATAGCATTGTGAATGCGAAAATCTCAAATTAAAAAAAACATTTTTCAGCCATTTCGAAAAATGTTCAAAAATAACACAAACGCGAGGTCTATAGCTCACAGAGCCATATTTACTTCCGTTCATTATGTACATGTGTATTGTACTTGTATGTAATGTAAGTAATATACGGTACAATACGTTTTATAAATCCAGCTAAAATATTAATTTCTACATCTCATCAGTGAGAGTATAACAATGTGGTCTGTGGTTCCAATGTAGCTTATTTTTATCCGCCTCCTATACAAACTTCTTGGATGAAGTCGATGCCAGTGCTATAAAAGAATTTTCACGGTAAAAGAAAATTAGCGACATCCGCGCATCCGCTTCACATTTATTTTAACATTATTAATACCTCATCATATTATTAGTGAAGAAACTGTGCTTAATTTATAAAATAATAAAATGTATAACTTTTGTATTTACGTTGATAATAATTTAACACTTTAAAGGGTTTCAACTTGAAAGTTGTGCACTTGATTTTATTGATTGCATTTCCCAGGCGAAGTATCTACGGCGCATGCTCTTGAATAAATAGCTCTGAAAATTCGTGACTGCGGCCGCAAAGGTAAGCTTTTCCAACCTTTTACTTGAAATTTTGATTAAATGTGCTTATTTTTTACCATTTCTATATCTTTCCCATTATAATTATTATCAGTTTGGACAGTTTGCGTAAAAATAACATGAAAATATCAAACATACAATACAATCCATGTCTATCCCTCAAAGCTCCGAATTTGCCGGTAAAGATTTTTTTAATTATGCAATTTAATCTCATTAATCTATGCGATTTTTTCTACCTGTTAAATATAATCACAAAAATAATCATTGTGTATTTCGAATGACAGCCTATGTGATATAAAACACGTGTCATTTCGTAATACGTAGTTTGAATGTCGCAATTTTTATTACATTACAATGATTTTTAGAGATAAACATAAAATTAGAGGTTTTTTAACATTTTGATGGATTTTGATGTATTTATTTTTCTATGTTTATTTGTTAAAATGGCAGACGATATGAGTTATGCAAGAAATTAAGGACTTCCAATTTTGAATTACTGTCTTTTCTGATAAGCGCCTGACAAGGCTCTGTCACTTTGGCGGAGTTTTGTGAAAGTTGAAAATAATCGAAACATTGGTGCTGCCATGCACAAGATGGACGCACCGGGAAGGGAAGGGAAGCCCATGTGCGTCGCCGGTTTATCCATACATCGCATAGGGCGACATGCGATTATTCTAATTTTGAAACATGTCTTGCAAATACATCTGAATAGGTAGGTACTTGCTACTTTCTATAGATCACTCTAATTTTAGATTAAACGCACTCTCTCCTTTGTGATTATAGTCATGTAACAACGTAACAACTTCTTTTTTATTTTGTTGTATCGGCTAAAGCTATTATTCTCTTTTCACTTAGATTTTCGTTTGATCAATATCTCTGATAACAAAATTTGTTATAACTAACCATCCTTTAAGCGTAAAGTTCCCTCGAACCAGACTGAGAATTAGATTTTCCGCAATAATGATTAGGGACGAAATGCGTACTTATGATGATACGAACTTTTAGTGACCCGGGGTCGACCCGCTGAAGTGTAAGAGAGTTGTGTGAAGGCAACCGATAAAATTGTCTATATTTGGAAGGACTGTGAGCTGTATTGATGTCCCGGACGTCCTATGCGCACGCTCGGCCTGGGCGAACTCTTCCCGTAATATTGCCTCTAATTGCAATCTCAGGTGGACACGCTAATGTGCATCTGATGCATCCAGACTGAATTATGTGTTGAAAACTAAAATGAGTTGCGATCGTGAGATCACGACAAAAGTTCAGTTACCTATTAAGTTTATGTTTACTTAATTTTAAATGTTCCGTATTATTTATGAATTTTATAGCGTATTTTTTTGCTCTTACGATAAAATACTAGGAGTTATACGAACATCAATTCAACACCCTTAAATTCTTATTTGGACAGGATTGCTGAGTTGTCAAAATAGTCGGTTAGGCCATCAGGATGGGTAAGGAGAAGACTCATATCAACATCGTGGTGATCGGCCACGTAGACTCCGGCAAATCCACCACGACAGGTCACCTCATATACAAATGCGGCGGCATCGACAAACGTACCATCGAGAAGTTTGAGAAGGAGGCCCAGGAGATGGGCAAAGGCTCTTTCAAATATGCCTGGGTATGTACCTATAGAGAAATAAACTTTGACGTTACGTTATTCTGTATGTAGAACTTTGACTTTTAAAAGATTTTGTGAAGTTACAATTTTTTGAATTTCTCTCAAAATATCAGTTTTTCCTAAATTTAGTATTTAGAAATCGGTTTAGTCAACATTTTTGCTACAATATTTGCAAGTTTATTTATATTAGGGTAATATGAAGATTATAATTTTGCAATTTACAACTTCACCTTGAAGCGAATAAAAATTTTTTTCGGCGTTTGATTTGGCAAAGTTTACCTTTATGGCATTCCATGTTCGTTCAATCTATTGAGTGAATAAGTAATTTAATGCAGCTATTATTCTGAATCAGAATTTCTGATTGGTGTGATAGGTACTGGACAAGTTAAAAGCAGAACGCGAGCGCGGTATCACGATCGACATCGCGCTGTGGAAGTTCGAGACGGCCAAGTACTATGTGACCATCATCGACGCTCCTGGCCACAGGGACTTCATCAAAAACATGATAACTGGCACTTCACAGGTAATGGCAGGATAATTTTGCTGATTCACAAATCGTCCACTCGTCGGCCCACTACCACTAACTTGGCGCTAGTGTAGATGTAGACCTGTCATTTTGTTGTTTTCTATGTGTTTGCTATAAATTTTTGGATGTTGGAAGCGATTTTTCGTAAATATAAATTTTTCTTTCAACACATTTTGGTTTTCTTCAATCTTTAATTCGTTTACGTCCGACTTCCATAATAATTAATAATAAGTAACAATCATTTTTAGATATAATTTAAAATTAATGGGAAAATTGGGGATAAATGCCCATACAAAGGTCTCCAGCAGCAGTAGCGCCACCAAGCGGGATAAATTTTGTGACATCCCGCCATTTCGTGTCACCAGAGGGCCATCGCCCACTGGTTTTCTCTTAATTCAATCGCTCCCGATACTTCATCTCGTCTTTCTTACTTATCGTATGGGGATTAGTGGCCACCTCTGGTGTTAGAGTTTATCAAGCCGCTTCCCTGTAAGGCCTCTGTCTTGACTTAACGACTGTTATCAGATGACAACAGCTGGGACCGACGTTTAACGTGCCCTCCGAAGCCTGTAAGCGCTCAGTTGTAATGCCACTTAACGGTCACCCATCCGACACCTGGCCGGACGGAGCGTTCTAGTAGGTACGATCAGTCTGTCAAGCTCCGCCTTGAGCGCTTCGGCTCTCGTTAACAGCCTTAATGTCTTCTGTTTTAATAAGTTGGTGATAAGAAAATTGTATATCGTTTTATTAGGCGGACTGCGCGGTGTTAATAGTAGCCGCCGGCACGGGTGAGTTCGAGGCAGGCATCAGCAAGAATGGGCAGACGCGCGAGCACGCTCTGCTCGCGTTCACGCTGGGCGTCAAGCAGCTGGTTGTGGGCGTCAACAAGATGGACTCCACTGAGCCGCCCTACCACGAGGCGCGCTACGAGGAAATCAAGAAGGAGGTGTCTTCCTACATCAAGAAGATCGGTATGACTTGAGACGAGATCTCTTTCACCTTTGAACGTTACAGGGAAAACTATAGGCAACATCTAAAAGCGATGACGATAACTTTGCAATACAAAGATGATTGATTTACCTACCTAATTACCTATGTAAGTTATCGGGATGATAGGACATAACTATCACACAATGAGGCGTCATATTCGCGATCGATATCAAGCTGATGGAATATCTGCTCAAAGCTGCCTGGTATGCGATGATCTGCCTGACCAAGAGGCCTCACATAATCGCCAAATAATTTATTGATAGTGAACTTTACTAGTTGGGAGTTTAAATTGAAACTCGCTGGAAGAGATATACGATACGTTTGACTTAGGTGACTCCCACTCCCTGCTGCTTCATACTGTTCAGTTGTTTGAACGTCTGTTTCTGTGGTCTAGTGGTTCGCCCACCCGTGTAAGACGCAGGGGTCCCGGGTTTGATTCCCAGGGGGATACAATTTGTACTCGGTGTGGTTGGTGGTAGGTCTTGTTTCAAGTCCGCCTGGCTAGCTACCACCTTCTTACCTAAGTCTGACGCCGTAACAACAATTTTAAAATTATTGTGTTCCGGCAGTTAAGAGGTAAGAAAGCCGTATCTCAGTGATGAGGATTCCAGGTGAAGGCCAAGCACTATCCCGTTGTGCATAAAAAAACGTGAGAACTGTTTGTCAGGTTACAATCCGGCGACGGTGGCGTTCGTGCCGATCTCTGGGTGGCACGGCGACAACATGCTGGAGCCGTCCGACAAAATGCCCTGGTTCAAGGGCTGGACCATCGACCGCAAGGAGGGCAAGGTCGAGGGCAAGACTCTCATCGAGGTAACACACACTTTGCGACGAAACTTTTATAATGTCGCTCAACATAATATTACTGACAACAATATATCTGAGAATTTGGTATAAGTTACTCCTGACATTTTAATTTGTGCCACATTTGGTTCATAGTCTATTTTAATATCACGAATATTTAAATGATCTAAACTTTAAACTTGAAACCTTGTATTTCGTAAGTTGACATTTAAACAGTCTGCCTACATTCAAATTTCACAACAATGATTTCCGTTTCTCAATGCAGTTTATCAATTTGGGATCTAGTAAGACATAAGAAGTATTGTATAGGATGTTGAGAGTTTTTAGTTTGGTTTGTACTGTCTGGATAGGTAGTATTGAAAAACATAACTAGCAACAATTTCTCATCAGGGAGTACTATTATATATTCTGTGATCAGGGTGGCTTTAGCAAATGTAATCTACATTGCAAGGCTGCATGGCTCGCGATTTCGAGGCAGCTCCGGGGTGTGGAGACGCGTTTGCCTCGCGAGCCAACGTGATCGTTATACCTCGTGCGTGTCTTATCGCTAAGTAAATGCGAGCATTTGATGAGCAGCCTCGCGATGTCGATACACAGCATAATATCAGTAGGTAATATTTTTAATACATTATAGTCGAGTCGATGTTGTACTTTTCTATGGAACAGCCGATTTTTTTTCGCGATTTCGTGGTTGGCCCCATGGTAAAAGTTGTTCATTCACGTGGTCTGAACAACCCTTTTCATTTATAGATATTTAATAAAAAATTACGGTGTATTACGAAAAAAACTTAAGGCGAGGCCAGTTCACGAAATTTACTCTTTCACTATGTCTTGAGAATAAGGTTGAATATTGCATAACTTTAATTGACGCTTCGTCAGAAATTTGACGAATTTTAGTACATTTTTATTGATTTCTGAAATACTGGATCATTTATTAAAAATGTACTCGGTTATTGTGTTAGATGGATAAAAAAGCTATCCTTTTTGCATAAAAAATCATATCACTGACATTTTACGAGTTTAACTTTCTATATTTTAATTTGATTTCATTTAATTTTTTTTAATGATATCGCTATGTCAATGTTTTAAATAAGCTTCAATATCTATTAATTATTATTTGCATGCTATTGTCTGTAGCTGAGTAGGTGAAACTACTGTTAAGTATAAGGTATTGTAAACCATTTATAATCCTATTCTACCCTATTCAAAAGCAAATAAATAAATTCATTCATTCATTCATCACTGTCGTTGAAAATTACGAAATCTGACGATTTGAAATTTAGTTTTATAAGTTTTTATGGTGTTATTCAGGATTTTTTTACAGAGTTACCATGCCATTTTTCAATATTATGTTCGGTTAATTTGCTTCTTTGTTTCTTTTTCAGTCTACAGTAATTTTTGTGAAGTAGAATTTTACATCAGTTCTTCACATTGGAGGTTCAAAAATCAGACTTTTCATCAGATCGTGAACTGGCCTCGCCTTAATATTTTTGAAATCTAAAAACCTAGCGCTACGGATCTATTGGCCGAACTGAGTTGGTGAGATAGAACAACAGACTATAGTACGTGTCCATATTGTGTCAGGCTCTAGACGCGATCCAGCCGCCGTCGCGGCCCACGGAGAAGCCGCTGCGGCTGCCGCTGCAGGACGTGTACAAGATAGGCGGCATCGGCACCGTGCCCGTCGGCCGCGTCGAGACCGGCATACTCAAGCCAGGTCTGCATACTCATTGTCTCACTCCAACATCTATCACGAACAGTTTTGGCAGGGCTCTGTCACTGCGCGTGTATGAAGCGTCCTCAGCGAGGACCATAATTTCATACGTCAGAAAAGATAAGAGTTACGCGATAGAAAGAGAGGCAACTATACTATAGGTGAATATAATGTAGGGAAGGCAGTGCTGTGCGACCTGGGGCCCTACTGGCTTTTCGAACTTCGGCGAGTCTGCTGAGCTACAACTTAAAACAGATAAATCGAAGTAAGGAATTTCGTATTGTACTATTTGCCGAAGTTATTTGGAAGATATCGATGTTCGTGTAACATCATAAATTGGAGTTCGCCATTTTACCCCGACTGGGGCTCGATTTATCGGTTTTAATTTGAAGCCCAGCAGACTTTCCGAAGTTCGATGCGTTAGCCGGTACGGCCCCTGAATTGCACTTTATTGTGTCGAAGCAAAAGTAGCTATTAATTTAAATGATTTTGCGGAGTGCAACTTCTGTACATTAGTACTATTATTTATTATGTGATTTTGGTTTGTTATACACGTGAGCCGCTGCAGGACGTGTGTAGGTTCCTACACACATGCCAGAGAGAGCTAAAAGCTGCGGGCATTATGTGTAGAAGCTATTACTAACCCAAGACTCGAAGCTCACATAATAAGCATTTTTAAATCGTCAATTCTTTAAGGTACTCTACCACCCATTATGACGACTTTTAGCTGACAAGAAAAATAGGCGCAATAAACTTATCAGCTTTATCAGCCAGAACGATATTTACAAATATTAATATCGGTTCCAGACATTACATTCATTATTATAATGTTACAATTAACATTGTTTGTTTAGTTAGATCATGAATCAACTTACAGGGTAGGTACAAGCTAAGTCCAATGTCATTTATTCGGTGTAGCTGTTACAAAAATGCAATTCATACAATTTAATATGCGTTAAGATAGGTAGTCGGAAGCAGAATGAACCAGCCATCGCTTCGCTAAACCATAAGTATTTGAGAGAACGTAACGACTCCCTTCTAACACGTTTCATAGGCTTTAACCTACAACTTTTTAGTAGGTACCTACTTAGTTTATAAAATGATGAGTTGTAATTGTGATTGCTAAGTAGATGATATGTGCGCAGGCATGGTGGTGGTGTTCGCGCCGGCGGCCATCACGACCGAGGTGAAGTCCGTGGAGATGCACCACGAGGCGCTGCAGGAGGCCATGCCCGGCGACAACGTCGGCTTCAACGTCAAGGTTACTTTACATCTTATATTCTGACATCACAGGCGGTTTTCGCAACCCGACGTCTATGGGCGGCTGCACTTTGTAAGAAAGGTCATTGGGCATTTTGTTCGGACATTTGACCTACGGCGTACACAAACGAAATAGGGCTAGGTATGTACATAAATGTATTTGGTACGCAGTGGTATGGGTCGAATTAATTCGTGCATAGACATTTTGATCCGGCAACTTTTGAGTCGTCTTGTTTCATACGCACATCGACCAACATAAATGAAGATACGTTATTGCTGTTAGCACTACCTATATCGGTTATTAACATAATCGCTGTCTAATGTTGAGACTGCAGGCCCAAGACCGACAGCTTAACGTGCTTTTCAATTTTAAAAGCATTTTAGGAGCTCGAGATCAAACATTTTAGTCACACATCCCCGACTTTTCAGAATTTCAAATCTTTGTAGACTAGCTAACGTTTAAATAAATTAACCCAAAATGGGAAAACCGTTTCTTCGGACCATCAAACTAAAAAACTTTTACTTTAAATAAACAGTTTTATACAAAAACTAGCTTCCGCCCGCGACTTCGTCCGCGTGGACATTCGATAAAATCCTCATGTTATAATTTCATTAAATTCTGATCAGCCGTTTTTACGTGATTAGGCGGGTCCCCACCAAGCGCGCTGCCTCACGAGGCAGGACGTTTGCTGCACGGGCCTCGCACGAGGCTGCTCGCTTGGTGGGGACCCGCCTAATCACGTAAAAACGGCTGATCAGAATTTAATGAAATTATAACATGAGGATTTTATCGAATGTCCACGCGGACGAAGTCGCGGGCGGAAGCTAGTTTATAATATTCAGAATTGTATCCAGATATATTAGTATCCCGTTCCCGTTCCCGTTCCCGGTCCCTGGATGTGCATGTCCAGGTCCAATCATGTCCACCGTGTTGGACTTCAAAATAAATGTAATTTTTGCAATCGTCATCCCAGAAAACCCCAATACCGACATCCATATCTATTTTTGGGTTTTTTTTTACCCTTTTTCACCTCCATTTCATCCCCATAGGGGTTTAAATACTAACAATAACAATATACGTTGCGTTAGATTTCCATCCATAAGCCTAAATTATAAATTTAGCGATTTTTACTTCGAAAATAAAGGATTTTCTTGAATACACAACTTCATCCCCCTTTTGACCCCTTCGGGGGTAGAATTTTGAAAAACGCTGAAACCCGTATTTATTAATTTTCAATGGTCAGCCTAATCACAAAATTTGAAGATCCTAGCTTCAAAACTGAGGGACTTTCATACAAACTTTGGACGGGGTGAGTTTTGTAAAATCCTTTCTTAGTGCACCCGTAGACCTTATAAGGAACCTATGTGCAAAATTTCAAGTCTCTAGGTTCAGCGGTTTGGGCTGTGCGTTGATATCTCACTCAGTCAGTCAGTCAGTCAGTCAGTCATTCAGTCAGTCAGGACTTTGAATTTTATATATATAGATTTATAACGAAAATACTTATCAAAATGTATGAAACAGCAGATTTTGTCGCGATTTCAGAATTGGTCCCTTAGTAAAATGTGGTCAGTTTTCCCATTTTTCCCAACGGTTTTCCCATTTTAGGATCATTCATTAACACTACGTTGTAGATTAGTCTAATAGAGTTATTTTACAGAACGTGTCGGTGAAGGAGCTTCGCCGCGGCTACGTCGCGGGCGACTCGAAGGTCGCGCCGCCCAAGGGTGCCGCCGACTTCACTGCTCAGGTAAGTTTTGCCTGGTTTATATGGGATCCAGTTCAGTAATCCACTCCAGCGCCATCTTGCTACTTGGGCTCGTGTCTTCGATCAAGAATATCCTAGATAACGCTTCACGAACTAAAACAGTATGCAAAAATGGCACCTCAAATAGTTTGTAAGTGGGACGCTATTTGAGGTGCCATTTTTTAGATTCTGACCGGACATCTAGGGTATTTTTGATCGAAGGCTCGTGTAGACATTAGTTTCAACCCAGTTCAGTGCCGACTTCTCGCTCGCAAGTCAGTCCAGCTGCCTAGCCAACCGTTCTATTTGCGGGCACAGTACGACTTACTGCCGATCCTGTCTTGAACCCAGGCACTGGGTCCCAAATTCCGAGTCACTGGGTCCAGTCACTGACCCCATATAAAACCAGCCCTTTAGCGCTTTATTGGAAGCTCCAGTGGCCCACAGATTATCTTGAAAGACCTGGCTTTTTGCAAATTACATTCAGATTTTCATACACTACCGTAGAAAAGATATATCACCGTGTCCATAGATATCGAATAGATGCAATGCATGATAGCTTTCGAACCAAATGCATGTTTTTCTATTTATTTTTTTGAAGTTTTAAATCTGATCGTTGTTATAGTATCGTTCTCGATAAACATTTGAAGAAGCACAATCTTTCCTGAAAATCTGCGATTTAAATCCAACGCAATCGTTATCTCAGAATCTCTTTTTATTTATCAATTTTTACTCTCTACTATGCGCAAACAATATAATATCTTGATTAATAGGTATGTACTTATGGCAAATTTGAGAATTTCCATAAAACTCCGAAGCTTAAAGCTATTTATTACAGACCAGTGTAAGTACCTATTGCTCCAAGCTATAACAAAATAGTAGTTTAAATTCTGTTCCTCTGTCATTGGTGGTAATGTAATACATAAGGATACAAAAACTTTATAAAAATAATAAATAAAAACATTGGGTTCTTAATGGACTTTGATTGTATAAGCTAGACGTAAGGTCAATGAAGTGTTAAGTATTAAAATTGTGTATCAAAAATGACGTCAGGAAATTTTCTGATAACTTCCTCCTTTTAAGACTTTGTTTTCAATTAATAAGAGATAATCGGTTGATTTGAATCTGAGCTGTGATATCATATCTATTATCCGTATCAGGGATTGATAATGCCATGGAATTACTCCGTAGATAAGTTATTAACATAGCAAAGTACTACATTATAGAATCACTTAAAACTTTTTATCATTATCAAGGTAATTTAGGTATAATCGTTCGTAAATATGCAGCGTAGTAAATGCCTATATTTTTTTTAATTTCAAATGGAATAGTTTCGATCTTTGCATTCCATATTACTTCTTTCGAACGCTGTTTGAGTTTTTAAAAATACGTTCCAAGTCAATGCGTTTTACATTTTGCGCTTCAATAACGGGTTCTGCCCCCCCCCCCCCCTCCCCCCCGCCAAAGTAACATAATTGCAAATTTTCGTTATCGCTTCGCTTCGAAACATGTATGGATTTGACGTTTTAAAATTCGATTGTTAACGAAACTTATATGTCAATCCCATACATGTTACGAAAGCGAAGCGATAACGAAGATTTGCCAATGTTACTTTGGCTAGGCCCTCTGGTTATTGGAGCGCAAAATGTAGAACGCATTGACTTAGAACATATTTTTGAAAGCTCAAACAGATGTAGAGCCGTAGCTGGTCGCTAACTTGTTTGTTAGAATAATCAATCAATCAGAGGAAATAAGGAAATATGATTTCGCGCGGAGAACATGTTACCATGAGTGGGTCCCCAGCTTCCTCATAGGCTATAGAGAAATTCTAAGCATGCCATATTTTAAAGCATAATAGCAGCAATCAAACTTCCAGACATAATAATAGCAGCCACCATAAGCTCGTTACCATGAGTTGTTTTATGTGTGTAAGCTGGGGACCCGTGTCACCGGCTGACACATGGTGAATTGCTGTAACTGTATATGTTAGAGTTTCGTTTTAAAGATCAAATGATATGTTATAATTGCAGCACACACGAGGCAAAATTTCAAATCTCTGGGCCTCTTGGTTTCGAAATTATAAGCCAAAAACCGTTTTCCCGCCAAAAAATTCAAAAAAATGCCTCGGAAGCGGCTAATCGCGCCGTTGCCGTTCCGTGCGCTACACTATTGCAATCGAATTTGAACCTAAGAGCTAGTATTATTTTGAGTCATTTTAATTTGCGCTCTCGATCGTTTTAATTTATGTACTAAGAATTTTAGTCTAAGAGGTAGGAGCTGATATAACTGGTTACCTAATTTAATATAAAAGCAAAGTCTATTTATATAGGAATGTTTATATCGCTAAGGTATAGGTACTTTATTTTAAGAAGCTTAAAATAATTAATGCAACCATGTAAAAGTAATCATTTAGCACCAATGAAACTTAGTATTGAATAATTCCGATTATCATGTATGGTCTTCATCATCAGTTCCATTTCACCAAAATGGTACTTTCCGAAAGCAAATGCATAGGTTACTTAAGAAAATACCAAAATTGCTATAGGTGTGCCTATAACATTTGAAGAGTTCCCTTGATTTTGAAAAAAGAAATATATGTAGCTTACTTCCGCAAACAAAATATGCAAGATGCACCGCCCGCCCGCCCGCAAAAATATGCAGCACACCACAAAATATAAGTGCACAATACCTGCATTTAGCAAGACAGCAACACACCTTGCACCTTCACCAATTAGGCTACTCTACACGTGTTTCGCCCCAACCCGGAGCATCCTCAGGAGTTAGATCGTGCGTAAACCAACACCGAATGAGCAACTACGCCCTCCGACACCGTATTTATTGTCACTTCCTCCCCACTGCGCATCGAGTGACTGACAGTGACAACGTTTGAAGAATGTTGCCAGTTTCAAATAAAAAAGAAAAAAGAAAGAAAACATGTTTTTTAATTTAAATTACCTACAAATAAATTGATATACATTAAATAATTCATAATAATAATAATTCAATAATTCATGGACAATTTTGAGAATAGGTACATAGTAGGCAATAATAACATTCTTTACTATTATCGTTATGTTGATGATATTATTATATGCTGGACAGGTACTAGACAAGAGTTAGAATCATTTTTTCAATATTTAAATAGTTTACACCCAAAAATAAAATTCAAATTAGAAATTGAGGTTAATAATTCGTTAAACTTCTTGGATTTAACTATCTCACGGGAGCATTGTCGCCATAACTTTCAAATATATAGAAAACCCACACATACTGATGTAGTTATCCCCGCAACTTCTTGTCATCCTTGGCAACATAAATTAGCTGCTTTTCACTCATATATTAATCGTTTAATGACGGTACCGTTATCAGGGCAAGCCTATAGCAGAGAGTTAAATACAATTTATAACATTGCCATTGCAAATGGTTATGATCGGCGGATGATAGATAACATGGTTAGGAATAAAATCAACAAACAGGTGACTGGGCTTTTATATGCGGTGCCACGTGAGCGCGTTATTCAAAATTATCAGTCAAGTATGGCTTACGTAGGTAAAATATCAGATAAAATATCAAAACTCTTAAAAAATAACGACGTTCACGTGGCTTTTCGTACTACTAATACCGTCCGGCGTGCCATTTGCAATGGCAAGGAAAAAACGGAGGTTGGCAGGAAGTCGGGGATATATAAGTTAACATGTAACCAATGTAATTCAGTATACGTTGGTCAAACTGGCCGTAGTTTTGATATACGTTATAAAGAACATATTTCCGCCTATAGGAATGGCCGACCGGAACGATCTCATTTCGCGGAACATTTATTAAATACCGGACATCAATTATCTGATGGCCATTCCTATGAGGTTTTACATACTTGTAGTAAAGGTCTACGACTGAACGTGTTGGAAAACCTAGAAATTATCAAACACAATGTTGATGGAACCATACTTAACAATCAACTTGACGTCTCTTCCTCGCCATTGCTGCGTATTTTCTCAAATAATAATAATTCTTAAAAATAAGTATCTTATTAATAAAACACATTATTTAATGTATATCAATTTATTTGTAGGTAATTTAAATTAAAAAACATGTTTTCTTTCTTTTTTCTTTTTTATTTGAAACTGGCAACATTCTTCAAACGTTGTCACTGTCAGTCACTCGATGCGCAGTGGGGAGGAAGTGACAATAAATACGGTGTCGGAGGGCGTAGTTGCTCATTCGGTGTTGGTTTACGCACGATCTAACTCCTGAGGATGCTCCGGGTTGGGGCGAAACACGTGTAGAGTAGCCTAATTGGTGAAGGTGCAAGGTGTGTTGCTGTCTTGCTAAATGCAGGTATTGTGCACTTATATTTTGTGGTGTGCTGCATATTTTTGCGGGCGGGCGGGCGGTGCATCTTGCATATTTTGTTTGCGGAAGTAAGCTACATATATTTCTTTTTTCAAAATGGTTTGGGACTTCCGCCAAGTGACGCCTGATTCAATCAAATATTCCCTTGATTTGTCCAGGAATCCATCATTAGATCCTGACTTCATGATAATGGGACCAACTTGGAAGTATATACTTTCAAACAAAAAATCAATTTTTCAAATCGGTCCAGCAGTCTTCGAGTAATCGAGTAACATACATAACTCCTCCTCTTTTTGAAGTCGGTTAAAAAGTTTTAGTTATGTTGATTATTTGCTCCAAATGTGCCTAGGTTTACCTATTATAGTCGACTAGTGACCGCCCGCGAATTCCTCTGCGTGAAAAGTTTATTTGTTCTTTTTTAATCTCTTTTTATCCAGTTAATTAATAAAAAATCCTGTGGTTTTATGGTCTTTTTTTAATGGTAACGATGTTTTTGTATAATCGCTACATCCCTATTTGAACTGATCGAGTGATTAAAATTTATAACCTAATAAAAACGTGTTAATAAAATAAAATAAAGTACCTATACCTTAGCGATATAAACATTCCTATATAAATAGACTTTGCTTTTATATTAAATTAGGTAACCAGTTATATCAGCTCCTACCTCTTAGACTAAAATTCTCAGTACATAAATTAAAACGATCGAGAGCGCAAATTAAAATGACTCAAAATAATACTAGCTCTTAGGTTCAAATTCGATTGCAATAGTGTAGCGCACGGAACGGCAACGGCGCGATTAGCCGCTTCCGAGGCATTTTTTTGAATTTTTTGGCGGGAAAACGGTTTTTGGCTTATAATTTCGAAACTAAGAGGCCCAGAGATTTGAAATTTTGCCTCGTGTGTGCTGCAATTATAACATATCATTTGATCTTTAAAACGAAACTCTAACATATACAGTTACAGCAATTCACCCTGTGTCAGCCGGTGACACGGGTCCCCAGCTTACACATAGATATCGGCTCGTAGCTCAAAAACCTTTCGAGTTAAAGTTTTGAAAAATTTGGAGCCTAATGCTGCAATTTGGCTGGAAATTTTGAGGTATAGTACATAATCGTAGCTTAAATAATTACGAAAATACAGCTGTGCAAGCCAGTGACACGGGTCCCCAGCTCGCACACTGTTTTATGCTCGTAGTTTCAAGAGTATTTGAGTGTGATGGTTGGTTTTTTTGGATCTTATTGCTGCAATTAGGCTCTAAATTTCTGACTATAGTCTAAAACCCTAACCTCACTGGTTTGCCTTAACGGCATGTGTAAGCTGTGGACACGTGTCGCCAGCTCGCACACATAAAACAACTCATGGTAACGAGCTTATGGTGGCTGCTATTATTATGTCTGGAAGTTTGATTGCTGCTATTATGCTTTAAAATATGGCATGCTTAGAATTTCTCTATAGCCTATGAGGAAGCTGGAGACCCACTCATCATGTTACCATAGTAGATATTACCTAACTGTTAGAAGGACCAAATTTGAAGTAGGAGTAGGTACCTACTATTTAAGAAATTACGATTATAAACGGTTATATTTTTTTATTCTGATAAACGGATTAAGCTTTAATTGTGCAGTTAAACCGCTTATAAAGCCATTCCTTTAATTACTTAATTGTATTTTATAAGCATTGCGCCAAATGTATAAACAACTTGATTTTATTAATTTGATTCAATTTGATTCCTTGAATTCCGCTTCGATCAAAAATCTTTATCATAGAACTAATCTAAACCCGTATAGGTAATTGGTGGCGCAATGTGTAATTGAATATCACCATCACCAACGATATTCTAACTTCCAAAAGTGTAAAACTTTTGCAGTGTATTTTCAACTTTAACTCGAGCACAAAGAGTTCAATATCGGAATACGAGAAACGAACCTGCTGAAATAGAATAGGAAGGTATAAAGGAGTATGACCAATATGTTGTTGGCAGGTGATCGTACTGAACCACCCCGGGCAGATCAGCAACGGCTACACGCCCGTGCTGGACTGCCACACGGCGCACATCGCCTGCAAGTTCGCCGAGATCAAGGAGAAGTGCGACCGCCGTACTGGTGAGCCTATACTGCAATTCACTGACACATTTTGTCTTACCTTGTAAATACCTACATGCAGCATTTCGAAAAAAATAAACTGTTTAGCAAGCTGCTTGAAGGACCATTTTTGATGCCGAGGAAAAATAAATACCCTTACGCCCGCAGATGAGCAGGCGGTTCGTACGTAGGATGCTCGAAGAACCATAATATTGTTTTAAAAGCCCCAGATATTGCATCGACATGGTTAATCTCTCCTTGCCTCAAAGAAACGCTTAATACATTTTATCTACACTCACAACGTAATGTTCCAAATATGAATTCAAAAAAGGTAATATAAATACGTACTTTATTTTCGTGAATAGGTAAAATTAAAAAAAAACTCATTACGATGCAGTCAGCTGCATCATAAAGTAACTTTTTTTCTCATTACGATACAGGGCAAATCCAAAAAGAAGGTAGTGCCGTGCTATTAAAAAAAAACAACGATATTTTCCCCAAGGAAATATGACTCATCTCTTTTTTTTCTAATGGAGTGCGCGCCATTTTTAGAGCATTACAAAAAAAGTTTTGAATTTTGATTTCAATTTTTACATTTTGTTATACTGAATTTCGTAGGTGTTTTCTATTCTTGCTTAAAAATGTGAAAAAAATTGTCTGCAAAATTATTTTAGATGCAGCTAAGGAAACGACTTATTACAAGGTACATAGCTAATACAACCAAAGTCTCTCTCTCTTTTCTAACGTTGATCTTTTATTTAGTAGGTTTAATCCCAAATGTATGAGTGTAGATAAAGTAGTGTATGAAACTGCACATAACTAGGTATTAAAACACTCGTGTGATACTATTAAAAACCTCGCCTACGGCTCGGTTTTTAAACACACACTCATGTTTTAATACCCCTCATTATGCATCAGTATCATAAACTACTATTCTAAGGTCGCATTCAAGTTTTTAAGTTCATCGCCGATACATTTGTCCCCGTTTAAACATAATGTTTTGTAAAAATTGCTTTAGGGCACTGTAGGTGTTTTTTATACCTAATTAATACTACTTGACTGTTTGCTGCCAAAAAAAAAGAAAATTATGATCTACAAGTACTAGATGTCGTTTCGTTTAGTACTCGCAAGGTAAAGTTATGTTTGCTTAGTAACTGTGTACATTTTTTCGCCAGGTAAAACTACGGAAGTGGACCCAAAGTCAATAAAGTCTGGAGATGCCGCCATCGTGGTGCTGGTGCCGACCAAAGCTCTATGCGTGGAGTCTTTCCAGGAGTTCCCGCCGCTCGGCCGCTTCGCCGTGCGGGACATGCGCCAGACCGTCGCCGTCGGGGTCATCAAGGTACGTGTCTCTATTATACGTGTGCTGTATCTTGTTGTGTGGAGTTTGCCAGGAGTTCCCGCTGCCGTTAAATTATTGACCGCTAGGTTATTGCTTGACCTTGATCTCACCCGATGTTAAGTGATGATGACCGAAGGAAGCGCACCACACCTGGAATCCTCAACCACTGAGGAACCTACTCTAACTGCCGGAACAAACCAATTTTATTTTTTTGTTATGGTGTCAGACTTAGGTAAGATGGTGGTAGCTAGGTTAGCCAGGCGGGCTTGAAAAAGCCCTACCACCAACCAAATCGAGTACAAATGTACCCCTCTTCTTGAAATCGAAGCCGGGACCCCTGCGTCTTACACGTGTGGTCGAACGACTAGACCACATAGCGCGGCCTCATCTTACGGGGGGGTAGTTCGGCTTCACCATGTTTTAGTGATCAAAAACGGGTGGTTTTCTTTAAAACCGATCGTTTATTTCAGAGTGTAACATTCAAGGAGGTAACAACGGGTAAAATTACCAAGGCCGCTGAGAAGGCCCAAAAGAAGAAATAACTATGGGGCACATTGAAGCAAGCGCCGCAGCGGGCGGGCGGGCGCGCGGCCCGCGGCCCCCGCGCGCGCCGCGCCCCGCCCCCGCCCGCGCCCCGCCCGCCCCCGCCCGCGCCCCGCCCGCCCCTCCACACCTCCCGCACGAGGAGCTTCTTCACTGGTCACGTCACGCTCATCCCCGAACTTTGCATTTATCATAGCGCGTTATTCTTAAAGTTAGTTCGTTTTAGTTACGCTTACGTGTTAAGTTTATGTCTTTGTGATTATTTTAGTCGTAAGTCGCTCGCCGAGTTTGAGTTTCCGTACTTGAAAGCTCGTTGTGTTTTATTTTTCCATCGGAAGGAGTTTAGAAGGAAAAGTGACAGAGTCGCCGTTGGATTTGTAAACCGTTCCGCGCACGTTTTCTCGTTTTTAATACTTATTTTTTCATTATGGCAACCTCTTAATATTCAAGCACTATATTTTTTTAGCGTTTGTGTCGTATTGTACGGATGTTATTTTTGTCCTTGGATTGTTTATCGTTGTAAAAATACCGATTATTTATTTTCGAAAATTAACTCATTGGTTTTTTAATGTTAAATGTTTTGATAGTAAAGTACAATACATTGATCATTTTCTAACTAGTGATGTTCCATTCTTGATTAAAATAATTACTTACTGTATTTAGATAATTATGAATTCTCCCTGACTTCAGTTGTTGTAAGTGGTTGAAGATTTATTATGTATAAATTGGATAAACATCAGAGTGTAGAAAATGGGGGTTATTGGTTGAAAACCAATGCTCTGTAGTTGAATTAGCAGTATGAGTAAAGCGTTTTAAACGTATTGATAGAAATTGAAATCTTTATAAAGCGTACTTATGTAATGTAATTTCTGTTCCTAGTTACAGTTATAGATCTCTATATTTACGGACTGTAGTAATGCGTGTAAGGGTTTAAATTTTCAATATGAACCGAGCGAAGTTCTCGTTGTTATAAATTCTTACATACGGAAAACAAACTCATGACTCATTTTAAGCTAAATATAACTTTGTAATTTTTTCAATAATTTTGTAAAGACCTTATCCTGATAAACCAATAAAGAAGCTACTGGTACTTATTTTGTTTAATTTCCTTTTTTCCCCACTGCTCAACTAGACTGCCCAACTGCGAATAGTTGAGCAGTGGGGTCAACTGTGAGTGCTCAACTGCCAATAGTTGAGCAGTGGCTTCATAATGGTAAATTGGAAAATATTGTTTTTAAGTACTGCTGGCCCTATGATCACAAACAGGTAGTTTTCTGTGAGCGTCAAAATGACTGGATCAAGTCCCCAATTTGAAATGTACCTATCACATTAAAGAGTTTGTGTTACATAATAACTATTTGTACCCTGAACCAGACATTAAGCAAAAATGTTGCCTCCAGGCAATGGCGGGCCTTTAGAGGTGCCGTTCAGTTCAAAAGCAGGCCGTAAGCGCTAAACAATATAAATGACTTGTACTATTATGTATTCTGTGGTCATGGTACGAAAAAGTAAGGAAGTTCAAATTTAAGGCTCTTATAGCAGGACTTATATTGAACGGCCTTACTTTTTCGTACCATGATCTCAACGGTTAGTATGAAAGCAGGCCTTAAGCAGTCTTTTTTACGGCCTGCTTTTGAACTGAATGGTTTCTTATTTGCTGATGGTAAGCCCCCTGAGCTAATATTGGGTGCACTTCGATTATCTAAGTGGGTAGGTACAATCCATAATCCATGGTAACAGAAGATTTAGCGGTTGGTCTGCTGGAATGTATCCAGTCACTATGTTTTCTTTAGGGTTGCGTTCAGAACGTTTGAGCGTCGGTTGTATGGTTGTTTTTTAACTCGCTCTAAGGTTTGGAACGACCAAGTACTTTAAATGTAAATGTCAATACAAATTCTTCATTTTCCATTTGGAATACGAATAATTTAAACTTTTCTTTATACTAAATCAAATAAAATCCGTTTTTTGACGATCTACCATGATTATTTTAAAAATTAGACATAAAAACATCAAAAATACAAAATAATGTCAAATGACATTGACATTTTTTCAATAGACAAACGTCAGAGCGTTTTACAACCATCATTTTTTATGGTTGTTTGGTTGCAACACTCTGACGTTTGGAACGACACGGTTGTGTCAACCGAACGTCACGCTCAAATGTTTGGAACGCCGTTAGAGCGTTCGGTTGTGGATAGGTTGCACTCGGAGTGTAGGTTTGGAACGCGCCTCTGGAATGCACCCATTCTGTCTAACTGACAGTGACAGTGACAAGTCTGGGGTTCTATTTTTAGTCGAAGGATTCAAAAAAAGAACTAAAAAAATAGCGCTCTTTTCTATCTAGCGCTCTTTTCTAGAATAGAAAACAGCGCTCGACGCCAGCTCAAAAATAGGGCCATAGATATAGTACCTAGGACCCTAGGGCCCTAGGATATACTATATCTATTTAATAAAATTATATTTAATAAAATAGATATAGTATATCCTAGGGCCCCCGAGATCAGTCAGTCTGTCAAACATTTATATTATTTTGGTTGCGGTCCGCATAGCAATAATTTCGATAATGGCGTTCACAACGCTCACGCGTGGTCCACATTCGATATCGCGCTTAAATGAGATAGCTTACTGTCAAGTAAGTTCCGCACAGATGGCGCTAAGTGTTTGTCACAAAAACAACTGTCATTCAAAAATTCCTGATTTTTGTAATTTGCATGAATTATGAGAAGTTGTGCGGCTTTTCAGTGCAAGGAAATGGGGGTTACAAGTTCCCCAGAGATTCAGTAATGAGGAGAAAGTGGAAAAATGCATTGAAGATAATAAACTACAAATCCACAGATTTCTCTAGGTTATGTCGTAAACATTTCCTAGACACAGTTTTCGAGCCTACTGTGAAGACAACAAGTAAACAGGTTTGTTTTTCTTACTTTATTCAGTCGATTGCTATAAGTTAATAACTATATTAGATATTATAATGCTAATGACACTTTTTTATATTCAACATCAACGAAAGTTTTTGAAGAAAACTGCTATTCCATCCCTTTTTCTTGGAGATCAGCACCAAAAATGGAGAGCTCGAATACTATATCACGTGCTGGGTGCTTACCATCAGCAAATAAGAAACCGTTCAGTTCAAAAGCAGGCCTGTCCTGCTTTCATACTAACCGTTGATGTCATAGTACGAAAAAGTAAGGCAGTTCAATATAAGCCCTGCTATAAGAGCTCATAGTAAGGCCCCAGAGCGTCTGAGACAACGAAATGCTTAACGCTACGAAATGCTTCTTCAAAAGATAGCCTTCAACGGAATACGTGGCAACCTCTTACGGTGGTTTTATTCTTACATCGTAAACAGAACGCAGAAGGTGGTGATTAACGGTCACATGTCGAACACCATTAGGGCAACGTCTGGCGTAGCTCAAGGCTCGATCTTGGGGCCTTTGCTCTTCGTATTATTTATTAATGATATCGATAAATGCTTTTTACATAGTAATTTCTTACTTTACGCCGACGACCTAAAAGTCTTCAAGCAAATTGTGACCGTTAGTGACAGTCTTCTGCTACAGGATGACCTTAATCGTTTAAGTGAATACTGCACCCAAAACAAACTGTTCCTGAGTATTGCAAAGTGTAAATACATAACTACCACAAAAAAGAAAAACGTAATAAACTTCAATTACACACTTAACGATCTTCAACTAGAAAAAGTTTGCGTTATACGTGACCTCGGTGTACTTCTTGACTCAGAATTGCATCTCGAAAATCATATACATTATATTATATCCAGAGCATACCAATTGTATGGTTTTATTATGCGTACATGCCAACACTTCAAACGAACAGACTCCTACTTATATCTTTATAAGACATTAGTTAGATCCCAACTGGAATATGCAACGGTGGTCTGGAATCCCTTTTATAATAAATATAAGAATAATATAGAATCAGTGCAGCGAAAGTTCCTTAGGCGAATTTCATTTAAATGCTGGAGAGCAAAACTATCTTATGACCAACTACTACAGAAGTTTTCATTACCACAACTAGAATCGCGAAGGACACTTTTTGATGTTCTTTGTCTTCATAACATCATACATAGCAAATACGACTGTACTGATTTAACTGATGGGATCAAGTATAGGATACCCAGCTCTTCAGCTCGCATCCGCGAAAGGCATGTATTCAGGCCTTTCGATCTTGGATTTAACAATAGCAACGCTGGTTCGCGCGCCCCGCTCAATAGAATCATGGCCACTTACAACAGACATCTTAGTGACCATGACATAGATATCTTCTCTCTCTCTGCGTCTTCATTCAAATCCAGGGCTTCCGACCTGCTGTCGCAATAGGCTGTCTGTCATCTGCCTCGATTATTATATGTACACTTACTTTATTGACTACAATCAATTCAGTTCTACTCTATTTTCATTAAAATTTAATAATAATATTTAATAATATTTAATAATATTTGACAACATCACATACATTGCTCCGATCCCAAAGTAAGTAGCTAAAGCACTTGTGTTATGGAAATCAGAGACAACGGTGGTATCACAAACACCCAGACCTGAGACAATATTGAAAAGTTCATTTTCTACATTGACCCAGCCGAGGATCGAACCCGGGACCTCAAGAGATGGTGACGCCTTGAAAACCGGCGTGCAAACCACTCGACCACGGAGGTTAAAATAGAAGTTAATGCTTATATTCATGGGTTGTGAAACACTGCTGTTTGTATTACTGGTTTTAGTTTTTAAGTTCAATTCAATCCGATCCAATATTTTGTCGCACATTAATCTTTAAAAGTAAGCTGTGGATAATGTGGTTGGTTGTATAATTAGTAATTAATAATTTGTTTGTAAGCATAGTTAACACAATATTGTACAGCCGTTTGTTATCCCTGCAAATAAATAAATAAATAAATAAAACGCTGTTTGATACCATCTACATCAACAAGTGAATCGGCAGGTCATGAAAATGTGTTTTGAAAAGCAATAAAAAAACTCGCATGATTCACAAAATAATATAGATATGCGGTCGCGTCACTTCTCCGCTCACTTCAAATTGAGCCTTTTAATCATAACATTACGGTTCAATTTGGAGCGCAGTGCTGCGGCAGCACTGCTGCTTGCTGCGGAGATTGGAATCATACTCTTTTTATGAATACGGCCCATTGTAAACGCGCTAACATGCTTGCGGACCGGCTGTAATCGCGATAATATCGATATTATCGCTATGCGGACCGCAGCCTTTACTCTTTGTTGCTGTCAACTGTCAAATGTCAAAACATAATGTCAAAGAAGTGGTTGGTTGGTTGTGGAAGACAAAGTTTTCGCCGCTGTATTTATTTTACGACACCGCTGGCTGTTGATAACGAAACATGATGACGTGTGTTCTGCCGTAAGTGAAAGTAACTTATTAGTGGTAGGAGCAATACGCGTAGGCCCTCAATATCTATAGTACATTCCCGTAGTCGCAGTCGCTCGCGAGTCGTGGTTTAGTTCAGTCGGGTCCACGTATTGTTCTGCTTCGATAAGTAAATATGTGCGGAATATTTGCATACATTAATCATCTAACGCCTAAAACTCGGCGTGAAATTTTGGAATTGCTTGTTAATGGATTGAAACGCTTGGAGTACCGTGGCTACGATTCGGCGGGCGTCGCTGTTGACGCTGCTGACCAGAAAGACATCGCTGTGGTGAAACGCAGTGGCAAAGTAGCCGCTCTCGAAGAACTGTTGCAGGAGCGCAGTGTCGAGCTCGCCGTTGAAGAATGTGTTGATTCGCACTGTGGAATCGCGCACACGCGCTGGGCTACGCACGGAGAGCCGAGTGCCATCAATTCACATCCGCAACGTTCCGGAGATGATAACGCATTTGTTGTCATTCACAATGGTATCATTACAAATTACAAAGAAGTAAAAACATTCCTGGAAAACAAAGGCTACACATTTGAATCTCAAACTGATACTGAAGCGATCGCTAAGTTGATTCATCATATTTACAACCAGCACAAAGACTACAACTTCCAGGAACTTGCTGAACAGGTAATCCAACAGCTTGAAGGAGCTTTTGCTCTGTGCTTTAAGTCACGTCATTTCCCTAATGAATGTGTGGCAACTCGTAGAGGGAGCCCTTTGCTTGTGGGAATTAAGACACGTCGCCGTCTCTCGAGCGACCATGTCCCTATTATGTACACCAACAACAAGGCTACGCGAGGAGTGGTACCATCAGTTCCACGTGTTAATAGCCATGCCCACTTCCAGCCTGAAGAAGAACGAGAAGTTGAATATTTCTTTGCATCGGATGCATCTGCTGTTATTGAACATACTAATAGGGTATTATACTTTGAAGATGATGATGTCGCCCACATAAAAGATGGAATTCTTAGTATTCATCGTCTCTCTGGAAGCAGCACTGATCCACATGAACGTGAAATCTTCACTCTTAAACTCGAGTTACAGCAAATTATGAAAGGAAATTATGAGTACTTCATGCAAAAGGAAATCTTTGAACAACCAGAGTCTATAGTGAATACCATGAGAGGTCGCCTCAACTTTGCAAATGGCACAGTTACTTTAGGAGGCATCAAGGATTACATTCCTGAGATTAAGCGATGCAGAAGGCTTATGTTGATTGGATGTGGTACCAGCTACCATAGTGCTGTTGCTACCCGTCAATTGTTGGAAGAGCTAACTGAATTACCAGTAATGGTAGAACTGGCATCTGATTTCTTGGACAGAAACACTCCTGTTTTCAGAGATGATGTCTGTTTCTTTATTTCTCAATCAGGAGAAACAGCTGACACTTTGATGGCTTTGAGGTACTGTAAACGTCATGGTGCCCTAATTGTTGGTATCACTAACACTGTAGGCAGTTCTATCTGTCGCGAGGCCCATTGCGGTGTTCATATCAATGCAGGTCCAGAAATAGGTGTTGCCTCTACTAAAGCATACACTTCTCAATTTGTGTCATTGGTTATGTTTGCCCTGGTCATCAGCGAAGATCGCATATCACTCCAAAAAAGACGCGCCGATATTATTGAAGGCCTTCATGAATTGGACATAAAAATTCGTCAAGTTTTAGCCTTAGATTCTGAAGTCAAAGCTCTGGCAGAGGATTTATATCGCCAAAGATCACTATTGATTATGGGTCGAGGATACAACTTCGCAACTTGCTTAGAAGGTGCTTTAAAGGTGAAAGAGTTGACATACATGCACAGCGAAGGCATTATGGCTGGAGAACTGAAACACGGCCCTCTCGCGCTCATCGATGATTCAATGCCAGTAATGATGATTGTAATGCGTGATCCGGTTTACACAAAGTGCATGAATGCACTGCAACAGGTAAACGCTCGGCAAGGGCGGCCAATCGTCGTATGCGAGCAGGGCGACAAGGAAACAATGGCATTGGCCTCTCGTTGCCTTGAAATTCCAAAAACTGTCGATTGTCTTCAAGGAGTTCTTACTGTTATTCCAATGCAACTTCTTGCCTACCACATCGCCGTGCTGCGTGAATGTAACGTTGATTGCCCGCGAAACCTCGCCAAATCTGTAACCGTAGAGTAGGTCATTTGACGCCCTCTCGTTGGCACTAACATAATACTGTAAATATTGCATAATAATTTCGGTTTGAAGTTGTTAAGAAAGAGAAATGCGCAAACGTTGTTACTTAAAAATAACTATGTTACTATTGACAATATTACTGCGCGGCTGTCTCACTCAACACATGGTAAAGCTTGTTAGTAAACAATTGAAACACCAAGTTCAATGCATCTGAACATAATTATGTCCGAGTACCTACATTATAATTTAACTGTCTTTATGAGATTTCTATTATTATAGTTTTGGCGTGTGTTTGTGGCACAAATACGAGATGTGTAAATTGATTAATTGACGGTTTTATGAAATAGAATATTCTTCCCTTCCTTATACATGTATATTATGTTATTTATATCCCTTCAATCAAGTTCTATATTGCATTTATTGACGATTCTCCTATAGAAATTGATGGTATATTGTATTTCCTTCAGCAATCTTTTACAACCGATATTTACATTCCAATAGAAACTTAGGTACTCAGTACTGAAAATACTTTCGTAATAAGTAATTTAACATTCCATCGATACATTAACTAACCAAACTCTTTGTTTTAACTCTTTTTTAATTAAAGTTGATAAGGATACATAATCGTAATGATTTACAGTCGTCGAAAGTCTATTCATTATATTATTTCCTAAAATTTTAGACTGGTACTGGTACTTATTGATATATATTGACCGCAGTACTTAGTAATATATAATCAGATAGTGATATCGCAGATTTCAATGTAGGTAGGTATATTTTATGTCATTGATTTAAACGTTCTCGCTAATTTTCCTTTTATAATATGAGGTGCGGCGCCCCGGCCCGGCCTGTGCCGGCGCGGGGCGGCGGCAGTCGGTGTTATGAGTTGCAATAATTATTTACCCCCTTACTTATAAAGATTGTATAGCAGATGTATAGTTACACAGTGTTTTGTCACTTTCTTTTCAATGTGAAACACAAATAGTTTGACAGAGAGTAACCATTGTGTAACTATACATCTGCTATACAATCTTTATTAGTAAGGGGGTAATTGTAAAGTATTTTGTGTTGTGTTGTGTATACTCATCATATACCTACCTGTTACCATTTAGAAAATGTTACTTTGCTACGTAATTAATTTAGAATATAAAGTAATTTTTATTATTATGCTATCTATCTACTGCGTCTATGTATTATTAATTATAATATGCAAATGCAATTTAAGATTTATAAGATTTTAATTTTAATATGATCGAACATTTGAATAGTAAAAAAAAACTTGTGCCAACTTTCCAGCTTAGCCGAGTTTTTTGAAATCTTCAATTAAATTTTATTTTCATTTTTATTGCAAAAGTACCACAAATTCTACCAAAAATTCAATTAACTAACTACTGCTAATTGATAAATAAAAAGCTAAAAAATGAGATAGATTATAAAGTTATTAAACCACGAATATGCGGAAGCGGGAATGTTTTGGTATTATGTTTCAAGAACCTTACTAAATATATTGTTATAATATTATGAGTTTTAAAAACAAATTTTTGAAGTTTTTATGTACGATCGATGGTGGGCCAATTAACAGAACTGCAATAAACTCGTCTCAGAATTAATGAAAAAATATTATAAGCCTTTTGCTGAACCCAGGACAGTTTCAATTATCTAAATTCATTTTCCCTGGCTTATTATACCTACTCGTAAAACTCGTGGGCAAACCTATTTTTACCCGACTGCGGGTTATTGTAAGATGTGTATATAATAGGTGCTAGATTTCGATATACGTATTTGCTAGAATAACCATTAAGTAAGATAGGTACCGCAGATAGGCACCGTTTTCTGTACCTACTCAGAGGGCCTAGCCAAAGTAACATTGGCAAATCTTCGTTATCGCTTCGCTTTCGAAACATGTATGGGATTGACATAAGGTTTCGTTAACAATCGAATTTTAAAACGTCAAATCCATAGGTATACATGTTCCGAAGCGAAGCGATAACGAAAATTTGCAAATGTTACTTTGGCTAGGGGGGCTATGTTAATTGTTCTTCAGAGTAAACGTTTCACGGTTTAACGTAAGGATACAACTGATATCCTCCCACTAATAGTTATATCGTGTATTGTATTTGTATAGCATCTCAAAAGGTCCGATCCTTGTCGATGTCGTCGTCATGAAATAGAGTCTTGGCAATAAGTCCTGTCAAGGCCATGTAGCCATTTTATAGCATACGGTAAACTCATACTGGACTTGTACTATTAGTTATTCTGTGATACTGGCGATTAAAATATTAGTAGGTACTTATATACCTACTTGTACGTAAAAAGAATTGAATAAGTAAGTATGTAATGTAACAAGGAAATAATACGTTGATAAGTGCAATATCAAAGCTAGCAAATTCGCCGGTTATGATTGATAACGCTATGTCCGATATGATCGGTTAATTAGCGTCGTGGATTTTACATTAAACACAGATAACGTTGATAATTAACACAAATAAACCCAACATGTAGAGTGTCATGAATTTTAACAAATTTAACTATTCGAGACTCTTTTCTTCATTAATTTTGCAGTAGATTGTGATAAGTGGCGTCTCTAAGCTATCACTAGTCAAAATTATTTTTAGCTTAGATTGATCTGATGTCTCAAAAATCTAAATTGTCATAACAATGTGCCTAATGGATTAAATCGTGAGATGTTTCTAAACATGCGAAATTGTATATTTTTATGTGCTAAATATATTCTTCATTTGGCGGCATACGAGCGAGTATATGTACATATATTGATATTTTATTACTTACTAATAATAATAATTATGATAAGTTTGATAGTGCTGTACCGCACACTATATTATTATTAAGTTTTTATACAAATGTAAATCACTCAAATGTTCGTGTATCGTTTGTTGCTTCGATGATAGTTTTAACTCTCTGTACAACAGATTTAATGCAATAGAAATAGATTATGCAATAATATTTGTATCCCTAAGTTTTTGTTTCATATTTTATTTAGTTTAAGATGAAATTTTGAAATATATCGCTTTATGTAATTCAAATTTAGTTTTTTATAGCAACCCTCACAAAAAAAAACTAATTTAAAATATTTTTGATGATTAGTAGTAAATCATCAATATCTAGTTGATTAACGTACCCTCATGTCGCCTTTGCGTGAACTGTCGTTCGAAAAAAACTCCATTAGGTATACCTATCTACTATTTTACTGGGACTAAAACAAAATACGGGTGCTCGAATCTTAAAGGCTTTGATGGCGTGTTGATATTTTAAACAGGGGCCGAAAACCCCCTATTTTTGGTTAACCCAATTGATAAACTTACCAAATTATCATTTGGTTAAACCATTTAAACCCTATCGGGTTTCCCTTTAGATAGGGTTAGTCGACGTTATGCTTACCGTATTGATAGGGTTTTTGAAAACAAGTCTATATGAAATACCCAATCAAAAACCTTTTTAACGGTAAGCGGTTCATGAAATACCCAATCAAAACCCCTTTGACGGTAAGCGGTTCTGGTCATGAAATAAAACACTTTTAACGGATACTAGCGCGGTTTTATTGAAAGTACTTTGGTAATTAGTTGGTATTTGGTTTGATTTTCGGTTCTGGTCCTTCGGCCCAGTTGGAACTAGGTATAAATTGCTTGAACACGTTTTAAAACCCCTTCATAAAGCCTTCATAGGGTTTCCTCGATAGGGTTTTCGTATTCGGTAAGTGCTTACTTGGGTTACCCTTTCGATAGGGTTACCGTATTGATAGGGTTTTCGAAAACAAGTCTATAAAATACCCAATCAAAAACCCCTTTAACGGTAAGCGTTTCCGGTCCTTAATTTAAATGGGTTTTACGCATCAATGAGTACCTAAATAATGTAGAACCACAGAATACATAATAGTGGTAGAACTCTAAGATCAAAGTAAGGTGATATTCACCCTTCGCATGAGCTCGCCCGATTCATATTAGCGCAAATGATTGAACTATGGCAGGCTCTGTAAAACTGTTTGCATTCATCAAGATGCTATTTTTATACAATACTAAACAAAACAATATAATAGAATAAAATCGACTCGCACAAGATCATATTCTCGGGCGGGAATCGAACCTTTGGAAGTCTGGTCAAGTGCTCTTACCACTGAGCTACCGCGTCACTAGTGTAGTGGCATCGTCGAATTTCTTTTAGTACTAGGTATAGTATACCTATCCCACTCTTACACTGCAAGCCAGCGTTATTCTGTTTTATCATATTGAAATTAAAAAAAATAAAGAGGAGATTAGAAATCGGGTGCTAAGTATTTAGTAGATACAGGTGTAGGTAGCTGGTGTAGGAAGTTTTTCTTAGTTTGATATTTCAGTTCGTCGTTCGCTCAGGCTGTTGCAGAGTTTTGTCTGCCATTTTCGATGTTTCTATGCTAGAAGTAGGTAGGTAGTGTATCTGCACAATATTTTCTTCTAGGAGTTCCCCGCTGATATAAAAGTAACCTAATCTTTCACTAATCTACATAATCCATATATGCACCTGTCTACTATTTTTGTAGCCTACCTACTTACATTAATCTCATTGATAATGATAAGTTCAAAGATCAAAAGAGTTGTTTCAGTAAAGGGTACTACAGATACCTTGGCTCGTATTATAGAATCAAACTCAAATTCAAATCTCTGCTTGAGTACAGTTAGAAAGGAATGGTGCCATTCATCGCATATAGCGCCATCCCTTTCTAACCGTACTCAAGCAGAGATCTGAGTTTGAGTTTGATTCTATAATACCAGCCATAGTGCAGACAATGAGGCGATGATTGAAGCTGTTTGATAAGATTGTACCTGTCTAGTGGAGTAGTGGACAGAGTGGACACTATAAATACCTACCTACTCATAAACGGATTTTACCTACATACCTAGGTAACTACAGAATAGGTACATTAATATCCCACTTTCAATATCATTGACTTTCGGATCTAAATTTTTCATTGCAAATAACCAAACGGATCAAATCGAAAAACCAAACATGTCGCGAGCGACGTGACACTCGTGTTGTGATTGTGAGATAACTATAGTAACCTGCGTGTCTAAACTGGCTGTTTTATTAATGTCTTTATAACTTTTAGGTAGGTAGGTACCTACTACCTACCTAGTAGGTGTGTGTACCGGTTTACTAATGTTTTCCATAATTTTAAATGCAATAATTTCATTTGCCATAACTGCAAATGCCATAAATTCATTAAACAAAATGTTATATTTGCCATAACTAACAAATGACATAAATTTATTTTAACTAATTTCATTGGTCATAAACAATCAAATGCCATATTGTTCTTATTACAATATTTGGCAAAACAAACCTTGTTTTCTATTATTTAAGCTAAGAAATAATGAAAGAAGCCAGCATAATTCTTATTTATCAAAGAATTAATAAGAATTTGACCAATCAAGATAATTTATTTATTATACTAAAAGAGAATTTATTTATTATACTAAAAGAGAATTTTTGAGAGCTTTGGCATTGGCATTGAATCTCAATTTAAAACGACAAAATTGTAGAACTAAAATAAAATTGTTTACTCATATTTGATTTGTCCATCAGCCATATTTAATGTTCCCACTGCTGGGGCACAAGCCTTCCTTATGAGTGGATATATTTATTTATAAAATATATTTGATTTATAAAATTATAATTAGCTTTTTTATATTTACTTTTAAATATAATGAGTAGGTAAGCATGCAATTGCAATTGCATGCAGTGCAAGCAGGCATTCAGCATGCAAGCAAGCGTGCAGCATGCAAGCAGGCATGCAGCAGGCACCCAGCATGCAAGCAGGCATGCAGCAGTCATGCAGCATGCAAGCAGGTATGCAGCATGCAAGCAGGCATGCAGCATGCAAGCAGGCATGCAGCATGCAAGCAGGCATGCAGCATGCAAGCAGGCATGCAAGCAGGCAAGCAGCAAGCAATCAGGCATGCAGCATGCAACATGCACGCAAGCATTAGGGAGCTCTGCTCGCTTCGCTCGCTCCGCTGCGAGTGGTCAAAACACTAACCTAACCTAACCTACTGGTAAGTGCATTAAAAGTTTTTCTTTATAGCGGGGGCCTCAGGCCCCCCGACCCCCCCCGCAAGCATTCTACATGCAAGCAGGCATGGAGCATACAAGCAGGCAAGCAGCATGCAGCATGCAAGCAGCATGCAAGCAGCATGCAGGCAGGCATGCAACATGCAAGCAGGCATTCAGCATGCAACATGCATGCAAGCATTATGGAGCTCCGCTGCGAGTGGTCAAAACACTAACCTACCAGTAGTGGTGGTCGCATTTAAAGTTTTTATTTATAATCCCTAGGTACGTTTAGGTGAAGAGATACGTTATAAGTTATGTATATTATGTCAATTATTGATTATGTCAAATAATATTTATAGGAACTAATCATTATGACACTTGTTATTATGGCTCCTAATTTTATGGCAAATGAAAAGTATGACTAATGGATTGTTATGTCATACGTTGTTAGTATAAAAGCCATTATTACAAATGAATATTATGACCGAGGATAATTATGGCAAATGAAATTATTACAAATAAAATTATGATAAACGAAAGAATACCGTGTGTACCTAGGGTTGCAAACTCCCATTCGGAGATTCCTCTATAGGGTGGATATGCCTAACTCCAGCCCCCTCTCCCCCCCCTCCCTAATTTCAGCCCCCAATATGTTTTTGCTTTGCTTTAATTAAAAAACAATAAAAATCGGAAACTGTTTAATGGAGCCACATCCCTAGTTAATCCTCGACGTTAGAAATCAGTATTACGAGCAATAATGTTCACCGAGACCGACCGAGTACAGGTGACTGTTTGAAAAACAGCATAAAACATCGATGCGAACTTTGGGAAGTGTGTTTGCGAAGGCAAGATGCTATTTTTATGGTTTTAAGCTTTGATACTAGTAATAGATTAGTTAGATAACGTTTTAAGATTACTAGTTTGTAATTAAATTTACTAATTTCGAAAAAAATTGGGGGGCTGGAGTTTGACCATGTGATTTTCCATAACTTTCTTCTATCAGCCGGGGGCTGATGTTGGGTATTTAACTTTCGTTTAAGAAATCAATCTCATCTTAATTTGCTCGTCTTTAGGTTGGAATTTGTAGTGCTATTTACTAGAATTACTAACTCTGCACCTAATGGCCTGAATACAGCCTGGTGAATAATGTTTAATTCCTAAGTTATTTGTTCCGCAAATTAGGGGCTGATATTAGGAAATACATGTCATATGAACCTAACATCAGCCGGTCATCAAAACTTTACGGCAATATACAGGATGTTCTCGAATTTGATTTTATTTATTTTGTTTTTTTTTTCTATCGGATGTAAAAAAAAAATATAATAATCAAAATCATACTTATTATCATCATAATAATCAATCATAGAAAGAAACAGAAAATAAATTAAAAATAAAAAATGTATATCGAATTTCACTTCTTGGGAAACGCTTTTAATGGTTTCAAATAATTAAAACGATCTCGTACTTGTTGATTATATGTATATTAAACCAAAGTTATTTTTGTTTACGCAATTTTAAATATATTAATATATTCTAAGTTGATTAATATCTACAGGAGAGGTATAAGTTTCAATGACTTGTTATGGGAACCATAATTTTTAAAGCCTCTAGTATTTTATTATCATTATTAGAGTTACCAAATGAATATTCTTTAATCTCATACAAACATGGTTGTTTTATTTTGGAACATCCAGTACCCGGCTGGAGTTAGGGAACAAAGCGGCTGATATTAGGGCAAAGGCGGCTGGAATTAGGGGTTTTCGCCCGTCGTGCATTTAAACGCTTCTCTATTTTTTTCGCACAAAACTACGTAAAACTAAGTACAATTTTCGTAATAAAAATCAATCAAGCTACCAAAGATCAATCAAGCTAAGTACCTAAAACTGTATCAACAATAATTTTAATTCTGTAATTGTGGCAGCAACAGAGATTCAAAGTTGAAAAATCTTAGGGGGGGCTGGTAATAGGCATATTCACCCTACTTAGGTACCTACATATAAAAAACGGCAGCGCAGCGTGATTTTTGTGCGCAGTCAATGCCTGTGTCGTCGATCCATGTGCGTGCGTAGTGTATTCCGAAAAGCGGGATATTTTAATATCCCGCACACACCCTGAGCGGGACGTCTCGTTAAGGGTCTCAGAAACGGGACGTCCCGCGTATTGCGGGAAGGTTGGCAATCCTAGGTGTAGGTAGGTAGGTAAGGTACCTACCTATCTACCTACGAAGTAGTCGGCTTAAAAATAAATAGTAGGTAAGCTTTCGCAATCAGATACCTCTATGTAGGCTACTTATTAATTTTGAAAGTTTGAATTTCGCAAGGACTCATGTCAATCATATTGAGGGTTTGTCTAGATTGCTTAACGTCGGATTGTGCTTGTCTTTGAGCTGTGAGGTTGTTGTTGGTGTTGTGTGCGCGGGTGGAGCTGCGTAGCCGCCAAGTGGGTCATATTGTGAAACAGAGAGAGGTGTCTGCGCAATACCAACTCACACGCCGCCCGACCTCACACTCCCCCTCCTAATATTTTCTTCGCCAATTTATGCCTGGTTTTTGAGGTACCTACACCAACCTACATACTAAGCGGAGGTTTAACTTTATCAAAAGAGGTCCACCGTCCACATTTATCTGTTTAAAGTTAATTTTATTACTTTAATCCAGATAATGTGGATCCCCTGAGAAAACTTTGTTTAGGTAGGTAGGTACTTTACCATTTCTAGCGTTCAAATTCTGGTTTGAACTTTGATTTAAGGTCGGTACTCGGCACGCTCGCGCGTGTACCGCCGACCTTCGCAAGTAGGTACCTATACTGCACGGTGCAAGTTGCCTGCTAACCTGCTATGCGATCTTTATCTTAAACGCACGAAGTTGAACTTACAGTAAGAAATAAACTCTTATAATAGTTCAATGCTCTTCTTTAAAATGGCATTTTTGCTATACTTACTTAATGGTAGGGTACCTACCTAATCACTTCAGATTGTAGGCTTGGTGCTTACTTAACCTAGTGTTGAGCTAGCTACAGCTTGCAACTCATAGAATGGCGTAGGTAGCTGGTGGATGATGTTTCGTGCCTCTGAGGTATTAAGTGAACAGGGACAGGCTGGGCAGGGGTCATGCGCGGACGCAACGCACGAGCCGCGCCCCCGCGCCGTGGCCTCGGCTGCAGCCCGCTGCGGTCATTGGCCCATACAGTGCAGATGCAACCTTTGCATCGTTTGCATGGGTATTTTTTCTCGTTTTTGTTACCTAGTAGCTACCTACCTAATAGATAGAGAGAGAAAGGTAGGTACTTAGGTACCTACAATTATCCTTGCGAAATTTACTAATTAATGCCATGTGCATCTTTCGGTCACATGAACAATACTCCGCTTTGCCTTCACAGTCACAGCAATCAATTATCCATTTTTGCAATTTAAAGCGAAATAGAAATTTCTTCTCCATGGAGATGGAGATGATACCTAGATAGAGATAGGTATGATGGAGATCATACCTAGATAGATAGGTACCTACAATACAACTATAATAATTTGATATCCTGATCTGATGATTTGGAAGGTCATTCAATTAATATGTTTTTGAGCGTTTCTATTTTTCACCGTTTTACCTATCAAATGTGTTGTGTTGTGTACCGCATTCCTCGCAATTGCATCGTTAGGTAATTAAGTGGTAGGTAGGTAGGTGCCTAGTTAGTTGTCTTATTATCAAATAAGTATGTACTTAATTAGAAATTAGATAAACAAGGTAATTTGTGAGCGTAGCCACTAAATAATTTTGTGGTTGGGTGGGTGCAAGTTGCATAGCAAGTAGGTAGGTATGTACCTATGCAAGACGTATTGCGTTGTTGCAACACAACAGCAGCCGCCGCCCGGCCTCTGCCTTCAATGTTAAATTGCATTTCTTGCGACAGAAAGATTGGTTCTCAAGAACCTGGATTGCACTTAGTTTCTTTGTTTTCTCTTGAACTGTTATGTAAACGTTTCTAATATTAATCATTACTTAGGTAGGTAGGTACCTACCTTTTTTTTTTTGTATCAAGAGCAGGAGAATGCAGTCTTTACGCATACCAAACGGCATGTTGGACTCGGTCATACTCGGGGAAACCCGAGCATGTCCCTCGCCGCACCCGACCCTCCCACCAAGCCTAATAGGCTTCGTGTCAGGGCCGGGCGGTTCTCACCCTTGCCCTGTCCCCTAGCGATCTCGAAAGATCGAGAGGGGGCCGGGCGGAGGGAGGAAGCCTCCTCCCCATCCTCCCATAAGGCTACCCACTTGTGTGGGCAGGCCAGATGGGGCAAACGGGAGAAAGCACCACTACCAACTAAACTCCTCTCGAAGACCTGCGCCTTTCCGCCGGGTCTGTGGGTACGCGGTGGCACGCTCCACTTGACCGGGGAGAGTGGCCCTTTAGGGTTCCACCCTATAGGGGGCAGAGGGCCTTACTGCGCCCCCCCTTGCGACTAGGGGAGATCGAGACGCGCACGTTGGCGTCTCATTCTCCCCCGCCGCGCACGTCGGAGTTGGCTCGCTGCGACGTCCGCCTCGCGAACCCTCTCCGCGGCCTCCTACGTCCTCGCAGAAGGAGACCACGGCCTGCCATCCCCCCTCGCTTCGCAGCATCGCAACAGTGATATTGGGAAGCGAGAGGTCCAGCCCAACCGCAGCGACCAACTCCTGGCGCTGCACCGCCCACGCCGAACACTCCTCAAGTGTGTGGCGTGCAGTGTCTTGCAGTGCGCCACAATGGTGGCACACCTGGGACTCCTCCCTCTGTATCTGACACAGGTATCTCCCGAAACACCCGTGTCCGGAAAGTACCTGTGTCAGACGAAATGTTAGAGCCCCGTGGGCTCGTTCTTTCCACTCCTTGAGGACTGGGCGGATTGCCTCCACCGTTTTGTGACCGGCGATTGGCTCTGCCAGTTGCCGCTCCCAGTCCTCAAGACATTGCGCCTCTGCCACCCGCATCACCCCGGCAAACTCCTGTGGGGCAAGGCGGCTATCCGCCGCCCTTATTTCCAACCTACGCACAGGCGTACAGACGCCTCCGCAAGCACCTGGACTTCCAGTTCCCAGGGAGGTGTACCGGCCAAAACACATGCCGCCGTCCACGACACAGTGCGGTAACCTCGCACCATGCGGGAGGCCACTACCCTCTGGGGCCGTCTTAAGGCAGCTTTATTAGCCTCGTTTAAGGCATCCGCCCATACAGGGGCTCCGTAGAGGGCCATACTACGGATGACCCCTGCATAAAGTCGCCGACAGCTCCCGTTCGGCCCGCCCAGGTTTGGCAGTATCCTGCCGAGTGCTGCCGCTGCGGCAACCAATCGGGGAGCAAGCTGGACAAAATGGTCGGTGAACGACCAGCGACAGTCGAGTATGAGGCCCAGATAGCGCATGTTAGGGCGCAGACGCACTTCAGCCCCATCTATAATTATGTACGCCCCCGGTGGAGGACCCTGTCTCGGGCCATGGAAGAGGATGGCTTGTGTCTTGGCCACAGCCACCTCTAGGCCCAACGTTCTTATTCGGCGGATAATCGCCTTTGCCCCGATTTTGGCTAGGCGCTTCGCTTCTTCGAAGTCTCGGCCCCGGGTGGTGATAAGAGTGTCATCTGCATAGCAGATGACATCCATCCGGGGGAGAAGCACGCCACGAAGAACCCAGTCATACCCGATATTCCACAGGAGCGGCCCAAGCACCGACCCCTGTGGAACACCGCACTTCATCTCGCGTACCATTAACTGGCCGTCTGCCGCAAGGTAGATCACCTCCCTATCCGTCAGATAGTGCTCAATTATCTGGACGAGATAAGGGGGGATGTTATGGTGTCGCAGAGCATCGCGAATCACCCAGTAGGGGAGAGAGTTAAATGCGTTTTTGATGTCAAGCGAGACCGCTACTACTCTTTCCCCGCGACCAGCTGCCCTCTGGGACAGCTCTTTTAGGGTCATGATGGCGTCAATCGTTGACCTCTGTCTCCTGAAGCCAAATTGTCGCTCAGACAGGTTTGGCCCCACGGTCTCCAAGTGCTGGACGACTCTGTCTGCGATAATGCGCTCGAGCATTTTTCCGAGCTCGTCCAGCAGGACTATCGGTCTGTAAGCCGATGGAGATTTAGGGGGCCGACCATCCTTCTTCAGTAGACAGAGTCTTCCCCTCTTCCAAGGCCTTGGAAACTGTCCCGTCTGCAAACACTCCGAAAAGAGCTGTCTCACTTCTTCCCCGAGGTGTTTTAGTGCCAGAGGTAGTACCCGGCCGGGGATACCGTCCGGACCAGGCGCCTTTCTCTTGGATTTGAGGCGGGTCAGAACCGCCTCGAATTCTTTCTCTGTTACAGGGGAGTACCCCTGGGACTCGCCCGGTTCATGAGTTGCGGACCCTATGAGGGGGGCAGCCGGTGGCACCTCGGCCGGAAAGAGGCTGTCGACTACCTGGGAGAGCAGCCGCGGGTCCATTGACTCCGAAGGAGGCGCTTGATTGCGGAGCCTCCTCCGGACCATCTTATAAGGACGCCCCCATGGGTCACGGTTGAGGTCCTCCAAAAATCCGTCCCAAGCAGTGGACTTCGCCCTGTGAATGGCCCCTGCTAGCTCCCTTTTTGCCACCGTGTAGGCTTCGCGCAACCTGGACTCCTCAGCTGGGTCTCGCCTTAATCTGCGCCTGCAGTGCTGCAGCGCTCTTCTCGAGGCAAGGCAAGTGGCTCTGAGAATAGCCACCTCATCCGACCACCAGTAAACTCTACGTTTGACGGGGAGTCCTTTCACCTTCGGCATGGACGCATTGCAGACCGTCTTCAGAGAGGCTGTTAAGCGCCTGGCGCGATCCTCGACCCCTAACTGATTCAGCCTTTCCCCTTCGAGGTTCCAGGCCTCCACTAATGCCACCTCTTCCGCTAACTCGCGGTTGAGTTTAGTGGCTCCCCATCGAGGGAAACAACGCAGAGACTCTCCAGGAGGCAGAACAGGGTTTCCAGTACTGGCAGCTGCGACCCTAAAAGAAATATGGTCGTGGTCGGACAGCGTGGCGTGACCACATCCTTGCAGACATGCCACTCCTGCACACGCTGCCAAAGCAGGGGTCGCGAAGGTGAGATCGACGATAGACCCGCCGTTCCACCTCACGCAAGTAAACTCGCGGCCCCTGTTGCACACAACGAGACCAGACGCAACTGCCCAATCCAAAACTGCAACCCCCTTAGGAGTGTCTGATCTTTCACCCCACGCAGACCACGCAGTGTGGTGGGTGTTAAAATCACCCAGAACCAGCAGTTGCGCTGGTGAAAGACGCATCACCACACCGTACAAAAGGTTGAGCCATCCCTGTATTCCCTGTAGCTCCGAGAGGCCCCGGTTGGGGGAGAAGTAAACGCCAATAAGCGTAAGTTCCCCCCAAGAGGCCGCCACATATCCCGGACCTTTTTCTAAGACCGAGAGGGGAGGGGAGTAGGCGGCAGAAAAAGGGGCCACAATGGCGGCTGTGCCGTCCAACGACCCAGCCCAATTAGGGCGCTGGGGTACGCGGTAAGGCTCCGCAAGTACCGCGACCTGTATACCAAATTCCGCTAAATGCTGCAGGAACAGGTCCTGAGATGCAGCGCAATGGTTTACATTACCTTGGAAGAGGTTGAGGTGTCTGGTGGCCATTAAGTTGACATATGACCTTCCTCAACCCCTTCCGTCGTGGGAGCCACATTCACTGTTCTACGCGACGACGACGACCCAAAACTAGAGGTGATTTTAGCCCTGACATTGGGGGGGCGACACTTGTTTCCCCCCATGACATGGTTTGCAGGGAGCTTGGCGGTCTTGCAAACCATACAGCAAGGTTCTGAGACTTGACAAGAAGTCGACTTGTGTTGTGACCCTTCTGGCCGCACCTATAGCAAGTGTCGCTGAAGTCTTTTTCGCTGTGAGGGCACAGTTGTTTGGTGTGCCCCGTAATCATGCATCCATAGCAACGGAGCGGAAGAGTATTGGACACTTGATTAGTGCTGCACCAAGTCCACCGGGGCCCGCACGTATAGGGCTAACCTTGACATGTTCGGGCGGACAGCCGCCCTTTTTCCCAACTGCGTTGCGCACCTCTTCCTCAACCACCGAGTCGTCAAGGCCGGACACACGCATGTCCGCAGTCTTGACGGGTCTCGAAATGCGCACCGTGTCGCCCAGCGTCTCCCTAAGTTTTGCAGCCAGTTGGTCAGCCTTGTCACCGCTGGATGTTCCTGGAACTTCAAAAACTCGGGTGCCCGTTGCCGAAACTTTGACGCGCAAACCCTCAATCCCTAATGCAGTGATGTCGATCTCTTTTTTGGCTTTGGCGATGGCGTCCGCATAATTGACCCCCTTCTCCTTCTGTTCTGGGGTGATCGCCATTACCACAGCCGTCGTTCTCGGGGTTTTCATCTTCGACTTCTGAGCCGTAGGCACCTTAGGCTGCGATTTAGCAGGATTGGGAGCCAGTGGCTTTACTGGACGTCCATTTTTTCCAATGGGTGTCCAAGGGTCATCCCGTGCAACAGCAGCATATGAGGGGCCAGGCGGCTGCAACTGCTGTTTTGACCGTTGGACGGGGTTCGACACTGAGGACGGTGCAGGTAGGTACCTACCTACCTAAGGGCTGATTTTTCAATGCCTAGATAGGGTGAATATGCCTATTACCAGCCCCCCCTAAGATTTTCAACTTTTAATCTCTGTTGCTGCCACAATTACAGTCTTAAAATTATTGTTGATACAGTTGGTTTTGGGTAGCTTGATTGATCTTTATTACGAAAATAGTACTTAGTTTTACGTAGTTTTGTGCGAAAAAAATAGAGAAGCGTTTAAATGCACGACGGGCGAAAACCCCTAATTCCAGCCGCCTTTGCCCTAATATCAGCCGCTTTGTTCCCTAACTCCAGCCGGGTACTGGATGTTCCAAAATAAAACAACCATGTTTGTATGAGATTAAAGAATATTCATTTGGTAACTCTAATAATGATAATAAAATACTAGAGGCTTTAAAATTATGGTTCCCATAACAAGTCATTGAAACTTATACCTCTCCTGTAGATATTAATCAACTTAGAATATATTAATATATTAAAAATTGCATAATAAAAAATAACTTTGGTTTAATATACATATAATCAACAAGTACGAGATCGTTTTCATTATTTGAAACCATTTAAAGCTGTATAAGCCAATTTAGCCTAATGAGGTTGTATGCAAAAAACCGCGGAACATCCGCGGAGTACCTAGGGTGAATATGCCTATTACCAGCCCCCCTAAGATTTTTCAACTTTGAATCTCTGTTGCTGCCACAATTACAGTCTTAAAATTATTGTTGATACAGTTTTAGGTAGCTTGATTGATCTTTATTACGAAAATAGTACTTAGTTTTACGTAGTTTTGTGGGAAAAAATAGAGAAGCGTTTAAATGCACGACGGGCGAAAAACCCTAATTCCAGCCGCCTTTGCCCTAATATCAGCCGCTTTGTTCCCTAATTCCAGCCGGGTACAGGATGTTCCAAAATAAAACAACCATGTTTGTATGAGATTAAAGAGATTAACTAGGGATGTGGTTCCATTACACAGTTTCCGATTTTTATTGCTTTTTAATAAAAGCAAAGCAAAAACGTATTGGGGGCTGGAATTAGGGGGGGGGGGGGCTGGAGTTAGGCATATCCACCCTTCTTGTATTTTTTAGCTTATTTGTGTATTTGAACATTAATTTTGTGTAGTTTTATAACTTGTGTTTATAGTGTTTGATTTAATTTGTTGAGTTTATTGTTTTAAACAATTTAAAATACTATTAGTAAATAAATAAATAAAAAATAAAAATGGAGAAATCAATTACCTATTTGCCAGGAAGACTTATACGCGCGACTGATTAAGGCAAGAGCTACTTTCAAAAAGAGTCCTAAAGGTCGATTAACTAATAAGGAAGGACTAGGTACCTATGTGGAAGGAAAATTGGAGTTATTAGAGCAGTTATGGTTAGACTTTTCCGCGGGTCATAGTGCCGCCTACTTCAGCTGCGTTGGCTGAAAGAACTTATGTAAAAAAAACGTGTATGATAAAGGGGAGGAAGTTTATTTTGAGTATAAAATGGAATTAAAATCTGTTTTGTCAACATTTGTAGATATACTTAACTCATAATCAATCCGAAACAGTTCCCTCATGTACAAATACCTACCATCTCCTCTCAAGTAAAACTTTCTCAAATTAATATTCCTTATTTCTTAGGGAAATATTCAGAGTGGAATACCTTCCGCAATTTATTCTATTCCTTAATCCATAATAATAATGATTTGGGTAGTGTACAAAAATTTTTGTATTTAAAAGGTTATTTGCAAGGGGTGGCTGAACAGTTGTTACATAATATTCCTATTACTATACTAAATAATATATTGAATGATATGCAACAGGTTATCACAAGATTATGAGTAGGTAACATAGGTAGGTAACTACCTATTTAGTGCCTGTGAATTGATAATAATAACTGATTCCGCAATCACAGTTTCGCCGCAAAACACTCAAGCGCAAATTTATTCCTAGAAATACGATAAAAATAATAAATCTGTTGATCGATCGAACTCCGATGACTTATTTTATAATTCCCTTTGAAAAAAGACGTACCTACCTACCTAATACTTATTTTTTTAATTGATGAGAAATGTATGTAGGCAAATTGTAGTTTTATTAATTTCACTTATCGGCGTCCGCTTACTTACGCAAATGTATTCTGTGGTAGCGCGCTTAGATTTTCACTACCTACCTACCTACCTATCCACATCCATAGATTCTAATGTAGGTATAGTTAATACATACCTACCTACTAAGCAAGCAATAAATTTAACTATAGTTCATTATGAGACAAACTTGTCTCATAATAACCTAAGCTAACTAGCTTAGGTTGCTCATTGCACACGAAGCTGTGGGTTGCAGTTGCAGTTGCATTGCAGTGCAGCCCAGGCTGCCTTACGTTACGCCCTCGCCTACGGCTCGGGCTGCAAGTTGCAGCCCGAACCGAAGGCGAGGGCGTAACTCGGCCAAGTGTGCCCTGAACGTCGCTTCTCATAATGTCGCTTTCCTTTCGTGAACGTCGGTCGCTTCCCATAATGTCGCTTTGCGTTATACTTCAATTCTTAGTAGGTACCTCGCTCCTCGCTTCACAGTGGCACAGAATATCTAACGCGAACAGTGGTTCCCGTCCCGGCACGCCCCGCGCCGCATTCATGATTACTAATCATGAGGCGTAATGGAGCCCCTAGACGATCAAGCATTTCTTGTCAATCATTTACATTGCATGTACCATTTGGGGGCGTGGCCTACTTTTGATTGGCCACGGTAATCTATCTATTCTGTCTGTGGTGCTTGTCAAGCTCGTTCCTAGACGATCAAAATGTGATTGACAAGCAATGCAATGTAGATGATTGACAAGCAATTTTGATCGTTTAGGGTGTCCATAAGTTGCCTTCATATGAGGCTAGACTCGAATTTTTCGGTCTCATGGTCTCAGTACACTACAGTCGAGACGTTCCGTCCAGGATTTATCAGTACTTTATAAAATTGTTAACTCTCAGTGGGATGTTGCGGATTTGTTGAGCCGTCTATCGTTTAAAACTAGTGGAAGCAAAAGAAAATTTAAGCTGTTTTCTGTACCCAGCTGCAACAACAATGTTACACATCATGATCCTTTGTTTCGTATGTGTAGGGCATATAATGATAATGTGAAATACGAAGATATTTTCTCCCAAAGCTTGTATACTTTTAAAAAGATTATTGGAAACTGTTTTGATTTGTAACCAATTTTGTAACCCCTTTAATGTTTGTCAGCCTTGGAAAGACCAACTTTGGTTGGTTGTGTCGGCGTTATTTGTCTATTTGTAATTTGCTTTAATTTAATTTGGTTTATCTTTCTGTTGAGTTTAAAAGTGTTCATTTTTTTTGTTAAATTTAAGTTTTTGATTTTAATTTTTTTTTTTTAATATTGTAGTAGATCTGTACCAATCCCGTATATTTAAAAGCGGGTATCTGTAAATTGTAAATTATACTTTTGCGAATGCTGTGCGCAGTATTTTTAGAAATACAGTTTAACACTACCTATATTTATCTTTAAGGAACTACAAATAATGTTTTGGATTGTATTTTGTTTCTGTGCCTATTGAATAAATAAAATAAAAAAATAAAATCATAAATGCGGCGCGGGCGTGCCGGGATGGACGAGCAGAATTTTCCGTTTATTTTCTGGTATTAGAGAAAAATACTGCTAAACATTATATTCATAAAAAATTGCAGTAAGTTATATTTGTTGCAGTTTTATTGCATACATTTTTTTATAGGTAACTGGGCTGGCATTTGACCACCTTCTTGTTTTGTAAACAGGATGTGGTCTAAGGCACCCATTACACACTCAATCAGATTGACAAAGATTTACAAAGATTGACAGTGATTGATTGTGTAACGTCGTTTCAATCTGGCATGGTTTTGTTTTAATCTGGCGTGGTTTTTTGTCAATCTTGGCTTAGGGTTGGCACCTTTTTTTCGAGGTAATAGTATTATTTTCAAAACATTTAAACATTATAGTAGGTAGGTACTTACTTTTGGGATATTTATAAAAATGTAGTCCACATTTATTTTTAACTAGCTTCCGCCCGCGACTACATCCGCGTGGGTGGACATTCGAAAAATTGGTAAAAAACAAACATACAAACGAACAGAGAACTTGCAGTCTGCTTATCGCAATCCGATACTTACATGTTTTTTTTAAGGCTGAACTGATTTAGATGAATTCTAGCCCACAGTTTATTAGCCTAGATTAAAACATAGGATACTTTTGATCTCGGTCAAAGAGACCATAGGGGTTTTTATTTTTTTAAACATTGAAATTAATTTGTATTAGGGTCATGGAACCAATAGTGGACCACTTAAGCGGATTTTGACTTTTCTGCGGTCACTGTGTGCGCAGTTTTCATTTGAGCGATGCTGCCTTTGGCACCATGATTCTTAGATACATACTTATACAAATGGGGCAAAAATTTATTTAGATATTACAATAGATTTTGTGTAAGGCCGGTCCAAAGGCAAAAATTCAAAAGTCTCCATTACCTGACCACCATTCACCAATAGATGACCACTACTTTATCCAATACCTGACCACCTCAAATAGTCAATTAATTTGCAAAATTACCCTATATAGTTCAAGATAGCTTCATATAATAGGATGTTAAATGAAACACTTTGTCATTATCAGCATGAAAATTTAATTAACTTTAATAATTTTGATAAAAATCAAATAGGTAAATCAACTGTATCTTAGGCAGAGCAGTAGTATATATCTACTTGAGATCTTATTTATTGAACACTATGGAACTTACATTAATTATTAGAAAAAAAATATATTTAACTTTAACAATATCAATAAAAATCAAATAAATCAACAGACTGTATCATAAGCAAAGCAGTAGTAGATATCAACTTAAAATCTTATTCATTGAATACTATGGAGCTTAGATTAGATTGGTAAGGTTTCTTATTATTAGAAAAAACTTAATTAACTTTAACAATATTAATAAAAATCAAATGAGAAAGTTAAATTTTATAAAAAACATGTTTTCCCATTACTTGACCAGTCTGGTCAGCTTAAGGAAAATTGTAATTTTGGTGCCCCTAAACATAACCAGGGCTCTAAAAATCACATTATTTAGTGAACAGCACAAATATTGTTAAAAATGACTTAAAACATAGCCCCTCATTAACTTTGATGCTTAATGAATCCATAAACATAAACACAATTCAAGATGGATCACGATTTCCAAAGTAATACGAAATTTTATGTCTTAGTAAAAATCTTGACTACTCACGCGGCGCCATCGTTGCAGCAAGAAAACGTCACATTTTTCCACCAATGGGAAGCAAGTTTATATGATGATTGACAGATATAGTGTTGCCACTATTGGAAAACCAAAAACAACCAACTTTGCATGCTTTGCTTTTTTAATATTGCAATAAAACCCCGTTTTGGTCAGCTTTAGGTGACTGCTCTGCTATTGGTTCCACGACCCTACTTATGGGAATTTTATAAAAATATAGCCCATATTTATTTTTAACTAGCCTGCTAGCTAGTACATCCGGATTCCGGGTGGACATTTGAAAAATACAATACAAGTGGACTTGTGGTAGATTGACAATCAACCACAAGTTCACTTGTATCGGATTGTCAATCTACCACAAGTAACTGCGATCCAATATTTTGAACTGACTTTAAAAAAGCAGGAGATTGTTTTTCTTTTCGTCTGTATGTTTTTTAGGGTATTTTTTAAATGTCCACCCGGATGTACTAGCTAGGAAGCTAGTTAAAAATTAATATAGGCTATATTTTTATAAAATTCCCGATGTTCTGTCCATGGACATGTCCATGTCCATGATGTCCTGTCCATGTCCATGGACTTGGACATGGACATGGACAAACAATCTCCTGCTTTTTTGAAGTCGGTTAAAAATATTGGATATTAACTGCCATCCAATATTTTTAACCGACTTCAAAAAGCAGGAGATAGTTTCTCTGTTCGTATGTAAGTATATTCGTTTTTAAGGCTGAACTGATTTAGATGAAATTTGGCAAACAGTTTATAGTCTGGATTAAAACTTATATTTATTTTTAACCCCACATTTATTTTTAACTAGCTTCCATTCCACTGATTACTGGTTTGGATGGTTTACTAATGTTTTCCCTAATTTTAAATGCAATAATTTCATTTGCCATAATTGCATATGCCATAAATTCATTAAACATAATGTTTTATTTGCCATAACTAACAAATGACATAAATTTATTTTCACTAATTTCATTGGTCATAAACAATCAAATGACATATTGTTCTTATTACATAATTTTATTTCCCATAGGTACTCTTCATTTAAAATAATGTTATTATCCATAACAATGATTTTCCATAATACTTACTTATTACAATATTTGGCAAAACAAACCTTGTTTTCTTTTATTTCAACAAAGAAATAATGAAAGAAGCCAGCATAATTAATATTTATCCAAGAATTAACAAGATTTTGACCAATCAAGATTTATTATACTAATAGAGAATTTTGAGAGCTTTGGCATTGAATCTTAATTTAAAACGACAAAATTGTGGAACTAAAATAAAATTGTTTACTCAAATTTGATTTATCCATCAGCCATATTTAATGTCCCCACTGCTGGGGCACAGGCTTTCCTTATGGGTGGATATATTTATTTATGAAATATATTTGATTTATAAAATTATAATTAGCTTTATGATTATACGATTTAGGTTTTTTTTATTTAATTTTTAAATATAATGAGTAGGTAAGCATGCAATTGCATGCAGTGCAAGCAGGCATTCAGCATGCAAGCAAGCGTGCAGCATGCAAGCAGGCATGCAGCATGCATGCAGCAGGCATGCAGCATGCAAGCCAGGCATGCAGCAGGCAAGCAGCAAGCAGCTAACCTACTGGTAGGTGCATTAAAAGTTTTTCTTTATAGCGGGGGGCCTCAGGCCTCCCGACCCTCCGGAGCAGGGGGCCAGCCCCCCTGCACCCCCCGGCAAGCATTCTACATGCCAGCAGGCATAGAGCATACAAGCAGGCAAGCATGCGTGCAGGCAGGCATGCAGCATGCAGGCAGGCATGCAGCATGCAAGCAGGCATTCAGCATGTAACATGCATGCAAGCATTAAGGAGCTCCGCTGCGAGTGGTCAAAACACTTACCTAGCCTAACCTACCAGTAGTGGTGGTCGCATTTAAAGTTTTTATTTTTATCCCCTAGGGATTATTTCCTCTGTGCTAGGTAAGTTAGGGTACACCATATTTTCGTGACGCCTCCGCCCGTGACCGTGACCTGAACCCCTTACCTCGGAGTAAGACGTTCATCGAATTTACATCAAAATAGATTTCAATGATTTACCTGCTGCAAACGCAAAGTAAGTAGTTGTATTATACTTGTTATTATTGTTTGGCGTGTTGGTGTTGGGTGTCAGCGACCGACCTGCGGCGTCAAAATTCCTCAAACCTGCGCCGACGCACGCTACATGCTAAGTGGGTGAATAGAAGGTAGTCACTATAAAACAATCCTTTTTTTGTCCTCTATTGGTGTGGTGTTGTGTTAACAACGAGTAGGTAAACAGTAGCCGTTAAAGTCATATAGGTAGGTACAATATTCAGTCGCTGTACTGGAAAATGAAATGTTTCCAAAACGCAACTTTTCAACGATTGTAGGTTGTGGTAGTGTAGGCAGCATAGCAAAGTGCCAATGAAATAAACATTTAAAAAATCACAAGAGAGCATGAACATAAGCTATCTTTTACAATTATGATTTATGTAAAAGATAGCTCATGCTAAATAACATGAAAGTAACGATTTTTTTATTTTACTAAAATAAGTAAAATAGGTAAGTACGTGTAGATTAGGTACCTATGTACCTAACACGCCTACTATACCGGACTATCAAAGATCGCCTCGAAAGTGTAAACAAACAAGACAATTTCCTACTTTTAATGTAAGTTGTAAATTGTCCTAATCTCTTAAAATTATCATTTACCTACCTAGTATTGTACCTATAACCTACGAACGAATGGTAAAAGAATCACGCTTCCATCACAATGTGTACAATTTTAACTACCTATGCGATTTCCCGCTCTACTATAAATTTAAGTAGCTGACCTAAGTACCTACCTATCAATATCGCGGTTAGATACTTCGTTAAAAAGGACTTCGATTTTACATAGGTACAGACATTTAATTTTAATTCTAATCAAATATGTAGGTAGGACTAGGTACCTAGGGTAAGGTAGGGAACAGTGAAACACGGAGTACAGTAAAACAACTCCAATATTTCTACCTTTTTCTATGAATTTTCTGGAACTAACAACATTGCTTTATAAAGTGCTCGAACCGCCATATTGGCGCAGTTGTCATTTCTTAATTGAAAAGCTACCTCTCAATTAGGTACTTGCAAAAAAACAGTTTTTTGAAAATAATTCGTCTCACTTTTCAAGAAAATCTTTTTGATTTTATTAGAACACCGTTTACCTAAGGTAGTGTTTGGTTATTTTTTAATAATGCTTGCATATTTCTTGTAATATAGGAATCAGTCGAAGGCCGGTGTTTATAACCACAAAAAAATATGTTTTTTTGTTATTTAAGGTGGTCATGGGGCACAGTGAAACATCTTAGTAGTAGTACTCTCTGTAGGTAAATCCAACAAAGCAATTTTTTGTTGTAGAAAAGTATACAATATGGTTCGAAATTGAAAAAGAAAAACAAACAAACGAGAAAGCACCACCACCAGCAAGCAAACCAAAGTTAAGTTTAATGAAAAGACTTTGTTAAAATAATAAGATATTTTTTTTCTATAATCAAAAACCACTTTTTCGTTTCACTGTTGCCCACCTTACCCAACTCGTTATGAATCTAAATGAATCCTTGACAGTAGGTAACTCAATGCAGGAAGCATGAGGACTATCAAATAATATAATGCAATGTGGAAAGGATCGCCTTGGAGTTTGGAGACACAGACTTCCTGTCCTGTCGGTGCATGCCGCCTAGTGAAGGGGACCCGTCGCTCGCTCGGAGGCCTGCGATCGACTCTTTGTCCACACACTGCACTGCGTAAAATGTTGCGAAACTTGTCTTTGACCTTTAACGGTCCAAATATAGTGTGCATTTGAAAGTACACAAAGGAAATTTTATTAGGTAGGTAACAGTGTTTTTATATAGGTACCTAAGTACTCCGTAACAGTGTTTAATTTTATATTCGGTTAGGTACCTACAGAATGGTGGATCTCTAAGGCCGGCCACACACAGACGGAATCACGTTACGGAATTCCAGAATTTAAGTCTCGACGACCGACCGATGACGACGACGACGACGACGGACGGACAGACATAGCGTTTTATCGACACTCAACTGTCAAAATCCATTGTCTTGACAGTGATAAATCGCTTTATATCGCGATTAGGTGGTGTGGTCATGCTAGGGGGGCTGGTGTTGGGTGTAACCAAAATACGTCACCGCAATATAATATTTTCGTCTTCTTTTTTCAGGAAGGCTCTCTTGTAGTAGCTAATAATTTTGTGAAGTTAAACTCTAAAAATCAAGATAAGTACCTAAGTATATAATAGCTCTACCTGATGAACCCGAATAACCAGTTCTTGCGATGCCGCCCGCCGCCGCCGCCGCCGCCGCCGCCGCCGCGCCGCGCGCCGGCCGCCCCGCCAAACTTGCTTGACTAAAAGTTTAATATTGTGACATTTTGGCATTTTACCTGAGACTGAATGTATAATAATCATGACTACATAAAATTATAAAACAAAGTCCCTGGCCGCGTCTGTCTTGTCTGTTTGCGATAAACTCAAAAACTACTGAACGGATTTTCATGCGGTTTTACTAAATGATGTAGGTAGTGTAGTGACTCCTGAGGAAGGTTAAGGTGTATAATAAGTTGAGGTTTAATATATATATTTATAGAAATATGACGATAATTGTTGAAGAGGTCGGCAAAAATTAAGCAAGAGCGTTTATGTGCTATACTAGCGCCGCCAATCGAAAAAAATCATAGTGCTCAAATAAAGGCAAAATTGTGAATTGTGTTCTTCTAGTGTACTCCTAGGAAGCTTTGGTACTGTTTATTGCTTAAACAATATTTTATATCCTGTCGTTTAGTTTATTGCCAAAAGTGGCCACTTTTAGCAATAAAAACTAAACGACAGAGTAGAAAATATTGTTTACGCGATAAAGAGTACCACAAAGCTTCTTCGGAGTAGGTACACTAGAAGAACACAATTTACAATTTCATCTTTATATACCTAAGGACTATGATTTTTTTTTCGAAACAGCCAAAAAGAAGCATCAATGAATCACATCTTGAAAGCGTTTGCGATAGATTTTGAAATTAGACAATTAGACCCCGGGTGGGTCCCGTCTCCGTCCCGGCCACCTGGCAACCCTACCTCCAGTGGTCATTTACTTAAGGCAGCCAATAGAATTATTAATATAAGATTCTTGAGGCAGCCATATCATAAATAACGTTTGACTGATGGAAGAACAACTGACAGCAAAACCTACCGTGCGTTATGACTGCCAACGTCTTTTCAGGGGTGGGCAGTTTCCGTAGACAGAGAATATACATATATGGTAGGCAGAGCTCACCCTCCCGCCTCCCCCCTTCCTTAGCCCAAAAGGGTAAACGTACGAGATGTTCGCTTAGGCCAGTGTGGCCTTATTATATTAGGCGAATTATCGTTGGGTTTTATAGTTAGTTACATAAATACATACTTTGTCTCCGATAGTTGGCGTGAACTTTTAACGAATTACCAAATAGATATTAACGAGGTAGGTAGGTACCTAAGTATGTAGGCACCGTGAATATATATTTAGCAAATAGTAAAAGTCAAAATTCAAGGTGAGCTGGTGCCCGACGACATGGCGGCGATGCTGTGGCCTGTGTCATGCTGACTGTTAAGTATTTATTTATTGCTTTATTATGGATATTTGCCAACGAAACATAGTAGTATGACCGAAACTTACGCGGTATGATATTATTATTATAGCGATTTGTGAATGTCAAGATGGCAGGATATCGCCTGGTTTTTAACCGACTTCAAAAAAGGAGGAGGTTATCAGTTCGTCTGAATTTTTTTTTTTTTTTGTTACCTCATAACTTTGTCAATCTCAAACCGATTTTAAAAAATATTTTTTTGTTTGAAAGCATATAGTTACAGATTGGTCCCATTGTCATAAGATCACGATCTGATGATGGGATCCTGGAGAAATCAAGGGAACTCTTCAAATATTATAGGCACACCTATAGCGATTTTGCTATTTTCATAAGTAACTCGTGCATTTGCTTTCGAAAAGTACCATTTTGGTGAAGTGGAACTGATGATGAAGACCATAGATGATCACCGGAACTATTCAATAGGTACTAAGCTAAGTATCTCACTGGTGCGATACGATTACTTTAATACGGTTGCTAGGCTATTTATGTTGTTCGTCATAATGCAATGGTGAAGTGGAGCTGATAGTGAAGTACCAGGAGAACTCCTCAAGAATTAACGCCCCTGCGTCGGGAAAACCAGTATTTTGTAAAAGGTGATGAGCCATTGACATAAGACTATTGTAACTTAGATAATATCGTCGCTAAATATACTATACTTACACAAAAAGTTAAATATAAAAAAATAACTTTGGGTCTACCCATGTTTTATCTACCTAGATAATATACTTAAGTACTGAATAAGATAATATAAATAAACTTAAGTAATTATCTACCAAATACAGAAGGTACTTACTATTTACTAACACTAAAAATAAAAAAATAAAAAATGATTAAAAAACAAAAAACCGACTTCAAAAAAGCTGAAAATGAAAACAAAAAAGCTTTTAGAATAAAAAAAGATGATGAACTTCAGCCCCACCCGACTTCAATAGACGTGTTTTATTACAATGATATTCGTATTTAGTGATTTGAAGATTATTTCTTGCTTTTTAGAGGTATTTAATTTTAAAGCTTTTTTGTTTTCATTTTCAGCTTTTTTGAAGTCGGTTTTTTTAGAACTAAAAGAATTAAAAGCGGGAGATTCAGTATGGGTATGGGATCTAAGGAAATATGGTATCATAGTAAGAAAGGCGAAGGAACCAAGATCTTATTTTGTGTTAGTTAATGGGACAACTTATAGGAGGAATCGTTGGTATTTGACACCAGCCCCTTTTAGAATATTTAATTTATTATCCCTAACGAACTCCATGACATTTATGCATAACTCTCTTTTTCTGAAGAAGTATGAATTAGAGGTGCCCTGGATAACGCATCTGCTACAACCAATTTTTTCCCTGCAACATAATTTACTTTATATCGATATCTCATTAGTTGTAATCTAAATCTGAGTAATCTTGGTGTCAAATCATCTAAAGGTTTTGTTTGTAATATCTGAACTAGAGGTTTATGATCAGTTTCTAATAATACATCTATACCTATAATAAAATCTTTAAACCTAGACACTGCCCATGCCAATGCCAAACACTCTTTTTCTATTTGTGCATAGTTCTTTTCTGTTTTATTCACCTTAAACCATAAATTATATAAATAAACTACTCCACTCTAAACAACCAGTCTAGGCCCGCCGTTGCCCAGAGGCAACGGTCGCGAGGTCCGTACCTTGTCAAGCACCGCCGTTGCCTGGGGGACTCAGAGGTGACTCAGAGATCGCACGCCTTATTGTCTATGAAATAGGGTTTAGAATTGAATAGACAATAAGGCGTGCGATCTCTGAGTCACCTCTGAGTCCCCCAGGCAACGGCGGTGCTTGACAAGGTACGGACCTCGCGACCGTTGCCTCTGGGCAACGGCGGGCCTAGACAGGTAATTGATATTTTTCTAAAACCAGCGAAATAGGTGATCAGTTTAAAAAAAACGCTGGCCCAACCCAACACATACATAATCTCAGAAATAAAAGGTCTTTAGTAGCAATAACTTTTATTTTCTGTATTTTTCCCGAAAATCGCCATAAGCTATTGAAAAAAAAGTTGTATGAAAGTTGGCGTACAAATTAGTAAAATATAACTTACTAGATTCATTAGCTTATTTATTATTTATTAGCATTAAAAAGGTATAAACCTTCGATCAAGAATACACTAGATGTCCGGTCAGAGACTCAAAAATGGCACACCAAATAGCGTCCCACTTACAAACAGGGCGCTTATTTTGCAAAAAGTAAGTGTTAAAAGATGTGTGTTTTGTACTAAATAAGCTTATTTTGTACAAAATAAGGGATATTAAATGTGAGTTTTAACAAAATAAGAGGTGATTATGTACAAAATAAGCGCAAAGTTTGTAAGGGGACGCTATTTGAGGTGCCATTTTTGCGTACTGTAATCAATGATATTAATTGACTGTAATACCTAGTTCATGAAGCGTTATCTAGGATATTCTTGATCGAAGGTATAAATGTTATTAACTTTCCCAGCTGATTTAAAAAAAAAACAGCAAAAGAGCGCTCTAGGTCAAATTTTTAATTTTTATTTGTTAATTGAATTCAGCTCGAAAGTCAACAGTGTTACCTACACTGTAAATAAAAGAAATATGTAAATATTGATAAAGTTTAACACAAAAAAAACCTGCCAAGTGTGAGTCGGACTCGCGCACGAAGGGTAATATAAGAAATTTTGCTTTTTCTTTATTTTATGTTATAATTTCTTCTTTGTTTTCTTTTGATTCATTCTAACAAAATGACAACATGACCTAGTGAGGACATGACCTTATAATAAGGACATGACCTAGTGGGACTAGATGTATTGTGAACTATTGTCAGGAGGTCTTTGATGTGAATGTAGGTAGGTGACGACTTGAAACTGAAAATATTTGTTTTCTTTTGGGGTGTTTTTGGAAGGTCTAAATTGGCAAAAAAAGGAAGGAACCGAAGCGAAGCGAGGGCGGGTCGCTAGTAACAAATAAATAAATGTTTGGACAATTTCACACAGCGCCATCTAGCCCCAAACTAAGCAAAGCTTGTAATATGGGTGCTAGACAATGATATACTACTTTATATACTTTTTTAATATACATTATACATAGTAACACCCAGACCCGTCACAGAAATTAAAATACATCATTTCAATTTCTGCCCGGCCGGGAATCGAACCCGGGACCTCTTGCGTGGTAGGCGGCATGTTGACCACTGCACCACTCAGGTCGTCAATTAAACATCAACTAAAATGTTAATAATCGTCTATTTCCGTGTGTTATACTTTAAGGCGGTTGTATGACCGAAAATGGCGCCCTCAGAAGTTTTTAGTTAATAAGTTATTAATAGAAAAAGATTTTTATCTACACTCACAACGTAATGTTCCAAATATGAATTCAAAAAAGGTAATATAAAGACGTACTTTATTTTCGTGAATAGGTAAAATTAAAAAAAAAAACTCATTACGATGCAGTCAGCTGCATCATAAAATAACTTTTTTTCTCATTACGATACAGGGCGAATCCAAGAAGAAGGTAGTGCCGTGATATTTAAAAAAAAAACGATATTTTCCCACATAATTTCCATGATTAAAATATGATTAAAATGCACTCTATGGTGATCGATCACTTATTGCGATTAGTTTGCAAGAATGCACTCATCTCAATATTTTTTTCTAATGGAATGCGCGCCATTTTTAGAGCATTACAAAAAAAGTTTTGAATTTTGATTTTAATTTTTACATTTTGTTATACTGAATTTCGTAGGTGTTTTTATTCTTGCTTAAAAATGTGAAAAAGATTGACTCTGCAAAATTACTTGAGATGCAGCTAAGGAAATGACTTATTACAAGGTAGGCACATAGCTAATTCAACCAAAGTCTCTCTCTCTTTTCTAACGTTGATCTTTTATTTAGTAGGTACAATCCCAAATGTATGAGTGTAGATAAAGTAGTGTATGAAACTGCACATAACTAGGTATTAAAACACTCGTGTGATACTATTAAAAACCTCGCCTACGGCTCGGTTTTTAAACACACACTCATGTTTTAATACCCCTCATTATGTATCAGTATCATAAACTACTATAATAATGTTTATCGTGGAGATTTTAGGGCCCATGGTCTAGTACGGCCACTTTTAGCAGTTTTGCTATCTACTTCTAGCAGTGACTACGAGGGAATGTAACGATACCGTCTAAAAATACTAGACTGTGGGCCCTAAAATCTCCACGATAAACATTTTTAAAATTGTGTATTAGAATTATAATATTAAATATAATTCACAGCGGCGCCAAGAAAAGCGCCGCGAAAGTGGCGGCGCGGCCACAGAATATATAATAGTACGGCTACCGTGCGTGTCTCAGTTTGACAAGGTTCCATCCCATTCTCATCGCGCGATTATTGATAGGCTTGTCTGTTTTTTTAGCAAAAATACTTTAAAATCCTTAACTTTGATACTAGGTACACACAACAGCACCTCAGAAATACATGTTGACCTTGAGACCGCCTTTATGCCCTACGTAATAAAAGCTGTTTACGCAGTTTAACTGTATAACCTGACATGCTGTCGTGCGTACCTACTTGCAGGGACAGGAATACCGGTATTTTCTGGGTAACGTTATCGTATAACGTTATCAGTAACGTTATAACGTTATACAAATAACGTTACTGATAACGGTAAAAAATACCGGTATTAGTATCGGTAATTATTAAGTTGTCTTTTTCTTGTAACGTTACCCTATTAACGTTAGAGATATCGGTAATTGAGTAACGGTAATGGTAACGTTACTCAAGTCCGTAGCCGGCCGGCATGGCTTTGTCGGTCAGTTGAAAAACGAATGTACTTGCGCAGAGCAACGGAGGGGATCTCGAGGGGGGTCGGGCGGGGCGGCTCGCGGTGCCCAAACTCGCGGTGCCCAAACTCGCCGAGTTTGGGCACCGAACGTTTGCGGCCGCCGACGCGACCGAGTAAATTACGAGTGACTTGTAATATCTTTGCGAGTGACTTTTATAAGAATCGTTTATTACAATGTAAAGTCCATTCGCTCAGATAGTGTCGGTACACCCGCAAGCACTTGTGTTCAGAGACAGGAATACTGGTATCAAACACACCTTTCACTGCGGCATTTCTATGTAAACTGCCGAAATCCAAATTGACTTGCGGGTGTACGCCGCATGCGGTATCCTTTGTTTATGCGGCGGCGTCCTTTGACAAGGAGCGGCACGTGCAAAGGCGGCGTGATAAAAGGGCGACACTATCTAACCGAACGGACTTTAATTAAATGGTGCACACTTGTTCTGTGTACGGATGTGCCTCGACGGCGACATATAATAAGGCCTTAAGATTTCTTAGATTTCTCCGTGATTCGTCGTAAGTTTATTTATACCTATATGTAAGTAATTTCGTATTAGGTAGGTACCCGTCGCGTCGTGTGCATAGTTTTATAGTTAAATTGAATTGTGGCTAAATAATAACTTCAAGTAGCTTTGTGCAAAAAATACTTTCGGCATAATTATTTGGTTATTATAAAATTTATAAATCTGTTCAATTAAGATTGTATGTATTAACATCGCCTTTTTATGGTTGGTTTTAACATAAACGAATGTTCTGTTTCCGAGAAATTTTACAAATAAATAAGACCAGAAACCGTTTTTTTTTACATCAAAGGTTCAATACTTGCAATTAAATCTATTGTGTATTATTTCTAGTACATAGTATATATTTTTTTCCATGATAGCTTCACGCGCGTAATCTTTCAATAATTTGAATTGAAAATTGGAATTTGACCCACCTTAGCGCCTTAACGACTACACAATCTTTTGACGTAGGTAACCGGGATCACGCCAGGCAAGCTCCGCGCTTTAGGTACCTACGCTACCTAACTAGGTACCTACCTAACTAACAAATTTTGTATTTACGTACCTGGTACCTAAATAGATTATTAAATATTATAGTATTTACTTATAGCTAGTTTGATAAATAGGTACCTAGCTACAGTTCTGTTTAGAAGATCAAGTGTAGCTTTGACAAGTACCTAGGTACCTACCTTTTTCCAACCTACATAAGCAACTAAGTAAATAGGCATACCTATAACTTTAAGTTAAATATTCAGATCAATTATATTCTAAAGAAGACAATCGAAACGGCGTCAGAAGAGATGAGAGCTACGCGATAGAACGAGAGAAAACTTTCTGAATTACGCTTTATTGCGTCGGAGCAAGAGTCGCTATTTTATTAACACGTTTTTATTAGGTTGCTTTCGCGTTTGTTTCTCCGCAAAGTTTGCGAACGATTTTATCCTAGCTTCCCGATGAGCTAGAGACTTGAAACTTTGAACATAGGTCAGAATTGGAAGGCAATGCAATATTATGGTGTCATTGAGCTGATCTGATGATGAAATCGGAAGAAGGCCACAGGAACTCTATGATGAAACCATACAGCCCCATCGTGTTTGGGCTCGTTAGCATCGTCTTGACGAGTACTCTAATGGGAGACGAGGTCCAGGGTCTGATGATGAAGCCGAAAGGTCATGCCATAGGAACTCAATATTGAAACCGTGCAACCCCATCAAATTTGGGCTCGTTTGAATCGTCTTGACGAGTTCTTTGTTGGGAAATAGTTTCCAGGGTCTAATGATGGAGCCGGAGGAAGGCCATAGAAACTCTATGATGAAACCATACAACCCCATCGAGATTGGGCTCGTTTGAATCATCTTGACGAGTACTTTGTTGGGAAATAGTTTCCGAGGATCTGATGATGGAGCCGGAGGAAGGCTATAGAAACTCTATGATGAAACCATACAACCCCGTCGTGTTTGGGCTCGTTAGCATCGTCTTGACGAGTACTCTAATGGGAGACGAGGTCCAGGGTCTGATGATGAAGCCGAAAGGTCATGCCATAGGAACTCAATATTGAAACCGTGCAACCCCATCAAATTTGGGCTCGTTTGAATTGTCTTGACGAGTTCTTTGTTGGGAAATAGTTTCCAGGGTCTGATGATGGAGCCGGAGGAAGGCCATAGAAACTCTATGATGAAATCATACAACCCCATCGAGATTGGGCTCGTTTGAATCGTCTTGACGAGTACTTTGTAAATAGTTTCCGAGGATCTGATGATGGAGCCGGAGGAAGGCTATAGAAACTCTATGATGAAACCATACAACCCCATCGTCTTTGGGCTCGTTAGCATAGTCTTGACGAGTACTCTAATGGGAGACGAGGTCCAGGGTCTGATGATGAAGCTGAAAGTCCATGCCATAGGAACTCAATATTGAAACCATGCAACCCCATCGAGTTTGGGCTCGTTTGAATCGTATTGACGAGTACTTTGTTAGGAAATAGTTTCCAGGGTCTGATGATGGAGCCGGAAGAAGGCCACTGGGACTCTGTAATAAAACCATGCAACCCTATCGAGTTTGGGCTCGTTTGAATCGTCTTTACGAGTGCTCCGATAGGAGATGGTATATTTTTAGTCTTAGCTCGTTAACTAAAAAGCAGAAAATAAAAATTAGTGAAAAAAAAAACTTTTTTAAAAACACGTTTTTCAAACGAATCAAATTATTACAAAAAAAATCGGACTAAAAACATTAAAACGGACTAGTAAAAACAGACTAAAAAGTAAAAAATATTTTTTTCTGTAAATATTTATAACCCTATACCTATTTTAAATCTAAAAACGTGGGGCGCATTTTGTAAAATTTATCATCCATAATATTGTCTCTAGCATGCGCCCCACGTTTTTAGATTTAAAATTTCTGTAGGTATAGGGTTATAAATATTTACAGAAAAATTTATTTTTTACTTTTTAGTCTGTTTTTACTAGTCCGTTTTAATGTTTTTAGTCCGATTTTTTTTGTAATAATTTGATCCGTTTTTATATAATGATCTTGCGGAGTGTCCCTTCTGTATCTACTTATACTATCTGTGCCCTGGACCAACAGTTAAACGTGCCTTCCGAAGCACTGAGATAAACAAAATCGGTTGAGGACTCGAGGCGGTCACCCATCCAAGTACCTACTTACCGAAAAACAGCGAAGTTGCTTAATTAACTTTTGCGATCGTTAAAAACTAGCGATCACAACTAGGTACGCCGCGACCACCTCACTTAGATTTTTGTTATTTTATAATTTACCTATATGCCTGCCTATGACTGAATCCATCCTTGAAATATTACCCAGCACTGGGATCCCTGGGTCTTCCCTCACTGGGTCTGGGAGGGACAAGGCTACTAAAGAAAAGAAGAAGTACATGTACTATGGGCAACAGCGTCGATTAACCAGTTTGCAACAAATTTCGTGTGCGTGCGTATCACCCATACACGAACTAAACGTATGGTCACAGTTTTATTATTATACTGTGGTATGGTTGTGAGTTGTGACAGCGCGGCGGCACGCAAGCGATTTTGACCTTAGGAGTGGTTAAGCGACGCTGTTGCCCATTGTACCTACTTAGGTAAGTAGGTAGTACAGACCTACTTAGTTAGGTAAGTAATTTATTCAATTAATGAAGTCGGGTAAGTAGGTAGGTTTACACACATTTAATATTTTGTTGCACACTAGACACGTAGAATTTTTATTTTCATCTGCTATCGTAAAGTATCGGTATACTTTATTCTGTTTCTTCCGTCCCATTTTTCGTAATTATTACCACAAACAGAACTTTAATTAAACAGATTGTAAACAGCGCGATGCGCGTGCACTTATTTATAGACGTCGAGTAGAGTAAGTAAATAAGCAAACAATAACGCGCCGCGCGCGAGAGGGGCGGGGCGAGGGGGTGTCGTGCGTGCGGGCGGATGCGCGGGCGGGGCGGTCGGCGCAGCAAGTAAGGGTCGCTAAATTAACGTTAAAAATACCGTTATCAGGTCGCAAAATTAACGTTAAAAATAACGTTATCATAATAACGTTATGGTATCGGTATTTTAGTAACGTTACTTGATAAGTAGCGGTATTTCGTGAGTAACGTTACGATAACGAAATGTTTTGGTCAGATACCGGTATTATTTGGATAACGGTATCCGTCCCTGCCTACTTGATTGGTTACGTCGCGTCGTCATCGTGGTGTTATACAAGGTTAAACTCTGTGGTGGGTGTGGCAATTTATTGGTCTGCAGGGTTGCGTTCAGAACGTTTAAGCGTCGGTTGTTTGGTTGTTTTTTAACTCGCTCTAAGGTTTGGAACGACCAAGAACTTTAAATGTCAATGTCAATACAAATTCTTCATTTTCCATTTGGAATACGAATAATTTAAACTTTTCTTTATACTAAATCAAATAAAATCCGTTTTTTGAGGATCTACCATGATTATTTTAAAAATTAGACATAAAAACATCAAAAATACAAAATAATGTCAAATGACATTGACATTTTTTCTATAGACAAACGTCAGAGCGTTTTACAACCATCATTTTTGATGGTTGTTTGGTTGCAACGCTCTGACGTTTGGAACGACACGGTTGTGTCAACCGAACGTCACGCTTAAATGTTTGGAACGACGTTAGAGCGTTCGGTTGTGATTAGGTTGCACTCGGAGTGTAGGTTTGGAACGCGCCTCAGGGTTGCGTTCAGAACGTTTGAGCGCCGGTTGTTTGGTTGTTTTTTAACTCGCTATAAGGTTTGGAACGACCAAGAACTTTAAATGTCAATGTCAATACAAATTCTTCATTTTCCATTTGGAATACGAATAATTTAAACTTTTCTTTATACTAAATCAAATAAAATCCGTTTTTCGAGGATCTACCATGATTATTTTAAAAATTAGACATAAAAACATCAAAAATACAAAATAATGTCAAATGACATTTTCTATGGAACAAACGTCAGAGCGTTTTACAACCATCATTTTATATACTATATCTATGATCATTTTAGATCCCCTTTTAATATACTATATCTATGTTTTAGATGGTTGTTTGGTTGCAACGCTCTGACGTTTGGAACGACACGGTTGTGTCAACCGAACGTCACGCTCAAATGTTTGGAACGACGTTAGAGCGTTCGGTTGTGGTTAGGTTGCACTCGGAGTGTAGGTTTGGAACGCGCCTCTGGACTGGAACCTGCCTGCCTAGCATGACCGATTTATATCGCGTGATATAGCGTTTTATCACGTTTAACTGTCAAAAAGACAATGGAGTTTGACAGTTGAGTGTCGATAAAATGCTATATCACGCGATATAAATCGGTCATGCTAGGCAGGCAAGAGAGAAGATTGTAGTTCATGGCTGGACTGGAACGTACCATTGATTGTGACACACCACCATAGCCTTCTATATTTTCCAAGCCATGAAGTGAGCAGAACGGCAACATCGCATGTGGTCAAGTACGGGGTCTAACAGTATTTTAATTATTATTTATTATTTGTTTTTCCTATATTATCTTTAAACTAGTTTTAAATTGTGATGTAAGATTATTTCAATAAAGATTTTATATTTATTAGAGAAGATTTTAATTTTTTTATTTATATTATTTATTTATTTATTAGGACATGAGGTTTGAACCAAATTGTTTGACCTTCTCGGGGTCCTTTAGTACGATGAGCATTTTGATCTAGGCCTTCTCTAGCAATGAATCTTACATCGTTGGAAAAAAACCTTTTATTGTATGACAGCAAACGTCAACTATTAGTACTTTGAGAGTTAAATCGCTCTGAAATCAACCTAATTTTATAACATTAATGACCTAAAACTCCGAAAATACTAACTATTGATAAAAAGTATGTTTACAGCAAATATTTTTTATATAAAAACCTTTCTAATGATATACCATTCAATGCTAGAGGTGGGGTAGATCAACACCCATAGACAATAAACCAGTTTTATACTTTAATAACCTTTAACTCCAAAAGTATTAACAATTGATATAAAGTATATTAATAGCAAATATTCGTCTTTAAAAGACCTTTCTAATGCTATATCATTTATAGCTAGAGGAAGTGTTAATCAATGCTCTGCTGAAAAAAATCAACAAAAAAGATGACATCTTTGACAGTCATTTTTTCCTGGTTAAAATTGATATTTTTCTTATTGTTTAATATATAAAGAACTTCAATAAAAGAACTACATTATTTTCAACACCACCCAATCACTACGACAGAAAATATCGACCTTTTAAAATTGAAATATTCCCATACATTTAGTATGGAGACTGACCGGCGACATGACCACGAACTGACAGTAATACACGTTGCCAAACTTATGTTCATGGCTTGTAAATGAAGAAGGCTATGACAGAACGCAACCCGTGCTCTGCTGTGTGCCGGCCGGCCATTTTGATTATTATCGATCGACGGATGTTATGTTAATTTGTTTTGTCTTGTCAAAGTTGCGTGATTTGGTGGAATCGAAAGAGCTTGAAAAATCTTAAAAAATAAGTGCAGAACTCTCTCATGCCAAAATACCATGGCTAAATCAGGGAGTAACTATAACGAAGATTTATTTGAGTATATAAAGGTCAGTGAAGATGAAGATGAATCAAATGCTGTTGAAATTCCTTGCGAATTGGATGGCACTCTCCTGCTCTCAACACTCGTAGCTCAATTTCCCGGCGCATCTGGATTAAAATATCGCCACACTGATAGTAAATGTGTTCGTGGAATTCGTTTGAGTGATGGTAAGTTGCATCCTCCTGGTGAAGTTAGTTGGGGCAAACATTTATACGTTTGTGTTTTTCCTAAAGAAAATAAACGTAAAATGGAGGATGTTTCACCTGAAAACTCTGCTGCAAAAACCAAAAGATTAGAGAAAAAGCTTACCTGTTCAGACTTAATATGTCTTGGGTTGCCCTGGAAGACTACTGAGGATTCTATAAAACAGTACTTTGAGCAATTTGGTGAAGTAGTCATGGTACAGTTAAAAAGAGATAAAAATGGATCTTTCAAAGGATTTGGTTTCATAAGGTTTGCCACTTATGCCTCTCAGATGCGAGCTCTAGCACAGAGACACAATATTGATGGTAGATGGGTGGATGTTCGTATTCCTAATTCCAAAGAAGGAGTTGTGCCCCAAATGCCTTGTAAAGTGTTTGTTGGAAGGTGTACAGAAGACATGACAGCAGATGACCTAAGAGAATATTTTTCAAAGTTTGGTGAAGTAACCGATGTATTTGTGCCCCGTCCTTTCAGAGCCTTTGGATTTGTCACATTTTTAGATCCAGAGGTAGCCCAAAGTCTCTGTGGAGAAGATCATGTCATCAAAGGTGCTTCTGTATCAGTTTCTAGTGCTGCACCAAAAATAAAAAGTAAATCAAATCAGAATTGGAAAGATGATTCTTATGGCAATAACAACTGGGATGGAAACAGGTCCGGTCCGTCAGGAGGCTCCAACAGTAGTGGAGGCAATAGCAATATTGATTCCCTTAACATGCAGAACTTAGGCATCAACCCCAATGGAGGTCCACCAGCTAATTTCAACTTGCCAATAAGTCTTGTCGCTGCCGCCCTGAACCAAGCAGGCTGGGGTGGCTTCTTAGGTGGTCCTAGTGGTAATCAAGGTCCAAATAACTGGCAAGGGCCACCACAAGGCAGTTCAGGTAAAAACTGGAATAGTAATCAAAATTGGGGACAGAATGGGCCACCACCCTCATGGAACCAAGGGGGCAATCAAGGCTGGAACGGCGGCGGTGGCGGGGGGAGTGGGGGAGGTGGAAGTGGAAGTGGCAAGGGCAACTGGAATCAGGGTAACAACTGGTCAAATAGCCAGGGAGGCTGGAATGGTAATGGGGGTGGTTCTGGACCCAATGGAGGATGGAACAACAAGCCCCAGACATGAGGTGAGCCTAAGTTGAGGGTTGTCATATCAGGGATGCCTGTTTGGTTAGTTTAATCTTGTGAGTGTTAATTTAAGCAAAATTCATACAATGTTTATGAACTTGTCATTAGTTATGTTTTAGTGATTAAATATCACGTAGCACTTTCTTTATGTTTTTGAATGCATTGGATTTTGATGCAGATTGTAATAGAAGTAAGATGACTAGAGCAGTGTGTAATATTAAGGTGCAGCGTGAAGAGTTTTAAATAAATGAGTATGTTCTTGAGATGGATGTTTTTATTAGATTTTACTGAATGGTTATCATTATCACTTAACACAGACTGATGCTAAAATGTCTCCAGAAAGTTATATTGGATGAATGTACTTTTTTGCCTGTGGATGGGTCCATAAGTTTTAGGAAGTGAACAGACAGAATGCCATATGATTATAGTGTGCACATCTGTGTGTGTGTATCTCCGTTCTTGTAGCCATAACAGTGCAAGTTCCTGAAGTGAGATGAGCGTCCAAGAACAAGTGGGTGCGAAGGAAGAAAACAGCCATCACGGGTGAGTGAGCTGTGAAGTTGTGGTATGATCTGCTCTAGGTTTAATGAGTACAATGAGTGAATTACCTCTAAATGTGTATTGTCAACAACACTCTAGGGCGTCGCCAGGCTATGGCCCAGGGGGGGGGGGGGGGGGCACAAGTATTAAAGAGGATGAGAGAAATATGAATTGTAAGTAGGGTCAAGAGTACATAACGTATGCGGAATAAAATCTGGACACATTTTAAACCTCCCCTTAATGTTTTCTAACTTTCCAAAATTAAATTAAAACACTGTCAAAATGTTGACAGTTTAGTATAGTTCACGTCATAATTTCATACCAAGCTAAAAGCATTTGTGGAAATGATGACAAATCCAGAAGAAAGGCGCCGTGAAACTGTGTGTAAATTTTATGATGAACACCCGCACTGGCCAAAATCTAGTGTTATGAGGCATTTAACGGAAATGGGGGAGAGTCGAAGTACTATTTACAGTATTTTGTCATCCTATGCCATAAAAAGACCACTTGTAGAAAACCAGGTTCTGGTAAAACTTCCAGTTTAAGTTCCAGTGGACAATGTTCTGGTAAAACTTCAAGTTTATGTTCCAGTGGACAATAACGTAAAATATATAGAGCACACAAAGTTTCCAAAGAAAGTTTTATTTTAAGTTGCGAGTCTGCGCGTAATTTCCAAACCAGTATTTTTTTAGTCTAGTTTAGCCGTTAATGCCAACCGATATATTGAATGCTGCTTGCCTTACGTGCAGGATTTTATTAAAGAAAAGCATGTATTTTGGCCGGATTTGGAGTCCAGTCACTACTCCAAGAGAACACTGGACCAAATGGAGCAGTTAGGCATCCCATACATACCAAAGACGGAAAATCCGCCAAACGTTCCCCAACTTCGGCTGATTGAAGATTTCTAAGCTAATTTGCAAAGATGAGTATATTCCAATAATTTTCGCCTTAAAAATATTGAGAGTTTAATTCGAAAAATAAAATTAGAGTTAAATAAAATGCCAACATTTCCTTTTTATCGGCCATGGAGAACGTACCATTGAAGTGCCGTAAGGCTGCACATATGGGAGTAAACTTTATTCTGCATTAATTATGTTGAAAAAGTAATTAAATAAATAAATAGTAGTAAAAATAAAATATAGTTTTTTTTTAATCAAAAGTCACTTTGAATTTTGTCTAGATTTCATTCCACATACGTTATCTAGTGAATTTAATTAAGTTTTGAGATTCGGGATTCATCGGAAAAGCAAGTCAATTGCACGGCCTCCTTAGGACTTTGGTTACTTTGCAGTTGGCTATATTTCTTAACCTCTAGGGGGGCAGCTGCCCCTCCCTGCCCACACTTAGGGACCGACGCCCTTGACAACACTATTGGACGACACCACTGAGGTGTTGTTTTCAATATTATTTTGGTAACCACAACAGTAGTGAAGTTCTAATATTAAACTTGCATTTATCGATTTCAATTATTTATCATTCGTAAGATCACGACATGACATGTTACACATCACTAGTGAGCAGTGGTGTGGTTACAAAATAATTGTAAACGACACCCCAGTGTTGTCGTCCAGTGGTGTTGACAATGCACATAATTATTACACAAGTAAGGGATTACAAGGGTGCTTATATTGAAATGATGTGGTTATGAAACATGGTTATTTTGTTGAAGTTAATTTTATAACATTTTTGTGTTTGTTTATTGTCATTAATTTATTATAATAGTTTGTTTCAGATTTCTTTGGTATGCTAAAAAGTAATCTTTTTTTTTTCAGATATAAAAATCTTCAAAGTTGGTATTATTACAGCGTCAGAGATATGTTTGACCCATTAGTGGATTGTACAACCAATGTTCGCCACCATGTTGCGATGAGGGGTTTGTAGAATGTTATAAAAGCTCAAAGAGACAAAGACTATAGCTTGGAACACTATTAACCTTTGGAGCCTTCAAACATTTTTTTTGAGACAGAACTCAAAACTGTAAAGGTAATTATTTCACTTTAAATATTCATTCTAAAAGAACATTAGTCCTAGCTTACTATGTACGATTGGCAACTCACGTGCTTCATTTACCACTTTGCAGAAAATATAATGTGCGCGTATCGCCCCTGCACGAACTAAACGCATGTTGTACGTATACGTAAACGTATGGTGACGGCCGGCTCGGCGTGCAAGCGATTTTAACCTTAGGAGTGGTAAAGCAGAAGTGTTGTCGATAATACAGTCAACGGCACGCTTGACTACCATGACAGGGTAATCATATTCGTTCAATTTTATACTTAAAATTGAAAAAAAAAATGCAAATTGTTGACAGTTACATATAACCTGATGTGCTGTTGACTGTACATACTTACAGTCTATTTTTTCCAGGAATACATAATTATTATGACAATGACTTATCATCACCAACATGGAAGTTAATTATACAATGTGAAGTACTAATCAAAGTGTTTTATTGACATTATAGCATATTAACACTGGACTGGGTTGAAGTTGAAAAGTTGAAAGTTGTTGTTGAAGTGTCTACATGAGCCTAACAGGAGCCCAATAGCAAGTCAGTGCTGGACTGATTTACTGTACTGCTATGTTAATCACCACATATAAACCAGTCATTTGTCAAGTCAGTGCAGCTGACTAACCACTCGTTATATTTTCGGCCACAGCCGGCACAGTAAGACACTGCCGATCCTATCTACATGTACCCAGTTACTAGAGCTGCAATAAGGGCTTGTCCACGTGACCACGTCACGACACGTCAACGTGGAACGGTGCGTTATCGCGTCGTGCTAAAGCACGGTCGCCGCGTCGAAAACTAGTGGTCGGAGTACGAGCTCAAAATCAATGGAAGACCGCAAATCGATTGAATCGATCGTAAAAACAAGACTATATCCATATTTAGAAAGAGACTGCTATTTCTCTAGTACGTGAGCGTGAGTGAAGACTGTATCGGAATTTTACTAGGCACATTAACGTGTAACGTTGCGGCGTCGTAAATTTGCACGTCACGTCAACGCACCGCGTCGCGACACCGCACCGTTCCACGTTGATGACGTCGTGACGTGGTCATGTGGACAGGCCCTAAGGAGAGAGGGGGTGGGAGAGGAAAAGAGGGGTAGCGCCTGCATTGGTGTTTCAAGAGATTTTTTCCAGGAGAGGCCTGGCCCCCGGTTCCAGCTAGGGTATGATAGGGACCCGCCAAATCATCACGTAAAAACGGCAGATCTGATTTTGATGAGATTTATCCACGCGGACGAAGTCGCGGGCAGAAGCTAGTTTAGTTGACTATAAAATACGAGAACAGACAATAGGCATTCGTCCATGCAATAGGGTAAACATATAGTGAACGTCGAGATGGCGGGATACCGCCTGGTTTTTGAAATATTTCATGGATATAGTGCCATTTGGTGCCTAAGTTCAAAAAATTCTTCCATTAATAGTTTCAAAGATATTCAGCATTGCTGGTTTATTATGTAAGTGCTTACGTACGGAAACAAACTAGCACTAAAACGTAGTGATTATATTATCTTTGACCAGTACGACCTAACTCCTTGATAAACTATAGGAGCAATAAAATATATAACCAGCACATTGCTATGTTCTCTTATGCAGGAGTTTCCGAAGCTAAATCATAAAACCATTTTATTTCATAATTACAATTCAAAAATGAATTATAATGATTTAAACGTGAAGGCACTAAAACGCACTAAAATCGTATGTGTTTGTTAAACCGCCAAGACAACTGATTATCGATTGCCAGTGGTTATCCCGCCATTTTGATATCAAGATGGCGGGACAACCAGCTATCCTGAATATCTTTGAAACTATTAATGGCACAATTTTTTTAACATAGGCACCAAATGGGCACTATATGCTAGCCATGAAATATTTCAAAAACCAGGCGGTATCCCGCCATTATGACATTAACCCATAATAGCTTTCGTGGAATAGCAGCCGGACACATCGGCCGCTGTTGCAAATAAACAGTTATTCAAAAGCCTGCCACCCTAAGGTGGATACCTAACGCGTGTTCATCTATCCACCCTATCAAACTATTAAGTATGGAATAATAAACGGAATAAGCCGTATTTTTTGTCACAGTTTGCGGTCTGCACACAAGTATAAAAGATAAACTAACTTAGCTTATAGTCCGTAAGCCCGCGACAATATTGCCTACGTCATATGACATCACGAGGAAATGCATGGCACACGGTCAAAAATGTTGTGCAGAGCGAGGATCGGAAGATTATCGCAAATAAAATTGGCCGGAAGCTTGAGAAAATCCTTCACTTCCGGTTAAAAATCACTTTTGAAGGACTTCTGGGCAGATATGGCTTGGCACTCATTTATTCTCAAACACACTATTATTTCAAAATGTTTATAATAATTTTCGTCAAGATGTCACATGACGTAGGAACAGGGACGGATACCGTTATCCAAATAATACCGGTATCTGACCAAAACATTTCGTTATCGTAACGTTACTCACGAAATACCGCTACTTATCAAGTAACGTTACTAAAATACCGATACCATAACGTTATTATGATAACGTTATTTTTAACGTTAATTTTGCGACCTGATAACGGTATTTTTAACGTTAATTTAGCGACCCTTACTTGCTGCGCCGACCGCCCCGCCCGCGCATCCGCCCGCACGCACGACACCCCCTCGCCCCGCCCCTCTCGCGCGCGGCGCGTTATTGTTTGCTTATTTACTTACTCTACTCGACGTCTATAAATAAGTGCACGCGCATCGCGCTGTTTACAATCTGTTTAATTAAAGTTCTGTTTGTGGTAATAATTACGAAAAATGGGACGGAAGAAACAGAATAAAGTATACCGATACTTTACGATAGCAGATGAAAATAAAAATTCTACGTGTCTAGTGTGCAACAAAATATTAAATGTGTGTAAACCTACCTACTTACCCGACTTCATTAATTGAATAAATTACTTACCTAACTAAGTAGGTCTGTACTACCTACTTACCTAAGTAGGTACAATGGGCAACAGCGTCGCTTAACCACTCCTAAGGTCAAAATCGCTTGCGTGCCGCCGCGCTGTCACAACTCACAACCATACCACAGTATAATAATAAAACTGTGACCATACGTTTAGTTCGTGTATGGGTGATACGCACGCACACGAAATTTGTTGCAAACTGGTTAATCGACGCTGTTGCCCATAGTACATGTACTTCTTCTTTTCTTTAGTAGCCTTGTCCCTCCCAGACCCAGTGAGGGAAGACCCAGGGATCCCAGTGCTGGGTAATATTTCAAGGATGGATTCAGTCATAGGCAGGCATATAGGTAAATTATAAAATAACAAAAATCTAAGTGAGGTGGTCGCGGCGTACCTAGTTGTGATCGCTAGTTTTTAACGATCGCAAAAGTTAATTAAGCAACTTCGCTGTTTTTCGGTAAGTAGGTACTTGGATGGGTGACCGCCTCGAGTCCTCAACCGATTTTGTTTATCTCAGTGCTTCGGAAGGCACGTTTAACTGTTGGTCCAGGGCACAGATAGTATAAGTAGATACAGAAGGGACACTCCGCAAGATCATTATATAAAAACGGATCAAATTATTACAAAAAAAATCGGACTAAAAACATTAAAACGGACTAGTAAAAACAGACTAAAAAGTAAAAAATAAATTTTTCTGTAAATATTTATAACCCTATACCTACAGAAATTTTAAATCTAAAAACGTGGGGCGCATGCTAGAGACAATATTATGGATGATAAATTTTACAAAATGCGCCCCACGTTTTTAGATTTAAAATAGGTATAGGGTTATAAATATTTACAGAAAAAAATATTTTTTACTTTTTAGTCTGTTTTTACTAGTCCGTTTTAATGTTTTTAGTCCGATTTTTTTTGTAATAATTTGATTCGTTTGAAAAACGTGTTTTTAAAAAAGTTTTTTTTTTCACTAATTTTTATTTTCTGCTTTTTAGTTAACGAGCTAAGACTAAAAATATACCATCTCCTATCGGAGCACTCGTAAAGACGATTCAAACGAGCCCAAACTCGATAGGGTTGCATGGTTTTATTACAGAGTCCCAGTGGCCTTCTTCCGGCTCCATCATCAGACCCTGGAAACTATTTCCTAACAAAGTACTCGTCAATACGATTCAAACGAGCCCAAACTCGATGGGGTTGCATGGTTTCAATATTGAGTTCCTATGGCATGGACTTTCAGCTTCATCATCAGACCCTGGACCTCGTCTCCCATTAGAGTACTCGTCAAGACTATGCTAACGAGCCCAAAGACGATGGGGTTGTATGGTTTCATCATAGAGTTTCTATAGCCTTCCTCCGGCTCCATCATCAGATCCTCGGAAACTATTTACAAAGTACTCGTCAAGACGATTCAAACGAGCCCAATCTCGATGGGGTTGTATGATTTCATCATAGAGTTTCTATGGCCTTCCTCCGGCTCCATCATCAGACCCTGGAAACTATTTCCCAACAAAGAACTCGTCAAGACAATTCAAACGAGCCCAAATTTGATGGGGTTGCACGGTTTCAATATTGAGTTCCTATGGCATGACCTTTCGGCTTCATCATCAGACCCTGGACCTCGTCTCCCATTAGAGTACTCGTCAAGACGATGCTAACGAGCCCAAACACGACGGGGTTGTATGGTTTCATCATAGAGTTTCTATAGCCTTCCTCCGGCTCCATCATCAGATCCTCGGAAACTATTTCCCAACAAAGTACTCGTCAAGATGATTCAAACGAGCCCAATCTCGATGGGGTTGTATGGTTTCATCATAGAGTTTCTATGGCCTTCCTCCGGCTCCATCATTAGACCCTGGAAACTATTTCCCAACAAAGAACTCGTCAAGACGATTCAAACGAGCCCAAATTTGATGGGGTTGCACGGTTTCAATATTGAGTTCCTATGGCATGACCTTTCGGCTTCATCATCAGACCCTGGACCTCGTCTCCCATTAGAGTACTCGTCAAGACGATGCTAACGAGCCCAAACACGATGGGGCTGTATGGTTTCATCATAGAGTTCCTGTGGCCTTCTTCCGATTTCATCATCAGATCAGCTCAATGACACCATAATATTGCATTGCCTTCCAATTCTGACCTATGTTCAAAGTTTCAAGTCTCTAGCTCATCGGGAAGCTAGGATAAAATCGTTCGCAAACTTTGCGGAGAAACAAACGCGAAAGCAACCTAATAAAAACGTGTTAATAAAATAGCGACTCTTGCTCCGACGCAATAAAGCGTAATTCAGAAAGTTTTCTCTCGTTCTATCGCGTAGCTCTCATCTCTTCTGACGCCGTTTCGATTGTCTTCTTTAGAATATAATTGATCTGAATATTTAACTTAAAGTTATAGGTATGCCTATTTACTTAGTTGCTTATGTAGGTTGGAAAAAGGTAGGTACCTAGGTACTTGTCAAAGCTACACTTGATCTTCTAAACAGAACTGTAGCTAGGTACCTATTTATCAAACTAGCTATAAGTAAATACTATAATATTTAATAATCTATTTAGGTACCAGGTACGTAAATACAAAATTTGTTAGTTAGGTAGGTACCTAGTTAGGTAGCGTAGGTACCTAAAGCGCGGAGCTTGCCTGGCGTGATCCCGGTTACCTACGTCAAAAGATTGTGTAGTCGTTAAGGCGCTAAGGTGGGTCAAATTCCAATTTTCAATTCAAATTATTGAAAGATTACGCGCGTGAAGCTATCATGGAAAAAAATATATACTATGTACTAGAAATAATACACAATAGATTTAATTGCAAGTATTGAACCTTTGATGTAAAAAAAAACGGTTTCTGGTCTTATTTATTTGTAAAATTTCTCGGAAACAGAACATTCGTTTATGTTAAAACCAACCATAAAAAGGCGATGTTAATACATACAATCTTAATTGAACAGATTTATAAATTTTATAATAACCAAATAATTATGCCGAAAGTATTTTTTGCACAAAGCTACTTGAAGTTATTATTTAGCCACAATTCAATTTAACTATAAAACTATGCACACGACGCGACGGGTACCTACCTAATACGAAATTACTTACATATAGGTATAAATAAACTTACGACGAATCACGGAGAAATCTAAGAAATCTTAAGGCCTTATTATATTTCGCCGTCGAGGCACATCCGTACACAGAACAAGTGTGCACCATTTAATTAAAGTCCGTTCGGTTAGATAGTGTCGCCCTTTTATCACGCCGCCTTTGCACGTGCCGCTCCTTGTCAAAGGACGCCGCCGCATAAACAAAGGATACCGCATGCGGCGTACACCCGCAAGTCAATTTGGATTTCGGCAGTTTACATAGAAATGCCGCAGTGAAAGGTGTGTTTGATACCAGTATTCCTGTCTCTGAACACAAGTGCTTGCGGGTGTACCGACACTATCTGAGCGAATGGACTTTACATTGTAATAAACGATTCTTATAAAAGTCACTCGCAAAGATATTACAAGTCACTCGTAATTTACTCGGTCGCGTCGGCGGCCGCAAACGTTCGGTGCCCAAACTCGGCGAGTTTGGGCACCGCGAGTTTGGGCACCGCGAGCCGCCCCGCCCGACCCCCCTCGAGATCCCCTCCGTTGCTCTGCGCAAGTACATTCGTTTTTCAACTGACCGACAAAGCCATGCCGGCCGGCTACGGACTTGAGTAACGTTACCATTACCGTTACTCAATTACCGATATCTCTAACGTTAATAGGGTAACGTTACAAGAAAAAGACAACTTAATAATTACCGATACTAATACCGGTATTTTTTACCGTTATCAGTAACGTTATTTGTATAACGTTATAACGTTACTGATAACGTTATACGATAACGTTACCCAGAAAATACCGGTATTCCTGTCCCTGCGTAGGAAAAGGTATCCGATGATCATCTTTGACGCCGTCTGTCAAGTACTTCCGGCCCTTTTAGAACTGACAGACTTATGTAAACTCTTTCTACTATTGAAGGGCTAAACTGATGTCACATGACGTAAATATAACCTTAAAATTTTGACCGGAAGTGAAGTATTTTCTCAAGCTTCCGGCCAATTTTATTTGCGTTAATCTTCTGATCCTTGCTCAGCACAACTTTTCCGACCGTGTGCCATGCATTTCATCGTGATGGCAATATTGTATATGTCGTAGGCAATATTGTCGCGAGCTTACGGACTATTAGCTCTTGGTCTGCAACAGAATACATAATAGTGTTTGACTTAGTCTCTACGGCAGGCTGATTATCTAATTAAAAAGTATTAAAAACCACCTAGCTACCGGTCTCTCATTTGACAGATGAATGTGATACATTGCTACTTCTTTTTGGGGAAAAAAACATACCAAAGAATGTATCACAGTAGCAATGTATCACATTCATCATCTGTGGACAGCAGAACTGAAACCGTGGTTTTTAATTAGATAATCTCAGGGGTGGAAACTGTTTTCATGGCCAAAATTACTGATTTTACTGACTAAAACCTTCTATAAACTACTGACCAAATCCAGTGCCCGATTAAGCCAGCGCGGAGATTGTGGCAAATTCTATCAAGGGGCCCTAGTATTGCTATAAGTTATCATGTTTATTGTATTACTACTAGGGTTACAATTTTCGAAAGGATGGAAGTTGCCTGCCTAGGATGCTCAAAATGCCGGATTAAAAAAATACCTATCCATAGTGAAAAAAAGGTCGCGCAGTGCGAATTTTAGTCAGTTTCATCCAATATTCTTGTAAATTTGTCTATCTTTAGTACAAAAATCGGTCGCACTGCGCGGTCAGTTCCATCCACTACCTACTGTTGTAATTTTGCCTGTTCATAGCAAAAAAAACGGCCGCGCAGCGTAATTTTTGTCAGTTTCATCCAAAAATCTTACAATTTTGCTTATCATTAGCAAAGAAATGGGCCGCGCAGCGCGATTTTTAGTTAGTCAGTTCCATCCACTACCTACCTACTTTTATAATTTTGCCTGGCGTTGTCTGCCGCGCAGCGCTCAATCTACAGAAACCAGACCGTAAACCCGTATAGCTCGTGAAAATACTGACTTTACTGACCATTTTTCGAAAAAACTGACTTTTACTGACCTAAGCCAAAAAAACTGACTTTTACTGACTTTACTGACCATTTTCCACCCCTGTAATCTGCCTGCGGGTCGCCTATACACAAAACAATTAAATAAAATATCACAGGTTTTTATAGTTATAGATATTTTAATCATCGTTAATCTGTTTTAACAACCATTGGTTTACAGTTCATTTCAACAGGGAACGTAAAAGCTGACGACGTGACGTTAGCCGATAGAGCCCTGTAGGTGACGCCATTGGGTTACTAGCTAAAAATAATTTATATCATATAAAACTGTCACTGAAAAATTATGACATTTTATTTTTTAAAGATATCTTTAAAAATGTGAAAGAAAATGTTATAATTTATAAAATCATTCAAATGGTAAAAGCGTTGGCTAAATCTTTACCTTGTAACCCGACGGCGATCTGAATTTTTTGGCAGGAATTTTGTAGTGGATATTTAAATAAGGGCTTCCGCTTAAACACAGGCAGACACACGCTTGACACTTCGTTAAGGTCACACCGGAGGAGTTCAACCGAAACACGACCGGAGGAGCAACAATGATTAAAATCGTTTGACAGTAAAACGGAACATTGCCGCCATTTCCTATGGCCTCTTTGTGCTCTTATTCAGCGATTACACGATCATTCAGACTGATACAATACTGTCAACTGCACCATTTTTTGTATGAAATTTCATAGAAAAAACAGTGCAGTTGGCAGCCTTGCATCAGTCTGCATGATCGTGTAATCTCCCTCTTATGCACAAGCGGTCAACTGCGCGGTTTCATTTTAATTCAACGCGAGGCGGCCGCGCATGAGGCCGGACAAGACAACAATGAGAAATCTATTGTGTCTCGTTTTGTCTGGCTTGACGGGTTAAGCTGCGTTGACATGATCAAAGTATACTTGGACCAAGTAGTTTGGATGACTACTTGGACGCTTCTTGGATCATGTAAACGAGCAATCAAAGCGTACTTGGATCAATATTTTCATCAAAGTAAACTTGGACCATGCTCTACTTTCATTCAAGTCTGCTTGGACCAATTGACGACTACTTGGACCAATTGACGACTACTTGGACGTTACTTGAATCATGTAAGTAAACGAGCAATCCAAGTGCACTTGGACGTCGCGTTGCCGTATACAAAAAGCTACTTTGTTCAAGTTACTTGTTCCAAGTATACTTGGTCCAAGTATACTTGGATCGTGTCAATGCGGCTTTCATAATAATATGAAGTTTCGTGCGGTTGCATATTACAATGAAAAAAGCGGCTAGCCGCCCCCGCGGTCAGCCGTCCGTCAGTGCGTAAGAGGGCTACATCTAAGGCTTCGGACAGACTGAGGTGAATTCGCGCGCGATGCGGCAACTTTGACCACCTAACTCAAAGCGATAACCATAGCCATTGCCAAAGCAATTCTCTAGCTATTGCTTTGGCTATGGCTATCGCTTTGAGTTAGGTGGTCGAAATGCCGCATCGCGCGGCGAATTCGCCTCAGTCTGTCCGAAGCTTTATACGATGCACGCAACGGGCGTCGGATCTAGTTTAGCGGAAGGCCCTAGTAGCTTACAAGAGTTAAATTTAACAGATATATTCTGTGATAATACGTACTATGTAAATAAAATGACAATTTATTTTTTACATGACTTATCATGGTCAACTTTTAATACAGACATTCCTTGTGGTGTTGTGGTACATTCATCAAGCATTACTTTTCAAATAATAATTGACATTACATATTTACATAGCCCAGTGATAAATATTAAATCGAATGTGAAGCATTGCAAATGGTTATATCGGTCTCGAGAGCACCACATCAAAATTATCTATTACCTTACCACATTAATTTTTAAATCACAAGTTAATCACAAATCTGTGAGATCAATGGCAAAATATTTCATCACTCACAAAGATATGAGACTACTGTCAGGTTATGTGATTGATTAATCTATCGTACCTACTGAAGTTAATTTCCCTATTTACTATAGTTTTAAAGCTCAAACTACACCTTGCCATATCATCATTATACAAAATCTAAATTGAATAAATATTGTCTCCCGTAATAATCATTCATAATTTAATTAGAGAAACAAGTACAAATTATATTCTACTGACTGTAACAAGTGTAAGTAACAAAATGATCGGCGTACAAATTCCTCTCCTCATAATAATTTTACTATGTAAAAAAACGAATTGAGGTCTACTAGATCTAGAATTATTTTAGCTTATTTCAACCTCAGACCAACAACGGGTCTACCGCCTAAATCGCCTTTACTCTGGCTTTGGTTTATGACGTCAGTTCACTGTCCGTCCTTGTCATCGTGTTATGATATGACAAGGACGGACAGAGCATTGCTATCGCTCTGGCTAAAACTTTGAGTTAGGCGGAAGGGCCCCAGGGGCCGTACCGGCTAACGCATCGAACTTCGACAATTCTGCCCGGCTTCAAATTAAAACAAATAAATTTAGGCCCAATCAAGCCAAAATGGCGATCCCCAATTCATGATGTTACACGAACATCGATATCTTCCAAATAACTTCGGCAAATAGTACAATACGAAATTCCTTACTTCGATTTATCTGTTTTAAGTTGAAGCTTGGCAGACCCGCCGAAGTTCGAAAAGTTAGCCGGTACGGTCCCAGCGCAGGCCACATTTCGTTTCGCCTTGCCCACGTCGCTACTGTGTGTGTGGCTACAATGTGTCTTATTTATTTATTTATTTGCTTTTAGGAGGATTTACAGTCAAATATAAACAATAGAATAACAAATAGATTTTCCAATGCCATTTACAAATCCCCACATATAGGATATCATACTTGGGTTTACACTGTGAAGTTGAACAGCTCGCTTTGTGATCACAAGAATGAAAAGACGCAGTAGCGACATTGGCGAAGCGAATTTATGCCCGTTGCAGACTTAGGCTGAGTTGCACCATCTTATCTAAACCATAACTTTAACAGATACAAACATATCTGACTCGATGACAGCGTCGCTGTCGTATATGGCGTAAGCTAGGTAACAATATGTAATAACACCTTAGTTTCACTTTTGACCACTGGCTCAGATAAGTTTGTATCTGTTAAAGTTATGGTTAAGTTAAGATGGTGCTTACTTTAACAATAACAAGCTTGTTAAAGTACCGGTTAAGCAAATGTTAGCCAAAAAATAGTTTGCCAGCCAGCATGATATCCTTTGACAAGTTTGACATGACAAATAGGTAGGTAACATTATCGTTTGACGACAACTTTAACTTTGACAGCGTTTTGGTGCAACTCACACTAAGGCTCAGTTGCACCAGCTTACTTTAACAATAACAAGCTTGTTAAAGTACCGGGTAAGCAAAAGTTAGCCAAAAAAAGGGGTTGCCAACCAGCATGATGATGTCCTTTGACAAGTTTGACGTGACAAATAGGTAGCATTATTATATGATAATAACTTTAACTTTGACAGCTTTTTGGTGCAACTCACCCCAAGAGCTAAGCTAAGTTAGTTTAGCTCGCATAGCCGAGGTAGTTTTTCATTTTTTTTTATGCACAACGGGATAGTGCTTGGCCTTCACCTCACCCGATGATAGTGAAGATAAGGACGAAGGTGGAAGCGCACTACACCCGGAATCCTCATCACTGCGGAACTTGTGTCTTGCGGTCTGCACACAAGTATGAAAAACTACCTCAGCTATGTTAGCTAAGCTAAACTAACTTAGCTTATTAGCTCTTAGTCTGCAACCGGCGGCTTAGTATCGCTTCGCTCGCGATGTGGGCCGCGCTTAAATAAGAAATATTTGTTGTCTGGTCTGTGAGAAATAAGTACTTGCACCACTTTCATCATTGTAGCTTTTTTATGTTATAATCATCTCAATTTCTTTTTGTTTTTGAATCCAGAAAAATGTAGACAAGTCTATATCATTTCACAGATAACCCCTAACAGACAGTGCACAATAAACTGACAGTGATTTCCCTTAAGGCTCTTGTGTGTGGCTGGGCAGTGAACCAACCAAGTTGTAATAAACATATTTGCAATATCTGTTATGTGTGAGCATGTATTGCATGCATATTATGCAATATCTGTTAAGAAATAAACTGAGTGAATGATTTAAATTAAAGGAAAGATGTAAAAGAACTTGTCTTGCAAACTAATGTAAGATTTTTTTATAATAAAATAATAACAAAAAGAAAACAGTCAACTAAACAACAATTTTACTTAGAGCTCCCTAGATGAAGTTGGTGATTAGAAATATTTTAAAGTAAATTAAATACTTATCTATCATAGTTGAGGTGATTGGAGATCGTGAATTTATACTTTGAGTTTCTTAGCGGGCCTGAGGGCGTAGCTGAGCGCGACCTGCCGCTTGAGCGCGGCGCGGCGCGGCGGGCGGCGCCCGTTCCACTCCGCCTCCATCTTGCGCGCCAGCTCATAGTCACTCTTCTCCTGATCTATCATTTTTTCAATCCTAAGTTGCTCCTGCAATATCTTCTTAACATCACAATTTTTCAGTGGACTAGATAAATTCTTCACAGCAAAATTTACCTTATTGTTATTTAATGATTCTGCACAAAGTGGTGGACTTTCAAGTTCTTTTTTGGTATGACATCTTTTGGAATCACTTCTTAAATATGGCTTTCGTTCTGAACACGCTTTTCGAGCATGTTTTGCTTTTTTTGGTGTAGTCTCATTGTCTTCTTTTGATATGCTGACCATGGATCTAGTTCGTCTTAAATTAGTCTCTGTATTTAATTTTGTAATACCGTCTACAATATTATTTTGTTTCGGTTTACTGTTGGTATTTTTTCTTAGTGGTAAAGTTGGCACAGCACATAAACTTGAAGAAACAGTTTTCTTAGTTTTAGATCTAGTGTTCACACTTTTAACAGCATTTTCCTAGAATGAAAAAAGTAGGTATATTTGCTAAGAGCTAGCTTTATACATATCTGCTGGTATTTTACATATATTAATAGAAATAGTTCTCACCTTTTTTACTCTAAGCATACTTAATGCTATCACAAAAGCTGATGGTAAATTTTTTTCTAAAGACAAATTACGAAGCTTGCAGAGACCCTCCAAGTACTGAGTGCGATTTGGTAGTGCTTCTTGTGTAGGAAATGTTTGTTCTTTATCAATACGCATTCCAGGCACACGAAGGGGCAAGCCTTTGTTTGTATTGAAACTAAAAGGAAATCTTTATTTTAAATTTCACATAAACTAGGAGTTACGATGGGGCTGACATGTAACTTTATTACAAAAGCTCGAGAAAAAAAACATAAACTAGGGCTAAATGTTGTACATTGCTAAGTTTACAACTACAGACGAATAACTAAAACTTGATGTAACACTAATATAAAGAACATCTACATAAATCTTCAGCTATACAGTACCTAGTTGGTGTTGTTCCCTCGATCGGTTTGAAGTAACACAGCTCTTGATGCATGGAGTCTACACTGTCGGTCTCCATACACTTTTTTCCAACAATATTAGTTTTGTGCTGGAGTATGCCTGTACATGACAGTGGTAGTGAAACTAGTAAGGATTGAATGACATGTTTATTTTTACTATTTGACTCTTCGGCTTTATCTGCAACCTTGCGATTCATCATGGGAGGATGCTCTTTCTGCAAAAGCAATAACAAAAATCCTGATATTATGGAATGATTTAATTAAGTATAATAAGATAGTTTAACTTTACAACTAAAATATATTTCTCCAAAATTGACTAAAGTATTGTTCACATCAGGGGGCCGTACCGGCTAACTTTTCAAACTTTGGTGGGTCTGCCGAGATTCAACTTGAAACAAAGAATTCAAAGTAAAGGAATTTCGTATTGTACTATTTGTTGAAGTTATTTGGAAGATATCCATGTTCGTGTGACATCATGAATAGGGGTTTACCATTTTGGCCCAATTAGGGCTCGATTTATGTTTTAATTTGAAACCCAGCAGACTTTTCGAAGTTCGATGCGTTAGCCGGTACGGCCCCAGTTTTATATTTACCTTTGAATTTACATTTTCTCCATTTTCTTTGTTCCAAAGACAAGGACTGTTCTTTACTTTCTTATCAATAAAACTTTTGATTAGTTTCCCATAATTTGGCACCATTTCAGGAGACACTTGTTCATCGACCCTCCCACATTTCTTGGAAGTGGAACTATCAGTATTTGTAGTATTGTCATCAGTCAATTCTGGGCTACTGCAATATAATTTCAATGAGTAAATGTAACATCATCAATAGAAACTATAATGGTCAGCCGTCCTTGCAGTAACTATACCATTATTATAAATCCTATTATTCAAACTCAAGACAAAGACATGGTGATGGCTATTAGCAAGATACTTACTTGCATAATACAGAGGTGCGTGTTTTACATAAAAAGTTATCAATTTTCGTGGCTTTAAGCCTTGGTTTAACTGAAACATTCCTCAAATTCTTTTTGGTTGTGCTTTGAGGAACTGAGGCAATTAAGTGTTCATTTTGCATTTGTAATGCTAAAACCTCATCTTGTTTTAAAGATTCTAGGTACTTCTTATGGGCCTCTTCTTCTTCTTGCTGAATTTTGCTAAAAAAAATCATGTGAATATCCTTACGACATATGATATTATAAATGATAAAGTCTGTTGGTTACACCTTCTCTTAACCGATCATTATGAAATTTTGCATACACATTGTCAGGGGTACAGAAAAAGACATAGGCTACCATTGATCCAGATAAAACGTACTGTTCCCAAGGGATAGAAAAATAACTATCCACCCATATGAAGTTGCAGGCAGCCACTAGTGTATGTTATAGTAGTTAAAATTAAATTAGTTAGATAACAAACCCCTATTTTTCACAAATTATACTCACTTAATTAAGATTTCAGTTTCTTTAAATTGCTGCTGTTCAACTTTTAAGCGTTCTGCATGCAGACGTCTCAATTCAGCTTCATATTCCAATCTTATTTCTCCAGGAGTACTGAGTCGAGGGAATGGTGTTTCTATTAAACATAATAAATAACTCAAGATAAATGTGATAGGTATTCCAGCCAACATAAAGACAACTTAGGGCATCAGGTGATTCTTAGTACCTACCTTCTATTATGATATCGTCTTCTCCTCTTACTTTTCTTTCTAATTCACGAGAAAACTTAGATTTTATAAATTCCCAAAGTTCACTATTCACTATATTCTTTTGTTTTGTTGCTGTTCTTAGCCAAGATCCTATTCGTAGACGACACAGAGGACAACATAAAGCATTATTTTCTATGGTGCCGTTAAAGCAATGTTGGCAAAAATCATGAAAACAAGGCAGAGTCACAGGTTCTACAAGAATTGAATGACAAATGGAACAAAAAACATCTTTCAATTCTAATTTATCCAATTTTAAAAGCTTATTTTCAATTTTAGACAGCCGCTTCTTTGACTTGGCCGCCATTTTTATTTTTATTTTTTCATCTCTAGTTTGTTTGTCTATGAATGAAAACGCAGAGGCGCGTTCCAAACCTACACTGCGAGTGCAACCAAATCACAACCGAACGCTCTAACGGAGGCGCGTTCCAAACCTACACTCCGAGTGCAACCTAACCACAACCGAACGCTCTAACGGCGCGGCGTTCCAAACATTTGAGCGTGACGTTCGGTTGACACAACCGTGTCGTTCCAAACGACAGAGCGTTGCAACCAAACAACCATCAAAAATGATGGTTGTAAAACGCTCTGACGTTTGTCTATAGAAAAAATGTCAATGTCATTTGACATTATTTTGTATTTTTGATGTTTTTATGTCTAATTTTTAAAATAATCATGGTAGATCCTCAAAAAACGGATTATATTTGATTTAGTATAAAGAAAAGTTTAAATTATTCGTATTCCAAATGGAAAATGAAGAATTTTCATTGACATAGACATTTAAAGTTCTTGGTCGTTCAAAACCTTAGAGCGAGTTAAAAAACAATCAACTAACCGACGCTCAAACGTTCTGAACGCAACCCCGAGGCACGTTCCAAACCGTGTCAACCGAACGTCACGCTCAAATGTTTGGAACGCCGTTAGAGCGTTCGGTTGTGGTTAGGTTGCACTCGGAGTGTAGGTTTGGAACGCGCCTCTACACTCCGAGTGCAACCTAACCACAACCGAACGCTCTAACGGCGTTCCAAACATTTGAGCGTGACGTTCGGTTGACACAACCGTGTCGTTCCAAACGTCAGAGCGTTGCAACCAAACAACCATCAAAAATGATGGGTTGCGTTCAGAACGTTTGAGCGTCGGTTGTTTGGTTGTTTTTTAACTCGCTTTAAGGTTTGGAACGATCACGAACTTTAAATGTCAATGTCAATACAAATTCTTCATTTTCCATTTGGAATACGAAAAATTTAAACTTTTCTTTATACTAAATCAAATAAAATCCGTTTTTTGAGGATCTACCATGATTATTTTAAAAATTAGACATAAAAACATCAAAAATACAAAATAATGTCAAATGACATTGACATTTTTTCTATAGACAAACGTCAGAGCGTTTTACAACCATCATTTTTGATGGTTGTTTGGTTGCAACGCTCTGACGTTTGGAACGACACGGTTGTGTCAACCGAACGTCACGCTCAAATGTTTGGAACGCCGCCGTTAGAGCGTTCGGTTGTGGATAGGTTGCACTCGGAGTGTAGGTTTGGAACGCGCCTATGGTTGTAAAACGCTCTGACGTTTGTCTATAGAAAAAATGTCAATGTCAATTGACATTATTTTGTATTTTGATGTTTTTGAGTCTAATTCTTAAAATAATCATGGTTGATCCTCAAAAAACGGATTTTATTTGATTCAGAATAAAGAAAAGTTAAAATTATGCGTATTCCAAATGGAAAACGAAGACTTTGTATTGACATTGACATTTAAAGTTCTTGGTCGTTCCAAACCTTAGAGCGAGTAAAAACAACCAAACAACCGGCGCCGGCGCTCTGGGTTGCGTTCAGAACGTTTGAGCGTCGGTTGTTTGGTTGTTTTTTATAAACATCAAAAATACAAAATAATGTCAAATGACATTGACATTTTTTCTATAGACAAACGTCAGAGCGTTTTACAACCATCATTTTTGATGGTTGTTTAGTTGCAACGCTCTGACGTTTGGAACGACACGGTTGTGTCAACCGAACGTCACGCTCAAATGTTTGGAACGCCGTTAGAGCGTTCGGTTGTGGTTAGGTTGCACTCGGAGTGTAGGTTTGGAACGCGCCTCTGACGTTCTGAACGCAACCCTTGACCATAAAGAGTTGACAAAAACCCTTTTAATATACTATATCTATGACAAAAACTGAGGGCGCTACTGTCTATGTAAACACGTCAAAATCACGAATAATTTGGCAACACTGACTATATTTTGTACTGAAATTTTTATTTAATTTCATCTCTTTATGGCCAAGCTGTATACCATCCGGTAACTTCTAAAATACGAAACGAAATACGAATATCGCGAGAGATTTTGTGTCCATCCTTTTGGACCCCCTAAATGCACTCCCTAAACGATCAAAATTGCTTGTCAATCATTTACATTGCATTGTTTGTCAATCTCATTTTGATCGTCTAGGAGCGATGCTTGACAAGCACCACAGAATCGATAGATTACCGGTGGCCAATCAAAAGTAGGCTCCAAAACGATCAAAATTGCTTGTCAATCTATTCCATTATGGAGCCGCGGACGATCAAGCATTTCATGTTAATCATTTACATACCTTTACATACCAATCATTACATACCATTTGGAGGCGTGGCTTACTTTTGATTGGCCACGGTAATTTATCTATTCTGTGGTGCTTGTCAAGCATCACTCTTAGACGATCAAAATGTGATTGACAAGCAATGCAATGTAAATGATTGACAAGCAAAATTTTGATCGTTTTTTACATGTATTGAATTCGAATTGAATTAAAATTGAATAATTCGAGAAAGAAAATCACAACTTTTTTTTCACGTCTCTTGACCACAGATCATACACTTTGGTCTGGTTCTATCTTATCTATTCTATTCACTTCACTTGTCAATTTGATTGAAAACTAGAAAGAAACGATCACGAAAGAAACCACGAGAAAATATGGTGGTTACAAGAGCATTTCAGACAGTGTTCAATCTTTAAAATCTTGTTGCAAGTGTAGTGAAAATTACCAAATGTTACAATAACATAATTGAATTCATCTTCAAGCTGAGGAGTAAGCCTCGAAAATGTCTTCGATGCATTTTGTGGTTCATCCATTACCTGGAACAGAGGATCAATTGATAGATAGGTAATGTGTTTTATCACTTTTCATGACTCCATTTCGCTGTTAGGAAATCCAAGTAAAGAATTATGTTCGTTAGGAATGAGATTTGATAGCTCACAGCATGGCAAAATTAGCTCGAATTATGGCCACGTTTTTGTCTGCAAGGAATATTTTCATGACAGATTTTTTGTGCATGCATATTCGATTTCGTATTTTCGTAGTACCTACATAAATGGTACAAAGATGTCGTCATTATTTTGGCTAGTCGGGCATTAACGCAAGTTATATGGTATGAGTAAATCTGGTCAGAAATTCTTTCCAATAACAAGTATGTAGTACTTTTTATTACTTGTATAGATTTTTTTCACTGCATTTTAGGAATAAAATCTGTTCTCGAAAGTTGCTTTGTTAGTTTATCAAAATCTGATGATCTATCAAAATTATGTAGTAAAATTTTAAAGTCTTGATAAAAAAAACATAGCTCATTTAATTTGGTGCCTGTACATTTTCATGGTTGTAAGTGTTGCCAACAATATACTATTTTGAATTCCGCTAAGCAAGTTGGTATTTTCCATCAATATTTTTTTTATTCACCACGGGGAACAGGATAGTGCTTGGCCTTTACCTCACCTGATGTTAAGTGACAATAAGGCAGAAGGTGGAAGCGCACTACACCCGGAATCCTCATCACTGAGGAACTGGCTATCTTCTGCCTCTAACTGCCAGAACACAACAATTTTTAAATTGTTGTTATGGCGTCAGACTTAAGTAAGATGGTGGTAGCTAGCCCGGCAGACTTGAAATAAGCCCTACCACCAACCAACTGAGTACAAATTGTACCCCTCCTGGGAATCGAATCCGGGACCCCTTCGTCTTACACGGGTGGGGGCAAACCACTAGACCACAGAGGTGGTTGAAATCTGTCAAAATCATATATTTTTCCATCAATGAATTCTGTCAAATTAAATACCTTTACTTAATCAGGTAAATCATACTAATAGCATGCTTTGCCATTTCTTTGCAGGTCAGAATGTATATTTAACAGGGTATTAACTATATATGTATTTTCTGCCCTTTTTTCCCTCTTGTTTTATTTTACCCTATTCATCACTCTCAAAACATCCTGAAATTACAAGATTAGTGCACAAATATTTCAGAAAACAGTTAATTTTATTCAAAAATTCAGTTAGCCGTCAAAATAGATTTTCTTCCGTTAGTGCCTGACCCTAATCCGTTAAATCTGATGAGAAATCTGTTAAGTTGGCAGCACTGCTGGCTATACCTATTCTTATTAACAGATGTAAATATGAAGCATATTTGCTTTGCTAGACCTATAATAGGTATTATATGTATATTATAGTAGGTATGCTTTGAATGGTCATATTTTTTAGTGTTATTTCATTCCCCTTTCTTTGGTTAAATTAGTTTTATGGGTACCTAAATTATTTTGACCATAGTTCTACTATCTCTACAACCATGATAATAATACCAGGGCTCTATTCAATAAAACTTACAATTACAGGTAACAGGTGACAATTTTACATGTTTATGTTCAATAAAAAATACAAGTTATTAATTTGTAATGGTGGAAAATTTACATATTTGTCAAATTGTACTTACAATTTTACATATTTCTGTTCAACAAACATTTTCCTGTTACAGGTGAAAATTTACAAATTTGTTGGAAAAACCGCTTTATTGAACTTTATTTACAAGTTTACTTATTTGTAGAATTGTCATTCATTTCTGACAGGTGACCTTACCCTCGGTAAAATTTAATGCCTCGGCATTATTGTTTTGTTTAAGCTGCTTTTATATCAAAATGATGCTTACATCAAGTACCTAGTGAGAGTAGTGATGACTATGAAAACGTGCTAATCGAACGACAAAGAAGAATATAAAAAAAGTTTTTTTTTCTTTTGTTGACTTATTTCACATTTAGTGCGAAGTTTAGGGTAGGTAAGCAAGGCAACTATCGAATATTTGTTTGTTGAGGTAAAATTGGACACGACTACAACATAACACAAACAAAAACGAAGCTATGAATCAAACCAATAGGAACGTACGTATTTTGTAAACCAAATGATAAAACCAATTTCTAAATAAGTATTATAAAACTTGGAAATCTACCCTCGTTGATTAAGAATCTTCAACAAAAACTTGCATTTAATGTAATTTACAAATTAGACTAGACCTAACCAAACTCTAGAGATTAGGCTAGTCCCACCAAATTAATCCACTGGTGGGTACAAATGTTTTACTAAAATTATGTTTCCATTATTTTATTACTAAATGAATGGTGTTTGTTGTTGTCGATATATGTATGTATGTATATATTTTTCGGCAATATAATATTATTTCATAATTTCCTGCCCAGTTGGCATAATTGTGTCCTAGTCTAAATTTATTTTACTAGTACATAGGTACCTAGTTCAGAATAAAAACTAGGTACTAGTAAAAAAATGATTGAGTTTTCTAATGTATGTTCCTCTTGGCATTAATGGCTATTAATTTTTATTCTGTATCCTAAGCTCGAGGGCCACTGTCGGTCTTGCAGGTTGTTAAAATCGACTTATAAAAAAAGTGCTTGAGGCTTAAAGTTCCAAAAAATATTACACGAAGTAGGCTTTAATATAAAGGCTTGGTAAGCTTATTTATGAAAACATAGGAGTTCTAAAATTACATAGTAAGTACATCTGTAATTTTACGAAAATCTTGGATGATTGCAAAGATCCAGATAATTTGAAACTAACAATTTTTTTTTCTAATTATCTGAGTTATTTATAGGATCTTTGCAAAATTCTGTCTTACTCGGATCATTACAAACAAATGGTTAAGTTGTGAGTATTGGATGATATGAATGTCATACTCAGCTCAGATGGATGCACTGATCTGATGGAGGTAGTTATAACAAATCAGCTATAGAAGAGAGCAATGTTCTGACCAACCAGTACAAAGATGCTTTACATATCAGCTTCAAGTTTCCTATTATCCTAACTAAACCAGCTCGGATTTTTGCAATGATCCTAGGTTGATTGCGAAAATCTTTATTGAAATCTAATTGTCCATTTCTTTGCAATCTTCCTAGGATTTTCACAAAGATGTGACTTTTCCTACTGTCCTACTAGTCTACAACAAACAATATACTTTTTTGAGGAGAGCATAATATTTTCATATAGGGAATAAAGCTTTATTTAGCTAGCTTGGTATGCCTTAATAAATACCCCTCACTATGAAACATTGTAAAATCTCATGCATAGATGTTTTATACTAAGAGCTAGCCCCGGAAATAGGTGGACAATTTACAGAGCGACGAAATCCCTCTTATTAGTTTGCGATACTATCATTATTAACAGATCCGGGCACCTCGCTGATTTTCAGTGGTGGGGGTGGGAGTGGTTGAGCAAGAAAGGGGCTGAATAGCGAGCAAACGAGCTCTGTAATTGTATTCCTTCAATCGCTTTTCGGCCCCTTTGTTGCTCAACCACTCCCACCCCCACCCCACCACTGAAAATCTGCGAGGTGCCCGGATCTGTTAATAATGATAGTATGGCAAACTAATAAGAGGGATTTCGTCGCTCTGTAATTTGTCCACCTATTTCCGGGGCTAGCTCTTAGTGACAACATATGATATTCTTTGTGCATCTATGATTGAGGTTTTTAAGAAGTCTTTTGAAGTATGTACCTCAACTACCTTTACCTTATCCATTAAATTGTTTATTTTTATTGAACTTGATAATGTTGTCCATTCAGTACAGACACAGACCATACAACAAATTTAGTGGGTACAGACGACTAAACTAAATTGACAGTACTAAACTTAATTTTAGCATTCTGTTCTTGTCTTTTCGATATGGAAAGAAAAGGATGCAGACTGAAATTTTGTGCCAATTTAGTTAAGTTGGTCTGCACCAAATCAACACCAATGCATAGTATTTTTGTACTAGCAATAGATAATTTTAAGGAGTGAAATATGGCATTATTTTCTTGTTATGACATCCTAACAGTTCCTTAAATGTACAAACACAATGCAACATAAAGTTAAATAAAGAGAAAAACAAAAGTTTATAATAATTTCTGCTATCTATTGTATGTGCTTAATAAAATAAAAATACGTACTGTTGTTGTAGACTCAAAGAAGTGGCTGAAAGATGGAATAGATATGGGACCGGTGCCGGCTCATCAGCACTGAGCTCTCTCAGAGGAGTAAGGGCTGTTGCTGCTGGCCCAGCTCACATTGCTTGCCTGCTGGAGGATGGTACCATATGTCGTGCTGCCTTCTCTATTATACCGGACCGACTGGACTTAAGCAAGGCTGATGCCACAAAGAATGGTGGCAATGGAGGCGGAGGCAGTGGTGGAGGGGGTACCGGAGGAGGCAAGCAAGGCGGCAGTGGTGGTGGTTGTGGGTCGCGCCAACAACCACGGACTAGAGCTCGTATTATGAGGAATTCGATTCGTGCTGCACCTAGCTCACAAGGTAATTTATGATACTTTATAGAATTGCATTGTATACCCAAGGGTTGTATGCAAGGACGTAGCCATGATTGTATATAAGGGGAGGCAGACAAAGAAAATCCTAGATTAAATAGAGATCATAATATCCCGTATTGTTGGATTTCACAAGCCAGCCTTCAAGCCTGTTAATTTCTTAGGTCTTATAAGAAGCGTCGCAAGCTATGGAGCTTGTTAGAATTAGAGTTTACCAGCGAACAACCGCTCTTCTAAGGGGGGCAGCTGCCCCTCCCTGCCCGTACCTCGCTACGCCCATGATTGTATGAAAACACAAAATAGGCGCAAGTCGATGAGTAGCAGAAACAAGCCATTTTAATGTCCCCATTTATTGATGGATAAGGAGGAAATAGAGGCCATAACACACCATACGGATCCGATCCCGATTGGTGGTTGTTAGTTATTGCAAATGTAGCCAGGGCCAATTCGACATAATATTGGTCACCCAACCGTTGACCGGCCTTAGCAATAGTAGATTCATACCACTACCACGCCGCTACCACCGGCCGAGTGCATCTGCTGAGCCACTGCGCCATCGAGCTCCTAACCAATCAATTCCTTATTTACGCACGGTAAAAACAGATTTCTTAAAAAAAGACAAATTGCTTTGGCTTAAGACATATTTATTGAATCTAAGAAAATGATCCTCTCCCTATAGACGCTAGACAATAATTTCTTCGTAATAGTAAAAAATACTCTTAAAAATATTTAGTTGTTACAAGAATAATACATTTATTCCAAGACACGTGTTGTTTCATTCAAGACAACGTTATTTTGTACAGTCATGTAAATGTATTCTTGATACGAAAATCTTCTATATCTCTTGTAGACTAACCTTACTTAGAGTAAATTATTATTTTACTCATAAGTAAATGTTTAGTTGGCCTAAGTAATTACTGATTTTTGATGAAAAAAAATAAATGGAAAATTGAGATTTTGTCTATTGAATGAAGATGTATATTTTGTTGTTGTTGTATATTAAGTGGAGATAATTGGAGAACACCGATGACTTCCTTCCTTTAAAAGTACAGATTTAACTTTTCTGTCCAAAAATAACAACGTGGGCGCGGTCTACAAAAAATCAAGGTAAATAAAAGTGCTCGAAAGAGGAGTGGAGTCCGGGAAGCCGTTCCAAGTAGGACGCGACACCCAGAGGCAACCAACAAACAAACCCGATTGAGCTTGACAAAACAAAATTAAGTCCGACTACTTAAAGAACTAGATAAAAATCTTAACACCGCGGGTCAGACCATGATGTAAGGATACATTTCTCAAAGTAAAAATGTTATCGTGTTTATCGAAAACTATGATTCCGTCGTTTCGAAATTTTTGTACTTCTCTGTTTAAAACAAAATTTCTATAAGCCGAACAAAATCATTTCTTAGAACAAGAAATAATACTTCATAAACAATAAACTTTCTCTTAATAGAAAGTTTATTGTTTATGAAGTATTATTTATCTATTAATAGACGAACATGATTTTTTGAAAAAGGTTTATCTAAATTCAAGTAACTTGTAGTTGATTTCAGATAATTTTAATTTGATGCAAGAAGATGGACATTTCTTGATTTAAATTAAGTCAATTTAATTGATATAAGTTTAAATAAGCCTTGAAACAAAAATATTTATCTTAATCATTAAGAAAAATATTGTCTGATTAAAAGATGAGCACTATTTTTGTTTTAAAAATATTGCATTGGCTTAAGTAAATAAATTTTCTTTTGGTCTTTCTTATTTAAAGAAATCCTTTTTTACCGCGCGATTGACAGCAATATCTTTAAAAAATATTTTATCTCTAACTTCCAATTTTAATCATGTATTTAGGATCGACAAGCCGAGCAGCTGGTGTTATAATCGGAGCTTCAGGTTCAGGGAGAGTGGTATCAGTTCCTGCTCCATTTGTCCCCGAAGATCTAGTGACACAAGCACAAGTAGTACTTCAAGGCAAAAGTCGCAGTTTAATTATCAGGGAATTACAGGTAAACTACAACTTTGCGTAAACTTAGTTTCATAATTATTCTGTTAAATTCTCAATTCATTCGTTTTTAAAGTTAATGTCTTTTCTTATTATAATAATCTGTTTGACTGAAATGGTACAGCGTACAAATTTGGACGTGAATTTGGCGGTGAACAACTTGCTGTCGCGAGATGACGAGGAGGGCGAGGAGCCGGAGGGGGGCGAGGGCGGCGACGGGTACGTGCCCGAGGACCTCATCTCGCTGCTCGACGGCGGCTTCCACGCCGCGCAGCAGGACCACTCCGTCATCATCGACGCGGACGCCATGTTCTCCGAGGACATCTTCGGGTACGCGGCTATCAGAAGGTATACCTGTCAAGCTACGCTCCTCTGCCTACACTCCTACGTCCATTGAAAATGTACACTCCGCAACCCAATCTCTAGCACGCTGAAGGGCTTACGCAGTTTCTGTTTTTTTTTCTGTGATTGGGTGTTTTTCTTTTTGTTAAAAGTAGGTCTGTAGATTGTTGTTTACTATTGATCGGGTGTAAAAAGACCAGTTATTTCTTTTATAAACTATTTACGAATAATGACAAATAAAGTAAAGGGTGGCCAGTTGGCAATTCCTATCATAAGCTTAACTCAATTAGACAGTTTTGGATGCACAACTGATAAGTAGTTTGCAAAATATTGAGGAAACGATTAAAGTAAATAAATATTTATTTTAATTAAATGTTGTGCACCCACATAATATTTGAGCATAGTGTTGTGTTTGACGATGTTTAGCTGCTTTATGTCTAATTGATGTAAGTTCTCCGACTTCTCCGGTGGTCTTTTTAACACCCGATACGACATGGTTCTGATTAAAGTATTTGTAGCCGTAGTGGCGGCGGCGGGGGCAGCAGCGGCGGGCGTGGCGGCGCCAGTCGCGAGGGCGGCAGCTCCACTCAAGAGCGGCCCTCTGAATTCAGCAGGTGGCGCGAACGACAGTACTTTGGTCCACGCAGGTGGCTCGAGTCGGCCCTTCGTGACACTTCTTGGGACAAAGATGGCGGTACGTATTGTAAGGGTTGGATCACATCTGTCAGCACGGTATCGCCCTTTTCCGTCGCCCTATCTTCCGTCGCTCAGAACCGCCATTTTCTAGAGCGAGAAAGATAGCGGGAATGCGACAGCATGCGGCGGAATCCTCGAGGTGATCGGATTCCCGCTATCTTGCTGATAGATGTGGTCCGACCCTAAATATTCATCCAGTTGCTTATAGGATCAAATAATAATGCTTATTGTTAATAAAATAATTGTTGTCTTTGTTCAATAAACTAAAAAAAAATTGTTTCATTAACAGCTGAAAGCAAAAAGAAGGATTCTGCAATGGCAGCATCTCCCCTCTGGGTTTCCGAAGAGTTAGAATACTGGGACAGCAACATACGCTTCACCCATATAGCGGCGACATACTCGGAGCTGGTGGCTATTTCCACCCAGGGTCAGCTGCATCAGTGGCGCTGGACTGACGCACACGCCTACCAGCGTACAGATGTAAGTTACCATTTTTATGAAACTAAACAAAATTTTATATCGTGGCACCCAATCGTGCAAAATGTCTTGAGCGAGATGTCTTGTTTTGAAATAATAATTAACATAAAGGCCCTCATATATTGGTAGTATACCTAAATACTGAACCTCTTTATAAACTTAAGCTTTTGCCCGCGACTTCATTTGCGTGATTAAGATAGTTGTGCATTTATTTTGAAAGACACGGATTACCCTACCTAGGTATTTATCAGTAGACCTTATTTTTTTTGTTCCATGCTCTGTGTGTGGCCACTCTGAATGTAAATGTTTCGTGCAGACAACCGGGTCCCACGTGTTCCACCCGCGCGCCACGTGGCTCGGGCTGGCGGCCGGCGAGCGCGTCGTCAACATGAGCGCCGCGGGCATCCGCGTCTCCGTGCTCACCGACGCGGCCCGCGTGGCCACCTACCTCGACGAGTCTATCGGTGAGCATTGCCAACTGAACTATCTCCGCAAATTAGTAATGAACCTGGCGGCCATGTTTTTTAACCTCAAAAAGGAAAAAAATGTAAAAAAAATATATACATAGACCTTATCTTATTGAAAATAATAATTCAATAATTAATATATTAAATTACCTATTAGAATTTTGTTATTACATGTAATTTTTGGTTGCGGATGATGTCAACGTGTATGTTAATGTGACAAGGTTCCATCGTGTTACCAATTTGCGGGGATAGCACTCAAGCGACCCATGCACTTCTCCTTAAATTTTCATTTCCGTTCTTTCCTTTTTTTAACCAACTTCCAAAAAAGGAGGAGGTTCTATGTTCGTCTGTATTTTTTTTTGTGTATGTCCACCGATTACTCGAAGACGGCTGGACCGATTGAAATGATTCAAACGTTATTACATTAGGTAAACTCCCAAGTTGGTCCCATTTTTTTAAATTTGGAAATCGGTTCAGTACTTTTTAAGTAATCACGTAAATAGTATGATTTTGTGTGTACTACCTCGATGATCAGTCGTATAACTTCTTTGTTTATGACCTGAATAAGATAATATTTTTTTTGTAGGAAGAGGGATATCTTAAGTGTAGGTTGTTTAACCGACTTAAAAAAGGAGGTTCTCAGTTTGACCCGTATATGTATGTTTCTCCGCGATTATCTTACGTTTGGCTGAGCTGATTTTTCTACATATTATAATATACCTTAAAGAAAGAAACCTCACCCAACCATTAAACCCATCCAAAACCTTGCAACTAAAATACAAAAAAAAGACTATTCGAGCTTCGTCAATATCTTGAATACTTAGTATGACAAGGTTTAAGATGAGTGATTTTGCCGCTGATTGCCGCTCTCTCCCGCGCACATTTCATGTTTTCTTAATTTTTATTTAAATCTGAGCCACTTTTCGCAATATAAGATTACGGACATTTCAACATAATATTTCAATTTCGAGTTGCTGAAGTACAAAAAGTTATCGTATTTGCCAGTTCAAATAACTGTTAGAAACGATAACTTTTTGTACTTTAGCACCAAAAAACTGAAATATATTTTAAAATGTCTGTAATCTTATATTGCGAAAAGTGGCCGAGACACATTTTTCAATTGCGCACTCAGATTTAAGAAATCTTGAGAAAACATAAAATGTGCGAGGGAGAGAGCGGCAGACAGCGGCAAAATCGCTACGGAGTCTTAATTCATACCGAATTTGCTATTTTGTTTTTTTTTGTATTGCATTGCTAGTGTGTAATATGTGAACTTTCTTATAGCGCATGCTCCTGGCGCGCCTCGCCTGGAGCACCCTCTGCAGACGTTCTCCGAGTTTGGATCTGACAAGCCCGTGTCGTTGCATGTGTGCTCTTTATACACTGTTGCAAGACTAGATTCTGGGGCGTTGTATTGGTGGTAAGTCTCTATACTTTTCTTGAGAATTTCTAATTTAAGTAATATGTAATTTTCGATTGCTGACCTATAAACCCAACAAGGTTTTAGCAGTCCTTACAACAAAAGATAACTTACGATTAGTTACGATGGTGATGGTGATGATTAGTTTATTGGCTGCAGCCTCTCGAATTAAGTTGGTTTTTTCGTTTCGTTCACAGTATATCGTGTGCATGACTCTGACTAAAACCGTTTTCTAGGAAAGAGGTCTAAACATTTATCTAAGAGTGATTATTACTTTAATGAATCCATAGCTACAATATTAGGTTTGTTGCACAGGGGCGTACTACCACTAGGGCAGCGCGCGCGCCTGTGGGAGAAGCATCGCGCGCGCTCGCGCAAGCAGCAGCGCGGGCACTCGTCCGCCGCGCCGCAGGACCTGCAGGCGGGCCAGAGCGTCACCATGAAGAACGCGCCCATGTACCAGCCAGGCGCCATCGGTCAGTATTGCCACACTAGCAGAATCGTACTGGGGCTTACTACCACTAGGACAGCCCGATACTTCTACGATACGATAGGTACTTCTCCCACACGCAAGCATCAGCGCGGACCTGCAGGCGGGCTCCAGCTCTCGCAGAGGTCGCGAGTTACCGCTCACGTTCGTTGCGTCACGTTCGAGTGCGTAAACTTAGCCCCACCGCACACTGCGTCGTAGCGCAAGCGTATCGTAATACGCGCGTCGAACGAGAGCAACGCCATCACGTACATGTTCAAAGAAGTCCGCATACGAAGCGGTGTTGCAGTGTGTCGTATGAGATTTTTATTGTCATTACGATAGTCGTAGCGTACTGGCGTAAAAAAGCAAGCGTTAAAAATAATTTCTATATGTTTGGTGATGAATTTCCGTAAACGTGAAGCTCTAGTAATCTAGTTTATATTCTGGAACAATATCGAGTCTACGTCTACGCGACGATTCATGTGTAGAACTCTGCTAGTCTTGTACTCGTTGCGTCTTGACGATACGCTTACGAGACGACTACGCTTACGATCTCTCCGCACACGGATCGTAAGCGTAGTCGTGGCCTTAGCGTGCTTGTGAGTCGCGGTCGCTGAAGGGCCCTGCGCAGACATTCGTTGCGCTACTGTATGGATGAATACTATGGATTGTAATAATGTGGTACAGTTCTCGGTAACACTGGAAAAAAGCACTTTATTATGTACACAATAAGATTGTTTTTGTGTGATTTTCAACGAACTTTACCTTCATAGTAATAAACCTCATGTCGCGGACTAGCTTACGAAGTCCGTCGTTTTCATAGGCTCTCTTGGTTCTAAATATCTCTTGTGTTTATAGGTTTCAACATGTCGACGGGAGTACCGAAAGTGGGTATCCTACAGAACGCAGCGTGGAATTTATCCGATATGTGCCGCTTCAAGCTGCTGCCGCCTCCGCAGCCCGACCGCTCCGTCTCCGATAAGGACAAGAGAGATTTACAGGTAACTTTAATCACGTCCTTCAATAATTCGCAATACACATTATTGTAACTTCGCTTCTTACTTGTACTTCAACCTGTTTCTTAATTGTGTAACTCTAGCATCTATTGCAATGCAATCGCTTGACATACACTGACTGTATAATACAAATTACTTGGATAGGTCATGGTTTGCCAGTAATGTGCCAGTCAGCGGCACGTCAGGTTATACAAGACTGTCAATAATCTGCAATGTATTTTGAACCTTAAAAATAAAATTGACTGAAAATGATTACCCTGTCGTGGAAGCCCAGTGTGCTGTTGACTGTACACAGATTGTTATTGTAGATGTTGAGTTACAATACCTAATTTATTATTTTAAATGCCCTTGTAAATTCTGCTGTTAGATCACAGAATCCCTATTACGTCATTTATGTTTTAACGAGCGATAGATAGATATATTTTACTATTGTACGGGTTATATTTTAGCTTCCGCTTGTTCTTGAAAGCATTTTGAAAACTAATGAACGCATCTCTTGAACAGAACCAGTCACCACTGACGGTGTCGTCGGTGAAAGCATCTTCGTCCAGCAGCGGCGGCAAGGACTCCAACAAAGACAGCAACAAGGACATGGCCGACAGGCTGGACATGCCGCCGCCGCCGAGCCCCGCCTCCTCCACCTGCAGCGACACCAGCACTTCACACAGTAAGATGTTCTAGTGTTAATTGTCTTTTTACTAAGTCTGTCTTTATTCGCTGGGTGCGAAGGTATAATAACCGATCGCAGCGGTCATTGTGGCAAAAAGTAGAAATAATGTAGGTTCTGTAATCTGTTTGAAAACGATATTTAATTTATTACTATCGATACAGGAACAATTATATAAATGTTTTTAATCACTTAGTAAAATTATTAAGGCAGCTTTATCTTCTTGTTTTACAAAATCTACAACTAAAAAAGAAGTAAACAAAGCCTGATATAACCAAAATTAAACACTCTTTTTGAATAGATTTTACTTGCCATATTTAATTTAGATGACCAAAAATGATTTCACAACACTTTGTCCACCCAAATCACAGTAATTTTGAAATTTACATTAATAACACAATATGTATAGAATAGTATTTTTAAATATTTTATCACAATGCCGCCATCACATATCAAAACGTCAGGTCAGAGCCAACAAAGTTGCGAACGCTAGGTGGCGCTAAAAGCGTGCACAGAGCCAATACCTTGTCCAAAGTTTTGTGTTGAGGTGCGAGTTGGCAGCCGACCGCAAGCGGCATGAAGCCGCGACGCATCGCCGCCTTATGTCGCTGCAGTCATGATTTCGAACACGGTCATTTTTGAGTAGGCACTACTGATTGTGCGGTCGGGTGACACGTCGCGGCTGTGTGGCGCTGGCTACGGAAGGTATTTCATAGAAATACATAGAAACCAGTAGTATACGCGACATGAGGCGGCGACACGTCGCGGTTTCATTCATGTCGCGTGCAGTCTGCTGCCAACTCGCACCTTAAAGGTAAATGAGGCAGGATCTGTTCGCCAATATTTAGCGAAAAGGGAAGTACTTCCACCGAGCCAGGTGTGTGTATGGGGACCGCGGTCCAACTGTATTCATGCAGAGTGCGTAGAAAACATCGATATCGTGAGTCGTGAGTCAGGTCTCGTCGACGTAGTGCGACGTCACGTCTGCGTAATGTTTAATTGTACTTTTCGCTGATCCATTTCTTCGTCATTGGTCGATTGCTTATGTAGGTAGAAGTATGATCGCGCCGCTACAAAATACTACATATTATAGTCTGCAATAAATGCTGAGTGGTTCGGGACTTCTGCTATCATATGTGGTGGTTTATTCGTCCAAAGTACATACTCATGTACACTTTTTTTGCAGAACGCGCTAAACGCGTGACCGTACGCGGTGAAGAAGGTTCATCCAATGACGGCTCTAAACGAGACGAGGAGGAGTGGCCTCTGAAGGAGGTCGTATTCCTCGAAGACGTCAAGAGTGTCCCTCTAGGAAGAGTGCTGAAGGTAGACGGCGCATACGCCGCAGTGCGATTCCCTACCGTGGGGAAGGACGGAAAAGAAGTGGTTCCTGCATCTCCCGATGATTGGACGACTTTGCTTCAAGACTGTAGACTCGTGCGGAAGGATGATCTGGTGGCGGTGAAGTGGGGCGCGGGGGGCGCGGTCGGACCGAGGGGACCGGATTGCTTACAGCGATCGCCGAGGAAGATCGCCCTGCCGCCAGAAGTACAAGTCATTACCATCGCTGTAAGTAGGGTTTTTCACTATTAAAAATGGTTATTGTGACCTATTCGCAGTTGTTCGCCTACCTTGATCTGTTAACTAATGGACCCCCTAAACGATCAAAATTGTTTGTCAATCACATTTTGATCGTCTAGGAGCGATGCTTGACAAGCACCACAGAATAGATAGATTACCGTGGCCAATCAAAAGTAGGCCACGCCCCCAAATGGTAAATGCAATGTAAATGATTGACAAGAAATGCTTGATCGTCTCGGGGCTCCATAAGGCCACTCAATAATGCTCCAGACGTAATATGCGTTTTTAGACTCGACTGAACTACTTGACCGTATAAAGCTTACTGTACCTTGTAGCTCCAATACTCGTAGGAAGTTAAGACTGCATGTTCCATGGGTGCGAACTAGGGAATGCAATTCCGGGACTCCGGGATCCCGTTATTCCGGGATCTCGTATGCTATGAACGAGATCAATCCCGGTAGTGAAAGTGACGGGATCCCGTACGAGATAGCGGGATTGAAGAGCACCCCAACCAAGACGCAAAAGCTCGCACTGCGAACCAACTACCGACGTAACAGTTACCTGATTCGCTCGTGTCGCTTGTTCAATTCTATTAGCGATGACACGGATATTGACTTATTCTGTGACGGCATTGTTTCACTGAAGCGAACACTCGCAACTAAATTCCTCACACGTTATTGAGATGATGGGTACTTGGGTATGTTGCCGAGTTTGTTTTTCTTACTTTTTTATGTTTTATCTGTGTGTAAGTAACTTAAAAATACTGAAAGTAGCGTCACGTTTAATCTTTTCGAATTACGATTATAATACATTTTTAACTACCTGTGGAAACTTGTTATTAGCTTGTGATTATTCGTGTATATTGCTATGTACATAATGAATTAGCAGTAAGTTTTCCTAATGAATAAAATAAAATTAAATAAAATTAAATGGTAGTAGGTAAAACGCCCCTATTGTGTCTTATTCATTGATATTATTTATACATTATAGTCGAATCGGTGTTGTACTTTTCTATAGAACAGCTGATTTTTTTTTCGCGATTTCGTGGTTGGCCCCATAGTAAAAGTTGTTCATTCACGTGGTCTGAACAACCTTTTAAATTTTTAGATATACTTAATAAAATAACGGTGTATATGCTCTTCTATCTTTAAAACTACGCAATATATTTTAATTTAAGATTGAGTGATTCAAGAGAAAGGTTAATATGTATAATACATGGTGTCAAATTCCACACTACACCGAAGCGAAGCGAGGGCGGGTCGCTAGTAAAAAAATAATAATAAAAAAGTTGCAAAATCCGGGGAAATAACATTGTGTCTCCCGACAGGTGGACAGTCGCGGCGTCCACGCCGTGGTGCGTCGGCCGGGCGGCGCGCTCGCGTACGCGGTGTACGCCGTGGGGACCACTCGCGCGCTCACTGACAGCGCGTTCCCGACTGACAACAACGCGCTGCTCGGGTATTCCAACGGACAAGCTATACAACTGGCGACCGCTGCTGAGGTTCGTTATTCAGTGTTTTTGAAGTATTGGCAATTTAGCGTTGTACTGGGATCTAATGTTTTGTGAACTATTCGTTGAATTGAAATCTATAATACGCGCAGAAATCTTAAAATTCATTAAAAAAATACATTGCTTCAAACTTATGATTTTACAGATATTTCATGTTCTAGCACAGTTCCCTATCAGATTTTTCTACGTACCCCTCGGGAGCTAATCGGGAAATACTCTAGCATTTTCGTAAACGGTTGTCGTTGCATACAGGGTAGCGAACCGGTGGTGATAATGGTGGACGGCAACGGCGCCCTATACCCGGTGGCGCGAGACTGCGTGGGCATGGTGCGCGAGCCGCCGCCGCTGAACCTGCCGCCGGCGCGGGCGCTCGCCGCGCACGCGCTGCCGCTGCACCCGCACTCGGCCGCGCACGCCGCGCTCAAGTCACAGGTACAGTGCGTTTCAATTTTATTGGCGCCTCGGAACATCGCACGAGACGATACGCAGAACACAACGATGTATGTTGATGGGAGAGCCGAGTAGTGCGGCACAGCTACGCGCATAGTTGCTAACTTCACAGCCGTCAATAAAATTGAAACGCACTAGAAACATGTTCGTCTCGCTCGCACGGAAGTATTGCTATGGGGTGAAGTGAAATGCTTCCGTACGAGATCATTTGTTTCATTCTCAAGGAACCGACTAGTGTTGGGGTTGGTGCCTCGCGTCTCGTTTCGTCACTTGCGCATGTGCATTTTTTTTATCAGCTGCTCCCTACTTTATAAAGTGCAGGACTTTTTTGTTTTTATTATCCTTTCTATCTCGAGAGAGTGAGTTAAAAAGTGAAGTAAAATTAAGCCAACATAAGCATATCAAATATTCCTTGATTCTGCTCAAAAGGTTAAAGTCCCTTCGATTGATTGGTTTTATAGTAATATTATTTCTATTACTACATCTTTTCTTGACCTCTAATCCTCGTTGCGGTCACCGTCATCCGACTGTTACCTTTTAGCTTAGAAATTGCCATAGACTAAACGTAATTTAAAGTGAGCTGGTGATTTCAGGTGGCCCTGATAATAATCGTACCCGAACCTCAACTTATGATGCCTCGAGTTTTGCGCTGCGACCTCGACGGCGTACGTCAACTGTTACATCAATTAGAAACGGACGCAAACAGTGAGTAATATTGCTAATATCTGAAGTTTTGAAAACACTACGCAAATAATTAAAATATCTTCAATTTGTTCACAGAACAACAAATATTGGCTATACTTCAAGAACGATGTGATGGAAACAGGAACATACTACACGCTTGCGTTCACATGTGTGCGCCGACATCGAACAAAGAACCAGATATCGGTACTTTGTTGATTTTTGTTTTCTCGTTATGATTTTTAGTAGGCATTTAAATAATATATAATTTTCACAGTAGAGAACCCATCAATGCCAAACTTGGCTGGAAGCACGGGAGTCAGTGGCGCTAGTGCTGAAGAGTCTGTGCCGGCGCTCTCCTGGGCGCCAGAAACATTTGAAGCTTCTGGCGATGAAGACAGTTTGATGGGACTCACGAACAATGGGTTAATATTTTTTCTCACTTATGCTCTGAAATGTTATCATTCATGCCATTTGAAAAAGATATGCGGGGCGTCTCTCATTTCCGTGGGGGTCTGTTTCATCACATTCTAAATTTGAAATTCGGTGAGGAAATGAATTTCAATACTTACTTCCCGCACTATTCCAAATTCAAAATGGTAGAACTCATCAGCTAGCATCATCCTAATAAATAAATAAATAATAATAAAGCATTATTTTTATAAAACTTTATGGTTACATTACATGACTCTCAGCATTGAACTACAATGACACAACGTTTTCAGCAAAATGTCTGGCGGCGGCAACAACGGCGGCGCGGTGAGCGCGGACCCGGCGGAGCGGCGCGGCAACGCGCTGTCGGCGCTGCGGGCGCTGTGCGAGAGCAGCGCGCTGCAGCCCTACCTCATGCAGCTGCTCACTGCCAAGTAACTATTGATTATTTTTAAACAACTATAGTTTTTGCAACTCGGAAATTAAGTACTTAGTCATACACCAATTTCCATTGAGGCGGCCGCGACTTGACAGCCGCCGCGACTGCAAAAATACACGCGCCTCGAATAGCCGCGCGCGACTCAACATCTATGCAAAACTATTTTGCAATATCCACTGCGCGGCTAGACTAGCGGCCGGTAAGTATGCAGCAAAGAAAATATAATCCCTACGTTTGTAAACAGAATCAGTATATAAATACCTTCTTCGACGTCCATTTTGAAAATAAGCTAAGGCAGAGACCAGAGTCGCGCGCGACTAGCCGCGTAGTGGAAATAAGACTACTCTTTGATGCAACCTCTATCGCAGCGGTTCCTGAATTCTTTTGGCCACGGAACCCTTTTTGGTTCACCGTTTTTTGGCGGAACCCTAGCTCAAGTAAGAAGTAAATTAAACCAGGGTTGCCACATTCAGGAACAGAAAACGCAGGACATGGCCGTGCGGCGAGCGCGAAGCGCGAGCCGAGATTTTTTTTTTGGGTATGTACGAGTACGTACGTTGAAATCATTAAAACTGGCAGTAAAACCACTGTAGAGTCTGGTAACTGGTAAATGAAGGACATGTTGAATGTATATGAATGTTTGTAATTAAAATACTCAAAATCAATGGAAACAAACGGGCAGGTCGGCAAAGTAAGAGTAAAATAATAAGAGGAGAACTACCTAACTGAAGGGAAAAAAAACTTTTGATTTAGTGTTTTAGATATTTTTATTTTGACTCTGTTTCCATGCATATTTTCTATTGCTACGGGCCTCTCTCATTAATTCCGCGTCATTTTTATATTTACTTACGAATTCCGAACAAGACATGTCTTTTGCAACTCTGAGAGCAACTATTTCTGACATTAGAACATTTAAAGCATCATATGGGAAAAACCTCGCTCAACATAAGCATTTGAAGGCGGTATGCTTAAAGCGCGAGGTACAACGCAAAATAAGGCATTTAACTTGTTGTTCTTTATGCTTTTAAACATTTGGAACCATTTTTTATTAACACTTTGATTTTGATCGCGTGTTATCATCAAAAATCTGGACAAAACTAATTGATCGGCGGGACGCGGGACAATATCATCGAAATCGGGACTGTCTTTATACCTAAACTCTTGAATTTTCGCGGAACCCCTGAGAGCCTCTCACGGAACCCCATTCGGGAACCGCTGCTCTATCGTACCACTAATTGAGAAACACTGTTTTAGAAGGAATATGATCAAAGCATAATTTTTGTTGGGATTAAGTGACTCGGTTAACAAATCTCTCCAACACAGGGACGGAATGGGCCAGACGCCCCTAATGGCTGCAGTGTCCGAGCGCGCGTACCGCGCGGCGCTAGTGTTGCTAGACGCCATTCGCGCGTGCCCCGAGGCGGACGAGACGCAGCGCTCCGCGGCGATATTCCCGCCCAACGCGCATCCCGACCACTCGCCGCTGCTTGTTTTGTGCTGCAACGACACCTGCAGCTTCACTTGGACCGGACAGGAACACATCAACCAGGTAACAGCAAATCCGCCCAGCTGATTAAGCAAGTTGTAACACTAAACAATTTTCAAGAATCCTTATAGAAACTTATAACTTTGATATGTGCTTAAGCAGGACTCTAGTAGCCTTGAGCGTTCCGTGGTCTGTAAAAAAATATAAAATGTAATTTTTAACATGCAACATTTGTTTCCAGGACATTTTCGAATGCAAAACATGCGGACTTACTGGCTCGTTATGTTGCTGCACTGAATGCGCTAAGGTAAGAAAATACTCGTAATCAAGTAAACCTAAGAAAACTAACTCTGATAACTGTATACATACAAAAAAAATATTTATGTTTATATTACTAATTCTAAAATCTCAAAATTTAAAAAATATGTGTTACATTGTTTAGGTGTGCCACAAAGGCCACGACTGCAAACAGAAGCAGACTTCCCCGACCGCGTACTGCGACTGCTGGGAGAAGTGCCGCTGTAAGGCGCTGGTGGGCGGCAACTGGGCCGCTCGCTGCGATCTACTCGCGAGACTCGCCCGAGACACACAGCTCGCCACGCATTTCAACTCTAGGTATGATTCTAAATCAAATTTAAATTATGTGTGACTGACAGTCAGTTGCAAGAACGATCTTTAAAGTTAATGCGTCATTAAAGGTATCACCGTCCTTTACTTCTTTTGAAAGAAGAAAAAGATGGCGATACATTTAATGAAGCATTAACTTTAAAGATCGTTCTTGCAACTGACTGTGAATCATTAGATTTTTAGTTTGCTAAATTTTTGTTTAGAGAAAGATTGAACCTTCAACAAGCTATCTTGAATTTGTTGGGTATTTTAAATTTTGGAGAGATGTTGAGGTAGCGCAAAAACAACTTTCTACGACAAAGTAAAAGCTGGTTAAATAGAGTTGACTTCTTTTTTGCTTCCCAGAGCGTTTCGTGCAAGTTTTTTTTGTAATGGAATACGCGATTTATTTCATCAACGTCATTAAAAACTCAACTTTCCATTTAGAACTATAATCGCACTAGCGACCCGCCCTCACTTCGCTTCGGTGCCTTCCTTTTTTGCCACTTGCAACCTTCTAACAACAAGAAAACAAATACTTAACTTTCGGTCGTCATCTCCATTCGCTCCAAAAGTCTGTTTTTTATAGGAGTACGCGTGCGTTAACGCTCAGCTTATGTTATATTTTATTCAATTTACAAACACAAATTAGATACAAATTATATACCTAAACCTTCTTCATAAATCATTCTTATCTATTGGTGAAAACCGCGTGAAAATCCGTGCAGTAGTTTTTGAGTTTATCGCGAACAGTCCGACAGACGCGGTGGAGAACTTTGTTTCATAATAATATGTAGTGATACAGACTTATCAACGTATCGTTTTGTTGGTGTCCAGGGGAGAGTCGATCCTGCTGTTCCTGGTGCAGACCGTGGGGCGGCAGGCGGTGGAGCAGCGGCAGTTCCGCGCGGGCGGCGGGCGCGGGCGCGGGCCGCGCAAGCAGCCCGGCTCCGACGCCGACGTGGACGCGCCCGACCACGACCTCGAGCCGCCGAGGTTCGCGCGCCGCGCGCTGCTGCACCTGCTCGGTGAGTCGCCCCGCAATGCTGGGTCTATACATCCGCGAGTATGCCTGGCCTTGAAGTGGTTTTCGCACGATTCGTAGCGAGTGGAGGCGCCACGAATATTAGCCCCTCCGCACACAGCGTCGTGGCGTTAGCGTATCGTAGTACCCGCATCGAACGAGAGCAATACGAGCACGTAAAACAGCATGCGTAGAAAATACTTTCAATACGTCTGGTGATTAATTTCCGTCAACGTGAAGCTCTAGTTTATATTCTTTACGCGACGATTCATGTGTAGAACTCTGCTCGTCTTGTACTCGTTGCGTCTTGACGATACGCCTACGAAACGACTACGCTTACGATCCGTGTGAGGAGGGCCTTAGTTAGTAATTCAGACGTAAAGAGTGTAGTTGATTCGCTTGCCTGCGCTTCCCTCCCGCTCATTCTTTCCGAACTGAGCGTTGATCGGCGAGGCGTGGCAAGACAAATGGTATATAGCGAGGGGGCCGAGAGTGTAACTCTCTCACTCACTTGGCTTCGCCTTGCCTAACTGTGGCTGTGGGTGCGTGCCATGCGAAAAGCGTAGCAATAAAACTCTCGTATTTATACTCAGCTTGGTTTGTATAGGGTTTGTTTTAAGCTTGTTAACAACCACCATCTACTTACCTACCACCTACAAACGATTCTTACCTTACAATGTTCGTGCAGGAGACTGGGCAGCCGTGGAGGCGGCGGTGATGTGCGGCGCGAGCGGCGGCGCGGGCGAGGCGGAGGCGCGGCCCGCGAGCCCCGCGCCCAACCAGTCCGGGACCACGCTACTCGACAAGTTCACGCACGCGCTCATCGTCAAGTGCACCAATGAGGTACGAACATAACATTTTCTTAGATAATCATCATCAGCCTATCATCGTCCACTGCTGAACATAGGCCTCTCCGAGTGCATGCCACCGAGCACGATCCGCGGCTATACTCATCTAGTTTTTGCCAGCCGCCTTGCGAAGATCGTCGCTCCACCGTCGATCGGCGTAATAATAGATAAAAGGAGTAGATAATAGGTATATCTATCTTACAAATAACATCAAAACCTAGGACAAAAAAACCCCTTTTTTGAGTAAGTGGATTGTTACGGTAACTAAGCCAATTAAATGGTTACCCGAACCCAAAAGATAGGTATCGGGAAGTGCTACTCGAATTAACTGTATTGATTTGGTTATCCTTTCATTAGAGTAAGTTCACGATATGCTTACTGCATTGATAGGGTTTGTGAAATCAAGTCTATAAATACTCAATCAAAAACCCCTTTAGTATAATACTTGTCGTAGAATAAGCGGCTTGCGCCATAAAGTATTGTGTATTGCATTGTTAAGATGAGTTATATCAATCTGATATGCATATAACAATGGCGAAGTGTCCATACAAGCCGATTTCCATCGGCTTACCTTTTAGAAATGAAATCCCACCCCACCGAACCACTATACAGATCATGTCAATTTTATAGGACGGCTTATGCTCACCTTCGCAATAATTTAACCCCTCGCTACTGGCATATAAGATTTTAGATTGTCGCTACGCGTCGCCTCTGTATGTGGTAATTAAATCTGTCTCTAGTTTAATCAGTTGACAAAATAATAACCCATTTACGTATTACCCAGATGTTAGATACGCTGCTAAACACCCTGATCCGGGAGCAACAAAACGACTCGATCCCGGGTCGTGCGGCGCGCGCCCGCGAGGTGGCGCGCCGGTTCGTCCGCTCCGTAGCTAGGATATTCGTAATATTCAGCGTCGAAATGGCACCGGGCGCAGCTAAGAAGAAAGGGTATGTATGAAGTTTAAAACATGATTTTAATTTAACTTTTTATGTATAGTACTAAACTGCCCAAATGTTATCGAAATAATTTTGGTTAATTAAAAATTCATTAGTATTCCATTTATGAAATATATGCTCATACACTCATGCATAAAGAACTTTTTAAGTATGAAATTTAATGCATACTTGCACCCTGGCATGCGAAAGTCAACAATGTTAACTGCACATAGAATTTATATTCTACAAAACTACTCTAGAGTTCTTCATTTTCTGTAAAAAAAAAGAGCTTTAATTTTTTTCTGTAAGGTGGGAACTCTCAGAACTGACCCTTGTGGTGGTATCATAAGACAGATAGATAGATAAACACTTTATTGCACACACACATTACAGGAGATACAGCAAAATAAAACTTAAAACTATGGTGAGCAAAGGCGCCCTTATCGCTCAGAGCGATCTCTTCCAGACAACCTTTGAGACTTAGGATAGCTGGAGAGATATGTGAAGGGCAGTGTGCCAGCAACATACACATTCAAATCGTACAAATTGACAGAATAACCTACTAAAATTATAACCTAATAAACTTACACAAATACAAAGCAAAAAATAAAATATTCTACATATATCTAAATAATAAAAAGTGTAGCAAACTAGGATTTCGACAAAAGATAAGACAGGTTAGATACTTGTTTGCCGCTTAGTCCAAACTATCTTTTTAAGGTAGGAGTTAGAGGTTTAGACTAGCAAGTTATTCCTGTCATTTCTTGAGCGAGCAACTTCTGCAAGCCGCAACACTTTAGATAATTTAGCTTGCCACACCTATTTACACAGTTTTGCAAGTTTTACTACTAGTCTAACCTCGCTTTATGCTGTTTATGTATCATAGTTCAAATTAATCTAACGTCACCCAGGCCGGTGTCAATCACGTCATCGCTGGTCCGCTGCCGGCGCGTGTTCGCCGCGCTCGTGGCGCTGGCCGTAGAAGAGCTGGTAGAAGCTGCGGACTCTCTCCTGGCGCCCGTGCGGCTCGGCGTCGTGCGCCCCACCGCGCCATTCCCGCTGGCCACCACGTATGTGGAGCTGGTGAATGGTAGCGAAGATCTGTTCGGCGTGGAGCCGCTGTCTACGGGACACTCGCGACTGCCGCATACGCGCAGGTGTGTTTGAACACGTCCGATTGATGTATATGGTGTTATATTTTTATTAGTGTATCATTAGAATTACGAGACTGAAGCAATTTGTAAATTTCGCGCACACTTTCAGTGAAAAATGTGGTTGTTATTTGAAAATTGACAATCGGCTCTTTATTTAGTAATCACAAAGTCGTATCATTTTATGTTTGTAAGATTATCTATGTATAAGAAAAAAAAACTTGTAGAATTGATAATTAGAGATCGGATGCATATTTACCTAAAGTCAATTCCCATGAGGTCTTATGTTACAACGTAATAAGATTGTGTTTGCTTCTTCAAAAATCACTAATAATAAAAGTAGGGAAAAGCAACCAGTTACGTAACAAGCCAACGGAATTTTTGTCAATATGCATGCGTCCGAATATCCGATCTCCAGTAATTAGGCTTCAATGTATAATCTGCTTGTTCAGAGAGTCGAGCGCAAATGGCGGTCGAGGCAACGCCGCTGGAGGTACATCGATGGGCAGCTCTACTCTAGTGCCGGACCGGTCTTCAACACCGGTAGCGACCGAATACGCGGACGATGTGGCGGGCGAGGCGCTCGGCGGCGACGACGACGCCTCCGAGACGGACGAGCCCAGCGCGCCCGCGCCCGTGCCGCCTACTGACGCTCAGCACGACGACGCTATGGCGGACAGGTAACAATCACAGAGACATCTGTCACACTCTACACACCAATGGCGACTGAATACGCGGACGATGTGGCGGGGGAGGCGCTCGAGCCCAGCGCGCCCGCGCCCGTGCTATGCTATGCTATGGCAGACAGGTAACAATCACAGAGACATCTGTCACACTCACACTACTACTGCTGCACACCAATGTCGTGGTGGCTATTGAGTACGACGAATGCGACGCCTCCGAGACGGACGAGCACAGCGCGCGGGCGCGCACGACGACGCTATGGCGGACAGGTAACAATCACAGAGACATCTGTCACACTCGCACTACTACTGCTGCACACCAATGTCGTGGTGGCTATTGAGTACGACGAATGCGACGCCTCCGAGACGGACGAGCACAGCGCGCGGGCGCGCACGACGACGCTATGGCGGACAGGTAACAATCACAGAGACATCTGTCACACTCACACTACTACTGCTGCACACCAATGTCGTGGTGGCTATTGAGTACGACGAATGCGACGCCTCCGAGACGGACGAGCACAGCGCGCGGGCGCGCACGACGACGCTATGGCGGACAGGTAACAATCACAGAGACATCTGTCACACTCACACTACTACTGCTGCACACCAATGTCGTGGTGGCTATTGAGTACGACGAATGCGACGCCTCCGAGACGGACGAGCACAGCGCGCGGGCGCGCACGACGACGCTATGGCGGACAGGTAACAATCACAGAGACATCTGTCACACTCGCACTACTACTGCTGCACACCAATGTCGTGGTGGCTATTGAGTACGACGAATGCGACGCCTCCGAGACGGACGAGCACAGCGCGCGGGCGCGCACGACGACGCTATGGCGGACAGGTAACAATCACAGAGACATCTGTCACACTCGCACTACTACTGCTGCACACCAATGTCGTGGTGGCTATTGAGTACGACGAATGCGACGCCTCCGAGACGGACGAGCACAGCGCGCGGGCGCGCACGACGACGCTATGGCGGACAGGTAACAATCACAGAGACATCTGTCACACTCGCACTACTACTGCTGCACACCAATGTCGTGGTGGCTATTGAGTACGACGAATGCGACGCCTCCGAGACGGACGAGCACAGCGCGCGGGCGCGCACGACGACGCTATGGCGGACAGGTAACAATCACAGAGACATCTGTCACACTCGCACTACTACTGCTGCACACCAATGTCGTGGTGGCTATTGAGTACGACGAATGCGACGCCTCCGAGACGGACGAGCACAGCGCGCGGGCGCGCACGACGACGCTATGGCGGACAGGTAACAATCACAGAGACATCTGTCACACTCGCACTACTACTGCTGCACACCAATGTCGTGGTGGCTATTGAGTACGACGAATGCGACGCCTCCGAGACGGACGAGCACAGCGCGCGGGCGCGCACGACGACGCTATGGCGGACAGGTAACAATCACAGAGACATCTGTCACACTCGCACTACTACTGCTGCACACCAATGTCACAATATATAATAGTACTAACGTACAGAAGTCGGACCCCGCGAGGACCATCAAATAATAAGCTACTCTCGCTGGACGGCAATAAAGTACAATTTCAAACTGCACAACGCTGCGTGGATAAAATTATATGCACCTACGAAGAAGAAAGAGAGGCGTCTCTTTCTGTCGCATAGCTCTGTCTCAACCGACACATCTCGGGGTTGCTACTCGCTAGTTACTGATATCATAGAAAACATTCGTTATGCCCATGAATAAACAATGAAATTACTATAATAGGTACCTACTTATAAAATAAAATAAATCTACCTAATAGGTGAGCTGAGCATATTTAAAGAGCATAAATAATAAGTATTTCTAAGTAGTTAGAGAAGCTCGATGGCGCAGTGGTATAGCGCCTGGCCCAACGATTGCGGAGGTTAAGCAACTTTTGCAAGGGTCAGTTATGGGATGGGTGAAAAAAAATAGTATTTTTTAGCTTTTTTCTTTACTGGTGCCATATTTCGAACTTCGATACAACTAAGTATGTAAATATGTATACAAAAAATACAATAAACTTTGGTAGGTAGGTAGGTACGTTAGTAATTAAGTATCAAAAACGAAGTGCATGCAGTTTCGCATTCGGCGCTTGACTGACTCGTTTCGTTCGTGACGTTTACGCGCTGCGCTCTCGTCGCTTGCACACGCCGCGGCCGCGCGTTTTGGTCGGCGCGGTGATATCCCTCGACAATGGCCCTCTTGGAGTGGGCCGCGAGCAGTAGGCTAATATAAAAGTTTAAGCGCGGAGTTATACCCCCCTGCCAATGTCGTGGTGGCTATTGAGTACGACGAATGCGACGCCTCCGAGACGGACGAGCACAGCGCGCGGGCGCGCACGACGACGCTATGGCGGACAGGTAACAATCACAGAGACATCTGTCACACTCGCACTACTACTGCTGCACACCAATGTCGTGGTGGCTATTGAGTACGACGAATGCGACGCCTCCGAGACGGACGAGCACAGCGCGCGGGCGCGCACGACGACGCTATGGCGGACAGGTAACAATCACAGAGACATCTGTCACACTCGCACTACTACTGCTGCACACCAATGTCGTGGTGGCTATTGAGTACGACGAATGCGACGCCTCCGAGACGGACGAGCACAGCGCGCGGGCGCGCACGACGACGCTATGGCGGACAGGTAACAATCACAGAGACATCTGTCACACTCGCACTACTACTGCTGCACACCAATGTCGTGGTGGCTATTGAGTACGACGAATGCGACGCCTCCGAGACGGACGAGCACAGCGCGCGGGCGCGCACGACGACGCTATGGCGGACAGGTAACAATCACAGAGACATCTGTCACACTCGCACTACTACTGCTGCACACCAATGTCGTGGTGGCTATTGAGTACGACGAATGCGACGCCTCCGAGACGGACGAGCACAGCGCGCGGGCGCGCACGACGACGCTATGGCGGACAGGTAACAATCACAGAGACATCTGTCACACTCGCACTACTACTGCTGCACACCAATGTCGTGGTGGCTATTGAGTACGACGAATGCGACGCCTCCGAGACGGACGAGCACAGCGCGCGGGCGCGCACGACGACGCTATGGCGGACAGGTAACAATCACAGAGACATCTGTCACACTCGCACTACTACTGCTGCACACCAATGTCGTGGTGGCTATTGAGTACGACGAATGCGACGCCTCCGAGACGGACGAGCACAGCGCGCGGGCGCGCACGACGACGCTATGGCGGACAGGTAACAATCACAGAGACATCTGTCACACTCGCACTACTACTAACCGTTCTGCTGCTGCACACCAATGTTGTGGTGGGTACTGAGTACGCGGAAGTTGTAGCGTGTGAGGTGCTTGGCCTCTAAAATGAACTAACTGCCGTCTACTGACGCTCAGCACGACGACACTAAGGCTTACAGGTAGTAACTATATTAAGCAGGGTACTCATCTAGCTATGTAGCATGTAATGTATCAGATACTGTATCAAGTGAGTACATAGGCACGAGCCCGCTGCTCGCTGCTCGCGCGTGGTTCGCAGGGAGATCGCAGCGACCCGCCGAGTGGCGGTATCACTGCAAGCACAAAGGTGGCTCGCAGTATGCGCGTGGACGGTGACACGACAAGCTCGTGTAGTGAGTACTTAGGTGCGAGCTTCAAACGAACGCGCGAACGTTCTTCATAATGGAGTGGACAGATGAAAAAGTATTAAATTTAATTGAACTTTAATTATATTTACTTTAATTATTATTAAATCGACGTGGACTTTTATAATTTTCAATTATATTGTAAATGAATATGAACGCAGCACTAGCCACCATTTGAGACATGTTGTCGGCGTGATATCGTCACCAACACTGCGGATCCGGAAGCTTGCAGCAAGATACGTGATGACCGTGGACGAGCCGTACTCACTTGAAGGTTAGATACATTACATGCTACGTTACATGCGTGAGTACGTACCCTGCTTTAGAACGACGACGCTCGTTAACGATCCAACACAATGAAACTTGACACCCTTTTTTGCCTCTTTAAGCACTTCAGCCGTTGTTTTTGTTAGTGCGGCTAGACTAGAACCTAAAGAAACAGACCGTCGTTTAACTAATGTGGTTTTATTTGAACTTTCTTTTGCTTCTCCAATAGGGTACAAGAACAACACGTAGTCGTTGAAAACGGCACAGAGCGCGCCGAGGGTGGGGAGAGCGAGAGTGAGCTAGATCTCCTCGCCGAAGTAGAGACGGAGAGCGACTCGGACGACCAGGACAACGCCGAGTCCGCGCAGCGCAGCGTGCAGACCGGCGCCACGCAGGGATCGGACGCTGGTATGTTAACGTTGATGTGTAGAGTTTGTCTTATTCATAGGACCGTAAAGTTTAATTTTGTGACTCATTTCAGTCAGGTTAAGAAGTGTTTTTTTAAAGTAGTATGTAAAGTTAATCACGATGTTACTATAAAAACCATTTAAAAGAAATGCTCTGGTTATAAATAGCTTTAACTTAGAATTACTCAATGCATTGGAAATTCTTTATAGAATCTCAAGAACTTCAATACCCTCAGTTTTATCCAAATATAAATCTTGGCGCCTTACTTCTCTTCCACAACCCACGCCTGTATCATACGGCTTCGCGCCACTGGTTGTATTATTCCAATTATCCGTTGCACCGCGGCAGGCATAGCTTCGCTGCTGCTGTACCCTGAAGAAGAGAGCGGAGACTCGACGCAGCCGGAAGACGAAGACTCCGAGGCGGGCGAGACGGACGAGCAGGACGGCGAAACTGAGCCGCCGCTCCACGACGGGGAACCGCTGGAGAGAAGGGCCGCGCCACCCGCGAGGCCGAACCTGGCGCCGCATTCTATGCAGTGGGCTATACGGTTAGTATTACATTGTTCAGTAGAGCTGTGCCAAGTAATGAGCCCTACACATGCGCACGCCCGGGGCCCTACTGCCTAACTCAAAGCTTTAGCCAGAGCCAATGCTCTGTCCGTCCTTGTCATATCATAACACTATGAAAATGACGGACAGTGCACTGACGTCATAAACCAAAGCCAAAGTCAAAGCGATAGAGTTAGGCGGTAGACCCGCCCCGGCCGGAAAAAGAAAAGGACGACTAAGTTTCTCTATCCTTTGTATTACTCCGTCCCTTTCGGCCTTCCGGCCGGGCTCATGTGTTCTGCTCATGCTATGTGTAGAGCTCATAAGGCATGCGGCCTAAAATTGGCTTGTTTTCTAAAGTAAATTGTAACATTAAAAAAATACTACAATAAATGAGATCCGGCGACAGAGTATTTCAGCGAAACAAACGCGTTTTTCTACATAGGACCGTAGATTAAAAAAAGGCGGGCAGACTGGCAAAAATGCTTTCGTATGTCTATCCGGCTGTCCGTTTGTTTTCCTTTACATTTCTCAACCGATTCTCGTGAAATTTTGTGAGCAGGTGTCACTGCTACAACATGATCTGATTGTAGACTTCTCATCTCACAGTATATACTTACAGCGAATAGCTGGATAGATATATTATTATAATATTTGTAGCTACTGTGTTCATTGTTAACGAGCAAAAGCATAAGGGATTATTCACACGTCAACGGTCAATCTTTCAATACAAGTTTTGACTTGCCGGTGACTGACGCGACGCGTCCTGCGACTGTCAAAAACTTGTATTGAAAACTGACCGTTGACGTGACTGAGCTGTGTGAATGATCTATAAAATGAACATTTGTTGTTGCGTAGCTCCCGCGAGACCAACCGCGGCACCAGCGGCAGCACGGGCGGCGTGCGGCTGTCGGGCGGCTCGTCGCTCGTGTTCATCGACCCCACGTCCCTGCGCCGGTCCACCGCCCCCGCCGCGGGGGGGCACGATCCGCATTCCACTTCTACCACCGCCTCGTGCCTTGCTAGAGCTTTTGGTGAGTCCTTTGTTCAAAAATCATCATCATATCAGCCGCACGACACCTACTGCTGGGTATAGGCCTTCCCCAAGGATCTCCACGACGATCAGTCCTGCACTGCCCGCATCCAGCGGCTTCCCGCGATCTTCACCAGATCGTCGGTTCACCTTGTCGAGCCTACCCACGGAGCGTTGACGGTGCGAGGTCGCCATATCTTTAAAATATCAAAATAAAGATAAAATCAAAATATCTTTATTCAAAAAACTTATTTAAGCGCCTTTGAATCGTCTTGGTCGGTTTGGCCTTGGGACAGGGCGCCTAAGCAGTGTTTGAATTCTTAATAATATGATTTGTGATGCCGATTAACCATCGGCCTGTGAGAATTTCGGCCTACCGATGAAGAGAGAATTTGCTGCCAGTTGCTCTGGGGCCCAAGTCTGCTAATGTTAACATCATAATCGTGTTTCAATTGTGTTTCAGTTTTGGGTTTACGAAACAAGAACTGTGTCAAAAAGCATTACAACTCAAACACGATAATGACGGTAACAATAGCAGACTTGGGCCCTGTTGCGTGGTCTGCACGTAAATATTGTATGATCTCTAAACTTAAACGCATTGAATATTCGAACAGGCATAGTGATCAGACAAATAGCCGACCTACTGTGGGAGTACGAGCGCGTGACGTTGCCGCTGCCAAGAATGGTTCCCCTGGCGTACAGAGAAGCTCTGCGGCTGCAATGCTACCTGGAGAGACAGCTCAAGCCCACGTGGGATTGGCTCGTTACCGTCATGGACGCTACGGAAGCGCAACTGAGGTACATTAATGACAAATGTTCTTGAATAGTCTGTGCGAGTAAAAGAGACAAAACGATAGTCAACTCATGGTAGGGCCACAGAATAGATATAAGTACTACGTACAGAAAGGACACTCCCCGCCCCGCCCTACAATCACTTAACTTACCTCACCCCACGAGTTCGTATGCTCGTTTAGTCGTGTTTGTCAACTTATTTTGATATTCAAAGCAATGCGTCGTTCGTAACTTTGTTTATAATTTATTTTAAACCAAAAAGTTCGAATTTATGGATTGAACGCCGCTCATACAGTACAAACTGCACGGTAGCCCTAGAGTAGCACACACAGTTGCGCGTATACAACAACGTCATCTGACCTCATCTGTTTATAATGGGGCGCTTGCGCTTGTATGGAGTGTCCGGGGTGTGATATTAGACTCTATTTTGATGGTTGTAAAAAGAATACATTTACTTACACTCAACATTTGTTCGACCACTAGATTCGGTGCATCCCTCACGACGAACAATGCCACAACTTCGGCCACCGAGGGCCGGCCTAACGCCCCGGCTACTAGGCGAGCAGCGACTTCATTTACTTCCCCAGTTACGCGTATTATAGGATTTTCAGAAGGTCCAAGAGCAAGAGATCGCGAGCAAGGTAATTTTATATATTTTGTTTGTACGCGTTATAAAAAAATGATTCTCTTATTTAAAAATGTTCTTATACATTTATGATTTTAATCAGGTGTGGAAGCTGGAAGTGCACGTCGCGAGTTTTTGGCATACTGCCTGTCGTTACTGCGCGCCCACAGCTCTGAGCACGCCGAGCAACTGCCCGTGCTAGACGTGGCTGCACTCAAGCACGTGGCGTACGTGTTAGACGCGCTCGTGTACTACATGCGCGCCGCCCAGCCGCAGCCCCACCACCACCACCACCTGTGGACGCCGGTCAGTACTCCGCACGTGGCGTACACACGTGCTAGACGAACTCGTGTACTACATGCGCGCCGGATCATAGGGACCGATATAATTATGTATTTAGCAAGTGTTAGCATTATTTTTTTTATATCATGTTGACAGTTTCTATATAATTTCTTATCTTAATGTAGGCACAGCGGCGACACTCCCCTGTGCGTGTGAGGTCTGGCGCCGGTGACCTTGAGTCGCGTCGCGGGCTAGTTTTGTCTCACTTTATTTTGTGCTTTCGTGTATGTCGTTCTCATCACGCGCGACTGCCGCGGAGTCGATTCCTCGCCGCGATGGCTCCGCGGCACCCCGACGCTCGCCCACGCCACTCGTAGCCGCGAGCACTTTTACAGCATATTATTGTGCGTAAGTGTCGGTTCTTTTCGCGTAGCGTATATTTTTTTTATTTCTTTATTTTGTTTAGTGGCATAGCTTTCACTGATCCTGCATTTCTTCGAATGTTTGCTGCTAATGCATCGACCGATATGATTGTTTGTAACAGCATAGCTAGCCCTACTCATCAATATGTTTATACAGGACGAGAACGAAAACGAGGAAGGCGACGAGGAGATGGTGGTGGGCGGGAGCGCGGCGGCCGAGTCGGACGGCGAGGGCGACGGCTCGCGCGGCCGCGCGCACGCCTTCTTCCAGCGCTCCGAGTCTACGCTCTGTCTGGGCTGCCCGCCGCCCGACCCGTTCAATAGTAGGATTCATTTATGTTTTTGGTTGGTTAGCTTGGATGTGGATCCATCCGACCTCTGGTATAGGAATTGATCTTTTAAGTAATGCTTTTTCTTATTTATTTTTAATTTGGATCGTATTTTTATCTACAAAAGTTTTGAGTTATTCATTTAACATGTGCTATTTTTCACTGGTTTTTTAGGGTTCCGCAGCCAAAATGGCAAAAAACGGAACCCTTTTAGATTCGTCATGTCTGTCTGTCCGTCCATATGCCACAGCCATTTTATTCCGAAAGTATTAGGATTACACAGTTGAAACTTAGTAGGTAGATATATTCTGTTAACTGCTTAACGACTTTAACACAAAAATAAAAAAAATAAAGATTAAGGGGGGCTCCCAATACATGGAACTGGGTATAAGGTAACTACGGAACCCTACGCCGCGTGGACCGACACGCACTTGGCCGGTTTTATTTTTAGCTGTGTTCATAAAACATACAAATACATACATACACTCACGCCTGTTTCACATTTTGTGATATTTTGCCGGCATCTTGATTGTCAATAGGTGCAGTGAAATGTTTTTTTATTTATTAAATCAATAATCTCACATCTCGGTATAGAGTTTTTTGATGCCTATGCATTTCTATTAAATAAATAAAAATAACAACAAAATTGAAAGATATGTAATGGCCGTAAAAGATTCAAGACATGGTTAAAGGTTAATCAAAATTAGCTAATGAAGAAAGAGTGAAATGGATAAATACCTAAACGAAATTAAAGTAAAACAGAATATACTCAACTAGCGACCGCCCGCGACTTTGTCTGCGTGGAAAGTTTTTCCTCGGAAACAGTACTTTTTTCTGGATGAAAGGTACCATGTCCTCTGTACCCCTGAGCTGAGAACATGTATGCAAAATTTCATGATGATCAGTCGTGAAGGCGTAACAAACAACCAAACAAACGGACTTTCGTATTTATGATATTTGGATAGTGTTTTTTAGTGAAAAAAGTAGTTCAAAAAGTAATGTCATAATGTGTGTGTCGGTACAGTGACGATGCAAGAGTCTCTACCCCTGGCGGACCAGCCCCAGCTGCTGCAGCCCAACGCGCGCCGCGAGGAGCTGTTCGGGATGCCGCGACAGCCCGTGACCGTGCCCGCCTCGGGGGACGCGCCGCCCGGCGTCAACAACCCGCTGGAAGGTAAATATTTACTCTCAACTGGATGCGACAAAATTATGTCTATTTTACCCAAATGGAAGGAATGTTTTTGATTTTTTTGCTCGTATTGATACATTATTTTTTTTTTTTGAGAAAAAATAATGGTTAATAAAGTGTCTCTGCCCCATATTCGGCAACCTTTTTTGTGTTTTTTTCTAGATAAGTTTAGGACTTTTTTATTTTCTAAAGAGTAGGGAAATGGGACCGAATTTACAACAGGCTGTGATACTGCTAGTTTTCAAAATTTCATATGTTACGGTAGCTGATTTCATGAATCAATTTTACTTATTTATTGTAAAACTAAAGCATCTAATATGAGCAACAGCGTTGCTTAAACAGTTAGCAACAAAACTCGTGTGCGCGCGGCGTATCGCCCCTGCACGAATTAAACATGTTGTGATGGCGCGGCGTGCAAGCGATTTTAACCTTAGGAGTGGTTAAGCGACGCTGTTGCCCATGGTACACACACATAATCAACCAATATGTAAGTGTTTGTGCAAGTGAAGTATGTCAGTAATGTATCACGTATTGTTGGGACCGCAGTGGTGCCGCGCCGGCTGGGGCTGTCGACGCGCGGCGCGGACCGCGGGTGGTCGCCGCCCGCGCGCCCCGCCTCCGCCCCGCCCGCGCACGCGCACTCGCTCGCGCGCGACGAGCCGCAGGTAACTACAACTACACGTAACATATTATATACTGACATATACACACAGCTGACAGTGGTGCCATGCCGGCTGGGGCTCTCATGTGTCACATGTCATGATAATTTAAACACGTGACGCTCGGCCGGCGACGCACGAACGTTGAGCCGAGTGGCAACCTATAGTCTACCTACACAGTGCAGACAGACTACACTGTTTATTTCAGCAAGGCACTTGGCTGAAACCCTTTCGACGCATAGTGCTAGAAACGCAAATTACCGTACACGCCAACGACCATATTTCAAATTCGCAACTGACCAGACGTGCAAATGCCCCGATACGCAAACGACCTGAAATGAATTTGCAAACGACCAGGTACGCAAACGACCTGAAATAAATTCGCAAACGACCAGGTACGCAAACGACCTGAAATAAATTCGCAATCGACCAGGTACGCACTTTCTTTTCAATGTCAAATTCAAATAGTTTGACAGAGAGTAACCATTGTGTAACTAACTATACATCTGCTATACAATCTTTATTAGTAAGGGGGTATATATTTGAAAAAACTTAATTATATACTGTGACTTTACTAAAGATGTTTGGGGGATAGGAAGGGATTGGGTGGGGATGTATACGTGTAGGAATGGTGTGGGAATATATAGGACAGGGATATGTTAGGCAAGTAGACGAAAAGAAAACGTTTCGAAAGAAAACTTATCCTGGTTGGAAATTTTAACTCGAAAATGGGAAAGCAATTAATTTACTGGTATGTATTTTATTATTTTAGAAAATAACTTTGTACTTACACAAAACTTAAAGTAACTTTACTTCAATTAACTGAAAGGAATTAACAAAATTTAATCTTAGGTACGCCCAAACTTGTACTAATTATTAACACTACTAATTTAGTTGTACTAATTTTAAGTTTTAAAATAATTAATTTTTAAAAAAATATATCAGTGTTATTATATTACCTTGTAGTTTTTTTAAACATTTTTTATACGCAATCAGGCTAGGCGCACTCCGCTCTTTAGGTACGAAGCTACAAGTAGCCGGCGGGTCAGGTTCGGACGGACTAATTTCAGAAGGCCGCCGCGTGCCGGCCGGGTCGCAAGTTAGCAACATTAGTTCGATTTCGATACTCATTCACGCGCCGCGTTCGCGTATTGTGGTGTCGTTCGTTTGCATGTTTAGCCAAAATAAAGGCATATTGCATCGCAATGGGCTGCCTTAACAATAATAAAAAGGATCCGAACCTTACATTTTTCTCTAATCGACATCGAAAGGTAAGAAGAATGCTTGTCTAGTAATAGGTAGATTCACTAGAATAGAATATTATTATTATCTGTGATACCAACAAACCTAGTCAGTATTTAGTAGGTAAAAGTAATTTGTTCACATTAAAGTACACATTATAAACACAATATGTCCAACAGCCATTTTTGATGTCCCCACTGCTGGGGCACAGGCCTTCCTTATGGGTGGTAAGTGTGTTAACGACTGCAAATGCAGCCGGGACCAACGGCTTAACGTGCCTTCCGAAGCACGGAGGAGCTCGAGATAATAAATTTTGGTCACCCATCCCATGACCGACCCTTGCGAACGTTGCTTAACTTCCGCAATCGCTGGGCCAGGCGCTAAACCACTGCTCCACCGAGCTCCTCACAATGCTAACACAATAACCTGTAATAAATTAGGTATTCAGATTAATTATTATTAAGAAGACAACCCTGAAGTCGTTAGAAGAAATAAGAGCTACGCGATAGAAAGAGAGGCAACTTCTAGGTGAATATAACTGTAGGCAAGGGAGCGGTGTGCGACCTGAATTGCACTTTATTGCGTCTGGGATAGAGTCGCTATTTATTTAAATGACTTTGCGGAGTGGATCTTCTGTACTTGTACTATTATGTATTCTGTGACGCAATATCAAATTCAATATCAACGATTCTTCGTGTACTTTTATTACAAACCCTTGATAAAAAGTTTATAATGGTGTTGTCACATTTATTACTTTCTTTTTTTAATTTGTGCACGCATTTACAAAATCCTGGATTTTTTCTTATCCGTTTTATGGTAATATACGCATAGTATAAATTAAATACTGGTCATTTGCGAAAAAAAATCTGGTTGTTTGCATATTTGGTAGTTTTATGCTAATTTGCGTTTCTGGCACTATGCGTCGAAAGAGCCGAAACGCTCTGGCTTTTGCAGTTAAAAAAATCACAACGAAAGCCTGTTGATTTCGTCCAAGTACCTGGCCGAGTTCAACAGGCTTTTGTAATCTCACTTTTAAAAAAAAAATACTCCAAAAACCTGTTGATTTCGGCCAGGTATTTGGCCGAAACGCTCTGGCTTTTGGAGTAAAAAATTTTACTCCAAAAGCCAGAGCGTTTCGTCCATGTACCTGGCCGAAATCAACAGGCTTTTGTAATCTCGCAATCAAGCGCAAATCCCATAACAATTCACTTTCCGCACATACTATCGCATTTTATAATGTAGTCATATATTTTATATAAAAGTTGTAAAAGATCAAATATTACCATTTCTACATTTGGAATGATCATTTCTACATTTTACTTTTCTATTTTAGGATCTGTCTTGTACCAAGGATATGACGACAAAAATGGACATTGACACGGATGGAGAATATTTATCAGACTCCGATTCTAATGAAGCCAGACAAATCCCTAGGAAAAAGCATCACAGGTAAGCTACACAAAACATTATAAAGTTTTACTATATTCTAATATGATTTTTATTTGGGCATGGCGATTGTTTTATTAAATTACAATTTTTTTTTCCAAAAAAAAAAATGCTCAAACGAGGATTATTTTGCAAATGCGCGACCGATACAATTAGTTAGTTTTTATTATGAAACTTTTTTCGTATATGTAAACGCTTTTTTCGTAAATCATCACTCTTTAATTGTTTTTACTTTTGAATTCCTCATGTGTTTTGAGAATTTTTAAGTGTAGGCCAAGTAGCAGGATTTAAATCAAACAACTTTCTTCTTATAAAATCTAAATGCTCATTTGCGATGAGGGTCATTTTGTATTCACCATCCAAATTTTGAGGATGTGTTCAGTCCATGAAACTGAACAACTTTTTCTTAGGAACACATGGCCAAATATGTAAAAAAATCGTCTCCATACAAATCAAAGAGATCACGGGATCAATTTAGTTTGGGATGACCAACATTTTGTGGCGAAATTCGACTCATGTTTCTTAGAGAAAGTTTTTTAGTTTCATGGACTGGACACATACTCGGATGGTAAGTTCAGAATGATCCGATATAACACGTATACAAGTGAGATAGATTACTAAGCCAATATACACGTTTTAGACACCCGCACTCAGTGACGATGTCTGCGGGCGGCAGTTCGCTGCAAGACCCCAACGCGCAGCCTTCAGAGTTCCACACGCTGGTCGACACGGCCTGCTCCATTATCGAGGCGCCGCATCAGCAAGGCCTCGTGGCTTCACCCTCGCCTGGTAATTTTACACACTGTAGTAACTGTGATTTCTTTGTCTCTGAAACAAGAATCTACATTAAAATATCAGAATCTGTAACGGTGCTCCAGATTTGACGAATGGGCCGCTAATACGCAGTTGCTTTATTCAACACTTACCGTGTTGTGTTATTCATAAAAAAATCAAAAGCTTAATAAACCTCTTAGTCAAAAAGTGTTATGTCTTTTCTTTCGTATTATGAATTGAGTTTTAACTAAAGTTTTTATGAATAACACGGTTACAATATTAGCCTTAACAATGTTTGTGAACATTTATTTATATAGCTGATCTGTTGTATGTATTGTGCCACCAAACAAAACAGTATTTATAATAACCTTAATTTACTATAAACATGCACTATAACACATTGGACATCGTAACATCGTACATCCAGGATTTGAAGTGTAACATACAATGCGAATTATTTAAGTATGTACAACGTCAGTGACCAACTTTAAAGCGCTCGTGCTACAAAATGATGTATTTTAATCTGTAAAATTTACTCTTTGCCTTACATCCTCGAGTGAAGTTGCCTCAGAACACTGTCTATTGTCAATTTACGGCTATCTTCACTTCAGTAAGAGATATATGCCTACGATGGATCTGTTACTAGCCAACTGTTGTTATTTCCTGTCATTTAACAGAAATAACTAGATAACAACGGTGTTGTTACAAAAGATTTTAAAACGCCTGTTTAATTTAGACACTGTTCAAATGTGATGCTGTCACTTTATTGACAATGTTGTTTGAAAAACACAGTATCACATTTAAACAGTGTCTAAGTTAAACGGATATTTAAATATCTTTTGTAATAACACCGCTAATCTTTAGTAAGCCTATCTCTTACTGAGGATAGGTTATTTAAATCGGCCGTTAATAGCATTATACTGATAAATCGTTTGTGGTAACAACAGGTCCGAGCGTGGGCGCGGGCGCGCCGGAGCCGCGTGCGTCGTCCTCGCGCAGCCCCGGCAAGACTGTTATTGTACGTGCTGTAAGTCACTCCACTTATTTGGGGGACTTTTTATTATCCAAATTCATTCCCTGCTCCTTCAATTGGTGTTAACTTCAACGCTCCGTGATAATGCGGAATAGCCTAAGAGCTCCCGCAAACTACAGACTTTCTATCGGCCGATAGTTGGGTCGGACCTGTTTTAATATGAAGAATCGGCCGATACTAAATCGTTGTAATGTGCGCACTTGCATACTTCTTCATACTGATTAAAGGCCCGACCAAACTATCGGCCGATAGAAAATTGGTAGTTTGCGGGGGCTTTAAATATTAACAGAATCACAAATCTAAACTATCGTTCTGTAACCCTAGTACAAGTTTGTGCTAACTGTACTCGTCATTGAAAACTATCGCTTCGTATCTTGACTGTTTCACCGACATGAGCAGTATATCCCATAGGTTTCGGTAATGCCAAATAAGTTGACATAAACATGTACTAGAGGTTTTTGAGTTCAAAGTTATGAGACTAAATTGAAATGAAAAGATATTAAAAAAATACAAACAGTGCTGACATTGTCTTGTCTATGTTTTAGGGTGAATTATTGAGTGCGGCTGATCCGCTCGAATCGCAAGAGATATCTGCCCACGTGACCGTAGAAACCACAGGTCTGCCACCACCGCCACTACTTCCGCCACTCACGACTCCGGCACCACCGTAAGTTGTTTATAAAATGCACTAAACATGTTTAGTGTAAGTACTCTTATTACGTTATAAAATCTGTATTTGCAAATCATCTTGTTATTTAACTGCCCAAATGACGACGAAAAGTAAAAATCCGCTAGGTCCCTTTTCAAGTAAAATTCAGTTAAAGAAATACTTTACCGTTGTATAAATACCCAGTTTTCTGTCTCGCCCATTATCATCGTGAAATAATTACCTGCGGCCGCTATACGCACTTAGGCTACCATTGACTACTTGATTCCTTCTCTAGTTATATTGTTATTGGCAGGGGGTCTCACTCCGCGCTTAAACATTTATTTTAGCCTACTGCTCGCGGCTCACTTAGTCGAGCCAGCGCACGAGGAATGTCGTGAGTCGGTTGAGACAGAGCTACGCGACTAACGCGACAGAAAGAGAAGGTGCATACAATAATAGGCACGTAGCGTTGTGCAATTTGAAATTGTACTTTATTGCCGTGCAGCGAGAGTAGCTTATTATTCGAATGTCCTCGCGCAGATGGACTTCTGTACGTTCAAAAACTTATGATAGGTTATAAAGAAAAAAAATCTATTACCATCCTACTTTAAAACTACCCTGAATGTCATTATATTTATTATGACTCAAAATATAATAAACAAATGAAAAAGTTATAAAAGTGACCAAAGGTATTCAATATCTGAAAATGTCGCTATCAGGGTCAGTTTGTCAATTTGACAGTGACGTTTCTTTGTTTACATTTTTGCTGGGAAATGAGTAATGCGACTTTAGTCTGTTATACTGGTTCCGTTTAAATTCTTCAGTCATTTTCACGTTCTAACAATGCTTTGTTCGTTTGGCAGCCGCGCGTGCCCGTCGCTAGGCGCGTCCGTATCCCACGACTTGCTCCTGGGGCGGTGGCGGCTATCGCTGGACCTGTTCGGGCGGGTGTTCACCGAGGACGTGGGCCTGGAGCCGGGCTCCGTGGTGGCCGAGCTCGGGGGGTTCCCCGTCAAGGAGGTCAAGTTCAGGAGGGACATGGAGAAGCTGCGCAACTCGCAACAGAGGGATCTCACCTTGCATAAGGTAGGCTTATTTCGTTTGTAACTTTTTATATTGAGACAATAATAAGGTATATACAGTATACGCAAAATAACTTGGCGGCTCTGAACGTCGCGCGGAACGCTGCGCAGTAGACTAATACAGGCGTGCGCGGGGATGGAGCGCGGACGGAAGCACTCGGAACTATGGAACTCGACATATACCCTACGCAAAAATATCACTTGAAGTTAACTTACGAGCCGCCAAGTTTTTTTGCGCATACTCTACTTTCGATTTCTATTAGTATTTTTGTATGCATAACATCAGCTTTTGTTAATCACAAAAGCTAAGCGAGCCTCATACTCAGTCAAAATCTTTAATCATAAAATGCTTATCCTAATTTACTTTCATGCGGTATTCTCAGCGAAGCAAAATCTATGAAACTGTTATTGCAAACATATATTGCTTAAAAAATAGCACCAAGAGGCTTTAAAATTACAACGCGCACAGCATTTAGTAGGTTTAGCCACGCGCTCGGTGACAGACGTTAGTGTTCTTTACAGTAACTGCAGTTTGTATTTTAAAGAAAAGAGAGTTTATCAGAAATGACGTCCTGTGTAGTGAAATGGTGTAAAATACGCAAATACAATTCAGAGATAACGTATCATAACTATTTTTTTTTCGTTTATGAATAGAAAATATCTATGAGTAGATATATAGATCAGTGTTCAGCTACCTAACAAAACAACTAAATGGCAGCATTTTTTGCCCCGCCCACTTGGTTGTAATTTTTGTGTGGTGCTATTTTTTGAGCGGAATATTTGTTCTATAGATTTTAGTTCACTGGGTATTCTTGTGTCTGCCAAGAGAATCTAATGCCTCCCCTTTACAGATGGAGCGCGACCGAGCGAAACTTCTGCAGCAAACGTTCGCGGAGTTGAACAGCGCTTTCGCGGGCCAAAACAGGCGAGCTCACACCGCGCAGCCGCCGCTCGCCGTCAACCGCGTGAAGGTCACCTTCCGCGACGAGCCCGGCGAGGGCAGCGGCGTCGCGAGGTCATTCTACACCAGCGTGGCTGAGGTCAGTGCTTTATGTTTATTGTATTATTAGGTTCTTGGGAAATTGCGCCTTCAACCGCTAGATGGGAGCCCGGGCGGCGGGGGCAGCGGTCATTTGACTGAGATTAGTTAGTGCCTATTTATATCTATTGTATACCTACAATAGATAGATATAAATAGGCACTAATCTCAGGCGTGATAGGTTCTAGAGAGACCTCGTGAAGGACACGAGGATAGTGCGACGAAAAGGTTGCCTGAATTGTATTGCAGATCGCAATGTTATTTAACTGCAGTCAGCTGCTCTAAGTTTAACCCCGTAAATCTGTTCTAAAGCTTTCTGCGAGGAGGATTATATCTTGAAACAGACTAAAACTATGTTCCACAATATACTGAAAGCCAGTTTGTTCACAGGCATTGCTCGCCAACGAAAAATTGCCCCCATTAGAACCTACGACCGGCAGCGGCAGTAACAACAGTAGCACAAATGGAACGTCTGGATCTACAGGAACGACAGCCAGCGGTGCAAGCGGCAACAGTGGGGCGAGGTGAGTCATATACTTATAGGCGGATCAAGTGCCAGTTTAAAAGTTAAACTAGAGTACGAATATAGTAGTTTATGATACAAGGTTGGTAAGGAGGTTTTTAAAACGAGTTGACGTTTTATAAGCCCGAGCCGTAGGCGAGGGTTTATAATCGTCACGAGTTTTAAAAAACCTTAACAACCGTGTGCCATACTACGTTTTTCAATACATTTGCGAGAAAACATTATAGGTACTGCTGAAATTGTAATCTATACATATAATAAAACTGTAAATTCTAATATTTGTGCGCGAATTACGCAAAAACCGCTAAACGAATTTTGTTGGATTTTTCACAATTTAGTAGATTGTGGTCTAACTTAAAATCTAAGCTATGTTTCATCAAATTCGGGTGGGTAGAACCAGAGAAACAGCTTGAACTCTCCGTAGTACTAGCTTTCATCCACTAAAGGGGTCATTTTAAACTGGTTGCAACATTTTTCTACTGCCCACGTGGATGAAGTCGCGGGCGGAAGCTAGTAGAAATTAAAAAAAACGTTCGTAAACAAAAACGCACGGCGCCAGCGTGCGGTAAAATCAACTTTCCGCACGCTGTACTACTCCGTAAACAAAAACGCACGGCGTGCGGTAAAATCAACTTTCCGCACGCTCGACTGTCATCGTAAACTTACATTTTCGAGCAACTGTATTGAAAAAGTATTTTTCCAATGGAAAAGAAGCAGATAAATCGAAAATATTCCTTCTTAAATTACATTCTTTTAATGACCGCACTGTAGACCGCAGCATCGGCACGACATCAAGCTGTACGATATATACGCGGTATCGCACGCATACCGAGAGCTTACTGGACGCCTAGTCGCCTACATTCAATAGAACGTTACAAATTTGTCAGCGCGGAACGCTGTGCTGCGTCGCGTCGCTTATGAGCCGACAATAGGGATGTTGACTATTTTTTTTATTTTATGTTACATAAATTACCTCTCAAAAAAAGAAACATTAGTAAAAGAATTAATTCGCTAGCATGAAAACTGCCCGAGATATCACAGTGTGAAATGCACACAAATGGACTCGATCAAAAACGCTCCATACTAATGGCTTCCACGTTATGACGTCACGCCTTGCAAGTTTGTATGCAACGCATAGAAAATTTGTTCAGCAGCTATATTAAATATTGTGTTTATCAAAATGGTTTCTTCGACAAATTTGCTATACATTTTACGGACTAATTAAAGGTATCATTTATTTTAATAAATTTTATACTTTTTAAATGGACTTGTCCACCCAACTTTGAAGGGTCATAAAACAAATAATATGCAATATATAAAACCAAGAGGTATACAAGCTACTCTAAAAGTTTAATATGTTTACGATTTTTATTAGTATTTCGTTATTTTATTCATTAGTCAACATCCCTATTGAGTAAAGGGCCTAAAGCTTTGGGTTTTCTAAAATTACAGTGCCGTCACATTGCGGCTGTAATATTTATGTGAAATATAATATAGTGACGTCATTCTCCCATATATCGTCAAAAAGCGGTGCCGCTAAATGCATGACGGCCGTCTTGATGGTGAAGGATAGTTCGCGAACGCTTTTCTCGGCCGTCATGCATATAGCGGCAGCGGTAAGGTGTCAAACACCGCTCTCTAGAAAACTGCGCCGTTTTGTTACAAGACAACGGCGGTCGTAGCGGCGTCATTCACCTATAATATTACGGCCGCTATGTGACGACACCGTCATTTTTAGGAAACGTGAGTCTAAGTGGGTACCCACCCTAACCAGGGCTCTCTCACTCCGCGCGCGAGTATGATGCGGTCGGCGTCCTCTGAGAGGACAATTTCATACGTCAGAAAAGATAAGACCTACGCGATAGAAAGAGAGGCAACTACTAAGTGAAAGTTTTAGAGCGAAGGGAGCGCTGTGCGACCTGAATTGCACTTTATTGTGTCGCAACAAGAGTCGCAATTTATATAAACGATTTTGCGAAGTGTAACTTCTGTATGCTAGTATTATTATATATTCTGTGCCCTAACGTTTGCACGCATGTCCGCAGCAGGAGCGGCGCCGGGCGCGCGCGGTCGAAGGACACGGCGCGGCGCACGCCCGGGCGGCCCGCGCCGCGCCCGCCCGCCGCCCGCGAGCCGCGCCGCGTGCTCAGCATCGACGCCAGGCCCTACTCGCCGCAGGTGCGTGCACTACCATACGACCATTTCAGCATTCAATCATCATTTTTAATTTGATATTTTTGCATTCACAATGCTATTTTTATACTATACAATACTAAATAAAAAATAAGAAAATAATCAAAAATAAATAAAAAACATATCCGGACCAATGCAGTGACTCGATAGCTCAGCGGTCAGAGCATCCGATTCCCGTCCGAGAATTGATCTGGTGCGAGTCGTTATTTAGTATTGTATTCGCTCATCATTTTTTGCCGAAATATGGTTACATAGATTGTTGCACACACGGCTAAAGACTCGAACAATTCTGAAAGTTAAGATCATTTTTGTTTATGTCAATGACAGAAACACTATGAAATTCACACCTTCTTTAAAATTAGGAATTCTTGCTGACAAAACTAGTATGTAATTGAAAAAAACTAGCTACAGCGTATGTAAACTTATGAATTATCTACTAACTCTAAAACGCAGTTTGTTTGATTTTAGCTAAGAAGCGTTTGAGTATTCGGCCACAAATTAGTATTAGTAGTGAAATATTTTTAAAACCTCTATTAATTTTTTTATCTGCCAAAATAACATAAAATCATGATTTTATTGGCAGAATGATGGTTTACAGGCTGCGCCTGGCACAGAAGGTGCCGGATATAGCGGCGAAAGACCTGGAGGACATAACGAACATCTCACACTACACCAAGCTCAACTCGGTGAAAGGCTATATCCTAAGGTACAGTTTTTATCAGCAAAATTGAATCATTAATTATTTTTATTCATCTTTTGAGTGTAGCTAAAATATCTCTTTCAATGAAATAGGTTCATTCACTCCACCCAACGTTCGCGGGCAAGATAACGGGTATGCTGTTAGAGCTGACTCCCGCGCAGTTGCTAGTGCTACTCGCTAGCGAAGATGCACTGCGACAGAAGGTTCGCGAGGCCATGGATCTCATTGTAATGCACCCGTCTGAAGCGATACTCGGTAAGTGCTTTTAAACTGTAATATCCAAGTGGAATATCAAAAGATCAGATAAGTTCTGCGTAAGGGAATAGGCTCAGCCCCCCTAGTTTGTGTTGTGATTTTGTGTAACTTCACACGTACGTATACTTGTCGCAAAGCAGGCTTTATGCTCGGCTCGCGTCTTCCTATCATTTAATTGTCAAAGTGAAAGTGAAATAAGCTTTATTCAAATAAACTTAATTATTAAGTACTTTTGAATCGTCTATTTTTTCCTACCACCCGTTCCAGACTTTTTTGTCAATTGATGTGGTCGTGTTCTGGACGAGTACTTGGCACTCGCCGTTAAAGTCTACACTTACAGTACATTCCAAGTTCTAGGTCTGACCTTGAACTGAAGTGACTAACTTCAGAGCGCTTGTACAAAACGACGTATTTTAATCTGTAAATTCTTCTCTTTGGCATATATTCTCGAGTGAAGTTGCGGCAGACCACTGTATATTGTCAATTTAATCGCATTGTACATTGTAGATCTAGACGTGTTCTCGCTGTCGGAGCGCGGTGGCGGCGGCGGCGGCGGAGGCGGAGGCGGGGGCGGGGGCGGAGGCGGCGGCGCGGGCGGCGGGGCGGGCGGCGGCGCGGCAAGCGGGACGGGGGCCGACGACGCGGCGCCGCTCTTCTACTCGCCCGGCAAGCGCGGCTACTACTCCCCGCGCCAGGGACGCGCCACCGCCGAGCGGATCAACGCATTCCGGAACGTGGGCAGGTTAGTGCTCCACCATTCTGTACTTAGGCAAGGCGGCGGACGATGCTGACGTCGGCTCCACGACACATGTTTCAGCGACAGAGAACGATGGAAAACCATTGCATGCAGCCCCCTGATTACGTAACTCTGTTGCTAACAATTATCGATTGAAACCGCAGTAACATTGCTGCTTTAGGTAAGATAGTTGGCATTGTCAAATTGGTTCTTACTTAAGCAGCAATGTAACAGCGTTTTCTGTCAGAGTTGATTACAACAAAGTTGCAAAATCAGTGGGCTGGTATTTACTTCGTGTTTAAATGCGTTTATTACGTGTTTTGGGTTCGCCTTTATACTTGTGAACGGTTACTTGCGACTCTCACTCACGTATAGACGAGTAAATAAGAACTTGAGTAAAACTGGCTTCAAATGGTTCTAATTTGATATTCACATAGAATTTATGTTTAGTATAAATTAATCCTAAATGCACCAAAACTGCACTAAAACTGCATTTAATACTATTAATACTGTAATATATATGCTGTGAATATATTATTGCATTAGAAAATTACAAGTTTCAATAAGCCATTACTTACTCAGCTATAGACTATAGATACGGACGGGGGTTTAATCTACATACACTACAAACATGATAACCCCCTTTGTACAGAATCGTCGGTCTATGCCTGCTGCAAAACGAGCTGTGCCCGATGTTCCTGAACCGGCACGTGCTGAAGTACGTGCTGGGGCGGCCGGTGCGCTTCCACGACCTGGCCTTCTTCGACCCCGTCGTGTACGAGAGCCTGCGGCAGCTCGTCGTCGACGCAGAGACCGGCGACTCGCACTCGCTGTTCGCCGCGCTAGATCTCAACTTTAGGTAGGTACCTACGTTACATCCTTTAAATCTCAACTGTAGGTATTTCATTGAATTTTAAAGAATAATTTTGCGTGTGTTTGAATTTCAGTTATTATTTTTTAACTCTGCTTAAAAATGAAATTATTTTTAAAAGTAACTTTTGAGAGAAATGGAAAAATTATGATAGTTTTTCTATTTATTTATTCAAGAAAACAAAGAAATAAGTGATATGACATCTCATTACAAACATAATGGCCCATTTACATGATGCCAATGGCCGAGACAATCTATTGAGCCAGGACAGCAAGCCAGTCGAATTTGCTTGACTGGACTGTCTCTATTTACACGATGCCAATATTGGACTGGCTCAATGGATTGTCTCAAGTATTGGCTCCGTGTAAATGGTGCATAAGATCGAGTGCAAATTAACTTTAACGCTAATTAACGAAATATTGGCAGTTTGGAAATGTGCGAGGAGGAAGGCGGCGGGTGCGTGGAGCTGGTGCCGGGCGGGCGCGAGCTCGAGGTGACGGCGCTCAACGTGTACGACTACGTGCGCAAGTACGCGCAGCACCGCATGCTGCTCTCACAGGAGAAGGCGCTCGAGGTGCGTATACAATTTACCACCGTTTAGTCGACAAATGCCATATGAGTTTAAAACGCCAGATTCTACAAATGCCACATTCTACAGATGCCAACTTCTACAAATGCCACAGTTGATATGGAATTATAATATTTTCAATAAATTTTTGATTTTTATTACTGTGCCAACCACTGACAACATAACCTACAGACACCGCGTTTTCAAGGCATAAGTCAGGAGATGTAGAAATTTTGTTTGGCTAATTTCGTACGTTACGTGATATGTCTGGTGATACTTCAAATAGTGCGTAGCGTATTGACCTTATTCAAAATAGATAAACATATTCACGTCACATGGTCATGTTTGGATGGAAAATACACGACTAGTAATGTGAACTAATGGTGGTGCTTGTAATAACCCCTCCGTATCAGAAGGACAGTTTAGTAAAAATACATCAAAGAGGTCAAATTGAATCAGCTGTTCCTACATTTTGGTCGAGTAAATCACTCGATATAAATTTCAGACGTTTTACTAGTAGGTCGTCATTTATACTACAAGGGCGTTTTACTAAACTGTCCTTCTGATTATTATTATTTATAAGGGGGGACGCCAGCGAGGCCGGGCGGGTGATCAGTCACCTTGGTCGGGACCATTTCACCCATTTCCCCTGATACGGAGGGCTTGTAACTACATAGCAATCAAAAAACCATTTTTGAAATGGTAGTAGTTTCAGTAGATTCTCTCTTTTTAACATATAAAATTAAATTAAAACTAAACCAAAATTAAACTAATTAAATTTGATAAAATTTTAATTTCTGAACGTTATAAAATTCATCGCTTGAGGGTAGGCTCACAAGTAGCTTCAGTCCCCCGTGACCACGGCAGCTGCAAAGGTGCCGAAACGTCGGGAAAATCAAAAATCAAACCAAATACCAACTAATTACCAAAGTACTTTCAATAAAACCGCGCTAGTATCCGTTAAAAGTGTTTTATTTCATGTCTAGTGAGCGCGTAAGCTTGAGAAGTGAATAAAAAACCATTTGTTTTGTTTTTGGCAGGCAATGCGAGTAGGCGTCTTGGACGTACTACCCGAGTCGGCGTTAGAAGGCTTGACGGCAGAAGATCTGCGGCTGCTCCTGAACGGCGTGGGCGACATCAACGTGGCGGCGCTCGTCTCCTACACCAGCTTCAACGACGAGAGCGGCGAGCCGCCCGAGCGACTCGCGCGCTTCAAGCGGTGGCTGTGGGCCATCGTCGACAAGATGACGCATCTCGAGCGACAGGACTTGGTACGTCACATTTTAAATTGTCTTCAAAAAAATGTAGGAGATTAATCTTTGAATTTTATTTGTTGCCTAATTAGCGTGCCCGCAGACTACAGTCTTTCTATCGGCCGATAGTTGGTTTTGTATGAAGAATTGGCCAATACCAAATCGTTGTAGTGTGCGCACTTGCATAATTCTTCATACTGATTCCAACTATCGGCCGACAGTTTGGTCTGTAGTTTGCGGGGACTCCTAACCTAGGGGTAGAACTCACGCGGTGGATAATAAGCGCTTGGCAAATGTAGAAGGCGTATGCGCAGAAGTACAGATACCGGCACAGAACTTGGCAAGACAAAAGATGCGCCGAGTTTAGTGTTTGTAGCTGCTGCGCATTTTTTGTCTCGACTTTCTCTTGCCAAGTTATATGCAGGTATCTGTAATTTGTTATTAGAAATTACTACTGCGCGTACCCCCTCCACACTGCCGAGCGCTCATGATCCACTGCGTGAGAACTTAGAATTGAATGAAACTTTAGTAAGTTACAATAAAATAAGCTTCCATTCCACCGCGGTATAAATTTAACCAACGCGCAACGGTATTACCTCTATTGTGGTTTCCAAATACATATCTAGGATTGCCAGTTGTTAGGTTTAGGTATACAATATTGATGTATTTGGATTTCATAGTCGAATAAGAAATGTAACATGTCGGTGTCGATGGCAGGTGTACTTCTGGACGGGCTCGCCCGCGCTGCCGGCGTCGGAGGAGGGCTTCCAGCCGATGCCGTCGGTGACCATCCGGCCGGCCGACGACGCGCACCTGCCCACCGCCAACACCTGCATCTCGCGCCTCTACATCCCGCTCTACTCCTCCCGGCACGTGCTCAAGCACAAACTCTTGCTCGCTATCAAAACTAAAAACTTCGGTTTCGTCTAAACGCTCGCTGCCATCCCCGTAAATTTCTCTAGTTTTAAGCCCAGTCGTGTGAGACTGTCCCCGGACGCTCCTCGGTATGAATCTAGCGCCGATTGAGAATCCTTTTTTAATGCCATAGATAGACCTATTTCTAGACTAATAGTACTACCTAGTACCGACTTACGCGACTGTATGTTTTGTATTTTCTTGACGTATCTAACTTCGTTTACATGACTGGGTATTTGACTGAATAGTAATATTCAATACGCAGTAATATTTCGATAGAGAACGGCCCCCCGGAAGTTCTGCACAAGTACATGTAATTTATAAACTTTTAAGCTCATAGACCATAAGTATTTAATTGTTTCGGAAAAAAATATTGATAATCGAATCAAACTATAGGTTCATCAGATAAAAGTTGATTGTTATCTTATCATAAATCATATTACTTTTAAATTATTTTATGATTTACTGTTCTATACGTTTTTCTGTAATAATGGCCTAATTTAACAGTGCATTTGATTGCTTCCTTCGATTATTTATTAGCACTTAGCTTCTTGGGAGCTGAAGGCAGCGTGTCTCGTAAATATTCAAAAATATTTTTAACTGTTTATAGCTTTGTTATATAGTAAAAATTATATAAGATAGAGTACCTATCTCATGGGTGGTTGAGCTTGGACAACGAGGCGTCAGATCCGAGCTATGGTGACTTGTGATATCAGAGGAAGTATTTATGCGCCTCAATCTCTAAAATTAAGATTATAATTAGATTTTCCTTTGATTAGTTGTATTAATATGGTTCATAATAAACAACCTCAAAATGCTTATTTCTTTCTTTTTAATTATAAACAACCTAAAGACGATTATAATATTTGCTGATAACCAACATCAATAACGATTATACATCCTACTAATCTCTTGATCCTACTGATCTTTTGCAGATGATAGGGTGTATCAATTTATCACTACATATTATAAAACAAAGTTCTCCGCCGCAGTTTTTGATTTTATCGCCAACAGACTAGACACGTCTGTTGGCGATAAAATCAAAAACTACTACACGGATTTTCATTGATACAGGGATTTACGAGGAAGGTTTAGATATATAATTTGTTAAGGTTTCCGAGCGATAACCCTTCTATAACAGACTTATGGAGGTGCAGACTGGAAAGTATTTTTCTTTTTGGGGGTTTAGGAAGGTTGCAATTGGTAAATTTAAACGAAGAAATCGAAGCGAGGGTGGGTCGCTAGTTTTATATATTTGGGCTAGACTAGCGGCTTATTCCGTTTATCCACCCTGAAACAGCCACCCTAAGGTGGATACTTTTAAAACGCGTGTGAAAATAGTATGGACACGCGTTTTCCGAGTATCCACCACCCTAGGGTAGCTGTTTTAGGGTGGATAAACGGAATAAGCCAGACTAGCTAGACTATGAAGTGAGATGATAGAAATAAGAAACCGATAATATCATGTAACCTTCCTATATTTATATCCAGCAATTCATACAAAAATAATTACAAAAGTGATCTTTAAACTCTTCTAAAATTCACACAAAAACAACCCATAGTTAGTTCATAAGTTAAAAAAACTACTACCAATGCCATCTGTCTCTAGTAGATTGATGGGTCAGGATTTCACTGGCTGATTGACTGGTAAAAGGCCACCAGTGGGACTAGAAGTAGATAAATTAACTGACCCATCGTACAATAATCTCATTATTTATTACTGCTGATATGCCCAATATTGTACAATCGCGAAGATGTTTCCCTAAACTCTTCCTATATTACAATAAAGTTCACTTTTTTGAGTTGTGTAAAGCTTAAGCTAAAAACCAGTAAAATATACAAACAAAATGATTGGGAATTGTTGGTGGTGTTTCAGGAAAACAAATCCACATGTTTACTTAAATTTACGTAAGTACCTACTAAATATAAAAATATCAGTCAAGCTTTTTTATTTATTCTATTTTAGATGCTAATTTTAATTCATTAGAAAACTTTCTATACACACCATACAGCACAGTAATGTGACATACATGTAATAATGCACTAGTTAGATTTGTACTTGGGAAAGTGTTCCAACAGAATTCAATGAGAGCTAGAATCAGAAATCTTGTAATAGTTGAGAAGTTAGTAGACCATAAAAGGTATGGTAAACTATGGAAGTACCAAGTGTAAAATTGATAATGTAGGCTTCTAGCACAAACAACACCAATGAAGTTAACAATGAACATAGGTAGAATAAATAGTTGTGATAAAACGTCAAAATTTATACTGTAGTTTGACTGTTCCTCTTCAACTACTGTGGATTTCTTCTGGGCCTTCTTATCCGACTTCTGTGTAGATTTCTTGAGTACATTTTCAAAGGAGTTTAAAAAATCTTCTTGTTCTTTTGATAGTTGTTCGTCTTCTTGTTTCTTCATAGGTTTTTTCTTATTATCTTTCTTCAGTTTAGCCTTTACTTTATTTTCTCGATTTTTAGCATCAATTTGTGGTTGTACTTGTCTTTGAACATATTTTAGTCTGCAATAACTTTTAAAATATTTGATGCACATTGGTATAAATATAATCAACAACATAAGGTGTATACCCAATAGTGTCAAATGAAAGCATTTGCTTTCAAATGTCTCGATATCCAAAAACCTGTAGTTTACAGTCCAAGTATGATTGAATACTCTACCTATATCAAAACTACCCTTTAGATATGCTACAGGTTCGCTGAGCAGAAATGGTAAACCTAAGGTTAATTGAATAAATGCACAGACAAAAAGTTGAACTAAAGTATCTTTCAAACCCAAATTTACAAGATAAAAGAAAAATAATGCAGGTGCATAAAGAAGGATGTTCATCTTTACTGAAACTCCCAAACTGTAAAATATACTGCCCAGATACCATTTAGAATCCAAAAATAAGTTGAGAGATACATACAAAAGAAGTACTGCGATCGGGTCGTTAAATAAACGTAAGACATGAATGGAATGAATCCTATACGATGTGAGAATTGTTATCACAAGAACATATGGAGGCACTTTTTTAGTTTTTATATAAATTCTGAGTACAAAATACAACTGTAGAAGATAAATACCAATAAATATATATTGAGCCAGTTTGATATTTTCACCCTGATTTGTAAGGTAGTAGAGCATCGAGTATATGTATACAAAACCTGCAGGATACACTAAAGGCCCTGTGTCACCTCGCAGCTTGCTGTAGTCCAGTGTACCATTGAGGAATCCTTCACATTCTTGCATGTATGCCTTCCAATCTATTTCAGTGTACTGCACTCTTTCTACCACCAATATGTTAATAATTAATTCCGCAAGGACAATAAGGAAAGCCACGACGTGCAGCTGCCCAGGATTTTTGATCAACCCCTTGAGGTAAGACCATGTAAAGAGTTTCTTCACATTATGAAAAAAATCTTGAAATTTGTTTCGATTACCCATGGTGTAGATGTTGGTTTATTTTATACGATATCATATGCACTTTCACTCACTCGGGTCTCGGGTAAAGATCAAATTGATAAATCTATTTTAGAGTTATGTATGATTATTTTTAGGTCACCTCCCTCGCCACCGCGCCGCGCCGGTCTCGAAACATGACAATGAAATGACATGACACTTGACATTGACAGCATGACAAAAAAGACTTTTTTAATTTTTCTCTATGAAAATGGGTGCATTCCAACAGACTAATCGCTGAGTCATCGATCGCGTCAACAACAGAATTTTTACTTACGTATGAATGTATACTCCTTGATCGAATAAAAATTCTTATCAAGGAAATAAGTTATTCTTAAATTGATTTTTGTCTATTGGTAAATCTCTTATGTGTGATGGTAGCTTATTATACAATTTTATTGCCATACATATACATACACTATGCATTTCCCCTTAAAATATGCCAGATTACTTTTTGGTATAACTATTTTGTTTTTTCTAGAATCCCGAGCATTTATCTTTACTTGGCTGACCTTAGTGAAGTAGTTAGGGTGTTTTTTTTACAAATTAACACATCTCCGCTATGTAAATACATGGTAGATTTTGGATTTTATGTTTTTGATATACTTAGTGGTTTACATGACTCCCTGCTACTAATTCCACATAACGCCCTATGCAGCTTTTTTGTGCTTTAAATGCTCTTTCGAAGTCCACGCTATTACCCCATATTATTATACCATAGCGTAACAGAGAAGCAACATATCCGTAATATGCTTGCAAAGCTACTTTGAAGGAAGCTACTTTTTTGATTCTGTTCAAAGCAAACAAAAAATCTTTTCACCTTTTTCCAAAGATTATCTATGTGCTTTTTCCAGATCGCTGCCAACCTGCCAAGCTATTGGAACTTCCTCGGTCATCTCACAATATGACGACAATAAGCTTGGCTTCCACGCGTGGCACCTTGCTGTGCTGGGTTCGTCTCGTGTACTCATCTGCACCTAATAAACCACTTTGTAATCATCTGCACCTAATAAAGTTCAACATCAAGTCTTATCAATCAGCGGTGACGCTGTCCGTGCTGCGAATTTCGACCCATTACTTACTCTACTATTTTGTTTCTGGGGCAAAACCTCATAGTTTTAATTCTGTAGAGGATTTTCGAAAAAAAAAATGGTACCTACGTAACAAGAAAAAATTTCGCCGCGTGACATTTTTTTTAAAATCTTAGTTACTAGACAAAAATGTTTAGCAAGTTTATTATTCTATTGAAAGTCCTTTCATTCCTTTGATCGAGTCTTTTGAGTCTTCAAAAGACTCAGAGGACTGAAAGGACTCAACAGACTAAGGACTCAAAAAGACTCAAAGGACAGCCTGTTGAGCCTGTCGATTCTAACCAAATTTGAACCTCACTTCGAATCTCACTTCACCGCGCGGAAACTTTAAATTAAAATTTACTAAATTTAAAAAAAAAAACAGGTTTTAAAACGGACTAAATTATTACAAAAAAATCGGACTAAAAACATTAAAACGGACTAGTAAAAACAGACTAAAAAGTAAAAAATTAATTCTTCTGTATAAATATTTATAACCCTACCACCTACAGAAATTTTAAACCTAAAAACGTGGGGCGCATTTTGTTAAATTTATCATCCATATTGTCTTGAGCATGCGCCCCACGTTTTTAGGTTTAAAACTTAAAACTAAAAAGCAGAAATTTTAAACCTAAAAACGTGGGGCGCATTTTGTTAAATTTATCATCCATATTGTCTTTAGCATGCGCCCCACGTTTTTAGGTTTAAAATTTCTGTAGGTGTAAGTAGGGTTATAAATATTTACAGAAGAATTAATTTTTTACTTTTTAGTTTTTTACTAGTACTTTTTAGTTTTTTACTAGTCCGTTTTAATGTTTTTAGACCAATTTTTTTGTAATAATTTAGTCCGTTTTAAAAACGTGTTTTTAGAAAAAGATTTTTTTTTCAGTAAATTATTATTTTCTGCTTTTTAGTTAACGAGCTAAGACTAAAAATATACCATCTCCTATCGGAGAACTCATCAAAACGATTCAAACGAGCCCAAACTCGATGGGGTTGCATGGTTTTATTACCGAGTTCCAGTGGCCTTCTTCCGGCTCCATCATAAGACCCTGGAAACTTTTTCCCAACAATGTGCTCGTCAAGACGATTCAAACGAGCCCAATCTCGATGGGGTAGCGTGGTTTTATTAAAGAGGTCCTGTGTCCTTCTTCCGGCTCCATCAGATCAGATCCTGAAAACTATTTCCTAACAAAGTACTCGTCAAGACGATTTAAACGAGCCCAATCTCGATGGGGTTGCATGGTTTTATTATAGAGTTCCTATGGCCTTCCTCGGGCTCCATCATCAGATCCTCGGACTCTATTTCCCATTAAAGTACTCGTCAAGATGGTTCAAACGAGCCGAAACTCAATGGGGTTGCATGGTTTTATTACCGAGTTCCAGTGGCCTTCTTCCGGCTCCATCATTAGACCCTGGAAACTATTTCCCAACAAAGAACTCGTCAAAACGATTCAAACGAGCCCAAATTTGATGGGGTTGCACGGTTTCAATATTGAGTTCCTATGGCATGGCCATCCAGCTTCATCATCAGACCCTCGACCTCATCTCCCATTAGAGTACTCGTCAAGACGATTCTAACGAGCCCAAACACGATCGGGTTGTATGGTTTCATCATATATTTCCTGTGGCCTTCTTCCGGATCCATCATCAGATCAGCTCAATGACACCATTATATTGCATTGCTTTCAAGATCTGACCTATGTTTAAGGGTAGTTCTTGGGAGAGCAATTTTTGAGTGTGTGTGACTCATATCTCCTATAAAAACAAATAATTATGATTAAAACTATCATTACATCGTTTCTACATTTCATTAAGCATCGTGTCATATAGATTTCACTGGTTAAAAACTACGTAGATCGGAGTAACTCACCCTCAACACCTCAAAAACGGGGTTATTTTGCACGTTTTTACGTGTCACACGGGCGCCGGCTTATGAGAAATCGCGGATATTTTTGAAATCACCTACGTTTTTAATCAGTTTTGTACACACATTTAAAATAGACATATCACGTTATATACTGATCAAATTTTAAATCCTATCGGAGGGAAACTTTTGATTTTATGGACCTAAGTAAGTATGTCACACGCCTAGCTACTTTTTCACTGCGCCCTCTTGCGAAGGCCATTGCTCTGGACTGGCTAGGCACAGACAAATAGTGATTGATGTTTTCGAATCGACAGTTACACCGCTACTGACAGGTAAGATGACTGTGTTGCTGTTTCCCACGCTTTTGGTGCAAGACTAAGTTCTACGATTTTAAAAATTTTGGTTCTCATTTCTAATGTATTTCCATGTCACATTTTTGCAATATAATTGTGCTATTTTTTGTAAACGGGTTCTGAGGTGCAATACCTTACTCCCAAATGTACTTAACCATTAACAAAGTAGCAGGTTATATCTTTTCAATGCCGATAAATTTCAAAATTAATGCTTTTTGGTAATTTCCATGGCGTAATTTCCATGTATAAAACACCATGGAAATTACATAAAGCCCATGGAAATTACTTTGTTTTATTTTTGGTTTATTATATCAGCCGCTCGACACTTACTGTTGGGTGTAGGCCTTCCCCAAGGTTCTCCACAACGATTGGCCCTGTCCTGCCCACATCCAGCAGCTTCCTCCGACCTTCACCAGATCGTCGGACTACTTTGTCAGGGGGTGGAGGCATCCGGTGCGCGATCACTATTCCAGAGCCACTGGTTTGTCTCGCTATGTCCGCCCACTGCCACTTCAGCTGTGCAATCCTTGAAGTGATGTCGGTTCCTCTTCAGCTGTGCCATTCTTCAAGTGATGTCGGTTACTTAAGTTCTTCTACGGATCTCTTCATTTCTGTCGCCAAACAAGGCAAGTTGGCAAAAACACACACACTGTCGTTTTGAGACACTGAAGTAAGTTGGACGCAAACAATTTTCAAAGCTTTGAGTTGGATCTGACGAGAGATCTCTTCCTCGAAATTGGACTCACTTTACTAGGACTGTCTGTCCTAGGTATAATTAATAGTCTGGATAATTTGAGTACACTGTTCCTATAGCTTCTAGAAACCTCTGAGTATCGGCTTTCCGTCAGCTCTCAGAAGTTCTCTAGTGATTCCATCGTCACCCGCCACCTTGTTCTTTTTTAGCTGTTTGAGGGCCATACTATTCTGAGGCTGGCGTCCTAGATATCTTTGGTAAAGTGTCGGGTGAGCTTGGCTTTCGTCGATCCTGTATTAATTTCTTCGTTACTCAAAAAAGAAAATCAAAAGCAAAGCAAGTGGCTTTGCTTTTGATTGAAATACTCGTACATAAGTCAGTTACACTCCAGTCTCCCGATATGACGATATGTGCTCTACTCTACGGGCGGTATGGCTTCGTATGCAGAACTGCCACACCGGTGTAGGTCGCATTATCACCTGGCTGTGGGCTGCCGTGTTACCGTCGTCCGCCAGTTGCCGAGTTGCTGCTGCAGGGCTTAGTTGCATTTGATTGCAGACCTAGAAAGCTAACTCCAATCTTCACTCATGAGGGGTGGTATACCTTGCTGCTGTCCAGTGTCGGTGGTCAGGTCACCATTGTTGAGGACGGCAGGTCACGTCGTATATTCAGCGAAAAGGGAAGTATGTACTTCTGCCGGGCTAGGAGTCTGTGCCCGGGGCTTGCAGTCCAACTGATCTGCATTAGAACTTGTATCGTTATACAGAGCAGGTTGGTAAACTTAGTCAGCGTTATTGTTTGAAGACCATACACAATTAGTGAAAACTAGTCTTTAGTAAACGAGTATTGACCTAGGTCGTACAGATTGTTGATACTTTTTACCAAATATTTGTTATTTTTATTAGTATGATGCGCATCCATAATATGCAATCAATAATATACTCTAAAAGAAATTTATTAATTAATAACATTATTATTTATTACCTTCATGTTTCTACATTGAGTTCCTTTGTAAGTTTTTTTTATTAATCTACTATTTTTGTTAAATATTTATAATACAATGTAGTTCTTAATACTACCCCAACTAACTTTTATTTGAGCTTTAATTTCATATCTGACATGATGTTGAGCAAAATTTTATCTGCTGGGTAATTTCCGTGGTCTTTACTGTAATTTCCATGGATCGCAAATTTTCTATATTTTTTTTTAGCAAAAGTATGCATTCGCTACGTGGCGAATTTTGATATAATGTTTGAATTTGCATAAGCTTTCAATTTTTTTGTGTAATTCACTTTAATTTAGTGATTTCAAAAATGCTGTGGAAATTACACGGAGAACACTTTTCCGAAGAACTACCCTTAAAGTTTCAAGTCTCTAGCTCATCGGGAAGCTAGTATAAAATCGTTCGCAAACTTTGCGGACAAACAAACAATCAAACAAACAAACGCGAAAGCAACCTAATAAAAACGTGTTAAAATGAGATAATGATATCTAGGCTGATTTTTTTAATCATAAAAAATTTAGATAGCTACGGTAGCTACCTAAAACATTTTGCAATCTCGGTAAAGTATCTACCTAGCTTCTTAATTTTAATTTCAAATAACAAATTCACCCGAAGTGAAGTGAGGTTCGAAGTGGAATGCGAGTTTTGTACAGAATCGACAGGCTTAGCTGGGATTTGACTCAAAGGAGGCTAATAAAACTACTAACTAAACTCTCGAGTCATACAAAATGGCTCAATTCTCGAATTTAAGACTGAAGAAGTCTTTAACAACCTTCGAGCAGCGTCTGGAACAGAAACGCGTCTTACTCTAAGTTTACAACACTAGTAAAGTACCCTAACCATGACGTGTCATAAAGTGTCATATAAGTAACATAAAGGCAGATGGCACATTATTCAACGGTCATAAAATAATAAACTAGACGGCGAATGCCAACTATTATCTTCTACAGACTAAAGTTACATAAGTTTGGGGTTCCTTTTTGCACAAATGAAATCCTTTTTGTGATATGGGTACTGGGTAGGTACCTATGGTACACTACATTATGTCACTGTCCCTTTTTAACCGACTTCATCAAAAGGAGGAGGTTCTCAATTCGATTGTATGTTTTTTTTTTTTTTTTTTTTTTTTTTTTTTTTTTTATCGTTGTTCGCGCGTATCTTCGACATTTATGGACCGATTTAGATAATTCTTTTTTTGTTCGATTGAGTTTTCTTGCGAGATGGTCCCATTTAATTTTTTTTCAAATCGGTTCAGTAGTTTACAAGTAATCCTGAAAATACTATGAAATTAAATCAACTAACTTGACAATTTTGTTATTTATGAACCGAATTAGATGATTTTTTTTGTTGGGGAAGGGATACCTTTGTGTAGTCTTTTTAACCGACTTCAAAAAAAGGAGGTATTGTATGTATGTTTCTCCGCGATTATCTCACGTTTGGCTAGGCCGATTTTTCTACCTAAATAATATACTTACCTGCACTACCTAATACAGAAGGTACTTACACTAAAAATAAAAAAATAAAAAAATTGTTTGAAAAACAAAAAAACCGACTTCAAAAAACCTGCCTCTAAAAAGCAAGAAATAATATTCAAATCATTAGATACGCATTATCATTGTTATAATAAAACACGTCTAATGAAGTCGGGTGGGGCTTTTAGAATAAAAAAAGGAATATGTACTCCAGCCCCACCCGACTTTAATAGACGTGTTTTATTATAACAATGATAATGCGTATCTAATGATTTGAATATTATTTCTTGCTTTTTAGAGGCAGGTTTTTTGAAGTCGGTTTTTTTGTTTTTCAAACAATTTTCAAACTAACGTTTCAACACTATGTGTAAAGTGCTCAATCTATATCTGCCGACATAATAAAATCTATATTTTATGATGTCGATGTCGGCAGAAAAAAAGTCCAGTAAAGTAGGTAAGTAAGTAGGGATCCCCACTAAATATATCGTAGTCGTGGACATAATTGCATACTAAAAAGTTCACAATTTAAAAATACGCACCTTCGACACATTCACGAATTTAAATAAAAAAGCTACTTCTAACGAACGCGAAACTATTATAATTTTATTTATTATTTCAAATTATTATAGTTTCGCATCGTCGCCGCGCCGGTCGGCAATAAGCTATGAAATAAGGGAAGTTGTGAAATATGTAATATTATTTTCCATAGAGATTTGTTTCAATACAAAAAGGAAACTACAAATGGTTTAAAACATTAATTATTTGCAATTTTTTGCCACAATAATGTTCTGTAAATAGTAAGTAAATAACGTAGAATCTCTTATGATGCGTGCAACTTGCTCTTGACTAGTTTTCCCCTAATTAAAGATGGCATTACGTTGTTCTGATAGTACCTACCTTTACTTAAGACAATTAAAACGATCGCCCTTGACCGCCTGCTTTCAATGAAGTTTATCACGAATGAACTAATTCATTTCTAAAACACCTTTATAAAATCATAACTATTCACCTTCGCTTGAGTAATCGTCGTTGTGAGAATGACGCGTACCGTTTGCTGACTATAAAATATATCAGGAAACCAGCCCTTTAGTGACAAACAAAATGATGATTGTAGACTAAATTCCAAAAAGTATTTGTCACTCAAATATCATTCGTTGATATTTTGGTAAATAAATCTTGGCTTATAAATACTGTGGTGCATAGGCTGTTTTTAGTTTTGATTTAGACCTTGACAAAATGAGATCTGTTGTGTTCACTTTAATTGTTGTGTTTGTTGGGATTGCTGTAGGGCAAGATGCTGAACGTAAGTACACTACCTACTTGTACCCAACCTCTTTTCTACAGTTGAGTTTCTACATTAGGTATCATTTGTCAGAATGGTTTATCGATGGTCCTTCGAGCCGGATTTTAAATTGTACTATTAAAATTTTGTGAAAATCCGGATAAAAAATAACGAATGATTAAATGTACCTTTGTCTTTGCTCTAGCAGTGAGTAGGTACCTATTACGAACGTTCAATTCCAAGGAAAAGAAAGATAGTAAAGTCGATGATTGGATTTTCATTTTGATTTACCACATCCAAAATACGTGATAAAAATAATAATAGCCCAACTAGCATTTTGGTAATAAGAATTGGTGTTAAAAGAGTTATTTAAAAGTGATTTTGGCAAGCAAGAGTTATACAAAGGTTTTAGCAATTGGTGTTAGAGCACGCTCTAACCCCTTACAAACTCTTATTTGGGCCCACGTCTTATAGCGCTATAAGTAATAGAATGGTTATAATGCTCACTCTTTTAACACTGAGATTTACATTACAGTTATAGAGTGGCGTTAGTGGCAAACAATTTATAGTATGTATAATGGTAGTATAATATAAATCTTGCTACCTCAAGCACTTTAAAGTCTGTATTATGGTTATAATAAAAACTATTGGTGGTATACAAGTTCTAAAGTTTGCTAGTATAATTTTTATAGTAATATATTAGTTCTTTTTCAGGTCCATTTTTTTCTTGGATTTGCTTTATGTATCTTGATCAGTGTTGATTTCAACTCAGGGTTCTAGTGAGTTTTCTTCTTCTATTAGTTTTCATTATTTTAGTTCCAAAAGTGTTACTTTATTTCGTTCATTCAATTTGTGATATCGTCTCAAAATGATGGCCAACTAAGGATGAATAACAAGTTATGGATTGTCAATAACTCCGCCAGTCAAGTGTGATTTCTTCATCATAGGGCTAATATTTATTGCGAAGGTTACTTTATTGAGAGAATAATATATGTTTTGCATCTCAATTTTTCAGGGCCTTGAAAATAAGTGATATTTGAATTAAAAATAATTTGCATTTTATCACGGGTGGCATACACTCAATAAACATTTAGATTAAAACAGGATATTGGCGCTGTGTTTTACAGTCATTGTGTATTGTAGTAAATATATTGTGTTTTAAAATGTGAAAAATATACAAAGAATGGGTTTTAAACTTGTTTTTTTCTGAATTATTTTTAGGTTATGTTTGATTTAACATGGCGTCTATTCCTTATTACCCTAGGTTCCTATTATTACTACTAATGAATAAGAAGTGCTAGATGGCCTGTAGTTAGAACTATTGTTGCACTTGTAATACCAGAATAGGGTTTTAAAGGTAATAAGAGTACAAGTTTAAGGTGTTTGGTTTTACAATGGTTCGACTTGGATGTAAAGGTAGTGATATTTTAAGTTTACGATTCTGTTCACTAACTGACTGACATTGACACTTTTGTTTTATCCACGAACTCATGGCGAAAATCACAAAATTCTGACTACTTCTAGGTATTAATGTAATTTACATGTAATCAGCCCCCCTAGCCAAAGTAACATTTGTAAATTTTCGTTATCGTTTCGCTTCGAAACATGTATGGATTTGACGTTTTAAATTTCGATAGTTAACGAAACCTTATGTCAATCCCATACATGTTTCGAAAGCGAAGCGATAACGAAGATTTGCAAATGTTACTTTGGCTAGGCCCTCTGATCAGAAAACATAAAATTTAGAGGTTAGAGACATTATACATCTATAAAAGTAATATTTTATATGTTTTATGCTTTCAAGTGAAAATAAGAGTTACAATGGTAAAATTTCATGTTAATATTGCTCAGAATAGCATAAAAGTAAATTTGAACACGGCTGTAACGATTAGGGCTCTAAAGTCTAAAGTAACTCCATAATACCAATTGCTATCATATAAAGGGGTTACTGATTACTAAATTAAGTAGCGGTCAATAAGTTGCGATTAAAACTTTTATATCAACTTAAGTGGTAAAAAATATTTTTCTAACTACTTTCAAGAGCTCTTGTCGGTAGAAAGAGTTATAAGAAACTATTATATTACTTTAAGTATGTTCTGATACTTGAATTTATAAAAGCAGGTGCTATGATGGTTCCGACTATACCGTTTATACCTCATTAAGTAATATTACGTCTTCTAGCTAAGTTAGGTGGTATTAGAAAATTACTTAGTACTCTTTAAGAACACTTGGAAATAGTGAGACTTACTGGAAACCTTATTATTACCTTAGTTACTAATTATTACTTGAAGTTACAATACCTAGTGTTACTGTGGTTCAACTTTTCTCTTTTATACCTACTTAAGTCATATTGTGTCTTCTTGCTACTTTTACTCATCTTGATGAGTTATTTAGTTATAGCCATGACCATTGAACAAACAAAAGATTTACTGGACGCTTTTATACACCCGTTAAACCAATACAAACTTTAAGAAAGGTGGAAATAAGCGCCAAAATGTTGGTTGGGAGTATAATTACAACTATTTCCTTTGTTTTTACTGTTTAATTTAATACTAGTAAATTAATCTGTCTTTAACAAATTTTGCTTTCTCTAGCGAAAAATGAAATAGAAAACAATGTACTCTCACTCCTCACAAAATGGCGAGCTGGAGAGAGGGGCCGATTTCCTTTTCCGCTGCCCATTTTGAACGTGATAGCAATGCCCTCAGTCAACGGGAATTATGAGGGTTATGGTGCAAGGTAAGACCTTTGCCATGTATACGTCATAAAAGTTAAGTTCCACTAATTAACTTCATTTGCTTATTTTTCATTTGCTTTGCGTAGTATAGTATATAATAGGTATTTAGTAAGTAAGGTGTTTTTGTAGATTTAAATACGTGTTACAAAAATACGAGTAGGTCATGCCGAATATGGTAGATAGGGACCATCAAACTGAACAAATTTTACTTTGGGACCAACTCTGAAGTCGCGAAAAAAACAGCTGTTTCATACATTTTGATATTTTTGTTACTTTAACTATTATTCTTAATTTTTTGTATGAAACAGCAGATTATTTCGCGATTTCATAGTTGGTCTCACTAAAAAGTTGTTCAGTTTGATGGTCCGTATCTACCATATTCGGCATGACTCGTATTTTTGTAATACGTATTTAAATCTACAAAATATATCCCTATTACAGAAAATAAAATAAAAAATCCAGTCGACAGAGATCTATCACACGAGAGGGGGCGTAATGAGGGCGAACTTTAAAAATTCTTATTAAATAGATAAGTAGGTATGGATATGTTCAGCTCAAAGACCGAAATCGGTCTTTGAGCGAAAAAACGCTGCCAAAATGCCACAACCCGAAATTCGTGTCATGGCCCTTATAAAAACGCCCAGAACGCGTTGTGGTAATCATAGAAATAATATGACCTAGTGCAGATGGTAGCGTAGCACTATAGTTATGTCGCGGTCGAACTATAAAAGCAGTTATTTAAAGAAAAGTCTGATATACACTTCTAAGGCTGCCGTTAGATTAATCATCTTTTACGGATTAGGTACAGCGCGTATTAAAGTGGTTAATTCAGATGTTATTTAGAGTTATTTTGTTTTTTTTGTTTTTTGTGTTGGTTTTTTGTGTTTCCCGAGATTCCCGACTTGACAAGGCGCTGTGTCGAAACGTCGGGAAACCCAAGAAACCAACAAATCAAAACTTAATAATTTTAAATTAACATCTGAATTAACCAATATACGCGCTGTAATCCGTAAAAACAGATTTATTTCTAACGAAAAGTCTGATCTTTCAGATAGCAAAACAGGTAGAGATACCTATTTGTTTACAATTTAATTGTTTTCAGGATCAAGTATACTACGGATAAATTAAGTTTGCTTGGCGTTAATAAATTTTCTGTGGAGCAGATTAACATTGCTGGATCAAAATTAAAAGCATCTGGTCTACTGACAGTGCCTTCGATATCAGTCATTTCAGGTACCTACGTTAATGTATTTCTTAAATTCGTTTACAGTACTTTCTTAAAATATACCTTGTTTTTCTTTTAATGTTTGTTTACTACCTATATTATTTATATTCGTAACAGTTAATCGATTAGTAGTTTATCAAAAATAATAAGTGCTTAGATAACTCTAAGAAGCGATTATAATAAAATACGATTTGGTTAGGTACTTTCGAATAAATTTAGCCGCACGTAGGTATGTGATTAGAATGTGACCATCTGTATCCCTGCATAATAATATTTTATTTTGGCACTTCATTAGAACCTTTACTATCTAGTTACCTGAAGCGAGCGTCAATCAAAACTTACTTCAAGCCGCCGAAGAAGATCAACCAATTCTTACGACCTGTCAAGTGTAATATCCCCCTTCAAGCCGCAGGCGTCTACAAACTAGATTGTGACTGTGGGCTCTCCTACATCGGGCAAACAAAGAGAAGCATAGGGACCCGGGTTAAAGAACATGTAGCTGACATGAAACATAGGCGCGATAACAAGTCTGCAGTGAGTGAACACGCCTTTGAGGGGCCCAACCATTATATTAGATTTGACAAACCCCAAATCCTTGCTAGGGAACGTAGATTCATTCCTAGAATGCTCCGCGAGGCTATCGAAATAAATAAATATCCTAATTTCAATAGAGATGATGGTTGGAAAATTCCACCAGCTTGGGACCCCATCATTCACAAGCTAAAGCCCCAAACACACACTGTAAGATCTAATGATACGGTTAGTTCCTTTTGCAAATAAATTAATTAATATAAAAGACGGAGGTCGGCCTTCCTCTCCAAGTTTTCTTTCGCCATTTCTTTCTTGGAGGGGCCTCCCAATTTTTTGAAATGGTAGTAGTTTCAGTAGATTCTCTCTTTTTAACATATAAAATTAAATTAAAACCAAACCAAAATTAAACTAATTAAATTTGATAAATTTTAATTTCTGAACGTTCTAAAAAATTCATCGCTTGAGGGTAGGCTCACAAGTAGCTTCAGTCCCCCGTGACCACGGCAGCTGCAAAGGTGCCGAAACGTCGGGAAAATCAAAAATCAGGCCAAATACCAACTAATTACCAAAGTACTTTCAATAAAACCGCGCTAGTATCCGTTAAAAGTGTTTTATTTCATATCTAGTTACTGCAAATTATTTGCCTACCATATCTTGTTGAGTGACCAGCTATTTGTTACAGATATTTATAGTGTTAGCGGAAGAGCGCTCTGGTTTGTACCAATATCAGGATCTGGAGCTATGAAGTAAGTTTGTGTTTTCTTTTTAGTTATGGAAAATCACGCTCTTATTTTTTTCTAAGAACTGAAGAGGTCATTTTTCATGTGTCTGTGTAATGGAAAGCCTGTGAAGAACTGGGAAGTGGTCGGAATCGTGGTTTGGGATCGGACGAACCAAAGAACCTATGACGACGATAATATGTAGAAAATAATAACTTTTGATTTTGTTTCCAGTATAACCGCAAGGAATATTCAACTCAATATTTCAATCAGGCTGCGTAATAATAGCACCCGAATGTGGGTTGAATCGTCGCAGTTGTCCTTCAAAGTGGGCGGCATTAACGTAAGTTTTGCGATTTTGTATGCTGTACAGTATGGGATAGTGTGGAGCTCGGTGGCGTAGTGGTTAGCGCCTGGCCCAGCGATTGCGGAAGTTAAGCAACGTTCGCAAGGGTCGGTCACGGGATGGGTGACCAAAAATGTATTTTATCTCGAGCTCCTCCGTGCTTCGGAAGGCACGTTAAGCCGTTGGTCCCGGCTGCATTTACAGTCGTTAACACCCACTAATCCGCATAGGGCCCGCGTGGAGGGTTATGGCCCGTCCTCCTTACCACCCATAAGGAAGGCCTGAGCCCCAGCAGTGGGTACATCAAAAATGGCTGATGAACACATGCGATAGTTACAACTTTGATTGATAGGAATTTACCTCAAAAGACCAAAAATATGTCGTAGGGTTATTTTGTATTTTGTACTACGACGTGCAACGACGGGTCATCTCAACAACCGAACGACACGCCGACAACGCCTTGATGAGCCGTTGTGGTTGCGAATAAATAGTAAATAAAAAGAGAGATCACATTTCACATCATAAATAAATATTATTGATACCTTTGAAATCTTACCAACAACATTAAGTATCTATTATTTATTTATTTATTTATAGTTTATGGATAGCTAACAGCTTATAAGCATACAAATAACAACAAATATATATAACTAAAAGCTATTGACAAGCTACCACATGTAGAATTCAAAGGAAATTGATCGTAAAGTAGGTAATCGTAGCCCAGAAAGGACAGGTGCGTAAAATAGTAACATTAAACTAAATTTTAAACAATAACTTAATAACAGTCGTGATGCTGTTGAAAAATAAATCAATATTGGCATCAGCGTTATTAATGGTGGAACAAGCTCTAATAAGGAAACTGTTATGCCTATATATATCATGAATGTTATTATATGTTATGTTATTATATCATGAATTATTTTGAAAAAAGAAATATATGTAGCTTACTTCCGCAAACAAAATATGCAAGATGCACCGCCCGCCCGCCCGCAAAAATATGCAGCACACCACAAAATATAAGTGCACAATACCTGCATTTAGCAAGACAGCAACACACCTTGCACCTTCACCAATTAGGCTACTCTACACGTGTTTCGCCCCAACCCGGAGCATCCTCAGGAGTTAGATCGTGCGTTAACCAACACCGAATGAGCAACTACGCCCTCCGACACCGTATTTATTGTCACTTCCTCCCCACTGCGCATCGAGTGACTGACAGTGACAACGTTTGAAGAATGTTGCCAGTTTCAAATTAAAAAGAAAAAAGAAAGAAAACATGTTTTTTAATTTAAATTACCTACAAATAAATTGATATACATTAAATAATGTGTTTTATTAATAAGATACTTATTTTTAAGAATTATTATTATTTGAGAAAATACGCAGCAATGGCGAGGAAGAGACGTCAAGTTGATTGTTAAGTATGGTTCCATCAACATTGTGTTTGATAATTTCTAGGTTTTCCAACACGTTCAGTCGTAGACCTTTACTACAAGTATGTAAAACCTCATAGGAATGGCCATCAGATAATTGATGTCCGGTATTTAATAAATGTTCCGCGAAATGAGATCGTTCCGGTCGGCCATTCTCATCATTCTCATCTCATTTCGCGGAACATTTATTAAATACCGGACATCAATTATCTGATGGCCATTCCTATGAGGTTTTACATACTTGTAGTAAAGGTCTACGACTGAACGTGTTGGAAAACCTAGAAATTATCAAACACAATGTTGATGGAACCATACTTAACAATCAACTTGACGTCTCTTCCTCGCCATTGCTGCGTATTTTCTCAAATAATAATAATTCTTAAAAATAAGTATCTTATTAATAAAACACATTATTTAATGTATATCAATTTATTTGTAGGTAATTTAAATTAAAAAACATGTTTTCTTTCTTTTTTCTTTTTAATTTGAAACTGGCAACATTCTTCAAACGTTGTCACTGTCAGTCACTCGATGCGCAGTGGGGAGGAAGTGACAATAAATACGGTGTCGGAGGGCGTAGTTGCTCATTCGGTGTTGGTTAACGCACGATCTAACTCCTGAGGATGCTCCGGGTTGGGGCGAAACACGTGTAGAGTAGCCTAATTGGTGAAGGTGCAAGGTGTGTTGCTGTCTTGCTAAATGCAGGTATTGTGCACTTATATTTTGTGGTGTGCTGCATATTTTTGCGGGCGGGCGGGCGGTGCATCTTGCATATTTTGTTTGCGGAAGTAAGCTACATATATTTCTTTTTTCAAAATGGTTTGGGACTTCCGCCAAGTGACGCCTGATTCAATCAAATATCATGAATTATTTTATTCCAGGCAAACTTAGAAAACAGCCCAAGTGCGATAACCATACTATTAAACAATTCTGGAGTGAGCATCATTCAAAGCTACCATGATGATATCGTGAAGGTTGTCCAGGGTCTCATGGTACCAGCCATTGACGAGTTCCTGAAAGGCAATGACATAGTTACGCCGGACCAGCTGTTTAGACTACTAGAAGATGCGCAGGCGCCGCCACCTGCACCTCCGCCCAGTGTAGTTCGCGTTTAGAGAAAATCTTAGTACTTAACGGTTTAAATAAACATACTTACCTACTAAGATTAAACTTGGATACATAATTAATAATTTATACTTAAGTAAAGTTTTGTAAATAATAAAATTACTTAGTAGAAATATTCATATTTCTTACAGCATACCTATAAAGCTAGGGTTTCCTAGGATGACGGTGCCGTGATGCCGTAATTTAGCAGCGAGAAAGTTGTCTATGTAAACAATGCGGCGCGGTTTCTGACGTTACGGTGTCGCCGTATTGTTTACCTTGACAACATTCAACGTCGCTATATTACGGCCGTAATATGACGGCACCGCGCGACTTCGTCCGCGTGGGCATTTGGAAAATCCTTAGGGAACCTTTGACCAGTATAAAAAGTATCCTATATTTTAATCCAGGCTATAAACTATCTGTGTGTCAAATTTCATCGAAATCTGTTTAGCCGTTTTTGCGGGACTGAGTAACAAACATCTAAACATCCCCATCCAGAACAAGAAGAAGATACAATATCTATATTTATCTATGAACACCATCGATAAGTATTTGTTTCATTTCATAACATACTTTACTCAAAAATATAAGAGTCGGAGGAAGGCTTCGATCAGATAGCTGGTATCTGATCGAAGGAGGAAGGAATCAGCCATCAATCAACTAAGCAGTAACTGCTACGGCGTGCTATGTGGTGCTACGCCAGTAACTGCTACGCCGTGCTACGTGGTGCTACGGCATGCAGGATCTAAGTAGTAACTGCTACGGCGTGCTACGTGGTGCTACGACATTCAGGAGCTAAGCAGTAACTGCTACGGCGTGCTACGGCATGCAGGAGCTAAGCTAAAGAGGAATAACGGATCCGATATTCAGTCGCTTTTAAATTCGGAGAAGTTCAATTGCATTCAGGAAGGTAGGACTATTTAGCGTACCGTTTTCAGGATGAAAATATGGTCTCCGACGAAACGGATGCTAAATCGGAAGCAATTCGGGAGAGTGTAATCGCATTCAGGACGCTCCACCACAGGTAGTACACAGTTGAACTACGAAAACAGTTTTTATTGCGTACGGCATAAAGGCGGTATCAAGGTCAACATGTATAGTCTGATGTGCTGCTGACTGTACCTAATAATAAATATTCTTTTACACATTTCTTTCTTTTTTTAATTTTCATGGAGCCAACCGCTAGGTTGCATAAAATCGGTTTTTGTGTAGTGCATAAAGTAAAATCTCTTCGTCTAAGTCTCACACTCTAGACAAAGGTCGTCTGGTAAACTGCCACACCCGCAATTAAACTTCGCTAAATTAACTTGTTAAGAAACAGAATTAGTTTCTTAATTTTTTTATACATCCCCATGTTATAATACTTTTTTTAATTTTTGAAATGGGTATCAATATCAATATTGAAAAGCCTTGATGAAAAAAAAATATTTTTTCAATTTTAGAAAATGAAAGGTCTTGATGAGCACATTCCAAAAATATATAATTTGTCACTAAAAGATGAGAAAAAAAATTAAAGTTTAATTTCCTAGCAATCGAAGTGAAAAGCAGAGTGTATAACTCGTACAATGCACTTGTTGTACATCTACTATTTTACACAATACTAAATCTCATGAATGCAAAAATCTCAAATTTCAAAATCTACTATTTTGTAAAATTATTATCATAATTATCTATATTTATAAAATCGTAAACTGAATGACTGACTGACTGACTGACTGATCTATCAACGCACAGCCCAAACCGCTGGGTCTAGAGACTCCAAATTTGGCACGTAGGTTCCTTATGAGGTCTAGGGGTGCACTAAGAAAGGGTTTTTCAAAATTCACCCCCTAAGGGGGTAAAAAAGGGGATCAAAGTTTGTATGAAAGTCCCTCAGTTTTGAAGCTAGGTTCTCCAAATTTTGTGTTTAGACTGACCATTAAAAATAAATAAATACGGGTCTCAGCGTTTTTCAAAATTCTACCCCCGAAGGGGTCAAAAGGGGGATGAAGTTGTGTATTGAAGAAAATCCTTTATTTTCGAAGTAAAAATCGCTAAATTTATAATTTAGGCTTATGGATGGAAATCTAACGCAACGTATATTGTTATTGTTAGTATTTAAACCCCTATGGGGATGAAATAGGGGTGAAAAGGGGTAAAAAAACACAAAAATAGATATGGATGTCGTTATTGGGGTTTTCTGGGACGACGATTGCAAAAATGACATTTATTTTAAAGTCCAACACGGTGGTCATGATTTGACCCCTAAAGGGATGAAAATGGGGTTCAAATTTTGTATGGAAAAATATTATAAAATAGACATTACAACTTTAAACTTCGTAGGAGCACATCTAAAAATAAATAGGCAAACATATATTTTGTAATTTTGAAAATCAACCACTTAGGGGTAAATGGGGTGAGTAAACATAAAAATCGATATGGATGTCGTTCTTGAGGTTTTATGGGATGGTGATTGCGAAAATGAGATTTATTTTGAAGTCCAACACGGTGGACATGATTTGACCCCTAAAGGGGTGAAAATGGGGTTTAAATTTTGTATGGAAAAATACTATAAAATAGACATTACAACTTTAAAAATCGTAGGAGCATGTCTAAAAATAAATAGGCAAACACATATTTTGTTATTTTGAAAATCCTCCCTTAAGGTGTAAATAGGGACGGGGACGGGGACGGGGACGGGGACGGGGACGGGGACGGGGACGGGGACGGGGACGGGGACGGGGACGGGGACGGGGACGGGGACGGGGACGGGGACGGGGACGGGGACGGGGACGGGGACGGGGACGGGGACGGGGACGGGGACGGGGACGGGGACGGGGACGGGGACGGGGACGGGGACGGGGACGGGGACGGGAACGGGAACGGGAACGGGAACGGGAACGGGAACGGGAACGGGAACGGGAACGGGAACGGGAACGGGAACGGGAACGGGAACGGGAACGGGAACGGGAACGGGAACGGGAACGGGAACGGGAACGGGAACGGGAACGGGAACGGGAACGGGAACGGGAACGGGAACGGGAACGGGAACGGGAACGGGAACGGGAACGGGAACGGGAACGGGAACGGGAACGGGAAAGGGAACTGGAACGGGAAGCCGTAATGCGTAAAAATGGCTGGTCAGATCCTGGTTGAAGGTTCCCTAAGGATTTTATCTAATATCCACGCGGACGAAGTCGCGGGCAGAAGCTAGTAAGGTCCATAAACCTAAATAAGTAAAGAACTACTAAAAATCATTTTGAACATACATTTTTTTAATTATGACTTCGTTTTAGACATTTTGAACTAAGTCATTTCTAGTAGGTACTTATACTTTCGTTAGGTTAGGACACAGACTATTAATTTGTGTTTAAGGCATTTTCATAAACTTTCAAATACGATCATACATGCCCGTAAAAAAATATTATCTTTGTATGATTAAAATGACTTAATAAATAAATAAAATAATACCGGGTGTAACAAGACACTCAACGAAGCCGAGGTTAACGTATTCTGCCCATCATCAGGACCATTTCTGTTCAAAATTATTGCTGGGAAACGATTTTAATTCTTGGTGTTTTTGGTGGCTTATGTATTGTATAATTAAACCTGCGTTAATGCTCTGTAAATGCTGTGGTAACTAGGAAATAACGAATAAAATAAGATTTCATAAAACTTTTGAATTTTTTTTTTGACTTTGACCTTCAATAACTTCGTAGCTATTGGTTTCCCAGGTATAATCTAAAAGACAAAAATGATCCTGATGATGGGCGGATTGCGTGGATTTCGGCTTCGTTGAGCGTCTTGTTACACCCGTTATAATTGAGATGCAGCTGCGCTGATGATAAATAAAATGATTAAATAATTATTTCATCGGTTACGTTTTCTAATGTCATACCTACATGCTTATCTTAGTAAATTCACAATTTACGCTGATTTATTAATTGACAAATTACTTTTATCATAATAAAAATGCGGTGTTAAAGGATAACCGTGATAATTACAAAACCTATATAAGCATACAGTATTAAAAAAATCAAAGCAGCATTTATCTGCTACCCAACAATAACGTACCTACATAAATACATACGAATACGATGTAAGTGTGCCTTTAATTATTTACTGAATACATTTTGCAAACTTTCTAGTCAGTTAATGTGTGATGTTTTATAAAAGTTTCATTTATTTTTCAGAAAATGAAAGGGCTGTGCTTAATTTTCTTGTCGGTATGTACGTTGGGTAACACTAGCCCTACAGTTTTAGACGATTCCCTTGAACTTGAAGGTAAGTTAATATTTATTATGAAACACATACTATAGTATTTTTCTTTACTCAATAATTTAATGTAACATTGTTTTATGTTGTTCATAATTTATTTCTCGCACATAAATTCAAATTGAACGTATACAAACTTACTTAGTTAATATAAATAAAAAAACTTTAGTCACACAAATAATTCGATTAATATTTCATATGAAAGCTAGTAAACCTTTTTACCTACACCTTCCTTCCCTTCCTACCTATAAATATTGCGATAAGGTTCACCCAATCACATACCACATTAATCATTAATTAAAATATTATGTTGAAATGGCGATTACGCTATCTCAGTAGCATGTTGATTAACACTCATCCATAATCCTGAGCTCCTCATTATTGTTAAAGATTAGATTTTTCTGCTTGAATTTTTAGGTGTCACAATCGCGCACAATTTGGGAAACTTAGAGCTATTTACGTCTTTGTCGGCTGCGGAGAATGCCATCGAGGACGAGGACCATGCTGCAGCATTTATCAACTCATTAGATAATGAGCAACGCAACTTGATAGTGGAAGTCATTAAAGACGCACTTGAAGACTTCAGATATGTTATTATTAATGGAAACGACAGCGTCCCTCCGTTAGATCCGCTAGTTATTGACCGCCTTGGCCCATTCTTATACACAGCTATTGGGTAAGTTTTTATATAAAAGAGTACTACAATAACAATAATGTTTTAATGTGGATCTATAACAGATAAAATAAAATTACTAAATACACACAGAGATAAACAGTATTAAAATAAACTACCTGGCCCCACGTTGGGCGCCAGATTAGCAACATTTGAAAATTAATTAAATTATACTTTTACCGCGGCACTGATCTATACGTCGCGCGTCGCGTCGTAGGTAGAGTATGGCCAGCGAGTCGTATCATCTCAAACCTGCGTCAAAATTAAAATTTTGAAACTTTATACACTCAAAATATACTTACTGCGTATATTACGCTCCATACTATATCTATGATTACGCTAGTAATATAATAAGTCTATGCAATTAATGTATATTTTTTTAGCTTGGGCTTTTGTGAAGGTGTTTGTAGGTACTTATGATAAAATTGATCTTTCGCAGTATTATTATAAGTGAAGAAAGTTTCAAAATTTTTAATTTTTTCGCGCGTTTGAAGTGACACGACTTGCTGGCACAGAATAACTAATACCTAGTACAAGTCGCTGGCCAGACTCAAGATATTTTTAGGGTTTCGTACCAAAATGGTAAAAAGGAACCCTTATGGCAGGGATGCACAGACTTATTGAGACCATGTGCCACTTGGGCAAATGATGAACTAATGACGGGCGCCACCAGCACAAATTAAAAACATAAAACAAGCCAATAAAAATTTGTTTTTCAAATGTATGAGGGAATAATTATTTCTGGCGGGCCACTGGCATATTGCCGACGGGCCACATGTGGCCCGCGGGCCGCAGTCTGTGCATCCCTGCCTTATGGTGTGACTCAGTCTGTCTGTCTGTCTGTCACAGCTGGATATTTCGAGAACTACTGATGATATCAACTTGAAATTTGGAGTAGCTTAAGATGACGTTTGCCCAACTATTTTGCAAATAAGAAAGAAATAAAAAAATATTTTTTTTTATAACAGGGACTGAAAAGGGGTCTTAAAAAATTTAAGTTTGGCGACTAGGGCATGTATCATATGAAAGAGCGCTGTTTGCACATTTTAAAACATTTTTTCTTTTTTTAGGCCGCATAGTTTCCGACTTATGATGAAAAATGTAAAAAAAATACCGTTCCCCCCCCTTATCTCCGATGTTTGCAAAGAGAAAAATCTGAAATAATTCTATGTTATAGTAGTTTATGTAAAGATTACAGGAAAAATAAAACGATGTCTCAATATAACACACTTTTTTAGAAATTCAAAAACAAACAAAAAATTTATTAGTTCCTCTACCAGTCAACAGATGGCCCTAACCTAAGAAAAATTTAATTAGTTCTACTATTGGTCAGATGGCGCTCGCCTAAGAGAAAAAAATGAGTTCCACTATCGGCAAAGAGATGGTGCTGACCTAATACTGCAATAAAAAAAATATTATTCTACAGCTCTGCAGTGTATTTATTATGATGCACAGTACTTTGTTGTATGGTCTGTGTTATGATGGTACGGAAACCTCGGTGCACGAGTCCCGCGAGTCCGACTCGCTCTTGACCGGTTTTTTATGTTTAATTAGGTAGGTACGTGAAGGGAATATTCTTGAAACAGTCATATATTATGATTGTTAATTTTTGTTTTTCAGTGTCCGTGCGTCCGCTGATGTTAATGATATAAGGGTAGAGGGCTTGAAGTGGTTTGTGGTCGATCAAGCTTATTTTAACGCGTTCCGCTTGTCGTTTGGTCTACAAATCACCATCCCCAGGATTACTATTACAGGTAAGTTAGAACTAGTTATTATTCAAAAAAATATTAATATTACAAGCCTCGGCACGTTATGTGTAAGTAGCGGTGAGAAAAATAGGAGGGGATTACTGCGCATGTTTGCATAGCCCCGCATCACGTCTCCCGCCAAAGAGACCCAAAAATTACTTCTGCGCATTAACTGTCACCGCTAAAGCCGCGATTACATACGCCGATTTAGCATACCAATTTCGGGTTGCCACTCGTACTTGACAATAAAATATTGTATAATAAGTTCGATTTTAAAAGTGAATTTACCCTATAACGGAAAGATAAACATTGTATAAGATTGGAGATGAGAATTGAAAATAAAAAAGACATAAACAATGTTGACCTTTGCGTTATTTGTTTAAATTAATTGTTAAAATTTTACTTATTATACGGGTGGCAACTCTAAATTGGTATGCTAGATTGGCATATGTAATCGCGGCTTTATAGGTACGTGCCGAACACAGACCTGTTTTTTTTTAATTTAACTGGACTGGCTGTCTGTATGGTTTGACAGCAAAGTTTTTGAGCCTTTTTGAAACGCCACTAGCGTGCGTCTAAAGAACTAATTTTGGCATTTGGCATACATTTTTGACAAGTTTAAATGGAAGTTTTAAGTTGTATAAAAGGGCTATCGGAGTACTATTATATATTCTGTGCTATCGGTATTTGCGTTGACATAAGCACTTCACCAGGGGGGTATAACTCCGCGCTTAAACTTTTATATTAGCCTACTGCTCGCGGCCCACTCCAAGAGGGCCATTGTCGAGGGATATCACCGCGCCGACCGAAACGCGCGGCGTGTGCAAGCGACGAGAGCGCAGCGCGTGAACGTCACGAACGAAACGAACGAGTCAGTCAAGCGCCGAATGCGAAACTGCATGCACTTCGTTTTTGATACTTAATTACTAACGTACCTACCTACCTACCAAAGTTTAGTGATTTTTTGTATACATATTTACATACTTAGTTGTATCGAAGTTCGAAATATGGCACCAGTAAAGAAAAAAGCTAAAAAATACTATTTTTTTTCACCCATCCCATAACTGACCCTTGCAAAAGTTGCTTAACCTCCGCAATCGTTGGGCCAGGCGCTATACCACTGCGCCATCGAGCTTCTCTAACTACTTAGAAATACTTATTATTTATGCTCTTTAAATATGCTCAGCTCACCTATTAGGTAGATTTATTTTATTTTATAAGTAGGTACCTATTATAGTAATTTCATTAATTATTCATGGGCATAACGAATGTTTTCTATGATATCAGTAACTAGCGAGTAGCAACCCCGAAATGTGTCGGTTGAGACAGAGCTATGCGACAGAAAGAGACGCCTCTCTTTCTTCTTCGTAGGTGCATATAATTTTATCCACGCAGCGTTGTGCAGTTTGAAATTGTACTTTATTGCCGTGCAGCGAGAGTAGCTTATTATTTGATGGTCCTCGCGGGGTCCGACTTCTGTACGTTAGTACTATTATATATTCTGTGACTTCACTAGATTTAGTACCATGTACGCACGCTACGTCCTACAGCGTTAAAATGGTGGTCATCAAATAGGCACAAAAACAGTTTGACCGATGCCAGTCCAGTGTAAATATATGCAGGTCAATGGTGCCGAGGCATATAGTCGGGTCATTCTAAACTTACTATCCAAATTTCAAGAATGTGTCCAGCCAGTCCATGAAACTAATCAACTTTTTCTAAGAAACATGTATCGAGTTTCGCCACAAAGTTTTGGTCACCCATAGGTATAAATTGATCACGTGTCGTGATCTCTTTCATTTGTATGGAATACTTGTCGATTTTTTTACATATTTGGCCATTTGTTTCTTGAAAAAAGTTGTTCAGTTGCACTTGCATGGACTGAACACATCCTCAAAATTTGGATGGTGTATATAAAACCGACTTCAAAAAACCTTTTTTTGAATTTGAGATTTTTGCATTCACAATGCTATTTTTACACAATACTAAATAATATACTAGAAAAAATACGACTCGCACCAGATCAATACTCAGACGGGAATCGAACCCGCGACCTTTGGATATCCGGTCCAATGCTCTGCCTGCCTAGCATGACCGATTTATATCGCGTGATATAGCATTTTATCGACACTCAACTGTCAAATTCCTTTGTCTTTTTGACATTTAAACGTGATAAAACGCTATATCACGCGATATAAATCGGTCATGCTAGGCAGGCTGACCGCTGTCTCGGTGACTCGGTAGCTCAGCGGTCAGAGCATTGGACCGGATATCCAAAGGTCGCGGGTTCGATTCCCGTCTGAGTATTGATCTGGTGCGAGTCGTATTTTTTCTAGTATATTATTTAGTATTGTTCAAAAAACCTGACTGGTTTTTTTGTTTTTTAAACAATTTTTTTATTATTTTATTTTAGTGTAAGTACCTTCTGTTATTAGGTAGTGTAGGTATATTATTTAGGTAGAAAAATCGGCTCAGCCAAACGTGAGATAATACAAACTGAATACCTCCTTTTTTGAAGTCGGTTAAAAAGACTACACAAAGGTATCCCTTTCCCAACAAAAAAAATCATCTAATTTGGTTCATAAATAACAAAATCGTCAAGGTAGTTGATTTAATATCATAGTATTTTCAGGATTACTTGTAAACTACTAAACCGATTTGATTTAAATGGGACCATCTCGCAATAAAACTCAATCGAACAAAAAAAAGAATCATCAAAATCGGTCCATAAATGTCGAAGATACGCGCGAACAACGATAAAAAAAACATACAATCGAATTGAGAACCTCCTCCTTTTGTTGAAGTCGGTTAAAAATGACCCTGTATAACTGCTTTACTACCAAATATTAACTTTATTGAATCATATTGTTTTGTTATGGCATTATTAAAGTATTAAAATGTTTTCAGGTAGATACGGTGCACAAGCTACAGTTGGCTTTATTAATCACAATGCTGGCGGTAATTTCAGGTAATAAGGGACTGCTACATGATACTGCACGAAACTAAAGCAAATATTGTATGAACTTACAAAATTATTAAGTAAGTACTTAGGTACCTAGGTAGGTACTTAATATCGATGTTTTTTTCTCTCCAGGATTTTCGCGAATCGTATTGTTCTGAGTGTGGATGCAAGATTGGGCACTAACATTCTGGGTGGAGGTCACCTAACTTTGAGGGAGCTTGACATCAAGATTGACATTCACGACACATTTGTAAGTATGATTCAAGTAGGTAGATGTAGTGCAGGTACCTATGCACTTCTAGAAAATCCTGCGGTGCTGCGGTGATTGTACTTACTTAATGTATTTTTCAATACAGTTGCTCGAAAATGTAAGTTTACGATGACAGTCGAGCGTGCGGAAAGTTGATTTTACCGCACGCCGTGCGTTTTTGTTTACGGAGTAGTACAGCGTGCGGAAAGTTGATTTTACCGCACGCCGGCGCCGTGCGTTTTTGTTTACGAACGTTTTTTTTAATTTCTACTAGCTTCCGCCCGCGACTTCATCCGCGTGGACAGTAGAAAAATATTGCAACCAGTTTAAAATGAACCCTTTAGTGTATGAAAGCTAGTACTACGGAGAGTTCAAGCTGTTTCCCTGGTTCCACCCACCTGAATTTGATGAAACATAGCTTAGATTTTAAGTTGGACCTCAATCTACTAAATTGTGAAAAATCCATCAAAATTCGTTTAGCGGTTTTTGCGTAATTCGCGCACAAATATTTAGAATTTACAGTTTTATTATATGAATAAATTACAATTTCAGCAGTACCTATAATGTTTTCTCGCAAATGTATTGAAAAACGTAGTATGGCACACGGTTGGTAAGGTTTTTTAAAACTCGTGACGATTATAAACCCTCGCCTGCGGCTCGGGCTTATAAAACGTCAACTCGTTTTAAAAACCTCCTTACCAACCTTGTATCATAAACTACTATTGTAGTGATGTAATGGGCTTAAAAGGGCGAGAAAAAAGTATGGTAGGTATCTACCTATGGTGTGTGTAACCAATCGAACGTAATAAAGGTAACATGCATTAATCACCGATTTTGATAAATTTGAGTTTGATCGCTGCGGACACGTATAAAAACATGATGAAACAGCAAAATAAAAAATATGTCGGTAAATAATAAATAAATGCTTGGACAATTTCACACAGCGCCATCTAGCCCCAAACTAAGCATAGCTTGTAATATGGGTGCTAGACAACTAATATACTACCTACCATAGATATAGTATATTAAAAGCTACCTACTTATATTCTTAAATATATACTTATTATACATAGTAACACCCAGACCCGTCACAGAAATTAAAATTCATCATTTCAATTTCTGCCCGGCCGGGAATCGAACCCGGGACCTCTTGCGTGGTAGGCGGCATGTTGACCACTGCACCATTCAGGTCGTCTACCTATTATTACCTATACCTATTATTTTAGTTTTATCACACAGGGGAAAACAATGAATATATTTTTTCGTTTCGGATATAGGTACTTAATGCACTTAACAGTCGGATAGAATATCGAATAAGAATAGTTATTTGTTATACAAGTGACCAAAATCAATTTGTGCTGCGAGTTCCGACTTTAAATCACGAACTAGCGAAGTACCTAGTTAAGAATTGAATCACGAGCGTAGCGAGTGATTCTAATATAGACTACTGAGCACAATGAGTGATTTAAAGGCACGAGGCAGAACAAAATTTTGGTCTCGTGTAAAACATACAACTTTTCACCTCTACCAGCGAGAAAATTTTCACGTGACTTTTTTAGTGAGTTAGACAACTATCTTCATCGTTGGATGCACTCATTTTTTGTAATTTATCACAAAAATAGTTCGATCAAACCTATGCTGAAAATATTTATTAATAAAGTACCTAGATTCCCGTCGTTTTGTTTTAAATTACTTTGTGTTTCTCTCTTATTCATTAATATATATCCTAACTTTCATTTCGTCCATACTCAATATTTCGAATTATCAACCTTCTTTTTTAACAATCCTTATTTAAAACTCCTTGGTATATCCGTGCATTTTATTTTTTTACCTTTTTAATCCATGTATGACACCATAAAGCACTCTATTTATCCTTTTCTGACATATCAATTCTACAGCGGGTCTACCGGCTAAAAATAATGAAGTTAATGTTAACTGTAAGTATGTGATACATTGCTACTTTGTTTTGGCACAAATAAAAACTTACCAAAGAAAAGAAGCAATGTATCACATACTTACAGTTAACATTAACTTCATTATTTTTAGCCGGTAGACCCGGTCCTCCTTGTCACTTTATTTTTTTTTCTTTATTTTTTTAAAAGTTGACGTTTGAAATTAAAAAAGCACTTTGACTCACGCTCGCAGCGAAAATCGATTTTGCTGCGAGTTTTTACGCGCCAAAAGCACCCTTTTCGTGCAAGAGAGGTGAAAATAATAATTTGTATGACACATTATGTACTTAAACGCAATATTTAGGGAGATATTTGAAAATTCTTGGCTAACTCTATAATAATGCGCCTGAAACGTGACATATAAGTGACGTCACAAATGTTGACAGTTTTGTATAGAGCGTTTTCGGCAGGAGCTGATGCGTGCTAACTTCAAGTAAATAACTAGGTATATCACGAGAAAAAAACGCAAGAGAAAAGTTTTAATATTACAGTTGATTTTCTCACGCATTATACTTTTGATTTCGATACAAAATAAATAAATAAATCATGCATGTTCCCTTATTATGTAGATTTTTTAGATTACGCATTTAAAATTAAGGTGTTATGCACAAACAAACAGTCAACAGACCTCTTTGTAATGTGGAGGCCAATTTGATGCGGACGGTATTAAATTGCCTTTCTAACACCCAAAATCAAGACTTTTAAAATGTTTTAGCCATATTGTAAAAAAAAAAATAAGCTGACAGACATGATCGTGTTTTTTCTCGCGAAGTCCCGGCTAAGAATATTGTTAGGCGTGCACATGTGCCTAAGTATATATTTATTACTTTCAAAGTATTAATATGACCTATTTCGATTTCTTCTCAGATTGCAGTAGAGGGAATGACCGGATCTAGTCTCATCAACGCCTCCATTAACTATTTCGTACAAAGCATCACCCAAGAAGTTATCCAAAACGAGATGGAAAACGTGAGCCAGCTTATCAGCGAGCAACTTTTCGATGTCATAAACGATATTCTTAGAGACTATAACTTAGCTGACATCCTTGGTTAAAACCAGCAATAAAAAAGCACTTTATCAAATTAAACCACTTTTTATTTAGAACTTAGTGCATATTATAATAAGTCTGACACATAAAGATTAAGGGGGGATTTTTTTGATTGAATCAGGCGTCACTTGGCGAAAGTCCCAAACCATTTTGAAAAAAGAAATATATGTAGCTTACTTCCGCAAACAAAATATGCAATATCTAAAATTAAAAAAAACAAAAAACCGAGTTCAAAAAACCTATCTCTAAAAAGCAAGAAATAATATTCGTATAATAAAAATACGTCTATTGAAGTCGGGTGGGGCTGGAGTACAAATTCCTTTTTTTTATTCTAAAAGCCCCACCCGACTTCGATAGACGTATTTTTATTATTACGAATATTATTTCTTGCTTTTTAGAGGTAGGTTTTTTGAAGTCGGTTTTTTGTTTTTTTTAACAATTTTTTATTTTTTTATTTTTAGTGTAGGTACCTTGTAGGTAAGGTATATTATACATGTAGAAAAATCGGCTCAGCCAAACGTAAGATAATCGCGGAGAAACATACTTAAATACGGGTCAAACTGAGAACCTCCTTTTTTAAGTCGGTTAAAAAACTACACTTATATCCCTCTTCCAACAAAAAAATAATAATCTTATTCAGTTCATAAACAAAGAAGTAATTCGACCAATCATCGAGGTAATTCACACAAAATCATACTATTTTCGTGCTTTTTTCAAAATTACTTGAAAAGTACTGAACCGATTTCCAAATTTTAAAAAAGGGACCAACTTGGGAGTGTACCTAATGTAATAACGTTCGAATCATTTCAATCGGTCCAGCCGTCTTCGAGTAATCGGTGGACATACACAAAAAAAAAACAAATATACAGACGAACATAGAACCTCCTCCTTTTTTGGAAGTCGGTTAATAAAAACAAGGGCGCAGTTATAGAAGCTCGCACAGGGCGCAGAAAAGGCTATTTACTGCACTGTTCATGAGTCATGATTGTTCATGAGCGAGTTCCTACTCCGACTCGCGCTTGGCCGATTTTCGTGTGGCTCTGTGCCCACAACCTTTTTTGAGGGCTGGATCCGCGCCTGCCCAGAGCATCATGGGGCGAAACACGTGTAGAGTAGAGCCAATAATAGGATCTCGATATTTTGTTTGCGGAAGTAAGCTACATATATTTCTTTTTTCAAAAGGGGGGGCTCCCCATACATGGAACTGCTAGGCGTTCATATTGTATCATAATATATGTCATCCCATACAAATTTCAGCCGATGGAATACGATATGAACTGCCAAATGAATACGATTACCTTACGCAATTCCACCCCTGAAACTGTTTTTTTTATCAAACCCCTAGGTACGTGCGGGGTGTCTTAAAAATGCTCTTTAAAAATGATATTGAGGTTCCTAAAACAATTTTTACTCAAAGTCAACCGTTTGAAAGATATACACTTCCAAAATGGTAAAATGTGTGTCCCCCTTTAACTTTTAAAATAAGAAAGTGAAAATAATCTTTAAAAAAAACTTTGCTGTAGATCTTAAAAACACTTTTAACGAAAATAGGTTTGAACGAGATTTATTTAGCAGTTTTAGAGATAGGTATAGCACATTTTCCAAAACCGCAAATATAGCTTTGTCATATATACAAACACTATGAAAAACAAAGTTATTTTTGAAAACGTAAAATGATAGTGGTATTAACTATGGTAAAGTATTAGTATCGCATTGAAAATTTCTGGAAAATACCCGGGACATCACAAAATATTTCCCGACTCCGGGAACGATGTGGTCCCGGTAATGAAACCCTTATTTGATATTAATTAATAATAAATATTAGTGTCCGACCGAAACTGGAATTCCGACCGAAACCGAAACCGAACTTTCGGTTCTGGTTCCAGTTTCGGCCGAAACCGAAACTTTTTTAAAAGTTATCAGAAATTAAATTCACTTTGTTTTTTTACACATTTAAAGACGCTTATCATGTTAAATAAAACAATGAAAGAATACAACAAAAATAGTTCTATATTCATGTTAAACTCATTTTAACATTTTTTACAAAAAATATAGTTAAGTATAATCAAATTTTTCTAGGTTCAATGGCTTCCTAACGAGTATGTTTTACTGCACAAATGGCTTTAGATGAATCGCTTGTACTTTTTCGAAAAATTGCCAAATCGGTTTTTTTTCTTTTTGTGACATTTTTACCTGAAACAAATCAGTAAAAGATAATTCTTACTAATATTATAAATGCGAAACTCCGTTTGTTTGTTTGTTGATTTGTTACGCTTGCTTTCTCGTCTTAACTACTGAACCTATCATCATGAAATTTTGCACACACATTCTCAGGAGTACAGAGAAGGACATTAATACCTTTCATCCAGAAAAAAAGTAATGTTTCCGAGGGATATCAAAAAACTTTCCAGGCATCCGAAGTCGCAGGCGGTCGCTTGTAAATAAATAATATTTGACTGATTGCACAAAAATACAATAAAGACACTATTAAAATTTCAAAGTTAGACATACCTAAGGCGTTCATTCTAAGGGCCAATTTCCAATTTCTATATTAGAAAACGTTGGTTAGGTCCTTTTGCTACTAAGCCCTTGGGTGGTTGGTTGGTGGCGCCGAAAGTTTCGGCCAATATTTTGCCGAAACCGAAACTACGGCCGAAACTCAATTTTTTTGCCGAAAATTGCTGAAACCGAAACCGAAACTTCGGTCGGTCACTAATAAATATACAACGTGTTAGAAAAAAACCGCCCAAGTGCGTGTCGGGCCTCGCGCAATAGGGGATCCGTACGTAGTTACCTTATACCATACCATAATAGTGACCTATACAAATAACCTATATATATGCAAATAACCATAACGACTTCCACTGAATAAAGGAAATCAAATAAAAAAAAGACTGCTTGCACAGAATATATAATGCTAGTGTGAGTGAAGATTCCTTTGCCTTTTTTAATAAAAAAAAACTAGCAATAGGTACATTCCAGCATAACAATCGCGAAGAATTTTGAACATTTTAACAAATTACTTTCCATGGTTATAAAATTAAATTGTATACTGTGGCGTTAGATGGCTCAGCGATTTGTCTGTTGGAATGCACCCAGTGACATGACAGGAGAATGACATGACACTGACAGTTACTGTCAGTGTCAGGCACGAGAAGCCGAGCGAGCGAGCCGTACAATTTATTTTTTATTGGAATAGATTTATAATAAAATATTGTATTTTTATGTACATACATACCTAATAAAAACTGTATATAATTTTCGATTTACAATGGCCGGTAATTTTTGGCAAAGTTCGCATCATCAACAGTGGATATTGGATAAACCAGATCTTGTCAGGGATCGGCAACACGACTTGAACATTTTGAGTGACGAAGAATACCAAAAAATATTCAATTTCTTCGCCAGCATTATACAAGTTTTAGGAGAGCAGTTGAAACTCCGTCAACAAGTAATCGCGACTGCCACGGTGTACTTTAAAAGGTTTTATGCAAGGAATTCTTTGAAGTGCATTGATCCATTATTATTGGCTCCAACTTGCGTGTTTCTTGCATCCAAAGTTGAAGAGTTTGGAGTAATCTCAAACTCTAGACTCATAACGACGTGCCAAACCGTTATCAAGAATAAGTTTGGCTATGCATATGGACAGCAAGAGTTTCCCTACAGAACAAACCATATCTTGGAATGTGAATTCTATTTGTTAGAAAACTTAGACTGCTGCCTCATAGTATATCAACCTTATAGACCGTTACTACTGTTTGTCCAAGATATAGGTCAAGATGATCAGTTGTTAACATACGCTTGGAGAATAGTAAATGATTCTCTAAGAACCGATGTCAGCTTGCTTTATCCACCATATCAGGTATGTGGTTGTCACTAAATGCATGTGTAAGCATTATTATATTAATATCTTGATTCTTTCTTTATCCATTGTATATTTTCAGATTGCAATAGCTGCGTTACACATAGCCTGTGTAATGCTAGGGAAAGAAAACCAAAAAAGCTGGTTTGCCGAGCTAAATGTTGATATGGACAAGGTATTTTTAAAATAAAATTTAAATCTTTACATACAGCCATGCAATTCATATAACTCGTTACCTTATAGTCCGGCGAACTGTAAGCTTCCCATACAAACGTATTACCAAAATAATTTGCGATTTGAGCATAATTAACTCTTCTTGTGATGTTGTTCGGATTAAGACAGCATTTGTCTAGGGTTCTATTAAGAAAAACCCAAAATACTTGCCTTATTCAAAATAAATGCCAATTATATATTTTTTCATACAAAACTGTAAATCGCAATAATTTTTAATTGGTTTGATAATTTGGATTTTTGTATTTTATAGAAACCTAGACAAATACTGTTTAAATCAGATTATCATCACAAAAAGAGTTAATTATGCTCAAATTGCAAATCATTTTGGTATTACATTTGTATGGGAAGTTCAATTTAGCTCACTGTTCGCCGAAGCCTTAAGTCGGCCAATATGAAAACTAGCCTTCTTTGCAAATATTTTTTATTAACATTGTGCCAATACAGCAGCATTTTGAGTATTATTGTTTTAAATTACTTTCTTAATGTTGAAGCAGAATCTCTTAATTCAAAGTTAATATTATTTTACAGATTCAAGAAATAGTGAGATCCATTATCAACTTGTATGAGATGTGGAAAAGTTATGATGAAAAGAAAGAAATACAAGGACTTTTAGCAAAAATGCCTAAACCAAAGCCTGCTCCCCAAAGATAATAGTAAATGTCCAACAGTGCTTGATGTGACTAATGCTTGTATTTAGATTAAGAGAGTAAATATGAATGTGTGACAATTGATGAAATTGCTTGCAAGCATTCAATGATAATGTTATGATTTGTAAAGGGTTCAATGGTGCTTTGGAATGTAATGATTTTTTCTTACATAATATTCAAAGCATGTGTAATTATTAAACTGAAACCTTCCATTGACCTTACCTTGCAGTACAAGAACAGTACTTAAAGGATGTAAATAGATATGTAGTTTGTAATAGGTGATAGAAATTCTTTAACAGTGCCTATGGACAATCAGATCTTGTGATGACCTTAACTATATGCATAAGTTCCTCTGAAAAGTAGTTTAGACTCAGATTTAGACTATTATTAATTGTAAGACTGTCAGTATTTATACTTGTGAACATTACAATAAACCTTGAAATCATATTTTTTGTTTTTATCAATTCCCTAATAAAAAGCATTTGTTTATTGCTAGAGAGGAATGTTTTCGATGATGAGTATAGCTTGCAAAAACTACTATTAGGGGTACTGACCGAGAATCGAACCCAGAACCATGAAGGTAACACTACCACCGACAAAGACTAGTTGAAAAAAGTACTTTGTACTTATCTAATAACCAAACACTAGGGTTTTATTTTTTTCAGTGCTAAGTAAATTCGAATCAATAGGGATGTTGACTATTTTTTTTATTTTATGTTACATAAATTACCTCTCAAAAAAAGAAACATTGGTGAAAGAATTATTTCGCTAGCATGAAAACTGCCCGAGATATCACAGTGTGAAATGCACACAAATGGACTCGATCAAAAACGCTCCATACTAATGGCTTGCACGTTATGACGTCACGCCTTGCAAGTTTGTATGCAACGCATAGGAAATTTGTTCAGCAGCTATATTAAATATTGTGTTTATCAAAATGGTTTCTTCGACAAATTTGCTATACATTTTACAGACTAATTAAAAGTATCATTTATTTTAATAAATTTTATACTTTTTAAATGGACTTGTCCACCCAACTTTGAAGGGTCATAAAACAAATAATATGCAATATATAAAACCAAGAGGTATACAAGCTACTCTAAAAGTTTAATATGTTTACGATTTTTATTAGTATTTCGTTATTTTATTCATTAGTCAACATCCCTATTATCCGATTGCTTTAGAATAACAGAGAGTTGAATTTGTAATAGTAAAAGGACGCCCTTAGGCAACTATCAATAAAACTTTATTACAGTGTTCGGGAATGGCGAACCAATGGGCATGATAAAGAACCGTCGGTTTGTAAGACTTTAATAATTATATTCATACATTGATACCAACCCGTTTCGTGGGAAGTAGTTAGGTACCTACTTATATTGATAAGAGCGTGAAAGTATTTTTTTAAATCAATATAAGTAGGTACCTAACTACTTCCCGCGAAACGGGTTGGTATCAATGTATGAATATAATTATTAATTGATACTTTTTACGGTCAGAAGCATTGATGCGCAGGCGGGGCCCCCAATGCGCGGGGCCCGTAGCATTTGCTACGTGGTTAATCCGCCACTGCCTCTAGTGCGCGCTGAGCGCTGTCAAAATGGAACAGTTACAAATAACAGCACATCAAGGAACCACAAACTGTCATTTAGCTAACAAACGCATCATGAGACCGGGGCACCACTGGCTGCGCGCCCCCGTCTCAATGAGACGGGGGTGGTGGTGCCCCGGCGCCCGGTTGCAACGCACCCCCTGCACCATAGGCATCATAATAGCATGGACGAAATTAATAGTAAGATTATTGGAATTATGAGTTTGAATTGGAATGCAACTTATAGCTTGATAATGATTTCCGTTGATCACAAGTCCGTGTCGATTACTAAAGCACTTGGTTACTCAAACAAATGCTGTCTGCTTGGGAACGACTTATTGTATAAGTGTATCAACGATAACAAAACCGATCACTTTATTCCATAACAGTGGGTTCTAGTCGAATTACAATAGTGTGCCCATTATTCACGAGTATACAGGATTAACGTTGAATTAATACTGATAATTATTTACAGTAAATACTTAGATAATTAATGGACTAAGACATAGTAGAATCAATTAATATTGATTCTATTAAGAATTATAGAAACTCCTCAGTTTGATAAGTAGAGCTTTTTTTTATTTTTTTATCTTTATTTATTTAGGGACTTTTAACACTAGTTATGTCAGTCCCATCAAAGTAGAGCTTGTTATAAGTCCATTTTGCCAGCTATCATATTATCTGTTTCTTCAGATAATGCTGACATTGCTGTGTTCTTCTGGCTGCTACAGTTTAAGGTAGCCAGTTCTTCAGATTGAGGTTTCGTGGAGGAGAACACTTCCACATTTGGCCTTATTTATCGTCTCTTACCTTGTTTTTATCATGTCTTTCGTCTTTACCATGTTTTAAGCTACTATTGACTGTTGACTTAATGACAGGTGAGATGAAAGGTCAAGTCCTTTTTTCAATTGGGTTAAAAAATAAAGGACTATCCATACTCCAATAGTAATTTGGCTCTAAGCCAAAAGTTAAGGTGAAAAAACGCATCGCATGGTCACCCTTCACGTCCACGCGCCCAGTATAAAGGTTCCCTTTGGGTAGTGTCTCCAACAGTCCTAAGCTAACTGCAGCAGCCAGCATGTCCTCAATCAGGGCGATGTTCTGCGATCTCTGCATCATTTTATTGTTTGGACTCGTAGCGGTTTTTGCCGAGGAAAAGCCCAGGTACGTATCAGACGCGTTAATTTATACTGGGGCCACATTAAGGCTTGACACTTTATCTATGAATCTTTAAAGGTTGCTGTTAGCAGCTACGATGCCAGCAGCAGTATTCTACAGTTAAGCTCACAGAATAGTGAATAAAGTTTCTTTAGGAGGTGTTGCTCCGCGTCTATGTAGTCGACACGATACTATAATGACGTTCAATAGGAACTAGACAATTTTGATTTGTTGTCCAAAAAGTTGTCCTTATTTTGTTTATATTACTTTTTTTAGTGCATTTGGGATCTTAGTAGACGAAGGTCTAAAAGGGAATTGCTCTTGCGGCGGTTTCCCAACAGTAACTCCGGCAATAACAGACGCGCCTCTTCTCTCCCAGACGCCAGGTTTGGTGGTGAAGTGTGACGATGAAGGCTCAAACACTTGCAAAAGCCTTTGCAACGCATTAGCCACCGCTACGAAGGCTAAGGGGCCCGAGATACTATGTAACAAGCTCAAAGATGCTAATGAACTAAAGGTAAGAACACAGGTGTACGATCGTTAGCTTTCCACAGACCTATAAAGGAAACTGTTTATGATGTGCAATGTTAAAATATGTTCGAATTATTTTAGGCCGCGGTTTCAACACACCACGCTACTGTGACAGATACCTACAGATATAGATACAGCGAACCGGTAGAAAGTTACATCTACAGAAATGTCTTTTTGGCCATACAAAAATAATGTGTCTTATTGATTCTTAGTCATTCGAAAGCAAAGTAGGTAATAGTTCTTCCATCTCACGAAGACCGTTTTGCTATGAATATGTTAGGCGTGCACGTGCACAATGTTTTAGTGTAAGCACACTAAAACAACTATACTTATTATGTAACTAACACTTTATTCACTCTTTTTTCAGTTGTCAGCGTTCTCCAAGGTTTGTGAAGCTTTATGGGTGTACGCCGACATAACTGCTGAGGAGCCGCTTTGCTGCAAAGAGTCGAAGGTGCTGGTGTGCCCCTCGATGGAGCGACTCAATGTCACTACTTCAGATGTGGTCGATGCCAAGAGTGCCCTGTAACGCGACTCTCTCAAAATTGTATCTAGTTGATAATAAAAAATAAACGCATTTTAATGTACTTACTTATTATTTACTATTTTAGTTGCATTCCCTCGCGACATAAAAGTGCAATATACGGCGTTTCGTGATCGAGGGATATCCTTTGGTAGGGTGAACCTTCTGAACCCTTAGATCTTGGATTTTTGTATGGGAGGGAGTTATATTATAGCACAATCTTTTTTACAATACATTAATTTTATACAACAGTCACGGTGAGCACACGTGACTATTTGGGAAAGACCTGAATAATTCGGTATATTCGTCTGCTTCAAAAGCAAAAACGACTTGAAAATGTAACTCAAAAATGACAACATGATATCTGCTGTAAGAACGGTTTATTTACATAATAACTACACTATGAAATTAAAATGTTTACATTTTGTACAAAAATTGCTGTAAAAATAGGTGTTTCATAATTCATAATGGTTCAATCAAGTCACAATTTGAGACTCAATTAATTTATATGGTTAATAAATCTTAAGGAAAAACATTACAATGGTAGCTATGTAGCTAACTAGTTTTGCTGCAAGATTTGCTGCAAGATTTCTTAAATCTGAGTGCGTAAAGCAAAATGTGTCTCGGCCACATCGCAATATAAGATTACGGACATTTCAACATATATTTCAGTTTCGAGTTGCTGAAGTACAAAAAGTTATCGTATTTGCCAGTTCAAATAACTGTTAGAAACGATAACTTTTTGTACTTTAGCAATAAAAAACTGAAATATATTTTAAAATGTCTGTAATCTTATATTGCGAAAAGTGGCCGAGACACATTTTTCAATTGCGCACTCAGATTTAAGAAATCTTGAGAAAATATGAAATGTGCGAGCAAGGAGCTGCAGTCAGCGGCAAAATCGCTACGGGCTCTTAAAATTAATCATAAAACTGAAATCATCAAACGGACCTTTGAAATAATAACTTAGCAATTCTGTTCTGATTTCTACAGAAATAAGAACAGGATTGCTAAGTTATTAACCTACAGGTTTAAACTGTTGGCGTCTGTTGGTATTCATTCGAGATCGCACTGAGAATAACTCAAAATATTCAGTTTATTTCGTAGGTCTTCTATTATCTAAGATGAGATGAGATAAGCAAACCAACGCATAAATACGCTTCCTTGTAATCTAAATGTGGCAAATTGATCTAAAAAAAAACACTACAACTCACTCCACTCAATTTTTTAGATGCATAATGTAAACAAAATTCAAGTAATAGTAATCCTTATGACAATAAAGTAAATATCATTTCTGATAAATAAAGGAAATAACTAGCTAACGGAATAACCTTTAAACAATGTGTAATATCGATTATATTTATTCCGATTATTTATGTGGTAAAACGAAATCGTTAACAAACAGTCAAAACGTGTCTACATCCACACATTTGTTTATTTTAGGAAATAGTAATAGTAAAAATTAAATACCATCAAAGGTATTTAGCCTCGCCTCGTGAGAACCTGGAGTCGAGCGCTTGTGCTTTCTTGATGATGGACTTCTTCTGGGCTTCGTCGAAGCGGTTCACCTGCAGATCGACGTCGCGGCTGAACGGGCGGCGTTCTTTCTTGTCCTCATCCTTCTCCTCTTTCTGAGAAAAAAGAGGCCATTTCGTAAAAAAAAATATTTTCTGCTTAAAAAATAATGTTTCTCGAAACAACCCTCTGTACAGAATGTGTAATCACACATTCTATTTATTCTATTATTTCTATTATTTGTACTGATGTTGATCTTTTTAACTTTAATGTCCCTGCATTCAAGAAGTCACTTATGCCGCTACTGTCATAAAATTTAATTAATGTTTTTTTTGGTTTGTTTAGAACTTATTTAATTAAGTAAGTAATGTGTTTTTTTTGGCATTTCTCCAATTTGTATTTTTTTAATTTCTATGTTTTACTCTCCTAATTGTGTTTTAATTATTATTTGGTGAAATTATTGCAAATGCTGTGCACTTTTGTAATTGGGCTCAGATATAACCTTGATAATTTTAACTTATATTTTTGTATGTTTCTCTATCTGTTGTCTGTAATTGTGCCTTAAGTAAATAAAATAAAAAATTAAGCTCATAAACTTGTCAGTTTTCTGAATGGGTAATAATGCGTCTCTTTCTCGCTGTTTATCAAATTAAAGAGACGCATTAATAGTCTGAAAACTGCCAAGTTTCAAGAGCTAATAAATACGGGGGTTCGAAGCTATAAGTAAGTGGCGGGCGGGCCCGTTTACCCGGGCCAATGTCAGAGGGCTGCCGCGCGCAGACCGGCAGGCTGATTATCTAAATGGAAACTATTTAGCGACCGGTTTCATTTGACATACATTGCTACTTTTCTTTGGTATGTTTTTTTTATCCAAAAGAAAAAGCAATGTATCACATTAATCTGTCAAATGAGACCGGTCGCTAGGTGGTTTCTAATTAGATAATCAGCCCGCCGCCGGTCGCACGTTATTTCGATACTCACTCACGCGCTCGCCACGTCACGTATGGTCGCGCGCTTCGTTGTCGCTAAAGATATCTAACAAAAAACCGGCCAAGTTTTCCATCGGCTTACCTTTAAAAAATCCCACCCCACCTATCCACTAAGCAGATCATAACATTTTTGTGGAACGGCTTTCCTTCGCATTAGCGCCGTGCAACCTGAATTGCACTTTATTGTGTTGTGTCGTATCAAGAGTCGCTATTTATTTAAATGAATTTGCGGATTGCATCTTCTGTAGGTACTTGTACTATTAGTATTATGATGTGCGTGTGGTGTGAGTGTTCCTATCCTAGAAATTGATTTGACCATACGAAGATTTTAAGAAATAATTGTGAAAACTTGATGGTGAAATCGAAAAATTTGTGAAACCTATGTAGACTTAGTTATGGTCGATTATATAGAACACTCATACCGCCAGTCTCGCGAAAACGCCATACTTGATATCATACAATATACTAGACGTATGTTAAAAAAAGATATATGGAAAATTTGTGCTGAATTTGTGACAACTATTCACAAAATAATCAATTCATTATCATGGTTAATTTGGATTTTATAAGGGATTTTTAGGAACACTTACACCACACGGTGTGTGTGTGAGTGTTCCTGAAATCACTAACTTTAACTGAATAATATTGAAATTTTATTATTGTATATGATATTTATTATTGTATACACAAAACGTGATAGATCAAGAGCAATTAAACATTTTGTTTCTTTTTTAATGCTCGTGTGAGTGTTCCATATTTTGGCATTTTTTTGATTAACCAGGGGTGGAATTGTGTAAGGTAATCGTATTCATTTGACAGTTCATATCGTATTCCATCGGCTGCAATTTGTATGGGATGACATATACGCCTAGCAGCTAGGCGATTGCGTAAAGTCAATCGTATTCATTTGACAGTTCATATTGTATCATAATATATGTCAGCCCATACAAATTGCAGCCGATGGAATACGATATGAACTGTCAAATGAATACGATTACCTTACGCAATTCCACCCCAGACCTCGTATGTCGTATCGTATACAAGTGGAGGCTGCATCCAAAATTGTGAAAAGTTTGTTCTTAAAATTTAAAACATCTTCCATTTCCGTAAGCGTTATACTTTAATAGTTATAATTTTTTTTACATTTTCAAAGGAATATTTTATGTAGGGTGGGTATGCTTTTTTATTTTGTCGGACACAATTTTCACACCACACACCGTGTGGTGTGAGTGTTCCTAAAAAACCCTTATAAAATCCAAATTAACCATGATAATGAATTGATTATTTTGTGAATAGTTGTCACAAATTCAGCACAAATTTTCCATATATCTTTTTTTAACATACGTCTAGTATATTGTATGATATCAAGTATGGCGTTTTCGCGAGACTGGCGGTATGAGTGTTCTATATAATCGACCATAACTAAGTCTACATAGGTTTCACAAATTTTTCGATTTCACCATCAAGTTTTCACAATTATTTCTTAAAATCTTTGTATGGTCAAATCAATTTCTAGGATAGGAACACTCACACCACACGCACATGTATTATGTATTCTGTGCTTAGACCTCTTCATTGTCACGAAGACCGTTTTGCTATGAATGTGTGAGGCATGCACATTGTGTTAGTGTGCTCGCTCTCATATTGCGCACACTAAAATAATGTGCATGTACACGCCTAACATTCATAGCAAAATAGTCTTCGTGAAATAGAAGAACAAATTCAACAATTATTTTACCTTTTTCTTCTTTTTCAGTTTTTTTTCGTGAATTTCCAATAAGCTTTCGTCTCTCTTGTGCTTCTTTTTGTGTTTCCTGTAATTAAAAAAAGCATTTCATGAAGTAGACAAGTTTGATATTTTTTTCTAATCCAAACTAAACCAACTATCGGTTTAATTGCTTATGTAAGTGTTGCTGTGGTAAGTACTTACTTGACTGCATCTTCCTGTTCGTCGTCCCTATTGGCGATCTGTCGAGCTCGCGCGTCCTTGCGGAGAGCGGTGTCCATATCCACCTCCTTTTCGATACCTGCCTCTTTACGTGCTTTCTCTTCGGGCGTATCTGTCCAACTCGATCTGAAATTAAAGTAAATGATACAACATTAGGTTGCTACTGGAATTATCATTTAGAAGCGTGGAAAGGGATGTAAGGACAATAATTAAGTACTGTGCAAGGATGCTGAATCATCTTAATCAAATCTGTTATATAATGAGCAGCTCACCTATCAGACATGTCCGGTCCTTCTTTAGCTCTAAAACTGCGTGCTTCCAGACCCAAATATTTAGCTTTGCCTTCAGGAAGTTTTAGCATCCACTCTTCACGTGATTTCACATCCGATTTATGTAAAGAGTGTCCATCAAGTTTTCTGATCTTCATGTCAAGGGCCCTCTCTTCAAGTCTTTGATGAGCCTCTGACCATTTCTCTTCAGCTCCTACAGGCAATGGACCAATGCCGTCTTCTTCATCAGAACTTACATATTTGCTAACACTTTCAGATAAGACTTTGCGCATATCATCCGGAATAGACGGTCCTATAAGCAACATAATTATTATTTATTAAATATTAAGTTTGAACGCGGAGCACCGAGAATTTTGTACAAAGACCCATCTATACTTGTCTCTGTTTCACAGATTTGAGACCGGACTTAAGTTTATGACAGGCTAGGAGACTTGAGTAATTTGAATGTAGAAACATCTAGGTACTTACCTATATTTTTGGGTTTCTTCTTTAAGTGTGGTGGAAGCGCAGGTCCTTCAATCTTAGGTGATTTACTACGTCTGTGTTGTATTTCAAGGTGTGGAGGTAAAGCAGGGCCGCAAACGTCAGCTTTAGGCATTGAACGTTTTAATTTGTGCCTCAAATCATTTGGGTCAATCTCATACTGGTTTTGTGAATCGTCATCACTTAATATTTCACCTTCTTCTCCACTTTCCTTTTGACTGTTTTTCTGAGTGGAAGAAACTTCGACAACATCAGACTGACTGTGTTCATCATTTTTGACAGTGTCCTGTATGTCTGTGGTACTACTAACTTCGACAACTGCAGGTGCCGCCTCCTGTTCTCTATCTTTGGACCTTGACTGCTTCTTTTTGTGCTTTTTCTTATGTTTCTTTTTCTTAGTTTTATGAAGCTCTTTTTCTAAGTTTAAAAGTTTCGCTCTGAGTTTTTCATCATCAGATGAATCTATTTCAGAGGATTCCTCTGACTTTTCTTTGATTACTGCTGGAATCATACTGTAGTATGAGCCTGGTTGTACTTCTTCCGAGCCATCACTATGCTCTTCTACAACAATAGGAATTTCAACGTTTGTTTTCTTTGTCTCTGTAAGTGGTGGTACATATACTTCTGATCGTTTGCCGCGGAGATCAGGAGATACCGAGTCTTTATATGTAATTTTTGTAGGTGGTTTTTCTTCACTTTTTTCTCTGGACTGGATAATGTTGCGTTTAATTTCTTCCTTGAAATCTCTTTTGCGCTCAGGCGACCTGTGAGATCTAGGCTTAGAATCCCTTCTTTTATCCCTGCTGGTGTCCTTGCTGTTGCTTCTTTTTCTCTCCCTACTATTACTTCTTTTTCTTTCTTTACTATTACTCTTTTTTCTCTCTCTGCTGTTGCTCCTTATTTTCTCTCTGCTGTTGCTTCTTCTTCTAGGTTTAGCTCCACCTCTAGAATCTCTATCGTGTCTATGACGCTCATGGGACCTTCTGCCAGAGCTTCTATCTCTTGAATGCCTTCTGATTGGTGAGCGTCTCGAGAATCTATTGCTGTCCCTGGGATATCTATTGCTGTCTCTAGCATATCTGTCTTTATCATCTCTACTAGGTCTTTCTAATTCTCTACGAAATCTGCCACTATCTGATGGCCTACTTCTTGTTGATGATCGAAAGCTGTCTTCTCTACCACTTTTTGATTTTTCATCTTGTGGCTTTGTCCGACATTTAAATCTACCAGTCTCAGAATCACTGCTTGATTCATCTGATAGCATTATTCCACCTAAAACGAAAAAAGGATTTGTTATTAGTGAATCAAAAAAATATTTATTTACTTACTTATTTTATTCTGTACATATTACTTAAGCATTAGGTACTAGCATTTACAATAAGTGACTAGATGATACATTGATTTAAAACATTTTTTTAATTTTCTTAGCACTATAGCGAATAGATTTTAAAAATCCAGCTGTAAGGATTCCTTTCAGTGACTGTCTCACACTTGACTGCCATACTAAGTCTTTAAGTATTTGGCTCAAAATTACAGCACAATCTATGTCATAGGCAACAGCACGAAGAACATCTTCCATATCCTGTTGCAGCCCTCCATGATTCCAAAATTTGACTATTCTTTGTTGTGGCACGATGGGCAATTGCATCAGGTGATGCAGTTTGGTCTCAGGATTTACATCTTGATGACACTGAGCATCTCCTGTGGGGAAATCTGCATACATATGAAATTGTTGCAAAATAGGTCTGTACAGTTCACGAAAACTTGACAACTGTGGCTGTACAATGTTTCTCACTTTGTTTTTGTTTTCCCCAAAAGTCATTCTAAAATCGCCGGCATAGCTGAGGTTAGATATTGCAAAGTAAAAGTCATATTCAGTAAATGATTCAGGCAACATCAAGAGAGCAGTGTGAACTGCGGATTTTAAATTAGACTGTAATGCATTCTGCAATTGCGAACTATTGGTTTGTTTTACAATCTCTACAGGTTTGTGAAGTCGCCCTGCTAGGTACAAGTCATTCCAGTCGAGCAAGTCTGCTATCAAATCTTTTTGAGACACAACACCATACTTAATTATTACATTTTCTTCCTTCATTTCTACAAGAGTGTTGAAATATACTTTTGCACCCCACTTCTCTTGAAATCTTGCAATAAAACTTTTGCCCAAGAACCGTAGTGCAGAGTAATGGGATGGGTTCATCTCTATATTCGCTCCGTGCCATCGATGTGAATTTTCTACGCAATAAATCAAGTCGATCATGTTCTGTTTCTTCTGATTACTCAGTTGTGGTTTGACAGCTGATCCGTAAGCAAAGCAAAACGACAAGTTTTGAGGGAATTTGGAGAGAATTCTATAATACATTGGCAATACATCTTTAGACACTCCAACAGCTTTTGCTACTGTTGCTGCCATAGCAAAATCCTACAAATTAAATAGAATAGCGCAGTGCTTGCTGACCTGTTTCAATAGGGTTATCTTCGACAACCAGAAATGAATGGTAGATCCTGTTTCGTTGATTCCGTTTTGTTGATAGTAAAAGACGTAAAATAATATGATTAGTTAAATTATGCACTATATTTGCTTATTTAATTGAATATTAGGGCAAAAATCAGAAATAATACAACAAACACTGCCAGCTTTCTTTCATCACAGGACAGATTCATTGAGCGCGAGCATTCGAGCATACAACACTACCAAAGAGAATATAATCACTACGTTTAATCACTACCATAGATTAAAATTATATATGTCGTAGGATAATCGTATAAACCGGATCTTTACAAAAATCCTAGGTCGATTGTAAAAACCGGATAATTGAAATCTAAGATTTTCGAAATCGTCCGAGCAATTGGGTTGGTAAACTTTTCCAAAACCGTTGTGAATTATATATTTTCTGGTAGCTTTTGGCTTTGGAGTCAGGAATAACAAATTGCGGATTTTTTTAATGCTTCATTTTAATTAATAGCCTTTAACTCCAAAAGTATTAACAATTGATATAAAGTATATTAACAGCAAATATTTGTCTTTAAAAGACCTTTCTAATGATATATCATTTATAGCTAGAGGGCGTGTTAATCAACGCCCTGCTGAAAAAAATCAACAAAAAAGATGACATCTTTGACAGCCATTTTTTCGTGGTTAAAATAAAAAATAATAGCAAAAAGGTGCAGAAAATATGGTCAATACCATTTAAATACATTTTGGCCTGAAAAAATATGGCAATGCATGCTACTCGTAGTTCCTACCTTAATATACTATATCTATGTTCCTACCCCCTTGACGGATTTATTTGACGAAAAAGTATTTCATTTTGACGGCTTTTTGACGGAAAATACCAACTTGCTTAGTGGAATTCAAAATATCTTGTTGGCAACATTGGTTTACATGTCAATGTCAGGTCAGTGAATCTGTTTTTTTTTGTGAATTTGTGGTTCGTCTCGTCGTTCGTCTTCAGGCTTGGCTATTTTTATTTTCGTCCTCGTCCTGTGCCTGTGCATTATTTACAATTTACATTATTTGAGATGATCAGCAGGCCTAATACGAAAAACGTGTACTAAATAACTGCCTTTATTACTGTAATTACATTTGTTCCGCTTAACGTTAACCTGCTGGCGAGGTATGGCAAGTGCGGATAGGATTGACTTCGAAATGGAGGTGGAGGTAGAGAGCGCTTCATCAGGCCCACCGGTGGAACCACCAAATCCCACTTCACCCGCTCCCCCCGCTACACCTGGAGGAGGTACCAAGAGTGTGGTAGTCACCACTGCGACGTCCGGTTCAGTCACAGTGTCATTACATCCTTTGGTTATCATGAATGTATCTGAACATTGGACACGTCTTCGAGCCCAAGAAGGTTCACCACAGACAGGTATGGAGTGTTCCATGTGTTGGCACTAAATTGTTCTAAAGTTTTATGTAGATATACTGAGAATGTATTTGAGGTCATCCTGAGTAAATCTATTTATTAAAACATGTCCAGATTAGTTGAAAGAAACTATACTAAAAATATTTATCTTTAACTTTGTCTATTTTGTATAAAACTTATTATTTTTGTAAATGTTTGTTACAGTGATTGGAGCATTGATAGGCAAGCAGAAAGGCAGAAATATTGAAGTTATGAACTCTTTTGAATTAGTATTTCGTGTTATAGATGGTGACATTGTTATAGATCGTGATTATTACAATTTAAAAGAAGAACAGTGTAAGTTTGTATTTAGGATTATAGCAGGTTCACACAAGCCAATTTTAGTTGATCAACTGCTAAGTCACTTGCGATTTGAACCATCTGAATATTCAAATCTTAAGCAACCACATACATTTTTTGTTGACCGGTAATAATTGATCAACTAAAATCGCTTTGTGTGAACCCGGTATAACATAATAATAAATAATTATTATGTTGAAGGTAGAATGCAGTGTAAAGTTTTTTTATAATGTTATTAAAATTAAGTTTCTACAAAATATTACTGGATTTTGTAATTGCAGTTAAACAGGTGTTTTCGGATATGGACTTCCTTGGTTGGTACACCACTGGGGAGACGCCCACTGAGAGGGACATTGCCGTCCACCGACAGATCTGTGATATTAACGAGTGTCCGGTCATGTTTATGCTCAATCCTGCTGGAAGAAATGGAGAAGTATGTAATAAGTATTTATTAAGATAATTGAAAAAATACAAAAAAAAATCTACTCACCCATATACGCTCGGACAGGACAGCTGCTACGGGTGAGTCAATTTTTTGTAGTATTTTTTCAATTATATTAATTATTTTAATAATTATATTAAAATAGCATTGTGAATGCCTAAAATCTTAAAATTCAATAATAAGTATTTTATTTTCAAATATTTATATCAAATTTTAGCAACTGCCAGTGGTGTTATACGAGTCAGTTATCGATGTGGTGAATGGGCGTGCTACTATGTTGTTAGCGCCTTTGACGTACACTCTCGCCGCTGAAGAGGCAGAACGGATCGGCGTAGACCATGTTGCTAGGGTCTCTTCTGGTGAAGGAGCTCTCAATAGTTTAGGTAAAAAAAATCTTTATCTTCTTCTAAAAAAGTGTAAAAGCAAACAACTTATATGTAACAATTGTTGTCCAATTAAAGAAAATTAATATACAGTACTTACAATAAAGTCTTAAGACCCTACAATTAAAAGATTCGATCCCGGGATTCCGATCATTTTGAGTCCCCAAAATTTTCGGGTTTAAGTTTCCTTAATCACAGGATTTTCGGGATTGATAAAATTAAAAAAAAGTTGCAAGATAGACTGTGTGAAGCGAATTGCTCAGTGCCAGTGCTCCCAACAGAATTGCTCATCACTCTTGAATTTTGTTCTCAACTTATTGTTTAACAAAATATCTTTGGTGGGGTAATATTTAGAATCGGGCTAACCTCTGTCTGTTGGCAACACCAACTTAAATTTACATTGTTTTTGTATGTTGGCAATTTTTACCTTCTTCTTGAAAACCACCATTGTACGATGTCAAGTGTGTGCTCAATAAATATTATATCTGAGTGCTAACCAACGAAGACTTTCAATTATTAAGGACCTAGAAAATCCCTACAGTCCACGAGTGAAACACTGTCCACTCCCGTATACCAATGTATTTATAAGTACCTACTCGTAATATCGTTACAGTGGCGGAGCATCTAACCGCTCAACGGTCAGCCATAAAGATGTTAGTGTCCCGCGTGCGTGCCGTGCTCGCCACCGTGCGTGCTATCCGAGACGGCAACCTGCCGCCGCGGCCGACGCTGCTGCGGGAGGCGCGCGCGCTCTCCAACCGCCTGCCGCTGCTCACCTCGCAGCAATTCCGCACACACTTCTATAACGTAAGTATTGGTAGGGTGACGTAACCATACTATCGGCAAATTTATTGAAAAATGTATTGTCATTTTTCTCAAGCTTACCCCATTTTCTCAACTCACATGGGTGAAATGGTTCCGATCAAGGTAACTGATCACCCGCCCGGCTTCGCTGGCGTCCCCCCTTCTAAATAATAAAAAAATCTCAACTCGTGTTAATCAATCTCCATCCCATTCTTTTCTAATCTCCACTGCTTTCTTTCGCACCCCTTTCACCCCAATCTTACCCCATTCCCACCTATTCTTAACCTGTTTCCCCAACCTTAACCAATTATTATCTACAAAATCTCTCCATTCTTATATTCAACACAAAATACATAATTACATTAATCTACTTAATCTTCTTCGAATCTAATCGCTTCCTCTGGCAAACTAGTACGAAAAAAATACAATAAAGATCAACAAGGTAGGTACCTAAAGAGAAACAAATACTTAATTAAAAAAAACCTTTTCTATCTGATCTCACTCATTTCCCTTATTAATGCCTCCCATCTGTCTCCATTCTTTTTGGTTTCTATTTTCCCCAATATTACCCTCCTTTTCCTAATGACAACCTGCCTGCCTAGCATGACCGATTTATATCGCGTGATATAGCATTTTATCGACACTCAACTGTCAAATTCCTTTGTCTTTTTGACAGCTAGACGTGATAAAACGCTTTATCACGCGATATAAATCGGTCATGCTAGGCAGGCTGTATGTATAATGATACTATGAAGGTATGAAAATATTAAAATAAACAGTGCTGATAGATAGTGCGTGATTTCTCAGCAGGCCTATGACATACATGAAATAGCCAATGCATACGTCTTTTTTGTTTCAGCAATGTAACGACGTCGCTCTGATGACATACTTAGGCACGATTACGAAAGGCTGTAACGCGATCAACCAACTAGTGAACAGGTTTAATGTCCTCTATGATCGGCAAGGAATGGGCCGGCGCATGCGCGGTCTTTTCTTTTAGAAGAACTGTAGCACCATATACATGACATAGACAATGTGACAAAGTGTCAACAAGCTATTGGAGAATTTTGTGAAGAATATTTGATGAGAAAAATGTTACAAGACTTAACACAAAGTTTAAATTAGGTGTCTATAGTTAGTCAGCACGGTCTGATGAATTCTTTTTTAAGAGCCCATGTGGCATTGAGATAAGTATGGAAGTAATACAATTTATAATCTGTATCAGTTATGAACACTTCCTAATATAATATGCAATAAACGTCTATGTTGTCTCAAATATCATGGTTTGTACTATAATAGCTAAGTCAAGAAGCATAAACTAAAAGTGGACTTGAGCCGCGCCTGCGAACTACTACCTGCTCAGGCCTAAGGTGAGCTCTTTGCACTTACTAATTAATAGGGTCTAGTTTAGTTCCATTCAAGTAATACTTGAAATCAAATTCGAAAATTGACTTTAAAAATATAAGTTGTGGGTATGTACGAGTATTTAGTTCTCCCTTTTCTTATTATTACTAAAAAGGAGAAGAGAGGATAAAAAAATTAACTAGAGGCACCATGGTCTCCACAATAATAATGGGAATGCATACCGAGGAACTAATGGCGCCACAAGCGTTTGTCCTAGAATCGTTTGATTGGCTGTTTCAAATATCAAGTGTCATTTCTGACGTATTTTAACCAATCACATCCATCGATAGCGGTCGCTTCGCCGCTAGCGCCATCTAGCATAAGCTTTGCTTGGAGATCCCCATTGGAATATGCTTTTTAGTCTGTACATGCAGACAACCGACCTTATAGAGAAAAATGTCATTGCTTTCTGAGCCAGGATATTCAGTTGAGTGAGGCACACAGTGACATTATGTGGTTATAGGTATCGTTTATAATTTTATTATCAGTTAATAATTTTGAGATGAAGGAAGGTACTGTGTAGTAAATATTTATAATAAGCAAATAAACTTTTTCAAATTATATTTTGTATATGTTTTCCTTACCTATTTAATTATATAAAAGCTGAGTAGGAGTAACTAACAGCTTAGTACTAAAGCTTAAAATAGGCATCAAACTTGTTATACTAAGTTTATTGTAGACTTTAATATCATTGCACCGGGTACTCTTGTTATAAACAGCAAAAGTTTAAAACAGCAAAATTACAATTTGCTAAGTTTACCAATTTGAGGATACATAATAAAAAAGTTTTTTTATTGTGACGCAATTAATTTATTTCGCATCATTCTGATTGAGTATTTCATAATTAAGTACATAAAATTAACAAACTTTGGACACATTGAGATTCATGCTATGGAAGACCTTTTCAAACGGAGTCCATTCGTCTAATGGTGGCACTAACTATATACGGTACTAGACACTCAAACCATTTGGGTACAGTGCGTCAAGTTTAAGTTGGCGCGCGGTAGGAAAAGGAATAATTTTACACTTACGCCTTAAGCAAGATTTACATGAGGCCATCGCTGGCTGCCAGTCACAGCGATGGCTTGGTATTGGCCTTGTCTAAACAGTTTTTCTAGCCAAGCCAGCAACGTTGGCGAGAATAGAGCGCCCGTCTATTTTTCAAGCCAGTGAGACCGGCAGCCAGCGATGGCCTCGTGTAAACAATGCTTTTCTGTTGTTACAATTTCCAATAACATAGTAATGTAGTGTCCGGGAGAGAACATGTTTTAGTGTAGTTGTGCTTGTGCCCCCACTAGACTAGTAGGAATTCATTCACTACCGCTTACTTGGCGCTAGTGTAGTGTAGACCTGTCATTTGTTGTTTTCTCTGTGTTTGATATAAATTTTTGGATATTGTAAATATTCGTAAATATCCATTTTTCTTTCAACACATTTTGGTTTGCTTCAATCTTTAATTTGGTTACTTTCAATAATCAGTATTATTATTATCATCAACCATTTTTATACATACTTGAAAAATAACCCAGTACTTAACCCAGGTCTCCGTCTACAGCAGCGACACCAAGCGGGATAAATTTTCTATCATCCTGCTATTCATAAAAGATATCCATGTTTAATTTGATGGCGTTACTAGTGTTTTCGAGTACAATAAGAAAAGAATGTCAAATTATATAAATATTTACAAAATCAAGGCCACAGGAAAAAAAAACAGGGTTGGAAGAAATAACTGACTTTTAGCCGATTTATGACCTTAGAATAAATCTATTGATTTCGCCTTTGATACAATAATTATATTCATAGCCTTTCATATCAAATCACTAAAAAGTTGAATATTCCAATATTTTTTTACTACTTACTTACGATTTATTGATAAAAGTTATGGATTTGAGTCCTGCCTCCTGCCTACTTTGATGTAAACTTACATTATCATAGTTCGAATATGTACTTATAAGGTTTCGTTAATCAAATCTTAACAAAGTTATAATAACTTACTTACATAATATTACACTTGTACTATAATTGATAGACTTGTATAAAAATATCTATAAAGTTATTATTAATTTTAATCGAACCAACGCTAATATTGCTTTTTGTGGCTATTTTATAAACAGTATATAAAATTGTGTAAATCGTAACATATCTATAAAAGAGATAATAATATAAGACTTATGATACAAACTTATTTGCGATAGAATGATTAAATGCAACTTTAGTGCAATAGTGTCGACTTTTGCAACAGCCATTTTACGATTTGAAAAGTAAAATTTCCCTGTCTTTTAAGGCAGAAGTAAAAATTATATTTAGTTAAAATTTGTTACTTATTGATTGCTGCTGAAACTTCGTTATACAGTTTTTCCTCGAGTTTGAAATATTTCTGTTGTCACTTTTTTAGTGAAAATACTTGATGTAAAAGCAAAGGCATCTTTGATTTCTGCAGGATTTAGTACAAAAAATATTTCCCCGATTATAAAGAATAAAGCATTTTATTCTTTTCTATTTATTAGAAGCCCAAATCTTACAACAACGTTGATATATTTGAGAAAGTCTCTTTTTAGTTTCGTTTCTGGCCAGACAACGGGTCTGCACGAACAAAATGTTTGCTAAGTGCGTTTATACATTTGTCAAACAAAAGAATAACGTGCAAAAATATCACCGCTCTACGATGAGCGTTCACGCGTTTTGAACTTTATGTCTTTCGTAATAAAGTCGGCGGCGCGCGTGCTATGTGTCGTCTGGTATCTTCTCTATGCCGATGAGCTCGTCGAACAGCGAGTGGCTGTCGGGTATGACGTGCGGCTCGTGCAGGGTCTGTCTCGCGAACTTGAGCACCGCGCGGGCCAGTTGCCCTACTGTCCATTTTCTGTCCACTAACACTCTGACCAGGGTGTCTAGCTGAAAAAGAGATTGATAAAATTAGTCGAGGTTCCGAAGGGTTACTTCACTATCAGGGCCCTGCCCCCCTACTATGATAAAAGTACTATGTAGTACTAAGTACTATGTCAAAAGTAATATCAAAGCAATGTTGTAAATGAGATGGCGCTATACGCGATGATAGCTCTGTCCCTATAACAACATTACTTTGAGGTTGCTGTAAGAGCTCAGAGTACGGCCTCTGATTTGCAAACGTCGGAAACTTTACGCATCCGATGCTATTGCTTTCCATATTTTCCGTGTCCGAAATGTAAATTTTCTTTCCGACGGATACTACTCTACCGCTATCAAATAAATAGCTGTCGGAAATGAATACACGAATTTAGTCTTCTAAATTAGAATAACAGATAAATCGAGCAACGAATCAGGCAAAAGTGGCGAACACCAATTCATGGTGTCACACGAACATCGATATCTTCCAAATAACTTTAGCAAATAGTAGGGATTCATTTGTTTTAAGTTGAAGCTCGGCAGACCAGCAAAAGTTCGAAACATTAGCCGGTAGAGCCCTTGCTCCTTGATAATTTCAATAGAAGTTAAAATTGTAACTTTGTAAGCTTTTCTACCTTGAAAAGTTTCTCGTTGCCGTGCGTGTAGTAGATGAGCGCCGGCACGCCAGCCACGCTGGCCGCCAGCCACTGCAGCAGCATCTTGAGCTGCGCGTGGCCGCGCTGCCGGCTGCCGCAGCCCCAGTTGCCCGTGGCCACGGGCTTGCTGGACCCACCAGACACTATCTTATGCGCCAACTGCGACAGCTGCCGAAGAGTTAACTGTTATTTCGAGATGATAATATTTTGTCTTGGAATATTTTCAGTATGCCCTACCTAGCCTAGAGTACCTAGCTAGGTACTGCAAGATCCTAATTGTGTAATATTCATAAACGTGAATAGAATTACCAATAAATATTTGCTGTTTATAGGTCATATTATTAGTAAATTATTTTAGACAATATATATATACTTAAATTTAGAAGAACTAGGTACCCAAAGTTAGTCACGAATATTATAATTTAAGCGACTGATAAAGACAGCAAGCAGGAACTTACGTACCTAGGTAAAATAAGCTAAAAAAACCAAAGTTAATGGGTATATAGTTACATTACATAGGGCACGAAGTTAACATTACTTACACAAAATGATATGTTTCGACAGAAAGCAAAAGTTGACACAATTGTATTGCAAGTTTCAAGAGTTCATTAATGGGATTTATTCTGTTAGGTAGTTATTTGATGGATACAGTTTGAAAATTAGCGACAGACAGCAAACACGTCTGACCTTTGGTTTCTTTAATTTTATAGTGACGGGTTCGCATTCGACGCTCTCTTCGATCGTTTCCACGATCATGTTTATCATCCAATTCAACTTTTTCTTCCTAAAGGCGGGATTCGATACTTGTGTTGAACAAGTTTCAGTCGAAGCGCTGAGCTCTAAGCTATCTCTATTGCCCGCCTCCTCCCCTTCTGCTGTCTTGCCACTTTCAAGTATCTCTTCCGGGATACATTGTTTTACTTTACGTTTCTGTCAAAACATAGCAATTTGTGAGTATTTTTTCAGTTGACGGAGTCTTTCATTTCCACCACCATTTCGGCTACCACTGGGGGCAGATATAGAACTTTTTATTAGATTAGGAACAACACCTGTTCAACACCTATGTTTAGTTTAAAAAACGCGTTTAATACCTGTATTCCTAATCTAATAAAATGCATCGAAGTTTAAAAGTGTATCTAAAGAACTTTTTAGTCCCCATGGTGGCAGAAGCAAGCAACTAAATATGTTCAGTCTGCAACTGCTTGTAAGCAGATAGGAAAGGAATTTCAAAGTTCTACTCTACATAAAAGGTAGGTCGATTAAACGTGGTCTTCGATGTTTTTACTATCTGATTGTACTATTATGGTATTATGTATTCTGTCTGTGTCAGTGTTAGACTAGTTTAGAACATATTCTATGCCATATGGGAGATTTAAACTTGGAATGAGGAGCTCGATGGCGCAGTGGTGTAGCGCCCGGCCCAGCGATTGCGGAGCTTAAGTAACTTTCGCAAGGGTCGGTCATGGGATGGGTGACCAAAAAATATTATTTCGAGCTCCTCCGTGCTTCGGAAGGCACGTCAAGTCGGTACCGGCTGCATTTGCAGTAGTTAACACCCACCAATCCGCATTGGGCCCGCGTGGTGGGTTATGGCCCATCCTCCTTATTCACCCATAAAAGGCCTGTGCCCCATCAGTGGGGACATTAAAAATGGCTGATGGTCAAACGTGGAATAGCAGCCAACTGTTATACGCTTACCAGTTGTGCCGCGAGGCGGTGGCGATGGCGGGCGAGCTCGAGCGACAAGGATCTGGCGGCGAGCGCGAGCCGGCGCGGCGCGGCGCGGTCTCGCGGGTCGCGGCCGTACAGCTCCGCCGCCTCCGCTGCACCGTCTGCGCCCACGCCCGGCATCTCGCACGCCATCGACTCGCTCAGGGTGCGCTTCAGAAGAGAGCCCGCGAATCTGGGGTCAAGAAAGTGATACAAGACTAGGAAATGCTGCTACGAGAGATGCATGAAATAAGTATCGGCGAAGGTTCCATACAAGCCGATTCCCATAGGCTTACCTTTTAGAAAACCCACCCCACCTATCCACTTCACCCTTTCACGATATCTTCGTGTGTACGTCGCCGTCGTGGCCGCGAATTGCCTTGATGAGGCGTGAATTGCGTATGTTATAAGTAGTTATAGCACAGAGCCAGATACAAGAGGAAATCTATTGTCTGTCACTTGTCAGATGATGGGTACAATACAAACCTAATCACAGCCAAATCTCGAGAGTCCAACTCTCTTGGTTTGTTTTCTCCCACTCCAGAATCCAATATGGGATCGTTCAGCCACTGATTGAACTGCTCATAAACTTCTTCCAATTCGGATCTGTAACAAATAAAAGATGATATCGTCTCTCTTTTTACTATTAATGCTTCGAGCGTGAGGTTATTATTACTATATTTACTAGATTCTTACTCTCGATTTCAATGAAGTAATAGCGTTAGTACTATTATATATTCTGTGGTAATAGGTCAAATTGAAGATTCACTTACGTGTATTCAGTGCTGAAACTGTATTTGGAGCTATTTCCCGTATCCTTTCTACCCAACAACGGTCGATGTCTCGGTGACGGCTCGCCGTTGCTCATTGTTTCTTTTTCTGTCAGCACAAAGCCTACGGAACCCCCTCGTTTCACCCTGGAAACAAACAACATTTAGGTAACTTCTTTCTTTTTACCCGACTGCAAAGAAAAGGTTATGTGTTTCGCGCGTATCTTGTAAGTATGTTTGTATGTTTGTAAGTATGTATGTATGTATGTATGTTTGTATGTAATATTCTTTATTACCTCATATCTCTCAAACGGCTGAACGGATTTCTATGATTAAGATATCGTTAGATTGGTCTTTTCAGCCCAAGTGTTCTTAAGAAGGTGGCGTTATAAAAAAACCAACATGGCGGCTGTACGGTGCTATTATACATAGTGAAAAAAAAAATTTTTTTTTAGAATACTGCAATATGGGTGTCAAATTAAAGGGCTTATTATAAGGATTTCAAAAAGGTATATCATGACCGTAATATATAACAACTAAAAAGAGATAAATAAAAAAATAAATTTAAAACATTAAAAAACCCGCCTGCATAAAAAGACAAGTCGACTGAAAAGATGGAAACAAGATTAAATAAATATTAAAGGCAACATGTCATAATAACATGCAGTCGGAGGCATATAATTCAATCATTCATAATGTCACTTTCTTTATGCATGCCTCCGACTGCATGTTATTATGACATGTTGCCTTTCATATTTATTTAATCTTGTTTCCATCTTTTCAGTCGACTTGTCTTTTTATGCAGGCGGGTTTTTTAATGTTTTAAATTTTTTTTTTTTATCGTATTGGCCTCTAAGTGCCTATCAATCAACCCGCCTATTGGCCTCTAACTTGGCTTAACAACTGTTATCAGATGACAACAGCCGGGTGGGACCGACGGTCTTACGTGCTCTCCGAAGCACAGAAACGCTCAGTTGTAATGCTACTTAACGGTCACCCATCTGACACCTGACCGGACCGAGCTTTGCTTAACAAACGTGATGATCAGTCTGTCAAACTCTGCCAAGATCAACATTTTACTTATTGGTGAACATGAAATCTGTTTTCTCGCCTGAGTTGTCGTTCGCTATATTTATTTACGTTTATCTCATCTGTATTCAATTGGTTTATTTGATTTAACGCAAATATTTGGACTTCATCCAAAGATGAGTATTTCATACTACTGTTTACAAATGTCTTCCCAATGGCAGAGTACACGTATAAATAAATATCATACTATACCTTTTTTAACCCATCAAGGCCCGGAAAATGAGACACAATAGATTTTCTATTGTTGTCCGGCCCATGCAGCCGCTTGGGCATTGATGAATTAAATAAGCGACTGACAGTAATTGTTTTTAACGAATTAAAATGGAAAGATTTATTCGCACAAATAATTATTGTGTCCCTCTCCGACGACAGTATGATGTGGTATGATATTGTATCTATCATATTAAAGTCTAAGCTGCAACGAATGGAAATCTTAAAAGAACGGATTATTAGAGATTCTGACTCCTACTGCGTAACTGGAGCTGTCGGTGGACCAGTCGCCGGTGGTGCTGGTGGGGCAGGAGTTGGCCGCATCCCGCCTAAAGTCAGCGCTGATACTGGATGTAGAGAAGGACGTACTTGATGTCGTTGTCGTTGAGTTCAGCTCCAGAGATGCTGACTCCTACTGCGTAACTGGAGCTGTCGGTGGACCAGTCGCCCGTGGTGCTGGTGGTGCAGGAGTTGTCCGCCTCCCGGCGCAGCGCCTCGCGCAGCCGCTCCGCGAAGCTCATCCGCCGCTCTTCCGTTGATAAATCCTTGGAGTATTGGAATGAGTTCGGCCGGGCGCTCTCGCCTCTGCCTTCGTCTTCACTGCCACCTGAAAAAAGGATTGCTGAGTTTGCGGTTTCTTAGTTTGATGTTTAAATAGGCAAAACCATTTTTTAATAAGTAATAATAAATTCCATCTATAGTTACATCCTGCTTATACTCATGTACTGGCTCTAGTTAATTTTAATGGCTGTTAGTTCTTTGGTGTTGTATGTGTCTTTTCCAGTAGTATGGTGGGTAAAGGAATAAAATGTAGGTATACTTGTCTCTGATTTGTGTTTTTGTGGGTCTGATTTGTGTCTCTGACTTTAAATCTGAGAAAGAGCCTTGACTCGCTGCTGTACTACTTCACTCACCGCTTTTTAAACCTGAGAAAAAACTGTACTTGTACTGTACTGTAAGATCTTGTCCAGAAAGGGCAAATTCGCCGCGATTTGACACGCGATTTTGGTTACACTGCTGTTTTATTGCACACGTTGCTAACGTCGCTGATCCTAATCTTAAGTGAACATTATATAAGGAACCACGTCTCGCGCTTAGTTCTGGATAGTGTCAGAGTTGTGTACCGTGTCAGGAGAGAAAGAAAGGGTCGACGGTGGTGCTTTTCAAACTATAGTGATTGACAGGCTTTTTCAGGTGGTAGAGGTGGAATACCTTCACTCACCGTAATCGAAACTATCGTTGGCGCTGTGGTACTCATCATCACTAGAGTTGCAGCTGGAGTACAAGCTATCCTCCTGCGTGTCGAGGGTGCTCAGCCCTGGGCCCCGGGTCACCGGCAGGCACTCGCCCGACGAGCCCAGCACGATGAACCGGCCCCGGCGGTTGTTCAGGGTGTCGCTGTCGGGGGATAGCCAGCATTTTCTTTTCGTTATTTCCACACCTGAAATTAGATTTGACGTTTGAAATATTGCTACACGAGTGTTTTAAGATCGGCGCCGTCGACGGATTTACTGAGTCGACAAACGCCAGTCGGTCGGCGGTAAAAACGGGCTATTGGCGTTATACCAGGGCTCTGTCACTCCGCGCGCGAGTCTGAAGCGCGCGGCGTCCTCTGAGAGGACAAATTTCATACACCAGAAAAGATAAGACCTACCTACGCGAAAGAAAGAGAGGCAACTACAAAGTGCACGTTTTGGAGCGAAGGGAGCGCTGTGTTGTATCGGAGCAAGAGTCGCAATTTATTAAAACGATTTTGCGGAGTGCAACTTCTATACGCTAGTACATTATGTATTCTGTGGTTATGCCACGATTTAATGCCTAGGTATCACAGACACAAGCTGTGTTCTGCTGTGTGCTTGGCAATAAATGATAAATGTGGTGTAACTGGCTGGTATTTTCCTTTGGGCGTTGTTGAACACGACCATAACGACTCTACTATTAGCAAAAGCCAACTTCTTTAGACTGAAAGACAGAAGACTTCGCCAGGCGACTTGAGACAAAGTAGTAGTAGGTATTGTTATTGTTCCTAGTTTTTCATAAGCGCACTTACTAGGATCGCTGAGGTTGATAGTGGCGGCGCAGTAGTTTTGTGGCGAAGGGCTTCGGCTGCTGAAGCTGTTGATGGTGCTACAAGAGGACGCTTGTTTCACCACCACCGTCGCTTCCACTTCAGGCGGCGTGTGACAGAATGACTCTCCTGTAAAAAATAACAAAATCGAAAAAATAATTTTACGAAGATGTATGTTAAGCGGAAGTTAATGGAAATTTCTAGCAATCACGAGCTGTTACTAATTAAGCCCTGAATTTGATGGTTTTAACTAAGGGTCTTTTGCTATTTCTTTAGGTGTATATTGAAGAATCCGATGATTCTCGTCAAATAAATAAGTATATCGGGAAATACTGATCATTGATCATATTCAGTACCATGAAACACTAAATAAATCAAGACTGTATTATCTTTTCAATTTTCTCACCTATAGGTGAAAGTCGCCTTTCATGCCTTGGGCTCTTCATAGGCGTTTGCTGGAAAGCCAATAGACACTTATTCATTTCTCTCAATACGTTATCTTCTTCCCATTGTCCTAATGGTAGTTTACTGTAGTCTTCTGCGTCCATAAGACATATGGTGACCTGAAAAAATATTATTTATTAAACGTATTATTGTGTTAAGTAATAAATACACTATGTACACTTTTAACTTTCTTTTAAATTTGTTATTTAAGTTTGATTGGCGGGTTATTTCTTGTTAGGAACTTGCCCCCCTAGCCAAAGTAACATTTGCAAATTTTCGTTATCGCTTCGCTGCGAAACATGTATGGATTTGACGTTTTAAAATTCGATTGTTAACTTTATGTCAATCCCATACATGTTTCGAAAGCGAAGCGATAACGAAGATTTGCCAATGTTACTTTGGCTAGGCCCTCTGATCAACAAAAAGCTGTTGTTCGTTAGTTTTTTGATAGTCAGCAGTCAATGTGCTTATTACCTACCTACCTATTATCAGTGACAGTATCAGCATCCAAACTACAGTTAGCTTGGGACACGAGTACATTTGAAGTGAGTAACTAATATTTACCGTTTTTGGCTCCTCAAGGAATTCCAGTTTAGTCTTCTGTCTCTTGTCGCTAATCCTACTGAACAGCCGGACTCCCTCCACCTTCAAAACCTCGTTATCTTCGAGTGCCTCCACGGATAACATTGCGGGTAGCAGTTCCGGCATCATAAACATTGATAGCGACTCCTGAAACAATCAACACGGAAGTTTTATTAAATAAAACATTTGTTCATAAAATAGACTTTACAAATTTAATAACCTGTAGAAATCTAATAAAACTCTTGACACTTTTCTCGCGTAAGCGTCGTGTTTGTCCCGCTCAAACAGTACTGATGTGAGCGGGACAGACATCGCGAGATAAGTGTCGATAAATACTCGCTGAAATCTGATAAATACATAAATCCTCTTTACCTGTGACTCTCCATCTATCAAAACATCACCCCCGATCCTGCTGGTCGCGAAGCAGACCCTGATAGCATCATCGCTTTCGCATCTCTCTGGACGCCCCTCATGCCTCACGAGAAGCTTGCACAGGGGTAAAGTGCACTCTAACCAGTCTTCGATCGTCAACCATTGTTTTGACGTCATCACCTACGAAATAGAGGCTAAAGTTTGACATCGTTTTGATTTTGAACAGCTTTTTGCTTAGGGTCATCGTAGGTACAACTTACCTGCCGACTTATTTTAATACAACCTTCTGCGTTATTTTTGTCTAACCACTCAAAATAATGCAGCAAACTTTTTAACTTATTTCTTTGAGATTTCCTGAAACAAAAATACGATATATTTTTTTTCGAGACTTTATACCGATATAATGAAGGTCGATTGGAGATATTCTGATTGCGGAAAGCTGGTAACTGCTAAGTTGATATAGTTTATCGGATCTATTTAAGTATTTTCCAGCATTATTACGTCAAAAAGGCTACTTACCTATGTAAATTCTTAAAAAAATGTGTAAAATTGAAATCTTGGAGCGTTGGATGTGTTTTGAGCGTTCTCTTTGGAAATGTAGAGAAAAACGCATGAGCAATTAAGGACGACACGAAATTATAATCCAGTTCGGTTACATCACCTGCAAATATAAAAATTTGGATCAAAAATATCGCCTCGGTATTCTCGTAAACTTTAAAATGAAATTGGATACACCCTTCAATATTTTGCGAAGCCTTATAAAGGGGATGGCTTCAGCGCGAACGTGCTGAGTTAGCTGCCGTAGTCAAAACTAGGTGAGTACTTCGAAAATATACTTATTTCTTTTTAAACAACGTGTTACAAAAAACCAGTAATTCCGAAGCCGAAGGACCATCAATTTTTTCGCGATTTCAGAGTAGGTCCCATACTTCGATCAAGAATATCCTAGATAACGCTTCACGAACTAAAACAGGACGCAAAAATGGCACCTCAAATAGTCCCACTTACAAACTTGGCGCTTATTTTGTACATAATTAATCACCTCTTATTTTGTACAAACTCACATTTTATATTATTTTGTACAAAACACATCTTTTATCACTTAAGCTCGACTCTGACCGATTTTTGTAACACTTTGTATAACAAGCGTACATGATCTGTTGAATGTTTATAAAATACTTGTAAGTAGGTCTGTCCGTCTGTCCATCAGCCATTTTTTTATGTCCCCAATGCTGGGGCACAGGCCTTCCTTATGGGTGGTAAGGTGGATGGGCCGTAACCCACCACGCGGGCCCAATACGGATTGGTGGGTGTTAACGACTGCAATTGCAGCCGGGACCAACGGCTTAACGTGCCTTCCGAAGCACGGAGGAGATCGAGATAATAAATTTTTGGTCACCCATCCCATGACCGACCCTTGCGAACGTTGCTTAACTTCCACAATCGCTGGGCCAGGCGCTAAACCACTCCGCCACTGTAAAGGTAGTTGACAATAATAATGATGCTCACTTTGCTGTTGTAAACTGAACACGAGTCCCTTAGGCGGGCGCCACTTCTTTAAATGCACAGCTCTGTTCACCATTATTCTGATGGTGTTGTCCAGGAAGTGTCTCTGCTCGTCCTCGGTCATTTCTTCCTCCAGGAACTGTTCTAGCCCCTTCATCAGTTCAGGATCCTTGACGTCATCGTCTGGATCTATGCCGATGCTGTTAATAAACACGAATTTATTATAATGGATTAGAGAAGTCTTACTTTTTTGGTTTGCTTATGCATTGAAAATGAATAAATATAAGTAATTAATAAATATTAGACAACATCACAACAGTGGAACTACAAAAACCCAGAACTGAGCCAATGTTAAAACATCATTTTCTCAATTAACCCAACCGGTGATCGAACCCGGGGCCTCGGAGACGGCGACACCATGAAAACCGGCGTGCGAACCATTCGACCATGGAGGTCGTTAAAATGCAAATGTCCTGAATTTATCTTTGCGGGAAAACTTTGCGGGAAACTTCTGCAATTTATTTGATTGCACTTACTTGCACATATCATGGATTTTCAGCATGTTGGCCGTGAGCTTGATCGGTGCTGAAGCCAACAGCAGGTGCTTTAAGTGGCGCTGCACCGAGGTCCACCAGGGCAGGTCGCAAGGCAACATCACTAGCGCCATCCTATTGAACAAATAAATATCGTGAGGAAAGAAATTACTGTAACGAAACTACCTACTCCATAATAATTTATAGAAACTAAGCAACTTCATATAGCAAAACGAACTTCTGAGGGGGAGCAGGAGAGGGGAAGCGCTTGGTGGGTACTACTTAGGCACCCGTCTAATCACGTAATAACGGCTGATCTGATTTTAATGACTGATGATGAGGGGTAGGGGAAGGGGAGAGAAGGGGGAGGGGAAGGGGAGAGGGAGAGAGAGGGTAGGGTTAGGATGAGGGAGGGGAGGGAACAGCTTCCCTCTCCTCCCCCTCCACCTCCCCCATCCTCTCACTCTCCATCCCCTCCCCCTCATTCTCCCACTCCCCCTCTCATCACTGTCACCTCTCCATCTCCTCCCCCTCACTCGGAGTTTAGGCCAAATAAATTCGGCCAAATGAAATTAGGACCAATGACTTTAGGCGAGTCAAAGGGACACCATCGGCCGAGTTCAACAGGCTTTTGTAGTACCTATCGCTTTGCGCAAAAACATTACTCTAATAACCTGTTGCCCTGGCTTTTGTAGTAAAAAAATTTACAGGCTTTTGTAGTCTAGCAAATGAACGAGAGAGAAGGCCTGCGAGATTTCAGACCGTCTGTAGTCTGTTTATTGGAACGTTCCCAAGAACGCAGCTCGCACAGATCACATTAAGCAACTCGTCGAGTCGAGTCGTTGACAATGACATTTGATTTGACATTTAGACTTTAGTCTATTTATGTATTCTGTGGAGCCTTATGCGAATTTTTCTTTTTTGTATTTATTTGTTTTTTGGGTGTTAATATGTAGTGATATTTTATTGAAGTCGTAATGAAATTGCTAAATATATATTTGCAGATTTTTTTATGACAAACAAAGTGTTATATGACACTGCGAGTGATTGTATTTATATAATCAAGATAGTAACTGCAACTAGTAACTCTTTCCAATTGATAACGTCGATCAACGTTTTATCAATGAAATCTCAATAAAACTGGTGATAAAATGCTCAAATTCTGTTTCTCTGCCGTATCTTGATCGGTATTCTTTTAAATAATTGAGGTTATGTTCCCTTCCGTAACATATTGTTGCTGAGTATCAAAGTTCGCCAGTCGCCAGTGTCAAAGTTCAGTGTGCAGACAAGAAGATGGCTGTGAAAGCAAAATTGTTAAAAGCCTTGATATTGGGTGCTCCTGCTTCAGGCAAAGGCACAATATCATCCCGTATAGTGAAAAGATATAATGTAGAACATGTATCTAGTGGAGATAAATTACGAGACCATATTGAAAAGCAAACTTCGTTGGGAAAGGAGGTAAAGAAATACCTCAACGAAGGAAAGCTTGTGCCCGACGATGTGATGATAAAATTCATGATTGGAGAACTAAAAAGTGTCCAAGATAAACCATGGTTATTAGATGGTTTTCCTAGAACAGTTGGGCAAGCTGAAGCACTGTGGAAAGTTCAACCAGTAGATGTTGTGCTAAATCTAGTCGTGCCATTTGATGTCATAATTGATAGAGTTAAAAATAGATGGGTCCATTTGTCTTCAGGGAGAGTTTACAATATAGATTTTAATGCGCCAAAAGTAGCTGGCAGGGATGATGAAACTGGTGATGATTTGGTGCAACGGCCTGACGACAAGCCCGAGGCAGTGAGGAAGCGTCTTGAGATTTATGACAGTGTTACAAGACCAGTCATCGACTTTTATAAGACAAAAGGCATCCTCAAGGAGTTTGAAGGACGAACTTCTGATGAGATATGGCCTAAAGTTACAACCTACTTAGACCCTATACTTAAGTAATGATGTGTTTAGCTAACTGTGAAGTAATAGGTGCTACGGTGACATGAAATTAATGTAATTGTTTGCTCTTTTCGAAGTTATAAGTATAGTTAATGTAGACAAGCCATAACAATCAAATATACAAGCATATTATAATTTATTGTTATCAAATATTGGGTTGATGTTAATTTTAAGCATTACATTTTTTTATTTAAAAAAAAAATATTTTTGATGACAAAAGACTAGGATTAAGAAGATATTCGAATTTAAAGTATTTCTTGTTGTATCATTGCTTGTTGACCTTTTCAAACTAAGGAGAAAATGTAATTCATGTGACTTGTTTTTTGTTGCTTTACAGCGTATAAGTGAGATGTAAGTGTCATCAGGTACAACTTTAGTTATAAGAATTTATTATGCAAACAGTCATATATTTTCTACTTATTTGTTTGTCAAGTACCTACAAAATGCCAAAGTGAAAATGATATTGTAACAATTGCACAAATCAATTTTATACTTTTTATTGTCTTCCGATGTAAGTACTTAATTAATGTGTTGTTTTTTTAATTAGGAAGATATTAGCTGCCAGAGACATAAATTAGTGCCTTAAATTTATAACATAGGTACCTACATATTATATAGGTAAATATAAAATGTTACTTTATTTGTAAGCAAATGAAATAATGACAGTTCCTTTATCCATTGGTCGCTCAATCTTTATTAATGAACTTTTTATGATTTTGTTTTGAGTTTTTGAAACTTTAATTATCTATTTATTTTATGTTCAAAGTGTTTCATATTTATTAAATATGCTGTTTTACTACACCAACTGGTTTTATTTATAACTGCTGTAGGTACTAGCAAACGGTTACACAGTTAAGCCGCGATTACATATTCCAATCCAGAATACCAATTTAGAGTTGCCACCCGTATAATAAGTTAAATATTAACAATTAATTTTTAACAAATAACGCAAAGGTCAACATTGTTTATGTTTTTTTATTTTCAATTCTCATCTCCAATCTTATATAATGTTTATCTTTCCGTTATAGGGTAAATTCACTTTTAAAATCGAACTTTTTATACAATATTTTATTGTCAAGTACGAGTGGCAACCCGAAATTGGTATGCTAAATCGGCGTATGTAATCGCGGCTTTACACAATGACCAATGTCACAGTTAATAAACAGACAGACATTCACATAGAAGTCAACAGTATTTACTTAATATTTCTCCCATTACTTTATAAACACGACAAACGTACATACACGACATACTTACGTACGTTATTATTATTAATTAAAGTAAGGCTCAGTTACAGTTCAGAAGAAATCTGAATTAAAAAAGTATTTTTCACCTCTCCAGCACGAAAAACAAAGCAAAATCGATTTTTGCTGCGAGCGTGAGTCAAAGTGCTTTTTTAATTTCTAACACTAACTTTTAAAATAAAAAAGAAATAAAGTGTCAAGGATGAGACTTGTAAAATTGATATGTGAGAAAAGGATAGATAGAGTGCTTTATGGTGTCATACATAAATAAAAAAATTATAAAAAATAAAATACACGGAGTTCTGAACAAGAATTGTTAAAAAAGAAAAGAGTAGGTATCCATTGACGAAATGAGGACGCATTTATGAAATAAATATAAAATAAGAAAAAATAATAAAATATAAAAACAAATTATTGTTTAATGATTGTAAATAAATAAATAAGATTAGATTTATTAAAAAAAACACGTTTTTAAAACAGACTAAAAAGTATGAAAAACGTATTAAAAATGAAAATAAAAAAAACCGGTCAAGCAAGAGCGAGTCGGACTCGCGCACCGAGGGTTTCCGTACCATCATAATAAATACACTGCAGAGCCTGCTGTAGAATAATAAAATTATTATTGCAGATACTAAATCTATGATTGGAGTATTAGGTCAGCACCATCTCTTGGCCGATAGTGGAACTATTTTTTGTCTTAGTCCAGCGCCATCTCTTGACCGTTAGTGGAACTAAATTATTTTTTCTTGGGTCAGGGCCATCTGTTGACTGGTAGAGGAACAAATATTTTTTTTGTTTGTTTTTTGAATTTCTAAAAAAGTATGTTATATTGAGACATCGTTTTATTTTTCCTGTAATCTTTACATAAACCACTATCACATAGAATTATTTCAGATTTTTCTCTTTGCAAAATTCGGAGATAAGGGGGGGGGGAGAACGGTATTTTTTTACATTTTTCATCATAAGTCAACTATGCGGCCTAAAAAAAAGAAAAAAATGTTTTAAAATGTAACACTACCCACTAAAATTTTTAAGACCCCTTTTCAGTCCCTGTTGTAAAAAAACTATTTATTTTTTATTTCTTTCTTATTTGCAAAATAGTTGGACAAAGGTCATCTTTAACTATTCCAAATTTCAAGTTGATACCATTAGTAGTTCTCGAGATATCCAGCTGTGACCTGTGACAGACAGACAGACAGACTGAGTCACACCATAACCTTTTTACAATTTTGGTACGGAACCCTAAAAAGAACTAAAAAGTATGAAATAATTTCCTCGGCATTGTTTTATAATATAACCCTCTAAAAACCTAAAAACGTGGGGCGCATGCAAATGCCATTGATGATAAATGATAAATCTTACAAAATTGTTTTAAAACGTGGTTACATTTTTTTTCCTATAAATTATTATTTTCTTTTTAGTGTTACGTTTTCTTTTTATGTTATACCTACTATATGAATTAAGATACTACTTACATACAATTAAACTAAGACGACAATTTTTAATGGCATTGTTGGAATGAACAGATAATACAAAGGAATTCGTCATTTATCATGTTCGAAAGGTTCGATATCACAGGCTTTCCCGTTTTGTGCTACTCTTGTTCCCTTTTAGTGGTCATCCTACCCTACGAGCTCAAAATAAATGGAATACCGCAAGTCGATGTAGGTACCGAATAGCCGAAGGAGCCCAAACTTGGTATGTTTTGAAAATGTTTTAATTTAAGACAAGTGGCTGAAATATACCTAATGATGTGATATATTTTAGAACCGGCTTAGCAAGCCCTTTCATTCGATACCATACACGGTAGGTTTTAGAAAAAAAATCTTTTCCCCATACAAAAAAAATATGACACCATAACTCCTCTCCTAAGGTAAGAATTTTTAAGAACTGCGGGTCCAAAATATTGTTTTGACCTCAAGTTAGGGTTGCCACAACCGTACTATAATATATAGTGTTGTACTATATTTCGGGTCTGCGTACTATATACTGTTGAAGAAATATATATAGTACGCAAAATACTATATTTTTAACATCGAACGCTACGAAACAAATTTAATTTTTTTAAATTTGTGATCGTGCATTTTGACTGATTCGATAGCGTGTAGTGTATATCGTATCTGAATTATGAAAGTATGTGTCTTATTGCATCAATGTCAAATTCAAAAGCTTCAAACGATAGTTTGGTGATTGGTTGGTCTGCTCTTTTTTTGTTTTGAGATTTTGTTGATAATCATCTGCAAAATATAACATTATTCTTTCTTTAAGAAATATAACTCAAGTCTTAGATAAATTGGTTATGGAAAGTGGTAGCGCTAACTAAAGTGCGTCAAGTTACTAGCGTGCGTCAAGTGCGATTAAATAGCGAAAGATACAAAAAAGACTCCAAAAAATTCAAAACTTGTTGAAAAATGCAAAAACTGAAAAAATATAGTTTTTATAAAAATAAATAAGTAAAAAATAATATTTGCCTATTAAATAAGTACTATATTTTATTTAGGTGTACTCTATTTTTTATAGCTTAATTTGAAAAATACTATATTTTGACAGACATACCTCAAGTGTGCGTGTACCAAACGGCTTTGCTGTACAGCGATTTGCGGTTTTATTTTGCGGAGACAGCACTATTTGGGCGGTCCGCATGTTCAAAGGGGGTTCCTTCTCTTCCTCCGAGGAAAAACACGTCTAAGAAAATGAAGGAATAGAAACTTGGCTTGTTAATAAAAGACCAAGTTAGATCGAAATGCCTCGAGTTTGTCTACAAGTTTGAGATGCGGAAACTTGTCTACGTAGTTAATTTATGAATTTACGGCTTGGATAAAGTATAAAATAAATTAAAGTAACTAGAAATAGTTGATCATAAATTACGAAAGCCATTTTCATGAATATTTTTCGTTTATCTGTTGCGTACTTACTTAAGTACGTAGGTAGTTATGATTTATGAAGATACAAATAATTTGTAACGTGAATATAGATTACCTAACAAAACTATTACCTATCATTCGTTTACGTATTTCATCAATATATAGTTAAATTAAGTAGGTAAATACTTAGGTAATTGGTTATACAATCTGTCGATACAATAAGTATTATATATCAACAGCAGAAATATTTGATTTGTAGGAAATGTAAGTAATTTTAAGGACCTGTTTGAAAAATAGATAGACTACGAATAGCGTTATGCGTCACGAATGCGTGCTCCTTAGCACGAACAGCTATCGAGAAAAAAAACGCGCGTAAAATACTCGATATAGAATTATCTATGGAAATTTTTATTTCTCTATTCGGCGGTAGATGGCGCTGTACAAATTTCCAGTACAAAATTGCACTACCTATCGAATGATTTTACGCGCGTTATTTTTTTCGATAGCTGTTCGTGCTAAGGGTACTGAATTCCTTTGAAGATGTTAGGTGGAAGGTGGAACCCGTCCGTATCTTGTGAAACTATTAGGGTATAAGTCGTTCGACGTTCATTTAGGTAGGTACAACCTGCAGATTGGTAAAAACAGGAAATCTATTTAATTTTTGATTTTTTTTAATAATGTTTATCCTGTGAAATAATGGCTCTAGAATCTAGATAAGAATTAGTAATTTATTAAAACCTAGAAAATTGAGTTTGTCTTGTCCGCTTCCTATCAGTCCAAGGGCCTAACATGGAAAAACGTAATTCCATAGTGCTTCGGGCATCGGCAATAATTTCTTTCAAAAGCCTTTTATTAATACCTAGCCTTCCACAGGAAAGGATGTAATATTCAAAGCAAAAATCGCTAAAAACATAAGAAGACGCATCAAAACTTCGTATGGAGTATAGCCCTGTATGGATGTGAAACTTCAACAATGACGCAGAGAAATAGGGAAAGATTAGAAGCATTAAAGATGTGGTGTTGGAGAAGGATGGAGAAGATAAGCTGGACTGAGATGGTTACAAATGAGGAAGTATTGAAAAGGGTAAATGAAAAACAGACACGACATATTTATTACAAACATTATAGAAGGAATAATAGAGGGAAAGAGAGGAAGAGGAAGACCAAGAAGAGTCTACATGGAACAGATCCAAGAGAAGATGAACGTCGTGTCTTATCAAGAAACCTTGGACAGAAACGAGTGGAGGAAGCTACACAGACAAGAGGAGAAGAACCTACAAGTTGAATTTGAGGGCTTATTTCTATTTCATACCAGTCCTTGAAAAACAACAAACAACTACAATATCGAATACATTTTTTTGCAAATCTTATACGATATTTGCATCAATGACGTTTCGATTATGTGTCAAAATTATGTATAACCAACCACGTCTATAGTTTCTACGTTCACAAGTTCACAGCGTAGCGGCACGTAGCGGTTAGTAAAAGTTTCACGTTTTGGAATTGCCATTTGGAGACGTATTTAGAATTTCCTTAGCTGTTTGCTGACGGGTATTTGAAAGAGTTTGTGTTTATAAATTACCTGTCTATAAAATAAAATAAATATAAGTACTTACCTTATACAAAATGAAATCAATTGTATGCGTGTTTTGTTTCAGTTTTTGCAAAATTATGGAGATATTTATTCTAACAAAAGGAATCTGATAAAGACCTTATTGAAGAAATGTAAACGGTGTTATTTCACCAAAAGGACACTCACTTTGCAAATGTTGAGCCGCTGTTCCGGAGCCACAATAAGAAACACTACAACAACATAGAGTCACAACCGCCTCACGGCCACCGGTTTCTTTTTACGCACTTTTCTCATTGTCTACACGGAGGAAAGGATATCTTCCTTTTTCACGTCGAATATCTTATTGCTTGCCCCAGACAGAAATAGTGTAGTGAGAGAAAACGAACGCGGGACGGGAGCACGCGAACTCCTTCTATTTATAGCCGGTGTATCGCCGCTGAAATTAGATTGTAAATAAAAAGTTTAACAAGAGTCGTGGGCCTAGTTTAATCCTTTTTGTAGGTCATCTCTTGTAAAGATCACCTGCTTATATTGACAAAATAGAACTATGGGGATATTTGGATGGTATATCGGCTTTATTTGAGCTTGGAGAAATCCGGAAGCTTATTTATCTGGATGCTGTGCGTCATGGTCGCTTTATGTAGGTTACCATGTATAAATAGTTATGTCAGACTTCCTAAACTTTAGCTGAAGCCTATTTGATGATTGAATTATATCATCTCATTAAAACTTTCTTTACTTTTATTCGAACAATTTAAAATTCTCTGCTTTTCATTTAAGTCTTGCAGGTATTAGGTAAATTAAATTCGTACAAATTGAAACATAAACGACAATGGCTAAATTACTTAATGACTTTATGTATTTTAAAGTAAATAACTTTATCAATAAATAAAATGCATTCAAACGTGCATTATGATGACTTTAAGCGATAGTAAAAACAAGACAACTCTTTAACATTATGATGAACTAACTTTTAAACGATCCACTCACGCTCTCGGGGCTGGTATAAGCACTACAACTGACTGAAGATAATTTTATTTCACTTGCAAAGTGTATGGATTTGGAGGTTAGCCGGCTCGGCTTAAAGATCGGGGCGAGCAACCAGTTCGGTGGTGCAGGCCGTACTGGCGTCGGGGCGACTTTCACCGGGGGGCGACTACCCTTGCCCGCCTGGCACCCACCCCCTAGTGACGTCATCGGCGGCGTCACGACCTACGACGGCGTACGACGCGACGCCGCCCAGCGCCCACAGGGTTACCGCCGATTGATTGCTTGGAGACAATCAATAGGTAACCTATTGAAAATTGTTAATGAAAATTTTACATATTCACGTTTTGAAAAAAGCAAATAGTAGTAAGTAAGTAGTACTTACTTAACATAAAAGCCCATATAAGAAAAATATATTTGATTAGGTATTGTTTACTTCCATATTATTTCAATAGGTACTTAACTTATCTACCTGAAATTCTCGCTCGTCAAAGCAATAGAGCTTTAAGCTTAATAAAATTTATCTCTCTTTACCGCTGACCTAAAATAATATTTAATCTACAATCATACAATGGCGTTATCGTTGCCCTACTATATCTGCTATTAAACTTTTTCAAATGTACTTAATGATAATATTTCAGAGTGAGTTTAAGTAAATGAGAATGGAACTAATAGTTATTTTTACTTACCAGAGACCAAAGTCAATTTGTGCTGCGAGCGCTGACTTTAAATCACTGACAAGCTATTATGTATTCTGTGGAACAGTCTAGAATTGAATCACGAGAGTAGCGAGTGATTCTAATATAGACTACCTACTGAGGACAGTGAGTGATTTAAAGGCACGAGACTACAAAAAATTCTTTCACCTCTACCAGCGAGAAAAGCTGTTATAGGTAAGAATAGTTATTTTACGTGACTTTCCTGGTAAAAAGCTAAATTCAGCATTAGAAACTTGTTCTCTAAATTCTTTTTGAGTTTGGACAACTATTTAATCGCTGGACGCGCTCATTTTTTGTAATTAATCACAAAAAATATTAATGATTTAAATTATATGCCTCCGTTTGCATGTTATTATGACATGTTGCCTTTAATATTTATTTAATCTTGTTTCCATCTTTTCAGTCGGCTTGTCTTTTTATGCAGGCGGGTTTTTTAATTTTTTTAATTTATTTTTTAATTTATCTCTTTTTAGTTATTATATATTACGGTCATGATATACCTTTTTGAAATCCTTAGCAGCCCTATCTTATATACAGGCTGGTCCGTAATAACAGCTCGTGAAATGTCGCTGGGCACGTTACGTGAAGTGAAATATGATGGGATGGAGCTTGCGTCAGCATGCCGCGTCATTTAGCCGGTTAAGGTCACTAAATAAGTTTCAACCTTAAACCGTTGGACTAGAGTGAACTGCTGTTAAAGGTAATTGAACTTATTATACAGAGGCATCTAACATACCTACACATTTAGGTATAATTATTTCCAAAAAATACTTAACTGAAGATAGACAAGACAGAGGTTTACTGCATCTGCAGTGTTATGGAAGACCCTATATGAATATAAAAATTCTTGTCCTAGTCCAAAAAATTCTTGCCCTAGTCAAAGTAAAACCTTTTTGATTAGGTACAATGAATTTCTAAATAGCTCGGATAGCAGTGCAAATTGTTTTTTTTTACTCTTTTGTGATTCATGTGGCTAGAAATAAGAGGAAGTTCTATTACGTTTTACTAAAGGGGAGGCCGGGGTTCAAAGTGCCGGGGGTAACTTGTTCCGATGCAAATAGCTTCGCCAAGAAAAGTGATAGCAATAAGTGTGAAGCACGTTGTAAAACGTCATGCCAAAGCGCCCTTGCGGCAGCCGTTTTAGTGACGCCATGACGGCCAGAAAGTGTGGCAGTCACTCAGCGGTACATAAATGGTACATTTGTAACTATTTTTGTATTGACACTTTTTGGTCTATTTTGATTAACTTTATATCTATTAATGTGTGACTTGCATTCATTTATTGGAAAATTTATAGAGATTGTTTTTCTAAATATCACTTTTGATTATATGATACGTATTTTTAAATATTTTACTTAATCTAGAAAATGGAATTTGGGGCTCAAAGTTCCCCTGACATGGGGCTGGTTGTGCCGCGTAAAAACATACCCTATGATACAGTAACTGATTAATTTAAACAAAGTTTGCTGTAGGATATGAACCTATAAAACAAAAATGGAATTTAGAATGACTTCAAGTGAATTAAAGATGCTCGGGAATTCAAAAAATATGCCATATTATGACATCTATGTCAAAAAGTTAATTCCAGTACTATTAGGGCTTGATAATCTTTTATCAGTTTATATGACTTGAAATTCTCATATTTTTAAATAAATGATACATGGATATTTTAGTTAAGAACTTTTGTGCCTGATCTATACATAACCATAAACTACTACTGTATCAGTAATGATCGAAAATACTACTGGAACTTTTAACCCCAACGTTGGAACAACCAGCCCCATGACGGGGTGGGTTGTTCCTTAGGATCTTTTCTCAAAAAAAGTATCCTGATCCAAAAGTTATTAATAATTTAATGAATACGTCTACATAATTAAAACTACAATAAATTCTGCATCAAATTATGCCCAAGTATTAAACCCCAGTCCCATTTTTGACATTATTTTTACGTGTTATTTAAAAATCGGCACTTTGGACCCCGGCCTCCCCTACTTTTAATCAAATAGAATCGGGTGGGCACTAGGTGGGCAGTCTTTCAAACTACCCCAATGTGATGATACTAGGCTACCGCGGTCGTAAGATTCTACTTGGGAAATAACTTGGGACAGGTGGCTTGCTTAGAGCGCCTAGTGCCTAGATATGTAGCGAAGTAAAATGGCCTCTCCAGACTCACGCGCGACGGCGTGAAATCGCGGCGCGGATCGCTTGCGAATCACGGCAAAACTGCCCCACAGTTCCACACTCGCAGAAGTTCACAGTATAGTTCGCGCACTCAACAAAGATGGACGCCGAAGTTGCTGCTGCTGATGCGGGGTTACTTGGTACATCAGCAATATTATGCTGATAAAAAAGTAAATGTCTTCTCTTCCTTCCCAATATTGCGATACCCAACAGGGTCCATTAGGGTTTTTAGTTGTAACATCTTTATAACATTATGGTTGCAATAAATATATTGAATATTGAATAAATTAATCAAACATAATTTTAAATAAGTAAGTACACGAAAATTGCTCTAAAACATAAAACACTCTCAGCTTTAAAGTTATGATTTTTTAAAACTCGCCTTCACGCGAACACAGTGCGAATAGCCTAGTCGCTTTCGCGCCAAGTTCGCGGCTTGCGAACCCTTTGTCGCGTGACAAAAAATCGACAATTCACGCGAACGAGTTAGAGCATTTATCAAGAAATTACTGATGAAAACAAGAGACACGTATTTTTCTTTTCCAAATTTTTTATTTTAAGTCATCATAATATTAATTTGAAAACTTATTCATTCTAAAAGAGCGTAAAGTAACCTTAAAATTTGTCAGTGTGTGCGTGCGACGACGCATACGTACGGGCGCGCTCACATACAAACCGCGTTCGGTGCGTATAATGAGCAGAGTCTGTTCGGAAAGAAAACCGTCGTCGGCGTCGTGGGCTTTGTGCTTGATCATCGTTTTTGTCATGTTTACGGCACTGTTAAACGAAATTCTGGTGCGATTACTTTGACTTGATAGACATCAAGATATTACAGTCGCACTAAAACGTTACAGTGCCGCCGTCAACATGTCAAAAATGGTAATCGAGTACGAAGCCCAAGACGGTTCTTGCCGAACAGACTCTAAGACGGTTTATTTATTTGATTCTACTATGGCGTAAGGAAACGAGGCGCGAACGCGACGCGAAGCTGCGAAGTATGCGAATCGGTTCTACATCGCGGGAAGTTCGCGGATTCGCCACCTGTTGGTGCGTACGTGGCCTAACACTTTATAAAACATTGCTGCTAGCTGTGCTGAGTGCCATTCGATGGATGATAGTCTCTAATATCTATTTAATAACACAATATCTATTTTCTTATCTCTATTGGATTAGATTAATGCATTATACGGTAATCAAATAACCAGCGAATCGTTTTATTAGAATACCAATACAATAAAAGCCTCTCTCATTTTAAAACAAATACATACTTATATAAAACTAAGAAGCTCAAGCCCCAGTTTATTGGAATACTTTTTTTAACTAGGTACTGTTGTTTAATACTAAACATTGTTTAATAAAAGTTATCTTTCAACTAATTCGATAAGTAAGTACTTAATAGATCTAAATAATCTCTTTATTAAGGACTCAAGGACTCTTGATGAAAAAACGATAAAAACTATTCCTTTTGGCTTTCCTTGCTATCGTGAATACAGATTTTTATCGTGAGCTCTAGGCATGCTTCACGCACGCACGATCGACATACGAGCAAAAATGCCTCTGGCTTACCGTGTGGTCCGTTTTGCGCATGCGTAAAGTTTTCCCCTCTAAACGTACAATTTATTGGAAAAGTCTTTTCTATAGCAGTAATCTCTTTAAGTACATGATGCCCTGGTAGCGGGGACGCCCGTGGAAAATTGTTGCCGCCCTACGTCGCGGCGTTGGGCGGGCTTGGGCGGAGCGCTGACTCTACAAGTTTCCCTAAACAATAATTTGATATCTATTTGACAGTTTTACCCAAGTATACAGTTATAATAAGTAATTAGGTGTTAATTGCATTATTTATTTATTTATTTAATTCTTGATGCACAATTTGTACAATGGCGGACTTAATGCCTTAGGCATGCTCTACCAGTCAACCATAGTGTGATGTGGAGACTTTGTGTGGTAGGGTGCACAACCAGGGTAAAAAGAAAAATGTTAATGTTTGCAAAAAACAATTTGTTTTACAAAACCATGCCAGTGATCGATATGACTCGTCGAATAATGACGTCATATTTCAGTGTGGCAATAGGGAATATGCATCATTTTTTTTATCAAAACCAAAAGTATAATGCGTGAGAAAATCAACTGTAATATTAAAACTTTTCTCTTGCGTTTTTTTCTCGCGATATAGTAGTTACTTGAAGCTAGTACGCCAGCAGCACCCGCCGAAAACGCTCTATATAAAATATACAAAACGGTCAACATTTGTGACGTCACTTATTATGTCACGTTTCAAGCGCATTATTATGGAGTTAGCCAAGAATTTTTTGTTAAAGTACCTATTATGTGTCATTCAAAATATTATTTCTTATTCAATATTCTATCTGGCTGTTATGTGCAGTATATCCGAAAATGAAAAAAATATATTGATATTTTCCCCTGATTTCATCTTGTGATAAAACCAAAATAATACTTTTTTTTTAAATCTGTTCCATCATGTTTAAAATCGGTGACTTGTTTATGCATGTCCCCTATTGTTTTGCCACACTGATATGGCGACCACTAATCTGATGAATGTTTTAGTTGAATACCTATACATAAAGTATTTTATTATGTTGAATAGAAAACTCTTACCTACAATATGCTTATTTTCCCAAACAAAGCATTTGAAAATGTTTTTAGCCGATAGAGCCGCAGGCCATGTTAGCCATGTTAGTGTGAAGTTCATGTTAACTGTAGTTTGACAGATGGATGTGATACTGCTACTTCATTTTGGCACAAATAACGATATACCAAAGAAAAGTAGCAATGTATCACATCCATCTGTCAAATTACAGTTAACATGAACTTCAATTCAATGTTTTTAGGTGGTAACGCAGTTTTTTTAGGTATAAAAGTATCTGTATAACAGAGTATAACTTTCACCATTGAAGAGTAAACTAGAGTAAGAGTCAATCAACGGAAAAGTTATATATACCTATTTTTATAAATTACAAATTTTTTGTAAGAGTAAACTAGAGTAATAGTCAAGTTCAATTTGATGCTTAATAAGTATCTATATATTTCTCAAATAAATCCCTGAAGCGCAAAGTGGTCTTCACTAACCTACAGTATTTTAAAATTCCTATTCAACGACACACACTACACTCTACATCTATAATATTAACGAGAAAATTTTCATCCCCAGCACTTTACATGTATGTAGGAGGTAGGTATGTATAGCTACATAAAAAAAAAGTTTTTCATTATTCTATTCTACAACTTTTTCGGCGTGATTAATATAGGTTCATTCAATTAGGCATTCATGCCAAATTACAGCGTTCAGTACTAAGGGCCTCTGAGTCAAGCCCCGGACGGATAGACATACGGACATGGCGAAACTATAAAGGTTCCTTGTTTACTTGACTACGGAACCCTAAAAAAAATGTTTTTATTTACAAAAAAAACTTCGGTAACGTATCAAATATCTTCACTATAAAATATTTGATACGTTACCGAAGTTTTTTTTGTAAATAAAAACATTTTTTTAAATTATATGCCGATTTAGAATAACTGAATAACATTTTTCAATACAGTTGCTCGAAAATGTAAGTTTACGATGACAGTCGAGCGTGCGGAAAATTTATTTTACCGCACGCCGTGCGTTTTTGTTTACGGAGTAGTACAGCGTGCGGATAGTTGATTTTACCGCACGCCGGCGACGTGCGTTTTTGTTTACGAACGTTTTTTTTAATTTCTACTAGCTTCCGCCCGCGACTTTATCCGCGTGGACAGTAGAAAAATATTGCAACCAGTTTAAAATGACCCCTTTAGTGTATGAAAGCTAGTACTACGGAGAGTTCAAGCTGTTTCCCTGGTTCTACCCACCTGAATTTGATGAAACATAGCTTAGATTTTAAGTTGGACCTCAATCTACTAAATTGTGAAATATCCATCAAAATTCGTTTAGCGGTTTTTGCGTAATTCGCGCACAAATATTTAGAATTTCCACTTTTAATATATGTATAAATTACAATTTCAGTAGTACCTATAATGTTTTCTCGCAAATGTATTGAAAAACGTAGTATGGCACACGGTTGTTAAGGTTTTAAAAACCTCCTTACCAACCTTGTATCATAAACTACTATTTCAATACAGTTGCTCGAAAATGTAAGTTTACGATGACAGTCGAGCGTGCGGAAAGTTGATTTTACCGCACGCCGTGCGTTTTTGTTTACGGGGTAGTACAGCGTGCGGAAAATTGATTTTACCGCACGCCGGCGCCGTGCGTTTTTGTTTACGAACGTTTTTTTTAATTTCTACTAGCTTCCGCCCGCGACTTCATCCGCTTGGACAGTAGAAAAATATTGCAACCAGTTTAAAATGACCCCTTTAGTGTATGAAAGCTAGTACTACGGAGAGTTCAAGCTGTTTCCCTCGTTCCACCCACCTGAATTTGATGAAACATAGCTTAGATTTTAAGTTGGAACTCAATCTACTAAATTGTGAAAAATCCATCAAAATTCGTTAAGCGGTTTTTGCGTAATTCGTGCACAAATATTTAGAATTTACAGTTTTATTATATGTATAGATTACAATTTCTGCAGTACCTATAATGTTTTCTCGCAAATGTATTGAAAAACGTAGTATGGCACACGGTTGTTAAGGTTTTTTAAAACTCGTGACGATTATAAACCCTCGCCTACGGCTCGGGCTTATAAAACGTCAACTCGTTTTAAAAACCTCCTTACCAACCTTGTATCATAAACTACTATAATCGTTTTGTAATCCTATTTTCACGGCTAAATTGTAGGTACAGTAGGTGGTTACTCGTGGCTTAAATGGCATCACGTAGAAGCGGTAAGGATCACGCTATCTCTGTCCTATGAAGCCCTAGTAACTCGGGCAAGTGACGTCGTGTCGGCGCCCTGCCTTTCTGCCCCAGTGGGCGGAGAAAATATTCCCGAATCTCCAAATTCGCTATCAGCTACACGCAAACATAAACCATACGAGAAATTATTAAACTCTAATTTAAGTTGAAAATAATTTACAGCTATTACTATTAAGGACCACGAATAATAGACAATATCTATTAATACCCTACTCGTAGTTTGCTGTTAAGTCGGTTGCCCCTAAGAAATGTCGATAAATCGATTTCTGGCGAAGAGTGTCAACTACTTAGGTACCTACTTACTTTAGCCGAGAAGTAGAAAAATATTTTATTTGAAGTTAAAAAGTGATTTGTTTGTTATTATTTTGCAACATTTGTGACAATATATAAGTTGTTTTTATGTAGTCTATTTTATGTAGTTCTACCTTAAAAGTGATTGAGGCTAGTCAATGAGTGAGATTAACATCGCTTGTATTTTATTAATTATTTATTAATCGTCCCTTGTTCAGTAGGACCATGCACGGGTACAATGTACATAGTGGTCTACCGTGGTCCTACCAGTAGATCAAATTGGTGGGACCTTGGGCACTTAATGTAAATTCTTGTATACTTAATGTAAAAGTAAAAATTGTGTAAGTTTGGGCACTCTTTGTCTATAAATAACTACTTTTTATTATGTTGCATAATTTTAGTAATTTACTTGTTGTTTGTGAAAATTTAATTTGTAATATCAGATTTGATAAAAGCTGACGAGTTTCCTACGCCTGTTCTTCTCTCAGCTAAAAAACTGTTTAAAAAAAACAAAAAACCGACTTCAAAAAACCTATCTCTAAAAAGCAAGAAATAATATTCGTAATAATAAAAATACGTCTATTGATGTCGGGTGGGGCTGGAGTACAAATTCCTTTTTTTTATTCTAAAACCCCACCCGACTTCAATAGACGTATTTTTATTATTACGAATATTATTTCTTGCTTTTTAGAAATAGGTTTTTTGAAGTCGGTTTTTTGGTTTTTTTAAACAGTTTTTTATTTTTTTATTTTTAGTGTAGGTACCTTGTAGGTAAGGTATATTATATAAATGTAGAAAAATCGGCTCAGCCAAACGTAAGATAATCGCGGAGAAACATACTTAAATACGAGTCAAACTGAGAACCTCCTTTTTTAAGTCGGTTGAAAAACTACACTTAAGATATCCCTCTTCCAACAAAAAAATAATTATCTTATTCAGTTCATAAACAAAGAAGTAATACGTACGACCAATCATCGAGGTAATTCACACAAAATCATACTATTTTCGTGCTTTTTACAAAATTACTTGAAAAGTGGTTAAGTACTTTTTCCAAATTTCAAAAAATGGGACCAACTTGGGAGTGTACCTAATGTAATAACGTTTGAATCATTTCAATCGGTCCAGCCGTTTAGGAGTAATCGGTGGACATACTCAAAAAAAATAAAAAAATAATAATAATATACAGACGAACATAGAACCTCCTCCTTTTTTGGAAGTCGGTTAAAAAAGACGTCCGAACGGGTGGTAGGGTAAAAGAATTGGACGATTCAATTACATAAACATTACTCGCACTTGGCCGGTTTTTTAATGTCACAAAATCAACAGCACATTAATTATTAACAATGCTGTTATTATTATTATTATTTCTGTATTTACACAATAGTACTGCGATGTTATTGCAAAAAGCTCATCGAAAGCTTTCTGAAAATATAGAGTAAAGTTAATCTCCACTTTTCTTGTGTTTGAATGTCAGAGAAAGTAAATCAATTCATTTGATAAAAGCAACTTATAAACAATTTAACAGTGTGCCCTCCTACTTTTTAGAAATTGGTTAAAAATAACCAATTTTATTACCTTTTCATTTCTTGTTTCGTATTCATGAAAAACATTTCTGTTTAATAAAATATTTTGAAATTTTGAAATTTATTTTTAGATGAGGCATGTAAATTACAGAAGCAGACAAATTTCATGTGCTTTAAAGACATAAAACACTTACAAAGGTCCCATAAAACGCCCACGAAAGACATTATAGGCGCAAACAACATTCATCTCAAGTCTCAAGGATGCTGGCTACATCTTCCTACTTCCTGATATCCTGGTGAAATCGACCTCTGACATGGACACGTCAACCCTGAAGAGAGGCTTTCCTTTCGTTAAAGGTCAAGCTAAATGTCAACATTTAATTCCTGCGTCTGGAGTCTCAGAAATGCCAAAATATAAGCATTTCATGTGAAAATGGAATTTCCTATTCGCTTGCTAATATGCACATTTCAAAGTTGGAATGTTGCCTAATTCCTTTGCTAATACAAATGGTTGCGGTAAAGTTTTAACGGTAGGAGTTGCTTGTGTTACGAGGAAGAAATAAAACAGTAGGAACGATTTTACTCCTTTGCAGAATCAGCTATACCTAGTAATATGTAATACGGATGGAGAATGCTAAAATAAAAATAGTAGATTGTTATACGAGGGTCAAAAGGAATTGATGACTTTTACCCGTGTTGAACACTCTACTTTCATTTCGAATTTCAGGAAAGTAAAAAAAGTCTTAGTTATTCCAAAATGTTTATTAATAAAAATATGTACCCACTTAGTAACTACATTGGTAGAACTTATAATTATTACCTATACCAACTTACCTTTAAAAACCTAGAAAAATTAGAACAATTTGTGAAATTTAAAGTTAAATTCTTGCTTGGAATATTTACAGTTTGATATAAATTATTATGATGACAGATTTGGCTTTGTTGGATGCCTGTAAAAGTTGGAGATATTCTTTGGTCTTTGATAAGACGGTAAGTCCATGGCAGAGACTCTGCTGAAGTAGTCGTTTCCTGTAGGTGAATTACAGCGTAGTTTTATTGTTTCTTTTATCTTATTTGGACTTTTTGTTTTAGTTTTAAACTCATTTTAGTAAATACAAAATCAACACAACAAAGTCACAGAGTTAGGCAAGTCTCCTTCCAATATTTTATAGTTTTTCTTATTTTAAATTTGGAACACGTCGCGTCGCCGGCCGCTCCGCCCAATGTTTTTAATTTTGCACTGGCTGTTTATACCATTTTTTGTTGTTGTTCGTGAATGCGCCCTAAAAGGCTGCACCTTTTTTTAAACCATTTGTTTTTAACTATTGTAAACTTTTTCATTGCCAAATTCAGTTCTATTTTTAAATTACTTTTCCACCCTAGGGTGGAAAAGTAATTAAATTACTTTAAATTACTTTTCCACCCTAGGGTGGAAAAGTAATTTAAAAAAAAAAACGAAAGATAAAAACGAAGAGTTTTGGACCCGCTGCTCAGTTCAAATATACATCACTTTCCGAATATGAGAAATGAAAAAAACTTAATCATAACATGAAAAAATCTCCAAAATATTTCGTTGTAGATCAAAATAAACGATGAATGAAAGTATTACTCTGTGTCTGTGTGTGAGAGATTTATGTATACATTATGATTGCTAACAATTCAATTCTTTGTATAGTCGTATAGATGAGTATAAGTCATTACTTTATTTGACGTTTTTATACAATAAACAAGAATTTGAATGCAGTAAGAACTGTCAAAAGTAAGAATACTCGGGCAAGAACTAGTCGCCGATTTGATAACCTACTTGAGAAACGTAGAGTGCTCAGCTATCAGTATTTTCAGTACATTTATAGGTTATTTCGTCAACTACATAGTCTGCCTGTCGGCCTAACATTACAAGGGATTTCACGTAATATTCGTTATTGTAAATAAAGAAAAACCATTATAGTAGTTAGTAATTTTTTTATTAAATTCTTATTCTAATAATTGTTTTTCCTTAAATATTAATCCTTTATTCCAAAAAAATTCTTTATATTATCTTTCCTCAATTTTCATCAACAATATTTCTTCCTTGTGTATTTCTTGTGTAGTTCCTCTTCCAATGATGGGCATCCACCACTCAAGAATCTTACATTTTCTTTGGTTTAGCTTCTCTTGCCTTTGCTTTTATGTTACACCACAGCTTACTGTAATAAAACATTCACAGATCTCGTGCCTTTTACGATCTTCGGTACATTGAAAATGAATTTATCGAATTTTATAAAAAATATATTCCTTTGTTTGGATTTACTTACAATACTTTAAGTACAGTCACAGTAAAGCTATGAACAATTTTTGGATCTATATCGGTATGAAATTCATATAAAAATATTTCATTGTTATAAACATTACTATTTTATTGAAAGGTAAATTAAAAGTACTACCTACTATAACCTAAAATATAAAATATCAAAGATTTATTTGGAAGCCCTCGGCTTTGCCTCGGGTTTCAACTACGTCAAACCTCCATAGTAACTCAGCGACGCGACGCGCATCTAAGGAGCGCGCTTCCCAAAATTACGCCAACACGCTACATATTGTAGCCCTCGTTGATACGCGTCTTTTGAGGCTTCAACCATTCATGTAGCCTTAAAACTTACGAAACCAAGGCGATGTCGCACTCTGAGCGAAAATGGGGGCTATACCGAAGCGATCAAAAAACATTTTCAATGTTAAAGGTTAAGCTACAGGGCAAACCCTTAACCTGATCGTCTTTGTTTTAGGCTCAAATTGTAGCTGACTAAATTGTTCAGAGGAGTTATTCTCAAAATTTTGATATCATTCTTCGTTTCCAAAAAATCGAGCGTCAAAATAAAAAAATCGGAAAAAATAGCTTTTTTCCACTATTTCGGCCATAATTTTTTTCGTTTTTTATTTTCTCGAATAATTATTTTTGCAGCTTGCAGCTCTCGTGAATACCTACGCGTCTTTTGAGTCTTTTTTTAATATCATATCTTCACAACCCTCTGAGATATAAGGGGATCGCACTTTTTCGTGAATTTGGAGCCTATACTGGAGCGAACGAAAAGACATTTTCAATGTCAAAAAATCCATGAATAAATACACAATAGTATACTTATGTACTTAAAGTTGTCGCGGATTACTGTCTTTTATTTATCGTTTTAATCGCATTGTTTATGCTAGAACTTGAAAATAGGACAATAATTAATATACAACCTATAATCTGCACCTTCTTTTTTTTAAGATCACTGATAAAATAAAATGTTTTTTGTGTAATTCGTGCACCCGTTATACTCGTGTGATTTTGTTGATACTAATATCAACCCCTAACACACGCATCCCTTTGTTTCCGTCTCATGCATGCATTTGACACGTCAGCGTTTCTATGTGACCCCTCGTACCAGGGCATCATAACAATAAAGAGATCGCAACTACCCCTCGGTAATTCACCCCGTCAGACGCTTCTATCGATCTGATATTTCTTTTGTAAGCACATGAACATAAAAGTTCTAATGAACATGTCAAAACGACTCTCATGATTTCAAGTTATGTGAAATTGAACCACAAAAATTCAATCACAAAATTTACTTCGGTACCTACATATTAATATTGGGACCTTATTTATGGCCACCTTATTTATGGTCAAAATTGGCCACTTTTGATTTAAATGGAATTTATAACTTATAGAAAGAATGAAAACTGTTGAAGAGTTATTAAATATTAGATTGTTATACAAGACGCTAAAATGACCCATTGCATACGAGGTATTTTTATGCGTATTGTTTGTGTTGCTTAGCTGCGGTAGCAGCTAAGCAACACAAACACGCATTCTACGATTCACTCTGTACACAGAGTATAAATAAGTCTATGATTTTACCGAAGAGATGCTTTTAGTTCCATTTTCAAAAATAAGAATGAGAAACTGGGGGCCTATTACGAAACTTGGTCACGATAGTCGTCCGCAGTTCGTCGGTTATAGTTATTACAAATATTTTCAATGTAGCTATCGTAGTCCATAGTCTATTGAACGAATAATGACGGATCCACTAGAGAGAAACTGTCAAATTTACGCAATTACTTTGCAATATCGCATACGCAAGTGCTTTGTAATAGGAATCAATCAGAACGAAGCACGGACGCAGCCGCGTGTATCGCATTAAAATTTTCGTAATAGACCCCCAGTATTAAGTCGAGCGAGTTTTTATTCGTGATTATGAATAAAAACTTTTTCGTTTTAGTACGCTCATTGGTAATAGACAAACATTAAAAAGAAAAAACTTTATCCCCTAGGGCTTATTATGCTATTTTATCTCGACTCTTGTACGTTACAATGACGCACTTTTTGAGCAAGAGGAGTGAAAAAATATTATAGACAACTTAATAGGGCATTATTGTTTCCTTTTTTTAAATATTGACCTGGTTTACGTATTATAAAAATTCATTAATTGGCGGCGCTAGTTGACGGCTATATGGGCCTTAAACATTTGTATAATTATAAAAGTTTTATTACAATAGCGTTCAATGCTAGTATGAAAAATACTAGTATGAAAAATTCTCCATACAAAACGTCAATTTCATAGGTAAGGACCTAATACTAATCTTTTTTTGTATACATTTAATAATAGACAGTATAAAGGCCCACCCAATAGAACCAAATCAATTATAATAGAAATTTTAAAGACAGCGCTCTAATCCGGCTCGAAGGACTTTTGTTAGTGCTTTCTGAATTTTATAAGGAATTATAGATGGTATAAAGAAAAACAAGTACTGTTTTCCATATTTTTATCAAGCAAGTGTTCAACATTCGAAAATAAAAGTAACTAAATAAATAATAAAGATTCACTGAATATTTATTATCAAAGTTTGAAAAATTAAAACTTAAATTTCCGCTACGAAACGATCGTAGTAACCGGATACGCGATCCCACAGCCCGTAGTTCCCCCGGGACACGGAGGCTTCCAACAAAATGGCGCTCACGGAATCACTTGCTACAGCTTTGACCAGGGAGGCATAAACTGCAGCCGGCTTCCGTTGCTAGCCTGCTACGGGGCAACCACCCCCGCTACGTGCTACGAGAATGCTACGAAGGCTTTTGATACAACTTTTTCTCGGTATTTTAACTAGGTACCTAGTTATACACCGTTATTTTTTAAGTATATCTAAAAATGAAATGGGGATTTCAGACCACGTGAATGAACAACTTTTACAATGGGGCCAACCACGGAATCTCGAAATAAAAATCAGCTGTTCCATAGAAAAGTACAACTTCAACTCGACTATAATGTATGGAACAGCTGATTTTTTTTTCCGCGATTCCGTGGTAAAAGTTGTTCATTCACGTGGTCTGAAATCCCCATTTCATTTTTAGATATACTTAAAAAATAATGGTGTAAGCCTAAGATTATCTTAATCAAATCATATATGTTAGCTGTTATTTTTTATTTAATACGAGGGTGGTTTGATGAATCCGTGACCTTAAAAAGAAGAACCACTTTTTTAGAATATTTTGTTTTATTTTTCTACATATATCTTTGTAGCCCAATGAAGTACAGTCTTTAACCCATATTTTTTCTTTCACCTTGCTTTTCTACTTTACGCGCTATGGTATTAGTGGGCTAAATCTAGAGAAGAAATAGAAAAAGTATCGATACTCAATGAGTTTTGTTATTATGAGTGCAGCCTGGAGTACAGAGAAGTCGCTGGAGCCTTTTGTTTCTAATTTGACAAAAGATGGTACGAGTATCATTGGCCTAATGTGAAAAAAGTATGGAGTGGACTTCGTATTAATTTTCTTTTTAGATTTTATTGCTCAAATTTAAATTTTGAGCTCAGGGTTAACTGTGTTTATAAAAGGTAGGTACGTGGATTTTCGGTCTTGTGTTGTTATCACTCGTAGCAAAGAAAACGTTAGTTGCGTTCTTGCTCCCTGCCCTAATCAAACTTATTGTTCCTGTACAAGTAAATCGCGCGATGTTATCATTTTACCCATATGAGAGATACATTATAGAACATTATATTTCATAAAAAAACACTATAACTAACTATGTCACAACGCTACGATACACATCATCGTAGAGTACAAATATCTAACTGGAGCTATGCGCATGACGTCATCACTACCACCTCCCACCCCCTACGATAGTTGGGGAAAACTATTTCTACTTGTTCCATATCATGCAACCCTATTGCTCTGCACTAGCTTTCGCGGGGCGCCCGCGTAAGTTCGCTCGTTGCTGGCAACCGAGTGCTCCCCATATTCTATGTCACCCTAGTACATTTGTAGCCGAGGCGTTACGTCACCATGGAAATTCAACCAAGATTGAAGGGGTGAATGGAGGCTACAAACAGTTAGGCTACGCGTAGCACGCTACGGTTTCTTAGAGAAAAATTGAAGCAAATTACTTTCAAACAAATTACAAACAACTACCTTATAAAAGAATTTGTTTATTATTTTTGTTAAATGAGTTTTGATTTTATGATATCGTTTTGCTTGACTATTTGGGCACGGGTAAGCTTATAGCTACGACTTGCTTTATAAACAGGTAGGAGACACCTTTGTAAATGTTAAAACTTTTCGCTAAATTACCATAGGTAAACGGTAAAACTGCAGGCTGCTTTTCTTAAAACTGTAGGAATGATATCGAGGATAGATTATTAATATTTTTATCTACACCCATGCTTTAAATCCTCGGGTTCTGAAACGGTTAGCTTACTGCCATGATTACAATATCCCGAACGAGAGCTGGTCCACACGCGATGCGTTGCGTTATGAAATTCAGTACAACATTATAACACTCTTGCGGATGACATAATGCACTCACTACAAAACTAAATTAAAACACATAAGTATGTGAATTAGCGCTGTAATTTTGCTTTGTTTTTTTTATTGCTAATTGAATTTAGTTTCTCATTGTATAGTCGCTTGATCTCGTTTATCACGAATCGTTTTCGATAGGATTTGTCACATACCTACATATAATTTTCATAACGCAATAATAGGCACTCTAGGTCTATAAGTTAAATAATTATTAGTTTAAGCATATTTATGTCGATGTACATGACTGTTTGTTGTCATTAAATATAAATGAAAAAAACGAGGAGGGGGAAGAAAGTCAAAGTCAAAGACAAAGTCAAAATCTTTATAGAGGACACATATCATCGGTGTAGATAAATATCATGGGTGTTTTTAATCCATATGTATTAAAATATTGTTAGTTTCCCAAATAAAAATAAAAAAAATAAAAACATGGGTGAAGATAAAGTCTTGTGTGCAACTGTACATAATTAGGTATTAAAACACTCATGTGATACTATTATCACCCACATTCGTGTTTTAATACCCCTCATTATAGTCCAGTTGCATAAATAACTAATAATGCATCATGTCGATACGTAGTAGATTTGGCGAAGTAAATTTGTTGTTTGACAGATAAAATTATCGCAACGGGATGGGACATAGGGGATCCTTATATTTCTGTTTCCTTGGTAGAAATAACCTCCGGAACATTGAGGCGACGATCGCAGCACGTGTAAGGAAGAAGATTTTACCTCAGTACATATAAGAAAAACTTATATATTTACTGTGATTTTACTTTTAAATTAAACAACCTGTTAAATGATAGATCAACGATATTACATTTATCGTGTATACAAAATCATTAACATTTCCCCCGCTACCACGTTGGGTAGAAGTTAGTTACTTACTTAGTTTAAGTCCTGGATCTCAGTTATCTTTATCTTGAAACTATTTAAAAAATAAATGTAGAACATGTTTTTGTTATCACTAAAGGGTTGTTCTAAATGAACGAGTTGTTCTGTAAAATGTATTTTTACAGAACAATATAATTATATTTAAAATTAATATCAATGGAAGTCTCTTTGCTAGTCCAAATAGCTAAATAATACCAAAGACTATAACAAAAATACGTTACTTTTTACTTTAACCTACTATGCAAGTACCTACTCATTATTATACTATGCTTTTACTGTCAACCATGATGACATATTATTCTGCCTAAGCTGAAAAAATTAGTTTTGCCCAATTTAGAATTCACGTCCCCGTTCCCGTTCCCGTGCCTGTTCCCGTTCCCGTTCCCGTTTCCACGGGGGAATTAGGTGTTATCTGACAAAACTGAAAAAAAATCGTTTTTTTGCATGAACATAGGGATGTCATGCAGTGCAGTGGACACGCACCTTAATTCATACAAATCTTTGGACCTACCACACACATCCGTTGTTTTTCCGTTTGGAATTTTCATACGTTATCGATATTCCGTTTCGGAATTTCGAATCAGATTCCGTCTGTATGTGGCCACTCTAATACCGCTCATCGAAACTAGGAATATAAACTCATACCTTAGATCCTTTGATTACATTAGATCAAAATAAAATATGTATTAAGGGCCTGTTTCAAAAACAAAAAGTAAGTTCTGAGTAGCAGAAGGAAAATCTGTATGTTTGCTTATTATGAAGCGTCATATCGTCAGTCGTCATAGCGTGTCTGTCACAGCTGGATATCTCGAGAACTACTAATGGTATCAACTTGAAATTTGGAATAATTTAAGATGACGTTTGTCCAACTATTTTGCAAATAAGAAAGAAATAAAAAAATAAATATTTTGTTTTACAACAGGGACCGAAAAGGGGTCTTAAAAATTTTAAGTGAAGCGACTAGGGCATGTGGGGTATCATATAAAAGAGCGCTGTTTGCACTTTTAATTTTTTTTTTTTTTTAAGGCCGCATAGTTTTTGACTTATGATGAAAAATGTAAAAAAATACCGTTCCCCCCCCCCCCCCCCTATCTCCGAAGTTTGCAAAGAGAAAAATCTGAAATAATTCTATGTGATAGTAGATTCTGTAAAGATTACAGGAAAAATAAAACGATGTCTCAATATAACACACTTTTTTAGAAATTCAAAAACAAACAAAAAATTCATATGTTCCTCTACCAGTCAACAGATGGCCCTGGCCTAAGAAAAAAATAGTTCCACTATCGGCCAAGAGACCTAATACTGCAATAATAATTTTATTATTCTACAGCTCTGCAGTGTATTTATTATTATGATGGTACGGAAACCCTCGGTGCGCGAGTCCGACTCGCTCTTGACCGTTTTTTTTAAGAAACTGTGCTACATAAGTACAATGTTGTTGTCATGATAAGTCGATTTTGAAATATAAGTTAAAATTATCTGTCGTAAAAAAAACAAGTCATAAAATACTTATCGTATATGTATTCAAAAGTACGATAATAATATAATATATACATTAATATTTTTAATTTAGGCCTATATTCCTGTATTCATATTATAAATGTCTGTTACTTATAACTCTCATGAAGCCTTGTCGTCCCGATCTGGAGACCTAACGTATACTAAGAGGTCAGAGCTATATTCAGTGGCGGCAAACCTAAGTCTAGATTGAATTTATTCATATAATAATAAACTTAGATTCACCAACTTATGAGGTCTTAGTATTCTTTCAGATATATTTATGAATTATTCGTTATGTCGTACGTTGTTAGTTCACATGGACTTTGTTACGGTCGGCCATTAGTGACGTTTACTACGGGAATGTGATTGTGTCACATTAAGATGTGAGACACTATCTATTACATTCCATGATGTATGATGGTATTTTCAGTAATTTTTAAATTGAGATATAAAAATTACTGAAAATACCATTATACAATGCCCATAGCAGACAAACAATAGGTCTTATTGCTTATTTTGAGATAATATGTTCTTTATCAATCCATCTATCTGCGGGCAGAACTCGTGCTAAGGAGCGTGTGCCACTTCGACAACTTACTGATACCTTCAATAAGTCATTCATTGATGTTGACATTTTTACTACTTCCGAAGCAAAATTTAAAAAACATGTTATTAGTATTTTGAAAGAAAAACAAATCGTTACCGAAACTTTGTAATTTTGTAATGCAAAATCTTATTTAAATTAACATGCCTTTTTACTGTATTCTTTTGTAGAAAATTGAGAAACACTACTTATGTTCTAATCCGTGGATAGCGGTGTGGGTTGCACATTGTTAATATTGGCAATGTAATAGTTTATAAATAGTATTAATTGTGTCAACTGTTTGTTATCCCAAATAAATAAAATAAAAAATAAAATAAAAATGCCCTATTGTAGTTTCTTTACATTTCAAATTTACTGGCAATCGTCAATTTTTAAATTTTAAATAGCAACCGGCGAAAAGAATTACGACCATTTCCGTAGTCATAAAGAGCACAATCGACGCACGCTAGTCTCCAAAAGGAATTTTGTATCTTGTTTATATATAGGTAGGTATCATACTGATTAATTTCCGTAATTTTCACAATTTTTGTTGAACATGTAAGTAATATTAAGTTACTTAATATAACTGAAAAAATATTAGAAAAAATCGACTCACCCGTAGCAGCTCAGACGGGAGTCCCGTCTATTTTTTAGTCGATAGTCGAATTTTTCTAATATTTTTTCAGTTATATTAAGTAACTTAATATATAAAAATAGCACTGTGAATGCTAAAATCTAAAAATTCTATGTAAGTAATATATCAGACAGATGTATGAATGAATGTCAATTTTGCCTAAAACAAAGCCGATGCAGTTAACCTCTAATTAGTGTTCCATGTTAAGCCATAATTTCCAACCCCATTCTTTGATACTGATATTTTTTACTGTAAGTAGGAAAAAGCGCAATTATGAAAGATATTGTTCAGGAAAACTTCAGAAAATGCTGAGCTATGGCGGACCGTACCTTCGTACTTGTTGAAGCTAAATCGTGGATTAGTGTCAGAAACTACTTACACCTCCAGAAAATGCCAAAATGGATAGGTATAATGTTTTATTTAGGCCGTATTTAGAACGCACACGGTTGGCCGCAGCCAAGTCAATGGGACCGGTTGACGGCTGGCCGGCGGCGGCGCACAGCGTTTTCTTTTTTCTGGTAATTTAATAAACATTAAATAGCGTAATCCAAGTATTTTGCGTAGCCGTAGCAATGCGTAGCACTACGGTGTCGTAGCAGTCGTAGCACCAGCTCTATCAAAATGCAATATCCTGTCAATTCCTATTGTCCTGGTACAAGCAGCCTCGAGTTCAATCACGGCGCAACACGTCACCCACGCTACGACAGGAGTGGGGATATTACGTATATACGCCTATAAGTTTTGAGATAATAATAGATATTAATCTGAAAACTTTAGTAAGTACTACGATTATGATAAATCACAATATTTCAGATTTATTTTGTAATAGCTTTAACATAAATTGGAAAATAAAATCATCTTGCTGAAGTAAACTTAAAATAAAGTGGGAATATGAAATTTGTTCTACGAGTGCCGACTTTAAATCACGAACTAGCGAAGATGAGCGTAGCGAGTGATTCTAATATATACTTATCACCTCTCCAGCACGAAAAGGGCGCTTTTGGCGCGTAAAAACTTGCAGCAAAATCGATTTTTGCTGCGAGCCTCAGGCAAAGTGCTTTTTTAATTTGTAACACCAACTTTTAAAATAATAAAGAAAAAAAAATAAAGTGACAAGGATGAGACTTGTAAAATTGATATGTCAGAAAAGGATAGATAGAGTGCTTTATTTTGTCATACATGGATTAAAAAGTAAAAAAATAAAATGCACGGATATACCAAGGAGTTTTAAATAAGGATTGTTAAAAAAGAAGGTTGATAATTCGAAATAAAGAGTGAAAGTGAAAGTGAAATAAGCTTTTTTTAATAAAAAAATAGTGTTTTATGATCATAAATAAATAAATAAGATAGGATATTAATGAATAAGAGAAAAAAACAAAGTAATTTAACAAAACGACGGGAATCTAGGTACTTTATGAATAAAAAATTTCAGCATAGGTCTGATCAAACTATTTTTGTGATAAATTACAAAAAATAAGTGCGTCCAACGATGAAGACAGTTGTCTAACTCCAAAATAGTTGAGTTAACATGTTTCTAATGCTGAATTTAGCTTTTTACTCAGAAAGTCACGTGAAAATTTTCTCACTAGTAGAGGTGAAAAGTTGTATGTTTTACACGAGACCAAAATTTTGTTCTGCCTCGTGCCTTTAAATCACTCATTGGGCTCACTAGTCTATATTAGAATGGTTTTAGGAAGATGGGCCAATGTGTTCTTGATGAGGATGTAGAATAGGGATGATGGCTAATGAATAAAATAACGAAATACTAATAAAAATCGTAAACATATTAAACTTTTAGAGTAGCTTGTATACCTCTTGGTTTTATATATTGCATATTATTTATTTTATGACCCTTCAAAGTTGGGTGGACAAGTCCATTTAAAAAGTATAAATTTTACTAAAATAAATGATACCTTTAATTAGTCCGTAAAATGTATAGCAAATTTGTCTAAGAAACTATTTTGATAAACACAATAATATTTAATATAGCTGCCGAACAAATTTCCTACGCGTTGTATACAAACTTCTCAGGCGTGACGTCATAACTAGGACGCCATTAGTATGGAGCGTTATTGGGCGAGTCCATTTGTGTGCATTTCACACTGTGATAATATCTCGGGCAGTTTTCATGCTAGCGAATGAATTCTTTTACCAATGTTTCTTTTTTTGAGAGGTAATTTATGTAACATAATAGTACATTATGAGACAAGTTAGCTTAGGTTGCTCATTGCACACAAGGCTGTGGGTTGCAGCCCGAGCCGCAGGCGAGGGCGTAACTCAGCCGAATGTGCAATAAGCAAGAGCTCACGAGTTTCATACGACGTTTTTCAACACATTTGCGAGGAAAAAACAAAGTAATTTATCACACAGCAACAAATATGACAAAAACAAAATATGATAATTATGGGAAAAGGCGCGCATGTTTTTTTTGTTTTTTTTTTCACACGCCCAACGCAAGAATATTTTGCGAACAAAGGGGTTGAGGAGCATACAGCCTACTACTAAAACTTCAAAATTATAATTTTAAGTGACAAAATGCAAATATTTTAATATTTTATAACAAAATATAGTGAATTATGAATAATTTAATAATAATTATATATTTATTTGACTTAATTAAGGACTTACACATTTATTTATTCCAAATATGAATTTTCAGCAGCATAAAACCTCTTTGTTGTAAAAAAAAATAACTGTATTACCCGGCTAAATTGGGAATGCTCTGTTTACTCGCATAGAACTTGCAGTATGGTACTAATTTAACTTTGTAGGGTTAATTCTATTACGTACTAGTGTTTTATATATTATTGCACGCGTTTGTTATAGCTCGGTTTATGGCCCTAAAAGCGATGTATTAGGGCTCACTTTACGAGCAAGTGTGTTGAAAAATAAAAAAAGTTGTCATCATCCCTATTATAGACTACTTCGCTAGTTCGTGATTTAAAGTCGGAACTCGCAGCACAAATTGATTTTGGTCACTTGTATAACAAATAACTATTTCTTACATTATTAATTTTACAATGCTCATCCTTGTCACTCTATTTATTTTTTCTCTAATATTTCGACAGCAAAAATAGATTTTACTGCGAGTTTTTACGCGCCAAAAGCGCTCTTTTCGTGCTGGAGAAGTGAAAAATTGTCTAGCTTGGATTTGTGAGAGAGTAGCTATACATATAGCCATCTCGCAATCAAGGCAAAGTCTGAATGCGTCATCCAGCCAGAATTTATACACGTATAAAAAGTATATCACGGCTGTTTGGTAAAATCAATATAGACGCTACATCACAGCCTAATCGCAACGCGATCGATGGCAGCCCCGCATGACGTCATTGCATTGTATTGATTTTTCACACCGTACATTCCTCTGCTTATGCAGTCCTGGCTTCTAAGTATGCCGAGGAAAGCCTTTACCAGAGGAAAACTTGAGAAACTGCTTGAAAAATCTTCAAGACAAGTCATGCAAAGCTTCTATTTTCGATTGAGGTTAAAGTCTGCTGAGAGAAAACGACACGATGAAAGTTACTTCATGTTTAGTTTTGCGTTTTAAGCTCGGTACGTACTACGTACGTCAGTACGAATGTAATGCACAAGAGCTCAATTTGTGTGCAGGGGACTGTCAACGTGATTATGTTTATTAAGGAAGTATTCCCGCATAATGAGTAAATTGCCACCAGCGGTGGCGTCCGTCAGATATCGTCGTGTGTTCATTTGACAGTCCGCCTACTTGGCCGAGGGAGTGCGCTTCCAGTCTATCCGCCGGTTAATGCGCTACACCTCTTCGCGAGTTTAGTCGCCTGGTACTCCCGGTTCAGTTTATCCGAAACGGTTATCCGATTATATCCGGGTTATCACCAGCAAAGCCGAAATGGCATATAATCTAGTGCTATTCTCTTTATGTGTGGGATTCGCCTCGTGTTTCAGTGAAAATAGTTATTATTTTGAAAATCACAAGTATTGCGATGACCTTTCTCCATACTATGGTGATATCAATTTAGATTCAATAACCGGTGTTTGGTATGGAGTAGAGAGGATACCACATTCGAAAGGTGAATACAAAATTGAGCACACGAGAGACTGCTTCTATATCGATATTAAGGAATTGTACATTCAGGTAATTTTATACAAAAAAATATTATTATTCTATTCAATTTCTCTTTCCAGTATCGCGATTGAAAAAATTCAACTACCCATGCAGCAAGAGATCTATAGCTAAAACATATTTTTTCGTTATTGCAAATTAAAATACGAGAAAAAAATCTGGGGTTGTAAATTAAGAAATATTTGACAATATAGTATAGTTTTATCTATCCAATTTAATTTAGCCGGCTTCGAAAATAAATAAAGAAACCTTGGCAAAAAATATATTTGTTACGTCACATGTTTTTTATCAAAGCAAGATTTGTAATAATTTTCATCTACTAACTGACATTTCCAGATAGCTTAGTTTTGATAAAAAGGTCATTTTCTAATTGCATGAAGACAGCACGGATGACGTCCAGGATGTAGTGCTTATTGCTTTAATTAATAGGTTAATCATGTCAGACATACGATAACTAAGGCAGCTATGAGTCGACACTAATTAGGAACTCGCCTTCGGACACTCCACAACAAAATTAAATTAACTACCTACTCGAATTTCAACTGATTAAATAATGTATTTAATACTTCTTCCTTTAGTCATCGCAGTGACACGTGCAGCCAACGTTAATTTTTGTGCTGATTTACATCCTATCCATGACTTTGATGAAGAGTCATTGTTAGGCATTTGGTATATCCATGAGTATATTTTTCATAAGGAGAATAGAACCACCACTGAATATAATCCTTATTGCCCTACAATACAGATCCGAAAATTTGAGGATTATGTTACTGGGGGATTACTTACTCAAGATTTAGTGAGTTCGTTTGTTTTGTTGCATTCGGATTTTAATTTTTTTCAACGTGACCTTTGTCAGTATTCCTCGTTGGGGAACATCACCCTGACGTAAAAAGGAGTGGATTGCCACATCAAAAAAAGAAAAAGAAGTAGAAAACCTTTGTCAGTCGTATATAGCCACTCTTTTTTTATTTGAAAGTGGGCGAAGATTTTGTTTAAAGACTCCTTTACCGAGGACTTTTTTAATTATATATTTTTTTGTTTTCAGCCTACGCCTCCAACTCCTTACCCTCCTTTGACAAACTCGCCGTACGTGAATCGCCAGTTTGGTTTGATTGAACCGTATAGGGTCCGGCACTTTGTGCTGGAGTGGCATGAGGGTCTCTGGCGGGATGACTACCACATCAAGGTCAACACATCGCACAAAGGATTCTGGCCTACGGATGTTCCTAACCGATGTAAGTAAAATCGTAATACCTATCGTTTCTTTGTTTTTGTAAAACTATTATTTACATTAAATGGGCTTACTCTCGTGGCCGCATTCGAGAACCATAAAGCTAAGAAGAGGCCGAAGTAAAGCGAGCTCGCCCAGAAGAAGCCTATTCGCTCGGGCTTTAAATATCACTGGGTTTTTTGCGGGAATACAGACGCAGGCAGGGAATTCCACTCTTTAACTGTAATATTTTAATTATTATTATATTAATAATACCTAATTACATTGTAATTAATGCAGTTTTAACAAAATCTAAGCAACTGAAAAATTGTTGGGTTTTATTAAGTTTTATGTTTATTGTTATCATGAAAGACTCAAGACAGCGTCTTCCTTCTAATAGAAAAAATATTTTCGTCTCATGAAATAAAATCTCATTACTTATTGTAATTTTGAAGAAATTAATAGCGAAAATGTAAATAACTTTTTTTATGGAATGCCTTGGTTAAGCAAAACTTTTGATGGTTTCGTGCATATATAGGTACTTACCTAACGTACTATACTAGATTTTTTTTTATAATAACTTTCGCATAAAGTTATATTAATTTTAATTATGTTTCAGCCGTCGACGACATGTACCGCTTCTTCGGCGGTGTCATCCAAGTCCTGAAGGTGGCGAACAACCACCTTGTCCTCAACTTCTGTATGCGTCTGCCACATTCCCAGCTGTTCAGCGTTGTCCTCTCAAGAAACGAGAACCAGCTGACAGCCGAAGACCTGGCCAGCATTCACAACGTCTTCACCATGAAGCATTTATCCACATCTTCACTCAAAAGAGTTTGCGAAAACTCTGCGACTAGTTTAAAAGTATCATATTTCATCCTTATGTCTATTTGTCTATTGTTTTGGAGAAGTCGTGGTTAGCATGTGATTAGTTAGATAGAAGTGGTCAAAATTTCAATCGGTAAGCGCAATATAACTTGACCCAATTTTTCGTACCACGTGACCTGCGCACTACAATTTTTGTACCTACTGAAAATTTCTACTGCGCAAGCTTCATTGTCTATGGTTTGGTTTAAGTTATGTTGCGCGAGCTGTACGTATTGTTAAAAGTTAATTTCAAATTATGTATAATTATATTTTGAGTAAATATTATCAATTAATAAAAAATAATCATCAAAATCGGTTCATAAATGTCGAAGATACGCGCGAACAACGATAAAAAAAATATATACAATCGATTTGAGAACCTCCTCCTTTTGTTGAAGTCGCTCCTTTTGTTGAAGTCAGTTAAAAATACGGGGTAATAAAATTAGTTTAGTTTATCAGCTGTATTTGATTGGAACCACAGCCAAAGGCCAAAACTATCTACAGCCAAGTTTTTGGGCTCAAACGATTAGGTTTGTCCTTTTTTGAATACTCGTTTATGAAACTGCGAAGAGACTGACGACAAATGATATTTGAAATGAACATATGTTTAGGCCTTAAGTGTTCTAGGTATACGAGTAGGTACATCATATGACACCTTGGATCATCTATACCTGAGGATGTAGCACGTCATACAATAACAAAGCTGAAATGTGGCACATCATGTTGTTTGACAAATCACGCGACACTAAATGTCAAGTTGTATGACAAGTCGTGGGGGACTTTCATAGTGGGCTGCGTTTTGGGGGAGTTTGAGGTGTCCCACAAATGCCATTGTCATGCAATATCCACAGGTATAGATGATCGAAGTATGACACTAGCAATGTTTTTGTCGACAATTTGATCTGTAAAAAAAGAAGAAAATTAAGATGGTTAGAGTAATCTTAAAATGAACTTAATTTTAATAGTTTCGTGCAGTAGGTACAATAGTAATTACGTAAGTGATCTTCTCCTATAGTAATATGACTTTAAATTATTTTATTTCATTACGATATAAGTAAATAAAATTGGTAACTGACAATAAACAATAATTGTTTGGTTAAAATATGTATATTTTTGTATAATAAATGGTTTTTTTAAACACGTTTTTATTATTATCATTAAAGTATATAAAAAACGTGTATTTATTTCATTAACACTTTCTAATGATACTCGTAAGAGATGCGTTCTAGGAACTTCATGAAGCTTAGCTGAGTTTGTCATAACACACTCGATTTTCATTCCCCATGGCTGGAATAAAAAAATGTTTAAAAAAAAACAAAAAACCAACTTCAAAAAACCTACAACTAAAAAGCAAGAAATAATATTCGTAATAATAAAAATACGTCTATTGAAGTCGGGTGGGGCTGGAGTACAAATTCCTTTTTTTTTATTCTAAAAGCCCTACCCGACTTCAATAGACGTAATTTTTATTATTACGAATATTATTTCTTTCTTTTTAGATGTAGGTTTTTTGAAGTCGGTTTTTGTTTTTTAAACAATTTTTATTTTTTTTATTTTTAGTGTACCTTGTAGGTAAGGTAAATTATATATGTAGAAAAATCGGCTCAGCCAAACGTAAGATAATCGCGGAGAAACATACTTAAATACGGGTCAAACTGAGAACCTCCTTTTTTAAGTCGGTTAAAAAACTATACACTTAAGATATCCCTATTCCAACAAAAAATAATTATCTTATTCAGTTCATAAACAAAGAAGTAATACGACCAATCATCGAGGTAATTCACACAAAATCATACTATTTTCGTGCTTTTTTCAAAATTACTTGAAAAGTACTGAACCGATTTCCAAATTTTAAAAAATGGGACCAACTTGGGAGTGTACTTAATGTAATAACGTTTGAATCATTTCAATCGGTCCAGACAGCCGTCTTCGAGTAATCGGTGGACATGCAAAAAAAAAAAATATATACAGACGAACATAGAACCTCCTCCTTTTTTGGAAGTCGGTTAAAAAAGCTAATGTTCACACACACAGTCCAATCTATCTGCTTGAAAATCTTATAGAAATTGGTTCAGGTTATGCATAAAAACGTCATAAACATGAAAAAGTCGATTTCGTATTACTTTTAAATATTTGAGGATAGTTATCAGCTTAATTAAGTATACCACGTCTGCTTCTGAGATATTTAACAGTGCTCACCTATTTGCAGCCTATATGGACTAATCGATTTTTGCTGCGACTGTGAGACAAAGTGCTTGTTTTATTTCTAACTTTTGAAATAATAAAGAAAAAAGAAATAGATTGACAAGGATATGACTTGTAAAATTGATATGTGAGAAATACATTTATTAAAAAGTATAAAAAATAAAATACACGGATATATATCTACCAAGGAGTTTTAAATAAGGATTGTTACAAAAGAAGGAAGGTTGATAATTCGAAATAAAGAGTATGGACGAAATAAGGTCGCATGTATGAAATAAATATAAAATAAGAATTAATGAAATTCATTAACAAATTAGTGTTTTATGATCATAAATAATTAAATAAGATGGGATAATAATAAATAAGAGAAAAACACAACGTAATGTAAAGCAAAACGAGGGGAATCTACTTTTTACTCTATGAATAAAAATTTGTGCAGGTCGTCCAGCAATGAAAATAGCTGTCTAACTCCAAAAGAGTTGTGAGATAGAAGAAGTTTCTAACGCTGAATTTAGCTTTTTACCAGGAAAGTCGCGTAAATTTTTTCTCGCTGGTAGAGGAGGTGAAAAGAATTTTTATTCTGGCTCGTGCCTTTAAATCACTCACTGTGCTCAGTAGTCAATAATAGTTCAATTCTAGACTACTTCGCTAGTTTGCGTAGTTAAATAGGCTCTTGCATCACAAATTGACTTCGGTCACTTGTATAACAAATCACTACTGAACTTTATTTTTAACTTTGTAAGGGTTGCTTTTATGTCACGAAAAAAAATCTCCATATTTTACGCTCAAAATATGGAGATTTTTTTTGAACACAGAACAAAGCTACTTTTCTTTTAAACTTTGAGTGTTTATTTTTTTTGCTTTTATCGTGTATTTTACTTTTAAATATGCCGGTTGTCTGTATTTTTTTGGTTTCGTATCTAAACGAACTTCAAGTACTTAGTAAGTACATAGCCATTTAGGAACAGCGAAGATATCACGCGATTCGCATAGCGAAATAAATTTAAAGTCGTTCAAATGATTGGTTAAGGTAATAAGGCCAGGGGGTCAGGCAAGAATAGGAAATAAAAAAAAATATATTAACAATTTGGTTTTTTATCGTACTTATGCTAAAACAAGGCGCCACGGTGTTATATGGTCTAAAATAATTTTTGACAGTTCGATCTATAGAACACATTAGTACCTACTGTATTTTTAACACCTTGAGGCAACTTTTACAGAAACACTTTTTTTACTCATTAAAGTTACAGAACGTTAGTTTGCGAAATAGTAGATTTTTCAAGTAACTCGGCCTCAGAGTCCAGCTATTCCTCGAGATGTCACAAAGTGCACCAGGTCACAACTTTCTAGATTAAATTCACTTGCACCTATTGCGACATTGCTAGTCGTATTATTCGCTAATTGGCTGCCTGCGTCTGCGTCTTGCCCCACATTCAAACCTCCGCTAACGCTGCGCCATGTTCGTTCAGTTCCTCGCATCATTCGCGATAATTACCGGGGCTGAAGGGTTCTGCGGGGATAACATCAAGTGGTCCCATCAGACCAACATAGACGATGTCTACGGAGTGTGGTACGGTGTTGGGTATGCTCAGCACACCCCTGATTTGACCGACAAACCTAATGAAGTAGGCTGTGTCACCCTCTATATCAGTGATGCTACAACTGAACTTCAAGGGGACTGGCTTGATTGGTCTGTGAGTACCTTATATTATTACGGCACGCAGTTTGATGACGGATAAATTTTATTGAAGCTGGCACGCAAGGGAGACCTTGCACATTGAGTTAAAGGAATTTAAATTGTGTTTCATACAAAATGTTGACGGAAAAACGAGAAGCGTATTTTCTATTTTTGATTGCAATGTAACTATTTTGAATACATTTCTTGGTAAATATAGCAATGAGCTTATTGATTATTTAGTGACCTTCTAATGTGCTTTGTATGTTGTTCACAGCTTCTCCGTCGAAGTTACTCAGACGAAAATTGGAGATCCTATAAAAGCAATCCTTGGTCTGACACACCTTTATCTGGATCCTGGCTGGACATTAGGTTAAAGAGGAGAGCTAAGAGGAACATGTATAGTGAAAGAAGGTTACGGGTAATATGGGATGAAGATGGACAGACGATGGAGCAAATATATCTGTACACCCCAGAATCACCGGGACTTTGGGTGGCGGAAAAAATGCGACCTGGAGAACTCGAGTTGATATCACGAGGAGTTGGTTAGAACTTAATTTAATTTAGTTGTTAATTTAATTTAGTTATTTAGTCAACGCCCGAGCAGCTCGATCGGGCCGTAAAACAATGGAAAATCTATTGTAGGTATCTCATTTTCCGGGGCTTGAAGAATTAATGATTATACCAATGACTTAGGTATTTTTAATAAGTATAGGAAGTGAATAAACTTAAAAAGTTAGCTACTTCATAAAAAATAGTTTTCAGTCTAACTTGGTTAAAATCAATTTTCCCAAATTCAAGTTGATTCCAAGATAATTTAGGTTAAGTGCATCCATTCAAAACCTTCATTTCATGAGGAACTTTCCTTTAATTAACAATGGTAGCCAAAACACATTATTGAAGCTTACATTTTGCAAAAAAACAGATCTGAATAAAGTATATTTAGGTACTAATATAATGTTTTTACAGACGTTTGGTACCCAGACGATCCGCCACGCCACCCCGAAGTGATAAGGGTCCTCAAAGTGAATCCCCATATGATGATCATCAACCACTGTTCGGATACAGGGAACGGGGGGATCTTCTCCCTCATACTTCGACGTTCTCCCACGAAGATAGAAAGAAACGAGTGGTACAACCTCCAACGCCAGTTCTACACCTTCGAACTACCACCGATGCACAGGCATTCAGCCATATGTGCTGGATGTTTAGAATATGCTTCAATTTTACTGGTGATATTAGGTTTTAGTCTAATAGAGATTTTGCGATATGCGTTAATATGACAAAGAGGTACTTTTTAAAATTTACTGTTGCCATAAATGTTTGTGTACCGTTAAGCTTTATTGTTATTTCTGAAAACAAAGTCATCCTGTTTGATAAAACATGACTATGACTAGGTACAGTCGAGTTCATTAATATGTTGGCATTCTTGACAGGCTGTTGACCTTTATTATAAAGCCATAAAGGTTGATGAGCTGTCAAAAGTGCCAACATATTAATGAACTCGACTGTACCTACCTACTGTGTTGAAAATAAAAGGTTGTGTAATTAAATCATTTTTGTATCATTTTATTCCGTTAGTTTTATTAAATTATCATTTTTCAATGGGTTATGGAAATGTAAAAATAATTAGGTAGTACAGTTAGCAACGGAAGTCGCTAAACACTTTAGTAGGTACAGCGGGCCTATTACAACTAGTGGCTCTGTGAGCTGTAGACCTCGCGAGTCAATGTTCACCCTTTAAAGGGCCGTACAACGTCAAATTCACATAATTTCACACAGTGCCGGATTAAAATACGTTCTTTTAAATCTCCGCCATTTTGAAAAATATCGAAAAACTGTCTCGACAAAAAAAAACTACATAATTATTAAATCTATTCACAAAACTTTAGGAAATCGGTTGAGAAATGCGACCTGTAGAGGAGAACAGACAGCGCCGGAAAGCGGGACTGAAATATGGTTTTTTATACATATCTCCGAAATAAAAAAAAAAAACAAAAAACGGGCTAGACAAAAAAAAATGAAAGTTTTGGACATAGTTTCGTGATTCAATAGTGCCACGGAGTGGGACGATCATCGTACGATCATGAGTGTCAGGATGGCTGGTTGTCTGCATCTGTTCGCGTCAAGCTGGTGATCAAAAATTGCTACCTATTTGCTACCTACAGTCAGTTAATTGCTACCTAACTATAAACCAAAATTCGACCATACTCTTTAATTTAGATTACTTTTTAATCCATGTCCGACAACATAAAGCTATCTATCTATTCTTTTCGCACCTATTAATTTTACAAGTCTCTTCCTTGACACTCTATTACAAGGTGGTGTTAAAAATTAAAAACACTGCCTCACGCTCGCAGCAGACATCAATTTTTGCTGCGAGTTTTTACTCGCCAAAAGCCAAAAGCGCCCTTTTCGTGCTGGAGAGGTGAAAAAATATTTTGAATTTGGAACAAGTAATTAGGTTCTTTTAAGGGTCTTGTATCTTTGGGTTCTTTTCTATAATCTATTAGAGGGAGAATAGATGTTCAGTCTTGCATCAGTCCATTCCATCAGTCTGGTACGATCTTCAGTCTAGAATAACTCAAAGTCTATACAGACTGATGAAATGGTCTGATGCCAGACTGATCAGTAATCTCCCTCTACGTCACACAGGTTGTAATAAAATTATAACTTCTTAGGATTCCGACCATTCCGACCCTCAAAAGGAAAACAGAAGGTACCTGTCCTTTTAGATTTTCCGACTCACACTCACACTTGTCCGGTCAAAGGTAAAACTCATTCATTTTCAACACACTTGCTCGTAAAGTTAGGACGACGTTTTTCAACACATTTGCGAGGAAAAAACAAAGTAATTTACCACACAGCAACAAATACAACAAAACAAAATATGATAATTATTATGGGAAAAGGCGCGCGGGTTTTTTTTTTGTTTCTTTCACACGCCCAACGCAAGAATATTTTGCGAACAAAGGGGTGAGTGAGCATACAGCCATTACAGCCTACTTCAAAATTATAATAGTGATAAATTGCAAATATTTTAATATTTTTTAACAAAATATTGTGAATTATGAATAATTTGATAATAATACATATTTTCTTGACTTAATTAAGGACTTACACATTTGTTTATTCCAAAAATGTATATGAATTTTCAGCAGCATAAAACCTCTTTGTTGTTACTAAAAAAAATAACTGTATTACCCGGCTAAATTGGGAATGCTCTGTTTACTCGCATAGAACTTGCAGTAAGGTACTAATTTAACTTTGTAGGGTTAATTCTATTACAAACTAGTGTTTTATATATTATTGCACGCGTTTGTTATAGCTCGGTTTATGGCCCTAAAAGCGGTGTATTAGGGCTCACTTTACGAGCAAGTGACTTGAAAATCTCATTATTGTAGCTTAGTTTAGTAATGCTATAGGTAGGGAGTTGATAAACTTAGAAAAGCTTTTTAGGCGATAGGAAGGTTTTATTATCGTGATAGGTACTTCACTCATTTAATTCACCAATTGCTCAAGATTGATTCATAGTTTTAATCTCCATGCTCCTTACAGTACAGTGTCAACTACGTTGTTTGTGAAGGATGTACCACTGACTCCTGACCCATGACGGGACGCTAGGTTACACAGGAACAACAGTTTAAGATACAAATTATACCAATTACACGTATTAAAACGTTTAAGACTAACGACCAGTGATAATAACGAGGGCTTCTTTTAATTTGATTAATGTTGAAACAATAGGGATGTTGACTAATGAATAAAATAACGAAATACTAATTAAAATCGTAAACATATTAAACTTTTAGAGTAGCTTGTATACCTCTTGGTTTTATATATTGCATATTATTTGTTTTATGACCCTTCAAAGTTGGGTGGACAAGTCCATTTCAAAAGTATAAAATTTATTAAAATAAATAATACCTTTAATTAGTCCGTAAAATGTATAGCAAATTTGTATAAGAAACTATTTTGATAAACACAATATTTAATATAGCTGCCGAACAAATTTCCTACGCGTTGCATACAAACTAGCACGGCGTGACGTCATAACGTGCAAGCCATTAGTATGGAGCGTTTTTGATCGAGTCCATTTGTGTGCATTTCACACTGTGATATCTCGGGCAGTTTTCATGCTAGCGAATTAATTCTTTTACCAATGTTTCTTTTTTTGAGAGGTAATTTATGTAACATAAAATAAAAAAAATAGTCAACATCCCTATTCCGTTTTCGACTTCCATCCTACCTTTAAATTCTTTATCAGCCATTTTGAATGTCCCCATTGCTAGGAAACATACCGTAGGTATTTTCAGATGGTTTTAGGAAGATGGGCCAATGTGTTCTTGATGAGGATGTAGAATAGGGATGATGACTAATGAATAAAATAACGAAATACTAATAAAAATCGTAAACATATTAAACTTTTAGAGTAGCTTGTATACCTCTTGGTTTTATATATTGCATATTATTTATTTTATGACCCTTCAAAGTTGGGTGGACAAGTCCATTTAAAATGTATAAAATTTATTAAAATAATTAGTCCGTAAAATGTATAGCAAATTTGTTTAAGAAACTATTTTGATAAACACAATATTTAATATAGCTGCCAAACAAATTTCCTACGCGTTGCAAACAAACTACTTATTCGTGACGTCATAACTAGCAAGCCATTAGTATGGAGCGTTTTTGGGCGAGTCCATTTGTGTGCATTTCACACTGTGATATCTCGGGCAGTTTTCATGCTAGCGAATTAATTCTTTTACCAATGTTTCTTTTTTTGAGAGGTAATTTATGTAACATAAAATAAAAAAAGTTGTCATCATCCCTATTTTAAGACACCTATCCCATAATCGACCCTTGCGAAACTTGCTAAACTTACCTTATCTTAGATAGCTAAGTTGTGAAAAATTGTAGCAATGCCGAGCTAGTGCAATCAATCATGCTCGTGGGGAAACCAAATCAAATCCCTGTCTTTCTAGTTACGTACGCCGAAAGGTAAAGCATGAGCTTTTGTTTTATTGTGGAATGGTTCCTAGGGTATTCTCAAAAGGAAAAACTGTGGGCCACTTCGAAAACAGACCCAGGATAATCGAAGGACACGTTTGGCCTGCATCCTTCGTTGAGTCAATCGAATCACGTACGGTTTTGCACGAAGAACTTAAAAAAAATGAAAACTTGAACTTTTTAGATTTTAGGCATTCACAATGCTATTTTTATTTATTAACACGTTTTTTTAACACGTTTTTATTAGGTTGCTTTCTCGTTTGTTTGTTTGATTGTCCACAAAGTTTGCGAACGATTTTATACCAGCTTCCCGATGAGCTAAAGAATTAAAACTTTGAACATAGGTCAGAAGTCAGAACTTGAAAGTAATGAAATATTATGGTTTCATTGAGCTGATCTGATGATGAAGCCGGGAGAAGGCCATAGGAAATCTATGATGAAACCATACAACGGTACAACCCCATCGCGTTTGGGCTCGTTAGAATCGTCTTGACGAGTACTTTGTTGGGAAATAGTGACCAGGGTCTAATGTTGGAGCCGGACGAAGGACACAGGAACTCTTTAATAAATAACGCTACCCCATCGAGTTTGGGCTTGTTTGAATCGTCTTGACGAGTACTTTGTTGGGAAATAGTGTCCAGGGTCTGATGATGGAGCCGGACCAAGGACACAGGAACTCTTTAATAAATAACGCTACCCCATCGAGTTTGGGCTTGTTTGAATCGTCTTGACGAGTACTTTGTTGGAAAAAAGTTTCCAGGGTCTGATGATGGAGACGGAAGAAAGCCACTGGAACTCTGTAGTAAAACCATGCAACCACATCGAGTTTCGGCTCGTTTGAATCGTCTTGACGAGTGCTCCGATAGGAGATATGGTATATTTTTACTCTTAGCTCGTTAACTAAAACGCAGAAAATAATAATTTACTTTAATTTTTTTTTTTCTTTTAAACCCGTTTTTAAAACCCGGAAAATGAGACACAATAGATTTTTCAACACACTTGCTCGTAAAGTGGGCCCTAATACATCGCTTTTAGGGCCATAAACCGAGCTATAACAAACGCGTGCAATAATATATAAAACACTAGTTCGTAATAGAATTAACCCTACAAAGTTAAATTAGTACCTTACTGCAAGTTCTATGCGAGTAAACAGAGCATTCCCAATTTAGCCGGGTAATACAATTATTTTTTTTGACAACAAATAGGTTTTATGCTGCTGAAAATTCATACACATTTTTGGAATAAATAAATGTGTAAGTCCTTAATTAAATACATAATTTTTATCAAATTATTCATAATTCACAATATTTTGTTATAAAATATTAAAATATTTGCATTTTGTCACTTAAAATTATAATTTTGAAGTATTAGTAGTAGGCTGTATGCTCCTCACCCCTTTGTTCGCAAAAACTCTTGCGTTAGCCTGTGAAAAAAAAACAAAAAAAAACATGCGCGCCTTTTCCCATAATTATCATATTTTGTTTTTGCCATATTTGTTGCTTTGTGATATATTACTTTGTTTTTTCCTCGCAAATGTGTTGAAAAACGTCGTATGAAACTCGTGAGCTCTTGCTTATTGCACACTCGGCTGAGTTACGCCCTCGCCTGCGGCTCGGGCTGCAACCCACAGCCTTGTGAGCAATGAGCAACCTAAGCTAACTTGTCTCATAATGTACTATTCTATTGTGTTGTGTGCCTCATAGGGCACATCGGGCGTTGACGGATGACAATATGGATGATAAATTTTACAAAATGCGCCCCACGTTTTTGGGTTTACTGTTGGTATAGGATTATAAATATTTACAGAAGAATTTATTTTATACCTTTTACTAGTCCGTTTCAATGATTTTTACTTAATTGAAAAAATACTAGAAAACATCGAGTCACCCGTAGCAGCTCAGACGGAATGCTACGACGGTTGTACTATTATGTATTCTGTGGCTACGGGTGAGTCGATTTTTTATATTACTACTACTTTATTAATTTATACTACTTTTTATATTAATTACTTTTCTTAAAATGTATCATAATAAAAACAAAATGACAGATATTATTTTAATTAATGTACTTAGTAGTAATTTTTCATGGGAATGTACGTTTACGATTGCAGTAATTCAAGGTAATAACCTCAAGACATTTCTGAATAAAAAAATAAATTAAAAAAATTAAAAAACCCGCCTGCATAAAAAGACAAGTCAACTGAAAAGATGGAAATAAGATTAAATAAATGTTAAAGGCAACATGTCATAATAACATGCAGTCGGAGGCATATAATTTAAATCATTCATAATGTCACTTTCTTTATGCATGCCTCCGACTGCATGTTATTATGACATGTTGCCTTTAACATTTATTTAATCTTGTTTCCATCTTTTCAGTTGACTTGTCTTTTTATGCAGGCGGGTTTTTTATTTTTTTTAATTTATTTTTTTATTTATCTCTTTTTAGTTATTATATATTACGGTCATGATATACCTTTTTGAAATCCTTATATTATGCCCTTTAATATGTCACCCATATTGCAGTATTCTAAAAAAAAATTTTTTTTTTACTACGTATAATAGCACCGTACAGCCGCCATGTTGTTTTTTTATAACGCCACCTTCTTAAGAACACTTGGGCTGACAAGACAAATCTAACGATATCTTAATCATAGAAATCCGTTCAGCCGTTTGAAAGATATGAGGTAATAAAGAATATTACATACAAACATACATACATACATACTTACAAGATACGCGCGAAACTCATAACCCTTTCTTTGCAGTCGGGTAAAAACACATAACCCTTTCTTTGCAGTCGGGTAAAAACACATAACCCTTTCTTCGCAGTCGGGTAAAAAGCATCGCGATAAGCATACGATGTTCGCCCCACTCCATGGTTCTTATTTATAATAATTCCATTTACTTGGAGGTTGAAAATGTAGGCTTCCAAAGATTGTTTCAGACCTTCGACATTTAAAGAGCAAAATAGGCGAGACACGTACAAAGCGAAAAGAAGGGAAAATTAAGCTTGCCAAAGAACTTACTTTTAAACGCTAAATATTATCATAATATCGAATTTTAATGGTAGCTGAGCTGAGTATATACCTGATCTATATACCTATCCGATTATTGACAACTTTTGCTATAACGATGTCTATAAATACCAGCCTTGCTCCAGCTTACTGGTAGGTACTAAAGACTGTTGAATTTCCAAATAAGCCTGATCGAATATTTCACTGTAATTTCCGGCGTGGGTGGCGAGCGTCAACAACGCCAGATTTTCTGAAACACTTAAATAAGTTCAAGTACTTTCCTATTGATTATTTTTGAAATAAGTAAAATAAAAATGAAGTAAATTGATTATTTCGGTACCAGAAACTCATTATAGCAAATGTATTTGTGATAAAAAAAACGGATGCAAAATGCCATAATAAGTAGTTATACTTACGAGTAGGTATATGTATATGCCAAGTTTTAGCCCGACCCGTCCAAGCTTCCAATTTTCTATTCGTTCGTTAACTTAAAGCTTAATAAAAAGCGATATAGAAACGTTATATAAAAAATATGTATCGTAGGAGGTCGTAGGCTATGTAAGTATAAGATTGCGGCGACAATGCTTCCGACTGAAGGTATGAAAATAAATATCCATGATAAACGGGTCTTGCATGTTGCAAGACCCGTTTACAAATTTTCGAAAAAAAGCACATAATTTTTTTTACATAAAAATATAAAAAATTGATAATAAATGTCATTTTTTATTTATTTTGTATTTATTCAATTTAATGTTATAGTTACAAAAAAGTGATGTATAGGTACGTTTTTACTACAATTCGATTCGCTAATAATTTTTTGAAGATTTGGACGAAAAACATGGTGGCAATACTTATAATTTGCGAATAATTGCGAAATAAGTAAGTTAACGAACGAATAGTAAGTAATAGTAGAGTGGCGGTCGAATAGGGTGTACCTTTGTAGGTATAGTAGGTACCACAGTATTATATAAGTTTCTAGTTTGAGCTGTGTGAGTCAGTCAGTCGCGAAATACCTATTTAATTACGATCGGCTTACAATTAATCTCCTTTTACAAAACAATAGACGCCAATCATGCCTTTATTTATTATGTTTGCGTATCATAAACGTGCCTAGAATAATGTATTTGATCCTTTTGAATCTGTTTATTATTTTAGCTTAAGCAAAGAACTTTATTTTCGTGGAATATTTGAAACTGTAACTACCACGCAGATTTTGCTTGAAATTGAAAGCAAACAATATGGTTTTGATTGTAAGTAAAAACTGGGGTAGGATGTTTTGGACTACAGCCGCCAGGGGTTTGTAGGGGTACGGAGTCAACCCAACAAAGAACCTCCAGTGTCCGTCCGCGGTTTAGCTCAGTTAAATTTGGCATGAATATTTATATTTGTTATAGTCAAACGCCGAAGCTCGTCCGACTCACACTTGGCCGGTTTTTTATAGTTTGACATCTATTCATCTTATTTGGTACGGCTGTAGAAAATTTGAGTTTAAAGTAGATTAGTACAATAAATAAAGTAAACAAACAAATTCTAATTACTTACCTCTCTAAAAAAAGAACCACGTTTAGGACGAGTTGTTCTTTCTAGTAAGTATTTTATTATTTTTAAATTTGAGATTTTTGCATTCACAGCTATGCTAATTTTATACAATACTAAATAATATATACACTAGAAAAAAATACGACTCGTAGATACTCGCACCAGATAAATTTTCGGACGGGAATCGAACCCGCGACCTTTAGATATCCGGTCTAATGCTCTGACCGCTGAGCTACCGCGGGTTAGATTCCTGTCTAAGAATTGATCTGGTGCGAGTCGTATTTTTTCTAGTATATTATTTAGTAGGAATTGTATTTAATTATTTCTCAGCGGATGATGGCATCCCTACTAAATTAAAAATATTCAAGTTTTTGTGGGGGCTGACGACTTCTCATAGGAAAAGCGAGAATCCAAATACTAATTGCCAGAAACATTCAAATTACGACTTACTCCAGTTATGATCCCTACTCCGTATTAAATTGAGCTTAATTAGTTTACTTCCCAGTGTCATAGCGACCTCGTAGCAGTCACACCACTACCGTAACTTCACGCGACGCTACGAAATCAACGAAACCATGTTCCGAATCGTTTTCACATTCTTGGTGTGTTCCTACGTAGACTGTGCGAACTACGAACGTTACGGCGAAACGGGTGCTACACTACCTCAATACTCGACTATATCTAACTTGTATAACCAATTCCCGTACAAAAATAACTACGGCAGTGACTTGGCGAATTTCCCTGAAGCGACGCGATATCCGAATTACGGTCCTGGACAGGTGACGCCGAAGTATAACGACCCTTTTAACACTGTCAGAACGAACGTTTACGACCCTTATAACACTGCTGGTAGAACGAATGTGTACAACCAGCAGCCGGGGTACGGGGGAGCTGGGTACGGAGGAGCTGGGTCCGGGGCAAATGGGTATGGAGGTGTTGGGTACAGTACTGAAAGGTACGGACAAGAGTACGGAGGATACAGCTCGTACGAAATGCCGTTTATGAAGGACATAAGGGATTATTGCGTTAATCGATCGCCGCAGACTGGTATCTGGGTGGACAGTTTGATGGGCATGTGGTATGGAGTGGAGTTCGTCCAGCATTTGGCTGGGGACTCCCGGGTGGATTATACGAGGACTTGCATTGTTGTACACATCGCCGAGCCGATGGACAGGGTGAGTACTTATCAAATTATTATTATTACTTACATACTAACGACCGCCCTCGCTTCGCTTAGGTGTAAACTATAGATTTTGGCCCCCTCCCTTCTCCCCACAAAATTTGAATTTCAAAAAATCATGAAACGCTTTATTATTTATGTTTATGCTCAGTGGCTGTAAGTATTTTAAATTTTCATGCTTCAATAATACAAAGACTTTAAGGCGAAGTTCCCCTTTCCATTTCCCTCTTTACCAAAATCCTTCCTCTGATGCTTACTAACAACCTTTCCAGACTATTCGTATTCCAAACATTAGTTTGATTTGGCAGTCGTCGATAAGTCGTAGCGTAGGCTGTTCGCTCTCTCTGTTATCATTTATACCTACCCGTCGTAACTTTTAAACGAATAGGTAAAATACGTAAGTACACCATAATATAGTGTACGTACATAGGTATAGCCAATAGCCATTTAACGACACTCAAAAGACAATCGATTTTGACAGTTAAGTGTATCTATGAAGGCCTGATAAGGTTAGTAAGGTCATCTGGCAAAAAGTCTCTCCAGGATTAAGAAACTCCATTAAATAATTCGGATTAATAATACGTCGACACTATCATAGTTGCCTATAAAAGCGTTGAAGATTCAGACGAACCACTAACTACTACAATTAGCCGCTCACTACATTCACATCTTGATCACTGCGGCGGCGTGCCCCGATCATCTATTGCTGGAGTACCATAGAATTGTATACTTTCAGACACGAGAGACGCTTTTTTTAATATTTTTATTTATCATTTAAATCTACAAACAATCATAATGTACCTATCTCTATTTGAAAAAAAATAAGCTTTATATTACACTAAACAATGAAAATGACAAAATGTCGAACTCTGAACAAAAGACGTAAAGTGATTTCGAAAACCGCCAATAAAATAGTAGGTACTAAGATAGAGAGATATTATTATAGGTACCTACCTACTTAAAAGTTTATTAAAATTTCCCATACACATGTCTATAATATATATAGCTATCGTTTCTTTTAAATTTCGTAAATGTAGGTATAACGTAATAATGAATTAGGTAACTTTATTTCATAACAAACCATGATCAATTTCTGAAAAATGGCATAGTTCTGGTGTAATAAATCCCATACATTACGAGTATGTAAATTATCCTGTCCGGTCACTTATTGATAAAATAAGTATTTAGTGATTTCCGTTTACTGATTAACAGTTTAAATAAGTTATAAAAAATAATTACTGAGCCATTTTGATATGGAAATATTAATTAAATGCCAACATCACCTACATAAAAAAATCTATGTCATGTATGTTGCGAGTGAATAAGTAGGTACCTCTATAAAAGGTTTTATTTTAAGCATTAATTGGAATAATGTCCTTGTGAAAGTGATACCTAATCTTGATAATGCGTTTAAAATGTAGAGTCAGAGTCATTCAATGTGTAATGTGTAGACTTGTAGAGCTATATGAACAAAAAATAGTCCAAAACAAATCTCATTTATCTCGTATAATGCTTAAGATTTTAAATTGTAAGTAATTGTTATTTTTTCAAACCCTGAAAAATCATTAGTGGAGTTCATCATTATGCAATTTTGAATGTAAAGTTGTTCTTTTTTTCGCGATTCACGGTTATTTATTTCCATTAGATACTTTTTCTTACTCTTTATGGAAATAATTTTCTGGTATACATCTATATTATGTATTATTATGTAAAATTTAAAGTCCTGCCTGACTGATATATCAACCCATAGAACTGCTGAACCTAATAGAGATGTAATTTTGCACATAGATACCTTATACAATGTAAGCATTTTTGGAAATTCGAATCCTAAAGGAGGTAAAATGGACTTTCATACAAACTTTCATCCCCTAAGTTTGTATGAAAGTCCGTCAGTTTCAAAGTTAGAATCTTCAAATTTAGTGTTTAAGTTGACGATTACACATTCATATTTATGTGTCTCAGCTTTTTTGTTAATTTCACCCCCCAAAGGGTGAAAAGGGGGATGAAGTTGTGTATGGAAAATCCTTCATTTTAAAAGTAAACAAGCAAAAAAAACCAAGTGAGCAGCCTCGTGCGAGGCCTGCCGCACGCGGTAGCCAGTAAACGTCCTGCCTGAGATGCAGCGTGCTTGATGGGGCCCTCCCGGCCCCAGTGATTATTACGTGATTACGTAAAAACGACTGATCGGATTTTGATGAAATGAAAATATAGAAACTTTTTATTCTGGTTAAAGGTTCCCTAAGGATTTTTTGGAATGTCCACGCGGAAGCTTGATATTTATATTATGGTTGAAGGTGTTATTTTAACGAGAAAAAATATGATGAGAACACTTTATTTTGGACCAATTATTGACCAATTATTATTGGTTGAGAGAGTTTCTAAATTTACATCCGTAATCGTTGTTACTCTTTGCTTACCATTTTTTTGAACCGGCGACCCACGGCACGGGAGTTCTGTAAGTAGTTAGGCGTGGGGTCAAATGTGATAACATCAAACCGAGTGAGTCAGTCGCTCGTGACTCTACTGACAGTCGGCGACGATCATTTAAGCGCAATATTTTGACGCACGCGCAGCATAAACTTTTAAAACACTTTCGAAATTTAAATCCGCGTAATGTGAACACGGTGATCGAAATTTTGAAAATGGAACGTTTAGTTTTTTATTTAACTTTAGTGATTTTTCCGCCGGTTTTGACAACCGAAGTTGACAATTCTACGGAACCAAATTCAAACATCACCTGTTTTCGGGAACACGTCTATGACGATCTGGATATAAGAAATGTATTAGGGAAGTGGCATGTGCTAGAACTGTATATGCATTTGACGACTGAAGGTGTTAACAGATATAAGAGCTGTCCTAATATTAATATTTGGAAACCTGAAAACTTTCCCAGGTCCACTTACGGGGTAAGTTTTTTAGTACTTAACACCTAAGTGCCTAATCTATTTACTTAATTTGATATAGCTTCATAAATATTAATTACTTAATAGATATACTTTTATATTATTATTAAATAAACGAAAAAGTGCAGATAAACTAGAAGATTCTTGTTTTCAGTCATTTAGGCACTAGGAACGTATCCTACGCCTTATCAAATGTTGTATATCCTACGCCTTATCAAATTTGTATGTCCTTCGGTGTTTAAATAAACAAAACCAAAGTTCCTTTAGCATCTTCTGTTCCAAAATCTCACAAAAAAATAAAAGTAACAATAAGATACATGCTTATTTAATTAACGTAAGGACATTGACAACTCAGTGTATGCCAATCCTTGGAGGCAATCCATCTTGAATTCGTGACTTATTGAAGCGTGCAATAGTAATTCGCAAGTGCCCGACAAAGACGACAAGCAAGGCTGAGTGAGACGTAGGTATTGTTTGTTTTTTTACGAAGGAAATAATGGGTGACTAAAACCAATGGGCAGGCACTGAAAAGTTATTCTACTTCCTATACTATCCTACTTACTATATTTATTAATATTTAATATTATAATTGTAAAAGTTTGTGGGTTTGGATGTTTGTTCCTCAATCACACAAAAACTACTGAACGGATTTGGTTGGAATTTGGCACACATATAGTAGATAACCTAGATTAAAACATATACTTTTTATCCCGATATTCCCACGGGAACGGGAACCACGCGGGTGAAACCGCGGGCGGCCGCTAGTTGGAAGATAAAAATAATATTCTATTAAAACATAATAATATCTAAGTATGAAAAAAGTTACATGAATGCGTTGGCATCAACAATAGGGATGTTGACTATTTTTTTTATTGTATAATAATAATAATAATAAATGTTTGGACAATTTCACACAGCGCCATCTAGCCCCAAACTAAGCAAAGCTTGTAATATGGGTGCTAGACAACTGATATACTACTTATATACTTTTTAATATGTTACATAAATTACCTCTCAAAAAAAGAAACATTGGTAAAAGAATTAATTCGCTAGCATGAAAACTGCCCGAGATATCACAGTGTGAAATGCACACAAATGGACTCGATCAAAAACGCTCCATACTAACGGCTCGCACGTTGTGACGTCACGCCTTGCAAGTTTGTATGCAACGCATAGGAAATTTGTTCAGCAGCTATATTAAATATTGTGTTTATCAAAATGGTTTCTTCGACAAATTTGCTATACATTTTACGGACTAATAAAAGGTATCATTTATTTTAATAAATTTTATACTTTTTAAATGGACTTGTCCACCCAACTTTGAAGGGTCATAAAACAAATAATATGCAATATATAAAACCAAGAGGTATACAACCTACTCTAAAAGTTTAATATGTTTACGATTTTAATTAGTATTTCGTTATTTTATTAATTAGTCAACATCCCTATTCTCAAGATTTCAACTGGATAAATCATCAAATCATAGATACCTAGTTGTAACAAAATAATCAAAACTACGCTAGGTAGTTTTAATATTAAGCACGCAGCTTATAAATTGCTAGCAATACTTTACAATGAGGTTTCTTAATGAAATACAGAAGTATTTTCGTTATTTGGCTAAATAAAGACAGATTGACACCAAAACCATAAAATCTAATCGAATCAAAACAGCTTTGGACATTATGTTTTTGATATAAGTGGTATGTTTGACCTATTCCAATAAAATGATTGATAGCTTTATTATGTCCCTACTGGAATGGAATGCCCCGTACAAGTCGGTCAGATAAATGGTTTGCGTATTTCCCGATGTTCGTAATAGTTCGTAGGTCATACAACAGTTAGTAAGTATTTATGTGCAATACGATACATCTTTTTGACCTATTAGCTACTTACTTAATAAAGTATATATATGACAATTATTGTGACGTAGGCCCCCGCCACTAATGTGGAACTTTGATTTGGATTTCCGAAACGGAATCATTCCGAACCCGACCCTGGATCATGAATTAAAAAGTCAGGAATTAATAGGTACTACCAAAGTCAAACAAAACTCAAATAATTTTATTATTGTACTCATTAATCCTTGATATACTTACCTATATGAAATTTATTGGATAAACAACATGCGCGGTTGTCTTAAGGGATTTTTGATTTTTATTTATTAGATTTTTTGATTTTCCGACGTTTCGGCATTGTTGCAGTTGCAAAGGCGCTACCGCGCTGGTGTCCATAATATCTCTACATATTTTATTCCAATGTACCTACTACGCGCGCGCGTATATAAACTCATGGTAGGACCCCTGACCTTATTGCATCGTCCGGTGTGGAGTGTCGAACTTCCACCCCTTTGCCACTCTTCCGCACAAACTGATGCGGATATTGACTGTAGGTATAAAACTACTGCAGTTCTCATAAATTGTGACAATGCATGTTGAACAATAACTTAAAATAGAAGTATACTTACAAGGGTTGAAATTCTGAAATGACTATGAATGTACCTAAGTATATTAAAATGCTGTAATGTATATAATACTCTAGGTACCTACATGTAGTACCGATACAATAACAATCTTATTTTTTTTCATAATAAACGACAAATACGCGTCGATACAATACCTTCTTTGTTGTTGATGTTTTTTTGTAGATTTGACCTTTATTTAGGTCAATACAGCAGCTTCCGTCTGTACTTACCTATTACAAGTAACTCGGATCATTTGAAGAGTTTTATTAATTTTACGAAAGATTTTCTTCCAGTTTTCGTTTGCTTATTTATGACAAAAAAGGGATTTATACTTAACCTACTTACCTACTCGTATGTATAAAAAAATACACTTCATAAAATATAGGTTTTTCTAATTTCCAGTAAAAGGAAACGTAAAATTCACTTTAGGAAATGACGAACTTGAACGATTGATTGATTGATCTAAATTATATCCAGTGTTCTATCTATATCTATTCTATTAATAATCACATATTATGATTCATAATCATTACCTCCTCAGCCAGACTATCGAATTATCGCTTGACTGGCTTCAACGACTGTAGGTGGCTTAGTCCAATTGTCCTCATTACTGATCTCTACAGAAACAGTCAATTTCGTTAATTAAGATTTGTCCTATAGTCCAGTACTTAATTGTTGAAGTCGTGACCCCGGGCCGTGTCATTCCCACCTACGTAGACATCTGACTCAACTTGCTGCACTGAAAGGTCAAATCACTCGACCTACTTAATCTGAGATATTTTTTTCTAGAGAAGAGTAGGTTTATTGGGAATTTTATATGACGCAGTCGCCTGTACTTTCATTTTACAAAACTCAAATAATTCCGAGTAAAGAACGGTCAAAAAGCCATAGATAAGATAGTTAAACCTCAAGACTTTTTCCATTTACAATCGTTTTTGTGGTTTCAGCTCTTCGATTCGTATTAATTATCTTTTGTTTTATATTTAGATTCGCGTGTATCATTTGTCATAATAATAACGGCGAGTAGACATAATTATAATGTTGTACAAAGATAACGCTTTTACCCGCCTACGGTTTATATTATTCAAATGTGACAATAGTTTATTAAGTTATGTTGAAAATTTATAATAAGACAAAAAAACAATACCTGTATAATCAGAATATCAGATACCTACCTACTCGTATTTAATTTTGCATGATGAGATTATTGAAAATAAGATTTAATTATCACGCCAATACAGTGAAAGAAAGGTTGATCTTTACTCTCCTCAAATCTAAAGGTCAACCTAAAAATTATTCGTTTTGTTTAGGGGAGTTGTCACCGATTCCATTAAAAGCTGCTTACCAAAAAAACTTGTAGTGAAACCGCCACAATTGCTTCTTCATTCAGGGACCTCGTCATGCAGGGTTACAAAGATAACAATAAAAGGTAACTTACGCAAACATGCAGTCCTTATAATGATCGATTTTCTTTTGTTTCAGCCGTCAACTGAAAACCAGCTGTTCCACGTGCAGCACTTATCGGCGTCCTTTAGGCAGAAGTACCGGCACCTGCGACTGCTGTGGGACGAGGCGGGCCAGACGAGCGAGTACTCGCTCTTCTTCAGGAACGACTCCGCTGGCTACTGGCAGGTTCACGATAGTCAGAACGGTGAGTTTATGGTCCAGTCACTACGTTCTTCAGATAGAAGTACTGGCACCTGCGACTGCTGTGGGACGGGGCGGGCCAGACGAGCGAGTACCTACTCGTTCTTCTTCAGGAACGACTCCGCTGGCTACTGGCAGGTTCACGATAGTCAGAACGGTGAATTTAGTTTCCAGTCACTACGTTCTTCAGATAGAAGTACTGGCACCTGCGACTGCTGTGGGACGAGGCGGGCCAGACGGGCGAGTATATACGCGCCCTTCTTTAGGAACGACTTCGCTGGCTTCTGGAATTATAGGTACCAGATTTGTGAAATAAAGCAATTTTGACTTTGACTGAGATTTTAGCATTCACAATGCTATTTTTATACAATATGTACTTAATAATATGGAAGAAATTCGACTCATCACCAGATCATATTCTCAGGCGGGAATCGAACCCGCGCGTTTGAAAATTTGAATGTCAAATGAATTGTCAATTTGAATGTCCCAATTTTAATCAGTTGAATGAGTTCAAAACTTTTCTTTTGTATACATTTCAGGAACCCTAGCGGGTAGACCAAACTATCAGCAGTTCACCGGATCAGTCCAAGTGTTGAAAGCAGTGCAGGATCATCTCGTGCTCAACTTTTGCCAAGAGGCCTCGCAAAACAGGCCGGCTCAACTCTACTCAGTTTTGTTCTCAAGAGAGCCCGGCACATTAGCGCGGTGGGAGATAGAGTCCGTACATAATATGCTTCAGAACAAAAAACTGTCAGTCGCTTCGAGAAGAATGGTGTGCGGGAATGGTGCGGAGAGACCTTTACAAAGTATTGTCATCTCAACTCTAACTTGTTTACTTGCATACGTGCTTGGAAAATCGTAGTAGAAGAAAATGGCAAACTCAAAGTCTGATGGTAATAATGAAAGTATTCATGAATTCTTCAAAGTTACTGTAAGTTTAACAAATATCGCGATGGAGTCATCGATCATACGTGTAGGAATCGAACGAATTACTAAATTGATTATCATTTATACCTATAATAATAGTCGGGCTTTAATAAAATTCTGCAAAATCGTCTTGCATCGACAAAATACACGAGATTTTACAATTCTGTATGATCCCCTCTGCTGTGTTTAGGTCGATCAATTGCATTTATTGCATACGCGTACCTATTTATCTATTGTGTAAAAGAATTAATAAGTAGCACTTTATATAAAGTTTTCAGCATTATTACTTTATAAATTCTGACATGAAAACGTAGGTTTGAGATTTCCTAAAATGTAACGTTTACAGTATGATGAATACTACTGCATTAAAAATTAACAGTTATAATTTTACAGTACCATGGACGAAATAATCTATGACCTACATTGCAATTTACTTAAAATATCGTAAGCGACTAATTTATAAAGTGTATTTTGCGACTGAGCTACCTGTCTACGTAAATAATGGTGTGATTTTTGTGACAAAAAGCGTTGTAAAATTCTTGCAAAATATTATTTAAACTCCGTCCCCGTAATTTTGATAATAATTATATGGATTGAAATATAGATGGTTTGTTCTCAGAGACACAATACCTGTTTGGAAACGTTCGCAGGCATACTTATATAGCTCTAATAATAGTCTACGAATTGAGTTTGTCAAACTTAGGTAGGGTATTATTCTCGGAATCAGTTCAATTGTCACCTTGAAGTTAGATGAAGGCTTCCAGCGAATTACCTACATACACTGTAACAAAGGAATGTCATGTCCGAGCAATGTTAATAACAGATGTCTACAAAAAATGGTACATGCGTATCTGATTTTGTTTTGCGAATGTTTTGACTGTAGACCAATAGAAAAACTTAAAAATTGGCTGTAAAAATACTAAAGAGTTTACTAACAAAGTATCGAAATCTAAATTATATTTAGGTACTAGACATTACTTAGTGGATTAACAAGATTAAGTTAAGTTATTTGGTATAATATGTTCGTGTCAATTTATATAAAATTTTCCCCAATATACTATTCCCTTTACTAATAATACTAATTATCTAAAGATTGTATAGCAGATGTCAAACTATTTGAGTTTGACATTGAAAAGAAAGTGACAAAACACTGTGTAACTATACCTTCATCTGCTATAAAATCTTTATTAGTAAGGGGGTATAATAGTATCTATGTTTAAGTTAACTCTGACCTAGCTAACTGCAAGGTTATAGTGTATGACAAAAGTTGGTATATGTTCTACGGTATTAGTGCCTTGTCATCTTAATAAAAATTATATCGTTTGATGTTGTATGAATGTTAAGTTCGTTACCAAAGATATTTATATTGATGTTAATAATTTATTTACGAGTCATTGAATATATTATGTATATTGAACAAAAAGTCTGTTTGTTTCTGAACCATTTGCGCATATCCCCTCTTGTTAAATTAAATAAAAAAAACAAATTTATATATTTTGTTTCTGTAAAGCAGTCGCTTTAATTAAAATATGTAGTTGATATTAAGCTAGCAATAACGTAGATATATTGTTGAACTAAGTATTTATCACGATTTGTTCATAGATCATCTTTTAATAGAAATGAACCTCAAATTATAATTATAGAGTTGGCTCATATAAATCCGGATTTACAATAAAATAGACTTACATAATAATCATATATCTACACCAATTCTTGATCTCAATAACGTAAATCCTATTGCCATGCGTGGCTTCCCGTCTCCGATTACAGCTAGGTAAATTATTCTAAAACAATTATTGTAAGTCACTAAGTATAGAGTTAGTTTTACTACAGACTAGCTTCCACCGTTCGCTCAGTTCTCATTGCAGTTTCCACAATTTCCGTTCAAAAGCGATCCACAACCGATCTGCCATAGTCAGTATAAATAAACAACCGATCCAGTTTATTTATAGTCAGTATAAATAAACTGGCTAGCAATTAAAATCCTCTAGTTAAACAGAAAGGAAACGAATCGAAGTTGTCGCACAGTCAGCTGTAAACACTGTTCATCCAATATGCGCGTATCTTGATCAAGCATTTAACGATGAACCCAATTAAATTTCGACTTTATTAGCACTGTATAAAGTTTTCATTTGCTGCCAATAGGTCTACTAAACCAAATGGGTATAGTTCACTCACTGGCGTATTGACGTCATAGAGATAGGAGGGATGGGGTGGGTCGTTCGTTGCAATGGCATGAGGCGACTGGTCAAGCAAACAAATTATGCACTTTATTTTTTTTACCAAGCACAATGTTACATCATACATCACGATTAAAGTTGGTATTTAATAGTTTTGGTTTCACTCAATTTCAATTAAGTAGGTAAGTACCTAATTTACTATACTAACCAAAGCCGTTACGGTTTCCTACCTTCATATGGGTTGATTATAAACAATTATACTGAAGAAATGAAGTTGTGAATAAATTATTTATTTATTTATACGTTATGTAGCGGTTGACCACTAGCGATAATAACTTTATCGACTTCTTTAGCTTTGTCCTTTACAAGATGACTGATAGTTTTATTTTGAGTGTCTGATTCTTTTGGTCTTTTTGAATCCTTGGTCTCCTTGTGTTCTTTGGTCTTTTCGAGTTCCTTGTGATCCTTAGGTTCCTTGGGAATCAATTTTACAATCTGGTGAGGGTCGGAGAAAATGATATTGTCCTCGTTGTCGAATGTAAGACCAAATAAATTTTTAATTTTTGCAACTTTCTTTAACACATGCTTCTTTTTGTCAACAACATAGATTTCGTTTCGACCACATAAATGTGCTACTCCTTTGTTGTTAATCGCAATAGCTCTAAACATTGTCGCCCCCTTTATATAAATGCGATGTTGGGTCCCCTTTTTTATCATGAACAAGCCTGTATCGTTAGTTATAAATGTATCATCATTTCCGTCTATGGCAAAGTGGTATATCTTCTCATGAATATGCCGCTGTATCTCCGAAGTGGTATTGGACATATATTTGTAGAGCTGTCTCTTCGGATAAGTGATGAAATAAAGGCCATCCTTGTAAAACAAATCCCATATGTTGACTTTCTTTTCTATCTGCACAACACTGTTAAAAGAATATCCCACGTGTTGCTTGTAAATACCATCACTACCTCCATAGTAGACGTAATTTTGTGTCTCATCAATAGCCGTTGCAAAACCATTTTTTACACCTTTGATTTGGTCGGGGACTGTAGATCCATTGACAGCATAACCGATTTCAAATGTGCTCTCATTTTGATGTCCACAGTTATAACTAAAGTACAGCACCTCATAGTTATACCACCAAGCATACGAAAGCTGGTATGGCCGATCTATTCCATTAATCATCACCTTTTGTAGATGAGCTGTTCCATTTACGTATATTTCGTTTTTCGCTTCTTCCTTATTATCAGCAAAAATGGTATTTATGGCACACAGTAAAATTATTAACTTCATCATTCTGTCAATGATGGTTCCTAAGCAGGAACTAAATTTTATTTTGTAAATTATACATTGATTTGACCTTATTCAAGCCAGATGGCTGGTTTGAGTTTCACATTTCATTACCAGATTGCCCGTAAAGTAGGTACATAATATTACAGACAGTTTACGATACTTATTCAGTTTTTTTGCAACATTTATTTAAACTGTGAAATAACAACAATCATTTTAAACTAATATAATATAATTATATAATCTTGAACTTGTGTGTGCGTTGTTTCCGAATAATATTGCAGTTTTCATAAGCATTGTTGCTAAAATTGAAAACAACTGGTACCAGGATAGCATGATCGCGAGTGTGTATGTTGGTCAGAACAGAGATATTATGTTCCGTCTCGCTTCCCAAATTGGCGAGGGAGAGTTCCACCCTCATTTTCCCCAACCCTCTACGGAATCGCCCAATCACGTGTTTGTAAATAACAATTCATTGATAAGTGACGACGAAAATCTATATCAAAGTTTACAAAATGTTATTTAACTCTTGACTAAGGTTTACCTTAAGTTTCAATATTTTACCTTAACTTTTCAGTGGATCTTCAATTCTTTTAAAATTTATTAATTATCTTTATAAGTTGTATTGTGTTCTTTTATCTTACAAATATTTGCAAACTAGGTAATCTCCTCGATGTTATGTGTGTCTGGTTACGACGGCGCTTTTTCCATTCATAAGTCGTCCGTCATGTTTTACGCCAGCGAAACGCGGCGACACGCGCCATACGAATAAATGGTTCAAAAGATTATAAGTAAGGGTAGGTAAGGTAGGTATAGGTACCTAAGTACTTAGTAGGTACCTACCTAATTTAAATTTTCTACAAAAAGATTTAGGAATTAAGGAAAAACATTTAGATTTTCTTCGTAAGAGGCCTTAACTAATATAATAGCTTCGACGAAACATGATATTTTTTTTTTATAAAAATTTCTTACAATAACTCCCAAATAAATAGTTTTTAAAATATAGGTAGAGGTCTGTAATCCAATAACTGTCACTATGTGCTCAATGTCTAGATCAAAAACATTATGATCAGCTGTTTATTTTTCTATTGCTTGCGCTGAACTTGAAAGCACATAACAAATATAGGTAACTTCCTGCAACCCCATGTTTTCCTGGTAACGACGTATTCGCAGTTGGGTGGTAGAAAAGTCTACACGAAAATTGTCGCTACTGCTTTCAGGCACACCAATTTGCTTGTAAGGAAAATCCTTATTTGCAATTTCGACTTCGAGTGGACAGTGGTCAAGGCAAGACGCGAAATTTCCATGACAACGTCGCAAAATCGTCAGCAGAGGTCGATTTGACTAGGGCAACTGAAAACATGAGGAGGTATATTTCCGCTGCTTGTTGCTAGGTTGCGACGGTTACCGAATGGTTTGGGTGGGGTGGGGTATGATTTTGGTGGAACGGGGTGGAATAGGGTGGTGTGGAATGCTGCCACAAATAATTTATCTCCCCGCTATCCTAAGTTCCTAATACTACGCGCAGTTTGTGAAATATTTTTGCTATTCTGAAACGACAGGGGCGTTCAAACTAGTCGTGATTGCGAAACGAAATGAAGAAGACTGTTTTGATTCTATTAATTTTATTGAAGTTATTATATTAAAACTTACTGAAATACACTTACTTATATTAATTGAGAATATTTAAATTGGAATAATATCTACAGTTGTACTGGAATCACACTTCACAGGCGCCAGCAGACGAGACAGTTACCGTACCCCTTACAAAAGTGACACCATCTCTGCATTCACAACCATCCTGTAAAAAATGTATCATGTTAAGGCGCGGTGGTACTGAAACTAGAGCGCCGCCACTACATTTTTTTTATTACTCGTAAAAAACGTCAATATTTAAAAAAAGCTCATGTAAATCTCTTAAATTGTCTCTAATATTTTTTGAATAACTATTCAACAGTTATCATTCATTCTGTAAGTTTTAAAATCCATAATTGCCAAAAGTGGCCACTTTGAGCTAAAATGGATTTTAAAACTTACAGAGTAGTTTCACTACTACAGCGCCTTAAGCATTATCACCAAATTTCAAGTTCATAAGTGAATGGGAAGTTAAAAAAAACCGACTTCAAAAAACCTACTTCTAAAAAGCAAGAAAAAATATTCGTAATAATAAAAATACGTCTATTGAAGTCGGGTGGGGCTGGAGTACAGATTCCTTTTTTTTATTCTTAAAGCCCAACCCGACTTCAATAGGCGTATTTTTATTATTACGAATATTATTTCTTGCTTTTTAGAGGTAGGTTATTTGAAGTCGGTTTTTTGTTCTTTTTAAACTATTTTTATTTTTTTATTTTTAGTGTAGGTACCTTGTAGGTAAGGTATGCTATAATATGTAGAAAAATCGGCTCAGACAAACGTAAGATAATCGCGGAGAAACATACATACGGGTCAAACGGAACCTCCTTTTTTAAGTCGGTTAAAGAACCTACACTTAAGTAAGATATCCCTCTTCCTACAAAAAAATAATTATCTTATTCAGTTCATAAACAAAGAAGTAATACGACCATTATCATCGAGGTAATTCATACTATTTTCGTGCTTTTTTCAAGATTACTTGAAAAGTACTGAACCGATTTCCAAATTTTAAAAAATGGGACCAACTTGGGAGTTTACCTAATGTAATAACGTTTGAATCATTTCTATCGGTCCAGCCGTCTTCGAGTAATCGGTGGACATACACAAAAAAAAAACAAATATACAGACGAACATAGAACTTTCTCCTTTTATGGAAGTCGGTTAAAAATTTAAAACATTAAAAAACCCGCCTGCATAAAAAGACAAGTCGACTGAAAAGATGGAAACAAGATTAAATAAATATTAAAGGCAACATGTCATAATAACATGCAGTCGGAGGCATGCATAAAGAAAGTGACATTATGAATGATTGAATTATATGCCTCCGACTGCATGTTATTATGACATGTTGCCTTTAATATTTATTTAATCTTGTTTCCATCTTTTCAGTCGACTTGTCTTTTTATGCAGGCGGGTTTTTTAATGTTTTAAATTTATTTTTTTATTTATCTCTTTTTAGTTATTATATATTACGGTCATGATATACCTTTTTGAAATCCTTATAATAAGCCCTTTAATTTGACACCCATAATTCTAAAAAAAAAATTTTTTTTCAGTATAATAGCACCGTACAGCCGCCATGTTGGTTTTTTTATAACGCCACCTTCTTAAGAACACTTGGGCTGAAAAGACCAATCTAACGATATCTTAATCATAGAAATCCGTTCAGCCGTTTGAGAGATATGAGGTAATAAAGAATATTACATACAAACATACATACATACTTACAAACATACAAACATACTTACAAGATACGCGCGAAACACATAACCCTTTCTTTGCAGTCGGGTAAAAATACTTCGGATCAATGAAAAAAACCTGACTTTAACTTTGTTTTCCTTTTTTTTTATAACATAACGAATTCTGAACAATGATATATAAAGACGGATGGACAGACATACGGACACATAAGTGACAGCAATAGGCTTCGTTTTTCCCTTAAAGTATGGAAGATAAGATACTTACAAAAATACTTTCAATTGAATTGCAACTCTGATTCTGCTCATAGAACTGCACTTTCTCCAGATTGTTTCTGATGATCTCCCCCGATGATTTCTTCATATCATCGCATACTAACAGAGTCGGGACCAATCCATGATGGTATTTTTTTATCGTCAAATGGTCCGAGTGTATATTCTCAACGACATCATGGCTTCCAAAAATTGCTTCCTCCAGATATGTACAGTATTTATCTTCTGAATTACAAAATCTGTTTACGTTATTGTTCGTCGTTTTACTAACGGCACCATTCGTTTTCTTGGATTCAGTTTCATCAAGATAGTTCTGGTAAAGGACACTGGTAGGACACTGGCTCTGTTTTCTGCGAGACTTCCTAATTTTGATGTAGAAGTCGGTTAAGAATTGGAACTTGAGGAAGTAAACGAAGCCATCGGTGATGCTGGCTGAGCCACTTTTGTTGCTTTTGTTGTGGATGAAGCAAAAGTGTTTGGCTGGCGTTATGCCGTAAGAGTAACCTGGAGGGGAAAATTCATAATAATGATAACCATTTTGACCTCGTTTAATAAATTGGAAAAATTAGGAAAACATGGTTTGCGCGGGTCATATTTTTATATGGAAAAAGTAAAGTTGTAGCCACCAAAAATACATAGAGTATATATACTTTTACAAACCATAAGTGAAAATTATTTTAAAAAAAGAACGGTCTACAACTACAACAACCTAACACTTTAATTTAATTCTTACTAACTTTAATCATGAACTAATTTTAATCAGACACTAACTTTAATCAATACGACAATATTTAACACTGAATTAAATATGAGAGAGCACTATAACGCCACAAAGAAACGTTCGTAGCATCCAAACGCCGCGCGCAGAATGAGGCCGTGCCGCAGGTGACGCCGCCTATTATACAGCGCCGCTCGGCCGGGGCTTGTGAGTGGGGGAAGTTGCTAAGACGGCCGTTCCTGGCAGCTGAACGTCCTCGTCAGCTTGACTCTCGTCTGTCCTTGGCGTTTGGTTGGGGACCAGCACCACAGCCTCATCAGCATCAGCCGATGGTACCGGGTCTTCGCTAGGCCTTGGCATGTGGTCCTCGTCAGACCTTGGTGGGTGGCGGTCCTCACAGACTACGATGACGTGGTGGTCCTCGTCGTCTGGCTGTTCATCTAGAACACACACTTAACAAAAATAAGCAAACATGTTTTTTACCTTTTTATTAGTTTTTTAGCACCGGTGACCCACCGCGGCACAACCACAAGCGTGCACTCAAGTGATTGAGACACGATAAGCAACCAGCGCAAAGCAACTAAGCCAAAACGTCATTCGCGATGAAAGAGTGAAAGTACTCAATCATCGACAATGACGAATTCATTCCAGCACTACATTAAGTAGGTAGGTTGGTAAGGTTCATGTTACCATCCGGATCCGGCAACCCATACTGAAGCTCCAGATGATAACACAAACAAAACTAAATACCACAATGTCGGGGTCAATTAACTGCCACAATGTAGGGGCATAGGGGATTGCCACAATGTCGGGGCACAAGATTTTGCCATAATGTCGAGGCATTAGGGAACTGCCATAATGTCGAGGCATAAAGACTTTGCCATAATGTCGAGGCATTAGGGAATTGCCATAATGTCGAGGCATAAAGAATTTGCCATAATGTCGAGGCATAAAGAATTTGCCATAATGTCGAGGCATTAGGGAATTGCCATAATGTCGAGGCATAAAGAATTTGCCATAATGTCGAGGCATTAGGGAATTGCCATAATGTCGAGGCATAAAGAATTTGCCATAATGTCGAGGCACTACAGACTTGCCATAATGTCGAGGCAATCACTCACACTTCCGAAGAACGCTTCGCACGCATCCGGCGTCCACTCGCCGCGCCACAGAACCATGTGTTCAGCAGCAGCTTGAGTTTTCTTGCCGTACGAGCCGGCCAGCAGCTCGAGCTCGTAGCGCTGATGGGGCAGCGCACGCAGAACCTTGTAAGGCCCGCGCATACCGGAGTCCAGCTTGCCGGTACTTTGTGTGGCCTTGCTCACGAAGACTTGATCACCCACGGCGAAACTGCGTGGCTGTCGGCGATCTTCGTTGACGTAGGCGTCCTGACGCTGTTGATTGGCAGTCAAGAGTTCAGTCGCCCGCTGTCTTCTGAGGGTCATAAGAGCTTCCCGTTTAGGTTGGCAATCACTTAGCGCTACATCTCGCGCCAGTGTCCTAATGGCAGCGTCGCAGCATCAATGCCCACTAACAACTGCAGGGGTGAGGCTTGTGTTGTAGCTTGCCTCGTGATACCCTTTTATAAGATAAACATAATAAGGCAGTGATTAACATATTTCGTAACAAAAGATCTTAAATTTGGAAACCAAAAATGTCGTAAAATAAGATCGGTGGTTTTATCGACGCCAATATGGTCGTGGTCATCATGAAAAACCCGAAGCAAGCTCAACCTGTGACCCTTAGGGATGAAGCATAAGAGTCGTGGCTCTTCACCTGTAGGTTATGTTTATAAAATAAAAGTTCATTTTTAATAAAATACCTGTTTTGATCTAATTGCCCTTTCCTTAGTTTAGTCATCAACTCCTGCGTCTCCACATCAGCAGTTTGAGCAATCTTTGCCCAATTGACCGGACTGCGTATGTGGGAGACTTGTGCTGGAGGATTCCTACTTAAATAATCAGCATGTTGCATCATACAACCTTTCCTATGCTCGAGGGTGAATGTAAAACCTTGAAGGTAAACCGACCAGCGTGCGAAATTGGCGGACCTCTAACGTTAGTAAGTCGATTTTACTAGAGCTTCTATTTTCACAGGGCTCGGCCGTACCTGACCCTTACCTATGAATAATAAAAAATGAACTTGAAAAAGTTTTAATTATTTCTAAAAGGCGGTCTTTACCATGCCCAGTTAAAGGCGTCTTGATAGATTCAACTTCCACGGTGTTCACGTGCTGCACCGTTGTTCATTATTAGTCCGTATGTAAGTCAGTCCCTTTCGGTTTAAAACATCAGTGCCAATTCAAGTTGGCGCACTAATACATTCATAAGGGGGCTTACCATCAGCAAATAAGAAACCGTTCAGTTCAAAAGCAGGCCTTAAACAGGACTGCTTATGGCCTGCTTTCATACTAACCGTTGAAGTCATAGTACGAAAAAGTAAGGCAGTTCAATATAAGCCCTGCTATAAGAGCTCGTAGTAAGGCCACAGGTACAACATATAAATCAACTTCTAACTAGCAGTGACATAAGAGGCTGCCTTAATCTCCTGGCTTCTTATGCTACGCATTTAACGATAGGTTGGAATTTTATTAAAATTAAAATGCTTCAAAACTGATTGTTTTACAAAAAGTACACAATTTGGTTGACCTGTTATTGTCATTGGGTGGTAAAGGAACTGAGTCGTATCAGTTTTAGACTTTTTAGGGCAATGCCATTCTTGTGACCAAACTTGCCACAAATGAGACACTTAGAGTTGTCTCCAAACCTAGGTGCATCTCGCTTACGCGATTGCATCGGCCCTATGTGGCTTGACGGACGGACAGCATTGTTGGAGGCTCGAAAATCATCATCAAAAATCATGTTTCGGTTTAACATATACCAATAGGAAATAAGTCCTTTGACAGCAGCTTAGCATTGGTATCACCACATACCAAAATCATGTATACTCGGTTCAAATGAAGAAATATAATACTTATGAGACCTTACTTGCATCAAGGATGAAAGAGCTCCAACAATCCTGTCCGCCACGCCTTTGTCTGCGCTGGTACTAGCGTCAGCATCACGCACTGTACCCAAAGTCGCCCCATCGGTAACGCCGGAACCCTGCTCGCTGGCGAGGGTTGGCGCCACGATAAGCGATGGCGTCGGCGTATGATCAACAACGACCACGAAGATGCGACGGACTATCAACCGTTGGCGTTGTTGTAGGTTGTTGTAGCCTATTTTCGATAGCATCTAATCTAGTGAGAATTCGATCAAACACCACATCCTGTAAGCTCTCGCGGCGGTCACTTGAGCTATTACGGCGATCGTGAGTTCTACTTCGCGAGCTATGCGAAGCATTATGACGTCTATTCGAAAACTACTTTTAAAGACACGTGGCACGCCTTTTTCTTTACAAATGTTCACGAAAACTTATACAAAACACGTGGCACTTTAATAGAATACTCACGAAAACAACTTTTACAAAACACGTGGCACTTTAATCGAATACTCACGAAAACAACTTTTACAAAACACGTGGCACTTTAATCGAATACTCACGAAAACAACTTTTACAAAACACGTGGCACTTTAATCGAATACTCACGAAAACAACTTTTACAAAACACGTGGCACTTTTAAAACACACAGAGCACTACTTTTAACACGAAAATTAACTTTTGGATGGCAAAACAAGCTGGTAGAACGCGTAGTGAATCCCACTTCGGATTTTACAAACCATAAGTGAAAATTATTTTAAAAAAAGAACGGTCTACAACTACAACAACCTAACACTTTAATTTAATTCTTACTAACTTTAATCATGAACTAATTTTAATCAGACACTAACTTTAATCAATACGACAATATTTAACACTGAATTAAATATGAGAGAGCACTATAACGCCACAAAGAAACGTTCGTAGCATCCAAACGCCGCGCGCAGAATGAGGCCGTGCCGCAGGTGACGCCGCCTATTATACAGCGCCGCTCGGCCGGGGCTTGTGAGTGGGGGAAGTTGCTAAGAATACATACAAAGAGATTATCCAGTAGCTACTAGTATTATATTGCGTATAAACCTCACAGAGAATTGTAAAAAAAAAACAGAATATCATCAAAAGCACTTGTCGCGGGTCATATTTTTAGCGATAGCGAAAACGTATTGAATTCGACAACAAAATACACTTTAACGTAGGTATAATCCGCGCGCGATGAGAATGGTATAATACCTTTTGGAACTGAGACGCGCACGGTACCGCTAACGCGGCAGCGCGGCGCTGTACACTACTGATTTACAGTCATTTTCAATTCACTTTGACAAGGTCCCTTACCATTCTCATCGCGCGCGGATTATACTGTGAAGTTGCTCCAATAACTTTTTTTCAAGAAAGATAATTTTGCTACAGATAATGATGAAAACACAACAAAAAGTGCGGAAGTGAGGTTATTTTCCATACTCTTTACACGTAAAGAAAAAGACAGAGACAAATGTTTCCGCATAACCGAGCCTTAAAAAAACTCACAAAAAACCATAGACTTAGAAAAATGTTCGCTACGCTCAAGTAGACGGACTATGGTGCGAGTGAGAAACCGATTCTTACGGCTTATGCGATGTGTGAGAAAGAGTTAAAACAAAATGACAGCAGAACCTGGCTTGCCTTCATTTATCGTCTTTTATCATCTTGTCAAAAAGCGTCCACTTGATTATTTTGTGATTTTGATTGCGATCGGGTCGATTTGGCTATTATAACTATATAAATCAATAATGATGTCGTGTTCTGTATTGAATTGTAATGTTACTTACGACAATATCCCAAATAAATACTCATTTCACAGGTAAATATGATTGTACAATTACCTTTTTCATATTGCTTATTTTAGTTGAATATATTCCCAAACAAACTAAGTGATACACTAATATCATGCTATTAACCGTCTATTTTCTAAATAAAAGCTGATTTCTAAACATTATGTGTTAGATAAAAAGATATTATGTCCGTGAACTTGAGAAAATACGACGTAGTGATTGATCAAAAATTATCGATATCGATACTCATGTCGATCATTTCCATTAAAACTTTGTTTGTCTTTGTGAACACTGATAGTTTTATTTAAAGCTGCTTTTAACTGTGAAACCGTAGGTACTCTGAATTCAAATGAAAAAAAATATTAAAATCGTTTGCTATAAGACGCTTTATTCTGCTCGTGGGTGTATTTACGAGTGGCAGCGAGACGCGTGGATACCCCCGCTGGTTGTCAGTTTTGTTGAAGAGTAGACATGTCACATGGTACACCAGCACCCCAGGGTACAATCAACGTAAGTATTTTATTAGGATTTTTTTGTTATTTATATTTTAAGCGCATTTATATTGTTTTTTTGGTACCTACGAATATTATGATAGGTGGTGTGATAACCGTATGTAAATAATTTTTTAACACACTTGCTCGTAAAGTGAGCCCTAATACATCGCTTTTAGGGCCATAAACCGAGCTATAACAAACGCGTGCAATAATATATAAAACACTAGTACGTAATAGAATTAACCCTACAAAGTCAAATTAGTACCTTACTGCAAGTTCTATGCGAGTAAACAGAGCATTCCCAATTTAGCCGGGTAATACAGTTATTTTTTTTAGTAACAACAAAGAGGTTTTATGCTGCTGAAAATTCATATACATTTTTGGAATTAATAAATTTGTAAGTCCTTAATTAAGTCAAACAAATATTTATTGTTATCAAATTATTAATAATATTTTGTTATAAAATATTAAAATATTAGCATTCTATCACTTAAAATTATAATTTTGAAGTAGGCTGTATGCTCACTCACCCCTTTGTTCGCAAAATGTTCTTGCGTTGGGCGTGTGAAAAAAACATGCGCGCCTTTTCCCATGATTTATCATATTTTGTTTTTGACATAAGTATTTGTTGCTGTGTGATAAATTACTTTGTTTTTTCCTCACAAATGTGTTGAAAAACGTCGTATGAAACTCGTGAGCTCTTGCTTATTGCACACTCGGCTGAGTTACGCCCTCGCCTGCGGCTCGGGCTACAACCCGCAGCCTTGTGTGCAATGAGCAACCTAAGCTAACTTGTCTCATAATGTACTATTGTTTTTTTAATTTTTAATTTAATTTATTTATTTATAGTCAGGCATCGATGGCCCATAGATATATACCTTAAAAACTAAACATATATAATTTATATTTTTGTACAACTACTACTCGCAAATGTGTTGAAAAACGTCGTATGAAACTCGTGAGCAATAAGCAAGAGCTTTTTGCACAGTCGGCTGAGTTACGCCCTCGCCTGGCGTAGTGTGCAATGAGCAACCTAAGCTAACTTGTCTCATAATGTACTGTTATACAAAAAGTAGCGAACTGAAGTAGGTTATTTTTATAAAATTGTTCTCTTCAGAGGATAATAATGACACCTAAATATTTCATTGAAGTTATACTACTTTATTACAATGATTAAATCTTGTTTTTGTTTTATTTATCAGAGCTAGGTATACATTATGGTTATCGACAACCCAAAATGGACTTGAGCGCATCTCTAAAATTCACGCACACGTTTAAAAAATTACAAACACTAGCTCATGTCACTTTTGGTGTCGCCGCCAAGCGAACTCTGTCCGTCTATTCGAGTGGAATATTAAGTTTATGCAAAAAACTTGGTTGCAACTCTAGCACCTTTACAATTATAATGTTACCAAAATTACTAGAATTAATACTTACCATATTTGGTGTTGTTATGCGAGCATGGAGTGAGGAGCGGTGAGTGCTCAGCCCTGGAGGCAGGTGCGCTGCGCGTGCGACAGAAGTTGTTGCTGTTCCAAGTGGTATCCGTGTAGGGAATGGAGTGGGAGCCGGTCTCCACCGACTGCTCCCATTTGGTGGACTCCCGCAGCGAGAAGAAGGTTAAGGTCACCACGGCCTGTAAAAAAATATGGAGGAAAAATTATAGTCTTTCATTTTTTCTACTCTTTTGCCCTTGCTTGCACCTCCTTAGTACGTCTAGTAAGGGTTAGACTTAAAAAAAAAATATGCAATCTTATATTGCGAAAAGTGGCCGAGACACATTTTTCAATTGCGCACTCAGATTTAAGAAATCTTGAGAAAACATGAAATGTGCGAGCGAGAGAGCTGCAGTCAGCGGCAAAATCGCTACGGGCTCTTAAACACTGACCATTGTGAAGCACGCAGCAGCGCAGAGAGTAGCGCACAGTGGGAACCCGTAGCGCTGTGATAGCGCGCCGCCCAGCGCCGGGCCTAGGACTTCGCCAAGCGAGTAGCAGCACGACCAGACGCCGGCGACCGCGCTGTAAGTCGCCAGAGCTTCGGGGCAGCCACCTTCATAACTGAACAAAACAAACAGGGTGTTAAAACAACCAGCAATCCTGGATATGGTAGATAGGGACCATCAAACATGAACAACTTTAAAAAAATCTGCTGTTTCATACAAACATTAATAACGAAAATATCAAAATGTATGAAACAGCTAATTTTTTTTGCAGTTTAAGAGTTGGTCCCATACTAAAAGTTATTCAGTTTGACAGTCCTTATTTATTGTAACACCCTGTATATAATGGGTGAATAGTAAAATTTGCCTTAAGTGTAACGTAAAAAGGCACCAACCAATACCCTGCCTAATACAGGATAGTTAGTAGTACGTTAGTATACCCATCATACATGGGAGTCAACTTGAGATCAAAATCCTACTAATATTATAAATCTGAAAGTTTGTGGGTTTAGATGTTTGGATGTTTGTTATGTTCCTCAATCACGCAAAAACTACTGAACAGATTTGGTTGGAATTTGGCACACAGATAGTAGATAGCCTAGATTAAAACATTGGATACTTTTTATCCTGATATTCCCATGGGAACGGAAACCACGCAGGTGAAACCGCGGGCGGCCGCTAGTTGATTATAAGTACTTAAACCACCCCAGTAAAAAAAACTTACAATGCGCGGGCGCATAACTTCGAGCGAATAGGTAGCCCGTATTGGTATTGGTAGCCGTATACAAAAATCAGTATTAAATCTTTACTTACATTGAGCTGGTTAGAACGCCTTGAAAAGTTGGTAGTAATGTTAAAGCTACTGATATTCCCAATATAGAGAGCGCCACTAAATCTAACCAAAGATCACTGAAAGAAGCAAATAATTATTAGTTAACAAAATAATCCTTGAAGGCAAATCTTCTTTGCTAAATAAGTTCTGCTTACCGTGGAAGTCCAGGAATAAAAGGACAGGGGCCAAGCAATAATAGTCCCAAAGTTGATAAAAATAGGCCCCATACCATCATGCACCAATGATTGTGAACCCTGAAAAATTTACTTCAGTTAAAGTGCTCTGCGGTTACATACTGCGGAAACATTGATGTAAATGTTTAGCAGTTGCATTCACTAAACTCTAAAACGTGTAACAGAATTAATAGCTAAACCAGAATATGTTAGTTGGGGACCAGACCATCAAAATGAACAACTTTTCTATGCGCTATGGGACCAAGTCTGAAATCGTCATAATCATAAAAATAAAAATAATCAGCTGTTTCATACACTTTTATTTTCGTTATCAGGTTTTGTATGAAACAGATTTTTTTCGCGGTTTCAGAGTTGGTCCCATAGTAACATAAAAGTTGTTCAGTTTGATGGTCCCTATCTACCATATTCTGGTTTAGCAATTAATTCTGTTACATGTTTTATATTTGGATATTGCTAGTAATTTTGACCATTAACTAGATTACAAAGTTTTTCTTATGATCGTAATGACTTACCTATCAGCGACCCATCCCCAAATCGGACTAAAGATCCCGTACAGACTGGAGAACAGTAGGAATATGAGCCCTATTTGTTCCGTAGTAAGGTTGAACTGGCGCAGGTGGGGCTCCAATGTGGGGTCTAAGAAGGCCCACGTGTTGGACACTATCACGATCACGAGACCCGTGATTATTATCGAAGGTATCTTGAATAGGCTAAGTATGGATGCTGATTTTGAGCCTACGGCGAATTCTGGAAAAAATAATATTTTCATGTACTGGTTACCTAATAAGTAATTTAAACTAACTAACCCAGTGTGAAATCAGGAAAGTGAATTAGTTTTTCCACGCATTTTCAATAGATTTTTTTTATATATTTTGACTGATTTACATAAAATAAATATCTATAAAAACTATATTAGGTTCTATAGGTAAGGTATCGTGAAAATTAAAGGACTCCTACCTTCACAGTCCGTAAGTAGAAAGAAATTGATAGGTACAGTCAACACCATAACTATACCGAGAGCGTAAAATGGTAGGCCAAATCCCCCGATCTACCTGAAACATAAAACATTTACATCTTAGGAAAATGTCAGCAAACGAAAATTTGATGTTTTTTGAAGTTTTGAAAATTTTATGTACTTGAAGTAGGAATCTTTGTTAAACAAAATAAAAGGTTGTTTACAGAAATACGCGTATACATACCAAATAGACTAGTATTAGAAACTGTCCTGAAGACAGCACGTTTTAGAAAGAATAGTTATGCTATGTGTATTAAAATATTCAATAAAATTCCTGACCATTTTAAAGATATTCCGATTAGTCGCTTTAAATTTCTTCTTCGGAAATGGTTGTTGGAAAAGGCTTTTTATTCGATTAAGGAATTTCTGGAGCATTAAATATGTATATACCTATATGTCAATATTAGATCACATTTTTTAATTTTTTTTTTCATTGTATTCATTGACATTGTTTTAATTTTTTAAAGTTGACATAAATTCATTATTGGTGAATGGGCTGAGAAAATTGCTCAATGTTTGTGAGTCCTATGCTGAGGACCATGGTCTAAGGTATAATGAAGGAAAAAGTGAGTTTATGGTAATTAGAGGCAATAACAAAAAACCTGACTTTATACCACCTGTCTATCTTAACAAAGTTCCTTTGACCAGAGTCTCACAGTTCAAATACCTAGGCCACATCATTAATGAAACCTTGTCTGATGATGAAGATATTGAAAGGGAGAGAAGAGCGCTGTCGGCTCGGGCTAATATGTTGGTTCATAGGTTCGGTGGGTGTACAGTTGAGGTAAAACTCATGCTTTTCAGAGCCTTTTGTCAAAATTTCTACACTTGTTCTCTGTGGACCAACTATTCTCAGCGGGCCTACAGTGCTCTCAGGGTACAGTACAATAATGCCTTAAGAATGTTATTAAGATTGCCTAAATTCTGTAGTGCATCAGGCATGTTTGCTGATGCAAGGCTTGATGATTTTTATGCAATAATGCGTAAAAAATCTGCATCTCTTGTGAACCGTCTAAGGCGGAGCCCAAACGCTGTGCTGGCGCAAATTGCTGACAGCCCGGAATTGCCTGTATTGGGGAGGTTGATAAAACTTCATGTGCTGGACTTTAACATAGCTGTAAGAAAACACTAACAGTAGCATAATACTAATCATAGTTTGTAAAATGTCACTAAACAATTATTTATATGGACAAACTTAGTCTGAAATAAATGTTTTTTTTTTTTTTTTATTATTGATATTTTTTAATTATTTTTTTGACGTAGGTAGGTACTTATTTCGTTTGTTTAAGCTGTTGACATTTCGAATATATTTTTATGACATTATGAGTGGTAAAACTGTGTAATCCTTATTTTATTATTTCAATTAATTGTGTTATAAAAGTTATAAATTCGCATGCTATGTAAAATGGCTAAATAGGTTAAGATACTATTTTTATTTCGAACATCTGAATTGTAATCACCCTATTTACAGCAAATAAAGTTATTTGTATTTGTATTTGATAATAGCTTTATAAACTAACGTTATTTACGTTTTTTGGCCTACTAATAAGTTTTCTAAAAGTTAGATTTATGTACGTAGCTACCTAGCAATTTTTATTTATCCAGACAAAGAGCCTTTCGATCCAAAGCAGTCACAAAAATATCATAAATATAGGTAAATTATCACTAAGCATCATCATTTGATACATTTTAAAGCAACATAACTAGGTAAGTACTACATACGCATATAAAGAGAGACCTTGTCAATGCAGGCGGTTTCCGCAACTCGACGTCTTTTGCGCCTATTTTGCGTTGAGCGACCTAAAGAGAGACCTTTAATAGGAATTAAAGCTAATAAAACACATACCGTATACAATAGCCCGCCAATCGCCGGTCCGACCGACATCCCTAGTCCGACAAACGTTTCTAGTATGCCCAACACCGACCCTATGCTGTCGGGGAAGGCATTCACTACGAACACATAGCTGGCAGTCGAGTATGCGCTAGCACCAAGAGCCTCCAAGCCTCGTACCACGAAGCATAGCCATAGGAACGTCGTCGAATCTTTTATTAGAGCTAACGTACTGAAAATAATGAAAGTCACTAAAGTTAGGTAGGTATAGGTACTTACCTAACTATAGATCTTGCATCTCACGAATACGCGCGTCAAGACCCTGAAGGCAATGCAATAAGGTTGAAACTTGTTAAATTCACGCGCATTCGTGAATTGCAAGAACTATAACAAAATGTACTTGTTTGTTTCATTTGTTTTTGTATAAAAGCATCAAACTTAAAGACCAATAAAGAAATGTAAAAGAAAACGTCACGTGAGGAAAAGGAATGGTAAAAGATACTATATGACAATAGCAAACTGAAAAGTTATGTAAGTAACTTACCCAAATAATACGTTACATGTTCCAGCCACAAACATTCCAGATATAAACATGAATTTTGCTCCGACTGATGGTAACTGCAAATATTTGATAAGATTTTATTAATTAAATACGCAACACGTTTTAGCTTCGCATGGGCTACATAGCGAGATTACAAAAGTCTGTTGATTTGGGCCAGGTACTTGGCCGAAACGCTCTGGCTTTTGGAGTAAAAATTTTTACTCCAAAAGCCAGAGCGTTTCGTCCAAGTACCTGGCCCAAATCAACAGGTTACTGGAGTAAATTTTATGAAAAAGTGAGACTACAAAAGCCTGTTGAACTCGGCCAGGTTCTTGGACGAAATTAACAGGCATTTGTTGTGATTTTTTTACTACAAAAGCTAGAGCGTTTCGGCCAAGTGCCTTGCTAAAATAAACAGTGTAGAGTCTGTCTGCACTGTGTTGTGTAGGTAGACTATACCTAGTTTTGTCTTTATTTTTTCATGTTTTTTGTGCCTACTTTACCTACCTTTAAAAATACTTTACAAAAAACTTTATTTTATTTTCTACTTCTCGCGCTTCTACATAGGTATTAGTTGAAAAAAATAAACTGAAGTTATTTAAGGTGCGATCTATTTATTAAAGCAATCAATATCTAAAACTCGTCTTTTGTCGTTGCATGTATTAAATAGAACTTTATTAATTCTCGCGACCGCCCGCGACTCCATCCGCGTGGATTTTTCCGACTTTTTCCGTAGATTTTCCAAAAAAATACATTCATTCTTACATACTTAGTTCTTTGTCCTGACGACGTAGGACGGTAAATATAAATGGAAATAAGTTAATAACAAGTTCATAATTGAAAAAAGTAAGTCGTCCTCTCAACTCCTCTCCAAATAATTTGCTGTGCTCTATTCAGGGTCTACAATGTACTTTGTTATTTTTACCTACCTACCATCTTGTTATCATTGTGGAATGCAATAAAGTGAATTGAATTGAATTGAATTGAATAAAGATACGACTGCTAAGGAGGTTCTCGACACGTTCTAAATACTAATTAGTAAAATCCTCCCGGGAACTGAGCCATATTACCCTGATTCATCTAGAAATTACACTGTTCGGGGTTATAATCGATAAGTTAACCTACAGGGAATCGAATGTTCCAAATATTACTATAGTAACTACATAGATACCTAAGTCTATATATAATAGACTGTCGACTTTAACTTAGTTAATAATTAAGTAAACCCGCTAAGTTAGAAGCTAATAGGAATTTCAATAAATTAAATAACGGAGCTACGTAAAGTACCAGTAATTATATATTCTGTGCCAGTAGGTGCAGTGAGTTGCACAAAAGTACCAACACCATCATAAGGTAAACTTTGCATTAAAAATATAAAAAATGAGCCTACGCACATTTCTAGTTTGATTTTCAACCGTAGCGAACTAAGATGATCTTGCAATTACTTCTTGTTTTGTCTGATCTTGCTTCTGTTTCCATAAATGTAATTGTTTTACCTATCGCATTTCTTAATTTTTCATATTGTTTGCTTTTAAAGTGTTGATTAGTAGTTGATCTCACAACTGCCTGTCGATTCTGAACCCAAACTAGCATCTCACTTCAGTACCCTTAGCACGAACAGCTATCGAGAAAAAAACGCACGTAAAATTACTCGATAGACAATTCTCTATGGAAAATTTCATTTCGCTTATCGGCGATAGATGGCGTTGTACAAATTTCCAATACAAAATGTATCTATCGAATGATTTTACGCGAGTTATTTTTTTCGATAGCTGTTCGTGCTAAGGGTACAGACCTCACTTCACTTAGTGTGAATTTTTTTATTAGAAATTAGCTGAATTTAAGCTACTTTACCGATTGCAAAAGGTTTTAGGTGGCTATACCGTAGCTATCTAAAATCTTTTATGATTAAAAAACAGCCTATCATAATCTCATTTCTTTATGATAAAATTCGAAGTGATATTCGAAGTTAGATTCCAGTTTGGTTACAAAATTGACAGGCTGCTCATAATAGAACCCCTATAAATTCATAACAAAAATACACTTACGTATTTCCCAAAAAATGGCGAGGTAAGAAACATGACGATCGCATAGAAGCTGAACACGATGCCGCACATGGTGTCAGAGAGGCCCTTCATGGCGGCCTCCCTCGGGAAGAAAGGCGCCATGATGCTCATAGAGCAGAAGCTCATGAAGTCGACCAGCGCTAGGGACGCGAGCGTCAGCCGCTGCCGCCGGGACAGGTAGCGGAGCGCGCCGGGCCGCGGCCGGGTTTGAGTCCGCACCAAGCTGAAAGATTTGAGTAAGTACGTGTGATGTGATGGCTGAGCTGGGCACGGCTGGCGGCTTTTCCCTGACTTGTTTATCATAACATACAAGTCAATAAGTGTACTTTTAATGAACAATAAAGGGTGTTTCATAATAACGTTTGATTTTCATTTGTATGGAAAACTGCAAAGTGAAAACCTTAAACTAGACCATGGACGAAAAATAGCTACAACGGAGACGTAGTGGATTAAAATACAATTTTTTTCGCTTGTATTCGCATCCCCTCTCTCGCCATTCACGTCCGGACTTTTAAAGATGCGAGTTTGTGAAAGAAACATTTACACCCATAGCATAATATTTAATTAATCATTTAAATACTTTATCTTTATTCTCATTGTCATTCGATTTTATCATGCTAACTACTCGAAAGCACGTGTAGGTATAGTACTTACAATAAAATTACTATTACTGAGATTATTCACACGTACCACGATAAAACGTGCTCAGTCATATGATGCGTGCAAAACAGTTTCAGCATTACATACAAGAAACAGACAACAGCAAGGTGCCATTTGAATCATTAGAGAATGAAGACCCCAACATTTAATCCCCAGGCGATGAAACTTGGTTGTGATCTAATATACCTACTTAGTATGAGCCAAAACCTATCAAATATCCAAAAGAAAAAAAAATTAATTAGCTAGGTCTGTATGTTTTCCTCATATTTATACTCGTAAGGTGTCTTCTGCTAAGATATTTTTTTGGATGTTTCACATATTATTATTCATTATATTCATACCCTACATGAGTAGTACTTTTGGTAAAGAAATTTTTAGATTTTTTTCCTAAAAAAGACATCAACGATATAAGAAATTTACTTTTTTTTTAACAATCTGCAAAATACGTTTTATTGTGCAATTTTATCATAAGTAGGTACTGTAAAGTTTCGTTTACCGAGGATTTACTTTGGGGGTTCCACTACGTGGATGTTTTCCTTCCTTTGCTCGCTGTATACCTACATCTATACGTCATCTTTCCTACACTAATAGGTGGTTATACGTGTAATGTGATAATGTCCAATTCGTGTTGCATTATGTACATACAATTTTTGGTGCAGGCTGATGTTTAGTTGTTGATTGTTCATAAAGTGTTTCTGTCTTGACACTTTATGTAGTTTGAGTAAGATCCTTTTAAGCTTGTCAAGCATGTCCTTCACCTCCGCAATCAATGCACATGTTATGGATCAATAATAAATAACAGACAATAACATGTAATATTTCAATACTTTATATATAAGCAGTAATAAAATATAAGAGCAGTAATGGCTCATCTGCTGTTAACATATAAATACTAAAGTGACCCTAAGTGTAAGTTTTTATTAGAGCACTGTTGTGTAAATCTAATAGGTAGCCTGAATTCTGCCTGAACTATACTTAGTATATGTTCTGAACTAAAGTACCCATTACCTTTAAATGTACCACGGGCAACTGAACTACTTTATAGCTGCCCACTTTTACGAACTGTAATATAATAAATAGTATTATAAATAATTGCTTATGAGTTTGAGATGAGAGGAGTTAATTGCTATAATGAGTTTTTCATGTATTCTGTGTTTAACGTAGTTGTTCTGAAATACTTACCTATCAAACTTTCTATAATCTAAGGCTAGGTAGGTGTACATACTTAAGGATTTCGTTAATTAATATCATTTTCATAGAAATACCCGCGATTGTGATTTGTGATCAACGTTGATCTTTTGGTAAAATTATGAAACTTAAATATTAAGATTAACCTACCTACTTACCTACCAACAATGTACCTATATAGTGGTTGAGTTGAGTTGGGTGAGTGCAAGTGCAACACTGAACACGGCTATCATATCATTTAATACTATGTACTGCGGGCGTTGACGAGTTAATAAGAATAATGATAAACGTACCTAAGTATTTGCGGTGAGAACTTGAATCCTATAAGTATTTACCCCCAACACGTTGCACACGTTTGGGGGTTTACTTTCGATTACTGAAAGCATAACCTAGTAGGTACCTCTGTAGCTTTATTAAACAGACCGTCAGTCATCTCCTTGCACTAGTATAAAATAAAACTCACCGTTCCCTTAGAATTCTCATTTCCGAGCTGACGTCATCCGGGGGTCCTCCGGACCAGGAGTGCACGCGGCGCAGGCGCCTGGAGTCGGGCAGCGACGCCGACGCCCGCCCTCCCCACGTCGCCGCCAACTCCTCAATCTGCGTGGAACTCTTCACCATCCTACTATCAAACACCGTCTCGATCGAACGATCCACACTGTTCGACCGTGAACGCACCACAGAATCACGCTTCGTCCGATTCCTCAACAACTTCGTATTCTCATCACCATCATCGTTGTCCATAGTTGACCTCACACTAAACTAACCACTAGCAACCGCTGCAGCGTGTCGACACGTCCGACGTCAGATCATTGAATGCATAAAACCTAGTCCGCATATCCATCACTAATCGATATCTTATCTGGCGTAAATAAAATTCTAGGGCACTTGTTAATTCACAAGGAGGATAATTTCCGAGGCGACACCCCGTGTTTGTCGCCGATAAGGTTGACCAAATATTTTTATCGCGGGTACCTAGGTAATGAAGAGAAAATAATATGAATTTGTGGCGGGCCGTTTCCGCTGGGACTTTCTATCTAAACTGATTTGTGAAAAATAAATAACAAATCATACTTTTTGATAAGTAGTTATTGAAATGATAATAAATATGTCGTGTACGCCTAAATTAATATTCTATTATATAAAGTAACACTAAATAATTACATGTGATAAACTGTTTGATCGTTGTCTGTCATTTATCGTAGGTAGGTCAGTAATTTTAAACTCTTCTCACTGAAAAATCGCTGAAAAGTTACAAAAATGTGAAACAAGAACCATTTTTTTATAATTATTTATTCAACGCATATATAATTTCAACATTATGTCAACAATAATTATTGTAATAGAAAGTAGGTTAGTATCGTAGGTACACAGGACGGCACCTCAGACTATACATGTTGACCTTGAGACCGCCTTTATGCCCTATGTAATAAAAGCTGTTTTCGCAGTTTAACTGTATAACCTGACGTGCTGTCGTGCGTACTATCATTCGGAATACATTGGGTGTTTGTGCACTACACAGAATTTTACCGTCTGTCCGGTGTTTTACGGTCCGATTTGGCATCTGTTTAAGGCGGTTGTATGACCAAAAGTGGCGCCCTAAGAGGTTTTTATTTAATAAGTTATTAATAGAAAAAGATTTTAATAATGTTTATCATGGAGATTTTAGGGCCCATGGTCTAGTATTTTTAGAAGGTACATGCCCTCGTAGACATTCGTAGAAGTAGATAGCAATGTGTCAAAAACGGCCACTTTTAGCAGTTTTGCTATCTACTTCTAGCAGTGACTACGAGGGAATGTAACGATACCGTCTAAAAATACTAGACTGTGGGCCCTAAAATCTCCACGATAAACATTTCTAAAATTGTGTATTAGAATTATAATATTAAATATAATTCACCGCGGCGCCACTTTCCCTCAGGGTACCACCTTAACCGTGCGTTTCCATTCCGCTAGTCAATCGACATTGTTCTAAACATTGTCTCGAAACAGTCTTGTGAGAATTCAAATTCGTAACTAGTCAATAATTTTGTGGCTGCGGAGGATTTCCTGCTGCTCCACCTATGGAATAAAGTTCAATTTGCTTTGACAGAGCAGCGGTCAGCAGCGTGATTATTGTTGAGCGTCGGTGTTGATGTTGATTGAAGTGGAAACGCGGGGTAATGTAGGTACCAAACGTAGTGAAGAATCCGCATTCGATTGCAGACTGTAAAATTCGGTGTAGTGCAAAAATTCTGAATCGACAATACTGACAGACTGCCATATTTCCCAATCAATCAGATTCCGAAATTGTAAACTCTGTTTGAATGGAGAATGATAAAAATATTAACAATCTTCATTTATTCACTTCTAACGGCATTAACAGGGGACTGTCCGTTCAGTGTCCCCCGTGACTACGGCAACTGCAAAGATGCCGAAACGTCAGGAAAATAAAAAATATAATAACCAAACCAAACATCAAAAAGTATTTAATAAAATCGCGCTAGTAGCCGTTAAAAGTGAATATTAAATTAGTTTCAATAATAAATACGTTAGACATGCTGGAAAGATTGTTCTATTTTGTCAAATTTTATTAAAACTGGGCCCTATTTAATAACGTGTCAATTTTTCAATGGCAGTATGACAGAAAATTTATCCCGCTTGGTGACGCTGCTGTAGATGGAGACCTTTTGTATGTGTGCATAATATGGGTAATGTACCCGGTTATTTTCCAATGGTTGATAATAATAATTATTATTATGGAAGTTTATTTCTTTATTTATACATTTGCACTACATGCTACTTAACTACTAGATCTTAAAGTAACTAATTATCGCATGCACCTTGACAGGCATAGCAATGTGGAAGAGAGGGGCAGACATTTAAATATTCCTATCATTAAAATATTCGTTAACAGAATAATAACATTTAGTTAGTAACAGTTGTTTTATTGAATGAATGAACTGATTGATTTTTATTGAATTAATGAACTTATTGAAGTTGGGCAGTAAAAGAATTAAAGATTGAAGAAAACTAAAATGTGATGGAAGAAAAATTGCAACATCCAAAAATTTATAGCTAACAACAAAAAGACAGGTCTACATCTACACTAGCGCCAAGTTAGCGGTAGTGCGCAACATTTGGTTTACATTGCGGTGTAGCTATGAGTAGTTTGTTCTATTTTCTAATTAATTTCCGCAATGAATGTGAAATTGTCACGTTTAATAAGTAGGGCCAGTTTATTTTATCACGCTATTTTACACAAGCCGTTTCTGATGTTAGTTTAACAATGATACAAAGGTAAAAAACAAACACTTTAACTTAAAAAATAAATGCAAGTATGAGCTTTTTTAGTTAATAACTTAATTTTTAGTATATAGACACTTTCTCTATTCTATTTTATGAATAGAATCTTTTATGGAAAAATATAGCCGTATAGATCGGCTTTTTAATTATTATCTAATACTTGTAAATTTTTGATTTAGCTAAGTAAGTATGCTACAAACTCTGCTAACAAGGTATTCTAATAATGAAAATGTCGGTCGCACGAACATGTTTAAAAAAACGTAGTTAAGTAACGTAAAGTTAAACTATGAAAATGTTTTAACATGTTACCCGTTAGTACAGAGTGTATATATATTTAATTAAGGGTTCACATAACACATTTTCAACTTCTGGTTAAAATACGAAATGTCCGTTTATGTTATCATTAGGACAAGGCAAAATAAATTCACATTCATACACCCATTGCTAGAATAATCGAGAACGAGTAAGCGATAAAAGTGTCATACTCTCAAATTAGATTTCATAAGCAACAAAATTCGGCTTTATATCAATGTCATAAATGCTAATATTGCTCAGCAATGCTCCCGTTTTTATTTGCATCTATTAGCAAAAGTCGCTTATCAAAACATGCACCATTCATTAATTAAACAGTCGTAAAGTTTATCAGCAGTCGAAAAAGTAATATGGGACTAATGAATATTAAAAGCTGATAAATAGTATCATTTATCCAGATTTTTGTAAAACAGAATGTACTATTACATATTGTACAAAGTAAACAAAAAAATGTTGTAAGCAATAACTATAAATCAATTTCAACAGATTTCATGAATATACAATGAATTGCAAAAATATTTAATAGGTATACATTACTTAACATATTTCATTTAGGCGAGGCAGTTCACGAAATTTACTCTTTCACTATGTCTTCGCTTCGCCAAAAATTTGGCAAAATTTAGTACATTTTTATTGATTTCTGAAATACTGGATAATTTATTAAAAATGTACTCGGTTAATGTATTAGATCGATAAAAAAGCTATCCTTTTTGCATAAAAAATCATATTACTGTAGCCGTTGAAAATTACGAAATCTGACGATTGGAAGTTTATTTTTATAAGTTTTATGGTGTTATTCAGGCTTGTTTACAGAGTAACCATGCCATTTTTCAATATTCTGTTCGGTTGTTGTGTTTCTTTGTTTCTTTTTCAGTCTACAGTATTTTTTTTGAAGTAGAATTTCTACATCAGTGCTGCACATTGGAAGTTCAAAAATCAATCTTTTCATCAGATCGTAAACTGGCCTCGCCATAATTACCAATCACGTCTTCGTCATCCACTCTTGTTGATGAGATGATATTATAAAAAATAAGAAGCCTAAATAATCTTCAACGCTTTTTAAGCAGTAGTAAACTACAAAGTACTCTTTCTCTTTCGCTCTAAATTCATTAGGAAGAGATGGAGTCATCTGATTGGTAGTCGTGGGTTGTAGATCATAACCGGAGCTGGGCTAGTTCCTGCAGTAGGGCCGGTTCGCTCTCGATCTTAGCGCGTTGGTTCAGCTCAAGTTGTTTTCCTGCTGCCTTCTGCTGCTTCAGTTTATCTATGTCGCTGAGTTTCTAAAAACAATTGAAAATACACTTATTAGGGCTGATTTTTTAATCCTCAGATAACAGATATCAGTCACTTAAATTATTAACCAAACTAGCTTTTGCCCGCGACTTCGTCCGCGTGGATATTCACAGAAAATCCTTAGGGAACCTTTAACCAGGATCAGTATTCTATGTTTTATTTCTAATCAAAATCAGATCGTTTTTACGTTCACCAAGTGCTCCTCACTTTTTAGGACCAGTCGAGATAAGCAAGCAACTATATGTCTTCCTCCTTTAATAGATCGTCGTCTCGAAAGAGACCAAGTTTTCCTCTATAAGATTCTTAATAACCTCATAGACACTCCTTTCCTCTTGGAAAATATATGTATTAGATGCCCTCGGACAAGTCAAGCACTAAATGCTGGCAGCACTTTTTTGTTTAGAGCTTGTAAGGAATATGACAAAAGTTTCACGTCTATAGATTTTTTCAATTGTAGTATAACTCAGTTTAAAAATCATATACATGAATTGATTGATGAATAGGTAATTGTAATTGTAAACATATCTTTAATTAACAGTTCCATTTTAGATGTAGTATAACTGTTAACTTATTACTCTGTGAATTTAATTAAGTTCAAATTGCCCTGTAGTTTATTTTGTATGTTCTAATTTTATTTTTATTTTTTTATTTATTTCAAATAGCAACACTAACATTATGTTTATCATGCATTATACAGAGATCTAATTATCAGAGGAAACTTTGCTGATCACGGTTTTATAATATTTGGTAAAACTAAATGTACTCTGAAATTGTTTGTTTCGTAATTAAACTAAAATAAAATAAGTGCGTTGCCCCCTTTACTTCTCCCTCTCTCCTCCCACTTTTTATATTATCGAACCAGCCCCCCTAGCCAAAGTAACATTTGCAAATTTTCGCTATCGCTTCGTTTCGAAAGATGTATGGATTTGACGTTTTAAAATTCAATTGTTTACGAAACCTTATGTCAATCCCATACATGTTTCGAAAGCGAAGCGATAACGAAGATTTGCCAATGTTACTACGAGAATGCGAAGGTTGAGAAATGCGACATGTAGAGGAAAATAGCCGAAGTCATTACGTACCTTATTAAGATTTTTGATCTTTTTATCCTTCTCGGGGTCTCCCGTAGAGACGAAGGTCGCGCGGGCGGCGGTCGCGGGCGGCGGCGGCGGAGAGGCGTCTCCTTTCGACTTCTCTTCTGCCTTGCGCGCCTTACGGGCTTCGCGCTTTTTCTTCTGCTCGAGGGCTTGCTTGGATGGCGCAGCTGGGCAGAATTGAAGTGATATTGTATGTCATAGTGTCGCAAATTAAAAAAGTTTGAAAAAGTTTCAGTTATGCATAGAAGAACGTTATCAAATCGTTGTCACATCCACTAGTCATATCAGGATTACAAGAACTATTATAATCTCAATTCTCACCCCAAGGGGGTAATTATTGTCAATAAGTCATTTAATTTTATTATTATCACTATTATCATAAATCATAACTTATTGATGAAATGACTAAAGCAAACGCAAATATCAATAATACGGTCTTGAGAGTACGCCAATTCTATTTGATGTTAAATAGAACTTGGAAGTAAGTAAATCTTTCTGTTTTTAGGCCCTTAAATGTAGCCGAAATTTCAGTAAATGCAAAAAAATCATAAAATTTATTTATGCGAAATAGGATTATGTCGTTCAGACTATATCTTACCAGCATGCGCCTGAGATACAGATCCCCTAGTTTGGAGGCAGATGTTACAAAAGCGGACTTTTTTCAAAAGTGTATCTACAAAGAAAGTGTATCTTTACGGAATATACCTTTAAATCTAGTCTGTTTTATATTTAGGTTTAATCTAAGAGCTTTTAATCATTTGTCTTGGCATCGGTACGACATCAGCATGCTCGGTATACGCGGTACCGAAAACATACCGAAAGCTAACTGGACGCCTATATTTCAATAGAGCGTTATTTATTTGCTGGCGCAACATTAACGCGGCGCGGTATCGCACCAGTACAGAATCTGTACCGCGCAGACAAATAAGTAAAAGGGCCTTAATTGTTTAAAAATAAATGTTTTTGTGTCATTAATTTTTATTTTATTTATCTTACCAGCAGTCTCTCCAGGCTTATGCGGCTTCTCATGCTCATGGAACGTGAAGTTAGAAGGTTTATTCCTCGCGCCGGGCGGCCTATACGCCGCCGCTGGCTTGGGCGTAGCCGCCTCGATGCCTTTAGGCGCAGATTTAGATAGCTCGCTCTTGGCGTATGTGCCGGGCTGCCACGATATCGTTAGGAGGTTCTCCTTTTCTTGGCATTCGCGTTTGTGCATCAGAGCGCCGGTGTAGTGCCAGATTTTGTATCTGAGAAATATGAAGAGATGACAATTTATTTGATTGGATGGATGAAGATACTGAAAACAATTGTTTTTGTCACACGACACTTGTCGTGTCGATATTCTTCTGCTGTGAGGGTAGTGCAAGCTCACTTGATCCACAAAAACTAAGTAAAGGTATTACTGAACTTTTACTGGCACGTGTAGTTTCATATCTACCTATAAAAATCCAAAGTAGGAGTAGCGATTCAGTAAATAATGTAATATATATTCGAAAAAGACGATTCATATTTTAATACAGATAGAGCCTTTTCTCATTTGTCGGTGAGCATCGGTACGACATCAGCATGCACGGTATACGCTGTAACGAAAGATCACTAGATGCCTTTATTTATGCCTTTGTTTGTGGTGAAAAAAAAAAAATAAAAAAAAAAAAATAAATAAATAAACTTTATTATTATTATTATTTATAGAGCGTTCCTGATTTGTCTGCGTGGTAGCAGCGGCGCGACATCAGCACCGACAATTTGAGAAAAGGGCCTTACTGTGAATTCGATTCGGTGCAATAGGGATGTTGACTAATGAATAAAATAACGAAATACTAATAAAAATCGTAAACATATTAAACTTTTAGAGTAGCTTGTATACCTCTTGGTTTTATATATTGCATATTATTTGTTTTATGACCCTTCAAAGTTGGGTGGACAAGTCCATTTAAAAAGTATACAATTTATTAAAATAAATGATACCTTTAATTAGTCCGTAAAATGTATAGCAAATTTGTCGAAGAAACCATTTTGATAAACACAATATTTAATATAGCTGCTGAACAAATTTCCTATGCGTTGCATACAAACTTGCAAGGCGTGACGTCATAACGTGCAAGCCATTAGTATGGAGCGTTTTTGATCGAGTCCATTTGTGTGCATTTCACACTGTTATATCTCGGGCAGTTTTCATGCTAGCGAATTAATTCTTTTACCAATGTTTCTTTTTTTGAGAGGTAATTTATGTAACATAAAATAAAAAAATAGTCAACATCCCTATTGCCTTTGAAGCTTACCCGTTGCCAACAGTGAGCCTGGGATATGTAGTGGCGGTGACGAAGGTTTCCCCGCGCGGGTCCCACTGCAGGCTCGTGGTGTCGGGCGCTGAACAAGCGCCCAGCTTCTTGTAGCCGCGCATGTCCCATACTTCGATGCTGCCTGATGCTATGTTGCCGAAACCACCCAAGAGAACACGTGCGGTGGAGTTAAGGATGTTAGAGTCACTGGCACTGATCTTGAGTACCTAGTGCTTTGTGAGCGAAAGTGCAGAAGTCGTATTATGGTCTGATCGGTGATGCGTGCTGAGGGGCGCGGGTGAGGGATTCATTCGATTACGTGATTGACTACGTTTTGTCTTTACTTTCTATTTCTTTCTAATACGAGTATTATTGTGGCGCGGAAGTCACGATTCGTACGTTGCGCTTGCGCGTCTCTAGATTACAATTTATTGGTCTTGAGGTGTGCTTATGATACGCAGTGATCCTAATTCTTTCACTACGCGCTCAAGATTCGTGTTAAACAGAAGCCGGCGTAAAACACCTTTAAACTAGGTTCTAAATTTTCCTTTACTATAAAATGATAGAACCTGATACGTTGTAAGAATTTCGATACATCATGAAACCTGTTACTCACGGTGTGTTTATTTTTTTATTTATGGTGGACACATAAGTAGTGGAGGATTTATCAGAATTCTTAATAGACGAAAACAAGCCATTAAGACCTAAGCACAGAATACATAATAGTACTAAACATACAGAAACCCATCCGCGAGAGGACAATCAAATAATAAGCCACTCTGGCTGCACAGAAATAAAGTACAATTTCAAATTGCACAGCGCTGCGTGCGGTGCCTATTATTATAAGCACCCCCAAAGCGCTTCTCTTTCTGTCGCGTAACTCTGTCTCAACCGACACATGACATCCCTAGTGCGCTGGCTCGACTGAGTCAGCCGCGAGCAGTAGGCTATAGTGGCGAGGGGGTGAAATTATGGCGAAGGTAAGCCGTTCTTCAAAAATGTTTTGATCTGCACAGTGGATCGGTGGGGTGGGACTTCAAAAGGTAAGCCGATTGGAAACGTTTTGTATGGAGCCTTCGTCACTGGTAGGCTAATGTAAAAGTTTAAGCGCGGAGTGACACCCCCTTGAACTAAGTTAGTTCTTCTGTGTCTGTCCATCAGCCATTTTTGATGTCCCCACTGCTGGGGCACAGGCCTTCCTTATGGGTGGATAAGGACGGGCCATAACCCACCACGCGGGCCCAATGCGGATTGGTGGGTGTTAACGACTGCAAATGCAGCCGGGACCAACGGCTTAACGTGCCTTCCGAAGCACGGAGGAGCTCAAGATAACAAATTTTTGGACCCTTGCGAACGTTGCTAAACTTCCGCAATCGCTGGGCCAGGCGCTAAACTACTGCGCCACCGAGCTCATCAAAAAATATAGTTCTGCTACTAGGTATATTTTAAAAGGATATAATGCCCTTCAGGCGGGAAGTAGACGGCGTTCCAAGCGCCGGTGCCGAACTCGAACAGCGGGTCGCACTTGGCGTTGAAGAGCGTGGCCTTGGCGGGCGCGTGCCCGTACACCGCCACCCACTCGTTGGAATTTCCAGGGTTCCACGACACCGCGTGTATGGGGCCTTCCTTGCCTGGGAACAATTATTACTGGAGTAGTCATTTATTTTGTAATGTTATAAAAAAATCAATACCAACTTATGGGCCCTCCACATGCACAGGCCCGGCCGCATATTCGTAAATACCTGACGCGTTATCCACCCGAAGTTACTTCGTAGTAAATAGCAGACGTGTCGGAGTAAATATCTGACGCGTTAGCCACCCGAAGTTACTTCGTAAATAGCAGACGTGTCGGAGTAAATACCTGACGCGTTAGCCACCAGAAATGGCTTCGTAAATAGCAGACGTGTCGGGATAATGCGTCTACTATTTACAAGAGCCAGAATTGCTTTGTAAACAGGAAACGTACCGCGTCAGTTATTATAATAAAAGAAAATATTTCTGTTGTCTGTTATAAAAAAATTACCTCGAAATTTAAGGCTCACGCTCCGTTGCGCTTCGCGCTCGCCTTAAATTTCTAACCTATACGCGGGACCTACAGGAATAAAGCAGTTCGATTCGATCGATCGTCGACACATCAGGTCAAATACGAGCACCCGAGCGGCAGCCGAAACTTCCCGAGTGGATAACGCGTCGGGTATTCACAAATATGCGGCCCGGCCTGCAAGATCGTACGGAGAGGCGCGGCCTTCCAGCCAAATCTCTGCGAGTATAGAGGGCTTATTCCGTTCATCCATCCTGAAACAGTCACCCTAAGGTGGATACTCGGAACGCACGTAATGCATACTATCAACTATGATGGGGTGGATAGATGGACACGCGTTTTCAGAGTATCCACCTTAGAATGGCTGTCTCAGGGTGGAAAAACGGAATAAGGCGTATAGGGAGACGTGCGTCCTCCTCAGGACTGAAGAGGCCGCGCCTAACCCTACACACGCTGAGATATGGCCGGGAGGCCGCGACTCTCCGTACGATCCTACAGGCCGGGCTCGTGCATGTGGAGGGCCCATTACACTTTCTTATTGGTACTTTTATAAGTATAAAAATCTTCTTCGCACGCACACAGGAGCTTGTTGAGGCGCTTTAAGGGAGAAAAAAAATAAGGGGGAGTTTATGTATTCTGTAGATGTAGACTCATACAGACTAATGATTATGACACCAGGAGATACAGTAAAATTTCATAATTGACAAGGTGATCGGGAATGGGAAGAATAGGTACGAGTCATATTATATTTTATAATATTGGTGCAATGTTTTTATTCACTTACTGAAAGCCATATTTCCTGCGGTGCCTTTGACGTCACCATACGACAAAGATTGCTTGCCATAATAAGAGCCGCCAGTCTTGTCAACCTATAATACAGAAGAACTTTAAGTTCCATTTGTTAAATAAAGCTAAACAATAATTTATTAAGCTGAGTCATAAGAATTAATAAAACTTCTTATGGCAGAGTTCAGATACCGGCAAATAACTTGGCAAGAGAAAGATGAGACAATAGATGCGCCGAGTTTTGTGTATGTAGCTGCTGCGCATCTTTTGTCTCATCTTTGTCTTGCCAAGTTCTGTGCCGGTATCTGTACCCACTTAGGTTTGCGAACCTCATGCTCCACGAACCTGCAACATGCTCAATGTGAACGCTTTGCTAACTTACTTGCTCCCCTTTGTGTTCGGGTTCGCATCGGATCGCAAAATGTGGAGCGCGCACAGAGGTTCGCACACGTACACACTTTGCCGGTTCGGAGAGCGCGGAGGTTCTTAGTGGGTACCCAGCTTTATAGATTGTTGTTTTTAATACATACATCAGTCTGAGTCATGACAAACACGTTGGTGCCGCGTCTGTTCCAGTTGAAAGAAGCCTTGTCGGCCTGGAACGAGGATCTGCTAACCACCGCCTGTTGCGCGTCGAAGTCTGGGAACTTGAACACGCGCCAGAACGACGGCTGTCCTTGCTTGCCTGAACAAAACATTTAGATACAGGGGGTCTCACTCCGCGGCTGACTCAGTAGAGCCAGCACATTAGGGATACCTCGTGCCATGACTGTGTCGGTTGAGACATGTTTCAAAATGCACAGATAATAATTGCTGCAAAGTCAAATAGACTTACTAAATAATATAAAATATTCTTACCTAAAGTAAATAAAGAAAAATAGTACGCTGGAGCTGCACTTGGAGAAATGCTAAAAGATTTGAGCTTTTCTGCACTAATTTGATGCGTGTACCGGTCTAGCTTAGCATCCTCATAAATTAAGACTTTGTTGTTTTCTTGTAGGGCAAAGAGTTTCTCATCAGATGACCATTGAGGTTCCCTAAAATAGTTTTAAGTTTAAAGCATGATGTGTTTTTTTTTATAAATAAGTAGGTACCTATGTAATACTTTTTCATACCATCCACTTTGATTTTTTTGTGTGAAGGAACCAACTAGTTCACCTGTAGCTGATTTATACACATGCAGATTTGGTTTGCCCTGTAAGAAGAAGACATGATTCTTGTAAAAAGCTACAACTAAAATAAGCCACAACACATGTCATTGGAAAAATAGAGGTCAAAAGCAAAATATATAATAAAGTTGTGCATAAAAGATTAGTGTACCTAAAATATTTGTTCAACATTAAAATTAAATAACTTTAAAAAGTAAACATTTCTGTTAAATACATCGCTGGACAAATATACTTTAATATAGGTACTATTAATTAAGCTAAGACTTCACTGTATAGCACATGGGCGTACCGAGGGGGGGCAGGGAGGGGCAGTTACAAAGTTAAAACTGTACTACAATTTTTGTAGAAAGGTGAAATAAAGATTATTATTATTATATTAAAAAAAAGTTGCCCCCCCTGGATTTTGTTTACCTCCAACTTACTATCAATTGTTATCAATAAAAGTTCTTATTTGCCATACAATATATTTGATTTACAATAAATTTGCCCCCCCCCCTGGGGGCGATACAATAGATTTGCCCCCCCCCTGACCCAGAACCTGGGTACGCCCATGGTTCGGCATTGTATGCAACACATACTAAACATATACATACATACAAACAGTTTTTTTTTATAGAAATAGTGCATCTACTAAACTGCTTTACATGGAATACAGATTCAATTTTATATTTAATGCAATGCATTTGTTGCATGATGCGGAGAAGTGGATGCTTAGCTTTATTCTATTTACCTTTGGATTCTCTTTGGTTATCTGATACATTTCCCATACCATAAAATAATTGTCAAGGGGGGAGAAGAACATTTCCTTCACATTCCCATCTATTGTAGCCGTCACTGACCAGTCAGTGCATTTTACTATTTCAGCCCTAGGAACAAGATATACATTAATAAAATTCAGTAACTTTTCAGGTAATACTTACTTACATGCTTCCATAAAAGTTATAGGTTTATTGCTACTGACCAAGTCATATATTGCAATGGCCAGTCTGAGAGTAAAGTTAGGGACGGTTTAATTTATTTAATGCGGCCACTAAGGTAATATGTACCTAATATTTAACAATATGTGTAATACTATGTTAAATGTATGAATAAGTACAAACTTCTTATCAGTTCTGTATGCAAGATAAGTTCCTTTGGGGCTAAATATGATGCTCCGTATGTTCGTAGTCGTTTCATCGCGAAGGGCCCGTTCATTAAAGGGCTCCTTGAATTCGACCAAGAAAATACTTTTGTTGGTTAAACCTGAAATATGAGTAGGAACCATAATGAAGTATAACCTAAAAACATTATCAAAAATTTTTGTTTAGCCCACTATATATTAAATTACCAGCAATGTATGGTGTTAAACTCATTTTTATACGCAGAAAGATATATACACTTTATCAGTAAACCATTTTAAACTCAATAATTTACTAGAACAGCACGATGCCACAAAATTGTTTTTTCGTTCAGCTGATTTGACTTTTGACTTTGACAATGACATTGACATTTGACGTCTGAGTTGCCGGATGCAGAGGCGTTCCGAAGGTCAGAGTGCAGTTGTTTGTGCTATTCTTTAACCTAAAATAATATTTAAACTTTCCTCTATTTGTGAGGAGCAACCATAAACTTTTTAAACTTAGATACAAAAACATAACTTAAGGGTATTTTTTCTGATCATGGCAGCCCATTATTTTGACGTCATAACGTCTCTTATAACCGCAAGCTGATTATCTAAATAGAACCTATTTAGAGTCCGGTTTCATTTGACATACATTGCTACTTTTCTTTGGTATGTTTTTTTTACCCCAAAAAGAAAAGCAGCAATGTATCACATTCATCTGTCAAATGCGACCGGTCGCTAGGTAGTTTCTAATTAGATAATCAGCCGGTCGCTCGGTAGCACATCTACCCCTTTTTAATATACTATATCTATGCGTGATATAGCGTTTTATCACGTTTAAGGGCCTCCGCTGTGTTGAGCGAGACACGCGCGCGGGGCGACAGAAATTAGAGCTTACTCATGCACTGCGCAAGCATCTGTCCGTCAAAAACCAGCAATCTAATATATTCCCGCGCCGTGTACCCGCTTGACGCAGCGGAGGACCTAAGGCCCTCCGCTGCCTTGAGCGGGATCCTGCCGCGGCGGGTACACGGCGCGGGAATATAGATTGCTGGTTTTTTTTACGAACAGATGCTTGCGCAGTGCATGAGTAAGCTCTAATCTATGCCGCCCCGCGCGCGGGTCCCGCTACACAGCGGAGAGCCTTACTGTCAAAAAGACAAAGGAGTTTGACAGTTGAGTGTCGATTAAATACTATATCACGCGATATAAATCGGTCTAGGCAGGCAGGGGCCCTACCTACCGCCGAAAAATAGGTAGCCAAGCCTAACTATTACGATAGCACTGTAAGCTAAGCGGTAGAACCCTTGCCTGATATCAAATTCGATTTATGCTAAGTTTAGTGTGTGATGTAATGTATGTATGCTCTAGGTGTAATGTGATGTGAATGTGACAGAAGTGAATCGAGCTCAACCTAGTTGCTAAAAAAGGTGCTATATTTATAGTATAATATGACAGTGACATGCGAGTAAAGATTCTTATATATTCGTATTTTACTAGCTGCCGCGCCCCGGCTTCGCATGGGTAGCGTCGTATGATGATGATGAGTTGATATTGGGGTAGAATAATGATTCTTGTATTATGAAACATAAATCTACTCCGATAAACTACTACTATGATAAATTACTGTAGTTTTACCTTTATTTTATGAAATAGGCCCCTGATAAAATACTGTTGGATCATGGCCTCTCCAGACACACGCGCGAATCACGGCGTGAAAGAAATCGCGGCGCGGATCGCTTGCGAATCACGGCAAAACTGCCCCACAGTACCACACTCGCAGAAGTTCGCGCCAGGTTCACTCAACAAAGATGGACGTCGAAGTTGCTGTTGCTAGTGCGGGGTTACTTTGTTGCATCAGCAATTTATGCTAATATAAAAAGAAAATTAACATGAACTTCAATGTTTTTAGCCGATAGACCCGCAGGCATAGAGTAACTTAAATACACCTTTGGCTTTACGGACATAGATTCTTTTGCCTTTCCAAAAAAGTAAAAAGTCAATCAAACAAACAAATTCACCATTCAAAAAATCAAAATGGTGGAAAGCTGCTATTTCTTCTAATGTAGCGCGTGATTATTTGTTTCGTTTTTTATATTATTCCTACTGCCAATCAATGTTTAGCAGTAAAATTCAGCTCCAGAAAAAAACTCCTTATAATGGGACAGATCGTGAAAGTTTCCTGTCCTTATTAGTAGACGAATATGTAAATACTTCTTCTTACGGTATGTAAATAAAACCAAATGTTCTAAGTTTTTTGGATCATCTTCGAGTTTCTCAGACCATGTTATGTGCATATTGCTGTCGCTTTTAATGCAGTTACCTACCAAGGCTACAAAATTATTATACTTACACAAGTGACGGACAAGTTGAATTTGAAACAAAGGTTCCTTCTTTTACTTGGACTTTGTAATAAATTGATACGTCAAATTGTAATTTATTATTGAACTTGACCTCGATATCCCTTGTTTACAGTTTGTTTATAATACTATTACCACTTTGACATTATAAAGGCCTCTGCCCCCTACACCATCCATACCATACCATGATGGTGCTAGGAACATATCGGGCAAAAAATATTCTTAGTACTGACACGCTCCTAGCACAGCCATGGTATGGTACAGTGTAGTAGGCAGAGACCTTTAAGTGTAAAAGGTTCTTTTAATTTCAGGTGCGAAATGCCAAGTGTTAGCGAACTTAGCTAACTTTGCGTATGATCCCATCAATTATACTTTCATTAGAGATGTTGGTGTTTTGGACATACTCCTGTATGTTGTGAAAAATGAAACTGATAATAAGCTCTTACATTTCGCTACAGCTGGCATTTGTAACCTGTGTCTAGGTAAAGTATATTGAGCTTGATTTGTTTTATTGTATAGTAAGTACCTAATGAGTTATCAAGAATATTTAATCTTTAAATTTGTATTTTCAGATCCAGCTAATGCGGAATATATTTTACAGCATTCAGGATTGAAACCTTTAATTGCATTACTTAAGTCAAAAAACAATGAGATTGTAGCTAACACAATAACTACACTGATATACATATACAATGAACAAACTAAGACAGAACTAGATACTGTTGAAATAAAACAAATTATTGAGGATCATTCAAAGTCACAAGATAAAATACTGTCTAATTTAGCAACCATATATTTAAATGATATCTGTAAAATAAACTAACAGCCTTACGTCTCACAATTGAAATCGTTGATTCAAACTTTGAAGAGATACCGAAAGATCTCAATATGAATAAAATGCTATCAAACAGGTTCCCTTATATTGTAGTGAACAATAAGAACTATCAAAAGATATGTAAAATACACACGTCATCATTCAGCAGTACAGCATTTAAGGCCGGTGACAAAATCCGGATCCAGAAAACGTTGACTCAGAAAGATTTGGATGCATTTTCGAATCTCACTAGCGATCATAACTATCTTCATCAAAACAACGGCAATAAAAGGCCCATAGTGCATGGAGCTTTACTAAACGGATTAGTCGCTGGACTCATTGGCACGCACTTGCCTGGCCCAGGAACAGTGCTCGTTTCCCAGACAATGAAATTCCCTAACAAATGCTTTGTTGGTGAAAAACTAACTATTAGTGTTGAACTGGTTGATGTAAGGAAGATTCTAAAAGTGAAATTCTTTTGCATTGTTGAAGAAGAAAAAAAGGTTGTGTTCGAAGGAGAGGCTAAACTTATGTTGGCCAAAGACTGTTGAAGTTATAAGAACATTTATCAAATAAGTTATTTTTATTCATAAAATAACAGCTTGGACTTCAGTAAATGTATAGACTTAACTTATGATATTTATGTTTTTTACATCTTATTGTGCCAATTATAAATTCTAAAGATAAAGTTTATGAAGTAATATTAAAGTACAATGTAGTTTTAGCTCAAGTAAACTTATTATAAATTGAGTATTTTCCAATGTTTCACAACGGGATTCTATTCTATAAATATGATGATCTGTCCATAGTGTTGTACAATTATTCAATAACTAATTAAGACTGATAGTCTAGCTCATACAATTTATGATTTAATTTATCTGAATTTATAAGCATGTTTTTGCTGCTATAAGATACTACTACTTATACTCGGGGAGGACAAGTAAGAATGATTACACAATATTAGGAGAACATGTTTTCAGACTCTGCCATTATTTACTGATTTTTAGTGTTATGTTACTTATAAATACCTATATCATATTGTTTCACAGTTCAGTTACTGAATTCCTGTTATAGAACAAGCTTTCTTTAGTTTAGTTTGAGATTAAGTGAAATTGTTTTCAATCATAAGAGTAAACAATATTAATTATTATATTATTGATGACAACCTCGAATATTTACATTTGATATTCTTTAACAGTTTGAAACAAACATACAAATAATAGTATTTCTATTATCTGACAATATTTTGCTTAAATATTAGCATTTAAATACATATTGTAATTACTTAAAATAAATAATTAGATTGCTAATATAGGTAATTAAATCTTGGCTTTCAAAATAGTATTGAAATGTGATTGTTATTACTGTATAGTTTTTATTTTTCTTAAGAAAACTTGTTATTTTAATCTGGTTTTCACAGTTTTGTATTCTTGTTTTTTCAAAACGATGTTTATCTTGTTTTTTGATATTATACTTGGTAAACCTTGCACCTTGGTATGATGAAATAATTTTACTGTAAAAAAAGTTATGTGCATGCAATATTATTTTGTTAGAAAAGGGAATTTATTGTTGATTTTTACTTGTTTCTTTTTGTTGTTATTTTCTTTCATAGTAAGTAAGTTGTGGTATCCTTATGTCGGTTGATGTCCCAGTGTTGTTTTCAATGCAGCTGTTATTCACAAGATTGTGTAAAAACTCAATAATTTTATTAAACATCCCTTTGCTTCACTCTATTTATTTTTCTTTTTTGTTGTTTAAAAAACACCTTAATTCTCTCTGAATAGATCACTAAAGGTAGAAATTGTGTAGTTTTCAGCATGTCAAATTATATTAGATGTTCGGGATTTCAAATTTTATTAAACTTGCTAGAATAGCATGCTTTAAAATAAGTAGGTACCTAATACTTAGATAACTGGAACGTTGGAAGGGCTGTGAAGTGTTTTTGATTCGTTTCATGTCGTTTAAATTTTTTAATTTATTTTAATATTGATGCGCTGGTCGATTGAACAATTAAACTATTTTAATGTAATGGCTCGTTCACATGGACAGTTTAAGGCCGGCCACACACAGACGGAATCACGTTACGGAATTCCGTACATACGTGATTCCGAACGCAGCTAATCTACAAATCTATGGACTACCACACACATACGGGATTTTTCCGTACGGAATCTTCATACATAATCAAAATTCCGTTCGGAATTCCGTCTGTGTGCGGCCGGCCTAAGGCGCGGACACTAAGACAAACTTTTAATATACTATATCTATGAAGACAAAGCTATGCATAGGAAGGGAAATGTCAAAACAAGAGAACACTATCATATTTTGCAGAGAAGTATAGTAATATCTGTGGTAATATAGTAATCATCATAAAGCGAATGGTCAAAAAAATTTTTCAGCGCCTGTACTTTCAGGTGAACGTAGCCTTAGGATTTATTATGATGAGCTAATGAAATAAAAGGTACCTAATCGTTTTCAATGCTAAAACATTTTTTGGAGATATGTAATTTTAAAATAGTTTAGCAAGAGATGTGAGTTGGAACAGCTGGAACCCCTGTGGTGAGCGGAGCCACTCCCAAAAGACATTACAAGTAAAGTAAATAGGTATAGGTTCCTAATATTCTTTTCTGTTTGCCTGAAGCTCACCTAAAGTAAAAATTAGGTAAATAATTGTTTACACTTTTTGGTATTTAATGGTCCTATTTAATTTACTTTTCACCCCGTTTTTTAGTATTTTGCAAACAAGTGCTTACAATAATGTACCTAACTAGGTAGGTACTTGCAAGGAGATTAAATTCTAGTATAAAAGAGTAATGGTGTTTTTATTCTTATTATCACTTTTCTCCAATTTTTTGAGCACCTAAACCTAAAACCGTACTTGCCTCTTGCGTATCACCTGTATTAAGTGTTTTGTTTGACTGTCTTCGAAACTGCCTGCTTATTGTCTAATTTTCGGAATCTATCGCAATCACTTTCATTTGACAGATGGATGTGACACATTGCTGCATTTCATTAATATGTTTTTATTTGTGCCAAAAAGAAGCATCAATGTATGATATCCTGAAAGCGATTGCGATAGATTTGGTTGGCGTTTGGTTTTTATAGACAAAACCAGTAAACCTGGTAAAAGACGAAGAAAGATTAAAAAAGGAAGTGTGAGAAGTAAAAGACGACGAAAAGTCCAAAAAATAATACGTAGGTACCTATACCTACTTAGTAAGTAGGTATTAATAATTTTGGATAAAAAAAAATTGGTGTCTTTGACCTGGTATGTCTCTAAATACCTAGAATAATAACACCTTAATAAAGTAATACACAGTTGGATAGGTCTGATCCAGCTTAGTTGCTAGGGCAATACCTACCTTTTTTTTTATATGCCGTAGAAAAATGCATTTACGCGCTTCCCCTCCAGCTGGTGATCGGGAAGGGGGTATGTGGGACTCGCCAGGAGGGGGCTGCAAATATAGTCAACTATACTGTTTATTCAATATTCTATACAACGTGTTACAAAAAAAACCAAGCCGACTGCCGAATATGGTAGATAGTGGGTAGGACCATGCATACCTACAACCCCGGAAAATTATTATACAGCCTGAAATGAAAACCGCAATTTTTTTATGAAAAAAAATGATAAACGGTGACAATGACAAACCTAGACCTAAATACATGGTAAATTATAGTTTGCTTCGAAAACAATACCTAGTTTATTTGCGTCTGTCACTTTGCAGTTTTCCATACTAGGTAGTAAATAAAAAGTTTCCATAATATTAAAATTCCATACTTACAAATATATTTTTTTACTTTTAGCCTGTATCGTTGCGAATCTGGATCAGGCCTATCCCTAAGTATCTGTGGATTGTTCATTAATTCTGGCCTTAAGTAAACCTTTGAATTTTAGCCCCTTGTGCCGGCAGAACGGCAATGTTCAAGATAGGACACGGGATCATTCATATAGTCAAGTCAGTCACTCCCATAGAGTACATGTCACTCCCAGCCACGGAGTTTGGAGCCCGGCAGTGACGTAGGTAAGCTTACCTGTATTTCTAATAATTTCTATTTTAAACATGGCAATAAAAACAGGGAAGTTCTACAGTATCACATATATAATATAAGTCCCAAAGTAGTTTCACAGATTCCGGATAAGGCCTGGATAAAATAATTGACAAATTAAAGCGGCCGCCCGCGAGATCATCCGCGTGAACCCTAGGGAACCTTGGACCGGGATGAAAAGTACCTAGCCTATAATTTATGTTAATCAAGATTATAAACTTTATGTGTGCCAAATTTCATCCAAATCCATTCAGCCGTTTTTCGTGATAAACATGTTAACATTTGCATTTATAATAGTAGGATCACCTTGCAAGTTAAATACCCACTTCCCGGTTTCTGATTGAGCTGAAATTTTGCAAATTAAATTAAACCAGAAGATACCTAGATGTAATATTATGATGATTGATGACTTCATGATAGACCCGGTGGACCGTGTTTATTGCTATTTAATTTAATCTCTAAAGAATTATCCTACAATCACGTACTTCTGATTGTGTGTCTGAATCACGTTGCTTGACACGTAGCAGATGAGCTGAGCGAGCAAATTTTAATCGAAATATTCCGCATATTTCTTAGTACGTTTATAAAGAGCGTTTCGTAGGAAATTTTCACATTAGATATCGGTCATTTATAGACCACATAGTGATGTGAAAAGGAAGAGGGTTTTGCACGTCGCGAGGTCTAGTGGAAATTCAGGGTGAGTCATTTTTATTATTACTGAAAAACTTTTGTTATTATCTGAAGAACTTTTTTCAGTGTTTGTAATGTCTGTTGTTAATAATATCACTCATGTCATAGTAATGACTGTTAATTTATCTATCTAGAAAAATCCCATCTTATTTCTTCGTTCATCGAGCATTTAGCTACTTACTTTACTTTTAATTTTTCACTTTACTAAAAATAACATAAAATTTATTGTCTTAAAAATAACTCTTAATATTTATTGTTTTTGTTTCACTGTAAAATCCAGACTACTACCTACCTATACTTACACGTAGGTCACTTTTATCTTGGCAATTTTAATGGGCACAGAGTCACCACCGGTGTAGTAAACACTGCCTATTATTGCCAACCACGGTGACAAAGCTCGAAGGGGGCAGATGGGAATAAAGGTCTTATTATATTGTTTTAAATTTCCATGGTTATTAACGTTATAATATATCGGGATTTACACAATCTCAATCAATTTAAAAAATCGACAGACTGTTCTTCCGTGATCATGGCGCATCTAGCTACTGAGCCGAAATATCGGAGTCTCAAAAATAAACAGGTAGGTAGGTACGTACATGGTGTAAATCCCGATATAGTTTATTCTAAGGTCTTATTTCTATCATTTTACAAAAAATCCCTATAAACTTTTCCAGAGACAACCTGGTCTCAAGTTTCTGTATCATCATGGGCCCTCATCGCATCTGGGTTCTGGTAGCTCTCCTGGGCCTCGTCATCGCCGCTGAAGGTCTGAGGAATTCTAAGAGAGATGATTACGAAAGTCTGAAATCTGCGGAAGATGTTGACTTTCCTGATGATTTTGAAGAGGTATGAAAAACAATAGTTAACATTTAATATCATTGGTATTATATACCTACCTATGAAATTAGCGTTTTTTTCTCACAAAAATTCATCAAATTGAAAGGGTGAGTGGACAATAAAGGTGTTAACTTACAAAAAGTTCAAAATTAGTTATGAATGTTTGAAAATAATGTTAAAGCCTGAAATGTATGCATTTTTGTCGGTGAACACCTTTGCTAGGGTCTTTGTTTTTGAAACGAATCAGAATTTGCGTGTTTTGAGCTCATCAGTCGATTTATTATCTCTGAATCCCTTTGATAAAAAATTAGATTTTTTCAGTTTTGTCAATTGTTTGTCGATTTTTCAGTTTTGTCAAATCCCTTCAATTGTTTGATATTATTTCGAATAATGACCATCATAGACAAGACAACAGTAACTTATATCAATAGTAAAAAAATCTTATAATATAAGATTCTTGAGTTTTCTAAACATAAAAAATACCTTAAAAATGACACCTCTATTTTTTAGAAAAAATGTTTTAATTTGGCATAACTTCTTTTTTTCGCTTAACCTAAGTGGCATACGTTATCTGTGTTTGTGCACAAAAGTTTTAAAACATGGTTGTTAAATAAATTAAGAAAATGTTAGTATGGAAAATGAAACTTCTTTAAAATTCTCCATACAAAACGCCGTTTTCATGTATGGGTTATATTTCCCCTTATATTTCTACTCGTACTTTGTAAGTTATATAATTTATTTAGTAGTAGTAGTTAACCTAATAAGGATACTAATAAGGTGGAGCTCGGTGGCGCAGTGGTTAAGCGCCTGGCCCAGCGATTGCGGAAGTTAAGCAACGTTCGCAAGGGTCGGTCATGGGATGGGTGACCAAAAATGTATTATCTCGAGCTCCTCCGTGCTTCGGAAGGTACGTTAAGCCGTTGGTCCCGGCTGCATTTGCAGTCGTTAACACCCACCAATCTGCATTGGGCCCGCGTGGTGGGTTTTGGCCCGTCCTCCTTCCCACCCACAAAGAAGGCCTGTGCCCCAGCCAGTGGGGACATCAAAAATGGCTGATGGACACCTAAGGAAGTCTTTTTACTATTTTAATGATTAAAATTTTTCTTTTAAAGTAGGTAGGTAGGTATGTAGGTACTTACTTACTTATTTATGTGTGTGATAAGATTATAGGTAATTATTTCATTTATTAGCTGGATCCCTGTCAGTGTGGCGTGTTCATGTCGCAACAAGTAGGCATTAAGGAAGGCCGTCGAGGGCGGCCTCGAGGCCCGCCTGAAGGCGACCCCGTGGTGACCTACGACACTGGGGAGCCCTGTGGTGTGGGCGGTTTTAAGAGCTGCGTCACCAACTGTCTTGATGTGGTGAGTATTGGCACTTCATCTTTCTATTAATGTGACATATAAATAGGCTACCTTAGAAGGAACTAGGATAGGCCGAAGGAAGGAACTAAGGAAGGCGGTCTCGAAGCCCTTCCGAAGGAATGGGCGGGCACCAGGAGCTGCGTCACCAGATGCCTTGATGTTGTGAGTAAGGTCACTTTTTTTATCAGTACCCTTAGCACGAACAGCTATCGAGAAAAAAAACGCACGTAAAATTACTCGATAGACAATAGGCTTGTTTCCATTAAGAATAAATATAATGGATAGGGGTTTATAATGATTAATTATATTATGGAGAAAATAACAAACAATTTTAATTATTAAAAGCGTTAAAGATTAATAATATTTTTAAAAAATAAATTTCGTAAAATGCAACCTTTAGTCACGTGACAGTGAACACCAATCAGAAAGCGTTACGTCACGCCGTGCGAAACTCCAATCTTGTCTTTGACGTTTCGAGTATCACTACCGGAGGCGCGTTCCAAACCTACACTCCGAGTGCAACCTAACCACAACCGAACGCAAGTTTTAGCTACTTTTTCCGTATTTCTCCATTGTTTGGAACATATATAAATAACTGGTTTGGCGTTTTTATAGTCGTGCTATCACACTGGGGCACTATACAGTACTTATAATATGAGAAATTCATTTTTAAACGATAAAAACTAGCTATAACGTACGAAGACACGATCGCTCTTTTGTTTGTTTTGCACGGCGTGACGTCATTCAAGACGCCATGACAGTCTTGTGCGTTTTGGAACCAAATTAAAATTGGTTTTTTAAAACGCGAAATTTATAATGTAAACGCTCGATTAAAAATAAATAAACCTTTTTTTTCGATAAAATGCCTAATAAGCTAAAATATTAAGCAGTTATTGAAATTTTGTCAACTAGCCTATTCTCTATGGAAAATTTCATTTCGCTTATCGGCGATAGATGGCGTTGTACAAATTTCCAATACAAAATTTAACTATCGAATGATTTTACGCGAGTTATTTTTTTCGATAGCTGTTCGTGCTAAGGGTACAGCATTAAGCTGCGTAATGTGCGTGGAAAAGACATCACACTGTAGGTATGCTGTATTTAGCTCTACTTAGATCCTGCATGAGCATGATCTTTTAGTGCAGGTAGGTAAGTCGTGGTGTGTAGTTCCAAACGGTTGTATAGAGTTTATTGTTTTAAATTTCCATGGTTATTGCGTTATTAGAATAAACTAGTGTCGAGATTTCACCCATGTAGGTAGGTTCCTGTTTTTTGGCTTAGGTAGGTGAGATCTCACAAAAAATATTAGTCAACACGGGAAGTTGTCCCTTTTATAAAATGTGTGTCGGACTTTCAGCCACATGGCATGTCAGTAATGGATGAGATGACACTTGGATAAATAAAATCAAAATCAAAATCAAAAAATCATTTATTCAGTCTAGGCTGTTACAAGCACTTGTGAATGTCAAAGAAGCTACGCCATCGGTTCGCAAACCCTGAGCGGGAGACCTTGTAACGAGAAGAACCGGCAAGAAACTCGTCAAGGGCTGCTTTTTTCTCCCTGTATATTTCATACAGAGTCGTCAACATTGAAAAATGAGCTCCACATTTAAAGTGAGGTCATTTTCCATCACAATAATTAACAAAAGTTTGTACACAATGGGTAGGTAGGTTGAAATAAAGGTGCGGTCATATCTAAAATTTTATAAAACCGCATCAAAGTGTAAATAAGTGTCTATCATTATGAGATTAAAATTTTCCCCCTCCCAGTGCATAGTATTTTATTTACAAATTTTTTACTGCCTGCATCGAAACTTATCGATCCGAGTACCTTCCTACATGATAATTTTTATTAACAAAAATAAAAAAATTCAATGCTATGCCAATAGTTAACTTGACATAAATTATTATTTTTTATCCCATAAAATTACAAAAGCTTAGATAATTAGTAATGCCACATTCAACTCAAATAGAAACAAAGGTACAAATAAATCTTAATAGCTTTATGGTAATTTAATCTATAAATAAATTAGACAGACAGACATGTCGACTTAACGGCATTTGGCGAAGTTAATTTTGTCTTTTACTACGTGGGAGTTGGGAGTGGCTAATAGATAAAATTAATTTGAAACACCCATGCGGTAGCGTTGATGGTGAAAAAAGGTTTTTAATTATCTTTAGAACCTTTTTAAACGTTTTGTGTTGAACGATCGAATAAGAGCGTCGCTCTGAAGATTTTTTCTATCGGTATGATTGGATTGGTTTGATGAATGAATTTGATGAAATTACTTTTACCGAGGTGTTGTTACATGTTATTGTAAGTTGAACGTGTTGTTTAGTATCATAGTGTTATTGTAAGTTAAATTACTTAAAAATTTAAAACATTAAAAAACCCGCCTGCATAAAAAGACAAGTCGACTGAAAAGATGGAAACAAGATTAAATAAATATTAAAGGCAACATGTCATAATAACATGCAGTCGGAGGCATGCATAAAGAAAGTGACATTATGAATGATTGAATTATATGCCTCCGACTGCATGTTATTATGACATGTTGCCTTTAATATTTATTTAATCTTGTTTCCATCTTTTCAGTCGACTTGTCTTTTTATGCAGGCGGGTTTTTTAATGTTTTAAATTTATTTTTTTATTTATCTCTTTTTAGTTATTATATATTACGGTCATGATATACCTTTTTGAAATCCTTATAATAAGCCCTTTAATTTGACACCCATATTGCAGTATTCTAAAAAAAATTTTTTTTTTCACTATGTATAATAGCACCGTACAGCCGCCATGTTGGTTTTTTTATAACGCCACCTTCTTAAGAACACTTGGGCTGAAAAGACCAATCTAACGATATCTTAATCATAGAAATCCGTTCAGCCGTTTGAGAGATATGAGGTAATAAAGAATATTACATACAAACATACATACATACTTACAAACATACAAACATACTTACAAGATACGCGCGAAACACATAACCCTTTCTTTGCAGTCGGGTAAAAAGTACCCTAATTAAAAAATCTGACAACATAATTTTCCCTAAAGATTTCCTTGCGGTAACTACGTTATGGTACTCACTCTTGCAATCAAGTTGTTATAATTTTAAGTATTTTTGGAATCGGGTACGATTCGTGTTTGCGTCAATTACTTATATATAAAAAATATATTGATTCTAGTTCTGCCGTCCGTTAACTAAAAGGGCTCAAAGCCACAAAATCAAATTTTAACAAATTGTATTATGATCATAAGTTTGTAAATTTAACAAGCTTTAATTGAACGTTTAATTTTATTTTGTACGACCTATGGTTTTCAAGTGGCATATTTTTCAAATATTTCCCGCGTTTTTCGCTTATATTTCAAAATTTGATTTTGTGGCTTTGCGCCCTTTTAGTTAACGGACGGCAGAGTTGCAGACATTGCAGTACCATCATCTTGTTTGCTATTACTTATTTTACTACCTACATCAGAATCTTACCATAATTATCTTACATCAACGTGACTGCATACGAATTTCTTGTTCTAGAATCAAATCTAAGGCCCGCGTATTAATAAACCGCTCTCAACGTTGAGAGCTATCTTGAGATCATACTGAGATGGTGTATCTATAAGAAGAGCATCCCAAATATTATCTCAAGATAACTCTCAAAGTAGGCGGTTTAAAAATATGAAACAATCACTTCCCCAGATCCTGAAGTACCTGCCTCGAGCTGGCCCAGTCATTTGCGGGGCTGTAGAGCGAGACATCCACCGGGAGAAAGCTTTCCTCTTCATCAAAACTTGCGGAGGCGAGTGGACTCCCACCAGTTTTTCAGCGGGCAAAGAGTTTTGTTGCACTGATGGACAACACCATAAATGTTAGAAGAAGAAAAAGGGGTTGTCGTGTCGCTTTCGTCTGTGAAACTATGAAAAACCAAATAAAAACCGGGATGCTGATTGCGTAACTCCATTGAAACTGCAGTTATATTGCTGCTCAACGTATAGTAAGATAGTTGTCACTTGGTTCTTACTAAAGCTAAAGCAGCAATGTAAGGTGTGATTTCTGTCAGTGTTGATTGCAACAAAGTTACAAAATCAGGGGACGTGTATAAAAGATATGGATGAAGCAAAAATGATCCGCTTTTTTGCCAAATTAAAATTAACTAATTTTCAATAATAGATTTATTTACGTAATGCACATGTTTCTGTATGTTTAAGTCAATGAAATTGTATGGGCAAGCCACAGAAAATATAAAAAAAAGAAAAACACAAAAAAATATTACTTACTTTTATTAGTAGGTTAAAGATAATGAAAATGCCAAAAACATTTATGAAAAAAAAATTGTATAATCATTATTCAATCATGTAGGTTAGGGTTAGGTACTTATAGAAATAATTTTCTTGCTCAAACACAATCTCAAAATAAAAATAATTTATAAAGAACTAGATCGTAGTATAAAAGTATCCAATAGTTAGGTTTTAAGTTAAGTAATTTTTGAGAGTTAAAAGTTAAAGTTACATACTTACTTATTTATTTAATGAAATAAAAAATATTTATATTGTAAGTTCGGCGCACACATCACACATTTTTAAATATAAGGACTAGTAAGTAGTTACTTATAATTGTAAAAAAAATATAAAATTTCATATTTATTTATACCAATTACTTAAATGAATTATCACCATAAGTTTCTTTATTATCACGACTGGGCGATGTTAAGGGTTTAAGATTTTTTTTAATAAACTATTAAGCATTTAGAGATAAGTATTGTTTTATTTTTCTTTTATGAAGCCTATGAAATTCTCCTGTTATAATATAAGAAGTTAATAGATCCTTATAGCTGAAATAAAAACAAAAGAAAGCTTACGTAAGTATTTATCTAAGTATTGGGTTCCGTCCGATGTAATGATTTTTAAAAACAATGAGCCGTATTTTATATCAATTTACAATGGAAAGCTATAGCCACTAAAACGAATTATTAATATTGCGTACACTGTTACGTTTAGCGTAAGTAACGTTTTTAACCTACTAAAACGCTTAAAGAAAAAACTTTAAAAAGTATTTTTTTGTATAAAAATAGCATTGTGAATGCAAAAATTTCAAATTTAAAAAATTTTTTTTTGAACTCATTTCCGGAAATCTTTTTATTTAGAAAAGCGTCATTTCTTCATCGTTCCTTAGATCGAAGTTCAATCGAACTTAGATCAACTAAGTACAAGTACGACCTAACTACTTATTTCATTTTGGATAACCAAATTGTACTTTACTTCAAGTTTTAGGGCTCTATTACTAATACTCCACGTCCGTCTGTTTGTCTGTCACCAGGCTCATGAACTTTCATTCATGAAATTGTCACAGATGATGTAGGTATTTCTGTTGCCGCTATAGCAACAAATACTAAAAGCATAATAAAATAATACGGAAGCCTTCGTGCGCAAGTTCGACTCGCACTTGGCCGGTTTTTTACATGTAGGTATGTAGAGTAGCACAGATAAGGATAACATAGTACTAGTACTCGTACATATCTAATGGTATCCTATCAATATTGCTCTTCATTAATTTTATTATTGTTTTTATTTTTTTTAAAGTCAGCCACTACAGTCTGTTTGTGAGCCTAAAAAGGTCTGAAATGTTTTTCAGGTAGGTAGGTAAATACCTAAATAGGTTAGGTAAGTACTCTAAGCTTGGGAAAGTTGTATTGTAATTTTGTATTAATAATAATTAATACAACTCTTTTCATCGAACTCTGATAAAAAACACTCACTATTTAATTATTTCAAGTTAAATGTTATCTATTTTTTTAATAGGGCAAGTTCTCAAACAAATATGACATAATGTGGGTTGTGCTGTGCACGGTTAAGGTATCGCGCGTAGATTGTATTCATATCAATTAACATTATGGAACGCGCACATAAAGTCTAGAACTCAAGGAGAGCCCGACAAGACAGTCTAGTTATGGTGTCAATGGAGTTCTATCAAGGACTTAGTACTTGAGGCGTGCGCGGGCGCAAGTAGGAGGGAGGGGGGACGGTGACCCGGATCGCGTAGGGTGAACAACCCCGCCACGTGCCACTTTCTAAAAAGAAACGCACGTCGCCTGCGCATCCTTGCGTGGACAGCTGGATTCTCTATGGCACCTGACGACAGATTAAAAATAAAACTTTGACGTTATCTAGGACGGTGGTTTCATTATTTTTATCGATAGTTTGTTTAAGCTTTTTAATTCGAGGGGTTAGCGTTTGTTTTTTAAAATAGGTACATAATTATTGAAAAGCTACTGAATAGCTATCCAGATACAAAAAAGTGTTACTAAAATCTCTGACAATTAACTATTAGGTAATTCTTAATTATTTTCCGGACTCTTAGTTATCGCAATTAGGTAAAGTGCAAGTTATGTCACATCGCAACATATTGCGCTAATGTGCAAAATATGCAATATCTCTGTTTGTTTACGTACTGTTCACCAGGTGTTATTGTAAGCTTGAATTAGCATAACCGCTCGCGAGTGGCGTAAGTTATGGTAAGAGCGGTACAGTCAGCAATGACAGTCGCTTAAACCTTTAGTACTTTGTCATATGAACTTTTTTGATTAATGTTATAAACTGTGAGACACCTGTTCTGTAAGTTGCTTTGACAAAGTACTAAAGTGTGAACCGACTTCTGTTGGTGACCGTACCCTGAGTTGCGCTTGCGACGAATGATTGTGCGCCGTGGGAAATTCTATTTATACCGGCGCGGCGATTGCGAGATGCTCTTTACCATTCAAAAGTAAACTAATTTCTGAGATTTCGATTATTATTAATGCGTTATCAAGGATTTTTAAAAATAAAATTTGGATATAAAATAGTTTTTTTGTGAAATTCATTGCTTGAATTTCATTATTATTGTTTGCATTCGCCAACGCTAACTAAAGGGTTCTTTTGAACTATTTTCTTAATTGAATGGACTCAGGGAGACTCGCCGAGTTTTATTGTTTAGATTTTTAACATAAGTGCAGTGCGAGTAGGGTTCGAGGTAGGTACGATTACACGTGTGAATTTCGTTAATTCAAATAAATCCAAGAATTAATTATGTGTCCATCTTTTGTTACTTATACATTCTCTACTCTTTTTATGAGTCATATGCATGCATGAGTTTAAACAAAATCTTTGTCACAAGAAAACATTTTGAGGTCTTGTCGATAAGTTTGAGACTGATATCAGTACCCTTAGCTGTACTATTATGTATTCTGTGCCTTAGCACGATTAGCTATCGAGAAAAAAAACGCGCGTAAAAGTACTCGATAGACAATTCTCTATGGAAAATTTAATTTCGCTTATCGGCGATAGATAGCGCTGTACAAATTTCCAATACAAAATTTATCTATCGAATGATTTTACGCGCGTTATTGTTTTCGATAGCTGTTAGTGCTAAGGGTACAGTACCCTTAAAAAAATAACGCGCGTAAAATCATTCGATAGAAAAAAAATTGTATTGGAAATTTGTACAGCGCCATCTATCGCCGAAATTTTCCATAGAGAATTGTCTTTCGAGTAATTTTACGCTGGTATTTTTTCTCAGTAGCTGTTCGTGTTAAGGGAACAGATAGGTATCAGTCAACACGCTGGGGTACTACCACAACTGGGAAAACAATTTCAATCAATTTTAAACTTTATATTACAACTTTATGGTAAGCAAAAGTAGAATTGTGCTGAAAATTGTCTACAAGTAAACCTGCGTAACGTGACCGTTCCCCGAATCGCGGGCGCATGACCCCGCGCCGCGCCGCGCACGGGGAGCGGTGGCCGCGGCGCGATGTCGCGTTATTGTGCGTTGCGCAAACGCAAGCACCCGCCCCGCCCTCTCGACCCCTCACTGCCCTGCCTAGGGCTTACCATTGCTTCACGTGAGATGTCCCAGCATCATAATATTTTGCTTATTACGCATTCCATTTAAAAGCTGTAAATGCAATAAAAATGTAAGTATAAAATAAATTCATATTTGAGATTGGGTCAAAAGTTAATTTAGGATCATACCCAGTTCACAACTAGGTTACACAACTAGATTTCTTAACAAACAAAAAAAAGACTCAATAAATGTCGCCAAAAGACAGTCATATTTAATTATTTAGCTAACCCGGTTGAAAAGTTTTGAAAACTGCGAACCCTGTCCGCGCATGGGACACATCACAAGTGCCAAGTGCCAAGCACTACCAAATACCTGAATCTGATAGATTGCCGGAAATGTGCTTGTGAGCATGAGTTCTTAATAATATAAGTAGGGAGATAATATTTAAAACGCGTCGCCTTCTGAGTTCTGTACCCTTAGCACGAACAGCTATCGAGAAAAAAAACGCTCCGCTCTCTATGGAAAATTACATTTCGCTTATCGGCGATAGATGGCGCTGTACAAACTTCCAATACAAAATTTATCTATCGAGTGATTTTACGCGCGTTATTTTTTTCGATAGTTGTTCGTGCTAAGGGTACTGATCTGACCAAATTATATAGGTACATAATCAAAAAGAATATTCACCTTTTCAGGTTTTGCTTCTGCGTCACATCAGCACAACTCGAGATCTACGTAGGTAACTATTATGTAGGTATAAGTACTAACTAAGTCTCGATTATGTTCAATTTTGTCACCCAGATTATAGCCAGTTCATGAAAATTCTTAGCTCCTTCTAATTATAATTCTAATACACTCTTGCAAAGAAAAGCACAGCACAAAATTACACGTTTTTCGAGTTTTTTTTATAAAAAAATCTTTACTAATTAAATAAGTAGGTTTAAAAACTACTAGTAAAAATACCTCACATAAGTAACCCAGGGTTGGGTGTAGATGGGGTAACACTTTCTCATGTAGAATACTGACTAGCTCATAGCCCTTAACTAAGTTAAGTAAGTACTCAAGTAGTAAACACAATAATAACATTGATCTCTTGAAGGATATTTTGGAACAATCATACATTTAAGTCATACTTACGTCATATTTACCACATACATGCAATCCATCTGGTATAGCAATTCACATTTTGAATGCGCCAAGCGCTCGTTCATTCTATGGAAAACCATAAATGCATTGAACGTTTTCCGGCGACGTGAGGAGTGGGGGGGGGGGGGGAGGGTATGTGACACACTTTTCGAAGGGCTCTTCACTTGTGGCCACTTTTATGGACACAGAAACCATTGACTCTTTGATTTGTTATAGGTATACCGCATTACCCAGAAGGACGTAATGCATTATAATGCAGTTATAATTAACATTGATGAAGGTTCCAGGGACTCGCTAGAAAAAAAGATTTAGTTTTTAGTTTTAGAAAAATGCTAAAGTTAGTAGGTAGGTACCTACTGTGCAAACTTACACACAAGTTAAGCAATACATTTTGTAATTTGATTTTTTTCATAAGTAGTTAAGTTAAGGCGAGGCCAGTTCACGATCTGATGAAAAGTCTGATTTTTGAACTTCCAATGTGAAGAACTGATGTAAAATTCTACTTCACAAAAATTACTGTAGACTGAAAAAGAAACAAAGAAGCAAAATACCGAACAGAATATTGAAAAATGGCATGGTAACTCTGTAAAAAAATCCTGAATAACACCATAAAAACTTATAAAAAAAAATTTCAAATCGTCAGATTTCGTAATTTTCAACGACAGTGATATGATTTTTTATGCAAAAAGGATAGCTTTTTTATCGATCTAACACAATAACCGAGTACATTTTTAATAAATGATCCAGTATTTCAGGAATCAATAAAAATGTACTAAAATTCGTCAAATTTCTGGCGAAGCGTCAATTAAAGTTATGCAATATTCAACCTTATTTTAAAGACATAGTGAAAGAGTAAATTTCGTGAACTGGCCTCGCCTTAAGTACGCTTAAGGTACGTTATTATTTGTGTATTGCTTCGCTATGTATTTTTCTGCTATTGCTAGTGGAAAACTGTATAAAAAATAGTATTTAATTCATTATTGTATTAAATATTGTAGGTATTATACTATACAGTACATTATAATTATATAGTGGTAGACGTTGCACAGAGATTAGGAAATTATAATTTATCTTTTAACGATAAAACATAAATTCTGTAAGGTCTCACAAACATAATAATGAATTAGGTAATTAAAAATCATTAATATTATGTAGCGGCAACTTTAAGCAATAACGTTTTTACCTTACGGGTCTCTGTGGATTCTTACTGCAATGTGTGGACTGGAAATGACTATGGAAGGAGGAAATAGGATAACGGTGTGTGCGCTCCGCCGGCGCGCGCGCAAGAACTCTCAATATCTCGAACGGTTACCCTGTCTGCGACCAACAATGTATCATTAAAAACTGTTCCATTATAAGCTGAGCTTCCACGTCCCCCGCGCTGGTTCATAAATCCTACCAGACACATAGAAAGCCTTCAATGCGACAGTTCTCCTTATAATGGCTAACAGCTCTGGTTGTCGCTACAGCCCCGCCCGCTGTTCTAACGTTCACAACTTTTTGTCATTGCAAATGGAAAATGTAGAGACAGTGGGGTTGAATTGAGGCCGATACACCGCCTGTCGTTACACTCTAATATTATAGAAATGAAACATGTAGATTTCAAACGCGACTAAGAGAAAACACCAATTGGTGCGCAGATGTCATAGGTTAGACACGATCGTGTATTGTTGTTGTTAATGATGATTGAATAAGGATATTCGAGAATTACTATGGTGTATTTTAATTTTATTACAGGTGAAGAAACAACGTAATAACATACGCAATGTTCACTAAACTGTAGAGTCGGAGATTTTAATCTTTCTATGCAACTTAACGCCTCGCTACGTTTTACTAGCTCTGCAAATAAATATTCCCGTCTTCAGTAACGTCGAAGAATATTACATTCCAAGAGAACTTAATAAAATTGAATCATCGATGTATCAGATTTTTTATAAAAAATATTATTCTAAGAATTAAATAAGAGTGTCCTAATTCCATTGTTATCCGGCCTCATGTTACAATTTACAGTGGAATTTTCTTAAAAAACTTTTTTTTGTCTTTATACCTATCGCAGTTCAATAAAAAAACTGTTTACCCATTTATTGTGAATTCTTCTTGGGACTTGACTTTGGTTTCCCAAGCTTTATATCGGTGGCTGAGAGATACCTCGAGGCTGGCCCATTGTCCCGATATTCTCAGACGATTCTTTCTAATCGCTGCGCCTTTCACCCTTACCCATCATCGCAATTAATATTTAATTCATATTATGTGATGTAATTTTCAACTTTGGCATCCTCAAGGTATTCTTTTGTTTTTTTTTTACTTTATTTATCTTTTATTTGAATATGTATTGACCTACGTATATCCGTCGCGTTGTTTCGGGCTTCGAGAAGAAACATCGATATTATAATAGCAAATCAATGGCCTTTGTCAATCTTGTGAAAGGCGCGGGAATCCGCTCTGGATGGACCTCAGGACCCGACCGTAGTGAAACTGGGTTGTATTATCGCTGATAATTTAAGTAATAGGGAATTTACGTCAGTTTGTGATAACAACAAAACTTGCCATGATCGCATGCAAGTTAGATCATTCCAACATCGGTAAGTAAGGTAGGGTAAGGTAAGGTAAGGTATAGCTCGCGCAAAATAACATGACCCATATTTTTAACCGACTTCAACAAAAGGAGGAGGTTCTCAATTCGATTGTACCTTTACTTTACTTTTTATCGTTGTTCGCGCTATCTTCGACATTTATAGACCGATTTTGATGATTCTTTTTTTGTTCGATTGAGTTTTCTTGCGAAATGGTCCCTTTTTTTCAAATCGGTTCAGTAGTTTACAAGTAATCCTGAAAATACTATGATATTAAATCTTGACCTTGACGATTTTGTTATTTATGAACCGAATTAGATGATTTTTTTTGTTGGAAAACGATACTTTTGTTTAGTCTTTTTAACCGACTTCAAAAAAAGGAGGTACCTATTCAGTTTGTATGTATGTATGTTTCTCCGCGATTATCTCACATTTGGCTGAGCCAATTTTTCTACCTTAATAATATACCTACACTACCTAATACAGAAGGTACTTACACTAAAAATTAAAAAAATGTTAAAAAACAAAAAACTGACTTCAAAAAACCTGCCTCTAAAAAGCAAGAAATAATATACAAATCATTAGATACGCATTATCATTGTTATAATAAAACACGTCTATTGAAGTCGCGTGGGGTTTTTAGAATAAAAAAAGGAAGATGTAGGTAGGGTGGATATGCCTAACTCCAGCCCCCCCCTAATTCCAGCCCCCAATACGTTTTTGCTTTGCTTTTATTAAAAAGCAATAAAAATCGGAAACTGTTTAATGGAACCACATCCCTAGTTAATCCTCGACGTTGGAAATCAGTATTACCCCATCACGTCACCTACAATTCACACAACGAGCAATAATGTTCACCAAGACCGAGTAGAGGTGACTATGTTTGAAAAACAGCCTAAAACATCGATCGATGCGAACTTTGGGAAGTGTGTTTATGAAGGCAAGATGCTATTTTTTATAGTTTTAAGCTTTGATACTAGTAATAGATTAGTTAGATAACATTTTAAGATTACAAGTTTGCAATTAAATTTACTAATTTCGAAAAAAAATGGGGGACTGGAGTTTGACTATGTGATTTTCCAAAACTTTCTATTATCAGCCGGGGGCTGATGTTGGGTATTTAACTTTCGTTTAAAAAATCAATCTCATCTTAATTTGCTCGTCTTTAGGTTGGAATTTGTAGTGCTATTCACTAGAATTACTAACCCTGCACCCAATGGCCTAAATACAGCCGGGTGAATAATGTTTAATTCCTAAGTTATTTGTTCCTCAAATTAGGGGCTGATATTAGTAATACATATAAACCTAACATCAGCCGGTCATCAAAACTTTACGGCAATATACAGGGTGATCTCAAATATGTTTTTTTTGTTTTTTTTTTATATTACTTAGATGTAAAAAAAACATTATAATCAAAATCATACTTATTATCATCATAATAATCAATCATAGAAACAGAAAAGAAATTCAGTTTAAAAATTGTATATCGATATTCAAATAATAAGGTAATATAAAGGTTTCAAATAATTAAAACGATCTCGTACTTGTTGATTATATGTGTATTAAACCAAAGTTATTTTTTATTACGCAATATTTAATATATTTAAATATTTTAAGTTGATTAATATCTACAGGAGAGGTATAAGTTTTAATGACTTGTTATGGGTACCATAATTTTAAAGCCTCTAGTATTTTATTATCATTATTAGAGTTACCAAATGAATATTCTTTAATCTCATACAAACATGGTTGTTTTATTTTGGAACATCCTGTACCCGGCTGGAATTAGGGAACAAAGCGGCTGATATTAGGGCAAAGGTGGCTGGAATTAGGGGTTTTCACCCGTCGTGCATTTAAACGGTTCTCTATTTTTTTCACACAAAACTACTTAAAACTATGTACTATTTTCGTAATAAAGATCAATCAAGCTACCTAAAACTGTATCAACAATAATTTTAAGACTGTAAATGTGGCAGCAACAGAGATTCAAAGTTGAAAAATCTTAGGGGGGGCTGGTAATAGGCATATTCACCCTACTCCAGCCCCACCCGACTTTAATAGACGTGTTTTATTATAACAATGATAATGCGTACGTAGGTATCTAATGATTTGTATATTATTTCTTGCTTTTTAGAGGCATGTTTTTTGAAGTCGGTTTTTGGACCACGTGACTTGCGCAGTAGCAATTTTAGGTACTAAATAATAATGTTTAGTGCGCAAGGCATTGTCTATGGTTTGGTTATTGCACGAGCCTGTAGCTATTCTATAGCGTCAATACGTAATATTTCAGGGTTGCTACTATCTGTACACGGAAGCGGAATTCCATTACGGATATTATTTTCGCTTTTTTACAGATAAAAGTTACACGTACCTACCTACGTAAATAATTTCCAAATTGTCACCCTTTGTAGATGGGTCGGAGATCGCAATATTCGCAATGTATTTATTTTTTTCACCAATGAAACATAATAAAACCAGAAGCAGAGTCTGTTTATTAATAAAACATAATAGCTTTTAGACCTTTAATTCATTAGTGCCCGCGCGGACGCCGGCGTCCGGACAACAATGGAAAATCTATTGTCTCATTTTCCGGGCGTTGTTGACGGGTTAAAACGGTGAATTCCAAACAAGGACTCCATCATAGCTGACTACATCTCTAATGACAGCAATAAAAACATTCAGACGATGGCAATCATCAGCTATATTATTAGAACTGCACGCCACAAAAAATCCAAACTAAAATAGATAGGTAGGTGTTGAAAGTAAGTAGCATCATCGATAAGTATCTAGTTGATAAGGAAAATGAAATCGCCGTAAGTAGGTCACTGACTGCAGGCTCAAATGTAAACATGCGACGTGGGGCTTGCCTCGATATATCGTCGTCGAGTTGCAAGTCAGCAGTTTCGACGCCGTCTCCGCCACGGCCCGACCGAGCCCGAGCGCCGCCGCCGCCACCACCCGCCGCGAGCGCCGACCCCGCGAGCTGCGCGTCTCCCGCCCGCGCCCCGCTGCCGCCGCCCTCTACGCCGGTGGCGCCGCCGCCGCGCGCGCCTGTGACGAGTGTGCCCGCCAGCTGTCAGCGCGACTTTGCTGCTGTTGCTGCTACTAAATCAAGTTTGCGGACGCAGCAGCAAACTCTCGTCGATAGGAAAGCCCCTTCGCTGAATGCCGTCGTACCGGGCCAAGATGAAGACGGTTTCCTCGAGGTTCGGAACAAAAAGCGACGTCGTCAGCGAGAGAGCAAGAACCACCATGGCACCGCACCGACAGGGCCCAACTTCCTGCTGCGAGCTGCCATACCGACCACGGCCGTGTACCTGTCCCGCCTGCACCATACCACCACAGTGCAGGACGTGATCGAGTACATAAAGAAGAAATCCAACTTTTGTTTGAGAGTTCAGCCACTGGAGTCGCGCCATAATACCAATTTTAAGGCGTTTGTGGTGCGCATCCCGACAGCAAGGCTGGACCTCTTCATGAAGGAGGACTTCTGGCCGCAGGGCGTGGTGTACAGGCGCTTCAGAGGGACGCTGCCTTGTGCCACGGATTCGACACACAAAGTGTCTACTTGATTTTTTTTTACTAACATATGTTTTAAGTTATTTACTAACAACATTGTTTTATAAATTATATATGTTTAGTTTTTAAGGTATATATCTATGGGCCATCGATGCCTGACTATAAATAAATAAATTAAATTAAAATTAAATTAAGGCCAACTTCGCATTGGGAGATTGGGGTACGTACGATAACACGGATCTCCTTCGGACACATCATCACGGTGTTCTACGTTTTCTAAAGAAATTATAAATAAATAACCAACTTCGATTACAATCGAAAGTCGAAACGACGAAAAATGGTCAATATTTTTTTTATAGATAGGTGGTACATTATGACGTTTCACAATGTTCGTATAACAAAAATACCTAACAAAGTATTCCTTCTAACTTAGTGTCAGTAATTCAGTATACACCTTAGTGGACACTTCATTTTTAGGCAGGGAAAGGTTTGAAAAGTGTCACTAAGTATAATAATGTCGTCATAGGACGATGACGTTGCTTGGAAAATGTAGGTGCAGCTGTGGCGAAAGGTCCATACAAGCCGACTCCCATATCCCACCCCATTGATCCGCTATGCAGATCATATAATTTTTGTAGAACGGCTTACCTTCGCCATGATTTCACCCATCGCCACTGAGGTGCAGGTATAAATTTTTCTACTGCCATTTTATGAACTCGCCACGTGGTTCTTGCATCTACAAAAGTAAACAGGAAAATTAGCAACTTTTATGATTGTTCCTCGAACTCACTCGCGAAAAAATATTGGGTGTATTTCAGCAGACTAATCGCTAAGTCATCAATCACCATAGATAATTAGATAGAGTAAATTTTAACCATGGAAAGTAATTTAATTTAACGTTAAATTATGTACCTATCTACTTAAATTAAATTACAAAATACATCCATTGAATGACTTGATACAGTATCTTACTATGTACTCTAATGTGTCACGTGCTTTCTGACCGATATTTTTAATCGGTTTGAAGAATACTAGTAAAATCTCAGTTTTGGCACATACATAATGTTACTTAGGTAGGGTAAAGTGCCAGTTTCCGGCCGTTTAAGGCAGTTGTTGACTTTGAACAGTTGTAACTTAAATTTAACAAATAGTAATGATCCCAACTATTTTTTATGTTGTTGGATATATCCTTGAGAATTACTTGTATTTTTTTTGAAAATTTCCATCAGTCGGTTTTGTCATTAGAAATTATTTTCCAAAAAAGTACGATTTGCCCAGTTTCCGGCCCCCCTGTTCCTATTTCCGGCCCCCCTTTGCCCAGTATACCGGCCGCCTTTCAAAGAACATGACGGCCGGATACTGGGCAAAAGATAAGCTAGCCCAGTAAGCGGCCTGTGACTCTTAATACAGTTTAAATAAGGTCCATTTTTCTTTGATTTTTGTATGAAATTGAATTTCAGATAATATACTTAACAAGTATTGTCCTATGGCTTGGCTTGTGATGTGAGCTATTATTTTTGTGTTAAAAAAATCGTTGATTGTACTTTTATTTAACATTTACTATTAATTGGAACCTTTATATTGATTCTGGAATCAGCCTTGCAGTTTTTCATAGGAATAGAAAAATTTATAGAAAATCTAAATTTTCGATTAATAATTTTATTACAGTAATCAAGAAGACATGTCCAACAGCCATTTTTGACGTCCCCACTGCTGGGGCATAGGCCTTTTTATGGGTGGTAAGGAGGATGGGCCATAACCCACCTCGCGGGCCCAATGCGGATTGGTGGGTGTTAACGACTGCAAATGCAGCCGGAACCTACGGCTTAACGTGCCTTTCGAAGCACGGAGGAGCTCGAGATAATAAATTTTTGGTCACCCATTCCATGACCGACCCTTGCGAACGTTGCTTAACTTCCGCAATCGCTGGGCCAGGCGCTGAACAATTGCGCCACCGAGCTCAAGAAGACATAGGTAACAAATAATAATTTAATAATTAACAAAAAATAGTTTCTAAAGCCGAATGTCAATAGGTCTCTTATAAACAATAACAATAAATATTATGGGTATTATGATAATGACCGGAAGTACGTATAACCTGTAAAAAATATAATATTAACAATCAATAACATTGATTGGTATTCAATAATAATATAGGTATAATAATATTTTTGTGTATTTTTTTCTAATAATAATATATAGATTAGTATTAAAGTGTAGTGTAGAAATAAAGAAGTCTAGCTAATAGGCAAGTCTGCTTAAAAAAACACATCGTTCAATGCAGTAGCGTTCGTTTGAGTAATTCGCTGACATACACTTCGGAAATAACAAGAGACAAATAGGTATTCAGCGAGGGTCAACGACCTGGATGGCGGGCACGTCGCCGTCGCTTGTTCACGAGACGCACAATTAATTTTATTAGTAGATAAATTTCAAAGCTGGCCGGTGTACTGGGAGTATTTTGCAGGATAGCCAGTATACCGGCCTCCTAGTGTATACTAGGAGGCCGGTAAACTGGGCAAGCACCCAGTAGAACCGGCCACCCGTTTCCATACAAAAAGAAAAAATCAACTTCTTATACAAGCACATTTAGGCGGCCGAGTACTGGACACAAAGTACTTTAAAATAAATAAAAAGGGATAGCATTATACATTCTTCTATGGAATCCCTCTTTTAACAAAAAGAGACAAAACAATATATCGAGCTCAGTCCCAGTTAACCGGCCCCCGGCCGGTATACTGGAAACATGTGGTTTCGTTGTCTAGTAAGGCGGCCCCCTTGATATTACTAAATATCTGCTTATTAAGCCATATTTAACGTTAAAATAGTAATAAATAACAACATACCTTGAGAACAAACTAAATATTTACCTTTTAACGATGCCCTGAAGGACAATATTGACTATTTGGCAAGAGCTCTCCACTATTTTTTTTTTATCTCCACTTGCGAAATCGACCCAGATGCGGTAGGCTTCAACGTGAAACACAAATTATAAAATATTACGTAACGTTTCGCTAGTGGCGTCCATACTAGGGCTTGAAGTCCGGAACTCCGGTTTTGGTCTAGCTCCGGAGTTTCGAAGAATTTCAGCATCGTTTTGTAAAACCGGAGTTCCACAACCAAAATCGGAGTTTCGATTTTCAAAAATAATAATAGAAAGAATTTTAATCGCCGTGGCCATATACCCCTGGGAGGTGTTGCAGTCTCTCCAGAGGTGCCAAGTGGACTATACAGGTATATCGAGGTGCTGACTGAGGTACTTATATAAAAATGCCATCATGTCGATCCAATTACAGGACCAGAGCACAAATTTCAATCCAACTGCACCGATGTATGAAACAGGGAGCCATTCTAGACCATTACCTAGGACAGACAGTCCAGTTAAGTACAACTTTGAGAAAGATATCTCTCGTTGAATTTAGGTCGAATGGGCAGCATTCGGGAAGCTTTAAAAAATCTTCGCGTCGAACTTACTTCAGTGTCTCTAGACGAAAGTCCTTGATCAGCGTGTGTTGCCATGTAGTGATGACTTAAGGCAGTGAAACGTGCTCGCTAACAATGGGTCTCATAAAAAGGCTCAAAGTCACCCAGCGACCCAGCGAGCAATGGACAGAGCCAGCTGATGTGGCAGTGGACGGGGCACTTAACAAGTAGAATTGATGGCCATTGGGGAAGGATGGTTCTGGAATGGCGACCGTGTCACAAAACGCTTCGTGAGTAGGCTCCTGACAAGGTGGATTTGGGCGTAGCCAGCCATGGGCTCAGGGTGGGGCAGCAGTCTAAAATAATAGGTATGTAACTAGCAAACTATACCCGCGATCTTACCCCGGTTAATTTTTTCATACAAAAAGGTTACTACACCCTATAGCAGTGGTTCCCGAATTCTTTTGGCTACGGAACCATTTTTGGTTCACCGTTTTTAGGCGGGACCCTAGCTCAAATAAGAAGTAAATTTACCAGGGTTACCAGCTTTAGGAACAGAAAAACTGGGAAAAAGGTACGAAAAGTGGATTTTTTTGGGTCTATTTTCTAAATGTACGTTGAAATCATTAAACCTGGCAGTGGCAGTGAGTGAAACTACTGCAGAGTCTGGTAATTGGTAAATGAAGGACATGTTGAATGTATGTGAATGTATTTAGGTAATTAAAAATACTCAAAATCAATGGAAACAAACGGGCGGGTCAGCAAAGTAAAGTAAAATAAAAATAGGAGAACTATTTACCTAGCTGAGGGGGAAAATGAGACTTTTGATTTAATGTTTTAGGTAAGTATTTTTGTTTTGACTTTTTCCATGCATATTTTGTATTGCTACGGGTCTCTCTCTAATGAGAGAATTAATATCCCGCGTCATTTTTATATTTACTTACTTATTTAAGATTAGGTAGGTAGGTACCTCACAGGTCAGATCCAGGGTGGGGCAAGAGCCCCATTTTGCCCCACCGTGGCTACGCCCATGTGGACCAACGATCTGGTGACTAGTGAAGGTCGCGGGCTCGCGGGGCGCCGCTGGATGCGAGCAGAGCAGGATTGATCGTAGTGGAGATCCTTGAGGAAGGCCATAACCAGCAGTGGATGTCGTGTGATGTGACTGATATGATGATGAACCAACACTCGGTAAATTTGAGTGGCGTGAAATGTAAGTAAAAGTATTTTTAGTCGAATTATTTGCGCAATTAAATTATAAGCAACCTAAGTGATTCAACTTATTAATTTATCGATGAAAAAAGTACATTTTGATTTTTGGTTAGTTAATAACCTCTTTTAACACGCTAAAAATACCACTGCAATTTTATTTAAATAGAGACTGAAAACTCCGGAACTCCGGAGCTCCGGAGTTGAAACTCTGAACATCGAAACCCAACTCCGGAGCTGAAAAATATTCCGATTTTCAAGCCCTAGTCCATACCATTCGATAGATCGATAACAGTGCTGCCAGGAAAATATCCAAATTGTTAAGAAATTGCCACGAATTTCTTATTTTATTCGAAAAACTGTTGGGGGGCCGGATAACTGGGGGCGGCCGGTTAACTAGGCATATTACCCTACATGATTTTGGTAAATTTTTTTGGGGTTTTCTAAATCAAATAAATAGTCTCTTGTAATTGCATAATAATGCAAATTTTAACCTGAATAAAATTACGTGGTTCTATCCACGTTCTATCCGTTTTCGTTACTTATGAGTTGAAAATACTTAGGTACTTAGTGAAAAAGTTTTCATATAAAAAAACTTATAGAAAAAAATTATAATAGAAAGCGGGCTTTGATTTTAGTGCATTTTTGTTTCTGAGAAATTACAAAAGACCCAAAACGCGACACCTTTCTGTTTACTTTTAGCCATTTACCATTTTACTGTGCCAGATGTGGATACACCAGCTGGCCGGTCGTTCTAACAGTGTATTTCCCCGAAGATAATTATTACAACGAATTCGACGTAAACTCTTCATAAAAAATAATAATTTGTATATCTTTTGATTGAGTAAACCGATTGCAATAAAATAAAGACTTAATTTCATTGCGTGATACATACACAGTATATATTTTGTATGTTAATATTATTACGATTAGGTTAGCGCTTTTAATGTTATTAGCGCACAAACATACAGACAAACAGAAAAAAAAACCAAAAATGTTGGAAATGGATTCTACTGGGTATTATTAAACACCCCAACCACTTTTTCAAAATATTTCCTTTGTACAGACACAACTTTTCTATAGCTTTATTTTATGTGTATAGGTAGATGTATGTATGTAGGTACGGAACCCTCGGTGGGCGAGCCCGACTCGCACTTGTCCGGTTTTTTTAAATTGACAATCTTGCACGTTTTGGATTCAAAGTTAAAAATAGCATCTGAGGTCTGAGAAAGATTGCTGCACATAACACGTTTGACAACGCCTAGTTCATCTGATATTATACGTTTATTCCCCACTATGACGTCATACGGCTCACGCCTACAAGAGATTATAAAGCCTACTACATGTAATGCTATGCAATACGTTATAAAAATAGCACCTACCTATCTATAGGTACAATAGGGATAAAATCAGGACAACTTACTACAATATTTGAATAGGTATATAATGTTAAGTTTTTGTAAACTGAAGAAGCTCACTCATGAAAAAACAAAAATTGTCCGGAAGTCGTGAGTCACTTGTTTTTCATCACAATGCGAAATTCGTCGCCCGTAGCAAAAATGAAAATTACGCGAAAAGATTTTAGGGTGACATTTTTTTATGATTTTGAAACTTCACTTTCTCTGATGAAACGCTGTTTGGTTCCTCACTGTCGTTAAAAAGGTAAGGAAAAACGACCAAGAAGTGACATCCTACCTATTGCACGATTATATTTTTTCAGTACATACCGCGATGATGACTAAATTTTTTCGGGGGTGGGGGAGGGGGAGGGAGGGTGGGGACCCGCCTAATCACGTAAAAACGGTTGATCCTTATTTTGATATTGATAAGAATTTTCTCGAATATCCACGCGGACGAAGTCGCGGGCAGAAACTCTGAAGGTATAATTTAAAAAATGATACAAAGTTAATGTTAGCGTTGTTCTCAATTTGGTTAGGTAGCATGTGGTTTTGTCTCTCAATAGCTACAGTGAACTAAGGCCGCCGTGCCAGGGTAGAGGAAGGTCATCCGCCCACGCTGTGACTGCGCAGTATTTGAACGAAGGTGATATGATACCTTCCTTTACTTCTAAAGCTTCGCGAATAGCTTCACTACATATCTAGTATAAAACCCTATGTAGGTATGCTTAGATCTTTAAAACTATACGCAACGGATTTTGATGCGTTTTTTTTAAATAGATAGATGATTCAAGAGGAAGGTTTATATGTATAATAAAGCGAAGCGAGGGCGGGTCGCTAGTTAAGTTATTAAAGCTGTTTGTAATAAAAGCTCATCGTAACACTAACTACTTTTTTACCGAAGAAAATTAAGAGGAAGTAGGTACTCAAGTCGATGCGTTTATTTTTATGTAGGTATGACGAGTATCAATTTTTGAAATAATATATTATAAGAAGGAACCTGTGATAATATTGTGCCCATGGAACACAAAAACTATTCAAATTCAAATTCAAATTTCAAATTCAAATTCAAAAATAATTTATTAAGTCTAGGCTGTTACAAGCACTTGTGAATGTCAAAGAAGCTACGCCATCGGTTCGCAAACCCTGAGCGGGAGACCTTGTAACGAGAAGAACCGGCAAGAAACTCGTCAAGGGCTGCTTTTTTCTCCCTGTATATTTCATACAGAGTCGTCAACATTGAAAAATGAGCACATATTTATATACTTACATATTTATATTTATATTTTTGGCACTATTGTTGCATGCATAGTATGGGATGCTACGGAGTGCAGGAGAAAGGTAGTAACGTAGTTCATAAACATATAATCCTAGGTAGTATTTCTAAGGAAAATGTATCCAAAGAAGTATTTTTTCTGAAGATATCTCTCTTGTGTTGTTTGTGTGGGTGTCCTTCCTTATGTGCTTTGCTGTTGATTAATAGATGATTAGCTAGCTACAATGCCATCTTTAATTGGTATCAGGACAACTTTATTGTTTTTAAAGAATAATGATTTTCCTTTTACTACTTACGGTTAGAAATTCCCTCAATATCCTAGCATCAGAAAGCGATAATAAGCGATCGTTCCGTCGCGTTACCCGAAACGGTTATGCGATGCAACCTGATGCCGACCAATGAATCAGTGAAATGGTGGCCCAGATCTGATCTCCGGCCACCACGTGTATCAACGAAGGGGTGTGTATGTTGAAATTAATAAATCTAATACTAGAGCCAGAAAAGCGATTTTTTATTTATTTTATTTATTATTAAGGGAAACAAACAGCTGATTTTACACAAGATTACATGTATGAATAACAATGCAATAGCCAATACAGTTTCCACAATTAGCATACAAGCAGACATTAAACTACCTATTATTCGACTTATTTTTAGTTATACTTAACTTACATACTTAAAAAAATAAAATTCCCCATTTGACGAATGGTGAAGACTCCAAAATCTATTGAGTATAGCATCAATTTTTTTTGTATCAAAATCAAAAGTATAATGCGTGAGAAAATCAACTGTAATATTAAAACTTTTCTCTTGCGTTTTTTTCTCGTGATATAGTCACTTGATGTTAGCGCGCAGCAGCACCCGCCGAAAACGCTCTATACAAAACGGTCAACATTTGTGACGTCACTTATGCCACGTTTCAGGCGCATTAGTATGGAGTTAGCCAAGAATTTTCAAATATCTCCCTAAATGTAGGTACATATGTGTCATACAAAATATTATTTCTTATTTGATATTCTATCCGACTGTTAAGTGCATTATATACGAAAATGAAAAAAAAAAACTATTTTCCCCTGTGTGATAAAACTAAAATAATACATTTTTATTTTATTTTTCTGTTCCATCATGTTTTTGTACGTGCCCGCAGCGATCAAGCTCTTTATCAAAATCGGTGACTTTGCATGTTCCCTATTGTACTAAAACTCGGTAAGTATCGGTAGTATGGGATGGGACAGACTCGGTGTAGCAATTAAATTCTCTTGGAATATTAGCCAGTTACAATATTTTGCTATGCTTTTAACTTATCTCGTAACAGACTTACCTATTTGGTTTGGTTCTAGAAGCAAACATCTTTTTAATTGATTGCCGTCTTTAAGATAAGTATTTATTAAAAGTAAACCGTAGTACGAGTATGTACCGTAGTACGTACAGTAGTACCTAAACCTATTTGTATAGGTAAGTACCTAAGTACTATAGAAATATTACTTACTAGCGGCCGCCCGCGGTTTCACCCGCGTGGTTCCCGTTCCCACGGGAATATCGGTATAAAAAGTATTCTATGTTTTAATCTAGGCTATCTACTATCTGTGTGCCAAAATATTTCAACCAAATCCGTTCAGTAGTTTTTGCGTGATTGAGGAACAAACATCCAAATATCCAAACATCCAAATCCACAAACTTTGACATTTATAACATTATGTAGGATAACATTATAACATCACATTAAGTAGGAAGTAGGATAGTAGGATTTGGCAAAGCCCCACCTCCAAAAGCTTGAGACAACCAGTACCTGCTCTGTTATTGATGCTAAACGGTAAAACCAAAAACGTTAAGTTGTCATTTAGGTTATATTTACCTAAAAATCTTTGGTTTAGCTTCATAATTTTCACTTAAATTGTCCCAGATTGTAATCCTAGAATCCTTAGGAAAGTATTCAACAATTTTAACAAAACTAAAGCGAGTATTTTTCAAACGAAACTGAAACGGTAACGATTTAGCTTCGGTTTTATCGTTGAAAATTTGCGCGATTAGGCCCCAGGTAATAATCTATTCTGTGCTTTTGGGTAAATATTGAGATCGTTTTAAAACAGTTTTAATTTTTAATTATTTTTAGAAAAGTGACAGAACTATTATAATAAATTATGTTAGTTGCAAGTTATCAGGAACTTAACTACTACTGGTACTGTTACTTGATTGTTTTTTTGTGAAACGCAACAGTCTGCGAGGCATGCTGGGATATCGCCGCATTATCATTGTTTTTTAAATGCGCCGTTATCGGTATTAATTAACCTTTATCTAGACTTTTGGTGGAGGCTGTGGTAATATTTTGATTGTAGGTACTACTTTTGCAATATAAACAAAATATTAGGCAGAAACTTAATGAAAAAATATCAGGAATGAAAAAATTAAAAGAATCTTTAACTCCACAATTAATTGAGTAAGCCATTAGTTGGTCTTAATTACGCCAAAGTTTCTTATCCCTGTACAGTCAGCAACGAAAGTCGCTTAACACTTTAGTACTTCGTCATAGCAAGTTTTTTGACAGATATCTCACATCAAAAAAGTTGCTACGACAAGGTACTAAAGTGTTAAACGACTTTCGTTGCCGAACGTACATTAAAGTAATATTCAATTTATTGCGCATAAAAAACAACAGTTAAAATTGCAATTTATTTATTTATCAAACGAGAAAGTGAAGATCCTTTATTGTTTAAGATCGATGCTTTATCATGAATAGCATAAGGCAACTACAATAAAACCACACACTTATCAGTATAATGAAAGATCGGCGAGCCGATCATCTCGCTTGATTACAATTGAGTTTTTGAAAAGCACCGTAAAAAAATTGGCAAGTGACGACCCAAATGGCGATTTGAGGTCGCAGGCACGTGTATTGGACGCAAAAAGGCGTTGAAAAAGTTAGTTGAAACCAAGTTCAATTAAGCGAAATCAGCACCTAATAAAGGCTGGCGATGGACGCGCCATCTTATTATTTTTATCTCTGAAGTTAACCAAGTTTTATCGCGCGAATACGTCGTATCGTATCGTAGGGTGGTGGAAATATAGTTTTTCTTTCAAGCGCTATATTGTACTTGCGATTTGTGAAATTACAAAGTCGCATTGTCTAATATTCACTAATACTAATTAATTCAATTAGTTGATGCAACCCCATTAGGTACCTACTTATGGTTAATGTCGAGGAGTTCTTCTGGTACCTCACTATCGTCGGCTTCACTTTACCATACCTATTATTTATCATGTTCATGATTTACTCTATCGAGTACTTTAATTTCTCGGTAGCTGTTCGTGCTAAAGGTACTGACGGCCGCGGAAGAAATCGTTTGACAGGCTGATTGGAAATTGCAATATTGGACACGTTTTTCATGGAAAAATGCCGTTGATCATTTTCAGGTCCACAGAGATGATATTATTATTCTAACTTACTTGTAGAAGCCTTTATCCCCCCCCCTTCAGTGTGAAAGGTTGTTGGTCGTTAGCAGGCATAATTGACAAGTTTTAATTTTTAGGGTTCCGTACCAAAATGATAAAAAAGAAATCCTTATGGTGTTACGTAGTTCTGCGGCATTCGCTGTTAAGAAAATAAGACTTTTAACTGATATTGAAACGGCAAGGTTAGTATACTTTAGTTATTTTCATAGTGTAATGTCTTATGGACTGCTATTGTGGGGCTCAGCTGCCAGTTTTGAAAATATTTTTGCACTCCAAAAAAGAGCTGTTCGCGCCATATACAATCTACGGCGGAGAGATACCTTGAGAGAATTGTTCAAAGAAATAAATATTTTAACTTTGGCAGGCCAATATATTTATGAAAATTTAGTTTATGTAAGGAAACACTATGATTCATTTGATAAGAACAGCAACATTCACCAGTTTAATACAAGAAATAAAGATAAACTTGCCGTTCCAAGATTTAGGCTTGCAAAAACGAGAGGTTCATTTATGGGGAAAGGCATAGCCTTTATTAATAAAGTTCCACAACAAGTGATTGATCTTCCTTTGCATGAATTTAAAAACCATGTTAAAAAACGCTCATGGGTAAAGGTTATTATAAAGTTGACGATTATCTTAAAGATCAAAATGCGTGGAAATGATGTAACACATAACTTGCTAATATAAGAACTTTGTTGAAGTAATATAATAAGTCTATGTTGTTGCCAATAATCCTGTCACCCTGTTGTAATTATCTGGTAACGATATATTCAAGTTTGTAAATATCGTTACTTATGGCTGTTACAGCTGATTCTTCTTGTCAGCTAAAAAAGTCTGGAACGGGTGGTAGGAAAATATAGACGATTCAAAAGTACTTAATAATTAAGTTTATTTGAATAAAGCTTATTTCACTTTCACTTTCACTCAGTCTGTCTGTCTGTCACAGCTGGATATCTCGAGAACTACCAATGGTATCAACTTGAAATTTGGAATAGTTAAGATGACGTTTGTCCAACTATTTTGCAAATAAGAAATAAATAAAAAAATAAATATTTTTTTACAACAGGAACCGAAAAGGGGTCTTAAAAATTTTAAGTGAAGCGACTAGGGCATGTATCATATGAAAGAGCGCTGTTTGCACATTTTTTACAAGGTGCCACCTTAAATCTTACATTACATAAACCTTAAATCGAAAACCATTTCGAGGTTTTTCAATTTCTGACACCGTACATAATTTTTCGGGGTTTTTGATCAAAGATCAATTTATTTATTTCTAAATAACAAATAAAAACAATGGACAAAAATTTTGAAATGTTGTCAATTAATTGTAATAAACCTGGAAATAAAATTATTGATGGTATCCGTTTAGTACAGAGTCGTATGCATATTGCACGCATAATTATGCATGCCGAGTTAGTTAAGGAGCGTACTCGATATGATAATCGCTTGTTCATTATGTTTAATTTGTATTTATTATCACACATAGACCAACCCACACAATATGACGAATGAGCTAACTTGTATATCTTGGAGATTTATTACACTTTGAAATTAACAATATAATTTGATATTTAAAAATACAATGTACATATGAAATTTCATTTTAATTAAACAAACAATTATGAAATTTCCAAGTTATAATTGGTTGTAGTATTATCTTTTATAATACTTACAAAACTATCATTTTTATTCATTTCCTCGTGAATGAAAAAAAAAAAAAAAAACATACAATCGAATTGAGAACCTCCTCCTTTTGATGAAGTCGGTTAAAAATAGCCTCACATAAGTACATTTGTACAAAAGTTCTATTGAGGGTTGCATGGTTTGATAATTAAACCGCATTAGTGTTTTATTTCAAAACAACTTCTCATGCTATTATTTTTATATTATTTATTAGAGTAAATAAGTGCAAATTCATAATGTAAGTGTATTATGATTTATGATAAATCGAGCACGTGTACTCGACTCGATCTCTTTAGTAACCGCAACCAAAAGAGGCAAGTTGCAATGACACCCGACACAAAAAACACAGATTTTGCAGTCCCCGCAAGAATCGGAGCATTGAAAATGAAAACAAAAATTTACAAACAACAAAATCAAATCAAATGCAAAATCCTATTATTTTTCTAAGGTATCTAGGTAGGTGGTACCTATTTTATTTTATATTTAAAAAGAAGTATTTTGCAGTAGGTACACCCCGACGACGCAACGACCCTAAGGTCAAAATATTAGAGCTGACCAACACATATTTCTTTTCTTTTTATTGGTTTTTTGTGTCGGGGTCATTTTTATTTCATACTTATTTTTAAACGCCTCTGTGTTCTAGTGGTTCGCTTCGCCCACCCGTGTAAGACGCAGGGGTCCCGGGTTCAATTCTCAGGGGGGGTACAATTTGTACTCGGTTTGGTTGGTGGTAGAGCTTATTTCAAGTCCGCCTCGCTAGCTAACACCATCTTAAGTCTGACATCATAACAATAATTTAAAAATTATTGTGTTCTGGTAGTCAGAGGTAAGATAGTCAGTTCCTCAGTGATATCCAGTTGTGCATAAAAAAAACGTAAATACTTTTCAGGACGACAAACAAAATTGCAATAGAAAATCTTGCTTGCCAATAAATCTAATCTAATCTTCGATCATCATCGATCTAACACCTATTGAGAAATTTCTGACGGGTTAGGTATCGCGCAAAGTATTTGATGGTATACCATGTCTTGAAAATACCACTAATGCAACAATTAACAGTAGGTACGTACGTACACCAAATTCCAAATCAAGCGGCCCTGTGCAAATTGGCGTATTTGTGTGTCTGTTTGAGGCAACGTAGCTCCCAAAGAAATCGTTTTTTTTATTTGTAAGCTGGTGTGATCGAGAAGGTTCTTAATTATAATTTATAAAGATTTGTTCAGATTGAAGATCATTTCCTTCCTTCTCGAAACCCTTTTGTCAAGAGGAAAAAAATGAGCTGATGATCTTCAAACGGCTGAACAGATCCTTGAAGATCCTTGAAAGCTCAGACAGACAGATCTGTCTATCAGTCTGTCTGTTAGACACACGCAAACAGACGTCAAACTTATAACACCCCTCTTTTTACGTCGAGGGTTAAGGCGAGGCCAGTTCACGAAATTTACTCTTTCACTATGTCTTTAGAATAAGGTTGAATATCGCATAACTTTAATTGACGCTTCGCCAGAAATTTGACGAATTTTAGTACATTTTTATTGATTTCTGGAATACTGGATCATTTATTAAAAATGTACTCGGTTATTATGTTAGATCGATAAAAAAGCTATCCTTTTTGCATAAAAAATCATATCACTGTCGTTGAAAATTACGAAATCTGACGATTAGAAAATTTATTTTACAGAGTTACCATGCCATTTTTCAATATTCTGTTCGGTTACTTTGCTTCTTTGTTTCTTTTTCAGTCTACAGTAATTTTTGTGAAGTAGAATTTTACATCAGTTCTTCACATTGGAAGTTTAAAAATCAGACTTTTCATCAGATCGTGAATTGGCCTCGCCTTAAAACCCCATGCCTGGACTGGAGTATAGCAAAGGGAAATAGGATGAGAAAAGAAGAACATATCTCTAAAATACATTTTGTTAGATGTTGTCCAACACAAATGCATATAAGTAATAATAAAACGGGCAAAATCTTTTTTCTCAGTTATGAACTGTAAATGTCCAACAAGTGTAAAATGGATCTTTAAACGACAATATTTGTATCATTAACACAATTGCCACCAGCAGAGTGCCTAATTGTAGCACATTGACGACCGCGTGTCCTCAATTCGAGCTAGCGAGCCACTCTTGCTCGCGCCGCGCCACCCTTAAAGGATACCCATTTCCTTGTAGCTGATTACAACTCACCGACTTAAAAAAGTACAATCATAGCGCTCTCCGGCGCGGAACGCACTGTCCTCATTTAAATACAAACGCAATGCGCGTGCGCACACACCCTTAACTGTACACAACAGAACTGAACCATTGAAGAAACGACCGTAAACCCAGTGGAAAAGGTCGGAAGTCACAACGCGTGGACGGTATACGTGCCCTCTTTTCAAAGTCGAAAGAAGAGGGACTCTCGCATGCGAGAACGGGAGGGCGCTATGGCCGAGGAGGACGGAGGACGTTAAGGGCATTCACCCCGTACCCCGTGGGTTGTGACTAGCGGCTCTACAAATGATGTACAAGCACATAGATGCCTTTCTCTATTTAGGTGCGCACGAGTTTCGAAATAGTGGCCGTGGAACTTTTTGTTGGGAAGTGGATCCTGTTTGGTTGCGTCATGCGATAAGTTTCGGCTATTGCCACTAGAATGTGCGGCGGGCGCGGGCGCAGGTGCTTTGCTAGCCTCTTAAATTGACCACCTCGGCACCGTTGGAGACCCGAAGCTGGTTGGGCAACCAGATTTTTTCGTATATTCCATAAATTAAATTAGATGGCGTTGTAAATTATTGTTTTATTTGCATAAGTTGTTTCATTTATATGTCAAAGCTTCGCGAGTGGTCGTATTTGTTATGGAACGGTTGCATTAAATCGTCATGTTAATTCAATCTTTGGACGCTCTACCGCTCTGAAAATACTGTTTCGGGAAATTAAGCATTATATTCTTATAGGTACAACGTGTTACAAAAAACCTCTAATGCCGAATATGGTTGATAAGGGACCATCGAACTGAATAACTTTTACTATGGGACCGACTCTGAAATCGCGAAAAAAATCAGCTGTTTCATACAATTTTCATTTCATTTCATTATCATTTTCTTTACGTGATTGAAGAGTTGGTCCCATAGTAAAAGTTTTTCAGTTTGATGTTTCCTTTCTACCATATTCAGGAGTTTTTTGTAACACGTTGTATAAGTACGGTAGACGGCACGCTGGGCGTCTACAACCTGTCAAATTTCTTCAATCATTTTTAAACTTTAATAAGAGCCATTTAAGGTTCAAAATTCATTGTAGATTTTTGACGGTTTTGTATAGCTTGATATGCTGCTGACTGTACATACATTATAGCAACATTTAAAACATACTAACAAATTATCACTGATAACATCAAATCGAATACTTAGTCAAATTCTTCTCCGAAAAAGAATATAATAAATAATAATTGTATTTCAAAATGTACTAGGAAAGTGTGAAATGTATTTAACTTTTCCAATCAAGTGAACATTAATTTAATATGATTTTATTGGCAGTGAAGAAACCTTCATCCGTCCATCTCGTAACTGCCCACAAAAGTGACATAAAATCTCAGTGCCCGAAGGTAGACATCTAGCAGCTGGTATTATCTAATTTGTGTAAAGTACTGAAATTGGTATTTTGCGATTTACATTGGTGTGTCGTATAAAATGATCGAGGTCAACGGAGTCACCAATGGGCGCGGCGCGAAGCGGGATGGCCGTCGCAACTAATGAGATCTATTCGACATTCGGTTACATTATACTGAACCGTGTACCGTACCCTTAATAATAAGCATAAGTAGTGCATGATAACATTATGACAACGCTGCATACTTTGATACTACCTACTACAATACAAGGCTTAGGTAATCGACACAGTCGACAACAGTCATATCGTAGTCAGTTTAAGCTCTAGGCCAGAGTCTAGCTAGGCAAACATCTAATGTGTTCTATCTAGCATAGACAGTACAAGACCGATCCATCTCAATTGCCTACAATCGTTCTAAAGTAGACAAACGCTATAAGAGGAGATTTTAAAATGATAACAAAGAAATTATGGCTAAACCAAAACAAAAAAAAACAGAAATGGGAGACTACAAAATGTTGAAGTAAAGTTTATACACGTAAAGAATGGAAACTTGACAAAAGAAATGAGTTATGCAGAATCAAAGATTCTACGAGTATCAAAAATGCGATAAATCACTCACACGAGTCAGTGAAAATGTCTAAAAAACCATTTCCATAAGATATCAATAGAGATAGAGATACGAACTCCGATAAGAGTCACCTACATTTCCTTTTAGATTTTTTACCAACGCTTCAGATAAACGATTGATTAGAATTCGAGGTAAAATTATTCGAGTTTCGAGAACATTTCCCAAAGTTTTGTTGCAACACAGTTACTGTTAACGCCTCTTAGGTACAATAATTGACATACGTTTAACAGTTTCGTCTGAGGTATGCGAGATTTTGTACCGTCATTACATTAGTTAGATGCTTGTTAGAAATATCTTTTACTAGCGACCCGCCCTCGCTTAGCTTCGGTTCTTTCTTATTTTTTGCCAAATGCGACCTTCCAACAACACCCAAAAAGAAAACAAATACCTTACAATCGTCACCCATTCGCTCCAAAAGTCTGTTTCCTTTCCGTTCGAGTCCCGTCCCGCCCTTCATCGGTGTAAGAAACACTCTTGAATTTATTTTCACACGAGTTATATATTAACCTTTTACACCATGGTATGGTGTAAAAGGTTAATATAATGGGTATAGTGGGCCTACTTCTTCAAGAGTTGGTCTGCGGCTTTCAGCTTTATTACATTGCTAATCTAACAAAACTTCATTTTGCTTCTTAGCCTTCAATCATACCAACATCGGACACCAGCTAAATATGTTGCAGAAAAAAACAAGCGAAAAATTTCAGCCTTCGTAGCTGCTGTAATGTAACGCTGCGGCTGGAGGTAAAAAGGGATAATGTGAAACTGGAGGTTTAGTTTGTAGTTTTCCATGGCGATTATCGATCGGCGCAGATAACAGGCGAGGGTGGGGCACCCCATCCGATAGATATGTCGATATAGCCCGCATGCATTGCATCTGTTAATTGCCTAGGGTGGTGTCCAGGCGTAGATTGTGTAAATTGAGGCAGCACGCCACGAGATTAGCTTTCAGAGGTAAAAGAAAACTTTCATAAATTTTAAGGAATATGCGGTAGAGTAAAACTAATCATTTTTGAAGATTTTTTTAAGCAACTTTTGTACCTTCGGATGATAACTAACGCCGTTACTCAATAGGTATAGCCAATTTTCAGCAACCGAACATTCAAGATAAAATTTATGTTCTGTAGTCTTAAAGACTTTAGCTTAGGTGCTAAATTAAAATGAAAATTAATTTATATTTAGGTGCCGCAAAAATTAACTTGAGCATGTTCTAAATATAATAACTAAGGTGTAATATTTGCATTTTATTCAATACATTTTTCACACGTACCCAGCGGTTGATCTTCCTTCACAGCTTACACGCGAAGCAGAGTTGCTTGTAGCTGACATTATTATTATATCTCAGGGTAAATAAAAAAACGTAGATAGTAGAGGTATGTACATTAAGTACCTACATTCTTAGGTTCCTTAATATAATTTACTGTCCACGTAGACATTCATGGGTTCATACTAGTCATAAAGTATCACTACTTTATTATGCAGTTTTGAATGCAGAATCAGCGAAAAGTACGAATATAATAACATATGACGCGCAAACGTGATGAAGGCTACATAGGGAAATATAAACGAAACTGGAAACACGTTTGCATTGTAGTTGTTTGTAAATAAAAACTGGCCAAGTGCATGTCGGGCCACGCTCAGTTTAGGGTTCCGCAGTTAGCTTATTTATACAATTACCATAATGGCTATAAACTTATATAATTACTTCCTGTTTTATACAACTAATGACTATTACAAGTAAGTATAATAAATACCTAAATAAGCAAAGAAATTTCTTCTACGAAAACTTGGATAAGTTTTATTGGGTTGGCCGTAATTAATATACATATTCATGCTTATTTTAATTACATCTTTCTAGTACTTATGGCCTCTGAAACTTCCAACAAATAGTTGACCGAGCAAAGTCTCCGTTTCAGCTTGGGCAAAAAAATGCTTTCCTGTGTCTCTCTGTCTGGCTGTTCGGTCTCATTTCTCAACCGATACTCGTGAAATTTTGTAAGATGAGGGCCTATTACAAAAAAGAATCACGATAAACGGACGCAATTCGTTAGTTTACTTGATATTGAACCTTATTCGTGAGTCAATAGTGCCACGGAGTGGGACGAACGTCGTATGCTTATCGCGATGGTTTTTTGTAATAGGCCCTCAGGTTCGATAATTAAATATATTGTTTGTCGATTAAGATTTGCGAAATTTAAAAAAAATACATGTATATATTATATACTTCTACCGTTTCGGAAAATGTTCAAAAATGTCACAAAATGCGAGGTCTACAGCTCTCAGAGCCAACTAGATAGACAGTGGTCCTACTGCCAAAGATCATATTCCTAGTTTTGTGAAAAATATTTGCCTCGTTCTTTTCTTAAATATTTTTTAGTAAAAATAAAACAATTTAGTTCTAGTTTATTAGATTACCTGTTATATATAGCTATAATATATTTCAGCTACACAGAAATCAATACATGTATATTTGACGTGGATGTTTTCCCATGCTATCCCTGTCACACAGTATTGATTCAGGACTTGAATATGAGATATAAGTTAAGCTTATCACTAAAAAGCGTTTTATTCCAGACTCCTGAAACAAAAATATCTCTTTTGCCAGCGCCGTAAGCAATTTATAGATGTTTTTTACTTAAAAGTGCGTAACATTAGACCCTGTTTCACAAAGTCCGATTAAGTTCAAATTAATTAAGTACAACTTAACGAGTATTATTTCATAAATTCTGTTCTATTTTGTGAAACAGGCACTTAACTAAATTGTTCACAACGAATGAGCTGTGACATTAATTTCTACAGATAGTATTTAAAAGGCTTAATTGAAAGTATTTACGCGTAGACATACTGCTTACTGTATCCTGACGTTAAAAATACAAACAAAACAAGAAACCCCAAAATTGAAAAAGCTTAAGTGTGAGTTGCACCAAAACGCTGTCAAAGTTAAAGTTATCGTCAAATGATAATGCTACCTATTTGTCACGTCAAACTTGTCAAAAGACATCATGCTGGCTGGCAACCTCTTTTTTGGCTTTTCTTGGCTTAACCGGTACCTTAACAAGCGTTGTTTTCGTTAAAGTAAGCTGGTGCAAAGACTCATTTAGAATTTGTAAACTTGACCAAAATGCTACTTAAAGGCTCTATGGTCCGACCAGTCATAATAAAAGCAAAACATCGGCCGGTCATCCCCCTTACGTCCAAGTGGCAAAACGAAAAAAAAAACACCGTCTTGGCGCAAGCATGCGACCTCCATCCCTCTTAGCTCCCTCTGACTTATGAGAGAAACGGTAGAAAAGTGTGCGAGTGAAATGATCCGTGCACTAAGTCTGAGTTTCGATTTGAATTTAAGCCATTGCTAAAAATATGCTTTTCTTTGTTTAAATAGAAGGATTTTAAACGATAAATTATTTCCTAGTTAATCGTCATCATGATGAGATGATTTTTTATTTTTTTTAAGTCATTAAAATTTAACCGATTGTGGTTTTGTTTGAAACAGAAATATTATGTTTTATTGACCGAGCGAGCACGAAGCGCTTGCGAAGCTTCTCCGTTTCAGTATGGGCAAAAATATGTCCGGCTGTCCGTCTGTTCTCCTCTAGGTCGCATTTCTCAACCGTTTCTCGTGCAATTTTGTGAACAGGTTCTATAATTAACCGATTTCCAAAAAAGGAGGAGGTTCTATGTTCTGTATATTTGTTTTTTTTTTTGTGTATGTCCACCGATTACTCGAAGACGGCTGGACCGATTGAAATGATTCAAACGTTATTACATTAGGTACACTCCCAAGTTGGTCCCATTTTTTAAAATTTGGAAATCGGTTCAGTACTTTTCAAGTAATTTTGAAAAAAAGCACGAAAACAGTATGATTTTGTGTGAATTACCTCGATGATTGGTCGTATTACTTCTTTGTTTATGAACTGAATAAGATAATTATTTTTTTGTTGGTAGAGGGATATCTTAGGTGTAGTTTTTTAACCGACTTAAAAAAGGAGGTTCTCAGTTTGACCCGTATTTAAATATGTTTCTCCGAGATTATCTTACGTTTGGCTGAGCCGATTTTTCTACATAATATAATATACCTTACCTACAAGGTACCTACACTAAAAATAAAAAAAAATAAAATTGTTTCAAAAAAACAAAAAAACCGACTTCAATAAACCTACCTCTAAAAAGCAAGAAATAATATTCGTAATAATAAAAATACGTCTATTGAAGTCGGGTGGGGCTTTTAGAATAAAAAAAAAGGAATTTGTACTCCAGCCCCACCCGACTTCAATAGACGTATTTTTATTATTACGAATATTTATTTATTATTATTTTGTATTTTCATAAAAGTTTCTACCTAGTAAGAGCGCTTCAAGAATAAGACCTCTTGCGATGGGTTGGTTTGGTCGTAACCAGTCGTGGGAGTTTTCACGTTCATGGTAGTTTTTTTGGGGACGTTTCGCTGAAGACCCAGCGCTTACTGCTCGTTTTGTTAAAATACTTAATTTCTTATTATTGCCTTTTTAATTTACGTGGAAGAAATATAATGAGCAAGTACGATTAGTGAGAAATGGTAAAAAAGCTATAATTAATAAGTAAGTATTTGGAACTATTAAGTAAACGTGCAGTTTATCTGTATAGGTCGTTTCTGGGCACATTATTGCACTTTTGAGGAGTCGATAATTATAGAGACCGTAAGTTAGGCCCAATGACTATAGAAAGTCTTTCTCATCATATAGGTATAAATATATCTTTCCCCTCAAACTTTTCCTTAAACGCCTGTCGAATTAAAAAAAAAAAATTAGGCATCCCATAACGAGAAGACATTTCAATTTTTTATATTATTTTGGCAAAATAATTATTAGAAATTTAATCATCATATTTAGATACCAAACTTTGAATAGTAAGTAGAACAAAATAAAATTGGGAGAGCAAAGAGCTTTTGTTTAGTCAAAAAATTTAAGTAAAGGTACGATGTGCACAAATAGTAGTAAGATGTAAAATAAAGTAAGTAATAAGATTACCTAATCTGTACAATACCTGAGGGCCTACTCAATCAAATGGCCATTCTTCTAAAATTAAAGCAATTAGAATAGAATGACAATGTATATTATGATTGACAGGAGCAAAGCGTTAGCTTATGTCATTCCCATACATTGTAATTCTATTCTGCTAGCGTTAATTTCAGTAGAATGGTCATTTGAGTATGGGTGCAGGGCGTAAAAGCTGCCGCATGTATGTGTATTGCAAACTTTAAAAACACGGGTAGGAATGTCTACCGCTGTTCATCAGCGCGGATCAGCTGATCAGATGAATGAATTCGCTCCCCCTTTTGTCCTTTCTCTGACTGCGTAAAACGAGGATATCTAATAATTACTGGAAGGAGTGATCTAAAATGGCAGGTGATGTAAGTAATGATATTATTTATTGTATTTTTTAACATTGTTAGAATACCTACGTTAAAATTTCTAAAAAACTGAGAAATGAGATTTTTTTCGCGTTATTTAGTTTCCGTCCGGCCATTTTGGCACATTTTCAGAAATCCCGTAATTACGGCTTAAAATGACGACGAATTATCTAGAAATCTGACTAACTTCCAGACACTTCCGCTAAGTAAACTGCTAACCGAATAAACCACAGACACTTGTCCCCACAGTTGAAGTTAAGCGGAGGGTGTTTCAGTCCGGTACGCATCCGCAGGTTATTACCCCGGGACTCTGCATTACCCCGGGCACTGTCCGTTCCCCCAGATCTATACTAATTACGACTTCGACGATTAATCATTTGTAAATAAATGAATTTTCATTATTTGTGCTTACCAACTTCCAGACACTTCCAGTAAACTGCTAACCGAATAAACTACAGACACTTGTCCCCACTTCAAGCGGAGGGTGTTTCAGTCCGGTACGCGTCCGCAGGTTATTACCCCGGGGACTCTGCATTACCCCGGGCACTGTCCGTTCCTGGATACTAATTACAAGTTCATTCATGAGACGATGCGTGCAGTACCTGAATGAAATTGACATAAAGTATACATTAAAAACAAGAGTCGTTGAATATTTTAATTTTAAAAAGCTATTTAGAGACTGTTTAGTTATAATAATAAATAATAAATAAAATTATTTCCAGATTTTGCTTTGCAGTTTTCCATAGGGTATACCCCAACAGAAAGTGACAACCTTAGACTAATCTAGGGTTACCACTATACGTACAGTTTATTATAGAAAAAATAAATTAAAAAAGTGATGCTCATAATTTATATGGTATTACCAAACGTCCTGTATAAAACTACTTTACGTGGAAAAGCAATTCCGTAATACTCCAAGTAATCGAACGGGTCATGTCAAATTCAGTCATGCTCGATCAATGTATTGGACAAAATTTATAATATGTAAAAACAATAAAAAAGTGATCTATAGATATTCCACTCCTTTAAAAAATAAAAAATAAAGACCAAAGATCCATAGTTTGTTAGTAACAATATAACTTATAGACTATGTTAGTATACATGGCAACAAAAAAAACCGGACAAGTGCGTGTCGGGCCACGCGCAGTAGGGTTCCGTAGTTACCTTATACCATTCCATATTTAATACCACTATCATTTTTCGCCTGCAAAAATTATTATTATTTAAATATTTTTTTTCTAAATACACTACAAAAGTACCTAGTAGTAGTATAACTTCGTAATACAACAAGCTGTCTAAATAATTCCTAACTCTACAAAACAGTAAAGTGTGTAACCACAGGCACTTGTCGCTTCGCCGATAACACAGAGGGTGCTGTGAAAGGGGGAGTTTTTGATGTTAATACCGCTAAACGTCACTTCATCATGCTATGCATATTGTTTTTTGTGGTTTTTTAAAGTGCGGGACTTGGAACCATGATCGTAGGGGGTCGGTGCTAGAAGTATTAGCACTTGAAGTTTCATATCGATAAGGCATTTAGTAATTATTAGTTTCCGGCTTACATTAAATTATTGTTTAAACGGATCCATTGAGTTAAAAAATGACAGCCTTACGACAAAAGATTTTAAAACATTGTTTAACAAGTGTTTAACTAAGACATTGTTTGAATGATGTGATTCTGACACTTTTTTGAAAATTTTGAAAATGACGGCATCACATTTAAACATTGTCTAAATTAAACAGTGTTTTAAATTCTTTTGTGGTATAAAGTTTATTTTGGGTTGGGAAGAAATGTTGCACTTGGTAAGTCGTTCTACCTATTGATTTATACACAGAACAAAGTTTTTTTTTATACCATCCCTAACAAACTGCGTCACTATTGACTATTTGGCACCACTCAACGACTGCAAATTTTAATGCAGCCGAGATTAACGGCTTAATGTGCCTTCAGAAGCACGGAGGAACTCGAGATGATAAATTTTTGGTCACCCATCCGATGACAGACCGTAGCGAAGCCATCGCAGGCAGGGGCCCTATTATTGAATTCACCCGTTCGAAATCGTTCGTGTGACTTAAGCCGCATACGGCATAATGTCACAAAATGAATTATTTAACACTTGACACTGGCAAAAATTACTCCCTGAAGAGAAGTAGATTGCCATAATAAAAATAAGCAGAAGAAGAAAATTGACAAATAATGTCACCATGATTGACAACAGCTGACTGACCAAGGAGCGAATTTAAAATTCGAATTTTGCTATGTGTCTTCGAATGAAAATGAGTAGGAGCGCTCGACGCCAGCCGAATGAGTTCAAAATTAGGGCCTCAGTACTACGAAATCTAAGGTTTATCGAAATCTATTAACAGTTTGCACAGGTATGCCATGCCAGTCTATAGATAGACTATAAGTACTTTATTACCCACCAATCAAAGGATCAATGTACCCATTTTTTCCTAGACATGGCCCTCGTTGATTTCTAGTTCCAGCATTACGCAAGTTCCTTGTTTTTGTGGACATAATAACGCGGTGGTGGCCAACCGCCGGCCGCGCTGTCACGCTCTGCCGCCTCCGTCCCTTGGGCATGCCTTACTCAGGTTATGACAAACCTTTTTAAAGAGATCATTTTGATTTTTAATAGGTACTGAAAAATGCTATTTCATATCTTATCGATTGTTAAACGAATGTTGGGGAATGTTGGGGGTGTTGACACATAATACCTCCTCACATTGTAATGCTACCTACTTACAGCGAAAAAGTAAGTAGGTAGGCTATATAAATTTTATGTGACGTCTCGGTAGCTGGCTCAGTGATTAATTTAATAGCTCGGATTGAGAAAAAGGCTTCAATTAGGTACCACCTGAAAAGTCAAAAAGTAGATTTTAATAGGTAGTACCTATACAATTTGAAATACAAAAAAGGAATGATATATTCCTAGATCGCACGTCTCACTTTGATATGCAACAGAATTCCTAAAACTTTTGAACTGTATGAAGTAACCTAACCTAAAAGGACCATAGTGTTTTTTTGGCTAGAGCCTACGCAGAATAGCAATTAAAATCAGCTAGCAACAATTCATAACATAAGGTGTTGCAATGTCGTTTATTTTACTTCTTTTCTAATTTTCTAGCAATCACAAAGTTATTAGAAATTTTAATAAGGAAATAGATAACTCTCAAATCTTAATCTTCATGAAATCAGCACAATCAACACTTTTTTACATCTTATTTTTAATGAAATTGATTTTGACAAAAATAAGTCTTTCATTACTTAACATCAACTTTAAATCTGCGTAAAAACTTTCCACTCAACTGAATTCATTTTGTAAAACTATTCTGTTGTCATTGGAATAAATTACCATTGATAGAAACAAACCACCCCCATGATTTGTACCCTCTTAGTATTTATTCAAATGAGTCGGTAAGTCTCAATTTAATTCACTCTTTTTCACATGTTTATAAGGTTGAAAATGGCTTGAGACGTTAAGTGATGGTGACTTGGTGAGTAAGTGTTACGATTGTTTTGTAATGCAGTAAATTCAGTTCAATTCGATGCGAGCATGCGTCTGCGCCGCTATGCGGGTGCGCCTCCCTTTTTTGTTTTGAGCTCATATACTTGACGATTTAATATGAAGGGGTGCGTTTTTGTTTTTTTTAGAAGAGCATAAGTATTTATAGAGAGTGAAGGACCGAGGGAAATGGATTAAAATTGTATTGGATGTAACCTGTTTTACACTCATCATTTTTATTTAAGTTGTATAGGGTCACAACTCACAATTAAAGGGCTTCTTAGCGTATTCGTATATTAGCGTTTGATGTTTGAATTTTCTTACAAATAAAAAAAGATGTTAGAGACTTAAAATAATTGATGTTGATGTTGAATTTTGTCTCGTTTTATTTATAAGTAAAGTTAGCTTAAATAATTAGGGAGTTGGCAATCCCGTTTCAAAGAAGCTAGTCTTTCGGTTTCCAACTTTGCGGTTGACAGTCATTGTAATCCATTCCCAGAGGGTAGTAATAGGTACCTAAGTATTAAAAATATTTTTTTCCTGACAAAATTTGGCTAACTGCAAATTGATAATACTAATAAATTATATAAGTACTATGCATAAAAATTCGACTCATCATCAGATCATTTTCTCAGGCGGCAATTGAACCCGCAACCTTTGGAAGTCCGATCCAATGCTCTTACAACTGAGCTACTGTCAAACACTGTATTAAAACTAGAGGTGAAAACTTCGGACTTTTTCAAAATTTTTGAAGTTTTCAGGAATACATTCGGAAGTTTTCTCGAAATGAAAAACTTCTCTTTGGAACAAGTTAGACAAAAAAAATAACAATTTGATCTGTTAATAAATCGTAATAGAGTGCACAGTTACTGCCCTGCGCAGTTATCGGAGCGTCCGGCTAAATTAAGGGGCTGCCATGGGAGACTGCGCGCGCGCCGGCACTCGCTATTTTGGGGAGAGGGAGAGGGTGATTTGTTGAATTTATGATTTAATAAAGGAAGTCGCATGAGAACATATAGGGAAGTAGTGTAAAGTCCATTTTTCCGCTCGAACTAGAGTTCACCTGGGGGAGATAGTAAAAAAAAAGGAGCCGGTTTCAAATCATTCCAGAATAACTTAATGACTCCAGATTTGTTTTAGAATAGTTAGATACATAAGTTTAATTCGTGTTTTTAACTTCATTCTCGAAGACTCACGTTCACAATTAATTTTCGACCTAAATAATAATATAAGCAACCGTTGGCACCTTCCTATGATGATAAAAAGCATAGTTATGGTCGTTTCGCAATTTTAATATAATCCAATAGCCCATATTTAAGATTCAATTATTTTTATTATTGTGCAGGCAGTGATGGCACAGAGAATCGCAACTACAATCTTATGTTCCACTAAAATTTAACAAAATTTTAACGTCGCTGTCTCACTGTTAACGATAAACAGAAAGTTGCTACTCAGCTCATCTGAAGGACCTCATTGAAAACTTTATTTATTCTACGTATCAGTAGGTACTAAGGCTTACATACATACAGAGTAAACATCTACTACTAGGTGACATAGCCTATAAATACACCATCCGTATAGTACCAAACAGCTATTGTTGAGCTTCATACAGAACATACCGAGTTCAAAAAACTGACGATCGTCTTAGAACCCCTCGATCCCATTTACGAGCAAAAAGGAGTGAGTACCTGTGGAACCCTCTGTTAGAAGGAATTTCAAAACAAAGGAATAAACAGAGTCTTTGCCCTCCGAGTAGCCCTCAGTCCGAGTGCACAAAGGGCTGTGATTGCAACGGCCAGTAGGGCTGACCCAACAAGATTATGATATGAATATATACGCCCCGAATGATTTACGTAGGTTCGATAAACTTCTGAGATTAATAGGTAATAAGGATTGCTAACATCTTAACCCCTAGCACGAACATCGAGAAAAAAAGGCTCGTAAAAGTATTCGATAGAGTAATAATTGTCTATGGGAAACTTCATTTCTCTTTTCTTCCCGGTAGATGGCAACAACGCCAAATTTTGTTTGTTTGTACAAACAAATTTCCCATACAATATTACAGTGTGGACATCATGCTGGCTGGCAACCTCTTTTTTGGCTAACTTGTGCTTAACCGGTACTTTAACAAGCTTGTTATCGTTAAAGTTAGATGATGCAACTGAGCCTTAATGTATCGAATTTTACGCGCGTATTTTTTCTCGATAGATAAATTTTAATGTAATAGCTTATGGCCATACATTGATACTTGTCAGTAAATAGTTAGGTTTTGGTTGTCAAACAAATCAGAAAGCTATAAGTAACAACACAAAGTAGATATAAATAAATCTATCTGTAAGTAAATCTTTACGGCAAACAATCGCTGCAATACCAAGTTCCAAAATTAATAAACAATCTTCCCATAACACTAAAACAAGAAATAAATGAAAGCAACATCAAAATTAAACTAAAACAATATTTCTTATCTTCATTACTGCAAAACGGATAAATAGGTAGTCGTTTGTTTTATTTTTTATTTTAACTTAATAACTAAGTACTGATAATTTTAATAATAATAATTCAATCCAAATTAATTAAATACTTAATCAAAATTATATTTACTAGCTAATTGAATTAATAATGTTATTGAATATAGTTTACTTTGAATGCATAATTTACAAATTATATCTATTTCTAAAATGTTTTAATTTGATAGAATTTGCTCGATAAAACGCTCAGAAGTCCACCCGTGAGTTTGCGCTCGCGGCCGTTGGTGCGTTGGTCGGACTGGGCAGGTAGAAACATTTACTCTTCGTAAGCAAATTGTAATGCATACCCTATAGTTATTTTATTGATTGTTGTGCATGAAAATATGATTATTATTGTACAAGATGATGAATGCAGACAGTGTACGGTCAAACCTAAATAGGTTTTTGTGACACTGTTTTAAGAAATGTAATAATGTTTTTATTGTTGTAATTTAATAAATAATAATAATAATAATATATCAATTTATCTTATTTTATTAAGTAGTTCTGAATACAACAGAAAAATCAGCAAATACTTACGCAAAAAGCTCAAGCACTATATTCAGCACTTTTCTAATTGTTATAGATTATTCAGAAAGAGTTTTAGATTATAGAGATTACATTAATTATCTACAATTTTTTGTACTACTCTCACATTTGTTACTCTTCTATATTTACTAGATTATCTCTGTAATACGATCGCATTAAACATTGTGTTTTTTGATATGTAGGTAATATCCTAAACTCTCAACTTACCAAAGAAAATTGTATATCAGTATTTCCACAGAATACCTACATATAAAAGTAATATTTTTCGATAGCTACCTAAGTATCACAATAACAATTTTTTTTGTGTTCCGGCAGTAAGAGGTAAGATAGCTAGTTCCTCAGTGATGAGGATTCCGGGTGTAGAAGGCTTCTGCCTTATCATCACACACACATAATATCAGGTAAGGTAAAGACCAAGCACTATCCCGTTGTGTTTAAAAAAATTGTAAATCCTCATACCTTTTGATTCGAAGACTGCTTGCTCAGCCCTGGATTCCTTGTTGCTAGGTGTAGCGGGGTGTGAGGGGGCGGGAGGTGAACGACCCCGGCCAGGGTGGCCGCCCCTGCGCGCGCGCACGCTTGGCCGACGGCCTGTGACGGCTCACTATTTATAAAAACTAGCACCCTACCGTCCCGTCGAGATTTTTTTTTCTTAATTTTCTTGACCTCTGAACAGGTAAAAGTCAGGTCATAAGGGGTGTAATCAAGTTCTTTTTTATTGCAGAGGATAAAAACCATTAGTTAATGTACAATAAATAAAAAATCACTTTTCTCTGAATAGTTTTTAGTTAAAATACGTTGAACTGCAATGATGATTTATTTGGGCGCAAATAGGTAAATTAGTAAATAATATTTTCAAAGTTATTGCTTGTTTTTCGTTATATATTTATTCGCTGGGTGCGAAGTATTCAATTCAGATTACAGGAGATTATCATATCTGTTTCATCGAGAGAAGCGTAAGGTGAACGCGCGCCACTCCACTGAACCAATGCACAAGGGGACAATTTCAAGAAAACCGGAAATATTTTGTCGTCTCATAACGTTTACTGTTTTCCGTCACCCGGCGACACTCACGCAAAATATTTGCCACTTTAAAATTTTTAGTATAAGCCCCCCGACTCAAATTTAATGGCCATTCTACTAAAATTAACGCTAGTAGAATAGAATGACAATGTATGGGATTGACAGGAGCAAAACGTTAGCTTATGTCATTCCCATTGTATGGTTATTCTGTTCTACTAGTGTTAATTTTAGTAGAATGGCCATTTGAGTAGGCCCTAAGGTCTACTGTCTATACCTAGAAGTTTTTTTACGACAGACTCTTAAGTTTCTGTTATTTAAGCAATAGAATTGTGTCACTAATATCCTTTAATTATTAGCGACACTATCGTATTCAGAGATAACAATCAACGTACTGTTTCAAACTAATTTGAAGCAAAAAGGATGACTATCAGTGTACCCTCACATGCCCTTACTGGCCAGATTTAATTCCAAAATAAAGGAAGCAAGCGTTTACAGATTAGAATCGGGGTCGCGGGTCGCACCGGAAGTGAGCTACGAGGGCTCTATTTGATTGTGATGCAAATTCCTCATTTCCGGCGGGGGCCGTAACAGGTGGGGGCGCCACCATCGCATTGATACGTAATCAATCATGATAATAATATGAACTTTGATTGACTCATTCATATAGTCACAAGACAGACCCTGTGAAAATATCGTTTTGACAAATACGAATATGCAGCTGAAACTGCGTAAATAAACCTAAACTTTTAAAAGTCCCAATAGGTAGTCGAAACAGTCCATTTGGTTTGAAATACTTAAGGCGGTTGTATGACCGAAAGTGGCGCTCTCAGAGGTTTTTATTTAATAAGTTATTAATAGAAAAAGATTTTAATAATGTTTATCGTGGAGATTTTAGGGCCCATGGTCTAGTATTTTTAGAAGGTATAGGCTACGAGGGCAGGTATCACTACATGCCCTCGTAGTCATTTGTAGAAGTAGATAGCAAATGTGTCAAAAACGGCCACTTTTAGCAGTTTTGCTATCTACTTCTAGCAGTGACTACGAAGGAATGTAACGATACCGTCTAAAAATACTAGACTGTGGGCCCTAAAATCTCCACGATAAACATTTTTAAAATTGTGTAATAGAATTATATATTAAATATAATTCACCGCGGCGCCACTTTCGCTCAGGGTACCACCTTAACTTTAACTCTACACGGGGAGCTTTTTATGTTGCAGCAAGTCACAAACATTATATAAGTTAATAGCTGATATTTATTTTGCTAATAAATCATTAACCACTTACTTCCTTATTGAGGTACTACCTATTGCTTTCTCCCATCTTGCTCCAGTAAGATGACGTATCATTCATCTAGCAGGACGCAAGGGGTGAGGTAATTTATCTAACTATAAAGCAATCATATCCTAGTCATACCTGTCCAGTCCAATAGCTTCAATCAGTATTTCTGTATTTATTGTTTGCCTCACCTTGTATTACATATATTATACAGTAGGTAAGGGGCGGGCGTAGGCTAGTAAGGTATTATCCTATCTACAGCAATCACATTTACAGACTGTTTCATTTGCTAGTAATACCACTAGGACTTCTATCTAAACTTATAAAATAGGTATGGCCTGATTGTCATTAAAATTGACGGCATTTAAAATAAAATAAAATCATTTACCTAGTTCATTATTATCAAATTAAAATAAGCTAAAATTAAAATTCATTTGGTAAGTATATTCAAATCAAAATAAAATAAGTAACATTGAAATGCAATGGGTCCACAGGTCATTAAAATCAGCATCAATACAAATCGTTATGATGACGTATGCGTCCGTCCGCTAAGAATTATCGAAATTCTCGCGGGAGAAAATATTAAGCATGAAAAAGTCGCTTCGTTGCAAGCTAGAGCAACGAATGCAAAAGGTGAAGTGTAGTAAAGGCAAACTGTTCCTTATTAGCGTAATCAAATCAGCCTCCCTATTAAAATGGCCGACTTTCCATCCGTTTGAATGCTATCATTAAAGCATAAAATTAAGCATAAGTATATAAAGAAAGATATAAGGTATCTACATATTTATTGATAACTTAGGTTTTCGAGTGCGGCATAATTGTGTGTAAAAAATTCACAGGTTTTACAGTCCCCGCAAGAATCGGAGCATTGAAAATGAACCCAAAAATTTACGAAAAACAAAATCCTATTATATTTTTAAAGATACCTAGGTAGTACCTATTTATTTTTACGATTGTGACACTCTTATTTTCAAAATTCCAACGAATGCACTTCTCGTCTGCTTCTGCATCTTTTAACACTATTACCATGACGATCGGTCAATAATCATAGAAGCTACATCACTTTTTATGTACGGAAACACCCCTTTTTCTACAATTCCAAATCTAAAGGGACCACCTACAGGTCACAATTATTAACCGATTTAATTTAAACTTATTAGTTTGGCTACAAAATGGTAAAAAAATTTACCTATTTTTAATTTTTTTCCTAAAATATTTACAATTTAGTAAACAAAGACCACCCAAAAAACCCGAATTTACCCGAATTTTGCATAATCCCAAAAAAGTTACCAGTAGATTTTCAAAATTAAAACGTGTCTCGATAAATTCCTCATCTTTTGGTACTATTCCCATCTTGATCCTCTTAAAATCCTCGGGGATATGGGCAAAATACGTCTCAGGTGATTTGCATCTGATAATCATTTTCAATGGTAAAAATGTTTAAAAAAGAATAAAAAAAAAAATAATAATAAAAAAAAGATTTTTTGTATTACTTACTTAGATTATATTTTAAAGAAAATTTGCCATTTGAATCAGGGCTCAGTAGCATTTATGTATAGTACCCGTAGCAGGAACATCTATCGAGAAAAATAACACGTGTGAAAAAATTCGATCGAGTAATATTGTATCAATCTATTGCGAAAATAGTATTGAGACTTATCATAGACAAATCCTCTATAAAGAGAAACTCTTCCGCGCGTTTTTTTCTATCCATGCTAGGGGTACAGTACTGTGACAGTAGTTCAGTATGTATTAAACTGTCCCTTAGTTCAGTAGTAGTTCTGTATTTATTGGTTGCTTCACCTTGTGCTAGTGACAGGACGCGAGGGGCGCGGTGTCCTACAGCAATCACAATCAGAAGGTCAGCCAGGGTCCCCGATAAGTCGCACTCTGTAACCTCTCATACGATCGATGTGATAACACGATATCATCCTACAAGTGTTCTAAGGACCTTTACCGAAATATTTAAGAATATTGTATTTTTCTGCGTTGAATGCTCAAAGTAGGCAAATGAAGCAGGCGGCATAATAATTTATTTTAATATTTTTTTACATTCATTTAAGAACCAGCAATTTTGCTCTATAACCAAACATTAAATCTCAAAAAAGCTGGTAAAAACGTCGAGCATGTGCGTACGTAGGTTCCTGTCATAACGTGTTGTTATTTAATAAATAGGATACCGCAAGTATTTTGTCTAAATTTTATGTAGCATGATATATTGTGGTGGGTGGCAGTGTAATCTGCCTACGGTATTTTACTTTTTACTTTTTTACTTTTTTCATCATAAGTCGAAAACTATGCGGCCTAAATATAGTTGGACAAATGTCATCTTTAACTATTCCAAATTTCAAGTGGATACCATTAGTAGCTCTCGAGATATCCAGCTGTGACAGACAGACAGACAGACTGAGTCACACCATAAGGGTTCCTTTTTACCATTTTGGTACGGAACCCTAAAAAGCTGTATGTACATTGAAGTTATTAGCTACGTATGTAATAAGGTGTGACGATACGGCTGATGCGCGGCTCGGCCTGCCCTTAGCGATTGTTCGGGCTTGTTCACACGATGATCATAATCATAGTACCGTAAATGTATGCAGACAGCTAGCGTACGCTACGAACTCGGAAAATCGCCTTTACCTTTTAAATATTCTAAGGCTTCAAGTAAACAGAAATACCATTCCTTTAGCAATAAATATTCAAAACTAGCTTCTGCCTGCGACTGTGTCCGCGTGGATATTCCATAGATTTCCTCTCCCCTCCTCCTCTCACTCTACCCTCTCCTCAACCTTTCCCCCTCCCCTCAACCTTCCCTTCCCCCCCCCCCCCTCCCTCACACTCGCTCCCTCCCCTTCGCTCCCCTCTCTCCCTCCCCTCCCCCTCACTCCCGCCCTCGAATTATTTTCCATTCGTGTTCTCGCTGCTTGGTTTAAATATATCTAAGTACATCATTTTCTGAGTATGAGTAATTTGTACCAACTTTTCATATTTAGGTAAAAACTATAATATTTTTGCTTTTACAAACTAGCTAGAGGAAAGTGTTAATTATAAATCTAAAGTCTAGAGTCTAAACTCTTATAAAAACAAGCGACTGACAACAGGGGCTGTTGTGTCTCAGGCAAGGCTTTAATTGTATCTTCCGTCTCAGGAAATAGCCACAATTATGGCCACGTTACATAACAGATTTCAAGGTTGTCGTGTGACTATGAGTTGCTGGACGACTCATATGGTTAAGTGATAAGTGCTTACGTAGATTACTTACTTACAGACTCCTTTTATAACGAACGCTAGCGGAAGCCCGCGACTTCGTCTGCGGACAGTTTTCTATCCCTCGGGAGCAGTACTTTTTTTCTGGATGATAGGTACAATTACCAATGATCTTTTTAGGGTTCCGTAGCCAAAATGGCAAAAAACGGAACCCTTTTTTTCTCCTGACAAAGTGTATGCAAAAGATGATGTTTGGTTGAGTAGTTTTTCATTTGTAATATTAGGAGGGTGGGAAGCATAAGGAAGTAACTAAGTAATGGAAAAAATTACTGACTTTATATTTAAGTAAATGAAATATGATTAGTGATTTATAAAAATAAAAACATGAAATACAAAGCACATAGAATTCAACCATTTTATAATTTCATAGTGTACTATTTCGATTTCCAAAAGACACAAAAAGATTTTCGGTAGGATGTAATTTTTTCCAAAAATATTAGATGTAATTGAAAAACAGCCGATTAAATTATGAATTCATAAATAAAAGTAAGTATTATTCAAATTGTATTGTAGGCATCTATCATAATATATTATTTACATAGGTAATTTATTCGACTATCCTTGCATCTATGTTTACGATGCTACGAAATCAAATATTAATTATTTGAGCAATACTTTGTTCTGTTGTTATAAATTAGACTGTACCTAACCAAGAAAAAAACTTTCAGACATATTTTTAATTATCTACTAATTTTAAAATTTATCCGCTAGAAATAGCCCCAATCTAATATTTTTATCAAGTAGGTAGCTTTTGTCTTTCTCTAGAGAGAATGTACGAAAAGTTCATCCAATGTCGACGGGTCAAGGTGAGCGGGTTATTTTTCGTACGGTTTGCCACAGAAGTCGATGGTCACTTTAAGACTTTGTCGCAGCAACTATAACACTTGCTTAGTTAGTTGCAACCCTACTATAATTCGCAATAGTTGGCGCGATATAATACTAAAGTGTAGGGCTATTTACCACTTGACTCTACTCGCCATCCGGTTGCTGCCCAAACCACCACGAATCGGAGGTAGCTATACCAAAACATATTTTCTTTCCATTATAAAATAAGTTCTATTATAATTTGGGTTTGGTCATTCATCCATCATTATTATCAATTTAATGCTAGTTTTTTTATCCTATAATCAAAAAGCAGTGTTGGTAAAATTAAGCTTGGCAGTTAACTACCGACATTACTTATATTATTTTATATTGCTTAAAAAAAATACTAAAAAAGTAGAAACAGTCATTTGCTTACCTATTAAGAAACGGAACATAAAATGACTTGGGCAGGGAGGATTCTGTATTAATATTCATATTTTAAGTGTGTTGTTACTATACTAACTTACTAAATACACATTTTCTTATTTTTACCTCTACTCCTGCTGTAAGTTAGATAATGCTTTTACCTGCAACATTACATGATTGTAGGTCAACTGTATATCCCAGAGGTTAATAAGTTATTATTTATTATGAGACGATGTCTCTTAATTAAGTCGAAAAGCTTGATATGTTTGAAGCACCTCGCCTCGTGACCTAGGAATTGTAAACTAGTATTTGATATTAATTTCAACTTAAACTTTACGCGTAAAGGCTTCCTAATTATTTTCTTACTTTTGGAGATGGGTAAGAAAGTCATTATAATAATAATGGTTAAAGAACAAAAAAGAAAACTTTAACAATGAGTTCTTGTCACTGTAGATACTGTTACTGACGATGTCATATAAATGATATGAAATATTCGAAATAGGTATTCTCCCTGATTTTATTAGCTTCTTAAATCCTATATAAAAGCCCTTACTAAATATGTAAGTAAAATCCATTCCTTATTTCTAAGTGTCGCACACAAAATCTCGTCTGCCAGCAAGGACATGCAAAGGTTTCGTCTATAAATAGCACAGCACGTTTCCACGATAATTTCCTCGGCGCTCACAATGACGTTTATTTTCCGCGCAGGCGAGGGGCGAGAGGGCTCTGGGGCGAGGGGCGAGCGGGCTCTCGGGCGGGGGGCATGCGGCTGCTGGGGCGGGGGGCAAGAGGGCATGGGGCGGGGGGCTAGCCGAGGGCGCGCACCCGCCGGGGCCTCTCGCGACTGCGCCCGCGCACCGCGGGGCTCGAGACCTCGTTACGACTAAGCTATAATACCCTGGTACTATTTACGTGTTGACATTTAATTTTTACATGTATTTACTGACTTTGACATCTTTTCTAAATGCTAATTGACACTGATAATTTTAAGTTTAAATTTTAACCTTTCCAGTAAATTATTACTTATTTTCAAATAACACGTAGAGAGAAGCTGTAGAGATATAAAAATACTGAAAAAAAACCCGAGAAACCTGAAAAACAAAAGAAATGTTTTGAAGTAATCATGCATTTTCTTTGAATTTCCCAATTATTCTAATCATTTACGGCCCCCAGAAATTAAAAATAAATAAAACCAAACTTAATAAACAACACCACCAGAAATAATAATAATCGTGTAATCTGTTGAGGAGCTCGATGGCGCAGTGGTTTAGCGCCTGGCCCAGCGATTGTGGAGGTCTGATTTGTTGTTGTTGATTGATTGCGACTGTCATGGGATGGGTGAACAAAATTTAGTACCTCGAGCTCCTCAGTGCTTCGGAAGGCACGATAAGCCATTTGCAGTCGTTACCACCCACTAATCCGCATTGGGCCCGCGTGATGGGTTATGTTATGGTCCTTCCTCCTTATCCACCCATAGGGAAAGCCTGTGCCCCAGCAGTGGGTACATTAAAAATGGCTGATAGTCAAGTAATCTATAGTGTTTTATTACAATGGATGTAGGTACGCGCAGATTGCGAAAACCTTAGAAGTATATAATTAATTATTTAGCTACCACGTTTTGTATTTATAAGTAAGAAATTATTTTATTTAAGCATAACTTACTATTTCTTATCTGTTTTATGGTTGTGACTGCATAAGTACAATGTAGTGTAATGTCCTTCCGAGACCTTAAGGCTATCACCATATCGCAATAAACGACAAAAAATATATCTAAAACTCTAAATTCAGTACAGATAACATCACTAGAAAATCAGCACCATCACACTTTTGGGTCATTCCGCTCAACGTGCAAGCAAACCGACAGCCCTTTCTCTAATTAAGAATTCCTATATTTATGACGCCATAATACCTGCTGAGAAGTAGGAAAAAATAACGGTGCGAATGATGAGTGCGTTTGGATGCGCGCGTGTGGGATGCGTTTGCGCAAGGCTCGATGGGCGAAGCACCCACTAGAAAGGTTACAGCCGAGCCAACGACCAGTTTCGAGTGTCTTCGCTAAAGGCCTTTATAATTACGCCCTAGAACGGTTTTGGTCAAAGCAATTGGTACAACTAAGGCTTTTATGAGGAGACGTCTATTTACGAACTTCGAAAGCTTAAATTAAAACCTCTGTAGAAGTTACCTCTAACCGATAGAATGTAAGTATGGTATGTAATGTAAAAAGTTTTTTAAATGTTCGTTATTTAAGTAATGATGTGACGAAAGCGTAACTAGAATCCTTAAATTCCTAGAACACAATTTAAGCTAGATTTAAGTCTCGTTAATCTGCATAGAAATGGAGGCACCAACCGCAGAAAACTTGGATTAACCATGATAGGCTATGTAATTAGAGGCATCGTTTGCTTATAAGATGGTGGAGAGGTTTTGTGTTTTACGGTATTGAGAATAGAGATGAGATTGGGTAGAGCCTTGTTGAGTACGGATCGCAGGATGCCCTCCATTCACCTGGTGGGCTACACGTGGAGCGAGGTTGCGCAACGTCGCCGTCTGCGCCCGCGCTTCTTTCGGTCACTACCCTTCGTTGAGGGACAGTTATTCGAAGCTTGGTCCGTTCAAGTTACGCGTTTGTTTGACTCTTTTATTGCCGGAGGAGATGGCGCAAGAGCTAATGGTGGCTTATGGAATTAGTATACCTACGCCTATGGCTATTGAACTATTACTTTACGATTACCAGGCTCTAATAAACAAAACAATATCAAAATATTCGTTGCTTAGGTGGAGTTTGAACAAAAAGTTAATGGAGAATGAAATAATTCTTGTATTGGTTTTAGTTCTAAATACTCTACTGAAATGTAAGAAAAACCTATGATATTTTAGTATAATAATAACTAGCACACTCAAAACTAATTGCAATTTCCGTTTATGAAATTCAGCACTGGACTGTGTACGTAACATTTAGTTATGAACGCTCTACTATAAATTGATGCGGCATGTTACACATTTTCCATAATTAAATTAGGGACATGGCAAATAATTTGGCGGAAACTCGGTATTATTTTTCATGTCACCGTACTATAGCTTAAGAAACAAGAATTAAAAGTGATAAAATAAGTACCTACGCTCGTGGTAAGTACGACATTACACGAAAGATTCACTAAATATACTTATTTCAAGATGTAGAAAGTCACTTTGGCTTTCAATTCTGAAATAGTTGCAATCAACAGCACGTAGCTAATAAAAAATAAGTTTACAAAAAAACTGAGGTTGCTGTTTGGGCGAAAAGCTTCAGAATCATCGAGACATATTTGGCAAGATCTAAATGGACGATTGCAAGATACTTAAGACAGCATCCTAAGCAATTTGTGGTTTTGATTTTGAAGTGTTAGTTAGTAACTAACTACTCCCATATTTAAACCCGTTGCTCTAACTGTTTGTTAATTGTGAAAACATGAAATTCCACCCTGTATTAAAAGCGGTTACGCCGTAAGGCTTTTTATAAACTTTCATTCAAGTAGAAATTATTTGAAATTAATTCTCTTAAAACTTACTTAAAAATATGCGTAGTATAAAAGTTGAGCAAAACTAAAGTGAGACTTCAAGACAGCTATTTGTGTCAACATCGAGATCGAATTTAAAAGTAAACCCATTATGCTGAAAGTTAATTATATTCTTTCAAATTGACAGTTATATAATATTCGGTTTGATTTCGGATTTTAAAATTGATGTTTGTTAATTTATTGTTTACGATAAAATATTAACCTATATTATTACTTAGAAATTTTGATTCCCGAATTCCAGATGGACAAGAGATAGTCAAACATAGCGATAATGCAAACAGCGAAGGTCGCGCGTATTACCATACAATGGCCGATGCTTGTCCGCAAATGCTAACGGTTGCAGAGACACTGTAATCTTTATGTAACTCGCTTACATTATCGCTTGATCGCTTATTTTTTGCATGAACTTGTTCGATGCGCTTTTGTCATTGGTTTGAATTCGAGTTTGCTGTGCGAGCGATTTTAATTTTGTCTAAGTTATATTCAATCAAGATTATGAAATGGTTTGTTTGGTATCACACTTTATGTTAATTTGTAATCAATAAGAAACTGAAAAATAAGATGTAAGGATGAATAAAAGTGTAAAGTGCTTATGAAAATTACGAAAAGAACTGTAATAGCCAAAGAAAATCTAATTTTAAGATGCGCTTAGTTGTCTCTAGATATTGTTTATGTTACCTTAATTAAAAATGACATCCCTGCCCTGGGTAAAGTATTTATATAAGACTTAAATAATATTCTTTGCTAATGGCATTTATTTGCGCGCCGTATTCATCTTATTTTCTTTCATGAAAATGACCTGGTGATATTTACTGTGTTGCTCATAGCTGATAGAGAGAAAACACTGCAACTTATAGATATTTAATGGAAAACTCGTATAACCTGCAATTTAACATAATATTCTGAAATTCGATTGTTCTGTGAAAGGCTAATGAACAATCAAATCGTCACACTGTGACGTCACACAACTGAAATTAAAGTCCCGTTAAAAAAATCACAGATTTTGCAGTCCCCGCAAGAATCGGAGCATTGAAAATGAATAGGTGTACAAAAATTTACGGAAAATAAAAATCAAATCAAATGAAAAATCCTATTATATTTTTAAAGTTGCCTTGGTAGTATAGGTACTATTTATTTTTACGATTGTGAAAAGCGCCCGCTGACTGCCACGACGCGTCCAAAATATTATTATCTGATTTTCAAAATTCCATTGAATGCACTTCTCGTCTGCTTCTGCATCTTTTAACACTATTACCATGACGATCGGTCAATAATCATAGAATAAGCTACATCACTTTTTATGTACGGAAACACCCGTTTTTCTACAATTTCAAATCTAAAGGGGCCAAATAACTACACCGGTTTTTAAATTTTTTTGCCATTTTGTAGCTAAAATCATACCTACCCTAGGACCCATTTTTTATGTTTTCTTAAGTGGGTTTTTTTCCGAAATATTTACAATTTATTAAACAAACACCCTCGCCCAAAAAACCCGAATTTCACAGAATTTTGCGAAATTCCAAAAAAACTTACCAGTAGATTTTTTTAAATCATACGTTCACACGTGTCTCGATAAATTCCTTAACTTTTGGTACTATTCCCATCTTGATCCTTTTAAAATCCTCGGAGATATGGCCAAAAATACGTCCCAGGCGATTTGCAGTTGATAACCATTTTCAATGGTAAATGTATTGAAACTTCAGGAGCTCGATCGCGTAGTGGATAACGCGTTCGGTCTACGATGGTGGCGGTATCGGTTGCCTATCGCTAGGGATCAACCCCAGCGTTAGGTTGGAATACCAAAAAGGTATTATCTCGAGCTCTGTGCTTCGGTATTCAGACAGGAACGTGGTGTTTGAGGGTTTTTGTTTTGGTTTTTTCTCTTTGTCCATCATTAAGTAAGGACCGCGCCCCAGCCATGTAATAAAAGTAGAGCACGTAGAGCTAAAATCATGTGGGTCATCCAAAAGAAAATAAAAATCTAAAAATATTTCTTCAGTAACATCGAATTTTTTACCCATTCCTCAAATAGGTACCAATAAGGCAGCATCTACATGGCTCTATGTAAGGCTTCTCTGATTATCGAAGGTAAGACGTGTCTATTAAAAAAAAACAAAACATAACCATAAACTTTTTGAGTGGTTTCCGTAATACTCGTGACATTCACACGAACACTTTGTCCCAAAATCCGAAATATAAAAATCGACTATACGCGTGTCGCGGCAGGTCGTCGACCCCTCACGGAACCACCCTGATTTCACATTCTCCGTCACTGTCACTCACTATATAAATAGCTATTGCCTCACTCCTTGCACCGTCCATTCTCACGTGCGCCCGCGCCGCACTATGCTCGAGGCCTATCAAAAAGTTCTATCCCTCTCTATGAGTCGGACATAAATTCAGATGAACATATAGATGCCAGTAATGCATAACTATACTTGTGTTGAATACAAAGCCACTTATTATTCTATGATGTATTAAAACACGTGGGTTATCGGTATTCCGGTAATGTTAATACAAAGAACTAGGTATATAACACGGACTTTATAAATGTATTTTAACTAGGCAGTAGCTTATATTTATATTTTATCTTAGGTAGCTTTGTAAAAGGACTGCAAGAAAAACTCTAGGATTTTAGAAGTAGCTCGAAATAGAAGCATCTTTAATAATACATAATAATATCGAATATTTAATCGGACAAATTGTATAGTTGCATTGAACTTCATAAATAAATAAAGCATTGCACTTCATAAATAAATAAATAACTTTTTGAAACATTCATGAAATACATAGTTGTGTGTGCAAAGTGTGTGCTGCGAGTGCTGACTTCAAATAACGAACTAGCGTAGTTCTATTATAGACTAGGTACTGAGCACTCACTAGTGATTTTAAGGCACGAGACTTAACATAAATTAGCTAAACATACAACTTTTCACCTCTACCAGCGAGAAATGTGTTTAGGTATATTTTTTTTCACGTGACTTTCCTGGTAAAAAGCTTACGGAGCTAGACAACTATCTTCAGCGCAGGACGCACTCATTTTTTAATCAAACCTAGCTATGCTGTAAAAAATTATTCATTTTCTTAGATTGAACCTTGCTTTTAAAAATAAAAATAAAGTTATTTTTCAGTTTTTCATAGATTGGAAGCAATTTGTGAAAAACATACGTCTGTGTATCTTGACTTTCTCAATATTATGTATCGTTTAAACTGTAGTTTGATTCACTTTAAATGTTCAAGTTATTTTTATAAATCGGAATAATTTTGTTTAAAAATGTGTGTCACAAGGAATTGCGTCAAGCCTACTTGAATAAATGTTTACATTTCATACTGTCCATTCTCATTCGTGAGGCCTCTAAGTAAACAGTTTTTCGATTTACACAGTTTTCATTATTTAATTATAGTAAGCATTTAGTTGTCAATATCAATCCATTTCAGTTATCAATATCAAATTGTTCTTATTAATGTGTACTTTCAACATCTGTAGCGATGGTTAACACACTTAATTTGTGCTGACTGACAATTTTCTCTTTAGAAAATCAATTTATTTTCCGATAAACAATTGAATTCATGAAACGGCCAATTTCAGCTCTAAAGTCAAAGCACTTATGTCTACAATTTTACCGATTTGTCACTGAAAACTTGGAAACCTATTCAAATTCAAGTGACCTTCCCACAGATTACGTCATCAACAAGAGATGTATGCGAAGTTGAATCGTAAATAATGTAAAACAATGCACAATTAGTGAGCTTTAAAAAAATGTTTGCCTGCTACGGTATAGGAACCTTCTGATTTTACTAATCTAAAATAATAATAGATTCATAGGCGAGGCGGCGTCATCCCTTAATCTTAATATATAAAATCGTAAACTGAATGACTGACTGACTGATCTATCAACGCACAACCCAAACCGCTGGACCTAGAGACTTGAAATTTTGCACACAGTTATCTTATACAGTGTAGGCATCCACTAAGGAAGGATTTTTGAAAATTCCATCCCTAAGGGGATGAAATAAGGGATCGAAGTTTGTATGAAAATCCCTCAGTTTTGAAGCTAGGATCTGTGGAGGTGAAGAAGGTGGAGCCGTTCTTACGCAATTAGACGGGTTCCCTCCCACCAAGCGAGCAGCCTCGTGCGAGGCCCATTATACGCGGCAAACGTCTTGCCTCGCGAGGCAGCGCGCTTGGTGGGGACCCGCCTAATCGCGTAAGGAACGGCTGGTCGGATCCTGTTTTAAGGTTCCCTAAGGATTTATTCTAATATCCACGCGGACGAAGTCGCGGGCGAAAGCTAGTCGGCTATAATTTTATCGCGAAAATAAGAGAAATATTGACATCCTTATTAATAAATTACGTACCTATAAGTGAGTTCACTGCAGTTCATTGATAGGTCTTAATGGTATTTCACCCCATTACAAAATAACATTTAAATCTAATGAAAAAATTAAAAAATTGATGTGTTCCGTCAGTTAGTAAAAGCAAACACCAGTTTCTCAGTGGTGAAGATTCTGGGTGTAGTGCGCTTATACTCTGGACCTTTCGACCTTATCGTCACTTTACATGAGATGAGGTGAAGCCCAAGCACTGTCCCGTGTTGTAGGTAAAAAAATACTTAGCAGCGGTAATTGACTTATTTTCACCTTTATATTCGTGTGGCATTATTATTGATACGAAAAAGAGGAAAATTTAAAACCTTGGTGAAATTGTAGGTTATTATTATTCATTATTTTCTTCACTCATAAAGTATGTAGTAGTAGTAAAGGAATAACAAAAAACTACACAACAAAAGACTTAATAAATATTGAGAGTTCAATTATTGTTAGCAAACAGATTTTACATATTTACGAAAAAACACATTAAATTTTAATTTTAAGTTGCTTCTCTTCGCTATAGTTAAACAAGGATGCGTTTTATTATATTCTCATTGTCCTTATGCGCATGCGCAGGAGATTGCAAAGGCAGCGTATTAGTCTCACATAATAAGTGAGGTAGGCGGTACCGCTCAAGGTAACGCGGTAATGGTGGTGGAGTTTGTCCGTAGGTACCTATCGAGGACAACTGTGGGCCAATGCTACGAGATAAACACGAGAATACTTCCAGTCAGAATCAAAATATCGGAATATCGGAAACAGTATATAGTTACTTACCTAGTAACCGAAGGCGCTGGCGAAAAATTCGAAAATAAGGATAATTGACTCCTTGAAATAACAAAAAACTCTCTTTGATAAACCAAACTTTGGTTCTTTTAACGTAGAATAAAGAAATTTAAGGTACTGCCAGCGACATTAATAGTGTAGGCCAATGTTACCGATATAAACATAATGTGAACATCTTAATAGGAGTATATATACGCATCCGAAACGATACAGCAAACGAATCACTACGAAAGGATGTTGAAATGTTAAGTAATTTTTCCCTAGACAGAAATCTAGAGAAAAGCAATCGTAATCGCAAAACTAGAGCCTCACCGAAAAAGAGTCACTGTAGGTAATGCGTTTCAAACACAGTTTCGGTTCGATACCAATCGGTTGTATATTCTTAGTAAAATTTGACTCCGTACCTAGCTCGGTAATGGCATATCAACTGGACATACGCAATATCTGCATTAACCCTTTACACGACGTGCCGAATCATAAAATGTCCATAAAACAGTACTAAAAGTGACTGGTACTTAAAAATCTGGCACCATAGGGTCTGCCTTAGACATTTAGAAAACGTTTCGAGAAAGCCAAATAAAATTTGATGTTATAGCTGGTACGGGAATAGTCTTAATAAAGATTGACAATAGTAATTGCTCACTAGTGAAAATCCATCTTCGTTAATGGTTGTTCGGATTCGATGTCCAGGCTTGTCTATTTTGTATTGGACGAAACTTTTATCGTCATTACTTAGATGGATAATTATGAAATCTCCTGTTGTTAAGCAATTTGGTTTCCACTAATAAATAAACTTATGGAGCTGCGTATTGGTATTGTTTCAATTGAAAGAATGGAAGCCCCTATCGGAATCGGAGAAAATTCAAAATATCCTGATGAAAGGGTGAAAAACTTGTTATACCTATAAGTACGATTAAATAAAAATTCTTGATGAATGTTATAACTTTATTTACTAAATCAGTATTTAGCATACATTATTTTTTCGGTCTGCTTATATTATGTATGTATAGCTTATTTATATACTTACGAGAATGCACCGACGCGAATAACATACGTACGACATCCTCCCTCATCTCTACATTTACGTGCCAAGGAAACTAGAATTAACTAAGCTTTAGGTATTGTTGATTGTTACGCCTATAAATATATGTATGTATATTATACATAGGTATATATATTTTAAAAACACTGAGACAAAACACACTAGTGTTTGGATGACAGTAGTTGAAAAGTGTGTGCAGAGTTATTTTTTTTTATAACGGCATCCATTGGATAATTATTATGAAATATTATAAAAATTTACATATAGGTATTATTAATGATAGGTCTGATGCATACTGCCACTTCTTGAAAGCTTCGTATAGGTACTTACTTAATCAGTACGACAACAAAGTTACCGGGTCCCGTTCGCGCATTATAAATTATTTCGTCAAAAGCTTGGTGCAATTTATTGCTCTCCTATCTTCGATCAACCTCCCAGGCTAAGTTTCTACAGCATTTTAATAGGAAAAGCTTATATTTTTCTGTATAATTAAACACTCACCATTAAGCCTTAGGTGGGTAATTATTCGTAAATCAATTCCCATTTTTATTTTTATTTTTTATAAAGTATTTTGTTAGAAGCCTTGGCTTGACTCTTTAATTTTACCTTGTCAATATCTCACTGGATCCCAACATATTGTCATCTGTTTCTTTAGATTGTTCATACACGTTTCATATTTTCCATCCATTGTTCTCGATCGCTCTAACAAGGTTTAAAACGAGCAAGTGGGAGCGCTCCTAAGAAGCGCTGACCTTGTCGCGTGGGAGCTAGAAATCGGCGCGGTGCGCTTACGCAATCGCAACCACTCGGGTGCTCCGTGCCTCCACGTCCGCGCCTCCCTCCCGCCTCCTCACCTACCCTCCAGCTACTTTAAGATTTGAGGTTCTATACGTCCTATTACCCATTCGGTATTTTTTTTTCTTCAAAAAGTTTCCATTAAGTATTATTTCAATCAAAATTTATTTTTTATTTTTCAAATGTTATTAGGATGCATTGTTATTACGGTTGGAAAAGTTTGATGGTAAATTATACTTTTTGAGTATTTTTTTCATCAATAACACACTTGTTTGATTCAATTTTATTTATATTTTCCAAAACATGTTTTTGATTGATACCTACCTGTTTTACTTCTGATATTTTTTTGAGGCTTCAACGGAATTTGAATACTTAAGGAAGTTCGGTATTTTAGATTCAGACGTATTATTTGCTCACGCAGAGGTCATCGCATGAGTCTATATTCTGATATAGCGCTATAAAGTACTACTATATCATAAAAAATATCGTTATTTCAATCGGGCACCGGATTTAGGGTTAATCGATTCGCCGCCAGAAATCGGACTTTCGTGAGATGAAATTAGTGATGAGTCGGATAACGGAACACTTGTCTAATGGCTGCTGTGGGCCTACCATGAGACTATGAAACCACCGTTTCCAACTTTAGAATCGCGACTCCCTCTCACTCCACAAACAGGTGAGTGAGACAACGCGTGTAATTACTCAATGGATAATTCAGTACAGATTAAGTAGGGTAAACTCGAGGCATCGCGGCAGGTGTCCCTGATTGTGCGAGCCGAGAAGTACAGATAAACAGCTAGAGAGATGACATATCGCACGATCATATCGGAATTCATCGCTTTAACGTCGAGTTATGGAATGGAAACGTCGATTTTTTTTCCTTTTTAGGGGTGCGCTCTAAGCTTTTATTTAATCACTTGACTGACGAAAAATTTACGTAAATTGTGAACATGACCATCAGCCATTTTCATGTCCACACTGCACAGGCCTTCCTTATGGGTTGATAAGGAGGAAACGTAAATTGTAACTACTAGTTTTTAATTATGCGATTTAAATGTTTAATTCTGTAAAAGCCCGCAATTTTTGGAAAATATAGTGTATGTACAGGCAAATAATATAAAGTTAGCAACTAAAAATAATACAATCTGCTCTATACATACCTTATGATACCATGATTAATTTACTTAACTGTCAGTCTAATAAAGTAGGTAATACTTATGTTACAACCTCGACTTAAGAAAAGCCAAAGCTTTTCAAACAGAATGAGCTTTCCTTTTCTTAATTAGTATATAAGACAGGTAGCGGTTATTAATACATTTTACAGCGATTAAAGTAGAAGCCGGTAGAGTACACCTTACTGCTTGCTCAAGGAATTATGAGCCATAGAATAGAAACATTTTGGCATCGTCGTAAATTTTTGACAGCTAAACTTTTGGTTTGTTGATTGATATTGAAAATGTCATTTTGACAGCCATGATTTAATATAATCAACGGGAATTTTCCAAAACCCTTTCTTAGAGCTCACCTACACCGTGAAAGGTGTCTACCCTCCAAAAATAGTATCTCTACCAGCAAAATGGTTCAGCCCTATACAAATCCCCATACAAACTGGAACACCCTGTAGCACCCTGTATAAAGGGAATTTTACAAAATGCTTTCTTAGTGCTCACCTACACCATGAAAGGAATCTACCCTCCAAAAATGGCGTATCTATCTTCTGCCCTATATACAAATTCCCATACAAACTTGAACAACCTATAGCACCCTATATAACGGGAATATTCCAAAAGCTTTTCTTAGTGCTCATCTACATCATGAAACGTATCTACCCTCCAAAAATGGTGTCTCTACCGTCAGCCGTTAGGGCTCTACGCCTATCCCAACAATGAATCAATCAATCAATTTAGAGTTTTAAATGTAATAGACAAGTTGCGGATCTTGCGCATAAGTTAGTTCATAAAAGGCCAGCCTAACTACTCGCCCTTCTTGGAAAGGGGAGTTGGCCACGGGTCCAACCGCTCCCTTTAACGCAGTGACACACTTTGCGGGAATTGATTCACCATTCTAAACACACGACATTTATCTACTTTTGAATTTGGAATCTCAATTACGACACCACAAAAAAGAAAACCAAACTTTTCGATTGAATTTAAAAAAGATAAGAAAACAGACGTTCTTATTTCAAAAATAATAAATGAGATGAACTAGGTATTCGTTCATCGTTAAGTATTTCATAAAAGTTAAGTTAATTTCTTGTGTCGTCCGTCGTTACACCTATCAGTAATACGTTCAATCAATAATAATTTTACATTTTCTTTGAATAATTTAGTGAATTTTCCATTATAATAGGTAAGTAAGTACTTAATGAGAAAGAAAACTCGTCATTCAACAAAAGCTTTTCAGAAGCTAGGCTAACTACTGTTTATTACCGTAAAAATATGTACTTGCACAAGCTTTTTCTACCACCAAACTACTGTTTTAAGGACACATTACCACAAAATAGCCGTGAGATATAACAGTACAAGCGAAAATTGACCGACGGAGTGCCGAATCGTGTCAATGAACCCGACCGTTAGACGCATCTAGGAGCGGGCCCTTCTACTTCCTACTTATTGCACCTCAATTTTTTTTCTCCGCCAACAAAAAGTTTTGACACCACTTGTGAACGGCCAAAGAGGTTGAAGAAGTTAATGCTTAGAGGATATTGATAATTAGAGACATAAGTAAGAATTGAAATACTTACACCTGTATTTACAAACATTGGGTACAATGAAGTCTCACAGTGGCCACGGAGACGCACAGCTTCCCAACTACCAATCACATGTAATTATTTAAACCAAACGAACCAATCACAGAGCTTTATTTCAATGCAGTGCGTTCGCATAGGCAAGGGTCACCTGAGTATTGTTCTTGAATATTTCTAAGTTAACTACGGTGTTCCCTCCTAGTGGAGCATTGATCGTTTCATGTCCGTCCATATCCGGTCATTCTGTCCCATTCGATTGTAAAGAATTTGCCGATTGACTAGCTAGAGGGAGAGGAAAAACGGAAATGAAAAGTTTGATGTTAGCATTATTACCTATCCATTGAATTATTTTTGATCAAACTTTATAAAGTGCATGAAAAATAATAGAAAACCAATTTTAAAATATGTATTACACAAATGCTACTTTGTAAAAGTTTTGTTTTAGTCCCGTCATAATACAACTGTATGGCAAATCTCTACAAACTATGAAGTAAATCTCTATTTAGTGAGCAGAAAAGCACTAAAGTCCTAGAGAAATTTAGGACAAGCAAAGCAAGAGCGACATGGGCATAAAACATGAATAGTGTTTGAATAACTGAGGTTCCCCATACACAGGGTTGTCATCCTACACCTCTACGTCAAAAGGTCTTACATTGCACAAAAAATAAAATAAATCAACGATGTACTACAGTTTGAAAAATTGGAATTTCAAATTCTATTTTTTGTAGAGTCAATACAAAGTAGGTTATTCAAAAAATTCTTGAGCATAAAGTTTTCGCTATGTAGGTTATTCTTTTTTTCTTTGTTCTGTGGTTATTCTACTAAGGGGCCAACCCTACCTCGAGGTAGGCATACGCCTGAGAAAGCAAGGATTTCTTTTTGTTCGCAGCTTTTACCGTCGCAGTTTTAACAGTTACCGGCGCGGGCGCACCGCTCGCCGCCCGTTACGACGAATTTATGCTTATTCATTGGATACTTGAGGAAGCTCCAAGTTTTTTATTGAAATAGATCTCACATGAGTTAACCATTAGAAAGATTATTAAAAAGTATCCAATAAGGAAACCATCTGACAACTGCAACACATCGTTTGAACGAGTTAAATAATTCAAGTAGTTTAGCTCACCTCATTATTATTCAAAGAATACAGAAAACCATTTGCATATTTAGGTAGTACTGTGTATATTTAGAATAGTTTTTTACTGTGATTTTTGTATTTGTAAAGGACGTACAAGTATTGTGCTGTTAGCAGAAGCAGGTAGATAATTATAAATCCCGCCGAACTGTAAACTTAATCCTTTTTTTTTGAAGTCGGTTTAATATAAAAATTTCTACTACCTATATAGCGAGAAATGTAGAGTTTCAACCTATTGTTATTTATAATTGATTATTGTCGAAAAGCAGTAAGGCACTTTACTCAGCGTTCTCGAGCCAAACACCATATGCAAATAATGCTGACAAATCTAGATAAATTGGGGTGAAACAAGCAAATTTTGAATTGTCGAATTCGATTACGAAACGCGATCAAAGACTTGAATCTTGGCGCCTTTTCAATAGACTTTCAATAGAGAATTGTTTCTTGTGAATTGTGAATTCCCGTCATATGAATATTCATCATTAACAACATAACAAACAGCCCTTATAACAGCAACTATAGTCCACTGCATTCTATTAATTCCTGTTACTATTTATTCCTATTGCTATCCCGTGGGAGCAAGTTGCTATAATTTCCTCACTGGGCATTTTCTTCGGAAAATTCTAGTATCCTAATGCCTTGCCCTATACGCGCTAATTCTGAACGGTAACACCAAAACCGTTACGTTGTCATTTCGGTTTTATTTACCAAAAAACCCTGTGGTTATTTAGCTCGAGAATTCTCATTTAAATTGTCCAAGATTGGCATTCTATGCTCCCCTAAGCATAGTTTTCAATAGTTTTAACAAAACTAAAGCGAGTATTTTCATGTTTGTAAACAAAACTGAAACGGTAACGTTTTATTTTTGGTTTTATCGTTGAAATTTAGCGTGATTGGGCCCCTGTTGATGTTCTGTGACTTCTATGTCATTAGTTGCATATTACGACACCCCTAGCACAGATTACTAAATAGTTACGACTGAGAATCAGTGAGAAGTGAAGGGTTATACATTTCTACTGTGCTGTATCTGTACATGTCATACGACTAATTACCTATGCCATTTGGATTGTCTATAAACAAATTGTTACTGAATCGAACTTTGTGAAACAGGTCCTTAAAAACCTTTCTTTTCTTTCTTTGTTTCGCGACACAGGGAATCCTAGTGTGGAATCCAGGGAAGTGCATGGTTTTATTTTCATTTATCTGTACTAGATTATTAGCCAAACTACTAAAAATGTAAGAATGTAAAAATTTTATCAATCGAATAAAACTTTTTTATTTTTTTATTATTTTTTATTTTCCTATATATACATGGCTGTGAGTTGTAGACCTCGCGTTTGTGACATTTTTTAAACTTTTCAGAAATCGCTGAATATTATTTTTTCTCCAGAACTCCGCCATTTTTAAAAACTGAATCAATATAAAAATTCATATAAATATCGAACCTGCTCACAAAATTTCACGAGAATCGGTTGAGTAATGCGACCTGTAGAGGAGAACAGCCGGAAAAGCATTTTTGCCCAAGCTGGAAACGGAGACTCGCGCTTTGCGCTCGCTCGGTCAATATAATGTGTTTAGAGAACTACAATTAGCTAAGAAATCAAACTCCTCATAATCTATTATAATCAAAACCAGTATTGCTACACGTATCCATTTAAATTAATATAAAAAGCTTCATAATCACCCTTTCCGTTGGCTGTATATCTTTAATGGGATAATTCCTGACGCCCATCGGCATCACCATAAACAATAACCCGCGGATTTTGTAACACCATGATAATTTATAACCAGCCAGCGGCGTCCACTTGGAATTAAACAATTTCCTGACGATAGGGTTAACGGTACCCACAAATTTTACGCGTTTCCGATTACTTAAGACGGTTCCCTGATCGAAAGTGGCACCGCGGTTAATTTTATTTAATATTGCAATTATATTACACAAGTTTAATAGAACTTTGTGTGGATTTTTTAAGACCCATAGTCTAGTAATTTTAGAAGGTATCATATAGTTTTTCTAGAACTAGATAGGGAAACTGGTAAAAGGGGCCGTTTTTGACACATTTGCTATGTGCTTCTACAAATAACTACGAAGTAATGCAATGATACCTTCAAAAAAAATACTAGACTATGAGACAAAAATCCACGTAAAGTTTTAAAATTATTTTCTAGTAACAACTTTTCAAATAAAAATCTCTCGGAAACAATTAATGGTAGCACCCATAGAGACTTTTACTTAGGGCATCGAAATCTATAACATATTTATCAAAATCCCAGGACATTTAACTGAAACCACATTTTTCTAACTATAGGTTCGGGGTCCTGAAACGACAATCAAAGCTATGCAATAATCAACTATATTGTAAAGAGATAGTGAAAGGGTAGAATTCGTGAACTGCCTGGACTTAAGAAAAACCTGTGAGCAACACACGCTGAGGCAGGTTCCTTATTAGTCCCCAATTTGTGCTTTGTTATTTTTATTTTTTTTATTTTTACTTTTAGGTTTTTTATGTTCTTTCTTACTTTGTAGTTTCTGTTTTATTTAACATTGTGTTCTGTACATAAATGTATTGATTAGGAAACAATAATAACTATTTTCTTTCTTTCTTCTTTCTTTCTATTTGAAGTCAATCATGATATCAGTCGTAGCGATCATTTTGGTAAGTAAGTACTTAATTTTCTTAACCGCATGTAAAAATTACGAAGTTTATAGAGTTAAGTGTATTCTATTCTTACACCTGGTAAACCTCGGCTTTATGTAAGGTGCTTTTAAACAAATGAATAAAATGGCTAGCAATCAATTGAAAAATTGTAAATAATAGACAACCACTTATGAATTAATAATCTAAAATTTACAATGTAATAATTATGCAAATTTAATAAAGTCAAAGTCAAAGTGTCTTTATAATTAAGTACTATTGAATCGTCTATATTTTCTTACCACCCGTTTAAATGAATACTAACCTACCTAAACAATTGTAGACAAACTCGATACCAACATAATTACATTTAACTGTTCCGTTTCACCGACGAAATGAAGATGACCTACATTCGAAATCCGTCCCAAATATAGGATAAGCCTAAAACCGTCCACCCTGTTAGTTAGGGAAAGTGTGTTCGCTTTTATTCAGCCGGCCTGAAAGTAGGCCAGAGCGATGTAAGGACTCCAGCGAACGGCGCGATGACCTAGGTCAGGTCACAGCTGAATTATAACTCGCTCCAGGCCAATCGATACCCGTCCAGGTGTTGAATGGTGTGTCCTAAATATGCCAGATTGTGCAACGGGTTAAGTTTCAATTTTGGGTGTGAGCTATTAATAGTTTAACGTTAAGTATTTACTCTTTTTTAACCGACTTCAAAAAAAGGACGAGGTTATCAAGTCGACGGTATGTTTATTTTTTTATGTATGTTTTACAATAAGTTCGTCAGTTAACCGATTTTAATAATTCTATTTTTATCTGAAACAATATAGTTCTGGTGTGGTCCTATAAAAATACAGAGATCTATAACTAGTAGTTTTTTCATAATCCTGAAAAACATCAATTGTTTAGCTTATCATTGTACGAGTTTTTACGGATTACCAATAACTTCATTATTTTGTGGTAACTATTTTTGAGTGTCTAGATGTGTATTATTAAAGAAATATTATAATTTGAAAATATTATTTAACTTTAAAGAAATTAGTTGTATTGTAGTGCGAGTCTTCGCGTTTGAAAATGAAAAAGGTGATAGGTGTCAGATAAAACTACGGTTTTTGAAATTTTTTTATTGGTGAAAAAAGAAAATAAAAATATGAAAATGACGATTTTTTTCTCACACACAGAGGCTCTCATATCTTCATTTTACTTGTTATTATCACAACGGCCCACTATCGGCAATAAAAATATTTCAGTTTTTTCATGAACGTAAATAATGTATTTTAAAAGTAATTCATTTTTTCGGAGGCGGAAATGACAACTTAATTCGTTGTAACTTAGCCGATACTTATTTTTTCACTAAACACATGTGGCATTAGTTAGCTTAGTGCAAGGGTCTTCAACCTTTTTGAAGTCAAGGGCCTAATATACTCTGATATTGGTTCGGTGGGCCTCAACACAAGAAAAACATATTCTAACTAAATAGGTAGGTAAAATAGGTATAATTTGTAGACATGTAAATTTAGTTTTGTCAATACAATGACGGGCCGCCAAGAACGTAACCGCGGGCCGCATGCGGCCCGCGGGCCGCGGGTTGAAGACCCTTGGATTAGTGCATGTTTAAACATTTGTGCATAAAAGTTTTAAAATGTTTGCATTCATGGTTTTTACATCATCATCATCATCATGTTGACATCATCTATGTTCCATACATTTTTGGTCCAAATATGAAAGTGCCGGCCAAAAGACAAAAGTGCTTTATTCTGATAGATTTTGTCCATCTAAGCATTTTTTATTATGGCACCGAAGTTGAAGCATGACATACCTTTTTGAAATCCTTATAATAAGCCCTTTAATTTGACACCAATATTGCAGTATTCTAAAAAAAAACATTTTTTTTTCACTACGTATAATAGCATCGTACAGCCGCCATGTTGGTTTTTTTATAACGCCACTTTCTTAAGAACACTTGGGCTGACAAGACAAATCTAACGATATCTTAATCATAGAAAATCCGTTCAGCCGTTTGAAAGATATTTATTTATTTTATTTTTTATTTATTTTTATATATACATAATTATACGGGATAGACCCAATTACTTATTAATTAAATATGAGGTAATTGACGCGCGAAAAACATTTAACCCTCTTGCAGTCGGGTAAAACACCCATGATATTTATCTTCACTCATGATAATGTATCCTCTATAAAGGGTTATGACTTTGACTTTGTCTTTGACTTTGACTTTCCTCCCCCTCCTCGTCATTATATCTTCCGAAAGTGTGTTTATAATGTTGTACTGAATTTCATAATACAACACTTCACGCGTGCGTGCGCGGTGCAGCAGAACCAGCTCTCGTTCGGGATATTGTAATGATGGTTGATGGCAGTAAGCTAACTGTTTCAGAACCCTTTACAGGGAATTTAAAGTATGGCTGTAGATAAAAGTAAATTTATTTTCTAATTTTCGATACTTAATATCGCTATAATATAACAGATGCTTCGCGTAAGATCCTATACTCTTCGTATCTTAGCTAGTCCGAAGTATTTCAGTAAATACAAACACTAAACTTTAAGTACGGCTTGATTATTTTACGGCTGGTTAAGAAGGTGAAAATCACATTGTTTTTAACAATACGACATTTTTTAGAGTTCTATTGGAAATTGACAAGGATTCAAACTATGCCTCGTGCCAAAACGCTGTAAACAACAAAATAGGGGGCGTAAAAGGGTAAAACTCACAATTTTCACGATGACAAAAGGCGAAATAGAACACGCTGAGATAAATCCACGTGATAACGGTATTGATTGATAGCTAACAGGCCTAACAGCTCTTCACAACAGCGGACAACATTCGACACGGGGGAGTGCCGAGATAGCGGCCCAGACGTGTCCGCCTTATCATACTGGGTTGAACAAACAGAAATTTCGCAAAAAGATTACGGATACATCCCTGTGATTGATAAATTTGATTATTATTAACAATGATTGAGAAATTTCTCTGTAATACGAATTCAGGGAATCAACACCGATTTCCACTTATAACCGCGGTAACGATGACGGTTACGATAAATAAAATGCAATATGATTTATTGGTAGAATTCGAAATTTTTAAAATTCGAAACAATATCGATTTCAATTTGTAAAAGTTGCTTGTTTGTTTATGATTGGTAGAATTCGAAATTTTGAAAATTCGAAACATTATCGACTACTTTTTGGAAAAGCTTGTTTGTTTATGATAGAATTCAAATTATAAGCCCCTTTCAAAACAAAACTTTAATGTTGTTAAAATAATGAAAATAGTTAATGTGATTTTCTCATTGTTTGATTTCTGTACCCTTAGCACGAACAGCTATCGAGAAAAAAAACGCACGTAAAATTACTCGATAGACAATTCTCTATGGAAAATTTCATTTCGCTTATCGGCGATAGATGGCGTTGTACAAATTTCCAATACAAAATGTATCTATCGAATGATTTTACGCGAGTTATTTTTTTCGATAGCTGTTCGTGCTAAGGGTACTGTTCATTTTCAAGTTAGTGTTGTTAGCATTCAAACGAATAGGAAGTTTGAGCATTTCAGTCTAAAATAATTACAGAAATTTTACGAATTATTCAGGATTCAGGATTATTATAGGGACCCTGTAATGGATGAACGTAATTTTTTTCATAGAAAATTATGAAACTTTATGGAAGAAGAGCTTAATATGCTCCAAAGTGAATATTTGATATTGTTGTAATCTTGCATTTAAGTCCAAGGTGCAACTTATTTACTTTTAACTTACTTCTGCATTGCGCATCGCATTATTTACATAATTTAAGATCTTGTCCAGAAAGGGGCGAATTCGCCTCGAAATAACACGTGATTTTGGTTACATTACTGTTAATATTGCTCACATTACTGACACAGCTGATAATAATTAATGAGCAATGTATAACGAACGAACGAACGTGCGGTTGGCCATATAGGTTTTACAATACAAACCCAAATTCTTCCTCTTATTTCGTGATATTTTAGTATTCTGCTAATTGCTATCTTTTATTTTTTCAGTACAAAAAAGAAAATAGGTAGTTACACCAAAATTTGCTAATCGCAGCAAGAGAAACTGTAAAAGGTGCTCATAGTTGATATGGGTGATGGACAAAGTAGGTAAATTTATGCCAAAAAATCCAAAGAATTTCGCTATTCCATAAATTATTACTTAACATAGCAATTAAAAAGTAATTAATGCATAATGTTATAAGATTTAAAAATGAAATGTTGTAAATGACGATGTCTAGCTAAAAATTACTTAATGATAATTTTAATAATTTGCACATTAAAACTAAACGGAATTGTATTTCATACCCACTTGTTATTGTAAAGGACCTACCTACCTGTTCCATAACATAATTGATATAATTTTGTAGTTTTGTTATATCCCACCCAAGGTTGGTGTGGTGTGACCAAATTGGTTTAACCTTGATAGTTCCTGTAAACACAAAAACTCGTATGCGAATGTCATTCAAGATTGTGAATCATCGATGTTGCGGCAGAATATCGAAAACCCTTTTGATAAAAGGAGCAGGTTTTGCCAAATGACAACCCCGACCAATTAAGTCTGTATTAGTCATCTGAGAAATATTTTTACTGTATAAGGGATACCTACACTCCTGAGTCCCACTTCCAAAATCAGAGTTTGGGGCCCAGGACGTTGCTCCATCCGTTTTCCACGATTCACTTTTGAAACTTTCTAACCCTGTGCCGCGCGAGGCAGGGAGGGGCGGCGCGCGCGGGTGCCAGAGAGAGGGTACCGACCTCAGCCCATTGCCACTCCTCCCGTCGAGGCAGCAGGCCATTTTTATTAAAAATACTTCCGAGTAACACCGCGCGCGCGGATTTTTTCGTTCGAATCCTGAAATCCTTAACTTCTTCAAACAAAAACAAATATTTTTTTAGGGAAGTGGACAAAAGAACGTTGTTTAAAAATACTGGATGCACTGGCACGTTTTACTGAGGTGTTTAAAAAAAGAAGTGTGTTTATTTTTTTAAACTAAAAAATACGAGTGCGCCCCGCGTTCTATTTTCCGTGTAGACTCGGGTGGATTCGGTTGCGAAAAGTGGCGACGCTCGGTCATCTCCGGCGCCAGTCGCCGCGAGGAGGGCGTCCTTGCAACCCCGCCCGTGAGCAACAGAGACGGAGCACGCTGCTGACATGGCGACAACACGAATGGGTTGAAATGTTTTCACGTGGAAAACTCATCCCTTTTTCAAGTTTATGTCAAGGTATGTCTATAAAGATGTTATCACATTTACAGACGTGTTATTTTAATTTTTATCACAACAGTGACGATTGGCAAAGCTAACGTTTCACAAAATATACTGAAAACCGTAAATTATGTTGTTGTAAAGTAATCAAGCGACAAGTTAACCACGTTTTGATAGGTATTATCGCACATTAAACTATAAGGATATTTAGTGGAAAGCTACCGTGTGATTGGCTGATTAAAATAGACTATAAATATATTTGCGTGCAGTACGGTCGCAATAACATGCCGGTCTCACCCCTATCTAGATCAAAGTAAATTAATAAAAAAAAGTACACTGGGCATGGTAGTATAGGAAGGGGTACAGTATACAAAATATTACGGACTACTGAAAAGTCATGTTTGAATTTGAGCGCGAATGGGGGTGATCTCCCGCGAAGAGAGGGAATCAATAAATTTCAATAAATCAATATTTTACCGTGCACCCTGCGCTGAATATATCCGCTGCCGCCATTTCGATGATGACGGCGTATTTTTTGTGAGAGATATTCGAGTCGCGGAGCGAGTCGGCGCTCGTGGCGCGGGGTTGCGGGCTGCGGCCGTCAGTCGTCGGGTGAGCGGGGTGCGACGTATACGCGGACTCAGACTATGGCGGAAGGGCTGATCGTCATTCCCATAAAAGGGTCGAGTTAATTGTGGTGCAGATACGTTCGGTATGTTCTATTATACTAGTGCAGTGATATTTTTGCGATGAAACCGTGCTTATCTCGACGTATCGGCCGAATTAATGTGGATATCCTCGGTAATAATGCCATTGTGATGACGTAATGTAACGCGCTCGACTGGGTGCGTAGTAATAATTTGAGCGCTCGTTTATGTGCCGCGATAACGTTAGTGGTCAGCAGTCTGTACCTGTGGATGTGGACGTGTTTGTATGAAAATAATGTACCCGGGGATTCCAACTGGAATCCGATTGGATTTTTATTTTAGTGGGGATTTGTTGCGTGACGTTTTTAGGGTTGGACGGGAAATATTTTATGTTGAAACATCGATAATGTCATGTGAAAAGTATCGATAGTTTTCGTAGCGATTACATAGGATGTTTTTGCCCACTGCAGTGCGCCCGTCCTCGCTGTAAGATCTGCCTCCCGCCGCTAGAGGCGCCCTCGTTTTTTTTCAACCTTGATTAAATTAGGTATTGGAGACGTCTAATGAAACTAGTTGCACCTCTTGGACGAAACATAAAATAAAACAACCACTGCGTACGTTAGGTAGGTATAATAAATGTAAAATATAGAGGTTATCGTTATTTATAACTTTGTAACGGAAAATTACAGAATTGTACGCCCCGTCTATATCCTTGTAACAAACTCGTGATTTTAGTGCTTGCTATTTATTAGACATTGTTGTTAATTTTTTATGTCCGCCTTAGCGATACATACTGTAAAAAATATGTTTTTTTTAATATTTCTGTCTAATTGTTACTTAATTATATAGAAACAAAACTTTTAACATTACAAATTATTAAAAAAAAACCGCAACGAATACCCACTAAAAATTAGATGGCTTAAATGATGGAGGAATGGATGGAACTCACATCACAACCTCTTTCAATCCGATCTGCGTAACTACTAATACAAGCAATGCAACCCGACCATACAAACCAACCGTGATGACAACTTTTCAATCCAAATTTTATCTGGGCTTGATATTTAAGTATACCAAGAATAACATAAATTATTGAAAAAACGCAGATTATTTATTACTAACTTAGTTAATTCACGCAGAGGCGCTTGCTAAATAAAAACAAATGAAAATCTCATGACATTATTCATAAATTCTAACGAATTCTTGAAGGTGTTGAATGGAGATAAACCTTCGTTTATTAACAACCAGATAGGTACCTACGGAGATGGCTTGTTTTGGCATAATGAGGAATTGATAGAATAATTTATTTGGAATCAACATACTTTGGTACATAGGTACTATTTATGTAAAAGTATTACCGCCTTTTATTCATAAAAACAAACAAACATACACTGGCCTGCAAAACTACAGAGGCCTATTTTCATACAAACGAGGTAACTTTGAAGCTTTGGTTCTCCGCCCAGAATTAAACGGGGTGTGTTTTGATGATGGCCATTTAAAGAGTAAATGGAGGAGGCCCAGATCGCTAAAGAAACCCAATGGATTAGAAGAGTCGGTTCCTCCAAAGACTGTACGGATTTTTTTGTGTTACATTTTCCATACTTTTGATGTAATTTTAGCTTATTATTTTTTTAAGTCCAACTCTGACCTAAACGACTCTTCTAAACCATTGGGTTTCTTTGGCGATCTGGGCCTCCTCCATTTACTCTTTAAATGGCCATCATCAAAACACACCCCGTTTAATTCTGGGCGGAGAATCAAAGCTTCAAAGTTACCTCGTTTGTATGAAAATAGGCCTCTGTAGTACTTAGTTTTGCAGGCCAGTGTAGTTATAGGCGGCTAATTAAGATATAGAGGATACCTCGTGGATTTTCATGGTTTTCAATTTAGCTTTGGTCCTATTGATCCTACTACTATTGTTCTAATTTTGGAATATGTTAAAATAGACTAATAAATAGATGTTTTGATCAAGCTCAAAACATGAATGGAAACAATTTTCTCAAACATGAATGGAAAATATAAACTTCACGTGTTTTTAATTTTGCTTTTGTAATAAGACCCACGTGCCCTAATATAATATTATTTTTTACTTAAATCTGTTTACAAATAAGAATCACAAGCTGACTTCAATGTAAACACAAAATAAAATCTGATAAATATACCTAGCTATAGAAATTAAACAATATCATTAACTATAGCCTCTTTTTATTGAATTTCAGAATTCCTTCTCAAACTTTTAGCACCACGAGTTCATGACCCCTATGTTTCATAGTGTTTCTTCAGATTAAATATTAAAATTTTAAATCAGTTATCAGTTATTCGTTATAATATTAAGCCACTAATTTAAATTAAGTACTTATTTGTATATTAATAACTTAACGTTGAATATTCATAAAATAAATTACCCACTTAAATGCTTAAACCTTTACTTGTTTGGTAAGTTAATAGGTATATATGTAATTGTACATATCTAAGCTTTAATATAATTCATTAATTAAATTATTTTCATAAATTTTATAGTTTTAGCAAATGAAAACATTGGATAACTTTGAAACCATAAAGCAATCAAATATTTTTTTTAAGTGAGTAAGTTTCGAGGAGCTCTGTGGTTTAGCGCCTGGCCCAGCGATTGCGGAGGTTAAGCAACGTTCGCAAATCAAATGGACATTTCGACCTGGAACTTATTCGTAGGAGTACTTCTAAAAACAAATAAGCAAACAAGTGTTTCGTGGTTTTTCGAAACTCAACCCCTTAGGAGTAAATGGGTAAAAAAGCCCAAAATCGATAAAGGTGTCGCTATTGAGGTTCTATGGGATGTTGATTGCGAAAATGACATTTGTTTTTAAGTCCAACGTAGTAGACATTATTATATTAAAATAGGGTTCAAACTTTGTATGTAAAAAAATATAAAATAGATATTACGACTTGAATCTTCGTAGGAGGTACTTCATTAAACAAATAATCATACACGTATTTCGTTAATTTCTGAAAATCAACCCCATTTACCCCCTGTAAATGGTGTAAAAAACCCTAAAACCCAAATGGATGTCGTTATTGAGGTTCTAGGGAATGTTGATTGTGAAAATGACATTTATTTTTAAGTCCAACACGGTGCCATGATTCAACATTTAAAGGGGTGAAATGGGCTTCTTATTTTGTATGGAAAAATTTCATTCATTTTCAGATATTTCTACTTAGAACTTCGTATTAGTACTTCTAAAAACAAATAAGCAAATAAATCGATATGAAAGTCTTTATTGAGGTTTTGGATGTTAATTGCAAAAATGGTATTTATTTTGAAGTCCGACACGGTAGACATGATTCAACCCCTAAAAGGGGTTATTAGTGTTAACATTTTATATAGAAAAAAATATAAAATAGACATTTTGAATTGAAACTTCGAAAGACATCATATAAAACAAATAAGCAGACAAAAAATCGACTTTCCATACACATGTCCAAACAGCTGATCCAGTTTTATATCGAAAGTAGATTTTTATTTGTTTTCGAAAAAGTCGTACAACAGAATAATTTTGTTGGTGTTTTACAAATAAGTCAGCGTCTGTCCCTTGGGTCCGTCGAGTTTTTAATAAAAAAAATTTTTTTGCTTTGTCACGTTTCTATTTTGTATTATAGCCAGCTACAGTTTTCGATGTCCGTAAACTATTAGATCAAGACCTATTCTAAAATCATTTTAGATAAAATTCAAGTAAAATTCGAAACTTAACAGTATATCCTGAACCTTGTAAAATCTGCATTATTTACCTGTATATCATGGATACCCTCTTCCTTTACACAAAAACATAGATATTCTGCCTTTCTACTTGAACATAAAGCATATAGTCGCCTACGTTACCGGTTACGATTGCAATAGTAGGTACTATATGTATATTATATGTAGCCTAGCATACGGGAGGTTATCCCGGCATTTGCCGATCAATAATCTGAAATTCAGCTTTTGACGACGACGCAAAAGCTGAATTTTAGATTATTAGAATACTGATTTCATTCGTAAATAACTAAATACTTAGTCAACACTACCACGGTAATGATATCTATGAGAATAACTATGTGTAATACGTGTATTATTTAAAGTAATACATAAGTAGTAAGGTACTTGATACAAATAAGGCCTACTTAATTTGAAATGCTTATAATTTAATAAATATTAAAGGTAAAATTCAATCTATCTAACAAAGCCAGGATAATAGTACAAATCCAGGTCATAGATAGCTAATTATAGATATTAAGAAACAATTACTAAGAAAAGCATATACTAGAACTAGCTTGAATTTAAGCTAAAATTTACCACAAAATCACAAGAAAATTTATAACGCAGCACTGAATCGCCCACCTCTTTCGAAAAATGCGTGCCAACTAGCGTAGTGAACGCGTAACGGGACGCTCGTGCATTCGGGCGGGTTATAGGGTATGTGTGTACATATGTCCATGAATTATTTTCCCTGTTGGATTTATTTATCACGGTTTTCAAGCACATATGCCTTATTAAAACGTAGGCCTTATTTGTATCAAGTACCTTATATCAAGTTATCTAGTACCCATATTACAAGCTTTGCTTAGTTTGGGGCTAGATGGTGCTGTGTGAAATTGTCCAAGCATTTTTTTATTACCTATTTATTTATTAATTACCGTGACATTAACTAGTACACGTTTTATGATTTTGTAAAAAAACTAGAATTTAAATCTTTGGTCTCTATAATTGGATTGTGATGGAAAGGTCAATATTATTATTAACTTAAAACTACTTAAATTAATAAACGTATTCAATATCGATCTTTGCAATATTTATACGAAGGGTGAACTCGAATAACGTAGTTTAGATGATGAAAAAAAATACATTGCACGTTTATTGTATTATGTAGACCTACGTTGTCCCTCATTTAGGTCAGTGGGCTAATTTTCAAGTTTCTAAGAGTGCGTTGCACCAAACGCTGTCAAAGTTATAGTTATCGTCAAATAAAATGCTACCTATTTGTCACAAACTTGTCAAAGGACATTATGCTGGCTGGCAACCTCTTTTTTGGCTAAATTATGCTTAACTGGTACTTTAACAAGCTTGTTATCGTTAAAGTTAGATGGTGCAACTGAGCCTTAATCTATCGCAATCGCTTTCATTTGACAGATGGATGTGACACATTGGTAAGTTTTTATTTGTGCTAAAAAGAAGCATAAATGTATTATAAATATCCCGAAAGGGATTGCGATAGATTTTGAAATTAGACTATAGATAGGCAGTTTATTGCCTTAAGGCGAGGCCAGTTCACGATCTGATGAAAAGTCTGATTTTTGAACTTCCAATGTGAAGAACTGATGTAAAATTCTACTTCACAAAAATTACTGTAGACTGACAAAGAAACAAAGAAGCATAGTAACCGAACAGAATATTGAAAAATGGCATGGCAACTCTGTAAAAAAATCCTGAATAACACCATAAAAACTTATAAAAATAAATTTCAAATCGTCAGATTTCGTAATTTTCAACGACAGTGATATGATTTTTTATGCAAAAAGGATAGCTTTTTTATCGATCTAACACAATAACCGAGTTTATTTTTAATAAATGATCCAGTATTTCAGAAATCAATAAAAATGTACTAAAATTCGTCAAATTTCTGGCGAAGCGTCAATTAAAGTTATGCGATATTCAACCTTATTTTAAAGACATAGTGAAAGAGTAAATTTCGTGAACTGGCCTCGCCTTAATAAGGATACTTTAATAAACAGTATTTAAGAGCACTGTTTAGTTATAATTTTGTCAGTGAATCTAAATTGTAAGATTTCAGTCAAACAGCTGGCGATTAAAAGAAGTACAATACTTATCTTTTTCCATTTGAAATCCATAGTATGTGTAATCGCGTGAATTCTCTCGAGTCGGAGGATAATAGCGTGACAGAATTACAACCAGATGTTGTATCGCTCTAGTGCTGTAATCATATACCGACTCACATGAAAGCAGAGAAATCAGCACTCAGACTTTCTGTTTTAACTGAAAATTAATCTATAGTTTCGGTTTAACGATCATGCTCCATCTTAATGAATGACTGTCCGTAACCGTAATTACAAATCAGGATTATACCTTTATGCCTACATCCTCTCTCATACTTTACTAGTTATAGACATCACATATAATTCTTGTTTTCTGTTTATTTTCAGATTCCCCGCGCCCATCACACAAAATGCACTAACACTATGAAATATGCTAATTGAAAATGGCTATAAAAAAGTAAACATTATCTATTGTTGAAGTTTTGTTGTATTGTTCATGGAACAAGAGAGAATACTTATGTATACATTGAGAATTTGTTGGTAAACTAGTTTTTAAGCCCTGACTGGTAAAGAATCATATCTTCCAAAGAAGGAAAATAATAAACAAGATGGCGACGCAAAGGTTTTGTTTACGGTGGAACAACCACCAGTCGAACATGCTGTCTGTGTTTGATCAACTATTGCACGCAGAAACGTTCACTGATGTAACGCTAGCCGTCGATGGACAGTTGCTTAAGGCACATAAAATGGTATTGTCGGCTTGCAGTCCTTACTTTCAAGCTTTGTTTGTCAATCATCAAGAAAAACATCCAATCGTAATATTGAAAGATGTACCCTACTCAGACATGAAGAGCTTACTCGACTTCATGTATAGAGGAGAAGTGAGTGTGGATCAAGAAAGGCTAACGGCCTTCTTGAAAGTGGCCGAGAGTTTAAGGATAAAGGGTCTCACGGAGGTGAACGAGGAGAAATGCGATATTCCAGCCCTCACCAACTCTCTGATCCAACAGCAGACGAACGCTACAGCACACACACCTCCACCTCAACTACACAGAATACACAACACATACATGAATACAAAACGGCCTGCGTCAGGCATGCCTAGCGGTGGGGCACCCCCAAATTTATTGATGCCTTTATTGGGCAATGCCTTAATGCAACCGAAAAGGAAGAGAGGTAGACCAAGAAAACTAAGTGGTAGTTCAAGTGACGCTTTAAACACAGCAGCAAGCCCTCCTGGTGAATTTATACCAGAATCTGCATCTCATGCATCGTCCAACCGACCCGCTGATCAACTGATTCGAGGTTCCCCTGAAATGTTAGAAGTAAAAATGTCCATGGATAGCTTCAACGCGGAAGATGGCGCGACGTCCGGAGGAGAGGAGACTGGCGAGGCGCTTTTGATTGACGAGGGCGACGATGCCCAATCCACAGAAACACCAGCTGGCAAGGACTCCGAATCAGCAGGTACGTTCCCTTAGTTACTCAAGTACGTAGAATCCTCAATTACAATCCAACCTTAGCGATTAGTCTACCTTAAGAAATAAAAATGTCACGATTACGAACGACGTGAACTGGATAAAAAAAAAAATCGGACCGAATGTAAAATACATAGATTTCTGTAAACTGTAATACAATGCGGATGCGGATGTTGAATATTTTAATAATTGCTTGTCTTTTGTAAATATATTAATCTTCCTTTCCATCATCTAACACCGTTCAAAGTAAATTATAAAGATTTTTATTGTAAGGGAAAAGCTAATGGGATATAAGCTTTGATGTTAGGTTACAATAAGTGATTAAGTGAAGTGTATATTCAATACGTACTTTATTTATAATATTTAAAGTTTATCAAAAGGGGTAAGTGATAATCTATCAAATTATTTTTGATATATTCGAGTAACAGATGCTTATTTCTTCTATAAATCAACAATAACTATTGCTTGCTTTTCTGCTTTTGGGGAGAGCTATTAGAGGAATGGCCAGGGGCAATCCGGTGTGGTCCTTTATGGTTTAAGTGATCATTTCTTTCTACTAAAGCTTACTTACAAAGATATTTATATAAAACGAGAAAAGGGAAAACAAACAAGGCTTATTCCCAATAGCTTTCCTTCATAAAAAAGCAATTGGAAATATTCTAGTGATCAAAAGTAATAGTAATCTGCGTGGATATGATACCTTTGGACCACGGTACTTGTAGCTAAAATATTTCCAATGAAATGTTTTAATCAATAAATAAAAAAGTTATAAAGTAAACCGTTAATGAGACCTGAAATTATGATTTCAGATCCCGATAAACCACCAAAAGAGGAAACGCACCAAAACTACCCCAGTAATGGGCCAGTTCTGTCGGTCGAAAACGGATCCATAAAACAAGAGCCCTCGTCTGACGCTATGGACGGTTACAATGAACCTATCGAATACAAATACAAACCGGATCAAAGCCGTGAAAATTCTAACTCTCAAGACGGTCCCATCAAAGATACAGACGATAAGATCAGACTAGGTCGTAACTTAAAGCCAAAGAATAGTAAAAAATTGCTACCCCAAATGTCCAAAATTAGAGCCCGAAACTTATTCAATCAGCTATCAGGTCTATCTAACTTGAACCCCGCGCTTAACACTTTCGACAAGTTTCCGCCTGAAACAGTCCTCATGCCAGCTCTTGCCACCCAACTGTTCGCGGCTGAACTGGAACAGAATAACTTAAACTTAACTAATAACGAAATGTCAGAGTTAGCGCAAACTAATTGGGAGCACCGCATATTCCCTTCGCCAATTAGGAAAAATAATTCTGGCAACTTGGGTATATACCACGAAGAAACTAATGAATCGGTGAGGGATTACTGCATTAAGGAGGGGGAGAACGTTTTCAGATGTAAGATTTGCGGGAGGGTCTATACACACATCAGTAACTTCTGTAGGCATTACGTAACGTCACACAAGAAAGACGTCAAGGTCTTCCCTTGCCCCATTTGTTTCAAAGAGTTCACAAGAAAAGATAACATGATTGCACATTTGAAAATCATACACAAAAATCAACCCAATGCCAACGAACAAATTGCTAAGCAAGAGTCATAAGATTGTAAGACTCACAAAAATAAAGACGATAAAACAAAGATCTGATTACTAAATCATGAGGATGCTTCATCCAAACTTAATTAATTAATAAAAAAAATAGTGGGTAATGTTGTAGATGCGATTGAGTAATTTCGAGCTCTAAGTTTCAAGAGGTTTGTTGATATTAAACAATGTCGTTTGTTGTTATATTTAACTATTTATTTATGTTTGTTCCATTTGTTTCTCAGAGTGCTGAATTTAAAAGAGATTTAAAAAAATATCTATGATTTACTTGTTGTTTTGCACTTACTTGTTACTTAATTTTATTACTTACAAAATTTCAGGGTACAAAGTAACTTACTCATGGTGATTAAGAAATCAAAGGTAGTCTATATTCGATTACTTTTTGTGTGCTGAATATTACATACAATTCTCATTGAACTGAACTAGTTAGTGATAAGTTAGTAGATATTAACGAGGAAAACAATGGCGCAATCTTTTTGTATAAGAGTTAATATGAAACTGCTTAGCAAGCATGTCTGAACTCTTAATACACATGAGGCTATAATATAAGGCTCTTTACAAAAAGATTTTATTAAAAAAGCCGTTGTGTAGTGGCGTATAATGCATTTTCATTTAACTTGCCTTATTAGTGATTTTAGTTTTAAATGATAATTAACTTCTTCGAAGTAAAACTCAACACAGGCTATGATTATATTTTCTATTATTTATTTGTTAAGATTAATTTAAAATATTTTATCAATGTTGAAATATTTGGTTGTAAATGTTTTACAGTAAAATGATTATAATAAAACGGCGTCATTATGAAAGAGTATCTTAAAAAAAATTACATGATTATGATTGTTAACTTATGAAATACTTAACTTACACCTAAAAGATAGTTACAAATAGCAGTTTGCTGGACTTTGATTTTATTTTGATGCTCGTTTCGTTACGTACGAGTATAAGTTATTTAGTGAAAGGAATACATACAACTTAATATTTAATAGAATAGCTTAATAATAAAATCTCATTCATAGCGAAACTGTAGAATAAAGTTCAGTTCCTTTATAGTTAAAATGGCCCCAAATCATTCAGAAGGTAATTAGAATTCATCATTGGTAAAGTTTTTTTTCTATTTATTTTTAGGAAACTTCTAATGGTATCTGTCAAAACAATGTTATATGAACTTAAGACTTTCAAGTCAGAAACACTTGTAGCTATATACTTACCTACTTCAAGAACGTTACTAGTTGAATTTCCTAACCTTAGGCGAGTTTGAATAAAGAATGTATACAATCGTATATGTAATGTACATTTGTTAAATGATAACGAAATGTTAAAAATTATTGAAATGTAAATATATGTAAAAGCAACACGGCGTTGCAATGTTGCGAAAGTGATCTTAGCAAGGTGCTTTGAAAAAATGAATAATATCTATCTGGAATCATGAGATGATTTGTATATTCTATTTTAGTAGAACTCAAAATGCCTTAATTATTAAATAAGAAACGGTACTTATAAATTATTTAGTTAAATTTAGAGGCAAATGTAGTCTTCCATATAAAATAGTGACACGTTTTCTTTGTATTCTATTGTATATTGTCGGTTTGGAAAAAATAAATATTTAAATTGAATGGTTAGGTTACTTAAAAGAGTACCTACATAAATATATTTAGAAACTTTATGTTTGTTGACCCTCAAACCAAAATTTCCAATTTGAATCGTAGGTCCAGGGAAAGCTTGCCTATTAGTGTGCCTTTAACTTGTAATATAAGTTATATATTTATCGACTACTACTAGAAACATAAGAAATTTCAAAGAATGTTATGTATTATTTATTTTCATTATTCAAAGTTTACATCTACTTTAAGAAGCTTCCTTAGGAGTTTAGAAATCTTTTAGGCCCAAGTAGTTAAAATATGTAATAAACTAAGAATATCATCTCATGTTTCCCATTTTATTTGGAAAATGAAAAAAAATGTTTCATGGGAATGGATTAAATTTTTCGAGGCGATTTAAGTCTTGATAATCAATATTAAGACTGTAAATTCATAAAAAAACGAATTTATTGTACCTACTTTCATAATCTTTATATGAAGTTTACCTTGGACATTGATAGGTACTTAAAAGGGGAGAATTTAGAATTAATCTTAGAGGCTATTATGGGAAGTTTCAAAAAATATATTACTCATTATAGTCAATTTAGCCAGTGCCTAAGCTATCACCTTCAAAATTTCTTTCTACTTACTTAGAAACACTAAGTACCGACTGTTTGTTTAATCATCTTAAAATGAAATGATCATTAAATTATTTTTTCGATCGTGACATATTTTAGTATACATCAATTAAATATTATTTATTGAATGTTAATATCATCTATTGGTGCTAAAATTATACTTAAGAAAATGTCACATCTAATGTGGCTTATGGATTGTCCCTAAAATATACATATTTATATTGTTTGTTGATATTGTTATGTTGTAAAATACATATTTATATATAGGGTGTCATGTTTTATCACAGATTATAAAACAATATTAGATTGTAATAAATTATGAACATGGGACTTCCTACAAAAATTGGAACACTTGACAAAATATTATTTATTAATACAACACTCATCATCATTGTAAAAAATATAATTTCACTCAAATCACTCAATATTGATATATAAAAAATGTTAGAATACGGGATTTGTATGAGAAATACAACACTTAAAAAGTTTGTTTTCACAATTATTAATGTAAAATTAATCACTATATAAAGATAATCAAAATATTTATTTATTACCAAATAAGGAATTACTCATTCTGACAATGATTTAGGTACAAACAATACATTTAAACAGATTCAGCGAATTTCTTGACAAAATCCTTTTATAATAAAAAAACTGTAAAATTTCATACATAGATGATGAGAGCAATTTTTAACATCCTATTGAACGGCGTACTTAAGGGATGTTGACATGACAAAAGTATATAGATAAAAGTCGATATTAAGATTCAGAAAAAACGATAACCCCTAATGATTAAGGAAAGCTAGCCTTTTAAATAGGTCGTAGTAGAGAGTAGATATGTTATCAGATACAGAGATGCATTTTGTTATAAATAATAGATAAATTTCATTTTCAATACGAATTTGAATTAGTTAATACATAGTTACAATTTCAGATGAAGTAAGTATCTAAGGGCAGCTTGAGTATTGTTCAATTTAGTCATGGAGCATTTATATTAGATAAGATCTTACACAAAGGGGTTATTGAAAACGTATTGTAATGGCAATTCATAAATAATTATTATATTTACAAAGCTAAATATATACGTTTTACAAATAGTATTTAACGGCAGCTATTTTTATCCTTAAACTTTTAAACCAAATATAATAGATATGGTACTTTTTTAAAGCTGTGATCTTGTTCTGTATGAAAAGATATAATATTGTAGTAGATTTTTACAAAGGGATTTTGAGGAATTCACTGAAGAATAATCAGCTCTCATAGATGATTTCTTGTATACTAACGTATAGAATATACGAATATATTTAATCAATAATATGGATGATTTCACTCAAAGTACGATGAAATAGTCTTTAGCCAAATGTTATGATATGAATCCATATTTTTTTTTGTTATTTGCACTTAGACAATAGCAAATGCAAATTGTAATATTTAGATACATTTAGGATTGACAGTTACACAGTATAGAATTATCTATTTGTTAATGAAAGATACATTGGTATACATTAAGGTGTTAATTACTATTTTTAGAATCTTTAAAGAAAGTAATAAAAGTTACAACAAATAGCAAATTTTTCAATTGATTATGATTATTGTGAATTTTATGTTTTGTTATGTTAATTTAATACCCTATTAATTTTGTGTTTACTTATATACTTTTTATATTGTGATCCTACTGTTTTCTTATGAAGTACGTAGACGAAATCTATTCATTGTTTTTCACTCTCTAAATTGGGTATAATAATGAAATTAATATAAAATTTTACAACTTGCCAGCTACTTAGTTGATACTATTTAATGTAAATTGACTTAATTATGAAAATTGCCAATGGTGATAAATATAGCAACGACAGACGATATTTTTTCTTCTTTATTGAAAATAAATATTAATTTATAAATGTAGCAAAGTAACAACACGGGTTATTAGTAAAGAATAGTTTAAAAGTTAAGTTATTTATAATTTATTAGACTTAAATAGTGTTGTTAACAATTGAGTGAATTTTCTTAACTTGAATTTGTTAGTCAGGAAGAGGGGACTGATCAGGTATGTGACCCTATACTACTCTCACCTTGTAGATGGTTTGGTTAGAGCTAGTGTATATTTGGTTATTATGCTTTCAATGTTGCTCAAATTGATGCTATGCAATGAACAAAGTATTGATGGTCCAGTACAAATTGTCGCTTTTTATATTTTATTTTTACTTACGAAAAGAAAAAAAATCCTTTTAATGCAATAAGTATCCAAATGTTATCTGATAGACGAGGCTAATTTTATTCGTGTCTAATTTTATTATTTTACTTTCGTTCAGAATATCTGAATTTTTGTATTATGTCCTATTTTCGGAACGGCAACTTTTGCAATAAGTTCTTTTGGTAACCTTTGCAGTTTATGTAACTAATATCAACTACAAAAACCCACCTTTTGTGATCTTAAGAACTAAGTTAACTGAAGTGTTATTTTTTTAATTATGTATGTACCTACCTACTACTACTGTACTTGCCGAAATAGTTCCAAATGCAAACACTTGAGTCCTATTATATCATAGTGAAATCTGTTCTTTTTTGTTATATTATTTTTTAATTTATTAAAATAAATTTTAAGAGTAGGCTAAATAGTTCGATTAGGTAAGCAGTTTAACTTTGCTACAGTTACTTGTTCAAATCTCCAACAATTTAACATTACGGTGTTAAAATTTTAATTAGGGTCGTTTATGCCTTTATTTTCAAAATTTCTGTCATTGTTTAGAATTTTTGTTTTTAGAATTTACTTTTTAAGTTTGGGCATACTTCATGGATGAGAGCATTGTGCTTACCTAAATGGATGTAACAGGTGCTATGATTCTATAGATATTATTAAATAATATTATTTATTATATAAAATTATCCAATACCTTATCCATGCAGTATGGTCATCATCCAAGTTCTTATCATCATGGTGTAATCAATTCGACATTCGATTTGAACAAATAAAGGTTAATATATTTTCTTTGTTTGTTTTTTTACCCATACCATTGTTTTATTTTACTTTCCTTTGATTACTTTGAATGAATAAGTATGCTAATTTCACACATTATTAATTTAAATTCATTGGTGTTTAGTTTATTTTCATTGTAGATCGATGTTTTTTTTTTCAATTCAAACTAATAGGAGCTAAATTCAAAACCTGTTTCATTACAGGACGTGGATCACCAGACTCCGAGAATAAAGACACAAAATACGCACAATCGCCTGACGGACACTTGAAAATTCGTATCAATCCAGCGATGCAGGCTTCGACATCAAATGAATACCAAAATGACTCGATAAACAACAACACTCTACAAGCTGGACAAATGCAGAGGCCAGTAGCCCGGAGGCGGATTAGAAGACGGGCGAATTCCGCCTCCAACGACCCCGCGGAACAACTCACCGAAATGTCTGTGAGAGGTCTAAACCTCTTCAGGTACGCGTCGGTCAACGAAGGGGTCTACCAATGCACGGAGTGTGCGAAAGAGAACATACAGAAAACGTTCAAAAACAAGTATTCATTCCAGAGGCACGCGTTCCTCTACCACGAGGGGCAACAGAGGAAGGTGTTCCCTTGTCCCGTGTGCTGCAAAGAGTTTTCTAGGCCCGACAAGATGAAGAACCACATGAAGACGACGCACGACTGCTACGTGCCCAAAGATTGCGTTTATACGCCAAATGCGTTTTTTATGTTACCAGGGATGGAGGCACAGCTGTCGTCAGGGCTGAAGATGGAGGCGGTGGGCCCTGGCTCACCCAGGGGCTCCACCCCATCCCACTCCTCTCCTGACCCCACCCAAGTTTGACTGACATCAAGTGACAAATTCGGTTCTAAGTATTATTAATTCCACACAAACTATTATAAGTGCCTTTAGTAACGCCTAAAAGTTAAGAGTTTATCCTTCATTGTTAGCGTTATTATTATCGGGTTTCATATTTAGTAATTTGTTCTATTTTTGGAGAAAAATTTTCATGTACACTTTATAATGTACACATATTATCTATATTTCCAATGATACTGTTATGCATTTAATATCTAAAGTTTGTTACATAAATTAGAGCTCATAAACATAAAAATATGGTTGTGCAAATAATATAGACAATAAATATACATTACCGTTATTATCATCGAGGCCAGTTGCGCAATAATATTAAATATTTAAATATTATTGAATTTATAGATTTTAGCGGGTGCTGTACAAGTCTGATATGTGCCTTCCATTCTAAAACAAACGTTAATACATATAAAATTTGGAATAAATATAAATATTAGCTTATTTTTTCTTAAAATAGTTGCAGACAACAACCAAAGACTGTTACAATTAACATTTTATCTGTCAGCCATCTTTTGAAAGTACACTTGGCGACAAAGAAATTGAGCCATCTTTTTTCATAGAATCACATGCTCACATACCTACTTATGAACATTTATTTCTAGGACAACCTAGGTAGGTATGTAATATTTGTATGTAATATTCTTTATTACCTCATATCGCCGGATGAATCGCCGTTTTCAATTACAACAATGTAATTTACACACAAACATAATCATTTTTTTTCACTACGTATAATAGCACCGTACAGCCGCCATGTTGGTTTTTTTATAACGCTACCTTCTTAAGAACACTTGGGCTGACAAGACAAATCTAACGATATCTTAATCATAGAAATCCGTTCAGCCGTTTGAAAGATTCATATCTTTCTAAGTTTTTTTATCTTGTAAGTATGTTTGTATGTAATATTCTTTATTACCTCATGGTAATAAAGAATATTACATACAAACATACTTACAAGATACGCGCGAAAAACATAACCCTTTCTTTGCAGTCGGGTAAAAAAAAGAGACGCACCCTGAAATCATACGACTAGCAAGGGTGCATACAAACTTTTTTATGTATTTATTAAAACGTGAGGTGAGCATGTTTCTAAGAAAACGCGGTGGCTCGATTTCTTTGCCCCTCAGTTTGCCCATGATCTAGCACTAAAGAATACTAAAGATGTTGCGCATTCTATACATTATTATTCTTTATTTTTATAACTTACGAAGAGTTGGCAGTTATATATAATCTTACTTATTTTGCACGACTGATAGACTTCTGTGCGAGTCACGTCTACATTTATTACATATAAATAACTTGAAATGTTAGTGAGCTTACTGTTATGAATAGTACCTTCATTCAAACTTAAAAGAAATATTAGTTGTTTAGTTTGATAAATATCAGTAAATATTTTATTATAAACCTAACAGTGCCATAGCACAATATTATTAATAGAAAAGATGTAAACACATCTCCAACTCTTATTATTTCACTTTAGGATATATTTAGTTGATATGAAAGAGTTCTAGTAAGATATTCTAGGGCCAAAAACGAAATCAGCAGTTCTTCCATTGATAAGGAAATAATATTTGTTAGATAATGTTACATATAACTAATTTTCACATATAATATAAGTTAATGTTTGAAAAGTATATTACTAATCAACATTTTTATACTAAGTTCACTTGGAACATAAGTTTATTTAGAATGAGAGCATTATATATAGTTTATAATTCTAGTTATAATGTCTACTTAAAATATTATTGGTTAAATTGAGTTTTTGTATTTTAAAATTTAGCGCACAACGGTTTATAGTTTATGTTAAGTTTAATTAGATTTTCATAGATCACATTCTTGTAGATATATATTATAATTTTATGGTGTATCACTTGAATCATTTTAGATTATATTAGTCACCGAGAAGGTATTAACATTCGCAGTGTGATTTTATTTAAGTAGGTATCCAGAGCCAGTCTACCGCACAAACAATACGGATCGTTACAATAATATTTCTCAAATGTTTCAGCTTTTATACTTTTTTATTTCTATACTATTTTCCTCAAAAACAGATTAAAAGAGTTTCATCATTTCAATTTCATTGAGTGGTGATATTATGTTATTAACCGACTTAAGAAGAGGTTTTATGTTTCACTGTTTTTATTTTCCTTATTTTAATTTTATTTTCTCTTCTTTTTTGTAGTATTTTATTTTGTGATATTAGTGCTAACTAAGTTAGCTTATCATGTTCATTGTTGAGTTATTATAATTCTTACTTCGCCTTTCTAAACGTGCTGCAAGGCAGTATTTTGTTTAATAAGAGATACATAAGTTATGTATCTTAAAATAAGTATTACGTACAATACTAATTTCGAAGTGGTAGGTAATTCGGAAATATTACGTTCATTGTTATTATGCCTATGATTATTTTTTGAATATAAAAGACTTTGCCGTCTTTACTGCACTTATTGTAAAATAGTTTTCATTAATACAGACATTCTTAATAATAAGTGATTTCCAATAATAGAAGATTTTCTTGAATTTACTGAGTTATTTGGTATTACTTATTTTTCGGACTTAAAAATTATTGATCTTATACTTACAGAAAATAAGTATTTTGTAATTACTTATACGTTATTTTTTCCTGGTAATTTCATTCACAAATAATATGAATGGGTGTACATTTCTCTTCTGCTCTGTTATTTAATTATATTTTTTTTCTTTTCGCTAAACTTTTAAAGGAGAACGGGTGAGATAGAGTATTTAGTTCTTTATCATAGTTGTAATTATAATGAAAATTAAGTAAAGATTTCTTATATGATTAAAACGGTTTTATAATTATTATTTACAGAACATTTTAGAGTCTGCAAAATTATCGCTAGATTGATTCGTCACGTAGCTTTTTAAAGATTTTTATAACTTTACTTATATTCATTTGAAGTGCAATTTTAAGTGCAAGTGTTGATTTTTTGATAGTTTACCTACTGGAACCGTGTCCAAATGGCAAATATATGAATATATTCTTGCATCTTTGTCTGTCCATATTATTAGCAAGTTTTTAACACACCACTTAAAACGGTGGTAATTTTTTTTTCTACTTAATTCATGTTTTTAGTTTATGACTGCATGATATAATTTGCCGGACATTTGTAAGGATATTTTTAATGAGGGCCATACTGATTATAAATGACTTTCCTATAACCTTTTTGTCGATCTATAGTAATTAAGACCGTTAGATATTTGATAGTCTTTATGGTAACAACTATTAACAAAATTATTTCTACCGCAGTTTAACTGAACTTAAATATTAAGCATATTCTATAATGTCGTTGAACATCAGAAGCTTTAACAATAAATTGATGTGAAAGATACGAAAAGTTTATTTTTATTGCGACTAAAAGTTTTAGTTTTATTGTAAACAAAAGAGGATCTTACCAACGTAATGAATAATTAATGTGAAAATTATGTACACTACAAATAATAATCCAAATAAAAAGAAAAAAATATAAAATGTATTTCATTTAAAAAGTACTTATATAGGTACCTACACTACATATCCACTTTCAAGGTGGAGTGGTGAAAAGGACATTCTTATTAAGTTACTTAATAATAATAATAATCAATAGGACATTCTTATAAAAAGAATCCGAAGAACTGACTGTCAAACGAAAAAAATAAAGGATTGCAATGAATTGTGGCCTTTGAACTCTTGAAAATACATTATCAGGTAAAAGTGTGCTGTAGGTAGGTACTTTCTGTGGCCATTATAGTGGAGATGCCAGGCCTTCGATATTGAAATCCCGTTGGACAAGCGAGTGCTCCACTGACAACTGGTACCATTGTCTTCAGCATGATCTCCTGAATAAGAATACACCGGTTGTCGCACTATAAAGTGGTGGAGGGGGGAGGGTAAAGGGCCTAAAATCGGGTATCAGGGTTTGGTTAATTATCCCCCTCCACCACTTTATAATGTGACAACCGCTATATTCTTGTTCAAGAGATCATGCTGAAGACAATGATACCAGTTGTCGGTACAGAACTCACCAGTCCGACGGGAATCGTCATTAGACGACTTTCGTTAAAGCGGCTTCCATATTATTCGGACAGTGACCTGCCGCACGATATCGATGATAATTTTGTTGTCTTCCAGCCAAATTTCAAAATTAAAAAACAGACAGCAAGCCAATGACTGTGGCAATTTTACGTAGTACTTTATACTATATGTATTTATGTACTTTATTTTAATTTACTACATCAAATCTACAAAACTAAAAATTATTTTGTTTGAAATTCGTCTTTTTTCTAATTATTTAATAAACTATAGTATTTACAAAAAACATTGTAAGATAAAATATGTTGTCAAGGATATTACCTACCCTAAGACACCTTATTTGTTTAAATCGGACAAGTGGTTGTTGAGAAAATTAATCAATTTCCGATACTCGACTTCCGCAGCTTTTAACTCCCCCCCTCCCCCCTCCACCACTTTATAATGCGACAACCGGTGTATTCTTGTTCAGGAGATCATGCTGAAGACAATGACACCGGTTGTCGGTGGAGCACTCGCTTGTCCGACGGGAATCGTAAATAGACGACTTTCGTAAATGTGGCATCTCCACTATTAGTAAAATTAATAAATTAAAATCAGGGCAACGAAGAGTAACTTATTCACTTAACTTTTGTAAATTAAATTAAAATAAATGCTGGATTATTTGTTTAATCTTTCATTGACTATTAGAAAACCGTCAGGTAGGTATGTATCAGATTAGTTTAGTTTCATCTTCAGTCAGTTTTGAAATAAATAATAAATTCCAGACTTCCACTACATATACGAAGACGACGGAGACGGAAGCATGCCTGTTATAACACTGGAAGTCCTCTCAGATTCATCAAATGCTGACAATTATATCCATCAAAGTATTCACAACAATATAACTGAAGAAAATTTGACTGACGACACCACACAGGAAATACCGGAGAACACAGCTGGTGTGCATTTTTTAACAGAAAAGAGTGACGTCATAGTACCGAAACTTGAACCGGACAAAGATCAAGACGCTAAAGAAACGCCTAAAGCTAGGAACGATTTGTTGGAGTATTTCATGAGGAACGATGGAAGTGTGGTCTGCAAGCTATGTGGAGAGATCCTACAGAGTCGAACGCATTGGTACCGTCACAAGTATAAGCTGCACGTCATACATCCTCTCAATCCTGCACCGCTGTTTCAATGCGAGCAGTGTCTTGTATACTTCAAGAGCAGAAAAGGTAAGTCTTGGTTAAGGGGCCATAATAGGAAAACATGGTTTGGGCGGGCCATTTTTTAATAAAGGAAACGTAAAGTTGTAGCCACAAAAAAAACATACGACAAGCTAAAGAGTTTATCTAGTAGCCACAAGTATTAAATTGCGTATAAACCTCACAGATGATTGTAAAAAAACAGAATAGCATCTAAAGCGCAGGTCGGGGGTCATATTTTTGGCGTAAATAATAGCGGAAGCGTATTGAATTCTACATCAAAATACACTTTAACGTAATGTGCAGTTGCTCCAATAACTTTTTTTCAAGAAAGATAATTGTGCTAAAGATAAGGATGAAAAAACAACGAAAAACATCGAAAAAGTGCAGAAGTGAGGTTATTTTCCATACCCACGTAAAGAAAAAGACAGAGGCAAATGATTTCGCATAACGGAGCCTTAATACGATTATTAACCTTTTGAAAAGTTATAATTTCCAGAATGATTGTTCAATTCTGTTGTCGTGACTTGAAACAACAACTCATGTGAGTGTCAACGAAAGAAGTAAACTTCGTAAAAATATGAGTAAAGACCTCTCTTCTACAATCCTCTCGTCTGATATGTATTCTGTGGTCTGACTAGGCTGTCTAGTTAGACACTGAGCTATGGCTTGGAGTTCTTTGCCATAGCTCATCACAGGATGTATAGTAGGTGCTAAAGACCACTATAGCAGCTGGGATCAACTGCTAACAGAGCCTAGGTACAAAGCAAGGGAGTCCCCATAGTAACACTCGTAATTTAGTCACTTACCGCTGCCCGCTCCACGCTTACGACAGATAGGTACTATTTACATAAATGGTGGCTAAATATAAAGCTATATAATCAATTAGGTAAGTATAAAGTTTAAATCACGTGTCCTTATCAAATTTTCAGGATATATTGGACATCTGGCAAGTCGGCACAGTGACGTGCTATCAGATTCTAGCCCAGTGCTGACCAACTCACAAGCGGAGGCTCTCGCGAGGGAGAAGGATACTCAGCAGCCACCCCACGAGGTGAAGGAGGAGCCAGATCCTGAGATGTCCATTCCGAAGACCAGTGTGCTGAATTACCAAACCACTGTTGTGAAGCAGACGCCCAAGGAGATGAAGAAACCGTGTCGAGGAAACAATAGGGGTAATAGTTTCTTATATAAAAATTCAATAAATATTTGTAGGAGACGCTGCTCTTACAAAGGAGCAAGCTGACAGGTCAATCGAGCTATTTTTATCAGTAAACTACTTCCAAAGTTATTATTTTAACAAGAATTGACTGACTTAAATCTTTGATTTAATTTTTCAGTACCTACTTAATATTAAATTAGAAATCGTATTTTGCATAATATTTATCGATTAAATACCAATTTTATTTCCATACAAGTTACACTTACAACCAACCAATCAGAAGTAGACACTAAACCGTAGTGATTATGTCCTCTATGGGTAGACACGTAGGTAAGCATTTCTCTTGTCCATCAGCCATTTTTGATGTCCTCACTGCTGGGGCACAGGCCTTCCTTATGGGTGGTAAGGAGGATGGGCCATACCCACCACGCGGGCCCAATGTGGATTGGTGGGTGTTAACGACTGCAAATGTAGCCGGGACCAACGGCCTAACGTGCGTTCCGAAGTACGGAGGAGCTCGAGATAATAAATTTTTGGCCTTCATCCCATGACTGACCCTTGCAAACGTTGCTTAACTTCCGCAATCGCTGGGCCAGGCGCTAAACCACTGCGCCACCGAGTTTTTTTTTTTTTGATAGGACAGAGGAATCAGCCAGCTACGATTCAACAGACAACTGATTATTTTACTTTTTGCAGAAACCCAATGCCCAGACCAGACAAATAAGGCGGATTGGCAAGAGAGGCGGTCCCGAGAAGAAAAGTTAGTGGCAGATATCATAGACAGAGTTCGTAGAGAGTGTGAGGCGCAAGGATCTGGCGGTGCAGCCAGACGGGGCTACACGCGGCGAACCACGGTCATGAACACTTAGCCACGTAAGATTTAAAGTTCCTGATGTCGGATTAAGTGACTTGCGTTATGTGTCAAACATTTAAATGAACGGTTGTGAAAAATGGACATACACACACATAGCATAGTCAACATATTCAAATAAATGTTAAAGAAAATAATAGCACCTACCAAGCAGTCGAGAGACTCGAAAGCATAGAGCAGAATTGATGATGCGACAGCAACATAGCAATTTATATTGATGATGCGACAAATAGCAGGATAATTTGGCTGATGCACGAATCGTCCACCAGTCGGCGCACTACCTAATGCTTTGTCCACACTTGTATCATTTTGGCGTATCAGATCACCGTATCTTTAGCATTCATCGCTAGTTTGGTTGGTGGTACGTTAGAGTAATACTGTATCAAAGAGACGATGTATGACAAAGATACGGTGATCTGATACGCCAAAATGATACAAGTGTGGACAAAGCTTAACTTGGCGCTACTGTAGATAGATCTGTCATTTTGTTGTTTGCTATGTGTTTGCTATCAATTTTTGGATGTTGGAATCGAATTTCCGTAAATATCAAATTTTCTTCCAACACATTTTGGTTTTCTTCAAGAGGGGTATAGAATCAAAGACAGCTAAGTGCATAAATGTCAAATTGACAGGATAACGTGGCTCACTTTTGTATGGGCCTTAGCTGCCTTTGAACCCAACTTCATTTTTTAGACGCAATTTAAAGGGCTTTAAATATTTTTGTTTCTAAAATAAAAGAAGTAAATACTTAGTTAGAACCGAAAATTCCCTAGATGGCGTGATACTCAGTTCATTTTCGTAATTTATGTCACATTAGCTGTCTTTGATTCTATACCCCTCTTATCTTTGATTAGTTTACTGTCCAACTTCCATAATACCACACTGGCTATGGGTAAAATGATGACCCTGCTAGTAACTACATAATATTACGCTAGCTAGTGTTGCATAATTTATTCATTTTTGCATTTTTTTTTTCGCATCTACCTCCAGCAGCGCAACTTCCAAGGCAAAATAACGTAGTGTGTTTATTCTTCTGCGCTGCGCATACGTTCATCAACCGCCTACGAAAAAGTTTTCTACTTGAACAGAAGGCAGAGGCTTAAGGCGAGGCCAGTTCACGATTTGATGAAAAGATTGATTTTTGAACTTCCAATGTGAAGAACTGATGTAGAATTCTACTTCACAAAAATTACTGTAGACTGAAAAAGAAACAAAGAAACACAATAACCGAACAGAATATTGAAAAATGGCTTGGTTACTCTGTAAATAAATCCTGAATAACACTATAAAAAAAAAACTTAAAATCGTCAGATTTCGTTATTTCCAACGACAGTGATATGATTTTTTATGCAAAAAGGATAGCTTTTTTATTGATCTAACACAATAACCGAGTACATTTTTAATAAATGATCCAGTATTTCAGAAATCAATAAAAATGTACTAAATTTCGTCAAATTTCTGGCGAAGCGACAATTAAAGCAATGCAATATTCAACCTTATTCTAAAGACATAGTGAAAGAGTAAATTTCGGGAACTGCCTCGCCTTAAGGAATATCCAATGACGTATGAGGCAAGTCTAAAATCGACATTTTGTATTTGACTGTTATCTCAATGAGATATGGCCTAATTCACGGTCTTGTAACATGCTCATTTGCGTGCCAATGTACCTACCTATGTAAATAAATTGTGCCAATCATTATCGAAATTAAGGTGCCAAAGTCCAGTTATGTAAATATAATCTAGTTTTTAAGAAAACTTTGTTCTCTATAACTAAATGTGTATACCTAAATGTATTTCTGAAACTACAAAGTTCATCAGATGTAAATTGTGTGTATGTGTAATACCTAGTTTCATTAATATTATTTGAATTTATCTTCCATATTATAGGTTACATAACTATAAATATTTCTAAATTCATAATAGCTACTTAGGTAGGTATAACAAGTTAGCTACCGTCCTTTTTAAATATGTTACGAGTACAATATTACTATGTATATTATAATATTACTACTTGTATGTAGGTACAATGAAATATTACAAGAGTCACCTTATTTTATGAATCAAGTAAACAAGTACTTTTTTCAATTAAGTTTTAACAAGTAGTACGGTCAGCAACGAAAATTGTTTAACACTTTAGTACTTTGCCGTTACTATGGCATAGTACGCCATAAGTAAGTTTTTGGCAAATGTGTCAAACCGTGAGACATCTGTCAAAAAAGTTGCTATGACAAAGTACCAAAGCGTTACGCTACTTTCATTGCTGACTGTACAGAAAAATAGGTTATTTTGGTATAAGTAGATGTAGATCATTACTTCCACTATCAAGATAAAGTTATGTCCACACCGAGCAAACAGCCTCGCCCGAGTTCCGCCCCGTCTGCCATGCCGTGCTCGCTCCGGACGCTCGGTAAAAAAGTGCCTCGGGCGTAGGGTTACCAGATGACAGGAATTTCCCTGACTTGTCAGGAATTAAAGGCATCTGTCAAGAAAACGGAAAAAATGTAGTTGTGAGGAATTTTTGATATCCCATAAAGTGTATGATTTGTTATTCATTTTGGTGAGTATCAAACGTCAACTTAATGAAGAATTAGGTTACAGAATATTAGGAAATTTACTTCAGGGGAAAAGTCAGGAAATCTCACTATTAGATTTGGTACCTAACCCTACTCGGGCGCGCCCCAGACGTATGCTCTTCCTCGAACGAGCACGCACACGGCCGTGCCATGCTGAGTCGGTTTTTCGGTTTGCTCAAAGGTGCCTCGAGGCCTCGAGCGAGGCTGCTCGCTGGGTGTGGAACTGTGGACGCCAACGCCACTTCTTGTCGTTCACGCGCCTGAGCATATTATAATTATTTATTTTACATGTTTTAAATAATTCGACCGAGCTTACCTCGGGTACTTATAATATCTATTATGTGCCTCGGGTGAGGCAGGGGCGAGGCTGCTCGCTCTATATGGACACGTCTATTGATGTACAGTAAGCAGCACATGATGTTATACAAAACTGTCAAAAATCTGTTATTTATTTTTTGCATTTAAGTATAAAATTGATTGAATATCATTGCCCTGTCGTGGAAGCCCAGCGGGCCGTTCACTGTACAATTTTGCCGCTAATCGCCAATCGGTAATTTTGAGTCTATTTCACGTGTACTAAAGAGTTTTATTACATGTCTAACGAAATATTTATCAAAATGTAAAGTATAGGTACCTACGTACGAAGTATGTCTTATCTCCATTAGATAAATGTATTTCTTAAAGATGTTTTGATTAACGGAACCCAGTAATATCATTATGTATTGTGGTTATTACCATAAGGTATTACCTTATTAACGTATTACCTTATGGTATATTATGGTGTTCCATTACAGAGCTACTACCGAACTAATTTAATGAATAAGTAACACTAGAAATGGTTACATTATTGTATATTTTATTTCTATGTTAAATGTTTTACTTTGTAAAATTGTACTACCACTCATCTAAGCTAATCTGGAATCAAAGGAGTATAATGGAATCAAACTAGGTAGATATACCTAGTTAACATTTTCGATTTTAAAATAAAATACAAAAGCAGTTGTTTCTTGGTATACTTAAATGATATTTAATTATGTACTTAGGTACCTACCTATTTAAACTTTATAGTTAACAAGTTTAGTTACGGATTTATAAATATAATTTTCAATTATATTAAGTTACTTAAAGTTTAGTTACAACAAATGGCAGACTTAAGCCATTACTTAGGCTTATGCTTAGGCATACAGTTAGAACTAGTCGAGATATTATTAATTCTTTACATTTTAAGAATGAGCATATTATTTTAATATAATACAATTGTTTTTTACTTTGTTGCAATACTTCCGGTAAATCTACTAATATTCGATTTTGTGGAATAAAACTCACTATATTTTGATGACTTTTATTGGTGATTAATTAGATATAAGTACCTACTTATTAACATTTTATTATTTTGATGCCTATACTTTTATAGATGCATAAAAGCTTGTTAATTAATGTGTCAAACTTGTAAAATTAAATAACTATATTATACAAAAATCTGTGATGAATGTGGCTCAGAAAATAAATATTATGAACCTATGACATGCATTTTTTTTAAATGTCTTCTAGGCTACGAACTAGGTAGGTAATAGCACCTCTACAACTACAACGCGTTCACTATTTTACGTGATTTCCGTCGTCGCGTTGACCGTTATGACGTCACAGCTAACGGTTAGAGTTAGACAAAAAAGTAATCACGATTTTCAACTGTTTTTCATTTTTTTCATGTTCATATAGTGCCATTAATTTATTTTCAACACACTTGCTCGTAAAGTGAGCCCTAATACATCGCTTTTAGGGCCATAAACCGAGCTATAACAAACGCGTGCAATAATTATATAAAACACTAGTACGTAATAGAATTAACCCTACAAAGTTAAATTAGTACCTTACTGCAAGTTCTATGCGAGTAAACAGAGCATTCCCAATTTAGCCGGGTAATACATTTATTTTATTTTTTTAGTAACAACAAAGAGGTTCTAAGCTGCTGAAAATTCATTACATTTTTGGAATAAATAAATGTGTAAGTCCTTAATTAAGTCAAACAAATATTTATTATTATCAAATTATTCATAATTAACAATATTTTGTTATGAAATATTAAAATATTTGCATTTTATCACTTAAAATTATAATATGAAGTAGGCTGTATGCTCTTCTTCGGATCGCTTGAATCGTATGAATTACCTAAAACGTGGTTTGTTTACAAAAAATAGGTACTTACTTACTTAGGTTTATTTGTAACGAACCTTATCTTTGTTTACATTTTAAACATGGCGGCATCAATTTGCATCATTCAAGGTAGTTGTTTACAAGTTTTACATGGGTTTTTTCTATTTATTGGGGTCGACAAACAGTTTCACAATATGTACCGAATGTTAAGCTAATCTTATAAATAAATAATAGGTTTTGTATCAGGATTTTCCCACTCACATCACATCACACACAACCCTCTAACCTACGGTCTCACTTGGGCAAAGTAGTAGAAGAAATCGCCACTCGCGTGCGAGACTCTCCTTGTGTAACAGCCTCCTTACAGGAAAAAATCAGTTGGCAACCAACTTTAAAAAACTAACGATCGAGCCAAGAATCTTATGAATATCAATGTATTGGATCGAGCATAGCCTTCTTCATTTAAAAGCCATGAACATAAGTTTGGCAACGTGTATCACTGTCAGTTCGTGGTCATGTCGTCGATCAGTCTCCATACTAAATGTATGGGAATCTTTCAATTTTAAGAGGTCGATATTTTTTTTCGTAGTAATCGTGCGGGGTTGAAAATATGAAAATAATGTAGTTCCTTTATTGAAGTTAATAAAGGAAAAATTCAATTTTAACCAGGATAAAATGGCTGTCAAACATGTCATCTTTTTTGTTGATTTTTTTCAGCTGGGCGTTGATTAACACGCCCTCTTGCTATAAATGATATATCATAAGAAAGGTCTTTTAAAGACAAATATTTGCTGTTAATATGTACATTATATCAATTGTTAATACTTTTGGAGTTAAAGGTTATTAAAGTATAAAACTGGTTTATTGTCTATGGGAGTTGATCTTCCCCACCTCTAGCATTGAATGATATATCATTAGAAAGGTATAAAAATGAAAATTATTTGCTGTAAACATACTTTTTATCAATAGTTAGTATTTTCGGAGTTTTAGATCATTAATGTTATAAAATTTGGTTGATTTCAGAGCGATTTAACTCTCAAAGTACTAATAGTTGACGTTTGCTGTCGTACAACAAAATGTTTCAAATTTAAAGACCTTTCCAATGATGTAAGATTAATTGCTAGAGGTGGTCTAGATCAAAATGCTCATCGTACTAAAGGACCCCCGAAAAGGTCAAACAATTCGACTCAAACCTCATGTTCCAATAAATAAATAATAATAATAAATATAAAATCTTGATTGAAATAATCTAACATCACAATTTACACCTAGTTTAAACGCAGATAATATAGGAAAAAGAAATAATCAATGATAAAAAGAATATTATTAAACTATGTGCTTGACCACATGCAATGTTGCCGTTCTGCTTACTTCATGGCTTGGAAATTATAGAAGGCATGGATCAAGCGATTCGGACTGCGTGTTTTGGCAGTTGGTGACTGACATTGACAGATGACAGGTCGTACTTTGAACTGTGCTCGCCTCATTTATCTGTGGTTCTTGCTTGTATGCGTGCTCGTCTGCTTGTGTGTGAAGACTGTGAATTTGTTTTGTTTATTTGTTTGCACTTTGCTATTTACCCTTATTAGATCGTTTCTGTTGTGTAGGTAATCCGGGTTCCTTAAATTGATGAAGACATGCCTCAAGTATTTCAAGTGTTAAAATGTTACAAATGCCTTGTATTTCAAGTAAGTAACTGTATAATATACTTTGTAAACTTATTCGTTAGCGACTTCAGTGATAATTTAGTTACGACTCTCCAACCTAATAATTAGTTCGCCTTTAGCTATCAAATCAAACCGATTTTTTTTGTGAATTTTGTAGATAAGTAGGTAAAAGTATTAGATAATAATCTACTTAAAGAGACACCAAAATATCAATCAAGTATATCATAATTACCTACCTACAACTACAATACAACCTTTTGCAATAATATAACCTCAAAAGCTATTTGTTGTTTTTTTTTAATATTCATCATAGGAAAGTCAAATAAATCTATGACCATACAGCCAAGTTTAGTTATATTAGTTTAGTTACCATTCTACTGAGAAAGTCTCACGCATTATAGCTCTCATCTTCACATCACCGAGATCGCGCCTCTTTTAATAACTCCACATTTTGTCCACTCCAATTCTTACGTCGTATATCAAGGTCGTACCGTACCGTACATACATATCGCATGGCCACTTTTGTCTATCAGCCATTTTTGATGTCCCCACTGCTGGGGCACAGGCCTTCCTTATGGGCAGTAAGGAGGATGGGCCATAACCCACCACGCGGGCCCAATGCGGATTGGTGGGTGTTAACGACTGCAAATGCAGCCGGGGCCAACGGCTTAACGTGCCCTCCGAAGCACGGAGGAGCTCGAGATAATACATTTTTGGTCACCCATCCCATTACCGACTCTTGGGAACGTTGCATAACTTCCGCAATCGCTGGGCCAGGCGCTAAACCACTGCGCCACCGAGCTCCACAGGGCAGGCTCAGAAAGGGCCTTTTAGCAGCACACTTTTTTTATCCTTTTTACCGACTTCAAAAGGAGGGAGGTACCTACTCAATTCGACCCGTGGCGTATATCGTGAGGTCGAGTCGAATGTCGAACGAAAATCAGTAGAAAAGAGCGCTCGACGCCAGCTGAGCGATTCAAAAATAGGGCCCCTGAACTGAACGCAACCCGCAGCTAGACCGCCTATCTCGAAGCTCTCGAAGCGATAGCCAAAGCGATAGCAATGCTCTATCCATCCTTGTCATATTATCATAACACGGTGACAAGGACGGACAGTGCACTGACGTATAAACCAAAGCAAACCAAAGTGCTGTTGGCGTGATTTGGAACTAGGCCTAACTTTATGGTTAAGAAACTTTCGCAAGGGTCGGTCGTGTGATGGGTGATCAAAAATTTATTATTCGAGTTCCTCCGTGATTCGGAAGGCACGTTAAACGTTAGTTAAGGTTGGTGGCTTATCCACCCATAAGGTAGGCCTGTGACCAAGCAGTGGGGACATTAAAAATGGCTGATGGGCAGAAGTTTTAACCTTAAAGACGTGGAGCGCATGCAAAAGACATTGATAATAAATGTTACAATATGCGCCCCACGTTTTAGGTTTAACATTTCTGTATTAAATAGGGTTGTTTATCGGTACAAGGGAGAAATTATTTTAGACTTTTTAGTCAGTTTTAAAAACCTATTTTTTATAAAAAAATAAACTATTTGCTTGCACTAGCATAAACATTGATTATTTTGATTCTTTCTTTCAAAAAAGGACTATTTACTTACATCTTTAATTTTATTTGTAACATCATTATCACCTAGGTACCTGTCTAGGAAATTAAGTTACCTTTGTGTTATTTTTTTTTTATTTCATCTTTAACAGGTGCATCAAGCTAAGAAATCTAATAAATTTGTATGTAAGATGTGTGGTGAGAAGCAGTCTATAAAACGTCATTATGGTGTTGGTAATGGTCAAGAATGCAGAATGCATGTACAAAAGTTAAATGGAATCAGAGGGGAAATAGATGAGACAAAATCATTGGAAGATATATCATCCAGTGATGAAGATGACGATCTACCAGCACCTATAAAGCCCAAACAGAGAAAACAAAGCAAATGGTCAGAATTCGTAGAAAAAGAAATTGTTGAAACAACTAATATAGATAAAGATAAAATGTTTCTTGAAGATACAGAAGTAGTTTTGGAAGGTCCAAAGAAAAAACGTCAAAAAAGATATGACGATAGCTGCCATAGACCTGATAAAGAACATCTAAAATCCGGGCCAATAGAAAAAGTAAAACCGGCTATTAATTTCGAAAGCCAAATAAGCAATAGTGGATCATCTAATGTAATGAATAGTTTATCTTCTAAACATAGTCAATCAACAATTGGAAAAGATAAATATCATAAAATTGGAAAGTTTACTGAAGAAACTTCAAACAGACCAGAACTACAGTATGAACATTATAGTGAACGTGACAATGATGATGGTGACAATTTATTTTCACAAAACAAGACAAAAGATTTCAAAACAAAGCAAAAGCCAGTTAAATTTGTACCACCCGTAATCAATCCAAACTCTAAATGGGCTAAATTCGCAGTTAATGAAACTAGTTTATCCCAAATTGAAATTGGAGAAGAAAACGATCCTCCAAATGTTAAAGAACAACATGATGAGGAAGATGAAATCTTTAATTTACAGAATTCACACTCAAAACTTAATGGCAATGAAATTGATATAGACAGTATTACAATACCAACGAACATTAACCAAAATCAATGTATTGTGATGAAATCTACAAATGATCAAATTGTATTAGAAGAATATAGTAAGGAAGGTAACATTAATGATTTAGAATTCAACAACAAAGAAAATAAAAGTAACCTTGTTCTTAAAACTCATAATAACTCACAGAAGCATTTCAATGGTTTATTCTCCCTATGTGATGATAATGAAATTGATGATTTCTTGGATTTATAAAATATAAGCTTATTTCAAAGTAATAAATAGTCTGCAAGATATTTTTAAGTTTTATTATTACAACCAGTACACATACTTAATCATCACAATGGCAACATTTTTTATCACTTTTACAATAACTTCTACTAGATAAATAGTAAACTACAAACATACCAATTGATCTTATACAAATATATAAGTTATACAAATATATAGGGAAGAATAATTAAAAATTTACAGAAAATGGTTATTAAATGATACCTGATAAGTGAATACTTACTTCAAGACATTAAAAAGAGGCATTACAATACAAAATATTTAATGAGTCAATATTACAACCTTTTTCTTCATTGCTGATAATTTTATTGAACACTTATTAACGTTACAACTTCATAAAATTATAGTATCTTACTAAATAACAATATAGAGTTGAGTCGTTTTGATTGAGAAAGGTAGATGCTGGATACACAAAATCTACAATAAGTGCTTCATTGGTCATCATTTACTTTTGTTGACGACTAAAAATCATTATAGAGATTGACTTATGGTATATTTGATTAATAGGTATCTTTCATAGTGAGGAATATCCCGAAATAAAAAACATACTAGTAATTTATTATTTTAACTACAAATAATGCACCCTAAGATCACTGATAAAGCCATAGAGAAATAATGCTACCGAAATTGAAGTAAAACAGAAATTATTATTGTATAACAGCTGGTGTTTGTAATAGATCCCTATTTAAATTTTCAACTTGCATACAATCATAACAGCTGAATATAATATTTTATTTATAGATAGGCACATAAGCATAGTATCTACTCAAGCTTTGTAACGCTAGTTTATATTATAACTTTAAAATGTATATTGTTGCATACATGAATGTTAGACTAGCTGAAACTGTATAGGAAGCCCTACTATATTCGATGCATACTTTTATAATATCTTAACAGTAGTCATTAAATGTCATTGTAATCAGATAAATCACCAATCAATAAAAATATCAATAATATCTTCTGCGTTTCACGAACGTTGCTTGTCTATGACTGAAAGAATCCATCAGCCATCTTGGTTTTGCCGTTTCCGTGCAGTTTCTGCTTATTGTGAGATTTTCCAAATATATTATCTGTAGTTAGACTAGAATGCCATTGCATGGCGACGCCTGTGGAGCCTCTCTCTGGCAAATCGACGACCGTAGCCACTCCATCGCCATGCCCTATAGTCAACAAGCAAATTAATATTGTTACTTGGTCCTTCAAGCCGGATGATTGATAAACAAGGGTGTCAAGGGTATAAAGATATGAGGCTGTCATGACCTTAAGTAATAAAAGAATATTAAAGAATAATAAAAGAATTAAAAAAGGGTATAAAAATTGCCGGACTATTGTGAATGTGGGAAACACACAGCAACGTCTATTTTAAATGAAAGGGGAGGCTTGCTGAATTACTGACCGAACATGGCATGCCTTCCAGATCGATTCACAGGGACGAATGAAACTTACACTAACCTTAACGTCTATTTTAAATGAAAGGGGAGGCTTGCTGAATTACTGACCGAACATGGCATGCCTTCGAGATCGATTCACAGGGACGAATGAAACTTACACTAACCTTAACGTCTATTTTAAGTGAAAGGGGAGGCTTGCTGAATTACTGACCGAACATGGCATGCCTTCGAGATCCATTCACAGGGACGAATGAAACTTACACTAACCTTATCGTCTATTTTAAATGAAAGGGGAGGCTTGCTGAATTACTGACCGAACATGGCATGCCTTCGAGATCCATTCACAGGGACGAATGAAACTTACACTAACCTTATCGTCTATTTTAAATGAAAGGGGAGGCTTGCTGAATTACTGACCGAACATGGCATGCCTTCGAGATCCATTCACAGGGACGAATGAAACTTACACTAACCTTATCGTCTATTTTAAATGAAAGGGGAGGCTTGCTGAATTACTGACCGAACATGGCATGCCTTCGAGATCCATTCACAGGGACGAATGAAACTTACACTAACCTTATCGTCTATTTTAAATGAAAGGGGAGGCTTGCTGAATTACTGACCGAACATGGCATGCCTTCGAGATCCATTCACAGGGACGAATGAAACTTACACTAACCTTTCATTATATCCTAGGCGTCTATATCGATGATCGTCTTCGAATCTTCTGCTAAGGGTCTCTTCGCTGCTGCCTAAAATTAAATACAAATTATAAAAAAATCTTAGATATACCTATAAATAATACGTAAATAATCATTCTAAAACACACACAGTACCTATACAATAGTAACATACCATGAATATTTGAATGTGAAAACCTTCGACAGGAAGGTCCACGACAACTAAGTAATTGTTGCAGCTGGTTATGGAAATACTCTTTTTCTCCTGAAGTTAAATATTTAACTCTATTCTGCGTTTCAAACGGATCTGAAAATGGATAATATTAGATTTAATTTAATAATATTATATTATTATGATATTACGGAATGTAATTAAGGTCCTTCAAACCGGATTAATATAGAGAATCATACAATAAGAAAATTCAAAAATATTACCTATTCTTAAGTTATAATAAGTAACCAATCCAGTTACAAACTCGCAGTAGAGTAGGTTATGTGTTGCGTTGATGGTTCGAATACAGTTGTAGGTATTGTTAGAGGCGCTCATGCAGAAGCAGAATGGTCCAGCGGTCCAAAGGGGTGCAGTTCGCCAATGGTCATTATCGTGTCGGAAGCAGTTCATACGCTCCGACTCACATAATTTCTCCAATTCAGCCTGGAAACAAATTTAACTGTATAAACACCTATTATTGCAAATTTAAACCACGACGTACGATGTACTGTACGTCCCACTCCGTAACATTATTATCTTATCACATGCCTATAAGGTTCAAAATCAAGAAAATTTATCAACGAACATCGTCCGAGTATCGTGATTCTTTTTTGTGATAGGCCCTCAGATTTTTATTCACAGAAACATCGCAAGTACCTTTTTTTTGGCCTTCCTTAGTTTCTTACGAAGTCTCTGTTCTTTTATTTTTCTGCGTTCATCTCTGGCTTTCTGAGCTGCTTCTAAATATGTATGTCCAGGACCCCTTGATTTTCTAAAAAAATATGGTTGTAGGATTAAGTAGGTACTATAAATACGTAATTTAGGTAAATACAGTTACTTTATGAGGTCAAACCATACTTAAATTTCTATCACGATACGAGAAAAGTACTATCGATAATTCATATTTAAAAAAGGTTATGTTGACCAAGACTGTAATAATAGTTTAACTTAACATACCGGTTTTCTTCGCAGTAGCATACGTGTTTATCTTCATTTTCAATAAACAATGGATTAAGTCTTCTTTGGAATACGTCAGTCTGTCTGTTAAAAATACTCATATTTTTCAAAGCATCTTTATTCGGATTACTTTCTTCATATTCTGATGCGTCAAATCGTGTCGGTCCTAGTTTCTGAGAAGTGTTGTCAGTTGGTGCCAAAGACTGACCTATTACAGACTCAGTTCGGTCAAATGTAGATTTTTCAGTAGTCAATAATCTATCGATAGCTGAACTAAAAATTTGTGCAGTCTTAAAAAAGTTAGTTACAGTACTTTGATCAGTTGTAACGTCTTCTTTACTTCTTGATACTTCATATTCCTTTGTCATATACGTTGTTGCATCGCTAGTGGTCCAATCACCACTTTGTACTGTTGTTTTATCACTTTCTGTTCCACTTTGTAAAAAAGTTTTATTCTCTATTATAATTGTTGTGACTTGTGGTTTAGGCAATTCCCTATCAGTATTGTTAGTTATTATCTCAGTTGTAACTGCTTCATCAGTAACATTGAAACTTATTGGTATATCAGTCGCCGTTTCATTTTTCATTTGAATATCAAATATATCATCTTTGGTGTTAGCATTTATAGTAGGCATAATATATTCATTTGACTGCCTAAACTTTTTGTCAAATGTAGTGCTATTTCTAGACTTAGGTCTCAATCTATGCAACCGGCTAGTCTTTATATGTTCTTTTGAACTGGCGTGGTCATGTGCTGTCTTGCTAGGTAAATAATCAGAAATATTATGAGAAGTCATAGTGTGTGATTCAGTAACTGGTTTACTGGTTTTTAAATGTCTCTTTATTTCTTTCAAATCCTCCAGCTTTGTTCTTAGTTGTCTTATTTGGTCTTCTAAACTTAGTCTGTTTGTATGCCATGCCTTCAAGTCGTTGTAAATAACCTGAGAACAGTTGACTTGTCCATCTTTTTCTATTTTACATTCTAGTGTTGATTCGTTACTGTTTACAATAGCGCTATTTTTTTGTTTATGTTTGTTATGGTTATTATGATTCCAATGCTGGGCCCTCCTCTTTGTTCTCTTTAAACCTACATTTTCTTTGGTGTGTTCGTAAGCTTTCAAGAAAGCTTCAGTTTCTTTTATAAGCTTATCTATTTTTTTCTTCAAACTTTCGTTTTCTTTTTCGTCAATGGGTTCGCTTCCGAAACTGAGATGGCCTATACTGGGATTTTCTTTGAGAATATTTTCCACAGTGTTGGGTTCGAATACGTCATTATCGCTATCGATGGATCTCCGGATTCGGGTAATGTTAGCTTCTTTATTTGCATCGCTAAGTCGTCTTGCTATAGTGCCGTCAGTTTCTAGCCGAGTATAAACGAGGCCACTTGGTGTGAAACACGCACACTTCTTTGTACTCATTTTTGGCGAAGGAGTGCTAATCTCTGATTCGTATTTGCATTTATGTCGTCGCCATCTTCCATTTACTAGTACACATTTCCACTTTCGTCCTGCTGAGCAAGGAGCTCTTAGTTCAGCTTTAGAGCACTCGGCTGCAATACGGGCAGCTTTGCCATTTAACAAAGGTGAATCAGATTCTTCTGAAAATAAAATATAATCGTAATAGGGGTTATTTTAATAATTAATGCCGAATATGGTAGATAGGGATCATCAAACTGAACAACTTTTACTATGAGACCAACTCTGAAATCGCGAAAAAAATCTGCTGTTTCATACAAAAACTAATAACGAAAATATCAAAATGTATGAAACGGGTGTTTTTTTTTTCACGATTTCAGAGTTGGTCCTATAGTAAAAGTTGTTCAGTTTGATTGTTCTATCTACCATATTCGGCATAAGGGGTTATTTTGTAACACGTTGTACATTTGCCTAATCTTAATTTTAAAATGTCTTAGGTATCAGATACGAACGGACGGAACGGACAACTTTCACATTTCACAGAAATGTAAAAGTCTCGTTAAGGCAAAGAACAAAAGAAATGTCAATAATATACAACCGTGTTTTCAGTATTGTAAAAGCTTCTTCTTCTAACAAGTACCTACTTGACAAGTAACATTAACTGTTTACTTTTATTACCTGTAGGATTTAAATAGTAAGCTTGTCCGTTCGTACTAGCTTCTTCCAATGCTTTTTCCAGGCTTGCTTCTAGCAGAGGATTGTGACTTTCGTTTGTAACCAATGGCTCTGATGAACTCTTAGGACTCTCGTTAGATTGACTTTCGGAACTCTCCTGTAACACAAAAATCATGTTATAGTTTTTCTATCTCACAAAGACCGCTTTGCTATGAAAGTGTTAGGTGTGCATATACACATTGTTTTAGTGTGCGTTTGCACGCTCTCGTATTACGCAGACTAAAATAATGTGCATGTGCACGCCTAACAACATCCATAGCAAAACGTTCCATAGCAATTAGCAACGACGAAACCCAATACCCATTATCATCATTGCTCATGATATTGCTACTACCTATTTATTTAGTACATTTTATGCTTAATCTCAGGATTATTATTAAAATTCTTCATTTCTAAAATGCTGAGATTATTATTTACAATTTCATCTGGAAAATCACTATCATATTTATTAGGTGATGTTTATGTATTTACATCATCATCGTCATCGTCTTCATCATCCGGCTCCAAGAAATCATCATCATCTTCATCGAGGTCGGCGCTTTCGGAGGAGGCGTCGTGGGCCGGAGCGGCGGTTGCTTGATTCATCTGCCGACTGTACTTAGCAGCTGCTAAGTGCGCTTGCGTCTCGCGCCGTCCTGAACTGAAATGTGGAGAAGATAAAAAAAATTTTACTACGTATAATAGCACCGTACAGCCGCCATGTCGGTTTTTTTATAACGCCACCTTCTTGAGAACACTTGGGCTGACAAGACAAATCTAACGATATCTTAATCATAGAAATCCGTTCAGCCGTTTGAAAGATATGAGGTAATAAAGAATATTACATACAAACATACTTACAAGATACGCGTGAAACACATAACCCTTTCTTTGCAGTCGGGTAAAAATAGTTAAGTATTTAGACCTTTTTTCATCGTAATTAAACTACCCACAACTGCGTCTTGTTAATATAGCATCGATACTGAGCTTCGGACAAGAATACCCTTGATATGCGGTCAGAGTTTCAAAAACGGCACTTCGAAATAACGCCCCACTTTTAAACTTGGCGCTTGTTTTGTGCAAAGTGTGCTCTTCTTTGTTTTTTTTATTTAAAGTTGAATTTGGAAAGAATAGTTACATAGACACAGATAAAAATATTCATGTGGGGATTCTATTTTGTTTTGTCAGTCGATGCCACATTTGCGTGCTGTTCGTGAAGCGTTATCTATTCTTGATTGAAGATACTAAGCTATAAGCCAAAAAAATACTAAAGATTGACTAGTGCCACTAATATTTATACGTAGAAGCGTCGAGTAGGATAGAAATGAATGCAATATTACCTCTCAACAAGGAAAGTATCAGGCCAGTGCATCGCCATGCGCCTGCGCTGCGGCTGCAGCAACGGCAACAGCGACCGGCCGTCCATGTGTGCTGGCGGCTCCACCCCACCCATGTCCAGAAATGTTGGAGCCAAGTCGATGTTCAGAACTATGTCGTCAACACTGTAATGGATGTTATGCCTACTATTAACATAATCGTCCAAGACAGTGGTTACGAAACTTTTAAGGCTACGGAATACTTGACTACTCCCATTAAGCCATAACCAATAATTTTATGCAAAGAAAGACACAATTCATAAAAATAAGATTTAGGTATTTGGTAGCCAAATCAATACGATGAGGTGGATCCCTTGTAACTGTTCCACGGAACTATTGGGTTTCACATAACCCACTTTATGAATCGCTAGTTCAAAAACTGTAGTGATAGATGCAGAAATATTTCAATGTCAGCCTAGATCGTTTTTTGTTGGAACTGCGTCAGGCCTATTTGGTAAAAATACCGAGTACCTACTTAAGTCATGAGAATATTCTTATGCTTAAGTAACGAATTGCACTTACACCAGCCGCAGCTCCCTGATTATGTAATGTAACTCTGTTGCTAACAACTTTTGATTGAAACTGCCAGAAATCGCGGTTACATTGCTGATTACTTAGTAAGAATCAATGTGACAAGTCAGTTTCAATCAGGGGGCTGAGGATATGCGAATTTGTTTAGCATTAAGTATATATATATATATCTTTGTATGATGCATTCGGATTTATTCAAAGAATGTTTGAACTAGATCCTAATTGGTACGCTTATTAAGTCAGATGTGAAAAATTTTTTTTACCAAGTGTTTTTTTTACATGGACCGATTTCTTCAAAAAACTGGCCTCGACACCCTCCGAAAAACTGGCCTGGCTACGCCTATGTCATAGGTCTTTTTAGTTACATTACTAGGTACTCGTAAATTCAAACACTCACACAGTGCCAGGTTCGACGCCTGGTCCGCGTACCAAGAAGGGGACCCTGATGTCGAACTCGAAGGGGAAGCTCTTGCCCTTCACCAGCCCGAACTGCCCCAGGTGGTATCCGTGGTCGGAGGTGTACACCAGGTAGGTGTTATCCAGCTCTCCAAGCGCCTTCAATTCTTGGTACACCCTTTCTACCGCCTGTTGATAACATTTGTAAAATATATAGGTACTTATTTGTGCAATCTGCCCCCCTACTCAAATGGCCAACATTCTATGCGTTTGAACGCTACGCTTACTAATAAAGCTTTAAAATAAACTATAAAATTACGTGCCGTAAGCTAGTCAATTCCATACAATTGCTACAGCAAAGTCTGTGATTTACATTAATTTGCGACATGTGATTTATAATCGTCTATTGTTCATTATTTAAGCTTTAGGCCTTCCGCTGTGTCAAGCGGGATCCCGCCGCGGGTACACGGCGCGGGAATATAGATTGCTGGTTTTTGACGGACAGATGCTTGCGCAGTGCATGAGTACATTAGTACTTGAGGAATAACAAAAAACAGTGCTTACCATGTCAACACTTTGCAGTGTCTGCAATCGCTTCGTCATAAGCAGGTTTGTGAACTGGCGATGTATGGGCTTCATCTTCTCCGTAACGCGCAGGATCCACTGCTTGTCAGGGTTTGGAGCCATATCGTACGTTGGAGTACTGTGAACAAATATGAGATTTTTCATAAAGCTTTCAGTATCTGCCTTTTTTTCGTCCATGCTTTTGGCAAGCAGGGACATGCTCGACCAATCGACTACAGTGATTTTTAGTAATAATAATCTGCTGAGGGACAGCCCGGACAGCCTTCCATAAAATAGAATAGAATTTATTGTGAAATGCAGGTGTAACGTATTACCAGGGCTCTGTCACTCTGAAACGCTTCTTACATCAGAAAAGATAAGACCTACGCGATAGAAAGAGAGGCAACTAATAAGTGAATATTTTGAAGCGAAGGGAGCGCTGTGCGACCTGAATTGTACTTTATTGTGTCGGAGCAAGAGTCGCAATTTATTTAAACGATTTTGCGGAGTGTAACTTCTGTACGCTAGTACTATTATCTCTGTGGTATTACAATGATGATGGCAGTTGTCATTATTTTGCTGTCAAGGTGGTTAAATAAGATGTGCCATGAACCAGCCAACAATGCGGATTGGTGGGTGGTTATATACAACAATGTCTGTGGTCTTATCAAATACCTCACGAGTGCTAACACTAGTAAACCTTGTTGTACCTATGGTCTGTAAGTGCTAACGAACTATGTCAGAGCCTATTTTGAAAAGAAAAAAGAAACAAATGATGAACAACCGATCAAAATCTTTTGTTTGAAAAAAAAAATTAGGTATTTTCAAGAATCTTTTAAGTATGGGTAAGTACTTCAAATTGAAAATTAAATCATGAGTAAGTATAATTATTTTCGTTTTAGAATGCAGTCAAAAACTGCATTAAAATGTTGAAGATTTGCGGTAAACGGGTTTGAAAGATTGTAACATTTATCACTTATTCTCAAAACTAATTAAGACATTTCGATGTCGTCATCCCATTAAGTATAATTTGTTCGTATAAGGTAGATCGGTTTACTGGAAGGTTGTCCTGATCCTGACTGATATATGAATACCATAAATTACGTAGTTTTTGAGAATCTCTTATTCATTTTCTTCTTATTCCTGTTCATTAGTTTGTTCTAGTTTTTGTGAAGTGGTAAATAATGCGCAGAACAGAGATTTTTGGCTTTATTTTTTTTCTATTTATGTGGCTGACTGATGTAGCTATCTACGTTCGAGTAGGTACCACAAACCATACAACAAGTCATATCAGTCAGCCACAAAAGAAGCTTCTGTTTTCTACATTTCGAAATGTTTGGAGAAAAAAACTGCAGTCAGAGTCCGTTAGGAATTCGTGAAAAAAGGTTTTAGATTTGGGCACAGTACCCTTAGCACGAACAGCTATCGAGAAAAAAACGCACGTAAAATTACTCGATAGACAATACTCTATGGAAAATTTCATTTCGCTTAACGGCGATAGATGGCTTTGTACAAATTTCCAATACAAAATGTATCTATCGAATGATTTTACGCGAGTTATTTTTTTCGATAGCTGTTCGTGCTAAGGGTACAGATTACATAATGGTATTAAAAAGATTCGTTTTCATTTAAATTTTATATTTCGAAACTTGAGTAGGTACCAAGGTCTGACCAAGGACTGAAATAATTTTTTCCTTAATCCCTATTAGCTTCTTAACTTTTGGTTGCCCTACAAACAGCTACAGGTTATCGGCGTCCGGCGACCACACAATACGCGATGGCTGAATATTAAACGTCCCAGGTTCGATCCCCGGCGCCGCCCAGTCGGCCCCTCGCAGAATAAATGTATGTCCGCAATCTACATACATAAATAATACTCGAATCGACGTATCTTGACGGATGTCTTGTCTGTCGAGATCACAACAATTTTTTCCTTTACTTGTTCATACCTACTTATAAGTAAGTATTGAGCTTTTGTTTGGACTATGCCACTCCAAACAACTATATAATTCCCAGACACAATTTTTACAAATCTAAAGTGTTTTAATCCCAACAAAGGTTTTCCTAAAAGTTCAGTGAGAGAGTTGGATTGCAGTTTTTTATCATAAGAAATATTTTATTCGTCAATAAGTAGATTTGTATTAAATTTTAAATAATAAACAAAGAACTAACTTGGAATAATTTTAATATCACTCAAAAAACTCGACTCGATAGAGATAACATTTTGATCAATTGTGTTTATTTTTTTATTTTATAAGGTGGAGTGGAACAAAATATGTGCCAGGACCCTGGGGATGCTCAGGTAAGTAAGTGTTCAGAACAAATTGGTGAAAAAAAAAAATATTGTTTATTTTATGTTTTATTTAACAAAACATTAAGTAGGTAAATAATTAAATAACTATGGAAATCGCCATACCGCACCGCTCGATCCTTAACCCCGCCCGATAACACCTTTTTATAGTAGGGGGAATGCGTTTACGCATCCTGGAGGTATATGCTGCCTCATCAGGCCCGGCACTTGGGGACCATTCCCCTCTTGAGGACCAGGGGCGAAATATTTTTTATCAAAAACCATTAGATTTTGCCAATACTAATGACATTTGACTGTTATCGGCGACTAAAAAGAATTTAATTAGAAAAAATCTTCGCTTATGTGTTCTATACAGACATTGAAATTATATTAATGAACGTTTTTTGTTCCTACTTTAACACCATAAACTGCCCATTCCTTATATTTCTTGTTTTGTGTAAATAAATGGTTGCCTGGAAGAAATCGCTTTTCAGCGATAAGGCCGCCAATTGTTCCACTTTGTACTGTCCTTGTATGTATTTATTATGGTGAACAATTAAGTATTAATTAATTCATTCATTCATTCATTGACCTGACCACCCCCTGAAATCCTGTCACAATTCTGTATAATCTGCGCGTGATGAGAATGGGATCAAACCTTGTCAAAGTAAATCTAAAATTGACTAATTACCTAGGTAGTTAATTTTAATTTATTCAATCAACTAATTGTTTACTCGTTATCTTACTTAAAAATACAACAAAAGTTCCCTCACCTCGGATGCGTGATACCGTGTTTTTTGATATCCTTGTGTTGTGGCTGGCCGGCGTACTGTGCGCGTCTCAAATTTACAAGGTTCTGTCCCATTCTCATCGCGAACGGATTATAGATGTACCTAACCGGACGACGCTCCGTGGGTAGGCCCCCGACAAGGTGGACCGACGATCTGGTAAAGGTCGCGGGAAGCCACTGGATGCGGGCAGCGCAGGACCGATCGTCGTGGAGATCCTTGGGGGAGGCCTATACCCAGCAGTGGGTGTCGTGCGGCTGATATAATGATGATGAACCTAGGTATATTAAATGACTCTAATTAATGTTAATCTTTTGATCAATATCCCAAGTTGAACCCGATTAACCACTCTTCGTCGCGTGCGGCTATCAGTGACTTTAACATAAGACTTGTGGTCCTTTATTTGCATCCAGAGGTCCTTTTTATTTGCCGACAATTACGGAGGTCTGTCCGCCGAACGATTATTTATGGGATGTGCGACTCACCGGGGTATAGATATCTAACTTGTTTTTTTAATCAACTTTATCATTTAAGGTATAAAGCCCCGTGGTAGGTACCTATCAGGTTAGTTGATGTATAAGTATTTAGGTATTTTGTCTTTACCCAAAAAAGCCGATTGGTTGGATTTAATATTAGACAACGTAGAAAGGGAAACTTACCTTACCGAATGAAAGTTATACAAACATTTTTACCCGACTGCAAAGAAAGGGTTATGTGTTTCGCGCGTATCTTGTAAGTATGTTTGTATGTTTGTATGTATGTATGTATGTATGTTTGTATGTATGTATGTTTGTATGTAATATTCTTTATTACCTCATATCTTTCAAACGGCTGAACGGATTTCTATGATTAAGATATCGTTAGATTGGTCTTTTCAGCCCAAGTGTTCTTAAGAAGGTGGCGTTATAAAAAAACCAACATGGCGGCTGTACGGTGCTATTATACGTAGTGAAAAAAAATTTTTTTTTTTAGAATACTGCAATATGGGTGTCAAATTAAAGGGCTTATTATAAGGATTTCAAAAAGGTATATCATGACCATAATATAATTATAAAAAAAAACAATAAAATAAAAAAAGTAAATTATATTACGCAAATGCGAGCGGCCGCTATAAACATGTCAATGAGAAATTTATATTTTGTTTGTGTACGTTAGCCACATCCATGATGAAAAAATAGGCTATAATATCATCCCAAAATCCCTCGGGATCGAAGCCTCAGGCTATGCCGCAGTGCACGGCTAAGTTAATCAATAGATGGCGCTGTAGCCGAGTACATCGCGGTATGGTTTTGTATTCATCATCAATAGATTTCTAGTTGCATACAACGTGAGGAGACACCAAAGTGCCACCAGTGCGACGCTGAGCTGGACACCGCGCAGCACACGCTCGAGGCCTGCCCTGCGTGGTCGGAACAGCGTCGGGACCTCGGGGCGATAGTAGGATGGGATCTCTCCCTACCCAGCGTCATCAATGCGATGCTGGGCAGCGAGAGATCATGGCAAGCGGTAGTCTCCTTCTGCGAGGATGTTGTCCTCCAGAAGGAGACAGCGGAGAGAGAACGCGAAGAGGACGCTCAGGCGGCTCTTCTCCGCCGCAGACGGATGGGGGTAAGGAGGCGTCGCTACGCGAACCTCATTGCCCCCTAATCGAGGCCAAGCGGGCGATGGGGGGTGACCCATCGCCTGCCTTGCACGGCCACAACTGTCTGGGGAGATGGCTAAACTTGCTCGGCCATCTCCCAACTGCGAGGGGGCCCGGGAAACCGGGCCGCCGCCGGGTCCAATGAGGTGACTCCCAAAGGGGACCCTCAGGGCCAACCGGCGGCGTGAGGGCAAGTGCCGTAGTTTTTTAGTGGGTATTCCCTCCTCCCGAGATCCCACCGAACCTTCTGGTTGGGTGGGATCACCAGCTGGAGGGGAAGCGCGTAAATGCGTTTTTCTACGGCATATAAAAAAAAAAAAAAAAAAAAAAAAAAAAAAAAAAAAAAAAGTTGCATAGACCATATCAATAGATGGCGTTGTAGCCAAATACATCTCGGTATGGTTAAGCTCTCTGTAGATTATATAAGGTCTTTTGTGTTTTTACTGAAAATATAAAGATAACAATAAAAGAATCGAAGAAACGATAACGAGAAATAAGAAGAAAAACTTTTTTAATTGATAATTATTTTTTAACACACGTTTTTTTACTCGATAGGTTCATTCTAAGTTTACTGATAGATCAAAAATAAACTTTTTTGTACCTAGATGAATAATTGGTTTCAGCCAAATGCATAACCCAAAATCCCGAGATCACATCGTGATCAGGCTCAAAATGTTTGATTTTTCCTCTTCTTGGTCATGACCGTAATGAGACTCACTCGATTAGTTCGAGGCTTTGATCCCTTCCACCCAGAGCTACCTTTTACTGGCTCTAAAACTAGCAGGGAAATGAGGTATTTTCACGCAAGTTATGCGGTAGATTAGATGGGATACTGCAGAAATTCAAAAGAGGACAATGGTTTTTTTTTGCTCAAATTGGGATCGCTTGAACTACCTCACAGTCGTTTTTACCCGACTGCGGGTTATGTATTTCGCGCGTATCTTGTGAGTATGTTTGTTTGTATGTAATATTCTTTATTACCTCATATCTTTCAAACGGCTGAACGGATTTCTATGATTAAGATATCGTTAGATTTGTCTTTTCAGCCCAAGTGTTCTTAAGAAGGTGGCGTTATAAAAAAACCAACATGGCGGCTGTACGGTGCTATTATACGTAGTGAAAAAAATATTTTTTTTTTAGAATACTGCAATATGGGTATCAAATTGAAGGGCTTATTATAAGGATTTCAAAAAGGTATATCATGACCGTAAAATATAATAACTAAAAATAGATAAATAAAAAAATAAATTTAAAAAATAAAAAAACCCGCCTGTCGTCTGAAAAGATGGAAACAAGATTAAATAAATATTACAGGCAACATGTCATAATAACAAGCAGTCGGAGGCATATAATTCAATCATTCATAATGTCACTTTCTTTATGCATGCCTCCGACTGCATGTTATTATGACATGTTGCCAGCCTGCCTAGCATGACCGATTTATATCGCGTGATATAGTGTTTTATCACGTTTAACTGTCAAAAAGACAAAGAAGTTTGACAGTTGAGTGTCGATAAAATGCTAAATCACGCGATATAAATCGGTCATGCTAGGCAGGCTGTAATATTTATTTAATCTTGTTTCCATCTTTTCAGACGACAGGCGGGTTTTTTTATTTTTTAAATTTTTATCATACCGATTTATATCCATAAATTACGTCACATGTTAAGGGGGAGGGAGGGAGTTGACGAAGTGTCACATTGTGTGACAAGGGGGTGGGAGGGGGTCAAAATTGAAAAAACCTAAAATACAGAATGAAGTCGCGGGCAGCCGCTAGTCCAGCCAGCCATAAAGAAGGTATGTATAGTGTATAACAGCATGATAATAACCAATTAGGTAGGTATGTCTGACGATATGGTCCATACAAACGACAGTTTTTAACGAAAGTGATATAAACTCATTTTAATTAATTCCTATGACAATGACACAGACAGAGCCCATAGATTATTGATCAATTTTAATGTGTACCACTCTGGTCAGAATGCACAGAATTGCTTTTAATGGCCCATAAATTAATGAAACCACTGAATTGAATGTCGTTTATTGTGTGGTTAATAATGTACCTATTATTGGTTAACAAACTGAATTGCGGTCTCTGTTCGACTTTTAAATACTTTCATATTTGTTATGAAGATACTTATTACCATGAGTAAGACTTAACTAGTCGTTAATTAGAGTTAGGAGATACAGTTAGACTTCGGTTATCCTATAGGAATTAAAACATCGTATAAAATATGAGAACATATTTAAAGATAACCAAATCGTTACCGATTTCCTTGTTTATTATATGCGAGAATGTTAAACGATTGAAAGAAAATTAAATACTTGGAAAGAACGGAAAACAAAGTTCGTATACTTAAGTTGTACTATTAGTTATTCTCTGTGGTATAAATACTTACCAAGTTGCGCGTATAACCTGCCTAATTTTAGTTGTGAAAAAGTAGGTACCTACTTACTAATTTATTAATAATAAACTAGATTATTAAATCAGTAATGTAGTATAAGTACCATCTATAGATAGAACTGCAAGGTTTTTCTTGAATGTTTTTTAATAAAAAAAACACGTTTTTAGAGTGGACTAAAAAATTTAAAATATTTTTCCCCTAAAGAAGAAGTTTTAAACCTATTTTTTTTACATAGAATAATAAGTACAAATAAACAAATGCAGAAAAACAAAACGAATCGCCCGATTGGGCATGGAATGGAGGTCAGGCGATGACTGGTGGCGTGGTGGCTGATGTTGAGGGATTCGATTCGACCCCATCCATTATACCGCCCCCAGATCGCCTGATGAATAAACCACTAGGTTAGGTCACCTCCCCAGCTATGGACACCCCACAAGAACAATGATACAACAACGTATTCAACTCCAATTTATCATAACAACTATATTACGCACCTACTACGTTATTTCATGGTAGATTCTAATACATTTGAAAACGTTATAATAAATTAAGCAAGTTCTTAATTTAATTGAAAATATTGTAGTGCCCTAACGGGGTTCATGATGATACTTTTAATATTTACCACCATGTAAATTTAATGGGAATTTGTATAGGGCTGAAGATAGATACGCCATTTTTGGAGGGTAGATTCCTTTCATGATGTAGATGAGCACTAAGAAAGGATTTTAGTAAATTTCCGTTATACAGAGTGCTACAGGTTGTTTAAAAAAAATTGTATGAGAATTTGTATAGGATTGAAGTAGAGACACTATTTTTGGAAGGCAGATAGATAACTTTTAATGGTGTAGATGAGCACTAAGAAAGCATTTTGTAAAATTCCCTTTATACAGGGTGCTACAGGGTGTTCCAGTTTGTATGGGGATTTGTATAGGGCTGAACCATTTTGCTGGTAGAGATACTATTTTTGGAGGGTAGATTAGATACCTTTCATGGTGTAGATGAGCACTAAGAAAGGGTTTTGGAAAATTCCCGTTGTACAGGGTGTTAAATTTTCCCATAAAAAATCATGTACAAACTGGAACACTGTAGTTCCAGTTTGTACATGATTTTTTATGGGAAAATTTAAATGTGTGAAATGAGGTCTACTGATAAATACCTAGGTATATTGGTAATCCGTGACTTTCAAATAAATGCACAACTATCGAAGTTGCGGGCAAAAGCTAGTTATACAATATAGCCTTTGGGTTACCTTAACCATAAGAATCAATAATTATTCAATCGTGATTGAAACTTTAACATAACTATTTGATGAATAACACAGCAAACTCATTTTATATGCAAATAAACATGATTAAACAATATATCTGTCATACTTATAATTCATTTTATCTTAATAGTAATAATTTATTGTACTTACATTTATACTACACGAGCATTAATTACGTGCTTGTATACCTACTCTAAATGTTTATCGTTTTGAAGAGGGGCGTGTAATTGCGCTAGCTTCCAGAAAACCATAAACTTACCTATATTTTTACCCGACTGCAAAGAAAGGGTTATGTGTTTCGCGCGTATCTTGTAAGTATGTTTGTATGTATGTATGTATGTATGTTTGTATGTAATATATTCTTTATTACCTCATATCTCTCAAACGGCTGAACGGATTTCTATGATTAAGATATCGTTAGATTTGTCTTTTCAGCCCAAGTGTTCTTAAGAAGGTGGCGTTATAAAAAAACCAACATGGCGGCTGTACGGTGCTATTATACGTAGTGAAAAAAAAATTTTTTTTTCGAATACTGCAATATGGGTGTCAAATTAAAGGGCTTATTTTAAGAATTTCAAAAAGGTATATCATGACCGTAATATATAATAACTAAAAAGAGATAAATAAAAAAATTAATTAAAAGACCCGACTTGTCTTTTTATGCAGGCGGGTCTTTTAATTTTTTTAATTTATTTTTTTGTTTAATAATATCGGTCGGGCCCTAATCTTCGACGAGATCTTTATATTTTCCTTCTTATTTTAAAACATTAGTAGTGTAGATAATATGCCACAAGATAGTTCAAAGTACTCACACTCAATTTCTCTGTAAACATGTTTTCTAGTGATTAAAGCAATGTAGAGGATTTTGTAAAACGTTACCGTTGCATCGCCGCCGAGTAAAAAAAGCCGAGAGGGACCAATGTAAAGCTCTAAACATCGACATGAAATATAAATCGGCTCGCGCGAGTCGGTCTGGCAAAATTATTCAGGGAATCGCACCGCAAGAGTACTTACATACGTGAAAATTTTGGAGAGCAAAAAACGGTCGAGCATAGTGCAGTGCACTGCGGTCCGTGGGCTTTTCTTATAATTAAATTAATATTCTGTTCGGTTATTGTGTTTCTTTGTTTCTTTTTCAGTCTACAGTATTTTTTGTGAAGTAGAATTCTACATCAGTTCTTCACATTGGAAGTTCAAAAATCAATCTTTTCATCAAATCGTGAACTGGCCTCGCCTTAAGGGAATAACAGGTTCGCTGTATTAGGAGCTAGTTATTTCTAGTATAGCATTCTTAAAAATGATTAGGAGAGGAGTTATTTTCTACTACTTACTTATCTTTTTCGAATGACTGTGGTAAAGATTACATTTTCTTTCACTTGTTATTCATATTTTTTTTAGTAGGACGTGTGTTTGTTATGTGACATGTGTTTGTTTGGTAACCAGAGGTTTTCTATCATTCACAAACAACGAGAAGAGACTTTTGCTCTACTGCTCTCCACTTTACCAAGAGTCCTCACTTTTGGGCGCCGAACCCGGCGCTCTACGTAGCGCTTTCCTTGATATTCTTCGCTCATTAAATTGAGTTTTATTGCTGACTTTTATGTGCGTGGCGAGTTTGTGAGTAATGACCTTTCCGTTCTGCCTTACTAATTAAGCAAGCGCCACTTGACATGGCTTTTGTCACTTGTTTCTCGTCTACAGAGGGATATAAAACTCGCAAAATTGTGCCATGAAATCAACTAACGAGGTCGTTATGACGACTTTCTTTTGTTTAACGTTTTTATTTAGCGTAAGTTTGTTTGTGCCGGTTTAGATTGGCACAGATGAATAATATAAAATGTCCACTTCACCCATCAATCGTTCCACATTCCGACCTCTGATCATCATAGAAGTCTGCTAGTACTTACTCATGGCGGAACTTGACAGACTGATCGTACTCGATCACGTTTGTTAAGCAACGCTCAGTCCGGCCAGGTGTCGGATGACCGTTAAGTGACATTACAACTGAGCGCTTCCGTGCTTTGGAGGGCATGTTAAACCGTCGGTCCCGGCTGTTGTCATCTGATAATAGTCGTTAAGCCAAGTTAGAGGCCTTACATGCGGCTTGGTAAACTCTAACACCAGAGGTGACCACTACCTATTCCTCATTCGATAAGAAGAATCACTTACTGATGTGTGGTGACGTTGAAGAACAGATGTGAGTACTGCGGTGCGGAATCTTCCGGGCCATGGGGCGCGGGGAACGACATCACCAGCAGCACGGGTTTCCTGGTGAAGCGACGCTTGGAAGCGCGCAGGAACGCTATCGAGTCGTTCGCGATTTGATCCGGGTAGTAATCCTGTAGAAAATTTGGTGAGTTTTAGAGCGAGCTTATATACTTTTTCATACCAACTATAAGTTTTGTCTAGCAAGTGGAACCCTTCTATATACGCAATAATGGGGTTGGTAAACTTTTCCAAAACTGTTGTGAATTATATATTTTCTGGTAGCTTTTGGCTTTGGAGTCAGGAATAACAAATTGCGGAATTATATAATGCTTCATTTTAATTGAAATAAAAAATTAAATTTTTATTTACAGCATAGTACAATAAATCACTTTTACGGCTGTTTGCGTAGGTTATGCTTTTGCTCCAAAGACTTTCTATGTTGTTGCTCAAAAAAAAAAACAAAGGTATGATTACTCTTTGTCACTGTCTGTCAAATCTGTCAATCAGTTTTCTAAATCAGTAAATGCAAAGGAACTTCGTGTTCAGCCGTATGTTTGATATTTTATCGCGTTATTAATATAAAAAAATATATTTAGTTAACAAGGTAAAATAAAAAAATCATAATATTGTTTTCTTTATTCTTCAAACTTGTGCTATCAAAAAAAATTATAAAACAATTCTCTTCGAAAAAGTTTACCAACCCCATTGACGAAACAAGTTTTATAAAAGCACATGACCGGAAGGGATGTCATGCAAATAAAGTGGCCTATATCACCAGTGGGTGACATAGGCTGAAGAAGCTAGCTATTTTTAAAGGCGACTGTACTACAGTACACCACCTAAAGATCTTTAGGGCAACCCACACAGAAAAGACACTCGTAGCAGACTGGGTGAAAACAAAAGGTTCTATAAGTTTTGTTTAGAACCGTCTGGAAACGGGCGGCGCCTGTCCTCGCCCTGTTTGCGACGGGTCCGCAACGGGCGTCTTTTCTGCCACAAGCCACAGCTTGCGCCTTACCTTGTGGTAGTCGTCACCATGCTTGATCTTCTTGCCGTTCATGTTGATGCTGTAGTTGTAGTACTTGGAGTTCATGATGAGGCCGCCCCACTCACGCCAGCCGGGCGGGATGTACGAACCGTTGTACTTGTTCAAGTACTTGCCGAAGTAACCTGAGGACAAACCAAATCATTATTTAATTTTGTTTGTAAATGGACAACGCCATAAACGTTGCCGTTCATAAAGCACCAGACCCAAGAAAATGCAGAAAAAAAATCTACTTCAACGGGGAACCAGATGAAAATTTTATTTACATAGAATCTAATAAGTCGCGGGTTCAAGACAAAAATAAGGTAGGTAAAAAAAATAGTTAGATCCATAGATCTGTCAAAGAAATGATTTGTAACCATTTCAATATACTTGGAAACAATAATATGATCTCATTTTTAGTTCCTAACTTCGAAAATGAGAAAACTGAAGTTAATAAAAGCACACCTGTCTTTAAATCATCTCTAATATCGCAACCATTTCATCAATTTTGATGGATGGATATAAAATAATTTTAATCACGTTAAAATCCTGCGCCATTTCATCGGAAAACAAAGGAAAGAGATAAATCTTCGTGAAACCGGAAATCAGGTACGGAGTGGAGTTTCGAAGTGGGTCTTTAATTCGGAAGTTTCCGCTATTACAACTTTATTCGACGAGAAAGGGTGAAGAGAGTTTCGACGAAAGCTTGAAGTTTTAACCAAGGTCGTAATATGGCGTAAGTATTTGATTTCGAAATTAGCGAAAGATGAAAAAGCTTAATGATGTTTTTGATAATGATGTTACTTATATCTTGTTTAAAAAAAATGAAGCAGCAATTTCAGACGGACAAATAAGTGCGAAAGAGATTAAATTGACAATAGACTGTGAACTTCCTTCACTCAAGATACCTATATATGGCAAAAACATTTACAGGTTAAAAAACGTCAATATGGTACAAACAGTACCACAAATGAAGTTGAATTGCTAAATTAATCGCATTGTATAATAGGCGAAGGGATGAAAGGCATGTTACTAGAAAAGATATCGGATATGGATGTTGAGGGCTGGAAAATAAGAGAAAGACCGCAGAAAAGATGGATGGATGTGTGCGGAATGATAATATGAATATGAAGCAAGTAAATGAAGAGATGATGGAGGCAGTGCACCTATCCCAAATAAATTGGGATAAGATGATAACTGACTGAATAAAGTTGGGTTAATCAGAAAATACAATGTAAGTATTTCGTCAAGATTTCGTCATATTCAACTTTCAGCCGAACAGCAAAAATAGTTTTATTGAATATGGCTATTATAAAACGTATTGATTTTGTTGTAACTAAGTAAGTATAAGTTAAACTCTTAAAGAAAACAAAATACCTTTTTTATAACGTAGGTAAACAACAAAGAGAAACAACAACAACTTAATTAAAACGAAAAAACTGTTAAGCATTTATTTAAAAGAAGGGTATCAATAATAAACACCACGCAAACTTCATTTATCTTACCTTCATTCGATTGGAAAGCTCGAAAACTCGGAATTGAATAGTTACCAAAGCGCGAAATGAAGAGTGCTACTCCGCAAGGCGTCATTGTTCGCGCAGACAATAGTTCTCAAAATTTTAATTTCGGCGTCATTTATGCAAACGGGGCGGTTTTTAATTTTCGCGCGGAGCGTGACGTCACGCTCGATGGAGTGGCGCGAGATGCTGATTACTTCTGCTGAAGACGTGTTCTCCGGAGAATGAGCATCGGCTTAAGGCAGGAAGCGGAGCGGGGAGGTTAAGCCGAGCGGAGCGTGAGGCGCAGTAATTTAAAACAAGTAAGCGATTTTTTGAGGCAGCTAGCTGTCACAGCTGTCTGTCTGTAACAGAAATAAAATTGAATCCTTCATATATTGTATTGTAGGTATTATTGCATGTGAACGATTCACTCTCTTTCTGATTTTTTGGCGCCATTTCATTTTTCTAGCATTTTTGACCACAAATAAGTCAGAAATGCCCACTGGCTCCGGAGCTGCAAGCCTAATTTAAATTGCAAATTTATGACTTTTTATGTTTTTATGACGTCAATGCAGTGCTATCACTATCGCTATAGCTTTGATTTAGGTGGTAAGGCCCCTTCTGGTCTTTTAGCTTAGCACTTACGATGGATCTACTGAGAATGAAGGCAAGCTTCGATGGGCTACTTCAATTTTACCAATAAAGATGTACTTTGTTTATGGTCTTTGAATCATCACAAAAAGTCGATACAAGAAAGGCTATTAATAAGTACAAAAATCTTTTATCGCTGCCGCTTATACTAAAGGGCAAACTATACTCCAAAACAAGACGCCCTGGGAAGACGTAAAGTGACAATAACATAAAGAACGAGAAATCTGTTTGAGGATTTTGCTGTTAAGAATTTTCCGTTTGTACGAGTTTTAGATTTACCAATGAAATAGCTGTACAGTTTTTAAAATAGAGATGGGCTAAACAGTAAAACCACGATTAGTCGCACGAATATTAATAAATAGGTAAGTTACATCTAAGTATGAATTTTCTTGAATTTCTTGTTTTAATTTAACCCATTTTCCGAATTTTTTAATTATTAAAAATATGTTATTTTTACACAAATACATTTAAATAAGTTAGTAAGTACCTACTAATTCTAACAATTAAAATGGCAACAAATATATGTATATCAGCATTATCAGCGTGTCTTTATTCTTAAAAAAATTAATTAGCTTAATAAGTTTAAATTTAAACCAAAATAACCATTACGTTGAATCCAATAAGTGTACCTACATTCAAAATCTCGGAAAGTTGCCTCTGGCACTGGGGACACAATAGGTACGGTACGTCTCAGTATTCTACCACTTACTCTGAAAAGCAACGCAAACCTGATATGGCGTATACACTGCGTCTTGCTTAAACAGTTTTTCAGTTAAATCGGTAAAGAAAGCAGCATTGCACTGCACTACATTTGATCACAATTTTGTTTCGATTTGCGAAGTATAGAGACCCCGCAGTATCATTTCATCAAGTTTGTAGGCAAATTAAATGTTTTAAGACTGAATGCAGACTTTCCCTTGGCACTTATGAGTTGATATTATCGTAAATGATTTAATTTTGTACTGCATAATAAAATGTTTGTTTGCTTTTCTACGAATAGCCGAATCTTGTCTTTTATTTGATACTGTCTTGTTTGTATGTATTTGAGTGTAAGTTGAGTGAGAATATCTAATAAAAGCACTTTTAATGCTTGGTGCTAAACATTGAAATAAAACACTTTTAAAGGATACTATAGCGCGGTTTTATTGAAAGAACTTTGGTACTTTGGTTGTGGTTTGGCTTGATTTTTTTGTTTTCCCGACGTTTGGTGCTAAGTTGATGTGGATTCTGTTACTTACCTATTTTTTTTTTGCTTTACTTTTCCATTTATGTACCTCAGTACTTTATATTCTCATGGGAAAACATTAACTAAACTTGAGTAAGCAATTTATATGCTAAAAATAAAATGCAAATCGTACGTGTATTGTTATCTAATCAAACAGTCAGTCAGGCAGGGCTGTCAGCCATCGGCTGTCAGACTGGAGTTAGCTAGCTCACAGATAACTGCTCCAATATAGAACAACATACATAAATATTTAATATTTACAGTAAAATTCATACATGATTCGAATTCCTACACAATAACATAACGTGTGACAGAATTAATAGCTAAACCAGAATATAGTAAATAGGGACCATCAAACTTAACAACTTTTACTATGGGACCAATTATTATTCTAAAATCGCGAAAAAAGCGCGCGCTTTCTTTCTTTCCTTGTAGTTGTGTCAATAACTCCGCTCCGTACTGAAATTCTATTTATATTGTAGGTTTACCTATATATTAGTATTTATGTAGGTTTATGATATAGTATATATATGAGCTATTAATAATTATGTATGTAGGTATGTCTATTTAGTCATATTAATATGTAATATGTGTATTACTGTTTCAGAAATTTTATAGGTATTTATAGTACGCACACTTTTTTTTCAACTACTTTATCGTATTTTATTTTTCTATTCTTGTCCATCCTAAGGTTGTCTGGAAGAAATCGCTTTTTAGTGATGAGGCCGCCAATTGTATGTCTCCTTTGTTTTTGTGATTTTCTTTTTTGTTATTTTGTGTGTACAATAAAGTATAAATAAATAAATAATAATAAATAAATAAATAAAAAATCTGCTGTTTTATACAAAAATTAATAACGGAAATATGAAAATGTTCGAAACAGCTGATTTTTTTCGTGATTTCAGAGTTGGTTGTTCAGTTTGATGGTTCCTATTATCTATCATATTCTGGTTTAGCCATTAATTCTGTTATATTACACGTTTTACATTCCATTCATACACATTATGCTGTTATAACTGAAAGACAAGACACAAAATAGTAAATCTGTGCAGTGGGTATAGTGTCTCCTAAATGTTCATCAGAAACCATCTTTAATGGGAAGCCAGCTAGACACCGATATAACGAGATTCTGCTAAGTGATCATGAGAATTTGGTGCATCAGATTTTTTTTATTTTATTATCATATTTCACAATGCTCAAACCTTTATGGTTGACTTAACATAAAGTGGCGACATTTTAAATGTAGGTACACTTTCTCAATATGGCAGAAGGCAAAAGCTGCGAAATTTCTTATGCAGTTTAAACGCAAGTTTCGATGCATAATTCTGTAGTGCTAATGTACCAACTCCCGAAGCACATTAAAATTCCATCAAGAACTTTAGCGAAAACTACATTCATAAACACGAAAGATGTTCTGCACTTTGTTTTCAGGAGCACTTAAGTAACATGCCGTAAATAGACAACATATAAAACTAGTGGCTCCGTGAGCCACCAGAACTCGCGTGTGACATTTTTGATCTTTCTGTTCGTAATGGCTGAAATTATATTATTTTTTTTTGAAAAATTTTCAAAAACTGTAAGTACTGTAGTAAAAATAGACCTAAGTATTTGAGAGCAGTGTCTTACCTAAATAAGTACCACCTACCCGAACACACCAACTTGTATGGGAAAAGAGTTTCCAGATATTTAATACCTTTTTATCTAAATAAGTTGCCCTGTGAACTACAGATTATATACAAAGAAAATATCAAAGCATTTCGGTTTAAGCTTAAACAGTATTATTTACCACCTAAAAACAAAATATGTAGAATCAGCGACTCGCCGTCACCCAGATAAACCCTGTGAGGTTTTCGTGGTGCGGCAATGTGTAAAAAATGTGTATGTAAAATGTATTGAATAAACGAATAAATAATAAATAACTTTTCGGCAATTTTTTTACCATTGAAAATGGTTTTCAGATGCATATCGCCTAAAACGTATTTTTGGCCATAGCCCTGAGGATTTTGGGAGGATCGAGATGGGAATAGTACCAAAGTTGAGGAATTTATCGAGACACGTGTAAACGTTTTAATTTTGAAAATCTACTGGTAACTTTTTTTGGAATTATGCAAAATCGGGTAAATTCAGGTTATTTGTACTTATAAATAGGTACTACCTAGGTAACTTTAAAAATATAATAGGATTTTGCATTTGATTTGTTTTTCATAAATTTTTGGGTTCATTTTTAATGCTTGCAATGCAATTTCGATTCTTGCGGGGACTATAAAATCTGTGATTTTTTTATTATTGAACTTGCTCACAAAATTTCACGAGTGTCGGTTGAGAAATTATACCCGTAGAGGAGAACAAAAAGACAGCCGGACATACGAAAGCTTTTTTGCCCAAGCTGAAACGGAGACCCTTCGCGCGCGCTTCACGCTCGCTCGGTCAATGAAAAAACGCGCGAACAACTTTGAAGGCGGAGTGTTTCATGGTCCTTCGAGCTCCTGCTCTGTCTCAATGGATCCATCCATTGAGACAGAAACATTAGCCCTGTTTCCATTTTATATTTTGTGTACTTAAGGCATATTATTTAAGTGCTCCTAAAAACAAAGTGGAGAACATCTTTCGTGTTTATGAATGTACCATCTCCTTAGATGCTGTTAAAAAACTAATAAAATCACAACTGTGAAAATCACTTGCATTTAGTAGTTATGTTAGGTATCATGGTAGATCCGAATATAGACTTAGTTTTGGAAGCACGTCAATCTGTTTAATCGCGTTACCATTGGCTGACAGGAGTCAGCGAACCAGGCTAATATTGTTAGTGGAAATGGACAGTGATTGTTGATAAAACAATTACTGACACTATTTTAGGACTAAAACTCAATATAGCTTTGGAATGGGAATGTTTCCATTAAGCTTTTTGATAAAACTTGTGCAGCGAAAATAATTTGGAATTACAATATTTTAGAAAAGTCTATAGATACTGAATTATAGATGATTCAGACAAATAATTTATTTGTGGAAAGTTTTAAGTTAAATTGTAAATGATGGTGTAAGCTCCCCTAACAAAATTCAATAACATCCTAAGTAGTGTTTAATGTTACTGCGGCTAATTGTAGCGATTTGAGATTACTTACTGCATTTCTCCAAAATCACATTTGTACATGCGAATCCCTCAAGTGGGATGTTTGTGCAATTATGCCCTAGTTATGAATTCATTACTTTTATCTACAAGTAAGCAGGTATATATATAAAATTTCAATGTCCAAATCAAAATGTTTGTAAATAATTTATTCTTGACCAAATGGGGAATGTCCGAAAAAAATCAAATTGGCTGAATATTTTTATATAGGTAGGAATAAGCTCCATTAGTAATAGAAAAAGTTTCAGTATATTTGGTTGCGTGAAAAAGTTTAAAAAAATTAAAGTCTCTTCGACTTCACAAATATACAAAAGTAACAGCAGAATGTAAATTATTCCTTTGCCACCACGTGCCACAACCACAACATGGTATTAAAAATTTCAAAAATGACAAATGTCAAAACGTTTTATTTTTTATTCGTGTTGTTGTTGTGGCAGTTGGTGGCAAAGGTTACATATTCCAATCTAGCATACCAATTTAGAGTTGCCACCCGTATAATAAGTTAAATTTTAACAATTAATTTAAACAAATAACGCAAATGTCAACATTGTTTATGTTTTTTTTATTTTCAATTCTCACCTCCAATCTTATACAATGTTTATCTTTCCGTTATAGGGTAAATTCACTTTTAAAATCGAACTTATTATACAATATTTTATTGTCAAGTACGAGTGGCAACCCGAAATTGGTATGCTAAATCGGCGTATGTAATCGCGGCTTTACACATTTGTAAAGTCGAAGCGACTTTTTTATTTTTTACGTAACGGAAAATTCTGAAACTTTTATCTAATACTATGGGAGCTAATTCCTACCTATTAAAAATATATTCAGCCAATTTGATTTTTTTCAGACATTCCCCATTGCGGCACAGAATATAACCCACTGTTAAACAGGGTCAAAAAAACGGGTCAAACCGTGAACGAAATTCTCGTTTCACTTCGGTATTTATCTCGTTTCATTAACTCGCGTCCTACGTCACAGTGCCAGGGCTGCCCCGGCTGACAGGGCTGTCACCCCTAAGTCAGCCTCGAATGGTTAAAAATAAACTAAACGCCATCACCGGCAATTCGTCTTCATTTAGAGTCGGAGACATTATGTAGTTTGTTTGGGTAACAGATTGTGGAAGATGTTAGTGATAAAAACTTAAAGTACCTACTTAAGTAGTAAATATACCTACAGCATGTGAGTATTTAAAAGAATAGAATCATAGGTATAACTGCTATTAAAGGATGACCAAAGATTTTTGTACCCAAGGTTTAAACTTTTCGCTGTCGGATCTTTTTACATGTTTTTTTTCTCTCAATTCTTGAAACTCTTAAAGAAAATACAATTATACCTATAGGTAACAAAAAATAATCAAGATTAATACTAAAGAATCACGCAAATAAATTTTTCCTTACAGTTTATTTTTTAAACTTACAAACAAGTATGTATTAGAAATTCACCGTTCCTTTTCTTATTAAACCTGAGAACTCTCAGATACAAAGCTAATTATTACTAATCATACAAGTTATTATAGTGAACAGGCGTATTTATTAACGATAAACAGTGATACCCATTGTGAGGCCGCGACAGAAGATCTATATTAGTTATTGAGTATTCTCGTTTGTGTACTGAGCTGCCACTGCAACTTTGAAAACGACCAATTGTTCCAGCCCAAGTCTACGCAGAGCCGCACTTAGGTTCACCGGGGCCCATACCATGAGTCCACATTTGGAGCCAGCATGTACTGACAACTCAAAGTGTTCATTTCGTGAAAATTTTGCAAAGTGAGATGCACATTACGCTCATTCCCTTTCGATTGACACAGTCTTTGAGTGTAAATCCGGTCAATTTGACATAGACAAGTCACAAGCGAAATATATCTATTTACTTAGATTTCTTTGGGTTTTGGTTGTATTAGTCTCGTGTAGTTATGATTTTTCTGTCGTCCTCTTTTTGTATATCTCTCAATGTTATTTAATCTTTTTTTACGAAAAAGAATTCGTAATTAGGAATTGAAAATAATATCGCTATATCGGTTTAATTATATGTAGGGTCCTGAGCCTGGGCGCAACTCGAACCGGCCGGCCCTGTCACCCAAGCATTTGCGTTGCACAATAGCAAAGCTATTCATTAAGCCTAAGTCATGACCAGCTGAAGTAAGCGTTATCTTTGGGGCTATTCACGACAAAGCTACGAAAGCAATAGTTTTGTGATAGTGCACACGCAAGCGTACCTACGTCACTACGAACTTCGAGGCAAATCGTTTAGATAACATTTATGTGACACAGAGGCATAAAAAGCTTTAGTAGATTGCTTCTGAACACAAAAATTAAAGGATGTGATAGTTTCGGAATTTAAATATTATTATACTAAACCCAGTTTCAACGTTTGTTAAGTTAACGTAGCACAAACGCTGTTTCGTCATGCAAATAAAAGGACTTTGGCAATAGGAAGCTATTCCGTGAGAATAATAATAAAACAGGTACCTACCTAAAGTAGTGTAAGATAATATACTCAAAATAACGGTGTGGTGACCCTTGTAAATACCACATTTTTTTTATGAAAATGATTTAATGTGGCACATACCGTCTTTATTACTTAGTAACAAATTCAGTTATTTCATGTTTTATAGTCTTTGAGTATTGTCCGGACTATGTTTTTTTTATTAGCATTCATTTTATGGGTAGTTCTTGGGAGAGCAATTTTTGAGTGTCACAGGCTCATATCTCCTATAAAAACAAATAATTATGATTAAAACTATCATTATATCGTTTCTACATTTCATTAAGCATCGTGTCATATAGATTTCACTGGTTAAAAACTACGTAGATCGGAGTAACTCACCCTCAACACCTCAAATCCGGTTAATTTTGCACGTTTTTACGTGTCACACGTGCCCCGACATTATGAGAAATCGCGGATATTTTTTAAATCACCCACGTTTTTAATCAGTTTTGTACACACATTTAAAATAGACATATCACGTTATATACTGATCTAATTTTGAATCTAATCGGAGGGAAACTTTTGATTTTATGGACCTTAGTAAGTATGTCACACGCCTAGCTACATTTTCACTGCGCCCTCTTGCGAAGGCCATTGCTCTGGACTGACTAGGCACAGACAAATAGTGATTGATGTTTTCGAATCGACAGTTACACCGCTACTGACAGGTAAGATGGCTGTGTTGCTGTTTCCCACGCTTTTGGTGCAAGACTAAGTTCTACGATTTTAAAAATTTTGGTTCTCATTTTTAATGAATTCCCATGTCACATTTTTGCAATATAATTGTGCTACTTTTTGTAAACGGGTTTTGAGGTGTAATACCTTACTCCCAAATGTACTTAACCAGTAACAAAGTAGCAGGTTATATCTTTTCAATGCCGATAAATTTCAAATTTAATGCTTTTTGGTCATTTCCATGGCGTAATTTCCATGTATAAAACACCATGGAAATTACGTAAAGCCCATGGAAATTACTTTGTTTAATTTTTGGTTTATTATATCAGCCGCTCGACACCCACTGCTGGGTGTAGGCCTTCCTCAAGTTTCTCCACAACGATTGGCCCTGTTCTGCCCACATCCAGCAGTTTCCTCCGACCTTCACCAGATCGTCGGACTACTTTGTCAGGGGGTGGGGGCATCCGGTGCGCGATCACTATTTCAGAGCCACTGGTTTATCTCGCTATGTCCGCCCACTGCCACTTCAGCTGTGCAATCCTTAAAGTGATGTCGGTTACTCTTCAGCTGTGCAATTCTTCAAGTGATGTCGGTTTACTTAAGTTCTCCTACGGATATCTTCATTTCTGTCGCCAAACAAGGCAAGTTGGCAACAACACACACACTATCGTTTTGAGACACTGAAGTAAGTTAGACGCAAACAATTTTCGAAGCTTTGAGTTGGATCTGACGAGAGATCTCTTCCTCGAAATTGGACTTACTTTACTAGGACTGTCTGTCCTAGGTATACTTAATAGTCTGGATAATTTGAGTACACTGTTCCTACAGCTTCTAGAAGACTCTGAGTATCGGCTTTCCGTCAGCTCTCAGAAGTTCTCTAGTGATTCTATCGTAACCCGCCACCTTGTTGTTTTTAGCTGTTTGAGAGCCATACTATTCTCAGACTGGCGTCCTGGATATCTTTGGTAAAGTGTCGGGTGAGCTTGACTTTCCTCGATCCTGTATTAATTTCTTCGTTACTCAAAAAAGAAAATCAAAGCAAAGCAAGTAGCTTTGCTTTGTATTGAAATACTCGTACATAGGTCAGTAACACTCCAGTCTCCTGATATGACGATATGTGATATGGTGGTTACACTACTCTATGGGTGGTATGGCTTCGTATGCAGAACTGCCACACCGGTGTAGGTCGCAATATCACCTGGCTGTGGGCTGCCGTGTTACCGTCGTCCGCCAGTTGTTGAGTTGCTGCTGCAGGGATAAGTTGCATTTGATGTTGATCATAGACCTAGAAAGCTAACTCCAATCTTCACTCATGAGGGGTGGTATACCTTGCTGCTGTCCAGTGTCGGTGGTCACCAATGTTGGGAAGTATGTACTTCTGCCGGGCTAGGAGTCTGTGCCCGGGACTTGCAGTCCAACTGATCTGCATTAGAACTTGTATGTATCGTTATACAGAGCAGGTTTTTATTTATTATTTTTATTTAAATAAACAAATTTTCATTTTTATCTTAATCTAAATAGTGCAACAAAAACCAGAAAGGTTGGTAAACTTAGTTAGCGTTATTGTTTGAAGACCATAATTAGTAAAAACTAGTCTTAGTAAACGAGTATTGACCTAGGTCGTACAGATTGTTGATACTTTTTACCAAATATTTGTTATTTTTATTATTATGATGCTCATCCATAATATGTAATCAATAATATACTCTAAAATACATGACATTATTATTTATTACCTTCATGTTTCTACATTGAGTTCCTTTGTAAGTTTTTTTTATTAATCTACTATTTTTGCTAAATATAATTATAATACAATGTAGTTCTTAATACTACCCCAACTAACTTTTATTTGAGCTTTAATTTCATATCTGACATGATGTTGAGCAAAATTTAATCTGCTGGGTAATTTCCGTGGTCTTTACTGTAATTTCCATGGATCGCAAATTTTCTATATTTTTTTTTAGCAAAAGTATGCATTCGCTACGTGGCGAATTTTGATATAATGTTTGAATTTGCATAAGCTTTCAATTTTGTTGTGTAATTCACTTTAATTTAGTGATTTCAAAAAAGCTGTGGAAATTACACGGAGAACACTTTTCCGAAGAACTACCCTTATGCATGCACGCAATTTCTGTGCCATTTTCTACTTAGTCGAACGACTAGCGGTATTTCCGACTTATCAATTTGCTAATGTGATACTCCAATACACTATGATTTGATAAAAGATACTTTCAAAAAACTTAAAATATAATAACAAGCCTAATAATGAAAAAGTTAATTATTTTAATTATAAACAAATGACTGAAAACTGCGATTAAACTGTCGGAGCACTATTGTTTTTAACGTGACGTTAACGTCAGCGTTACGTTAGCGTTTCTGGAAAACATATTACAAGATTTTTTTGCTTTTTTTTTAAATGTCAATTTTCAATTACTACCCCTAATGTAATTCAACTAGTTCTAGATGTTAGCATTCGACTGCGCTAACATCTAGCGTGATTTATTCCAATGAAATCAAAATAATCTATATTTATAAAATCGTAAACTGAATGACTGACTGACTGACTGACTGACTGACTGACTGACTGATCTATCAACGCACAGCCCAAACCGCTGGGTCTAGAGATTCCAAATTTGGCACGTAGGTTCCTTATGAGGTCTAGGGGTGCACTAAGAAAGGGTTTTTCAAAATTCACCCCCTAAGGGGGTAAAAAAGGGGATCAAAGTTTGTATGAAAGTCCCTCAGTTTTGAAGCTAGGATCTTCAAATTTTGTGTTTAGACTGACCATTGAAAATAAATAAATACGGGTCTCAGCGTTTTTCAAAATTCTACCCCCGAAGGGGTCAAAAGGGGGATGAAGTTGTGTATTGAAGAAAATCCTTTATTTTCGAAGTAAAAATCGCTAAATTTATAATTTAGGCTTACGGATAGACATCTAACGCAACGTATATTGTTATTGTTAGTATTTGCACCCCTATTGGGATGAAATGGGGGTGAAAAGGGGTAAAAAACCCAAAAATAGATATGGATGTCATTATTGGGGTTTTCGGGGATGACGATTGCAAAAATGACATTTATTTTGAAGTCCAACACGGTGGACATGATTTGACCCCTAAAGGGGTGAAAATGGGGTTCAAATTTTGTATGAAAAAATAATATAAAATAGACATTACAATTTTAAACTTCGTTGGAGCACATCTAAAATAAATAGGCAAACATATATTTTGTAATTTTGAAAATCAACCACATAGGGGTAAATGGGGGGTGAGTAAACATAAAAATCAATATGGATGTCGTTCTTGAGGTTTTTTGGGGATGGTGATTGCGAAAATGAGATTTATTTTGAAGTCCAACACGGTGGACATGATTTAACCCCTAAAGGGGTGAAAATGGGGTTTAAATTTTGTATGGAAAAATAATATAAAATAGACATTACAACTTTAAAATTCGTAGGAGCATGTCTAAAAATAAATAGGCAAACACATATTTTGTTACTTTGAAAATCCTCCCTTAAGGTGTAAATGGGGTAAGTAAACGTGAAAATCGATGTGGATGTCGTTCTTGAGGTTTAATGTGATGGTGGTTGCGAAAATGACATTTATTTTGAAGTCTAACAAGGTGGCCATGATTGGACTTGGACATGCACATCCAGAACGGGAACGGGAACGGGAACGGGGACGGGGACGGGGACGGGGACGGGGACGGGGACGGGGACGGGGACGGGGACGGGGACGGGGACGGGGACGGGGACGGGGACGGGGACGGGGACGGGGACGGGGACGGGGACGGGGACGGGGACGGGGACGGGGACGGGGACGGGAACGGGAACGGGAACGGGAACGGGAACGGGAACGGGAACGGGAACGGGAACGGGAACGGGAACGGGAACGGGAACGGGAACGGGAACGGGAACGGGAACGGGAACGGGAACGGGAACGGGAACGGGAACGGGAACGGGAACGGGAACGGGAACGGGAACGGGAACGGGAACGGGAACGGGAACGGGAACGGGAACGGGAACGGGAACGGGAACGGGAACGGGAACGGGAACGGGAACGGGAACGGGAACGGGAACGGGAACGGGAACCAAGGGGTGAAAATGGGGTTTAAATTTTGTATGGAAAAATAATATAAAATAGACATTACAACTTTAAAATTCGTAGGAGCATGTCTAAAAATAAATAGGCAAACACATATTTTGTTACTTTGAAAATCCTCCCTTAAGGTGTAAATGGGGTAAGTAAACATGAAAATCGATGTGGATGTCGTTCTTGAGGTTTAATGTGATGGTGGTTGCGAAAATGACATTTATTTTGAAGTCTAACAAGGTGGCCATGATTGGACTTGGACATGCACATCCAGAACGGGAACGGGGACGGGGACGGGGACGGGGACGGGGACGGGGACGGGGACGGGGACGGGGACGGGGACGGGGACGGGGACGGGGACGGGGACGGGGACGGGGACGGGGACGGGGACGGGGACGGGAACGGGAACGGGAACGGGAACGGGAACGGGAACGGGAACGGGAACGGGAACGGGAACGGGAACGGGAACGGGAACGGGAACGGGAACGGGAACGGGAACGGGAACGGGAACGGGAACGGGAACGGGAACGGGAACGGGAACGGGAACGGGAACGGGAACGGGAACGGGAACGGGAACGGGAACGGGAACGGGAACGGGAACGGGAACGGGAACGGGAACGGGAACGGGAACGGGAACTTAAACGGGAACTGGAACGGGTAGCCGTAATGCGTAAAAATGGCTGGTCAGATCCTGGTTGAAGGTTCCCTAAGGATTTTGAAGGTTCCCTAAGGATTTTCTCTAATATCCACGCGGACGAAGTCGCGGGCAGAAGCTAGTTTATAATATTGAGGTACCTACTCAAATTCATAAAAGCAAACGACGCATATTTACAGTAGCCACAATCACGTGAAGACCGTAAACTAATTCATGTTGTGGCCTTGGATCGAATTCAAGGGTGATTCAGAATTAAATATCATGCGACACGCGATGTAAACAGTTCATGTAAACTTTAATTGCACGTGGTTAATAAAGATTGATTTATGATTGACAGGAAATCAAATAATGATAACACAAAAAAGTAATGTTTTAGGTACCTACTTACTTGTTTTAAGATAGATCACAGTATTGTCGTATTTTCTGTGAGAGTATGAGTTGGAGTCTTAATCAAAATCAAAATGAAAAATACTAAAAAGTTTTGACAAGCAAAATCATTAACTCCTAGTTGCTATGTGTAAGCACTAAGGTTTATGTTATTGACACGAATCAGGCCAATTAGTTAGAAAGTGCTATCATCATGACCAAAAGCTGTTACTATAAATAACAGTCAAACTTGGTGGTGAAATGATAAATCGATTGGAACTCGGAACTAATTACATTACACAGCCGGCAGATAGTGGCTGCGATATCAATATCTCACAACATATCTAAATGGGTATAATTTCTAAAGCTTACACTGATGAACTTAATTGGTATCTGCTAGCATGTGCATCATATTTTGATTTGTAATTAAAACTAGTACTAGTGTAAGCAGTTTCATTTGACCCTACCCCAAGACAAAGGTTTTACAACTAAACAAACTGAAGTACCTACTTGCTAAATTTCGTACATACTACAAAAAACTACTGAACCGATTTGAATAAAAAAATAATGAGACCATCTTGCAAGAAAACTCAATCGAACAAAAAAAGAATCATCAAAATCGGTCCATAAATGTCGAAGATACGCGCGAACAACGAAAAAAAGAGAACCTCCTCCTTTTGATGAAGTCGGTTAAAAACAACTTGTATCTAATAGGGATGTTGACTATTTTTTTTATTTTATGTTACATAAATTACCTATCAAAAAAAGAAACATTGGTAAAATAATTAATTCGCTAGCATAAAAACTGCCCGAGATATCACAGTGTGAAATGCACACAAATGGACTCGATCAAAAACGCTCCATACTAATGGCTTGCACGTTATGACGTCACGCCTTGCAAGTTTGTATGCAACGCATAGGAAATTTGTTCAGCAGCTATATTAAATATTGTGTTTATCAAAATGGTTTCTTCGACAAATTTGCTATACATTTTACGGACTAATTTAAGGTATCATTTATTTTAATAAATTTTATACTTTTTAAATGGACTTGTCCACCCAACTTTGAAGGGTCATAAAACAAATAATATGCAATATATAAAACCAAGAGGTATACAAGCTACTCTAAAAGTTTAATATGTTTACGATTTTTTATTAGTATTTCGTTATTTTATTCATTAGTCAACATCCCTATTACTAGTATCATAAGATACTTCAGCACATTTTTGCCATTCTTAAAAATCAGTTCAAACTTTTCCCAAAATTTATCCCCTGGGTTATTAAATTGTGTGCATGATGGTAGTAGTCATACTTGTGATTCTACTAAGAGGTACACTGGCCTTTTACTTACCTTTTAACATTTTGCTGGCCCACAAAACTACGGCACCCTATACAGAATACCTAATACAGATGTTGCATTCGAATGAGGGTATATTTTTCTCACATTGATGAAATAACGCTGGCTTACAGCTAACAGCGAATACGTAAGAAGACGTAATCTAGAAAATTTAGCAGATCTCATTGGCGACTCGGTAGCATAATTGTTCAGTGCATTGGGTCAGAATCCCAAGGATGCGGGTTCGTGTCCCGTCTGAGATGATATGGGTAAGTTGTTTTTCTTCTCTAATAGGTACCTATATTAATTATCATACTAAACACCACCTATAGTTAGTATTGTATTATTCTCTAGAAAATCCTTATTTCATTCAAAACTGATGAAAAATTTTGTTCAGTTCTATTCACGCGAATATAAAAAGGAAATCTCATTTTGAAAGGCAAGCGTAAAAGCAATATTCATTCAATTTGATTAAAAACCGTTGGAATATGCGCTCAATATTGGAATGAGCAACGTATTATTGCAATGAAAATGTACGAAGTTATATTTTTATTCTTGTGATCTACGAGTATGTTCTATAGGTTTAATGTACTGACTACTGGCCTCAGAAATAAATACCTTTGGTACCCATTTCATCAATGTTTGCATTTAAAAAATGGTTGGGTTACATAAAAAAAATGTTTACATTTGCTGTGTGAAGCTAAACTAAACGTTTATCTGAAACCGAATTGTGGTTGGTTTTACTACTTTGGTTTGCACACTTTTATCCTTTTCACCTCTCTTCTAATTCATTGTACAATATTGTTTTCTTTTCTTAATCCTTATGTGTGTTGTTAATAAATGTTTTTTCTATTCTATTCTATTTATTATAATAACTCAACAGAATGGTTGTAAGTAATAAAAAAGAATGTGTAAGTAATTACTTATATTTTTTGATTAGGTCGCCTCGGAACACTGAATATATAATATCACATGCATTATTTTCGTTTTTCATACCAATCTAAAAGTGGAAGAAAGAAACCAATCGTTACGTTATAAGAATCCTTTCTTTCTTTACCATTTCTTTTTTTTTCAATTCTTAACTTTGAAACTTGTAAATACAGTTTAAGAAAGACGTTACATGACCGCTATCTTAAAAATTGCAAAACCTTGTCACCAAATTCTCGATACAAACACATATGATTGATGAACCGTCCAATCGATTTAACCAGTTTAAAATAACGACCAGGGTCTGGCGTGGGCTTGCCATTGACTACAACACTAATGTGAATGACGCCAACGCGTGCAGGCCAGGCAGCGAGGCGCCCGCCGCGGCACGCGTCAGCGCCTACGCAATGTTATGCCCCTCGCGTTTTTACTATTTTGTAACACTGGGCTTGTATCTCGTATCATAATATTTATTATAAAAGACACTACAAGTCTTAGCGTAGAATACAATATACCCGTTTAATACGAGTTCCAAGGAATCTCTATTCTTTAAGGTACGTAACGTAGAAACTGGTAATTTTTCATCATTAACCATAAATACCTTAATTTTTTCAGGCTTTTCGCTGTGCAAATAGCGTTTAAACGGGATGCGAATCGTAAATGTATGAAACAATGCCTCTAGTTGCAGGGACTGACGTAAAATAGCGTAAAATAGTGTCAGTATTAGTGAGTAGGAAGCGTGATCGTATTAACACAGTACATATATAAGTTTTTCAAACAGTAGAAGAGCTAGCTAACGTCACTTAGGCCCTTTTGTCATTGCACTCCGTCGGATCGCTAGGGTTGGCATTCTCCGGCCGTCTCGTCGAATAGTAGGTATTTACACTAAAGCGAACGATGTTTCCGGGAAGCAGTACGTCGTTCGTCTATTGAAGTCGGGTGGGGCTTTTAGAATAAAAAAAGGAATCTGTACTCCAGCCCCACCCGACTTCAATAGACGTATTTTTATTATTACGAATATTATTTCTTGCTTTTTAGAGGTAGGTTTTTTGAAGTCGGTTTTTTAAGTAGATAATGGGGAAACAAGGACATGGCTGTATAAAACTTATTCTGTTAATTTCTTCGTAAATTAATTTGGATATTTTGCAATTTATATGTTTGCTTTGGAAACAACGGCGAAAAATTTGATCAACATATTGAACATTATTTAAAACATTTTACCTTTCAACATCAACAGGACGTTTAAAAAATGAAAATTCAGATGAGTTTAAACATCCGTAGACAGCACAATATCGTTTACTCTGACGAATCATTTTAGCGAATCAATAAAAGTAAGTAACAATAGTCTCGGTGAACTAATCCACGCGATGTGACAACCCCGACTAAAGTACTGCGAACTTTGCGTAGAGCTCTTAGAGTGACGTCAGCCGTCAAATTCGACCGTTTCTATGGAGCTCCTATACTGTTTGTAAAACTTATATTTATGTACTGTGGTATTAAGCTGGTTTTACTGTAGTTGTCTGTGAACTGACAATTTAATAGCGATGAAATCAGAAAGGTTACTGATTAACTGTTTGAAGCTTGCACTCTTACACTAGGTAGAGGTAAAGCTGCTTTATTTGGTGGTCATTAAAAAACTCGATATGTTACGTTCCTCACATTTGGTAAAATGTAGGCGTAAGCGAGAAGAGGAGCGGAAGTGGCGTCCGATTTGTCCGCCGCGCTACTGCCTGTGGGCGGGCAGCTTAATTTATAAGATGCAGCGGGATAATAAAATACGGGAAAAATAACGCCAGTGATTTAATTAGGTAATGTTATGCAAACAAACTAAATTAGATTAGTTAAACCAAAGATTTCGCAATCAAAGAGGTGACTCACTTGCTAAAGACCAACTTCATCAAAATATGATGCTGAACTCATAGATTTAAATAAATCTTTGGCTGAACTGAGGTAATCTATCCAAAGAAACATTTGGTTCGCTTCGCTTTTGTAAAAACGTCAAATCCACGTGTTTCCAAAGCGGAGCGATCTGCAAATGTAATAAAAAAAACATTTAAATATCTATCTTTACCCTGAGTCTACCCTAGAATGAAGAATGAAAATACGTAGGTATTAAAATTGTTTTGCTCTTGTATTTACTCGCTTTAAGTGTAATTATCAAATGAATCGCTAATTATAAAATGTATCGCTATATGCTTTTGACTCAAGACAAGCAAATATAAGCAGCTTCGCGTGACCCGTGTGGGTGCTAAGCCTATCTATCTATAGGAGGTAATAAATCTCACAATTTACAATTGTTAATAGATAGTTTCTACACCTCCGTAATAAACCAGCCACCCGTTGACAGAACAAATAATTTCCTGAGGCTAAACTAATCTGTTATTATTGTTATGCATTCAGCAACACCTTTAAAAGGAATTGATTTAAATGAAATCCAACCATGATTTATTAACTAGTAATTTATAAGTAATCATAACACATTAATTTGTATCTCAACTTTAACTGAACAGTTGTGATTAAAAATAATGATTACAATAGTACTTTTGAACGTTGTAAATTCTTTCTTTTAGAGAGAATTAAATTTTGCACCGAAAAAACTTTTGATAAAGTATACTTATATTATATCGAATGTTGTTATCACAAAGTTCCTTCAGATTTTGAGGATTTGAAGTCGCTCAATGGAAATATGCAAATACTTTAAGCTAGCCAAGTAAATAAAAAGCATGTCACGAAAGCTCAGATGGACAAAATATGAGCATCCGAAAATTGCGAAAGATCCGATCCAGAGCATGATTCTCAACCTTTTGGCCTAATTTCATTTGCCTCAAGTAAAATTATTAATCCATTATCTTTCTTATGAAATCATCTTATATGCTTTTTTGTACAGTGGTAAACAAAATTAGCAATCGACCAGCTATTGTCTTTTTTTTGCCGTCCATTTTGTATGGATGATAATTTAGTAGAATTAACGGCGGCCACGCGAAGAAGCGACACGACCAGCCGCAGGCCCCTGATTTTGTAACTTTGATGCAATCAACTCTGACAGAAATCGCAGTTATATTGCAGCTTTAGTAAGAACCAATGTGACAACTATCTTACTTAAAGCAGCAATGTAACTGTGGTTTCAATCGAGAATTGTTAGCAACAGAGTTCAATAATCATGGGGCGGTGCGCGTGGAGCGACCCTCGAATTCTCTCTAAAGCCCGTTCGCTTAGATAGTGTCGGTCGCGTTAGAGTATATATTCTGTGGTGTCGGTACACAAGCAACGGCAAGCACTTGTGTTCAGAGACAGGAATATCGGTACAAACACAACCTTTCACTACGGCAGTTCTATGTAAACTGCCAAAATCCTAATTGACTTGCGGGTGTACGCCGCACGCGGTATCCTTTGTTTATGCGGCGGCACGGCATCCTTTGACAAGAAGCCGCACGTGCAAAGACGGCGCGATAAAAGGGCGACACTATCTAAGCGAACGGACTTTACACTATGCACGGTAGAAACGCTCGCAGCTCGCAGCAGCGGTTAGTTTGCACTACCCGCCATGAGTTACGAGTTCGCATTCGTACCGCCGATCGCTCCTTCCCATGGCCAAGTTACGTGGGTGGACTTACGTGATCGTCAGTCAAGGACGTTCAAGATGTTTCAATTAGGAACACAATGGAGTATCAGTGGGTGACAGCAAAAAAATTAGAGGCGGTCGTTTGAACTTCGTACTTAATAAAATTATTTGTGCTTCTAATCACTCAATTACAAATGGAAAATCAAATTCTGATCAGTGCGAAATGTCAATAGCACATTTTATTTGAATAGGTACCTCGAAATATTTACCCTTTTATCTTTTCCGCAAGCACTTAGTATTATTTGTAGGAAAATTATGATAAATAGGGCATTTTAACTCAAAGGTACGAGGTAAGCCTAAGAATATTAATATAATAATTTATCCCTTATCGTTTTTTTATCCATTTTTAGAGATTCATGCCGGAAAATGAATGTTCACCTTTCCAGCACGAAAAAGGCGCTTATATTTTAAGTAGTGCGTAGAAACTCGTGAGCTATAAAGCGTGAGTTTCTTTTCTTCACGAGTTTTCTCGCTGGTAGAGAAGAAAAGTTGTATGTTACACACTATATTAGAATTCTAGACTACTTCGCTAGTCAGCATTCACAGAAAAAATAACTTTGTTCACTTGTTGAACAAATAACAATTATTTATATGGGTGATTGGGCAGGCATTACCTACACGAAGTCAACATTTCTTTCCATAAACAAATAAGCATTAAGATGAAACCAACTTCGAATAAAAGTCCATTCTACCATGACTTTCTTCACATTTTTTCCTATTACCTAAATATTCATCCCAGGCGACACAAAGTTTCCAAGTTAATTCATTTACTGCACTATCTACAGTTTCAACGTCATTGCACTGAGAAAAATGCCCATCATAAATGACGTGAATTCAGATTAAAATAAGATGGATTCACTTAAAGCACGGAGTATACTGATATCATCAAAAAGTACGATGATACTACTGTTGCTGATGATAACGGTATTTAAGATGACATGTCACCATACCTTTGGTAGGACGAGCATACAATATTTTTTATATTGTATGCTCGTCCTACAATATAAAATATTGTATGCTCGTTCCTACTACTTATGGTTACTGTCATTGTACATCGAGTTATATCCTATTATTTTTCCTACTATTTCTCGATGACATCCTCTTATGTCAAAAAATATAATATTCTTTCATTATATCTCAAGTTATGTCCTATTATTTTTCGTACTATTTATTGATGACTTCCTCATATCTCCAGTTAGGTCCTAATATTTTTCCTACTATTTAGAAATTATTTCCTCATATATTCGGTTGTTTCCTACTATTTATCGGTGACTTCCTAATATCCTCAGTGAAGTCCTACTAATTAAAATATACTTTTCTCGCATTTCGGGTTAAATCCTACTATTTAGCAACGATTTCCTCATATCTCCGGTTATATCCTATTACTTTACGTGCTATTTATTATTACATCCTCTTACCTTGGGTTATCCTAGTACAGTCGCCATCAGATATACTGTAGCAGAAAAGGTGATCAAATACTTCTGAACAGTTTAAAATATCAATAAATTCCATACACTTCGTTTACACTTTGTATGGAATTTATTGATATTTAAACTGTTCAGAAGTATTTGATCACCTTTTCTGCTACAGTATATCTGATGGCGCCTGTACTAGGATAACCCAAGGTAAGAGGATGTACCTAATAATAAATAGTAGGTACGTAAAGTAATAGGATATAACCGGAGATATGAGGAAATCGTTGCTAAATTGTAGGATCTTACCCAAAACACAAGAAAAGTCTATTTTAATTGGTTGGACTTAACTAAGGATATGAGTCACCTTATTTGCTACAATATATCTAAAGACGACTGTACCTACTACTTCTTTCTTACCTAATTCACATTCCTAAAATATAAAAAAGAGGATCGCGCATAAGTAAAAAATAACAATTTAAAGCATGTGAAATATAGAAAAAGTAATAGGTACCTTCATAACTTGGCAATATGCAATTGCATTAAAAACTTAAAGAGAACAGGAAGACACGTGTATAAAAAAACAGAAATAGTAATCAAGAGTAATTTTATTTATTTTTGAAAGTAACTTTAATTATTGCAATATCAATATTTCTTTTTGAAAGTAAGTAACGTTTATTTTTACAATATTATTTTTTTACTTTTATATAAGTAATTATTTATTAATAAATGTAATGTACAACAGAAAAAAAGACACCAAAAATAATGTACCTACCTATTCGCAAATTGAGCACATAATAGTACTTAATTATAATAACACAGGCTTATCATTATGGTGAACAACTTTTACTTTGGGCACAACATAATTCGACGAAATTTACTTAAGGTGGTACCCTGAGCGAAAGTGGTGCAGCGGTGAATTATATTTAATATTATAATTCTAATACACAATTTTTAAAAATATTTATCGTGGAGATTTTAGGGCCCACAGTCTAGTATTTTTAGACGGTATCTTTACATTTCCTCGTAGTCACTGCTAGAAGTAGATAGTAAAACTGCTAAAAGTGGCCGTTTTTGACTTTTTTTTTGATTTGCTATCTACTTCTACGAATGACTACGAGGGCATGTAGTGATACCTTCTAAAAATACTAGACCAAGGGCCCTAAAATCTCCACGATAAACATTTTTAAAATAATTTTCTATTAATAACTTATTAAATAAAAACCTCTGAGGGCGCCACTTTCGGTCATACAACCGCCTTAAGTAGCAGCAGTTTTTTTCGATTTCAGAGTTTACCCGATAGTAAAAGTTATTTAATGGATGAGTACAATGCCCCCCTTTCGGCTTAATACACTATGCTTATAATCCCGTACCTTTATGCTTATAACAATCACAGTATTTGTCAAAAATAATTTACATAGTTGAAAATAAATACCTATTTAGCATGTCACAACTTACTTACGTACCTAATTATACTCATGACACTAAGAACAATCTTTAGGAAAATCCATAAAATATGCAAAATAATTTAATAAGTAAAATCATGATTCGCTTTCAATGACTTAAGATAAGAACCACCCAGCATTCTGCAAGATACTGTGGGTTACACCCACCGTCTCCGTCAAATCCTTCCAATATTTCTGCTCGTGATGTTTGCCAATCTTTCCTGGAGCGACGGGCAGGAGCCGCAGGAGGTATGTTAAATAAGCAACCGAGGAGTAATATGACAGCAATGAAATTTAGTCTCTGGTTTTGTATCTGAAAAAAAATGCTTATTGTATATAATACTACACATTATTATTAATTTATTTTTTTGTCAAACGAGGACAGACCAGAATAATTACATAAATCCTTACCGTCACAAACTGCTAGTGTGTCTGTTATTTTTTTGCGAAGAAACTTGTGCTTTGTGGTGTTCAGCTTCTGCCGGGCAGCTTTTAAATGGTGTCAGATGAAGCTTCGAAGCTGTCGAGACCGCCGGATTTTAAGCTAAAATCAAACATGTAATTTGTGATAAGAATTCAATGTTTTAGGTCCATTTCAATGGCAATAATATGATCATTTGATTTTTTCCTTCAAATGATAAGTACACTTTATATGAAGAGAAACTTAAAATTTACCCCAAATAGGTACGTTTTTTTGTCCTCCAAAATGATACGTTTTATATAAAAAGTTAATTTTCTTCCCCCCCAATAAAGTGTGCACGCGCACGCGCACAACATAGGATTGGCAACTTACCTTCAAAACGTTGTATATAAGTATTGAGCTAGATTCCATTATTTTAGGAAGTCATGAGTTGCTTTATCCATAAGTATTGCACTTTGCACTCACTCACATTTAAAAAAATAGTCAAATATAAATTAATTCTGTACACGCTAAAAACTGTCCTTGCGACTCTGCGACTTCGACTGACTGAATGGAGAGAATATACAAAACGAACGACAAGTCGATGAGTAATGAACGGCGAATTTACGTGCTGTCATCGTATTTTTTAGGAATCATACAAAAATTGATGCAAACTCTTAAATAAGTTTCTGTAATCGTATTTTTGTAGGATTCATTTTAATTTTGATACTATAAGGGGACGTCATCGTATTCTAGATGCTTCTTCTCAAAAACTATGACAACTTTTTATGGAAGGTGGCACTTTCATTGTGATTTAGAATTATAATCTTATTTATAGATTATCATACATATTAATAGGACAGTGGGCTATTTTCTATTACATAATGTTATAATATTAAGAAGATAATATTATTTTTGATGACCAATTTTTACGATATAATATTTTGGCCAAAACTCTTATATAAGTTTCTGTAATCGTATTTTTGTAGGATTCATTTTAAATTTTGATGCCAATTCCTTATATTTTAAGTGAAGGTAATCTCAAAATAAAAGGAACTAGCACATAATTTTATCATACTACTATAAGGGGACGTCATCGTATTCTAGAGATGCTTCTTCTCAAATACTATGACATCTTTTTATGGAAGGTGGCACTTTCATTGTGATTTAGAATTATAATCTTATTTATAGATTATCATACATATTTATAGGACAGTGGGCTATTTTCTATTACATAGTGTTATAATATTAAGAAGATAATATTATTTTTGATGACCAATTTTTACGATGATAAGTGTCATAATATTGCCTTATTTAACCATATAATTTGACTACATCATAACATGTTTCAAGATAGCGTTATATAAACCTATTATTTCCTTATTTTAGGACAACGCACTTAATTTAAACGTACGCCACGATATTTTAAGATTACCCCAAAATGACATTTTTCTCAGTGTGCTTGTTCGCTAATGCAAACTGAGAGAAGTGAAATTGCATTTTCATATCGTTGGCCACATAAACGTGGTACAAGAAATAGCAACACATGGCTCGCATACTCTTACCAAGAATCAAAACATTTTAGGTTTTTAGGTGTATTTAATTTGTGGAAAACTAACAGAAGAATAAGTATTGAAAAACTTAAGAATGGAAAATGAAGATGATTTATTACAAAAGATAATTTACATTTGCCTGTTCTGGGCAACAAGGACTTATTTTTCCAAAAAAGCGAATTGATTGAATTCGTAATATTATGTTTTTTTTTACAAAAACGATCTAAAGGTACTCAAACTTGGTACCTACCTAATTATATTCAGTAACTATATTGAGCATATCTCTTGTTTACACTTGTTTTCTTTAACTGTCATGTGAAAGAGTAAAGTGGGCTTAAGTGCGACAGTTTTCGCTGGAGCGTCCAAGCCCTGTGGGCTTGCGTGGGCGAACAACTGCCGCTCATTCATGGAGTAGAATGAATGGAATATGTGAACCGCTATCAATATCAATTTACATACGATTTTCATTCACTATGTTGTGGTATTTGAAGTTCTAAAAAGGCGAATTAGCATTTGGGATTGATGCAAGAGCGCACACAATAAACGATCGAGTGTCAAGTGCTTTGTTGCTGTCGAAATAGTTGGGAGTGTTAACTTGGTATTGAAACAAAAGATAAAATGTTAATTAGATTTATACTTTTTGATTGATTACGACACTGTGGTTGTTTCTTCCGTGTGCCTGTTTTCGTATTTTCTATTTGTCTTCAATTTGATGAAAGTTTATTGAATAAATTTAAGAGGTTTGAAGTTAATTAAGACACTGTTACTCGTAAATTAACCAAATAACACAACAATAACTTATTTGTAAACAAGATTACCTAATATTTCAGTACCTACCATTTGTGTGTCGAGCAGTTGTCCCGCTTATATGTACCAGATAAGTATTTGCGTATTCGTTCTAATCGTAGACACCGGCTTTTCGCAACACCCCAATGTCGCGCAGTGGCACGGGCAAAGTCCCCACTTTGTCGTATGCAAAACGCACTTAACTCAGTCTTGTCAGCTTATCCTGATTTCGATGTATTTGTCGATAATGCGAAATTATTTCTATCTCAATGTGATATTGTAAATTTTGATTAGAGCATAATTATGTAATTGGGCATAAGCCCGTTTAATTATGATAAATAAAATAATAAATAATAAAATTAGTAGATTATACAACAAGTGAAAAAAAGGGAATTTAGTTCGAGGGACTAGTTGGATCCCGAGAGCAGCGAAGGATTACAGAGTTGAATCCCGAGCGTAGCGAGGGATTCAAAAGTAGAATCCTGAGCGAAGCGAGGGATACAAAGGACCGAGATGAAATTTTTTTTTCACGAGTTGTGTACTCTACTTTTTACCATTGACTGCGAGAAAACAAATAGCAGTAAGTACTTAATACCTATAATAGTTATCACATTTTGATTATTTAGGTAATCAGTAATATTTAAACATTAGAAAATATTGATACTAGAAGTTTTCCAATGACATAAAACAACCACGCTAAGAGAATTACATGATCAGTTTGGCATCAGTCCATTTCATCAGTTTGTATAAATTAAAATTAAATTAAAATCATTTATTTTCAGATATCATAGATCCAGATCTGTTAGTAAAACAATAATAGGAAAAAAAAATACTTAGGTGCTATGTTAGTATACATGGAGAATTAATTTAAATAATAGAAATGTCAAAAAATAAATTCAAATTCAATTCATAATGTCAAAAAATTACATTCAGTTTGATTATTAAAATTAATATTGTTAACAATGTCTAGTAAAATGTCAATTAATGCGATATACTGATTCTGCCTTAGGATTAATCAGGGCGGAAACCCAGTGCCTCTGTAAATGACTGTCAGGTCTGTTAGCTAGCAAACTTGTTATGCCGCTGGGGCCGCCAAGCATTCTACCTCTGACAGATGAAATTTTGTTGCGCAATACAGCGTGAAAGTCGTTCACATGTGCATCTGCAAACATGCCAGAAGCACTGCAGAATCTAGGCAGGCCCATCAACATCCTGAACAAGTTGTTGTATAGAACGCGCAGGGCGCTGAACGCTTTTTGAGTATATACCGACCACAGGCCGCCTGTGTAAAATGATTGACAGAATGTCTTGAACAAGGTGATTTTTACATCAGCTGTGCATTGTGCGAACCTGCGAGCCAGCATATTACCTCTGACAGCCAGCGCCCTACGCTCCCTCTCTATGTCACTATCGTCACTAAGGTCCGGAGTGACCACATGACCCAGATATTTAAAACTGTTTACCCTCACAAGTTCACTACCATATAGCTTGAGGGGCGGCACAAAACCGGGGGAGATACTACGCGATGTAAAAACCATTATCTCACTCTTTTTGCAGTTATATACGAGACCGTGGCCTTCAGCGTAGTTCTCGCAGACACGCAGTAAATCCCGCAGCGCACACACCGACGGACTCAGCAGCACCATGTCGTCCGCGTAGCTGATGTTATTGATCATGCGACCGTCTATGGAGCACCCCGCATGCATGCTGCTGAGCCCAACGATCAGTTGGTCTATGTACAAGCTGAACAATTTTGGCGAGGTTAATCCGCCCTGTCTTACGCCACATTCCATTTTATAGGAGTCCGACATCGCTCTCCCCCATCTCACAAAGTTCTCCTGATGACCGTACCAATGTTGAAAGAGATTGACTAGCTCCTCAGGAAATCCAGTTGCTGCTAGTTTTTGCCATAGTATCTTATAAGACACCAGGTCGAAAGCCTTTGTAAGATCGAGGAAACAGCCATATACAGGTGTGTTCCTTTGCAAGTAATACCTGACGGTCTCCTTGAGAACAAATATGGCACTCTCAGTGGACAATCCCTTCCGGAAGCCAAATTGCGCTTCATGTAGATGTAAGTATTTGTCCAGTTGTTTGTCAAGAAGCCCATCAAGCACCTTAGCTGTCACTGTAGCCAACGATATCGGTCTATAGTTACTTGAGTGGGATAAATCCCGCGTTTTATTTTTGATAATGGGAACTACTAAAGTCTTTATAAGGTCATGGGGCAGGTAAGAATGACGTATACACAAATTATACAAAATACTCAGCAATCTTGGCAAGTGAACACCCGCATGTTTAAAGTGCTCAATGCTGAGCCCGTTGTGACCAGGCGACTTACCTCTGCTCATGTTATTAATTATGTCACGCACATTTTGTGCAGAGAAGTAAACGAGGGTGCCGTCACGGCGCAGCTCTGCATTGAAATCCTTATTAACAGTGACGTTATCAACTGTTGGCAATGCCTGTACTTTAAAATGATGCATAAACAGGTCCGCAATATCCTTCTGGTTACTCACCCCCTCAATGCTCGCAGGCAGGCCAGGATTAGAATTTAAGGCCTTTGTGCTTCCCCAAAATTTAGAAAAATCTTTATTCTTGTGCTGCATGGCAATGATGTCCATTTTAATTTTGTTTTGATTTTTTAAACTTTATATAGAGTATAGACTTTGAATTTTTACAGAGTGAAGATCGTACCAGACTGATGGAATGGACTGATGCAAGATTGAACATATAATCTCCCTCTTATATATAGAAAAGAATCCAAAGATGAGACACTAAAAAGGACCTAATTAATTTGGCGGGATATTTTTTTAGAAATGAATCCAAACATAAGACACTAAAAAGAACCTAAATGAAATTGGCGGGATATTCTTTTTTAATTTATTTGTATGGCTATGGCCTTATCTATGGAATAGCTCCATACTCTCAGGACGTTTTGTTTTTTTTCTACATAATTCATACGATGCGCGCTTGTTCCAAATTCAAAATATTTTTATTCACTCGGTGAATAAAACAGCGTTTTATTCACTCTTATCGTTGAATTAAACGCACTTTTTTGAGTGGCGATGGTAAATAATAAATTATTTACTTATTGACGTAGAATAATAGACTTACATACAATAGTAATTATGCTTGATGTTTCCGTTTACAGGTGACTTAAATGTCTAAACATTTCATCCTTAAAATGTTTAACCCTTGTTACTACGGAAGGAAGAAACATGACGTGTGGGTGCGATTACGTTATCGCCGGAGAAATTAAATTAACAATCTCATTTGAGTACGGTGAGGCATCAATTACTTTTTATCCGGTCACTAAGCAGGACGTGTACTGTATTTTTAACACAGTAATTGTCGCAACGAAGTGTCGTAAAACAACGAAGAAAAATCTACTGACAGTCGCGGTCGTCGCAATTATGAAAAATTACGATTAGATTCAATTAACTAACCTCTATGGTCCACGAGAATAGATGCGTGCACGAATTATGGTCATTTACGAATTAGAGGGCAAGAATTGCTTCAATTTTTTTATTAGGCTGCTCTTGATTTGAGACTAATCGATACACGGGCTCAATTGGAGGATAATGCAGTCGGATAGGGAAAATTAGACTAGGACGAAAATTAATGCGTTCAATTCATGTTACTTTTTTATCAACACCGGTATAAGTAATTGATGTAAATTGTGTTGCTCTGCGGGTGCGCTGTAGCAAAACGGTAAAAATATTTATGCTGGTTCTGCCAAAATAATTTTGCATTCATTTTTGTACAAGTTTTTCACCAGTCTAAATTTCCCTGTTCATTCACAAAAAGATGAAGTTTTATGAAACTAATTATGTACCAATCGGTCTTGTGCCATTCCATTACTATAAAAAAACATTACAAAGATTTTATACGTTACCTACGAACAAAGATTTCATTTTTGTACAAGTTTTCCACCAGCCTAAATTTCCCTTTTCATTCACTTAAAGATGAAGTTTTATGAAACAAATTATGTAGGTACCTATCGGTCTTGTGCCATTCCATTACTATATAAAAAACATTACAAAGATATTATACGCTACCTACGAACAAAGATACTACGTTACCACCGCTTCGCTATGAAAAATATAACACCACATTGTGTAGGTAGTCTGCGATCCACCCCTATATTAATGCAACTGTCGCGTTTTTATAAAAAAACAGCAATATGCTTGTTTGCTTAATAAAACAAAAAATAATAAAATATCTGTAAACAGAATTAACTTATCAATTGAATACCAACCTTATAACATGGGTGGTAAAGTTCTAAATCCGTTTAATCTACTGCTGCGCCTTTCGTTAATCATCTTTGACGCCCTTCTCTTTACTAATTTGTTCCAAATTAAATTCAACAAGAGTTCATGAACTTCGCATAGTTCGAGTTACATTTACGCTTAGTTAAGAGTTTTGCTAAATTTGAAGTTTAAGATGCAATTTCGTTGCTTTGTAATTAATTAACGCTATTCCTTAAGTTTATACTAAGCACTTAAAAGTTACATAATTTAGTTATATTAAAACAATTAATGGGAATTTAGGTTATTACCTAACCTATGAAATGATATCGTTGCTCACGAGCGAAACTAGCTTTTTAGACCTATGTATCCTGCTTATGCGTACGAAGTTTCATTAAAATCAGTTCATTCATTTCGAAAAATAAGGACTTGAAAGTTTGTATGAAATGCCGTGACGAATCAACGCTCTTAAAGTTAGGTACACATCGCGTTTAAGGAATTCACTATCTGTTTATGATATTTTATAATCTAAAGAATTTATTGATCCTCATCTACAAGGTGTTCGGAAATAGCCTTATAAAACCGAATATGGTAGATAGGATGGGAACCATGCATACAACCCCGGAAAATGAAAGTGAAAGTGAAAGTGAAATAAGCTTTATTCAAATAAACTTAATTATTAAGTACTTTTGAATCGTCTATATTTTCCTACCACCCGTTCCAGACTTTTTTAGCTGACAAGAAGAACGGGCGCAAGAAACTTATCAGCTGTAACAGCCATAAGTAACGATATTTACAAACTTGAATATATCGTTACCAGGGTAACATAACATAATTACAACAGGGTGACAGAATTATTGGCAACAACATAGACTTATTATATTTACTTATACTTATATAGACTTATTATAACAACATAGACTTATTATATTTACTTATACTTATATAGACTTATTATAACAACATAGACTTATTATAAATTAGTATAATCTCAGAAAACCATCACATGGCTGAGAAATTCCGTTCTTTTATTTGTATGGAAAATGACAACTAGACTGTTGATAATCAGTTCCATTAAAAGGCAAAAGCAAAATAAAATTTCGGTTGAGGGTGGCCATAAAAGTGGTAATTTTCAAGGTTTATAATAATATTCCCAGACTGTGTAGTACAACACCATCATCATCATCAGCCTATCATCGTCCACTGTTGGACATAGTCCTCTCCAAGTGCACGCCACCGAGCACGATCTGCGGCTATTCTCATCCGGCTTTGCCAGCCACCTTGCGAAGATCGTCGCTCCACCTTGTCTGAGGGCGTCCCACACAACGTTTACCGATACGCAGTCTCCACTCAAGAAGTCTTCTACCCCAACGGCCATCAGTTCTAAGGCTAATAGGGCCGGCCCATTGCCACTTCCGCTTGCTAATCCGGTGGGCTATGTTGATCACCTTAGTTAGAGAACTAAGGTGATTAAGGGTTTCGACAGAAGTCGAATCACCTCGTTCCGGACCCGATCTCTTAGGCAGCCATTACATGCTCATGCAAGCGTCATTCAATTCCATCAGTCATGAATTACGTTTGACTGATGGAAGAACAAATCAACTTCATGCACCCATCAGTCACTACATTACACGGTAGGTTAATCGTCAGTCACGGCCGTGACTGTGGTTAAACAGCAAAACCTACCGTGTAATGGATGCCTTAAGCTAGGGTTTCCTAGCATGACGGTGCCGTCATATTACGGCCGTAATTTAGAGGCGTAGAACGTTGTTTATATATGAAGACAAAATGGCGTTATCCTAGGAAACCCTAGCTTTAGAGAAAAGCCGAGCAGCCCTTTCATAGCTCGCTGACTTTAAATTTGTGAACCAGCCCTACGCTTCGGCTCCATATGTCATGATGGTACCCCATCTACCATATTCGGCTTTAGGGCTATTTTCAAACACGCTGTATACAGCAAGTGACTGGTTCTGGCACCTCGCCGGCTGCCTACTTATTTGACCCTTGGATCTCACCCACGACCTTTCAAAGGGCCGCTCTCTGCTCCCCACGCGATTGCGAAACACGGAGGAATTTGAACACCATCTGTCTTGTTGGTTAACTATAAATAATGGAAAACATTACAAACATTCAAGTTTGAACTTAAACATTGATAATTAATTAATATGCGAAAAAGAGAAGAAATCTATGCAAGAATATCAGACGAACACTTTATTCATTTTGTTTATTTGCCTCAGGAACAGGATTTTGATTAGGTACCTACACGTCGATTTTTGGCCAAGTTTATTTTAGTCTATTTTCACGTATTGATTAAAGAGCTGATTTTAGTAAGATTTCTATTTTTTTATTTTTAACTTTCAATTTTGAAATAATCCCGTGATCGACAAATTATAATCCCAAAATCCCGGGATCAGAAATAAGGGCCAGGATCCTGGCCCTTATATTGTATTATTGTATTGGAATGTTAGTCGATGGTGATCTACAACTTGTAATTACTGTAATCAAATATAATCAAGAACCTATTGATCATCGACAATAACTTTAAGTACCATTTATTTGAGTAGAGAATATTCCGTTTCATCTAGCTGGTCAAGGAAACATGAAGGAACCAGTATTTGACTGGTGATTGAATAGTATCCCAATGACTTATCACCATTGTCAGATAATAAAACGTTTACGACAGTGTTTTAATGAGGGAACAAAATACCACCATTAATTTTTGCCAAATGCATTTGCACCGAAAAGTTGTAGTGATCACAGTGGCATGGTAACCGGTATTGCAGTTCCGTTGCAGCCATAAATCATGGTGAAACAACTTAATCTGTGACACGCTGAACCGGGAGTTTTGCTGATCATATCTCAAAGATCTTGTCTCAAATACCGGTCGCAACCTTCTGTTCTGTAATGTTGTACTGTTGTTGTTGGAAAACAAAACAACTAAGGTTATATACAATACAATCAGTCGTACGATTCTCAAACCTTACTGCAAAGAGAATGCTAAGAACTGCTGAATTATGTTTTATTTTGGCTCTTTCCTTACCCCATCCTCATAGACTGAAATTAGGTTTTAATTATCATTACATTAAATTGAGATGTTAACTTACTTATATGTAGGTTGAGTATTTAGTTATTAAATTAGTTCACGAAATGTACAAAATCAGTTGATACTTATTTTATCCTCGTTTTCGACATTAAATGCTAATAATAACGAGCTTATTACTATTGAATATACCACAAAGGTTCCATACCAAGGAGACCTAGTAAAAAAATCCAGATCTTAAAAGAAAAAGTTTAGAATGCGCTACGCTACGAAGGTTTCATACCAAGAAGTTTTATACTCCCACTTTGAACTTTCCCCAGTCGTAGTCGGTCGTGACGAGAAAGCACCTGGCTGTACATGCAAACACACTCATTGCCAACGCACATAGCACATTAAAACTACATCTCTAATGTGGGAAATAACGGCCAATGCTCAAATTTTCAAACAAACATTATTGTACAGACAAAACAAACCATGCATGCTCACTCTCAAACCGTTTATTATTATTGGGTTAAAAATACATAGCCCGACATAAAGCACGTTTTTACAGTGCTGTTGGCTAATGAGAATCTTATATAAAAACTTAATTTGATTATTCTGCTTTTATGACGAATTTTCAAAGCTCACATAGGTACACACTTTTGTGCCGTGCACCATCCTATTGTTGTCCCAAATCTCTCCATATTATTGTTCACTACAAAACGCTGAATTCAATCTTCGCCCACTTCCATTAAAAGAAAATAGGAGCACTAAAGCTTTTAGGGAAATAACAACAGCAGTAACAAAACCTTAATTATATACCTATCTATTCTTTTAATAAGTTACATCTAAAAGTTCTAAAATAACTAATAAGCTAAGCTAATAATAAAGCTTATTAGAAAACATCGCGCGATTTTGATTACACTGCTGTTGCACAAGTTACTGACATAGCAACCTATTGAACAGCGTGGGTTAGGTATAACGAAAAGCGTCACAAGAGCGCGTACATATATACTGGGTCTTGATAGGCAATGAGGATCAGTAACGATTTTTGTTTAGTGGCTTATCAGAAAGCTTATGTCACCACACATGATTAACTTTGAAGTAATTTTTACGAAGCTATACGAGCTAAAACACTGTTATTTTGGGGGGTCATTATGACGTCATCGAGACGTACGCGAACCTTATGTCGTACGTGATAAACCACATATTGCATTGAGCTTGGCATTTCCTTTAAATTCCTTATAACTCAACCATTTCTAAACGGATTTCAAAAAATCATTCACTAAGTTTCATAGCTATGAATATGTTTTTATATTATACCAATAAAACTACAAATCTGTTACTGATCCTCATTTGGAACAATAATCGATCGACCTAGTTTAACAATAGTCAAGTGGTCAATGACTTTGCTTAGATAACGCATCGCCTTACAAATGACGTGATACCTGCAGTGACCACAGTGTAATGTACACTCACAGTACAGCTAGGTGCACCGCAATGAGGTCAGGTGCGCCAGCGCAGACTGGCCGGCGCGACGCGCAATGTCGTGTACTCGTGTCTATATTGTACACTGGTATAAACAAAGCTTTTTAATCTAAAAAAGTGACTCTTGAATTCTTTCCTATGGCTCTAAATAGGATTTTTAGTAAATAATGCAAGTATTGTGAGATCAGTGCAAATTAGCAAAATATGTTGGCCATAGAGGCCAACTAAAAATATTTACTTAAGTATAGTAAAATCTGCCTAAGACTTTAAACGTTCGTAGTAGGTACTTTTTTACGAGTTGTGATAGTAAGTGGATATTCATCATAAAATTATTTTAATAGGAAGAACTTATCTAAATTTGGCAAAACCGTAATGGATTTTTATTAAATTGAAAAAATAATCAAATGATTGGTGTTATTCATTCGCAATTTTGGGGTCTTTCGGAAAAGCCGCAAATGCAAAATCATTGAAATATGAATTTGTAGGAATACCTATCTATATAAACCAATAAGCAAGCGAACAAAACAAACATATGTTTGTAATATGATATTATAATTAGTAAGTGAAAAATCTGAGACCATTTGACGACGGCGAAATCACAATTTTATTCATCAGTATATTTGGTCTAGACAAAATATTTCCGCTGACTTGTCGCTATCTTCACAAGGATAACATAGTCTTTATTGTCTATTTTTTTGCTAATAAAAGTTTAACATTATTCACAATCTCAGTTTCATTAGTTGGTGAGATCAGTGAGACCACACATGCAGTAAATCCGCATCAAATTGAAATCTCAAAGATTATGCGAATAGCACTTTAATGACGCAGTTTTACAATCTAATATCCAATGTACTTCACTATCAGGGTTTTGGTTCCGTTAAATATTACTCTGTAGTTAGATCCTAAGACAGACTTTATGGTGCATAAAATGTTTTGTTTATGAACACATTATACGTCATTACAAGGCGAATGCCATTAACTTTGGCAGTCTTTCATTGCATCACTATAGCATAGTAAGTATTACCACAAAAATATTAACTACAATCCGGTAATGCACTTATAGTCGATGTAGCTGAGTTATAATATAAATAAGAGCTAAGTATCTACTATCTAGTACCTACTTACACACTATATTTTACTCTTCATTAAGGTGGCCCTCAGAGGTTTTTATTATTAATAAATTAGAATTATTAATAAAAAAGATTTTGATAAAACATTGCGTAAAATTTTAGCCTAGTATTTTTATGAGGTAGAAGTAGATACCTAGCAAATATGCTAAAAACTACCTCTTTTAGTATGACTACGAGGGTATAAATGTAATGATACCTTCTAAAATATTTTCCACATAAAAATTGAAATTTTGTAATATAGTTACAATATTAAATACAATGGGGTTGGTAAACTTTTTCGAAGAGAATTGTTTTATATTTTTTTTTTGATAGCACAAGTTTGAAGAATAAAGAAAATAACATTATGATTTTTTTATTTTACCTTGTTAACTAAATATTTTTTTATATTATTATCGCGATACAATATCAAACATACGGCTGAACACGAAGTTCCTTTGCATTTACTGATTTAAAAAACTGATTGACAGATTTGACAGACAGGTGACAAAGAGTAATCATACCTTTGTTTTTTTTGTTTTGAGCAACAACATACAAAATCTTTGGAGCAAAGGTATAACCTACGCATACAGCCGTAATAGTGATTTATTGTACTATGCTGTAAATTTACGAACAATTAAAAAAATTAAGTATTAAATTAAAATGAAGCATTATAAAAATTCCGCAATTTGTTATTCCTGATTCCAAAGCCAAAAGCTACCAGAAAATATATAATTCACAACAGTTTTGAAAAAGTTTACCAACCCCATTGACCGCAGTGCCACTTTCGGTCAGGGTACCGTCTCTAATCAAGTTCTTGAAAAAGTTTAAAATATGATAGCATCTACATCTCTAATTGGGTTAAATTGGAAGGACAAAGAGAAGAGGTTATCATAATTACTTTTCGTTGAAGCTTTACATTTACAAAGAAGACAAAATAAAAACTAACTTATCAAAAAAAAACAAAAAAATTGCAAACTATAGATTAGCATAGGGGGCGATTTTTAAGAATCCAAAACATTTTAGAAAGATCTAAACATACTTTCATCTGTGGTGTTAAGAAAAAAGAAAATGAGTATTTTTTTGAAAAAAAATAGTTTTGCACACCTATTGGTTCAAAACATTTACTTTTTCTACTCATCTCCCTTTACATGGCAACATTTTCTTGCCTTTAAACTTCGCAACACACAGATCATATCTTACTAACAGACATTCCTTAACACTTACTAAGTATAGAACATTAGACATAATTTAGGGCAGACTTCCCGCTACTTCCTCTCTGCGTCCTCCCTCAGTCCATTATAGTTATTTATCACTTAAAATCCTACCCATTTAAAGTCGGAAATCTGAATCAATCATCTTACAACTACATTAGGATTGACATAGGTCCTTTTAGGCGTTAGCCGTGTCGTGAAGGTCATCTTTTAGCGGATTGGTTTGTATGAAAATAAATATTTGGTAAAACTAACTGAATTTCTGAAAATGCTCTGAAAAAATGAGGTGTAGATTTTTTTATCAACACACTTGCTGATGTTTTTAATGTTCATGAATATAGAATTTAATAAATTCTTTCAGTAATATTGCAAATAAATAAATCGAGGTGGCTATACGAATAAAACTGAAAAACTAATTTACATCTGGCAAAAAAATATGGTTTATTGTAAAGAGCATAAATAAACTTAATAAACGTCCAACGAATAAATCAGTTAGCAAAACCGTGCAATAAAGATCTATTTACGCATTCCACATAAATCAATTCAAACAAATATTTTTCACTAGAGTCGTTTTTCTTCAATGTTTGCCCCAATTTTAATTTACATTTATTTTTGTCGTAAAAGAACTAATAAACTTCGGGCTATAAATATATTCATTAACATTAAGCATACGAATTATGCGTGCAAGCTTCAATCTGATTTTCAATAATACGGAATTGCTTAATACAATCGTAAGGGTTACAAACCGATAGATAACAAAACTATCAGCTATTGGATTATTGGAACCCACCCACGCGGCCATTTGCAAGTCGGCAGAGGAAGCAATCATGGCCATTATCATCTACGCATATTGAAGGCGAAACCCCGGAAGAAAGCGGGTGGCAAATTTATGATACCTCATTCAGAACATGAATTTACTAGGCAAATGAACTCTGTGATAAATTTCTGCCACGTGGCTGGTGTCGCTAAGCATCATTTGGCAGATGCGATGCACTTGGGACCAATGTGTCCACTTACAGAGACGTTAGCGTCGGGTTGAGAGCAGCAAGAACTGTGGATAGATAGAGGAAATGTTTTATGGCAAATTGTTGGGGAACGGTAAAGCCAATCTGAATAATATCCTGGAAAAATCTCATACGTAGAATACAAATATAGATAGAATATCATTGTCATCAATAAAGGTCATACGAAAGTTTTAAAGCAAATTGTCGATTCCTCATTTGGGGGATTTACTTAGGTATTCTATGAAAGCTTCATTTTAAAATTATTTCGTTCGAAAAAGCTTAGGTTAGTGTGTAGCTCCACAAAGTGCCAAAGTGGTAAGCTCAAATCAAAACTGATAATGAGGCTAAATAATAATGATAGGAAAAACTATGACATAGCAAAGCAACCCATGTGGGTGATTTAACAGGTCAGAAATCGCGGCAGGTCAACCGGACAGATAGATCGTCTTCGGCCCAAGACTATTTAGATTAGCAGAAGCATCATGGCGGAATTGGTTGCGTCCGGCCTGCCCACGTGCGCCCACGCTTACACAAATCTGTTGCACAGTGCAGTTTACGAAAACAATTTGTGTCTATTGTAACGAGCGTTGTTTATGGTAGTGGAAAGTGAAGTGTGAAAAAGTATGTGGAAAACCACAATTGATTCCAAGTGAAAATGTGTTTAGAATTTCACGGGTCCACGTAACTTAAGAACCAAAATGTGAGCATGAGCAGTCGTGACTCGTGAGTCAGTGGCATTCCTGTCTTTATTGCATCATTACTTCAAAGCTCACCGATAAAGGTTCAATGCTATGCTGGTGTTACGTAGGTATGTGCAACTACTGGAAGATAGTTATCATTCTTATCAAAATTGCACAACGGCAACATCTATAACCCAATGATTATTTTATCTCTTACAACTTATTAATTTATGATAATGATGAGTTTAATCTCCCAGCATCAACTAATCTCAATGTAGGTACCTACCTACCAATAATACTTATGATCCTTGCCAAAAAATAATGTTCTCGTCATTTAAATTTTGAAAATCAAAATCTAGTTTAGACAAAGCTACTCTAAATTCCATAACAGCATGCCGCACGTTACGATTCATAAATTCTCAGGTGTAATGGTATCACATTACAGTTCCACCAAAGCACATTAACACACGAACCTCAGAACAAGGACCTCATTAGGTAGTTGCTACTATCTACAATTTGTGCGGTCTGTTATTGGATTGTCAGCAATTTGCTGACAGCAAAAAGTGGTTATGTATCTTGTATTAATATCTTGTGGTTATGTATTTTGTATTAACCAATCCTAGACCATTAAAAGCATTGTCGAGATATTTGTTGATTAATTGTTCATACGTGGTATATTTTAAATTAATAAAATACTCCAATTTATTTATAATGCCTTCTAGCTCCTCCTAGTTTTAAAAGCATGCCCTTTCACTCAAATTAAGCACAATCATGCCACACTGTCGGTGTCTTCGGACAAATTAAAAGTACCTACCCATCCCAGAGTTAAAATTTCTTTCATTTTAATACCAGTTTTCGCTTTCATCAGTATTATAAATTATCTGATATTCCGTCCACCAGTAAACCAGTGCAAACCAATGCAAATCGATTCCAATTATGCTCTAAGCGGCCTGGATGCAAAACGTACATTTCAAAATACATAGTAATCTCGTAAAGTGGTAAATTGGCCGGTGAAACATGATTCTAGCAACATCACATTCTCGGTTCTCCACTGGCACTCCGTTTAATAAACGATAAATCTACATCCATTAAAAGCTATGTATTAACTGACATTAAGCAAGACGTTATTTATAGTGATAGAAATGAAATAGATGTTGAGGACAAAGTATGCAAACGTTGATTTATTTATAACATTAAATGTAAGCCAAGGGATGATGAAAAGTAATGATGCTAAATAACCTGTAACATACTGAGTAATGCATTCATAATTGCACGAGCTAAGTATTTGTCAGAATTATCATCACCAAAAATAGCGATTTAACATTATTGATCAAATATGTGATTATAAAATAGTGCAAATTTATAGATACCTAGCTAAAAATCGATAAAATCTGATAAACATGGCGATCACCAGAAAATGAGCTTATTAGTTATAATATCATTCGACTTTTACCACTGCAAGATCATGAACTAGAATTGGACAAAGTACTTACCAGTTCTATATCCGGCATTGGAGAGATAGGTGGCGAATGTGTTGGTCTCGTGCGTGGCCTGCCATTGTGGCGAAGAACAGTTGTCGTTGTTTGTGTACACGTTGTGGTTGTGCACGTAAACGCCCGTAAGAAGGGAACTCCTGAAATAAAAACTCATTGTAATGCGAACATTAATGAAAAATTTCCTAACTACATATTCTGTGGCAAGAAAGAGGCATCGCATGTCAGTTGTGCAAGTCATGAGATCATGCATCTTGAGTTGAGTCAAAACAATAAACTCAGAAGATTAATATTTTGATGAAAATAGAGTCATGGTCTTACCTTGACGGACAACACATAGGCGTAGTAGTATACGCATGTCGGAATTCTGCTCCCGCACTCCTTATAGCCTTCATTGTCCTCGGCATAAAGTTCAAACTCCCCAGTTCAACATCCTGATCGTCCGTTAGGATCAAAATTATATTTGGCTTTCTCTCTCTCGGTTGGGGGTAAGGGATATAGCCACCACTTTGCCATTTATTGGCCATTCGCAATCTGGACCTTGTAGTATTTTCCCTTACTGGGAGAGCGTGACTTCGATCTTGCATCTTACTATGATTAGGCCCGCGCACTGGATTATTGTCACTGTTACTTCTGTTCCATAGTTTTTCAGATTTACGAGGCTTGTCTTCTCTTTTAGAACTGAAAGTATCAGCTGATTTATTATGTTCTTCGGTTGAATGGCTAGCTGATAGTTTCCTTCGATCGCGTCTCGTTTCGTGTTCCCAATATCTTTGTCTATCACTTCGATATTTAGAGCTATTTCTGTGTCTGAAATACCTTCTATCTGGGATATCAGTTAGAGTGCCATTGAAAGTGGTGCGATTCCGATTGTTCTCCCTGTTTCTCAACATTCTTGCTCTGGAAGCACCTTCATCCTCCGTCGAGTCAATTTTAGCGGTGACTAACAAAAAATTCCATGTCAAAAGTATTGATATGAACTTAAAATTCATTTTGTCTTAACAAATAATATCTGTATCACAAAATTTTACTTCTTTGAAGTTTGTTTGAGTAATTATTTATTTTAAGACATTTATTGATGGTAACGAGAACCAGCTTCGTATGCAACGCAGCATCTTGCTCCACAATCTGAAACAAACGAAAATAATTTCAAATTCATAATCTCAAAACACAAGCATATTTTATAAGCCGTCGTATAAAATAACAATATTTTAGACGGTAGAGTAATTTACTAGTGACGCCTATTTCGTGTTTGAATGGCATTCCATGTAAAAATTTAATATTGAAACTATATTTTGGTTGGCTAGTAATCGACATGGAGGGCATTTAATAGCAACCGAAGGCATCAATCGTGGACTGCTTTTAGCAGAATTGGTCGGGTCGGGCTACTGTAAATAAACTGTACGGTTCCGCGCGCCTGTCGAAATCGGCTTGATGTATTGACGCTGTTCATTATTTTAACCGCCAGCTTCCTACTCATTTAGCTCAAGATTAAATATTCCATTTAATTTCTGTATTTGGTGAACTTTGAAACATTGAAAACTGTTTTAATTCGAGCAAGTAACTAATTAATTCCAGGTATATTACGAGCACGTCTCAAATTGTGAATAATTTGATGACTTTTAATAAATTGAGATCACTGTAAAAGTTGTTTTCTACCAGATATTGAAAATATTTTCACCAATGCGCTTCGAAGAATACCCCGAAAATAGGTCTTATTTTTTTCTGACACGTTGTCTTTCTTGTCACGAAGATAACAATAATGTTATGTACGCTCTTGTTGCTTGCGTGCTTTAGTTACTTTAATTTTGTTGTATCCTGTTATTTTGCATCAATTTTCCCGTATTGTTCGGTAATATTCTATAGAAACAGGACACGTGCGATCCTAGATGGTGATTTATAGCCTTGGGTACTAGCAGTCTGCGGGGCCAGCAATGGATAGGGGCCGGGATTGGATCGATGGTTTATGTCGTCACTGCCGATGGGATGCATAGTTTACAAGTTTAGGTAAATTGCTCCAGTCATTTTGGTGAGTCCTGAAAGTTATGACAAACCTTTTCGTGATATGGTCATTTTCAAAGCAGTTCTGTACGAAACAACGAATTCATCTTTTATTTCTCAAAGAATTATAAATTATAAAGAAGGTTTGAATTATTAAGAAAGTCAATTCACAAGTAATTAAAAAACATTTTACTTCGTATTAAAGTGAATGATCCACGGTTTCTTGGATTTTAATATCCGTAAACTAAGCTAACTAAGAACTAAGTATGTTTTATGAAGTTAAACATTTCCTTTGCCGGAACAAAGCAAATATACTTCTAATTCAAGAATAACATTCCCTACTACCTTGTTCTTATGTAAATTTTGAGCAAGAACGTGAGTTCAGCGTGTCTCCTCAGCCATTTCGTTGAACAATTCATCAATATAAGTAAACATTTTACTTGTAAAACGTGCTCCTTCTTATTTATGAGATGAAAGCACGCTAGATTATTTACAATAACAATATTTCGCAAATAGTTGCTAAGCTATTATAAATATAAATATAAATAGTTGCTAGCCTGCGGCTCGGGCTGCAACCCACAGCCTTGTGTGTAATGAGCAACCTAAGCTAACTTGTCTCATAATGAACTAATTCGTACGTGTAAATAATAGTTGACGGTCCAAAGTGAGTAACTACTATTTTTTTTATGCAGGTACTTAAATTCAAATGACCGGAATATTTTTACAGTTATTTTGTAGTTTTTACAATTATTTTATTTCAGTTATTGCGGTTTTTACAAAACCTTTTATAAAAAAGTTTGAAATAAATTGGTTTATTGTAAGTAAGTAATGTATTTAATCTAGAACACAGTTCACTGTACAGTTAACTAAAACAATTATGTAGGTATGCTAAACCAGTCAAAACAACTTCAAATTAATTTACCACTTTGTATGTATGACACTCAATTCCCTAGCTAAGAGCCATAATGGCTGATTGCAACTGCAAAACAGGGTTGCCATTCTTATTTTAATAAAAATTTAATCGTAGGTACCATAATCACTTTCAACACACAATAAAGTGGAAAAATATTTAAAGAAAGTATTTTTTACGTTTACCAAAATTAGTTTTCTATTTGGATGCAACTTTTGGTTTGGCCTAAACTGCCTATTAATAAGTATTTTGCTAATACCTGTCCTACCCCTAAAACATCTGTCACCCAGACAGAATAGAATATCTATTGTTTGCATATTGTTTGAGATCGGTTGATGTTGACTTGCATCACCCTCCCTCCACGCAAATTCAAATCATATTCGTGTCAAACTCATAATACTACATTATGAGACAAGTTAGCTTAGGTTGCTCATTGCACACAAGGCTGTGGGTTGCAGCCCGAGCCGCAGGCGAGGGCTTAACTCAGCCGAGTGTGCAATAAGCAAGAGCTCACGAGTTTCATACGACGTTTTTCAACACATTTGCGAGGAAAAAACAAAGTAGTTTATCACACAGCAACAAATACGACAAAAACAAAATAATTATATTTATGGGAAAAGGCGCGCTTGTTTTTTTGTTGTTTTTTTTTCACACGCCCAACGCAAGAATACTTTGCGAACAAAGGGGTGAGGAGCATACAGCCTACTTCAAAATTATAATTTTAAGTGACATAATGCAAATATTTTAATTATTTATACCAAAATATTGTGAATTATGAATTATTTGATAATAATATATATTTATTTGACTTAATTAAGGACTTACACATTTATTTATTCCAAAAATTTATATGAATTTTCAGCAGCATAAAACCTCTTTGTTGTCAAAAAAAAAAATAACTGTATTACCCGGCTAAATTGGGAATGCTCTGTTTACTCGCATAGAACTTACAGTAAGGTACTAATTTAACTTTGTAGGGTTAATTCTATTACGAACTAGTGTTTTATATATTATTGCACGCGTTTGTTATAGCTCGGTTTATGGCCCTAAAAGCGATGTATTAGGGCTCACTTTACGAGCAAGTGTGTTGAAATAGTAGTTTATGATACAAGGTTGGTAAGGTGGTTTTAAAACGATTTTAACCGTCACGAGTTTTAAAAAACCTTAACAACCGTGTGCCATACTACGTTTTTCAATACATTTGCGAGAAAACATTATGTATTAATCTATACATATAATAAAACTGTAAATTCTAAATATTTGTGCGCGAATTACGCAAAAACCGCTAAACGAATTTTGATAGATTTTTCACAATTTATAGTAGATTGAGGTCCAACTTAAAATCTAAGCTATGTTAACGTTCGTAAACAAAAACGCACGGCGCCGGCGTGCGGTAAAATCAACTTTCCGCACGCTCGACTGTCATCGTAGACTTACATTTTCGAGCAACTGTATTGAGAAAGTTATTTTTCTAGGATCTTTGGCAACCGTAACAGACAGTATTACGCGATTGCAGGCAGCCACTGCACTAAGTGGCGAGAGCGCATAATTCTTCCTTACAGTTATAAGGCTATAGCAACGCATTTCTCATCATTGTAGTGGCAGTGCTTTGTGCATTTAACGAGCTGCAGATTTATATGGGTGACTACTGGGGACTGCAAATTTAGCATAACTAGGTACCTACTATTGAACAATTTATCTTTCAGGTCACTTTGATTAGAGTCTATTCTAGACTTGATAATCCTAATATTTTATTTCGCTGTCATCCTCTAATCTGTATAGACCTATTTCTACAATCGTTTAAATTAGTAAGTAAGTCATTCGTTACCGACAAAACTTATTTCAAGCTCGCTTGCTTTATCAGAGTTTTAGCTATACGCAAGCTTAAAGCTTCATTTGTCGGTATTCTAAACTTCTGAAGTCCCATTTATAATACCGTCCAGATATGTGAAAAGTATTTGAAAGGCGTGGTCGTCGGTCATTCGAACCCACCATCCACCATTATCTTGTATTGACCACGCTCCATCGAGGCGTGTAATGGCTGCAGATACCGACAAACCCATTACAAAACCAGCAACAACGAAGCTATTGAATTTTATTCTGTTTAGTGTACAGTCCAATTTAAAAGTGGAAGCTTTCATCAATAAACTTAACTTCACCAGTGTCAAGTGGCCTTACGATGGAAGACCGCTGATTAAAGTTATGGGTACACTACTGGTCTGCACTGTCGTATTTCTATCAACGCCCAATAGCGTCCGTTTTAAAGTACGTTATTTTGAGAAAGCTCGTTGAACGTATTGGTTTATGGCTTACTTCGGTTCAGAAGGGTTATTTTCGCAATCAATGTTAAACAATCCTTCAGATGTAATTTTATGTTTGGTTAGTTCTTATGCGAAAGTTTTTCGTCTAAGAGAGTAAAAAAGTAAGTAGTTAATCAAGAATTCGTATAAATATATTACCTAATCGACCTCAATTTAGGTATTCCAAAGTTTGGGCTACTGAGCAAGTAATCACTAAGTTTAGGCAATCTTGTGTAGAAACAGCATCGCAGGAACAAATTTCTCAAATGTTGAAAGCCTACTTCAAAATTATAATTTTAAATGATAAAATGCAAACAAAAAAGTATATTATTAATTTTCAGCAGCATAAAACCTCTTTGTTGTTACTAAAAAAAATAACTGTATTACCCGGCTAAATTGGGAATGCTCTGTTTACGCGCATAGAACTTGCAGTAAGTTTTATATAGCGTTTGTTATAGCTCGGTTTATGGCCCTATAAGCGATGTATTAGGGCTCACTTTACGAGCAAGTGTGTTGAAAAGTTCTATATAAAACCAAGAGATTTACTCAGTCACAGCTTATTCATTTAGAATTTGTCATTCAGACTGAAAATAGCATAATTTTGTTATTCAATTTCTTTAGCAAATTTGTTCACGTCATATAATAATGCAAGCAACCTACATATTTCCAAGATAGAGTGAACTGGGTAACTACTTATTGCTTGTTTGAAAATATTCACGTTACGTAATCGGCAAGCAAAAAGCGCTGGCTGTCCAGGAACTAGCTAACAAGACACCAGAATGATGTACGGCGGCAGCGCTGTACCGAAAGCTAAACATACGCCGAAAATAAAGCAAAAAGCGCTTTGCAGCGGGGGACACACGGAATGATTAATTCGAGACATTTGCATGGGCACGTTTGGTGCACTGACTAATAACAGCTGTAAATTGTCGACTAGGATCTTGCTACGTGACACCTGCAGCTGACGATCTAATTTTGGTGATCTAAAAAGGCAAGACTGAATATGAAAACCCTTTAAATGGTGATCAGCTGTATTTCATTTTTCATAGACCTATAATATTGTCCCTATCTATACTTTCCTTTCCTATCCTTATAACTATCCTTTCCTATCGTCGCTATTTATTTTCCAATTTGTAATTAATCCGTACCTAATTACTTACTGAAGTCCAACTTGCTTAGAATTTAACTTCACAGCAATTTCTAAATAGTTTGCGGCTTGTGGTTAAACGGCTTCTATGGCGGTATAATTTATTTGACGTTAATCTATAGGTAAGTTAATTTAATTGAGAACTTGTAGAGAGGCTTTTAGATGTAGCTGTTATTGGATTATACTTTTATGAGGTCTTTTATACGGTGATACTTAGATTTTTTTAAATTTTGGTAATATTAATTATTTTTAATCAGAATTTCTGATATGACCTAAACTAACAACGTTTTCACATAATTTAGCTTTGAAAGAGTTTGAAATCCGTTGTTTTGTTACTTAAACCTAACTTTTTATATTTCTTCTAACTTAACTTACTCTCTTTAGAACATTATATCAGTTATTTCACTAAAACTTGGTGACACTCACATGTAAAGAATTATTTATTAATTGGTTTGGTTCTGCAAATGCATGGGGATCAAAGATGAGGTAATTGTAAAATAACGACTCGAAGCATGCGATCCCCTCATTACGTGTTGTGAGCGATATCCTGTTTTATTTATTACACTTCCCTATCTCAACTGCGCTCTTTACTCTGTGGTTGATATGGTATCCAATAAATCACTGATACACGTACAGTCGGCGTCAGAAGTAAATGAACAATTTACTTTGTCACACCAACTATGCTTGGTTTATGTTTTACCGGTACCCTCTTAGAGCATTCATCTAAGGGTACCATAGTGGATGTCGCCAGTGTCAATTTCTTTCTGACTGTGCTTCACGGTATGCAGCCGTGTACGTTTGATCATAACAAAGTAAAACTAAGATTGTTTGTTTGTTCGTTACACTTTCACGTCATAACTACTCAAGCGATCGTCATGTTTTTTTTTTTATTTTTTTATTTTTTTTTATAATTTTGAGTTTTTGATAGTGACATGGTAGGTATTAAGTTTTCATTAACTTCTGATGTCGATTGTACTTAAGTTTCGAAAAGAAAACCGAAATCCCCAGAGGAGCGGTTTTCTCTTTAGCGACGGTCTTTAAATAGTCGCCAGTGTCCAAGGTCCAATTTATTAAGGTCTAGAATTTCTCCCGGACCGCAAACTTACGGTAAATTAGATGGTTTACCATTTACGTCGTTACGGTCATTTAGACAGGTTTTAGTGCGCAACTGGGATGTCCGATGTGCGTAGAGTTGCCAACCCTATGTAAGAAACTTCCTTAGCATTTGTATGAAAGATAGTATTGAGGGTGAATCAAGGCTACAGCAAATGAATGGAGCTTTTGGACGTTTAAATTATGCTTCGTTACAAAAGATATACCTAGTTAAGCCAAAACAGGTAACGTCTTTTTATTTCTCGAGCATAGGTATACTTTGCCAAAATACGTGCCGTCGTTTTGGTTGAAGATATAATTGTTCTTTGTTTCTACATAGTCTGAAAAGGTCATGACAGATGGTTTATGACTTGATTATAAAAAAGAGCAATTTAGTTGATTAAGTAGGTACCTAGATCTTGGATACAAATCGTAGGTAAGGTACGCACGACAACACGCTAGGTTAAACAGTTGAACTACGAAAACAGCTCTTATTACGTACGGCATAAAGGAGACCGCCTTTATGCCAAGGTCAACATGTATAGTCTGATGTGCTGCTGACTGTACATTAATAAGAAAAACAATACAGTGATAATTAACAAAGATAATCCGACATTAATCCACAGTAAAGTATGCTCATATGCCTAGGTATATCACTGGATTTAAATCGGCGGGTATTTGTAATATCGGCGAGTCTTTGCGATAATCCTAAGCTTTTGGAAAGGATTTAGAATCTGAATAAGTTTTCTAAATAATCCTAGCTATTTTCAGTTCTTGCCGGATTCCTATAGTTTCTTGGAATCTTCAACGCTGATCTAAGTTGAACCTATATTTCTCGCAGCTTAAGAACTGGCCGTGTAACATCATGGTGATGTCTATTATATGTACCCACAAGTAGTATCTATATGACATGAACTGACTATATGACCATTTTTTACTGTAATCAATGTTATACATGTATTGAAAAATCTTTCAAAAATATAGATTTCTGTAATACTTAAAACAAAACACTATAGACATTTTGCTAGGAAACTTTTTAATTTTTTGTAGGCATGCAGAGGAAAGCTCACCTTTCTTTTTAATTCAAAATCTCAAACGAGGTCAAAAGCCTGGAAATCCTTGTTGCCTCCAACTTGGCATCTTAAGCCGCGCCTCAAGACTTAGGTGGTAGAGTCACCAGACGTTCAGTTTATCTCGGAACTTTATTTTAGCGTCATTATCAATTTGCAAGATATGAAAAACCACTTATTATCACATATTTTTTGTCACTTTAGATGTGAAACATTTATTACCACATTGTCAGTTTAGATGTGATGTAAAACGACAACATAATTATTAGAGATTAACTCTGTTACTCATAATAAGAGGAAAAAACGTTTGCAGGCCATGTTGGGTTACTTAATAAAAAAACAGACTTCAAGTAACTACCATACGTCGTTTCTTAAACCGATCCCATAGTTATTTTTTTAATTTTATTAATAAATGCAAGTAAGTGTATATACTTACTTATAAATAAACACAGGGAGGAAATAAAAGGAAACAAAATACCATAGGCGTAGCCAGGCCAGTTTTTCGGGGGGAGTCGGGGCCAATTTAAAAAAAAACGTTTGACAGGTAAGTCTTTCTTCCGGGGAAGAGGGGGGGTTTGAACCCCCAAATCCCCCCCTCGCTACGCCCATGCAAAATACAAAGGGTTTTTCTCGTGGAAAAACGGAAAACCCTCGGGCGGTTGCGTATACCTACTACTTTCAACTTACTAATATGCTAATGTCAAGTTAGATAAGTACCTACATTTACGCGAACAAAGAACAATCAAAGGCTATTACATACAATTTTCCTTTTAGAAACGTAAACGAAGACCCCTCCAGACAGCTTAACCAAACTCATTAGAGCCCCGCGGTGTCTCACGCAATTGTTTCGACATAAACTATGATAAAACCGTGTTTAAACCCTACCCTACACGACTTGCCGACTTACGTAAGGCTTCCAACAAATCCAACATTTAAATAACGTAACAGTACGTAAATTCTTCTCTAATTTAGTAATTAGGTATAACATCACGTTTAAAAAAAAAATATGCAACATGTTAAATAAGTAGAACTTGCAAATTACTAAGGTAGAGTCGACCTAGGGTTACCTCGAGGTTAAGATCACACACAACAATATTAATGCAATTGTGTTTTGCAAGGTTCTACTCCGAACCTGTTTCTAGAATAAAGTAAACCTATTCTAATTTCTAAAAAATACCTCAAGATACATACATTTTGCTCTTTCGTTAAAGTCTATTAGAATCAAAATATAATAAGTCTATGATTAGAATATAATTATAATTATTTACTTATTCTGTAATTATTATTTTCAGTGACGATTCGAAATTCCAACCCATCATTCCTTATTATTACGAAAAACAAAGCACTATCACAGATATATATTTTCCATAGTTACTTACTATGCGTATATGTACTATGTGTGGTGTGGTGGCGAATCGCAATATTTCAAAATCAATGTGAGAATAATATCATTATTTTCATTTGGGTTATATTCATTCGGTGACCGAACTTAGCGAAAATTTCATAATATGTGTGACTGAAGCCATTACACCGTTGTTAAAGGTTATGTGCACGAGGCTTTATTAAGAAAATCTTAATAAGACATAGTATCAAGTAATATTCGAGTCCCTGTAGTGATTGCGAAACACTCATTCTAGCCAATAAAAGACACATTTTCCTTATTGCTCCCTTTTTATCTTCAAATGCGATACGTCATCCGCGGCATATGGGCATAATATTGACGGCAACAGACGTATAAACAATAACAGAACCGAGGGTACACCCAAAGGTCACGTGTCATACTCCATCACTGTTTGAGTACGAGCAGCACTAATGCGTCATTCTAGAGATGTGCCTGTTAAAACTGAGTATTTTTTCTTTTTCCAACTAAGAAGATAGATTTGATTTCTAAACGTAGTGTTTTTTTGGTGTGGAGGTGTGGATATGAAATTTTTGCCTCGCTCTAAGTAATAATATGATTAAGAATACAAGAAACAATCTAGCAAATTGAATTTTCTTCAATTATTTTTTCTAAAACATCTCGGGATAATATCGATTGAAAACAATCGCCACTGACTTCGATCATGATCGAGGGCCACTGAAGTAAATACTACAATTAGTAATTTAGCGCATCTCTATTTATGAGCATGATCCATTATTTATTTTCGTAAGGCCACACATATGGCGAATTTTTTACCGTGGGATTGTTATTAAAGTACAGATTCAGGCTGCTAGGAATTTAGGACGTTTCTAGAAACCTAGACCAAATGTTCTATGGTTGTTAAGAAAAACATCTGGTTCACACAAAAAAATCCAAAGTTAACAACTTGGCGTTAGTAGGCGTGTGTACGCCTGTGTGTATTTTGCATTTTTAAGTATCAAAAACCAGAAATCCACAAACCTCGGAGAACTGAGAACTGCAGAAGAACACGAATTAAGAAGACGCAGCATTAAACCAGGTGGACCCAAGACCTAGTGAACGACTCGGAGTTAACAGCTGCAAATTAAGTTCTGTGAAGGTAGGAGCGGCAGTAGACTGCTGCATGCTGAGGACGTTACAAATCGCATATATTTAAGGAATCGTCAGGTCAAAAAAACTCAAGAACTGTGATAGATGAGAGTAGATTAAGCAAAATATGCATCACCTGCTAAGATCCTTACAATCGTCAAGTGAAAAGAGGTAAAATAAAGTAAAATCCCTATCAGATAAGGCATTTTAACCGCTTCTGTAGTCTAGTGGTTCGCCCACCCGTGTAAGACGCAGGGGTCCCGGGTTCGATTCCCAGGGGTGGTACAATTTGTACTCGGTTTGGTTGGGGTAGGGCGTATTCCAAGTCCACCTGGCTAGCTACCACCATCTTACCTAAGTCTGACTCCATAACAATAATTTAAAAATTGTTGTGTTCAGTTCCGGCATTTAGAGGTATGATACCCAGTTCCTCAGTGATGAGAATTCTGGGTGTAGTGCGCTTCCACCTTCGGCCTTATCGTCACTTAACATCAGGTGAGGTGAAGGCCAAGCACTATCCCGTTGTGCATAAAAAAATATGAGGCGACCATGAAAATCATTTCAACACTATTCCTATTCCTTATAAACTCGATCTTCCAAGAGCTCCTACTCGTACTAAGATTTCCAAAGACCTACCTCGTCGTTTTTATTTACGAGTTCAATTTCTGTGCGAACAGCTGTTGGCGGCAATTAGACCTGCTGCAGCGGTGTCCATAAATCTCACAGTATTATCGCGTTTGTCTCATTAACAAAGCATTCACAGCGCCAATTCCATTTAATTACAAACAAGTGTTCGAGTTATTTGCTTTCCTTGAAATTTGGAGTAGGAATTGTGTTTGCTTGGTTATGTGGGTGGGATGTTAGTAATTATCAGGAGATATTGAGGAGCTCGGTGGCGCAGTGGTTTAGCGCCTGGTACAGCGAATGCGGAAGTTAAGCAACGTTCGCATGGTTCGGTAATGGGATGGGTGACCAACTAACTACGAGCAAACAAAATTGAAATATACTCAATGATACCCTTTTTTTAATTTAACTTATGTTTTAACGGCATCAATAAAATATTATAAGAACAAACAAAACAATAATATAGGTAAATAAATCTGATCTAATGATCATTATAAGGATTAAATCTTAAAATAGCACATAATATGCACTTGAACCACAGAATATTGATATCTAAGTGTCAAAGTCAAAGTATAACTATAAACTTAATTATTAAGTATATACTTTTGAATCGTCTATATTTTCCTACCACCAGTTCCAGACTTTTTTAACTGACAAGAAGAACAAGCAAGCAAGAATCTTATCAGCTGTAACAGCTATAAGTTACGATATTTACAGACTTGAATATATAGGTGGCTCCTACCTAAGTAGTTGTAATTAAAAAAGATCCAGCACATAAAATTGAAACGGTGAAAATGGATGCTTTTCAATAGATAATAATGTTCAAGATAACATAAGTTCTATGTTACAATTTAGGGTAAGTATCCCTAGATACTGAACATCTTCCAATGTATACGATCACATTCAAAGGAGTTTGAGGTCGAACTTTGAACTAAACATCCGGGGTATGGCGCAATCTAATTGATTTACTTCCTAAACACGAATCAAACTTACGCCATCACTGATTTCATTGGCGCCACTCAAATATCGAGACCGATATCCAATATGACTTACCCCGATGGGATAATAAAACTATATTTAGGAGTATTGTTGAGGATTCGGGGCTTCACCACAGAATAACTAATGCTTCACTATCAAGTAAAAAAAAAATATATTTTCCAACAGGAATTTTCCTCGAACCATTAGGAACGCACAAAAGAAAACCGGCGAAGTGCATGTCGGGCCACGAGCAGTAGGGTTCCGTAGTTACTATACCATAAGGCTATAAACTTATATTTACTCCCTGTTTAACGACACTATAAATAAGTGTCATACCTAACTATATTCAATGAAAGTATCAATAAAACTTTTCTATTTTATAAGTTGATCTACTATTAGGTAAAGGTACTCATCAACTTGTAAAGTAAAAGTTTTCCTTTTAGCTTTATTATAATACAGCGTGAAATTTTAATCATTTGGTTCCCGCCGTGGGGTGGTTCCACTCATGATTAAAAGCAACTTTTACTATGGGACCAACTCTCCTCCTCGCAAAAAAAACAGTTGTTCCAAACAAAAGTGCAATACCTACTCGACCTTATTTTGCGAGTAGGAGAGTTGGCCCCATAGTAAAAGTTGCTTGTAATCATGAGTGGAACCACCCCACCCACGGCGGGAACCAAATGATAAAATTTCAGCGTGTAGGTATACTATTGACGTAAATTTTTTCACGTCTCCCAAAACTTTTTACTTGGTAGAGGGCGGGGACGCTGAACTTTAACAAAGTGTTCCACTTTAAATCTTAGTCCTAAAATGGTCTTCACAAGACTACAATTTGACAGTATACATTTCGTCTGGTGCTGCTTGTTTAACGAGTAAGATTATATAGTGTTCAATCAAAATAAGCCCTTTTTATTTTTCGAAAATAATTCTATTCAAAAAGCTACAAATACACCAAAGAAGTAAACCGACCGTATATTAAAAACTCAAATAAAAAAACTAATTAATACTACCCACGCCACGTAGGCCCTTAACAAGGAAAACAAAATCATGTTAATTGGTTTTCTTCTCGTAGGTGGCTCAGTACCTAGTTGTAATTAAAAACCTTGTTTAAAAAAGATCTGAAACTTCCAGCACATAAAATTGAAACGAGCGTAAAATAGTGAATAAAAACTGCATAAAATGAAATGTAGAGCGCAGGGCGGGGGCGGCGGCGGACGGGGCTGTAAAAAAAAGTACAAACTATTTGGACCAACTTTAAAAGCGATCACACACGATTAATCGCCGAGCATAACTTTGTCGCTAATGCTTGTCCATCACCCATTTTTGATGTCCCCACTGCTGGGACAAAGGCCTTCCTTATGGGTGGTAAGGAGGATGGGCCATAACCCACCACGCGGGCCCAATGCGGATTGGTGGGTGTTAACGACTGCAAATGCAGCCGGGACCAACGGCTTAACGTGCAATCGCTGGGCCAGGCGCTAAACCACTGCGCCACCGAGCTCCTCTTCTCTAATGTTGTTGTTAAGTATATGATGTTGGTTATCTACTTCTACGAGGTTATTGGTGTTTTACAAATAACCCTGTATACAAGCTAAATTAGTGCAGATACCAGCCTATTACAATGTCATACCTATCACTGAATAGATAGAGGACAGAAGTCAAGCTTAGTGCTACGCGTGCTCAAGCAACGCGGTATGACCGGAATCTCAGACGAATCTCAAACGAGTTCAAGTGTGTGACGTGTAGTGTCTTCGGTAGGTGAGAGCTGTTTATGTGTGTGTTGTGAACGGATTTGGATGAAATTTGGCACACAGATAGTTTATAGCCTGGATTAAAACATAGGATACTTTTTATCCCTATCAAAGGTTCCCAAGGGAAACATATCAATATAAATAAAACCGACAATCTAAGTATTATTAGTCTGGTCAACACAAACCTAATCTATATCTCCTACAATACAATAGCACAATTTACAATACCATTCCTACCATATTTCTATAAATTGCTCCTAAAACTTCATCAACTGCACCACAAAGATAATAACCAATTAAGTACGGAGCCTTTGATAGTTGCGAAACTTTCACATAAACTTGTTTTGCCCGTTAGTTTTGTAACTAGTGCTAAATTCCATTAGTAACCTAGGTACGTATAATCTAGAGGAGAATAATTACGTTGATCGCGTTCATAAAATAATCGTTAAACCACAGACATACGTCTGTGGGTTAAACCAGGGGTGTCAAAGATACGGCCCGCGGGCCGCATCCGGCCCGCAAGCCATCGCCGCGACCAGAATCTAATATCCAGTGAGGATTTTAGACGGCATTGGATGTAAAATTGAGCGCGCTTTATTTTAAATAATTTAGTACGTATTTGAGTTTTTAATTTTGAGTCTGGCCCGCTAACACACCCAAATTAATGTTATAAATGGCCCTTTAGAAAAATGAGTTTGACACCCCTGGGTTAAACGTTTAGGTAAGACCGCTATCAGCCTTAAAACCTTAAAACCGACAACAGGTACGCGAGCAACGAGTCTCTAAACATTACAATTATTTTGCTTGTACAATTATTTAAAAAAATTAACAGCGACGTATGTGTGTGGTGAAAAATTGTAGAACCTAATCTAAAGAGATTAGGTACTACAATTTTTCCCGGATAAAGATCCAGGAAAACCTTGATCTATATAGTTGTCGAGATGTAATAGGCCCGTTTTAATAGGGATTTCGATAACATAGGGGAATTCGATAACCGGAATATTCGATTATCACGACAAATCGATTCCAAATTGTTTAAACCTAAAATGGTTTCGCTTTACTTTTTATTTTCAGTTTTAAGTTCTTGATAAAGTTTTTCACTTTTTACAAAAGATAGCTAGTTTCATTTTTGCGTGTATAAACATTTATTTAACTATTAATTATATTATCTATATTTCTGTGAAAAATATTACTTTTATCATTTTAATAAATTTATACACCGTAATTTTTAAGTATATCTAAAAATAAAATGAGGATTTCAGACCACGTAAATGAACAACTTTTACTATGGGACCAACCACGGAATCTCGAAAAAAAAATCAGCTGTTCCATAGAAAAGTACAACATCGACTCGACTATAATGGAACAGATGATCCCCTTTTCATTTTTAGATATAGGTACTTAAATATTAACGGTGTAAGTATTGTTCAGTTACATGGAATCGAATAAAATCGGTAAAAATCTGTGATCAAATAGTTACGGCACTATGGTTTAAAAAAACTAAAGGAGTGAGAACGTTACCCGTTTTTGATACGTTTTGTAGCAATACAAAATTGCATTTGATTTTGGAAATTACGTCTAAAGAGTAACATTAAAGTAATAAAAAGCTGTCAAAACGTGCAAACGTTATTTGGTAGCAGTGGGCTCTCTTTTCTTTAAAATCTTTAGGAACCTGACAGAAATCCTCTTCAGTTTTTCGAACATCAAAATGACATCATCGATTACCTTTTAATAGGCGGCTGATGAACCGACCGGTCAACGTATCCAGAATTTAAATAAATTAATATGCACGCAAAACCTGTCAAGTTCATAATAATAAGCGTAAAAAACTAATTTGCGAAGACTAGCTCCAGACAGCGATCTTATTGACTTTATTCAATCGCATAATCCAATCGTTAAACTGGTCGGTTTATGCAAGCTTTAACTTTGACTAAGATGACATTATTACGAATGAGAATGTACGGCATAAAACTTTAAAAACTAAGTACCTAAGAATTAACTTTATATGGTATTTAACCTTACAATAAAGTCACATCAAATAACTGGACAAACAAAAACTGTGTATTTTGGCTGCTGCTTAAATCTTAATATTCAAGTTATAAACTTTTTATATCTCCGTCTCTTAAATTTTTGACATTTTTTTAAATGATGCCACGCCACGGGTCTTGTACTGATGTCATATGACGTAAATATAACCTTAAAATTTTGACCGGAAGCGTAGGATTTTCTCAAGCTTCCGGCCAATTTTATATGCGATAATCTTCTGATCCCCGCTCTGCACAACATTTCCGACCGTGTGCCATGCATTTCATCGTGATGTCATATGACGTAGGCAATATTGTCGCGGGCTTACGGACTATAAAGACATAGTGAAAGAGTAAATTTCGTGAACTGCCTCGCCCGCGTCCACTGCATCGCGATCGGAGCGAAAGGATTTGATTATTTGTATAGATCTGGCACTGCATGCACTGCATCGGCATTTTCGCGCCGTAGAAATCTATACAAAGTGACAAATGCTGACGCTCCGTCCGCTCCGTCCGGCCCGGCCTGATTCCGATGCAGTGGACGCGGCACAGTGATGCACGAAAAAGGTATCATACCTTAGTTTCTAGAGGAACGTACATAATGTCCTCCTCGTATACACATAAAAACGAAAGAGAATCTAGATCTAGGCTTGCTAAGAGAGCGACTTATTTCAAAGTCAGGACAGCATATTTTCTCTCTCGTTCTCTCAAGCCTTAATTTCTCCTGACGGGGTCATTAAAGCTGGTAACTAATAAATAGACGTGCAGTTATCCTTTGGCGCCTGAAGTAACCGCTTATTTTGCCATTAGACGGTCCCTGATGAGTATATTAGCCGACCATAACAGCTAAGTGCTGCGAACTGCGGTCTCTATAATATCCACCATTATATTTTATGGATCTCGTCAAACACATATCAGTGTATAGTGTTTTTATGTAAGTGTTAAAGATAATATGCGGATCTTTTCATCGGTCATATTTTGATTGATGGTCTGGAACTAAAACCATCGCACGTATAGGTATACAGGCTGTCCCAAAACTTTGCCACATGGAGGGAAAGTACCTTAAATATTGAAGAAAGGAAATTTTACAGATAGAAGACTTTATTTTATTTTTTAAAAAGAAACGGAACTGCATTCTAAGATTTTTTTAAATCGCATATTATGATTCAATACAAATTGATACAATCCAAATTTAAATTAAAATGTTAAACATCATGGTCTTCCTTTTGTTTAACATACCTACCTACTGTGGTGTCACTTAGCAAAAATAATCCTTATGAGTAACCCTTTCGATTCGATATCGTTAAAATAAATAAAAAAAAAATAGTTTTTGGTGGGTTCGATTTCTGGTTAAGGCAGGCGATTTTTCAAAAATCTGTGAATGCAGTTCCAGTTATTTATAAAAACAAAATGAAGTCTTCTTTCAGTGAAATTTCGCATCTTCAATATTTAAGGTTATTTAACTTATCCTCTGTGTGGCAAAGTTTTGGGACACCCTGTATAATCTCAATCCTTAATTCAACCCCGCTGAACTGAAAAGTCGTTATGATACAGAAAACCTGCCATATTTCTCCAAAAATTAATTCAATTCTAAACTCGAATTAATTCAAGAATTATTTGAAATACTTACCTATACATTCAAACGTTGATACATTCAAAAGCAATTTTCACATTTGAAAAAGTATTATGATTATTAGTTATTATAGTGTTAATGTTATGCTTATAAATCTAGCCTGGGTTTGAACTCTTTTAACAATAATTAAACAATGTTTTAAATGGATAGTAATATTTTTTCTGTAGCTTACACTGACAGATAAAATTAAACATAGGTAGGTAATTACAATAAAGGTGTTATTCCTCTAAAACGCCATCACTAAGCCACCACATGGAAGTGACAAATTTTATTACGAAAACTTCATTTCGATTCATTGCAAATACTTACTTAATTATTATTTGACAAAAATCTGAGAGAAAATGGAAATGAGGCAACATCCGTCTGACTTGACTTCGACATGTAGCAAAAAATTCTGATAACTTAGACACAGTACATATATAAGTTTTATATGTACTGTGACTTAGATCACCGCTTAGATAACATAGATAATATTATTCACTTCTCAAGCTTACGCGCTCACTAGACATGAATTAAAACACTTTTAACGGATACTAGCGCGGTTTTATTGAAAGTACTTTGGTAATTAGTTGGTATTTGGTTTGATTTTTGATTTTCCCGACGTTTCCGATGAATGACGATGGTTGGAAAATTCCACCAGCTTGGGACCCCATCATTCACAAGCTAAAGCCCCAAACACACACTGTAAGATCTAATGATACGGTTAGTTCCTTCTGCAAATAAATTAATTAATATAAAAGACGGAGGTCGGCCTTCCTCTCCAAGTTTTCTTTCGCCATTTCTTTCTTGGAGGGGCCTCCCAATTTTTTGAAATGGTAGTAGTTTCAGTAGATTCTCTCTTTTTAACATATAAAATTAAATTAAAACCAAACCAAAATTAAACTAATTAAATTTGATAAATTTTAATTTCTGAACGTTCTAAAAAAATTCATCGCTTGAGGGTAGGCTCACAAGTAGCTTCAGTCCCCCGTGACCACGGCAGCTGCAAAGGTGCCGAAACGTCGGGAAAATCAAAAATCAAACCAAATACCAACTAATTACCAAAGTACTTTCAATAAAACCGCGCTAGTATCCGTTAAAAGTGTTTTAATTCATAGATAATATTATTTTGTCTTTGTAGTAACAAAAAGTTTTTAATTAAAAAAAACTCAAGAAGATTACTTGCTGTTCTCGAACGATAGAAAACTATATTATATAAATTAACATTATTATATTCGCATGCAAATGCCTTACAGTAAAGACTTTTCTATGATCCTGAATGATCAATTCCTATTTACGAAGCCATAGACGTAGAAAGTTTATTGACAAGGATAAACATTAATTTTATTGCTTAGAAGTTGCTTTAGGTTTATAGAGGTTAAAGTACCTAGCCTACCTATGTCTTTTTTCTAGTTATATTTGAATATAAACTTACAATTTATTATCCGATAAATAAGAAGAGAGTATAAGATTTTCAAAAATCCAAATACTTACATGAATAAATTCCTATCATTCTTTAAAAAGATTTTTACTCATGTTAATGAGTTACAGAGAAATTATAAACTTTACTTTCTATGCACTTTTTTAAGTCTCTTCTTAGTATTATTTAATTAACTAAGATATTGTATATTTAATAATTCCATAAAAAAATATTATTATGTATAGATTCACTAAGTATAAAGACCTACTTTTTTCTACGTAAGTACCTCAACTTATATTATAATATTATAAAGAGACTCGATTCGATCCTACAGACTCGACATCTTCGCAATGACTTTTTCACTTCTCATGCTCGTAAAGTTGGGTATAATAGGCTGCATAAAATCCCCTTTTAATATACTATATCTATGCATAAAATCGCTTTTCTTGCTATAGAGCATAAAGTAAAATCTTCGTCTTAGTTCGGCTCTAAGACAAAGGTTGTCAGGTAAACAGAAACAGCCACACATGCAATTAAACACATGCATTTAAACTTCGTTAAATAAACTTGTTATTTTCCTCATTTTTAATCATAATCCATATTATAATACCTAGATTTTTTTTTCAATTTTTGAAAATGGGTATCAATTGAAAAGCCTTAATAAAAAGTAATCCTTTTTTGAATATGGGTATCAAATGAAAGGCTTTGATGAGCACATTCCAAAATTATGTAATTTGCACTAAAATTAAAAAAAAAAAATTTTGTTAATTCTTGAATATTGGTATCAAATGAAAGGCCTTGATGAGCACATTCCAAAATTATATAATTTGTCACTAAAATTTAAGATATATATTTTTTTTTAATTTCCTCACAATCGAAGTGAAAAGCAGAGTGTAACTCGTACATAAAACCCATTTTATGCACTTGTTGTACAATCTACTATTTACATCTCCGATTTAACAAATATGTAATAAAAATAAACATTTTTCCCCTAAAACGTTTGAACTGACAAATCACGCCATTTGATAAGACTTCAAACAACATGTCCCTAATTTTTGAACCCCTTGCATAATATTACAGTGATTTGAACTCTTGAGGCCGAAACTTGACCTCGATCCATCAGGTTTTTGATAATTTGATATTCCTAAAGGCGACTTTGTGTCTCACAAATCTGGTCCCAACAATATTTCCCAGGGAAAAGGGGAGGGTGAGTGAGGGAACCATTCTTTTGAAACCCTTCAAGTTTTGTGGAGCGCATAGTCAAGATGTTACCAGTTTACTGTTTTGTTCTTTTTTATGTGTTCTATGATGATATTACCCATAGATGATATTACCTGAGGCAAGGTTCTTTATTTGAATTTTGAAATACATTGATTTTGTTTTCAAATAAATAATATGGAATGTTATTATTCTTGCTTGCGCTCGCCATCTTAAAGTCAGTGGTGTGTAGTGGCATTATTATTCTACTTACATTAATGCATTTGTAGAAAAGAGTCGTTTCCTTACCTATAAGAATAAAAAATAGGTTAGTCGGTAGTGCGGCAAAACAATAAAAGTTCTAGTCCACAGAACCACAGATAATATAATACTATAGACAGAACATAATGTCACCGTTTACACATTGAATGCATAGGTATTTGGAATGGAAGATAAAACTGATACAGTTCATTTTAGCTATTCTCTGACGAAGCAAACAGACTTCGTGAGATTGGATATCTGAAAATAGCTCCCAAAGTGCTATAATGCCTTTTTCGTAAAATCTCTTTGTTCAAAAGCCACATTCAGTTGACTTACTGCACGCTAGTTTACGGCTTCGACGACACCGTGGCGTTTTAATATCAGCCCGACCGACGTTTCGTCGCCAAATATTTGCCTTGGATTTTTCTGCACATGACATCTGTGGTGTTTTTGTTAAAAGCAGTTTTTGCGATGCCAAATTGTTATAATCCAATTATTTCACAGGTTTTAAAGTAGCACAATCATTTACGCAACTAATTATTATTATTCTGTTTTTCAGTCTTACAGAATTAAGTCTTGGCTTCAACTCTGATGCTGAAAGGATATATTAATTTTGAAGTTTATTTGGTCTATTAATTTTAGTCAATTTCCAAAGTTTACATTTGCATTATTTTGCAATACTTAACTCATAACAAAATAAGTACTTTTTGTGTCACATTCCATTTTACAACATTTTTGTATAGATACGATCTTATCCAAACTAGACTAAAAGTTTCAGTTCCTTTTTCCACTAGGTAACTAAATTTTTCAAGCGTTTTCGTCCACATTCGCAAATAGTCCAAACCGGCCAGCTATTAATCTCGAGAAAAAAAGCTGCTATTACTCTTATTCAACGACAATGGGACGTGAAATAACACCGTGGACGAACTTTCTAGAACACCTGCCCTCCAATTAAGTCTTGCGGGTCCGCGATAAATTCACGGGGAGATACGTGGATTCTGTGACCCAGGAGATTCAACATTTCCAGGATATTACATTGTTAAGTTTACGGTTAAAGCTGCGCTAGTCGATCGATTCGATACCTAATGTAACAACGACATAATTTTGCGGCAAACTAGCGATTTCCTTATCTTTCTAGTTGAAATATTAGATTTAGGAAAGATTAGGTAACACCTACCTATGTTTTCAGCAGACAAAATAATGATGAAACTACGGAATTAAAGAAAAATATTGCTGTAAATAATCTGCGACGTAATGAACTGTAATAAGCAATTTTTCCAAATGATCAGGGGCCCAAGTTTGCTATTGTTAATGTCATAATCGTGTTTTAATTGTGTTTGAAAAATATTGCTGTAATAATCTGAGACGCTGAACTGTAATAAGCAATTTTTCCAAATGGATCAGGGGCCCAAGTCTGCTATTGTTAATGTCATAATCGTGTTTCAATTGTGTTTAAAAAATATTGCTGTAATAATTCTGTGACGTACTGAACTGTAATAAGCAATTTTTCCAAATGTATCAGGGGCCCAAGTCTGCTATTGTTAATGTCATAATCGTGTTTCAATTGTGTTTGAATTGTAGTGTTTTTGAAATAGTTCTTATTTCTTAAGTGTTAGGTGGCTACTGGTCCACTTGCTAATGGGCCCAGGGACCAGTAGCAAGTGGACTAGTAGCCAACTAGCCACCTAACACTTTCTGAAACCCAAAACCGAAACACAGTTGATACACGATTATGACGTTAAAATAGCAGACTTGGGCCCCAGTTGAAGAAATAGCTTCCAATATCAATGTTAAAAGTTATTAAAGTTTTTGGCTTTGGATGATTCGCATTCACATCAGCCTAACCAACCTTATGTGAAATTAAATACTTTTCACGCTAAAGACGATTTGTCATTGAAAGGATGCCTATTTGTTATGCTTAATTCTATGATAATTTACCTGTCCATTTGGTGCTGAATTAATTCTGATCGTGTGATATGTGAGGAAGCAAACATTTCGGTAACTCTCGATAAATTTCGATGTGCTCATAGATATACAGAACTGGTTTCCTGCAGGCATCAACGAACGCATATTAATGAAAACAAATGACTGCCGATTAGTTATGTCCAATCGATGGAATAAAAAAAATCTTGTTGGTATACATACGGGCAAAAGTCAAAACTATTTTTGCTTTAGAAATTAATATAGTGCGTAGGTAATAAAATTGAAACCACACCATGTCGTCATTTTTAAAAATTACTTCTCGAAGGCTTCTTAATAATTTCAACATCTGTATTTTAGCATTTATTTAATACTGGGATTTTTAATGAAGAAAAATATCAACCACTAACATAATAAATAACGAATCATAATAATTATTATGTCATGTAAAGGGAAGCTTTTGCTAGTTAACTCGCTTTCCTCTGCAGTAGAACAGTGAAAAATGATCATCTCAAATATATGTGAATATTTTTTTGTGTTCATATTATGTACGACTAATTTTGCTGTCTAATAAGACTATGAATAAGTAATAGGGGTTCGGCTCCAAACATATTTTTTGTCAAGTATTTATTTAATTTTATCAATTTAATGATCGAAGAAATTTTGAACTTAACTTGAACCGTGTAAATTGATTCATAATGAAATGTGCTAATTAAATAATGTTATTTTTTTGTTAACATAATGTTTGGAAATCGTTGCCAGACATTATGTTAACAAAAAAATACAGGGTGCATTTTTATTCACTCTCCAAATTTTAAGAATGTATTATGTCCATGAAACTGAACAACTTTCTCCATGAAACATGGTGTCGAAATATGCCACAAAATTTTGGTCATCCCTTACTAAACTGATCACGTGATCTCTTTGATTTATATGGAAAGTCATATTTTTTTATTTATTGTTTCTTAGGGCGGATTCGACCAAGAGAGAATAACTGTTATTCTTAGATAAAATTACCAGTTATTCAAGAGTAAATCGAAATTACGTTTTACCACACACTATTCTCAGAGTATTTTGCCTATTCGGGAATAGTCGCTATACCACCATTTCGCGGGGAATAACAGAGTTAATACGCGAGTATTTATTTATTATTTTTTTATTTTAATGGCGTCCGCGTGCCATAATGTCAGTGACATTTGTTTGACATGTGACTTTGACCGCTACAGATACGTACAAGGCGACAAAATAGAGTTGACAAGACTTTGCTTTTTAAATAGTTTGTTTATAGAACAATGACAATTGGCAGGATAATACGTTCATTCACATATTCACTCACTAATGAAGGAATAAGAATCCCAAGAGTAACTTATCTTTGGATTGCATGGAAAAATGACCATTTCTTTACTCGAGAAAAAAATCGTGGAATAGATGTATTCTTGGTATAGTTATTCCCGTTTATATTGAAGTTTGGACGAATCCACCCTTAGAGAAAGTTGTTCGGTTTCATTGACTGAACACATCATTAAAATTTGGAGAGTGGATAAAAAGACATCCTGTATATTATATTTGTAAATATCGTTCCATCTGATAAAGCTGGCAAGTTTTTTGCGCCCATTTTTCTTGTCAGTTAAAAGACGTCATAATGAGTAGTAGGGTAAAAGAATTGACGATTTAAAAACGCTTATTATGTGAGCTTATTTAAATAAAGAATATTTCAATTTCAATTTCGAAGATTAATACAAAAAAATAATATCAATCCCAAATATTTGGTGTAGCTATATTTTCGGGTCATTAGTAGGTATTCCCCATTTCCCAGAGAGCAGTTCCCTTGGGGCCGATTCACAAAGAGAGCCAGTAATGGAAAAGTGGTGTCGTGTCGCGCTTGCCGCACGGTCCTGTGCGATTGCGATATAAATAATATTCTTAGGCAGGGCTGCCTGCCATCGATTTGCAGTTATTGGGGAAAGAGTTGTCTCAAACTTAAAATTTTCAGTTAATAATATAAAAATATTGAATCACCTAGGTAGGTGTTACTATTACTACTACTATTACTAAAGGTAGGTACTATTTAAAATAGCGGCCGCCCGCAACTTGTCCCGCGTGGTCGTGGTCCCTAACTGCCTGTAACTCTCTAGGGAACCTTTTACCAGGATAAAAAGTATCAGTAGTTTTAATCCATGTATCCAACTATCAGTATGCCAAATTTCATTCAAATCCGTTCAGCCGTTCTCGAGTTATAATATAAATGGTGTTACCTAATAATAATTAGCCTCCATTGAGCACCATCATGTTCCGCCTAAACGGGAAATAATGTGTAGGCCAATAAAGAAACACTGTATTGAAAAATTCAGAACCAATGTCACAAGTAAAATTGAAACATTACCAGAACCAAATTTTGAAGCCAATAACTTATATAATCATTTATTTAGCATAGTTAAAACTGAATTTAGTGAAACTTTCAAACAAAAAGTCATCAAATGTAATGATAGTACGAAATTTAGTGACTGGGCCACACCCGGCATATATAAAAGCAGAAGGAAATTATACGAACTTTATGCAGAGAAAGCTACATCTTGTGATCCTAACTTCATTGAATTTGTCAAGAAGTATTCACAAACATTCAGAGAAGTTTGTATCCTAGCAAAGTCCAAGTACTTTGCAAATAAAATAAAATTAGCTGATAACAAAATTAAAGCTACCTGGAATATTATTAACAAAGAAACGGGCAAATCAAAATCCAATATAAATTCCTTCTGTTTAAAAACTGGTGATCAAACTTTTGAATCTGACAATGAGGTTGCTAAAGTTTTTGAAGATTTCTTTGCTAGAATACCTGTAGAAACTACCAGTACTCTTAGTGCTAGTCCCAACATCGCTGTCTCCCTTCTGGAGTCTAGTGTTGATAAGTGCAATGAAAGTTTTTCTTTTAAATATATAAATAGTGCAGATATCATTAAAGCTTTTAAAACAATTAATGTTAAAAAAACAGAAGATCTTTGGGGCATGTCAACAAGCATTATTAAATCAATAATTGATATACTAGCCCCCTACTTGGCTTTTATTTTTAACAAATGTATTGACGAGGGGGTCTTTCCTGACTTAATGAAAAATAGTAAATTGATTCCTCTTTTTAAATCTGGGGATAAAAGTGACCCAGCTAACTTTAGGCCAATATCTATACTACCAGCACTTAGTAAAATATTTGAAAAAATTATATATTCCCAATTATTAGATTACTTTACATACAATAATATACTTCATAAAAACCAGTTTGGATTTTCCAAGGGTAAAAGTACTACTGATGCTGGAATTGCACTTCTCAAACATATTCTTGACGCTTGGAAAGAAAAACAAGGTTGTAATTGGCATTTTCTGTGACCTTTCTAAGGCATTCGATTGCGTTGATCACCAAACACTATTAAAGAAGCTAGAACATTATGGTGTCACTGATAAGTCGGTTAGTCTTATGAAATCGTATTTGTACAATAGAACTCAGAAAGTAGTAATTAATAGAATTGAATCTACTGGAGCCCCCATCAATATGGGTGTGCCACAGGGATCAATATTGGGCCCATTGCTGTTTCTAATTTATATAAATGACCTTCCCAACTACGCGAGTAATTTATGTGAGACTGTACTATTTGCGGATGATACTTCTTTAGTTTTCAAAGTAAACAGAGGTAATAACTGTTCGGACGAAGTAAATAGTGCCCTCTCTAAAGTTTCACACTGGTTTAATAGTAATAATTTAGCACTTAACCCCAAAAAAACTAAATGTGTAAAATTTTCTTTACCTAATGTTGAGCAGACAAAATTAAATATTAATTTGAATGACGATAAAGTAGACTTTACTGAGAGTACAAAATTTCTAGGTATTACACTAGATTCTCGATTGCAATGGGATCCACATATTGAAGCCTTGTCAAGTAGACTTAGTTCAGCGGCATTCGCTGTTAAGAAAATAAGGCTTTTAACTGATATTGAAACGGCAAGGTTAGTATACTTTAGTTATTTTCATAGTGTAATGTCTTATGGACTGCTATTGTGGGGCTGTCAGCTGTCGGCTGTCAGCTGCCAGTTTTGAAAATATTTTTGTACTCCAAAAAAGAGCTGTTCGCGCCATATACAATCTACGGCGGAGAGATACCTTGAGAGAATTGTTCAAAGAAATAAATATTTTAACTTTGGCAGGCCAATATATTTATGAAAATTAAGTTTATGTAAGGAAACACTATGATTCATTTGATAAGAACAGCAACATTCACCAGTTTAATACAAGAAATAAAGATAAACTTGCCGTTCCAAGATTTAGGCTTGCAAAAACGAGAGGTTCATTTATGGGGAAAGGCATAGCCTTTATTAATAAAGTTCCACAACAAGTGATTGATCTTCCTTTGCATGAATTTAAAAACCATGTTAAAAAAACGCTCATGGGTAAAGGTTATTATAAAGTTGACGATTATCTTAAAGATCAAAATGCGTGGAAATGATGTAACACATAACTTGCTAATATAAGAACTTTGTTGAAGTAATATAATAAGTCTATGTTGTTGCCAATAATCCTGTCACCCTGTTGTAATTATCTGGTAACGATATATTCAAGTTTGTAAATATCGTTACTTATGGCTGTTACAGCTGATAAGTTTCTTGCGCCCGTTCTTCTTGTCAGCTAAAAAAGTCTGGAACGGGTGGTAGGAAAATATAGACGACTAGCTTCTGCCCGCGACTTCGTCCGCGTGTATATTAGAGAAAATCCTTAGGGAACCTTCAAAATCCTTAGGGAATCTTCAACCAGGATCTGACCAGCCATTTTTACGCATTTAGGCGGGTTCCTACTAAGGGCGCTAACTGGCGAGGCAAGAAATTTGCCGCGTGTGGCGGGCCTCGCACGTGGCTTCCCGTTCCCGTTCCCGTTCCCGTTCCCGTTCCCGTTCCCGTTCCCGTTCCCGTTCCCGTTCCCGTTCCCGTTTCCGTTCCCGTCCCCGTCCCCGTCCCCGTCCCCGTCCCCGTCCCCGTCCCCGTCCCCGTCCCCGTCCCCGTCCCCGTCCCCGTCCCCGTCCCCGTCCCCGTCCCCGTCCCCGTCCCCGTCCCCGTCCCCGTCCCCGTCCCCGTCCCCGTCCCCGTCCCCGTCCCCGTCCCCGTCCCCGTCCCCGTCCCCGTCCCCGTCCCCGTCCCCGTCCCCGTCCCCGTCCCCGTCCCCGTCCCCGTCCCCGTCCCCGTCCCCGTCCCCGTCCCCGTCCCCGTCCCCGTCCCCGTCCCCGTCCCCGTCCCCGTCCCCGTCCCCGTCCCCGTCCCCGTCCCCGTCCCCGTCCCCGTCCCCGTCCCCGTCCCCGTCCCCGTCCCCGTCCCCGTCCCCGTCCCCGTCCCCGTCCCCGTCCCCGTCCCCGTCCCCGTCCCCGTCCCCGTCCCCGTCCCCGTCCCCGTCCCCGTCCCCGTCCCCGTCCCCGTCCCCGTCCCCGTCCCCGTCCCCGTCCCCGTCCCCTGGATGTGCATGTCCAGGTCCAATCATGGCCACCGTGTTGGACTTCAATATAAATGTCATTTTCGCAACCACCATCCCATGAAACCTCAAGAACGACATCCACATCGATTTTCATGTTTACTTACCCCATTTACACCTTAATGGAGGATTTTCAAAATAACAAAATATGTGTTTGCCTATTTATTTTTAGACATGCTCCTACGAATTTTAAAGTTGTAATGTCTATTTTATAATATTTTTCCATACAAAATTTAAACCCCATTTTCACCCCTTTAGGGGTTAAATCATGTCCACCGTGTTGGACTTCAAAATAAATCTCATTTTCGCAATCACCATCCCATAAAACCTCAACAACGACATCCATATCGATTTTTATGTTTACTCACCCCATTTACCCCTAAGTGGTTGATTTTCAGCAGGTGGCGATCCATAGTCTCTGCCTACCCCCATGGGAAACAGGCGTGAGTATATGTATGTATGTATGTATGGTTGATTTTCAAAATTACAAAATATATGTTTGCCTATTTATTTTTAGATGTGCTCCAACGAACTTTAAAGTTGTAATGTCTATTTTATATTATTTTTTCATACAAAATTTGAACCCCATTTTCACCCCTTTAGGGGTCAAATCATGTCCACCGTGTTGGACTTCAAAATAAATGTCATTTTTGCAATCGTCATCCCCGAAAACCCCAATAACGACATCCATATCTATTTTTGGGGTTTTTTACCCCTTTTCACCCCCATTTCATTGCAATAAGGGGTTCAAATACTAACAATAACAATATACGTTGCGTTAGATGTCTATCCATAAGCCTAAATTATAAATTTAGCGATATTTACTTCGAAAATAATGGATTTTCTTCAATACACAACTTCATCCCCCTTTCGACCCCTTCGGGGGTAGAATTTTGAAAAACGCTGAGACCCGTATTTATTTATTTTCAATGGTCAGTCTAAACACAAAATTTGAAGATCCTAGCCTCAAAACTGAGGGACTTTCATACAAACTTTGATTCCCTGTTTTACCCCCTTAGGGGGTGAATTTTGAAAAACCCTTTCTTAGTGCACCCCTAGACCTCATAAAGAACCTACGTGCCAAATTTGGAGTCTCTAGACCCAGCGGTTTGGGCTGTGCGTTGATAGATCAGTCAGTCAGTCAGTCAGTCATTCAGTCATTCAGTTTACGATTTTATAAATATAGATTCAAAAGTACTTAATAATTAAGTTTATTTGAATAAAGCTTATTTCACTTTCACTTTCACTTTCAACCCGACTTTGTTTTTTTTATTTAGATAGCCTAGATAAGTAATGTTTAAAGTTTTCGTAACAAGACGCTGCTAAATTAAAAATTCCGAAGCTATATAATTATTATTTCCAGGGAATAAAGAGCGTTGCCCCTAATACAAAAAAAAGTTACACTCACCGACTCAATTACAAAATTATTGAGAAAGAGATTTTTTTATAAGTGTTTACATTGTGTTGGTAGTTTGACAACCCTATATTTTCTCGACTCGTTTTGGGAGAAACTTACTTTGCTAAAATACTCATATTGTCCGGGAGGCTGTAAAAGCTTCGATATATTTTCTCAGTTGTCAATTTCATTGCACAATAATGCTTTTATTATATCTTTATATGAAATTATACCTCTGATCTAACTTTCTGCTATTTCCGTAATTAATGAAACGATTTTTCATTTATTGTTGTCCATCCAAATTCCAAGGCGATTATAAGAGAGCTATATCGTTCTATTGTATAAATTGCGTGAAACTAAATACTTTTTATTATATAGGTACTTAAGTTTTGTGAAACAATTTTTGATCGAAGAGGTCCCTCGACTGCAATGACACTTGTTATTTAAAATTTTAGTTCGTTTTTGGCAGGCAGTCGTGTTTTTAATATTTTATTAATTTATTTATTTTTATTTTACCCATTTTAGTGACAAATTTTATAGTTTTGGAATATGTTCACCAAAGCCTTTCATGTGATGCCCATATTGTAATAATAGAAGAAAATCGTATTTTTTTTTACATTTGAAAGTAGCGTCGTACAGTGGCCATATACTCGTAGTTTTTATTTCAATAAAAATATACTTATTGTTTTTTTTATTTTAGGCTTCGATCAGATATCCTGATCGAAGATTTTAGGCATTCACAATGCTATTTTTAGCAGCAGCCCGTAGCAGCTCAGACGGGATCCCGTCTGAGCTGCTACGGGTGAGTCGATTTTTTTCTAGTATAGGTATTTTTTCTGATATATAAATTATCTTAAAAATATACTTAGCTAGTGTCACTTGGAATGGAATAAGGATTCTAACGATACCCCATTAACCCCATACATCCAAATATTTTAAGGCATTTAGAAGTTATGGTGGAATAAAAAAACTCACATACCCACAAATTAACATAGGTATGTACATAAACCCTGAACACATTACACTCTCTGTTTTTTAAACGGTCGTGTAAAAAAAATACTTTCAAATTACTTTAGTCAAGCTATTCATTTTTCAGTAGGTATCTAGGTTAGGTACACAACAAATACTCTTGTCCAAACCCTCTTTTATACGAATTTCTTGTCGTAGACACATTGACTTGACTTTCGGTTCGATTGGTAACCGATGTTTTATATTTAGAAAGACCTTTGAATCTTTGACTTTCATTTAAACTTCAAGATTTCACGGACCGTAAGAGAAAATTTTCGTTACCATAATTATTTTATTACGCCTCGAATAAAGTAAATTATTTATTGTGCTTACACTAATTTATTGATTTTTTTATAAAAATAGCTAACTCAATAAAAAAGGCTGTTTGGCCAATCGGTAATAATAACCAAAGATAATAAGTAAATTAATAACAGCGAAATAAAATCCAGATTATTTCAACGATCGCAAAAATGAAAATTACAGGAATAATTTTCAACCTATTCTAACCTCTTTTTACATCAAAGTACCTACTCCTTTCACATAAGCAACATGATTTCCATTAAAATATAGAAAACTGCAATATTACAACCACAAAGCGATAGCTACAAAAGCCGTAATGTACTTAATTTATATTGCAAGACCATGGTGCTAAGTGCTAACCATCCCACTAGCTTCCAAGAACACTGTGTAATAACTTTTTTACACCCTCTAGAGGCAAAGGCATCCAACTGCGTATGACTATCTAAATAAGGCTGTATAATGCAAAGGAATAATTACCGCATGCCGAATCGGGAGGACAGACAGTTCGTCGAGCAAAAACCTGCGTCCATAGTGATGTATTATTATTATCATAAACGAATCGCGAAGACTATTTGTAATGAAAGCGCTCTTATAGTGCGTTTTTGCAAATTATAATAATATGACTATTTTCAATACTTAATTGATAATATACAGGGTGACATGGAAATTCGACCTATTCTTTGAAAGGGGTTATACTAGAGGTCATTTGCAACAAATTAAGTCCAGTGAATGAACCAGGGGTCAAAACTGGATGGTTACCGAGCTGTAGCAGTTCTACGATATTTAAGAAATTTTCCGACTTCTTACCAAAAACCATTATTTTATTTATTTTATTTTATTTAGAACGGCACAATAACAGACATCAGACAAAATTACTTACAATAAGGAAAAAATATTTAAAACTAATGCATGCCTATGTCCAATTACAATTGTGCACAACATTTATAGAAATGAGAATATTTATACACCCAGATGTTTAAAATACAAGTAAAGTAATTAAGTAAAGTAATTAATTAACTTAGTTTATTTAATGAATAAACTACTACACTCTAAACATTGAATTGATACTTTTCTGAAAGCTGAAAAATAAGTGATCATTTAAAAAAAACGTTGGCCCAAAACATACTTAATCACAGATATAAAGTAGCAATAACTTTTATTTTCTGATATTTTTCCCGAAAATCGCCGTAAGTTATTGAAAAAAAGTGGCGTACAAATTAGTAGAATAACTTACTGGACTCATTAGCTTCCCAAAAAGGTATAAATGTTATTAACTTTCCCAGCTGTTATAAATAAAATCAGCAAAAGGGCGCTCTAGGTCAAACTTTTAATTTTTATTTGTTAATTGAATTCAGCTCGAAAGGTACTGTGTGAATAAAAAATTAATGTAAATTGATAAAGTTTAATGCAAAAAAACAGTAAACAATTACAAATCCTGTTCAAACTGTCTACCATTGTTGCGTATGCAAGCACGGAGCCTACGACGTACTTCGCTCACTGTCGCTCGCGTTGAAATTGAGGTTTTTATTTGTTCGGCAGCTGCCAAAATTCTCTGCCTCAACTCTTCAACGGATGTCGCTGGTTGATGCGCAGGGTACACCAAGTCCTTCATGTGACCCCAGAGATAAAAGTCGAATGGCGTTAAATCTGGACTTCTCGCCGGCCATGGCGTCGGGCCACCGGCCAGGGTACATGTGGCTCAACAAAGAAAAGTTAAACAAATGAACGTAGTATTTCATTTATTAAACCTTCCTTCTAAAATTACATTAAGTCTTCCAATTATTTCAAAAACGCTTCGTTAACTGTATAACCGCGTAGGAAGGCACCAGTGTATGATGTGATGACTCGATTCGAGATAAGACAAGGCTACATCTGCCGCCAGCGGCGCCACAAGTTCTACTAAAGTCATAAAAAACGGAGGTTCTATTGTTGGTTACAATGTATAACATAATTGTCACTGGTTGGTGTTTTATTCCGAGTGAATGGTTGGAAGAATGCCGGTCATTCATATTTCTCGAGAATGTGTTTGAAGAGTCGCCGCGGGCAGTGGCTTCAAAAAAAGGTTTATGGCGAAGACTGCTGGGCTGGGACTTAACAATGGAACGTACCTGCAGACTAGTGAATTGATGTGGCGCTACCGCTGCGACTTGTATGTTGGCACAACTCATTCATTGTATAGGTATGTCGTAGGATAATCGTATTAACCGGATCTTTGCAAAAATCCTAGGTCGATTGTAAATGACCGGATAATTGGAATCTAAGATAGATTATCGCAATCGTCTGAGCAATTTTTAGGATCTTTGTAATATCCCAGTATGTTTCGGAAAATTGGAAACTTGAATGCTGATTGAATAATAAGAGTCGATGTCTAATTGGTCAGAACATGACTCTTCTATAGGTAGACGTTAGCCAATCAGAGCATCATTCAGTCCATAACGTTGACGTAAGCCAATCTGCGTGCGCAAGTCGTAAAATGGTGGTCATTCGCGTTTTACCTAAAATACTTAAAATTTTTGTGAAAATCCTAAACATTCTCGGCCGATTGCAAGTATCTGTCTCAGATTCTAACTATCCGGTTTTTTACAATCCTAGGTGTACTTACTTGTACGTTACGTTACGTGGACTTTACTAGGATTTTTGTAAAGATCCCATTTGCACGAATAACCTATGACATTAATTTACAATGCCAGTTTTAATTACTAACCTATTACTTGGATGATCGTGTCGTGTTGTCTTTTTAATTTCATATAGTTATCAATTAGTTAATGATCTTAATTTTTTTTCAGTATTTTTTACATGTTTTATATATAATACCTTTTCAACTGAATAAATACGAAATCTATAAGGAATTTCAGAAAAAAATTGTTTCAATCTCATCTGGGTAAGATACAATCAATTTTAAATTCCCTAATAATTTGCAGTAGGTAGTTTGGTTGCTAAATCTTTTTAGTTTTAAAATATTGCGTATACATCCTTTTAAAATATGTTTAAGTACTTCTATTATTTTGGCTCGAACGTAGACAAAATACAATAGAATAGAAAATCTTTTCGAGGTAAAAATAGAAACCCTGAAATTATTTTCATCAATAATGTCCCTATTAGTAGGCATTCATAAATATCGTTTTCCATTTTTTTATTTGAAGATCTCAAAATCTTATGTTTTATCAGAAAAGAAAAAAGCAATAAAACCTGGTGAGTATGTAACGGCCAAATACTCAAACGAATCTTAAAGTTAAGGCCACCTTAAATTCAAAAAAGTTGTCAGATTTGACAAAAACTCTATGAAACTGACAGCTTCCTTAAAGTTAAGGAGACCTTAACTTCGAGTATTCGGGCATAAGTAATGTAATGAATGGCAAACCAAAAAAATCAGCAAAGCATTACGAGTTTTGTAAACCATTTTCAACTTTCAGGAATCGGTAAATCTGCCTATTGAATATTTTGTAAAAAGTGACCATGAAATAATAAATAAATGCTTGGACAATTTTACACAGCACCATCTAGCCCCAAACTAAGCAAAGCTTGTAATATGGGTGCTAGACAACTGATATACTACTTATATACTTTTTAAATATATACTTATTATACATAGTAACATCCAGACCCGTCACAGAAATTAAAATTCATCATTTCAATTTCTGCCCGGCCGGGAATCGAACCCGGGACCTCTTAGGTGGTAGGCGGCATGTTGACCACTGCACCACTCAGGTCGTCTCAAGTCAAACTGTTAATGACGAGAACTAAAAGCTACGACCTATCTAAGTAATATAGAATTACCATCGTTGCATGACGGTAATGACGCTGGTACGATGTAAAGCGAGCTTAATCAATGCGACTATTTGCTGCGTAAACGTTACAAACGTAGCTATTCACACCTATAACGTGTTATTTCACACATAACGGACAATGATGCGGTTTGTATTACCACCGATGGCAACCCATGGGCATTAACTAGGATCACGTACCTACAGTGAAACAAAAAGTATAAAGTACTTATATTATTACTTTATTATCTATAATAAAGTAATAATTTATGCCACCAAACTAGCAAACTAGCAATTCATCTCCGATTGCTATGTTTACCGTATCTTCTGAGATTTAAGTTGCTGTTTTGAGCGATGACTACAATTTTTGTTATTTAAAGGTACAAATGCACAACTTAAAATATAGGTAAGGTAACTTAAAATACTGTAAAATTGTGTAAAAATTATAATGATGAAAAGAATTCAAAATTTAAATTAAATCAAATCAAAAAAGTTACATCTCAGTCACATCCACATAGCTCAATGAGGCATTAATGATACCGTGTTCATATTTTTTCCAAGTTAAAGACTTAGAATAATAACACATAGAAGCCGTGTCCTCGTATGCAAAGTGAGGCAACTAATACTAAGCCAGAATGGCATTTCAGATTTATATCCTTCATACGTTACCTAATCGTAACTAAAATCCAATAATATAGTACCTAACTAATCTAATAAATGTAGGAAAATTTAAACTGTTTTGTACTTATTCGGTATGATTAGGTAATAATGGAGAATAAAAATCTGAAAACGGGGCCATTTTGGCTGTTTTAGTTGCCTCACTTTTGACAGTGCGCTTAGTAGAGAACTATCGTTCTAGGTGTTATTATTCTAAGGTTAAAGACGTGTGAGATGATTTAATCATCATTGATACGCGATTAAAAATTTGTAAAAATCGCAACTCTTAGTATTTACTACTAATATCACAGAATACATAATAGTAGGTACAAGTCTAATTTTCCATAATTAATTATACCTAACTTAAATGTAAAAGTTTGTGAGTAAAATGGCTGAACGGATTTGAATGAGATAGGATAGTTTATAGCCTAAATTAAAACATAGGATACTTTTTGTTCTGTTCAAAGATTCCCTAGGGATTTTTCGAATATCCACGCAGACCTTGACCACAGAATAAATAGCCTTGGCTTTGACATGTTATTAGCACTATACCGACAACTTATTTGTTTATTATCTTGAAAAACAAAAACACCAAGTTACTTCATGAGTCGTATTTGATAACTTTAATTTCTTAGATAAGTGACAACGGCCGTGACGGACGATCTAAAAATATAAAGTGAACTGGGTCAGAATAGGAATAAATTAATGTATGATGTTATCTTACTGGTAGTGTTGTCTCCTGCCGACCCCTTGTATCGAGTCAACTCGATTTAATACTTGTATCTAAAATTTTGGCAGCGTCATTAAAACTAGTACATTATGAGACAAGTTAGCTTAGGTTGCTCATTTCACACAAGGCTGTGAGTTGCAGCCCGAGCCGTAGGCGAGGTGCAATAAGCAAGAGCTCACGAGTTTCATACGACGTTTTTTTACACATTTGCGAGGAAAAAACAAAGTAACTTACCACACAGCAACAAATACAACAAAAACAAAATATGATAATAATTACGGGAAAAGGCGCGCAGGTTTTTATTTTTTTATTTTCACACGCCCAACGCAAGAATATTTTGCGAACAATGGGATGAGTGAGCATACAGCCTACTTCAAATTTATAATTTTAAATATTTGAATGCAAATATTTTAATATTTTTTAACAAAATATTGTGAATTATGAATAATTTGATAATAATAAATATTTGTTTGACTTAATTAAGGATTTACACATTTATTTATTCCAAAAATGTATATGAATTTTCAGCAGCATAAAACCTCTTGGTTGTTACTAAAAAAAATAACTGTATTAACCGACTAAATTGGGAATGCTCTGTTTACTCGCATATAACTTGCAGTAAGGTACTAATTTAACTTTGTAGGGTTAATTCTTTAGCGTACTAGTGTTTTATATATTATTGCACCCGTTTGTTATAGCTCTGTTTATGACCCTAAAAGCGATGTATTAGGGCTCACTTTACGAGCAAGTGTGTTGAAAATATTTTTTCATTAAATAAATGTGTGTGTCTTTGACATAAGGGCATAGTATCATAGCGTAATTAGACCTATGATTACCGCGTGGCTAAGCACCTTTAGCGAGGATTGGTTATTGGATGGGTAACCAAAATTTTGTTATCACGAGCTCGAGTTCCTCCGTTTTTCTGTCTAACCACGACTTATCAGCCGTGGCTGGTCTGAAATATTTTTGTAGTTATTTTTTAAACAATGATGACAGTGGGTAGTATAATTAATTATCAAAAAAGGAAAGGACATCTCATGTGGTAATTTTTCGACTTAGCAGGCACCTTGCTGGTCGATTTTAGTAGCTCTTTTTATCGACAGTCTAATCGCAAACCCAATTTGAATGAGGTGGCGATTCGGTATTACTAGCGATTGTCGACAAAAAGCGCTAGTTGACTAAAATCGACCCTCAAGTTGCCTGACAAAGTAACTGCATACATTATGTTTTCATTTGTTTTTTATGTTCAAATAATTTAAAAGAAATCGATATGATTCCAGCACTAGCGCTGTGTACGTACACTGCACATCCCTTGGGCGTTAACCGATGCACGGTGGACCGTGGCGGAGGCCCATTGTGACCGCCGCCATTGTCAGGTCGCCCTGCCGGCCATTGGGCATGGGGATACTCGCATGCAGAGAAAGCGATGGCGTAATGAACCATAGACTACATACTCGTGGAACCAGCCAATTCATAAGTATTAGCATGAGGGCTTTTCAGTAATTCTGGAATATCAGGAAAAACTTAGGCTAGCCGCACACACGAAACCATCACGAACCATTAGAATAATAACACCTAGAAGCCGTGTCCTCGTGTGCAAAGTGAGGCAACTAATACTAAGCCAAAATGGCTTAGTTCTCAAATTTATATCCTTCATACCACCTAATCGTAACAAAAATCCATTAATATAGTAACTAATCTCCTAAATGTATGAAAATTGAAACTATTTTTTACTTATTCGGTATGTTGGTAATAATGAAAAAAAATAACTGAAAACGGCGCCATTTTGGCTGTTTTTGTTGCCCCACTTTTGACATTGCGCTTTGTAGAGAATTTATCGTTCTAGGTGTTATTATTCTCAGCACGAAACTATATTTTGCAGCTTTTTCCTGTGTTTTGAGAGATTTTTAAAAACAATTTATTATAATTAAAGCAACAATAACATAAGTAAGTATTTGTATTTACAAGCAGTTTAAATTAATTTAAGTAAAACAAATAACTTGTTCTAGTTTAGCAGCTTTTAGTTATTATTATATTTGTTGTTATTTGTATGTTTATCAAAAAACGATAAAAAAAAAAATAAAACATAATTGTACAAAGTATTCTCCGTATTCTATTTATAATTGCTTATATTTTAAACAAACAAAGCATGCAGACAAAATTAGCGTCCATTAGTGGAATTCCCAGAATGTAACTTAGTGTTAAGTTCAAGCTATAATTGGTATGATAAATGTTTGACAGTTTCGAGTGATCATATGTATGTATCATATAATGTTATATTATATGACACAGTGTTGGGTACATGACTGAATAACAAGTAAGATATTTAACAAATATGTGTTAGCCTATATTGTATTAACTTAGCCTAATTTCGTATTAATTATAATTTACTGAGTGTTAATGAATAATATTCATTATTTTAGTATGATTGTATGTACGTTTAATTAGTTTTGTATCGAGTCACTTTTATAAAATGTACAAACCTCGATGCAAAGAGATATGAAACCTCTTTGCAACAAATCTCAATGCAAAGAGATTATTTAACCTCCTTTGCATTTCATACGATCAGTTTATTTTTCTTAAACAAAAGAAGATCGATATTCAAAATATTGAATTGACATCCCGCCATTAATTAGCGGGTCGTACAAGAATGCAAATGTAAAACAAATATGTTATTTGCGTAATTTTGTAATAAACGGCTAAAAGTTCAATTGCTCTCTTATTCAGCATGGATCAATGTTATCTTATGAATAAATGAATTATTATTAACTAAGTAAATTGATAAATATATAGGTATTTAATCTCCATTAAGTTTATTTCTAAAAAATCATAAAAGTTATTCAAATATTATTCTCGAGCAAAATCGAATATTCAAAATAAAACCTTTTAATTTTACTCAACCTAAATTCTTTTTATTCATTAAATAACACTAAGAACTAATAATCAACCATCACATAAAAAAGTATAAGTAATTTTAAGTTTTTTTTAAGAAAATGTTAACCTTTGATATTTGACAATAAAATTGATCTACAAATAAAAACATAAACCTATAAAGTTTTTTTATAGGTAAGTAGATACCTACCTAAGAATCTTTTTTAGCTTTTATATCGCAGGCAGTAGAAAATAGGGATGTTGACTATTTTTTTTATTTTATGTTACATAAATTACCTCTCAAAAAAAGAAACATTGGTAAAAGAATTAATTCGCTAGCATGAAAACTGCCCGAGATATCACAGTGTGAAATGCACACAAATGGACTCGATCAAAAACGCTCCATACTAATGGCTTGCACGTTATGACGTCACGCCGTGCTAGTTTGTATGCAACGCATAGGAAATTTGTTCAGCAGCTATATTAAATATTGTGTTTATCAAAATAGTTTCTTCGACAAATTTGCTATACATTTTACGGACTAATTAAAGGTATCATTTATTTTAATAAATTGTATACTTTTTAAATGGACTTGTCCACCCAACTTTGAAGGGTCATAAAACAAATAATATGCAATATATAAAACCAAGAGGTATACAAGCTACTCTAAAAGTTTAATATGTTTACGATTTTTATTAGTATTTCGTTATTTTATTCATTAGTCAACATCCCTATTGTGCATCTAAGTTATCAAACTTTTTCTTTTTCTTTCTTAAAGAAAAGAAAATGAGGTAAGTATTTGAATCAAAAGCTCAACTTAATAATATTTTGCTCTGTATTTATGTCGTTGTGCTTTATTGTGGCACTCATACAAGTTTTCAAACTCAACAGTTTCTTATTTTTCAAAAAGCATTTATTCTTTGAAAGCACTACGAAATCTGTTTGTAAAAGGGCTGGGGTTTGGAGTTAATGCAAAATAAATGAAATTCATAATTTACGGAAGCTATCACAATTATTATCTTTAATAGTCGCCTCATGATTTAAGTAAGTAGGTAGGTAGGTATTATTATCACAAATGATAAACTTTGCAACTGAATTGAACTTCTTCAAAACGTTAAATGATTTTCATTGATTTCATGATTTCATTGCCAACATAAAAGAGAATGAATTGCTATTTACTTAAATCGAAATTGTTGTTTATATTTCTGTTTAACGTTACATGTACTTAAATCATTTCACCTTAGGTACTTATAATTAAAAACTGGAGAAAAAAATATAGGTAGATGAACAACGATCACTCAAGACGGAGAAAAAACTATAGTTTTTATCTTATATTATTTTATCTTATAGAAAAAAACTATAGTTTTTATCTTATATTATTTATCTTAAAGAAAAAAACATTGTTATTTTCTCCGTCTTGCGTAACTAAGTAAATATTGCAGATTAGAATTTTGACTGAAATAAACTTTTTAATATTACTTAGATAACAGAAAATAAAATGCATAACACTCAATCAATATTCAATTTCGCTAGTGAATTATCTTATAAACTGACGGTATTTCAGCAAGTGCCGTATTTGACTAGCACTACTACGTGTGTGATAATATCAATAATACTTACATAAAATGAAGATAATATAGAAAAAGTCATTTATTTCCTCCGAAGGACAACAAATAATCTACTCTTCTTTCTTCCGTTCCATAAAAATTTCATCAAGTTTCATATAGCACCGGAACAAATAGGCAAACAATCCGAAAACGGTGGATTTGGTAAACACTGGCATGACAGTCGGCTACCGAACGAACTTTGTTGATTCTGATAAAAAAATACTCTTCTACAAAATTTAAGGCAACGCCAAAGCTATTTCGTCAATCCCTAACTAAATAAATCTCTTCAACTATGAACTTACATAGATATAAAGCATTTGTCTATAGGTAACCATCTTAAAGACAATACTTACAACAAAAGAAAGTAATGAATTCGAAAGTCGTTGAAAGAATAAAGTTAAAAATGCTTACCGTTACTAAAAAGGTGCAACAGGATCTGCTCGATGCACTGAATGCCGGGGTGCTTTCCACAAAAATGAAGACAAGACACGATCTTAATAAAACTGGTCAGAGTAAACGAAGCACTATCATTGGGGCAAGCTAAATGTCACAAAAGCACAGAACTATATGTACAGTTTTCATATATCACTGGCACTGCGAAGTGTTACACGTAAAGTTTTTGACGTTTCAACTTGTGCATGAACGCAAAACACGCAATGCGATCGGCCCCTAGCAGAGCCGCCGCAAGACTGTCTTTTCGGCCCGGCCCGGCTCATGGCTCATTTGATTTGTTCGTTCTCGGCTCGCAATCCTCGAGCTTTGGGCCCGCCATCCCGCTCGCTCACCGCTCACCTGCCGAGTAAAAAACAAGAGAAGCTTCACATTTCGGCGAAACGTGAACCGAACTGACACTATGCAATGTCAGGTAAGCGGCATTTCTCAGAGCACTCCTGGGGCATGCACCGGATTTAAGGCTAGTTGAACGATTAAACGAGATCGAGCGGTTGTTCGCACGCCGCAAACTGTAATTTGGATACATTATCTATTATTGAAGATCTTGTATATCGCGGCACCGCGGGAACGCTCGCCGTGTGCTGGTACTTCACTGTGGGACTACACAGTACACAGACAGTCGAAGAACTCAGTACTGATAATAAGTTAACAAACAATGACGGCATTTTTAGCGGGTAACTTTTAATGACAGATGTAAACAGACCCAACCGTTTCGATCCCAAGTCAAACATCCATTGTTTCCCAGCTTTATCTCGACTTAAACATCCTAGGTCAATATTTATGGTCTGAGTAACCTTACCGGACCTACTGTTGACCTTTGTTGAACAAACATACAACTCACCTCGCGGGTACGTACACGTGTAAACTCCAGCACATTCATTTCATTCGTCTGGCAGACTTGATTTTGGCAATTGAACAATCCAGGCCAACCGTTATTTAGCAAATACGCAAACTGATGATCGTAAAATTTTATGAGGTACTTACTAGCTAGTGCATTCTCGTCCGTGTCGCAAACGCAATAGTTGCAAATAGGTTCCACCTTAGTAATTTAAGCCTTTTGGATTGAAACAAAATTATTTTACAAATAAAGAATTAGGTAGTATATAGGTACCAAAAGGATTATGTAAGCTTTCATTCTGAAAATACCTTAAATTTTGAAACTTTTACCACCTTCAGAGACAAAAATAAAGTTTCTATCCATAACAAATCAAGTTTCTCCTGTTCTCCACCCCATTCACGGTTTAGGACTACTTGACATTGACTCCACATTATGTAAAATTTTGTCTTTCTCAGAAGCTCAACGATTCTTCAGTGTGAAAGAAAATTGGACGAGCTTCGACGTTTCGTTCATTCAGTGAGCGGATCGGCTGAACGCAAGGCGACACGGCAAAGCACTCGGAAAGTCACCCTGGAGCTTAAAATAGAGGCGAAACGCCCGCAAACCGCTCGCTCGCCACTCTTTAATCCTATTAAAGGAGCACGGGTACAGAGATGGATTCAGGGTGTAGAAAACTATACCTTTAGCTGAAAGAAAAGCTTAGCCACAATAAATCATAATCGAGAAAACAAAGGACAAAAGCTTTACTGGACTCTGTTATAGGTAACAAGAAAAATGAACTTACAGAAGATTTTTTTGGGCCGTAATTTTCTACAAACATGAAACGTTGTCGTTCCACTAAAAGGTAACATAAATCTTAATCTAGTTTATCCACTGACTTAGTATTACTTATTTATTATTTGTTATGAATTATCACAAAGTCTTCTAATAATGACTTAGTTAATAATTTAGGTAAATAAGGAAAACCAGAATGGATTTTCAGGCGGACACAATTAATTTGGTTACAGAAAACCCAAAATAGAAGTAAAGGAAAATCTACCAACAAATACCGTGGAAAAACCCTACACCCCAGGGTGTAGAGTTTTTTATTGTTTTTAATACTTGCGTCCTAAGTAAACACACCTTTAATTTCATAATTTACACTAGGTAAGTACTTAAATATTTTTTTTATTTCCATTGATCTAAAGGTCTAAAGGCATTCTGATGTTGACGACCGCGACCCGCGACCGGCGAGTCTACCGGCTAAAAATAATGAAGTTAATGTTAACTGTAAGTATGTGATACATTGCTTCTTTTCTTTGGTAAGTTTTTATTTGTGCCAAAACAAAGTAGCAATGTATCACATACTTACAGTTAATATTAACTTCATTATTTTTAGCCGGTAGACCCGCGGGACCTACTCCATACAAATATTCATACCTAAATGCTACCTTAACTAATCCATATATTTTTTCGTCCATGCCCATCTTAAGAATAAATCTTAGGCCCATAGTACAGTCCTGGTTCTGGTTCTAGTGGTGCGGAACTTCCCTATTCATAGACTTGGACGTTCAATACCGATTCCATAAGGAGAACTTTACACACCTAACTGTAAAACAATGCCAAGTTTTTCATTGAATTATGACTCAGGTAGGTAGGTATTCCATGACCTGATCGTTCAGTGGAAATGCTATTGTACATGACACGTGATAAGATTACCGGCGCATTTCGGCGCAGGTACCTACTTACCTATAGTGGTGAATAATCGCACATAGCTCAATTTCATAAAAAATCTAATTATATTTCATACATTTTGTATGTAGGTGTGTAAACAAATAAATTAAAATCAACTGTTTGTCATGAAAAACTTGATCATCATAGGTAGGTACATCGTTTCATCATTAGTTACAGTAAGGGTTTACAATAGGTAGGTACCTATTCTAAGAAAGCACATATCACAGAACAACGATTTTTTTTTTTATGTTTAGCACTATCGGAAAAATATTTGATAATTCAGAGCTTTTCAATGAGTTATTGACTACGTAACTTACCCATTGGCGTTAGCGAATTGCTTACGAACGTAAACATAGATGAAAAGCGCTACCCAGATACCTCCTACCTATCCACTTTCGGTACGCCGCCGTACGCTATAAAGCTCGCCATATTAAATCAAATCATAACTTTAAAAGGTTACTGTAAATAAACAATGCAATACAAATGGAATCCGCATAAAATGGTTACGCGTAGGTAACAACTTTAATTGGATCCTAAGCTTTTATTGCATTTCGATTTGACTTTTAGTAGGTAGCCATTACTTTTAGAAATATTTGGTTAATTCGATTAGGTACTAGGTGTTTATGGAGTGCCTATACGTGTTTTTGGATTGATCCATAAAGTATTTAAAAACTTTTTGATTAAAATCTATTTTATTAACATTAGAGATTATCATGACTATTCTCGATTTTTTTATAAAAGCGATACCTACGTCAACATTAATGTCAATAACATTTTCGTTGTCAAATCGCCGTTTTGTGGCCAAAATGAAAGTCATTTTGTAAATTATATGTTTGTTGATTATTTTCGATTTATTTTAATTTGTATCAACTGTTATTGTACCAGAATTGAAATCATATAAAAATCATATAATGGCGGTGGCGGGTAAGTAAGTTGCCGTTGTTTTAAATGAATCAGACAAAAAAAAACAGTGATAAAAAACAGATAAAAGTTTTTAAGCAACAAAAAATTTAGTTTTCAATTTAATTGCACAAAAATATTCACATAAGTAGGTAATAAATTTTCCACAAATTTCATAACTTTTCAATGCCATCTGGATCAATAGATCACAGAATTGAATCAACGGGATAAATACTTGGATAGTTCTTTGGAAGACTTACATCCAAATATTTATCCCATTGAAAAATCCTGAAATAAGACCCAATTTTCATCTACTTCTTTGTGTTGGGTGCGCTGCGCAAGGAAAAAAAGACAGAAGAATTTTAAGATGTTTTCGTTTTAGGATATTGTAAACGTTTTATGATTGTTTTATGATTGAACTAAAGAACTTTTACTCTTGTCACTTTTTTCGTAAACATAGTTTCTTAGAAAAATTGTGTTTAAAGATAATAGATAATTTTGAGCAAAAACAGTGCAAAAAAAGGAAAACCGCCAAAACACACATTCGGGAGCCGGGGGGATGTGGGAGTAGTAGTGTGGGGAACCGTAGGGACGCTCCCAAAGGTCAAGGTCCAAAAGGAAGGAAGCTCCGAATAGTGTTTATTAGGTTAAAATTAGTGACAGAACCGAATTAGTCAACCCCGACCCCACGTGGTACTAGTCTGCCCTACCCCTAGAGCACAGAATATTATACTCTAACCTCTTACCTAGAGTGTATTTAAAAGCCGAAGCTACGTAGGCGAGCATGGAGTGCCTGCGGTTTGTTGCGCAAGGGCGGAGGGGCTACACTTCCCGCAGCACTGGAGGCGTTCGGAAGTCATAAGTGCCCTGCATCGAAGAAGATCAAGAAAAGGGGGGGCTAAAAGTCTTTCTTTTCGATAGAATTTTTATAAATGTCCCGTCGATCGTGTCCGTGTACGAAAGGGTGCGCAGGACTTAAATAATTTCAACTGATTTAGTATGGTGCCAGGACTTGTAAAATTTTTTGAAAATATTAATTAAATAAAACTACTTCTTTACACCCAATATGACCTTGATATTGGGTGACCTTGACCTTTTTGACTTTGACCTTTGGTGACCTTGATCTTAAATATGACCTCGACCTTTTGTGACCTTGACGTCCCTACAGTTTCCTACTACTCCCGGGTCCCGAAAGTGTGTTTTGGCGTTTTTCCTTTTTTTGCACTGTTTTTAGTATGCGCCACCCTTTTAGAGATCAACAAAACTAATCAAGGTCATTTTTTATTTTCATATTTTCCAGGGCCAGAGGACCCCGCTATTTTGCTGAATGTAAGCGAGATGATCGACCTTGCTATAGGCACACCAGAGGTAAGGCCAGAATAATACCCGATTTAAGGGGCCATAATAATAGGAAAACATGGTTTGCGCGGGCCATATTTTTATATAGAAAACGTAAAGTTGTAGCCACAAAAAAACATACGACAAGCTAAAGAGATTATCTAGTAGCTACAAGTATTAAATTGCGTATAAACCTCACAGATGATTGTAAAAAAATAGTACATTATGAGACAAGTTAGCTTAGGTTGCTCATTGCACACAAGCGTAACTCAGCCGAGTGTGCAATAAGCAAGAGCTCACGAGTTTCATACGACGTTTTTTAACACATTTGCGAGGCAAAAACAAAGTAATTTACCATACAGCAACAAATATGACAAAAACAAAATATGATAATTATGGAAAAAGGCGCGCAGGTTTTTTTTTGTTTTTTTCACACGTTCAATGCAAGAAAATTTTGCGAACAAAGGGGTGAGGAGCATACAGCCTACTTCAAAATTATAATTTTAAGTAAAAATGCAAATATTTTAATATTTTATAACAACATATTGTGAATTATGAATAATTTGATAATAATAAATATTAGTTTGACTTAATTAAGGACTTACACATTTATTTATTCCAAAAATATATATGAATTTTCAGCGACATAAAACCTCTTTGTTGAAGTTTGTTGTTACTTAAAAAAAATATCTGTAGGGGAGACTGGGGAGGGTTGATCCCCCCTTTTCATTTTGGTCCCTAACTTTTTTACTATTCACAGTATTAGGATTTTTTTAGATTTATTTTATTAAGAATTCTATTTACTAAATATATGAAAGTGGGTAAGGCTTGGTAATATTTGGAGTTATAATTTAATATAATGTCGTATGGTAACTCTTTACCATGTGTCCCCTATATAGGGGAGACTTGTTTCCCACCAGTTGGAAGACTTGATCATAGGGAAAAAACATAGGGTACCTTTCAACCCGAAAAAAAATTGTTCCCGAGGGATAGCAAAAACTTTCCACGCAGGCGAACTTTCGCGGGCGGCCGCTAGTCATATTATAAACTTACTTGCTTGACTAATCAGGCAGGTATGTACATATTTAGTAGTATTCAGCCGCATGAAAATTTACCTGCAAAAAAACTTGACTAAAAAGTCTCACAATTCTCTCAATCAGTCTCGGAAAAGTAGATTAAAGAAATAAACGTAGAAAAAGACTTCTTTTTTATAAAAACTGACAATAATCTTCATTTTACTGTCAAAAATCTACATAGGGGAGACATGATCCCTGGGATCATACCACCCCCAAAGAAAAGGATCAAGTCTACCCGTACATATTGAGGTTATAAAACATTTTTCGTTGCGAACCAATTCATCACTTATGTCATGGTAAGTAACGTTAATCTACAGAAAAATAAACATCTTCAAAGATAAAAACATTTCCACGAAGCAGTTTCATAGCATTATATTAAATTAATCAAGTCAAAACTTGCCGTAAATTAAATATTTGAATACAACAGATTTTTGGCGGCCACCATTTGTAAACATGTGCCAAACGAAATCATGACAGAAAGTGATCATTGGCATTAACGAATAAGTGTTGCTAACCTAAAAAACTGTAACACGCTTGGTAGATCCGTGAATCAAGTTTACCAAGTGTCCCCTAGGGAACAAGTGTACCCAGCTTCCCCTATAAATCGGTTAAGGCGAGGCCAGTTCACGAAATTTACTCTTTCACTATGTCTTTAGAATAAGGTTGAATATTGCATAACTTTAATTGACGCTTCGCCAGAAATTTGACGAATTTTAGTACATTTTTATTGATTCCTGAAATACTGCATCATTTATTAAAAATGTACTCGGTTATTGTGTTAGATCGATAAAAAAGCTATCCTTTTTGTATAAAAAATCATATCACTGTCGTTGAAAATTACGAAATCTGACGATTTGAAATTTATTTTTATAAGTTTTTATGGTGTTATTCAGGATTTTTTTACAGAGTTACCATGCAATTTTTTAATATTCTGTTCGGTTAATTTGCTTCTTTGTTTCTTTTTCAGTCTACAGTAATTTTTGTGAAGTAGAATTTTACATCAGTTCTTCACATTGGATGTTCAAAAATCAGACTTTTCATCAGATCGTGAACTGGCCTCGCCTTAAATTGGGAATGCTCTGTTTACTCGCATAGAACTTGCAGTAAGGTATTAATTTAACTTTTTAACACACTTGCTCGTAAAGTGAGCCCTAATACACCGCTTTTAGGGCCATAAACCGAGCTATAACAAACGCGTGCAATAATATATAAAACACTAGTTCGTAATAGAATTAACCCTACAAAGTTAAATTAGTACCTTACTGCAAGTTCTATGCGAGTAAACAGAGCATTCCCAATTTAGCCGGGTAATACAGTTATTTTTTTTTTGACAACAAAGAGGTTTTATGCTGCTGAAAATTCATATACATTTTTGGAATAAATAAATGTGTAAGTCCTTAATTAAGTCAAATAAATATATAATTATTATCAAATTATTCATAATTCACAATATTTTGTTATAAAATATTAAAATATTTGCATTTAGTAGGCTGTATGCTCCTCACCCCTTTGTTCGCAAAAAAATACTTGTTAGCCTGTGAAAAAAAAGAAAAAAAAAACATGCGCGCCTTTTGATTCCCATAATTATCATATTTTGTTTTTGCCATATTTGTTGCTGTGTGATAAATTACTTTGTTTTTTCCTCGCAAATGTGTTGAAAAACGTCGTATGAAACTCGTGAGCTCTTGCTTAACTTGTCTCATAATGTACTATTGTAGAGTTAATTCTATTACGAACTAGTGTTTTATATATTATTGCACGCGTTTGTTATAGCTCGGTTTATGGCTCTAAAAGCGATGTATTAGGGCTCACTTTACGAGCAAGTGTGTTGAAAAACAATATCATCAAAAGCGCTTGTCGCGGGTCATATTTTTGGCGTACCTAAATAATAGCGGAAACGTATTGAATTCTACATCAAAATACACTTTGACGTACTGTGATAGACAATCAGTTATTTAAATATGCCGTAAAAACTGTCAATAACCATAAAAGTACTTAATAGAAAAAAACAATAAGTGGGACAATGGTTATTTTTTACGTTATAAAAGAGGAGTTTAACTCTTACTTACCTTATAATACTAAATAATATACTAGAAAAAATACGACTCGCACCAGATCAATACTCAGACGGGAATCGAACCCGCGACCTTTGGATATCCGGTCCAATGCTCTGACCGCTGAGCTACCGAGTCACTAGTGACATCGCCGAATTTCTTCTAGTATATCCTACTCTTACGCTGCAAGCCAGCGTTATTTCACCAATGTGAGGAATTACCTCGACATTCAATTGAAATATCTTTCCAGATATTTTGCAATCGATTAAGATGAAATAGCTATATAATTTTTAAATTTGAGATTTTTGCATTCACAATGCTATTTTTACACAATACTAAATAATATACTAGAAAAAATACGACTCGCACCAGATCGTTCAGTCAGTTCAGTCGTATTTTTTCTAGTATATTATTTAGTATTGTGTAAAAATAGCATTGTGAATGCAAAAATCTCAAATTTAAAAATTATATAGCTATTTCATCTTAATCGATTGCCAAATATCTGGAAAGATATTTCAATTGAATGTCGAGGTAATTCCTCACATTGGTGAAATAACGCTGGCTTGCAGCGTAAGAGTAGGATATACTAGAAGAAATTCGGCGATGTCACTAGTGACTCGGTAGCTCAGCGGTCAGAGCATTGGACCGGATATCCAAAGGTCGCGGGTTCGATTCCCGTCTGAGTATTGATCTGGTGCGAGTCGTATTTTTTCTAGTATATTATTTAGTATTGTGTAAAAATAGCATTGTGAATGCAAAAATCTCAAATTTAAAAATCTTACTTACCTTACCTTACTCGGTTTTAGATATCATTAACCCCAATAACCAAGAAACGAACTAAAATTCAGAATAAGTTCTAAATAAGTACATAAATCTAGAATGATGTAGATAGGTTACTAGTTCTAGAAACTGAAATCTAGTAGTTCAACCAAACTAATTAACTAACTACCAAACGTAATTTCTGGTCTTGAACTCTTGATAGCGTTTCATGTGCAGATATCGTCGTCGTGTGCAAGACTTAAGTATGAGCATATTATGCTAGGAGTTTCCATTACATATAACGTACCTACCAGTGTACCTACCTAAGGTAAAGGGCCATTAGTTCGTGATAGTACATTATTTCGTGAGTTTTGTTTCTGGCGCGAAAAACAAGGAATCTATATATTATTTGTTTTTATTATGCATGAGTAAAAAATCTCTATCATTTAAACTGTCAAAAAAATCAAACACCAACATTTTGGCGACTAAACTGAGAGCAATGTGAAGTTTGAAACTCTGCTTACACTAAAATTTACAGAAAGAATGAAAACTGTTGAAGAGTTATTCCAAAAATATCAGAGATAATTTAAGAAATTATTACATACGCTTTTTTTAAATATTGACTTGGTTTACGAGTAATAAAAATAAATGTAGTGGCGGCGCTAGTTTCACTATAACACGAACTTTTATGAAACAATTTTTCATGAAACTTTGAAGTTGTAGCATATTTTTCCAGTGTGGAGTAGTGGACTTCAACATGCTGCAAACTGTACTGCACTGCCTAGCCCAGCAGTTGAGGATACTGGGGAAAAATGTGGAGCTACGAGGCAGCGCCGCCAACCTGCCCGTTGGGCGCGACAACCCGCAGACCATAGTGGTCAACGAGTACGAGTATGAAATTGATGCTGCTAAGGTATGGAAACCAGGGATTGATAACGTTATTTTTAAATGTAACGTTATTTCTTACTTTTTTTACCGTTACTTTTAACATTAACGTTATGTCAATAAATAACGTTACTTTAGAAAACTTTACATTTAAATTAACGTTATTTCAGTAAATTAATTTTATCGATACCTACAATAATTTTAACGTTATTTTTACCGGTAAATTTACCGATAAAATGTTTTAACGGTATTTTTAACGTTATTTTTTGTATCGTTATTTTTTTCAACGGTATTTCAATCCCTGATGTAAACTTACCATAAAGGCCTATCTATGGCCTATTCAAATCTCAGCGGTATCATCTACTGGTGGCGGTAACGATGTCTCAATGGGTACCTTTGCGGATAACGCGCTGTTCAAACCATAGCGGAATTTTACCGCTACCGTAGGCGGTAGCGGTACAGGCGCGGGCGGCGCGGAGTGGGACCCGTCCCCATCTGGGATACGGTTCCGGTTTCGCGACAGCTGCGAAAATGCCAGTTTGAGTAGGCCTTATCGCGAAACTTATGTGAAAGTAACTCTGTATGTCTGTTACCTTTTTCACACCTGTGGTTCTACCATATTGAGTTGATGCAAACTGTTTTCGTTAACTGAAACTATCGGCTATACTGCTCACAGTCGCAAGTGAAAGAGAGAAAACAATAGTTTAAGACAGCGAAAATAGTTTGTATCAACTCATGGTAGGGCCACTGAACAAATTTTGATGTAATTTGGTATAAAGATAGATTGAACCATGAGAAGGGAAATGGGGGCTTTGAGTAGCGAGTGTAAGGGTCCAAAATTGTCAATAGTGAAAACATATTAAATTATAACAAATAAATTTAAAACACTAGCTGAAATTGTCAGCATAATTATTAATAAATTGAAATCAAAATCATCAGAATAATAGGGATGATGACTAATGAATAAAATAACGAAATACTAATAAAAATCGTAAACATATTAAACTTTTAGAGTAGCTTGTATACCTCTTGGTTTTATATATTGCATATTATTTATTTTATGACCCTTCAAAGTTGAATGGACTTGTCCACAAGTCCATTTAAAAAGTATAAAATTTATTAAAATAAATGATACCTTTAATTAGTCCGTATAATGTATAGCAAATTTGTCTAAGAAACAATTTGATAAACACAATATTTAATATAGCTGCCAAACAAATTTCCTACGCGTTGCATACAAACTACTTATTCGTGACGTCATAACTAGTATGGAGCGTTTTTGGGCGAGTCCATTTGTTTGCATTTCACACTGTGATATCTCGGGCAGTTTTCATGCTAGCGAATTAATTCTTTTACCAATGTTTCTTTTTTTGAGAGGTTATTTATGTAACATAAAATAAAAAAAATATTCGTCATGCCTATTGTCAGCATAATTATTAATAAATTGAAATCAAAATCATCAGAATAATTATGGAATAATTTTATATTTATTGTGTTTACTTTAACAGACGACGGACAAGGAAAAACCTGTGATGAAAATAACTACGCCAGGTATGTGACTTAACCTTTATCAAACGTTGTTCTTTGAAAATATGAAGGTAATCTAAAATTCTATTTTAAGGCAAGTCTACATACTACCTATTTAATACTTATACGGCCGAATACTCAAAGGCTTCTTAGTTTAAATCTTAAGTTAAGGTCTCCTTAACTTTAAGGAAGCTGTCAGTTTCATAGAGATTCTGTCAAATCTGACAGCTTTTTTGAATTTAAGGTGGCCTTAACTTTAAGATTCGATTGAGTATTTGGACGATAGTTACTTAATTTATGAATTCTGTAATAATGTTTTAACAGTAACAGCGCCAGCGTCAACAAAGCCCGAAGAACCAGAGACAATATTGATTGGTAAGTCCATTTAGATGTATCTGCTTAAAATTCATGATAAACGTGCATATAAACCTATTTATCTGTTGTTTATAAAGTAATACAAGTTGGTAAAGATAATGTCCTGAAAACTGAAAACATTTCTGAATCGTGTGGTATAAGGTCTCTGCCCACTACACCGTACCATGCCATGGCAAAAAATGTTATTTGAATTGAAAAGTATGACACTATCGCTATACTCCCACTTTTTACTGTACTGTAAGGTCGCGGGGAGGGGAGCCGCTGGATGCGGGCAGCGCAGGACCGATCGTCGTGGAGATCCTTGGGAAAAACCCAGCAGTGGGTGTCGTGTAGCTGATAATTGATGAAGTACTAACTATCTGGAGCCGCTCTTCGCGCGCCTATAGCTCTACGCCTAGTTACTAAGATTTGCTGCGTTCGGAATCATTCCGATTCGGAATTCCGTTGTTTTTAATTTAATTTTAATAAATGTGTTTTATTCCAGTTGAACGATTGAAGAGAAGCGACGGTGGTAAGTAATCACATGTCTAGTTTTATTAAAAAATGTAATTTACCTAGCTAATTTATTTCATTTGTATTTTGGGAAACATACAAGCATACAACATTGATAACTTAATCCGCAAACCAGCCAACTCCACTTTTTATGCAAAACACTTTTTTGATGCAGTCTTCGGCTATATGCCTGACGGATGAATTGAAAGAGCAACAACTCCATTTTTATCCCTACTTTTTTAATAAATTGCTAATTGCTATGCGACAACCAGCTAACTCCACGCGTAAAGAAACGTCACGATTTTGACAAGCCAACTCCTGGAGATCGGTCATTTTGTATGGCGTCACTGAGAAACAGGCGTGCCGCTCCGGTTTTTCGAAGATAAAAAAAACAAACGTCTAGATTAGTCTAGAAGATATCAAATGCTATTTAATTAGTTCTCTATTTATTCATAGTATGTTTATTTTGCATTTGTTTAGCATAACATCCAGTTTTTCTAAGGTATTATGGTATTTTCATTCTAATGCTATGGAGTTAGCCATTTTTCTTTCATAAATCTAAACGTTACTTTTTTTTACCATACTTTTATTTAGTAGGAAAAGCGGATAACTCAAAAAAGCGTCTATATTTTAGTGACGACAAAATTTTAAATAAAACAAAATGAAATTTTGTAGCTGCTAACACAATACACCAACGGGGTTTTCATTTTTTTAATTTCTAATTATTAATGAAATTGGAATGTTTTTACTGTCTCCTGTAAAATTTTGACATTATGGATTTGGCTGATTTGCGGATTAAGGTATCGCTATTATGTACCCTACTTTTTTTTTTTATTCTGTGTTTTTCTTGTTTAAGTAAGTATTTTAAGAAGTTAAGACGTCTGACGTAGTCGAAGAATGGCATCGGTATAAACAGTCTTTAAAAAAACCTTCACTCAAACCATTCAAAAATTCCCCTTTCTATCCAGCGAGGCAAAGCCCTCTTAGGCAAAGTCCGACTCGGGACTACTCGCCACCTGGAAGGGCGACTACTGTAACCGTCTCCACTGCTCAGCCACCGCATTCCACCGAGAGATTGTCATTGGTCACCATCAGCAAATTCAACATTCTTGAAAGCACCGTCGATGATCTCAAAAACAGAGTCTACGGCAGCATTCCGAAGAACGACCAGATCTTGGAAGAAGTCAGGTTACTAAGGATTACACAAATAAGACTAAATTACCTATCATGATTTCTAATATGGCGAAGTAGAAAATTTACTACGCAATACTTAGATAAAATTTTAGAACAAAAACTACAGAGCTCTAATTGGTACTTAATTCCCTAATAAACCTATTCTTCATAGTCATAATCATAATCATTTATTCGCTCAAAACATGGTATAAAAGTTCTTTCTTTACCATAGATCACAGACAAACATGAGAGCCATAACAGACATGTGGACCTCTTTAAATGTATCTTCCCGCTTGGAAGCAGCCGAGGAGGGTATCGCTAAACTAAGCTCTCTCGTTCAAGACTTGATCACGGAAAACAAGTAATTACTTATGTGTTTATTTCTTGAGTTAGCAATAGCAATATACTATTTCCTTCTGTGCTGTTTTGTTCTGGCAACACCTTTGTTTAGGTATATTTTTGCTGGGAGATTAGTAATCGGATTTTTAGAATAAACTATGTCGGGATTTACCCCAAGTAGGTGTAATGGGTAGTAGGTAGGTAACTACTTACCTCAGCTCGGGTAATTCTTTTTTATCGTTATTCGTTATCGTTATCTAGCTACTCTTTTCGTGGTCCTAATTATCATGAAAACTGCCACTCATGAATGCCTAAGTAAAGTAGGTTTTTTAATAGTTATTTATTAAGCAACTGTAGCAAACAAGACTTTAATCTACAATGCTCTCGCTCGGATATTGTGGTTATTATGACACTGGTTGTTTTGGCTATAAGCTAACTGTTTCGGAACCTTTTATAGAGGTTATAAGTTTTAAAGCATGGGTGTAGAATGACCATCAGACTGCTGGGGCACAAGCCTTACTTATGGGTGAATAAGGAGGATGGGCCATGACCCACCACGCGGGCCCAATGCGGATTGGTGGGTGTTAACGACTGCAAATGCAGCCGGGACCAACGGCTTAACGTGCCTTCCGAAGCACGGATGAGTTCGAGATAATATTTTTTGGTCCCCCATCCCATGACCGACCCTTGCGAAAGTTGCTTAAACTCCGCTATACCATTGCGCCACCTAGCTCCTCATCTCATGGGTGTAGATTAAAGCTATAATTTATATGACTCGCAGTGGAGTGGTACAAGCTGTATCGCAAGTGCAACCACAAGTCGACCAGTCTTCAGGAACTGAGCTAGATGGAGCACCTTCTGTTTGCGCTAAATCGGGTGATAAGGAATTGGATAAAATAAAATGGGACTTGGACCAATTATCTATGGCTTTCTACAAGGCTATGGATGATCTTGCTAGTAAGTATCGGAGATCCATTTGAAGCCTTTCGTATATGGCGTAGGTACCCTACGTACCTGCAGCATCTCTGTACAAAACCAATTAAAGCCGGGTTGACATGATAAGAGTCATGAAAAGACTCTTATCGTGTCAACCAGACTTAAATATCAAAAGAAACATGGTTTCAGCGCTTAACCTGCTCGATATTAAGAGCGTCCGCTGTGTTAAGCGGGATTGCTGGTTTTCTGATGGACAGATGCAGTCTGTGGCAGTACATGATGAGTAAGCTATCTAATCAATGTCGCATCGCGCGCGTGTCTCGCTTAAGCAGCGGACGCAGACAACTATTTATTATGTTATGATATAGGTACCTTACACTCAAAGTGATTTAAAGCTAGTTTAACAATTACAGAAGCCGGATCAGGCGTAGCAGTCATTCGGCCATCGACACCGCCACCACGCACAACTATAGCTCCACCTGCTGAAGTACTTACACGGATCAACGATCTGGAGAAGAAACTTAGCAAATGTTGCGACTCCATCGAAAAGAAAGAAGGCGTCGTGCAGGATCAGGTACGATTCTGGCAAACATCTTGACGCTCTTTCGACGGAGTGGGGATAAGTTCGCGCATGTGCATTTACAAGCGACCCCGCCGCCCCCGTACCTCACCGCTACGCATACCCAAAATACGCGTTCTGCGCAATCCCCACCCGATTTCAAGATGTTTGCCTTTGCCGGCTATTGTACCAAACTCTGCTTAGTTACCTCGCCCCCCAATATTGTACAATATTTTTCACTGATGACGCAGACACACATTCGCGCGAGCGGCATGCCTGCGGCATGAGGTTTTCGGGAATCTGGGGGTTGGTCGGCTATTAATTCCAGCTGTTTAATTCTATCTAGGTAGGTACCTATCTACCTCTCTAATTCTTCAAAATCGTTTTCTACTTTCCTATATACTTCTACAGCGACCACGAAAGTTATTGGGTAGGTATATGGTATAGGTAGGTACTTATAGCTTTTGATGAAAAAAGGTCTAGTTTATATTCATCACAGTCATTATCTTTAATCAGTCATAGGTATTTAGAATATAATAATACCTATAGCATATTTATTTATTTATTTATATACTCTTTATTGTATACACACAGAACAAACAAGTAACAATACAAACATAAAGGAGACATACAAATGGCGGCCTTATCACTATAAAGCGATCATATCATCATCATATCAGCCGCACGACACCCACTGCTGGGTATAGGCCTCCCCCGAGGATCTCCACAACGATCGGTCCTGCACTGCCCGCATCCAGCGGTTTCCTGCGACCTTCACCAGATCGTCGGTCCCCTGTCTCACACCCTACTAGCTGCAGTTGGAAAGGACTGCTTTGGTTCTGTACTCGGAGTCTCGGACCGACATGGTGGCATTTTTGTATAAGTCTCGATATACTTACCTATAGTCCACTTGGCATCTCGATCTGGAGAGACTGCAGCACCGCCCAGTCTCTATCGAATCAAAGGCTTTCTCATAGTCCACGAACGCCAAGCAGAGAGGCAGATAATACTCCTCAGTCTTGTTATGACCTGCCCCAGCGTATATGGTGCTAAAGCCTTTTCGGAACCCGGCTTGTTCCGGAGGTTGGAAATCGTCGAACCTGCGAACGAGACGATTCGTAAGGACTCTCGAAAACAACTTATAAACATGGCTCAGAACTGAAGTGAGATGGGTCTGTTGTCTGTAGTTCTTCAAGAAGGTCTTGTACTATACCTAGCATGTAACGTAATGTAATAAACAAATATCAATTAGAAACAGTCGTTTTGTCTTGTCGTCTTCCGATACATCGGTATTTTTAAAAGTATGTAGGTAATCAAGACCAAGAAGTCGTTTACATTGACCTTCCTGTACTGATCTCATTTTTTTACAGATCAATTCCTTACAAGATCAAATCGAAGGCCTAATGAGAGAAATAGCTAAACTTGGAACTGATTTATCTGGTGGAAAACTATCGCCTGATCTAATCAAGGACTTAGAAGGTTTATTACTGTCAGATTACGATTTTTTTTAATATATAAATCTGTAATGTAAAAACTAAAGACTATGATTTTACTTTCAGGATTAATGGAATTATTCTCTACTGTCCAAGCAATGCAGTCTCAGCTGAAGGATGTTCACGAAACAGCATTACAACTCGCCGCTGAGAAAGAAGATAGACAACACAACATCAATGTAAGGAGACATTTCTCATACCTAATGCATCTGGTTAGGAAACACTTTTATAGTTATCGAAGTTTTTCTGTTTGTGTGTCACCAGGCTCTGCTTGAGCAAATAGAACTATTAAAGACGGTGAAATTAGATCGCGAGGATATGGTTGAAGCGATGGCAGAGAAAGCTGATCTTCGTATGCTGGCGCGCAAGGTTTCACACGACCAGTTCGAGCTAGCTTGTGACGACCTCTCCAGGGGCTTGGAACACGCGCTTGGGAAGCTTAACGTACAGGCAAGACTAATTTTTAAGATATGTTTAACAGGTTCCAGATATTATCACCTATTTTCTGGATCAGGATTCATAATAATAGAAGAAATCATCTAGTAAGATTAGGTACCCACTTCATAATAATAGAAGTAAATTATCTGGTAAATAGGTGAAACTGGCCCTTTTTTTTTTTTTTAAGCCGCAGAAAAGACCGCCTCCCGTGATCTCACCCAGCCCGATTGGCTCGATGGGATCACGGGAGGGGGGAATAAGGTGAAACTGGCCCTAAATATTTTAATATATTTACCTACACCATGTTGGTATAGTTCAATGTTTCCCTTACGGATGAAGACTTTTACAGAATAAACTCTTTCGTAGAGACAGCCTATTTTTTCTACGTGTCTTTCAATTTTTGTCATGATTCAGACATGATTACATGAAACATTGTTGAACATTTAACAGGAAGCATTATGGCAACAAGCACTGGACGACATACAGCGCGAGATCGAGACGAAACTTGACAAGATGGAGCTGTCCCCAGTAAAGGATTTCTTCAACAACAAGCTACGACAACTGCAAGAGAGTTTGAAGCAAATGGCCTCGCTTCGGCGAGAGGCTGAAGCAGCCGGCACTAAGAGGAAACTGTTACGGTACCTTTAACTGAATTTGAAATACGAGGCAGTGATTTAAAACAATGGGTTCCATAGACTGGGTGGGACCCATAAACTTTTCATTTTTTTTTTCATGAGATATTCCTAGCATTAAGAATTGCCAAGCTAGTAGGTACCTATTCAACCCTTTGATCGGTATGCTGAAAAGAAAATCCAGTTTACCTACCATAGCTTTCTTCATCTCAGTAACTAAAGCACAGATTACTAAATAGGTAGTAAAAGTCAGTAATACAGTTATTCTAAAGTAAGTAAACTTTTAACAAATTATATTATTGGACCGTACAAAAGCATAACTAGGTACTTAATGAAGTTAAGTTAAATATTATACCTAATCGTTGCAGGGATGTGAATTGCATATCGTGTGACGCGAAGGCAGTGATGCAAACAGAATTGGCCAGCAATCTCCCCGACAGCCGGCCGCTGCCAGCCCACCACTCCATGAAGCCATACCTCAGCTATGAACTCGGTAAGTATCAGGGATTAGAACTCAGCATTAAATGAATGGCTTGGATTGGATGGTGCAAGAAATTACGGCATATTGTAGCCTAAATGCGTATGCATAGACTTACACGGAGATGCCATCCTCCTGTTGTCCTCGTCCAATGCGCGGATGGAACACCCCAGGGTTTTTAGTGGATGTGTTACTGTAAAAGCCCGTATATTCGTAACTTATCGTATCTTAGGTTTAACTGGAAAATCTTAAGATTTACAAACATGAGATAGTAAATGTAAGGAATTTTTATAAGCGAGACCATTTTTCGGGCTTTAACTATTAGAGTTTGACATAATGCTAGGTTTTACCAATGACGGTTGGTAAATGTTAGATTTTTTTAAATAAAACAGTGAATTAGCTATCATAACTTAGTGATTTATTTCAAATTACAGCTATCAGTAAAATCCTTAAATATTTTTCATTATCATTTTTATTTTTTCTTCACTATCATTATTATTTTTATTTAACTTATAGGAGTCTAAGTCGTACATGACAATAAAATTACCTGTCAGTCCTTTGTTTGAATTTTTAGGATTTGATGAATTTATTAGTAATGTAAAATATAAATTTTAAAACACCGTCAAAATAATATTCATATCAGCATTTGCCTCGTCTCTGAGGTAAAACCTAAGATTGACCGAGTAAATGGTGGTACCTAAATGTTCGAAATGAACGATGATTACAGAACAGTTCGAACTTTTACCAAGAGTTGGTAAATCTTAGCCCCTTCTTACACGGTAACTCTAGTAGTTGTAAACCAAATTTTATTGGAACCTACACGAAACGCAGTGTGTGTGTTGTTTCGGAATAATATTAAAATGGCTAACGATTCTAGCGATGAGGAGTTATTACTTCTCTACTACATCAGACGACGATTCCACTTCACTCCGAGCTTTTTCGGTCAGATCCCTACGCGGATACTCTGTTAGTGTGTAATTATACAAACACGGATGCTTTTCCACTTTTTGGACGAATTGTATATTTACTAATTAGTTAGTAATTTTCACTGAACCGCAACAGAGTTTCCAGTTTCGGTAAGTAATCAGTCGCGCGCGACCAGCATGGCCGGTCGCCAGTGATTAGTTGCCAACGCGTTACTGACGCGTTACCAACCAGTTTGTGATTGGTAGCGTCGTGTACGAACCGCCATTGAAATACTAGTGCTGTGACTATTTCGAAACTCGTTGGTGATTAGAGTTTGCAACCAGTTTATTTTCAGTCGCGCCGTGTAATTAGGGCCGTGGGCTTAGGTTTTACTGGAAAATCTTAGGATTTACATAAGTTCGGGGTTTTACAGTAACAGATGCACCACATAAGTAACCGCCCCCGTGTTCCCCGCGCGGAGGTAGTATGCGGAGAAAAAAAAGAAAAAGGGGTTACTCAATTAACTATCTCAACCTTAATTTTGACATGCTAGTCGCAGTTTAAACCTAACAGCTTTCAATTTTATTTTCCATTTTTTCCAAAATTTCCCATAAACAACGAACCTTTTTTTAAATAAGAAGAAAAGATTTATTTAGCTCTAACCCATAGACCCATTTTATATTCAACATAGTTACAACAACTCCCATATTTGAATACCTAACTAGGTACCTATACATTACACTTCTCTAGAAACTTGCAAACATAATGGCATTCTACACTGGACTGACTCCTAATGCCTTACTGAGTCGCAATTTCTAGTAAATAAAGCATGCATTTCTAAAACAGTTTCTTTTGCGTATGATTTGCGCGTCCTCCTGGTTAGTATCTACTCACAGGAATTCATGCAACACGCTCGGGAAAATTGCTTTAAACTCGACTCTGTTTAAAATTCCCTGACCGTTTGAGGATAAATATTATCCGACTATACAGAGGGCATAATGTAGAACTCTTTGGGATTCGATTCCATATAATTCAATACCTACTAAATATGTATTCTTTAGAATCGGAGCTGTAATTAGTGAACAAATTATTTTAACGGCTTAATGGTTTAAGTCGTTAGGTTCCTTTGAAACTCAATTTGCTAGCGAAATTGGAGTTGAAATATATAGGTACTTATAGGTACTGGAGTTCGTAATGAATGACATATAATACCTATTGAAATTGTAATTGGCAGACGCGATCCGCAAGTCGCAGCAGACGAACTTACCGCAGCGCAACATGCACGACTGGGAGGCCATAGACAAGCAAATGGGACCCAAGCCACCACCGAAACCAAAGTAAATTATCCTGTTTAGCAATTTGTAATAAGAAGCTTTTTGTAACAAACAAGAAAGTTTGAGAAACTTTCAAACCACCAATATCAAACTCGCCTATTCTGGCCCGGACTCCACCAAAGCACAGAATAACTAGATAGTACAAGTACAAAGCGGGGACGAGACGAGAAGAGAAGAGGATGTGTTTAAAAATATGCTAAACTACAAGTACCGCCATCTATGTTGTAGCAAAAAAAAATAGGTACTTACTTTGACAATAACTTGTTGATATTCCTCCGCGCTAGCAAGCTCACATCTCCGTTCTGCTACGCACAGCTTCGGTGGAAACACCGTAGCTGAAAACATTTTCTTCTCTTCTCCGCTTTGGTGGAGTTCAGGCATTAACGTAGGGTCTAGCGACGCGATCAATCATTGAGGACATCCTTGGATTCAGAACTTGTCAAAACGTTTACATAAAAGTATATAAGTAATTCATGAAACATAATGACAAACGTGTCCTCTTCTTCTCACTCTATTACTCAAGGTTGCCTGGAAGAAATTGCTATTTAGCAATAAAGCCGCCTTTTGTGTGCTTTCTCTGTTTGTTGTTTTTCTTTGTAATATGTCCTGTCTAAGTGTGCAATAGTGTTTTTATTATTAAACCTTCCCAGGTCGGAAGGCGACAAGCACCTGTGCAACCGCTACTGCGGCGGGTCGCACACGACTACGACTCCTGCGCAGCGGGTCGCGCGCCTCGGCCACTTCATCAAGCAGTGGGGCCCCGACGTGGTTCCGCTGTCGTCGGGGCTCGCGGCGGGCGACGATGGCAGGGTTTGTAGTATCTAAAGTCATACTCTCGCAGACTGATGTACGTGCCTAACCACTTTGCAGACATTTTCGTGTGCGCGCGCATCACCCCGGATGCGAATTTACAAAGGCTATACTATTTGAGTCACGAGTCAGACTCTAATAGATGAGCTTTTGTTTATGCATATTACTCGACAAAACCTAATCTATCTCGGTAAAAAAGTTGACTCAAATGGATTAGCTTTTTGCCTTGATATTTTCAAAGAAAATGCACGGACAAATCCTAGTATGGGACTGTACCAGCAAACAAGTCGTATTAATGAAATCGTCGTTTACAATCCTAGTGACCTTTTTTAAAGATTTTTAGGATTCCTCTGATAAAATTGATCTAATGATTTGAAAGACAGAGAAAATTGTAGGTAATTTTTTAAGGCATTTTCTTTTTATTTACAAGCACTATAAAGATGTCATAGCAAGACGCTACCGTAAGAACTATTTACATTCTAGACATAAATAAGTTTAAACAATAATAAAAATGCAAAGCTTAATATACTTAGATCATAGTTTAAGTGCATAAAATGTGCAAAGATATGATGCCGAAATATATATAAAAAAAATATTCACTTCCATAAACAATGTTATCCAGATATATTTATCAAGCTCTGTATTTTTACACGAAGAAACGTGCAAAGTGCTATTGTAGGTACATGACGAAGTAAAATGAACTAGAATAATAATATAAAATGGATTTTCGTAAATTTCTTCTTTTTTTAACCGACTTCAAAAAAAGGAGGAGGTTCTGAAGTCGAGTGTTTTTTTATGTTTTACCATAACTTCGTCAGTTGTTAACCCATTTATACATTTTTTTTATCTCAAAGAACATAGCTCGTGTGTGGTCCCATAAAAAAATTACAGAAATTTGGCCGGTAGGTAATATTTTTTAAATTTCAAAACATTAATGCGCCTTTAAAGTAAATTGTGTTAAATTAAACCTTCAACTCTATACAAATTCTCATACAAACTTGAACAACATAATAGCACCCTGTATAACAGGAATTTTCTAAAATACTTTGAAATTCGATATTTAAATACGTACCCATAAATTTGATAAACATGACTACTTATGTTAATCTGTTTTTATATTTTAAGGCTCTTTTTCCACCATAGGCAATCCATTTACTTACGAGTTTAGTAAGTTTCATATGTGCCATACTTAAATAAGACTGACTGTTACTACTTTTAAATTGTAAAAATACTAAGCTAATCGTAAATTTGATAGAAAAATATCTGTGTTTTGTAGTTTACATTAGAGGTACGCTAAAAAATGTTTTAGTTTTATAATTATTTATTTGTACTCGCAACAAGTGTGTAGTATGTACTTGTTTCTCTCTCACCTAATAAAAGTTCGTTTGTTAATTCTTTTTTTTGTCAATCAAATACAGAATAGAAAGGAGTAATTTAATTATTTTAATATTAAAATAATAAAAATTGCCTTGTAACTATCCACCTATTATTGAAGCTAGCGATCGGTAAATATCGGTATTAAATTGAATAGCATTTGTTACTGCAATATGTAAATATAATACCGTACTAGGTTTTGTCCGTGCATTTTCTTTGAAAATATCAAGGCAAAAAGCTAATCCATTTGAGTCAACTTTTTTACCGAGATAGATTAGGTTTTGTCGAGTAATATGCATAAACAAAAGCTCATCTATTAGAGTCTGACTCGTGACTCAAATAGTATAGCCTTTGTAAATTCGCACCCCGGATCGACCTATGTAAGTGACGACGCCCCGACGCGGTGTGCAAGCGTTTTTACACCTGAGGGCCTAGCCAACGTAACATTTGCAAATCTTCGTTATAGCTTCGCTTTCGAAACATGTATGGGATTGACATAAGGTTTCTTTTTTTTTTTCTTTTTTTTATTTTTTTTTTATTTTATAAATTCGTTAACTATCGAAATTTAAAACGTCAAATCCAATGATTCGAAGCGAAACGATAACGAAAATTTGCAAATGTTACTTTGGCTAGGGGGGCTGAAAAGTAGTTTAGGTGCCAGGCGTCCTCAATACAATAATACCTACACTACAGCGCGCATCTATAACTTGGGGTCCCGTGGTGGCGCCACTGTTAAGTTATTATGTTATTTGAAACTTACACTTAGGTATAGGTACCTATTATGGGGTGACAAGTTGACAACTGTTCAAAATTACTTTCTTTTTTCTACCAAACGCCATCTTAAACTTACTTGACAGTTAAATAGGGAAGCGGGATATTCTGTTCGAAGGACCATTTTCACCATTCTATTTTTTTTACAGTTATACAAGGTTACTACTACCGAGGGAGCGAACGTAGGTCCAGGTAATTTTTAAATTGAATAAGTAATAGATATTATTAACTGATTTTACACCACGCGATATTCGCAGTAAGTTTTAGGAACAAAACCGTCTCCTGCGCAGATATTCTGTCTATGGTTCTTTCAAGTTGTACCTATCGAGCGACCTAAGTATATCTCTGTCTGTAGATGTTCTAATGATATACCTATTACATCAATTAATGTGAATTCCATAACCTAGGTGGCGCGGTTGACTCTACTTGCACACCCAGACCGCCTAGAGAGAGTCTGGAAAAGTCTAAACCACCTCCCAAACCGATGGTGATTAGTGCTGTAAGTAAAGTTTTAAGCTCTAAGCAATACAAGTAAATTCTACGCAACAAAAACTAAATACAACATAGACGTTTGTACTATTATGTACCTATATTCTGTGACATAGACACAACATAATAAAATCTATGTACTTATTCTAAACTGAAGCGCGCGCGTATGGAAACCAGCGATGGTTCCGAGCGGTGACTAATATTCTATTATACTGTGGCACAGAACTTTTTCTTGTTCTGTGTTCTGTGGCGTGGCATAGCTACAACCAACGAACTAAGATACTATAGTTCGTTGGCTACAACACAGTTTTTTCATGACTCGGTAGCTCAGCATTGGTAAGAGCATAGTATTGGACCAGACCAACCTGACTTCCAAAGGTCGCGGGTTCGATTCCCGTCCGAGAATATGATCTGGTGAGAGGGTATATTATTTAGTATTACAATGAACGTGTTGAAACTTCTCGTTTGTTGCAGGAATGTCGCTGCTTAGAAGGTGGTAAATAAAATAATTAAAATGTATAATCATTATGATCAAGTTTTTTAAATATATTTTTTTAATTCACATAAAATAAACTAAATTTAAAAAGAGGTTGTTTTTATTTCAAATGTGCTTGATTAGGTGGGTGAAAACTTTTTAATGTCAGGAAAAAATCGACTCTTGTGTAAATTTTCATAATTGTAATAATTTTAATAATTGTTTTAACAAAACTAGATAACTTTTAAAAAAAAATGTATATTTTACGATATTTAGATTCTTAGCCAATAAAACATACTTAGTTTTGTACAAATATAATCAATAGTTTATTGAAAAACATGGGTGACCCAAGGGACAATGTTGTCCCCAGCTTTTTATATGAAAAATAGGAGTTGTCTCCTGGGTCACCTATGTTTTTCTTTGAAATCACGTTACAATTTTCACGTCTTTTAAGTTTTCTTATAAGATAATTAGCTGAGAGTATTTGCAACTACAGATTAACTTCATATAAAAATAGTTCACGTAGATATTTTAAGAAATGCCACAAAACAAAAAAAGTTGATTCACCCAGGTACCTAAATGTTTCTAATGATTCCCGAGACTTTTTCCGTTTGTTTGTTTGTTCTTCAGAGTGGGCACCCTACCTACACCACCTCTACATGTATATTTTAAACAATCTGGCGAATATGAGCATACAAAAAGACACATTTAATCGCAATTAATATTTATTGTATCTATTTTAACTTGTCTGCCTAAATCTTCATGCCTAAAAAACCTAAATAAATATTTTGTTTGTGTTCAAATGATAAGAACCAACTAGATACCTAAAAACCTAAGGGTGTCAGACTTAGGTCTCCTCACCAGTGCACGCTGCATGTCGAATTCTCTCAATCAACTTTGAACTTAATAACCAAGACTTCATGGTTTTAAAGTCAATTTGAGAATTTCATCAGTTCTGGATAAACTACAATGACCTACAAACGCCTTATTAAATATTTTATGAATCTAAAAACAATAAAATACTTGCTTATTTAACACTTTTTATTGTAATGGTATAGGTATCTAATTTATTACCGTACAAATTCAGCTTAAAGATAGTCACTCACTATTATGAATCAATAGCAAAACCAAAATGTCTTTTGAATCTGTAAATATGAAAGTACTTAAAACGAAAGCACCTTAATCTTGTCGTTTTTAATTAAAAATTCAACCATTTCGTAATTTGAAGAAGTCTGTCCGTCTGCTCAAGATATTTAGGATCAATCGTTCGATACTTTACCAATTTATAAAATTATGGGTTTCGTTTGACTTTTGACACCAATTATAGCGCGCTGTTAAACCCATACAAATAAATACATTATTGGAATAGTACCTACATATTTTGACAAAAGGTATGAATTAAGCAAATTAATAATTAAATATTTTACATTGGATCTGAAGGGGTTCGGAATCAAAGATGAATCATTAGTATGTTTATGTTTATAAATTATTTTGCAATATCATTTTATCAAGCATACAGTACAGCGACTAAATAATTATAAGGTTCGTCTTAGCCTTATCGTAAATAACTACTGCTGGTTATTATATAAATGCGTTAAACGATTACCGAAGCAGCAACCAATAAAAACTTTACTGTCAGTCAGCCTCAACACTTTAGTACCATGTCACAGCAATGGCGCGATCCAAAAATCCATCTCTATTAAGAGATAGGCTTATAGCCCGATTCAAACTTTATGACTTCTGTAAAGTTAGCCACTATGCGCGTAGCTGTGTCCATTTGTGTTCTGCCGTTCTACGCATCGTCTCGCGCTCGCGCTATGTTCACAGAAGTCATAAAGTTTGAATCGGGCAAAGGTTTGTAGCGTATGTATAATAACAGTGAAGTAACAACAGCTGCCTTGCCTAGTATTTGATCCATGCTAAACCTCTCTTACTGAAAATTATGTTAAATGTTATAGGAATAGGCCGTAAATAGCGCAATAGATATTGTGAGATCGTACCAAATTGTTCAGATAGGGCCAACCATTTTATTCTATCACAAGTGTTGATAATGATTGCGCGATCATGAATTTGATATTCTACCAGGGCTTTGAAAATTAGTAATATTTTGTTAAGTACTTGCTCAATATTTCATAGCCGAAGCAGACAATATTTTTTACATAGGAATTTTAATGACACTAATTAGCTTAATCATTAACTTGCTATCCATTTTAACTGCTATTTTCAAATGAGAATTTTTCTGCCACTATCCCTCGGAGACTGAACAGATAAACGACTGACAGACTGGAATTTAGAAAAAATCTGAGATCTATAGTTATAACGTAAGCTTATCTCAATAAATTATTTACAAGGGACATTTATCATTATAACGTCGACGACAAGGTTCATTTTTCAAAACTACCAATTAGAAATTATCTTTTCATACCATAATATCACACTCTGGCACCACCCATGGCATGAATGCCATTTCATAACTCGAGGATAAAGAATGGTTATTGTTTGCCTGAAATATTCTAATTATTATCTAATTTGACAATAGTTTACAACATCTAATACATATTTACGTTTATTATAAGCATATTTTTAGTGAGAAAGTTAGACCAGTTGAATAAGTCCTCGCCCGCGAGGCACAGGGGCGCGGGGGCACCAGATTTATCCATTAAGTCATACATAAAACTATTCCATCTCTCAAATAGGCGTCATTATGACAAAATAGTGTGTGAGTCTATAACAACATCTTCTCATCAACAATGGATCAATTTTGCCCCTGTGCTCCGCGGGCGAGGTCTCATTTAACCGGTCAACTCAGAGAACATTTTTATAACTCCAAAATCCCAAAAATATCTACTCTACAAGATGTAAGGAACAAAAACACTAAAGTTTACTTAAAATAGATTGTTTTTTTTACTAAGTTTATAGCGTTGTAATAACATAACGATGCTTTTTTGAATAAAAAAAAAAAGCATTATTATCCATTCCTATACATTCTAAGGATTTTTATGCAATATTTTAGCTTACGTTGATTCTTAAAGTTAAGTCCACGTTAAATAAAAAAAAACATATACGACAGAAACTATGAAACTGACAACTTCCTTATAGTTAAGGAGACCTTAACTAAAGATTTTAGGTAAGAAGCCTTTGAGTATTGTGCCGTTAGAAATTAAAAAGTTAAAAGCTAATTAAACAAAAGAATGTCGTTTGCTGATTCGCATTTACTTTCTAGTGTCCGTTATATGAAATCACTCGTCAAGTAGTATGTATATTAATTCGTACTTAATCGGACTTAGCCTTGAAGTATCATACATTGTATTCTTATGGGCGATTTTCCGAGATCAAAATAAAAGGAATTAGTTCAAAAAATTTCGGTAAATGGCGTTTTATGAAAGCCGAGCCGTCGTAAAGTTGCTTAAATGTCTATCGCTTATATTAACTACCCCGCCTCGTTTATCACTCCCCAAAGCGGAGGGGTACCTACAAGATTTGCTTCAAAATTTAAAAAAAATGTTTATGGCTCGGCTTACATAAAACGCTATCTATCGAAAAAAAAATGTTTTTATTGAGCTGTCAGAAAATCGCCCATTACAATAAAAATAACCGCCTTTTATTATTTAAAACCAAAAATCTTAGTGCATAATTTGTTTTCTTTTGTACACACAGCCAGTGTGTATTTATTTACATATTTGACAGCAAGTAAAATTAACTGTTGACATACACGCACACATTGGTACATTATTTCTACAAAATAAAAAAGAGACTAACACAAATGATCCGCCGGACTATTACAAAGTATGGTTGCAGTACATAGTCGAATATATTCTAAAAGACGGTATCAATGTCAACGTGTTACGTTTGATGTGCCGTCGTCTGTACAATAATGTAGGTACGCTGTTGCCCAGCGTCCCTTAACCAGTTAGCAACAAAATTCGTGTGCGCGCGTATCGAACTGCACGAACTAAATGTATGCCGTGACGACCGCGGCGTGCAAGCGATGTTAACCTTAGGAGTGGTTAAGCGACGCTGTTGCCCATGGTACTTATAAATTGACAGTTCATGTGATAAAGTTGCTTGTATTTGGTACTATTAAGTAGTAGGGGGAAAGTACCCTTGATAATGGCAACTTTGATGAAAGGAATCATTCCCTTATTTTTAAAAATAAGTTGAGAATTTTTGATAAATCGCTTGTCTCAGCAGGGAGTCGAACATGCTAAATATTTAGGGTACTTTCCACCCTACTACCGTCTTTTTCCATCCCTTTTGATGTTCGGTATACATACATAGGTACTGTATCAAGTACTAGAGTCAACAGATATTCAACCTTTTTGGCACGAACTGTGACTCTTTTCTTTTTTAAATGCCATTTACAAATTGAATTATTTATAATAACAGTTCCGTTCTGCGAAGCAAAATGTTGCCTAGCATGACCCTAGCATACCCACCGAAACACGATATACAGCGTGAAATTTTAATCATTTGGTTCCCGCCGCGGGGTGGTTCCACTCATGATTATAACTATGATTACTCATGATCAGCTGTTCCATACAAAAGTGCAGTACCTACTCGACCTTAATGTATGTAACAGCAGATTTTTTTGCGAGGAGGAGAGTTGCCCCATAGTAAAAATTTTAAATTTTTGCATGCTGACCGGCAAAACATGTTAGACCTAACTTTCACCTTTTATTACATCATTCATTTACTCATATTTTTTTGCAAATAAATATATCTTTATCTTTATCTTGTAATCATGAGTGGAGCCACCCAACAGCGGGTACCAAATGATTAAAATTTCACCCTGTATACTGTCACCCGCGTGATATAGCATTTTATCGACACCCAACTGTCAAAATCCATTGTCTTTTGACAGTTAAACGTGATAAATCGCTTTCTATATCATATCGCGTGTCGGTGGTCATGCTATGGGGCTGTATCAAAAACCACTAAAAATCTATTATGCAATCCTTTTAGACTCTTTATAACTTGAATTTAAGCACCATTTTGATTTGCAGTCATCTGTCATAAGTTTGCCTGCTATAAGGCCCCTGCACGTGACTTTAGCGGTACGAGAAATTGGAGGGAATCACTGCGCATGTTTGCAGTAGCCCCGCACCACGTCTCCCGCCAATAAGACCCCAAAATTACTTCTGCGCACAAAATGGCAGCGCTAAAATTACATGCCGAGGCTTGTAGGTGAGAGGATCTAGCGGTGTCTCCCTCTACCACTGTAGTGGTTCCCGTCTCTGCTGTAGCGACGTTCTTTGCGGTCGTCCCGATTCCCGCGGGAACGGTCACGTCTTTCCCTGTCCCGTACATATTCTTTGTCGTGTCCCCTAGAAGAAGTTATGCGATTAATGTACCTATTAAGATGTCAGTTCACAGAAAAAGTAAACATTATACAAATAGAAATATTACTAACTAACGACCCGCCCTCGCTTCGCTTCGGTGTAGTATGAAATTGACACGATGTATTATACATATAAACCTTCCTCTTGAAAAAAGCCGCATCAAAATCCGTTGCGTAGTTTTAAAGATCTAAGCATACATAGGGACAGACAGCGGGAAGCGACTTTGTTTTATACTATGTAGTGATTCTTCTTACAATACGATTAATTTAACAATGTACAACTGAAGTGGCGAACTTCAGAGCGCCTGCGGTACAAAACGACGTATTTTAATCTGTAAATTTTTCTCTATGCCATACATTCTTGAGTGAAGTTGCAGCTGACCGATCACTGTCTGTCCATCAGCCATTTTTGATGTCCCCACTGCTGGGGCACAGGCCTTCCTTATGGGTGGTAAGGAGGATGGGCCATAACCCACCACGCGGGCCCAATGCGGATTGGTGGATGTTAACGACTGCAAATGCAGCCGGCACCAACGGCTTAACGTGCCTTCCGAAGCACGGAGGAGCTCGAGATAATAAATTTTTGGTCACCCATCCCATGACCGACCCTTGCGAACGTTGCTTAATTTCCGCAATCGCTGGGCCAGGCGCTAAACCACTGCGCCACCCGAGCTCCTCAATCAATCACTGTCTATTGTCAATTTAATCGCATTTTAGTCTGATGAAGCCCTTTTCGTATCGTCGTTGTTTTATATTAATCATGTAATGCTACGGCTCCACCTGCGTTAACGTTAGTGGTAATGCCAAACTACGCTTTAGCTAAGGCGTTAAGTAAATTTAGTACTGTCGTTTGTAAATTAACACCGTTCGTTAAGTCTAGGCCACATCTGCGTCACGCCTAGATTAAAGCTTTAAGTTATGCGTTAAGTAAGACGCAGGTGGAGCCGTAGCATAAAAGTAAAACCTCAGAGTATATTGGAACTATAATGATCGGTTTTCAAAAGGCATTTAAAAAAAAAAGTAGTACCTAAAAGACGGCTAGATGTCGTTGTTCAACTAAGTACGTAACTTTTTAAGAAAAAAGCAAAGGATGAAAGGAGACAATGCCAATTTTTGACGTTGTTATGGCAATCTACTCCTCTTCAGGGAGTAATTTTTGCCAGTGTCAAATGTTGAATAATTAAGTGGTATACTCAGCTGCTAGGAAAAATTAAAAAAAAACTACCTAGTTGAATAGCGCCATCTATCAACATAAAAATAAACTAAAATTCTCAGCTGTCAGAAAACTGCTCATTCTGAACCATTATACTACTACTACGACTACAGGTTATATCGTGTGGTGTGGGCGCAGACCCGTGCCCACCAGTGGGATAAAAAGTAGCCTGTCTTTTCCCGAGGTCCCATCTACCCGACTACCCGTATCAAATTTCTACAAAATCGGTCCAGCTCCAGACGTTTATTAGCCGTCTGTCCTTCCCCAAGGTCTCATCTATATCTGTACCAAGTTTCGTGTAAATCGGTACAGCGGTTAAGGAGTGAAAACGTAACATGCAGACGGTGACTTTCGCATACCGTAATATTTATTAGTATGGATTAAAATAGCTATTCTATTACAACTTAATATCTTCTTCTATATTCTTCTATATATCTTGAGGAGCTCGGTGGCGCAGTGGTTTAGCGCCTGGCCCAGCGATTGCGGAAGTTAAGCAATGTTCGGTCATGGGATGGGTGACCAAAAATGTATTATCTCGAGCTCCTCCGTGCTTCGGAAGGCACGTTAAGCCGTTGGTCCCGGCTGTATTTGCAGTCGTTAACACCCACCAATCCGCATTGGGCCCGCGTGGTGGGTTATGGCCCGTCCTCCTTACCACCCATAAGGAAGGCCTGTGCCCCAGCAGTGGGGACAAAAAATGGCTGATGGACATTTTCTTGATTATACCTTCAGTTAAGGTTTAAAATCAAAATGGTGATTTACCAAATTTTTGGATAATCTACGATAATATACTGTCGGTCTCACCTGGACTCGCCCGCAGAGCGGCTATCCCGTGACTTTTGCCTGCTCGGCGCACCCGCCGACTTCGACCGTGGCGACCTAGACCTTGATTTGGGACCCTTGGGCGAAGTTTCCCTTTCGCTGTTCAAGTTGAAATCATCGAATCTGTATAAAGAACAATACACTTACTGTGTTATTATTACAAAAGATTTTTAAACACTGTTTAACTAAACACATGTTTTAATGTGATGCTGTGTCACTTTTTTGACAATATTGTTTGACAGAGACAGCATCACATTTAAACATTTTAAAAATGTGTTTAGTTAAACAGTGTTTAAAAATCTTTTGTAATAACACAGTTAGTATCCAAGTATCCGACACAAACCATTTGATGTAAGTACAAGATATTTCAGAAAACTATATTTTAATAATAAGCTTAAAATACTGATTATCATGATAAATTACGTATTGCCAGAAAGATTTTTTTAAGAATTACGGCCCTTCGTGTCGCTTTAAAATCGGTTAAGCTACTTACTTGTTTTTTGGTGCATTTGTCGAGCTGTGACTAGAACTAGAGCTGGATGAGGAACTTGACGACGATGATGAACTCCGGGATCTAAGTTACAGAGAAATTGTCAATATTACAATAGTAGATTGTTATACAAGACGCTAAAATTACCCATTGCATACGAGGTAGTTTTATTCCCGAGCTTTAGCGAGGGAATAAATAGAAACCGAGTAACAATGGGTTTTAGCGTCGTGTGTTACACTTTACTTTTCACTACGATTGCGAGAAAATAAAATACAATATTAAATAGTTTATACCTACTTCCGTAAACGAATAGGTATACACTCGTTTTTCTATCCTCCACTTCATAAACTTTTTGTACAATATTTAAATAAATGATTTGTGCTTGGCGGCAAAAGATTAAAATTATTTCTTTCCTATTACAGTCACACAATTCAATCAGTTTGTAATTATAGTAAAATTCTAAAGATTTCGCGCCATGGTAACTTTTTTAATTTCTGCTGTAGCAGCTAAGCAACACAAACACGCATTCTACGATTAACTCTGTACACAGAGTATAAATAAGTCTATGATTTCACCGAAGATATGCTTTTAGTTCCATTTTTAAAAATAAGAATGAGAAACTGGGGGCCTACTACGAAACTTGGTCACGATAGTCGTCCGCAGTTCGTCGGTTGTAGTTATTACAAATATTTTCAATGTAGCTATCGTAGTCCATAGTCTATTGAACGAATAATGACGGATCTACTAGAGAGAAACTGTCAAATTTACGCAATCACTTTGCAATATCGCATACGCAAGTGCTTTGTAATAGGAATCAATCAGAACGAAGCACGGACGCAGCTGCGTGTATCGTATTAAACTTTTCGTAATAGACCCCCAGTATTAAGTAAAGCGAGTTTTTATTCGTGATTATGAGTAAAGACTTTTTCGTTTTAGTAGGCTCATTGGTAATAGACAAACATTAAAAAAGAAAAAACTTTATCCCCTAGGGGTTATTATGCTATTTTATCTCGACTCTTGTACGTTACAATGACGCACTTTTTGAGCAAGAGGAGTGAAAACAAAATTATACTATTTGACGTTATTATTATCCTAGATAAAACAACTTTTAATCAAGTTAAAAAAAACTTTGGGAATAAATTAATTGGGTGACTGGAAATAATTAAAGGCGACTGTTAATGGGATACTTAAATACTAAACCTGGCAGCGGTTTATTTTTGGGCGACAAAATACCTAGACGGGCGACAACCTGTGGATTACATGTGGCGACTACATGTGGGAGATAAATAAATAAAGTTAGCAGTGAAAATTCTAAATGAGTGAAAAAATACTGAGTGCAACTATTATACCAAGTCCTATACACCGTAAATTATTAAGTATATCTAAAAATAAAATGGGGATTTCAGACCACATGAATGAACAACTTTTACTATGGGGTCAACCATAGAATCTCGATAAAACAATCAGCTGTTCCATAGAAAAGTATTACATTGACTAGACTATAATGTATGGAACAGCAATTTTTTTTGCGATTCCGTGGTTGGCCCCATAGTAGAAGTTGTTCATTCACGTGGTCTGAAATCCCCTTTTCATTTTTAGATATACTTAAAAATTAACGGTGTAAAACTGATTTAAGCTGCCCGACATGGTACTATTTTTGTCAGCTCGATTAGGATAATAGTCACCTTTTTTAAATAAAATATATGCCAATTTTTTTGTTTTGTGTGCCCTAAGGTTATCGCGCTCAAATAGTAATTTGGTCGCCCGTTCTGAATAGCTAGTTACTCAATTTGTATTATAAACAACCCATTTTCAACATTTGTAGTCGCCGTGAGTCCGTCGCCCACTTAGTATTTCAGTACACTATATTCAGTATTCTTGATTTGATACCCAAAATGGGAATTTATTGTTACCCGATTAAATACTACCCAAAAACTTTCAATCAAAGTACCTCTTTTTCTTGCTGCTTTTTGCTTCTGGAGAAACAGGTTTCCCGTTTTTGTCTTCATCCATCTTATCTTGTCCTTCTTTTGAACTCTCACCCTCTTTGGACTTATCAGCATTTTCTGTGACGTCCGTAAAAATCGATTAAACAAAAATGTAAATTAAAATAATCATGTTTGTAAAGCTAGGGTTTCCTAGCATAGCGGTGCCGTCATATTACGGCCGTATTATAGCGGCGTTGAATGTTATCTATGTAAACAATACGGCGACACCGTAACGTCAGAAACCGTGCCGTATTGTTTACATAGACAACGTTCTACGCCGCTAAATTACGGCCGTAATATGACGGCACCGTCATCCTAGGAAACCCTAGCTTTAGCTCTTCTGTTGACTTTACATACCTGCGTTAGAAGCATTCCCCTCTGCATCACTCCCCCATAAGTCATATTTTGACAGATCTGCTTCATCTCCAGACTCCTCTTCATCATCTTCTTCAGCCTCGTCATTTTGAGATGTCGCTGATGTGTTCTGTAACAAAAGAAAACACCATCAAAATGACTTTATTTCGTCTCCAAAGCCAGGCAGCTTGTAAACTATTTAAGGATTTTGAAGCATTGCAAATATCATCATAGATGAGGGGACTTTTTCAATAAAAATGTTGGTCTTAGAAAACACCAACTTCCACATTTGTAATTGTAAGGTCTCAATATAGTAAGAGACACATGAAATGAAAATACAAACCTTTTTCTTGCGTTTCTTCATTCCATTTGACCTCTTTTTAATGCAATCTGATGGCTTTACAGCTAACTTTAGCCTATTCAGTAAAATTGGTTTTGGGAGAGCGAAACTTTTAAAGTTGCCAATCACTGGTGCATTGTCATTTAAATGTAGTTTTTGAGAATCTAGTTTGTTTGCGTCAGGATTTTTGAGATTTATATTGAGTTTGTTATTAGTCATACTGGGTGGGACCACTGGGCCAGGGTCGAAAATATCGCTTAAAAAAGGCGTATCTCCAGTGTTGCCGTCAAGCTTCTGCAATTCTCTTTCAATTCCATCATCATTAGATTCTCTCTCCCATTCTTCATCATTTGTCAAGTTAATGGTTTCCACATGCTCCACTTCATCACTTACATTATTTATTCCATTAGATTCTATACTTTGTGCAGTAGAAGGCCCATGATTTATTTGCTGCAGATTTTGAAGTGCCAACAATATCGTGTTAGTATTAATTCCAGCTAATAAATTTGAAAAATCTAAGTTTACGACATTTTGTGGTTTATCAATAGGCAGTGGTATTGTAGTATCTTCTGGGATGTTTTGCGAAATTTTGGATTCATTATTTATGTTGTTATGATTAGGTGATGTTAAGTGTTGTTCAAAGATTTGATCATTTTGATTATTTGTATAACTTTTATTTTGATCTAAATTGAGGCCAGGATGAATTGTAATTGATTCTAAAACTTGTACTTTTTTAAGATTATTTATTTGTTTTGTTGGATTGTCATTAGATACTTTATCTGAATACTCTTCAGAAATGCGAATAATATCATTTGAAAGCTCTGTTGGTATGGGATCTAATTGTCTGTTTACCAAATTATGTGGTTTCTTTGGGGAATATTTCTCTATAAATGTGTTTTGTTCATATGTATGCTGTTCGAAAATCGGTAATGTTGTGAAATCTTCAGTATCGTTTTCCATGACGTTATCGTTCAGGAGCCCCACAAGCATTTCATGTTTATTTTTGATAACTTCTAATGGTATATTTTTGGGTGTACTTTCTACTTGTGCTTCACTGTCTGTAGCATATAGCATGTTAGATGTGGGACTTTCAGCCTTGTTCATACTTAGTTCTGATTGTGACTGATCCACTGTCTCCTCGTTGCTATCGTTTTTATAGAGAGCATCATCATCTTCATCCCACTGACTTTCTAAGAGCCTTTGAGCATTAGCATACTTTTCTAAATTGTCTGTTTTCTCTGGACTTTGTTCACCTGGGTTTTGATCATTCATGCTGAAAATGTCCAGAATGCTTTGATTTTTAGAGAAAGAATTGGACTGAACCACATCAAAAATACGGGACGTTTCTTCGCGTGGTTTTTCAGGTAAAGGTACAGTGGTTGCCTTTGTTGGCAAAGGTGCAGTTGCCTGTAGCGGTATGTCAAAAGGCAAATACTGGTTCTGAGTTTCGTAATTATCTAAATCGTTTTTAGTGAAATCATCATCTCTATTGACTACTACTGGAACTGATTGTATCGGTTGGCATATTATTGGCTTTTGAATTGTCACATATCCACGAGTTGGGGTAGAATAATTTTGTTTTGGTTGTCTATTAAAATTCTGACGTATAGGCTGTCTTGACATATGAACCATTTTTCCTATTGCAGCTCCATTACCTTTCGCCCAATAGCCTTTTTTCCTAACATTATTTTTGAATTCTTCATAATTTTTAGTGCTTGAACCTATTTTTGATGGTACATATTCACTTGAGCAACCATCAGTGTCAATGTTAGCAGTGTCAGTTTTAGCATTCATGTTGCGTAAATTAGCAGTATAAATATTGCCAGTTGTTAAGGGTGATTTCTCAGCTGCCCTTACAGTACTGTAGCCTTGAAAACTTTGTTGATTTTCTACTGTTTCATAACTTAAAGATTTTGCAGAAACTGTTGAAATAGAAAGTTTTTGTTGATTTTCTACTGTTTCGTAGCTTAAAGGTTTAGCAGAAACTGTTGCAATAGAATGTTTTTGTTGATTTTCTACTGTTTCATAACTTAAAGGTTTAGTAGAAGCTGTTGAAATAGAGTGTTTTTGTTGATTTTCTACTGTTTCATAACACAAAGGTTTAGCAGAAGCTGTTGAAATAGAATGTTTTTGTTGATTTTCACCTGTTTCAAAACTTAAAGGTTTAGCAGAAACTGTTGGAGTGGAACGTTTTTTAACTTTACGTTTCTTTTTCCCTTCTCCAAATACTCTAGATAAGAAATTATCTTCATCACTGTGGTAAGAGATTGAATCTGAGCCTGAGTCATGAACAGAGACTCTTGCAATGTTATTTTTGTTATTATCAATTTTTGCATCAGAAGCATTTTTATCTAACTGTTCCGAATCAGAATCAGGGTAGTTTGAGTCTTGACTGTCACGAGAACTGGAACGTGTCCGTTGGTGAGTTGATGCAGATCTACTTCTAGGTTGTGATCTTTCTTCCACAGTGCTCACTGAACTTCCAGCTAACTGATTTTCTTCAGTGGCACCTATAAACAAAGTTTCGGCACTCACACTTCTTTGTCTTGAACATGGTAATGACTTATTTTTCAGCTGGACTGGAGGAGAATCATCATCACTATCTGATATAATTGGTATTTCATCAGGGTTTGCAAGTCTATTAATAATAGGTTGCTTAGCAGTTGTGTTATCATTTAATGTAGGTAGTTTTTCAATTTCTTTCGTTTTATTAAATTCCAAGTGGCTGTCAACCAAACAACCTGTAGTCAAAAGGCGTTGCCGCCATGCAAATATTGTTTTGAAATCTGGGGCAGGTTTATCAAACAGTGTTTCAAACTTGTCTGTACTAATTTTACAATTATTATAGACCATTGCGAAGGCTGCAGCCCGAACTCTTTCTTCAAGTGTATATGTAACTTGAAAGCTATCAGCTGGTGTAGGACCTGTAAATTTATAGACAATATCATTGTTTGTAGAGGTAACTCTGTTTTCCATTACTGGGTTAATTCCTTTAACTGGTGACCCGCTGCTGTCTCGTTTACTTCTTTTTGATGCTGTGTCATAACCTGAAGACGTTGTGTGATCTTTATCACCAGTGCTTGCATAGCGTTTTCGTAATTGGGTACCGTTGGATTTGTAGCTGGGAAGCATGTGTTCTTGCTTATGATAACTTGTCTGGTTTTGAAGCTGATATCTCCTGAAAGCCACTTTGGATAAAGGAGGGAGTTCACACACAGAGCCATCACTAAGACTACCCATTGTTTTTTCTTTCTTAGAGTACTTTGTATTTGAAGCCGGCTCTGGAATAGCATGTTCCAGGTTTGGATCCATCTGTAGCATTGTTGGTGGCATTTTATTGAATGCTGCTCCTTCAGTGATGCCAACCTGAAGCCAGTAAAAATAATCTCCACTTTAATAATGATGTGCTTCAAAAGTTTAACGCACTTAATTTAACATCTTCTTAGCTTCAAATTCCATTATCACCTGAATTTATCTTAAAATAAGCAATTATAATATTTTTTATGTTGTGAGGTGTTGGTTGATAATGAACAGGAATAAAAGGTCAGAGTGATACGGGAGACATACCTTATCTTTTGAGTCTGGTTTGCGTTTACGTCTTATCCTTCCAAACTCATCATATTCATCGTCCGATGAAGATTCTCGCCTTCGGTACTCCACAACTCCTCGTTCATTGTAGCCACCTCCATAACCAGTTCTTGCTTCAACCTGAAATTAACACCAGAATAAAGACCCAATTATGGTTCATGGGTCTAATTGTCAAACAAAATTGACCCATGGAATTCTATATGTTGGGAAAGAATATTTTTAAAAATATTAGTCATCCCTTCAAATTTTATCCTCTTATAAATTGGTTAACCGCAAGGATTTTTGTCTCAAGTACGAGATGTGATAATAAATAAAAAGTACATCCAAAGATTTCTTTGTGTACCTACTTAGGTACTCTTTGTTGCGTCGTACATAATAATACATACCTCGCCGAATCGTGGTGCATTGCAAACATTACAGGTTTGCCGGCGGGCCCAGTTCACATTAGCGCATTTATTACATTGCCAATCATCTGCATTGAACAGACCACGAGATTTCTCCGCCGCCGACTTGCCAATCTCCGTGCCGAGTTTCTTTTTGGAAGGCTTAGTACTTTCAGGTTTTTCTTTATTACATCGATAACAAGAAATGCGCCGCGCGAAATTGATATTTCCGCAATTTGCATCACTGCAAATCCAATCCCCTTCGTTCATTTTGTCACAGATGAACTCCTCCTATACTACTGAAAAATCATCCTACAATAATCTACAAATTAAGCATCACCCGGCGAATTATCAATCACAATCGGATTCTTCGTACACAAATGTAAATAAAAGTCAATCCACTGACGGTAATCTTCACTTTCAAAGAAAACCAAGCTCACTTTTGCAAGGAAAGAAATCAAGCTTCATATCAGCCATGACAGTCATGCATGATGCGATATTTAAAAAAAAATCTATACCATAGACGTCGAAATATTGAAATAGACAATCACCGCTTACATACTTCCGGTGTGCGTTCCGTGGCTTCACTCGAGTGCACTCGAGCGCACTCCGCTGCGCGCTCTAAAGCTTTGTCCACACTTGTATCATTTTGGAGTATCAGTGGCTTTACTCTGAGCTCATAAAGCAGGACTTATATTGAATTGCCTTACTTTTTCGTACCATGACCTCGATTTTAGCTCGAGTTTAGTTCATAAGCAGTCCTGTTTGAGGGCTGCTTTTGAACTGAACGGCTTAAGGATGGTTTCTTATTTGATGATGGTAAGCCCTCAGCAAATAAGAAACCGTTCTGGGGCCTTACTATGAGCTCTTATAGCAGGACTTATATTGAACTGCATTACTTTTTCGTACTATGACCTCAACGGTTAGTATGAAAGCTGGCCTTAATCAGTCCTGTTTAAGGCCTGCTTTTGAACTGAACAGTTTCTTATTTGCTGATGGTAAGCCCCCAGTTCAAAAGGATCTTAAACAGGACTGCTTAAAGCCTGCTTTCATACTAACCGTTGAGGTCATAGTATGAAAAAGTAAGGCAGTTCAATATAAGCCCTGCTATAAGAGCTCATCGTATCTTTGTCATGGGTACGTATCAGAATGTACTCATGTATGAAGTCACTTCAAAATGTCAAAAATCAAAATTCAAATGGTTTAAAATGTCGAAAATCATTATGTTTAACTTCAAAATAGCAAAATTTAAAGTATCAAACGTATCATATACTTGACGAGTTAAAATATCAATGGTCATTAAGTCTAAAGTTCACAATGATTTATTTGAATTAGGTTGGATCTTAAAACGAATCGCTTTCTTTGAGGTTAATTGAGTCTGTGGAGGTCTTTGGGCTTCGCCTGAAATGCTTTATAGCAAATTTAGCTGCCGGATATGAGCCTAAACTAGTCTACTGGGACTTAGAAACCGTAGACCATAGGTCACGAGATTGACATGAACCCAGCGCGCGAGCCGAGCGAGCGAAGCGAGCGTGCCGCGGCAGCAGCCGGCGAAGCGCCAGAAAAAAATCTATTTCAAACTCAATTAGTGGATTTTGTTCGGCGGCTACTGAATCAGTGACTGGCACCGGCTACCGAATCAGGGAGCGGCGTGGCTATGGTGATGTGCGGCGGAGACACAGAGGTTAACACGCAATTATTTTACCTAATTAATTAGGTACCTAAATGAAAGAAAGGCATAAGTAAATTCTTTACGTCATTAAATGTATTTTGACTATTAGACATTTTAAGTTTTGATCATTTGAACTTAGACATTTTTAGTTTGGACTATCTGGGGCCTTACTATGAGCTCTTATAGCAGGGCTTATATTGAACTGCCTTTCTTTTTCGTACTATGACCTCAACGGTTAGTATGAAAGCAGGCCTTAAGCTATCCTGTTTAAGGCCTGCTTTTCAACTGAACGGTTTCTTATTTGCTGATGGTAAGCCCCCTGACCGCTTGACATTTTCGTTTTTGACATTTTGAACTTTCGACATTTTAATCGTTAGACATTAAAATTTTTGACATTTTGAACTTTGCCATTTTAAGTTTAGACATTCTAACTTTAGACATTCTGATACGTACCCCTTTGTCATACATCGTCTTTTTGATACAGTATTACTCCAACGTACCACCAACCAAACTAGCGATGTATGCTAAGTGTGGACAATTTGATTATGGTTTTTCGTAAATTTTTGTACTCATTTTCAATGCTCCGATTCTTGCGGGGACTGCAAAAAAGATAGAATCACAGAGACAGAATAAATAATAGTCAAGAAACCCTGCATCAGTCTATCAACTAAACGTAGTTATACCTAGTGATTCCTGTCTTTTATAACCAAACGCTATTTGAAGGCTAGCTTCGTTTCGTTCGCGGTTCGCTCGCTCGCTCGCTCCGCGCGCACAGTGACAGCTGTCAAAATTGTTTATCGTTTATTCGAGGTTAGGTACATTTTAAAATAATTTCATCTTTCTCCGTAATTATGAAATAATACTTTAATATTTTATGTAGGGTGATAAGAGGAGATTTTAGCTTGTCCTAATTGATTGTAATCAAACATACAACACATGTACATACATGAGGAACCATCTAGATTTGGAGAATCCTGTCCTGTCAAAAATTACGCGAATATTTTGTGATTGAATAATATAGCATAATAATGTTCTCGCACAATGTATGAAAGTGAAAACATTGTCTGCACTCCAAAGCGTTTTGCTCTCACAGAAGTAACTAATTCAGCGAATAATGTGTCGCCAACTGCTAACCTCAAGCTGCTGACTAGTGTCGCGTTACAGGAGAATGATGTCGTACATTTTAATGCCCTACAATATCCTACACCACCGCCGAGCGCTATACAACGCAAAGAGAAATCGCTTCAGATATTATGCGACAGGTAATGCATACTATAATAAATGATACTATATTTTCAAAACCTGACTCTCCGACTATTATTTATTTTTGTTTTGATCATTGTATATGATTTGTACTTATAGAAAAAGGTATTTATTTTTAAAGGTATTTTGAATAAATATTGTGCATTTCAGATTCCTCGATCTTTACCCTCTTCATGGAAAAGGTACCGTCGAAATTCAATTAGATTGTACGGCTGCAAGATTAGGTGTAGAGAAGAGACGAATGTATGACATTATAAACATACTAGAAGCTATGCAATGTGCCGTTCATAAAAGAAAAAACACATATCTTTGGTACGGAGGATCAAGACTGAATGCTTTCTTAAAAATGCTAAAGAAAGAAGGGGAGAACCTTAAATTATCTGATGCCTTACGCGGGAAGGCTCCAAAGCCTCCTGCTCCCAAACATAAAACTCTTGGTGTCATGGCTCAAAGGTTTCTTATGTTATTTTTAGTAGAGTCACCGGTTAGTATTTAAACTTTACATACTCTTAAATAAAGTTAACTATGTCATACATGACATAACATAATCTAAATGTTTGCTTACAGAACACCCTCATAAATCTTGAAATGGCTGTGAGAGTGCTAATTGACACCTCTACCAAGACCCACACATATCTCTCCCCGGACCAGCAGGACAGGCAGCACAAATCAAAAGTCCGAAGACTCTATGACATAGCTAATGTATTCATTTCAGTTGGTCTCATTGAAAAGGTGTCTGGTAATTCTATATTAAAAAAGCCAGTATTTAAGTATGCAGGGCCCTTTAAAGTCAAGAAGACTGAAGAAGTGATACTTTATACACCACCTATTACACCACTTAGTGTGTTGGAGCAACAAACAGCTTTCCATGTCTTCGCTGGAAAGTCTAAGCGAAAACTCGAGTTCACCACTCCGAATCCATGCAAGGAATTCAAATTTGATGTTAACACACCAAAAGACAAACCATCACACAAGTGGAATGATATCTTACTTGTGGCTAACATGGAACTTACTAAAATTAATTGTGGCAAAATAACTCGTTTCTGAATTCAGGGTTTCTTGTTTGTGACACTTAAAACATCTTTTGCTTGTACTTAGCAATTAATGTCACAAGAATGATTTCATATCAGGGTTTCTGTACGGATTTGACAAGACATGTCTGCATTTTAGGCTAACGTCTGTACTCTGTTCAGCTTAATCAGGACTTTTTCATTTAGAAGTATAAATGTTAGGGAATGGTTAATTCCTAAAGACTATTTTTTATGTGTAGCCATTACAAAATTTTGATATGGTAACCCTTTTCAGACTGACTGATTTATCATACAAAGTCTAAATATATTGTCTTCTAGGGGGTGCCTTGTCTATAACTGTTATAGATTAACTACATAATAAAAAAAATGTGACTTGAAATACCTATTTATGAAAGACATTATTTATTGCATAGAGTATTCATTTTTTTTGAATATATTGAAGATATTTTATGCAGTAGTAGATATAAAGCTATTTTGTAAACATGCTATTAGCCTATACTCTGAGATCTTATTAGTTTATTGACGGCTTTGTTGTTCAACAACAGTTGTTACTGTTTATTTTTTTTTATATAATTATAGTGATGAAGTTCCATAGATTGACAAAAATTTTATGACTTGTTACTTATGATGGTTTTTGCAGAAAGTGCAATTGATAGATTATTAAAAGAGATGACTTACTACTATTCTTTTTAAAAGACTCAAAATTAGTATAAACTTATTCGACATTTTTATTAAATTAATTATATTGTAAATTATAAAAAAGAAAATATTAATATGTATGACTACTGTACTGATGGTTGTGGTTGAAATGACATGCAAGTGTTCAGCATACCATTAAAATTAAAGGTAATAAAATACCTATTTAAATTATAATAATTTTACATGATAAACATTTATGAATGAAATGCTTATGAAATGACAATCTTGCCCCCCTAACATGACATGGCCAACGAAACACCATATATTGAAGCCACACAGTCGAGTGACGATAAAATACATCGCTATATCATATTGTGTAGCTGTAGGTGGTCATGCTAAGGCAGCAGGTCAGTCAAGAAGTATCTCACTGTTCTAGTATTTCACCTTCCAAAGAGCTATAAGTACTACAGCCCTATTATGTGTAGAGCATCTTAAACGCTTTCTTTAACTTAATATAAACACTTTTGTGGACGCAAGAACCAAGTGCCAAGTCGAGTTCGTAGTTCACTTTACATACACATTCATATTCACAGTACCCCGCCTAGTGACGATTTTTTTTAAATTGTAATTGCTTTCTCAGTTTAATTATTATTAGTGTTGTTTTATCTTACGAATGCGGATGAATTTAATAAATTAAGTTTCAATTTAACCTTATTGTAGTGTAGGGTCTTAAAAGTGTTGACATTTGCATTCGTGAAATTAAACATCTTTACTAACAAGTAATTTGCAAACCCCCAAGTTAAAAGGACTGATGGAAGAATTGATGTCACTTTGATAATATTTTTTTATATTAAAATACAATAGGTACATATAACAAATACATTATTATAATATTATCTGTTTGCCACATTCAAATGTGAATAGTTTTATAAAGGTTGCTTTTATTTTCTATTTGTTTTTAAAATGTAGTTGTATTAAATGATAATTATCAAATTACTGGTTTCTTTCTGTTTCTTTCCCGATAATTTGAAGCGCAGTGAGGACTTGGGGAGTAGAGAAGCCGCATGCATGTCCACTTATTTTTTACTCTTGACATTTTAAACGGAGAACTCCACCAAAAAGAACGTGCTTCTAAGAAAATTAATGACATTTAGAACTGATCAATAGCCATGAAATCAGGTTTTGACTAAAACAATACCTAGTTATAAATAAAATTTATTAAACTAAAATATTTACATTGATTTTGATTAATTTGCTACTTAAATGCGTTACATATTACCCAAGGCTATTAACATTTTAATTACATTAGTTGATTAGTGTTTAAGTACACACAGCAGCACGCTGTTTTACCACTATTCTCAATCAACTTTGAACTTAATATCAAGTAAGTAAGAATTAATATCAATCTGGAGACAACACCACTGTTGACTACACACCATTTTTCTTTTAAATATAATCTAGCCAAGAACATAATAAATATCAATTTTCTAATTATTACTTTGGTACATAAAGCAAGGTGGAAAAACTTAATATTTATTTGCCAAAAATGCTAAACTTCCAAACAATTTCATATAATACTATAAAATTTTTAGTAAAAATTTATAAAATACTGTTGATTTTATATAATAAATTAACTTAAAACTGTAAGATTATCCTCCAATCATGTCATTTAGGACTATTTAATTGCGTTGCCTGCCACTAAACTTTTTGGTTTTACGTTATATTATAACTTATTATTAACATTTATAAGTTAAGTGTTGTATTATAAAGATCAAACACCTCTTCTTTCGCACAAAAATATATTTGCGTCTAGCAACACTGCGTGAAATGGTTAGTATTAGATTAGAGCATAGGTCTTTCCGGTGACGTCATAAGGTTTGATGGAGGCAGGAACAGGGGCAGATGACTCTGTCACACTTGCTCGATCATCGCAAACTGTTCAGAGCCGTCGGGAGCCGGCAGCGCCTCAGCATCGAAGAAACTGGCATGTAAAGCCACAACCGTTACTGTTGCCCCTGAAATATAAGATAGGTAACTAAAAGGAATTTAGATAGGTAGGTAATTAATGAGATAGAACCGTTAATGTTGTTGTTTATGATGTTGGTAATCTACTCCTGCGAGGTTGTTGGTGTTTTACAATAACCCTGCCCACATCAATGCGCTGTGGGCGGGCGGGACAGATATAATTTTCAATAAGACAAATTTTCTTGAGAATAAGAAAATTTACGAGAACAGGGGCCTTACTATGAGCTCTTATAGCAGGGCTTATATTGAACTGCCTTACTTTTTCGTACTATGACCTCAACGGTTAGTATGAAAGCAGGCCTTAAGCAGCTGTTTAAGGCCTGCTTTTGAACTGAACGGTTTCTTATTTGCTGATGGTAAGCCCCCAGGCCCTCCACTAGCCAAGTAGCTTTTCGAGTATTGGAATTGGAATAGAATAAAGTCTGGTCAACGAAAGATAAGACTGAAATGGTGGCGCCACCTTATTAACGTTTAGAGGTTAAGTTATTGGAAACTGAGCCCTAAAATAAGGCACAAAATCTCATCTTTCGTTGACCAGACTAGAAGTGAATTTAAGTTTATAAAAATTGACATTTCAAAACGTCGTTATTATCTATGGTTTGCGACATCTTACGTCAATCACATACAACTATTCTATTAGTATAGTAAAACCCCTTGGCTATAGATAGGGCCAGTTTAATCCAAATACTAATGGACCCTCCACATATTCCGTTTTTGAGCCTGTGACCGGACATCAAGGGTATTCCTGATCAGATTAGGCAGGTGTTAAATTAGAAGGTAATAATATAACTTATTACCTAAAACCCAGAACAGCACAGCTCCAACACCAGCCAGCCAGCAGATGACCATAGAAGCAGCCGCGGCAACCATATACTGTTGTGTTTTAGTCAGCTCCCAACTTCCAATCTACGAAATAAGGCGAGAAAGAACAGACAAATACTTGTAGATTTCATTCATTGATGGAAGATTTAAAAAAAGGAAATAATAAATAAAGAAGATTACGACTCAAAAAATGATTTTTTACTATAGAAAGATTTTCTGTCCCTATAATAAAAGTACCTAAAATACTATCTATCATTCCCAATTTTATTGCTTAGGATTTTAGAAAAAAGAAAGTGCAAAGGATAGGTACAAACTTACTTTACGGTTCATAAGCTGAAAAATTGTAATAAGTGTAAAACATAATAAATAAAAAAAAATTGGTTTAACATAATTTCATTACGGTGACTATACCAACGAAAGTGGCGCCCTTAAGAGGTTTTTATTGAATAAGTTGTTAATAGAAAATTATTTTAGTAAATCTTTCGTGGAAGTTTTAGGGCCCATGGTCTAGTATTTTAAGAAGGTATCGCTACATTCCCTCGTAGTCATTCGTAGAAGTAGATAGCAAATGTGTCAAAAACGGCCACTTTTAGCAGTTTTGCTATCTACTTCTACCAGTGACTACGAGGGAATGTAATGATCCCTAAAAATAATAGACTATGGGCCCTAAAAATTCCACGTAAAGATTTATTAAAATTGTGTATTAGAATTAAAATATTAAATAAAATTCACCGCGGCGCCATTTTCGGTCAGGGTGTCACCTTAAAATTATTCAACAATTTATTGATACCAACCTTCCAAGTGTTAGGGCCCGAAGTCAATTTCCTATAGCCAAAGAAACTTGCTACTATAGCTATTAATAGGAGAGGTGATGTGATTCTGAAAAAAAAGTTATATTTAATTAACTGGAAGGGATAAAACTACCTACTTGTACAGATACTCATAAATTATAAAACATTGTTATAAACATCAGTGGTTATGGTTATTTTGCTTAGATAATTTATATAATACTATCCTCGCCAATTGCTAATGCGCAGGAACCTTGTCACATTAGCTAACATCCACGTTAACGTTATCCGCAACAAAAAATGTCATGAAACAAGAAAATTCTAATAGGTCATAAATATAAATTAATTATGGAATTATTATTTTCAACAAGTTAGGGTCTAGGTAGGTATATAAAAAATTTACAATTATTTTCTTCCTTTTTGAGGTAAAAAAAATGGCAGACACATTACCAATTGGCGGGGATAGTAATCAAAGTTATTTTGTTGCAGTGCAGAAAAGACAATGATAAAATATGAAAACTTACAAGCAATATGCAAATAGTCCCAAGGATACCATCAAATAATTTGCTTGGAAGTACTCAATATTCCTGTAAAATCGGCGGGACAACCTCGGTATCGAAGCAGGAGCCTGTAAAAATATAGATTGTAAACATATAACTAGGATACCTATATATAACTAATATAATAATACTAAATATTGTTTAGTAAATATTATTATTTAGTAAATAATAAAATGCTTGGACAATTTTATACAGCGCCATCTAGCCCCAAACTATGCAAAGCTTGTATTATGGCTTGTATTATACATTTTAAATACATAAAAAATAGCAACAAAGAGTAATTTTCTGCTTTTGTTTAGTAATTCATCATAGAACAGGAAGTATTTTTTTATTTTTATTTATTAAGTCTCAAACTAAGCAATGATTACATAAATAAAATATCTCTAGATATAATCATACACATGATTATAAGTACCTACCTACTTGTAGGACATCATACTTTCTATTAATATTTGTATTTTATTGTTTAGCCCAAAAATGCAGTTCTTCCAGGAGCAATTAATTTTATTACAACTATTATTAATATGCGAATTAATGGATTATCTTTTGATCAAATACCTTTATAAGTCAGTAAAACCTAGAACTGGAAATAGACTCATCTATAGGTAATGTGTTTCATCATGAGTACCTACCTTAAAATTTTCAGTAGCTACAAATTGTGTCCATGGTTTTCGTGATGCTAGGACTCCCATCAATAGCGCAGGACCGGCGCCACTGCGGAGCTGTTGCAGTACCCTAATTTAGGACCAAGAAATAAACAATTTTACAATGTGTTGCAAAAAAACTAAGCCGAAGCGAATATGGTAGACAGGGTTAATAAGAAATAGTCAGTACTTACTCGTAGTAACCTAAGTATATCATTAAATCATTTCAAATTACTCATATTAATAAGCAGTTTTCATGTTCTTAGTGTGTGTGTGCCGGGTATCTGATGCTTTATAAACAGCCACAAAATAAATACTCATAATGTAAAATATGTTCTCTAATTTTTATGTTTTTATGAGAAATAAATTCTTTGAATCTTTGAACCATGAAATCGCCAGTTTTTTGAAAAAAATCATTAAAATTTGTTTTTTATTTGTATAGAAAATTGCAAAGTGATAGCCCTAGAGTCAAATAGACTATTGTTTTCGATTAATCAATCCCATTAATGGGCAAAAGAAAAACACAATTTAGGTCTAGGGTCGCCACTATGCAGTTTATCACGAATGCAAAAAAAACAATATATTTTCAGTGATTTTAAAAAAAAATCAGGGTTGTATGCTGTATGCATGGGACCCTACCTACCATATTCGGCTTAAGGGGGTTTTTGGAACACATTGTATAATAAAATAAAACTTTCTTATGCATTTTATGAGAAAATAATGTATCATTTGTATTCAGTACATAGCTGTAACAATACTATTATTATTTCTTGCAGATAAATTACTTCTAATAAAAATAAAGCTGGAGTTTCATTCAAAAGAACTACCTTTGTTAACCAACTTGATTAAAAATATTATTCTATATAAATAAGAAGTATACTGCTATGCTACTTTAATGTAAGTTCTACATACTGAACATGATATCAGAAAAGGTTATTTATTTTTATTATTATTTCATCATTATTGCTTAAAATAAAAACAGCAAATGGCGGACTTAATGCCCAAGGGCATTCTATACCAGTCAACCAGTAAGTTGTTAAGGAGAAAAATTGTGGCGGCAATAAACAAAACTTATTAAAAAAGGTTCAGTTTTTTATTTAAGATACTTGTTTAATAATTTAAGTGCTCTAGATTGCTTAAGCTTTATGCCATTACCTTCAACCTACTACTTAAATACTACAACAGTAAAATAAATGGATGATAAGCATAAAAGTGTATTATTATCTAGACAACACATAAATAATGTGGTTCCAAGCTATGTTATGTAAGTAGTCTCTTGCTGCTTAGTCTAGTAACTTAAGCGGATTGTCAACCACATGGTCTCCATACAAACGGCGATAACGTTTCCCACCCTCTAAACCTTAACCTACAGTAATAAATTTTTGGTATTTTTTTGAAATGCCTAAAAACTAGGGCTGTACGTTTTGATTTTTAAAATATTCATTGTAGATTTGAAAATATTGGCACTTCTATGTTTTGTATGAAATCACTAAAATTTGTTGCCTTGGCCAAACTTGAGTAGGTAATCAATATAAACTTGAACCTGTAACTTAGGGTCATATAAATTAACAGGTAAGTACTTAATTAAAAAATAGATAGTTCGTTGATTCTTAATTTGGCAGTCTACTTAAACTTAAACGGATACAATATCATTACTTTTTACAGTGGTATTTAATCTAGCAGAGACGAGCTTACAAGCATGAATAAACTATTCAGTCACATGCACCCCGAGCTTATAATAATATTGAGATTAACATATTTACAGCTGCAAAATAAAACCTTTGCAACTAATGATAAAAACTTTTTTCATTGTTTGCAATAAAATTAAAAACGATAAACATACAAGTGCAAATAATAATGAATCGGCAAAAATGCCAGTGGATGTCGAATACTGCTTGATGGATCTGATACTGATAAGCATGTTTTATGAAACGCGAAGCTGAGAACCACGTAGGAGAATCTTTGTGTTGGTTAGACTTACAGTTCCATATCATTGACATACTTTTGAAAACCTTTTTTATCCGAGCCTGGTGGGGAACTTATTTCGCCAGATAAATCTATATTAATAACATTTTCAGACATTTTGTTGACAAAATAAATGAAACCACGTATGAAAATTCAACTCAACAAGTTTTCTTTTCTATGTAGTAAGTACCTAACTACATTTTGATTTGACATTGACATTGACATTGATTGACAGTTGACATATCAATCCGTGCATACCAGCAGGCTAATCGCTGAGTCATCGATTGTCATAGAGTACATTATTTTAACCATTCAAGTAATAAAATTAAGGTAGTGGGGTGAATCTACGCTGTTTCTTACTTCCTGCGTCATTGTTCTCACTTGAAAATGTTTAAAAATCCAATGCATCACAGGGAATAAATTAAAAATATGCCATCATTTACATTAGAGTACATTAATAAATTGTATTAATTTGCATATTTTTGATTTATTCCTTGTGATGCATTGGATTTTTAAACATTTTCGAGTGAGGATAATGACGCAGGAAATAAAAATAATAAATAAAGTCAGAATATTTTCAACACTTTTTTGTATGAAGCATAAAATGAGATATAAAATTAGACAAAAGCAGGGGGACAGCCTCCCCCCCCCACAAGGGACGCTCGCCATGAAAAAGCCTTTTTAGGGTTCCGTAGCCAGAATGGCAAAAAACGGAACCCTTATAGATTCGTCATGTCTGTCTGTCCGTCCGTATGTCACAGCCATTTTATTCCGAAAGTATTAGGGTTACGTAGTAGGTAGATGTGTTCTGTTAACCGCTTATCGATTCTAACACAAAAATAAAAAAATAAAGATTAACATGGAACTGAAACTGAAAAAAAAATTCTTCATACCAATACGTGCGGGGTGTCCATAGATAGGTCTTTAAAAATGACATTGAGGTTCCTAAGATAATTTTTTCACAAAGTCAACCGTTTGAAAGATAAACACTGCCAAAGTGGTAAAATGTGTGTCCCCCTCTAACTTTAAAAAAAAGAGAGTGAATAATCTAAAAAAATAAAAACTTTCAACGAAAATTGGTTTGAACGAGATATAGTAATTAGTTTTCGAGATATTTTTATATCATATTTTCCAAACCGCAAATATAACTTTGTCATTCATATCAACACTGTGAAAAACAAAGTTATTTTTACAGATGAAAAATGATAGTGGAATTAAAATATGGTGTGGTATAAGGTAACTACGGAACCCTACGGCGCGTGGCCCGACACACGCACTTGGCCGGTTTTTTAAAGAGTTCGTTAGGTTAGGTTAAAAACGCGCGAAACGAGGGATTGGAGCGAGCGTACCACTCCCATAATTTCCAGGGGGGACAACTGGGCACAAGATCCGCGTCAGTTTTCAAGGGCAATAGAATTTTTTTTTTTTGGGGTGGGCACCTAATTTCGCATTAATCTCTTAGAATGTTGATCAAATCAGTTAGGTGCTTAGGTGTGTATAACGATCTGAATCTCCTCCGTTCACTCTCTGGATGGCCATCATTAGATCACAGCTAGGTCTAATTAGTGCTTCGAGCAGCGACGGTGGAAGCCCGTCTTACTCTAAGAATTAGTCAATCCTTGGTGCAGAACGAATAAGGCTACAAAGTTACCTACCTACCTCATTTGTATGAAAATCTACTACTGTCCATATATACCTAGTATAAGTACTTATTAGTGTTTTCAATACTGTGGTAGATATTATCTTCTCAGTGGAATGTTTAAACAGTACCTATTGTCATAATTTCTTATCAAAAACACCTTGTCAGGGGTGCTCAATTTCCATCAAAGTTGATTCAAAGATATAACGATCTCTAATCTTCAAAACTGAAGAGGCTCTTAAGATAAGTGTGTATGTGGGTCTGATAAGCGCCAGGTGTTTTTTTGTTAAAGAGACTCAAAGTAAGTAAACTGTACTTTATGTAAGTAAATCAGGTACCTACCTACTGGAAATGCCTGCTGCGACCGACATTAGGTAGGTACACCGGCTAAGATCGCGAGAAGCTGTTGGATTCTAGATCTTTGAGGGAGGCCTATGCCCGGCACCAGCAGTGTGATGTAATTATGATGATGATTAGTAAAATAGAGACAAATTAGTCGATAGAATTGACCCCTTAAATAGGTAGGTACCTACACTAAATACCTATAAGTCTCAAAAATCTAACAAAAGACAAAATATGAAAAATCGCATATCATGATGACTGATTATCTCGCTTCTCGTGAGTGGAACCTACCTATATAAAGTAAGATTTCGTAATTTGTATACTAGTGTAGGTAGGAGCTATAATTTGAAATGAAGTTGGCCGTGCTGTTAGGGTAAGTTTTCCGCGTAGGCAGGCAGGCTATAAATTACTTTGGTAGCTTCTTACTAAAATGCAGAGTTATTCAGCAGTTTATCAAACGTTGTGTTAAGATGATTGACCAAGTCACTTACTTTACTACCTAGCTTGAATAGTCACACTGTTTTGTTAGACTGGTGTAAACTTATTCGTCAATTTACTTAATTTGAAAACTTATTGCTGAGCCAGATCATCTCATCGCTCATTGCTGTAGCGAGTGTCGAAAACTGGAAAAAGCGACCTTACACAATATTTTTAACATGCCAACCATTTCAGAATATTTGTAGTGGGCTGCTCTACCCAGATCGTTCGGCTGGAGAGGAGGTTTCCAACAGACTTCCTTTTCGGAGCAGCAACTGCAGCTTACCAAATTGAAGGAGGGTGGAATGCTGATGGTAGTAGAGTCCTTCATTAAAATAATTTACACCCAGTATCTACTACCTACTTTTGAATAAAAGACTTATCATTGTACTTATTTTCCAGGCAAGGGTGAAAGCATTTGGGACTACATAACCCATAATAATCCAGGCTACATTAAGGATTTAACGAATGGCGACATTGTCGCCGATACGTACCACAACCTCGAGAGGGACGTGGAGATGATGAGAGAGCTCGGCCTTGACGCATATCGGTTCTCGCTCTCCTGGTCAAGGATTCTGCCCGAGGGGTTCTCCAACAAAATCAACGAGGCTGGCGTCGCCTTCTACAACAACTACATCGATGAGATGCTCAAGTACAACATCCAGCCTCTCGTCACTCTGTATCACTGGGACATGCCACAGAAGTTGCAAGAGCTTGGAGGTTTCGCTAACCCTCTATTCGCCGACTGGTTTGAGGATTACGCTCGAGTGGCCTACGAGCGTTTCGGTGACAGAGTGAAATTTTGGATCACTTTCAATGAACCAAGGGAAATCTGCTATGAGGGCTATGGCGCTCATACTAAAGCACCCGTAGTGAATGCCACAGGTGTAGGGACGTATATTTGCGCTAAAAATCTACTTATAGCTCATGCTAAGGCGTACCACTCTTATGTCAAGGACTTTAAATCGGCTCAAGGTGGGCAATGTGGTATAACCATCAGCGTTAATTGGTTTGGTCCTGCGACTGAATCGGAAGAGGATGAAGCTGCTGCAGAACTCAGGAGACAAGCAGAAGTATGTTTCTGCATTATACATTTAGTGACTTGGTTTAAAAGAACCTTATCATGACATTTTACATATTTTTATTCTAGTGGATCCTTTACGCCGACCCAATTTTCTCCAAACAAGGTGGTTTTCCCCAAGAATTATCTGAGCGCGTCTCATCCAAAAGCGCTGAGCAGGGCTATTCCTGGTCCCGAATGCCATCGTTCACTGATGAAGAAAAAGACCTAGTCAAGGGCAGCTTCGACTTCTTCGGCGTTAATCACTACTCAAGTTCTTTGGTTTCCGCAACAGAACACGTCGTGGAATACCCGGTTCCATCGCTATATGATGATTCTGACTCCTACACGTTTACACCCGACGATTGGCCCAAATCTGCTTCTTCGTGGTTAGTGGTAAGAAAATATTTTGAACTGAATTGCATACCCAGAAATAGTTTTGAGCTATTTTCTACCGACACTTCTTTACATTTCTTCTCAATTTCAGCAAGCTCCAAACAGTGTCTTCAATGCTTTCATGTTTATGAGGAACCGGTACGGTGACATCGATTTCTACATCACGGAGAACGGCTGGTCTTCTAGCTCAGGGGACTTGAATGATGACGACAGAATCCGTTACTACAGAGCATCCCTGAACAGTCTCCTGGATGCAAGAGAGGCCGGCGTCAACATCAAAGGATTTATGGCGTGGAGTCTGATGGATAACTTCGAATGGAACGCGGGGTTGACGTATGATACTTAAACTTTATTGGATTTTTTTAATTGTTCTGGGACATCTGGGATTTCGAATTTATCCCTTAACAAATAAAAAATCTTTAAAATTTCGATGCTCTCAGTTAGTTTGCACCATTACTTTTTCTCTGCTGTCGAGACACTTTAATCTTGGCATGAGGTGTCATGAAGATATTTTTAATGAAATCTTTTTTCTGTCAGGGAACGTCTGGGGCTATATGCAGTTGACTTCGGAGACTCTGCTCGCCCCCGAACCCCCAAGAAATCTGCCTTCGTCTACAAGCACATAGTCAAGCATCGCATCATAGACCCTGACTATGAGCCTGACTCCTTTACCATGACCATTGACGATGGACGTTAAAATTTTACCTAGGTACCTAACTTACATTTAGATTAAATCTATTCTACTTAGATAGGTAAGGTACCTGCCCAAATATCATTGTACCTACTTAAATAAACGATAAAAAATTCGACTGTATTTTCTTACAACTACCTACGCCTACCTACTAAAATACGCGTTCTGCACAATTCCCAGTTCCCACCCGATTCTAAGATGTTTGCCTCGTACTGTACTACCTCGAAGTACAAAGAGGTATCACACCTAGCGATCCGCCTCTTGCTTGAGCCAAGTGAGCCAAGTCAAAAATAGTTTCTTGAAAAGTATAGAATCCTAGGTACAGTCAGCAGCATATCAAGCTATACAAAACTGTCAAAAATCTACAACGAATTTTGAACCTTAAGCTGCTCGTCTTAAAGTTTAAAAATTATTGATAAAATTTAACAGGTTGTGGAAGCCCAGCGTGCCGTCTACCGTACTTACTTACCTATCATAAAAGTAAATAAAAATCCGAATCAGATCCTGAAAACTATTTCCCAACAAAGTACTCGTCAAGACGACACCCTCGGACACTATTTTCCATTAAAGTACTCGTCAAGATGATTCAAACAAGCCAAAACTCGATGGGGTTGGATGGTTTTATTATAAAGTTCCTATGCCCTTCCTCCGGCTCCATCATCAGATCCTCGGACACTATTTCCCATTAAAGTACTCGTCAAGATGATTCAAACTCGATGGGGCTGTATGGTTTTATTACCGAGTTCCAGTGGCGTTCTTCCGGCTCCATCAGATCAGATCCTCGGACACTATTTCCCATTAAAGTACTCGTCAAGATGATACAAACGAGCCCAAACTCGATGGGGTTGCATGGTTTTATTACCGAGTTCCAGAAGCCTTCATCCGGCTCCATCATCAGACTCTGGTAACTATTTCCCAACAAAGAACTCGACAAGACGATTCAAACGAGCCCAATCTCAATGGGGTAGCGTGGTTTTATTACCGAGTTCCAGTGGCCTTCTTCCGGCTCCATCAGATCAGATCCTGAAAACTATTTCCCAACAAAGTACTCGTCAAAACGATTCAAACGAGCCCAAACTCGATGGGGTTTTATGGTTTTATTATAAAGTTCCTACGGCCTTCCTCCAGCTCCATCAGATCAGATCCTGAAAACTATTTCCCAACAAAGTACTCGTCAAGACGATTCTAACGAGCCCAAACTCGATGGGGTTTCATGGTTTTATTACCGAGTTCCAGTGGCCTTCTTCCGGCCCCATCATCAGACCCTGGTAACTATTTCCCAACAAAGAACTCGTCAAGACGATTCAAACGAGCCCGAACTCGATGGGGTTGTATGGTTTTATTACCGTGTTACAGTGGCCTTCTTCCGGCTTCATCATCAGACAATGAAAACTATTTCCCAACAAAGTACTCGTCAAGACGATAAGGTAATAGGATTACACAGTTGAAACTTAGTAGGTAGATGTATTCTGTTAACCGCTTAACGATTCGTTCAGTTCTGTCTGTCTGTCTGTCTGTCCGTCCGTATGTCACAGCCATTTTTTAATTTATTATTTTGCTCTCCCTATACATGGAACTGAAAGTGAAAAAAAAATTTGCGTCTATAGATAGGTCTTTAAAAATGACATTGAGGTTTATATTAAGACAATTTTTTCTCAAAGTCAACCATTTGAAAGATAAACACTGGCAAAGTGGTAAAATGTGTGCCCCCCCCCCCTCTAACTTTTGAAATAAGAAAGTGAAAAATCCAAAAAAAATATATATAATAAATATATAAATCTTTCAAAGAAAATTCGTTTGAACGAGATATAGTAATTAGTTTTCCGAATATAGTTTATATCATATTTTCCAAAACCGCAAATATTACTTTGTCATTACCAACACTGTGAAAAACAAAGTTATTTTTACAGACGAAAAATGATAGTGGTATTAAATATAGTATCGTATAAGGTAACTCTACGGAACCCTACGGCGCGTGGCCCGACACGCACTTGGCTGGTTTTTTTTATTCTAAAAGCCCCACCCGACTTCAATAATAGACGTGTTTTTATATTATTATAATGATAATGCGTATAGCTAGTGATTTGAATATTATTTCTTGCTTTTTTGAAGTCGGTTTTTTGTTTTTTTAAACAATTTTTTTTAACCATAAAATAATTGTAAATGCTGATGATAATAAAAATCTTCTCTCTATCTAAGTCACAATTAAAAAACTTTTAAAATCTCATTTGCAAAAGATTCTGTCCCTTTCTCTTGAATTCTGTGGCCCTACAATGAGTTGATGCAAACTGTTTACGTTACCGTAAACTATCGGATATACTGCTCACAGTCAATATGAGTGAAAGAGAGTGAACGATAGTTTACGATAACGTGAACAGTTTGCATCAACTCATGGTAGGGCCACTGTATAAGTAGGTAGGTAGGTACAACAAAGTGGCAAAAATTTGCGACTTACGAAATCATATTTCACATTGAAGCCTAGGTATAGGATAAAAAAGAACTTAGGATGCCACGGAGCAACTCATCAAAACCTCAATGAGCGATTTTCTGACAGCTGATAATTTTAGTATAACTTTATGTCGATAGATGGCGCGGCGCTACTTCAACTTGGTAGATTTTTCAAAAATTATTCCCACAGGGTCAGAGAAAAGTTCTTCGGAACTCGCCAAAATTACGCCAACGGACAACCAACGCACACCGCAACAAACAACAACCATAAGTACCTACTTAATTAAAAAAGTTATGCTTTGCCTTTTTCTTAAAAACTTACCTACAAATTACCCACATTGTCGAAAATAATATTGAAAATTATTCATACTAAAAATGCCATTGTAGAGTATTTTTCATGAAACGTAAATAAAAACGAAGATAAAATTGTTGCACTTGAAATTGATGGTTGCTAAGGCTAAGGTATAACACGATATCTACCTTCGATTAGGTATCTTGAGTCTCAATAAGTATATAAACTTAGGAATTATTCGTAACTAAACCAGTTAGTGTTTCCCAAGATGAAGCCAGCCATCATCGGGTAAGTTACATAAAGGTACTAAACCGGTCTTAGTTTAGCTCATTAAATATAGATTTCTTGCATTCTATCACCTTAATTACGGACCTCGTACAAACATTTCCAAAACCCCGGACATTTGAGTGAAATAAAGATTTTCACCCAGACGCACTTGAAAAATACAATAAAATAAAAACTTCACAAATAGCACAGATAATAAGGCCGCGTCCATAGCGCGTGTTTTGCCCTACACAATCAACAAAACATTGTTTCGCGAAGTATATAGAAGAGTATTGAAGTTCGCGAAACAAAAATTCTTAATGAAATGATTTCTTAATGAAATTAGACAAGATTTTGTATGAAATAGCATCTAGAAAAAATAAATTTAATATAGTGATTGCAGGAGATATTAATATAAACCATAGGTATATTAACTTTATGATATAAACACACTAAAACCTAGTACCATAACAAAAGAATCTCCAAGACTTGTGTCGAAATTACAACTTACAGATTCACATTGATGTCCCAACTAGAAAAGAATCGTGTATTGATCACATTCTAAACAATATAATTGGTGTATCGGTAATGGTGCTTCCTCTCTGTTTTAAATAGGGTACTGAATAACGAATTATTGCCACATAATCACACTACAAAGATAATAAATTTGGTGTCCCACAGGGTAGTGTTCTGGGCCCTCTTTTATTTTTAATATATAATTAGCATCCTCCCCACCACGCCACCACTAGTACGCCTGATGCCTATATAAAGAGCGCGCGGTGCGGCAAACGGTTCATTTCAGGGGCTTTTCACTTAGTACTTGACTCACTACAAGGGAGCGCGGCCTAAGATTTTAGTTGCGGATTGATTTGATAGATGGCGCTCATTTTTCGTTTGTCAAACAGTCGAGAGATGTCGCTATCCCGTGCTGAATCGCGGTATCGTGTGTCTTTCACAGTTTTATATAGTCGAAGCTGATTAGCTATAAAGTAAATTATTTTAAATTTTTTTCATGACGTAGCGGTTACCTCCCAAAAAAATTACAAGTCAAGATTTATAGAAACCTACTAGTACCTATATTATAATATCGTACACTTTTTGTCACATTTCGTTAGATGGCGTTGATCATTAGGTCTGACTGATAACTCTATCATCTCTAGTATAATAATGTACTCTATGGTTCATTTCTCGCTGGCGCTCGGATCGTTTGTTCCCGTATTGAGTGGTATCGTTAAACCATTGTTTAAATTAATAATACTAAATAATATACTAGAAAAAATACGACTCGCACCAGATCAATACTCAGACGGGAATCGAACCCGCGACCTTTGGATATCCGGTCCAATGCTCTGACCGCTGAGCTACCGAGTCACTAGTGACATCGCCGAATTTCTTCTAGTATATCCTACTCTTACGCTGCAAGCCAGCGTTATTTCACCAATGTGAGGAATTACCTCGACATTCAATTGAAATATCTTTCCAGATATTTGGCAATCGATTAAGATGAAATAGCTATATAATTTTTAAATTTGAAATTTTTAAAATTGAATGTCGAGGTAATTCCTCACATTGGTGAAATAACGCTGGCTTGCAGCGTAAGAGTAGGATATACTAGAAGAAATTCGGCGATGTCACTAGTGACTCGGTAGCTCAGCGGTCAGAGCATTGGACCGGATATCCAAAGGTCGCGGGTTCGATTCCCGTCTGAGTATTGATCTGGTGCGAGTCGTATTTTTTCTAGTATATTATTTAGTATTGTATAAAAATAGCATTGTGAATGCAAAAATCTCAAATTTAAAAATTATATAGCTATTTCATCTTAATCGATTGCCAAATATCTGGAAAGATATTTCAATTGAATGTCGAGGTAATTCCTCACATTGGTGAAATAACGCTGGCTTGCAGCGTAAGAGTAGGATATACTAGAAGAAATTCGGCGATGTCACTAGTGACTCGGTAGCTCAGCGGTCAGAGCATTGGACCGGATATCCAAAGGTCGCGGGTTCGATTCCCGTCTGAGTATTGATCTGGTGCGAGTCGTATTTTTTCTAGTATATTATTTAGTATTGTATAAAAATAGCATTGTGAATGCAAAAATCTCAAATTTAAAAATTGTTTAAATTACTTAGAATCTGCTCTAATTTTTAGTTTGTGTGAAAAGTTGGTGTTTTGTTTCTAATAAATTGTGTTTGATTTGATAAATTAGAATTAAATAGTTGTTATCCGTAACTTCAGTTTTTTTTAAGAATTTTCACTTCTGGATCCTAAATATATATATATATATGACCTCGCAACAGTAATGGACCATAAAATAATATTATTTGCTGATGACATATCGATAATTGTGACACAAAAAAAAATTCTATAATTGATCATGAAGCTGAAATCAATTAGTACAATTGACAAAATATTAATATGGCTAAATATGAATAATTAACAAATAAATTTAAGTAAGTCTAAATATATAAATTTCAATCAGTCTAAATACAAAAACTTGAACTTTAATTTAAACATACCGAAAAAAGAAGGAGTTTCTGACACCAAGTTTTTGGGTCTAACTATCGATAAAGATATAAATTGGAAAATACATGTCGACAATGTTTGCAAAACAGTTAACTCCTTTGCTTATGCTCTTGGGCAAGTTAAAAATGTGACAAATAAAGCGACTGCTATTGTAGCCTATCATGTCCACATAGCATCGATCTTGCGCTATGGACTGTTATTTTGGGGAAATATTACATTAAAAAATCAAGCGTTTGTTGCTCAAAAGAAGTGCATACGAGCCATCTGTGGGATACCGCCCGATGTATCTTGTAGACCCTATTTTAAATGTATGCGTTTGTTGACGCTGCCGTCTCTTTATATTTATGAAGTGTGTATTTTTGTCAAAAAGCATAAGGAAGAACAAAATAAGGAATCTGTCCATGTATAAAAAACCTGTTACCGCGAAATTTTGTGAGAAATGAGAAATACTACATTCATTTTACATTAATTAGTGTCTAAATACAAAAAGTCGTTCACTGCTCACTTCATCGAAAATGAAGATGAGTGGGTCTCCAGCTTCCTCATAGGCTATAGAGAAATTCTAAGCATGCCATATTTTAAAGCATAATAGCAGCAATCAAACTTCCAGACATAATAATAGCAGCCACCATAAGCTCGTTACCATGAGTTGTTTTATGTGTGCGAGCTGGCGACACGTGTCTACAGCTTACACATGCCGTTAAGGCAAACCAGTGAGGTTAAGGTTTTAGACTATAGTCAGAAATTAAGAGCCTAATTGCAGCAATAAGATCCAAAAAAACCAACCATCACACTCAAATACTCTTGAAACTACGAGCATAAAACTGTGTGCGAGCTGGGGACCCGTGTCACTGGCTTGCACAGCTGTATTTTCGTAATTATTTAAGCTACGATTATGTACTATACCTCAAAATTTTCAGCCAAATTGCAGCATTAGGCTCCAAATTTTTCAAAACTTTAACTCGAAAGGTTTTTGAGCTACGAGCCGATATCTATGTGTAAGCTGGGGACCCGTGTCACCGGCTGACACATGGTGAATTGCTGTAACTGTATATGTTAGAGTTTCGTTTTAAAGATCAAATGATATGTTATAATTGCAGCACACACGAGGCAAAATTTCAAATCTCTGGGCCTCTTAGTTTCGAAATTATAAGCCAAAAACCGTTTTCCCCGCCAAAAAATTCAAAAAAATGGCTCGGAAGCGGCTAATCGCGCCGTTGCCGTTCCGTGCGCCACACTATTGCAATCGAATTTGAACCTAAGAGCTAGTATTATTTTGAGTCATTTTAATTTGCGCTCTCGATCGTTTTAATTTATGTACTGAGAATTTTAGTCTAAGAGGTAGGAGCTGATATAACTGGTTACCTAATTTAATATAAAAGCAAAGTCTATTTATATAGGAATGTTTATATCGCTAAGGTATAGGTACTTTATTTTATTTTATTAACACGTTTTTATTAGGTTATAAATTTTAATCACTCGATCAGTTCAAATAGGGATGTAGAGATTATACAAAAACATCGTTACCATTAAAAAAAAGACCATAAAACCACAGGATTTTTTGTTAATTAACTGGATAAAAAGAGATTAAAAAAGAACAAATAAACTTTTCACGCAGATGAATTCGCGGGCGGTCACTAGTCGACTATAATAGGTATACCTAGGCACATTTGGAGCAAATAATCAACATAACTAAAACTTTTTAACCGACTTCAAAAAGAGGAGGAGTTATGTATGTTACTCGATTACTCGAAGACTGCTGGACCGATTTAAAAAAATGATTTTTTGTTTGAAAGTATATAAGTTGGTCCCATTATCATGAAGTCAGGATCTAATGATGGGTTCCTGGACAAATCAAGGGAACTCTTCAAATGTTATAGGCACACCTATAGCGATTTTGGTATTTTCTTAAGTAACCTATGCATTTGCTTTCGGAGAGTACCATTTTGGTGAAATGGAACTGATGATGAAGACCATACATAATAATCGGAATTATTCAATACTAAGTTCATTGGTGCGAAATGATTACTTTTATATGGTTGCATTAATTATTTTAAGCTTCTTAAAATAAAGTACCTATACCTTAGCGATATAAACATTCCTATATAAATAGACTTTGCTTTTATATTAAATTAGGTAACCAGTTATATCAGCTCCTAATTCTCAGTACATAAATTAAAACGATCGAGAGCGCAAATTAAAATGACTCAAAATAATACTAGCTCTTAGGTTCAAATTCGATTGCAATAGTGTAGCGCACGGAACGGCAACGGCGCGATTAGCCGCTTCCGAGCCATTTTTTTGAATTTTTTCGCGGGAAAACGGTTTTTGGCTTATAATTTCGAAACTAAGAGGCCCAGAGATTTGAAATTTTGCCTCGTGTGTGCTGCAATTATAACATATCATTTGATCTTTAAAACGAAACTCTAAAATATACAGTTACAGCAATTCACCATGTGTCAGCCGGTGACACGGGTCCCCAGCTTACACATAGATATCGGCTCGTAGCTCAAAAACCTATCGAGTTAAAGTTTTGAAAAATTTGGAGCCTAATGCTGCAATTTGGCTGAAAATTTTGAGGTATAGTACATAATCGTAGCTTAAATAATTACGAAAATACAGCTGTGCAAGCCAGTGACACGGGTCCCCAGCTCGCACACAGTTTTATGCTCGTAGTTTCAAGAGTATTTGAGTGTGATGGTCGGTTTTTTTGCATCTTATTGCTGCAATTAGGCTCTAAATTTCTGACTATAGTCTAAAACCCTAACCTCACTGGTTTGCCTTAACGGCATGTGTAAGCTGTAGACACGTGTCGCCAGCTCGCACACATAAAACAACTCATGGTAACGAGCTTATGGTGGCTGCTATTATTATGTCTGGAAGTTTGATTGCTGCTATTATGCTTTAAAATATGGCATGCTTAGAATTTCTCTATAGCCTATGAGGAAGCTGGGGACCCACTCATAAAATGAAGCACTTTTGATGAACCGTCTAATATCTGCATTACACCTTCGCAGTTCGCACCCAGCGAATACCTATCGTATATTTTTTTATTATACCATGAACTAAACGAAATTGCTTGTCAATCATTTACATTGCATCGGCTTGTCAATCACATTTATCACATACTTACAGTTAACATTAACTTCATTATTTTATGAGTGGGTCTCCAGCTTCCTCATAGGCTATAGAGAAATTCTAAGCATGCCATATTTTAAAGCATAATAGCAGCAATCAAACTTCCAGACATAATAATAGCAGCCACCATAAGCTCGTTACCATGAGTTGTTTTATGTGTGCGAGCTGGCGACACGTGTCTACAGCTTACACATGCCGTTAAGGCAAACCAGTGAGGTTAGGGTTTTAGACTATAGTCAGAAATTTAGAGCCTAATTGCAGCAATAAGATCCAAAAAAACCAACCATCACACTCAAATACTCTTGAAACTACGAGCATAAAACCGTGTGCGAGCTGGGGACCCGTGTCACTGGCTTGCACAGCTGTATTTTCGTAATTATTTAAGCTACGATTATGTAATATACCTCAAAATTTTCAGCCGAATTGCAGCATTAGGCTCCAAATTTTTCAAAACTTTAACTCGAAAGGTTTTTGAGCTACGAGCCGATATCTATGTGTAAGCTGGGGACCCGTGTCGCCGGCTGACACATGGTGAATTGCTGTAACTGTATATGTTAGAGTTTCGTTTTAAAGATCAAATGATATGTTATAATTGCAGCACACACGAGGCAAAATTTCAAATCTCTGGGCCTCTTAGTTTCGAAATTATAAGCCAAAAACCGTTTTCCCGCCAAAAAATTCAAAAAAATGGCTCGGAAGCGGCTAATCGCTCCGTTGCCGTTCCGTGCGCTACACTATTGCAATCGAATTTGAACCTAAGAGCTAGTATTATTTTGAGTCATTTTAATTTGCGCTCTCGATCGTTTTAATTTATGTACTGAGAATTTTAGTCTAAGAGGTAGGAGCTGATATAACTGGTTACCTAATTTAATATAAAAGCAAAGTCTATTTATATAGGAATGTTTATATCGCTAAGGTATAGGTACTTTATTTTAAGGAGCTTAAAATAATTAATGCAACCATGTAAAAGTAATCATTTCGCACCAATGAAACTTAGTATTGAATAATTCCGATTATCATGTATGGTCTTCATCATCAGTTCCATTTCACCAAAATGGTACTTTCCGAAAGCAAATGCATAGGTTACTTAAGAAAATACCAAAATCGCTATAGGTGTGCCTATAATATTTGAAGAGTTTCCTTGATTTGTCCAGGAACCCATCATTAGATCCTGACTTCATGATAATGGGACCAACTTGGAAGTATATACTTTCAAACAAAAAATCAATTTTTCAAATCGGTCCAGCAGTCTTCGAGTAATCGAATAACATACATAACTCCTCCTCTTTTTGAAGTCGGTTAAAAAGTTTTAGTTATGTTGATTATTTGCTCCAAATGTGCCTAGGTATACCTATTATAGTCGACTAGTGACCGCCCGCGAATTCATCTGCGTGAAAAGTTTATTTGTTCTTTTTTAATCTCTTTTTATCCAGTTAATTAACAAAAAATCCTGTGGTTTTATGGTCTTTTTTTTAATGGTAACGATGTTTTTGTATAATCTCTACATCCCTATTTGAACTGATCGAGTGATTAAAATTTATAACCTAATAAAAACGTGTTAATAAAATAAAATAAAGTACCTATACCTTAGCGATATAAACATTCCTATATAAATAGACTTTGCTTTTATATTAAATTAGGTAACCAGTTATATCAGCTCCTACCTCTTAGACTAAAATTCTCAGTACATAAATTAAAACGATCGAGAGCGCAAATTAAAATGACTCAAAATAATACTAGCTCTTAGGTTCAAATTCGATTGCAATAGTGTAGCGCACGGAACGGCAACGGCGCGATTAGCCGCTTCCGAGCCATTTTTTTGAATTTTTTGGCGGGAAAACGGTTTTTGGCTTATAATTTCGAAACTAAGAGGCCCAGAGATTTGAAATTTTGCCTCGTGTGTGCTGCAATTATAACATATCATTTGATCTTTAAAACGAAACTCTAACATATACAGTTACAGCAATTCACCATGTGTCAGCCGGCGACACGGGTCTCCAGCTTACACATAGATATCGGCTCGTAGCTCAAAAACCTTTCGAGTTAAAGTTTTGAAAAATTTGGAGCCTAATGCTGCAATTCGGCTGAAAATTTTGAGGTATAGTACATAATCGTAGCTTAAATAATTACGAAAATACAGCTGTGCAAGCCAGTGACACGGGTCCCCAGCTCGCACACGGTTTTATGCTCGTAGTTTCAAGAGTATTTGAGTGTGATGGTTGGTTTTTTTGGATCTTATTGCTGCAATTAGGCTCTAAATTTCTGACTATAGTCTAAAACCCTAACCTCACTGGTTTGCCTTAACGGCATGTGTAAGCTGTAGACACGTGTCGCCAGCTCGCACACATAAAACAACTCATGGTAACGAGCTTATGGTGGCTGCTATTATTATGTCTGGAAGTTTGATTGCTGCTATTATGCTTTAAAATATGGCATGCTTAGAATTTCTCTATAGCCTATGAGGAAGCTGGAGACCCACTCATCATTATTTTTAGCCGGTAGACCAGGGGCCCTACCGCCTAACTCAAAGCTTTAGCCAGAGCGATAGCAATGCTCTGTCCGTCCTTGTCATATCATAACACGATGACAAGGACGGACTGTGCACTGACGTCATAAACCAAAGCCAGAGTCAAAGCGATTGAGTAAGGCGGTACGGGGGCCGCACGCCCCCAAATGGTAAATGCATTGTAAATGATTGACAAGCAAGTTTTTTTTTTAAGATTTTTGGCTTGGAGCCAAAATCCTTTAAGCCATGTCTTGGTGACTTCTCGTTTCTTTCACAGCTTTTCTATAGTAGATTTTATATAATTGTAAAATGGTACAAAGTTTTTAGAACTTTTTAAATAGTCTTGTAAGCGGCGGGTTTCGTTATTTTCACTAGCACTATTATCATTATTAGTATCACTGGTATCACTTTCATCCACTGACAGTTCGCACGCCAACAAAAGACGCTGGATCGTAGGGGGTCCATAGGTACGCGCGGAGGTTCAGCTAGCGGGAGTAGGGTTACCTACCATATGTTATAATATACCGTCAAAAGGGGAAACTTTAGACAGGGCTTTAGTTGGGTGGGACAAATCTGTGTAGAACTTTTTACGACTATTTGCTGCTAACACCATCGGTTGATTTCTGCCTTTTTCGCTGTCACGCGCAAGGATAGTTTAGTCATCGAAGTCCAGAAAAAATCGTTTTAACGTTAAAATTGCTGATTTTTTTACTTTAAATTACTTACGAAAAATGCTCATCATTTTGTCGATAATAACTTCTTGTGTGGGTGGACTTAACTTGAGTTACTGTATCGACTGTTATCCATTAAGATTTAAAAAAAAATAAGATAGGTATTAGATAAGTACTTAAGCGTATTTACGAACTCTCCATAGTTATCTGGATAACTGAGTGTTTTGTTACTTGTCTGTCAATATCGTATCTTAACTCAATCAACGAATATCGCATCCACTTAGGTAGGGTAGGTAGTTAGATAATACCAAAGAGTAAAATTAATAGGTACCTACTTAAGTATTTCTACCTAGTTAGGTACCTACCTAACTATTCTTATTTACTAAAAAAATTTTTTTTTGGAAAACTTTAAAACGTGAGGGAGCCTTATTATAATGTCTTTTACGTGATAATAGTAACCATGGTGGGTCTGGTACACTTGCGCGAAAGACACTTGCGTGAATCCACATGCGTTGCGCGAATGGATATTTGCGCGAATATAGACATTTGCGCGAATATAGACATTTGCGCGAATGGACACTCGCGTGAATAGACACTTGCGTGATAATGGATGTTTTTTATCAATATCTAGTTTGTTTGTTAGTTACTTAGATACAATACACTCCCATTTTTAACCGACTTCAAAAAGGTGGTGGTTTCAAGTTCACTGCCTATTGGCTTTGCCGGTGCTCATTTAGCATACAATATAAGTATAAATGCGAAAGTATTTATGTCAGTTTGTTTCTTTGTTACACAAAAGTTCTCTTTCACGCAAAAACTAACTGAACGGATTTGGATGAAATTTGGCACGCAGATAGTAGATAGCCTGGATTAAATTAAAGTTTAAATATAAACACACAGGCAAAAACAGAGTTGAGCGCTAGTTCACCATCACGCGGTGTCAGGTGAAAATGCTTTTAAAGGCTAGCGGGCTATTTCATTATTTATATTAAAGCAGATTTAATTGCACCATTTAATTGCACCATTTCGCACAAATGTCCATTCGCGCAAAAACATTGAAGTTCATGTTAACTGTAATTTGACAGATGGATGAGATACGTTGCTACTTTTCTTTTTTATTTGTGCCAAAACGAAGTAGCAATGTGTTACATCTTGAAAGCGATTGCGAATAATTTTGTAGATTCACAAATTGTCCACCAGTTAGTTGGCGCACTACCGCTGACTTGGCGCTAGTGTAGATACCTGTCATTTTGTTGTTTTGTACTAATTTTTGGATGTCGGAAGCGAATTTTCGTAATTATAATATAAATTTTTCTTCCATCACATTTTGGTTTTCTTTTTCTTCAATTTGATCTTTAATTAATTTACTATCCAGGCGTCTTAATAATTATTGTAACTATCAATCATTTTTAGATATTAAGATTATTAATATAATTGAAAAATATTAGAAAAAATCGACTCACCCGTAGCAGCTCAGACGGGACTCGAACCCGCACCCTTAGGATTCCGGCCCAATGTACTAACCAATTATGCTACCGAGTCGCTAGCGAGATTGGCGAAATCTATACTTTTCACGTTTTACGCTGTAGGCCAGCGCCATCTCATCAATGTGAAGAGAATTACTTCGACATTCGAAAGCAACACCTTTACAGGTGCTAGATGGTGCTAGACAAATCGATGAAGATAAAATAGCAATATAATTTTTAAACTTTTAGATTTTATGCATTCACAATGCTATTTTTATATTAAGATTATTAATATAATAATTTTTAGATACCTATAATTTAAAACTAACGGGAAAATTGGGGGTCAATGCCCGTACAAAGGTCTCCAGCTGCAGTAGCGCCACCAAGCGGGATAAATTTTGTGACATCCCCCCTTCGAGCAGCGACGTCTTCCGTCTTACTCTAAGCATCCCCCCAATGCGATAGATTTTGAATTAGACAATGGTGTCGATTCGGTTAGCACGACTTAACTAAATTGACAGGACTAAACTAAATTTTAGCATTCTGTTCTTGTCTTTTCGATACAGAAAGAAAAGGATGGAAAACTAAATTTAGTTTAGTCCTGTCAATTTAGTCAAGTCGTTGCCAACCGTATCGACACCATTAGATAGGCCGGACACTTGCAAAAAAAAAATAGATTTTTTTATTTAGTAGGTACTTACCTCAAAGCTGAAAAACTTGAAGAAAAATATTATTAATTTCAGATTGTTTTTGGTGAGCTGCACAGCGAGCACCGTGCGACAGGAGAGGAAGTTCCCAGAGGACTTCCTGTTCGGCACCGCCACCGCATCCTACCAGATTGAAGGAGGATGGAATGCTGATGGTAATGAACTTAATTATTGTTTCATCATAAAAATAGTGCTTGCAGCCAATTAAATCACATCTCAAAAAGTTGCATTTCACAAATTGAATTAAAATTGACCTACCATAGCATTGTTCAAAATTTGTACAACCTTAAAATAAACCTATCCAAAACAAACTTGATCAATTTTAATAATCACTCAGTTGACATAGATTATGACGGACAAATCCTGCGAAGTGCCTCAAATGCAAAATTTTTAGGCTTAATAGTTGACCCCAAATTGAGTTGGAAAGATCAGATAGATAAAGTATGTAACAAATTAAACAGTTTTTCTTTTGCTTTATACAAACTAGCCAGAGTCGCTAATCCGCAGACAGCGGTTACAGCCTACTTTGCATATGTTGAGTCAGTCCTAAGATATGGTTTATTGATTTGGGGTAATGGTGTCGACATCAACAGGTTGTTTATAGCGCAAAAAAGATGTATCAGATCGATTTGCAATCTGAGGTCTGACATATCTTGCAAGTCCTATTTTACATCCCTCAATATATTAACTCTACCTTGCCTTTATATACTTGAGGTTGGAATCTTTGTCAAGCAAAATATTAGATTGTTTACACAGGCTTGCCAACTGTATTCAAGAAATACGCGTAAACCCAATAGGCTGGTATTGGAAACTGTTCTGAAGACAGCACGATTTAAAAAGAATAGTTATGCTATGTGTATTAAAATATTCAATAAAATTCCTGACCATTTCAAAGATATTCCGATCAGTCGTTTTAAATTACTTGTTCGAAAGTGGTTATTGGAAAAGGCTTTTTACTCTATAAAGGAATTTTTGGAACATTAACACCATGTGTATACATGTCAATACTATGTCAAATCTTATAATTTAAATATATATTTTTTTTTTTTTTTTTCATTGCCTTCATTGACATTGTTATTAATCTTTTAAAATTGACATAATTTTTTAATGACATTTTCAGTTTTTTTTTTTTCTTTGACATACTTATTCTTTGTTTTGAACTGTTGACATTTTTGTACTTATATTTTCATGACATTATGCGTGGTAATCGAAGGTGGTAATACTGTATTCATTCATTATTATTTGTTTCAATAACTGGTTATGGTAATTAATTAATATGCGTCATGTGTTGTGATTATTCTAAAGTGAATTCTATTCTAATTTCTCAATAAGTTGTAACATATTTGCATGCTATGTAAAATGGCTAAATAGGTTAAGGCACCATTTTTTATTCAGAAGATCATAATTGTAATCACCCTATTTATAGCAAATAAAGTCATTTGTATTTGTATTTGTATTTTTTATTTCTCGGTATATCTAAAGTACCTACTAAAGCAAACCTAAATATTTGTAGGAAAAGGCGAAAGTATTTGGGATCACATGACTCACAACAAACCAGAGGTCATTAAAGATTTGAGCAATGGGGACATCGCTGCTGACACCTACAACAATTACAAGAGGGACGTGGAGATGATGAGAGAGCTCGGTCTCAATTCTTACCGGTTCTCGCTCTCCTGGTCGAGGATCCTGCCCGAGGGGTTCTCTAACAAAGTCAACGAGGCTGGCGTCGCCTTCTACAACAACTACATCGATGAGATGCTCAAGTACAATATCCAGCCGCTCATCACTCTGTATCACTGGGACTTGCCGCAGAAGCTGCAAGAGCTCGGAGGATTCACAAACCCTCTATTCTCCGACTGGTTTGAGGATTACGCTCGAGTGGCTTACGAGAATTTCGGTGACAGAGTGAAGTTCTGGATCACTTTCAATGAACCAAGGGAAATCTGCTATGAGGGCTATGGCGCCGCTACTAAAGCGCCCATCCTAAACGCCACTGCAGTGGGGACGTACCTTTGTGCAAAACATCTAGTAATCGCCCATGCTAAAGCTTACAGAGCGTACATTAATGACTTCAAGACTTCTCAGAATGGTCAATGTGGAATTACCATCAGTGTCAACTGGTTCGGTCCAGCAACTGATTCGAAGGAAGATGAAATAATGGCTGAGCTAAGAAGACAAGCAGAAGTATGTTGCAGTTTCTAAGTTACTTTATCATTATTTAACCAATTGTGAAAAAGAACCTTAATAACATGTTTATTTTTATTTCAGTGGGGTCTTTTTGCCGAGCCCATCTTTTCCAAAGAAGGTGGTTTTCCCAAAGAGCTATCTGAACGCGTCGCAGCCAAGAGTGCCGAGCAGGGATATGCATGGTCCCGGATGCCTTCATTCACTGAAGAAGAAAAGAATCTAGTCAAGGGTAGCTTCGACTTTCTTGGAGTCAATCACTACACTTCATTTTTGGCTTCCGCGGCGGAAGAACATGTGGTCCAGTACCCTGTCCCATCGCTCTATGATGATTCTGGTTCCTACACATATACTCCCGATGATTGGATGAAATCTGCTTCACCTTGGCTAAAAGTAAGTCAAAAGATGTCTCAAGTATATAATTTTTGTTGATTCATGCGTATAATGATTGTCTCTTTCTATTTCAAGCTAGCACCAAACAGCATCTTCAACGCATTCACCTTCCTCAAAAACAAATATGGCGACCTCGACTTCTACCTCACGGAGAATGGCTGGTCTTCTCCCCCCTCAGCCGGACTGATCGATGACGACCGGATCAAATACTACAGGGCTGCTCTGAATAGCCTTCTGGACGCCAGAGAAGCTGGAGTCAAGATTAAGGGATACATGGCATGGAGTCTGATGGACAACTTTGAATGGATGGAAGGCCTCACGTGAGCATTATGTTTTTTTTTATTAAATGCGTTGGATACCGACCAAGTCTTCTTACAATTGTATAACTTGGTGTGCTCTTGTGCTGACAGTATTAAATAGATAGAATGTAATTTAATGCGAAAGTAGTTTACTTATTATTTCGTTTTTATTAAAATGTTTCGATAAGTTGTACCTATCAGCAAACTAACAACAATTTTATACCTATCCAGGGAACGATTCGGGCTGTACCAAGTGGACTTCGAGGACCCAGCGCGCCCCCGCACGCCTCGCAAGGCAGCGTTTGTCTACAAGCACATCATCAAGAACCGCATCATTGACCCCGACTACGAGCCCGAATCCCTTACTATGACTATTGATGATGGATTATAAAATGATAATGTACCTACAAAATAATGACAATAAAACGTTAGGAACTGTATGCCTGTTTTAAATCTAATGGTTTGGTTTTAATTTAACATATAAAATTAAATTAAAACCAAACCAAAACTTAAACTAATTAAAAATTTGATAAATTTTAATTTCTGAACGTTCTAAAAAATTCATCGCTTGAGGGTAGGCTCACAAGTAGCTTCAGTCCCCCGTGACCACGGCAGCTGCAAAGGTGAAGAAACGTCGGGAAAATCAAAAATCAAACCAAATACCAACTAATTACTAAAGTACTTTCAATAAAACCGCGCTAGTATCCGTTAAAAGTGTTTTATTTCATTTTAATTGTTTGTTATACATTCAAATTTTTGATATTTCGAACTTTGCCATTTTAAGTTTAGATATTCTAACTTTAGACATTCTGATACGTACCCAAATCAAGACATTGGTGAGCGCATTCACGAGCGTTCCGAATCGTCGATAGTTTCATCCCAACTGTCATGAGTCTGTTCGGAAAGAGAACCGTCGTGGGCTTTGTGCTTGATCATCGTTTTTGTCATGTTTACGGCACTGTTATACGAAATTATGGTGCGACTATCTTGACTCGATAGATATCAAGATATTACAGTCGCACTAAAACGTTACAGAGCCGTCAACATTTCAAAAATGGTAATCGAGTACGAAGCTCAAGACGGTTCTTTTTCCGAACAGGGGCCTTACTATGAGCTCTTATAGCAGGGCTTATATTGAACCGTCTTACTTTTTCGTACTATGACCTCAACGGTTAGTATGAAAGCAGGCCTTAAGCAGTCTTGTTTAAGGCCTGCTTTTGAACTGAACGGTTTCTTATTTGCTGATGGTAAGCCCCCAGGCTCTAAGCGCGATTTCTGAAGCGCTTGTTATCGTGGTCAACGCTGAAATTGATTTTAGTCTGAATCGGAATGCACCCATGAAATGAAATCAAATGATGTGAATTTGACAGTGACAGTGACAGTAGGGGGACGGCAAAGAAGGTAGGTACTTAGTTTTAATTTTTATCTTTCTTTACGAAATTAGATTTTATCAATGATAAACACTTATAATAAATCCAGTGATTTTAGAATAAGTTACGTGCATTCCTTTTTCTGTAATGATTACTAAAATATTTTTGTTTGCGTTGCTTAGTTTTTGTAAAACATTTGCAACAGAAGAAGTGGCTTTACAGCAATTCAATTTACTTGATGGTAGGTGCCGTATTATTTGTATAAATATTATTCTACGAGCTAGAAGAGCTTAATCAGAATACGCTCGCTATGCTCGCTCAACTCGCGCGTTTTTGGTCAACATACTAACCTAACCTAATGAACTCCGACACTTTTTTTTCATGCTGCGCCCCACTATGAAAAAAAATTTGTGAAAAATCGTAAGCAACCGAGTAATTTGGTGATCTATAATAATTTATTTCTCGAAAATTACTATTATAGGTTGCCTCAAAAAGAACTTCACTGAAATTAATTATTAAATAATTAATTAATTTTGTTTGATAACTATATTTGTTTGATAACTAGGTATAAACATTTTCTACTTTTGATTATTATTTTCTAGCATCTACACAATTTCATATTATTATGTTTATTCACTTTCAGAATTTGTTCTGTGTCGCTCTTGTGGATATTTGGTTACCTTCTCCAGGCATGTAACTGACAAACGGAGCCCTGCTTCGACATATACTTTTAATGACACCATATTTACTAGAGACCAAGTTGTAGTCCAGGAGTTGTTAGGAGACTTATTCTTCCACTATCCTGTGGTCACTTTTATAGATTCCACTTGTTCAGGAGTTGGAGAGGTAATTCTCAAGACAATTATTAGCATCATTGACTTCTGAAATATAGTTTGAACTGATTTTGGAGCTAGGAAATAAAACTCTAAATTCAATCATATTATTATTAAAGAAAGAGAATCCAAACATGTTAATGTGTTTATTAAAATTCCAGTGGGAAGAAAGCTCATGGTTTCCTGGGTATATTTCGAGGCCTTGTATCTGCTCTGAGTGTGGTACTTATTTGGGCTGGGTATTCCAACCAGTTCAGCCGAGAAAGAATTCAGAGACATTTTTTGGTTTCATCTTGACAAATCTTGTTGGCCAAACTTGTAATTATTATTTTCTTTTTTTTTCTCAGTGTGTTTGTTTTATTTGTTTGTTGAAGGGTGAAATTTTCATCTCTGTTTTATTTCATCATTCATCAGTATTTGTCATAAGCCTTTTCGTTTTGTGGCTTACATATTTTCCTTTCTTGCTCTTAATTTAGTACAGACCGCTGAGATAGTCCTGTTGACTGGACCATCGTTATTTCTTACCTTAATACTGTTAAACGGATTTTGGTAAAATAAGTATCTCAACAAGCTTAACTGCACCATCAAACAAATACATTTTCTTATGTCCTGGTAACTGTACCACGGGATAAACATGTTTTTTTCTGTTCAGCCAACTGTACCACCGAATAAACTAGACTAGAATAGATGCGATAAAAATTATGCAGCAATCTTAAGATGTGAATAAGGGGTTGCTAAAAGCAAGATGGGTGACTAAAATAAATGAGATAAAAAAACAAAAAACTGACTTCAAAAAAGCTGAAAATGAAAACAAAAAAGCTTTAAAATTTAATACCTCTAAAAAGCAAGAAATAATATTCAAATCACTAGATACGCATATCATTGTAATAAAACACGTCTATTGAAGTCGGGTGGGGCTGAAGTTCAACATCTTTTTTTATTCTAAAATCCCCGCCCGACTTCATTAGACGTGTTTTATTACAATGATATGCGTATCTAGTGATTTGAATATTATTTCTTGCTTTTTAGAGGTATTAAATTTTAAAGCTTTTTTGTTTTCATTTTCAGCTTTTTTGAAGTCGGTTTTTTGTTTTTATTAAAACATTTTTATTTTTAGACTTTAGTTTATTTATATTATCTTATCCAGTAAGTATATTATCTAGGTAGATAAAACATGGGTAGACCCAAAGTTATTTTTTTTTTAATTTAACTTTTTTGTGTAAGTATGGTATATTTAGCGACGATATTATCTAAGTTACAATAGTCTTATGTCAATAGCTCATCACCTTTTACAAAATACTGGTTTTCCCGACGCAGGAGCGTTAGTTCTTGAGGAGTTCTCCTGGTACTTCACTATCAGCTCCACTTCACCATATGCATTATGACGAACAACATAAATAGCCTAGCAACCGTATTAAAGTAATCGTATCGCACCAGTGAGATACTTAGTTTAGTACCTATTGAATAGTTCCGGTGATCATCTATGGTCTTCATCATCAGTTCCACTTCACCAAAATGGTACTTTTCGAAAGCAAATGCACGAGTTACTTAAGAAAATACCAAAATCGCTATAGGTGTGCCTATAATATTTGAAGAGTTCCCTTGATTTCTCCAGGATCCCATCATCAGATCGTGATCTTATGACAATGGGACCAATCTGTAACTATATGCTTTCAAACAAAAAAATATTTTTTTAAATCGGTTTGAGATTGACAAAGTTAATAATAATAATAATAATAAAAACACTTTATTGCACACTAAGACAGGACATATTACAAAGAAAAACAATAAACAGAGAAAGCACACAAAAGGCGGCCTTATTGCTAAATAGCAATTTCTTCCAGGCAACCTTGAGTAATAGAGTGAGAGAAGAAGAGGATAGTGGGAAGTGGGTGCAAATATGGGAAGGAGAACAGATATAGTAGATATACAAGAATAAATAGAAAGAAAAGAAGTTTTTCTAGATTACTAGAAGTGATAATAATGAGAGGAAATAAGTTAGATAGTAGAAAGGAAATGTCCTCTGACTTGATCGCGAAAGGAATTCAGAGAACGAGCCATCCTGATACCCTCCGGGAGTAAATTCCACAGACGTACTGCATGCACAGAGAAAGAATATGAGAGGAAATCAGTTGAGTGGCGAGGAATTTCTAGAGTGAGATTGGAAGAAGAGCGCAACGTGCACTGTGTGGATGAGGAGCGGAAGGAGAAACATTCTTTGAGATAGGCTGGGGACGCTGGATGGAAAAGAATGGAGTAAAGAAGCGTAAGAGTATGTAAGTCCCTGCGCCGGCGAATAGGGAGCCAATAGAGCTTAGAACGCAGGTGGGATACGTGGTCATATTTACGTATATTGAAAATAAATCTGAAGCACATGTTCTGCAGGCGCTCTAACTTATTAAGCATTACCTCCGTCAGATCCGTATAACAGACGTCAGCGTAGTCCAAAACAGGTAGCAGAAGAGACTGGGCGAGAGTGACTTTAGTACTTGTTGGTAAAAAGTTTCTTAACCGGTTAAGTGAGTAGTACGCAGCAAATACTTTTTTTCTAAGTGCTTCAACCTGAGGTATCCAAGAGAAGCATTGATCAAAAATTACGCCGAGGTTTTTAACGGTTTTGGAAAAAGGAATCACAGTGCCATCAAACGTTACAGGAGAAAGCTGCTCAAGGTCGATCCTCGAAATGAAATGAGGACTACCAATAATGATGGTCTGGGTCTTGGCTGGGTTGAAAGTAAGTCCAAATGATTTACTCCAGTCGCTAATAAGCGCAAGGTCAGAATTGGTAGCCGCTATTGCATTTGAAAGTTCTGATAGTGGCGCCTGAGTATAGATCTGCAGATCATCAGCATAGAGGTGATGCGAACTTGAAAGTGAATTTGTTATTGAGTTAATAAAGATAGAGAAGAGTAATGGAGATAAGACGCCACCCTGAGGAATTTCGGCGTTGATGTCACACCACGCAGAGGAAAAATCTCCCAGGTGGATGCGTTGCCGTCGCCCTAGCAGGTAACTTCGAAACCAATCAATTGCAGCCGGAGATATGTTCAGAGATTGTAGTACACCAAGGAGGATATCGAAATCAACTGAATTAAAAGCGTTACTGAAGTCCAGTAACGTCAACAGTGTGAGCTGGCGATTTTCCATCCCTTGGCGTATGTCATCCGTTATCTTAACCAATGCTATGTTAAAGTTATGTTAAAACATACATAAAAAAAAAAACCGTAGACTTGAGAACCTCCTCCTTTTTTTGAAGTCTGTTAAAAATTGGCAGCAACCTTTAGTAAATACAAGATGGGTGACTGAGAAGAGAAGCGAATTATGGTCAAAAGCAAGGTGGGCAACTAAAATACTACAGCACCGGTTTTAACGCATCAATTTTGGTCACCCATCTTGCTTTTAGCAACACGATTGCTGCACAATTTTTATTGTGTCTACAGTTAACTGAACAGAAGAAAACATATTTATCCCGTGGTACAGTTACCAAGACATAAGAAAATTTATTTGTTCGATGGTACCTCTGATCATCTACGATGGAAGGATGGTACAGTTAACTTGTACAGATATTTATTTTACCGAATTCCTTAACTGTATAATGGTAAGTTAACGATGGTCCAGTCAAGAGGACTATCCCAAACTGTACCAAGAAAGGTTATTTTTTAATGATGTTGACTTTGTTTTGATGCTACTATTTTTCTGTTTCATTTGTTTTTGTCACTTTCTCTGTGGATTTTTAGTACCTATGAATGTTCAGTAAAATAACATCCAATACTGTTTTTACATAATAGTATGATAAGCATTGAAAGATAAATTAAACTACTCTTCATATCATACTTTCTTAAACAAACAAAATAAATTATTTTTCATTTAAGTAAGTTAATGTAGGTAGTGTAGCTATCTATTCAACTCTATAGATAAATTGACAAGTTTATAGTTAGGCATTTGTAGATAATATTTGGAAAAATCTAGGGTTCTAGTTCTATACTCAATAATTAATGTAATTAATATAATTGAAAAATAACATAATTATCTCATTATTATAAATTATCTGTGTCATTACCATAAGTAAGAAAGGAGATTGCTATATATAGTGCCATAGTGATTTATTATAATTATATTTGAGACTGTTTTAAGTGGTCTTGCCAGCAAAATAAGACAGTTTTGCCTAATTCTACCAATTCTTCGTAACACACTTCACACAAAGATCTAACTTGTAACTAATCCAAATAATTTTTCCACAGTCATTAAATAAAACCCTTAAGGGCCCATGGTCCTACCGATTTGACCTACTGGTAGGACCACGGTATACCACTATGTACTCGTGGTCCTACTGGACTAGGGCTTTTTAAAATATCGTAGTGTCCTATAGTAGGTATCGATTTCAATTACGAAAATTATTATTATATAAATTTTTATTCGAAATCATTAGATAGCGATACTAAATTATCGATTATTATAATAAGCCCTAATCTTATAAGTCCTAGGACCACGAGTACATAGTTGGTATACTGTGGTCCTACAAGGAGGTCAAATCGGTAGGTCCACGGGCGCGAAAGGATTAAAACCTTTTGTCTTGTTCTGTTTCTTCAATTTCAAGGAGGACCTTGAGATGTAATATGCAAACAGGAGTGGATTGCATATTACATTTGGTTTCTGTTTTCTGTTTATCCTTACTTGTCCTACTTGGTAAGCAATCTTCACCCAATATAAAATACAACAAATGGTTATCCACACATAGAATACGAAATATATCATTAACGACAACTATCAATAACTGTTTACTAAATAGGACAAATAAGGATAAACATACTTATATGTAAGGTATAATTTATACCTGATGATAATTTTATTTATTTCTTATCTGATGAATGTACAATTTTCTTTATTTCAGTTGTGGATTCCCTAATAGTTTACCCAAACAACCTACATTAAAATGGCGGCTGTTGAAAATCTCTCTGTAAAAGACCAAGAATTCCTAGAAAAATGTGAAGAAGAATTTAAAGATAGGTACACTGAAAAGGACGAGGAGTTCATGAAAGTATTTAACGCTGAGAAGTCAATCCCACCTATAATAAAATCATGGTGGGTACCGCAAAACTCTGGACGTAGAAACGACCGTCGAAGCAATAGACGTCCCGCCCCGTATGAACGACACGGGAACAGAGACAATCGCGACAGGAGGGATTATAACGACAGACGAGACAATCACAACAGGAGAGACAACTACGAGAGGAGGGGATATAATGACTACAACCGAGGATACGAAGGTCGATCGGGCTACGACAGACAGTACCGACAGTAATTATAGATTTAGCTGATAAGGACAATGTATTATTAGTTACAGCAAAATAAAAGATATATTTTCTCAAAAGAATATATTCTCAGTTATTATGGCTTGATTTACATTTTAACAACTTATAAATTACATAATAAATCACCAATGAAGTAATGCAGCTACAGCGATCGTAAGACAGAGTTATTTATAACACAATAAATAAATATTAATTTTCTCATTGCTACTCAACAAGTCTAGTGATTATAAATTTGTAACAATAATTATGCCGATATATTTTTAACTCAATTAATGGGACATCCCAGATGCACACAAACGGTAACGATGCCATAGTATTTCATTATGCATAGACGCACGCGCAGTCGCTAATATCTCAATAATAATGTGTCTATATTAACAATACTCTTTCCCAGTTATTTTCCGGTTTTTCATTGTACTTTCTACTGTTTATCAATAATATAGCGCGGCCTTCCATAAAAATAGATCTCTGTTCTAATCTCAGTTAGGAATATATTGTATAGGTGTATGTACAGTTAATCAAAATTAGATCGAAACCACCGGTCGAGCGGCAGTTATACTGCACAATAAATAGTGATACGAGCAGGTACACCCGAGTACATCATGCTAAGTGACACAATTACTAAGCACAATGACGATTACATTCATCAAGCTTCTAAGGTAACTATTATAAAATATCTGCACTAATCAATTAATATTACATATCAGCTACTCGTTTTTGTATTGAAGCGTATTATCACAAAAATAAATAGTTAATTTTTTATTACATTAGTGAATAAACATTTAATTAACAAATTTATTTCGGTAGTATTTTTAAATTAATCTACCACTCGTCCATGTCTATGGCGAATGCGGCACGACGAAACGAGCATTTATATCCAGTCGACTACAAACAAAGTGATAACGCTTCAATAAAATAACAAAATGCAACCATAATAATCAAATCACAGTGTAAGTGTAACATAATGATGCTCACTAACTTAATATTATGACTCAACACATACGAGACAACATAACACACAAAATCCACTACATACACAAATAAAATATTATTATTATACTGCCCAATGTGATTCCAGCACTAAACATTAAGAACATCGGATCTAATCACAATTCAGTCAGGACGCTCCGCTCCGCTCGGCAAGAATAGGGACGCGTCGCGACGGGCTGACTACGGCCGCGTTCAACACTGGACCACGCTAACGATGCCGTCTAAACACAACGATTCATTCGTTACATATAAACTTCTACAATATCATTATACAATGATTTTTAATCGTTACAAATATGTTTTTATTCCTTAACAACAACGCACAATATTTTAATTGTATGAATTGACACGTAATACCGGCGGGCGCGGTCTCGCCGCCCCCGCCCCGCCGCCGTCGCCGCTTCCAACTTACATACGATTGACAATTGACTAGGATTACGCACTCGTCCGCGGGCGAGCGCTCGCCGGGCACGTCCGAGGAGGTCGAAACATTGGTCAGGTTCAGTACATTTGACTAGAAACGCGCGCGGACGACGACGCGACGCGCCGTCACTTTCGAGTCACAATGCGAGTACAAAATCGTTTTCAGACTCATCGGTGCATATAGTCGAAGAGACTGTTTCTTGTAAAAGTGTCAAACGTTCGTAGCAAATTTCATAAGATAGTCTAAAGCTTTTATTTATTTGAGAGTAGAAAGTGGGGTCGGGTGGCTCAGATGAAGGTCCAGCACTCCATGATCTTGACGATGAAGTCCTCGCGCGTGGTGAGCGGCTCGTTGCCGTACGTGGTGCAGCGCTGCGTGCGCCCCAGGTACAGGTCGCCGTCCAGCCACAGGCCGAACTTGCCGCTGGGAACAGAAATACATACATCAACGACTATTCAGTACTAAACAAATCCATACTAATCATATCGAAATACTTATACGAAAATAACTCGGCCCCCCTAGCATGACGATTACCTACTTTACGATCAATTTCTTTTGAATTCTACATGTGGTAGCTTGTCAATAGCTTTTAGATATATATTTTTGTTGTTATCTGTATGTTTATAAGCTGTTAGCTATCCATAAACGATAAATAAATAAATAAATGACTGACGAAACACGATACACGTGATTCAACTCAACGCGTCACTCAACTGTCAAAAACCATTGTCTTTTGACAGTTAAACATGATAAATCACTATAACATATCGCGTGTCGGTGGTCATGCTAGGCAGGCTGGCTTTGTTACGTTTTCACGCTGTTAATTTTTAAGTTTACCTAAAATTAAATGAGTGTATAATCGTGTATGTACAGTTAAAAGTTTCAATATTTAATAATTGGTCAAGATATTGAGGTTTGTTTACATCGAAAAATTTAACTGATTTCTGGATTTAGAGCTCATTCATAGAATTACACGCTCTTAATCAAAAGAGACTATCGTGTTTACCTACGTAAATAATGAAAAGAATGAATCTACGCACGCGTCTTGCTATTTTACCGATATTTTCAAACAATTAATTTTTAACTTTTAACTGCACGTTCATATTCACACTGTATAACAATTTTAGTAAATTATGGAATTTATTTCTCTAGGTTTCTCATTCCCACTATTATGAAGTGGAAATAAAAGTTACTATCATTTCAAATTGAGTTATTCTTATTATAATTAAATAATAAAACTAAACTTCGTTTACTTTAAAATGACACTGTAATCTAATCGATATCCGAGGTTTAGATACCTACTTATAGATAATTGAAATAATACATTTCCAAATAAGTGGGAAAAAAGAACACAGAAATATTACATTTTATTACACTTTACTCACTCTCCAGCTCCTATAGATATGTTATCGTTGCTTCCTCGAATGAAGTACATATTGTCGCCGGTCCAACCCCAATATTTGAATTTGGTTTTCATGGGTGTTGATTGATCTGGAATGAGGTATATATATTGTTAACATAGCTCTAAAGCTAGGTACCCCCTAGGATCGCCAATCTCGCTATGCTCGGACACTATGCGAACTTCTTGCTGCCATTGTCGCATCGTATCGCAAAATACAGAGCGCGAATCTAAAGCTCATATTATAGAATCAAACTACAACTCAAATCCCTGCTCGAGTACAGTTAGAAAGGGATGGTGCTATTCATCGCATAAAGCGTCATCTCTTTCTAACTGTACTCAAGCAGAGATTTGAGATTGATTCTAGAAAACGAGCCTAACCTAGCTTTATAAAGAACAACGCAGTTGGCAATCAAATAAAAATAAGAACATCATTAGCAATTTTTTGTGTCACTTGTGGTGGGGCGCAGGTCTTCTTTTTGGTATGGAGAACGGGGGGGGTAATTACGTAACTTTGTTGCAATCAACTCTGACAGCAATCGCAGTTACATCGCTGCTTTAGTAAGAACCAATGTGACAACTATCTTAACTAAAGCAGCAATGCAACCGCTTTCAATCGAGAATTGTTAGCAACAGACTTACGTAATCCACGTACCGGTCATAAACCCACGGCCCAATGAGGATTGGTGGTTGTTAACGACAGCAACTTTACTGCAGCCGGGACCAACGGCTTAATGTACCTCCCGAAGCACGGAGCTCGAGGTCATACATTTTGGTCACCCATTCGATATCCTACCACCGCAATCGTATGCCGAAAACCAAATAAGAAAGTCTTAATTTATGTGGTATACTTAAGTATTTGCAAACGATAAAATTTGTGTAGTCTAGTCAGCAAAAAACATGATCTCTATTACTTTTAGACATAAGGTTGAATTTCATTGCGCAATGTATGTCGATATGTTTGACTGGGTACGTATCAGAATGTCTAAAGTTAGAATGTCTAAACTTAAAATGGCAAAGTTCAAAATGTCAAAAATTTGAATGTCTTAACGATTAAAATGTCGAAAGTTCAAAATGTCAAAAACGAAAATGTCAAACGGTCAGATAGTCCTAAATAAAAATGTCTAAATTCAAATGATCAAAACTTAAAATGTCTAATATTCAAATTACCAATTCATAATAAATGCCAATTACATTTTTTCATACAAAACTGTAAATCGCAATAATTTTTGTTTGGTTTGGTATTTTGGATTTTTTATTTAGTTAAATATTACTAGATAAATAATGTCTTTCTTTATCCAATTAATAACATCACAAAGAAGCTCACGGTTCGCCGGAGTAACGGATAATAGCGCAGTTTTCTTGCGGTTTTATTAAAAGTACTTTGATAATTAGTTAGTATTTGGTTTGATTTTGGATTTTCCTGACGTTTCGGCACCTTTGCGGCTGCCGTAGTCAAGGGGGATTTTGAAAATTGTTGTGTTCCGGCATTAAGAGGTAAGATAGCCCCAGTACCTCAGTGGTGAGGATTAAATATGTTCCAAGCGCAAATCATTTTAGAATTACCTACCACAGATAATTATGTACTACGTTTGTATGGGAAGTTCACTGTTCGCCGGAGTATTTTTCATGGAGGGGATCGCTTATTCCCCTGCTTTAATGTTTGGTGATAGTTGTAGCAGTCCACCAAAATTGAAGTTGAGAAAGCGTGATTTAAATAAATTAAGAAATTTTGGCGTAAACTTAAAGCTGGAGCTTTTTCAAAATCCATGACGACAAATAATGGATATAATGAATGAATAATGAAATGAATCAAATCAAGCATAACATCATATTATGATGCTTTTCTTTGTGTATACAAAGCGCAAATAGTAACGGAAACGTTTTTCACAGTTGTATGTGGGGCCATGAATGAATATCTGAGGAACGATTTTGAAGGTTCCATCCATAATCCAAAAAGTAGCTTGACTCAACAATAGCATGAGTTCTTTCGTGCTAAACAGAATCACTTTTTTACACTGTGCAAAAGTCCTTTCTTTTATGAGTTATTGTAAGTTGTCAGTTGTTCATCAATATAAAAATCAAACTCCGTTGGTTCCTTACCTAGTTTTTCCTAATGCTTTTTTCTCGCGATTTATCATCTATCGCACCGAATCTTTTGTTGGTAAATAGATCGCAATATCGGTACTTGTAGACGCTATATGATTTTGCAGGGCTCACCTTTCCATTATCAGACCATTCATATTTTTTTATGTAAAGAACTCATGATTTGTAATAATACGCGAGAAAAAAAAACTGAAAATTAAGATTCTAGGAAAAATGATAATTTTAGATTTGTGTCGTAATTTTTGACGTTTAATGGTAGCGCACTAGTTTGGTAGCACTACTAAAGGACCGCAGGTCACATGATATGACATGCGAGGAGCGTAGCGACGAGCATGTTAGGTGTACATGAACCCAGCGCGCGAGCCGAGCGAGCGAAGCAAGCGTGCCGCGGCAGCGCCAGAAACGACTTTTTTTACGTGTGAAATTTTGTACGTACGTCCCCTCCCCTCTTCCCACCTTTGTTTAGCCTCCCCTGTTTCATTTCCATATTTTTTGTTTTTTTTAACCAGTTAAAAAAAAAGTATCCATCTCCTAACTTTCAAACTTTAGGGAGGGGTTATTAAATATTTAAACTACAAAGAATTGCTCACAAAATTTTGCAAGGCGATAAATGAAAAAAAAGGCGAATTGTTGTTTTCAAATCATTGTAAACCTTTGACTTATGGACCATTGATATTTTAACAAGTTTGATATTTGAACCGTTTGACATTTTGAATTTTGCTATTATGAAGTTATACATAAAGATTTTTGACATTTTAAACAATTTGCATTTTGATTTTTGACATTTTGAACTTTGCCATTTTAAGTTTAGACATTCTAACTTTAGACATTCTGATACGTACCCGTTTGACTTTACGTTCATTGTAATAAAGATCGTATCGCGTACTAAATAGCACAAAAACGCCCGGTGACTGCGTATAGTATATACACCAGTGGCCCTACCATGAGTTGATACAAACTATTTACGTTACCGTAAACTATCGGATACACTGCTCACAGTCAGTGCGAGTGAAAGAGACAAAACGATAGTTTACGGTAACGTAAACAGTTTGCATAAACTCATGGTAGGGGCCACAGTTGCGAATAATTAGCACTAAATTCAATGATTTTATTAGAGGAAGGATAATTATTACCGAAATATTTATCATAATAATATTAACAAATAGAAACCGAACGAAACCGGCAGGCTGATTGTCTAATTAGAAACCACCTAGCGACCGGTCTCATTTGACAGATGAATGTGATACATTGCTACTTCTTTTTAGGAAAAAAAAACTTACCAAAGAAAAGTAGCAATGTATCACAATCATCTGTGAAATGAAACCGGTCGCTAGGTGGTTTCTAATTAGATAATCAGCCTGCGGATCGGGTTATTCCTATGATTAAATTGAATTGGGATCTTAAAGTTCATTATAATATTGCTTAAGGGACCATAATAGGAAAACATGGTTTGCGCGGGCCATATTTTTATATAGAAAACGTAAAGTTGTAACCACAAAAAAAACCATAAGACAAGCTCAAGAGATTATCTAGTAGCTACAAGTATTAAATTGCGTATAGACCTTACAGATGATTGTATCATCAAAGAATATCATCAAAAGCGCTTGTCGCGGGTCATATTTTTGGCGTAAATAATAGCGGAAACGTATTGAATTCTACATCAAAATACACTTTAACGTACTGTACAGTTGCTCCAGTAACTTTTTTTCTAGAAAGATAATTGTGCTAAAGATTATGATGAAAAAACGACGAAAAATTAAAAACCCGCCTGCCTAAAAAAAGACAAGTCAACAGAAAAATAAAATAGAAAAACTAAAAAACCCACATGCATCAAAAAACAAGTCAGACAAGTAAACGAAAAATAAATTAAAAAAACCCACTTGCATCAAAAGATAAGTCAACTGAAAAGATGGAAACAAGAAAATATATAAAGGCAAACTTAAAAAATATTGATGGTAGTGTTTAGATTAAAGGCAAACTTAAAAAATATTGATGGTAGTGTTTAGATTAAAGGCAAACTTTAAACATATTGATGGTAGTGTTTAGAACTTTTGTTCATCATAATAACATGCAGTCGGAGGCATGCACAAAGAAAGTGACATTATGAATGATTTTACTTATCATTCAATTCTATGCCTCCGACTGCATGTTATTATGTTGAACAAAAGTTCTAAACACTACCATCAATATGTTTTAAGTTTGCCTTTAATCTAAACACTACCATCAATATTTTTTTAAGTTTGCCTTTAATCTAAACACTACCATCAATATTTTTTAAGTTTGCCTTTATATATTATCTTGTTTCCATCTTTTCAGTTGACTTATCTTTTGATGCAAGTGGGTTTTTTTATTTTTTTTTTATTTTTTTTAATTTTTTTTTCGTTTACTTGTCTGACTTGTTTTTTGATGCATGTGGGTTTTTTAGTTTTTCTATTTTATTTTTCTGTTGACTTGTCTTTTTTTAGGCAGGCGGGTTTTTAATTTTTTAAAATTTAGTTGTTTTTTCTTTACGTCTTTTTAGTTATATTCTCCTTACAAATTACGTAGACGGTCTAATTCTTTAAAAGAATTTTCATCGTGTGGTTTAAATAAGATTTTTTTAGGGTCAAGACAACTGACAGCAAGCCCTGCGAGAGATCGGACTCTGCTTAAAGCCACGTAAGCTTGACCTTTAGCAAATAGGTGACTGCTCAAATCGACAACTGCCCGGTCTAAAGTTGTACCTTGCAATTTATGCACAGTCACCGCCCAGCATAAAATTAGAGGTAGCATACGTCGCTCGATCTTGCCTTTACCGCGTAAACCATCAAACTCAGACGCAGAAGGTTCAATCCGAACACCAATACAAGAAGCTACAGATTTTCTAAATAATATTTTATCGATATCAAAGAGAATGTAATTAATCACTAATTCAGTAATAAGATATTCCTAAACACCCTATTCCTTAGTCCTAACTAAACTAGGTATGCTTGCTACAAAACCTAACAAAATCTACTTCTTTAATATTTTTTTCAATATTAATGCAAGTAAAGTAATGCAACACGCGTTCCTATTAGATAGATGGAATCTAGTATAATAAATAATGAATGTACTCTAGCTAGCTAGATGGAATCGTATTAAAATAATTATCAATTAAAAAAGTTGTTAATTGTTATAAAGACCATAAACGAGAATCGTTTCTTCTTATTTCTCGTTATCGTTTCTTCGATTCTTTTATTATTATCTTTATATTTTCAGTATAAACATAAAAGACCTTATATAATCTACAGAGAGCTAAACCATACCGAGATGTATTTGGCTACAACGCCATCTATTGATATGGTCTATGCAACTAGAAATCTATTGATGATGAATACAAAACCATACCGCGATGTACTCGGCTACAGCGCCATCTATTGATTAACTTAGCCGTGCCCTGCGGCATAGCCTGAGGCTTCGATCCCGAGGGATTTTGGGATGATAATATAGCCTATTTTTTCATCATGAATGTGGCTAACATACACAAACAAAATATAAATTTCTCATTGACATGTTTATAGCGGCCGCTCGCATTTGCGTAATATAATGTACTTTTTTATTTTATTGTTTTTTTTTTTATAATTATATTATGGTCATGATATACCTTTTTGAAATCCTTATAATAAGCCCTTTAATTTGACACCCATATTGCAGTATTCTAAAAAAAAAAATTTTTTTCACTACGTATAATAACACCGTACAGCCGCCATGTTGGTTTTTTTATAACGCCACCTTCTTAAGAACACTTGGGCTGGAAAGACCAATCTAACGATATCTTAATCATAGAAATCCGTTCAGCCGTTTAAAAGATATGAGGCAATAAAGAATATTACATACAAACATACATACATACATACATACAAACATACTTACAAGATACGCGCGAAACACATAACCCTTTCTTTGCAGTCGGGTAAAAACATGGGAAAAGTGCAGAAGTGAGGTTATTTTCCATACTCTTTACACGTAAAGAAAAAGACAGAGACAATGTGATTTCGCGTAACGGAGCCTTAATTTCAAATATTTAAATAAACTTATTGACCCGTCACAGAAATTAAAATTCATCATTTCAATTTCTGCCCGGCCGGGAATCGAACCCGGGACCTCTTGCGTGGTAGACCGGCATGTTGACCACTGCACCAATCAGATCGTCGGGTGCACATAAAGGACAAACAGTGGATGTAGCAAACCGACCTCCTTTCTCGTCCTTTGCTTCTTCCTCTTTAGCGTCCTCCTTGGCGTCCTTATCCTTGACCTTGTCGTCGGTCTGCGAGGGCCGGCGCTGCTCCTCAACTCGCTGGAAGGAGAACAGCAGCGACTCGCCCGTGCCGTAGAAGTGCTCGGAGGGATGCAACGCGCACGACGTTAGCGCTCCGAACACCTGCAAATAATGCATACCTACGGTCAAGTGTGTCGTTGGAGAAGTCTAATCAGATAAGACAAAATAATTAGTACGAGTATTCAAGAACGAAAGAGAAATAATATTACGTTATTGGCTAACATACGACTAAATAAAATAGGCCGTAAAAATGCCCTAAATAGGGTTATCTTTCTAGCTAATATTAACCCTGTGTAGCGATTATTTAGGTAACTCAATAGCTGAATCTTGCGGCCCAGTACGAGGCAAATATCTTGAAATCGGGTGGGGATTGCACGGAACGCGTATTTTGGGCATGCGTATAGCGGTGACGTACGCGGGCGGCGGGAGAAGGGCGCGCGCTATTGGTCGCTCACCAGAGCGCATTCGCGAACTTATCCCCATTCCGTCGAAAAAATTTCGAGATATTATACCTCGTACTTTACATACATGGAGGCGAGCGAGAACCTGAGGTGACTCGTACTGAACGCCAGCGACCACATGTAGCCCTGCGCTCGCGCCGGTAGTACGGCACAGATCCCATATTAGTATGGGTGACTCACGTTGTTGTCCGTGTCCTGTATGACGAGCAGCACGGGGCTGTCGACCCGCTGCATCTTGCGGTACATGGACGCGAGCGAGAACCCGTGCTGGCTTGTGCTGAACGCCAGCGACCACATGTAGCCCTGCGCCCGCGCCGGTAGCACGGTGCAGATCTTCTCTCTAAATACCAAACAAATAATTTAGTACTTGGGAATAAACAATACTATAATTATAATATTACGTACCTACGGTCAGAAGTAGATTACACATTCCGTGTAATTACAAAAGCTTTTTAAACACTGTTTAACTAAACACCTGTTTAAATGTGATGCTGTCACTTTTTTGACAATATTGTTTGACAGAGACAGCATCACATTTAAACAATTGTGTTTAGTATCTTTTGTAATAACACGGACTGTGTTTTAAATGCTTTGTCCATTACCTTTTGTTTATTACCCATTTCATAAGGTTCGAATAGATTTAAAAAATTAAAATTACTAAATACTAATATGGTAAGACAACGTATAACCTTTAATGGTTTTTTTTCTTTTAAATGGTCATGTTGTGAAACTCTGTAGTACTTAGCTCAAGTTTTTCTAAAGTAAGTATTTTTGTACAAGTTATTGTAAAGGAGAGAGAGAAGCCCGAGTTTAAAAAAAAATAAAAAATCAGGTCATGCAACTCATACAATTATATGTTTTTTCCTCATTTGATTTACAAGATCTACAAATACCATGCAAGTAAATCCCACGCAGATCTCGGACTTGGAATATCTTATTGGACTACTTTCGATTTATTATACATTGTCGTATACTGTAGGTACATATAAACCCGGTCACTCACATGCGCGCAAAAGATCGTACATTATACGAATGTTTTCAATTATTATTATGTATGGAAAATCATTTGCGAATATCTGCGAATGTCCGTCCTACACTTGTGGGTTCGCGTATTTGCGCGAATGTGAGTGACCGGTATAAGTATAATATTTTGAACAACATTCAGAACTGAACTTGACCTGAGAACCATCTTAACATGGCTTCATCTTTCAAACATCTTGTTTTGAATTTGTGTGTAAAGGTTGAAAATTTGTCAATAGCACAAAGCGGTTTTTATTCCATTTTCTCAATTAGAATTTACTTATAATTATGTATTGCAAAATATTGAATAGGTAAAGTACCTCCACAAATAACTTATTACCTAAGTATTTTATTTTCGCGGTTTTCCTAAAATTGTCGATGATCATTATGGTAAAACGACCTGACTTGACTTATAAGCTTTTATTTCAATAATTCATTAGGCGTAGGCACCGTAGGTATTATGCGGTGTAGACGATATGTTATCGCGGTTATTGAACAACGGGTTAATACGAATTGCGACAACAGGTAATGAATATTTTTGTCACAGCTTCGAGTGTTAATTGGAAACTAGATTAAATTCGACCAACGTTAGGGTGTAACAGGAACTCATACCAATAAGCAACCTTAGATTGATTTATATGTCTAGATAGAGTCTTACGCTTTTGACGTCTTAAACAAAACAGGCCAACTTTTTAAGTTAGTGTGCATTTTTAGCATCATCGCGTCCAAAGAGTATTGTAATAAAAACTTTGGCCGGGTCACACTACTGACAATGTGTGCGTGTATTGGTCACCCAATTGTTGGGTGATATTTTTTTCGACGCTTTTGTAGCTTCGACTGTCTATCTATAGACATATAAATAATCTAAGTAAGCAACATCCACAAGTATAATCATTTCGTTAAGACCAAAATTAGTTTCTGACTAGCTAAAGTCAACGTTTCAGAATTTTCATACCGGCTAGTTCTGATATTTTTGAAAACTTTAGAAATGTTTGTCTTATCTATATGACTGGCTATGGAACTTCAAATATTTGACACCTCCGTCTGAGAACGTTCTAGGTATTCATAAGTCGTCACATTTTGGCTGTTCTGCCCCAACCTCTTAAAACTTGCCAGTTTTCTGAATGACTATCAATGCGTCTCTTTTATTTGCTATACAGCGAGAAAGAGATGTAACTATAGCAATTAATAAAACTGGCAAGTTTTAAGATGTTGTAATACCCCCCTGGTAACTATTTTCAATGACTCTTGACTCAAGTCATTATACTTAGATGCTATTGACTAACGCACTTCTCAATAAACATTCTCAGTAAGGCTTCTCATGGCTGGGAGCCCTAATGCAGCCCGTTTGGGCTGCATTAGGGCTCCCAGCCAGCTACAAAATTGCAGTTTGGATGCAGTATGTTTATTTATCTGAATATTAAAATCTAACTGCGCAGCCAGCCTACTATCCTTCCTGCTGATATTTCCCGTCATTTGACAGACATATCTCAGCAACATGTCTTTAGTAGGCCTATCTCTTAATGGATAGTATATTGATATGTATGTAGCTGATACGGGTGTGTTGTCTTGTATGGCTGACTTTGCTGTAGCGTTATGTACAATTGTACACTGTTATTCAATCTTATTTTCCGCTGTGAAGTTAGCCACTATGCCCCACCACGCGTCTCTCTCACACATTTGTGGTATGCGTATCGTCTCGCGCGATGTTCACAAAAGTCATAAAGTTTGAATTGGGCTATACCTGTGCTCCATGGTGAATATCTCGGAGGTGCCGATGAGGTCAGGCGGCGAGAACTCCATGTCGATGGAGGCGCCCGACGAGTACAGCGCACGTCGCAACTCATCGCTCATCGACAGCACCTGCGCATACGCATACTAACGTTAATGCCTTCGGACTAACATTAAGTAAAATGATGATGGTTGTGTGGAATGATAGCTTACAAAAATAATTAAGTTGCTGACAGGTCTAAAACACTTCTGGATCTTAAGAGAGGACATTAATTATTTAGAATCAAAATAGTAATATAAGGAATGATAATAAGTAGATTTTATTTTAGCAGCGGTACAAGGTATACATACATGTATTAATTCAGGTTTTTTACCACTTTTATAAAAGTAAGTATCGGCTTTTTATAAAATATGAGAATTATATTTTACAAAACAAAAAATATAAAAAACAATTAAAATTGAGTAGGTAGCATTATCAATGTAACAAGTTGGAAGTTTATTTACTGAAAAAGTTGACAACAAACACGATTTACACAAAGATTATTTTATTCGATACGCTTGAAGTATTTATAAGAGTTATATTATTAGTATTATCATTCATAAGATAGTTGCATAAATGACGCAGTAAAATAAGTTTTAATAATTGCTAAATGTATTTAAAATATCAAACCATTCGAATGCGGTTTTCGATAGTGTCTATGACGTAAGTACGATATTAATAAATAAGTATTTGATGTAGATGTTGGAAAATTAAATATACCTTTTTATTATATAATATTAATAAAGGAATAAAACATGCTTAATTTAAGAAATACATTAGTAGATGTGCATTATCATGCCTTGATATAGTAATAAATAAATTCCAAAAGAGTTTAATTGGGAAAAAATGGTGCATGAATGGTAACTAAAAAAAAAATTCATTCAGAGATGATATGGGTGAAATTGCAACATCGCTCAGGGAATTTAGAATAGAGCAAAAATTTTTTTTTAATCATCAACTTAACTTTTCTATTAATTTTAGTGTCATTGAACGATGTTTATAATCGAAGACATGCTGAAGGTGATCATGAGTGATGGTTATCTAGTTCTAGTGCATTGGTGCATTCCAGTCACTACAGTTCACATTCATCGCACCATACAGTGAGTGCTTGTGCACTAAGTCACTAACAGGCCAATTCAGTGAATAGGTAAACAAGGCAATTATTGCGCTTATCCCGACTTGCACCATAAATTAAATATTCTTTAAGTACCACTTAAACACGATTTCGTGTAAGGAATTGTGTCTAAGTGGTACTTAAACAATAATTAATTTATGGTGCAAGTCGCCCTTAAACTAACAACTTAATGCCTAGTCTGTAGGTATTTAAACAATATTTTTTTTACCTAAGTAAATAAAATACAATCCAAGTCAATATATGTATGTACCACCTACTTTAAAACTTTTTAGCTTAGATAACAAACGTTAACAATTTACATAATGTAGGTAACATTTTACTTAGCATAAGCAAACTTACATTTGGTAAACTTTTTACCAAACGTCTATACCGGGTGTAACAAGACCTTCAACGAAGCCGAGGTCTACGTATTCTGCCCATCATCAGGACCATTTCTGTTCAAAATTATTGCTGGGAAACAATTTTAATTTTTGGTGATAAAAAAGCATTGCATAAAATACCACGCAATGTAACGCGTACAAAACACCGCGCCTGCGAGTGAATGCTACACAGCTGCGTGCGGCCGAGTTGAAAGGCAACGTGTATGTACGTGCTCATGAAATACATTGAGTGATAACGTTTTGAAGCCATTGTTTGGTACGAAATACATTAATTTTTGAAAATGTTTCTGTAGACAAAAATTAGGAAATAACGAATATAATAAGATTTCATAAAAAAATATATTTTTTTTACTTTGACCTTCAATAACTTCGTAGCTATTGGTTTCCCAGGTATAGTCTAAAAGACAAAAATGATCCTGATGATGGGCGGAATACGTGGACTTCGGCTTCGTTGAGTGTCTTGTTACACCCGTTATGTTAATAATACCTATTGTTCATTATTAACATAAATTTGTGTAAAATAACATACTAAGTACTTATTATGATTTCTGGTCAAACTATAAGTAGGTACCTAACTTGTTAGTATGAAAATCTCAATTGTTCAAATGAAAATCTATAAGTAAGTAAGCAATTCTAAAATAGTGAAGCGTGGATGCAACCTTGCTGTCGATTTCAAATAGTCGTTGAATATTTTACCTGCTTTGCTTGGGCACCTACATGTGCAATTAGAAACGCATACCTACCATAATACATACAATCTTTTGAAATAAAGATGACTATTGAAAAGTTTCAGGGTGAAAAATATTCACAACTTATTGCGATTTTTACTAAAAATTTCCATTAGAACATAAAATATTAAATTAAGTACCTTAGTAAGTTACTTAAAAACGTATTTTTTTACATTTGTATTAAATACTAATTACTATCAAATAACTGATTGGCGTAAAAACGTCATTATTTCATAACGTTATCATTTCTTTAGATAATGTAAATAATTAAAATAAACTATTCAGCTATTATATCTACCCACATCATACTGCAATAAATTGAACCACACATTTTGACGATGTTTACACTTATTTAATTACTGCACCCATTATGGTGAAATTCATTTAAAGTTATTTATATTTTGTATATCCATTTTTTATCGCTCACCTCACATATGGAGTGTATAGTATCTCTTCTGCGTATGCAATTTAGAGTTCCCTTCTTTCTATTAGTGTGCAATGCGTCTCTACCACAAATAGAGTGCACAGTGCCGCGCCTGCGCAGCACCGCCACGTTGAACACAAACAGCTCAGCATTCCTTAATTTATCAATTATTCTCTGCACCACGCTCCTGAATAGACGCAACATTGTATCTTGAATCTGTCACCAATATGTCACAAACGGGATACGAATGCTTGGTCGAATGGAATTTGTCAACAGAAAGAAGACTGTAATGGAGTCAAGGTTGTATTCCCAAGAGCACCATAATGATAGTTTTTTTTAATTATATTTTTATATTTCAAATTCTTTCATCTGCATCACTGTTATAGCAATGTTGTTAGATAAAACACATCAGCCTACGGCCCCAGAGTGACTAACTTGCTTGACCACTTCGGGTTTGCGATAGATACATTTTATGAGCGTTTATCTTTTAAATTATCGCCGCTATCATAATCTGCATAATACTCATCAAGTGCGGCAATCGCGGAGATTAGTAAATTATTTGAGTTCAAAAGGAATGAAAAACTCCGCGGATATTGTAGGGTAGGGAGACAGTTATTATTTTTCTACATGTGGGGTAGGATGTTCAAACGATAAATAAATGTATAAGTTGGCGTTTCTTTGAAATAAACATGGATAGATAAGAATTCAAAAGTGTCTTGCAGTAACCATAACTGCGTATGTTAATAATAAATAGACAGCGACTGGTTCAACATCAATTAATCATAGTAGGCACGCTATCATTAATTACATATTCCAAAATGAGACAATAAAAAATTTCTAAACATAATTACCGAACCTACTCACAAAATTTCATGAGAATCGGTTGAGAAATGCAACCATGTGGAGAAAAACAGCCGGACAGCATAGACAGATTTACAAAAGCATATTTACTTAAGCTGAAACGGAGACGCCATGCTCGCGCTTCGCGCTCGCTCGGTGAATAAATACATTAATTTTGTAAGTATATTGTTCGGTCTTATATTTTTGATGAGAATAACAGATAGATTTAAGACTGTTGATTTCCAGAGCAGTTTTTTCGTACAATGACCACCAATTACGACTTCAGAATCAGATAATATACTCATCAACTTTGTCTAGGGATACAGGTGTTATTTTCATACAAACGAGGTAACTTTGAAGCCTTGGTTTTCTGCCAGGGATGTACCGTGCTGTGATCTGATGATGGTCATCCAGGGAGTGAATGGAGGAGATTCAGATCGCTATACACACCCAACTGATCTGATCAGCATTCTAAAAGATTAATGGGTCAGAGTTCTCAGTTTCAGGATTTCCATACATTTTCATGCTATTTTCGAGGTTTTTTAAACATGTCCATTAATCTTTTAGAATGCTGGTCAGATCAATTAGGTGTGTATAGCGTTTTGAATCTCCTCCATTCACTCCCTGGATAGCCATCATCAGATCACAGCACAGTACATCCCTGGCAGAAAACCAAGGCTTCAAAGTTACCTCGTTTGTATGAAAATAACACCTGTATCCCTAGACAAAGTTGATGTGTGTATTTGACACTGCCTACACACACAGCTCTTTCTAGTATGAGTTAAGATAGAGTTGACAAAAAATCTAAAACACGAACACGAACCAGCCTAGGACCGGTTTCCTAATAGGATTCAAAAATTACTTAGTTAACGTTGTGATATAATAAGTCTATGTCAACGTACAGCTTGAGGTAAAGCCAGGACTATGGATGGCTTTATTAATTTACGTTTTTATTGTTTTTTTACTGCAGTCAAAAATAAAACCAACCTGTTTATATTTCTGAAATATAATAGGAGAATTTGGTCTGAGTTGCCAACTTGCATAATTAAACAAGTCGTATTCTTGCTTGGCAACCTCGTTCTGGATAAAAGTTTAAATAAATGCATTTATTGCCTTCCACTTAGAAGAAGTTTTCTGCAAATGACATAGTCTTCGTTGATTAAATTCTAAAGTTTGCCCCTAAATGGTCCGTCCGTGCCTCAGACCTTGCGCTAGGCTGACCGGCGACGGTCATTCGCCTCTCTCTCTATTTATAGTGAACGAGGGACTCTGTCAGCGATCCCACACTGTTACTTATTCATCAGAGTGCCATGGGGTTAATATGTGCGCATATTATATGTGAAACATCTGAAAGCAGCCCTTTAAAAAACCAAGTGTGAAGGTTAGATCAGCAAGGGATCTCTGTTGACCGGTCGAAACTCTAGATTATTATAATTGCATAGCATAGAAGAGGACTACCTATACATTATATACAAGTACAATTACTTTATCGCGTAATAACGTTTTTTATAACTTCTCAATAATGATGATAACGTGCGCGTTCAATGTCAACACACGACTCAGGGTTGAATCAACTGGTATCATCGCTGTATCTTCAAAGTTTTTTTTACACTGTAGCTCGTAAACTTTACACGTCGTGTAGCGTCTGCTTAAAATGATTTATGTACCTAACCTAATATATAGTTTTGCTAAGCTAACATCCACTTTGCATGCAAAGTTCTGTATACAGGGTGTTTAGTAATATCCTTATAAAGCCGAATATGATAGAATAATGCATACAACCCTGTCTAAAAACACCACTTTTTTGAAAAATCATTTTTTATGATGAACTGCACAGTGGTGTAAGTCTAGACCGAAATTTTGCTTTTGCCCAGTTTTAAGGGGATTTATTATTATTATTATTATTGAAAACAATCGTCTGTTCAGACAGACGATTGATTTCGATTTTAGACTCAGGTCTAGGGTTGTCACTTTACAGTTTTCCACCCAAATAAAAAATCAAAATTTCTCAGACATGTTCATAACATTTTTTCGGGGTGGTATGCATGGTAGCCTATCTACCATATTATAAGGTATTACCAAACACCATTGTATAAAATGTATGGGTATCGATTTAATAAGTGAATGTGATAAAAATGAGCCCGTGGGCGCGTAGAGTTAACGGTATCTCGACACGCTCACCTTATCGTCCAAAGTGGACCTATCCGTCGAAGTCGGCCCGAGCCGCACCATCTCTATCCATTTCATCGTCTGCATTCCAGAGTTCGTGCACGTCAAAAGGGAAAACAGGTACCACTATACGAAGGCCGGTACCACGAACTTGTGCACATCACAATTGAGAGCTCAATTTAGAAATCACCCACGCTGTTACAAGGTTTCGTAATTAAACACTGAGCGATGCCGGCAGTCACGTCTGCTTATAAACAAGAATCGTTTGTTTTTGATGGCGTGCTGAATTGCTGAGGTGTCGGGCCGGTTTAGTGGGAGCCGCGAGTGCGCCACGGAGACATTCCTCGTTCAACCACACGGTAGCTATTAACAGTTTGAAACGAGTAGCGTATTCGAGACGCGGCCGCAGCGGAACGGCGGTACGTGGGAACTAGAGGCTAAAAGAAAGGATTGTGGCTGTCGCGCCAACCACGTCCCCGCCTTGCAAACGACGACGACGCGAAATTGCATAGCTCTGAAGCACGTCGCGTTACGTGCGAAAACCAATTTAATGAGAAGCATTCGTTCATTAATTAACCTAGCCACCTTAATATAATCTCCACATAAAACCTCAATTTCTCTTATTGTTATTTTGTAACCCAACCTTGTCCAAACCCAATTCAATATTGTTTGAACTAGTCCTCTATGATCTATTAAAGAAAGTACTGTGTTAGTATAGCAATTTGTGAATCGACGGCATTGGAGGTAATGCCAACGTACCGCTGGTACCGCAGCGTCGACCCGTTCTTCAAGGTGTATCGCATATCCGGATTGTTAGCTGATTATAATAACAAAACGAAAACTTTAAGACAATAGCTTTTAAATTAAACATAAAAAATACGACAATAAATTGTTTGAGGATGATTGTGTAAACAAACTGAACTTATTTTAGTAAAATAATGAATTAAAAACCAGCAATTATCCAACCGTAATTAACTTAGATAATTAAAATTGCAACTCACTTGCGCGAATATTTAAAACGAGTTCTCAACAAGCAATCGAGTAACCACCATACAAAACAGGTTTACAAATAGCATGTCTCATATTACTTGGATTATAACCACCTAAGCACCTAATATGGCATACTAGGCGTCATATCAAATAGTTGTCTATCGATAAAAATCTGCATAAGCATTCACTATTTTAATTGTATAAGCCCAGAAAAAGATCGAGGATAAAATATTTAACTTTACATAATATCTATAAACAAGGTAATTATAAAATCTGCTAAAGACCGCACAAATTATATAAAAAAGCACAAATTACATACGTGGACAAAAAGATACGCCTACGTGGTTCCAGTTTCAGTAGCCAATAAGGCGTGACCATGAGGTTCGCCTGCATAAAAACCCCATACGGTGCATAAATCATCATTATTCGTCATCATCACCATCACCCGCCAGACTCAACGGACCAGACGGACAATTACATAGATTAGTATCTTCAACGACTAGACTGCTAAAGATTAAGCAAACATTTAATTGAAACGCCTCTTACAGAAGATGCAAATTAATTGTTGAATACGAAGAAACTAGACGGATCCGATAACAGCGTAATTGTTATCTTGTTAAAATAAGTGCGGATAGGTACTGCAAATAAATAAACTCATTTATTAGGTTACGTAAGTAAACTTGTAGCATATAATATTGAATTGGGTATGGCTTATTAACATCGCATACCTGAATAATTGATATTTTAATTTTGATCTAGTTAATTAAAATATTATTCAACTAGGTACCTACTCTAAGTTTTCTTGAAATACTTAAATCAAGTAATTGGACATAACTTAATTGATAATCAGACCGACTAAAACCTAACCTTTAGGACCATACAATGTTTATCGAACTCATAACAGCCCCTCAATAGCAGGACATCAGAAATACACTGACACTTATCAGTGTCATAGCAACACAAGCTGAGGTAGGTCCTAGTTAGCTCTAAGACCTTTTTCTACACAAATTGTTTGCTCTATGTAATTATTGTAACGTGTGGTCTTTGTGTTAATAAAAAATATCTCTCTCTCTCTCTAAATACATTATTTCACATTAAATGGTTAGATAGATTATGTACCAAACAAACAAAATAATCCAAAGTGATCTAAGAGCGCTATCTTATACTTATTGAAAATTTAATATAATTTAAGTAAGTAGACGGAAACAGCATGTGGATGTTTAGGAAAATAGATTTAACAAAAATTAAAATTAGACTACATTCGGTTTTGAAGCGCTTATACGTGACGGGAAGCGACCACAATTAGTCCTAACTATAAATTAAATTGATCACATGGAAAATTTAAGCAGAATATTACTTCACAAATGGAATTTAAATGTTTTCACTATAAAAATAATGTAGGTTGCCGACAAACAAACAGCGGAAGATTTCTAATAAAATACAAGGTTATTTATTTTGGGTCCCAAATCAATCTTATGGCCCTAAATTAAGCATTCATCTCTATTAAATAACTTAGTGCCATAAATAACTTTGCCATGACCTTGTAATCAAATCAAAATATGTGAATTACTTACTTAAATATTTATTCGTTATCGAAGTGTATTAAATAAATATCAAAAATAACATCTCTGAAGATAATAAAACTATAAGTAAATAAAGTTGATACTGAATGATAAGATTAAGTTACTAATTAGTTTTTAATTAGCCATTTATAATAATAATGACGTTGCGATTGTAAATTCATCCATAGTTGTGCAGCCTTCATGCCCGAATGATCCCACAGTCGTCACCATGTGGAATACGATTATCTGCATCACGGACCTTATCAAGAATCACCCTTCAAATGGTAAACAACAATACGGGCATTGTTATGAGAAAATCGATCACTGCGATCAATTACATCCTTCGGGTATTTATTTCATTCAAAACAATTGGAAATGTTTCGCAAAACAGAACATTCCACTGAAGGAAAAGTGACTGAAAGAGGTTGAAAAGAACCGATCCAGTAGGACAATGTGTTAACATATTGCCCTTGTATCATACATAAGTGCTTTACAAAATTATATTGCACGAACGACAATGGAACTTAAAAGGGCTTAAAATTACGGATGGTTAATAATAGGATCCTATAAGTTTAGAGATTTACTGTAAATGTAAAATAAAAAATATCGTTTGATATTCATATAGGATAGGTACCGTCCGTTCTTACCGTCGGAAATATCCATCAGTTTTCAGTCACAATAAATTATCTTGTAACCGATAATTCCCTCCATTAAATCATTGTTGTCTGCGTATTCGCGCTCTATAAAAAATTAATAGGCCACGGACCGAACTTAAACGCTATAATAATTAACTAGGTATATTGCTACTGTTGTCGCACTCTCAAACAAAAATGCACCTTAAAATTATTTTTTTAAGTAGCATTGACGAGAACTTAACTGGTTTAAGGCTCCATAAAAAAATCTCAAGTTCAATAATAAATTCCTTCCTAAACACGTTAATTGAATAAATGTTATAACCATGTTAGAGAAACGCGTAGGTAGTCGTAGAATTTTATTGTGACTCATATCAAAGAAGCGTGAACGCCAGATGTAGGGTAATAAAGTAAACAAAGTTTAGCTAAAACTCGAGTGCGGCAAGACAAATAAACTACAGAAACTTTACATGTGCAATGCAAAATACATGAAGTGTTTTGCACGTGTCACACTTGTAACAAGTTTGGCTGCAAGTTTGGTAATTATAATAAAGTTTATTATTATACAAACGACTATCTACGATCTAGCTAACCAGACGTTACCAAATTTAGGTAGGTAGGTAGTAATAAAAGAAAATCATATCACAACTACAACGAGTAATATTTTTGTTGTGACCAAAAAATCAGCAACTAAAAGATATACTCGCCTCAACAAAAGAGATTGTAATCTTTATTATCATTAAATTTTTAACGATTATTTTTGGCGGCTACTTTAATAAGTGATACAAGATAATGTTGGTGGGTTTATTTGAAAGCACATAACAGCGTTATTTTTTTTTAAATTTTGGAGGAAAATAAGACAATGATACTCATTGTCTTAGGATGGATGGATGGATTATGCTGGAACAGCTAATTATTTTCGGAGAAGAATGTCAATTGATTACCCTCATGCGGCCCAATGCTTATTGATTTGATCGTGAATTCAGCGTGTTTCATCCACACGCTGAATTCCTCCAGAAGTTTCTGGAAACGTCATTGGTTTGAGCTGGTTTGAGCAAGGTTTCATTCAACGCGCTATCGTGACGCAATTTGCATGTACCTACGATAAATAAGTTTGCAAAAAATGTAAAGCATGAGATGGATAGAAAGTTCACAATTACTTATATTTCTTGGAGGTACAGATTTAATTACTATACCTAAATGTGCATACGCCTAAACCACTGAACTAATTTTGACGAATTTTAGTAGATTGATTGAATTGCGTATAGGGACTGGGAACAACCTCCACGAAAAGATACAACGAAGTCGGAGGCGTCCGCTAGTAAAGTCAGTGAGTCTTTGTCAATAAATAAATAAATTACCTCACTTGGTACTTTATCTTACTTTTGCAACATTTTGTAAATATTATTTTATCATTGAAGATTACCTGTAAATAACACGAAACGACAAGTATTTTATTATTGTAAATAATTAATTGTTATTGTCTGTCAAACTCAAAACGCACAAAACATAACAGCTGTCAATATCATAGATATACTAAAGTCAACATTATTCTCTCTCAATGCTCTCTCAATAGTCCACACCATATTGTACCATGGTCCACCCACACTATTCTCTATAATTTCATCATTTTTGGGAAAATAGATGGGGGTTACTTCCGACGCGTTCGAGAATATCGAGATCGAGATGGAATCTAGTAAACGTCAAAACGCTACTATGGCAACCATGGAAACCGTTTTCATTGTACCAAAATAACCCCCTTTTTAATATACTATATCTATGAAAATTTAAAATACTATCGGCCAAATACTCAAACGAATCTCAAAGTTAAGGCCACCTTAAGTTCAAAAAAGTTGTCAGATTTGACAGAAACTCTATGAAACTGACAGCTTCCTTAAAGTTAAGGAGACCTTAACTTAAGATTTTAGCTAAGAAGCCTTTGAGTATTCGGCGGCCATATATCTATGATGAAAATAACAGATTTTTGACGTTATTCGATCGTGATGTGAACTCGATTACGTCCATTCCCGTCGAGAGTAAGGGGACTGCTCTTTAGATGCTATATTTCACAGAGAATAACTACGTAATATTTTTCGATAAAGTTGGATAGATGGAACGCTAGTTGAATATTATTTTTCTAACGGAAATTATTAGTTAGCGTTTCAGCTTAATCCTTCAATGTTTGTACTTGGATTAAGATTAGGCTATTTGAATGCAGTCAGACGGCGAGAATTATTAATATTTATTATTTGACCACAGTGGCACAGCTACAACATCGTGACGTGACACCACTCATTCATATAAGGCTGATTGACGTTAACTACTACAAAATTGTCATACAACAACAAGTCAGAAAAGGATTACAATTACAGAAGAAAAAACAATATAAGTTGATAATTACATAACTCTCGCTCGTATAAGAATTATATTACGGCAAATTTTCTAAAATACGATTATGAAAGGCATGATCGATTCTATACTGAACTTTTTACGGAAGATTCTCTTCAAAAATCAGTAGGTACCTATATAATTTTCCATATAAAATTACTTTACTCGTTTTTTAAGAGTTTGCAAAACTTAACCTCGCCTCTTATCTTATTTCAAAAGACACTATAGGACCTTAAGGTATGGCAAATCTATGTTATCATCGAATGAGGTAAGGAAACGTCAAAGCAGTTAAAGCGACAAAGTTCTATAAAGAACTAGGAAACAAATCCGCTTTATTTAGAAATACCTACTGCAATGCTTAAACAGCATGCGTAGTATCAAAAATGTTGTTTACATTGAAATGACATTCTGAGAGTCAAAGAGAATTGTCATTTCGATGTTAAAGGTCGCTGTATACGTGACGTGAAAATAGGTACCTCGGACGGACGGGGGGACACGTGCTGTGCACCATACATTTTCCCCATCCCATCCATGTTTCGTCACGTGCGTGTTCTCGATACATATTTTGTTACTATATGTTTACATGCAACAATGTCAAAAAATCGCCCCGTTCCGTCCGGGACATGAAAAAAAACCCGTCACGTGTACTGAAACCTTAAACCTCTCGAGCTTGCTAAAGAGGCAGGTGGAAAGAAATTTAGATTTCATTAAAAAATTTACAGTGCAGACTCACATCAGTATGTTATCAAGTGGTTACATAACAATGTCAACACAGCTATTACGTTCGATCGTGTGGCCTGCCTATTGTTACGGGTTCATTGTTTGGCTTCTCGCCACAACTACTTTTTGCTACTGTCATTCAATAACACACGGTCAAGGTATTATACACTATACTTAAAAATTTTATGTAGGTACTAAAACATTTATAAGTAGCGGTGGTATTCCATCATCCAATATCATGGTTCAAAATAATAAAAAAATACTTTAACGAGTATAAGATGTATCCAATAATGTCGTCATCCAATTTCTTTGTTCAAGTTTTGATCAAAGACATAGGATGAGTAAAATACCAACATTACCAACCTAATCTACGCGGTGCAAGGCTTTTATTTGAATATAACCTAATTGAAAACTTACGTTTCATATTATCATAAATATAACATACATGAAAGAGGCTTTAAGAAGGCGAAAAATTCCTATTGCATTCAAGACACAAGTATGAGCTACTAAAGAGACATTACAGTTAACATATACTTCGAACAGTAAGGGATAGCTAGCATTCACTAAAATCTAACACATAAGTAACTAGGAAGGACATCATGTAGCTGTAACCGTAGGACATAAATCTAACATATTTTGTGACTCGCATCTCACTAAATGTGCATAACACTCGCGCTATGAGAGTCAATGGAGGCTGAATACAACTTTTTTTAATACTAAATAGCATTATTTTGTATATAAAACAAATCTAGGTACTTATTGTCTAATTTCAAAATCTATCGCAATCGCTTTCAGGATGTGATCCATTGGTGCTTCTTTTTGGCACAATAAAAACTTACCAAAGAAATGCAGCAATGTGTCACATCCATCTGTCAAATGAAAGCGATTGCGATAGATTTTGAAAATGAGACAGTTAGTACCCTGTTTTTAATAACATGTGGATTGACTTACTGGTAACTTATTGGAAAATGTTGCGAATCGCGTTAGTATTGCTAGCACTGCATCATCCGAATGAATAAACTACCTGATTTAAAGTTATTTTTGCTGCAATTTATTTTATGTTATCGTTAAATGGGTAGGTATGTATGTATACAGCGATATGATTTTTATTAGTTTTTCTATCGTTAATTAAACGGATAAGCATTTTAGATTGTTCATTCATTATAGCAACATTTTAGGCTAACAGGTCTTTTTTTGTAAGCCTATTTATTATTTTTAATTAGCTATTTAATGTAATGTAATATACACAGGATTTTTATAGCATTAGTTGAAATAAAATCCTAATAGTTACAGTTTGATTAGTGAAAAGCAGAATAACGAAATTTGGTCAACTCTAGCAAACTTGATTTAAAAATTTAATTGACAGTGTATTATTAGCAATTACCTATATTTACTATTAAGATAAGGTTCATTTACTTAGAAAGGTCCAAACTAATGCCAAAATTAGGAATACAATTACGATGTTAACTGGATGTAGAAGTAAAAAAAACAAGGCCATAGCTCGATTAACTTCGCCGAGTTAATTTGACACGTGCTACGTAGTATCTTAAACGCTAGCAGTAAGGTATATTTTGCGATGACATATGGCTCGCGATTATAAATACGACTACAAGACGGCCATTAGGGGTATTTTAAGAATCACGTAATCATTGAACGAAATGACAATCTAGCTTAAGCTCTCCTAATGTTGTTTATATTTAGCCGACTATGGTTAGAACAACGAATCTTAAATGCATTGTACAAGCGATCGTGAATCATTCGAACGTAAAGGTGATGCTGGTTTGAAAGTGCAAAAATAGTATTTCTGAAATTGATTTAGGGTTGTATTAAGCCTGCATTGTGTGTGGCGAGGTACCTCCGGCTGCGGTTCCTCGCCCAGCGAGTCGCCGAGCGCCTCCGCCTGGCTCTTCATGATCGAGTATATTTTCACGTACGGCGCCTTCAGCAACTATGCGCATACGCACACATGTTAGTAACAAATGCATACAATCTGTGTTTTGTTTAGATTCTATGTTGGTAGATTAACTAGTAGTATAATATGATCAGATAATCGGATGTTTTACAACATTATGATTATGAAACAATGTTAAGCATATTATTAAATTACGGTTCGTTGAGTTCCATTCAGTTTATTAGAAACATCCTATTACTTGATACTGTTTATGAGTAAATTAGTTTTTGAAAGTATGTTTTTTCTAAAGGTTTGTTCTAAATGTGTATCCCGGTTAAATTGTATGCAACTAATAACAAAATGATGTTGATTAACTTCAATAATGTTATAAATGTTTTTGAATGACACAAAACATCGGCTTGCATTTCACCTTATCTAAGTACTAATCAACGCTATAAATATTTATACAAAAACTCATACTGGTTAGTATAAAACAATGGTAAGTAAGACTCTACTAAAATATGCACATATTATTTGCCGTATACAATTTAAATATCTATTGTACAAGTTTAGTTTAAGAAATGTTTTCCAAAATGTATGAATATTTCCTAAAGGTATTTTCTTTCTATGACCATCGATTGCACAGGCTTATGTCATATAGATAACCACCCCATCACAAAGGTGGATAAGCACTGGCGAAATTTTAAACCTCATGTAAACAGTGCTGAAGGATCATAATGATAGCAGTTTAACTGCTCTAACCACATCATTCACGATCAATATAAGTTCTATGTGTGTGGAGTACAACAACAATTTTGTGTAGTACACCATGTGTTAATTTGTGACGTCATTCACAAACGCCATAATATGCCTATTCACAGTGCACCAAAAACAGATTTTGATAAATTGAGAGAAAACATTGTCCAATGTGTACTGTAATCATTATGGAACGTGAGATGCATTATCGTTGACAAAAAAGGTGTGTTAATAAAAAAATGTTAGTAACCATCAAACGTGTTAGTAGGAATGTAGCATGTCCATATAAAAAAATGTGAGGTTTGAAGCTTTGACTTACCTCCCAGGATTCTCTCGTGATGTCGGATACATCGCCTGTGCTTCCAGTCCGTTCACCCTGCGAAAGAAACAAAACAATTGAAATAAACCGAAAAATGCGCCGGCGCTCCTCCAAACAAACCCACGATAGTTTTCATGGATTTGGGATCTCAAAGTGCATTAACGGACTATAAAATAAACAATTTTCCTTCAACAAATGTTCTGTAAAAAAACTTCCAGCATACCATAAAGTGGACCCAGTTAATAATTGGTATAAGATAACAATTATGTTACAAACTATCATAAATACAACAAGATGAAACCGTTATCTTGAATGATGGGTGCGATAGGGAGATCTCTAAGCTTCGTCGCCAGGTACTGCCACTATCCGCATAGGGTAAACAATAATAGTGTGAATAAAAGGAAGCGACAAAACGTTACACATTTCTTCGATAAGATTGGATATTTAAATATTAGTAATTTTACATTTTTGCGACACATTTAACAAATACATACGTAAACGCCTTAGTTTGCGTTGCTGCGTACTTTCACTTTATACAACACAGACTCACAATGAAAAAGTTTTATAAGCAAGCCCTTGATCAATTATTATATCTTTTCTTTACGGTTACTGCGCTTCGGTACATCCTAACATCAGAATAAATATTTTTTATACATTTGAAGTTCACGACAAGGTTACGCTCGTCATAGTGCCGAGCGAGCCAACAGTTTATATTACACCAAAAAATATTATGAATAATATGAACATACAACACGAAATTGAAGTTGTTTAGATTTTCTTACGGCAATATTTAAGACAGGTTAGTGTATGATTTTTTTGCAATGTCTTATCAATAATATATTTCAGGTCGTACTTAATATGCATATACGCTGCTACCGCTTAAGATGAAAGTTGAAAAGTTCATCTTCAAAGTCACAGCTTATTTATTTATCATATCATTAATAAAAATAAAATTAAAGAGATTAATTTCTCGAAAGGGGTTTGGCATAGTCCTCATCCAAAATATATGTAACTCGCGTCGCACTATGAATCTTGTATATTTCAATTGTGGACATATAGACGAATAAAAAGTGTATTCTAATAAAAGGGTCTAAAACGTCATGTTTTCAAGATATTTGGACCAAAAGATAGCATTTTCGCATGTATTTTATTCAATAAAAATATTGATTTCCTATGTATTCCAGGGCTTTGTACTGATGACCTGGTCGCAGCATTTGTTAATGTTAAGAGCGGAAGTGGACGCCTCATAGTGTGCTCTGCATACCTTGATGGCGATAGGAACGACCCGTCTAAAGAGCTGGCAAAAGTGGTCGAGTATGCTAACGAACACAACGCCGAGCTACTGATCGGGTGTGACGCCAACGCCCATCACACCAACTGGGGCAGCACTGACATTAACGACAGAGGTGAGTTATTACATGAATTTGTCCTCGCAAACTGCTTGCAGATAGGCAATAAAGGTTGTAAACCGACATTTGTGACTAGATCCAGGCAGGAGGTTCTTGATGTAACCTTTTCCACTAACAACCTAGCCAAAAAGATTAGCGGCTGGCACGTTAGTGATGAACCATCTATGTCAGATCATAGACTTATTAAATTCGCACTAAACACGACCAATATGTGTGAAACAGTCACTTTTAGGGATGCAAAAGCCGCAGACTGGAATTTGTACAGACAAAAACTACAGGAAAGGCTTCAGGACATTCCTAAAAATATACGTTCCGTTGAGATACTGGAATATGCTGTTGACCAAGTTACTGAAGCCATTACAACCTCTTTCGAGGAGAGCTGTCCTCTTAAGACCTTTAGGAACAGCAGCATACCATGGTGGAACAAACAGCTCAGTAGACTAAGGGAAGATGCACGTAGGCTGTTTAACAAGGCTAAATCGACCGGGAATTGGGACCGGTATGCAAAAGCCTTGACAGACTACAATAGGGAAATACGAAAGGCGAGGCGACTCTCGTGGAGAAAGTTCTGTGAGGGCGTCATTGGTGCGCCCCAAGGAGCCAGAATCCACAAAGTCTTGGCCAAATCGCCTTCGAAACAACTGGGACTATTAAAGAAACCAGATGGGACTTTCACTGAAACAGCGGAAGAAACCATAGAACTCTTGGCGTCAACGCACTTTCCTGGATCAGTGCCAAACGCCAATGGAATGAATGTTCCTCAAAGCTGCCTCGCTAGGCCTAAAAATGAGGACTGGAGAAGAGCAGCAAGGAACTTCAGGCCAAACAAAGTTGAATGGGCCATTGATTCGTTCAAGGCATTCAAATCAGCTGGGGAGGACGATATCTTTCCGGCGCTCTTGCAGCAGGGGAAAGAAATCCTCATCCCCATCTTAGTAAAGATCTTCAGGGCAAGCTATGCCTGGGGATATATACCAAGCAAATGGACCTCAGTAAAAGTCCGCTTTATTCCAAAGGCTGGAAAGAAGGATTTTTCACAGGCAAATTCCTTCAGACCCATTAGCCTCACCTCATTCCTACTCAAGAGTATGGAAAAGGTCATTGACGTATTTTTAAGGGACGAGCCATTGCGCGAACGTCCCCTACATACAAAGCAACACGCTTATCGTAAAGGAAGGTCCACAGAAACTGCTCTGCTAGAACTAACAGACAGGATCGAAAGGGCCCTTGAAGATAAACAGATAGCCTTATGCGCTTTTCTCGATATTGAGGGAGCTTTCGATAACGTCACTATCGAAACCCTTTCTAGGGGAATGAGTGACAAGAACATTGACAGCACGACCATCCGCTGGATCGAAAGCATGCTTCTTCATAGAACTGTAAACGTCAGTTTACACGGAGCTACTAGAGGTTTCAAGATAACAAGAGGATGCCCACAGGGGGGTGTACTATCGCCCCTATTGTGGTCACTTGTTGTCGATCAACTATTGATTGAAGCCTCTCAAAAGGACCTGGATATACAGGGCTATGCTGACGATGTGGTGGCATGCGTGATAGGCCCCTGTCAGAGCACTGTATCATCCATACTTCAAAGGTCTCTCAATGTCATCAATAAATGGTGCACTGAGAACAGTCTGTCGGTAAACCCGAACAAAACAATAATAGTCCCTTTTACTAGGAAGCGTAAGTTAGACAAACTTAAAACGCCTACTATTAAGGGAACTCCCATACCATTTTCCACGGAAGCCAAATATTTGGGCGTTACAATCGACCAAAAACTGACGTGGAATACACACATAGATAATGTGATCCAAAAGGCCAAAATTGCCTTAGGAATCTGCTGTCGTTTAGCGGGTGCAAGGTGGGGCCTAAACCCCAAGACTGCCCTGTGGATGTATACTGCCATAGTCAGGCCGATTATAACGTATGCCTGTGTAGTATGGTGGAAAAAAGCAACTCAAACGACAGTTATAAACAAGCTAACTAGTCTGCAAAGATTAGCGTGCCTTATGGCAACGGGGGCCATGTCTACAACACCAGGAGCAGCACTCAATGCTCTGCTTAACCTACCGCCACTTCACTTGTTTATTGTGAAGGAGGCGAAAGCGGGGATCTATAGAGTGGGCAACACTGGTAAAGTAGCTTGGCACTCTCAAGCACTGAGATCTTTACATGAATCAGTGCTTGAACTCAAACAACTTGCAATGACATCTGATGCCATGCTTCCACTCTGTAACTTCACTAGAAATTACTCAGTAGAACTACCTAGCAGAGAGATGTGGTCTGATGACCAAAGCTCCTGTAAGGCTGGAAGCCTAGTCTGGTTCACGGACGGCTCCAAAATGGGTCATGACGTAGGCTGTGGTATATATGGCGTGAGACCAAGAGTCAACCTTAGTGTTAATCTTGGTAAGTACGCCACAATATTCCAGGCAGAGGTCTATGCCATTATAGAATGTGCAGAAACCAACCGCCAACGAAACTACACAAATCAGACCATCTATATCTTTTCAGATAGCCAAGCAGCACTTAACGCCATAAACTCGAATGTAATACGATCGAAACTGGTAAAAGACTGCGTAGACAAACTGAATGAACTGGGACATAAGAATAAAATTATTCTGAAATGGGTCCCTGGTCATTCAGGCATCATCGGTAATGAAAAAGCCGACGAGCTTGCTAGAACTGGAGCGCAAGGTCAACAGATCGGCCCAGAACCTTTCTGCGGGATCTCAAAAAACCAGGCTATGCAACTCCTTAAAGACAATCTCTTGGACGAGTCGAGGAAATTCTGGCTAAAACAGCCAGGACTGAGACACTCCAAAGCCTTGGTAGAAGGCTACTCGCAAAGACGGACGAATGAGCTTATACAACTCAGTAGATTGAACGTCAGCGCGACTGTTAGAACCTTAACTGGACACTGCAAATTAAACAGACACCTATTTCATATGAAATTGAGTGATACTGACATCTGCAGATATTGTAATGAGGAGCAGGAAACGCCCAAGCACCTCTTATGTGATTGTGGACCTCTAATCCACAAGCGTAGTATCCATCTGGGACGACACGTTATCGACCCGGAGGAAATAAAAACTCTTAAAACCAGGAAGATACTAGACTTCCTGGAAGCCGCTGGGCTCAAAGAGTTACTATAATTAGGTGGCGAGTTACAATAGATCTTTTAGGTCGCAGTGACTACAGCCTCATCTTGAGCTGCATAGCCCCTAACACTCAAATAATAATAATAGCATTTTCGCACTGTTGCCATCTTTTTGAACAAATATATCTAAAATGGGACGTTTAAGGATCTAATATTTAGACCCTTAAATTACATAAAAATATTGTTCGTCTATATGTCTGCAATAGCTATAGATGATCGAAGGTCTGCAATAAAAATATACAAGTTTCATAGTGCGATGCAAGTTTCGAATTTTCGGACGAGGACCATAGTCCTATAGTAGCATACCACACTCCAATATAAGGAATAGTTTGTTTTTTTTTTTAAATTTGAGATTTTTGCATTCACAATGCTATTTTTACACAATACTAAATAATATACTAGAAAAAATACGACTCGCACCAGATCAATACTCAGACGGGAATCGAACCCGCGACCTTTGGATATCCGGTCCAATGCTCTGACCGCTGAGCTACCGAGTCACTAGTGACATCGCCGAATTTCTTCTAGTATATCCTACTCTTACGCTGCAAGCCAGCGTTATTTCACCAATGTGAGGAATTACCTCGACATTCAATTGAAATATCTTTCCAGATATTTGGCAATCGATTAAGATGAAATAGCTATATAATTTTTAAATTTGAGATTTTTGCATTCACAATGCTATTTTTACACAATACTAAATAATATACTAGAAAAAATACGACTCGCACCAGACTCGCACATTGGTGAAATAACGCTGGCTTGCAGCGTAAGAGTAGGATATACTAGAAGAAATTCGGCGATGTCACTAGTGACTCGGTAGCTCAGCGGTCAGAGCATTGGACCGGATATCCAAAGTTCGCGGGTTCGATTCCCGTCTGAGTATTGATCTGGTGCGAGTCGTATTTTTTCTAGTATATTATTTAGTATTGTGTAAAAATAGCATTGTGAATGCAAAAATCTCAAATTTAAAAATTATATAGCTATTTCATCTTAATCGATTGCCAAATATCTGGAAAGATATTTCAATTGAATGTCGAGGTAATTCCTCACATTGGTGAAATAACGCTGGCTTGCAGCGTAAGAGTAGGATATACTAGAAGAAATTCGGCGATGTCACTAGTGACTCGGTAGCTCAGCGGTCAGAGCATTGGACCGGATATCCAAAGGTCGCGGGTTCGATTCCCGTCTGAGTATTGATCTGGTGCGAGTCGTATTTTTTCTAGTATATTATTTAGTATTGTGTAGGAATAGTTTGTTTCGTATGGGAATTGTCATAATTTTCTTCTTTGACTCTCACCTTCTGTCCTGGTTTGGCCTCATCGTCATCCCACTCAGTGTCGCTGTCGATGAGCTCGTAGCCCTGCGCGGTGACGTCACCCAGCGGTCCATACCGATCCGGTACCCAGTGGGTTAGGAACTTGAATAAATCATCCACCCTATAACAATAGAAACTTGTGAGAACTAAAAAAGGTGAACACATTCAAGGATAAAGAGGTATAGAGTGAAGTAAAAAAAATAACAAAAAAGAAAGGCTTGAAAGTTTGAGATCGGTACAGGATCTTTTTTATTTATTTACTTATTTCTTTATTTAGACATTTTTAGGCAAAAAGTCATTACACGGCACAAATTATTCTTACTCTGTAACACTTTCGTCGTACTGGTAAGCCATTGGTAAAAACATGCACATAATTTGGTTCACTTGTAAAATATTGAACGCATATTCCAAAGCCCCTTTTGTTGTTTTACTACTGTTTTTCTCGATAAACATCCAATGACTGATTGCGCATTAAGCAAGCTGATACTATATAAAAAACTTCGAGACTGATATGGGAATTATAATGACACATACATTATAGAACAATGTCTTTTGAATGACAATAGTTTTATCTATCTCATTTTATTCGGAAGTTGTTTACTTGACCTATAAAAATCTGTCACGATTATCTTTCGGATAAAATCTACTATAGCACTTGTACTATTATGTATTCTGTGCTAGCTATTAGCCCCTAAAACGACAAAATAGCCTTTTGCTTTAAATCATTTACATTTTAAAATAATCGAAATGAGCATTTTCACTATAAAGTATGGTAACTATAAATCGTTAAAATTAATCTGCGTTAACTTAACACTACAAAACTCTTTAAAAACCTCTCTATAAATAAACAGAATTGAGTCATATCATAAGACCAAATGTTACGTTTTCTTTGTACAAGAACTCGACGATTCGCTTGACTTTCATACATGTTCCAGTGTTCCTATTTGACTTAAATGAAGTGACCGCATCTTTGCGCGCCCATCGTTGGCATTTTTCTATCGCACAAGTGTCGATATGTAGAGCGCGAGATGTTGGGCCTAACGCAATCTCTCTCGCCCATATGTAGAGCGCGAGATGTTCGCCTAACGCAATCTCTCTCGCCCATATGTAGAGCGCGAGATGTTGGGCCTAACGCAATCTCTCTCGCCGATATGTAGAGCGCGAGATGTTGGGCCTAACGCAATCTCTCTCGCCGATATGTAGAGCGCGAGATGTTGGGCCTAACGCAATCTCTCTCGCCGTTATGTAGAGCGCGAGATGTTGGGCCTAACGCAATCTCTCTCGCCGATATGTAGAGCGCGAGATGTTGGGCCTAACGCAATCTCTCTCGCCCATATGTAGAGCGCGAGATGTTGGGCCTAACGCAATCTCTCTCGCCGATATGTAGAGCGCGAGATGTTGGGCCTAACGCAATCTCTCTCGCCGATATGTAGAGCGCGAGATGTTGGGCCTAACGCAATCTCTCTCGCCGATATGTAGAGCGCGAGATGTTGGGCCTAACGCAATCTCTCTCGCCGTTATGTAGAGCGCGAGATGTTGGGCCTAACGCAATCTCTCTCGCCGATATGTAGAGCGCGAGATGTTGGGCCTAACGCAATCTCTCTCGCCGATATGTAGAGCGCGAGATGTTGGGCCTAACGCAATCTCTCTCGCCGATATGTAGAGCGCGAGATGTTGGGCCTAACGCAATCTCTCTCGCCCATATGTAGAGCGCGAGATGTTGGGCCTAACGCAATCTCTCTCGCCAATATGTAGAGCGCGAGATGTTGGGCCTAACGCAATCTCTCTCGCCGATATGTAGAGCGCGAGATGTTGGGCCTAACGCAATCTCTCTCGCCGATATGTAGAGCGCGAGATGTTGGGCCTAACGCAATCTCTCTCGCCGATATGTAGAGCGCGAGATGTTGGGCCTAACGCAATCTCTCTCGCCGTTATGTAGAGCGCGAGATGTTGGGCCTAACGCAATCTCTCTCGCCGATATGTAGAGCGCGAGATGTTGGGCCTAACGCAATCTCTCTCGCCGATATGTAGAGCGCGAGATGTTGGGCCTAACGCAATCTCTCTCGCCGATATGTAGAGCGCGAGATGTTGGGCCTAACGCAATCTCTCTCGCCGATATGTAGAGCGCGAGATGTTGGGCCTAACGCAATCTCTCTCGCCGATATGTAGAGCGCGAGATGTTGGGCCTAACGCAATCTCTCACGCCGATATGTAGAGCGCGAGATGTTGGGCCTAACGCAATCTCTCTCGCCGATATGTAGAGCGCGAGATGTTGGGCCTAACGCAATCTCTCTCGCCGATATGTAGAGCGCGAGATGTTGGGCCTAACGCAATCTCTCTCGCCGTTATGTAGAGCGCGAGATGTTGGGCCTAACGCAATCTCTCTCGCCGATATGTAGAGCGCGAGATGTTGGGCCTAACGCAATCTCTCTTGCCGATATGTGTGCGCAGATGCGCTAAATAGGTACACGTATTTTGCAATCTCGTTCCAGAGGTAGAGGGCGAAAGTTTTTAAGGGAGCAAATAAATAAAAAAAATATCTTTTTGTAATAATGGTAACATGGGATTTTGTTGTTCCTTATTATCCCAGAGTTCTATCGAACGACTGAAAATGCCTTAAATTACACTCAGATTTTTTATTTCGTAGAATTCTGACAGCTGTCATTCGATATTAAAAAAAAATCATAACATCTTAAAAGTCTGTCCCCACATATCCGGGCCGTGGACGTTTCAGGGGCCCAAGTTCCGTTGGTCGTGCTAATATTCTGTATATAAAACAAATATAACTTCGTCATCGGCGGCTTCGTGCAGGATCCGGAGATCAAAATACGTTGGTCCTTTAAGTAGAACATAGAGACGCCCAACATAGCTTGGGCCCCGGACACGGCACGGCCCGGATATGTGGGGATAGACCTTAATATACCAGAAAGTCCAACCTTATGTAATGACAGAATTCTACGGAACAAAAAATCAGGGTTTCCAAATGTCGTGACTTATTAAAGCTAAACAAAAAAAGGAGATGCAAGCACTGACCTGTTCCTGGGCACCCCGAACCAGTACTCGGGCTTCATGCGCTTGCGGCCGTAGGACATGAGCGGCGTGGTGCGCGGCAGCGGGCGGCCCGCCGGCTTGCCCATGCGCAGCCGCAGGTACAGCGGCGGGTCGTCGCTAGGCCGCGCCGGACGCGGTATTAGCTCTGACACGACAATATAGCTCTAATCTAAAGGCCGTATACTCAAAAGCTTCTATCGTTTGCGTATTTGGCCGTAAGGCCCGTATTTATAAACCGCTCTCGACGTTGAGAGCTATCATGAGATCACCCACTACTGAAAATCTGCCAGGTGCCCCGGATCTGTTAATAATGATAGAATGGCACACTAACAAAAAGGATTTCGTCGCTGTTTCTATAAGAGCATCTGAAATATGATCTCAAGATAGCTCTCATCGTTGAGAGCGGTTTATAAATACGGGCCTTAACATCATGACAATAAGAACTATACTTAAAGGCTTCATGAAAAGATATTAAATGACGATATTGTTCCAAAGTAGTTTTGCTAAGTACCAATTTTGGGGTAAAATTTTGCAATTTTTGACCAATGCAAATAATAGTTACGACATCACATTTTATGATTGTAGTATTGTTAAGTTTGTATAGAACAAAAAATCTTTAATTGAGCGTTTCTTATCTTTTACAGTTTGTTTAGAACAAGAAATATTTAATTAGAGCGTTTCCTATCTTTTACAAAATATCTGTTATATTTTATTATGTAAGACGGGGAAGACATACATGATTGGTTAAGGCTTAAAACTACATAACTCACTATCAAATGACGCAAACAGATCAGGCATGTCGTCTACTGAGACCATGCTGCGGTAGTCGAGCCGCGGCTGCGTATTAGAGCTCGTCGATGACGTCGACTTGGTGTGCGACCGCCCGAATCCGCCCAGCGAACTGCGCCTGCGCAGAGTGCCATGATTAGTGACTTGTATTGATACAATTTATAAAACAAAGCACAGTTGCATTTGCCTGAATGTAACATCAACAGGAAAAAAAATGTAATTTAAAAGTTACAGCCGACAATAAAGCCTACCTTATACATACAGTAGGTAACTTACAGAGTTTTATTACAAGTGTAAAACCCATTGATTAAGCTTTGTGCATGAACATAAATTAAAAACATGTTCGACATGTACTGTACATGGTATTTTACAAAACCTTACTTCGCACTTTATAGGTCTTATTGATAGATATAGGTACATAAATATCTAAAGGTTAAATGGATAACAATACTCGCCTTAAACATTTAACGTTAACAACACATCAAAATACCTCCCTCATAATCCATTGGGCTCAATGAAATAAAAACAATATCAACTCTACAGGGTTAAAACAGTGTCTGTAATTGTTTTATACACAAAAACGTTAGGTTTAAGATAGTCTTAATTATTACCTATACTAAACATATAAGGCTTACTCAAACAGACAGCATTAAAGCTAGCATGCTAAATATTTAAAACGAAACGACATTAATACATGGTGCCCACAAGATTAACGCTTGTGTGAGATGGAAATGAGCGATGAAAATCTGAGAATCACTAAAAACATCTTAAGACAATGTTAGTACAATATCAATGAAACGAGCTACATGAAATCGCCATAAAAATGTTACAGAACTGAACTAAACAAGGGAAAGTCACTAAATCTCTTCTGAGATTCCTCTATTCCTTACCTAACACTTACACGACATACATGCTATTGGAAAATTTTTTTCGCGGGATAGCAAAAACGAATTTCGTATTAGATAAGTTAACAGTTTAGTTACACAGAAACTCAGCACCTAAACTATCAGCCCCCTGACCACCGAAAAACGATATATATCGCGTGATATAGCGTTTTATCGGCACTCAACTGTCAAAAACCATTGTCTTTTGACAGTTAAACGTGATAAATCGCTTTATCATATCGCGTTTCAGTGGTCATGCTTGGGGGGCTGGTGCTATCTGTAGTAATTCTTAGTGAGTGAAAAGGTAGTAAAGGCGAGGCCAGTTCACGATCTGATGAAAAGTCTGATTTTTGAACATCCAATGTGCAGAACTGATGTAAAATTCTACTTCACAAAAATTACTGTAGACTGAAAAAGAAACAAAGAAGCAAAGTAACCGACCGTAAAGAACAGAATATTGCAAAATGGCATGGTAACTCTGTAAAAAAATCCTGAATAACACCATAAAAACTTATAAAAATAAATTTCAAATCGTCAGATTTCGTAATTTTCAACGACAGTGATATGATTTTTTATGCAAAAAGGATAGCTTTTTTATCGATCTAACACAATAACCGAGTACATTTTTAATAAATGATCCAGTATTTCAGAAATCAATAAAAATGTACTAAAATTCGTCAAATTTCTGGCGAAGCGTCAATTAAAGTTATGCGATATTCAACCTTAATCTAAAGACATAGTGAAAGAGTAAATTTCGTGAACTGGCCTCGCCTTAAGCAGTAGCGATAAGTTTTAGAAAACATCTCCAACCGCACTTACTTTTTAATGTTTAATTTTATTTATTCCTTAAAAGAAAGAGGTTCTTCTTCTTTAATAAAGACAAGGTTTACCAGAAAAAATCGAAATTCGTAAATGCATGCGAAACAGACAAAGTGGGTGGGCTAATATAACAAATAGACGGGTAACAGAGAAGAGTGATTACAAACATATGGCTGAACAATTTGCCATAGCGATGACACAACTTTCTAACTTTCCAATATGATTAGGTTACGCCACGTGTAGTATTTATTCCTCTTTCATTAAGATTTACCAATAAACAACAAATACTTTTATTGATCAAATTATCTATATACATACATATTTATAATATAGTATAGAGAATTGTGCCCTTCTTGTTTCGGCATATCGTCATCGTTACTCTGTTGCTAATAATAATTCTCGATTGAAATCTATTGAAACCGCAGTTACAGCGCTCGCTGCTTTAAGTAAGATAGTTGTCACATTGGTTTTTACTAAAGCAGCTATGTAACTGCGATTTCTGTCAGAGTTGATTGTAACAAAGTTACAAAATCAGGGGGCGGGGGATACCGGGATAGCACCCCTTTCATTAATAGCTGCATTACTACAGCGATTATCATTATCACACTAACGACAGACAACGCGCGCGGCGACGGAGGCTCAGATTTCAAAATAATTTTGAACAGAAAGTTAAAAAGTGTTGCATCGCTATAGCGTTGGGTTGGCAGGCGCAAGTCCGCACGTACCCGCTGCCGAGCGCGTCTTGCGGCGCCTCCTCAGACGGCGTCTTACTCAGGAACAGGCCCGTTCCGAACTCTACTAAATTCATGGGCGAGCTACGTCCACGATAGCATCCACGGGAGCAAGGGAAACGATCGCACAGGTTAATTTTTTAGCGAGTTTTGAGTGTCGTGTCGTGACTCGTGTTTGTTAGTAATGAGCTTCTGGTTATTTTTTTTAAGTCGTAGCGTACACACGATGACAACTTTGCGTCGCCGGACGAAGTTTACTTTTGACTGGCCCGCTTCCCTCACAACCCTATCGAAGATGTTAGAATGCCGACCCAACTGGCAACGCAAAATTGTCATCATCACAATAATAAAGTTGCGAATAGTATTTTTTTACCACGAGTATACAAATGTTAATGAATGTGTGATTTACGTAAATTATACAAATGTGGGTATGTCGAATGAGACTAGTCAACTTCGTTACGTTCTACCGACATGACGTGACAGCTGCGCGCGATTCGATCAATCTACGTCTGCGGCCCAGTTTCAAATACTAGCATGTAGCATGTTCACGGAACGTGTCTCAAGATTACATTAAACTGTAAGATTACTGGGCTTGGTGACTGGTAAATTAAATAATGTATTCTCAATACATTTTATGCATTGAGACACGCCACGTAGGTTTCCTCAACGTAGCGTGTGCAGCCTTTGTCGAGTCTGTATTACGTGACAGCGTTTGCTTAGCAATATTGTACCTTAAAGCTTAGCATTAGCATTGGATTCCGATCGTCATACCTGTTGAATACTTTGGAAAAGACGCTGGTGGAGTTGTGGCTGTCCGCAGAGTTGGGGAGCGAGTCTGACTGAGAGCCGTGCGCCGGCGCGCCTTCGCCGGTCAGACCTTCCACCCACGATAGCGGGTACGACAGACGTTTCAACATCTGTAATGAAAATCAATTTGTACTTTCTGGAAACAAAGATTTGTGGAATTGTAGAACATGCGTATTCAACTGTACATTTAATGATGACTTGAAAATCTGTCGAATTGGAAATTAGGGCACACCCCGAACACTCCATACAACCGCACCATTATAAACAGATGACGTCAGATGACGTTTTTGTACACGCACAACTGTGTGTGCTAGGTAAGTCTAGGGCTACCGTGCAGTTTGTACTGTACGAGGCGTTCAATTTATAATTCGAACTTTTTGATAAATAAAGTTACGACGAATTGCTTTGAATTTCAAAATATTTAATTTCAGACTAAACACGACTAAACGAGCATACGATTCGGCACACGAACTCGCGCGGTGAGGTGAGGTAATTGATTCTGGGGCGGGGCGGAGTGTCCTTTCTGTACGGTAGTACTTATATCTATTCTGTGATTAGGGGTTTAATTTAACAAACTTAAAAAAAAAACAATCTACGTATTTTTTTTAGTATCTTGATTTTGCGATTCTCATTATTTCACTGACAATTTATCCAACATGATATTATTTTTATAAAGGCCACAGGATAATATAAAAAACCTACCTTATTTTTCTTATCGGGTTTCGTTGCATCTTCCTTCTGCGTATTACCGTCGAGCGAGAAAGAGACAGCAGCTGGTTTTCTAGGCGCTCTCTCGTTCTCGCCGAATGGGGGGGCGGATAGAGGGGGCTCAGCTCGCGGCAGGCACACTGGGGGCACCCACTCCGCTGATAGGACGATATCCGCGTCGCTGTATACCTGGATTATAAACAAATTAGACTTAATCAGCGCGCCTTAAGGTCACTTTTTCGTAAGGAGGAAGTAAACTCGATTGAGCGCCTCATTTGTTATAACGAGACGAAGGATTCAATATAATGATTATTTATTGGGTGGCTAAGTTTCGGGATTCTTAGCTACTCGATGGCATTTGTTTTCTGAGTTGCATACGTCAAATTTAAAACTTAGTGTCCGGTGTTTACTTCTGCATAATTTAGCTGATTTATTACAACATTATTTAAACTTAGAACGTAACTTATTACTTATACAACACGGAACTTATCCAAAAAAGAAAATTTCGATAGCCAAAACCTGACACAAATAATAGAAGACGAAGAGTAAAGATAGTCAGTTAACACGATATATTGCTGACTTAAGGTAGACAATAATAGTTTTACATACTCTGCTTGTTTTAATGTTGGCAGTAAGCTAACTGTTTGAGAACCTTTTATAGAGGATTTAAAGCATGGGCGTAGGTAGATAAAAAGGGAAAAAACTGAATGATCAATTCAGCTTGTAAGGACAGAAGAGTTACACACATGAAACCTTCTACCATAACAATAACAGTTATTCCCTTCCGTGACATCACTAGAAGTCCTCCACAGAAGAGTACCGAAAGTATCTTCTTATTCACCTCATGGCAAGAAGAATCCGACATATCGTCATCGCTGTACGCAATATGGAACCAATGAAGAAAATTGTTTTCGTAAGTGACGTCACAGTCCCAGTCGTATAACAGTTCCGGTTCTGCCGCCTCGTATATGGTGTCTGGTAGAATGTCGTGGTAGTAGTCGTCTTGGTCTACTAGCATTATGTGATGGAAATGGTGGTGGTGTTCCTATAAAAACATGCGTGTTAAAGTAGTTGAAAATTATGCACCAAATGTAATTTTTAAGACATGACCATTTTAATCGCGATGACAATTACAAACCTTTAAAGCTGCATTTTGCGATTTTAAAGTGAAATGAAGTACATGCATGCAGAAGGTATGTGTGTGTCTTCTTGTCAATAGCTTCAAGCATTCCGACTTTCCGAGGGTGTTGTACAAGGAGACTAACCCCTCTAGCACTTTAGACATAAATCATACCTTTTTGGCGTTAGTCGTGAGTTCGTGACGTGCAGTACAGGGTCGCGGATGTTAATGTCAGAGTCGTGGTACGGTCAGCAATAAAAATCGCTTAACGCTTTGGTACTTTGTCAAAGCAACTTTTTTAACAGGTGTTTCACGATTCGAAACATTAGTCAAAAAAGTTACTAAGACAAAGTACTAAAGTGTTAAGCAATTTTCGTTGCTGACCGTACAACAGTTTGACGAGATACTGCGCGTCGTCGGCGGGCGCTTTAATTGAGCTTAAAGCGGGAACTACACTAGTCCGACTTGGGCCACGTATACGCCGATCTGGTTGCGCCCAATAATGTTCTCTATGGGCGCGTCATAAGACATACTTTCCGTTGCGTCGTGTAACGTGGTATCGTGTCGCAAGGCGTGAATACACGTGGATTTAGTGTAGCTTTAAACGACCAGCCTCTATGTAAGTAAAATGTATGGGGACCGACGCGCCCAGATCGGCGTACGTGGCTCTCGTCGGCGTAATGTATTTTCCGCTTCATACTTGGGCATGAGAGTGAGGCATCGATCTCAAACCTGCTTCACCCTGATAGTTGTCAGAGGAAGTGATGTGATGTAGGTGAACCGTGTATATTAAAGAACTAGTTAGCCTAAGCCCCGTATTTATAAACCGCTCTTAACGTTGAGAACTATCTTGATATTATATTTGAGATGTTGATTGACAGCATCTCAAGTATGATCTCAAGATAGCTCTTAACGTTGAGAGTAGTTCATAAATACGAGCCTAAAAGATGTGGAGAAAGTTAAGAGTGTTGCTGCGCTACACTAGCGCCGCCAATGGAAAAAAAATCGTAGTGCTTAAATAAAGACAAAATTGTGAATTGTGTTCTTCTAGTGTACTCCAAAGGAGCTTTGTTGTACTTTTTATCGTTTAAACAATATTTTATAACCTGTCGTTTAGTTGTCGTTTAGTTTATTGCTAAAAGTTGCCACTTTTAGCAATAAAACTTCATTAAACTAAACGACAGACTAGAAAATATATTTTAAGCGATGAAAAGTACCACAAATCCTATTCGGAGTACACTAGAAGAACACAATACACAATTTCGTCTTTATTTAAGCACTATGTTTTTTTTTCAATTGGCGGCGCTAGTGTAGCGCATAAACGCTCATAAAGCATTTCAGACATAAATAATACCTTTTTGGCGTTAGTCGTGACGTGCAGTACAGGGTCGCGGATGTCGATGCCAGAGTCGTGGTACGACAGTTTGACGAGATACTGCGCGTCGTCGGCGGGCGCGTCGGGAATGTCGGCAATGTCGGGCGCGTCGGAAACGTTGGGCGCGTCGTCGCCCGCAGTGCTGTCCACTCTAGAACGAGTGCCGCTCACTTCGAGGCTGTCTTCTTTGGTTTGATCGGTGGAGGATACCTGTTGACAATGACGATCAACGAGGTCTTTAGTTAAATATGTAGTGTTACAGTCACATCAAAACCAATTATTTCAGTGAAAGAATTATCGAAATTGGATCAAAAATGACGAAGTTAGAGAGATTTTCGTGCAGAGGTCGTTTTCGTAAAGTGAGGACGTCAAACGTGCGAGGATTTAAATCAGGAAACTTTTTACTTATAACATTTTTGATCCGATTTTCGACAACGCCACAAGAGAAACTTGTCGTCTCAGACGGTTTTGGTTGCAGATAGTGTGGATGAACTAATCATGCTTTAGTCACGAGTTAAATGGATAAGGTAGTGGACTCTTTTTGCAGTTTATGACGGAAGTGTACAAACCTCGCTTCCTTGGTCAATAGACATCCTGTCTTTGCTGGGGATGGCCCAATGATGGTCCAGTAAAGATTTCCGCCTATCTTCAGTAGTTTGTTGCTGTAAGAATAGTTTTTATTTTTAACCGACTTCGAAAAAAGGAGGAGGTTATTAACGAAACTATAGAACGGAGTAGAATAATATTTTATAAGAAGCAAACTATATATTATATTTCATGCTGTTTAAGTGCATTTTTATATTACTAGGCACGGATCTTGAGCGCTGAGGAAAAGATCGAGAGTGATTGATGCTGAGCTTAGGCGCGGGTTCCGTTCCAATTACGTGATTTGTTACTGACGCGACGCAAAATCGTAATTCGATATCTTCGGTGAATCTACCATGCGCAAAGCGATTTTTAATCTAACCCAGCGCTCAAATTCTGAGCCGGCGCCTATAGTAGTGCAGTAATAGTCACCTGCAGCGCGGTGGGCGTCACGAGGTCTTGCTCGAACGCCTTGGGGAAGCCAGCGCCCCCACGCTCGTCGGCCTCTCTGCACTCAGCGCCTATAGTGGTGCAGTAATAGTCACCTGCAGCGCGGTGGGCGCCACGAGGTCGCGCTCGAACGCCTTGGGGAAGCCAGCGCCCCCACGCTCGTCGGCCTCTCTGCACTCAGCGCCTATAGTGGTGCAGTAATAGTCACCTGCAGCGCGGTGGGCGTCACGAGGTCGCGCTCGAACGCCTTGGGGAAGCCAGCGCCCCCACGCTCGTCGGCCTCTCTGCACTCAGCGCCTATAGTGGTGCAGTAATAGTCACCTGCAGCGCGGTGGGCGTCACGAGGTCTTGCTCGAACGCCTTGGGGAAGCCAGCGCCCCCACGCTCGTCGGCCTCTCTGCACTCAGCGCCTATAGTGGTGCAGTAATAGTCACCTGCAGCGCGGTGGGCGTCACGAGGTCTTGCTCGAACGCCTTGGGGAAGCCAGCGCCCCCACGCTCGTCGGCCTCTCTGCACTCAGCGCCTATAGTGGTGCAGTAATAGTCACCTGCAGCGCGGTGCGCGTCACGAGGTCGCGCTCGAACGCCTTGGGGAAGCCAGCGCCCCCACGTTCGTCGGCCTCTCTGCACTCAGCGCCTATAGTGGTGCAGTAATAGTCACCTGCAGCGCGGTGGGCGTCACGAGGTCGCGCTCGAACGCCTTGGGGAAGCCAGCGCCCCCACGCTCGTCGGCCTCTCTGCACTCAGCGCCTATAGTGGTGCAGTAATAGTCACCTGCAGCGCAGTGGGCGTCACGAGGTCTTGCTCGAACGCCTTGGGGAAGCCAGCGCCCCCACGCTCGTCGGCCTCTCTGCACTCAGCGTCTATAGTGGTGCAGTAATAGTCACCTGCAGCGCGGTGGGCGTCACGAGGTCGCGCTCGAACGCCTTGGGGAAGCCAGCGCCCCCACGCTCGTCGGCCTCTCTGCACTCAGCGCCTATAGTGGTGCAGTAATAGTCACCTGCAGCGCGGTGCGCGTCACGAGGTCGCGCTCGAACGCCTTGGGGAAGCCAGCGCCCCCACGCTCGTCGGCCTCTCTGCACTCAGCGCCTATAGTGGTGCAGTAATAGTCACCTGCAGCGCGGTGGGCGTCACGAGGTCGCGCTCGAACGCCTTGGGGAAGCCAGCGCCCCCACGCTCGTCGGCCTCTCTGCACTCAGCGCCTATAGTGGTGCAGTAATAGTCACCTGCAGCGCGGTGGGCGTCACGAGGTCGCGCTCGAACGCCTTGGGGAAGCCAGCGCCCCCACGCTCGTCGGCCTCTCTGCACTCAGCGCCTATAGTGGTGCAGTAATAGTCACCTGCAGCACGGTGGGCGTCACGAGGTCGCGCTCGAACGCCTTGGGGAAGGCAGCGCCCCCACGGTCGTCGGCCTCTCTGCACTCAGCGCCTATAGTGGTGCAGTAATAGTCACCTGCAGCGCGGTGGGCGTCACGAGGTCGCGCTCGAACGCCTTGGGGAAGGCAGCGCCCCCACGCTCGTCGGCCTCTCTGCACTCAGCGCCTATAGTGGTGCAGTAATAGTCACCTGCAGCGCGGTGGGCGTCACGAGGTCGCGCTCGAACGCCTTGGGGAAGGCAGCGCCCCCACGCTCGTCGGCCTCTCTGCACTCAGCGCCTATAGTGGTGCAGTAATAGTCACCTGCAGCGCGGTGGGCGTCACGAGGTCGCGCTCGAACGCCTTGGGGAATGCAGCGCCCCCACGCTCGTCGGCGTCGGCGGAGAGCGGCCTCTCTTCTCCGCCGCCATCACCGCCTTCTTCCCCGCCCGCTGCCTGCAGCTCGGGGAAGGTTTCATCCTGAACATACAACAAGAACTGTTAGGGCATATTCACTTATAGCTGACGGTAGCTGTCGCGACGCCAGCGTCCGTTTTTGTGTTTATATTTCAATACGCGGAGGCACGGACGACTAATAAACGTTACGCTGGCAGATCGTCAGCAGCGGATCACTATATGCTAAATGTGAATACTTCTTAAAGTGCAAGCAATTCTATCCCGCGATAGCTATAATAGGCATGATGACTATTTTTTTTATTTTATGTTACATAAATTACCTCTCAAAAAAAGAAACATTGTTAAAAGATTTATTTATTACCTAAGATAGGTTTTATCACTAAAAGTAAATTTTTAACGCGCCCCTCACGAGTCAAATCACTAAACGATAAGTATCTTAATGTCTTCGTGCCACCCACCGCAGGTAAAAATTATACACGTAATAGATTTCTAATCAGAAGTATAAATAAATATAATGATGATTATTGTAATCTTGACATGGTTGATTCAGAAGTGGATATTTTCAGTAACTCTTTACCTAAATTTAAACGTTTAATATGTGCAAACCTTAATACACAAAACGACTAATGTGTACCTACTACTGAAGTGTAAATTAGTTACTTACTACTGTTTTGTTTTTCGTTAAGTATTATATATATAACTTGTCCGAATAATCATCCTTATCGGCACTATAGGTCTGTTATAGCTAGTAATATAGATATAAGTGCTTTTGTTTGAATGACTGTTTGTTGCCAAAAAAAGAATAAAGAATAAAAGAATTAATTCGCTAGCATGAAAACTGCCCGAGATATCACAATGTGAAATGCACACAAATGGACTCGCTCAAAAACGCTCCATACTAATGGCTTCCTAGTTCTGACGTCACGAATAAGTAGTTTGTATGCAACGCGTAGGAAATTTGTTCGGCAGCTATATTATTAAATATTGTGTTTATCAAAATAGTTTCTTAGACAAATTTGCTATACATTTTACGGACTAATTAAAGGTATCATTTATTTTAATAAATTTAATACTTTTTAAATGGACTTGTCCACCCAACTTTAAAGGGTCATAAAATAAATAATATGCAATATATAAAACCAAGAGGTATACAAGCTACTCTAAAAGTTTAATATGTTTACGATTTTTATTAGTATTTCGTTATTTTATTCATTAGTCATCATCCCTATTCTCTACAATGACCTGATATAATTTGTCTCCGCACACAGTGCACTTGTTTCGTTTGCACAGATGTTAGCATCTTTGTAGCGCGAAGGCAACATAATAATATGAGCGTGCAAACGAGATAAGTAATATTATTGTACAAAATTTTCTCTATTCGGTGACCGCACTATACACAAAACACCCAAACTAAAAACTACAGAACATATTTCAATCCACGAATACTTACTTTGACTAGAAGTGAATCTTTTCCAGGTGAATGGTCTGACTTATTCATGTAGTAGATTTCAGCCTGCTCGGCTCTGAAATACAAAACAATTGAATGAGTATTAAGTTTTAATTTAATTAAGTTCATAGTAGAATCTAAACTCAGAATTAAAACCATTGAGCTTGTTGTCCCCGATTAGGTTTATTCCCATCTGCCCCCTTCGAGCTTTGCCACTGGGGTGGTGGTTGGCTAACCCACCCCGATGGCAAGCTCTAATGTGGCAGATGGAAAAAGCTAGGTGCAATTGACCACCAGGGTGGTAAACGCCACCTATTAGTGCCAACCACCACCCCGGTGGCAAAACTGATGGGAATAAAGGGCTGATTTGACTCCAAAGAGAAGTCTATAAGCGAAAACAGACAACTTTGAAAATACTTACTTGTGCGCGTTATGGTTGTCGGGCCCGTGCGTGCGCATGTGCGCGATGTCGTAGAATATGGCGGCGTTGACGACGTACTCCATGGGCGCGATGACGCCGTACGACTCGGGCCCGTGCTCCATCACCAGCGTGTCCGACACGTTCGGGTCGAACATCACTGCGTTTGGGGTCACTAACAGCACGCCTGATACGACGCCCTGCAATCGTGAAGCGAGAAATAGTACCACACCTCGGACACTCCATACAAGCGCTCCACTATAAACAGATGACGTTCTTGTACACGCGCAACTGTGTGTGTAACTCTAGGACTACCGTGCAGTTTGTACTGTATGAGGCGTTCAATTCATAATTCGAACTTTTTGGTAAATAAAGTTACGACGCATTGCTTTGACCTTTGAATATCGAAATAAGTTGACAGTTGACAAACACGACTAAACGAGCATACGATTCGGCATACGAACTCGCGGGGAGGGGTGAGGTAATAGGGAATTACACATTTTTTTGAAAACTGCTTTAAATGAATCCTGAGGTCGTAATAAACCTATAGAATTTTTATTTTAATTTTATAAAACCATTAAATGCCCTAAAACACGATTTTAATTTTTGATTTTGAATTTTCGCGCAAAAACACTAGCCACCATTTTGTTTGGGCTTGTGACGTCACTCCGTTAGTAAACAATACGAATGCGAAAGAAGAGTTCGTATTGTTTACTATCGGAGTGACATCACATCGCAATCCAAAATGGCGAATGGCGTTTTGAACATTTGATGAATAGATTAAAAAAGTAGTTTTTTAAAATTGAATTATAAAATTTATTTTCCATTTTTATAAATAAATATCGACGTTTCTCGTTTACTATTAATGAAATCTATCTTAAATATGCATTTTTATACTTTATCTTACATGGTGTATAATAGCCTATTGATTGTAGGGCGGGGCGGGGAGTGTTCTTTCTGTACGTAGTACTTATATCTATTCTGTGATAGTACAGCCCACAAAATGACAGCTATTTTCGTCTATTTTCGTCGCGGTTTCGCGATTCGTAAGTATTCTTGGAGTGAGAGAATATTGCTGTTTTAAGTCCAATAAAATTCCATGTAATATTATCTCATTGACATCTCCTGATATAAAGTCTTATTTTTAGTATCAAGCCTAGTTTCAGATCTACAACTTTGTCGTTCGTTACTTTGTAAGACAGACCAATGAATACTTATTGCATCGTAAAAGTCAAGTGAAGTATTCATTCTTCAATTTTACAAGTAGTACTTCAAGACAATTTTATTACTCGTTCGAACAACAATGATAATGTAGGCCAAAAACTATCAACATTAAATACTTCAATCAGCATATAAAATACAGATGAATGATATATTTCAGCTTCTTGTCCCATAAAGAAAAACATTATATTTTCGCGATGATTAAATATCCCTTAAGATTGTTTTAGAAGGTTATACTTTATCGTCTTTTGTTTACAGTTAATAACACTTGCAATTCCATGAAATAATAATTTATTTGTTTGCATAGGAACACTTGTGTCCACAATACATCCTTTGCAATTGTTATTAACGAGCGTAGCCTACAAACTAAGATATATAGAATATTTTATAAATATTGCGTTATTTATCATTATTAACGCGATGGTTTAATTATATTATAAATTAAAATTAAATATACCACTATTTAATTTTAATTAATAATATAATTAAACCAATACAATAAAAAAGTCGCACTCGCAATCCAACCCAACAAAAAGTAAAGTTGGTCAAACATTGGTTAATTCAAAGTTATAATGATTTCATTAATTTGATAAAATACTTTTTCGTAATTAAATAACAACCTGTTAACATCTTTGCATAGAACAGAAGGTGTCAAATTGTTAATTAGAGAGGCAGAATTAATTCTCGACATTATTGACGGCGCTAAAACGGCTGTAATTACACGCATTAGCTTGTTTCTGTACAATTTTTAATTTAGTGTAATTAGTCAATTAGACATAGAATGACATGGTAAACAAATGTGAGATCTACGTTGCAGTGGTAAAGGCGATTTTTACCTGTCCATCCGTGATATGGCGTACGTTGATCTTGAGGAACCGCTGCGGACCGCTACTACACGTTGGCGCCTCCGGAGACACTGGCCGCAGACTGTCCAGGATTTCTGGACAAATATATTAGGTAAATAATGTTCTAATAAGGTTAAATTCTGACACTAACTTGGAAGTCAGAATTCTATAATGGAGTTAAGCTTTGGTAATAATATCGAAGAGCTCGATGGCGCAGTGGTTTTAGTTTAGCGCCTGACCCAGCGATTGCGGAGGTTAAGCAACTTTCGCAAGGGTCGGTAATGGAATAGGTGACCAAAAATTTATCTCGAGCCCCTCCATACTTCGGAAGGCACGTTAAGCTGTTGATCCCGGCTACATTTGCAGCACCAATCCGCATTGGGCCCGCGTGGTGGTTTATGGCCCATCCTCCTTATCCACCCATAAGGAAGGCCTGTGCCCCAGCAGTGGGGATGTTAAAATAGCTGATGGTTAATTATATAACTGATAACCTCGAAAAAAATACTCAGGAGTCTTCCTAAGCTAAACTGATACTATAGAAAAGATAAATTTAAAATACTTCATGCATGGAAAAACTACAAAAAAAAAGGAAAAATAACATTATAATTATGGCATAGAACATAAAACTAAAACAAATAAAAAGAAAGGTCAATCAGGTCTCTGCCTCAGTTGTGGTCACAACACGACAATTTCGATCGCAGCAAATGGCACTATTCTGGCACCTCTTTAGTGCGCAGTATTCGCAGAAAGAAAAATGCAAATCAATAAAAAAAACCAGATACAGATAATAAAGAAAATTTACATCAAACAACGACAGAGATGCTATAACGGTAATAATAAGGAAAAAATTGAAATGCTGCCCAATATAGAAGTTATCTGTTTGAGAAGAAAATAAAGATCCATAAAGTGACTCAATTTCTAAGAGAGGAAATCCTTTGATAGACACATCTGATAGATACTGGCAGGCTACAATAGCTACATAGACTCCAATAGAATGACTTTATAGCTGAGTAGATGCGACTATACGAAAACTAATATCCTTAATGTAGTATTGATTGACTCAATGAAACCAATAAATAAGAGCAGTTGTTATTCCAAAAAAGTCACCATTTCAGTGTTGTTAGTGCGTAAAAAAGTAAACAATGTTCATAATATACAATATTTCATATTAGCATATTATGAAAACAAGTAAAGATGTTTTAAAATTCAAAGCTCGAGGTGGGTGGAGGCAATAACAGCTCTCAAATCTCTTTTGACTTGCATGCATTTAATAACTTAAACGAAAGATAACACGAATGCAACATAGATTGCGTGTTAATAAAACCGAACCATTTCAAACATGCACCGAGACCTTAACTGCAGCATTTCATAGAATATAAAAAATATTCCAATAGTTAAAATAAGTAAAACGTCAAGAATGTTGACGATAATGTTTTCATACGGCGACGGGTGATAGTAATACTTGACATACTTTGAAGTTTCTATGCACATAGAGGTAGATTATTCCGAATTTTCCTGTTGGAAAAGTACAGTCGTAAAATTTGCATAAACATGAAACTTTTACAGTTTATGGAAATCATTAGATTAACATTACAATCAACCGATAAAATAAGTGTTTATTAAATTTAAAGTAGACGAAATTATTCAAAGAGTTAGGCTGGACGGCGTTTTATTATTGTTCGGAGGATTGAAGATCATAGCCCAATACTTGAGTCACAATCATGATGAGTTGAATACCTTTTTCCTGTGCAGGTTCACTGGAAGCGCCTTGTGTCGACTCGGACGTGTTGTCGCCGCTCTCCGACGGGCCGTCAGACTCTTTATCTCCATCTGAGAAACCATAATAGCACCATCAACATATCAATATGTCACGCGATACACACAAAACGCTTGGAAAACACACACTGAAAACGCACCGTGATACCAACGCTTCAGGAATTCAAAACTGAACATTCTTGTTGAATTGCTTCAACAATTCAAGGTCCATTATATCGGAAGAGTTATCGCGCGCGATAAAGCGGAATCATATCTCGCTTCAGTGTTTGAGTGCGATCCATTCGTCCGTATTATCACAATCGGGTCAGTTAGCCATCTAGCCTACTTGGGAATGTATAAATAGGAACAGACAGCGCGTGGTGTTGGCTCGCCGGCGCGGCCGCGTCTGCTCTTGCGCTGTTACGACTGTTTGTTGTGTAAATAGGAGAAAAATTGTTTCCACGTCTACGTCACGCGCCAACGAATACCGCCAAGGTTGTATGTTATTGTTTTGTTTTACGCCCGGACAGCGACAGGCATACAGCACGCGGTGCAGGCCTGCATATTGATACGATCGCTGGTGTTATGTTTGCAAGCAATGCTCTTATACGCGCGACATAAATTTTAACTAACCGTGACGTTAACTATACTAACACGCGTGAGAATGCTACATTCAGCTAACAAGCTCTTATAATAAATGTGAGCAACAAAACCAATTTTATAATTTCTCCAGTGGCAATCAAAATCAATACTTATTATTTTCGTTTGTTTTACAATAAACCCGCAAATGAAAGTAGTCTCATTACCTACGTCATTATCTGATAACAGTGACTAAGCAAGCATTCAAAGGTTAAATGAGACTGTCACTCAAAAATATTAACTGAAATAATAATGGATGGTCATACATTTCGCCAAAGATTTCATGAAGTCGTATCGAAATTGACAAATCACTGACAGCGACGAAGGCCAGGTGTTGTAAAGCGAATTTCTCATTTAAGCCATCTGTCACGGTTAAGTCAGAATCTGACTGTGGACGACAAATTGAAGTAAATACTAGAAAATCTAGGATTACTCGTAGTATAACTAGTACTATGGTGTCCTAGTGATATAGGGGCCCTAACAGTCCTATTAAAGTATTGTAAAATATGGTATAACAAATAACTATGAAGTCCTAAACAAGCTGAGTAACTATCATAACAAATACTTTATTACTTGCAGGATTCGTTGAAAAAATTGCATGTGTTTTGACACATATAAATACACCCCCAAATATAAAATTTATATAACAAGGAGAAAAAAAGAATCCAACGGAAGCCAATAAATTCCAAAATTGCTCACAGTAATAGAAAAATTTGCCAACCTCTTTTATAGTTACAAATTCATGAGAGCCAGTGCGCTATTGCATTTTTACGATGAAAAGAAATGGATGCTTTCAAAAGAAACGGCTTTTTAAGGCCCGCCACATACAGAAGAAATCTGATTCGGATTTCCGAAACGGAATATCGATAATGTATGAAAATTCCGAACGGAAAAATACCGCATGTGTGTGGTAGGTCCACAGATTTGTATGGATTAGCTGTGCGTTCGGATTGATTCCGTTTTGGAATTCCAAATCAAAATTCTGTCTGTATGTGGCCAGTCGTAAGGCTCGCCACATACTGACGGAATCTGATTCGGAATTCCACAACGGAATAGACAATGTATGAAAACTCCGAACGGAAAATGACCGCATGTATGCGTAGGTAGGTAGGTCCACAGATTTGTATGGATTTGCTGCGTTCAGAATTATTCCGAATCAAATTTCCGTCTGTATGTGGCAGGTTGGTATAACGAATGGGAATTTTGCTCAGTGAGCCACGCAACCCGGTCGTTCACCAGCACCACACTAAAGCGATTTTTTGCACATATACTTACATAATATAATATTCCATACAGTGCAATCTTACAGGACCTCACTATTGCCTACACTATAATCTACAGATACACACTATATCAATTATGATATCACAACTCACAACGGGATTTATTAATACGGAACCAGCAGGCGTAGCATGACGAGTCCCAAAAACGGTTTTGCCAACATCTGATTTGCATTTTCACAGCTAAACAATTTTTTTGTTTAAAACGAAATGTATTTTTTTACGCTATTCGAAATCATGTAGCATGACAGTGTTACAGGGGCTTAATACGTCTCAATGAACATAAAACTGTTTACCTCTGCTTGAAGCAGAAAACAATTTTTAATTACATTTCTCGTTTTAATAAAATTGTGTCAATAAAATGTTCCAAGGAAAGTAATAAAATAAAAGTGTGTAAGTATAACTTTTTAACTGCCGTATTCCTGTAAGCAGGCATAATAATATTATCGACCGAGCGAGCGCGAAGCGTTTCGCTTCAGCTTGGGCAAATATGCTCTCATCTGGCTGTTAGTTACAGATTCTACAGATTCTCGTGAAATTTTGTGAGCATGGTACTTATTCTAAATTAATTAAAGTCTAAATTTCAAAATCTATCGCAATAGCTTTCATTTGGCAGATGGATGTGACACATTGATACTTCTTTTTACCACAAATAAAAACTTACCAAAGAAATGTAGCAATGTGTCACATCCATCTGACAAAAGAAAACGATTACGATAGATTTCGAAATTAGACAATTAGTACCCAGGTTCGATAAATTATTATTATTATTATATAGTTTTTTTGTCGATTCAGTTTAACGAAATTTTTCAAATTGTAGGAGATAGCAAAAGTCATATTTTAGCCCTATCACAAAATGTTCAAAAATGTTACAAACGCAAAGTTTACAGCTCACAGAGCTAGTAAATAATATTAACGAGATATAATAGAAGTACTGATGGGAGGTGGACACAGCTGTTTATTCAGAGGTCGTCAATGAACCACATCGCAGCGACCACGAAAGAAGACATCTTAACGATAACTTTTTCACAGTATAGTCCATTGTTTCACTAAGTGTTCGTTAAGAGGCTTACCTAAAAATTCCCTTTGAAATTTATACAATGCGATTAAATTGACAATAGACAGTGATCCGCTGCAACTTCACTCGAGAATGTATGGCAAAGAGTAAATTTTACAGATTAAAATACGTCGTTTTGTATCGCAGGCGCTCTGAAGTTGGTCACGTCTGTTGTACATTGTTAAATAAATCGCATTGTACTAACGAAATTGGAATAAAAAACAAAGAAGTCGGTTTTTTTTGTTTTTAAAAAAAAAAAAAAAAATTTTTAGTGTAAGTACCTTCTGTATTAGGTAGTGTAGGTGAATTATTTAGGTAGAAAAATCGGCTCAGCCAAACGTGAGATAATCGCGGAGAAACATACATACATACAAACTGAATACCTCCTTTTTTTGAAGTCGGTTAAAAAGACTACACAAAGGTATCCCTTCCCCAACAAAAAAAATCAAGTTTATTTCTGGTTTAGTTAGACCACAACTTATCACCGAGTAACACATGGTGAGTTCAATATGCCAATCAAAGTAGATTTTGACGTAAAACTTGGGTATTACATAAATCCCGGTTGTTAAGGCCCCCGAGACGGTCAAATGGTTTGACTCAAACTTTACCGGCCTTACCACAAAAGATTTTAAAACACTGTTTTATAAAAACATTGTTTGAATGTGATGCCGTCTCTTTCAAACAATATTGTCAAAAAAGTGACAGCATCACATTAAAACAGTGTTTTAGTTAAACAGTTGTTGAACAGTGTTTTAAAATGTTTTGTGGTAAGGCCGTGTGTTTGATCAAACAGTTTGATGTCAGTTTGAAGGATTTGTTTTTTTCGTTTTTCTTTTTACCCTGGTTGTGCACCCTACCACACAAAGTCTCCACATCACCCTATGGTTGACTGGTAGAGAATGCCTAAGGCATTAAGTCCGCCATTGTACAATTTTGTGCATTAAGAATTAAATAAATAAATAAATTTGTCAAACGGCACTATATCTATGCACTGCGCACTTTGGTTCGGTACGCTGTCGTAATTAGACTTGTTATGCAGAGATGCCCTCGAACAAGGATCGCGATTTTCTCATGTTTATAACGTTAATGAATAAGAAAACAAAAAGAATTTGGTCTAGGACTAGAATGATAGTTTGCATAAACTTCTACTAGGATTAAAATTGTGCTGACGCCCTCTTTTGGCCATTAGGCGTAGCATGATGTACCCGGAAAATAAAACATCTTAGTCATTTTTGACCGATAAACAAATGCTTGGTATAAGTACGTCATTTTTGACATACCGATGTAGGCAAAACCGCTTTCGAATTCTCATGGTACAGCGATTGGGTCCGCGGGATGTGTATCGGCCTGAGTTGCTCACCTTTCCTCTTATCAGGTACCAGCAGCGTCTGCCCAGGGAAGATGAACTGTGTGGCTAGCCTGTTTAACTTGGTCAGCTCGGAGGGAGTCGTGTCGAACCGCGCCGCCAACGACGTCAGCGTGTCGCGATCTCGCACCTGTAGACGAGATAAATATCAGTAAAAGAAACGGGAAAAGGGGAGAGCTATAAACGTGTTGGTGGCTAGTGTTTGTTTCGGATATGTGTAGAAAATTTACGAAAAGCGAAGTTTAATCGGCGTTAAGGCAGTTTACGAGATCGCTTGTAGGTTTAAGATCGGCGACCGCTCGGACCGCTTGGCGCAGTGGCACAGAATAAATAATAGTGTGGCGTTCGATCCTGTCTTTTGAGCCAAAGGTTCCATTACTTGCGTCTAGATTATGGTAGGGATTCTCTCTGTATAAGAAGGTGGACTGACTTCGGTATAAAAACTAAAACAAAACTGTCGCTTTTACTAGATTGATGTGAACAAAATACTGCTTAATTAGGCTCCTAAGAAATTTCAAGTCGAAATGTCTATTTCACATTATTTTTCCATATATTTTTTTTATGCACAACGTGATAGTGCTTGACCTTCACCTCACCTGATGTTAAGTGACGATAAGGCCGGGTGGAAGCGCACTACACCCAAAATCCTCACCACTAAGGTACTGGCTATCTTACCTCTAACAGCCGGAACACAATAATTTTTAAATTGTTGTTATGCTGTCAGACTTCGAAAGATGGTGGGAGCTATTCAGGCGGCCTTAGAATAAGCCCTACCACCAACCAAACAGAGTACAAAGTACCCCCCGGGAATCGAACCCGTTACCCCTGCGTCTTACACGGGTGGGCGAACCACTAGACCACAGGAGGCAGTCAGAAACCCTATTTGAACCCCCATTTCCCCCCTTTAGGAGTTGAATCATGTCCATCGTGCTTAATTATCAAGTTATTAATAATTTTGGAGTTATCATTGGATATACAACATTTTTGTTATTTAGTTGTCCAAAGTGTCAAGTCGCCAGCCTATCGCCAACATAAAAGGCCACATAAAACCCAAACTAAGGTCGACTTTACGACTTGAGCAAGATGATAAGCAGCTGCTACTTTGGTTTTTCCTTTGCTTTCAGATCAGCATGTTATTACCATACCAATTTTACAAAGAAATATATTCAGCGACATTAACATGTTATGCAAATCTCTTATTTAGAAATAGGAGTTATTTCGCATGAGTTTGCGATTATTACGTAGCTTGATACACGCTCAGAAAGTTTGTACAATGTTAAATTGATGATGCATGAGGGGTAGGTAGTAGATCAGCAATTATGCATGAGAGCCAAAACTAAAACTAGTCCTTAAATTTTCTCTTCAATTGAGTGAGACTATAACTTCTGATAATGATAACATTAACGATTAGTTACATGAAATTGATACTACAAATCGTTTAGTCATGGGTTTTGGTAGAACACAATCATTGAGGAAAAAGAGAAAACGGAATGCCTCTTATATTACAGAAGTTTTATCTCACGAAGGCGGGTCGGCTATGAATGTTTCTAGGCGTGCACATGCACATTGTTATAGTGTGCGTCTGTACGCTCTCGCATTACGCACACTAAAGTAATTTGCACGTGCACACCTAACAACTTTCATAGCCGACCCGCCTTCGTGAGATAAAACAACTGTACCATCTAATCAGTAATCTAAACAATAGGACTGATTTATCGCACTGATCATACGTGCCTATTGATATAATGTATTCTGTGCTATTGATATTAAACGAAAGGCCTTACCGTATAAGACGTTGTTTTAATGGGTGGCGGAGGCGGCAACCTCTTCGTTTGTTCGTCCTCATCTGTGAACAAAACAATAGATTGAGTCACGACATAAGTATTCATAAGATCATGCGATTTCAAATATTTTCAGCAGGAGTCAGAGTAGATCACTCACTTTACTTGTCAGCAACTCTCATAGAATTATTCTTACATGAACGATGGTAGGGATTTTTACCCGACTGCGGGTTATGTATTTCGCGCGTATCTTGTAAGTATGTATGTTTGTATGTAATATTCTTTATTACCTCATATCTCTCAAACGGCTGAACGGATTTCTATGATTAAGATATCGTTAGATTGGTCTTTTCAGCCCAAGTGTTCTTAAGAAGGTGGCGTTATAAAAAAACCAACATGGCGGCTGTACGGTGCTATTATACGTAGTGAAAAAAAAATTTTTTTTTTAGAATACTGCAATATGGGTGTCAAATTAAAGGGCTTATTATAAGGATTTCAAAAAGGTATATCATGACCGTAAAATATAATAACTAAAAAGAGATAAATAAAAAAATAAATTAAAAAACCCGCCTGTATAAAAAGACAAGTCGACTGAAAAGATGGAAACAAGATTAAATAAATATTAAAGGCAACATGTCATAATAACATGCAGTCGGAGGCATATAATTCAATTATTCATAATGTCACTTTCTTTATGCATGCCTCCGACTGCATGTTATTATGACATGTTGCCTTTTATATTTATTTAATCTTGTTTCCATCTTTTCAGTCGACTTGTCTTTTTATGCAGGCGGGTTTTTTAATTTTTTTAATTTTTTTTTTTATTGTTTTATCAATACTGTACTTTCTTTGATCGTTTTTGATCGTGCGTCTCATAATATAAACAAAGACTTACAACTTTGTGTATGTTAATGATGACGTACATATCAATAGAAAATTATCCTTAAGTAAAGATCAGGGCCGAGCGGTTGTTCAACCAAGAAAATTAAACTGACTCATCTTTAATCATGTCATGTAGGTAGTAATAACGATTAAACGTCACTTTGCCTTACAGTTTACTCAAATACGGAGATACTCCTACGCGATGTATTTGACTCGAGTTATTCAGATGAAGCATTGCTGTATCGCAAACGTCAGGCAGTATTAGATTTTTACCATGCCTTTATTTTGCCTGACAACAATATTATAACATCACAAGCAAGTCAATTTCTTAATTGAACAACTTTTACGGAATCGCGAAAAAAAAATCAGCTATTCCATAGGTACATTATAGTCGAGTCGATGTTGTACTTTTCTATGGAACAGCAGATTTTTTTTTCAAGATTCCACGGTTGGCCCCATAGTAAAAGTTGTTCATTCACGTGGTCTGAAATCCCCATTAAATTTTTTAGATATACTTAAAAATTAACGGTGTATACTCGTACATAAATCGACTCGTGTTCTAAACATGTTCTGAAAATATAATATGAAATAAGACTAACAAGCTTCGGCAAAGATGTTTGAAATAGGGTAGATGGAGGATTGCGGACGCTGAAGCGAAATAACGTACTCAATAATAGAAATAGTCAGTGTGAAATTATTAATTATAAAACTTGAGTGATACACTTATACAGGGGTAACAAGACCCTCAACGAAGCCGAGGTCTACGTATTCTGCCCATTATCAGGACCATTTCTGTTCAAAATTATTACTGGGAAACGATTTTAATTTTTGGTGTTAAAAAAGCATTGCATACATTTCCACGCAATGTAACGCGTACAAAAGACCGCGCCTGCGAGTGAATGCTACACAGCTGCGTGCGGCCGAGTTGAAAGGTAACGTTTATGTGCGTGCTCATGAAATACATTGAGTGATGACTTTTTAAAGCCATTGTTTGTTACGAAATACATACAATTTTGACAATGTTTCTGTAGACAAAAATTAGAAAATAACGAATAAAAAAAGATTTCACAAAAATTATGAAAAAAAAAAATTGACTTTGACCTTCAATAACTTCGTAGCTATTGGTTTCCCAGGTATAGTCTAAAAGAGAAAAATGATCCTGATGATGGGCGGAATGCGTAGACTTCGGCTTCGTTGAGTGTCTTGTTACACCCGTTATAATCAACATAATTATTTCAATAAATGAATCATCAACATCTATAGAATTAGAATTTTTCATATCTCTGCAAATTACGTTTGAAATATTTACAAACAGGGCACTTCAATAACTATAAGGAATGTTATTCACATATCCATAAAATTATATATTATTTACTTTTTATTTTTTGGGCCCTTCGTCATATTAGTTATTCTGTGCCCTCGTTAAATAAATGTGAGGATGTGGGTATGTCCCTACTTATTTTCGTTATCATTTATTCGTAATTCTTAACTTTACCTATATTATTAGTTCTTTCAGTAACTTAATAAGGTGGCCTATCTATAAATATTTTTTTCTAGTAGACGCTAGACAGCTTTAATTATCAATGATTAATAAAAGTATCAAGTGCACCTCATCAGTCATAAACAATTTACAATATTCGTATCGCGCACTCATAAATCAAATGAACATTAAACATAATAACCGCAACAGATTTTTTAATCTACGGAATCATAAACAAACGTTGAAGTTTTAAACACGCCTGAAATTTATTATAGCACATTATGGTTATGGCCCGGTGGCATTTTACAAGGCAAGGTTTACATGGTACAAATAAAATACCATCCGTCCGGATTAGTCCAGACATGTACGGACTTTTAGACTATTGTCCGGCTTTGTAATTTGTCCGGCTGTTTAAGATTGGGCGGTGTAATACTAGTTAAAAAACATACATAGCAGTTCGAAAGAGAAGTCCCAAAATGTATCTGTCTGCGAAAATGTCCGGACTTTTATTGAAATGTCCGGTTTTTTGTCAGGACTTTCCAAATTTTGAAATGGTATCCCTAGCCGCAGCCAATACTAATTAACTCCGTTTACTAACAAGACAATCCCGACGGCGTTACATTACCTAAAACTGAATATCTAGCAGTATGTGTAGTCCGTTAGCGCGCTCGCCCTACGCTTGCGGTAGTTACGCAACTTTTGCAAGGGTCGATCATGGGATGGGTTAACAACATTTTATTATTTCGAACTCCACCGTGCTTCGGAAAGCACGAAGCAGTTTATCCCAGCTGCATGTGCAGTCGTTAAAACCCACCAATCCAATTTGGGCCTAGTGGTGGGTTACGTACGGCTCATCCTCCTTATCCACTCATTAGGAAGGCCCTTGCAGAGGGGAAATAAAAAATGGCCGACGACGACTTATTTACGTATGTTTACTGCAGTGTATAGTAAAATACACAGGACCAGCAGCACAGAATATATAATAGTACTACACCAGCAGGGACAACAGACCTGAAGCTGCTGAACTTCGATCATCTAATACTGCTGAATCATTTTTTGAAGTAGTATTCGACAAAGCATCTTCTTCAGTAACATTTTAAATCTTTCTTGGAGCACTAGCAGCATTCTTTTTTTTATTAAGGGTCTGTGTATACATAAAAAAAATACAAAACGTATCTCATAAAAAAATATGAAAAAGCAAGACAATTATCAATTTGTTTCAATTTTACCGCTATTACCAGAAAGTCAGCTGTCAAACAATTATAACATTCCCGCAAGCATTCCCGGCTATGTTTAGTATTGCCAGAAATATAACACTCAAAGTTCATGCTTCAAAAAGGCAGCGAACTTTTCCGACTATTATTTCATAAAAAAAGTCTTCACAAAAGGTTGGTTTTTAAATATCCACTCTCATTGGTACGACCGCAAACAGCATTAAATTCTTATTAACATTCTTATGCGAAAATTCTCTCTGTTACGTAAAGGAAAAACCACTGAAATATAATGAAGAAGTGACGAAGTAGGAGGAAGGCTCCCCGATGCTGAAGTTGAAATTGTAAAATGGCAAGTGAACAGGGAGGACGTATAACCTTGAGTCGCGGCGTTTTGAGCGAAAGTCTCTGTTTACATAATATTTTTATGAAAAGCTAGCGACGAAGTTTACGTATGAGTTTTGCTCTTGACTGTAATCAAAAGTTCAGGCGCAGAATCTGTTGCTATAACATTTTGTAAGGCGAATCGAAATACTGATTTTTGCTTTCATAAATGAGTTAGTTTTGTATTTGACATCGCGGAAATATATGAAAATTGAAAGTATTTTTTTTTCAGAATGAAACTTATCATAAAGATAAAATATACCTACTAAAAACAGCTAACGTGTTCCAATAGGATTTGAGCACTAAGTACTCGTTCGTAGTAGCATTGTTGAAACATACAAAAGCTCCGTTCTGCTTTCCAGGAAAGCCGTCACAAACAGACTTTGCAATAGCACTGCTATTATAGCAGTTCACAATAATTGAAGATATAATGTTATAACCGTTATAATGTTAATCAGACCTGGAGAGAGAACGCAGGGCATTGTCTGTTCGATACAATATGCTGGCTCGCAGGTTCGCACGATGTACGAGAGAAGTGAAGGCCACGCTCTTTAGAGCATTCTGCCAATCCTTCTACACGTGCAGCCTCTGGGTCACATATACGCGGCGAGCATATAATGCATTAAGAGTGCAATATAACAATGCATATAGGGTGCTGATGGGACTACCGAGGCACTGCAGTGCTTCAGGAATGTTCGCAGCGGCCCGTATCGATGGATTTCACGCCATAATAAGAAAACGATGCGCATCATTATTAAATCGTGTGCGAAGTAGTCCTAACAGCATCCTATGCATGATAGCCGATCGATGGGACGGGCCGATGCTGATACACTGGGCAAGGCTGCACTGTAGTAAAGCAGTGACGGTGTATTAGCTTCGGCAAGTTTTATGTTTCATTTTATTATTTTATTCTCATTTCATTTGATTTTTAATTTGGGTTATTTTGGCCTTGAAATAAACTTCCTTATTATTATTATTATTATAAAATGAAATACAGTTTGTGAAATCGTATAGGTAATACAGAGAATGGAGATTCGATTAATGTTCTAAAGTCAAAGTTAAGTTATACATCCGTTTCATACGAACTCGTGATAGTTTTGATTTCAATGCATTATTTACGTTAAGGGCTCTTACATTTAGACGTTTTGTGTCGGACTGCTGCCTGTCCTGCAGCGGCCCTACTGCGGGATGGAGCGGCACAGTAAACGTGCGGCAGCGGTCCGACTTAAAACGTCTGAATTGAAAGAGCCCTATTATAGGCCCCGGCACGTTTCTTGAGCGGTTAAAAAAAATAAAAAAATCTATTGTAGTAGCAATAGAGGCGGCTATGCTTCTGCGCATTAAATATCACCGCGCAAGATCCATGCCGGCCTGTAGTTTCGGAATAAATCGTGAAGCACCGTGAAATATAGGTAATTTATGTTTGTAAAGCGTTTATTTAACTTCATTAGGTACGCACGCCAACGTCCATAAATCGAAGTCGTATAAGATCCATCGTGTCACGGAATATAAGTTGATTAAGAGAAACTCCATAGAAGTGCGTGTAGCGCGACCGATTTGGGTGACGTCACAGCCACTTCCGAATACTCCATTAGGTCTCGGTCTAAATAGGCATCATTAAAATAAGGTCGATCATCGTCTTGGAGTACTGTCACAGAATGTATAATAGTATACTAAACGTGTACTGTATTGTTGTGGTATTTCTTCAGGAAGTTTTAACTGAATTTCATTGTAAGTGCATTGCGGTTCACGACACCATTCAATGTGCGCTATTATATTTTTTATCGTTACCACCCTCCTCCTCCTTTCTTACCTCTATGTACTGCGTCGAATCTGCCCTCGACCTTGGAGCGGAGCGCCTCCAGGTCAAACGGGGCCCCGAACCCATGGTCCACCGATCTACTTTTGGACCTGCAACACAATACACAATGTGGTTTAATTACATAATTTCTCAAACGCTATTCACTAGAATGGTAGGAAAGTAATTTGGCATGAGTATCTCAAGAAAAATATATGAAAACAACAACCGTGGTGATTCTCACTTACGAGTAAAATTCAAATGGCATAATTGGCAGAGCGAGCGATGCGTCTCAGTTTCGAGATTGGCCAAAAATGCTTTTGTTCGTTTGTCTGTTCTCGCCTACAGGTCGTATTTTTCAACCGATTTTGACGAAAATTAGCACACGTGTTTCTTGATATTTTTTAGTGGAGCGCGATTTTTTATTAAAATGGGGGGGATGTTTAGTGTAGCGTTATTTATCGACGGATTACAATCTCTGAGAGGCACACTAAGGACATCATTTTACACAAGATGTTGCGAAAATATTCCAAAAGGAAAGTATTATAAAATAAATTCTTGTGCAAAGAACTTTTGTCCCAAAAGTTCCGGCTGTGCGCTGCTGATATGTCAGAAAGGATTCATTATCACGTCTTGTCTGGGTGGGCGATCGATAGCAAAGTTTCTAGCTGTGCTTGTCCAATCAATCTGTGTTCCCGTACGGCTTTCCGATCTTCCTTATCGAACGAATCAGCTCTACTGGCTTCAATTAATTTTGCATTCGCTCAGCCCATGTTGGAGGCGAGACGAGCTCGTTCTATTTGTATCGATACAGTTGAATTTATTCGGGACGATTGCTTTCAGAAATGGACAATTATTCGTACGTTGACCTACAATATTATTTACATTGTCGTCGCCGTTTTGATTGCAACGAAGAGCCTGATTACTGCGTAGTTCTCTGATAGTTCTGTATTATGTTGTATGGTCTGTGTTTCTATTCTTGTTAGTTCTACTTACTACTACTGGCTCTATAAGCTGTAAACCTCGCATTTTTGACATTTTTAATCATTTGTCGAAATGGCAGAAAATGTTATTATTTCGAAAATTTCTGAAAAACTGATTCGACTAAAATAACTACAGAACCTCGTGTTTATAAAAATAATAATTTTGGAGATTATAGATAAAGAAGTTTCTTTTTCTTTGATGTTTTTAAAGAAGTGTTCTTATTTTTGATTTACAAGACCAATGTTTTTTTAAACTATAAAAACTAATGATAGTTATTATAAATATAAGAATATTACCAATTATTATGTTTGTTTTAGGGAATATAATTTTTGTTTCTAAGCATAAGCATTTATTAATTGTTTTGTTAAGTTTAGATTTTTTTTTTAATAATAATAATATTTAGTTTTATTAATTATGATATATATACATTAATAGTATTTTTGGTATTTTCTGTTTGTGAGGGAGCTTTAGGTTTATCTATTTTAATTTCTATAATTCGGACAGAACATTCGTGTTTCAAAAGTAACCTCACAGGGCGTCAAAAATCTGTTATTTTAGTACATTGAAAACGGTTTCGATGGTTTCCATTGTACTGTTTTGACATTTACTCAATACCAATTCGATCTCAGAACCTCGTTCGTGTTCGAAAGCAACCCCCAGCACTTTCTTTACTCATGTGCCCTAGTTTTCAAAATGTAAAATCAGTGACAACCATTATTACGTATGTTACGATAGTCAATTGAACGTATAGGAATACGAAAGTAATGTTTTGCAACCTCATTAGATCCGGATGGATCTAATGAGGTTGCAAAACATTACTTGTATGGATATACAGCAAACTCATCCCCATTTCCTCCTCCACTCCCCCCCATAATTTTTTCGCAACAACTTGTGTAAAATAGTCCTTAGCGTGCTTCTCAAATTTGATTGAAATCCGTCGATAAATAACGCTACAGCAAACTTCCCCCTTTTCCCCCCAATCAAAAATCGCGATCGCTAAAAAAAATTAAAAAACCACGGAATTTGTCTGTCAATTTTCGTCAAAATTGGTAGAAAAGTGCGACCTGTGGGCAAGAACAGACAGACGGACAAAAGGATTTTTTAGCCAATCTCTACACTACTGAGACGCTTTGCTTGCACGGTCAATTAATGGGAAGCCAAAAAAAGAAAAAGGAATTGAATTTATGACGACATAAATTTCTGTACCCATTTATTTAACATGTAAACTCAATAACCTTAAAATAAAGTGCAACAGTGATTATCTTTCGCTTTTTACAGATTTTACAGCCAGCGTTCGGGTAAAAGTTTTTATAACAACTGGCGTAAAAGTTTAACTAGTCCAAACTGAACGAACTCGTAACGTAGATACTCGTAAAAGGGAAAAGCGATGGGCGAGACGAGAGGCGATATGGAATTACGTTTTCATGAAATTATCTTCTTGGGACATAGGACGGAGTTCTCGGTAAAATGAGATTTTCATAAATCCTATGATACCTCTAAATAAAGTTTATTTGTGGTTATAAAGATGATTAAAGTAAAAACAACATAACATTTTACAACATTACAAACGTTGTTCCGATCTGAAAGTAGCTAAAATAAATTGTGACATAGAAAAAAAATCAGTCCATGCGCATTTGGTCCACTTCGCATTTGGTCCATTTCGCATTTAGTCCATTTCGCATTTGGTCCATTTCGCGGAACGTTCATTTCGCATTTGGTCAACTTTCACATAAATATGATATACTTATGTATATTCATTTATGGAGAATGTGAGCTTCTATTTTCACGTCTTTTTGATATATATTTTGTTTTTTCTTCTTAGTACGTCACCAAAGTACCAGGATCACATAAATATAGAGAATGTTAACTTATACATTTTATTAATTAGGTAAAAGTGTTTTGTGTTCGCAAAGGAGGAAACTTTAGAACGTGGACCAAATGCGAAACGGACGTTCCGCGAAATGGACCAAATGCGAAATGGACGTTTTGCGAAATGGACCAAATGCGAAGTGGACGTTTTTTCGGCAAGTGGACCAAATGCGCATGAATGCGCCGTACACCACAAATATACAAATAATATCCAGGATTCTACACTGCTAAATTCGTCGTAGAATTTAATTAGATTTATTATTACTAAACAAGTTTTATTCATCATGGACGTTTTTTCGGCAAGTGGACCAAATGCGCATGAATGCGTCGTACACCACAAATATACAAATAATATCCAGGATTCTACACTGCTAAATTCATCGTAGAATTTAATTAGTTTTATTATTACTAAACAAGTTTTATTCATCAATATAACTCATAGTAAAGCCTAATGAATTACTAGGTGTGTAGTTCATAACATAATATGCGTATAAATCTAAAAATAATACTGTTGTTTGCATTTAATAGTTTTGTTTACCGCAATCTAAAATGTTTGGCCTTCTCAATTAAACTGTATTTAAATTTACAGCTATGCTTTTCATTATATTTAACGTAATCCCTTATTTATAATGCATAGTGGTCGGAATCAAATATAATCCTCCTGGATTAGACAATTAGGTCAATGCTAACATAAACAATTTTCAGGATGAATATTGGGGATTAACTTACCTCATTCTAACTGAGACTTTCATATTCATTTCATTGATATCTTTTTTGTAACTAACGACTCTAATGATGTCACAAAAAAGCTATGGAGCGGGCTCAAAACAAGTTTAAATAATTTTCTTGTGATACATTGCCACACAAATGAGTCGTACGCTAATATAAAAGTGGTCAACGTAGCAGCAAGCAACATTCCAGGCCCGATCCATATAATTTATGCATGAACAAAGCTGACGGAACTACGAGCAGTATTTCTGCGCTAAATTATATAACACCCATGAAAGTACTTTCTCCTACATAATGACTAGTAATTTTGGTCGAAATTACTCAGTAAAATTACAACGGGTACAGAATCTTAACGGCTCATTGGCGTCTGGTGCGCGGGTGAAGTGAATAATGACGCTCTGTCAGGCAGATCCATCGATTTCAATCAGATGATCGATTCAAGGATGACGCAAGTCCTCCATTATCTCCCATTCTCCAAGTATGAGTTGACTAATTGTGATGCTCGATGAAGACTAATGTCCGTGCGAATGCTAAGTATTTGTATTATGTGCATCAGCTCTTTATTCGTGTAAGATATAGGTACGACATGATGAATAGAACACAATAATTCACGACGCATAAACAAACTGAATTATGTGAAAATAAATACTCATATTATGTTTTATAATAATTACCAGATGTAAGAACCATTTCAGCTTTTTGGCAGGCAACTAACCGGTAACATAGATTCACACTGCTATTGCAGTCTTCTGTATGTGAACTATGTGATGGTATGTTGGTACTTCCAATTTCAAGCGGGTCCATTTCGAAAACTTTTAAATTATTGGGACAGTAACATTTCTGAATCCTAGACAAAGCCGAATGGTTATCAGATACTTAGCATACGTATTTAGTCCAAATTATTCTAAGGGAAAAAAGGGCTATTTTAGGTTATATAAAAATGGGACTTATCTTCTGTAGTAGGGCATGTGGACTCACCTCTTGTACGACTGGTCGATGCTCTCGGCGCTCCTCGACAGCTGCTGCGAAGCTCGTCTAGACCTGCATGCAAGAGATCACGTCTACACACCAAAATGCATGCAATACAATGGCTAAATGACACGTCCAGACAGCTCCGTTTGCGTCACAAAGTCGTTGATAGAACATTTTAACACCGACGAAAATATGAGAAATAAAAAAATCATCATGTAAATATTATTATCCATGAAGTTTATATACAACGACTTTATATACAACGGAAGTGTCTGAAATAACACTAAAGAGTTTTCACATTGAACGTAATGTGCGGTCTTGATGTAAATGACTTCGCGCAGACCTTCAAATCACACCATTCCGACCGAATGCTCATAATATATTTTATTGCATCAAATTCGGTTTCTGGAATGACTAGTAAAACTAATAACATGTTTAAGTTGCAGATGTTGGATATTGAATCGGCACGTTAGATCAACAACATTAAGGATAACCACGTATTACGATCATAATAAATAATTAAAGACGTTCAGTGTGAAAACTCCAATAAACAGTGCATCTGGCAAATGAAAAAGTAAAATGCTCATATAAACATCATTATATATTTTTTAAAACAGCAAATATAATGCCACATCGATTCATGCGACGGGTCTCGGTATCATGCAATGCATAAATAATGGAAAAACACAAGACAAAAAATGTGCAAGTATTTGATGAATATTCAACGTCCGAGTACCTATCACAATCAGACTCATCAAAGAATTATTGAGTCACATTCCAACTATACCCTCGTGGGAATATGTAAAGAGTACTTATAACAACACAATTATGACCCATTTATTATCGTAAGTACTGCTAATGCTACTGAAGCAATTAGAAAATCATTGTTAGTTCTTCAGATAAAAAACTTGATTGATAAATTGCAACTTGCGCAAATACAATATCAAGATTAATTATCAACATACGAAGAAATACGTAAGTAGGTATAATCAGATTTAATTTTTTTGTTTACCATAAATCTCTACTCTGATCTTATAATTAATTAATCTTTATCTGGCATATTGAGTGGTGGGGATTAAAGTAACGACTGGCTATTACTACTGGCAAGAAAGTTATAGATTAGGTTAATACACTCGTGTTCGCGTTATGGGTTGTAATGTAATCTGGGGTTTCTTTTAGCGTATCAAACCTTATTTTGAGATTGGATTGTGATGTATGCAGTCAGTTGTATGTAAAAGCTTTTAACGTAATTAACTCAAACGTGTAACTATTATTACGAGTATGTAAATGCATGAATAAGAAATGTATCACAATTATGCCCTGCTAAAGTTAGGTATCATAATTATTGTACCTCTATACTTAATAATCAATGATTACTTGTGAATTGTGAAATAGTAAGGGAGTAAAAACAAGAATTTTATTTACAAACAATCTACACTGCAGACTTGTAACATTGTAAGGCAGGTCATTAAAACTGTATGGCTCTTAGAATAAATTAATTAGTCACAACTGTTTACACGATTTCGAACAAAATCGCTACTGCGCTGCTACGTAGTAGCGTGGGCTCGTAGCGTTACGTAACTACGAAAGGAAAACAGTTTGGGGATTTCGAGGAAACTAATCGAACGTTGCTCTTAATTAAAGGGCTTAATGTAATCCACGTCCTGCGACTAAGCGGCCTAATTACGTGAATTATTAGCATGAATTTAAAGAAGACTTCTAAGTTTAAGGGATTTTTGTTACAAACAAAAAAGGCAGTGCACGGGCTCCGCCCGTAACCGGGTCGAGTTTGCAGCGGCTAGGGAAGGTTGAGCCGGGACCTTTCGTTCCTTCTCCGAGCTTTCGTGTAAACGTATAAAGTTTCGGGAGTTCTTCGCAAACTGGCCGGTGCGGGAGAGCCGCCCTTGACACTGGCGCGCGGCGACCGACGCGACGACCGACGCCCGCTCGCATATTTACCAACAAGCGTTGCTTCTGATCGAGATTACTGCGTCTAGACTCTAGACCGCTATCATATCGGACCGTAATTAATAATATCAATATCTGTTTTCAGCAGCTTCTAATAAGGAGAAACTAATACTAGTACGAACGAAAACAAACTTATTTAGAAATTAAAGTCAATACAAAATTTATATATAATGTACCGATAACTAAATGGGTAATTAAGAAGTATGACAAAGGTATTTTTTTTAATCAATTTCCGTATATGTAAACTCGGCACAAACAACTATTTGTTGTGCGCCCCTAGTGGTATTATTTTCAACGACTTGCCAGACTCTGTGTAGATTGTAATAATAGGTTGTACCTATTCAGGACAAAATCATTCGCCACAAATTTTATGAGAATATTAAAGAACGCAACCGATAATTGATTTTAATCTTGAAACGGAAATATGTAATGTCGTTAACCAGTATCGTTATGCAAATAAAGTCAAGGGCGTAAAAAAAAATATTGTAACAATATAGCCTTCGTTTTGGCATAGGAAACGACATTCGTATATGATTTACTAACATTCCTTTTACAGTAAATTATAACATTGATTTGATACCAAGAGATTTAATCTATATATATAAAATTCAAAGTCCTGACTGACTGACTGACTGATTGACTGACTGACTGACTGACTGAGTGAGATATCAACGCACAACCCAAACCGCTGAACCTAGAGACTTGAAATTCTCATAAGCACATAGGTTCCTTATGAGGTCACTAAGAAAGGATTTTTCAAAACTCACCCCCCAAGGGGGTGAAACGGGGGTCCAAAGTTTGTATGAAAGTCCCTCAGTTTTGAAGCTAGGATCTTCAAATTTTGTGTTTAGGCTGAACATTGAAAATTAATAAATACGGGTCTCAGCGTTTTTCAAAATTCTACCCCCGAAGGGGTCAAAAAAGGGGGATGAAGTTGTGTATTGAAGAAAATCCTTTATTTTCGAAGTAAAAACCGCAGAATTTATAATTTAGGCTTATGGATGGAAATCTAACGCAACGTATATTGTTATTGTTAGTGAAAAAGGGTAAAAAAAACCCCTTAAAATAGTTATGGATGTCTTTGATTGGGGTTTTCTGGGATGACGATTGCAAAAATGACATTTATTTTGAAGTCCAACACGGTGGACATGATTTGACCCCTAAAGGGGTGAAAATGGGGTTCAAATTTTGTATGGAAAAAGAATATAAAATAGACATTACAACTTTTAAATTCGTAGGAGCATGTCTAAAAATAAATAGGCAAACACATATTTCATTCATTAAATTCTGATCAGCCGTTTTTACGTGATTAGGCGGGTCTCCACCTAGCGAGCAGCCTCGTGCGAGGCCCGTGCGGCAAACGTCCTGCCTCGCGAGGCAGCGCGCTTGGTGGGAACCCGCCTAATCACGTAAAAACGGGTGATCAGAATTTAATGAAATTAATACATGAGGATTTTATAGAATGTCCACGCGGACGAAGTCGCGGGCGGAAGCTAGTTAGTTAATATAATATCCGCATTTTGACCTCGGATCGGATAAATTAATATGATAATCGTTATCAAGCTAGATTTAGAATTATCATTTTGTTTCGTTGCTTTTAAAATAAAATACAAACAAAAATAACGACCATCGGTAAACTACTAATATTGCATAATTATTTTAGCTAAAAATAAAACTTGTCTGTATTTGTTTTTTTATTTATAATGAAATTAAATAGAAATGGGAATTTCATTAAAAATTCTGTTTTATTTAAGTAACAAGGTGTTGTAATAACATCTTGTGAAGCAAGTAATACTCTCATTTATTATGAATGAACCTAAGCGAATAGAAAAAAGTTTGAGCACTTTCTTTGTTTCGGTGGAATTATGAAAGTTGTACGACATGGAACAAAAATGTTGGACAAGGATAAATAAAAACAACGAGATAAGTTCTAAATGAACTATGAAAGTGGTTGATGAAAGAGGATATATATTTTTCATATTCATGAATAGGTAATAAAACAGATACCTACCGGGTGTAAAAAGACACTCAACGAAGCCGAGGTCTACGTATTCTGCCCATCATCAGGACCATTTCTGTTCAAAATTATTGCTGGGAAACGATTTTAATTTTTGGTGTTAAAAAAGCATTGCATACATTACCACGCAATGTAACGCGTACAAAAGACCGCGCCTGCGAGTGAATGCTACACAGCTGCGTGCGGCCGAGTTGAAAGGCAACGTTGTGCGTGCTCATGAAATACATTGAGCGATGACGTTTTGAAGCTAATGTTTGTTACGAAATACACAAAATTTTGATAATGTTTCTGTAGACAAAAATTAGGAAATAACGAATAAAATAAGATTTCATAAAAATTCAAAAAAATATTTGACTTTGACCTTCAATAACATCGTAGCTATTGGTTTCCCAGGTATAGTCCAAAAGACAAAAATGATCCTGATGATGGGCGGAATGCATGGACTTCGGCTTCGTTGAGTGTCTTGTTACACCCGTTATAGTATAACCCCTAAAATATGATAAAAAAAATATGTAAATGAAAATAAAGCCCTGATGATTTCGTACAAAAGCGGCTAATGCTTGTATGAATGCACTTTTTCCCCCAGTTTTTTGTAGCTTGTACTTTATCATTTATTGGTTACGAGAGGTCTAACGAAACTGAACGCGAAATCAGCTGGAAATAAATGAGTTGGTAACCTAGATATCAGCGGAAAACTCGACAAGAATAATTCTGTAGCATTTCAACAAAATGGGAGTAAAACAGAGAACTGGTATTGTGATTCTTTTGGGCTTTAAAGAAAACAGATGATAAAATTATGCATTACAGTTATTCTGGTAAATGTTGTGTGTAATAAGTAAGTAAGTATGTAACGAAACGTTATGGTTTCCCTATAGCAAACGGGACGAAGAGAGTAGGAGTGGTTGACAGGAAAAATTGCTGTGAAGACGTGTAGTTTTGGTTTATTGTAATATTTTATTATAACATTTATTCACACTGAATCTATCATTCCAAACAGTCCATTCGCTTTCAAAGTTGGTATAATTTAAATAATATATGAAAAAATTACAACTTTGAAAGACATGTCATCAATCATCATTGATGGTTGATTTACCAGCCAATAAAGGTAGACATATAAAGTCTACCTTTTTGGCCTTTACCAAGTTTTTGGTTTTAAAATCTATATATCAAAATCAGCAATTCTGAACTAAAGCGCTGATAGTAACGAAGTATCTCGATAAAAATATCGGAAGTATAAAGTGAGCTGAGCATGACAGGAAGTAGAATTAGCGGGCGTCTTTATGGAGGACGGCGGCAAAGCGCCACAAAGCGTAAACATCAAACGAATCAATTTATTAAATCAACACACACACCTAACTTCAATGCAATACAGCACACATTACTGTAAACAAGATCTGACCAAGAGTATTAAAAAACGAAACGTCCGCCCTGTAATTACACGTAATTGCAAATAACATACTTGGAACGATCAATGCAATGGCTGTAATATCAAATAGCTCGATAAATCGTAAAAAAAACTTATAAATATATTACCAGGTAGAAAACAGCATCGTTTTCTATATCTTTGTGTTATTTTCTTGTTTTTCTACTTTAATTTGCATACAACTTTTTCAAATCTTTCACTAAATATGCAAATTTGAGTCATACGTACACAAATGTAAGGTAGAAATTTTAAGTTACTGAAATTCCAAATCCAGTATCGAGATGTCTAGATATTCTTATCCTTGTTTGCAATTGCAGGCTGGTTGTAGCAACATAAAGGTTTTTGATACAATACGAACGAAGAACACATTTCAACACGACCGTGATTCTCACGTTACACAAACTCAAACTGAGCTATTCATGTTTTTTATCAGATATTTATTGAGAAAAAGTTGGATTTAAAACAACCGATAAGAATAAAAGATTACGCAGTAAAGGATGCTTCCTCAAGATGATTAATAAAATAAAAAAGGCGCAAAATGAGACAACATCTGTAAGAAAGGTAGCTGATAATGTTTGACATTCTGATAAAAGATGAATAATAATATTATCTATGTCATAACATAACACCAAACTGAATCGAATAGTTCGACGCAGTAACACTCGTGAGCAGATAAGTTTAAGTTTAAGTAGGTACTAGTGGTATGTACTCTAGTAACCTAAACACGAGGTCGATGACTGTGGTTGTGAAATAACGACGAACTATATCTAAGCGCTCACGCGCACGTTGTAAAATAGAACAATAGTGTTTTAAAAAACATACTTTGTAACTTGATAATACGAACGAGCAATTAAATTATAGAAATGAACATTGTTTTTAGTTTCACCTAATTTGCGACAATACTTGCGTTTGAATGTTTCAATGACGAGTAAGAGATTCAATCAACTCAGTTGGAACGCAAAAAAAATGCGAGTTAGTACTTGCGCAACAAATTATAATTAAAACCATTCAGGTAATTTATGTTGACAATAAAATTATGTATGTCTGATATAAGTACTCGTATAACTAGCCTAGCATGACACGTTAGCAAACATAAACCTAGTATTTCTTTTAAACAGTTTGGAGTAACTACAAAAGACATAAACGAGATCTCGGTTTTGAACTTTTGACCTTAAATGTGAACCGATATTGAGATTGTAGGCGTAACAAATTATAATCTCTAAAACATTAGTGGCACATTTGTCATGTTTGCGCTTCTTTACGAACCCTGTTTGTTTTAGTAACCAAACCGATAGTATAGTCACGTATAGTTATAATATAAAGTTAGACACATCTTCGTCGCCCTTCCAACCAAATGGATCAAACGTTGTAAAAAGTGCGTGTTCAATGAGGTTATACTTCAACGAAATCGGGTTATTAAATAACACGACGTACATTTGGTAAGGATAATTAATAACAGCTGTTTCAAAGCATCCGCTCTCCGGTTTTTGGTTCGCTGCCTGTCGTTTGGCAATGAACGAAACTTTAGACAGTGCGGCGGCAGTCGCGTCATCCATGGACTTCGTCAATGGCGGGTGTGGGCTGTGGCGTCATTGTTCGATTAAAAAAAATGAGAGAAATCAAAACGCTTCTGAAACACTGTACCTTAATTTTTGCAGTACCTAATCTTTATTGCTTATTTAGTGTTTCTACATTAGAAACAGGTTAAACCTATTAGAAATAAACTCAGAGATTTCAGATACGTTTCGATTTCGATTTTCAGGATTAATTTAAAGTATTTGATTGAATCAGGCGTCACTTGGCGGAAGTCTTAAACCATTTTGAAAAAAGAAATATAAATGTAGCTTACTTCCGCAAACAAAATATGCAAGATGCACCGCCCCGCCCGCAACAATATTAATTTTAACATAAAACCAAATTGACCATCAAAAACCCTTTTTAGCACAGAATCCCCGGCTAATTGGTTGCACAAAAGCTGTTCAATCAAACCAGTCATCAGGACAGTCACGTTCACGTCATTATTTTCGCAATTACAACAATAGTATTTTCTTAACAACGAACCAGAAGCACCATTCAATACTTTGTGCATGTATATTGTTTACCTTAGTGGCGACTGGCGTCTCATAAATTCCTTTGTCTTCCACTGGTAAGCAAAGCGACGGCCTCAATCACGATAACCTACTGACCATGCTATCTTATTTGTTGGACTCGGAACGTGAAAGTCTATTTACGTTTGTCGCACTAGTTATTGCTTATTAAAACCGTTTGATCAATCATAGGTGTTTGTGCAATAAGACAATTAAACCAATAAGGAAAAACCATGCAGGTTGTAATGTTACAATACGAGGAAGTTTAGCAATGGCTGCGTGGCATGGCATGCGGTGAAATCTCGTACCTACTTACAACACACTATTGCTGATATGATCGTATGATCAAAACCGCTAAGATAGACTACGCGATATACTATCATCAGTATCTTCGAGCGGAACGGTTATGTTGAGGCGTGTGCTCACGGTCGAATTAACTTGGTAAAAAAGAATTATATTTAATGGTAACTAACGATATTTCTCAGATTCATAACATATATAGAATAACACCGCCAGAAATACGAATATCGATTAGAAATAGCTTTGTTTTTATACCTATACAACGTGTTACAAAAAACTTACCTAAGCCAAATATGGTAGATAGGGTAGGGTACAATGCATGCATACGACCCTGAAAAATATTATAAACATTGAAAACTGCCCGCCAATTTCTTGAAAAAAAATATTTTCATGATACACGGCATAGTGGCAATCATAGACCTAAATTGTTGTTTGCTTTTGCCCATCAATGGGATTTTCTATTTTCGTCTAGGGTAGTCACTTTGTAGTTTTTCATACAAATAAATAACACCGAGTTATTATGAAACACCCTGTATATTTTGTTATTTGTATATTTTGTTATTCATTGGTAGCTCATAGTTACGTATTTATAATATGTAATACAAATGAAATGATTGTAAAGAGCAGAATAAATAATAATTATTTATTAGTATTGATAATGTAACAGAATATCATGTACGTATATAAAAATTCTGAAAACCAAACACATCAGTAACAAAATAATGTAATATCTCAATATTTCAAAGTACTGGAACCAAACACTACACGTGGAAGTTATACCCAAGTACGTCTGGTGTTGTTTTTTTTTATACTGAACCAGTTGATCTCTTCTCAAATTACTTGAGTCAACACGCGTCTTTACGAACGCGTTACAGATTACCGCGCAAGCGCACTGGCGCAATATAAAATTACGTTCATTACGAAACTCTTGACGAAAACCAACACCCACATCATTTTTTTAAATGCGACTTAATAACAATGTTAATGAACGTCATAATTGCTTGTTCTTAAACACCAACAAATAATGAATGAAATATCTTGCACTTGGCCACAGATAATAAAATACGCTTGGCCAACATTATCCGACTGGGTTGTTTCAAGATCTTGTTTTGACTGCGTCGCGTCGCTCGGTCGGTTTAATAACACGCCACAAATTCCATTGATTCCATATGAGATGATGTTATTGTATAATGTTTTATTCTATTCAATAGGTAAGGTATATCTAATCAATGATTTGTAATTGTAATATTTGAAATCACATGACTTGATCATAGAAAATAACACAGACTATCAATGTCAAATTATGAACGTAATAATGTAAAGTAGCTAAGTGTTAACTTAAGGCGACTTTAAATGCAACACTGCCGCCACTTCTGCAAAAAAATAAAATAAACAAACACACAAACTTATGACAGATAATTTATTGTGGTTTTTCTAGACGAAAAACAAAATTACATCCGTTTTTGGCTTTTTCACCACGAAAACTGCAAACAATTATTTGTCACTGAGTTTGTGTGTTTATAAAATAACAATTAATATTTTGCGAGGGGACCATAAGCTTGGATTTTTTATAAATTGTGTATTTACACGTTAATTATTATTTGCGGATATAATAAATAAATAAAATGTTTATTTACGTTTACAAATTTGGTTAACAAAATAGGTGTTGTTGACTTCTTCTATTAGGTACAAAAGCACCTGTGTCAGAGGAAGCCACTCTTCCTTAGCTTAGATTTCGTAACTAGATACCACTAGAATATGAGTATGGGAAATAACACTTATTATTAATTTGTATAAAAGGTTGGAAAAAAACAATGAGAAAAACTAACAGATAATTTGAATGAAACTAATTTAAAACATTTAACAACCTATGGATATGGATATGGCGCTATAGTGTTGCATATAAAGTCGCCTTAAGACATAAGTCATGATTCGTTTTGAAATAGGTGCTAAATCTAAAACAACAACCACTACTATATAATATGATGAGCTTAGCTCACCAAATTAACATAATAATTTTGCGCCTATTCATAAACATATATTTTGTTTATTTAAGGAGTTCTTTTATTGACATGTAAGGTAATTATTTTATCGGTTTCGAAAAAATAAGGATCAGCTTCGCAAAATGTTTTAGTATAAGCTTCAACATTCGCATATTTTTTTTGGTACACTTTTTGGTTTCTTTTTTGTATAAAATAATATTCTTTCAATTGTTTTCTAGCAACCAATTTAAAAGAATTGGACATCCAAAATGTAGTCCAAAACTAAGCAGTCCTTGCACTATGAGGAGAAAACATATAAGAATATAAACATCCATCCTAACACTTACCAAGATTTCAATCCCTTGGTTACGTAGTTACTATTTAGTAAATAATCTGTACTAATTCTATTCTGTGCCCTTGGCGAAATACATACCTACACCCTCAGACCAAATAAAAAGTAAAGACGGAGTCTTCCGACAAAGCGGTGAGGCACGTGAAACTACGCCTTGGCTGTGTACATACACAGTTCACGCACGCACATGTAACGAAACTACGCCTTGGAAAAGCCAAAACAAAAGACTACTTCGACCAAACCAAGAGACCAAGAAGGATAAAAATATACAATTGTTCCATTCCGGTACTATGACTTCAGTCACTTTAATTTTATGGTTTAGTTAGAAAATAGCTGACGGACTATAAATCTAGTCATGTGCTCCATACTTCGCGCTAGTGTTATTCGTTATGTGCTAGTTGACCCTAATGACTGTGTCGGCCTTAGCGACATATAAGGACTAGTAAACACATGAGCGTAACTAGACTGCCACATTTCTTGCAACACCTTGCATCATAATCACGAGTATTTGATAACATTCTACCTGCATATACCTAATGCTTCTACAAATTTTGCAACACACGAGACGAATAATTTCTTAAAAGTATTTTTATTTCATTTTATTTAAGTGTCCGATGATAAACAGGTTGATATCTAGGTCTTTTCGATTTACTTTCTCCGATAGAAAAAAACGATGCGGAAGATATACAAAAGTACGAGTATATAGTTATAAACTTATTATCTACTACTAATAACGAATTAATTATTGACTTCAAAGTGTAAACCTACTGAATAAAAAATCATTGAAGTTTGAGAGCTAGTTTATAATAACCGTAGTACCTATAAAATATGTTACGTTTTACCTAAACCGTGCAAGATAAAGAATAAAGATCAGTTTGAGGGCGTTGACCCGCACAAAAATAAGTCGTTGCACCACGGCGCGACTCAGGGATCAGAGATCACGTAGCATCAGATTAGAGTCACCACTGAGGATTGCCAAATTAAAGAACAATAAACGTAGGTACTAAAAATTCCCAGGATTTTAAAGCGATATTAAATTGCTTATAGGAGAGCGTAGAAAATTAGACTTTAGAAACTTCTAATTATACCCATCCTGTATGTTAAAGTTAATGCTGGATTTGACAAATCCCAAGAAACTCATCCGGTGGGCAATCCTACCCGCGAGCTAAACCCACAAGGATAAGTCTTTCATACAATGCAAATTTGCTAACACTATAAACAAACAAAATGATAAACATTCATGGTTTTAATTAGAATTTGGTAGCTTGTGAGAAACCAGCTTTTTCCCGACCAAATTCAGAATGTTTGTAGTCTATTAATCTTATCAGACTTTAACTAAATGTGATATTCAAAACATAATACTTTGTAGTCGTGTCTAATCTCCTTGATACATCGTGTTAAGAGAAATCTAGTCCATCAAATCTATTAACAGGCCAAGTAGTTTCCACAGTAGCTCATTTGTTTGGTCTCGGAGACGTCAAACCGTCATCAAGGGAACTCGAGGCCGACAGTTTGCCGACAAAACAGCGTTTAGAACACATTATACTTTGCCCATTGCCACCGGATATCTGTCACTACAACTTGCTTTCAAACAACGTGACGAAATCAAACTAGTAATCGACTAGCGAAAGATAAACACAAAATTAAATGCGCATCGGGAGAAAACAGCAACAAATATTAATCGAAGTCAACAGAAAACAGTGATGAGGGGTATCTTGTAACAGTAACACGAGCACAAACGTTTCAACATACTGTTAATAATGCAATAATAATAAGACCGTGCGATAAGTTACATAAACATAATGAACAGGATGTTGAGCATTAAACTTAAAAAAAGGGTAAACGGCTTACAAAACTGTCCTTTTACCAGTAGAATGTCGGAAATTGTTGCCTTGAGGTGTACGCGGTCCGTCGTTCAATATAGTTATACCAAACACCACAAGATCGAAATATACCGCACGCACGAGGAAGAAACTGAAACTAAGTGTACGTACACTGACCGATAATGGGAAGTCAAGTATTTTATCGCGAAGTGAACTAATTCGAACAAGACTCCTTGTGACGTGCGTGGTAAATAAGAAGGCTGTATGATAAAGGTCAGCAATTTTAACCCGGAATCTGTGAGCGGCTAAAATTGAAAATAATGTTGTTTATGTGATAAAATGGTACCAACAACGACCCGATTTAGAAAACTATATCAAGAATATAATTTATATTAACAATTGTTATTGTTTGACGCGTCATGTTAAATAAAATCAAGAAGACCTTGGTGCATAGACAAGAATCGGAAGAGTTGTGTCATCATAATTATACATACATTTTGCGCCTACAGGTCTTTCCCGGGTCCCGGGCACACTTTGGCTCACGAAATAATACTTATTTAAATTCTCACCATGTCAAACCGGGGAAGTACAAAACGACGGACATATTACCGAAGTATCACAGTATTGTCATCTACCTATTGTGGTAATATAAACCCAAAGCTGGTTTCAATGCATTTCCGCATGAACAGCATCGAAAGGTAGGCGTTGGACGTCAAAGGTCACCTTACAACAGACTATAGATAATAAGCACAAATGGGCGTCCATGAAAAAAACGACAGAGCAATACAACGCGCAGTTTGTGTCGCGAGGTGCGCTCGCGTATCAGCCGTGGACTAATTGCGGGGATCACAATTAGCCCAAGTGGTGGCAAACGAGCGCAATTGCCGCAATGGGGAGGAAGTGGCCATACATCCTCGAACACCTACGTGCATCTACTTGGATTGTATACTGTGTCAATGAGCAGTTGCGCTGCGCAAGAGTGTTTCCAGAAAAGACACTTAAGATCTAAAAGCTACTTTGCAAGTTTGATATGCACTTAACTGGCGATCCCATTATTAATTTTAAGTTTCTACTCTCCTGTTACTGAATAAATAATTTTGTATTTGTTTGTTTTTGTTGTATTTGAAAGATATTGTTACTTTGGCAATCTTACAGGAGTTTTGAATTGAAACAGCAGGATTTGGAGTTCCACAACATTCCGAAACTCTCCTATTGCACTGTAATTCAGTTAATTCAGTTTTCAGCAGGCCGCGACTTCCTCCTCAATATCGTTATATGTGTCTTTTTAATAGAAAAACGTAATATTTTATATTGAATCAAGTAATAAAAACAAACGATACCTAATCATAGAACGCTTAATTAATTATTCTAACCACACTGTCGTTACAGCAATTTCTATAATCATTTCTAGCACACGGACACAAACGGATTTATGTATGCCAGACACGTTCCAGTATTAAAATTAGTCAAGATCAAACGTGACCATATCAGTTTATGACAAAATTAATGAACAGAGTATGCGATTGAAGTATGAGTCAAGTCAGGCATCTGAATCGAGGCAGGCTCGAATCCACCAATTACGCCGATAAGAAAATTAAACGGAGCTTCCACTCGACTTTGGTAATCTAATAACTGAGATGCCTTATAAGTGTAACAGCTGTTTATTGTTCAACGTGAGAACTAATTATTATCAATCGTTCCTAGAGGTGCTTCGCACTTCCTGCCGCCCTATTCTGGCAACTGCGTTTACATTTAATGGGTTACTTATTGTATATTCGACTCAGAAAAAAGCACGTTTTGCCACAATTCTTATTCAAAGTACATAAAAAGGTAAAATAAAGAAACTTAATCTAAATACTTGTAGGTAAGTATACACAAAATTATGAGTCGTTGCCAATTTAATTACGAGTAGAGTATATTTAACAGAGCGATAATTAATAAATTCAAATTGTCAAAAATAATGAATATGGCGTACAGTACTGAAATACTAAGTGGGCGACAGACTGAGAGCGACTACAAATATTGAAAACTGAGTTACTGGTTATACAGACACCTATTTCATATGAAATTGAGTGATACTGACATCTGCAGATATTGTAACGAGGAGCAGGAAACGCTCAAGCACCTCTTATGTGACTGTGGACCTCTAATCCACAGGCGTAGTATCCATCTGGGACGACATGTTATCGACCCGGTGTAAATAAAAACTCTTAAAACCAGGAAGATTCTCGACTTCTTGGAAGCCGCTGGGCTCAAAGAGTTACTATAATTAGGTGGCGAGTTACAATAGATCTTTTAGGTCGCAGTGACTACAGCCTCATTTTGAGCTGCATAGCCTCTAACACTCAAATAATAATAAATACTAGTTATTTAGAACGATCACTACAATAATAAAAAGCGATCAAATTTTATATCATTTTATATTAAAATCTTAGCATATATCTTATTTTAAAAGTTCTACTTCTTAACCTAACTTTGCCTTATTGTATTAGCTCAAATCTGTTATTTTATTTTATTTTTTTATTTGAAAACCATAGCGTTACAATTTTGTTTTTACTACTAATTCTAACCACTAGCAAGGCCAATTACAGGTTTTCCATACCTATATAGTAACCTACGCGGTATAATAGTCGCCCACTGTATTTTTGCTACTCATTTAGAATTTTCACTGTAAACTTAGTTTATTTATTTCCCTCATATAGCTGCTCGTTTACGTATTTTTTATAACTCACAAGTTACCCGCTGCTGGGTTTACTATTTAAGTATACGATTAACAGTCGCCAGTATATATATTTCAGTCGCCCGATTTATAATAACCCATTTAATTATAACCCATATCTGCTTGTGAATAATATAAACATACACTTTTTATGCTTGTGACGAATGATTTTCAATTTGCGGAACTTACGAAAATGTGGAAAACTTTGGGACCAATAACAATAACACCATTAAACTATTATGTTCCTTTCCCGAAAGAGTTTCAGGATATTCGTACAGTCTTTGTTTTTTCAGATTAAACTTCCCATAAATAAAAGGAATTTATTTTCGATTAGAGCATGTAAGGTAGCGTATGGCAATTCTAAAACTCGTTTATAAAATTGAGAATAGAAACATAATAATATGAAACCTGTTTGTTTCTTGAATGCGAAATATTCGCAATTTCTTTCCTCCAAAACCAAATTGGTTTTGATTTAGCTATAAAATAAAAACAGTGATTCGAATATAAGCGTTATATACATAAATAAATGTAACGAATGTGGTAGAAGTTTTAATGTTTTATTTACATATGCTCAAGTTAGTTTTCTGCAACAAATAATCACAAGGCAGGATAGGCACAATAACGATAACGGTTTAAAGACAAACAGACTGCCAAATAAACATTTTATCGGTTCTTAAAATGAATCATTAAAATTCCTAAGTACATATTTCTTTGACTCATTTGGGAACTACGCGCGCTCATACATGTACAAAATAAAATAACCTTTTAAGAATTTTGCTGTCGTAAAAAGCTTTTTCTTTTCAATAAGGTAAACTAAGTAGACATCTAATCTGATGAAAACAAAAGAAAAACAGAGACGAAACTAAACATTACATTAATGATTGTTTGTACTCATCGAGAACAAGCGATCGTAAAAATAAACAGTTGACGTTAGCGGGCGAACGATCTACGCGAATAAATTAACAATGAGATAAATAAATGCGTTTGCGAAGCGAATGCGGCCGTCCGTGGACAAGTGCAAGAGTACATTGCGCGCTGCACCTTCTTCATTACTTGCTTGAATTTTTTTTCGATATGAAGCATAATTTGTGCATAAAACACATAATTGCATTGTAAAGCAACAAAACAATAAAGCTTTTTTTAATTATAAACTACAAGTAGTAAGTAGGTCTACTTTCGGAATAAAATGTTGAAGTTAAGGCGGTTGTATGACCGAAAGTGGCGCCCTCAGAGGTTTTTATTTAATAAGTTTATAATAGAAAAAGATTTTAATAATGTTTATCGTGGAGATTTTAGGGCCCATGGTCTAGTATTTTTAGAAGGTATCACTACATGCCCTCGTAGTCATTCGTAGAAGTAGATAGCAAATGTGTCAAAAACGGCTACTTCTAGCAGTGACTACGAGGGAATGTAACGATACCGTCTAAAAATACTAGACTGTGGGCCCTAAAATCTCCACGATAAACATTTTTAAAATTGTGTATTAGAATTATAATATTAAATATAATTCACCGCGGCGCCACTTTCGCTCAGGGTACTACCTTAACAGCAAATTGCCTTTATTTCGAAAGCTCAAGTCAAGACAAGAACATTGGTTTTACTACTGTTATTATAAGTAATACCCTAACAAATTTAATAATACTTTAAAACTGAATACAATAGTGTAGGTATCTAACAAAGCGTTGTAATCTGATCATAACAATGACATCACATCAGATGCTATTAATAATACACATTATAATAAATGGCTAAAAAAGCCGCAGTCTGTGCTTTTTTGATTAAATTAAGATTAAATTACAATGCGTGTTGGCCGATATAAGAGAAAAAAATAAAAGATTTTAAGCGATAACATACAACATAATATTCAGTGATGAGACTTTAAATTCTATTTAGTAAAAAACTTACTGGCATTTATTATTTTGTCTACAGCGTTGTTTGTTGCATAAAAATTAAACAAAATTACCAATGGAATGAATTAAACGTTTTGGACAATCGTGCTGATGTTAATGCATATTTAATTGGAAATTATTAAGTGTTGCCAACAGTGTTTCATGAAAAGCTTTTTGTCATTACTGTCAAAACACCGTATACCTATCTACTTTAGACTTTTATTTCAACCAACACAATTTAAATTTCTTTAATCATCAAAATCATCAATCCAATATGATTCGATTGTTGCATTAATGTCCGTCAGTTTAGATGATCGAAGATGTCCGGTAAATCAATCTATCTATCACGTGTTAGTCATCTTATAAAATTGGTGACATAACTCAAGTATACGGTCAAGTGGACCATATGGTATTGGCACACGACCTTGCAGTCCGTCATTATCTCACGCGCTGCACCCAGCCCGGCGGCTGTCGTCGTACAAACCGAGCCTTTCGGAAGTTGATTCATAAAGAAATATCGGCATATCCGACTAACACACGGACAAGGTAAATACAAGTGTAGAAGATAAGTGTAATTAAAGCCATAATTGACAGTTGAATATATGTGTTGGCGTTTCTAATGCTAATGCTAATACAGAAATTGCTTGTAATTTAAATCCAGTTTTATACTGATAAAGAGAATAAACAACAAACTCATAAACATTTAAATATGCACGTTTATCCCCTGTATGTATTTATGACTCACAAAGCCAGACGTGATTCAACTCTCGTAGATATTGCGTACATTATTACCATCAGAACAATCTCCGAAATTTCTTAGCTTATATTTGTTCGGAAGGAAATGATTAAACATTGGAAGCAATACCCGTCAGTTTGATTATATTTAACTAGGCAACTAGGCAATAGTAAATTACTCGGAACAGAGTCGACCTAAGCTGTGCCTGAAGCCAGAGCTACTAGTGTAAATAAAACACGATCGTGTTTACCTACGGAGAATCAACACTAATGCCCACGGTAAATGTATAATAAAGTAAATACTTACATACCTACCTAACGCATCGTACACAATGTTTTTAGCCAGCAGCTCTATGTTTGTTACTCCCGCTTATTTGTGAAAGTATCACATGGCACCTTATTTATACGCAGAGAAAAGTATTCTATATTCTTTGGCTTCTTTGCTGATATTCGATATCACTATTGCGTAAGTAAGGCAATATTACGTATGAAAGATTTGAATATAATACTTATTTATGAATTAAAGTGCCTGAAGTTTGGCTGCCGCTGAATATTGCGCGGCAGAGCACAGCCTATTCAAGACCCGTCGTTATTATGGATACTGTTGGTATTGATCGAATCACCTGCAGGCCAATGTCGCCGGTATTTCACACGATGTAAGGGCGATTTTAGAGGGCTGTATCGGTGACTTGGTGGCGACCCTGTGTGTTATACAATAAGTAGCACGGGTGCGGGTTTAAGGCCCACCTATCATCTGACACAATGGGGGCATCGACGTGGATGACACTTATACTGGATTTATAATCGAAATCCCTCATCCCACCAACGCCTGTTCCAGGCACTCGTATCATTAATTATATTAATTTAAACACAATATTTGAATTGCTTTTATAAACGCATCAGTTTACAAAAGATGACTGTTGATATTATTGAAATAGTGATATTTGGAAGTACAAATTTAAATAAGATTGAAGGTACTCTTTCCAACGTTTAAATGACTAAGAAAGGGGAGGACCTGGTGACCTGCAGTATAGATACTATATCTTTGTTAGGCACCAGTCTTTAATAAACAAGGTGTACTTAATTAATTTAAATTAGTCAATAAGATAGTTTAGTATTGAATAATGTACTACCTGGTTTGTACTAACTGAAAATAAACGATTATAATATTATTATTATTATTATAATCGCAGATTAAGAAAGAATGTCCTGTTTTACGAAAACAAAATCTTCTAATCAGATTGGAGGAGGTAATTTTTCAATTGGAATCAACAATGCGCGTATAACTGGATGAACAAATTACAGTAGAACTTTTTGCAGATATATATAAAAAGAAATAAGTTATTAATTTCAGTGTCAGAGTTCCTGAATTCAATAGTAGCGCACATGTGGCAGCAGTAAAGAGCATTCAATGCAAACCAAGCGTACCTACCAGCGTAGGCGCATGTGCAATGAAGTAAACGATACGTGTCAACATGACTGTGTTTAGCAAGCACCGTAATTATGAGTACTAAGCTTCAGCAATTGCCATGGTATCTTGTGTGCGTGTGGATTTATACATTTATGCTTTCAAAACAAAAATTCCTGGCCTCCTAAGTAGGTAAACATTTTATCTTTTGTTTGTGAAAAACATTGAAGGTGCCGGCAATTAAGTACACTAATAGAAGTAGGTAGGTAGTGTTAATCATTAAAATCAAAGCAAGCTACTAGGCTATAAAACAAAAGCTCGCTAAATGTTTATAAAGTGACTCCAACCTCCAATTTATCTTGCAAGTTGTTTTATAAACAGCAGACGAACATCGGACAATACAGAAATAGACTAAACAGATAATGTGCGAGACAGTTGCGAGACGCTAATGTTTTTTGCCTTCCAGCAGAAGTATAGAAAATAAAATATATACATGGGAAGAGGCGCGTGGTCCACTGGCCGGAAGCCAGGGATTGATATATAAATCATATTGTTCCCAAGGTTAGCACTAAACTAAAACCGCAGAAACTTCATTGGAAATAAAAATAAAAATTCAACGGTAGCTGACACCCAGAATGGTGAACTTCGTTAAAATTGAACCCATACTAGGTATTTCATGAAAGACGAAACCCTGAAAAGAGTGTCTGAACTCTTAGTCAAAGCCAATTAGTAAAGGCCCCTCAAGTCCTGCCGGCGCGATCGACAAGGCCGTTTGGCGAAGATGATTTTGTATGAAACAATGAAGCTGAAACGATGTTCAACCAAGAATATTTCGATCTGCTTTGATCGGACTCTGGTAAACTTCAGATTTGCAAATTTTCCATCTTGGATCTAATAAATCGCATATACAAAACATTATAAATAGATAATTAAAGGATTGATTTTATATTTTGAACGCAAACGTCTCGAGTTATAAACAGTGTGGGTCGTTTGGCACGTCTCCGAAATTTAACTCACGATCGTTTATGTTTATGCGCGCGCGCATGTTAATACCGACTTGTCGGGATCATTTCATACAAAACACTTGTTTTTCTCATTTGCTTTAATTTCTTTTTTGAGTTGCAACTTATTTTTAATGATATACAAATAAAAATGTCGATAGCAATCTAAAAGAATGAAAGATAAAAACAGTGACGATATATCGAGAATTGACAAAATCTGGTAGATACACTTTTGAATTAAGTTAGGTTTTAGGGCGATCCTCTCCTTTCAATAGAAAAAAAAAGAAGTGGTGAAATAAAACTCTACACAAATAGCCTGCAGCAAGTCTTGACAAAAGCTGTTCACCAGTGAATGAGTGAACTGCCTTCGTAATTTAACGGCATAGCTTCTGACAAGCGCACGTAATACGTGTTTACCAAAAATCTTTGTAGCACTTATTTATAGTCAACGTATAATATTGTCATCGCTATTTGAATATATTGCCAATTTGCCGCAGACCTTGGTTGGCCTACAACACCTCAAAAGTTGGGTCGTTGACATATTAATTAAAATCTGTTTTCAATATATATATTTTTTACATGAATGAGGATCAGTAACGATTTTTGTTTAGTGGCTTATCAGAAAGCTTATGCCACCACATGATTAACTGTAAAAAATAGATTATTGATTATTGCGAGTTGTGTTGTGATTCATTCATGGAGAATCGTGAAAGGCCTCAGAACTCACTGCGTTTCTCTAATCAGTCTTCATCCTGACCGTGCTGTAGTTAACAGTCAACTTTAATTGTGAAATTGTGATAAAATAGGATTAGAGAAAACGCCTGCAAGTTTATTTTAGAAAAATATACCCACACTCAAGAATAACTGATATCGGCAAGAAATACTTGAGAAACCCATAGGTCTACTTCGACATACATTTAACATATTTTGTACCTACTATTTATGTATTCTGTATGGGTTATGATGGCCCGTCCTCATTACCACCCATAAAGAAGGCCTGTGCCCCAGCAGTGGGGACACCAAAAATGGCTGATGGACACCCGTATGTATTCTGTGATTGAAAATGACTTGCTATTTTGAATTTAGTCCTTCTGCGAGTTCTGTACTAAATTGTGTAATTTACTGTATATTTTCTGTTATTGGCATTAGTAGAAATCATCGAGATAGTAGAAATAATGAAATCTTTGTACCTCAGCAGAAGCTTTTTGTACGTTAGAACATCTTGTCTTTAAAATTGTAAGAAGTTAAACGGTTTTTATTCTATGCAATTACTGTACAAATAAAGTAAACAAAAGGAATCATCAATTTAAAGTGTTTTTTAATACATAACTAGAAATTATCTCATTATCTTCTTTATAACAAGACGGACGGAAGTCAAGTCACAGATAACGTCATTCCAAATAAAATAAAATTATGAAAATTTTTTTCACCCATCCCATAACCGACCCTTGCAAAAGTTGCTTAACCTCCGCAATCGTTGGGCCAGGCGTTATACCACTAACTACTTAAACTAGGTACTCGAATTTTACGATATACCGCCGATTCCGAATTCCAAACATGCTTGTGAAAAATCATATACCCTCCGTTTAGGCTTCGCCGTAGTCGGGTAAAAAAATAGGATGTTTATCTACCTTTGTTAAAACATCAGATAACTTTGAATAGTGAGAAGAGCAACTCATCTACACAGAAAACTAAAGGTGAACGCACGCTTGCGGAAACAATAAGGAACGGAGGCCGAACGGCCGCGGCCGCGCGGGAGTGACGAAACCATCAAACCACCGACCGCCTCTGCGTGGCGCGGCCAACCAGCATTTCATATTTATTCACAGTTTATGCAACATTCCGCAAAAATAACGAAACGCGCACGTGGTGTTTACGTTTACTTCATTAGTGTTTGTCTGAAACCGCATGCTGTGTCGGCATGTAATCTCGTTTGTATATTCATTCATTATTATTTGTTCAAATGGATTAGTTGAATGTCGATGATTGTATTTATCCATTTACTGACTGAATAAAACGATTTTGTCCGCAACTTCATTTTAATATCCTAAAAAAAGAGAATGGCGTAGTTAATAGTGGGCAAAACATTGGAATCTATTCTATACCAAACACACTTGTACTTAGCTATTAGTAATTAGGTACCATTTTTATCAAGTAAGCGAACAACTTGCTATTCATTTATATAAATTCCCTGCACAATAAAGATTTTTTGGAGTAGGAAATAAAATAATTTCGCACAGTAGTCCTAGTATATAGTTTGTCTCTTCTAAACAAATTAAAACTATGCATTTAATTTGAATCTCAAGCTCATAACAATTTCAATATCCACAAATAACGTAATACCATCTTATTAACAATTATTAACAATAATCACATCTTATTTATTTAATTTACATAAGATACTAACTCGTCATAACCATCAACCCCACGCAGGTACCACAAAAATCAATGTGTATCATATATTTTATTCTAAAAGGATTGTATCACCCCCGAGACCTTTATCCAAATTGAATAGTGTATCTAATACGCTCTGAAAAACGGATAGCTCAAAAAAACTTGCGTAAACCGTTTTCTATTGGGAGAAGTCAGCAGGTGCCAAGGTGAAATAGTTTCGCACGTTAAAATAGGATATACACATACACGTCTCAGATAAAGAAATCGTGATTCAATATAAAGAGGACGGCCATGGTGCTAAAAGCTGGTTCAAACATTCAAAATGAGTGATTGCTGTAATAAGCAGTAGGTACACTTTCATAACGTTAAAAATTTCGATAAATTTAGGTATTCGATTATAAACTTTATTATAAGCATCTTTCATAGAAAAACTATTTCGGATATAAATAAAAACAACGAATCTTTCAATTTATTGGATGCTTCAATATGTGCGAATTTACGAATGTAAACGTTTGATTCAGGTAAGGAACGGCAAGGAACCTAGTAAAGTGGTAGCAATCAAATAAGCGTTATATAGTTTCGTTTTAATTCCGCTAAGTAAGATTAGCGGGCGTCTACCATATTATGTATTCTGTGCGTCTACCGAGCCTCAGATGTAAGACCGCGCTCTAAATGTGGTTTCCTTGTGGTTTAATATCGACACTATAATAGGGTCCTTTAAAGTTCTCCCACTTATGTTATCAGTGCCACCTCATGTTGGACATTTCGTGAACAGTATTAAGTAATTTACTGGGATAGCTCATGTTTTATCGTATCTAAGATTTCTGGTACCTAACATATTTTTTGGAAAGGAATGTTCAATTCCATTTCGTGGATAGAGTCTGGAATGGTTTCGGGATTTGGTTGTCCGAGTAAAGTTTCATTATTTTTGACGCACTATATGTACGTAGGTATATGTACAATTGGAAATTTTTGTATTGAAATGATAAATCAATAAAGGAAATGTATGGTTGTACCTACAGATACATGATGTCTTAGACATCAAAGAAATAGGATCACACATAGTATGTTCAGTTCACGACAGTTTATTAAACAACAGTAGTGTGGAATCGTCTATTATCTTAGAGCTTTGAAACAAATGCGTCAATCATGACGTTAATAATCTTTTATAGAACAAGGTCTTATTAAATCAAACTCATATTTAGGTCTATTTAAGTACATTGAATTTTAACTACAAACATAAGGACATAGAGTAATGCTGTATTAATTCGGTTAATACAAAAACATTATTCCGTAAGATAACAAGTAGACGTTTAGATAACGGTGCTACTGATTTATCAAGAGGGCCAAAATACACAATAAGTCACGTAGATTCGCTCATGATTTATAACAATTATCACACTTGAGTGGAAATTTTCACGTTTGATCTAAACAAAATGTATACCTAATTACCTAAGCCTAAAATCTATATGAATGTAATGATACTATCTTTATGAACGAAATAGTAGTACTTCACGTAACACCACATAGGTACAGTCTTTTAATTTTAAGTGACTGGACTTCCATGACTTGAAGTTTGGTAATGTTAATTGTAATTAATCGTACTACTGAGTAATGAGATAGGAATACTAATGAGATAAACGTTCACCTTACCAAAACAAGTTAGCTAGGTATTTAAAAAACCTTCGACGTGGCGGATATTGGGTCATGTATGTCATATGACAAATGTATGAAGAGGTCGATTCCATTTAAAAGAAAATAAGGAGAAAGAAACTTGTTACCGAGTGTGATGTAACCCTGAAAGCTGCATACCCAGTTTAGAAACATTAACAATCGGACTTAGAGCATTGGGTCAAGGAAATCGGGTACCATGGTGCAGTAACACATTTCCATTCTAATCCCATACTTGCGGTATCGTTAACATCAGCAATTCAGCATTATTGTAGCATTGCAATGATTACCTTCACTTTTTCATTCAATAATAATAACGATTCATCGTAAAATGCAGCAAAAATCAAGAAGTTAGTACAACAAAAACAAATGCACGCGTCGAACGCACTGATTGGTTGATAACTATTGATAAGAACTTATTATAGATACCTGTTCTTCAGCATATTGTCAGGCACGAACACGTTCCACCAAGAAGGGCGCTTCTGGCGGACGTACAGTGGCGGAGTGTCGCTCTCCTCATCGGTGTCATTCCCACCAGACTTTCGTCTTTTCTTACGTTCCAGCTGCAGACGAGCTGCCCAAGAACGTCTCCTGCCTTTGTCAGTCGGTCCGAACTCGGCTCCAACAGGTACGGCCAACGAAGCCCGACGGGGAGGCATATCTTGTGGTGGTTCATCGAATTCGGTTAGCTTTCTGTATCGTTCAGAGAATGTAGCATCGGAAGCTCGACGGCCATTTGATGTGGGACGTGGAGGAGGAAGAACTTCAGTGAAGGTATCCTCGACATCAGAGTCGGGGTAGGAGGGTTCCTCGCTGTATCTACGTGGGGTCTCGTCGACTGCCTCTTGCAGGCTCGCGAGGGGCAAGCTGGGGCGGGGCGTGCGCAGCCCGCGCGGCGCCCGCCCGGGCCTTCCATGCAAGCGTGCCAACGCCAGCGGCACCGGCGACTCCGTCAAAGTAGGCTCTCCACCACTCATTGTCACAATTTCACTTGCACTTTTAACAGTTCACACTTCACGGAGCCAAGCTAAGGATCACGGCTCCGCCATTTTCGATAAACATTTTTATCAATCGAAATCTTTAAGAACACTAAAAATACCGTTCCAGTATTTATATTGTTCTGAAGTTTCGTTAATAGCCTGTTAAGTAAAAATAATCAAATTTATTCAATACTTTTTTCCATCTCATTTGTGTGGCATTACCAAGTGGAGGTATTTCATTTACTTAGTCATGGAGAGCGAGTATGACTAAACAAAAATGTTTTCAGTTTTTCAAGCTTTCATTTTATTTTATTAAGCTAACTCATGTTGCTTTTGAGAATAAAGCTAAGTAAACAACTTGCTGACGTTTATTTTTATTTTTAGTGGTTTCACGATTCAGAATTATTTGAAGTAATTTTATAGATGAATGAAAACATTCAACTACACATAATTTTATATTTATTTTTAAAAGCATTTCTACATTATTTTATATTTTCAGTTAGTACGAGTATAATATAAAAATCTATACCGAAATACACACACCGGCTCAGTCAAATTGATATTCTGATCGATTTTCCTACAGAATTAGCACAAAAGCAGGTGCGCCGGCGCTAATACCATATAAGCAGGTGGCTGCAACTTTCGTAACTGCATAGTCCGCGAGCGACAAGCGCGCGCGCACCATCGCCGTCGTCGATCGGAGAAAGTTGCCTCCGACTTGCATTAATAGCCTAGCAGTGACAAGTGTCGATTTCATTATCGCTACTGCTGCCGTGACCTTTTCAATGCTTGGAACGCGCCCAACGACTAGGTCCGTCGTTGGCCGGTCCATATTTTACCCCAACCGCGTTAAATGTTAAATTTATTACTGCGGGCAATCACGAGGTATGTTACTTCCTTTAGTGGGAATCAGCCGGCGCAATGATCATATTGTGCCGTCCAATCCAACACGACGCCAAGGTCGCGGAGAATTGACTCTAATAATTTGTTCAACTCGTTTGAAGTCCATTTGATGCTGGGAAATGATTCATTATTTAGGAAAATCTTCATTATAAAAATTAATTTATTCTCAAAACAAGCAGATTTTTTTTTTAAATTAATTCCCACAGTCTAGTGATAAATACTATCTTTATCTTTTATTTCAGTAGGTACCATAATATTGTCTTTTTTTTCTATTTTAGTTCATCACATAGAATGTACCTAATATAATAATAATAAAATGAGTGAAAAAATAAAAATTGAATACCTATAATAATAATAATAAAGACTTTATTGCACATGATAGAAAAACGATACAATCAGAAAAAACAAGAAAACATACAATAGGCGGCCTTATTGCTACATAGCAATTTCTTCCAGGCAACCTTGGGCGAAATAAAATAAGATAAATAGGATAAAAGGGGAATAGGTGCACTTTAGAGGACAGAATAATATAATACACCATTTCAATGTACATACGAGACGATTAGGCACAGAAAGTAAAATTTTGCAATAGTTATAACTAGGTCAAGCAACTGTAACGAAATATATGTTAGGTACGCGCAAAGAATGATAGCGCAAAAACTTTAATAACACACCGACGTATAATTATGTAGGTATTAAAATATCTATAAGATTATTGCATTATCCGACCTAAATTTAACGAATTTATATTTTTTTAGTTTAGGTTTACCTTTCAATCGTATTTAAAATCAACAGCAATAAAGAACTTAAAACAAACGGGTTTATTCTTTCCTAAGTTTATAAATGTAATTTTTTACCGGAATTCAAACTTATTTACGAAATTTAGGGGAACCTATTATTTTTTAAACCCGATCAGTTTTCATCAAAATAGCCTTTGGAGTCTACAAATAAAATAAACTATAGTAATCTGGGGTATAGCAATTGCGGGGCGAATCACAACAGCAACATTTTCGAGAGAAAAAGTTTCAAAAATGCAAAATGATCTTTTTATTCTTACATAAGAATGATCAAGCCAAAGCGGTTCGTTTTGAATTTTTATTTTTTATCTCGAAAATGTTGCTGTTGTTAGTCACCCCGCAGTTGCAATTCACACCAGATTACGGCACACCTTAGAGCAACACAGCTTCCTTCGGGACGAATCCGGCGTTGCTCTAAGCGGCACACTATTCAAACACTTGTCGATAGATACACGTTACGGTTCGAGAACTCTACAGATTTACCCATAATAGACTTGTTTTCAACCTAAAAGAAGGTTCAAGTGAGTAATGATTAGCAAAGGTAACCCACAAACGTCAATCAAGCGAGCCGGAATTCGCCCGTCCGCCCAATGTCACCGAGAAAATTAACCTCACGCCCGTTCTGACACCTCACTGCGTCTGCGCCGTACACAGCGTATACAGTAACTTTAATCCATCCATGAAATATCTGAAACCATACGCTATCTGTTTGAAGAAATCCTAAAAATTTAAATAGCCTATCATCAGTAAGGAATGGATCAGATACTTTGCAACTGTTATTTCATGTTCCGATTCTGAATATTGATGATACAAATTAAATAACTGAAAGCATTTCGACTTGAATACCAGATATTGTTTGTAAACAATCTCAAACTTAAGACTTTTTAAGATATATAAGATATTTAGTAATATATATTTTCAAAATTAAAATGTATCGAACAAAACTCATTGAATTGTTTTTCCTGATTCAATACGTTAGCAGTTAGCAGACCCCATTATTATAATAATATAATGAGACCCTTTGGTTACTTCGATAAGCATGACGAATATTTATTTTATTTTATGTTACATAAATTACCTCTCAAAAAAAGAAACATTGGTAAAAGAATTAATTCGCTAGCATGAAAACTGCCCGAGATTAGGAAGCCATTAGTATGGAGCGTTTTTGGGCGAGTCCATTTGTGTGCATTTCACACTGTGATATATCACATTAGTATGGAGCGTTTTTGGGCGAGTCCATTTGTGTGCATTTCACACTGTGATATATCACAGTGTGAAATGCACACAAATGGACTCGCCCAAAAACGCTCCATACTAATGGCTTCCTAGTTATGACGTCACTAATAAGTAGTTTAATATGTTTACGATTTTTATTAGTATTTCGTTATTTTATTCATTAGTCATCATCCCTATTGTACACGCTACGAGGATAGCTACGAGAGAAGCCACTGACTGTACTGTACCTACGCTACGCCCCTTTGACTTTGAAAAAGATAGCCTAGATATTTTATTATTACGACATAATATTGGTTGCCTAGTAACTTGAATACTAATAGGCCTATTTATCATATCTCATTATCAGACGTTTGAGAGTTTACTGATATATATAGATTGATATCTGCCGTCGTTGCTGACGCTCGAGAAACAATACTGCTGGTATGTTTCGAAATTAAATGGCAATTTAGCAGACACCGATATTAGATAATGTTCATGACTCCTAATTAAAAAAAAGACCTGTTAACAAAATCATTGCTAACTAAAGCTAAAACAAAAAAAAAACCGGCCAAATGCGTGTCGTGCCACGCGCCGTAGGGTTCCGTAGTTACCTTATAACATACCATATTTTAATACCACTATCATTTTTCGTCTGTAAAAATAACTTTGTTTTTCACAGTGTTGATATAAATGACAAAGTTATATTTGCGGTTTTGGAAAATATGATATATTTCGAAAACTAATTACTATATCTCATTCAAACCAATTTTCAGTGAAAGTTTTTATTAAGATCTATAGCATATATTTTTTTTAGATTTTTCACTCACCTATTTCAAAAGTTAGAGGGGGGGACACACATTTTACCACTTTGGCAGTGTTTATCTTTCAAACTTTGTGGTTGACTTTGAGAAAAAATTGTCTTAGGAACCTCAATGTCATTTTTGAAGACCTATCTATAGATAGATATCGCACGTATTGGTATGAAGAAAAACATTTTTTTTTTCAGTTTCAGTTCCATGTATGGGGTGCCCCCCTTAATCTTTATTTTTTTTTATTTTTGTGTTAAAATCGATAAGCGGATAACAGAATACATCTACCTACTAAGTTTCAACTGTGTAATCCTAATACTTTCGGAATAAAATGGCTGTGACATACGGACGGACAGACAGACAGACATAACGAATCTATAAGGGTTCCGTTTTTTGCCATTTTGGCTACGGAACCCTCAAAAAGACAAAATAGTTGTTATTGTTGTTCTACCAAAACTCTATTACCGTAGTACTCTCCGTTTATTATTTCAATAAGCAAAAATTAAGCAAAATAAGATCTCTAAGGACCACGGATCTATTGATGATGTTTATCCGCTATAAGTAGTTTGAAAAAAATATAAACAAGACGGGGTGGATTGAATACAAAAGGAAGGTGAATATGTTAGAAAAAGATAAAAGAAGCTATCGACATGTCTCTGAGACGTTTCAAAAGAAACGTAGTTTCAGGGAGACCTTTTGATGTTTCACGATGTTTGCACTCCGTTTGAAGTGCTACCCACTCTGAAATGTTCTGGTACTTAATTTCGTTAAAGTTTTTTTTAAGTTGGAACAGAAGATGGCGTTGAGTCGTGTATCTACCAATAGATTTGAAAAGATTTCTTATTTACTTTTATCGCTCACTCTAGCGTTCTCTTAAGTCTTTGTTGATTTTCCTCTACTTCATTATTTTTTGAGGTATTTTCCCATTAAAATAAGATATTACTGACAAGAACATAGGTACCAAAGTATTGGGAGTAACGAAGGAGTAACGATAGTTTATCGCACTCGCCATATAAACAATGAGCAATTTAGGGTGGAACTACGAGAAGACCTTTTGCAAACTACCGCCGCCGCCGCGAGAAAACACGTAGCTTCTAAATCATTAAGCAGTTTTATGGTAATAACCTGAAGTATGATAAAGCACGCACATGCGCTCGTAAATGTGTTGGCACCTTTACTACTAGTGCTCCCTCGTTGTTATCGCACGTTCCAACTCCTCTGAGAAAAAACTTATTTATACAAGCAACGTACGAGAACATCCTGACATTGTAGATTTAATGGATTCATTATATCATTTGGCTAATTTAAAGCAAACAATTAGAGAGGGCATAATAATCAATGTTATTTATGTAGGGAGTGGTTTTATTGAGGAAACACCAATTAAAATTGATATGAGTTTTCATGTAAACTAAAAAATCTAACATAAGTACTAAGCGAACTAAATGTACTAATGGTTAATAAATTCTCCATAATAATAAAGATTTCGCAAAGTAAAATTTTGGTAAACATGAAAATCCGTTCTAAAACTGTTTGTGTTAACATCTAAGCAAATTCTTATCTGCGATACAGACGACGAAACATTTTCAAAAGTACCAACAAGGCGACAAAACACTAAATGCTTTAACAGCTTCTGTTAACGTTGAAAGTGAACGATAAACAACTTTTAATAGAGATGTCGAAAGCGAACTCAAGGACATAACAATTTTCGCATCAAAAACACATCAGCATGACTCTGATCGGCGCGGTTACTTCTGATAATTGAGAGATAGATAAATAATTCTAACCGTGTGAATTCGTTGCTCACGATTGCAATGCAAAGCACCATCTGAACTTGAACAATAATAGATATTCCAAGAACATAGTTTCATTGAATTTATTTGAAACATTTTAGTCTTATCCGCATTAGTCAAAGTTATATAATCTTTAACGTAAAAAAAAATAACTAGCATTACAACAGCAGTGTCAACGGAATAACCACGAACAATGTTTGTTGATGTCCAAGGGAAACATTACCATAAACATAGTTATGATGGAAATGAACTTGTTAGGCTGTCACGACACGTAACCAGCGGATCATGAATGTTTACATATAAGAGGGAATACATTATCGAGAGCAAAGGAAGGTACAATAACAGGGCAGACAATGATGGCCACCGACGTACACAAACATCGAATAGTTAATGAGGAGTAACCGTACACGGAATACTGATTAATTGGTCGCGGTGACAAATGACACACATGCAACCGCACAAAGACGACATCCAGCTCAACTGTCTCATAGAGAACAAAGGAACAAGAAAGTGTCTAGGCGAGCTTATCTCAAATAAAGGGAACTACCATCAATGGTACGAACAACAATTTAACGAGGAAATTGCAAATTTAAACATTGGCATAAACATTTTAATTGTATAAATTAACAAACATACACGATCATGTGATTCCAAGGTCGCCCAACAGAAGAACGGGAAAAATTACACGTTCATTGCGAATTTAGGTTTAGAATGTATAGATACAGTAAGCAAAATCACTGCGCACCGTTACATACATGACGTTCGATACGAACAATGTAACTAAACTATGACTGATTCTTAACCCATTTGTACACATTGGGATAGCCTCCGTAACCAAACACATAAACATTTACTAAATTGATCTCGACTGAGTAATTTAGAGACCTCATACATTGAATTCATAAAGTTCGGAATTTAAAATATATTTTCACATATTATGTCTCTGGAGTCTAGATAATCTTATAACTTTTCTAGCACCAAAATTTAGCGAATAAATAGATATATTATTATAACTAAAGCATTTTCTTATTTATGAGACATAACAACGAACTATGAATTATTTCAAGTGCATAATATATGAAATGAGTGAGACGCTAAAATAACTGCGTACCGTAAGAGGATATATTCGCACATTCAACCTTACTATAAATCATAACCAATTACAGACAATGAAAATTAATTGGTATTTTTCGACGTCAATTCATCTGGCCGGTGATCTCAAATTCTCAGATACAATGAGTTCTTGATTTAATTAACAAAAAAAATGCTTTAAAAACAAATGCCCGCCGGTTATTCTGATCTGTTACCCCAAAAAATCCACCCTGAGGTGAATTCTGGGTAAAATGTCAGAATTCTCTCTATGCTAGCTCCCTCCTTAGCTTAGGGTAAATTCTCGGATATACGTTTCAGAATTCACGTCAGGGTGGATCCACCCTAGCAACAGGATCTTATAGAAAATTAATTACTTTCTTTCTCTGAGGAGTTTTCTTAAATTCTTAAATGAGGTGTTATTAATTATTAGTGGATTCCAAAAATAAATCTAAGACAAAAGCTGCCACTATCACTTTTGATTTTGGGCAAAACCTTATTATTTAAAACTTTGATTAAGTCGATAATTTGTATAATGTAAACAAATTATGTTAATCGTATATGAACAGCGGACAATTCACATCCAATTTATCTGGTCACTATGTTTGGGCGATTGGGAGATGACTTCAAAATAATAAAAAAACTACTAGGGTCTACGCGATTTGTGTTGAATTTGGAAACATTTTCAAATGAATTTCAATAAGTATACGTACTTACTACAAAATTGCAAAGATGAAAACTTTTTTTAAGTAAAATGCTGTAGGTAGACATCAATACACTACAATTAACATTCCGGACTTAATGCTATGTATGTGTACAAACGAGGGTTTGTACGGAGCTCGGTGGCGCGTGGCTTAGAGCATTCGGCCTACGATTGCGGCGGTTAAGCAATGTTTGCCAAGGACAGTCATCGAATGGGTAACCAAAAGCTTCTGAAGGCATGTTTAGTTGTTCGCTGATCATAAAACAAGTGGTATTTGTATCTATAGCACGTCATTAAAGGCCGGAAATATAACTTCGTATCATATAGGAAAAGGTTGTTTGGATATTTCAAAATCTGGACTTGAATATTTTTCAATTAATCATCGCACCGCTGCCTTTTACCGCCGCGTTGACCCCCATTCCAGTGTTTTGGTCAAACAGACGGACGTCTCGTCGCGCGCCGTTTAAAATAGATTTGTAAGTATCTACACTAGATATTCAGGCGAATGGGACCGCATAAAAACTGGTACCGCATTCCAACTTAACAACTTAAGTTTACATTGTTCCTTAGTGTGATTGGATAATTGTCCTTCAAAAATTAAGTTGATTAGATCATAATATTAACGTATTAAAAATTAAAAGGAATAGTTACGCTGTGTGTCGCTTTTAGGCTTTCATATTTTATTTTCTACGTTACGAATTGGTGACGGCTGAATCAAACCCAGCTAGAGATACGTAGATTTAGGCAAATCGTAAACTGTCTGCAATTTACCAAAATTAGAGTAAAAAAAACTAATTTAATATGGAATAATGTAATTGGTCCTTCGATGCAGGAGCAGATCAAATATTCAATATACATGTAACTAACAAATTTAAATAGTCTACGCCTTACTAATAACAGCGGAGTTTCAGTATTAATACCAAAATTAAATCACAAACATAACAGGTTGCGTTAGAATATTTAGTTCCAAGCTGAGCGCACGTATCACAGCGGCATGCAACGCCGGTCAAGTTACCAACATTGCTAGAAAAATGTAGGCCGACTCAGATTTCAAAAAGCATTGGAACATACGTCTGAACCTCGCCGTTGCAAACAAACGCATAGGAATGTCGATTCTTGATAAACTAAATGCGACCCCAGTACTAGACTAGACTACGACCTAGTACCGTGTCGGCGTCATAAGGTATAGTTAAAAGGGTAGAGGGCTAGAGGTATATAACAAAAAAAAAAAAAAAACCCCCCGACAAACGGCTGATCAGGTCATGGTTACCTTTCCATATACTTCCATTCCAATCTCATTGAAGTAACACGTTACCAAATTTCGAATCGATAGGACATATGGAAGGTAGTCAGTCAAACGGCTGAACAGATTTTCATGAAACATGGCTAAGAACACTCGGGATGAAATTATTTATGACACAAAAAAAACTAAAGGAAAATCGGTTCATCCGTTTAGGAGCTACGATACCACAGACAGATACACAGACACGTTAAACTTATAAAACCCTTTCTTTTTACCCGACTGCAAAGAAAGGGTTATTGCGTCAGGGGTTAAAAATGAACGAATTATTAACCAATAAGAGAACATTTAGTTATTAAAATATTGCAGAACAGCCAAAATGATCTATTAGGTAAAAACTTAAACATAACATAAAACGTTACGTTGCTTTGCTGTCCAAATTAAGGATAGATCGCCGTTTTGCAAGAAAGAAAGAAATTAATTTTTACCATCGCCACTCAAAAAAGTGCGTCTTATTCATTGATAACAGTGAATAAAACGCGTTTTTATTCACCGAGTGAATAAAAATATTTTGAATTTGGAACAAGTGCGCATCGTTTGAATTAGGTACAAAAAAAAAAAAGGTGCTGAAAGTATGGAGCTATTCCATAGATAAAGATATAGTTCTACAATTAAATGACAAATATAATCCCGCCAATTTTATTTAGGTTCTTTTTATTGTCTTATCTTTGGGTTCTTTTCTAAAAAATATCCCGCTAAATCAATTAGGTCCTTTTTAGTGTCTTATATTTGGGTTCTTTTTTATATATTTGAGGGAGATTAGTTGTTCAGTCTTGCATCAGTCCATTCCATCAGTCTGGTACGATCTTCAGTCTGTAAAAATTCAAAGTCTATACAAACTGATGAAGTGGACTGATGCCAGACTGATCATGTAGTTTCCCTCTTAGTTAGCTCGGTGGCGCAGTGGTTTAGCGCCTGGCCCAGCGATTGCGGAAGTTAAGCAACGTTCGCAAGGGTCGGTCATGGGATGGGTGACCAAAAATGTATTATCTCGAGCTCCTCCGTGCTTCAGAAGGCACGTTAAGCCGTTGGTCCCGGCTGCATTTGCAGTCGTTAACACCTACCAATCCGCATTGGGCCCGCGTGGTGGGTTATGGCCCGTCCTCCTTACCAACCATAAGGAAGGCCTGTGCCCCACAGTGGGGACATCAAAAATGGCTGATCGACAACTATAAATACTATAGGTACTGCTATTTTTTTTTCTCGCAGTCAATGGTAAAAAGTAGAGTACACAACTCGTGAAAAAAAAATTTCATCTCGGTCCTTTGTATCCCTCGCTTCGCTCAGGATTCTACTTTTCTAGAATCCTTCGCTGCTCTCGGGATCCAACTTAGTCCCTCGAACTAAATTCCCTCTTTTTTCACTTGTTGTATAATCTACTATTATTTTGTCATTATCCAACGGTACACGAGGTATAAGATTTGAGTGTAAGCACAGAATTATATTATTATACTCTGTGTAAGTACATAAAAAAACCATTTTTTTTTACATTGTGCACCGTCGCATGATGTCAGAACTGTGCTGGACAGCAAGCGGGGCAAGAAAAGTAAATAATGCCGATTCTTCCGAGACGACTCCCGTCGTCGAGTGGTTTGTACACCGGTTCTCAAGGTGTGTCGCCCTCTCTGAGGTCCAGGGTTCCCTCAATCTCGTTCTAAAAAACGAACTTTTCTATATTGACTCAGGTCTGGGTGTTTATAGTGCAACCGTTGATTCTGATTTCCATAACAAAAGTCCTCTAGCTACTTACTTTGGAATCGGAGCAATGTTTTTGATGTCGTCTAATATTTTTATTTACCTTTCATCTTATTATGCTATATTTACAAAAATCCTGTGATTAATCCAAGTTAATAAACGCTAACTATTTGACGCTGTATTCCCATTTGAATACCGCAAGTTATAATATACGATGCAAATCTTTTACATGCGCAGTGATAGTTTGCCAGAAATTGCTCGGTTTTATTACGCACTTTGGCTTTATTTATAAGCGAAGCTCAAGCAGGTCGGTTAATGAACAAAATAAATGTTATGATAATTTACTATTATAATGTTGTGTGTATTAAACTTTGAATATTGTGTTTTTGGGAAATAGGCTATAGCAGTCAGTACTCCGTATTTATATCTCTGAGCGCCTACTTGAATATTTTCAAATGTGTTCATAAATATTAATACCCCCGAACCGCGTGCTTTTACATATTGTTACAGTATGTACATACCTAAATACTTCGCAACGCGACTTATCCAAATCTAACCAGGGAGGGGGCTAATTGTCTAATTTCAAAATCTATCGCAATCGCTTTCATTTGACAGATGGATGTGACACATTGCTGCATTTCTTTGGTAAGTTTTCATTCATGCCAAACAGAAGCATCAATGTGTTACATCTTGAAAGCGATTGCGATAGATTTTGAAATTAGATAATAGAAAGGCACAGCCTGACACAGCGGATTTTTCGTCCCATTTAAAGAAATCAGGAAAATAGGCTTAACACAATATTGCAAAAAGAACTCCACAGATTTTTATATCCTTAGATAATTGTATAAAATTTATGATTGCAAAAATTGTTGTTTTAAGACTGTATATAACAAAACCAACTGCATTTGCGTTACACGTTATCGACGAAATTATGATAAGAACAGATTGCCAATCATTACACGATCCCGTCTCCGATTAATTTGTAATCGTAAACATTATAAGCGAAATTACGAGCCACATAATGTATATTCACGACTTTTGAATCAAGATGATAACAGAAAAAATATGTTGATAATTGAAAAAACAACGGATTTTGTTTTAAATTTTTCAAACTGTTTAAGGATGTAACCAATTTCTGTTTAAAATGTCAATAAAACGATTAAGTTAGGCATTAGCCATTTGGTCGATTGTATTAAGAGGGCGTCCATAAATTACGTGAGGTGTTTTTTTTAAATTTTCTGTACCTCCCTCCCCCCCTCGTGAGATGCCGTGAGATTTTATTCAACCCCTCCCCCCATCCCCCAATCTCACGTCAGATTTTTCAAAATGTGGGTTTCTTACGTAAACGCGTTGGATTGTTATTGTAAAAAGAAGAAAAATTGCTTCGTGCTTTTATTTACGACTAGTTATGACTAGTAATCAATATTGCTGAGAGTTATAAGTGAAATAAAAAAAAAATAGCTTAAGATTTAATCTTAAGCATGTACAATTTGGATTATATGGACCAAAATAGTTTTTTTTTGTTTCAATCTGAAAAAAAATTGTGTGATATTTGCCGAGACCCCTCTCTCCAACGTAAGATTAGATGAGATTTGACTTGACCTTCTCCCCCCCTTAAACATCTCACGTAATTTATGGACATTTGTGACACATTTTGGTAATAAGTAGGCAGGTCTTTTATTTTTTGCAAAATTCATCCAACAAGTGGAACGCGTTGACGTCTTTTCTATCGAAACAAAAATATATTTTAACTACACTTAAGTGTTCCCTTACTTTGTTTGTCTATTACTCTGAACAAAGTTTTTTTCCATCGGTCGAGTCGAGTTACAGATCTTACGATCTTATCAGAACGAAAGTAATTTTCTCGGCTTATAATTTACTTACGTTTTACTATGCAATATGCTACAAAAGTGGAATATTAATCCGCGATAGTCGTAAAACGAACAGTGAACAGCAGGTATTGAAACTATGTTATGCCCAACAACACAATTTTGAAACTTTTTAAATACTATTAATATTCTCGTTAATTAGATGACAATTGAAATTGACGATGATTCATTATAAATAGGCAGGTATTCGTCTACAACTGTTTACGATATAATTGACTCCGATTGCAAACTAACAAAATCACCTGTTTACGATAGCCGTAAATTACAATTTCTATTCCAATAATTAAGATTAGATCACGCAATGGATTAAAGTTATCAAACTAACGTACCGGAAGGCATTTAGAAGGTGGATTCTATAGGTAGTGACCTCGCTGTGTAAAGTAGTTTAATATATAGCCTACATACAAAGGGCTTAGCCAGAAATAAGTGGTGTCTCAGCGCTAGAGAAATGGCATCTGAGGTCACGGTCGCACGCTCGGTTTCACTTCACTGTCTGTCAATACAAACCGCTACTCGAGCGTTATACAATAAAATACGCTACTTCGTGCACCTGTTCATGTTTGTTCTTAACTTGACACAAGCCGCAATGCTTTAGCAACTTGACAATATTTAAACAATGGTAAGTTGCTTTGCCATCTACGGTTTCGTAGACGTTCGTAGCAAATGCAATTCTTGCTACACGAATGAACGACAAAACTAATTATAGAAAAACATTATTGACAGAACTCGAAACAAAGTGACGGTACTTTAGAAAACGCCCTAAGACAAACAAAACAAACCACGATAATATTTCAAAGCTTTCCATAATAAGTCAATTAGTTTCTATCAAAGCTAATTACTGTAGAGTTGTAGACTTCAACAATGTATGGAAGAAAAATTACTTTAGCGTAACATGTAAATCATTTTATGTAAGTCTCGGTAATGCCACACAATATGCCGGGATCGATTGTAATCGCCACAAATCACGTTGTTCTTACAGGCTACGGCTAAGCACCGACCTCCTTTCGCCGCTGCACTGGCGCAACAAACAGAATAACTAGACGAAGACGTCTGCAATCGAAATCGTAGCGAAACTTGCGCGCGAGACTTTCACTGCGAGCGATGGTGCGCGTGCGCGGTGCCTAGCGTGCGAGGCGCGCGGCGCTTACACTGCTACTGGCCGCTGCGGGCGCGTCGACTGTGGAGGGGACTGCGTATCGTCATCATCTGATACTGATATCACCGCCTCTGAAACCCACCCTCTGCTCCCGCGCTTATCACCTCACCCGGCACCTACCTACATTTGCCATACCCCCGCGGACTGCTCCAATTCTTTATCATTGTGTTGTGAGTGATGTCTCAGCGTGACTACGAATATTAATCTTGAGATAGACTAGGTCTCCAAAATTCCATTGTTCTCAAAACCTAAATTGCATCAAATATCTACGCATAATTTGACCGCTTGTGGTGCATTATTTATGTAGTCACTATAAATCAACATGTTGTAATGTCAACATATCAACAATATGGCGACTTGCAACCTAGTTACCTAAAACAGGTTACGGTTATTGTATTCAAATTACATATATATAGATAGAAGTACCTACTCCTATTTCCCCTAGTTTGAGCGAACAACCTTTGGCAGTGGAATCCAATAATAATTGAATATTACATCATATCAAAATGGCGAATGCAACGATGCAGTTAACCACGGTTCATATTGATTTTCCGGTTTTCAGAATTGAAAATAGAACAGACTGACACAGATCAATACTTTTCTTCAAGACATAATATGAGCGCAACCAATAAGGTAATTTCGTAATTTCTAGATGATTGTTATGGGGCGGGGCCTCAGAATAAGAACAATAGTTGTTATTATTTTAAGTATGGTGCCTATAATAAAATTAAACTAGGGGAGGTAGGTTTTTATTCGAATACAGAATAGAAAGATGGCACAGATAACGCGTGTGAAATATGGGACACGTTGCACGTATAAGTATTTAATCACAAGATCCAAACTATAAGCTGTAATAATTCGTACTTTTTTTAATCGCACCGACACGACATTCGGTTAGCATATCAGGTAATTGGGCGATTTGCATGCTACCAGCCAGTTGCAAAACTGTTGCCCTTTGTATGGCCTTGACATATTATCACCGTAATGCAACAGCTCCCGCAAGATTTATGGTCTTTATCCAAGATTCGCGATCTCCTTAATATCTCAAATTAAGTATAGTAGGTATGTAGGTAGTCTTCTTAAATGCTACTCTTGAGGCTTTCAAATTAATTCAGAAAATATTTTGATGCCAGTGGACTGCAGGATATTAATTTGATGAGTGACAACTCAAGGAAAATGACCACTTAAGAAGGTGACCACTTAGGAAAGAGGTCAATTAGGACATTGACCGCTTAGAAAGGTAACCACTTAGGAAAGCGAAGACTTCGAACGACTTAAGGATGATGACCACGTGGCTCTGAGGGATTTTTTTTAAAGTTTAGGTGCGAGCGAATGCGACACAGTTCGGAAACCCAAAAAGACACTTGGAAAATGTAAACTAGGAGTCATTTTTTTCCAACAAATGATGTCAATTGTTAACACAGTTTTATCTTGGCCTCAATAGAAGGCGTAATACTCGTACAGGGGTATTTATAAATATGTAACTTCTAGACTCGGAGGATACAATAGTAAATGCTGACCATATAACGGAACATTGGGCAATGGAAAGTGTAACCAACGGTACTCAATTGTAACAAAACATCAGACTAATGAGGTCGAGAGACGAGTAACCTGCTTACTCTTCCGAAGCTCCGACAAATGGTGACGTCACACGATGACTTGTCGCACTGAATTAAGGTCCTTGAACCACCAAAACATGAGTGTGTAACATTGACCTATAACTAGTATGCTGTAACAATAAGGATCGGTATCAACAAGAACTTTCCGTTCAGTATACCTTGGGACCCTACCTCTAAGACTCCACTATCCGTCTGTCTGTCTGTCACAAGGCTGTATCTCATGAACCGTGATAGCTAGACAGTTGAAATTTCACAGATGATGTATTTTCGTTGCCGCTATAACAACAAATACTAAAAACAGAATAAAAAAGTGGAGCTCCCATACAAAAAACCTTTTTTTTTATTTTTGCCTTTTTTTGGTACGGAACCTTCGTGCGCGAGTCCGACTCGCACTTGGCCAGTTTTTTTTTTTAAATCGTTCGGCAGTGTAGGTAGGTATAACATATGGTATAACGGGATATTTATTAAATTCTTTTTTTTTATTTTAATATACACATAACATAACAGTTTTACAACAATGTACCACAAAACTTTTCTGGAATATGTTTCTCTGCAAAATTAGTACCTAGGGCACTAGGGCTTCTGCACGTTAGTACTATTTTTTTGGGCAGAAGCCCTATAATTTCGCAGACGATAGCCCTATAATTTCGATAAAAATACCAGAAATGAAACCTTAGATTATTATTTATTTTGTGGTAGATACAGTATATTCGGGTACTCAAAACAACGATAGTTTCATTTCATTGCTATTCGAGGGTTGCTAAAAATGATCAGTTGGAAAAACCATCTGAATGGTAAAGTTGCTTACTGCACTGTTTAAGTGTTAAGCGCTTATTACACCATCCTGAATGTCGGATCCGGAATTTAGTGTCCGATTTAAGAGCTAATTATATCATCCTGAATGTCGGACCCGATATGACGTCACTCCTAAATTCAGAGCAGTGTAATTGCATTCAGGAAGCTAGGATCCGATTTAGGATCCTAGTTAGGATAGAAATTGTCTCCGACATAACGGATGCTAAATCGGAAGCACTTAGGACAGTGTAATCGCATTCAGGACGCTCGGCTCCGACAAAGTAGTACCACAGCATAAATAGTACAGTCAGTCAACGCCTTTTATGTTGGCGAAAAAATATCCGCCGCGCCGTTCGTCTAGATAGACAGTTGGCGCAACGACTAAAAGTATATAAGGGTTGTCACTCTGTGATTTGCTTTTTTTTGACCTACATCAATATAAAAAACAAAAAAACCTGCCTCTGAAAAGCAAGAAATAATATATAAATCATTAGCTACGCATTATCATTTTTATAATAAAACACGTCTATTAAAGTCGGGTGGGGCTGGAGTACCTACAACTTTCTTTTTTATTCTAAAAGCCCCACCCGACTTCAATAGACGTGTCTTATTATAACAATGATATGATAATGCGTATCTAATGATTTATATATTATTTCTTGCTTTTTAGAGGCAGGTTTTTTGAAGTCAGTTTTTTTGTTTTTTAAACATTTTTATTTTTTTTTATTTTTAGTATAAGTACCTTCCGTATTAGGTAGTGTAGGTATATTATTTAGGTAGTAAAATCGGCTCAGCCAAACGTGAGATAATCGCGAAGAAACGTACATACATATACAAACTGAATAACTCCTTTTTTTGAAGTCTGTTAAAAATACTACACAAAGGTATCCCTCTCCCAACAAAAACAATCATCTAATTCGGTTCATAAATAACAAAGTCGTCAAGGTAGTTGATGTAAAGTCATAGTATTTTCGGGATTACTTGAAAACTACTGACCCGATTTGAAAAAAAAATAATTGGAACCATCTCGCAAAAAAACTCAATCGAACAACAAAATAATCATCAAAATCGGTCCATAAATGTCGAAGATACGCGCGAATAACGATAAAAAAAAGTATACAATCGAATTGAGAACCTCCTCCTTTTGATGAAGTCGGTTAAAAACTAGTTCAGATTAGCGTTGAAAATGACACGTACCTACCTAGCTACCTACATATACCTCCTATTTACCTAGCTTTGTATTTTTACAGCTACAAGAACATTCGTTTAACTACTGTATGATCGTAAAGCTGTGATATCGGATACGACATTCAGGACGGTCTAATTGGCGACTGAATTTCTCGTCCTAAATCGGACACTGAATTCCGGGTCCGACATTCAGGATGGTGTAATAAGCGCTTTTGGACGATAAATTCAGGCGCCAATTAGACCGTCCTGAATGTCGGATCCGATATCACAGCTTTACAATCATACAGTTGTTAAACGAATGTTCTTGTAGCCGTTTAAATACATAGCTAGGTAAATAGGAGGTATATGTAGGTAGCTAGGTAGGTACGTGTCATTTTCAACGCTAATCTGAACTAGTTTTTAACCGACTTCATCAAAAGGAGGCGGTTCTCAATTCGATTGTATACTTTTTTTTTATCGTTATTCGCGCGTATCTTCGACATTTATGGACCGATTTTGATGATTATTTTTTTTGTTCGATTGAGGTTTCTTGTGAGATGGTTCCATTTAACTTTTTTCAAATCGGTTCAGTAGTTTTCAAGTAATCCCGAAAATACTATGACTTTACATCAACTACCTCGACGACTTTGTTATTTATGAACCGAATCAGATGATTGTTTTTGTTGGGAGACCTTTGTGTAGTCTTTTTAACAGACTTCAAAAAAAGGAGGTATTCAGTTTGTATATTATTATGTATGTATGTTTCTCCGCGATTATCTCACGTTTGGCTGAGCCGATTTTACTACCTAAATAATAAACCTACACTACCTAATACAGAAGGTACTTACACTAAAAATAAAAAAAATAAAAAATTGATTAAAAAACAAAAAACCAACCTGCCTCTAAAAAGCAAGAAATAATATATAAATCATTAGATACGCATTATCATATCATTGTTATAATAAAACACGTCTATTGAATTCGGGTGGGGCTTTTAGAATTAATAAAACGTTTTTTATAATGATGTAGGTCAAAAAAAAGCAAATCACAGAGTGACAACCCTTATATACTTTTAGTCGTTGCGCCAACTGTCTATCTAGACGAACGGCGCGGCGGAATTTTTCTCGCCAACATAAAAGGCGTTGACTGACTGTACTCTTTATGCTGTGGTACTACTGTGTCGGAGCCGAGCGTCCTGAATGCGATTACACTGTCCTAAGTGCTTCCGATTTAGCATCCGTTATGTCGGAGACAATTTCTATCCTAATTAGGATCCCAAATCGGATCCTAGCTTCCTGAATGCAATTACACTGCTCTGAATTTAGGAGCGACTTCATATCGGGTCCGATATTTAGGATGATCTAATTAGCTCTTTACTGAAAAATACTGAAATAATTGTGGCGGAGTTAAAGGCTGAGTTGCTGATACCGATCCGTTTTACAGGTCCGTTTTATGGGATACTTTTACGTTCGGCGATGGCGTATGAGCGTGTTCGTTCACACACAACACAGTATTCCGGATCCAGTAAACACAAATACGATGCGATTTTGTGTTACCGTGCGTTCACACAGCAGGTCCGTATTGAACGCTACTGCGACGGATTCGACGGTGTAAAAATGTACATCATACAGTAGTATGATGTACATTTTTACACCGCATTTACAGGACCGTTTTATCGTATCTAATGGATACAGTAAACATAAGGATCCGATATACATACTGTGTTGTGTCTCGCTCGTACGACTACATAACATGGCGTATGTTTCGCTGAATGAATAATAACGTATCCGATAAAACGGACCTGTAAAACGGGTCGGTATTTCTACTGTATCCGATATATCGTGTTGTGTGTGAACAAACTCATACAAATACATATACGCCATAGCCGAATAAAAACGTATCCGACAAAATGGACATGTAAAAACGGATCGCTGTGTGAACGGGCACTTACTGTATTCAGTATCGACGGATCCGTTAAAAACGGTCCTGTAAGGGCGGTGTGCACATTACCTTCAGTAACGACGGATAACGGATCGCTATGTGTGAACACTCGGTAAGCCCTCTTTATTTTTAGGTAGCTCAACATCATTCAATCATACAACAGCCCAACATCATTCAATCAACCAATGAAGAGAAAAAAGTGAAAAAGTCGCATTTTGGCAAAGGAAGGTAATGCAAAAAATCTTGCACACCATTTAACCTGACCTTTACTATAATCCGAATAGAGATTCTATATTAAATCAACAGTACAAAATTAAATAAACAGTTCTCACCTTCATAATTAGTTTTAAACGCTCTTGGCCTTTTCCGACAACATTTTGCACAAATTGAGGTTCAAATGAAATCTGAATAAAATTACGACTCGCACATATGGTGGTGATGAAACTGATAAACGCATAGAGGCATTAAGTTGCACGTTATGTCGTTAAGTGGAAGCGTAATTAAGCGTGCGAGGGAAGATAAGCAGAAACGTTATTAAAGCTTGTACGGTAAAGCCGAGTTTAATGTTATTACCGCGCGGTGCAGATGCTACAATAACTTAAATATAATGCAAGTTTAATGTCAGGTATTTTTATTCTATTTAAGGATTAAAATAATGAAAGGAAAAGTTTAAACATAATAAATCTAATTTCTCTCACTCATCATCACATTTAAAAACAATACTAAAGAAAGTTATAATTTTATAATTGGTTGAACAAACTATTCAGTATTCAATGAAAAAAAAGTATCAAGTAGAGGTAGTTACAGTACGCAAATGATAACGTCAACAAAAACAAGAGAATAATCTCGATTAGAAGAAAATTTTGAACTAGCAATCCCTGAACAAAATGATAACAAGGATAAGACAGCAAATGACACTGCAAATCCACCCTCCGGATGACTTGCGGATCCCGAAATAGCATCACGGAGAATGACGTCGGATAACATTCTGTAAGTCCACTAATTACGAATACGAAAATTCGGAATTGTCGCGACGAGGGCAGCCTCATCAAAACTTGCGAGCTTTTTTGGCCAAGCCCCAAAATGGTTAATCACTCGTGATGAATACATCGACGTTTTCGGAGGCAGTGTTTAACATGACAAGCGCATGCTTCAATTAAGGTTTCGGTCATTATTAACGTATTACATTGTCGCTTAAGCTTGTTTATTGAATGAAGCTTGGTATAGAAATCAAAATTTTAATTTTTTATTTTTTTACTTATTGGTGGTATAAACTAAACTCTCTCATAATTTATCTACACTTAGAAAGGAAGAACTAACGGGTGTAACAAGACACTCTACGAAGCCTAAGTCCATTTTTTTTTAAATCTCATTTTATTCGTTATTTCCCAATTTTTGTCTACAGAAACATTATCAAAATTTTATGTGCTTTGTAACAAACAATAACTTCAAAACGTCATCACTATTTCATGAGCACGCACATAAACGTTGCCTTTCAACTCGGCCGCACGCAGCAGTGTAGCATTCACTCGCAGTCGCGGTCTTTTGTACGCGTTACATTGCGTGGTAATATGCAATGCTTTTTAATACCAAAATTTAAATCGTTTCCCAGCAATAATTTTGAGAAATAGTCCTGATGATGGGTAGAATACGTAGACTTCGGCTTCGTTGAGTGTCTTGTTACACCCGGTATAATACATTTATCTTTGAGATATCTGGGCCCTATTTAATAAGCGTGACAATAAAATTGTAAATCACAATGACAATTCGGTTTACGTTGCAGTGTTTTGAGTGGTTTTATCAGTGAATGTAATTATTTTCTATTTTCAAATTGGTTGACGCAATGGATACAAAATTGTCATGGTTTGACAATATTGCCACGTTTATTAAATTATAGTGCCCTGGATGTCAGTGTTTTTTTTTCTTTCCATTCAATTTACATTGAGGACGGGTATCAGTTAACATTTAAGGCGAGCGGAAAATCTGCCTCATTTCTACGACAAAAAATACTACCTATATTATTTATAGTTATATTTAAACTTTTTCTTTGATATTACGTAATACTTCGTTTGTTAGTCTTTTGTTATTTAGTGTAGGTAGTAAGTTTATTTCGGCTTTCGTCAGGTGTACGCGCAATAACGACGCGCAAACAAGCTTTATGTCAGTAGGAAGGACTTCTGTGTTTAATAAACAATGTTAGCACGAGTCATCTGCACAGAGGCACACACCATGTGTTTATACTCTGCAATAAAACGTACCTTATTTAAAAGGAAGTTTTACGTTTATCGTGAAAAGCAACACATCAAGATCTAGTAATTCAAGTATCTAGGTATCTACAGAAAAGAATAAAATAAGTCACGATGACAAGACTGTAAAGAATATGATGTCGTTTTTCGATAAGTACTTGCAAAAGTAACAAAGATGTGGAATGTGGAACCTTGAAAAGGCTTTAAAAGTACATTTTCTTGAAATGCTGAAGAAATGACGGGACGCCACGAAAGGACGGACGGGGGAAATTTCTAGGTGCTAAGTAAAATTCTGAACTAGGTTAACAGTACGTACTTACATAAAGAACGAATCTATCAAACTGTCAAAACGTCTGAACAACAATAAAGTTGTGACGTAACATTGTGAGGCAAGCGCATAAAACTACGTTCGATATTAAGTAATGCAAATACAATACAACACTGCTACAAATTAGCTTAGGTAGGTAATATGTCGTGCGGTGAGAATTTATAGTATAGCAGTGTGTGACTTTTATATTTTATTCATCCGCGTCGATGAAAATTCGTCATTTACCTATTTGCCGGTGAGCTTGATGAAATGAATATTCATGTTGTGGGAAACGTACGTCACGTATGAGAAGCGGCGCTGCCAGGCCGGAGCCTCGGGCGTCGGCGTGCTCGGCGGCGACAGAGCTACGTAGCTGAAATATCAAAACTCGGATTTCATAACTGCACACGACTATCGGCCACTCGCTCGCTTCTGACAGGATAACTAGAGCGCGTACTGCGTAGCTGGCAAACGAGACGGGGGTATCTATCTAGATCATGGAAAACAAACGCGACAAACACAGCATGACACGTGAGTGATGAGCATAGCACCAGTTCGCTGTAACTGATATTATAATCGATCCTCGCGCAAAGCGACTCACATCACCTCTAAATCTAAAACGTAACAGCACAGTAGGGTAGGGAAAACCTTTTGTGAAGACGTAACAGTCAGGACTAAAGGTATGTGAACTGTTGACAATAACAGATACCAGTGAACCTATCACTCATGATTTTCTTCAAGAAGGCTAAAAGAAAGATGCGTTGCCCTGCTCAAGAACAATGGCAGCGCTTCTTAAGCAAACTATCTGCGTTATCTTGACAGGTTTACTCAATACACAGTGTACAGTAGCAAATATGGCTTCCGAGAAAAGTGATAGCATGCTGTTGAAGAAGTACCGCTATCAGATCATAATGTAATTTTCACATGACTTGTGAAACCGTTTTATCAATGTAACTAGAAATATGAGTATTGAATCTTATAGCTTTCTAAATATAGCTGTTGTTAGTATAAATCTAAATAAATGAATATATTTATTGGTTGTTATTGCAACTTACTTTTAAGGTGTTGCAACAGACATTATTAGGTTAATTCATTGAAAAACGTAGAAGAACAAGACATACTCTCAGTCGACGTGTAGCGAGTGGCCAATAATAAAGAACGTATATACCGCATTTAAAACGTAATTTCTATAAACAATATAAGAGGGTCAGTCTTTTTCAGTCAGAACAGAAGTGTCACAAGTGGACCTTTTGTAAAAATACGAGTCCAACAACTCGTCCGACCGAGTACTCACTCGATCTCCGAGCTCCAAATGTCGTCGTCGTCGTCGTCAAGCATTTTATACGTAAGCGGGACTTTACGATGATTCCCGTATATTCCGCCGTTTTACGACCTGCAAATAGGCATACGGCATTTCTTTTAAACTTCTTCTTGAAAACCACACGAGTCTGACCCGATAGGTTTTCCAATTTTATTAATATTCGCTACGACAAAACTAAATTTTGTGGGTAGTAAACTCAAGTGAAAATATTAATTAACAGCGAATATTTAAGTATCTATAGATAGATTCCTTTATAAACACCATTTTCATTAATAATATACCTACGCTTTAAAAAAAAATATGACATGCAGAGTAATTGTGAAGGCAGCTGACACCTATCATACATCCTTTAAAGACAGATCATTCGTTACAGCCATTCTTAAGGCAAGTACCAATAAATCAGGCTTTAGTTTCATTAACGTGAATAATGTTTTCGTCAAGTGCTATTGTTAACATTTTATTAGTGATCTTTTTAATAAAGCATACAGTTTAAGAGATATAGGTACCTATGTTCAAATAAAGAATGTTAAATAACATACCCCAATAACTGCCAAAGAAAATTCATGTTAAAAAGGCTTGAGCTGATTATTTCACACACAATAACCTACAAAATTAGCACTACTAACATAGTAAAGATCGTACCAACGATGCATAATAATAATCGACTAATGGAATATTATCAAAAATTATCAGTGACAAAATTTAATCATTTGTATTATCAAGGAATAATTACAATTGGCTTCAAATTGTGATAATTTGAGATAGGACTTGAAAGTAGTCGGAAAATTAATTTAATTAAAACCATTTTCTTAGGACTTTCTTTATGTAGGTCCATAAGTGAATATACCTACCATAATTTTGATTAATATTAATTGCAACAAATTTGACATTTTCATGAGCTGAACAACAAACGTAACGAAATAGGTAATACCACAGAATACATAATAGTACAAGTGTAATACCCATATCTGGAGCCCAATCGCGGTAATTCTGAACGATAAAACCAAAAACGTTACGTTGTCATTTAGGTTATATTTACCTAAAAATCTCCCAGGGGCCTAATCGCGCTAATTTTCAAAAAGTTTCAGTTTTGTTTTTTTACAGAAAAATACTCGCTTTAGTTTTGTTAAAATTGTTGAATACTCTGCCTAAGGAGTCTAGGATTACAATCTGGGACAATTTAAGTGAAAATTATGAAGCTAAACCAAAGATTTTAGGTAAATATAACCTAAATGACAACGTAACGTTTTTGGTTTTATCGTTCAGAACTACCGCGATTGGGCTCCTGTTCTGCTTACGTTTCAAATTAGAACTTACCGATCATTCTAGAAACCGGCGTTTAATGAAAACTTCATGCGACGGATATAAGTTAAACCGATATACAACTATGGAAATAATTGAAAGTTCGCACCACAGCGTCGAAGTGCTAATTCCGGAGCGACACAAACAAGTGACGCGAGCATATCCCTCCCGGTGAGATCGGATCGGCGCAAACGGGATGCTCTGGAGCGATCGCCCGACTACCGGAAGGGGAACATAACAAGGGATGCGTGTGCAGATAACAATCTTACATTGAGCTATTTCACAGGCCTGGATCAATTGCTTAGGAGAAAACAGGATGCAAGTAAAATGGAATTACGACTTACCTACTTTTTTTCTGTAGATATATGAAGTAGAAGTGGCCATGAATTACCTATGATACAGAGCTTTAAGAAAAAAGTTTTGAATCGAAAAGGAAATAGACGAGACAAAAGTATCAATTATTTTATTACTATTCATAAACGTGATAGTCAACAGCTGATACAGGTTTAATCGTGACTAAGACGCTAATACGATAGGTATACTTAGGTATATGGGGATGACATCTTTTGTAACAAAATATTGGGAAATTCAAAATCACATCAGGATACGTTACCAAAACCTGCAAATCCAAGAAAATAACAATGAAAATTGAACATATTATTATCATTCTAATTTCGATACCCACATTGATAAAGATGCATTCCGCTCGATTTGGTAAGGTAGACAGGTACCTAGATCTTGAAACTGATTATTCGATATTTATTTTTTATATGTTGAATACTGATAAGATATTTATATAACATTTCTAGAAACAGAAAGTTTTCAAGGACTTACAAACGCGCGTGCGTTAAGTGGCGTGTGCGCAAGATGTCAAACCAGAAGATGCTGAGATCCAATGAGCGGATGGCCCGTGCGTGCTAATCACGACGTATCTATAAAATTAGTCTAATTTAGACCAGCATATGATCTCATTTAAGATCCGTTTAACGCATGACGTAAGTATATTAACCTCAGAACAGCGCATGTTTTGATATGCATAAATATCCAAGAGCAAATTAATGGAAGGAAACGTCGTGTCGGAAAGATGAATCGTCGAATGTGTTCTGGATATAAGCAAAGGGATGTCTCTCGATTCTTCTCATTAACATTTAAATTTCCGTGACGTTTTGATGACTAATCTGATGAAGCTTTCAAAAACATGGACTCCAAAATTTCACAAACCAATATTTGCAGATTTCACTGATCCAAATGAAAACATTTTATCAACAGAGTGTTACATCCAGTTAGTATATTCCGTTACCTACACGTAACGATTTGTTGTCAGTCATGGTCTGAAAACTACAATGCTAACGTATAGTAATGTCTCGTATCGGATATGGTGAGAGTATTACCTCGTCACAAATATGTTAATGGCTGGTTAATGGCATGTACTCGATCACGGTAAGCAACTGACGTAAGCATCCTAACAGCCAGCACTTAGCGCATGCAGCGTGCAGGTCTGGGCAGCGTCATTTGGAGGAGTCGGCGCCGCGCCGGCCGCCGCCAATCATACAATTACACCAAGGAGTTTCAATTGCCACACTCAAGTTTATTGCGCGTTGGCTTACCTACAAACACTGCAGGCCCCTCTTTGTTATTGGCAAGCATTCACCTATAGAACAAATATTTTGCCCATGCCCGTGCAAACATGCTCATCCGACGCTGATTTAAAATATAAATCTCAGCTAATTTGAAATCTTTTTGTTAAACGTATTAACGTTACTATTTTTGTTTCTAATAATCTCGTCTCGTGTGATGAAATATAATGTGTTCTAGAGACGAACAAAAATAGTCTACTTATTAACTTAGGTACTCTTTGGTTATTTATTATCTACCTTACACACATTCTGACATTCCAAGTTCATAAGCAAATCGCGAGTTTTCTCCGAGAAAAATATTTGCTCTAAAAATATGAGTGTCTGTCAACAGCTGTCAGATGTGATGGTCGAGGGATAAGGAGAGCAGTCACTCACATAATAGAGTTATCTTATCCGCGATGGTTGGCCAAACAGGGACTGATGGCCCGAGATGGCGTCGAGCGAGCCCCTTTGTTTATCAGTCAATCTGATGGTGACGCCTTACAAATCATCTTTTTGAACAATGATAAGGTGTTATTAATTATATTTTACTTAAGAAACTGAGTGCCTGACACATGTTTTACTTTACATTGTTAAAACGCGTCCTAAGTAAAAAAATGTGTACGTCGCCCGCGCCGCCCGTCAATTCACATTATCAGAGGACGTAAAAAACAAAACATTTTGCATCAAATAATTGGTAATGCCTACTAGTAGAGCAAAGATTTTCTTTGGACTATTAGACTATCTATTCTGTGCTATAAGCTTAGTCAAGAGAACTCTTCGATTCGTTTATCTCAATAAATTAGGAAAAACACAAATCAGCAGACTCACTTAAAACATTCAAAATACCCTATTCATAAATTAAATAAAGAAACCTTACAATCAAAATCAACGACAGCTAAAAATCGAGTTCACCTCGCCTTTGATAAGACATTTAAATAACTACTTCACAATCGTCACACTGCATATGCAAATGCTTTTAAGGGAAGATCAATAGACATGTGTCTCTAGGTAAGGTGTGAAATCGATTTGGATGCTCCAACTAACGGCAAAGAGGTGCGTTTTGTGCGGCGCGTGATGGCACGGTTACGGGCATAATGCGGCTCGGCCTCGTGCGCGCTCCGCCATCACGACGACGGGACACGACGACCGACGCCTTTCTTGGCCGCACTTTAATGTCACTAGCCATTATCGCCTCAGAATTGATTATCGCTTCAGAATTGATTAAGTAACCAGATACAATCGAAAGATGAAAGGCTAAAAAGCAGAGGCATCTACGGATTTCTGTTGTAAATTGTGTTGAAAATGATTTTCTATGAGAAAAAAACACTCTAGAAGACGGGATACGTTAGTACTATTATATATTCTGTGACGGGATTGAATATAACAGACGAGATCCACTTATCAATTGATCATTGGTTTTTATTTTTATTGATTTTAGGAAGGTTTACATTACAGCTCTTAGTACAGGGTGCCTACTGCCATGTCTTAGCGCAGTATTATAACATTCTTACCATGCTATTTCGTACCACGACCTTCATAAAGTATGATTATTGTAATAATGTTTCCGTTGGAAGTTTTGTGACGTCATCGTTCAATCGTTCACTTAAACCGTACCACGACGTGTCTTTTGACAGCTAGCATTATTGTTTTTGTGTCAAATATTGAGAAATTTTGCAGTCTTAAAAAAGTTGCTTTTTCTCGACGGAAACAAAACTATTTTGAGTTATTTTATTTAGAAATTGGAAATTGCGTCATAAACAGTAAGTGAAACGTTTTTATACATATTGTTCTTCATTGTGAATGTAATATTATAGTTATTATGTTTCATTTCTATTTGATAACAAATACTTGTTTTCGGAGGAGCTCGGTGGCGCAGTGGTTTAGCGCCTGGCCCAGCGATTGCGGAAGTTAAGCAACGTTCGCAAGGGTCAGTCATGGGATGGCTGACCAAAGATTATTATCACGAGCTCCTCCGTGCTTCGGAAGGCACGTTAAGCCGTTGGTCCCGGCTGCATTTGCAGTCGTTAAGGTATTTTTATTTCTCTACTAAATCTTCTATTCTACTTTACTGACGCTGTTTTTTACTGAATCAGTAACTGGTTTATCGAGCAGTATTAATTTTAGGTTGCAAACTACAGTCAAAATATGGAAAAAAATTGTTCAACCATATCCTATTTCAGGTTGGAGCTTTATGACAAAAACTTTCATTTCTGGCGTCCTGAATGTCCTGATGGTGATGATGAAGATCCAACAATGCAGCTACCATCAGAAGAAACTTATTTGGATATTAATAGCCACACAACTCTACCACCTCTAATAAGACTATGATAAGCATTATTTATCTTAGTAAGTAGGTACCTAATCATAGGAATATTTTATTTCTATAAAAAATGTGACAGACCTCTTAATGCAATAAAACACTTGTTTATAATATTGTAATCAGTTTTTATTTACAATCCCTTCTTTAAAGTTACACAACATGACACATATTGAAAATATTTTTGATGCTAAGGGCACGGTATTGGTATTGGTATTGGTGATGGGCTCTTTCTCCGCATTTAGACTCCCATTTGGTCCGTTATGCGTGAACATAGCATTGGTATGGCTAGTCAAGCCATCCCAGCTCCTTCCAGAAGCGCAGAAGCCTCCTGGGGCGTTCACAGGCTTCTAGGAGCGACCTCACGTCTTTGAGGATTTCTGCCCGGTGTGCGGCCAAACCCACGCACTCCAGGATCACGTGGGCGGCTGTTTCCTCTGCGTCCAGGCATCCTCTACATAGGGGACTGTCTGTCGCATTCATGATGAATAGTTGTCGGTTTAATGCTAGGTGACCTGTAAGTGTACCTACAACTATTCGGAGGTCTGGACGATTAAGGCTGAGCAGTCTACAGGTCAACCGCGGCGAGACTGCAGTCATCGCCAACTTGGACGGTCTACAGCTTGTTTGATCTACCCAACGAGTATTATGTGCAGCACGAGTACGTTGTCTTACCCATGAGCGCAGTTGGCTGAACGGGAGTGGCAGAATGGGTATAGGTCCTGCCACTATTGTGGAGGATCCCCTTCTAGCCAGCTCATCGGCGGCGTCGATGAGCTGGCTAGAAGGGCACGTAAAAATGGTTAAAATTATTTTGCAATATCAAATATGTTTTAGCAAATATATACATCAATATATTATATCAAATAATTTAAAAATAAATATTGACAAATCATATTATATCCAATTTAATAAATCAAAGCATATACAATATAACTTTAATTTAAATGTAAAGAAGATAACTAAAGTAAAACACTTAAAATTTTTAGGTGTAATTATAGACGAGGACCTTAATTGGAAATTGCACATAGACAACTTATGCAATAGAATAAATAGATTCGTTTATGCCCTTAAGCGAATAAAGGATGCAACCAACAAAAAAACTGCTATTTTATCCTATCATGCATACATAGAATCAATCCTACGCTACGGTATTTTATTATGGGGTAACAGTACGGATAGAAATAGGGTTTTTGTTGCTCAAAAGAAGTGCATCAGGGCTATATGTGGCATGTTACCTGACCAATCCTGTAAACCGCTATTCAAAAGTCTTGGATTGTTAAAGGGTACATATCGAAAGGCTAAATAGTAACATGTTTTAAAATAAATTATACAAATGGCTGACTGAAAATAATTTTTATGACATTAAATCTTTTTTAGACAAAGTTGACAATAAATTATGACATGCAATGTATTTATAAAAAGGGTTATTAATAATTCGAATTTGATATTTTTTGGACATATTTTTCAATTTCTTTTGCTGTGAATTGACATTTTATTTCAAATCTTACTTGTATATTTGCATGCTATTTCTATTGATGGCGAAACATGTGAACCATATTACTTTGTACCACCTTTCATACCGTGTTTGAAGCAAATAAATATATTTATGATTTATGATTATGATTAGTTAACCCAATAAGCCTTTCGATATGTACCCTTTAACAAGCCAATTTCTGGTCTGCAAGTAAAAGGCAAAGCTCAGTTGAGAATATTCTTAGTAACTCTATGTGGAGTTTGAGTTTCTTGGTTTGTTTTATTTTCTAATGAAAGTGGAGTAGGAACAGTAGTATTCATCTCAGATTCAACCACATGAGATACATTACTGTCCATGCAGCATGCACACACTGCTATCTTTTACAAGCGGCACTATGTCCTCACAGCACTGAGATGTTGACGGCATCTGCATTTCAAAAAGCTGTTTCTTTCTGAGATTCCGGGACCCGGGACTCTAATCTATCTTTCTTGCAACTGCCTTTTCTGAAACCGGTTGTATATTCCATTGAAAAATAGATGGAACAGCATTTTTCTTAACCAGTCTAGGCCCGCCGTTGCCCAGAGGCAACGGTCGCGAGGTCCGTACAAGGTATTTACGTTGATGATCCACACCTAGAACAAAAAATTATGTCAACATTATTATTGTTCCAAAAAAGAATTTCTATTATAACTGATCTTTCAAAATATATACTTTTTGGTATTTCATTATTAATTTAAACAGCTTACCTGTATATTTACTGCTTTTTTCATAGTCATTGTCCACAAAATGTTTTGAACATAACCTCTAACTAGGCTTCGGAATTAAATTGACACGGCGTATGGCTTTAACCAACGCCGACGAATATTTTTATCTTTGGGAATATGATGTACTCCAATTTCAGAGCATTTTGGTACAATACAGCGAGTCATAATATTATTTGGAATTGTTTTCTTCCTTAGACCATATAAAATTATTATGTTTTGGGAACTAGCTATGCTAGCGCCACTTTGACAGTTGCCAACCCCTTGTTTAGGCAATCTACTTTCCTCTTGGAAGTAATTTCTGCCAGTGTCAAGTGTAGATAGCAAATAAGCCGTAGTGATGGCTAGCAGGGAATAGACAATTTCGCAACATCATTCGTTCTTTGGAAGGAATAAAGTATTATTACTTTGTGCAGGTTGTGGTACGAATTTGAATAATCTTATTGTAAGCTTATAACAAAACGTTCATAAAACATGATGGTTATCTAAAAGGTGATGGTAAGCCCCCAGTTTAGTAAAGGTAACAATATTTTAGTTTTTAACCTTTTAACCTTTTCTATAGTGCCTATCTATTTATTACAAACCTCCACAGGTATGAATTATCGCTACCTTTATAAGCTTCTCGAACTCTCATATTATAAAATAAAAAACGTATGCATTGATAATTCGAAATGGGGAAAAAGGTACTTCCTGAAACCGACCTCTCGGGAAAAGAAAGACTTGAACCGTAAAAAAGAAGAACAGATTAAACTGAGAAAATTGTGGGAGACAAATTAAACGAATACAGGAAATGGAGACATCGGGTCTGAAACTGAAAAAGAAATCTTTTCTCGTACCGTATATTAGTGAATCGTAATTTGTGTATTAAGTTAAGGATAGTATTGCAATTACTATAAAAGAAAATGAAAGACTAAAACATATTTGATATTTTGTTGCAAGATGTGACTTGATATTATTCTTGAAAAACTTCAAAAAGTGCTAAGTAGTACATGTATGTATAAATAAACATTTAGAAACTGAGAGAGAACGAAAATGAGACTTATTATTTCTAATATATTTTATTTTATAGCTAGGGAAACCTATAATTGGCTTATATAAGACTTATATGTAATCATAATCACTCAATCTGTACCTAATATAGCTGTTGATTTTCTGAATAAATCATAAATAAATAAAAATAATAATGAAAATTTTAACAGATATATTATTATATACTCTCGACAACACCTCCGCTTGACCACTCCTGCACGCCGAGCCGTCAACTCGTACGTTTAGTTCGTGCAGTGCAAGGGCGATACGCGCGCACACGAATTTTTCTACAAAGTGGTAAAGCACGTGAGTTGGGTGAGTGAGATCGTACTGTTATAACACTTAGAACGTGTATCTTGTCTGTCAAACATACGAGTATACATGTCAAGCTCAAACTCAAAACGCGTCATGGCTCTTCTTCATTGCCATAACGCGTGATGGTCGTTTGGTATGATGACCACGACGCGAATTTCGATTTGTGGTCTTTCTGTGATTACTAAAACGCGTCATGGACGTTTTTAGGAGAGCCACAGCACGAATTTCACGTTGTGGATTATTGGCAGTGATCACACAACGTGTTGTGAGCAGTTTTTCGCTCAATCAGCAATTTCGGTTTTTGAGCCTAACATACATACGTATATCTAAGCAGTCACAGAACTCGGTGAAGCTTTCGACGTGGTTGCGAATGCAATAACAGCAGGAAACAAACAAATCATTATTTTATATTACGACTATCCAACGTTTGTGAACTAGTGACAAATGCAATCATCCCACAGATACGCCAGAATGGATCGCTGTAAGTGTAACTAATGTTACATTGTGCTGTAATAGTTCGATAGCTAAACATACTGGATCTATTTAGGTAGGTAGGTTAGGTACCCTCTTGATTAGAAAACAAAGATATCTTATTAATGGGTGTTCTTAACAAATTATACCACAGAATCTTATAATTAGAACAAGGATCTTTTGGTAGGTCGGTAAGTACCTATTTAAAGTATAATTTTGTAGTAGAATTTCTTGTCAGAAAAACATGTATACTATTCATCAAAACGTTGCAAATTTATCTGAAGTCAAAATCGATTCTGATACAATGCAGATGATGCAGAAGTGTCCTTCGCAATCGCAATCTATCTTCGGCTCACCTCATTAAGGGTGCACTCATTTATAATTACACCAACCGAAACCAGACCATTACATGAATCATACGTTGCTCGTGATTGTGAGCGATTTCACAGGAATGCTCACCAAATTACCTCAGAATTAATTTCCAGTATTTCTTAAAACAAAACAAACTTCAATCCGCTGGTTGTTAGAAACTCGGTTTTTATATGAGAAAAGCTTTTCGAGACAAAACAGCCCTCAGAAACCGGACTTTCAGACACGGCTAAGCTAACAAAGGGAACAATGCTAGGGTAATCCTCCCTCCGTTTCTTTATCCGCTCTCCGCTAAACATTTTAAGTAGGCCAAGGCCGTCGTGCGACACACGGACGAGGCACGGCGGAACGGAACCACCCAGCCAACCCAGCGCAACAAACCATGCATATCCACACTGTCCGCCACGAATGAATTAGCCCCAGAAACTGGGTCGAACAACCACCCTAGCTGCAATCCGTTTCGATCGTTGCTTAGCTTTTGTACTTGTGTACATATTCCAGGAACCATTTACCAACCGGCCTCACTTCGTTGTTCGCAACCAATTCGCAACGCTCCATCTTCCATGAGTTGAGTTGAGTTATAGTTGTGTTTTAGTTGAGTTACCAACAGTATCCGTGTTTTGTATGAAGAATCTAGATAAAACTACATCAAACAGTTATTCGTTATTTACTCTGTAGGATTTTGCTAAAAGCTTCAAAAATTCTTTTTCATTAGCAAAATCTGGAAAAACCGAATATTAAAAAGAAAAGTTTTAGGATCGCATCGGAGAAACGGAATTCCCTAATCCCAGCCATGACAAGCGTGAAAGACATCTGAAATATTCCGCTAACTCCGCGGATTTTATGGAAGGTGTCTCCTTAATAATGTCCAAAACAGGCGGGTGCTTTTAATTAAATCCCGCTATAAAGGGTCGCAGTAAACAGTGGAGATTCCCTACAGACTCAAATAGTGACGGACGTTGATTAAGCAAACTCTACAGTCGATTTAAATTGCTAGTAGACTATTCGAGTTGTACAACAAACAGTCTGTTTATTCAGAGTTTGATTGGAAATCCTTAGGGGCGAGAGGAATCGCGAGTTTTACTGAACACAAATAAAAGTTCGAGAAATATCTAAAGCTATCTAGTTACCGAACCTAAAAAATAAAGAGGGCAGAGCTCATACATGATAGTTAAGTAAAGCACAAACTTTAAACTATCCAGAGTTTCCATAGTTGTAGTTACGGTCAAAATAGAAAGAACATTCTCCCCTAAGGTTTAATTAAATGAAGCGCTGGCAAAAAATTTCAAAGCAATGACAAATCTCAACTCAATTATATCGCTACGGAAACCACCCCCGGTTTGTAACGGTGTTGCTTCCGTCACTAGCGCAAAAGTCCCGAGCGAAGCTGCAGGGAGAGATAAGAGGCGAGTAGGCGGAGGTAAACACAGTGATAGCTGATGTTGTGCAAGCCAAATATTTGCACGCCTCCTCTACGGACCTTGTGCGAACGTGTCCAGGAACGTTATGAGGCTCAGTCAGTCAGAAACAAAATTCATTTTCAAACCCGCACTCTGCCACGACACAAGCCTTTCTCTAATCTGATTATTCCGCTATCGTTGGTAAGTAAATTAACTAACCACACCGCTGCATTAGAACAATGCCGGCAGCTGCCACAATTTCATTCTAGGAAGCATGATAACGCTGATCGCATTATTTGATTTTTACAGTTCTGAGTAACTAATGAGGACTGGCTTCTAGAAGTATTAATTACAAAATAAATAGCATAATGCACTCAGTGACCTCAACGATATAAAAACCCGTCGTTTCTTTAGTGGGAGAAACAAAATGTGAAATGAAAATAGAACTCCATCTTGTAATAAAGAAAGCCATTTTATAAACAACTAGCTTCTGCCCGCGACTTCGTCCGCGTGGATATTAGAGAAAATCCTTAGGGAACCTTCAACCAGGATCTGACCAGCCATTTTTACGCATTTAGGCGGGTTCCTATCAAGGGCGCTAACTGGCGAGGCAAGATATTTGCCGCGTGTGGCGGGCCTCGCACGTTGGTTCCCGTTCCCGTTCCCGTTCCCGTTCCCGTTCCCGTTGCCGTTCCCGTTGCCGTTGCCGTTGCCGTTGCCGTTGCCGTTGCCGTTGCCGTTGCCGTTGCCGTTGCCGTTGCCGTTGCCGTTGCCGTTGCCGTTGCCGTTCCCGTTCCCGTTCCCGTTCCCGTTCCCGTTCCCGTTCCCGTTCCCGTTCCCGTTCCCGTCCCTATCCCTGTCCCCGTCCCCTGGATGTGCATGTCCAGGTCCAATCATGGCCACCGTGTTGGACTTCAAAATAAATGTCATTTTCGCAACCACCATCCCATGAAACCTCAAGAACAACATCCACATCGATTTTCATGTTTACTTACCCCTTAAGGGAGGATTTTCAAAATAACAAAATATGTGTTTGCCTATTTATTTTTAGACATGCTCCTACGAATTTGATAGTTGTAATGTCTATTTCATATTATTTTTCCATACAAAATTTGAACCCCATTTTCACCCCTTTAGGGGTTAAATCATGTCCACCGTGTCGGATTTCAAAATAAATCTCATTTTCGCAATCACCATCCCATAAAACCTCAAGAACGACATCCATATTGATTTTTATGTTTACTCACCCCATTTACCCCTAAGTGGTTGATTTTCAAAATTACAAAATATATGTTTGCCTATTTATTTTTAGATGTGCTCCAACGAAGTTTAAAGTTGTAATGTCTATTTTATATTATTTTTCCATACAAAATTTGAACCCCATTTTCACCCCTTTAGGGGTCAAATCATGTCCACCGTGTTGGACTTCAAAATAAATGTAATTTTTGCAATCGTCATCCCAGAAAACCCCAATAACGACATCCATATCTATTTTTGGGGTTTTTTACCCCTTTTCGCCCCCATTTCATCCCAGTAGGGGTTCAAATACTAACAATAACAATATTCGTTGCGTTAGATTTCTATCCATAAGCCTAAATTATAAATTTAGCGATTTTTACTTCGAATATAAAGGATTTTCTTCAATACACAACTTCATCCCCCTTTTGACCCCTTCGGGGGTAGAATTTTGAGAAACGCTGAGACCCGTATTTATTTATTTTCAATGGTCAGTCTAAACACAAAATTTGAAGATCCTAGCTTCAAAACTGAGGGACTTTCATACAAACTTTGATCCCCTTTTTTACCCCCTTAGGGGGTGAATTTTGAAAAACCCTTTCTTAGTGCACCCCTAGACCTCATAAGGAACCTACGTGCCAAATTTGGAGTCTCTAGACCCAGCGGTTTGGGCTGTGCGTTGATAGATCAGTCAGTCAGTCAGTCAGTCAGTCAGTCAGTCAGTCATTCAGTTTACGATTTTATAAATATAGATTCAAAATGTATAAGCACAGTTTATAACCGTGGTATGAGCTACAGCGAACGAGCTATAATTATAATTTACATCCCATATCCGCACATGGAGGGTTTTAAAGCGAGGCACATAAGCGGTAAACTAAGTCAGCTGGGATGGAGGGCGGCCGCCGTCGTGGGGTGCATTCCAACAAATTGCGCCGCAACTGACAACAAATTGGATTCTGCGACGGAGACGAGCGGGCCTGGCCGCCGACCGACGGTTTCTACCACTCACTGCCTGGCAAAACGAATTGCTTTAAAAATGAAACTGTCCCAAACTGTACAGTTTTCCAGTTTGTTTACTAACGGTACGAGAGTAATCGATTACTACACTGGCCGGTTAAAAAAAGACTTTAGGCCGAGGCCCAGGATATCAAGTTGTTGGTGACAATTTTGAAAGATTATACAGAATGGGATGAACACATGACATTGTAGCATACATTGAATCTAAAACAAATATCAGAAACATTTATTTTATGGAAATTAAGAAGCGATGGAGATACCACAGCGAATTTAACAAAAGATATGAGTACCAAAGTAAATAACAAAGACAACAGTGGAATATTTTCGTTTAGTTCCCATTGTCCTAGAATTGTGTGCAGTGTTTGGAACAACATTTTTTTTAAGTAATTTGAAACTTTTGCCCTTTGCACCTATTTATTTGAGTATCGTTGTAATTCCACACGTAAAATCATGACGCATTTCTTTTGATAAGACAATTCTATGACTAATGTTAACAGTATTATAGAACAACGCGGAAGATAACAAATAAAGTCACCAAAAAAACGACGCAACGTTTGTGCGCAACTGTTTTGGAAGCAAATTGAATTGTCGAGAGGCCTACGGCAGAATCTGAGGAGAATAAGGGAAAAGGTATCTAACAAGGTAGCAAAACCTTTCGAAACTTAATATGTAAAAGTACTCACATTATAATATAGAGTTAAAAATATCTCGTACCTACTTACCAACTTTCCCTTTCGATACATATTATGGGAAAGAATAATCATTGGTAGTGAGGAATGACTGTGTTTGAACATACTTAGTTTTAGCAAAACCTTTCGAAACTTAAAATGTAAAAGTACTCACATTATAATATAGAGTTAAAAATATCTCTTACCTACTTACCAACTTTCCCTTTCGATACATATTATGGGAAAGAATAATCACTGGTAGTGAGGAATGACTGTGTTTGTACATACTTAGTTTAAATTATTAAAACGAAAAATAACAAATAAATCGTAACCACCTATACGAAGTACGATCATAAGGTTAATATGATTTCAAAATAAATAGGTACTTGTAAATTACGAAGTTCAAAGTCTGCAGTTATTAAGACACGCGCACCCAGTCTGAAAAATCTAATTCGTAGCGCCCGAGTGAAATTTAATTTAAAAATATTTTTAATACAGTTGCTCAAAAAGTGGCGTATTGCAGGGACGTATAGCGTTCGGGATGTGGGCTATTACACACTCGAGCTTTTTCTTTACTTTTTCCGAACTCGTGCGTTTTCTTTCCCAACTGTCAAAATAATGTCTATTAAAAAGAAAAAACAAACCACAAAGTTTTTACAAAAAAAAAACATAGAAGTTTTTATGATTCATGCAAATATTTCTATAAAGAAAATTTTAATTAAAATTTAAACATTGAATTAATATTAGTATTCAAAATTAAATTTATAAATATAAAAAGTTGGCTGTATGACGTGCACTGCCATAGTCTCTGCTTATAATTTTCTATAAAAAAAAAACTACTGAAGACTTGGCTGTATGGGGAAAGTTCCCTTTGCCTACCCAGAATGGGTGAAGAAAACAAAAAAATCTCTGCTTATATTCTTTTATGGTTGGCGCCATTTTCCAAAAATAATTCTTTGCGAGTTTAGTTGTTTGTTGCACAAAATGAGTAATTTCGTCGTTTTGTCGCAACTGTATAAAAAATAGTTGTTCAGTACACGTGCGGAACCGTCATTGCAACTTGTTCCGACTGTCAGTCAACCCTCACCTTCGGCTGCGCCTCGGCTCGGGTAGACATTTGTCGGAACTCTTTGCAATGACAGGCTTTCCGCACTCGTAATGAAATATACTATTCCACTCCAATATAAACTTAATAAACTAAAGTATCCTACATCCGGAGTCCGGGTTTCAGGACGCCCGGCGTCACATCGCAACAATATTATTCATAAAACTATTTTAGGATGCCTCAGATTTGAGATTGCCAGTGCTAGCGCTTAAATATACCGACGAATAGTAATAAAACCATAAACTTAATATTCCGCTAGTATAATCCTCCTCCTCCTCGCGTCGTGTTCCTCATTACTGAGGGTCGTGATTCCCCCGATGGGAAGTTAATTTTTCTTTGACGATGCCTCTCCATCGCTGTCTGTCCTTAGCGTCATGGAGTGCATCGTGTAGCTTGGTGTTCAGCGTTGAGCGGATTTGGTCAGACCACCTAGTTGGGCTTCGACCGCTCGGCCGTTTGCCATCGACCTTGCCAGTGACCATCAGTTGTTCGAGGTTGTGTCCATCTTTTCGGGCGAAGTGACCGAAGAATTCCAGAATCTTTTGGAGACAGGAAGTGGATAGCCTGGTTTTAATGTTGAGCTCTCGAAGGATAGACTCGTTTGTTCGGAATGCAGTCCACGGTATTTGTAACATCCTCCTCCAGCACTACATCTCAAAAGCGTCAATGCGATCTCGGTCGGCCTTCTTTAATGTCCACGTTTCCGATGCGTAGCTGAAGATGGAAAACACTAGAGAGTTAACCAATTTAATCTTTGTTTTTCGAGATATGTTCCGGTCCGGCTAGTATAATAAGTTTATGTAATAAAACATCTTTAAACCTATTTTGGTTGAGCGATGGTGGAGTTTAATAAGCTTCAAAGTTATCTAATATCTTCTAAGAATTGATACCTTTGAATGTCTAATTGATTTAGACAAAACAGTTTTTATAAAATCTAAAGTGTTTCGACCGACTCTATATTTCTGCATATTTTGTTAAAATACATAGGTAACAGTTTTTAATAAACTCAGTCGGTTGTCATGTCAGCAACACTAGACTAGACTCTGGAAAAACAACGTGCCAACCAAATCCTATCAATATAGGCAGATCCCTAAAAATACAAAATATTCTAAGGCGACATTGAGTACTTATGAAAATGTTTGGCGATATCTTTTACAACGTTAAGTCATGGCAATTTTACTTACTCCGTTGTTAACGATTCATTGCTAGTTGTAGTTGCCCGTTAATCGGATAACTAACATCAAAGAAGATCCTACACGACTACACTTTGATTTGCAACACGTACTGTGGGTCTTTCACAATGGACGTTATTTTAACCGTAACAAAATCTATAATGGTGACAACTCACATATTCGTGTCCGCGTAGCGGCTACGCAAATACGCTACGCCGTAGCGTATGATCGCCGTATGGACATGGACGCAAACAGGCAGCGTGTTTGTTATGTTGCGTATGCGTACTTGCCTTGTTTGTGCAATTTAAATTAAAGTGCAACACCATATTTTACATATTATGCCGGCTCCACAGCCACACTCGCGCCGCGAAAGCCCGCGAACCGCGAGTATAGATGGTTTCGCGGCTTCGCGTTCACGCTTCGCGGCGTTGTTCCCCGTCCGGTGTGGCGGTTTCTGATTTCTGATTTCTGACTGGTTTTATCGTTGGAAATAGCGCGATTGGGCCCCTGTACCCTTAGCACGAACAGCTATCGAAAAAAATAACTCGCGTAAAATCATTCGATAGATAAATTTTGTATTGGAAATTTGTACAACGCCATCTATCGCCGATAAGCGAAATGAAATTTTCCATAGAGAATTGTCTATAGAGTAATTTTGTGCGTTTTTTTTCTCGATAGCTGTTCGTGCTAAGGGTACTGATGTGAGCGTGACTCAATATAGAGATGTTATCGCTAGAATATAATATTGATTTATCATTCACACTAGTGAAACGTTACAATTACCTATTATATTGTATTTAGTTATCTGTACTGTAATGTTTTTAACTCATGTTGCGTAAATGATCGACAACCAAAACAAAGGGGTTTTGAAAACAATTTGGAATAAATACTGATAACACGAAATGAAATTTTCCATAGAGAATTGTCTATAGAGTAATTTTGTGCGTTTTTTTTCTCGATAGCTGTTCGTGCTAAGGGTACTGATGTGAGCGTGACTCAATATAGAGATGTTATCGCTAGAATATAATATTGATTTATCATTCACACTAGTGAAATGTTACAATTACCTATTATATTGTATTTAGTTATCTGTACTGTAATGTTTTTAACTCATGTTGCGTAAATGATCGACAACCAAAACAAAGGGGTTTTGAAAACAATTTGGAATAAATACTGATAACAGAGTGTAGTAGTGAAAGGTAGGTAAAAGAGATAAGTACGTAGTAGTTTACCTGTAATTATTTATACATTTTGAAGTTCATTTGTTTTTAATTATTTGAATTGTCTTAATAAGTATAAATTACACAAGCTATATAGCTTAGCAATAAATTGAGGTGAAAATGCTAATTAAATAAGAAATTGTACAGTTGCACTTTGCACTTACACAAAAACTAACTTGGGCAAACTTTTTTTATTGTGTATTAATATAAAGAATTCAACTCTAACTTTGCATCGTGCGGGAATTCAGTTTTAACGAGAGGCGAAAAGAAATACCTAAAAACAAAAGATGCAGATTTGTCTTGTGTTTTGTGTCACGCGCAAAACCATAATGTAAAAAATGTATAATGAAAAATGCGTTATACAATGTATCGCACGCAAACTCAAAGCCATGCTAAAATAATCCTTGAGAAAACACAGAAGATAAAGTTTAAAAATGCTGCTTGCGGATCTCAGGATCTGGAAGGAGCTCGAGCGTTACAGAGTAGAGGGAACTAAGACTTACTGCCAATGGAATGGTCCTGTGATTCCTTCCCGCAGTCTGTCTCTGAGGGAGCGCTGCCTAGAAGGGCCGGGCCCAGGGGGTAGCATGGCGTCGCCCGGCGGCACCGCGGCGGCGGGCGCGGGCGGAGGCGCGCGCGCCGGCGACGACATCGCGGCGGTACACGCACGCGCACGCGCACTACCCTCACACCCACACTAACATCACAGCGCACCGCAACCACCGATACTAACGGCTGCAACACAACGAAAACAACAAAAGCCACATAAATAAACATAAAGCGAAGCAACACTTAAACGCAAAATAAATTATGCTTAAGTTGCCATTGCCACATTAAAATCATAATGCAATATGAGAAATAATTGCAATATAACACTAATATCGTAGAAAAGAGAAAGAGCAAAAGCAAACATTATATTTACATGGCGTTAAGCTAAGTCAACTTTGATCTACCATTATACGGCGAAACAGGGACATTGATATTTTTGTTTATATTACAAAACCTAGCGTAATAAGTTTGTGGTAGCTTAAAATTAAAGTTCTCATTGATGAATAAATGTAAGATCGTATACAACTCCGGCTATAGCTGCCATCGGCAACGACAATAATTTAAATTTGGTATAAAATTAGCTTGATTTATTAGATTTTGAGATGGCGAGTTGACGCATTTACAAATTGAAATTCGTCAACTCGCCGCTGGGCCAGATGCGATATGGCGAGATGACGAATAAGTATTTTCCTTTAATTACGAATGCCGCAAAAGACGCCCCTGAGATGATGGCCGCATTTTCTATAGTATAAACGAATGTAATAATGAGTAAGCAAATAGGTCAAGTACGAAATAAATTCACAAGCTCGTGTGCTACGGCAGCCGCCGTAAGAATTTCGACTGGGCCAGGGCATGGACTTGGTCCATGGCCAGGGCGACAAACTACTTCAAAGGTGTTGTTACTTACTGAGTTTGTCACTTCCAGTTAGATCGATGGCTTTGTTTATGGTAATTTAGTTATTTTTTAGGGTAGCTAAGCTATCGATATGCAAAATAGTACATTACAGCCGTGAACGGGAAGCTAGCGATTGCATTGTCGAGGATGGTTTTGAAACTTAATTAAATTTAATTCCCGCCAGTTTTTTTTTGGGTGCATTCCAGCAGTTTAATCGCTGAAGCGCCGAAAAGCAAAATGAGATTTATCATAGACAAATCCTCTAAGTAATCTTGAATTATGTACAGCGCCATCTACCGCCGAGAAGCGAAATGAGATGGGTTTTTGCTTCTCGGCGGTAGATGGCGCTGCACGTAATTCAAGATTACTCAGAGGATTTGTCTATGATAAATCTCATTTTGCTTTTCGGCGCTTCGAGCGATTAAACTGCTGGAATGCACCCAAAAAAAAAACGCGGGAATTAAATTTAATTAAGTTTCAATTGAAAAGTTTTTTATTTCCTCGCATTTCTTGAGAAAAGCACTATACAAGCCTTGTTCTGGAAGCTACTTGCATTGCCTCGAATGATTAAAGCCCTCGCCTGCGGCTCGGGCTTCAAACCATCCTCGACAATGCAATCGCTAGCTTCCCGTTCACGGCTGTAATGTACTATTGTGGCGAGCAAATCACTAGTTTAGGTTTCACACATTTCGGTCCGTACCGTGTTACTAAACGTAACATAACATTTACTAATCTTCTATAGTAAGTGGTGCCTTGTGCTATAAATAAGTACTATGTTGATAAAAATATGACAGATATGTTTTTCATACATTTTCTATGAGAAAAAATGTAGGACAAGCAAAATAAACAAGATCGTATAATTAACAAAATTTTCCTACGATCGCGACATTGACGGGCTTACAGTGACAAATAACGCCTGAGGATCTATAGCGAGCAATTATGTCCAAAACGCACAATCTGGATACCAGCATCGCCATTAGAACACAGAAACATTTTTTTTGACACGGGTCCCCGAATAATATTATGCATAATTATACTAAAAGCCGGATTTTACTCGCCTCAAGGGAATGTGGAATAAAAGATTTTAAGCGAGTTATAATTAAGAATCAAACGAACTTACCTTGTGAAGTTCGATTCTTATTATACGAGCATCACGTAGAAGATGATTACCAGTTTACATGCAGCAGTACGTAGTATGGTGCCGTCCTTGTCACACTGTTTAAAGCTACCTAATGACGAAATAGTCTGTCTCACTCTCACACACCCGACACGGCGGGCGCAACAGCTCACTCGATCGCCCCCGGCGCCATTAATTTTAGAGCTAAAATCGAGATCAAGTTTTTTAAGGGTAAGGCGAAGAATGTTCGGATAACTGGGTTGGGCGGGAGTATGGTAATCATCTTCTACGTGATGCTCGTATAATAAGAATCGAACTTCACAAGGTAAGTTCGTTTGATTCTTAATTATACTTTGCATCCCTCCGAAGATGATTACCAGTTTACATGCAGATGTTTAGAGTATTATAAAAATAAAAATTGATTCGATTAACAAGGAATTCTAATGAATACCAAACACAATATTATACATATTATATCAAAACACTTATTATATTATCTCTTTTTCCTAAAGAAAATGTTTACAGATAACAAAAAGTATTTTTATTTTATAGAATCTGATCGTATAAAAAAAAAAACTATGCATTATCATAATAATAAAGGCAAAAATTAATTAATTTTTCATGAATTAAACAAAGAGTATGCAAACTCGTTATTGTTAACAGGCGTAGTGACATCTCGATTATAATATTTAAGGAAGACATTGGAAGTGTCACTCCAGCCCGCGGTCCTACGAACCACTTGCAAGTTAACGCCAGATCGGCGCGCGGCCGAGGTGGCCGCATGACGTGTGCTATGTGCACCAAACAGACTTGTATCCACCCCACTTTCTTGGAGGGTATTTTTTACCCAGTGTGCAAGAGTTTGCGATCCTACTTTATTATGTGGCTTTCTAAAGCTGATGAACAAATTTCCTGATGAATTATTTTTTCTAATATTTAATGTTTTATTAAAATAGGCTTGTAAAGCAATCGCCGGACATATTTTAGGGTTTTCTTTAATAAAAGGTAGTTTGATAAGTGGTTGGTAGGTCCCCGGTCTGGATGTTTTAATAATGTCAACTATTTTAATCAATATACAATCATTTTTTATGATTACATTTTCCATTTTGATCAAACTTAATGTTTGCATTCGCTGAGCAGATGCTATTGCGAGTAATGTAATTGTTTTATAAGATAAATCACGTAAGCTAATGTTATCATATGGGTAAAAATCACTTAAATAATTAAGCACAATGATTGGGTCCCACGTAACATCATATTTTGGTGTGGGAGGTTTTAATTTAAAAACGCCCTTCATTAGTCTAGAAACTATAACATTTGAAGAAATTGATACATCTATTAGTAAGGATATAGCAGACCTTGCCGTATTTAACGTACTATAGCTAGCTCCCGATTCGAACAATTGTGTCAAAAATTGAATCAGCTGTGACACATTAGCTTCACAAAAATCATAATCATTAATTTCACAAAACTCCCACCAAGTTCTTAAGGACGAGTTATATTGATTTAACGTGTTATGGGAAAATGAAGCCATAAGTAAATTTAAAGATACTGTTGGGGCACCTCGTTTCATCAGAGCTTGCCGGATAATCTCGCTGCCACCAGGGAAAGGTTTGCATGAAGTGGGTGAACTCTTCTGAAAGGAGAGTGTAATAATGATTTATTTGGTTCAAATATAATCTCTTGAGAAACTAGCATTTTTTGATACATTGGGTACCAGGGTTGTGATGGCCAAAGCGGCACAACAACAATACCTTCTGCTTTGTCCAATTTTATCTTTTGAAGAACTTTAGTAATTATACAAAAGGGGGGAAATGCGTAGAAAAATATACTGTGCCAATTAAAAGTAAATGCATCAATTAACTCAGATTGTGGATCTAGCTTCCATGAAGCATACCTCTGGCATTTATGATTTTGTATGCTAGCAAAGAGATCAAAGTCGGGTTTTCCCAATATTTGTACAATTTGTGAGAATGCATAACCGGCAAGTTCCCATTCAGTGTCAATATTCAACTGTCTAGATGCACGGTCGGCTTCAATGTTTTCAGCTGATTTTATATATGATGCAAATACATGTAATTTGCGCAGTTCGCACCATTGCCAGATTGTTCGAGCTAACTCATTAAGGTGTGTAAATCTTACACCACCCATTCGGTTAATATAAGCTAATGCTGTACTATTATCAACCCGCAGAAGAATATTAGAGTCATGAAGGTGAGAAGCAAAAATTTGTAATGCGTAAAAGGCCGCTTTTAATTCAAGGTAGTTAATGTGATTAGTTAATTGAGATTTATTCCAATTTCCCCCAGCTGATTCACCATTGCAGGCAGCACCCCATCCAGTGCTGGATGCATCACTATAGATAACTATATCGTATTCATCTTTATGAATAGGAGAAAAACTATTTTCAATATTATTTTTCCACCACATTAAGTCACAATGCAAATCGTTTTTAACAGACATACGTTTATTATAGTTTTCTGAATGATTTAAGGCTAAGTATTTTTCCCGTTCAAATAATTTTGTGTAAACCCAGCCATAGCGAACAGCTGGGCACGCTGAAGTCAAAAGACCAAGGAATTCAGCAAACTGTCTAATAGTACAATTGTTAATATTAAGAAATTTTATAGCCTTTTCTTTTATTCGAGATTTCTTTTCATCTGTAAGTGACAATTTCATGTTGGTTGTATTAAATACAAAACCTAAGAATTTACATGACCTACTGGGTATAATTTGACTTTTGTCCCGGTTGATTAAGAATCCTAATGATTCTAGAAGGTTTATTGTGGCGGTAATATTATCGATACATAAATCATATGATGAAGCAATACAACAAAAATCATCCAAGTAATTTACAGATAGGTGACCATTGGAGCGAAGTTGAGATAGTACAGGTTTTAAAAGTTTTGTAAACACAAATGGTGCTGTACACAACCCAAATGGTAGAACATTAAATTCAAAAAGATTTGAACGCCACTGAAATCTTAGCATTTTTCGGTCTTCAATATCGACTGACACTAAAAAATAAGCATCTTGAAGGTCTATTGTTGCCATGTAGTCATTGTGTTCGATAAGTTTCAAAACCGTACGGTAATCTTCCATTTTGAAATGTTGCACATCAATGTATTCATTTAAACTTTTTAAGTTTAAAATAAATCTGTGTTTACCATTCGGTTTTGGAACTGTGAAAATTGGTGAAAGATACTGGCCTTTGCATGGACTGCATGGTGAAATAAATCCAGAACTAACTAGATCGGAAATGCAATCATCAATAATTTCAGCTTCTCTTTGTGTACAGCGCTTATTTTTTGGCAATGTGTGTTGTATAGGATTCTCTATAAAAGGAATTTTATAGCCCCTGACCCATGATAAGATTGTAGGGTCATCAGTTATATTAGTCCACTGTTGATAAAAATATTGTAATCTACCCGCAACAGAAATAGGTACCTCTGGAATTGAAGTCAAGTCCTCCTCCCTCGTTGACGCTGCGTGTACTTCGAGCTGTGGTTGTTCCGGTAGCGCGTCGAAGTCGGAGCTGGAGCCGCATAATTCCTCCTCGGTGTGGGGTTCGCTCGCGTCTCTGCGGCTGATGCTTGCGGCGCCCCCCTCACGTTTAAAGTCCCACGACGAGCTGTCGATGTTTGACCTGTAGTAACTGCCTTGAGTTTTGGTCGATTATCAGTTGTCTTTGGTCTGAGCTCCAGGCCAGACTTAGAGATCGCCTTAGACGATTTTAGATGTTCTGCCAGGCCGGAACCAAATAAATATTCATCAATTTTGGTGTTCTTTATAGTGTCTCGGGTTTGCTTATTAAGAGTATTTATAATAGCATATCTGCGGGATTGAGACTCTTTATAGTGATAATCACACAGTAGACGGCTGGCATCACTAAGATATTTTATTACTTCTTGAGAATCATCATCTTTACTTTTAGTTATTGACAGATTAAGAGCTTTCCCCAAGGCCGATAAACAACTTGCTAACTGATTTTGTTTAGTTTGAGAATATAATTCTTTCTTGTTATTAATTTCGGTGAGAGCAGCCTTTATTTCTAAATTAAGTTTAGGAGCCCTCATGTTGGGGCAGTTCTCTGGGGGTAAATATTTTTTCAGTAACTCTGATCTATTTTCTTTAGATAAACCATTTAATAAAATGTGTTGCCATCTGGTGGAAACATCTTTGTGCAAGTTTTCACTGAAAAGATTTTCTGCACAAGAGTCATCGCCCAATATATTTAAAATATCTTGATTCAATTCAGAACATTCCTCACCACCATCAACAAGTTCTGGTTGAGATTGAGTTTGGTTGTCAATTAAAATTTCACCTGAAAAAATCAATGTGATGTGTTCAAATAAAAATGTTCATAGCAAGTCAGAATACAGAATTCGTAGTGAGTTTTTATCCATAAATTACGCTATTATATTACACTCACGACATAACTATTATGTATTCATATAGAACACAATTGGCGCTCGAACACGATATACGTAGAGCTTATTTGGGTAAAGTAATCTCTAAGCAATGGAGTTCATGATAAATGTTTACTAGTAAATGTATTCATATAGAATACTATTGACGCTCGAACACGATATACGTGGAGCTTAATTGTGTAAAGTAACCACTAAACACGATATACGTGTAGTGAGGAAAAAATAATAGTAATTTCGACACGATTTACGTGCGTATTTTCATCTAAGCATTCAGGTGCATAAAGCCAGTGCAGCGCAGTGACATTGTAAGCATTTACTGCGTTGAGCTGATGGCAGGCGCCGCGTTGGCTGGCCGGGCGGCGCCGGCGCGGCGGCGTTCGTGCACGACACACAATGGCAGCGCCTATAGCGTCACTTCACATTCACAGAAATATTCTAGTAGCTGATAATAGCAATGCTATGTACTTACTGTTAATTTCTAAATCATTATTATCATCCGAAATCAGGTTTGGAGGCTCGTTGTCGTCGATTATGCTTTCACTTTCGGAGGATTCGGACGTAGACCTTTTTCTATGACGCCGCGTCCTCCTGACTTTTTCTTCCAATTTTCGAATTTTCTTTAATAGATACTCGTCATCTCGAGTTGAGTGACGTTTTTTACGTCCCATAATCACTAACTCACTGCACAAAATCTAATTTAAATACAGAAATCTAACAAAATAACGGACGAATGTGACTCGGACAGCACAAAAATACGTAATGGCGCCGGGGGCGATCGAGTGAGCTGTTGCGCCCGCCGTGTCGGGTGTGTGAGAGTGAGACAGACTATTTCGTCATTAGGTAGCTTTAAACAGTGTGACAAGGACGGCACCATACTACGTACTGCTGCATGTAAACTGGTAATCATCTTCGGAGGGATGCAAAGTATAATTTCATTAAAACGTGAACCATCAAACCCAAAGGGAAATATGGTAACCCTTTTTTGATTAAAATCTTTTAAATCTTAACATCTGAGCTTATTCGAAAACTCGATTCACTTTTTCTAATTTATTAATGTATTAAAGTCACAAAGTAATTACTTAATTTGAACTCAACTTAGTAGGTATTCAATTCGTGAATAAGAGAACTGGAGCAGCTCATTTGAAACTACTACTAAATAATACTAAAATTGAGCCGTTATAGTTAGTTATTGGATCAACGCCTTTGAAAATGGTACTGGCAATATCAGTGTTCGTAGCAACTTACTACGAATACAAATCAATGTTGTTTTATTTATCTGTGAAAGCTCAAGTGTTTATTTCTGTATATAATTTGTAAATGATGCTGTAAACTCCCCAAACAAAACAAATAAAATAATAACTATAATAAACTGGCTTCCTTCCGCGCTTTCGACTGCGTGGAGTTCACTTCTCGTGAGAATTTCGATAATTCATTCAGTCATAAAAACTACTACGAATATTTTTAACCGACTTCAAAAAAGGAGGAGGTTCTCCGTTCGTCGGAATGCTTGTTTTTTTGGATAAGCTTTCAAAGTAGTGTCAAAGTTTCAGTCTTTATCTCCAGTGGTTTGAGCTGTTAGAATATTAGATGATGAATCACTCAGTGGACATCTTACATTATAATATAATTATCTAGAAGATAGCTAGATAAATAAACTAGGAATAACTTTTAGTGGAACAACTTGTATATCATTAGGTATATGGGGCCAAAACTTGACTAATCGGTGATACTGAAGTAATTGGTGAAATTTTGTGAGTAGGTTCCATAATCATACTTATAACTGTTTAGTCAAGCCAATTTTTCCAAATTTATAAAAAAATATTCACCCATTTTGAAAAATTATCAAAATTAGAAGCACCAACTAGCTGCGAATACTCACGTTCCTTCTGTGTCCTTTGACTTCATGGCGACATTTTATTTTATTTTATCGCGAGGTCTACAGCTCACGGAGCCACTATAGTTACTAGTAATAGGAAGAAATATATTAGCTTTATGGTTTGGCTTGGCACTCTTCATTTCATTATTATAAACTTTGAGACTTAGCTATCACAAATTTAACTATCACAAAATTACAGCATATCGCCGATCAGCTAAGTTTTGCCCTGCAAACAATAAAAATATAGGCGTACCATTAAATGATTTAGTTTTCTTCGTTTGCTTAAAAACCTGAGTAAGAGTGATTTTAACAAAATATTTAACTAGGTATTATAACAGTTTTTTAGGGTTCCGTAGCCAAAATGGCAAAAAACGGAACCCTTATAGATTCGTCATGTCTGTCTGTCTGTCTGTCTGTCCGTCCGTCCGTATGTCACAGCCATTTTATTCCGAAAAGATTAGGATTACACAGTTGAAACTTAGTAGGTAGATGTATTCTGTTAACCGCTTAACGATTTTAATACAAAAATAATAAAAAATAAAGATTAAGGGGGGGCTACCCATACATGGAACTGAAACTGAAAAATAAATTTTTCTTCATACCAATACATGCGGGGTGTCTATAGATAGGTCTTCACAAATGACATTGAGGTTCCTAAGACATTTTTTTCTCAAAGTCAACCGTTTGAGAGATAAACACTGCCAAAGTGGTAAAATGTGTGTCCCTCCCCTCTAACTTTTGAAATAGGCGAGTGAAAAATCTAAAAAAATATATGCTATAGATCTTAATAAAAACTTTCACTGAAAATTGGTTTGAACGAGATATAGTAATTAGTTTTCGAGATATATCATATTTTCCACAACCGCAAATATAACTTTGTCATTCATACAAACACTGTGAAAAACAAAGTTATTTTTACAGACGAAAAATGATAGTGGTATTAAATATGGTATGGTATATAAGGTAACTACGGAAACCTACGGTGCGTGGCCCGACACGCACTTGGCCGGTTTTTTAGAGGACAAAAGTACGTAAGATGCTAAAGCATCCATTCAGCGCATCAAACAGTTTAATTGTTGCCGAACAAACCATTCCCGTGTCGAATAACTGTGACTAAAATGACACATCGGTGATGAAAACTACGCTGTTTTGTTCTGAAAATTGGCATTGCGCGTGCAGTAATCTGTGTGGGCGTAGTTTTTGTAATTAAATCAGTGTTATACAATTTATTGAGATTTTATGGCGAATCATATCCAATTTTGAAGTTAAATAACTTGGAGTTAATTTTCTGTGACAAAATATTAAGCTGTTGTTTATTTGCATGTTTTTCGTGATAATTTTCTTGGCTGTTTATTTCAAAGAAAATTATCACGAAATATATATTGATTCAAGAAATTACACTCATACACGTTTTACTTGTTAAATCACATCTTGATCTTGATAAACACAGCGTAATCACCACAACGCAAGTAAATATTATTTGTTCATATTTTTCTGTTTTATCATTTTCTAGATAAATTATTACCTATCGTTGTTTTTGGAAATCTATAAATATCAAAATACTTGTCAAACATAAATGCGTAGGTACAAGTCAGTATTAAAATTATAGCATTTTAATTATGCAGGATATTATTCACCCCACTTTTAGCTACTGCATGTATGTAACTTGTACTTCAGATAATTTACGGAAAGGATGATTGTAAACAAAATTTTAAGCATCTCAAAAGGGGTTGGAACCTTGTTATTAGTAGTGTGATTTGTGTATTTTTTATTTGAATCACAGTTTAAGCGAGTGTGTTATGTTATTGATGTTCGAGGTAGAGTACGTGTATGGGAGTCGTAATAGGATAATATTTCAACGTTTTACGCACTTTAAATAGGGAAAAATTACGTGCAGGTAGACAAGCGGCATTATCCGGAGGAGCCAACTGATATTACAAGGCAATTATATCCGAAAGCGAGACGTGGCGGGGAATAAAAGGAAACGTGTGGAATATAAATTATGCACCTGTCCCACCGTGGAACTGCCAAATGGAACGCGAATACCAAATGTGGATTACTCGGGGCAATTATATTTGTATTTTATACGACCCGCGCGACGCGTTGATTAATTAATAAAGAAAAAGCTTTAAAAAAATCGTCCTTCAAAAAACTTGAACATAAAAACAAAAATAGCTTCAAAATTAAATACCTTTAAGAAGCAAGAAATAATATTCAAACCTTTTACATAGGCATAGGTATCAATTTTAATAAAACACGTCTATTGAAGTCGGGTGGGGCTGGACCTGGAGGACAACTTATGTATTTTTTAATTCTTAAAACAAGGACTAGTTATGTTGTGAAATCAAATCAGGGTGTGATGAAAAGTTTTACAAATATTACTTAAAATGCTTGCGATGCCATTTTTTCCAAAGCTTTTCATTCATACAATCTAATTAATTAGATGCCTTCGTGGAGTTCGTGGTTCACTGTACAGTGTACACCCATCAATGTAAACAAATCGTCTACATGGCAGGCGACATGTATTCATGGCATTCATTTATTCAGGAGCACAAACATTGTACATGCAAAATTATGCGCACAATGTAGCAAGTGTAGTCTAGACTAGGAGCTCAAAGAATAATTATAAAAGCTAATCAGTAAACTTCGGTTAACTTTTGCAAAAAACCTTGGTTTTTTTAATTAACGCGATTGACTTGACTTCCTTTCTGTACTTAGTTTTAAAGAAGCTAAAGCAAATAAATAATTCGTAAACCCATAAAGATTAGGATTTAGCTACGGTATTCGGTATTTTTGAAATAAACCTTATTAGGCCCCTGGTCTAGGATTATCTGTCGCTAGCTGCTACTGTCGCGTGCTAGTCTCTGACTATAATAAACTCACAGCCCAAATAGGGTTGCCAAAATAAATTATAAAAGGAGAAAAATAAAAACAATATTAAAATGAAAGTCAATCAGCTCTCTCAGGTGCCCGAAAAATCACCTAGCTACAGTGCTTGTACAGAATAGCAACTCCTACTGTTATGGTTTATTTGGCCAAATGGATCAATCTCAATTTATAGAAATACAACACCATTAACATTTTTGACAACTGTTTCTGTAACTATCGGTATCGGTTTATCGGCGAGCTGCACCATTTAACTTGCCTTTTTGTAGCACTAAATACAGAAAAAAAAAAATTATCTACCGTTCAATGCAACAATATAATATTTTTCAAATAATTTTGATATGGACGTATTTAACACTAGTATCCGTACGGCGAAGACACTCATTAGTAAGCATTTTTTCAATGGCGAATAATTCCGTTATTTTTTGTAATTTTTTTATTTTTTTGTCAATTCACTATTGTTTTTGATTCATTTATGCTAATTTAGATTTAAGCTTACATTAGATTTAGCTATTACTTACGCTAACCGTGTGAATCTATTATTAGCTTTTTAAGTTTATACTTTGTAATTTAAAGATATTGTTGTGTAAGCTGATGATTCACCGAATAATAAATAAATAAATATACTACTACTGCTCAAAAGTGAGTATAGTAATCCAAACTATTTTTTAAATAGTAGATTGTTATACAAGACGCTAAAATGACCCATTGCATACGAGGTAGATTTATTCTCGAGCTTTAGCGAGGGAATAAATAGAAACCGAGTTACAATGGGTTTTAGCGTCGTGTGTTACACTATACTTTTCACTACGATTGCAAGAAAATAAAATATAATATTAAATAGTTTATACCTACCTACTTCCGTAAACGAACCCACTCGTTTTTCTATCCTCCAACTTCATAAACTTTTTGTACAATATTTAAATAAATGATTTGTGCTTGACGGCAACAGATTAAAAGTATTTCTTTCCTATTACAGTCACACAATTCAATCAGTTTGTAGTTAGGTATAGAAAAATTCTAAAGATTTCGCGCCATGGTACTTTTTTTAATTTCTGCTGTAGCAGCTAAGCAACACAAACACGCATTCTACGATTCACTCTGTGCACAGAGTATAAATAAGTCTATGATTTCACCGAAGTTTAGTTCCATTTTCAAAAATAAGAATGAGAAACAGTATTAAGTCGAGGAGTTTTTATTCGTGATTATGAATAAAGACTTTTTGGTTTTAGTAGGCTCATTGGTAATAGACAAACATTAAAAAAGAAAAAGCTTTATCCCCTAGGGGTTATTTTGCTATTTTATCTCGGCTCTTGTACGTTACAATGACGGACTTTTTGAGCAAGAGGAGTGAAAAGAAAATTTTATATAAGTGATGAATATTACTTTGTAGTTGACATTGACAACCCTAGGCCCTTCGGCAGCCGCGGTCGGCATACAAACTAGGCTGCGGTGGTTATTTGAATATCGCATTTCCTTGGTCGTCGGAATGTCTAAAAAAACGAAAAACGAAAAAGAAGTCGGTAGGTTAGGTAGGTATGTACTTTAATAAATAAACCTCATGTCATATTATGCTACCTATCGCACAAAATTCAAAACATTAATAGGAGTATCTTGAATGTTCCCAGTTCTGGGGCAGACGCTGGGGCTCCCTTATGGGTCTGGGTATTATTGACTGCAAATGCAGCAGAAACAAACGCTTTGGGAGTGAATATATGCGACATACCCTTGAGCATTAATCTCGTATCAATGAGGTCACTTTTAAAGTGCCTACAAAGGACGGTGGAGCTCGAGATCGTTAATAAATTTTTTGGTAATCCCCTTAACGACCGTAGTTGCAACTTGCAGGCCTAATGCATAAATTGACGGGGGACCCGGGGGCGGCGAGAAACAAACCAGGAGTGGCTTCCTGCTTACTGACCGAGCCCAGCTTGCCAGGTATGGTACTTATACTTAAAGATTGTATTTGCCATCACTATAATAAAAAAAAATGCCTAATGCATAAAGAGCTTTTAACTCCTCTTACTACATTACATTACTTTGTCACAATTCACACTCATCAATATCTAAATTTATATTAATTAATTGCCTAAGGGAAGGAACTCTCACGATTTATTCCAAGAATTTGAAATCTGAAGCACTCAACGACCGACCGACTTCGAATGTATCAAAAGTACGCAATCTAAATAGGAGACTGTATCATCTTTGCAAAATCATTTTTTCTCTAATCTTGCCTTTGAATATTAAAAATAATGTAATAATATTGTTTCTTGTATGCATAAGCATGCTTAGGTATAAACCGAATGATGCAACCTTGGCCTAATTTTAATATTACCAAAAGCGATTTGAGCCGAATCGATGGAGCAGGGGCTTTATCGGTGCCGTGACTTGTGAAGGAAGTGGCATCAAAATGTCAGGGGTAACAAGCGTAACACTTTCACGCAATCTCCAAAGTGCTATTCGGCTAAAAGTGATTTTTCACCCTCTAAATTAAACAAAAGAATCGAGAACCCTAATGTCGTTTTATGTTTGGGAATAAACAAAATACTAACCCCCTTACTAATAAAGATTGCATAGCAGATGTATAGTTACACAATGGTTACTCTCTGTCAAACTATTTGAGTTTGACTTTGAAAAGAAAGTGACAAAACACTGTGTAACTATACATCTGTTATACATCTTTATTAGTAAGGGGGTTAATCAGTAAAAGATTGCGTTTGTATACATAGATACGATATATTTACATGTGTAACTCACATTCTGCAATTCTTCTATGAGAACATCTTATTGAGCAGTTATTTATTTATATTGTGTATTAACTTTTAAAAAAGATTACAACGTGGAATCCATATTATCATTGATCATTACTTACAATGTTCAGAATAACATGAGTGAGAGATTGTGCGGAACGGACGGTAATAAGGCGCAAATCTTATGACGGTTATCTCAAACAGACTCTATAAACAAACTTATTTCAAAACTGCATTTTTTGTAATCCTCTCGTATATTTTACAACTATATAGGTACTTCTCTGTGCAAACTATCTTAAAAATATAAAAAATAAAATTGAAAAATCATGTATTCAAAAATCTAACAACTGTTTCAAAACATCGCAAATGTTCCCCACTTGACTGGGGTGGGGATGACAATCCGATTTCTATATAGCTTTCTTTGTAAGTAAAGGCCATTTCATGATTCAGTATATTGACAGTCAGCCCGTACACGTAAAGATGTCGTGTCAAAGTCCTGGACGCCACAGTACCAGGGTAAATACACAACTGGTAGGGTGATAGCAAGAGGCAAAAGCAACTATCGATCGGCCCTAACCTCCTCCCGCGCGCCCCTCCGCCCCGCTCCCCTCGCACCTTACGTAATTCCAGCTGATCGTACCCAACCGTAACCTTGGCGACAAGCCATATGCAGGCCCTTGGACACCCTGTCGTGCCGACCTTCACCCGGGCCCTAAAATCTCTTTGTTTATAAATAAATAAATATTGTTGGACAAACAAGATACGTAGCTCCGATTCCGACATGAAACTCTTTTGCAGCTGTATTTTGGAAATCAAAACGGTGCGTGTAACAACAAACCAAGCCCCCTAGACTAGACAAAGTAACATTTGAAAAACTTCTTTATCGTTTCACTATGTTACGGACGGCTAATACCCGAAGTGCAGCTACACCTACACCTAGATTTAGCCGGCTAAAATTAGGTGTAGCCGGTAGCTGTTGGTTAAACCTAGGTGTAGAGCCGGTAGCTGTTGGTTTAAACTAGGTGTAACGTATAGAATGTCAATCCCATAGATCTTTCGAGAGCGAAGCGATAAATGTTACATCATGAAGGGGGTCTGGACGAAAGACCACGTATACCTACCTATATCAAACAACAACTCACAAGCCGGATAATATGAATTACCTACTAATTTATTTACTGATTTGTTTGAATGTCACGGTTTGGACTGACGACGGGGTGTTGAACCCAGAGCGACAGACCTCAGAGACACTGAGAGCATATTCCATCCGGAGTTATGAGGTCTGTACTTATGAAATTGCAGATTTTTTTCACGCACATAGAACCTATAGTCTCATACATAACTTGTGATTTAAAATTTTAAAATATTTATCAGTTGCTCGATATTATAGCGAACTAGCGGCCGCCCGAGATTTCAACTACGCATGGACACTGACAGTTATTTTTCTATCCCACGGGAGCAGCCCCTTTTTACAGACTTCCAAAAAAGGAGGAGGTTCTCTGTTTGTCAGTATTTTTATTTGTGTATGTCCACCGATTACTCAAAGACGGCTGGACCGACTGAAATGATTCAAACGGTATTACATTAGGTAAACTCCCAAGTTGGTCCCATTTTTTAAAATTTGGAAATCGGTTCAGTACTTTTCAAGTAATCTTGAAAAAAGCACGAAAATAGTATGATTTTGTGTGAATTACCTCGATGACATGGTCGTAAAAACTTCTTTGTTTATGAACTGAATAAGATAATATTTTTTTTGTTGATAAAGTAGTTCTGTAACCGACTTAAAAAAGGAGGTTCTCATTTTGACCCGTAGGTATGTATGTTTCTCCGCGATTATCTCACTTTGGCTGAGCTCTACCTAAATAATATACCTACAGTACCTAATACAGAAGGTACCTACCTACACTAAAAGTAAAAAAATTGTTTAAAAAAACAAAAAAGGACTTCAAAAAACCTACCTCTAAAAAGCAAGAAATAATATTCAAATCACTAGATACGCATAATAAAAACACGTCTATTATTGAAGTCGGGTGGGGCTGGAGTACAAATTCCCTGTTTTTGTTCTAAAAATCTATTGAAGTTGAAGTCGGGTGGGGCCACCCGACTTCAACTTCAATAGACGTGAAGTCGGTTTGAAGTCGGTTTTTTGTTTTTTTTTTTTAAATTAAAATCTTTATTTATGGTTACTAAAAGAAATATGTATAGAAAGTGTCTACTATTGTTTGTTAGCAAAAATGACTACTTTATCCGAACAATAGCTTACCTAATGTTCAAAAATGTGTACATTAGTTTTGTAACAAGAAAATGTTAGTATGAAAAATGTTAGGTTGGAAAATGTTAGTTTGGTAAATGCAACTTTTTAAAGTTATCCATACAAATCGGCAGTTTTATAGGCAAAGAAAGGCCTATTAATTATCACTATTAATAAATAATAAGTGTTACATAGTACCATCAAAACTGTGATACTAATCTTGGTGATAGGCAAATAACTACTCAAGCCCCACAGTTCATAGTTTTAAACAAAAATTCTAAGCTGAGGTTACAAACAACTTTGCCTGACTAAACAGAGTAACTGTAGCACATAAAGTATGATTAACAGCACTTTTTTTTACTATCAAGTCCCTATCCATAATGTCTTTTCAAAATTTTATCATTTTATTTTCGTTGGAAAAATATGAGTTGAGTATATAAGTGTCGCGCGTCGGCCTAGTTTCGAACAGGACAATTTCCGGAATACTGTCCTCAATACATCGGCGCGACGGTCACGTAGACATGTTAACTTCCTAGAGCAAGCTGATCCTTCGCCTACCTAACAATAAATGGGTCCTCCCTCCCTCACTGAAACCTCCTTTTTAGTAAGAGCACGCGTGTTGACAATAAAAAAGTAAAAAGTAGGTATTTAGTTAAAAGGAATCATTAATTGCTGTCAACCATTTAAAACGAAAACAGGTTACAACTTACAACATTGCAAAAGCACCTTGTTGACATCAATCCATAAAACTTTGTGTATTTTTTTAAACGCACAGTCTTGTCAAACATAAGAGCTGATATTGCTGCAGCGACCAAAGAAAAGACGCGCCAAGCGAGGCGGAACCGGACGAAAGAGCGAGAATATGAACAAAAGATTCACACTGTGCTGCACTCAACGACTCAACGCTCTAAACATCACGTTAGCAAGATTGCGATCGTAACATGGGCGTCCGAAATACCAACTATATCTATAATAAGAAAACATACAGACTATGAGGGTGATATCAGAATGCTTGGACAAGTGAACAGGTATATGTTGTTAAATATTTGACCAGTGCCGCTCGATACTACCTCAGTGCGACCTTGCAGCCGCGGCGCGCCTGCTCGCCGCTTAATGGCGCCCAACGTGGTGTTCGTGATCAGCTGTTACTGACTTTTATATATACGCCTGTCAACATGTTTTGTTGTAAAGTATCTTGACCTCAACGATAATAAAATTATTACTGATTTGTTATTCATGCGTTAATTTTCGTATAATTAATAGATAAGTTTTTAAATATTGTTAAGGCACATTATGTTAGCCTAAACTATCGTATTAAAGGAAATATTAAAACAACATTGTCAACAAAATACATAAGTATACATACAGATAAGACAGGAATTATGGAAAAGACGTTATCTATCACTGTTTAAAAGCCACCAGATTAATGTCAATTCAATTGGGATTGCATGGTGTGGTGTGAATAAACAAGGACTATATTACGTGATTTTATGTACAGGTCCACCCATTTTATACACCATGAATCCTCGAAGTAAATCGAAGTGGCATTAAATTTCGTAAACACATTAATAAAAAATATAGACAAACTTTTTTAACTATACTTTTATATAAAGAATTAAATCACCCGATATTAAACTATCTTCACATTAAAAAATCTACGAGTATAAACATCACATCAATGACATTAAAAAAATGCCGTAGCACACGTGAGCTTGATTAACAACATTCAGTTAATTTTTGCCTACAATTTGATTTTATAATGATTTCTAACAATGAAAACAAAAATACGTGATATAATGACTAGATCTCTGGACCCAACACTAGGCGTGACAATGAACTCAATGACTTTGATTTGAACATCTGCGTGAATCTAACACTGCCTAATTTACCCTTATGAAATAAATAGATGAGAAAAACGTAGTTGAATATTGACTTTATGTTATTGACATGAATAATGGATGATGGAGTGCAGACAAGCATCTATTTTGTGCGGTCCATGCATCGATGCAACGAACCGAGGAAGTGCGAGATTCGTATGATGGAGCGCTGACGGGAACGGGAAGTTTAACGGCATAACGCGCACGGCCTGCTTCGAAGGCTGCAAGTGTGCTACTGATCGTGATCCAGCCAGCCAGAGGTTGGCACGGGGTGGGGAGCGGGGAGCGAGGAGGGGAGGGCCAAACGCGACACTGGCGCCCAGTGGGGGCTGACACCCTACCACGCCTCTTTATAATCACAGTTTCTCGACACCTATTATATACAATACAATATACGTATATAGGAAAAACCATACAACTTAAATCAGAACAAATTAATAAAGAGTAGGTACATATGCGAGTCGATAGTAAATTGCGTCTTGGACACATTTTTAGCATGCGCATTTTGTGCAGTAATCACAGCAGTTACTTAGAGATTTCATAAAGTACCTAATGGTCAGTATCAGATCAGTACAGTACCTAGATTTCTCTCGATCTATCACGAAGCTATTCCATATAAACGGTCGAAGTGATAGCCCTATCTCATTTACAAGATGCGATGAAGATTGGATACACCGATATGTTCTAAGAAACAGAAATTGCGTTGTTATCGAAAGGCATCAGACTGAAGGAAATTATTGATTAACGCAATCAAATATTGTTAACCAATAATAGTATAATGATGTACTGTACTGGTTTTCCTTCTCCTGTTGCAAAATAATACAATATGGGATACGTCATGCATGAACAATGCCAATGCAATGAAGTCTTAGTTTAAGAATTGCGGTCAAATTATCTCAATGTTTTGAACAAAATAACCGGCGAGATTTATATTAAAACTTACACCATATAATTTAGCGACCGGAGTTAAATGCAATTCCACAGGTAAATATAACTGGTTTACTTGAAGTCGAAGATGAAAACGTCGCATTTCGAATCCGAAAACCTTCCGATGATTTTAGTATCATTCCCGGAATCAGGAGAACTAGGTCAACCACACAGAATTCGCAATATGAAAGTGAAAGTGAAATAAGCTTTATTCAAATAAACTTAATTATTAAGTACTTTTGAATCGTCTATATTTTCCTACCACCCGTTCCAGACTTTTTTAGCTGACAAGAAGAACGGGCGCAAGAAACTTATCAGCTGTAACAGCCATAAGTAACGATATTTACAAACTTGAATATATCGTTACCAGATAATTACAACAGGGTGACAGGATTATTGGCAACAACATAGACTTATTATATTACTTCAACAAAGTTCTTATATTAGCAAGTTATGTGTTACATCATTTCCACGCATTTTGATCTTTAAGATAATCGTCAACTTTATAATAACCTTTACCCATGAGCGTTTTTTTAACATGGTTTTTAAATTCATGCAAAGGAAGAAAATGCAGGTTATGTATTCGAAACATTCATAATACTTACGCTTCATAGAAATTTAATAGCGGGGTGCCTACTGCCTAGCCTACTATCGCACTTAGTATAGTGTTTTTTACTTTTATCGGCGAAATATTTAAATTTTAAAAATTCGTTGTCCGACCAATAGTACTGCTTTACCAACAGCGTCATGTTTTGTTGAGACGGTTCGTATTTGTATGAGTGACGCTCGATCCGCATCTATTCAAGTCAAGGTGGTGAAAGTGAAAGTGAAATAAGCTTTATTCAAATAAACTTAATTATTAAGTACTTTGAATCGTCTACATTTTCCTACCACCCGTTCCAGACTTTTTTAGCTGACAAGAAGACTAGACTCGGTGGAAAGACTAGACTCGGTTGTTGCTTAAAGTTTATTGTTATTTTCTTAATTTATATTGTCACAATTAAAACACGATTATGACGTTAACAATAGCTGACTTGGGCCCCAGGGCTCTTGTCCAAAGAGCCGTGTTTATATCCGGCAAAATCACCGGGCAACTACCTACATAAGAATGACGGTCGTGTAAAGGTTGGGGCACACTTGTCTGACGCCACGTTTTAAGGCGAGGCAGTTCAGGATATTTACTCTTTCACTATGTCTTTAGAATAAGGTTGAATATTGCATAGCTTTAATTGACGCTTCGCCAGAAATTTGACGAAATTAAGGTCATTTTTATTGATTTCTGAAATACTGGATCATTTATTTAAAAATGTACTCGGTTATTGTGTTAGATCGATAAAAAAAGCTATTCTTTTTGCACAAAAAATCATATCACTGTCGTTGAAAATTACGAAATTTGACGATTTGAAATTTATTTTTATAAGTTTTATGGTGTTAGTCAGGATATTTTTACAGAGTTACCATGCCATTTTTCAATTTTCTGTTCGGTTATTTTGTTTCTTTTTCAGTCAACAGTAGTTTTTGTGAAATAGAATTCTACATCAGTTCTTCACATTGGAAGTTCAAAAATCAGTCTTTTCATTATTCAGATCGTGAACTGGCCTCGCCTTAACACGCCGTATTTGTATGGACGTGTTACCAGAGAAGTATGATCCTAGTGCATACATTTACTATGAAAACCGATGTCACCTGACGGCGTGTTAACACGTGTTAACGCGTGGCGTCAGACAAATGTGCACGCACCTTAATAGATTGCATGTAGCTTTGTCCACACGCCGGAGCTAGATCCATCAATATTCACTTCTCAAGCTTACGCGCTCACTAGACATAAAAAAAAACACTTTTAACGGATACTAGCGCGGTTTTATTGAAAGTACTTTGGTAATTAGTTGGTATTTGGTTTGATTTTTGATTTTCCCGACGTTTCAAAGTACCAATTACCAAAGTATCATTACCAAAGTACTTTCAATAAAACCGCGCTAGTATCCGTTAAAAGTGTTTTATTTAGATCCATCAATCTTAAATAACTAAATAACTACTTATTTATACGATTTTCGTTCGTGGATCTGGCGTGTGGACAAACATACAAACTACGACCGTCCGTCTTGGTGAATTCGCCGGAGCACCTAGGCAGCGGTTATATCTGATCTGAAATATTTATATGAAAAGACAAGAAATGATACCTGCAACGTTGACTCAATTCAAATTACTTGTATTGTATAAAAATAAATAAATATTTGACAACATCACATACATTGCTGCGATTCCAAAGTAAGTAGCTAAAGCAGTTGTGTTATGGAAATCGGATATAACGGTGGTATCACAAACACCCAGACCTGAGACAATAAAGAAAAGTTCATTTTTAACCTCCGACGCAAAAAGAGAGGGGTGTTGTGTTGTGTATCTGTGTATCTGTCTGTGTGTGGTATCGTAGCTCCTAAACGGATAAACCGGTTTTCGTTTAGTTTTTTTTTGTGTCATAGATAATATTATTCCGAGTGTTCTTAGCCATGTTTCATGAAAATCTGTTCAGCCATTTGAAGATCATCAGCTCTTTTCTAGTTGATGAGGGGATCTGACTAAATTCCTTATGTCCGATATTGGAAGTTTATGGTAAAGTTATCATGACCTAATCAGCCGTTTGAAGATCATCAGCTCTTTAATAGTTGATAAGGGGATCTGACTAGCTTCCAATGTCCTATCGATTCGAAATTTGGTACCGTGTTACTTCAATGATATTGGAAGTATATGGTGAGGTAACCATGACCCTGATCAGCCGTTTGAAGATCATCAGCTCTTTAATAGTTGATGAGGGGATCTAACTACCTTCCATAAGTTCTATTGATTCGAAATTTGGTACCGTGTTCTTACCGTGTTACTTCAATGAGATTTAATAATATAAGTACGGAACCTTTAAAAAGCTTTAAATAAAACTTAAATAAAAAAAATAAAAAACCCCCGACACAAAAAGCTAACTCTTAAAAAGTTAAAAATAATATCATCAAGTCAATAGATCTATGAAAAAAAATCACTTTAATTAAAACGTCGAAAGTTCAAAATGTCGAAAATGAAAATGTAAAACGGTCATAGTCATAATTAAAAAGTCTAAGTTCATTAAATTTAAACAAAATCCACCAATTGAGTTTGAAATAGATTTTTTTTCTGGCGCTTCGCCGGCCGCTACCGCGGCACGTTCGCTTCGCTCGCTCGGCTCGCGCGCTGGGTTCATGTCAACCTAACAGGCTGGTCGCTACGCTCCTCGCACCTATGGTCAACGGTCCCGCAGTCCCGCAAACCGCGGCACTCATCCTGCCGCGGGTACACGGCGGTTTTTTGATGGACAGATGCTTGCTGTGCATGAGTAACGCGCGTGTCCCGCTTAGACTTATTCGTCAACTCGCCATATCGAATCTGGCCCAGTGGCGAGTTCTCGAATTTCAGTTTGTGAATGCGTCAACTCGCCAACTCAAAATCTAATAAATCAAGCCAATTTTATACCAAATTTCAGCAGTTTAAGTCTGTTTGCCTGTCTGTTACTTACGATTTCACGTCTAAGCTGCTAAAATTTGGTATAAAATTAGCTTAATTTATTAGATTTTGAGATGGCGAGTTGACGCATTCACAAATTGAAATTTGTCAACTCGCCGCTGGACCCGATTCGATATGGCGAGTTCAGCAGACAAGCTTAGACTCATTTCCGGCAGCTAAACAATTCGCTATAAGGCATTTCAGGAGAAGCCCAAAGACACCTACACAGCCTCAATGAGGATCAGTAACAGGTTTGAATCCTATAGTTTTATTGATATTATATAAAATCATATTAATAGCTATGAAACTTAGTGAAAGATTTTTTGAAATCCGTTTAGAAATGGTAGTGCTTTATCACGTACGGCATAAGGTTCGCGTACGTCGCAATGACGTCATAAGGACTAAGGACCCCCAAAATAACAGTGTTTTAGCATGTTTTAGCTCGTATAACTTCTCAGGTTTAAGAGATATCGGTCTCGCAAAAAATTTTTCACAGTTAATCATGTGGTGTTATGCCACCACATGATTAACTGTGAAAAACTTTTCTGATAAGCCACTAAACAAAAATCGTTACTGATTCTCATTAACCTTAAAGAAGGCGATTACGCGACTCGTTTTAAGATCCAACTCATCCAACCCAATTCAAACAAAGCTTTGTGAACATAAACTTAATGACAATTAATATTTTAACTCGTCAAGTATTTGATACTTTAAATTTTGCTATTTTGAAGTTGTACATAATGATTTTTGATATTTTAAACCATTTGAATTTTAATTTTCGACATTTTGAACTTTGCCATTTTAACTTTAGACATAGTAGAATCAAATTATGCTTTAGACAATCAAACTTTCTGATACGCACCCTTAAGAAGATAGGTGCCCACAGTTTCCACACATTGTCACAATACCAATCCTAAATTATGATGGTAACATAATATGAATCTCAAGGAATATGCAATGATAAATTATCTTGTGTTTACTTACACTGATATATCAACATGTCAAGTCAAGGTACACTGGAAATAATGATATGGCTCATTGATAACATTTTTGTTAACCTTGACATTCAATAATAAAAAAGTATGTTTTATTACTAACTAATATAGTTATTATATATAAAAAAAATATATTGTGGAATAATATGTAAACAGATGCACCCAGCAATGAATTGAATTCTGTTAGATGTTTTAAATCATTTGATTTAAACTTGTATTTATTTGGGCATAACAAACATGTCTGGCAACATTCTGCAAGTTTATCACTTTGAAGCTAGTAGGTATGAACTGAAAAAATTAAGAAAAATGTTGCACAGAGTGGCTTAAATTTAGTAACTTACTAGACTCTATAACAAGTCGCTCAGTTTTACAACATTTTCCACCAATGTGACAACTCAATATCGATATAAGGTTTGCTTGCTATTTAAGAAGAACATATATAACCAGATATGTGTTGAACATATCTGGCATGTAGCTGGAAAAATATTGACTACAATCATGTACGCACAACAGCACGCTAGGTTAAACAGTTGAACTACGAAAACAGCTCTTATTACGGACAGCATAAAGGCGGTCAAGGTCAACATGTATAGTCTGATGTGCTGCTGACTGTACCTACATGTGTGATCACACATGATATCCTATCCCTAGATGCATCCTATAAAAAATATTCTCGATTCTAAATAAGTAGTCAGTAGGTAGTATAACTAAATAAGATTTGTACAGGACATAAAAAAGAATCATGAAAAGTAATACCTACCTACCTATGAAGATATTTTCAACCACTTTTCAGGTTTTTTTTTTCAGAATACTGAAGCAACTACTATTTTTAAACAATATACATTTAAGAAAATGCACATTGAGCCAGTAATTTTTTTTAATTATATTATTGTCCTCATATTTTTAGTTTGATAACGTCTGGTGAATATAGAGAAACAACACTGATATGAGTAGAAGTGATAACCTTTCATTTACAGATAAGCCTGAAATCAGACTACAGTATAAACAACTTCACATCCTAATATGAATATAGGCTCACATATATGATTTCAATCTAAATATTTGTTGAATATTATTATAGAATCATTGTACAACATTCTACCTAACAGCCAGTATCTGTTGTTTATATCTTGGAAACTAAGAATTTTATGATTGCCAAATAATAAGTAGTACCTAGCTAAAGACAGTAGTTAAAAACCCTGTAAATCAATTTTTATTTGAGCATTTTTTATGAATAGATAAAGTATAATAATTATAAATATAAGATTTAGTGTAGGACAGAATATAGGTCGGAGAGTCAGGTTCGGGGCGGTATAGTTAATCTGAAAACAATTCAAAATAATACTTACATAATTGAATTGTTCACGTCGTCCCAGGTGCAAGTGCCGATAAACTTGGCAACTCGACGAAATCTATTCAAACTTTACTAAGTGAATAATATTATTTTCTTGTAGGTTTATTGATGTGGCATTAACTATTGGTATCAAAAACTCATAAACCGTAACAAGTTCTTAGATCAAAGTCAATCAAACCAGTCTTATGTAAATAAATTATGTCGTAATTAAATTAAACTTTATAAAAAATATTAATTTATACAACTGCGCTGCGGCCAAGCTGATTGAAGTAGTAAGATATTAACGTTACGGACTGGTTCACTATTATTGAAATTAAAACCACTTTTTTTAGATCACCAAGTACACGAACATGTTTAGATTAGCTCATTGCAATGTTCAATGCAAAATTCAATAAAAAAAACTATTTCGTTAGGCGTTTACTGCTATGCGCATCTGACCATCTGTCATTTTTACGCTTCAAAACAAAGTAGGTAGGTAGCGCCATCTCTGGCACCAGTGTCTCCAACTCGCCGAGTCAAATTTACGGTGTTTCTAGTCTGAAAATACGGTATATTCCAAAAAATTACGGCAGATCTAATAAACAATCACTCATTTTTTGACAGAATAATCAATCGCCGACCAAAAGTACAGTGTTGCTTGCCTGAAAATACGATAAATTATAAAATATTACGGCAGATCTAATAAACAAGTAGAACACCAATTTTTCGATAGAATAATCAAAATTCACAGAGTATAGCTTACTATTATCATAGTTGTTTAATAACTTTGTCAGTGTTATAGCGTTTTATCTACACTCAATTTGTCAAAATTAATTGTCTTATGACAGTTAAAAGCGGTAAATCGCTATAAAAGTTTAGCTAACTCTATGAGAAACGAAATTACGGTAGAATTTAGAAAAAAACGAAGCACCTCAATAAAATACTCAAATATACAGCTTGGCCATACAGAGTTGAAATTAAATAAAATGAAACTAAAATTTTTCAGTACAAAATGTAGTCAGTGTTGCCAAATTATTCGTGATTTTGACGTGTTTACATAGAAAATGGCGCCCTCAATTTTTGTCAACTCTTTATGGTCAAGCTGTACCATCTTGCACATGGAAAATATACCGATATAAATACTGATTTTTCAAAACAGGTTTACGGGGACGGAACACCGTAGTTTATAACCAAAATATACCGAAAATACTTACTTCCGCCTACCGCCATTATACCAACAAAAATACTGATGCTCGGAAAAGTCTATAAAATATACCAAAAAAGTATCAAATCTGAATGTGGTCACACTGTCAGTCTGACTGACAGTGTGACGTTTCCAGTCAGTCACTGGCATGTCACTGGGTACATTGCATTCCCAGACCAATCGCTAAAGTAACCCGCAGACGATCAAGCATTTCTTTGTTTAATAAAGGTGCGGGCACATTTGCCTGACGCCACGTGTTAACACGCCGTCAGATGACATCGGTTTTCATAGTAAATGTATGCAATATGATATTGGCGTATAGTTAGCAGACTCAAAATGGAATTAGAAGGTTTGGATTATGTCAAAAAATTGTTAGTAAATAGTGATAAATAGTGAACCATAGCATATAAATAGTGATACTATGGTTTAGAAGATATTTGTGTATCTTAGTGAGGCTGCTATCTTGACGTCAAGCTAGCAGACACATTAAGAAATACAGTTCGTATCAATATGATTTATATGCCGAAAAAATGTTAGAAAAATAGTGAATCGTATACGCAAAATTTCAATAATATTGCTTCAATACAAGCCGAGATATTACGGTCTCAAAGTGGGCTGCTAACTTGACGTTTCTGTCGATGGCAATTCCAGAGAAACGGGTACAAGTTTTAAACAAATAAATATATCAAAAAATTGTTACTGAATATAGGCTGTCAATCAATATTGAACTTTGCTCTACAGTAATAAGGTTTAAACTTGATTGCAATCATGAGGTGAGTACTATCAAGCAAAAAGTGAATAGTACTGTAGCCCGCGGACATCTAAATCACCAAAAAGGTTACCGCTTGTCTTTTTGTTATTGTTATAGATTTTGCAATATTGTATACTAAAATCGAAGTCTTAAAGATCGTAACCCACCGTAACCATAAACAGTGATAAATCTAAAATCTCCATTTATGTTAGTTATTTACTTTCGAGGTTTCACTATTGTAAACAGATTTTTGACGTTTTGATTAAATCAGGAATTTTTATCATTATTTTATCATCTTGGTGTATGATTTGATCACATTTAATCTTAGATAATGTTTGAACTCGATGCGCTGTAACGAGTGCAAGCAAGGTAATGCATTTTTTGGACAACTGTTCAAGGCTTAAAGTTTCGTTTGGATAAAGAGTTGCCAAATGGCTTAATACTTTACTTGGATCCCAAGTAACATTATAACGTGGCAACGGAGGTCTCAATTTATATACTCCTTTACAAAATCTTATGATTCTATCATCATCTGATATGTTACCTACTATTAGAGACAGTGCAGATCTGTGGCTATTTATGGTACCATACTGACCACCGTCGTTAAATATCTGTGTAAGGAAATCAATGACTATTGGAATGGAAGGATTGTATATGTTAATGTTATTCTTAATACAAAAAATATACCAGCGCTTAAAGCAAACGTCATATTGCTGTAAGGTACTTTCGGCCAGAGATGCCATGGTGATGTCTAATGCGGACTCTGGGACACAGCGTTGCAGTAGTGCCGTCCGGACAAAACTCCGGCAACCAGGGTAATGTGCCGTTGCATGTTCCGACTGCTGGAAGAGGGAATCACAACATCATAATGGCGAAGCTTTATTATATCTGAAACAAGTAGTTTGAAAAATAAAGGGTACCAGGGTTGGGATGGCCAATCAGGTACAACCATTATACCTTCCGCTTTATCGGATATTATTTTTCTCAGAGATTTAAGAATCATGGCTACTGGAGGAAAGGCGTAGAAGAAATCTCTTGACCAGTTCAAAGTAAAAGAATCGAGAGCGCTAGCTTCTGGGTCTGGATATAAAGATACATACCTATCACACTTTTTATTAATACGATTGGCAAACAAATCAATATCAGGGATACCTAATTTCTCTGTTAATTTTTGAAAACCAAAATTTGTAAGTTCCCATTCTACGTCTGGGTGGGTACGTCTGGACTCTCTGTCAGCTATAACATTTTCAGATGATTTAATATAAGAGGCGACTATAAATATTTTCCTAGACTCACACCAGTTCCATATGTCTTTTGCGATTTTAGTAAGATGAGGAAACTGGATTCCTCCCATGCGATTTATGTAACTGACTGCCGTCGTGTTATCTATTCTAAGCAACAATTGGCAATTGTAACAATTTTTTGCAAAAATCTTAAGTGCAAAATAAGCAGCTATTAATTCAAGTTGATTAATATGAAATTCTTTTTCATTATTAGTCCACCGACCACTAGCCGTTTGACCGTTACATGCTGCACCCCACCCCGATGTTGAGGCGTCAGAGAATATTTCTAAAGTGTAATTATCGTTCCTAATTCTATGAACGGAGTGATCAATTACACCTAACTACCAATTTAAATCAGGCAATAATGACTGTGGTAAAGTCATGTATTTTTCATAATCATTATTGCCTAATAAATTTAGAAACTTGCATCGTTCTAATTCTTTTGTATGCAGCCAGCCATATTCAATCGCAGGGCAGGCTGAGATTAATAAACCTATAAGTTGCGCAAATAATCTTATTTTAAAACGTTTAAGTTTTATAAGACTTTCAATTTCTACCTTAATGCGATTCCTTTTTTCAGGAGGTAATGTAATTTGCCATTTGTGAGTGTCTATTATGAAACCTAAATATCGGCATGATTTTGAGGGTACTCGTACTTTTACACTTTTTTCTTCGTTGATAATAAAACCTAATGCTTTTAACACAGACTGAGTGATTTCAACATTTTGTAGGCAATCTGAATAAGTATTACCTGACAAAAACAAATCATCTAGATAAATTGATGAAATATCGTAACAATTTTACAACAGGTTTCAACAGTTTCGTAAAAATAAAAGGAGCTGTACAGATACCAAACGGCAAGACATTAAATTCATACAATTTATTGTTATAAAAGAAACGAAGGTATTTTCGAGATTCTGGGTGAATTTTTATCAAAAAATATGCATCTTTTAAATCTAAAGTTGCAATAAAGGAATCTTTAATTATGAGTTTTAAAACAGTACGAATGTCCTCTAATTTAAAATGCTGTGGTTTCATGAATTTGTTCAAATTTTTCAAATTCAGAATTAATCTTTTCTTGCCGTTTGGTTTCGGCACTAAAAATATACGAGATACGTATTGATCAGAACATGGTTTACACTCAGATATTGCTCCAATAGAAATTAAATTTCTGATTGTTTCTTCAACATGTGTTTTTTCCGAGTCAGTAAAATTAGTTATGGATGGTAAGTAAGGTTGATGAACTGGTTGTTCAAATTCTAATTTGTAACCTTGAACCCACGATAGAACGTTACGATCACATGTTATCATCGACCACTGCTTATAAAAAAGGGCAAGTCTGCCAGCGTAACGTACCGTATCTACTGGCGTTGGTGCGCTCCTGGCCGTTGTGAGTAGTTCATCGACGATGGCCCGCGGCGAGGTGCCGGCGGTGGTAGTGGATTGCGCACTGCTGGCAGCTGGAAACGTGGCGTCATCGGGCCCGGCGGCTGCCTGCGAGCTGGAGCCCTCGTTTTCCAGTTTAAATTCTTATATGGTCCGTTTGCCGACGTCGATGCCTTCGGTTTTTTAGAGGTGTCTAACTTGAGATCGGAACCGGATTTTGTGACTGCTTTTGCAGTTTTCAGAGTTTCCGCCAAATTGCTTCCGAACAAATATTTGTCAATTTTGGTCAGTGACAGCTGGTCTTTTAGATCCTTTTTTAAGGAATACAAACAGAAATTTCGTCTTGCTTCAGATTCAGAGTGTTGAATGTCACAAAGGATTCTACCGACATTCATTAAATCTTTAAGTAATTCGGTATTCTTGTCTGAATTATTAAGTTGGTCAGAAATAATTTTGGCAAGACTTGAAATGCCGGCTGCGATCATTCGCTGCCTGTATTCAATCGCTTTGTCTCGTTTGATAACTTGTTCTGGTACTGCGGCTTTTATTTCAGCATTCAGTTGCGGTGCTGCAATATTCGCACAATTTTGTGGCACTAAACATTTTTTTAGTAAATCTTTTCGTGTATCTTTATTTAATTTTAAACCAGATGTCGCTATGTGAGCGAATCTTGTTGCCACATCTTTGTGTATGTCAGGCCCATATTCAATGACCAACGATGGGTCTTCACCCAAAATGTTCATAATGTCGTCATTAGAGGATGACTCAATCATACTATTGGGACCAGTTTCAATTTCATGAGGGATGTCTGATATTTCTATATTTTGTGGTGTTTCATTATTTTCAGTACTTATTGTCTCCAAATCAATTGTTTCAATTTGATCATTAGAGTTCTTATTTTCTTCAAGGCCTAAAAAAAAAAATTATTACTAATTAGAAAAGGAAACGTTGCCGCACGTTTATAAAATCAAGAAAATTAGGTAAAATCTACAAACAAAAAAAAAAAAAAAAAATTTTTTTTTTTTTTTTTAATTATTATTTTTTATTTAAGAGAACTCTAGTGATAGTCTAGTATCTATGCGACGAGATAACCCCACAGGCTACTCTAATGCAAATTACACTGCTTCGAGTTAGTCCCTCAGACTACTCGTAATACCAGGCGTCGAGATAGTCCCACAGACTACTCTGTGCATGTATAACCATTTTTTGTAAAATAAAATAATAAAAAACTGTATTTGCGGCAAGCTAGTCCCTCGAACTACTCTGGTGCAATTTTTTCATACCACGCGTCGAGATAGTCCCGCAGACTACTCTGTGCATGTTTGCTTACAATTTTTCCTATATTGTGACGATAATTGCTGCGAGTTAGTCCCTCAGACTACTCTGATGCAATTTTAACAAGGTTTAAAAACCCTACCCACGGAAAATGAAAAAAAAATATATATATATCGTGGGTAGGTAGATTATAGTACTTACTATTTGGGTTTTCCTGAAGATGAGGCGAAGAAGCTCTCGATGAATTCGATGAAGAACTTGAGGAACTACTGGAAGATGACGAACTTAACGACAATCGACTATTCTTACGACGCGAACGTTTAACTTCTTTTTCTAATTTACGTAATGTCTTTGCAATAAACTCTAAACTAGATTCACTGGAACGTTTCGACATGATTGTAGTGCGAGAACCGGGAACGTGTGAAGTGGTTGAGCACTCAAATGCGAATGAAGCAAAGTGTGCAGGAGCGCGGGAATCTGACATGACATGACAGATGGTTTGGCGCCCTTTTACTTTTTAGCTTGTTGCAGATGGCGCCAAATAAAAAAGCTACAGTGTTGCCAATACAAAGTTTTTCTTTTTTCTACTTAGTTTTCTCAACTATAGTGCTGAAGTGGTGTCACCTACGCGTTACTACATTGTGTAATATATTACATGAACGTTACTAATCCTAAGGACGAAGCACGAGTGTACTTTTTTTGTTACATGTTGCGGAACTTGCGGATGACATTCACGTGAATTTTAATGGGACAAGGTTCCTGTGCATCAGCAATTTGCGGGGATTATACTACAAACTTATCAATTATCACCTATTTTCAATTATTTTTAGATAGAAATAAAGTTATGCGATGCTCATCTTGGACAATTTATACGTAATTAAATCAACTCATTTTTTTTAAATCACTTAATCAGGACACATTTTTTTAATAAGTTTTGTTTATTGCCGCCGCCACGATTTTTCTCATTAACACACTTATCGGTTGACTGGTAGAGAATGAACTTGAGCATTAAGTCCGCCATATGCTGTTTTTATTTTAAGCAATAAAGATTAAATAAAATAAAATAAATATTCTGGAAAATAGGAAGCCTTACAAATGGCAACACTGTGCGTCTCAAATATTCTCGACCGAAACAATACCACTGAATTATTTCACACTTGACACTGGCAAAAATTACTCCCTGAAGAGGAGTAGATTGCCATAACAAAAATAAGAAGAAGAAATGTTTTGACCACACTTCTACAAAGCAAAATATTGCTTAATGTAATAGGAATAAAGTTCAAGAACGATTGCAATACAAAATTGTTATTCATCAATATTGGACTCTATCTTCTTACGTTAAGAATTATTTTGCTTTGCCCTCAAAAAAAGTACTTTTATCTACAAATGCAACAAACAGCTCCCTAAACGATCAATCACTGCTGTCAAGCATTCATGCAATGTTAATGATTGACAAGCTGTTTCGGGCCGCTTCCTAAACGATCAAGCATTGCTGTCAAGCACGTAAATGCAATGTAAATGATTGACAAGCAGTTTTGATCGTCTAGGGGGCCCATAAAATACGAGCCTAGGAGTACCTACGTCATGCATGAGTACGTGTTCTGTGTGTCGTACAGTGACAACATACGTAGTATCTCTTATTAGTCTGTGGTGACAACTAACCAACTTAGATCTGTGACTGAAAAAAAATATGGAAGAATCGTTTTGTTGAGTGAATTAATATTTTTGTTTTTTGTGATATTTTCATTAATTATGGGTTCCTAAAATAAATATGAAACAGCGTGAATGCTGGTTACTATACAATTTGTTCCGTTGCAGCAGTTATTATCATGGAAGATTTATTACTAATACAAAATTAATCTTATCATATTGATTAGAATAACATCAAAATCTGTTGGATTTATTAATTAACGATTATTGTGAGTGATGATTTAGAGGAAGATATACATGCGAAATGTCTACTACGAATTGTAGTGAAGAAAATGATTCGTATCCGCTTCACGAATGCGTGTTCATTGGAGACGTTCGAAAGCTGTCATCGTTACTGAGATTCAATGATGTGACACGTAAAGACAAGCATGGAAACACGGCTCTACATCTGGCCGTGATGCTAGGCCGTAAAGATTGCGTTCAGCTGTTATTAGCGCACAGCTCACCAGTCAAAGTTAAAAACCTAGCTGGATGGTCACCACTCGCCGAAGCGATCAGTTATGGGGATCGGCAGACTATATCCTCTCTTGTACGAAAACTCAAGCAGCAAGCTCGTGAACAAATGGAAGTCCGAAGACCTGATCTCATTCGTGCCCTAGCCCAAATACAAGACTTCTACATGGAACTTAAATGGGACTTCCACTCTTGGGTACCTCTAGTCTCAAGAATACTCCCATCTGATGTATGCAAAATTTACAAGTCTGGCTCTGGAATTAGATTAGACACCACATTAGTGGATTTCACTGATATGAAATGGGAAAGGGGAGACATCTCATTTATTTTCCAAGGTGAAAAACTACCCAGTGAGTCATTAACTGTTCTTGACAATAAAGCTAAAGTGTATCAGCGCGTGCGCTATGAGGAGACGGAGAACGAAATAGAAGATGAAGTAGACATCCTCATGTCTAGTGATATTTTGGCGGCTCAAATGTCAACTAAGGGCATTGCATTCTCAAGGGCACAGTCAGGTTGGATATTTCGTGAAGATCGAAAGGAAACTGTCGCTGGCTTGTACAGAAGTGACATATATACAATCACTGGGCTTGTGCTAGAATCGAGAAAAAGACGGGAACATTTGTCTACAGATGATTTACAAAAAAACAAGGCTATTATTGAAAGCCTAACCAAGGGCAACACACAAAATTTAGACACAAATGGTGAGCCAACCCGTAGAGCATCGTTGAATCCTCCACCAGAATCGGGTGTGGACTGGACTGCATACATATCATCTCCACCAGGGCAGTACCCAAGTTTGGGGCGAGAGCTTGTATACAAAGAATCATCCAGAAATTTTAGAGCCACTTTAGCAATGAGTGATGATTTTCCTCTCAGTGTTGATATGCTTTTAAATGTACTCGAAGTGATTGCTCCATTCAAGCATTTTGCAAAACTACGACAGTTTGTAGCCATGAAGTTACCTAAAGGATTCCCTGTGAAAATTGATATACCCATTCTGCCCACAGTCACAGCTAAAATTACTTTTCAAAAATTTGATTTTCGTGATGATATAGCACCAGAGTTATTTATTATACCAGAGGATTTTGTTGAAGATCCTCTTCGGTTCCCCGACTTATGACGCTTTGATCTTCTAACACTGTTTGAAATAAGTGAGAGGCCAGTGTGGCTGCGTGAGGCGAAACGAGGCCGATCTCGGCGACTGGTACAAGGAGCACGCTGCAGGCCTATTACCCATGGCATGCTCACTATTGAATTCCCTATGCTGTTCGGCCTGGGCAGTTCGTACTCTAGCCATTGTGTCCTATTTGTTGAGTAGTGAATTTATTTCTATGTAGGTATGTGAAATTGGTGGTGAACAATTGTGTTTATGTACAACAGTGTTAGAATGAAATTGAATCTACAATTTCAATAACTTGTAAATGTTAATATTTATTGATATGTATTATTTCTGGTTTAAATAAATTTAATTTAATATTTTGTTATAACTACCGTTTTCTATTTTGATTCCATTATGTAAAGACAGTAATTGTATTTTCATTTCAATTGTTCATTGCTATGTGAAGATAGTATAGTATAGTGGATTCATTGCTCATTCATCACTTGCGTCCAAAATGGATTCTTGTATTTATATTGTTGTTTATTTATTTCTTTAAGTATGTATTAGTAAATACTGTTTTTAATTAAAATAATAAGTAAAACATATGTAACAGAGTGCTGGCATTTAAGTAACAAAATGTGTAGTTCAAAATTAACATTGTCATGTCAGTCTGTCTAAGGCCTGGCTAATGTTGGCCTACACTATTATGCGTAGGGCTTAAATTAATTGGTTTAATTGAGTTACATACTCCATGACAATAAGTGTTTTAATTTGCGTAACCTAAATTATTCGTGCACAATACCTAATAGTACAAGTACAGAAGGGACACTCCACAAGATCATAGACTCTTGTTCCGATACAATAAAGCGCAAATAAGGTCGCACAGCGCTCAGTTAATTTCATCTCTAGAAGTAATTGAACTAAAGCGCTTATTACACCATCCTGAATGTCGGACCCGGAATTTAGTGTCCGATTTAGGACGAGAAATTCAGGCGCCAATTAGACCGTCCTGAATGTCGTATCCGATATCACAGCTTTACGATCATACAGTAGTTAAACGAATGTTCTTGTAGCTGTAAAAATACAAAGCTAGGTAAATAGGAGGTATATGTAGGTAGCTAGGTAGGTACGTGTCATTTTCAACGCTAATCTGAACTAGTTTTTAACCGACTTCATCAAAAGGAGGAGGTTCTCAATTCGATTGTATACTTTTTTTTTATCGTTATTCGCGCGTATCTTCGACATTTATGGACCGATTTTGATGATTATTTTGTTGTTCGATTGAGTTTTCTTGCGAGATGGTTCCAATAATTTTTTTTCAAATCGGGTCAGTAGTTTTCAAGTAATCCCGAAAATACTATGACTTTACATCAACTGCCTTGAAGACTTTGTTATTTATGAACCGAATTAGATGATTGTTTTTGTTGGGAGAGGGATACCTTTGTGTAGTATTTTTAACAGACTTCAAAAAAAGGAGGTATTCAGTTTGTATATGTATGTACGTTTCTTCGCGATTATCTCACGTTTGGCTGAGCCGATTTTACTACCTAAATAATATACCTACACTACCTAATACGGAAGGTACTTATACTAAAAATAAAAAAATGTTTAAAAAACAAAAAAACCGACTTCAAAAAACCTGCCTCTAAAAAGCAAGAAATAATATATAAATCATTAGATACGCATTATCATATCATTGTTATAATAAGACACGTCTATTGAAGTCGGGTGGGGCTTTTAGAATAAAAAAGAAAGTTGTAGGTACTCCAGCCCCACCCGACTTTAATAGACGTGTTTTATTATAAAAATGATAATGCGTAGCTAATGATTTATATATTATTTCTTGCTTTTCAGAGGCAGGTTTTTTTGTTTTTTATATTGATGTAGGTCAAAAAAAAGCAAATCACAGAGTGACAACCCTTATATACTTTTAGTCGTTGCGCCAACTGTCTATCTAGACGAACGGCGCGGCGGATATTTTTTCGCCAACATAAAAGGCGTTGACTGACTGTACTATTTATGCTGTGGTACTACTGTGTCGGAGCCGAGCGTCCTGAATGCGATTACACTGTCCTAAGTGCTTCCGATTTAGCATCCGTTATGTCGGAGACAATTTCTATCCTAACTAGGATCCTAAATCGGATCCTAGCTTCCTGAATGCAATTACACTGCTCTGAATTTAGGAGTGACGTCATATCGGGTCCGACATTCAGGATGATCTAATTAGCTCTTAACGCGCGACCAGCGCCGCGGCAGCATATTAGAAAAAAAAACTCTGTGCGCGGCAGCCGTGCATTGGCCCGACAGGTCGAGCCCGCCGCGTACTTATAGCTTCGTATCTAAGTGCGGAGTGTCACTGGCCTGACAATGGGGAATATTGGGGATCCACACGCAAAGCTAATCGCAGATGTCACGCCAGCAGAGCGGTGAGCCGGTGACCCAGCCGAGCCGCTATCAATTCTTGGTTAAAATACGCCAGAAATGACATTAGACATTTGAAACAAACAACCAACCAAACTTTTTTAGGACAGTCGCTTGTGGCGCCATTAGTTCCTCAGTATGAATCTTCATTAAAAAATCGAATTTATTTCTTGCTTTAAACTTTTGAAAAATTTGCAACACAAAATCCTTGTGCCTTCAGCATTCTCTCATAGACTCAAGACATTGGATTACATATTACTATTTGTGCATAATAGGGTTATATTGTAATAAACTTTAAATGCAAGCACAATATGGGTAGGTACCTTCTAACATGGTATACCTATACATTCTACTATTCTAGCACATAGTGTAGAGAGCTTGTGTAGTCAGTACCCGCGCAAATAGTGATTTTAACACAATTAAATAGAGATAAACAATAATTTCAAAGTTAATTAAGTACATTGGACAATAAATATTTATCCCACCTGAACAGATTTTGTTATCTATGTAATGTTATTTTCTTGCCAATAATAATTTCTTATACTAATAATTGTGTTGTCATCATGAATGTAAAACATATATGTACAACAATGAAATAAAAAGTTAAATGGAGTTTTAAAATTACATTTCTTTTTTTTACCATCTACATTTTCTGTTACCATACCGATGTATCAGTCTGACTGAACGGATTTGGATGATAATTTTTTCCTTTAGACGCATTTGGTCCAATTCGCAGTTGGTCCAAATCGCGGTCAGTCCAATTCGCAGTTGGTCCAATTCGCGGTCAGTCCAATTCGCAGTTGGTACAATTCGCGATTTTATGTAAATACTAGCTTCCGCCCGCGACTTCGTCCGCGTGGACATTTGCAAAATCCCTAGGGAACCTTTGACGGGGATAAAAAGTATCCTATGTTTTAATCCAGGCTATGAACTATCTGTGTGTCAAATTTCATCCAAATCTGTTCAGCAGTTTTTGCGTGATTGAGGAACAAACATCCAAACCCACAAACTTTCACATTTATAATATTAGGAAGGATATTTATAATATTAGGATTAGTAGGAACTGATTTATTTATAATCATATTACACATATTGTACTGTATTTATTCATACTTATTTACAATCTTAACTTGTGTTTCAAGCTCTTACAAATAATTATTGGTTTTGAACTTTCACAAAAAATTGGACCAACGAATTGGACCAACTGCGAATTTTACCAAGTGCGAATTGGACATTTTTTGAACATTGGACCAAATGCGCCTAAAGGTTTTTTTTACACAGAAAGTTCAAAGTTTGGATTAATATTTAAGATAATTTTTATCTCAGTTATAGGTACTACTATAGACCACGCGGACGAAGTTGCGGGCGGAAGCTAGTATGTTTATAATTTTTGACATCGATTCCAAAGTGTACAAGAACTAATTAACTGAGTTGTATTGTAATTGTAAAATAACAAAAACCGTTTTTTCAAGTCTTTATTATTTACTAAAGGCAACAAACCTACCTAACTAGCAATTTGGCATAAAATATTAATCTCAAACATTCGTTTTTCAGCTTGTAAAGTGCAAAGCAAATTCACAAATTGCATTTTAAGCAATACAATAAATGCTATCAAAACAATGTATTTGACTTTACATTAATCAGTTTAAACGATAAAAACTTCTAAATAGACTAAAAAAAAATCAAATGTTATCATCGTAGTGATTTTCGCGATTGCGCGGTCATGCTGGGTCTGACGACAGGCGCACTTTCATCCATGCCGAGCGTCACCACACGTAGCGATACAGATGACCGTCGTGCTATAACAAAAATATTACATGTTACCATGGACGACCTCGCTAAGTTCTTTCTTTCTTTGTCTGCCCCTTCCCATATACAATCCTGGCTACGCCCTTGCATGTTACCATACATTTAATTACATTAATTTTTGTACAAAAAATGCCCCAGTATAATATTTATTTATTTATTTTATTTATTTATTATTCGGTGAATCAGCTTACACAACAATATCTTTAAATTACAAAGTATAAACTTAAAAAGCTAATAATAGATTCACACGGTTAGCGTAAGTATAGCTAAATCTCATGTGAGCTTAAGGCGAGGCACTTCCCGAAATTTACTCTTTCACTATGTCTTTAGAATAAGGTTGAATATTGCATTGCTTTAATTGTCGCTTCGCCAGAAATTTGACGAAATTTAGTACATTTTTATTGATTTCTGAAATACTGGATCATTTATTAAAAATGTACTCGGTTATTGTGTTAGATCAATAAAAAAGCTATCCTTTTTGCATAAAAAATCATATCACTGTCGTTGAAAATAACGAAATCTGACGATTTTAAGTTTATTTTTATGGTGTTATTCAGGATTTATTTACAGAGTAACCAAGCCATTTTTCAATATTCTGTTCGGTTATTGTGTTTCTTTGTTTCTTTTTCAGTCTACAGTAATTTTTGTGAAGTAGAATTCTACATCAGTTCTTCACATTGGAAGTTCAAAAATCAATCTTTTCATCAAATCGTGAACTGGCCTCGCCTTAAATCTAAATTAGCAAGCAATTTTTTTTTTCAAATTTGCAATAAGTCTTTTGTATAATTTTAGCTACATATTATTATGTAAGTACTTCTTTAATTTTAATTACCTTGCTCAGGAATGTCGTCGATCAACTGAAAAGAAAGTAAATTATTTCATTACATACGTAAGTAGGTATTCCACTCCTCTAAATTCAAACTAACATTCATGCCACATTCACATATGGTGACGTGAGATTCATGAGAATGTAGTTAAAAATATGGTACCTACTCAACATATCACTCGAAAAATAATCATTTGTTTCGAAAGTAGATAGTTATGTCAAATAATATTGAAATACGATGTCCTATATTATCACTTTTATCAGTTGTAATGTGAGATTAGATAAAAAGAAGTTTCGGAAACAAAAGCAAACGCGCCATTTGTAATAGGCCCTTCACACGCACAGGGCCCATATTTTTGAAAGGCGTCGCTCGAGCGCTCTCTACCTACTCTTCCGGGGCTACACCTACATAGGTACACTAACGGCTGATTTCAATAACCTATCCTCAATAAGAGATCGGCTTACTAAAGTTGCCCAGATACAGCTTGACCATAGTTGACAAAAATTGAGGGCGCCACTTTCTATGTAAACACGTCAAAATCACAAATAATTTGGCAACACTGACTATATTTTGTACTGAAAAATTTTAGTTCCATTTTATTTAATGCTGAATTTCTGTTAAATGACGGGAAATAGCAACACAACTAGTAACAGATCCAAAGTATTATCTCTTACTGAAGATAGATTATTGAAATCGGCCGTAAGAAATTATTTTGTTTAATCGATTGCCATGAGTTAAATCGACAGTACTAATTACAATAATTACACATTATTAAATTGATTATAATTTTTATCCATTAAATGGGGTTGGTAAACTTTTTCGAAGAGAATTGTTTTATATTTTTTTTTGATAGCACATGTTTGAAGAATAAAGAAAATAATATTATGTTTTTTTTATTTTACCTTGTTAACTAAATATATTTTTTTTATATTATAATCGCGATAAAATATCAAACATACGGCTGAACACGAAGTTCCTTTGCATTTACTGATTTAAAAAACTGATTGACCGATTTGACAGACAGTGACAAAGAGTAATCATATCTTTGTTTTTTATTGTTTTGAGCAACAACATAGAAAGTCTTTGGAGCAAAGGCATAACCTACGCATACAGCCGTAATAGTGATTTATTGTACTATGCTGTAAATTAAAAAAATAAATTTTTATTTAAATTAAAATGAAGCATTATAAAAATTCCGCAATTTGTTATTCCTGACTCCAAAGCCAAAAGCTACTAGAAAATATATAATTCACAACAATTTTGGAAAAGTTTACTAACCCCATTGACAATAGACAGTGGTCCGCTGCAACTTCACTAGAAAATGTATGGCATAGAAAACATTTTTTTTGTCTAACTTGTGCTTAAACGGTACTTTAACAAGCTTGTTATCGTTAAAGTTAGATGGTGCAACTGAGCCTTAAGAGTTGTTTTGTTCAGTATAGTTTACTTACAGCGCGCTCCTGTACTTTACGTGCGAGCGTCCGGCGGAAGGCGGCGAGGTGCTTCGTGTACCCGGACGCGATGCTCACGCCGCTGTGCACCGACTCCGACGACGTCGAGAATACCGTATCTGATACTGTAAAATCAACCACTTTTAAACGTCATAATGGTTTAAAATTGTAGTAGTCTTGCCGGCGTAAGATGCGCAGCAAGAAAGAAAATTGACAAAAAATTTTTCGCGTTAGAGCTTTTACTAACTTGTCGGGTGAGTAGAATTGTATGTAGTTTAGCCGAGTATCTTGCCGTTTATACGATGTAGTACCATCAAACTGAACAACTTTCATTATGGGACCAACCTCGAAATCACGAAAAAAAAAGCAGCTGTTCCATACAAAAGTACAATGCCTTCGAAATGTATGAAACAGCTGATTTTTTTTCACGATTTCAAGGTTGGTTCCATAATGAAAGTTGTTCATTTTGATGGTATGATCAACCCCACGAGAGGTTTTGTATGAAAAATAACCTTGTATGCACAGCATGGGTACGACATCAGTATGCTCAATATACGCGGTACCGAAAGCATACCAAGAGCTAAGCTGCGCCGACAAATACGACAAATAGGTAACGCTCTATTGAAATATAGGCGTCCAGTTAGCTTTCGGTACCGCGTATACCGAGCATGCTGATGTCCTACCGATGCTGTGCATACAAGGTTATTTTTCATACAAAACCTCTCGTGGGGTTGACCAGACCATCAATATGAACAACTTTCATTATGGAACCAACCTTGAAATCGCGAAAAAAATCAGCTGTTTCATACATTTCGAAGGCATTGTACTTTTGTATGGAACAGCTGCTTTTTTTTTCGTGATTTCGAGGTTGGTCCCATAATGAAAGTTGTTCAGTTTGATGGTACTACATCGTATAAACGGCAAGATACTCGGCTAAACTACATACAATTCTACTAAATTGATACTTTGTAGCTAAAGAGAGTTTTATTTTGTATTAATATATAATTTGTCTTTGTTACTTGCCTTCAGTATCAACAGTCATTTCCTTGTATGATGCTATCTGCTTGGAGTCCGCAATAAGTCTGCAATAAATGAAATAGTTGAGTGTACTTTTTCTAATACAAACATTTATTTTTTATTTTATTTATTCAGGAAACATACAGTCATATACAAGTTTTACATGATTATTTACAAATAGACCAGGCAGTTCCATAAAATAATTACAAATATTGAGTCTGTACAAAGGTAGCGATTAGTACAGTATAGCATAGCAGTACATTTAAGATTAGGATTTTATTATTTAAGGGGTTCTTTATTAAATACTATTTCTCCCACTTTTCGATAGCTCTAAGGAAAAAAATATCAACATTTTTCAATTTTTCATTATAATATCGACACGAGCGTCTTATAAATGTGTTTTTGGCGTAGTTTGTAGTAGATGTAAACATGTCAAAATATAACATGTAAGAATAAGAATGTTTAAAATAAAACCATACGGTACGTAGCATAAGCGATCGTGTGCAAATGTATAATAAATAAACGCTTGGACAATTTCACACAGCGCCATCTAGCCCCAAACTAAGCAAAGCTTGTAATATGGGTGCTAGACAACTGATACAATACTTATATACTTTTTTTAAATAAATACTTATTATACATAGTAACACCCAGACCCGTCACAGAAATTAAAATTCATCATTTAAATTTCTGCCCGGCCGGGAATCGAACCCGAGACCTCTTGCGTGGTAGGCGGCATGTTGACCACTGCACCACTCAGGTATAGCTCCTAAGACTGCGTAAAACGGATTCCAAACGCAAGATGCAAATTCGAGGTGACTTCGTACCAAGGCATTGTACAGTAAAATCTTAACTCTTATATTTTTTAAACCATTTGTGTTCCTTTTAATGAATCCGAGCAGGATCTATATTGCCGATATTATCGCCGAGTCGTACCTTTGCAAGAAGGCGAGCAGTCGCCGCTGCTGGCGCGGCAGATGGCGCTGCACGTCGGTGGAGGACAGCAGCGCGCCGAGCAGCGCGCGGTGCTCCGGCGCCGAAGCGCACACTTCCGATAGAGCGTGCAGCGTGCTGCTCGCAGACTCCGCGTAGTTGCGGACCCAGATCGCCATCTGTACAAGTATAAGGGATCTATAGGATTGAAGATTCTTGGCTAACTCCATATAAAACGCGCCTGAAACACACCTGAAACGTGACAAGTGACGTCACATATTTGTATACAGCATTTTCGGCGGGAGCTGATGCGTGCTAACTTCAAGTAACTATATCACAAAAGACAATATAGAAAAAAACGCAAGAGAAAAGTTTCAATATTACAGTTGATTATCTCACGCATAATAATTTTGATTTAAAAAAAAATATGCTTATTTCCTATTGTTTTAGGGCGTTTTTAGTGTTATGCTGATTTTGTCACGCACGTAAAACTGGCCCGCGTGCGTAGCGCCCGCTACGCATCTTTTCACCTAGTGTTTTATTGTGATGCGTGCGTACGCGCAAAGTGAACCAGGGGCTTTTCACTTAGTACTTGACTCACTAAAGGGAGCGCGGCCTAAGATTTTAGTTGCAGATTGATTTGATAGATGGCGCTCATTTTTCGTTTGTCAAACAGTCGATAGATGTCGCTATCCCGTACCTATATTTAAATATCGTACACTTTTTGTCACATTTCGCTAGATGGCGTTGATCATTAGATCTGACTGATAACTCTATCTCTAGTATAATAATGTACTCTATGAAGTGAACCTTGGATTTGTGTGAGCCCCGCGTGCGTGTAAGCAGGATAGGCACATAGCACTAATACGAGTTTTTTTTTATGGTATGGTGAGCATGCTAGGCCGGCAGGTTTGGAACGCCCCGTCTAAGACATAGATTTAAAACTACACGAATATAGGAAGCAGTTCATACAACATCGTACGCACGGACGAGATTCGATGGCGGACCACTCCAACTCTCCATGCGCGCTCTGTATCGGCTGATTATATTTTTAGGAATCCTGCTTAAATAAGTATAACTTTGAATCCCCTTCGAATAATTTCTTGGCGCTTTACGGAAAATTTGCAAGAATTTTAATGGAAATATGGATAGGTAGTTGAAAATAATTGGTGTTAATCCAAAAGACGACGTAACTTGTGTTTTAATTTGCAAGTGTACGCTTGTGAAGTGTTTGGTTAGTGTTTGATGAATTTGAAACATCAGAATTCGATTGTTAAAACAGTCTGTAGATATGTAATAACCTGGAATATGCGCCAGTCGTCCGTCCCCTCGACTAGTTTCTTGGCGCGGCGCGCGTTGTGGTTGACCACGTCGTGCGCGTTTTGCAAACGGACCTCTTGACGGGCGACGCGCTCTCGAGCCGCATCCAAGTCGCTCTCCGATTCACCTCTGAAAGTGTCAAGATTTGTATACAGTGTTGTAGATGAAGAGGGTGTTTCCCAGAGGTCTACATCATCATATCAGCCGCACGACACCCACTGCTGGGTATAGGCCTCCCCTAAGGATCTCCACGACGATCGGTCCTGCGCTGCCCGCATCCAGCGGCTTCCTGCGACCTTCACGCGGCCTACCCACGGAGCGCCGTCCGGTGCGCGGTCTACATGTCTATTGTTATTTGTTTCCCACCAAGTCCAAAGACCAAAACTATGCTTTCTGAACAGAAACCCTGTATAAATGGCGGCGTTTGGGACTCTGACAAAGAAGAGTCCGTTCTACCCAGTTTTATTTATTCTTATGCTAGTGGCTCGAATGTGCGGAGAATCTTACTGTCGCGCGGCTAGCTGCTTGTTCTTGTCGGACAGCATGGTGAGGCGCGAACTCATGTCACCGATCAGCTGTTCCAACTCTGCTATGCGCCCGTTCTGCAGCTTCAGGTCGTCGCGCAGCTCGTAGTATTGCTTGGTTAGGCCGTTCAGCTCTTGGATTTCAGGAGCTATAAGAAGTTATGCTATTAACCATGAATGTTCATCAGCCATTTTTGATGTCCCCACTGCTGGGGCACAGGCCTTCCTTATGGGTGGTAAGGAGGATGGGCCATAACCCACCACGCGGGCCCAATGCGGATTGGTGGGTAACCATGAATATACTTGAGCAATTAACGCATTGCGGCTGCAGCTACAGCCGTAACTATGATGTCGTCTCTTTCACGCGCGATTCCGCTGATCGGCTCGGACCGTTGGCACACTTCCGCCGCGAAAATAATGACGCGAAACAGCTACGTAGATGTGATCGTCATATATCGTCGTCGATGACAAGTCATGGCGGAACTACTGCGGTTTCGCTGGTACTGTTTCGCGGCGGTGTGCTACCGACCACAGAGTTGCTTCCAAAGCGGACACGTCCTTCTCGCGTCGGCTGATGTCCGCATCTAACGCCGTGCCTATGTATGAAGCTTAACTTACGCTATTTCTATTGTACAGTACATACTATCAGCAGCGAGCGGCGAGACTTGATGCATGAAGTGTTGGTGCGCGGCGTGCACCACTCTCAGAGTCGCTTCCAAAGCGGACACGTCCTTCTCGCGTCGGCTGATGTCCGCATCTAACGCCGTGCCTATGTATGAAGCTTAACTTACGCTCTATCTATTGTACAGTACATACTATCAGCAGCGAGCGGCGAGACTTGATGCATGAAGTGTTGGTGCGCGGCGTGCACCACTCTCAGAGTCGCTTCCAAAGCGGACACGTCCTTCTCGCGTCGGCTGATGTCCGCATCTAACGCCGTGCCTATGTATGAAGCTTAACTTACGCTCTATCTATTGTACAGTACATACTATCAGCAGCGAGCGGCGAGACTTGATGCATGAAGTGTTGGTGCGCGGCGTGCACCACTCTCAGAGTCGCTTCCAAAGCGGACACGTCCTTCTCGCGTCGGCTGATGTCCGCATCTAACGCCGTGCCTATGTATGAAGCTTAACTTACGCTCTATCTATTGTACAGTACATACTATCAGCAGCGAGCGGCGAGACTTGATGCATGAAGTGTTGGTGCGCGGCGTGCACCACTCTCAGCGTCGCTTCCAAAGCGGACACGTCCTTCTCGCGTCGGCTGATGTCCGCATCTAACGCCGTGCCTATGTATGAAGCTTAACTTACGCTCTATCTATTGTACAGTACATACTATCAGCAGCGAGCGGCGAGACTTGATGCATGAAGTGTTGGTGCGCGGCGTGCACCACTCTCAGAGTCGCTTCCAAAGCGGACACGTCCTTCTCGCGTCGGTTTATATCCGCGTCTAACGCCGCGCCACGGGTGCGGAGTTCCGCGCGTTCCGCGGCGAACTGTAACGGCACGCGAGAATTAAAACTGATTCGAAACGTAAAGATCATAAATCAACTTATTGTCCTAACTGAAATAATTGCATACCTTAATTTTGAAGAAAGTAACCGACAGCTGTTGTCCTGATTCGTCTTTGCCCAGTGATCCAATGAATATTTCATACCTGCAAATTCGTAAAGTATTTAATTAGTTATGTACAGCATATCAGTTATCGATTAAGCGAACTTGAACCGTGCCACTTTATTTACAATGAAATGCAACTTTATTACAGTAAAACGTCACCGTTTTTTGAGTTGTTCGATGCGATGTTCTCGCTCACGAAGGAATAAAAACCAAAATATATGGATGGGATCAAATTCCACAAAATTGGATCAAAATCCATGCAAACGAAATCGTGAGCGGCCGACCGCTGGTCAGTAAATATATCTGACCGTTTCTTGAGTTGTTCGATGCGCTGCTCCCGCTCCTTTATCTCGCTGCGCAGCTTGCCGCAGTCCTCGAACAGCGCGCGCTTCTGCACGCTGAACATGGCGCGCCGCGCCGATATCTCCACCAAGCGTTCGTTCATTGCCTGCAGTTTATAGTGACGTTTACACATCTGGCAAAAGACCAGGAGCCCAAACGCGGTAATTCTGAACGATAAAACTGTAGCTGCAGCCGCAAGCTGCAATACATTTCATGAAGATTTGGTTCATACGACGCGCCTCGCTGCGCGTGCGTCGAGACGTCCGCTCACTCCGGTGACCGCCGGCGACTAAACCGAGTGCCGCCGCGCGCGCCTGTTTTGTCTGTGCGCGGGGCGGGCGCCGCCCGCTGAGCCGCGCGCGATGTCGATCGCCGGCCGAGAGCTCGCAAGCGCCCTCTACCGTTTATAGTTTAAGTTTTGCATTGTCATTTTATTTTATATACTAGTTGTAAGCAATCCTTTAGTACTTAAGTAGATTTAGTTTTTACATTACAGACATTCGTTTACACCTTCTACGGAGTTTCATTTCAACTTAGAAGATACAAACCTCGGAGCTCCTAAGCCTTCAAAGCTAGAAGTCCTAACTCTCAAAAGCAACTCAACATCTTCTAAAGTGGTGACACCCTCGTTTGAACAAACAAGCAACCTTCAACGAAAAACGAAGACGAATCCCTGCGCTCAAGCCATCAAGCCTACTATCTCCAGCACCATCATGGAATCAACAGCCTCGCCATCACTAATGGAACTGCTCACCAAAGAAGTGCACCGGCTCAAGCAAACCATCGCCGAGCTGAAAGAAAGCGAGTCACGTCCGCCACCACCTAGACACCATCCGCCACGTCGCTACAACGCACCACCTCGAAACCGTCGTCGCAGCCACAGCGTCATACATCTGCGAAGCCACGACGACGCCATCCAACAAAACCAAGCGTTAGACGAAGCGGGATCCGACGTTCTAGGCAAATCATACCGTCTCTTCGTATCCGACAAGAAATCAAGACTGAAGTTTCTCATCGACACGGGTGCCAACGTATCAGTCATTCCACGGAAGAGAGGGTCAACCATGAAGCCACTACCGTTTAACTTGTATGCTGCTAATAACACCATTATAAGTACTTACGGCGAACAAACACTTGAACTGGATCTGAACCTACGAAGACCGTACAGGTGGAAATTCATCATCGCCGACGTCAGCAAGCCAATCATCGGAGCCGACTTTCTCTGTCATCACGAACTTCTCGTCGACATGAAAAACAGAAGATTGATTGATAATATCACCAAGCTATCAATCCACGCTCCCGGCTGCTACACCAACATACCTACAGTACGAAGCATCGACCTAGAACAATCCTACCACGACATACTCAACGACTTTCCCGGCATCACACGTCTCACCTCCATGAAGCTCACACCGAAACATCGAGTGGAACATCACATCGAAACAACCGGACCACCGCTGCACAGCCGCGCTCGACCTATTCCACCACACCGCTACGAAGCCGTCAGAAAGGAATTCGAATCGATGATGCAGCAAGGCCTATGCAGACCAAGCAAGAGTCCCTGGTCCAGCCCACTTCACGTTGTACCGAAGAAAAACGGAGACCTGAGAGTCTGTGGAGACTATCGCCGACTGAACACCATAACCAAACCAGACCGCTACCCGATACCCAGAATCAAGGATTTCACCTACCAACTGGCTGGCAAGACCATCTTCTCCACCATAGACCTGAATCGAGCGTACTCACAAATACCTAACAAAGAAGCCGACATAGAGAAGACAGCCATCATAACTCCATTTGGGTTATTCGAGTTTCCTCGAATGTGCCCAGGTCTGAAGAACGCAGGTCAAACGTTCCAACGATTCATCCATGACGTACTTCGAGGACTTGACTTCGTATTCCCTTTTGTGGACGACCTACTCATAGCTTCAGAATCAGAAGAGCAACACCGAGAACACCTACGCACCGTACTACAACGTTTAGAAGACGCTGGTATCACCATCAACCCGTCAAAATGTGTATTCGGCAAGAAAACCGTCAAGTTTCTCGGCTACGAAGTATCATCCACTGGCATCATTCCACCTCAAGAAAAAGTAACCACCATCACTGAATACCCAAGACCGAAAACCATTCAACAGTTACGTACTTTTCTCGGTATGCTTAACTACTACCGAGAACACATACCAAATGCCGCATCACTTCAAGCACCGCTCAACCAATACCTACACAATTCAAAGAAACGCGACAAGACAGAAATCCAGTGGTCAACCGAAGCAATCCAAGCATTTGAAAATTCCAAGACATGCCTACAAAACGCAGCGCTACTAGCACATCCGCAAAACAACGTACCGCAAGCACTATTCTGCGACGCATCAAACACATGTGCAGGCGCCGTGCTACAACAATATGTCAACAACAACTGGCAACCACTTGGATACTATTCGAAGAAATTTTCCACTACGCAACAAAAGTACAGTACCTACGACAGGGAATTACTTTCCATCTACATGTCAATGAAGCATTTTCGGAAGATGTTCGAAGGAAGAGAACTAATAGTATTCACCGATCACAAGCCATTGACCTACGCACTTCAAAAACCAACATCGGACAGCGAAACTCCACGTCGTGCAAGACAACTATTATTCATCGCCGAATTCACCACCGATATTCGTCACATCAGCGGAAAAAACAACATCGTCGCCGACGCACTATCACGCATCGAAACCATCACCTGTCCGACATCAATAGACTACGAACAACTATCTACAGCGCAACAACAAGATTCCGAATTACCTACTCTACTTCAACAACGAAATCTGCAAATCAAGAAAATCAGAATACCGAACACCGACTGCGATGTCTACTGCGAAACATCAACATCAAACATACGTCCGTACCTACCTACTGACTTTCGCCGCACCGCTTTCGACGCCGTGCATAAGGTCAGTCACCCCGGAACTCGGACCACAAGAAAACTCGTTCAAGAACGCTACTTTTGGCCGTCAATGAACGTGGACATCGGCAACTGGGCGAAAACCTGTTTATCCTGTCAACGTGCGAAGATACAGCGACACACGCAATCAAGCTTGTCAACATTCGCCGCCTGCGACCGACTTCACCATCTGCATCTCGACATCGTTGGGCCTCTAAAAACAAGCGAAGATGGACATCGATACCTACTCACTATGATCGATCGCACTACGCGCTGGCCCGAAGCAATACCTATCAAGGAAATAACAAGCGAAGTCGTCGCCGCCAACGTCTACAACGCCTGGATAACAAGATTCGGTTGCCCCAAAACAATAACAACCGACCAAGGCCGTCAATTTGATAGTCAGCTGTTTCGCGCGCTTACACACCTACTTGGCGCCGAAAAAACAAGAACGACCGCCTATCACCCGCAGAGCAACGGAATTGTCGAACGCTGGCACCGCTCACTGAAAGCCGCACTGATGTCTCGTCTCGAACCGAACACGAAATGGATCGACGAGCTGCCCACCGTGCTCATGGGACTTCGCGCAGCAATCCGCACCGACACCAACACAAGCGCAGCACAGCTAACCTACGGTCAAGCTTTACGCCTTCCCGGTGATTTCATCACGCCATCACCGTCATCAAACATCAACATGGACCAAGAATTTGTTCAACGACTGCATACGTCAATCACCGCACTCACGCCGACATACCTACCGCATAGCAACAAGCGAAATATGTTCGTGCACACCGACCTAGCAACCTGTGATTGCGTATTTCTACGAGTCGACGCCGTACGAAAACCACTACAACCACCGTACGAAGGCCCGTATCCAGTTTTGAAGCGCAACCACAAGTTCTACGAGATACAACTACCCGGACGAAAAGCTACAGTATCGATCGACAGATTGAAACCGGCGTACACAACAACACTGCGCCTAGCAACACCGCAACCGCAACGAACACAAGTCCTACGCCGAGCCCTCCAACGACGCAAGCTGAAGATCCGACGGAGCGAAGATCACGATCCGGCAGGAGGATCAACCTTCCCGTACGCTTCGCTTGAGGGGGAGTCCTGTAGCTGCAGCCGCAAGCTGCAATACATTTCATGAAGATTTGGTTCATACGACGCGCCTCGCTGCGCGTGCGTCGAGACGTCCGCTCACTCCGGTGACCGCCGGCGACTAAACCGAGTGCCGGCCGCCGCGCGCGCCTGTTTTGTCTGTGCGCGGGGCGGGCGCCGCCCGCTGAGCCGCGCGCGATGTCGATCGCCGGCCGAGAGCTCGCAAGCGCCCTCTACCGTTTATAGTTTAAGTTTTGCATTGTCATTTTATTTTATATACTAGTTGTAAGCAATCCTTTAGTACTTAAGTAGATTTAGTTTTTACATTACAGACATTCGTTTACACCTTCTACGGAGTTTCATTTCAACTTAGAAGATACAAACCTCGGAGCTCCTAAGCCTTCAAAGCTAGAAGTCCTAACTCTCAAAAGCAACTCAACATCTTCTAAAAAACCAAAAACGTTACGTTGTCATTTAGGTTATATTTGCCTAAAAATCTTAGGTTTTACTTCACGATTTTCACTTAAATTGTCCCAGATTGTAATCCTAGACTCCTTAGGCAGAGTATTCAACAATTTTAACAAAACTAAAGCAAGTATTTTTCTGTAAACGAAACTGAAACAGTAACGATTTAGCTTTGGTTTTATCGTTGAAAATTAGTGCGATTAGGCCCCAGGCAACCGTACCTATATTCTCAACGAGTCACACTGAATCGTGTCACACTGTGACTGGTTGAGAAAAAAATTCGCTACGCGCTACGAGTAACAGTGTGACTCGATGCGAATTTTAATTCTCATCCAGTAACACTGGTACGTAAATAGTGTTATTCGTTCGGAAAAAGTCGCATCAACAGTGTTACTAGATAAGAATAAAAATTCGCATCGAGTCACACTGTTACTCGTAGGGCATAGCGAATTTTTTTCTCAACCAGTCAGTTTTTTTCCGAACGTGTCACACTATACACGAACCAGTGTTACGGAATGAAAATAAAAATTCGCATTCGTGAGCCACACGCAGCCTCAACAACGCCTGCAGCCGCTAGTGCCCCACCCACACACAACACTCACAGCGTCCAGCCGCAGCCGCTGCTCGTCGAGCGTGAAGGCGGTGTCGTCGAGCCCCGCGAGCGCGCGCGCCGCGTGAGCCACACGCAGCCTCAACAACGCCTGCAGCCGCTAGTGCCCCACCCACACACAACACTCACAGCGTCCAGCCGCAGCCGCTGCTCGTCGAGCGTGAAGGCGGTGTCGTCGAGCCCCGCGAGCGCGCGCGCCGCGTGAGCCACACGCAGCCTCAACAACGCCTGCAGCCGCTAGTGCCCCACCCACACACAACACTCACAGCGTCCAGCCGCAGCCGCTGCTCGTCGAGCGTGAAGGCGGTGTCGTCGAGCCCCGCGAGCGCGCGCGCCGCGTGAGCCACACGCAGCCTCAACAACGCCTGCAGCCGCTAGTGCCCCACCCACACACAACACTCACAGCGTCCAGCCGCAGCCGCTGCTCGTCGAGCGTGAAGGCGGTGTCGTCGAGCCCCGCGAGCGCGCGCGCCGCGTGAGCCACACGCAGCCTTAACAACGCCTGCAGCCGCTAGTGCCCCACCCACACACAACACTCACAGCGTCCAGCCGCAGCCGCTGCTCGTCGAGCGTGAAGGCGGTGTCGTCGAGCCCCGCGAGCGCGCGCGCCGCGTGAGCCACACGCAGCCTTAACAACGCCTGCAGCCGCTAGTGCCCCACCCACACACAACACTCACAGCGTCCAGCCGCAGCCGCTGCTCGTCGAGCGTGAAGGCGGTGTCGTCGAGCCCCGCGAGCGCGCGCGCCGCGTGAGCCACACGCAGCCTTAACAACGCCTGCAGCCGCTAGTGCTCCACCCACACACAACACTCACAGCGTCCAGCCGCAGCCGCTGCTCGTCGAGCGTGAAGGCGGTGTCGTCGAGCCCCGCGAGCGCGCGCGCCGCGTGAGCCACACGCAGCCTTAACAACGCCTGCAGCCGCTAGTGCTCCACCCACACACAACACTCACAGCGTCCAGCCGCAGCCGCTGCTCGTCGAGCGTGAAGGCGGTGTCGTCGAGCCCCGCGAGCGCGCGCGCCGCGTGAGCCACACGCAGCCTCAACAAGGCCTCCTCCACGCGCAGCCGTCGCCACACGTCGCGCGACGCCTGCAGGTCTTTGTCGCCACCTTCCACGTTCAACATGGCCGACTTCAAGCGGCTTTGCTGGAATCAAAGTTTCGTTAAACTTCACACTCATAATACTGTGCTAGATAAAAAATTGGTATAGTAATTAACCGATAATAGGTGATCTGACAGAATCGTCATCTGCATGGGCTTTCATGTTTCGATTCCTGAATTATTATTAATCTCAACTTTAAGTGGTTTGTGCTCTCTGAAGTAGCTTGTCATTTTAGTGCTTAAACAAAAACGCTGGTTCTGCAAGATACCAATACTATCTAAACGCATGGCACCACTACTTTTAAGGCCGTACCGTACCTGCTATTGAAGCATGGTGCGTCTAAACATTACAAGTGTACGTACAAGTTTGATATTCTCGTTGTTCTTAGCCTCCAGGTCGCGTGCGAGGCGGCGCATGTCGTCGTGGAGTTTAGCGGAGTGTCGCTCGAGCAGCGCCACGCGGGCCGCGTGACGGGCGCACACGTCCTTCAATCTACAACCACAAGCATGCCGATGGCCTGACACAGGGGTCTTTCAAGCTACGGCCCGCGGGCCAGCCCCGGCTCGCGAGCACCAACAATCTGGCCCGCGAAAGCGGCTGGATCGTACCAACATACTGAAGTTTAGGTATAGCAGCGGTTCCCGAATTCTTTTGGCTACGGAACCCTTTTTGGTTCATCGTTTTTGGGCGAAACCCTAGCTCAAGTAAGAAGTAAACTAAAAGATAAAAATATTTATTTAGTTAAAACAAAAAGATATTTACATTTGAATTTTCGCGGCACCCCTGAGAGCCTCTTACGGAACCCCAGGGTTCCGCTGGTTTACAGTATGTTGGTTGGTACGATGAGCTAGCTAGGTCATGGCCCTTGGGACTTCGTGAAGGAGTTAGCCCTTAGGCTAAAAAGCTTGCATGGCCTAACATATGACCTATGTTTCCCAATCAGTGGTACGCGTACCCCCAGGGGTACGCGAGGTTGCATCAACGCGCACCAAACTTATAACTAAAGCGCAGCAATCTTATAAGTAAGATAGCGGTAAGATACCGCTACGCATACCCAAAATACGCGTTCTGCGCAATCCCCACCCGATTTCAAGATGATGACGGCTACCGTACTTGTTGCGTTCACACTGATCAGTCATAGGTAATTTTTAGGCATTAAAATCAATTAACAAAACAAGTCTATTGTGTCCTATTCGCCGTTATTCGAAGCCTTGGTAAACAGATTGAGAATAGCGGAGCCTTCCCGTTACCGTTCAGCATCATTATTATAGGTCTATCTTACTAAATTACGTCACATCCGCATCCGTTTGACGTCATATCTCACCCCCACTATGTTCACCAGGCCGCCGCCATTGCGGGTTTCCGCGCTCATTGGCGTCCTTTTTTCGCAACCGTTCACATCTAGTCAAACGCTGTTAGCGTTCGAAATTTAAAAATTTTCCTAAGTAGGTCAAATGCTGTTAGCATTCGAATTTTAAAGTTTTCTAAAGTAGGTCAAACGCTGTTAGCGTTCGTGAAATTCTTAATTCGTAATTTAGATTTTATATTGCATATTTTTGTTAAAAATGAACATCTTACGATTTATTTTCGGTTATTAAAAATGCGTGTGCGTAGAAATTTTAAAACCATACGTAAAATCAGTGTTAGTTGGGTCCGACTCTGTGTCGTCTCCGTTTTCGTCGTCATATTCGATCGCGGAGTAGCAGAGAACGAAGGCGAGGGCATGGATTTACAGTAAATACCACGCAGGATTTGAATTGAATTGAGGTAATCTAACGCCTCGCCATAAGGTCAGTGAAATTTTTCCATATTTTATAATGGTATGATTCTACCCACGATATGTTGAAAAATATTTTCTGTTAATTCTAACATTCGTAAAATTGCCGTTCATGAGTTTTATTCGCTTTTGGCCTATGCGATCTGCTAAAAGATTATAATTTTGACAAATTTAATGCTTATGAAAATTTTTACGTCACGGAAAACATGTTTCGTAAGATTCCTATTCATTGTTGATAAGCATATTATAGTACATTGTGTTGAATGTGAGCTGAGCACACAAATCCTTGTTGTGTTCCTCAAAATATGAGAAAGTGTATGCAGCTTGAATCCTGGCGCCATCCTGGCGCTATCCGGCATTTCGTTCGACTCATAGTTTTACTTGACCAGTGATGAGATTAACCATTGCGCCCTATTTTATTTCGAGATGTTGTTTAGCCGTAGTCGTTTGAAAGAGTATTTAATATTATTATTTTTTTTTGAGAAAAGCTACTGCTTTGTGAATCTCAATAGTGATACGTAACGAGGCGCTTTGAACAAAAATAAGTATTCAGGGTTTTGCAAAAGAATGTTGCCTTTATATTGGTTTTTAATAAAAACATTTATACGTTACTATTTATACGTATATATTTATATTACATTTAAACGATATCAAGGCGCAAAATTACTCGGGTTCAATTCCCAGTAAAATGAGCGTAGGTACTAATCTTGTCTGGTGTTGTGTAGAAATAAAAATGAATGCTTTATATTTGCTTTCTATGCTTTCCAAAACCATTTATTTGATTGTGATGAAACTTGAAGGACCGATTGTCCTGGCCCAAAAAATTCGTGTTTTAACCTTTGATTGAATAAATGTGTGGTATATTAAGCTTGTCGGGTACAGCTAGTTATTAATAAAATAAATTGTGGTATTTGTTTTAAAATAAATATATATTTTAAATTGCAGGCAATTCAAAAGTTTATCATAGTAATTAGATACTTTCTATTATCATTATACCCCTCGGTTCCAGCTTGTTCCGCAACTGGACCGGGGAAGGTCTATCGGCTGCTCCTGGCACCGTTGACACAAGTTTATGAAAAGTTGTATCTACATAATTTTCTATAATTAAAACATGCTGTCTACTTCCTCTATGGCAGTAATCCCCACATGTTGAGAGCTGTGTGAGTTGTAACAATATTAATATTGATTCATCCGGTCGCTTCTGAGCACCGTTGATTGATACTTTGATATGAACTCTGGCGGTCACTCCTGATGTATACCGTTGATTAAGTATCTTACTATTTATCATAAATTCGGTCGCCCTCTGATGGGCACCGTCATTATACATATAGTTATGTAATGTCAATAAATATATTTACATTCGATAAACATTTATTATGGTTGTAACATAAATTCGGCTGGTCGCTCCGGAGCACCGTCGGTTGATGTTTTGACATAAATTATTTCGGTTGCTTTTGATGAGCACCGTCCAGGCACCGTCGATATGTACATAATTTAAATCATTTTATCTTATTATTTTATTTAATAATTCTGTATAAACACTGTCCTTAATCCCTGAGGGAGAGGAACTTAAAAAGGGGATCATCCAAGATATTCCCGTATTCCAGTGGGCACCACCAATGAATGAATGATAGAAATAAATCTTTATTTACAAAAGCTCCATGTTTTTAACAACCACTAGTTGCTGCTTACAGAACAACCAGAAGGATTTTGAAAGTTTCTTTGGGGAGTTATTTATTAATATTAATTTTTATAACCGTGGGCCAGTGGCAACAAGTTATTTTGATTGAAATATTTCAATCAATATATTTTCCCGTTATTTAAAATGTGTCTTTATTAAAAATATCAAACCGGGTGCAAAGTCCGGGTGTCGCAAAGAAGGTTCACCAACAGTTGCGTTCTGGTGCTTCACTAGCCGCTGCCGTGGCACACTCGATGCGCTCGCTCAGCTCGCGCTTTATTTTGCCGTTTTGTGATCAAAAGGTCACAGTTTTAATCTAACCTATTTATTGTGTCCCTTTTGGCTACACTGTAACCAAAATAACTAGCAGATATTATGTTTTGTTTGAACATTTTATATTCATTTGTATTCTTTGAAGACTGATATTGTCTCATGAGAGCGATGACAGATCAGATATCCAAGCTCGTTTTTAGTTAAGTGGTCACTGCAAGGGTTGTGCCTGTTTTACATTTTAAATTTTATGAAAATTTAAGTCTGATGATGTTGGCTTTATTACAAAGTGCATTGATAGCTGATTTGACGGGGGCGTGTAATGTGTGTGTACAGAGATACATAAAGTGCTAGTTTTTATTGTACTTTGACCACGTTATTATTTACATTAACAGATATGAATTTAAAAAATCACTTTCACATGTATATGTTTTGTGATGTAAACCCTATTAAATTCGTGGGGGAATCTCGATTTTACTCAGACCTCGATTGAATCATTCTATATTTTAATTATAATCATAGCACGGTGTAGAGTACTTGTTGAATATTTCAGTAGAATATAAAAACACTTTTATTTAGCTACCATAACATGTACCATATTCTGGAAATAACTTTAAAATAATACACTTAAGCACTTTGACATTAGTCAGTTGTTGTAAACACTGTCGCTCTGATGTTATATTGGTTGGTGTCTGCGAATGATTTACTTAAATATACTTTCCTAAGCAAGCTTAACTACCACGGGGAAGCACTGGCACACTGCTCTTGTTTATTTATCCGGGTGATGATACTTGATTTGTTAGATAACAGAGGTAATCTTTTCGGTGGATAATTCCAAAGTATTTATGTGATTTTAATTAAATAATTAAATGAAGTATTTTAACTGTAATTATTATTACTATTATTATTGATATGCATCATTTTTGCTATATTGTTTGAAATTCAAGTTTAAAACGAATATAAAGTTGATGCTGCGTGCAGCTTTTCCGATGGCCATAGAAACCATGACATTTAGAAACTTGATTGTTTTAATATTTTTTTTTATATTTATTTTATAGATTGATAAAAAGAAAATATTTTATTTATTTACCTTTATTTTTGTGTACTGAAAGTAAAGACATGTTGGAATAATTAAAGACATATTTCTTTACTAAATAATTATTTCTTTCTTTGGTATGCAGTACGGTCATATTAATTTGTTCTTTTAATGCATCTTTTAATCTTATCTATTATATCTATTATAATCTTTACCTAGTATTTTGATTCCCAATGTTAAGATGTCATTTAATTTTGCGATGATAATTAAAAATGTGTCAGTTAGGTGTAGTAGCTACTTACCAATTTTTTTTTTTTTTTGTTTTGGGCTAACACAGCTGCTGTGTGCTGACCAATCGAATACTAAATGTTTTATTAAATGAAAAAATTCAAATGGCCTTGTAAATGTTAATTAACATTCGATAGCAATTTATATAACACTAGTCTGACATTAGCAACAAGATGTCGCAAACAGTGGCGCACACAGACACTTTAGCTAGCTATTCGGCCTAAGTGTATAACACCAAAGGTAGTTAGCCTACCTTTGGCTTAAATCAGTCTTATAACGTTTATTTTTGGGTTGGTATTTATTGAGTTCAGTTCGCAGTTTACGATTAAATTAATTCAATCAAGTATTTGATATAAAAGTAATAACTTTGTGACCGCGTTCACAAAGATTTATTTGATTATGATATCCAAATCCAGTTAAGGATTTTATAACGACTTTTTTTTTTTTTTTTTTGCACAGCAAAAGCTCAAAGAATTGGTAAGGTTTGTATCTTGAAGTGAATTAATTGTGCAGCAACTGACATCACATTTGTTATAAAAGAATCTGCGAAGAAAACGTGGTTTTGTCCCAGATTATTTTGAAGTAGGCGTTCGACGCGGTTTAAGCAGAGATGCAATGTCAGCCAGCAGTCATATTAAACGATAACACGATTGAAATATTATGAGTTAGATAATTTATGTTAAATAATTATGAAAAAAAAAATAATAATAATAATAAGTGAATTTATTTAAAGCTGATCTGATTTGTCAACTTGTTCGACTTTATTTTAGTTTTAATTATTGCTTTTTTGTATTATAATTTTTTCTTCCCTTTACTAATTTAAAGAAAGCTTTCTTTTGATCTAAATTAATTAATAAATTTTAAGAGAAATAAACTAGTTATGATAATTAGAGTGTCACATTGGCGTCCTGTCCCTGTTCACCAGGCGATAACAAACAATGTCTCAATCTGTTTACCAAGGCTTCGAATAACGGCGAATAGGACACAATAGGAGCGTTTTACCTACCATTAAAACGCATATTGTGTCTGAAGCCTTATTCGAAGCCTACCTTCAAGGGCTGCCTGGTATGCATTTAATGCTCAATAGTTGTAAAGTATTTTTCAGATTTTGAGACTGCAATGAGCGCGGAAACCCGCAATGGCGGCGGCCTGGTGAACATAGTGGGGGTGAGATATGACGTCAAACGGATGCGGATGTGACGTAATTTAGTAAGATAGACCTATAATAATGATGCTGAACGGTAACGGGAAGGCTCCGCTATTCTCAATCTGTTTACCAAGGCTTCGAATAAGGCTTCAGACACAATATGCGTTTTAATGGTAGGTAAAACGCTCCTATTAAAAATATCGCTAAAAATTAAAAAAACAGACACATTGTTTTCTTTTATTGGTATAGTAAGGTCACCTGTTCTCTCTCTCGACCAGTTCGGCGGAGCACTCGCGCTCGGCCTGCGCCCCCTCCATGTGAGCGACGCGGGCTCCAATCGTTTCCACTTGGTAGCACTACAATTTTATTAATAAAATAAGCTCATACTATACAAAATAAATGAAGATTTATTTATTTATTTCTCTCACACTTGAACTGGGTTATTCCCAGTTGCCCCTAGCATTGCCTCCATTGGTGGCGATTGGGATTTTTTCTAAAAAAAATATCGCATTCGCCACCCCTTATAATATAAGTTAATAAATCAAACAAATCTATGTAGGTACCTTTGACTAACAATCCCAGTCGCCACCGGTTGGGGCAATGATTGTGGTGGCGGCTGGGAATAACCGCTAGAACTTGGGCAATTTTAACATTGTGACGGCATCAAACCGACTGCGTCGCAGTTCGTGAGGATGGACCACTAACATAGATATGAAATTCTATGAAAGACACTACAACGCGCGCAGATAAAGAATGTGATGGGATTTAAAATGGCGTCGTTCATATTCACTTCTCGCTAACACACTAAACGCCACACCTATCGCTCTCTCACTCCCACTCATTGTGGAAAGCGCGGTGAGCCGCTCAAAGCGCGGTTATACGTCTGCAGTAGTATAGTGTATTCCATCTTTAGGCAAGAAGTCAACTTCAAATTACCCGGGCTTGTAGGTATGCATCGTAAAACAGATACAATAATGGAAAATATAACTTACAATAGAGTAAAGGCTCTCCTTTTGACTTTGCAGATTCCTTTCGATGCCTCGTTGTTTTGTGTCCAGTTTACTCATAATTGCTTTTGAGGCTGAAATTTACAAGAATAATGTCATCACAAGTTGAACTCACTAATAAGCAGAAAAAAACAGCCTATTTTTATCTGACGAAAAAGGAATCTGACGAAAGTGTTCTAGATCTTATTATTGTGCTATCTGTGTCGAAAACACGTAATTCATGGCGCGCAACTCGTGCAAACTCACTAGGCGACTGCAAACTGTGAACCGCCAGTGCGTAAGTATAGACAAGACGGGGCGGTTAGCCGGGAAGCGGACCGCAGTCCTCCATTCAACCGCCGCGGTTGAAATTTTGTGGCAGTCGCGGTCAAGTGCGTACATATTATAGGCGGTTGCCCGATAGTGCGCAGGAGCGCTAGCTAAGCCTTAGTACGCACTGGCGGTTGACTGCTTTTTCCATTTTAATATGCAACCGCTCAAGTGGTGTGGTGATCGTACGCCTTTACGGTTGAGTAACCGTCACGAAATTTCATATTAAAATGGAACCGCGCGGTTGGCTGCCATCCGCGGTTGACCGCTAGCGGGTAAGAGGGCAAAGATCAACCAATTTGAATATACAGGGTTATTTGTAAAACACCAACAACCTCGCAGGAGTAGATTACCAACATCATAAACAACAACATTTGTTCTACGACTTTTATCATAACTCAATACATTCACCAAAAATGAATTTTCAAGTTTTTATTGTAAATAGGGATGTTGACTATTTTTTATTTTATGTTACATAAATTACCTCTTAAAAAAGAAACATTGGTAAAAGAATTAATTCGCTAGCATGAAAACTGCCCGAGATATCACAGTGTGAAATGCACACAAATGGACTCGATCAAAAACGCTCCATACTAATGGCTTGCACGTTATGACGTCACGCCTTGCAAGTTTGCAACGCATAGGAAATTTGTTCAGCAGCTATATTAAATATTGTGTTTATCAAAATGGTTCTGGTTATGGTATGGTTCTTCGACAAATTTGCTATACATTTTACGGACTAATTAATGGTTTCATTTATTTTAATAAATTTTATACTTTTTAAATGAACTTGTCCACCCAACTTTGAAGGGTCATAAAACAAATAATATGCAATATATAAAACCAAGAGGTATACAAGCTACTCTAAAAGTTTAATATGTTTACGATTTTTATTAGTATTTCGTTATTTTATTCATTAGTCAACATCCCTATTGTACTGTTCGACACTTTTTACGTCTATGGATGGCGGCGGGGCGGGCTCGCCAGGCGCTCCGCGCGTAGAGTTATGAACATACTAACGGTAAATTAAAATGATATTTTTTTTTTGTATGAAAGTAAAATCTAACGAATTATCAAAAGTCGTAGGACAAATGTTGTTGCTTATGATGCTGGTAATCTATCCGCGCAAACGCCTGGCGGCTAACGTAAACACGAATTCGCCGTGCGTTAAACGTGACCAAGCACTAAGCTTAATCTATAAATTCTTTTTCAATACAGTTGCTCGAAAATGTAAGTTTACGATGACAGTCGAGCGTGCGGAAAGTTGATTTTACCGCACGCCGTGCGTTTTTGTTTACGGATTAGTACAGCGTGCGGAAAGTTGATTTTATCGCACTCTGGCGCCGTGCGATTTGTTTACGAACGTTTTTTTTTAATTTCTACTAGCTTCCGCCCGCGACTTCATCCGCTTGGACAGTAGAAAAATATTGCAACCAGTTTAAAATGACCCCTTTAGTGTATGAAAGCTAGTACTACGGAGAGTTCAAGCTGTTTCTCTGGTTCCACCCACCCGAATTTGATGAAACATAGCTTAGATTTTAAGTTGGACCACAATCTACTAAATTGTGAAAAATCCATCAAAATTTGTTTAGCGGTTTTTGCGTAATTCGTGCACAAATATTTAGAATTTACAGTTTTATTATATGTATAGATTACAATTTTAGCAGTACCTATAATGTTTTCTCGCAAATGTATTGAAAAACGTAGTATGGCACACGGTTGTTAAGGTTTTTTAAAACTCGTGACGATTATAAACCCTCGCCTACGGCTCGGGCTTATAAAACGTCAACTCGTTTTAAAAACCTCCTTACCAACCTTGTATCATAAACTACTATTGTGAAAATAAACTGTATTTTTTATTATGTTTATTTTATTACCTCTAAAAGTCCCTGTTTTCAAAGTGACAAAAGACGCCACTTTTTACTCCTGACATTATAAAAGCAAGTGTGACACTGACAATGCAAATAAATAAAATAATGCTAAAAAAACCAGTGCATCAAATTATGAATGGTGAATTTTTCAACATAACACTGCAATATCGACTTTGCTACAACGACATAAGGTCCAATCGTGAAAGTACCCTTTTTCTGCATATGGAAAAGTTTCTCCTCGTTCTTGAGAGCGAACAGCTTCTGCTGCTCAACAAAGGAGCAGTGCATTGCTCGCTGTTGGTTCACTGTGAGCTGGCTTCCGTATCGTTCTTCCTCCTAATATGCAATATAGTGTCATTTTTTATCTAGGGTATACTTTTAAAAGAGCATCAAAATTATGTCTATTTTAAATAATTATAATATTGATAGGAAAAAATGAATGGCAGAGGTTCCCTAACTTATTTGGGACACGCCCTCTTTCTACCTAAAAGAAATTCCGCGCCCCCCTCTACCCAGACAATATTATGTAAATAGCAGGTTAGAAAATAAATATTTGACCCAAAACAATGAATTATGTGGAGCTCGGTGGCGCAGTGGTTTAGCGCCTGGCCCAGCGATTGCGTAAGTTAAGCAACGTTCGCAAGGGTCGGTCATGGGATGGGTGACCAAAAATGTATTTTCGCGAGGTCCTCCGTGCTTCGGAAGGCACGTTAAGCCGTTGGTCCGGGCTGCATTTGCAGTCGTTAACACCCACCAATCCGCATTGGGCCCGCGTGGTGGGTTATGGACCATCCTCCTTACCACCCATAAGGAAGGCCTGTGCTCCAGCAGTGGGGACATCAAAAATGGCTTATGGACAATGAATAATTAACTACACAGGTGGCCCGCGCCCCCCTTGGGTGCGTCTCTGCGTGCCCCGGGGTTTGAAAACCCCTGGTGTTTGCGAGACACCTTTTGTGGCATTTTCTATGCATCAGAAACTTACGTTCAATATGTCTTCGAGTTCTTTAGCTCGTTTTTCCGAAGATTTGGATTTATCCAAGGAGTCGGTCAACTTTTCTTTGAGCTCATGAATCTGAAATGGTAAGATATTTCTCATTAATTACACATACATAAAAATACTCAGTGTAATTTTGTGTTTACATAACTTATTACAATAACTTTTTTACCATTCTTAAGTTTTAAATAAAACAAACGGGATACCAATTATTATATAACAATGGTGCTTTACCTTTTACTATACCCTAAAAACAATAATTGTTTTTATCTGTAAAAGTTACGACTATATATATGTATGTATACATTACAGCTTGGCCATAAAAAGATGAAATTAAATAAAATGGAACTAAAATTTCTTAGTACAAAATATAGTCAGTGTTGCCAAATTATTCATGATTTTGACGTGTTTACATAGAAAGTGGCGCCCTCAATTTTTGTCAACTCTTTATGGTCAAGCTGTACTATATAATATGTATATTATACATGTGCATCTCAAACCTTGCCGTTAATTTTGGATAAGGCCTGGTCCTTACGATGTTGTTCCTCCATTATCTGTCGGTTCTCCATATGTAGCTTTTCGAGGGTATTGCGCATGTTTGCGAGCTCACGTTGAAGGCAACTTATCTGCGAACAAAACCAGTTTCAACATTAGAATACTTACATATCAACATTATTACAACTAGGTATACCAAACCAACATTGAGGATTGACCGGATTGAGCTTCAATTGTTTTTGTCTATTTTACAGTCAGAAGCAGATTGGGTTATACAAAACTGTCGTATTTAGCAATTTTAAACCTTAAAATGTCAGACAAGGCAACTTGCTATAAAGTGCTGCTAACATTGAACAGCATGTTTTGTTAAATGCGAAAAAATCTCACAGTAAAAATTGGAAAGCATATTATACTGAAACGAGGATGTCGGATTTTTTATGTCATTAGAAAGTTCAATATGTTGTGGAGATAAAGGAACTTCAATTGGCTACGTTAAAAGTTTGGTTATATCGCTTGACCAACCTTAAATTCTGTTTTAATGTGAATCATGATTCATGACCAATAAGAATAACACTCGCCCGTAGAAAATTATTTTTCTATCCCTCGGGAACAGTACATTTTTTCTAGATGAAAACTCTGTGTCCTTTCCTGTACCCCTGACAACGTGTATGCAAAATTTCATTATAATCGGTTGAGTAGTTAAGACGTGAAAGGGTAGCAAACAAACTACATTCCCACCAATATTATGTTTGTGCGCTAGGAGTTTAAACTAGTCGCCATATTTTGCTAGTGTTAGTGTGCCGTGCGTCCACAGTGAACGCGTGGTGACTTACGCCTGTGGCGGGCACGACGAGCCCTGGCGTGTGGTGTGGTGGCCACAGTGACGCGCGAGCTGTTGTGGCGGTGCGCGGTTCGACGTATATCAGGTGTCGCAAACCATAGATGAGGATTTGTTATTTTTACTAGACAGTCCGCTCCTGAGATGGGAGGTGTTGAACTCTAGAAGTGTGCACAAAATTAACAGAAGTCGTAAAATATTCGGTGAATTTCTTAATTGATTACAGTAGTGTGGATGTCTACTTTGCCATAAGTACTTATAGCTGGTTTATATTGAACGGCACTTATAAACAATTCAGTATTAACCACCATTTAAAAAAAATATTTGTAGACATAAGTCGGGCGGCAAGACCGAACTGGTTTGATATCCCCGCCTCCGCGCGTTAGATCGCCTGTTAATAACGCGCGGATAGGAAGTTTGAAAACTACGCGTGCGATATCGCTCAGGACCGTCGTGCCAGGCTCCCGCCTTAGTCACTTCACTGTAGACGCAAACGCGCGTTTCATATGTTTGATATTTGGCTCGCACTGTGGACCCCGCCTTAAGTTTACTGCGATCCATGAGTTGACTCACGTCACTGTCAAGCGAAGCGTTTTGGTCGAGCAGCCGTTGGTAGGCCATCCTCGTGTTGCTGAGCTGCTGCGACATTGCCATGTTCTCCCGCTCCGCCTCCAAGTTGTTGCCGCGCTGTTGGTCGCAGAACGCTTGTTGCTCGCGACATTGCTCCGCTATGTTGTTCGCCTCCGCATCCAGCACTGCGTAATCCTAGAACAAGATAATCATTTTATTACAATTTCAAAGATGATAAAAACCGGGCAACTGGAACTCGCATAGAGGATTCTGCACTAATACTTTACTTTTACTTGCATGTGAGATTCCTACCGTGATCTATAACGGGTCAACAGGAAATACCCCTAGGGGTTTTAATCAAAACCTAGGTTTTAATTAAAACATACTCAAATTATATTACATTAATATTCATATTTTTATATTGAGTTAACTTAGTTACATGCTTATTTTTTACAGCTCCATGGGTCTGTAAACCTTAGAATTCCATAATAATTATAACTTTGATACCTCTCTCTACACTTTCCTGAGAAAAAGGGTCTAGAGTTCTAGACAAACAGTAAAATTTCCATCTGTCAGTTTGCCCAACAAACAAATTGATCCTATAGAGCAGGGGTTCCCAACCTTTTACCCTATGCATGCGCCTCACCCAACTGTATGGTCAAATATTTACGCAAAACTCTGTAATTTTACCTCTCTAATGTGTCGTATATCGGTGTCGCGCTGTCTGAGATTCTCTACAGCGCTTGTCCACATCGCCATCATTTCTTTCCTTTGCTCCATGCCTTCCATCACCTGTCATAAAGTTAATTGAAATTAATGCATTTGCAATGTACTTATTCGTGATTTGTTAATTCCAATTAACCGTCTCTTCGGTCTAGTGGTTCGCCCACTCGAGTAAGACGTAGGGGTCACGGGTTCAATTACCAGGAGGGGTACATTTTGTACTCGGTTTGGTTAGTGGTAGGGCTTATTTCAAGTCCGCCTGGCTAGCTACCGCCATCTTATTCTTACCTAAGTCTGACGACAATTTAAAAATTGTTGTGTTCCAGCAGTTAGATAGACGTAAGATAGCCAGTTCCTCAGTGCTGAGGATTCCGGGTGTAGTGCGCTTCCACCTTCGGCCTTATCGTCACTTAACATCAGGTGAGGAGAAGCCCAAAAGAACTATCCTGTTGTGCATAAAAAAATACACTTATTGCTATGCTAACAAACCTGGACCGAAATTCTTTCACAAGCCCGTTCTTCGGCACTAAGGTTGGAAACTAGCTGATTGAGGCGCTCATGCATTCGGTCGTGTTCTTGTTTCAACTTCTGCCTTTTTGTTTCCAATGCCTGAAAAATATACCATACAATTATTATCATAGAAGCAAAGTTCCATCTCTTAAGATAGGTGATCTAAATATCTATAATACATGAAGAAGCAAGAACAAATATTACTTTGGCTTTAGAAAGGTCTTGCTTAGTGAATTGTTCTATAGCAGTAATGTCTCCAGCGCTTCTTTCTAGTGCTGCCCTCCATTCCTGGAGCGCTCCACGTTCACCACACACTTCAGTTTTCAGGGAATCAGCTTTCTTCAGTAAGCGAGCAATGTTGCCTGAAATACAAGTCCTTTGAGTACACAATAGTCTAAAATCTGTAGCCACTCAAAACAATGAAGCAATCACATACAATAATAAATTCTAAGGACAGCAACTGTGAATTGCACAGCTCTAAAAGTTATTATCACCATCCAGATAAACTCATCTGAACTTGTGACAAAACAATAACAATATGAATGCAATGTAACTGCCGGACAAATAAATGAAGAATAAGTTTATAATTAGAATAACCAAAAAGTTTATTTAGGAATATGACGCCTTGAGACATCAAATGTAAGAAGTAACTGTAATATTGCTAAGCAATATTTTTGATTAAACTAGGCTAGGTATGTAAACCTGTTATTTGTACGGTCAGTGTCAAAAACTATGAAAACAAACAAATGACAGTACTTTGGAGTCTATCAGTGCGGTTGTTGATATCTTTGCTTTGTTTAGCACTGTCTACAATATCTCGGTCAAGCGCGTCCGCCTCATTGCAAGACAGTTGGCGAAGCTTCACCTCTTGTTCCAGCTGCTGCTTGTGTGCAAACAGGAGACGCTGAAAAATAATAATAAAGTGCTAATTATTATTTTCCACAATGACAAAACACTACAATGTAATGCCTGGTTTATACGGGGTCAGTAACATGGCAGTACAGTAATCTAGTCCACCGCTGACTTACTACTGGGCCCGTGTAAACACTAGTTTCAACCCAGCAGTGCCGACTTCTTGCTCGCAAGTCAGTCCAGCTGACTAGCCACCCATTCTATTTTTGGGCACAGTACAACTTACTGCCAATCCTGTCTACATGTACCCAGTTACTGGGTCCAAAATTCTGAGTCACTGGGTCCAGTCACTGACCCAGTATAAACCAGCCCTTAAGCAATAACCAGAAAGAAAGCATACAAATGGTGACCTATGGCCCTACCATGAGTTGATGCAAACTGTTTACGCTACTGTACACTATCGTTTATACTGCTTACAGTCAATGCAAGTGAAAGAGAGAACACAATAGTTTATGATAGCGAAAACAGTTTGCATCAACTTATGGTAGGGCCACTAATTTCTAAATAGTAACAAGCTCTTTCGATAGAAAAAACTTCATTCAAAATATTCACAAATGTTTAATAAACTACTACTACTACTCTACTACTTACAGTGTTTTCCTGATATTCAGTGTTAACATGATGCTTGTATTTGTTAAGGTCATCACGTTTTTGATGTTGAGATATAAGAGCTTCCTTCAAACTTTGTATTTCATTTTGCCTGCAAATTAAAATGAATGATGGAGTTAAATGCAAAATATAGTAGGTACAAGAAAAACAAATATTGAAAAATTCCCACCACTTACCTAGCAATCAGTACTGTTTCCAGATTCTGGTTATCTGGATTAGCTAATGGAATTCTAGTCCCTTGATTCCAACCCAACTCTTCAAGGAGTTGGGCCATGTAGCGAGGTACGACAGCCTGTTCACTCATTTTCAACAGGATTCAATGTTATTCTGTGAAGGAAAGTGTCGCGTAAAAAATTCGTTTACTGTTAGATCAATACCAAGATCGAATAGATACAAAAAACAAATATAATTCACCATTAAAATAACAGAAGGTAGCACAAACAATGCATTCAACCAGTTCCACTCCACGGCAACGAAAAGAAAGAACAACAACCAGGGGCTTTTCACTTAGTACTTGACTCACTACAAGGGAGCGCGGCCTAAGATTTTAGTTGCGGATTTATTTGATAGATGGCGCTCATTTTTCGTTTGTCAAACAGTCGAGAGATGTCGCTATCCCGTGCTGAATCGCGGTATCGTGTGTCTTTCACAGTTTTATATAGTCAAAGCTGATTAGCTATAAAGTAAATTATTTTAAATTTATTTCATGACATAGCGGTTACCTCCCAAAAAAATTACTAGTCAAGATTTATAGAAACCTACTAGTACCTATATTATAATATCGTACACTTTTTGTCACATTTCGTTAGATGGCGTTGATCATTAGGTCTGACTGATAACTCTATCTCTAGTATAATAATGTACTCTATGACAACAACAAACAAAAACCAAAACACAACACAAATCAAATCACAAACAAAACAGCTGGGACTGGGTGCTGCGCACAGATCACTATATATCTGCGGTGGGTGGGAGAGGGGATGGAAGTCAAGATTTGATTTTATGGTTCGAGGGATGTTTTTGAGATAAAACGACTTTTCGGAAAAAAACGGTTTTTTTACGAACAAAGTAAAATAAGTAGGGGTGTTTAGCAACTGCGTGGTGAATAACAACAGTTTCAAGAATAAAGAAACAAACATTTATGCCGGTCCATAGCGCATGTTTTGCCCTACACAATCAACAAAACATCGAAACATTCAACAAAATCCTCATACTTTTTTTTTGTTGAATGTTGAGATGTTTTTGTTGATTGTGTAAAGCAAAACACGCGCTATGGACCCGGCATAAAAATTACATTGTTTATCGTGTTTCTTCTTTTCTTCATTGATAAAATATTTTTAGATGTTATTAAATTAAGTTAATTTTTTCAAGTAGGCAACACTTTCTTTTGACAGTGTCGTGTCGTCTATATTTTCGCAGCCATTTCGTTTTCTTTGTCGATGATGAAACACTTTGCCAGAATTTAATCAGCAAAAAAAACCTTGTTTTAAAAATTTTAAATTTTTGCATTCACAATGCAATTTTTTACAATACCTAATATACTAGCAAAAAAAATGACTCATCATGACTGATCTATGCTCGCACCAGATCAACCACATCAGTGACTCAGGTAGCTCAGCGGTCAGAGCATTGGATCGGATAATCAAAGGTGACGGGTACGATTCCCGCCCGAGAACCGATCGGTTTCTCTGTCTACGGTCGTATTTTTTACCGACTTCAAAAGGAGGGAGGTACTCAATTCGACCCGTTTTTTTTTTCTAGTTTAATATTTAGTACTGAGGAAACGTTATCTCCAATCCAATAACTTGTTTGTTAGTCATAGTCATAGGAAATATAAAATAGGAGACTCTCAACAACTTATGGGCCCTCGTTCCTCGTGGTTGCACCAGTGGTGACACCAAACACCAGTGTAACTACGAGGAAGACCCTGTTCCTCGTCGTTACACCAATGATACGAGAGGGCGGACCTATTAAAGATGAGACATACAAAAACGGGTAGGTTCATTCAAATTCTCTAGTACATTTTACTTTATTCGCTGCAAACCAGCGTTATTTCATCAATGTAAGGAAGTACCCTCGACATTCCATTAAAACATAAATTATTATTCAACATCCTGTCTTACAGAGTATCAATAGCTAAATAAAGATCGTTTTAGGCATGCCACTCCAATAAATTTGAAAAAAAATGTTTAGTTCAGACAGTTCTTGGGCCAGATGTAGAAAATATCCTACTAATATTATAAATGTGAAAGTCCCTCGCCGCGTCTGTCTGTCTATCTGTCTGTTCGCAATAAACTCAAAAACTACTAAACGGATTTTAATGCGATTTTCACCAATAGATAGAGTGATTCTTGAAGAAAGTTTACGTGTATAATAAGTTGAGGTTTTATGTAAATTGGTGAAAATATGTCGATAATTGTTAAAGAAGTCGGCAAAATTTTTAGCCGTCCGGGAGCTTGCATCGAGAACGCTGCATTATTAACCTTTTGAGCTATAAAAAAAAACCTAATATATGTTTGAATTGTTCCTCTCTTATAGGTCTACAAAAAATTTCGCGTTGGCATGTATCTATCTTTTAAGAATAACTTACTATACCTACCCATTATTATCTTCTAAAAAATTGTTCACGTACAATGCAGTAATTTCGAAACCTATTTAGAAAGATACAGTATTAATCCTTATCAATTTAAATACGTTAGTTACCTAAAGCATTTTATGCACATTATTTTACCCTTTTACACCATACCATTTAAATGAATATCTTAGGAGCTGGCGCAAAAAATTACGCGCACGAAAAAAAATTCACGCGCCATTCTTACACCGATGACCGATAACGGGATGGGACTCGACGGGACCGAAACAGACTTGGAGATTGGAGGTGACGATTGTAAGGTAGGTACCTATTTTTTTTCTTTCTGGATGTTGTTGGAAGGTCGCATTTGGCAAAAAAAGAAGGAACCGAAGCGAAGCGAGGGCGGGTCGCTAGTATTGAATAAAATAATTTAAATAAAAGAACGATAGATCGAGCTCAATAGAATTGTATCTTTATTCACGGGGTTTTAAGATGAAAATTGTTTGACTGCCTGTCACCACCGGATAGCCTTTTTCCGCCATCCGCCAGACAAACGATTCAAACAAGTTTTTCATCTTAAAGTCCAGTGAATAAAGATCAAGTTCTATTATGTATAGAATATACATATTATATTAGGTTACGTACTTAGTTGGTGCCGAAACTTTGGGAGATTAGCATGTAGGTAGGAGGTACCCTTAAAACCTATGATATTTAAAAAAACGTAGCATAAAACCAACCCTAATTTGTAACCAGTTACCAGACTCATAATTACAAAACAACACATAAAATAAGAATTACACGTTGCAATCCGATAAAATATTTTATTTCAGTTAAGTACCTAAGTACTTGATTCGATTTTTTTTATAACAAGTAATCAATCAATCAACGAATCAACAATCACAATACTTATTTTAATATATTATGTCAAATGTAAACAAGTTAATGAACTAAGAACTTAAAATCGTAGGTACCTATGATTTTTATATTTAATTCAATTTGGAGAAATTCGTCTTCAAATCCCAGTGGTTGGTTTCTCAATTTGATTAAATTAAATGACCCCAATATTATACAATCAAATACCTATCACTAAATAAATAGTATAAAAAGGTTGCTTCCCGCTGTCTGTCCCTTTGTATGCGGCTTAGATCTTTAAAACTACGCAACGGATTTTGATGCGGTTTTTTTAATAGATAGAGTGATTCAAGAGGAAGGTTTGAATTAATAATACATGGTGTCAAAATCCACACCGGGTCGTAAGTTTAATATAAAATACACATTGTATTGTAATAACAATGTTAAAGTATACTTAATTAATTTAAACAAAATGGAAGTGGTAATAAATATGATTTTTTTATTTATTATTTAGCAGCAGGAATCTTAACCCTATTGTTAAGCAGTTTTGATAAAATATTTATTAGAACATTTTGAAATGCCGCCAAGGAGTAGTTATATGCGTGTCATCCAAAAATAGCTCAACAGATTTAGTTTCGCGCTATCGTGTAAGCATACAGTGGACACAGTCTACGTTTCCGTAAAATATAAATCAGTAACTTTATAATATTGGTGAAGATGAGTGCTGATGCAGCTTCTCTACCTTGTCCTTTATGTGCACATACTAGTGTTTTTGAATCAGTTCAGGCTTTAAGAGATAGATTGATATTCGTCTCTACAAACAAAATACTGTGTCCAGTTTGCCAAGAAGAAGTTTCTGGTTTGGATAAGCTGACTATTCACTTATTTAGCCATGTTAAAGTTATAGAAATGAAGAAATGTGAACAAGTGCAACAAAAATTAAGCATCAAAAATAATGTGATTACTGAAAATCAAGGTATGAGCATTGCTCAAACGAAAAAAACTAGACCAACGTCTAAAAATAAAACTAATTCAGTGTCAGCTGCCGCCGCACCAGTGAAATACGTTAAAATTTATCCAAAACTACCAGTTGTATCTATGAATACTGTACCAGTTATTGACGTGTCCTATGGTGTCCCTGAAGAAACAATTCAAACAGTATCTTTACCAAGAGTGAAGACAGAGACATTAGTTCAAGCAAACACTACTTGCGACGTCTGTGGCTTACAATTTGTTAATGCTGACATTCTGAAAATGCACAGGTGCCTAATTCACAATATAGATGATAAATCTAGTCAAACATTTACAAGATATCAATGTCATTTATGTCCAAAGAATTTCAAAATGAGAGGATCTCTCATGGTACACTTGAGGGTAGCTCACTATGGATTTCTGTCAGGGTGTACCAGTGATGTATCATCAGATAAAGAAGCACAAAATGGAAAAAATAGTAGCCAAAATTCTGACGATAAAGTAATGTTGTTACAAAGAAACGACAATAAACAATGGCAATGCGACGTTTGTCGGAAATGTTTTACAACAAAATATTTTCTAAAGAAGCATAAACGTCTACATACAGGTTAAATAATATTGGTGTTATATTTGAGGTAATTTATACTAACAGAAAATAATACATTAGATATTATAATAAATACGATGCTATCAAGGCAATAACAAATTGAACTATTAATATTCTTAGCATCTATGCTTGAAAGTTGGCTAAATATCTCATTAGGCATATAATTTCACCGAGATGTAGTAGGTAGATGTATTTTTTCTTTTGTTTATTTATACCTTTTATGTTTTAGGTGAAACACCATATTCTTGTTCGCAATGCAACAAGACTTTTACGTTTCAACAATCGTATCACAAACATCTCCTGTATCACAATGACGAAAAGCCTCATATCTGTAATTACTGTGGTCGAGCTTTTAAAGAACTCTCAACTCTACACAATCACCAAAGAATACACACTGGGGAAAAACCTTTTTCTTGTGAAAGTTGTGGTAATTATCGGATTTTTATTTTATCACATTTTTTACCTTCAGTAAAGTAAATAGTTATGAAATAAAAAATAGAAAGATAGACTTTCCCTCTATCGACAGGATCATGCTTGTATACTTAAAGTGGCTCATGGGTGTACCGAGGGGGGGGGGGGGGGGGGGTTAACCTACCGTGTAATGGAATTTGACTGACGCTTGCATGAGCGTGTAATGGCTGCCTTTGTAAAACCCTTATAAAGTCGAATAATGGTAGATAAGCTAGGTGATTGCGTAAAGTCAATCGTATTCATTTGACAGCAGTTCATATTATATCATAATTGTGAAAGGTCAAATAAAGTTATTATTATTATTTATTATAATATTTGTCATCCCATACAAATTGCAGCCGATGGAATACGATATGAACTGTCAAATGAATACGATTACCTTACGCAATTCCACCCAAGGACCATCAAACTGAACAACTTTTACTAGGGGACCAACTCTGAAATCGCGAAAAAAAAACTGCTGTTTCTTGCATTTTGATATTTTCGTTATTAAATTTGTATGAAACAGCAGATTTTTTATTTTCGCGATTTCAGAGTTGGTCCGATAGTAAAAGTTGCTCAGTTTGATAGTCCCTATTTACCATATTAAGGCTCTCTAAGGCTTTTACCAAACACCTTGTTTACACCGTTATTTTTTAAGTATAAAAGTATCTAAAAATGAAATGGGGATTTCAGACTACGTGAATGAACAACTTTTACTATGGGGCCAACTATGGAATCGCGAAAAAAAAACAGCTGTTCCATACATTATAGTACTTTTCTATTTTCTATTGACTTTTCTATGGAACAGCTAAATTTTTTTCGAGATTCCGTGGTTGGCCCCATAGTAAAAGTCGTTCATTCACGTGGTCTGAAATCCCCATTTCATTTTTAGATACTTTTATACTTAAAAAATAACGGTGTAAACAAGGTGTTTGGTAAAAGCCTTAGAGAGCCTTAATATGGTAAATAGGGACCATCAAACTGAGCAACTTTTACTATCGGACCAACTCTGAAATCGCGAAAAAAAAAATCTGCTGTTTCATACAAATTTAATAACGAAAATATCAAAATGCAAGAAACAACAAAGAATCATTTTTAGATATACTTACTTAAAAAATAATGGTGTATAAATAAATAATTTAATTAAAAAAAAACATCTAGGTGCTTTTAAAAAAATCCGATTAAGGCCATGTAGTGACTCACCAGCCTGCCTAACATGACCGATTTATATCGCGTGATATAGCATTTTATCGACACTCAACTGTCAAATTCTTTTGTCTTTTTGACAGTTATACGTGATCAAACGCTATATCACGCGATATAAATCAGTCATTTTTCACTGGTTATTTATTTATTAATTATTCTAGTCTTTAATTGGATTATAATACTGTGGTCGTTTGCCAGTATTACTTACAACTTACAACAGCAGAACAATAATATTAACATTCTAAGATGCTTCTTCGAAATTTTCAGGAAAATGTTTTCGCCAGAGAGTTTCCTATTTAGTTCACCGGAGAATACATACAGGAGTTATGCCATATAAGTGTACAGCATGTGACAAAAGCTTTCGTTATAAAGTAAGTGCTTCTCTTAATAAAATAAAATTTTCACCACTTGCATAGGTACTTTGTATAGGAAAAGTATATCTACCTTTATTATTACTTATTCTGCCAGTACAGCTTGACCATAAAGAGTTGACAAAAATTGAGGGCGCCACTTTCTATGTAAATACGTCAAAATCACGAATAATTTGGCAACACTGACTATATTTTGTACTGCAAAATTTTAGTTCCATTTTATTTCATTTCAACTCTTTATGGCCAAGCTGTACTACAAACCATAATTATATATATATATATCTATATTTTTTCAGGTGTCCCAAAGAACTCATAAATGCCCATCAAAGCCACCAGGAACAGTTGTCCGACAATCAGGAGAACTAGTTGAGAAGCTTAAGAAAAAACATGCTGTTTCAGAAGAACCTTCTTTTGAAAACGTTGAGCAGTCTTCCACTTCCAATGATTACCTTGAAATCTCTGAAGCCAATGCTGAATTAGTCCGTACAGGCGCTAAACTGTCATTGGAAGATATGGAATCAGAAACCTTTACATTACTAACCGAGCCATATCTAAATAGTGATAAAAGTACTAAACATCACGAGGAAGCCGCTTGCTCTTCACAGTTGGCAAATGGTCATGCAAATGATGCTAAAAATAATGAAATAATTGACACGAATCTTGATACATTAATTGATGCAATCCCGGTGACCGATAAAAGTATTCCTTCGCCGTCTGAAATTTTGAAAAATTTGTGTTTATCCAAAGAAGAAGACTATCTAGGTATCCTTGAAGGACCAGAAAATGACAAAAATTATGATTTGTATAAAGATTTTGAAGTATTTATGTAAAGTGAAACGGCAGATGACTAAAATTGAGAAAAACTTAACAGAGGGATTAAATGTACCTACTCAATGTAAAATCAAAATTATATATTTTTTTTAGGTTTCCGTACCCAGAGGGTAAAAACGGGATCCTTTTACTAAAACTCCATCTGTCTGTCCCTTCGAGCATCGCGGCTTCGTACGAACAGAAACGCGTCTTACTCTAAGGTCTGTCCAATTGTAATAGCTAGACTAGACAGTTGAAATTTTCACAGTGTCGACTGTTCAAAAAACCGGTCAAGAGCGAGTCGGACTCGCGCACCGAGGCTTTCCGTACCATCATACATAACAGACCATACAACAAGTAACTGTGCATCATAATAAATACACTGCAGAGCTGTAGAATAATAATAGTAGATTATACAACAAGTGAAAAAAGAGGGAATTTAGTTCGAGGGACTAAGTTGGATCCCGAGAGCAGCGAAGGATTCTAGAGTTGAATCCCGAGCGTAGCGAGGGATTCAAAAGTAGAATCCTGAGCGAAGCGAGGGATACAAAGGACCGAGATGAAATTTTTTTTTCACGAGTTGTGTACTCTACTTTTTACCATTGACTGCGAGAAAAAAAAATAGCAGTAGGTACCTATAGTATTTATAGTTGTCCATCAGCCATTTTTGATGTCCCCACTGTGGGGCACAGGCCTTCCTTATGGGTGGTAAGGAGGACGGGACATAACCCACCACGCGGGCCCAATGCGGATTGGTGGGTGTTAACGACTGCAAATGCAGCCGGGACCAACGGCTTAACGTGCCTTCTGAAGCACGGAGGAGCTCGAGATAATACATTTTTGGTCACCCATCCCATGACCGACCCTTGCGAACGTTGCTTAACTTCCGCAATCGCTGGGTCAGGCGCTAAACCACTATGCCACCGAGCTAACTAAGAGGAAAACTACATGATCAGTCTTTCATCAGTCCACTTCATCAGTTTGTATATATATATATAGACTTTGAATTTTTACAGACTGAAGATCGTACCAGACTGATATAATGGACTGATGCAAGACTGAACAACTAATCTCCCTCAAATATATAAAAAAGAACCCAAATATAAGACACTAAAAAGGACCTAATTGATTTAGCGGGATAGTTTTTAGAAAAGAACCCAAAGATAAGACACTAAAAAGAACCTAAATAAAATTGGCGGGATTATTTTTGTCACTTAATTGTAGAATTATATCTGTATCTATGGAATAGCTCCATACTTTCAGCACCTTTTATTTTTTTTGTACCTAATTCATACGATGCGCGCTTGTTCCAAATTCAAAATATTTTTATTCACTCGGTGAATAAAAACGCGTATTATTCACTGTTATCAATGAATAAGACGCACTTTTTTGAGTGGCGATGGTAAAAAATTATTATTGCAGTATGAGGTCAGCACCATCTCTTGGCCGATAGTGGAACAATTTTTTTTCTTAGGTCAGGGTAATTTTTTGTTTGTTTTTTGAATTTCTAAAAAAGGGTGTTGTAACGGGATGTCGTCGGAGGGCGCTGCAGTAGCGAGTAATAAACGCAGGGTTGTCGCTAAATTACTTTTATTGCCGATAGAGAGAGGATTACAATAATCGAACGATCCCACGATTTTCCCTACCATACCAGTCCAGGGCCGTGAGCGTCCGCTGATGCTGGTTTGTATTGAACCCGAAGGAAGTAGTCGAGGGGTCAGAAGTGCCGGGAGCGTCAGCTTCTGAATTCCTCAGTCCCTACTTGCTTACTTTAAACATTGAGTTCAGCAGGTATATAAAGCAATGTGCAGAAATCTTAACACCGCGATGTAGAAAGAAGCGGTCAGTAGCGCAGCGCCATCTATTGACGGGGGGACGGAAGTAGTATCTTCGTTACAGTGTGTTATATTGAGACATCGTTTTATTTTTCCTGTAATCTTTACATATACTACTATCACATAGAATTATTTCAGATTTTTCTCTTTGCAAACTTTGGAGATAAAGGGGGGAACGGTATTTTTTTTTACATTTTTCATCATCATCATCATCAGCCTATCATCGTCCACTGCTGAACATAGGCCTCTCCGAGAGCACGCCACTGAGCACGATCCGCGGCTATACTCATCCAGTTTTTGCCAGCCACCTTGCGAAGATCATCGCTCCACCTTGTCTGAGGGCGTCCCACACTACGTTTGCCGATACGCGGTCTCCACTCAAGAACTCGTCTGCCCCAGCGGCCATCGGTTCTACGGCTTATATGGCCGGCCCACTGCCACTTCAGCTTGCTAATCCGGTGAGCTATGTCGATGACTTTAGTTCTCTGTCGGATCACCTCGTTCCGGACCCGATCTCTCAGAGAAACTCCGAGCATAGCCCTTTCCATAGCTCGCTGTGCGACTTTAAATTTGTGAGCCAGCCCTACAGTGAGTGTCCACGTTTCGGCTCCGTATGTCATGACAGGCAGGACGCACTGGTTGAAGACTTTCGTCTTTAGACTCTGTGGAATAGGCGACTCAAAGACTCGACGAAGTTTCCCATATGCTGCCCAGCCCAGCTGTATTCTTCTGTTGGCCTCTCTCTCAAAGTTGTTTCTACCCAATTGCAATGTTTGCCCGAGGTAGACATATTTCGTGACAACTTCGAGAGGACTACCTTGTACTGCCATTTTTCATCATAAGTCGAAAACTATGCGGCCTAAAAAAAAATGTTAGAAAATGTGCAAACAGCGCTCTTTCATATGATACCACAAATTTTTAAGACCCCTTTTCAGTCCCTGTTGATAAAAAAATATTTATTTTTTATTTCTTTCTTATTTGCAAAATAGTTGGGAAAACGTCATCTTAAACTATTCCAAATTTCAAGTTGATACCATTAGTAGTTTTTGAGATATCCAGCTGTGACAGACAGACAGACTTAGTCACACCATAAGGGTTCCTTTTTACCATTTTGGTACGGAACCCTAAAAATCACTCTGTAGTGTACATAATGGTACAGAATTCTTCGTGAGCGAGTTCGACTCGCAATTGGCCGATTTTTCAAGCTATTAAAATAAATTTGATCCTAATCCTAATGATAAGAGTGTCTTGCCGTTTATGTACGTTTGTATGTAGGTATGCTAGTTTCCTTATTTTTACCATAACTTCTAAATGCCTGATTTGAATATGTGAAGTTTTTTTGAAAAAAGTCAATATGTCAGTCAAGAAAGTGAAAGACTTTGATTAGCACATTTCAAAACTATACCAGACTACCAATGTAACAAGACCCTCACTCAACGAAGCTGCGGTCTACGTATTCTGCCCATTATCAGGACCATTTATGTTCAAAATTATTGCTAGGAAACGATTTTAACAAAGCAATGTAACACGTACAATAGACCGCACCTGCGTGTGTATGCTACACAGCTGCGTCACTGCGTGCGGCCGAGTTGAAAGGCAGCGTTTATGTGCGTGCTCATTGAGATACATTGAGTTAGGATGTTAAACAAAGGGTTCAACCTTTGTTTGTTACGAAATACTAGCAATTTTGATAATGTGTCTTTAGACAAAAATTAGGAAATAACGAATAAAATAAGATTTCATAAAATTTTTGAATTTTTTTACCTTGACCTTCAACAGCTTCGTATTCGTAGCAATTGCACATAATAACTAGTGAACTAGTGGACCTCCTAAACGATCAAAATTGCTTGTCAATCATTTACATCTATATCTATGATTTACATTGCATCGGCTTGTCAATCACATTTTGATCGTCTAGGAGCGTTGCTTGGCTCAGAGGTGGTTAATATAACGTCTAGCGCAATATTCTAGCGCGCTATCTATGCATAGCGCACATCGCGCGCTATGTAAGTAGTCGTTATGACGCTAGAAATATAACGAGTAGCAACTAGCAGCGGGGCGTTGGCCGGCAGCGGGCGAGAGGCCGCGTTGGGCGCGCGCGGGCGGGCAGTCGTCGCGTAAGCGCTATTAGTATCGGTCGCGTTATGAACGTTATTCTCGCAGCCAGTCGCAGCACGCTAGTAGCTAGGTTCTTATCGCGCGCGAACTTATTTGTCATAGTGACTTTGTGTATCTAACACGTTATTGACGTTATTGTTAAATAAATTAGGACTTTTCGGACACATATTAACTGGGTATAATATCGCGCGCGACCTTATATTGTGATAGTTCGATTAGGACTTTTATGACACAACTAAGTCAATTAGTTATTATGTAAAAGCTATTTAGCTAAGCAAAGTTAGTGAAAAAAACAACCGAATTTCAAACGTCAATAAGGTCTAAAACCGCTTACACTTGTTTTTTTTAACTAGAAAACACTGTCTAGTGATCCTTAGTTAAACAAATTAGTGCAAGCGATTTTCGACCTTATTGACATTTGTCAAAATAACGGTTTTTATTGAATCTTTAAGTTAGTAAACGAGAATACGGCAAAAAACAACCGAATTTCAAATGTCAATAAGGTCGAAAATCACTTGCATCGGTTTTTTTTAACTAGAAAACATTGTCTAGTGATCACAAGTAAAAAAATGAGTGCAAGCGATTTTCGACCTTATTGACATTTATCAAAATAACGGTTTTTATTGAATCTTTAAGTTAGTAAACGAGAATACGGCAAAAAAACAACCGAATTTCAAATGTCAATAAGGTCGAAAATCGCTTGCACCGGTTTTTCTTAACTACAGAACACTAGACAAACTTTTCCGACCTTCACTTGTTTTTCCGACATACGTTTGTTCTTCCGAAATCGTATAATTCAATAATAGACAGTTCTAAGCCCGAAAAGTATGAAAGAAAGTTCATTAGTTTACTGCTTTATTTTATTTAAGACTAAAATGCGACGTATTAATAAATAACATTTTTGTATAGCGCGCGATCTGTCTAACGAACGACGTGTGACGTAACGTGTTACGAGATCCAACGTGCTGCATCTAACGCGCCAGCCAGCCGCCCGCACGCATCCTGATAAATAGCGCGTTATAACATAGCGTATTTTATAGCGCGCTAGAAATCAATAACATATAGTCTGTAGCGTGCTGTTGCTTTATAGGCGTTTTGAACAACTCTAGCTTGGCTTAACAAGCACCACAGAATAGAAAGATTACCGTGGCCAATCAAAGTAGGCCACGCCCCCAAATGGTAAATGCATTGTAAATGATTGACAAGCAGTTTTGATCGTTTAGGGGGTCCATAATAGTAGGTGTGTACCATAGACTTAGAAAATTTTTCGCTTCGAGTGGAATATTAAGTTTATGGTGTGTACAATGTCCAACAGACCGCTCTGACTCTTCTGATTTGGATCTGGACATTTTTGGCTGCAGCTTTAATAAATTTAAACGCAACCTCTTAGAGTTCAGATCGGGAATGTAATAATATTATCAATATATATATATATATATATTATTAATTAATACAATATTATCTTTGTTTAAGAATTCACTTTTTTATTGTTCATAATCTTCTTTTTCAAAGTACTTATTGCCAAAACTGTAATTAACATTTTAAATTTGTTTAAAATTCTTTAAAAACCTTTAGATATTTTATGTTACGAATTTATAGATAAGCTAGAGTTCATTATCAATGTTGAGTATACCTGTAATAGAAATCATACACATCAAGTATGGCTTAGTGAATGAAATATGTGTAATGTTACTGTATGCATTTTGTTGGTATACCTATAAAATAAAATAAAATAAACAGCGCCAAACCAAACCATAGTTTTTAACGAACCAAGAACTGATTGAGAAAGTTATTACGCGTTTTATTTGAAAGTAAATATTAAAGACATATCAATGACAGCTAGACAGATATCAACACAGAGGGCCTATTACAAAAAAATAAAAACGATAGTCGAACGAAATTCGTCGGTTAATTTACTAAGAACGCTAAGAAACAAATCTTTAATTTTTTTTATTTGTGATCGTGCATTTTGACTGATTCGATAGCGTGTAATGTATATCGTATCTGAATTCTGAAAGTATCTGTTTTATTGTATCAATGTCAAATTCAAAAGTTTCAAACGATAGTTTGGTCATTGGTTGGTCTGCTCTATTTTTGTTTTGAGATTTTGTTGGTATTTGGTAATCATCTGCAAAATATAACATTATTCTTTCTTTGAGAAATATAACTCAAGTCTTAGATAAATTAGTTATGGAAAGTGGTAGCGACAACGAAAGTGCGTCAAGTTCAATTCATGTGCGATTAAAAAGCGAAAGATACAAAAAAAGACTCCAAAAATATCCAAAACTTGTTGAAAAATGCAAAAACTGAAAAAATATAGCTTTTATAAAAATAAATAACTAAAAAAAAAATATTTGCCTATTAAATACTATTTTTTTTAAAGTGTACTATATTTTTTATAGCTTAATTTGAAAAATACTATATTTCGCCAAAGACATGTTGGCAACCCTAGAGACAGCATTAACATTCAATGTCATGTCACAGTGCACACTCATAGATTCGACTAATACAAAGAAGGTGCGTAGCCTTGCTTCTTTACAAGAGTTAAGCCCGCTCCACATTCCCGTAGTTCGCCGAGAGGCAAAACTTTTGGCGAGAGCACAGGAGAGCGGTACGTGGATTATGTAAGTCTGTTGCTAACAATTCTCGATTGAAAAGAGATGGTTGAAAAACGGTACTTGGCAACCATATCTTACGAAAGTTATATCATTTGAAAGCTTTGGCTTCGGCTTGGAACGCTCGAACTAGATGGACGTCATAAGAATATCTGCCGCTGCTGCAACGCTGGAAAAAGCATAGGTGATGGATGACCGCCATACCATACAACGTAACTGAACTAGTTGTACTCATCAAGGACTCCTTTTTAGCTAACCAATGCTTCACTCATTGATTTCCATGCAACTTTAAAACGATCTTTAGGGTGACTTTGATATAATATAATTCTAGGAATAATAGTTGTAGTAGTAGTAGTAGTAGTTACTAAGTGTCCAATTAACCGTCATTTTTATAACCTTTTAATCGTTCACGTGCACTACTACGGACGGTGACTGTCGGACAGCCAGCGCGAGACAGCGGGAATGTGGAGAGATAGTTTCGCCTATACACAAAATTTGACGAAACTACCCGAGAACCGAGACGAATACTCTCTCTACAAGTTTCGTCTAGTTTTGCCGGGAATGTGGATCGGGCTTTAGTTAGAGGGTTGCGTTCAGTGGCTAAAAGTGCGGTTGTTTGGATGTTTTTTATCTCACTCTAAGGTCCGGAACGACCAAGAACTTTAAATGTCATTATTGGTACAAAGTCTTCGTTTTCTATTTGGAATACGAATAATTTAAACTTTCCTTTATTCTAAATCGAATAAAATCCGTTTTTTAGGACCTAATATCATTTTAAAAATTTGCCAAAAAACATCAAAACACAAAATAATGTCAAATGACATTGACATTTCGTCAGAGCGTTTTTCAACCACCAATTTCGGTGGTCCACTTGGCTAAAATTAGGGTTAGGGACTCCTCACTGTGCGAATGCGGTCTGGACGAGGGATCCGTTAATCACATTTTTTTCTGTTGCCCTAAATATCCATCCTCCTTATATGAATCTCTTCCCCCATGCATCCCTAAACCCACTAATTTCAAAACTGTTCTTAGCTATATTAAATCCCCATACATTGATGTTTTGTGTGACTATATATTATAATATCTAATAATATAAGACTATAACCTATATGTAGTTATTAGATATTTACTAACATCTGTGCTAAGTGTGGTGTGTGTGTATGTCCTTATTCCAGATATTTCAACAGTCAGTACTATACTACTACAGTCTCAAAATTTAAGCCTTACCACTTTTACTCTTAGACATTGTACTCTCACAATACGCCTCATGAAGAAGCAGAGTTTGTAGGAACAAATAACTGGGCAAACAACTGGATACTAGCGAAATCCAAAAGGGAACCGCCAAAGCCCAAAAATAAGAAGAATTTTGATGGTTAAAAAGTTGCAAAGCTCTGACTGACTGACGTTTGGAACGGGAAAGTTGTGTCAACCGAACGTCACACTCTAATGTTTGGAACATTGGGGAACATGCATAAGTCACCGATTTTGATAAATTTGAGCTTGATCGCTGCGGACACGTATAAAAACATGATGGAACAGAAAAAAATGTATTATTTTAGTTTTATCACACAGGGAAAATAGCGATTTTTTTCATTTTCGGATATAATGCACTTAACAGTCGGATAGAATATCAAATAAGATATTATAATATTTTGTATGACACATAATGTACTTAAACGCAATATTTATAGAGATATTTAAAAATTTCTGGCTAACTCCACACAAACGTGGCATAAGTGACGTCACAAATGTTGACCGTTTTGTATAGAGCGTTTTCGGCGGGTGCTGCTGCGCGCTAACTTCAAGTGAATATATCACGAGAAAAAAACGCAAGAGAAAAGTTTTAATATTACAGTTGATTCTCTCACGCATTATACTTTTGATTTTCATACAAAAAAAAATTGATGCATGTTCCCTATTAGAGCATTTGGTTGCACTCGGAGCGTAGGTTTGGAACGCAACCTAGCCATAGAGAAAGAGACCAAAATAATGTACGGTTTACGGTAAATATCGGTTTTTAGACAACACTTTTGAAGCTTGCCTTGCTTTGCTTGCAAAAAGAGAAAAAAAAAATACAAAGGAGTTTTGATTTTGAGCAAAACCAGCTGTTAATTTTCTTTTCTTCGAAAATCAGTGAAATTCAGTATGGATCAAAATTGAATAGTGTCATTTCATCTTGAAAAAGTGACATTTAGTGAACTGGAAGTGATTTCCTTGAAATTCAAGCAAGTGAATAAATAATCGATTTGTAATTCTGTGAAACGTCACCCACGATAAATGGACTGCGTTTTTAGCCATTTATTACGTCTTATTTGAGGTACATGCAATGTGTGTCAATTAGGCCAACAGGCGAAGCACCACACATCATTTCCTGAACAGACTACTTCGTGGGTAAATGTAAGTGTATTTTATTGATTTTACAAATGGAAACTATTGTTTCAAACAATACATTATGGTGCAGTACTTTTAGTACCTATGTATCGGAAGGTCATGATGTAACCCAATGACGTTGTAACCGAGGTTTTCAATAACTTCTTTACCTACACGTCGCGCGACCTTATTTTTCAGTCGTGCATGTTGTGTTATTAATGAAGCTCATTTGGATTCTTTGTGTAAAAAAACAAAAAAATATTTACCTTCCAACATATTGGATATCATATCAAAAAATGCTGTACTATTATAAACATTAATTATAATCAAAACCAAATGACGAGAGAAACACATTTTCTAAAATAATTATTCAATTGGAAGGAACCAAAGACACAAGATGAGAAACATATTTTCTTTGTCTACCCTGTATCACCGGATTTTGTTTCAAGTTAGCTATACTACCTCCGAAAAACACTTTCCTGCTAATTTCTCTATTTTTTCAACATTGTGATTAATAATTTGAGATATCAGTTATTGAATTTTTGATTATTTTATTAATGATTCTATACTATTGTGTTTGAATGATGTTACAATTTTAATGTTAACCACATAGAACTGGTTAGACCCTGTGCCATTATGCAAGAATAATAAATTAAATAATAAGTATTTATTGTAAATCCCAAATAAGGTTATTGCAGTAACATGCATTGGTTCAGCTGGTTACTGCCAATATGGTGTACAGTCAGCGTCAAATTTATATGAGCATCCAGAGTAGTCAAAATGATCTGAAAAACAAAAAATCAATTTGATCTACGCAGATAGAATCATCATATTGTTGTAAGCACACAAGGTGTCCAAAATGTCTTACTACTCATTGTTTCATATATAAATGAGCAGTCAGAGTGTTCAAAATTATCTTAGCAAACAAAGCTGTCAAAGTTATCTGTGCACAATGTAAAAATGTAATATGAAACAATCACTACCTTTGTCCTTTTCTGTCCACTAATTATCAAGAACTAAATATAATTGTTGGTTTTTTCTTAAATAGACTTTACCATTAGAATTTTGAAAGAAAAAGGCACCCTTACCCCGAAATTTGTCCCACCTGTGATGATGGAATTACTCATCTAAAATTGTTTTTATTTTTAAAAAACAAAAGAAATTATTTTTGTCCCTGGAATAGAACCCTTTCGATTTTGATCTACCTACAATATCTCGTATGCTCATGAGGTTTTTTGTTAATTTTCATTCCTTTCATTTTGCATATCAAATAGGGTTTCCTTTTAAAAAAATCTATTTATCATAGTCCTGCTGATTTTGGGTGGTACCGTGTTTTCGTGTCCGCATAATTTTAATTTACTTAATGAATTTTTAGAACCCACACGGGAGACTGAACACTCCGCCACTTGCATAGATAATGTTCTTTCGGAATGTGATCCAGAAAACAAATTTGTTTTAAGTAATATTTCATCTGACCATTATGGTTTGAAAGTCTCATATGCTGTGAACGTCATAGATACACCTATGACTGTAGAATGTAGACCTATCACAAAAAAGGGATTGGACAATTTTAAAAACAACATTGATGAACAAATTTCTTTAATGTCATGGAATTCGGAAAATCCTGATGTTTTGTACGGGAACCTCTTTTATTTAGTTACTAATGAGTTTGATAAAACATTTAAAACAAAGAAAACAATTAAATGTACTCAGTAGTTACGGTTCTGCGATTGGGCTACGACAGGTATTTATAAAAGTAGAAACAGACTTTATGAACTATACAAACTTAGAGAAACGAACCAAAGCCCAGGTTTCTTAGAACATGTTAAAAAATACTCGAAACTTTCAAAATACTATGTGCAGTTGCAAAGTCTAACTGCATTAAAAAGGAAATTAAAAACTCTAGTAACAAAACTAAAACAACCTGGGATGTCATTAATCGTGAAACTGGTAAAACTAAAGCATGGGAAAATAGCCTAACGCTTAATATTAGAATTAATAAAAACAGATAAAGAAATTGCTGATATTTTCGATAAGTTCTTTGTAAACATACCAGTAGAAACTACATCAAATTTGGATTCCTCACCAGCGGCTGCTGTATCTGTGCTAAAGGGACATGTGGCTGAAAGTGATTCATTGTTTAATTTTAAATGTATTAATGCTTTAGATATTATTAAAGCTCTCAATTCTCTAAAAATGAAAAGCTCCACTGATTTATGGGGCATATCAGTTAAGGTTATTAAAAATATTGTGCATACTATTGCCCCTTATCTTGCTGACGTTTTTAATCAGTGTATTGATCATTCATCAAGGAATATTTCCTGATCTTATGATGTTTAGCAAGGTAATACCATTGTTTAAATCAGGAGATAAAGAAGACCCTAGCAATTACAGACCAATATCGATATTACCTGCCCTAAGCAAGATGTTTGAAAAAATAATACTTGAGCAATTATTATGTCATTTTAATGTAAATAAACTTTTGCACAACAAACAATTTGGTTTTACGTAAGGTTCCACAACTGATGCTGGGGTTGCGCTTTTGAAGCATGTCATTGAGGCTTGGGAGGGGTCTCAGAATGCCCTTGGCATTTTCTGCGACCTGTCCAAGGCTTTTGAGTACTTTTGCTCTTAACGCATATTGAATTGTAAGAATTGCGTTTTTTATTATTATTTTTTATGTCTTGTATCAAGTGTTTTTTGGTAAATTTTGCCTACTTAGGCGCACTTTCGAGTAGCAGACAGAGTGATTACTGATTTCTCGACTAGTTGAAAGTTATTTACTCTCACAATTACCTATCCGATATGTAGTAGGTATTTAATTTCAACCTACCTTGTGTGCAAACTTTTGTTAATTTTTGTGATGGAAAATGACCTCACTTTAAATGTGGAGCTCATTTCTCACGACTCTGTATGAAATATACAGGGAGAAAAAAGCAGCCCTTGACGAGTTTCTTGCCGGTTCTTCTCGCTACAAGGTCTCCCGCTCAGGGTTTGCGAACCGATGGCGTAGCTTCTTTGACATTCACAAGTGCTTGTAACAGCCTAGACTGAATAAATTACATTGCAGACGCGAAAACACGCTTCACCCTCATTTGTTCTGTCTGAGCCTCGCTCGGACTATCATATATTTTTAAATTTTCATTCTGTAAATACTAAAATCCCAAACCAGGGATTGATAACATTATTAATAAATGTAACGTTATTTCTTACTTTTTTTACCGTTACCTTTAACATTAACGTTATGTCAATAAATAACGTTACTTTAGATAACATTACATTGAAATTAACATTATTTCAGTGAATAACGTTAATTTTAACATTATTTCTTACTTTTTGTTACCATTACTTTAAAATTAACGTTATTCCAATTAATAACGTTACTTTTTTACCGATAATTTTACCGGTACAATAATTTTAACGTTATTTTTACTTTTTACCGGTAAATTTACCGATAAAATGTTTTATCGGTATTTTTAACGTTATTTTTTTAAATCGTTATTTTTTTAACGGTATTTAAATCCCTGACCCAAACGCACGAAAGGGTTTTGAAGGGGTTTTTCCGGTCCCTGATGTTGACCAAAAATTGAAATAAAACATATTTAAAAGCCGGACTTTTGAGTCCCAAGGCTGGATGCTAAAAAAGGTATTTTATATGTGACTGCTGATGCTTACTGAACGCCCGTCCCCGCACTCGCCGCCCGCACCGCACGCATGGTGAGGTGTGTATGTGTGTATGTGTATGCAGTGCAGTTGGGGCGATAGATATAAAACCGTAACAAAAGTCAGACGGGCTGGTAGGTCAGTACTCAGTAGCGTTAGAATTGAAATCGGATCAAATTGCTACAAAAGGTTTTATTGTTTTAATAGCTTCATTTGTTGCCAAATATGACTGTCCTAGGTCCCCCCCCCGGTGGAGTTGTGCTTAAATGTACCCCAAATGGGGTATTTTTGCGGTGTTTTGGTTATATCTCGTTTTTCATCAAGATTGTGTAAGAAGATTTTAAAGTTGCGTAAATTAAAAACAAATTGAGGGTAGAACGGTTTTAATACGAACGATAGTTTCGGAGACACAAAGCATACCATATTTAATACCACTATCATTTTTTGTTCAAATTTAACCAAGTTTAAAACCTTCTTACACAATCTTGATGAACAACCAGTCCTTCCGGGTCAAATCCCCTTTTGGGGTACATTTTTACCATTTTTTTTAGTTGGTCATATTGGGCAACAAAGGATACCATTAAAACAATAAAACGAATTAAATCCGATGTAGAGTTTTTTTTGGTTTAATTCTACTGAACTATGGATGCAGTTAAATCATAAATCATAAATATATTTATTTGCTTCAAACACGGTATGAAAGGTGGTACAAAGTAATAAGGTTCGCATGTTTCGCCATCAATAGAAATAGCATGCAAATATACAAGTAAAATTTAAAATAAAATGTCAATTCACAGCAAAAAAATTAAAAAATATGTCCAAAAAATATCAAATTCGAATTATTAAATTAATTAAAATTGAAATATTATAGTCAGCTGGTATACCCTTTTTATAAATACATTGCATGTCATAATTTATTGTCAACTTTGTCTAAAAAAGATTTACTTAATGTCATAAAAAATATTTTCAGGCAGCCATTTGTATAATTTATTTTTAAACATGTTAATATTTAGCATTTTAATATCTTTTGGAATCTTGTTATAGATTGTTACACACATGCATAAACAACTTTTCAGATATTTGGCCGACTTTGGTCGATCATTAAAAATCATTCTATGCGGGTCTCTTACACTGTTCGGCTTTATCGAGATGGGACGGATGGCAACGCTAGGTATGTCCAATCTTTTTGTGTGGTCCATAATTTCACAATTGAAGTTTACTGAAACACCAATTTCTAATATGGTAGGACAATTATTGTCCTACCATATTAGAATTTGAGATAAGGGCTTATGCAATGCATGTTATGCACGCAACATTTTCCGAAGTATAGTGGCACCACTAAAGTTTGGGCTCTTTCCATACCATACTTTATTTTTTTGGTAGTTCAAATATTAGGACATATAAAACTGTCATTACGTTTTTACCGATATGTGGTTGCGTTAATTGTACTACATCACGCCGCGATAACTTATCGTCCGTCATCAATGTTTGTTACCAGTTTTAATAAAAATATTGTCGGGCAATAAAAATATGTAGAGCACCATTCGTTATCTTCATGTACCTACATTACCTAGGTCAATTTATTTAAAAACATTTACAGCATTTATTTTACTGCACAAGATTACAGTACTCGTGTATAACGTGTAGCATTGCAACAATATCCCATTACATCTGTTGTCTGTCCCTAGCTTGGTGTATGATGTCACCAAATAGAATACAATATAAATATGAAGGACTTCTCAAAGTTCTCATACGTTAGTTTTCCTATCATAATAACTTATCATCTTGATTAATATAGGTATTGGGTTGGGGCGTCGACCGTCTGGTATCCCGTATCGTCACAGAATTATAATAGTAGTATCGTGTAGCACTGACAAAGGCACTGCTAAAACCATGTGCGTATGGTGTGAGTGTTCTTTTCCTAGAAATTGATTTAAAAATGCGAAGAATTCAAGAAATAACTGTGCAAACATCATGGTAAAATAAAAAAAAAATGTGAAACCTATGTAGACTAAGTTATGGTCGATTATACAGAACACTCATACCGCCCGCCACGTATGTTAAAAAATATATTTGGAAAAGGTCATTGGGCATATTAGACCTGCTTGATGAAATTTCGTGTACAGAAACCAAACCAGTTTTAAATTGAAGAATTCAATACCACTTTTCAAAATATGTATTATTTTTGTATGTACCGACCGGCAGAAAAAAGTTATTTCACATTATGTGTGTGAGTATATGGTTAATGTTATTAAACTTTTGTTAATAAAACAGAAGTTTTCAATTTCAGCATTGTGAAAATGTGTGGTACAAGTATAATAAACGTTTGTATTGTCTTTATTTATTTATTATTGAAATGCTATAATATAATGTTAAAAAAAATGAAACATGTCCTGCAAGAATGCGACCCACCCATTTATCTACATACCTAGCCCTATTTTGTTTGTGTACGCCGTAGGCACACCTCGGTCACTCCAAATGGATTCCATACAACCGCCCAGTTATAAACAGATGACGTCAGATGACTATTGATTGAGATGAATATTCCCAGGAGTAGGTACCAGTAAGTAGTTACTGGTGAGACTGTGTGGTAAGACCAGTGGGAAACGCGGCACCTTTCAACAGGATACTCAACCCCAAACCTTGTCGTGATCTTGTGCTCAATAAATATACATTTAGATAAATGGAGATCAAGGTCTGATGATGGAGCAGGAAAGAGATCTAATAGCAAAACTAAAGCACTATCCAAAGTCTATACGATACGAGCCACAAATCTGTTGGACATAGGCCAGTGCCCCCAAGTTCTCCACGGCGACCGGTCCTGCGATGCCCGAATCCAGTAGTTTCCCGCTACCTTCATCAGATTGCCAGTTCACCTTATCAGAGTATATCTAGGCAGTATCATCCAGTACGTTATTGCCATTCCAGAATCTTTGTGCCCGCCCCAATGACTTAGTTTTTATCACTGTTTCTTCTCCCGCCCACTGCCACTTCAGTCAGGTGAGATGTTCAGATAAGCAATCCTTCGAGCCTGAGATAGATAATTCAATATGATACTCATCTTATCCGTGTTTCATATGACTGTTTCTTTTGTGTTGGAGGTTTTATACTTTTAAGATATTTTTAAGCTTCATTTTGTCATCTATATCTTCCCAATCCTGAATTAATCTTCTGTCTTCGCTTCTCAATCTTCAAGGTACAGGTCTCTTGTGCCTAGTTCATTGGATTTAGTGGCCGACTGATCGTGTGATAAGATTAACTAAATCCAATGTTTGTTACCTAAACACCTACATTGTAAAAAAATGGATACTAATCAATAAGATTTTTGTTTTTTTTTAATCAACAAAGTTTTAGGAGTAAATGCGAATGTAAATGCTGTTAATTCTATGTGTCCATTGTAATAAGGTCTGTGGCTGGTAGTCGAATAACTCGGTCGGCAGTGGCGTATAAAGAGGGTCTGCGACGATGCGCGGATCTATGTTGAATTGGCAGGGGTACAAGGTGGCAGGGCCGACTGTATCGATCCGTCGCGCGTCCCGCCCGCAAGCCCCGACACCTTTCATTACCTCCACTGCAACAGCATTGTTGCCGGGCGAGACGGGTTGTAAAAATAAATCTGTTTTGGTAATGCAGACGTTAACCAAAACAATTCCAACTAGCTTCGAGCGAATCGTGCGTGTTCCAACTGCATCTAACTCGAGGTCGATCGATGATAATATGCCCTTACTGGCTTACTTAATATTCAATCCTCGTGAAAATTTAACACTTAAATTGCTTGTGTATGCTACTTCAATAAGAATACTTTGCCAACTTTGTATTGATTGCAATGAACAGCGTATATTAATAAACGAACCCTTCATTACAAAACAATGACTCATATTGTATACGGAAACCTAATTATTTTTAAAGATCCTGATAAGTTGCCGTTTGATGGTAATTTCTTTTGTTTTAGAACCAAATCAATAGTGATTTGAATTTCGTTTAATATCAATATAGGTGCTATTCGTTTTCTAGAATATGTTTGTATCAGAAAGCTGAATTTAATATTAAGTAGCCTTGATCTATTCCTACACTCTTTGGGAAAATATCTGAATGACAGTTTATTAGTTTTTATTGCAGCTAGTATCTTAACTAGTTCTATAATATGGTAGTGAGTTACTTCCGTACCAAGTTGTATTGAGAATCCTTTTAAAGCTGGCTCATGGCCGATTTCATTAGGTAATACACTTAGCCTACCTATTGTTATAATCGGAAAGATAAGTATTTTTTATTTGTTTCATTAATGATACTCGACGACGAACAAGATTTATAATTCTACTGTTTCTCCTTTGAATACTACAAACAATGTAAGCATTGCGTATTTACTTATGAACAAAGCGTTTTATGTAAACGCTCTAAATACAACTTCTAGTGCATGTTCCATTCTGTTGTTTGTTGGTTGCACGTGGTGTGGTGTGGTATCGCGTTAGCGTTACGCAATCTGCGTTTGCACAGAAATAGGCAGGCCACCTGTCTCTCGCTAGCTTGGAAATTCGTTCACAGTAACACATTATCACTCGGCTCAACTCTTATCCAATTTTGGATTCACCGATTTCCCTTAGGTACTCTAAAAACTAGTGCAAAATCTTGGATTTAATTCCGAAATTATGAAACGCGTGATCAAATTTAATAGGAAACTCGGCACTTAGGCACAATTATTTATTATGTGCTTAGGAAGTCTCCACAAAAACCATGCGGTCGGGTTGGTGTAGGTAGACCGTAGTGAAACGTGTGTTGATAAATAGATGACTGTTTTATCGCTGAATTGCACGAATCATATCCTACGAGAGTCGAGATTACAGCACGCCGAATGAGATACAATAATGGCCTAGTTGCGCACGTTGCGTAAACGGCCGTAGACTTGAACTCATTCTCTCATCGGCTGACACACTTTATTCAAATACTTCCATAATTAATATTTTGCTTATTACATAAATTTTATAAGATGTGATTGTCTTGCAAAAAATCCCCCATATAATTATTGCTTATGATTAATATACGACGTTGCGTTGCGATAACGATTAGTCACAGTTTGACTTTATTTACTTTGTAATTAGTAAGTGATGTGATGAATCGTTACATGCACGTAGGAAGTGTGTTAACTATCTGGGGTACAGTTGGTATTCTCTGATGATCTGCACACTTTTGTTGTGATCGCAAAGAACATTGTGTAAGAGACACGGATAGCCCCTCCGTCACGAAACCTTTGGCTCCGCGTCGTCGCTCGGCACAGTTGGTGTCTCAACCATAACTTTCACCGCTTATTTCGATCGAATCGAAACTGACGCCTTTCAATTCACCATCGTCAATTCTGGTTTTACTTACATTGTCATTTTTTATATTCTCAGCTTAGCACAAGTTAAGCCGTCAGCCGGCCGCAGTTTGCATTGTTGCAGCATTTGAGCCATGTTCTTTGTTCTCGCTCGTGTCGAGCTATTTTTGCAACGTTACATGTTATTTCAGTTAATTGGGTCACATGCAAACGACTGTAGGTTTGTCGATTTCTACCGTTATTTATTAACCTTGTTACACTAGTCTAGTAATAGGAAATGTCGCTTGTAGTTGTAGGTGGTTGTTTGTTCCTCATGTTTTGAATCTAGGGTTACAAATATTTAATTGTAGTTGGCTGGGCTGGTGTAAAATCGTGAATGTGGATGTTTCATTCGTCGTTCCACTAAAAGCACTTCGTCATCATGGTAATAATCCCGTTCTAGTTTCCATACATCGCCGTTTTCCTTCGGATCTGAAGCTTGAGTAATAAAAAACAGTTGGCGTGGAATATGAAAATGTGCTGCACAAAAACAAGTTTAGAGAGTGTGCTCGGCAACGCGACGAACGTTGGTGTTTTATTTCTCGTCTAGTGTGTCCCTGACGCACCCGTACGTAGTACAGAAATAGTGGCCGCTCATATTTATCTCCGACCGACTGGTCCAGAGATTTGTTGTAGGCGTGGTTCCTGTAAGTAAACATTTATGCACTCGCTTGCAGAAAATAATAAAACCTGAATGTTATGGATTTCTTTCAGTTTTTATTGCATACGTATTGTTACGTGAAATTTGATTCCTGAAACGCGAATAAGAGCGGCTTTTGGTTTATTTATTTCAGTAAATCTAATGCACTCCCTAATTAATCTGTGCATTGGTGTTCATCTATCCAGTTGTGTCTTAATTGAGAAGCGATCTGTCTGGGCTTGTAGTTCGCAGGGGGCTTTGACGGAGGGTCGGTGAGGGTCGTTGAACCGCTAGGGCTCCGGAGTGGCGTATTTGGCGGCGGGGGCGCGGGCGCATGCCGCCGGTCGTTGACTCTTCCCAGGGGTGCACTCGGCATAGTGAACATTGATTAAGTTGCAATCCCTCTAAGATGCATGGCATGTGACAACTTAAGAGTCTAAGTTGTCGCATTGAAAATATTGGTTAGTGCAAACTCTTGATATCTGGTTGGCTGCTAATACTCATTTGCTGAACTCTGCGTCTGTAATTTAATATGTAAATTATACCGTGTACTAAACTAGGGTTAAGAACCTCTTAACTTAAGAATAAGTTGAGAGCCACCCACCACCCACCGCCACCACTGACCGTCCAAACCGTAGTTTCGAAGCGGAATTCTCATCGATTGGGTTTACCAATAGCAGCTCTAGCCCTTTTTGTGTTTAACATTCAATTAGTTGACGAAAAAAGGTAGTGCGGTGCGACAATCTTCACATTCAAGTAATGTTGTTTGTACTTGTTGAAGCGAAGGAGTAACAATAAAACGCGAAAACAGGAAGCACCTCGCTACGAAATCGTCGTCGTCGTATAAAAGCTTACCGTTGCCAATTTAAAATAAAATACTGCAGATTTGATTTGAGTACTTAACATTTAGTTTGTGGATGCGTTTGATCAAATGTGCGGTTTTATAGGTATAAAAAAATCGGCTACCGGTCAAAATGATTGTTCAGTCAGATACCGTTCTTTTGTTCGATAATTACCTGAACGGGCAAACAAAGCTAAATATTGTATTTCTCATTGATTCTTCAGAAATTATTTCTTCTTTCATATCACAATCATCGTTTCAGGCGTCAAGGGCAGGTTTATGTTCCTTTTTTTAGCACATGGTCAAATAATTAAATTCGTCCATGCTTTTTAGTAAGTAAATAATTTTGATAACGAGGTGGACGGGACTGTCTTGCGATGCGAATTGCGCGTTCGACCTGCCTAATTGGAAGCGGCGGAGTGTTTACGGCTATGTTTTCGAGGCGAGCTGGTTTCGCACGTGGCTGCTGCAGAACAACCGGGTTGTCGACCCGCGGCCTTGGGATGGGACTCAGCCCCTCAGCTCAGCCGCTGGCAACCAAGCCAAAACACACTTTGTTACATCGCCGCTACAGTTGAACCTTGAATGCACTGGAAATCTGTAAAATTTTAACAAAAACTTTGTAAAGTTTATTTTGAAGGTATCGAACGCCAACTTCCCGTGCTAAGGTAATCTTAATGTTGATCTTTACATTTTGAATAACACACTAGGTATGACTTTATCTTCGTAGGTAGGTACTGCTGCGCTGCGGGCGACAATTAAGTAAGGATATAGAAGTAAGACTTAAGATCTAACTATTTTATCCATCCAAATAAAAAATGTGTAAGTAGTAGGTATTGTATGATCCGTTTTATTCTATCTTGAACAATATTGATAAACTCAATACGTAGGTGTATATCGTTACCTAGTAGCCTAAAATAATAATTGATTAACTTTTAAATACGAGTCGAGAGGATACACGCTCCTGTTCCGAAGTCAAGGAAGGTCACGTCACGTTGGAATAACACTCCGCAGTGGCGGGGCAGCGATTCGCGTTGTTTTTTTATCGCCTCTTTCGGTCCACTCACGCGCAGTTTAACAACACAGGATCACGTGACCGAAACACTACGCTCTGGTGCATGGCAACAGCGACAGTACAGTGAATTCGACCCAAAAGTTGCAATGCAAACCGTACGTACATACATACAAATGAAATCTACCTGGTAATTCTTAAGTATTTCGTCTTATTATTTTTTGTCTCTCTATCTAGCTGCTGAGAGGCTGTGCTGCACCTGGTGTGCAAGTTGTTCGCTTTATCTTTCTTAGGGTGGGGATACGATTGAATCGACTGGACAGGTTTGTTTGAAACAGGTCGATGTGGCTCGACAAAGGTGCCTTTACCGTTTGGTTTGGCGTTTATAGATGACTTAAAGTGAGCTTGAAGTCGTAAAGCAATATTGGTTTTAATTATAACTGTCGTATTGTTTGTTTAATTCATTAATTATTAATGTTTATCAAATATCACATTATCTTATTTGTCCAACAATTCTAAACCACTCGATGAAAATTACGTTTACTGATTGCATTATTTGAAATAATTTTAATTCTTATCTATTCCCATCCCTTAAATGAGTAGCTTACTACCTAGAGCGATTGACAACATCGGCATGACACTGTATCGACCTATTGTAAATCTGAGCACCTGCCTGCCACTGACTGCACACTCATAAATCTATTAGTCCTAACGGTCCTGTTTCCTGTGTAGTCACTTTAAAAGCTTTTCGTCATATTATTATCGATCATCCGTAGTCCCTGATTTTTGTTGACTTCTCATTTTACATCAATGTTGCCACTTATTTCGTTTCATCAGATGATTTGGGCTATATCGCAAATTCAGCTCTTTTTCATCCCATTCTTATTCCTATAGCCGGAAGGTGTCATTATTAAAATAGTTTTTCGTTAGGTTACGATTACGAGTATACCCGAGGAGGTAGCCCTGTTTTAAAAGAAAAAGCAACTTTGTGTCTATCTATTTGTTGCTTCTAAACCAATTTTGATGGGTTGAATTTGGTTATACCGGTGCATAGGTTAGACTAGGCCTTAAAGGAGGACACAGGCTATTATTATTTCGGAAATTCCCCTGGGGATTTAAAATTCCACGAGGGTAAAGTCGAAGGCAAAAGCGACCTTACTTATTTGGCTCTTTTGGTCGGATTTTTCTTCCGATGGCTGGTTGTCATTTGGGTATCTGTATTATAGACTAACTAGTAAGTTCTGTTATATAGGTAAATTTAGAATGCAAGCCGAAAAAAATATTATGGGCCTTTGAAATTTGAACATTTAAAGAAAATAAAGACTAATAGTTTCTGAAATTTTCTTCCTTTTCTAAAAAGGAGTGGACACGCAAAGAAGACAGAGTCGCAGTAATAGGGATGTTGACTATTTTTTTTATCTTATGTTACATAAATTACCTCTCAAAAAAAGAAACATTGGTAAAAGAATTAATTCGCTAGCATGAAAACTGCCCGAGATATCACAGTGTGAAATGCACACAAATGGACTCGATCAAAAACGCTCCATACTAATGGCTTGCACGTTATGACGTAACGCCGTGCTTGTTTGTATGCAACGCATAGGAAATTTGTTCAGCAGCTATATTAAATATTGTGTTTATCAAAATGGTTTCTTCGACAAATTTGCTATACATTTTACGGACTAATTAATGGTATCATTTATTTTAATAAATTTTATACTTTTTAAATGGACTTGTCCACCCAACTTTGAAGGGTCATAAATCAAATAATATGCAATATATAAAACCAAGAGGTATACAAGCTACTCTAAAAGTTTAATATGTTTACGATTTTTATTAGTATTTCGTTATTTTATTCATTAGTCAACATCCCTATTGCATTGCATCGTTCGTTGCGGTCTAGCGCCAACTGAGATTTTCAAACTGCTGAAAAATTTTAAAATTCCACTGAGATTTATTTATCATACTTTCAAACGATTCAGGGAAGATTCAAGATTAGAAGATAAACATACCTAGGAGCGGTCGACCTCGTACTATTCGGACTCTAGCGGTCATCAAAGCAGTGAAGGCGCAAATCCAACGAAATCCTGTCCGCAAGCAAAAAATCTGGCTCTGTAGATGGGACTTAGCAAAATTACTGTTAAAAGGGTGTTGAATGAAGACCTAAAACTGCATGCTTATAGAAAAAAAAACACGGCTGAAGAAAATCATATTCGAAAGATGCCGGGTTTTGTTAAGGTGGTACGCGGGAAAAAAAACAGGTTTTTTTTATTTGGATGAAAAATTGTTTTATGTTGAGGAGAGTTTCATTCAACAAACAAAATTATAAAGTGTATGCACACTCTAGTGAAGAAGCGAGCAGACGCGTGCCACGTGTTCAGAGTGGTTATCACCCTTCAGCATTCATGGTTTGGCTTGGGATCTCCTTTTTGGGTCCAACCAATGATATTAAATGTAAAGATAGGTTATGCGCCAACATCATTGCTATTTAAAACAGCGTAAAGGTACTATAGATACACACATTGGCCGCTGCATGCGCATTCTCCTTCACTCCCACACGCAAAGCAGACAGCTCGCTCTTTGTACAATATGGCCGAATAAAGTAATAGAAAATACATATTTTTATTAAATACAGTACCTACTTACGTGTGAAATAAAGCATTTTTCCGATCTCTGACCGTTGCTGTATAATTTGTACATCGTCTAAAGACGCAAGTAGACATTTTTTTATGGTATTTCACAATTTTATTGCGTCTGATTGACGAGAGCCGCGTGTGTTACCGTGTCGCGAGACTGTGCATGACTAATTGAAAGTCGGGCAATTACCTGACTTTCGTCTTGCCATTGTGAAGCGCGGGTAACCTATCTTTACATTTAATATCATTGGGTCCAACGGAGGTTTTTTTTTGGAAAAATAGAGTGAAAACCTGTGCCCTCGTATACCAAAACACAGTCCTAACAAACATTGTGGAACCTCTTTCACAAAAAAGGTTCGCAAAAAGGCACTGGATTTTCCAGCAGGATTCTGCGCCGGCTCATAAGAGAAAAGTACCCAAAACTGTCTTACGATCCGTGGAATTGACTTGATGAGGATTGGCCCTCCTCCAGTCCAGACTTGAATCCCTTGGATTACAAAATATGGCAGTACCTACTTAGAGGAGAAGGTCTGCGCCAAACCCCATCGCAAGTTGGCGTCACTTAAAGCATCCTTGATTAAAGCAGTCGCTGATATTGTCATGAACGTCGTGCGTGTTTCGATTGATGAGTGGCCTCGCAGATTGAAGGCTTGTATCCAAGCAAGAGAAGGACATTTCGAATAATTTGTATGTGGTTTAAATCTGTATTTTATACCCTTTCATTTGATATATAAATGGTTTTAGTACGTAACTCATTGTGTCGTTTATTTAACTTTCCATATGTAACAAAACTTATGACCAGACTAGGTATAATCGGAAGAGTAATTTTAATAGTGTCAGTTTACAACTTTGACAAAAATAATCTGCATAGTAGGTATTAAACATTATTAAGTCTAGTCTAAACTTGAGAGGCCGAAGTTTTTGCAATTTTTTTCAAGGTGAAGTCGCATCTCGGAGCAGTGCGTAGGGCGTAGCTTCAGGTTAAATTACCCACTGGACCCTGCGTCCTGCGGTCGTTCACATCGACACTGTCCTGTCCTGGCCCTTTGCCCTGTTACGGGACACACACATCGCCCGCGATATGCGCAAACGCTCGGTTCCTAGGTATCTACAACACTATGTGACATGTGTGAGTAACAAAATGTTTATCTATCTATGCCCACTTCCCACATAATAGCCAGAATAGGTTAAGATAATAATAATCAATGCTTGGTTATAAAGACATTTTGTTCATCAGATAGGTACCTTAGTTCCAACTACCCACTACACTAGTAACATAACGTGCAGTTTTATGACATACCTCGTATCGTCATCTGCTAGGTGATTGCGTAAAGTCAATCGTATTCATTTGACAGTTCATATTGTATCATAATATATGTCATCCCATACAAAATGCAGCCGATGGAATACGATATGAACTGTCAAATGAATACGATTACCTTACGCAATTCCACCCCTGGCTTGTGTATCATAAAAAGTAGGATTGTTTCCCCTCCAATGAGTTCAATGTCATTCATTCTGGTAAAACATTGTCCATTTGCCCCATTATCTCATCACGTCTCGTGTTCTTATAATATATTTATATTTGTATAGGGTGGACAAGAAGGACGGACCCTCCCACCACGCGGGTCAAATACGGATTGGTGGGTGTTAGTTAAAGACTGCAAATGCAAATCTTAAAAAAAATTTGGTCACCCATCCCATTACCGACCCTTGCGAAAGTTGCTTAACTTCAGCTGAGACGTAAAAAAATTCAGATTTTTGGCAGTTTTATATAATCTAACTGACGTGCTGCTAACTGTACAGTACAAATCTTATTGAACAGGTACACAAAGTACCTAGGTATGTATGTACCAACCTAAATGCATTTAATAAAAAAAAGATAAAAATACTGAAGCACAAGGGCACAAGTTTAGTATTCCTCGTCGTTGGGGAACATCACTCTGACGTGAAGAGGAGTGGATTGCCTTGCCGCATAAAAAATTGTTTAAAAAAAACAAAAAATCGACTTCAAAAAACCTACCTCTAAAAAGCAAGAAATAATATTCGTAATAATAAAAACACGTCATTGAAGCCGGGTGGGTGGGGCTGGAGTTCAAATTCCTTTTTTTTTATTCTAAAAGCCACACCCGACTTCAATAGACGTGTTTTATTATATTACTAGCTTCTGCCCGCGACTTCGTCCGCGTGGATATTAGAGAAAATCCTTAGGGAACCTTAGGGTTCCCGTTCCCGTCCCCGTCAACGTCCCCGTCCCCGTTGGACTTCAAAACAAATGTCATTTTCGCAATCACCATCCCATAAAACCTCAAGAACGAAAGGGGTGGATTTTCAAAATAACAAAATATATGTTTGCCTATATTTATTTTTAGACGTGCTCCTACGAAGCTTGAAGTTGTAATGTCTATTTTATATTATTTTTCCATACAAAATTTGAAACCTTTTTTTACCCCTTTAGGTTAAATCATGTCCACCGTGTTGGGTTTCAAAATAAATGTCATTTTCGCAATCGTCATCCATATCTATTTTTAAGTTTTTTTTTACCCCATTTCATCCCCATAGGGGTTGAAATACTACAAATAACAATATACGTTGCGTTAGATTTCCATCAATATGCCGAAATTATAAATATAGCGATTTTTACTTCGAAAATTAAGGATTTTCTATACACAACTCCATCCCACTTTTCACCCCTTTAGGGGTAGAATTTTCAAAAAAGCTGAGATATATATATTAATTTTCAATCGTCAGCCTAAACACAAAATTTGAAGATCCTAACTTCGAAACTGAGGGACTTTCATACAAACTTTTTAAATTTTGAATTTTGAAAAATCCTTTCTTAGTGCACCCCTAGACCTTATAAGGAACCTACGTGCCAAATTTGGAGTCTCTTGACCCAGCGGTTTGGGCTGTGCGTTGATATGTCAGTCAGTCAGTTTCTTCTTTTATATATTTAGAAGATCATCATCATCATATCAGCCGCACGCCACCCACTGCTGGGTATAGGCCTCCCCTAACGATCTCCACGACGATCGGTCCTGCGCTGCCCGCATCCAGCGGCTTCCCGCGACCTTCACCAGATCGTCGGTCCTACCCACGGAGCGCCGTCCGGTGCGCGGTCGCCATTCCAGAACCTTTCCGCCCCAACGACCATCGGTTCTTCTCGCCATGTGTCCCGCCCATTGCCACTTCAGCTGAGCAATCCTTTGAGCGATGTCGGTTACTTTAGTTCTCTTGCGGATCTCTTCGTTTCTGATTCGATCACGCAGGGAAACGCCGAGCATGGCTCTCTCTCTCTCCATTGCACGCTGGGTGACCTTGAGCCTCCTTATGAGACCCATAGTTAGCGACCACGTTTCACTGCCGTAAGTCATCACTGGCAACACACACTGTTCATAGACTTTCGTCTTGAGACACTGAGGTAAGTCGGACGCGAAGATTTTTCGAAGCTTCCCGAATGCTGCCCACCCGAGTTGGATTCGACGAGAGATCTCTTTCTCGAAGTTGGACTTACCTAACTGGATTGCCTGTCCTAGGTACACGTAATGGTCAACAACTTCAAGTGTAGTGTTCCCAACATGAACTGGAGAGGGTACAATACAACATAGGCATTTGACATAATTTTCGTCTTATCCATGTTCATCCTGAGACCCACTCTTTGGGAGGCACTACGGAGATCTTCGAGCATTGTGGTCAGGTCTTCCATGGTCTCACTCAGCCATAAGGACTATATTATCATCGGCAAAACGAAGGTGTGTTAGGTATATATAGAAGATAGTAACGAATATTATTTCTTGCTTTTTAGAGGTAGGTTTTTTGAAGTTGGTTTTTGTTTTTTTATAATTTTGTTTAATGTAGGTACCTTTTGTGTTAGGTAGTGTAGGTATATTATTTAGGTAGAAAAATCGGCTCAGCCAAACGTGAGTTAATCGCGGAGAAACATACATACATGCGGGTCAAACTGAGAAACTCCTTTTTTTAAGTCGGTTAAAGAACTACACTTAAGATATCCCTTTTCCAACAAAATAATTATCTTATTCAGTTCATAAACAAAGAAGTTATACGACTGATCATCGAGGTAGCTAGTTCACACAAAATCATACTATTTTCGTGCTTTTTTCAAGATTACTTGAAAGTACTGAACCGATTTCAAAAGTTTAAAAAATGGGACCAACTTGGGAGTTTACCTAATGTAAAATAACGTTTGAATCATTTCAATCCGTTCAGCCGTCTTCGAGTAATCGGTGTAAAAAAAAAACGGGTCGAATTGAGTACCTACCTCCCTCCTTTTGAAGTCGGTAAAAAGACATGACTTTTTTTTTTTCTTCTACCTCAGCATTTTTTTTTATTTTGTTACGAATGTTGCCAACCTCATTAAAATCTACTAACGTAGTAGTTTCAATATACAATACAATACGGAAAAAACGCTTCTTACCGCTAATGTTCAATTACACTACAGATACCTAATAATAAACAGGTAGGTATGTAGGTTTTTGTGATCGCACCACACCACATAAGTTTTGGTTCACATTATTTGCAATTTCATAAATACTCCGCCATTTGGTTCGTCGCTCGCTGTTGTATGTAATTATGGACTGGGATGTTTTATGTTCCATTTTATAATTAATAACACAATACTTTTCCCCTACAGCGCATTCGTTAGTTTTTCAACTCACGTCTGTAAAATTAAGTAAATTAGCGAAATCGGCAAAATTTCGTTATCCTCTAGTATTTTTATCGGAAGAGTGAAAAATCTACCTATCTACTCTATCTACCTAAATCATTATCATCCTATGTAATGTGTTCATTTGATTTCGTCTCTCCGTTCGGGGACGTATAGTAAACAACTAACAAGGGAAGCCATATACGTGGTCCGGTCGGCGGCATCGCGTCGAAACTAAAAACGATTGTCATTGCTGTCAATGTGCATCAATACACGCGCGTTAATCTGAATGGCAACGCAAAGCTAATTTGTAGATGGCGCTGTGTACGTTTGTTCCTAAGACAGTAGACGTTTCGCGGTTTCGCTTGTAAACTATGGGAAAATAGGTATATGTTTTGTAGTATTTTTTACCGAAAAAGACCCATTAACCCAAAATTGATATAAAAGACTGTTCTACAATACAAGGCGTTTTTATTCATACAGCATATTTTATTCATTTTTTTCCTATGAAAGCGAATGGACTGTATAGAATGAAAGATTGAGTGTGAACAAATATTACTTATATTACAATATTATGATAAACCAACAATGAACCAAAACTACACGTCTTCACAGCTATTTTTCCTGTCAACCACTCTACTCTCTCCGTCCCGTTTGCCATAGAGAAACCATAACGTTCCGTTACATTTCCCCCATATCCAGTTTTTTCGGAAAGTAAGTGCCGACATTTTTTAGTCTATTACACAGAATTTGATCATTTTAAAGCTACCTAGAAAACGATTTTTGAAGTAAAAGTCCTTTGTTTTGATAGTTCTCGTGGAACAAGCGTACTACGTAACGCCATTTTGACAGTTGAATCGCTTCATTTGCATCAATGATCGTCATTCCGAAAAAATGACAATGGCATATGACATACATTGCTACTTTTCTTGGTATTTTTTTACCCCAAAAAGAAGTAGCAATGTATCACATTCATCTGTCAAATGAGACCGGTCGCAAGGTGGTTTCTAATGGCAGCTAATCTCAAAAGCTTAAAGCAGATGGCGCTAGTAAGTGAGTTTGGAGTCATGCTATCTGTCAAACTCCTTTTATTTCTATGTAAATATTGGGTGAATTTTGGTGTTGCACTTTTAAATGTGAAATTAATATGCCTCAGGGTTGTGTAGTGCCATTTTGCTCATCGAGAACATCGGGAGTATCGGGACACAGGTTTCCCAAAGATATACAGTTGAGAAAAAGTGGATTGTAGCTATAAGAAGACCTAAATATACGCTCACAAAAAATACACGAATTTATAAAAAACATTTTGTTGAAACAGATTACACAATGCTATTCTGTTGTAGAAAATCGTAAGTAGTGTGTATTTAATATATAAATAGTATTTAATAAACAAGCTGAAATATTCAGATTGATATTTTTTATTCAATTCTAACATAACCTCAATTTTGAACAAAATTTTTGTTTTATTTACAGCAAAGCCTAGACTTAAGAAAGATGCCGTGCCAAGCCAGTTAAATTGGACAAATAAAATCAAGATTCTGTAAAACAGAGACAAGAACGCATTACAAAACGAGCACTCAGAAAGGACTCTTTGCATTTTCCATCAGTGTCTAGTTCATCAATGCCTATCGCACCAGAGCCATGCAATGAAGTAGAGATAGAGATGAAAACTTTGGAATCAAATGAATATGAACAAAAAGAGGTGCATAATATGACAAGCACTCAGCTTATTTCATTATGTATTGAAAACTAGCACTCAGCTTAATTCATTTTGTATTGAAAACTAGCACTCAGCTTAATTCATTTTGTATTGAAAACTTGCAATCTGCCTCAAAGATTAGTGAACTCAAATTTTATACTGGATTTGATAGTTGTGAGCACTTCTGGCTTGTTTTTAATATATTACCTACCTACCTACGGTAAACCATCTCTTGTATTATCCATCTGGATGCAAAATGAATGTTCGTAAGTCAAAAATAATCGTTGATGAAAGTGTGATGGTGTTGCTTCAAAAAGACAAACTGTAACATTCGGGGATTATTATTCATGTTTACCTTTCAATGAGGTCTTCCTTTTTGCCTACTATTCTTGCATTTATTTTTGCCAATCCCTTTTTTAGTTCATTTACGGACCACGATCCGTATTTTCCCGCCATTTTTAACAAAATTAAATAACAAAACTAAAACCCCATACACACTCTATGGAGCTGTCAAAATGAGATGCCTCCACACTAGCGACCCTATCGGGAGAAAAGGCGGACATAGCTGCCATTAGATCAGTCTTTCCCAAAGTGGGCGATAACGCCCCCTTGTGGGCGCTGCAGGTCTCAAGGGGGGCGGTAAGAGACCCAGAAAGAAAATGGGGGCGTTGTGTAGAGGCGGGGGGGGGGGGATGATTTGTAATTTTATTTAGCTAGGAGGCCTCTTAAACAACGACTGCAAGAGCTCTCGACTCTCAACAACAACTTGTGAACATCAACTAATATGAATTAAAAGATTGCTCAAACTCGGTTCTATATTTCTCTCCGCGTAGTTCATATATCTGTCCTATTTTATTGAATATAGAAAAAATGAAAATCATGTCAATCGGTCGCTCCGTTTCGTAATGAAAGTAGACACAAACAAACAAATAAAAAGGCAACAGACACACTTTCGCATTTTAATAGTTATTAGTACTTGATGATTAAACGAACTTACCTTACGTGAAGTTCAATCATAATTATACGAAGGATTCGTCCGAAGATATTAGTATATTGACTACTTGTAGTATCGCTCGTATACTATCACCACTTAGCACGTTATTTTAGAGTAATAACCTAAAAAACCTATAAAGAGAAGGTTTTTACTTCAAATTGACAGATTTGACATTTCCTGTACGAGTTCTCCCCGTCACTACTTGGCGCCAACACTTCATTTAGTTCAGAGTCCAAATCGTATGATATTTCCTCAGTGGGTGAATATTGTAATTACAATTTATCAGTAGGGAGGGTGGGACTCTATACTAATATCTTCGGACGAATCCTTCGTATAATTATGATTGAACTTCACATAAGGTAAGTTCGTTTAATCATCAATTATACTTCAAATTCGTCCTTCGATATTAGTATATTGACTACTTGTAGATGTTGAGAGTTTTATACAAGTATAAGAAAAAAGGAAATATCATCTTTTGTGTCTTTTAAATTTAAAAGAATACCGTTCATATTTAATATAATCCTGAATATTTTGTTATACCTATACTATGTACATACGGTTGGAAAACTCAGTACTTATAATTATCATTAATCGAAGATAATGTGTTTGTTTAAATATCTTGGAGAGAAAGTGGAGTGTCATCGACCATCCCGTATTACGTGGAATGTCTCTAATAGCATTTCTGTTATAGCTATAAGTAGGTAATGGGTATCGGCGCACGTCGATTGCTACAATTTGGTGACGTGACAATGGACATGAATCTTTTCCACTATCAATAGATGTCAGCTTTCTAATAATATTAGATATTAGGAATTAGGTTTTACTTTATTTTTATTATTTAAAATTATCTGCAAAATTGAATAAAATCTGTAATATTTATTACTCAAATGGTGTAGGTAATATAATTCTCTTGAAATTCAAATACTTGAGATCAATTACAAAATGTTTATATTATACGCTGAGTATAAAAGCGGTTCTTCTTGAGAAAAAATAATAATTGTACGATGATTTGCGTCAAATTAAGTAGATTATGTTTTATAATTGAACTGAACAATGAATTGTTTATAATTAATTGTAAGTATTGTTCACATGGTTTTTTTTTTTTTTTGTTAATTGTATCAAAGTTGCAATAAATTAAATGAACCATATCAGGTCATTTAAACTACAAAATGTTGTGTTTGAGCAATGGAAATCTGCGCAAAAAAGTTTTTTTTTTTTTTTACCACACTTACTAAAGGTTAGCTCAATTTTGTAAATTCATTAATAATGCTGGTAAATTTGTTCTACACATCTGTGAGAAAAATGTGTTTTTTTTTTTGTCTATATATATATATATATCACAAAATATATATTGTATTAACTATATATTTTGTTGTTAAATTATCAAACCATTTTGGTGATCAAACTCTGTTCTGTCTGATAGTATTAACAGGCAGGAAATCTAATAGCATAATATAAAAAATAATGACATATATGTAAGTTTATTTGATGAATGATATGAGTTTATTTGTGCGATGAATATTTCATCCCTGAAATTGGGTATTATAAGATGTTCAAGGTTTAATTAAATCCTATTACTTTACATAAGACACTAATTATTACATGTGAACCAGTGGTACCAAGGTTCAAGGTTGTGACGGTCATGATGGCACGATCGTTACACCTCTAGTATAAGAAACTGATGGAAAATAATAAAAAAAAAAAGTTTGCCCGACTAATAGTAACATAGTCGTTTTTGGCATCCAAACTAGGAAACGAAATCATTAATATTTCAACTTATTCGACTTGTATTCGAATTTACTCAATTTTATCTAAGAAAACTGAAACTGGTTATATTTTTTTATTTAGTGATTAGATTTTTTTATTTTATTTTTTATTATTATTACTCAGTATCAGAATAATTCCGTCTAGAACTAGAAAACTCTACCCAGTAATGCGAAAAAACATGTTTTATTTAATATACAATTATAATTCATATATAAATATTATGCAATCATGACTGATTACACACACATAAGTGTCCCAGTCTACCCCTTTGTTGAGAGGCATCAGACAAAATCTATCTACAATAATATGTTGTATATACATAACCATACAATATATTTTGTGTAAGTATTGATCACATTCAATTACCATGTACAATATTATGATATCGATAAAATATCGATAATATACCAATATCTACCGGTACAATGATCTCATAAAATGGTCGTAATTTGCGTAATTTGCAAATTTGTATAAGTTTTGTCTTGAGAAAAAACGTAACTTTTCAAGCCCGAAAAAATGTGACACAACGGATACTCTATTGTTGTGCGGCCCCATGAGGCCACTCGGGGTTAAATGAATATACCATTACATTCGTAATAGAATGGAAAGTTATGAAGGTAGGTGTAAAAAAAAAATTACCGTGACCTACAAAGCAAAAAATATTCTATAGACCCACTATTATAGTACCTATGTACTTAAATATCATGTACAAAGAAATCATGATGTCTAAACACTGTCTCATAGCACAGATAATATTATACTATACTAGTTAATAGTTTTGTAAAATAGGAGCCAATGATAAGACTTTCTTTATCTTTCCATTATGGAAAGAAAGTCCCATCTTTCCATTCAATATTTCATATCCGTATTAAAACCTTAAAGGAGATAAGATCTCTTAGATATGTTTTTACAAACAATAAGCATTTATATTTTGTAATTATTATTATATTCACTTCTCAAGCTTATTATTATTTTATTAATTATTATTACTATTAATTGTATAATAGCTAGATATTATAGTTAACTATTATGTTATACATATACAGTATACATACATTCTGTTGAATGTTCAACAAAATGTGTAGTTGGCTAATGGTTAAAGGCGTCACTGTTGAGTACTACGATCTATTCTGTGAATGTAACATTATGCCTGAATTTTGATCATACTATTAGTAAAAGACTATAATATCTCTGGGTGTGATACAAAAGTGAATCTTTAATTACACACTCTCGTATAGATTTTCCACCAAAAAAATATACTTCATTATAAAAAAAAAATATAAATGGTACTTCCACACATATGACGGATATACATATAGATGAATACCGGCGCAAACGATTGTGTGGACGCACGGACCTGTGGTTGGCGACCACTGCCTGTATTTACCGAAAAACAGACAAATGCCGCACCAGCGCGCACCCTTACAAGTACTTACCCGTACGAGTGGCCTTACCCTGCGTACGATGAAGGCGAATGTAGACGAATCGATCATTGGCGAATAATTGTATTATATATATGAAACGCCGCCTATCGCCTGAAGGTCTGCTGCGGTCAACGAAACAAATCGCTCGTGTGCGTTCCTCGCCGGCGTCCTACTGTTGATATGTCGTCGGAGCTGGAGCGTGCTGCATACGTGGCTGCGTGTTTCATTCGTTGTTTTCCAGTTTGCTTATTTTTAAAAACAATGTACCTACTAATAAATAACTAAATAAATAAATTTAAAAATGTTTCATTTGAGTTCTGCGCCCGATTTACTTGCAGTCTTTACGTTGTTCAAGATATTGACTAATGGTGCATTCACTTTAGGCCCATGGCGAATGCATCAACCGTATTCGACTGAACTGTCGGTGACGGTATGTGTGAATTGCATCAGATGCACCAAATTTGACCGTATACACACATACAGGCTATAACCAAAAAACTGTCTGCCCGCGTGATGTAAAAAAATATATACACTTACTGTCTTAAACTGATATTAAAAAGGTGTTATATAAGTTTTATTAACACTTTTTCGCTAATCATTATCATTAAAATCAATTAATATTTAATTTGAAAAGAAATAGACAGGTAATTTGAATGGGCAATCCCAGCTGTACTACGGGCATGAAGGGTACAAAGGGCGCACAGTTTAGAAATAGACATACATAGTTAGTGATTTGATTAACTAGTTTTTTAAAATGCTAGTTCTACTCGCATGAAACACAGCATCTTCTAGTTCAGGTACATCTTAATTGTGCCAAAAAACACTAACTGAATTTATGGATGATAAACTAAGGAGTTTGTTATTCCATTTCATATTGAAATTTCTATCAGCAGGCTCATGTTTGAAGCTTACCTAGATTATAAAAGCTATCACATTATAGGTGTGATGTGAGGCATCAGGTATCAACTAGTTACATAACTCATTATGTGGTTCAATGAAGTTGATAGGTTTTACCTATACTGGCAGTTCTTCATTGGTTCACATTCACATTGTTTTTAACAATGATTACAATGAATTAATCATACATAATAATATTATGTCAATCTGAGAACCAATGGTACCCAAGGATATTTAAGATATCAAAATTCATACCTGATGAGCAACGCTGTTGTCGAACTGCTGCTGCGGCAGCAGCTCTAGCACAGTAGCCGCCTCGCCGGCCTGGGAGGCGGATGGCGACGGATTCGGCGGACGGCGGAGTCACCCGAGAGGTGTTAAGCAGATTGATTTTTACATTGTCGCGTCGTCACTGTCGTCATCGGCGCTTTGGGTTGCTTTGCTGTGCTTGTTACAGTTGCGTTGTTGAACCGATCTATGCGGTGAAATAATCCAATGACTATCTCGATTGCAATAGATTTTTGGTCCATGCGACAAAATAATCTTCTTTTTCATTGTAGAAATAATAGAACCTATCCATGCGGTGAAATAATCCAATGACTATCTCGATTGCAATAGATTTTTGGTTCATGCGACAAAATAATCTTCTTTTTCATTGTAGAAATAATAGAACCTATCCATGCGGTGAAATAATCCAATGACTATCTCGAGTGCAATAGATATTATTGGTTCATGCCGCAAAGTCACTGATGCCGCCGAATACTAAACCGACCTATGCGGTGAAATAGTCCGTTTGACTATTTCGATTGCAATAGATCTTTGGTTAGTAACATTACTTTTATCAGCCTTTCTTCTTTTCTTCACTAAGCATTTTTACTTAACTTTAATTTAATTTTCACTGAATATATTATATCCTAAAGAATTCTCACTTTGAGACTGTACGTGCGTTCGTGGCGAAGCACAAAAAGCGAATGAAGTGTTGGCGCCAAGTAGTGACGGGGAGAACTCGTACAGGAAATGTCAAATCTGTCAATTTGAAGTAAAAACCTTCTCTTTATAGGTTTTTTAGGTTATTACTCTAAAATAACGTGCTAAGTGGTGATAGTATACGAGCGATACTACAAGTAGTCAATATACTAATATCGAAGGACGAATTTGAAGTATAATCGTAGATATCTATCATGTTTTAACAAGTTTTTGTTAAATAACCCGAATTGTGCATTCCTGTATCAGTCGGCTGGTTCATTGAATACTTGTTCGGACTTGTTGAGTACGATTGAGCGTCGAATGAGTTAATATACATATATAGGTCACAATAATTAATTAATTTAATTTGAAGTTATAGTGGTTTTTAAATAGGTGAAATAATGGGGGCGCTAAAAAATATTTATTCTCAAAGTGGGCAGTAGACAAAATAAGTTTGGGAACCACTGCATTAGATAATCAGCCCGCTGGGCGGTTGTGAACTCCATCGTGTCGTGCGTCAGACCGTTTTCACATTATCCGATCCGGTGTCGGGCGCGGATACGATATCGGAGGAAGTAAAATGTATAAAATATGTGGCTCCGATATTCGATATCGGGCCGGACAATATGAAACATATTTCAAACATTTTACTTCCTCCAATATCGTATCGGCGCGGGGCGGGCGTCCGACACCGATATCGGATCAGATAATGTGAAAACGCTCTCACGCTCACTCCCGCTGTATGTAAACAAAGATCAATACTAGTAGTAGAATTTAGCTTCCGATACTGGTATCACTTTTCTTCAGTGACAGTTCGGCCAGCTGTAGTTGTGCGAGTGCGGAATAGATTGAAGAAAAATAACTCGTTCGTAAAGTGTTGCTCCGTCCTTGATGTGTCATCCATTTCGATAAATTCCACGAAACGAAATGTGTTGTTAAAATTCAGGAATATTGTGTCTACCTATTGAAAAGTTAATTTTTTGTCGCAATCTAAGCTGCCTTTAACACTTCAGGTGACAGTTGTTTCGTGTTAATTATTAAAATGTTTATGTAACTTAGCATTGTTCGGATCGTCGATCATGTGTATCATCTTTTGTTGCAGATAGTTTCGCAGTGAGTGTGCAGTGAATTTCGGGCATCGGTGGCAAGTCGAAGTGGTAGGTGGTGGCGAGTGGTGATGTGTTAGTTATAGTGCAGTGCAGTGGATGCTGAGGCAGAGACGTAGCGCGAGCCCTGGCATGGTGCCGGGCAGGTAGCGCGCGCGGGCGGCCTGCGCAGGCCCCACACAAGCAGCTGCGTGTGTCCCCCAGCGTCGTCTATGGCCGAGCAACACATCACACCGTCGTCGTCGCACTCTGCACTCACGAGAGAGTCCAGCAGGTTGGTACAGTATCTAAATAGTATTTATCTACCTATTAAATTAACTGCTGCTTGGACAGTTTCAGTAGCGAATCGCTTGCACATTTCATGTTTTTTCTCAAGATTTCTTAAATCTGAGTGCGTAAAGTAAAATGTGTCTCGGCCACTTTTCGCAGTTTAAGATTACAGACATTTAATAATATATATATTTCAGTTTCGAGTTGCTGAAGTACAAAAAGTTATGATTTTTGCCAGTTCAAATAACTGTTAGAAACAATAACATTTTGTACTTTAGCAACAAAAAACTGAAATATATTTTAAAATGTCTGTAATTGTATATTGCAAAAAGTGGCCGAGACACATTTATCAATTACGCGCTTAGTTTTATGAAATGTTGAGAAAACATGAAATGTGCGAGCGAGAGAGCTGCAGTCAGCGGCAAAATCGCTACGGCCTCTTAATAAAAGACATTTTCAAGAGTGATTTAAAAAAGTATTACCAAACTAGAGATATTTGTGAGTTATTATTGGTTATTGGTATAACTTTAATTACATTCATTTGAACCAGTTTGTACAAAGATAGCATTGAATATTAAATTACCTATTCCTGAATGTGTAGTTTAGTATTAATAATTTATAATTGATGCACCACATAATGACATAAAGAAGCTGAACTTTGGAAATAGGGCACCCGTAGTATCTTTCTTCTAGTTTAATTGACCGAGCGAGGGCAAAGCGTGTCCATTTCACCTTGGGCAAAAATGCTTTCGTATGTCCAGCTGCCTGTCTGTTCTCCTCTACAGGCCGCATGTCGGAGATATGAGGAAAATCATATTTCGGCTATTTAAAAAAAAAACAAAAATTCACAAACGCAAGGTCTACAATTAGTGATAGGACTCGAATCACAATTGATTCAAATGGTGCAAATGACGTTACTCCAAGCATGATTCGAATGATTATTTATGCCGATTCGAATCATCACCTGATTCGAATTAGTTGAAAGTACTGAAATATCTTTCAGTATCTACACTGTGACTGGTAGACCGAGCTCCCACTGCATGAAACCTTACCTCACAAGGTGGAACAGCAGACATGTGTTACAGCAATAGATATTACTTAGGAACACTGGATTTTAGTGGGTTGCCATCGCATATCCTGGAAGAACATATATTTTTTTTCGTTTTCGTACCGCTATTTTGACCGAAAATTACATCATGGGGTGGAAGATCAAAATGTTTGCCCATCGAAAGAGAAACATGTGGAGGTCAAAACCCGCATGGGTTGCCAGCCCCTACCCTGGCAGGTTTCAAGATCAGCCAAGTTTTATGAGGCCCAAAAATGGGGTCACTTACCTCATCAGGTGGAGAGATAAAATTGATGCAGATCGATAGCCCTAGATGTGCCGTTCATGAATATATAGGGTTGCCTGCCTTCAGCCTGGCAGTTTTTCTGGTCAGCCAACTCAAACAATCTATATCAATATCTTGTAAATACGAAATCTTGTAAAGATGCTATGATTAAGGGTATTTTTAATGCAAACCGTGATATTAAATTAGTCTACGCACTGGCAGTCTTGCGCCGTTGAAATAATAGGGTAAATGCACCAGTTATGGACATTTTTCATTGGTATCTTCAAATATTGAAAAAAGCAATGTATCTGTTTAACATCATCAGGTGGCTCGATGGAAATGATGCAGATCGATAGCCGTAGACGTGCCGTTCATGAATATATTGCCTGCCTTCAGCCTGGCAGTTTTTCTGGTCAGCCACCTCAAACTATCTATATCAATATCTCGGAATAACGAAAATGCTATGATTCAGGGTATAGTTAATAGAAACTATGATATGAAATTAAAATCTACGCACTGACAGTCTTGCGAAGTATATTATGGTGTTGAAATAATAGGGTAAATGCACCAGTTGTGGGCATTTTTCTTTGGTATCTTCAAATATTGAAAAAAAGTAATGTAACCGTTTAAGTTAAACGTAAGCTAATGAATCTAGTAAGTTATTTTACTAATTTGAACGCCAACTTTCATACAACTTTTTTTCAATAACTTACGGCGATAAATTCGGGAAAATACAGAAAATAAAAGTTATTGCTACTAAAGACTTTTTATTTCTGTGATATGTTTTGGGCCAGCGTTTTTTTTAAACTGATCACCTATTTTGCAGCTTTTAGAAAAATATCAATTCAATGTTGAGTAGAGTAGTTAATTCATAATTTATGGTTTTAGGTAACAAGTCCGAAAATTTCTCAAAAATCCAAGAACCATTACAGCTCAGTAACCATCCAGTTTTGACCCCTGGTTCACTGGGCTTAATTTGTTGCTAATGACCTCTAGTATGACCCCTTTCAAGGAATAGGTCGAATTTCCATGTCACCCTGTATATAACAGGCTGACCTACAAAAAGCGATACAAGCTTATAAAACAAATAAGACGTTATACATAAACATACACAAAGTTGTTTGTAATTACAAAAAAAAATAAAAAGTAAAAATCTAGTACTTACTTACTGCACAAACGTTAACAATATTATCTTAAAAGCGGTTCCTAACCTTTGGGTAATTAAAGTCTTTGCTAGCTTGAAAGCACAGAAATACAAAAAATAAAAAAATAAAATTAAAACCGCTCATGTAGCCAACAGAATCTGAGACAATCACTCAAAAAAGCCATTCGCTAGCATACGCCTCGCCTTCTGAAAATCAGTATTAAATAGATCAATATCAAATTTATTATTTAATTTATTGAAACTGCTACACGCACGCCACATAAATGCGTTTTGCCTGTAATTAGTAGTAGCCAACGGAAGATTGATAAGCGCATTAGATCTAAGGGTCTTTCGTGGTGGAACTATAGATATTAAAGCTAATAGTTGAAGGCAATCAATGACATTAGAATTATTATTATTATTACCTATTTCACGTACAGCGATAAACGGCATACGTACGTAATACGTAATGTACGTTTGACATACATTATTTTAAGATATGAATGATCGATTTCTAAAGTGGTGGCTCTGTGGCAGAGCACCACACGATTCTATTTAAATGACCGGCATCTGGATAGACCCCAACATGTGGGGGGGGGGGGGGTTTTGTCGATAAAATTGATTATATCTGCCTTTAAAAGCTCCAACATCGCTAACCCTATATGTATGATTCAATTTAGTCTTATATTAAAGCCAATATATTTGGTACATTGATCTTGATCGAAATCACATTGATCGAACGCTCTGTCTTAATTTTTCTTGCATGTACAAAAAACATTTGATTCATAAATATTTTTGATATGGCAACACTCCAGGAACATCGAGTACCTAATTGAAAAATGTTCCGCTATCCATATTCAGTTTTCAAAGGGCAGAAAAGTCAAGCTATGAAATGTAAAAACGTTACTGCATTTACCATAATTATTTTCCTTTTTCAAAATTAAGAAAACTAAATATAAATTTTGACTTCTGATTTGGCATTGAGCTGTCACACAACACACAAAAATAAAATATTACAAATTTTAAAGGTAAACAACTTAAGCATAAAACGCCGGGTCTCCTTTCAACCACCAACGTGGTAACACGTTGAAATTAAACGGTTACATTACTTTTTTTCAATATTTGAAGATACCAATGAAAAATGCCCACAACTGGTGCATTTACCCTATTATTTCAACACCATAATATACTTCGCAAGACTGTCAGTGCGTAGATTTTAATTTCATATCATGGTTTCTATTAACTATACCCTGAATAATAGCATTTTCGTTATTTCAAAATATTGATATAGATAGTTTGAGGTGGCTGACTAGAAAAACTGCCAGGCTGAAGGCAGGCAATATATTCATGAACGGCACGTCTACGGCTATCGATCTGCATCATTTCCATCGAGCCACCTGATGACGTTAAACAGCTACATTACTTTTTTTCAATATTTGAAGATACCAATGAAAAATGTCCATAACTGGTGCATTAACCCTATTATTTCAACGGCGCAAGACTGCCAGTGCGTAGACTAATTTAATATCACGGTTTGCATTAAAATACCCTTAATCATAGCATCTTTACAAGATTTTTCGTATTTCCAAGATATTGATATAGATTGTTTGAGTTGGCTGACCAGAAAAACTGCCAGGCTGAAGGCAGGCAACCCTATATATTCATGAACGGCACATCTAGGGCTATCGATCTGCATCAATTTTATCTCTCCACCTGATGAGGTAAGTGACCCCATTTTTGGGCCTCATAAAACTTGGCTGATCTTGAAACCTGCCAGGGTAGGGGCTGGCAACCCATGCGGGTTTTGACTTCCACATGTTTCTCTTTCGATGGGTAAACATTTTGATCTTCCACCTCATGATGTAATTTTTGGTTAAAATAGCGGTACGAAAACGAAAAAAAATATATGTTCTTCCAGGATATGCGATGGCAACCCACTAAAATCCAGTGTTCCTAAGTAATATCTATTGCTGTAACACATGTCTGCTGTTCCACCTTGTGAGGTAAGGTTTCATGCAGTGGGAGCTCGGTCTATGGGCTATGAATGAAGACTTTGTAGAGCTGCATTCGCGAACCTCAGGCTCAGATAGCAACATTTTGATGCAAGTAAAATCTGCATGACAATAACAGAAGTTTCTTGCTGAACCACATTGACGAGTTGTATTATATTAGTTTAAAAATATTTTTCTTCGAAATTTCGTCGAAAAAGTATCAAATACACAAAATATTATATTTCGCATTTGTCACATAAATTACGAAAATTTCGCATTTATCGCTTCTATTTCGTAAAAACGAAAATTACGTACCTCTAATAGGCAGTTTAATATTCATACAAAGTTTTTAATTTCTTTAACCATAATTTTAGTATTTTAAGATATTGTGTAAAAATTCTAAGATATTTTATTTTTATACAATACTAATATTTTATTTTTGTTTCAAATATTTATCTTAAGGTTAAATAATTAAAGGACATTGGGCATATTTAACCTACTTGAGGAAAGTTCGTATACAGAGTCCAAACCAGTTTTAAATTAAAGAATTCAATCCCACTTGTCAAAATATGTATTATATTTTTATGAGTGTTTCGCAGGTTGTCTGGTTCGCAATTCGTCTGGCAGACAAACTGCAAATTTTTATTCTCAATTCGTCTGGATTATGATCTTTGTATTTTTTCTTATTCGCAATTTGTCTGGTAGACGAATTAATAATAAAAATTCGCAGTTCGTCTATGATTTGTTCCGGATTCGTCATGATCCTGACTCGTCGTATTCCAGATTCGTCGGAATACAGTCGATGCCATTTTTTTTATTTGTTTTTATAAGGTCCGCATAATATTTCAACTTTCTTTTTTTCTTCTGTCCAATTCTCTGTTAAGCCGTTTCCAATCCGGCTTTCGTCCTGGCCACAGCACCGTCACTGCTCTGCTGAATGTCACTGATGACATTCGCTGGGCAATGGAAAACAGGGAGCTCAATGTCCTGGTATTACTCGACTTTAGCAGTGCCTTCAACTCTATCGATTTCGAAATTCTACTTGACACTCTTCGCTCTCTAAATGTCTCTTCTTCTGCTCTTTTATGGTTTGATTCCTATCTTCAGGGGCGCTCGCAGTGTGTCCGCCTTGATGAGTCATCATCTAATAGGTGTGTACTTACTGCTGGCGTACCTCAGGGAGGTGTTCTCTCGCCACTCCTTTTTTCTATCTTCATCAACTCTGTCACAAGAGTCATTTCCTCCAACTTCCATCTCTACGCAGACGATTTGCAGCTATACCGCCATTTTAAAATCGGTGCAGTGGACTCCGCCATATCTACAATAAATGACGACCTGAACAATATTTCCACCTGGGCTAAGCAGTATGGTCTTTTGGTTAATCCAAATAAATCTCAGGCTATCATTATTGGTAGCAAATACATGCAGATCCAAGCCCATTCCCTTCATTTGCCACTTGTGTTACTAGATAGAATTACTATCCCGTACAATAATTCCGTTAAAAATTTAGGGGTTATCCTCGATTCCAATCTTTCCTGGTCAACTCATGTCGCTGACGTCAGTCGCAAGATATACTTTTCTTTTCACTCCCTCAAATGTCTCCAAAGCTTTTTACCCTTGCCCACTAAAATCTCTCTTGCTCAGTCACTCATTCTACCTCTTCTCGATTATGCTGATGTCTGCTACTTAGACGCCACCGAGCTACTACTAAACAAACTTGAGCGCCTCCAAAATCTTGCCATTCGCTTCATTTTTGGTCTTAGCAAGTACGACCACGTTTCAATGTATCGTAAGGAACTCAAGTGGCTTCCAATACGCCTGCGCAGGAATGTTAGGATCCTTTGTCTCCTTTTCAATGTTCTTTTCAACTCTTCTTATCCATCCTACCTCCGCGATCGTTTTTCCTTCTTACACCCGCCTAATACCCCGTGCAGATCGCATCTTAAATCCCTTCTTAAATTCCCCACCCATAGTTCCGACTTCGCTTCTTATTCCTTCTCCGTGCACGCCGCTCGTCTCTGGAATTCATTGCCGGCCGAGATAAGAGATTGTCGCACGATATCTCTCTTCAAAAAACGTTTGAAGGAGTATTATTTATCTTCCTGTTCTTAACACTGTCGAATTCTTTTCTGCTTTGCAACTTTCTTCTTATTTTTAGTATGTTTAGTATATGTATTAAATATTTTATCTATGTGTAAGTATATTATATTATCTATGTTATATATAATATATGTATATAGGTATAAGTTTTTGTAAGTACCTACTTCGAGATACACACAGACTGCCCTTCTCAATGTTCTTTCCTGTCCCGGGCCAGCTGGAAGAAATTTCAATATGAAATAAGCTGTGCCCTTGTACTACTCTTCTGTCCATTATTTTTTTTTTCATGTAAAAATTGTGTGTGTACTAAATAAATAAAATACATGACATTTTTAGACGGACGAACTGATAAAAAAAATTTGCAGTTTGTCTGGCAGACGAACTGCTAATTTAAAAAAGAAACTAGACGAATTGTAGAATATAGACAAATTGCGAACCAGAAAACCTGTGAAACACTCATTTTTATGTACTGACCGACAGAAAAAAGTTATTTTACAGTATGGTATGTGTGTGAGTATATGTTTAATGTTTTAAACTTTGAGTAGTATTTAATTATAATAAACCTTCTTCAGACTTTAATTCGTATTAAAAATTGTTGTAATTAGCAGTTGTTCGTTAGTCTGTTTGCCCATTGGCAAAGGCCTCCTCCATTTGGCGCCACGCATTCCTATCTACGGCCTCTCTGGTCCACGCTGAACCCGCTACGGCCCTTATCTCATCAACCCATCTTTTGTGTGGTCTTCCACGTTTCCTTTTGCCATTTCTTGGGTACCAGTACATCATCGTTTTGCTCCATTTATCTCTGCCTCTCACTGTATGTCCCGTCCACTGCTATTTCAGTGCTTTTACTGTGTAGGTTATGTCTTTAGTTTTTATTCGACTCTTGATACTATCCATTGATACTCTATCTGACAGTTTTATCCCCAACATGTTTCTTTTCATAGAGTTCTGACAAGTTTCCAATCTTCTGGTGTGTGCTTTAGTTAGGGCCCAGGTTTGGCATCCGTAAGTAAGAATGGGCAGTACACAAATGTTGAACAGTTTCTGTTTAGTATTGACATTCACGGCAGGATTTTTCAGTATTTCTTTTAGACTCCAAAATCTTTTCCAGGCCTTACCGATTCTGGTTTCTATTTCTTTTGTTGTGAGGTCTGTTGGAGATATCAGCTGTCCCAAATAAATATATTCATTCACATAATCAATTTGGTTGTTATTTACATAAATGGGTTCCGGTTTTCCGTTTGTCATGGCTTTTGTTTTCTGAGCGTTCATGGTTAACCCAACTTTCTGGCTTTCTAGGTCCAGTTGAATGAGCATTGTCTGGAGGTCGTTCTTTGATGTCGAGAAGATAATTAAGTCATCCGCGAACCTCAGATGTGACAGGTATTCTCCATTGATAGAAATTCCACGCCCTTCCCAATCTAATCCTCTGAAGACTTCTTCTAGGACTGCTGTGAAAAGTTTTGGTGACAACGGATCACCCTGTCGTACCCCTCTCTGTATGTTTATTACATTACCTTCTTTTTCCAGCTTGATTTTGGCTGAGCTGTTTTTATAGATGTTTCTTATTACTCTGATGTATTTGTCTTCTACTCTCTGGTTTCTTAATGCTTTCCAAATTGTTTCATGATCGAGGGAATCGAACGCCTTGCTGTAATCAATGAAGCAGCAATAAAATTCAGCACTGTATTCTTGATACTTCTCGAATAGTTGTTTGACAACATAGATGTGGTCAAGAGTAGAGTATCCACTCCTGAAGCCAGCTTGTTCTCTTGGTTGGTTTTCATCTAAAATTTTTGTTACACGTGCCAGGATCATTTTTGAAAAAACTTTGTAGATGTTCGACATCAAGCTTATTGGTCTGTAATTGTTTATATTATTTTTGTCACCTTTCTTATGTAGTAATGTTATAGTCGAAGTTGTCCATTGGGTAGGTAATGTAGGTATTGAATCGCTCTTTATAACGTCGTTGAATAAATAAGTTAGTATGGGTGCAATAAGATCTATATTTTGGAGGAGGAATCTGTTGTCAATGCCATCAGAGCCAGGGGCTTTGTCTATCTTTTGTGATTTTATTGCTTTCTCTACCTCACTACACATTATTTCTGGTACCTCATCCTTTCTCGACAAGTCTGTTGGTGGTGATGAGCTATGACTTGAATACAAATCTCGAAAGAAATCCGTTGCTACTGCTATGATTTCTGGTCTTCTTGTCTTACATTTACTTGTTCTGTCTTTTAAGTTAGGTATCCAGTCTTTTTTATATGTTAATTGTTTATATATAGTATAAATTCCCATTTGGGTATCAAAAATACTGAATACTGCATACTAGCGTACTGAAATACAAAGTGGGCGACTACAAAAATTGAAAATGGGTGACTTTAAAACATAATTCATAATTCGACTTTAAAACATAATTCATAATAATAATGGTTTACTATTTAAGTATCCCAGTAACAGTCGCTCTTTATTATTTCCAGTCACCCAATGAGGATCAGTAACGATTTTTGTTTAGTGGCCTATCAGAATACACCACATGATTAACTGTGAAGAAATTTTTGCGATATCTCTAAAACCTGAGAAGTTATATGAGCTAAAACACTGTTATTTTGGGGGGTCCTTATGACGTCATCGCGACATAAGCGAACCTTATGCCGTATGTGATAAAGCACATATTGCATTGAGCTTGGCATTTCCTTCAAACCTTTAATAACTCGACCATTTCTAAACGGATTTCAAAAAGTATTTTACTAAGTTTCATAGCTATTAATGTGATTTTATATTATATCAATAAAACTATAGGATTCAAACCTGTTACTGATCCTCATTAAAAATATGCCATTTAAACTTTTGTTAATAAAACAGAAGTTTTTACTTTCAAAAGAGTGAGGAAGACATAGAAAGACGAGTAAAGAAAGGAAATGCAGTGAATGGTGCCATACACTCGATTATGAGTAGCCAAATCGTATCTACAAAGGCGCGAATGGCTATTCATAACGGAGTGCTGGTGCCGACACTGATGTATGGAAGTGAATCTTGGGTATGGCAGAAGAAGAATGAAAGCAGAATAAATGCAGTAGAGATGCGTTCGGTGAGGAAAACATGTGGAGTCAAATTGAGTGATAGAGTGAGCAATAATGTGATTCGTGAAAGGTGTGGTCTGAAAGATGATATAGTGACAAGAATTGAGAAAGGAATGCTCCGGTGGTTTGGTCACTTAGAGAGGATGAATGAAAGGCGAATCACGAAAGAGATATATTGTGCGAATGTGGAAGGAACGATTGCGCAAGGACGTCCCAGAAAAACCTACGCGGACCAAATAGAGGTTTTGATGAAAAAGGCTGGTGTACGTAGTGACAAAAACCGCAGGGCATGTATGAAAAGATTGATGGATGTTAATGAAGCGAAAGAAGTGTGCAAGGATCGTAGCAGGTGGCGATCCATAGTCTCTGCCTACCCCCATGGGAAACAGGCGTGAGTATATGTATGTATGTATGTATTGTGAAAATGTGTGATACAAGCATAATGAACGTTTGTATGTCTTTATTTATTTATTATATTCTATCAAGAGCAAGAATGCGACCCATACTGAGTAGCAGATACATTTATCTACATACCTAGCCCTATTTCGTTTGTGTACGCCATAGGTCAAATGCCGGAACAAAATGCCCAATGACCTTTACGATATTGTTATTGATTCGAGTAATCGTATCAAATTGATTGATTGATTCAAATCATCTTCTTCTTCTTCTTATCAGTGCAGGCGGTTTCCGCAACTCGACGTCTATTGCGCCTATTTTGCGTTGGAGGATGTGCGGCCGGATCTCTCCAGCCAGCCCAGCTCGGCCAGGAACGCTCCAAGGGCTTTCACATTCGTGATCGCTTCCTGGACGCTGCCCGGCGAGCCGAGGTACCTCGCCCGGTAGGGGGCCACCCCTTTGCACTCCAGCAGTACGTGGGCGGCTGTTTCCTCTTCCTCCATGCATCCTCTGCATAGAGGACTGTCCGTGACACCTAATTTAAAAAGATGACTGTTAAATTGTCCATGACCAGTAATAGCACCTGTTACCAGTTCCAGTTCTGTTGGTGTAAATCTATGGTGCGTTCACGGATCTTACTTGCAAACCAACTTGTCGGGATAGGCGCTATCGGCTCGGGGCCAACAGGCGTCGAACCAGATGCGCGTCTAGCCTGTTCGTCGGCTGCATCGTTTCCCCGTGATCCACTGTGACCTTTGATCCATTGGATAGTAATAGTATTAAGTGCACCTACTGTATTTAAGGCATGATGACACTCAAGTAAAAGGCTCGATGTGATGCGACTGGAAAGCCTGTAGGACGGATTTGCTGTCAGAGAGAATTAAAATGTCGCGGTCTTTTACCTCCCTTGTTTTGATTGCCCAAGCCGCCATTGTAATGTCCACGCACTCGGCCTGAAAGACCGTGTTGTGTGAGCTTAAGGGGAATGCAATTTGTATGTTTAGGAGAAAACACCCGACCCTGTGCCCGATGAGGTCTTGGAGCCGTCAGTGTAAATCAGGAGAGCCCTGTGTTTTTTCTTAGAGCAGGGGCCGTATTATGACCTCTTATTTCCTGGCAGTTTTCTGACTGGTTATCAATCTATCTCTTTTATTTGGTATACAGCGAGAAAGAGATTTTACTATAGCAATTCATAAACCTGGCAAGTTTTAAGAGGTTGTAATACCCCCCCTGATGTCGTCTATCAGGTGTATTCTATATTTTTTGTCAAAAATGAAGGTTGACTTAACTTTGTCGCATACTGCTTCAAAAAGGGGGGTTGTTAGCCAGTCCTCCAGTAGTCCTCTGAGATGTTTTACCCTCTCAAATTTTAGAGATCCCAGTTAGTCTTAACGCTGTTTTGGCTGCCTCCTGTTGAATGTGGAGATGCAGTGGTGTTAGGTTCAGCATTACCTCTAGAGCAGCTGTGGGAGCTGTGCTCACAGGTCACCATTTTAGCCGCATGTTACCCACTGCTACCTAGGTCTAGATATAGGCCCCAGACAAATATCAGAGAGTATGACATCTGTAGCCCATTCGACAGGTGGAATCAATTCCACATTAAATTTCCAATAATTTTGAGAAAAATATTTTTTACCCAACACTTACCGTGATACAGAAGTTCTAAATATGTGGAACAAAAGAGATCATGCCTTTGGACTTCATCTGTCGCGTGCCACTGCAGCTATCCGCTCGGCAAAATCTGCCAGCGTTGCTGCTGAGAGCAATAGTTAATATTAATATTTTCACGAATGAAAATTTAAAGAAATTTAATGCTCTACAATGTTGTTGTCAACGCTTTTCCCGAAAAAAGCATGGTTTAGAAGATGTTAGATCTAAAAAGAGTTCGTAATTTCCGAGGTTTCTGCCCCCCCCTAAGTTTCCACATGCTCCTCGAGGTCAAAAACTCAGATTCCACACCCTACACCATCCCCAAAAGCGGACCTAAGTTTCCACATGCTCCTCGAGGTCAAAAACTCAGATTTCACACCCGTCGCAAGCGGACCATTCTTGTATTCTGAGTGTGTGTCAATAAAGTTTTTTCTTTCTTTTTGGAAATTAGGTTTACAATTACTCAACAGTATGTAAAGGACTTGACTCAGACATTACTGAGTATTTGGTGATATAATATTTTAAATATGTCACCATCACCATCTGACTATGGTCAGTAGTAAAGTAACTAATTACTAATCAAAACAATATCTTTTACAGGTCTTCTCCTAGCAGGGTGGTGGGCGGTCGGTGGTTGCGTCAGGTGCGTCAAGTTAGCCACAGCCGTCGGACTCGACGTAACGTGACGTCGCCCCTACCGCGCTCCACCAGCCGGCACTCGTCCGGACGCGCCGACAACGAACCGCAACCGCACGTCGAATTGCGGAGGAGTTCCAGGCTCGTCAACTCATTACCCAGATCCGACTATTCCATCACCGAGCGCTGGTCTTACGGCGCCGACGTATACGAGACGCGCTGCGACGCCGCTGATTTCAAAAGTGGAGACACGGATAAACCTTCCACTAGTGCGCACACGAAACGCGGGCGGACTTCCTCGCATTCGCATGACAGGAAGAAACGCAAAAGCCATTCCATATCAAATAGCAATAGCACTGAAGAGTGCGTCGCATATTGCACACGCTCACGGACTGCTACTCTTAAATCTACTAAGAGTGCTTGTGAGCATTTACCGAACAGTTTGATAATACACACGCCATCACAGTTATCAGTTAACCAGGACAATACAGACATTGTAACACCAAAGTTACCGGTTAATAATTCTGAAGGTGGTTTGCTACCTCTCGAGGATAGGGATTTTGCTTACTCACCTTTTAGCTCTTCGACAGTAACAGAGTTACTCGACTCTGATTATTCTGTATATAGTCCAACAACAAGCAGAAGGAAAGGTAAAAAAAGGAAGAGGTCCTCACATCGTTCCTTATCAAGTAGGAAAAGTAGTTGCTTGCTTAACTTAGAGGAGTGTAAAAAGAAATTTAAAATAGATCCTCATTGTAGTAGAGATTTACCAGATACAACCAGAGAAGTCCTTGGAGACGGTAGGATTCCTAAACAAGAGACTGACCAAGTACATCCAGCAAAAGGGTCACAGAGTGCGTGCGCATATTCGTTACGAAATAGAAATATTCGTGACCTTGGACCATCTACCTCAACAGTTATTTGTGATAATTCAGGTAATTCTATTACAGATTCTAATCATGCTTGCTTGATAATTTTACAATTAGATTATTGGAAACATGGCCAAAATGTATAGGTTAGGTGTTACAAGTTTTCTTACCAACCAAATAATTACGCTTTTCACTTTTTTGTTGTAACTTAACTACCTATTGTTTTGGAATGACTGAACAAAACAGATTAAGTTATTTACACAATAATAATGAGTGATGACAAAATTTAAATAAAAATATTGGGTTTGTATTGTTGTACAATCACAATGCTTTTTATTGAACAACATATAGGTACTGCTTATCAATCGTTATCATGTGTATCAAGTGCAGTCGTTCACTGTAGATAATGCTACATACATTCAGCCATGTTTGTAATATATTACAGCGAGGCCGTCAACGAGCGACGTGGTAAATAACCAAGCTTTAATAGAACGCAAAAGCACTACAGATACATACGGAACGGCTGTAACCCCTCCACCTTTTCAAGATATACAAGGTAATGAATTCACAAATTGCTTTTCTTTTCTATTTCTATGTTTTCTATAATTTGAAGAAGCATAATGTCAAAAATATCCCTAAAATTCTGTTTATTGACTTATTTGTTACTTGTCCTCTTTCTTTGTTTGACATATTTGAAAGACACGTAATGCTGTGTGATTGATTCATCAGCTTTGTAACTTTCATAAAACGATGATACTTTCTTACAGAAGCAAGTTCATCGAGAGCGCATAGTGCCGCCAGCAAGCTTCTCATCGTCCCGAGAGACCTTCCCTATTTACGTCAAACTAACGCACGGAGGGTAAGAATAATTTTACAGTTCAAAAATGTTGCATTAGGCCCTCCGCTGTGTCAAGCAGGATCCCGCCGCGGGTACACGGCGCGGGAATGTAGATTGCTGGTTTTTGACGGACAGATGCTTGCGCGTGCATGAGTAAGCTCTAATCTATGTCGCCCCGCGCGCGTGTTCCGCTTAACACAGCGGAGAGCCTTATAAGTAAGATAATAACTGAGCCAAAACATTGAATTGCTTGAAGCACTTATTACCAATGCACTATTCATTAATACATTTGTTTCTACTATACTTACTTACACAGCTGATTGTATCGTTAATCGAAACGTCATATCGATGGCCAAAATATCTTCAGTAGTGATTTGGTCTACCACTTGTCAATATGATTTTGCTTTTAATTATAATTTTGTTGTGAGAATATGACAAATAAACGAGTTTAATTCTAAGTAAGTTTGTATCAATTTGATAGTGATGCTTGCTGTGCGCAAGGTTTACCTCTCTATAAATAAATGAGGTAAATGTACTCATATAATAGTTTGCTAGATTACAGACATTGTGATAAAGTGCAGCAGTTCATAAAAGAATATATTATAGCATTACGGTCGTTTAGTTACATTTTTGTGTGTGTGTGTGTGTGTGTGTTTGTGTGTGTGAGTTCTGTCATTATAATATGCACTCCCGATTTCATGCACAGAACGCACTTAAAAATGCGTATACGCATATGAATAGACAAACTGACTTGATAATGTAAAAGAGGCTGTGTCATCCTTCGATTATAACTTAAGAGCGCCCGCACATTGAGCCACTAGTCACTAAACGCGACCACAAGCTATAAAGACGAGTTGTTTCATATACTTTGTATAGTATCGGCATAAACCAAGCGTTCGAGTGGCCGCGTTCGTGCCACAAACTGCGGGAGTCGCCCGCGCTCGCTACTTGTGGCCGGGTTTTGTCGCTGGCATCGCGCGCACACTCGGCCACAGTAGCCGGCTTCTTCCCGGGGCGGCGGCCACTAAGCCACTGGCGGCTGCGATTGGTGGCTGCGTCTAGTGGCTTGACTGAGCCACTAGTGGCCGCGACTAGTGGCTCAATGTGCGGAGGGTCAAAATGTAAATCTTTTTCTGCATACGCAGAGTCTCGCTGCTGCTGCGACGGGGGCTACCCTGGGCGCTTGCTTGACGAGGGGAGCTAGTAGCACTTCGCAGCGCCAGAGGCAGGACTCTTCTTCCAAGAGACAAGTAATATTTTTTATTAATTTTGCTTTCATACCAACATAAACATTGTGAATTAAAGAGAATTATTTATAGTATATAAGGTATAATTCAAATTACTTTAAATCAAATATACCGGGTGTAACAAGACCCTCAACAAAGCCGAGGTTTACGAATTCTGTCCATCATCAGGACACTGTCTATTCAAAATTATTGCTGGGGAACGACGAGGGTGGTGTCTCTGGTTTCCTAAGATGACGGTGCCGTCAAATGGCGGCCGTAATATAGTGGTTAATGACGTCTCAAGAACGTTTTCTATATAATCAACGTTTATATAATCACGCAGTGTATTGTTTACATAAACAACGTTCTAGTAACGTCATTCTCCGGTATATTACGGCCGCTATATGACGGCACCGTTATTTTCGACGACCTCCATGGTCGAGTGCAGAGATGTAAATTATTTGAAATACAAGTATTTAAAATACAAAATACCTATTTGTATTTTGTATTTGAAATACTTTTTTTCAAAATGTATTTAGTATTTTATTTGAAATACTTTTTAAAACGTAATTAGTATTTGTAAAATACAAATTACTTTCTATGTAAATGTCAAGTCAATGTCAAACAAAACAAAACAACCAATCATAGACCTAGGTAATTTGTCATGTCAATGTCACTGCCAAACAAAAAACCAATTATGAAGCTCGGTAATTTGACATTTATTTATGTCAATGGATTCCAGCAGACCAATCGCTAAGGAAACGATCACCAAAGCATACATTTTAACCATGGACAGTAATTTGTTTAGTTTTATTACTTTCCATGCTTAAAATGTACTCTATGGCGATCAATGATAGCTATTAGTCAATGCACCCAATATTACTGTTAAACAAAAAACTATCTACCTACTTTCTATCTATATAGGCATTGTATGCAGCTAGCTACATACAATACATTGCATATTATATTGCAAGTATTGCGACTAATTGCTAAAAAGAGAACACTAGGCAGGCGTGAGCTACGTTAGCCACGTATTTTGTATTTTGTACATACTTTTTTAAAAAGTATTTTGTATTTGTATTTGAAATACAAAAAAATGACAAGTATTTGTATTTTGTATTTAAATACTTTTAATAAAGTATTTTGCACATCTCTGGTCGAGTGGTTTGTACACGGGTTTTCAAGGTGTCGCCATCTCTTCAGATGGCAATGTTTGTGATGTATAGTATTGATATTTTAGGAAACCCAAGGTTTATGGTGTTGTTGTGTTGTGGTGTAGGTACCTGGTGGCGAAAGCGCGGGCAGCAGCGCGTCGGGCGGGCGGCGGGCGCGGGCGCGCGACATGCCGCAGCCGCAGCCGGCGGCCACGCGGCGGGACAAGCGAGGTGACTACCATGGGGACTTATCTGGGCAGTTCCAAAATTATTCATACGCATAGAGTACATACGCCTCGAGCACTTCCAAAAGTATCCAATCAGGGGCCGTACCGGCTAACTTTTCGAACTTCGGTGGATCTGCCGAGCTTCAACTTAAAACAGAGAAATCAAAGTAAAGGAATTTCGTATTGTACTATTTGTCTAAGTTATTTGGAAGATATCGATGTTCGTGTGATATCATGAATTGGGGTTCACCATTTTGACCCAATTGAGGCTCAATTTATCTGTTTTAATTTGAAACCCGGTAGACTTTTCGAAGTTCGATGCGTTAGCCGGTACGGCCCCAGACAGCCCCCATGGCTGGAGTGGAGACCTGTCAAGATTAAGCCTCATTACTATGCTCACTTCTTTTACGGCAGTTTCTAATTACATACGCTTAGCAAGCAACCAAAATGATAAGTTTGTATGAAGAGAAGATTTAAAATTTCCCCAAACACGATTTCTTTGTTCACCAAAATGATACGTTTTGTATGAAATAAGATTTTCTTTTTCCCCAATCATTAATTTTTTTCTCAAAATTGCAAATAAAACCCAATCTTTGGTAGATTGGTTTTTTTTGCAATTTTGCCCTGCTTGTGTCCTACCTCTGTAAGTTAAGGCAACAGACAGTGTATCTGCACACACTGAGGCTGGGTTAGTTACTAGCCGACTGTTTCTGTTTTTGAAAGAAATAATTTTTAAAATGTATTTTTTATTTCCGTGACTCATGTATATTCCATTACTCACAGGCAAAAGCAGTCTGGGTTCGTGTGCCAGCACTGGTGGTGCGTCCAGCCGGTCTCACCCCCAGCCATTAACCACGGTAATGTTCATGAGAATTATTAACTCGCTTGTATTTTTTTAATACACAACGGGACAGTGCTTGGCCTTCACCTCACCTGATGTTAAATGACGATAAGGCCGAAAGAGTAAGCGCACTACACCCGGAATCCTCACCACTGAGGAACTGGCTATCTTACATCTAACTGCCGGAACACATCAATTTTTAAATTGTTATAGGTAAGATGGTGGTAGCTAGCCATGCGGACTTGAAATAATCGTATATCTTACTGAATAAGGTTTAATATTGATTGTATTTTGTTCAGGGTGCCGTGGCATCTACGTCTTCCACACCGCCGGCGTCAGCTTCAGCCGCCATCATGCCTGACAATGTCTCTACAGACTCAAAAGTCAAGAGCAAAGGTAAAGGAGACTAAACACTCATTTATTTTTTCACTTCATTCTTTCAATAAAATCAAACCCAAAGGCGCAGAGAGCGCAATTATTACATTTTATTATTAAGGCGCTGTAGTTAGTGAAACTAGCGCCGCCACTACATTTATTTTTATTACTCGTAAACCAAGTCAATATTTAAAAAAAGCTCATGTAATAATCTCTTAAATTGTCTCTAATATTTTTTGAATAACTCTTCAACAGTTATCATTCATTCTGTAAGTTTTAAAATCCATTTTAGCTCAAAGTGGCCACTTTTGGCGATTCATTCATTCAGTCGGCGTCCATTGCTTCATTTACCATCAGCCCACACAAACTACCGTCATAACACCTTTATGTTGCGTGGCTGCGAAACTTATAATAGGTATAGTAGCGAACTTGACTTCGACTTATTTATGACAAGCCCGGCGACTATCAGGCGAACTGTAAACTTGCATTACTTTCGGCAGCAATTCTGTGTGGGTGCTCAACAATAACAATATTGTGCAATAACAATAGCAACATATTACTTTTTAGTTTTTATTATTTTTTCTAACGTCACTGTTTTATTACACACGTTGCATACACGTTGTCAGGGGTACAGAGAAGGATATAGGGTACCAGTTTTCAGGGTATTTTTTATATTGAATATGGTTAAGATAATTAATTTAATAGAAAAAAAAGCGACTCGGTAGCATAATTGGTCATTGCATTGGGCCGGAATCCCAAGGGTGCGGGTTCGAATCCCGTCTGAGCTGCTACGGGTGAGTAGATTTTTTCTAGTATCACTTCTATTAAATTATCTTAGTATAAAAATAGCATTGCCAATGCCTAAAATCTTAAAATTCAATAATTTAATATGGTTATTCCACCAGCGGCAGCGTCGGCGGAGGATTGTGCCGGCGGGGCGGGCGGCGTGAGCGGGCTGGGCTTGGGCGCGGTGGGGGGCGCAGGGGCGGGGCTGGGGGCGGGCGCGGAGGAGTCCTCCTCGGAGGAGGGTGAGGTGGGGCGGCTGCAGGCGCTGCTGGAGGCGCGCGGCCTGCCCCCGCACCTGCTGGGCGCGCTGGGCCCGAGAATGCAGCATCTGCTGCATAGGACTGTCACCGCTAACTCGGGTGAGGCGCCATATCTATCCACAGGTGTAAAACGATTTTCTCTACATAATGTTGTGTTTTTTAACAGCTACACTATGGCCAGTCTTGAGAATGATTTTCGCTACATCATTGATCATTTTGATTGTGTGATTTTTCTCTTGAGCCTTTTGGGGCTGGGTTCTTACCATAGCCTCTTAGCCCTCTTACGCACTAGCGGTCAACCGTGGAGGCTGCCAACTGCGCGCCTCTATTGTAGTATAAAATTTTGTAGCGTTTATAACTTCCAAGTGCGTACGATCACGTGTTAAAATAGGAAAGGAAAAGCCCCCGTGGTGAACAGCCAGTGCGTAAGACCTTGATATGTAAGGGTTTAATGCTCCTTTAGCGCCGTCTCTGTCTGTCCAACTTATCAAATTAATATTATTTCTACTATTTTGCATCCATTAATAATGAATAACCTTCCAGCGGCGTCCAAAGCCGGGCAGCTGCTGGCGGGGCTGCAGGCGACGGGCGACGAGGGGCAGCAGCTGCAGGCCGTCATAGAGATGTGCCAGCTGCTGGTGATGGGCAACGAGGACACGCTGGCCGGCTTCCCCGTGCGCCAGGTGGTGCCCGCGCTCGTCAACCTGCTCGCCGCCGAACACAACTTCGATATGGTCAGTTTTTTTCACAGTGCAGAGCAAAGTGCTATTAAAGCGCAAATGAGTTTTTAATCATGTCCGGTGCTATTTAAAACGAACCATAGATCCTAGATATGACGTATCGTAAAACAAACGTTTTCGAATGTTCGCACTTCGCAACCGGCCACACTGCGCGCTAGCAGCCTCGATACCTGCCAGGCGACTAGCCTAGCATGTATCGTAGGTGCGAGGCTTACAAGCAAAGACCATGAGACCAAGACCTATCCTAGCGACTCGCCTTCCAGCGTGGTCACCGTGTATCTTAGCAAGTAACATTCAGTTGTAATATAGGTATTAATTTAAATATGAATTGTGTGCGTCTTCATCGGTGGCGTGGTAGATCAGAGTTCGCTCTCTGTTCTACCGCTAGTGAGGGTTTGGCTGGCGCCAGTGTCGCGCTGTCGTGGAAGGTCGGCTGCCGCCGCCGATCGTCGAGTCGATTTCCCCCGCGCCTGCGGATGGCATATGCATAGACAGACGTAGTGGACCATAAAGTTAATATACCAACGGAATAGAGGAACAAAGGGCTGAGCAAGCAAGATGTCACTAATTGACAACACGGTGTGATAAAAAGAGATGCGTGATGCGACGTGATAGAACTCTTTTTCGCAACTGATGTCTGCATTTATCGGCACGCTGAAAATTTGAGTTCTGCGAATATTTCAGATTTTTCGTGAAATCGTGGACATTTTTGCGAAATAGTGTTTCAGAAACATGGTGACCTGTTCAGTGATTGATTGTTGTACAACACAGCGAAATAACCCTGGAAAATGTTCATTTCACAGGTAAATTATTCCAAATCGACGCCGCCTTACTTTGGGTTTATTTTTGCCAATGCGCTTCGAATTTTTTGCACTGAGCGTGATTATTCTCTTCTGTTAACATTTATTTTTGTAAAAAGCAAACATCGACTAGACATAATGCAAAATTTACGAATATTTTGTGTAAAGAAATAATTTTCATTTTACACTAGGGCTGCATTAAGTTATCGATATTTTTTGTCATATCACGCGGTAAACGAATATGTTTCACTGTTGTAAAAGTACCTACCTATATGATGTTTCGATATTAATCAGCTGGGAATGTAATCCCATTTAAGATACTTAAGTCGATCCATAGGTATCAGTTTCTGACTATTAGAATACCATCATAAGTAAGTAACTTTCAGATTTCCTACCAACTTAGAAACAAAAAATGCATGGCTTTCATTAATTGGCCGTTCAAACTGCACTCCAAAGAAAAATTCAAGTCTGTGCAGTAAACATTTTGAGGAAAAAGATACGAGGGGCTAGGCGGATGTTGAATAATTCAGCCTAAATTCGAAATTTTAAGATCCTAATTTTGAAACTGGCGGACTTTCATACAAACTTTCATCCCCTATTTTACCTGCTTACACTGTATAAGGTAGCTATATGCAAAACTTTGTCTCTAGGTTCAGCCGTTTGGGCTGTACATTGATATATCAGTCAGTAAGTCAGGACTTTGAATTTTATGTACAGGGTCATTTTGTATTCACCATCCAAATTTTGAAGATGCGTTCAGTCCATAAAACTGAACAACTTTCTCTAAGGAACACATGGCCAAATATATAAAAAAAAACGACTATCCATACAAATTAAAGAGATCACGTGATCAATTTAGTATGGGATGACCAAAATTTTGTGGCGAAATTCGACACATGTTTCTTAGAGAAAGTTGTTTAGTTTCATGGACTGAACATATCCTTAAAATTTGGATGGTAAGTTCAAAATGACCCGATATAAATAGCCACCCGCCCCCGCGTCGGCGTCGCTTCGGTGTAGTGTGGAATTTGACACAATGTGTTATACACTAACGGCCGCCCGCGGTTTCACCGCGTGGTTCCTGTTCCCGTGGGAATATCGGGATAAACATTTTAGGCTATCTTCTTTCTGTGTGCTAAATTTCAACCATATCCGTTCAGTAGTTTTTGCGTGATTGAGGAACAAACATTCAAACGCACAAACTTTCACATTTTATAATATTAGTAGGATAGGACTATACCTTTCTCTTGCATCACTATCTATTAAAAAAACGCATCAAAATCCGTTGCGTAGTTATAAAGATCTAAGCATACATAGGGACAGACAGCGGGAAGCTACTTTGTTTTATAATATGTAGTGATAGTGGATATTGATTTTAAATATCTTTGATCTTTTTTTTGTTAAATAAATTATTTTAAATATCTTTGATCTTTTTTTTGTTAAATAATTTTTTTTTAATATTTGATCTTTTTTTTGTTAAATAAATTATTTTAAATATCTTTGATCTTTTTTTTGTTAAATAAATTATTTTAAATATCTTCTGATCTTTTTTTAATAGTCATACTTCATTCCAGTATCGTAATTTTAGTACCAACACCTATGCAAAATTCCATCCCATCTATTTTTCAAATCTATAGCTGTTCAATAATACTATCGATATCGATATTAATGTCTATTGTGACAAGATTACATCACTGAGACGTCAACATATAAAAAATACACACACAAATGTAAATCGATTTCGGTTTCGTTTGACAGCTTATGTGTGTGCCTCTATTCCGTTAGGTATATTAACTTTATGTAGTGGACATACTTTTGACAACTTTTTTATCATTGTTACAGATGAACCACGCGTGCCGCGCTCTAACATACATGCTGGAAGCATTGCCCCGCAGCAGTGGCGCTGTAGCGCTAGCGGTGCCCGCCTTCCTGGACAAGCTGCAGGCCATCACGTGCATGGACGTCGCCGAGCAGAGCCTCACTGCGCTCGACATGCTCTCCAGGAGGCACTCCAAGGCGATACTGCAGGCGGTCAGTATTATAGACTAGTGTCGCCTATATAGTTTCCTTCCTAACCAGTTTATTCGTTGATGTTAATAATTAAGATAATAATATAATTAGTTGTTCTTGAAATATAGCGAAGTAATGATAAGTTAATTCTTTAAGATAAAGGTTTTATGGATAACCATCTCTATATTTCACCGACTGCAAAGTATAGTCTTGACCATTCTCAGGAAACTTCAGACATCTTGGTGATTTTCTGTAAAAATGGGTTTGAGATATCACGTTAGATTAGTGGTTTGGGATACGTTTAAGGTGAACTGTATAAATTAAGAAGAAAGTACAGATATGTAGTTATATTACTGTAAATACTATAAAATGTACCTTTCAATAGTTTTTTTTACATTAGTAAATACTATAAATCTCATTATTTTGTATTTTCCCCAACAGCGCGGCGTATCCGCTTGCCTGACGTACCTAGACTTCTTCTCGATCAGCGCCCAGCGCGCGGCGCTCTCCATCACCGCCAACTGCTGCCAGAACCTGACTCCGGACGAGTTCCACCTCGTCAGGGACTCGCTGCAACTCCTTGCTAATCGGTAAGTTATTGTTTACAAAGGAATCTTAATCTTTATATAGTCTAGTTTACACTATTAGCTATAAATGACAAACGATTACCGCTGAAGTTTATAATATCAAGACATAGTTTTGTCAGTAAAAGTTTAAATTTCCAGTTAAACTAAACATATTATGTTCAAAATTTTAAATAAATTACAGAATATAACTTTACAAATTTGCAATTAAATAGTAAAGTTGATTGAGGAAGGAGATAATATTTTTTTTTGCTTGCAGACTGACACAACAGGACAAAAAATCTGTGGAGTGCGTATGTCTCGCATTCTCGCGTCTGGTGGATAGCTTCCAACACGACCCTGCGCGGCTGCAAGAAATCGCTACACCGGAACTGCTCACCAATCTACAGCAATTGGTACTTATGCATTCAAAGTTTAATGTTACTTAGTTAGATGTAGGTCCCATCAAAAATCAGTGCCTGCTTCATAGGCAGTAGGTACCTATAAGGATAGGATCAGTAGATATTTAGCTACTGAAAATATTTTTATGGTTTATTTTTTTGTAAAGAAAGTTAATTTCTGTTACATCAGTCTTCAAGTCTTTTTAGATTCTTAAGAGCAGCTTTCTTTGCGTTCAGTAGTTTTCGATAATCTTGATCGTAATTTACTATGTAAATTTCCATAGTTGGTGGTGCAGCCGCCGCTCATATCCGGCGGCACGTTCATCACGGTGCTGCGGCTGCTGTGGGTGATGTGCTGCGCGTGCCCGCAGCTGGCGCTGGCGCTGCACCAGCGCTCCATCGCCGACACGCTGCTGTGCCTGCTCACCGGCTCCGGCTCCACCATGCACCAGGAGGTATGTAGCCGCTCATACCTGGCGGCACATGACGGTGCTGCGGCTGCTGTGGGTGATGGTAGCACACGTACTTGAAAAACGATAAAATAAGTTATGAATTGTCTTATGTCGAAAATTGCTTTATTTGGACTCGGCAAACTTATTTTAGATTGTTTGTTGTCCAGCAAGTGGAACTGCTGCCACGGCTGCCGCAGGAGCTGTACGAGATCACGTGCCTGATCGGCGAGCTGATGCCGCGGCTGCCGACGGACGGCATCTTCGCCGTGGACGCGTACCTCGACCGGCCCTGGGCCGCGCCCACCGACCGCGCCGCGCACTGGCAGTGGAGGGACGACAGAGGTAACGTACCAATCACTATCTACATTCTTCTTTATAAAAATAAACGAAACAAACACACAAAGTTTGTATTTGATTGAATCAGGCGTCACTTGGCGGAAGTCCCAAACCATTTTGAAAAAAGAAATATATGTAGCTTACTTCCGCAAACAAAAAGTTTGTCCTATTATTTCCTAAATCAATCATCTGATTGTGATGAAACTTTGGGAGTTGTTGTATGTATCATGGGCAACAGCGTCGCTTAACCACTCCTCAGGTCAAAATCGTTTGCGCGCTGCGCCGTCACAACATACGTACGACGTAACGTAAAGTGCAGGAGGGACACGCGCGCACACAAATTTTGTTGCTAACTGGTTAAGCGACGCCGTTGCCCATATTACAATCGTGAAGAACTAAACACCAAAAAATTGGAAGTAAATATGTGTGGTTTGTATGTTTATTTTCCATGGGTTATTCGACGTGCTGTCTTAAAAGACGTATGTCGTTTAGTCGCTTTGAAGTCACTTAAAATATGGCGTATTCGTAGGTGTATGGCGTTCATACTCTTGGGCAGAGAGCCGCGCCCTAGAAGCGGGTGCGACGGCAGGCGAGGAGGAAGTGTGCCTGACAACGTTAGGGCGGTCGTACACCGTCGACTTGGCGGCCATGCAACAGCTGAACGACCACACGGGCACCGCGCGCCCCGTGCAGCGCGTGCCGCCGCCCTGCCGCCCCGACGCGCCGCCCGCGCCCTCTACGCCTGCACCAGGTATATACTGACATAATCATGCCCTCTGGCAGGGAGGCTCACTCCGCGCTTAATAGTGTTTCGGTTGAGACGTAGGTTGGAAAATGCTGGACATTTTGACTGATTATATTTAAATTTTGTTTGTATGTGACATCTTTTAAACATTGGGTTCATCCCCGACAGACCCCCGCATCGTTATGATGCGCAGCAACCCCCAGCTGGCACGCGCCCTGCTGGCCGTGCTACACGAGGTGTACTGGAGCTCGGCGGGCCCGGCCGTGCGCTCGCAGGCGCTCAAGGCGATCCTGCGCTGCGTGTACTACGCCGACGCGCCCATGCTGCGCCAGGTGCTCAAGATGCAGGTAAGGGACTAGTAGCAGCGACCCCCAGCTGGCGCGCGCCCTGCTGGCGGTGCTACACGAGGTGTACTTAAGCTCGGCGGGCCCGGCCGTGCGCTCGCAGGCGCTCAAGGCGATCCTGCGCTGCGTGTACTACGCCGACGCGCCCATGCTGCGCCAGGTGCTCAAGATGCAGGTAAGGGACTAGTAGCAGCGACCCCCAGCTGGCACGCGCCCTGCTGGCGGTGCTACACGAGGTGTACTGGAGCTCGGCGGGCCCGGCCGTGCGCTCGCAGGCGCTCAAGGCGATCCTGCGCTGCGTGTACTACGCCGACGCGCCCATGCTGCGCCAGGTGCTCAAGATGCAGGTAAGGGACTAGTAGCAGCGACCCCCAGCTGGCGCGCGCCCTGCTGGCCGTGCTACACGAGGTGTACTGGAGCTCGGCGGGCCCGGCCGTGCGCTCGCAGGCGCTCAAGGCGATCCTGCGCTGCGTGTACTACGCCGACGCGCCCATGCTGCGCCAGGTGCTCAAGATGCAGGTAAGGGACTAGTAGCAGCGACCCCCAGCTGGCGCGCGCCCTGCTGGCCGTGCTACACGAGGTGTACTGGAGCTCGGCGGGCCCGGCCGTGCGCTCGCAGGCGCTCAAGGCGATCCTGCGCTGCGTGTACTACGCCGACGCGCCCATGCTGCGCCAGGTGCTCAAGATGCAGGTAAGGGACTAGTAGCAGCGACCCCCAGCTGGCGCGCGCCCTGCTGGCGGTGCTACACGAGGTGTACTTAAGCTCGGCGGGCCCGGCCGTGCGCTCGCAGGCGCTCAAGGCGATCCTGCGCTGCGTGTACTACGCCGACGCGCCCATGCTGCGCCAGGTGCTCAAGATGCAGGTAAGGGACTAGTAGCAGCGACCCCCAGCTGGCGCGCGCCCTGCTGGCCGTGCTACACGAGGTGTACTGGAGCTCGGCGGGCCCGGCCGTGCGCTCGCAGGCGCTCAAGGCGATCCTGCGCTGCGTGTACTACGCCGACGCGCCCATGCTGCGCCAGGTGCTCAAGATGCAGGTAAGGGACTAGTAGCAGCGACCCCCAGCTGGCGCGCGCCCTGCTGGCCGTGCTACACGAGGTGTACTGGAGCTCGGCGGGCCCGGCCGTGCGCTCGCAGGCGCTCAAGGCGATCCTGCGCTGCGTGTACTACGCCGACGCGCCCATGCTGCGCCAGGTGCTCAAGATGCAGGTAAGGGACTAGTAGCAGCGACCCCCAGCTGGCGCGCGCCCTGCTGGCCGTGCTACACGAGGTGTACTGGAGCTCGGCGGGCCCGGCCGTGCGCTCGCAGGCGCTCAAGGCGATCCTGCGCTGCGTGTACTACGCCGACGCGCCCATGCTGCGCCAGGTGCTCAAGATGCAGGTAAGGGACTAGTAGCAGCGACCCCCAGCTGGCGCGCGCCCTGCTGGCGGTGCTACACGAGGTGTACTGGAGCTCGGCGGGCCCGGCCGTGCGCTCGCAGGCGCTCAAGGCGATCCTGCGCTGCGTGTACTACGCCGACGCGCCCATGCTGCGCCAGGTGCTCAAGATGCAGGTAAGGGACTAGTAGCAGCGACCCCCAGCTGGCACGCGCCCTGCTGGCGGTGCTACACGAGGTGTACTGGAGCTCGGCGGGCCCGGCCGTGCGCTCGCAGGCGCTCAAGGCGATCCTGCGCTGCGTGTACTACGCCGACGCGCCCATGCTGCGCCAGGTGCTCAAGATGCAGGTAAGGGACTAGTAGCAGCGACCCCCAGCTGGCACGCGCCCTGCTGGCGGTGCTACACGAGGTGTACTGGAGCTCGGCGGGCCCGGCCGTGCGCTCGCAGGCGCTCAAGGCGATCCTGCGCTGCGTGTACTACGCCGACGCGCCCATGCTGCGCCAGGTGCTCAAGATGCAGGTAAGGGACTAGTAGCAGCGACCCCCAGCTGGCGCGCGCCCTGCTGGCCGTGCTACACGAGGTGTACTGGAGCTCGGCGGGCCCGGCCGTGCGCTCGCAGGCGCTCAAGCCTCTAGTACATTATCCTACTTCCTACTATCCTACTTCCTACTTATAATATTATAAATGTGAAAGTTTGTGGGTTTGGATGTTTGTTCCTCAATCACGCAAAAACGGCTGAACGGATTTAGATGAAATTTGGCACACAGATAGTTTATAGCCTGGATTAACACATAAGATACTTTTTATCCCGGTTTTTTGTTCCCGTGGGATAATACAGGATCTCGGCAAATTTGAGACGGCAAAAAATTTTTGCATATTATGTACATAGTGAGGTTTAACTTAACATGCAGGATACATTAATTTTTATCCCGGTTTTTCTTCCCGTGGGATAATTAATATAAAATAATTTATTACGAGACGGCTGAACGAAATGAACTGAAATTTGGCCAGGTATAGGTACCTACCTAAGTTTTGAATCTCAACACATGAGCTATACATTTTATCCCGGTTTTTTGTTCCCGTGGGATAGTAGGTATAGGATATTTGATGATTGTTATTTTTTTCAATAAATCTTTGTAGGTGAAATATAATCCTACTAATATTATAAACTAGCTTCCGCCAGCGACTTCGTCCGCGTGGACATTCAATAAAATCCTCAGAGAAGCTTAAACCAGGATAAACAGTATTCTATGATTTAATTTTCCACGCGGACGAAGTCGCGGGCGGAAGCTAGTAATATTATAAATGTGAAAGTTTGTGGGTTTGGATGTTTGTTCCTCAATCACGCAAAAACTACTGAACGGATTTGGTTGAAATTTGGCACACAGATAGAAGATAGCCTAGATTTTATTTATTTTTTTATTTTATTTATTAGGTATACCAACAAAGTACATACAGAAACGATCTTAAAACATACATTTGCAATCTTTGGTCTTTGCATGACCTTAATAACAGGTACACACAGCATTCAATTTTTATAACGTGCAACACACATATTAAAACATAGGATACTTTTTATCCCGATATTCTCACGAAAACGGGAACCACGGGAACAGGAACCACGCGGGTAAAACCGCGGGCGGCTGCTAGATAAAATCATATAAAAACACTTTATTTTTATTTATTTATTTTTTTATTTATTTATTATTGAACACTTGTTGAATCTACTACAAAAGTTTTCTACTTGCCAATAATTCGATTGTATTTGACCAACTTCGTATAATTTGCCCCCTACCAGGTGATATCATCCCACATCGCGGGCATGATGGCGTCGAGCGACCTCCGCATCGTGGTGGGCTCGCTGCAGCTGGCGGAGATCCTGATGCAGCAGCTGCCCGAGGAGATGGCCATACAGTTCCGGCGCGAAGGCGTGCTGCACCAGGTGGCGCAGCTGGCGGAGCGAGTGCCGGCGCACACGCCGAGGCATCCCAAGCTCAAGGTATTTATTTATTTATTTATTATTAGGTAGCTATCATTGCTCCCTTGCTTGCTGCTTATCAAGGGAATGTCCACGCAAAACTAAGATCGCGCGCACAGTGGCTTGACTGAGCCACAACTGACAATTCATGGCAGAACCTACTGCGGTTTCGCTGGTATTGTGCCGCGGCGGATGAGGTATGCTACAGGCGTAAATTGGAGATTCTTGGTAGAGGCTTATGCTCATGACATGAGTCAGTATCTTGCGGCTGATATTATAAACTAATTAAAGTGTCGATGTTGTCCCCAGTCCCCGAGCAACACAAGCGTCCGCTCGAGCGAAGGATCGTCCCCGCCAGCGTCGACGTCCGCTACCTCATTAGACCACAACCTGTCTCTAGCGTTTTCTGCTTCCAGCTCATTCGTCGCTACTAATCTTCGTAAGTATACATTCCACTTTTGAACGTATTTGTTAATTATTGAGTGATTTGAGTAGTATGTTTATTTGTTTTGGAAAATAGTTTTTTTATATGTAAAACTGTTTCCGTTTTTTATAGCTGCAGCTAGCAGTGAAGGTAGCGGGTCTGAAGTGGGTCTCGCGTCAGGTTCCGCTCTACAGCAGACTTCCACAACAGTGCATAGGTAAGTTGCGTTCGATGCTAATTAGAAATTATCTTTATTAAAATAATAATGTATCCTATTTTCCTTTGTCCTATATGGTACACAAAGTTGATAATGAGAACAGGTTAAATCCTACAGTTTTATTGGTATAATATAAAAACATATTCATTGCTATGAAACTTAGTGAAAGATTTTTTGAAATCCGTTTAGAAATGGGTTTTTAAGGAAATGCCAAGCTTAATGCAATAGGTGCAATAGGTCACATACGACATAAGGTTCGCGTACGTCTCGATGACGTCTCATAATGACCCCCCAAAATAACAGTGTTTTAGCTCGTATAGCTTCTTAGGTTTAAGAGATATCGTGAAAAATTATTGATGGCGTTGATAAAAATAAGTAACAATGTGATTTTTTTACTAAGCTTCGAAGAGTATCAACACCATCTAGTGAGGCAAATAGTTACTATTTTTAGGCTTCGAAGAGTATCAACACCATCTAGTGAAGCAAATAGTTACTATTTTTATTTTTTAAATATCACTTTGAAAACCCCTCATTAACCGTTCAGGTCGGGCAGCCCGCTGCAACTAGCGGAGATGTTGAAACGCAAACGCGCCGTGAAGCGGACCGGCGGCGCGGGCGGCCGGCACGCGCGCCGCCGCGACGACGCCGCGCCGCACGTCGCGCACGCCGCACACGCGCCGCACGCGCACCAACCCGCTACACACGGTGAGCGGGACTTTACATGACTATTTAATCAAACATGCTTATAAGCCAAAAGATGGCTCCATCCAATGCGCCGTTATGACCTATTTCCAGGCAGTTTTCTGACTGGCTGATAATCTATTTTTTTATTTGCTATACAGCGAGAAAGAGATGTCACTACAGTAATTTGTTAGGTTTTAAGGACTTGTAATACGGCCACTGCTTTAGCAAATTCAAGTAATGTTATTTTTGTAGCTTCCGGCGTGCCGGCAGCGGCCCGGTCGGCGAGCCGCGTGGGCGGCGCGTCGAAGACCTCGTCGTTCCTGTCGTCGCTGAACCCGTCGCGCTGGGGCCGCGTGCCGCACGCGCACAAGGACTCCGCGCTGCTCGCCTCCCCGCACCAGCCGGCTAACCTCACCGTCCAGAATAAGTCAGTTGCTCACTAAGGTTTTTTTTACAACATCAAATCTCTTTTAATGTAGTGTGTCTTTGTATTAGTTGTAGTTATTTTACTACGTGGCAAAAACGAGACATGTCATATACAATGATTAGATTTTACATTCAGAAAACTTTTGCTTACTTTGCGTATTACTTACCGTATCCAACTCACGCGAACGTTCCATTTACTGCTGCTCAATAGGTTTGCGCAGCAAATATGCGCGCTCGTGCCTTCGTTCTTTTAACGGACATCCTATGTTAAATAAATTTCTTATGTGACAGGGAGAAAGTCCGCGAATGGATCCAATGGACCGCAGCCCGGTTGCAGCGCGAGTGGGGCGCGCTCGGCGGCGGCTGCGGGCCGCTGGAGCAGCTGGCCGCGCTGGCCGCCGCGCTGCCGCACCCGCCGCACCAGCGCGCCGCGCTCGAGCAGCTGCGCGACACGCTGCTGCAACACGACGTGTCGCCCTTCGAGGTAATGGATCCGCCCGGGGAACTGAGAGATATGGGTTTGGCAACATCCACTAACTCTATAGCATGGCGACGCGGCAATACGTCGTCGTTAAAGAGCTATTTAAAGAACTTGTCCTACCCACGTGGTGCGCTCCCCTAACGCAATTTTGTCCATCTTTTTTACCACTCATTTTGTAGCAAGCAACGTTAAAACAGTTCACGGGCGGCATGTAGCTTATACTGTTAGTCATACTAACTAACGCCTCATTCACCTTTGTACGCATTCTTATTGTATGTGTGTTGTCAGGTGAACCACTCCGGCGTGTTGGGCGCGCTGCTACAGTTCCTGACGGGCGGAGCGGGCGCGGGCGCGGGCGCGAGCTCCGACAGCGAGGCGGAGGCGCGCGACGACGAGCGCGTGGCCGCGTGCGAGGACCGGCTGCGGCTGTTCCTGCACGTGTTCGCCGACATGCCGCTCACCAACGAGTGAGTGCAGCGTGTGTAGTGTAGTGACCCACTGTAGTACAGCGAGACTCATCACTTTTTACGAATTTTAGTTGCTTTTCGGCCTTTGTTAGCCAATCATCTTGTAAATTATCAATGATAATGAGGTTTAGATAAAGACAGAGCTGTGCATAAAGGTTCGACTCTATATCAACACTCTCTGATGTACTACAAGTGTTCCAAAATAGTACATTATGAGACAAGTTAGCTTAGGTTGCTCATTGCACACAAGGCTGTGGGTTGCAGCCCGAGCCGCAGGCGAGGGCGTAACTCAGCCGAGTGTGCAATAAGCAAAAGCTCACGAGTTTCATACGACGTTTTTCAACACATTTGCGAGGAAAAACAAAGTAATTTACCACACAGCAACAAATACAACAAAAACAAAATAATTATGACAATAATTATGGGAAAAGGCGCGCAGGTTTTTTTTTTGTTTTTTTCACACGCCCAACGCAAGAATATTTTTCGAACAAAGGGGTGAGGAGCATACAGCTTACTTCAAAATTATAATTTTAAGTGATAAAATGCAAATATTTTAATATTTTATAACAAAATATTGTGAATTATGAATAATTTAATAATAATAAACATTTGTTTGACTTAATTAAGGACTTTTACATTTATTTATTCCAAAAATCTATAGGAATTTTGAACAGCATAAAACCTCTTTGTTGTTACTAAAAAAAATAACTGTATTACCCGGCTAAATTGGGAATGCTCTGTTTACTCGCATAGAACTTCCAGTAAGGTACTAATTTAACTTTGTAGGGTTAATTCTATTACGTACTAGTGTTTTATATATTATTGCACGCGTTTGTTATAGCTCGGTTTATGGCCCTAAAAGCGATGTATTAAGGCTCACTTTACGAGCAAGTGTGTTGAAAATAATATTCCGTCATTCAATATAATATTTTGTTTGTAGCGATGATTGGGAAGAGAACGAGATGGCGCTAAACATGGCGGGCAGCAACGCGGCGGCGCTGATCGCGCTCGTGGCGAAGGTGAACGCGTGCGTGTCGCACCTGGAGCAGTTCCCGGTGCGCGTGCACGACCTGCCCGCGCGCCCCGCCACCTCCGCGCTCAAGTTCTTCAACACCCACCAGCTCATGGTGCGTACTCTATGCACCACTGGGGGGTCAGCCAGTATTCATCCAAGCTGGTCTAATTTGGAGATATTTATTTATTTATACACCGTGTTACAAAAAATCTTTAAGCTGAATATGATAGATAGATAGGGGCCATCAAATTGAACAACTTTTACTATGGGACCAACACTGAAATCACGAAAAAAATCTGCTGTTTCATACATAAATTAATAACAAATCAAAACGTATGAAACGGATGATTTTATTCGCGATTTCAGACTTGAAGATTTGAAAGATTGGTTACTTAACCAAGAGCGCGTTGAGTGCCTCGTGCATGTGACACAGCGGCGTCTGCGCGCACACCACCGTGCGATATGGTGATCGCGCAAACAGTCGATGCATACGACTAGAACGAATGGGCAAATAATTCTCAGGCACATATAGGCAAAACGATTGTTGCACGCATTTAGGCGAGTCAACACAACACTCCCACGCAAAATCGCTACAGCGGTTGAAATCTCCACTCGAGCTCTCCTGACTCCCAGAGAGTTCATCCCCAGCATTCTCAGCAAGTACTTAGTAGAGTACATATAGGATAATAACAATATTATCCAACAATATATTATCACAGGCGTTTGACTTGAATAAGGGTATATTAAACAATACAGCACGCCTGCATCACTAGTTGCGTCTTTCACCTGGAGCAGATTCTGATCCCCAATAAAGCAAGATTAATAAGCCAAGAAATGGATATCCAGGGATGCCCACAATTCATAACACGACCGCAATACATGATCTATTAGGCTCTGTTTTTGTTTCAATAATAGTCGAACAATAAAACAAGAAAGAAACGAGTGGAGTTTCAAATTCCAAAGGCACGTCGCTGGGACCCAAAGAAGCTTGTTCTAATTTAGTTGTTTGGTTTCCAGTGTGATCTCAAACGTCATCCGACATGCACCAACCTGAAGCAATGGAAGGGAGGTGTCGTTCGTATTGACCCCTTAGCTTTAGTCCAAGCCATCGAAAGGTGAGTATTTTGCTTATATGTTTTAGACACATTCTTTATCTTTAATTAGTTGTTGTGTTAAGTTTAATTGCCATGATTTATTTCACACACTTTATGTTAAACTTGCTAAACAAATGTTGCGCGGCGTGAGTATATGTATATCATATCATTCTCAGGTTTAAGAGAGAGGAGAGACATGAGCATGAGCAGTCTGGTATCGGTCCATTCCATCAGTCTGTATATACCTACCTTGTTTTTTTCTAGAGTGTTGCTGATGAATGGACTGATGCCAAACTGAACATGTATTGTAATCGCTGATAAATATGGTAAAAAGATCACAGGATTGGTTCCGAATCACACTAACGCGCGAATCCATATGATTTGATTTGATTCTATTGTGTAATATTTTGTGACTACTACTAAATTTGGATTTTGGATTCGCGCTAACAGTGCTGTCAGCGTTATTCGGACGCGGCAACAGTTATTCATGTGGTAAAGCCGGGTATTCATTAGGCAACATTTGTCAACATAGGTTATTAGAAAAGTCACTTAACAAAAATGGTTGACATTAGGGCATCCAATCCCGCATGTTATTTGTGATCTCGGTATTTGCGGGACCGATGATTTACGATCCCGGGGGGTCTCGGAATTTGCGGGATCCTGCAGGTGTAAGATGAGCTGTTTATTAAGTGTTGTGCACAGATGTGTTTTCAGTTAAAACTTTGCCGATAAACTAAAAGAAAGTCCAAATTATACTGAAAAACTAATTCAAGCTCAATTACACCAAAATCAAGCAAACAGAATTAACATATCAACAGCGCGGCGCATGCGCGGGACAAGCGCGTGGTCGTTCGCCAATCAGTCATTCAGTACTCACGTGCCAGGCAGCGCTTGCAAGAGGTTTCTATGCTACTTTCTAGTCCCGCAAATCCCGCGGATCCCGCACTGGTAATCCCGCTCCTTGCGGGACTGGAAAATGATGCGGGATCTCGGTATTTCGAGATCTCGGTATACCAAGATCGGATGCCCTAGTTGACATGTTCCATTGCATGAGTCGTTCCGTGTGCAGGTACCTCGCGCAGCGCGGGTACGCGAGCCCGCGCCAGCGCGACGGGTCGGCGGGCTGCGCGCACTCTGACGACGACGCCGCCTCCGACGACGACGTCGACGACGCGCTCGCCACGCCGCCCATACACCACACCAACGAGTAAGAACGACTAGACATTATCTATATTCATAGAAACTTAAAGCTTATTTCACTTTCACTTTCACTTTCACTTGCATACCGCAGAGTAAGACCGACTTGACAATATCTTTAACTTAATAAAAACAAAAACCGTCTTAAAATAAAAATACCTCTAAAAAGCAAAATGCTATAGGTGTGCCTGTAATGTTTGAAGAGTTCCCTTGATTTCTTCAAGATCCTATCATCAGATCCTGCCAATATGACAATGGGACCAACTTGTAACTATGTATATGGTTTCAAACAATAAAATAATTTCTAAAATCGGTTTATAAATGACAAAGTTACGAGGCAACAAACATAAAAAAAAATTCAACAGAACTGAGAACCTCCTTTTTTTGAAGTCGATTAAAAATTAAGCGCTTTGAATCGTCTTTATTTTCCTACTACCCGTTCCAGACTTTTTTAACTGCCAAAAAGAATGGGCACAAGAAACTTATTACCTTTTTTTAATGCATTTTTATGCATTCCTTTTTAACGTAATTGACTGATATATCGGTTCTACAGGTTGATCGCCAACGACGCAATTTGTTTGTTTACAACAGATGGGCTTGGCGTCAGAGTGAGAAATGGTTAACGGAAATAAGTAACGATATAACGACTAGACTATACGTGCAAGAGACATTGAGCGCTATGAATGAATCACTATGCACATCGTATATCACAGGCCAATAAAACAAACTACAGCTCAATCGACGATTCGATGGCAGCCGCGCAAGAAGTAAATCGTGTAATCGGAATAAAATCTCTCACTGATCAGACTGAAAAATGTCTCCTCCGCATTTCTCGCTCGGCGCTCAAAATCCATCCCGAGAATCACTTCATTACAATACGTTTTAAGCCTATTGGCGGCCCAGAACATCGCGCGAGACAATGCACAAAATACAATTTCGGTGGGTGAGAGGCGTGTGGTGGGCCACGGTTACGCGCATAGTAGCTAACTTCACAGCCGCTAATAAGAATGAAACGCATTGTTTTTTATACCATTCGGTTTCCATAATTTGAGAATTGCTGTTGAGACAGTACTATCTTTAATGGGGGTTGGCAACGCAAAGCTAATCGCAGATGGCGCCAGCGGCGATCCGGCCGCTATCAATACTTTGAATGGGGTTGGTAAACTTTTCCTAAACTGTTGTGAATTATATATTTTCTGGTAGCTTTTGGCTTTGGAGTCAGGAATAACAAATTGCGGAATTATATAATGCTTCATTTTAATTTAAATAAAAATTTAAATTTTTAATTTACAGCACAGTACAATAAATCACTATTACGGCTGTATGCGTAGGTTATGCCTTTGCTCCAAAGACTTTCTATGTTTTGCTCAAAACAAAAAAAACAAAGGTATGATTACTCTTTGTCACTGTCTGTCAAATCTGTCAATCAGTTTTTTAAATCAGTAAATGCAAAGGAACTTCGTGTTCAGCCGTATGTTTGATATTTTATCGCGATAATAATATAAAAAAATATATTTAGTTAACAAGGTAAAATAAAAAAATCATAATATTATTTTCTTCATTCTTCAAACTTGTGCTATTAAAAAAAATATAAAACAATTCTCTTGGAAAAAGTTTACCAACCCCATTGGTTAAAATATGACAGAAATGACATTTGACATTTAAAACAACGAATCAAACGATTTTAGCACTAATGCTTGGGCTTGTGGCGCCATGAGTTCCTCAGTATGCATCCCCATTGACACGGTTCTGTAACACGTGAATTGTTCCAGCACGGAACACAAGCTGGAGTTCCTGATCGGCGACACGGTGCTGCCGTACAACATGACCGTGTACCAGGCCGTGCGGCAGTTCGGCGAGCAGACCGACGCTGATACGGACACGGAGACACCGCTGGGTGAGAATTTATATTACCTACTTTCTGTAGGACGTTGCAGAGTAACAACAGTGTTAGTAACCGCGTTTGTTCGTATATGGAATATTATTGTCATAATTATAACGACTAAAACTGGTATTCTTGATATATTGTACACATTATCACTTTTTAAACAAATGTCTTGATATTATTGTGACAAACATAAAAATAATATTCTATATACTAACACGTTCAACTCGTTATAGTTACAGTCCTAAGGGAAATCAGAGCGTGCCTGCTAATTCATTCCAGATGTAGTGATCCGTAGTAAATAATTTAATTTTCTGGTCATTCCAACAACGTTGTTTAGTTAATAAGTCGTTGATAAAATATCACTGTAATCACTAGAGATTTTCGTCTTTTCGTAAGACTACACGGAATTTGCATCATCAAACTTAAAACACAGCTCTTTCGCTCTTTTTTGTTGAATACTACTAATAATAAATGCGAATGTTTGGTGTGTGTTTGTTACCCCTTCACGCCTAAAAGCGTGGCTGGACGGATATAGATGAAATTAAGTTGGTAAACAGATAAGGACCTGGATTAACATATAATACGCGGACAAAACCGCGGGCGGCCGTCAGTTTAAAAATATTACACTATCGTTGTTACTCGAGAATCAATCCAGTTAAAATTAGTGTTCGTTTCAGCGAATGCCGGCATTTGGATACAAACGCACACGATATACTACCGCGCAGTGGAGGCGGGCGAGCAGCCGCGCTCCGACGCGACCGCCTCGCGGAAGGGCAAGGGACAGCCGACCAAACTCTCCTCCAGGAGAAAACCTGACATGCTCTGGAATGGTGAGGGTTTTTATTTCAAACATTTTGCCTAAAAATAAATTGCATTCGTTGTCGTATCTTCGAACAATGTCTGTGTTTGTTTGCTACTGGTTGACGCCATTGACTACAGAAGTATAATTTTATTTTATTAAGTCCTTACTTTCTACTTTCTATCATAGAAACTTTGGATATAGCGACGTGTTATATTATATTTCGCCTGACCAATCAAGTCAAAATAATGAAGTTCCGGATTGGTCAGTGTCGACTAGACTGTTACTACATAACGCGAAGTTATTTGGCTAGTATGAAAGGTCATACGCAAAAGTTTCTGCAGGTGGCGATATCATACTCTGTGGTAAATCCTTTCGCTTTAATTGGTTAAAATACATCAGAAATGACATTTGAAAAAACCAATCAAACGAGTTTAGGACAGTTTCTGTGGCGCCGTTATGCCTGGTTGATATGATGCGAGTTCATGCACGAGAAGTGCTTCTCGAACGCATTTACGTATCGTCTTTAAAGCATTCGTGCACGAACACAGCGTTGTTCGCGTGCGAAAGAGTTCGTGCCTGTTTATTAGTTAGCGTTCGAGAGGCGTTTCGCACGGGTGCGATCGTTTCTTTGTGTTTTTTGGTTGTCTATCTACCTACGGAACCATGAAATTATTAAGTTTGTCGAACTATATTAAGAAAACCCATGCTTGTGGAAGTCAGACTATAATAAACGTCAAAATTGCGCCAACCCACGACACAATTGATGAACGTTTCACGAAAGCGAGTTTTCTCGTTCGAGAAGGCGGCACGCTTTTCGTGCGTGAAACCTCTCATATCAACCAGCCATCAGTTCCTCAGTATCCCACTACACTGAGCCACGTGTAACTGTGTAAAGCAACGCCGTTGTCGCTTCCAGAGGGCATAGTGCCGTTGCGTGAGTCGCCGCTGGTGGTGATTCTGCGGTCGCCGCTGCTGAGCGGCGCGGGCGCGGGCGCGGAGGTGAAGGACGCGTCGCTGCCGGCGCTGGGCGTGCTGCGCGCGCTGCACGCGCTGGCGCGCCACTGGCACACGCTGTACCGCGCCGTGTGCCTGCCCGACCAGCGCCCGCTCGTGCCCAACCCGGACTTCATCAACGCCAAGGTTGGAAACAACCGGCTCCACAGACTTTGCTACTTTTATACCATTAAGAACTGCTATATCAAAAACAATAATTTTCTTATAAAATAGAAACATTTTCTACCATAAGCGTTTTAATTTACAGCTCGCTGCCAAAGCAAATCGACAGTTGCAAGACCCACTCGTGATAATGACAGGCAATCTACCTCCGTGGTTAAAAAAGATTGCCTACGCCTGGTTAGTATCTAAAAACTACATTTTATAATTTATTTCGTACTTTTTCACATGATTTTGTCCGCGTTGACTTTGAGTAATAAAAGTTGCCGATATCCTTCTACAAGATCCAATTTATGTTTTGCCAAAACCCCTTTAAAATCGATTTAGCTACTTAGGCATGAAAACGTAATTAATTACAGACGGACAGAGTAGCTTTCGCATTCATAATATAATCATGGGTAAAGCAATTCAAAATAAAGTACAAGATAATTAATTATGTCTCTTCTTTTCCAGCCCGTTTATATTCCCATTCGAGTGCCGGCATTTACTATTCTACGTGGTATCGTTCGACCGCGACCGCGCGCTGCAGCGGCTACTAGAGGCTGGCGGCGAGCGCGGGGCCGCGGGCGCGGGCGCGGGCGCGGACAGCGAGCGAGTCGCGCCGCGCCTCGACCGGCGCAAGCGCACCGTGCAACGACACAACGTGCTGCGGCAAGCCGAGCACGTCATGCACGAGTTCGCACACTCCAAAGCCCTTCTAGAAATACAGTACGAGAACGAAGTCGGCACCGGCCTCGGACCCACTTTAGAATTCTACGCGCTCGTCTCTCAAGAGCTGCAGCGCGCCGATTTAGATGTGTGGCACGGCAGCGAGAACTTTAAACAGAAGCCGTCCTTCGGCGGAGAAATCGTGAAGAGTCAGCCGCCGTTGGTGACCGACCGATCGGCGGACGCCGCCGCTCGCCTCGCTTCCTCGGTACGCGACGCTTTGAGCCTAGACGAGGACCGCGCCCCGGAACCGTCTGAACTAGAGAAGGAGACCTCTATTCCGTCGCCCGCGCCCGACGCCACGTACGTCTCGTGGCCTTGCGGGTTGTTCCCGCAGGCGATCGGCCGGAATGCCCGCGCCTCGCATCTGTCCAGAGTCAAGGCTAAATTCCGATTCCTCGGGAAGTTTATGGCAAAAGCTGTCATGGATTCCAGAATGGTGAGCATTTCTTTTAAAGTTCTATGCTGTAACTTAAACAAATTAAGCTTGATATTTAGCTGTACGCGTTTTGTTGTTGTTTTTCCATGTCACTTCTGAAAAACTCGAAATTTGCGATTGTTTGTAATTTTTGTTGATGTTGACTGTTGTTTACCGATATGTTATGTTTTTCCAGGTGGACATTCCCCTTTCGGTATCAATGTACCGCTGGGTAGTGTGCGAGCAGCGCTGGCTGACACTGAGCGACGTGCGGCACGTGGCGCCCGAGCTGTGGCGCTCGCTGTGCCGGCTGCGGCGCGTCGCCGAACGCGCCCGCCACATACAGACCGACCCGCGCCACACGCCCGACCAGCGCACGCAGATGGTGAGTATAGTTAGGCCAGTGACACTCCGCACTTTAGGTATGAAACCATAAGTACACAGCGGGCTCGACCGGGCTGGCCAATGCAGAGGGCTGCCGCGCGCCGGCCGGGGCGCACGTTAGTTTGATACTCACTCACACGCTCGCCGCGACGTACGTTTGCCGATTATGATATTTAACAAAAATGTTCCAATATTTTTTACTGCTTTTCTTATACCATGGTACGTACATTCGCTTTCCTTTTATGATATCCTACGCAGTTCATTTAAAGCACTATCTCGCTTTAAATGAACTGTACTGAATGTTAGGGTTATCACCCTAACATCGTTATAACAGATGAGAGGACGCGATAGAAACAGAGGCAACTTTTAGGTGAATATAAATGGGGAAGGGAACGCTGTGCGTACTGAATTGCGCTTTATTGTATAGGAGCAAGAGTCCCTATTTAATTAAACTTGCGGAGTGTCCCTTTTGTACTTATACTATTATGTATTCTGTGGTATTGTGTGCCACTTGTATTGGCCCTTCGAGCCGGATCCTATTGTAAATTTCGTAGAAAATTATCGAAATGGATTAAGTTAGAGTTACTCAAGTTCCGAGAAACTTGTTGTTTCGCATGCAACTCCTTGAATGAAACAAATCTCAAGTGTGACTACGAGAAATCGTATCAGTGTTAGAACTTATTTTTAGGTTTGTTCTACGCTTTGTGAAGTATCAAACTTGTTTGTGTTTTTACTATGGAAATAGGTTACTAGGTACAATACGAGCCGTTAACATTAAAGTGTCCCCCCCCCAGATAAGTGGTCTGGAGCTGGACGGGTGCCCGATCGAGGAGCTGGGGCTGGACTTCATCCTGCCGGGCGACGGCTGCACGGAGCTGCGGCGCGGCGGCCGCGACCTGCCCGTCACCGCGCACAACCTGCACAACTACATCGACCTCGTCTCGCACTGGCTGCTATACGAAGGTATACACTACACAATGAGGAGGCATACTGACTTTGTCTCCCGCAATGGGGTTGGTAAACTTTTTCGAAGAGAATTGTTTTATATTTTTTTTTGATAGCACAAGTTTGAAGAATAAAGAAAATAATATTATATTTTCTTTATTTTACCTTGTTAACTAAATATATTTTTTTATATTATTATCGCGATAAAATATCAAACATACGGCTGAACACGAAGTTCCTTTGCATTTACTGATTTAAAAAAGTGATTGACAGATCTGACAGACAGTGACAAAGAGTAATCATACCTTTGTTTTTTTTTGTTTTGAGCAACAACATAGAAACTCTTTGGAGCAAAGGCATAACCTACGCATACAGCCGTAATAGTGATTTATTGTACTATGCTGTTAATTAAAAATTTAAATTTTTATTTAAATTAAAATGAAGCATTATAAAAATTCCGCAATTTGTTATTCCTGAGTCCAAAGCCAAAAGCTACCAGAAAATATATAATTCACAACAGTTTTGGAAAAGTTTACCAACCCCATTGTCGCTGGTGTTTTTAGACTGTGTATGGGTCTTGAAAAGTATAGAGTTGAAAGTAGAAGTAAATAGATAGAGTTGGTAGTAAAAACACTGAGTTTAAAGTTATTTTAGTTTTTTAGACAAGTAACAGTTATGCTGTTACTAAGTTTAGAACGAATTATTATTTCATAAAAATGCAAATAATCGGGCGGTCGGCGGCACGCCAAAGTAGGTCGCGTAGTCAGCAGGACGTTCAGTTGTACTTAAGGCCAGTATATTCCAAATTATCGAATTTGGCCTATGTTTGGTTCAACGATAAACAATCAAATATTCTTTATTTTGAACAGATAAAAATATATGTTGAAGTTTCATTAACGATCTTGATTATTTTACGGTTAAAAATACGATATTCGTATTTTCATACGACTAAAAAAATATGAAGACAAAGAACATTTTCATTAATTTTATATTATTTGGATAATGCTTAAAGTTTATTTTATTTTATTTCATAGGAGAACATACAGTGACTTGCTAGCTTATTAAGAGGTGTAAATTTTTTGTACGTTATGGGTGATAATTTTTCTCAGTAACGGCTATAGATACGAATTTGAAATTTAGACAGTGAATACTAGAAGATATTCTCGAATAAGCTGTAGAAACAGAAACATAATGGAGACAAAAGACATGGAGAAAAATTGTTTAAAAAAAACAAAAAACCGACTTCAAAAAACCTACCTCTAAAAAGCAAGAAATAATATTCGTAATAATAAAAATACGTCTATTGAAGTCGGGTGGGGCTGAAGTACAGATTCCTTTTTTTATTCTAAAAGCCCCACCCGACTTTAATAGACGTATTTTTATTATTACGAATATTATTTCTTGCTTTTTAGAGGTAGGTTTTTTGAAGTCGGTTTTTTGTTTTTTTTTAAACAATTTTTTATTTTTAGTGTAGGTACCTTGTAGGTAAGGTATATTATATATGTAGAAAAATCGGCTCAGCTAAACGTAAGATAATCGCGGAGAAACATACTTAAATACGGGTCAAACTGAGAACCTCTTTTTTAAGTCGGTTAAAAACTACACTTAAGATATCCCTCTTCCAACAAAAAAAATATTATCTTATTCAGTTCATAAACAAAGAAGTAATACGACCAATCATCGAGGTAATTCACACAAAATCATACTATTTTCGTGCTTTTTTCAAAATTACTTGAAAAGTACTGAACCGATTTCCAAATTTTAAAAAATGGGACCTACTTGGGAGTGTACCTAATGTAATAACGTTTGAATCATTTCAATCGGTCCAGCCGTCTTCGAGTAATCGGTGGACATACAAAAAAAAATATACAGACGAACATAGAACCTCCTCCTTTTTTGGAAGTCGGTTAAAAATGAAAAAGTTAGGTTATTTTCATTACTCTTCACACGTAAAGAAAAAGACAGAGACAGAGTTTTTGGAATATACTGGCCTTACGGCCAAATACTCAAACGAATCTTAAAGTTAAGGCCACCTTAAATTCAAAAAAGTTGTCAGATTTGACAGAAACTCTATGTAACTATATATATGTGTTATAGCTTCCTTAAAGTTAAGGAGACCTTAACTTAAGATTTTAGCTAAGAAGCGTTTGAGTATTCGGCCGTTTGTCGTACAGACTGTCAAACTCCGTACTGTTTTAATGCGTCATTACGGCCCATTTTCGGTCGATTGATCTGAAGTACTAGATGGACAAATTATGATAATAGAGATTTGAAATCAATCATTTGAATTAACTATAACAACAGTGCTTGTTTGTTTTTAGGTGTGAGTAAACAAATGGACGCGTTCAGGGAAGGATTTGAAACTGTATTCCCTCTGGCCAATCTCAAGATATTCTACCCTGAAGAACTGGAGCAAGTGTTTTGTGGAAGCCCATCAGGTATGTATTTGTTCTCATTTACACTTTTATATGGTATTATTTCTGTCATTTTGCTAGTTTAAATTATAAATGTCGACTCGAATTCATAACGCACAAAATCACGAAAATCCAAGTTATTTTACACCTTCAAACTTACATTTATTTTGTTAAGTTTAGACTTGTAGATGATTTTTGTGGCACCCTGATGTGCTGTTGACCATACGGTCACAGCAAATACATTTCTTTGTTTTTATTTCTGACTAAATTCTCAAATTGTGCCCGTGTCCTCGCGTACTTTTATCATTCAAAACAGTGTTACAAGTTAGAGCTTGTAATACCCTTTCCCCCCAGCTCGTATATCTATTGTAATGTGGTTGTACTCCCGTGCAGGTGGTCGCGAGCAGCGCTGGGAGGCGCGCATGCTGGCGGAGTGCATCCGGCCCGACCACGGCTACACGGGCGAGTCGCGCGCCATCCGCATGCTGGTGGACATCCTGGCCTCGTACTCGCGCGACGAGCAGCGCCTCTTCCTGCAGTTCGTCACCGGCAGCCCGCGCCTGCCCACTGGAGGTATGTACAGCAAAATGTGGCTCTGTCTGTAAACACACCACACCCTTAACTAAGCTGTAGTCTCCGACACGGTTTCTAAGAGCTGAAAAGTTAAGTTACGTTGTGCAGTAGGTTTGATCGGTGTGGTGCGCGTGCTGATGCGTGCGCTCATTGGTTGGCTACTTTCGATTCGTGAGTCGTAGGTTGCGCGTCTCTAGGCTTAGTTTTGGCCTCCAGTGTACTATAACCAAATATAGCTCCATTTTTTTTATTTTTTGAAACTGTTTGTTACCGTTAACTATCGTTTTCTCTCTTTTACTCGCTTTTGACTATGAGCCATAGAATAGAATAGAATAGAATAGAAAACTGATTTATTTAGCGGCACAAAATAAATTACATGCTTAAATTAAAATACAGAATGTGACACTAAAAAGGCAACCTCCTCAGCATGTGTCGGGTGTCGCAGACATTCCGACGCTGATCTTCCGTGTTTACCTAGGTATCTTTTTTTTTTTTGAGAGCACTACTACGCCATGACTACGCTATGATTTATTTTCTTCATTCATATTCATTCATTCTTCTTTCATAGATCCGATAGTTTGCATTAATTCATGGTAGGGCCACTGATGTCCTTCTTTTATTGCCGAAAATGGCAAGTGATTGCTCTACTCTACAAGCTACACAGAATGGATATCGATCGAGTAACATGTTGTATTATGTGTCAGGTTTCAAAGCGCTGAACCCGCCGCTGACGGTGGTGCGCAAATCGCTGGAGTCTGTGCTGGACCCGGACGAGTACCTGCCGTCGGTGATGACGTGCGTCAACTACCTGAAGCTGCCCGACTACAGCAGCGCCGAGGTGATGCGCGCCAAGCTGCGCCTCGCCGCCAACGAGGGCCAGCACTCGTTCCACCTCTCCTGAATCACCCCCGCCCCGGCCTCGACCCTCGTCTCCTAAACGTGTGAATGCGGTTAGTGATGCCTATAGTTATCGCGCCCGTGCCGTGCCGTGCCTCTAGCGCGCACCTCACCTATCGTGCGATCGAAGTGATCGCCCTTGAAGTGACGGACGCTCCAAAGTGCTGTGCGTTCCACGTGTTTCGTTTCTCATTTGAATTATTTTTAGATTACTTACAGAAATGTTTATAATTATATTTTGTGTTAATTTAATGTGATAGCTTTGTATATTACTTTAACGATACGGAGAGAACGTCCACTCTCGTCGGTGTTATAGATTATATGATGTGAATGTGCGTAGCGCTTCGGCCGTTCGCCACCTACCGCGCCACCTCTGTTAAGATGATATAGGTACATATTATACATAGATATTATATATATTATTATGCGATCTGTTTGATGGACCACAAAAAATCTAAGAGTCCTATGAACTTCAATAGCATTTATTACCAAACGGTGTATGTTTTGAGTAACTTTAAGTATGATTAACGAGTAAAGAAAAGTGCAAAATTTAATATGTAACAATTTCAATAAAACCATGTAAACAATATTGATCAACCTGGTGTTTTCTTTACTATCATTTCCAGCAAATTATAAAGGCAAAAATGACGTTGTAATAACCAAAGCATCCGACCAACATTCACAATCCACCTGTGAAAGAGACAGAAGTCAGCGTAGCATCGCGCTTAAGGCGATTAGCTTCCTCACAGTGGCGCCCCTACCTTAAATAAATTTATTTTATCGAAAATTCAAACGTTGAGATTGAAGCTAAGGTTCTGTAGTTTATTTACAAACTTATTATTTAAAAAGTGGCCACTTTTGGCACTTTTGCCTACTACTACTTCAACGAACTATATTTTATAAAGGCTTTAGTGTGTAAATAAACTACTTGACTTTAATCTCAACGTTTGAATTTTTGATACATTATGTACTTAGCGAGCAATAAATTTAATTAAGATGAGGGCGCCACTTGAGGGTACTAATCACCTTAATTACAAAAGAGTTAAATTCATTTTAACATACCTTGGTTGGGAACCAATATACTAAAGTATAGTATATTGGTTCTCAACAAAATAGCGTCATATTTATATGGCGGCAGCTATTACGGCAAATATGTTCGATGTAGTTGTCATCCACCTTGTTGTATGGTCTGTGTTGTCATCTAAATAGATGACAACTACATCGAAACTATTTGCCGTAATGGCTGCATAGATATAGTATATTAAAAGGTAATGGCTGGGCAAAAACCAAAATGGTTTGGGCAAAGACAATAGGGAATATGCATAAGTTTTTTTTAATCAAAATTAAAAGTATAATGCGTGAGAAAATCAACTGTAATATTAAAACTTATCTCTTACGTTTTTTTCTCGTGATATAACGGTGACGTCACTTGTCACGTTTCAGGCGCATTTAATAATGGAGTTAGCCAAGAATCTTTAATTATCTCCCTAAATTTTGCGTTTAAGTACAATTATGTCATACAAAATATTACTTCTTATTGGATATTCTATCTTTTATTTTTTTCTGTTCCATCATGTTTTTATAAGTCAAATTCATCAAAATCGGTGACTATATTCCCTATTGTAATTTTTGATCCCTTTAGTTATATTTGTATGGGTGAGTGTATTGGCCCCATATTCCCGTTGTCCCCTGTAGACAGCAGAACTGGATAACATTATTAAAAATACTTCCCGTCGACTCCGAACTCTGTCCCCGTTTTGTGACTTCTGAAGGAGGGTGACGTTTTCATTTTAATATTTTGAAATTAAACATGAAAACATTTCGGTTATGGGGACAGCGGGAATAGATCGTACCTGCTGGCAGTCTTCGTAAATATGACGCGCGCGACTGTACGTGAAGAAAGTTACTAGAATAGAACTATGTTACAATGTACTCTATGGAATAGAATACTCCAGCTCAATGATGAAATTAATTCAAATCTGACTCTGCCTTTACCCTTACGGCTGGTTTATACGGGGTCGGTGACTGAACCCAGCGAGAAGAAGTGCGAGCGAGAAAACTGCACTGGGGGGGGTATTACAACCTCTTAAAACTTGCCAGGTTTATGAATTGCTATAGTTACATCTCTTTCTCGCTGTATAGCAAATAAAAGAGATAGATTGATAGCCAGTCAGAAAACTGCCAGGAAATAAGAGGTCATAATACGGCCCCTGCCTGCCTAGCATGACCGATTTATATCGCGTGATATAGCGTTTTGTCACGTTTAACTGTCAAAAAGACAAAAGAATTTGACAGTTCAGTGTCGATAAAATGCTATATCACGCGATATAAATCGGTCATGCTAGGCAGGCTGGACTGGGTTCAAACTAGTGTCTACACAAGCCCAGTAGCAACTCGGCGCTGGATGTTTCTAACCACGAGGTCAGAAACATCCAGCGCCTGGTTTAAATACGAATAAACCAGGCATTAAGCCTTATTTTAATATAACAAGTAGTAATACTATGATTGAAAAATGCTAAGGACAATCAATAGAAACGCATTTATGCAATATTTATCATATTGTATTTTCATAATAACATTGACACCATTTTAAACAAAACTAGTAATGTGTGATAAAGCCTACTTTATGCAATGACAGAATATTGCTATAAACATTTAACAATCGTGTATCAATCAATGGTATTTCTTTTTAACAGTTTTACTAAAAAATAAAAAGCTATACTATTGGAACACAATTGACACACGATTATTATGTTAACATTAGCAGAATCGAGGGCATGATGTTTACATTTTGATAAGATCTACTTGACTAAGGATCTACACAAATGACGGACTCTTTGTCCGTGAATTAACTTATTATAAAGGAGCATAAAATGTTTACTTGTCAGCATAGGAAAACACACATAAAAGTTCAACCTTATTCTAAAAGACCATACACAGACTCAATGTGACAAAAAGTCCGTCGTCCACGCAAGCTCTAAGTAACATTACTATAATATAATAATAATTTGAACTTAATTTTTATAAATAAAAAATATTGTAATGTCCACCTACAATAATATTTTTGGCGTAACTATTTTGTTATGATTGATCATTGACGTACGTACTTAGCCGGCACAATTCTCATATACAAACATACCCACAGTGTGTTTACAACTATTAAATATCTTAAGTGTGGACTTAAGTTATTTAATAGTTGTAAAAACACTGGTGAAAAAAAAATCATTGAAATGAGCAGTTGCACAGAATAAGCTATAAAACAGATTTATAAATTGTTTTTATTAACAATGCATCTTTCATCATCAGACTTTGATATCAAACCAGGGAGCCAATTCTCACTTCATGTGATTTGTTATCGACTTTGATATTATATTTAGCGTCTATTATCGTACAAAAATATCCCGAAAATCTCCATACATACAGAAAAGGGTATTCTCGGGTCTATTCGATATAAAACTCGATATGATATCGAAAAACGCGTTCCATTTTCTTGATTATAATTATATTGTAATCGAGGAAAACATATTTTAATTATTTTATTATATTTTATATTAAAATCAATGTTTATTATTGATGATTTATGTAAAATACTTGTAATACTTTAATTAATTTATATCAATGAGCTGCAATGTAATGCAAAGAAAAAAAAATTATCTATGCGTTTATGGAACAAACGGCACGCAAACAAACTTGTCAACTACTTTCTTCTTATTTTTGTTATGGCAATCTACTCCTCTTCAGGGAGTAATTTTTGCCAGTGTCAAGTACGCTCCCGGTGAAAAAAATTAAAAGGACTAACGAAACAATACAAATGCAAGGGGAGAGAATATAAAATAAGTTATCTTTAATAGCTTTGACACTTTTGACAACTTATATCACAGACGATAATTGTATCGGCTACGCTTGACCACTCGTTGCGTATCGAGTGCTAGCACTGGATAAATATCACATTCGATATCACGAGAATACCGAATATCGATATTTGTTGATATCCGCCATGTTTTTTCGATAAATATCGAGTTGGATATTTTATCAAAGGCGCGAAAATTGGCTCCCAGCCCCCCTAGCATGACCACTGAAACGCGATATGATATAGAAATTTATCACATTTAACTGTCAAAAGACAATGGATTTTGACAGTTAAGTGTCGATAAAACGCAATATCACGCGATATATATAATATATATTGTGTTTTGTCGGTCATGCTAGGCCTACAGGGTCACTGGTGGTCAAGCCTCTAGTCTAGACTAAATCACTAGCAGTTCATTTAAAATTTCTGACAGCTTAAACATGGAGTCCGCCGAATTACGCCCTAGAATAAAAACTAGCTTACTACAAACACCTAAAATGGAATAATTGTCTTATTTAGTTAGGTAACTATGAAATAAATCTATAAACAACAACAGAAGTAATATAATAAAGAAATAAACCTACTTTTGACCACTACACAATTCATACCAATTACTGACATTATAAATAAATTGTCATTAATATAGATTACAGTACCATTGCTAGCCAGCCTAAAATGAGACAGGAACCACCTATGGGGGTAAGTCGACGGAAGCATCGGTCACCTGTGAATGCATGGTAATAGCAAGTTCCACAGAATAAACCCATTCCTGCTACAAAGAATGCGCCAGCCTGTAAAAAAAGTGCATAATATAATAATTGAATCAAAAACCCCATCTAAAAGTTGTTTGTCTCTTTTATGTTAAGTGCAGTCTTAGAGTAAGACGCGTTTCTGTTCCAGAAAGAGAAGCCATACGAAGCGTTCCCCTCTGCCGAAGTACAAGCCCAAATGGGCATACGCGTTAGTAAAACCAGTTGCGCCCGGATTTCTTTCTAGATCGAGTCCAGTCGCGCATGAGAACGCTGCTGTGTTTAAAATGTCGAATTGATGAGTTTTTTGCTGTTAAAAGAGGTCTGGAACGTCAAGTAAATAAAAAGACGGTGTTACATTTCACATGAAAGTATTTTTTTATCGTATTATTGCTATTTGTTTACATTTAAACATTAAATTTGTATATTTTGTTCTTGATTAGTTGTCAGATTTGTTCAGTGACATCAGGTCTGCTAGTCCATGGCTCGTCCGTACAAATTTCAGATCTGTCGCTAGATAAATCCGAGTTCTCGCCGATGGGCAACTTAGTGATGTTACCGTTATATAACGTTTATGACTAACGACTAATGTTTATGACTAACTATGAACGGCTACCTAAATGCTACCAAAATATTTAAACTAATTGCACTCTGCTACCAGGTTGCTATAATGTTTTTCGATAAAGTTTTGGTCAATTTTGGTCTTTGCACTGATTCTGCGTCAAATTCATTTGCGATATTTTTGCATGACATGATGATGTGAGCGCGACAGACATCGTGAGATAAATGTCGAGAAATAGTCACGGCGCTCATCCTAGCGCGGCTGGTTTATACGATATTAACCTACGTCAGTATTAGCATAGACCAAGAATATAAAGACGTCCAATCACATATCATAAAAACGTAGCCCCAAAATCCCGCCTTAAACCTAGATGGCGCTCGTAATCGAGCGTCTTATAGGTTTCCTTGCATTTTCCGCATGGATCGCTGTCGTCGCAAAAAGCTTACGTCTGCTCGTTGTTCTACCGTGTTCTAATAGTTCTAAGAAAAATGGGTAGATGGCGTTCAAAACTACAAAACGTATTATAAATTTGGAAATTAATTTACGTATTATAAAGTTTACGCATTCACAATGCTATTTTTATATACTAAAATATTAAATAAAATATAAGAAAAAATCGAAAAAGTAAAAAGTATAAAAAGTACTTAATGTATATTATTATGAGTCTCTTTAGCAAAAATGTTTAGTAGGTAGGCATAGGTAGGTAGAACATTAAAATTAAATGGTAGGTATTATATCGGCATGGTTATCGGTAAAAAAAAAAAAAAAAACAATGTTTATTACTTAAATAATGAATGATAATGAACATTTTTTCCCAGCAAATTGTCTGTGCACTGACACAAAATATTTCATCATCATCTTATATTTATTTTAGAAATTTTATTCACTCCAAACAAACTTAACTCTCTCTTTTTTTAAAGACCCGTTTTGAAAACGGCAACGGACTAAAATTTATAAAAATCGGACTAAAAACGGACTACCTAGTAAAACAATAAAAAGTAAAATAGGCCTACTTATAAAATAAATACTTCTGTATTATATTTACTGTAACCCTTTTCGAGTTTTCATGCATTTTCTTTCGACGCAGAATATGGTCGCTAATTTCGTCCAGCCAGCCACGATCCGTCTGGTCCAGAGCGGGTTAAGACGCGGACGGCAAGAAACGAGTGTTACGGGTTCGAAAGTGTTACCATCCGTCCGGATTAGTCCGGACATTTCCGGGCTTTTAGACTATTGTCCGGACTCTGTCCGGCTTTTTAAGATTGGGCGCTATCATACTAGTTAAAAAACATACATAGCAGTAGTGTTCGAAAGAGAAAGCACAGAATATATAATAGTACTGAGAAAGTCCCATTTATGGAGTCTGGTTCTGTCTGTGAAAATGTCCGGACTTTTATTGAAATGTCCGGCTTTTTGTCAGGCCTTTCTAAATTTTGGAATGGTAACCCTAAGTGGGACTTACTATCACTAGTGACTGAGCTACCGGCTCAGCGGTGAACCGGAAATCCAAGTCGTGGATTCGATTCCCATCGGAGAATTGATCTAGTGCGAGTCGTATTTTTTCTAGTATATTATTTAGTATTGTATCATTAAATACCTACCAAAAGTCTTGAAATCTTAGAGCAACGCGGCTCCGTCAGGAACGGAAAAACAGGTAAGTACTTTTCTCAAAAATATATTAAACTTATACTGTAGGTAAAATATCATTTTAATTTGCCGTTCGTATGTTTATAACTCTACGCGCGGCGCTCGGAGCGCCTAGTGCGCGCGACCCGCCCGCCCCGCGGCCATCCATAGACGTAAAAAGTGTCGAACAGTACAATAAAAACTTTAAAATTCATTTTTGGTGAATGTATTGAGTTATGATAAAAGAGTATAGTAGAACAAATGTTGTTGTTTAAGATGTTGGTAATCTACTCCTGCAAGGTTGTTGGTGTTTTACAAATAACCCTGTATATATTATATACATATTTTTATATATATTATATACATTATATATATTATATGAACATATTGAGAGGCGCTTCGTAGGTGCATATTATAATATCAGGCACGCAGCGCTGTGCAATTTGAAATTGTACTTTAGTGCCGTGCAGCGAGAGGAGCTTATTGTTTGTGGCCTCGCGCCTGCTCGCGCGGCGCGTGGCAGTCGGCGGGCCATGCATGGACCCGCTCGCGCGTCCCGCATAATTCGTATTTAAGCGCAATAATTTATCCGTAATTAAACAAAATCCACATTATGTATGTTTCTAATTTTGTGTAGTATATAAGTGCATTGAAAAGGTCATGTAAGAGCGATCTTATCAATTTTTAATTCATTATTCCGTATGTTATAAAGGAAAAATGAAAATATCAAAGAAGCACACCACTTAACTTTCTAAACTTTGTTCAACAGCTATATCTAACCACTGAAAGTCTTAAAATAAGATTTCAGAAACTTTAAAATTTTATTCGAACACAAAAGAGTGATTTTGTGATTTACGCAGTTACATATATATTAACTTTCTATTTTTTTTACAACATGATGATAACATAGTTCTTATTATGAAACAATCAACATTTCAAACTTTAATTCTATATATATATATATGAAGTTAAACGAAATATTACGAAATACCTAAACTATACCTAAAGCACCGGCATAAAACTTCTAACTTTTCAAAAATAGCTCACAATGCACATAATCTATACACTCAGCAAAAACGAAAACTTTTAGTATTATCGAAGGTAATTTTTCTCTAGCTACGCGACTAAATTGCCAAACTCGACTTTGAATACTGAATATAATTTTTTTTTCGATACCTACCAGTGGACCCAGAAAATTTCACGATTATCGTGTCGGTTGGTCGTGTTCAGTAGTTAAGACGTGACAAACAAACAAACGGACTTTCGCATTTATAAGATTATAAGTAAGGATAGAGATCGCGAAGATAAAAATCGCGTCAAGTCAAGTTTTGTATGAAACAGCTGATATTTTTTTCGTGATTTCGCAGTTGGGCCAATAGTAAAAGTTGCTCAGTTTGATGGTCTCTATCTTATCTACTATATTCGGCATTAGTTGTTTAGTAACACGTTGTATAAAACGAGATATTATAATTATCTTTTCAAAATCTATCAATTTGTATGAAGAGATGATTTAAAATAGACACTGTAAATAACTACCACAGTTTTACTACGTTGAAAAATATACTTTTTAGAGACATACTTTCTTTCCTTTTACTGTGACAGTAAGCGCGGTCGAACGTGCGATAAATTATTGTGTTTGTGGTGTAAATGCGCGTAGTCTTTTTCGATTTCAAGACAGTCTTTAAATAGTGTAATTGAGGCTTGAGAGTGATTTAGCGCTGATTGGCTTGCTAGTAGTACCATTTTATTATAAATAAAGCGCTTATTACACCATCCTGAATGTCGGACCCGGAATTTAGTGTCCGATTTAGGACGAGAAATTCAGTCGCCAATTAGACCGTCCTGAATGTCGTATCCGATATCACAGCTTTACGATCATACAGTAGTTAAACGAATGTTCTTGTAGCTGTAAAAATACAAAGCTAGGTAAATAGGAGGTATATGTAGGTAGCTAGGTAGGTACGTGTCATTTTCAACGCTAATCTGAACTAGTTTTTAACCGACTTTATCAAAAGGAGGAGGTTCTCAATTCGATTGTATACTTTTTTTTTATCGTTATTCGCGCGTATCTTCGACATTTATGGACCGATTTTGATGATTATTTTGTTGTTCGATTGAGTTTTCTTGCGAGATGGTTCCAATTATTTTTTTTTCAAATCGGGTCAGTAGTTTTCAATTAATCCCGAAAATACTATGACTTTACATCAACTACCTTGACGACTTTGTTATTACCCGACTGCAAAGAAAGGGTTATGTGTTTCGCGCGTATCTTGTAAGTATGTTTGTATGTTTGTATGTATGTATGTTTGTATGTTTGTATGTATGTATGTTTGTATGTAATATTCTTTATTACCTCATATCTTTCAAACGGCTGAACGGATTTCTATGATTAAGATATCGTTAGATTGGTCTTTTCAGCCCAAGTGTTCTTAAGAAGGTGGCGTTATAAAAAAACCAACATGGCGGCTGTACGGTGCTATTATACGTAGTGAAAAAAATTTTTTTTTTTTAGAATACTGCAATATGGGTGTCAAATTAAAGGGCTTATTATAAGGATTTCAAAAAGGTATATCATGACCATAATATAATTATAAAAAAACAATAAAATAAAAAAAGTAAATTATATTACGCAAATGCGAGCGGCCGCTATAAACATGTCAATGAGAAATTTATATTTTGTTTGTGTATGTTAGCCACATTCATGATGAAAAAATAGGCTATATCATCCCAAAATCCCTCGGGATCGAAGCCTCAGGCTATGCCGCAGAGCACGGCTAAGTTAATCAATAGATGGCGCTGTAGCCGAGTACATCGCGGTATGGTTTTGTATTCATCATCAATAGATTTCTAGTTGCATAGACCATATCAATAGATGGCGTTGTAGCTAAATACATCTCGGTATGGTTTAGCTCTCTGTAGATTATATAAGGTCTTTTGTGTTTATACTGAAAATAAAAAGATAATAATACAAGAATCGAAGAAACGATAACGAGAAATAAGAAGAAACGATTCTCGTTTATGGTCTTTATAACAATTAACAACTTTTTTAATTGATAATTATTTTAATACGATTCCATCTAGCTATCTAGAGTACATTCATTATTTATTATACTAGATTCCATCTATCTAATTGGAATTGGAACGCGTGTTGCATTACTTTACTTAAACACAAACTTACGCAAACTTAAAAAATATTGATGGTAGTGTTTAGATTAAAGGCAAACTTAAAACATATTGATGGTAGTGTTTAGAACTTTTGTTCAACATAATAACATGCAGTCGGAGGCATAGAATTGAATGATAAGTAAAATCATTCATAATGTCACTTTCTTTATGCATGCCTAGAGCTAATTAGATCATCCTAAATATCGGACCCGATATGAAGTCGCTCCTGAATTCAGAGCAGTGTAATTGCATTCAGGAAGCTAGGATCCGATTTAGGATCCTAGTTAGGATAGAAATTGTCTCCGACATAACGGATGCTAAATCGGAAGCACTTAGGACAGTGTAATCGCATTCAGGACGCTCGGCTCCGACACAGTAGTACCACAGCATAAATAGTACAGTCAGTCAACGCCTTTTATGTTGGCGAAAAAATAGCCGCCGCGCCGTTTGTCTAGATAGACAGTTGGCGCAACGACTAAAAGTATATAAGGGTTGTCACTCTGTGATTTGCTTTTTTTTTGACCTACATCAATATAAAAAACAAAAAAACCTGCCTCTGAAAAGCAAGAAATAATATATAAATCATTAGCTACGCATTATCATTTTTATAATAAAACACGTCTATTAAAGTCGGGTGGGGCTGGAGTACCTACAACTTTCTTTTTTATTCTAAAAGCCCCACCCGACTTCAATAGACGTGTTTTATTATAACAATGATATGATAATGCGTATCTAATGATTTATATATTATTTCTTGCTTTTTAGAGGCAGGTTTTTTGAAGTCGGTTCTTTTGTTTTTTAAACATTTTTATTTTTTTTATTTTTAGTATAAGTACCTTCCGTATTAGGTAGTGTAGGTATATTATTTAGGTAGTAAAATCGGCTCAGCCAAACGTGAGATAATCGCGAAGAAACGTACATACATATACAAACTGAATACCTCCTTTTTTTGAAGTCTGTTAAAAATACTACACAAAGGTATCCCTCTCCCAACAAAAACAATCATCTAATTCGGTTCATAAATAACAAAGTCGTCAAGGTAGTTGATGTAAAGTCATAGTATTTTCGGGATTACTTGAAAACTACTGACCCGATTTGAAAAAATAATAATTGGAACCATCTCGCAAGAAAACTCAATCGAACAAAATAATCATCAAAATCGGTCCATAAATGTCGAAGATACGCGCGAATAACGATAAAAAAAAAGTATACAATCGAATTGAGAACCTCCTCCTTTTGATGAAGTCGGTTAAAAACTAGTTCAGATTAGCGTTGAAAATGACACGTACCTACCTAGCTACCTACATATACCTCCTATTTACCTAGCTTTGTATTTTTACAGCTACAAGAACATTCGTTTAACTACTGTATGATCGTAAAGCTGTGATATCGGATACGACATTCAGGACGGTCTAATTGGCGACTGAATTTCTCGTCCTAAATCGGACACTAAATTCCGGGTCCGACATTCAGGATGGTGTAATAAAGCGCTTATTACATTTATGGACCGATTTTGATGATTATTTTGTTGTTCGATTGAGTTTTTTTGCGAGATGGTTCCAATTTTTTTTTTTTCAAATCGGGTCAGTAGTTTTCAAGTAATCCCGAAAATACTATGACTTTACATCAACTACCTTGACGACTTTGTTATTTGTGAACCGAATTAGATGATTGTTTTTGTTGGGAGAGGGATACCTTTGTGTAGTATTTTTAACAGACTTCAAAAAAAGGAGGTATTCAGTTTGTATATGTATGTACGTTTCTTCGCGATTATCTCACGTTTGGCTGAGCCGATTTTACTACCTAAATAATATACCTACACTACCTAATACGGAAGGTACTTATACTAAAAATAAAAAAAAATAAAAATGTTTAAAAAACAAAAAAACCGACTTCAAAAAACCTGCCTCTAAAAAGCAAGAAATAATATATAAATCATTAGATACGCATTATCATATCATTGTTATAATAAAACACGTCTATTGAAGTCGGGTGGGGCTTTTAGAATAAAAAAGAAAGTTGTAGGTACTCCAGCCCCACCCGACTTTAATAGACGTGTTTTATTATAAAAATGATAATGCGTAGCTAATGATTTATATATTATTTCTTGCTTTTCAGAGGCAGGTTTTTTTGTTTTTTATATTGATGTAGGTCAAAAAAAAGCAAATCACAGAGTGACAACCCTTATATACTTTTAGTCGTTGCGCCAACTGTCTATCTAGACGAACGGCGCGGCGGATATTTTTTCGCCAAAATAAAAGGCGTTGACTGACTGTACTATTTATGCTGTGGTACTACTGTGTCGGAGCCGAGCGTCCTGAATGCGATTACACCGTCCTAAGTGCTTCCGATTTAGCATCCGATATGTCGGAGACAATTTCTATCCTAACTAGGATCCTAAATCGGATCCTAGCTTCCTGAATGCAATTACACTGCTCTGAATTTAGGAGTGACGTCATATCGGGTCCGACATTCAGGATGATCTAATTAGCTCTTAAGCGCTACAACATTACAACTTTTATGATGTGTGTTTTTAAGTAGGTAGGTAAATCAAATAGGTACCTACTTACCTACTTATGCTTTCTGCAATGTATTTCACATAGGTAGGTAAGTAGATATATACCTACTTATGCAAAAAATATACTTACCTGATGATGATGATGTCTAAATATTAAAAATTCCACCTGTCGTCATTTTTTCTTTTTTATTGCTGTAAAGCCACTTTTTAATACATTTTATTATTTTCTAACGTATTACGTACTTTTTTATTTCATTTTGTTATCAATTTACCAAAAATAAAAAAAATATGCATCATTCATTACATTACACAGCGCCATCTAGTTGAATACTTGTAGAGCGGTTTACGTTCGAATAGCATGCTTGGTTTGTGCTGCAAGGGTATGCTTGCGTGCGGTAAAAAAGTCACGAATTTGCTCCAAACGGAACGCGTAGGGACATCTATCGCAACTTTTGGAATTAAACATCAGTTTACGTTTTGAAGAATGCAATTGTCGGTCTTTATATTCTTGGTCTATGGTATTAGTCAGCTGACGGAAAGGCGTAAAAAATCGTTTTTCGACCTAGGTTCCTTGGAGCAAGTTGTTGTTGTTGAAAAAGATTTATTCCCATTCCTACCTATCACTCTTATGAAATTGATTTTACAGACCATAATTTAGAACTTGCAAGATTAATCATGGAAAAATACATAGACACTAGAATTTATTTTCTTATGAAAAAATCGAACCCAAATAAATGCATCCGCCAAAATTACACAAAATTAATTCATTTTAAAAACCAATGAACTTCTTCTGATCACTAGCTAACTTTTGCCCGCGACTTCGTCCGCGTGGATATTCGAAAAATCCTTAGGGAACCTTTGGTTATTTTTTTGAACAGACAACAGAAATAACTTTCTTAATACCCCAGCCAGGTAGGATAATCGTACAAATAGGATCTTTACAAATATCCTAGTATGATTATCAAAAACCGGACAGTTAGAATCAAACTAGGATTTTTGCAAGATCCGGTTTATACGATTAACCAACGTCAGCATTGGTCAGCTGACCGACTTACTATGGAAAGGCGTGAAAAAATCGTTTTTCGACCTATGTTCTTTGGAGAATTTTTTGTGCACAACGGGTTGTGCTTGGCCTTTACCTCACCTGATGTTAAGTGATGATGAGGCCGAAGGTAGAAGCGCACTACACCCGGAAACCTCATCACTGAGGAACTGGCTATCTTACCTCCAACTGCCGGAACACAATATTTTTTTTAAATTGTTGTTATCGCGTCAGACTGATTATTCTGATTATTCGTTATTCTGATTGTCTTTTCATATTAAAATTAATGATATGTACACCTACTTTACAAGATATAGTAATTTATAATAATAAAGATTATTACAAATAGTAGTAAAATGTTTGAGTTTGTTCTTGTTTGACCTTTATTCCTTTTTCGAAATTTATCGATATTGCTGCATCAACAGTTGAGCCCAGCCCTTTATGTCAAAAAGTGTCATATTTTGATGTGTGACTCATCCGTACACAATTTTTTGCTGTTTTGTTTTATTTTTTATGTGTGAGTGTCGTCATTACAGTGTTGTTTTTATATGTGAGTATGCGGAACTGCACTTGTGTGCACTTTCCACCCCCGCAAAAAATGACAGAATAATTTGAATAGATTAATACTTTCTAAGGCGTCTCCCTTCGTAGAAGCCGCGATGCTCGACGAGTGCAGTGGTAGTCACATAATTAAAGACACCAGTAACTTTGAAGCCTTGGTTCTCCAAGGATTGACCTAGCTGTGATCTGATGTTGGCTATCCAGGGAAGAGGAGGAGATTCAGATTGCTGTACATGTTATAGTCAAACGCCAAAGCTCCGGCACTCCAAAACCAAGAGCGTGTTTCGGCCTTTGAATAACGAATTTATGGATTACTGAAAATTACTGAAATTCAATATGATCAAATCAGGGTTTAACCATTTTGTATGTAAATGTATGAAAAACCCGCGTCGCCGATACATGATTTTACCGTTCTGTTGGCCCGGGAGTAATCTGGTGAATTTCATATACTTTACGAAGATCTCCGAAATATGAGGACAAGTTTTGTGATAACTTTAGGATGAATTACAAGATATTTGAAATATTATTACGCGGCGGCCGGCGCGGTGGCGGCTTTTACGCGTCACGTATGCGGCGTCGTGTACAGGAGCGCTTAGAGTGAAAATTTGACTAATTCAATAATCTTCCCGTAATAGTACATTACAGCCGTGAACGGGAAGCTAGCGATTGCATTGTCGAGGATGGTTTGAAGCCCGAGCCGCAGGCGAGTGCTTTAATCATTCGAGGCAATGCAAGTAGCTTCCAGAACAAGGCTTGTATAGTGCTTTTCTCAAGAAATGCGAGGAAATAAAAAACTTTTCAATTGAAACTTAATTAAATTTAATTCCCGCCAGTTTTTTTTTGGGTGCATTCCAGCAGTTTAATCGCTGAAGCGCCGAAAAGCAAAATGAGATTTATCATAGACAAATCCTCTGAGTAATCTTGAATTACGTGCAGCGCCATCTACCGCCGAGAAGAAAAAACCCATCTCATTTCGCTTCTCGGCGGTAGATGGCGCTGTACATAATTCAAGATTACTTAGAGGATTTGTCTCTGATAAATCTGGTACAATACAATGTAATATTTATTTATTCTTATAGTAATATACTCTGTGCGCACCATTTTTTTAATTGTATCGTTATTATAGTACCTATTAAATAATTTTACCTTTATAATATTAACTGTCTTGTCGTTGGCTTGCGTGCCAGAAAAAAGGAACTAAAGTTATGGCTGAATGGTGCAAATGTGCCTTTGCTTTTTTTGTTTTTGTGAACAGCTAAAACAAAAAAAAGAAGTTGCCGCAGACCACCCAGATGACAGATCATCTTCGCACTGTACCTACTTCCCGCACCCGGTGCTGGTGCGGGAAGTAAGTATTGAAATTCATTCCTGGCCTGAATTTTAAATTTAGAATGTGATGAACCAGACCCCCTCGGAAATGTGGAACGCCCCGCATTCCTTTTTCAAATGGAATGATAAGATTTCAGAGCATAAGTGAGAAAACATAGATTTCTGTTGTCTGTTAAAAAAATGTTTTTCTTTCTAACCTATCACATGACCTACAGGAGTAAGGCAGCCTTTGCTGCTTTGTCTTTAGCTAAAGCTGCTTTGGCCTTTGGCTAAACTTAACCTCAAGATAAAAAATATCATTCATTTCCGATGGGAGATTTAGTCAAATTTAATTTATCAAATTAAATTTGGTTAACTACGGGATTAATTCACCCAGGTGATTTGGCTCAGGTGCATTAAGTATACGACGGGTAAAGCAACTGCTCTGACCACTGATTTCTTTGATTGTCATAATAATATAATAAAAGGACTTACAATATAAGGTCTTCTGCATAGTGGAACAGACATTAAAGCCAATGTATGAAGGAAGTGAAATCTGTTTGATGTTTCAAATATCTTCTTGAGGTCTTCCTTATTATCCGTCTCGGGGAAGGTTCTGTGAGCACCCATAGCGCCGAGCACCACCGCGCTCGCGCCGCTTAACCCAGCGAGCCGCACGAACGGCCCCGCTGACTGTGCCAACTCCCAAAGCGGCATTTTTATCACAATAGGTGCTGGTGCGGGACTAGGGGGTTGTTGCGATTTGAATATACCCTACAGCAGATGATAAAATAAAAATATTTGTAACTCCTTAAAATGAAATTAAATGTGCAATCATGCCGCTAAATATGCGAAGATAAAAATTACGCAAGTAAAATCGACTTCCAAAATGACAAATGCATTGAACAAAATAATCGAACTGGAATTGTATCGGAAACTTACGATATGGCGTAATAAGTTCATAGCTCCATCTGCCACCGTATTAATCATAAGCGTATCAACTAAATTCACCATACCTTACGATATATTCGAAACAAAAAGGCAGAAAAATAATTTCGATAAAATCCAAACAGCAAACTATAAATGTCAACTGACATTGACATTGACAGCAGTTGTTGTCATAAAATTCTCCCAATCCCAAGAGAAGGCAAAAGGATTTATGTCTATTAATTTTTAGTAATATCTCATTACCGTATAATTTTCTTTGGTTTGCTGTAGAATTCAAGTGTATATATCACATTCAATGTTCGAAGTATGTACTTTAGCTAGTCATCACATCACAGTGCTTACCTACTACTCAGCACTTCCTCCACGGTACTGTGTTCGGCTGCTGCCTGGATAACGGCGAGAGAGATGACATGATAGCACAGAGAAAGCAATACTATACGTAAGAAGAGGCGGGACTTCATAGACCAAAAAAATCTACGAAATGTCAAATCAAACATACCTCGACGTAGCCAAAATAACGAATATAAAACAATTTTTTGCCAACCTACAGGAAAGAAATAGAGATGAGCGACCTTATAGTATTAAATTTTTTATCGATATCGATGAATGCGCTTTATAATAATTTTAAAATTTCTACTAATTGCAATTATAATAAAATATTAAATTAAATTAACAGTAATTATTAAAAAAAAAATCGTGTTCTCAATAAGTAATTATTTCGGCAGCTGATGGCGGCTGATGACCTGAAATAAAAATATATAAAAACATTTTTATAATTTGTTACAGTTTAATTTAAACATAACAGTAATCTAGCGCGTACATTCTTGCCCATCTTTACCCATTTCTTACACCTAAAATTAAAAGCATCAATATCGATATTTATATATGATGTAGCACCACTATTTTCCTGCAGATTATTTTTCTGACTAAAATTTTATTATTTCATTCAAATACCTACCAAAAATTGTAAACGAATATTATATTGGTTAATGTATTACTCACCGAAGCTCATCTGAAGGAAATTTGGCCATAAAAATCGTTTTGTATCGTCTTTTCGCGCCGATCACAAATTTCACATTTTACATGCTTCATTGTGACTTACATGTACTGCACCTTAACTTGACTATTAACAAATTAAAACAAACTTTTAAATATTACAAAACTATTATAAAACAAACTTTTAACTACCTACACAAATTAATTTTATTTGTTACAATACTTTAAATGTTGCCGCCGTGTTTCTCTGACAGATGACCTATCATCAAAGAACGAGAAAGAATGAGGAAGAGTGAGACAATTATATTCGCCATCAAAATTCGTGTCCGTTTCATAGAATCTTTTTTTGTATGGAAGTTGCGACAGACTGATGATAGGTAAGCGAGGCTCTAGGCGTTGATAATCTAATTCCGGGATACTAAGTGTGCTTCAGTCCTTAGATTCCAGAATTTGTGCACAACTCCTTTTTGATTAGTTAATGCCAAGCCAACTTAAAGTACCTAATCGTAGTTGCCATGGTACAATGCATTAGGAATCAGCTGACTCAGAGTGAGTTCTGGGGGCTTACCATTAGCAAATAATAAACCGTTCAGTTCAAAAGCAGGCCTTAAACAGGACTGCTTGGCTTGCTTTCATACTAACCGTTGAGGTCATAGTACGAAAAAGTAAGGCAGTTCAATATAAGCCCTGCTATAAGAGCTCATAGTAAGGCCCCAGGACCTGAAATCGTGTATTGTCGACGACTCGGCGACTCCACTGAGGTGTTGTATACTAAAGTTGAATAATTATCGATGTCAATTACCTATTTATCATTCGTAAGAAAGAGCACGACACATCACTAGTCAGCAGTCGTGTAGTTAAAAAATAATTGTAAACGAAACCCCAGCCTGCCTAGCATGACCGATTTATATCGCGTGATATAGCATTTTATCGACACTCCAAACTCCTTTGTCTTTTTGACAGTTAAACGTGATAAAACGCTATATCACGTGATATAGATCGGTCATGCTAGGGGGGCAGGTGTTGTCCAGTGGTGTCGTTGACAATACACGCCCGAAATCAGCGCTAATAATGAAAAGTAGTTTGGTAGTTGCTTAAAATAAAACAAAGAAATGAAGACATGTATTTTTATATTTTATTTATAAAAATATTTTCAGGTAGAAAATAATTATAATGATCATCTCATTGAAATAATTCATCAATTTCACTTTTGATCGAGTTTCAGTTAGCACCATACAAAAGTCTGTTCCTATCACATTTCGGTCACAACATTTATTAGAATCAGTCACTTAAAATAACTATAACAGTAGTTAAGGCACTCATGTTGATTTTACAATGTCCACACTAGATTTTGGACAGCATACACCAGCGTATCTGAAACAAGAAAAATGTAAAATAAATTACATTGTTTGTACCGAATATGACAAATTAAGTAAACAAGTCCAGTCAAATCTTTAAGCTTAATGGCCTGACTGTGACTGCCCTTGCCCTAGCTAGACGGGTCAGTTCTTTACTCCCCATTTACTTCATTCAATGAATAGGTAACTAACTGGCTTCCGTCGGCGACTTTATCCGCGTGGATATTCGCGAATATTGTTATAGAACATAAAAAAGCGCTAGCGATAAAAAAGTTTAATCCAGGTTACAAACTATCTGTGTGCCTTTAATCTAAATCCGTCCAGCCGTTTTTGCGTGATTGAGTAACAAACAAACAAACAAACATACAAACTTTCACATATTAGTAGGATTGTTTATTCCTCTCGTAGACTCAGATAGCACATAATAAATAATCGGCGGATATAATATATAATGATTGGCGGTACTCACTTGTCGCTGACGACGCAGTAGGTGTTGCTGTAGGCCTGCGCGGTGAGCGCGCGCGCGGCGTCGCATCGCGTGAGGTACACGCACACGCCGGCCGCGCCGTCCGTCGCCGCCGCGCACTCCGGGTCCGGCCCGGCAGCCGGCTTCGGGGCCTGGAAAACGTTACCATTTAGGTGCGGGCACATTTGTCTCACGCCACGCGTTAACACGTGTTAACACGCCGTCAGATGATATCGGTTTTCATAGTAAATGTATGCACTAGGATCATACAATCATAGCGATCAATACGGCGTGTTAACACGTGGCGTCAGACAAATGTGCCCGCACCTTTATTATTATGTCCGGTGGTAGGGTAAAACAATGATTAAGGTCAATTCGAAATAAACAAAATTCCATATTTTAAAAACAAGATAGGATTTCTAGGTTCTAGGTTGGACAACTGAGCTTTTACGACACACTCAATAATTTTATAATCATCTCGCAGCATCTTCTGTCCTCTGTTCCATCATCAAGATTATTAATATTTTGAGGAGTTGTTTCACAGGTTCCAGATTTCACCTGCTCCGGTTTAATTTACAAATTGTATCTGTCAATTAAATAAAATGGAAGTTAACTGGGAACTGTGAAAACGTATGTTCTTATGTACCCCCTAAGCGGGCAAGCACGGTCTATCAATCAAGCACGTAAATTCAGCTTGTCAATCACATTTTGATCGTCTAGGAGCGATGCTTGACAAGCACCACAGAACAGAATAGACAGATTACGGTGGCCAACCATATGTAGGCCACGCCCCCAAATGGTAGGTTACGTGTACGTGCCTGACAAGAAATGCTTGACCGTTTAGGTTGGAAACTCACGTCATCCTTGGTTAAGTGCAGTGTGACCGTGGTGGAGTTGACCTGGAGGGCGAGCGCGTCGTCGGCGCCCAGCAACGGCCGGACCCAGGGGTACTCCTGCAGGCGGTAGGCCGCGAGCACGTCCGGCTTGGACGTCGTGCTCAACGCGGGGAAACTCAGCGCATCTACTGATTAATATTAATTTAGGTATTACGATTACTTCAAGAGCCTATTTTGCAAAAATCACACCAATTTATAAATTGCAACTTTATCATGTAATAATCTCGGGAATAGCTGTTATAGTCAACTTGCGGACTTTAGTGATGAATTTACTGTATTATTTCTCATATTCGTCATGATGTGTAAGTTAGAATAAAAAGAATTGGAGTTTCATACAAAAATACGCGAATTTTTCAATTTTATCTGACACTACAAATTATACAGTAAATTCGACAGTTAAGTCCGCAAGTTGACTATTACAGTGGCCCTACCATGAGTTGATGCAAACTGTTTACGTTACAGTAAACTATCGTTTTGTCTCTTTCACTATCGCACTGACTGTGAGCAGTATATCCAATAGTTTACGGCAAGGGTCTTCAACCCGCGGCCCGCGGGCCGCATGCGGCCCGCGGTTGCGTTCTTGGCGGCCCGTCATTGTATTGATTGACAAAATTAAATTCACATATTGTCTACAAATTATACCTAGGTATTTACCTACCTATTTAGTTAGAATATAATGTTTTCGTTGTGTTGCGGCCCTCCGAACCAATATCAGAGTATACTATAGGCCCTTGACTTCAAAAAGGTTGAAGACCCTTGGTTTACGGTAACGTAAACAGTTTGCATCAACTAATGGTAGGGCTACTGCTTTCGAACAATATCAGATTCAATTTATATTATAAAACCTTTCAGAAATTAGCTCGTTTGTATGCAAAACCATCTAGTGGCCCCTATTTTGTTATGAGCATATTCTGTGCTAACGACTAAAATAACAGAATGTCAGGCATCATGTTAAAAAAAGGAAAAATCGTAATTTTGATTTCTAGTTTTACTACCTACGAAACGAAACGCTAAGTTTGTGGAAAAATTGCGCTACGAGCAAATATATCCCCTCGTTCTCGTAGCACTTCGTAGTCTGTGTTCGTAGCGTATTATCGTAGCAAATAAGCGACAGTAATTTTGTAAGCTTAAAATAATTGCGTGATGAAAAATTAAACGTGAATAGGTATTAGATAGAATAATAAAAGTTATTGTAATATTATAATTCTTATTAATAGGATATAATTATATACATTTAAGTAAAATAGTTATAGGTCAATTGTTATTTTGTGGTTTGAAGTAGAAACAAATGTGTTTTTAGTTTGATAGGTCTCGTAATTAAATATTATTTTCCAATAAAGTTATGTTTTCATAGCTTTTATGTTTACTTTTAATATGAAGATTTTAAAATAGTAACTTACCTCTTAAATGCTGTGGGGCAATTTTTTGAGCTACCATGGGAATTCGAGCTGGAAACCAATGTTATAACTTTTATTTATATGTATGTTATATTTTTTCACTTAATTTCTTAATTAATTTAAACTTTAAAAATAATTCACAACTTTACGTATATAGCAATAGAAGACACTACAATAAATATTAAGATTTCTTCTTAAGGTTCATTTAAGTTCTCTGGTTATTTTATTGAGTTGTACGATACCATATTTTTACCATTGAAAATGCGGTTATCAGATGCAAATCGCCTGAGACGTATTTTTGTCCATATCTCCGAGGATTTTGGGAGGATCGAAATAGGAATAGTACCAAAAGTTGAGGAATTTATCGGGACACGTGTGAACGTTTAAATTTTGAAAATCTACTGGTAACTTTTTTTGGAATTTTGGAAAATTCGTGTAAATTCGGTTTTTTTGGGGGTGTTTATTTACTAAATTGTAAATATTTCGGAAAAAACCGACTTAAGAAAAAAATAAAAAATGGGTCCTAAGGTAGGTATTAGTTTGGCTACAAAATGGCGACAAGATTTAGAAAATCGGTTAATAATAATTGTGACCTGTAGGTGGTCCCTTTAGATTTAGAATTGTAGAAAAACGGGTGTTTCCGTACATAAAAAAGTGATGTAGCTTCTATGATTATTGACCGATCGTCATGGTAATAGTATTAAAAGATGCAGAAGCAGACGAGAAGTGCATTCGTTGGAATTTCGAAAATCGGTTAATAATATTTCGGCCACGTCGAGGCAGTCAGCGGGCGCTTTCGATTTTTCTTCTCGACTTTTTCTTCTCGCGACTCGGCTTCGCCTCGTGTTACAATCGTAAAAATAAATAGGTACTACCTAGGTAACTTTAAAAACATAATAGAATTTTGCATTTGATTTGATTTTTTCGTAAATTTTTGGGTTCATTTCCAATGCTCCGATTCTTGCGGGGACTGTAAAATCTGTGAATTTTTGTGTGCTCTGGTCACATCTTGAGTGCTGTCAAGATGTGACCAACGCGATGAAAAGTTTAGCTTTTATTTTAAATTGTGGAGTTAATTATTATTATTGTCCAAGGCTGGGTAGGCGCTGTTTAGTGTTTATCAACTTTTTATCTATTTACTGATTAAGTTATTTTAGAGTTAAATAGGCTTACAAATCTTTTATAAGCTTCGCTTTTTCAGTGTAGGTAAGAAAGGATGTATAACTACATCCTTTCATGACTAACGTCAGGATTTACCAATAAATTTTGTTTTTATTTACAATAATGAATGGATGAAGTGAGAGTGTGAGCAATGATCACATACCATGCCGTAAGCTACGAGTGTTCTATCGCGAGTAGAACATGATGCCATAACATTTAGCTATCCTATTTCATATTTTCTTAATGTTGCATGCTAACAGAAGAAAAATCATGCTTTTTAGCCTAAAAATTAAGTCAACAACGTGAGAATTACTGCAAATATTTGTATAAACGTACCTAGATACTAACACTTTTTTTAATTCGTGTTAAATCTAAGTACCTAGTAGCTGTTCTGTCTACGACTCTAATGCTTCTTTCGCTGCTGGATGTCATAGTCTCCTTAAGGAAATAATATCTCTTCGATAGCACATAAAATATTTTTACGATAAATATTTTGGCAACGTATGCCAAAATAATATCCGACCACGGCCGTCAGAATTGTTACCTGTCGAGGTGTGCGCCAGCAGCGGCGTGACATCGTAGTCAACAATGTCTTCTAACGCCTCTGGTACCAATGCGTCTGCTGACAGGAAAAGGGAGGATGCAATGTGTGATTGGCTCATCATCGGATAACCTAAGGAAGACATGACGAGTAGATTTGTGGGCGGTTAAACTCCTGAAGAGTCACGCGAGACACTCCTACATACAGCTTTCCGAATGATCGTAAAACATTTGCGAATTATATCGGGAGTATAATGCAGTTCTCAAACCAAGAAAAAACTTACGTACAAATATGCTCCCCGCTGAGTGAGCGGACGGTCGGTGGGCTATGGAAACCTCCTCCTAGACATAAATGGAAAGGGTCCAACCCACTAAAACCAAAGTAAAGTTTGGCATCCGAAGCGCACTTAAGAGTGAAATTAAGAATAATACCTACAGTCTACTCAGTAGTAGACTGTATTATTCATATCGTATTCTTAAATTAGGTTAAAATTATATTATATTAATGAACGTTTTTTGTTCCTACTTTTAAAACACCATAAACTGCTCATTGGTTATTTTTCTTTCTGTTCTGTGTAAATAAATGGTTGCCTGGAAGAAATCGCTTCTCAGCGATAAGGCCGCCAATTGTTGCACTTTGTACTGTCCTTGTATGTATTTATTATGGTGAACAATAAAGTATTTATTCATTCATTCATTCATTCATTATTCTTAATTTCACTCTTATAAAATTTACTGTAATAAATACATTATAAAATCTGTATAAAAATCCTACTAAATATGTAGATCGTTCCGTAATCGCTAATGCAAATAACTTTTTTTTACAATGAAGCAAGACAAAATGCAGAAATTCATTCACATGCCATTCTGATAACAACAATAATACTTACCTCCCTATTGAAATTTATGATGGGATATGGGATGATTCTTGATAGCGTTTTGATGTATGAAGCTGTTGGAATAACTAGGGCAATTTTTTATCTGAATTATGATCTTGATTCAAGCAATTTTTTATTACATAAGATTTTTTTGAAGCATCATTACTGACTGACTTAATGCGATTGTGTTCGAAAATTGTAAACCTATTTAACCTGCTGTTAAAATAATAATTGTACTTAAGACTATTTAATAAGCAATCCACAGATTGGGATTGGGTTCACGAATGTTCACAACCGGCCGCACTGCGCGCTTGGCGCCTCGCTAGGCTGGTCGCCTACTAAATACATACCTAGGCGCTAAGCACCTGTTGGTGCGTGTGTACGCGGCCTTACGGATTCTATAAGTGAGTAGCTTGGCTGTGAGCAATTAAGTGAAGCTCTTCCTAGTGTGGCCTCAGCATAAGGGGCGGTTTTGTGTCTATCATCGTGACTCGAGTAATTCACGTCCAACATAATATATATATTTTTTCGACAATTACTTGACGATTGAAGTGAATTATTACCTGATGGGCGGTAAGTCTGTCCCATGGCAAAGACCGGCAGAGGCCCGGCGAAGCCCGCGGAGGCGTACGCAGGCGGGCCCGGCAGGCCGGGGAGGGATTGCGCTGCAACGGGACAAATATATGCTAACGAGACACGACAATTTCACACTGGGGCACACACACAACTGCACATCAGGGTGGGTACACACACACACTAAGAAGGTTCACGAACCTCCCCGCCACAACAGAGAGAGTACAGTTAAGTTTAGTACTACGCGCGCTTGAGCAACGCACACAGACCTCTCACTGTATAACCGGAATCTCAAATGAGTTCGAGTGCGTGACGCAGTGTCGACGGTTGGTGAAAGCTATGTGTACCTATGTGCTTTGCTCGAGCGCACGTAGTACTAAGCTTAACTTCTGTAGTCACTCTATCTTGTGCCTCCGCGCTCTGCGAACCTGCAACAGTGCGCCATAGTGTGTACGTGTCCGTACCTCTGTGCGCGCTCCGCATTTTGCCATCCAATGCGAAAGGATTGCAAAGGGGGAGCAAATAGAAGTTCGCAATAGCAGCCACATTGAGCTTCGCGAACCTACCGTAGGTTCGCGCGGAGATCGAGGTTCGCGAATCTAAGTCGCATCGAACGTTGAAGATTAGATTAAATTGGAGAAATTCAACAGTTACGAGAAATTTTACTTGTGTGCACTAGGGACTTGATCTAGTAAAAAACAAAATTCTAACAAAAAACATACTTCAGGCGCGCGTGGGAGCGGCGAGTTCGAGGTTTTTAAGGGATAAATAGATACGCTATTATAGTACTACAACTCTCTCATATTTATTGCAAGTGTACATCCATAAGCATGCTAAATTAATAATAAGATAGACCGTATCTTGTTTGCCCATAAAATAGTTATCACTCACCCATAAATGCACCACTAGGAACAGATTGATCTGAAAATATTATTCCTACTTATAATCATATGTATACTATGTGGTGATACCAAATTGCATTTACTTGTAAACAAAACATCGAGCCATCCTGTCATGGACCGAACAAGATAACAGTAATGGAAATGCTCGCATACGCTCTGCCTAAGTATTTCCCATTAATGATAAAATTTTATTGTTTGGCAGTAAGCCTCATGTCCTTTTCCTTATTTCCGTAAAAAGATCATTTTAAATTTTCGAAAAACTATACTCTTTCAAGGGAAATCAACTAAACCATCATTCATTTAGTTTAATACACCAAAAAAACAACGCTACAATACTCACCCTAAGATATTAATAAATGTTAGTACTCACACTGCTTGTCGACGGATTCTGCATCGACGTGGTCGGTTGCGTTGGGTTTCACCACCACCAGCGAAGTCAACGGGGTCACGAATTCATACTGTAAATAAAAGGAAACTTCAACTAGAATGTCATTTTAGTTTGTAAGGGCACAGTCCTTGGGTAATTGCCTCGATGTGCGTGTGTTAAGATTGCGAATGCAGTTGAGCATGAGAAAATGGCTTATTGTACTTTACGAAGTACAGCTCGAGAATCCATCAGACAACCGCGCAAGTCACGCACACCGCCAGGCAACTTGGCTACACCAATTCTTTGGACTTGCAGAAACGTACACCTACCTTAAGGCTACGTACGCACCGATAAGTAGCTTGCTTAGCGCCTAGCGCTTAGAATCTAGATAGTCATGCACCTAGCGTGTAGCGACTAGAGAAGGCGCCAAGCGCGCAGTGCGGCCGGGCTTCGCTCGCCTAGCTGGTTGCGGACATTCGTGAACGTCTCTTTTACTTCGCTACACGCTAGGAGACATCTAGGCGCTAAGCAAGTCATCTGTTGGCTGCGTCACGGTCGTCCAGCGATCGTAGGCCGCTAATGCAGTCTTCAGTAGCAGCCTAAAGGACTATTTTGGACCTGCCGAAGTGTACACCAAGAGCAATAGCAAGAGCCTTCTTCTCGGGCGAGTGCTCCATTTTAACGTCATAATCGTGTTTAAATTGTTTCTGTTATAGGTTTAAGAAAGGGTTAAGTAGCTACTGGTCTGGTCCACAACACTTGCTACTGGTCCCTGGGCCCAGTAGCAAGTTGACCAGACCTGCTAGGCGATTGCGTAAAGTCAATCGTATTCATTTGACAGTTCATATTGTATCATATTAAATGTCATCCCATACAAATTGCAGCCGATGGAATACGATATGAATTGTCAAATGAATACGATTACCTTACGCAATTCCACCCCTGACCCTAACTAACCCTTAAGAAACAAGAACTATGTCAAAAAAACACTGCAATTCAAACACAATTGAAACACGATTATGACTTTAACAGTGGCAGACTCGGTGGTCGTCCAGCAATCGTAGGCCGCTAATGCATTTCTTCTTAGCAGCAATACCTAAAGGACTTAGGACCTGTCGAAGTATATACCTAGTTGGGACCTGCCGAAGTATATAGGTACACCTACCTTCAGAGCAATAGCAAGAGCCTTCTTCTCTGGCGAGTCCTCCTTCAGCTCGTCCAGGCCGCGGTCGGCCGCGTCGCGGTCGTCCAGCAGCTGCTTCACGGTGAGGTGCGCCCACAGACGCTCCAGCGGCAGGTATTTGTCTCCCTTCTTTGCGAGCTCCGGCGCTTTCGGTATGATCTCCAGACGTTTCTGAACGGTGGGCAAAGATATTCGAAATCAATTCAGTCATCTAGCTAGATTTTTACAAGGACTTTAAATGTCATAGAAGTTGGTAGAAACGCTATTGGTTCGCAAGCACCAAACGAAAGACTTTGTAAAGAGACACTGGCAAGCAACTCGTTAAGGGTATATTTAATTTATTAAATTTCGTTTAGATTCCTCGAATTGAAAAAATACCAAGCAAATAAAGTGAGGTCGCTCCATTACAATCAATGTTTATGGTAAAAAATATTCATAATAAAAAGCTCCCATCCCCACTAGGGTAGCCCGTCATGTATAGCACATGTTGAGTATTTCTCACATTTAATCGAAAAAAGCTTAAGGTTCTTCACACCGGCACGCTATTGCTGTCAAGCTATTGCCGGCGCACTGTATGTAGTAGCTATTAGACAGCAAAAAATCGTAAAAACCGAATCGCTGTATGTGAACAACTCTAATCCACGCCAGAACACTTTAGAGAGGAAGAAGTTAGACCTATTTCATTGGCCAACAACGTTGACAAAAAAAATGAGAATCTCGTAAAATTACAAAAAATAATGCAGATTAGTACTTAGTCACTTAGTTTTAGATGTCATTTTGTCATTGATTTCTGTTCAAAAAAGTAATAGCTTTAGCGTGATAAAGTTCTAAACTGTATACATATAATTATAGACGTGACTGTACCTACTATACAAAATTCTGGAATGTTGGCGTCATTAGCAGTTCATTGCGTTTTTAGTGAAGGTCTCAAGGTGACTCACCCTGCCCGGGCCGTCCTGCACGCCGCAGAAGGCCAGCACCTGCGGCGTGAGCCCCTCAGCGGACGGCTCCAGCTCGCCCGCCACCACCGTCTCCGACCCGCTGTAGTACCGACGGAAATGGTGTTTGGTCACTGATCCCTCTTTCACCTAGACACAAGTTGACTATTTAATTTTATTTTATTTATTTTTATTTCTAGGAAGGCCAACAGCACCGAACAGAAATAAATAATGGGTATTGCAATCACAAATAGTAATTAAAAAATATTAAAAAAGTGTTGTAATGTTTGTGTGTGTGTGTGATGTACAAACCTGCTTCTTGGGGTATATGAACTTGACGTCGGCCAGCAGCGGCGAGGACACCTGCCGGTAGAAGTCGCGCAGCTGCAGCGCCGCGTCCGCCGCCTCGTAGATGTGCCGCATGAACCCGTCGTTCCGCAGCGACAGCTTGCGGAGGAACTTGCGGTCAGCATCTTCGCCTAATATTATAACTCACAAAATCACTCAAGGTTTCATCGCTTGGGGACATTAAAAATGGCCGATTCTTTTATAATTACCTACGTTACTTTTGTAATTAAGAACTTATTGTAAGTACTTAAGTAATTCGTTGTTTATTAACGGACGATTTCAATAATCTATCTTCAGTAAGAGATAGGTAGGCCTACTATGGATCTAGTACTAGGCAACTGTTCTTATTTACCGTCATTTAACAGAAATATCTAAGCAACAAAACTTTAGTAAGCCTATCTTTTACTCAGGATTGGTTATTGTAATCGGCCGTAAGTAAACAACGAATTACTTATAATGGTATCCTACTAAATACAAAAGAATCAGCCATTTTTAATGTCCCCACTACTTTTTATTATGTAATCTGTGGTAAGGAGGACGGGCCATCATGACCCACCACATTGGTGACTGTTAACGAATACAAATACATCCAGGATCAGCGGCTGATCAATGCCTTCCGAAGCACGGAGGAGCTCGAGATTATATGTTTTGGTCACCCATCCCATGATCGGCCCTTGCGATAGATCTTAACTTCTGCAATCGTTGGGCGGATGCGCCCACAGCGCCATCGAGCTTAACAAAGGAATTTGAGCAGTAGTAAAAGACATACCGAATGCTAGTGAAAAGATGGTAGCTTTGTTGAATCCGGTGTTCTTCTCGGTGAGGTGGTTGGTGATGCGAGTGGGGTCTGTCTCGCCCACTGTTGGCTCGCCGTCAGTCAGGAAAATGATGATTGGCTCCAGTTTTGACAACTCAGAATCTATAAAAAGTTTAAAGATATTTATAGATATTCTATACGTAATACCTAGACACCAAATCACGATAATCGGATTGCTTTCGTACCACTGCGTAACCTAAAATAAGCAAAGTTTAGACTAGCAATAAAACTTGTAAAAGTTGACTTCCGCAAGCTGATCTGTGTGTAAACAGGTGTGGCAAGCAAAATTTTCAAAGTGTTGAAGCTTGCAGAACTAGCTCGTTCAAAAATTGCAGAAGAACTTGCTAGTCTAATAATAGGAATAAGGTCCAAAAAGGCCATTAATCTTTCTTCGTTAGACGGGGTAATGTTACTAATTGAACCATGACTCAGTTAATGGGGGGATGTCACAAAATGTATCCCGCTTGGTGGCACTACTGCTGCTGGAGACCTTTGTACGGGCATTAATTTATCCCCGATTGTCCCACTTATTTTAAATTATATCTAAAAATAGTGGGTACTAATAAATAATTATTATGGAAGTCGGACAGTAAACGAATTAAAGATTTAAGAAACCAAAATGTGTTGGAAGAAAATTTGATATTTACGAAAAACCGCTTCGAACATCCAAAAATTGATAGCAAACATATATAAACAACAAAATGACAGGTCTACATCTACACTAGCGCCAAGTTAGTGGTAGTGCGCCGACTGGTGGACGATTTGTGAATCAGCAAAATTATCCTGCTATTGGTTTTCTTACAAATAAATTAAAAAAAAAACTTTTGTCTCTTGCAGGGTTTGAATCGTGCTCACCAACTGATTATCTAGATCGGCGTAACCGCACAAGTCTAAATAAACAGCTTACCTTGTGCTTCATCGGAGCTGGTGGTGGCGGCGGCGGTGGCAGCCACCGTGGTCTCTTCGTGCACAATTTCGGTGGTGGTCTGGTTGGAAGGCGGCTCGGGGGTCCAGCCCACACCCTTCTTGATGAGGTCTATGGCAACGTCTAATGCCGAGTAAATGTTCGTGCCTAGCGACAAAAAACAATTCTATAAATACGTGTAGGTACTTAATTCAAACCAACAGCTATGAAATTATAAACATCTGATTACGACTGGGTAATCTCATATTTTTTTTCAGAACATCGCGGAGTTTGTTTACACTTCCTTCCTACAATTCGATATTTTTTTATGTACAGTCAGCCGCACATCAGACTATAGATCTTGACCTTGAGACCGCCTTTATGCCGTACGTAATAAGCGCTGTTTTCGTAATTTAACTGTTTAACCTAGCGTGCTGTCGTGCGTACTTATCCATTATCATTATGTTTGTCAAAGTTCAGCAAAGTTTAGTTATTATTGTCTCTTATTATTTTAAAACTTATATAACTTATTACTTTAGTTATAAAACTGGATTATTGTTTAAATTAAAATAAATGCTTGTACAATTTCACACAGTGCCATCTAGCCCCAAACTAAGCAAAGCTTGTAATATGGGTGCAAGTAACTGATATACTACTTATATACTTTTTAAATATATACCATAAATATTATGATATATACTTATTATACATAGTACTCGTAACACCCACACACAAAATGGGTAAGTAAATCTTATAAATATATACCTAACTATACGTTAGTAGGTACTATTATATATTCAGTACCTATACAATGTACATAATCAACATGTAATTTAGTTACCTACTACAAAGAGCAAAGTTTATTACTTATTCGAAAAAGATTGGTGTCATTGTTTATTAAAAACATAAGTAGAAACTATATAGTTTCGAGCACAGCACAGCGTAGAAATCTACTGTGCTCGAAACAATAACATTCGTTTCACCTCTGTTCCGGCTCCATTCTAGGTACGAGTATACCAGAGCTATAATAGTAATATAGTATGCCGTTAGTTAGGTACGTTGTTTGCATTATAACAAGCGAGACGTTGAGCCATTGTTTCCAAGAACCAAAACAATGTCATTTTACCTCATTTTACTTTATTGTTGCTCACCTTTCTACAGTAATTTGATACATTTAAGGTAGCCTTAATTATTAATTTCACTACTATGCCAAGATAAACTGGTATGTATAATACTACAACTACTATGTTAGTATGTAAACTGGTATGTTGTTATAAATCACTTTTGCGGTAAGAACGAATTTGGTTCATTCCATTTAGTGGGGAATAAAAAAACTATGTAGTTAGGGCATTTTTGTTTTGAAATTTAGTTACCTAATTATTATAAAATCTTTTGCGATTGCCACCCTAAAGTGGGTTAGGTTAGGCCACTTGTGCGCCGACTACCTTCAACATTATGAATATGTATGTATTTATAAAGTAGGCGCCGCCGCTTGCGTTGAGCCTGCTAACGATGACCTTGGCCTTGGCCACGTTCTCCGGCGTGGCCTGCGAGGGCGACACCAGCGTCATTCTTCACATTGTAGAAGTAACATGAATGTAGACTTACCGCCGCTTGCGTTGAGCCTGCTGACGATGACCTTGGCCTTGGCCACGTTCTCCGGCGTGGCCTGCGAGGGCGACACCAGCGTCATTCTTCACATTGTAGAAGTAACATGAATGTAGACTTACTGCCGCTTGCGTTGAGCCTGCTGACGATGACCTTGGCCTTGGCCACGTTCTCCGGCGTGGCCTGCGAGGGCGACACCAGCGTCATTCTTCACATTGTAGAAGTAACATGAATGTAGACTTACCGCCGCTTGCGTTGAGCCTGCTGACGATGACCTTGGCCTTGGCCACGTTCTCCGGCGTGGCCTGCGAGGGCGACACCAGCGTCATTCTTCACATTGTAGAAGTAACATGAATGTAGACTTACCGCCGCTTGCGTTGAGCCTGCTGACGATGACCTTGGCCTTGGCCACGTTCTCCGGCGTGGCCTGCGAGGGCGACACCAGCGTCATTCTTCACATTGTAGAAGTAACATGAATGTAGACTTACCGCCGCTTGCGTTGAGCCTGCTGACGATGACCTTGGCCTTGGCCACGTTCTCCGGCGTGGCCTGCGAGGGCGACACCAGCGTCATTCTTCACATTGTAGAAGTAACATGAATGTAGACTTACCGCCGCTTGCGTTGAGCCTGCTGACGATGACCTTGGCCTTGGCCACGTTCTCCGGCGTGGCCTGCGAGGGCGACACCAGCGTCATTCTTCACATTGTAGAAGTAACATGAATGTAGACTTACCGCCGCTTGCGTTGAGCCTGCTGACGATGACCTTGGCCTTGGCCACGTTCTCCGGCGTGGCCTGCGAGGGCGACACCAGCGTCATTCTTCACATTGTAGAAGTAACATGAATGTAGACTTACCGCCGCTTGCGTTGAGCCTGCTGACGATGACCTTGGCCTTGGCCACGTTCTCCGGCGTGGCCTGCGAGGGCGACACCAGCGTCATTCTTCACATTGTAGAAGTAACATGAATGTAGACTTACCGCCGCTTGCGTTGAGCCTGCTGACGATGACCTTGGCCTTGGCCACGTTCTCCGGCGTGGCCTGCGAGGGCGACACCAGCGTCATTCTTCACATTGTAGAAGTAACATGAATGTAGACTTACCGCCGCTTGCGTTGAGCCTGCTGACGATGACCTTGGCCTTGGCCACGTTCTCCGGCGTGGCCTGCGAGGGCGACACCAGCGTCATTCTTCACATTGTAGAAGTAACATGAATGTAGACTTACCGCCGCTTGCGTTGAGCCTGCTGACGATGACCTTGGCCTTGGCCACGTTCTCCGGCGTGGCCTGCGAGGGCGACACCAGCGTCATTCTTCACATTGTAGAAGTAACATGAATGTAGACTTACCGCCGCTTGCGTTGAGCCTGCTGACGATGACCTTGGCCTTGGCCACGTTCTCCGGCGTGGCCTGCGAGGGCGGCACTAGCGTCGTCTTCACGTCGTGGTTGTAGTAATCGTAGAAGTTGTTCTGGGGGGCCGGCTCCTTGTCCGCCTCGCTCATTTCGTATACCTTCGTAAATTAAAACGTGGAATGTAGAGATTTCGACACAATGTGTTACTTTGTGTTTGTGTACTAACTCAAAGTTGAATGAACTGATTCAATTACATTATTATTACGTAACAACTGAGTGTGATTCTTTTGAGTTGGAGAAAAGTTAGAATTGACTTATCATGGATAAAGATAATAACAAAAATTATTGATGGAAAACGCGCAGCGCAGCAGCAAAGATCTGGGACATGGACGAACTGGGAGTGTCCGACATGAACACCAACTGTTTGATGACAGAGTACTTAAACAAAAATCTTCGTTGGTGGCCATTACCTTGACAGTGGAGGCGAACTCGACGATGCTGAAGTAGTCGCCCTGGTTGAGCTCGCTCAGTATGGTCTGCATGGCGACGCGCAGCTGCTCGATCTTGCGCGCCATCATGGACCCGGAAGTGTCCAGCACGAACACCACGTGCTTGCTCAAAGGCGGCAGCTCCGAGGGGGCGAAGAAGTGCACGAAGTAACCGTCGTTTACCTGAATTAAAGGTATAAAAGAAAACACTTTTTTAATGGATACTAGCACGGTTTTATTGAAAGTACTTTGGTAATTGGTTGGTATTTGGTTTGATTTTTTATTTTCCCGACGTTTCGGCACCTTTGCAGCTGCCGTGGTCATAGGGGACAGCAACTGCAAAGATGTCGAAAAGTCGGGAAAATCAAAAATCAAACCAAATATCAACTAATTACCAAATTACATGTATATGTTTTATTTCATGTCTAGTGAGCGCAGAGGCTTTAGAGGTAAATGTGTATGAAAGCTAATTAGAAATGAAGTAAACGTTGATGAGAATGTTATTCCCTAGTAGATTTATTAATTAAAACATTCTACTCACTAAGATTTCTCCATCTTTAGGCCGATCAACGTCGTATTGAACCACGAACTGGCCAAGTACACCATCAACTTCCTTCTTGTCTTGATCTTCATAAGGATCGTAACCAAACGAGTAGGAGGAAGCCGGACGGGTTTCCTTTGATTTCTGCCTGTATATTTCAATTAGTTTCTCTTGCTCCTGTAGATCTGGTTTGAAGACAACTTTAGCTTCACGATCATTGTTATCTCTTTCTACAACAGCTTTAGTATTCTCTGAAACAATAGAAAAACAATTCAGTAACTGTTGCTAGTCAAGTTTTCATCCTCATTATAATATTACCTAGATGTAAACCAAACGCACACGGCTAATTAAAGTGGAAATATATCTGGAGCATTGCATTGTATGGCAGTGAAATTTGGACCATGACGCAACGTGATCGAGAAAGCCTTCGAAATTTGGTGTTGACGTAGAATAGAAAAAATAGCTAGACAGAGAAAGAGCAACGAAGTCTTGAGAATGGTGGGAGAAGATAAAACTTTCTTGAAGACGCTAGAAAGCAGAAGAGGAAAGATGTTGTTGATAGACACGTCAATTTCGTCAGATCCATTATTGAAAGAAAAGTGTAAGGAAGAGGGGGATCTCTCGAAGAACCTATGGAACAAATAAGGAAGACGATATAATTATGTCGCCTCGTATCAGGAGATCAAGAAGATAGCAATGTGTAGGGAGGAGTGGAGAAGACTTATCTGACAAGAAGAAGAAGATAAACTGCAGTAGACACCTATGATTTCTATTTTCTTCAATCTTATTTAGTTTTGATGATCTCGGGCTCCCATTACTCCACTTTCACCCCCCCCTCCTTCGCAAGTCGGTCTTAGGGGCAAATTCGCCTATACCAAGGTTGCGTAATTGCTAAACGGATGTAGTGATTTGATTGACATCTATGCTGATTCATTCGCCAAACTGAAGTCGCCGAACCTGGCTTGGTAAATGATTAATGTACGCTTTGTGTTGGTCTTACATAACTATATTATGGTAATAATTATTATAATAAACAGTTGTAAGTTTTCTTTTTCTTTGCGTGTTCGCTTTTAAAGGTTGTTACATTTAGTATAATGTACCGTTAATTATAGTGTAAGCAATCACTGGTGAACCTAAATAAAAAAATAAAAAAAATCTCTGTTGAGCAGATCGGCAGCCCACCTATTTCCATCACTGATATATTTTACTACAAAGCTGTACTCACGTGCATCTTCCTCAGTAGCATCGATTTCGTTTCCAGTCCTGACTTCAGGCACCCTCAAGGTGGTGATCTTCTGTGTCTCCTTGATGTGCACGGTGACGGTGAGCTTGGGCACGAGCGCGCCCGGGTGCAGGTTGATGGCGTGGTTGTACACGCCGTTGCGGCGGACCAGCAACTCCTCGTACGTCAGGTTGAATACCGCCACGGTGTTAGGTTCCACGTTTACTGATACTGTGAACTGGTTGGAGTCACGGGCCCTGAAAGATGTTTTTATTACAAATGTTTTATCTCATGAACGCGCTTTGGCTATGAATGTTGTTAGGCACATGCACATTGTTTAAGAGTGCGTCGGCAAGCTCTCGTATTACACAAGGGTAGGTTGTTAGGTTGACATGGACCATTTCAAACTCAATTGGTGGATTTTGTTCGGCGGCTACTGAATCAGTGACTGGCACCGGCTACCAAGTCAGGGAGCGGCGTGGCTATGGTGATGTGCGGCGAAGACACAGAGGTTAACACGCAATTATTTTACCTAATTAATTAGGTACCTAAATTAAACAAAGGCATAAGTAAATTCTATACGTCATATATGTATTTAGACTATTAGACATTTTAAGTTTTGATCATTTGAACTTAGTAATTTTTAGTTTGGACTATCTGACCGTTTAAAATTTTCGTTTTTGACATTTTGAACTTTCGACATTTTAAACCATTTTAATTTTTGACATTTTGAACTTTGCCATTTTAAGTTTAGACATTCTAACTTTAGACATTCTGACTGATACGTACCCATTACACACACTAAAGTAATGTGCATGTACAACAACATTCAATAGCCGACGCGCCTTCGTGAGATAAACCAATTGTAACAGGTACTTAATACCGATGGATGGCGCGAAAACAACATGGTATATAACAAAATACTTACTTAGCAGCTATGTGAGCAGCGCCCAATCCTTGTGATACAGCTTGATTGTAGATTTGTTTGGCTTCTTCCTTCTCTTTTACGTAAGCTTTGTACGATTTTCCGTCAAGTGTCCTAAAAGAAAAGGTCGTGTATCAGTTCAGAATCAAGAAGATTTACTTAGCTTTAGGTCTTCTGATAATCAATGTTTCTTTCAGACAAAATTCTCCGGGGGGGGGGGCAATTAAGATGTTCGGGGGAGCTCTGCCGTCGATCACTACACTAGTTTGCCCGTCTACCTACACACAACACATGTGCCTCCCCCGGAGTAGTACTTACCTGAAAGAAACACTGCTGATAATAGACTAGTGAAATTACTACTTCTAATTCTAAGTATACCATCACGTGGTCGCTTATATAGGCTTTCTCAATTTCTTACTTTATTATTCTGTTTCAAATTGGGCACGTCTTTATTTATAACTAGCTTCCGCCCGCGACTTCGTCCGAATGAATATTCAATAAATCCGTAAGAAACTAAGTAAAGTACTACCACAACTGACAACATACTTACATACTTACCTACGTATTCTGTGCCACAACTAAAATACTACTGTTGTATTTCAGGCCAACAACAAAAATCCCCATACATGGTGAATCCGCTGATGAAGGCAGTCTCGGGCAGTAGCACCCGAGTCACCACCGCCGTGAGCGCGCCGCAGCCCGATAGTAGAGGTCACGTCCATGTCAATCAGCTTCAGCTTGGTCCTTGAAAAGCTGTTGTATTCTGGGTCGGCATTAAAATCCCTTACATGGTGAATCCGCTGATGAAGGCGGTCTCCAGCAGCAGCACGCGGAAGGTGGCCTCCTGCAAGCTCGCAGCCGGGTTGCGCACGCTGGTCACCACCGCCGTGTGCGCGTACCGCAGCGCGATAGTAGAAGTCACGTCCATGTCGGTCAGTTTCAGCTTGGTCTTTTGGAAAGCTATTTTTTTTGTCGGCAATAAAATCCCTTACATGGTAAATCCGCTGATGAAGGCGGTCTCCGGCAGCAGCACGCGGAAGGTGGCCTCCTGCGCGCTCGCAGCCGGGTTGCGCACGCTGGTCACCACCGCCGTGTGCGCGTACCGCAACGCAATAGTAGAGGTCACGTCCATTTCAGTCAGTTTGATCGGCGGGACTGGCTCAGAGGTCGTTGCCTCAGTGATGGCTGCCACGGGAGTGCTCTGAAAACAATGTTAAGGGTCTACTCCAAAAACTTTATGGCAAGATTCCGGCCGGGCCGTCTTAACCAGTGTTGATCACCCTTGAAAGCAAATAATGGCTAAAAATAAAATGTAGAAATGTGAAGAGAATTTAGATGTTCTATCAATAAAAGGTATGGAATGGAGTGATCTGTTATGACTTCCTTAGTCAAATAGGCATTTTTTAGGCAATATAAATAGAGCTACTAATTAATCGCTAAAAACTTACCGTTGCAGAGGTTCCGTCATCAGATCTAGCCACTACCATGGTGTCCTGGGTAGGCACCACCATGGGATACACCGGGCTTGCCAGGATACAGATGCAGCCCAGCACAGTCAGCCATTGCTGCCCCATCTTGAAACTATACCTATAAAAAATGTTTAAATAAGTATGCATTCAGCTAGCGATACCTACGAGATAATTTCCCAAACCCCTCGGCCACGACAACACCGCGCGTGCTTGCTGCCGCGTCTGCGTCTCAGCGACCACAGCGCGGTCGCGACGATGACGAGCTGAGAGGCCGACATCAAGACAGCAGTTCAATGGTTGCTGAGCCGAGACCAATGACAGTTTTATTTATTCTTATGCCAATGACTTCTATGGTATATAAGTATTGTAATAATCTTATTGAAATGGTAACGTAGTTTTTAGGGTTCCGTACCTCAAAAGGAAAAACGGAACTCTATAGGATCACTTAGTTATCCATCTGTCTGTCTGTCTGTCGGTCAACACCCTTCATCTCGGGAAGTTAGTTCTTTAACTTTAACAAAACGAATCCAATAATTTCTTCTCCTTCCACCACAACATCCAACGCGTGGTTTGTGTATCCCTCTGAAGTTTTCTCCCTGAGCGAAGAAAATAATAAAAGATAATAAAAACTAATGTTTGCATGTGTGCTGGTAAGTTATTCTGCGTACAAATGGCCATTCTACAAATTAACGCTAAGTAGGAGAATGTTAGACAACGTTATGGGATTGACATAACTAAGCTAATTTTTTATATACTTTTTTAGCTTCAAGGCCGGCAAAACCCAAACCCGCCGCCAAGGCATTTGATTGATGTGCCCGCCACCAGCAGCTGTCGGGGCGGCCTTCAAAGTTGAGGCCAGTCAAAAAAGATTGCCCACCTGAAAAATATATTGGGCCACCCTTGGCTTACATCAATCCCATAAATTGAAAATCTATTCTACTAGCGTTAATTTGTAGAATGACCATTTTAATAGGTCCTCTAGGTACTTGACCATGAAAATGTAAATAATAATTTAATGTCTGTAATCTGTATGACGTCTAGCTAGATGTGTGTTCCTAGGTGTTTAGATGTGTGTTCCTAGGTGTTAATAAACAATCCTTTCGTGACTTTGCCACGCTAGCTGGATAGGTAAAGCAAACATCATTAATTATATCCATAAGTATGCGCAAGTCTACCAAAATTATAATAATATGTAAGTGCCTATCTACCTTGATACTGCAATAAATGATACGCCAAGGTTATCACGACTGCCTGACCATCATAACAGGAAAGATGACCTAACAGTTATTATTATTAGTCATAAACATTACAATTAAGTAGCTTTAAGAAATCTTCACTAAATAATAAAGTTTTGATTTGATTTGTGCTGATTCCAATTTATTTCACTTTGGATGGAACTAATCAATATTCTGATTATGTGTTACATATTGCGTCAAAAGCTACAGATGAAGCTTGGATGAAGCCCTACCTACCCTTATTATACCGCACTTGTATGGATTCGGCCTGCGGCACGGCAGACATTAGCTCGTTAGTTATTTCCTTTTTTATGTCAAGCGTTTTTACCCGACTGCAAAGAAAGGGTTATGTGTTTCGCGCGTATCTTGTAAGTATGTTTGTATGTATGTATGTTTGTATGTAATATTCTTTATTACCTCATATCTTTCAAACGGCTGAACGGATTTCTATGATTAAGATATCGTTAGATTGGTCTTTTCAGCCCAAGTGTTCTTAAGAAGGTGGCGTTATAAAAAACCAACATGGCGGCTCTGTACGGTGCTATTATACGTAGTGAAAAAAAAAATTTTTTTTTAGAATACTGCAATATGGGTGTCAAATTAAAGGGCTTATTATAAGGATTTCAAAAAGGTATATCATGACCGTAAAATATAATAACTAAAAAGAGATAAATAAAAAAATAAATTAAAAAAATTAAAAAACCCGCCTGCATAAAAAGACAAGTCGACTGAAAAGAGATACTTATTAACCGATTTTTTATTTAATATTAACGAGCTCAGAGAATTTCGTCATGTCTGATTACCGGTAAGTAGGTACCTACTTAGTCATGAAAACAACACAAAAATTTACGTAAGGGGTGCGTGTATGAGTAGGTACCTAGCTCTTTATGTATTTACTATATGTATATATTTTTTACGATTTTATGGTTAAGAACACTTCTTTGTTTAGCACATCCGAAGGTCATCCGGTATTCTAGACAAGCCAGAATGCTAGTTTAATGACACCAACTAACTTGTTACAGACAAGCTGTTGCTAAGAGAACCAGTTCCGATAATAACCAATTCTACTAAAAATAACGGTTAAGGATAACTCGAATAACATTGACTTGTGTATCTTGTTGACGAACCTCTCGATCTATTAAGGATATCAAAAAGAGAATATTAAATAATGGAACGTTTTGATACGGCCCCGATTGGGGTCAACAAATAAAGTGGAAATAACTTCTTTATAGACGGAATTAATAATCGTTAAGAAAATCCGTATACATTGTAAGTGTACATAGGTACGTATTCGCCTCCTTTGATTTATTGATTTATTTAAATTCAGTGAATACCTACTTATTTAGTATGAACTGGGTAGAAGTTAGAAGTAGAAGAAGTTTTGTCGAAGCAACTTTTTCTGTTTGAAACAAATTGAAAGTTCGACAAATAAGCAATGATATTAAAATAAGTACCTATGATAATATGACAAAGTACCTGGTAAGTGGGTAGGTACACAAAATTTTTCAGCGTCCAAGTTATTGATAATCGTGAATATCGTGATTGAAGTTAAAAAGCAAAAAAAGTTTATTGAATTCTCCAAAATCTTCACAGCAAAGGCGGGCGATTGTTTTGTATCGTTCACACTGGTTCACATCACCACACACCAATTATAAAAACAATCTAAGGAAGGTCAAACGAATAGTATAGAATGAGACAAGATTAACGATAACGAGTTGGCTCTAAATAAAGATAAAAAAAACAATCCGGATTAAATAAACCTAATAAGAGGAAAATCTATTCAAATACTTACCAAATAACTAATAACAATTCATCAAACGTGTGTTGTTTATGTAGATGCTTACATTTGGACTGAACAAGTTTATCTACTTACGTATCTAATTGGCGTATTTCCCAGGGCTAGGTGAACCCCCTATTTATTCACGTAAGTATTGTTGGGCAGAAAATAATAATAGTCAGTATATTTATTTATAGTCATTTAGAGATTTGTTCTGGTGAGCAGTTGAGCAGAGCACTAAGGATTATAGTACCTAATGCGGTAATGCCTAGTATCACGTTCGTCGTGGTCTGACACTGAGCCAAGCCAGCATAAAGGATCATTCACACAGCTGCGGCGCGTCAGCGGCGCGTCAGCGGCGCGTCCGGCAACGTCAAAAATGTGTGTGAACAAGCAGTCCACGGCAGCGGCGGCGGCGCGGCAGCGGCGGCGGCGCGGCAGCGGCGGCGGCGCGGCACCGGCAAAACAAACAGGGTTGCTATTTTTTTGTTTTAATAAATTATTAGTTGCTATAATCGGTAGAAAAAAAGTACATTGTGGTATGGAAATAAAGTATTATTTATTTATTTCAATTTTAAAAACAGTTTTATTTTTTAATTTTGTTAATATTTTGGTAATTTTTTGAGACTTAATTTCACCTGTTCCACTAAGTTCTAGCAAGGGAACAATTTTTCGAATTTTAATAAAAATACAATAATGTGTGTGGATTTCGGGTAAACAATGAATGTCGGAAAAACAATGTGAAGGTCAACAATTTCTTTTTGAGATATTGCTGTTTTAACTTTGTCAGCTGTCATCTGTCAATCTTAAATCAGCAATATATCTCGAAAAATACTCATCTTAAACTGGTGGTGAAAATTAAGAATATTACCAAAATAAAAATAAATGTTTTTCAAAGTTGAAGTAAATAAATAATACTTTATTTCCATACCACAATGTACTTTTTTTCTACCGATTATAGCAACTAATAATTTATTAAAACAAAAAAATAGCAACCCTGTTTGTTTTGCCGGTGACGCGCCGCCGCCGCAGCCGCGCCGCCGCCGGTGCCGCGCCGCCGCCCACTTCCCCGGCAAGGCAAACAGGGTTGCCACTTATTTGTTTTAATAAACTATTGGTTGTATTATAATAGGTAGAAAAAAAGTACATTGTGGTATGGAAATAAAGTATTATTTATTTATTTCAATTTTAAAAACAGTTTTATTTTTTAATTTTGTTAATATTTTGGTAACTTTATGAGACTTAATTCACCTGTTCCACTAAGTTCTAGTAAAGGTAATTTTTTTCAAATTTTAATAAAAATACAACAATGTGAGTGGATTTAGAGTAAACAAATGAATGTCGTAAAAACAAGTGATGGAAGGAAAACATAGTCTAGTGATCTGTAATTAAATTATGACGTCATCCGCAACGTACGCAAACCTCAACAATTACTTTTTGAGATATTGCTGTTTTAACTTTGACAGCTATCATCTGTCAATCTTAAATCAGCAATTTATCTCGAAAAATACTCCTCTTAAACTGGTGGTGTAAATTAAGAGTATTACCAAAATAAAAATAAATGTTTTTCAAAGTTGAAATAAATAAATAATACTTTATTTCCATACCACAATGTACTTTTTTCTACCGATTATAGCAACTAATAATTTATTAAAACAAAAAAATAGCAACCCTGTTTGTTTTGCCGGTGACGCGCCGCCGCCGCAGCCGCGCCGCCGCCGGTGCCGCGCCGCCGCCGCTGCCGCGCCGCTGCCGCGCCGCCGCCCACTTCCCCGGCAAGGCAAACAGGGTTGCCACTTATTTGTTTTAATAAACTATTGGTTGTATTATAATAGGTAGAAAAAAAGTACATTGTGGTATGGAAATAAAGTATTATTTATTTATTTCAATTTTAAAAACAGTTTTATTTTTTAATTTTGTTAATATTTTGGTAACTTTATGAGACTTAATTCACCTGTTCCACTAAGTTCTAGTAAAGGTAATTTTTTTCAAATTTTAATAAAAATACAACAATGTGAGTGGATTTAGAGTAAACAAATGAATGTCGTAAAAACAAGTGATGGTAGGAAAACATAGTCTAGTGATCTGTAATTAAATTATGACGTCATCCGCAACGTACGCAAACCTCAACAATTTCTTTTTGAGATATTGCTGTTTTAACTTTGACAGCTATCATCTGTCAATCTTAAATCAGCAATTTATCTCGAAAAATACTCCTCTTAAACTGGTGGTGTAAATTAAGAGTATTACCAAAATAAAAATAAATGTTTTTCAAAGTTGAAATAAATAAATAATACTTTATTTCCATACCACAATGTACTTTTTTTCTACCGATTATAGCAACTAATAATTTATTAAAACAAAAAAATAGCAACCCTGTTTGTTTTGCCGGTGACGCGCCGCCGCCGCAGCCGCGCCGCCGCCGGTGCCGCGCCGCCGCCGCTGCCGCGCCGCTGCCGCGCCGCCGCCCACTTCCCCGGCAAGGCAAACAGGGTTGCCACTTATTTGTTTTAATAAACTATTGGTTGTATTATAATAGGTAGAAAAAAAGTACATTGTGGTATGGAAATAAAGTATTATTTATTTATTTCAATTTTAAAAACAGTTTTATTTTTTAATTTTGTTAATATTTTGGTAACTTTATGAGACTTAATTCACCTGTTCCACTAAGTTCTAGTAAAGGTAATTTTTTTCAAATTTTAATAAAAATACAACAATGTGAGTGGATTTAGAGTAAACAAATGAATGTCGTAAAAACAAGTGATGGTAGGAAAACATAGTCTAGTGATCTGTAATTAAATTATGACGTCATCCGCAACGTACGCAAACCTCAACAATTTCTTTTTGAGATATTGCTGTTTTAACTTTGACAGCTATCATCTGTCAATCTTAAATCAGCAATTTATCTCGAAAAATACTCCTCTTAAACTGGTGGTGTAAATTAAGAGTATTACCAAAATAAAAATAAATGTTTTTCAAAGTTGAAATAAATAAATAATACTTTATTTCCATACCACAATGTACTTTTTTTCTACCGATTATAGCAACTAATAATTTATTAAAACAAAAAAATAGCAACCCTGTTTGTTTTGCCGGTGACGCGCCGCCGCCGCAGCCGCGCCGCCGCCGGTGCCGCGCCGCCGCCGCTGCCGCGCCGCTGCCGCGCCGCCGCCCACTTCCCCGGCAAGGCAAACAGGGTTGCCACTTATTTGTTTTAATAAACTATTGGTTGTATTATAATAGGTAGAAAAAAAGTACATTGTGGTATGGAAATAAAGTATTATTTATTTATTTCAATTTTAAAAACAGTTTTATTTTTTAATTTTGTTAATATTTTGGTAACTTTATGAGACTTAATTCACCTGTTCCACTAAGTTCTAGTAAAGGTAATTTTTTTCAAATTTTAATAAAAATACAACAATGTGAGTGGATTTAGAGTAAACAAATGAATGTCGTAAAAACAAGTGATGGTAGGAAAACATAGTCTAGTGATCTGTAATTAAATTATGACGTCATCCGCAACGTACGCAAACCTCAACAATTTCTTTTTGAGATATTGCTGTTTTAACTTTGACAGCTATCATCTGTCAATCTTAAATCAGCAATTTATCTCGAAAAATACTCCTCTTAAACTGGTGGTGTAAATTAAGAGTATTACCAAAATAAAAATAAATGTTTTTCAAAGTTGAAATAAATAAATAATACTTTATTTCCATACCACAATGTACTTTTTTTCTACCGATTATAGCAACTAATAATTTATTAAAACAAAAAAATAGCAACCCTGTTTGTTTTGCCGGTGACGCGCCGCCGCCGCAGCCGCGCCGCCGCCGGTGCCGCGCCGCCGCCGCTGCCGCGCCGCTGCCGCGCCGCCGCCCACTTCCCCGGCAAGGCAAACAGGGTTGCCACTTATTTGTTTTAATAAACTATTGGTTGTATTATAATAGGTAGAAAAAAAGTACATTGTGGTATGGAAATAAAGTATTATTTATTTATTTCAATTTTAAAAACAGTTTTATTTTTTAATTTTGTTAATATTTTGGTAACTTTATGAGACTTAATTCACCTGTTCCACTAAGTTCTAGTAAAGGTAATTTTTTCAAATTTTAATAAAAATACAACAATGTGAGTGGATTTAGAGTAAACAAATGAATGTCGTAAAAACAAGTGATGGTAGGAAAACATAGTCTAGTGATCTGTAATTAAATTATGACGTCATCCGCAACGTACGCAAACCTCAACAATTTCTTTTTGAGATATTGCTGTTTTAACTTTGACAGCTATCATCTGTCAATCTTAAATCAGCAATTTATCTCGAAAAATACTCCTCTTAAACTGGTGGTGTAAATTAAGAGTATTACCAAAATAAAAATAAATGTTTTTCAAAGTTGAAATAAATAAATAATACTTTATTTCCATACCACAATGTACTTTTTTCTACCGATTATAGCAACTAATAATTTATTAAAACAAAAAAATAGCAACCCTGTTTGTTTTGCCGGTGACGCGCCGCCGCCGCAGCCGCGCCGCCGCCGGTGCCGCGCCGCCGCCGCTGCCGCGCCGCCGCCCACTTCCCCGGCAAGGCAAACAGGGTTGCCACTTATTTGTTTTAATAAACTATTGGTTGTATTATAATAGGTAGAAAAAAAGTACATTGTGGTATGGAAATAAAGTATTATTTATTTATTTCAATTTTAAAAACAGTTTTATTTTTTAATTTTGTTAATATTTTGGTAACTTTATGAGACTTAATTCACCTGTTCCACTAAGTTCTAGTAAAGGTAATTTTTTTCAAATTTTAATAAAAATACAACAATGTGAGTGGATTTAGAGTAAACAAATGAATGTCGTAAAAATAAGTGATGGTAGGAAAACATAGTCTAGTGATCTGTAATTAAATTATGACGTCATCCGCAACGTACGCAAACCTCAACAATTTCTTTTTGAGATATTGCTGTTTTAACTTTGACAGCTGTCATCTGTTAATCTTAAAACAGGAATATCTCGAAAAATACTCATCCTAGACTGGTGGTGTAAATTAAGTCCAATAAATTTACCAAGATATTACCAAAAGTTGTAAAAATAAATGTTTTTCAAAGTTGAAATAAATAAATAATACTTTATTTCCATACCACAGTGTACTTTTCTATAACGATTAAAGCAACCAATAATTTAGTTAAACAAAAAAGTAGCAACCCTGTTCTCCTTGCCGGTGACTCGCCGGCGACGCGCCGCACCGGTGACGTGCCGCACGGTGCGTCAGCGGCGCGGCAGCGGCGCGGCGCCGGCATGCCGTAGCAATATGCGTTTGACTTGCCGGTGACTGGACGTTGACGTGACTGATGTGTGTGAACAGTGTAGTACAACTTGTATGTAACTATATTTTTGCCGTTGACGCGCCGCTGACGCGCCGCTGACGCGCCGCTGACGCGCCGCAGCTGTGTGAATGATCCTTAAAGATACTTTCTTTTACAGAATCGGAATATTGTATTGGGGACATACCATACCTCTGTCTAGAATACAATACCGTACCGTATATAGTACCTAAAGACTTCTACAATTTAAATAACAGCCGCTCAGCGGCACAACGCGACACCATGCTAACTACTGTTGCTTACTTTTACTACTGAGTATCAGTCAGACAATTTTCTTCTTTGAAGGCTTCGATCAAAAATATTCTTGATCGAAGTTTGAAGGGTACCTACCTTCCGCATCCAAAAAAAGAAAAACATCAATCCTTAGACCTTACAGTAACGCGTGGCGGTGCCTATGAACAAATACTACTTATAAAAGAAGATAAGATTGGGCACCATAAAATGTCCAACTTCATATCTTTCAAAATCAACAACGATTTTTTGATATCCGAGAAGGGATATCAAAAAATCTTTGTTGATTTGATTTGATCTTTGATGATCCCGAGGGAAGCCTCGGGATCAAACAAACCTTTGTTTCGGGATGAAAGCTACCCTACTTTCGCATTTATAATATTAGTAAGGAAGGATATTAGCTACCTACCTACCATAACACTAGGTACCTAAGTATAGTTTTGTGTTTGTTCGAAATTCGAGATATGGCTGATATCTTTTTTTTCTGACCTTTGGCTTGAAACGGTAAACAAACAGTAAGTAGGTAGGATGTCGCAAAGTAACTGTGGAATGCATGACAAAAGAAACCCCATTATGTCCTGAACTTCTTTATCAACTCTCTTTTAACGTACCCCGTAGTTCGCGGCGAGCTGCACCATTTAACTTGCCTTTTTGTAGCACTAAATACAGAAAAAATAATTTTATCTACCGGTCAATGCAGCAATATAATATTTTATCAAATAATTTTGATTTGGACGTATTTAACACCAGTATCCGTGCGGCGAAGACACTCATTAGTAAGCATTTCTTCAATGGCGATTAATTCCGTTATTTTTTGTCAGTTATTAATTTTTTGTCAAATCTTAAACTATTGTTTTTGATTCATTTATGCTAATTTAGATTTAAGCTCACATTTGATTTAGATATACTTACGCTAACCGTGTGAATCTATTATTAGCTTTTTAAGTTTATACTTTGTAATTTAAAGATATTGTTGTGTAAGCTGATGATTCACCGAATAATAAATAAATAAATAAAATAAATAAATGTAATGTATTGGTGTGGAATAATTATGTTTATCTCCTAATTCCTATTGTATATGTACGACAGATTTGTATACATGTAAAACTTTTATGTATAAATAGCTAGAACCGACCATTAGGTGCCGGTGTGTTGTTATTAGATGAAATTGAATTCCGCAACACGACGGACGCACCCGCACCCGTACTACAATTGAGTGTTTCCTGCGAACACCTTTTGCCTTTAGCACTTTTTTATCTGTGCAATCGATCATCAGCAGTCACCATGCGAATTCGTCATAAAAAATAATAAAAACTTACGCAAATGTCTACGACCGGCTCCAGTAAAAATTTGTGTTTGTAACATAAAACTTGTTTCTCCGATTGATTTTTGTACGCCCCGGCTGCCGATCGCTAGTGTTACATAAACCGCACTCACCCGTTTGTTTACGCTCAACGAGATGATTGCACCAATTGATCTCTCAAAGTCTGGCACGTTCCACCAGACCACGTCCCCAGTAGTGGACAACTGGCCACTCAATATTAATGACGACGGGAACGTGTGGCGCGGTGCTCGGTCGCCGCTAAACTCGTTACGATGCCACCGGCCATCGCTTTTATACAACAAGGTATACCAAGTTGAGATGTTTGTTTGACGTACGTACCTTATGCCTGGTTTTCCTGTACCCATCTTATTTGCGGCGATATTACCCGAAACAACAATGGATGTTATCGATTACTGAATAGGAATTGGAAAAGTCACTTTTTAAACCAATTTGGTTTTTTCAAGAGCATTACTTAATGGTTGTTCGTAAAACATGGAAACAGGGACCGGATTAAGCGCGCGTTTGGGTTGAGTATTTACAGAATGAAAATAAAAATAGAATAAATAGATTCTTTGATAGGGAAACCCTATTCGATATGCAAACATAATAATCATAGCATCATGAGAATACGAGATATCGTAGATCAAAATCGAAAGTGTTCCGGCATTGATTCCACTATGGTTCCGGGCCCTGCATGGAAACTTCCAAATAATAGCAATGTTGAATGTGGTTGAATGTAAAGTCAGCTCCACTCAGGTATTGACAGCAGATAATAATATATTTTTTCTCAGGGAAACCGAAATGCGCCCAGCGATTGCATATAAAATGCAGAAACGTAAATTTAATACAATCAAGTATTTTCCGATAACACCTTTGCCTAATAAGTATAGGTAGCAAAGGTTGAAATTGTAAGCTTAGTACTTGTACTATTATGTATTCTGTGGCTTAGTACCTATAGAAGTGAAAACTAATAAATATTGTTTACGAATAACAGGTAAGTACGCTTATCGAATTTCACTGGTTATCTATAGAAATAGAATGATCTCAGTAATACCACAAAGTTTATAATCAATCGATGTGTTTTACCCGAACCTAACTGGGTTCAACGAAGTGAAATAGAATCGCTTCCTATTAACTGTTTGTGTCTCACTTCCAAGAATTGATTAAGTTCTTTATCTTAGCCAAACAACCGCTGCAATATATCATTACAACAACAAGCAACAAAAAAAGGTTTTTTTTAGATGTGTTTTACCTATAAATACATAAGTATTTTACTCAATCGCAAAACAAAATGCCTAGTTTACTTGAAAAGCACAAAATATTTCTATTCCTAGATAGACCATTAATCTTACTTAGGTCTAGTACTCATTATTATACTATGCTTAGATACTTAAAACCTTTTTCCACTGTTTTACCGGTTAGCTATAGATCATACAGCTAAATAAATACTTACATGCATACAAAACATTATAAAAACCTAGGTAATTTATACAGATGGTATTAGAGAGAAAGAAAACAACTTGATCGCTAATAAAAAATCTCAAAGTAAGAGCTTTTCGGATACCCTTAGTTAGGGAGTGCGTTCCACAGACGGGCAGGTGCACAGAGAAGATAAGGATCGCTAACAGAAAGAAATGGGAAAGAAAAGAAAGAATGGAATAAAGGAAAGCTAGTGTGCAAGACCCTGCGCCCCGGGGGGCGGCGGTGGCGAATAGGAATCCGAAGTGAGACACGTGAAGGATCAAATTTACGGAGATTCATATCTCCGTAAATTAAATATTAAATCTAAAATATTGATTTATTATTTCCTCCGCCAGATGTCAGCTCAGCGTAGTCGAAGATGGATAGGAGAAGAGAAGAGACTGAGCCAGAGCTACTTCACATTAGTAGCGAGTAGCGGTTGGCAAAAAGTTTACGCAGAAAACACTTTCTAACTGCATCGGCCTGAGGTATCCGATAAAAACATTGTTCAAAATCTACACAAAGGTTTCTGACGAATCGGATGGACGGAGAAGGGAATCACAGTGCTATTTGCTATTAAAACCAGAGGGTAACAGCTCGTACGCATGAGCGTAGCCAGCCATGGGCTCAGGGTGGGGCAGCAGTCTAAAATAATAATGTAACTAGCAAACTAAGCCCGCGGTCTTACCCTGGGTAATTTTTTTCTATGCATATTTTGTATTGCTACGGGCCTATCTCATTAATTCCGCGTCATTTTTATATTTTCTTACTTAGGTAAGATTAGGTAGGTACCTCACAGGTCAGAGCCAGGGTGGGGCAAGCGCCCCACCGTAGCTACGCCCATGCTCGTACGTAATCGATCCTCGAAACAAAATCTGATACCTATTGAATTTGAAATTGAACTATTCATAATAATGAAGGTCTCACTCATGGAGGGGTTAACCAGTAAGACCCAAAGACCTACTCTAACACTAATAAGTGTACCTACTATACATATAACATTAGAATTTGTAGCCGCTATTGCACTAGAGTTCAGGTAACGGTGCCTGTACGTACATCTTATTTTTTTTTAATTTATTTTCCAAATATACATTTAAGCTAATTACAAAATTTTCTGTCGCCAAACTGCAATGGCAGTTTGTAGGCGGAAATCTGGAGATCATCAGCACAGCATAAAGGTTTTTTTATACTTAAATGGGTTTGCTCTTGACCCCCAGAGTCTAGCCCGAAAGCAAAGGGTCTATGAGAATAAAGGATTAGTTATTCTGTGATAAAGGTACGATGGAGCGAAGCTTGCCCAAAAGGTGCCGATTCACTCTGGTCTTTAAAAGAGTCAGGTTGTAGTATGCGCTCGGAAACAGACGCCGGTAGGGAATTCCATTCCTTAGCTGTCCGCATTATAAACGATGTTGAGTAGCGTGTGGTACGCAGAAGAGGTATATCAACCAAGAACGGGTAACCTGCAGTGCGTCTAGATGTTCGATGGTAGAAAGGAGATGGTGGAATAAGCTCATGCATCTCTTAAGCACACTTACCGAAGGACAATCTATGAAGGTGATAGGAACATGAAAGTGATTGAGTAGATAATAGAGTTTCTAAAGATAGAAAAATGAGATTGAGGATGCCGGAGGACCTGGTTGGCGGCGCTAGTTGAATTTTGAATTGAAACTCCCAGTCGCCGATTATAATCCCACATCCCACAATGCAAAAAGACTTACGTACGAGGGGAGGTCAAAAAGTTCGCGAATGGAGGGGTTAGGGGGCGAAAGGATGAATTTCTTGCTTGCACTAAATGTGGCACTCAATGAGTTTACAACAAAGTTTTGTGAAAATCGGGTCATTAGTCACTGAGATACAGGATACAGATCAATAAACAAGCGAATCCGGAAGAAAAAATTATCATGGAAAAAAACGAGTTTCGCGCCGTCATTACATGCTCCTCCGATTATTTTGGAAGAGATATTTTCTGTTTATGGGGACTCTTGCCCTGGCAAAAAAATAAAAAATAAATAAATTTTCCAGTGATGAAGAAATGCAGAGGGCAACCTCTGCCTAAGGAGGAAAGTTCGCGGAGCGAAGGGTATGAGGGAGAAAGAGTAATTTTTTTTTAACCTAAACTAAATTGTGGCACTCATTAGTTAGGAGTATAATAACGAAGTTTAATCAAAAACTTAAATTCAAAATTTAAAAACCCCCCACACAAAAAATAGTTCAGTAGGGTTAGGATTGAAATCGGATTTAATTCCTACAAAAGGTTTTATTGTTTTAATAGGTTCATTCGTTGCCAAATATGACTGCCCTAGGTTCCCCCCCCCCCCTCTCCCCGGCGAAGTTGTGCTTAAGTGGTGGGGGGTAAAAATGTAGCCCAAAAGGGGTATTTTTGCGGTGTTTTGGTTATATCTCGTTTTTCATCAAGATTGTGTAAGAAGATTTTAAAGTTGCGTAAATTAAAAACAAATTGAGGGTAGAACGGTTTTGATACGAACGATAGTTTCCGAGACACAAAGCATACCATATTTAATACCACTATTATTTTTCGTTTGCAAAATAACTTTATTTTCCATAGTGTTTCTATAAATAACAAAGTTATATTTGCGGGTTTGGAAAATACAATTTTTCGTTGAAAACGTTTATTATGATTTACAGCATTATATATTTTTTAGATTTTTCACTCTCTTATTTCAAAAGTTAGACGTAAGGGACACACATGGGAAATTTTGGTAAAAATCGTGTAACTTAAAAATTGGCCTAATTTCGAAAAGCTGTGTCTAAAACTATCGCTCGTATCAAAACCGTTCTACCCTCAAATTGTTTCAAATTTAACCAACTTTAAAACCTTCTTACACAATCAAGCTGAACATCCAGTCCTTCAAATCCCCTTTTGGGGTACATTTTTACCCCCCACCCCTTAAGCACAACTCCGCCAGGGGGGGGAACCTAGGACAGTCCTATTGGGCAACAAAAGATGCCATTAAAACAATAAAACCTTTTGTAGGAATTAAATCCGATTTGAAGCTTTTTTTTGTTTAATACCTACTGCTGAACTAAAAGCTAACTCTTAAAAAAGTTTAAAATAATATCATCAAGTAATATATGTAAATCTATGAAAAAAAACTCAAATCGTAATAGACGTCAAGTACCTACATGTGATGAGACTGATGAGCTTAGATGTAAATTCATTAACTTAGCGGTCCCCCGACGTCTATTACGTTTACGATGTGATTTTTTTATGGATCTATTGACTCGATGATATTATTTTTAACTTTTTAAGAGGTAGATTTTTTGAGTCGGAGGTTTTTTTTTTTTTTTATTTTTATTTGAAGCTTTTTAAAGTTTCGGTACTTATACTATTAAATCTCATTGAAGTAACACGATACCAAATTTCGAAACGATAGGACATATGGAAGGTAGTCAGATCTCCTCATCAACTATTAAAGAGCTGATGATCTTCAAACGGCTGATCAGGTCATGCTTACTAACACGGTACCAAATTTCGAATCGATCGCACATAAATAAGTTAGTCAGATCCCCTCATCAACTAGAAAAGAGCTGATGACAAATACACATCATCCCTAGCACCTCCGTATTATTTATCTTACCTCTAAGCACCGCAAAGAGGTATGAAACCAGACTGAGCTCCCTCCTAACTCCTAGCTGTGGTTGTATCCTACCATACCCAAAACGAATAATGTTGGATACTGTAATGGGTAAAAAGGATAAACTCAATAGAGCTTTAAGTATAAATACCTAACAAATTCGTTCTGTACCCTTTCCAACATAAGATTATATTTCTGTTCATGATGGGCCAGAATCATCGCGTTGAATTCCAAATGACTCCTAACTAATGCATTATACAGAGCTATAATGGCTTGTACATTTGTGAAATTATTTACCGTTCGCATCATAAATCCTAATGTTCTGAAAGCTTTTTTGCAAATGTCTACTATGTGTTCTTTAAATGATAATCCGCTGTAAATTTTACTGCCAAATCCCTAACCTAATCTGTACTACCCTACATAAAGGAGCTCCATCAATGTTATAGGGGTATTCTATGGGGGTCTGTTTGCGTGTAAAAGACATCGCTTGACATTTCGATGTGTTGAATTGTAACATGTTCTCTTGACTCCATTGAACCACCCTATCTATGTCCTCTTGGAGTTTGTTACCATCCTCTACGTTTTTTATTTTCATATAAACAAACCAATCCGGAGGGGCGAGTTTCGCGTTGTCATTAATGCCTTTACCAACCGAGGAAAACTTCTCAGTCTTTATTGGAAAATATATCTTTCGTTTATGGGGACTCTTGACTTGGTAAAAAAAAGCTTAGCGAGAAGTGAAGAGGGTGAAGACCGCAATACCAGAGATGCAAAACATTTTTTTCGACGGTATCAATAAATTAATTGATGGATCTAATATATGTATTAGATTGCTTAGGAAAAATATTTTTGTTTTTTAATTCTTACTTCATACCATCCATTCCGCGAACTTTTTGACCTCCCCTCCCTCGTATATACTGTCTTATAAGTTTTATGTCTATTACTTTTTAAATGACATAACATAATAATATCCAATCCAATTATACATAATTATGTGCTTGACTTTAAAATGTGTGCCAAAAAATATTTGCTTAATTACAAAAAGTTTTTATTGTGATGTGACGATTTGGCATAATATACTCGTATTTCCATCATCATCATCATCTGCCTTTTTATGTCCCCTTCTCTGGGGCACAAGCCTTTTTGGTAGGCAATAATCCGAGCCCACTAGCACGCTTACGCTTGCCTAATGCGTATTTGAGGGTTTTACCACAGAATATATAATAGTACGTTTTACCATTTACTGACTGCAAATGCAGCCGCGCGGGACGAATGGCTTAACGTGCCTTCGAAAGCTTCCAAAGCACGAAAAAGCAAGAGATAACATTCAATAATTTTTTTGGTCACCCATCCGATGACCGACCCTTGCGAAAACTGCAAAACCTTCACAATCGCGCTCCTCGATGGCGCAGTGACATAGCGCAATTAGGGTTGCCAACATGTCTTTGGCGAAATATAGTATTTTTCAAATTCAGCTATAAAATATATAGTACACTTAAAACATATATAGTATTTAATAGGCAAATATATATTTTTATTTCTATAATTAAACTATTTTTCACTTTGCATTTTTCAATAACTTTTATCTAAGACCTTTATATTTCTCAAAGAAAGAACATTTTTATATTTTGCAGATAAATGATTACCTATAAAATCTCAAAACAAAAATAGAGCAGACCAATCAATGACCAAACTATTGTATGAAACTTTTGAATTTGATATTGACAAGTTCGGAATGCAAAAGACAGATACGTAAGATACGTTCCGAATTCAGATACGATATACACTACACTACACGCTATCGAATCAGTCAAGCAATGCACGATCACAAATCAAAAAAAATTGAGATTTGTTTCTTAGATATTGAAAATATAGTATTTTTGCGTACTATATATTTCTTCAACAGTATATAGTACGCAGACCCGAAATATAGTACAATACTATATATTATAGTACGGTTGGCAACCCTAAGCGCAATCGGCCTGTAACTTCATTTAGGTCAAATAACGCCTCCACATACGAAATAGCAATGTAACTTAAAGACAATAAAAAATTATCAGACGAAAGGCGTAATCTTTGTTGCTCGTAGCTTAGCTGTAACCAGTATATTATAATATTAATCTATGATTAGCTGGCTAAGGGTAGGAACTCACGGAGCGATTTTCTCCTGCGCCCGCTTCAAAACTCACGAGACCGCAGTTCTGTGCGGTTACGCAGCCGCCGCGGTTGGGATTATCGCCCGCAAACTTGGCGGGCTATTATCTCAAGACGGGCGGTTAATTACGATCAAATTGTTTAGTACAGTTGAGTTCTAGACCGTCATGGACACACACCAGAAATGAGCTGTTGCGTTATACTTACTTTACAGAAGAATTAAAAAGAGAAGGCCTAAAAGGTCCTGGGTGCATCCACTGATTCAGGAAAGAGATCAATGAGGACGAAGAAAAATTCTTTAAATATTTTTAATTTTCCGTATCTATCTACTTCATCATATCAGTCGCACGACACCCACTGCTGGGTATAGGCCTCCCCTAAGGACCTCCACGCCGATCGGCCCTGCGCTGCCCGCATCCAGCGGCTTCCCGCGACCTTCACCAGATCGTCGGTCCACCTTGTCGGGGCCACGGAGCGTCGTCCGGTGCGCGGTCCATTCCAGAACCTTTCCGCCCCAACGGCCATCGGTTCTCCTCGCTATGTGTCCCGACCATTGCCACTTCAGCTGAGCAATCCTTCGAGCGATGTCGGTTACTTTAGTTCTCCTGCGGATCTCTTCGTTTCTGATTCGATCACGCAGGAAAACGCCGAGCATGGCTCTCTCCATTGCACGCTGGGTGACCTTGAGCCTCCTTATAAGACCCATAGTTAGCGACCACGTTCCACTGCCGTAAGTCATCACTGGCAACACACACTGTTCATAGACTTTCGTCTTGAGACACTGAGGTAAGTCGGACGCGAAGATTTTTCGAAGCTTCCCGAATGGTACACGTAATGGTCAACAACTTCAAGTGTAGTGTTCCCAACATGAACTGGAGAGGGTACAACATGGGCATTTGACATAATTTTCGTCTTATCCATGTTCATCCTGAGACCCAATCTTTGGGAAGCACTACGGAGATCTTCGAACATTGTGTTCAGGTCTTCCATGGTCTCAGCCATAAGGACTATATCATCGGCAAAACGAAGGTGTGTTAGGTATCTACTGGCCATTAATGTTGATGCCGAGTCCTTTCCAGTCCAAGAGCTTAAAGATGTCCTCCAACGCAGCTGTGAACAGTTTCGGAGAAATAACGTCTCCCTGTCTCACACCACGCTGCAGCTGGATAGGATTTGTGCTCTGGTTCTGTACTCGGATCGACATGGTGGCATTTTTGTATAAGTACCTCAACACCTCGATATACCTATAGTCCACTTGGCACCTTTGGAGAGACTGCAGCACCGCCCAGGTTTCGATCGAATCAAAGGCTTTCTCATATCTCATGTTGCTACTTAAAGAAAAATGTTTGCATGTTGTCCATACAGCTAAGTGCGTGATTCTAAATTCTATGTATGTATCAACCTTGTTACCGCATTTATAGCAAATAAACAACTTTGACTTTGACTTTGACATAGTCCACGAACGCCAAGCAAAGTGGCAGATTATACTCCTCGGTCTTCTGTATAACCTGCCGCAGCGTATGGATGTGGTCTATGGTGCTAAAGGCTTTTCGAAGGTTGGAAGTCGTTGAACCTGCAAAAGAGACGATTCGTAAGGACTCTCGAAAACAACTTATAGACATGGCTCAGAAGTGAGCTATCTATTTACTTACTTACTTAGAACTTTTAAGAAAAATGCTACATTGTGCAGTGACTTATTTATTACTCGTGGCGTTTTGACGTGTTTCTGTAGAGCAGTTTCCATTTTTCTTAAAAGTTCTAAGTAGGTAACTAGATACGGAAATTCGAAAATAAATAAAAAAAATTGTTTAACTCAATAATAAGAATGACAAATAAGCCATAATGATCTCTTGCCTGAATCAGTGGATGCCTCAGAACCTTTTAGGCCTTCTCTTTTTAATTCTTCTGTGAAGTAAGTATAAGGCAGCAGCTCGTTTCTGGTGTGTCCATGACAGTCTAGAACTCAAATGTACTCAACAATCGTAAATAACTGCTCATCTAGCGATAATCGCCCGCCAAGTTTGCAGGCGACAATCGCAACCGCGGCGGCTACATAACCGCACAAAACTGCGGTCTCGTGAGTTATGAAATAAGACCTTTTTAATCTGTAAAATGTCCTCATTGCGATTCTCAAGTGAAGTTGCAGCGGATCACTGTATTGTCAATTATAACATTTTGTACATATGTGACAAAAGTTTAGAGAAAAAATTGATATGGCGCACAATATCAATTTTTTCATGCTAGGCCTACTGAATCAACTGTGATATTGTGTCTTGTCTACTATACACTATTTACTATTACTACTTTTATACTACTACTATTACATTACACTATTATATATTATGTGCCCTTGAGTAATATTTTTATTTATGAAGTCATTCAGAGTAGTCTTTAGGTTTTGCACCAGATAGGAGACAAAAAGATCAAACTATATGCGAATTTACCTTTTAATATAGATATAAATCGTATTTAATCAAAATATTTTGTTAGTCACAACAGGCCATTGGAAAGGCCTACTCTGGTCTCTACCTAACTCAATGATAAATAATATTTTTTGTAAATATTGGAGGTGCTGATTTACAGTAGTTATTTCTGAATTCTGTACCCCATGTACTTTATCTTTATTTATTCTATCTCTACAAACTTGTTGTTACTGCTTCCAATGTTGTAAATTACAATTACCTTAGTAACTTTTTCCAATAAACTTCATACGGCATTGGCATCCATCCCCTACTTTTTGAACTGTTACTTACACACCTTGCTTTCAATTGTTGCAGGTAATCTTTTGTATTCTGTGAGCCATATTGAAATGTTATTTCTGAGTGTGGTAAAATATCTCTGCATCTAAATATAGCTAACTTTGGTATTGGTGTGAATAGTTTTTTGTAAATATTGTGGAGGTGCTAATTTTCAGTATTGTTATTTCTGAATTCTGTACCTCACCACATGTATGTATTTTAGCTTTGATTAATTATTTCTATCTCTACAAACTTGTTGTTACTGCTTCCAATGTTGTAAATTACAATTACCTTAGTAACTTTTTTCAATAAACTTCATAAGGCATCCATCCCATACATTTTGAACTGTTACATAAACACACCTTTCTTTCAATTGTTGCAGGTAAATCTTTTGTGTTCTGTGAGCCATATTGAAATGTTATTTCTGAGTGTGGTAAAATATCTCTGCAGCTAAATATAGCTAACTTTGGTATTGGTGTGTTTACCCTCACTGGTATGATGACGCAGTTAGGATCACAACTGTGGTTGATATATCGACCAATATTACCTATAAAACTTGGATCCACAAATGTCTGAGTAATATTAGCTTGATTGTACTCATTTAAGCAGAATATATAATTCATATTTCCATGTTGAGTGTTGCTTTCTTGCCTGACAGCCGCTTGAGATTTTGTTATAATTTCTCCGGCATATTCACAGATGAAAGTGCCTGTGTCAATGAAATCTTTTGAGAATAGTCCAAAACCCATATTTGGATTCAAGCAGTTCTCGATATATAATCCTTCAACAGGGCCATACTGAACTACACGATTACTGCAACTATCTTTGCAAGAACACATATCATTACATTCGACTATAGGAGTGATAGCAGAACCATCCATTTTGCACTTTTTAAGAATCATTCTGCGACTTCTTGAGTGCTGGCTGTAATTACCACCACCAGATTCTTTGAGACAAACACATGTCTCTGGTGAACAAATATTTACACAAGTACAATTATTTGCGAGTTGCGAATTATAATATTCAATCAATTTTCTGTATTCTACAGTTTCTGAATTCGGCCCCGGTACACTCTCCGTAACATAAAGAAGAGTGCTATCCAAATGTGAATAGTTGTCATTCATTATAATAGTAGAGCAAGAAATTGACAAGGTAATTTTACCTACCCTTTGCTATTTTTATCAAACCAGACCAACAAGCAAAATAACTCAAAAAACAACTTTTTTGACACAACACAAGTAGAGGCGCGTTCCAAACCTAGGTTGCGTTCAGCCTGCCTAGCATGACCGATTTATATCGCGTGATATAGCGTTTTATCACGTTCAACTGTCAAAAAGACAAAAGAATTTGACAGTTGAGTGTCGATAAAATGCTATATCACGCGATATAAATCGGTCATGCTAGGCAGGCAGAACGTTCGAGCGTCGGTTGTTTGCTTGTTTTTTAACTCGCTCTAAGGTTTGGAACGACCAAGAACTTTAAATGTCAATGTCAATACAAATTCTTCATTTTCCATTTGGAATACGAATAATTTAAACTTTTCTTTATACTAAATCAAATAAAATCCGTTTTTTGAGGATCTACCATGATTATTTTAAAAATTAGACATAAAAACATCAAAAATACAAAATAATGTCAAATGACATTGACATTTTTTCTATAGACAAACGTCAGAGCGTTTTACAACCTACCTAGGTACCTACTTAGGTAGGCAAGCAGATGTAACCCTGAAATGTTTCTCTTTGGGTAGATGTCAGCCAGCAATCGCTTACTTGCCTTTTTGGTACAGGCTGTTTATTTTAAAAGCCAATGTTGACACCTCTTTCTATCAACGCCAACAGTGAGGGAAATAGCATAGTAAAATCAAATAAGTAGGCCAACTCGCGCCTCGAGCGAGCGATAATACACGTAGGGCTGTCGCTATTTTATTCAATCGTCAAAAATGCATAGTCAATATCTATACAATACATTTTTTTCCTTGTATGGTAAGCATCAGGGATCTATAATACAAAGATTTTTAATTATTTTTTATACATAGACCAGAAACTGTCTACAATGTTTTTATTACATACGTCATGTTACGTGATTTGAAATTGATTTGAAAATCACGGTCGAAATAGGATTAATTAAAACGTAGCTTTACTGAATCATGTATTTATTCAAATAAAATAAAATGATTATGAAATTGTATTTTTAACACTATTAATTCCTTTTACTTTTTCATTTACCTACACTTATTAAAATAAAATTATAATCTTTAAATTCGGAAATTGAATATTTTACAATAACCTCAAATAACTAATTGACATTAATATACTTTTTCCTGTAGGAATTTGTGATTTTGTAAACAAAATTACACAATTGTTACTTACAGAAAAAAAACCCGGTCAAGAGCGAGTCGGACTCGCGCACCGAGGGTTTCCGTACCATCATAATAAATACACTGCAGAGCTGTAGAATAATGAAATTATTATTGCAGTATTAGGTCAGCACCATCTCTTGGCCAATAGTGAAACAATTTTTTTTTTCTTAGGCCAGCGCCATCTCTTGACCGATAGAGGAACTAAATTAATTTTATTTTGGTCAGGGCCATCTGTTGACTGGTAGAGGAACATATGAATTTTTTGTTTGTTTTTTTAATTTCTAAAAAAGTGTGTTATATTGAGACATCGTTTTATTTTTCCTGTAATCTTTACATAAACTACTATCACATAGAATTATTTCAGATGTTTCTCTTAGCAAACTTTGGAGATAAGGGGGGGGAACGGTATTTTTTTTACATTTTTCATCATAAGTCGAAAACTATGAAGCCTAAAAAAAAGAAAAAAATATTTAAAATGTGCAAACAGCGCTCTTTCATATGATACCCCACATGCCCTAGTCGCTTCACTTAAAAATTTTAAGACCCCTTTTCGGTCCCTGTTGTAAAAAAATATATTTATTTTTATTTCTTTCTTATTTGCAAAATAGTTGGACAGACGTCATCTTAAACTAGGTATTGCAAATTTCAAGTTGATACAATTAGTAGTTCTCGAGATATCCAGCGGTGACAGACAGACAGACAGACAGATAGACTGAGTCACACCATAAGGATTCCTTTTTTACCATTTTGGTACGGAACCCTAAAAACGCAGACTCCTGCGTGATTCACGGCGTAATTTTGCCGTGAAGTCGGCGTGAAAAGTCTCACCCACCACACTCGCTATCGTTCACAGTTTAGTTCGCGCGCTCGTCGAGAATGGACGCCGAATTATGCACTGCTATCTTTTTGAACACAAGTTCATGCTCGTTCGTCCAAGTGACGCTCATTTTGACGCACCGTACTTCGCAAATAAATAAAAAACCTCACGGCACCGCACTGTCTTCACGCGCGAGTGTGGATGCGTTCGCGTTGACTGGAGGTTCGCGCACCGCGAACCCTTTGACGCGGGCGCAAATACCGACACGGAACGGGGAACAAGGCGTGAACGGGCGCGAAAACCATCCACACTCGCGGTTCACGGCTTTCACGGGTGTTCACGGCGCGAATGTGGAGCGCGCTTAACGCCACAGCGTCTACTTACATAGCGCGCTATGTACAGATAGCGCGCTATAATATGGCGCTAGATGCTATATTTATTAACCACCTCTATATTGTACTGTAGGTAGGTAGGTACACGTACAAATTATTACGAGCGGCAGCGCAGCGGCGCGGAGCGTGCGCGAGCGCGGGCGGGATTACGTTGTCAGTGTGCGCGACGACGCATACGTACGGGCTCTCTCACATACAAACCGCGTTTGGGGCGTATAATGAAATGAGTAAGACGACTTACTTATTTGATTTTACTATGGTAATAGTTACTATTTCATTTTTAAATGTCACTTTGAAAAGTCCTTGTTATTAGATAGTCAGACATAGGCTTCAAACTTATAACACCCCTCTAACTTTGCGCTGCGTCAGGGGCACAGTTTAACAATCCATACAGTTGTTAAACGCCTTTGATGTCGGACGATGCCGCCGCGTGCCGCCACCCGTGTAGTAGTCCCGAATGTGCAAGGGTTGTCAAAAAAGCCATGCTGCCATTGTCATGCTGGGAAGTGAGAGGGCATGGGAGGCGGTGGTTTCCTTCTGTGAAGATGTTATCTCACAGAAGGAGGCCTCAGAGCGGGTTCGAGAGGTGGACGCCAACGCGGACCAGCTCCGGCGACGACGGCTAGGGAGGAGAAGGAGGCGCTACGCGCACCTCATTCCCCCCTAGTCCTCAAGAGGGGGATGGCCGTCTGCCTAGTTCTTCCCAAGTGCCGGGCCAGATGAGGCAGCAACACCAGGACCACATGGTGCGTGCCACCACGGTCCCGTAGGTCCTGAGTGTTAGTGCGGGCTGTAGTAGGGGGTTTAGTGGGTAGTGCTCCGGCGAGTCCCACATACCTCGGATGCATAAACGCATTCCCCCTACTATGAAAAAAAAAAAAAGAAAGGTTTGTTCTACCCATAGTTAAATGTGACTAGCTTAGATAGAAATCTTATATTGGTTTCAAATATTTGTTAACACCATATTAATTGATTAAACCAACCAAATATTAACATGACATGGTTAATCACAAATATGTTAGTAAACAGCAAGTAACTTACTTGTTTATTTGTTTGTTACGCCTTCACGTCTTAACTGCTCAACCGATCATCATGAAATTTTTCATACACATTTTCAGGGGTACAGAAAAGTATATAGGGCACCTTTTATCCATAAAACTTGCGGTTCCCGATTAATATTATGGTGCGCATACGACGAGTACGTGCAAATCTTCGATTTCGATGAAACTAAGTTTTTTGTGCTGTTTTGACAAGAAAACAGCAACGCAATGTTAAAAATGTCAAAAATCCAAGATGGCGGCCAACTTTTTTGTCTGTGGGCCGATTTCGATGAAACTAGGTTTTTTGTACTATTTTGACAATAAAACAGCAACGCATTGTTAAAAATGACAAAAATCCAAGATGGCGGCCAACTTTTTTGTTTGTGGGCCGATTTCGTTATAACTTGGTTTTTGGTACTATTTTGACAAGAGAAAAGCTACGCAATGTTAAAAATGTCATAAATCCAAGATGGCGGCTAACTTTTTTATTTGTGGGTCGATTTCTATGAAACTCGCTTTTTGGTACTATTTTGACATGAAAACAGCAACGCAATGTTTGCATAAATACCCTACAGGCGGCGGTATCGCCCAACTACAAGGGCGTCGGCCTACTGTAAGGAAAAAAATCTTTATGCTGTGCTATCTGTGTGCCAAATTGCATCCAAATCCAGCCAGCCTTTAGGCGTGAAGAAGTAACAAACACAACACACACACACACAAAATTTCGCATTTATAATAGTTTTAGTAGAAAATATGACTAGTGATTAGTAGGACAAGCATATAAATAATCTAACATTACGCGATCAGTGTTCAAGTGCCTAAATAAACTTAAAAAAGTACTGGTACTTGCTTACTTATAAGAACAAAAAGATTATTAGTACACCTACAGTGCAATGCCGGGTCCATAGCGCGTATTTTGCTCTACGCAATCAACAAAAACATCTCAACATTCAACAAAAAAGTAAAAAAAAACGTATGAGGATTGTGTTGAATGTCGATATGTTTTGTTGACTGTGTAGAGCAAATCATGCGCTATGGACTCGGCATAAAACTCTGGTACACACAAGGTCGTAGCAATTTTGTGGCTCATGTACCTACTTACCTACAAACCAAATAAAATAATTATGCCGAAAGTATTTTTTTCACAAAGCTAGGTACTTTTTGAACTATAAACCTATAAAACTGTGCACACAACAACGGGTATTATTGAATATAGGAATAAATTAACTTACAACTAGGGCTTGCAATTCGAATACTTCGAATATTCGCCTTATTTTGCTATTCGAAATAGTGATGAGACTCGAATCACAATTGATTCGAATGATTCGAATCAAGTCAATCCAAGCTCGATTCGAATGAGTAGTTATGCTGATTATCATTATGGGGACAAAATCATGGGGACAATGGGAATACACCAAAGTTATTTCGATCTTTAATAATTTCTAGAAAATAAAATTGTGGCTAATAAAACATCTGTCAAAAGAAAAAAGGTGATTATAATAATTGAGCTACCGTTTTTCTGGAAAATGAAACATTAGTATAATAAGTTTATGTGCTAACAAAATTATGTAAAGTCTGTCTATCCTTACTAGTCTTATTTAGTAAACAGTTTTTGACAGTTGTCATACGTCTTTTATACTTAAATCGTTAATTAAAAATATGTTAGTAACTCTATGAAATTGTTATTTATCATTAACAATTTATTTCGTAATCTATGTGTGGAAAACCATTTGTTGTATTTTATAAATGGTTATTTCAATAAAGAGTTGGGTGAAGATATTCAATTTCGAACAATTGAACTTCGAACAGAAAAGTTTCGAAAGTATACCCTATACTCCGACTTTTATTTCGGTGCAGTAATTTGACAGCTCCAGTGTGCCCACTTTAGGACAAAATAAATGTAGTGGCGTGACAAAATAATCGTTCATTCAATTAACATTCAGTTAAACATCGGTAAATATTAGATAAACTATTAAGAATATAAATATTGTAATGGAAATGAAATTGAAAATTGTTTAAAAAAAACAAAAAACCGACTTCAAAAAACCTACCTCTAAAAAGCAAGAAATAATATTCGTAATAATAAAAATACGTCTATTGAAGTCGGGTGGGGCTGGAGTACTTATTTCCTTTCCTTTTTTTTATTCTAAAAGCCCCACCCGACTTCAATAGACGTATTTTTATTATTACGAATATTATTTCTTGCTTTTTAGAGGTAGGTTTTTTGAAGTCGGTTTTTTGTTTTTTTTTTTAACAATTTTTAATTTTTTTATTTTTAGTGTAGGTACCTTGTAGGTAAGGTATATTATATATGTAGAAAAATCGGCTCAGCCAAACGTAAGAAACATACTTAAATACGGCTCAAACTGAGAACCTCCTTTTTTAAGTCGGTTAAAAAACTACACTTAAGATATCCCTCTTCCAACAAAAAATTAATTATTTTATTCAGTTCATAAACAAAGAAGTAAAATTACTTTTTTCAAAATTACTTGAAAAGTACTGAACCGATTTCCAAAAAATGGGACCAACTTGGGAGTATACCTAATGTAATAACGTTTGAATCATTTCAATCGGTCCAGCCGTCTTCGAGTAATCGGTGGACATACACAAAAAAAAAAAATACAGACGAACATAGAACCTCCTCCTTTTTTGGAAGTCGGTTAAAAATGAAAAGTGTTCTGTTATAGGTTTTATGCTTAAACCAGGTTTATAAAACCGCCAAATATTATGAATACTGTGATAATGCCTACGTGCACATGCTTTTTTAAAATAATAATGGAAAATAACAGAATTTAAATTGCAATTTTTTAAAGTGAGCTATTTTAGAATTATTATTAAATTATGGTAGTGATTGGCTGGTTTTTCACGGGAATACAATTAATTATCAAATTATCATAATATTTTGTTTTTTTCATATTTTCTAATAGTGTCACTTTTCCACAAAAAAATTGTGTCAATTTTCAGTTAAAAATATGCCCGTGTTTAATATTAATTTAGGTTAGGTTACTTTGGTTGTTATTTCCATTTATTGTTTCATATAATTATACTCGAAGACGAAGGTAAGACTAATCAATTTTAATTACAAAAAGTTTGCAAAAAACCAAGAAGTTTATAAGTAATGTCATTAACTTTTTTATATCTTCAAATAAGAATTCCAAATTCAAATATGGAAAAACTTACAAGCATTTTTAACGAGAGTCAGTCTCGTCACGTGATCTTTATATCCACGATAGCCAGCAAAGCAACCTCCGAGTGTCTCGGAGGGCACGTCAAGCCGTTGGTCCAGGCTGCATTTTTGCAGTCGTTAACACCCACCAAACCGCATTGGGCCCGCGTGGTGGGTTATGGCCCATCCTCCTTATCCACCCAAAAGAACGGCCTGTGCCCCAGCAGTGGGGATAGTAAAAAAAATAGTGATGGGGTCATGCATTGTGTGGTTTATCTAACTTTACTAGAACAACTATTTTAGTGCTCTGATGTAAGAAAGTAGTCAAATTTACCGGTATGTCAAATCATTTTTCAGTCAATGATTAGACTAAACTACTACTACTAATTAATTAAACTAACGGCAAAAAAAAATACCACAACAAACCAATTGAACACGATTCAATCGGTTTTTGTTCACATCACTAGTAGACATGAGGTGGCAACATAATTTTACTAACTGACAGTTCAAGCTGTCAAAACACTGCACCGAATTAAAAGACGGAATAAAGGTTACCCGTTAAGCTGTGTCAGGGGTTACTAACACAATATTTTAAATAATAACTTAATTTTTTTATTCCTAATTAAAAAGAGTAAAATATTTTTTACGAAAATCCCCCCGACTAAAAGTGTTGTAGGTAGGTACTATACATATTGATCCACCTATTCATAAATTACAAACACAAGAAAATCCATCGGGGCTGCCATTACCTGCCCGAAATGAACTTATAGGTATTTTGCAGTTGTGATTAAATTAATGATAGATTAGATTAGATTATATTATGTTAATGATCATGATTAACTTTCTTTGGAGAGATAGCACTGGCAGCTCCCGACTGATTTTTCTTGAGTTTGTAATTTATTAATAGGTGTATAAATACGTTTAGTACCTACATCACTTTTAGTCGGGGGGGATTTTCGTAAAAAATATTTTACTCTTTTTTAATTAAGAGTAACAATTTTAGGCGTTGTCGTCGTGGGCTTTTCAAAATTTTTAATTTTGCTTTTTATTTGTAACTTTTTAAAGAATTCATACGTTATCTACTCTAAAAACTGCGACTAAATCGATCAAACCGTTCTGGAGATAAATGGGAAAATGATTACTACACCCCCTAGTGGCTAATCGTCATAACACTAAGAACCATCACCGATAAACTATAAATCTATCACAGAAAACCGCATCTTAATCGGTCAAACCGCTCTATAGAATGGGAAAACGATTGCTGCAGCGCAACCAACAAACCCATTATAGAAAACTGCATCGAAATCAGTTTAGTAGTTTTTGAGAACTTTCAAGTGTGACTTATCCTGGTTGTTTACCACCATGAAACATGTCAGAACCTGCTCTGAACTAAAAACCTTTTGAATGTGAAAAAACCGCATCGAAATCAGCTTAGTAGTTTCCGAGTAAAATATTAACAGACAAACATACATACAACCTCTTACCCCAAACACATATAATATACCGCCTCCGTTCCGTTCCGTCGTCCATCGTGGGTTGTTTGTAATGTAATGTAACTATAAGCTGCAGTCTTAGTAAACGTCAATACGATACGATGTCCGTAAAAAAATACTTCGTGGTCACCCTAGGTAATTTACATACTAAATTAAATCTCGAATTGCATCGTAAGTACGGCAGTGATTGGTTCCAAATAAAGCTAGATCCTCAGTGCCGGAAATTCTTATTACTATTAACTGCTTTACAACTTAAGTGACGCAAAATTCACGTAACGTAACGGTATTAATTGTGGGCCACACAGTCTGATGGGTCGAAATATTGTTTTTGCTTTTTCTATTGATGTGTTGTTACGCGAACGGATTTCAAGTGTTATATGCTGTCACTTATGAAACGTAACGCTGCTAGACTGATTCATTTGACTCCAAACGGTTTAGTTGTCGATATTTTGACAAATGAAAACTGGCACACACGGTTCTGTGTGTGCCACGTTTAAACAACGATTTTATGAAATCTGTTCTGTTTTGTATGATTTTCGAATGTTAAACCTTATTTATTTTTGCGTCACTGAGCATCTAGGAAGTGAAACTGGACTTTCGTTAGCTAGTTTTTGTTATTTCCAGCACACATAACCTTCAGCGTCACCTCGTGTGTGCCACGTTCAGACGTCAATCATTCATAAATTCTAGCGTTACGTTTGTTCTGAATACCAAAATAAGAAATTGTTTATCCGTCACTGAAGGATTTTAAAGCTCAGCAGCCAGAAGGAGTAAGGCACATACGAGATGACGTTCATTACATACGCCGATTTAGCATACCAATTTCGGGTTGCCACTCGTACTTGACAATAAAATATTGTATAATAAGTTCGATTTTAAAAGTGAATTTACCCTATAACGGAAAGATAAAAATTGTATAAGATTGGAGATGAGAATTGAAAATAAAAAAAACATAAAAAATGTTGACCTTTCTCACACATAAAAAATAAAACAAAACAGCAAAAATTTGTGTACGGATGTCACACATCAAAATCATCAAAATATGTGACACGTTTTTGACATAAAGGGCTGGGCTCAACTGTTGATGCAGCAATATCGATAAATTTCGAAAAAGGAATAAAGGTCGAACATGAACAAACTCAAACATTTTACTACTATTTGTATTAGGCCGGCCACACACAGACGTAATCCCGTTACGGAATTCCGAACGGAAATTCGATAATGTATGAAGATTCCGTACGGAAAAATCCCGTATGTGTGGTAGACAATAGTTTTGTATGGATTAGCTGCGTTCGGAATCACGTATGTACGGAATTCCGTAACGTGATTCCGTCTGTGTGTGGCCGGCCTCAATCTTTATTATTATAAATTACTATATCTAGTAAAGTAGGTGTACATGTCAATAATTTTAATATGAAAAGACAATCAGAATTAACACGTTCACGGATACTCCGTCTGAGGACGTTGAAAGAATAATTTGAAATATGACACTTCGAAATCCCATACATTTTTTCGTGACGGCTGAAGACGCAATGTCACCTATGCCATACTTCTACACATGTGCTGTGACAAACTCGTTCATGGACGTCAACGTCTGCAGACGAAACGTCACGCTTTGACTTGAAGTACATATGTGCTATGACGATACCGGCTACAAACGACAACGTTTGCGGACGGGCCGTCACGCTTCATACTACAAAACATGTGTCATATATCACCATATATCAGTCATCTGCTATATCATAAGCCATCTGCAAAAGGGGCAGAATTTACGCTAAGTAAGTATACCTATTCGTCTCCCAAAGTCGATAAATAACCCAAACAAAACACCCCGATCATATATCAGTCAGTAACCACAAATACATACAATTATCAACTTTTACTTTGATATATTGTACCTACTCACCGTATGCTTATTACTTCAATAATATTGCTAAATATTACAAGCAAAACAATCAGATCACAACAAATATCGAGGTAGGTACTATACTGGCTATCAACCCTACTTTTATTCATTTCCTTATTGAATTCGAAATATATGAACACAGAACAGTAATATTAGGGCACTTACTATGTTTACAAGTACCTAAACATCACTCTAATTGAAAAACTATTGAAATAACTCAGCTTAGAATCATCTAGAAACTGGTTGTAGCCGCTCCGATTGCGATGCGCATGACCTTCTCGTGCTGTGACACCGGGCGAATGCGCGAACGAACGTGTTCGGAAATCGGCCGGCTGCCGACGACATGTCACAACACGCATTTCGATGTGTGCGCCAACACACACATACAAACCTTCCTAAAACTTGACATAAAATCTTTTGCAGTGACACTAGGAAGATAAAATATTTCGTGTTGTGACACAGGGTCACGTGATCCCTTATGCTGCTTAGTAAATCAGTCGTCTGCTGACGGGACGTCAGTTTCAAAGCAACAAAACTTGCCGTCTACAGACGGTGTGTCATATCAAAATTAATTCTTTCAACGTCCTCAGACGGAGTGTCCGTGAACGTGTTAATATTAAATAACAAGTTACCTACTAACGCCATCAGCTAACCACCTGACATTAAATTATAATCGCTGTATGAGTTTTTTTGATCTATGGTTTTTGTGTCTTAATAGATACAAATATACCTATTTTTTGTCTTTTTGTGAATTTTTTCATGTAAAGCAAAAATATAAGGTATCAAATGATGTGATGATACTTAAACAGGTGACAGTGTTGCTTAAACTGACTTAGGTCGGTATTACAGAACGAGACTCAAGCCTTGATCTCTACTTAAAACTAGTTTTGAGTCGAGTTTTAATTTTAGAACGGTGCTTGAGCAGAGCTTTAACAAACTAAACTCAAACTCCGATCACGCTAATTTTAACAGTGTTTGAGTACTCGACTCTCTCTATTTAAGTAGAGATCAGCTGAGTCTCGACTCAAGCTTTGTTTTGGAATCAACATGGTGCTTGAGACTAGATTCAGTAATTAAGTAGAGATCAGGCGATTAGAGTTCAAGCAGTGCTTGAGTCTCGTCCTATAATACGGGCCTTAGACTGAACAACTTGCTCCAAGGAACCTAGGTGGAAAAACGATTTTTTACGCCTTTCCGTCAGCTGACTACTACTGACGTAGGTTAATCTATATATATAAAATTCAAAGTCCTGACTGACTGACTGACTGACTGAGTGAGATATCAACGCACAGCCCAAACCGCTGAACCTAGAAAAGGATTTTTCAAAACTCACCCCCCAAGAGGGTGAAACGGGGGTCCAAATTTTGTATGAAAGTCCCTCAGTTTTAAAGCTAGGATCTTCAAATTTTGTGATTAGGCTGACCATTGAAAATTAATAAAGACGGGTCTCAGCGTTTTTCAAAATTCTACCCTCGAAGGGGTCAAAAGGGGGATGAAGTTGTGTTTTGAAGAAAATCCTTTATTTTCAAAGTAAAAATTGCTAAATTTATAATTTAGGCTTATGGATAGAAATTAACGCAACGTATATTGTTATTGTTAGTATTTCAATCCCTATGGGGATGAAATGGGGGTGAAAAGGGGTAAAAAAACCCCAAAAATAGATATGGATGTCGTTATTGGGGTTTTCTAGGATGACGATTGCAAAAATGACTTTTATTTTGAAGTCCAACACGGTGGACATGATTTGACCCCTAAAGAGGTGAAAATAGGTTCAAATTTGTATGGAAAAATAATATAAAATAGACATTACAACTTTAAACTTCGTAGGAGCACATCTAGAAAATAAATAGGCAAACATATATTTTGTAATTTTGAAAATCAACCACTTAAGGGTAAATGGGGCGAGTAAACATAAAAATCGATATGGATGTCGTTCTTGAGGTTTTATGGGATGGTGAATGTGAAAATGAGATTTATTTTGAAGTCCAACACGTTGGACACGATTAACCCCTAAAGGGGTGAAAATGGGGTTCAAATTTCGTATAGAAAAAGAATATAAAATAGACATTACAACTTTAAAATTCGTAAGAGGCAAACACATATTTTGTTATTTTGAAAATCATCCCTTAAGGTGTAAATGGGGTAAGTAAACATGAAAAACGATGTGGATGTCGTTCTTGGGGTTTCATGGGATGGTGATTGCGAAAATTACATTTATTTTGAAGTCCAACACGGTGGACATGATTGGACCTGGACATGCACATGTAGGGGACGGGGACAGGGACGGGAACGGGAACGGGAACGGGATACTAATACCTCTGGGTACAATTCTGAATATTAGGCGGGTCTCCACCAAGCGAGCAGCCTCGTGCGAGGCCCGTGCGGCAAACGTCCTGCCTCGCGTCCAGGCAGCGCGCTTGGTGGGAACCCGCCTAATCACTTAAAACCGGCTGATCAGAATTTAATGAAATTAAAACATGATGATTTTATCGAATGTCCACGCGGACGAAGTCGCGGGCGGAAGCCAGTATCGTATAAACCAGCCGCGCTAGGATGAGCGCCGTGACTATTTCTCGACATTTATTTCACGATGTCTGTCGCGCTCACATCATCATGTCATGCAAAAATATCGCAAATGAATTTGACGCAGAATCAGTGCAAAGACCAAAATTGACCAAAACTTTATCGACAAACATTATATAACGGTAACATCACTAAGTTGCCCATCGGCGAGAACTCGGATTTATCTAGCGACAGATCTGAAATTTGTACGGACGAGCCATGGACTAGCAGACCCGATGTCACTAAACAAATCTGACAATTAATCAAGAATAAAATATACGAATTTAATGTTTAAATGTAAATAAATAGCAATAATACGATAAAAAAATACGTTCATGTAAAATGTAACACCGTCTTTTTGTATACTTGATGTTCCAAGGGCCTTACTATGAGCTCTTATAGCAGGACTTATATTGAACGGCCTTACTTTTTCGTACCATGATCTCAACGGTTAGTATGAAAGCAGGCCTTAAGCAGTCTTTTTTACGGCCTGCTTTTGAACTGAATGGTTTCTTATTTGCTGATGGTAAGCCCCCAGACCTCTTTTAACAGCAAAAAACTCATCAATTCGACATTTTAAACACAGCAGCGTTCACATGCGCGACTGGACTCGGTCTAGAAAGAAATCCGGGCGCAACTGGTTTTACTAACGCGTATGCCCATTTGGGCTTGTACTTCGGCAGAGGGGAACGCTTCGTATGGCTTTTCTTTCTGGAACAGAAGTCCGTCTTACTCTAAGATGAAAACCGATGTCATCTGACGGCGTGTTAACACGTGTTAACGCGTGGTGTGAGACAAATGTGCCCGCACCTTAAGGCCGGCCACACACAGACGGAATCACGTTACGGAATTCCATACATACGTGATTCCGAATGCAGCTAATCCATACAAATCTTTGGACTACCACACACATACGGGATTTTTCCGTACGGAATCTTCATACATTATCGAATTTCCGGGACGGGATTCCGTCTGTTACGGGATTAGGTAGGTAGGTTATCTTGTTTTTAAAATGCCCCACCACTTTCACACACAGTCACACAGACCATACATACGTGACTTCGCAATCTTCGCATGTACACTACATACATAGTAGTAGTCTATGGTAATCTGTGCATCTGGGTTGCGTTCAGAACGTTCGAGCGTCGGTTGTATGGTTGTTTTTTAACTCGCTCACAGGTTTGGAACGACCAAGAACTTTAAATGTCAATGTCAATACAAATTCTTCATTTTCCATTTGGAATACGAATAATTTAAACTATTCTTTATACTAAATCAAATAAAATCCGTTTTTTGAGGATTTACCATGATTATTTTAAAAATTAGACATAAAAACATCAAAAATACAAAATAACGTCAAATGACATTGACATTTTTTCTATAGACAAACGTCAGAGCGTTTTACAACCATCATTTTTGATGGTTGTTTGGTTACAACGCTCTGACGTTTGGAACGGGCCGGTTGTGTCAACCGAACGTCTTGCTCTAATGTTTGGAACGCCGTTAGAGCGTTCGGTTGTGGATAGGTTGCACTCGGAGTGTAGGTTTGGAACGCGCCTCAACGCTCTGACGTTTGTGTGTCAACCAAACGTCACGCTCAAATGTTTGGAACGCCGTTAGAGCGTTCGGTTGTGGATAGGTTGCACTCGGAGTGTGGGTTTGGAACACGCCTCTGCGGCCGCGCAGGCGCAAGGTTGCGTTCAGGGGCCTTACTATGAGCTCTTATAGCAGGGCTTATATTGAACTGCATTACTTTTTCGTACTATGACCTCAACGGTTAGTATGAAAGCTGACCTTAAACGGTCCTGTTTAAGGCCTGCTTTTGAACTGAACGGTTTCTTATTTGCTGATGGTAAGCCCCCAGAAAGTTTGAGCCTCGGTTGTTTGGTTGTTTTTTAACTCGCTCTAAGGTTTGGAACGACCAAGAGTCAATGTCAATACAAATTCTTCATTTTCCATTTGGAATACGAATAATTTAAACTTTTCTTTATACTAAATCAAATAAAATCCGTTTTTTGAGGATCTACCATGATTATTTTAAAAATTAGACATAAAAACATCAAAAATACAAAATAATGTCAAATGACATTGACATTTTTTCTATAGACAAACGTCAGAGCGTTTATAACCATCATTTTTGATGGTTGTTTGGTTGCAACGCTCTGACGTTTGGAACGACACGGTTGTGTCAACCGAACGTCACGCTCAAATGTTTGGAACGCCGTTAGAGCGTTCGGTTGTGGTTAGGTTGCACTCGGAGTGTAGGTTTGGAACGCGCCTCAACGTCGTGGTGTGGTGTGAACGAGTGACGTAATTGCCCATTCATTCATACTTCTTCATTAATGAAAATGAACATTTTAAAATATCTTTCGTGCTGTGAACATCACACGATTGTTTTACTGCCAAGTTAAGTTTACAAATGTGTTCATTGATATTATTTATTTGTTTTGAAGTGTAAAAAAATGTTAAAGACCGTTCAAAAGTGCATCCATTCATTGATAAAATGCAGGCACATGCGCACTGCAGTCGCGATTCGTTTGATTTTGTAGTGAGTGTAACTTTGTAGGTGTCAAATCTTATGAAAAATGTGGTTACGAGCGGTTTTTGTGTTCTAAAGTGTTTGGATTATAAAGTCGACGAAGCTCGAAAACAGGCTGAAGTAGAACATTACGACACTCCGGAAGTGGCGGGACAGTCAAGCCGGCCGAGCTCGTTCCGAAAGAGATAACAACGGATGAAAGAGATAAACAGTAATGGATTTAACATGGCGGACGATACGCGTAAAGTGCGAGTTGAAGAAAGATTGAAAATAAAGATTGGTAAGCTGCTTTTTCTGCATAATATAATTTGTTTATTTTACGAAAGGATATGTTTAGTTAAGTTTACTTTAATAGAAATGAACTGTAAAGCCAGTGTGTTCAATCGGTGATCATGTTGTTGTCATTGTCGTGAACAGGTGGTACAAAAGTACTATGGGTTTTCCTTGCCAGCATTGAATGAATTTAATTTAAACAGTGGATTAATTTACTATATTACGTCTATTTGTGCTATAACTACCTGATGAATTTGCAATTGTATTATCAGATGGCTTTATTTCTTTGTTTTTGTCGTAGAATATTTTGACAGTTCGTGCAATTATGAATGAAAATGAATTGCCGAGAGCACAATGACTCCAATGCCTATAGTGCCTAAATATGAATGAGATTTTCTATTGATAGAAATAGTCGAAATAGTTTTTATTCCTTATCTTATCATAGTAGCTGTGTTTACTATATAATAAAATAAGTAGTACCTAGCTAGCTATTGAGAGTATTGGAAGGTTTGCTCAGAGATTTCATTAAAGATTCAAGATTTGAACACTGCACTTGTTTTGTTGCCAAGAAAAGAATTTATTGGTTTGTTCTTAATATTTTTACTGGGTAACTTCAGATATACTTATCCTATAGTTTTCTTATAATGTTTAGTGCAATTTATGCTAAGTTAAATTCATTCAATGGCATATTGATGCAATAGAGTTGATGACATGTAAAAACAATAATTGATCTATGATATTTAATGTCAAACAGTAGGTAATTTATTATCATTAATTACATAATTTCTTAGTGCTTTAGTCTAAAAATGCTGTAATCTCTGCTGCAATTTATGTGTGATGAACAGTCAACTCTTTATGAGCAGAAAACCATAGTCCATTTATCTTTACTTGTCCAATTTATTTAGTATAAGTTTTCTACAGTTGGTACTTTTTTAAACTCAAGGATTTGCCACACTGCGGTCCGGTCAACTCGAACATTACGTTCACCCTATGTATTGGTTGACCGGACTGCAGACCGGACCGCATCCAGTGGCAATTCCTTCAAATTGTTATTAAAAAAATATGCATTGTCTTTTTAAATCAATAAAATAACATTATTTCATTCATAATCTATTTGTGGAAAACCATTTGTTGTATTCTAAAAACATACATTAAAAAAACCTGAAAATATGATTGATGTGCCAAAGCTTACTTGTGATGCCAGTGCGTAGGAAGCTCAGATTAAATCAAAGAGGGAAGATTTTAAAAGCACCCAAGTATTGTTACTTATACATTATTCACATGTGATCTTTATTTGGTGGTTTCTTAATTTCTTTAGACTTGTAAAAACATATTTCTATCATGATTTTTTTTTACTAATTAGGTTCACATTCACAGTTGCTTCTTTCTTCTTTTATCTTATGAAAACTGATCATTTACTAAATATCTTCGGACAAATCCTTCATATAATTATGATAGAACTTCACTTACAGGTAAGTTCGTTTAATCATTAATTAATAAGTCCTAGCCAGCCCCCCCTCAAAAGACAATAAATGTTGACACTTGAGTGTCGATAAATTGCTATGGCCCAGAACAGACTGAGAAACATAAAAGTGACTAAACTGCCTAACTCTACTTACTTTTGAGTTTTATTTGAGTTTGTAAAACTTATGGCATAACTTATAGTTTTTCATGGGTCATTTAGGCTAGAGGGGCTTAAGTGTATTAGGTACATACCAATAGATATGCGAGTCCTTCTTATTAACCTATAATCGCTTTTTGTAGGTCAGCCAGTTATATATATGCGAGGATCTGTAAATGACTTCCTACTGTTACTACGAGTGCTATTTGTTTTTTACTAGTTGTTGGTCTTCCTTAAGATTAATAAATAAATAAATAAAATAAATAAATAAGATAGGCCTGTCCCCCACCAGCCAATATGTCTGTCTGTCCATCAGCCATTTTTGATGTCCTTACTGCTGGGGCACAGGCCTTCCTTATGGGTGGTAAGGAGGATGGGCCATAACCCACCACGCGGGCCCAATGCGGATTGGTGGGTGTTAACGACTGCAAATGCAGCCGGGACCAACGGCTTAACGTGCCTTCCGAAGCATGGAGGAGCTCGAGATAATAAATTTTTGGTCACCCATCCCATGACCGACCCTTGCGAACGTTGCTTAGCTTCCGCAATCGCTGGGCCAGGCGCTAAACCACTGCGCCACCGAGCTAGCCAATATAAACATAGTTAATTGTATACCTTTTATCTAAATGAAAGACTTAAAAAAAGCTTTAGCAACTAAGAAAGAAAGTTGCCTTAGAAGTAAAACGTGTATTATGTTATGTTTTCTTCTCATCAAGTTTTTCTTGTCATATCGTGTAATTTATTAATCATGCACTGACAGTTGTGCAGAGCACCGTGGTGATTGATTTGAGTCGATGAAGGCGCGGGCGCATAAATCCATGATAACGCGAAGTGTGTCTGAGATAACAGTGCAGTATGCCTTCCGGGGCACGACCCACAACCTCCTCGCCTCGATTGCTCTCTTCGGCGCTATCGCCTCATACAAACATACCAACATCATTACAGGACTTACATTGTCCATTTTATATGCTACATGTACATGATGATGTATGTTAAAATTAATATTTCATCCTTTATTTACATGCCCTACAACGGAAACATTTAATTACCATTCACATTGAGATTTCTATGTTGGTTATTTATTATTATTTTAAGTTAAACCAAACTAAACGGGTTAACTAGTTTTATTTTTACCTTGAAAACGAGGGCTAGCTAAGCATTTGAATCTGTACCCGGCAGACCCTATTGCAATGTAAAAGGTTATGTTTATTGCATGCATTGACAATCAGACAATAGGTACATGAATGTCCTCGCATACCATGGGTAATGCATGAAGTCGCGACAGACTGATGCCGCCGCGCTGTTCGTCACCAGCGCGCAGGCGATAAATGTTCCGAGTTTATGGCAACTTCCGTCGCGCCCGAGACTTATCTATGCCTCTTACGCCTTTGTTCTTACCTCCACTTAGTCAACCCACCCAAACAGGCGATCGCTAATTGAATCCCATTATTTATTTTATGCATCATGTGACTCACTTATACCTGTAGTCTGTCTGTCTGTACCTCTTAGCACTTCTTGACCTTCAACTGAATGTTTGAAAGAGTTTTAATCCTGACACATTCGAAATGTAAAGTTTAGTTACATGACGATCATAAATGACTCATCATGTAACAAGTTATAACTCCAAAAAGGGCCATACACATTCCATACAATGTAGCCTTGTCAAATATGAGTAAAATAGTGTGAGTGACATAAAATATAACATAGATATTTAAGCAGAGGTATATTTATGTTGAGTCGACATGAACATTGTTCTTTCAGAGCCAATGGGCTGTAACCAGTCGCCGACCGACCATAGTGTGGCATTGATACTTTCCGCCACGGATGGAAAAACGGATACATTATTGATTGGATTGTTGATATATATTGCACAATTATTCTATCCAAATTCAATAATGGTCCCAAACTCCCCTCTTCATCAGAATGAAGGAGTACACCAAATTATATTCATAATATATTTATTGGGAAACTGCACAATCGTTATCCAGATTTTATTTTGAATGTGGCATCTACAGTCCGGAACCGATTCTATTCTAGTGACGCTACCGATATAGCGATCACCTATCGACACTACGTCATTTGTTTCACGTTCGATTTATGTATGACACCATTCATTCGTAGTTGAGTATATGAATGGAACTCCTCAAGGCCCTAGAGCCCAACTACTATTTTACTAGGCCAGTACCTACTGATACTGATTGATGGGTAGATGAGTGACAAATCGGGTGAGGTGTGCGGCGTACGAATTATCTACAGCGCGGTGCGGGGCGGCGGCGGCGGCGCGGCGCGGCGACGACGACGCTCCACTGTGAATGGGGCAAACCGAGCGTTTTCCATTGAGCGCACCCATTCATGGAAACTCGCCAGTCCGTTAATGAAAAACGCGCTCGTTTATCGTCGCCGTTATCGCCTCGATGGCACCACGACATTATTTCCATTCAAAACACTTGTGTGTCTAATCACCGGTAATTCTGCGATACCGTCTGTTTACGCATGGCGAATATTTTCCTTTTCAAAAGTTTGTGCATGGTTGGTTATTATGTCTTTATTATTTCCTTTAAATTCAATTTTAGACTTTCATCAGATCAAAGCTTTTATAAGTTCTCATCTAATACATACAGTACGAATGAGATAATTGAAATCAAAACTGTAAAAGTAATGTCTGGTAATTTTGGTAATACTGGCGATGGCGACAGGTTACGGGAGTTACATGATGTGACCCGCGGATGCCACTTAAGTTAAAGGGCAAAATTTATAAGTCCGTAATAAGGCCAGGGGGCTTACCATCAGCAAATAAGAAAACGTTCAGTTCAAAAGCAGGCCTTACACAGGACTGCTTAAAGCCTGCTTTCATACTAACCGATACTGAGGTCATAGTACGAAAAAGTAAGGCAGTTCAATATAAGCCCTGCTATGAGAGCTCATAGTAAGGCCCCAGTAGTCATGAATGGATCAGAATGTTCGGCTATGAAGAAGATGGATGAAAGGAAATTACATGTAGCAGAGATGAAAATGTTGAGGTGGATGTGTGGTGTGACGCGAATGAATAAAATTAGGAATGAGTATGTCAGAGGAAGTCTGTTGTATTTTAGTATGTAATTCTAAAATTTTATCTCAGGCAAAAAACAAGTGCAATGCATCGTGGAAAATAATAAATAACAATGTAAATAACAAACTAACACAGAATGAAATCAAGCAAATAAGAAAAAACAATGAAACCTTACATAATTTGAAAGATATTGCGATGGCTTTTAATAACTTTTTTATTGAAACTGGAAACAAAGATCTAACTAAAAACACTAAGACATCAAACTCAGTTGTAAACAGAGATAGCATTTATCTGTTTCCAACGTCTTATGACGATGTCCAACGTATAATATTAAGTCTTAAAAACACAAGATCGGTAGGATATGACGATATAACTACAGACGCATTAAAATCTTGTTCTAAAAAAATTTCAATACCATTGACACATATCATAAATTTATCACTGGAAAATGGCATATTTCCGGACAGGTTAAAACTATCAGTGGTAAAGCCATTACATAAAAAAGGAGATGAGTGTGATATGAACAATTATAGACCTATCACACTTAACTCTGTATTTGCAAAGATACTTGAAAAGGTTTTTGCTAAAATTATGCTGACATTTATAAAACAAAATAATATTATTATAAATGAACAATTCGGGTTTCAAGAAGGTAAATCTACTACGCTAGCATGTTTTACTCTTATTAAAAAAATATCTGAAGCTATAAATGATGGAATTCCTAATCTGGCTCTTTTTCTAGATATGTCAAAGGCTTTTGACAGTGTAAAACATAGTATTCTGTTAAAAAAAGCTTTTGATTATGGCCTGAGAGGTAACGCAAATAGTTGGCTTTCTAGTTATCTTGAAAACCGCCAACAATGTACAGAAATAGTAAGAGTGGAAAATAATGTAAAAATCACGGCTAGATCCGACTTTAGGCACACAAAAAATGGCGTTCCGCAAGGAAGCATTTTAGGTCCATTGCTATTCCTGTTATACATTAATGACTTACCAGATGTAACAAAAAATGACTGCTTTTTGTTCGCTGATGACTGTACTTTATTATTTAAAAACAAAAACGTAGATATGCTAGAAACTGATATAAATAACACAATCAATGACATTCACGATTGGATGAACAGAAATAACTTACAAATAAATATCGATAAAACAAAGGCTATTCAATTTCGTACATATAAGGCTAAAAAACTAAATCTTGACATAAAGCATGAAAATGAAAATATTGACATAGTAAATTACACACAATTTTTAGGTATTATCATTGACGAAAACTTAAGTTGGAAAGTTCAAGTTGATAATGTATGTAAGAAAATTAATAAATTTGTCTTCGCCTTGAATAGAATCAAAAGAGTTGCATCAATGCAAAGTGCATTGCAAGCATATCATGGATATGTCTCCTCTGTACTCCGCTATGGCTTAGTAATCTGGGGAAATAGTGTAGATTTTGAAAGGGCATTCAAAGCCCAAAAACGTTGTATAAGAGCACTCTCTGGTATACAAAGCTGGGAATCTTGTCAACCGTGGTTCAGAAAATATAAAATATTAACCTTGCCATGTATGTATATAGCTGAGTTATGTCTTTTTGTAAAGCGATATCCCGAACTTTTTGTCACTCAATATCAAAGAAATGAAAATGTACGAAAATGTAGACAAAACAAATTATGTATACCTAAAATCAATTTAGCCATTTTCAGGAAAAATGTTTACTGTATGGCAATAAAAATATATAATAAATTACCAATGAATATGAGGGACCTACCCGTAGAAAAAAATATTTTTAAGAAATCTTTATTTTCCTGGCTTTCAGAACAGGGTTTCTACTCGATTAAAGAATACTTAGATCAGAAAAGTGCTTGACATTGTATTGTTTTTTATTATTTCTTTTTTATTATGGTCCAATTGTTATAATTTTCTGAACATACCTTTATAAAAAGCGGATGAATAGTCATGACATTTGAATTATATTTTTTTTTTTTTTAAATTGAGCACTAATTGAACTATTGACATTTTATATTATTATTACTGACATTCTACTGTAGTTATGACTTACCTAAATTTATTAATTTTAATCAATATGACCGTTTTAAATTATCTATAATCAGCCTATTGTTCTGTTATTCTTTAAATATTTGCATGCCTACATTAATAAGGCAAATACTGTAGATCTGCCAAAATAGTATTCTTTTTGTACTTATATAAGATCTTGTATACTCAGTATTCGCAAATAAATGATTCTATTCTATTCTATTCTATTCTATTCTGAAAGTAGCACCAGTAACAGAGAAGTTGAAAGGGAATCGTCTGGCTTGGTTTGGGCATGTTATGAGAAGAAATGAAAGGCATGTTACTAGAAGAGTAATGAATATGGATGTTGAGGGCTGGAAAGTAAGAGGAAGACCACAGAAAAGATGGATGGATTGTGTGCTGAATGATATGAATGTGAAGGGAGTGGATGAGGATGACGAGTGACAGGAAGGAATGGAAGAGAAGGACGCACTGCACCGACCCCAAATAAACTGGGATAAGGGTAGGGGGATGATGATGATACATTATTTATCTTCTTAAATTATGATTTTTTATTTAATGTAAAGTATTTTTTAACTTACTGAATTTTAAATGAGTTTCGCTTATCTTTAATTCGCCACGCGACTGAAATTACCAACAATATCCATTTATTACACAGCTCTTTTGTTTCTGCCACCTACTATCATATCATTCAATCGCTCCGCGAACGATATCATAACCGCTGTATGAATCGCACTAACAATGCTTAATTAGGTAATAATTACACACTCGTATGCGTACCCCGCTCGTGCAATAACCTCTTGAAATAGTAATGATTACGTAGTAAATTTATGTATTATTTTAATCGCTTCTATAGAGGAAATATCGCCGTAAGTTTTTCGAATTGGACTAGCCATTGAAGGCCGTGGCAAGCCGTTGTCTCGAAACTTCTAAGATTGTAATAAACTGTGTAGACATAATGATGATGCTCAATGCCATCGACTTTATCTTCTTTATCTTTTAAATGATAATTTTGATGTGAGAGCCAAATTTCTTTGTTATTTCGCCCGCAAAACTGGCTTATGCCATTAATTTTATTGTAGGTAGGTAGTACCCAACCCAACCCACATTGAACATTTGGCACTCAATTATGTAGTTTCATTGAGATAATGTTATCATCTTTGTATCTATTTACGCAATATTATCACCATTTCACAACAGGTATATTATTTCCCCAAGACGCATTAAAATATCTTGAATGAAATCTTATCATATTACTGCGATATGAAGAGCGTGTTGATATTAACGTCAATGATGACTGATATAGCTTCTATGCCTTATAATAGGTACCATGCCTTTCTGTATACCTGACATATTACTACTACTAATCAATCAATAAATGAAAGCCAATTAATACAAATTGCTTTGCTTTTCCAAAGAAGAAAAAAGCTTCGTTATAAAGTGGTCTCTCCGTCTGCCTACAAAGTTCATCACACTAATCATTATTATTTATTTATTATCCTTCCGGCACATTACTGAAGGACGTCCGTCGTAGCGTAGCGTATTAGTGGTTGTGATGTCTTGTGCTTGGGGACCGCAGCAGCAAAGGACCGCTTTCAATGAATAACGCTACTGCCTATAGTCCATGAAGGTGTAAAATTGTGTACCTCTGTCATTAATTGACTTTTTTAATACACCTTTGTGAAGGGTTGATGCTATGCTATTCTACTACACCGGAGCGGAGGCCAAAGAATGAGAGTTCATGTTGGTGCTATTAAAAATATTTTTTATGTTAAGTACCTGCGAGTACTTAATGTTATTGGTATTGTCTCTTTTCTGATATTCACACCACGGTGCGTAGCAAAGTACATTATGTGAAAACCATTGTAATTAAAATTTGTGGTACAGCTTGAACGGCACGCAACGTCATTGTGTGAGCAACTATCGCGAGATGAGAAAGCTCTATAAAGTACCTTTACCGTACGGCACCGATTCTGCGCGGGTTGGCGTGCACAGTACCTACGCAACCTACGACAAAACTGTTTATAAGCACAAATGCCACGGAATACTTTCGCAAAAAATGCTCATAACAAGCAGCCGACACCCACCCTTGCTTCAATAAACCCGCAAATATTACAAAACCCATGCATCACAGACTTAAAGCAATATTAAACGAGGCGGCTGGTTTTCGCAATACACCTGCAGACTTGGATTGTCAATTGTCATAATTATGTGGGTGAACAAGACCTAGATTTTCTCCATTATGCTTTAGTTAGGGCATTACATATTAAAACTTTAAACCTATGATTTCATTATGTATAAACAGGGTTGGCATGATTAAATCACATTGATTTAAATCAAGTGATTTTTTGAATAAAAATCATTGATTAAATCAAATTGCCTTTTTTCTTTCCTATTTGTATAAAAATATAAAATTCTTAATTTTAAATAATTGATAGACAAATAAAAATGTATATTAAATGTAACTTTGTGTTAGAATTACTGCTTTATACTGTTTTTTCTTCTAAAAAAACCGCCAAATCATCTGTCCTAATATTTGACTTTCACCAGGCATTTTTATTTTGAACTGTTTTATTGATCTTCACTTGTGTTTCTTCCGAATTAAAGTGTTAAATAAGTCAAACAAAGGCGTGTGGTGGATTTTAAAGGCTCAAGCAAAAAATCGAAAAAATCATTTTTCGATTTTTTGAAAAAAATCAGTGATTTTTGATTTTTTGCAAAAAATCATGATTTTTTCCAACCCTGTGTATAAAGTATACATACATTTAGCCTAGGAAAGTCATTGGAGAGAGTTGCAGTTGTGTCAAATAAGATGGACTTATTTGGTTTTATAATATGAAACATGTAAAGATTTACCTGTTAAATAGTTGTATTTTATTCACTTACCTCCCATGGTTGTTTACTTAAAGCGGTGATACTGTAGTATATAATTATACGTATAAACAATACACGTCATGGTTTACAGAACACGGTGGTATGTGGAAGTATTATTAATTCCTAGGAAATAACTCGTTTACTCAATGTTGCTCTATAATAATTTTACAATGATTACCATGTTTTGCGTTTATGCATGACGCGGCTAGTGGTCTATCTCCGCGTACGTAGAATTTAATAATTGTTTGAATTGATCCTGTAGAATTGTGCAAAATACACACTAGGTACATTGCGTCAGTGCATGTATTGTGTCAGTGCGTGAATTTAACATTTCCGGTCATTCCCTGTCTGTGTACCGCACCCAGAAGAATAGTTATTTGTTTCTAAAAGTAAGCGATTCGTTGTCACTTAAACGAAACTGTTTGTAGGCCAAGAATCACAATATAATGATACTGTCTTAGAAAATGCCGATAAGTATCCATTTTGTTCCCAAGCTTGTGATATTAACGTACTCTCGATTTCGAAACAATCGCACTACGCACAGTGTGGAAACATCTAATGATCGCTATTGTGGCCACATAGTAGCTGGCTGGGCGTATTCGTTTCCTCAGTGGCTGATTCAAAGGTTCCCGTTTCACTCCCACGATCCACTTAGGTGGCGTGTGTTACTGTCATGTTGATGATGATGACGGTTGTTTTTGCATCAGCAATTATGTACAGTTTGTTGCAAGTTTCTCTCGCAGTCCAATTACGACGAATTTGTGGGAGCTTACGGCCGCAGGAAGGTCTCTCCTTTGTTTCGCTGCCCTAACAATCGCGGTAGCAATCTTGCCTCAAGTTATGATAATTTAAATTCTTTCTAATTGCTGGTGTATGTAATAATGAGTCATTTACGTTACAAAATTTCGTGAAAGTTGCGTTGTTTTTTGGAAACTGCATTTTTTCGTTACTATGTTAGTATTTAAGAAGAAAGTACATATTTCGTATTTGACGTATGAGAGAGCGTCGGTCACGGTCATGCTCTTTGTTTTCTTATATTATGTACAAGGAAGTTGTTTTCATAACATTAAACATTTATGATGCTTTCCGAAACTCGCCTTGTGTTGTTTATTGCAAAAGATAAAACGATAACGTCTTCTAATTTATTATTATTATTTTGTTATTACATTTAACTTGATGATGTTCCTTCCTCTATTGGCCAAAGTTGGTGGTACAAAATCCAAATCTATTCAGGCCGATCTAGGTCCAAAAATGTCGGAAAGTGAGGTCGCAGGCTTGGTAATGGGCAGGCTAGGCCTGGCAAGTGACGGGAGTGGTCACTTATGGCCGGTGGTTTCACCTTGGCCCTCCTTATAAAGCCATATCTGACGAGGTCGTGATATATTGCGCAACTGTTGTCACTGCTTCTTCCTTTTAAGTGTATCATTATTTCGTTTTCACAATAACTTTTGCGATGAGTTTCTCGTCATGTTTATAGTTAATCAGTGAATACGTAAAACTTGTTACGGCCCGTTTTCCAATAGAAACTTCTTACGGCGGCACGTTTAAATTCTGTACTGCTATGTATAGTTTTAAAACGGATTTCGCTCAAGGTTGCTCAAATATGTACTACTAGTTCTTATCTTTTAATAATGACTATATTGGTATACGATTGCTTGTCTTTGTGACACAAGGCCACAAACATATACATGAAACTTATTCATGAATGACTTGTATAACGTAAAAACAGAGATACGCGACGCTCAGCGCAGCAATGAACAACAAATTTAAATACTTGACTGGAATCAGGTTTTAATTTTGTAACTGTTGTAATGCATGTTTAGGCTTATAACAATACATGGTACCGTAGAAAGATGTACCAACACAACATACGTTACGGGATTGTCGTACGTACTGTGCTTTGAAGAATTGGTATCAAATCAAATCAACAATGGTAACGTTAAATATCAAATCTAAGATTATCTTCTATCGTAAGCACTCAACTTATGTACGTTTTATAAAATCGTTTGAATTGAATAAGACCAGCTGAAGTGAATGTAAATGATAATGAGACATTTATTTAATCAAGGATCGCTTCACGTCAATGTTAGATAACATTATCTGGTTTTGTTCAATCAACACTTGAAATTTAAAAAAAACTTGCTAATCTGCGAAGGTTTCGACCTTCTCCAGAAATTTATGAATTCTATTGAAGAATTGAATACTTTACATTTATTTATTTATTATTAGTTTACACACACATTTATTACAAACAAAAAAGAAATGGACAGAAGAATTGTACAGGAGCACAGCTTATTTCACATTGAAATTTCTTTCATAATTATTTATACGCATTAATTATTTTCAGGCGAAGCAAAAAATTTACCCGGTCGCAGCCATGGCGGGTCATGCCAGCGAGACATATACTGCGTGTTGTCACTTGACCAGGAGGAAATCTTCCGCACCTCTACCATGGAACGGACTCTTAAGTAAGTTATAATTTTAAAACTTGTAACATACACACAAACAAGATAAGTTTATCCATCACAGATTAGGGTGCCTGCCGAGTGGTGTAGAGAAGGAGATCCTATATCCCCAGCCAGCCACCTATCTATTATTATCAACTGCACCTATAGACTATTATTTGCATTGTGTTATGTTGTTATGTTATTATGTATGATTAGAGCTGACTCTTTAATTTTGATATTTATCTTAGCGTTACACTATTTAGAACCTACCTACTAAACAAGTATACTTTCAAATTGCAAGTGGGGCTTGTCAATCTTTTAAAATAAACTCCGTTACTTTTGTCCTTGACTGAGTAAGATGACTGTTACTATTTTTAAGTTTCCTGTCGCCACCCCTCCGAATAGTAAATTCAACGCTTTTTTGTAAACGTTTCATTCCGGTAGTATTTTCATAACGGATCTATTGTCCGGTGTCCATCCGGCTTCCGGCGTTATCGGTTGGGAACCGCATACATTCGGGGGGCAAACAAATTTATTGGGTCAAGGTTTTACCACTTTATGAATGGCTGCCTGTCCTGCCCACTCCGCCCATACTCGTTGAGTTGTTAGGAATAATTAGAGATATCTACCCGTCTAGTCTTGTATTATACACATACATTATGACGACTGTGGTGCAGTGGTCAACATGCCGCCTACCACGCTAGTGGTACCGGGTTCGGTTCCCGGCCGGGCAGAAATTGAAAAAATTAATTTTAATTTCTGTGTCTGGGTGTTACTATGTATAATAAGTATATATTAAAAAAGTATATCAGTTGTCTAGCACCCATATTACAAGCTTTGCTTAGTTTGGGGCTAGATGGCGCTGTGTGAAATTGTCCAAGCATTTATTTATTTCTGAAATTATCCTCATATACTATAGTATTAAATGGTATTTCATTGAGAGTTACATGCTGAAAGACGATACGATTAGCGATTTATTTACGATACTATTTTTTCGGTTCAATTACATTATTTTAGACATCTGTCACTTGCAATGCAACGACTAGTCCATTACACATACATGGTACCTAATAGTGCATAATAATATAATATATTATGACAGTGGCGGTCGTAATCGGCGGCGCCGACGTTATCAGCTCACTTTTATTCATTAATGATAATGACTCATATGGGGATGGCTATAATAAAGTGATAACATTAGCGTACACATTTATGTATGGTATGTATGGATAATTATTATAACATGGTTCTTGTTTAATATGAATACCAGCATCAATGTACGTACAGTTGCCAAAACGCACAGGTTGATGTTACCTGCTAATATTGATATGAAGTTCATGTTAATGTTGACATTTAAAGTCTCTATTTATATATTTTTTTTATTTTTAGCGACGACGCCCGTAAAAACAATCAAATCAACAAAAGAGCCAAAAAATAGGGACTTTAAGTTACATGAACTTCCTATCAATAAAGTTACGCGGTAGATCCTCTGGCCTTGTTCTATTTACCACTTCACAAAAGTGCGTTAGAAAAAAAAACGGAAATTGGGTAGCCTCATGTGCTTGTGCAATCCAATGCAATTAACTAAACAAGGTGTACAACTGTACTGTTCCATGTATTCATAACTTTCAAACTAATTACCTGAGACTGTGACACTAGAAGGTACGCTTTCTCTAAACATATTTTTTTACTTTATGTTCTGTATCATTTGATGAACTAGTTATGCATGCCGGTGCACTAGATCCGCATTTCATTACGTTTGTGATAATTTAATTTACGTCCTCATTGTTATCTATCAAAATCTCATTGGTTTTGGCACGTCAAACCGTCGGTCGGTCCTGGCTGTTGTCATCTGATAACAGTCGTAAAGCCAAGTAAGAGGCCTTACAGGCGGCTTGATAAACTCTAACACCATGGCCACTATTCCTTATTCGATGAGAAGAAGAAGTGGTTTTCCACTTTTTTGATACTATTAACGACGTCAGATTAATCCTGGCCAAATCCGCTCGTAGTCAGAATTCAAATTTCGGAAAGGGAGGGTTCCAAATTCCAATTCCAACTGGTAGAGGGCGGCGTTGCGGCGCGCCGCGTCCCGGATGCATTTCCGGCGAGCGTGCGCCCGCGCAGAACGTCCCTTCCGCTACACCCCCTCACATTCAATTTTAGGAATGAATGACTGACTCAATATTAAACTAAATCAATTGCTACCCTATGACTATTACCAAATTACTGTGGGAACTTGTTCCTATAAAAGATAGGCCACCAATTTAGGAATACCAACACATTTTAGTACTAAAATTGCTTTTCAGTCTGTTATACGATTAGACTTGTTAGTTAATGAGCGGAAGCGATAATGATTTAGTGACCCTAGAGGTGAGGACGCATTGGCGGATATCGAAGGAAATGTCACGTCACTCGAACAAGTTAAGTAACTTAATGAGTTCTTTGTCTTGCGTTGCGATACGTTATCGGTATCAATGCAGAGCACCTCCTACGTGCTGATGGCTAAACGACTTCTATGTTTGGCCACTTTTCCTTCTTTTACTATTCGTATCTTGTGATAAATCTATGGAGTTGTGAAAACAAAGATGAGAAATCTTAAGAAACTGTTATCTGACACGCGCTTGCACCATTCAAACACGTTCTTCATAAAAATAACCGCGCGCTCAATATCGGTAGCGAGGCACGGTATTATTTCAAGAAGCGATTATTCGGTTTGAGAACATCATAAAAAGCAGTCCATAATGTCTTAGAGCCGCTGCATCGAGCGGAAGCTTTTAAGTGATAAATTGGTCCCGGAACCTCGTGGCGCGTAAAATGATCATCGCCCGTGCCGTGCGTATTGCTCACGCCCGAGATCTGACAAGGCTCAACGCGCAACGCACACAAGAACTCCCACAGCAGGATTATAAAATGTCGTTTTGCGTCATTTCTTTTCCTCTATCTATGTCCTGTTTAGGATAGCCTATTGTAACATTGAGTGTTACAAAATATGGAATAAAACACTTTAAACGGATACTAGCGCGGTTTTATTGAAAGACTGCCGTGGTCACGGCAGCTGCAAAGGTGCCGAAACGTCGGGAAAATCAAAAATCAAACCAAATACCAACTAATTACCAAAGTACTTTCAATAAAACCGCGCTAGTATCCGTTAAAAGTGTTTTATTTCATGTCTAGTGAGCGCGTAAGCTTGAGAAGTGAATGTTACAAAATAGTTCCCCCAGTTGAGAGATTTGGTGTGAGCAACTCTTGAACTTATCATAGGATTGTCATTATCAAATAAGGAAATGGTTTTCCGAACTACCTATATTCACAAGAGCAAATATGGCTAATGGTTTGTATTCCAACTTATGGACCGCCTCTATCTATACACAAGTATTTCGGGATTAACGAATTTAGCGTGCATGTGTAAACGTCCTTAGTGCAATGCTCCGCTCCCGAGTCCAGTGCGCTATTTCGTATTTCATGAAGCTTCATTGCCCCGCACCTACTAGCTCGAGTAGGATCGTGTCCTATAACTGTTTAAAAAGGCCCGTCAAATGGCGAACTAGGTTATGCAGACGTTGCTCCAAATCCGCTCCGGATACAACGCTGGTATTAAGCACTATCATTTATTTATGATCACACTCGTCATTATGCTCATACTGAAGATTCTCTGCCAGGCAAACTATTGAATAGAACTCTGAACCGAGTCTTTTTCGAATTGTTTATAACATTGATTGTTTATTGATATATTGTGACTATTTCTTGGAATTTCGGTTACCTGTAGTTGAAATATTCTGGGTGAACATCCAAAACCAAATGCAATAACGGATATAAAAACTGAATTACACATATTATGTTGGTTACTAATTACTAAACGTATTATTGATGTATATTAAATTAAATGTATTGTTATTAGTAATAGCAATGAGTTGATGATTTTAAACATGTTTAATCATTGATATTTTTGTTCCGAATTAATTCTGTAATAGTGGCTAGACTTCAGCGTGACAAACAAAATTATAATTTGTTGTTAAAATTAATCTAAACATATTATATGGCACAGCTTATAAATAGAGTAAAGCTTTCAGAAACGAATGAATTGCCAATAAATAATTGAGTATAGTGCAGCTCGATGACTGGAAACGGCCAGTAAACATTTATATGTTTTAAGCTATTAACAGGTAAAGGATATTTTATGGCACTATCGATAAATTAAAATATTTATGAGTCGCAAATCGGAATTCCAGCACTGCCAATAGGACTCCGTAGTGTAGGTTACTATGGATCTTCTATCTACTACATTACACTAACAAATAGACGAATAAATCATACCTTTTTATTTATTTCATTTTCTCTATTTCTCTGCTCTACATAAAGTTGTATGTAACTAAACAATTTAGTATTAAAACGTGTCATTTATTTAAATATGAATAAAATGATTGAATCACGATTAACAATCGTAGTACCTACTGAGTATGATTTCTTTCTTTATTATAATTAGCTAGGATTAGGACATGTGCGTTAGTGTGTCAGGCAAGGCAACGCATCCGGCGCCGGATCGGTATTTATAAATTATAAACCGGAGGCGGAACTGCCCGTGCGCGGGGGCGGAGCCGGCGGCGCGGGCGCGGAGCCGGCGGCGCGGGCGCGCACTGACGCCTATCCGACCTCTGCAATTTTAATACAACCACTTGTATGAATACACAATAGCTTTAATACCGGTACTAACAATTATAGATTTAATAACCCGGTGTGCAAGCTTATGCAAAGATTGTAGTGTTGAGACTTTAGAATGTGTCGTTGGAAACCGAACTTTACTCGAGTCCGTAGGTGTTCGAGGAATTTGCATTTTTGCATTATTACACAATCAATGGTAACACTACTACTAAAGGTTTTTAATCACGCACTAAAAACGCTATAGGGGCTGACACCAGTGCACGGTTACACCTAACACATACTAGTGTTTCGTTTCTAAATTAAATTAGGGATGTGAACTGATATTAACTTACAAAATAATTATACGCGAATTAATGAGATGAACAAGACATGTAACTTTAGTATTATTTATTCCTGAAAGGGGCTGATTTACTTCTCCTTTACGTTATCCTCATAGTAAAGACATTTTTAACACAATAATAGATAGTAAATTACAATATGAAAAAACACATTTATAATTTTGATGTTATAAAAAAAATATTTTCAGACCAAAAGATCCATAGTTTGTTAGTAACAATATAACTTATAGACTATGTTAGTATACATGGCAACAAAAAGTAAATTAAATTAGCACCTCCAGTTGGCAGGCTCACCGAACCCCTGCCACATGCAGCTCGGTGAACCTGCCAACTAGGGCCGAATCGAGACGGTCACCCTCAGGATTCCTTTCGAGCTCCGCCGCACCCTGTACACCAGCTAGGCAATCTTTTTTCGCATTAATGCGTAAAAGTCATCCACGCTGGCATCGGCAAACACAACTACAATAACGTGGGAGCCGGAACAGAGCCCTGAAAATGTTGTTTTATTGGACGCGCAGGGCATTATAGGTTTTCTGTGTAAAGTTGGCCCACAGGCTACTTGTGTGTGTGTGTCAACACACACGTTGACAATAGGCTTTAAAAAGCGTGATTTTGACCTCGGCTGTACATCCAGCAAACCTATGTGCCAACCAACATATTACCCCGCACCGACAACGCCCTACGCTCCCTCTCGATATCTAAATCATCACACATATTTTCATTGACTACATGACCTACTTTTGCCCACGGCTTCGTCTGTGTCCAATTTCGCTACCCGTGAGAATTTCAGAAATAATAATTGTAGCCCCTTCTATTCTAATCCACAGGGTATTTTTTTTATCTATGTCTAGTACAAAATTGTTTAAGAATGTAACACACAGACAGATTGATTTGGCATTTTATAATATTACTAACGGCAGCCCGCAACTTCGCCTGCGTGGATAGTTATTTTTCTAATCCTTTGGCATTTTATAATATTACTAACGGCAGCCCGCAACTTCGCCTGCGTGGATAGTTATTTTTCTAATCCTTTGGCATTTTATAATATTACTAACGGCAGCCCGCAACTTCGCCTGCGTGGATAGTTATTTTTCTAATCCTTTGGCATTTTATAATATTACTAACGGCAGCCCGCAACTTCGCCTGCGTGGATAGTTATTTTTCTAATCCTTTGGCATTTTATAATATTACTAACGGCAGCCCGCAACTTCGCCTGCGTGGATAGTTATTTTTCTAATCCTTCGGGACCAGTACTTTTTTCTGGATGAAAGGTACAGTAGAATTCAATAATATAATATACAGCGCACCTTTGTGCAAAGTGCTTTCATAACGATGAACTCGACTGTACCCTATTCTATACCCCTGACAACGTGTATGCATAATTTCACGATTATCGGTTGAGTAGTTAAGATGTGAAAGCGAAAAACAAACTCACTTTTGTTGCATTTATAATATTAGGAAGTATGGGAGTATGGTTAAGCAAAGTAATAGTTGTTAAAGCAGTGTTGTTAACAACCAACAAAGGCGTCGGTGAAGCAGGAAAGACAGACTTTCACCGACAGAACCTACGCACGCACGCAAAATGATACGCCGCTAAGGCTGCTACTACATACTTAGGCAGTAAATCCTATGAACGTTTTAGTGTATTGATTATTTCGAGAGCTGTAGAAATATGTTTTATTTTGTATCCGATATGAGTGTGACCAGTTGCGAATTGGACCTTCAGCGAATAGGACCATCTGCGAATGGCACCAAATGCGAATAGGATCACCTGCGTCTGCGTAACCAAATGCGAATGGGACATTCTGCGTCAAACCCAATGGAGCTGTGGAACCTTATTTCCAAGACTGTCCAGCCTTTTCTTTACAAACCAACATTATCACAAAATCAATAATAAATAAGTATACTTACATTTTTGAATGAAGAATGTTATTTATAGGAGTATTTGATCTTCAGTCGAAAGCAATCATCGAATCGCAGTAGGTATAATACTTTGAACCATACAAACAAAAGATATTGATAAATAATTATTTTGATGCAACGCATCACAGCTTGCGTCACTTATCGTACCAAATCTTACTCTGCGGACAATGTCGTTGGTTACATAATTAGTAAGTAGTTTGTAAGCATAATTATTATGTAATTGTTTTTTGTTCCAAATAAATAAAATAAAATAAATCAGCTGAGCCCCTATTTTTTAAACATAGTGGACTTACTCCAATTAACTCTGACAGCCACTAAAACCGGTCGCATTACGTGCACTGTAAGGCTATTGCAACTTTATAATAATGCAATAATAGCCCATTAACGCTGTAATTGCACTGACAGCTTCCACTGTCTTTACATTGCAGTTCAGCCAATAAAAGTTTTAATGATAGCTATCGGATTCTTTGCAGTTATTGGTGCATTTTGTTGTTCCAATTTTGTTTATCCAAATTAACACCTTTTACGGCATAATTGGATCCTATAAAGTTTTTATTAAGTACCTACCATTAAAGCTCTAAAACATTCGTTCATTTAACGAAGTATCAGATAGTGTATAATTGCAAAATAGTGGGCGCTAAAGATACAAGACGCCCCACGCGAATGTGGGTTGTAATGCAAGACGGTAATAAATATCTCGTCAGTCGAAAGCTTGATAACGATTGTTGTATAAATGTAACTAGTCGACAAAAATAAATATTAGCTCATGATGACACTTGACGGAACAGATAATGATTTGCTGTTGGTATATGTTTCGATATCATGTATTTGTATTGTATGTTAATAACTTGAATTTTTTTGTTGCAGTCCATTCTTCGGAGAAGAGTTCCAGTTCGAGGTGCCTCGGAGATTTCGATACCTCTCCATATACGTGTTTGACCGTGACAAGCATCTCAAACAGGACAAGGTGCTCGGAAAAGTTGCCATCAAACGAGAAGATCTCCACCGATATAATAATAAGGACCACTGGTTCGCCTTGCGGCCGGTCGACGCGGACTCGGAGGTGCAAGGGAAAGCGCACATCGAGCTGTCACTCGAGGACTCGAGAAAACGGCTACGAATGGAGCCGAAGCCGCCCGACCCCGCCGATTACTCGGCGGATAGCAACTCATCGAAGCTGAAAGGAAATAACCTCGTCAGACTTTCCGAGTACTGCAAAGAGAGTATAAAGTTCGGCTCGTGTTCGAGTTCGACGAGTAAGAAACTTTTAAGTGCCGTAGCAACGGAACCTTCTTTAGCTTTATCGCGTTCTGAAAGTTTAAAAGACAGGGCGCAATGGGGGAGCCGGAATAAGCCCCCCATGCACGCGATGTCCGAGTCGGACGCGTCCCCCTCCCCCACCGCCGCCGACTACTGGTCGGACCCCGAGCGCCACTGCACGGCGCGCGCCGGCCCGGACACGCTCCGGCTCCGGGTGCTCGAGTGCTCTGAGCTCACCACTAAAAACGGACAGTGCGATCCGTTCGCTCTCGTCACGTTATTATACTCGAACGGACGAAAAGTAGAAAAGCGCACCAAACCCAGAAAAAAGACTGTTAACCCCCAATTTGACGATATATTTCGTTTTGATCTCGTTATGGACGCCGACCCCAAAGACAAGGACGGCACCCAATCGGTAAGTGTTTTTTTCATATTAGTATCTCATCTTAAACATGTTATTGGGATATTCTCGTAGAATCAGAGACACTTTGCAGTTTTGTGATCTTTATGTTGAGTAGTAAAAGGTTTAATTAGGCAGGTAGTAATGAGCTTGAGCTTTCAACTTGAGGTGTTTGTTGCTTCGCAGGCTGGCGTGGCATGTGAGGCTAGAGTGTCCGTGTGGCACGACGGTGCGACGCCGGTCTTCCTCGGCGAAGTGCGGTTGCAGCTGCGGCAAACCGCGCCGTCGCCGCTGCGTGCTTGGTAAGGCTACTATTCATGTTGTAAAATATGTCTTGCTGATTGCTTCACGACTTCTGCCGAACATGTTAATTGCTCAAAGCTCAGTTATGTTACTGCTGAAATGGATCGGATTCAGAATTTCTTTGCATTATTTTAGAAACCTTTACTAAACTGTACCAAGGAAACATGGTTGAAAAAGTTTTGTCAAGGATTTCAAACAGATCCAACAACCCTCGAACCTAAAAATTTTGCAGGCTAAGGGAAACCGTTGGATCTCTCAACGGTGTTGTGCCAATAACAACCCTACGCCACCTAATTGGCCAATGGTTTCAATTTCCTCCAAACCTCAGTAACGGTAATGTACGTTTGACCCAGGTTCTTCCTAACATCACGAGCGGGCGGCGCGCTATCCCGTGGCGCGACGCCCCCCGGCACGCGGCTCTCGGCCGGCAGCTCTACCCTCGGCTCACTGCGGCTGCTTCTGCAGTACACAGTCGACCACGTGTTCCCGCTCGACCATTACCGCAAGCTCGAGGAGCTGTTCCTTCGAAGCGTGCATCAAAAGGTAACTACTATTTATTACATTACAGAAGTATTCGGTTGCCAGCTCTACTCTTCGCTAGCTGCGGCTGCTACAGCAGTACACAGTCGGCCACGTGTTCCCACTCAACCATTGCCGCAAGCTGAAAGATAATCTTCTTTTCTGGATTAGAGAAAATATACTTTATTCGGTTGACTTAAAACTTAACAAATCTGTCAGAAACGCAATCTCTCGACGGCCACACACACTATATTTTATATAAAGTCAATGCTAATAGACTTGTAATCTCATCTTTTTGACTCTTCATCCATTGGATTTTGACTTACATTTTGATTTGATTGTGAACTTTGTGTGCCATCTATGAGTACATAACATTAATAAGAATGACAGCTGATATTTATACTTGCAGTTATTAACAAGTTACTACATAACATTGTGGTAATAATAATAATAGTCATTATTCATTAATAATACGCTTTACGTAAGACGGAAACACTCTGAAGTAATATCGCTTAAGGCGCTGTAGGTAGTGAAACTAGCGCCGCCACTACATTTATTTTTATTACTTGTAAACCAAGTCAATATTTAAAAAACACTCATGTAATAATTTCTTAAATTGTCTCTAATATTTTTTGAATAACTCTTCAACAGTTTTCATTCTTTCTGTAAGTTTTAAAATCCATTTTAGCTCAAAGTGGCCACTTTTTGAAATAATGGATTTTAAAACTTACAGAATGAATGATACCTGTTATAGAGCTATTCAAAAAATATTAGAGACAATTTAAGAAATTATTACATGAGCTTTTTTTAAATATTGATTTGGTTTACGAGTAATAAAAATAAATGTAGTGGCGGCGCTAGTTACACTACCACCGCGCCTTAACCTTCCTATTATTTTAATGAACTTTAATCATTATTAATTATGTTAAGTAATTCTCTTTGTTAGTACAACATTCACTTCTCAAAGGGTGACATTCATTTCAATGTTGCTAATATTTCCCTTATCATTTGCCATTATAAACTACAGCTATGAAAGCTTCAATTTATTCGAAAGTAGACCGTATTCAACAGCCAATTCCCTTGTTTTGTCTACAATGCGATCAATTTAACAATGTACAACAGAAGTGACCAACTTCAGAGCGCTTGCGGTACCAAACGACGTATTTGAATCTTTGCCACACATTATCGAGTGAAGTTGCAGAGGATCACCGTATATTGTTAATTTAATCGCATTGTATGACAAAAATGACACCCCGCTGTAGACAAATCTTTTGTTTAGCTGTCAAAAATGACATTCGGATGTAGTCATGTTCGGATTCGTCATACGATGTCTGCTGCAAAAAATAAGTCCTATCCTACTAATATTATGAATGTGAAATAATTTGTGGGTTTGGATGTTTAGATGTTTGGATGTTTGTTCCTCAATCACGCAAAAACTACTAAACGGATTTGGTTGGAATTTGGCACACAGACAGTAGATAGCCTATATTAAAACATAGGATACTTTTTATCCCGATATTCCCACGGGAACGGGGACCAATGCGGGTGAAACCGCGGGCGGCCGCTAGTAGTGAAAAGAGCCGCTCAGACCTACACACATAGCTATATTCAGTACAGGAGCCTGTTTCTCGATAGCTACAAACCTTGTAAATTGTAACACAAGTTTGTAAGCTTAGAAACGCTTGTAAAACAATAAAATTACAAGCGTAGCTTTTCACGAAACTGTACTTATCACGTATCTATATACATATATAAAATTCAATGTCCTGACTGACTGACTGACTGACATATCAACGCAACGCACAGCCCAAACCGCTGAACATTTATGTCCGTCTATTCTATAGTGTTATTTGATAAAATAAATATTGTGTGCCTATTCGTTAGAAGGTTGCAGTGTTGAATTTTGATGAAGTGCCAAATGTGATATATAAAATTTAGTGTGATATGATAACTGATAACTTTCCACAGCCCATAACAGCGTCAGCGGTGTACATCCTGGGCGAGATAGTGTCGAGCAAGACGGACGCGGCGCAGCCTCTGGTGCGGCTGTTCACGCACCACGATCTCATCGTGCCGATCGTCAAGGAGCTCGCCGACTCCGAGATATCGGCGCTCACGTGAGTGGTGTTTTGTACCGACTGTCTCTGTCAAACAATATTGTCAAAAAAGTGACAGCATCGCATTTAAACACGTGTTTAGTGAAACAGTGTTTTAGCTAAAGAGTGTTTTAAGACCTTTTGTGGTAAGGCCGATAAAGTTTCGGATTAGACAATAACAGCTGACAGCAGTCTTTTGTAGTAATACTGCAGATGTTTTAAAAGTTAAACTGAAATGTTGCAATGTTGTGTAGTGACGCGACGACGATATTCCGCGGCAACACGCTCGTGTCCAAAATGATGGACGAGGCGATGCGTCTGACGGGCGCGTCGTACCTGCGCGGCGTGCTGCGGCCCACGCTGGCGGCCGTGCTGGCGGAGCGCCGCCCCTGCGAGATCGACCCCGCGAGGGTCAAGCCCTCCGCCGCCATCTCCGCCAACCTGGCCAACCTGAAGGACTACGTGGAGAGGGTCAGTACGCTACCACGAACGATTACATTACAACCGCAGCAGCTAGACATAGGCCTTCCCCATAAAAATAAATCAAGATCGGTAACAAATGCAGCAAAAATGCAAAATCGTACATAGTAACGTGGAGGCATAATGCCCGCTTCTTTTGTAGCGGAAGCACAAGCTTGAGAGCAAAGATTGCTATAATTGCTATAATAGACATACATATCATACGCTTGCATCGAATGCGTGAACAACGGTAGTGACTTCCTTTCTCGAAAATCGCAGTCGACTGGTTGAGCCGTTGGTAAAATACAAGGTCTCTGTAAAACTTGATTATTATCGTATTTCAGTTTTTCAATAGGTAATATGCACCTAATTACTTAATGAAAATTACTTTTATCATACCTACTTAGACGTCTTTCTCTGCTCGTACAACCGGTATGGAAAATCCACGTTTATTGGTTTTTATCTTGTTAATACATATTTATTTTAATCAATCAATAAAATCAGGAGATTACTTGTTTCCGTTCTAATTACGTATGTTATCATCATAATACCGGAATTAGGGTTTAAACAGCTTACGATGGCAATGCAGTGTTGTATCGCGTGATCGCGTGTAATATGAATGTGACATTATAAAGTCGCGCACTGGAAGTGACGTATGCATGCCTGTGCATCTCTCTGAAAACCAGACCATGCATGGGTGATATGAAAGCTTTAGTTTCTACACGACTTTTAACTTTTTTAATCAACTTGAAAAACAAAATTTAGTTTTATTTACTTTACTTACAGTCTACCATAAAACGCTTTAACACTGCATCACGAATTTTATGGGTCACTGACTCGCAATACATAAATAAATCCATTTGTATTCAAACTTGTAGAATAGAATAGAATAAACATTAATTGACACTCACATATTCACAGAAAATAAAAAACACCAATAAAATAACAACAAAGGCACGGAATAAAGGAAAAAAACTAAAATATAATTTTAAATAATACTTTAGAACTAAAAAGAGAACAATAAAATAATCGAATGTGAGGGCAATAAAAAACCTTGTCTCAGTCTTAGCTGGGCAGAAAGAGCACAGAGGTGCTGTTTTTCTGACAGGGTCACAGTGAACAGTGACGTAATTATGTGATGAATGTAATGATGCTATAAAAATACAATAAACAAAAACAAGTCTTAAATAATAAAATAAATGCATACATTATTAATACTAATGAAACCGTACCTATCAGTTCGCGTCTAATCTGTGCGAGAGTGAGTACTCTGTGGAGTATGCGCTTGGCTGTCTGACATTGACATTTGACAATTGAATTGAGAAATGAAACAAAATGACAACATAATAATCAATGATATTAAATGTAAAGATAAGTCATACTCCAACATCATTGCTATTTTAAACAGCGCAAAGGTGCTATACAAACACACATTGACATATTCCATCAAGAAAGAGACAAAAATTATCACCACCATACGGAATACTTGTTGTAAGAAAGGGATAAACAGACATCATATTTCGTCTAATAATCTGATGCATGCTCATTGGCCGCCAATTGACAGCGACAGTCGTCTCCTTCACTCTCACACGCAAAAAAACAGACCTCTCGCTCTTTGTGACTAACATGGCCGATTAGAGAAATATAAAATAAGAAAATACATTTTTTGTTAAATACAGTACTTACGTGTGAAATTAATCATTTTTCCGATCTCTGACTGTAGCTGTATAATTTGTACATCGTCTAAAGACGCAAGAGAGTATTTTTTTAACAGAATATCACAATTTTGCCGCGTCTGACTGACGGGAGTCGCGCGGTGTATCCGTGTCACGAGACTGTGCCAGACTAATTGAAAGTCGGGCAATTACCTTACATTCGTCTTGCCATTGTGGAGCGCGGGTAACCTATCTTTACATTTAATATCATTGATAATAATACTAAATCTACCACGTGCTGCTTTTCATCTCCCATTGTTAAAACATAATTGGTTTGTTGGTTAGGTGTTTTCCGCGATAACGTCGTCGTACGAGGCGTGCCCAGCGGCGATGTGCCGGCTGTTCGACGCGCTGCGGCAGTGCGCCGCGCGCCACTTCCCGCGCAACGCGGAGGTGCGCTACTCGGTCGTCTCCGGGTTCATATTCCTGAGGTTCTTCGCGCCCGCTATACTGGGGCCGAGGCTGTTCGACCTCACCAGCGAGCAGATCGTAAGTATACAGAGACAAGTGCCGTATTGAGGCACGAGTTTACGTAAACTGGGGCTCTATTTTTGAATCGCTCTTATGACATAGTTCTGTCGCATGCGACTTAAGTCACACTCGTCTTCCAAGTCGCATGACGCCGATTTTCCGTATTTTTGAATCGTTCGTTTCCGGTGCTGCCAATATTAACGAAATGTTGGATTTTATCCGTTCCACGCAGAATCTAGAGAAAACTGGTAATTACCGCAACGAAAACGAAACGTAATATCCATGTTTTTATTGGCTGTTACATAAAAATTTTTGCTTTTTAGTAGAAAAGACTATCGCTCGCCTTACCGTACCGCTCGACTGTTCACGAGTGGTTAGGGGCACTCGTTGCGGTCGAGTGATTCAAAAATATGGAAAGTCAAATGTCGAACGAAAATCAGTAGAAACCAAGCGCTCGACGCCAGTATTCAAAAATATGGCCCCTGTCAACGATATCGAAAGCTTTTGGATGTTACTCACGTCGGTAAAACAGCAACAGACGATTCGTTGTAAAGACGTGAAGGTCCGAATGTTTATAGTCTGTTTATCCTTACTTGTCTTATTTGGTAAGCAATCTTCACCCAACTCTTTATTGAAGAAATGGTTTTTCACCATTTTTGTTAGCGATAATTTAATTTAATAAGACAACATAACGATTACTATTTGAAAGACTTATAACAACTTTCAAAAGTTGTTTACTAAATAGGACAAGTAAGGATAAACAGACTATATATGTCTAAGGTTCACAATAGTATCAATTTTCTAGGAGAAACTAATATAAATCTCCTACTTTCTTAATCGCTGAAAAAAATAAAATAGGTATCAATACTTGGAGCTAGGCCGTAAACTTCTATAACCATTCATAATGTTATGTATCCGCTTAGGACCCCCAGACGAACCGCACGCTGACGCTGATCTCGAAGACGATCCAGTCGCTGGGCAACCTGGTGAGCAGCCGCTCTGCGCAGCAGGTGTGCAAGGAGGAGTACATGGCCGAACTGTACCGCAGCTTCTGCACGCCCAGACATGTTAGTACATATCACTATTTGAGGTACTAACGGCCAAATACTCAAAGGAATCTTAAAGTTAAGGCACACCTTGGACACTCCATATAACGCGCCATTATAAACAAATGACGTTTTTGTACACGCGCAACTGTGTGTGTAAGTCTAGGGCTACCGTGCAGTTTGTACTTTATGAGTAGTACTTATATCTATACTGTAGTAAAGGTCACCTTCAATTCAAAAAAGTTGTCAGATTTGACAATAACTCTATAAAACTGACAGCTTCCTTAAAGTTCAGGAGACCTTAACTTAAGATTTTTGGCAAAAAAGCAAAAAGTGGCCACTTTTGGCACTTTTGCCTGCTACTACTACAACGAACTATATTTTAGAGAGTTTATTATTTGTAAATAAAATATAGAACTTTAGCTTCAATCGCAACGTTTAAATTTTCGATACATTATGTACTTAGCAAGCAATAAGTTTAATTAAGATGAGGGCGCCACTTGAAGATACTAATCACCTTAAGTTCAAAAGAAAATTATGTACTAAGTCGGATTTGACACTGATTTTATTTGTTCACCAGGTGCAAGCAATAAAGCAGTTCCTCGAAATAATCTCCACTAGTACGGAAACTCAAAACAACAACGTCCAAGAAACGCCCGTCTTACTCAAAGAAGGGTAAGTTTGAACAGTTATTTAAAAGGATTGTAGTACGAGGCAAACATCTTGCACTTTTACTTTTTTCGACGGAGCGGGGATAAGTTCGCGCGTGTGCGTGCACTTATGAGCGACCAATAGCGCGCGCCCCTCCCCCGCCGCCCCCGCACCTCACCGCTACGCATTCCCAAAATATGCGTTCTGCGCAATCCCCATCCGATTTCAAGATGTTTGCCTCGTACTGTAAATAACCTTTGCCACAATCTTTGGCAAACTCCGTAATTGACGTGTGGATTAATTGCGTATTTATTTGTTTCTGCTTAATTTGGATTGTTGGATCAGATATGGGTATGTATTAGTGGATATGTGACCGTAGTATTCTTACTTATTTTAAATGGCCAAAGAATTCTAAAGTAAACATAATTTCATTCCGCGCACACTATTTAAGTATTTTTAACCGACTTCATCAAAAGGAGGAGGTTCTCAATTCGATTGTATGTTTTTTTTTTATCGTTGTTCGCGCGTATCTTCGACATTTATGGACCGATTTAGATGATTATTTTTTTGTTCGATTGAGTTTTCTTGCGAGATGGTCCCATTTAATTCTTTTTCAAATCGGTTCAGTAGTTTACAAGTAATCCTGAAAATACTATGATATTAAATCAACTAACTTGACAATTTTGTTATTTATGAACCGAATTAGATGATTTTTTTTGTTGGGGAAGGGATACCTTTGTGTAGTCTTTTTAACCGACTTCAAAAAAAGGAGGTATTTAGTTTGTATGCATGTATGTTTCTCCGCGATTATCTCACGTTTGGCTGAGCCGATTTTTCTACCTAAATAATATACCTACACTACCTAATACAGAAGGTACTTACCTACACTAAAAATAAAAGAATAAAAAAATTGTTTAAAAAACAAAAAAACCGACTTCAAAAAACCTGCCTCTAAAAAGCAACTAGCAAGAAATAATATACAAATCATTAGATACGCATTATCATTGTTATAATAAAACACGTCAATTGAAGTCGGGTGGGGCTTTTAGAATAAAAAAAGGAAGATGTACTCCAGCCCCACCCGACTTTAATAGACGTGTTTTATTATAACAATGATAATGCGTATCTAATGATTTGTATATTATTTCTTGCTAGTTGCTTTTTAGAAGCAGGTTTTTTGAAGTCAGTTTTTTTGTTTTTTAAACAATTTTATTTGCATAGTCAAATGAGTCCTAGCCCCATATTTATGCCGCTGTAAACCGCTCTCAACGTTAAGAGCAATCTTGAGATCATACTTATAGGAACAGCATCTCAGGTATGATCTAAAGATGTCTCTCAACGTAAACTATCGTTTTGTCTGTTTCACTCGCACTGACTATGAGCAGTATATCCGATAGTTTACGGTAACGTAAATAGTTTGCATCAACTCATGGTAGGGCCAAAGGTGACAAAATTCTAAACTGTATCTGCATATACGAGGTGTCACATTTAGACCGACGATATAAGTACCTATACAATACGTGAGAGTAGCTAACAAGTTGCGTTATCGTTCAGGACTATGATCAAGCGGTCGGAGGAGGTGCGCGCGGGCGCGGGCTCGCCGCGGCGGCGCTGGACGCGCGCCGCGCACGCGCACGCCAAGCGGAGGCACTTCCGACTCACCAGGTAACTCGCACGCACTTTACATATACAACTATTTATAAATATAATTTAGGAAAACTCTCACTAACAAACTTTTGGTCTTGTAAGGATTGATTTTTCAATCCACAGATAGCAAATATCAGTCATTCAAATTATTTACCAAATAAATAAATTGCATTCAAAATATTACATAAATTATTACATGAGCTTTTTAAATATTTTTTTATTTTTTATTTATTAGGTATTTTATTTTTATTTTATTTATTTTAGGAAGGTTTACAGCTTTATAGGCATATAAAAACATTATTAATTACTCGAAGCCAATTACAAACCTCCACATATACATATCAATAGTATCCTATATATAAAGTAAAATGCATTATGCACAAAAAAGTACAAATTTCCACTAAAAATAAAAAATTTAACCAAAAAGACAACCAGTGACGTTAGAAAAAATAATAAAAACAAAAAGTAATATGTTGCTATTGTTATTACACAATTAAGGTTGAGCACCCACACAGAATTGCTGCCGAAAGTAATGCAAGTTTACAGTTCGCCTGATAGTCGCCGGGCTTGTCATAAATAAGTCGAAGTCAAGTTCGCTACTATACCTATTATAAGTTTCGCAGCCACGCAACATAAAGGTGTTATGACGGTAGTTTGTGTGGGCTGATGGTAAATGGTACCAACAAAGTACATACGAGAGAAATAAAAAGTAAGAGTACAAAGTAGAAACGATCTTAAAACATACATTTGCAATCTTTGGTCTTTGCATGACCTTAATAACAGGTACACACAGCACTCAATTATTATAACGTGCAACACATAAAAAAACGGTATCTATCTATCTACTCCTAAAAATGCAAAACAAAAATGAAAAAATTGTAATATATAAGTTAAAATTCAAAATATACAACTTAAAATTAAACAACTTAATTAACAATCAAACAAGAATCAGTACACAGAAGAGTTTTTTTAAGTGTGGTAATTTTGAAGCAAAGATGTCTAATGATTCATCAGCAACATTGTTGTAAGTATTACAGATTCGTTTTAGCGGTGCGTGTCTACCCAAGTTAGTTCTGCTCGCGTCAAGTGCAAAATAGTAGTTTATGATACTGCCACATAATGAGGGGTATTAAAACATGAGTGTGTGTTTAAAAACCGAGCCGTAGGCGAGGTTTTTAATAGTATCACACGAGTGTTTTAATACCTAGTTATGTGCAGTTTCATACACTACTTTATCTACACTCATACATTTAGGATTGAACCTACTAAATAAAAGATCAACGTTAGAAAAGAGAGTGAGACTTTGTTTGTATTAGCTAGGTAGTTAGCTTGTAATAAGTCATTTCCTTATAGACCAAGCTCCCACTGCATGAAACCTTACCTCATAAGGTGGAACAGCAGACATGTGTTACAGCAGTAGATATTACTTAGGAACACTGGATTTTAGTGGGTTGCCATCGCATATCCTGGAAGAACATATATTTTTTTTCGTTTTCGTATCGCTATTTTGACCGAAAATTACATCATGAGGTGGAAGATCAAAATGTTTACCCATCGAAAGAGAAACATGTGGAGGTCAAAACCCGCATGGGTTGCCAGCCCCTACCCTGGCAGGTTTCAAGATCAGCCAAGTTTTATGAGGCCCAAAAATGGGGTCACTTACCTCATCAGGTGGAGAGATAAAATTGATGCAGATCGATAGCCCTAGATGTGCCGTTCATGAATATATAGGGTTGCCTGCCTTCAGCCTGGCAGTTTTTCTGGTTAGCCACCTCAAACAATCTATATCAATATCTTGGAAAAACGAAAAATCTTGTAAAGGTGCTATGATTAAGGGTATTTTTAATGCAAACCGTGATATTAAATTAGTCTGCGCACTGGCAGTCTTGCGCCGTTGAAATAATAGGGTAAATGCACCAGTTATGGTAATTTTTCATTGGTATCTTCAAATATTGAAAAAAGTAATGTATCTGTTTAACGTCATCAGGTGGCTCGATGGAAATGATGCAGATCGATAGCCGTAGACGTGCCGTTCATGAATATATTGCCTGCCTTCAGCCTGGCAGTTTTTCTGGTCAGCCACCTCAAACTATCTATATCAATATCTTGGAATAACAAAAATGCTATGATTCCGGGTATAGTTAATATAAACCATGATATGAAATTGAAATCTACGCACTGAAAGTCTTGCGAAGTATATTATGGTGTTGAAATAATAGGGTAAATGCACCAGTTGTGGGCATTTTTCATTGGTATCTTCAAATATTTAAAAAAGTAATATAGCCGTTTAAGTTCAACGTGTTACCACGTTGGTGGTTTTCTAAGTGAAAGAAGACCCGGCCTTTAATGCTTAAGTTGTTTACTTTTACATTTTTTATATTTTATTTTTGTGTGTTGTGTGACAGCTCAATGCCAAATCAAATGACAAAATTGATATTAAGTTTTCTTAATTTCGAAAAAGGAAAATAATTATGGTAAATGCAGCAACGTTTTTACATTTCATAGCTTGACTTTTCTGCCCTTTGAAAACTGAATATGAATAGCGGAACATTTTTCAATTAGGTACTCGATGATTCCGGAGTGTTGCCATGCCATATCAAAAATATTTATAAGTCAATTGTTTTTTGTACATGCAAGAAAAATTAAGACAGAGCATTCGATCAATTTAATTTCGAACAAGATCAATTTACCAAATATATTGGCTTTAATATAAGACCAAATTGAATCATACATGTAGAGTTAGCGATGTCGGAGCTTTTAAAGGCAGGTATAATCAATTTTATCGACAAAACCCCCCACATGTTGCGGTCTATCCAGATGCCGGTCATTCCAACAGAATGCCCTCTCCTGTTAGAATGACTTGCATTTTAAATTTGACTTTTAATTTTAGATGGCACTGCCGAAAAAATATTAATTTCTCCGGATTTAAAAGACTTACAGATATAAAAAAACTTTTCAAAAGCTAATAAAATCACCTATTAAGTAAAAAAATTAATTATGACAATGTAAAATTTTAACTTTAGTACGTAGGTACTCAAATTTCAGTTGGCCTTAAAGTATTTTGTTCACAGTAAGAAACAAGATCGTTTATCAATAAAAAAATATTTTGAGTAAATTTTTCGTTTTTCCGTACAAAATGTATGGGAAAAGTTTTTAGCAATCGCTCTAAATTACTAGAATCTGTCGATTCTAGTACTCAAACCTTAAATGGTCCCAAAAAGACTTTTGATCCCCACATAATATAGGATCGATTGGCAAAAAAAAATTTTTTTTTGGTTTTAGTATTAGTTGTGTCTCACAACCTAACACTCCCATCAATCTCCAAGCCCACACCTGTCGACAAACAGCAGACTATACGTGTCACTGTCCCATGCTTAAACCTACTGATAAAATCAAGTATTTAGGTAAAATAATAGACTGTAACCTAAACTTTGAGGCTCACATAGCTCAACTATCGGCTCGAACCCGAAAACTTATATATATATTTAAAATATTACGTCACGTAGTTTACCGCTCAATACACCTTGGATACTAATGCATCCAAGGCATTTCGACCGTCAGTACACTGTGGATACATAAGCGTCCAAAACTACCGGCCGACAAAAAAGCTTCATCCCTGCTCTTGCGTGTAAATTTAGGCATAAGGCGTATGTTCTGTCCCTTTCTGTATTTATTAACTGTGAAGTTGCGCATCGACCGTTGATTGGTTTAATCTGTATTTTGTGAACAATTTGGATGTGAAGTTGGCAACGATACCATACGATAGTTCTGCCCGTCGTAGTCTAATGTTTTGTCATATTTTTGTCATTAAAGACCAATTAACTTCAGTAAAGGTTTAAATTTCATTTACAAAAAAATATCTGGATTGTCTAAAAGCAGTTATTCAGTGGCCAAGTAAGTTAATTTATATTAAATTATTCATAACAAAATACGGTACTGAAGTACGCGTAACCGACGCACTAATGTTTTATTCATACAGGTCATTTTATTGGCCTAGTAGGGATAACAGCATGACCAATTAACTACATTTTGTTAAAACATGTTTTAAAATATGTCCCTAATTTGTAAGTTTTTTTGTAAACTTTTTTATGAAATAAATGATTATTATTATTATTGTTATAGCTAGGGGGACTGGAGATAATAGTAACTGTTTCAGTGTTTTTCCTGGCAAATTTAGGATTGCCGTATTCAAACATTTTGTACGGAAAAACGAAAAATTTACTCAAAATATTTTTTTATTGACAAACGATCTTGTTTCTTACTGCGAACAAAATACTTTAAGGCCAACTGAAATTTGAGTACGTACTAAAGTTAAAATATTACATTGGCATAATTTATTTACTTAATAGGTGATTTTATTAGCTTTTGAAAAGTTTATTTATTTATTTATAACTGTAAGTCTTTTAAATCAGGAGAAATTAATATTGAAAAATGTTCCGCTATTCATATTCAGTTTTCAAAGGGCAGAAAAGTCAAGCTATGAAATGTAAAAACGTTGCTGCATTTACTATAATTATTTTCTTTTTTCGAAATTAAGAAAACTAAATATCAATTTTGACTTCTGATTTGGCATTGAGCTGTCACACAACACACACAAAAAAAATATAAAATATTTAAAAAGTTAACAACTTAAGCATAAAAGGCCGGGTCTCCTTTTACTTAGAATACCACCAACGTGGTAACACGTTGAACTTAAACGGCTATATTACTTTTTTCAATATTTGAAGATACCAATGAAAAATGACCATAACTGGTGCATTTACCAGAAAAACTGCCAGGCTGAAGGCAGGCAATATATTCATGAACGGCACGTCTACGGCTATCGATCTGCATCATTTCCATCGAGCCACCTGATGACGTTAAACAGATACATTACTTTTTTCAATATTTGAAGATACCAATGAAAAATGACCATAACTGGTGCATTTACCCTATTATTTCAACGGCGCAAGACTGCCAGTGCGCAGACTAATTTAATATTACGGTTTTCATTAAAAATACCCTTAATCATAGCATCTTTACAAGATTTTTCGTTTTTCCAAGATATTGATATAGATTGTTTGAGGTGGCTGACCAGAAAAACTGCCAGGCTGAAGGCAGGCAACCCTATATATTCATGAACGGCACATCTAGGGCTATCGATCTGCATCAATTTTATCTCTCCACCTGATGAGGTAAGTGACCCCATTTTTGGGCCTCATAAAACTTGGCTGATCTTGAAACCTGCCAGGGTAGGGGCTGGCAACCCATGCGGGTTTTGACCTCCATATGTTTCTCTTTCGATGGGTAAACATTTTGATCTTCCACCTCATGATGTAATTTTCGGTCAAAATAGCGATACGAAAACGAAAAAAAATATATGTTCTTCCAGGATATGCGATGGCAACCCACTAAAATCCAGTGTTCCTAAGTAATATCAATTGCTGTAACACATGTCTGCTGTTCCACCTTATGAGGTAAGGTTTCATGCAGTGGGAGCTCGGTCTATTAATTAAAACGCCTCCTTATTTGATGGTTTCGGGATTTTGTTGGTAAATCTTCGGCGAAGATTGCTTATTAAGATATTTTTAATCAAATACTTGAGTGGTCATAACAGCGGAAGGGCTCGCTTCGTACAGCGTACTGAACCGCCTCTGTGGTCTAGTGGTTCGCCCACCCGTGTAAGACGCAGGGGTCCCGGGTTGGATTCCCAGGGAGGTACAATTTGTACTCGGTTTGGTTGGTGGCAGGGCTCATTTCAAGTCCGCCTGGCTGGCTACCACCATTATACCTAAGTCTGACGCCATAACAATAACTTAAAAATTGTTGTGTTCCGGCAGTTAGAGGTAAGATAGCCAGTTCCTCAGTGATGAGGATTCCGGGAGTAGTGCGCTTCCACCTTTGGCCTTATCGTCACTTAACATCAGGTGAGGTAAAGGCCAAGCACTATCCTGTTGTGCTTATAAAAAAGAACTAATGAGAAATCGAACTGTTGAAAGTTTCAATGAAAACAAATAGAAAAGTAAATGCTCTGCAAGTTTGAGCGTTTCTGTTCCGAACAGTTAGTTTTGTTAATTATAAAACAACTTAAATTTTTGCGTCACAATCGAAAAGTTTAAATCGATTCGTTCGAACAATCACCAACTAAAAATAAAAATATGGAAAACAGTTTGAATTGGTTTTCATTTTTCGGAATTTCAATTAGACAAAGGGCGGGCTTCATAGGTGTTTATAGACCAAGCTCCCACTGCATGAAACCTTACCTCATAAGGTGGAACAGCAGACATGTGTTACAGCAGTAGATATTACTTAGGAACACTGGATTTTAGTGGGTTGCCATCGCATATCCTGGAAGAACATATATTTTTTTTCGTTTTCGTATCGCTATTTTGACCGAAAATTACATCATGAGGTGGAAGATCAAAATGTTTACCCATCGAAAGAGAAACATGTGGAGGTCAAAACCCGCATGGGTTGCCAGCCCCTACCCTGGCAGGTTTCAAGATCAGTCAAGTTTTATGAGGCCCAAAAATGGGGTCACTTACCTCATCAGGTGGAGAGATAAAATTGATGCAGATCGATAGCCCTAGATGTGCCGTTCATGAATATATAGGGTTGCCTGCCTTCAGCCTGGCAGTTTTTCTGGTTAGCCACCTCAAACAATCTATATCAATATCTTGGAAAAACGAAAAATCTTGTAAAGATGCTATGATTAAGGGTATTTTTAATGCAAACCGTGATATTAAATTAGTCTGCGCACTGGCAGTCTTGCGCCGTTGAAATAATAGGGTAAATGCACCAGTTATGGTAATTTTTCATTGGTATCTTCAAATATTGAAAAAAGTAATGTATCTGTTTAACGTCATCAGGTGGCTCGATGGAAATGATGCAGATCGATAGCCGTAGACGTGCCGTTCATGAATATATTGCCTGCCTTCAGCCTGGCAGTTTTTCTGGTCAGCCACCTCAAACTATCTATATCAATATCTTGGAATAACAAAAATGCTATGATTCCGGGTATAGTTAATATAAACCATGATATGAAATTGAAATCTACGCACTGAAAGTCTTGCGAAGTATATTATGGTGTTGAAATAATAGGGTAAATGCACCAGTTGTGGGCATTTTTCATTGGTATCTTCAAATATTTAAAAAAGTAATATAGCCGTTTAAGTTCAACGTGTTACCACGTTGGTGGTTTTCTAAGTGAAAGGAGACCCGGCCTTTAATGCTTAAGTTGTTTACTTTTACATTTTTTATATTTTATTTTTGTGTGTTGTGTGACAGCTCAATGCCAAATCAAATGACAAAATTGATATTAAGTTTTCTTAATTTCGAAAAAGGAAAATAATTATGGTAAATGCAGCAACGTTTTTACATTTCATAGCTTGACTTTTCTGCCCTTTGAAAACTGAATATGAATAGCGGAACATTTTTCAATTAGGTACTCGATGATTCCGGAGTGTTGCCATGCCATATCAAAAATATTTATAAGTCAATTGTTTTTTGTACATGCAAGAAAAATTAAGACAGAGCATTCGATCAATTTAATTTCGAACAAGATCAATTTACCAAATATATTGGCTTTAATATAAGACCAAATTGAATCATACATGTAGAGTTAGCGATGTCGGAGCTTTTAAAGGCAGGTATAATCAATTTTATCGACAAAACCCCCCACATGTTGCGGTCTATCCAGATGCCGGTCATTCCAACAGAATGCCCTCTCCTGTTAGAATGACTTGCATTTTAAATTTGACTTTTAATTTTAGATGGCACTGCCGAAAAAATATTAATTTCTCCGGATTTAAAAGACTTACAGATATAAAAAAACTTTTCAAAAGCTAATAAAATCACCTATTAAGTAAAAAAATTAATTATGACAATGTAAAATTTTAACTTTAGTACGTAGGTACTCAAATTTCAGTTGGCCTTAAAGTATTTTGTTCACAGTAAGAAACAAGATCGTTTATCAATAAAAAAATATTTTGAGTAAATTTTTCGTTTTTCCGTACAAAATGTATGGGAAAAGTTTTTAGCAATCGCTCTAAATTACTAGAATCTGTCGATTCTAGTACTCAAACCTTAAATGGTCCCAAAAAGACTTTTGATCCCCACATAATATAGGATCGATTGGCAAAAAAAAATTTTTTTTTGATTTTAGTATTAGTTGTGTCTCACAACCTAACACTCCCATCAATCTCCAAGCCCACACCTGTCGACAAACAGCAGACTATACGTGTCACTGTCCCATGCTTAAACCTACTGATAAAATCAAGTATTTAGGTAAAATAATAGACTGTAACCTAAACTTTGAGGCTCACATAGCTCAACTATCGGCTCGAACCCGAAAACTTATATATATATTTAAAATATTACGTCACGTAGTTTACCGCTCAATACACCTTGGATACTAATGCATCCAAGGCATTTCGACCGTCAGTACACTGTGGATACATAAGCGTCCAAAACTACCGGCCGACAAAAAAGCTTCATCCCTGCTCTTGCGTGTAAATTTAGGCATAAGGCGTATGTTCTGTCCCTTTCTGTATTTATTAACTGTGAAGTTGCGCATCGACCGTTGATTGGTTTAATCTGTATTTTGTGAACAATTTGGATGTGAAGTTGGCAACGATACCATACGATAGTTCTGCCCGTCGTAGTCTAATGTTTTGTCATATTTTTGTCATTAAAGACCAATTAACTTCAGTAAAGGTTTAAATTTCATTTACAAAAAAATATCTGGATTGTCTAAAAGCAGTTATTCAGTGGCCAAGTAAGTTAATTTATATTAAATTATTCATAACAAAATACGGTACTGAAGTACGCGTAACCGACGCACTAATGTTTTATTCATACAGGTCATTTTATTGGCCTAGTAGGGATAACAGCATGACCAATTAACTACATTTTGTTAAAACATGTTTTAAAATATGTCCCTAATTTGTAAGTTTTTTTGTAAACTTTTTTATGAAATAAATGATTATTATTATTATTGTTATAGCTAGGGGGACTGGAGATAATAGTAACTGTTTCAGTGTTTTTCCTGGCAAATTTAGGATTGCCGTATTCAAACATTTTGTACGGAAAAACGAAAAATTTACTCAAAATATTTTTTTATTGACAAACGATCTTGTTTCTTACTGCGAACAAAATACTTTAAGGCCAACTGAAATTTGAGTACGTACTAAAGTTAAAATATTACATTGGCATAATTTATTTACTTAATAGGTGATTTTATTAGCTTTTGAAAAGTTTATTTATTTATTTATAACTGTAAGTCTTTTAAATCAGGAGAAATTAATATTGAAAAATGTTCCGCTATTCATATTCAGTTTTCAAAGGGCAGAAAAGTCAAGCTATGAAATGTAAAAACGTTGCTGCATTTACTATAATTATTTTCTTTTTTCGAAATTAAGAAAACTAAATATCAATTTTGACTTCTGATTTGGCATTGAGCTGTCACACAACACACACAAAAAAAATATAAAATATTTAAAAAGTTAACAACTTAAGCATAAAAGGCCGGGTCTCCTTTTACTTAGAATACCACCAACGTGGTAACACGTTGAACTTAAACGGCTATATTACTTTTTTCAATATTTGAAGATACCAATGAAAAATGACCATAACTGGTGTATTTACCAGAAAAACTGCCAGGCTGAAGGCAGGCAATATATTCATGAACGGCACGTCTACGGCTATCGATCTGCATCATTTCCATCGAGCCACCTGATGACGTTAAACAGATACATTACTTTTTTCAATATTTGAAGATACCAATGAAAAATGACCATAACTGGTGCATTTACCCTATTATTTCAACGGCGCAAGACTGCCAGTGCGCAGACTAATTTAATATTACGGTTTTCATTAAAAATACCCTTAATCATAGCATCTTTACAAGATTTTTCGTTTTTCCAAGATATTGATATAGATTGTTTGAGGTGGCTGACCAGAAAAACTGCCAGGCTGAAGGCAGGCAACCCTATATATTCATGAACGGCACATCTAGGGCTATCGATCTGCATCAATTTTATCTCTCCACCTGATGAGGTAAGTGACCCCATTTTTGGGCCTCATAAAACTTGGCTGATCTTGAAACCTGCCAGGGTAGGGGCTGGCAACCCATGCGGGTTTTGACCTCCACATGTTTCTCTTTCGATGGGTAAACATTTTGATCTTCCACCTCATGATGTAATTTTCGGTCAAAATAGCGATACGAAAACGAAAAAAAATATATGTTCTTCCAGGATATGCGATGGCAACCCACTAAAATCCAGTGTTCCTAAGAACTATCAATTGCTGTAACACATGTCTGCTGTTCCACCTTATGAGGTAAGGTTTCATGCAGTGGGAGCTCGGTCTATTAGCTGCATCTAAAATATCGAGCAGAGTCAAATTTTCTTCACATTTTAAATAAAGAATTAAAAAAACCTACGAAATTCAGTACAACAAAATGTTAAAATTGAAATCAAAAACTTTTTTTGTAAAGCTCTAAAAATGGCGAGCATAACGCGCATTCCATTAGAAAAAAAATTATGAGATCAGTGCACTTTGTTGCGTTCAGTACCTACGCTCCGAGCGCAACTGAAAGCTCTAACGGTGTTCCAAACATTAGAGCGTGACTTCCGGTTGTAACAACTTTCCCGTTCCAAACGTCAGAGCGTTGCAACTTTTTAACCATCAAAATCAGTGGTTGAAAAACGCTGACGTTTGTCTATAGAAAAAATGTCAATGTCATTTGACATTATTTTGTATTTTAATGTTTTTAAAATATTCATGGTAGCTCCTCAGAAACAGATTTTATTTCATTTAGAATAAAGGAAAGTTTAAATTATTCGTTTTCCAAATGGAAAACGAAGAATTTGTACTATTAATGTCATTTAAAGTTCTTGGTCGTTCCGAACCTTAGAGCCAACAACCAAACAACCGCACTCTAAGCCTCTGAACGCAACCCTGCAAACTAATCGCACTTGTCATCGATCACCATGGGAAAATATCGTTGAATTTTTTTAATATCACGGCACTGCCTTCTTCTTGGATTTGCCCTGTATCGTAATGAGAAAAAAAGTTATTTTATGATTCAGTTGACTGCATCGTAATGAGTTTTTTTTTAATTTTTCGTGTCCACGAAAATAAAGTAAGTGTTTATATTACCTCTTTTGAATTCATATTTGGAACATTACGTTGTAAGCGTAGATAAAGTTTTTTACAAGTTTATTGACTTGGTTTACGAGTTATAAAAATAAATGTAGTGGCGGCGCTAGTTTCACTACCACCGAGCCTTAAGTCGTGCTCGCAAAGAGGATCAACGAGGTTTTTAGTTAAATATGTAGAGTTTCAGTTACATCAAAATAAATTATTTCAGTGAAAGAATTATTGAAATTGGACCAAAAATGACGAAGATAGAGCGATTTTCGTGTCGCATTCTCAGAAACTCTCCCTAATTCACGATTGGCTGATGACATCATCAGCCACGTGTGGTAGGTGTTTGTTTGGGCGATCGTGGCACGTGACGTCATCGCATGATCCGCTAGGGCCGGCCGTGTTTTTTAAACTCACTTTTTAAATCTTTAATAATTTTGTCATTACTTGATGGATTTGAGAAATTTAAACAGAGATTAACTCACATATTGTATTTGACACAATTGATATAGTCGTGTTGATCCTTATTAACTGCTAGTGCGTAAGAGCGCTAGGAGGAAGTGTTAGCTAACATTTCTTTCGGTGCTTATTTTGTTTAGTATCAAGTCAGTGTTCGCAGTAAACGACGGCGTCATTTTTTTAATGCGAATGGATAGTCTGTTTGTGTACAAATATGAACGAATACATTTTTGCATTGTGTGCAGTAACGAGCTGACGTGGTCTCGATGCGGCGCTAAAACGCCGGCGAACCGGCTCGCGCTGTCGGGCGTGCTGGCCGTCGCCGCCGTCGACTGCCCGCCCGCCGGCGCGCCGCTCGGCGCCAACAACATCTTCCAGATCGGTACGTGTCTGTATGTGTGTCGGTTGAACCGGCTCGCGCTGTAACACACTGTTGAGACAGGGAGTCTCTCCGCGCTTAAGGTCTTATAGCCCACTTACACGCCTTTGCTCCAACACCGCTTCCACCGAATACCGCCTTTTTCTTTGATGTTTTTAGCAACACCAATAGCGATATGATTGTATCGCTTTCTTATATTTTATTTGTAAGTTGTGTTAATAAGTGATAATTCTTCCAGTGCATCGCGAGCGCGTGGTGTTCGTGCAAGCGGGCAACTGCGTGGAGCGCGCGGAGTGGGTCCGCCTGCTAGCGGCGCTGTGCCGCGCGCACGCCGCGCCGCCGCACCGCGGCTACTACAGCGACGCGCAGTGGACCTGGTAACTAGTGCCGCACTGTAGTGATTGCTGCGAGTGTCATATAGCGCGGAGTGGGTCCGCCTGCTAGCGGCGCTGTGCCGCGCGCACGCCGCGCCGCCGCACCGCGGCTACTACAGCGACGCGCAGTGGACCTGGTAACTAGTGCCGCACTGTAGTGATTGCTGCGAGTGTCATATAGCGCGGAGTGGGTCCGCCTGCTAGCGGCGCTGTGCCGCGCGCACGCCGCGCCGCCGCACCGCGGCTACTACAGCGACGCGCAGTGGACCTGGTAACTAGTGCCGCACTGTAGTGATTGCTGCGAGTGTCATATAGCGCGGAGTGGGTCCGCCTGCTAGCGGCGCTGTGCCGCGCGCACGCCGCGCCGCCGCACCGCGGCTACTACAGCGACGCGCAGTGGACCTGGTAACTAGTGCCGTACTGTAGTGATTGCTGCGAGTGTCATATAGCGCGGAGTGGGTCCGCCTGCTAGCGGCGCTGTGCCGCGCGCACGCCGCGCCGCCGCACCGCGGCTACTACAGCGACGCGCAGTGGACCTGGTAACTAGTGCCGCACTGTAGTGATTGCTGCGAGTGTCATATAGCGCGGAGTGGGTCCGCCTGCTAGCGGCGCTGTGCCGCGCGCACGCCGCGCCGCCGCACCGCGGCTACTACAGCGACGCGCAGTGGACCTGGTAACTAGTGCCGTACTGTAGTGATTGCTGCGAGTGTCATATAGCGCGGAGTGGGTCCGCCTGCTAGCGGCGCTGTGCCGCGCGCACGCCGCGCCGCCGCACCGCGGCTACTACAGCGACGCGCAGTGGACCTGGTAACTAGTGCCGCACTGTAGTGATTGCTGCGAGTGTCATATAGCGCGGAGTGGGTCCGCCTGCTAGCGGCGCTGTGCCGCGCGCACGCCGCGCCGCCGCACCGCGGCTACTACAGCGACGCGCAGTGGACCTGGTAACTAGTGCCGCACTGTAGTGATTGCTGCGATTGTCATATAGCGCGGAGTGGGTCCGCCTGCTAGCGGCGCTGTGCCGCGCGCACGCCGCGCCGCCGCACCGCGGCTACTACAGCGACGCGCAGTGGACCTGGTAACTAGTGCCGCACTGTAGTGATTGCTGCGAGTGTCATATAGCGCGGAGTGGGTCCGCCTGCTAGCGGCGCTGTGCCGCGCGCACGCCGCGCCGCCGCACCGCGGCTACTACAGCGACGCGCAGTGGACCTGGTAACTAGTGCCGTACTGTAGTGATTGCTGCGAGTGTCATATAGCGCGGAGTGGGTCCGCCTGCTAGCGGCGCTGTGCCGCGCGCACGCCGCACCGCGGCTACTACAGCGACGCGCAGTGGACCTGGTAACTAGTGCCGCACTGTAGTGATTGCTGCGAGTGTCATATAGCGCGGAGTGGGTCCGCCTGCTAGCGGCGCTGTGCCGCGCGCACGCCGCGCCGCCGCACCGCGGCTACTACAGCGACGCGCAGTGGACCTGGTAACTAGTGCCGTACTGTAGTGATTGCTGCGAGTGTCATATAGCGCGGAGTGGGTCCGCCTGCTAGCGGCGCTGTGCCGCGCGCACGCCGCGCCGCCGCACCGCGGCTACTACAGCGACGCGCAGAGGACCTGGTAACTAGTGCCGTACTGTAGTGATTGCTGCGAGTGTCATATAGCGCGGAGTGGGTCCGCCTGCTAGCGGCGCTGTGCCGCGCGCACGCCGCGCCGCCGCACCGCGGCTACTACAGCGACGCGCAGTGGACCTGGTAACTAGTGCCGCACTGTAGTGATTGCTGCGAGTGTCATATAGCGCGGAGTGGGTCCGCCTGCTAGCGGCGCTGTGCCGCGCGCACGCCGCGCCGCCGCACCGCGGCTACTACAGCGACGCGCAGAGGACCTGGTAACTAGTGCCGTACTGTAGTGATTGCTGCGAGTGTCATATAGCGCGGAGTGGGTCCGCCTGCTAGCGGCGCTGTGCCGCGCGCACGCCGCGCCGCCGCACCGCGGCTACTACAGCGACGCGCAGTGGACCTGGTAACTAGTGCCGCACTGTAGTGATTGCTGCGAGTGTCATATAGCGCGGAGTGGGTCCGCCTGCTAGCGGCGCTGTGCCGCGCGCACGCCGCGCCGCCGCACCGCGGCTACTACAGCGACGCGCAGTGGACCTGGTAACTAGTGCCGTACTGTAGTGATTGCTGCGAGTGTCATATAATCGTGTCGTTATGACAAAATTAAACATGTGACTTTCCTAATTTATTTATTTTATTTTATTTTATTTATTTTAGGAAGGTTTACAGCTTTATAGGCATATAAAAACATTATTAATTACTCGAAGCCAATTACAAACCTCCACATATACATATCAATAGTATCCTATATATAAAGTAAAATGCATTATGCACAAAAAAGTCCAAATTTCCACTAAAAATAAAAAATTTAACCAAAAAGACAACCAGTGACGTTAGAAAAAATAATAAAAACAAAAAGTAATATGTTGCTATTGTTATTACACAATTAAGGTTGAGCACCCACACAGAATTGCTGCCGAAAGTAATGCAAGTTTACAGTTCGCCTGATAGTCGCCGGGCTTGTCATAAATAAGTCGAAGTCATGTTCGCTACTATACCTATTATAAGTTTAAGTAACTTTCGCCCCTTTATCTCGATTTAGTTCTGTGATTTATTAAGTTAAGCCCGATTTCAAGCCCGATTTTTGTGTTCATTATATCTGACGATATTTATTTATTTGCAGTTGTGGAAGATCTGAGGCGTCCGCGGAAGGTTGTGGCGCGACGGAAAGCGCAGCGCTGGCGTTGCGGCTAGACCCGGCGCGGGATCTGCAGCGATTGCACGCGCTGTTGGTACAGCACGCGCAGCGGCTGGACGAGCGACTGCTGCGCCCGCAAGGTACGGACACGATGCTGCTAATGTTACGGACGAAGGTTGCGGCCAGACCCGGCGCGGGATCTGCAGCGATTGCACGCGGCGCCATTTTACGCCCAAGCTACAAAACAAAGGATACTTTTTATACTGGTCAAAGGTTCCCTAGGTTCCACGCTGATGAAGTCGTGGGCGGCCGCTAGTAATATCTATAAATCGAAACCTACCGGATGCGCACTCATAAAAGTGCACGTACTCGTTCCACGGCGCTGTAATCTTGTAATATATGGAATTATATAAAATAATCCGTTAATATTAAAGAATGGTGTGGGGCAGAACGACGTTAAATGCCAATAGTGCAAAGATCTGAGAACTAGGTCATCCAATTAATCAAAATGGTAAATTCGCCTAGCACCGTGAAATGTACATATATTTATGAAGCAATTTTTATTTCAGATGGCACCAGTATAGAGGACCGCGAAGCCGAGGCGGTGACGTTGCGAGAATTACAAGAAGCAATTTTCGACCTCGAACACCGGCATCGGATCTACCGGCGGTCGCTCGCCAGAGAGACCAAATATGGCAGCAAGTATGTTATCTAATTTTTGCTCTTTATCAAAATTTTCTCTCCATTTTACTATCAGGCGAAATCTGACCTTGGCCTAGCGTCGAAAGGAAATTAATTCGTTTTCGTAATTCGCGCAAGTTTTTTTTGTATCATTAACCAATTGCAAATCAAATTAATATTTTTTTTTCTCTTTATTATATCTCAATATTAGGCGATATCTCAAACAATGCTCTGATTCTAAAGTAAGTAGCTGAAGCTCTCGTGTTATGAAAATCAGAGACAATGGAACTACAAAGACTCCAATATAGAAATGTTCGTTTTCTATATTGATCCAGCCGGGGATCGAACCCGGGACCTCAGAGATGGCGACACCTCGAAAACCGCCGTACAATTCAGTCGTCCACGGAGGTCGCTAAATTACATATTGTCGTATCTTTGAGGGTAATACAGTGATTCGTTTTCAGACAAGCGCCCATCGGCGACGACAACTACCTCCACCTGGCGGGCGCGGCGAGCAGCGTGGAGGGCGAGTTCCAATGGCGCGCGTGGCGCGGCGCGCCCCCCGCCGCCCCCGAGCCGGCCGGCGCCGGCGCCGCGCCGCCGCACGCCGCCCTCGACGGCGGCTCCAGCACCGAGTCCGTCCGCCTGGCGCGCCACGCCGACGAGCGCTCCTCCGGCAAGTCCAACAAGTCCACCGCCAGCGGCTACCTCACCATGTCCTGCCTCAAGCACGAGCCCTCCGAGGACAGCGACGCCTCCGACCGGCCCGCGCGCCCGCCCAAGCCCGCGCGCCTCTCGCCCGCGCCGCCCCCGCCCCCCGCACCCGCGCCCCGCTGCGAGTACGTGCACGTGGAGCCCGCCGCGCGCCGCCCGCCCGCGCCCGACCGCCACCGCTGCAAGGAGTACGAGCTCATGACCGACTTCGTGAGCCGCGCGCGCGACGACGCCCCGCCCGCCGTGCCGCCGCGCGCGCACCGGCCCCCGCCCCGCCCGCTCGACCCGGACCCCGCCCGCCCGACCCCCCGCTCACCCTCGCCCGACGACCGCCGCTCGATCTTCCGAAACGCCCACTCTCACGGCTCCACCGCCAGCCTCCCGAACGACGGCCGCCGGAACCTCGAGTCGCCCGCCGACGACCGGCCCGGGAGCAAGATCGACACCGTCTCCAACGACGACAGCCTCCTCGACGAGCTGCAGCGGGATACATACTGCGTCCTCAAGGTGTGCGAGGACGACCCGCCCGAGCAGGACGCGACCGAGACGAGCCTCGACGAGGTCGGCGCGGACGAGAGGGACAAGGAGTACGTGACCTTCTCCAGGATCAGCATGAAGAGAAAATCGAATCCGATAAAGTCGCAAACTAACGCGACGAAGCCTTTGAAGACGTCTAATTCGACGTCGAACGTGCACGACGTCGGGTCGTCGTCGCGACCCTTCACGGAGAGGCTGACGCCGTTTTTTCTAAAGAAGAAGAAGCCACCGGAGGAGGCGCAGGCGGCGAACAAGTGCACGCGGAAGGAGGATAATCTCATCGGGCGGTTGACGCCGCGCTTCGGTCAGTCGCGGCTGTACGGGCGCGGCCAGTCGCTGGACGCGGGGGGCGCGGGGGGCGCGGCGGGCGACGCGCGCAAGCGCATCGAGCGGTCGGCGACGACGGTGAACATGCCGGCGCGGCCGATGAACTCGTCGATCGTGGCCAACCTGAAGTTCCTGAGCCTGCACCGGTACGGCGCCGGCGGCGCGCCGGACGAGGCGCCGGCGCCGGACGCGCTGCCCGCCTGGCGCCGCGCCTCGCTGCTCGCCACCGCGCCCAACGACATCAGGCTATAGCCCGAGCCCCTCCGAATCGCCTCCTACGTCCGTCTGACTCTATTTTTCGAAACGCTCTCCCGAACCTCGTTCGGCCGAGGCGGCTCCCCGACGGAATATAGATAGGTGTACGATAGATTAATTTAAATACTCAAAAGGTGCCAAGTGTTGTGCGGTCTCGTCGCGTCCTCGACGGACGAACTCTCATTCCTGTAGCACGTTAATACTGTAATGTTCTAAATAATATTTACTAAAGTGTATGTTTTTTAAATATGTTTTGTCTCACCGTGGATAGCACTACGAGTTAGTGTATTTTTATAAATTTGAAATATTTCATTTAGTATATTAGTAAAATATTAACTTAATGATTATCTGCGATAGTGACTCCTACTAATCCCTCACTCTGACCGTCAGAGTCTGACGTGACTATGTACGGATTTTAAAGCTTTCATGAAAGAAACCCTTATTAGCGCGATGAAAATGATAAATCTTTGTGTAACTGCATAAAAGACCAGTGTTTTTCATCTATCAACCAGAATGTACTTAAGTTCTGCTGTAAGAATAATTACTCAAAATATTCTAAATGAAATTCGGTATATAGTGTTAAAATGGCCTTAAAACGCATTTCGCCTACAATCTTGGCCTTTTTAAATATTGTGATTCACTATACAAGTTCTGCTCATAATTAATATTATAAATAAATTAAAGTATGTATATAAATCAGTCAAATCGAATATTTAAACACTGCACAGGATAATTATTATTAATTTTGTAATCTTTAGTAGGCTATATTTTGCAATAGTTGTGTATAATCTGATGTGTAGATGTTAAAACTCAAATTTGTATTTTATGTGCGTTGTTGTCTTCTCATTTGCAGAGATGATTTAATTGTAAGAAGAGTAAAGTAATGTACAAATTAATATTTCTTAAAATTATGCATTATTATGTTATTTATTCCTATTTTCATTTTGTTAATAAAAATTTCACGTAAGCTCAAACTTAATTAGAGACTTGTTATTTCCCCTCGGCTGACATGTTAGGGGCTGTCTCCACGAGCGAGAGAATCGCCGACGATCATCGTCATGCCACGTACTTCTCTCTGCGTGTCTGTCTACACCATAAAGTTAATATACCTGGTATATTAACTTTATGGTCTACACACGGCGATGTTATCGCGGCGAAGGTTGTATGGAAATACTTAACATCGTCGCGATTCTCGCTCGTGGAGACAGCAGAGTTGGCCACATACAGACGTACATACAAATCTATGACCTAACTAAATGGTCCATGCCAAAGCAAACCTTCATTTTGGCAGGGGCAGGCCACTGGGGCCGTACCGGCTAACTTACATGGCTATCGTAATCGCTTTCATTTGACAGATGGATGTGACACATTGCTGCTTCTATTTGGCATAAATAAAAACTTACCATATAAAGTAGCGATGTGTCACATCCATCTGTCAAATGAAAACGATTACGATAGCCATGCAAGTTAGCCGGTACGGCCCCTGAGCAAGTAATCACTAGCTATATCTAGTGAACCATAACACCTAGGCAGGATCTGATTATTAAAAAAAGTCCCTTTTTAGGGTTCCGTAGCCAAAATGGCAAAAAACGGAACCCTTATAGATTCGTCATGTCTGTCTGTCCGTCCGTCCGTATGTCACAGCCATTTTATTCCGAAAGTATTAGGACATCTAGTTCCACTGGGTCATGTCCTCATTAGGTCATGCAATTTTTGTTCATACACCTTATGTAGGTAGATGTATTCTGTTAACAGTTTAACGATTTTAACACAAAAATAAAAAAAAATAAAGATTGGGGGGGCTCCCCATACATGGAACTGAAACTGAAAAAAAAATTTTTCATTAAAAATGTACCTATCACATACATCTGTCAAATTACAGTTAACATTAACTTCACTGGTTTTAGCCGGTAGACCCGCAGCTGAGTCCGACTCAAGCTTTGTTTTGGAATCGACAGGGTGCTTGAGACTAGATTCAGTAATTAAGTAGAGATGGTGATTAGAGTTCAAGCAGTGCTTGAGTCTCGTCCTAAAATACGGGCCTTAGTACACATGATACCACACTACCTTGTACTATTAAGTAAGTCTGTGACACTACACCAGAGGCGCGTTCCAAACCTACGCTCCGAGTGCAACCCATAGAGTACATTATTATACTAGAGATAGAGTTATCAGTCAAACCTAACGATCGACGCCATCTAACGAAATGTGACAAAAAGTGTACGATATTATAATAAAGGTACTAGTAGGTTTCTATAAATCTTGACTTGTAATTTTTTTTGGAGGTAACCGCTATGTCATGAAATAAATTTAAATTAATTTACTTTATAGCTAATCAGCTTTGACTATATAAAACTGTGAAAGACACACGATACCGCGATTCAGCACGGGATAGCGTGTGTCTTTCACAGTTTTATATAGTCAAAGCTGATTAGCTATAAATGTCAATGTCAATACAAAGTCTTCGTTTTCCATTTGGAATACGAATAATGTAAACTTTTCTTTATTCTAAATCAAATAAAATCCGTTTTTTGAGGATCTACCATGATGATTGACATTGACATTCTTTCTATAGACAAACGTCAGAGCGTTTTACAACCATCCATTTTGATGGTTAAAAAGTTGTAATGCTCTGCCCCCCTAGCATGACGGATTTATATCGCGTGATATAGCATTTTATCGACACTCAACTGTCAAACTCCTTTGTCTTTTTGACAGTTAATCGTGATAAAACGCTATATCACGCGATATAAATCGGTCATGCTAGGGGGGCTGACGTTTGGAACGGGACGGTTGCAGGGGGGTATAACTCCGCGCTTAAACTTTTATATTAGCCTACTGCTCGCGGCCCACTCCAAGAGGGCCATTGTCGAGGGATATCACCGCGCCGACCGAAACGCGCGGCGTGTGCAAGCGACGAGAGCGCAGCGCGTGAACGTCACCAACGAAACGAGTCAGTCAAGCGCCGAATGCGAAACTGCATGCATTTCGTTTTTGATACTTAATTACTAACGTACCGTTTATTGTATTTTTTGTATACATATTTACATACTTAGTTGTATCGAAGTTCGAAATATGGCACCAGTAAAGAAAAAAGCTAAAAAATACTATTTTTTTTCACCCATCCCATAACTGACCCTTGCAAAAGTTGCTTAACCTCCGCAATCGTTGGGCCAGGCGCTATACCACTGCGCCATCGAGCTTCTCTAACTACTTAGAAATACTTATTATTTATGCTCTTTAAATATGCTCAGCTCACCTATTAGGTAGATTTATTTTATTTTATAAGTATGTACCTATTATAGTAATTTCATTGTTTATTCATGGGCATAACGAATGTTTTCTATGATATCAGTAACTAGCGAGTAGCAACCCCGAAATGTGTCGGTTGAGACAGAGCTATGCGACAGAAAGAGACGCCTCTCTTTCTTCTTCGTAGGTGCATATAATTTTATCCACGCAGCGTTGTGCAGTTTGAAATTGTACTTTATTGCCGTGCAGCGAGAGTAGCTTATTATTTGATGGTCCTCGCGGGGTCGGACTTCTGTACGTTAGTACTATTATATATTCTGTGACGGTTGTGTCAACCGAACGTCACACTCTAATGTTTGGAACGCCGTTAGAGCGTTCGGTTGTGGTAAGGTTGCACTCACAGAGGAAATAATCACTACGATGTTGCACTCGGAGCGTAGGTTTGGAACGCAACCCCACTCCCGGATACCGATATATTCTGAATATCGATATTTTAACGAAAATATCGATAACGGTATCGATAACTGAGATAAATACCGATATTTGTATCGGTAATATAAAGTACCGGTATTTTGTATCGATAATTTTATCGATACCCAGTACTGATATGCTAGGCTGCGAAGCGACGTTGCATGTTTGTGCGCTGCGGGGCGGGCGGGTTGCGGAGAGGTACGGTACGGCAACAGCGCTCAAGCAGCTAGCATGCAACTAATTAATTCATTTGTTGTTTGATTATTCACGCGACTACTTTCGTTCGTCATTTTTCAACATTTTTATAATTATGGGACGGCAAAAACATAACAATGTTTACAGACATTTTGACATAAATAAAAGATCTTTAAAATCAAAGTGCCTTATGTGCGAAAAAGATTTAAATGTAAGTACCTACTAACCTATAATTTCGTCGAACCGGTTCAAAAAATTATTACCGGTTTCCAAGCCCTGATCCGAAGTGCGAAAACTAAAAAAAACTAAAGGAAATAAAAAAAATTTAAAGCGCAAAAGGCATTTTATCGGTATTTCAGTATCGGTATCAATACGGATAATTTTCTAAAAAGTATCGATATTCGTGTACTGAAATAAAATACTGATATCAGTATCGATAAATCGATACCAAAATATCAGTTCCGATATCGATATTTGGATATCGATACTAAAAAAATATCGGTATTCCGGTCCCTGCCCCACTCTATACAAATCGTACGAGCCAAAAAGAAAAAAAAACTCTATTTTACTCTATAATCTGTGCCTAGCCTAACCTTTCTTTCCGATGTGATGCGTTGCTTTTATTGCTTTGAAGTTGAACAAAATAAAATAAAATAAAGTGATTCTACGTTTTCGTGTTACTAAAGAAATATAGCAGTGTGTTTCTGACAAAAAACTTGATAGTTTCTACATAATAAAGTAATATAACGTAACGATGGCAGATTCTGTTAACATGTCTCTAGGTAAACAAATTTGTTTTTACAGTTGATAATGTACTACGTTTATCGAATTTCATAGTTTTATTTGTTTCAAAACATTGTAATCACTAAGATATTTACATATTTAACTATTATTTTAAAGTTTTCATTGAACTACTAAAACTGAAACTCTTGGCAAATCACCTATGGCGCCAAGACTGACGTATGGATTATAAATATAGATTTATTCATCGCAATAATTTATTTGAAATGAATTTTGATTGCAGATGATATAATAAGACAAAATAAACAACAGTACAGTCGTGCAAGTAGAACTCGTGGACGAGGTGGTGGAAATATTCAAAGTCGTGGTAATAATCGTGGAGGCGGAGGCGGCGGTCGCGGCGGAGGCGGAGGCAGAGGCCGAGGCCGTGGCCGTGGACGTGGTGGACGCGGGCGCTCTCAGTCGCGACCTGGCACTCCTGGAGTGAGGCAGGGCCGATCGGCATCTCAAGGTCGCCAAGGTCGTTCTCAATCACGATCTCGATCTCAGTCGCGCTCGCGTTCCCGCTCGCGGCAGCAGCGCCGCTCTGTCTCGAGAGCTAGGTCTGCATCCCGATCTCGCTCCCAACTTCGCCTGACTCCTAAAGGCCGTGCTGGATTAGAAGATCAAATCTCTAATATGCCTGCCCTTGTCAGAGGAGGTGGTTTCAACAGGGGTGAGCATCTTTTTTGTAGAAAAATATGAACCTTTTCGTTATTTCCTGGGTTAACCACGGGGTGATTAGAAACTCTATTAAAATAAAATTGTCTTCGTGGTGGACTTTTAAGGTATGTTCTTGACATAAAAAAATACCTATTTGTTTTCAGGTGGATGGCAAACCAGACTCAGGCGTTCTAATTCAAACCCAAATCTTTACAATGGCATTCATAACAGACTTGGTATAAACAGAGGTGGAGTGAATAACCGTCGACCATTGGCTGTTGCTAAAAGGGGAATCTCAAAACGTGGTAGAGGTCTAAGCACCAACAGGTACAGTGCAGTAGGATTGAGGTCTGACCAAATCCTGAAAGAACAACGTCAACACCTGATAAGACAAAATAATATGATTCAATCTCAAACGTTTACAAGGTCTAGGTCTAGGAATAATTCATTTAATGCTTCTCAACTGACTGTTAGTGTAGCCAATGATTTTACTAAAAGGCGTAGAAACAGTGTTGGTAATGCTGGATATTTAAATCAACAAAGTCTAGCACAATTAAACAATCAGTATGGGGGATATAACACAAGACGTGGGCAAGGTAGTGTAAAATCAATGGGCTCTAACCGGTCCAATAGATCAAGTCGCTCCAATGTTTCCAATGCAAGTAGAAGGTCAAATAGATCAAGAGGACGTGGTAGAGGTGGAAACAGAGGCATTGGAAGAAAATTTGTCAATAAACAAATCCTCAATCCTAAGCTGCAAAAGGAAATTGCAGCTATCCAAGGAAAATCTTTTGGCAATAATAATGCATCGGCTGCAGCTGCAGAGGCCCCCGGTGGTATAAGTTTCACTCCAACACCTGCAGTCACGGCACAAAGCCTGCATCAAAGATTTGCTAGTACATAAATTAGTTTCAGATTCGTCAATTTCATTTAAAAAGCCACATAATTTTATCAAAGTGATTGTAGTGTATAGTTTAAGTTAGTATTATGATAGGTATAATAACAGTATTGTAATGTACCCCATAAATGGTCAAGCATGCTTGTCAAGCACATACATGTAATTACCACTACCATTTGGTGGCGTGGCCTATCAAAGGTACGCCAGTCCACCAAATGGTAGTGGTGGTAATCACGTGATACCTACGTGCTTGTCAAGCATCGCTCCTAGACTATCAAAATGTGATTGACAAGCCAAAAACTTTATGTGCATGACAAGACATGCTTGACCGTTTAGGAGGTACATACGAAAAGCAGACGACCAAGATTTTTTTGTTGGTAAAGACTTATTGATTACAAATGAAAAAAATAAGATAAAACAAAGCTCAAATGATTAGATTTTTTGAAGAGTTGAGTTATTTTTTTCTGTAAATGTCATTATGTTAAGATTTTTTTCTAAATTTTCTGGTGTTTACTATCTAGCTAGAGTGAAAATTGCATAGAAGGTAAACCTTATCTTGCTTATGCTTAATATTTCTCATTTGTTTTATATGTTTGCTACTAATAAGTAAGTACATATTGTAAAACTGTAATAAAATGACTATGTTAATAATTTGAGTTTACATTAAAATGTTCCAGCAAAATAAAAATATATGAAAATGTAGCAAGGAACACACAAAGAAAATAGTGTATACTCTCTGCCATAATTCATCAAAATGTGTTTAACAGTTTAGATGTGAAAACGCTACATAGAGTACCTACAGATAGAACAACGAGACAAACGAAACGACACAGGCACGTGTGCTGAGGACCACTTTGAAAACCGCAATTCTATAGTCAGAATTAGGTTAATTCGTCCTTTGTCCCACTTTTTGCAGAATTCGTCCCAAAGGGGACAAAAAGAGATATATGAGCGATGGATGGTCCATGCCAAAGCAAACCTTCATTTTGGCAGGGACAGGCAATATATTTGTGATTGTGAACCATAACACCTACAAAAAAATAGTACAAGAACATAGTAATTAGTCCTAAGTGCATTATTTTTTCAGATTTTCTTCAGGAACTGACTGCCTATCCTTGGCTCAAAGGACATTCAGGTCCATATCGAAAGGAAAGGCCTACACAAACGAGGCCCAAAGTCATTGTGTGCCCCAAAATAGAGCAGGTCACTACACTAGCCATATTCAACTTTAAAGAAATTGGGCCTAATTGATTTGATAGTTGCCGTTTCAATATTAAGGGTGCATCGCGCTTGATAGTTGCCGTTTACTAATATTAAGGGTGCATCGCGCCGCGCGTCCCTAGCGGCCAATCAAGAAAAAATCATTAGGTACAACGAAATAACTATGTCTAATGAAATTCCGAAAAATATAAAAACTAGTATTATATATAAACTATTTTTGTATGCGTTTTTTTCCTGGTTTAAATTTTAATGTGTTTGTGTAGTTAAAAGGCGTTAACCTTTCGTATGCGAAAACAGTCGTTTTATCATAGAAATAAAATTTATATTTAAGTAAAACACAACTCATATTTTCCGGGACTAAGCATACGACGGGTTAATCCAGGTATTTTTCAGAATTTTATTTAACATAGTTATTTCGTTGTAATTGTAATAATTTTTTTCTTGATTGGCGACGCTAGTGGACGCGCGATGCACCCCCCAAATCATTGTGTATTACACAGACAATCACAGTGCGCTCCTCATATAGGTTTTATTTTAGTAATTTATTTCTATCATTTACAGAATCCAGTTTTTAATATAATTTTACAGCAGCAATTGAGAAAGCAAAATATTGAACTTTAGTTCAATGATATTAATTGCTTTAGTTAGGTACCTAATATAGGTGCAAAAAGTATTGTGCTACGAAATTACGAAGGTGACCAGCGGGGTAATTATGCATTGAAATGTATTAATATATTTCAATGTAATTATGTAACTTTGTTGCAATCAACTCTGACAGAAATCGCAGTTACATCGCTGCTTTAGTAAGATAAGAACCAATGTGACAACTATCTTAACTAAAGCAGCAATGCAACTGCGCTTTCAATCGATTTCAATCGAGAATTGTTAGCAACAGACTTACGTAATCCACGTACGGATGGTCACAGCATGATTGCTGTCTGAATTAAAGTTCACTTTTTATTTTGAGATTTAAATGAAGTATAGTTTAGGCCACTTGTCTAATACAAGTAGAGCAGTTAGTAGTTGGGTTGGGATAGTGAGAAATATAACCTGCACAAACTCAGTTGAGCAGTGTGGAAAGGGGATCAATTCTTTAAATATGCAAGAAGATACACCTGGGCCCCTATTTTTGAATCGCTCGTCTGGCGTCGAGCGCTCTTTTCTACTGATTTTCGTTCGACATTCGACTCGATCTCCATACATTTGAGTCAAATGTCGAACGAAAATCAGTAGAAAAGAGCGCTCGACGCCAGACGAGCGATTCAAAAATAGGGGCCCCGGGGGGTAATTATGTAACTTTGTTGCAATCAACTTTGACAGAAATCGCGGTTACATTGCGGCTTTAGTAAGAACCAATGTGACAACAATCTTACTTAAAGCAGCACAATGTAACTGCGATTTCAATCGAGAATTGTTAGCAACGACTTACGTAATCCACGTACAGAGCATTATCAAAACAGGCGGCAGCGGCGGGCCCACTGTGTCGCCTCCATTGCAGAGTTCCTACTACCGACTGCTTCATTCACAGGACTCAATTAGTCCGGCCCTGGCCAGTCTGTGGTCGAGCCACAGTGCCATCTGCATGTAAATGGACTTGAAAACAGGAGAGTTGTCCATATTCAGTTGCAGAATACCAGACCGACGTACAACCATTTCTGATGCATGCATACCACCTCTTCGGCGACTTGGTTCTACTCGGCGCCATGCATCCACTACATCGTCGCGCGGCGCGCGTGGAAGTTGTAATCTAATTTAATAGAGTAGTTGAAGCTTGGAACAAGGTGCCAGAAGAAGTGATATCTGCACAGAATACGAATCAGTTTAAGAATAGATTGGACAAATATTAAAAAACCAATGATAGATAAACTCGACTCATGATATAACTGGATACAGGCTCTTATCAGTTGTCTCAACTGCTTGCCTGTCAATTAATAATAATAATAATAATAATAATTAGCCTAAAGTGTTAAAAAAGTTACTCTACCATGATTGGTCTTAAATGAAACTGTCCATCTATTTGAATCATTAGTAGGTAGGTGTACTTATGTACCATAGTTAATTATTGTAAAGGGTAATCAATCAAGCAATAAAACTTTTATTTGTAAATAAATAAATATATTTGTGTAAACATTCTTTTTACATCTTATATACTTTCGGCATCATAATTAGAGAGTCCGTAACTGAAAATGGGAAATTTTTATTTATTAATTTCAAAAAAGAACAATATAAACACTTTACTTATTGTAAATTTACTTACAATTTTCTCCTAGAATATTGCTCATAATCAGTCCATGAAAGGTATTTGCTTTTGAAATATTTTCATTTTTAGAACTTTCAAAGGTCCATCCGAGTTGTTGCCCGCAGTGTGGGCAGGCACATATACGCCAAGTGTAGCCTGGGAACCAGGAATCTGCACCTTGGGGCTGGTTTATAAACAAGGTGAACATTTTATTTCTAGAAGTACATTTAAAAAGTAACTATTTTGGTATAATTAATTTTTTTATAGCTATTTCATCATAATCTTATTGTCAAAATATCTGGATATTTCAATTGAATGTCGAGGTAATTCCTCACATTTGTGAAATAACCCTCTCTTGTAGTGTAAGAGTGGGAACTAGAAGAAATTCGACGATGCCACTAGTGACTCTGTAGCTCAGCAGTCAGAGCATTGGACCGGACATCCAAAGGTCGCGGGTTCAATTCCTGTCCGAGAATTGTTCTGGTGCGAGTCGTATTTTTCTAGGGCATATTATTTTGGTATAGTTATAAACTTACAGGTCCAACGTTATCACATCTTGCTTTTTCGATTGTAACAATTTCAAATTTGACGCCAAACGGATTAACCAAAGTTTGTACTGTCACATTTTGTTGTCCAAACATGTTTTGCTTCTCAGTCTTTCTAGCGCCTGGGCTTGATTTACTAAATAAGTAATATGAATCGGCCACGTCAGCTCCACATTTGCGGCAAAGAAGCAACTCTACAAGCAACATCATTTTGAACATTTTCTGTGCAAATTGCACTTTTGAAAGCACAGCAATTTCATGTAATTGTATTACCTACCTTGGCCATTTTTTTCCGGTTTATTTGTGTACTCAGCAAACGTATAAAAGTTATAGGAAGTACTAAGTATAAGAATTATTAAATAATTATACATTTATGAAGGTTTAAAATGTTAGTGACCTTTCGCCTTCAAGAGATAATTATTTACAATTATAATAATAGATAAATAATAAATACTTCTCAATAATTAAACCCTGAAATAATACTAACAAATCACATGAAAATATCAAAAAACACTTATTTTTTCAAAATATAAACAAAACAACCGTGTGAATGAACCGTGATTATAGACATGACCAGGGGCTTTTCACTTAGTACTTGACTCACTACAAGGGAGTGCGGCCTAAGATTTTAGTTGCGGATTGACTTGATAGATGGCGCTCATTTTTTCGTTTGTCAAACAGTCGAGAGATGTCGCTATCCCGTGCTGAATCGCGGTATCGTGTGTCTTTCACAGTTTTATATAGTCAAAGCTGATTAGCTATAAAGTAAATTATTTTAAATTTATTTCATGACATAGCGGTTACCTCCCAAAAAAATTACAAGTCAAGATTTATAGAAACCTACTAGTACCTATATTATAATATCGTACACTTTTTGTCACATTTCGTTAGATGGCGTTGATCATTAGGTCTGACTGATAACTCTATCTCTAGTATTATAATGTACTCTATGGACATGACCATGACATGACATGGCTGGGTTGCGTAATGCGTTCCAAACCTACGCTTCGAAGGCAACCTAACGCTCAATGGTAGATCCTCAAAAAACTGATTTTATTTGATTTAGAATAAAGGAAAGTTTTTTATTCGTATTCCAAATGGAAAACGAAGACTGTACTATTAATGACATTTAAATTCTTGGTCGTTCATAAACAAGCGAGTTAAAAAACAACAACCAAACAAGGCCGCACTATAAGCCACTGAACGCAACCTTGTTGGCGTGATTCGGAACGCGGCCTCCGCATAAAGTACAATTATTATTTTAAGGGCCTCCCGCCGACGTAGACAGAGAATCTACGGCCTCCGATGTATTCTGTGCCTCCGTCTCCTTTAGTAAAGTCCAGTCTGTCGCAACTTCCATACAAAAAAAGATTCTATGAAACGGACACGAATTTTGATGGCGACTATATTTGTCTCACTCTTCCTCATTCTTTCTCGTTCTTTGATGATAGGTCATCTGTCAGAGAAACATGGCGGCAACATAAAGTACCTACTTATTTTAACAAATAAAATTAATTTGTGTAGGTAGTTAAGTTTGTTTTTTAATAGTTTTGTGATATTTAAAAGTTTGTTTTAATGTTTTAATTTGTTAATAGTCAAGTTAAGGTGCAGTACATGTAAATCACAATGAAACATGTAAAATGTGAAATTTGTGGTTTAAAATCGGCGTGAAAAGACGATACAAAACGGTTTTTTATGGCCAAATTTCCTTCAGATGAGCTTCGGTGAGTAATACATTAACCAATATAACATTCGTTTACAATTTTTGGTAGGTATTTGAATGAATTAATAAAATTTTGGTCAGAAAAATAATCTGCAGGAAAATAGAGTGGTGCTACATCATATATAAATATCGGTATCGATGCTTTTAATATTAGGTGTAAAAAATGTTCAGCAAAAATGCGACAATGACTTTTTTTGGTAATAATTAATACTTTTAATTTTTTTTTTTATTATAATTGTAATTTTATATCCATTTTAATGTAACTCTTATTTCAGGTCACTATTATGGTCTATGAGCAAATGAATTGATCGGCGAAAATGCGACGATGAGGATTTTTTTTTTATTATAATGGCAATGTTGTATTATTATGTATGTATTATTAATGAAATATGAGGTGAAAATGCGACAGTGAGGATTTTTTGGGAAATACATATTTTTTAATTTTTTTAGTTATTATTTCTAATATTAAACTGAACATATGCTCTGTTTTTTAATTAAAAGTACTGCCCATAGGTTCAGGGACGGATACCGTTATCCAAATAATACCGGTATCTGACCAAAACATTTCGTTATCGTAACGTTACTCACGAAATACCGCTACTTATCAAGTAACGTTACTAAAATACCGATACCATAACGTTATTATGATAACGTTATTTTTAACGTTAATTTTGCGACCTGATAACGGTATTTTTAACGTTAATTTAGCGACCCTTACTTGCTGCGCCGACCGCCCCGCCCGCGCATCCGCCCGCACGCACGACACCCCCCCGCCCCGCCCCTCTCGCGCGCGGCGCGTTATTGTTTGCTTATTTACTTACTCTACTCGACGTCTATAAATAAGTGCACGCGCATCGCGCTGTTTACAATCTGTTTAATTAAAGTTCTGTTTGTGGTAATAATTACGAAAAATGGGACCGAAGAAACAGAATAAAGTATACCGATACTTTACGATAGCAGATGAAAATAAAAATTCTACGTGTCTAGTGTGCAACAAAATATTAAATGTGAGTAAACCTACCTACTTACCCGACTTCATTAATTGAATAAATTACTTACCTAACTAAGTAGGTCTGTACTACCTACTTACCTAAGTAGGTACAATGGGCAACAGCGTCGCTTAACCACTCCTAAGGTCAAAATCGCTTGCGTGCCGCCGCGCTGTCACAACTCACAACCATACCACAGTATAATAATAAAACTGTGACCATACGTTTAGTTCGTGTATGGGTGATACGCACGCACACGAAATTTGTTGCAAACTGGTTAATCGACGCTGTTGCCCATAGTACATGTACTTCTTCTTTTCTTTAGTAGCCTTGTCCCTCCCAGACCCAGTGAGGGAAGACCCAGGGATCCCAGTGCTGGGTAATATTTCAAGGATTGTTTATTGTTTATTATTGTTTATTGTTTATTGTTTATTTCACACCACAATCATATAGACACATACAGTTTGTACAAGATATAGTGGTACAATCTAAAGACTGTGGCGGGCTGATACCTAAACTAGGAAGATTCCTGTGTCTCAGGTTACCAACCCTCCACCCCAAACAAGATCACAATATAACAGTATTCACTCAAAAAGCTACAAATAGTTTTCAATTCATAGGTAATTACTAAAAACAAAAAAAACATATTTTTTTTACAATCTTACACAAGGAAAAGTTAATGCCTAACAGCGTTTTTATTTTATTTTATAATTTTACATTACACAAGACACTTATTCTTTTTACAGATCCATAGATACATATAAGTACATACACATACATATACACATATATTTATATATATGTACGTACATACACACACATACACGTACGCACTCATATTTAAACATGAGCAAACATAATACATCGCACCACACGCCACGTTACAACAATTAGTTTGGTCATAAGCCTTTGCTAAAGGACTGAAATTATTATGTAGTGGTAGATAGATATGGGTGATCATTTTGTGTGTTAATAGTCTTTCCTGTGTGATATAATAAACAATATAATTATTTTAATGTAAATTATGTTTTAATATTGAATAAAGATATTTTCTGTTGCATGGTAGTCTAGGGATTTTAATATTTTCTTGAGTTTGGCTTTTAGACCCGCTTTACTCATTTTAATAATTGGATCCATATCATTAAAGTATCTATAGAGAAAAGCCCCAGTATAGCTCACTTGGCGTTTTGCGAAGCATGTCTTAAAGGTGGGTACATTAGTGCGCAGTCGCCTTTTGTGTGTAGGTAGTTGAGATGGGTCAATCGTTTTGTGGTGTCGAAGGATTGAGTTATAGATAAATAACTGCCTTACCGTTAGTAGATTTGCTTCCTCATATAATCTATCTGTTGGGTATCTTCGAGGCTTCCGTAACATGACTTTAATGACAGCCCTCTGAGCTCTTTCGATCTCGATGATATGGGTTTTGGCGGCACCGCCCCATATCGTGATACAATATGATAGAAGCGATTGACAAAGAGCAAGGTAGATTTTAGTCATAAGAGACGAATCAGCTGAATCACGGAGGTTCTTAAAAATATGAAGCAGTTTCCGTACCCTTTTACTTAGTGCAGAAATATGGGGAGCCCAATTTAGCTTGTTATCTATTATAATACCTAGGTATTTGTGGGTATTTGTATGATTTAGATAGGGGCAATCGCAGTCATCGACAGAACACATACCATGGTGAGCTTTTAAACTAAGGTGGATGGGAGGGCTGGTTGCCTCAGTAATTCGGAAAGTGATAAATTTAGTTTTCGCTACATTAATGGTAAGCAGATTATCATCAAGCCATCCTATAACCTTTTTAAGACCATTTTCAGCGTATTTTTGAACTTGAGACCAAGTTTTGCCACGAAAGATAAGAGCGGTATCATCTGCAAACGCAAGAGTGCAACCATTCTCTATTTCGATGTTACAGAGATTATTGGCATAAACGAGGAATAAAGTTGGTCCGAGTGTGCTACCCTGAGGAACACCGTATGTGATGAGGGAACTGGAACTAGTAGTAGCGGAAACTTTCACTACTTGACTTCTATTTGTTAGGTAATCACGAAACCAGTGAAGCACAGTCCCTCGAATTCCAAGATGTTCTAGTTTAAGTAAGAGTAGGGGGATCGAAACAGTGTCGAAAGCTTTTTTCAGGTCGAGAAAGATTGCTAAGCACCTTTCACCTTTGTCTAAGGACTCAGTAACCGCTTCCGACAGTTTCGCAACAGCATCCTCAGTATTTCTACCTGAGCGAAATCCAAACTGGTTTTCGGCTAGTAAACCCTTACTCTCCAGAAATTTAGTAAGACGAATATTGACCACCTTTTCAATAATTTTGCTTATTGTGCTGAGTAGCGAAATAGGCCGGTAGTTCGACACCTCTTCCCTGCCATCACCCTTATAAATTGGAATAACTACAGCTTGTTTGAAAATGTCGGGAAATTTTCCTGTAGAGATGCTTAAATTGCACAGGTGGGCTATCATAGAACATAAGATTTTGTGAGAGTTTTTAATAATAATTGTGGGAATGGAGTCTATTCCTGGGGCACTACCAGTCTTGAGACTGAGAATTATTTTGTCTATTTCTATATAATCTGTTGGGTTCATATACATTGACTGGACGTTACCAGTGGCAGCAGCTTTCAGTAACAGATTTGACTCATCGGTGTTTCGATTAGTCATTATGTCTGTTGCGAGCTGTTCACCAATAGATGTGAAATAATTGTTGACCAAGTCTAGAGATTCCTTTTGTGATGGTAGCAAATTTAGCAATGTAGTTGCAGGAGACCGATTAATTTTGATATTGCACAATTCCTTTACTGTATCCCAAGTAGCTTTGTTGTTCTTAGAATGTTCATTAAACTTATTCGTGTAGTAGTTATTTTTTAGAAACTTTACTGTGTTGTTGCAAATGTTTCGGTATTTTATATAAAAGTTTTTTAAATCTGTATCTTCTGGTTTTTTCTTAACAAAGGAGTGTATACGGTTTCTCTTTTGAAAACATTTAATTATACTTACTGTTATCCACGGTTTCAGTGGTCTTTTTCTTTTTGTGAAAGTGACTGTTTGGGAGTGCTGAACTATTAAGTCTTGTAGTGTTTCAATAAGGGTAGTGGCGGCAAGATTTGGATCGTTTATGGTCAAAAACGAATTCCAATCTTTAGTTTTAATAGCTGTTGCTAAAGCTTCGTAGTTGATTTTTGTTCTAGTCAGTGTGGTAGCAGCTACGGAATTTTGTGCGAGGGATGAGGAAACAGATAAGAATACTGCGTAATGATCTGTGATATCCGTCGCAAGCACATAGCTTTGAAAAGACCCTACTAGTTTACACATAAGGTGATCCAGACAGGTTTTTCCGTGGGTAGGTTTATCAATTGAGTTTTGGAGACCATGCGAACCTATTATTTCTAAGTAATCATTTACAATGTTATTGTTGGTATTTAAGGTGTCGATATTTATGTCGCCTGTAATAATAATGTTGCGACTTCTAGTAGTGGTCAAAAGTGTATCAAGGGAGTCAAGAAAATTTGTTGGGTTTTTAAAACAATCAGGTCTGTAAATACCAAATACTGTAGTATTACCAATCTTAGCTGCCAGACAATTTGCCTCATTTAGTTCAATCTCTTGAACACTGGCCACAATAGCATTATTGATGTACATGATTACGCCGTCATTTTGATTAAAGCTTTTTTTACTAAAGTATAACGTGAAGTTGTCAATCAACGGGGGAACTGAACTTTCATCACACCAACATTCGGTCAAAACGATAATATGTATCGTGGTTTTTAGTCTTGTTAAGTAAATCAAAAAGTTATCGAGGTTTTTATTTACACTTCTTATGTTAAGAGATATTATGTTAAATTTATTTTTATTGTTAGATAAATAATTGTTAAGATCTGGTTCTAGATAACTGGGATCTTCGATAAGTTTACATGTAGGGGTACATGATTTTTCGATTTCTTCAAAAAGATTTTCTCTATCCATATTTAAATATTAATGTAAGTTTGGTCAGGGTGTGATACAGTTCGCGAAAGGTGCTTAATGATTTTGGCTGTTTATTTCTCCTAAGCTTTGATAAAAACAGTATTTTTCCGATGTATTGTTGTGTGTGAAGGGCAAGTGCAGAATAAATATATAAATAAAGTGTTTTTTTAGAAATGTAGTATATAACAAACCATGTCTGTTGATGTTTGCATACAAATACTATGAATATAGGGTTGTGATTCTCAAAAACGATTACTGCTATTATAATAAGTTCAAGTTCAAGTGCGGCTTTGTGAAGGATAATCATTGCTTTGAAATACGTATACAAGTTTAAGTACTTAACTAGTCATTTATTTCTTAAAGTTTGTAATTGGGCTTCAGTTTTGACCAGTATGTAGGGTTCTCCCTGCGTTTTCCTCAAGTAAACCAGACCGTTTGAGGTCCAGCAATATTCATATCCCATAGTTTTACGAAACTCACGTGCAAGATAGTACAGGCGAGCACCGTGGGGGGTGAGATGTTCTGACAGGTATATTTCTGATTTTGGTCCTTCTAAGCCCAGGTGCGTCGAGTTAAGCTGTTCCGTTTTATATCTAAGTGAAGAAGTTTTAAAGTTTTTAGCCGCAGTTAGGAAGTTTCCCCTAAGGAGTGTTGAGGAAAACTCAGCTACAATGGCCGTGCTCATTTGATTTGGTTTGGTTGGCAGACGGTAGACATCTCGTACCTCAGTAGGCTCCATCTTGATTCCCAGGGTTGTCGATAGCTTTTGTATCATATCGAACAGTTTTTCTTTGGATTCCGACTTTTGTTTAGGGACATTCCTAATTTGGATACTGGTTTTCCGTGATAATCTTTCCAGCGTATCGCATTTCGCTTCGATGGTTGTAATCTGTGAAGCAATCTGGTTTCGATCTTCTTCAAGGCAGGTTATAGTCTGTTGCACGTCTTCCACTTTGGCAGTTACGAACTCAATTGATTTCTCAATATCCAAATTCTTTTTAATAGTAGTATCGTTCTGGATTTTAATGTCTGTTATGTGTTTTTCTATTGCATCCATACGCAAATTCTGCTGCAGTTGCAATGTTTTCATCATTTCACTCAGCTCCTCACGTATGATCATTCGAATGTCCGGTGACTCGGAGCCTTTTGGGCTTGCTGACTCCTCAGTAACCCGACGGCGCTTATTATCTCGCTGGATCCCATGCACAAAATCCCCAACAGGAGTTGAGTACAGCGGCCTCTCCACATTTTTTTCGCCTTCTAAATCCGTCATGCTGAGAGATTTGTTTAATGGCGGGGAGCGGGGCAATTGTGGCATTGTTAGTTTTGTGTCACACGGAGAAGAGAAAAAGAAAATATAAATACAGAAAGGCTAAATCTTAGGCCAAGCCCTATAAAATGAGGTCGCTCACGCTGCCGCTTATGAACTGCGGCAAGCGTTTAGTTATGACGTACGTACGGTCGGTGGGGCTTGGAGCGCTCCGTGGTGCAGTGTCGTTCGTTCGTAGACGTAGCTTGTGGAATAGTTGCGGTCACTATCTTCGTCTCTTGCTGTCACGCAGTTGCACGTTTCTTGCGCGTTATGGGCGCCTAGTACTTTCCGGAATTATTGTGAGCGAATTTTGATAAATAAATTTAATTTGTAATTAATAAAAAATACAGAACACACGTCTATTCACTTTCGTGGTCCGGGGGGGAGAGGATGGATTCAGTCATAGGCAGGCATATAGGTAAATTATAAAATAACAAAAATCTAAGTGAGGTGGTCGCGGCGTACCTAGTTGTGATCGCTAGTTTTTAACGATCGCAAAAGTTAATTAAGCAACTTCGCTGTTTTTCGGTAAGTAGGTACTTGGATGGGTGACCGCCTCGAGTCCTCAACCGATTTTGTTTATCTCAGTGCTTCGGAAGGCACGTTTAACTGTTGGTCCAGGGCACAGATAGTATAAGTAGATACAGAAGGGACACTCCGCAAGATCATTATATAAAAACGGATCAAATTATTACAAAAAAAATCGGACTAAAAACATTAAAACGGACTAGTAAAAACAGACTAAAAAGTAAAAAATAAATTTTTCTGTAAATATTTATAACCCTATACCTACAGAAATTTTAAATCTAAAAACGTGGGGCGCATGCTAGAGACAATATTATGGATGATAAATTTTACAAAATGCGCCCAACGTTTTTAGATTTAAAATAGGTATAGGGTTATAAATATTTACAGAAAAAAATATTTTTTACTTTTTAGTCTGTTTTAACTAGTCCGTTTTAATGTTTTTAGTCCGATTTTTTTTGTAATAATTTGATTCGTTTTAAAAACGTGTTTTTAAAAAAGTTTTTTTTTTCACTAATTTTTATTTTCTGCTTTTTAGTTAACGAGCTAAGACTAAAAATATACCATCTCCTATCGGAGCACTCGTAAAGACGATTCAAACGAGCCCAAACTCGATAGGGTTGCATGGTTTTATTACAGAGTCCCAGTGGCCTTCTTCCGGCTCCATCATCAGACCCTGGAAACTATTTCCTAACAAAGTACTCGTCAATACGATTCAAACGAGCCCAAACTCGATGGGGTTGCATGGTTTCAATATTGAGTTCCTATGGCATGGACTTTCAGCTTCATCATCAGACCCTGGACCTCGTCTCCCATTAGAGTACTCGTCAAGACTATGCTAACGAGCCCAAAGACGATGGGGTTGTATGGTTTCATCATAGAGTTTCTATAGCCTTCCTCCGGCTCCATCATCAGATCCTCGGAAACTATTTCCCAACAAAGTACTCGTCAAGACGATTCAAACGAGCCCAATCTCGATGGGGTTGTATGATTTCATCATAGAGTTTCTATGGCCTTCCTCCGGCTCCATCATCAGACCCTGGAAACTATTTCCCAACAAAGAACTCGTCAAGACGATTCAAACGAGCCCAAATTTGATGGGGTTGCACGGTTTCAATATTGAGTTCCTAACTTCCTATGGCATGACCTTTCGACTTCATCATCAGACCCTGGACCTCGTCTCCCATTAGAGTACTCGTCAAGACGATGCTAACGAGCCCAAACACGACGGGGTTGTATGGTTTCATCATAGAGTTTCTATAGCCTTCCTCCGGCTCCATCATCAGATCCTCGGAAACTATTTCCCAACAAAGTACTCGTCAAGACGATTCAAACGAGCCCAATCTCGATGGGGTTGTATGGTTTCATCATAGAGTTTCTATGGCCTTCCTCCGGCTCCATCATTAGACCCTGGAAACTATTTCCCAACAAAGAACTCGTCAAGACGATTCAAACGAGCCCAAATTTGATGGGGTTGCACGGTTTCAATATTGAGTTCCTATGGCATGACCTTTCGGCTTCATCATCAGACCCTGGACCTCGTCTCCCATTAGAGTACTCGTCAAGACGATGCTAACGAGCCCAAACACGATGGGGCTGTATGGTTTCATCATAGAGTTCCTGTGGCCTTCTTCCGATTTCATCATCAGATCAGCTCAATGACACCATAATATTGCATTGCCTTCCAATTCTGACCTATGTTCAAAGTTTCAAGTCTCTAGCTCATCGGGAAGCTAGGATAAAATCGTTCGCAAACTTTGCGGAGAAACAAACGCGAAAGCAACCTAATAAAAACGTGTTAATAAAATAGCGACTCTTGCTCCGACGCAATAAAGCGTAATTCAGAAAGTTTTCTCTCGTTCTATCGCGTAGCTCTCATCTCTTCTGACGCCGTTTCGATTGTCTTCTTTAGAATATAATTGATCTGAATATTTAACTTAAATTGATCTGATTATTTACTTAGTTGCTTATGTAGGTTGGAAAAAGGTAGGTACCTAGGTACTTATCAAAGCTACACTTGATCTTCTAAACAGAACTGTAGCTAGGTACCTATTTATCAAACTAGCTATAAGTAAATACTATAATATTTAATAATCTATTTAGGTACCAGGTACGTAAATACAAATTTTGTTAGTTAGGTAGGTACCTAGTTAGGTAGCGTAGGTACCTAAAGCGCGGAGCTTGCCTGGCGTGATCCCGGTTACCTACGTCAAAACTCAAAAGATTGTGTAGTCGTTAAGGCGCTAAGGTGGGTCAAATTCCAATTTTCAATTCAAATTATTGAAAGATTACGCGCGTGAAGCTATCATGGAAAAAAATATATACTATGTACTAGAAATAATACACAATAGATTTAATTGCAAGTATTGAACCTTTGATGTAAAAAAAAAACGGTTTCTGGTCTTATTTATTTGTAAAATTTCTCGGAAACAGAACATTCGTTTATGTTAAAACCAACCATAAAAAGGCGATGTTAATACATACAATCTTAATTGAACAGATTTATACATTTTATAATAACCAAATAATTATGCCGAAAGTATTTTTTGCACAAAGCTACTTGAAGTTATTATTTAGCCACAATTCAATTTAACTATAAAACTATGCACACGACGCACATGCCGGCTACGGACTTGAGTAACGTTACCATTACCGTTACTCAATTACCGATATCTCTAACGTTAATAGGGTAACGTTACAAGAAAAAGACAACTTAATAATTACCGATACTAATACCGGTATTTTTTACCGTTATCAGTAACGTTATTTGTATAACGTTATAACGTTACTGATAACGTTATACGATAACGTTACCCAGAAAATACCGGTATTCCTGTCCCTGCATAGGTTAAATGCTTGATAATTAATTCTTATTTCTAACATACTTGTTTGACTCAGTACTGGTTAAAAAACAGAGTATTGTGTCATGTTAGTAGAAATTTAAGTAAAGCGCAGTTCAGTGCATTCATCGATATCGATAAAAAAATTAATACTATAAGGTCGCCCATCTCTATTTCTTTCCTGTAGGTTGGCAATACATTGTTTTACATTCGTTATGTTGGCTACGTCGAGGTATGTTTGATTTGACATTTCGTAGATTTTTTTGGTCTATGAAGTCCCGTCTCTTCTTACGTATAGTATTGCTTTCTCTGTGGTAAAGTCAGTTTGACGTTTGTGTTGTGTTGTTTGCTTTTTGCTGTGGTGTAAAATAAAACTAAAAGAGCGTAGAAGACTTGTTTATTTACTGTAATAGCAGTATCCAAAGATAGTACTTAATAATTGATAGAACATCAAAACTGTAGTTGATGAAACTTTATTAGTTTTGTGACAAACATAAAAAATGTCCTTTTTCAAGAACGTTGCTTCAGGATTCAACGTTCGTAGCCGTGACACTATTGTAAAAGAATCTCTGATAAACAATTTATCAGAATGTGTTAAGGACATACAATATAATAATCAATTTGAAGAAAATTTCCATAGTGTTTTGGGGTCGACAGATTCTACAAATACCTTATGTGTTGCTCTCGAGGCAGTCTTTCTGCATGGCTTGAAGGATACCTTTTTAAAGAAAGCTAAGAATGCCTTGTCAGGAGATACCGACCACCGACCGCAGCCCAACTTCTGGCCTCTTGTTCTAGTTTTATCTCACAGACAAAATATAGATCAAATATCTTCATTGCCCCAAATTAATACAGAAATTGGACAATGTCGTGCTTGGTTGCGAATAGCTTTAAACGAATGTCTTCTGTCATCGTATATGTCGACACTATTGAAGAATATATCTGCTATTAAGCCATTCTACAATAGATCTGCATTTGTTTGCGATTCAGAGATTCTGGAAGTGGCACAAAGACTTATTGAAGGCTTGGAGTCATGTATTCAGTTCAATCTGCCTATAAATTCAAGTCTTTTGAATCAGTGGCCAGAACAAGTACTAATGCTTGCTGGAATTTGGATACCTAAAATAAGAGTTGCCCCAATAAGTTCAGCTTTAGATGTTGCAAGTACAATCACTGATGAAGATGTGAAGCCAAAACTTGCATCAACACCGACACACACTTCCAAAATCACAGGATTAGGACGTATGCTCGCTTTGAATGAAGATGAGGCTCTTGATTTCATATTGTCCAATGATTCAAAGGATATTACAGCTCCAGCACCTGGAAAAGATCCCCCAGAGAAACCACCTCTGACTGAACATAAATCAGCAGCTCATGGCATTAAAGAGGAATCGAGTCCTGTGGAAATAGAAAAACCATCCACAAGTCATGAACAGGTGATCTCATCACCTTGCTCATCATCTATAGATTTGGGAGATTTCATAGCTCCAACAGAAGTCATAGTTACTGGTAATTCTTTATGTGGTAAAGGATGGTCCAATGAGAATGATGAATTGAATACATCTGTTCATTCCAATTCCTCACATGGCAGCAGTCTAATTAAAACACCAGAACTGAAAAGCTTATCTTCACTTATAGATAATACCAACTATACAGAAATACACAATACTCCTAATTTGCGTGAAATAATGAAAGACATAGAAAGAGAATTAAAATTAACAGATGATATTGAGATTTGTGAATTGACACTAGATCCTGTATTGCCAGAGGACCCGATGTTACATTGTCTAGACTTTGAAGTAGTTCCTAATTCAATATCAGGTTCATTTACTGGCCAAGAATTGCAAAAAATGAAACAACAGTTGGGAGCACTCTCTAGAGAACAAGGACTGGACCACCAAAATTATCAATGCAAGGGTTGCCAGGACCTCCTAGGCAGTACCATATCTAAGGCAAAAGTATGTGCTTTTACTGGTGAATACTATTGTTCTAATTGTATGGATCCAAATGTTTTTATTATACCAGCGAGAGTCATACATAACTGGGATTTCAAAAGATACCCTGTTTCCAAGAAGTCTGCCCTATTTCTTTTAGAATTTCAACATCAGCCATGGATAGATATGAAAAAATTAAACCCAAAGATATATTGTGGTGTTTCAGACATGGCACATTTACAAGATTTAAGAATACAATTGAATTTTTTGAGAGCTTACATATTTACATGCAGAGAACATGTGATTGAGGAGTTGCAGAAACGAGTCTGGCCTCGAGAATATTTATATGATCATTTGCATTTATATACAATATCTGATTTAGCTCAAATCCCGAATGGGTCACTTCAATTGCAACTAGAAAAAGTGGTAAGCTTTGCTAAATCCCATGTTCTTGATTGCTGGCTTTGTAGCCAAAAAGGATTTATATGTGAAGTCTGCCAAGATCCAAAGATTTTATATCCCTTCGAGACAAGCTCAACATACAGATGTGAAGAATGCGCCAGTGTGTTTCACAGTAAATGCCTCAATGCAAATATGCCATGCCCCAAATGTAAAAGAAAGCAAAACCGAACAAGTAGTTCATCATTGATTGATGCAGTACATGCCCATTTTAGTAAATAAAACTAATAATTATTTTACATAATAGTATGGATATTACTTGGTAATTCCACTTGAAGTACCTTAACTATAAAACTTAAATGGTTGGCTAAGAACATAAAAAAATATATATTATCAACATGTAAAATGTATACTGACTTGACTACCTTACCTACCTATATAGAAACTTGAGAATTATAATTATCTCCATTTAGTAAATAGTTTATTTTTGTATAATGAACTAATAAACATTAGCATATCTTAGGATAATTGGGGGTCTAATATAGTATGATTGATGAGACATTTATATTCAAATTATTATTTTAGCTTGTGATACAAATTACATGTTCATACATGTAACTAGATAATATCTAAAGTTTTTTTTATGTTTGCTATAGAGAAAAATATTTTAATATATCTAGGTTTATATTTTGATGAATTAATGTGTAAAAAAAAAAAACTAAAATGTCTTATTGAATAAGAAAATGTTAATATTGTTTTGTATTCTGATAAAGAGTAGTATAAATTATATCCTATCACTTCAACAGGAGCATAAACATATTGTCATTGTAAATTTGTCTATCTATAAGTTACAATGGGGAATGTCTGAAGAAATCAAATTGGCTGATTTTTTTTTCATAGGTAGGAATAAGCTAAAGGACCTATGAAAAAAAATATAAAAAAGAATAACTTCGCCTTCGCAAAAGTACGGGAGTAACAGCAGAATAGAGATAATTTCTTGGCCACCACCTGCCACAATCACATGTATTGAAAAAAAAGTTTAGATTCGAAATGTCAAAACTGGGGCCCAAGCAAGTCTGTTGTTGTTGACATCGTAATCGTGTTATGTTTGAATTGGCTTTTTGACGCAGTTCTTGTTTCAACCCAAAACCGAAACACGATTATGACGATAACAATAGCAGACTTGGGCCCCTGTATGGTTGTGGTTGTGTTGTGTCAGGTGGTGGCTCAATAATAATCTCCATTCTGCTGTCACTCCCGTACTTTTGCGGAGACAAAGTTATTTTTAATCTTTTTAGAACCTCTTCATGCAACCAAAAGTTCTGAAACTTTTTCCTATTAATAATTCTATAAATATTTCTCCTACCTATGAAAACTTTCAGCCAATTTGATTTTTTTCAGACATTCCACATTTTATTAATTTGAGTTGCAGTGCAGTATCATATTATAATATTTCATTAATTTCAATTATTCATTTGCGCCCGCAGCGCTGGGATGTGTCATCTATATTATTTACTAGTAAATTACAATTGCTCACATTTCCCGACCTTCGCGAACCCCTCTTGCTGACTGACCAGAGGGCCTAGGCAAAGTAACATTGGCAAATCTTCGTTATCGCTTCGCTTTCGAAACATGTATGGGATTGACATAAGCCCCCCTAGCCAAAGTAACATTTGCAAATTTTCGTTATCGCTTCGCTTCGAAACATGTATGGATTTGACGTTTTAAAGTTCGATTGTTAACGAAACCTTATGTCAATCCCATACATGTTTCGAAAGCGAAGCGATAACGAAGATTTGACAATGTTACTTTGGCTAGGCCCTAAGGTTTCGTTAACAATCGAAATTTAAAACCTCAAATCCATACATGTCTCGAAGCGAAGCGATAACGAAAATTTGCAAATGTTACTTTGGCTAGGGGGCTGACCTTGACATATTTTAGTAAAGAAACAATTTATATCACTAGCACCTTCGGGAAGCCATAAAACTAAATTATCTTCTTTAAATTCTATTATCATCTTTAAAGTACCTAACTCAAAATAATAAATTGAAGGCACTTAGCAGTCCTACACATTAATGATCGAATTTATTTGTCCATAAAAAAATATTAAAAATAATGTTTTGTAAACGCGCAATATTGCACTCTATCCGTCTTAGAATAGATTTGTCTTAAAAATAGAATTTAGTTTGTCCGGCATTGTTTCTTATCGCATTTTGAACCATAGTACAATGACAACCGTTAAGCTGCAATATGTTTTGTGTAATTTAGATACATAGATATAGTATATTAAAAGGTAGATAAGACTAATTTATGAGCGCGTAGTCTGCACACTAGCGCCGCTATTGGAACGAGAATCATAGTGTGTCATCTCATAGTGCTTAAATAAAGACGAAATTGTGAATTATCTCTCTGGTATATACATATAAACTTTGTAGTACTTTTTATCGATTAAAGAATATATTCTAGCTTGTCGTTTAGTTTAATGCATTACTTGCTAGAAGTGGCCACTTTTAGCAAAAAAACTCCATTAAACTAAACGACAGGCTAGAAAATATTGTCTAAGCGATAAAAAGTACCACAAAGCTTCTTCGGAGTGAACAACAGAGATACAATTTCGTCTTTATTTAAGCACTATACTATGATTCTCGTTTCAATGGCGGCGCTAGTTTGCAGGCAGACTACGCGATCTTAATAATTGCAATAGAATTGTGATACTGATACAGATGTATGGAATGCTGTATGTGTGGCTATTGTGCAAAACTTATGATTGATATTATCGTGAATCTTATGCATAATTATGTCAAATTATAATGAAGAAACTAGAACGAAAAGAAGTTTTATTTAAATTCAAATGTTATATTTCATATAATCAACATTACCAAATAAGCTATGCTTTACCTTGCACTTACATATCGCATTCATATCTATTTATGAAAAATAAATACATGCTTCACATTAATTCTTTATATATGTAAAAAATTGATCTCGCCAATATACTTATACCTACAACACACAACCAACTCGACACTCAGCACGTTATTTCATTATCTAGTTCTGTTTGAATTTAAAATATCACTTAGAAATGTTTCTATCTCTTTTTTATTTTTCGTAATATTCGTTTTTTTGTGACCCAAGTCTCGTTTGGTCGAATTATTTACAAAATCTGTGTTTTCTACAGAAAATCCTTCCATGCATTCATTTAACAGTTTATCGGGCTCGTCTGTTTTGGCCTTTGCTTTCTTCTTGGGCTGGTAACTGAGGGACTCCTTATCAAAATCTAAAGGTACGATACCGAGATCTCCACTATACCGGTTCTTGGCAACTTGTAAATATTTTTTTCCGCGGACAGCTGTTAGTCTTTTATCCTGAAATGTAATTAAATGTTATAGAAATATGAAGAAGAAATTAATTATTGTATAGTGTCAGCCTGGCGTATACTTATGCATACAGATTTCATCTTGATTTGAATTAACAAAGTCGATATTTTAAAACTAATTGATCAAACGTTTAGCGCTTTTCGAGCTACTAGCATAGCAGGAACTAAGTGTTTTAAGCAGGAAAGCCACTCTACTGTTTTATCAGAATATGCCTCCACAAAATTATATTACATCCTAATATTTCACTGTAGACGGTGGTTTATAATATTTCGAACAGATCCCTGTATATATATGGCCATTCCGAAATTACGGATTTGAGACGCAGAGAATTTAGAAAAGTCTAATTTTAATTACCTGTACAATAAGAACGTTGTCTGCTTCTTGAGAGGCCTTGGCGCTGCCGAATATTGAACTCGTTGATAAATCTTCCGATTCGCGTTCCTGTGGATGAGTTAATTAATTTCGACAGTCATCAAGAGAAACAAGTATCACATCAGTATATATATACAGTATATATCAAATATCAGTATTTTTAACCTACTTATATCCTTACTAATATTATAAATGCGAAAGTGAGTTTGGTACGTCTTCACGTCTATTATATCTAGGGCAAGGGCTAGTTTCATTAGTTCTAATTTTATTTTCTTGATAGACAATTTCATAGAAACTTGCGATCTCTCGGCGCATGTGGAGTGTGACGTGGCAACTCGCGCAGTGGCAAAGATGCGGAAGGCGGATATGACGGCGTCTTATGGAACTTTCTTCGCCAGCCCCTGACACCACGTGACACCAGGGACTTGATGGGATGTACTGACCTTACGCGGGTGCATGACGAGTGTGACGTGGCAATGTCGCGTGGTGGCGAAGGTGCGGAAGGCGGATATGACGGTGTTCACGCAATGACAACACCAGCCCGGGCGAACCCGGGGCATGAGGTGAAGGAGGAGGGATCTCGACGGCAGACGGCGCGGCGCGTCATTCACCGAGGGCTCAATCAATATTTGCAAATCACTCGCCTCACGACCGCTGTGGACTAACGTGCGTACGCATTTTCATTGTCGGGCTTTCTTGTTATTTATTGTCATACATTTTTATACAGTCCACAAGTCTTTCATTCATTCACACAATTTACAGACGGCGTCTTATGGAACCTTCTTCGCCAGCCCCTGACACCACGTGACACCAGGGACTTGATGGGATGTACTGACCTTACGCGGGTGCATGACGAGTGTGACGTGGCAATGCCGCGCGGTGGCGAAAGAGCGGAAGGCGGATATGACGGCGTCCTGCCTGTGGAACCGGTCGCCATCGCGCTCCTCCGCCAGCCCGAGCATGAACTGCACGTTGTCCACTACCACGTGGGAGATGTCGTGCATGTATCGCGCGTGCTCTACCGCCTACGACAATTACAACGTTATTATAAGAAAAAAAAGACAAAAAAAGCCTACTTACAAGTCCTTTTAATGTCAGCCCCCCTAGTATGGCCGTCACCCAACTGTCAAAATACATTGTCTTTTGACAGTTAAACGTGATGAATCGCTATATCATATCGTGTCGTGTTTCGGTGTTCATGCTAGGGGGGGCTGGTCCCGTGATAGACCCGTGAGTGCAATTATCCCACTAATTCCACGTGGCTAATACCACGCTCATTATATATGTATTTATGAATCTGACACCTGCCCCGCAAAATCTTATTCGTATTTTAAATAAGCTGTTAACACAAATGAACTTACTTCCATTACAATTTTGATAGGCTGCTGTCCATGAAAGGCCAGATAGTAGATGGGTAACTTCTGGAAGTCGTCCGCGTACTTGTTAAAGTCCTGGATGTTCTGTTCCAGGGACACGCCTGCGAATTGCTGCAGCATCGTTCGCGCCAATCGCGAGTTACGGATCTCGAAGCTGCCCCATAGAGTATTTACCTGATCAAAAAGGACGAAGAGTTACAGCATGGCCATGCAACAGAGCGGCGGGCGGCGCGACGACCGAGTTCTATCTTCATTGCGCGGTCGGAATGAAGATTAATTACATTGACGTCACACGCCATTTCGCTCGTCTTTTTAAATTTATTTTCCAAATATACATTTAAGCTAATTACAAAATTTTCTGTCGCCAAACTGCAATGACAGTTTGTAGGCGTAGCGCTTATTTCTATATTAATAATTCTATGTACTTAAATGCTATATAATCGCTTGTTTATTTTTTTTATCACCTTTATTACTTGAATAACAAATTATATGCAGTCTTTTAATTTTCTTTTCAATATTTCTTTACATTTAATTCTAGTTTCATCTAAGTGCGTAAGATATTTCTTGCTGTGAAGCATTGGTCCATGAGTGTAATTTTTTATGGTAGATTTAAGTTAAAATATTGTGACTTACCCCCTGTTGAGCTAGATCTAAAGACATTTCCGCGCACAGTGTGGTCTTGCCGCACCCGGTGGGCCCAGTGAGCACAGTGAGTTCGCCACGCCGGTGCCCGCCCAGTAGACGAGTGAGAGCGGGAAAACGCTTCCATTTTATTCCACGAACCTGTAAGAAAATCCTATTTGAACAGGATTTTTATTCAGGATAGTAGCTAAGGGTCCTGTGAATATCTAGATATCAGCTTAAGGGACTACCTTATCAATATTGGTGAGCTCAGCATACACGTCATCTCGTAAGGCAGCAAAAGTGGTGATGGAGCGATGCGCGGCTGGTTTAGCCTCTGATACGAGATTCTTCAAAGACAACTGCGCGTGAGCAGCTTCCGATGCAGTTACCAAGCCATCTGTAGGTCTGATTAAAAACTTTGTACAAATATCACACAAATTCAATCCAGCTTAACCAAAATAGAGATTCGATCACCCAATGGTTCATGTATGCAACTCTACAAAATTGAATAAGAATATTTAAGCATTATTCTTTTACTTTACCTGACAAATCGGCAACGATCCTCGCCCAGCTTCTCGGCGACTGACCGCATGTTATCCCAATCTCCCCATAAGCACAGTTTCTGATAATTTTCGAGTGATGGTAATACAATAGGTGGTAGGCTACAATTACTTAACCATATTAGGGTTCCTGAAACACCATTGTTATTTACAAAAAAATCCTATTTAACTACAGAATCGGTAAACATAAAAAGCAATTTTTGGTGTAATGTTTTGTCAGAAGCAAGTTACAAATTTCATGCAAGATATCAACCTGGTATTTTCTGAGCAGCTAAGTGAAGGACATCCTGAATATTTGGGACTAGTATAGCTTGGTCACTGCGATTCACCTTATGGGCTCTACAGGAGTAAAGACCAGCTGTGTGCAGTCCAAAGTTTTCAGACTCATCTTCATTGCCCGCTTGTACTTTGCGATATCCTACTATGATGTCTAATGAATTTTTGAGTGGAAAATATAGTATTGTTCGGTCGGAAGAAACTCTGACATCGGACAAAGTTTTGTTGACTTCATGGTGGTACTAAAAATTTATTACTTTTGATCAGTATGATAGAAGAATAATGTAACTTATTTACAATGACTATTATATTACTTACTGGAAATTCAAATAACCTAAAGAGATCTAACAGTTCCCCATCATTGAGCTCTGATAGGGCAGTTGTATTTTTGGAAATATCTAGCCACTCCTTTTGAAATTGCTGTGAGCTGTTTTGGCATTTTTCAATAAATTCCTTTGATGAAGCATCCATTTTTGCTTTTTTCAGTATTCTCTCAAACATATTCCAGTCTCCATGGATATTGCATTTAGGACATAAAAAATAACCTTGAAAAATTAAAGATATGGATAAACATGGTTCAGATGTATTTTCAACAACAAATATAAGGATGCAAGAGTAGGAGACGATTAGCCTAGCCATTTTTTGACTTACTTTTAGGTCTTCTTCAATAAACACACAGCTGCTGCCTAACAACAAATGAAATAGTTAACCTGTTAAAGCTACATAGCTAAAGCCAATGTCCCTTTATCATGGGACTAGCGGCCGCCCGCGACTTCGTCTGCGTGGACAGTTATTTCTCTATCCTCGGAAACAGTTATTTTTTTCTGGATGATAGATAGGTCTTTTCTGTACCCCAAACAATGTGTATGCAAATTTTCATGATGATCGGTTAAGCAGTTAGGACGTCATACATAGCGTAACAAACAAACAAACAGACTTTCGCATTTATAACATTAGTAAGGATTAGGTTTAGAACATACAGATTTGTACAAACTAACCTGTCGTTTTGTTGATATAAACTTTACCATCCTTTGTTTTTTCTTCGCTAGAACATATTGAACATTTTGTAGACAGTGAAGTGAACCCATCCTGAACAGCTAGGCCTTTTTGTCGCAATAGTTTTCGAATATCAGTCGCTGATATTTTAGGAATGTCGGTCAGACCCACATTATGAATGTTTCTCTGTAAACATCCGCAATTCGGTACATTTAAAAGGGTTATCATTGAATATCGTCTTGTTACTCTTAAAAAGTAATGCATTTTAGCTTAAATCTAATGATAATAATAGTAAAAAATCAAACAAAACATCACAAACAATGCAATGTGAAACAAAGTACAAACAAACAAATATAACCTAAAAAATCGAATGTTTGACATTGACAGATCATATCACAACAAAAACAAACGTTCCGTTCTACGTTTATCTATGTTAGTATTTAATCCATATTATCCTTCAAGCCCCGGAAAATAAAGACAGATTTTCCATTGTTATGCGGCCCGATCGGGCGTTGATTGATAAATAATTAAGCGTTAGTTACGCACTACACTAGCATTTTATGCACATAATTTTCCTTTTACACCAAGTTAAAGTTACTCCATTGAAATTAATATCTGCGAGTTATTATTATACGGGTTGCAATCGCGGTTTTAGCCGGTACGGCCCCCGGACCACATTAGGGTTGCGTTCAGAACGTTTGAGCGTCGGTTGTGTGGTTGTTTTTTTAACTCGCTAACGTTTGGAACGACCAAGAACTTTAAATGTCAATGTCAATACAAATTCTTCATTTTCCATTTGGAATACGAATAATTTTAACTTTTCTTTATACTAAATCAAATAAAATCCGTTTTTTGACGATCTACCATGATTATTTTAAAAATTAGACATAAAAACATCAAAAATGCAAAATAATGTCAAATGACATTGACATTTTTTCTACAGACAAACGTTAGAGCGTTTTACAACCATCATTTTTGATGGTTGTTTGGTTGCAACGCTCTGACGTTTGGAACGACACGGTTGTGTCAACCGAACGTCACGCTCAAATGTTTGGAACGCCGTTAGAGCGTTCGGTTGTGGTTAGGTTGCACTCGGAGTGTAGGTTTGGAACGCGCCTCTGTGCACGGACGGAAGGAAACAGACTTGGAGCGAAAATGGAGGTGACGACTGTAAGGTATTAGTTTTCTTTTTGGGTGTTGTTGGAAGGTCGCATTTGGCAAAAAAAGAAGGAACCAAAGCGAAGCGAGGCCGGGTCGCCTGTTAATAATAAAACAAAATTTTATTAAAATGTTATAATCATTGTATATTAAGTTAAGTATGTATAACAATATTTACATCACTTATTCATCTTTATACTTAACTCTAAAATGCAGGTGGAAATCAAAGCATAATGATTTCAAAGATCACAATTAATATCATGTATGTAGTTATACAAGTAAATTGTACTACAAAGCGAACACAACACCCATTTACAGTTGATTTTACAACTTAATATTAATTTAAGAAATTCACTTACTGCTTAAAACGGAAACCTATTTAATAAATTATTGTTTATACAAAGGAATATCGAGAACTCGAGTGGCTGCAAGAAGCTCAATTTGATCCTAAAATAATCATAAGTTAATAAAATATAATAATGTTGTCATTAAATCATCAATTATCCCAAAAAAATATCTGAACCATAAATATGTCTACATGAGGACAATCATAACTCGCCATTTTAGTTTAATTTAGCAGCGCATGCGCAGACGTTGTTTCTTTACAATTGGATAAGCTAAATTCAATGTGTAATTAAAATCATATGCATTTAGTAATTATTATCTTTTAGCTATTTAACGAATCGGATCACCAAACGAAAATAAGGCGATGCTACTACTATTTCAAAATAGTTTTTCCACGATGGCAACACTGTTATTAGAAAAATACTCTATATTGTAATCAGACTCTAGTATGGCGGTTGGTAGGGCTGCCGCTGCAAGTGCTGGACGAGTGGGCCTTGCTGCTGCTGCATGGCGAGCATCTGCTGGCGCATGCGCTGTTGGTTCATCTGCTGTTGGTACTGCGCGGATTGCTGCGGCTGCATACCCCGCGGGTAAGGGGGCGCGGGCCCGCCCATACCGCCCATTGTGACATTCGGTGCCTGCTTGAGATAGAATAGAAAATTAATACGGTGTTATTGCAAAAGATTTAAACACCTGTTTAACTTAGACACTGTTTAAATGTGATGCTGTCACTTTTTTGACAATATTGTTTGAAAGAGTTAAGATTAAGAGACAGCATCACATTAAAACAGTGTCTAAGTTAAACAGGTGTTCAAGTTTTTTATTGTTACAAATAGTTTAATTGCTTTTATTCTGTTCACGGTACAATAAAGTTACATTACAATGCAAACTTAATGGCCGTTGTGAAGTTAGCCGCTATGCGCGTAGCCGTGCCCTACCACTCGATAACACTCTCCCACTCGATAACATCTAAATTGTGTTCTGCGCATCATCTTCGTATCGTGCGATGTTCCGCCATTAAGTTTTGCATAGAACTGTAGGTACCATAATGAAGAAAATTGTATTAAAACTCTTTTATTCCAAGTATCAAGTTCACATGCGAATACGCATTAGAGAACTGGACAATAGGAAATTAATAGTTACCTGCATATATTGAGGTCTCGCGTTCTGTCTCTGCTGAGCTAAGTATGCTTCTTGGCTCGCTCTGCCTCCCATAATATTCTATAACATTCATAGTCGGGTAAAATACATAAGAAAATGAGCTTTAAACACAGTAAGTTGTGTTTGCAATCAATGCCCGTATTTATAAACCGCTCTCAACGTATAGAGCTGTCTTGAGCAGGGATTGAAATACCGTTAAAAAAATTAACGTTAAAAATACCGTTAAAACATTTTATCGGGAAATTTACCGGTAAAAATAACGTTAAAAATATTGTACCGGTAAAATTACCGTTAAACTTTACCGGTACAATAGTAACGTTATTAATTGGAATAACGTTAATTTTAAAGTAACGGTAACAAAAAGTAAGAAATAACGTTAATAACGTTATTTACTGAAATAAACGTTAATTTCAATGTAGCGTTATCTTAAGTAACGTTATTTATTGACATAACGTTAATGTTAAAATTAACAGTAAAAAAGTAAGAAATAACGTTACATTTTAAAATAACGTTGTCATTCCCTGGTCTTGAGATCATACCTGAGATGCTGTTTCTATAACTCAAGTATGATCTCAAGATAGCTCTCAATGTCGAGCGGTTTAAAAATACGGGCCTAAATTTAGCAGGAATGTTACCTGTTGGAATGGTTGCTGTCCAGGGAAACCTCCCATCGCATTACCCCCTTGTGGACCCATTGTTCCACCTTGGCTGTTCATCGCCCCCATTCCTCCACTTTGGCCCATTTGTCCCATCTGACTCATAGGCTGGCCCATCTGGCCCATACCCTGACCCATTTGGCTCATGCCTTGGGGTATTTGGGCAGATTGCCCGACCCCTTGGTTCATTTGGCCCACGTTCTGGCCAATCGTGTTGACGCCCTGATTCATCGGGTTCACTTGTTGGCCCATTTGATTTACACCTTGCCCCATTCCCTGAAATTGAAAAAGTAAATAAAGATACCGTCATATTATACCGGTTCAAATAGTTTTTTGTCTTTATGGATATAATACAGTAATGTGAGACTACATTACAGTAATGAAAGAAAGAGAGAGAGAGAGAGAGAATGCAAAACACAAAATAAAAAACAATCAATTTTATTTGTTACTAGCTTACGCCCGCGACTTCGTCCGCGTGAATATTCGGAAAAATCCCTAGGGAACCTTTGACCGGGATAAAAAGTATCCTATGTTTTAATTCAGGCTAGAAAGTATAAACTATCTGTGTGCCTAATTTTATCTAAATCCGTTCAGCCGTTTTTGCCTGATTGAGGAACAAACATCCGAACCCACAAACTTTCACATTTATAATATTAGTAGGATTTTTGCGCTTAGGTGAATCATTTTAGTCACTATCAATATGTATGCAATGCTTTTTTAACACCAAAAATTAAAATCGTTTCCCAGCAATAATTTTGAACAGAAATGGTCGTGATGATGGGCAGAATACGTAGACCTCGGCTTCGTTGAGGGTCTTGTTACACCCGCGGTATACTTAAAAATTAACGGTGTATTATCACCTGGTTCATCATCTGTTGCTGCGAGCCTTGCATCATCTGCTGCTGATACCCGTACCCCTGCTGCATGCCCCCGTACTGGCCCCCGAACATCTGCCCGCCCATGCCCCCCATCTGCCCTGCATTCATTTGGCCCGCGCCCATTTGCCCCGCGTTCATCTGCCCCGCCCCCATCTGGCTCGCGCCCATTTGGCCCGCTCCCATCTGACCCGGCATTTGAACCCCGCCCATTTGGGACATCGGACCCATTCCGCCCATACCTCCCATTGGGTTCATTTGACTGCGGAAGAAAGAATTTTCATGAAATATTTTACTAAATATATAATTTTTTTATAAGGGAAAAATGATAATTATTGTAAATTTTACCTTATTTCGAAAAAAATACCTATTGGACCTTCATCGATATTCATGATGATTTGCAGTTTTCACCATTATTTTAATTTAAAGGACATTCATCGTTTTTAGCCTGTCCCTCAAATTTTAACAGCTAATAATAACTTGGAGACGAAAAGCGTTTTTTGCGTGTATTCTGTTGAAGACGAAACTATTTTCGATAGACTTTCAAATGATGCACATACCAATAATAAAAAAATAACATCTATCATTATTCCATTGTACGATTTGTACCCTTATTAGAAATTGGAAATATGTATAAGTATTTACGAATGAAATCTAGTATTAAGGCTCAAAATCAGTAATATTTAAACGTTTAATAAGAATAGAAAACAATAAGTTCATTCTCGCCTGTAGCACACCTCCGCCGCGAAACCGTACCAACCAGCGAAACCACGGTAGATCCGCCATAGTTACGCTATGTATTGTCTTCTATCGATGACTATATGATGATCACATCTACGTAGCGGTGTAGCGTCATTACTTTCGCATGTGTCAACGGTCGGAATCTATGAATTAGCACAGGCTGTTCGCATTTGTTTCGCTTGTCGAACTCAATGGAACCTACTGTGTTCCGCGAGCAGAGGTATGCTACAGTCGTCTAAATAATGTGATACTAGTAAAAATTTCACACGATCAACATATAGGATTAATAAGGTTAAGAATACACAGTATAATATGTATACTTACGCGGGCTGCATCTGTCCCATCTGGTTGGGTTGCATCTGCCTCATGGCCTGTCGCGGGAAGGGACCCCGCGCGTGCGGGGCGCCGGGGTATCCAGCCCCCTAAACAATTAGCATAGGGTGCATTCCAGCAGACTAATCGCTGAGTCATGATCGCCATACAGTACATTTAGATTAAAATTATTATACGATTAGAATGCACTCGAAATGTTTAATGAATTATTAATTAAAATTATATCGAAAGTATAATCAGTTAAAATGTCACGTTTCATTCAAAATTGAGCACATCAGTTATTTTATCCAATTTACCAAAAATATCAGATAACAAATATAATTCTTTTTTAGGAAAATCTATAGATCATGAACGAAACAGGACTGACTTTTAAGATGATAATAACAATTACCTGTATCTGTGTCATTTGGTTGAAGGGCAGTCTATTTCGCAGCATATTGCTGAGTGCTTGTTTCGATTGTGTGTTTGCTGGCGGCGCTACGCCCCTGGGACTTACGCCAGCTAAAAGGAAGTTGACAATGTTTAACTTTGGCAACACTATGTACAAGCTATTATAATTAGAGGCCGATATCGGGCGTGCATTTTGCGAGCAGCTAGTCTCTAGAGATGTAGTAATATCTTTTGGTTATTTTTAAGGATATCGATGTACTATGTCGGCATTAGTTTTATCCTTCCTTTTATTCGCCATTTCTTCTTGAAACGCTCTGTTGTACTTGCTATTTTTTAAGCGTCAACATTTTGGACAACAACACACAACAAAAATCAACACACAACAGAAAACAATTTGTTTTTCATCATCTGTCAAGCCACAGTTTGTTTTTTTAATGTTTTTCATTTATCTCAATGTCTGTCATCCGCTCGGTGAAATGACATTGTCGCAAAAGGTAGGTAGGTACTGCCCCGACTGAGTGTTTTGGTTATTTTTTTACGGACTTCGTGCTGCTTTACAATCTGCATATTTTTTTATCGATACCTAAATAAAATAACCAATAGATTTTACCACATCTCTAAAAATTTGCTGCTCGCAAAATGCATGCCCGATAACGGCCTTTAATTAAAATATATCTCCAGCCGTTGTTATGCGAACTTCAGTCTACTAGCGCTCGAATTCTGCAAGGTTCTTCTTCTACTTTGATTTGAAAGACGCCGTATCTCTAGTATAATAATGTACTCTATGACTCCGTATTAAAGGGAAAAGGGAAAATGCGAGAGATGAGATTCGCGATTTCTTAAGAAATAAGTCTCATTGTACGCTATGCAATACTAGCAACGGACGGACATGCGGTGGTGTGTGTGGCACCGGATACCATCCCGCCTGGTTCTGTTAGTCCTTGCCCGAATCACAGAATACATAATAGTACAAGTACAGAAGCATCATTCCGCAACATCATTTAATTAAATAGCGACTCTTGCTACGACTCAATAAGGCGCAATTTAGATCGCACACCGCTACAGCGTCTACAGTTATATTCACCTAGAAGTTTTCTCTCTTTCTATCGCGTAGCTCTCATCTCTTCTGACGCCGTTAGGGTTGTCATCTTTTAAATGAACTGCGTAGCATTATCATAAAAGGAAAGCGATTTTACGTACTATGGTTAAAGAAAATCTTACAATAATATTTGAACATTACTATGATATTTAATAATCTAAGTAGGTGTACCTAGTACGTAAATATGGGAGACATAAAGATAACAAAAGTCAACTTTTGGTAGGTACCTATCCTAAAGTACAGACTACAGATACTTTAAAGGTAGATATCTTAGTTGTTTATCCTTACTTGTCCTATTTAGTTATTTAGAAAACAGTTTTTGTTTGTTGTCATACAACACCTATTAAAAATTATGCTTTCTTACGAAATCAAATTATCATGATAATTAACTTTATTTCGTAAGTAGGTAAGTAATTATTATTTCAATAAATAGTTGGGTGAAGATTATTTACCAAATATTTAAAACAAGTACCTACCTAAGAATAAACGAACTATAAGTATATAAACTAGGTACCTACCTACCTATAAGTAAAGTAGACACGCGTTCTTCTTACCACTTTACTATATTATGAAAAAATGACGAGTAAGCGCGGGAAACGTGCGGTGGTCGCGCTCAGGCGGGCGCGCGGCCCTCGCCCTCGGCCCTCTGCCAGTTGTATCGTGGACGATACGCACAGCGGTAGGTGCTTATCGCGCGACCTTGAGCGAGTGAAGGAGGCCTGCCCGAATCGTCTAACAAAGTTAGTTAATTCCGTCATTGGTCTATTTGGGATTGGAGATATTTTCAAACAAGTTAATTTGTCATTTTGAAGGCAGGGGGTATCACTCCGCGCTTAAAATTTAATATTAGCCTACGCGCGTCTGACTCAGTCGATACATTTAGATAGATAGTAAAAGTTGTTCAGCTTGATGGTCCCTGTCTACCATATTCGGCTTTAGGGGTTATTTTGTAACACGTTGTATATTCTGTGCTAAAGTGTAAGAAGGGGACAAAGTGTCAGACCTGGCGGGTTGTAGTAGTTCTGCCCGGGCGGCGGGAACCACTGCTGCTGCTGCTGCATGAACTGCGGCTGCTGCGCGGGCGCCGCCGCCATGCCGTTGGCGCTGCCGTTGCTGCCCGGGCCGCTGGCGCTGCTCGTCTGATTTACAAACAAAACGCATGATGCTGATGTATAGTCAACAAGTATAAGCAAGCTGGGCTATCACAACATGTCAAACCTCAATTTCAACTTAAATGGTAACACATTAAGGTTTTAAATTAATTAGAGAATGACAATTTTGTATAACTTGATGTGTCGCTGACTTTACAACACAACGCTGTAGGCTGGGTCTAGTTTAGTTTATTACACAGACAATTTCAAAAGTTATTTGTATTTAGGTATTTCTATTGTCTTTTACATCACATGATATTGTAATATAAGGGTTTTATGCGATGTTATTATTATTTAAACACCTGTTTGTTTAACTCACACTGTTTAAACGTGATGTTGTCTCTGTCAAACAATCACACACGACAGAATCACATTTAAACATGTGTTTAGTTAAACAGTGTTTAAAAATCTTTTGTAATAACACGGGAAGTTTAGAGGGGGAAAACTTGTAATAAATTAACAGCGCTTACAGGTGTAGTAACTTTCTGCTTCTTAATCTTTTTACAAGGCGCCGACCGCGTCCTGCCTTTCCCAGCGCCCGTGGGGCTCGAGTCTAAGCTGCCGTTATCCTGTTTGCTGTCGTTTGTCTCCAGATCCTCGGGCGGCAGCGGTAGCGGTTCCAAGTAGTAGGTCAAAGGTTTCACGAGGCTGTGAGTGTGATACTTTAACAATCTGAAAAAAAATATAGATGGTAGAATATGGTATAGGTTATGGTCACTGGAGATTAGTTCAGAATACGTGTCTATTTAAGGACAAACGGACTTTGATAATTTACTGTCTTATCATGTCAAAAAGCCCTAAATACCTAATACCTGAAACAAGGCCGAAAATGGGCCATATCATGGTCATACGTTTCTTACCTGTGCGCATTCTCATAAGTGAGCGGTTTCCTTTCGATCTTGGTGGCGGCAAACCACGCCCAAGAGAGGGGGGCGGGGTTTCTGCCGCCTTCCACCAGCTCCCATGATGACACGCGCTGCTTGTCCGTTAGACGGAGGCCCTGGTATATACAAAGCAACTTTAACATCAAGAATACAAAGAATAGTACCTCCACCCGGCATGGATCTCGAGCGATGAGCGAAAGAAGTCATTTTAGGTCCGATAGCTGATGCGTGCCGATTAGTTCCTTTCCGATTACGTGATTGGCTACTTGCGCGGCGCGGGAGTCGTGATTCGCCCGTGGCCAGTTTCGGTTTACAGGTCCCGAAGTGTACAATGCGCAGAGATCCATACTTTTTCGTCCAGCGCTCAAGTCAAGATCGCACGGATGCTCAAGTTAAGGTTCCGGCACGGATGCCGGAACCTATTTTAAACCAAATTTCTTTTTCCAATGACAAACCAACATACCTGCTTCTTGTCGCTGTCGAACCCTGTAATTTTATTTCCTTTTTGGTCCACTAAGCATCCTAGGGGTTCGCAAGCGATGACCTGCAAAAATAAATTCTATTAATCAAAAAGCAATTCTATCGTTACGTCATTTTACTTCACTAGATTTCACCGTACTTTATTGTAACATGTATGGTTTTATTGTTACAAATAAACAGAGTTTCTGTCGTAGTCATTTTTTTACGTCACGTCACTATTAAGTGAAGAAATTAATCAAATTATGAATACAACACTGGCGAGGGGTGAAATTATAACGAAGGTAAGCTGTTCTACAAAAATGTTAAGATTTGCACAGTGGATCGGTAAGGTGGGACTTCTAAAAGGTAAGCCAATAGGAGTTGGCTTGTATGGATACAATGAAAACCTTCAGGTTAAAAAAAGAGATAAAACATACATTTAAAGTTTCACAACAAACCTCTATGATAGTATTCTTCGACAGCGGTAGCAACTGCCTCACAGCCTGCACGGACGGTCCGTGCCGATCACCAAGCTCCTTCTTCAGTTTCTTCATCAAATTCTGGTAGTGTTTCCGGTTGTTGTCGTCACCTCCGTCGGCGAGTGTCGAGTGTATCAGTGTCGCGAGCATGTCGATCAATGTCGTGAACAGGTTGCTGCGACACAAACTATATTAACGTATTGTAGATACACCGCCCCGGCAGCCATACTAGGCAACAAGTCGTTTGACGCGCCATCAAGCGTGAGTTATGCGCGGCAGAAGGCTTTGAAAATGGGACCAATTTTCGGTTTTGTTTATGCTGCCGAGAAATTTCAAAATTCACATTCCATAAATTACTAAATATGCTGCGGATTGAAAATCTTGAAGAATTCATAGTTTTCATAATTAAATTAACTAACAAAATCAAAATACATAATTTGGAATAAAAATGAGAATATGGTTGGCAAAAGTTATTTACAAATAATTATATAGAAAAGTGTGCTTCTATCAATGTATCCCATGTATAAACAATTTTCCTTTAACTTGTATGACCTTTACCCAAGCATGCGATGCAAGACATTACCCAGTGGTGCAAATAAATGATCATAGTGCAAACCGCTGCTGTTTTATGCTATGTTAATTTGACGAAGAGCCCTTTATGTTAAAGTGTGGTGAACAGGTGACTTTACTTTCTGACTTATGTCTATTTCTGCGAAGTAGTTAGGTACGTGAGTTCGCGATGGTACACACAATGAAGAATGTAAATATAGCACTGCACAAAAACGAAAAATGCTCTTTTCAAGTGCCATTTTATATCTAGCCGCGCAAGTAACGACTTGCTGTGTAGGTTGCGATGTATGTGACAAGCTCAAATACTCCATCTTTGTAAAGCTATTGTAAAGACAAACACAATGTCAAAATGGACTGGATGGAATGGATAAATTAGTAACTTATATTCAACTTATACTCTAACCCACATGCTGTAAAACCGACATGCTAAAATCTCAAGTTTGGGCAAGAGATATTAAATTAAGAGTATAATTTAATATGCCATCATATTAAATTTATTTAATAAAATATAAAAATGATTAAAAAAAAGACACGCAATTGAACATCTTTAAAAATCTGTCACTTTTAGGACAGACAATGTACCTGAAATAAATTAGCTTAAGAGCTGACCGTCTCAATTACCAGACAGCGTGAATTTAGGGCATTATGTTCTTCCAACGAAGGCATATTAAACAGGTGGCAAGACAACCCACCTTTCACTAAGTAAAAGTGTCGAAAACCAGTGAGTAGTTATTTTTAGAATGTATTTGAAGTGTAAATCACACCACACCGTGCTTGATCCTTCACCAATGAATGCAGCAGCCGCCAGACCTAGGGAGTTACCTATTATTGTACGCGTCGACGACTTGGTGTGCGACGAGTTGCGTGAGTAACACAGCCCAATCCGAGATCAGTTGGTAGGATCTCCGTATGGTGTCGAACATCCCGCCCGCCAGCGAGAAGCGCAACTGTAGCGCTTCGGGCGCCGCGTCGTCTTGCCACGTGTCGCTGCACGCGGACCGCTCGTGGTCCCGCGCGTGGGTTAAGTAGTGTTGCAACTGGGCGTGGATGGAACTGAGGAGGCTTTCTTGCTGCAAATATTAAGGACTATTGAAGTAATTGCATTGGACAAACATTAGATATTGAATTTTTAGATTTTAGCATTCACAATGCTATTTTTATATTAAGTTACTTTTTTTTTTTTTTTTTCCAAACATATATAATCATTTTTAAATTTGAGATTTTTGCATTCACAATGCTATTTTTACACAATACTAAATAATATACTAGAAAAAATACGACTCGCACCAGATCAATACTCAGACGGGAATCGAACCCGCGACCTTTGGATATCCGGTCCAATGCTCTGACCGCTGAGCTACCGAGTCACTAGTGACATCGCCGAATTTCCTCTAGTATATCCTACTCTTACGCTGCAAGCCAGCGTTATTTCACCAATGTGAGGAATTACCTCGACATTCAATTGAAATATCTTTCCAGATATTTTGCAATCGATTAAGATGAAATAGCTATATAATTTTTCTAGTATATTATTTAGTATTGTGTAAAAATAGCATTGTGAATGCAAAAATCTCAAATTTAAAAATTATATAGCTATTTCATCTTAATCGATTGCAAAATATCTGGAAAGATATTTCAATTGAATGTCGAGGTAATTCCTCACATTGGTGAAATAACGCTGGCTTGCAGCGTAAGAGTAGGATATACTAGAGGAAATTCGGCGATGTCACTAGTGACTCGGTAGCTCAGCGGTCAGAGCATTGGACCGGATATCCAAAGGTCGCGGGTTCGATTCCCGTCTGAGTATTGATCTGGTGCGAGTCGTATTTTTTCTAGTATATTATTTAGTATTATATATAATCATTTTTTTTATTTCATAAATAGTTTACAAAAAACTTACAAATTAGGGACATTTAAAACATGTTTTAACACTTTTAACAAAATGTAGAATGTAGATGTGTACTTAATATAATTGAAAAAATACTAGAAATAATCGTCTCACCCGTACATCATCATCGACCGTCCCGTCTGAGCTGCTACGGGTGAGTCGATTTTTTCTAGTATTTTTTCAATTATATTAAGTCACTTAAACATTAGATCTTAAAAGTTGCATAAATTAAGGAATATGACTATGGTTATATTATCAGACTTTCAATGTAAGTGTGCAAAATTTAAAGAACATTAACGGGGCGACATAGCATACGTATTACTTCTTTTAGGGCTGATTTTTCAATCCTCAAATAAAAGATATCAGTCAGTTAAATTATTAACCAAATAAATGGCATTAAAAAAATTTGAAAGACAAACGAATGACAAACATTTTCAATTTGGCAGCTTAATATGTCGTCGTTGTTTTGCGAAAACCGAGTAAATAGAAGATTTTGTATTTTGAGTTATGGGCAAATGAAAATTCAGATAAAAATATTTATTATTGTGTCCTATTCGCCGTTATTCGAAGCCTTGGTAAACAGATTGAGAATAGCGAAGCCTTTCCGTTACCGTTCAGCATCATTATTATACTCGTGCTTCGTCCTTAGGATTAGTAACGTTCATGTAATATATTACACAATGTAGTAACGCGTAGGTGACACCACTTCAGCACTATAGTTGAGAAAACTAAGTAGAAAAAAGAAAAACTTTGTATTGGCAACACTGTAGCTTTTATATTTGGCGCCATCTGCAACAAGCTAAAAGGTAAAAGGGCGCCAAACCATCTGTCATGTCATGTCAGATTCCCGCGCTCCTGCACACTTTGCTTCATTCGCATTTGAGTACTCAACCACTTCACACGTTCCCGGTTCTCGCACTACAATCATGTCGAAACGTTCCAGTGAATCTAGTTTAGAGTTTATTGCAAAGAAATTACGTAAATTAGAAAAAGAAGTTAAACGTTCGCGTCGTAAGAATAGTCGATTGTCGTTAAGTTCGTCATCTTCCAGTAGTTCCTCAAGTTCTTCATCGAATTCATCGAGAGCTTCTTCGCCTCATCTTCAGGAAAACCCAAATAGTAAGTACTATAATCTACCTACCCACGATATATATTTTTTTTTCATTTTCCGTGGGTAGGGTTTTTAAACCTTGTTTAAATTGCATCAGAGTAGTCTGAGGGACTAACTCGCAGCAATTATCGTCACAATATACGAAAAATTGTAAGCAAACATGCACAGAGTAGTCTGCGGGACTATCTCGACGCGTGGTATGAAAAAATTGCACCAGAGTAGTTCGAGGGACTAGCTTGCCGCAAATACAGTTTTTTTATTATTTTATTTTACAAAAAATGGTTATACATGCACAGAGTAGTCTGTGGGACTATCTCGACGCCTGGTATTACGAGTAGTCTGAGGGACTAACTCGAAGCAGTGTAATTTGCATCAGCATAATTTGCATTAGAGTAGCCTGTGGGGCTATCTCGTCGCATAGATACTAGACTATCACTAGAGTTCTCTTAAATAAAAAATAATAATTAAAAAAAAAAAAAAAATTTTGTTTTTTGTAGATTTTACCTAATTTTCTTGATTTTATAAACGTGCGGCAACGTTTCCTTTTCTAATTAGTAATAATTTTTTTAGGCCTTGAAGAAAATAAGAACTCTAATAAGAACTCTAAGAAATAATAACTCACACGATAATATAAGCTCCGTAAAGATTTTTCTTTAATTAATTAATAAACCCGATTCAAGTGTCTAAAGTACAAAAATTGTGTAAATCCGGATGAGAATTTGACGTACCAGTGTTATCTTCGCTTAATATTACGTGTGGAGTGATATAATTTATCTGGATGAAATTGGGTACTTACAGCGTACATGAATATTGGATTTCCATTAAATATTAAAAGTAATGAGTAACCACTATAAACTGTTTCGTACAACAAATTACGTGCTGTGATGTGAAACGTATCATTGTAACCACTATAAACCACCAAAGTAAGAAGAACTGACTTCGCAAATATTTCTAACGGCGGTACGTAAACAAACAGTTCGTGTCAGTGAATACTGCCATTTGCGCAACTTTCGCGCTTGTGCTTCGAGCGCACGCGCTATAGTGGCGTGCACACAGTATTGTGCAGTCATTTAGTGAGAAACCGGGCGGCCATCGGTCATTGATAAGACGAGTCAGAAGCGACGTTCATACCGAATACTGATGCATTTTTCTCTGAGAGTGAAAGTGATTTTTATAAGTAATTTGCAATAATAATTGTTTTGATAGATAAAAATGGCGCCTATTCAATTTGTTTGTGGTGGTTGCCGTAGAAAGTACTCAACAACTGAACATTTAAAATGCAATAATTGCTCAAAAATTTATGATCTCGACTGTGCTAATGTATCAGTACAACGCTTTCGTAACACCATGACAAAAGACCATAAAGATCAATGGATTTGTGGCGAATGCAAGAGCAAACAACCAAAATCAAACAATACGAACACACCGGTACGAGCACTATCTGAATGTCCGCTTCAAGAAACTAATACGAGTACCGACAACATAACAGTCCGTAAGTCGAAGTCTAAACAGACTGTTTCGTCGCCTCCTGATTTTGAAGACAGCAGCAGTGCATCATTTACCCATGCACCCTATGATGAAGGTCTTATAACCGCTATTTGCGAAAGAGTTTCAAAGTCAATAAAAATTGAGGTCCCATTAATGTTAACGTCCATACTACAACAGGAACTTGCACCTATTCGAAAAGAACTTCAGGATTTCCGATCATCTCTCGACTTTTTCAACAATAAGTATGAAGAGATGAGAAATGAAATAAAAACTCTCAAAGCTGAAAATGAGTGCTATAAGAAGACCTCAACTAAATTGGAAAACACTGTAAAGGAACTTTCCGAACGCTTGAATAGCACGGAACAATATTTACGTGAAAATAATTTAGAAATACATGGTGTTCCCGAAAACCACAATGAAAACTTAGTAAAGCTCTTGGAACAATGCTCTTCTGTTGTAGGCTCCAAGGTTAAAAACGAAGACATCGTTAGCTGTGTACGAGTAGCTAAGCTGAACAAGCAAAGTAAATTCCCCCGTACAATCATAGCTAAGTTTCGGAACCCTGCATGTCGCGATCAATTCTATTCGGACGTCTACAGATACAACAAAGCAAACCCTAGCTCCAAACTCAACACTTCGTTGCTCGGGATGGCGGGCGACATAAAACCGGTCTATGTATCAGAGCACCTATCTCCGGCAAACAAGAACCTGCATGCAGCAACGAGAAAAAAGGTTAAAGAGCTTAAGTATCAATTTATTTGGGTCCGTGGAGGACGCATCTACGTCAGAAAATCTCCAGATTCTCCACATATTCATATAAGGGACATTGATAGTTTAGATTTAATTCGCTAAATTCCAAAATGTTTAAATATGTTATTTGGCAAATATGTTAATCTTGCAATGGCTCAATCAATTAATATTTATTATCAAAACATTAGAGGCATGAAAAGTAAGTCATTTGATATATATAATTCTATTTTAAGTAATAAGTACGATATCATATGTCTTTCTGAAACGTGGTTGGACGATTCTGTACTTTCATCGGAGTTTTTTGATGACAGATATGTGGTTATACGCAGGGACCGAGATGAAACCTTCTTGAAAAGATTTAATAAACATCATGGTGGTGGTGTCCTAGTAGGTATTTCCAAAAATCTTAACTTTACTGTAAAGACTGATTGGCAATCCGAATTTGTAGAAGATTTATGGATTCAGGTAACCATAAACAAAAATACAATTATTAATCTCTGTATTGTATATTTACCTGAATATTTACCTGTTGAGGAGTTTTCGGATTTCACCAATAGGTGCTCTAATATACTTACCTCATATCCTACTCATATTACGTGTATTATTGGTGACTTTAATTTAGGTAACATTCTGTGGTCGGATGAAACAGGCGCTCCTTTGAACGGCAATTGCGCAAAGTCTGAAATTATTTGTGATTTATTTTATTCAAATAACATCTCGCAGTTAAATGGTATTACTAACCACAATGACAGGATATTGGATTTAGCCATTACCAATAACGTTGATGCGTTCTCGTTCCATCCTACAGTTCCTATAAGCCGTCTTGATGCACACCATCCTCCATTTGAACTTGAATTACTTGGTCACTCTACTCCTTTGCGCCAAAGTGATGTTGAAAGGTTATGTTTTCATAAAACGGACTACGAAGCTTGTATTAGAAAACTCCAGGAAATTAATTGGGAACATTATGCTGACACACTCAATTGTGATGATCTTGTTCAATTCTTTTACAACCAATTATATACAATTATTAATGAACATACTCCACAAAAGAAAGTTCGTACTTCTTGCTATCCTATTTGGTTTTCCAAAGACTTGAAAAGGGTTCTAAGAGATAAAGCCAAGTATCATAGGAAGTATAAACGTTTTGAAAATCCAAGGGACTTCGATAATTTTTCTAGGTTAAGATCACGCGCAAAGATAATGTTGGAGGACTGCTTTAAATTATACATATCTAACATTGAAAATGATCTTACTAAAAATATAAAGTCTTTCTGGAGATACGTAAAAAGTAAGCGAGCCACTAATAACATACCAAACACCATGTATTTTCAAAATCGTAAGGCCACAACAGGTGACGAAATTGTAAATCTCTTTGCCGAATTTTTTTCGTCAGTTTATACTGACAGCAACGCTACAACTTTCACTTGCTACCCAGAGCTTCAACATCATAATACCTGTTTAGGTCATATACAAATACAGCAAGAATCAGTTCTAGCCAAGTTAAAGAACATCAACGTAGCCAAGGGGGCTGGGCCCGATGGTATACCGTCTATATTCATTAGACTTTGTGCCTCTGCGCTTGCTGGACCATTAACTTGTATATTTAATAAATCGCTTGCTGAGGGAATATTTCCATCCTTATGGAAGATTGCTAATATCACTCCGATATATAAATCAGGAGACAAAAAGAATGTTATGAATTACCGACCTATTAGTAAATTAAATTGGTTTGCCAAAATTTTCGAGTCCATTATCTATCTACATCTTTATAACCATGTCAAACCTCTCCTAAGTCATAAACAGCATGGATTTGTTGAGAGTAGGTCTACTGAATCCAATCTGCTAAGCTATACCACTTTTTTGTGTGATTCATTCAACGAGCGCAAGCAAGTTGACGCTATATATACAGATTTTGCGAAAGCTTTTGATCGTGTGAGTCACTCTATCCTTCTTATCAAAGCTGATTATATGGGCATCCACGGAAACTTATTGCGTTGGCTTGCTTCCTATCTCATGAATCGCTCCCAATTGGTAGCGTTGGGCGGTTACGACTCTCTGCCATTCATCCCCAGTTCGGGTGTACCACAGGGACCCAATTTGGGACCACTTCTATTTTTAATATTTATAAATGATCTTCTTAACATCATTGAATGTGACTGCCTTGCCTTCGCTGACGATTTAAAAATCTTTAAGCGTATTACTAGTACTATTGATTGTGAGGTGTTGCAGAAGGATCTAGATGTAGTTTCTAAATGGTGTGAGCACAATGAAATGTCCCTGAACGTTACCAAATGTCAAGTTATTTCTTTTACAAAAAATAAAAACTCCATTCAATTTGATTATCGCATAAGTAACTCTTTATTGAGCCGTGTCCATGCAGTGCGTGACTTAGGAGTATATTTTGACTCATCTTTATCTTTTCGGCCGCATTTTGACCATATTTGCAGTAAAGCGAATCAAATGCTGGGCTTCATAACTCGGAATGCTAGACCCTTTAAAAACATTACTTCATGGATGATTCTATACAACTCGTTGGTAAGATGTTTGCTTGAATACTGTTCTTCGATCTGGTCCCCTATTTATAGCGTTCACATTGACAGAATAGAAGCGGTTCAGCGTAGATTTGTGCGGTCATTATGTATGAAGTGTGGTCTGCGTAAAAAAATTAAAGATTATTCGGACCGTCTTAAGTATTTTGGTATGGTCACTCTGGAGGGTCGAAGGAGGGTGAGAGACTTGTGCTCTCTTCATCGGATTGCCAATGGGTCTGGTGTTGATAGCTGCGGTTTGGTCAAATTATTAAAATTCAAAGTACCGACTCGATCTGTGCGTAAGCCACAATTATTCTGTGTTCCCCTCTACACTAACAATGTTTCCAGAAATAATCCTTTGGATAGAATGTGTTCATATTATAATAACATCTGTTTAAATTATGACATATTTAACTGTAGTATCCTTTCTTTCAAGAAGTTACTGTTGACAGCTTTACAGTCTAATGACTCATCAGTCTCATCACAGTCATCAATTTAAAAAAGAACTTTATACCTACCTTTATTTGATTTTTGTATAAAATATTTTCTTGTTTTTTGTTTTTGTATTTACTTGTATTTTAAACATCTGGGTGTATAAATATTCTCATTTCTATAAATGTTGTGCACAATTGTAATTGGACATAGGCATGCATTAGTTTTAAATATTTTTTCCTTATTGTAAGTAATTTTGTCTGATGTCTGTTATTGTGCCGTTCTAAATAAAATAAAATAAAATAAAATAATGATCAAATTGAAACAATTGATTTGGAGACAATAAGTACTGAAAATAATGAAACACCACAAAATATAGAAATATCAGACATCCCTCATGAAATTGAAACTGGTCCCAATAGTATGATTGAGTCATCCTCTAATGACGACATTATGAACATTTTGGGTGAAGACCCATCGTTGGTCATTGAATATGGGCCTGACATACACAAAGATGTGGCAACAAGATTCGCTCACATAGCGACATCTGGTTTAAAATTAAATAAAGATACACGAAAAGATTTACTAAAAAAATGTTTAGTGCCACAAAATTGTGCGAATATTGCCGCACCGCAACTGAATGCTGAAATAAAAGCCGCAGTACCAGAACAAGTTATCAAACGAGACAAAGCGATTGAATACAGGCAGCGAATGATCGCAGCCGGCATTTCAAGTCTTGCCAAAATTATTTCTGACCAACTTAATAATTCAGACAAGAATACCGAATTACTTAAAGATTTAATGAATGTCGGTAGAATCCTTTGTGACATTCAACACTCTGAATCTGAAGCAAGACGAAATTTCTGTTTGTATTCCTTAAAAAAGGATCTAAAAGACCAGCTGTCACTGACCAAAATTGACAAATATTTGTTCGGAAGCAATTTGGCGGAAACTCTGAAAACTGCAAAAGCAGTCACAAAATCCGGTTCCGATCTCAAGTTAGACACCTCTAAAAAACCGAAGGCATCGACGTCGGCAAACGGACCATATAAGAATTTAAACTGGAAAACGAGGGCTCCAGCTCGCAGGCAGCCGCCGGGCCCGATGACGCCACGTTTCCAGCTGCCAGCAGTGCGCAATCCACTACCACCACTGGCACCTCGCCGCGGGCCATCGTCGATGAACTACTCACAACGGCCAGGAGCGCACCAACGCCAGTAGATACGGTACGTTACGCTGGCAGACTTGCCCTTTTTTATAAGCAGTGGTCGATGATAACATGTGATCGTAACGTTCTATCGTGGGTTCAAGGTTACAAATTAGAATTTGAACAACCAGTTCATCAACCTTACTTACCATCCATAACTAATTTTACTGACTCGGAAAAAACACATGTTAACGAAACAATCAGAAATTTAATTTCTATTGGAGCAATATCTGAGTGTAAACCATGTTCTGATCAATACGTATCTCGTATATTTTTAGTGCCGAAACCAAACGGCAAGAAAAGATTAATTCTGAATTTGAAAAATTTGAACAAATTCATGAAACCACAGCATTTTAAATTAGAGGACATTCGTACTGTTTTAAAACTCATAATTAAAGATTCCTTTATTGCAACTTTAGATTTAAAAGATGCATATTTTTTGATAAAAATTCACCCAGAATCTCGAAAATACCTTCGTTTCTTTTATAACAATAAATTGTATGAATTTAATGTCTTGCCGTTTGGTATCTGTACAGCTCCTTTTATTTTTACGAAACTGTTGAAACCTGTTGTAAAATTGTTACGATCTTGTGGATATATTTCATCAATTTATCTAGATGATTTGTTTTTGTCAGGTAACACTTATTCAGATTGCCTACAAAATGTTGAAATCACTCAGTCTGTGTTAAAAGCATTAGGTTTTATTATCAACGAAGAAAAAAGTGTAAAAGTACCCTCAAAATCATGCCGATATTTAGGTTTCATAATAGACACTCATAAATGGCAAATCACATTACCTCCTGAAAAAAGGAATCGCATTAAGGTAGAAATTGAAAGTCTTATAAAACTTAAACGTTTTAAAATAAGATTATTTGCGCAACTTATAGGTTTATTAATCTCAGCCTGCCCTGCGATTGAATATGGCTGGCTGCATACAAAAGAATTAGAACGATGCAAGTTTCTAAATTTATTAGGCAATAATGATTATGAAAAATACATGACTTTACCACAGTCATTATTGCCTGATTTAAATTGGTGGTTAGGTGTAATTGATCACTCCGTTCATAGAATTAGGAACGATAATTACACTTTAGAAATATTCTCTGACGCCTCAACATCGGGGTGGGGTGCAGCATGTAACGGTCAAACGGCTAGTGGTCGGTGGACTAATAATGAAAAAGAATTTCATATTAATCAACTTGAATTAATAGCTGCTTATTTTGCACTTAAGATTTTTGCAAAAAATTATTACAATTGCCAATTGTTGCTTAGAATAGATAACACGACGGCAGTCAGTTATATAAATCGCATGGGAGGAATCCAGTTTCCTCATCTTACTAAAATCGCAAAAGACATATGGAACTGGTGTGAGTCTAGGAAAATATTTATAGTCGCCTCTTATATTAAATCATCTGAAAATGTTATAGCTGACAGAGAGTCCAGACGAACCCACCCAGACGTAGAATGGGAACTTACAAATTTTGGTTTTCAAAAATTAACAGAGAAATTAGGTATCCCTGATATTGATTTGTTTGCCAATCGTATTAATAAAAAGTGTGATAGGTATGTATCTTTATATCCAGACCCAGAAGCTAGCGCTCTCGATTCTTTTACTTTGAACTGGTCAAGAGATTTCTTCTACGCCTTTCCTCCAGTAGCCATGATTCTTAAATCTCTGAGAAAAATAATATCCGATAAAGCGGAAGGTATAATGGTTGTACCTGATTGGCCATCCCAACCCTGGTACCCTTTATTTTTCAAACTACTTGTTTCAGATATAATAAAGCTTCGCCATTATGATGTTGTGATTCCCTCTTCCAGCAGTCGGAACATGCAACGGCACATTACCCTGGTTGCCGGAGTTTTGTCCGGACGGCACTACTGCAACGCTGTGTCCCAGAGTCCGCATTAGACATCACCATGGCATCTCTGGCCGAAAGTACCTTACAGCAATATGACGTTTGCTTTAAGCGCTGGTATATTTTTTGTATTAAGAATAACATTAACATATACAATCCTTCCATTCCAATAGTCATTAATTTCCTTACACAGATATTTAACGACGGTGGTCAGTATGGTACCATAAATAGCCACAGATCTGCACTGTCTCTAATAGTAGGTAACATATCAGATGATGATAGAATCATAAGATTTTGTAAAGGAGTATATAAATTGAGACCTCCGTTGCCACGTTATAATGTTACTTGGGATCCAAGTAAAGTATTAAGCCATTTGGCAACTCTTTATCCAAACGAAACTTTAAGCCTTGAACAGTTGTCCAAAAAATGCATTACCTTGCTTGCACTCGTTACAGCGCATCGAGTTCAAACATTATCTAAGATTAAATCTGATCAAATCATACACCAAGATGATAAAATAATGATAAAAATTCCTGATTTAATCAAAACGTCAAAAATAGGCAAAAATCAACCCATACTTTATTTACCCTATTTTAATCAACGTTTAGAAATTTGCCCCGCCAAAACACTTTTGGCATATTTAGAAAAAACTAAACACGCATTCGGCATCTCGCCCTGTTAGTGAACAGACGCTTTTTTGTGTTTCTAATTTTATAAGTGGTTTTCAATATTATTTAATATCTGCAATGCTGAATTGTGCTAGTTGTGGTTGTCAATTCACTGAAGGTACTACATGCAGCACTTGTAAACGTCATTATGACTTCCCTTGTTCTGGAATTACGGAAGTCGGCTATCGTAAGCTGGGAGACAGGAAAAATACTTGGAGGTGCCCTAAATGTAAGTCTTCTCCATTACCGTCTCCAACTCCGGGTGTGATCTCACCCCAGCCTTCTCAATTTGATCAGATACAAACACAACTTAACGCGATAGTACTTCAGCTGGCTCCCCTATCATCACTTATTGAAGATATCAAGGTGATCAAGAGTGAGATCAGCGGTCTCAAGGACTCGATAGAAATGGCTCACGCAATTGTGAACGATGTCTCTGGTAAAGTTCAGGGACTGGAATCAAGAGTAACAAAAACCGAAAAAATCGCCAACGAGATTCCTGCTCTTCACGCTGAAATTGCTAGACTTAATCGGGAACTACAGAATAGGGACCAATGGGCCAGATCTAATAACGTTGAAATCCGAGGAATACCCCTAAAGAAGAATGAAAATCTATACGATATTGCTCGAAACATTAGTAATCTATGCAACTTCGAATTTAAAAAAGAAGAAATAAATTATATTGCTCGTATACCCACTCGTATACCGAAAGCTGAAAAATCAATAGTGCTGTCATTCAATAACCGCTACAGGAAGGAAGAGTTGGTAGCATCTGCGCGGAAGAATGCGCAGCTCAACCTAGCTAACCTTGGATTCTCCTCCTCTGGAAGCGTCTATGTTAATGACCACCTGACAACGTACAATAAAGGTTTGTTAGGCAAAGCGCGCGCACTGGCTAAGGAAAAAAACTTCCAATATGTCTGGGTGAAACATTGCAAAATACTGGCTCGAAAATCGGATTCTTCACCTATTATTTCTATAAAATCCGAAGAAGATTTACTAAAGTTGACTTAATCTATAATCTCATAATTCTTGTTAACTCTAAGCTATTATTAGACTTAAGTATTTTTTTAATCATATTTGCATTACGTTGTACGGGAACCACATCATTCGGTAAACTTGTTTATCAATCAACGAGTATTATAATTGTCACTATAAACGAGGGTAATCGCTTTTGTTTACGCGATTTACGCCTAAACGTTCACCTGTTGGATCTTTCGCTCGGATCATATTCGCTTATCACTGCTGCGTCGTCGGCACGTAAATGTTATCTCACGCACTATTATTGTTGCACTATTTTTACACCAGTACCTTACACTTTGAATTTTCGATATTGTTATATATTTTTTTATTTATTAATTATTCACTTTTTATTAGCGGCTTTTGTCTTTGTTTATGCAAGAATCTCAATAATAGTTCTCCAATCTCTCATGTTATTTTTTTTTTTTAAACATTTATAGAGGTTTGATATTTTGGTTGCTACGGTGTGGGTATAATAATTCCTTCGAATATTATTACTACTTCGATTCGCCTAAGTTATTTCTTCGTCACTTTTTACCATGAATAATTTAAATATCTACTACCAAAATGCTCGAGGATTACGCACAAAGACACATATTTTTAAACGTAATTTACTTTTAAAGCAGTATGACATTGTGTCGATTACCGAGACCTGGTTGACGGACGGTTTTAATGATTTGGAGGTTATCGATGATAGGTACACCGTGTGGCGGCGAGACAGGTGTTATTTACGTACTAAACAAAAGTATGGTGGTGGGGTACTCTTGGCGGTGCGTCGCGAACTATCCGCGATAGAACGTCCGGAGTGGAATTCTACTGCGGAGGATTTGTGGGTCACCGTTACTTACAGGTGTAGGGAGCGCAAACTTGTAAAGGTACATTTGTGTGTGTTATATTTATGTGACGAAAAAAGGGGTTATTCGATCAATGCTCAGCTGCAGAATTTCACTGATAAGCTGTCTAATATTGTTAGTTCCTGCCCAAATGATATTTTTATCATAATGGGTGATTTTAATCTTGCTAATATTAATTGGTCAAATGACGGATTGCATTTACAACCCTCAGGCATAACAGGCGAGAGTCAGATATTTTTTTTTGATACTCTGACTGAGTGCAACTTAACTCAATTTAATTCAAGTTATAATATTAATGACAGGCTTTTAGACCTGGTATTCTGTAACACGGATTTAATATCTAACTCATGCTGCGACCCCCTTGTACCAGAAGATAATCACCACAAATCTTTAAATATATGTTTAAATACGAACTTTTCGGAATTACTTGAAACTGCCCCTCGGCGGAAGTATTTGTATAAGTCCGCCGATTATGAAAAAATTAAGTCCTCTTTAAGTAAGATAGACTGGGAAACTCACTTGAATAGTAAATCATTGGACAGCGCCGTATCGTATTTTTATGACCGTCTTTATTCTCTTAGAGACGACTATGTACCTTGTAAGTTAGTAAAGGCTCCTATATATCCACCGTGGTATAGTGCGCCGTTAAAGAAAGTTTTGAAGGAAAAGCTTAAATTACTCATTAAATATCGTAACTATAAAAATAAACATGATTATAACGAGTTTTCTGTATTGAGAAAACGAGCTAAATCTTTAGAGCAGAAATGTTATAGTAACTACATGCAAAAAGTTGAGGACGCGATAGTACATAATCCGAGGTTATTCTGGTCTTATATGAAATCCATTAAAAACAATAGTAACTCTTTACCTGCATCATTATCGTATGAGGGACAGGTGGCTAACTCCGGTAATGAGATTTGTAATCTTTTTGCATCGTATTTTCAATCCACGTTTCTTCCATCAGTAATTCCGGATAATAGTAACGCACCACAGTCACCACCAGTGAACGAAACGTTAGCTCCGGGGCTTACATATGCAATTGGCAACATTTCTATAGACGAGGAGACCGTCTTCAAAATAATTAAGTCACTTGACTTATCCAAGGGTGCCGGACCGGATAGTATTCCATCTTTATTAATTGTAAACTGTGCCAAGGAGTTGACTATACCTCTGTCCATATTATTCCAGCGTTCTATTTCTGAAGGTCTTGTCCCCACTCTATGGAAATCTGCATTTGTCACTCCTATTCACAAAGGTGGTGATAAGTGTAAAGTCAACAACTATCGTCCTATTTCTAAATTATGTTTATTCGCGAAAGTTTTGGAGCGTCTGGTCTATTCACAAGTTTATAATGCGCTATCAAACATTTTCATTCCAGAGCAACATGGATTTCTCAAAAATCGTTCGACTACATCAAATCTACTGTCTTTTACTGATTACGTCTCATCGGGCATGGAGTCTGGGGGTCAGGTCGACTGTATTTTCACCGACTATAGTAAAGCTTTCGATAGAATTGACCATAAGTTACTTCTCCAAAAGCTTCTCGCTGCGGGGATCCACGGAAACCTGTACAGATGGTTTTGTTCATACATACATAACAGAACGCAGGCTGTTGCCATGCACGGTTATACCTCTAACTGGAATGTGGTACCTTCTGGGGTTCCACAGGGGTCCCTTATCGGGCCACTGCTTTTCAATCTGTTTGTTAACCCGGCGTCATTGAGGCAGGGTCAATATGACCCTGCATGTTTTGCATACGGAAAACTGCTTAGAAATAATTGCCACCCACAACTGTCTGTCTCAGTAGCTGCAGCTAAAGATCACCCCTCCCCTTCGCGTATCTCACTTCATTCGTCCATCACCAGCGCAACGAGCAACACGTGTGTGAACCTGCGACAGGGTAATTATGACCCAGCTCAACGGCGACGTTGCTGTTTTGTGCCATATACTTTTTATATATATTTTATATGAAGATCATGTTAGTGTTCGTCGTTCGTTCTTATCTTCCAATGATAGAGAGGTAAGGTAGTATAGATTTTATTTAAGTAAGTATTTGTTAGAAACGATATTGTTTTTTGTTGATATAAGAAAATTAAGAAAAGAGTTACAGTTTTGTTGTATAATTAATAGTCTATAAGAAAAACGAAAAATAAAGATTATTTCACTCATTACCAATGTGTTTTATTGCTGCTACTGATTATAAATACAGTATTTATAATTAATATAAAATTTGAAAAATTTAAAATTATTTTATACTAGGCAAAATTTTAACAATTGTAACCAGGGTCATGATGACCCACCTCAACGTTAGTGTAACTTTTTTCCGCCACAATGACGCCGGGTTAATGACATCGGCGCTTGCTTTGTTCACTCACACTTCTTGCTATATGCTGATGATATGAAAATATTTAAATCAGTTAACAGTGATCTTGATTGTCAGCTCCTGCAACTTGACCTAGACAGACTTGATATTTATTGTAAAAAATTTAAATTGGATTTGAACGTGTCCAAATGTAATAGTATCTCATTTAGTCGCAAAACTTCTACCATTAATTTCCCATATTCGCTTAAAGGAACTGAACTTAAGAAAGTGTATGAAATTCGAGACCTTGGTGTCATTCATGACACTAAATTGACATATGAAAAGCACATCGATCATATAGCCAAAAAAGCCAATCGGTCTCTCGGTTTCATCATTAGATCCTGCTCTCAGTTTTCCAGTGCCAAAATCGCCAAAGTATTGTTTTGCTCACTTGTGCGTAGCCATCTCGAGTATTGCTCACAGATTTGGAACCCACAGTATGGGGTCTATATAAACAGGTTGGAGACTATTCAACGTAAGTTTTTGAGATACTTGCAATTTAAGTGTAAAGGTTATGAGAAAGACTATTTTGAGAGATGCAAAAAACATCATATTTTACCTCTCGTTGAGCGACGAAAAATTGCCGATGTCGTTACACTTGCAAAATTATCACAATCTCTTATTGATTCCTCGCATCTTCTATCACTAATAAATTTCAAAGTTCCAAACAGAAATAGTAGGCACATCAACAACCTTAGTGTTCCGTATTGTGCTACCAACTACAGAAAAAACTCGTTTTTTATCCGATCAGCTGTTACTTTTAATAGAATGGTTGACATATCTGTGCTTGACATTTTTAACTCTAAACCGGAACAATTTAGAAATGTTTTGAGTAAGAAATGGTTTGATGTGGTTTCTTAAGGTTTCCTCTTTTATTTTGTTACCGATTTTTGGTTGTTTTCTAAGTATAATAGCATATTTTTTTTTTTAACTACTTTCTTCCGATCCAAAAATGTATTTAAAATCTATACTTTGTGAATACAAATAAGCTACTTGGTGTTTATATGCGAAAACAAATTAAATGAGTATATTTGTATCATATTTAGTTATGCTATTAGTTATAAATACTGTATGTTTTCCAATGAAAATAAAATAAAATAAAATAAAATAAAATAATTAATGATTAAACGAACTTACCTGTACGTGAAGTTCTATCATAATTATACGATGTGCTTCGTCCGAAGAGATTAGTAACACCCGCCCACCCTGGCTCTACCCCATATTCTTGGAAATATCAAAAGCTTTTCTCTGAACTTAATGAAGCAAAGTGTGCAGGAGCGCGGGAATCTGACATGACATGACAGATGGTTTGGCGCCCTTTTACCTTTTAGCTTGTTGCAGATGGCGCCAAATATAAAAGCTACAGTGTTGCCAATACAAAGTTTTTCTTTTTTCTACTTAGTTTTCTCAACTATAGTGCTGAAGTGGTGTCACCTACGCGTTACTACATTGTGTAATATATTACATGAACGTTACTAATCTCTTCGGACGAAGCACATCGTATAATTATGATAGAACTTCACGTACAGGTAAGTTCGTTTAATCATTAATTATAGGTCTATCTTACTAAATTACGTCACATCCGCATCCGTGTAACGTCATATCTCACCCCACCATGTTCACCAGGCCGCCGCCATTGCGAGTTTCCGCGCTCATTGGCGTCCTTTTTTCGCAACCGTTCACATCTAATCAAACGCTGTTAGCGTTCGAAGTTTAAAAATTTTCCTAAGTAGGTCAAATGCTGTTAGCATTCGAATTTTAAAGTTTTCTAAAGTAGGTCAAACGCTGTTAGCGTTCGTGAAATTCTTAATTCGTAATTTAGATTTTATATTGCATATTTTTGTTGAAAAGTAACATCTTACGATTTATTTTCGTTTATTAAAAATGCATGTGCGTAGAAATTTTAAAACCATACGTAAAATCAGTGTTAGTTGGGTCCGACTCTGTGTCGTCTCCGTTTTCGTCGTCATTCGTCATATTCGATCGCGGAGTAGCAGAGAACGAAGGCGAGGGCATGGATTTACAGTAAATACGACGCAGGATTTGAATTGAATTGAGGTAATCTAACGCCTCGCCATAAGGTCAGTGAAATTTTTCCATATTTTATAATGGTATGATTCTACCCACGATATGTTGAAAAATATTTTCTGTTTCGTTCATGAGTTTTATTCGCTTTTGGCCTATGCGATCTGCTAAAAGGTTATAATTTTGACAAATTTAATGCTTATGAAAATTTTTACGTTACGGAAAACATGTTTCGTAAGATTCCTATTCATTGTTGGTAAAGCTATATTGTGTTGAATGTGAGCTGAGCACACAAATCCTCAATTGTGTTCCTCAAAATATGAGGTAGTGTATGCAGCTTGAATCCTGGCGCCATCCTGGCGCTATCCGGCATTTCGTTCGACTCATAGTTTTACTTGACCAGTGATGAGATTTACCATTGCGCCCTATTTTATTTCGAGATGTTGTTTAGCCGTAGTCGTTTGAACGAGTGTTCAATTATTATAATTTTTTTTTCTTTTTGAGAAAAGCTACTGCTTTGTGATAATGCGTAACGAGGCGCTTTGAACAAAAATAAGTATTCAGGGTTTTGCAAAAGAATGTTGCCTTTATATTGGTTTTTAATAAAAACATTTATACGTTACTATTTATACGTATATATTTATATTACATTTAAACGATATCAATGCGCAAAATTACTCTGGTTCAATTCCCAGTAAAATGAGCGTAGGTACTAATCTTGTCTTGTGTTGTGTATAAATAAAAATGAATGCTTTATATTTGCTTTCTATGCTTTCCAAAACCATTTATTTGATTGTGATGAAACTTGAAGGATCGATTGTCCTGGCCCAAAAAAAAAAAACGTGTTTTAACCTTTGATTGAATTATTGAATAAATGTGTGGTATATTAAGCTTGTTGGGTACAGCTAGTTATTAATAAAATAAATTGTGGTAATAATTTTAAAATAAAAATCTATTTTAAATTGCAATTAGATACTTTCTATTATCATTATACCCCTCGGTTCCAGCTTGTTCCGCAACTGGACCGGGGAAGGTCTATCGGCTGCTCCTGGCACCGTTGACACAAGTTTATGAAAAGTTGTATCTACATAATTTTCTATAATTAAAACATGCTGTCTACTTCCTCTATGGTAGTAATCCCCACATGTTGTGAGTTGTAACAATATTTTTAATATGGATTCATCCGGTCGCTTCTGAGCACCGTTGATTGAGACTTTGATATGAACTCTGGCGGTCACTCCTGATGGATACCGTTAAATAGTAAGATACTTAAGTATCTTACTATTTAACATAAATTCGGTCGCCCTCTGATGGACACCTTCATTATACATATAGTTATGTAATGTCAATAAATATATTTACATTCGATAAACATTTATTATGGTTTTAACATAAATTCGGCCGGTAGCTCCGGAACACCGTCGGTTGATGTTTTGACATAAATTATTTCGGTTTGCTTTTGATGAGCACCGTCCAGGCACCGTCGATATGTACATAGTTTAACTCATTTTATCTTATTATTTTATTTAATTATTCTGTATAAACACTGTCCTTAATCCCTGAGGGAGAGGAACTTAAAAAGGGGATCATCCAAGATATTCCCGTACTTCTAGTGGGCACCACCAATGAATGAATAATAGAAATAAATCTTTATTTACATATCGATTTATATCAATTTACATTTCAATCAAAATAACTTGTTGCCACTGGGCAACAAGTTATTTTGATTGAAATATTTCAATTAATATATTTTCCTGTTATTTAAAATGTGTCTTTATTAAAAATATCGAACCGGGTGCAAAGTCCGGGTGTCGCAAAGAAGGTTCACCAACAGTTGCGTTCTGATGCTTCACTGGCCGCTGCCGTGGCACACTCGATGCGCTCGCTCAGCTCGCGCTTTATTTTGCCGTTTTGTGATCAAAAGGTCAGTTTTAATCTAACCTATTTATTGTGTCCCTTTTGGGCTACACTGTAACCAAAATAACTGTAGCGGATATTATGTTTTGTTTGAACATTTTATATTCATTTGTATTCTTTGAAGACTGATATTGTCTCATGAGACCGATGACAGATCAGATATCCTAGCTCGTTTTAGTTAAGTGGTTACTGCAAGGGTTGTGCCTGTTTTACATTTTAAATTTTATGAAAATTTAAGTCTGATGATGTTGGCTTTATTACAAAGTGCATTGATAGCCGATTTGCCGGGGGCGTGTAATGTTTGTGTACATAGATACATAAAGTGCTAGTTTTTATTTTACTTTGACCACGTTGTTATTTATTATTTATTTAGATATGAATTTAAAAAATCACTTTCACATGTATATGTTTTGTGATGTAAACCCTATTAAATTCGTGGGGGAGTCTCGATTTTACTCAGACCTCGATTGAATCATTCTATATTTTGATTAAAATCATAGCACGGTGTAGGTTGACATTTTGTTATACACCTACTTAAGTACTTGTTGAATATTTCAGTAGAATATGAAAACACTTCTATTTAGCTACCATAACATGTACCATATTCTGGAAATAACTTTAAAATAATACACTTAAGCACTTTGACATTAGTCAGTTGTTGTAAACACTGTCGCTCTGATGTTATATTGGTTGGTGTCTGCTAATAAGTTACTTAAATATTGTTTATTTATGCGGGTGATGATACATGATTTGTCAGATAACAGAGGTAATCTTCTTGGTGGATGATTCCAAAGTATTTATGTGATTTTAATTGTATAATTAAATGCTATTATATTAATTCTAATTATTATTACTATTATTATTGATAATTATGCAACATTTTTGCTATATTGTTAGAAATTCAATTCAAGTTCAAAACAAATATAAAGTTGATGCTGCGTGCAGCTTTTCCGATGGCCATAGAAACCATGACATTTAGAAACTTTAATATTTATTTTATAGATTGATAAAAAAAAAAATAAAAAAAAATAATCATTTACTTACCTTTACCTATAAAAAACGAAACTTTGTTTACAGAAAGTAGACATGTTGGAATAATAAAAGTCATATTTCTTCCCTAAATAATTATTCCTTTCTTTGGTATACAGTACTATCATATTTGTTCTTTTAATACATCTTTTAATTTCATCTATTATATCTATTCTAGTCTTTACCTAGTATTTTGATTCCCAATGTTAATTTTGCGATGATAATTAAAAATGTTACAGTTAAGTGTAGTGGGTACTTACCTAAGTAAGTATCCTTACTTACCTATTATTATTATGTTTTGTTTTTGTTTTGGGCTAACAGAGCTGCTGGGTGTCGACCAATCGAATAGGTACTAAATGTTTTATTAAGTGTAAAAATTCAAATGACATTGTAAATGTTAATTAACATTCGATAGCAATTTATATAACACTAACGTCTGACATTAGTGCTTGTTCTGCCCACACATAAAGTTTTTGTTAGACGCGACACAACAAGATGTCGCAGACAGTGGCGCACACAGACACTCTAGCTAGCTAGTCGACCTAAGTGTGTAACACCAAAGGTAGTTCGCCTACCTTTGGCTTAAATCAGTCGTATAACGTTTATTTTTGGGTAGGTATTTATTGAGTTTCAGTTCGCAGTTTACGATTAAATTAATTTAATCAAGTATTTAATATAAAAGTAATAACTTTGTGACCGCGTTCACAAAGATTTATTTTATTATGATATCCAAATCCAGTTAGGGATTTTATAAAGATTTTTTTTGCAGAGCAAAAGCTCAAAGATTTGGTAAGGTTTGTATCTTGAAGTGAATTAATTGTGCAGCAACTGATATCACATTTGTAATAAAATAATCTGCGAAGAAAACGTTGTTTTGTCCCAGATTATTTTGAAGTAGGCGTTCGACGCGATTTAAGCAGAGATGCACTGTCAACCAGCAGTCATATCAAACGATAACACGACTAAAATATTATGAGTTTAAGTAAAAGATTTATGTGAATTTATTTAAAGCTGATCAGGGAAGGTATTACAACCTCTTAAAACTTGCCAGGTTTATGAATTGCTATAGTTATATCTCTTTCTAGCTGTATACCAAATAAAAGAGATAGATTGATAACCAGTCAGAAAACTGCCAGGAAATAAGAGGTCATAATACGGCCCCTGATCTGATTTGTCAATGGACTTTATTTCAGTTTTAATTATTGTTTTTTTTTTGTATTATTATTATTATTATTTTTTTTTTCTTCCCTTTACTAGTTAAAGAAAGCTTTCTTTTGATCTAAATTAAAATCAATTTTAAGAGAAATAAACTATTTATGATAATTAAGAGTGTCACATTGGCGTCCTGTCCCTGTTCACCAGGCGATAACAAACAATGTCTCAATCTGTTTACCAAGGCTTCGAATAACGGCGAATAGGACACAATAGGAGCGTTTTACCTACCATTAAAACGCATATTGTGTCTGAAGCCTTATTCGAAGCCTACCTTCAAGGGCTGCCTGGTATGCATTTAATGCGCAATAGTTGTAAAGGTATTTTTCAGATTTTGAGACTACAATGAGCGCGGAAACTCGCAATGGCGGCGGCCTGGTGAACATGGTGGGGTAAGATATGACGTTACACGGATGCGGATGTGACGTAATTTAGTAAGATAGACCTATAATAATGATGCTGAACGGTAACGGAAAGGCTTCGCTATTCTCAATCTGTTTACCAAGGCTTCGAATAAGGCTTCAGACACAATATGCGTTTTAATGGTAGGTAAAACGCTCCTATTTAAGAACAGAATAAATTATATTTGTGTTTACGAAACTACTCTAGGTTTCATAATTTGATAAAACTATTTATTATGGTAGTATTTTACGCATATAATTTTAATAAAATCATACTTTAAGGCAAAAAGGTACCTATTTACTTGATTTTCCCTGAAGACTTTTATTTTCGGTTTAATCGGGGATTCTTAAACATAAACAAAACAAACTAATTAAAATAACTTAGTTTATTGCCGATAATACCTATTAAAATAAATAGATTCTAGATTTAGAATGTATTTTTTTTTATAAAAAATAAAATTAAAATATTTACTGAGTTTTCCTTGCCGTGGAAATTTCTATGAATACAACTTACTTTACTGTACAGCTTACTTTATTATTAGCAAAAAAACATTATCTAGGCATTGAAAAATCAGAGTTTAGTAGAATAGTAAAGATTGTCCATCAGCCATTTTTCCCCACTGCTGGAGCACAGGCCTTCCTTATGGGTGGATAAGGAGGACGGGCCATAACCCACCACGCGGGCCCAATGCGGATTGGTGGGTGTTAACGACTGCAAATGCAGCCGGGACCAACGGTTTAACGTGCCTTCTGAAGCACGGAGGAGCTCGAGATAGTAAATCTTTGATCACCCATGATAACCGACCCTTGCAAAAGTTGCAATCGCTGCGCCATCGAGCTCCTCTTAAAGTAGCTAAATTCATAAATTATTGTGAACATGATTTTGTTTACATTCCAGAGGGCCTAGCCAAAGTAACATTGGCAAATCTTCGTTATCGCTTCGCTTTCGAAACATGTATGCGATTGACATAAGGTTTCGTTAACAATCGAATTTTAAAACGTCAAATTCATACATGTTTCGAAGCGAAGCGATAACGAAAATTTGCAAATGTTACTTTGGCTAGGGGGGCTGAATAGCTACCTTCTGATCGTCTTGGTGCCTAAGGCAGGTTAATACTAATGATAGCAGTGGTTCGTTAGCCAGCCGCACGTTGCCGCCGCCGCCGCAGTTGCAGGCCGTCGCGCAGCTGCTCGCGCCCACGCCGCGCTTGCCGCCCCCGCCGCCGCTCGACGACCTGATATACGAACTATGTTGTTACAACACTAATCTTTGCAAAAAAAAGAATCAATGTGTAAATATAAATTTATTAAAAATCCAAGCTGATGGTCTTTAAACACACAAACTCACTGACCGGGATTTCGAACTATCGGTCATTTAAGGCGAGGCCAGTTCACGAAATTTACTCTTTCACTATGTCTTTAGAATAAGGTTGAATATTGCATAACTTTAATTGACGCTTCGTCAGAAATTTGACGAATTTTAGTACATTTTTATTGATTTCTGAAATACTGGATCATTTATTAAAAATGTACTCGGTTATTGTGTTAGATCGATAAAAAAGCTATCCTTTTTGCATAAAAAATCATATCACTGTCGTTGAAAACTACGAAATCTGACGATTTGAAATTTAGTTGTTATAAGTTTTTATGGTGTTATTCAGGATTTTTTTACAGAGTTACCATGCCATTTTTCAATATTCTGTTCGGTTAATTTGCTTCTTTGTTTCTTTTTCAGTCTACAGTAATTTTTGTGAAGTAGAATTTTACATCAGTTCTTCACATTGGAAGTTCAAAAATCAGACTTTTCATCAGATCGTGAACTGGCCTCGCCTTAATAATCGATCTTTCAAGTTTCGGTCTATCGGATATCAACATTTAGAATTTTCGGCATTTTGAAAATAGGTGTTTTTTTGCGTCGATATTTCGGTCGGTGTTATGAATTTAGAGGTAGTTTCTCGATTACTCTATTAGTGAATCCTGTGTTTAGTTTGTGTAAGTTACCCTTTGTAGCTAGGACTCTGGTGGCTCTTGCAATCCCGATGCGATCCGCCGCTGTTTCCGCTGCCGCTTGAACAGTTTCCGCTGCAACCAGCACCCCACCCGCTTTCCAAGATCTTCACAAATAAGATACGGCATTTTTGAAACATCACTTTTACATCAGAAATAGAAAAGATTCATGTAAGTAACACTGAACTAAAATGATTTTTTATGCACAACGGAATAGTGCTTGGTCTTCACCTCACCTGATGTTAAGTGACGATAAGGCCGAAGATGTAAGCGCACTACACTCGGAATCCTCATCACTGAGGAACTGGCTATCTTACCTCTAACTGCCGAAACACAACAACTTTTGAATTGTTGTTAAGGCGTCAGACTTAGGTAAGATGGTGGTAGCTAGCAAGGCGGACTTGAAATAATCCCTACCACCAAAGTGAAAGTGAAAGTGAAATAAGCTTTATTCAAATAAACTTAATTATTAAGTACTTTTAAATCGTCTATATTTTCCTACCACCCGTTCCAGACTTTTTTTACCGAACCGAGTACAAATTGTACCCCCCCTGGGAATCGAACCCGGAACCCCTGCGTCTTAAACGGGTGGACGAACCACTAGACCACAGAGGCGGTTAAGTTGCTTACTTAATCAATTGTTTTATAAGGCAGTTTTTTTTGAAAACATCAGTGGGCAACATTAAAAACATCATGAGTCAACATCATCAAACTCAATGTTTGATGCTATAATAAAAAAATAATAATAATATAAGTATACAACGTTTTGTTACCTGACCCGCTTGTTTGAGCACCCGTCCTTGCACGGCGGGCGGTAGTTTCGCCACCAGGGGCGCCACTAGCCATACTGATTCCGACCACTTGCTCGTGCTCACCACGCTGCGGTCTGTGCCAGTCCTGTCCGAGAAATTCACTATGAGAAGGAGTTTTTTTTAGACTAAAATAAGACTCTTACCGTATTCACAAACATTACTATGTCTCACAGTGGCTACGATACGGACCGGCCACCAATCACACGTAACACGTAAAACAAACGAACCAATCACAGAGCTCTATTTTAACGGAGTGCGTTCGCATAGGCAAGGGTCGTTTGAGTGTTGTTCTTGAATACGGATGTTAGTTGCCTTTTAGATTTCGAAAACTCCAGTCAGCTTAAATACTCCGATATTTTTTTTAAGTTGTAATGCAGTACTTTTCCCTCAAAGTAAAAAAAATAAACAAGACCAAATGGGAGGATAGATCAGAAGGTTTGGTTGGAAACTGAGACATGAGTTAAGCTGTTCGCTTTCAGAAAACTTTTTTTAAGATACTTCTGCTTAGCATCAACGAGCGTTCGAATACTGTCCCTTTGATGTTCAGCCAAGCCACATAGTGGGTTTATCTTCTAGCTTTAATTTTGCATTACTCTGAAACCATGCAGAGTGCAGCTCGCTCTAATCGTCACCTGTCCTCATCAGGCGGCACGCGGCGGTGGTGCCGACTGTTGGAAGACGTTGATCACAGCTCGCGGCATAGTGACCAATTACTACACGCTCAGTTCTGATGAAGAGCTCGGAAAGTGTTTAATCATCAGCTGCAGAGGGCAGCTCGCTCTAATCATCACCTGTCCTTGTCGGGCGGCGGCGGCGCCGGCTGCTGGAACACGTTGATGACGGCGCGCGCCACGGTGTCCAACCAAGCGCTCAGTTCCGATGAACCGCTCGGGAACTGCTTGAACATCAGCTGGAGATCGAGCCAGGACATCCGCAACGACCATTGTTCTAGATTCTTTCGCAGAACAATAAAAACACATAAAAAAGTTTTTCAATTAAGTATTAGAAACGGTTTAAATATTATTACTTCGTAAGAACTATTTTTTATAGCACTAGAAAAAATATCACAAATTATCAAGTGTTTACCTCTAACAGACGAGTGATCATAGTTTTTTGGTCGAGATCGGGATGTGTGTGACTTGCGGAATCAGGGTAGCAAATCATGTGCAGCAATCTAAAAAAGGTCACTCAAATTAAAATCTACAACCATCAAACTAAAACTTGTTTTGCGTAAATAAAAAAATACAAGTACCTTTGTGCCTGTCGCGGCGTTAGCATAGAATCGAGCAGCATATCCGGTTGGTATAGTTCATCGGGATTCTGCAAGCATTTCTGCAGCACCCACTCTTCGGAACAGATCTCGGCGAGCACTCGACGCGCTAGTGACGAGAGCGACTGCGACGAATCTAGCAGCGTCGAGCCGACTCCGCCACATCCCCTGTCATTGCGCATGTCTGTCATTATTATGTCGAATAATTATACAGCCGACAGCAAGTAAAGACGAATTGTAGCAGAATGGACTTAATTACTTTGATTTATGGATGAGATTTGCATCCTACAATAAAGATACAAGGTTATCGCGAAATCCTGATGTCTTCAGCTGGATATCACGTTGTCATCGATATTGAGTAGATGGGAACGGCATTATTTTTACTTGCTGTCGACTGTACATAGATACTTATCTATGTGCTTTGTGACAACACTGACACCATTTTTAATAACCATGGACAACAGTTAGTGCTTTTCAGGATGATATAATTTTATTTAGATTATGGCGGAAGTCAATATTACAAGAATCACTGGCACATTAATAAATGGTTATTTTAATTCAGTTTTAATTCTTTTTAAAATTATATACCTACATACCAATGCAAAACTTTAAAATATACTTTTAGTCTATACGTCATCGGGTTATAACTTTATGTATGACTAATCAATTTAAGATTTATCTTAAACATTAAGAATGACATTGTAATTGGCAATAAAATAATGTTCATTTATTTTATATGCACATAGTGCGTAGTCAGTTATAAATAATGAACAATTTACATTGCGGTTTTATAAATACGAACATTAATTTAAGGTTTTACACACAAAGGAATTCGTAGAAATGAAAGAAGAAGAAACATAAAATAATCCCATAATAACATTAAATGAAAGCTGTAAAATAAAATGTACACACGAAGAGACGAACACAAAGTCACGAGTGCTAAGATTTATGACAAATGTTTGATGAACAGAAAATGGTTGGTTCCATGAAGAGAGCTATGGGTGATGGAATGGCTGTGGTTTTTACAATGCGGATGGAAGATGAAGTTAGTGACATTTTAGAAATTCTATAAGTCTAAAAGTGATAGTAAACTTGTCGCCTGTCTTATTCGAAGTAAGTTTGATATGTAAAACTTCTAAATGCATGACGCACCGCTGCGCTTCAAGATAGTCTTTAAATGAATATTAGTTTTTAGTACAGTCTTGTCAAATCTATCTCCTATATAAATTGACAGTTTGGAAAAGAAGTTTGAAGACCTATGAGTATGGGAACAGCAAAACATATGTATAGAAGCAAAGCGGGTGACTATGGTAGTGAGAGTATGGCTCAGTCCATCGGCCCGGTGAGGGAGGGGTGGTGACGAGTGCAACCGTGTAACTCAATAGTAAAAAAAAACAAACCTAGGAGTTCTATGGCCCCCACTTATCTCTGACTCTACCATCCTAAGAATAAAAAATCGCTGTTTAGAAAGAGTTCATCAATAAATTATTCCAGTACACAATAGTTTTTGCTTTACAACAAAAGTTGTCCTTTTATTTTTTTGTGAAAATAACAAAAAAATCAAAAGAACTCAATTTAATTATTATTAAAAATATTAGACTTATATACACTTTTATACTTTCGCGTTGCATTTTATTGGATTAAAATCACATGTATTAATCGCCTTTAAACTAAACATACCCACACCTACCTTTTCCGGACGTTTCGACCGAGTTGCATTGGCCGTGGCCACGGGGTAATTTAAAGGCAGGCGTTTAAACACTTATGTTATGTTTAAATGCGTGTAATACCTGTGATTTTAATATAACATTAGTCTTGTTTTTGATAAAACCGTATGATTGACGAATGGAACATTGTTTGTAATATCAACACATTACACCCTATCTGACTTCTATAACATGAACTTAAATCATAAAGTTTAAAGTTCAAATTAGCTTGATGACGTCGAATGTACTTACGACATTAGATCAAGTTGCGCGTCCGTAGGCACGGTATCGCTGGTTCCCAGTATATGGGATAGTTCGCATGACTTCTTCCCGCCAGGCTTACCACCGTCTCGAGCCGTCGAATCACCCACCACTGAGATATAAAAAGATGTGTTATATATAACAAATAGTAGATTGTACAACAAGTGCATAGAATGGGTTTTATGTACGAGTTATACACTCTGCTTTTCACTTTGATTGTGAGGAAACTAAACAACAATATTTAAAAAACTGGATTATGTATAAGAATGAAATAACAAGTATATTTAACGGCTCAAACAACGAAATAGCTAAATATCCATGACAGATTGCTGTGCTAAGCAGGATACAAAAAAAAATACGAAGTTTAATTGCGTGTGTGGCTGTTTATCTTACGACCTTTGTCTTAGAGTCTGAGACTTTGACGAAGGTTTTACTTTATGCACTGGAGCATGAAAGGCGATTTTATGCAGCCTATACCCAACATAAAGACGAACTTTACGTGCATGAGCAGTGAAAATGAAATTTATGGAAAGAAACTTGTGAGTACGTACTGAGTATAGCTTTGAGCGTAGCCAGTACGGGTCCCACGCCGATGTTCTTGTGCGCAGCGGCCAGCAGGTGTCTGTCGCAAGACAAGCGCACGCCCGCGGCGCCGCCTCCAGGGCCCGGCGATGTCGACACGGAGTATAACCCTAACAGACAATTGGAAAACACATAATTGATATACTTCTGTATTTGATTATTTCATTATCGAAGAGTAAGGGTCAAGTTTCATTAACCCGGTTTGGAACGCATTTTTTCGTAGCTTTATGTTTTTCTGTCACTCGGAAATACAGTTTACTCAAGGGCTGATAATTACTCACAAATTTTAATGCACTACCTACGGGATAGTGCTCGACCTTCACCTCACCTGATGTTAAGTGACGGTAAGGCCGAAGGCCGCACTACACCCGGAATATTCATCACTGAAGAACTGGCTATCTTACCTCTTACTGCCGAAATACAACAATTTTTAAATTATTGTTATGACGTCAGACTTAGGTAAGATAGTGGTAACTAGCTAGGCGGACTTGAAATAAGCCCTACCACCTCTAACCAAACCGAGTACAAATGTACCCCCTTCTGGGAATCGAATCTGGGACTTCTGTCTTACACGGGTGGGCGAACCACTACACCACAAATGCGGCGCCGTAGACGTTTCACCAGTAGCGAGCTAGCGACTGACCTGGCTGCGGCGTGTCCACGGTCTTGAACAGTCGCAGCAGCAGGTGGCAGGTGAGGCGCGCGCCGGTGTCGGGGGACGGCGCGTTGGCAGGGTTGCCGCTCACACCCGCGCCTCCGCAAGCTTTCACTAGCGATGGTAACGCCGCGTGACGGACGAAGTCCTCCAGCGAGAAGCAGTGGCGAGCTGAACAATTAACCAAACTATAGTAAACATCATGAATAGAATAGAATAGAATTTTATTAGCATTAAATAGGGTTTACAAAAGGTGTTCGTACATCAATTTAAAGTATCTTATACCTATATTTAGCCATTACGATGACATGTAAAAAATGCATGTTTGGTATTGTGAAAACATTTTTATAGATCCGAGTCATCAGAAATGACGTAAGGTGGTAAAATCGTAGCAAGTAACGCCTGTAGCGCATCTCCGCCGCGAAACAGTAACAGCGAAACCGCGTTGGTTCCGCCATGAACTGTCTTCTATCGACGACGATATAATGACGATCACATTTTCGTAGCGGTTCCGCGTTATTATTTTCACGTGAGCCAACTGTCGGAGCCTATCGACCAGAATCGCGCGTGAAAAATCTATGCATTAGAACATGCTGTTCGCATTAGTTTCGCTTGTCGACGTCATGGCGGAACCTACCGCGGTGTTTCGCGGCGGAGGTGTGCTACAGGCGTAAATAATCATAATTATAAAACACAAAAGTATAGAATAATAATACAAGTTTCAAAATATAAGAATCATATTTTGTAGTGTAGCATTACAAAAAGCAATCGGTTGTCCTTTGAATAACATTGTTAGGGTATGGCCACATCTGCCGAAGTTTCGTTCGAGATTACGTCGCGGAAATATATGTACCATGGGCAATAGCGTCTCTTACTTAACCACTCCTAAGGTTAAAATCGCTTGCACGCCGCGCCGTCACAACATACGTTTAATTCGTGCAGGAGCGATAAGCGCGCACACGAATTTTGTTGCCAACTGGTTAAGACTCCGTAGCGATTTTGCCGCTGACTGCCGCTCTCTCGCTCACCTATTTCATGTTTTCCCAAGATTTTTTAAATCTGAGTGCGTAAATGAAAAATGCGTTTCGGCCACTGTTCGCAATATAAGATTACGGACATTTCAACATACATTTAAGTTTCGAGTTGCTGAAGTACAAAAAGTTATCTTATTTGCCAGTTCAAATAAAACTATAACTTTTGTCCTTTAGCAACAAAAAACTGAAATATATTTAAAAATGTCTGTAATCTTATATTGCGAAAAGTAGCCGAGACACATTTTTTAATTGCGCACTCAGATTTAAGAAATCTTGTGAAAACTTGAAATGTGCGAGCGAGAGAGCTGCAGACAGCGGGCTTTTAAGGGACGCTGTTGGTCATAGTGCGATCGCGGCCGAACGCTTGGCGCTGTACTTTACGCGGGTGAGTGCTTTAATACGCACCGACAAGTATACAAGTGAAGACGGCCAACGCATCATGGGCCGCCGCGTCATGTAGATCTCTATGGTGTAGCAGATCAGGATATAACGGTGGCGGCGCGGCGTGAGGTGCTTGGGGATAGTGTTGCGCCCCACAGAGCGCTACTAGCGCCCCCAGCCACTCCGCGGCGAGACCGCTACACCACGCTGTCATCTCCGCGCATAGTACGCCTAGCTCGTTCACGCTATACGGATGACATGATGTTAAAACCAAATAACCATTTTTAGAATCTTAGAAACTATATTTACAAGAAATGTTTCCCACAAAAATACTTTTAAGACTTAGTTTTATGCGACCATTAAATGTGTACTGTAAATATGATCTGTGGACCTACCATGAGTTGCTAACTGTTTACGTTACTAACGTTTTGTCTCTTTCACTCGCACTGACTGTGAGCAATATATCCGATAGTTTACGGTAACGTAAACAGTTTGCATCAACTCATGGTAGGGCCAAAGGTCTAAATTAACTAAACCACTGATAAACGCAACATACAAAATCACACAAAGACGTTTAGAAAAGACATTGGTGTGTATGTTAAACATAAAAAAATCTGCGGCGAATTCAAAACATCTTCCTTTTTTTTAATCGGTTTGGTTTGGTTCAATATTGTTTAATAAGGCCGTAAGGCTGCCTGTCTATTGACGCGGAGCGAGGCGGACGGAGCAGAGAAACGAGGAAATATTAACCAATAGGAATGCATAAAATCTCCGCTCCGCAATCCTATTGGTTAATATTTCCTCGTTTCTCCGCTTCGCCGCGTAGCCTCGCTCTGCGTCAATGGACAGGCAGCATGTCTTAAATTCGATATTATACAATAACTTACCGATCGTTGTCCACCTCTCGGCAGACTGCTAGCATGGCCGAGCATACAAAACTGTATCTATTAGCCGGCGACTCCGCCACTTGGCGGGCCCAAGCTATTTCTATTTTACCTGCAGAGAAAACACATCCAAGATAATATATTTATTTCGAGGATACAATAATGATTGTTTATAAATTCATTAAAATTCAAACCTTTCCGAGGGTTAGTGAAAAATTCACTTAGGAACTGTGGATTGTAGGGGTAGTTGGAGGGCGTTGGTTGCAACGGTGAGTAGAGAGCTTGCCTGCAACAATAGATGCAGGTCTCAGTTATTGGGATTATAAAGTAGCCGGAGCCGGCACGTAACTTGAGTGAATGGGAAACGCACATAAGAACATTAAGACACTTTAGGACGAATAAATGTTAGTTTAGAGACGCGCAACCTATGTAATTGGCATGAAACCCCTGCGCGCTGATCACTGATTAGACCTAAAAGAGACATCTGCGCACCTCTCACTATGTGTTCAAAATCGGTGCATGTGAAAAAAAATTATTTATTATTTGCGTAATAATTATGTTATTTAAAACCCCATTTTGAAAGTAAGTACTTCATATTTTCGAGGGTCAAATTAATGACTGACCGACCGACCGAAACATTGTCTTGTTCACCCGCGCCACCCCGCGCGCGCTCGAGTCGCCACGAATGCACTCGTGCCGCGCCTTTGATGTGCCGGTCGGATCGACGCGTCGCCTCGAGCCATTACACACGGCGCGTACGCGTGTAGGTCGTGGCGCGACTTGTGATGACACGCGCCGTGAGAAGCCAGCTTAAATGTATCACTACATAACGTGAGTTACTTGATCTTGGGATAGGCGTTGGCGAATGTGTCTGCGTGCGGCGCGTGGCAGAGGTGCGCGGCGGCCTTGTACAAGTCGTGCAGTTGCGCGAGCACGCAGCGCTCGGCCGACCCGCAGTCGCCTGGGTTCACCACGCACTTCACCAGCCGGCACAGTTGCTCGAACACAGCCGATGTCTGCTCAACGCACACTGCGGAACGATCGCTGTTTAAAGCTAACCGCTCGCGCGTATTGCGTCTCGGCAACCACTGCGCGCTCTCTCGATGTCAACCTCTCAGCTTGTCGTCTCGCGACCGCGCAGTGGTTGAGACGCAAGACGCGCGCGCGGTGATGTCGTGGCCGAGAGAACGCCCGCACATCGAGCCACTGGTCGTGGCCACTAAACACGACCACAAGCTGTGGACGAGTTTTTTCATAAATTTTGTATGGTATCGGCGCTCGGCGCAAACCGAGCGTTCGAATGGCCGCGTTCGAGCCACAAGCTGCGGGAGTCACCCGCGCTCGCTACTTGTGGCCGCGTTTGTCGCTCGCATGGCGCGTACACTTGGCCACAGCTAGCCGGCTTCTTCCCGGCGGCCACTAAGGCCGCGTTTCGAATCACGCCAACAGCACTGTTAGCGTATAATCCATTAAATGAAGTAGGTACACAAATACCCTATTTGTGTAATATTTTGTGACTATTTAATTTGGTCGGATTCGCGCTAACAGCGCTATCAGCGTGATTCAGAACGCGGCCTAAGCCACTAGCGGCTGCAATTTGTGGCTGCGATTTGTGGCTGCGTCTAGTGGCTTGACTAGTGGCTCAATGTGCGGAGTGTCGTTAGGGTCAAGATACCGAAATGAGGCGCAACGGCACGCAGTTTGAGCGTTCAATCGATTTTAAGCTTTATCTCCAATAGGTATCGTATAGAATCCAATTTAATATCTCGGCTCGAAATCGGATCCTGTAGAAGTTTCCGACACCACTATGGACATATCCGAAGTCCAATTTATTAATCATATAATTAAGTAAAAATAAAATAAACAAAAAAATGACAATGCCCGTTGGTCAAACATTGGTTCCTAATACTTGGACAATGTCTATATGTTTCTATTATTGACGTAAAACTACATATTAATAAAGATAGATTAAACCATATAGATAGATACTCACGCAATAGACACGAATGATACCGCCGTAGCGCTCCTACGGTGTATAGAGCGAGTGCTGAAGTATACGCGCGGGGGGCAGCAAGGCCACTGCTCAGGGCGCCGCGCGTTATCAAAGCGCCTTCCACTTCTGATAGCTCTTTGAGGATCTACAAAGCGCAAACGGAACATTAACACAAATTTTTTCCAAAGTGAAAAAATAAAAAAAAAAACTATCGGTTAGCTGAGCGCACAAAAGTTTTCAACCACTCAAGAAACTGCTCATTCATATACACGTCGGTAAATACCTATATACAAGTCTCTATGAGTCCGTGCACGTTGAGTGCTATCTCCATAAGGTAGAGTGCAAAGGCCACGTGTTCCGGTTGTGGTAGATACGTAGTAGCACCCGCCGCATACGCCGCTAGGGCTTCAACCACTCAAGAAACTGCTTATTCATATACACGTCGGTAAATACCTGTATACAAGTCTCTATGAGTCCGTGCACGTTGAGTGCTATCTCCATAAGGTAGAGTGCAAAGGCCACGTGTTCCGGTTGTGGTAGATACGTAGTAGCACCCGCCGCATACGCCGCTAGGGCTTCAACCACTCAAGAAACTGCTTATTCATATACACGTCGGCAAATACCTGTATACAAGTCTCTATGAGTCCGTGCACGTTGAGCGCTATTTCCATAAGGCCGAGCGCAAAGGCCACGTGTTCCGGTTGTGGTAGATACGTGGTAGCGCCCGCCGCATACGCCGCTAGGGCTTCAACCACTCAAGAAACTGCTTATTCATATACACGTCGGTAAATACCTGTATACAAGTCTCTATGAGTCCGTGCACGTTGAGTGCTATTTCCATAAGGTAGAGTGCAAAGGCCACGTGTTCCGGTTGTGGTAGATACGTGGTAGCGCCCGCCGCATACGCAGCTAGGGCTTCAACCACTCAAGAAACTGCTTATCCATATACACGTCGGTAAATACCTGTATACAAGTCTCTATGAGTCCGTGCACGTTGAGTGCTATCTCCATAAGGTCGAGTGCAACGGCCACGTGTTCCGGTTGTGGTAGATACGTAGTAGCACCCGCCGCATACGCCGCTAGGGCTTCAACCACTCAAGAAACTGCTTATTCATATACACGTCGGCAAATACCTGTATACAAGTCTCTATGAGTCCGTGCACGTTGAGCGCTATTTCCATAAGGCCGAGCGCAAAGGCCACGTGTTCCGGTTGTGGTAGATACGTGGTAGCGCCCGCCGCATACGCCGCTAGGGCTTCAACCACTCAAGAAACTGATTATTCATATACACGTCGGTAAATACCTGTATACAAGTCTCTATGAGTCCGTGCACGTTGAGGGCTATCTCCATAAGGTCGAGTGCAAAGGCCACGTGTTCCGGTTGTGGTAGATACGTGGTAGCGCCTGCCGCGTACGCCGCTAGGGCTTCGCACACCGCCCCGCCTACCGCCCACGACACCGCGCCTTGTTCGTACATTGACATCGCCTACGAAAATTATACAGGGTTAAGCTGGATTCATGCTAGATCAGGCAGTGCCCTGTCCGGGTTCCAAGCTACGTTAGTCGCGTCAACGTTATGTATGGGATAGCAGTGTTCATTGAGCTTCGGTTGCCGCTCGTCTTCTGAAGCCACGGGGCTCAAAACAGTGATGTACAAAACTCGAGTCGTCGAGTTCTACTTTTGAAGACTCGACTCGGATTGGCAGGACTGGGTGAGCTCGGTAGGCTCGTAAGTCCGAGCTTAGCCGAGAAACGAGCTCTCTGAGCCACGCTTCGAGGCTTCAAAAGAGTTTCAAGCCTGCAAAAGAGCTCGAACCTATCAAAAGAGCTCGAGCCTTCAAAAAAGCTCGAGTCTTAATATGAACGCGAGCCTCATAAAAAGCTTAAGAGTTTATATTTATGACTTTAATAACTCACCGTAAATAATAATATTAACCATAATATTATTTATGGAGATATTAAAGCCGAGCCTATCGAGCTCACAGAGCCCTGAAAATCTGACTCTAGTCTCCAAAATTAGAACTCAAAAAGATGAATGTCTTATGTTATAAAGAGCATCGTAGATGCTTAATCTATTGTGCTTTAGCTCTACTTATCTTCATTCATCAGCAGCCCATCACAACTAGTGCGCCGAAAAAGACTCGAGCCGTAAAAAAGCCTCGAGATCGACCGAGCTCTTAAAAAGGCTCGAGCCGTGAAAATGGCTCGAAATCGACCGAGCTCTGAAAAAGGCTCGAGCTCTGAAAAAGACTTCCCAGTCGTCAAGCTTCATACAAACGAGGCGAGCCCTGTAAAACGACGCCGAGCTCTAGACAAAAGGACTCGGAGGACTCGAGTCTTGTACATCACTAGCTCAAAATGCATTGGTCTTTATAAAGAATATTAGAGCGACCAACGTAGCTTGGGCCCCGGATACGGCACGGCCTGGGGCCTTACCGGCTAACTTATCGAACTTCGGCGTGTATGCCGACCTTCAACTTGAAACAGAGAAATCAAAGAAAGGAATTTCGTATTGTACTATTTGTCGAAGTTATTTGGAAGATATCGATGTTTGTATGACATCATGAATTTGGTTTCGCCATTTTGGCCCAATTAGGGCTCTATATATCTGTTTTAATTTAAAACCCGGCAGACTTTCCGAAGTTTAATGCGTGAGCCGGTACGGCCCCTGGTCTAGCATGAATCCAGCTTTATTTCTTACCACAATAAAAGTCGGTCACACTAGACTATAAAACAAATTCAAACAGATTTATAACTAAGTTTAGAAAATATAGTTCAGTTATCTTCGCCCATATATTCGGAAGTTTAGAATAAATGTAATTTTTATTTTAATATGAAATGGCTTTGAAATCTGGCAAACTTAAGTTACTTTTAAGTAACATCCAAACCTACATAGATTTTAAAAGATTTGTATGTTTTGTATCATACAGATAACAAATACCTGAAACTTGTGAGTCACAGCTTCAAAATTGAACTCGTTGCGAGAGTGCTTCTTTATTTTGCCGCCTTCCGCCACATCGATAGAGAATTTCTTGGAGAATAATTTACAGATTTCTGTGGGAAAAACATAATAATAAATAATACTTCATCGTAGAGTCAGATCATCAGATCAGGGTCAAGTCTGCTAATGTTTTCGTCAAAATTGTAGTTCAATGGTGTTGGAATGGTAATGCTTTTTGACACAATTCTTGTTTCTTAAACCCAAAACTGAAACACATTGTGTCTCGATTTTGGGTTTAAGAAACAAGAACTGTGTCAAAAAGCATTACCATTCCAACACCATTGAACTACAATTTTGACGAAAACATTAGCAGACTTGACCCCCAGGTCGATTGTTATACATCATAATCTTTATTTGCAAACATCATCTACTGTCACTCACACACAGCTCGCTGAGCTATGTAAACAAACAGTGATGATATTTGTTAGATTATACTGGCTTAGCATGCAGGGTTATTTGTAAAAGACTAACAACCTCGCAGGAGTTGATTACTAACATCATTAACAACGTTTGTTTCTACGACTTTTTCCGAAAAAGAAAAAAAAACCGACTTTCTATACAAGCGTCCGAACAGCTGATCGAGTTTGGATGAACGTTGTTGGTTTGTGTTTTTTTCGAAAATTAAAAAACCAACGTTGTTGTTTATGATGTTAGAAATCCACTCATGCGACGTTGTTGGTGTTTTACAAATAACCTTCGAGGCTTCGATCAAGAATACCCTAGTCAGTCAGTCTCAAAAACGGCACCTCGAAATAGCCCCCCACTTTCAAACTTGGAGCTTATTTACAAAGTATACTCTTCTTTGTTCTTTACTATTTAAAGTTAAAAAAAATATCATATAGGGATTCAAATTTCAAAATTTCGAATAGCTTTTTGTTTTGTCTTTCGGTGCCACATTTGCGTGCTGTTTTAGTTCGTGAAGCGTTATCTAGGATATTCTTTATCGAAGCAAATAACTAAATTGTATTATTATAGCCCACCTTTGGTCATCTTCTTGACGGCGTGCTTGGCGTCGTCGCGCTGCCGGCCGACGCCGTACAGCAGGATGTGTCGCTGGTTGGCGTCGTGCGGCGTGTGTTCGGGCTCGGCGGGCGGCAGCGGGAAGTGCATCGTGTAGTTGTAGTGCCGAGACACTGACGCGGGCGCCGCGCATGCGCTCGACGGACCTGCGCTTGTGGTGCGGATACCTAGGCGCGGAAATGTAAATAGGGATGTTGACTAATGAATAAAATAACGAAATACTAATAAAAATCGTAAACATATTAAACTTTTAGAGTAGCTTGTATACCTCTTGGTTTTATATTTTGCATATTATTTGTTTTATGACCCTTCAAAGTTGGGTGGACAAGTCCATTTAAAAAGTATACAATTTATTAAAATAAATGATACCTTTAATTAGTCCGTAAAATGTATAGCAAATTTGTCGAAGAAACCATTTTGATAAACACAATATTTAATATAGCTGCTGAACAAATTTCCTATGCGTTGCATACAAACTAGCACGGCGTGACGTCATAACGTGCAAGCCATTAGTATGGAGCGTTTTTGATCGAGTCCATTTGTGTGCATTTCACACTGTGATATCTCGGGCAGTTTTCATGCTAGCGAATTAATTCTTTTACCAATGTTTCTTTTTTTGAGAGGTAATTTATGTAACATAAAATAAAAAAAATAGTCAACATCCCTATTAAAAGTGAAGAGAATAATTCGCATGAACAAAACAGGGATAGGTGCAAGCGACATTAGATTTTAAGAATACCTGCCCCCCTACTCAAACTGCTGTTCTACTATAATTAACGCTAGAAGAATAGAAATACAATGTATGACATAAGCTAACGCTTGTCCATCAGCTAATTTTAATGTCCCCACTGCTGGGGCACAGGCCTTCCTTATGGGCGGATAAGGAGGACGGGCTAACCCACCACACGAGCCCAATGCGGATTGGTGGGTGTTAACGTCGGAAAATGCAGCCGGGACCAACGGCTTAACGTGCCTTCCGAAGCACGTGGAGCTCGAGATAATAAATTTTTGGTCACCTATCCCATGACCGACCCTTGCGAAAGTTGCTTAAGGTGGTACGATGAGCTCAGTAGCGCCACCAATGGAAATAAATCATTTACGTTGTATCAAGGGCTTAGAATAAAAGTTTTGGATATTTTGCCCAAATAGAAGAGTAAAGTGCAATTTTTAAATATTTTTTCATGGCCTCAAATATAAACAATAGGTTATGAATGTCGATATTGCTTAATGTGGCCACTTTTGGCACTAGTGACATGCACGACTTATTGCTTAAGTTTGAGTTCTTGAAACTATATTCAGAAAATGCATTTTAGTCTTTTATTTGCGCAAAATCATCAAAACTTTTAATCTAAGCCCTTGATAAACGTAATTGTTTTATTTCCATAGGTGGCGCTACAGAGTTCATCGAACCACTTTAACCGCCGTAATCTCTGGGCCAGACACTAAACCACTGCGCCACCGAGCTCCTCACGACGCTAACGCTTAGCTCCTGTCAATCCCAAACATTATCATTCTATTCTACTAGCGTTAATTTTAGTAGAATGGCCATTTGAGTAGGCCCTATGTAAAGAAATATTCGCAGCTGGCCTGTGATGTGACTCAAAATCGTAAGTAGTTGATATTCAAGGCATATTTTTATTTTATTTTGATAATATAACAAGATAATTAAACACTATAAGGAATAGACAAAATTTACCTGGTACAGACATTGGTCCCATAGCCATGGACGGAATACCCGGAATACTCATCCCACTTGGTCCCATCATTGGTGAAGTTACACTGAAAACAGTACTCTGATTAGTATGTATTTACCTAACTAGTGGCTCTGTGTACTGTAGAACTTGCTACATATCTTCGCCATTTTGGATAATTTCACAAAATTGAATCGATAAAAAAATCTTTAAAATTATTGAACCAGCTCACAAAATTTCACGAGAATCGATTGAGAAATGCGACCTGTGGCCCTACCATGAGTTGTTACGTTACCGTAAACTATCGTTTTGTCTCTTTCACTCGCACTGACTGCGAGCAGTATATCCGGTAACGTAAACAGCTGTTTGCATCAACTCATGGTAGGACCACTGTAGAGAAAAGCCAGACAGACATACGAAAGCATTTTTTTGCCCAAGCTGAAACAGAGTATTCGCTCGGTCTATATATAGTTTCTCCTTTTATAGAGAAACTGACTGACTGATAAATCAGCGCACAGCATAAACTATTGGGTCTAGGAACTTGAAAATTTGCACATCCTTCTACATGTCGTCGGTATCGTCGTTCTGATCTGATATACCCTTGCTCAGTACAGGGTTGACTACTTAGTCAACACTTATTATTTCATATATAAACTCTTTCGCCGGGCATTGAGCCAGTTCGCCTCAGACGTCTTTACGAGTCGGAATTCGATATTTCAATTTCCAAACCAATTTCCAAATCAATAATATTGTACTTCAAATTGTACCTTCAGATTTCCCACGTAATAGTTCGTTAGTATAAGTGGTCATTCATGAAACAACTTCTCACCTGTGTGAAGGTTCCCCAGGATCTTTCGGACTGTCCGGGGCGTCCATCGAGTTCTGTTGGTCCACTTTGATATGTTGCAGAAGCTTATCTAAGTCGTCGTCAATCTTGGAATCATCTAAATCCATCCGTACATTTTCCTATAAAACGAAAACGTAGTGAATCTTACCTTTTTTATTTTATTTAATTATAAAAAGATATTGCTTGGCCTTCACCTCAGAAGGACGAAAGTGGAAGCGCACACCCGGAATCCTCATCAATGAGGAACTGGCTATCTTACCACTAACTGCCGGAACACAACAATTTTTAAATTGTTGTTATGGCGTCAGACTTAGGTAAGATGGTGGGTAGCTAGCCAAGCGGACTTGAAATAAGCCCTACCACCAACCAAACCTAGTACAAATTGTACACCCCTGGGAATCGAACCCGGGACCCCTTCGTCTTACACGGGTGGGCGAACCACTAGACCACAGGGGCGGTTAAATTCTTCTTTCATCTTGTTCGTACCATAGATTACAAGTATTACAACTATCAGACAGTCGATACTCACCTCCATTTTAGGCGGTTTGAGATCTATTCCTGCGAATATATCGTCGTCCATATTATGGTTAGTTCCAGTACTATTCGCTGGTGGCGCCACTGTGTGACCGCTTCCGGTATTTCCCGTGGAGGTTGGTTCCGTAGGAGATATTAGGTCGCCTGTACATAAACGTTATATCAGTATACATAAAAGCCTTTAGCATCCTTTGGCAGGCAAGTTTTTATAGAGGGAAAAAGTTTTACCTCTAGAGATGAGAGTGCACATGTAAGCGTCATGAGAAAACACATCTCGCCTTATGAGTTCGCCAAAAAGGTGAACTAAGTTAGCAAACTGTTGCCTGTTGCCTGGTGGGGCATTGGGGCTTTCATCTGAAATACAAGTTTATCTGTAAAATCTGTTTATTCTTACTTGACCTATTTACGGCCGATTTTAATAAATTTTCCTCAGTAAGAGATAGGCTTACTAAAGATTTGTTGCCTAGATATTTCTGTTAAATGACGGCAAATAACAACAGTTGCCTAGTACTAGATCCATCCATAGTAGGCCTATCCCTTACCAAGGCTATGTCACTCCGCGCGCGAGTATGAAGCGCTCGGCGTCCTCTGAGAGGACAAATGTCATACGATAGAAAAGATCAGACCTACGCGATAGAAAGTGAGGCAAATACTAAGTGAATGTTTTAGAGCAAAGGGAGAGCTGTGCGACCTGAATTGCTCTTTATTGTGTCGGAGCAAGAGTCGCAATTTATTTAAACGATTTTGCGGAGTGCAACTTCTGTAAGATCTATCTGTGCCCTTACTGAAGATAGATTATTAAAATCGACCGATAGTAAACAGCTTTTGACAGTTGTCATACGTCTTTTAAATTCAAATCGTTATTTAATATGTTGCCTTATAAATTAAATTGTCATGAATAATTAAAAAATTAAAAAAAATTATGTGAGGAAAACCATTTGTTGCATTTTGTAATGCATATTTCAAATGATTCATCAACGCCCTAGCGGTCTCCGACGACCGGACAACATTAGAAAATCTATTGTGTTTCGTTTACCGGGCGTCGTCGATGAGTTAAGAGTTGTGTGAAGATTTTTTACCAAATAGGACAAGTAAAGATAGATACTACAGGACTATACTTTATTCTGCGTAACGTGTGTAATAGATACTTTCAAAAACGTAAACACTAAAAACTAGTTACCTAGAACGGGCGCATCACTGTCCAAGAATCGGAGCAAGAGGTTCTGAAAGATGGGTGGTCCACTGTAAAGGCCGGTACCAGAACTTACAGACTCCTTGTCGTCGGAACCTGAAACACAACGGCTGATACTAACAGCACAACAGCAGTTTCAATAAGGATCAGTTGCTGTTAAGACACATTTTGCTGAAGTTTGTAGCTGAGTTGCTGAAGTACAAAAAGTTATCGTTTTTGCCAGTTCAAATAACTGTTAGAAACGACAACTTTTTGTACTTTAGCAACAAAAAACTTAAATATATTTAAAAATGTCCGTAATCTTATATTGCGAAAAGTGGCCGAGACACATTTTTCAATTACGGACTCAGATTTAAGAAACATTGAGAAAACATAAAATGTGCAAGCGAGAGAGCGGCAATCAGCGGCATAATGTGTACGGACTCTTATTGCTTAATCGAAGAGGCTTCAACTTAAGCTCAATTTGCGTAACACAATGCGGAATTTGAGCTTGACGCAATACTCAACGATATGAACAATGTACATAAAGTGGTGGCTAGATAATTAAGGGCACCAGTTGATTTTCATACAAACGAAGTAACTTTGAAGCCTTGGTTCTCCGCCAAGGATTGACCTATCTGAAGATGGCCATCTAGGAAGTGAATGGAGGAAATCTCGTTTGTATAAAAATCGACTGGTGTCCTTAAATCTGACCATCACTGTATATGCGTAGAGCAAAGATTTGGCCTCGAGGGGCAGAGAGCGGTAGTAAGCTACCGCTCTCCCTTTCCAAATGGTCACCTTTCAAGTGAGCAAAGTAATGTTATGAAAGGAGATTCCTATTCCTATGGAAAAGTTGGCCGCAAATAAGCAAAAATTGATTTTTTTTTGGCATTTTTTATAATTATTTTAATGCATACCTGCTGGACCTCGCCCTTCACACCGTCCCCTCGCACAGTACGCGCTCTACTGCGAGCACCCACACTCATGACATACACGAGTATAACATCAGCAGTTGTATGGTATAGTTACCGGTGGCGTGGTGTTCATGGTGGTGATGCAGCAGCTGCTGCTGCCTCTTGTCCAGCAGGGCGGCGGCGGCTTGCGCTCGGTGCTCGCCGAACCTCGCGCCGCACACCGCCCACTCGCACAGAACGCGCACTACTGCGTACGAGCACGCCCACTCCTAATATTAGGATATACAGGATGATTTTAAAGTCACGTGACAAACTAAAAAGGTGTGTTCAGTTCAGCCATAAAACTGAACTACTTTATTCACTTCTCAAGCTTACGCGCTCACTAGACATGAAATAAAACACTTTTAACGGATACTAGCGCGGTTTTATTGAAAGTACTTTGGTAATTAGTTGGTATTTGGTTTGATTTTTGATTTTCCCGACGTTTCGGCACCTTTGCAGCTGCCGTGGTCACGGGGGACTGAAGCTACTTGTGAGCCTACCCTCAAGCGATGAATTTTTTAGAACGTTCAGAAATTAAAATTTATCAAATTTTTAATTAGTTTAAGTAGTTTAAGTTTTGGTTTGGTTTTCTAAAAAATTCATCGCTTGAGGGTAGGCTCACAAGTAGCTTCAGTCCCCCGTGACCACGGCAGCTGCAAAGGTGCCGAAACGTCGGGAAAATCAAAAATCAATCCAAATACCAACTAATTACCAAAGTACTTTCAATAAAACCGCGCTAGTATCCGTTAATAGTAGTTTATGATACAAGGTTGGTAAGGAGGTTTTTAAAACGAGTTGACGTTTTATAAGCCCGAGCCGTAGGCGAGGGTTTATAATCGTCACGAGTTTTAAAAAACCTTAACAACCGTGTGCCATACTACGTTTTTCAATACATTTGCGAGAAAACATTATAGGTACTGCTGAAATTGTAATCTATACATATAATAAAACTGTAAATTCTAAATATTTGTGCGCGAATTACGCAAAAACCGCTAAACGAATTTTGATGGATTTTTCACAATTTAGTAGATTGAGGTCCAACTTAAAATCTAAGCTATGTTTCATCAAATTCGGGTGGGTGGAACCAGAGAAACAGCTTGAACTCTCCGTAGTACTAGCTTTCATACACTAAAGGGGTCATTTTTAACTGGTTGCAATATTTTTCTACTGTCCACGCGGATGAAGTCGCGGGCGGAAGCTAGTAGAAATTAAAAAAAAACGTTCGTAAACAAAAACGCACAGCGCCGGCGTGCGGTAAAATCAACATTCCGCACGCTGTACTACTCCGTAAACAAAAACGCACGGCGTGCGGTAAAATCAACTTTCCGCACGCTCGACTGTCATCGTAAACTTACATTTTCGAGCAACTGTATTGAAAAAGTGTTTTATTTCATGAACTACTTTATCTTAGAAACAGATTGAAATTCGAAAAAGATTTGTAGATTATTCAATCAGAGTAAAAGTTGAAGTATAATGATAATAATATTATTATAGTTGAATAGTTGCTATGACCGTAGACAACTTGGTATTTATTAATTTTGATTATCAATTTAGAGTTTTATATGTATCGATTAATCGATAAAATCAACATTTGGACAGGTCAGAAATAGGCATCCGTCTTAGTACGGAAAATACACTACGCATGCGCGAAGTAACTTCATAGTGAGCTAGAAGTTTGGTACGAGTTATACAACAACTACAACTTTAGTTTGATATTTTTTAAATATCCTGCGCAAATGACAAGGATTATTTGTTTTTTTTAAACCCAATACTCACCGGATCTTTGGTGTCTATAGTCGAGTCTTTGGTTGGTGACGCGCAATTAGCAAACACTTCTTTGTACAGGGTGTCCAAGTTGTTGTTTGGGTCGACGCGATCAAAACAGTGTCTGTCCAGTGCTTCTAAAACTGCCAGTACACGCGCTGTTGGAAAATGTATTGTTAAGAAAAAAAAACTTTTAATTTAACTACATGTAAAAATGTCAGATTTAAGATGGCATACTTATCTGTCAAAATATGCCCCACGTTATTTTAGGTCTTTGAAGGAAGTGAAAGGCACAAATAACAATCATTTGACATTTAATTAGGGTGATAACATTACGATGCACTTTTATTCAGCGATAAATAAGTAGTTTTATTCCGCAAATTGGATGCCTTTACCTTGAGAACTTGTTTGCCACTTGTCCGTGCACCATTTACTTTCAGCTTTCTTACTTCTGGCGGCGATTTCTTGTTCGGCTTCGTAAACCTGTATAAAATAATAATATCATATAATGAAAGCATTGCAAACACAAAATGTAAGTATACCTATTTTGAATTTCTTATTAGACACCTTATGTGATTTTCAGTTACAATTATTGTTCGCATTTAACTACGATTCTCTACAACGTTATTTTTTAAGTATATCTAAATATGAATTGGGATTTTTTCGAGATTCCGTGGTTGGCCCCATAGTAAAAGTTGTTCATTTACGTGGTCTGAAATCACCATTTCATTTTTAGATAACGGGTGTAACAAGACACTCAACGAAGCCGAAGTCCACGCATTCCGCCCATCATTAGGATCATTTTTGTCTTTAAGACTATACCTGGGAAACCAATACCTACGAAGTTATTGAAGGTCAAAGTCAAAAATGTTTTTTTCATTTTTTTTTATGAAATCTTATTTTATTCGTTACTTCCTAATTTTTGTCTACAGAAACGTTATCAAAATTTTATGTATTTCGTAACAAACAATGGCTTTAAAACGTCATCTTTCAATGTATTTCATGAGCACGCACATAAACGTTGCCTTGCAAATCGGCCGCACGCAGCTGTGTAGCATTCACTCGCAGACGCGGTCTTTTGTACGCGTTACATTGCGTGGTAATGTAGGCAATGCTTTTTTAACACCAAAAATTAAAATCGTTTCCCAGCAATAATTTTGAACAGAAATGGTCCTGATGATGGGCAGAATACGTAGACCTCGGCTTCGTTGAGGGTCTTGTTACACCCGGTATACTTACTTAAATAACGGTGTATAGATATTCATACCATGTTAAAGTAACCGAGATCGCTCGAAGGATCGCTCAGCTGAAGTGGCAGTGAGCTGGACACATAGCGTAAAGAACCGATGTTGGTTGGGGCGGGGCGGTTCTGGAATGGCGACCGCGCACCGGACGACGCTTCGTGGGTAGGCCCCCGACAAGGTGGACCGACGTGAGGGTGAAGGTCTCGGGAAGACGCTGGATGCGGGCCAAGCAGGACCGATCGTCGTGGAGATCCTTGGGGGAGGCCTATACCCAGCAGTGGGTGTCGTGCGGCTGATATGATGATGATGGTACATACCATCCTCCTATGGTCTTCAGTGACGGGTGATTCCATGTGTGGCATGGGCAGTGCGGAGGGCGGGAGCGGGAGCAAGTCCAGGGGGGAACCTTGCAGGGACGACCCGCAACCCGACCACACCATGGCCGTGGGACACTCGATACAGATGATCTAGAAACATGCGTGATATAACAAATATTCTCATACTACGCGTTTATTACGTGACGTTCATAGACCCTTATGACGTCACAGATAACGGTACTGTAGACAAAAAGTAATCATGTTTTTTATCTGATATAGTGCGACTTGAGTGCGATGAATTGAGTGGGGCGGCGCTATGATTTGAAGCGCTCGTGGCGGAACTTGACAGACTGATCGTACTTGATCACGTTTGTTAAGAAACGCTCGGTGTCGGATGGGTGACCGTTAACAAAAAGTAATCATGTTTTTTATCTGATATAGTGCGACTTGAGTGCGAAGAATTGAGTAGGGCGGCGCTATGATTTGATGTTACAATCTTGAACATCATTATGGCGTTATCACCGGTTTATATTTTTTTCTTGTTCAAAGAGTGTCATTAACTTTAAACAACAAATTACTTTCGCCATTGTGTAGGACCTTTTATCTACGCATTAAAGCATCACAAATAACGAGGATAAATAATAAATCAACAGAAACAAAAAATAAGCTCTGCATTGCTATCCGTACTAAAATAGTATGACGAAGCACGTCGGGAGGTAGCGGAAATCATGAAATTAACGCCTAGTAGTTTACACTCGTGATGATGTGAAAATGATTTTCTTCTTGGTTCTTTACATGTAAATGAGTAGCTGCCGCACTCAGAGTCGTCAATTTAAATGCTTCATGACGTGACATTATATCATCCTATACTATTATAGAAAAAGATAGCACCCGTAAATAAAGCATTAAAATTACTTGGCTTAAATTTATTTAAACAAAATCAATGTAACAGCCACATCATGTTATCCAAAAATGACACACATCCACATTTTTCCAATTGCAAAACCTATTTAAACATTGGGAGTTAATACTAAATAATATACTAGAAAAAATACGACTCGCACCAGATCAATACTCAGACGGGAATCGAACCCGCGACCTTTGGATATCCGGTCCAATGCTCTGACCGCTGAGTTACCGAGTCACTAGTGACATCGCCGAATTTCTTCTAGTATATCCTACTCTTACGCTGCAAGCCAGCGTTATTTCACCAATGTGAGGAATTACCTCGACATTCAATTGAAATATCTTTCCAGATATTTGGCAATCGATTTAGATGAAATAGCTATATTATTTTGAAATTTGAGATTTTTGCATTCACAATGCTATTTTTACACAATACTAAATAATATACTAGAAAAAATACGACTCGCACCAGATCAATACTCAGACGGGAATCGAACCCGCGACCTTTGGATATCAGGTCCAATGCTCTGACCGCTGAGCTACCGAGTCACTAGTGACATCGCCGAATTTCTTCTAGTATATCCTACTCTGACGCTGCAAGCCAGCGTTATTTCACCAATGTGAGGAATTACCTCGACATTCAATTGAAATATCTTTCCAGATATTTGGCAATCGATTAAGATGAAATAGCTATATTATTTTGAAATTTGAGATTTTTGCATTCACAATGCTATTTTTACACAATACTAAATAATATACTAGAAACAATACGACTCGCACCAGATCAAGCGAGTCGTAATTTTTCTAGTATATTATTTAGTATTGTGTAAAAATAGCATTGTGAATGCAAAAATCTCAAATTTCAAAATTGGGAGTTAAGGCGAGGCCAGTTCACGATTTGATGAAAAGATTGATTTTTGAACTTCCAATGTGAAGAACTGATGTAGAATTCTACTTCACAAAAATTACTGTAGACTGAAAAAGAAACAAAGAAACACAATAACCTAACAGAATATTGAAAAATGGCTTGGTTACTCTGTAAATAAATCCTGAATAACACCTTAAAAATAAACTTAAAATCGTCAGATTTCGTTATTTTCAACGACAGTGACATGATTTTTTATGCAAAATGCTTTTTTATTGATCTAACACAATAACCGAGTACATTTTTAATAAATGATCCAGTATTTCAGAAATCAATAAAAATTAACTAAATTTCGTAAAATTTCTGGCGAAGCGACAATTAAAGCAATGCAATATTCAACCTTATTCTAAAGACATAGTGAAAGAGTAAATTTCGGGAACTGCCTCGCCTTAAGTTCAAAATTGATTGAAAACAGTATTTGATTAATATGATAGCTCATCAATATGGTAACGTGCGATAGGTTAAGGTAGGGCGTAAGGCTGCGTTTACACGCGTCAAAGAACCCCTACCTTTCATTGTATGTTTAAATTACAGTGCTTACTTGTAGAATAGTCGCCAATTGTATAATGACGTCTCTATGGTATTGGCAGTTCAGGATTTCCCCAAAGCCGACTTGCACGGGATTCAACGCTGCAGCTATGACTGTCGTCAGCGTAGTCTTCTGGTCTCTCGGAGGCGACTCGTTCTCTTCTTTCACTTGTACATCCATCGGTTGCTGAGGGTTAGGGGTGCCCATAGGGTTTGGTGTACCCAACGGGTTAGGGGTACCCATGGAGTGGTTTGGGTTTGGAGTCCCGATGGAATGATTTGGGTTGGGCGTCCCTTGACTTTGCTCGGCGGGAGTAGCCGATCTTTTTATTTGGGATACGTTGGGCTTGACATCTCCACTTGTGTCGGGGGCTGGTGACATTGGAGCTGCGTTATCTGAGGAAGAAAACTTATTTAATTGTAATTTTTTTGAGAATGCACAAAATATTCAGGTTTATCCACTAATCTTGTATCGACCGATCGGGATACGTTATTTTGAGGGCATACCTTCAAAGTTCTAAAGTTTATGATCTTGCCTGTCGATACATTGGCATATATAAAGTGTATTTTGGCGTTTTGTGTCACATCTAGCCGATGCATCTTTAGAAATTCAATTATTTGTGTTGATTATAAATATATGAACTCCAAAACTATCAAAATTGACAGTATTGTATTTAAGATAGCCTACTATCATTGATATAAAACATTTGACACTAATTTAACCAATATTATTGTAATATTTTTTTGGAGGTACTACGGCAACTTTTTAGGTAATAGCTATGGTAATAGTCAAATAACAGTATTCCCGTGGACGAAGATGACACAAAAAGTTCATGGACATCGGATACAACTTCGTAATCACCATTAAAGTAAAATTTTCAACTTTAATTTTCTTTTCGTCCGATAGTGTTAAAAAAGACAAAAACCTAAATTATTACTTATGCATCCATCCAAAATGACACAAATTCATGTATTAGCCTATGTGAATGGTGCAGAAACTATATACGAAAAAAAAATAACTTTAATTTTGAAAAAAGAAATATATGTAGCTTACTTCCGCAAACAAAATATGCAAGATGCACCGCCCGCCCGCCCGCAAAAATATGCAGCACACCACAAAATATAACTGCACAATACGTGCATTTAGCAAGACAGCAACACACCTTGCACCTTCACCAATTATCTGCTAAATGCAGGTATTGTGTACTTATATTTTGTGGTGTGCTGCATATTTTTGCGGGCGGGCGGGCGGTGCATCTTGCATATTTTGTTTGCGGAAGTAAGCTACATATATTTCTTTTTTCAAAATGGTTTGGGACTTCCGCCAAGTGACGCCTGATTCAATCAAATACTAACTTTAATATTTTTGAAACCTAAAAACGTATCCCGATCGGTCTATGTACTCTTAAATAGAAATAAAACTGTTGATTAATCTCCTGGCTAAAATCACCCGCTTGCCTCGCGCTCTCCTATTTTGTATTCCACTACTACTCCTTTAGTTGGAAATATATTACAATATACTTTAAATTTATTAATAATAATAATAATAATAAGCCTTTTATTTCTGAGCTACACTTTGGTTGTTACATAATAATAATATATTTAGTATTTAAATAACGTCTCTCTGCTCAGTGTGCCTTTTGGCAAAGGCCTCCTCCAACCCCCTCCAGTACTGCCTATCAGCAGCCACACTCGTCCAGAATGGCCCTAGGGTCAACTTTAGGTCGTCTTCCCATCTTCTTATGGGTCGACCTTTGCTTCGGTGCCCATCCCTTGGATACCACAGCGTCACTCGTTTGCTCCATTTATCTTTATTGCAGCGAAGCATGTGGCCGGTCCATCTCCATTTTAGTTGGTCTATGCGAGTTAAAATGTCAGGAAGTTTTGACATATGCCTGATGTGAGTGTTTAGGATCCTATCCTGTAGTTTCACGCCCAACATGCTTCGCTCCATAGCTCTTTGACATTTGGCTAATTTGTCTCTGTGAGCTTTTGTCAGCGCCCAAGTTTCACAGCCATATGTTATGCAGGGTAAAATGCAGGTGTTAAAAACGGTTTTCTTTGTTTTTATACTGAAGTCTTTACTCTTCATTATTTCCTTCATGGACCAGTATTTGTTCCACCCATATGTAACTCTTTTATCTATTTCCTTGGTCATGAGGTCTTTAGGTGATATTATTTGCCCAAGATACACATACTCCTTAACATATTCAAGCTTTCGTCCGCTGACTGTTATTTCTATTTCTTCTGCATTAGTCATCAGTTTGGTTTTGTTGGGATTCATTTCCAGACCGACTTCACCACTTCTGTCTGCTAGATTTTGGATCATGTGTTCCAGTAGTTTTGGGTCCTCCTCCAGTACTACAAGATCGTCTGCGAATCGAAGGTGATTGAGGCGAGATCCATTTATATTTAGGCCAAGGTGGTCCCAATCGAGTTTTCTCATAATTTCTTCCAGAACTGCTGAAAACAGCTTTGGCGAGAGTGGATCACCCTGTCTAACTCCTCTGTTTATTCGAAATGGTTCACCTACTGATTCTAGTTTGATTCTCGCTATACTTTCTTTGTAGATATTTCTTATGGTGTTTATATACACTTTGTGAATTCCTTGTTCTGCAAGACTGTGCCAGATATGCTCGTGGTTAAGGCTGTCAAAGGCTTTGGAGTAATCTATAAAAGCTAAATAAATTGTCTTGTTATATTCTTTGTATTTTTGGATGAGCTGTTTGATGGTGTGTATGTGATCTATCGTACTGTAGTTTTTCCTGAACCCGGCTTGTTCGATTGGTTGATTTTCATCAAGTTTCCCAGATATTCTTTCCAGTATGACTTTTGCAAAGACTTTATATATGTTTGAAATCAGTGAAATAGGCCTATAGTTTCCTATGTCTTCCCTTGGGCCTTTCTTATGTAGGAGTATTATGTGTGACTCCGCCCATTGTTTAGGTATAATACCCGTGCGTAGTATTTCGTTGAAGACTATGGCTAGTATAGGCCCCATCTCTTCTGCAGTACCTCTTAAGAGTTCGTTGGGAATTCGGTCAGGTCCAGGGGCTTTTTCCAGCTTTTGGCTATTAATGGCTTTCACCACTTCAGAAACCAGTATCTCAGGTACATCCTCACTTTTGTTGTCTTCCTGACCAGTATTAAGCAGCGTAAAGTCCTGTTTTGAGTATAGCTGGCGGTAATATCCCGTAGCAACTCGCTGAATTTCTTTGCGATTAGAGGAAGTAGTGTTATTCTTATTTCTTACTTTAAGTATCCACTCCTTTCCTTTTTCATTGAGTTCCTTAAGTGCTTTCCTAAGACCTCCTGTCTTTCTAATGTGTTTTTCTATCGTGTTCATTCTTTTAGCTTTCCTGTCATTCCTCATGCTCTCTCTTATCTTCTTGCTAAGGTTTGAAATGGCGTTGTGGTTTACTTTCCTTTGTCTTTCTGATATTAGCCTTTTTCTTTTCTCTAAAAGTTCTAACGTTTCTTCACTCATGTAACTTTGTTTACTTTTATTAGTGTGGGTATTGAGCATTTCTTTCAATTGGCTTTCGAGTTTGTTGTATTTATTAGTAGTTTTGAGTTCAGAGCTAACAATTTGTTTCATTTCTTCAATTACATTATTTGTGTTTGTCTCGTTCGTGTTGTTCCAAGGTGGGAGGCTTAATATTGATGTTTTTGGCCTAGGCTTTTTGCTATCGTATATTCTTAGGCAACTACGCACCATACGATGATTAGTGTTGAAGTTTAAGTTTTGTATTACGCCTGTATCTGTAAAATTTTTAGGTTTGTTTGAAATCATGTAATCAATTTCGTTTTTGACCTTGCCATCTGGGGACACCCATGTCCATCTAGATTTCGGTTTTTTGCGGAATATGGAGTTCAGTAAATTAAGATTGTTTTCCAACAGGAACTCCACCAGTTTATGACCATTATTGCTCCTTTTACCTTCTCCATACATTCCAATGATACGATCTTCGCCATCTCTTCGAGGGCCCACTTGGGCATTGAAATCTCCCATAATTATTAAGTTATTGTTGGAGTAACGACCAGTAACTTCATTAAGACTGTTGTAGAACATTTCACGGTCTGCTTGGCTGGCTTGTTCAGTCGGTGCGTACACTTGTACAATCGTCCACACTTTTCCGTTTTCCTCGAAGTTTATGTGAATTGCAGCTATCCTATCCGAAATCCCTTCAAAGTCTTTAACATTTTTCTTGTACTTCGACTTTACAAGGAAACCAACACCTCTATGCCCGGCAATTTCTCCTTTGTAGTACATAATATAGTTCTCTTTCTCTTCTATTCCTTCCCCTATCCTTCTCATCTCACTAATTCCTAGGATGTCCCATTTCAGATTTTCGATAGCACTTTCTAGCTCCTGCAAGCTCTCCTGTGTTCTTAGAGTGCGCGTATTCAGTGTACAGATATATAAAGACATTTTTTTCAGTTTTGTTTCCATTTGTGTTTCTATTGTTTCTTTTTCCAATGCTATTTCTTTTTCTATTTCTAATTTTTCTAATTCTTTTTTGGTTAGAGGGTTTTGGTCTATTAAATTTATTAAGATAGATTTTATTTAACTCTTCAACCTTTTAATTTATACCCCTCAATAATTTTGATTGATTTTGATCAGTATTTTAAAATATAATTTCTATCTTTCTATAGCTAAGCCATTCTTACCTCCCGACCTATCCGTGGTTTTGGTGAACACAGCGGGCTGGTTTAACGTGCGCAGCGTACTCTCAGAGAGCACCGAGCAAATGGAGGCGGCCTTCTTCGCGCACGTGGTCGCGAGCCTTCGGGACAGCCCTTCGCAGCACACGAACTCACCCATGTGCTGAAGGGCTAGTGGTAGGAACAACCTGCAAAGGAATACAGTATCTACACAACAGTATAAGTTCAAAGATATTATTGTCTTGTGAAGCTGATAGAACTGTCGGTAGTATTGCAAAGTGTTAAGGGTAGCAAACAAATTATGATGATGATAATTTCACGCCATAGTCTACAGGCTGTAAAAAGACCTTCAACGAAGCCGAGGTCTACGTATTCTGCCCATCATCAGGACCATTTCTGTTCAAAATTATTGCTGAGAAACTATTTTCATTTTTAGTGTCAAAAAAGCATTGCACGCAATATAACGCGTGCAACAGACCGCGCCTGCAAGTGCGTGCTACACAGCCGCATACAGCCGAGTTGAAAGGCAGCGTTTATGTGCGTGCGCATGAGATACATTGAGGGATGACGTTTTGAAGCCATTGTTTCGTACGAATTTAAATTTTGATAATGTTTCTTTAGGGAAAAATTAGGTAATAACGTATAAAATTAGTTTTCAATCAAATCTTTATTTTTTTACTTTGACCTTCAATAACTTAATAGCTGAATTTTTAGATTTTAGCATTCACAATGCTATTTTTATATATTAAGTTACTTAATATAACTGAAAAAATATTAAGTAACTTAACTTCATAGCTATTGATTTCCTAGGTATAGTCGATAAGACAAAAAGATCCTGAGATGATGAGCGGAATGCCTAGACTTCGGCTTCGTTGAGGGTCTTTTACACCCTTTATAAATGCTTGCGATACCACCAAGACATTCATGATTTTCCCCTTTTATTACATTTCATACCTCATAGAGCTAATATCCAACAGAAAAGCAAGACAACTGAAACGTATGTGTGAAACGTTTTTAGACAGAGATGAGATAAAAAATACATGTTTTTGAAAGACCTCAGCAGTCCATCTTCAGGCGCTCTCTTGTCCAGTAACTCTATGATCCACGTGAGGAAGTCGTGTCGGTCTAGAAGGCCCTCGTCAAGTAGATACTTGGCTAATCTGCAGCAATAGTTCCACAGCTTGAGAGCTTGTCGCCAATCTGTGCTCTCATTGGGGTTGGGCGTCGATGAACCTAAACCTGATAGGTGATATAAAAATGAGAAAAAAAAAAATTAATTACGATTTGTGATTCGTATTTTGAGACAAATATTATCTTCATTTAACGCAAACATCGGTATGTGAAATGAAAGTGCGAGAAGCAAAAATGCTAGAACTGGTATGAAAGAGTAGCCAAAGATAGAACTGTTATGAAAGAGTAGCCAAAGATATTGTTAAAACAGGCTCTGACCTCTGTCAGAGGTATAAGTTATAAAAAAAAATGTTCCATAGTAGTAAAAATAGTAAATCTAGCTAAATAAGCTAAATACAGTGGCGGTCACATAATTAAAGACACCATTGGATTTTCATACAAACGAGGTAACTTTGAAGCCTTGGTTCTCCGCTCAAGGATTGACCTAGCTGTGATCTGATGATGGCTATCCAGGGAGTGGATGGAGGAGATTCAGATCGCTATACACACCCAACTGATCTGATCAGCATACTAAGTGCTCTTAAATAGTATAATAACTATAATGTATACATCTTATTTACTTGAATATGAGTTTTTATTGCTGTTGGTTTTCCGAGAAATTAAGAATTTTAAGCTCTACGAAATATAGCAATTAAAATATTTTCGGGTCATACCACTTGACGCCCCAGGAGAATGCATGGAGTTGGGTACCGTTGAGTTGGGAGTAGTCCCGCCAGGGGGATTGCCTGATGAGTTGTGGCTTGGAGTACCTTGTCCTGAAATAATTGGTAAAGTCTGTTTATCCTTACTTGCTTTTTATTAAAAAAAAAGAAGATAAAATACTACAATAGGGATGATGACTAATAGTCCGTAAAATGTATAGCAAATTTGTCTAAAAAAACATTTTTATAAACACAATATTGAATATAGCTGCCGAACAAATTTCCTACGCGTTGCATACAAACTACTCAGGCGTGACGTCATAATTGAGTAACCGTTAGTATGGAGCGTTTTTGGGCGAGTCCATTTGTGTGCATTTTACACTGTGATATCTCGGGCAGTTCTCATGCTAGCGAAATAATTCTTTTACCAAGTTTCTTTTTTTTTAGATGTAATTTATGTAACATAAAATAAAAAAAGTTGTCATCTTCCCAATTAATGGTTTTCGTTTCCACAAAAATAGATTACGAAAGAAATTGCTAATTTGTCAGCAACAATTTGATTATAAGACAACAATTTTTTTATTGTGATTTAAATATAAATGATGTATGACAAGATGTCAAAAGTTGTTTACTAAATAGGACAAGTAAGGATAAACACACTTTAGTGCACTGGTTCACAATCTTTTTTATCTGCAACTCCCTTTATCTCTGCGCTGTCCTCTCTCCCGAGGGAGGGCAGTCGCTTCGGTTGAAGGTTTGTTGCCTGTCCGGGCACGAAACCAGATGTTAAGGCGGTTTTTAGTCAGTATTAGTCTGACATAACCAGATTAGCTCGGTAGCAACCGGTTAGGTGGTATCCAATGAGGATTTTCCGCCTCCTCTCCCCCCGCTGGGGAAGGGTAGCTCCGAACCCCTAAGGTTGAGAGCCAAAAAAAACTCCCTTTATTTACACTTTGTAATTTTTTTGCGACTCCCATGTAAACAAACATACCCATGTGTAATTTTGAATTACATACGATTGAGCATACGCAATAATACGCATACCCTATTTATGAATCCTTCGGAATGGCGTCCAGCGCTCTTTTCCACTGATTTTCGTTTGACATTTGACTTAATCTCCATACATTTGAGTCAAATGTCGAACGAAAATCAGTAGAAAAGAGCGCTCGACGCCAGACGAGCGATTCAAAAATAGGGGCCCAGTCCGCTACGCCCCTGGGACAGCGCCAGCGGGACGTCGCGACGCACAGTTCGGGAACCACTGCATTAGTGCACTTATCCTACTTCCTACTAATATTATAAATGTGAAAGTTTGTGGGTTTGGATGTTTAGATGTTTGGATGTTTGTTCCTCAATCACGCAAAAACTACTAAATTTGGTTTGGATTTGGTTGAAATTTGGCACACAGACAGTAGAGAGCCTATAAGATTAAAACATAGGATACTTTTTATCCCGATATTCCCACGGGAACGGGAACCACGCGGGTAAAACCGCGGGCGGCTGCTATAGTACAATAATAAAGAACAACAAAACTTCATTGAATATCAAATTAATTTCTGATCTCTTTTTTTTTAAGGTTTGCGGAAAAATACCTGATTGAGATGGAGGGGTCTTATCAGATATGCTTCCTGGTACAGCGCTTTGATAATGCTCTGCTAGTTTAGGAATCTGATCCTTTAGAAACTTAATTAAAGTTGTTGTCCATTCTGTGAACAAAAGTTTAATTATTTTCATGTAATATACTAGTTTATATAAGCAATAACTTTAAAAGTTAAATAGATCAATCAACACAGGGGGAACATTTAGTTTCAATACAATACACATAATCTGTATGAATACTATAAGTTGGCAAGTTTGTACAATAGACATGAATTTAAATAATAAAAACTTATTGTGAAGTTTACATTAATAATAGTAGATACTAACATTCAATTAACCTTTTTACAAGAATTAACATCAACAATAAGAAACCATTTTAGTAAAAAACGTTTAAGGCGCTGTAGGTAGTGAAACTAGGCCACTAAATTTAATTTAATTACTCATAAACCAAGTCAATATTTAAAAAAGCTCATGTAATAATTTCTTAAATTGTCTCTAATATATTTTGACTAACTCTTAAACAATTTTCATTCTTTCTGTAAGTTTTAAAATCCATTTTAGCTCAAAGTGGCCACCTTTGGCAATTATGGATTTTAAAACTTACAGAATGAATGATAACTGTTGAAGTTATTCAAAAAATATTACAGACAATTTAAGATTATTACATGAGCTTATTTTAAATATTGACTTGGTTTACGAGTAATAAAAATAAATGTAGTGGCCTAGTTTCACTACCACCGCTCCTTAAGTAAATTCACTTTTGAAACTATCAACTTATAATAATAAAAATATTCTTCATTACCATTTATATAAAAATACCTGTAGTGGGATCTGGCAGCTGCCTTTTCTTGATTTTAGCTTCTGACACGGCAACAGTGTAGGCCGAACTTAGTTTGATAAACCAGGCAGCTCTCGGCATGGACACTTGGAACTCTGTGAGTGTTATAAATATCTCTTCTTTCTTGTTAAAGTTTGGTGCTTTCTTTGCAAGTTGTGATAGTGGTTTGTTACCTAAAATAAGGATGAATAAATAAATACAATATAACATGTAACAAAACTAGGTATTTGAACCAGACAAAGTAGAAAATCTATTGTTTGGTGGCTAAATTACAGATTACGCATTTTCAATAATAATGTAATAAAAAAATGTTTTACCAGCCAGATCTTTAAACCAAGCTTCGATTTGTGCTTTAGTGCGTGCTGTAGCAGGCCAGAAATTATCTTTAGGATTGACTTGTTGTCTTTTACGTCCACAGTCAGGCAGTGTATTCAGTTCCTCCTTCTTCGATAAAATTGAAGAGAAAAATTGTCCGATCTAAAATGAGAAATTTCACCAATTATTTTGTTTTACATACACAAATATATTTTTAGATTTCTTTTACCTAAAAATTATGATAATTTCAGGCTTAGGAACTACAAAACACATTAGAGTTAGCCCGATTTGTTGTAGTAAAGTAGTAAATTGGTTGCATTACATGAATCCAGCACAAATAGGTCAACTTTAGTACAGTAAAAAGACAAACAGTACCTTAGTTGTGGAATAGTTGAAATTCCTAGCTGTTCCGAATTCATCGCTCGACTGCGGGGTTGTGGAGAAGCCGTGCTTGACGTTGGTAGATGTGAGTTCATCCTCTTTCTGTTGAGGTTCTTGTGGATACACATCCGGAGGCCCCAAGCGGGACCTCTTCAAGGGTCGCTTCTCGTACATGATCCCCATCGTATCGGGGTGGAATGGTCTATCTGTTGATGCCACAAAACAACGCAACACGTATAGAAAGCAACAATGATACGGTCCTAAGGTGAACTAGAACATTTAATGCACCTTGGGTGAAGTGAAAGCGAAAAACTCACCTTTCATCTAAAGAGTGTCAAGAACAAGCATGGTTTTTCCTATTTTAATGAAAAAATATGTCTAAAATATGAACATTTTTATAAAAATCAACAATAGGTATACAAAAGTACTCTGTGACTATAATTTACGGGACACAGATCAACCAAACCAACACAGAGCACAGAAACCATAGTATAAAATCACTAATGGCCGGTATACATTCTGATTAGTGTTTAGTGCGAGTGGCTCGTTTAGTGTTTAGTCACAGATCACTATAATTATATGTAGCAGGTGTTTAGTGTTTAGCAAAAAACACGTTCGGATATCTATATTTTATGAGTGGGTCTCCAGCTTCCTCATAGGCTATAGAGAAATTCTAAGCATGCCATATTTTAAAGCATAATAGCAGCAATCAAACTTCCAGACATAATAATAGCAGCCACCTTAAGCTCGTTACCATGAGTTGTTTTATGTGTGCGAGCTGGCGACACGTGTCTACAGCTTACACATGCCGTTAAGGCAAACTAGTGAGGTTAGGGGTTTTAGACTATAGTCAGAAATTTAAAGCCTAATTGCAGCAATAAGATCAAAAAAAACCAACCATCACACTCAAATACTCTTGAAACTACGAGCATAAAACTGTGTGCGAGCTGGGGACCGTGTCACTGGCTTGCACAGCTGTATTTTCGTAATTATTTAAGCTACGATTATGTACTATACCTCAAAATTTTCAGCCGAATTGCAGCATTAGGCTCCAAATTTATCAAAACTTTAACTCGAAAGGTTTTTGAGCTACGAGCCGATACCTATGTGTAAGCTGGGGACCCGTGTCACCGGCTGACACATGGTGAATTGCTGTAACTGTATATGTTAGAGTTTCGTTTTAAAGATCAAATGATATGTTATAATTGCAGCACACACGATGCAAAATTTCAAATCTCTGGGGCCTTACTATGAGCTCTTATAGCAGGGCTTATATTGAACTGTCTTACTTTTTCGTACTATGACCTCAACGGTTATTATGAAAGCAGGCCTTATGCAGTCCTGTTTAAGGCCTGCTTTTGAACTGAACGGTTTTTTATTTGCTGATGGTAAAGCCCCTGGGCCTCTTAGTTTCGAAATTATAAGCCAAAAACCGTTTTCCCCGCCAAAAAATTTAAAATAATGGCTCGGAAGCGGCTAATCGCGCCGTTGCCGTTCCTTGCGCTACACTATTGCAATCGAATTTGAACCTAAGAGCTAGTATTATTTTGAGTCATTTTAAATTGCGCTCACGATCGTTTTAATTTATGTACTGAGAATTTTAGTCTAGGAGGTAGGAGCTGATATAACTGATTACCTAATTTAATATAAAAGCAAAGTCTATTTATATAGGAATGTTTATATCGCTAAGGTATAGGTACTTTATTTTATTTTATTAACACGTTTTTATTAGGTTACTTTTTCGTTTGTTTGTTTGTTTGTCCATAAAGTTTGCGAACGATTTTATACTGGCTTCTCGATGAGCTTTAGACTTAAAACTTTGAACATAGGTCAGAACTAAAAGGCAATGCAGTATTATGGTGCATAATAAAAACGTGTTAATAAAATAAAATAAAGTACCTATACCTTAGCAATATAAACATTCCTATATGAATAGACTTTACTTTTATATTAAATTAGGTAACCAGTTATATCAGCTCCTACCTCCTAGACTAAAATTAAAACGATCGAGAGCGCAATTTAAAATGACTCAAAATAATACTAGCTCTTAGGTTCAAATTCGATTGCAATAGTGTAGCGCACGGAACGGCAACGGCGCGATTAGCCGCTTCCGAGCCATTATTTTGAAATTTTTGGCGGGGAAAACGGTTTTTGGCTTATAATTTCGAAACTAAGAGGCCCATAGATTTGAAATTTTGCATCGTGTGTGCTGCAATTATAACATATCATTTGATCTTTAAAACGAAACTCTAACATATACAGTTACAGCAATTCACCATGTGTCAGCCGGTGACACGGGTCCCCAGCTTACACATAGATATCGGCTCTTAGCTCAAAAACCTTTCGAGTTAAAGTTTTGATAAATTTGGAGGCTAATGCTGCAATTCGGCTGAAAATGTTGAGGTATAGTACATAATCGTAGCTCAAATAATTACGAAAATACAGCTGTGCAAGCCAGTGACACGGGTCCCCAGCTCGCACACAGTTTTATGCTCGTAGTTTCAAGAGTATTTGAGTGTGATGGTTGTTTTTTTTGGATCTTATTGCTGCAATAGGCTCTTAATTTCTGACTATAGTCTAAAACCCTAACCTCACTAAGGCATGTGTAAGCTGTAGACACGTGTCGCCAGCTCGCACACATAAAACAACTCATGGTAACGAGCTTATGGTGGCTGCTATTATTATGTAAGGAAGTTTGATTGCTGCTATTATGCTTTAAAATATGGCATGCTTAGAATTTCTCTATAGCCTATGAGGAAGCTGGAGACCCACTCATCTATATTTTTATTGATATCAATAACACCTTGCATCCCTACTAAAGCATCACACGCGTCACAACTGGTGTTAACACGCAATACAGGATCACTTACGCATTGGTCGCGTCAGCGACGTGTTATAACCGCTCGCTTCACTCATCCTCGCAACTCCCAAACCGTCAATACACCGCGCTATTTAGATACAAAATGGATCCGCGCCGACTGTCGATTGTTTTTATGTTTTCGCCAAGAAATAATTGGCTATGACAATGGCAGTTATAATTTTTCGGTTAATTATGAAACTAGCTTGCTATTAATAAATAAATTGTATAACTAAATTTACACGCAAGAGCAGGATGAAGCTTTTCTGTCGGGCGGTAGTTTTGGACGCATATTATGTATCCAAGGTGTACTGACGGTCGAAATGCCTTGGATGCATTAGTAAGGTGTATTGAGCGGGCTACGGGGCCTTACTATGAGCTCTTATAGAAGGGCTTATATTGAACTTCCTTACTTTTTCGTACTATGACCTCAACGGTTAGTATGAAAGCAGGCCTTAAGCAGTCCTGTTTAAGGCCTGCTTTTGAACTGAACGGTTTCTTATTTGCTGATGGTAAGCCCCCTGCTTTTGAACTGAACGGTTTCTTATTTGCTGATGGTAAACCCCAAGATAAGTGTGATCCTAGTGCATACATTTACTATGAAAACCGATGTCATCTGACGGCGTGTTAGGTTAGGTTAGGACGGCGTGATAACACGTGTTAACACGTCTTAACACGTGTTATCACGTGGCGTCAGACAAATGTGCCTGCACCTTTACCGTGGTCAACGCTAAAATTGAATTTAGTTGGAATCGGAATGCACCCTTGATAAGATAGATGATATGTCAATGTCAAATCAAGTCAAAAATATTTATCTGTGGTCAAAAGTCAAAAAGTCGGTCGGCGTGTTGATAAATGAGTTTTGTTGAGTTTTGTGCGATACTGCAACTTACAATTATTATTATTATTTGGAAATTCCTTGAACCTCTCTAATGCCACCAAAAAAACAACCAGAAAAAGGAGCAAAAGCAGGTGGAAGTACTTCTGCCAAGAGTGGCGGCAAATCTACAAGTGATACGAAAGGTTAAGTTCGAGTTTTCCTTTCTATAAATCTTTATTCATCTCCATTTTTCATTAAATTAAATTGTAATTAATCAATTCTGACATAACTCAGGTGGAAGTGGCAAGGGCGGTGGAAAATCTGCTGGCGATACGAAAGGTGAGGTTCACCCCCTATTTTTTTACTTTCCTCGGGTTCACCTCATAGATAGTGAAGTTCACCCCATAGATAATACACGGTTCACCTCACCTACTTCCATTATCACCCATCGTTGTATATCTGACCTTTTTAATCATTACAATATACAATATTTAATTATGGAATTTTGAATTCAGAATCAGCTGCGAAAGAAAAAAAAAGCGGGACAGCTGTCAAAGTACGTCACATATTGTGCGAAAAGCAGTCAAAATGTTTGGAGGCATTGGAAAAATTAAAAGCTGGACAAAAGTTTCCGGATGTAGCGGCTGCTTACAGTGAGGACAAAGCACGGCAAGGCGGAGATCTAGGCTGGATGACAAGAGGATCTATGGTGGGGCCTTTCCAGGATGCTGCTTTCGCCTTGCCCATATCAACAGTCACTAGTCCCGTATACACAGACCCCCCAGTAAAAACAAAATTTGGCTATCACATTATTATGGTAGAGGGGAAAAAATGAATCCTAAGGTGTTTGAATTTGAATATTTCTGGGCGATACTTTTGCTGTTTATAATGGAAAGGATATGCTGCCTGCAGGAACAATTTGACAGAGATTATGCAAAATTACCGGACCCAGAAAGATCAAGGGAGTCGCTAAATACTGATATTGAAGATTTTTCCAGCAGAGAGTGAGTAAATAGATCTCTTTTTCTTACCCATTAGAATGACACTATAGATTAGGGGTCGTCCATTAATCACGTGAGCCTCGAAAGGGGGGGAGGGCGTAGTTGAAAAAAAATTGACCAAAAAACATCACGTGATCAATGGACGCCCCCTTAAGTAGATAGATGGGCCCGTTACCGCTGTAAAAGTTAAGTCAACACGCTTGTTAAAGTGACTGTAAAGCAGGGACATGACCTCCCATTATTGGTGTGACTGAAATACACATCTTGGAAAGTAATTTTATTTGTACTACAAAAGACTGAAGCTAAACTAAGCACATCATGAGTGTTTTTTGTAGCTAAGTAGGTACTTGAAAAGTCCACCTTTTTCAACTGCCTCTGTGGTCTAGTGCAATCGCCTTACCTGTGTAAGATGCAGGGGTTCTGGGTTCGATTTCCAGGAGGGGGTACATTTGTATTTGCTTTGGTTGGTGGTAGAGCTTATTTCAAATCCTCTTTGCTAGCTACCACCATTTTACCTAAGTCTGATGCCATAACAACAATTAAAAAATTTGTTGTGTTCCAGCAGTTAGAGTTAAGATAGCCAGTTCCTCAATGATGAGAATTACGGGTGTAGTGCGCTTCCAACTTCGGCCTTATCGTCACTTAACATCAGTTGAGGTGAATGCCAAGCACTATCCTATTGTGCATAAAAAAATAAAAAAAGGGCTGAGTTGACCTTACTTAATAAACTAAAACAAACAAAAATGTATAAAAATATAGATTGTGCTTATGATTTCTTTTGTTGTAGTGTGGGATTAAAGCTGAGCTTCCTGCGGCTCTGCCGTCTGATGCATGTGACAATGCTCCTCACTCTTGTCTATTTCTGCAACATTTGTCTTTGGTTTGTCTTGACCAAGAATTCCTCGCCCAGAACACTGAGATATACTTTTAAAATTGCAATGCCATCTAACTAAAATTAAACTATTGTCAAGTTTTATAAATAAATTAAATATTGTACAGTTTTTATAGTAAGCTTTTAATTGTTTTGTATGTGCAACAGTAATCCTTTAGTCAAATAAGTTAATAAATCCTTATTATGATCTCTTCTGTTGAGAAAGTTTAGTGGATAGGTGTACATATAATTTAAAACAAAATAATATTATTAACCAGTCTTTAATGACAGATCTTAACACATAATACAACCACTGTATTGGTTATGACTACGATAAGAAAATACTGTAATAAATATGTTATGTTGAGGTAATCTTAAAGCTAGCACCGCTTGTTAATTTAGAAAAACATTAAATTAAATTGACTTTTGGGCAGTGTACGTTATTCGTTTATTCATTTCACTAAACAATTTATTTAAAAATGGCTGCATAATAAAATTTTGTAGTTTTTTATATAGTATCTTTTTACGAAAAATTATGCATATCACTGTCGGTGGTGTCGACACAATCGTGCAAATAGCTTTATCCAAAGAGCATGTAATCCCTTCAATAGACTTAATTCACCTGAGTGATATCAACTAGGTGCATAAGTCTACCAAATAGTATACTCAATTCAACCCAGGTGATTTAAGTGCACCAAGTAGACTTAATCACAATAACTAATACTTAATGCACCCAGGCTATGCAATCTACTTTAGTATGTACTGCTGGCCTTATCACTTCGTGCTTCTTCGCGCAAATAGTTTCATTAGGACCGATTGCTGTTGAGATTCAATAGTATTCTTTTAGTTTTAATTCAATAGACATACCTAACTATATTTTTAAAATTAGTGCAGAAAAATATTTTACTTCAGTTAGTTTAATTTTGACGCCATTTTCGTTTAGATTCTTTAGTGAAACGGGTAATTCGTAATCTTAATTAAATACTTTGGGTGGTGTGGATTAGCTCAGACTCAGACCCTCAGATTGGGGTTGGTGTAGCGGACGTATTTCAGAAGAGCATCGTTTTCCTCGCAGACAAATGGTTTCCTGTGATGGCAAGCCACGTCGTGCCAGTGGACCCCGTCGTTATAGAAGTTGTTGAGGATTGCTACGCAGTGCTCGGATGCGCCACCTTGGATCAATTCCTAAAAAAAAAACATTATTATTAGTATACTCTTCATAAGTACCTACATAATCAATATTATAATAAGTCCCGTTAACTTATTCACTTCACATTGAAATAAAACACTTTGAACAGATATAGGGCGGCTTTCTTGGAAGAACTTTGGTGGTGATTAGTTGGTTAATTAACTAAATAGTTAGATTTTTCCTTAATCCTCGAACAGACAGTGTTACGGACGTAGCTGGCCACATATTTGTTTATGTTTTTTATAATTATATGTAAAAAAGAAATAAAGGTCAGTTCCAACTTCAACAATGTCAGGAGAGCGTATAGAACCACCAGCCCTTCATACTCGTCGGAAGAAAACCTAATAAGAATAGGTAACGCTGTGCGCGGGCCTGCCCGTGATGCTGTGGCGGTCTTACTGGCGGCCGGCTGCGACCCACTTGAGGTAATGCGTTCCCTCGAAGTGGAATTTGCTAGGCCAGAACGTATTATTATTGCCCAGCTGGCCGTGGTGAGAGCCCTACCCAGAATCAGCAACAACGAGTCGGCGAGGGAAATAAACGCCTTTGCTTGCAGAGTGCGGCATTGCATCGAGGTGGTGCGAATGCTCGACGCACCTGAGCATCTTTCCAACCCCGAGCTGTCCAAAGGCAAGCCAATTTTTTGGTGGGTCTCCTTAATAATCCTCCTTTAGTGTGGACATCCACCACTCTCACTACTCCATCAGCCCCGGGATGAACTTTGGATACACGACCTAACGGCCAGACTCCTCTAGGTGTTTGATGCTCCTTTATCAGTACTACGTCGCCCACTTCAAGGTTTTGATGCTGGTGTTGAGGGTGCCGTGGTCGAAGACATGGAAGGTATTCGCGCAACCACCTTTTCCAAAAATGCTCCGAAAGCCGTAGCGCTTTTTGCCACTCCTTTCTATGGTGGAACACTCCGTCGTCCAAAGGGTAAGGTAACTGTTGATTCGAAGAGGCGCCAATCAGGAAATGGAAAGGTGTTAGGCTCTCAACGTCGGAATTACGAGTGACGTACGTTAAGGGTCGGGAGTTAGCCAGAGCTTCAGCTTCTAATAAAAGCGTATTAAGAATTTCTTCTTTTGGGGCCCTGTCTTTCAGTGTCACTGAGAGTGCTGTCTTGATCGTACGGACTAATCGTTCCCAGCACCCGCCCATAAAAGGTGATGCGGGGGGTATGAAGCACCATTCAATTTTGGCATTGGCAGCGAAGTCCTCTATAGCTTGACTGTAAAACTCTTTCAGCTGACGACTGGCTCCCACGAAGGCTGTGCCATTGTCACTCAAGATCTTAGATGGTACCCCACGACGTGCAATAAACCTCCGCAGGCTTGAAATGGCGGAGTCTGCAGAAAGGGAAGATACGACTTCAAGATGGACTGCACGTGTTGTCATACATGTGTACAGCGCGACGTACCGTTTCTCTCTACGTCGACCAATGGACACGTCTATAGACCCGAAATAGTCGAGACCCACGTTCGTAAAGGGGCGCTTGTGGTGGTCAAGACGAACATCGGACCTTCTACAATCTTTGGTATTTATATTGTTCAGATTTCGCGAGGGCAGCATCGCTTTAACCGCAGATATTAAAGAGATGTTCCCACAAATTAGAAAAATTCTATCAGAGTTTCTCATGTACGAGGCTGATATAAAAGCTAAGTATGATTTTATTTCTGAGCCAATCAGACACGACATAAGAGACGTCAAGTCTGTCAGATGTCACGTCACTAGCAATGACTCTATGCCTTCAACGTCAAAAGATTCAAATAAGGTCTGTTCTTTTTGTAATAAAGCAGGCCACAGTATAATAGATTGTGAACTTTTTAGTTCAATGAATCTTGACGATAGGTGGAAATGGGTGATCAGTAAAAAGGTTTGTCGTATATGTTTCATAAAGGGCGGCCATTTTTACCGCAAGTGTAAAAAGTTTTATTGTAAGAACGCGAACTGTCTTAATAAGGGAACTCATCACACCCTACTACATAGGGATGCGACACCAGCAACCGTGGCCCATATCGACAGTAACATCGATGAGATAGACTCTCACGATAGCACCCCGGGCGACGACGCCGCCGTTCCGGACACGGTCCTGGTCACGCACAATAGCATGCCGGAATCATCGCGACGTCCTTTATTGAAGATGGTACCGGTCAACGTGGCTGGCCCCAAGGGTACCGTAAGTACGTTTGCGCTTCTCGATGATGGCTCGACTGCCACGTTGGTGGATGCCTCCATCGCCAACGCTGTAGGTGCTACTGGGGAGAGATCCGTCCTTCTGGTAAGAGCAGTAGGCGGGATGTCGAAGCAATGTGACGTAACTTTCGTATCTTTGGAAATCCAAGGTCGTCACGGTTCGCAGACCTTTAAGTTAGAAAACGTACGATCCATCCCTAACCTCTCTCTAGCAGGTCAAATAGTAAAGTCTGACGACGTAATTCAATACGACCACCTGTCTGACTTGGTAGAGGAGCTAAGTTATGATGAAGCCAAGCCAATGCTGCTAATTGGAATCGATAATTGGCACCTGACCGTACCGCATTCAGTCAGGCGCGGTCATCCTTCCCAACCCGTGGCAGCATTGACTTCGCTAGGATGGGTTCTTTTCGGGTGTACAAAATCGAGATCGTCGCCAGTAGAGTTCGTTCATCATTGCCACACAAGCGAAACTGATTCCTTAGATGCGCAACTTAAAGAGTATTTTCGTATCGATTCCCTAGGGATATCCCGAAAGGAATATGTGTGCGACAATGATAAGCGGGCTATCGACATTTTGAACCAAACAACCCGCCGACTGCCTGACGGCAGGTTCCAAACCGGCCTGACATGGCGGGCAGACATCGGTAACCTACCAAGCAGTCGAGAACTCGCGCTCTCTCGTTTCTCCAGTCTGGAGAGGAAGATGAGGAAGGACAAGAGCTATGCTGATGCTTATCGCGAGAATATTAACTCGACAATACAAAAGGGTTACGCGGAGCTTTGCAACAAACCGCCAAGTGGCATCGGCATAACTTGGTACCTTCCCCATTTTGGGGTCATACACCCCCAAAAGCGCAAGCTTCGAGTGGTTCATGACGCCGCAGCAACTTCATCAGGTGTCAGTCTAAATTCACTACTTCTGCCCGGTCCGGACCTGCTGCAGCCCCTTCTAGCCATTCTCATGCGGTTCAGAGAAGGAGCAGTAGCACTTAATGGTGACATCCGTGAAATGTTCCCTCAAACTAAAATTAGGCCTGAAGATCGGGACGCTCAGCGATTTTTTTGGCGTGATGATCCTACACAGCCCTTACTTGAATACCGGATGACGTCGATGATCTTCGGCGCCACCTCCAGCCCATTTACTGCGATCTTCCTAAAGAACCGGAACGCTGAGGAACATAGGTCACTTTCACCTTCAGCCGCGGATGCCATCATTGCCGACCATTATATGGATGATTATTTGGGCAGTGTCGATACGGTGACTGAAGCCGCTCAGTTGGCATCGGCTATCGTGGACATCCATTCCAAAGCTGGTTTGGAGATGAGGTCATGGACATCGAACCGATCAGAAGCGCTGTCTCTGTTGCCTTCTAACCTGTGCGCGTCCACCACCGCTGCCCCGGTAACCATCCGTATTTTAGGCGTAGCCTGGGACGTCAACACTGACAGTTTTTCCTTTGCCCGGTCATCTTTAGGAGACCTACCGTTAAAATTGACCAAGCGCTCTACTCTTGCCTACCTAATGCAGATTTATGACCCACTTGGTTTCCTTACTCCAATTATAGTAAAGGGTAGAGCCATCTTTCAGGAAACCTGGAAATTGGGCATCTCCTGGGATCAGGATCTCCCATCATCAGTAACCACAAAGTGGATCGCTTGGTTCAACGAATTTTCTAAAATTAGATCAGGTTCTATACCTCGCCACTACCTGCGTGGTAATCATGCCGAGTCAGCGCAGTTGCACGTTTTTGGTGACGCAAGCGAGATTGCATACGCTTGCGTTGCATATTGGCGCTTCAGCTGCTCTGACGGCGGCGTGATCCTGAGCCTTATAGGTGGAAAAGCTCGACTAGCCCCAGTAAAGCCAGTTTCCATCCCAAGGCTAGAGCTCCAAGCTGCCCTTATAGCAGCACGCTTTGCCACTTACATTATTGAGGCCCACAGGCGGAGAAATTGCAAACTTTTTCTTTGGACAGACAGTCTCACTGTCCTGAAATGGCTTCGTAGCGACGCCCGCTCCTTTAGACCGTTCGTCGCCCATCGCGTCGGTGAAATAACCGAATTGACGAACGTTTCCGATTGGCGATACGTACCGACGGCTCTCAACCTAGCGGACGACGCTACTCGCGTCGAGAAAAAGTTTGAAATTTCATCTCGTTGGTTTTCCGGTCCGCCGTTTCTAACCCTTCCCGAATCCAAATGGCCGGCAGAACCATCGAGGGAACCTCCGCCTCTGCCTGAGGAGATGAAGCATCCTCCCGCGGTATTTGTAGATCCTCCCGCGGTATTCGTAGCGTTGATAAACGCACGCGATCTCCCTACTCCAGTGGTTCCAGACACCACTCGGTTCAGCAAATGGCTGCGCTTGCTGCGTGCTACCGCCCGCGTATCAGTTTGCGCTAATATTTTCAAGGCAGCGCTTTTAGACCCTACTTCTAAATTTAGAAATTCAGCATCGCGTTGCCGAGAGCCCAGTCCAGCTACGCACAGAGAGCCAACTGCAGAAGACATGACGCGCGCAGAAGAGCGCCTGTTATTGCACTCCCAGCTAGCATCACTACGCGACGACTATGTGCGTATTGAGCGCGGCGAGCCACCTTCAAGCAACAGCCGTCTTAAAAACCTAACAGTGTTCAGAGAAGAGTCTACTATGCTCTTGCGTCTGTCTGGCAGGATTGGAGCTGTGGAGGGCGTGCCTGCATTGTCCAAGAATCCCGTAGTCCTGGACGGCAAAGAACGGGTCGTGAGGCTCCTCATCGCGTACTATCACGAACGCGCAGCCCACTCCAATAACGAGCTGGTTGTCAACGAGCTGCGGCAGCGGTTCCACATCATATGCCTGAGACCAGCGGTTAGAAGCGTGGCATCCTCCTGTCTCCGATGCCGCATCAAAAAAGCACCACCTCTGAGCCCCCCGACCGGAAACTTACCACCAGAACGACTGGCCCACAACTCCCGCCCCTTCACCTGCGTGGGCCTAGACTACTTCGGCCCTGTCACGGTCTCTGTAGCACGGCACAAAGAAAAACGTTATGTGGCTTTATTCACTTGTCTCACAGTACGGGCCGTCCACATAGAAGTCGTCGGAAGTTTAAGTACTGATGCGGCCATAATGGCGTTGCGAAGATTTATCGCCAGACGAGGAACACCAACCACGCTCTACAGTGATAACGGGACGGCATTTGTAGGTTCGAGTCGAGAATTAGCACGCTTATACGAGCAACCTGTGCAGGAGTTCGCCGCCAACGAAAGAATTACATGGAAGTTTATACCTCCGTCGGCACCTTTCATGGGAGGCTGCTGGGAGCGCCTCGTGAGAAGCATAAAAACTGCACTCTCGGCAACCCTAACGCAACAGTCACCCTCCGAAGAGGTCCTCCGGACTTTCTTGCTGGAAGCTGAGAGCCTTGTGAACTCCCGCCCGCTTACTCACGTAAGCGTCGACCCGAGTGAGGAAAGCGCGATAACGCCTTTTCATTTTATATTAGGCTCGTCTTCGCCTTACTCGGTAGTTACCCAAGTTGACGATGCTGACCTGATCCGCCGAGTGAGATGGAAACGAGGCTTGCGGCTAGCGGATCAGTTCTGGACGCGTTGGGTGCGGGAGTACTTACCAAATTTAATTCCGCGCAGGCTCTCTGCTCCCAGCCCGAAGGTCAAAGACGGTGACCTAGTTCTTATTGTCGACGGCAACCTCCCGCGTGGAGTCTGGCCACGTGGGCGGGTCACCCGAATGTTTCCGGGCAAGGACGGCGTGGTCAGAGTAGTCGAGGTGACCACTGCTACCGGAACACTACGCCGTCCAGTCCGGAAATTGATTTTGATATAATGTATTATTGTAGTACCTATAGTCAGCTACGTCCGCTTACAATTTACTGGTGTTGCCACACCGGAGGCGACCATGTTACGGACGTAGCTGGCCACATATTTGTTTATGTTTTTTATAATTATATGTAAAAAAGAAATAAATGTCAGTTCCAACTTCAACAGACAGATTTTTATTTTCCCGAGCTACGTTTCTGCACCTTGCTGCGGCCGTGGTCACGTCACGGGGGACTGAACTGAAGCAGCTCGTTAGCTTACCCTCCAGCGTTTATTTTGTTTTTTTTTATATTGAACAAAAATTCATTAATTTAATTTTGTGAATTAATGCTAAAAAGAGAAAATCAACTATTGGGAGGCCCCTCCAACGACAAAGGCTGAATACACTTGCTCTCTTGAATCTTGATGTTGATCCATTGTTTGTGCTATTGACAATAATAACACACAAGTCTTAAATCACTCGACATGCATCCATTATCATATTTACAAATACAAAAGGCTGTCATTTTGAACACGTGTAGAATTGTCCGTAAATTTCTATCCGCAGATGAAGACACACGATCTAGGAATACATAAAGATGAACACAATCATCACACACACACACACCCGCGCACGAGCACACATGCACACATACATACAAACACAGCCACACACATTCACAAACGTCACTATTTATTTAAACATGCTATGCTTGATCAAAAACCCGCATAGTCATGAATTTACCTCGGTAATGAGAGAAAAAATAAAAATTGAATACCTATAATAATAATAATAATAAGCTATAAGCTGTGAAAAGTTACAACCTTTTCAAAAATAATAATAATCATTTATTTCTCATCACAAACTTGGCATTGTAACTAGGTCATTAACATTACAGGATTAAGTAATATAAGTCTGTGAGAGTCTGGAGCCCATGCTAGGCAAAAAATACCTGTGTTACAGGTAACCAGACAATGCAGCTAGCTACTCTAGGATCCATGGATGCTATTAACCTTGAAGCATCTTAGTTCTAGTTGGTAGCCAGGTAAAGCAATAAAATCTACCGCCTATTTAAGTATGTTTCTGACCTCATCTGGTAGATTTCTACAGGTATAAGATAACTAAAAAGACTTGTTTGTACCTAGTAAAGTTGACTGCAAGGGCAAACAAAATGTAATAAAAATTGAGCATTTCCTTAATTTGTGAGACTAGTCCACCTACCTGTATACATTATTTTCTCATAATTAAGTCTAAACACCATTGAATTACATCAGCCGGTCGGTCGTGTCATCTCCTTGAAGTACTTAACTCTACAAAAAGCGGATACCGACGATTCGAGCTAAACCGCGAAGGGTTACGTATTGTTAATTTGGAACCTGCTGCGCCCGCGGCGAAAGTGACGCGACGACGGACGAGACATGTCGCAGACGCAAGCGGAATAAAGATGAGTTTTTGTTGTTGGTTGACATTTGTAGAAAGTTGTGACGCGCATGCGGGCATGCCCTTCGGCGAATATTTCGATGCCCCATAAATATTCCGCGTGGCTTTCGTTTTCATTGCGCGACACGCATTGCACCGACGAGCGACAGAACGGGCATGTTTTATGACAAATATTACTTAACTGTTCGCGGAATCGGTCGTTGCGTCACTGCGTATGGTAGATTTCGTAATGAGCGACAACCTATTGTTTATGTCGAATGAGGAAGTGACTTAACACTTTAAGCTTACAAGGCACTTGTTGAATCAAATGAATAAATTAGATGAGGGAGAGGTAGATTAGATACATACATACTTTCAATTTCAACACTCACTCCTGTCGAGTTTGTCATAGCAAAATCACAACTTTTCCCAAAGATGCTTAGCTTGCATAAAATTAAACCATTTAATGTTCACTTTTGGGAAAAGAAGATTAGGGTCCTACTACAGACTAGTCTCTCTTGAAATAAATTAGGATTTAACCTTATTCAGTAGAATAGCTTCTAATTTGTCGCTCAAAAACACATGTTATGTTACCGTATTGCAATCGTTACTCGTTTGCCTGGCTATAGTCATGGACCACGGATCCTTGATCCATCCATGCTATAGTCAATACAATATAAAAATTTTCAATTGCATAAAAAAATAGTTGACTGACCCTGTTATCAGGCTGTGGTTTCCCGATGCCGCCACCCTCGGACCAGTCGTTCTGCTGCCGGTTGGTGGTGGGCGCGAGCTTCTGCAGCTCAGCCGTCCAGAACCAGCCGTTGATCTCGTTGGGCAGCAGATCTGGCCGGTTGCAGCCCTTGAAGTCGCAGAGGCGGCCAGAAGTCCAGATGTATTTCACCTAGAACGGGAATAAGTTTTTTATTAATTATCTGAGAGATATAAAACTAAAAATAAGGTAAACATCCAGTGGAACAAGTAAAAGTACGTAAAAAGGATTTTTTTCTTACTAATAATGCTTATAAAGGTAAATTATAAGGACTTTTCTTGCCTTAAAAGATGCAGCTATTTGAACAGAAAATAAATTTGTAATTATGGGACGAAGTATTTTTTTTCCCCACTTGCATTACTAAATTAATAATAGTTCCCTATAAAAGTCGTAGGATCATAATGTCGGTTGGCAAATTTTAATAGTTCTTTATATGGACCAGACTTAGAATAACGAACTACTTAAGTATACGCTTTAATGATGTATGGTAACGGGCCTTATTACAAAAACGAAAAGGCCATTAGGTAGAGGAACCGCGAGACGATAAGATGTAACACAATGGAACCGATATCGGTTCCGTAGATATCTACGTACGAATAAATAACAACAACAATTTGTCATTATGATTATACAAGGCTCTCGAGGAGAGTTGGAAATCCCATTGGACCCACCAATATTTAGCAGTGCGAACAGAAGGACTTAGAAATCCTATTGGACCCACTGATGGAACCTAAGGGTCTTAACACTACTTACATTATCATAATAATTGTAGACTTTGCTGTTCCCAATTTGCGAAAGCCTTGTTTACAAAGTTCATAAGAAAGTTTAAGGTGAAGTTTTTAATGCATGTATGCACTAGGTACTCGTATTAATATTTAAAATTGTATTGACTCTTTGGATGGAAAATCTTGCATTTCTATTTTATTACATATTTCAGTATCCATTGAATAGTTTTCTACTTCCCACCTTTCTTTTGGATCAATGACGATATTGACAAGATGTAAAAACAATTCTTCCCACGAAACAAGAAACTGCAGTGAAACTAGGGGAAATTGATTTGGTATTCTACGAAGCACTTCGAGGAATCGACTCAGTCAAATTGTAATCGGATTCTTGCCTAATTGGTGTCCCATAAAAAACAATAGCTTTACGGACTAAAGACACGCTATGAATTCGTCAACGCAACGCAAAGGAACTTTCACTTTGACTTTTGAAAAAGTTTGCGTTTTCGCGATGAGACGTGTCTGTTGTGTTCGTCTTTTTGTTCTCGGTAATTCGTGGCATCCGTGAATGTTTAGCCAATTCAGCTAAAATACGCTGCATAGTAATCCTACGGGTCAAGGATGCGAAGATTGACGTCTTCACAAATAAACGTTAGTTTTGGGTTGTTAAATGCGGTCATTATGACATGTCCGCTCATTCTAGAGTCTGGTCAATGTGCTTCGGTAAGCACTTTGGCCACGTTTCCGTTTGTCCCTGCTGCATGTCGTTGACACCCACCAATCCGCATTGGACCCGAGTGGTGGTTTATATGCTGATGATGGGTGGTTTTCTTTTAGCTTTCTTAAACCTTATTACCTTGTCCTGAATGATGCGCGCTTTGACCCATTCGTTCTCGTCGCTGGTCTCCAAGGAGACCAGGTCCATGCAGCGCTGCCGGCAGTAGTTCCTGGCGCTGAGCCAGTCTTCCTCCACCCCTCTTAATGCAGGATCCCTCCACGAGAAGAAGTAGCCCTTGTCTGGAAGGAAGGAAAGTTGTTTAAGTAGGTACCTAAATGAAAATTGTAAAACTTTGATAAGTAATTAATGATTTAGGTAGATCGTCTTTGTTGATAATGAATGACAAGGAGAGAAAAATCAATATCAACTTTTTATAGCATAGCCAGGTCAGATTTTCGAGGGGGGGGGTTTCGAGGTCATTAATCATTGGGTTGATTGATTTTTTTCTGGTAGGTATTTAATAGTTACCTTTCTAAAAAAAAAAACAGTTTAAGTTCAACAAAGATTTCAAGTTGTGTTGTGTGCTTTGTCTATATTTTTGTAGGTAAGTAATAAAGTAATTTTTGTATAAATAACTATTAGACAGTTCCAGATTTTTATCTCTTTTATTTATAAACTTAAAGGTACCTACATATATAATATTATATCTGGGCGACACTTTGCAGACCACTTTGAAGCTTATTATCTCGGAATCAAAACACCATTGAGATTGATGAGAAAAAAAACCCGCCTGCATAAAAAGATAAGTCGACTGAAAAGATGGAAACAAGATTAAATAAATATTAAAGGCAACATGTCATAATAACATGCAGTCGGAGGCATGCATAAAGAAAGTGACATTATGAATGATTGAATTATATGCCTCCGACTGCATGTTATTATGACATGTTGCCTTTAATATTTATTTAATCTTGTTTCCATCTTTTCAGTCGACTTATCTTTTTATGCAGGCGGGTTTTTTAATGTTTTAAATTTATTTTTTTATTTATCTCTTTTTAGTTATTATATATTACGGTCATGATATACCTTTTTGAAATCCTTATAATAAGCCCTTTAATTTGACACCCATATTGCAGTATTCTAAAAAAAAAATTTTTTTTTCACTATGTATAATAGCACCGTACAGCCGCCATGTTGGTTTTTTTATAACGCCACCTTCTTAAGAACACTTGGGCTGAAAAGACCAATCTAAAGATATCTTAATCATAGAAATCCGTTCAGCCGTTTGAGAGATATGAGGTAATAAAGAATATTACATACAAACATACATACATACATACATACATACTTACAAACATACCCTTTCTTTGCAGTCGGGTAAAAAATAATTCATCCCCACTTTACATGTAGGGGTAGGGGTAATAGGTACAATACAATACAAATGCAATACAAAATCTTTATTTGCTAAGGTTTAGGTAGATAAGATACTACTCTAAAAATACTTTTCAACATTATACTATTATAGACGGAAATGGCGAAACTATAATAGTTTCTTGTTTATTTGACTACGGAACCCTAAAAAGTAACATGGCATACATCGGAATGTGAGCGATAGGGTAGTCTGGAGATAAGATCGTTGTGAAAATAAAGCACACCGTCATGGGAAAGAAAAATACTAAGGAAAGAATGCGCGCGTCTACTTTCGATAGCACAAGTGGAGGGAGATAAGTACCAACCTAGCCACCTAGCTCACTTAACGACGAAAGTACCTATCATTTATTTAGGTGCTAAATAATATAGTTAGGTACCTACCTACTTATTTAGAAAACAATGAGTCGTCACCATCTGACCCGGCCTGATCTGAGGAGCTGGTGAATAGTCGTTTTTTTCCAAACACCTAGGTACCTACCTAACTATATCAGTCAGTAGGTAGAGGTATACCTTTGAAAGCCAATTGAAAACACTTTATTTTTTTAATAACATTAAAATTAACGCAAGTACCTAGGTACTAGTCAGTAAAGTTCAAATTCTATTTAAAAATATCTAAATAAGTGTGTCTACCTAGTCCTAACCATTTTCGTAAATTATGGACGTTTGGACGTGTGTTATCAATTTATAATACCCAGGATAGTTTTTGTTAACAATCATTATTTTCTCAATTTATTACAAAAATACTTGCCGCCCGAACAGGGACTTGAACCCTGGACCCTTGGATTAAAAGTCCAATGCTCTACCGACTGAGCTATCCGGGCTATATAATAATTGGCAAAATAACTATAAACATGAAGTGTGACTCACTCAAACGCTCCTTGAGTTCCTTGACTCATTTGGCAGTTTTGCACACATAAAAAAAAGTTGGGCCTCGCCACGGAAATGTATAAGTATACCTAGGTAGTTAGTATATATATTTTTAAAACTCGTGACGATTATAAACCCTCGCCTACGGCTCGGGCTTATAAAACGTCAACTCGTTTTAAAAACCTCCTTACCAACCTTGTATCATAAACTACAATTTTTTAGTATATTTTTTTTTACTTTCCTGTAATATGCCTTGTATTTAGCGGATTTTTATCTAAAGAACTATCACTACACTACCTATATTCATTGTTTTTGTTTTTAAATTAGTTTTTGTTCTCCAACAAATAAATTGTTATGCAATAAGTTTGTGTACCACGAAGTTTGTAAATATTTTACCAAAGAGTAGGTACCTACATACTTCATTTAATATATCGTAATGTGAATAGGCTTGTTTCCATTAAGAATAAATATAATGGATAGGGGTTTATAATGATTAATTATATTATGGAGAAAATAACAAACAATTTTAATTATTAAAAGCGTTAAAGATTAATAATATTTTTAAAAAATAAATTTCGTAAAATGAAACCTTTAGTCACGTGACAGTGAACACCAATCAGAAAGCGTTACGTCACGCCGTGCGAAACTCCAATCTTGTCTTTGACGTTTCGAGTATCACTACCGGAGGCGCGTTCCAAACCTACACTCCGAGTGCAACCTAACCACAACCGAACGCAAGTTTTAGCCACTTTTTCCGTATTTCTCCATTGTTTGGAACATATATAAATAACTGGTTTGGCGTTTTTATAGTTGTGCTATCACACTGGGGCACTATACAGTACTTATAATATGAGAAATTCATTTTTAAACGATAAAAACTAGCTATAACGTACGAAGACACGATCGCTCTTTGGTTTGTTTTGCACGGTGTGACGTCATTCAAGACGCCATGACAGTCTTGTGCGTTTTGGAACCAAATTAAAATTGGTTTTTTAAAACGCGAAATTTATAATGTAAACGCTCGATTAAAAATAAATAAACCTTATTTTTCGATAAAATGCCTAATAAGCTAAAATATTAAGCAGTTATTGAAATTTTGTCAACTAGCCTATTCTTTTGATAAAAAGTTATTAAATCGGTCCAGTTTTGGAGGAGGAAACAGGGGACTACGAAACGTTGATTTTGCTACTTTCCATAGGAATTTTTCATATCTCTCGACCGTATTGTTTCCTTTTAACTTTTTACAAATTCATAGTGAATTGTAAAAGGTCTTTTTTCCAAATATTTGAAGCTCTTCCTGTTTAAGGATAAGCTTATCTGTAGCTTAAAGATAAGCAACTATTATCTTAGAACATCAAATAACCGCAGTTCACATTCCCATTTTTAGCATTCTCAATATTTTGAGATTGAATTCTTGAATTCTTGATTGAAGAGCTACAACTCGAAAACTACGGTTATTAAGTTATGCCATAGGATTTACAGCTATAACTGTCAAGAGGATAAAAAAACGCATGCCTTAACCTTCGTTTTCTTGGAACCAGTCGTGCTTTGATAACGATCTTCAGTCAAAAACCTCATAATATGAAGTATAAACCTGCCAACGAAGTGGCAAAGTTATGTTAGAAATTGTAACTCCTTAAGCGTACTTCTTGTATGGTCTGTGTCCTAAGCACAGGGTAAATAAAAAATCTCCTGTCCTTTACCTAGTCCTTTGCCCATTTAATACTTATTATGACGTTGACATAACAATGATGTAAATAATGTTGACTCAGCTGCTGCAACTGTAGCACAATTTGAGATGCTCACAAACCAAAAAATTTATGAAAAACGATCTAAAAACGTGTTAAAAGATTAATTGCTTGCTTATTAAATTACTACTCGATAATCAGAATTATCCAGAGATCAAATAGGTAAATAAAACAAAATTCAAGGGCATCTATTACATAAGGCTTTTTGGGAAAAACCTACTCTTAGAAGTGAATATGAAAACTCGATAGGTTTTTTATGTGAGTATACTTACCTAGGTACCTACTATAAATCACTGAGATCTATATTTATCAATATGTAACTACTGACAATGAATGAGCTTTGATGATTAAATAATCAAATTAAAGGAAATGAGGCACCTAAACAAATATTAACATTATTCCAAAACATGGTTTACCTAGCTCATTTGTTATTTGACTGTTTAATTAACATATAAAATTTCACCTTATCTTGGAACAAATAAATAAATATTTTTTAAGTATTTATCTCAGTATACTAATAATACGACTTACATCATAATTAAGTATTATTCATCGCCGGTGCCGTTTTTTGTTAGTTTTTTTAATACTAAACGCAGAGATACCTAACGGATATTATGATATTACAAAAAAATCAATATGAAATTAAGTCACAGTTGGAAGTGTATCTTTCTTGACTATGATACTCACTCGTTACGTTTATGTGGAGGTCCACAGTATAATTTCACAATCAAGACCCCATCTTATCTTAGGTTTTATTTGTACGTTTTGTTTGGTTAAATTTCGTAGTGTAGGTAATTAATTAACTTCAATGTAGAGCCTGGCTAAAATACTCAATTTATTCTGTAGTACATATACAAGCTCTTTACATAATATTGGAGCAGTAATTTTACTCAATACTTACTGTCAGCATATCTTTCGTGTATGACCCGCTGCACGCACTGCGAAGGAACTGGCGGCTCCAAAATCCTCCCGTTGGGAAACTGCGCGCGCGCAACAGCGGCTACAACCAACAGTATGCTCAGCTGCTTCATTATCTGTGGACGGAGAAAGTGTTGAGTCACGAGGCTCGAACTCATTACCATACAAGATTCTTGGCTAATTGTTAATAAACTTGAGGTATGATGACACATAGGCGATAAGGAAAGTCGGTTCGTCATCGCAAAGATCAGTCTTTAACTCGAAAATGTAATTATTGAACTTTTAGATTTTAGGCATTCACAATGCAATTTTTATATTAAGGTAATTAATATAATAGAAAAAATACTAGAATAAATCGACTCACCCCAACTCACCCGTAGCTCAGACGGGATGAAATTATACAAACGAGATGAAATCCCGTCTGAGCTGCAGCTACGGGTGAGTCATAGATTTATTATATTACTTTGGGGTGAGTCGATTTTTTCCAAAGACTTCTATGTTGTAAATTTTTTAGTTTTTTTTTTCAATTATATTAATTATCGAAAATGTAAGCTAATCTTGCGAAAAGTTGGAAAAGTATTTTCTTTGTCATGATTTTCTCTTTCATTTTTTTTTGTCCGTGACCCATAAATTGGATTGGATGCAAACCTGTTTTTTTCTCAACGAATTCCTATTAATCTAGTCATCTTCTTTCGTTCTATTTAAAAAAAATAACGGAACTCTGGTCAAAAAGGTTCTTTTACCATTAGAATAAATTAAGCTCTACCAACCATAGCCTTATGTTTTGAGAATAATAATTAAGTATATCTTTATTGACGTAGAGAGTTGTTTTTTTTTAGAATAACGGAAAGAAAGATACCGTTTTATCTTATTTTCCGTTATTCTTAGCTTCGGTATACTTGTCTTGATGATTAATTACAATTGTTACATCTTTGATCGCTAAATTATCATAAAAAAAAACTAAATGTTAATTAATAGTTCTAGTAAGTAGTGGATAGGCGCCTAATAATTATAAGTCGTAGCGGTCCTATCTAGCCTTCTGAAACTACTTTCCCTATAAGTTTATTGAAGAACCCTATTGAAGCATAATCAATCAATTTTTATTTTTATTATATAACAAATATAAATGACGTAATACGGCCAAAAATCGACGTGACATATTAAGGTATGTCAAACCCATTAAATATCACATTTAAAATTACATAATTTATTTCAAAAGGAGGGAATAGTCAAGAAGAATAGTGGTAAAACGAGTTTTAAAACTGTATATTTTGGGTTTTTCCATATTGTTGACTTTAGTAATATAATTATATTACGAGATAATCAGGATTTTCGACTTAATAAAAGATTTTGTAAGTAAGTATGGTGTTTTGAATCCATTTATATTATTTATCTATTATATTATTATGTCTGAGGTTTATAGTTTTATTGAAATTTGTAGTAGCAAATAATAATGATGACTAAGTTTGAAAACAAATACATAAGTAGGTACCTATTCAGACTTTAGAACCTAGACACAGTCTAGCTAGGTAGCTCTGATATTTTGTTGGTATATAACTCAATCACATAATAACAAAAAAATAGACAACTTAAAATACCTATAGATAGGTAATAGGTAATCCTACCTGCTTCGTGCTTACTAAAAAAAAATCTACGAGCATTGAAAAGCGACGAGACGACGGAACATAGTATTTTCACCCAATACAAACGTCATTACGTTACGAACCATGACCTAGACAGCCAATCAAATCGTAAATAAAACTTTTTGAATGAAATAAGCTCATTCACTCCACGATTCACACTTGACCGGGTTTTGGTGCACACCGGCCGGTCAGGGCCGTAGTAGCGGATGTTATATCATCATTAAGTCTGTAATCTATGGTTTGGTGTTTACAAACTTTCCACGGGACCGGTCGGGAGGGAGAAAGCGACCTTGCACGGGGTTCAGTCATCCCGCTCCGAGTATGTGGGACAGTGGTTTACAGTCGGAATTTTGAAATAAAGGAAAATAAAGGAAAATCAAAAGCTTTCAATAAAGCCTACAAATTAAATTACCAACTTTCTCCGTTTTTATTAAATACTTAGAGTTAGTCTTTAGTCTTACTTCGTTTGAAAAATAACAAAAGCTTTTTTATTTTTTGATGAATTCAGGCAGTAAGCAGCGCGCTTACTTTAAGAATAAGAAGAATAAAAAAACATATTTTCGTTACTTATGTAAGTAAGTTTTGATTAAAACGAAATTTCGTAATGTACCTAATTGTAATAAATTGAAAAATTATTTAACATACAAAATTATATGCCATTATTTTTATTTAGGTATCAATTTAGGTTAAGTATTTATTATCTTAAGCACTTGTGAAAACTAAAAAGCTTTTAACGATTCGGTTCGAGTCAACGACGAGTAGGTATAGGTACGTTTATTTTAATTGATCACGTAAGTTGGTAACAAACTATTGTTCTATACGGTTTGCACAGTTTAAATTATTTTAATTTCGTGAGATTTTTTTTCTAACAATTTTATTATCAGTCAATTAATGCCAATTAACACTTCTTTGTTAAAATTATTAAAAAGAGACAAAATAATATCACTCACAGTAATATGTGCTTGCCCGTGGTTGGTCACTAACTGATGCGCTTGCGCCGAGCGGTGGTTTTATATGGAGGAACTACGCGTGTTACGGCTGATTCGACGCGCACCCTTGCCGTCTCACGCCCAATACTCTCAGTGAAAAAAAAAACTAAATAGAAACATATTTTTTAATTTTTTTGGGGTGAAAAGGGGCAGTGTTTGTGACAAATATCATAGTGATATTTGAGCACTAATCGCATCGGCTAGAATAAGCATTATTGAGTCAAATTATATAGATAACTGCAACTATGCTAACTATTAGACGGTGTGGCCGAATACACAAGCAGGCTTCTTTGCTAAAATCTCCTTAACTTTAAGGAAGCTGTCAGTTTCATATAGTGCTGTCAGTTTTATAGAGTTTCTATCAAATCTGACAACATTTTTGAATTTAAGGTGGCCTTAACTTTAAGATTAGTTTGTGTTAGAATAAAAAGCTACTTAATTCAATATTTACCAAAAGCAGTACCTACCATACACACACTCACTACCATAAGCTTTTAGTTAAAAAAACTTTAATCAAGTTAACCGAATTATCAAATAGTGATAAAAAAATTGAGCAAAAAAATATAAGCAATAGCAACCTATTAGATAAAAATAAATTAGTAATTTCGGTTGATCTGTTCGAAGTTTTATTTGTATATCTTTTAATTTATAGCTCACCCGAGAAAATATTAGGATAAGTACTAGCTTTTGCCCGCGACTTCGTCCGCGTGGACATTAGGGCAGCTTTGACCGGGATAAAAAGTAAAATAAAACCATAGTAAAACTATCTGTGTGCTATTCCAAATCCGTTCAGTCCTTTTTACGTAATTGAGTCTTTTACATTTATAATATAAGCAGGATATCCAAATCCCGTAACTTTCACATTTATTTATAATAATTAGTTACGATATCCATAACCCGTTCATGCCCCGTTCCCGTACCCGTTCTCGTTCCTGATCCCGTTTCCGTATTATTTTATTTTTTATTTTTCAAATATTATGCCATTTTCGCTATCAACATCCCATAAAACCTCGATAACGACATGGATATCGATTTTTAGGTTTATTTACCCCATTTACCCATTAAGGGGTTAATATTCGGAAAATAACGAAATAATTCGTGTTTGCCTATTTGTTTTTAGAACCACTTCTACGAAGTTTCAACTCAAAATGTCTATTATATATTGTTTTTCTATATCTACAAAATTTGAACCCCCATTTCATCCTTTTAGGGGTTGAACAATGTCTACAATGTTGGATTTTAAAATAAATGCCATTTTCGCAATCGATATCCCATAGCCTCAATAACGACATCTTATTCGATAGTAGGCTTTTTTCCCCATTTACCCCCTAAAGGGATGATTTTCAGAAATCACGAAATATGTTTGCTTATTTGTATACAGAATAGTACTCCCAAGTCGGATTGTCTATTCCCCCCTTCCCTTTAGGGGTTGAATAATGTCTACCATATTGGATTTTAAAACAAATGTCATTATCGCAATCAACATCCCATAAAACCTCAATAACTACACCCATATCCATTTTGGGATTTTTTTACCCCATCTACCCCAAGGGCTCTAGTTTCAGAAAACCACGAGACACATATTTGCTTATTTGGTTTTAGAAATAGGTACTCCCACGAAGTTTCAAAATGAAATGTCTATTATTTTTTAATTCCATACCTACAAACTTTGTACCCCTATTTCACCCTTTTAGGGGTGGAATTTCCAAAAATCCTTTCGAGGATGTTTACACTGTATAAGTATCTATGTACGAAATTTCAAGTCTCTAGGTCCAGTGGTTTGAGCTGGGTGTTAGTCTGTCAGCCACCCCTTCATTTTTATAAAAGAGATATTTGTATGATATTCGATATGAATCAAACCTACCTACTCAGTAAATAAACATTAGTAAATAGTTTATGCAATAGAATAAAGGCAATGAGTTTTTCACGAGTGGAATTCAGGCACTCGGGCGCATTTTATTTAAGGGGATTACATAGACCCGAATTAGCAGCTTTAAATCGTTCGATGTAAAAGCTTTAGCTCAGCTAAAGTGGCAATGGGCGGGACACATAGCGAGAAGAACCGATGGCCGTTGGGGCGGAAAGGTTCTGGAATGGCGACCGCGCACCGGACGACGCTCCGTGGGTAGGCCCCCGACAAGGTGGACCGACGATCTGGTGAAGGTTGCGGGAAGCCACTGGATGCGGGCAGCGCAGGACCGATCGTCGTGGAGATCCTTAAAGGGAGGCCTATACCCAGCAGTTGGTGTCGTGCCGCTGATATGATGATGATGAAAAGCTTTAGGTAGGTAACGTCAGAGTAGAAAATATCAGCACGTGCTTTAGCGTTGTGCTTACACCGCGCTCGCGTTGCCTCGCCAGCGACCAATAATCTCCACAACATAGATTCACACTTCCAAAATCTTTATTCTTTAAAATTATAGAATAGACAAACAAAAGAACCCATTAATGTTTGCATAAAGTAATGCTAATGACCTATCTATCTAATTACCTAGTTAGTTAGACCCATGTTAGACCATAGGTAGTTAAATACAAAAGATTAAGAAAATTATTTCATTTTCAAGTTAAGAGGATTGTCAAGCAAGCGGTCTCCATACAAACGGCGATAACGTTTCCCACTCTCAAAATCTTAACCTACAGCAATGAATTTTTGGTATGTTTTTGAAATGCCTAAATACTAGGGCTGTACGTTTTGATTTTTTAAATATCTATAATAGATTTCGAAATATTGGCACTTCTGTGTTTTGTATGAAATCACTAAAATGCAAATATTTCGAAATCTATTATAATTATTTAAAAAATCAAAACGTACAGCCCTAGTATTTAGGCATTTCAAAAACATACCAAAAATTCATTGCTGTAGGTTAAGATTTAGAGAGTGGGAAACGTTATCGCCGTTTGTATGGAGACCGTTTGCTTGACAATCCTCTTAAAGGTACTTAGTACTAAGAGATGTAACTTTTGTTATCTAAGAATTTCTAAACAGGACCTATGTGTACGTACGTGCCATATAATGCGCTTTATGCGTTATTGTCTTTGCCAATGAAATAACCGTTACGGGCCTGACTTGATCCGGTAATGACACACTGCATACACATCTTACATAAAGCTTGTTCATACGCATACTTCGTGGTCATCCCTATAAATAAGAAATTGTTCATGAACACGAAAATGTATAAGAATAGTAAATTAACTTCGGTTTCGTTACATTTAACCTTCATAAGGAAACGGAACATTATTCAAAATTCAAAATAATTTATTCATTGAATGATTCATTCATTAATATGGGGAAGATAGGTGGTTTGCTGAGTTGGGCCAAGCGGGTAGTGGGAAGTGAACCACTGCCTGCCTTGCACGGCCCTGACAGGTTGAGGAGATGGCCAAACTTGCTCGGCCATCTCCCGTCAGAGAGGAGGCCTGGGAAGCCGGGCAGGCCGCTAGGTCGCAGGGGTGATTGCCACAACGGACCCCCAGAGACCAACCGGTGGCGAGAGGGCAAGTGCCGGTGTTTTTAGTGGGTATTCCCCCCTCCCGGATCACGGGAGGCGGTCGTGGGGGGGACTGCAATGTTGTTAAATGTTGCGGTTCCCTCCTGGCGAGCCCCACATACGAACCTCCTGCTCACCTGTGTACCGCATTCGTGGCTATCTGTTCCCTAAGGGTTGACTGGGAGAGAATGCTTTTAGCATTAAGTCCGCCTCTTGTACATCATTTTATTGTAGTACAATAAAGAGTTTAAAATAAAAAAATAGAAAAAATTGACTATATAGGGCAGCTAGCGTCAAATCTTCGCCACTCCTTGCATCAGTGAGTAATAATAATTGTGTTCTGTGGTAGAGTCACTTAGTAGGTACTAAAATTGTAAGTATGTGTATAAACAGGAAAAACATAGTCATCACCACAAACAGTTTCTGACCTATGTTCCCATACAATATAATTACAGGGAAAAAGTCCATATCAAACCTCTCCCATTACATCATTCGATAGCGAAGTTCATTATCCCTTCCCATTTCCATGTGACTTTGACTTGGGCACAGTTTAACAATCCGTGACTTGGGGTTGGGTGGCGGTTACATTGAATTATGAAGTTTCCAGCGTCTTCCACTGGAATCGAGGAAATGGAAATACATCGAACAGTTGGCGAGAAAACGTGTTTTTTACGGTTCATCACCAACAATGACTTGTTACGGCACCCGTGTTGCATGGGTCGCTAGCAGAACATTCGCTTGTGTACGTGCTGCCGTTGCTAATGTCGGGCCACTTTAAAACCTTGTCACACCAACCACGACACTAAGTCTTATCATATAAACGCAATTGGTGCGACATGGTAGATAGTACTGAAGTTTTGAGCTACTAGGCAAACCATACGTTTGACGAATCGGCGCCGCCGGCGCATCGGCTGAAGTATTTCTCATTTCAAGATAACAAACAACTTGAAGCAGTTCTAAATAACTTATTAAGGCATTGTAAAGGAGATTATACAAATTTTCTAGCTCACTTATGGCGCGTCCATAAATTACGTGAGGTGTTTTTCTAAATTTCCTGTCCCTCCCTCCCCCCCTGGTGAGATGTCGTGAGATTTTATTCAACCCCCTCCCCCATCCCCTAATCTCACGTGAGATCTTAATCGTATTAGGATATACGCTTATAATTAAATCTTAAGCATGTACAATCTGGATTAAATGGACTAAAATAGTATAATTTTTTTTGTTTCAATCAGAAAAAAATTGCGTGATATTTGCCGAGACCCCCCCGCCTCTCCAACGTAAGATTAGATGAGATTTGACTCGACCCCCTACCCCTTAATCATCTCACGTAATTTATGGACGCCCCCTTATAATATCAACTAATTAAGCGTGCCAAAAGATTTTTCTCTGACGCACATCACGCACACAACGGTGCATCAGCTGAGTGATAACGAAACAAAACTGAAGTAGTTTTAAAGCTCACTATAGTTAGGACTTACCTACCTAAATAAGTAGGTACCTAGCTAATATCATCATGCCAAGAGAATTCTTTCTGAGTAGGCGATTTATTGTACTAAACTTACTTCTTATTTCAAGATAAGGATAACGCAGCAAAAGTGAAGTAACTACCTATGTAGGTATTGATCTAAACAACTGACGTTGTAAAGAATATTAGACAAATTTTCTAGCTCAATAATATACTAGGCTAGGTTGTACCTCAATAAGAGGTAGGTATATCATCATGCCAGATAATTCTTTCTGAGTCGGCGCAAAGGCGGTACATATATTAGCCATATTAAAATATGTATATACTGAATTTACGTCTCATTTTAATTTCAGGATAACGAAACAAAATCTAGTAGATTACACAAATTCTTCAGCTGACTGTATTAGACGTTAGTACTATTATATATTCTGTGGTATTAGTATAGATCTGTACAGCCTTGTTAGGTCGTCTCTTTTAAAAATAAGTGGAAATACATTATAATATTTACTTTAGAACATTAATTTTTAATTGGAAAAAGTTGTCAATGATGACCTTGCCAGTTTATACGTGGAAGAATTCGTGCCAACTATTCGCGATTATTGCATAACCCAATTAATTGTAAGGATCAACATTGACGTCATATCAAACATTGTGTTTGACCAACTGACATGAAGTCAAATATGGTCCGCTGTTGGCAGGCTATGTTTAAACTAAAGCTAATAGTTGATCGCTCGTTAGCTCGTCGTTATATAGCTCGTTCATTGTGCAGTTGACTGTCAAAACATTTTTAACAAAATCAAACTGATTGTACCCAGGCCTAACTTGTAAGAAGCTCATAAATAGGTAGGTACATACATTGTGTTGTGCCTTAAGCACGGACAAACCTGAGTAGACATTCACCCTTGTCGAGAATGCTCACTAGTTACAATAAAGTAAGCAGTATATATATGATCTGGATATTTACCATGACTCACTCTTAAAATTTAAACGTATGGTTCAGTCATCCTATCAATTGTCACAATAATTGAAGAAGTTTTTCTTTGTACTGGCTTTGTGAAACGTAATAATTGTGTATCAATCAACTTTATTTTATTTTCAACGATGTGTTCGCCTGTAATTGGGTTGCATGCTAGACTTATGATTAAAGAATTTCATATTGTAATGTGAACATGTTACCTGTTGGTGTCCCTAATAAACAAATAACAAATGATAACAAATTACGTGCGATACTATAAGAATACGATCAAAAAGACACTCAGCATAGCATCATCATTGTCAGGTCGACAGACAAGACACTCGGCATAGCATCATCATTGTCAGGTCGACAGACAAGACACTCAGCATAGCATCATCATTGTCAGGTCGACAGACAAGACACTCAGTATAGCATCATCATTGTCAGGTCGACAGACAAGACACTCAGCATAGCATCATCATTGTCAGGTCGACAGACAAGACACTCAGCATAGCATCATCATTGTCAGGTCGACAGACAAGACACTCAGCATAGCATCATCATTGTCAGGTCGACAGACAAGACACTCAGTATAGCATCATCATTGTCAGGTCGACAGACATAACGTTACGACGACGCCACACTCAGTAAAAGATTATTTAAAATTCAATTTAGTGGATTTGTATACTTGAATAAACTTTAATAATCTGTATTGAGGGTTTTATCTTACTTCGATAACATATAACTTACCTATAGACTTAGAATAATCCTATAGATATAATTATCTATATAGTTACCGCGCGTGTTAACATATGGGGTATTTTACGCGCGGTAGAGCTAAACTCTACCACAGTAAACACGGCCTAACCACAAAAGATTTTTTAAAAAACACTGTTTAGTAAAAACACTGTTTAAGTAAATGTGATGCGTCTCTTTCAAACAATATTGTCAAAAAAGTGACAGCATCACATTTAAACAGGGTTTTAGTTAAACACTTGTTGAACAGTGTTTTGGGTAAGGCTGAAACTGCTCAAAAGAAAATAAGGGCCACCGCGATTTTACTTACAAAAGAGCTAAGTTTTGAAATGTATTTTTCTGATAAACTAAATCTCATTTTATTTGAATTTGATATTGTTCGATAGGTAATTAGTCAGTACCTACTGTATAATTTCTCCTATTCGCCATGTGTCAAAATGTTAAATTTCGTGTATTTTTTGTTTAAAACTTTTTTTTTCTAATTGACACACGGCGAATAGGTACCTACTTCATAGTCTAAGAACGCATTGATGTGATAATAGAACTCTTAATCCATAGGTCCTACCTACCTACCTACATCAATAGTTTTATTTTTTACTACCAAATATTTTTAAACAACCATATTCAATATTCATATACCTACCTACATATGTAACAATTTTAAGTAACATTATTTGTAAAGTAAAATTGCACATTCATTGGTTGAACCAACGTTTAGGAGGTCTTTACTGCATTTAGTTGGCAAAGGATCAAGAGCTCGAAGTCATGTTTGTCTTACGTAAAGTGTCTGCCACTTTGCTTAGAAATGGACCATCAAGAAGTTTAGAAAAACAGGACAAGTGCCGCATATAAACATATTTTGTAATTTAGAATAGTTACTTCATAAAATTATTCCTTATTATAATGAAATCATCATAAAACAAGGTCTGGCACTCCGGGAGAAACACTTGCTTACGTCACTATCCAGTTGCGCGACTTTATAGAGTAACAAGCAGAGAATGAATGTTTTTTTTCTGTCACACTCATTATTAGCATTACAGAATCAGAATTATTATAAGTTAGTGCATTTTCTCTTAGCAAACAAAACTGTTCAAGATAAAGATGTATGAACGTAATTTTCAATACCGATAGCAGATATAAATGATAAATTTAATGTAAGTGATATCCGGTAGGTAAGTATTCCTCTAGCAAGTTCCTAGGTAGTTACGGAGATATCAATTTTTGAAAATCAATCATAACTCGTTTTACTAAGAAGGACGGAACGCGTTGAACTCTTTTGTATGACGTTTTGACTTTTTATTGTTCGAAGACTATTTCGGTGCTTTTATTGTGGTGCAATGCAATAGACATAATGTCGAATTCGACATTATCTCTAATCACAAATCTCTACTAAAAATGTCACTAAAATCTCTACTGCTAGTCTACCTACCAAAAAACTTATTCTCAGCGATTTTCGACATTACAAGTCGAATCACGAATGACTTTTGCAATCTCTACGATTGGAACGTTCCATTTTTCCCGACTAAATGAAAAAGTATAATCGAAAAAAAAAGAAACAAAGGAAAGTGTGATCTTTATTTGAAAGAAACGAAACGTTGCTGTCAGTGTCATGTGCGGTTTCCTTTGATTTGTTTCATATTCCTATTCTTTTCAATATCAATACGAAAACCGAATACCGCACCGCTTTGTTTACTTATAGGTACTTAAAAATAGAAATTTTATTCAAACATTGAATGGTACCTTGCACCCGTTTTTTAACTAAGTTAAAAACGGCTACAAGCGATTTTCGACCTTATTGACATTTATCGAAATAACCGTGTGAACGACTATTCACTTAAAATTAAGTTGCCCATTTAGTTACTACTTAATCGCTTGACCCACGTAAACAGGGCTATATAGTAAGATATAAAAAAAAATGACATTTTGACCGACAAACGACAGGCCTAAGCGTTATACAATCTCTACTGCTATCGACCACGATGCATGTCGAACGCTACGGCTCGACATAATGTCTACCGTGAGATTTCGAGAATAATAATCTGATTGTGATCCACATCCGCCATCAATCAAATGACCGATAGTTTCAAAACCCTGAAAGTTGAAATGTCCGATAGTTCAAAATCCCGAAAATGAAAATGTCGATACCTACTTACTTTACCTAATTATACATTCAGCAGGTGTCGGTTCTGGCACTTCGCCGGCCGCTACCTCGGCACGCTCGCTCGACTCGTGCGTTGTTGATCGCAACGGAACCTAACCTCCTCCTCGCTCGCTACGCTCGCTTGTCGTCGCACGCACTTAATTGACCAAGCGAGCACGAAGTGCGAGCGAAGCGTCTCTGCTTCAGCTTGGGCAAAAATTCTTTCGTATGTCCGGCTGTCTGTTCCAACCTACAGGTCGCATTTCTCAACCGATTCTCGTGAAATTTTGTGAGCAGGTTCGAAATTTATATAGAATTTTTTTGTCGAGCCAGTTTTTTGAAATTTTTCAAAACGGCGGAAAAATGATAAAAAACCAGAGTTCAGGTAGCTTTCCAGCTCTGCCTGTTCTTCTCTATAGGTCGCATTTCTCAACCGATTCACGTGAAATTTTGTAAGCAGGTTTGAAAATGATATTATTATTTTTTGTCAAGCCAGTTGTTGAAATTTTCCGAAATTTCGGAGAAAGTTTTTTTATTTTTTTCTAATTGGTGAATATATGCTAAAAAAACATATTCCAGTCCGGCTTTCCAGCTCTGCCTGTTCTTCTCTACAGGTCGCATTTCTCAACCGATTCTCGTGAAATTTTGTAAGCAGGTTTGAAAATGAAATAAAAAAAAAATTTAAGCCAATTTTTTGTTTTTTTTCAAAATGGCGGAGATATGTTAAAAAAACAGATTTCAGTCCAGTTTTCCAGCGCTGTCTGTTCTCCTCTACAGGTCGCATTTCTCAACCGATCCACGTAAAATTTTGTAAGCAGGTTTGAAAATAACATATAGTTTTTTTGTCACGCCAGTTTTTTGAAATGTTTCTAATTGGTGGAGATATGTAAAAATAGTACATTATGAGACAAGTTAGCTTAGGTTGCTCATTGCACACAAGGCTGTGGGTTGCAGCCCGAGCCGCAGGCGAGGGCGTAACTCAGCCGAGTGTGCAATAAGCAAGAGCTCACGAGTTTCATACGACGTTTTTCAACACATTTGCGAGGAAAAAACAAAGTAATTTATCACACAGCAACAAATATGGCAAAAACAAAATATGATAACTATGGGAAAAGGCGCGCATGTTTTTTTTTGGTTTTTTTTCACACGCCCAACGCAAGAATATTTTGCGAACAAAGGGGAGAGGAGCATACAGCCTACTACTTATACTTCAAAATTATAATTTTAAGTGACAAAATGCAAATATTTCAATATTTTATAACAAAATATTGTAAATTATGAATAATTTGATAATAATTATATATTTATTTGACTTAATTAGGGACTTACACATTTATTTATTCCAAAATGTATATGAATTTTTAGCAGCATAAAACCTCTTTGTTGTAAAAAAAAAATAACTGTATAACCCGGCTAAATTGGGAATGCTCTGTTTACTCGCATAGAACTTGCAGTAAGGTACTAATTTAACTTTGTAGGGTTAATTCTATTACGAACTAGTGTTTTATATATTACTGCACGCGTTTGTTATAGTTCGGTTTATGGCCCTAAAAGCGATGTATTAGGGCTCACTTTACGAGCAAGTGTGTTGAAAAAACATATTCCAGTCCAGCTTTCCAGCGTTGTCTTTTCTCTTCTACAGATAGCATTTCTCAGCCGATTCTCGTAAAATTTTATGACTAGGTTCAAAATTGTTTTTTTGTCTAGCCCGTTTTTTGTTTTTTTTTAATTTCGGAGATATGTATAAAAAACCATATTTCAGTCCCGCTTTCCGGCGCTGTCTGTTCTCCTCTACAGGTCGCATTTCTCAACCGATTTCCATGAAGTTTTGTGCATAGATTTGATAATTATGTAGATTTTTTTTTGTCAAGACAGTTTTTCGATATTTTTCAAAATGGCGGAGATATTTAAAAGAACGTATTTTAATCCGGCACTGTGTGAAGTTATGTGAATTTGACGTTGTACGGCCCTTTAAAGGGTGAACATTGACTCGCGAGGTCTACAGCTCACAGAGCCACTGTACTAGTAGACTGTGGCATAATTTATTATTATAAGCTTCATAGTTTAAATAAAGCTTGTTTTTTGACTAATTCGTTAATTCGGTCGGGCGGGGTACAGAACATAGAATATTAACCTTCGTTTTCGGTAAAGCTTCGGGATTTAGTATTTTTTGGTAAAATTTCCTTTCGTGATTTTAAAAGGTTCTGCAACTTTATTTCGAAAGACGCATGCTCGATGAACGATTGCTCGAATTAACTATTTACCATAGACTTAGAATAATTTTCGCTACGCTCAAGTGGAATATTAAGTTTATAATATTTACCTAAAAACGCAGTGACTTTTAAGATTAAGAAAAAAAAATACGGAAAAATCGCATCATGAACAATATTTTACTTTAAAATGTACTCAATGGCGATCGATGACTCAGAGATTTGTCTGTTGGAATGTACTCACCCACTGTCATGCATGTCATATGTCATATTGTCTGTCTCTCTCTCATTCTTCGTATGAAAGAAAATGACAGATTGATTGATACAAAAAACAATAATTTTAGAGAAAATAAATTCTTTATCGACTTTATAATAAATCATGTTTTGCTGTTTGAAAAGTTGTCTAAATGGGTTCAGTCTTACGCCTAGCGTACCTATACGAATAAAAGAGAATCCTGTGCAATTAGACACCCTACATATGGGTAAGTTTGTTTTATTTTCCTTTTATTCTATGATGCTTGATAAATCCCTTTATGTATATTACATATTACATATTACCAGACTCATTTAACCTTTCAGAAATGGTTAATTAAAAATATTTGAGGTAACCAAAGTATTTTCCCCTTTTCAGTTTGCATTGTCTGAGCTTTTCTGTTACTTACCATAAACATTACTACAAAATAAAATGATTGTTTTCTTCTGCAAGTAGGATAGTCACCGAACTTATATTCTGCCGAAATGATTAGTATTGTAAGCTGTGGATCATGAACTTCCATACAAACATAATTTATATATTTTACAATCTTCGGGAAGCTTGCAGCTAGGTACTTGTACTATTATTTATTCTGTGGCTAGGTTTAAAAAGAAAGTGGTCAACTTCAATAAATATTAAGAGCCAATTACAAGCTTTCACATATAGGTAAATATAAATTACAGCAGTCTTAGCCTCCGTTATGTTAAATATCTTTTACTTTTCAGGTCATGAAGTTGTAGTAGTGAAAGGGGGTCAAAGAGTATGTGGATCAGGCTGCGCCCTAGGCAACGCTCCTCTGGTTCAAAATAAGGCATATTTCGAAGTGAAACTCCAGCAAGGTGGAGTGTGGGCAGTGGGCCTAGCAACTAGGGAGACCGATGTTAACCGAGTTCATGGTAAATCATGTTAAATTAAAACCTACTCAGCCTTAAAAAAAACTGTCTGAGGCATAGCTTATTAATATAGAATTCGTTTCTATTTCAGTAGGTACCTGCAATTGTCCATTTTGTTCAGACATTGACATTTATTTATTTTACTCCACCACATCGGCATATGTATGAAAATTCTAAAATAAATGTTATCGCTTCCATCATTCAGTACATTAGGTACTCATCTAGATCATTTACTAAATTTTAGTACGATAATTATAAAAATAAATACATTTTCATAATTATTGTACTAAAAATATAAATCTGAAGGGTAAACTAATTGGAATACTGTAACAGTTACAAATAATAGTTTTATAATTCATGATGAGTGTGAAGTTGAAATGGCACTGAGTTTAACAAATGAATCATATTTATGATGTAACTCCAGTTCTGTTACTCTAACACACTTTACATTGTGCATAACAATGCATTTGTGTAACCTTCGGAATATACAATTTGTGAGGTCAAACATATTGAAGCAGATTTCCCTAACCTTGACGTATATGGGGCATGCATTGACTCATTTTTGAAATTATTTATTGTTTCAGTTACTAAACTTATCATGTCACGAATATTCGAACAGCACATTTACTTATTTTTTTACTTTGACTATCTTTACTAGCAGCTTGCTAGGTTATCATCACTATTTATTAATGCTTAATAAGATAATTATTGAAATTGATTTTGTACTTACAATAAAATACAATATGTCAATAAATGAACCAAAAATCTGAAAACTGTTTCTTTGGTCCATCAGACTGAACAACTTTTACTATGAGACCAACTCTGAAATTGCGAAAAAAAAATCAGCTGTTTCATACAAAAATAATAACGAAAATATACAAAATGTATGGAACAGCTGATTTTTTTTCGCGATTTCAGAGTTGGTCCCATAGTAAAAGTTGTTCAGTTTGATGGTCTTAATGAACGGTTTTTCAATTTTTAGTTCATTCAATAACACCCTGTATGTATAGTATGGGGTACGTATCAGAATGTCTAAAGTTAGAATGTCTAAACTTAAAATGGCAAAGTTCAAAATATCAAAAATTTGAATGTCTAACGATTAAAATGTCGAAAGTTCAAAATGTCAAAAACGAAAACGTCAAACGGTCAGATAGTACTAAATAAAAATGTCTAAGTTGAATGACAAATGATCAAAACTTAAAATGTCTAACAGTCCAAATAGATGAATGACGTAAGTATAGAATTTACTTATACCTTTCTTTCATTTAGGTACCTAATTAATTAGGTTAAATAATTGCGTGTTAACCTCTGTGCCTCCGCCGCACATCACCATAGCGCTATCCACGCCGCTTCATGATTCAGTAGCCGGTGCCAGTCACTGATTCAGTAGCCACCAATTGAGTTTGAAATAGATTTTTTCTGGCGCTTCGCCGGCTGCTGCCGCGGCACGCTCGCCTCGCACCTATCTCGTGACAGTCGTGACCTATGGTCTACGGTTTCTAGGTCCCAGTAGACTAGTTTAGACTCATTTCTGGCAACTAAACTTGCTATAAACCATTTCAGGCGAAGCCCAAAGACACCTCTCAGACTCAATTAACCTCAAAAAAGGCGATTTGTTTTAAGATCCAACCCAATTTAAATAAATCATTGTGAACTTAGACATATTGACCATTGATATTTTAACTCGTCAAGTATTTGAAACGTTTGATACTTTGAAGTTTGCTATTTTGAAGTTATACATAATGATTTTCGACATTTTAAACCATTTGAATTTTAATTTTTGACATTTTGAAGTTTGCCATTTTTAGTTTAGACATTCTAACTTTAGACATTCTGATACGTACCCATAGTATGAGGTTGAAAATCAATTGGAGGAATTATTATTCAGTTTTGTCTAATTAAGTTCTATTGACCTTTCAGGTGGTGTAGATAAAGAATCATGGTGTCTGAACAGTGATGGTACAGTGCGGCATTCCAATGAAGAGTTGTACCACCTCACCGCAGCTCCGAGAGACTCGCCTACAGCCGACCTGCTTGTGTCCACTGGCTCTCCTGACCATAAAGAGGAACCGAAAGAGACAGACGTTCCAACATCCGCTGCAGTGATGCCGGTAGAAGGAGACACTATCGGTGTTGCTTATGACCATATAGAGATGAATTTCTACCTCAACGGAAAAAATATGGAGATCCCAGTGAGAAATGTTAGGGGGACAGTGTATCCTGCGCTATATGGTATGTGTTTTTACCATCTATAATTTCGATTATATCATTTACCAATTAAGCTACACAGGTACTACAGTCAGCCAAAAATATGGTGAATCACCCTACCGTTGAAGTTCATTTGCACATCATAAACAACAAGGTTTATTTTACCTTGCTATAATAAATAAATAAGTAAATATTAGACAACAAATATTGCTCCGTTTTGAAAAAAGAAATACTTTTATGTAGCTTACTTCCGCAAACAATATACTTAATAATAATTATGCAAGATGCACCCCCCGCCCGCCCGCAAAAAATGGTGTTGGTTTACGCACGATCTAACACCTGAGGATGCTCCGGGTTGGGGTGAAACACGTGTAGAGTAGACTAATTGGTGAAGGTGCAAGGTGTGTTGCTGTCTTGCTAAATGCAGGTATTGTGCACTGATATTTTGTGGTGTGCATGTGCATATTTTTGCGGCGGGCGGTGCATCTTGCATATATTGTTTGCGGAAGTAAGCTACATATATTTCTTTTTTTAAAATGGATTGGGACTTCCCACAAATGGATCAAACCTGGGACTGATCAGAGATGGCGAAACCTTGAAAACCGGTGTACAAACCACTCTACTACGGAGGTCGTCAATAATATTCTGACAGTTACTAATGTCAACCTTACTGCTATTTTGTTGACACAGAAAGTTTTGTCAAGAGTGGTACAATGCGATTAAATTGACAATAGCCAGTGATCCGTTGCAACGTCACTCGAGAATGTATGGCAAAGAGAAAACAAGTGCTCTGAAGTTAGCAACTTTTGTTATACATCGTTAATTAATCGCCAATTCTTGGCTAACTGTAGATACTATAGTTCCTTTGACAATCCTTGATAATGGTTCGGTTGGCAACAACTTAACTAAATTGACGGGACTAAACTAAATTTAGTCTTCCATCCTTTTCTTTCTGAATCGAAAAGACAAGAACAGAATGCTAAAATTAAGTTTAGTCCTGTCAATTTAGTTTAGTTGTACCAACCGAATCGACACCAATATTTGTTACTAATGTCCTTTTATCGTTGTTGACAAGTGTAACTATGTAATCATTTTACTTTTTTCAGTTGATGATGGCGCCATCTTAGATATTAACCTAGAGAATTTCCTGTACCCCCCCTCCGCCTGGTTATGCAAAGATAATGGTCGAACAAAGTCTACTTTAACGAAAAACCTAGAGGGATAACGGAAACAGTGCTAAAGACAATGAAATGAGACGCATGCTTTCATTTTAACCAGCCTTTCGAGATGGGGACAGGTATTTTATCTTTATTTTTGTAAATGCTGGAAATATGGAAAATGCAAGTTCTTGGAGCTAAGATAAGCAAGCGGAATATGTGCTTAAGGCATATAATATCTGTATTATTAATACAGATCATCTTGCAACTTTCAGGTACCGTCTTTGATCTTATTTGTCATGTAAATTATGAACGGTATTCATGTGATTAGGTTTTGAAAAATATGCATGCCTGCGCCAATTTATAAGTTGGTGTGTGGTAGCAAAAAGAACTATTTTTATCAGTTGTTACCTTCGATCAAGAATACCCTAGATGTCCGGTCAGAGTCTCAAAAATGGCACCTCAAATAGCGTCCCGCTTACAAACGGCGCTTATTTTGCACATAAGTAATAAAAAATGTGTTTTTGTACAAAATAAGCATATTTTATACAAAATAAGTGATATAACATGTGAGTTTGTACAAAATAAGAGGTGATTATGTACAAAATAAGCGCCAAGTTTGTAAGTGGGACGCTATTTGAGGTGCCATTTTTGCGTACTGTTTTAGTTCGTGAAGCGTTATCTAGGATATTCTTGATCGAAGGTTGTTACACTTACACCTTATTATAAGCGATCAAGTACATAACACCGGTATTCACCCAGTGTTCAACCGAAACTCTACTGAAATCGGACCAGAGCTGGGCCGTAGCTCGACCGGAGCAAGACCGAGATCAAGACACTGCACTAATACAGTACCATTGTATTAGTGCAGTGTCTTGTCAGTGGTACCATTGTTATAGTAACACCCTGTTTCCATAACCAATACGAGTGAAAATGTGTATAGTATTTCGGTTGCACTTCATCCCCAGCTCCGGTCCAGTATCGTTTGTACAGCCACAATATAAATAAATATAAGATAAATATGTATAGTTTACAACTTTGTCACTCTAAAAGCTATCTTTTTTGAATTGAAACCAATGACAAATGACAACTACAAAAAAGTGACGAAGTTACAACTGTATACATATTTTTAGACTGACATATTTTGAACACTAGTGTCATATGTATACACGAGCGCTTAGGGTCAGTTTCTAAAAACATATTCATTTAACAAGGAAAGTGGCGCCACTGTACATTCATTGATCTCTGTTATTGAATAAGATTGTTAAAAAAATAATTTAAGTAGTGAGACAAACTAAAAAAATACCTATGTATTTTTAATTTTCTGAATCGTATTAACCATTTTTATTCAGTAGTGAAAGTACTTGGTTATAATACATTCCTCTCTTTTTTAGAACTCTCATATCAGGCAGAATTTGAACCTTAAATTCTATACTCGAAAGTGCTATTTACAAATTGAATGTCTATAGAAATATTTGTATGTTACTGAGACTGCTTAGGTGTTTAGTGAATGTGCGGATGCTATAAAAATACTAAACTCTGTATTTTTTTAAACTTGAGTTTCACTGTATGTAAAAAAAGGAGCATAAGGTCGAATTTCTTAGTGAGAAAGTGTATTTTAGTCACAAATCGAATTTGTTAATTTTGCGTAGTAATAGTCATAAGAGCTAATCTTAAAATACCAACTACTTACTTAAGAGGTCGTATACGTTTCGCCGCTATCTCGCTCGCACATTTCATGCTTTTTCAAGATTTCTTAAACCTGAGTGCGTGCGTACCTAATTTTAATAATAATAATAATCAACTTTATTAATTAAAAAATGTGTTATGACCACTTTTCGCAATATAAGGTAAAGATTACGGACATTTTAACATATATTTCAGTTTCGTGTTTCTGAAGTACAAAAAGTTGTCGTTTCCGACAGTTCAAATAAATTTCTGAAACGAGAACCGACAATCTTTTGTGCTTCAGCAACACGAAACTGAAATATATGTTAAAACGTCCGTAATCTGATATTGCGAAAAGTGTCCGGAATACATTTTTTAATTACGCACTCGGAAATCTTGAGAAAACATGAAATGTGCGAGCGAGTGAGCGGCATATCGTATACGGCCTCCCTTATTAAAACAATTTGATACACACCAATAAAGGATCATTCACACAGCTTAGTCACGTCAAAGCTGACGTGACTGAGCTGTGTGAAAGATTTCTCTGATTTTTAACTTCAACTTCGGAAGTTACCTATTGTATTGATATCATTTTATTTTATATGACATTAAATTCGTTCCACAGGGTTTCCTAGGATGACGGTGCCGTCATATTACGGCCGTAATTTAGCGGCGTAGAACGTTTTCTATGTAAACAATACGGCGCGCCATATTGTTTTCATAGACAAAGTTCTACGCCGCTAAATTACGGCCGTAATATGACGGCACCGTCATCCTAGGAAACCCTAGCTTAAGCGTGCCCGCAGATAACTTTCTATCGGCCGATAGTTGGTTTTTATATGAAGAATCGGCCGATACCAAATCGTTGTAGTGTGCGCACTTGCATACTGATTAAAAGCCCGACCCAACTATCGGCCGACAGTTTGGTCTGTAGTTTGCGGGGACTCTAAAGAATAAAATGTTTTAAATATAGTCATGAGTCTTTGGCTGTTTGTTAAAGCTTTACTTTCTGCATATCATTGTATGAATTTGGTGTTCTAGGGCGAAATAGAGCATTTAAAAAGAAGCCTTTATATTTTTATGTATTTATTGATGTTTCGTTTTCTTAAAGACACTAAGGGAGTTTATAGACCGGCGACAGTTTGTTTCTTGCGACACGGTGCTGTCGCTCGTCTGTAAGTTTCGTAAGGACCGGACTGGACTCTTAGCACCAAATAGAGAGAGGACAATTAGTTAAGCTTAGTACTACGTGCGCTCGAGCAACGCACACATAGACACCCTCTCACCGACCGACACGAATAACTGGAATCTCGGACCAATCTCAAAACGAGTTCGAGTGCCTGACTCAGTGTCGTCGATCGCGATCGGTGTGTGCGTTGTGCGCGTAGTAGGTACTAAGCTTGACTTCTGTTCTCTCTCTTTATTTTGAGCTTTTAGTGTGCGCCAGCCCACGATATGATCTTTATTTCAGACTTTAGAGAATAAGTTAAGTTAACTTTTTGCGTGGTTTTTATATGCGGGTATGTTAAACTTTACGACTTCAGTAATAAAGGTTATGTCACAGGCCAGGGGCCCTATTTTTGAAAGGCAGCGAGCGCTCTTTACTGCTCATTTTCATTCGACCAAAATCCGCATTTTTGAATGCTCGTTAGTCAGTAGTTGTCAGTGTAGGTACAGTGACACAGACTTATCTGACCCGGTGGCTAAAACTGGAACTAAGTGTTATTACCTATTGTTACTTAGGTTACGCCGTTCACTACATAGACGACAGCGACGCCGTCACCGAGTCAGATAAGTTTGCGCTGTTCGAGTTCATGTTGTCAATGGCAGGATAATATTACTGATTCATAAATCGTCCACCAGTCGGCGCACTGCACAGACCATACAACAAGTGCTTTGGTTATAATGTCTGTGGCGCACTACCACTAACTTGGAGCTAGTGTAGATGTAGACCTGTCATTTAGTTGTTTTCTATTACTTATATCAATTTTTGGATGTTGGAAGCAATTTTTCGTAAATATAAATTTTTCTTCCAACCTGTGATCTGTGCTTCCAACACATTTTGGTTTTCATCAATCTTTTATTAGTTTATTGTCCGACTTCCATAATAATAATTTATTAGTTTAGTACCAACCAGTTTTTGATATAATTTATGCCCATAAATGCCCAGGATAAATGCCCATACAAAGGTCTCCAGCAGCGGTGGCGCCACCGAGCGGGATAAATTTTGTGAGCGCTCGCCACCTTTCAAAAGTAGGGCCCCAAACACAGAATACTTACATAATAGTACAAGCCCCAGATCGCAGTTAAGTTGTCGTATGCGTAGACTCTAAAAATTAAGTAGTACTTACTTACATACATAATATTGAATTGTCTAAAACTTAAATAAGAGAATGATATATTTTATACTGTTATTGAAATGTAACGGTGCTGCCCCCCTACAATGACTGTCAAGAGTAATATCGAAGCAATGTTGTAAATGAAATGGCGCTATACGCGATGTATAGCTCTGTCCCTATAACAACATTACTTTGAGGTTGCTATAGGAGCTCATTGTAAGGCCCCTGATCCCGTAAAGGTTGCTTGAAGTCGCTGACGTTTACGACAGGACTCAACACTCAACGCGACATGTATGGCATAGCGATAGAACACTATAATACATAGGGTTGCCAACTTTTTTTTGCATCAAATATAGGTAGTATTTTTAAGATTATTGCGTGTGAAAATATAGTCGATGGCGAAAAAGCCCAAAAAATATAGTAGGTTGCCGTTTACAACTATAAACACAAGACATGAAATAAAACACTTTGATAAATAAAACACAATAAAACATATGAAATAAAACACACTCACATGTCTAGTGAGCGCGTAAGCTTGAGAAGTGAATATATAAACACAAGAGTTTATACAGAAAAAATATTATAAGTCATAATTTTTTTGCTGCTTTTGTTTATTTTTTCACTTGGAAAAATATAGTAGGCGAGCCCGTAATATAGTGGATACTATATTATATAGTAGGGTTGGCAACCCTAAGTATACAGTACGAGGCAAACATCTTGACACTTATTTGACGGAGTGGGGATAAGTTGCAAGCGACCAATAGCGCGCGCCCCTCTCCCGCTAAGCAGGCACAAAAAAAAAGTTCTGCGCAATCTCCACCCGATTTCAAGATGTTTGCCTCGTATTGTACAAGAAGTGTCTGTAAGCCCTCTTGTGGACCCCCTAAACGATCAAAAATGCTTGTCAATCATTCACATAGCATTGCTTGTCAATCACATTTTGATCGTCTAGGAGCGATGCTTGGCAAGCACCACAGAATAGATAGATTACAGTGGCCAATCAAAAGTAGGCCACGCCCCCAAATGGTAAATGCAATGTAGATGATTGACAAGAAGTGCTTGATCGTCTAGGGGCTCCATTACGCACTATCTCGGTCAACCGTGGTGGCGGCCAACCGCGCGGCTCCATTTTTATATGAAATTTTGTGGCGGTTGTAACCGCCAAGTGCGTTCGATCACAAGCGGTTGCATATTTAAATGGATAAAGCGTCTAGCCGCGCCGCCTGTGCAGTTAGTGGCATCCGTAGGCCTGTGCAGTTAGTGGCATCCGTAGGCCTGTGCAGTGTGTCATCCGGAATGCTAGACCTTGTTTTCTTGGATGGGTTTTTCTTTAAAGTCTTGCGCTTATATCTTCACAAAGTATTGTGTAACCTAAAGTATTATTATGCTTTATTTATGTACTTACTGTTATGTACGGTAGGCGTATGATGAGTTTACGTTTACTATACTCGGTAGCGACTGCAGTTGACATTAAATGTCAACTACAGTCGCGCAAAATAACTTGGCGGCTCGGAAGTTAGCTGCAAGTGATATTTCGCGCAGGGTACATGTCGAGTTCCATAGTTCCGAGTGTTTCCGCCCGCGCACCGTCCGCCCGTCGTCCCCGCGCGTATTCGTCTACTGCGCAGCGTTCCGCGCGAAGTTCTGAGGGCCTAGCCAAAGTAACATTGACAAATCTTCGTTATCGCTTCGCTTTCGAAACATGTATGGGATTGATATAAGGTTTCGTTAACAATCGAATTTTAAAACGTCAAATCCATACATGTTTCGACTCATGATCCAACTCGGGTGGGCAGCATTCGGGAAGCTTCGAAAAATCTTCGCGTCCGACTTACCTCAGTGTCTCAAGACGAAAGTCTATGAACAGTGTGTGTTGCCAGTGATGACTTACGGCAGTGAAACGTGATGGGTCTCATAAGGTGGCTCAAGGTCACCCAGCGTGCAATGGAGAGAGCCATGCTCGGAGTTTTCCTGCGTGATCGAATCAGAAACGAAGAGATCCGCAAGAGAACTAAAGTAACCGACATCGCTCGAAGGATTGCTCAGCTGAAGTGGCAATGGGCGGGACACATAGCGAGAAGAACCGATGGCCATTGGGGCGGAAAGGTTCTGGAAGTGCGACCGCGCACCGGACGGCGCTCCGTGGGTAGGCCCCCGTCAAGGTGGACCGACGATCTGGTGAAGGTCGCGGGAAGCCGCTGGATGCGGGCAGCGCAGGACCGATCGTCGTGGAGATCCTTAGGGGCGGCCTATACCCAGCAGTGGGTGTCGTGCGGCTAATATGATGATGATGATGTACTTTGTATGACAACTTTTAGTTAGTATAGTTGCCGCCAAAATTGCTTACTACAGCCGCTATCGAGTATATAGTAAACGTAACTATGCTGTGCAAACTCATAATACAGGCATTGAAGTGAGACAGTGTGTAGATACTCTTTATTAACTTGCTTTCTTTAACATTGGAAAGAATAATCATATTATAATCTGAAATTGTAACAAACAAATGTTGTAATGAAATTAAAATCAATGTCAAATGAATAAAAAATATGAATGTACGTTATATGCTTTTTAATTATTGCTCTATTTTCCATTCATAAACAAGGTGTTTTTTTTCAATGTTATATACGAAATGAAACACCCTTTCCATGCATTGGCACGAAATTAATTAACATTCTTGTAGTTAAGTAGGTACCTCACCTGCAAAAATAATGCATTTTGATATTGATTAAAAATCATGACAATGGATAAAAATGTTACATTCACATTAAGTAGGTAACCTGTTCAACAGTTAGCCACTCCTACACAATAAACCACGATTATAGCAGATGGGAATAAATAGGTGCCATTGACCACCGGAGTGGTATCCAACATTATACGGTTTAGTAGGTACCTATTAATTGGGAATGAGGATACAATGAGGAGCTCGGTAGCGCAGTGGTTTAGCGCCTGGCCCAGCGATTGCGGAAGTTAAGCAACGTTCGCAAGGGTCGGTCATGGGATGGGTGGATGGGTGACCAAAAATTTATTATCTCAAACTCCTCCGTGCTTCGGAAGGCACGTTAAGCCGTTGTCCCGGTTGCATTTGCAGTCGTTAACACCCACCAATCCGCATTGGGCCGGCGTGGTGGGTTATGATGGCCCATCCTCCTTACCACCCATAAGGAAGGCCTGTGTCCTAGCAGTGGGGACATCAAAAAATGGCTGTTGGACAATTGGGAATTAATTAATTGGGTGACTGGAAATAGTTAAAGGCGGCCGGATACTGAAATACTAAACATGGCAGCGGCTTATTTTTTGGGCGACAAGATAACTAAATGGGTGACTACTTAACTGTGGATTACAAAAAATATGTAAAACTGGCAACTATACATGTGGGAGACAAATAATTTAAGTTAGCAGCAGTAAAAATTATAAATGAGTGACAAAAATAATGGGTGGGCAACTATTATACCAAGTAGGTAACTATTTAACTGATTTAAGCTGCCCAACATGGTATTTTTGTCATCTCGATTATGATAATAAGTAGTCACCTTTTAAATCTCTCGGAGCTCGGTGGCGCAGTGGTTTGGAGCTCGGTGGCGCAGTGGTTTAGCGCCTGGCCCAGCGATTGCGGAAGTTAAGCAACGTTCGCAAGGGTCGGTCATGGGATGGGTGACCAAAAATTTATTATCTCGAGCTCCTCCGTGCTTCGGAAGGCACGTTAAGCCGTTGGTCCCGGCTGCATTTGCAGTCGTTAACACCTACCAATTGGGCAACCGCATTGGGCCCGCGTGGTGGGTTATGGCCCATCCTCCTTACCACCCATTAGGAAGGCCTGTGCCCCAGCAGTGGGGACATCAGAAATGGCTGATGATGACCTTTTAAATAAAATATGCGAAATTTTAAATGTTTTGTGTGCCCTAAGGTTGTCGCCCAAATAGTAATTTGGTCGCCCGTTCTTCTGGTTACTCAATTTTTTTAAATTTTTGTAGTCGCCCTCAGTCCGTGCTACGCTATATTCAGTAAGTATTTTTGATACCCCAAAATGGGAATTTATTGTTACCCGATTTAATACTACCCCTATTTAGTACCAGTATATTTCCAGTCACCCGATAAAAATATCCCATAATTTTTTAATACTTAATCTCAATCTTTTTTTTTTACTGGCTCGCACGCGGTTTGTGCATTAGCCAATGTCAAGTAGGTAAAGGTAGGGAAACCAAAGATTTTTTATAATATAGGAGATGATCCCAACCCAACCCAGACGATTGCACTGTGACTGAAGTGTGACGTAACCAGCGAACTAAAATGAGCTTAGAATTACATAAAGGAACGCTGATGAAGCGAATTGGAATTATTGTGATCGAGAAGTTTCAGAGCAATTTCATAGATCATTGAGCGATTACGACGCAGCTCTTTAGTTTTGTTCGTAAATTACATAGAGTTTCGTAATGTAATCAGTAGATACCCTTAGCACGAACAGCTATCGAAAAAAATTACGCGCGTAAAATCATTCGATAGATAAATTTTGTATTGGAAATTTGTACAGCGCCATCTATCGCCGATAAGCGAATTTAAATTTTCCATAGAGAATTGTCTATCGAGTAATTACGCGCGTTTTTTTTCTCGATAGCTGTTCGTGGTAAGGGTACAGTACTTAGGTACTTACCTAAGTTTTTATTTATTTATCTAAGTAATTAAAACATAGATGTACGCTTCCCTCCAAGTCCGCCTGGCTCCCTCCCTGGTTCCTTCTGCTTCAAGTCCGCCTGGCTAGCCATTAAAATAAGCCCTACCACCAACCAAACCGAGTGGGTACTTACAAATTATACCCCCCTCATGGGAAACGAACCCGGGACCCCTGCGTCTTACACGGGTGGCCGAACCACTAGACCAAAGTGGCGGTTATTTGGGGTATGATATTATTTGGCACCATGTCTGTCGTCAGAGATTTATTTTATATGTTTCAAATTGTTCTGATCCTCAGCAAACATTATCCGATTAGAATGCCTTGCATGTCCGTAGCATAAAGCATCTGCAATGAGCGGTTTTCTGATCACTTTATCGTCAGTACGATAAAGAATGAATTCCCAAACTATAAATAAATAATTTTCAATGCCTTTGATAGTTGCGCGTAGTGTGAGCTCTGTAGATTTTTTGTAGAAATTATAGAAATTACTGATTGTCAAACTGTTTTTAACCGACTTCAACAAAAGGAGGACGTTCTCAATTCGATTGTAAATAATATTTTTTTATCATTATCTTCGACATTTATGGACCGATTTTGATGATTCTTTTTTGTTCGATTGAGTTTTCTTGCGAAATGGTCCCATTTAATTTAATTTTTCAAATCGGTTCAGTAGTTTTCAAGTAATCCTGAAAATACTATGATTTGACATCAACTACCTTGACGACTTTGTTATTTATGAACCGAATTAGATGATTTTTTTTGTTGGGAAAGGAATACCTTTGAGTACCAAAAATAAACCTTTGTATAGTCTTTTTAACCGACATCAAAAAAAGGAGGTACCTATTGCAGTTTGTATGTATGTATGTATGTATGTTACTCCGCGATTATCTCACGTTTGACTGAGCCGATTTTTCTACCTAAATAATATACCTACACTCGGTACCGGTGTTAGGGGGGGCGAGTACGGGCGAGGGGGGCACCGCGAGTAGCAGCCGCCGAGCAGCGAGTGAACCCCCTGCAGTCTCGGCGCCAAGCTCCTCTGCTGCCACCGCTGCCGCCGCCACCACCACCGCCGGCGCCAGCGCCGCCGCGCGACCGCTACCGCGGGCTGAACAGGACGAGGTCCAATTACTACGGCGGCAACCAGAATCGGAGACGCTGACTTCGCTTCCGAAGGTACAACACAATTATAATATAGTCGCAGGTAGACTACAATATTTCTATAATGAATGAATGTGTTACCAATGACAAAACTATTTTATCTTGGATCAAGGGATATAAAATACCTTTTACCTCCGATCCGCACCAATCGGTAAAGCCTAAACTCAGGTTACAAACGGCGGAAGAAACGGAAATAATTGATAATTGTATTTCTGAATTGTTGGAGTCTGGTTTTATCTCACCTTGTACTCCAAGCGAAAAGCAATTTATATCCCCTATTTTTACTGTACCTAAGTCTAATGGGAAACATCGTTTCATCTTGAATTTAAAAGAATTAAACAAATTCATTTCTACTAGCCATTTGAAGCTAGAAGATCACCGGACTGCTCTAAAATTATTAGATAATAATTATCACATGGCGACCTTAGATTTAAAGGACGCTTATTTCTTGTTGCCAATTACTATTGATCACAGAGTATGGTTGCGTTTTAAATGGAATTCAAAATTATATACTTATCAGTTATTTGAATTTAACGTACTGCCCTTTGGACTTTGCACTGGACCGTTCGTCTTTACAAAATTATTAAAACCTGTATTAAGCTACTTGCGTTTGCAAGGATATGTATCAGTAGTATATTTAGACGACTTTCTATGTATTGGAAATTCATATAATAAATGTCTAAATAATACTCACGCTACCAAAGAAATACTAGTGAGACTAGGATTTATTATAAACGATGATAAAAGTAATTTACATCCAACTAAAAAATGTACCTTCCTAGGCTTCATATTTAACACAATAAGCATGTCTTTATCTATACCTCAGGAAAAGAAAAACAAAATTAAGCAGTTGGCTTATAAATTTTTACAAATAAAAAAATGTAACATCCGAGAATTTGCTAGTTTTTAAGGTTTGTTGACGTCAGCGTGTCCTGCAGTAAAATATGGTTGGGTTTACACCAAACTGCTCGAAAGGGAAAAGTTTCTCGCTCTTAATTATAGTGACAATTATAATAAATTTATGTTGTTACCAAAATATTTAAAACAAGATATATCTTGGTGGATTAACAATATTGATATGTCGTTTTGCCAATTTCAAATATATGATTATTCTATTGTAATTTTCACAGACGCCTCAGCCACTGGCTGGGGTGCAGCTTGTAACAATCAAACTGCAAATGGTCACTGGAATTATTCACAACAATCCTTGCATATAAACACTCTAGCTGCCTTTTACGGACTTAAGATATTTGCCTCACAGTTAAAAAATTGTAACTTACTTTTGCGAATAGACATTACAACAGCTATTGCATACATAAATAAAATGGGTGGCATACAATTTAAGCATTTAAATGACATTGCTCGTGACATGTGGCAATGGTGCGAGAAACGCAATATTTAAGTATTCGCTTCCTATATACAATCTAGGCAAAACGTAGCAGCAGATTATGAGTCTCGACAAATAAAGATAGATACCGAGTGGGAGTTAGCACACTACGCATTCGACAGAATCACATCTATATTTGGTATGCCAGAATTCGACTTATTTGCAAGCATTCAAAATCACAAATGTGACAGATATGCATCTTGGAAATTAGATCCTAATTCTGAATTAATAGACGCATTTACATTCAATTGGGAAAATGTACAATTCTAAGCGTTTCCTCCGTTTAGTCTTATAAACAAAGTTCTACAAAAAATTAAACGAGATAAAGCCGAAGGGATTGTATTTGTTCCATGCTGGCCCAAACAGCCGTGGTACCCACTTTGGTCAATGTTACTAGTCCCAGAAGTAATATTCTTTGAACCTGACGAAAAATTGTTGTTTTCACCTTTCAGGGACAAACGTCCCCTTCACACAGATCTCCGCCTGATGACAGGGATATTATCAGGCAGGCATTGTTGAGGCGCGGAATCCCGACTGCTTAGATAAACTTAAAATAATGATGTCCTCATGATCGGTAAATACATTAAATCAATACAGATCATCATTAAGATCATGGTGGCAATATTGTAATGATAAGAATATTGATTATTGTGATATAAATATAACTCAATTATTGGAATTCCTAACTGAAAAATTTAATTCTGGTGCTGGTTACAGTACGCTCAATAGTTTTCGTACGGCATTATCCATTCTATCACACCATAATGTCAAAGAAAATGATTCCATTAAACATTTCTTTAAGGGAATATACCGTCTTAATCCACCTGCTCCAAAATACAATACCACATGGGATCCTAACGTCGTTCTGAATACCCTGTAAACTACTTTCCGCATGATTTAATTTCTTTAAAAAAACTTACTATTAAGACGGTTACTCTCCTTGCTTTAGCATCCGCACATAGAATGCAAACCTTGAGTCTAATTAAGATTTATAATATTAATTTTGATGTCGATAAAGTGACAATTAAAATCGACGTATGCTGGACAGGTTTTGAAGTCTTAATTAATTAATTAAGACTTCAAAACCTGGTGCTTACCAACCTTTGATTGTACTTCCTTATATTAAAGAAAACTTGAAGCTCTGTCCAGCTTCAGCTCTCAAATCCTATATAGAATAAACTAACAGCTTACGTAATCAAGATTATCTTTTTATAAGTTTTCAAAAACCACATAAGAAAGTCGTTTCCCAGACGTTATCTCACTGGGTTAAATTGGTTCTACAAAAAAGCGGTATTGACACCAGTGTGTACGGTGCACATAGCACTAGACACGCATCGACGTCTGCCGCTCACAGGGCAGGCGTCAGTCAATCTAGAACTAATTAGAAAAGCTGCCAGGTTGGACAGATGTCTTCGAATGTATTTTTAAAATATTATAACAAAAATGTATTTTCAACAGTTAATACTGATTGTGTTTTTGCTAACGGTGTATTTCAATGAATACTAGAGGTTGTCGCGTAGCGGGTAACTAAATGAGAAAACCACAACTTACGTTCACAAGAATTTATTTATGGCTTGAGCATAGGGTCGTGAGTTTAAGAGGCCCGACTGGTATTTACTAGGCGTGTCCCAACTTATCTTAAAGGGGGCCCTCAGGTGGTAGGTGGCCCGACGTGGCGTGGGAAGGTGCAGTGCAGCGTGTGAAGCGTGTCGCAAAATGGCGACCAGAAGAATCCCAAGTGGCCAAAGTTGGTTGGCCAAAGTTGGGTCGGGCAAAGTTGAAATGGTCAACCTGGGTCAAGCGGGGTCACGCTGGGTCCCCTTTCGGGGATTGCACTGATTTTAATTAAATAAAGTGACAAAACACAATTTTGGTCACTGAGGTGATCTTTTCACGAGATTACGTAAAATAATTTCCAAGGGCGCGGCGACTTTAAGACGAAGTAAGTTCGTGTCGTCCGCGGGAGCCCAGAAAGCGGTGTGTCCATGACGCAGCAAGCAAACCACTGCATCGCGAAGTTAGTACGAGCTGTCAGTTGCGCACACGCATTGTGCGATTCGCAATCACTGCCTTCACGTCGATACGCGAAACAAAAGGCAGGTTAGGGTACCGCTCGCGTAGTGGTAAATCGTTTTTAATAAACAATACGTTCGATTTGCAGTTTAATGTGCAATATTATTTTAATTGTAGTTATTAGTTTAGTGTTTAATTTAAGTTAGAAATAAGATTAGGTTAATTAGGTATTTAAAAAAAGTTTTGTTTTCATTTATTATTTTATTTTAATAAAATGTAGATTTTAATAATAATTTAATTAAAAATTAACTTATAACGTTACATTACCCCCTCGCGCGACCAAGGATTTTATTCCTCTTAATAAAATCCGCACTTAGTAATTAAGTTAATGGTTTGTATTAACACTTTCATTCATACATTTCATACTTCACGCTTTCAAAAGGCAACAATAAACAATATTATAGAATATTGACGCATCCTAACAATAATGATAGGTTCCTGTTACATATGAACTGGTAAACCCATACAAACGCGATTACATTATCTAGATGTTACACATGCGAAGTTTATGGCTTTGTACGCTTAGTTAAAAAATATTTAAAATGGACATGTTTTAATTTATGATTACTACTTACTGTTAAAAAAGAACAAATTTATTGTAAAAAAAAGTTACTTACTAAGGCCAGCTAATTTTAAATCTTTTATATGCCATGATCCCAAATCTTTACCTTTCATATCCTCTAAAACGTAAACTAATGGTGATTTTTTAGCAGTGACACGACATTTTATGAATTTCGGTGCCAACTTCTTGCTAAAATATTTATCTTTATCGCTAAGGACATAGGCTCGTTTCATGACGATATCGCCCACCTGAAATTCGGCTGCTTTACGACGCAAATTGTAATGTGCGGTGTTCTTTTCATGAGCATGCCAAAGTTTTGCTTGTACATCGTCAAAGATATTTGACAAGCAACCTAAGTTATCCGCATAAATATCGCGCGGTAGGAATAAGACCTCATCACCTAAATCTGTGTCTGTGTAATGAGTACCACAGGTAACAAGCTCCCTGCCGAAAACTAAAAATGACGGCGTGAAACCAGTTGCTTCATTCACAGCGTTATTGATGGCAAACTGCACTTTGGTTATAAAAATATCCCAGGTTCTGTGGTCATTCTCGACAAAAGTTGATATGCAGGTAATGATCGTTCTATTGTAGCGCTCTACAGTGTTTACTTGCGGTGTATACTTTGGAGAGAAATATACATTAGGTATGTTATATTTTTGGAAAAAAGCAGTTGTGTCACGGCTAATAAACTGAGTACCATTATCTAGAAAAATTGTCTGTGGAACTCCATGAACAAGAAAAATGTTGTCCTCTAAGATTTTAATAATTACGTCCGAAGTAGCTTTTTTTATAGGGTAAATTAAACAAAATTTTGAAAAAACACACGTCACAACTAAAATATAGCTGTTCTGTTTACGAGTTGTTGGCAAAGGTCCCATAAGGTCAATTGAAATCATTTGCCATGGGCGTGAACACTGTTTAGGACGACCCATTTCCCCTAATGTTTGATGGTTATGTGACTTGTACTCAAGACATTTATCACAAGAACTAATAAATTTTACGACGTCTTTATGCATGCCCGGCCAAAAATAGCGAAGCATAAGGCGATGATATGTTTTAAAAATACCTAAATGTCCAGCAGAAGGCTGAGAATGATTTTCCGAAATTACTTTCTCCCGCAACTCGGAAGGAACAACAATTTTCCATGAAAATTCGTCATTAAGGTTACATTTACTTTTGGTTAATCTATACAAAATATCATCTTTAATTAAATAATTTGGATACTGTTGAGGACTATTCAAACAACCGTTGCGAAGTGTCTTGTACCACTGGTCTTTAGAGTCCAATATGTCGGAAGAACTAATGGCACTAACTGGAAACGCACGTGAAAGAGCGTCGGGAATAACATTATCTACCCCGCGACGATGCTTGATTTCGAAATTAAACGATGATAACCGTACTCCCCATCGAGCTAACCGGCCTGTAGGGTTATTTAGAGTCAGAAACCATTTTAAAGCACTATGATCAGTATATACGGTGAAGGTTTTTCCGTTCTCTAAATAACATCGCCAATGCTCTAAGGCAGTAATCACAGCCAGAGTTTCACGTTCTGTAATGCCATAATTACGCTCTGAAGGAGCTAACGAACGGCTCATATAAGCAATAGGGTGCTCTTTTCCGTCCCTGGTCTGCGTAAGCATAGCGCCGACGCCATAACTGCTCGCGTCTGTATGTACCTCGAATGGTTGGTTGTAGTCGGGGCAAGTCAGAACCGGCGCGGAAACCAAACATTCTTTCAGTTTCTGAAAGGAAGCATCAGCTTCAGCAGACCACTTGAATGGGGGCGCGCCTTTTTTGTTAGAAGTAAGTCTATTTAAGGGACCGGCAATAGTGCTGAAATTGGGGACAAAGCGACGGTACCACGTAGCTGTCCCGAGAAACCGTTTGACGTCCTTCCGACAAGTAGGTGTCGGATAGTTCAATATGGCCTCCACTTTCTCGGGATCGGTCCGTAGTCCACGACTATCGACGACATATCCTAAATATTTCAGCTCACTACGAAAGAAGTTACATTTTTCTAAATTTACGGTGAGATTAGCTTTCCTAAGTTTTTCTAAAACCTTTAACAAGAGCGTGACATGAGTCTGGTAGTCATTAGTAACGATGATGACGTCATCGATATACGCGAAAACATTTGCGCCAAACTCGCCAAACAGCAGGTCTACTAACCGTTGTTGCGTTGCCGGAGCATTGGTCAAACCAAAGGCAGTTCTCTTAAAACGAAGTGAACCTCTGCCTGGGACGTAAAAAGCTGTCTTATCTCGGTCTTCGGGCGCAATCTCTATCTGCCAGAAAGATTTGGATAAGTCGATGCTGCTAAGATAACGCGCATCACGGAGGTTATCCAAAATCTCAGATATGTAAGGTAAGTTATAGGCATCGCGTTTGGTGACCGAGTTTAACTTACGGCTATCGAGGCAGAACCTAGGCTGTCCGTTTTTCTTGGTCACGAGCAAAACTGGGGAAGACCAGGCGCTTTCGCAAGGTTCGACTACATCTAATGCTAGCATTTCATCGACCTGCTCAATCAAAGTACGCTGTTTTTCCGGTGACATGCGATAGTATCGTTGCCGGATTGGTTGAGCATCGCCGGTATCAATTCTATGCGTTATTAAGCTAGTTTTACCTAGACCCTTTTGTTCAAAAGAAATCTCTTTAAATTGGTCAATTATATTGTCCGCAATCATTTTTTCCGATTCGCCTAAATTATTATAGCCATGTAAAAGGATTTCAGATGAGACGTCCGCTGGTATATTAATAGAATCAATGGAAATATTTCCTAAATATTTAGGGCATATATTAAATTTACGCCAAAAATCAACGCCTAGTATAAGAGACGTATCAATACCAGGTACAACAACAGCTTCAATAATGTGAAACTGGTTTTCAAAGTGTACAGGTATATTAATATAGCCAATACTACTTAAAGACTGCCCACCCGCAGCAGTAACTGAAACACAGCGGTCCTTAATCAATTTAAATCCCTGTGACTCTAAAAATGAATGTGAATTATTGCCTAAAATTGTGACTGCGGAACCTGAATCGAGTAAGCCAGTAAATGAGAGACTGTTAATATTAATGGTGACATAAGGTCTAATATCATTATTAGGTTTATTATGAATTGTGGCAGTTCGGTATGCTTGAAAGAAAACACTTAAAGTTTTAAGCCACTTTTGCCAATCATCTTTATCAAAGTAATTGTGATTTGAACTACCACAATTCAATTCTATTAGTTTTTTGAACTGGACGCTTTACCTAAATTACAGTCAGGACATTGAGGAGTCTTAACATCTTTTCGACCACATTTAAAACAGTAAATGTTGTCTTTACTTTTTGTACACTGTCTCAAATTATGAGTATCTACACGACATCTAGGACAATAACGAGCTTTAGGAGCTTCGATAGCATGTAAATACTTTTCATTATTTGTTTTATTAGGATAATTGTTTGTATTATTATTAGGATAAATTGTTTTACTATTATTATAAGTGTAGTTATAATTTGAATTATTTTTATATTTTGTAAAAGCTTGATTTTTATTAAAAGGTGTATTAAAATTTTGTTTATATGTATTTGATTTAAAATGATTACTGGTTTTATTACGATTATCATTGTACGCAAATTCTGGAGCCAAAGTATTAGAAGTCGCTGAACTAGGCTCATGAAAATTTGCAAGACGTGACTGTACGCTTTCATAATTTCGACATAGGGCTTGTAAAGATTCGAGTGTTTTAATTTCACTAACTGAGGCTAATGTACTAGCATAACAAGGCCTAATGTTATGGAGAATGATTTCCAACTTTTGGTCATCGGACAATGTTTTCGCTAAGCGTGAAAACAAACCAGACATAATTGATAAATAAATTGTTATGTTCTCTGTTTCACCTTGTGTCCTTGCACGTATTTCTGAAAGCAGTCTGTAATCAAAGTCAGACTGATCAAAATCTTGCCTCAGCAGTATAATGAGTTCATTCCAAGATGAAACTCGACTCTTAACACTCCTATACCAATGCAAAGCATCACCTGTGAAAATCTCAGTAGCGAATGAAAGCGCTTTAGGGCCTGAAATGTTCCTTGCGTCACAAAATTCCGTTACGCGTTGAATGAACGCCCTGACGCAAGTCTTTCCATCATATTTCAGCTTACTCAAATCACTAGAACCCCCACGATCGCAAGTGACTGAGATGTTCATGGGCAATGCAGGAGTAGAAGACTCGCTATTGCTAGAAGAAATCAAAGGATCAACTCCTTTATCTTTAATAGAATTTAAAAATTCAAAATAAGTTTTAAACTGCAAAACGCACGTATCATATTGAGGCTTGACAGACTCGTCGGCAACAATTCGGTTAATCCGATGATATAAATGATGCAACAGGTTTTGCGTACGTAAAAAGGTGGTTTTGTCGGTACCCGAATCTAAATTTGTTTTTATTTTAGTGAGGGTATCACTAACCCCAACTAAATCTACTGCAGCCTCCAATGGACTGTCCAAAATGTCCTCAGAAGGAAATAAGGGTGCTAACTTCGCGATCTGCTTGCGTAGGTCTTGCACAGTAGCACAAGGTGTGGAACCTCTAATTGTCACCTCGTATTCTAGCTCCGACTTTTGCAGAGACAGAAATTTTATTGGAAAAGCCATAACGAAGAAAAAAAAAAGTATACTAAACTTCGGTAGACGCCAAGAAAAAATAAAAAAGAAAAAAAAATCCGTAAGATAGGGTAAATGTTGAACAATTTACTATCTACTTACAACTAATTAAAACTAAAAAAATAAAACCACCTAACTCCGTCTGTTACAAAAAAATAACAAACTACGGCAACAGAAGTTTAAAAAACAGTTATATAAAAAGCAGCACAGATTTGCAAATAAAAAGAAAAAAAAACTAAAATACAAGAGGTTTGTAACTAAAAAAAAACAAACACAGAACTAAAAAGAAAAAAAAAAAACAAGCACACAACACACTTACTACAACTCACTGCGAAAGCAAATACCAGCCCATACCAAAACCAAGTTGAGGCGCCAGTGTCGCGTAGCGGGTAACTAAATGAGAAAACCACAACTTACGTTCACAAGAATTTATTTATGGCTTGAGCATAGGGTCGTGAGTTTAAGAGGCCCGACTGGTATTTACTAGGCGTGTCCCAACTTATCTTAAAGGGGGCCCTCAGGTGGTAGGTGGCCCGACGTGGCGTGGGAAGGTGCAGTGCAGCGTGTGAAGCGTGTCGCAAAATGGCGACCAGAAGAATCCCAAGTGGCCAAAGTTGGTTGGCCAAAGTTGGGTCGGGCAAAGTTGAAATGGTCAACCTGGGTCAAGCGGGGTCACGCTGGGTCCCCTTTCGGGGATTGCACTGATTTTAATTAAATAAAGTGACAAAACACAATTTTGGTCACTGAGGTGATCTTTTCACGAGATTACGTAAAATAATTTCCAAGGGCGCGGCGACTTTAAGACGAAGTAAGTTCGTGTCGTCCGCGGGAGCCCAGAAAGCGGTGCGTCCATGACGCAGCAAGCAAACCACTGCATCGCGAAGTTAGTACGAGCTGTCAGTTGCGCACACGCATTGTGCGATTCGCAATCACTGCCTTCACGTCGATACGCGAAACAAAAGGCAGGTTAGGGTACCGCTCGCGTAGTGGTAAATCGTTTTTAATAAACAATACGTTCGATTTGCAGTTTAATGTGCAATATTATTTTAATTGTAGTTATTAGTTTAGTGTTTAATTTAAGTTAGAAATAAGATTAGGTTAATTAGGTATTTAAAAAAAGTTTTGTTTTCATTTATTATTTTATTTTAATAAAATGTAGATTTTAATAATAATTTAATTAAAAATTAACTTATAACGTTACAAGGTAATGTACTTAAAGTGAGTTTAATATCTGATTTGTAAAAAAAAAAAAAAAAAACTTGCATAAGTACCAGTGATGATCGTTTCTTTATAATTTTTTTTTTTCGATGCTCTAAACATCTGCATGTAATTGGTAATCATCTTCGGGAGAGATATGAAGTATAATTAAGAATCAAACGAACTTACCTTGTGAAGTTTGATATCTAATTATACGAATGTCTTGACCGAAGATGATTACACTCCCACCCAACCCATAAATTACCCATAGACCGATCAAAAAAAAAAAAAAAAAAAAAAAAAAAAAAAAAAAAAAAAAAAAAAAAAACTTTTGCTCTAAATAATGATTATCGTTTCCGGGCAGGTCGGCGGGCTGCACGGGAGATAAAAATTTAGTCTAAACAAATTCCTTTGTTTAAGGTGGTGAGGACAGCATCACCTCGTGTGCTGCTGCATGTAATTGGTAATCATCTTCGGTCAAGACATTCGTATAATTAGATATCAAACTTCACAAGGTAAGTTCGTTTGAATTCTTAAGTATGTTTGTATGTATGTAATATTCTTTATTACCTCATATCTCTCAAACGGCTGAACGGATTTCTATGATTAACATATCGTTAGATTGGTCTTTTCAGCCCAAGTGTTCTTAAGAAGGTGGCGTTATAAAAAAACCAACATGGCGGCTGTACGGTGCTATAATACGTAGTGAAAAAAAAAATTTTTTTTTAGAATACTGCAATATGGGTGTCAAATTAAAGGGCTTATTATAAGGATTTCAAAAAGGTATATCATGACCGTAAAATATAATAACTAAAAAGAGATAAATAAAAAAATAAATTAAAAAAATTAAAAAACCCGCCTGCATAAAAAGACAAGTCGACTGAAAAGATGGAAACAAGATTAAATAAATATTAAAGGCAACATGTCATAATAACATGCAGTAAGTAATGTCACTTTCTTTATGCATGCCTCCGACTGCATGTTATTATGACATGTTGCCTTTAATATTTATTTAATCTTGTTTCCATCTTTTCAGTCGACTTGTCTTTTTATGCAGGCGGGTTTTTTAATTTTTTTAATTTATTTTTTTTGTTCCTTATACAAGCGAGATTACAAGATTAGAAGGTGAAACTGACTAAAAATCGCGCTGCGCCATATTATGTATTCTGTGGCTGCGCGGCCATTTTTTTAACCGACTTCATCAAAAGGAGGAGGTTCTCAATTCGATTGTATGTTTTTTTTTATCGTTGTTCGCGCGTAGATATCTTCGACATTTATGGACCGATTTTTTTCATTTCATTCATTCATTCATTTATTCATATAAAAACAATACAGAGACAACTTTAAACATAGTCTCGCAAAACTTATTACTAAGTTTGTCTGCGAGGAACAAAGTCACGCTCAGATAAATAAGTATTAAATTAAATTGAAATTGACATCGTTTAGCTAAGTGTGCCTAGGTTTGTTATTGAAATATCTATTAGGTAATTTTAAATTATTAAATACTTAGAATACTTTACATTACATTGTTTATAAATGTGTAATATGTTATAACTTCTTTCATGAGATCATAATATTACATAATGAAAATCTGTTAAAAATATCCATGTTATGGAAGCTGTGAAAAGTAGATTTTTTTCAAGCTACGGTTAAATGATTTTTTACTCTTTTCTTTTATGTCAGAAGGCAATGAATTAAGCAAGTAAGGTATGCGTTTGGATAAAGTTCTATCTCCATACATATTAGTGATTCTAGGTACAACATACTTATTGTGTGTGACAGCCCTTGTTACTTGGCCGTGGCATTGACCCAGCAGTGTCAAACGTTCCCGAAATTCATAATTATTTGATAGAACAAGTAATTTATATTTTAGACTAGCCGGTAAAACTTTGCAAATTTTGAATAATTGATAGTAATTACCACTGCATTTATTTTTAGTTTTCTTATCGACAATCACTTTTAAAAATCTAATTTGTAACGCTTCAATTTTTTCAATATTGGTTTTGTATGTTGAACCATAACTATCTAGTGCATATGACACTACTGAGTCAACCAAGGCCATGTACAAACATTTCAGTACATTTCCTGGGACCCTATATTTTAGATGACTAAATTTACCTAGCAACAGTCTCAATTTACTACATACGTAATCTATGTGCTTAGACCAGGAAAAGGATTCGTCCACAACCACACCCAGGTAGGTTACGGAAGGTACTCTTTCAATAGGTGTACAATTACAATTATTTGAAGCTATGGATACAATCAAAGTTATGAGCTGTGATAGCGTAATTTATATTCTTAATAGTACTGTAAGGTGAACGTATCACTATCATTTTAGTCTTTGACGTGTTAATTACTAGCCCGTTGTCATGTGACCATTTGATGATATTATCGACATCCTGTTGCACTTGACGACACATTTCTATCGGATCGATGCCGGCCATCAGGATGCAAAGGTCATCAGCGAACATGTACGGTGAGCTATGTTCTACTACGTTACATATGCTGTTAACATGCATTAAAAAGCATAGTGGTCCACTTCCCGAGCCCTGCGCTACACCGTGAGTCATTTGACGCGCTGTACTCTGGCTATCACCAACTTTCACAGAAAAAGTGCGCGCGGTCAGATAATCTCGGAACCAAGGACACAAAGGATCGTGAATTCCACACTCTCTTATAGCTTTAAGTAGCGTCTCGTGCTCCAAAGTATCGAACGCTTTTTTGAAGTCGAAAAACACAGCAAAAACTATTTTTTTATGATCTAAGTGTTCATTAATTTCGTCAGTAAACCTGGATATGATTGCGGCCGTACCCCTTCCCTTTTGAAAGCCATATTGATGACAGTCCAACGTGTCATTTGTCTTAAAGTAAGCGTTAATCTGGTTTACAATACATTTTTCAATAATTTTTTCAATACTAGGCAATAATGTTATTGGTCTATAGTTACCATATACTCGGCGATCACCCTTTTTATATATAGGTCTTACTATACCTTCTTTAAGTTTATCGGGAAGTACATGACATTTTACACACAAGTTAATAAGTTTTGCCAACACCGGGCTTATTTTTTCGGAAACAAAAATGATATCTTTCATACGAATAGCATCAGAGCCTGGTGACTTTTTTGGCGACATATTTTTTATTACATCTTTCACTTCGCGGGCGGAAACAGTCTTCCATCTCATGCAAGTAAGCGATTTGTTGACATAATCGTTTCTATTTAAAAGTTTTATATTACAATTGTGTCTAGTCTGTAGCAACTCATCTTCAAACGTGTTAGCAAAATTATTACATACATATATTATTTTCATTATCATTCATATTATTAATTATGTTATCATCTAAAGACTGTTTTTTATTCCCAAGTAAAACATTTAACCTTTCCCATAGCTTTCTGATATTATTTCTACAATCAATTATATTTTGTTTTTCAAACTCATTTCTTGCCTTAGAAAATATTTTCTGACATTTATTTCTTTATGACATTTATTTAGATAATTCTTTTTTTGTTCGATTGAGTTTTCTTGCGAGATGGTCCCATTTATTTATTTTTTAAATCGGTTCAGTAGTTTACAAGTAATCCTGAAAATACTATGATATTAAATCAACTAACTTGACAATTTAGTTATTTATGAACCAAATTAGATGATTTTTTTGTTGGGGAAGGGATACCTTTGTGTAGTCTTTTTAACCGACTTCAAAAAAAGGAGGTATTCAGTTTGTATGTAGGTATGTATGTTTCTCCGCGATTATCTCACGCTTGGCTGAGCCGATTTTTCTACCTAAATAATATACCTACACTACCTAATACACTTACACTAAAAATAAAAAAATAAAAAAATTGTTTAAAAAAAAAAAAAAACCGACTTCAAAAAACCTGCCTCTAAAAAGCAAGAAATAATATACAAATTATTAGATACGCATTATCATTGTTATAATAAAACACGTCAATTGAAGTCGGGTGGGGCTTTTAGAATAAATTAAAAAGGAAGATGTACTCCAGCCGTAATATGTAATATACAATAATTTGTATATTATTTCTTGCTTTTTAGAGGCAGGTTTTTTGAAGTCGGTTTTTTTGGTTTTTTAAACAATTTTTTTATTTTTAGTGTAAGTACCTTCTGTATTAGGTAGTGTAGGTATATTATTTAGATAGAAAAATTGGCTCAGCCAAACGTGAGATAATCGCGGAGAAACATACATACATACAAACTGAATACCTCCTTTTTTTGAAGTCGGTTAAAAAGACTATACAAAGGTATCCCTTCCCCAACAAAAAAAAACATCTAATTCGGTTCATAAATAACAAAATTGTCAAATTAGTTGATTTAATATCATAGTATTTTCAGGATAACTTGTAAACTACTGAACCGATTTGAAAAAAAATTAAATGGGACCATCTCGCAAGAAAACTCATTCGAACAAAAAAAGAATTATCTAAATCGGTCCATAAATGTCGAAGATACGCGCGAACAACGATTAAAAAAAAAAAAACATACAATCGAATTGAGAACCTCCTCCTTTTGATGAAGTCGGTTATGTATCAGTCTGTCGCAACTTCCATACAAAAAAAGATTCTATGAAACGGACACGAATTTTCATGGCGACTATATTTGTCTCACTCTTCCTCATTCTTTCTCGTTCTTTGATGATAGGTCATCTGTCAGAGAAACATGGCGGCAACATTTAAAGTATTATAACAAACAAATAAAATTAATTTGTGTAGGTAGTTAAAAGTTTGTTTTATAATAGTTTTGTGATATTTAAAAGTTTGTTTTAATTTGTTAATAGTCAAGTTAAGGTGCAGTACATGTAAATCACAATGAAGCATGTAAAATGTGAAATTTGTGGTTTAAAATCGGCGTGAAAAGACGATACAAAACGGTTTTTTATGGCCAAATTTCCTTCAGATGAGCTTCGGTGAGTAATACATTAACCAATATAACATTCGTTTACAATTTTTGGTAGGTATTTGAATGAAATAATAAAATTTTAGTCAGAAAAATAATCTGCAGGAAAATAGAGTGGTGCTACATCATATATAATATCGATATCGATGCTTTTAATTTTAGGTGTAAGAAATGGGCTTGGCCCAATTCTGATTAATTATTATTATAAACTAGTTTAATATTTTATTATAATTAATTATTATTTTATTATATTATATTAGCAATTTTATATCTGTCTTATTTCAGGTCACAACTAAAAGCTAATAAAATGTTCAGCAAAAATGCGACAATGACTTTTTTTGGTAATAATGAATACCTACTTTTAATTTCATTTTTTTAATAATAATTGTAATTTTATATCCATTTTAATGTAACTCTTATTTCAGGTCACTATTATGGTCTATAAGCAAATGAATTGATCGGCGAAAATGCGACGATGAGGATTAATTTTGATTTTTTTATTATAATGGCAATGTTGTATTGTTATGTATGTATTATTAATGAAATGTGCGGTAAAAATGCGACAGTGAAGATTTTTTGGGAAATACATATTTTTAAATTTTTTAGTTATTATTTCTAATATTAAACTGAACACATGCTCTGTTTTTTAATTAAAAGTACTGCCCATAGGTTAAATGCTTGATAATTAATTCTAACATGCTTGTTTGACTCAGTACTAGTTAAAAAACAGAGTATTGTGTCATGTTAGTAGAAATTTTAAAATTATTCCTTAAGTAAAGCGCAGTTCAGTGCATTCATCGATATCGATAAAAAATTTAATACTATAAGGTCGCCCATCTCTATTTCTTTCCTGTAGGTTGGCAAAACATTGTTTTACATTCGTTATGTTGGCTACGTCGAGGTATGTTTGATTTGACATTTAGTAGATTTTTTTGGTCTATGAAGTCCCGTCTCTTCTTACGTATAGTATTGCTTTCTCTGTGTTATGTATATCATGTATTCATATTATGTATTCTGTGGCTGCGCGGCCATTTTTTTAACTATAAGCAAGCAAGATTACAAGATTAGAAGGTGATACTGATTAAAAATTGCGCGGCTGTTTTTTGACTAACAAGCAAAATTAAAAATCCTGGAATCGCAGATAGGGGGCGCCCCGCAGAAATGTCGCCCAGGGGCGCGGTAGTGCTAAAACCGACACTGCCTACACTACTTAATACAGAAGGTACTTACACTAAAAATAAAAAAAATGTAAAAACAAAAAATACCGACTTCAAAAAACCTGCCTCTAAAAAGCAAGAAATTATAATACAAATCATTAGATTGATTTATCATTGTTATAATAAAAGCAATGAACAAATTTAATTTTTCTTAGGTCAGGGCCATCTGTTGACTGGTAGAGGAACTAATAAGTTTTTGTTTGTTTTTTGAATTTCTAAAAAAGTGTGTTATATTGAGACATCGTTTTATTTTTCCTGTAATCTTTACATAAACTACTATCACATAATTATTTCAGATTTTTCTCTTTGCAAACTTCGGATTTATAAACGATTTTTTTTTACATTTTTTAAAATGTTTTAAAATGTGCAAACACGCTCATCTTAAACTATTCCAAATTTCAAGATCATACCATTAGTAGTTCTCGAGATATCCAGCTGTGACAGACAGACAGACTGAGTCACACCATAAGGGTTCCTTTTTACCATTTTGGTACGGAACCCTAAAAAGGAAGTTGTACTCCAGCCCCACCCACCCGACTTTAATAGACGTGTTTTTATTATAACAATGATAATGCGTATCTAATGATTTGTATATTATTTCTTGCTTTTTAGAGGGTTTTTTGAAGTCGGTTTTTGTTTTTAGGGTTCCGTACCAAAATGGTAAAAAGGGACCCTTACTCAGTCTGTCTGTCACAGGTGGATATCTCGAGAACTACTAATAGTATCACTTGAAATTTGTAATAGTTTAAGATGACGTTTGCCCAACTATTTTGCAAATAAGAAAGAAATAAAAAATAAATATTTTTTTTACAACAGGGACTGAAAAGGGGTTTTAAATACTTTTAGTGGGGCGACTAGGGCATGTGGGGTATCATATGAAAGAGCGCTGTTTGCGCATTTTAAAACATTTTTTTCTTTTTTTTAGGCCGCATAGTTTTCGACTTAAGATGAAAAATGTAAAAAAAATACCTTTTCATTCCTCATATTCGGAAAGTGATGTATATTTGAACTGAGCAGCGGGTCCAAAACTCTTCGTTCCACCCTAGGGTGGAAAAGTAATTTGAAAATAGAACTGAATTTGGCAATGAAAAAAGTTTACAATAGTTAAAAACAAATGGTAACAAAACATGGTATAAACAGCCAGTGCAAAATTAAAAACATTGGGCGGAGCGGCCGGCGACGCGCCGTGTTCCAAATTTAAAATAAGAAAAACTATAAAATATTGGAGGGAGACTTACCTAACTCTGTGACTTTGAGCTGTGTGTGCCGTATTAAAGTTTTGTGTTGATTTTGTATTTACTAAAAATGAGTTTATATTATTATATATTTTATTATTATAGGTAGGTAAGTATACAATTTATTATTTTAATATTATTATTTTTATTTTTCTAGGTTTTTAAAGGTAAGTTGGTATTAGGTAATAATTATAAGGTCTACCAATGTAGTTACTAAGTAGGTAAGTACATGTTTTTATTAATAAACATTTTGGAATAACTAAGACTTTTTTTACTTTCCTGAAATTCGAAATGAAAAGTAGAGTGTTTAACACGGGTAAAAGTAATCAATTCCATTCTCGAACTATAGCCGCCCTCGCTATGCTCAGGCGTCTAAATATCTCGAATGGGAATTGCTTCCTTTTGACCCTCGTATAACAATCTACTATTTCCCACCGTGCGCGAGTCCGACTCGCTCTTGACCGGTTTTTTAAACATTTTTTTGATCTTGAAACTTTGGGAGTGTTTCACAGATTAGATATAGAAGGTAACAAGTCATTTCTATTCAGTAAATTGTGTCGTATATTTACAGGAACCCCACGCCGCCACACACTCACACTGCTTACTTGGCCGCCGGTTAGTGGAGACAGGTCGTCATATTATGCCCTGGGACAAATCGTGCAGGTCGTGACAGACACCCCTATGCTGAAGTCGAACACTCTTCTGGGACGCTATCTACGAAAATCACTTACGCACACCCAGGGCACCCAGCGCCGCTAGAGTGCTTATCGATTTTTCCAAAATCTCACTTTTATATACTATTTTATGTGTCTTTGTTTAATATTTTTGTTTGTGAGTGTGTAATTAAATTTTACTAAAATATTACTTGCCTAGTTTTAAAAATTCTTATACTTAATACCTATATTTAACAAACGCTATAAATTCTGACTAATTGAATTATTTTTAGAAGTTTGTCAGAGGGCATTATTTCCGATCTATAATTTGCTCAGTCGAACAGACTCAAACTGTATTATATACTTATTAGCTAACACTAAAAAGAAATACTTAGTGATCGTGTCGCGTGAAAAATAATCATATCAAATTCCAATTAAGTACTTATCCATTATTATGGCCCAGTGGCTACGTGACTTCACTGGCCGGCCTGCGTCTGACGACCGGCGCTTTTCCAATTTTCCGCGCGTCCGCGGCATTCGTCATCATGGCGCTTCCATTGCTGCTAGCGTCTATTACAGGCTCAGTGCAATAACGCGTGCGGAAAATGAAAAAGCTTTAAGTGAACTTTCAGAAGAACAGCGAAATGAAAGACCGCATTTATTATTTATCATTAATCCCAAATCATTTTTCAACACACTTGCTCGTAAAGTGAGCCCTAATACATCGCTTTTAGGGCCATAAACCGAGCTATAACAAACGCGTGCAATAATATATAAAACACTAGTACGTAATAGAATTAACCATACAAAGTTAAATTAGTAGCTTAGGTACTGCATGTTCTATGCGAATAAACAGAGCATTCCCAATTTAGCCGGGTAATACAGTTATTTTTTTAGTAACAACAAAGAGGTTTTATGCTTGAAATAAAACACTTTTAACGGATACTAGCGCGGTTTTATTGAAAGTACTTTGGTAATTAGTTGGTATTTGGTTTGATTTTTGATTTTCCCGACGTTTCGGCACCTTTATTTCATGTCTAGTGAGCGCGTAAGCTTGAGAAGTGAATAGATTTTATGCTGTTGAAAATTCATATAGATTTTTGGAAGAAATAAATGTGTAAGTCCTTATAATTAAGTCAAACAAATGTTAGTTTATTATTATTAAAATATTCATAATTCACAATATTTTGTTATAAAATATTAAAATATTTGCATTTTATCAAATTATAATTTTGAAGTAGGCTGTATGCTCCTTACCCCTTTGTTCGAAGAATATTCTTACGTTGGGCGTGTGAAAAAAACAAAAAAAAAACCTGCGCGCCTTTTCCCATAATTGTCACTGGTAACTATCTGCAAAGGAAGTTTTACACGCAGATAAACAGGCTAAGATTTGGACATTGCAGATTTAAAGCTCATTTGTGTCGTATGCGCATAATATCATCCCCAGTATGCACTGAATGCACTTCACAGGAAGATCAGACTCTGGAACATATCTTTTTTACTTGTCCGGCGTTCAACATACAGCGTCTGTTACTAATAGATCAGCTCTTGAAAACACATAAAACCATCCCGCCATCACTACAGGACATCCTAGCTCGCCCAGAAAATTTCATCCCCATCTATGAATTTGTTAACTCCACACTTGGAGAAATTTGATGTGACAAACTTGGACTTGACACTTAACTCGGATATGACTTTCAACTGGAAAAGACAAAATTGCTATAACAAAATTTTACAAAAGATAATTCAAGGTTTGGCTTTTTGCCTTAAAAATACCAAGAAGACTCAAGATTTGGCTTTGCCTTTATTTTAAACATTATTAAGAAACCAACACTCAAGAGCTGGCTGTATGGCTTTGACCTTCGCCTGTCCAAAAGGACGAATTACAACTACTACTACTACTACCCATAATTGTCATATTTTGTTTTTGTCGTATTTGTTGCTGTGTGGTAAATTACTTTGTTTTTCCTCGCAAATGTGTTGAAAAACGTCGTATGAAACTCGTGAGCTCTTGCTTATTGCACACTCGGCTGAGTTACGCCCTCGCCTGCGGCTCGGGCTGCAACCCACAGCCTTGTGTGCAATGAGCAACCTAAGCTAACTTGTCTCATAATGTACTATTGCGTTGACAAAGTTGACTCTTTTTGCACTTTTCATTTAAAACATAATTTAATTGCAATTATGCAGCTAGCCTGCACGCTTAAACGCCGACCGTAAAAAGTACATAATATATACCTGCTTACTTTGCAATTGAGAATATTAAAATTGGATGGAAGGAATTATATTAGGTAGGTAGGTATACCTGCTGTTTTAATGAATATTAATTAATGGCCGCTACGCGCGCCAACGCCAACGAGTGCAATGAACCTCTTTAAAATTATTATTACGATAACACTTTAGGACTTTGCAGAAATAAGTTAGTTTAAAGCCATTGCATACCATCAGAACTAAAAAATATATATCATTGATGTTATTTTCCAGTACCTTCAGCATTGGACATAATTTTAAAAAGTTCCTATTTGCAGAAACTAAAATCATTGGTATTTTATTTTGTAGATCAAAAATTATAAATGGCTTTTCGGTCTCATATCCGATAATCATTGGGTTTGGGTCTCCTCAGCGAACACAATGCTATCAAGAATACGATAAAAGATAGTTTATCTGCTCTGATTTTTGTCGCTCAATCTTTGATAAGCTTCAAATATAATATAACACCCATTAGCGAAGCTATTGAGTTTTTGTGATCATGTTGGTAAATGCGGTGCTAGCGTGTGCTGTGTTGTGCTATTGTGTTGCGCGTGCGCAGGAGGCTGAGGTGTGGTACCGCGAGGTGGACATTTCAGGCCAGGGCCGGGTTAAGGGCTACCGGACACCCGGCACAGATGTCTTTACATACTACGGTATCCCGTACGCCACTGCACCTACTGGGAAAGACAAATTTAAGGTTAGTTATTATATTTACAATTTTTTTATTGAATTGTGTGTTGGTCATTGTCTGATCTCTGATCTGTTTTGTTGATCTTCCTAAGTTGCCAATGTTTAGTAATTAATACTTATTAATGCAAATACTTACTTTTTCTTTCAGGCACCATTACCAGCACGGACTTGGAATGATACACTAGAAGCTACAGACCAACGCATAGTGTGTCCACAAAATACGTTGTTTGATACTACAAATTTTAATATGATAGACGATTGTCTGATAGCCAATATTTTCGTCCCTGACACTCAAGAAACTAACCTTTCCGTACTGGTTCTCATCCACGGCGGAGGCTTCCACGTTGGCTTTGGGAATGATATGTCCTTCACAAGTTTAGTGAACAGCAAAAAAGTGGTAGCAGTCAGCTTCAATTATCGCTTAGGCATTGCTGGATTCCTATGTCTCGGGAATGAGCATGCACCCGGCAACGCTGGCATGAAAGACCAAGTTGCTCTTTTGCGATGGGTGAGGGACAACATATCAGCATTTGGAGGAAATCCGAACGACGTCACAGTGTCTGGGTGCAGCGCTGGTGGATATGCGGCCAGCCTTCTGATGCTATCGAAGTTGACGGATGGACTCATGCACAAAGTTATGCCAGAAAGTGGACCCAGCATCGGCTCGCTTTCTGTCCAATTTGATCCTCTCCAAAACGCTAAGGATCACGCTCTGAGTTTGAACTTTACTAATGTTGACGACATTGAGGCCCTCACAGATTTCTATATAAGTATGACGGATGATATATTGCTACAGGACTTCGGTTATTTGTTCAGAAAGGATTCTACTGTAGTGTTTACGGTTTGTGTAGAGAGGGATATTGGAAAAGAGAGGTTCCTCGAGGAGGCACCTATCGATATTTTGCGTAAAAAAAATTACGAAATTATGCCGATGTTAGTTGGATTTGCAAGCCTCGAAGGTGCTTGGCGATACAATATGTTCTATGAATGGAAGGATTTGATGAACGAAAGATTTTCAGACTTTTTGCCAGCTGATTTAGAATTTAAAGACGAATCCGAAAGAGAACAGATGGCAGTAACTTTAAAAGAATTTTATTTTCACAATGAAACTGTGAATAACGGTACCTTACTGTCATTCATTAACTACTTCTCTGATGTTATTTTCATTCAAAGTACATTATTTTCTGTTAGACTGCTAGTCCAGGGAGGCAATGATCAACTTTATTTGCATGAATACTCCTTCAATCGCATTGACCGGCCCGCTGTGCCTGGTAGAGACTTGGAAGGTGCGACTCACTGTGCTCAAACCATTACTGTGGCAGACGAAGGAGATGAAAGTATTCTGCTAGAAGACTACAAAGCAATGAAAGCAATAATGAGAGAATTATGGCTTGATTTCATCGTATATGGGTAAGCTAACGACTACTTATTTTTTATTGCCCTAGAATAAAAACAACGGCACATCTTGTGTTCTATACAAATTATGCAATTATTGAGTTACCTGTGTAATCTTGCTAGTAGTATGTGAAAGTTTGTGTGTTTAGAAGTTTGAATGTTTGTTACTCAATCACGCAAAAACTTGGATGAAAGGCACACATGTAGGTACATTGTTTATAGCCTGTATTAAAATAAAGGATAATTTTAACCCTTATTTTAATGCGGATGAAGTCGCGGGTGAAAGTTGGTACCTCTATCTACCTCATAACAGTGTAGTTTATAAACTTAATTTTGAATGTTGCTGAATTAACTTTCACTAAACAGGTGAAGAGATACCTAAAATTAATTAGATTTTGAGGATTTTAATCACAGAATAGATATAGGTACTATACCGTACAGAAAGGACACTCTCCGCCCCGCCCCAGAATCATTTACCTCACCCCACCCCGCGAGTTCGTGTGCCGAATGGTGTGCTCATTTAATCGTGTTTGTCAACGTCAACTTATTTTGATATTCAAAGCAATGCGTCGTAACTTTATTTACCAAAAAGTTCGAATTATGAATTGAACGCCGCTCATACAGTACATACTGCACGGTAGCCATAAACTTACACACACAGTTGCGCGTGTACGAAAACGTCATCTGACGTCATCTGTTTTAATGGCGCGGTTGTAGGAGTAGGAGGAGAGGAGGTTGCAGGAGATGTGTTTTTATCTTAATCAATTTTATTGCATTACAGGAACCCGACTCCTCAGGATCGCAATAACACGTTGCCGACGTGGCCGGCCACAGGCGCGGACAACTCCCCGCACTACAGTCTGGGACAGGTCGTGCAGGTCGGAGGTGTACCGGTGGAGGACCGCACGCTCTTCTGGGACGCTACCTACGAGAAACACTTCCGCACGCCCAGAGCGCCCAGCGCAGCTCATATTAGTATTATATCCAAAACTTTGTTTGGACCAATTGTTGGCTTAATTTCGTTTGCTTTCATGAGGAGTTGAATCTGAACTTCTGGTGCAATCCAAACATAGACTGTGGTCGCCAGTGCCATGACAGTTATTTATTTATTTTGTATATTTTTTTATTTAAGAAACTAAAAGCAAAATTCGACTGAGTACGAGTATCTCACTATTCTCACTTTATCAGCTAATTTAGCAAATTAATCATTAACTTCAACTTCAACCTTGCTGAATGTCCAATTCTATACGCTTTAAAAATAAGATCGTGTCGTGAGTTACAAATATACTAATGTAACGAGGACACTACTTCCGTCCCCCCGTCAATAGATGGCGCTGCGCTACTGACCGCTCCTTTCTACATCGCGGTGTTAAGATTTTTGCACATTTCTTAATATACCTGCCGAAGTCAATGCTTAAATTAATTAAGCATAAAACGTCGTCTGTACTTCCTCTGTGATTAAGCTAGTAGGGACTGAGGAATTCAGAAGCTGACGCTCCCGGCACTTCTGACCCCTCGACCACAACCTTCGGGTTTAAAACCAGCATCAGCGGGGACTGGTTGTAAAACTGCGGGTCTCTCGATATCCCATAGTGTGTAACGTACTTAGTATCGACAATATAGTTATTACAAGTCACAACTATAGTATTATTCGCTACCGCGGCGCCCCCTACCGGACTTCCTGCTACACTAATTTAATTCTGTTAAAGCCATGTAATGTACATGACCGAATAGATTAAAGCTGATAAGTATCTTGCGCCGCGCCCGTTCTTCTTGTCAGTTAAAAAAGTCTGGAACGGGTGGAAGATATAGACTATTCAAAGTGCTTAATTATTAAGTTTATATGAATAAATAAATTTGAACCTTGACTTTGACTAAGATGTTTTTTTAGCACTGCAAGCCATTTGATGACAACAGTAACTCTGATCAATCTTAATACTCAGTCAGAAACCCTTTTCCACGACATCATCCCGTTTTTAACTCACTTAATTTATAAATATTTTTTTTGTTTGATAGAGTTTTAATTCTTGAAATCGGTTCAGTAGACTTGGACTACGAAGGCACATACAATACAACGGAAGTGAATGTGGAAATTGAGTTTGGGCATTGCACCTTCGAAAATACATAAAGTTAAAAAATATTTACACGCTTAAGTTCAGTTTACGTTTATTTACTCATGTAGCTTAAGGGCTGATTTTTCAATGCCTAGATAGAGCTTCCGTTTGATAGCGTATTACACTGCCTAATTGAAAATGCTTGTCATTCATTTGTCCGTCACATTTTTGAATGACTTTTATTAGATTTAGTTAATATTTTAACTGACTGATATCTGTTATCTGAGGATTGAAAAATCAGCCTTTAATCCACAAAAAAATGAAAATAAAAAACCTAGAAAAAGAGATTTTTATTAGAATACAAAAAAAAGAAGTTGTCCTCCAGCTCCGCCCGACTTCAATAGACGTTTTTTTTATTAAATTTTTTGTGCGTATCTCTAATGATTTTATCTGCTTTTTAGAGCTTATTAATATTTTAACTGACTGATATCTGTTATCTGAGGATTGAAAAATCTGCCCTTAACCTATTTAATTTTGAAGCAGTTTTTGTTTTTACTTTCAGGTAGGTACTTACTTACCTACTGTACTTGTAAAAAATATTTAACAATTCTTAAAACAGAAGACTAATTACTATGAAGTTAGTAGTTACGATTAAAACATTAGTGTTTGTTAATATTATAATCAAAGCTATTGTACTTTATCCCAGTTTGCCGTGCTGGTAGGAGCTGTAGGGTTTCGGTAATATCGAGCGTATATGTCATCCCAGAACTTGGCTCGATCTGTTATCACAGAGTCCACAAGCTCGACAGTCGAACCGAAGGACATGATGGGTGACCGCTCTGCGTTCGCTGGTATCCATCGAGGTAACGCTGATGACTCCGGTGTGGGGTTTCTGGAAGAAGTTGTGAAGAAATTTAAAACATACCTTTGAGAGTCAGTTCTAAAAATTGTTTAAAAAACAAAAAAACCGACTTCAAAAAACCCGCCTCTAAAAAGCAAGAAATAATATACAAATCATTAGATTCGCATTATCATTGTTATAATAAAACACGTCAATTGAAGTCGGGTGGGGCTTTTAGAATAAAAAAAAAGGAAGATGTACTCCAGCGGGTTTTTTGAAGTCGGTTTTTTGTTTTTTAAACAATTTTTTTATTTTTAGTGTAAGTACCTTCTGTATTAGGTAGTGTAGGTATATTATTTAGGTAGAAAAATCGGCTCAGCCAAACGTGAGATAATCGCGGAGACACATACATACATACAAACTGAATACCTCCTTTTTTTGAAGTCGGTTAAAAAGACTACACAAAGGTATCCCTTCCCTAATAAAAAAAAACATCTAATTCAGTTCATAAATAACAAAATTGTCAAGTTAGTTGATTTAATATAATACTTAGTATTTTCAGGATTACTTGTAAACTACTGAACCGAAAAAAAATGGGACCATCTCGCAAGAAAACTCAATCGAACAAAAAAGAATCATCTTAATCGGTCCATAAATGTCGAAGATACGCGCGAACAACGATAAAAAAAAAAAAAAAACATACAATCGAATTGAGAACCTCCTCCTTTTGATGAAGTCGGTTAAAAAACTGAACCACACCCGGACAGTATCTACTCATTTTTATACTATATATATTATAAACGGCTATTATAAACGGTGACGTTTTTGTACACGCATGTGTAGTAGCACAACTGTGTATGGTCTAGCTAGGGCTACCGTGTTAGAGCGTGTTAGAGGTATTTAATTTTGAAGCTGTTTTTGTTTTCAGGTTTTTTATGACCCGTTCGAGAATCAGATTACTTGTATTGGCCTCAGAGATGCCAAAAGCTTAAAATGACAGGGGTCATCATAGGAATGACTCGCAAAATGTAGTAACTAAGTTTAATTTACTAAATTAAACTAGTTAGGTACTATAATTTATTCAGCGGGTAAATAGCATTGGTTATATATATATATATATATTTATTTACTTACCCGGTTGTAATAAAGTTGAGCCACACTTCTCTCATAATTGATTTCATATTTCTGTACTCATCTGAAATGATCGATTCGTCTTCGTCCATTGCGGCATGTGATTGCGCGCAATGCGTGGCTCCTCTTTTTTCAACTGTGTGCGGTATAACTGCCAGGTTGTTGTCGACAAAAGAATAAACATGAAGGTACATCTCATGATTACCAGCTTCCACTTGCAGAGTAACAGAACGCAGCATTGCATACACGAACGTCACGTCTGTAAAATAATCTATGTACTTCAGCACATCATCATCATCGATGGGCTTGTCGCCAAAATAAAACTCTTTCACTTTTGTCGTTATTACATCCATCTCCTCACTGTCACTGACAGTTATATCTACAGGGAGAAATTCGGAAAAGTTTTTATTCATAATCTCTTTCCATGTATCGAATTCAGGTATCCTGAAAATGCCTTCTCTATCAGCAAAACCATATAAAACGGGATACTTAACATAGTCGCCGCTCTTAAGTATATCCACCGGATTCTTTTCCAAAAATATCTCTTGTTCTACGTCGCGTTCTATACAAGGCGAAAAAACCACCCCTGAATGTTTATGTTCTGCTTGATTGTCGGATGCTAGTAGTTCATACGATGCAGTTTTGTAGAACTCTTCCAGAGCATCAAAATTATCGGCGTTATCAAATTCATATATTCTTGCTTGATTCTTCGCGTATTCCACTGGATTTTTTTGGACACCAAATAGACCAATGTTGGCACCGCTCAAAGCAATGACCTTGTTAAACAATCCCTTTGTAGTCTTCGATAACATTAAGAGGTCGGCAGAGACACCTCCAGCGCTGCACCCGGCGATGGTTACATCAGCAGGGTTCCCACCAAAGAACGCAATGTTTCGCTTAACCCACCTAAGCAAAGCCACTTGATCTTTCATGCCAGCATTCCCAGGAATATCTTCAGTTCCAAGACATAAAAAGCCGTGTATACCAAGTCGATAGTTAAACGTGACGGCTATTACTTTCTTGGTGTTTACCATCTGCTTGGGTAGAACAGCACCTCCGAAACCGCGTTGGAAGGCGCCTCCATGGATTTTGACCATCACAGGTAAATTGGTAGCATTCGTATCTGGTACATAAACGTTGGCTACAAGACAGTCTTCCTGCATCGTTACGTCTGCTAGCACACTATCTGCGCGTTGAGGGCAGACTATACGTCGGTCTTTTGCTTCAAAAGGTTCAACCCATGTAGGTGGGCTCAGTGGAGCCTGTAAAAATAAAAATCGGCGATGATGATGATGTTTTTTACATATAACTTATAGGTAGGTATTATGTAACAAACAAAAAAATATCTGTTTTTATGTAAGCAGGTATTTATCACATTATTTTAAACAACTTGACTCTTTTGATAACAACTTTGTTTTGATAAGCAAATGTCAGATGTTGAGTACCTCGACGGTCTGCGCCATTGGATGGGTGATCAAAAAATTATTATCTTGATTGAGATTCTCTGAGGGGAAAACATTAGCACGTGACTCGCTATTGTAGGCACATAACGTGGTTTCTTAGGATTTTAGCTTTGACACTTACCCCCTTACTAATAAAGATTGTATAACAGATCTATAGTTACACAATGGTTACTCTCTGTCAAACTATTTGAGTTTGAAAATCAATGTCCTAGTTTTTAAGATATGTTAGAAAAAGGGATGTATTTAATAGCACTTTATATTTAATGAAACCAGCTATAAAATTCATTAATCACTTTAAAATAATGATAGATCTATAATTTAATACTATTACTACAAAAATAATGGTTTGCACTATAACAATTTTGTCAGCACTTTAAAATAATAACAGATCTATAATTTAATATTATCACTATAAAAATAATGGTTTGCACTATAACTGTGTCCCAACTCCGAAACCATTTAGTTTCTGTCCAACCATGTCAGACTGACCACTGTTAAAATGAGAAGGCAAGATGATAACAACTTGTGGCAAAATGCATACACGCCAGCAGGTCGGTTCTGGCGTTGTTGGTCACAATGGAACCTAACCTCCGCCTCGGCTCCTCTCTCGCTGCGCCCGCTCGTCATCGCACCTAGTCGTCTGTTTACCAGCACTAAAGTTATAAAATTAAATTGTATGGTGCAAAGTATTAATTTTAAAGCTAAGCAATTAAATTGTATAGTGCAAAGTATTAATTTTAAAGCTTAGCATATAATTTATAGCGGCAACCATTATTTTTATAGTTCATTCAATAAATTTTGAAGCTAAACATTTTTAAGTGTGTTACATTATATTTAAAGTGCATTTATATATTCCCCTCAGAAAAACTGAAAATTAGCACACTAATTTCGGATTAAAATTTACTTTAATAATTTTTTATTACATATTCAAGTAAAAAATTTAAATAATATTTTTTTTTACTTGATAGACGAAAAGTATTTTTTTTATTAACTGTAGGACTTTTAAATCCAGAGAAATTAATATTTTTTGGCAGGGCCATCTAAAATAAAAAGTCAAATTTAAAATGCCCGTCATTCCAACAGGAGAGGGGATAGACCTCAATATGTGGGGGGTTTTGTCGATAAAATTTATCATATTATCTGACATTAAAAGTTCCGACATCGCTAACCAAACATATTGTATTTAGCGTGTTCCGAAAACGAACGGCAATACTACAAAACTCGAAACATAATAATATTGCATTATGAGATAATTTTGCTTTGACAACATAGTTTTAAGGTACATTTTGAAAACACACGCACGTGCGAGCGCGCTCTCATAATAAAAAAGTTGTACAAATAAAATTCGTAAGAAAACGCTACCAGCTTGGTCTGTTAGGACTTAGGACCGATTCCTATATTGTACATCTCATACATACCATACGTATCTATGTAAGTTGATTAAATCTGTATGCAAACGCCTAAAAGCTACGGTAACTTACAATTAGCATGTCTTTATAAAATAAAATAAAAATTACCTTAAATCTCTGTGGTCCTGTAGGAGCAGTCGCGTATGGGATATTGAAAAACTCAAACACGTCGGCATCCGGAGCTTTATAACCTATAACAGGGCCCTGAGATATCTGCACTAATTTCGACTCTTTCGCATACGACGTAGCTAACATTGCCCAAACGAAAGTTACTAACACAATCATCTTTTGGCACGCCATATCAACTGGTTACCACACTCGATCATCTGAGTTATATAGGCGGTAACCCAACTTTTTTTATCTTTTATGATTTAACTGATATTTATAAAGATACGTAAGTCAGCAGCACTTCAGTACTTTGTTGACAGTTGTCCAGTTTAAAACATTTATCAAAAAAGTTGCTATGACAAAGTACCTACTAAAGTGCTAAGTGACATTCGTTGTTGACCGTGCCAGCTTGAGGACTAGGGTAATATGCCTAGTTAACCGGCCGCCCCCAGTTATCCGGCCCCCCAACAGTTTTTCGAATAAAATAAGAAATTCGTGGCAATTTCTTAACAATTTGGATATTTTCCTGGCAGCACTGTTATCGATCTATCGAATGGTATGGACGCCACTAGCGAAACGTTACGTAATATTTTATAATTTGTGTTTCACGTTGAAGCCTACCGCATCTGGGTCGATTTCGCAAGTGGAGATAAAAAAAAAATAGTGGAGAGCTCTTGCCAAATAGTCAATATTGTCCTTCAGGGCATCGTTAAAAGGTAAATATTTAGTTTGTTCTCAAGGTATGTTGTTATTTATTACTATTTTAACGTTAAATACGGCTTAATAAGCAGATATTAAGTAATATCAAGGGGGCCGCCTTACTAGACAACGAAACCACATGTTTCCAGTATACCGGCCGGGGGCCGGTTAACTGGGACTGAGCTCGATATATTGTTTTGTTTTTTTTTTGTTAAAAGAGGGATTCCATAGAAGAATGTATAATGCTATCCCTTTTTATTTATTTTAATGTACTTTGTGTCCAGTACTCGGCCGCCTAAATGTGCTTGTATAAGAAGTTGATTTTTTCTTTTTGTATGGAAACGGGTGGCCGGATCTACTGGGTGCTTGCCCAGTTTACCGGCCTCCTAGTATACACTAAGAGGCCGGTATACTGGCTATCCTGCAAAATACTCCCAGTACACCGGCCAGCTTTGAAATTTATCTACTAATAAAATTTATTGTGCGTCTCGTGAACAAGCGACGGCGACGTGTCCGCCATCCAGGTCGTTGACCCTCGCTGAATACCTATTTGTCTCTTGTTATTTCCGAAGTGTATGTCAGCGAATTACTCAAACGAACGCTACTGCATTGAACGATGTGTTTTTTAAGCAGACTTGCCTATTAGCTAGACTTCTTTATTTCTACACTACACTTTAATACTAATCTATATAATTATAATTAGAAAAAATACACAAAAATATTATTATACCTATATTATTATTGAATACCAATCAATGTTATTGATTGTTAATATTAAATTTTTTACAGATTATACGTACTTCCGGTCATTATCATAATACCCATAATATTTATTGTTATTGTTTATAAGAGACCTATTGACATTCGGCTTTAGAAACAATTTTTTTGTTAATTATTAAATTATTATTTGTTACCTATGTCTTCTTGAGCTCGGTGGCGCAATTGTTCAGCGCCTGGCCCAGCGATTGCGGAAGTTAAGCAACGTTCGCAAGGGTCGGTCATGGGATGGGTGACCAAAAATTTATTATCTCGAGCTCCTCCGTGCTTCGGAAGGCACGTTAAGCCGTAGGTCCCGGCTGCATTTGCAGTCGTTAACACCCACCAATCCGCATTGGGCCCGCGAGGTGGGTTATGGCCCATCCTCCTTACCACCCATAAAGAAGGCCTGTGCCCCAGCAGTGGGGACGTCAAAAATGGCTGTTAGACATGTCTTCTTGATTACTTAAGGGTAATAAAATTATTAATCGAAGATTTAGATTTTCTATAAATTTTCCTATTCCTATATGAAAAACTGCAAGGCTGATTCCAGAATCAATATAAAGGTTCCAATTAATAGCAAATGTTAAATAAAAGTACAATCAACGATTTTTTTAACTCAAAAATAATAGTTCACATCACAAGCAAAGCCATAGGACAATACTTGTTAAGTATATTATCTGAAATTCAATTTCATACAAAAATCAAAGAAAAATGGACCTTATTTAAAGTGTATTAAGAGTCACAGGCCGCTTACTGGGCTAGCTTATCTTTTGCCCAGTGTCCGGCCGTCATGTTCTTTGAAAGGCGGCCGGTATACTGGGCAAAGGGGGGCCGGAAATAGGAACAGGGGGGCCGGAAACTGGGCAAATCGTACTTTTTTGGAAAATAATTTCTAATGACAAAACCGACTGATGGAAATTTTCAAAAAAAATACAAGAAATTCTCAAGGATATATCCAACAACATAAAAAATAGTTGGGATCATTACTATTTGTTAAATTTAAGTTACAACTGTTCAAAGTCAACAACTGCCTTAAACGGCCGGAAACTGGCACTTTACCCTATGCCTGTTACTATCACGGCGTCATAAAATAAACAATGATGAGAATGAGTCAGCAAAAAACCAATAATGAATTTTTAGATTTTAGCATTCACAATGCTATTTTTTAATATGATTGATTTTTTCTTGTATTTTTTCAATTTTATTGAAAAACCAATACTCTTAAAAGTTGACGGGAAATTCCACTTACCTAGGATTCATTTTTTTCATTCTCATATTTATTAATATTTCATCTTATTTATTTACGTATAAAACAGTAATTTATTATTATAATTCATTAATTTTGCCTTAGAGCATACAGAACTGCTCCAATTTATTTCATACAATGCGACCTCACTTCGTCCATACTCCAAATTCAAATTATCAACCGCCTTGGTATCATTTTAATTTTTTTAATATCATTCATCCTTGTCACTGTTGTCACTCTATTACTTTTCCGAAAGGCTTTTTTCCCTTTCGGAACGTTTTGTCCTTTTCCCAAAACACCCGTTTCCAAAACATCCGTTCCAAAATAAACGTAGGCCAAAAGACCCGTTTCTCATCGCATAAGTAGATATGTCAAATCAAAACACTCGGTTCTCATAGCAGCCAAAAGATCCGTCTCTAATGACACCGTATTCCCAAAAGACCCGTTTCTCATTGCATTAGTATGAATTAAACATCCCTTTTGCTTCACACCAATTACAAATTGCAACGTAATGATGATTACGAGGGAGACCGAGGGGAGTTGAAACAATTTTCACATTTTGTTTCATAAACCAAATATTATAGACAGAAATCGTATGATATTAGTACCAATCGATAGGTCATTCTTTACACTTGCGAATGACTAACATAAAGAAATTGTAAGCGTTAGATATTGTGGTGAAAAATCGACTCAACCGAAACAAGTCAACTTGTTTCAACTCCCCTCATACCGAGGTAAGATGAAACAGGGGTCGAGGAGAGTTGAAACATTATGATTTTTGAGAAGTAATAAGGCCTGTAAAATAAAAATTTTAGAATAAAAAAAAAGGAATTTGTACTCCAGCCCCACCCGACTTCAATAGACGTGTTTTTATTATTACGAATATTATTTCTTGCTTTTTAGAGGTAGGTTTTTTGAAGTCGGTTTTTTGTTTTTTTTTAATGGTAAACTAATCTTATGATGGATCGTTGTTGATATTTATAAAAGTTTTTACATTTAATTTAGATTTTATTGATGATTTGTAGGTTCAAAATAAGTACCTAGGTACCTACTAGTTAATTAATTGAAAAGATTTCCGTGGAGAAGCAGACGACCTTTTATATGTAGGTAATGTACGTACGTATTTAATTTCTATACTTAATTTCTTTAAACCTTACTGTATATAATATACTTATTAATGTATTTTTCACACCACATGCTCGACAATGCCGAATTATATGTCATGTAAACCTTACCGAAAGCAAGACATTATATCTCTTGGCTTTAGCCGGGTTATAATGTTCTATTATAACCCGCTGGTCAATAATGTGATTTTCACTTTCATAATTCTTATTGCTATGTCCATAAAGTATAATTTCACTAAACAGAATGTGTCCTCAGCGGGCGCCGCCAACTCGATTTTCGAAGACCGAGGCCGTGGCCATCTAGATTCGCACTGAGACGAACTTCATTTGTTTGTCAATTCGAGTAGGCCACGCCAGCTGAAAGAAGTTGCTATAGTCGTAGCTAGTAGTACTACTAGCTTTAGAAGATTCTAACCCTGGTTTTTTATTGTCTCGCATAAAGTGAGAAAAGTAGAGTAGGTATACACCACCGGGATAAAACTGTTTTTTTCTTAGGCGCTTGAATCCCTCACTGCACTCAGCACTCAATCTTCATTCCCTCGCTTTGCTCGGGAATTAACTTATAACACCCTCGCTGCGCGCGGGAGTTAAATTTGGAGTCCTTCGTTACGTTCAGGATTCAATGTAGCGCCCGTGACATAAAACAGTGCTTTATCCCCTTGGTGTATAATCTACTATTTCACACCACATGCTCGACAATGCCGAATTATATGTCATGTAAACCTTACCGAAAGCAAGACATTATATCTCTTGGCTTTAGCCGGGTTATAATGTTCTATTATAACCCGCTGCCGCTGGTCAATAATGTGATTTTCACTTTCATAATTCTTATTGCTATGTCCATAAAGTCTAATTTCATTAAACAGAATGTGTCCTCAGCGGGCGCCGCCAACTCGATTTTCGAAGACCGAGGCCGTGGCCATCTAGATTCGCACTGAGACGAACTTCATTTGTTTGTCAAATCGAGTAGGCCACGCCAGCTGAAAGAAGTTGCTATAGCCGTAGCTAGTACTAACTTCTTTATTATCTATATTATCTTATTCAGTACTTAGATAACTTCTTTATTTATGAACTGAATAAGGTAATAATTTTTTTGTTGGAAAAGGGATATCCTAAGCATTGGTCTATGACATTGATGAAATAACGCTGGCTTGCAGCGAAAAACGTAAAAAGTATTAGGAAATTTCGCCACTCCCACTAGTGACTCGGTAGCATAATTGGTTAGTTTAGTGCATTGGGCCGGAATCCTAAGGGGGGCGGGTTCGAGTCCCGTCTGAGCTGCTACGGGCGAGTCGATTTTTTCTAATATCCTTTTTTTTATTCTAAAAGCCCCACCCGACTTCAATAGACGTCTTTTTATTTTTACGAATATTATTTCTTGCTTTTTAGAGGTAGGTTTTTTGAAGTCGGTTTTTTGTTAATTTAGTAGGTAGGTACCTATAGTAAAACCATACCATTTGAACTACTTACTAAATATAAGATTTTGTTTTAAGTTTCTTATTCTTACTCATCTTTTAATGTTTTTTTTTATTAATATACTAGTATAACTTTAATCTTGCTGTTTTATTTGTAAATATTCAGAATCTGCTCACTCTTTTTTTCTGTCTTTAGCCGGGCCAGGAAAGAGGTTGACACTAGGTAATGGCAAAAAGGCTGTTTGATTTAGTACCTACCACCGCAAAAATAAACGTATTCAGTCACTCCTTTAGAGCTTCTTACATTTCCGCGTAGGTACAGGGTTAGATATAATATGACGTAGGGGTTATAGACTCGGACGAAAGTCTTTTCTAGTAAGCACGACCATTTATGGCAAACCAGCTTCCGTCCGTGACGTGACTTCTTCAGCGTGAACTCTTTTTCCAAGGCCCAAGGCAGGGTAAAGGTCATTGGGCATAATTTGAGCTGCTTGATGAATGTTCGCGTACAGAAACCAAACCAGTTTTAATTTGAAGAATTCAATCCCACTTTTCAAAATATGTATTATTTTTTTATGTACCGACCGGCAGAAGAAAGTTATTTCACATTATGTGTGTGAGTATATGTTTAATGTTATTAATAATTTGTTAAAATAATACAAGGTTTTACTTTCAGCATTGTGAAAATGTGTTGTAAAAGTTTGTATTGTCTTTATTCATTTATTTTATTTTATTTATTATTGAAATGCTATGATATAGGTAATGATAAAAAATGAAACATGTCCTGCAACAATGCGACCCATACCACTGAGTAGCAGATACATTTTTCTACATACCCAGCCCTATTTCGTTTGTATACGCCGTAGGTCAAAATGCCCAATGTCCTTTCAGAATTTGGGTCATGGTCATGCAATCGGGGGTGTGGTTAGTGGGGGAAGAAGTGGGGACGGAGGAAATCCCCCTGTCCAACTCCTCCCCGTGGAAGTTCATAGTTTCCAAGGTATTTATGACTATAATTTTCATATTTTTACATTATATTCGGTTAAAATAAAGTCAGTTAAAGTAAACGTGACCCAAACTGAGGAAGGGGAAGGGGAGGGGAGACCTTTAATTTAAAAAAAAAAACAAAAAATCGGGTGGGGCTGGAGTACAAATTCCTTTTTTTTATTCTAAAAGCCCCACCCGACTTCAATAGACGTATTTATATTATTACGAATATTATTTCTTGCTTTTTAGAGGTAGGTTTTTTGAAGTCGGTTTTTTGTTTTTTTTTTAAACAATTTTTATTTTTTTATTTTTAGTGTAGGTACCTAGTAGGTAAGGTATATTATAGTACTTATATGTAGAAAAATCGGCTCAGCCAAACGTAAGATAATCGCGGAGAAACATACTTAAATACGGGTCAAACTGAGAACCTCCTTTTTTAAGTCGGTTAAAAAACTACACTTAAGATATCCCTCTTCCAACAAAAAAATAATTATCTTATTCAGGTCATAAACAAAGAAGTAATACGACCAATCATCGAGGTAATTTACACAAAATCATACTATTTTCGTGCTTTTTTTTTAAATTACTTGAAAAGTACTGAACCGATTTCCAAATTTTAAAAAATGGGACCAACTTGGGAGTGTACCTAATGTAATAACGTTTTGAATCATTTCAATCGGTCCAGCCGTTTTGGAGTAATCGGTGGACATACACAAAAAAAAAACAAATATACAGACGAACATAGAACCTCCTCCTTTTTTGGAAGTCGGTTAATAAATAGTTTACTTTTACATAAAATCTCGAAATCTTCAATCGTAAATATCTTAGAAACTATGAACTTCCGCAGGGGAGGAGTTGGACAGGGGGGTCTCCTTTATCCCTCCTTACTCCCCCCCAAACCACAATTCCATGAGCCAAATTCAAATGTTTATCCTGACTTATTTTTATCGGTAAAAAATGTGGAATAGTTTTGCATGAATTTGGGAATATGTGGGGGTAGGGTGATAAGGAGGGGGGAGAAGGAGAAGCTACCCTCTGGTGGCACTTCGGTAGAATGTGGGTGGAATAACTCGCATTTACCTTAAATAGGTATCGCATAAAAAAATGTTTATCTAAGTATTTAATATAATGCAGTAAATAATTGAAATGATCGAAATCTATGTAAATAATGATCAGATTACGTCAATAGATAAAATCGAAGGTAAGATGTCGACTCTGTTTGTTTTTATTATATTTATACCTATACATACGTATGTTGAAATTTATTTGACACAGACATCTGATGGAATTGACAAGCTTGGAGTTAAGAGTTTAAACTCTAACGTTAGATTAAACTTTAGACGAATACTTAGAAAGTTTTCTTTTTGAAAAAGGGAACTGGCTTCGGCTTCGGACTCCTGCGCACCCCGCACGTTTACAGATGTTATTGTTTGTAAATAAACTAAAAAACCTCAACTTTAATCTCAACGTTTCAATTTTTGATACATTATGTACTTAGCGAGCAATAAATTTAATTAGGATGAGGGCACCACTTGAGCGTACTAATCACCTTAAGAAGTTTAAAAACTCTTGATAATTTAACTAAGCTAATTCTATCCTTATTTAACTTTTGTTAGTATCAAAATCAGAAAATACATAATCCCTAGTGGTTTGAGAGGAGTGAGTGCGTTGGCAGCGTTTGGTGGCGGGATGGGTGCGCGGTAGTGCTTCCCGTAGATCTCGTCCCAGAGTGCGGCGCGCTGCTCGTGCAGCGGGCCCTGCAAGGACACGGTTCCGCCCAGCGCCATGTGAGGGGCTCTGCTGGCGTCTGCTGGGCCCCAAGCCGGCAAAGTAGACCCTTCAGAAACTGGGTTCCTGAAATTAATAATATGATCATACAAAAAGGAATGCGAGATTTTCAGCTATAACTCGTAACACCTTGGAATGCGAGATTTTTAGTTATAAATCGTAACACATTGGAATGCGACATTTTCAGTTATAACTCTTAACACTTTTGGAGCCCCTAGATAGACGATCAAGCATTTCTTGTCAATCATTTACATTGCATTTACCATTTCGGGGCGTGGCCTACTTTTGATTGGCCACGGTTATCTATCTATTATGTGGTGCTTGTCAAGCATCGCTCCTAGACGATCAAAATGTGATTGACAAGCAATGCAATGTAAATGATTGACAAGCAATTTTGATCGTTTAGGAGGTCCATTAGGAATGCGCGGTTTTCAGTTATAACCAGGGATCGGATTTTCCGCGGTCATCCGGGGTCGAACTCAGGTTTCAAATTAATTCCCATAGGTAATCAATTTCCAATTATAAAAATATCCGCTACTAATTAATATTTATCGTCGCTTTATAGTATTAAAAATATGTAAAACATACAAGTGCGTAGTTAATTATATGCATATTTTATCATTGAAATGTTTTTAAAATAGAAATGTAGGTATATGATAGAAAAAAAACACCGCTATTCTTAATATGTATTTAGATTTTCCTTCTCTCATTAGTTTTTCTTCTTTTTCATACAACAATTTCAAAAGAAAATTGAGAAATTTTGATTTATTAGGACATCTGCTTATTTTCATGACAATTTATTTCACTTACTTTTTCTCTGTCGATTACACATTACAAAACCCCAAACTAGTGGCAATGAAATTATTAAAAAATAATTATACTTTAATTAAACTTACTTTTTAATTAATTTTGGTTACCTGAGTCCGTTCCGACCGCGGAAAATCCAATCCCTGATTATAACCCGTAACACGTTTCCAATTATTTTAAAGCATTGTAAAATAACAGCATACAATTGAAAACCTTGATTTTTTGCCATTATCAGTAGTTCGGTTGTTAGTCTGGTTGACCAATCCAATTCAAATCTACTTTGATTAACAATACCATAACCGATCTACCTACCCACTTGTGATGAAGTCACTATACAGTTTTCTCATTGTAGTCCTCATGGTTAGAAATTCATCAGTTACTCCAGTGTCATTTCTATCATAAATGATCTCTAATTGATTACAGTGATTTGCTCCAGTAACATTACCGGGAAAAATAGGTGAGTTTTCATCAACAAAAGAATATTCATACAAGAATATCGTGCTATCGTTGTCCGATTCCGCATTTAGTTTTACAGATCTTAACATTGAGTAAACGAACAGTACATCGGAAAAATAATCAATGTAATATCGAATATTTTCCAGTGAAACAGGCATATCTCCAAAATAAAATTCTCTGACTCGTTCCGCCACGGCTTTCTTCTCTTCTATGCTGTCAAATGTTAAATCAGCAGGCAAAAAGTCTGCGAAGTTTTGATTCATCAACTCTCTCCAATTTTCAAATTGCCATATACGTATTAAGCCTTCCATATTAGAGAATCCATACAATACAGACAATGCTTTATTGGCTCCATTTTTCAAAACGGTCACCGGAGCGTCTTCAAGAAATCTTTCAATTCCAATATCTCTCTCCACGCAAGGTGTAAAAATAACACTTGAATCGGGACGCGTACTTATCAATTCTGGTCTGGAGAGTAATGTTTCAAATGACGCTGATGTGTAAAAATTCGTCAGTGCTCTGATGTCCTCCACGTTATCAAATCCAAGTGCTTTGGCATAAAATTTTGCATTTTCAAGTGGGTTGTGTTGTATACCGAAGGAACCTGCGTTTGCCCCGCTCTCTGCTATGACCTTTTTAAAAAGACCATCGGTAACACTCACTAGCCTCAGCAAATCGACAGATACTCCTCCCGCACTGCATCCTACTATTGTAACATCATCGGGGTTGCCACCAAATGCTGCGATATTATCTTGTACCCATCGCAAAAGTGCTAGTTGGTCTTTCATACCAGCGTTGCCTGGAGCTTCTTCTGTGCCTAAACATAAAAAGCCGTGTACTCCAAGACGATAATTGAAATTGACTTCGATTATTCCACTACTACTGACAAAATCAAATTTTGTGCCCTGTTGGCTACTACCCATTAGGAAAGCTCCACCATGGACGTACACCATGACGGGAAAGTTTGTTCGATTTGTGTCAGGGACGATTATATTGGCAATAAGACAGTTTTCTCGAGAGTTTACTGTCGGTGTAGATTGTGGACAACTAACATGCTGGTTTGTTGCTTCATATATTTCGTTCCAGCTCGGTGGTGGCAAGGGAGCCTGGAAGAAAAAAAACTGTTCATAAAATGCAATCAAGCAAAATGTGGAAGATAATGTATAGGTAATGTAGGATGTGTTCTTTTGCTTTATTTTATTACCTATTATACATAACATTGATAGTAAATAGGTACCTATATAAATAGGTACACATTGGAAACCCAACGAGTAGTTGCGATTGTGTAATCTATGTTTTGTAATATCTGTGAATTCTTATTGATAAAGACTAACATTAGGTATGTTCCTGATATCCTGATACAACAATTTTCTTTTTCAACACACTTGCTCGTAAAGTGAGCCCTAATACATCGCTTTTAGGGCCATAAACCGAGCTATAACAAACGCGTGCAATAATATATAAAACACTAGTACGTAATAGAATTAACCCTACAAAGTTAAATTAGTACCTTACTGCAAGTTCTATGCGACTAAACAGAGCATTGCCAATTTAGCCGGGTAATACAGTTATTTTTTTAATAACAACAAAGAAGTTATATAATGCTGAAAATTCATATACATTTTTGGAATAAATAAGTGTGTAAGGGCTTAATTAAGTGAAACAAATATTTATTATTATCAAATTATTCATAATTCACAGTATTTTGTTATAAAATATTAAAATAATTGCATTTTATCACCTAAAATTATATTTTTCACTCCTCTTGCTCAAAAAAGTCCGTCATTGTAACGTACAAGAGCCGATATAAAATAGCATAATAACCCCTAGGGGATAAAGTTTTTTCTTTTTTAATGTTTGTCTATTACCAATGAGCCTACTAAAACGAAAAAGTCTTTATTCATAATCACGAATAAAAACTCGCTCGAATTAATACTGTTTCTCATGCTTATTTTTGAAAATGGAACTAAAAGCATCGCTTCGGTGAAATCATAGACTTATTTATACTCTGTGCACAGAGTGAATCGTAGAATGCGTGTATGTGTTGCTTAGCTGCTACAGCAGAAATTAAAAAAGGTACCATGGCGCGAAATTTTAGAATTTTTCTATAATTACAAACTGATTGAATAGGCTAGTTGACAAAATTTCAATAACTGCTTAATATTTTAGCTTATTAGGCATTTTATCAAAAAAAAAGGTTTATTTATTTTTAATCGAGCGTTTACATTATAAATTTCGCGTTTTAAAAAAACCAATTTTAATTTGGTTCCAAAACGCACAAGACTGTCATGGCGTCTTGAATAACGTCACGCCGTGCAAAACAAACAAAAGAGCGATCGTGTCTTCGTACGTTATAGCTACTCGTAGTTTTTATCGTTTAAAAATGAATTTCTCATATTATAAGTACTGTATAGTGCCCCAGTGTGATAGCACGACTATAAAAACGCCAAACCAGTTATTTATATATGTTCCAAACAATGGAGAAATACGGAAAAAATGGCTAAAACTTGCGTTCGGTTGTGGTTACTCGAAAAAAGAAAATACTCGAAACGTCAAAGACAAGATTGGAGTTTCGCACGGCGTGACGTAACGCTTTCTGATTGGTGTTCACTGTCACGTGACTAAAGGTTGCATTTTACGAAATTTATTTTTTAAAAATATTATTAATCTTTAACGCTTTTAATAATTAAAATTGTTTGTTATTTTCTCCATAATATAATTAATCATTAAAAACCCCTGTCCATTATATTTATTCTTAATGGAAACAAGCCTATTGTGTGACTGTAATAGGAGAGAAATAATTTTAATCTTTTGCCGTCAAGCACAAATCATTTATTTAAATATTGTACAAAAAGTGTATGAGGATAGAAAAACGAGCGGATTTGTTTACGGAAGTAGGTATAAACTATTTAATATTGTATTTTATTTTCTCGCAATCGTAGTGAAAAGTATAGTGTAACACACGACGCTAAAACCCATTGTAACTCGGTTTCTATTTATTCCCTCGCTAAAGCTCGGGAATAAAACTACCTCGTATGCAATGGGTCATTTTAGCGTCTTGTATAACAATCTACTATTAAAGTAGGCTGTATGCTACTCACCCCTTTGTTCGCAAAATATTCTTGCGTTGGGCGTATGAAAAAAAAAAAAAAACCAATAAAGCATTATGCTGAGGCAGGGTCCTGATTGGCCCGTCACACAATTTTTAATATTTTATTTTTATTTTTTTATTTTTTACTGATTTTGTTTTTATTTTTCACTTTTTTTTTTCTTTGTTTGTTTGTGTTTTTTTTTCTTTCTGTTTCTTGTTATGTAAGTGTGATGTGTGTCAATAAATTTTATTCATTCATTCATTCATTCATTCAAACCTGCGCGCCTTTTCCCATAAATATCATATTTTGTTTTTGTCGTATTTGTTGCTGTGTGGTAAATTACTTTGTTTTTTCCTCGCAAATGTGTTGAAAAACGTCGTATGAAACTCGTGAGCTTTTGCTTATTGCACACTCGGCTGAGTTACGCCCTCGCCTGCGGCTCGGGCTGCAACCCACAGCCTTGTGTGCAATGAGCAACCTAAGCTAACTTGTCTCATAATGTACTATTCTGTAATTAATTCATGACTATCGACATCGTCAACACTTGTTTGTATGTAATCTACTTAAATAGCAAAAGATCATTCCCACCTACCTTAAATTTATCAGGTCCTTTTGGAGCGGTGGCGTATGGGATGTTGTAAAAAGCATATACACCTGTTTCGGACTCTTTATATCCTCTCACAGGACCTTGGTTGATGGTCACTACTTTCGAAGATGAACCCTCATTCTCAGCCGTCACTTCTAACAAAACACTGACAAACAATAGTAACCACAGCATTGCGATAATTAATTAATCACCTTTGATGGATCTGGCTTATATACCTAATTAGTGTTATTGAGCAAATTTTTATCGCTTTTATCTTATTTTTGATACTTTTTGCGTTTTAAATTATCTTCATATTATGTGATATGAGAGGTGCTGCGTTTCATGGGAATTCCGTAAATTCCGGAAAAGATTTAGACTAGACGTAAACTTACTTACAAGTTAAATGAATTTGAGTGAGGATCATCAAAATAATTTGTTTGAAATTAATGTAAACGTAATTAATTAGGCTTGAAAAAATATTGGAATTGGAAGAAGATAGACTCCATTGTGTTAACAAAGTGATCATCTATCTTTTCCAATTTATAAAATAAAATAAAAACATTGTATAACCAGAATCTATATATAAGTAGGTAAATGATAAGTTAGTAGGTAAAAAAATAAATTGCGTAGAATTGCACCAATCGCGAAACGACCAACAATAGGCAGCATGCAAGTGTATGAATAGATACATTCTTACCAATTAAAGTTGAATTAAGAGCATTTGCAGCTGCAGAAAATTCTTAATTTACGCATTTTTGATTAACAATTTAAAATCTAGGCAGGCGCTTAAGCAATATTGTCAAATTCAATTCTGGCTAAGTAAATAAAGGAGAAAATATATGATCCACATTTGTTTTTCAAAGTACAGCGCGTTAGCGGCATTGCGTGGCGGGATGGGTGCGCGGTAGTACTTCCCGTAGATCTCGTCCCAGAGTGCGGCGCGCTGCTCGTGCAGCGGGCCCTGCAGGGTCACAGTCGCGCCCAGCGCCATGTGAGGGGCTCTGCTGGCGTTTGCTGGTCCCCAAGCCGGCAAAGTAGACCCTTCAGAAACTGGGTTCCTGAAATACCAAATCATAACTGTAACTTCAACGTAAGAACACTCATCTTGATTGATCTGATTTAAATTAAATAAGATACGTCAAAGCTTAAAAGAATTAAAGGAATATTATTCCATGTGGCAAATGTAAGAATTTGGTAAGATGTGGAGGATTATAAATATTTATATTTAACTTACCCGGTGGTGACGAAATCATTGTACATTCTTCGTAATTTAGCTCTCATAGCTCTCATTTCTGCAGTCATTTCACTTTCGTCTGTATCATAAGTAGCGTGTATTTGTTGACAATGAGTCGCACCAGTTATATTGCCAGGAAAAACAGGCGAATCAGCATCCGTAAACGAATATTCGTACAAGAATATGTTGCTGTTTCCAGATTCAACATTTAACTTCACTGATCTTAACATTGAGTAAACAAACAGCGTATCCGAAAAATAATCATAGTAAGATTGAATAGTTTCTAATGAAACTGGTTTATCTCCGAAATAAAATTCTTTGATTCGCTGCGCTACGGTCTCTTTCTCTTCGCTACTTTCAAATGCTAAGTCAGCTGGCAAAAACTCAGAGAAGTTTTCATTCATCCTGGCGCTCCAGTTCTGGAATTGTGGTAATCGCATTTGGCCTTCCAAGTCAGTAAACCCATACAAAATCGGCAATGATTTATAAGATCCACTTTTCATTATATTTACAGGGGCATCGTCAAGCAATCTTTCGATTCCAATATCATTTTCAACACACGGTGCAAAGATAACACTTGAATCTGGCCTGTCGCGAGCTATATCTGCTTTTGAGAATAAAGTTTCAAATGTTGCCGATGTGTAAAAATTAGCCAAAGCACTGATATCATCCACATTATTAAATCCAAGTGCTCTTGCATAAAACTTGGCGTTTTCGATGGGGTCATGTTGTATGCCAAAGGAGCCAGCAGCTGCTCCGCTTTCTGCTATTACTTTTGTAAAAAGACCGTCTGTAACGTTCGCTACTCTTAAAATGTCAACTGAGACTCCTCCCGCGCTGCACCCTACTATGGTGACGTCATCAGGGTTACCACCAAAGGCATTTATATTTTCTTTTACCCATCTCAGAAGTGCCAGTTGATCTTTTATACCAGCATTACCTGGAACATCTTCTGTGCCCAAACACAAAAAGCCGTGTACACCAAGACGATAATTAAAGTTGACTGCGACTAGGTCTGATATGCTAATAATGCCGAATTTAGTATTGGAATTGCCAGACCCCACTTGAAAGGCCCCTCCGTGAATTAACACCATAACGGGAAGGTTGGTTCTGTTTTTAGGACTGAACACATTAGCAATGAGACAATTCTCCTGGTTTGGGTTATGCGTATTTTGTGGACATGTTACTTGCTTGTCTACTGCTTCGAAGGGTTCGGTCCAATTTGGTGGCGGCAAGGGGGCCTGAAAACATATTTAAAACTTTGTATGAGTACTGAGATATTTTGGTACCTACATGTAAAATCAATGACATTAAATTTTTTCAATCTATTATAATTATCCGTACCTACCTTAAATTTGTCAGGTCCAGTAGGTGCGGTGGCATATGGGATATTGTAGAAAGCAAATATATCAGTACTAGGTACTTGGTAACCTTTCACGGGTCCTTGTTTAATGGTCACTACTTTTGAAGTATCTTCCTCGAGAATCAGTTCACATAGCACTACGCTCACACATAAAAATAGCCATAGCATCAGCATAATTTTTTTTCCAACTTACAACTCAGGCTTAAAGTAGAATCTGCCTTTGTGAATTCTTTCAGTGAACAACCGAAATGTGTGCACGATATCAGTACAAAATATCCTGCTATTTCGTCCGTAGTGCTCAAGTGAATGGTGCGTCCTTCAATAATCTAAGTTAGTGCGCGCATGCGGTATAGCAAATCAGTAATTGTAATTGGATTAATAAATTTCTATTTATATAATAATTATAGTCATTGGCTAGAACATTTAATCATAATTATCATTTTAATACATTGCAACAAATCACTATCAGGAAAATGATTGATTATGATATCAAAGACATGCAGCGGGTTCTGCTGTAAGTTCATTTAACATACAACATTTACGTTTTGGTGCTTTGCTGCAAATGTTGATTTTAGTCAGCCGATGGTCATCGGGTGATTTGGGAATCTGGTATAGAGGGAGAAAGGGAACAGATTCCACACCACAGAATACATAATTGTCCACACGCTCTGTTACCTCCAAATTAGATTCAACAACTTTATCTTACAAATTATGTGAAATATAAAATAAAAAATTTGAAAATCATTAATTCAGATCACAAACAAATTTAAAATTAAAAGAACTTCTTTTTATTAGTATTGGCAAAAGAAAACGACTCTATTTTTATCTAAGTTAGTTTTAATTATTCTATTTTACTATTTTGAACTTTAATAATGCTAAAAATACCCTATTGTTAAAATCTTAATTACGATGCTGGTATAAATTGATAAAACTTCATGTATAAACAGATACGTCACGGTTAAGCTTAATATCAATCACCTTTCAATCACCTATCAATGATAACAATCATCATCATGTTGAAAAAACAGTAAAATTCTAATATCTTTGGTAGACATAGTATCAAAAACCGTTTTTTTCTTATTATTTTCTGTAAATGTGTGTATCAATAAATTCTATTCTATTCTATTCTAATCGAGATGAAAAAAGTGCCATCTTGGACAGCTTAAATCAGTTCCTAATGGGAAATGTCCGAATAATCAAATCGCCTGAGACGTATTTCTGACCATTATCTTCGAGGATTTTGGGAGGATCGAGATGGAAATAGTACCAAAAGTTGAGGAATTTATCGAGACATGTGTGAACGTTTGATTTTTACCATTGAAAATGGTTATCAGATGCAAATCTTATGAAACGTATTTTTGGCCACATCTCCGAGGATTTTGAGAGGATCGAGATGGAAATAGTACCAAAAGTTGAGGAAATAATCGAGATACGTAAGATACGAACGTTAGAATTTTGAAAATCTACTGGCAACTTTTTTGGAATTTTGAAAAAAAACAGTTTTTTGGGGGGTGTTTGTTTACTAAATTGTAAATATTTCGAAAAAAAAACTGACAAACAAAAAAATGAAAAAAAAATTCCTAGGGTACGTATTAGGTTAGCTACAAAATGGCGAAAAAATTTTGAAAATCGGTTAATAATTATGACCTGTGGTGACTCTTTTTGTGGCTTTTTGTGGGACTAGTTTTGTGGCTTTGGGACTAATTTACACGAATCGTTTCCAATAAGCAGATTTTCTCTAGGTGACCTGGTTCAAAAGTCCTCGCCAAGATGAAGGTTGATTTTGGCATGGACCAAATCATTCCTTTATATTTTTTGAACGGCGCTTCATTTCGTTTTGATTCTAGGCATTGCGGGATCCATAAAAAAGGGACTTTTTTTAATAATCAGATCCTGGCTAGGTGTTATGGTTCACTAGATATAGCATGTCCCTGCCAAAATGAAGGTTTGCTTTGGGATGGACCATTTAAATCGCTTATATCTTTCAGTCCTTTTTGGGACTAATTCCGAAAAAGTGGGACTAGTTGGGATTAATTGGGGAGAAATTTTCCATGTAGTCAGAATTGCGGTTTTCAAAGTGGTCCATGCCAAGATGTAGGACACTCATAATTTCAGTAAAATAAAACTTAAGAAGCTTAAGAAATTATGTAGTTTTAATCATCAGTCTTCAATTTTATTCATATGTTGCTATCAATATTTTAACAACTGTTTTTTAATTCCTTTTCTCAAATTTCTATTTCTCAAAGCTATTTTTTTCTTAAAAACTAGTACAAATAATGATTTTTAGGCAAAAAAATTTTTTTGGTGAAATGTCTGTAGGTATATTTCAGAGACTACAGCTCACATCGAAATGAATGAAGTGTCGGATTAGATATTTTATAGCAATTATATCATACGTTGACAACTTTCTTCTATCTTCAACCTTTTCTGAGATAAATAGAAAAAACTAAAATCAGGGAGACATTTGAGGGAGGGGAAGGGGGAGCGTACACGGGATCCACGGGGAACTCTCCAGATATATTCAGGGCGACCTAAGGAACACTTTAACATCAAAAAACCTGAGCTAGTGCCTAAAACCAAGTATTTACATGCTTTTACCTGTTGTTTTTTTTTTTGATAATAGTTGGATTTTTTACTATTAACATGGGGCCACCGGCCATTAATTGGAAATTTGAAAGAAAACACTATAATTTACATAAATTAAAATAAAAAAACTTTTAATAACCATGAAAATAAGTTTCCTAATGCAAAAATTATTATAATTAAAGTATTCCAATTATTGGCCGACGGCCAATAAATTAAAATTAAGTTTTAATTCTATGAACGAACAGTGGCTAGACCTCTACGGAACTGACGATGTTAACCAAGCAGCAGAAATAGTAACAAATAAACTTACCAAGATATTTAATGATAACACATCCACGAATACGATAAAGAAAAAGCATCAACCGGTAAAACCATGGATTACTCCTGGTATAGTAAGATCTATAAGGCGCAGATATAAACTACATAGAAAACATAAACTAAATCCAGGCAATGAACAAATCAGAAACGAATACACTACTTACAGAAATCATTGTAACAACATAGTAAAGAGAGCAAAAAAGCAATATTATCAAAAACAATTATTAAAACACAAAGGAGATTCCAAGCAAATTTGGAAAATTGTAAAGGATCTAGGTAACCTCAATGTATGCAGAAACACATCTGATAGTCTACTGTCCATAGAGCATGAGCATGTCCTGTGACATCTTTAAATAAAGTCAATAGCTATTTTACTTATGTAGGACAAGGATTAGCCAGCGAAACGTTGAGCAAAATAGGTACGACTGAAATCGATCTTGCCAAGATAAGGAACTCCAATGATACCCCATGTAATTCCTTTAGTATTCCACCCACTGATCCCGAAGAAATAAGAGGAATAATTTCGAGTCTTAAACAAGAAAGCGCCCAAGGATGGGATAGCATAAGTACGAAATTCTTAAAAAACTTTTCTGAGTACCTATCACCTGTAATTTCACATCTATGCAACCTTAGCTTAGAAAAAGGAGTATTTCCTGTGCTATTTAAAAAAGCTATAGTATGTCCTATATACAAATCTGGAGAAAAGGATAAAGCATCAAACTACAGGCCTATCTCACTTCTTACCACCTTAGCAAAAGTACTGGAAAAAATCATGAATAAACGTCTTGTGTCATTTTTGGAAAACCAATGTATTCTGGCTGAGAATCAGTTTGGGTTTCGGGCCAAAAAATCTACAGAGGACGCCATTATAAAGTTAACAACACTCATTGCTACTCATTTAGACAAAGGTGACAAATGTATCGGAGTTTTTCTTGATTTACAAAAGGCCTTCGATACTGTATCGATTCCTATCCTGTTATCCAGATTGGAAAATGTTGGTGTACGTGGGATTGCATTGAACTGGTTCACTGACTATCTGACTGGTAGATCTCAATGTGTTCGCGTAAAGGAATACGTTAGTAGTAGTGAAGAATGTGTATTTGGCGTGCCACAAGGCAGTACACTCGGACCGACTCTATTTTTAGTTTACGTGAACGAACTATGTAAATTAAACATCCAGAAAGGAAATATGATTATGTTTGCTGATGACACGGTTCTATTGTTCCACGGTGCAAACTGGCAAGATGTCACTGAAACAGCCGAAAAGGGACTTAAAAAGGTTACAGCATGGCTCGAGAATAGTATTTTGTCACTAAACATTACTAAGACAAAATATCTTTGCTTTAGTAAAACAGTGGCTTCAGACCCTCCAAAAACCCAAGAATTAAAAATACATGTCTACCCTTGCAACAGAAGCTCTAATCACATTTATTGTTCTTGTAAACCCCTGGCTAAAGTGAGTAGTATAAAATATCTTGGAGTCACAATAGATGAGAATTTGAACTGGTATGAACATGTATCAGGACTCGCTGCTCGTACGAGAAAACTAATTTACGCTTTCAAGAACCTACGTGTTGTTGCTGATAAGACGCTTATAAAACAAATTTATAAGGCTCTATGTGAATGTCTCTTACGTTATTGTATATGTGTATGGGGTGGTGCAGCAAAAAGTCATCTAATAGTCGTTGAACGCGCGCAAAGAGCAGTGTTAAAAGGAGCCATGTATCTACCATACAGACACCCAACAGAAGACCTGTATGAACAAGCCGACGTTTTGTCAGTCAGGAAGTTGTACATTTATGAGACATTACGTAGATTTCATCGGACTATAGTTCCGCAATTAGTACCAACCAACAAACGAGTAGATAGTATTCCACTTCCTAGGGTAAAAAGTGCCTTTGCAAAAAGACAATTTCACTATAGAGCACCACAACTATACAACAAATTTAACAAACTATACAAAATTAAAAGCTATAATAACAACACAATTAAAAAGGTCATTCACACATGTCTTAAGCAGTACACTTATAGTAATACTGAAAATATTTTATCAACACAATATTAGTTAAGATTGAGATTATTTATACAATTGATAGTTTAGTAAGTTCTAACATATATTTTTTTTTGTTTTTAAATGTTTGTGAGCATTTATATTTTATTTAAAAACACCTCAGTCAATTTCAAACTTTAATTAACTTTTCTTAGATTTGGAATTTAGTTTTTTTTTAATAAGTAACTGGTAAAGTAGTATAAAGTATTTTAATTATTTTTTTTTGGTGATGGTTTAAACATTAGTCTTTATTGTCAAATGTATCATGCTTTGGTAGAGGAGTTTGTTTTCCATTACACAGACAAATGTCTATTGTGGAAGACAGATGAATCGAATTATTGTTACAAATTATTTATACAATAAAGCATTTTTATTATTATTATTATAACAATTATTGGCCTAGCGATAAATTGAAATATAAGTAATAGTTTAAATGCAATTTTTTTTACAAAAAGACAGTTAAACTATATAGAACCTTAGGAAAAGTAAAAAATATCGATTAACACAGTAAATTATCACATAGACAATTTGAAAGAGATAGAACTAACCTTAACAAAAATTCAAGAAATTGTTTACGTAACAGTAAAGTTGGCGCGACTTTCACGAAGTTTCAAAATTTGACAGCTATTTATAATTCTGACTGTTCAGTGTTGCCAGGTTTTCAAGCTAATAGACCAATGATCCAGTTTTTTCTGGAAGCAACACAGATTATTGATCAATATTCTTGTTTTTTGATGTTATGTTTAGGGGGCCAATAAATTGGGGGGATGCCAATAATAGGGCGATTTACCCTATAACCTAAAATAGAAAGCCGTGTAAAGCGATTTGATTTTTTATTTTGTTTTGTCTAAAATGATTTATCTGTGTCGGTTAACAATTAATAATACCTAGGTACCTACAATCGCGAGGGAATATATTATGACCTAGGAGTAAACTACAATATGTCATAATTTCATCAAATTGTTCTTTTCTATGAATTTGAAGAATAACAATGGATTATCGTCAATGACTAAGAAATTGTTTACACATAAACAATAAAACCTTTGAACGTGCTATGAAATGTGAATTTCATCGGAATAAGTGCCTAAAGTGTTTGAAGATTCGACAAAATTAAAGACTCTATTAAGTTTGCATTGTTATATTTAGTGTTTTCGTCATAGTTACCTAAGGTCTTATTTTTTAAATACCTAATTGAAACATAATTAACTGTGTGTTGTTATGGCTGAAAACAAATATTAAACGTAGGTATATAACGCCGTATCCTCTAGTTTTATTTGAGTTTTGTAGGTAAGTTCTAAAATACCTATTGCTAAAATTTAGGTAGGTATGGTGGATGTGGGCGATACCGTGGATAGCGTAAAATGTCGAGATTTTTATTTTGCAAATTTCTATGTCTAATGAGAACAATTTAAGTAATACTGCCTGTGGATAATTCAGCGGCCATGTCATAGTTCTCAAATTTAATTGTAGTTACTACAAACATGCTTTTATAATTTAATAATAAATAATACAAAGTCGCTCGAAATGTCTCTCACTGAAAAAAAGTTAGTGAGTAAGTTGTCGATAGCCAGCTTGCGAGTTTCTCGATACGGTATGTCAAAAGTGGGTTCGTGCTACCGATTTCCATACAAGTTATAACTTTACTATTCGATCTCGATACGAAGGCTGCTCGATACCTTATGTCAAAATGGTTCGTGCTTTGAAATCTTAGTTCCGTTTACGGACTTAGTGGCGCTGTACTAATTTCCATACAAAATTGTGAGATTCGAGTAATTTTACGCGCGTTATTTTTCTCGATAGCTGTTCGTGCTAAGGGTACTGTACCCTGAATGACTTTACCTATATACCTATAGTTATAGTAATATTATGGTGCATGTAAATACTGAAACTGTTGTTTTGTTATAGTCTTTGCATTCATAATTTTATTTTCTTAACAATAGGTACGCATTGTGTTGTTATGATATAAAATGCGTTAAATGGCTGCAGTTGTTTACATACTTACGTTTCACAACATAGAATTGCAATTTGAAACGGCAATAAAAAAAATGTCTCAGTTGTTTGCATTGGTACAGTTGTTTGATCCCCGCAACCTGCAATAACCCTTGCCGTGCACTGATTGCATCCAAACAAGAATAGTAGTTTATGATACTGCCACATAATGAGGGGTATTAAAACATGAGTGTGTGTTTAAAAACCGAGCCGTAGGCGAGGTTCTTAATAGTATCACACGAGTGTTTTAATACCTAGTTATGTGCAGTTTCATACACTACTTTATCTACACTCATACATTTAGGATTGAACCTTCTAAATAAAAGATCAACGTTAGAAAAGAGAGTGAGACATTGTTTGTATTAGCTAGGTATTACCTTGTAATAAGTCATTTCCTTAGCTGCATCTAAAATATCGAGCAGCGTCAAATTTTCTTCACATTTTAAATCAAGAATTAAAAAAACCTACGAAATTCATTACAACAAAATGTTAAAATTGAAATCAAAACATGTAAAGCTCTAAAAATGGCGCGCATTCCATTAGAAAAATAATAATGAGATGAGTGCACTGGGTTGCGTTCAGAACCTACGCTCCGAGTGCAACCGAATGCTCTAACGGCGTTCCAAACATTAGAGCGTGACTTCCGGTTGTAACAGCTTTCCCGTTTCAAACGTCAGAGCGTTGCAACTTTTTAACCATCAAAATCGGTGGTTGAAAAACGCTGACGTTTGTCTATAGTAAAATTGTCAATGCCATTTGACATTATTTTGTATTTTGATGTTTTTGTGTCTATTTTTTTTAAATATTCATGGTAGCTCCTCAGAAACAGATTTTATTTCATTTAGAATAAAGGAAAGTTTAAATTATTCTCATTCCAAATGGAAACGCAGAATTTGTACTATTAATGTCATTTAAAGTTCTTGGTCGTTCCGAACCTTAAAGCCAAAAACCAAACAACCGCACTCTAAGCCTCTAAACGCAACCCTGCAAACTAATCGCACTAATGTCATCGATCACCATAGAGTGCATTTTAATCATGGAAAATGTATGGGAAAATATCGTTGTTTTTTTTAATATCAAGGCACTGCCTACTTCTTGGATTTGCCCTGTATCGTAATGAGAAAAAAAGTTATTTTTTACCATCGCCACTCAAAAAAGTGCGTTTAATTCAACGACAAGAGTGAATAAAACGCTGTTTTATTCACCGAGTGAATAAAAATATTTTGAATTTGGAACAAGCGCGCATCGTATGAATTATGTAGAAAAAAAAATAAAACGTGCTGAAAGTATGGAGCTATTCCATAGATAAAGATAAGTTCTACAATTAAATGACAAAAAATATTCCCGCCAATTTTATTTAGGTTCTTTTTAGTGTCTTATCTTTGGGTTCTTTTCTAAAAAATATCCCGCCAAATTAATTAGGTTCTTTTTAGTGTCTTATGTTTGGGTTCTTTTTTATAATATTAGAGGGAGATATGATATTCTTGTCTTGCATCAGTCCATTCTATCAGTCTGGTACGATCTTCAGTCTGTAAAAATTCGAAGTCTATACAAACTGATTAAATGGACTGATGCCAAACTGATCATGTAATTTTCCTCTTAGAGTGGTTGTTTTGTCATTGGAAAACTTCTAGTTTCACTATTTCTAATGTTTAAATATTACTGATTACCTACCTAAATAATAAAAATGTGATAACTAAAAATACTATAGGTATAAGTACTGCTATTTGTTTTCTCGCAGTCAATGGTAAAAAGTAGAGTACACAACTCGTGAAAAAAAAATTCATCTCGGTCCTTTGTATGCCTCGTTTCGCTCAGGATTCTACTTTTTAACCGACTTCATCAAAAGGAGGAGGTTCTCAATTCGGTTGTATGTTTTTTTTTTTTTTTTTTTTTTTTTTTTTTATCGTTGTTCGCGCGTATCTTCGACATTTATGAACCGATTTAGATAATTTTTTTTTTGTTCGATTGAGTTTTCTTGCGAGATGGTCCCATTTAATTTTTTTTCAAATCGGTTCGGTAGTTTACAAGTAATCCTGAAAATACTATGATATTAAATCAACTAACTTGACAATTTTGTTATTTATGAACCGAATTAGATGATTTTTTTTGTTGGGGAAGGGATGCCGTTGTGTAGTCTTTTTAACCGACTTCAAAAAAAAAGGAGGTAAGTTTCAGTTTGTATGTATGTATGTTTCTCCGCGATTATCTCACGTTTGGCTGAGCCGATTTTTCTACCTAAATAATATACCTACACTACCTAATACAGAAGGTACTTACACTAAAAATAAAAAAATAAAAAAATTGTTTAAAAAAACAAAAAACCGACTTCAAAAAACCTGCCTCTAAAAAAAAGGAAGAAATAATATACAAATCATTAGATACGCATTATCATTGTTATAATAAAACACGTCAATTGAAGTCGGGTGGGGCTTTTAGAATAAAAAAAGGAAGATGTTCTCCAGCCCCACCCGACTTTAATAGACGTGTTTTATTATAACAATGATAATGCGTATCTAATGATTTGTATATTATTTCTTCCTTTTTTTTAGAGGCAGGTTTTTTGAAGTCGGTTTTTTGTTTTTTTAAACAATTTTTTTATTTTGAATCCCTCGCTACGCTCGGGATTCAACTCTAGAATCCTTCGCTGCTCTCGGGATCCAACTTAGTCCCTCGAACTAAATTCCCTCTTTTTTCACTTGTTGTATAATCTACTATTATGATTCAGTTGACTGCATCGTAATGAGTTTTTTTTTAATTTTTCGTGTCCACGAAAATAAAGTACGTATTTATATTACCTTTTTTGAATTCATAATTGGAACATTACGATGTGAGTGTAGATAAAAGATTTTATAATACTTATTCCCCATTCAATTAGGTCGTAAAAACAAATAAAAAAATTAAGCTTTAAAAATTAAACTTCTTAAATCTCGGCGCAATGCAATTAATTATTTTTTACCATCGCCACTCGAAAAAGTGATGAGCGGAGCGAGAACCTGAGGAGCTCGGTGGCGCAGTGGTTTAGCGCCTGACCCAGCGATTGCGGAAGTTAAGCAACGTTCGCAAGGGTCGGTCATGGGATGGGTGACCAAAAATGTATTTCTCGAGCTCCTCCGTGCTTCGGAAGGCACGTTAAGCCGTTGGTCCCGGCTGCATTTGCAGCCGTTAACACCCACCAATCCGCATTGGGCCCGCGTGGTGGGTTATGGCCCGTCCTCCTTACCACCCATAAGGGAGGCCTGTGCCCCAGCAGTGGGGACACCAAAAATGGCTGATGTACACTCGAAAAAGTGCGTTTAATTCAACGATAAGAGTGAATAAAACGCTGTTTTATTCACCGAGTGAATAAAAATATTTTGAATTTGGAACAAGCGCGCATCGTATGAATTATGTAGAAAAAAAAAACGTGCTGAAAGTATGGAGCTATTCCATAGATAAAGCCATAGTTATACAAATAAATTAAAAAATATATCCCGCCAATTTTATTTAGGTTCTTTTTAGTGCCTTATCTTTGGGTTCTTTTCTAAAAAATATCCCGCCAAATTATTAGGTTCTTTTTAGTGTTTCGATTCTTTTTTATATATTAGAGGAGGATTAGATGTTCAGTCTTGCATCAGTCCATTCCATCAGTCTGGTACGATCTTCAGTCTGTAAAAATTCAAAGTCTATACAAACTGATGAAATGAATGAATGAAATTAAATGAAAGGACTGATGCTAGACTGATCATGTAGTTTCACTCTTATAGTTAGCGTGGTTGTTTTATGTCATTGGAAAACTTCTAGTTTCACTATTTTCTAATGTTTAAATATTACTGATTACCTACCTAAATAATAAAAATGTGATAACTATAAATACTATAGGTATAAGTACTGCTATTTGTTTTTTCGCAGTCAATGGTAAAAAGTAGAGTACACAACTCGTGAAAAAAAAAACCATCTCGGTCCTTTGTATCCCTCGTTTACTCGTTAGGATTCTACTTTTCAACTCTAGAATCCTTCGCTGCTCTCGGGATCCAACTTAGTCCCTCGAACTAAATTCCCTCTTTTTTCACTTGTTGTATAATCTACTATTGTCCTTAAAATGTGTAAACTTTTAATACTTAGGTACCTACCTAGGTACTTATCACTTCGACAACGAAGATTACAAACATTCGGATGATGACGACGATGTTAAAGAAGATGGTAATTCTAAATTTTAGAATTATTAAGAATCATCCTTGTCACTCTATTTGCTGCGAGTTTTTACGCGCCAAAAGAGCCCTTTTCGTGCTGGAGAGGTGAAAACGATTTTTTACGCCTTTCCGTCAGCTGACTTATACTGACGTAGGTTAATATCGTATAAACCAGCCGCGCTAGGATGAGCGCCGTGACTATTTATCGACATTTATCTCACGATGTCTGTCGCGCTCACATCATCATGTCATGCAAAAATATCGCAAATGAATTTGACGCAGAATCAGTGCAAATACCAAAATTGACCAAAACTTTATCGAAAAACATTATATAACGGTAACATCACTAAGTTGGCCATCGGCGAGAACTCGGATTTATCTATCTAGCGACAGATCTGAAATTTGTACGGACGAGCCATGGACTAGCAGACCCGATGTTACTGAACAAATCTGACAACTAATCAAGAATAAAATATACGTATTTAATGTTTAAATGTAAACAAATAGCAATAATACGACAAAAAAATACTTTCATGTGAAATGTAACACCGTCTTTTTATTTACTTGATGTTCCAGACCTCGTTTAACCGCAAAAAACTCATCAATTCGACATTTTAAACACAGCAGCGTTCACATGCGCGACTGGACTCGGTCTAGAAAGAAATCCGGGCGCAACTGGTTTTACTAACGCGTATGCCCATTTGGGCTTGTACTTCGGCAGAGGGGAACGCTTCGTATGGCTTCTCTTTCTGGAACAGAAACGCGTCTTACTCCAAGTTCGTTACATATATCAATACTAATAAAACCCCCTTTTAATATATACTATATCTATGAATAAAACACGTCTATTGAAGTCGGGTGGGGCTGGAGGACAACTTCATTTTTTTTCTAAAAGCCCCACCCGACTTTATTAGACGTGTTTTATTAATATTTGATATGTGTAACGAATGATTCGAATATTTTTTCTTGCTTTTTAGAGGTATTTAATTTTGAAGCTGTTTTTGTTTTCAGGTTTCTTTGAAGGAGGTTTTCCTTTTTTAAAGAAAAAGCTTTTTTATTTTCAACTTTTTAGTGGTAGGTTGGTATGTAAGCGCAGCGTGTAAATATTTTTTAACTTTATATTATAATTTTTAACTTTATATTATAATTTCCCGTCTGAGCTGCTACGGGTGAGTCGATTTTTTCTAATATTTTTCAATTATATTAATAATCTTTATATTATAATATTTTCAATGGTAAAATGCCTAGAACTCAATTTCCAAATTTACGCTGATTGTTTTTGAGGAGTTCCGTTGTGTCTTCGTAGTCCAAGTCTAGTCGAGAACGTTGCATCGCAGACCATGGTTTGGTTTGTTTTGGATTATCATAAACCTACCAAAATCTAAATCACTTTACATATACTATTTGACTTTGAAGAGTTCCCTTGTGTATCTTAGAAGTTCAAAGTCCAATACCGATGAAATTAAAATGTGACTATTCTTGAAGTAGGTATACCCTTTCAAACAAAAAAAGAATCATCTAAATCGGTTCATAAACAAAGATGTTATGTCCGAAATTCCGTAATAACTCGTGCGATGGCAAGCTATATAATTGATATTTTTCAGGATTATTCAGGATTATGAAAAAACTACTAGCCCTATCTCTGTAAATTTATTATGGGACTACACACGAACTATGTTCTTTGAGATGAAAAAAGAATTGTATAAATCGGTTAACAACTGACGAAGTTATGTTAAAACACATATAAAAAAAACCGTCGACTTGAGAACCTCCTCCTTTTTTTGAAGTCGGTTAAAAAGTTTGTTGCGGAAACACAGCTAGTCAAAAATGGGCATTTTTCACTTTCTAAGGACGAATTATCAGCTACATATGCGTAAGGTGGTAGGTAGACAATATTTGTAGCCGATTGTGCGTTAAAAGTAAATACTAAATGCCTTTTCTCATTTGATTTTGTCAGCGTAGCAAATGAGTGAAGGGCATAAAACTAACCTAGGTACTCAATAATGTAGGTAACATCTGGCAGCCATTGGAGCTTGCTCTATATATAAAAGTAAGATCCACCGTGATTATTCAGTTCCTGTCGATTCTGTAAGAAACTCGCATCTCACTTCGAACCTTACTTCACTTCACGGGAATTTTAAATCTTAAATGAGAAAATGATGGGCTGTTTTTCTAATCACAAAAGATTTTAGATAGCTATAGTAGCTACTTAAAACCTTTTGCAATCGGTAAAATTGCTTATATTCAGTTAATTTCTAATAACAAATTCACGCAAAGTGAAGTGAGCTTTGAAGTGAGATGCGAATTTGGTGCAGAGAAAATGTCAATGCTGTCGATCATTTTATTCGCCGCGGCGTTATGCACAAATGTGCTTCGCGCTTGCGCACTGAGCGGGGAACGGCAACCTAGATTAGTACAGACGGCGCAAGGACCCGTGATGGGCTACATGGACCCGCAAGATGATGTCTACACCTTCTACGGTATTCCTTACGCTACTGCACCTACTGGAGCCGACCGGTATAAGGTACATATTATGACAAAATAGTGCATTGTATACCCACATCGAGGGGAGTTAGTAATCGCACTTTCTTCCGATTGATACATAGGTAGTGCTTTATACTACTAACTAACTTTTGCCCGCGACTTCGTTCGCGTGAGTAAGATAGTTGTGCATTTATTTTGAAAGTCACGGATTACCAATATACCTAGGTATTTATCAGTAGACCACCTCATTTCACACATTTAAATTTTCCCATAAAAAAAATCATGTACAAACTGGAACACTATAGCATCCTGTACAACGGTAATTTTCCAAAACCCTTTCTTAGTGCTCACCTACATCATGAAAGGTATCTACCCTCCAAAAATGGTGTCTCTACCTTCAGCCGTTAGGGCTCTACGACTATCCCTCAATGAATGAATCAATCAATTTAGAGTTTTATATAGACTACAAGGAAAATATAACAAATTTATAAGTACTTTCATATCGTTTTGCGTCTTCATACAAAAGATTCGAATCTTTTTTAGGGAATAAAAAATTCACTGTTATTTAACAACTGTTAGTTAGTTAGTTAATATTAATAACTGTTAGTAACAACATTGGGTCGCGAATTTAGAGATGTGCTAGTGAATTTATAATGATCCACGCAAATCACCAACTACCGACGGACAGATACTTTTTTTTTTTTTTGGAAATGTACTTCATTTAGAACTATAGTGTAATTTTTCAAAGCATTATAAAATTCTTAAGATTTAGTGTTTTTTTTTGTAAGCATGTAGCGTTTAGTTTAAGATATATAATTTACGAAGTGACCAGATCGGGACTTGGGACACTCCACGAAAATCAAAGAATGGGGGTATTTTATTTTTTTAATGATATTAATTATAACGATAATAGAATAATTATCAGTGTCCCAGTTAAAAGAGGTATCGAGGTTTGCGCAAAAAAGTATGGCTTGCTGACTTTTCAATTTCCATTATTTTTATGTATTGCCGCTTGAAAAACGTGCCCAAAATAATGACCCATGATGTGTCTTGATAAAGTAAAAAAAAGACTAAAAATTAAAGGCAGGGCTTAGAATAATAACTCCTAAAAGCCGTGTCCTCGTATGCAAAGTAAGTCAACTAACACACTTGTAGGTACTATCAAAAATCAAAATCAAAAAATAATTTATTCAGTCTAGGCTGTTACAAGCACTTGTGAATGTCAAAGAAGCTACGCCATCGGTTCGCAAACCCTGAGCGGGAGACCTTGTAACGAGAAGAACCGGCAAGAAACTCGTCAAGGGCTGCTTTTTTCTCCCTGTATATTTCATACAGAGTCGTCAACATTGAAAAATGAGCTCCACATTTAAAGTGAGGTCATTTTTCATCACAATAATTAACAAAAGTTTGTACACAATGGGTAGGTAGGTTGAAATTAAATACCTACTACATATCGGATAGGTAATTGTGAGAGTAAATAACTTTCAACTAGTTGAGAAATCAGTAATTACTATGTCTGCTACTCGAAAGTGCACCTAAGTAGGCAAAATTTACCAAAAAATACTTGATACAAGACATAAAAATTAACAATAAAAAAACGCAATTCTTACAATTCAATATGCGTTAAGATAGGTACTCAGAAGCAGACCCATTCCCACTGGCAGCACCCGTTCACGAGCATGACGCGTGGACCAGCCATCGCTTCGCTCAACCATATTTGAGGGAACGTAACGACCCGCCCCACACGACACCACCGCAGAAATGATTAAAGAGAGCATGACATACTTAGGCTACCCATCCTAAGGCACTGAATTGAAAACTAATATCCAAAAGCTTTTCATAGGCCTTTACTTACAAAAACTACTGACTATATGTAGAAAGCAAAATGATTGCAATAAAAAAAAAGAGAAATCAAAACAAGGTTTACTTGCCTATTAGTTTTATGTTTTGAGTAAGAAGTGCCATACATATTGATAACATCAAACAGAGAAAAAAATATATATATAAATATACGACGCCCTTAGTACAAGCAGACAGAAGCAGACCCATTCCCACTGGCAGCACCCGTTCACGAGCATGACGCATGGACCAGCCATCGCTTCGCTCAACCATATTTGAGGGAACGTAACGACCCGCCCCACACGACACCACCGCAGAAATGTTTAAAGTGAGCATGACATACTAATGCTACTCGCATTAAGGCGTCGTCGAGTCAAAAAGCTTACAATAAGTTTTAAGTAGGTAGGACAATTCCCTCAATTTTCACATAGAATAGAAAAATCTACGACCAGGCTGTTTTATCAATTAAATAATCTTTAACGGTATAGTATCCTTTTTTGAGAAGACAATTTTTTACATGAGACTTAAAGTTTTCAAATGGTAAATCCAAAATATTACTTGGAATTTTATTATAAAACTTTATACCAAGACCTATGAAAGAACCACGGACTTTTTCTAATCTATACTGAGGCATTACAAGTTTGTCTTTATTTCTGGTATTCCGATTGTGCCAATCACTATGTTTTGTATATAAGTTAATATTGCGACGCACGAAAAGTATGCAGTTTAATATAAATTGAGATGCTGCTGTCAATATACCAATCTCTTTGAATCTATCCATAAGAGATGTTCTAGAACTTAGTTGATAAATAGCTCTTATTGCTCGTTTTTGTAAAACAAAAATAGTATTTATATCGGCTGCTATCCCCCATAAAAGAATACAGTATGACATAATGCTATGAAAATAACTGAAATACACTAATCTGGCAGTTTCTTCATCTGTTAACTGTCTAACTTTTCTAATGGCATAGGCAGCAGAGCTGAGCTTGCCAGCCAGAGCTGCGATATGCATATCCATTGAAGTTTACTGTCAAGAGTAACACCCAAGAAAACTGTTGAATCGAGCAAATCTAATTTCTCATTATTGATAACAATTTCAGTGGGATTCGCCTGTACATTAGGTAAAGCGAATTTAACACATTTCGTTTTCTTAGCATTAAGCTGGAGATTATTAACATTAAACCAAGCAAGAACCTGCGAGAGTACTTTGTTCACATCGTCAAAATCAGTTTTATTCCTGTCAACTTTGAATATTAAAGAAGTATCATCTGCGAACAAAACAATATCACAGATTTTTTCTGCAAAAAAGGGTAAATCATTTATATATATTAAAAATAAGAAAGGGCCCAAAATGGAGCCTTGCGGAACGCCCATTTTTACATGAGAACCTGACGAACTTATTCCATTGATATTAACTGTTTGAGTCCTGGAACTGAGATACGACAGTATTAATTTTTGAGCATTATTTTTTACACCGTAATGATTCAGCTTCAACAGCAGCGTGCAATGGTCCACGCAATCAAATTATGTATTCTGTGCTATGTGCTTATACTAAGCCAGAATGGCTTAGTTTTCAAATTTCTATCCTTCATACGTTACCTAATCGTAACTAAAATCCAATAATATAGTTACTAATCTAATAAATGTAGGAAAATTGAAGCTGTTTTGTACTTATTCGGTATGATTAGGTAATAATGAAGAATACAAATCTGAAAACGGGGCCATTTTTAACCGACTTTCAAAAAAGGAGGAGGTTCTATGTTCGTCTTATTTGTTTTTTTTTGTGTATGTCCACCGATTACTCGAAGACGGCTGGAGCGATTGAAATGATTCAAACGTTATTACATTAGGTAAACTCCCAAGTTGGTCCCATTTTTTTAAATTTGGAAATCGTTTCAGTACTTTTAAAGTAATCTTGAAAAAAGCACGAAAATAGTATGATTTTGTGTGAACTACCTAGATGATCAGTCGATAACTTTTTTGTTTATGAACTGAATAAGATAATTATTTTTTTGTTGGAAGAGGGATGTCTTAAGTGTAGTTCTTTAACCGACTTATAAAAGGAGGTTCTCAGTTTGACCCGTATTTAAGTATGTTTCTCCGCGATTATCTTACGTTTGGCTGAGCCGATTTTTCTACATATATAATATACCTTACCTACAAGGTACCTACAGTAAAATAAAAAAATATAAAATTGTTTAAAAAAATTAAAAACCGACTTCATAAAACCTACCTCTAAAAAGCAAGAAATAATATTCGTAATAATAAAAATACGTCTATTGAAGTCGGGTGGGGCTTTTAGAATAAAAAAATGGAATTTGTACTCCAGCCCCACCCGACTTCAATAGACGTATTTTTATTATTACGAATATTATTTCTTGCTTTTTAGCCTTTCGGGGCGTTAGGACCAAGGTGCTAAAATGACCAAGGTTCTGAAATGTCCAAAGTTGCAAAATTACTAATATTTTCGGATCCTAATGACCAAGGTGCTAAAATGTCCAAAGTTGCAAAATGACTTATATCTTTGTGAAGTCTAATGACTAAGGTGCTAAAATGACTAAGGTTGCAAAATGACCAAGGTTGCAAAATATCCTTTATTCTCATAAGGACAGATTCTCAAAAAGACAGATTCTCATAAGGACAGATTCTCAAAAGGACAGCAGTACAGGTAAGCAGAAAGAGAGAAAAGAAGGTTTAACTTCTATATTTTGAATAACTCTTTTTTCTTATTTTTCGTAATACAAGTACCAGGAACTCATAAATACGGAGAAGGTTAACTCCTATATTTTTAATCTTTTTTTTATTTATTTATAAGGCGCAGATACGGCGGCGATACGTGTATTTCCTTTGTCGAAAGCATCCGAAAGTCTTACATCTGCACCGTATCGCCGCCGTATCCGATCATAAGCCATTTTGGTACATTGGTCATTCCAGCACCTTGGTCATTTCAGCACTATGGTCAATTCAGCAATATGGACACTTCAGCACCTTGGGCATTTTATCACTTTGGTCATTTCAGCACCTTGGTCATTTTAGCACCTTGGTCCTAACGCCCCGAAAGGCTTTTTAGAGGTAGGTTTTATGAAGTCGGTTTTTTGTTTTTTTAAACATTTTTTTTAATAGATTATACTACTGTCAAGTAAAAAAAAAGATGTTCTTCTAAACACATTTTTCATTTTCAGGCTCCACTACCAGGGCCATCTTGGCTGACCCCGTTTAATGCCGTCGCCGAATACATATTTTGTCCACAATACAAGATACCTGAACTCAGTGCATTGTATACACTCGTATTTATGACAGAGGATTGTTTAGTCGCAAATGTATTCGTCCCAAACACGACTGAAAAGAATTTGCCAGTAATGGTAGTCGTACACGGAGGATCTTTCCAAACAGGAGCTGGGAACCAATTACAGCCAAAGACACTGGTGCGAAAGCAAAACATAATCGTGGTCACTTTCAACTATCGTTTGGGTGTACACGGTTTCTTGTGTCTTGGCACCGAGGCTGCTCCCGGGAACGCAGGCATGAAGGATCAGTTGGCGTTACTCCGATGGGTCAACAAGAACATAGCCAGCTTCGGGGGCAACCCACATGATGTCACTCTCTCGGGATACAGCGCCGGCTCGGCGTCAGTTAATCTACATATGCTTTCGTCTTCATCCAAGGGATTATTCAATAAAGTAATAGCTGAGAGCGGTGGAAGTATCGCAGCGTGGTCTGTGCAAATGGATCCACTAGAAAGTGCCCGGCTTTTCGCACGGAGATTAAATTTTAACAACACAGATGACGTCTGCTCTTTAGAGAATTTTTTTACTACAGCTTCTATTGAAACAATTACAAGCTATGCCTTTTTAGATGAAAAGGATTCCGCATTTGTTTTTACACCTTGCTTAGAAACTGACGTATTAGGACAACAAGAAATTTTCCTAGCCGATAGTCCGTATAATATTCTAAAAAGTGGCCAATTCGAGAATGTTCCTTTACTGGTTGGCATTACCAGTGGCGAAGGTTCACTGCGTTTACCAGTATTCGATACCTGGAAAAATGATATGAATGTTAATTTTTCCGCCTATTTGCCATGTGATCTACAATTTAAAAATAAAGAAGAAAAAGAAGAAGTAGCTAAAAAAGTTAAATATTTTTATTTCGGAGATAATAAAGTAGGCGATGAGACCATACTAACGTTTGATGACTATTGCGGTGATGTTTTGTTTACATACTCTGTACTGAAAGAAGTTCAGTTCTACGTGAACGCTGGGCTGAAGAATGTGTTTTTGTTTGAATATAATTATGTCGATGAGTTGACTCCAATAATAGCACATACTTTGGTTAAAAGACCTGTTCATATCGCAGAATCTTTTGCAGTATACGATGTCATTAGGTTTATAACACCAAATATTAGTGAAGATACGTTGCCTGATGATACTAAGTTACACAGAATTTTGATGAGACAAATTTGGAGCAATTTCATTAAGACGGGGTAAGTTTTAAATATTATTTACTCGATTCTTGTTTTTAAGGGTCGCTGATTTACGGAAACCAATGCGTCAATAATCATCAAAACTATTGTGGACCCTGTAGGACACAACAGCTACAGGATCAGCAATTATTTTGATGATCCTTAGTTCACTTTTACCTTTAAGGGTTATAATGTAACAATACACGCTGAAATTTTGATCATTTGTACCGCAGTGGGGTGGTTCCACTCATGATTACAAGCAACTTTTACTATGGGGCCAACTTCAGAGTTCATACATAAAGGACGAGTATTGCGCTTTTGTATGGAAAAGCAGATTATTTTTTCGCGATATCAGAGTTGGCCGCAGTAGACTGCGGTAACCAAATGATTAAAATTTTACGATGTATAAAAAATCTCGATAAATGACAGTTGGAAGTGCTGCTATTAAGAGGGTTACTGCGCTACACTAGCGCCGCCAATGGAAAAAGAAATCGTAGTGCTTAAATAAAGATGAAATTGTGAATTGTTTTCTTCTAGTGTACCTACCTACTCCAAAAAAGCTTTGTTGTACTTTTTATCGTTTAATTAAACAATATTTAAACAATCAAACCAAATACCAACTAATTACCAAAGTACTTTCAATAAAATCGCGCTAGTATCCATTAAAAGTGTTTTATTTCAATATTTTATAACCTGTCGTTTAGTTTATTGCTAAAAGGGCCACTTTTAGCAATAAAACTCCATTAAACTAAACTAGACTAAAAATACTTTTTAAACAATAGAAAGTACAACAAAGCTTTTTCGGAGTATACGAAACTTATACTTATACTTAAATAAAGAAGAAATTGTGAATTGTGTTCTTCTAGTGTAGGAACACAATTCACAATTTCGTCTTTATTTAAGCCTAGTTTTTTTTAGTATAGCGCATAAAGCCTTTTACAAGAGGACAAAAAAGAGAGACATAAATTGTGATTACATTTGAAATGTTGTTTTGTTTGTATTTCAGGGTACCTATCCCAGAACACTCGTCGCTGCCGCCGTGGCCGCCGGTGGGCGAGCGCGCGTCGCCGCACATGTCGCTGGGGCGCGAGCTGGAGCTGCGCGGCCCGCTGCTGCAGGATCGCGTGCGCTTCTGGGACCATATCTACCAGGAACACCGCAGACTTCCAAAGAAACCATCTACCATTTCTTGTGGAAAAGACTTCAAGAAATTCCACGATTAAAATTAATTTGCTTGAGCATTTTAAATGTTGATAGTGAACAAACGAACTTTTATGTAAAGTTTAAATTATATTTAGTCGCTTCATTCTTCAGATATATTTTGTATATGTTACTGGAAAAGCCTGAATATTGGCAAATCGTAGGTTTTACTAAGAAAATCATAGAATTTACACATGTGTCCATCAGCCAGCACAGGCCTTCCTTATGGGTGGTAAGGAGGATGGTCCATAACCCACCACGCGGGCTCAATGCGGATTGGTGAGTGTTAACGACTGCAAATGCAGCCGGGACAAACGGCTTTACGTGCCTTCCGAAGCACGGAGGAGCTCGAGATAATAAATTTTTGGTCACCCATCCCATGACCGACCCTTGCGAATCGCTGGGCCAGGCGCTAAACCACTGCGCCACCGAGCTCCTCAATCTCCTCATAATTTACACATATGAGTTGGTAAATGTACGGATTTTATAATTATAAGAGATGACTTTTCAGATTCAGATTCAGATTCATTTATTTGTTTTAAAAGTGGTACAAAGGTTAAAATATATTATATAGGTATCTCACAATTAGTCTTTGCAGACATACAAATATAGAAAATAAACATTACTTACATTTCATTTCATTACAATACATTACATTTCATTTAATTACGTTAATACTTCAGTCTCATTTTCATACATTACATTAATTTTCATTCCAATTCATTAAAAATTCATTCTTATTTATTATTTTCACTTAATTTCTGTCAATTACAAATAGAAATGTCAACAATTAAAATAATAATAATAATAATGTCAGTTTAAAATCAAATCATGCATGTCAGATTTAAGATAGAAATCATTTACTTTAGGGTTTTGTCAGAAAGATATTCATGCACTGTATAATAACACTTATCAATAAGAAGATTTCTTAATTTATATTTAAAAGCTTTCAGCGGAAGTTTTTTTATGTCATCCGGCAACTTGTTATAAATATACTGTATATATACATACTATATCTATCTATATAAAATTCAAAGTCCTGACTGACTGACTGATTGACTGACTGACTGAGTGAGATATCAACGCACAGCCCAAACCGCTGAACCTAGAGACTTGAAATTTAGCACATAGGTTCCTTATGAGGTCTAGGGGTACACTAAGAAAGGATTTTTCAAAACTCACCCCCCAAGGGGGTGAAACGGGGGTCCAAAGTTTGTATGAAAGTCCCTCAGTTTTGAAGCTAGGATCTTTAAATTTTGTGATTAAGCTGAACATTGAAAATTAATAAATACGGGTCTCAGCGTTTTTCAAAATTCTACCCCCGAAGGGGTCAAAAGGGGGATGAAGTTGTGTATTGAAGAAAATCCTTTGTTTTCGAAGTAAAAATCGCTAAATTTATCATTTAGGCTTATGGATGGAAATCTAACGCAACGTATATTGTTATTGTTAGTATTTCAACCCCTATGTGGATTAAATGGGGGTGAAAAGGGGTAAAAAAACCCAAAAATAGATATGGATGTCGTTATTGGGGTTTTTTGGGATGACGATTGCAAAAATTACATTTATTTTGAAGTCCAACACGGTGGACATGATTTGACCCCTAAAGGGGTGAAAATGGGGTTCAAATTTTGTGTGGAATAATAATATTAAATAGACATTACAACTTTAAACTTCGTAGGAGCACATCTAAAAATAAAAAGGCAAACATATATTTTGTAATTTTGAAAATCAACCACATAGGGGTAAATGGGGTGAGTAAACAAAAAAATCGATATGGATGTCGTTCTTGAGGTTTTATGGGATGGTGATTGCGAAAATGAGATTTATTTTGAAGTCCAACACGGTGGACATGATTTAACCCCTAAAAGGGTGAAAATGGGGTTCAAATTTTGTATGGAAAAAGAATATAAAATAGACATTACAACTTAAAAATTCGTAGGAGCATGTCTAAAAATAAATAGGCAAATACATATTTTGTTATTTTAAAAATCATCCCTAAGGTGAAAAAGGGGTAAGTAAACATGAAAATCGATGTGGATGTCGTTCTTGAGGTTTCATGGGATGGTGATTGCGAAAATGACATTTATTTTGAAGTCCAACACGGTGGACATGATTGGACCTGGACATGCACATCCAGGGAACGGGGACAGGGACGGGAACGGGAACGGGAACGGGAACGGGAACGGGAACGGGAACGGGAACGGGAACGGGAACGGGAACGGGAACGGGAACGGGAACGGGAACGGGAACGGGAACGGGAACGGGAACGGGAACGGGAACGGGAACGGGAACGGGAACGGGAACGGGAACGGGAACGGGAACGGGAACGGGAACGGGAACGGGATACTAATATCTCCGGATACAATTCTGAATATTATAAACTAGCTTCCGCCCGCGACTTCGTCCGCGTGGGCATTCGATAAAATCCTCATGTTTTAATTTCATTGAATTCTGATCAGCCGCTTTTACGTAATTAGGCGGGTCCCCACCAAGCGAGCAGCCTCGTGCGAGGCCCGTGCGGCAAACGTCCTGCCTCGCGAGGCAGCGCGCTTGGTGGGAACCCGCCTAATTACGTAAAAACGGCTGATCAGAATTCAATGAAATTAAAACATGAGGATTTTATCGAATGCCCACGCGGACGAAGTCGCGGGCGGAAGCTAGTACTGTATATATACAAGTACTAGCTTCTGCCCGCGACTTCGTCCGCGTGGATATTAGAGAAAATCCTTAGGGAACCTTCATCCAGGATCTGACCAGCCATTTTTACGCATTACGGCTTCCCGTCCCCGTCCCCGTCCCCGTCCCCGTCCCCGTCCCCGTCCCCGTCCCCGTCCCCGTCCCCGTCCCCGTCCCCGTCCCCGTCCCCGTCCCCGTCCCCGTCCCCGTCCCCGTCCCCGTCCCCGTCCCCGTCCCCGTCCCCGTCCCCGTCCCCGTCCCCGTCCCCGTCCCCGTCCCCGTCCCCGTCCCCGTCCCCGTCCCCGTCCCCGTCCCCGTCCCCGTCCCCGTCCCCGTCCCCGTCCCCGTCCCCGTCCCCGTCCCCGTCCCCGTCCCCGTCCCCGTCCCCGTCCCCGTCCCCGTCCCCGTCCCCGTCCCCGTCCCCGTCCCCGTCCCCGTCCCCGTCCCCGTCCCCGTCCCCGTCCCCGTCCCCGTCCCCGTCCCCGTCCCCGTCCCCGTCCCCGTCCCCGTCCCCGTCCCCGTCCCCGTCCCCGTCCCCGTCCCCGTCCCCGTCCCCGTCCCCGTCCCCGTCCCCGTCCCCGTCCCCGTCCCCGTCCCCGTCCCCGTCCCCGTCCCCGTCCCCGTCCCCGTCCCCGTCCCCGTCCCCGTCCCCGTCCCCGTCCCCGTCCCCGTCCCCGTCCCCGTCCCCGTCCCCGTCCCCGTCCCCGTCCCCGCCCCGTCCCCGTCCCCGTCCCCGTCCCCGTCCCCGTCCCCGTCCCCGGCCCCGTCCCCGTCCCCGTCCCCGTCCCCGTCCCCGTCCCCGTCCCCGTCCCCGTCCCCGTCCCCGTCCCCGTCCCCGTCCCCGTCCCCGTCCCCTGGATGTGCATGTCCAGGTCTAATCATGGCCACCGTGTTGGACTTCAAAATAAATGTCATTTTCGCAACCACCATCCCATGAAACCTCTAGAACGACATCCACATCGATTTTCATGTTTACTTACCCCATTTACACCTTAAGGGAGGATTTTCAAAATAACAAAATATGTGTTTGCCTATTTATTTTTAGACATGCTCCTACCAATTTTAAAGTTGTAATGTCTATTTTATATTATTTTTCCATACAAAATTTAAACCCCATTTTCACCCCTTTAGGGGTCAAATCATGTCCACCGTGTTGGACTTCAAAATAAATGTCATTTTTGCAATCACCATCCCATAAAACCTCAAATCGACATCCATATCGATTTTTATGTTTACTCACCCCATTTACCCCTAAGTGGTTGATTTTCAAAATTACAAAATATATGTTTGCCTATTTATTTTTAGATGTGCTCAAACGAACTTTAAAGTTGTAATGTCTATTTTATATTATTTTTTCATACAAAATTTGAACCCCATTTTCACCCCTTTAGGGGTCAAATCATGTCCACCGTGTTGGACTTCAAAATAAATGTCATTTTTGCAATCGTCATCCCCGAAAACCCCAATAACGACATCCATATCTATTTTTGGGGTTTTTTACCCCTTTTCATCCCCATTTCATCCCAATAGGGGTTCAAATACTAACAATAACAATATACGTTGCGTTAGATGTCTATCCATAAGCCTAAATTAAAAACTTAGCGATTTTTACTTCGAAAATAAAGGATTTTCTTCAATACACAACTTCATCCCCCTTTTGACCCCTTCGGGGGTAGTATTTTGAAAAACGCTGAGACCCGTATTTATTTATTTTCAATGGTCAGTCTAAACACAAAATTTGAAGATCCTAGCTTCAAAACTGAGGGACTTTCATACAAACTTTGATCCCCTTTTTTACCCCCTTAGGGGGTGAATTTTGAAAAACCCTTTCTTAGTGCACCCCTAGACCTCATAAGGAACCTACGTGCCAAATTTGGAATCTCTAGACCCAGCGGTTTGGGCTGTGCGTTGATAGATCAGTCAGTCAGTCAGTCAGTCAGTCAGTCAGTCAGTCATTCAGTTTACGATTTTATAAATATAGATTTTAGAATTACTTACTGAGGTTGTTTCATTATATGTTATCAATGTATGATTTATGTTAATAAAAACATTTTATTTTATTCATTTTTATATTATTATACACTGCCATTGGGTAACAGCTGTGCCTCCATAATGAAGTCATAATTTGCGGTTGCACAAGTGTATTAGGATATCTTCCTCTGTAGTTCCTATTCACAGTGATTTTGTCTTGAAACAAGCTGATGTGTGTTTCAACAAATTGGCATGTTCCATATATATGAAACAAAAGAAGTACGGTTTGCAGCTCGTTCTGGACGATATGTTACATATAGATCGTATGCACTGCTTTTGGGCAATGAAAGCTTTTCCAATGTCTACTGAATTTCCCCAAACTATGATTTCATATCTCAGGACACAACCCACGTAACCATGATACGCCAACAACGCAGTTTTTTCATCGGTTTCAGTCAGATAGAATATCGAATAATAAGAATAAGAAACAATATTTTGTATGACACATAATTATGTACTTAAAAGCAAAATTTAGGGAGATAATCGGTATCCTAAATTCCTGATCAAATGCCAGATAATCTCAATCTCATTAAGGAGACTCTTTGGATTGTGTGCTAAATGACAGTGCCTGGCAACAAGCATGCCTACACTCCATGGAGGGATCGGTGTAAGAAAAGTTTCAGACAATGTCTTTGCCAGCCTTTTTATCTTCCTTGATCATTATGCGGTAGTGTTCTCAATCTGTGGGTTCCGTTGAGATCCTAAGACGTTCGGAGGCGAAGGATGAGTGGCTATCGCTGTGCGCTGAGGATACCCCAACAGTACCCCATTCACAGAGACAATGGGACGAGCCTCTCTGCATTAGTCGGGCACTCTTGACGGATTGGTGGACTACTTACCTAAATTTTTTGTAGATAAAATCAAAGATAAAAATACCATGCAAATTAAAAATACATTAAAAAAGTATTTTTTAAAAGATCAATTCCTATACAAAGGGTCGGATCCACATCCAAACTCCAACATAACTAACCAATAAGAGGGTAACTAGGGCCTCACCCACAATCTTTAATTTTAAGATTTGCCTGCAATTGTATATATTGTATTGAAAAACTTTAAAAATAAACAGTTTTTTTTTTAAATCTTTTTGAGTTCTAATTTTGGAGACTCTAGTCTCGAAAATCTGACTCTAGTCAGATTTTCAAGGCTCTGTGAGCTCGATAGGCTCGGCTTTAATATCTCCGTAAATAATAATATTGTAAGATAGATATAGATATATTAAAGTCCTAAACATAAACTCTAAGCTTCTTATGAGGCTCGCGTTCATTTTAAGTCCCGAGCTTTTTTGAAGGCTCGAGCTCTTTTGATAGGTTCGAGCTCTTTTGAAGGCTTGAAACTCTTTTGAAGCCTCGAGGCGTGGCTCAGAGAGCTCGTTTCTCGACTAGGCGTGGACTTACGAGCCTACCGAGCTCACCGAGTCCTGCCAATCCGAGTCGAGTCTTCAAAAGTAGAACTCAACGACTCGAGTTTTGTACATCACTAGAACCAAGGCTTCAACGTAACCTCCTCGTTTAAATGAAAATCATTTCCTCGTTTATATGAAAATCAGCTAAGTAGTGTCCTTAATATTATGTGGCCTCCACTATTATTTATTTATGTATTGCATTTTAAGCCTAAGAAAAAAATACACACAAATATAACTAACGCACATTTTGCTAAGCTATTTTTACCCGACTGCAAAGAAAGGGTTATGTGTTTCGCGCGTATCTTGTAAGTATGTTTGTATGTAATATTCTTTATTACCTCATATGTCTCAAACGGCTGAACGGATTTCTATGATTAAGATATCGTTAGATTGGTCTTTTCAGCCCAAGTGTTCTTAAGAAGGTGGCGTTATAAAAAAACCAACATGGCGGCTGTACGGTGCTATTATACATAGTGAAAAAAAAAATTTTTTTTTAGAATACTGCAATATGGGTGTCAAATTAAAGGGCTTATTATAAGGATTTCAAAAAGGTATATCATGACCGTAATATATAATAACTAAAAAGAGATAAATAAAAAAATAAATTTAAAACATTAAAAAACCAGCCTGCATAAAAAGACAAGTCGACTGAAAAGATGGAAACAAGATTAAATAAATATTAAAGGCAACATGTCATAATAACATGCAGTCGGAGGCATATAATTCAATCATTCATAATGTCACTTTCTTTATGCATGCCTCCGACTGCATGTTATTATGACATGTTGCCTTTAATATTTATTTAATCTTGTTTCCATCTTTTCAGTCGACTTGTCTTTTTATGCAGGCGGGTTTTTTAATGTTTTAAATTTTTACAAGTTCCACATTTTTATAGATAAGATACCTACCTATTTATTAGCTTCACAATGATTGATAAAACGGCAGCATAGTGATATGATAAGTGACTTTTAGCGCATTAGTATTATAGAGGGCAACATGTGGGCATGTTTGCTGTTGTTGATGCTGAGTGCAGTGACAATACATGCGCATGCGCAAGAGCGTGTGGAACGCGTTGTGCGTACTCCACAGGGTCCTGTCAGGGGCTACAAACAACCTGAAGATGATTTGTTTACGTTCTATGGCATTCCTTATGCGACCGCTCCTACCGGTCCACAGAGATTCACTGTAAGTAGAGTAATGCCACTAGTCTAAAGGAAAGAACACCACAACTATCTTCCTACTTTTTGGTTCTGCTTTGCTATAGACGTGATGGATTTCAGCCATAGAACATTATCAGATGAGTCTACTAGAGAGACACAGTTAAAACGTGTGATAAAAGAAAATGGTTTTCTGATAGCATTTGTTTGAAATGAGTGGACAGCTTGTAAACAGTTTAATTCGTCCAAAATGGACAGTTATGTATAAATACACTTTATTCAACGTTAAATACGGAGGTATTTCAATACAATTTCAATTTAATTTCAGTACAATTTCAAATTAATTAAAATAAATTGTTATTTAAATTAAATTGAAATTGTAATGTACCGACGTCAATTGTTATTATTACAAAACACTTGAACAAATTATTAGCTTGATGATGGAATCAGACGTGTATGCCGTTAATCTTCTTGGATTTAAAACGTATCAGTTCCCCGATAGGACTTCATCGATAACATGATTATGTAATTGTGCTTTATGGCTTATGCAATATTTTTCCATAAGTTATGCATTTTTTATTACTTTTAGGCACCATACCCAGCCCCGGCTTGGCTACAAACATTTGATGCAGTTGACAAAGGAGTGGTATGTCCACAGCCTAAAGCGGAATGGCTACAAAACAAAACGATGCAAGAGAACTGTTTAATTGCAAATGTATTTGTGCCAGATACGGATAAAAAGAAACTGCCAGTGGTAGTTTATGTACATGGCGGTGCATTTCAAGCAGGCTTTTCAGATATGATTGTTCCTAAAGAGCTAGTGAAAAGTAAGAAAGTCATCGCAGTCACATTTAACTATCGATTAGGACCGCATGGCTTCTTATGTCTCGGTACTCAAGATGTCCCTGGAAATGCTGGTTTAAAAGATCAAATCGCACTTCTCGATTGGATAAGGCGACATATAGCAAGTTACGGTGGAAATCCAGAGGATGTCACTTTGGCAGGTTACAGCGCCGGGTCTGCATCAGTTGATTTACTAATGTTGTCGCCAGCATCTAAATATTTATTCAATAAAGTAATACCAGAAAGTGGAGCAAATATAGCAGCATTCTCTATACAGTTGGATCCTATCGAGAACGCAAAGAATCATGCGAGATCAGTAGGCTTTGATAATGTAGATGACATTTATGCACTGGAACAGTTTTATAAGACGGCTTCTTATGATGTTTTAATAACTGAGTCATTTAGGAACAGGACTGATAATACATTTGTATTTACGCCATGTATAGAACGGGACTTAGGAACAGACACAATTCTCACTGAGAGTCCATATAGCATATTAAAAAAGGGGAAATATAGAAAAGTTCCAATTCTCTACGGTTTTGCAAATATGGAAGGCTTGTTTCGTTTACCACTGTTTGAAGACTGGAAGGAGAAAATGAATGCAAATTTTGCAGAATTCCTTCCAGCTGATTTGGCATTTGCAAATGAAAAGGAGAAAGAAGAAGTAATAAGACAGGTTAAATTATTTTATTTCGGTGATAAACCAGTGAGTGGAGAGAATATTTTGTCCTACATTGATTATTTTACGGATACAATGTTTGCTTTTTCCGTTTTGAGAGCTACTAAGCTCCACGCTGGAGCAGGTCACGACAAAGTATATTTATATGAATACAGCTTTGTAGACGAGTCGGCCACAGCGATACCGTATACTGACAATACAAAGGGTGCTGACCATATCGCTCAGACGGTGGCCATTATGGATGGAAATGCATTTTCCAATACAACCGAAACTGAATTTTCAGAAGCATATTTAAACATGAAGAATTTGATGAGAGATATATGGATTAATTTCATTACTACCGGGTAAGTTGCTTCTGGAAAAAAAATGTTTAAAAAAAACAAAAACCGTCTAAAAAACCTACTTCTAAAAAAAGACAAGTCAACTGAAGATTAAATAAATATTAAAGGCAACATGTCATAATAACATGCAGTCGGAGGCATATAATTTAAATCATTCATAATGTCACTTTCTTTATGCATGCCTCCGACTGCATGTTATTATGACATGTTGCCTTTAATATTTATTTAATCTTGTTTCCATCTTTTCAGTTGACTTGTCTTTTTATGCAGGCGGGTTTTTTATTTTTTTTAAATTATTTTTTATTTATCTCTTTTTAGTTATTATATATTACTGTCATGATATACCTTTTTGAAATCCTTATATTATGCTTTTTAATATGACACCCATATTGCAGTATTCTAAAAAAAAATATTTTTTTCACCACGTATAATAGCACCGTACAGCTGCCATGTTGGTTTTTTATAACGCCACCTTCTTAAGAACACTTGGGCTGACAAGACAAATCTAACAATATCTTAATCATAGAAATCCGTTTAGCCGTTTGAAAGATATGAGGTAATAAATAATATTACATACAAACATACATACATACATACAAACATACAAACTTACTTACAAGATACGGCGAAACACATAACCCTTTTTTGCAGTCGGGTAAAAAGCAAGAAAAAATATTCGTAATAATAAAATGAAGTCGGGTGGGGCTGGAGTATACGAAAATAACATACGCAATTGCGTAACGCAGTCACTTGGTCACGATAGTCGTCCGCAGTTCGTCGGTTGTGGCTATTAAACACATTTTTAATTTGGCTATCGTAGCCCAAAGACTATTTGAACGAATGATGTCGGATACGCTAGAGGAAAACTGTCAAACTTACGCAATCACTTTGCGATATCGCATACGCAAGTGCTTTCTAATAGGAAACAATCCTAACGAAGCACGGACGCAGCTGCGTGTATCGCGTGAAACTTTTCGTAATAGACCCCCAGATTCCTTTTTTTTATTCTATAAGCCCCACCCGACTTCAATAGACGTATTTTCATTATTACGAATATTTTTTCTTGCTTTTTAGAGGTCGGTTTTTTGTTTTTTTTTTAACAATTTTTCATTTTTTTTGATTTTTAGTGTAGGTACCTTGTAGGTAAGGTATATTATAATATGTAGAAAAATCGGCTCAGCCATACGTAAGATAATCGCGGAGAAACATAAATACCTACGGGTCAAACTGAGATGAGAACCTCCTTTTTTAAGTCGGTTAAAGAACCTACACTTAAGATATCCCTCTTCCTTCAAAAAAATAATTATCTTATTCAGTTCATAAACAAAGAAGTAATACGACCATTATCATCGAGGTAATGCACACAAAATCATACTCTCACTGAAAAAAGCACGAAAACTTTTTTCAAGATTACATGAAAAGTACTGAACCGATTTCCAAATTTTAAAAAATGGGACCAACTTGGGAGTTTACCTAATGTAATTAGGTTTGAATCATTTCAATCGGTCCAGCCGTCTTCGAGTAATCGGTGGACATACACAAAAAAAACAAATATACAGACGAACATAGAACCTCCTCCTTTTTTGGAAGTCGGTTAATAATCCTCGCCGGTTGATAGATTCATATGTGATAGTTTTTATCTTAGTAACTGTTTTGACCATACTATCGTTCGTAAAAATCCTCAACTAGGTTTATGCCATTAGATATTATTTGCCACAATAGATACATCATTTACTATAATTATTGACCTTGGCTATTAATAGACTTATCGTCCAAACAAAGTTGTTTTTGTCGTTATTATAACCTACCTAAGCGATACAATAGTATGAAGAAAGAATCACAAACACTGAGTTAACTTTTTTGATGATATTATTACAATTTTTCCGAACTTCAAAACAGTATGTTAAAAGGCTTTGGTGCACGCACGGTGTGGTGGTGGTGGATCATACCGACTGTTTACGCCAATTGGCTAATTTAATTTTCGCGCTCTTCGTGATGTGGCGTCCTTCAGGTTATCCCTTTCCTATTCCCTCTTATACATCACCATACGTCGAGTGAAAGAGAAAGAACATTGTGCCTACAACAGCGCCAAAAGTGATGAACTATTTGACCGCCGTTACTACATATTGAGAACCAAATTGGACTCGACGCAGTGATTTTTATCTCCGCTTTTAAATCCAAGTAAACCGCAAAAATATACTATTCCCGCATCTATAAACTTTAATTAGTGCCCTATATAGTGATCTGTGATGTTTAATTAGCCGGCCGGCAGTAAAAGTGCAAATTTACGGTCTCCGAGGTGTTGAGTGTGAGACGCTCAAAGACGGCGTTCTTCTTCGGCTCCAGCTGCTGATCAAGAGACGTTTTGGTGAGTCCCCTTGCCTTTTCCCCCGACCCTCAAAATCTCCACATCACATTATCTTAACCGCCCCGCTCCGCAAAACTACAGTCCACAGAAACCGCTATACCATTTTCTGGTCTGACTTCGAACCGAATAATAAGGACCTTCCTTTCGCGTTTTTCATTATATTTGGTGTTAAACTAAACTCTGATAGTTTACACGTATTCAACCCGCTCATTTCATTCTTAGTTGGTGCCAAACTACGATAGTTTTGCACGTAAATCAAACCGCCATCTTGTAGGTGTATTGTAATTACACATCGATCGCACTGAGTCGATCGCGTTTCCCGCCTTCTCCCGCGCCGCTTATTATTGACCTATTTAGGTGTTCATTTATTTGCAAATACTTACTTATTTTATGGTTTTCACACGCTAATCGTGATAGGAAACGTAGAAGTTTACCGCATATACATAGGTTATTACCTATTTTACATCGCATTCTACCATATTTACCATAGGTACTTACCTACCTATAGGCGTGCTATAGGTGTATTTACGCAAATATCCAGGTATTTTACCTACCTATCTTAACTACCTGGTCTGATATCCGTATTGGTAGGCATACTATACGTCTCTCGTGTATACCTACATAATTGTAACCGCTTACTTTACTTACTTACCTACCTAAGTTACTTACTTACGGTACATATTTGTTTCTTACCTACGCACCATTTGTTTACCATGGCAGCTAGAATAGCCATATTACAAGCTAAAAACAATGCAATTTTCGCTCGTTTAACTAGTCTCAATGATTTATCTAAGAAAATATCTTTATCTACCTCCGATCGTCGTTCTACGGAAACATTCATGGCAGAAACCGAGACATTATCGGTCATACGTCAAGAATTCATTCGTAATCTAGACTCCATTAATGAGCTAGGATTTGTCGATAACCCAAAGTTTGTGCCTAATTACGAAGCTCTCAATGCATTTGAAGATGTTTATGCTAGGATACAGAGGGCGCGTTTCCGTATCATCGAAAATTCGTCTCAGCAAACCTCGCGCTCATCGTGCGAAAATAAAGGTCCGCTTTCGTCACTCCAAATTAAATTACCGCCAATATGCATTCCTTCCTTTGATGGAAAGATGGATAGTTGGCCCATATTTTATGAGTCGTTTAAAACTAATATACATTTAAATGAATCGTTAACTGATGCTCAAAGAATTCAATATTTGACCGGGAAATTGACTGGTCCCGCATTAAAAATAATCGCTGGCATCATTCCATCAGGCGAAAATTACTCGTCTATTTGGGAAGGTTTAGTTAAAAAATACCAAGATAAAAGAGCTTTAGGGTGTCATTACATGTCCATACTTTTTAATATAAAACCCGCGACTAATATTTCCTCGTCATTAAATACTTTCGTTGAAACTTTCGACGCCGCTGTCGCCGCTTTGGAGCAATTAAAATTTGACGATTTAAAAGATTTCATTTTATTAAATATTGCAATGCGTAAAATCGATTCTGCCACCGCACATGCCTTTGAATCTTTTATCAGAGACAAGGAAATTCCTTCTTATAAGGATTTAATAGAATTCACAAAGAGTCAAGTGAAAATATTAGATCGTACTTCGTCATCGCAATCAAACCGCTCAGTGCAACCGCACCTTAACAATGCGAAACCTATCCGCGCGCGCGACACCTACCAGTCGCAGACGTTTTTTACGAGTAACGGCAAGGGTGTTGAGTCTTGTATGATGTGTAACAAGTCTGATCATCAGCAGTTATACAAATGTCCCGCATTTAAATCGCTTCCCGCCAAAGGTCGTTTTGATTTTGTTAAATCCAAACGAGGATGTATAAATTGTCTTAGTTTATCTCATACCGCTTCGCATTGTAAATCCACTTTTACGTGCAAATCTTGTAAAAGGGCCCATCATAGCCTGTTACATTTGGAGAATAATAATAACGCGCCATCTTGGCAACAACAACCATCGACAGCGAACCCGCCCGCGGGGGCGCCCCCCGCGCCCGCGCTCCCTGCGTCTTCACTCCATGCGCCCGCGCCCGCGCTCCCCGCGCCCGCGCGTCTTGCGCAATCGCTTCCCGCGTCGGGTGCTGCCGCTGCCGCCGACGCCGCGAAGTTGCCGTCCCGCTTGCACTCGCAGCCTGCTCCCGCTAACGTGTCGCTATGCGCTCGCTCTGATAAAACGCCGCTTCATAATATAACTAGCCCGCCGCGTACTACGGTAATTCTTTCAACCGCTCAAGTAAATATTTTAAATAATGACAAACAAAACATTTCGGTTAGATGTTTAATTGATAACGCTTCGCAGAATAACTTGATTACTTCCGCATGTTGTGAACAGCTCAAACTAAAACCTATTTCGCTTGCAAATTCGTTTATTAAGGGCATCGGGTCCGCTTCACAAACGGTTCGTGGCTACGTTCAGCTGCTTGTTACCACAAAGGATAAACAATGTTCTTATAACATTACCGCTTTAGTTGTCGATAACATAACCGACCGCATGCCGTCCGAATATGTTGACACTTCGATAGTGCGACATTTGGTTGACTTACCGCTCGCTGATCCGTTTTGGCACATTCCGGGTGAGGTCGAGTTGATACTCGGCGCTCAGCTGTTTCCGCACTTGTTGCTAGGCGGCAGGGTTGTCGCGCCCCCCGCACCGTCCGCTATTGAAACCGTGTTTGGTTATATTCTAATGGGTGACGCTCCTATTAATAATTTTAATAAAAATGACACTGTATGCGCATTTCAAAATATAAATACCGCTACTTTCTTCACGTGTTCTAGTGGCTCGTCGGAGACGCGTGATCGCTTCGATGAACTTCATCTTGATAAAACATTGACTAAATTTTGGGAAGTGGAGGAAATGCCTTCCAAAGGGTTTCTTAGTCCAGAGGATAGTCAATGTGAAGACATTTACACCGCTACCGTGTCGCGTGATGTGACTGGTCGTTATTGCACCGCTTTACCTTTTTGCCGAGATCCGTCTGAACTAGGGAATTCTCGCGCCGTCGCTGTTCGCCGATTGCTTTCTTTGGAGCGCAAACTTCAAGATCCTGAGCTACGGGTCAGTTATAATGAGGTTGTACAGGATTACATAAATAACGATTATTTGTCCGAGGTCCCGCCTAACAGCGAGGATTATTCGCAAGGTTATTTCATTCCGCATCATGCCGTCGTTCGCCGCGATAAAGATACTACGAAAGTTCGTATTGTACTTGACGCTAGTGCTAAATGTCATAATGACATTTCACTCAATGATATTCTTCATACAGGGCCGAATCTCCAGGCCGACATTTTTGTGCTGTTACTTAATTTCCGCTTGTTTGCAGTCGCGTTAGCGGCAGACATAAAACAAATGTATCTTAGAATCCTTCTTCAACCAGAGCACCGCAAATATCAAAAGATTTTATTCCGCTTTGACCCCGCGCAACCTATAAGCGAATTTCAGTTTAATCGAGTCGCGTTCGGTTTAAAGTGCAGCCCCTTTTTAGCTATGCGCACAGTGCGACAGCTAGCGATCGATGAACGCAATCGCTTTCCGCGCGCCGCTGATGTGGCGTCTCACGAGTTATATATGGACGATTTAACCACTTCTGTCCCTACAGTGGACGAGGGAAAATCGCTTTCACGCGAGCTCATTGACTTATTTAAGTCTGGTGGGTTTCATTTGACTAAATGGGCCAGTAACTCACCTGAGTTATTAGATGCTGTGCCACAGTCTAACCGCGCCGCTATAGAATTTTCAGATAATCAAAATATGAAGGTGTTAGGCCTTAAATGGCTACCCACCCAGGATATATTTACTTTTTCAACTTCTCCTACAAAGGAAACATTTACTAAAAGGACCATTCTTTCAAGCATCGCCCGCTTATGGGACGTACTTGGGTTTGCCGCTCCAGTGATATTATTCGCCAAACTCTTAATTAAAGAGCTATGGCTACTCAAAGTCGATTGGGACGATCCCTTACCCGACAATATACTTTCTTTATTTCAAAGTTTTAATGAACAACTACCGCTTCTTTCCGCATGTAAAATCCCGCGTCATCTAGGGGTAACCAGTGGTTGCACCACCCACATTGTAGCGTTCACGGACGCAAGCATGAAGGCGTACGGTTGCGTCGTATATCTGCACGTCACTGACAGCGAGGGAAATGTGCATGTCAATTTAATATGCGCCAAATCTAAAGTGGCCCCTGTCAAAGTAGTTTCGTTAGCCAGACTGGAATTATGCGCCGCAGTCCTTATGTCGAAACTTGTGCGTCTGATTCATGAAACATACAGTGCTCGTACAAAAATTGATAATATATTCGCATTTTCAGATTCGAAAATAGCTCTTTCATGGATTAATTCTTTACCGCATAGATGGGATATTTACGTTAGTAACCGCGTTGCAAAATGTCACGAAAATCTTGATTCGCGTCATTTCTATCATGTCAGTGGGATCGAGAATCCCAGTGATTGCCTTTCTCGAGGTCTTTTGCCAGAACAATTGCTCTCTCATCCGCTATGGTGGCACGGCCCTCCTTGGCTTTGTGCTCCAGTATCAAACTGGCCGATCACACCTTTTATTCCAGAGGCCTGTGAGACCTTGCCTGAATATAAAAGTAAAACTTTCGTGTGTTCGACTTCTAAATCCGCTCCTGGCTTACTTTATGACCTTACGCAGAAATTTTCATCCTGGAATAAAATTATTCGAATTATTGCATATATTCTGATATTTACTAAAAAATTACCGCGTAGTAATCGACTATCCGCTTCTCAGCTCATAATAGCTGAAAGATATTTAATCCAAATTGTTCAGGGTTTTCACTTTGCTCAATTAATGCATGACTTAAAAACGAATAAAGTTATTTCTTCGCCGCTGAGAAAATTAGACTTGTTCATCGATGAACACGGAATTGTAAGAGTGGGAGGTAGACTTTCAAATAGTAACTTACCATACGAAGCTCAACATCCCGCATTATTACCTAAACATGACCATGTTACTCATCTTTTGATCGATTACTATCACCGCCTGCATTGTCACACTGGTGCCAATGTTTTGAGTTCTTTATTGCGCCAAAAATATTGGATTTTATCTTCAAGAAATGTGATTAGGCAACGTGTTCACGCCTGTAATTTTTGTTTTAAAAATTCCCCATCTCATCTTAATACTAAAATGGCTGATTTGCCATCTTACCGAGTGCAAGAAACTAAAGCATTCGTTCATACAGCCGCTGATTACGCAGGTCCCATAAAAATTACCTTATGTAGACGCCGAGGACAAAGAAGTCAGAAGGCTTATATTTGTTTGTTTATCTGCTTAGTAACCAAAGCAGTTCACATTGAACTAGTTTCCGATCTGTCATCTGAAGCTTTCATTTCCGCGTTCAAACGCTTCATTTCGAGGCGTGGTCCAGTTTCGCATATGTATTCCGATAATGGGACGAATTTTGTAGGCGCTAAGTCTCAGATAAACGAACTGCTTACCGACCATCGCATCGAATGGCATATGATCCCGCCCCGTGCTCCTCATTTCGGAGGACTCTGGGAGTCTAATATTAAAAGCATGAAGCTTCATTTATACCGCGTTATTGGATCTCAGTTACTTACCTATGAAGAACTGTTAACTGTTTTGACGCAAGTCGAAACCATTTTAAATTCTAGACCGCTTTGTATTTTATCAGAGGACCCGCATCCCGAGCCTCTTACTCCCGCGCATTTTATAATGGCTTCTCCTTTGACATACCTACCTACCGCGCCAGTTTCCGATGAAACTAAGACTCTGCGTCATAGAAAAGAATTGTTGGACCAAATGGTGTGCAGTTACTGGAAACGATGGCGTTTAGAATATCTTAATTCATTACAAGTGAGGCAAAAATGGCTTACTAATACGGAAAACATTAAAACAGGTATTATTGTATTGATACATCAGGATGATGTTCCCCCGCTCCGCTGGCCGTTGGGCATTATACAGGAGGTTTATCCGGGTAAAGATGGTAGAGTCCGCGTCGCCTTAGTTAAAACTGCATCTGGCATGTTTAAACGACCTATCGTCAAACTTTGTCCATTGCCTTCTCAATAACTTATATAATAATTTAATCCCCATAGTTTAGGTAGGTAATTATAATAAGTATTTCGTATGTTACTTTGATAATTTGTCCCCTTTGTCTTGACCGCGATTTTTCTTTTTTTTTTGATAATACGTCGTATTATCAAGGCCGGGAGGATGTTTACGCCAATTGGCTAATTTAATTTTCGCGCTCTTCGTGATGTGGCGTCCTTCAGGTTATCCCTTTCCTATTCCCTCTTATACATCACCATACGTCGAGTGAAAGAGAAAGAACATTGTGCCTACAACAGCGCCAAAAGTGATGAACTATTTGACCGCCGTTACTACATATTGAGAACCAAATTGGACTCGACGCAGTGATTTTTATCTCCGCTTTTAAATCCAAGTAAACCGCAAAAATATACTATTCCCGCATCTATAAACTTTAATTAGTGCCCTATATAGTGATCTGTGATGTTTAATTAGCCGGCCGGCAGTAAAAGTGCAAATTTACGGTCTCCGAGGTGTTGAGTGTGAGACGCTCAAAGACGGCGTTCTTCTTCGGCTCCAGCTGCTGATCAAGAGACGTTTTGGTGAGTCCCCTTGCCTTTTCCCCCGACCCTCAAAATCTCCACATCACATTATCTTAACCGCCCCGCTCCGCAAAACTACAGTCCACAGAAACCGCTATACCACCGACTCTTAGCCCAACGTTTGCTCTCTTATTTACCTTGTATATGTCGGAGCGAGAGCGTAATGCTGGTGACTAATCGGAACAGAATCGGTGCAGGCTGAATACGACTAAACCTTTAAGTTGCTAAACTCCTTTGATTATGGTAATGGTTGACTGGCTGGTTGGAGAAATGTCAAGCAAGTGTTACGTCAGTTTTGACATAACGTTGGAGTGGAGTTGATTGGGTCGTCTCTCTCGTATAGCGATTCTGTGAGCTCAGTGTAAAAAGATGGAGGTTATAAGATTGGAAAATGAAGATTATTGAATATTGCGAGCTGTGTTGTGATTGTTGTGACTTGTGATTTATTCATGGAGAAACGGCCTCAGAACTCACTGCGTTTCTCTAATCAGTCTTCATCCTGACCGTGCTGTAGTTATGAGTCAACTTTAATTGTGAAATTGTAATAAAATAGGATTAGAGAAAACACCTGCGAGTTTATTTTAGAAAAATATACCCACACTCAAGAATAACTGATATCGGCAAGAAATACTAAAATCTACACAATCCTAAACTCAATAAAATGTATTAAATGTTGCAGCAACCCTTCGCCACCCGGATCATCAGTGCCGGAGTGGCCGGGCGCCAACTCTGACGGCTCTCCGCACATGTCACTCGGGCGCAAGGTAGAGCTGCGCGGTGCACTCCTGGAGAGACGCATGCGCTTCTGGCACGACATTTATGAGAAACACTATCGCCTCCCGGTGCCTCCGCCGCCGCCTTCACACACTGAATTGTAATACATTCATTATCCCCGTCAATTGATAATGCGCCTGGCGGCCATGATTTTAACCTCAAAAACGAAAAATAATTAGGCCTTTCTTATTAAAAATAAGAATTCGATAATTAATATGTTATATTACCTATTATAATTTTCCTGTTTTTTGTTGATGTGTAGGTATGCTAATTTGACAAGGTTCCAGCGCATTACCATTTGACGGGGATAGTAGTGTAGGAAATGAAGCGATCTTTTGTATGGAGACTCCAACATTAAATCTTCAGTCGATGAAACTTTCCAGGAATGTACCTCATATAGTATGAACCAAAACCTATATGTACGTATCTAAGTATGTAAATATCCAAATACAAAAAAATATTAAGTGAGGTATTTTAGACCTAAAAGTAGGCACTAATAATTAAATATACTGACACAGAATTTTAATAAAACATATTTTAATAATATTCTGTGTCTTCAGCTTGGATATTTTTTTGGATATTGTACATATTGTTTTCATATTTTACATAAAGTACTTTTGGTAAAGAAAGTTTAAGCAGAATTTTTTTCCTAAAAAAGATATGAACGGTATTAGAAATTAGGTAAAAATACCTGACTTGTGTTGTTTTTTTTATTTGTATAATTTAAATAATACGTTTCATAATACATTATTTATCATACTGTAAAGTTTCGTCTACTGAGGATTTACTGTGAGGGTCCACTACCTTCCTTTCCTACACTAATTCTCCCGCGACACGTTCAAAATGCTGTTTTTTGAAATATTTTTTTGAAATAATTTGCTTTTAAAAGTAGCTTGTTTCTAAAAATACAGGATTGCCTAGTTTAAGGACTTCTCTGTCTGTACATCTTTTTTGTAAGTAGGTACCTATGATAATTTACAAATTGAATCTAAGTGCACAGTATGATCTCTTCTTTGTTACATTACAATTGGGCAATAAAAATATCTAGTTATCATTATTAATAATATTATTATTAAATGGCGACAACGAATAATAAATTCCATATCATTTACTATACATGCTAAAATTTTAAACATTTGGTTCCCACAGTGGGGTGGTTCCACTCATGATTACAAGCAACTTTTAAACTATTTATTACGCGAAAAAAAAATCTGCTGTTCCATACATTAAAGTCGAATAGGTATCGCGCTTTTGTATGGAACAGCAGTTTTTTTTTTCGCGATGTGAGGGTTGGCCCCATAGTAATAGTTGCTTGTAATCATGAGTGGAACCACCCCACTGCGGTACAAATGATTAAAATTTCACGCTGTATATGCAAAACACAGTGATTAGACCGATATTTGTGAAATCTTCATAAATATTTTTACAACTAGAAAACAAACTGATTCTTTTAGAAATAAAGGAAATACACGATAAAGGAAAAGCAAATTTGTTTAGTTAGGTACATAGGTACCTACCTTGTTTGTAAGTAGGTACTTATATTGAAAACCGAAAAATCTGCCTTTCTATTGTCTAATTTCAAAATCTATCGCAATCTATCGCAATAGGATGTAACCCATTAAAGCTTATTTATGGCACAAATAATAACTTACTAAAGAAATGCAGCAATGTGTCAAATCTATCTGTCAAACGAAAGCGATTGCGATAGATTTTTAAATTAGACAATAAGCCCCCGGGTCTCATTTAAGTTTCTAAACTAGGAAAACGGTTATTGAGATCTCCCCAAACGTTAACTGACTGTATTCCCAAAGTATGTATCTACACCTACGCCAGTTGCGTCGCGGAAGTAAGGATGACAAGGGTCACGTCTCGGGGCCCCTCGGGGAACAATTCCTTCAAAAAATAACTCGCTCACGTGAGAGTAGGAAACTAGGAAGTAACCGCACGTCGGCGCAGTTCTACTACAAAACCACTGAAACACATCTGCTATTTCCAGTTACGGTTTTTACTGACAATGTGTCAATATAGGTAAGTACTAAGAACTTACCTTGGAAAAATTATTGCTAAGATAAAAAAGTTTGAGCTACTTACTGATTATGAAAGATAAGATAAAATCAAGCAGCCCTATTTTGCCGAATGCGGACGCCGTATTCAATAAAAAAGATAATTAATGTTATGACAAATAAACGTGGAGATCCTCTTTTATAACTCAGTCGTGATCTCACAGCCTCGCCGAAACAATGTCAAGGTTGTTGGTCAGTTTAATCTTTGCGGCGGCGTTGTGCGCTGCAGTAATTGGTGTGCGCGCGCAGGGCGAGGAACGGGAAACCAGAATAGTACAGACGGCGCAAGGACCCGTGAAGGGCTACAAGGACACGCATGATGACGTCTACACCTTCTTTGGCATTCCCTACGCTACTGCACCTACGGGAGAAGACCGGTATAAGGTATTACACAATCATTATGAAATATTAATTCAAGTTCACATAGTCAACTATATCTCTAGATTTTGGGTAATTTAGGAAACAATAACTGTGTCAAAAAGCATTACCATTCAAACACCATTGAACCAGGATTTCGACGTTAACATTAGCAGAATATTGACCCCCAGAGCTTTATTTGCAGCATGTTTTGTAAGGTATGAACCGATGTTTTGTGAAGAAAGATTAAAATTCAAGTAAAGAAACGGTAATACGATTAATGTTAAACAACTTCACAGTGTGCTTATGTTGTAAACCTCCAAAAGTAAAAAAATAGGTTACGGCGGATTGCGAATTTGCGATATGTAAAACTTGGGTTTCAGTATCTATAATGGCGTAATAAATAACTGTATTACAAAGGCAAACGGTAACTTTGTTTTATGATTTTAAATGTACCACGCTTGGGCGACTGTACTAAATAGTTTAAACATTGAAGTTTCTGCGATTCCATCTTTTACTTAACTGACGATAGCGAAGTCGCCACGGTTTGATGTTGTCCAGCCATTTCCGTCTCGGACGTCCCGGACCTCTCTTTCACGGAATTTTTTCTTCGATAATATTAGCCGTGGGAACTCGTACCTACAAGGATCTTTTCTGTCTGTGTTCGAAAAAATAGTTAAAAAAAAACAAAAAACCGACTTCAAAAAACCTACCTCTAAAAAGCAAGAAATAATATTCGTAATAATAAAAATACGTCTATTGAAGTCGAATGGGGCTGGAGTACAGATTCCTTTTTTTTATTCTAAAAGCCCCACCCGACTTCAACAGACGTATTTTTATTATTACGAATATTATATCTTGCTTTTTAGAGGTAGGTTTTTTGAAGTCAGTTTTTTGAAATAAAACACTTTTAACGGATACTAGCGCGGTTTTATTGAAAGTACTTTGGTAATTAGTTGGTATTTGGTTTGATTTTTGGTTTTACCGACGTTTCGGCACCTTTGCAGCTGCCGTGGTCACGGGGGACTGAAGCTACCTTGTGAGCCTACCCTCAAGCGATGAATTTTTTAAGACGTTCAGAAATTAAGATTTAACAAATTTTAATTGGTTTAAGTTTTGGTTTGGTTTTAATTTAATTTTATATGCTAAAAAGAGAGAATCTACTGAAACTACTACCATTTCATAAAATTGGGAGGCCCCACCAAGAAAGAAATGGCGAAAGAAAACTTGGAGAGGAAGGCCGACCTCCGTCTTTTATATTAATTAATTTATTTGCAAAAGGAACTAACCGTATCATTAGATCTAACAGTGTGTGTTTGGGGCTTTAGCTTGTGAATGATGGGGTCCCAAGCTGGTGGAATTTTCCAACCATCATCTCTATTGAAATTAGGATATTTATTTATTTCGATAGCCTTGCGGAGCATTCTAGGAATGAATCTACGTTCCCTAGCAAGGATTTGGGGTTTGTCAAATCTAATGTAATGGTTCAAAGGCGATGGGTCAAAGGCGTGTTCACTCACTGCAGACTTGTTATCGCGCCTATGTTTCATGTCAGCTACATGTTCTTTAACGCGGGTCCCTATGCTTCTCTTTGTTTGCCCGATGGTCCCATTTTTTAAAATTTGGAAATCGGTTCAGTAATTTTCAAGTAATTTTGAAAAAAAGCAGTAGGTTTTTTGAAGTCGGTTTTTTGTTTTTTCGTGCTTTTTTCAAGATTACTTGAAAAGTACTGAACCGATTTCCAAATTTAAAAAAATGGGACCAACTTGGGAGTTTACCTAATGTAATAACGTTTGAATCATTTCAATCGATCCAGCCGTCTTCGAGTAATCGGTGGACATACACAAAAAAAAAACAAATATACAGACGAACATAGAACCTCCTCCTTTTTTGGAAGTCGGTTAAAAAAGACGACCTAACGTCGCATGACTGTGGACATCAGCTTTCCTTTGCAATCGGATTTTTGTAGTACTTTGGCGTTTGATGTGAAGCTAGTCCAAGTTACGGTACACATATCAGACTATAAAAAAATTATTTCTTTTTTTCTTCTCATTTTTTCGTCTTTATGCCGTACGTAATAAAAGTTATTTTCGTAGTTCAACTGTTTAAACGTGTGTAGGTACATAATACATTACATAAGTATACTTACAAATATCCATGACTCGCGACCAAATGCAAAAAAGCTAAGCGGTCGCTAATCTAAGCATCAATCAGCACAATATAACGATACAATTTCCATTACAGGCTCCTCTACCTGGGCCATCTTGGCTGACTCCACTTGATGCCGATAAAGAAAACATTTTATGTCCTCAAGCCCTAATTCCCGAGTTCAAGCCATTTTACACAAACGTAACTATGAAAGAAGATTGTTTGATCGCAAATCTGTATGTACCTAATACGGCCGAAAAGAATTTACCAGTAATAGTTGTTGTACACGGAGGAGCATTTCAAGTCGGAAATGGAAACTTTCTAAAGGCAAAGACTCTGGTACGAGAACATAATGTAATCGTTGTCAATTTTAACTATCGTGTGGGTATACACGGCTTCCTATGTCTTGGCACCGAAGCTGCTCCCGGCAACGCCGGCATGAAGGATCAAGTGACGTTGCTTAGATGGGTCAACAAGAATATTGCCAGCTTCGGTGGTAACCCCAATGACGTCACCATTTCAGGATTTAGCGCTGGCTCTGCAGCAGTTGATCTACTCATGCTCTCACCTTTAGCTAAAGGATTGTTCAATAAGGTAATAGCTGAGAGCGGTGGCAGTCTCGCAATTTGGGCTGTGCAAACGGATCCTTTAGAAAATGCCAAAGTATTTGCAAGAAGATATAAAATTGAACACATAGATGATGTCTACGCTTTGGAAGGATTTTACAAGACAGCTTCTTTCGAAATGATTACAAGCGATGCATTCTTTGATGGAAAAGATTCTACATTTCTCTTCTCACCATGCGTAGAAACTGACGTAGGTCAAGAAATTTTCCTAGCGGACAGTCCGTTTAATATCCTAAAAACTGCCCAATATGAAAAAGTTCCCTTATTGGTCGGTTTTGCCGATAGAGAAGGTTTGCTGCGAATGCCACTGTTCGACACATGGAAAAATGATATGAATGAGAAATTCTCGGATTTTCTGCCCCGGGATCTTAATTTTAAAAATAAAGCAGAGAAAGACAAGGTAGCTAATGAAGTTAAACATTTTTATTTTGGAGATAAGAAAGTAAGTGAAGATACCGTACTTTCGTATGTAGACTTTTTCTCTGATGTTATTTTTACATACCCTATACTGAAAGCTACTCAGTTCTACGAAAAAGCTGGACATAATAAGGTGTTTTTGTATGAATATAATTATGTTGATGAATTGACTCCACTAATGCCACATACTGATTTAAAAGGGGCTAATCATTGCGCACAAACTATGGCTGTATACGACGGGATTATGACGGGAAATGTTAATGAAGATGAGTTACCGGAAGACTACAAGAAACACAAAACTATTATAAGACAAATGTGGGGCAATTTTGTAAAGACAGGGTGAGTTATTTCTTAATGATTGATTACTAGAAGAGCTATTTTTAATTATCTTTTGTTTGTTGGAGTGGTTGCTTTGCGCTTAGTTTTGATGTGAAATGTGACTGCCCAATATGAAACGAAGACAAAGACAGTAGATAAGTTTGAAATCAGAATAAGGATTTCATTTCAATTTCTAAAGAGTGCTTTAGTAGCGTGCGAGTTGATTCGAATGAGAGTGCTTTTAAAAGTTTTGGTGCCTTACCAGTGAGCGTTTACATGCTTCCAGTAGAGTGTCATTTGACTAAAGCACCTTACTAAATACGCTACTAAAATGTCGATTCACAAGCTTCCAGGGCGAGGAAAGTGTCGCGCGGGGGGTGAGCGGGCGGCGCGGGCGCGCAGGGGGTTCTACTGGAAAGCGATGAATCCAGTTGAATGGCTACTAGAACGTTACATGTTTCAACTAAAGCACTCTCCTAAAAGACTAAGATAATGTAAACCAGTCTATACCTTTTTTCTTATGTTCCAGCGAGCCGGTCCCGGTGGGCTCAACGCTGCCGTCGTGGCCGCCGGTGGGTGCGGACGCGTCGCCGCACATGTCGCTGGGGCGCGAGCTGGAGCTGCGCGGCCCGCTGCTGCAGGAGCGCATGCGCTTCTGGGACAACATCTACCAGAAACATTACAGAGTTCCTCAAACACCTAATCCGTTTACTTATGTACCTCATGACGACCTTTAAATTATAATAATAACCCCAAAACAAAATACCCACCATATTATGTTTTATCATAATTATCGTAAACCTAATTGCAATGAGGTCACAGAATTGATGAGGTGACGATTCGATTTTACAAGCGATTGTTGATAAAAAGTGCTAATTGAAAAGTCGCCTGTTACAATAAATTTATACTACAAAACTGGCCAAGGGCGTCGCCAGCATGGGCCGGGGGGGGGGGGGGCAAGTTAATATTAAAGAGGATGAGAAAATATGAATTGTAGGTACCACCTAGTGAATTTATTCAAGTTTTGAGTTGGGGCGGCCTTAGGACTTTGGTTATTTTGCAGTTGGCTACATTTTTTAGCCTCTAGTGGGGGGTGAGCAGCTGCCCCCCTGCCCACCCTTGGCGAAGTCCTTGAAACTGGCAGATACACGCAGTTTTGGTTGGTATTGTCGTTTGTACCTGTTACACATTTTTATTTTTCGTGATAACATTAAAATTAAAGTAGGTAGCTATTACGTTTTAAATGTTTTAATTTACTACATGTTAAGAAAATAGTAGCCCAATTTTAAGTAGTCGGAAAAGTTCTCGGCCTTTTTGTAGTACAAACTTAGAATAATAACACCTAGAAGCCGCCTAGTGTCCGCGTATGCAAAGTGAGGCAACTAATACTAAGCCAAAATGGCTTAGTTTTCAGATTTAGAATGAAGGATATAAATATCCTTCACGTTACCTAATCGTAACTGAAATCCAATAATATAGTAACTAATAATCTCCTAAATGTAGGAAAATTGAAACTGTTTTGTACTTATACAAATCTGAAAACGGAGCCATTTTAGCTGTTTTAGTTGTTTTGACAGTGCGCTTTGTAGAGAACTATCGTTCTAGGTTTAATTATTGTAAGAGTAAATTAAATAATAAAGTTTTTTTTCAGTTACATTTAAATGTTTATTCGACAATCTTTCGACATTTTTCTGGCAGAACCATTATCCCGTCGTGATAAAATTTTAAATTTAAATGATTTATACAGTCTTCCCTTGAATGTAATTTTACTACATTTAAAGAGTTTTGTAATAAGCAGAATAATTAATAGAAGAATAGAATAGAATTATCATTTATTCAGGCAAATTACACCCATTACAACAATACATATAAAAATTACTAGGTACCTATTTAATTTCAAATTCTTATAATAAAATAAAATTAAAATAAAATTGTATTAATTAAAAATGTTAAAATTAATCAAATAAAAAAAAATATTAATATTATTATTTTTTAAGAGAATTATTAAAAATTTTAAACAAAATTATATCATCAAATACCAACAAATTAATAATTTACACTTATAATAGAATTGCATTAAGTAAATTTAAAATGTCAAAATTAATGAAATTAAAATAAATATAAAACCATAATGTCACATTGAATTGAAAAATAATACTACAAAACTTATATAAGTAAACGAAAATTTTAAATTTAAACAAAACAGCAATAAAATCAGTAAATAACATTAAAATAAAACAGACATCCGAAACATGATATAACAGAAGCTGTCAGTACTTCCTGTCCGGCATTGGCTTGGAGCTTAATGATAATCCAAAGGTGCTATGTCTGGACTCTCTGGACTGTCGGAGGATACAGTAAAACTTCCCAACCAAGGTCCAACATTTTTAATTTAGTCGACAAAGATGTATTCGGTCGAGCATTGTCTTGGTGGAAGACTACACCTTTTCTATTTACTGCTTCTGGGCGTTTTTCTTGAAGCGCTTGTTTCAGATTATCTAAGTGCTGTTTATTGTATCTACTGCTGTCAGCACTTAACTATCGAAATTTAAAACGTCAAATTCATACATGTTTCGAAGCGAAACGATAACGAAATTCTGCAAATGTTACTTTGGCTAGGGGGGCAGATCACGCAAAAACGGCTAATCGAATTTTGATGAAATTAAAATATAGAATAGGTAAAATTTATCCTCGTTAATAGTTCCCTAAGGCGGCCATTACATGCTCATGCAAGCGTCAGTCAATTCCATCAGTCATGAATTACGTTTGACTGTTGGTGACTGATGGAAAGAAGAAATCAACTTCCTGCAACCATCAGTCACTACATTACACGGTAGGTTATTTGTCAGTCACAGCAATCGCAATTTATGACTGATGGAATTGCATGACGCTTGCATGCGCTCATGCATAAACGAACCTATTTATTTATTATTATACTGAATATTTACTTAATTAATATTCCATTCAAACACAAAATCGTAACGATGCGCTCGATTTTGAGTCCGTTGCACAGAATAGATATTATTATAAGTACGCCTGTACGAGTACTACCGTTCCGTTATTACAAAAAAACTAGGAACGACCCGTGGTCACACCACACCGGCGTGACTACGGGTAATTTATCCCGACCCGTAGTCACGGTTACATCAATACACCAATAATTGCAAATGTTACTTTGGCTAGGGGGGCTGGTCACTGCCAAAATGCCACAACGCGAAATTCGCGTCGTGGTCAACATACCAAACGACCACAACATGAACGTCCATGATAGCGCGCAGGTTCGCTAGGTAATCAGTTCCAGTTAAAATAACGTTAATTCGAGCCTACTGCACCTCGTTTTACATTGCAGCCTGTGGGTTAAACACACACGTCAAGCGCTAGAAACCCTTCGCGTTCAATATAATAACGCGTTTAGGGCGTTGTTGCGGCTGCCTCGTTTCTGTAGCGCATCGGGGATGTTCGCCGAAGCGGGTGTAGATGGTTTTTTCGCCATCATGCGAAAAAGGGCGGCCTCGATGGCGCGGCGGACGCGCGACAGCAGCAACCGCCTCCCAGCCACCACCAGTTCAGGACGAAGACACAGCTTCTGTAATCTCGTCTGTCGATGGTGAGAGAAGGGCACCCGCTCAAGGTGGTAGTGAGGCCGTGGTCGAAGGCCGCGTAGAAGGTCACTTTATGAGGCACTGGCTATCCTTACATGGACCAGTGCCTCATTTTCAAAGACAATTTTAATTTTGTAATCATTGGAACCCTCCTACTTTTTACTAACATAGGATAAGTATACTAACACAATGTGAGCCCATGGTCATCCATGGTCGCCTGAATAAATGAATAATAATATTATTATTAGACTATTTAGTAGATAGATAGGTATCATCAAGTGTGCTAAACGATATTAAAGTTGATAAGATAAGATCAAAACAAGTGAGAACCGTGGATAAAGTGTAGTACACAAACCTATAAGCCAGCGATAATTGTCCGTCCACAGAGTAAACATTATAAGGAATATCCAGTCGTGGTCTTGCAGCCTCGGGAGGACAATGTCAAGGTTGTCTTTTAGTTTATTTTTTGCGGCGTTGTGCGCTGCAGTGAATTGTGCCCACGCGCAGAATGAGGAACGGGAAACCAGAATAGTGCAGACGGCGCAAGGACCCGTGAAGGGCTACAAGGACACGCATGATGACATCTACACCTTCTTTGGCATCCCCTATGCTACTGCACCTACGGGAGCAGACCGGTATAAGGTAGGTAGGTACTTTAATTTTAAAACCCATTCCATCAAATTAGATATCGTTCGGTTCTGCCTTCTACACTTTGGCTTTCAAAAGGTTGGCTGTTGATAATAATTTACGTACCTGCCTATTAGTTTTTGTGTTATCTTAAACCTATAATGATAATACGTCGTGATATGATTGCACTAACTTAGTTCTCAAAAGCAGAACGCGTCATGCCTTTTCTTCATTGCCACAATACATTGCGGCCGTTTGGTATGATGACCTCGACGCAAAGAAGGACGCCCCCATTTCTGACCTGACAAAATGTTGATTTTATCAATTATCGTTTTTTTAACCGACTTCCAAAAAAGGAGGAGCTTCTATGTTTCGTCTGTATATTTGTTTTTTTTTTGTGTATGTCCACCGATTACTCAAAGACGGCTGGACCGATTGAAATGATTCAAACGTTATTACATTAGGTACACTCCCAAGTTGGTCCCATTTTTTAAAATTTGGAAATCGGTTCAGTACTTTTGAAAATCGCATCAAACAAACCTTAGTGGTTTAAAATTGTGATTATAAACATTATTATTATCTTTTTTTTTAAATGGTTATTAAAAAAAAAAAAAATTCATGGCTAAAATGTACTTACTCTATGGTGATCGATGACTACGATGACCCCCTTGAAAGTTTGTATGAAAATCCCTCAGTTACAAAGCTAAGGAACTTCAAATTTAATTTTTGTGTTTAGGCTGACGATTAAAAATTATATAGTTATGTGTCTCAGCGTTTCTAAGGAGTGAAAAGGGGATGAAGTTGTTTATAGAAAATCCTAAAATTCTAACATTAATCCTAAAAATTTTCGATGTAAAAATAACAAAATATTTTTTTAGGCATATGATGATTACAATTTAACACCTGGAGGGATGAAATGGGGGTGCAAAGGAAGAGGAAGGGAACGTGGACGGGATTCTTATATCTCTGAACTCAATAGGGATGTTGACTATTTTTTTTATTTTATGTTACATAAATTACCTCTCAAAAAAAGAAACATTGGTAAAAGAATTAATTCGCTAGCATGAAAACTGCCCGAGATATCACAGTGTGAAATGCACACAAATGGACTCGATCAAAAACGCTCCATACTAATGGCTTGCACGTTATGACGTCACGCCGTGCTAGTTTGTATGCAACGCATAGGAAATTTGTTCAGCAGCTATATTAAATATTGTGTTTATCAAAATGGTTTCATCGACAAATTTGCTATACATTTTACGGACTAATTAAAGGTATCATTTATTTTAATAAATTGTATACTTTTTAAATGGACTTGTCCACCCAACTTTGAAGGGTCATAAAACAAATAATATGCAATATATAAAACCAAGAGGTATACAAGCTACTCTAAAAGTTTAATATGTTTACGATTTTTATTAGTATTTCGTTATTTTATTCATTAGTCAACATCCCTATTCAGTACCCTTAGCACGAACAGCTATCGAAAAAAATAACGCGCGTAAAATCATTCGATAGATACATTTTGTATTGGAAATTTGTACAGCGCCATCTGTCGCCGATAAGCGAAATGAAATTTTCCAAAGAGAATTGTCTATCGAGTAAATTTACGCGCGTTATTTTTTTCGATAGCGGTTCGTGCTAAGGGTACTGAACGGGAACAGGACGGGAACGCCTTCTACCAGCATATTAGGGATTCTAAAGATTTTCTAAATGTCCACGCCAACGAAGTCGCGGGCAAAAGCTAGTTCAATAATACAAGTGTTCTACTGTCATATCAACTATTCAAATAAGTACTTATAATTTATTATCATTATACAGTTGTGGAAGTAATAAAATCAGTACTTGATATAAAAAAAGAACATATGCGACGAAAGACCCTCGTATTTTTAACCGACTTACAAAAAAGGAGGAGTTTTTTTTTTTTGTGTATGTCCACCGATTACTCGAAGACGGCTGGACCGAATGAAATGATTCAAACGTTATTACATTAGGTACACTCCCAAGTTGGTCCCATTTTTTAAAATTTGGAAATCGGTTCAATACCTTTTAAGTAATTAAAAAAAAAGCACGAAAATAGTATGATTTTGTGTGAATTACCTCGATGATTGGTCGTATAGTCTTCGTTGTTTAAGAACTGAATAAGATAATTATTTTTTTGTTGGAAGAGGGATATATCTTAAGTCTTGTATAGTTTTTTAACCGACTTAAAAAAGGAGGTTCTCAGTTTGACCCGTATTTAAGTAATGTTTCTCCGCGATTATCTTACGTTTGGCTGAGCCGATTTTTCTATATATATAATATACCTTACCTACAAGGTACCTAAGGTTTTTAGGTAAGGTACCTACCTTACACTAAAAATAAAAAAAATAAAAAATTGTTTAAAAAAAACAAAAAACCGACTTCAAAAAACCTACATCTAAAAAGCAAGAAATAATATTCGTTAAAAATACGTCAATTGAAGTCGGGTGAGGCTTTTAGAATAAAAAAAAGGAATTGTACTCCAGCCCCACCCACTTCAATAGACGTATTTTTAATATTACGAATATTATTTCTTGCTTTTTAGATGTAGGTTTTTTAAAGTCGGTTTTTTGTTTTTTTTTCTCATTTTATGTAACACAAGCATCGTAACAACATTATTGCTGTTACTATGTCGAACTACGCACGTTTACTTGCGTTTTTTATTATCTACTTAAATATACCTAGTATCTATAACTTCGGGACTTAATAGCTTTGATTAATAGCTCATTTCATATCAACTATTTTTCAACATCAATCGCTTTTAATGCCCTTGATGTTTTGTCTCATAAAATCTACATCACTCTGCATCTACATCACTCTACATCAAATCTGCATCTACTAGCCTACGGAAAGCAACCGTGATGGGCCATTTTTTTCAAGACTGCAAGAAGGCTAAATGTTTTTTGTATTATTGTTTGTTATTTGTATTTTCGGCTCGGTGGCGCAGTGGTTTAGCGCCTGGCCCAGCGATTGCGGAAGTTAAGCAATGTTCGCAAGGGTCGGTCATGGGATGGGTGACCAAAAATTTATTATCTCGAGCTCCTCCGTGCTTCGGAAGGCACGTTAAGCCGTTGGTCCCGGCTGCATTTGCAGTCGTTAACACCCACCAATCCGCATTGGGCTAGCGTGGTGGGTTATGGCCCATCCTTCTTACCACCCATAAGGAAGGCCTGTGCCCCAGCAGTGGGGACATCAAAAATGGCTGATGGACATACAGTTGTGGCCATATAATTAATTAAGAACGTTATATATATGAGATTCTTTTTTACAAACAAAGACTCATAATAAATTAGGTACATAATAAGTTTTCTTTTCTTTTTTGTGGTACCACAAAATACTTCCGTTTAATATATGAGTAATAAAAAAACAGAGAGATAAATTTTATACAGGACATAATGTGGCAGCTGAACCTTGGAAGTGTTGGTACAGGCTGGTCGCTTAATTAAGAACAACTGGGGACTAATTGTCTAATTTAAACATCTATCGCAATCGCTTTTATTTGTCAGTTGGATCCGACACATTGCTTCATTTCTTTGGTAAGTTTTTATTTGTGCCAAAAAGAAGCATCAATGTGTTCCATCCTGAAAGCGATTGCGATAGATTTTGAAATTAGACAATAGAAAGGCAGGTCGTCCAATAATATGGCAGACCACTTGCAATGCTTGACAACTGTAGTTTTCATGCTGTAAAGCCTTTTAACACGGTTCAAACTAATTCAAATGTTCCACATGTGCCTATAGAAAGAGGATGACATGTCGTCGAGTCGATAGAAAGATCATACGTTTGGCCAAACAATATCCTTTTAAGGCCTTTAGGTGGGTCAAATCCCAATATTCAATTAAAATTATTGAAAGATTAAGCGCGTGAAGCTACCATGTAAAAATATATAATGTACTTGAAATAATACACAATAGATTTAATTGAAAGCATTTATGAAAATGTTACCACCTTTGATGTAAAAAAATATTCCGTGGACCCTGTTTCTGGTCTTATTTGCAAAATTTCTCGGAAACAGAACATTCGTTTATGTAACCAACCATAAAAATCGGCGATGTTAATACCTTCAATCTTAATTGAACAGATTCTTTTTAACTAACTGGAAAGCAAAGAAAAGTATAAAAACATGTAAAAATTGAGAATTCGGTACAAGTTCTCAACGCAACCGCCGCGTTGGAACGCGCACTGATTTGAACCCAAATTGAGTAGAGTTACGTTCGATTTCACTACATCACGGATCGACCCGCTCGGATTGACCCGAACCTTAAGGCCTTAAAGGGTCAAATGAGATAAAAAAAGTTTTTTTGACGAAAACAACCCCTCGGGAATCTCGGCGTGGACCATGACGGACCATCCGAAGGCGTTTGGTGGAAGGTGGAAGTTGTTTAGGAGGATAGCCAGGAAGATACCGATGTTGACGCAAGCCCGTATCACTTTTGCCAAACGTTATGAACACTGGACAGCCCGACAGTGGAAAATGTTATTTTTTTAGATTAAACTTAAATAAACAGGGTGTGCTCTAATGGAAAGCAATACTTACGGCGCCTTTCGAAAAAAAAATTTGACTCCAAGTTCACAAAAGTGACATTAAAGCATGGCGGTGGAAATGTGAAAATCTGGGCATGCTTTTCTGGGCACGGAGTCAGGCCTGTTAGGCTTATAGAAGGAAACATGGATCAGTTCCAGTACATAAATATACTAGAGGAAGCGATGTTACTCTATGTTAAAGCCGTCGTTCCGGTCATTTGGATATTCCATCAAAACAATGACCCAAAGCATACTGAACGTTCAGTAACAGAATACCTTGATTCACAATCTGTTTGTATTAAATTGGCCAGCTAACAGCCTGGATTTAAATCCGACATAACATCTTTAGTGTGAAGTTAAGAAAAAGGTTTCAAATAGACAGTGTGGCAATTTTAGAGATCTGTACGACTTTTTTTAGAAGAATGGAACGCTGTTTCACTTACAAAATGTAAAATAAATATTTAATCAATGCCTCGCCGGTGTAAGGCAGTAATTAAGACGTGGACATGCTACTAAATATTAAATTAGACTAAAAAGCATTAATAAGATCTTTTCCTTTATGTAACTTCATTGACTATAAGTTTTATCTGATGAATATTTTATTGATCGTTCTTAATTATTTGTCCAACTTAATTTGTATGCATATTTGTTAGATTTGAAATAAACATACATCAATAAATAAACTCAAGTGTAATTTATATTTGTACTCATAATAAAGTTTGCCTTATCCATGTACCTATTTCACAATACATTAAATTACTTCTGAGAAGAAACACAATCGAGAAATCATAGGTCGTAATCGACATTTTTTGATACTAAAAATCGTTCTTAATTATATGGCCACAACTACAACTACATCAACTTTAAAAAAAGCTATTTGACAGGTCAACGCTTGTATTAAAAGTGGTCGTCGTTTTTATTTATTTGTGGTCTTTCTGTGATTTTACCACGCGTCATGGACGTTTTTTTCGCTCAATGAGCGATTCGGTCTTCGAGCCTAACATATTCAATACAATCATGTATTAATTATTGTTATATTTATTATAGTAACTAAGTACTAAAACATTATTTTAAACCATCTAAAAATCAGCCTTTTCCCAACTTTACCGAGTGACACAGTGAATGTTGATGACATTTTGAAATTAACGATGATCACAGTAGTTCGAAGTTTTACCATGAAGACTTGGTAGGTAGGTATTATCTTAGGCTTTACAGTAACGTAACTCCCACAATTCTAAGCATTTATAATTTTTTTTTAAATTGCAGGCTCCTCTACCAGGACCATCTTGGCTGACCCCGTTTGATGCTGACAACGACAACATATTATGTCCGCAAGCCTCAATAGCTGCATTTAAAGATATATATTCAAGCAAGGATATAAAAGAAAACTGTTTAATTGCAAATGTATTCGTACCTAATACAACTGAAATAAAATTACCAGTAATGGTAGTAGTACATGGTGGAGCATTCCAAGTTGGGAATGGCAACTTATTAAAACCAAATAAATTGGTGCGAGCCAATAATGTGATCGTGGTCACATTCAACTATCGTGTTGGTATACACGGTTTCTTGTGTCTTGGCACTGAGGGTGCTCCTGGAAACGCTGGCATGAAGGATCAGGTGGCGTTGCTAAGATGGGTGAACAAGAACATAGCCAGTTTCGGGGGCAATCCCGATGACGTCACTATCTCAGGATACAGCGCTGGTTCTGCGTCAGTGGGTCTGCTAATGCTTTCACCTATAGCTAAGGGTTTGTTCCATAAAGTAATAGCCGAGAGTGGTGGAAGTCTCGCAGTATATGCAGTGCAAATTGAGCCATTAAAAACTGCAAAACAATTCGCGAAGACGTTTGAAATTGAACACATAGATGATGTTTACGCTTTAGAACAATTTTACAAGACCGCTTCATTTGAAACGATTACAAGTGATTCTTTTATGGATGACTTTAATAAACTTTTGTTTACGCCATGCTTGGAAATCGATTTTGGACAAGAAATTTTTCTTGCCGATAGTCCATACAATATACTTAAAAATGGTAGATATGAACAAGTCCCTGTTCTGTATGGTTTTTCCGACCGAGAAGGCTTGATATCAATCGGTGTATTTGACACAGCCAAACATTTAATGAATGACAAGTTTTCTGACTTTTTACCGCATGATCTACAATTTAGAAATAATGAAGAGAAAGAAAAAGTTGCCAACGAAGTTAAAACATTTTATTTTGGTGACAAGAAAGTAGATGAAGAAACAGTGTTGTCATATGTGGAGTATTACTCTGATATTTATTTTGTTTACCCTGTACTAAAAGCCATTGAATTTCTCGTGGAGGCTGGCCACAATAAGGTGTTTTTGTATGAATACAATTATGTTGACGAGTTGACGCCAGTAATACTCCATACTGATTTGAAGGGAGCAAACCATTGCGCACAAACTCAAGCTGTATTTGACGGAATTTCACTTTTTAATCTGACTGAACATGACAACGTACCTGCTGACTTGAAGAAACATAAAGCTATTATGAGACAATTATGGGGCAACTTTATAAAATTAGGGTGAGTTATATATTTTTCAACACACTTGCTCGTAAAGTGAGCCCTTATACATCGCTTTTAGGGCCATAAACCGAGCTATAACAAACGCGTGCAATAATATATAAAACACTAGTACGCTATAGAATTAACCCTACAAAGTTAAATTAGTACCTTACTGCAAGTTATATGCGAGTAAACAGAGCATTCCCAATTTACCCGGGTAATACAGTTATTTTTTTTAGTAACAACAAAGAGGTTTTATGCTACCGAAAATTCTCCATTAAAAAGTCCTTAATTAAGTCAAACAAATATTTATTATTATCAAATTATTCATAATTCACAATATTTTGTTATAAAATAGTAAAATATTTGCATTTTATCACTTAAAATTATAATTTTGGAGTAGGCTGTATGCTCACTCACCCCTTTGTTCACAAAATATTCTTGCGTTGGGCGTGTGAAAAAAACAAAAAAAACCTGCGGGCCTTTTCCCATATTTATCATACATATTTTGTTTTAGTGGTATTTGTTGCAGTGTGGTAAATTACTTTGTTTTTTCCTCGCAAATGTGTTGAAAAACGTCGTTTGAAACTCGTGAGCTCTTGCTTGTTGCACACTCGGCTGAGTTACGCCTTCGCCTGCGGCTCGGGCTGCAACCCACAGCCTTGTGTGCAATGAGCAACCTAAGTTAACCTAAGCTAGCTAATAATGTACTATTGTAGAATTAGGTAATACTTTTTTATTTAAATTTTATGCAAGGTATATATGGTATATATTTGAAAAGAAATCATTTATAAGTAATCATTTGTAAGGTATATATTTGAAAAGTAATCATTTGGAGAACGACAAAAAATACCTATGTCGGTCTCCAAGACCGTTTATCTCTTTAACAAAATAAGTTCCCCAGCACAATTATGAGGTTCAGCCTAATAGAAATGTTTCAAATGCTCATCGGTTCTGTTCCAGCGAGCCGGTCCCGGAGGGCTCGTCGCTGCCGCCGTGGCCGCCGGTGGGCGCGCGCGCGTCGCCGCACATGTCGCTGGGGCGCGAGCTGGAGCTGCGCGGCCCGCTGCTGCAGGAGCGCGTGCGCTTCTGGGACCACATCTACCAGAAACACTATAAAGTTCCGCAGACTCCAAATGCTTTTGCCTTCATATCGCATAATGAGCTGTAGAATGAAACGTTCCTGGCTCACTTTACTGCCAAACCAATTTCGAAACGTATTAATTTTACTCACATTATGACTCCATTCATTTTCGTAACAGAATCATACAGTCTATTGTATAGGTAGTTGACAAATAAAAAAATTGTGAAGTACTTAATGCCAAATATAATATTTACCTACTTTGCTTTTGAAAACAAAACATCGATAGATTTCTTTTGTTTTTATCTGAAACATTTGGGTCATTATTTGAGACGATAAAATTCTGTTAAGGTCTAATAACTAACAAATTACTAGAAATAGAAAAGCAAATAACTTTAATTACGACAAAAACAACTTTATTTTACTAATTTGATTGATGAAATTGACGACCTCCGTGGTCGAGTGGTTTGTACGCCGGTTTTCAAGGCGTCACCATCTCTTGAGGTCCCGGGTTCGATCCCCGGCTGGGTCAATGTAGAAAATGAACTTTTCATATTGACTCGGGTCTGGGTGTTTGTGATACCACCGTTGTCTCCGATTTCCATAACACAAGTGCTTTAGCTACTTACTTTGGGATCGGAGCAATGTATGTGATGTTGTCAAATATTTAAAAAAAAAATTACTCTACTTATTTTTAAAAATTAATTATGAATATAATAGTAGTTTATGATACTGCCACATAATACCTAGTTATGTGCAGTTTCATACATTACTTTATCTACACTCATACACTTAGGATTGAACCTACTAAATAAAAGATCAAAGTTAGAAAAGAGAGTGAGACTTTGTTTGTATTAGCTAGGTATTACCTTGTAATAAGTCATTTCCTTAGCTGCATAGAGAAGGATTTTTGGAAATTCCACCCCTAAAGGGGTTAAATGCGGGTACAAAGTTTGAATGGATAAAAAATATTAAATAGACATTTCAACTTGAAATTTCGTAGGAGTACTTCTAAAAACAAATAAGCAAACACGTTTTTCGTGGTTTTCCTAAAATCAACACTTAAAGGGGTAAACGGTTAATTAAGCCCAAAATCGATTGAAAAATCAACGAACAGCTCAAACCACTGGACCTAGAGACTATAAATTTAGCACCTAGATACTTTGCACAGTGTAAGCACCCACTAAAAAAGGAATTGGAAATTCCACCCTTAAAGAGGTGAAATTGGGATTAAAAGTTTGTATGGGGAAAAAATTAAATAGTCATTTTGACTTAAAACTTTGTAGGAGTTCTTTTAAAAACAAATAAGCAAACAAGTGTTTTGTGGATTTCCGAAACTCAACCCCTTAGAGGATAAATGGGGTTAAAAATAGCCAAACGCGATATGGATGTCGTTATTGAGATTTTATGGGATGTTGATTGCAAAAATGCAATTTATTTTGAAGTCCAACATAGTGGCCATGTTTCAAGCCCTAAAATAGTTAAATGCGGTTCATATTTTGTATGGAAAAATAATATTAAATAGACATTTCAACTTGAAACTTCGTAGGACTACTTCTGAAACTAAGCAAACACGTACAGTCAGCAAAGCTATGAGCTGAACACCTTAAGGTTCATTTTTAGATTGAGAAGTCTGTATTGTCTTGCATTTACCCAAAAGTCACAAAAGCATCTTTTGTATAAAACAATGGAAGCAGGTAAAAGACGAACTTTTAGTGCCATCCTTGCAAGCGATTTGTTTTAAAACTGGGTCATAACTTTGCTGACTGTAAAATTCGTGATTTTCTGAAAATTAACCCTACCGGGTATAACAAGACACTCAACGAAGTCGAGGTCTACGTATTCTGCCCATCATCAGGACCATTTCTATTCAACATTATTGCTGGGAAACGATTTTATTTTTGATTGTTAAAAAAATCATTGCATACATTACTCGCAATGTAACGCGTACATTTGACCGCGCCTACCTGCGAGTGTATGCTACACAGGTGCGTGCGGCCTAGTTGAAAGGCAACGTTTATGTGCGAGCTCATGAAATACATTGAGTGATGACGTTTTGAAGCCATTGTTTATTAAGAAGTACTTACCTACATAAAATTTTGATAATGTTTCTGTAGACAAAAATTAGGAAATATCGAATAAAATAAGATTTTATATAGGTATTTTTTTTTATTTGACCTTCAATAACTTCGTAGCTATATTGGTTTCCTAGGTTTGATAGTCCAAAAGACAAAAATGATTCTGATGATGGACGGAATGCGTGGACTTCGGCTTCGTTGTGTGTCTTGTAAGTTTTGTTAAAAAAAATTTGCAAACAAATCGATATGGATGTCGTCATTGAGGTTTTATGGGATGTTTATTACGAAAATGGCATTTATTTCGAAGTCCAACAAGACACGTAAATTGGACATTATACAACCCCTAAAGGACTGACATGGGGGTTCAGATTTTTAATGGATAGGCAATATAGGAACGGGATCAGTAGCTCTACCATGAGTTGGTAAAGTAATCTACAATAGTTAACAATAGTCGCTAGCGAGCATCGAGTAACGTTTTGGCCTTTGTCATACGAATTTGGTATGAGTATCCGCTAGAGGCTCTGCTTCAATTTCCCATACAAATTGCTTACGCTGTCGATATCGAGAATGGTTTTTGTAAACTCATGGTAGTGCTCATGAATGAGAACGAGAACGGAAAAGAAAACTACTAATATTACAAATGTGAAAGTTTAATGTTTGGATGTTTGTTACTCAACCACGTAAAAACGGCTGAACGAATTTGGAATGGCACAAAAATAGTAATAGCCGGGGTTAAAAGATAAGATACTTTTATCCTGGTCAAAAAGGTTCCCTAGGGATTTTCCGAATGTCCACGCGGACGAAGTCGCGGGCAAAAGCTAATCGCGCATAGATCGAGTATAGTTTCGACACATATATTTTGTTTTCGCTCTACTAAGTATACTGCGCTAATACAGTATGGGTTTGCGGCTTTGTTTGCAGGCGCATTGGCTAAGTATATTTTCAATAAACGCAACATGGAAGGTAAAATGTTTGCTCTGGCTGGGGCCTATTTAATAAACGTTGCAATTCTCTCAGTCACTTCTGTCTAAATCACACTTTTAGGGTTCCGTACCAAAATGGTAAAAAAGGAACCCTTATGGTGTGATTTAGTCTGTCTGTCTGTCACAGCTGGATATCTCGAGAACTACTAATGGTATCAACTTGAAATTTGGAAAAATAAAACGATGTCTCATTATAACACACTTTTTTAACCGACTTCAGCAAAAGGAGGAGGTTCTCAATTCGATTGTATGTTTTTTTTTTTTTTTATCGTTGTTCGCGCTAGGGGTCGCAATACCGGTACCTCTCTGCAAAACCGGTATTCTCGGTATCGAGTCTAGGCGAATACCGGGATCCCGGTATTTTCGGTATTTTCGACATTTAGATAAATATATTTATTTTCTTAGTTTTCCTTACAGTTAAAGGCATTATTATGATTAACTAATCGTCTCCATCGCCGGATCGACGACTTCCAACCTCCCGAACAAGCCGAGTTCCGAAAAGACTTTAGTACCTAGACCACATGCATACGCTGCGACAGGTTATACAGAAGATCGAAGACACTGCCACTGCTTGGCGTTCGTGGACTTTTTTATGATTCTATAGAGACCTGGGCGGTGCCGGTGCTACAGTCTCTCCAGAGGTGCCAAAAAGACTACAGGTAGGTATATCGAGGTGTTAAAGTACTTATACGAAAATGCCACATGTGTCGGTCCGAGTACAAAACTGCAGCAATGTGTGAGACAGGGAGACATTATTTCTCCGAAACTGTTCACAGCTGCGTTGGAAGACATTTAAGCTCTTGGACTGTGACTGGACTGAAAAGGACTCGGTTTCAATATTAATGGCCAGTACCTAACACACCTTCGTTTTGCCGATGATAATACTAGTTCTTATGGCCGAGACCTTGGATTGGAAGACCTGACAATGTTCGAAGATCTCCGTAGTGCTTCCCGGAAGGGGGCTTAGGATAAACATGGATAAGGCGAAAGTCATGTCGAATACGCCATGTTGTACCCACTCCAGATCATGTTGGGAACTACACTAGAAGTTGTTGATCATTAGTTTACTAGGATAGGCAGTCCAACTGGATAGATCTAACTAGATAGGCTCAACTTCGAACCGATTGCAATTGGGACGGAAAGGTTCTGACCCGAGCCTTCCGACATTTCTTCTGACATAGCCTGTAGTCATTAGAACCCAAGGGTCTACCTTTAGGTAATACGAAGAAGTTGGTTTAAGATGAAACAAATAATCCTACCTCACTAATGCCTGTGTCCTAACCCATAGCACTTATTCATTTTGAAAATTAAACCCAAAACCATAATATCAATAGTATGGGGAATATTCCCCATAAGCCCTGAATTTATGACTCAATAGGATAACTTTATCATCAACTCTGAACTTGTTGGGTCTGAAAGACTATAAAATATTAGTACTTCTAGTAGGACCTTGGGATAAATGACTATAGTAGGGCCATTTAAATAGATCACATTTGACACTTCATAAAAATTCAACAACGTAACATTCTCACGGCGGGCACAATACATATTTATTGTAATAATTACAAAAGAAAGCCAATTTACGATTGATTTTGACAAATAGAACAAAGGACTGACACTGTCAAATGTGATCTATTAAAATGGCCTACAAAGATGGATGAAAAGAAAGGACTGAAGACAGTCTAAGATTGTCGTCAAATCAGTTGACAAATAGAAAACTAGAGAGCTGCAGAAACAAAGCCGGAGAAATATAATGAACGATTGTAGGAATACTGACAGCACACTGTCTACTAGACAGACACCTGTCAGTGATCAAACGGACAGAGGGTCCCATCTGTCCGCAATGTGAAGAAAGAGAAGAAACAAGCTACCACTACGTGGCGCAGAATGCCCAATGCTTCACTGCGCTGGGAGCTCTTTGGAGCGGACAAGCTTAAGGAAGAGGATCAAAAGCAGTTAACGATAAGTCAACTCAGCAGATACTGTATGCGTACAGGTAGGTTCGAGGGTCCGACGCCGGTAAGGTAAACGATAACCCACTTCCCCCTGCTCTCAGCTTTCATGGGATTTAGGGAACTGGGTGAAATGGATCCGATCAAGGTGACTGAACACCCGTCCGGCTTCGCTGGCGTCCCCCATTTTAAATAATAATAATAATGAGACACCATTTAATGTATGGGCCTTCGGAGGTTAAGGAAAATCACTTTTTAAATCAGATAAAACGAAAATTTAAACGAGATTTGCGGTTTGCGTCGTTCTGTGATGAATACCGAAAATGTCGTAAATCCCGGTATTTATAAATTCAATACCGGTATTGAAAAGGCTTCATTTCAGTCCGGTATCCCGGTATTTTCGGTATCCGGGATCCCGGTTTGCGACCCCTAGTTCGCGCGTATCTTCGACATTTATGGACCGATTTAGATGATTCTTTTTTTGTTCGATTGAGTTTTCTTGCGAGATGGTCCCATTTATTTTTTTTTCAAATCGGTTCAGTAGTTTACAAGTAATCCTGAAAATACTATGATATTAAATCAACTAACTTGACAATTTTGTTATTTATGAACCGAATTAGATGATTTTTTTTGTTGGGGAAGGGATACCTTTGTGTGGTCTTTTTAACCGACTTCAAAAAAAGGAGGTATTCAGTTTGTATGTATGTATGTTTTTCCGCGATTATCTCACGTTTGGCTGAGCCGATTTTTCTACCTAAATAATATACCTACACTACCTAATACACAAGATACTTACACTAAAAATAAAAAAATTGTTTAAAAAACAAAAAAACCGACTTCAAAAAACCTGCCTCTAAAAAGCAAGAAATAATATAGAAATCATTAGATACGCATTATCATTGTTATAATAAAACACGTCAATTGAAGTCGGGTGGGGCTTTTAGAATAAAAAAAGGAAGATGTACTCCATTCCAGCCCCACCCGACTTTAATAGACGTGTTTTATTATAACAATGATAATGCGTATCTAATGATTTGTATATTATTTCTAGCTTTTTAGAGGCAGGTTTTTTGAAGTCGGTTTTTTTGTTTTTTAAACAATTTTTTTTTAGAAATTCAAAAAACAAACAAAAAATTCATATGTTCCTCTACCAGTCAACAGATGGCCCTGACCTAAGTAAAATTAAATTAGTTCCACTATTGGTCAAGAGATGGCGCTGGCCTAAGAAAAAAAGTTCCACTATGGCCCAAGAGATGGTGCTGACCTAATACTGCAATTATAATTTTATTATTCTACAGCTCTGCAGTGTATTTATTATGATGGTACGGAAACCTCACTCTTGACCGGTTTTTTTTTATTTTGAGCTGTACTTAAAATAATAAACACCTAGAAGGAAAGTTCTCTACAAAGCGCACTGTCAAAAGTGAGACAACTAAAACAGCCAAAATGGCTCGCTCCGTTTCATTATTATGTATTCTGTGTCCGTTTTCAGATTTTTATTCTTCATTATTACATAATCAATGATTATTAATCATACCGAATAAGTACAAAACAGTTTCAATTTTCCTACATTTAGGAGATTACTTACTATAATAATATTATTGTTTACTTTATTGTTTATACATATATAATGTTTTAGTTTTAAGGTAAGTAGGTATCTATGGGCCATTGTTACCTGATTATAAATAAATATATAATAAATAAAAAATAAAAAAATATTTATTGAATTTTAGTAACGATATAAACCTGAAAACTAAGCCATTTTGGCTTAGTATTAGTTGCCTCACTTTGCATTCGAGGACACGACTTCTGGTGTTATTACTTATTCTAAGGTGCTGTATATAATGTGTTGCTTACTTCGCACAACGAAGAACAATTACGTCATTAGCTGTAGAGGTGGCATAAGAACAGCTCAACCTTAACCTGGGGTAATGTTTAACATGTAGGCATCTTATTTAAGGGTTGACATTAATTGCAATACTTTGTATATAGGTAGGTACCTACACAAATCCATATTTTATTAATATTATAAATGTGAAAGTAACTCTGTCTGCTACGTTTTCACGCCTAGACCGCTGGACCGATTTTGACGAAATTAGGTACGGATATTGGGACCTTGTGGAAGGACATATTATGCTACTTTTTATGCCACTGCCCTCTAATCTAACGAATTCTGGATGATGAAACCAACAGATCCCATATACAGGGTGTAACAAGACCTTCAACAAAGCCGAGGTCTACGTATTCTGCCCATCATCAGGACCATTTCTGTTCAAAATTATTACTGGGAAACCATTTTGATTTTTGGTGTCAAAAAAGCATTGCATGCATTACCTCGCAATGTGACGCGTACAACCGGCCGCGCCTGCGAGTGTATGCTACACAGCTGCGCGTGCGGCCGAGTTGAAAGGCAGCGTTTATGTGCGTGCTCATGAGATACATCAAGTGACGACGTTTTGAAGTCATTGTTTGTTACGAAATACTTAAAATTTTAATAATGTTTCTTTAGTCAAAAAGTAGGAAATAACAAATAAAACAAGATTTCATGAAAAAAAAAAATAAAAAAAAATTGACTTTGACCTTCAATAACCACGTAACTATTGGTTTCCCAGGTATAGTCCAAAAGACAAAAATGATCCTGATGATGGACGGAATACGTGGACTTCGGCTTCGTTGAAGGTTTTGTTACACCCGTTATTTTGTTTGTACTCAGTAAAGCTAAGAAATCATGCCTTTTTTATTATTAACATTGAACTATTGTCAGAAAACATTGACTATTGTCAAACTACGAAACATTTGTATCAATGCCCAAAATAAGTAACTAATATTTCATCTTTCGGCGCCTACGAAAATAATCAGTTTAACATAATACACACCGTTATTTTTTAAGTATATCTAAAAATGAAATGGGGATTTCAGACCACGTAAATGAACAACTTTTACTATCGGGCCAACCACGGAATCGCGAAAAAAAATCAGCTGTTCCATACATTATAGTCGAGTCGATGTTGTACTTTTCTATTGAACAGCTGATTTTTTTTTCGAGATTCCGTAGTAAAAGTTGTTCATTTACGTGGTCTGAAATCTCCATATTTTTTTAGATATAATTACTTAAAAAATATAAGTATTTGACTTGTTTACCTAAGAGACGATTTTGGTGATATTAAAAATTACTTAGTTCTGTTGTGTTTTACAGTTGTGGTAGCCCTGACGATAAATTACTACGCAGCGAAGACAAACCACAAACCACAGAACAAAACTTAAACTTGTCACGAGTCGAGCAGTAGTTTCAACAATGTTCAACATTTTGTGTAAATTCATGGAAATAATAATGATTTCCATGATTTTTATATTGCATACCATGTACAAATTCTGTTTTTCCAGTGAATTTAAGGGAGCACGTTTCTATTTCAATTATTTTATGATTATTTTTTCTATAGGCATGAGTTTATTACTCTTTTTACCTCTATTAGTGTTTAAAGGCAAAAATCTTCAGAATATTCAGTAAGTAATTTTATAACCCTGAAACTGAAGGTGCATTAAGTTATTTTCGTTTATTACCTACTTACTAAATAACTGCTTATTTTTTTTAGCAAAATTCTTGGAGTTTACGAATATTTGGGCAAAAAAGTTCTAGGTATAGAACTTACACTGCGGAATTCTAAAGTATTGGCTAAAGATCAAGCTGCTGTCATTATGGTTAATCATCAATCATCTTTAGAAACTATATGTGAGTAAGTAAGTAGGTAGTGTAAGCCATTGATATATCAAAACAAAGTTTAGATGCGTTACCCGCACTCCACAATGGCAAGACGAAAGTAAGGTAATTGCCCGACTTTCAATTAGTCAGACACAGGCTCGTGACACGTAAACACACATCACTCTCGTCAGACAGACACTAAAAAACCGTGACATTCTGATCAAAAATGCCTTCCTGCGTCTATAAACGATGTGCAAATTATACAGCAACAGTCAGAGATCGGAAAAATGATTTATTTCACACGTAAGTACTGTATTTAACCGTAAAATGTATTTTCGTATTTTGTATTACTCTAATCGGCCATTTTTTACAAAGAGCGAGACGCGCCAATGAGCATGCAGCGTATCAGACGAAACTTATGATGTCTGTTTATCTCTTTCTAACGACAGGGATTCCGTATGGTGGCGTTCATTTTTGTCCCACTATTGATGTAATACGTAAATGTGTGTATCTGCAGTACCTGTCGCTGTTTTAAATTGCATGATGTTGGCGCATAACGCATCTAAACTTTGTTTTGATATATCAATGGTGTAAGCTCGTTAGACCTTACCAAAATGTATATTTCAAGGTCACACTTATACTTTAACTTTCTATACAGATCCCGGCAAACATCTTGACGAACTTTCGACGGTGTGGGGATAAGTTCGCGCATGTGCACTTGCGAGCGACTAATAGCCTCGAGACCCTTGTAGGCACCTCACAGCTACGCATGCCCAAATACGCGTTCTGCGCAAGCGCAATCCCCACCCGATTTCAAAATGTTTGCCGGCTACTATACTTACATAATATTAACCACACCTACCTGCCTAGCATGACCGATTTATATCGCGTGATATAAGCGTTTTATCACGTTTAACTCTCAAAAAGACAAAGGAATTTGACAGTTGAGTGTCGATAAAATGCTATATCACGCGATATAAATCGGTCATGCTAGGCAGGCAGCCCCCCTAGCATGACCAGCCTGCCTAGCATGACCGATTTATATCGCGTGATATAGCGTTATATCACGTTTAACTGTCAAAAAGACAAAGGAGTTTGACAGTTGAGTGTCGATAAAATGCTATATCACGCGATATAAATCGGTCATGCTAGGCAGGCACCATTAAAACGATTTATATCGCGTGGTGATATGGTATTTTATCGACACTCAACTGTCAAAATCTATTGTCTTTTGCAGTTAAACGTGATAAAAGCGCAATATCACGCAGGCGAGGGCGTAAACTCAGCCGAGCGTGCAATAAGCATGAGCTCACGAGTTTCATACGACGTTTTTCAACACATTTGCGAGGAAAAAAACAAAGTAATTTTCAACACACTTGCTCGTAAAGTGAGCCCTAATCCATCGCTTTTATTGCCATAAACCGAGCTATAACAAACGCGTGCAATAATATATAAAACACTAGTTCGTAAAAGAATTAACCCTACAAAGTTAAATTAGTACCTTACTGCAAGTTCTATGCGAGTAAACAGAGCATTCCCAATTTAGCCGGGTAATACAGTTATTTTTTTAGTAACAACAAAGAGGTTTTATGCTGCTGAAAATTCATATACATTTTTGGAATAAATAAATGTGTAAGACCTTAACTAAGTCAAATAAATATATATTAGTATCAAATTATTCATAATTCACAATATTTTGTTATAAAATATTAAAATATTTGTTTTGAAGTATTAGTAGTAGGCTGTATGCTCCTCACCCCTTTGTTCGCAAAAAATTCTTGCGTTGGGCGTTTGAAAAAAAACAAAAAAAACATGCGCGCCTTTTCCCATAATTATCATATTTTGTTTTTGTCGTATTTGTTGCTGTGTGATAAATTACTTTGTTTTTTCCTCGCAAATGTGTTGAAAAACGTCGTATGAAACTCGTGAGCTCTTGCTTATTGCACACTCGGCTGAGTTACACCCTCGCCTGCGGCTCGGGCTGCAACCCACAGCCTTGTGTGCAATGAGCAACCTAAGTTAACTTGTCTCATAATGTACTATTACCACACAGCATTAGATACGACAAAAACAAAATATGATAATTATGGGAAAAGGCAGGCAGGTTTTTTTTTGTTTTTTTTTTCACACGCCCAACGCAAGAATATTTTCGAACAAAAGGGTGAGTGAACATACAGACAACTTCAAAGTTATAATTTTAAGTGATAAAATGCAAATATTTTAATATTTTATAACAAAATATTGTGAATTATGAATAATTTGATAATAATAAATATATTTTTAACTTAATTAAGGACTTACACATTTATTTATTCCAAAAATGTATTTGAATTTTCAGCAGCATAAAACCTCTTTGTTGTTACTAAAAAAATAACTGTATTACCCGGCTAAATTGGGAATGCTCTGTTTACTCGCATAGAACTTGCAGTAAGGTACTAATTTATCTTTGTAGGGTTAATTCTAGTACGTACTAGTGTTTTATATATTATTGCACGCGTTTGTTATAGCTCGGTTTATGGCCCTAAAAGCGATGTATTAGAGCTCACTTTACGAGCAAGTGTGTTGAAAAGTATTTTTTAATTTTAGCTCATTGACTAAAAACCAAAAATATATAATTTAATAAAAAAACACTTTTGAAACGGACTAAAAAGTATTACAGTGCATATGAACAGTTTTGACTTCTGTAGTCGACAGTAGAAATCAGCAGGCTTACGCAACAGCACCATCGCGATCGTTTCGTGATCGTCAATTTGACATTACAACGTTAACGACGACCATGGCTTTACAATACATGAGTGTCGTTATTTCTTTATTTCTATCGTTATTTCACATGCTAGTGCCCGTGTGCGTGGTTCTAAAAAATATCATAGTTTCGTTTATGGTTCATGTAGGGTAACCACGTAAGTGGCACTCAGAGTACCTATATTTATTAGTCTTTGAAAATAGGTCCTCGGCTATTTTTCTTTTCGAATAATTTGCATAAAGATCAAAAATGTTCTCCTCTTTGCGTTCAATATTTATTTCTCACTAAGTACCTATATCGCAATACCTATAAAGTGTTTTTAAGCTAACAAATTACGAAATACTCTATATAATCTGAAAAAATAAGTGTTATAGGTATATAAGTCGTTTTACACATTTTAATTAAAATGTGTAGGAAAACTTTCCATTCGATACTTCTTATAAAAAATTAATACTCGCTTAAAATTTAAAGTATCGTATTTTTCATAGTCACCCTATATTTTTGACTTACAAGATTACTCTAACTCTATGGTTATGACATAGCCAAGACAAAACACACCATTCACGCAACGACATAAAGAGCTACAACCAAATGGATTGTCGTAAACTTTAATCTTTAAGCCGAAACAATGCAAATATTGTTTTAAATCAAAGGAACCATATTACATTAAATATAGAGACATTCATAAGATTCTGAAAAATGTCGTAGCGTGTATGTCTACTTAAATCTTCGTGGCCTCCTCCGTCATAGACAACATGTGGGAGTGGTCAGTCGCAAGTGCTTACGCAAATGCACAATTTTGACAACGATTTCGTAAAAGATCACGAATTCCACAGATTATAAATACCACTATCCAAAACCTTGTAGTTATCGTCAAAATGTGACCCTTATTGCGTATTTTTCCCTCAATGTATGGTATTCATTCATGACTTGGGGGTTTTTATTAATTAATTAGGGAATTTTGCAGTTCATTTCGTACTTTTCCCTTAAGGTGGCTACCCCACCGAAAATGGCGCCCTCAGAAGTTTTTATTTATTAAGTTATTAGTAGAAAAAGATTTAAATAATCTTTAACGTGGAAGCTTTAGGACCCATGTTCTAGTATTTTTAGAAGGTATCACTACATTCCCTCATAGTCATTCGCGAAGTAGATAGCAGATATGTAAAAAACGGCCACTTTTAGCAGTTTAAGCAGTTAATCATACCCTCTAAAATTACTAGACTGTGGGCCCTAAAAATTCCACGTAAAACATTATTAAAATCGTGTATTAGAATTATAATATGAAATAAAATTCACCACGGCGGCGCCACTTTCGCTCAGGGTGCCACCTTAATGTATGGTATTCATTAATAACTTGGGGGTTTTAATAGGGAATTTTGAATTTTGACAAACAGGAATTATCAACATTATGGGTACCTACATAATAGATACCTAGAGAACTTTATTACCTCTATAATAGCACAGATAATATTATAATACTAATAATAGGCATATTTTGTCACCGTTCGCCCTTTTACCAATAATCGCATATTGCAGAAAGGACCTTAGTCCATTTAAATTTACTTTAGGGAATTAAGTAAAAACTTTTTAATTTTATAATAACAAATTTTGATGGACTGTATTAACACACACTGTACCTATGTATTATGATTCAGTTCGGCTATGGTTATGGTACGTTCCGTTTAACAAAGTTTGTTTTTATATTTTGTTATAAAAACAAACTTTGTTGTTTTTTAACCGACTTCCAAAAAAGGAGGAGGTTCTATGAAGACGGCTGGACCGATTGAAATGCTTCAAACGTTATTACATTAGGTACACTCCCAAGTTGGTCCCATTTTTTGAAATTTGGAAATCGGTTCAGTACTTTTCAAGTAATTTTGAAAAAAGCACGAAAATAGTATGATTTTGTGTGAATTACCTCGATGATTGGTCGTATTACTTCTTTGTTTATGAACTGAATAAAATAATTATTTTTTTGTTGGAAGAGGGATATTTTAAGTGTAGTTTTTTAACCGACTTAAAAAAGGAGGTTCTCAGTTTGACCCGTATTTAAGTATGTTTCTCCGCGATTATCTTACGTTTGGCTGAGCCGATTTTTCTACATATATAATATACCCTACCTACAAGATATCTACACTAAAAATAAAAAATTGTTAAAAAAAACAAAAAACCGACTTCAAAAAACCTACCTATAAAAACCAAGAAATAATATTCGTAATAATAAAAATAGGTCTATTGAAGTCGGGTGGGGCTTTTAGAATAAAAAAAAGGAATTTGTACTCCAGCGACTCCGACTTCAATAGACGTATTTTTATTATTACGAATATTATTTCTTGGTTTTTATAGGTAGGTTTTTAAGTCGGTTTTTTGTTTTTATAACATTAAGTTGACTTATGCCCTTTCTGCAATATGCGATTCTTATTTTAACATTTTAGTGTTCAGAATATCTCAAGCTCTCCTGTAAAATATGTCTGGAATAAGATACAAGTAGGTATCCAAGATAATTTGGTTTAGGGCAGCCGAGCTGTCATACCTTTTTTATTTTTAAATTTGAGATTTAGGATTCTCAATGTTTGTATACAATACTAAATAACATACCTAAGTACTATCCCAGCAAATTATACCACACAGATTTGTAATGAAACGTTTTATTCATGTAATACAAAATTAATCGATATAAACTACTTTCTTTCAAAAAATTTCACAATGTACCTCTTCAATACCTTGTATTGTACTTATACAAGATTTTTGGTATACATTTTACAAGAGTTTCTTCTTCGGCGCTATTAAACTCACTTTTTCGTAGGATTATGCGATTTAATTGATAAATTATACGTAGGTATGCCGCTTTGGAGCATAAATCTTTTGTATCTATATTAATTGATACTTCTTTATTAATAAAATGTTTTTTCCTGTCTCTGCATTTGTAAGCGCTTTAATCACAAATCATTCTCATAAATTTTCGAGCTGAAACAACAAACATATAATTAAAACTTTACTTAAATAATAATTTTCAAAACTTGTTTGAAGCTGACATTTGCACCTGGTTGACACCAAATTGTCACTTTTGCGATGCAAAGACAAAAAGTCTATGTGGTCGTTCGTCGTTATCTTTACTTTGCGAATGTGCCTTTGCGTACCAATTTGACAGGCGGTGTCAGTTATTCATAGTGAAATAAAAATTCGCGGTATAAGTTCTTAGTTGCTAGATAGAGCAACGAAAAACGCGGATAGAAAGCTTGACTCGCTGACTATATCTTACACTGTTTTACGATCACGATCACGACGGTCGTCAAATTGTGCTGTTGCGTAAGCCTACAGATTGTCTAATTTAATTCCAAATCTTTATCTATAGTGCTTATAACAGTGTCTCATGTCTCCTTTTTAGTGATCACGTTGATGTGGCGAAATATATTAAAGAAAATAATTATTATTTCAAAGAAAGAATTACTCTACATTTTCCCGTATGGACCAGCCCAATACCTGTTGGGTACAATGTTTGTAAGGCGGAATAAAGGGGGATATGAAGACTTGGACAGAGTTGCAAAAGAAGTGGTCAAACAGAAGGTATTGGTCCAATCAACACAGTTTGTCGCAGAGTCGAGCCGTCGCATTTTCTAGTTGTTGCAGTGGCGTTATACCTATCAGAGTTAAGTAGATAGGTACAGTCGAGTTCATTAATATGTTAGCACTTTTGACAGCTCATCAACCTTATGGCTTTATAATAAAGGTCAACGGCCTGTCAAAAATGCCAATATATTTTTATTTTATTTTATTTATTTCATGGAAAACCAGCAGCTGTACAAATAAGTGTAGAAAAAGCGTAAGAAACAATAATCTGATTGTAGCTTATCGCTTATAGTAACAATATAGAATTTTACAAACAATAATTTTATGTACCCATCTAAACAAAATAAAAGTACTTAATGCTATGTGCACATAGCATTATTACCTTACCAGCATGAGCTTTTAATCAGTAAATAGATGTTCAATAAGTTTTCGCTTCGAATCTAAACTGCAATTAAATACGTCGATATCAAGCTCACACCCACCCAACACCACGTTTAGGCTTTAAGTACCTAGGAATAAAACTATTTTGCCTATAGTTGAGTTGGTCAACGCTAATGGAACTGCAATGGGCCAGTAATGCCTCATAGACCTTGATGGCACGGTTAACGATAATTTTGCTAGAAGATCAGGACAGTCGATGGCGCCATTTATTATCTTGAGAATATACATAATATCGGCTATTTTTCTTCGCGTTACTAAAGGTTGATTTTTGCAAAGACTCGGCTGAATTGTAAGGTATCCTCATTTTAAAGCACAAGGATTTCATAAACTTCTTGTCGACTCCTTCAATTCTATCTATGTGATATCTGGAATTCCAGATTTGGGAGGCATAATCAAGTTGGCTTCGTACGTATGCACAGTATAAGATTTTTATAGTTTTAAGTTGAGTTCACTTTGAGATACGCATTATAAAACCGAGTGACAGTGGCTTTAGTGATAATTGCATCAACGTGTGAGTCGAACATGAGCCTGGAACCATGGATCACTCCCAAATCACGCATCACATTCAATCTCTGAAGGCTGTGGCTAGACAAGGTGTAGGTTGCATTAATAACGTTGGTCTTTCGTGTGTAAGCTACAGAGAAGCATTTAGAAGGATTAAGATCCAGCTTATTGAGATTAAAATATCACTGATCACTGAGACCATCTAGATCAGACTGCAGAGCTATTAAGTCTTCGGCTGTATTTATTTTGGCATGTACCTATATCTTCATGTCGTCCGCGAAACATAGCAAGTGTGAAAATTTAAAGCAGCATCCAATGTTGTTAACAAAAACATTGAAGAGGAGTGGTCCCAGTAATGAACCCTGAGGCACGCCACTAGGTATAACTACCCAGCCTGAAATGTTGGGACCTATTGTTGTCTCTCACCTAATAATTAATTAGTTAATGAACTCGACTGTACCTACTTGGTACTATTATATATTCTGTGCTACTTGTACTATTTTGTATTCTGTTTATGTTTATGTACAACGGGATAGTCCTTGGCCTACCTGATGTTAACTGACGATAAGGCCAAAGGTGAAAGCGCACTACACACGGAAAACCTCTAACTGCCGTAATACAAATTACCTATCTCACCATCAGGGGCGTAGCCAAGGGTGGGTAGGGGGGCAGCTGCCCCCCCCCTAGAGGTTAAAAAATGTAGCCAACTGCAAAGTAACCAAAGTTCTAAGGCCGTGCAACTTGCTTTTCCGATAAATCCTTCATCCCAAAACTTGAATAATTTTACTAGGTTCTCTTGACTGTACATACAATTCATATTTTTGTTTTCTCATCCTCTTTAATATTAACTTCCCCCCCCCTGGGCCATGGGCTGGCGACGCTCTTGCTTACCAATACCACCACCATCTTACCTATCTAACCGTCTGACGCCATAACAACAGTTTTAGGTAAGATGGTGGTAGCTACAGATACCGGCACATAACTTGGCAAGACAATGATGAGACAAAAGATGCGCATCAGCTACAAACATTAAACTCTGCGCCACAGAATATATAATAGTACTAACGTACAGAAGTCGGTCCCCGCGAGGACCATCAAATAATAAGCTACTCTCGCTGCACGGCAATAAAGTATAATTTCAAACTGCACAACGCTGCGTGGATAAAATTATATGCACCTACGAAGAAGAAAGAGAGGCGTCTCTTTCTGTCGCATAGCTCTGTCTCAACCGACACATTTCGGGGTTGCTACTCGCTAGTTACTGATATCATAGAAAACATTAGTTATGCCCATGAATAAACAATGAAATTACTAATAGGTACCTACTTATAAAATAAAATAAATCTACCTAATAGGTGAGCTGAGCATATTTAAAGAGCATAAATAATAAGTATTTCTAAGTAGTTAGAGAAGCTCGATGGCGCAGTGGTATAGCGCCTGGCCCAACGATTGCGGAGGTTAAGCAACTTTTGCAAGGGTCGGTTATGGGATGGGTGAAAAAAAAATTGTATTTTTTAGCTTTTTTCTTTACTGGTGCCATATTTCGAACTTCGATACAACTAAGTATGTAAATATGTATACAAAAAGTATAATAAACTTTGGTAGGTAGGTAGGTACGTTAGTAATTAAGTATCAAAAACGAAGTGCATGCAGTTTTGCATTCGGCGCTTGACTGACTCGTTTCGTTGGTGACGTTCACGCGCTGCGCTCTCGTCGCTTGCACACGCCGCGCGTTTCGGTCGGCGCGGTGATATCCCTCGACAATGGCCCTCTTGGAGTGGGCCGCGAGCAGTAGGCTAATATAAAAGTTTAAGCGCGGAGTGATCATATTTGTCTTGCTAAGTTATGTACCGGCAACCGGCACCGATATAGCCAGTCGGATTTGAAATAAGTCCTACCACCAACCACCAACCAAACCGAGTACAAATTGTACCCCGCTCCTGCCTGCCTAGCTGCTGCTAACTGTAAAAAAGACAAAGGAGTTTGACAGTTGAGTGTCAATAAAATGCTATATCACGCGATATAATTCGGTCATGCTAGGCAGGCTGGGAATTGAACCCGGGACCACAGGGTCTTACACGAGTGGGCGAACCGCTAGCTGTTAGACCACACTACACACACCTACGTATTACTATTTGTGAAGAAAGAAATAAAAAAATATTATTTATTATTTTTCCAGGCAAAAGCGTTTATTATGCCAGAGGGGACAAGGAATCATGTGAATGGAACTATGTTGCCATTCAAGAAAGGCGCCTTTTATTTGGCAATAAAGGCGCAAGTGCCAATCATACCTGTGGCAATATCGCCATTTTGTTTCATCGACTACGATGCACCGTCATTTGAGAAACGTGAGTTTCTTTCTCGTAATATACGTCAATGGTTCCTTTGTATATTTCATGAATATAAGTAGGTAAATATGAGAAATGACACATCCTATTAAAATTTATTAAATGTTAATAAATACTTAGGTACCTAGATGTGCAGTAGCATATTCTTTTAAAAACCTTTTGAAGATTAACCCCAGGTCCCCAGCTCTAAGGAATCAAAACTACAAAATAAAATATTTTTAAGGATATGTAAGTATTAGTTTTTTCAAATTTATATGTGTTCATCAAATTATTATAATAAGTCTATGGTGTTCATACGACAGATGTTTCGTGACAAAATATTAAAAAATTAAAATAGTAACTATTTACCCCACTAGATGGCGTTCATGGAATAGAGAGGAGTGTCAAAATTGGCTTTTCAAAATAAACGGCCAGGGGCCGTATTATGACCTCTTATTTCCTGGCAGTTTTCTGACTGGCTATCAATCTATCTCTTTTATTTGCTATACAGCGAGAAAGAGATGTAACTATAGCTATTCATAAACCTGGCAAGTTTTAAGAGGTTGTAATACCCCCACTGTACCAAATCCAAAGAGGCAAGTAAGCGCTCGCTGGCTGACATCTGCCCAAAGAGAAACATTTTAGGGTTACATCTGCCTGCCTACATGAGTACTCTTCGAAAAAAAAAACACATCGACACATAATTTTTTATCAACGCCACCTATTGAGCCTAAAGTTTTTTGTCATTTTGAAAAGCGCTCATTCAATTTTTAGAAAAAGTTTAAAAACCATGACAAACTGACGATTACGTAGTATAGTTACGTAAGTGGTTTTTCTTCTATTTCAGCTCGGATTACAATGCAAGTTTTAGATGAAGTGCCGACAGCAGGGTTGACTTTAGAAGATTTACCCGAACTGAAGGAAAGGGTGCGGCTACAACTATGGGAAGCGTACCAAAAACTGTACCACGAATGTATGGATAACAAAGACAAACAAGACAGCGAATATGATAGTAATGGCTTTGTGATAGCCGAATAAATAAAATTATTTACTTATCACGGGAGCTCTGAGGAGAGTAAACTCCCGATGACGTGAGGGCCCTGTAAGCCTCAAAGTGGAGCCCTCATCTTAATTATTTTTTCCTCGCTAAGAACATAATGTATCGAAAATTCACATGTCCAGATTGAAGCTAAGGTTCTATAGTTTACAAACAATAACCTCAGTAAAATATTGTTCGTTGTAGTTGTAGTTGCTACTACTACAACTGCAAAAAAATAGTAGATTATACAACAAGTGGAAAAAGACTTATATCTTGACTGCAAGAAAACAAATAGCAGTACATACTGTAACAGTTCAAAACTGAACATGTTATTTTTATCTCAAATATTACTTAAATTGTAAAGAAAAGAAATATATTAAAGGAAGGTCGTCACTGACCTTGTTCTCAGGAACTTATGGGCATTTGATTATGCAGCACACAATCCTAGCACACAATTGGCTTCAATCATATCTTCATGAGAGAAAACAATATGTTGTCATAACAAAATTGGACGAGAAATAACACAGAATCTAGTTACAATTCAGAAATGAAAATAAACGGTGAAGGCGTTCCGCAGGGGAGTATCTCAGGGCCGTTGCTCTTTCTTATATATATAAACGATCTGTCTAGTATCACAAAATATGATTGCGTTCTTTTTGCTGACGACATCTCAGTTATTATTCCATGTGATGACATAAAAGAATATAATAATGAATTAAATAAGACTGTAAAAGAAATAATACTTTGGCTAAGACGTAACAATTTAAAGATAAATATTGACAAGTCAAATTACATACAATTTAGAAACTATCAAGGAAAAAAACTAACATTAAAATTACATACGAGAATAAAACGCTAAAAGAGACTAGTAATGTTAAATTTTTGGGTATTACTCTAGACGAACACTTGACATGGTATAAAAATTTAGACAATATATGCAACAAAATCTATCCAATTTCTTATGCTCTATGGAGACTGGCAAAAACTGCCGGAAAGAAAACAGCCGTCCAAGCCTATCATGGTTACGTTAGTTCAGTTCTAAGATACGGTATTCTTTTGTGGGGAAATTCTTGCAATATAAATAAGGTGCTCATTGCTCAAAAAGCTTGCATCAGAGCCATATGTGATGTAGACAATATGGTATCATGCAGGCCACTGTTTAAAAATCTAAATCTGCTTACTGTCCCTTGTTTATACATCTTAGAAATATGTATTTTTGTTAAAAGTCATCCGGATTTATTTACAAGAAATGATAAAATAATTCGTAAATTTCCTACAAGGTATCCAAATAAATTCAGATTACCAATGATGAGAACGAAACTCAGATCAAGGAGCTGTTATTCCATGGCTATCAAAATATTTAACAATATTCCTGATAACTTTAGAGATCTGCCTCTAAATCAATTTAAATCTATATTAAAGACATGGCTAGTGAAAAACTGTTTTTATACGATGACTGAATTTTTTAATTTTAAGTGCTAATAATTTTATAATATTTGACTTGTAAATTTAAATGATATTAATGTTGACATACTATATTTATCACTATTATATTTTGCATGCCAGCTCCTGGTGAATGTGATGTGACAATATGAAATATATTAAGACCATTATGTACCGCATTCTAGCAAATAAGGGCTGCATTATTTTGTGGGATGAAAGCTAACTAGATTTGCTAGTATTATTATACAATGTTGATTTTAGATGAGTATTCACTTAGCTTTGTGTCTTTTTGGGGCGATTTGTCAGATCCTCGCGGGGGGTTTAGGTAGAAAAGTCTAACCATGTAGCTGGTTAGATGGGTTTCTGTTTTAAAGATACCTAGATAGTCACATAAATGTAGCAAACGTGGTATAGTTGGCCGGATTTCCGCTCCAATAAAGAAAGTTGAGGATCTAATCCCGCCGGCCCGCTGATATCCCTAGTGTTTGTTATATTTATTCCTTATGTAGGGCCTTGGTCGTCCCTTCCCACTCGGCCAAGGGTTCGTCAAAGGTTGCTAGGAAATTAGGGAGTGCCACTCAAACTGTACAGAATTGGGCGACGGGATGATGGTAAGCATCTCAAGAATGCATAGGAAATTCTAAATTTAGACGCAATTAGGCAGGTATATTCATTAAAAAGGTAGGAATATTATTATGTGAATTGAGCAAAAGTAAGTGGTTAGCATTTCAAGAAGGTGGGGTATTCTTTGAAGTGAGATCTGTGTGGGCGTCGATGATGTCGGAAAACATCATGACAGTTGCATAGGAATTCGAAAATTTAGTAGCTGTTAGGCAGTTAAGTTCACTAGGTAAGGTTCCATGTCTTAAGGTAACAAAAATCCATAGGTATGTGCCTTAACAAGTATCCATAGGTAGGTGCCTTAACAAGAATCCATAAGTAAGCGCCTTAACAAGAATCCATTTAGACTATAGCTCGGTGTAGTGAATATTCACCATGTAGCATTAATTGTGTTGGCTTTACAAGTTTCGGTGAGTACATATTAAATAATTACTTCAGTGAGTGGATAGTGAATGTTGAATTATTACTACTTAAAGAAGAAAGTTCCTTTATCTTTGAATTGGATTGGTTTTATGATGATTTTGCGTGTAGACTACTGCGGTCCGTCGAGTAGTTAGAGCTGTGCGTTGATAAATCAGTCAGTCTTCTTTTTAACCTACTTCCAAAAAAGGAGGAGGTTCTCTGTTCGTCTGTATATTTGTTTTTTTTTTGTATATGTCCACCGATTACTCGAAGACGGCTGAACCGATTGAAATGATTCAAACGTTATTACATTAGCTAAACTCCCAAGTTGGTCCCATTCCCAAAATTTGGAAATCGGTTCAGTACTTTTTTTTTTTTTTTTTTTTTTTTTCAAGTAATCTTGAAAAAAAGCACGAAAATAGTATGATTTTGTGTGAACTACCTCGATGATCAGTCGTATTACTTCTTTGTTTATGAACTAAATAAGATAATTATTCTTTTGTTGTAAAAAGGGATATCTTAAGTGTAATTCTTTAACCGACTTAAAAAAGGAGGTTCTCTGTTTGACCCGTATGTATACTTATATGTTTCTCCGCGATTAACTCACGTTTGGCTGAGCCGATTTTTTACCTACACAACCTAATACAGAAGGTACCTACACTAAAAATTAAAAAAAAAAAATTGTTTAAAAAACAAAAAACCGACTTCAAAAAACCTACCTCTAAAAAGCAAGAAATAATATTCGCAATAATAAAAACACGTCTATTGAAGTCGGGTGGGGCTGGAGTCAAATTCGTTTTTTTTTATTCTAAAAGCCCCACCCGATTTCAATAGAAGTGTTTTTATTATTGCGAATATTATTTCTTGCTTTTTAGAGGTAGGTTTTTTGTTTTTTTTATACAGGGTTATTTTTAAAACACTAACAACCTCGCAGGAGTAGATTTCTAACATCATGAACAACAACGTTTGTTCTAAGACTTTTCCGAAAACAGACAAAAATTATTTATTAATAATAATTGGTGTTTTACAAATACCCCTGTATAGTGTACTAAGCCTGTTATTATTCTAGACGCTGGGTGATGCAGACTTAGGAGTTTTATACCTCTTTCCTCTCTTATTTTGAAAATGGAACGTTTCATTATTCATGAGGAGGTCATTTAGATTACCTGAGATTGACCTGAACAGGAAAGCGAACTATCCCATTTTTTGTTATCATCATGCATTGATGTAACAAAAATAATATTATTGTAGCAAAATATATTTATCAATAAGTTCATTATAATGTTTAGATATTCAATATCAGTGGCTAACATATTATAAATGAATTGTTGCTTTGATTTTTGCTCAGGCGTATGAAAAAGTTAAAGAAAAGAAATTGCATTCCATATCGAAAGGCGTTTGTTTTGCTGTTAAAATTAGAATAGTAGATTATACAACAAGTGAAAAAAGAGGAAATTTAGTTCGAGGGATACAAAGGACCGAGATGTTTTTTTTTCACGAGTTGTGTACTCTATTTTTTACCATTGACTGCGAGAAAACAAATAGCAGTAGGTACTTAATACCTATATAATAGTTATATCACATTTTTATTATTTAGGAGGTAATCAGTCATATTTAAAAATTAGAAAATAGTGAAACTAGAAGTTTTCCAATGACATAAAACAACCACGCTAAGAGGGAAATTACATGATCAGTTTGGCATCAGTCCATTTCATCAGTTTGTATAGACTTTGAATTTTTACAGACTGAAGATCTTACCAGACTGATGGAATGGACTGATGCAAGACAGAACATCTAATCTCCCTCTAATATATAGAAAAGAATCCAAAGATGAGACACTAAAAAGGACCTAATAAATTTGGCGGGATTTTTTAGAAAAGAACCCAAAAATAAGAAGATAGGAGATAGATAGAAGATAGAACCTAAATAAAATTGGCGGGTTTTTTTTTATTTATTTGTATGACTATGGCTTTATCTATGGAATAGCTCCATACTTTCAGCACGTTTTTTTTTTCTACATAATTCATACGATGCGCGCTTGTTCCAAATTCAAAATATTTTTATTCACTCGGTGAATAAAACAGCGTTTTATTCACTCTTATCGTTGAATTAAACGCTTTTTTTTGAGTGGCGATGGTAAAAATAATATTTCGATGTTGAATAGGTACCTTTTATTTTTAACACGTTTTTTTAGGTTGCTTTCGCGTTTGTTTGTTTGTCCGCAAAGTTTGCGAACGATTTTATACTAGCTTCCCGATGAGCTAGAGACTTGAAACTTTAAACATAGGTTAGATCTTGAAGGCAATGCAATATAATGGTGTCATTAAGCTAAACTGATGATGAAGCCGGTAGAAGTCCAGGAAATCTATGTCATATATCATTTTGTAAAATTTATCATCCATAGTGTCTCTAGCAAGCGCCCCACTTTTAGGTTTAAAATTTCTATAGGTATAGGGTTATAAATATTTACAGAAGAATTTATTTTGTTACTTTTTAGTCTGTTTTTACTAATCCGTTTTAATGTTTTTAGTCCAATCTTTTGGTAATAATTTAGTCCGTTTTAAAAACGTGTTTTTAAAAAAGATTTTGTCTGTCAAATTATCGTACTTTATTACGATTTGGCATTCTCTGGAGAGATGAAAACTATTTCATACTATTTAAACGAAGAAAATTCGAAAGTGAATATTAAACTGTTTATTTTGTATGTAAGGTACACTAAACTTCGTATAGGTAACAAAAACTGGGATAGGTCACTTTCCTGTCCGGCCTGGGTAAATTTTGTATAGGCCGAGTGCGATTTTATTGGTTGATTAAGTATCTATTAATTTTCATACTTTTAATTATTTTCTCTTAATTCTGATTGTTAAGTAGTTTAGGTACCTACCTACCTTAAAGAGCAAGGAAGTGTTTCCATTTTGTTCTATGAATAATGTGGTGCTAAATAAACAATGTTTTTGTGTAAGAATTTGTTTGCTTTAATTTTTCTGTCAGGCGTTTTCAATACAAAGTTGGTCTCAACGACCGACCCACAGTGGGGTATTTGACATGAAAATCCGGACAATATTATTTTTTATTTTATCTTGTTTGTTGGAACAAATAGTGAAAAATATGACAAAATATATTATTTTACACTGATTTTGTTCAAAAGGAAAAAACGGAACCCTAGCCCTTAACCCTTACCTAGTAATTCGACATATTGAAATTAACACAAGTAGAATAGAATGACAATGTATGAGATTGACAGGAGCTACGCGTTAGCTTATGTCATTCCCAATACATTGTTATTTTATTCTACTAGCGTTAGTTTTAGTAGAATGGCCATTTGAGTAGGGTGTAGATCTTAATTCTTAAACATTTTTGGCCATGTCACTCATTCATAATGGCTGTGTGCTAATGTGGTGCTAATTGGCACACATTGCCCGCAGCGCATCAGGTATAGTATATACAATGCCTAGGCAAAGTATAAAATGAATGATATTTCATACGTTGCCTGATAGTTTCAGGCATTGTATCATTGCAGGATTATACACATTACTACTTATAAATTATACAATAGGTACCAATAAATTATATAAAAGTAATATTATTATGTAAAAAATCATCATCACGAATCATCATCATCGCCGTATTTTATTTTTACAGGCTCCATTTCTTCTCTCTTATTACACTTTTGCGTGCCCGACAGGGTCCATAATGCTCTTAATTATAAAAATGTACCATCCTCTGTAACATTATGGTTGCAAATAAAGAATTGAGTATTGAGTATAGTCTGCCCTCAACGCGCAGACAGTGTACCAGCAGACGTATCGATGCAGGAAAACTGTCTTGTAGCCAACGTTTATGTACCTGATACGTTACAAGTGGACTTGTGGTTGATTGTCAATCTACCACAAGTCCACTTGTATCGGATCGCAGTTACTTGTGGTTAATTGTCAATCTACCACAAGTGGACCTGTGGTAGATTGACAATCAACCACAAGTCCACTTGTATCGGATGTCCACCCATCGCGGATGTAGTCGCGGGCGGAAACTAGTTAAAAATAAATGTGGACTACATTTTTATAAATATCCCAAAAGTAAGTACCTACTATAATGTTTAAATGTTTTGAAAATAATACTATTACCTCGAAAAAAAGCTAAGACACCCATTACACACTCAATCAGATTGACAAAGATTGATTGTGTAACGTCGTTTCAATCTGGCGTGGTTTTGTTTCAATCTGGCGTGGTTTTTTGTCAATCTGGCTTAGGGTTGGCACCTTTTTTTCGAGGTAATATTATTATTTTCAAAACATTTAAACATTATAGTAGGTACTTACATTTGGGATATTTATAAAAATGTAGTCCACATTTATTTTTTAACTAGCTTCCGCCCGCGACTACATCCGCGTGGGTGGACATTTGAAAAATCGCTAAAAAACAAACATACAAACGAACAGAGAACTTGCAGTCTGCTTATCGCAATCTACTGCTATCCGATACATGAATTTTTTGAAGGCTGAACTGATTTAGATGAAATTTAGCGCACAGTTTATTAGCCTAGATTAAAACATAGGATACTTTTGATCTCGGACTTGATTTGATTTCGGATTTGATTTGGACATGGACAAACAATCTCCTGCTTTTTTGAAGTCGGTTCAAAATATTGGATATTAACTGCGATCCAATATTTTTAACCGACTTCAAAAAGCAGGAGATTGTTTCTCTGTTCGTCTGTAAATTCGTTTTTAAGGCTGAACTGATTTAGATGAAATTCGGCAAACAGTTTATAGTTTGGATTAAAACTTATATTTATTTTTAACCTCACATTTATTTTTAACTAGTTTCCACTGATTACTGATTTAGATAACTGATTTGGATGAAATTTGGCACTCAGATAGATCATAGCTTGGTAATGTAGTATTGTAATTATCAAAATTAAGTATATTGTTGTCTTTGTCTTGGTTAATGTTGTGTAAGCTTTTATTAGGCTAACATATAAGGTCTTTTGTTTTTGAATGATTTTTTTATAATAAATTGTATATGTTAAGCTGTTAGCTTACCTATTAAATAAAAATAAAAAAATAAAAAAATATTTGATTTTACACACACACAGCGCCATCTAACCCTTAACTAATCAAGGCATAAGATGGGTGTAAGACAACTGATTTTACTAGGTACCTACGTACTACTTACTTTTCGAAATAGATAGGTACTTATTATACGCAGAACGTCACAGAAATTAAAATTAATCATTTCAATTTCATCCGGGAATCGAACCCTGGATCTCTTGCGTGGTAGACTAGCATGTTGAATACTGCACCACTCAGGTCATCGATCGATATCACGCGAAAATTGATGCAAAAAAGTTGGCAACCCTACCAAAAACCACCGTGGATTGCTTGCTGGATTGACCGTGTAACGTCGCATCAAAAACCAGATTGATGTGAAACTAGAAATATGTGTGTGTTATGGCCGCCTAAGAATATGGCGGAGCCAGAAGAGAGTTGTCCAGGTTTGGAAGTCGAGACTCATTGTATATGGCGGGGAGGGGCCCGTACCTAGCTGGCAATAACACAATTGTATACTTTATAATTGACAAATAACAATTAGAACAATTATTTAGTAGCGATGATAGATTTTCTATACTTTGGTTCTATGCAACTATAACTCCTAAACTTATTACCATTTATCTCTCTTATTTTAGTAAACTAAGCCAACAATAGCCAATTTACATTATTTAGAAAAGTTCATTTATGACAAATAAATACATAACTAGTGGCGAAGAAGAATTTTTCATAGTTAGTTCTATAGCAAATAATTCTTATTCTAACTGAACTTACTCTCTTTTTACCGACTTCCAAAAAAGGAGGAGGTTCTATGTTCGCCTGTTTATTTGTTTTTTTTTTTTTGTGTATGTCCACCGATTACTCGAAGATGGCTGGACCGATTGAAATGATTCAAACTGTTTACTCGCATAGAACCTGCAGTAAGGTACTAATTTAACTTTGTAGGGTTAATTCTATTACGAAATAGTGTTTTATATATTATTGCACGCGTTTCTTATAGCTCGGTTTATGGCCCTAAAAGCGATGTATTAGGGCTCACTTTACGAGCAAGTGTGTTAAAAAGATTTATGAAGATGCGGGTTACTGCTATGGGGTAACTCGACAGACATTCAAAAAGCCTTGTTTGTACAAAAGAAATGACTTCGCGCGGTCTGTTAAGCCAACTATGTTCCAACTCCAAGTAAATAAACGATTTCATTTAATTATGAAGTGCTGTTTTCGCGGCAATTTTAAATAAATTATGTTTTTGACGTTTTTAAGTACTCCAAAGGATTTATTTTATTAAAATATTATTTTTTATGGCTTTATTTATGAATAAAGATTATTTTTAAACACTAAGTATCTGAAAAGTTGTCCGGTTCCCTATTGGGAATGCTCTGTTTACTCGCATAGAACTTGCAGTAATAAATTAACCTTTGTAGGGTTAATTCTATTACGTTCTAGTGTTCTATATATTATTGCACGCGTTTGTTATAGCTCGGTTTATGGCCCTAAAAGCGATGTATTAGGGCTCACTTTACGAGCAAGTGTACAGTAAACCAATAGGAAATATTTAAATTTTCCAACGAGAATTCGTTTCGTTAAACTTTTCCATTAATAAGGGGATTTATTCCAAACCTTGAACTCAAGTTTTTCGACAGATTGCTTGTAACAATACCTACTTGTTCGGATTAGTTCGTGTCGCAGCGCAGCAAGAGTTTTATTGGAAGAAATTGGCGGATAGCAAAGTTCTCCAGTTGGCCGACCGGCGACTTGTGGAAACTTGTTTCATTACTCAACGCGGTTACGAACCGGCCATTTTGAAGGCTAATAATATGTCGACGACATAATTATAGGAGCTTACGTTACTGCCAAATCGAATTAAACTCCTACAGATCATAATACACCGTAATTTTATAAGTATATCTAAAAATTTAATGAGGATTTCAGACCACATGAATGAACAACTTTCACTATTGGGCCAACCACGGAATCGCGAAAAAAAAAATCAGCTGTTCCATAGAAAAGTACAACATCGACACGACTATAATGTTTCGTGAGATTCCGTGGTTGGCCCTATGGGGCTTTCAGACCACGTGAATGAACAACCTTTACTATGGTAAAGGTTTAGATATAAGTACTTACTTAAAAAATAACGGTGTATACCTACAACGTGTTACAAAATAGCCCCGAATGCCGAATATGGTAGATAGGGAGGGAGTGACCATAAAACTGAACAACTTTTACTATGCGACCAACTCTGAAATCGCGAAAAAAAAATCAGCTTTTTCATACAAAAAATAATTAGGTACCTACGAAAATATCAAAATGTATGAAACAGCTGATTTTTTTTCGCGATTTCAGAGTTGGTCCCATAGTAAAAGTTGTTCAGTTTGATGGTCCCTATCTACCATATTCGGCTTTAATAGGTATAATTATTATTTGAAAATAAGTTTTTGTAATAGGTAATAACTTCTTGATCAAAGATGATTGTCACTTTCGGATCTAATTCACTGACTAATAATTTCATAAGTTCATAATTTTTATCATTACATTGTATTAATTTAAACTTGTAAACCTGTAATTGGCCTAGCTAGTAGTTAGTATTAAAAGTAAAAACAACATTGTAAAACGCTGTTGGTTTTCAAATAAAAAAAATTTAAAAAAAAAAATATTTGAGAATAAGTTTTTATTTATGATTGCCACATTCGGATCTAATTCATTGACCTAGGTATAGTTTCTGAACTTCTTTAATATCAGATGAGGGGTAAAGTAACTATCTCGTGAAGGAGTGACTGACAGACTCACGCCCAGCCCACTGGACTGGACCTAGAGACTTGAAATTTTGTACATAGATACTTTATATAATTATGTACTTAAACATACACTAACAAGGATTTTTGGAAATTCCACCCCTAAAGGGTTTAAATGGGGGTACAAAGTTTGTATGGATAAAAAAAGGAATTTTGGAAATACCACCCCTAAAGAGGTGAATTAAAAGTTTGTATGGGAAAAAAATTAAATAGTCATTTTGACTTATAACTTTGTAGGAGTTCTTTTAAAAACAAATAAGCAAACACGTGTTTCGTGGATTTCCGAAACTCAACCCCTTAGGGGATAAATGGGGTTAAAAATAGCCAAACGCAATATCGATGTCGTTACTGAGGTTTTATGGGATGTTGATTGCAAAAATGCAATTTATTTTGAAGTCCAACATAGTGGCCATGTTTCAACCCCTAAAAGAGTTAAATGGGGTTCATATTTTGTATGGAATAATAATATTAAATAGACATTTCAACTTGAAACATCGTAGGAGTACTTCTGAAACCAAGTAAACACGTACAATTCATGATTTTCTAAAAATTAACCCTTAGGGGTATATAGGTCAATTGACCTAAAAATCGATATGGACGTCGTTATTGAGATGTCTTGCGATTTTGATTGCAAAAATAAAATTTATTTTTAAGTCCAACATGGTAGAAATTATTTAACCCCTAAAGGGGTAAAATGGGGTTCAATCTTTGTATAGGAAAAAAATATAAAACAGATAATTATTACGACTTGAAACTTTGTAGGAGTAGGAATTTCTATAAACAAATAAAATAAGAAAACAAGTATTTCGTGAATTTTTGATAGTCAACCCCTTAGGGGTAAAATGGGGAAAAAAGACTAAAATCGATATGGATGTCGTTATTGAGGTTTTATAGGATGTTGATTGCAAAAATAGTCCACCATAGAGGCCACGATTCAACCTTGTAAGGGGTTTGCTGTCGGAAAGGATGATAGAATGCATGACTGAGCATGAGTGTGTTAGTTCCTTAAAATAGGGTTACTTTGGATACGCGTCATTGGCGTGTATGCTCCGGACATATCCAAGTCAGCAACGGAAAAGGAGGAGTTTTGGAAAAGTGTGCAAGATATCTTGAATGAATGCAAAGATAATGAACGGATAGTTATGCTTGGAGATTTTAATGGATGGGTGGGTGTGAGAAGAGAGGGATGTGAGAATGTTTTAGGAATATATTATGGAGACAAAAGAGTGAATGATAATGGAATGAGTTTGATTGAGGTATGTTTAGAGAAGAACCTTGTAGTAACGAACACTATGTTCGACCATAAGGAAATTCATAAGTACACTTGGCAGAGAGGGAGTGAGAGGAGTATGATCGATTTTGTGATAGTGGATGAAAGATTGAAGGGCAGAGTTGCAGACACACAATCACGTAAAAACGGCTGAACGGATTTGGAATGGCACACAGATAGTTATAGCCGGAGTTAAAAGATAGGATACTTTTATTTTGGTCAAAGATTCCCTAGGGATTTTCCGAATGTCCACGCGGACGAAGTCGCGGGCAAAAGCTAGTCGCGCATAGATCGAGTATAGTTTCGTTTCGACACATATATTTTGTTTTCGCTCTACTAAGTATACTGCGCTAATACAGTATGGGTTTGCGGCTTTGTTTGCAGGCGCATTGGCTAAGTATATTTTCAATAAACGCAACATGGAAGGTAAAATGTTTGCTCTGGCTGGGGCCTATTTAATAAACGTGTCAATTCTCTCAGTCACTTCTGTCTAAAACACACTTTTTAATTTTATTTTGACACCTAGAAGGATAGTTCTCTACAAAGCGCACTGTCAAAAGTGAGACAACTAAAACAGCCAAAATGGCTCCGTTTCATATTATGTATTCTGTGTCCGTTTTCAGATTTTTTTACTTACTTACTATATTATTGTTTATAGTCAATACCAAAGACTAGTAAACTTGATGCTTGAATTTAATCTACATCAAATAGTTGATAAACCTACTAGAGTAACTCCAACTAGTAGCACGGGCATAGACTTAGTATTTACAAACTACAAGAAAGCTCACATTGCTGTTGAAGATCTTGGTTTCTCAGATCATAGGGCAGTAATATATACGTTTGATCAAAACAAAACAAATAGTAATACAAGTAGGAATGCAACAAACAAAATATCTAGAAATTACAGAAATCAAAATAATATTACAATGTTTAAAATACAATTGCAACAAGTAGACTGGAGCAAATTTATTTCTCAAAAACACGATATTAACCAAAACTACAATATATTCGATAAAAAAAAAAAATATATTCTGAACAATACTATTCCTAAACAAAATGTAAGAATACGGAAAAAACAAAAATCTGCACGGTTAACAAAAGGTTTAAAAATATCATGTACACACAAACGTCTACTCAAAGCATTGGTCAATCAATCAAAAGATGAAATTCTCAATAATCATTACAAAAAATACACTAAACGTCTCAAAAGCAGTGTTAAAATATCAAAAAAACTTCACTATTCTAAACAAATGACGCGATCCACCAATAAAACAAGAACAATGTCGAATATAATAAATAAAATTACTAAACAAAACAGTAGCAAAAAGCACAAACAAATAACACTGAAAATAAATCATACACATATAAAAACACCAGAAAAGGTAGCTTATCAACTTAATAAATATTTTTCTGCGGTTGGTAATACACAACAAAACAATTCAATTAATGATCTACCCTTGTTTAGTACCCCCTTGAACACTATGTTCCTAAGCCCTGTGACTGAAACGGAAATTTCAAATATAATCCGTAGGCTTCCTAATAAATACAGCTGTGGAGTAGATGAAATACCACCTGCCCTAATAAAACTATGTAGCATTGAACTGACCCCAATATTAACATTCCTTATAAACCAATCCTTCTTATAGGGTATCTTTCCTGAAAAATTAAAAATAGCAAAAGTAATACCTATTTTAAAAAAGGGAGGTAAATCAGATGATCCAATTAACTACCGGCCGATTGCTCTACTTTCTACAATATCCAAAATCTTCGAAAAAGCCATGGTAACCAGAACAAAATATAGTTATTTGGAAAAATACAATTTACTAGACAACAACCAATACGGCTTCCGAAAACACAGATCTACAACACAAGCAGTTTACAAGTATATACAAGAAGCTTTAAATTATATAAGGAACCAAAGTTATACTGTGGGCCTTCTATTAGACATGTCGAAGGCATATGATAGGGTATCTCATTCCATACTACTTTCAAAACTCTCCAGTCTAGGCATCCGCGGTCAAGCTTACGAGTGGCTCAAATCTTACCTCAACAACAGAAAACAATTAGTACAAATACAACATTTAGATGAGGAAACCGGTGACCTCCGGAACATAGAGTCAGAAACAACAACTACTAACTGGTCTATTCCTCAAGGAAGTGTCGTCGGATGCATCCTTTTCATAATTTACATTAATGATCTTCCCAAAATTTGAAATCAACTTTGCGTATTATTTGCTGACGACATATCCGTATTATTTGAATGTCCAAAAAACAAACCAGATTTAGAGAAAATAGACCAAACCCTTAGAAACATAAACTCTTGGCTGCAAAAACATAATCTAGAAACGAACTGCAATAAATCCAAACTAATACAATTCAGACCCTATCAAAAAAGTCCACTAAACCTCAATAAAATCTCTAATACAATAAATATTAACGAAATAATAGAATTTAACTTGTTAGGTCTAACATTAGACACAAACCTTAACTGGAAAAGTCATGTTGCCAAAATAAAAAAAAAACTCTCTAAATTTGTTTACGGTCTAAGTGTTATTAAATTAAATACAAATACGAAATGTGCATTATCCGCATACTATGCGTATGCATATGCGTGGCTTAAATACGGAATCGTAATATGGGGCCATAGTATCTATTTATAATACAAAAAAAATGCCTTCGCATCATCGTAAACATTCGGCAAGTGAGCTGTAGACCGTATTTTATTAAGCACAACATTCTTACTTTAACATCAATATATATTAGAAACAGCAACATTTGTCCATAAAAATTTAAAAAAATTAAAAACCCGCCTGCCTAAAAAAAGACAAGTCAACAGAAAAATAAAATAGAAAAACTAAAAAACCCACATGCATCAAAAAACAAGTCAGACAAGTAAACGAAAAATAAATTAAAAAAAATTAAAAAAACCCACTTGCATCAAAAGATAAGTCAACTGAAAAGATGGAAACAAGATAATATATAAAGGCAAACTTAAAACATATTGATGGTAGTGTTTAGAACTTTTGTTCATCATAATAACATGCAGTCGGAGGCATGCATAAAGAAAGTGACATTATGAATGATTTTACTTATCATTCAATTCTATGCCTCCGACTGCATGTTATTATGTTGAACAAAAGTTCTAAACACTACCATCAATATGTTTTAAGTTTGCCTTTAATCTAAACACTACCATCAATATTTTTTAAGTTTGCCTTTATATATTATCTTGTTTCCATCTTTTCAGTTGACTTATCTTTTGATGCAAGTGGGTTTTTTTAATTTTTTTTAATTTATTTTTCGTTTACTTGTCTGACTTGTTTTTTGATGCATGTGGGTTTTTTAGTTTTTCTATTTTATTTTTCTGTTGACTTGTCTTTTTTTAGGCAGGCGGGTTTTTAATTTTTTTAAATTTAGTTGTTTTTTATTTACGTCTTTTTAGTTATATTCTCCTTACAAATTACGTAGACGGTCTAATTCTTTAAAAGAGTTTTCATCGTGTGGTTTAAATAAGATTTTTTTAGGGTCAAGACAACTGACAGCAAGCCCTGCGAGAGATCGGACTCTGCTTAAAGCCACGTAAGCTTGACCTTTAGCAAATAGGTGACTGCTCAAATCGACAACTGCCCGGTCTAAAGTTTGTCACGTTACGGAAGGTAACAGATCAAAATTTGAAAGAAAATAAAAAGATAAAACTGAAATCCAGAAATTTATTGCAAAATGTCACGTCCTAGGGTTACAGAATATACAGAAATACGAGCTACTATTAGGCTAAGTAATTACAATTAACGAAGGATTAAGTTAGGGCGGAGCAGGTTATGTAGTGGCGGTCGTACTGGAACGTCGAAGTAGTGGGAGGCGCTCGAGGTGGTTACAGAGCCCCGGCGGATCAGATGAGGGACGTGCAGGTGGATCAGGCAGCGCAGGTGGTTGCGCGGGACAAGGTGGGCAGTGATACTCGACGACCGTCGTGGCCCGCAGGAGCACGCGTTGCAGAACACGGAAGGTTGCAGAGCCGGTTAACGTAGCGGCGTGGGTAGAGTGTGCTTACGGCCAGGAGGTCCGACGTCTGTAGGGCAGACGGGAAAGAGCTAATTAGATCATCCTAAATATCGGACCCGATATGAAGTCGCGCCAAAATTCAGAGCAGTGTAATTGCATTCAGGAAGCTAGGATCCGATTTAGGATCCTAGTTAGGATAGAAATTGTCTCCGACATAACGGATGCTAAATCGGAAGCACTTAGGACAGTGTAATCGCATTCAGGACGCTCGGCTCCGACACAGTAGTACCACAGCATAAATAGTACAGTCAGTCAACGCCTTTTATGTTGGCGAAAAAATATCCGCCGCGCCGTTCGTCTAGATAGACAGTTGGCGCAACGACTAAAAGTATATAAGGGTTGTCACTCTGTGATTTGCTTTTTTTTGACCTACATCAATATAAAAAACAAAAAAACCTGCCTCTGAAAAGCAAGAAATAATATATAAATCATTAGCTACGCATTATCATTTTTATAATAAAACACGTCTATTAAAGTCGGGTGGGGCTGGAGTACCTACAACTTTCTTTTTTATTCTAAAAGCCCCACCCGACTTCAATAGACGTGTTTTATTATAACAATGATATGATAATGCGTATCTAATGATTTATATATTATTTCTTGCTTTTTAGAGGCAGGTTTTTTGAAGTCGTTTTTTTTGTTTTTTAAACATTTTTATTTTTTTTTATTTTTAGTATAAGTACCTTCCGTATTAGGTAGTGTAGGTATATTATTTAGGTAGTAAAATCGGCTCAGCCAAACGTGAGATAATCGCGAAGAAACGTACATACATATACAAACTGAATACCTCCTTTTTTTGAAGTCTGTTAAAAATACTACACAAAGGTATCCCTCTCCCAACAAAAACAATCATCTAATTCGGTTCATAAATAACAAAGTCGTCAAGGTAGTTGATGTAAAGTCATAGTATTTTCGGGATTACTTGAAAACTACTGACCCGATTTGAAAAAAAAATAATTGGAACCATCTCGCAAGAAAACTCAATCGAACAACAAAATAATCATCAAAATCGGTCCATAAATGTCGAAGATACGCGCGAATAACGATAAAAAAAAAGTATACAATCGAATTGAGAACCTCCTCCTTTTGATGAAGTCGGTTAAAAACTAGTTCAGATTAGCGTTGAAAATGACACGTACCTACCTAGCTACCTACATATACCTCCTATTTACCTAGCTTTGTATTTTTACAGCTACAAGAACATTCGTTTAACTACTGTATGATCGTAAAGCTGTGATATCGGATACGACATTCAGGACGGTCTAATTGGCGACTGAATTTCTCGTCCTAAATCGGACACTAAATTCCGGGTCCGACATTCAGGATGGTGTAATAAGCGCAGAAGATGCACGACGTCTAAAGCGCTTAAGCGCTTATTACACCATCCTGAATGTCGGACCCGGAATTTAGTGTCCGATTTAGGACGAGAAAATCAGGCGCCAATTAGACCGTCCTGAATGTCGTATCCGATATCACAGCTTTACGATCATACAGTAGTTAAACGAATGTTCTTGTAGCTGTAAAAATACAAAGCTAGGTAAATAGGAGGTATATGTAGGTAGCTAGGTAGGTACGTGTCATTTTCAACGCTAATCTGAACTAGTTTTTAACCGACTTCATCAAAAGGAGGAGGTTCTCAATTCGATTGTATACTTTTTTTTTTATCGTTATTCGCGCGTATCTTCGACATTTATGGACCGATTTTGATGATTATTTTGTTGTTCGATTGAGTTTTCTTGTGAGATGGTTCCAATTTTTTTTTTTTCAAATCGGGTCAGTAGTTTTCAAGTAATCCCGAAAATACTATGACTTTACATCAACTACCTTGACGACTTTGTTATTTATGAACCGAATTAGATGATTGTTTTTGTTGGGAGAGGGATACCTTTGTGTAGTATTTTTAACAGACTTCAAAAAAAGGAGGTATTCAGTTTGTATATGTATGTACGTTTCTTCGCGATTATCTCACGTTTGGCTGAGCCGATTTTACTACCTAAATAATATACCTACACTACCTAATACGGAAGGTACTTATACTAAAAATAAAAAAAAATAAAAATGTTTAAAAAACAAAAAAACCGACTTCAAAAAACCTGCCTCTAAAAAGCAAGAAATAATATATAAATCATTAGATACGCATTATCATATCATTGTTATAATAAAACACGTCTATTGAAGTCGGGTGGGGCTTTTAGAATAAAAAAGAAAGTTGTAGGTACTCCAGCCCCACCCGACTTTAATAGACGTGTTTTATTATAAAAATGATAATGCGTAGCTAATGATTTATATATTATTTCTTGCTTTTCAGAGGCAGGTTTTTTTGTTTTTTATATTGATGTAGGTCAAAAAAAAGCAAATCACAGAGTGACAACCCTTATATACTTTTAGTCGTTGCGCCAACTGTCTATCTAGACGAACGGCGCGGCGGATATTTTTTCGCCAACATAAAAGGCGTTGACTGACTGTACTATTTATGCTGTGGTACTACTGTGTCGGAGCCGAGCGTCCTGAATGCGATTACACTGTCCTAAGTGCTTCCGATTTAGCATCCGTTATGTCGGAGACAATTTCTATCCTAACTAGGATCCTAAATCGGATCCTAGCTTCCTGAATGCAATTACACTGCTCTGAATTTAGGAGTGACGTCATATCGGGTCCGACATTCAGGATGATCTAATTAGCTTATTATTACACCATCCTGAATGTCGGACCCGGAATTTAGTGTCCGATTTAGGACGAGAAATTCAGTCGCCAATTAGACCGTCCTGAATGTCGGATCCGATATCACAGCTTTACGATCATACAGTTGTTAAACGAATGTTCTTGTAGCTGTAAAAATACATAGCTAGGTAAATAGGAGGTATATGTAGGTAGCTAGGTAGGTACGTGTCATTTTCAACGCTAATCTGAACTAGTTTTTAACCGACTTCATCAAAAGGAGGTGGTTCTTAATTCGATTGTATACTTTTTTTTTATCGTTATTCGCGCGTATCTTCGATATTTATGGACCGGTTTTGATGATTATTTTGTTGTTCGATTGAGTTTTCTTGCGAGATGGTTCCATTTATTTTTTTTTTTTAAATCGGGTCAGTAGTTTTCAGGTAATCCCGAAAATACTATGACTTTACATCAACTACCTTGACGACTTTGTTATTTATGAACCGAATTAGATGATTGTTTTTGTTGGGAGAGGGATACCTTTGTGTAGTCTTTTTAACAGACTTCAAAAAAAGGAGGTATTCAGTTTGTATATGTATGTACGTTTCTCCGCGATTATCTCACGTTTGGCTGAACCGATTTTACTACCTAAATAATATACCTACACTACCTAATACAGAAGGTACTTATACTAAAAATAAAAAAATAAAAAATTGTTTAAAAAACAAAAAAACCGACTTCAAAAAACCTGCCTCTAAAAAGCAAGAAATAATATATAAATCATTAGATTAGCATTAGCATTATCATATCATTGTTATAATAAAACACGTCTATTGAAGTCGGGTGGGGCTTTTAGAATAAAAAAAGAAAGTTGTAGGTACTCCAGCCCCACCCGACTTTAATAGACGTGTTTTATTATAAAAATGATAATGCGTAGCTAATGATTTATATATTATTTCTTGCTTTTCAGAGGCAGGTTTTTTTGTTTTTTATATTGATGTAGGTCAAAAAAAAAAGCAAATCACAGAGTGACAACCCTTATTTACTTTTAGTCGTTGCGCCAACTGTCTATCTAGACGAACGGCGCGGCGGATTTTTTTTCGCCAACATAAAAGGCGTTGACTGACTGTACTATTTATGCTGTGGTACTACTGTGTCGGAGCCGAGCGTCCTGAATGCGATTATACTGTCCTAAGTGCTTCCGATTTAGCATCCGTTATGTCGGAGACAATTTCTATCCTAACTAGGATCCTAAATCGGATCCTAGCTTCCTGAATGCAATTACACTGCTCTGAATTTAGGAGAGACTTCATATCGGGTCCGATATCGATACTGCATCCGATACCGCTGTTCAGACTTGACTTTTCACGTGCTAATACAGTTTTTATTAGTTTAATTATAGACGTAGAATACGGCGGCGGCGGTTTAGGGACAGTAGTGTAGTAAGACAAATTCGTAGTAAGACTAACTGACTGAGCAGCCCGCTCCTCTATTTATACGCTCGCCATCGAATTCTACTCTACATTTGAAATTATGAATACAGAACAATAATGTACGAAGGTTCTATCCATAGCTAGGCTGAAAATCTAGAGTTTTGACATCGAATTAAAAAGTTAGCGCGTTGCTATGGCGATTATAATGACAGACATTTGTTGATAAATAATAACTTTTCAAATCATGAAATTAAAATAAGGAAAAATAAGGATAAAAGAAACATAAAAGCGAAAAAGACATCATGAAATTATCATGGACTAAATTTCACGGCAGTAGCATCTGCCGTTCATAAGTTACAGGCACTTTAAGGTACATGTTCATCCTCATATAGTTTCCTAGCTTATATTTACATTTATACAGATTTTCCCTATCATTTACATTAGTTTCCATTGTTGGGAACGTTTAGAAAGAACCTCATAAAGGTAATAACATTACAAGTTGTACCTTGCAATTTATGCACAGTCACCGCCCAGCATAAAATTAGAGGTAGCATACGTCGCTCGATCTTGCCTTTACCGCGTAAACCATCAAACTCAGACGCAGAAGGTTCAATCCGAGCACCAATACAAGAAGCTACCAATTTTCTAAATAATATTTTATCGATATCAAAGAGAATGTAATTAATCACTAATTCAGTAATAAGATATTCCTAAACACCCTATTCCTTAGTCCTAACTAAACTAGGTATGCTTGCTACAAAACCAAACAAAATCTACTTCTTTAATATTTTTTTCAATATTAATGCAAGTAAAGTAATGCAACACGCGTTCCAATTAGATAGATGGAATCTAGTATAATAAATAATGAATGTACTCTAGCTAGCTAGATGGAATCGTATTAAAATAATTATCAATTAAAAAAGTTGTTAATTGTTATAAAGACCATAAACGAGAATCGTTTCTTCTTATTTCTCGTTATTCGATTCTTTTATTATTATCTTTATATTTTCAGTATAAACACAAAAGACCTTATATAATCTACAGAGAGCTAAACCATACCGAGATGTATTTGGCTACAACGCCATCTATTGATATGGTCTATGCAACTAGAAATCTATTGATGATGAATACAAAACCATACCGCGATGTACTCGGCTACAGCGCCATCTATTGATTAACTTAGCTGTGCCCTGCGGCATAGCCTGAGGCTTCGATCCCGAGGGATTTTGGGATGATATTATAGCCTATTTTTTCATCATGAATGTGGCTAACATACACAAACAAAATATAAATTTCTCATTGACATGTTTATAGCGGCCGCTCGCATTTGCGTAATATAATGTACTTTTTTTATTTTATTGTTTTTTTTATAATTATATTATGGTCATGATATACCTTTTTGAAATCCTTATAATAAGCCCGTTAATTTGACACCCATATTGCAGTATTCTAAAAAAAAAAATTTTTTTTCACTACGTATAATAGACACAGGCAGTATAATAGAAAAGACCAATCTAACGATATCTTAATCATAGAAATCCGTTCAGCCGTTTCAAAGATATGAGGTAATAAAGAATATTACATACATACATACAAACATACAAACATACTTACAAGATACGCGCGAAACACATAACCCTTTCTTTGCAGTCGGGTAAAAATAGAATCCTATATGAAAAAGTTAAAAGTGAACTCATACTTCCAAAACCAAAATTCGAATTATTTAAAAGCAGCCCTTATTATAAATCCATCCAAATATTTAATAAACTACCCCCATCTATAACAGAAACAAAAGATTTAAAATCATTTACCAACAAATTAAAGTCATTATTAATACAAAAATGTTATTAGGTATACAATAGAAGTTTTTTTTTGTGATAAGTTAAAATAGATTTAAGAAATTCTTGAAGTACAATTATATTAAAATTTGTAGTTCCTACTAGTCATAAGTATTAACAATAGTTTGTAATTGTAAAATTTACTAAAATTGCCATACCCTTGCCGGGTGCATGTATATCTATTATAAGTCTTCTCTTGTAAGTGTGTTACATGTATGCAATAAAATAAATATAAATATACTTTTTACCATCGCCACTCAAAAAAGTGCGTCTTATTCATTGATAACAGTGAATAAAACGCGTTTTTATTCACCGAGTGAATAAAAATATTTTGAATTTGGAACAAGCGCGCATCGTATGAATTAGGTACAAAAAAAATTAAAGGTGCTGAAAGTATGGAGCTATTCCATAGATAAAGATATAGTTCTACAATTAAGGGCGGATTCGACCAAGAGAGAATAACTGTTATTCTTAGATAAAATGACCAGTTATTCAAGAGTAAATCGAAATTACGTTTTACCACACACTATTCTCAGAGTATTTTGCCTATTCGGGAATAGTCGCTACACCACCATTTCGCGGGGAATAACAGAGTTAATCCGCGAGTATTTTTTTTTTTTTTTATTATAATGGCGTCCGCGTGCTATATGTCAGTGACATTTGTTTGACATTTGACTTTGACCGCTACAGATACGTACAAGGCGACAAAATAGAGTTTTAAATTTTAAATAGTTTGTTTATAGAACAATGACAATTGGCAGGATAATACGTTCATTCACATATTCACTCACTAATGAAGGAATAAGAATCCCAAGAGTAACTTATCTTTGGATTGCATGGAAAAATGACCATTTCTTTACTCGAGAAAAAAATCGTGGAATAGATGTATTCTTGGTATAGTTATTCCCGTTTATATTGAAGTTTGGACAAATCCACCCTAAATGACAAAAATAATCCCGCCAATTTTATTTAGGTTCTTTTTAGTGTCTTATCTTTGGGTTCTTTTCTAAAAAACATCCCGCTATATCAATTAGGTCCTTTTTAGTGTCTTATATTTGGGTTCTTTTTTATATTATTTGAGGGAGATTAGTTGTTCAGTCTTGCATCAGTCCATTCCATCAGTCTGGTACGATCTTCAGTCTGTAAAAATTCAAAGTCTATACAAACTGATGAAGTGGACTGATGCCAGACTGATCATGTAGTTTCCCTCTTAGTTAGCTCGGTGGCGCAGTGGTTTAGCGCCTGGCCCAGCGATTGCGGAAGTTAAGCAACGTTCGCAAGGATCGGTCATGGGATGGGTGACCAAAAATGTATTATCTCGAGCTCCTCCGTGCTTCAGAAGGCACGTTAAGCCGTTGGTCCCGGCTGCATTTGCAGTCGTTAACACCCACCAATCCGCATTGTGCCCGCGTGGTGGGTTATGGCCCGTCCTCCTTACCACCCATAAGGAAGGCCTGTGCCCCACAGTAGGGACATCAAAAATGGCTGATGGACAACTATAAATACTATAGGTACTGCTATTTTTTTTTCTCGCAGTCAATGGTAAAAAGTAGAGTACACAACTCGTGAAAAAAAAATTTCATCTCGGTCCTTTGTATCCCTCGAACTAAATTCCCTCTTTTTTCACTTGTTGTATAATCTACTATTATTGTTTATACATATATTATGTTTTAGTTTTAAGGTATGTATCTATGGGCCATTGTTACCTGATTATAAATAAATATAATAAAAAAAAAGTAACGATTAGGCAACGTATGATATAAACCTGAAAACTAAGCCATTTTGGCTTAGTATTAGTTGCCTCACTTTGCATTCGAGGACACGGCTTCTGGTGTTATTACTTATTCTAAGGTGATGTATATAATATGTTGCTTTCTTCGCACAACGAAGAACAAAAACGTCATAATACTTAATAATATACTAGAAAAAATACGACTCGCACCAGATCAATACTCAGACGGGAATCGAACCCGCGACCTTTGGATATCCGGTCCAATGCTAAGAGTAGGATATACTAGAAGAAATTCGGCGATGTCACTAGTGACTCGGTAGCTCAGCGGTCAGAGCATTGGACCGGATATCCAAAGGTCGCGGGTTCGATTCCCGTCTGAGTATTGATCTGGTGCGAGTCGTATTTTTTCTAGTATATTATTTAGTATTGTGTAAAAATAGCATTGCGAATGCAAAAATCTCAAATTTAAAAATTAAAAACAATAACGTCATTAGCTATGAAGGTGGCATAAGAACAGCTCAACCTTAACCTGGGGTAATGTTTAAAATGTTAGGCATCTTATGCAGTTCTTTAATGGTTGACATTAATTGCAATACTTTGTACCTACACAAATCCATATTTTATCTAAATATATAAAATTCAAAGTCCTGACTGACTGACTGACTGAGATATCAACGCACAGCCCAAACCGCTGAACCTAGAGACTTGAAATTTTGCACGTAGGTTCCTTATGAGGTCTAGGGGTGCACTAAGAAAGGATTTTTCAAAACTCACCCCCCAAGGGGGTGAAACGGGGGTCCATAGTTTTTATGAAAGTCCCTCAGTTTTGAAGCTAGGATCTTCAAATTTTGGTTTTAGGTTGACCATTGATAATTAATAAATACGGGTCTCAGCGTTCAAAATCATACCCGTGAAAAGGGGTAAAAAAACCCCAAAAATAGATATGGATGTCGTTATTGGGGTTTTCTGGGATGACGATTGCAAAAATGACATTTATTTTGAAGTCCAACACGGTGGACATGATTTGACCCCTAAAGGGGTGAAAATGGGGTTCAAATTTTGTATGGAAAATTAATATAAAATAGACATTACAACTTTAAACTTCGTAGGAGCACATCTAAAAATAAATAGGCAAACATATATTTTGTAATTTTGAAAAACAACCACTTAGGGGTAAATGGGGTGAGTAAACATAAAAATCGATGTGGATGTCGTTCTTGAGGTTTTATGGGATGGTGGATGATGGGCTGAATATTATAAACTAGCTTCCGCTCGCGACTTCGTCCGCGTGGACAAATTCTAATCAGCCGATTTTACGTGATTAGGCGGGTTCCCACCAAGCGCGCTGCCTCGCGAGGCAGGACGTTTGCCGCACGGGCCTCGCACGAGGCTGCTCGCTTGGTGGGGACCCGCCTAATCACGTAAAAACGGCTGATTAGAATTTAATGAAATTAAAACATGAGGATTTTATCGAATGTCCAAGCGGACGAAGTCGCGGGCGGAAGCTAGTTAATATTATAAATGTGGAAGTAACTCTGTCTGCTACGTTTTAACGCCTAGACCGCTGGACTGATTTTGACGAAATTAGGTACGGATATTGAGACCTTGTGGAAGGACATATTATGCTACTTTTCATCTCACTGCCCTTTAATCTAACGAATCCTGGATGATTATAGAAACCAACAGATCCAGAGCAGATCAACGCTCATATATTTTGTTTGTACTTAGTAAAGCTAAGAAATCATGCCTTTTTATTATTAACATTGAACTATTGTCAGAAAACATTGACTATTGTCAGAAAACATTGACTATTGTCAAACTACGAAACATTTAGTATCAAATCAATGACCAAAATAAGTAACTAATATTTCATATTTCGGCGCCTTCCTTACGCAATAAAAATAATCAGTTTAACATAATATACACCGTTATTTTTTAAGTATATCTAAAAATTAAATGGGTATTTCAGACCACGTAAATGAACAACTTTTACTATGGGGCCAACCACGGAATCGCGAAAAAACAGCTGTCCCATACATTATAGTCGAGTCGATGTTGTACTTTTCTATGGAACAGCTGATTATTTTTTTCGAGATTCCTTGGTTGGCCCCATAGTAAAAGTTGTTCATTTACGTGGTCTAAAATCCCCATAAAATTTTTAGAATACTTAAAAAATAACGGTGTAGGTACGTACTTATAGCTGGTAGGGAATGCAATCTCGACTCGAGATTGACGGATCGAGATCTCGTCTCAAAATTTGAATTCGAGATTGAGCCATTCGAGATCTCGTCAAATAATCTGACGAGATCTCGCTTTAATCGGGATTAGCTTTAATTTTCAAAAATACCTTATTATTTGATCAAAAATTGTCAAATTGATTATAAACTACATACCTATTATGTGACTTATAATATTTTGTAAATAAAACACAATAATAATTTAAATAATCAACTTTTATGAAAGAAAAGATAAGTATTAGAAGAGAACAACAAAATGAATCCTACTGTTATTTTTTTATGAATGGACTTTCAGTGAATATTTAAGTCTGTTGGTGAACCTTTTGTGCATTTACGAATAGCACTGCACAACTTGAATTTAGCCGTCAATCCATCCGCAGATTTTTTATATACATACCGCCAATTTACTTGTAGTAACGTCCATAATCATATAGGTACACTTACCATTCTCTTGATATGTTCTTAGACATATTTCACTTAGTTTAACAATTTTTAAATAATTTTTCTGGAGAAAGCTAATAAAACAATAACCTTCAAAGTGAAAAAAATGTAGATCAGCCAACACGTTGTGTTTTTTGATCTCGAATGTGATCTCGATCGATTTGGTCGAGATCTCCAACGATATTTAAAAAACGAGATTACCTACCTATCTTCGAGATTGAATCTCGAAAAATTACTCGAGATCCCGCAAGAATCGATCGAGATTGCATTCTCTACTTATAGGTAATTTGACTTGTTTACTTAAGAGACGATTTTAGTAAAAAAAAAATATTTAGTTCTGTTGTGTTTTACAGTTGTGGTAGCCCTGACGATAAATTACTTAAACGTAACGAAGACAAACCAAAGACAAACCACAAACCAACGAACAAAACTTAAACTTGTCACGAGTCGAGCAGTACTTTCAACAATGTACAACATTTTGTGTAAATTCATGGAAATAATAATGATTTCCATGATTTTTATATTGCATACCATGTACAAATTCTGTTTTTCCAGTGAATTAAAGGGAGCACGTTTCTATTTCAATTATTTTATGATTATTTTTTCTTTAGGCATGAGTTTATTACTCTTTTTACCTCTATTAGTGTTTAAAGGAAAAAATCTTCAGAATATGCAGTAAGTAATTTTATAATCCTGAAACTGAAGATGCATAGTTATTTTCGTTTGTTACTTACAAAATAACTGCTTATTTTTTTAGCAAAATCCTTGGAGTTTACGAATATTTGGGCAAAAAAGTTCTAGGTATAGAACTTACACTGCGGAATTCTAAAGTATTGGCTAAAGATCAAGCTGCTGTCATTATGGTTAATCATCAATCATCTTTAGAAGCTATATGTGAGTACCTAAGTAAGTAGGTAGTGTTAGAATAGAATAGAATATTTCTTTATTTGTTAAAAAAGTAGTAAGTATAGAAGATGTAACAATGTATATGAAGCCGCACACTTTTCTCCAGATACTGGCATGCAAATATAATTAATCACATACTTCGAGCATCGCGGCTTCGTATCAAAGGGAGCCGCCTTAGCGAGTATTAATCTATTCAAATTATTCTGGCATATCGATAAATTTCGAAAAAGGAATAAAGGTCAAACAAGAAAAACTCAAATTTTTTACTACTATTTGTATTCATCTTTATTATTATAAATTACTATATCTTGTAAAGTAGGTGTACATATCATTAATTTTAATATGAAAAGACAATCAGAATAACTAAGAATCAGAATAATCAGTCTGACGCGATAACAACAATTTAAAAAATATTGTGTTCCGGCAGTTGGAGGTAAGATAGCCAGTTCCTCAGTGATGATGATTCCGAATTTAATGTTCAAATAGCAATAATACGATAAACAAATACTTTCATGTGAAATGTAACACCGTCTTTTTGTATACTTGATGTTCTAGACCTCTTTTAACAGCAAAAAACTCATCAATTGCGCGACTGGACTCGGTCTATAAAAAAGACCTGGCGCAACTGGTTTTACTAACGCGTATGCCCATTTGGGCTTGTACTTCGGCAGAGGGGAACGCTTCGTATGGCTTCTCTTTCTGGAACAGAAATTCGTCTTACTCTAAGATCACATATTATTATTATTTACTTTAGAAGCAATATAAAATTACAAATCAGTGTGTGTCATTACCGTCGTCTGTTAAAAAAGTCATTAAATTCATCGATTGAATAAAAACAGTTCTCAACCAACCAACTCTTCAGTTTGTTTTGCTGTATCCGGACAAATTTATGTTACGTTCACTGCTTTGTTTTATAAACGTTTCACTGAAACACAGTACGTCAAATTGTTTGTTATTGTCTTTTAGTTCCTCCATCGTAATGTCAACAAGCTCTTTTTTACTGAGTAATCCTGCAATATTTTGATGGAATATTGCAAAAGAGTTGTTAATTTCGAAAAAACGTATTATTTAGAGATTTATTAGAGGAGGATGTACTTTTGTTGCATTTCGGAAAATAATGAGTAATTAATTTTTGTACCGATTTGATCTCAAGACTTTTGCGAACATTACTACGCTAACAGCAGGTTTAAAATAAAAAGGAATTGTTCCTTTTTTGAACTGCGTTTTGTTTATAACTGGATTTGTTGAGAAATTATCTTTTCACTTCTCATGTTCGTAAAGTTCGTCGTTATGTTGGGTATAGGCTGCATAAAATCGCTTTTCATGCTCTAGAGCATAAAGTAAAATCTTCGTCTAAGTTCGGCTCTAAGACAAAGGTTGTCAGGTAAACAGCCACACATGCAATTAAACTTCGTTAAATAAACTTGTTATTTTCCTCATTTTTAATCATAATCCATATTATAATAACTACCTACATTTTTTTTCAATTTTTTGAAAATGGTATCAATTGAAAAGCCTTAATTAAAAAAATCCATTTTTGAATATGGGTATCAAATGAAAGGACTTGGTGAGCACATTCCAAAATTATATAATTTGTCACTAAAATTAAAAAAAAAAATTTTTTTGTCAATTTTTGAATATGGGTATCAAATGAAAGGCCTTGATGAGCACATTCCAAAATTATATAATTTGTCACTAAAATTTAAGATTTTTTTTTTTGAAATTTTTGAATATGGGTATCAAATGAAAGGCCTTGGTGAGCACATTCCAAAATTATATAATTTGTCACTAAAAGGAAAATGCCCATAAAACATCTCGCCTTTTGGGCTTTTGTGCCTTAACAAAACAAAAACCATAAAATCTTTTGCTTTTTTTTATTCCCAAATATGTTTACAAAACTATTAGTCTAAGCCTGGGACTGAAGACAGTTTTTTATTTGTAGTTAAAGCATTTAAAACTTTCAACGATTCATCCATCTTGTCTTTATTGAAAACGTTGCTACACAATAAAATAATACCATCGATAAGCTCGCGCTCACTAATCTGTGGGATTATGTCGTCGATGCATACAAGACGCACTGGCCACTAAGGGAAATCGTTTTTCTCTACTATGCATTCCAAAGTGTCGGAAAAAATTACTTCCAAGAGGAAAGTAGATTGCCAAAACAAAAATAAGAAGAAACCTGTCTGTCACTTTCTGATTTTTCTTCATTATGCAGCAATATGAAAATGTGATGATAAAACTCGTAAATCGTAAAATTGAAACAACTTATACAGGGGAGAATGTTTGTAAGCAAACCTCATGGGACTTTGAATTGAATTGGAGGATATTAGCAGCTAGGACCAACGGTTTAACGTGCCTTCTGATTCTGAAGCACGGAGGAGGAGAAAATAGTATTTTTGGGTCACCCATCCTGTAACAAACCCTTGCAAACCAGTATGCCCCGCGGCGCTAACCAGCTGTGTCATCGAACTCCTCCCCTTAACTTGTTACTTACATTTTATTCTCAAAACAAAACGTTTCCAAAAAACATAACCTAAAAAGGTTATAGAAAACTTGTAATATAAATTATACTAGGGTAAGATATCAAAAAACTTATTACTGATTTTAATTAAGGAATCTATCAGCTACTAAAATCAATTGAATTTATTAGGGCACAAAAACATTTACAGTGAGATGTTGTGCTCTTAGAAAATGGGCAATCTCTTTTAAGAAAAAAAATTTTTTTTAAAATTTTTGAATATGGGTATCAAATGAAAGGCCTTGATGAGCACATTCCAAAATTATATAATTTGTCACTAAAATTTAAGAAAAAAATCATTTTTTTGGAATTTTTGAATATGGGTATCAAATGAAAGGCTTTGGTGAGCACATTCCAAAATTATATAATTTTTCACTAAAATTTTAAAAAAGTTTCATTTTTTTTTTCATTTTTTGTTTAATTTCCTCACAATCAGTGAAAAGCAGAGTGTATAACTCGTACATAAAACCCATTTTACCCTCGACTTGACTATATAACCTCGGATATATAAACGTCTCGGGTAAAATGATGCGTTTTATGCACTTGTTGTACAATCTACTATTAATCCTCGCTTTCAGTCCTTTACAACACAAATATGTTTTGTCATACTATAAGGAGTCAATTATTATGATATTTATTTTGAAACAGACGTTATAAAGAGAAAATTTTTATCATATTTAATATAACGTATGTCAATATTGTCAAAAACTTTGCTATACATATTAAATTTCATATTGAGTTTAGATTTTGGAACTTATAAAACGCAATATCACGCGATATAATATCCAGTTTTGATGGTCATGCAAGGCCTACAGCCTCTGAGGTTCTTTCAAAAGCATCAATGTACGATAAATTACTGTGCCGATGCTTGGCGAATATGTAGTGCCGGCATTGTGTTGTGGTATAGAAAGGTCAAGGGGGGAAGTCCGGCATGTAATTTGAAAAGTTGATAGGTTTTTAGCTATCTCATTTAAATAAACTTATTTATCAGACTTATCACTATTCCTTATTTATAGTATATAGGAAGAACGAAGGACAACTAGACAAAACAATATTACGATCCAATTTCAAAACAAAACAAATCAATGTTTTTAACACGTTTTTATTAGGTTGGTTTTCTTGTTTGCTTGTTTGTCTACTTAGCAAACGATAACTATAACTATTTTCCCGATAAGCTAAGATACCTACTTGAAACACGTTTGATTCGTCTTGACAAGTACTCCGGTAGGAGATGGTGTATTTTAATAGTACATTACTGCAGCGGCACGCAAGACAGGCATTGAAGGACGAACGTGAAAATGTGGGCCGAGGCGAAGCCGAGGCACACATACGTGAGTCCATCAATGCCTAGTTGCGGCCAAGGCTTGTATAGTACTTTTCTCAAATAATGCGTGGAAATTCAAACCAAGTAGTAACTTTACTAACATTTTATTTTTATTTAAAATTACAGTACCTATGTAATTAAAAGTAGGTAACAAATCGCACCGTCTTGAGTTTCAACGTCTTTAACATAAGTACCTACTGTATAGAAAAAATCAAACCTGCAACAAAAATAAAGAACGTGTAAATTGTGATGTTAACTGTTTAACTAAAACAAAGTACTAAAGTAGGTACTCATCAATAAGTAGGTGCGAAAACTTACCTACTTTAGGATCCAAATACACACTGTCTGATGCTTCTGACAAGAAAATTTGCACGTTTGATGCAGACTTCCTACGTTTATACCCTTGTGAATGTTGAACAGCTTGCCGACTAATGTCAATGTTAAATGTAAATTTGCTGTCTGTAAAATGTACGTGTTAGCATGATTCTACTATGGTGTTAGTGAGTAGTTGTGTTATTGTTTTACTTGCACCGGCAAACTGAACATGAACAATTTAAGAGGGAGAGAGTTTCCCTACGTTCCCTAGATCCCTACGACCTAAGTCCCTATAGTTCCTACAGCCCTACCCTATCATAAATTGTGAATAGATAAATATGTAAATACAACAGAATATCTGTTACCAGGAGACCTAAGGTAACAGATGGAGTCTTGGAAGGAGTCAGGTTTTTGGAGTAGTGATTTTCTCACTGCCAGGCAAGCAGACTCACAAGACTGATCAGAATCAGAACTGACGGCTAAGGGTGTCTTGGCCACAGTGAGAGGATAGTTAACAGGTTGAAACGATACACCAACGCTTGCTGAATACAAAGAGAATTTATTTACAATATACATGATCTTAAATACTAATTTTACTATATACACACTACTATACTTATTAACTAGTGAGCTGTCCGTGTGAAATGCAACTTTGCAGTTCACTAAGTCGGTCATCATTGAACGCTGAGATGCGAGTTAAATCGCAACTAAGCTGTTTCGTATCTAGGCTGCTGTTTAAATGTTCAAAGTGCATTTGAACAAATGTCTTTTGAGCATTGCAGTTAGGTTTACATCTGGTTTAGTTAATGTTTTTTGATTTTGAAGACAACAAGTATTCTATTACAGTTCTTGCCGCTTCTTGAATTTCAGGTGGCGTCAAAATATCACTTTCGTCGGTGGAACTCATTTTTATGATGAACTAGCTTCCGCCCGCGACTTCGTCCGCGTGGACATTCGATAAAATCCTCAAGTTTTAATTTCATTAAATTCTGATCAGCCGTTTTTACATGATAAGGCGGGTTCCCACCAAGCGCGCTGCAGCGCGAGGCAGAACGTTTGCCGCACGGGCCTCGCACGAGGCTGCTCGCTTGATGGGGACCCGCCTAATCACGTAAAAACGGCTGATCAGAATTTAATGAAATTAAAACATGAGGATTTTATCGAATGTCCACGCGGACGAAGTCGCGGGCGGAAGCTAGTTTATAATATTCAGAATTGTATCCAGAGATATCAGTATCCCGTTCCCGTTCCCGTTCCCGTTCCCGTTCCCGTTCCCGTTCCCGTTCCCGTTCCCGTTCCCGTTCCCGTTCCCGTTCCCGTTCCCGTTCCCGTTCCCGTTCCCGTTCCCGTTCTTGTTCCCGTTCCCGTTCCCGTTCCCGTTCCCGTTCCCGTTCCCGTTCCCGTCCCTGTCCCCGTCCCCTGGATGTGCATGTCCAGGTCCAATCATGTCCACCGTGTTGGACTTCAAAATAAATGTCATTTTCGCAATCACCATCCCATGAAACCTCAAGAACGACCATCCACGTCGATTTTCATGTTTACTTACCCCATTTACACCTTAAGGGATGATTTTCAAAATAACAAAATATGTGTTTGCCTATTTATTTTAAGACATGCTCCTACGAATTTTAAAGTTGTAATGTCTATTTTATATATTGTTTTTTCATACAAAATTTGAACCCCATTTTCACCCCTTTAGGGGTTAAATCATGTCCACCGTGTTGGACTTCAAAATAAATCTCATTTTCGCAATCGTCATCCCAGAAAACCACATCCATATCTATTTTTGTTTTTTTTACCCCTTTTCACCCCCATTTCATCCCCATAGGGGTTGAAATACTAACAATAACAGTATACGTTGCGTTAGATTTCCATCCATAAGCCTAAATTATAAATTTAGCGATTTTTACCTCGAAAATAAAGGATTTTCTTCAATACACAACTTCATCCCCTTTTTGACCCCTTCGGGGGTAGAATTTTGAAAAACGCTGAGACCCGTATTTATTAATTTTCAATGGTCAGCCTAACCACAAATTTTGAAGATCCTAGCTTCAAAACTGAAGGACTTTCATACAAACTTTGGACCCCCGTTTTTACCCCTTGGGGGGTGAGTTTTGAAAAATCCTTTCTTAGTGCACCCCTAGACCTCATAAGGAACCTATGTGCAAAATTTCAAGTCTCTAGGTTCAGCGGTTTGGGCTGTGCGTTGATATCTCACTCAGTCAGTCAGTCAGTCAGGACTTTGAATTTTATATATTTTTCAATACAGTTGCTCGAAAATGTAAGTTTACGATGGCAGTCGAGCGTGCGGAAAGTTGATTTTACCGCACGCCGTGCGTTTTTGTTTACGGAGTAGTACAGCGTGCGGAAAGTTGATTTTACCGCACGCCGGCGCCGTGCGTTTTTGTTTACGAACGTTTTTTTTTAATTTCTACTAGCTTCCGCCCGCGACTTCATCCGCGTGGACAGTAGAAAAATATTGCAACCAGTTTAAAATGACCCCTTTAGTGTATGAAAGCTAGTACTACGGAGAGTTCAAGCTGTTTCCCTGGTTCCACTCACCTGAATTTGATGAAACATTGCTTAGATTTTAAGTTGGACCTCAATCTACTAAATTGTGAAAAATCCATCAAAATTCGTTTAGCGGTTTTTGCGTAATTCGCGCACAAATATTTAGAATTTACAGTTTTATTATATGAATAAATTACAATTTCAGTAGTACCTATAATGTTTTCTCGCAAATGTATTGAAAAACGTAGTATGGCACACGGTTGTTAAGGCTTTTTAAAACTCGTGACGATTAAAACCCTCGCCTGCGGCTCGGGCTTATAAAGCGTCAACTCGTTTTAAAAACCTCCTTACCAACCTTGTATCATAAACTACTAATATAGATACTTATTGACAAAACAACAAACAATTTCAACAATAATAACTTCCCGCGCTAAGATCCATAGATAATACAATGATATTTTATGCCACCTGTCCGAATCGTATATATATTGATGATGATCACAGACCTCATTGGCTGTCGTGATTCATTGAAAATTTGGTTCCATTTCTGAATTACACGTGTATAATGAGTTTCAATACTAACATTTACGGTCACACGCAGGCAATGTTTCTATGAAAATCCATTATTACACGTTAGTAATGAATTCTCATACAAAAATTGCCGGCGCGGTTTAGGGTCTGTCTGGAAACTCCGATTTAGCCCGAAGAAGGTTGTCAAAATAATGTTCGAATTTCCAAGCATGTTTGAGAAAAGCATTTTTAGTTTGAGCTCTTTGACTAAAAAGCAAAAAGATATAATTTAATAAAAAAAACTCTTGAAACGGACTAAAAAGTATACAGTGCATGAACAGTTCAGGGGGTCAAAAAATTTACGCGAAAAATTTACGCGATACACGTAGCTGCGTCCGTGCTTCGTTAGGATTGTTTCCTATTACAAAGCACTTGCGTAGGTATGCTATATCGCAAAGTGATTGCGTAAGTTTGACAGTTTTTCTCTAGCGTATCCGACATCATTCGTTCAATAGTCTTTCGGCTACGATAGCCAAATTGCAAATGTGTTTAATAGCCACAACCGACGAACTGCGGACGACTATCGTGACCAAGTTACTGCGTTACGCAATCGCGTATGTTATTTTCGTAATAGGCCCCCTGACTTCTCTCTAGTCGACAGTAGAAATCACATTGTCTAATTTAATTCCAAATCTTTATTTATAGTGCTTATAACAGTGTCTCATGTCTCCTTTTTAGTGATCACGTTGATGTGGCGAAATATATTAAAGAAAATAATTATTATTTCAAAGAAAGAATTACTCTACATTTTCCCGTATGGACCAGCCCAATACCTGTTGGGTACAATGTTTGTAAGGCGGAATAAAGGGGGATATGAAGACTTGGACAGAGTTGCAAAAGAAGTGGTCAAACAGAAGGTATTAGTACAATCAACACAGTTTGTCGCAGAGTCGAGCCGTCGCATTTTCTAGTTTTTGCAGTGGCGTTATACCTACCTATCAGAGTTAAGTAGGTACCTACTTGTACTATTTTGTATTCTGCTAGGTGATTGCGTAAAGTGAATCGTATTCATTTGACAGTTCATATTGTATCATAATATATGTCATCCCATACAAATTGTAGCCGATGGAATACGATATGAACTGTCAAATGAATACGATTACCTTACGCAATTCCACCCCTGTTTATGTTTTTGGCCAACGGGATAGTGCTTAGCCTTCACCTCACCTGATCTTAAGTGACGATAAGGCCGAAGGTAAAAGCGCACTACACACGGAAAACCTCTAACTGCCGGATTACAATATACCTATCTTACCACCACCATCTTACCGCCACCATCTTACCGCCACCATCTTACCGCCACCATCTTACCGCCACCATCTTACCGCCACCATCTTACCACCACTTTCTTACCGCCATCATCTTACCGCCACCATCTTACCGCCACCACAATTAAAGACTGATATTGTTAATATATATTATTGTTTGGTACACTATTTGTGAAGAAAGAAATAAAAAAATATTATTTATTATTTTTCCAGGCGAAAGCGTTTATTATGCCAGAGGGGACAAGGAATCATGTGAAAGGAACTATGCTGCCATTCAAGAGGGGCGCCTTCTATTTGGCAATAAAGGCGCAAGTGCCAATCATACCTGTGGCAATATCGCCATTTTATTTCATCGACTACGATGCACCGTCATTTGAAAAACGTGAGTTTCTTTCTCGTAATATACCTGTCAATGGTTCCTTTGTATATTTTATGAATATAAGTACGTAAATATGAGAAATGCCACATCCTATTAAAATTTATTAAATGTAATGATACCTAGATGTGCAGTAGCATATTCTTTTAAAAACCTTTTGAAGTTTAACCCCAGCTCTAAGGAATCAAAACTACAAAATAAAATATTTTTAAGAATAGGTAGTAGGTAAGTATTAGTTTTTTCAAATTCATATGTGTTCATCAAATTAATATAATAAGTCTATGGTACGACAGATGTTTCGTGACAAAACACTGTGTTTTTCTTTTTGTGAGGACTTTTCAAAATGACATTAAAAAAATAAAAATAGTAACTATTTACCCCACTAGATGGCGTTCATGGAATAGAGAGGAGTGTCAAAATTGGCTTTTCAAAATAAACGGCCTGTACCAAAAATCCAAAGAGGCAAGTAAGCACTCGCTGGCTGACATCTGCCCAAAGAGAAACATTTCAGGGTTACATCTGCCTGCCTACTTGAGTACTCTTCGAAAAAAAAACACATCGACACATAAATTTTTATCAACGCCACCTATTGAGCCTAAAGTTTTTTGTCATTTTGAAAAGCGCTCATTAAATTTTTAGAAAAAGTTTCAAAACCATGACAAACTGACGATTACGTAGTATACGTAAGTGGTTCTTCTTCTTATTTCAGCTCGGATTACAATGCAAGTTTTAGATGAAGTGCCGACAGCAGGGTTGACTTTAGAAGATTTACCCGAACTGAAGGAAAGGGTGCGGCTACAACTATGGGAAGCGTACCAAAAACTGTACCACGAATGTATGGATAACAAAGACAAACAAGACTGCGAATATGGTAGTAATGGCTTTGTGATAGCCGAATAAATAAAAGTAAATTATTTACTTATCCCGGGAGCTCCGAGGAGAGTAAACTCCCGATGACGTGAGGGCCCTGTAAGCCTCAAAGTGGAGCCCTCATCTTAATAATTTTTTTTCCTCGCTAAGTACATAATGTATCGAAAATTCCAGATGTCCAGATTGAAGCTTAGGTTCTATAGTTTACAAACAATAACCTCAGTAAAATATTGTTCGTTGTAGTTGTATAGTTTGTAACGTTGCATTTTAACGTTACATTTCTTTGAAAGAATGGTTTAATTTTTCCAAAACTAGCTCATTCGTTGTAATGAGTTTAGTGCTAAAGTCCTGCAAGAGATGGCGCCAGCTGTCCCCGAAATCATTAAATTTGACCATCTTCCGTTCTTGTCTGTGGTTACACGAACACGAGTTAAAAAAAAAACAAAAGTCGAGTGACATGATCTGTCAACGAGACAGCGAGCTGGTAAATGTCATTTGATGAAACTTGATTTCATTTTGATTTCTACCGATGGACGAAAAGGGTGTATAAAAACCTGTGAAAGGGGCGAAGCCCAAAGGCGTATCAAATCGTCAATCATCGCTTCCTCGTTTGAAAAATATGCCGTGATTCTCTAATAGTGTTATTTTGGGTGGAGGGAATATTACGTAAACATGCTCCATTCTCTACAGTATAAGAGAGTATAAGGGAGATGCTGTTTCTGTAATTGGGTATCATATTATTATCATCTATCATATCATGTGTTTTGTATTTTATCTTATTGTTAGTGCCTTTTATAACGAAACTTCTGAAATAAAGACATGCTGTTGAAGTCTCCAACAAATCTGGCAGCGGCCAAATTGGGTCATGTCATGGACCTCCCTTGTAATATTGGATGGACCTGTGCTGGGCCCCTATTTTTGAATCGCTCGTCTGGCGTCGAGCGCTCTTTTCTACTGATTTTCGTTCGACATTCGACTCGATCTCCATACATTTGAGTCAAATGTCGAACGAAAATCAGCAGAAAAGAGCGCTCGACGCCAGACGAGCGATTCAAAAATATGGGCTCTGGTCTCTTAACCAAGTAACTTCATCGTCACCAAAGGATTTCGTCCAGGTCAGTTATCACTATTCGATCGGTGGACGCTCAGTCCGATATCACCTGATAAGACATTTCACTGAGCCGCCACCGTTCAGGATTTGTACGGCTGATAGAATGTTCTTCGTTTTAGAGTAACTTCTTTATATTTTATTAACCTACATTTTGGGATTAGATCAACATTCATTAGGACAAAATTTACTACATCAACACCACTAGATCAACTGTTCATTAGATCAACAGTTCACTACATCAACAAATTACGAGATCAGTAGATCATAAGATCAACAGATTATTATTGCGATTTTATTGGTTGATTATCTATTAATTTTCATACTTTTTATTATTTTATCTTAATTCTGATTGTGAAGTAGTTTACGTACCTACCTTATTGGAATCAAAGAGCAAGGACAAGTGTTTCCATTTTGTTCTCTCTTGATATTTTTGGTATGAATAATGTGGTGCTAAATAAACAATGTTTTTGTGTAAGAATTTGTTTGCTTTAATTTTTCTGTCATACAAAGGTGGTCTCAACGACCGACCCACAGTGGGGATATTTGACATGAAAATCCGGACAATATTATTTTTTGATATTATTTTGTTTATTAGGCACAAATAGTGAAAAATATGACAAAATAGATTTTTTTACCCTTAAACCCTTACCTAGTAATAGACATATTGAAATTAACACTAGTAGAATAGAATGACAATGTATGAGATTGACAGGAGCTATGCGTTAGCTTATGTCATTCCCAATACATTGTTATTTTATTCTAATAGCGTTAGTTTTAGTAGAATGGCCATTGAGTAGGGTGCAGATCTTAATTCTTAAACATTTTTGGCCATGTCACTCATTCATAATGGCTGTGTGCTAATGTGGTGCTAATCACATGTGTAAATAATTTATTTGGTGCTAATCGCTGAGGTACCTACCTAGTTTAGGTACTTTGGTATGTAATTGGAATTTCCAGGAGTAGGTAGGTACTAATTGGTTTTTTATAGACTGATTCTCATCATTGTTTATTTTCGTGACGCCGTCCATCTTTCAAGTTGGTACCAACCTACCTACGGTCAACAACAATAGTTGCTTAGCACTTAAGTACTTTGTCTTAGCAACTTTTTTGATAAATGTTCCAAACTGTAAGTCCTATGTCAAAAAATTGCTATGATAAAGTACTAAAGTGTTTAGTGACTTTCCATGCTGACTATACATTAATTTTATATAAGTAGGTACCTATGTCAGCTGAAAGATAATAAAAAAGTAGCTTGCCGCCTATATAACTCAGATGTTCGAGTGTGGTAATCAGTTGATATGGCGTGCCAAACGATGATTGTGTTAGTAACTTTCGTTTGGGCAATGTTAGCTACGTCGTATGCGCAAGAGTCGAAATTAGTGCAGATATCTCAGGGCCCTGTTATAGGTTATAAAGCTCAGGATGCCGATGTGTTTGAGTTTTCCAATATCCCATACGCGACTGCTCCTACAGGACCTCAAAAATTTAAGGTAAGTTATTAATATTTAAGCTTGAGGGGGAGGGACTCGAAAAATAGTATTATCACATAAAAAGGGGTAGACATAAAAGCGGAGGGACGGGGGTGCGCAGACCCCCGCAAGGGGGGCTCGAGGGCAAAGCTCCCTGCCATGGAAAAAGTCATTAGGGTTAGGTAGGTTAGAGTTCATTAGGTTTGGTTAGCTTGGCGACCAAAAACGCGCGAGCGTGCCGCGGCAGCGGCCGGCGAAACGCCAAAAACGTCGTTTTTGTACGTAGGTACTTACCTGCTTTCGTCTTTAACACACATTGCCGGCTGCGCATCAGGTATTGTATACAATGCCTAGGCAAAGTATAAAATGAATGATATTTCATACATTGCCTGATCGTTTCAGGCATTGTATCATTGCAGGATTATACACATTGCCGGTAACAAATACATAATAAAACAGAATTAGTTTTTGTAGGTTACACCTAATACTACTTATAAATTATACAATAGGTACCAATAAATTATATAAAAGTAATATGTAAAAAATCATCATAATGAATCATCATCATCGCTGTATTTAATTTTTACAGGCTCCACTAAGCCCGCCTACATGGGTTGAACCTCTTGAAGCAAAAGACCGACGTATAGTCTGCCCTCAACGCGCAGACAGTGTACCAGCAGACGTAACGATGCAGGAAGACTGTCTTGTAGCCAACGTTTATGTACCAGATACGAATGCTACCAATTTACCTGTGATGGTCAACATCCATGGAGGTGCCTTCCACCGCCGTTTTGGAGGTGCTATTATACCCAAGCAGATGGTAAACACCAAGAAAGTAATAGCCGTCACGTTCAACTATCGACTTGGTATACACGGCTTTTTATGTCTTGGAACTGAAGATATTCCTGGCAATGCTGGCATGAAAGATCAAGTGGCTTTGCTTAGGTGGGTTAAGCGAAACATTGCGTTCTTTGGTGGAAACCCAGCTGATGTAACCATCGCCGGGTGCAGCGCTGGAGGTATCTCTGCCGACCTCTTAATGTTATCGAAGTCTACAAGGGGATTGTTTAACAAGGTCATTGCTTTGAGCGGTTCCAATATTGGTGTACTTAGTGTCCAAAAAAATCCAGTGGAATACGCGAGGAATCAAGCAAGAATATATAAATTTGATAACGCCGATAATTTTAATGCTCTGGAACAGTTCTACAAAACTGCATCGTATGAACTACTAGCATCCCACAGTCAAGCAGAACATAAACGTCCAGAGGCTGTTTTTACGCCTTGTATAGAACGCGATGTAGGGCAAGAAATATTTTTGGAAAAGAATCCGGTGGATATATTAAAAAACGGCGACTATGATAAGTACCCCGTTTTATATGGTTTTGCTAATAGAGAAGGTATTTTCCGGATACTTAAATTCGATACATGGAAAGAGATTATGAATAAAAACTTTTCCGAATTTCTCCCTATAGATTTAACTTTCAGTAACAGTGAGGAGATGAAAGCAATAGCGACAAAAGTGAAGGAGTTTTATTTTGGCGACAAGCCCATCGATAATGATGATGTGCTGAAGTACATAGATTATTTTACAGATGTGTCGTCCGTGTATGCAATGCTGCGTTCTGTTACTCTGCAAGTGGAAGCTGGTAATCATGAGATGTACCTTCATGTTTATTCTTTTGTCGACAACAACCTGGCAGTTTTACCGCACACAGTTGAAAAAAGAGGAGCCACGCATTGCGCGCAATCACATGCCGCAATGGACGAAGACGAATCGATCATTTCAGATGAATACAAAAATATGAAATCAATTATAAGAGAAGTGTGGCTCAACTTTATTGCAACCGGGTAAGTATATTAGATTATACAACAAGTGAAAAAAGGAAAATTTTCCTTTTTTAACTAAATTGGATCCCGAGAGCAGCAATGGACTCTAGGGTTAAATCCCTAGAGTGGCTAGTTCTGAAGAAGAATCCTGAGCGAAGCGAAGGATACAAAGGATCGAGATGATTTTTTTTCACGAGATGACTCTACTTTTTACCATTGATCGCGAGAAACAAATAGCAGTACTAAATTCAATTTACCTAAATATTAAATTGTGATATCTATTACGTAACGTAATAGATATCACAATTTAATATTTAGGTAATCGGTAATATTTAAACATTAGAAAATAGTGAAAATATAAGTTTTCCAATGACATAAACCATGATAGGAGGGAGATTACACGAATAGTCTGGTATCAGTCCATTCCATCAGTCAGTATAGACTTTGAATTTTTTCCAGACTGATGATCGTACCAGACTGATGGAATGGACTGATGTCAGAATATTTAATCTCCCTTAAATAAATAGAAAATAACCCAAAGATAAGACACTAAAATGAACCTAAGTAAAATTAGCAGGTTATTTTTTTTTATTTTATGCACAGCTATTGGCCCTATGGAATAGCTCCATAGCAGCCAGTAGGTACCTACTTTCAGCACGTTTATTTTTTTCGTACATAATATGCTGGTCATTGATTTGTCTGTCAAATTTTTGACTGACTTTTATTAGATTTGATCACAGAGAAAGCAAATACGATTTGGTTAATATTTAAACCGACTGATATCTGTTATCTGAGGATTGAAAAATCAGCCCTTAGTGAATAAAATCGCGTTTTATTCCCTACCCCTGTTAGGTGTGATCTTTCACTTTCACACGAGGGATAGAAAAAAAGGATAATAAGCACCTATTCAACTTCAAGGATTTAATTCAGTCGAGGTTCACGAAAAATGCAGGAAAATATATTCAAAGAAGAATAAAATTAACGGAGAAAACCCCAAGAGCCGTAAACAGCGGGGAGCGACTTTTGATTTTAAGAAAAGATGTGTGACTCATCACAGGAATTTGTAGCCAAAGAACTTAAGAAGCCTGTGAAAAGGCGAATTACCGTACAGTATGTGTCAAAAATTGAGTTTAAATATTCCCTCTTGACCGCAGCTGAATGGAGGCAGGATGAAGAGGTGCTTGAATGAATTCATCTTTGGGCCGGCCAACTGGCAATCCAGTTTTAGCATCTTTTTAAGCAACTTGATGCAGCAGGAGTGATGGTACCTGGCCTCTACTGCAACCAAATCATTCTCTAGATGAATTCTTTTAAGCACCTCTTTATCCTGCCTCCATTCAGCTTCGGTCAAGAGGGAATTTTGAAACTCAATTTTTTACTATACTGTTTGGTAATTCGCCTTTTCACAGGCTTCTTACGTTCTTTGGTCACAAATTCCTATGATGCATCTTCCCACACAGATCACACATCTCTTCTTAAAATCAAAAGTCCCTCCCCACTGTTTACGGCTCTTGGGGTTTTCTCCGTTACTTTTCTTTTTCTTCGGATATATTTTCCTTCATTTTTCGAGAACCTCGTCTGAATTACGACCTTGAAGTTGAAGGTGCTTATATTATCCTTTTTTCTGTATATACTTCTTTTTATCAATGTTTCTATCCCTCGTCCTTTTACTGTAGATGAAGCCTCAACATGCCACAAATAAAACACTCCGGGTTATTCATGTCTGTAGATTTTGAATAGGTACGCCACATTATCTCTAAAACAAAGCAGAGACACGATTTTCAGAAAAAACCTCTTTTGAATTGATTCAAAATGACTGAATTTGATAATTGTGGTATCCATATAACGTGAAATCTAATTCTCTACAACTTTATTTTATGGGTTTTTCAATAGAAGTTTCTGTTTCAAAGATATTTGGTCATGAAAAGTCGCAAAATGTTTGTTTGCATCTAAATGAGAAATTTCCTTATATTAACTATCGATTTCGGCTATACCAATAAACAAATCTCAAGTTTTAGATGTTCATTCGACGCAAAATTTATCCCTCTATTCAATGACATTTTCCGTCCGATGTTTTTGAGTTAAAAGCAAAAACCAGAAAAAAGTGGGAACATTTCGCGGTTTTGGCTCCCAAAAGTTACGCACACCTCCTAGAAAGGTGCAAACTCGGATTACACGTATTTAGTACCAACTGAAGCTAATAAAACTATTTCCAGCTTACTGGGAATTAATTGCTCGAAAAATTCCAATTTTATTGGCCTATATGCCATTTAGCCCAGAATAAATTATAGGACCTAACCTAGTTTAATTTAGTAAAAGTCATTTTGCGAGCCATTCCTATGATGGCTGACCCCTGTACTTGTGTGGCATTTCTTGCTTTTGGCATCTCTGAGGCCAATACAAGTTAAGTAGTTAATTCTCGAACGGGTCATAATACTTAAAAATAAATGTTTCTCGGGTCTTGGTAATGGTGCCGTATACCACCACCATGTTACTTACACTTTCACTTAATTCAATAAAACAGAGGGCCTAGGGTACCCTACTACAAAGGGGTCGCGTAGGACGAGGGGCTCTATCGCCTAATACCTACTTCAATGAAATTGCTATCGCAATCATTTTCATGTGATGTGACAAATTGCTACTTTTTTTTGGTAAGTATATTTTTGGGCCAAAAAGAAATAGCAATGTGTCACATTTATCTGTCAAATTTAAGCTTACCTGAACTTCAATGTTTTTAGCTGATAGACCCGCAGGTTGGTTATATTATATTCTTTGTTGGACTTGAATTTGTAGTTCGGTTTTTCAAAACCGACTCTTAAAGAAGTTTCTTTGTAGGTACTAAAGTTCTTCACAACTCCTTCCAGAAACCCCACACCGGAGTCGTCAGCGTTACCTCGATGGGTACCAGCGAACGCAGAGCGGTCACCCATCATGTCCTTCGGTTCGACTGTCGAGCCAGTGGACTCTGTGATAACAGATCGAGCCAAGTTCTGGGATGATATATACGCTCGATATTACTTAAGCCCCATGGCTCCTACCAACGAAGCAGACTGGGACAAATTACAATAGAAGGCTTTGATCATATTGTACAAGCACTATGTTTTATTTAATCGTAACTTCAAAGTAAATAATGGAATTTGTTATTATGCATATTTTTTACAAGCACTGTTTTAGGCTTTTTGTAGATATCTTACGTGATAGCGATCTGAATCTCCTCCATTTACTCCCTGGTTGGCCATCATTAGATCGCAGCACGGTAAATCCCTGGCAGAAAACCAAGGCTTCAAAGTTACTTCGTTTGTATGAAAATAACGCCTGTATCCCTAGACAAAGTTGATGTGTGTAATAACATCATTATTTAACCACTGTACAAAACTATTATTATAGATAGGTAGGTACTATGACTAAGGCTGACCCCAGACTTACCGGTTTCTTTTCAAAGCTTCTGGGAGATATGCCACCCTCAACATTTTGCTAAAAATAAATCGATCGCATAAGTATTTATATAAATTGTGAACAGGGTGGGTGGCATCATTACCTACCTGAACTATTTTTTTGTGTTTTCATATCGATCGTGTAAGGAACAAAGCTCACAAGAACATACATACAATATTATGTGAAATGTACTTAGATTGAAAATATGCGATAGATTGAAAATGATCCTCTTGGCCGGCGGTCCATTGCCGAACAGCAAAGCAAAGAAACCGGAATGTCTATGATCAGCCTAAACCAAACCTTTTTGCCAATGTCACTCATAATAACTACATACCTACGTATTTGGCTGTGGAGTGGACGGCACGCTAGGCTTCCACAACCTGTCAAATTTCTTCAATCATTTTTAAACTTTAAGTCGAGCAACTTAAGGTACAAAATTCATTGTAGATTTTTGACAGTTTTGTATAGCTTGATATGCTGCTGACTGTACTAATGCGGTGCTAATCACAATATGAGTAAATAGGTTTAATGTGGTGATGCTAATCGCTGAGGCACCTTGGTACCTAGGTATGTAAGTGGAATTTCCATTGGTTTTTGCTGTCTCATTCTCATCATTGTTTATTTTCGTGACGCGCCGCGCCGTCCATCGTTCCAGTTGGTACTATATACGGTCAACAACGAAAGTCACCTAGCACTTTAGTACTTTGTCATAGCAAATTTTTTTGGTAAATGTTCCCAAATGTAAGGCCTCTGTCAAAAAAGTTGCTGTGATAAAGTATTTCGTTGCTAACTATAAATTATTTTTATATTTAAGTTGTCAGCTAAATCAAGATATAAGAAGTAGCTTACCGTCTATAAGACTCAGATGTTCGATTGTGGTATAATCAGTTGATATGGCGGCGTGCCAAAAGATGATTGTGTTAGTAACTTTCGTTTGGGCAATGTTAGCTACGTCATATGCGCAAGAGTCGAAATTAGTGCAGATATCTCAGGGCCCTGTTATAGGTTATAAAGCTCAGGATGCCGACGTGTTTGAGTTTTTCAATATCCCATACGCGACTGCTCCTACAGGACCTCAGAGATTTAAGGTAAGTCCCTGACATTTATTTTATTTTATAAAGGATCCCCTTAAAACTCACTGTCAGAAATACAAGTATTTCATGTAAATCTTAAAAAGATTGAATACTTACAACAAGTTTGTAATTTTATATTATTGTTTGTCAAACAAAATGTATAGCTCGACTTTTATTGCCTTTCGCCCTGCTGCTGATCAAAGGGCCTATCTATGGATGGATAAGGAGGATGAGCCATAAATGACCCAAAGCAGATTGATGGGTGTTAACCACAGAACAAGAAAGTCTTAAAGACTGTGTGTGTGAAAGTGTTAACAGCTCAAGATAATATTTTTGATAACTCAATACTCAACATCTGACATTTGCTTAACAAAACAAAGTATTGTTATCAATGTTGTTTGAAATGTGATAAATACATAAAAAAACAGAATTCCTTTTTGTAGTTATAAACACAGAGGAAATAATCACTACGTTTTAAGAGACGGGACTAGGTAATGGCAAAATGGAATCAATTTAGTCTAAATCTAGTGCCACCTTTTCAGCACAAAAGTCAAAATTGAGTCAAATAACTGAAGTGCCAACATGGCGAACCGAATAGTGCTGCACACACGCGTTCCCAGCGTTTATCGATAATTATGTGTGGCATTGTGGTACGATTTATCGATAAAAATAAAAAGTAAACATTTTCATCACAATAATACATTTATTGACATAAAAATTCAAAAATATATATTTGAATGAAAACGAATTTTCAATGAGCGGTTTTGAAAAGGCAGTTTAAAAAAAAGTAGTACCTAAAAAACGGCTCGATGACGTTGTTCAACTAAGTACGTAACTTTTTAAGAAAAAAGCAAAGGATGAAAGGAGTCAATGCCAATTTTTGACGTTGTTATGGCTATCTCCTCTTCAGAGAGTAATTTCTGCCAGTATCAAGTGTTGAATAATTAAGTGGTATACTCAGCTGCTAGGATTTTTTTTGAAAAAACCTACCTAGTTGAATAGCGCCATCTATCAACATAAAAATAAACTTAAATTCTCAGCTGTCAGAAAACCGCTTATTGCAGAAAAAAAAGATATTATTAGGAAATGCTAAGATTAGTACATTTAGCTAGTGTCCGAGCTAAGTTTCGGTTTCTGTTACTTAAATCTAGTTTCGGCCATAGTTTTGGTTTCGGCCAAATATCGACCGAATCTTTCGGCCGCGCGCGCCGAAACTCATTGTCCTCCGTCCTTTATTTTGCATAATTTCTCAATAGGAACATGGCCAGGTCCTCATTCTTCTTTATTTGAACCCATTGTCTGCAACTGAAAAATATTGTAAGTACCTAGTTATCGATAGCTATCAGGAGTCAGGAGCAGCACTAGTTTGTTATTATGAACAAAACATTTATTACAAATTAAGCATAAAATTGTGCTTGCATGTAACCTGCTGTGGTGCACGGGACTAAATATTATTATAATTTATTGCTATAAAATATTATTATAAAATATTATAAAATATTACCATTATCATCGCCGATTTTTATTTTTACAGGCTCCACTGAGCCCACCTACATGGGCTGAACCTCTTGAAGCAAAAGACCGACGTATAGTCTGCCCTCAACGCGCTGACAGTGTACCAGCAGACGTAACGATGCAGGAAGACTGTCTTGTAGCCAACGTTTATGTACCTGATACGAATGCTACTAATTTACCTGTGATGGTCAACATCCATGGAGGTGCCTTCCACCGCCGTTTTGGAGGTGCTATTATACCCAAGCAGATGGTAAACACCAAGAAAGTAATAGCCGTCACGTTCAACTATCGACTTGGTATACACGGCTTTTTATGTCTTGGAACTGAAGATATTCCTGGCAATGCTGGCATGAAAGATCAAGTGGCTTTACTTAGGTGGGTTAAGCGAAACATTGCGTTCTTTGGTGGGAACCCTGCTGATGTAACCATCGCCGGGTGCAGCGCTGGAGGTGTCTCTGCCGACCTCTTAATGTTATCGAAGACTACAAAGGGATTGTTTAACAAGGTCATTGCTTTGAGCGGTTCCAATATTGGTGTATTTAGTGTCCAAAAAAATCCAGTGGAAAACGCGAGGAATGAAGCAAAAATACACAAATTTGATAACGCCGATAATTTTAATGCTCTGGAAGAGTTCTACAAAACTGCATCGTATGAACTACTAGCATCCCACAATCGAGCAGAAAATAAACGTCCAGGGGTTGTTTTTACGCCTTGTATAGAACGCGATGTAGGGCAAGAAATATTTTTGGACAAGAATCCGGTGGATATACTAAAAAGCAGTGACTATGTTAAGTACCCCCGTTTTATATGGTTTTGCTAATAGAGAAGGCATTTCCAGGGTACTTAAATTTGATACATGGAAAGAGATTATGAATAAAAACTTTTCCGAATTTCTCCCTATAGATTTAACTTTCAGTAACAGTGAGGAGATGGAAGTAATAGCGACAAAAGTGAAAGAGTTTTATTTCAGCGACAAGCCCATCGATAATGATGATGTGCTGAATTACATAGATTATTTTACAGACGTGACGTTCGTGTATGCAATGCTGCGTTCTGTTACTCTGCAAGTGGAAGCTGGTAATCATGAGATGTACCTTCATGTTTATTCTTTTGTCGACAACAATCTGGCACTTATACCGCACACAGTTGAAAAAGGAGGAGCCACGCATTGCGCGCAATCACATGCCGCAATGGACGAAGACGAATCGATCATTTCAGATGAGTACAGAAATATGAAATCAATTATGAGAGAAGTGTGGCTCAACTTTATTACAACCGGGTAAGTATAGTAGATTATACAACAAGTTTTTAACTAAATTGAATCCCGAGCGTAGCGAGGGATCTAAAGTAGACTCCTGAGCGAAGCGAGGGATGCAAAGGACCGAGATGGTTTTTTCACGAGTTGTGTACTCTACTTCTTACCATTGACTGCGAGAAAACAAATGGCAGTACTAATACGTATAGTATTTAAAGTTATCACATTTTATTATTTTGGTAATCGGTAATTTTTAATCATCAGAAAATACTGAAATTAGAAGTTTTCCAATGGCATAAACCATGATAAGAGGGAGATTACACGATCAGTCTGGTATCAGTCCATTCCATTAGTCTGTAGACTGATGACCGTACCAGACTGATGGAATGGAATGGACTGATGCCAGACTTTACATTGTAATCTCCCTATAATAAATAGAAAAGAACGTCTTTAACACTGACTTTCACACACAAAGAACCCAAAGATAAGACACTAAAATGAACCTAAGTAAAAGTACCTAGCAGGTTATTTGGCTCTATGGAATAACTCCATAGCAGCTAGGTACTCTCAGGTTTACTTTTTTCGTACATAATAAAACTCATTTGTTCCAAATCGTTTTATTCACTGTTTTCGATGAATTTATGCACTTTTCCGAGTGGCGATGGTAAAAAATATATACGTACAAATACCTATGCTATTTAGCCCAGAATAAATTATAGTACCTAAACTAGTTTAATTTAGTAAAAGACCCCTGTACTTGTGTTTTGTGGTGTGGCATTAATTTCATGCTTTTGGCATCTCTGAGGCCAATACAAATTAGTCCGATCCTCGAACGGGTCATAAAGTCATAATAAAAAGAAATATGTATCTTGGGACTTGGTAAAATGGTAATGGTGCCGTATGCCACCATCATTATGTTACTTAATAATATTTTCACTCCTCTTGCTCAAAAAGTCCGTCATTGTAACGTACAAGAGCCGAGATAAAATAGCATTATAACCCCTAGGGGATAAAGTTTTTTCTTTTTTATTGTTTGTCTATTACCAATGAGCCTACTAAAACGAAAAAGTCTTTATTCATAATCACGAATAACTCGACTTAATACTGTTTCTCATTCTTATTTTTGAAAATGGAACTAAAGCATCTCTTCGGGGAAATCATAGACTTATATACTCTCACAGAGTGAATCGTAGAATGTGTGTTTGTGGGGTGTGATACCTGACTTCGAAAAGTGTAACACCGATTTCCACGTCTCCGAAAGTTCACTAATACGAATCACTTAACAACGAATGCACGCTACCACGAAAATCTTGACGCCGAAACCATGTGATCTCGAATAACCAAACTTGTAATTTCTCCAATACGAATCACTTAACAACGAATGCACTCTACCACGAAAAACTTATCATCGAAGCCACGCGACCTCGAATAACCAAACTTCTAACGAGAAACATAAATAAATTATTCGGACCTCCATCGCCTACATGTACTAACCTAATAAAGATCCAATTTTTAGATTTTGGAGGGAATTCATGCAACACGATTACTAAACCGTAGTGAATTAGTACATTACAGCCAAGAACGGGAAGTAAGCTTCCCGTACAAGGCTTGTATAGGTAATGCTTTTCACAAGAAATTATGTTTCTCGTTAGAAGTTTGGTTATTCGAGGCCGCGTGGCTTCGATGATAAGTTTTTCGTGGTAGAGTGCATTCGTTGTTAAGTGATTCGAATTGGAGAAATTACAAGTTTGGTTATTCGAGATCACATGGTTTCGGCGTCAAGATTTTCGTGGTAGCGTGCATTCGTTGTTAAGTGATTCGTATTAGTGAACTTTCGGGGACGTGGAAATCGGTGTTACACTTTTCGAAGTCAGGTATCACACCCGTGTTTTGTGTTGCTTAGCTGCTACAGCAGAAATTAAAAAAAGGTACCATGGCGCGAAATCTTTAGAATTGACAAACTGATTGAATTGTGTGACTGTTATAGGAAAGAAATAATTTTAATCTTTTGCCGTCAAGCACAAATCATTTATTTAAATATTGTACAATAAGTTTATGAAGTGGAGGATAGAAAAACGAGTGGATTCGCTTACGGAAGTAGGTATAAACTATTTAATATTGTATTTTATTTTCTCGCAATCGTAGTGAAAAGTATAGTGTAACACACGACGCTAAAACCCATTGTAACTCGGTTTCTATTTATTCCCTCGCTAAAGCTCGGAAATAAAACTACCTCGTATGCAATGGGTCATTTTAGCGTCTTGTATAACAATCTACTATTATGTATGATGAAAATCTAACTATTTACCTACTGAATTCAATAAAACAGATTGAAAACAGACAGAAACCTACTAAAAAAATGTTCGCGTAGGATGAGACTTGAGCTCTATCGCCTAAAACTTCAATAAAATTGCAATCGCAAATATGACACATTGCTACTTTTCTTTGGTAAATTTATTTTTGGGCCAAAAAGAAAGTGCAATGTATCACATTTATCTTTCAAATGAAAGCTTAAATGAACTTCAATGTTTTAGCTGAATAGCTGACAGACCCACAGGTTGGTTTTCTTCGTTGGACCTTGTACTATTATGTATTCTGTGGTTGGACTTGAATTTTAGTTCGGTTTTCAGAACAGAGTCTTAAAGATGTTTCTATGTAAGTATTAATTTCTTCACAATTTCTTCCAGAAACCCCACACCGGAGTCGTCAGCGTTACCTCGATGGGTACCAGCGAACGCAGAGCGGTCACCCATCATGTCCTTCGGTTCGACTGTCGAGCTTGTGGACTCCGTGATAACAGATCGAGCCAAGTTCTGGGATGACGTATACGCTCGATATTACTTAAGCCCCATGGCTCCTACCAACGAAGCAGACTGAGACAAAGTACAATAGATGCCTTTGATTATATTTTACAAGCACTATTTTTTAATCGTAACTTCATAGTAAATAATCTGTTGTTTAAGTTTGTATAAATATATATTTTTTACAAGCATTGTTTTAGCTATGAATAACTCCACCCACAGTAGGCGTAGGTACCTACCTGAAAAAAAACAAAAACAGCTTCAAAATTAAATTGGTTACATTATGTATAAGCTCTTAAAATCCATTAAAATATTAGAGATATACGCATATAAATATTGATATGATACCTATATATATTTTCTAGAAGGTTTTTTATTTTCAACTTTTTTGTGGATACGTGTAAATATTTGAATATAATGCCCAAACTCAATTTCCACATTCACTTCTGTTGTACCTTCGTATTCCAAGTCTACTGGCTCAATTAAAAAAATGGGTTAAAAACGATCATCTATCTGATCGAAGGTTTCAAACAAAGGCTGTAATTTATGTGACATCAATTTTGAGCACAGTGCCTAAAATGCAACATGCTATCACTGGCACAATGCCTTAGCCTAACACTGAGAAGCAGATTATACCTAAAATGAAAGATGCCACTATAATCTACTGTTTCATACTTTGATATTTTCGTTTTAAATTTTTGTATGAAACGTCTGTTTTTTTCGCAATGGGGATGCATACTAATGGCGCGTTTGTCCTAAAATCGTTTGATTGGCTGTTTCAAATATCAAGTGTCATTTCTGACGTATTTTTAACCAATCAAATCCATTGATAGCGGTCGCTTCGCCGCTAGCGTCATCTAGCTTAAGCTTTGCGTGGAGATCCCCATTCAGATTTCAATTTCAGAGTTGTATAAAAAAAAATCAGTATAATGGTCCGAAGCAAAGATCCGAAGAAACGGTTTTCCTATTTTTGGTTCATTCAATAATACGTCCTGTATTTACGACATTTTATAAGTCGGTACCTATATTAATTAGGCAGCTACCTAATCACCTAATAAAATCCGATAAGATCAATGTTTTCAATACAAACGTAATTTATTCTCCAATAAATTTTAATATTATGTATTATAGCTTCAATTTAATAATTTTGTTAGGTTCTCACGGGAAATGGTGGCCGTCAATAGATCATAGAGTACCAATATCGTAACAGTTGTTAGAGATGTCAACAATCTTCATACGAGTATGTCATGTGATGTGATATCCGGGCGGACACTCTGAGGTAGGGTTGTCAAAAGATTTCTTATTGCGCAGTCCCTTAAAAAATATTTAATATGTGATATAATTTATACAGGGTTATTTGTAATACACCAACAACCTCGCAGGAGAAGGTTAGTAACAATATACAACAACATTTGTTCTACGACTTTTCCAAAAGCAGACAAAAAAACGATTGATATGACAGGTACGTCTCTTTACGTAGGCGTACTGCCACTATGACCATATCAGACAATGTGTGAATGTGGCACTACGCCTTGGAGTGGTAATTTCGGAAAAAGGAAAATATTTAGGTAGGTACCTATGGTTTGTGCAGTTACGTTTTTATTTTTATAGTGACTTTTCTGGATAACGGAACGTTTTTCAAACTTGTTATTTCCGTAGTGTTTTCATATTACAAAATATTCATAATTATATAACTTTTTTCTACATGCGCTAAAGACAGAACTTGATTCACGTAGCAAAATATTATTGGCTATATTTTACGACCATACTTAACCGTATACATAAGTTATAGTACATTGTTCACCGAGAGGAGAAAGAGACCGATTACCATCGAGGGTGTCGTGATCGGGAATCGCACTTTCTCTCGAGTGATACATAGTGCTTTATACTACACCTACGAGGAAAATAAAAACCAAATTTTCATCATCACTATCACTACTTATCATTTTGATAGTTTTATTTTACTTTCTACGAAAACTGAATCCTCAAACAACACACAAATTGAAAATGGCGCCAATGGCGTCTGCAATTTTCACATCTTCTTTTTTCAAATTGTTTATCCTGCCGCCGCAGGGTCGCACTGCCAGCCCGACATCATCCGACACACAGCTAGTGGCCAGTGTCATTTTGCGAACTTAGAGATAAAAAATCACTGTAAAAAAACTTTTTGGCTTTTGATATTTAGGTTACCGGCGCATAGTCTTACCCAAAATTAAAAAAGAAAAACCACGTAAGAAATGGATTTTCATACACTTTTCTCTCCCGCGCAGATGCGTTTTCTCCCCGCATATTTGTTCGATATGCAATGACGTACTTTCTACCGTAAATTTGATAAAGTATCAAGGTACTTTCCGAGCTGTAGTATAAAGCAATTTTCTATGGCGAGTGCCGGTTATTCTTTACTCTGCATTGTTCTTGTTTTTTCTTAAATGTTTTATAAAGTCGACAACCCTAATTCATAAAAGGTCTTTTGAAATATGAATACAAGCAGTTGGTTGAAAATAGCATTTATTATTTTTGGCTCTGTATATGTAATTTTATGTTCACTATTAGTTACTTTACTTCGTCTATTAATCTATTTCGATTCTAAACCATAAATCGTAAGATTTTATAAAGAACTTTAAAATAATAATACCTATAAAAAAACACCGACTAAGTCCAAAGTAATGCTCGAATTTAAATTCTCTACAACGTAAACTTTAGCTATAACTTACCCTTTTCAAAGAAACGCTAACGCAATCTAAGTAATTGAATTCAGATCGGTACCTAACTTGAAAGTTAACTTTAATGTTAAGTCAGTTAGTTAAACCCATTGAATTAATGACTCAACCCTTCAGTACCTAATGCCGCGATTTGTTGTGTATTAAAAAACTTGGTTCCTAACATAGCATAGTTACAATGCAAAAGGGGATTTTTCATATATCTTGTTTTTAGTGAAATTCTTTAGGAACAACTTTAGGAAAAATCACGAAAACTTAAAGTCAATACAATTTTAATCAACTAGAAAATACTAATTAAAATTAAATACTAATGGATCTGAACCCTTAGCACGAACATTTTTGGGGGAAAAACGTTTGTAATAATCTAAAGTACTCGATAAAACACTGTTGATGGCATTGTACTTTTCCATACAAAATTACTCTATCGAATTTTTTAAGCGTGTTTTTTTTCTCGGTAGATGTACGTGCTACAGGCACTGTAATCTTTTGGAGTGACCAGGGCCCTATTTAATAACGTGACAATTTGTCAATTGTCATGACAATTTGGTTTGCATTGCGGTTTAGTTATGAGTAGTTTGTTCTATATTCAAATTGATTGACGCAGTGGATATAAAATTGTCATGACAGTTTTATTAAATAGGGCCCAGTTGACACTTAAATATATTATTGTATACAACGTTTTACAATAAATCCCTAATGCTGAATATGGTAGATAGGGACCCATCAAACTGAACAACTTTTACTATGAGTCTCACTCATAAATCGCGCAAAATATCAGCTGTTTCGTACATTTTGATATTTATATGAAACAGGTGATTTTTTTCGCAATTTCAGAGAGGCCCATTGTTAAAGTCGTTCATTTTGATGGTCACTACCCTATTTACCTGATATTCGGCATTAGAGCTGTTTTTGTGACACGTTATATCCGCAACGACAGGATAATATGCCTGACATGTATTTCTCACCTCACTAATGTATTTCATGAGCACGCACATAAACGTTGCCTTCAACTCGGCCGCACGCAGCTGTGTAGCATTCACTCGCAGGCGCGGCCTGCGGAATGCAATGCCTTTTTAACACCAAAAATTTAAATCGTTTCCAAGCAATAATTTTGAACAGAAATGGTCCTGATGATGGGCAGAATACGTAGTCCTCGGCTTCGTTGAGTGTCTTGTTACACCCGGTGTATCGTGTTCCGTTGGCCATGCTAGGGCTACAGGCAGGTTAAAACCCCTACCCTTTCGTCTTTCGTTCAACATGGCTATGAAAATATTTGCGGGTTCCCCGGTGACTCGGTTTCATATCCAACCCTCACAACACGTTACTGCCTACGTACGACTGGGTTTCCGACACTGAAACTTATCTTAAGAGGAAACACCACGGTCGAGAGAATTGAAATAATCCTATATAAAGTTGACAAAATCAACGTTTCGTTGTACCCTGATTCCTCCTTCAAAACCAGGCCGATTTAAATACTTTCTTCATTAAAATTTAGCGGAATGCTTTGGCTGTGTTCCTATGTTTTGATTTTATTATATAATTTCGTCAAATTTGATTGCTGGATGTCTAAACAATGGCAATTTTGCAAGTTTTTTGAAGATTAATATCTCTTTTAATAATTAATTTATGAAAAAAACGAAAACATAGGAACACAGCCAACCCTTTTTTCAAATTTTAAAGTTAAAAGTATTTTAATCGGCCTGGTTTTGGAGGATTCCTTCTCGAAAACCAGGGGACAACGAAAAGTTGATTTTGTCAAATTTGTATAAAAAAAAAAAAATTCTCTTGACCGAGGAAGTGAGTGGTTGGATTACTGGATTATAAAGCGTTAAATAATTAAGTAAGCTCAAGTATTGAAAATGGATAGAATTATGTAAATGCTTAACAATCCCCACATTGTTGTAGCCAAGAGAACAACAGTAACTAACCACTAATCCGATTAAAACTACTTAGGGTTCGTTCCTCCATTGTAATGGGATTAGGTCTAGAAATCCTGTCTGAACATCGCCTATGCCTAGATGGACTTAGGAAGTCTATATTAAGTTAGACAGCATAATGATACCCCACTACGAAGTTAAATTGGACCAGCTTATTGTCTAATTTCAAAATCTATCGCAATCGCTTTCATTTGACAGATGGATGTGACACAATTGCTGCATTTCTTTGGTAAGTTTTTATGTGCCAAAAAGAAGTATCAATGTTCTGTCAAATGAAAGCGATTGCGATAGATTTTGAAATTAGACAATAAAGTGGGCAGGTTTTTTGCAGACTAAAATGGCGACGTACCTATCTCCATCCATTCATTGGGACACCTCATAAGGAAATTACTTATCTATAAAATTAAGCAAAGGCCCTGCAAGAAATCCTTTAGATTATAATTCCGAAGGCAAAGCATATGATTGTAAAATCCGTGCATTCTTAATTTACTGATGTATGTAGGGTTGCCAACCCTACTATATAGGTAATATAGTATCCTACTCTACTATATTGCAGGCTCGCCTACTATATATTTTGAAAAAAATATATAGGTAGTAGGCAAATTTACTATATTTTTTCAAATAAAAATTTAACAAAAGCAGCAAAAAAATACTTAAGTGTGAGAACATAAACGTACATAGAGTGTATGTACGTACGTACGTACATAAAGTAATTGCAAAATATTTTTTGTATTTAAACTCATGTGTTAATGGTTGTTGAATAAATTATAAAAAAGGTTAGTAAGTAGATAAATGCAACTTCTTTAAAATCCTTCATACAAAACGGCAGCCTACTATAATTTGGACATTTTCGCCAACTACTATATTTTTACACGTAATAATTTTAAAAATACTATATTTGATGCAAAAAAGTCGGCAACTCTAGATGTATGTGACTTGATGGCGTACTATATGTTCTGGAAATCGAGTTAAAAATTTAATCGGATAAGTCATTTGGGTCAATCAACTTGTTAGTGTCCTATAAGTATAACATAAAAGTGTATTATCTTGAAATAAAAATCAAGAAAATAGTTTAGCTTATCAATACTTAAACTTAAGATTTAAAGTATCATTTTGGTAACAGAAATAAATATATTGTTTAAATATTTGTTCGTATTATATAGGTTTTCCAGTTGACATTTCATAAATTTCTTACAAATAAAAGGGACATCGACGTCTCTTGGACAACCGTTAAAATACGAACAAATATGTAAACAACTTATTTATTTCTATCACCAAAATGATACAGTAAATTTAACCCAAACCATTATTTTTAAGTTAGTTGATATTTATTTTTTCATATTGTTATGTTTGTGGACAGGAAAACTGATAGGACACTTAAAAGTTGATTGACCCATTTAACCATTTATGTGAACAAATGCATCTTCTTTATTTCGGGCAACACGATGAAAGTTCGATAATACGCGAGCACTTGGTAAGTACCACAGAATATGGTATATAGGCAAGGCATATAGGCATAAATAAGGATGATATGTAGGTATAGAACCCCGGAAAATAAATTATTAAAAACCACCACATGGCTGAGTATTTTTTTTTATTGTATGGAAAACTGCAAAGTGACAGAGAACCCTAGACGCAAATCCGCTATTGTTTATATTCGATTATCAATCTGAATAGGCAAAAGTAAACACAATTTCGTTCTCACGATACAGTTTGTCATACTATTATTTTTATTGGTGGTTTTCAGGATTTATAATAATGTTCCCTGGTTGTATGCTGCCCCTATCAACCATATTCGGGTTTGTAAGATTATTACCAGGCTGAATCAACTTTTAATGTAAGAAAAAATCGACCTATGTGTAAATTTTCATAAATTGAAACAAAACTAGATATCTTTTGTAAAAAATCTCTATTTTACGATATTTAGATTCATAGCCAATAAAACTTACTTATTTTTGTACAGAAATAATCAATAGTTTAAAGAAAGACATGCGCATGGGTGACCCAGGGGACAATATTATCTCCAGCTTTTATATGAAAAATAGGTGTTGTCTCCTGGGTCACCTATGTTTTTCTTTGAAATCACCTTAAAATTTTCATGTCTTTTAAGTTTTCTAATAAGATTGAGAGTATTTGCAACTACAGATTAACTTCATAATAATATAAAAATGGTTCACGTAGATATTGTAAGAAATGCCACAAAACAACAAAAAGTTGATTCACCCACCAAACACTATGGATAGAATATGTACACAAGCGATGGCCGGACCACAGAATAACTAATAGTACAGTACAAGTCACAAGCCGATTACACGTTCTAGTAGTCGTCTCTTGTTACACCACGCTGATACACAAAGGGTTTCTGCCCATTCACGCTCAGGAGATTACCCGGCCAAGGAGAAAGAGAAAAGGAAAATGTAAAAATTTAACACTTACTTTGTGCAAAATAAGCGTCCAGAGGGCCTAGCCAAAGTAACATTTGCAAATCTTCGTTATCGCTTCGCTTTCGAAACATGTATGGGATTGACATAAGGTTTCGTTAACAATCGAATTTTAAAACGTCAAATCCATACAAGTTTCGAAGCGAAGCGATAACGAAAATTTGCAAATGTTACTTTGGCTAGGGGGGCAGTTTGTAAGTGGGACGCTATTTGAGGTGCCATTCTCTGACCGGACATCTAGGGTATTTTTGATCGTAGACTACGACATAAAAAGCTGTTTCAAGTGCATCCCTGTTTACTTTCTTCTTTTACAAAAGAGATTCACCAAAATGTATTTTCTACCGAGAAACTCACATCACGTTACTTATCGATAGTAAAATGCATTTTTTTTTAATCAATTAGGTACTAGTCCAGTCCACGAATAGCTCAATGAAAGGGAGGTAAAGAGTGTGTGAACGGGTATACCTGCCTGCCTAGCATGACCGATTTATATCGCATGATATAGCGTTTTATCACGTTTAACTGTCAAAAAGACAAAGGAATTTGACAGTTCAGTGTCGATAAAATGCTATATCACGCGATATAAATCGGTCATGCTAGGCAGGCTGGGGCCGTACCGGCTAACGCATCGAACTTCGGAAAGTCTGCCGGGTTTCATTTCCGGTTTTCAACAGATAAATCGAGCCCCAATCGGGCCAAAATGGCGAACCCTAATTCATGATGTCACACGAACATCAAATCTTCCAAGTAACTTCAACAAATAGTACAGTACAAAATTCCTTACTTCGATTTATCTGTTTTAAGTTGAAGCTCGGCAGACCCGCCGAAGTTTAAAAAGTTAGCCGGTAGGGCCCTTTAAATTTCAATTTCTTTAGAAACTTGTTTAGAGTGCTCAGGGTGTGGAATAGGTAGGTACTTACTAAAAGTCCTCTCGTCTAGGGAGTGAGCTAATATAAGCTAATATCTCCAAAACGGTGCGTCGTAAAGAAAAGTGTTTTCCATTGAATGAAAGCTTATAGAATTCTCTACAACTTTTATTATACATAATTTGTTAGAATTCCCAACTGTTTTTGAGCTACTCGCTCAGGAAATGTGAAAATTTGGATGATGGGCTAGATCCAAGGGAGTTAGTTTACACACCCTCTATCAACGTGTGATATATTATTAGAAAGGCCTTTTATTAGTTAGGTTCCTAGACGAGAGGCCTTTTAGTATATTCACGCCAAGCTCCCAAGCAGTTCTGAAGAAATCGCTTAGGTACCCGCTCGCGCACTCTACAACTCCTACAACGGCCGTCTACGAAATCTAGGTCATCGGTCGTCGTAAAAAGTAAAACAACATATTAATTCATGATTTAGGTATTAAAAGAAAATACAATTAGGTGTCAAACAATATAATTATTTTCCTCCTTACGAATCACCATAAGTATCGTAGCGTAGGTTTGTAAATACTGTGTGCCCAGCCGAAAGGTAAAAGCGTCCATAAGATACCTAGTAAATAGGTTTCCAAATAAAATTAAATAAGTACACATAACTACAAACATACAAATATAAACAAAACTAGGTACTTACTCAAACAAAATAACATTTTTAAACATTTTTATTGACCTGAATTCCTTCAGATCATAAAAGTTGCTCAATTTATTCGTCAATATTTTACTAGAGATACATTTCCTTGAGTTTGTTCAGTACCACATGTGCGCAGGGTCATATATGGAAGTGATAGCTCATACACATGGTACCCTCATTTCAGTACCGCTGAATAGATTCATTCAGCCGACATAAATATAGGAAATTGTAGTTCATACGGAAAGGAAAAGTTTTTATGACCTGCACTAGAAAACCCAGATGGTTTCAGGCAACTCATTTTTCTATTAGTCTTTAAGGCGGTTGTGTGACCGAAAGTGGCGCCCTCAGAGGTTTTTATTTAATAAGTTATTAATAAAAAAAGATTTTAATAGTGTTTATCGTGGTGATTTTAGGGCCCATGGTCTAGTATTTTTAGAAGGTATCACTACATACCCTCGTAGTCATTCGTAGAAGTAGATAGCAAATGTGTGCTACTAAATATGCACTTTTAACAGTTTTGCTATCTACTTCTAGCAGTGACTACGAGGGAATGTAACGATAACGTCTAAAAATACTAGACTGTGGACCCTAAAATCTCCACGATAAACATTTTTAAAATTGTGTATTGGAATTATAATATTAAATATAATTCACCGCGGCGCCACTTTCGCTCAGGGTACCACCTTAATAAAAACATGAAAATTATTAAGTATATATGCTATTTTCTTTTACGATATTATTGAGGCACGAAGATGTCAACATCTTGGTAAATGTTGTGCCGGTGTGAGAGCTTTTATTAGGCTAACATAATCTAAATAAGATCTTTTTAGTTTAAACGTTATTATCAAACTAAAACTTACATAATAAAAAAAAAGTTGATATTTTTTTATGATTGTGTAAAGAAAGACGTAGAGTAGATGACAAACTATAGACATGGTTGCCAATCGTGGAGGAAAGCATTGAAATGTATGTTACTTATTTTATATATCTACATGGGTGTTTCTACCACTTCCTCGTTAGATTTAAATAACAAATACTCACGTCTAAAAATATGTATTAAAAGATTCTAAAAAAAAATCTACATTTTAGAAATCCTTTTATTTTAATAAGTGGATTATTAGGACGAGCCAATTAAATGGTTACCCAAAATATAGTTTCCTGAGTTTTATAGAGAGGTCAGTCTTTTGCGATTTGATAAACTTTTCAAATGAGCTTCCAATGCGCTTACCAAATCAAATCAATATAACGCGATTAACATTCCTCCCTCTCAAACAAAATACAAATCTCTTGGTCTACAAAATGTTCAAAAAAGAAAATAATTATTCAACCGTAACCCTGACCACTAATTTTCGCTAATTGTATTCTTTCATCAGCTTTCTATTTTCAGATACCATATTTCAAGCATTTTTGGCACCGATGCTATTTTCAAAGTCATTAAGTTATTTTTAATAGAATTTCAGATGGCAACTAGCTGAGATTATCGCGTATTCAAAAACAAAACGACGATCCTCGCCTATGCGAACGCACTGCGGTTAAATAGAGCTCTGTGATTGGTTCGTTTGTTTTACGTATGACGTGTGATTGGTAGTTTGGACTAAAGATGGGGGCCGTGTTGGAATATTCTCGGCAATATTGGGAATATTCCCGCCAATACTGGGAATCTTTAGTTGGGACGCTCGCTGTACGTCAGCGGGCACTGATACGGATGTAAGAGATTTTAAAAGTGTTTTAATTTTAGTAAAATAATAGTTTTTCTGTTTTGAGACTATGAGACTACTATTTGGATAACTTAACTACCTACCAAAATCTAAATCTTGGCAACAAAAATAGACAAAAAATCATAAATACAGAGCAGAGAACCACCTCCTTTTTTGTTTGAAGTCGGGTATTATGTCTTATGCACCATATTTTTAAGGACAGCAAGATTGGTTTATATATATACCTATAACATTTTTGAACGATTTATACTTAATTAACTATGTTTTCAGAGTACCTACAGTACTTACTTACGCTTCATAAGTGACTTAAGAACTGGTTTCCCTTTATGAATTTCCCTCGTTTCCAGAGATTTACCTGTCAGAAACCATGATGTTAAGAAAGCCGTGAAAATTCAATATCCTGTTCTAATTTTACCCAATATCCAATATGCGTAAAACTTGTTTCTTGTGCAAATTTATTGATACGAAGTCAGCATCGTAACACAATAGACCGTTACAAACCGTCCGTCAAGAGGTACCTACCTATTATAAAATATTTTGTTTATTAGTATCGGAAAAAATAATATCCGAAATGTAAAAAAATAGTAATGTGCCAATGTAATCCATAACCTTATTAACGAACGCGAAAGTAACTTTTCCAACTTAAACTGTTGTTGAACCGATTTTGGTAAAGAGATCAATTACCTATATTTATATACAAAGGAGGTCGCGCCATGAAAATTATTAAAAAACACTGCTCTATCGCATAATAAATGTTCATGAATTGTTCGTAATTGTACTAAAAGGATCAGAAACTTAATTTGGGTATTTGAACCCTTAGATGTGTGACCACTCGCAATTTGTTATGCCGTAATGGGTATGATAGATATAAGTTACTGAAAAAATATTAGAAAAAATCGACTCACCCGTAGCAGCTCAGACGGCGTAGCTACGGGTGAGTCGATTTTTTCTAATATTTTTTCAGTTATATTAAGTAACTTAATATATAAAAATAGCATTGTGAATGTTAAAATAATGCTAAAAATTCAATATTGAATTTTTAGATTGGCCTTCTTTTGATTGGCCACGGTAATCTATCTATTCTGTGGTGCTTGTCAAGGATCGCTCTGATGATCAAAATGTGATTGACAAGCACAAAAGTTTACGTGCTTGACGGACCGCGCTTGACCGTTTAGGGGTGCCTACAATAGGTTATTGTTTATCTGTTTGGAGCGGTACCACTAAAACAAAGATCCTTGAAGCTGAAAGGGTACATAGATGTTTACTTAAATTAAAACTATGTTTTTTTAAACCTTCCCGCTTTCCGATTGACAAACTCTATAGCCTCTGTGACATAACGATCAGGAACCTTTATATTTTAACTAAACTTTATCTGGGAGAGAGAAGTCAGGAGTCAGGACAGAGAAGCTCTTTTGCTTAGCCATAATTTCAAGCCCAAGAAATATAGGGTTATTGTAAACTTGCCACATAAGTAAACTCATCCCGTTTGGTCAAAATATTTTTCGTCAAATTTCACTTCCCAAAAAACTTATCGTACCAGTTTCATTTCCCAAATGACTCTGTAGCTACATTTCGCATTTTATTCACTTGGTCAAATTATCATTTGGCATCTTTTTGCTTTGTCAAGTTAATAATCCAATGTTAACTTGGGTTAGTCCAATGTTTACTTTTGGCAAACGTTTTATTTTGGCAAATATTATATTGCAAGCTCGGGGGGTTTGAAAAATAGTGTAATCCTTACTAATATTATTAAATGCGAAAGTCAGTTTGTTACGCCTTCACGTCACTACTGAACCGATCATCATGAAATTTTGCATGCACGTTGTCAGGGTTACAGTGCCTTATCTATCTCTGTAACCCTGACATAGGGTACCTTTCATCCCAAAAAAAAAGTATAGCAAAAAACTTTATGCGCAGACGGAAATTGGGATAAGTTGTTTTTTTTTTCAAATAAAAATTTAATTAAAATATTAAACTATACTATATAATTATTTTGGGAAACATTGTTTTGACCATACATTAGTAAACTAATGCATGTGCGCGTCTAACAACATATAGCATAGCCACAGAATATCATAGCCGAACGGACTTCGTGAGATAAGTAGAACAAGTCATTGGGATAAAATAAACAAAGTTATTTCGTTCTTGTCTTGTTTATTTTTTTATATGAAATGTAATTATCAAAATGTAGTAGTAAGTAGTAAAATTAATTTTCACCTCTCCAGCACGAAAAGGAAGCTTTTGGTGCGTAAAAACTCGCAGCAAAATCGATTTTTGCTGCGAGCGTGAGGCAAAGTGCTTTTGTAATTTCTAACACCAACTTTTAAAACAATAAAGAAAAAAAATTAAGTGAGAAGGATGAGAATTGTAAAATTGATTTGTCAGAAAAGGATAGACAGAGTGCTTTATGGTGTCATACATGGATTAAAAAGTAAAAAAATAAAATGCACGGATATACCAAGGAGTTTTAAATAAGGATTGTTAAAAAAGAAGGTTGAAAATTTGAAATAAAGATCATGGACGAAATGAGGTCGCATGTATAAAATAAATATAAAATAAGAAAAATTAATGAAATTTATTAACAAATTAGTGTTTTATGATTATATAAATAAATAAATAAGATAGGATATTAAGAGAAAAATAAAAAGTAATTTTCACTCCTCTTGCTCAAAAAGTGCATCCTTGTAACTTGTAACGTACAAGAGTCGAGATAAAATAGCATAATAAGCCCTAGGGGATAAAGTTTTTTCTTTTTTAATGTTTGTCTATTACCAATGAGCGTACTAAAACGAAAAAGTCTTTATTCATAATCACGAATAAAAACTCGCTCGACTATACTGGGGGTCTATTACGAAAAGTTTAATGCGATACACGCGGCTGCGTCCGTGCTTCGTTCTGATTGATTCCTATTACAAAGCACTTGCGTATGCGATATTGCAAAGTGATTGCGTAAATTTGACAGTTTCTCTCTAGTGGATCCGTCATTATTCGTTCAATAGACTATGGACTACGATAGCTACATTGAAAATATTTGTAATAACTATAACCGACGAACTGCGGACGACTATCGTGACCAAGTTTCGTAATAGGCCCCCAGTTTCTCATTCTTATTTTTGAAAATGGAACTAAAAGCATCTCTTCGGTGAAATCATAGACTTATTTATACTCTGTGTACAGAGTGAATCGTAAAATGCGTGTTTGTGTTGTTTAGCTGCTACAGCAGAAATTAAAAAAAGGTACTATGGCGCGAAATCTTTAGGTTTTTTTTTAATTACAAACTGATTGAATTGTGTGACTGTAATAGGAAAGAAATAATTTTAATCTTCTGCCGTCAAGCACAAATCATTTATTTAAATATTGTACAAAAAGTTTATGAAGTGGAGGATAGAAAAACGAGTGGATTCGTTTACGGAAGTAAGTAGGTATAAACTATTTAATATTGTATTTTATTTTCTCGCAATCGTAGTGAAAAGTATAGTGTAACACACGACGCTAAAACCCATTGTAACTCGGTTTTTATTTATTCCCTCGCTAAAGCTCGGGAATAAAAATACCTCGTATGCAATGGGTAATTTTAGCGTCTTGTATAACAATCTACTATTAAAACAAAACGACGGGAATCTAGGTACCTACTTTATGAATAAAAATTTTCAGCATAGGTTTGATCGAACTATTTTTGTGATTAAATTATAAAAAATGAGTGCGCCCAACGATGAAGATAGTTGTCTAATTCCAAAATAGTTGAGTGAACATGTTTCTAATGCTGAATTTAGCTTTTTACTAAGAAAGTCACGTGAAAATTTTCTCGCTGTTAGAGGTGAAAAGTAGTATGTTTTACACGAGACCAAAATTTTGTTCTGCCTCGTCGTGCCTTTAAATCACTCACTGTGCTCAGTAGTCTATATTACAATCACTCGCTACGCTCATGATTCAATTCTAGACTACTTCGCTAGTTCGTGATTTAAAGTCGGAACTCGCAGCACAAATTAATTTTGGTCACTTGTATAACAAATAACTATTATTAAATTATTTTATTGGTAGATTCATGTTTTAGTTTTAGTTTTTTTAAGCTCGGCCCACAAACCAAAGGCGTCATAAATTAATCACGCAGATTAAAGAACTTATTGATTATTTTTTTGTTACCTACCTAATATTCTGATGAATTTCTTTACTATTTTTAGGGTTCCGTACCAAAATGGTAAAAAGGAACCCTTATGGTGCGAATCAGTCTGTCTGTCTGTCACAGCTGGATATCACGAGAACTACTAATGGTATCAACTTGAAATTTGGGTTTGCCCAACTATTTTGCATATAAGAAAAAAAGGAAAAAAAAAAATATTTTTTTTACAACAGGGACTGATAAGGGGTCTTAAAAATTTTAAGTGGAGCGACTAGGGCATGTGGGGTATCATGTGAATGAACGTTGTTTGCACATTTAAAAACATTTTTTTCTTTTATTAGGCCGCATAGTTTTCGACTTACGATGCAAAATGTAAAAAAAAACTGTTCCCCCCCCCCCCTTATCTCCGAAGTTTGCAAAGAGAAAAATCTGAAATAATTCAATGTTATAGTAGTTTATGTAAAGATTACAGGAAAAATAAAACGATGTCTCAATATAACACACTTTTTTAGAAATTCAAAAAACAAACAAAAAATTAATTAGTTCCTCTACCAGTCAACGTAAGGCCGTGACGTAGAAAAATTAAATTAGTACCACTATCGGTCAAGAGATGGCGTTGGCCTAAGAAAAAAAATAGTTCCACTATCGGCCAAGAGATGGTGCTGACCCAATACTGCAATAATAATTTTATTATTCTACAGCTCTGCAGTGTATTTATTATGATGGTACGGAAACCCTCGGTGCGCGAGTCCCACTCGCTCTTGACCGTTTTTTATATAAGCATCGAAAAAACATCGCATTTTTTATATTCCTTGTATTTTTTCAATAAAAGTACCCTAATTTTATATCGATGTTTTTTCTTTATAATATCCGAATTGAAGATTTCACAAGGTTTTGAAATTAAGTGGGCCGTAACAGGTGCCAGTACCTTAATCAGATATCTCTTTTTAAGAGATAACCGAAGGAGATAACTCATATAGGTATATTATGTCTATAATAAGACAATTATACGAGTAACTTCTCTATTAATTACTAACCTCTTGCCGCTAAGCGTGCGACTTGTATTGCGGTGTGTGTGGCGTATATTGCCTGAGAAAACGTTAAAAATGCCGCATTTTAGGATTGAAACAAACGTCCCTAAGACCAAAATATCTCAAGACTTCTTAACCAAAGCCATTCCAATAATAGCTAAAACCCTTGGGGAGTCTGAAAAGGTATGTATAAACTTCAGCACTTTTTACCAACTTTGATTGAAGATATTGCTTAACCTAAAGAAATTAAAATTTTTTTTTACTTACTTATCTAGATAATTGTAAGAAAAGTTTCATTCTTCTCGTATTATCATAGGTAATCATAACATATCCGAAATATTACAGGCAGTCAGTTGTTTTGCATTAAGTTTTGCTTGGTTTTGTTAATTTATAAATTTAATTTCAGTACTGTGTAGTTTCGGTCATCCCTGATCTACCAATGGTTTTTAGTGGAACTACAGAACCATGTGCAATTGCTAATCTTCAGTCTATCGGTGCACTTGGAGTTGAAGAGAATAAAAGGCATGCAAAAGTGTTGTTTGAGCTTGTTGAAAAAGAGCTAGGAGTTCCATCTGACAGGTAAATATTTCCGTTAATATCTTTGTTGAAGTGACTGTAATCTTGCAAATCAAACTGTTTGAGACCATAGTTTCTAAAATTAGAATACAAACTTATCTGTAGATAATCACGTCCACTGAGCGTAATCGATACAATTTTTTAATCACGTCACTTATATATATTTAAAAAAATACCTTTAAATTAACTAAGATACTTATTACTAATGCTGTTTCACTTGTTGTTTTTCAATCATTCATAATATGTCTAAATGTTTGCAATAACACCGAATATCTTTAAAAAGCAACCGCTGGGATTCCTTTAGTATGTACTAGTTTATTCTGTAATATTTTTTTCAGAATGTACATTACATTCCAAAATTCGCCTGCCAGTGTTGTGGGGTACAAAGGAACAACTTTCCATGAAATATTTGGCTCAGAAACAAGCAACCATGAGTGATTGATTCCTTGGACATGTTTATTGTTTATTATTTATGTTTATTATAATAAAGCTCAAATTATTAATACTGAAATCTGCATTTCTATAGCTTATATAATAGTTATCCTGAACATACATATTCTCAATGTTTTTTTTATTATTGAAAATAGGGTAACTCGCCCCAATTTTTTCCAAAAACGTAAAAAATCAACAACATAATTTTATGTATATACCCTATTTTGGACAGTAGGTATTTTTAATATTGGATATCCAATATTAGGTACCTACATAACACTGAATAATATGGGAGATCCAGTATAAGGAATTCACATCACAGACACACTACAAATAAGGTAAATTAACCCGTGGGGTGTTCACAAACATAGTCTATTACATTTGGATCTAGCCCAGCACAAACTTCATAATCCCATCGATAAGTTGTAAGTAAGTAATATATGGTATGGTATAAGGTAACTACGGAACCCTACCCTGGCCCGACACGCACTTGGCCGGTTTTTCTTGTCTTTTATTGCAATTAGAAGTAAGTATATTGAATAGGGAAGTGTAATTTATGACTTTCTTATATTTAATTCTATATATATGTAAGAGTAAAAATAATTTTCAACACACTTGCTCGTAAAGTGAGCCCTAATACATCGCTTTTAGGGCCATAAACCGAGCTATAACAAACGCGTGCAATAATATATAAAACACTAGTTCGTAATAGAATTAACCCTACAAAGTTAAATTAGTACCTTACTGCAAGTTGTATGCGAGTAAACAGAGCATTCCCAATTTAGCCGGGTAATACAGTTATTTTTTTTTGACAACAAAGAGGTTTTATGCTGCTGAAAATTCTTATACATTTTTTTAATAAATAAATGTGTAAGTCCTTAATTAAGTCAAATAAATATATATTATTAACAAATTATTCATAATTCACAATATTTTGTTAAGTATAAAATATAAAATATTTGCATTTTGTCACTTAAAATTATAATTTTGAAGTAGGCTGTATGCTCCTCACCCCTTTGTTCGCAAAATATTTGCGTTGGCCTTGTGAAAAAAAAAACAAAAAAAAACATGCGCGCCTTTTCCCATAATTATCATATTTTGTTTTTGTCGTATTTGTTGCTGTGTTTATTACTTTGTTTTTTCCTCGCAAATGTGTTGAAAAACGTCGTATGAAACTCGTGAGTTCTTGCTTATTGCACACTCGGCTGAGTTACACCCTCGCCTACGGCTCGGGCTTGCAACCCACAGCCTTGTGTGCAATGAGCAACCTAAGCTAACTTGTCTCATAATGTACTATTATTAAATTATTTTATTGACAGATTCATATTTTTGTTTTAGTTTTTTAAAGCTCGACCCACGAACCAAAGGCTTGTTAGGTAAGTACTTAATATTCTGTTGAATTTCTTTACTATTTTTATATTAACATCGAAATAACATCGCATTTTTTTATATTCCTTGTATTTTTCAATAAAAATATCCTTATCTTATATCTATATGTTTTCTTTATTATATCCAAAAGTGAAGATTTCACAATGTTTTGAAATTAAGTGGGCCGTAATAGGTGCCAGTACCTTATCAGTTATCTCTTTTATAAGAGATAACTCATATATAGGTATATATTATGTCTTTAAGATATATAAGAGTATCTTCGCTATCATTTACTAACCTCTTGAGAATAGGTACCTACGTTAAAAATGCCGCATTTAAGGATTGAAACAAACGTCCCTAAGAGCAAAATACCTTAAGACTTCTTAACCAAAGCCATTCCAGTAGTAGCCAAAACTCTTGGAAAGCCTGAACAAGTATGTACCTATTAACCTTAGTACTTTTTACCAATAGTTTTACTTTGGTTTAAATGACAATTTTTATTGAAGGACAGACAACTTTGATTGAAGATATTGCTATTCTAAATTAAAATTCTAAGTTAAAATATTCTTTTCACTCCTCTTGCTCAAAAAGTGCGCCATTGTAACGTACAAGAATCGAGATAAAATAGCATAATAACCCCTAGGGGATAAAGTTTTTTCTTTTTTAATGTTTGTCTATTACCAATGAGCCTACTAAAACGAAAAAGTCTTTATTCATAATCACGAATAAAAACTCGCTTGACTTAATACTGGGGGTCTATTACGAAAAGTTTAATACAATATACGCAGCTGCGTCCGTGCTTCGTTCTGATTGATTCCTATTACAAAGCACTTGCGTATGCAATATTGCAAAGTGATTGCGTAAATTTGACAGTTTCTCTCTAGTGGATCCGTCATTATTCGTTCAATAGACTATGGACTACGATAGCTACATTGAAAATATTTGTAATAACTACAACCGACGAACTGCGGACGACTATCGTGACCAAGTTTCGTAATAGGCCCCCAGTTTCTCATTCTTATTTTTGAAAATGGAACTAAAAGCATCTCTTCGGTGAAATCATAGACTTATTTATACTCTGTGCACAGAGTGAATCGTAGAATGCGTGTTTGTGTTGCTTAGCTGCTACAGCAGAAATTAAAAAAGGTACCATGGCGCGAAATCTTTAGAATTTTTCTATAATTACAAACTGATTGAATTGTGTGACTGTAATAGGAAAGAAATAATTTTAATCTTTTGCCGCCAAGCACAAATCATTTATTTAAATATTGTACAAAAAGTTTATGAAGTGGAGGATAGAAAAACGAGTGTATCTACCTATTCGTTTACGGAAGTAGGTATAAACTATTGAATATTGTATTTTATTTTCTCGCAATCGTAGTGAAAAGTAGAGTGTAACACACGACGCTAGAACCCATTGTATCTCGGTTTCTATTTATTTCCTCGCTAAAGCTCGGGAATAAAACTACCTCGTATGCAATGGGTAATTTTAGCGTCTTGTATAACAATCTACTATTATATTTACTTACCTACCTACTTATCAAGATAATTGTTTAAGATTTCATAATCATAACTTAACCGAAATATTTGAGTGAGAGTAGTCAGCTGACAGCTGTTGTTTTTCATGTTAGTTCTGCTTGTTTTTGATAAATCTCTAGAATAATAACAGTTAAGCAATGTTCGCAAGGGTCGGTCATGGGATGGGTGACCAAAAATTTATTATCTCGAGCTCCTCCGTGCTTCGGAAGGCACGTTAAGCCGTTGGTCCCGGCTGCATTTGCAGTCGTTAACACCCACCAATCCGCATTGGGCCCGCGTGGTGGGTTATGGCCCGTCCTCCTTACCACCCTAAGGATGGCCTGTGCCCCAGCAGTGGGGACATCAAAAATGGCTGATGGACAAGTTGCCTCACTTTTGACAGTGCGCTTTGTAGAGAACTATCGTTGTACCTACCTAGGTGTTATTATTTTCAGTATTGTGTAGTTTCGGTTATCGCAGATCTACCAATGGTTTTTAGTGGAACTACGGAACCGTGTGCAATTGCTAATCTTCAGTCTATCGGTGCACTTGGAGTTGAAGAGAATAAAAAGCATGCAAAAGTGTTGTTTGATCTTGTTGAAAAAGAGCTAGGAGTTCCATCTGACAGGTAAATATATCCGTAATATCTTTGTAGAAGTGACTGTAATCTGCATGCATTCAACTATATTTTGTTTGAGACCTATAGTTTCTAAAATTAGATAGGTACCTAAGTACTTATCTGTAGATATTATTACGTCCACCAATCATAATCAAAAAGACTTTTAATCACGTCAATAATGTTGGTTTTTATGATATTGAAAAAAACCTATAAATTAACTTAGTCTACTTATGCTGTTTAACTTTTAATTCTCTGATAATATGTAAGTAATCATTTAAATGATTTTAGTGAACGTTATTAATTCTCTAAAAAGTAACAGCTAGATTTCTTTATACCTACCTACTAATTTATTCTGTATTTTTTTTTTCAGAATGTACATTACATTCCAAAATTCGCCTGCTAGTGTTGTGGGGTACAAGGGAACAACTTTCTATGATATATTTGGATCAGAAAAAATAAACCTTAAGTGATTGATTCCTTGGTCATATTGTTTATAAGCATAAAAATACAAAATAAGTATTCTAAAATCTGCAATTCTATAGCTATATACATATATTATCTTGAACACAGTTAATTGTTATTATTTTTTGTATTTTTAATATTTTTTTTCTATTTTAAATATAGGGTAAATCGCCCCAATGTTGCCCCCCCAATTTATGGGTACTCTACAACTCTACAGTCGTCTACTCTACTTACATCAAAAAATAAGAATATTAATCAATAAACTGTCTTGCTTTAAAATAAATCTGAATCATTAGTATATATATAATCTTCATAAATTGTCAACAGTGAACTGTAGATAATTTTTTTAAACAGTTGTTGAAGTCGCATCGCAACTAAGTTTCGTGTTACGTGAGCAGATTCTTATTTTTGTTTTATTTTAAGACAATAGTGCTCCTGGATAAGTAATTCATTGTGGTTTTCCATTTAGTTTTATTTATAAGGGTTCTGTACAGTTTAACACGTTAGCTGCGGCACCAATTTTTGCATACTTTCCGTTCCTGCGGCACGAGGTATAATCGGCCCGTACCGTGACCAGACGTTAGGGCGACACGCGGTCTATTAGACCCCACCTCCTTTTACAGACTAAAATCCATTTTCTGGCGCGAAATCAAAGATAAATGAGAATTTTGGTCCTTATTGATATAGACAGTGAATTGATGAACCCTAATCCACCGTCGCCCCGGGATCTGATGGCTAGTTTAGGAATTATTAGCAAAACAAAATATGGGATCTTATACACCTCGTAACGCACTGAAATAGGGCAAATTTTCGCTGAGATTAGTGATGGGAAAAATAATATCGACGTTTTTAAACTGTCTTAACTACGCAACGACTTGACCGATCAAACTTCAACTACAACTTCAACTATCTATCTATCGCGACAAACGGACAGACAGCGAAGTCTTAGTAATAGAGGGTCCTGTTTTTATCCTTTCGATACGGAACCCTAAAAATCTTTAATATTTATATACCTACTTTCAAAACCTAGACAAAGAACTACTGAAATATTAATTATATTACTTACCTGTTTTGTCAACGGCTGCTTTGCGTTTCTTGTGGAGTTTTTCACAACCTACAAAAATATCAATTAAGTGTTAAGTCCTAATAATAATAACATTATTATCACGATATAGAATAATAGGTAATTCTAGATATGTTGCAAAGTATTAGGTACGTCAATAATCGTTATTACCAATAATATCTTTAGGTATAATATACTTAAGTAATAATATCTTACACTTACTTTAGGTACATAGCTACCAAGATAAGAAAAAACTAGGTACTTACTGAAGATTTTTTCATTAAAAACTTACCTGTTTTGGCTCTGTTTCTGAGTTTTTTAAAATTAACTTCTTCCGACATCGTTTAGACATGTTCGGCGCTGTAAAAGGACGTGCTCTCCAATCGACGTGATGCACAACACTGGTCGCGGGAAGCTCGCGTTGGGTGCGGTACGAGGTCAGGGGGGATATGGGACGTTTTAGCCTCGTTCCGCACTGCATTAAAATTATATTAATTCAGTGCGGCACGAGGCCTAAGACATCCGGTACCAAGGTAGGTACACCACCGAGTACGGAACCATTAGCGCATCTCAAATATATATTTATCTCTTTCCTACACTGGACCAAACCAAAGCTATGCCATTCGCACGACAGAGAAACTCACGTTTTTCCTTGCCGCACCACAGGGAAGTTGCATCAAGGGTGATTTAGGCCTCGCTTCGCACTTAACGTGTTAACTGTTTTTTTTTGTTTTAAACTTAGCTAGGTATGCCAATTATTGGTATGGAATAAAACTTAAGTAAGTAATTCTAATTTTATGGACTACTGCCAATAATTAGGCTACTTTCAATATTATAATTTTAGCATTAAGAAACTTATTTTCTAATAGTTATTAAAAGTTGTTTTTCAATCAAAATGGAAATAATAGTGTTTTCTTTAAAAATTCTAAATTTTGGCCAATAGTAATATTATCAGTAAAAAAGTTGGACTAGCTATAGGCCCTACGAAACCGAATAAATGTAAAAAAAACACTAAAAACGTGCAAAAAGAACTGCGGTTTTTCCGTATGTTTTGATCTGCGGCAATTTCAGAGTGCTTAACGACCGACCGACGTAGCGTAGGATATTTTAATCTGTAAAATATTCTCTTTGCCATACATTCTACAGTGAAGTTGCAACGGATCACTGACTATTTAACCGCATTCTAAATTTTCTTAACGTAAACAAAACTTAATTAATTGAATAATCGTCTCATATCTTTCGTCCAAGTCTCAAACTCTGCACGAGAACCCGCGACCTACTTTAAGGAACAGTTTATCTTAAATTATTCAATTACGAGATTGAATGTACCTACACCAAATTGATATTAACTTTACGAATACAAACAAAATTAATGGGAAAATATGGATTCGACACACGCACGACGGCGTATACGGAAGGAAGTGTTAAACTTCCTTTGTTCAAATTGTAGACTGGTATTTTATCATGCTTGTTTTTTTTACTTCACTCACTCTTCTTTGAAATACGTATCACATGAATATTTCTACTTCTTTAAAAGAAATTTATACTTATGCGGGTATTTTACATCAAATATGTATATACGAGTCTTTGGAAAGTTATTGTAAGAGAACTTCAAATTGTTATTTGTAATAAACTAAAGGTTTGAGTTTGCTTTTGCTTGGTTTTGCTCTGCAAAATATAACAGGCAAATAACAATCCTACCTACCTAATGAAAGAAATTTTGCAATAGTTAAGTACTTATCTATAGACTATTATATTCACTCTCCAAATTTTAAGGATGTGTTCAGTCCATGAAACTGAAAAAACTTTCAATAAGAAACATAATGCCATATTTATAAGAAAAATTACTATCCATACAAATCAATGAGATCACGTAATCAGTTTAGTAAGGGATGACGGGATGACCAAAACACGACCAAAATATGGCGTATTTATATAGACACAGTCATGTTTCTTAGACGTTCAAGGGATATGGGACAAAACAAATCCTTAAAATTTGGAGAGTGAATAAAAATGCACCCTACATATTTTATTTAAAAAATGTGACAAAAAAAACAGAGAACAGAAAACTAATAAAACGTACAGTAAAAAAAAGTCTTACTTAAATTTCCCGAAAGTTTGACCACAATTTTTATGACCTTTGCCCAACAGACAATAAATCGAGAATTTAAAACCAATGAAACATAATAACCGGTAAAGTAACACTTAAACAAACTACCAGCCGCTTTTGTAACAAGATATAATGTTTCTTTAATACATACTTCGAGTAGATTAACCGGAAATTAACTTTTATGATGACGCATTACACCATAAAGTTTACTGGATTAGTGTTTACTTCTATTATTAGATACGATAAAAAACATACAGTTTTACTATTCTTTTATAACATTAATTTATTAAAGTTGGTATAACCACGGAATAAATAATAGTACTAGCGTATAACAATAAGATAAAAAGGAATTTAAGTTTTATAAAATGTTTTAGAAACTGTGGGGGGACTTAAGGCGCTGTAGGTAGTGAAACTAGCGCCGCCACTACATTTATTTTTAATGTAGCCGCCACCGCACCTTAAGGAGAACAATTTTAATAATATTTTTGCAAGCATTTCATTTTTCAAACACAAACCTATATGAGCTTAGAATAATGACCTCTAAAAATCTGAAAACGGGGCCATTTTGGCTGTTTTAGTTGCCTCACTTTTGACAGTGCGCTTTGTAGAGAACTATCGTTCTAGGTGTTATTATTCTTAGTATAGGTAACAAGCATTCATAAATATTTGCTATAAATTAAGTACAGTGCGATTAAATTCACTATGAACGAGTATATGTAAGCTTAAAGCGTATTATAAACCACCTTAAATTAACTTTTTCATTATTCATGAAATATTAAGGTAGGTACACACACAATAATTCTCCGTATGCCATAATCTTACTTATTATTAGCCAATAGGGATGTTGACTAATGAATAAAATAACGAAATACTAATAAAAATCGTAAACATATTAAACTTTTAGAGTAGCTTGTATACCTCTTGGTTTTATATATTGCATATTATTTGTTTTATGACCCTTCAAAGTTGGGTGGACAAGTCCATTTAAAAAGTATAAAATTTATTAAAATAAATAATACCTTTAATTAGTCCGTAAAATGTATAGCAAATTTGTCTAAGAAACTATTTTGATAAACACAATATTTAATATAGCTGCCGAACAAATTTCCTACGCGTTGCATACAAACTAGCACGGCGCGACGTCATAACGTGCAAGCCATTAGTATGGAGCGTTTTTGATCGAGTCCATTTGTGTGCATTTCACACTGTGATATCTCGGGCAGTTTTCATGCTAGCGAATTAATTCTTTTACCAATGTTTCTTTTTTTGAGAGGTAATTTATGTAACATAAAATAAAAAAAATAGTCAACATCCCTATTAGCACAGCCTTACTACCTAATAGCGTCGACGTTATTACTGTTCTTCCAGTGTTTTTTTATTTTCCCTGTCAACGTTCATAGCATCTTTATCAAATGTTTTAATAGTAAAACACCTGCTTTATTCATTAGTAACTGCCTCTTTTTATGATAGTGAATATAAATAAATATTGATTGTAAGTCCAAACGTTACACGGATTCTAATCTTAACACCTTAGGTTATCGTTATTAACACACAATTTTATTTTTTTCCAAACGAATAGTTTTAAAACTGGCAACATCTAATTAATGATATTAGTTTGTTTCTTTATATAAGAGCGGCCAGTGTCGTTTGATTAAATTGAAGAATTTGCGATTTAGAGATTGTCACAAAAACATTTTTGTTTGAGGCTCAATATTTTTAATGGGATTTTGATAATATCTTTACTTTACTACAATGTTTAGGTAAAAGAAAGAAACCTAAGTAGAATATTATAAATCTTGTAACTCTTGTAACTTAAGAAAGTACTAACCAGAAATCACTAAGTATATTGAAAGAAAAACCTAAGTTAAACACCTATAATTTTTATATGTCTTCTTCAATGTACATAAATAAATTTGAAAAAAGTGTTAAGTACAACCGTATTAGGTACGTTACGTCACATAGGAAAGCTAGTATGATCAATGAAATTAAAACTTACTTTAATATTATCGATATGCTTCCAAATGGGTACGTGTCTAAAGTTAGAATGTCTAAACTTAAAATGGCAAAGTTCAAAATGTCAAAAATTTGAATGTCTAACGATTAAAATGTCGAAAGTTCAAAATGTCAAAAACGAAAATGTCAAGCGGTCAGATAGTCCAAACTAAAAATGTCTAAGTTCAAATGATCAAAACTTAAAATGTCTAATAGTCAAAATACATATAAAACGTAAAGATTTTACTTATGCCTTTCTTTCATTTAGGTACCTAATTAATTAGGTAAAATAATTGCGTGTTAACCTCTGTGTCTCCGCCGCACATCACCATAGCCACGCCGCTCCCTGACTTGGTAGCCGGTGCCAGTCACTGATTCTGTAGCCGCCGAACAAAATCCACCAATTGAGTTTGAAATAGATTTTTTTCTGGCGCTTCGCCGGCCGCTGCCGCGGCACGCTCGCTTCGCTCGCTCGGCTCGCGCGCTGGGTTCATGTCAACCTAACATGCTCGTCGCTACGCTCCTCGCACCTATCTCGTGACCTATGGTCTACGGTTTCTAAGTCCCAGTAGACTAGTTTAGGCTCATTTCCGGCAGCTAAATTTGCTATAAAGCATTTCAGGCGAAGCCCAAAGACCTCCACAGACTCAATTAACCTCAAAGAAAGCGATTCGTTTTAAGATCCAACCCAATTCAAATAAATCATTGTGAACTTTAGACTTAATGACCATTGATATTTCAACTCGTCAAGTATTTGATACGTTTGATACCTACTTACTTTAAATTTTGCTATTTTGAAGTTAAACATAATGATTTTCGACATTTTAAACCATTTGAATTTTGATTTTTGACATTTTGAACTTTGCCATTTTAACCCGGCGAGCTTGTGGTAGGGTGTGACATGCCCATGCTTTGCGCGAAGTCGTGTATTTTTCAAATTTGCCCCTCAATTGGTTTGTTGCTTCGAGTAGCTGGAGCCAATGTACTCCGCGGGGGGAGAGTGGCGTGACCGCAGTGTCGCGTCAACCGGCGCCATAGAGTACATTATTATACTAGAGATAGAGTTATCAGTCAGACCTAGTGATCAACGCCATCTAACGAAATGTGACAAAAAGTGTACGATATTATAATATGGGTACTAGTAGGTTTCTATAAATCTTGACTTGTAATTTTTTTGGGAGGTAACCGCTATGTCATGAAATAAATTAAAAATAATTTACTTTATAGCTAATCAGCTTTGATTATATAAAACTGTGAAAGACACACGATACCGCGATTCAGCACGGGATAGCGACATCTCTCGACTGTTTGACAAACGAAAAATGAGCGCCATCTATCAAATCAATCCGCAACTAAAATCTTAGGCCGCGCTCCCTTGTAGTGAGTCAAGTACTAAGTGAAAAGCCCCTGACCGGCGCAGGAGCAACACGCGTGTAAACGTTCGTGGGGTGCGTCATACCCCGCCACATGCTCCGTGTTAGTTTTAACATATATCTTACCTATAAATGCCAATTTATTAAACCAATACTTAAGAATTTATTTGTATTTTGAAATATGGTTTATATTTAGTGTATAAAATAAAAAACAGTGTATATTTATATACTTTTATTGTATTATTTATCAAAAATACGAAAACTAAAATCAACTAATTCTTTAAAAAAAATATGTTATTGAGAATCTTATATTCTTTAAGTTTTTAAAGTTGATTTTATATTTTTATTAAAGAATTAGTTGATTTTAGTTCCTTTTTCAGAAGTTCCTTTTTTTGTTTTTTTGTAAATGTTATATTTTAGTATTTCTGATAAATAATACAATAAAAGTATATAAATATACACTGTTTTTTATTTTATACACTAAATATAAACCATATTTCAAAATACGAATAAATTCTTAAGTCTTGGTTTAATAAATTGGCATTTATAGGTAATTATATGTTGGGGTATGGCAAACCCCACCACATGCTAGGTGTAACTTTTTTCACCTCATGCTCGCCGGGTTAAGTTTAGACCTTCTAACTTTAGACATTCTGATACGTAGGTACCCTTCCAAATATTAGGAACAGTATGGATAGATCGGCTCTTTAGAATAATAACAACGGCACAAGAATTATCTCATGTTCTTTAAATCACAGATAATATAATACTATACTAGTTTAAATGAAAATACGAATAGGGACTATTCTGGACAGCTATATAGGTACTTAATCACAGCCAATGAAAATCAGTTCAGCTAGGTATATAGGCACAAAATAAAATTCGTAGAACAATAAATCAACATAGAATGTTCGTAGGTAACAGTAGCTAGACAGAAACTCGGCTAGACACCATCATAACTGGTGTATTTTCACCTTTATATGTAAATAACCTCCAATAAAAAAGAGAAAAAAGAAAAAAAGAGAAAAAAGAAAAAAGAGAGGGCGCTGCTTTCGCCACGATCAGATCAGCTCCGTAGTTTTTCTAATATTTAAAATCAAATAATTAATATTTATGTGATAAAAAGTACAACAAGTGTAAATAGTGAAGTGTTTAACCTGTATTATTATTGAAAACGAAGAAAAACCTCAAATATAAAGTGAAATATAATAACAAAACATTTTGTGTTTCGTGACAAAATAATGAGTTATTTATAAATAAAAAACAACGAATCTACAATAAAAAGTGACAATTTAACATAAACAGTGACAATAAGTACTACTCAATCGATAAAATTACCAAAAAGTGCAAAATATGACAGTGACTCAGTGAACTTAAACAATACATGACTCATCTGTAACGTCTGCTTAATGATTCAAACTGTCGGAGCGTAGTAATACATATTTTCGGCAATTCCTTCAAGTCACCGTACAGCGCAGTGGTTGCGTGCATGAATCTAAAGGCACGAGGCGACGTCACTACATCAGGCGGCACGAGTTCGAACCTGCCGAGAACGACTTTGTTGTTTTTTTGATGTTAGATTTTTTTTAATTGGATTTTTTTATTTAGTATAAATTTTTGACATTTTTTAATACACAAAATGGATCCAAATGTGACAGTACGCAATAAAATGACTCGATCACATTCTGAACATGACTTATCTTTATACACTCATGACGAAGTCGATGTCGCAAATTCAACATTATTTGACGCAACAATGATGAGCATTCAAAGTGATACTATAAATAACGATAACATTTTTATGAATGACCTTAAACTGGAATTAGAAGTCACTAAAGAAAAATTAAAGATTGCCGACAATGAAGTTGAAAATCTGAACAGTGAAATTAGTGCACTAAAAGAAATATTGAAAAACAAAGAGATGGCGATAGAAACTTTAAAGACATTAGTTAATGATTCGACGCCACAATGCAAACAATTTTTAACACCACAGAATAAGAAGATAATGAATTTAAAAATGAGATTGTCTAGAATATCACCATTAACTAACTGTAGAAATATATGTAGAAATCTTAATGCGACACCGAAACGTTCTGTGAAAAAACCGGAAAATGTAAAATGTTACGAAATTGATCCAGTTTATTTGAATAATCAGTCTGTTCGTCATGAAGTTACCGTTGAGAAAGTCCCGCAAAATTTGGGAGAAGATAAAACATCACACGAAAACAAAAATTTAGAAGATATCAAGAAAAAAAAGAAAGTGATTGTTTTAGCAGATCAACAGGGAAGAAATGTCAGAAAAATATTGCAAAATCTTCTTGGAGCAGAATATCAAGTATTATCTTTTTGGAAATCTAGTGCTAAGTTAAGTGAAATTTTAAAACCGGCTCTCAATGAAATATTGAAATTGACTGAAAATGATTTTGTAATTATAATAGGTGGATACTAATGAATGTAATCCTTATATTTCTCAAAGCTCTGTAAATGATATGCTCTGTTCCATCACTAATACAAATGTAATCATGACTGAGGTGCCTTATAACAACAATATTTACGTAGACAAATTGAATAGTGAGCTTAGATATATGTGTAGTAAGCATAATAATGTATCGTTTGTCGACAGAATGTATGGTACTAATAATATTCCAAAAGGTTTCTATTACACAATCAACCTATGTCGCTGGTTGCTTAGAGAGTTGTTACGTTTGGACTTTCAGATAAAATTAAAAAATCACAATGCTGTAACTTATGTTAATCTCGATCGTCCAACAAAATGTGAGAGTAAATGCACTCAAACAGACTTTAATGATGCAAATAATTTATCTATTAATCAGATTGGCGGAAATACTTTGTCTCAAGGAACGGAACAAACTAGTAATGATAATACAAATAATCTTTTTCGTGTTTGATTACATTTACTTTTTACACCAGAACATTGATGGCCTGATTGGAAAGTCGGACAGGCTGTGTGTTGGTCTATCTGAAATGGCAGACTCTGGTAGGGATATTGACATAGTTTGTATTACGGAACATAACATGATAGGAAATGATAAGGAGCAACTTTACCTGCCTGGTTATGTAATTGGTGCTTGCTTTTGTAGGTCAAACAGGTATGGTGGGTCATGCATATTAATTAAACATACCCATAAGTATAAAGAACTAAAAGACGTTGCTGAAATGAGTATTTCTGGGGTAGTGGAATGTTGTGGTTTACAATTAGTCGATCATAAGATTATAATTATCTGTATATATAGACCTCCTCGACGTAATGTAGATAAGATAAATATTTTCCTTTATAAATTTGAAGACATTTTACATAAATATTGTTTTAAAGATAAATACAAAATTATTATATGTGGTGACTTTAATATAGATATTTTGACGAATGATAAATTGACTAGAGATTTTACTGACATAATACAAAGTTATAAATTAAATATTAGCATTAAGACACCTACACGCTCATCTAGTGGTACATGTCTGGATAACTTCATTCATAACGTTAGACGTAACGGTAAAGGCGAAACGACCGAATTGACTTTGTCGGACCATAATGCACAGGTTTTTAAATGTCCAGTTAAGAAAACTTGTAAATTCCCTTTCTGGTATGTCAAGCGGCGTGACTATGGTATGGACAATATTAAAAAATTTCGTGAGAGTATTATGAATCTTAGTTTTAATGATGTTTATGAAACTAACAATCCAAATACAGCCTTTAAATGTTTTTATGAAACTTTTAAATTATATTATGATCTCTGCTTCCCTATAAGACTTATTAAAATACCTACGGCTATTAAACCAAAATGGGTGACCAAAGGAATCAAAACGTGCAGTAAACGAAAACGAGATCTACTGCATAAGTACAGGCGAAAGCCTAATGAGTTAAAGAAAACACAGTTGAAAAATTATACTAAACGCTTTAATAAAATTGTGCAATTAACTCAAAGGTCACAAAACAGCTACTTTATAAATAACTCTGTTAACAAATCAAGGGCAACGTGGCAAATTATAAACAGATCAAAAAGAAATTTTCCCAGGGAAGATATAAAACAAATAAAAGTAAATGGCAATACAATTAGTGATCCAAACCTTATTGCCGAGCATTTTAATGACTTTTTTATTGATCTTTCATTGACATCAGAAAACATAAGGCTAAGAGTTGACAAAACTTTGACATATAGTAGTAGCAATTCATTATTTATGACTCCGGTAATTCCACAAGATATTTTTAATATAATAAAATCTCTTAAATCTACTAATAGTACTGGCTATGATGAAATTAATACAAGAATTTTAAAGCATGTGAATGACATTGTATCCCCGATAATTGCTCATATTATAAATTTATGCATTGAAACCGGAGCGTTCCCAGACAGTTTAAAAGTCACTGTCATAAAACCTCTTTTTAAAAAGGGTGATAGAGAGAACATAGCGAACTATAGACCCATTGCCCTTGAATCAGTTTTTGCAAAAGTATTTGAAAAAGCCATATACAAATCGCTTTATGCTTACTTTGAGACTAATAATTTGCTAGCTAAAGAACAACAAGGTTTCCGTAAAAATAAAAACATTAATATGGCAGTATTTGAATTTGTCAATAAGATTATTACTTGCATGGATTCAGGAGTACAAGTTATGGGCCTATACATGGATATGACCAAGGCGTTTGATTTAGTCGATCACAAAATATTATTAGATAAATTACATAAATATGGAGTGCGGGGAAATGTTCTTGAGCTCATAAAATCCTATCTCACTGACAGACGAAATATTACACAAATTGTGAAGTTTTGCTGCCGAACTAGATTTGAAAAGACATATACATCACGGTCGAGGGAAACGGTTTGTGGTGTCCCACAAGGTAGCGTTTTGGGACCATTATTATTCCTTATTTATATAAATGACCTGCCAATGTCTATACAACGCCCGATGGTGATGTTTGCGGATGATAGCACGATAATATTTGAATGTGATGATGAAAGGGATTATGAAAATTCAATAAATAAAGATCTTGACAAAGTTATTACATGGCTTCGGAATAATAAATTAGTTGTAAATATAGAAAAAACAAAATTGATGACTTTTAGACAAAGAGAATGTAAGAAAATTGTTGATGTCAAGATACAGCACTCAGGAAAACAAGTAGAAGAAGTTGATACTACTAAGTTTCTAGGCATTTATATTGACAGTAACATGAATTGGGAAACCCATACTGATTACGTTTGTGAAAAGTTGAGTAAATTTTCTTATGCCTTATACATGTTAAACAAGATTGCGAATCAATTTGCGTTAATGACGGCATATCATGGCTACGTTGCATCGATATTACGATATGGCATACTTTTTTGGGGAAACTCGACTAACAAAGAAAGAGTCTTTAAAGCGCAAAAAAAGTGTATTCGTGCTATATGTAGACTTCGTCCTACCGACTCCTGTTGCCCTTACTTCAAACAGTTAAAAATTTTGACAGTACCATGTTTATATATATTCGAAGTGTGTGTATTTGTTAAGTCGAATTTAAAATTATTTATTAAATTTTCATCGAAGAGGCATAATGATAAGCTGTGTCAAATACCACATAAAACTGCTCTCTTTAGAAAGAATATTTATGGTATTGCTCCAAAAATATTCAATAAGTTGCCGAAAGACATAAGACAAATTGATAATATAATTAAATATAAATTGGCACTTAAAGATTTTTTGATAAATAAAACCTATTATACGTTGACTGAATACCTATGTGACACTGACATTTAAATTGATTGTAATGTAATGTATTATTATTGTGACATATCGATATTTTTCCATGATGTTAATTGTTTGACTTTTTTTATGTAATAATTAATTTTGCACACCCATTGGGTAAGAATACAGCGCTCAAATTTTGTAATACAACACCAATTATTGTAAATACCTCTATTCTGCAAATAAAACAATTTGATTTGATTTGATTTGATTTGATTTGAATAAATTTGTATAATGACACATTAGATTTACAACAAAAATAAAAAATAAATTGGTTTACCCAAAATCTATTGTGGCACGTAATTATTTTGTATACTTGTTAACATATTCATGAGGTTGTTATTTTTTTTTGTTATTCAAATTGCGAAAGTTAATAAAACGTGAAATTTTAATATTAAAGTGAAACTTGTTTAGTTAAATTGATACAAAGGTTTAACTGTGAAGATCACTTTTTTTTAGGTCTCAAACTTTTATCTAAGGTCATTAAAATTAGGTCTTTACCTATGTTTCCGATATTTTGTCACATTACAGAGAAAATAAAAACTTCTATGATTTAAAATATTTAACAATACATCTTGATATTATATGGAATTATGACCAGACCCTTGACCAGACCATGATAGTCAACTATCACTAAAAATAAAGTCCTTATTTTAGCTTTTATAGCATTCAAAAAAAAATTAAATGACTATTTTTTTTGTGAGCAAGAATAGGGGTGACCGGAGTTGTTGTAAGTAACTTTGTTGTAATTTGTAACTTAGCAAAACTTATTATTTTCGCATAAGTATCGTAAATGGAATAAGTTAGCACAGTGTTCAACCATCAGTTACCTACATAAAAGTTTTGTTAGGTACATGAGTTTCTAGTATGAAAAATACCACACCTAGGTGTCCAACACCTATGTTTAGTTTAACGCGTTTTAAACCTGTTTTCCTAATCTAATGAAAAATACAATATCTTAAAATTCTCCATACGCATCGGCAATTTCATAGGTTTCATTTCACCTATTTATATTATTAAACAACACATCACATAAAAATATCCGAAATCAAAGTAAGCACTCGGGCTATAGAAATCAGAATCACAAGAGTTGAGAATGAAAGTGTCCATCAGCCATTTTTGATATCCCCACTGCTGGGGCACAGGCCTTCCTTAAGGTGGTAAGGAGGACGGGCCATAACCCACCACGCGGGCCCAATGCGGATTGGTGGGTGTTAACGACTGCAAATGCAGCCGGGACCAACGGCTTAACGTGCCTTCCGAAGCACGGAGGAGCTCGAGATAATACATTTTTGGTCACCCATCCCATGACCGACCCTTGCGAACGTTGCTTAACTTCCGCCATCGCTGGGCCAGGCGCTAAACCACTGCGCCACCGAGCTCGAGAAAGGAAGTACGTTTTCTAAATTGACCCAGCCGGGGGTCCCGGGTTCGACCCCCGGCTGGGTTTAGAGAGGGTTTATTTTAGAGACTGTAACAAGAAGTAGGCACTTACAGTAATATGACCTTTTTATCATCTGATTTTTAGTAGCGACTATACAATTATTCGATTAGTACCTACGCCGCATAACGTCATTTAAGTCACACGAACGATTTCAAACGAATGATCCTACAGTCTTCAATAACGATTTGTTTTTTTTTTTTATTTTTTACGTAAATTAGGCAGGTAGGTATTTGACAGAACAAATAGTTTGACATATTTTTGCTTTGTAGTAGCTAGAATAAAAACACAATTTAAATACTTAATTGTATTTGCAGAACACGTGTTTTACTTACCTACAGGGAATATTTTCCAGAGTATCTAACCTTCCCGGAGTGAAAAGCAGAGGTAAGTGCCCTCATTTCTTGTAACATTTTTTTATTTAATTTTTGTTTCAAGTTGGTTTTATCTTTTCTCTTTTGAGTTGAAAACTATGTCTTTGTTAATGCATTATACATTTAACGACCAAGCCCTTTCATGTTTTTTTCTAGTGACTATTTAACGTAAGTATAAAAAAAGGTATTGTAAATGCATTTTTCAAAATCCTTACTTTATTAATTACTATCTGTTTGTAAGTGTTTTGTCAGAAAAATATGTAGAAAATATAATTTTGTTATGTAAGCAATATCAACAGTTTCCTTATATAAAATCTGATTCAGGAAATTTCCTGCCGAGGAAATGAGCTTTGGCGTGCAAATGAAAATAGCTACAAAACGGGTCCGGTAATTTCTGACTTTTGTGGCAAAAACAGTGGTTGGGTAGGGGGCTAAGTTCCCTCTGAGCCTTGTACCTACAGCTATACAATATGAACAATCAGTAGACTAACTTTTGAGTACAGTCAACGGCACGCTGGGCTTCCACGACAGGGTAATCGAATCATATTCAAATAATTTAATTCTTAAATGCGAAGATATTAAGGTTCAAAATAAATTACAGATTTTTCACAATTTGTAAAACTTGACGTGCTGCTGACTGTACGTACAGATATACGACATGCATAAGACTTACTTTTGAGTACAACTGAATAGTAATTAAACAATAAAAAACAATAAACAAACAAACAAAACAATTAAGTGCAAACTTCTATGTTTTTCCTACACAATACCTATGGCTTAAGGGCCTTGACAAGGTTTGCTATTCGTATTAGTTCTAAAGAAGCTTAAGAAAATAGGTACTGAAAAAATAAGCCACTTTTGAGATTTCAGTTAAGGCGGTTGTATGACCGAAAGTGGCGCCCTTAGAGGTTTTTATTTAATAAGTTATTAAAAGAAAAAGATTTTAGTAATGTTAACGTGGTGTTTTTAGGGCCCATGGTCTAGTATTTTTAGAAGGTATCGTAGTAATTCGTAGAATTAGACGACAAATGTGTCAAAAACGGCTACTTTTAACAGTTTAGCTAACTACTTCTAGAAGTGACTACGAGGGAATGTAACGATACCGTCTAAAAATACTAGACTGTGTGCCCTAAAAATTCCACGTAAACATTAAAATTGTGTATTAGAATTAATTATAATATTAAATAAAATTCACCGCGACGCCACTTTCGCTCGGGGTGCCATCTTAAGTCACACATTTCGAAAATTCTTTACAGATACTACTGACAGAGGACTACTGACTACTTGAGGAGCTCGGTGGCGCAGTGGTTTAGCGCCTGGCCTAGCGATTGCGGAAGTTAAGCAACGTTCGCAAGGGTCGGTCATGGGATGGGTGACCAAAAATTTATTATCTCGAGCTCCTCCGTGCTTCGGAAGGCACGTGAAGCCGTTGGTCCCGGCTGCATTTGCAGTCGTTAACACCCACCAATCCGCATTGGGCCCGCGTGGTGGGTTATGGCCCATCCTCCTTACCACCCATAAGGAAGGCCTGTGCCCCAGCAGTGGGGACATCAAAAATGGCTGACGGACTACTGACAGATAAATAACTGTGGTCTCCCTCTATGATAAGATTAGCGAAAATACAATTTGATTTCGGCGACGGTTGGCGTGTCTATTGGCCGGCTCCTAAGCCGCTCAAAATGAAAATTGCTTCGACATAAACGACACCACTATTGGCAAGACATTGTACTGTTTTGCCCTTTCGGGATAGCGCTTACAAGACTTCGTCTTAAGTTTTTTTTTGTTTGTTTATTTATTTGGAAACCCAACAGCTCATTCATACAAAACTTACACTTAGTTACACTTACTTATGCACTTGTACTACACTGGCCTGCAAAAGTAAGTATCACACTTTTCAAATTTTATTTTTTTCTGAACTATAGAAGGTAGAGGATTAAGATTAAAAACGTTTTGTTGCAAATTTTATAGGCTTTAATTCTTAGAAACTAAAATTATACATTAGTAACATTTTTAACTTAAAAAAAATAAAACAATGAAAATAGACAATTTTTAATAACTGGTATTGCCTCCAGGCAGACCAGATTTAATACCAGTTATTAAAAATTAAATAACATGTAATACATTTTAGGTGAATTTTTTACACTTAACTAAAAATGACTATTTTCATTGTTTTATCTTTTTTAAGTTAAAAATGTTACTAATGTATAATTTTAGTTTCTAAGAATTAAAGCCTATAAAATTTGCAACAAAACGTTTTTAATCTTAAACCTCTATCTTCTATAGTTAAAAAAATAATAATTGAAAAGTGTGATCCTTACTTTTGCAGGCCAGTGTATATTCTGTGCTTATGCGCTATACTAGCGCCGCCAATCGAAAAAAAATCATAGTCCTTAAATAAAGATGAAATTGTAAATTGTGTTCATCTAGTGTACTCCGAAGAAGCTTTGTGGTACTCTTTATCGCTTAAACAATATTTTCTAGTCTGTCGTTTAGTTTAATGAAGTTTTATTGCTAAAAGTGGCCACTTTTGGCAATAAACTAAACGACAGGTTATAAAATATTTACCACAACGCTTCTTCGGAGTACACTAGAAGAACACAATTCACAATTTTGCCTTTATTTGACCACTATGATTTTTTTTTGATTGGCGGCGCTAGTATAGCGCATAAACGCTCTTAAGCCAATTACAGGGTTTAACCAAATTTTTTTTCAATTAGGTATTTACTTCTGAGATTGAGAAAATGGATAGAAATACAAAAAAAAAATTATAAACCTTAAATACCGCGCTGGTAATAAGTGTTTTTTTATTTCAGTTTTGTGTCTTGCAACAGAGTCGGGTAAAAGGGAAAAACAATACCCATTGTACCCTAGTTATATAATAGAAGAAAGTACTTATTTATTTTTTAAATAGATTTTATATAGGTACTTAGGTAAATAAATCATATTGTAAAATCAACTCTTCTGTCATTAGATAGGTAATATTTTTTGTGAAAAAATATCCTTGCGATTACACCAATAAATCTTCAATAAATCCAAATTTTCTGAAAAATATACCACTTCAAAGATATGTTTAATGATAAATAATGATAATCATTAGTCCCTCCCTACACAAGCATATACTTTCGTATATCTATACTACGTTATTATCCAAAAATGATATTTAATATTTCGTACGAGCAAAGATAAAAAGCAAAATAACGAGGTTCAGTTAAATTGTCATGGAATAAACAAAAGAATTAGGAAAATCGGGAATATGATGAAAAATGTATGCTATTTCCTTCCTGTACGGTTCTTTTTGTGAAATATGAGGCTTGTAACCGCTACTTTTATTCGAACTTCTTTTTTGCATTATCTGCGTTCATATTTCTAAATAGGTGATATACTTTCCATAATAAGTATTATCTATCCTTAGTTATATTATCTCGGTCAAAACATGAGTTACCTACCACTCCAATTAGTCTCAAATATCTTTGTTATATTACATACTATATTTCTAAATTCTAATAATGTCAATTTAACCATATTCCCTGCCAAATTGCAAAAAGGCAAACTTTTTTTTTTTTAGAAAGATTATCAACAGATTAGTTCTGCTTTACGTCACGTTTAATTTATCTTACCATTACTACGTTACACTTGCCATGTCATCGGCGTTACATTTTAATTTAATAATAATTAAGATACCTAATTAAGCACGTGGCGCTCAGCTTTAAAACACCAAGTCAGTAAGTAATGGTCAATTTTTATTGTCTCGTACGATTAAAAGCATTATCGCGTCATCTTCAATCTACATGTGCGGTCGCCTGGGCCCTGGCATGCCTTTATAATAGGGCCCGAGGAGCTCAGCTAATTACACCCACTGATTTTATCTCAGTTTATTACCAGTCAGGGCTGCCGACGGAATAGACCGGAATTCAACCATAAATCCAACCCTAGTTAAATACAGCTTGGTGGTATCTTTATATCGTACTTTTTGTGTGAATTTTAAATATTTAGATTGAAGATAAAGTACCTACTAGGTAGTATAAATACATCGTGTACCTACCTTTCAAAAAATTCACAGATCTCGTGCCTTTCACGATCTTCGATAAATTGAAAATGAATTTATTGAATTTTATAAAATAGTAGATTGTACAACAAGTGCATAAAACGCATCATATTACCCGAGACGTATAATATCCACCCGAGCCGTAGGCGAGGGTGGATAGTCAAGTCGAGGGTAAAATGGGTTTTATGTACGAGTTATACACTCTGCTTTTCACTTCGATTGTGAGGAAATAGGAATTTAAACTTTTTTTTCAACAATATTGAAAAAAAAGTGACAAATTATATAATTTTGGAATGTGCTCATCAAGGCCTTTCATTTGATACCCATATTCAAAAATTGAAAAAAAAAATTTTTTTTGTTCATTTTTAGTGACAAATTATATAATTTTAGAATGTGCTCACCAAGGCCTTTCATTTAATACCCATATTCAAAAATTGAAAAAAAAAATTTTTTTCTTAAATTTTTGTGACAAATTACATATTTTTGGGACGTGCTCATCAAGGGCTGTCATTTGATACCCATATTCAAAAAATAAAAAATATTTTTTTTTCTTAAATTTTAGTGACAAATTATATAATTTTGGAATGTGCTCATCAAGGCCTTTCATTTGATACCCCTAATCAAAAATAGAAAAAAAAAATTTTCATCAAGGTTTCAAAAAAAAAATGGATTATGTATAAAAATGAAGAAAATAACAAGTTTATTTAACGATGTTTAATTGCGTGTGGCTGTTTACCTGACGACCTTAGTCTTGAAGTCTGAACTTAGACGAAGATTTTACTTTATGCTCTAGAGCTTGAAAAGCGATTTTATGCAGCCTATACCCAACATAATGACGAACTTTACGAGCATGAGAAGTGAAAAATATATTCCTTTGTTTGAATTTACTTACAATACTTTGAAATCACAATAAAGCTATGAACAATTTTTGTATCTATATTGGATGGTCAAAACCCTGTCAGATCCTGAAAAGGTGAAGTGTTGCTGAAACTGAACAACATTCTCCAATAGGAACATAGGTCGAAAAACGATTTTTTTTTCGCCTTTCCATAGTAAGTCGGTCAGGTCGGTCCAATATATTTTGTATAAGTAGTATGATTTTTTTTTCGTTTTTCGACCTATGATCCACGGAGAAAGTTGTTCACTTCCAGCAACACTATCACCTTTTCAGGATCTGACTGGGTTTTTAGTAGGTAGGTAGATAGATCTACCTATATACCTACATGTTGTTGCTACCTACTTCACCTACCTACATCATATACTTATTTTAGATTTTTTTGGATCTAGTAAATAATAGACCATTATTTTATACAAATAGGTACTACCTAGTGGTAGTACCTATTTGTATAAAATAATGGTCTATTTTTTGAACCAACGTGAGTATGACTTTTCATTCCTGTCGAAACTTTTCAAAAACACTATTTTCCTCTTTTAATTAATAATTAAGTAATAAAATACTCTTAAGTTTTCAAATACAATAATGAGGGCTCAAATTACGTAGGTAATACACTACGAACAATGTTACTTTTTATAAAATTTTTGAATACGGTAGGTACCTATCAAAGATTATGTAACATTTCATTGAAAAGCTCGGACACTGCAGCCTTACAAGTAGGTAGGTACCTACCTCTAAGGGGTATCAACGTTGCTTGAATGAAAAACTAAGTATAGGCATTTTTAATTTTCAGATTTTTGCATTCACAATGCTATTTTTATACAATACTAAATAATATACTAGAAAAAATACGACTCGCACCAGATCGATTCCCGTCTGAGTATTGATCTGGTGCGAGTCGTATTTTTTCTAGTATATTATTTAGTATTCTAAGTATAGGCACTTTTAGACTTGTCTTCATGAAACACGAGTAAAGCTGGCATTCAGTTATTCTTCAAATAATAAATCAACCATATTTTAGAGCTGAACAGTTAAAGATGTACCTACTTAAGCAAAACATTCAATCCATGTTTCGTACACAAAGTTTTGCAAGGAAAACAAGAAAGTATGGGAAATGGAATGAGTACATTTTTGTAATTTTTTTAAACCGTAATTATTTCGGTTACCTACATACCTAGTTTTAAGATTGATGGACTTTAAAGAAGGCCAAATCCTACATTTTACTTTTGGTCAACAAATAGAAAGGTAGGTATAGAGAAAAATTTGATGTACTTAAATGCGCCAGCTTCTTTGTATCAACAGCGAATGTGATCGAGTCCAAATATAATTGTATCTCCCTCATGATCAGTCACATGCAGTCACATTCACGCCCTTGCACCTACTCCGCTCCCTAACGACGCGAGTTCCCCCAGTTTCCCTTGCAAAGTGACTCCTTACTCCTTAGAGGCTTGGTCCAAATCTTGCGCGAAAGCGGTGTGTAAAGAATACTAGCGATAAAAAATATTTAATTATGTAAGTAGGTAGGTACTTAAGTACTGAAAAAAATAAAAAACAAGTTTATAAAACGAACTAAAAAGAATAAAAATCGGACTAGAAAAAAGTGGCTGTGACATACGGACGGACAGACAAACATGAATCTATAAGGGTTCCGTTCTTTGCCATTTAGGCTACGGAACCCTAAAAAACGAACAAAAAAAGACAATAAATTATTGTATTTATGATATCAAATGATGAGAATCAAATAACCAAAGAAAGAAACAGTAAAGCGACCTAATGGGTAAAACGTGTTAATAAAAAATGATTGCAAAGTTACTAAATTCACACTTTATTTATACAAAAAAAAACAAAAAACCGACTTCAAAAAACCTACCTCTAAAAAGCAAGAAATAATATTCGTAATAATAAAAACACGTCTATTGAAGTCGGGTGGGGCTGGAGTACAAATTCCTTTTTTTTATTCTAAAAGCCCCACCCGACTTCAATAGACGTATTTTTATTATTACGAATATTATTTCTTGCTTTTTAGAGGTAGGTTTTTTGAAGTCGGTTTTTTGTTTTTTTTAAACAATTTTTTATTTTTTTATTTTTAGTGTACCTTGTAGGTAAGGTATATTATATATGTAGAAAAATCGGCTCAGCCAAACGTAAGATAATCGCGGAGAAACATACTTAAATACGGGTCAAACTGAGAACCTCCTTTTTTAAGTCGGTTAAAAAACTACACTTAAGATATCCCTCTTCCAACAAAAAAATTATTATCTTATTCAGTTCATAAACAAAGAAGTAATACGACCAATCATCGAGGTAATTCACACAAAATCATACTATTTTCGTGCTTATTTCAAAATTACTTGAAAAGTACTGAACCGATTTTCAAATTTTAAAAAATGGGACCAACTTGGGAGTGTACCTAATGTAATAACGTTTGAATCATTTCAATCGGTCCAGCCGTCTTCGAGTGATCGGTGGACATACACAAAAAAAAAAAAATACAGACGAACATAGAACCTCCTCATTTTTTGGAAGTCGGTAAAAAAATATGGATTAGCATCACCTAGGTATATTTTGTATCATTTTTTTTAAGTTAGGTTCTAAACTTATTTTTTTCGCACTTTGCTAACCTAGCAGCCTAGCATGGAACCCTACCTATGAATAAAATCTATTTCTATTCTATTCTATGGATATTAAGTAAGTAGGTAGTTTAAAATCCTAAAACGTAAAATCATTGATTGGTTGATAATTCTGATGTAGTGAACCGTGATAAGAAAGCTTTAGCGTTGTTTTGAGAACCTCTACAGCAGACAAATTCCATACCATGTGGTTAAGCCTTGCCGCTTCGCTTATGGCTTAAAGGAAAGGAAAGTTCTATCGCGATGTGCCGCGCTCTGTGAGAATTGCCACCTGAATGCTATTACTGGGGTGGACGACCGCCCGACGTAAATTGATAGCCCGCGATGAAGAAGAAACCAAGAAACGTAGGTAGGTGAAACATTAATCTTCCATTAAGAATAATAACTACCTTGCCACTAATGATCCGTCACGGCAGAATCCAATAAATGTTTCCATAATGTCCAATCGAATATCTGGAATAATTTCTTCAGCGCGGAATAATTATATGGGTTTTCATTTACATATTTCGGTTTGATGTTGATCTTCGTTGGTGGCATTTCTTCTGCTCATAAAGCATGGTATGTTGCAATTAATATCAATGCAACTTAATACAAGTGAGTCTCCTCATGAGAGAGTAGCATTATTGTAACGGATTAATGACTGTCGAGCTGGGGCGCCCAGCCCAGTCTATGCATGCGATTCATGTTACAGATTGTAAAATAAAAAAACACGGATTGAACTTTCTACTAAACAATAATTCACTGTCCCGCACCGTGTTTAGACTTAACGACTCCAACGGAACGACGTCGATCGTAAATTATTCCCTAAACAAGAACATTACTTTTAGGTTCACAAAGACAGTCCTCAATTAGTTAGTCGATTAGTATTCTATACATCTCCGTAAGTTTCACAGCTTCTAAAACCGATAACCGTTAACGGCAACAAAACAAAGGTACCCGTAGTCTGATAATGTTGTAGGAGCCCTGAGGCCCGCATAATAACTATAATTTGGAGCTCCTGCAAGATAACCGGTGCTCGATAAGACGCACAATAGCGATTACAAGAAACGGAACGTAGAGACAAAGACTACAGACTCGACGGAACTTACACTGAGAGCTTTTTGGCCCTCCGTCCCCCCCTTTGTAAAACTTCAAACGCTTAGCAGGGAATGTCTCTCTCTGGAAGCAACATGCTTTATTCGCACAGAAATAAAACCCCTTTATCTTAAATGCGATTCCTTCAATTTACCCCAAACAATGGATCGTTTTGATAAAACCGTATTATGTTTGAGCCGGATCCAAACTTTCCGGGCGAGCCTTTGTTTAATTACTTCGGATGAAGTCTCATTTCGGAGATCAGTTCAATTGACAACTAACCAGTACAAACATTATCCTCGCAACACTTTCGCAACAAGATAAAAGTGCTGAAACAATCTTAACTGGAATCTTAATCGCCATCTCAAACTCAACATTCTACTTCTCTCTCACCTAAGTATTTCATTTGAAAGTTATCACTACGAGTTTCGAAATAGATTCTTGAGAAACCGACAAATTGTTTGATTTCGGGGAAATATTGACTCTATCCGACGCTATTTTCATAGAAAAAGCTGCATCTCAATGCGGGTAACACGACACGTTCGGAACGGTCTTGGGAGCTTCATAAGCAGAAGATCGAGTCGCTGTAGTAGGTACGCCACTTACTAGGAAATTTGATCGTTTTATTATGCGGGTATGATTCTATATGGCGGAAGACGACGGCCGCCGCGATTATGCGTTTGGAAGTTTAAATAATATTTTATTGCGTAGTCAAACGTTTAGTACTTATTCATTAAATAACCTGTCTATTTCTCATGGTACCTAATTTATTTCTTTGAACTTTGACATCGATAAAAATGGTTTTTGGGTAGGTAGTAGGTACCCACTAAGAGCTACTTAAACACTAAATTATTTCCAGTTTGGGGACTGTATCCATTACAGTTTACAGTGAACCTAAACCGTCGAGCACTCAGTTTACGGCCCCGGGCAGCCGACCGAGCAGTTGGTAAAATGGAAAGATATTATCATTTGATAGGACAATCGCTGCACAACAACGGACATTGGCAAATAAGTATACCTACCCGCAGGGCTTTTATACTACTGTTCAAATAACTGTTTGCTTTACCAAATTCATTTATAACTTGTGTACATAAACAAGATATTTCTATACACGACGTTTCATAAAGCTAGCGATAAAAAACCTTTAAGTGCCTGTGGAATTTAGTTTAAGACAAATAGGTACTTAAATAAACTAAATAAAAAACCTACTAAGTATTATAATTAAGAGAGAAATGAAGAGTCGTTTTGTATTTGTAATCCTATTCATTCATTGTTTATTTTACTGTGTGCTCTCTGCTGTGAACCTCAAAAGCCCAGTTAGAATTTGTACGTTATCGGTGACATGGCTTCACGACTTTGTTTTCACTCAATCCGTCGTTTTGATGGATTGTTCCTGCATTTTTTTGGCCTTTTACTTTTACGACATTTTATCTAGAAACGAGTTTTTCCAGTAGCACCAACATTTATTTTACTTTTTGTCTCATGTTACGACAGATCTGTTTCGTTCGGAAGTTTTCAAATTGTTTGCTTTGTTTCAAATTGTTTGATTTGTTGCATCAGCAATTTTAAATAGCTGACTATTGTAGCTCTAAAACCTTGTAAGTACCTGCCTATCTGTTAAAAAACTACCTACCTAAATAAAATAGCATTTTTTTATCACAATTCAATAAAAACCAACCAAAAGTTTATTAGGTACGGATTCTGTATTTTTACAAAAAGAACTTGATTAAAGTTGGATTATTATGATAGCTTCCATCAACAAAATTCAAGCCAGCTTCAAAATTTTGAATTGAAATCTCCCAATTTCCATGCAGTCGATTGCAGATGCGTTTGACCCATATTCGTCAATAGCTTAGTCTTTATTCATGGGGTCGTTAACGCTCGAATCAAGCGAATGGATTCTATTGGTGCATCATAACGCTTCGGTGCATTCGTGTGCTTAAATTGACTACCTATATATGGAGTAGGTGCCTACCATTTGGTCTAAATAGCGCATTAGGTGTTATACTTATACCTGTTAGGTACTAACAAAATAAGAATGTCTTTTTCTCCTAAAATCATTAAAACGGTGGTGTCATGAACTTAGCTGTCATGCGCCTAATTATCTTGGTCTGGTTGTACCTAGTTAGGAATGATAGGTTTGTCAGCGTAGGTAATGTCTCTAAACTCAACCGACAACATACTCTAAACCTACATTACCTACTACGCTGACCATCCTCTAAGATACTACAGAAGATCACACGCAGGTCGTCACATACACATCTCGAGTTAAGGTACCTCCTACTTACCTAAGTATTAAAAAAATACTCTAGTTTTATAAGTGCCCAAGCAAATGAAACCACGCGTGCGATATTGTTTCTGCTAGTATCTGTCTTGATTTAGTAGGTAAGTACCTAGGTGAGGTGTAGTGGAATGGCGACCGCGAACCGGACGACCTACGTATTTTGTATCAGCCTCAAAGGTTGTATTTGTTGTAATTTTTTTTTAATTCATCAGTGTCTGCGAGACTGAGCTACCTTTCAACGGGACATGCATTCAAGCCCGTCACAGAGGTATCAATGAACAGACAGCGGTTACATCACGGGTGCAACGCTCGTTGAGCTTGCTCCCTTGCCGGATGCGGCCTAATGACATAAATGCAAATTCGACCATTCAAGCTTCCTGCACGCACCCACTGTATATTGAGTTGACCCATTACATATCTCCGCTTATAGTCAATAGGAGCTTGTTATTGTGCGATATTGGTTTTTGTGCGTGCCTCCACTCTTAATCAGAGAACCATTTCCGCAATTTTCCAGATATATTACCCCACTAATTGGATACGCATTAAGTCGGATTGCGAAGGAGTCAGAAATGAAAATCAGAGAGTAGTTTCACTTGTTTTATTTCTTAGTGATAGTAACACAACATATACGTAACATACTATATTTTGGTTCAGTCGGGAACTTAAAAAACTAAACACTAATTTTGGTACTAAGACAACGCGAAATGCACCAACGCGGTGATATACAATATTTAATTACATAGAGTAGGTACTAAATATTAGGTTTCTAGCATGTAGCCACAGCTATGTGGTAATGGCTAACTTATATTATGGCTCATGTCATGGGCTGCAGGGGGTGCAAGAGGTATACTTGCCTCTCCTTAGCTTTGACAACAAAAATAGTAGGTACATTACTTTTTACTATGTGGATAATTCTTCAAACCACCCAGATCCGTTGGCGGGTTTCGGGTTTAAATATTGTCACACCCCGGGCACTCCATACAAGCGCCGCGTTTCAACTATAAACATACGCTACACAGATGAACGTTTTGCAGACGCGCAACTGTGTGCGTGAAGTAGGGCTATTGAATGAGCACACGATTCGGGACACGAACTCGCGCGGTGGTGAGAGGTAATTGATTCTGGCGCGGGGCGGAGAGTGTCCTTTCTGTACCACCCACAAAAACTCAAACTTTAAAAACTTTCTCTAGACTACCATTATACACTGCATTTAAACCTGAAACGCCATAATTCTTATAGGGTACGGTCTGAACTCTGAATACTGACCCAATTAGGATATATATGACTCGATTTCAATACTTATTATAAAATGTAGAATACCTATTTCTTATGAATGTGAAGTCCAATATAAACCTAAATAGGTGCAACCCATAAAAATACATACAACAGCTGCCCATGATATGGCTTATGCATCCATGATAAGTTATCCATACTCTTAAATATTATTTAGATGCTTAGCTGCTATAGTTATCGTATTTACAATCGTCAAGCGTGAAATTAACATTAATCGTTAAGCCCCCTACTCAATGGTCAACATTCTGTTTGGCAAGGCTACGCTTAAATTCCGTGCGTTAACACAGGGTCCATATTGTTACTGTTTTTAAGGGTCCGTCTGGAAGCAATGTTAACACCGCATTTACAAGACCGTTTTATCGGATCCGTTGCTATGGATACAGTAAATAACGCATTGGATTGTGTGTTTACTGGATTATACAACATTATTTTTATTAACGCCAACAACCTCGCAGGAGTTGATTACCAACATCATAAACAACAACATTTGTTCTACGACTTTTGATAATTCGTTAGATTTTACTTTAATACAAAAAAATATCATTTTAATTTACCATTAGTATGTTCATAACTCTACGCGCGGCGCACGGAGCGCCTGGTGCGCGCGACCCGCCTCGCCCCGCCGCCATCCATAGACGTAAAAAGTGTCGTACAATACAATTAAAACTTGAAAATTCATTTTTGGTGAATGTATTGAGTTATGATAAAAGTCGTAGAACAAAATATGTTGTTGTTGATATTGGTAATCTACTCCTGCGAGGTTGGTAATGTTTTACAAATAACCCTGTATACTAAAAATAACCTTGTATATTTACTGTATTGTGTTGTGTATGAACACGCTCGTACAACGCTATCGTCGAATAATAACGTATTCGATAAAAGGGACCTGTAAAACGGATCGCAGTGAGAGCTTAAAAATAAGCAATATCACATGTTGCAATATTATGTCAAATACAGATATTGATCATATTATATGTATAAAATAAGCTCACGTACGACATGGTATTTAACAGATTTTGGCTTTTATTTTATTTTATGGTAGGTAGCGTTATCGTTCAACCGAATAGAAAATGCCATTTGCATAGAGGGCAGCACTGGTAGAAGTCACCAACGACAAACATTTGGGTGTAAAAATTTATATTATCACAGGACTTAGCGTATTTTAACACACAGAAAAATATACTCATTATTATTCTTATGAATCTACATATTATTTCAAGTTTTATAAAACGATTCTACTGTATACAAAATCGTCTAAATGAATAGTAATACATTGTTCAGTACTATTTGAGATTTCTATAACGTATATTGAAAATAATTATCTATAACAAGTACAAAACAAATGCAAAAATATAAACTAAAATGAGGAAAATATTAGAAATAGGTAATTATTTTTTTACAAAATAACTTTCAAATAAAACAATTCTAATACATAGAAACTATAAAAACACAATGTCTTTTTATTACAGATACAGAACAAAAACTAGAACGACTTATACAGGGTGGATTTTTGAGACGGTACCTTAACCGTTATAGTTACAGGAATATGTTCCTAGGAGACCATCCATTACTTTTTAAGATATTCTAAACTGCATTCACAGATTTTGGAAAAGTTTACAGTCAACAAAAAAATGCTAATATACTAAAAAAAAAATCCATTCGATCCTATTTCATGTGGACCCCCACATGAAATAGACTTTATGAGACCATACTAGAAATGTCAGAAATCGTCAAAAACTTTTCCCATACATTTTGTACGGAAAAACGATAAATCGACTCGAAATGTTCTTTATTGCCAAACGATCCTATTTCTTGCTGTGATCAAAAAACTCTTTAAGTCCAACTGAAATTCGAGTACAGAAACTATTTTTTAGGTTGGTTCTAATGTTGGAGAAGATTATGCATGCGCGTAAAGCCGCTGTGTTGACTTGGCTCAGTGGTGTGACTGCTCGCATTATACGCGAGAGCCCGCGGTTCGATCCTCTGTCGGACCAAACTGTTTTGATGCTTTTTACGATATTTCTAGAATGTTTACATGCTTGCTTATAGTAGCATTTGCTCACGACATAAAAGTGTTTGGTGATCAAGGGCCATACTAAGTTAGCTGCGTTGTTACTTAAAAAATTGAGTGCATGTTTTTACATAGTCAATATTGTACATTCTTAATGAGTGTTGTTTTTTATATAAAAACATTAAATTAAAAAGCAAACGCAAAATACTTTGAATACTTAAATGCATATTGGAGCCAAAAGTAAATACGTAGTAAATGCCTCGCCACAGTTGTGTTGCGTGCAGTAGGTAGCTCGCGCAATGTGAATTTACAGTTGCCATAAATAAAAGTTAAAAGCGGGTTGTGAACTGGTCATTGAGTTATAGGATAGCCTATTGCATTTCATTCGCCGCGTCACCAAGTTTTTTTTTATTAGAGAATTTAGCATTCACTAGGCTATTTTTATTTAACCCTATAATGTCTTCTAAAAGAAAATACAGTGAACTTAGATTTTAGTATCTACCAAGGTAGAGAGATATTGAGAAAAACAACATTACTTTTATACCGTTTCTTTTTTTTTTTAAGAGAAAAAGCTCCGAGACCTTGTCCAGAAAGGGCGAATTCGCCGCGAATTTACTAGCGATTTTGGTTACACTGCTGTTAATATTGCACACGTTGCTGACGTCGCTCGTCCTAAGCGAGCATTGTATATCGAAACGCGACTAATTCGCGCGTAGCTCTGGACAAGTTGTCGGTGTTTAATGACAAACACCTACTGTAAATAGATGTTTGTCACATCACAAGCTAAGCTTGTTACAAATTAAACTAATTAGTTGACGCCCGGAAGCACGGACGCATTGCAAACTACAGCGCCTTTAATACGACTAAGTATTTCATTTGTTTCCGTCTCATAAATTTATATTTATTTACTGTTATTATTATGTCAGTAACAGATTTTTTATAAAAAATATAGCAGCTATTAAAAAAAATCTGTCACACATTTAAACAATAATTTATAAGTGAGCACATTATCTACCTGGGGCATATTTTATAAAAATATTACCACTTTATCCAGCGAAAATATCCCACCACCGTTTTCTTAAGGCGGTTGTATGACCGAAAGTGGCGCCCTCAGAGGTTTTTATTTAACCTCTAAGTGCCAGAGCGGTCGCCGGCGACCTGACATAATAGCCATATTGCCGTTCTGTCAAAGCCCAAGCGGTCGCCGGAGACCGGTACCGGTAATCGGTTTTTTCTCTAATAAATTACTATGATTTTGGTATCTAGAAATGAGAAAAGTATTCATAAGTAAAACTATCTTTACGAAATGATAAATTATAGCCTGATTACGAAATTATCGGATTTTTTGTGTAAGACGCCATTTTATTTCTTTCTTGTCAGTTGGTGGGGAGGGTTTTCTTGTTTTTTAACAAAATGGCGGATGGCGCTGAAGGGTTAATAAGTTATTAATAGAAAAAGATTTTAATAATGTTTATCGTGGAGATTTTAGGGCCCATGGTCTAGTATTTTTAGAAGGTATCACTACATGCCCTCGTAGTCATTCGTAGAAGTAGATAGCAAATGTGTCAAAAACGGCCACTTTTAGCAGTTTTGCTATCTACTTCTAGCAGTGACTACGAGGGAATGTAACGATACCGTCTAAAAATACTAGACTGTGGGCCCTAAAATCTCCACGATAAACATTTTTAAAATTGTGTATTAGAATTATAATATTAAATATAATTCACCGCGGCGCCACTTTCGCTCAGGATACCACCTTAAAGAAATCTAGAACTGTAACTTGCTCCGCAGTACAGTCGTGAAAATAATTAAAATTTTGTAAATGCAAAATTTTATTAACCCAGATACCATTCTGAATTAGCTGCGGTTTTTTTCCTGTTGTTTCTACAACAGTAACTACTATTATAGCTAGCATTATGTTGTGAAAATAATATGCATCTGGAAGTGGTATGGGGTATTATAAAGAAGTTAACTATAATTATGTTCAATCAATCACAAGAAGACGACACTAGAAGCACTCACCGATTACTTATATAACTACAATACATGAACGAAATTATAACGATACGAATTCAAAGTCATAATGTAAAATTATTTACAATACAATATAAAAATAAAGATGTACAATATTTCGTTTACAGTAGTGGATTAGATTCAATGGTACAATGACGCTTTCTCAAAACGAAATATTGACTGACTGGATTGGTGGATCTTTACGGAAACAATACAAGGTGTTCCATAATTATGTGACTAAGTATATTGAAACAGGTGATAGAGTTGCTAAAACTGAACAACTTTCTCCAAGGAACATAGGTCGTCGGGGAGGGTGGCCGCGCGGCATCTAAAGACTGGTTTACATTATCTTAGTCTTTAGTAGAGTGCTTTAGTAGCGTGCGAGTAGATTCGAATGCGAGTGTTTTAGTAGTTTTGGTGCCTTTCCAGTGAGCGTTTACATGCTTCCTGTACAGTGTCATTTGACTAAAGCACTCTACTAAATACGCTACTAAAATGTCGATTTACATGCTTCCAGTGCGAGGAAAGTGTCGCGCAGGGGGCGCGGGCGCGCAGGAGGTTCCAGACTTTTTAGTCATAAGACGACCGTTTGTCGACATGTTTCAACTAAAGCACTCTACTAAAGACTACGATAATGTAAACCAGTCTTAAGACCGAAATTGCTTGCGCTAATGACGTAGTAACCTACATGCGCGACCAGCCGGCGAAAACCGTTTGCAAAGTGATAGAGCGCCAACCAGCGGCAGTCACTTGGTTGGCAACCACCACTCTTGCTTGCGTAAATAGTAAACTTTGTCAAAAGTCAAGAACAGTGTGAGATGCGACGCGGCCGAAGTCTCGGCTGATTTGGCCGAAACCGAAACTAGATATTTGGACCGAAACTGGCCGAAATCGAAAACGTACTTTCGGTCTGTCACTAATGGGTACACTGGTACACTAGATAACTAGACTGAATAAATGATTTTTTGATTTTGATTTTTGATTTAGGTATTTAGCACGGTCTCGCATTAAGTGGCTTAACTAGGTAATCGTTAAAATAACGATGTATTTCCATATTAAATGTATTTACTCTCAAATAAGGCGTAAAAGGGCAGAATTCTTTAGAGTGAACATGTATATTTGTTGAAACCGGCGGATTACTGCAACGATATCAAGACAAAATGTTACAGTTGTTTGTCAACTGACAACTTTTATCTCAAAAATCAAGAATTAAGCTGCTTTTGCTTAAAATAAAAAACAATGCTGGCACCAGCAAGGCTTCAATATTTGGACAATAATTATAAGAATAGTGGTCGGCGAAAGCCAAATATCGAAGGAAAACCTCAAATCGATGTACAGAATTCTAGAATAGCCTTTTGGCCCAAGTATACTTGAGGTCAAAACAATTTTTTTGACCCGCAGTTAAAGAAATCCCTTAGGAGAGGAATATCGACGTCATATTTTTTTTTACAGGAAAAAAAATCTTTAAAACCTATCGTGGTGGCTTCAGGTAACGTGTGCCAAACGTCTATCCTGTATACGTACATCGATTTGCAGTTTTTTTTTGCGTACACCTAGTATAAGAATAAACAAAGTTTTGCATAGTTTTACATAAGCCTCTGCGCCAATAAGACACCTAATAATTTTTTTTTATATAGATATTTCGTATAAAATACAAGAAAATTAATATTATATCAGGCTTCCTAATCGGTACTTAATAACATAACAATTCCAATAGGTACAGATTTTTACATGTCATTTCGTTTTGTTCTTTGGTCAATTTCAACAGAGATGATAAAAAATTCACCACAAAAATATGTGTTGTTCGTTTCTTAAAACTAACATTGTTCAACTTAAATGCGAAGATATACTATATTACAAATCACTATGTACATAGCTTAATACACTTATTAACTATGAGTTTATTGTTCGACCAGTGGGTCGTCGACCGACTCAACAAATAAATTGCCACTTACTTACAAAATTTACACAGCTCTACTCACAAAAGTTAGATTTATTACTCACCGTAAATATTTTTTTGAGCAAGCTATTTTGTTATATTACCATTATAACGCTTCACCGGTCTCGGTTGCAATATAATACTACATTTTTAAAAGCTATGTTTCGTTGGGTTCATCCTAGCTAGACGCATAACCATAACCTACCCTGTTCTATCAAACTTCAACATTCATGTAATCAACAATACTCTACATAGGTACATTTACGTCAATTAAATTATAGATTATAATACAGAGGATGGATTTGTAGCACATATTGCGGTGACATCCACGATCAAATCACAAGGAAATTATAAATCACTATAATTGTGTAACCGGCTATTTTTAACCCGTGGGAATAAAACGAACACATTTTATACAAACACGTACTAGTGTGACTATCGTTAAACTATTTGTACAATTATCGTTATAATAGATTGAATAGCACGTCGGACGTGTTACAACTGCGTGATAATAACGTGCATGGAATTAAATAGTCTGTGCTTTCTCTCTGTTCCAGCGTTTGACTAGTGTTTGCAGTGACGTCACTAACACTCGTCACTGGGAAGTTACTTGCCTCTGTATTTTTCGGTGGTGGCATCTTCGAGATTGCTGTCCCAGTCGAATTCGGTGACTCCGGTGCGGGACACCTCCCCCAGGTGTCGCCATCTGTACTCGAAGTCCGTGTCCCTTTTCTTTAACGCCTCGAATCTAGGACAGAAACGACATGTGTCAGCATCAATTGCGACTGAATCCGAGAGCGTGGGCTTAATCGACGTTATTAGCTCTTATCCTTTAAAACTGGTTTCACTTCAATTATGTTCCAATTAATTTTAAAAGACATGTTTCTCTTTATGCGGGGTTATTATCTATCTTTATCGAGCGATAACCTTGCAGTAATTAAGATGTAGGAGGTAATTTACTCGCAACGTGGGCTGTTTTCCAAGATACTGCTGACTTAAACTTAAAGGGTACAGACCCTTTAAATCGGATCTAAGTTAAGCAGTTGCTTTATAAAGCTGATACTAGCCGTTCAGCTTAAGCCGCGCTCTGGGTCGCGAACTATTTATAAGTTTGATTGTTTGCTGGGAAATGTCCTAGATTTCCCTAAGCTTTTAGGGATCCGGAAGATCCGTTTATCGGAGAAATGTTTACGAAGAAAATAGCATTTATTCTTTTGATACAAGGTTGAAAGGAGGAAAAGAGATTATTTACCCATATATTGTGGTGAATGTTACACTCGAACAATCCCATTAGATGTGATTAATCATGTCCGACAGGCAATTTGGCTTCGATGTTTCAGGCACCGTATTTATTGAGGCTTTCATAAGCTATTTGTCAACCGCAACCTGGTAATTGGGTTGAAATGATTTAGGGTCGTGATAGTGGCGCGTGTGGCGGTGGCATTAGCGCTTACACATGTTGGGTTGCCTATGCCTCCTGCCTATAGTGACTATAATAACTAGGAATGGACTAATAGTATCTCTAACCGCGCGCATTGACCATGAGCTACGAGAATTTGATCCCTATGAGTTCGATTCGAGGAACGGAGTTAGAACATTTAACACAGAACATATATACGTACATAGACCTCAAGCAATTCTATATAAAAAAACAAAGTTTCTTGTGGGTCTATAAAAAGTAAGGGCATTCATTTTGTAACTAGGACCGCTCTTGCGGCTAACTAGGTAAAAAGTGCGGCTATACCTAGTTAGCCGCACTTTTTACCTAGTTAGCCGCTAGTTAGTTCTAATTAATTATAATACAAATACGAAATAAAAGATTCACAAAAGTTCCTACTCAAAAAAATCAAATTAAAGAAATAAATCTTCAATTTGTACAAGTGCTCCAATGTTCTCTGGATCTATTATTGTTTTCACAAATGTGTGAGGACTTTTATCAAGCTGTTTACATAACAAATTATAAAGTCTACAGAAGCGCACAAGTAGTGGGTTAGTGACACAAAGAGGTTCTAAACTTCTTGACACAAAGAGGTTCTAAGTCTTCACACGACGAACCTCTTCACAGATCCACAGCTACCACACCAGCTTACCTCTTGAACATGGGATTCTTGGCGAACTCGTACAGTTCGAGGGCTAGCGTGTTGAGCCGCGCCACTAGCCGCCACGTTGTAATAATAATAATAAAATAAAAATGCTTTATTTTCTCCACAATTACAATGTGTTCACAGCTTGCTTCTTGACATAAAGAGGTTCTAAAACGTCACTCGACGAACCACTTTACAGATCCTCAGCTCCCACTCCAGCTTAGCTCTCGAACATGAGATTCTTGGCGAACTCGAACAGCTCGACATCTAGCGAGTTAAGCCGCTTGATGCGCGCCACCTGCCGCCACTGTCGCGCCTAATACCGTCACGTTGTGTTCACATCTTACTTCTTGACATAGAGAGGTTCTAAAACGTCACTCGACGAACCTCTTTACAGATCCACAGCTACAACTCCAGCTTACCTCTTGAACATGAGATTCTTGGCGAACTCGTACAGCTCGAGGTCTAGCGCGTTGAGCCGCTTGATGCGCGCCACCTGCGCGGGCGACAGCGCGGCCAGCGTCGCGCCTGACACCGTCGCGTTGTGTTGCGTGAACGGCACCGCGAAGCGAAGGTTGAACGTCTCCTCGAACACGTACTGTGATATCTGCGCCAACGAATTTATTATATTAGTTTATTTGTATAAACTTTATCCTAAGCTACTTAATGTAAAAGAGAAAATAAATGCTTTTATTATATTATTATTATTATTTGATTATGAAGAATAGTTTATTCAACTAGGTACCTATAGATATTGGCACAGACACAAAGTTATCAACGTCATTGTATGTAGGTACACACGACGGCACCTCAGACTATACATGTTTACCTTGAGACCGCCTTTATGCCCTACTTAATAAAAGCTGTTTTCGCAGTGTAACTGTATAACCTGACGTGCTGTCGTGCGTACATAAATTAACACAAAAGATTAAGAAGAGATTGTATTATTATTATTATACTCTTTATTGCACTCATAAAAACAGTTACACAAAAATAAATTGAGATATGTACACAAAGGAGGACTTATCTCTAAAAGAGATCTCTTCCAGGTAACCTGAGAACGTGTTCGAGATTTCGATGTTAAGCGGGTGACATAAAGTGCAAAAATTAAATTAGAAAAACTGTCAATTTATAGTCTAAAATATAGTACCTACAATATATAAATAAATAAATATACCTATACAAACACATACATACATACATATTCGATATATATTTGTAACGAGTAATATAATGATATTTTAGAGTGGGTAATACAATATTTGGTTACACCTAGGTAAACCACCGTCTGAACCAGAAAAAAGAAAGTAAGTACTTATATGTCTTTCGTCGTCTGACCGTACCGTCACACAGACCGAGCGCCATTAAAAGACTCAGCTTCGAATCGAAAACCCACAGCACTAAGCACAAAGCAATAATTTAAAATGGATGAAAACTTCGAAGTTTCATAAAACCAAGTTGGAGCACTATCGCACATTTCACCTAGACATCTCGGCAGTAAAAAGGATATTCTCGAAACTTTCCGTCCGAGGATTTATGTGACGTTCTTATTAAAAGAAAGTTCCACCCGATCTAAATCCGAGTTAAGTCAGCCGAAATCCGTCTGTCCAATATATTACAGAAGCACCCGCTCAACAATAAAGCTTAATAAATTAAAGCTCTTCTTCGCCCCGATCGGCGGACAAACATTAAAAACAAATGGCCAAGGAACGGGCGATGAATATTCATAGACAAGAAAACTGCGGGTCCGAGTGGCACCGGGTACAAATGGCGTAAAAGATACTGCGACAAGACTCGAGTGCGAGTAATGGTCGCACTTATCTGGGGGTCAACCGATGATGCCAGGATTGGTTCTATCCTTCGAATTGTGCTCATATGAGCGGAAAGCGTAATCGTATTAAGATTCGGCTCTGTTGTTTAACAACTTGAAATTATATTAAAAATCTTGAAAAGGTTTCAAAAAGTGTTTTTTTTAAGATTGGTAATCAAGCATATCACATCGGATGATGGTTAGCACTAAACAGTAACTGTAGACTATTGTCTGCACCATCAATCGGTTCCACTATCCTGATCAACCTCGGAAACAAAACCAAAAAGTAGTTTTATTTGTCTACGGTATTTTACACGTTTGAGGTATTCGCAGAAGTAGCTCAACCCTTTAGTACTTTGTCACAGCAACATATCGCAAGTTCATAAAGATCGTACTCTAGTGTAAATATTTATAGTATCTGTGCTTTAGTATACATATTAACGCAGCAATTGGTGTGACATGGTGTTCAGCTACATGAAAGCGACCGTACTTCCGCAGTGGGGGAATTTCAATCCAAACAAAAGATCCTGCTGCACCCTACCTCACATTACTAAAAGGTGAGTTTTTTAAAAAGTTGGCGGCTCACTGCTCACCAAGTAGGACCAAGTTGCCATGTTCGAAATCGATTGCTCCAGACAGCAGAGTTTAGTAAGACCGCGGATTTTTCTCACGCAGAAACCTCATTAACAATGACGAAATTTACATACGTGTCAACGCATAGGAGGTCGTAATCAGTGATCTAATGAATGTATTGTAAATACGCTCTTTTGTTTCGATAGAATCTCATCAGCGTGGGCGATAATAATGGTTCCCATGTTGTCGCCGTCATAATACTTCTTCAAATGATGACAGATTGAACCTACTTGCATATCATTTAATGGAGCAATTTAGTAGAATAACAATCATACTTATACCTACTGGGATTAATGTTTTTATAATAACGATTGAAATCGTTGCAAGTATACCGTTATCTTTAACATTAATCGCTAACTGGGGGTTTATTTTTTATCGGTCTTTTATAACAGTTATAAGATTTGTAGTTTAGTTCAGCTCTAAAGCTGCCGGTCTCTAAAGACTACATCACATCCTAACGAAATTATGTTTTATTACACAAGTTTTTTTATTAGACTTTGTCCTGAAAACTCGATATATTTACCCATAGACTTTTTGTTTTAAAAGGAAAAATGTTTGCAGCACACCGAAGGAGCGGTCTATCACTTTTTATCATTTCTCCTATAAATACAAGAAAACTGCGAGCACACTGGACCGATGACAAACGGCGCTGAAGATACGGCGGCGACCCTATTCAGCCGGGAATAATTGCTAGCATATCTTCTATCGCCCGACTAGATAACGTAGTGTGTACCTGGGATCAATGTTCTAAATAATAAGGTAGTGACTATTATCAAAACCAAAAAATGTGGAGGAATATAATACTTTATCGAATAAAAAAAAATTTATGAAAAGAAATAACGATCCGTCAATTTGATAGAGATGTCACAACACAACTTCACCGCACCGAGAAAGAGTGGGCGGGCGCATCAGCTATAAAATACTAATGATTAGTATCATAGTATGAAAATGAATGCTGAACACTGATCGCAATTTTGCCGTCAAACAAAACCACATCGTTAGTTACACTACACATGATGCCACTGCTTGTCCACTTTTTGTTGTTGCGATGTGGTGTGATTTTTGTACCATCATCGGTATTTATTGTATATTTTATTTATTTTATTTTATTTTTCTTTGGCACAGTTACAAGATACAAACCAAGCAGTACAAATAAAAATAATTCAAAAACAAAACAAAAGTGTAAATTTGTACCTCAATGACAACCATGCACAACATGCAAATATAGTTTTCATAAAAAGTGCGGCTAACTAGGTAAGTAGTTCTAATTAATTATAATACAAAAAAACGAAATAAAATTTTCACAAACGTTCCTATTCAAAAAAATCAAATTAAAGAAATTAATCTTCAATTTGTGCAAGTGCTCCAATGTTCTCTGGATCTTTTATTGTTTTTACAAATGTGTTAGGACTTTGGTAGAATATATCAAGCTGTTTACATAACAAATTATAAAGTCTACAGAAGCGCACAAGTGGGTTGTTACGTGATACATTATTTCTTGTAAATGGTACAACAAACAGATGCTACTTTCGATTAGACCTACTAGTGACCTTTAACGAAACCTATATTCGGGACCTACAGGAGTAAAGCAGAACGGTTACACCTAGTTTTAGCCAACAGCTATCGGCTACACTTAGTTTTAGCCGGCTAAAACTAGGTTTAGCCGCACTTCGGGTATTAGCCGTAACATATAAGTACGAGGCAAACATCTTGACACTTTTTCGACGGAGTGGGGATAAGTTCGCGCATGTGCACTTGTGACTTGTGAGTGAGCGACCAATAGAGCGCGCCCCTCTCCCGCCGCCCACGTAGTCCACGTACCTCACCGCTACGCATAGGTACCCAAAATACGCGGTCTGCGCAATTTCCACCCGATTTCAAGTTTGTACTGAGCTCAGTTTAAAACCCATATACCTACTCGACTTAATAATATATGAGTATCCTGGTCAGGCACAACCGATAATTTTATTTTCCTTTGCCTTTTCTCTGTCAATATATTCTCCAAGTTCCCGAGGCCACGGTCTCTAAAGAATAACTCTCACATTTATCATAAGAACACAAAATTCAATTTCTTGCGTACTCTGGAACTCGCAAGTAGACGTTTCACGTTTCTCATAAGGTGTAAAATAATGGCCTTTCAGTTCGTTCGTTGAAGCTTATTAGAACTTCGAGACTCCTTACTTTAATAAACAATTAAAGTCTTATAAAGTTAGAACAAACAATAATTAAATCTTTCAAATAAATTGATGCTCTAATGAAATATTCGTGCGAAAGTGTGTGTGTGTGTGTGACGGATTTAGATTTATTTTTGCCACACAGATAGTTTACAACCTGGATTAAAACATAGGATACTTTTTATCCTGGTTAAAGGTTTACTAATCTATTTATTCTATTCTGTGTTTATGGAAAATCAAAGTGGGTTAACTTAGGGAGTGGCAAAATATTCAGTGTGGAAGGAAACATTAAAAGTGATCAATTGTATGGTAACAAATAAGGTTTTCTTTTTGACAACACTTGAAAACTAGCAAGGACCGGAACCGCTTACCGTTTAAGGGGTTTTTGATTGGGTATTTCATAGACTTGTTTTTAAAACCCCTATCAATACGGTAACCCCATCGAAAGGGAAACCCTATCGAAAGGCTAACCCAGGTAAGCACTTACCGAATCCGAAAACCCTATCGGGGAAACCCTATGAAGGGGTTTTAAAACGTGTTAAAGCAATTTATACCTAGTCCCACCTGGGCCGAAGAACCGGAACCGCTTACCGTGAAAGGGGTTTTGATTGGGTATTTCATGAACCGCTTACCGTTAAAGGGGTTTTTGATAGGGTATTTCATAGGCTTATTTTCAAAAACCCTATCAATACGATAAGCATATCGTCGACTAACCCTATCGAAAGGGAAACCCTATCATTTCATTTGGTAAGCTTATTAATAGGGTTTCCCTATCAATTGGCTTAACCAAAAAAGGGGTTTCCCTGATAACTTGGCCTTTTCCATAATCAATTTAGACGTTTCTCACGGAGGACGTAATAGTTGACCGCTGACTGTGTTCCTACTTAAAATTTGCATTCATAAGGAAGGCAAGTGTTAGAGCAGCATTTGTTAGTTACTTTGATGATAATAGAACAATTAACTTATAAATAACTGAGATGCACCAGCTGATCAGGTAGCCAGTGTGTAATATTTTTTATCTTAATGACATATCTGGAATCACCTTAACGATACCAGCAGTTTATAAAAACATTTAATCGTTCCAGATTGGATGAGCCAAATGTTTTTTCAGTACCAACTAGTTCATTCTAAGCAGTCATTAAAGTATCACATGAATTGATTACTGGAGTGCTTAGACAAGACAAAGACAAGGGCGTGGTTCTCGTTCGACCGAGGGACATTCATTAGATGGGCTGCAAAATGCTGCAATTTTCTGCACGAACATAACGCAGAGACGATGATGTCGTCGGTTATGTGCAGATTACAAACTGTTACCGAGCTGATGGGAAAACGTAACACACTAGTAAATTGCCCATTTTAAGTTTGTCATTAATTCGTGTTTTGTATATTCACCATTTGAATAAGTTGTTTGTATCTTAAGGCCAGTATATTCGTCAAACTCTGTCTCTGTCTTTTTCTTTATGTTTAACAGACATGAAAATAATGTAAATTTTTATTTTTTTTTATGTTTTTGTTGTTATTTTGAGCAAGTCACTTTGTTGAAAAAGTAACCGTTGAATATTCTTCTATTTGCCATTAGTTCATTACCCATTTTTCTATATATTATTCGTATTATCAAAAAAATATAAAAATAATGAAAATTGTCTTTGTCTTTGCACATTTTTATAGTCGAGATACGGATATCGTGTTTTTAACCATAAAATAATCAAGATCGTTTATGAAAATACCACATATATTTTTATTTGTTCAAAATAAAGAATATTTGATTGTTTACCGTTGGTTAATTTCGATAATTTAAAATATACTGGGCTTAAATTATAAAATAAGGTTGATTGCATGCAGCTGCGTTTCTGCATTCGCAAGTGGAAAATGGAATGCGAATATCAATAGCATAGATTGATTGAGGGATAACAGAAATCGGCCTACACTTGTCGCCTACGAAATCCTCCAACAAGTTTGTGATTATGTGTCCATAATTCTGGTGATTGCATCAACAGTTTATCTACTGGATATTTTAAAGAGCGTAGGGTGCTAAACATAAACAGTAATATATAGTTACAAGCAAATCACCGTTGATTTCTTTTAATAGTTTTGTTGTCAAGAGACTAGTGGCCACCCGCAACTTCGTCTGCATGGAAAGTTTTTTGCTATCCCTCAATACTTCTTTTTCGGGATGAAAGGAACATGAAAATACGCTATTTCCTTCTCTGTACCCCTGGCAACTTGTATGTAAAATTTCATGATGATCGGTTCAGTAGTTAAGATGTGAAGGCGTAACAAACAAATAAATAAACAAACAAACCGACTTTCGCATTTATAATATTAAGTAAGGATAGGTACAGAAATTTTATGTATAAATTATAAGAAACAAAATTTTCTTACAGAGACTTTGCACCACTGACATTTTAATGTCAGTGGTGTCTTAAACAACAATACCTTCATCGATGTCTTGTTACATTTAAGATGTAAGGATGTTCATCTAATTTAATCTCCGCTGTAGCTATAATAGATCCTGGATGAAGGCCGAGGATGTCACCGTGTCGTCGTTAAATAAATACACTGGCGAGCAAAAATACGGTCCATCATTAAGTTCACACAAACACGCTTATCTCAGTTGTCAAAAAGTATACACCTACCACACCTATGCAAAGGTTGGATGGGCCTGAGCCACATTTGACTAACACACTTTTCGATAAAGCATTTGTTCCAACATTATTTTAAATTCCTTATAAAAAAATTATGTGAAATGATATCTACTTTTTTCTTTCAATGAAATCGTGGGGTTTGTTTGTGAGTACCTAGTTGCTGCAAGTGTTTAGCAAAAAATTTTTTCTTGTATTTTACGGAATATGGTTGTATGAAAATTATTCAGTCGGCAGATATTTTTGCACTGAGGTTTATTCCTCGTTGCGTCTGGCGCGACTCGCAAGAGGGTAGAGATTCCTTAATTTCCTATTCGAGATGACTTTCTAGGAATACTATTATGAAAACAGCTTAGAAAACACGGATAAATTCACGCTGTCTAAGTCTAAACATTTGAAAATATAACATCATCTAATGTTTCAGCAAACATGATGGAGTTGTTAATAAGGAAGGAAAATTATTAAGAATTGAATAGTAAGTATTTAGTTTATCAAAGAGGAAACAAAATTAAAAGGGTGATTGTGAGATTGTCTAAATATTTTAATTTATTTACTTAAAGTTAATATCATCAATTTTATTACACATAAGTACCTAAGTTGTTGACTTACATCAAGCCTAAAATAATATTTATAAGTAAATGTAAAAATGCCACGACAAGTTTTTTTTTCTTTTTTTACAGTTGTGTCGGGTCAGGTGTACAATTTTTTTGTTAGAATCTACGTCGACGCTGTCAATTTTCATAACGTGCGCTTACTGTTCCGATACTCTGTAATTCCGAAACGCCGCCAAGTTGCTCTTCTCAAAGGCAATCAAGATCAATCACAGATACTTTAATGTAAGTACTGAGGTTTAGGAGGACATCATGACATAAAACGAGCGCGGTACGAACGGGGGAGAATAACGCGCCAACGCGAGAAAAGAGTTGACAAAATTTTATCGTGGTGCGTATGCTAGTCCAGCTCTACCATTTTTAGGTGTCATAATTACATTAGCTTCTTTTAATAATACCTTCTGATACTCCGTAAGTCCGAAGTACGCCATTGCAGCCAAGTTCCTCTTGGCCGAGGCTAGCAGCACCCGTTCAGTGTGAGCGTTGCGATGCCTCAATGTGCCGTTGTAGCAGCCCACCAGCGCCAGGTCGGCCAGCATGCGCGTCTGCCGGTTGTTGGCCAAGTTCCACATACCTTCTGATACTCCGTAAGTCCGAAGTACGCCATCGCTGCCAAGTTCCTCTTGGTCGAGGCTAGCAGTACCCGTTCAGTGTCAGCGTTGCGATGCCTCAAGGTGCCGTTGTAGCAGCCCACCAGCGCCAGGTCGGCCAGCATGCGCGTCTGCCGGTTGTTGACCAAGTTCCACATACCTTCTGATACTCAGTAAGTCCGAAGTACGCCATCGCAGCCAAGTTCCTCTTGGCCGAGGCTAGCAGCACCCGTTCAGTGTGAGCGTTGCGATGCCTCAATGTGCCGTTGTAGCAGCCCACCAGCGCCAGGTCGGCCAGCATGCGCGTCTGCCGGTTGTTGGCCAAGTTCCACATACCTTCTGATACTCCGTAAGTCCGAAGTACGCCATCGCTGCCAAGTTCCTCTTGGTCGAGGCTAGCAGTACCCGTTCAGTGTCAGCGTTGCGATGCCTCAAGGTGCCGTTGTAGCAGCCCACCAGCGCCAGGTCGGCCAGCATGCGCGTCTGCCGGTTGTTGACCAAGTTCCACATACCTTCTGATACTCAGTAAGTCCGAAGTACGCCATCGCTGCCAAGTTCCTCTTGGCCGAGGCTAGCAGCACCCGTTCAGTGTCAGCGTTGCGATGCCTCAAGGTGCCGTTGTAGCAGCCCACCAGCGCCAGGTCGGCCAGCATGCGCGTCTGCCGGTTGTCGACCAAGTTCCACATACCTTCTGATACTCCGTAAGTCCGAAGTACCTACGCCATCGCTGCCAAGTTTCTCTTGGCCGAGGCTAGCAGCACCCGTTCAGTGTCAGCGTTACGATGCCTCAAGGTGGCCGTTGTAGCAGCCCACCAGCGCCAGGTCGGCCAGCATGCGCGTCTGCCGGTTGTTGGCCAAGTTCCACATACCTTCTGATACTCAGTAAGTCCGAAGTACGCCATCGCTGCCAAGTTCCTCTTGGCCGAGGCTAGCAGCACCCGTTCAGTGTCAGCGTTGCGATGCCTCAAAGTGCCGTTGTAGCAGCCCACCAGCGCCAGGTCGGCCAGCATGCGCGTCTGCCGGTTGTTGGCCAAGTTCCACTGGCACGCCGCGAACTCTTCCAGGGTCACCCCGCGCCAGGATTCGCCCACGTAGCATGGAGGCACTTCTGCCGCTGAACAAAATAATTCGAGATAAGAAAAGATACGAGAAAGCAGGACGACTTTAAAATATAACATCAAATAATTAGAGGTTTACTTATGGTTTATAGGATAATGTATTAATGATACATTCAAAGGGCATGTTTATATAGGTGCAGTGTATTTTTGATTACAGTGGACAAACTATTAGAGGACTTACAAAAAACGATTAATATTGTCCTTCAAATTCAATATTGGCTAATTAGCAAACTATATAGAATGCCAATGAAAGATCGCTCGATCTGAACATACAAGTAAAATGACTGAAAGTTCCATGCTAAAGTTTCATCAGAAGTAAAAACAGAAAATGTTTTGCTACGGCCACATTTATCGGTGAAGTTTGAAAGGATCTCACTGGCGGAGCGGTCACGGGGGAATCTGTTCTCTTTCGCACAACATTAACTTGATTCGAAGAACAAAACAAAGGGCTTCCAATCAATCGCGACCCGCAACCACAATGCGATAGAGGGAGATTACATGATCAGCCTGGCATCTGTCCATTCCATCAGTCTGTATAGACTTTGAAATTTTTTCATACTGATAATCCAGTACTAGACTGATGGAATGGACTTATGCCAAACTGAACATTGTAATCTCCCTCATAGAGCAGTTGACTCTACACAATGTGAATTTATTAACACATTTTAGGGCCAAAAATAATGCAAATCTGTTGACGGTATGAGAAACTTATATGTTACACAATATAAGATTATCTCTTGCATTGCATGCATAAATTATTCATCATCCTATTTAAACAATTTTTATGATATCATTATCAAACATCCATGTAAGAGTCGTATTTGAATCGTTTTAGTATCCATTCGACTGAACTAGCAAAGTAAATTACATGATTGCTATATTTACTCTGTGCTGCCGGGCACACTTTTTTTCTTTTTTTTTAGACGCTTGGAAATATTTTTCCGAATAACTTCACGCGATTGCAGACCGTCGTCGTCTGTCGTTTCTCTCACACACCATTTACAGTTCATCAAATTCTAGTTTAATGTATGTTAATGTCTTAAGATGTTGCATTAATTTCGTATCGATAGGCACGTTCGCTCTCTCCGTGTTTGTCAATGGTGTGCCATCAAAGGAGCGTAATAAATTCAAGTATCAAACCCGAGATCAAAGAGATCCTGAAGGGCAATATGCGAGCAACTTCATAACAATCTCATGTGTACGAGATGATTTATTTATCTTTATTAGTTCTATTTCTTTTATATAAATAATAGTTGAAATGCCATAGGCTTGATCAAGAATTTTCAGTTAGTATTCTTTGGTTGCAGGTTGCAGATACAAAATTCATTCTTTTTAAGATATGCCTTCGTCCAAAAGCTACAAATAAACTTATCGTATAGCGAGAAGTAAACGTTGCGTATTTTTACTTATCCATCCAAAGAACTATCTCCATGTCATTATTATGTAGGTATATCAAAACAGTAGTCTACTTTTATCATTAATTGCCATAACTCCGACTACTTCTTTCTTTTTTGTTGCCTTAATAAATGCTTGTCAATTCAGATAGGGTATTCAGACAATTAGGTTTCAATTACTTATTATTAGTAACTATAACTATATATATATTAACCTGTCAATCTTAAAAACGCACATGCGGCACACGTAACGAAAACGACAGTAATTACGCCTAGAGCTAACATTTGGTTCCGTACATCGAAAGATCAAACGGAATCTTTATAAGATCACTTGGTTATCATGTCCGTCTGTCTGTCAAGGCCCTTTTTCTCAGGAAAACGCGTGGAAGTATCAATTTGAATTTGATATCAAACTAAGTCTAAGCCTCGATTACATTAGCCATTCTTGTGTCCAATTTAGGGCTGCCACCCGTACTTGACAAATAAAATATTTTAGGTATATTAAGTTCAATTATAACAGTAAATTTATACACCAAAAACGGAAAGGTAAATATTGTTTATGATTAGCAATATGATTACAGATAAGATTCGAAAATAAAAATTCGGTTATAAGTCGAAATTCACTGTTAAAATCGACACAATATTTTATTGTCAAGGACGGGTGGCAACCCTTATTGGATTGTTGACCCTTTTGTTTGGAACTATGGTCATTAGCGCCCCTGACAAAATTTTAATTTTATGCCCCAAGACTTATTTCTAGGGTCATGACTATGAGCGCCCTGGCAGGATTAAGCCCGCCGGTAACAATCAATTGCGATTGTCAATTTTTTCTTCAATGCCTTTGTTGGAGGAATTGACAATCGCTTCAGTTGCACTCGTAAACGATCAATTTTCGCATCAATGACGTAAAAATTGACAATCGCAAATGATCGTTACTGGAGCTCTTTAGAACTTTGTGCCCCAAGACATCTGCTCAAGAGCGCCCCTGGCAGAATTTGAATTTGCACCCCAAGACTTATTTTCTAAGAAGATAAACTTATTTTCTAGCTGTGGGTTAGCAAAGTGCGCCCCCCTGACCGTTGCGCCCATAGCTGCGACATTATTATTCCATTTATTTTAATCGATGTAACAAGCATACCTGTAGCCGTTCGTCCCTGGCACCAATGGCGGGACCCCTTCCAGGTGGCGCCTCGCTTCACGTGCCGGTACTCGGAGAGGTACCTGGAAACAGCAGTCATTTAGGGCGTCCCCGGAAATCCGGCGCGGGTATAAAGATTGCTGGTTTTCTGACGGACAGATGCTTGCAGTGCATGAGTAAGTTCTAATCTATGTCGACCCGCGCGCGTGTTCCGCTTAACGCAGCGGACGCCCATAAGCTTGATTCACACATATCAGTGAAGTCACAGTTCCGTCACAGTTCCGGCACAGTTCCGCCACCATCATCTATGAACACACGTTCACTGACACTGAGAGCACTACTGTCCGGTTCATCAGTCTCGGACAGACGCGTTAATTCATAGAGAATGTATGAAAGAATAAATATCACGGTGGCAGATCTGTGCCGGAACTGTGACTTCACTGATTATGTGTGAATCAGGCTTTAGTAGGCGGCGACCGGTGGCGTGCGAGATTGCGCCTATTACGACAATGACTTTATCTTCGATGCTTAGCCCGGTTCCGGCGCAGATCCAGGGGGACTTTAATGATATAAGTTAGTCGCCGAAAGGATTCTGCACCTTAATGGCTTTTTGGCACGAATGTTGATCGTTAGATTACGAGTGATTGTGATCAATACGTTTTAAGTCTGCAGACTCTTTACTCGAATATAATATTGACACATAGCGAGAAGAACCGTTGGCCGTTGGGGCGGAAAGGTTCTTGAATGACGAACGCGCACCAGATGACACCGTGATGATGAAGGTCGCGGGAAGCCGCTGCATGCGGGCAGCGCCGGACCGATCGTCGTGGAGATCCTTGGGGGAGCCCTATACCCAGCAGTGGGTGTCGTGCGGCTGATATGATGAAGTATGAGTAAATACCTTGCCACAGGCTCCCGCAGCAGGGTGATGTAGAAGTACCGCCTGTGGACGGCGGACCCCTCGTGCCGGTCCAGCTCCGTGCCCACGCACGCCGTCAGCTCCGTGAAGTCAGCATGAAGCCCGCATCTGTTGCCAAAGCAAAACAATATGTTAAATTCACGATACACAATAAAAAAAAATACAAGTACTTATTCTGATTTTTTTTATGCACAACAGGATAGTGCTTGGCCTCCACCTCACCTGATGTTAAGTGATGATAAGGCCGAAGTTGGAAGCGCACTATAGGTACCCGAAATCCTCAGCACTGAGGAACTGGCTATCTTACCTCTGGCTCTAACTGCCGGAACACAACAATTGACGCCATAACAACAAATTTTAAATTGTTGTTATGGCGTCAGACTTATGTAAGATGGTGGTAGCTAAGCCAGGCGGACTTGAAATAAGCCCTTCCACCAACCAAACTGAGTACAAAATTGTACCCTCCTCCTGGGAATCGAACCCGGGACCCGTGCTAGTGGTTCGCCCACCCGTGTAAGACGTAGCACGGGTGGGCGAACCACTAGCACTAGACCATAGAGGCAGTCGAAATTGTTAAAATTCAAAATCCAAAGATCCAATAAGTTTTCATGGTTAAAATCCTTTGGTTATGATACGAAAATACTCTGATCGAATCGAAGTGGTAGCAGCTCGGGTATCGGAATATCAGTCTAAATAGGATTGAAGTTAAAATTCAATACTGGAACCCCGACGGAGCAAACAAGTTTTCATAGCTCCGTTTTATTTTCATCCTTAGACTAGCAATATTGGATCAGCACGAAACAGTATTACAAGCAAATTATGTTTTGTGTAGTCGCACCTTAATCAAAGATCAATCGCCCTCCATTATGCTCTCGGGAAGGGTCATAAACTCACAAATTGTCTGAATAAACAATGCACAGATAAGACGAGCGTAAAAATCGCCGAGGAGGCTGGAAATCTAAACGTTTGTCGTAGACAGAAGCTGTGGCAAGTGAAGCGTGAAGGAGATAGCTCGATTCAGCGGCCCGGCCGATCGCACGCTTAATCCGCTATTCACGATGATAACCTTTGTTCCATTCAGACACAATAACTGGTCGAACATCATACAATCAACATCGCTGAACCAGTATAACGACTCTATCGAAGTTTGATTAACACCGACAATCGTTCAGTTGCCAGTCAGCGAATCTGTCGATAATTGTAAATAAATCGGAAGCGCTCATGGCGGAGCTTGATAGACTTATCGTACTTAATCACGTTAGTTAAGCAACGCTCGGTCCGGCCGGTGTCGGATGGGTGACCGTTAAGTGGCATTTCAACTGAGCGCTTCCGTGCTTCGGAGGCGCAGATAATTCGGAGGGCACGTTAGACCGTCGGTCCCGGCGGCGGCTTAAACTCTAATACCAGAGGTGACCACTATTCCTCATTCGATAAGAAGAATAAATCGTCTTTTGCCATCGTGTCGCAGTTACAAGATATAACGATGTATAGCCGTCATGCACGTAAACCAGACGATTAGCTGTTATAATGTCATGCATACGAAATGAGTCCAATGAAACCAGATTGGGTGTGTGCATCGTAAACGGTGAAGGACGGCCGAGGCTCGCCTTCAGACTGTTTGGCGACGATGACGATTATTTTTACACCGTTTGATAAAGCCGGGCTAACACTGGCAGCTAGCCACAATATGCGTCGACGTTGCAAATTACACAAATGGAGCCATTAATAATTCGATTCCGTAGCATTTAAGTCGTGAACAGTCGAGTCAAATTGATTCAAGAAAATTACTTTAGTTTATTAAGTAGTAGCGGCCGCCCACGACTTCGTCTGCGTGGAAAGTTTTTTGCTGTCACATTAATATAATATTAGCAAGGATGTGTGATGGGGATTTCATAGACTTATTTTTAACTAATAAAAACATACTAAATTATTTAAAGGAGCCGGTACATGTGTTATTATGTGAAAACATGATAATTAAATTCTCTTTTAATAATAAAACTGCGAAAATAATTCTAGTTTTTTGAAAGACTAAACTCAGATCTTACAGCATATTTTTACTTAGGTACTTACCTGTTCATTTAACTTGAATGCCGTTTGCCCACACAATGCAAAAATAAATTTGTTTCTGGAAACATGCCATAGCCGAGTCGATGAACCGTATCTTTATTATTTTCATATAAATATGTGACATCTCCACGGGGATCTCTCAGAACTCGTTTAATATATTCATATTAATCTGGTATTCTGTTCGTATCATAATAATTTATGCTACGGAATAAAAATAACTAAACTAGCGATTTCCTCAATTGATAATCTTATCTTTACATTTATAAATACAGATTAGAGCTTCAAAAAATTACAATAATTACATAATTCCTCCAGGTTAGGAATTCGCAAATCCATAATTATGCAATTGGTTCCAATAAAATGTAGTATTTGTGTGTATTATTTTGGTATTATAAAGTTTCCTAGTCTGTGGGAATGACATCATGCGTGGGATGTAAAACGGTTGAAAAAAGGCAAAAATGTTGATGGTGATAAGTTTTGCAATAAATTCCAAAGAATTTACGACGAAGGACGATATTGTTATTTTTTTATTTAGAAATAAAAATACTTCATTAAATCCAAGACACTTAAAAAAACTCGTACATTAATGAATTTTTCGTCGACATTTTATTCTTATTGGTTAGTTTTCGTCGCACGATGAAAGATTCGGTAGAGATAAGAAATGTCATAAAATCTTAGTCATGGGTTGAGTTAGGAATAATTTGGGTGGGATGGGATGAGATGAGACGTAAGGATGAATGGATAAACGCCTTGTAAATAGCATAAAAGAAAGTAGTTTTTAAACTATCAGTGATGCACTGGGAAATATATCGGAGTTTTTTAATAGTCTCAAACATTAAGTTATTTATTCATTGTAAAAAAGTTAGTAAAGTATTTTAGCAAATGAAAGTCACAACGCCCGGTTATCCGATTTCACGAAAGTGAAACAAAACTGAACCTGTCAATGATTTTAAACCTACACTCCTCATAATACGATACATTTTCTAGCTGTAGGTATATACAGTAATGTCATTGCACGTGCCAATGTTTGATTATTACAAAATTTACAAGTAGCACGCTGCTCTAATATTGCGTAACACGGTAAAATTGTTGCAAATTAACTCTGGAGCAGACCATAATGTGTCGGGATGATAAAACCGTCATTTGAAGCTAGGGCTGCCGAATGCCGAAAGCAAGGCTTCGAAAATTAACAAAATTTTGATAAAACCGGCCAAGAGCGAATAGGACACGCGCACGAAGGGTTCCGTCAAAAAATCACTTTTGTTGTTTTGGAGCCCACTTACATTTTTATTTTATTCCACTTTTAGTACCTATTGTTGTTATAGCGACAACAGAAATACATGAGATACAGCCTATGGTGACAGGCAGACAGACAGTGGAGTCTTAGTAATAGAGTCCCGTTTTGACCTTTTGTGTAGGAAACCCTAAAAAAGGATGTATGTTGGTATCTCAGTACGAACAACTAAACAGATTCTTAAAAAAACCTAAACATTTACCATGTTGTTTTAATAATCATTACTTAATAAAATTATAGTTGTCTGAATTTTTGTAAGAAAGTACTCGTATAAAATTTATAGTCCATAAAACGATAAGCATCATTAGATAAGAGACAAAAAACAAATAACGGATGCAAATAACCCCGTAACCGCGGCAGCTGCAAAGTTGCCAAAACATCGATTAGTATTAAAGAAGCTTTTTATTAAATTAGAGATTTTCTCAAACTATCAACCCTACGTGCATCGCGCCGATGACAAACGTTATTGTCCATTAGCCGGTAGTACAAGCAAAGTGTTAGCGCTAACGGCCCCCGAAGGACGGGCCGGATTGGCAATCCGCCACTCCAGTGTGAACACGGCCTACAGCTTCCCAGCTAACCGACGCTATAAAACAATGAGGCACAACGTGGACTATCAGATTTGTTCTCAGTCCTGTATCACGAACATCTAGTGAAGCGCAACGCAATGCACTTATACCTACGTTAGAGTATTAAATTTTCTATGAAATCCCATTTTTATTGTTAGGATCTAGCTAGACCCTTTATTCAGAGTTGGAAAAAATCATGATTTTTTGACTGATCGATTTTTTGATTGAGCCTTTAAAATCCACTTAATATAGTGCGTGAAACCACAACGCGCTTTTGTTTGACTTATTTAACACTTTAATTCGGAAGAAACACAAATAAAAAGATCACTAAAACAGTTCAAAATAAAAATGTCTGGTGAAAGTTAAATATTAGGATAGATGATTTGGCAGTTTTTTTAGATGAAAAAACAGTATAAAGCAGTAATTCTAACACAAAGTTGCATTTAATATTCATTTTTATGTGTCTATCAATTATTTAAATTAATAATTTTATATTTTTATACAAATAGGAAAGAAAAAGGCAATTTGATTTAATCAATGATTTTTATTCAAAAAATCACATGATTTAAATCGATTTAAATCAATGTCATTTAATCATGCCAACCCTGCCTTTATTTCATGTCTAGTGAGTGCGTTAGCTTGAGAGGTAACGAAAACTAGCGAGTGGTTATTTCATAACCGATCCAGGCTAAATCAATTTTTAAGGTAAGTTGTAATACAATAGGTACCTCTTAATTCATTAACGCCGGAGCGGTCGCTGGCGACCGAGACAATAGATTTTCTATTGTGTCTCAATTTGAAGGCGTTGAAGGGTTAACAAGCTTACCGTACCGTCTTATCTAGGAAAAGTGAAACGTAATAGGTAACTATTTTTGGAAAACTGTGACACTTCCAAAATATATAACATCTATTGTTTGTTATTAACGTGTCAACTCACAAACAAACAATAGGTTATGAAGAAGATAGGTAATAATAAATAATGGAAAATAAATTGTAAATGCAAAAATTGTTAGCGTATTGTCTCTAAAAATGGCATCATCAGCTTGTCATGGAGTCAACAGAACTGCTTCCTAATCTTGGGCATTCATTCTCACTCGCTATAGTGAGTGAGAAACTGATTCCTGAAGAATTTGTATCTTCTTTCACCTTCGAAGTCCATAAATTCAAAAACAACGGTGCATTCACACATGACTCTCGGGCTCGGGGTATCGTAAAACGAATACGGGCTTGCCAGTTTACCGTTACGCGCTGCAGTTTGAAAGGTCACTTGACTCGAATCCCTAGAGGACGTGAAATGGGCAATGCTTGAGTTGAACACTGTGAAAGTACTGCAATTTTAAAGAAAAATAGGGTACAAAAATATTCAAAAGCGTTAAATCGGTAAGGTACAAAGTTTTCCAAGACTTTAAAAACTTATTAAAAGGAATCAAAAAAAAATATATGCTACTGGTTTGGTAATATAGTTAATATAATAACTCGTCAACGCCCGGAAAACGTGACAATAGATTTTCTATTGTTGTCCGGTCGCCGGAGACCGCTCGGGCGTTGATGAATATAAAAAAAGGATAATCAATAGTTAGAGATTAACTTTTTAACTCATGGAGTTGAAAACCGTTTACCAAAAATGACTGGTTCTATTCGGAAAGTCAACAATGTTTTCGAAAACTCATTGGACAAACTTTTAAAGTGGTCGTTGTTAGAGCAACTGCGCTTGAAAAACACTCAAACACCCATTATAAAGCTAAAATACATTACGGAACAGCCACTCCGTCAAGCATCGGTTACTCGACGTGAAATATTTACGGCCCGTCTGTCTGCAGGGCCCCCTGTGTCATATACATTTTACCTTAGAAAAAATTACAACGAGTTTGGTGTTCATTGCGTCGCCAATTTGAAACTAGAAAATCAACTACACATAGACACCGCAATGTATGATATTTACCGTATTAAATTACAAATTGTAATGTTTATGAAATAGCCCCCAGTACAACTATGGTCACTCATCTCATACACATAATAACATCCAAGGCTTTATCTGTTACCTACCATAGTATGTTTAGAGCCAATTTCACCAAATGTCAAATAATCCCATTTAATCTAGATAAAGCGTAGCGTTTGATCACAGAATAACTAATAGTACACGTGTTTGACCTCTTGTTATTTCAAATCGATTTCATTAGCTCATTGGTAAAAAGAAATATAAAGGATTTTACGAGGTATTCTTTATTACATAAATTACAATTTTTGTATGATTTTTTTCTTTTTACTTATGTCAGTGACAGGCTTAAACAAGTTTAGTGACTTAAACTTTTTTTAAAACAATGGTGAAATTGGCTCTATTAGTATACTTAAAAAATATACTTAAAATATGGATTTCTCCATATTTCTAACTTAATTTTAATACTTACTCATAAAAGTATTATTCTTATATTACTGTTAGTGATAATACATATCCAAGAGTTGGGAACTGACATAATGTCACAATGTACTTATCATAAAAAGCTAATAATTAATGTGGGATGACGTTTCAGAAACATAATAAACAGCTGACGGTCGTCCATTGTTTTTAAACAGCAAAAATATTCACATAATTGGATATATCGATGTCTCTCCATCGTATCAGATTGATTAAATGCCACATTTCGCCCACATACCACCATCTCCTACTGTATTTTATGACTGCCAGGTGTCTATTATTGCTTTTATTTTTTCAAATATTGGCCTAATAAAACTAACCCCACCCACTAAATTGAGAGGCCACGATCGCTATCTCTATCAGACAAAAAAGCATCATGACTCGATCGATTGATAAAATGTCAGTCTGCCCGCCCCGCATCGAATGAACTTAGCCAAAAAACCGGATAAGAATGGGAGTCTATGCACTATACAATCAATTAATCTGCACAGAACCAAAATTTAGTTATTTTACATTTAACATTGCAGCAATCGTGTGGAAAACTACCTAAATTAAGTCCTTTCTGGACCAGATGTTTATATTAACCAAATGTGAATATTATTTATATGTAGGTATAGGTAATAAATTGTATTACTCTTAACAAAAAATAAGTAAACAATCGAAAAACACTTTTATGCATTCTGTTCTCAAACTCCTACATTAATTTCGATTTAACAAAAAGCAGTTTCATAACTGTGTCATTAGTGGGTGGGAAAAAGCGGCAATATCGGGATATCTCGTAAGCTTTCCGGTAACGTACAACTACTTTTTGTCTCGCCGTGTTTCGCTAAAAGATCCTTCACACAAAGTCCGCGGTGGACTAAAAAAAGAAATATAGCAAATTTTTCTCGATAATTTCTCCGTACAAAATGGCTTACGGCCGCCGGCGCTTTCATACATCAAAACTGCACCCGCTATTATAATTACTGCTGTTAAGTCCACCTTGTGACAAAGACTAATGACACTCGCTTCCGGCCGGCTGAATAAAAGATAGTGTTAAAATAAGTATTTAGGCCACACCGGATCAGACCAGGCTAGCGCGCATAGAAAATGATTCTACAAGTAGCACGAATTAAATGATGAAGATATCCATTCTTCCAATGGAAGTAAATATTGTCTCAAATAACAGTTATTTCTTGTGAAGTCATTGAAAGGAAACAGAAACATTATGCATAGGTTTTTAAAATAAAAGAGACCTCTAAAATAAACAAACTAAGCATTTCGCGTTTGAAGCATGAAAAATGTTCGTTACATCTTCGCCTTATTTGCATTTACAGCCTTCTGAGTACTTATAACTCAAAAAGATATCAGTGATTTTGTATGAATAGAACAATATAAAAAATATCATACCTCAGCTAACGCTTATTAGCCCAATTTGATTCTTAAGTGCCACTAACATATACTTAAGGAGCTATTTATTTTAAATGCTATTTTAGGATTAATAAGCGAGTAGCTTATTAATCCTAAAATAGCACTACTTTTTCTACTACTAGTTTTAGTTCGACATCCAATTAGATCATCGTTTTCATCATCAGGCGTTGACAAAAAAGGCAAGTTAATCTATTCTACGTGATAGCCCAACAATCCTCAAGATCTTCAGAACTAATCAAGAACATTTCTTTTACAAGTAAAAAGGACATAGATTCGACGGCGCAGTTTTCTCCCGATCTATCCTAAAACTCGCGACCAACAAAGGCGTTCGTGTTTATTTTACCATTTCTCCGCGCGTCGGCTGTGAATCCGCAGACTTTGTTTTCAATTTCTTTCTTTGTACTTCTAAACTGATTTCCGTTCCCATCGCAATATGTTACAAGTGGAAACCACACGGCTCCTCTTTCGTTACACTGGAAATGGTGATGGATTTTCGAAGATAATTAACGGCTGAGAAATATTAACGTGCGTTACTTGGAAGTTTTGGAGAAAACAACACGCAAGCATTACCAAATATATTAACCATTTAAATTTTAAGTCATTATGAACGCCGCAGACAAATAAAGAGGTAATAAAGGCACTTATAAGGCCATCCGAATTAATTTAACTGGAATTAGAAAAAGGAAGTCATTTCGTCTTATTAAGGCAAAACATACATTAGACATGCATGACACATTAATAAACCGTTTATATTCAAAGATTAGGTTATGTTTACAGAATTTCTGATATTTTAATGAATTTGACAAAATATTAGTACTTTTATGTATTCTGTACAAAAGATAAGGTCATCATATTTTTGCATTTTAATCAACATTATATTGAAAGCATGTTTAACGACTACCACGTTAATAAATTGATAATAAATATTTATGGTAATCTGTGCTGTGATTCTTTTATGTTTACATACATAAATGTTGTACATGATGAAGTAAATAACTCAAACTTGTTAAATTAATCGAAAGAGTTTCTCATAAATAATGTAGTCGCTGACACTTCAGGGACCGAAACATATTTATACTAAAAGGGATACTGAAGATAGTTGTAGAGCTTAAAGTTGTTTTAATTAATACACATCAGCAGCCGCCCGCGACTTAATCCGCGAACATAAAAAAGTATAATAATATGTTTTATCCAGGTTATCATCTGTGTGCCAAATTTCATCCAAATCAACATCACATGGACAATAATTTAATAGAAAAACTCATCAAAAATTTCCATACTAAAAACAAATAAAAAAATTATCTGATATACCTCAGCCAATAATAGAAAAGTAAGTCTTTAACGCACATTGCCACACAACACAAAGCATCCAAACAAAACAACCATTGAGTATTGATTGGAGTTCAGTGGGGCGGCGAATACAAAAAACCCTTCCTGAGGATGAGCAACAGCACTTATTACCACAAATATGTTTGAGCTTTCTTTGTACTAATTGCTTACAAGGTGTTATTTACATTTCTAAAAATCGAACTCTATTCTTGTTCTTATAATGTCTTATTAATAGCAATATTATAGAAAGAATACCTACTTACTAACATATAAAATACAGTACTTACACTCATCAAAACATCTAATAATTCGCTGAAAAATACAATCGCAAGTGCTGTTTACGTCGAAGTTACGTTATTCTCTCAATGAGAATAGAAATGCTTGTTCGAAGCTTTACTACTAAAAAGAGCATTTTAAAACACCTGATAAGACACCGGAGTGAAATAAAAAGTAAGAAAAGGAGCAAAAATATTGAAAGTTTGTGCCAAGGCAACGTCTTGAAAATTCAAGTCGGGGGCTACGTCGATGGCTTCAACGGAGATAGATAACTCTAACGACCAGCGCATGCCAAAACTGAAGCCGGCATAGTCGGGGAAATTCAACTTTAGCACTCGAAAGCCTCTATAATGAAGCATGCTGGTCTTAGCAGATCATGAAAAATGGCATGAAAAACAAGTTTCTTATCAAATACTTTTTTAAAGTTTTCATTAAGGCGTTGTAGGTAGTGAAACTAACGCCGCCACTACATTTATTTTTATTACTCGTAAACCAAGTCAATATTTAAAAAAAGCTTATGTAATAATTTCTTAAATTGTTTCTAATATTTTTTGAATAACTCTTCAACAGTTTTCATTCCTTCAAGAGTTATTCAAAAAATATAAGAGACAATTTAAAAGATTATTACATGAGCTTTTTTAAAATATTGACTTGGTTTAAGAGTAATAAAAATAAATGTAGTGGCGGCGCTAGTTTCACTTCCACCGCGCCGTCCTTTATGAAATTTACGTTTTATATGGAGATTTTTTTATAAATTGCATTTATTTTTCATAAGTGCATTTTCAAAATTTGTTGAACAACCGTGAACGCTATTGTAACAAAACTTTTATATACAAATGTTTGATTGAACATTAAGCTAACTTAGGCAAAATAATTTAGGCGAAAAAAAATTGTTTAGGCTAATTTACAACCGATTAAGTGGTCATTTTCGCTAACAAAAAAGGAGTCACTTTCAAAGTTTTTTTAATGCTAAGAAAACAAAATAAATAGACTTTAATTATGCTGATAGTTGATGGCTATGGTCATAATTTGATGTAATATCCAGCGACTGATAAATATTTTAAATCACAGAAGTTATGAAGTTCTCTGTGTGTGAAAAAAAACACCAATTTCATAGGTAGTAAGGACCCAATATTTTTTTTTAAATTCAATAATAATAATATCGTGGTCTAGTAAGAAGAATGCTCTAAATCTGAATAGTTAACATTAGTTTCGATTTCCAAGTGAATCTCTTGGATTGGAACACAGATTTTACTTTTTTTTCTCCATATCAGATTCAATATCCTCTCCGCTCCTGAAGATTAGGAATCAAATGGATATCACCACTACCACTTCGTTAGCTAAAACCCTAGCGACGACTAAAGCTAAAGGGATTGACCAAAAGGATTTCACTGAGTACACAAGCCGTATTAACGCCAACACGACAACGAAATACATATCTTTTTTTTATTTGCTCGTCCAATGAGAACCCTCATTACATAATCCTTTCGTATAAAGATTATCTCTTATGTGACACAGTAATCTCCTTACATGGAATGGTCGAGGAATCCATTGAAGTGTAGAAACAAATTTTTAATTTGAAAAAGGTTTCAGACTCGTTTTCGATCTAGTTAATTATTTGCACCTAGTGTTTGATATTTAGGTAGAGAAAAAGGTGGTTACCAATTTTAGGGATTTATCGTGGTTATTTACAAGTAGGATGATCCGAGTACAAACACACATACATTAGCAATAGCTAAACTACAAGAGAACTTACTATTTCAGTAACTACATTTTATCGGTCACACAACGCCCACAGCTGGGCATAGGCTTATATTATAATAGGCTTGTTTCCATTAAGAATAAATATAATGGATAGGGGTTTATAATGATTAATTATATTATGGAGAAAATAACAAACAATTTTAATTATTAAAAGCGTTAAAGATTAATAATTTTTTTAAAAAATAAATTTCGTAAAATGAAACCTTTAGTCACGTGACAGTGAACACCAATCAGAAAGCGTTACGTCACGCCGTGCGAAACTCCAATCTTGTCTTTGACGTTTCGAGTATCACTACCGGAGGCGCGTTCCAAACCTACACTCCGAGTGCAACCTAACCACCACCGAACGCAAGTTTTAGCCACTTTTTCCGTATTTCTCCATTGTTTGGAACATATATAAATAACTGGTTTGGCGTTTTTGTAGTCGTGCTATCACACTGGGGCACTATACAGTACTTATAATATGAGAAATTCATTTTTAAACGATAAAAACTAGCTATAACGTACGAAGACACGATCGCTCTTTGGTTTGTTTCGCACGGCGTGACGTCATTCAAGACGCCATGACAGTCTTGTGCGTTTTGGAACCAAATTAAAATTGTTTTTTTAAAACGCGAAATTTATAATGTAAACGCTCGATTAAAAATAAATAAACCTTTTTTTTCGATAAAATGCCTAATAAACTAAAATATTAAGCAGTTATTGAAATTTTGTCAACTAGCCTATTCCTCCTTCCAATTTAGTTCGCTAAAAGCAAAAATACTATCTCTTTTTTTGCATAGGTGCAGAAAATAGATATGCTTTCATTTCTGATTGTGTATCATTCACTGTAAGTATACATTATTCATAATGCTTATTCAATTTTATTGTAGCAATAAACGGACTTCAAATTTTATTTAAATTAATGACAATAAAGCAGTTTACTACTGCGACGGTCATAACTTAGCCCCCATTAAGACTTGAGACCTGCTTGACCTTATTCATCGGGGACTAACCTTGCACTCATTTCTGTCTAAATTATAAAGTAGCGAAGAATTAATAAAGACATTGCAAGAATAAATATTCGATTGTACTTTCTTTCCACCCTCCTCTTTAATTACTTACACCCGTATTCATAAACATCACATTACTATGAGGTCTAACAGTGGCCGCGGACGCACAGCGTCCCAATGAGGATCAACACGACAATTGAATATAACAATTTTGTTATATCACATCAAATACAATATCAATAACTGAGTAAATCTCTGTTTAAATTTCTCAAATCCATCAAGAAATGACAAAACTATTGAAGTTTTAAAAAGTGAGTTTAAAAAATCGCTCTATCTTCGTCATTTTTGGTCTAATTTCAATAATACTTTCACTGAAATAATTGATTTTGATGTGACTGTAACTCTACATATTTAACTAAAAACCAAGTTGATCCTCATTACCAATCACAGAGCTCTATTTCAACGCAGTGCGTTCGAATAGGCGAGGGTCGTTTGAGTTAATTTAGTCTAGCTCAAACCTATAATCTTTTCACCATTCATAATCGGTGTTGAAATAAATTGATCCATAATTTTGTGTTAAAAATCAATGACACGTTTACGTAAGTCTAAAATGGATTCGAATTAGTTAGTTAATTAATATCTGCTTGCTATATTTGGTTTATCAAAGCCCAGATTAAAGCCGATTAGTAAAAGGTTAAATCCACATCAAAACAATATTGATATGTGAAGCACGATAGTTAGCGTCAAATCAATATAGGATTGCGTGGTTGTAATGACTAATCGGAGATCATTAACATAAATCTCATTTACTTTATATTTTTGCTAAAGTAGGCGATCTAATAAAAAGGTAAACAATAGTACTTATCTGCTGTTTTAACAAATTAATATTCTCTTTTTTACATTTTTAAAGTAAGTAAAGAATATGAAATCTTTTCATACATAAGGATTATTAAGGATTAAGTATTAGCGCCTCCGCTGACGAGCGATTAATCGCTGAGCGATTTTTTGAAGCCCAGAATAGAACATATGGAGTTCAATACGTAAACGCCCACGAGCTACAAAAAGTAGCTCACACATAGCTCGGCGACTAATCGCCCACGAAATGACACTGACAAGAGTGACATGCGGCTTTAACCCTAAAAGACACCACAATTTTTCGCTGGCTGAAAAAAATATTTATGTAATGGTAGAGCTTGCAATAAAAAGTAAGTGAATTATTATTACATGATATGCTTACCAATTTATATAGTTTTTAATCCTGTTCCAAAAAAGGTAGGATCACACTACGAACCTAAGGTCGGTTATAGGCAATTATTACTATTATAATTAGCAATATTTTCCGTGAGGTCCACACAACCCATACTATTTAACCCATTTGAGGCTAACGTACTTTTAAACGGACGCTACATTATAATTTTTTTTAAACAAAATATAGGGACTTTTAATAAACTTTTTATACTGTGGCTTGACACATGTATCATTCTGTTAAATATTTCTGTGATAGAATTTTCTTTGTTTCGTGTTATGATTTTGTTGTTATTATAACTACGTGTTTCTCGAGGTATTTAATTATAATTATTCAATAACTATAACGTTCGAAAAACATGAATAAAATATTCTATTGTACTGTTAGCCGATCGGTAATTATAGGGTTTGAGGTTAGTTTTCGCACAAGTCATCACGAAAATACGAAAATGTGGTATCGATGCATTCAATACGATGCCCTGATCACAAATATATAAGATGAAAAGCGTGAAAATGGCGGGGGTAGAAACTGTGATGTCATAAAGTTTTCAGTACTTACAAAGATTTTTTTCATACCATGTGGTATATCAAATGAAAGGGCTTTGTGAGTATATTACGAAAATAAAACACACTATAACATGTCATCAAAATCTGATTATAGTAACATACACAGTAACAGTAAAACACATAAAAATACCGTTTGTGGAACACGGATAAAAATATTATTTTTTAATATGTCATAAAATGATGTAATACAAAAACTAGCTTATCTCTGCAAAACAAACACTTCTAGCGACTCGCAATATTTTTTAACCGACTTCATCAAAAGGAGGAAGTTCTCAATTCGATTGTATGTTTTTTTATCGTTGTTCGCGCGTATCTTCGACATTTATGGACCGATTTAGATGATTCTTTTTTTTCGATTGAGTTTTTTTGCGAGATGGTCCCATTTCTTTTTTTTTCAAATCGGTTCAGTAGTTTACAAGTAATCCTGAAAATACTATGATATTAAATCAACTAACTTGACAATTTTGTTATTTATGAACCGAATTAGTTGTTTTTTTTTTATGGGGAAGGGATACCTTTGTGTAGTATTTTTAACCGACTTCAAAAAAAGGAGGTACCTATTCAGTTTGTATGTATGTATGTTTATGTTTCTCCGCGATTATCTCACGTTTGGCTGAGCCGATTTTTCTACCTAAATAATATACCTACACTACCTAATACAGAAGGTAGGTACTTACACTAAAATTAAAAAAAATTGTTTAAAAACAAAAAAACCGACTTCAAAAAACCTGCCTCTAAAAAGCAAGAAATAATATACAAATCATTAGATACGCATTTTCATTGTTATAATAAAACACGTCAATTGAAGTCGGGTGGGGCTTTTAGAATAAAAAAAGGAAGATGTACTCCAGCCCCACCCGACTTTAATAGACGTGTTTTATTATAACAATGATAATGCGTTTCTAATGATTTGTATATTATTTCTTGCTTTTTAGGCAGGTTTTTTGAAGTAGGTTTTTTTTCCGGGTCAAAACCTTCCAGTTGGTATCGAACAAATTTTTATTCATTCTTGAATTTGCGCATATAAAGTAAATGCAGAATTTTTGTTCTTCACACTATTTTGACGATAAAAGGATCTGAAGACATTTGAAACGTATACATTGTTTGCTTCATTTGTGAAAAAGTATATAATTACTGACATAAATAATTCATAAACTTTATTTTATAGAGCTTAGCAATAATAAAAGTGATTGTTCTATATTATTATTACCGGGTGCCTTTTAGGGTTAACCTACGCCAGCGACTAAAAAGCGCCGCGATTGTCGCCGCGATTATCGCCGCGTTTATCGCCGCGATATCGCCGCGATTAACGCCGCGATTATCGCAGCTACAAAAAAGCGCCCGTCAGCGGATAGCATTAGTAATACAACACTTTTGTTGAAAAGTGTTCTATAACTCAAAGATATAAAATCGGTTCATAAACAAAAGAGTTATTGTTGAACATCCGTCTAAAGTCATATAAAATGGTAACGAAAACGACAGTATTTTTAGGATTTCCTGAAAACTACGGAACCGATTTTAAACTTTTAAAAAACAAACTCATGATGTTATAACATTTCAATCTGATCTGGTTTAATCGGTTCAGCCGTCTTCTAGTAATCGGTGAACACAAGGGTCTGACATGCTTTGATAGAGCGAGATCGTCTTATTAAGATTCCTATAGGAGGAAATAGAGAAGAGTGTCATGTTTTTTCTCTATCACCGACCGGACTTTTTTTCATGGTCGGGTTATAGGCAGAGTTCAAATAAGCAAAACAAACAAGTGGGGTTATATCAAAAGTGCCAGAGAAATTAAAGTTTTTGTGGATAACTCCCTAATTAATATTGAAGATTTATTATAAATCGAATGTGTAGTGTTTGTGTCTATCATACAAAATGGTGGGATGTTCGATATTTGGCTGCAAAAGCAACAATCAAAGGAAAGAAGCGGGCGTTACATTTCATGCGTGAGTACACTGTTTTCTATATTTTGATCGCGTATTTCTTTCTCAAATCTCACAGGAACCAAGTTTCTGAGCTAAATCATTAGTTATATCATGAAAAACCTGATAAATAGGAAAAATCTAAAAATTATTTCTAAAAATAACCTCGTAAACATTTGACATGCAAACCGGTAAAATTGCGTACATCTACGTAATAGTAGAAGTCAGCTTAGCTTTGACGTCCACTAAAATCAGTAGGTTTATAATTCGATTTCCGGATGCCTACTATATAGAAAATTTTCCCCAAAAATTACCCCATATTTCAGGGAATTTCAAGCGATTTGATTTTTTCAGATTTCCGACGGAAGATAAAACTCGTGAAAAAGGTATAGAAGCAACTGGAAAAAAGAATTGGGTGCCACACACGAATTTGTTCAAAACATTAAAAAAATATATTGTTTCCGAAAAACAGAAAAACTAACGTTAATAAAAAAAGTTCTGTATTCCAACGTTTAATAAAGACTTTACCTGTTTTAATTTAAAGTTTATCTTTTTATTCCATTAACCACACAATCTACAAACAACCCCAGCTAGTTTACTCTATGTATACGTATATTACCGTTAAAGTACGGAATCCGTTAATCTGCAGATTAACTGGTCTAGTCAGTTAAAGTGCGAAATTACGATTTCCGTACTTTAACTAGTAATCTGCACATTAACGGATGCTACACCGTTAAGGGTACTTTTACTGATCATGGCAACCCCACACTGAAAAAAATAGACTCCAACAAAGTGGCATTTTTTCTTAGTTGGCGTCAAAATATTTGGGATAACGTTGTTATTGTATGTTAAAAACAAGAAAAGGTAGTTATACCAGTCAGGTTAAATTTGTCTAAGCCACAAAGAAGTAAACTGTTTATTCTAATAAATAATCTTAATCAAAACGACTAATTACTTCCTTGAATTTATAGGGATTTTTGTTAAATTAATTACTTTTCTTTTATTTGTTTTTACAAAGACCCTGTGTATGCATTATCAATTATTGCGTTGTATTGATAATGTTCTAAACCAATTCAAACATAACCGAGTTATTGTTTCTAATAATCCTAATGATAGCGTTAACAAATTTTAGAAGCTTAATTTAATAAATACAAAGTTGCTATTGCAATCAACAATTTCGTCGAATTGACTATCCTTCTTTGTAAATTCAAATAAGATTAGTATGTATAGGTACTCCACGTGCCGTGCAGGCCCGTGCATGTCCCGACCTGCCTCCTCCAATAGACGAGCGCGACACCTAGGGCTGCCACCTTTCAACAAGAGCTGCCCCCCTAGCCAAAGTAACATTTGCAATTTTTCGTTATCGTTTCGCTTCGAAACATGTATGGACTTGACGTTTTAAATTTCGATAGTTAACGAAACCTTACGTCAATCCCATACATGTTTCGAAAGCGAAGCGATAACGAAGATTTGCAAATGTTACTTTGGCTAGGCCCTCAGACCCGGAGATTTTCGAAAAATCGTATTTTTTTTTGTTAAATAAAGCAAAAAAATGGCCACGCAGCACGATTTTTGGTCAGTTTAATCCACTAACCTTGAAAACTTGCCTGTTGATAGAAAAAAACGCCCGCGCAGCGCGATTTTTGGTAATTTGCCTCCACCAACCTTGTTATCTTGCCTGTTAATAGAAAAAAGCTTCGGGATTTAGTATTTAGTTAAAATGTCCTTTCGTGATTTTAAACGTATGGCCAAACAAGCATTCGACCTTTTGATTTTCGATGTTTCGTCCATAGGTCTTGTAAAATTCGGGCTTTTCAACTTCGGCATTGTAATACATACCCCTAGTCATGCTGTGACAAACAATATATTTATTTGAAGTGTAAATTTTTAGCTAGCTTTTAAATGTGCAAGTTTCGAAGTGTTTTCATTTTTTTTGTTTAAAAAAATATGCGGTATAGCATTATGCGTGTTTAAATTTATGCTAAAGAATATTATGCTTAAAGTAGCTATGCTTAAAAAATTATGCATAAATCTGTTATGACTAATTAATATTATGCGTAAACATCATTCGGCGAAATCATATTATGCTTTGACATATTATGCTAGAGAACCTACTCAAACCCGTACCGTAGACTCCGGGTCAAACCAGGAGAGGTGGCAGCCCTAGCGACACCCCGCGGCCCGCTCGCCCCTTCAACGGCCAACCGAACGCGGCACCAACCAAACAAATCATGCAGGCAGGCATGCATTTGCATATCGCGCGCGACGCTGACGTAGTAGGCCGGTGCTAATTATTATATTTTATTTTTGATAGTGATAAGTGCAGTTACTGTGGTGAATGTGTGAAACGATATCGACATCTGTGTGTGAAATGGACGAAGACGTAGCAGAATTGTTAAGAACTTGGGGCCTTCCGAGTTTAATCCCTATATTTGCAGGTAAGTAATTTAAATGTTTAGCTACCTATCTTACCTACTTTATTATTTTAATATTATAAATGCGAAAGTTTGTGTGTGTGTGTGTGTTTGTTATGCTGAAACTACTAAGTAAATCGATTGCAATGAAACTCGGAAGGTACCTACCTACCTAGAAGGTTAGCGTCTTCGTTGCCCGATACCTACTTACGCGTCTCGAAAATTTAGATAAGTAAGTTGGTACTACTAGTTTCATGTTATCATTGTTTTGTTTTTGTGCATTTTGAGAGCCAGGTCCACAGATATTGTGACCGTGAATTGTGAATAAACAAATAAATATCTGACGTTCATTTCATCTGCACTATCACGCGCGCTTTCGGGCCGCCACGGGCGCCCTCGCGTTCGTGCCCGCGAAGCACCGGGCCCATGAAATGAAATCTCGGGCCGTGAGAAGCCAGCAGGTAGGTAGGTAATAACCTAACAAACAACGGTCTTATGCTGGTTTCTCACGGGCGCGAGATATCACGGGCCAGCTCGAGCCGCCCCGCCGAAACGCGCCTACCTACATAGGTAGGTACTTACCCACATACACGACTACATAGGTAGGTAGATTCCCAAACGCTTACAAAATAAAACTACAAGGGTACCGTTTTACTGGTAAACGTTTGGGTACCTACCTACCTACAGTACCTACGTGGATTATCTACTTGACTGCGAAAACCGTATCTTCCACATTTCGCCAGGGGTCATCATCATTCGCCACGCGGACTGTACTGTACCTACCCTACCCAATGATGTTTATGACCCTACCTACTAATATAATCTGAATAGTTCATAGAATAAGACTTGTTATATTATACGTAAAGGGCTCTTCAACGGTATGCTACTGAGGTCGAACCTCAGCTCGTCTCCGACCACTTAAACTAATAATAATAAAAAAAAAAAAATAATAATAAAAACTTTTATTGTGCATAATTATGATACAGATCGTACACTAAAAATACAGTTTAAAAAAAACTTACATTTTTATGTTGAGGGTACAATACGAAAAAACATCCGTTACCTCCCGCCGTAGTACATGACTGTGTGACAGCAAGGTAATGACACGTAATGATTCTCTTCCATTATACCACATTATACCTAAGATAAGTTTAATCACCGTAATAGGAACTGGATAAAAACACAGTAGATATTATAAGCATTAGTTGAAATTAAAACCGAATTGAGAACTTAATGCATAGAAATGCAACAGTTTCTAAGGACATCCTTTACACACAATAAACAGAAACATCACAATCCTATAAGTACCAATAAAAAAAAAGAAGGTAATTCGTACAGGTGATTATTATGATAGCACAACTGAGTTCATCGAGAAATGTCAATAATAACAAAACGAAACCTATCGTACGTACATAGTATAAGCAAAAAAAATAGATGTAACACTATGATTTAAGCTAAAGCTAACAAAATGATGTGTAAATTCAAGTAGGTATTTCAAAAGAGTCTCACATAGCAATATAAATAAAGGCCAAAGTCGATAGTATAAATACATATTTATATATTTATATCAGCACTGGAAAAAAAAAATATGAAAAAATAAAAAAAAATAAAATACGTGATGATACTACATACATAATATACAAACTTACTTATTCTTGCTTAAAAATTCTCTTTCAGAACAGCGTATTACGACGCAAGCTTTATCGGCCCTGTCCCAACAAGACGTTAAAGATTTAATACAACATACAGGACCAAGAGTCTTATTTACAAGGTGTTGGGAGATATGGAAAAAAGAGTTTCTCCAACTTGACAACAACTCTAACAATTTTTCGGTATGTACCTATACTTATTCTACTTATTTATTGACGTAAGTACCTACCTAATATTACAGTATTTTGAATGTTGGTAAATAATATAATAGAAAATAACATATTTAGTAAATACTTACGTAGGTAAGGTACACTACATAGGTTATGTACCTAGGTAATGTAATGTATTTCAGTATTCAATTTGAGATTTTAGCATTCAAAATGCTATTTTTATACAATACAAAATACCTACCTACCTACTAGAAAAAATACAATTCGCACCAGATCATGTTCTCGGACGGACGGGAATCAAACCCGCGACCCTTGCGGTCAGCGGTCAGACCATTGGCCCGGATATCCAATTATTTCAGTATTCAATTATAACTAATCAAAGTTCTGATTTCTTAGAACTTTTAGGGTCTATAATAATGCCTAATACAAACTTCGAAATGTTGTGCCTATGCTAGTTTCCCAGATAGCATGACTTTATCTTAACTTTTTTTTAAACACCAGACAGTGCACTGATCCCTACCTAATCTGCTGTTTCATACAAAAATTAATACCGAAAATATCAAAATGTATGAAACAGCAGATTTTTTTTTTCGCGATTTCAGAGTTGGTCCCGTTGTAAAAGTTGTTCAGTTTGATGGTCCCTATCTACCATATTCGGCTTTATAAGGCTTTTACCAAACAACCGGTATATTTCATTATTTATGTCTCTAAGTAATATGTAAAGTAATATGTATTACCTAGTTTGCAATTAATAACCTTAGTAAAGCAAATAGAAATTTAAAGCCATTAGCAAAACTTACATGTAGTAGGTACCTAGGTAGGTACTAGGTACTTAACTAGCTCTTCTATTTTATATAGGTACGTTTAACATTGTATTCATTGAGATCTTTGTTTCAGGACCTGAATATTTCTAATTTAGATGCATACCTGGATTCAGAAAACCAGTCTGATTTAATTTTAATTCAAGGACCCTTAAATGAAAGAAAAGATCAGCTGCCCATAGTGCCAACTCAGAGCTCCGTACGTAGCTAAGTTACTTATTATATTAATTATTTATTGCTATATCTAAGTAATATTTGAATTTTTAACCGACTTCAAAAAAAGGAGGAGGTTCTATGTTCGTCTGTTTATTTGTTTTTTTTTGTATGTTTGTAATGTATTACCTCGAATACCATGAACTAATTTTATTAATAAGGTAGATCGATAAGCAGGTAGAACCGCAGCGCGATGCTAGTCTTACATATTTAATCATCTAGTAGGAGCTCGGTGGCGCGAGGAGCTCGATGGCGCAGTGGTATAGCGCCTGGCCCAAATCTCGCTATCCGGGCAAGAAGCTTGGCTTTTTTCAAGTTATTAATTATCATCTTAGATGTGACATTGTGAATGCTAAAATAAAACACTAAACTAAAAAAATACAAACAATCATAATTGTGCTCTAAAAATGGGCCCTATTTTATGTTTGAATTGTAAGACCTTAATATTCAATATTACCTCTAACCTGTATTCGAAACTATTGGCCAGTGGTGCCCAACCTTTTTAGGGTTCCGTAGCCGAAAACGGAACCCTTATAGATTCGTCATGTCTGTCTGTCCGTCCGTCCGTATGTCACAGCTACTTTATTCCGACACTATTAGGATTGTTGAAAGTTGAAACTTGGTAGTTAGATGTATTCTGTAAAACGCTTTACGATTTTATACAAAAAAAGAAAAAAATAAGGGGGGCATGCATACATGGAACTGAACCTAAAAAAAAGTATCTATACGAGGTTCTCAAAATTATTCCTAAAATATATGCTGTACATCTTAATAAACACTTTCAGCGAAAAGTTAATTTGTTAATAGTTTTAGAGATATACCATATTTTCCAAAACCGCAAATATAAAACGAAAAATGATAGTGGTATGCTTGCTACTATGGAACCCTTCATGGGCGAGTCCGACTCGCACTTGTCCGTTTTTTTCTACTTTTTAATACATAGGTACTATTTACAAATTATATACCTAACATAATGAAGGCAAAAAAATCGGTTTTTAAAAAATAATTAAAAACTTAATGAAAAAGTACCCATTTAAAATACTTTAGCACCTATTTACGAGGTATCCTTCTAAGTCCACCTAATGAAATGCACCTAAACTATTCCTCGAAGCGTACCTTTTAGTTGCGCTCACGGGAGCAATTAAAAATATTACAATTTTATTCCTTTTGTTAGAGCGCACCTATGTTTTACTTTTGAATAGAGATGGGTACTAACTTTACAAGTTCTAGTTATTTTTATCGAAATCTTTTATTGAATCGAATTGAATATCCTGAAAAAGAAATTTACCCCAGCTAGGCTGCTAATTTTAAGTGCTCTTTGTGGACACAACAGTGAAAATTATTTTGAAGAGTAGGTATCTAGCCTATTCCACGAAGAGCACCTAATGACCCATTTAGGCTAGGTGGGATTCGTTTAGGTGTTATTCAGACGGATGCTCTAGGTGGAATACCTCAATAAACCAGTTTAGTCTAAAATGAAGATATTAATTTAAATTTGTTTTTTTTAGTCACTTGAAAGTTTATTGGTGAAGTCCCTTGAAGCATCTTCGCTGCTGATATACAAAGGTGGAACACTTGATGGGGATGCTATCAGAAATTTGTTAGCTTCCACAATAGCCAAAGAAATCTTAAATGAACACACCAACTCGCCAATTCAGGGTCCTATCTATTTCAAGTGGGCGAATTATATTAAAGAACTCTTCCCGGGTGAAAGGATCACCACCTATTATATACCTGCCTGCACAACTGCATCTGGTGCAGTTCTACAAGCGCGAGGTAAACTTGTACATCAAGTGCTTAATAAAAGAAGACGTTTACAGCAGTTGGGGGCTCTAACATCTAGAAAAGGAAAGAGAAAAAGAGAAGAAAGCCCTGCATCCACATCTTCATCTCCTAGACCTTTGCCTACTAGTATTAGTAAAACCGAATCATTGGAAAACGTTGCTGAAGATTTGCAGTGGCTTCGGAATTCATCAGAGCCTTGGAGCCTGGTAGAATCCAAATGGAGCAAAACTTTTAAACATAGAAGTATCCAACTTCACCATAGCGACAGCAATCAAACTTTGGAGTCGTATATGAATGAGTACCCGGCGCTAAAGAAACCGTACGGTTATGCTCTGGTAAAGATCTTTTTTTTATAATAAGGTCGTAATTTTTTCCTTTAGTTTGTATACAATTTTTATACTACTTTCGCTCGCCTGATTGTGCCAAAATACAAAGTAAATTTGATAACAAATAATTATTGTACTGTACAGTTGGTCTGACGATAGAGCATGAAACTAGAACTTCTTTGATATAAAAAACAGAGTCATAATACCATCCTTTTTAAGATCACTTGATTTAATATAGCCTTATGATAATATTGTTTGTTTTTAGGTTTCCTAACCCAAGGGTAAATCCTATCACTAAGACTCCACTGTCCGTCTGTCTGTATGTCTGTCTGTCTGTCTGCCCGTCTGCCCGTCTGTCACCAGGCTGTATCTCATAAACCATGATAGTGAGACAGTTAAAATTTTCACAGATGATGTATTTCTGTTGCCGCTATAACAACAAATACTAAAAAACAGAATAAAATAAATATTTAAGTGGGGCTCTCATACAACCGTTTTTGCCGTTTTTATAGATAATGGTACGGAACCCTTCGTGCGCGAGTCCGACTCGCACTTGGCCGGTTTTTTATGTTTCTCTATTAGTGATAATAATTTTATGTGTTTTGCTTAATAGTTAATTGCCGACTTTAAAGCAGCCTATGCAGACGAAGAAAGCAATTTATTTATATACTTTCCGATAGTGAAAGTAAAAATCTTGGAATTATTAAAGAAGAAGAAAACTAGAGATAACTTTGCCCTTGAGCTGCACTGTCTCGCTGAATGTAAGTTTTATTTCTGTTTCAGTATTATGTCATATATGGTATTTGATTAACTTATAGCCGTTCACGTGGTTATTCACAATAAATAAAAAATAACATAGTTAAATAATCGCCTCTATGGTCTAGTGGTACCACCACCGGTATCAGACCTAGGGGTCCCGGGTTCGATTCCCAGCGGGGTTACATATTGTATTCGGTTTGGAGGGTGGTAGAACTTGTTGTAAGTCCATTTGGCTAGCTACCATCTTATCTAAGTCTGACGCCATAACAACAATGTTTTCAGCATTGCATTGTGAAGGCTAAGAGTCTCACCGTTGTTCATAAAAAAAAATGCTAATTATTTTCTGATTTAAATCAAACTAAAATATGGGCTGTATGTAATGTTCCTTTGTTTCAGCATCCAGAGAAGAAGATACAAATGTTGTAGCATTTCTATCTATTCCCTATCTATTAAATTCAACAACGGTAAAATCAAAGAATAAACAAATAAAAGGGAAACATAGCTTGAGCTGGAAACCATCCAAGGCAGAGACGCGTGATGCTTTTATCAAACATCTAAAATCCGATGCTGAAATCGGTCAGTATAGAGCAAATCGAATTAAAAGCATACAAAATAAAGGTGTAACATCACAACCTTACGTGATTATTGTCGGTGAGTCTTTAAATGACATCAAAACGTTTTTAGTAGTCATTAGTGAATCTGTAATTTATGAGAGGGACAATATTTTGCAAGCTGTCGACACTTGTTACAAAGCTATTTGGGCATTGAATGCAGAGTATGGGGTTGATTCATATGCGATATGGTATTTTATACAAAAAGCTGTTTACAAAATGACATCAAAGTTTGATCGAGGTTCAACCTCAGCCGAATCTCTTTTAACAGATTGTAATATTTTATCTAACATTGTAATTATTTGAATTTTATGATGAATAATAAATTTAACATGAATGTTACAATGAGAATGTCGAACAATATAGGGTAAATAGGTAGGTACCTGTATCTGTGTTGTGTTTATTTGTTGACAATTTATGTTTGTTATTATATTTTTAGCATTGGCAGTCAAGACTGATTATATTATTACTAAAGAATAGCAAAGTTAGGGTAAAATATCAAAATACTCTTAAGTGCATTAAGCATTAAGCGTAGTTTCTAAGAACTTTATTTGAAACTAGCTGTATTTTTTTTTTACCATGTTAACTTGTTTTGTATGTCGTACCCAATTGTTAAATATAAAAAAACTTAAGTCACACTTTACGTTGATACATAGCCCTGACGAATTACGAGTATTTGTATGTGTAGAAAATGACTGTAATCGCCAATTTCAGTTGTTCAATTCTTTTAGAAGACATATTTTGCAGAATCATTTGCTTAATCACTCGGATAACGTCTTATTAAGTACAGTAGGGGTAAATTCTGACCATTGCTCTAGAGATTCTATTAATGACCACTTGCAAATGCAACCATGTTTTTCCCACGACGGGCTTTTCTCTGACCATTCCTCTGTAGATCTTGATAGAGACCACACACAAACGCAGCCATTCTCTTTCCACGAAGGTAGCCACCTAATAGGTTCTCCACAAACTTTGTCAAGTGAAGAGATGGTTGAGAAAGCATTTTCATCTTTTATTGCAAGTTTATACGCTAATCAATCATTGCCGAGGAACATTGTACAAACTGTAATTGACGGATATAGTCAACACATGGCCATACCTCTAGTTTCAGCAATTAAGAAGCAACTCGAAATTTTGTGTTTACATAACGTTATCCCACAAAGCAACCTAAGATCTGTCGTAAATGCAGTTGAACCTCTGTTGATAGATCCGTTAACTAAACTTAATACTGAACATAAACGTTTAGAATACTTTAAAAACAAGAACACATTTATTAAACCGGAAACAGTGGTGATAGGTGAAAGATTGGAAAGAGTGAAGCGAACAAATGTAAGTCGCCTTCTACCAATAACATGTGAACAACATTTTATACCACTTCGCAAAGTATTACAGTCATTTTTTTCACTTCCGAATGTTCTTTCTGAAACGTTAGATTACATGCGTCATCTCAATAGAGCAGATGATAATGTAGCTATAGAAAACTTTATTCAAGGGTCCTTTTGGCGTAATAGGCTGTACCAACGCCAAGGTAAAGTAGTTATACCTATATTTTTATTTTTCGATGACTATGAAATAGGAAACCCATTAGGTTCTCGAGCTGGACAGCACAAGTTAGGTGCAGTTTACGTATCAATTCCTTGTTTACCGCCAAGTCGTTCATCAGCGCTTAGCAATATATTCCTCTTTCTTCTATTTCATTCATCAGATAGAGTTTCATTTGGGAATAATGTTATATTTAACTGCGTGATTGAGGAGCTAAACTATCTCAGTGAACATGGAATTGAATTTTCCCAACCAAATTTTACAGGCGTCGTTCACTTTGAGCTCGGTTTGATCTTAGGGGATAACTTGGGTTTGCATTCTATATTAGGTTTCGTTGAAAGTTTTTCTGCAAACTTTAGTTGCAGAATTTGTAAAGTTCCGAAGCAAGTTATGAAAACACAATGTTGGGAAAACATTGAATTATTACGTGATTTATTTGATTACGAATCGGACCTTCGTCTTGGTAATTCTTCGATGACAGGTGTTAAAGAAAAATGTGTTTGGTTTGGCATTAAAGATTTTGATTTATTCAATCAGGTAGGTGTCGACTGCATGCACGACATATTAGAAGGTGTGGCCAAGTATGTAATGCAATTTGTACTTATTCAGTACTTGAGAAGATTAAAACTTTTTTCGATGATTGAACTCAATAATAAAATTCATGCCTTTGATTATGGTCCTGACTATAGAAATCAGCCATCTACTTTAAGCATGGAGCATATAGTTAACGGAAATGTTCGTATGACATCCTCAGAGATGCTAACTTTATTGCGATATTTTGGCTTATTAGTGGGAGAGTTCGTACCTAGAGGGGATGAAACTTGGAAGTTATATCAAAAATTAAGAATTGTTTTGGAAGTAGTTTTATCTACAGCTTTTGCGAAAGGTACCGAAGAGTTATTACAGACTACTGTATCGGAGCTTAACACTTTGTATTTATCACTCACCAAAGATTCATTAAAGCCAAAATTTCATAATTTAGTTCATTATCACTCAGCCTTAAAAAAATATGGTCCTATTGTTTCTTTGTGGTCGATGCGATTCGAAGCTAAACATCGTATATTTAAAATGGCTTCAAATGTTTCTTTCAACAGGAGGAACATTACGCTATCTTTAAGTATGAAACATCAATTACAATTAAACGAAATGTTTTTAAAAGGTAAATTGTCTGATACTCTTAGGACTGGACCTGTTTCTCGTGCTAATGCGGAATCTACTGATGATCAATTCATACGGTCTAGTTTACAATTATGTAATGAAAAAACTCTTGTATATGTTACTTGGGCCACTGTATGTACTACACGCTATGTAAAAGGGACTATCTTAATTTATAATACAACCTCTGATGATTTAATGCCACTTTTTCTCAAATTGCATAAAGTTTTATTGTATGATTCAAATAGTCTCATTCTAATGGGACATTTAATGCAAACTTTGGAATTTGATGACCATTTGTTTGCTTACGAAGTTATAGAACCAGAAAAAAAACAAAATGTAGTCCAATTCCACAAACGTTTATTGTTTCCTATCCCGTGCAATATAAATATTCTTAGTAATGGAAAAAAATATGTAACTGTGCGAAGTACTTTATAAATGAATAAAATTAATTATATCTACTGATGATCAATTCATACGGTCTAGTTGACAATTATGTAATGAAAAAACTCTTGTATATGTTACTTGGGCCACTGCTTAGAATAATAACACCTAGAATGATAGTTCTCTACAAAGCGCACTGTCAAAAGTGAGGCAAAAAATACTGAACAAAATGGCTTAATTTTCAGATTGTTTTCCTCCATACGTTACCTAATCGGACCTATAAGTAAGGAATAGTTTCAATTTCCCTACCTTTAGGATATTAGTTACTATTTTATTGGATTTTAGTTACGATAAGAAAACGTATGAAAGATATAAATCTGAAAACTGAGCCATTTTGGCTCAGTATTTTTTGCCTCACCTTTCATACAAGGACTCTGCTTCTAGGTGTTATTATTCTAAGGGCCACTGTATGTACTACACGCTATGTAAAAGGGACATACAATACAACCTCTGATGATTTAATGCCACTTTTTCTCAAATTGCATAAAGTTTTATTGTATGATTCAAATAGTCTCATTCTAATGGGACATTTAATGCAAACTTTGGAATTTGATGACCATTTGTTAGCTTACGAAGTTATAGAACCAGAAAAAAAACAAAATGTAGTCCAATTCCACAAACTTTTATTGTTTCCTATCCCGTGCAATATAAATATTCTTAGTAATGGAAAAAAATATGTAACTGTGCGAAGTACTTTATAAATGAATAAAACTAATTATATGAAATTTGTTTTTTTAATTGATATTCTTTCTAGAACCTATTTAAACTTTACACAAGGCAAATAGACAAACTAAAATGGGAGAATAACATATTAATATAAGCAAATTGACTATGGAACCAACTTTGATATCGCAAAATTAAACAGCTGTGCTATATTTTAGCAGATACTTTATACATTTGTTCTAATAGTGATCGACAAAACTATATGCCTACAATTCGTTCTTTTGTTTCTCAACAAAGTAATTTGTATTCAATAATTATTGTTATAAGTTACTTGATTGTACTAATTATTGTTCTGTTGCTGGCCACGTTGCTTAATTGAACACAATTGTTGCAATTTTTTTTCACTTAAGAAGGTTGACTTACCTTAGCTCTTCCGAACTACAGAACAATTAGTTTGCTCGCTGATTATGATGGCTCACAGCGTTATAAGCGCTTGAAAAATTTAAACTAATGTCTCTATAGTTCAATGGAAGAACAATCGCCCGGATTGCGAGAGGCTGTGGGTTCGAATCCCACCTGGGGTAAGTCATATTTTTTCAAATCCTAAATAATACCATCTTATCAATAATTGTGTCCAATCAAGCAGTTTGGCTGATGTACAACAAAACAATAATTATTACAATCAAATAACTTTGTGGCTGTACCCAAGAACAATAATTATTGAAAATTATTTATTTTGTTGCTGCACATAATAACAAATATGGTTGCAACAAAGTGGATTTGTTGCTGCACAAAAGAACAATAATTCTTGCAACAAGTAATTTTGTTGCTGCACAAAAGAACAATAATTGTTGCAACAGTGTAACTTTGTTGCTGCACATAAGAACAATAATTATTGCAATCAAGTTACTTAGTTAATATAACAGTAATTCATATCTATGTCGACTAAGTTTCATTCTTCAATTAGGTAAGAACAATAATTGTTGCAACAGTGTAACTTTGTTGCTGCACATAAGAACAATAATTATTGCAATCAAGTTACTTAGTTAATATAACAGTAATTCATATCTATGTCGACTAAGTTTCATTCTTCAATTAGGTAAGAACAATAATTGTTGCAACAGTGTAACTTTGTTGCTGCACATAAGAACAATAATTATTGCAATCAAGTTACTTAGTTAATATAACAGTAATTCATATCTATGTCGACTAAGTTTCATTCTTCAATTAGGTAAGAACAATAATTGTTGCAACAGTGTAACTTTGTTGCTGCACATAAGAACAATAATTATTGCAATCAAGTTACTTAGTTAATATAACAGTAATTCATATCTATGTCGAATAAGAGGTTACTTAATTTATCTCCCTTACTTGCTCTAACTGTCTAAGATCTTAGCTAAAGCAATATAAATATTTAATACACCTAAGTTGAATCTATTAATAATGTTTGTTAATGTGATAAAGTTTCATTCTTCAATTAGGTAAGATCTAAGCTAAAACAAACCATCTAGTCGTGTCTAAACCAAAACAATACTTAGTTGACTTAAAAAAGTATTTTTAACAAAGTTCTTTTAGTTTCAATAGATAAGATCTTGTTAGGCTCATATGGAGTCAAGATGTGTGATAACGTTAAACAAGATCTTTATTACAGTAAACATTTTTTTTTTTCAGTGCATATTTTGACGTCATAATATATCTATCCCTTACACCCGGTCGCTCGGTAGCGCATCTACCCCTTTTAATATACTATATCTATGCTATATCTATGGGTGAACATATAGAAAAAAAAATACGCGGGCATTTGTAGAATAGGACATTTGGAGAATCTGGCGTTTTAAAAAAAGTTGGCATTTGTAGATGTTGGCATTTGTCGACTAAACCGTATTATAGATGGACAAATCATCCTTTTCCATTTCAGAAGTCGGTTAAAATAGAGAGCCTTTTTTATTTTACCTGAAGAAGAAAATCTTTTCATAGTCAATGGAACGAGTTTCAAAAATACAAAATGGGTAAGTATGTACTGTACCTACGAGTATGTATTATTATTATTAAAGTTTTATCTACAAAAAGCCTGAACAAATCTCGCAAACGTAGATAAATAGAATAAATTCCCATGTTTATTAAATAAACATGATATAACACAAGCTAGTATTAAATTCGGGAGGATTATTAAAATAATGAGCAGACAAAATTACATTCCATTTACGTAAGGCGGGCGAGCATAATTCGGATTATATTCTTACTGAATGTTGAGCTGAGCACCCTAAATGGGGATGCCTCTGGGACGCTATTATACGTAGGCGCATCATTGACATCCTTAAAATTTTATTTACGCTTTGTTATTTTATTATTATAATCGAAAGTTTTAAAGGCAAAAAATACAATACTTTTGATACCTAATTATCTATATTTTCTAATTTATCAAACGAATAATTTAAACTTTAGAACTTACGCAAGATATTGCAATTCGCAATGCAGGGGAGGTTCTGAATTCGATTGTAAAAATTTATTTTTAGCGATGTTTGCGCATAACTTCCACGTTTATAGACCGATTTTGATTATTCTTTTTTTAGAATGAGTTTGACCTGGGCCCTATTTAAGAGTAGCTATGAGTGGTTGACAAATTGTGACGTTTATTAAATAAAAAATTATAAAAATCAAACTAACAGACTGGCGATAAGCGTAGATTAAAACATTTATTATTACTTTATACGTGTGTCTGAAATAAACAAAGAAGCCAATAACTCGTATAAATCACGATGGGTCCGCATTAGCGGTCCAGCTGGTGGGAGTGGATCTGTGCTACAATAATATTTGCACAGCCCATAGATGATAAATGATAATCCTCTTAGCCCAGTTTGTTTACGTTTCGCCTTGATATGAAGGATGGTAAAAAATATAAATTTTGCTGGTGACATACTATAAATAGACGTGAGCAGCTTTTACAAAGCTTATAGTTTGTAAGTTTATCTGCACTCCTTACGTTTGCCTGGTTGTTTATTCAGAGCATCACAGGAAAGAGGGCAAATAAACTCGCTAAAAAATAAAATAACACTTAATAGTATGTACCTATACATACACACTATACATATACACATATCAATAAAAAGTCCAGGGACTAGTTAAATAGAAGTAGATTCCTAATTTATTTGATGCGTTGAGACAAAATCGTGATCAACATTGTCACGAATTAAATTATTTCCTTCATGACAATCTCTCAAACGCAAAGTGTATTATTTACAAGGCAAGCTTGAAGGTATATTCAGAAATACAATGAGCGGCGCTTTATCTTAAAATCCTCCAACTTGTCTGACAGCGTACTCAACCGCAATCGTACAAATTAAGGCTGCTCTTTCACAGAGATGTAAAAGATTTAGCGGTTTGCAAGGAAAAATTAAGGATTAGGTACGTTATATTCCCAGCTTCGTTTGCCTAGCTGCTAGTATGTCTGTCGCACCGCTCATCTGAACATCGTTTAACAGCTTCGCTACGTATCCCAGCACAGCTTAAATTCCTCGAAAAACTCTGGAAGAAGCTCTCACGCCTTTCACAGCTTCGACACGATTCCTTGCACCGCTTAACTTATTCGCTCAAGTCTCGTTAAAACACAGCCTTATAGCCTATATACTGTGCGTATACACGCTGAAATTTTAATCATTTGGTTCCCGTAGTGGGGTGGAACCACTCATGAATACCTACAAGCAACTTTTACTATGGGGCGAACTCGGATATCGCTAAAAAAAACCTGCTGTTCCATAAAAAGCGCATTACCTACTCGACCTTAATGTATGGAAAAGCGATTTTTTTTCGCGATACCAGAGTCGGTCCCATAGTAAAAGTTGCTTGTCATGATGAGTGGAACCACCCCACAGCGAGAACCCAATGATAAAAATTTCACGCTGCATGTTAGATGCCGTAATCAAATCGGGAAATGATTTCCATCCCTACTTAACCAAATAAAACCATAACATTAGACCATGACCATCTCCATTCTCCAAACTTTTAAACAAAAGGGCCAGACTAACTCCTCCACGAATTCCCAAGGGCCAGGATCTAGCTCATCGTGCCAACATACTGTAAATTACAGTATTATTGGTACGATCCGGCCTGCTTTCGCGGGCCGGATTGTTGGACCCCTGCATTAGACCAACAACTGTGTCACACACAAGTGAGTTTCTGTGACAAAGTAACCAAGCAAACGCATTGTATATTATTTACAAAGAGCTTGTATGATAAGAAGCTGGAGTACAATAAACGTCGCATCATCTGGATAATCCCCAAACTTCTCCGGCAGCGCACTCAGCCGCCTGTACCGAGCAACCCTTCGGATCATGCTGTCAAATGCGATTGTGGAAACCGATCAAAAAGTACTTTGCCTGTTTTATTCAACTTTCCTTATAAAGGGATGCGGAAATTCTGCGGTTTTGCATTTATAAGGTGCAGCGGTAAAAGTACTACTTACTCCTAAAATAAAAATAACAAATTCGTTAGATATTATGGTAAAAGTTAATTAATATTTTCACTTTTAAATGTAAGTATCAAGAATAAACTTAAATCAAAAAAACCGTAATGTTGTACCATAGACCATATAACATAAACAACGTATGGATGTACGGTTTTCTTAAACTATGAGAATTAACTTTTAAACTTTGATTTGATGATTTGCAAGTTTTCTACATAAAATCTTACTCAATTGACATGAGAACAGTTTCCTTTAAACGGAATCCTTTAACGGTAGGTACTAACATTCAATAGTTGCATGACAGTAAAGGTTCATAAGTAATTCCTTAATTTATCGCAACATTTCATATCCAATTAGAGTCATGTTTAAACATAAATATAATATAGTAAAAACACTGAAGCGCTTCCAGATAATACAGACAAGAATATAAAAAGCTAAGTAAGTACTTACAATTTTATGGTAACAAATAAAACGGTGCAAGTGTGAAAACTTCACTCCGTAAACGCATTTATTCCGCATGTTCGCTTTGGTTATAAACACTGGGACCAAAATAGCATAGTGCTAAAAGTGTGTGGAAATTTAAAAGCAATTGACCGATTGTCGGGAGTAACGTTACGCATACCTGTCGATGGAGAGGACAGAAATACCGAGGTGAGCGCACAGTTAGAGTAAACACAGTAGAAATATCTTAACACATTCACAAAAGTCTTGGCGTATACTGAAAATAGCGGACGACACGAACGAACAATCAAAAGTAAAGAAAGGCAATCCATATTTACCTCAAAGTGAAAACTGGGAAACATTTTGTAAGCAACCCTTTTTGAAATTGAACTGAAACAAAAATTATTTCCATGGCTTCTGAAAGGAATACGAAACAATCATTATAAAGAATGGATAACCTTTGCTTTCATAAAGATCCTCAAAGTACTCAACAAACTGACCTCAAAAAGGATTAGGGACGACTTAGGTATAATATCAATCTCAACTTATTAAATAAAGTAGGTATCGAAACTTTTTGTAATTAATAAGTCGATGGACGGAGATGGAATTCTATGATTTTACACCTTCCACACTTACTTCAATCGCGTAAATGTTGAACTACACTGGCCTGCAAAAGTAAGTATCACACTTTTAAATTTTTTTTTTTCTTAACTATAGAAGGTAGAGGTTTAATATTAAATCTGGTCTGCCTGGAGGCAATACCAGTTATTAAAAATTAAATAACATGTGATACATTTTAGTTGAATTTTTTTACACTAAACTAAAAATGTCTATGAAATAAAACACTTTTAACGGATACTAGCGCGGTTTTATTGAAAGTACTTTGGTAATTAGTTGGTATTTGGTCTGATTTTTGATTTTCCCGACGTTTCGGCACCTTTGCAGCTGCCGTGGTCACGGGGGACTGAAGCTACTTGTGAGCCTACCCTCAAGCGAGGGTAGGCTCACAAGTAGCTTCAGTCCCCCGTGACCACGGCAGCTGCAAAGGTGCCGAAACGTCGGGAAAATCAAAAATCAGACCAAATACCAACTAATTACCAAAGTACTTTCAATAAAACCGCGCTAGTATCCGTTAAAAGTGTTTTATTTCATGTCTAGTGAGCGCGTAAGCTTGAGAAGTGAATAAAAATGTCTATTTTCATTGTTTTATCTTTTTTAAGTTAAAAATGTTACTAATGTATAATTTTAGTTTCTAAAAATTAAAGCCTATAAAATTTGCAACAAAACGTTTTTAATCTTAAACCTCTACCTTCTATATAGTTAAGAAAAAAAAAATTGAAAAGTGTGATACTTACTTTTGCAGGCCAGTGTATATCGATAATTCGACGAATGATGAGTTTGACGGATTTGAAGATGCTACCACTACCACAGATGCTTCACCGTTCACATTTCAACCGTGTAAACGTGTGCTGAACGGCTGGCTATTTTTGTCCACCACGTCCGTCAGCACCACTCTAATGCATCTCGTGACTGAAGAGCTACATAATTCTACCGATGTTAAAAATGTACCTTCACGCCGCTGATTATATTATGATCTTTTAGCTGAGACATCGACATTAGTACTCCAGCCAGAAGGTAAGGTAGGAATGCTACATAAAATCATGGTTATCTCCGTCCCTGCTTTTGTTACAGTTTTAAAAGTGACTTTTTATGTTTGTTTTACGTTCGGTTTAAGAGAAATTAATTGCAAGTTGCAAGCTTTCCAGGTATCTATTTTTATTTCAACGGCGTCTTTTTTATGAATAATGGAATAGTATATACCATTAGTAGTAACATTAACTTAATGAAATGTGAACACATCATTGGATTAATTGGAAATATTGAAACACTGTATTACAGCTCCAGTTCTCTACGATTGTCTGCATGTTATTAATTCGATACCAACTAACTTTTAATTATAACTAGCAATTTGCTAGTAATTATAATATAATTAAAGATAATAGAGGCTATTAATTGTTCAACCGTTATTCGTTAATGAAAACAGTGACAGATACACACATACATAATACAAATAGATAAGTTTAAGTTAGAAAACTATAAAAGGAACCCTGAAATGTAGTGTCATCACATCACATCATGCTTGACTGAATTATTTTCCGAGCATATGATTAAAATATATTTTTGGTAGCAACATTACCACAGTACAGTAATGCGTAACAGGTACCTATAGATAGAAGTAGGCCTATTTATTTATTTCGCAATATACGCAGATACGCGCCCCACTTTGTTAAAACCACGTATAATGTAGGTCAAGTTAACATAAGGAGTAGAATTAACATTGTTATTGGGTATTACGTTTATGTAAACATAAAACATATTGTAAATATCAGAAATGTAGGTACGTGTGCAGATGTATATTATTACTGTATGTTATACATATACAACCACAACAAAGATTATTATTGTTCAGTTACAAAGAGATTAACAATGATTTAACCTCATTAAAGCAACATATATTTTAGGATCGGAACATTCAGATCACATCAATATCGTCAAAAGCCATTATAATAATGCCATTCTCTGAAATCGAGGGAGGATCGATGGTCATTTTGAATTTATGGACAAACATTATTTTGACAAATACCGTGCAAAAAAAGTACTATTATGTATTCTGTGGTAGAATCGAAATTACAATAAAGCAATTATTGACGAACCAATTGCATATGAAACAGTAAATTTATCGATGTCCTAAATTGTAACAAGTGATAATATGAACTCATCTGTTTTTTAAAGTAAGATAGTGCGTGTGTCGCTGTCGAGCGATGCCATGGATATGTTCTATTCTAATCTAAGCATAACATTGCGTGTCGGGTGTTTTGTCCGGACACAATGGGACAGATTTCAGTTGTGTAACCAACTAGTTTCCTAGAACACATAATGAATTCATTAACGGGGCTTATGTAGTCAGACGAACGAACTTGGGATGATTTTCACAATATTTTTACATATTATTTTCATAATTAATGTGCCTACCATAAATTATTTTCAATTCGACAGGTAAACTCATCGAAACCAATTTCATTTTAGTTTTCGAAACTTTTTCAAAAACTTTCAATCCCACTGATGAGACCAAAGCGGTAGTTAACGCTCGTTTCCTAAACATAAAGAATTCATTAACATGCCGGTGCTAGCCGTACGAAATGTGAGTACTAATGGCATCAAATTTGTTTACAGCTGTGTTGATTGCATACGCAACGATCGTAAGCGAGACGTTAACGACTCTTGGTACCTAGGAAGAGGCGTGTCTGGGCAATTAACTTCTTAACAACATGTTCGGTGTAAAGAAAACCAATATTATTGATGAGGAAGACAATTATACTATTAATATTGCTGATGAGAAAGTTCGAATGTTTGTTATTCAGTCACGAATAAACGCGATTGAAACTCTGGGACAGAGATAAAATCTTGGTAATAAAACTGCTCATTTCACTCATTTGTAGTGACAAATGACAATAGAAAGGGAAAACGAAAACTTGTACATCTATAACTGAAATCTGTAAAAAAACTAAAACAAGTTATTAGATGTTCTATAAAAAATCGAAATAAAAACAGCATTAAACCTTACATTACAAGCACAGTCCAACCGTCGAAAATATTCATCACAAAAACAATGAAGAACAAAGACGAGACCGAAATGCTGATATAACTGCAGCAGTTTTGCATGAACTTGAGAAGGACAAAATACCTGTGATTTACTTAAAAAGCATTGATATGCAGTCGGGTGCCCCGTCGGTCGCCGTCAGTAGCGTCCTCTCGACGAGTCGTAAGTTTTTTGACATCCTCCCTAAGACGTGTTAACTCGTCGAGTAAGATGGGGAAAAAATGGAGACGCCGCAGATGCGGCTTGAATGTTGAACGACTCCCGAAATTATATTTGCCGATAAGATAAATAAAAAAAGGTAGAGCGAGATGTATTTCGTCGTTCACTTAAGGATTGGCGAGATACAAAAAGAATTACATAGGTAATGAAACGTAAACAGAATAAATACAGAATTGGATTACCATTTTATTATTCACAGCGATCCTTTCCTTTTTAAAAGGTTGAAACTCTACACTGCCGTTTGCTACGGTCGATTTAAAAATATTAAGATTGAAAAGCAGCCGAAACCCAGACACTTTCCAAGATCAAAAGCTCAATAACGTCCGTCCCAATGGGGCTCCGTCCCGACTGAAACCAAGGTACCCAAACGTTCCAACGGTTTCATCGGATACACAGCCTTTTATATGTCCGAACAAAGCCGTGAGCCGGGCCTACTCACTCATTACTAAAATTCTCCGCAAACGGAGGAAGGAATTACAATTATTTACCCCGAACGGTTGTCGAGCTCCTGGCGTATGGGCTATAATTTCCTGAAATATTTACATAACTGCGAAAGCTCACGGAGTTTAAAGAGGGTCGTAATCAGTACACCACACCACCGCGCAGAAACTCCGGCCACTATTTTACCCTCGCGTTCGTTGCGGTCAAGGTCTTGGCCTTTACGCAAACACCGTTTAGGAACCATTCGATAGAAACATTATGGCTCACGATAAAGTATAATGAAATATTTGACACGAACGACTACGTGAAGGCTGCAGAGCCAACGATTTGGTAGTAGGTACTTATTGATTTAACATTTTAGAATTAGGTCAGGTCTAGGCCCATTTTTGACATAGATTACTAAAAAACATAGACGTTATTTATTAGGATGTAAAGATTTATCAAATCCTGCCGATGCCGCAATCAGAAGAATTATGAAAGTCCTATCACATCGAACAAAACCAAGTAAAGTAATTCAGAAACCGAAGTCGAGACTTAATTTAGGACTGACTGAATATGAAGCCAATCTATTTATTGATTATACCATAAAGACGATTGATTATAAAGTTACGCATGGCATACTTTAATTTACTAAATTACGCTCTCTTTTGGTTTATCTATTGTATACTTTAACCTAATTGTTTTCCTTATACATAACAATATTCAATAAAATCGAGCCTAAGTAATTAGAAGACAATTATCTTTATTTGGAACAATTTAGGATGGTTATTTTATTCTCCGAATTTTGCCAATATCAGAGAGGGCAAACAGACTATTTCAATAAATGGAGCTAGCAATTAATAGGGCTATACGAGTGGAGAATAAATAAAGAAACAATAACGAAAATGATTACTGCCGAAATGAGATCCCGATTCCCGATAGCTATTATTTACTGTTATCCATTAACTTTGTTTAACATCCAAAGTTAATAGCCAAAATGAAATATTCCGAAAACAAAACCCCCGAGGTTGTTTGTAAATTTTTAATTTTCTGCTCGCTGAGCAGTAATCGGAAGCACTGTTGGCTGTTAAAAAATATCCTATTAAAAATACGCAATGGGGTTGTCATGATCAAAACCCTTTTCTTAATTCAAAACATGAAAACAGTTTTTTATCTAAACCGGAGTTAGTTACGCGCTTCGATGAGTTGTAGATAAAGATTTATGAATTGCTTGCAATGTTTTTTCATTTTCCTTTTCTATTATAATTTTGACCCTCTAGATATTTGAAATTAACTAATTCTATTTACAGAGCTTTATCTTAATCTTTTCAGCTACCTTCATTGAAATTTAATTCTATATAACCCTCTATAGTATTTTAACTCTTATTATTGCATTCATTTACATTTTAAAATATCCTAGGGATTTCGTAACATTTCTTAAATGTGCAGTGTATCCGTGATTAATTTTCATAAAATAAAAACACTTCTTAAAGGTTACTTCAAAATGTAACTCATTCTTATCTAGCAATTTGATGTGTTGATAGCAATGAGTAAAGTCTATTCCCTTCAGGCGGTTCAATGCAAGTTGTAGACTCATTCTGGAGCCTTTGTCCGTCAGTCACCAACATAATATTGCAATCTATCGCAGCAAAGCCTTTAAGCCAATACTGTGTTAGACATTTGCTATGCAAAATTGACTCTATTGTCAAGGCACAAAGCTCTGGATTCTATTGTATGTGAAATGGAAGTTCTCTCGCTGCTACATTTACAGATAAGTAAAAGTTTAAAATGTATGGATGGCTGTTTATGTAAGTTCACAGTAAGTATATTATACACAATGATACTTTATTTTCAACTTTCTAAGCAAAAAATAAGATGATGGGACAGAGAAAATCGATTACACATTCTACAGAAGCTCTACGAACAATCGATTCATTTAATTTGATTGCTTAAAACAGTTAATTATATTAGTATCGTTTGTATAAAGACGTTATTGAAATAAATAACGGCTCTTGCAATTTTTTACGATAGGTTATAGTTTGCGGCGCATTTTACGAGATAATTAAGAACTACTTATCTGTAATGTTCGTATAATTCACTCATTGTTGATACATTTGGCCGTAAGCCATCTTTACTCAAATAAAATGGATCACAATCGGGATTCTTTTAAACCGCTTATACCTACACAAATCAGATATGAGATACCTAAGCAATGAACTGAACGAAATTATGCTGATGGAGATTTGTATGTTTTTAAGTTAATATTTAGTAATAAAAAATTCAGTCCCTATTTAAATTATTAACGCTTCTAATATAGGTAACACGATTGGAATAATGCTGAAGCCAAATCCGTCCTATTAAAGTGTGGGACGATAATAAATGACTCAATCGAAGATGCCGCTGACATCGTAGTAAAACATCGGTGTTAAAATTATCACCAAATGCAGCAAGAGCATCGGACCCGACAAGCACTTAAGCACCACTGGTGAAAATAATGCAGCACCTACTAAACCATAACTCAGTAATAAAAATTATAAGCGCTCATAAAACGTGACCAATATCCGTATCCTGCTCGAAGGCATATAAGGACCACTTATAAATCGCATTTAAAATAAAAAAATATGAGTGATCGTTTGCTTTTTAGTTTTATGTTTTTAAGGAGATAAAAACATAACGAAAACAGACCATCTGAACTCAGAATTACGGTACTAATAGGGATGGAAGTATACTATGAGGAAAAGGAAATATAGAACATTGGGGCACATATGTCTTTTAAAATATTCCAACCAATTTATTGAAGTATATCAAATAATATCAGGAAAGAGTGATTTGTATTCTTTTATTATTTTCGTTTAAGTATAACCAACAATACACAAATTAGCTAAAAAAAACTATTTTTGTAATTATTCAAATAATAATCTTTATCTAATCCACAATTCTTAATCAATAATGCCAAAAGATATTTTGTAGAGGAAATAAATAATATTATTTATTTAGATAAGTGCTCTATATAAAAAAACAATCTGTTATAGGTAAAGAGGTAATTATTATTATTGTAATAATAATAATAATAAAAACACTTTATTGCACACTAAGACAGGACATATTACAAAGAAAAACAATAAACAGAGAAAGCACACAAAAGGCGGCCTTATTGCTAAATAGCAATTTCTTCCAGGCAATTCATACTCATTATAAGTATTCAAATCATACTGAATAATTCGCCTAATAATTTATGATCAATTAAATTAAAGTAGGTAAATAAACCTACGATGAGTCATAAACTAGAAATACTGTATATTAATCAAACTAAGTAAATGTAAACAGTTTTCACAGTTCATGCTTTAATTTTCACTTTTCCATGTCAGTTGGCAGTTTAATTTAATTAAGCTGTTTGATTGATTACCACAAGATATTATCGCAGATTTGAGGAAGTAAATCCTATAACTTTACTTTTAATACAGTTAAATTCACCCTTTCGGAAAATTTCATAAAGATCGTTCATAGGACAAGCATTTCTAGTAAATATATCTCAATTTAAAACACATGTTACTGAAAACTTGATGATCACAGTCACAGCAGAGATTGATAAAAGTTAAATAAATATAATTCTACAAACACCCACAGGTGTTGCAGAAAAGCTTATAATTGTTTTTTATCTAAATCGATCTTGTTTACTTCACCAAGCGAAATTAATTCCGCCCATTCTTCATTAATCGCAAGCGGGTACACATAGCTACAACATATAATATAAGCCTGTGATAAGTTGGACTAGCATAATGGCGCGTAATCACGCATGCCTCAACATCAAAGGCTACCATCGCCCCATATATCTGCAGCTTGGACGGGTTACCCGATACTGTAGGCAACAAACCCGACATATATTATAGTTAAACCCAAGAGAAGTATTTACACTACATCAGAAGTGGATGATATTAGTGTTGCAAACATTATACAATGTGTTACAAAACAACCCCTAAGCCGATTATGATAGATAAGGACCATCACACTGAACAACTTTTACTATGGGACCAACATGAAACAATGTGATCAACATTCTAAGAGATATACTCTCTGGATGGCCATCATCAGATTACAGCTAGGTCAATCCTTGGCGGAGAACTAAGACTTCAATGTTACCTCATTTGTAAGAAAATCGACTGATGTCCTTAATTATATGGCCACCACCATATGTGGGTGAAAACTGTTCGAAGTTTTTTGTTAACTATGCAAAGTAAAAAAAAATCTGAGACATAATCGATACAAGATTTGCATCAATACCTTTGTCCATGTCCATCAGCCATTTTTGATGTCCCCACTGCTGGGGCACAGGCCTTCCTTATGGGTGGTAAGGAGGATGGGCCATAACCCACCACGCGGGCCCAATGCGGATTGGTGGGTGTTAACGACTGCAAATGCAGCCAGGACCAACGGCTTAACATGCCTTCCGAAGCACGGAGGAGCTCGAGATAATAAATTTTTGGTCACCCATCCCATGACCGACCCTTGCGAACGTTGCTTAACTTCCGCAATCGCTGGGCCAGGCGCTAAACCACTGCGCCACCGAGCTCCTTACAATCATCTCCTTACAATCTCCATCAATACCTATTAGGTACCTAATACAGGTCAAAGCCCAAACTTTTTTACAAAAGATTGATGGAATACTTTTGTAAGTACAGACAGACAAACAAACAAACAAACACCGGACTGATGTAAGAAGTTTAGTCCACCTACCTATATTTTAAAATTATTTCCATTATCGGTCAATTAGGTAATCTCAATAATGAGCTTATGATAGTTTGTTTAAAACAAACAACATATAATGAATTAATCCGTGTTCATAAAAACCTAGATGTCTTCAATAAAAAATTCTCACTTTATAAAAAATCTGTTTCCGAGCTTCTTAAGACAGAAACATCTTATGTAGTTACATCTAAAGTTATTCTTAAAATGTTCTTTTTTTCTGTAGTGTTAATTTTTGTATTTTTTTTAATGTTTGCGTAAGTTTATAATTATTGTGCATGCTGTGTACGCTAATTTTGGATTACTGTCTTGTTTTATCCTTCAGTATAGTTTATAAATTCTTGTAATGACTTCAATCTGTAAGTGTACCCACAATAAATAAATAAATAAAACAATACATGTATAGCTGGAGCAGCTCACAAGAGTGCTATGGAAGAGTGTTTATCCATAAACAATAACTTTGGGAATAACACAAGCATAACAGCTCCTTGATCATATGGCAGTGATGTATCGACAGCTGTTACAATACTTTCAGATCTGACACACGTGTAACGTTTACTGGTTGAAGGATATGTTTGGATAGATTTGGATCCAGACAGTGCTATTTCATAACAACTTTGATCTGTCTATTTGTTTACCATATATTTATTCACTTATTTTTGAAATAGTTGAACCAGCCAGATGTTTATAGGTCAGATCAAAAGGTCTTCTAACATTTGTGCAAACTAAATACAATATAGGTGCTTAAATGTATAACTGTATTTACTAACCTATGGATCTTTGTTGTCTGCAATAAATGAATTCTAATTGAATAAAATTAAATGAGAAAACCGTCAAAAGTGTTAAGCCTCTTGAAATAGGTACGCAAACATACATAGGAGTTGTACTAGGAAAAACAATATCGAAACTAAATGTGAATCTTTAAAAACGTGCTAATAATAAGCTTAAATACTCTGGCTTAACAACGCGAGTAGTCAGCATCAAAGCATCGACAGCATCCCCTTTAAAGCTTATTTTTCAGAGCTTATAAACATGCACAGGAAAAAACAAGCTATTGGTTATAAATTATTTTCTACTCCCCGTATATTAATATTTATTAATATATTTAATATTTATTTATTTCCCAGCATAATGGAAGTCTATTCACACTTTTATATACTCCCCGTACTTATATAAAAGTGTGAAAGCTATTTTAACTTTCCTTTCAGTCACAAAAAGTAAAATCTCATTCGATACCGTTCAAAGAAACGTATCCGATCCGAGTGAGGGCTTGGAACTTAGAACCGATAGTTTTAAGAACGTCTCTTTAACCCGATCTATAGTCGTCGCAGTAACTAGTACTGAGACATCGGTACTAAGAAAGTGCAATATACTTTTCCCTTACTATTATGTTTTTGAAAATGCTACAAAGCCTTTTCTGGCGCACTTCTATATTATTATGTGGTAGATATGTTCTAGTTTGTCCAAATCACTCGACCTAATTACATCTTAATCTAGCTAATGTAATTGGTAAGTAAAGTAATCATGGTATCAAATTAAGCCTCGAACCAAATAAAGCTGTGTCCAGTAGGGGCGAATAGCGGGCCATTTATCAAACCGAGTTATAAACAATGCAAACATCAAGTCGCATTAGGTATGATTTATTTCAGCGGCGAATTGTCGCGGAAGTTTTGAGGAATGATGGCGTTTTCCCGACTTAGTTAACACGATCATTATTACTTTACAACTTTTGCGAAGTCGAGTGACGAGTTTGCTTTGATTGTAAAAACGTTTTTGATTGTTGGCTAACTAGATTGTTTTTCGGGTTCGCTTCCTCTTAGAGCAGAATAGGTCAAGTAAGATGCATGACTACATAAAAAAGTTATCAGTGGGTGACTATGACTACCCATGTACATGTAGCCGCACTTTTTATGAAAACTATATTTGCATGTTGTGCATGGTTGTAATTGAGGTACAAATTTACACTTTTGTTTTGTTTTTGAATTATTTTTATTTGTACTGCTTGGTTTGTATCTTGTAACTGTGCCAAAGAAAAATAAAATAAAATAAAAAATAAAATAAATGTAAATCTGTGCGATGTATGTACATCATAAATTTAAACATTCTCCCAAAATCTGCACTAACAAACCTAAATGCTCATTAAATATGCAAAACAGACACTTAAAAATTAGGTACACATTACCAGACGGAATTGTGAGATCTCGACTCCCAAAATACTAGATAATTTTAATTTCCCAGACGCAAATGGCAGTTACAACGGCATACACATATGTCATTAAGTTCACAGCGGAAGCTACACGCGTGACGTCTCCGTCTCCTGTCTGAATGTCCCAAGGACGTGACCTGCCTCGCAATGTGCCACTAAGAACCCTAATGTGCCACGGGCTCCACGCGTGATAGGAAGCCTCGAGGTGGTCCCACGCCAATAACCAATTCATATCCGACATCACGCACCCAAAATATTAACACAAGCTTAAAAATGACAGCGACAATCTTAACGCATTAAACGAGAAGTTCATACATAAAAATCATTTTAATGCATGCAAGATAAACGAGTTAACGGCGTCTGTTACAACACTGACATACGACTCCCTCAGATTTTTTTCCGACAAAAATATATTCAATTATAGAATCGAGTCTCGTTAAGCTGAGCGGATAACATAAATCTCACAGGCTCCACGTCATTTCACGGCCGATACTTACGAATTACGATCATTAAGCAATACGCTCGTTTATCAGTATATGAAAAGCGATTACTTAATACGTCTAAAATATCGTATTCTATCGCGTGAGCCCGTATCATATCAAGTAACGATAAATTGTCTGATCAGTAAATCAGATACTAACGAGTCATCTGAATGTTTAACCTCTCCAACAATCGAATCCACTTGATCGCTTACGTAACGTGACACCACAACAATTATAACGACTCGTTTACCATTTCCCATTAGGACACATCAAACGCGTGGTGTATCGTCGCTTTAATTGGTAAAGTTTGAAAACATGGTACATTTCGTTGTTTACGTCCGGTGGGCGTTGAATAATTGTGACTTCCTCACTTATAGATTATTATAATCGAAAACGTGCGGCATCGATGGAATAGCTGTAATTTTTTTTCGATCCGTGGGAAAGAAATGTCGTCGCAAGTCGCTGCGGGCTCGCGCAACGGGTGCCGGTGATGGCTTATGGAACGCAGAACTTAATCTTTAACTAGGGACCGGTTGGACCTGTCATCATTACTCTTTACCGAAGCTAATAGAAAACGAAACGGCGTGCGCGCTCCTGATTAACTTTATTGCATTTTTACACGCCATGTTTATGGTAAACACGAGACGGGTCCCCTTGAACTTGCTTCGGAATTGAAATGTACTAACTTAATTACACTACGTTTCGTTTAATGCTAGTTGTAATATAGGTTTTTTTTATTAAAACTCGATTATATGTCAGAGATTAATTGAAAATATTATAAATTCACAGATTTACGTTTTAACTCCTTGATATCGACTGAAAAGGTTTTTATGCTTAACATGTTTTTTTTTCAGATCCATGTTTTCATCTTTTCATTTCTTCGAGATATACTTGATCGAAGTTCCATTGGCACGGACCCGAAGCACGTGTGAACCGTGTGAAGCACACAGAACTCCACCGCACAAGTTAGATTATAAATATCGACACTTTCAGGAAGTCGTTAATAACAATCTGGCCCACGCTAGCCACGAGAATACGAGCCAAGTTTAGTAACTAGCGGTTTAGCATACTAGTGCCAGAAACTGACTTATTTTGATAACAACGCAAATATCTTTGATATCCCTACTCTACGCGAACTCCTACATTTCGAATGTTTTATTTCCGCATCTTTGCATAGTAGATATGACAAACACCAATAAATTCGCAATAAACAGTCGTATCCATGTAATGAAACAGAAGAGAAAATACACATCATACTGCATAAAATATAATGAAAATAATACAAACAAAAAAGGTAATAAAACTAAACAGGCAAATAAAGCATAATTTAGTTGTACACCAATAGTAATAAACTTAAGATAACAGCTATCTTTAGCCTCCGAATTCAGCTGAACTATCTTTGGATTTATCCAAGCATCAAAAATATTAATGGCCAATTTCTATTCGAAACCGCTGGAGTATCAAACTTTCAGATGAAATGCTGATGTCGACTCGTTTGTTTTCCCAACTGCTCGTAGTAGAAAATAGCACGATAAGGTAGTACCTATTATTTTTTCAGCAAAAGCGACGCCTGTCAAGGACGATACAAGCGTAAAAGCGCACCCTATTTTATTAACCGACTTCATCAAAAGGAGGAGGTTCTCAATTCGATTGTATGTTTTTTTTTTTTTTTTTTTTTTTATCGTTGTTCGCGCGTATCTTCGACATTTATGGACCGATTTAGATAATTCTTTTTTTGTTCGATTGAGTTTTCTTGCGAAATGGTCCCATTTTTTTTTTTTCAAATCGGTTCAGTAGTTTACAAGTAATCCTGAAAATACTATGATATTAAATTAACAAACTTGACAATTTTGTTATTTATGAACCGAATTAGATGATTTTTTTTTTGGGGAAGGGATACCTTTGTGTAGTCTTTTTAACCGACTTCAAAAAAAGGAGGTATTCACTTTGTATGTATGTATGTTTCTCCGCGATTATCTCACGTTTGGCTGAGCCGATTTTTCTACCTAAATACAGAACCTACACTACCTAATACAGAAGGTACTTACTTACACTAAAAATAAAAAAATTAAAAAATTGTTTAAAAAAACAAAAAACCGACTTCAAAAAACCTGCTGGAGTACATCTTCCTTTTTTTATTCTAAAAGCCCCACCCGACTTCAATTGACGTGTTTTATTATAACAATGATAATGCGTATCTAATGATTTGTATATTATTTCTTGCTTTTTAGAGGTAGGTTTTTTGAAGTCGGTTTTTTTGAATAACGATAGGAAAGCATTCGGAACTAATATCAAACGGGCTGCCGCCCTGTGGATGACGTTAGAACTGTGATACATGATTTATTATTCGACTGGTATTTGTGGATGTTTACGTCAGAAACGTGAAGTGACGTGGAACAAAGAAACCAAGTTGAGCAAACAGTTTCCAAAATGTTGGGAATGTTTTCAGGCAAACAGATATTATCATCAAGGAAACATAAAATTATATAAGAATAGGTTGTGCTGTATGTATGTAATGTCAGAGTGGGTTCATTAAGAAAGAACTACAATTTAGCAATGCCTGCCTTTAATTAATAATTTAACACCGTTAATTTTTAAGTATAATATCTAAAAATAAAAAGGGGATTTCAGACTACGTGAATGAAACAACTTTCACTATGGGGCCAACCACGGAATCGCGAAAAAAAATCAGCTATTCCATACATTTTAGTCGAGTCGATGTTGCACTTTTCAATTTTTTCAAAATTCCGGCGTTGGCCCATAGTAAAAGTTGTTCATTCACGTGGTCTGAAATCCCCATTTCATTTTAGATTATACTGTATAATGTGTCCTACAATAGCAAAGAATACTAGCCTATAAAATGCCTGGGAGCTATATTTACGAACGGAAAATTTATAAGTCAAATAAGTCGAAGAAAAGAAATAGAAAAGTAGAAGTTTGAAAAATAGAGGTATTAACCTAAATTGTACTAGCTTCCAATTAATAGCAAAATCCTAATTAATATTCTGCATCACGTCGAAGACAGTTTAAATTAGTACGACTAAGCACTTTAGTGGGTGTCTAAAGTGGGGAAGCCCAAAGGTCCCGAGTGTACAACTAACCCAAGGTATATTTTTCCACACAAACACAATAAACCGCTCAAAGAAAAAATATTTTCTTGGCCTATTTCAGGCGCTGAACTATATATGTATTGGTAAAAATGATGAATTTATAAATTCACTTGACATTCAACATAAATTTGATATAGATAAAGTAGATAACAACTGATAATAAAGACAAAACTCTAGACTAGAAAATATATAATACTTAATCTAAAATCAATATCCGGCGATCCGTTTGCTCTTGTTAAAAATGTTTCACAGGTTTTTATAACTTTTTCAGATAAGTAAACCGCTAACGTACGGCCAATGTAAAAAAATGTTCGGATCAAAAGCTCTGGACTTTAAGTGGGTCCTGTTAGGGAAGTTGAACACTGCAAAAAGGTAAGCCACTTTTTTATTGCGAACATGTGTCTATTGCGGGACACACGTTTATGTAATAGCACCTCATCTGATATTTCTGCGATAAGTATGCGAAACCATCCTTTTTAGGGTTCCGTAGCCTAAATGGCAAAAACGGAACCCTTATAGATTCGTCATGTCTGACTGTCTGTATGTCCGTCCGTATGTCACAGCCACTTTATTCCGAAGTATTAAGATTACACAGTTGAAACTTAGTAGGTAGAGTATTCTGTTAACCGCTTAACGATTTTAACACAAAAATAAAAAAATAAAAGATTAAGGAGGGGGCTCCCCATACATGGAACTGAAACTGAAAAAAAAATATTCTTCATACCAATACGTGCGGGGTGTCTATAGATAGGTCTTTAAAAATGATATTCACTGCCAAAGTGGTAAAATGTGTGTCCCCCCCCCCTCTAACTTTTGAAAAACTTGTGAAAAATCTAAAAAAAAATATATACTATAGACCTTAATAAACACTTTCAACGAAAATTGGTTCGAACGAGATAAAGTACCTAATTAGTTTTGAGATATAGCACATTTTCCTAAACCGTAAATATAACTTTGTAATTCATACCAACACAAAAAACAAAGTTATTTTTGCAGACGAAAAATTATAGTGGTATGAGGTAACTACGGAACCCTATGGCGCGTGGCTCGACACGCATTTGGCCGGTTTTTTTATATGCCTGAGAAAACGCCTTTACGCGGTTCCCCGCCCGCAGGTGAGCGGGAGCGGGGCATATGGGACTACGCGAAACCATCCCTGCCATTTGGGAACTTGAAGATAATGTAAAGGTAAGAAAAGTAATAATTTATTTCGTTTATCACTTGACATGTAGGTTTTTTATCTTTCTTTATCTAAAATGTATGGTTGGTTACTTTTGAAAACTGGCAATTATGGAACTATAGGGAATTGTATTAATTAGTACTAAACATAGAAAGTTGAACTGCTAGAACATTACACTAGTATTTAATAGTATTTATTGATTTTTTTATGTGGCAATCCGAATAATAATAATATGAATATAATGGTTAATAAATCAATATGTTTAAATTAAGTATATATATTTTTTTCTATTTCTATTCTACATCACCGATTTTTATTTTAGTTAGCAATTTGTAAATGGGCATCCTTCTTTGGTTGCAGTCGACATTTGTTTCGTTTGAGGCAACGGTCATAAAATTTAGCGAAAAACTGGTCGCAAGCTTACATTATCATTTTTCCCACCAAAGAAATTCATTATGCACAAAAATTGTGTCGACCCAATGGTGCTATATCCGAGAAGAGTCGCGGATTAGGAGGTGCCATTACATAAATGCGTGCCCGCGAAGTTGACACATAGCGGTGATAAAACAAAAAGTGGTTTACATTTTAGTAGTGCCCACAGAGTGCCCTACTCCCACAATAGGACCCACTTAAGTACGGTCCGCCGCTTTCATGCCAGAACGAATTTTCCTGTCGTAATAAGCATCCGCGCCCAAACAAAGACGTTTTTCCTTTGACCGACCGGAAACATTACACTCAAATTATGTATTTTAAGTCGGGGTTGTAAAAAAATTACAATAGAATAAAAGGAACTCTTTGTCTTCGGTATAAAACGATAAACGAGCGCCTTTTGATGGCGCTCCTCACAATTATTGTAGCTCTATTAAAAAATACTTGGCGTTAATTGCAATCATTCAGCGAAATATTTTTCAGAGCGGATGCGCTGAAAAACATTTTAAGATTAAGGCGAGGCCAGTTCACGATCTGATGAAAAGTCTGATTTTTGAACATCCAATGTGAAGAACTGATGTAAAATTCTACTTCACAAAAATTACTGTAGACTGAAAAAGTAACAAAGAAGCAAATTAACCGAACCGAATATTAAAAACAAAGCATGGTAACTCTGTAAAAAAATCCTGAATAACACCATAAAAACTTATAAAAATAAATTTCAAATCGTCAGATTTCGTAATTTTCAACGACAGTGATATGATTTTTTATGCAAAAAGGATAGCTTTTTTATCGATCCAACACAATAACCGAGTACATTTTTAATAAATGATCCAGTATGTCAGAAATCAATAAAAATGTACTAAAATTCGTCAAATTTCTGGCGAAGCGTCAATTAAAGTTATGCAATATTCAACCTTATTTTAAAGACATAGTGAAAGAGTAAATTTCGTGAACTGGCCTCGCCTTAAAAGACAACTGGAATTTCACGAGCACGTATAGAATGAACGCGTCGCGGGCAGTCAAATCTCTGGGGAGCTTTTTTGTGTCAAACCTTATTATAGGTACGTGGAGCTGACACGGCGGCGGCGGCGGCATTCGTAGATATACTGCAGTTATGTGGGGAGGGTCAACACAGAGCGGCGTTGATGACACGTCCAAAGTGGAAACATTAGTTTAGACGCAAAGAGATCGTTAGGGGGCGACTCTCATGGGGCCCATAAGCGATCTCCGTTTGTTGGTACACGCTAAATTTTTCACGCACATAATACCCGTAAACGTCTCCCCGACGCCGACGCCTAACGGCCGAATGTTTCGTAAACAAATGACTTGAACTTTACGAGTGGTGTCGCCAGTGTTTATACACGAATAACGCGACGGAGAAAATAAAACTGGGCAGTAACACACAACTAGCATATGCCACTCTGCACCCAGGCTGCGCTCGTACTTAAATCGGCCACAATCCTAACTATTGGTTTGAAAAACAAACAAAAAAGAACTGGATTGGTAGCGAAGAAACGTTAAGGGCTACCAAAACCCCGAGTAACAATCAAATGACATTAGTAAAATCAACTATTGTTTGTTGGTATCGGTGGATCGATCAGATCCACCGATACCAACAAACAATAGTTGATTTTGTTACCTTTTATATTAAACTCTTTGATTAATAATCATCAACAATATCGCTTAGTTCTAAAAATATAAAACTACAAGAATACCTACATTACCACCACCTACATTTGTGATAATTATTCCAACTGCTTATCTACAAGCAAAATCAATATGGTATGGAAGTTATTTAATTAACTGTATGTAAGTAAGTAACTGTAATTATATTAATTCAGAACATTATTTAAAACTTTCAATAACAATTATTTACACTTTAACGTTTGCCACTCAAAATAACCGTGACAAACACAAATATCAATAATTCCAAACCACTGATGAAACGAAAGCTATTTCAGTAACAAAGGGCAATAGAACTCAGATAGGCAATAATATTCATAGGCATCATCAATATGGTAGCACTTGAGGGATGCGGAGGTTCCACTTTAGAGCGTCATTTCGCGAGACATTAATTTAACGAGTTCATATCCACTATTCGTAGGCAACCCTATTTGTTAGTCCGCCATCGCTAGCGCGTCGGAAACACATGCCGCCGACCCGCCCCCAACCAAAACAATTAGATCATTGCCGCCAGAATCTTTCGACACTTCCTAACATAAAACTACTGGGGCAACTAATTGGGACCATATACATATTAAATGACGAATAAAAAAACTTACATCGAACGTTTTCGACAGTACAAAACTATTTTCTAGAATAGATGACCTAGTTCACACTGTAGTGGTTGAGATTATAGCTAGGACACGAGCGTAACAATCTGTAGGTTTCCATTGTGGAAATCACCAGCGTAACCAAATGATTTACTTGAATCGGCCGGCCGAGCGTTATATTGAAACGGATAGAGGCAAATCCGGGAGAGATGTCGGAGGAGGGAAGCGGACAAATAAATTAACCGCACACATCCCGAGTGAAAACGCACAAACCAAAGCTTGGGACCAACAATATTAGAAACACCACGACGCATGAGCGGTTACTTGTATTACACACTGAAGTCTAATAGAGCTCGGAATGTGGAGTATGCAAATAATCACATACAGTAATTAGAACATAAATTACAAGCGAAGATGGAATAAATCAGTCAAGGAACTGACTTTGACGGCACCAGCACAGAAGCAGAAATTAATTTACACCGTTTGGGAGGCAAACTAACGGGGTAATGTATATTAGATGACATTGCAACAACGAGCGACATAATTGAAAGTTTCAATGAACCGCAGACGACAAGTTCACGACCGGCCAAACCATTCATCAGTACTGAATTATGTACTGCATTGTGCAGACATGAGGATGCAGTTAATTTTGATCAAGGCTATAATAAGGATACAATATCAAATCGGAAAACTACTTTGAGGATTATAACTGGGAATGTTCTGGGTGAAATGGTTTACTGCGAACAAAGACATTACGTCAATAAAGAAACTAGTGAAGTTAAGGAAGTAAGCGTAAGAAACTAACGACATCATTTCGACTGCATCTCTAACGAGCGACCCTTTAATATCCCATTTGCTTACATACTATAATGTAGGAAAGGATACTAAAGGCTGGATTTTAATACAGCTGTAAACTTGGATTGTCTACTTTATAAATCACAATAGAGTGCTGGCTGGCACGCCCACTTGCAAATTTCCAATTCCGAAACAAACTTTATAGTGAAGTAATAAAACAAAGAACTGTTAACTACTTCTATATAATTGGAAGCTTTCGGTCCTGAACCAGGACAGGCCAGGACTCCTGAATAGTAATATATACCTACATTACACAATTAAAGAGATGTGCTGCCTTTGCTATTAAAATAGGTACTTTTGAAAACAACGTGATATAAAGTTACAAAGCTAAGTCACAACGAGGATAATAGCATTAGAAGCGTATTTATCGAGTTACAGAAGGGCACATCGTCTCTAAATACTCAAAAGATTCTATAAATATTGGTATAGGACGACAAAAACACGCAGACGCTGACGTGACAAATGGTAGAAATCGCATCGGCAGCGAGGACAGACCGATGAGTGGAAGGGCAAATTTCACGGTTCTCGTCATAGTTCGCAATTCATTCGAAACTGCGAGCTTGTAGATTTATATCGTCGGTAGATTGGTGGCGCGCCTCACGCGAGCCCCACACTGAAAGCAATTTCGGTATCGGTCGTAGCGACTCCCGCCCCGATTCCCGCCCGGGTGAATATAAACATCAGTTATCCCTACCCCTACCCCCGCGAGAGCGTACCGGTATCACTACAATGTAACTTTGATTTGTACCTCCAGAAGGAAGCGCTCTAACTAGAGCTTCAATAGATTCGAATCACGTAATGCAATAAAGAAATACCGGGAGGAAATATCAGTACTCTTATACTACACAGGAAGCCAGTAAGGGGTGTTTTACCATTCCCACGCGTCGAAAATTTCCGGATCGCTGTGATAATTATTAATGTTCGTCTAGCCATGCTAGACAATGCGTCAGCGAAGCCATTAGCTGCACAATTAGTGCAATTGTCGTTAATTTATCGCTCACAGTACCGTCAACCAGGCAGATGACCACACATGAATGTATGTATTGCTCCATTAAACTTTTACTGTCTAGCTAGAGTGTCCAGTCACTGAATAACTAATAAGTACTACACGTGTCCAGTGTCCTAAACGTACAAAATTTAATATCGCTAGTATCACTAATAGGGATCAATGAAGTATAATTTATGTTCATATAGTTTTTTTAAGAGGGAGCTCATATAAATGATAAAGGCTATTGAGACGCTGACTACGCCTTGTTTATGATATTTATGATTCTTATAACTTGTATTCAAATTACTTCCGAAGTCTGCTTCCAAAGTTATATTAAACCGAGATAATTAAAAAAACAATACAAATATTCCGGTGTCGAATCGAAGCACAGAATATAACTAACGGACGTAGTAACACCACAGTAAACTAAAATATTAGTTGTGGTAACACTAAAGAATTTATGTTCTTCCAAATTTTTTCATCTCTGCAAAGATTTACTTACACAAAACAAAAATAAGGTAAATATAAAACTATAAAAATGTAAGTACCTACTATGAACTTATAATTATGAAGAAATACAACTTTCATCTGCTCTGAATTCGGCATGATGAAATGAAAAATATAATACTCGTACAAACATCGCCGATCACTTTCGAAAACAATACTAATAAATAATGTAAGGGTGGCGCTGGCGATAGATAGAGATAGGGCAACTATTCAGAACAAGCGAACTATTTGAATCCAGCCGAATCTAATTAACCCAGTAAAATTGGATATTTCGAGAGAATCGGGTTGAGGAAGGCAAATGATAATACTTTAGTTGGATATACGGTATGGTATGAGTGTCGTGTGTCGCACCCTCGTTACACGGTCGCGACGCGAACTAATCACGCCCCACCATATGCTAGGCTTACTCATAAATCTGATTATTTACTATCCTCTTAGGAAAAGCTACAAAATGAACAAAGCCAGCCAGAACTTTACGGCCATGGAATGTTCCACATTTTATTGTTACACTTTATTGACAATTTAATGCTCGATAGTTTATTATAGTCTCGCAGAAAATAACAAACTAAAATAAGCCTACGTGAAGAAATGGTATATCGCTTAGTTTTCAATACTAAATCAATGTCGAATGTTAAACCTAGATTAGTATTAGATTTATATGTCAGTTTGTGTCGGAATCGAATTAATAGATCTACATAAGAGTCACGAACACGAATCTGAAAATATACACAATGTGATATTTTTAGAAGTGACGTAAAAAAAATGTTTAGTCTATTACAACGAAACAGCTCACTTTTAACATTTTTTGTATCGATTAAATAAATAATAAATAAATAAATAAAAATTTTATTGTCACAATTTTTTTACAAAAACAAAACTCTTGAAAACAATTTAGATTAAACCTTAATTTACAATTAAGATTTAAAACATCTGCACCCAAACTAGGAAACCTGTATCTCAGGTGCAGTGCTCTTTCTCTATACAATAACGCCAAACAGAAGGTTTAGCAACAGGTGATTGTTACATTAAAATAAACTGTGAAATAATGCCATATGCTAATAAAACTAAACTAGTGTAGTGTAGAATGAACCTCTCTTGGTGAGTAGAGTGTAAGTGAGTGAGTGTGTGTGGAGAGGGTGTGTGGTATTTAAAATATAATAAATATATAAAATAATCAAATAGGAATTATTTTAAGTGATTAATAAAGGATAACAAAGAAGCAAGTACCCCTTACAATACTATCTCAAAAATGGATTAAGGAAACAAAGCCGAAACAACTAGAAAAAAAACCCCGAATAGTTTCATTGGTACATGTAAAAGTTATTCGTTTAAAAAATATGATTATAATGTAAGAAATACCACAGAATACATCAACAATTTACAAAAGGAAGTAATAAGTTAAATCAATGTTTCAACACAATTGTTATCAATTAACGAATCAAACGTTTGATTAATCAGGAGATAATTAATTATCAAGTATTTAATATAAACAACTTTAAGAACTTACAAATAAGACTCATAATGGAAGTTGTACATTTATCAGTAAGACAACTGTTTTATGATTAAAGTCACCCTAAAGGGTCAGTTGACAACTATTGCAATGCAGGGTCAGCGACCGAATAATTCTCCAAGTTCTAGTTATTTGTTTATCAAACTATAAAGATATCTTGATGGCTGCGCTCCATACAAACTGTTGTAAGTATACCTACTTACATAATTATGAACCAGTTATACAACATTCGTAAGGACAAGGCAATATTTCATTTTTGTAATTAGGTATATCATTTGATATGACATTTTATCATTATGTTAGCAGAATAAAAAATTAAATAGTTTTAATCATTTCCAATATACATTTGAATTCTTAAATATGAATTTAAGTTAATTAGGATGTTAGGTATTGATAACTGAATTATTTACATAATATAAACTGAAGCCTGGACGCTAGCTCGATTCAATCTAACTATTAGTCTCTTCCCTATTAGACAGTAAATAGTCATAATCATAATATAATAGTAATTCGTGAATGTTGAAAATATATTGAATGAAATAGGTTGACTTTTAAAACCAAATAACTACATTGCTGAAATCGCAATTTCCAAATATGCTCAACATTGTAATTCATGAGAAAGAGTGACACGCCTGACGATGCAACCAAGGAGAACTAGAAGCGTGGCGTGACTGAATCGTGGAAACATAATGTAGAAAAAGAAACAATCTACGTCCATGCTATGAAATCGTGACGGTTTTTCAATAACCTTTACATTGCGACGGACGAAACACCAACGTACACGAAGCGTACAAGGAATGACAATGAAATAGCTACGAGTGATCTGAATAAAATTTGCGATTTAACTCATCAGAAATATTTGCATGCAGCTTTAGGTACGCAATGACGAGCGTTGTCACCATTGCCGCATGTCAGTTTGATTTCAAACCGACCGCAAACCACAGAGCCAGAATCACAGAAGGAGAGAATGATTTGATTTGTGGACTTTGCAGTTCATTAGTCTATCGAATTAGCAAATAAAATCACGCCTACACTGAGTAATGCTTCATTAATGGTTTGTAGTTTATTTAACCTTTGATTATTATGAATATTATGATAACCAATATCATTTTTAGTGACAAAACTATTATTATAACGGCTTTGATTATGTTATCTTTACCCGAGCGTTTACCACCCTAGTTGTCAATAAATACTTTGATTTATGGTTCAGGCCCATAACGATTTAATAAGAGATGGTTTATATCTTCTGGATCAGATTATTTAGACGTATAAGTAGGTGTCCGAAATTTAAACCTACTCTTACTGTAGTATCATCATTTTTTTCATCGTTCAGTTCCAATTTGTTTCCCAAAGACAATCTTCAGGCCCTCAGGAGCAGGTTACCAGATTCTCATTCACCAGATTCATTCCCATGCGTATAATCACGAAGGCAATGCTCGATAGTCGAGGCGACGAAGCGACAGATAGTTTCTAGTTAATTTACGATCGCGCGATAACCGCTACCGCCCATCGTCCGTGATAGATTGGCTTCGAGATACGAGACCGAACTCGTTAACTGCTCTCGCCCAATTGAAACTGAGAATTGTGACAAATATCTCGTCAGCGGTGACAGATCGTGATTAAGTTATGGAACAACTGTGACAAATAATTGAGAGACCCGAGTTTAAACATTATAACTTTGTATTTGACCTAGCTAGGTATCTCGTGGGTCAACCGTACCGTAGTCTACCATGACCGAACTGATGATTATAGTCATCTATCAAAACATAAATATAGATAATTATAACAAATAGCACGTCCAACACGAGATCTACCTGTATAATCAGAACCTGTAGGCTGTAGCAAAGAAGATAAAATTCAATTGAATGAACAAAGTGTATTTATTGATAATGAAATCGAATCTCGACTTTACACTCTATTGCTTCATGTAACTGACTAACCCTGAGTTCAATTAGCATAATGAGGTGATAATGATAAAGCGAGATCAACTAACGTTTGCATGCGCTAGGTAATTATAATATTATCTGCATTTATGACGCACACGATATCATCTAGATAAGTACAAATTAAACTTTTATAGAGTTAGTCCATATTTACTAAAACAACGATAGCAATCAATATGCATAACGATGCCATTCATATTAATGACATTGGTACAGATAAGGGGCATCGGTGTAAGTGTAACAATTGGCTGCGTGCACACACATGACGTCCTTCAATCTAGTCCGACAAGATCTTAATCTGACGTTTATCCAGCGTTTAGAAAGAATAACGCCTACTAGTAAGCTTCTTGCCTTTAAAGGGAGTGTTTACTTATAACGTCTGGAGGTATTAGTTCGTAAACAGAGAGCACAATGAGGCTAATCTCGATTTAAAGACTTGTCAAATAAGGGGAAGAGCCGACCTCCCGCCGGTTACCACGCGACTTGGGAGGTCCGCCGCCGTTGAAGACGAATTAATAGCTTACAAACTCACGGGCACACCTATCACCCCGTGAGAGCGTACGAAACAACACGTCTTATCCAAACTTTCAACAGCTTATCTCTCTGTTAGCTATGCATAAAATCAATTACGCGTCTGCTGCCTTAACAACACTCATACATCTCAGTATTGTCAGTATGGGAAAACTTAATGAATATTTTATTCAAGGGTGTGGAGCTGTGGAGTATTTGAATAGGTCGTTCCGCTGCCTCAAAGATCTTAAGAGGTGTCCATCCAAGTGAAATGACCCTTTGTGGCTTCACCACAAGTTGATGTATCTAATGAATATCAAAGTCGGTGGAATATTTTAATACTTCAGTGGGACTGCTTATGGCCATCCCATAAACAAACGCCGCGCCGCCGCCGTCGTTCAATCCAGTACAAGAAGGAATAAAAATACGATAGAATTAAAGCCTCCATAAAAACAGTATACTTAAACCAGGTATACCATACCAGGTAACCTAGGGCTTGCATTTCAAAAATATTGTAAATGCGAAAGTTTATGTGTTTTTGTCACCTCTTCACGCCTAAACGGCTGCACGGATTTGGATGAAATTTGGTACACCGTTATTTTATAACCTGGATTCAAACATATTATTTTTATCCTGGTCAAAGGTTCCTAGGGTCCACGTGGACAAAGATGCGAGCGGCCGCAAGTTATACAAATAAAATAGGTAGCATTATGTATACTAAACTATCTTGGCCTAGTAGGGACAACAGCATGACCAATTAACTACATTTTGTTAAAACATGTTTTAAATGTCCCTAATTTGTAAGTTTTTTGTAAACTTTTTTATGAAATAAATAATAATAATTATTATTATTAAGTATATTATTATAAACAGTACTAAAGTTTACAAATAAACAAACGGTTACATTACACGTGCAATAGTCACTTTGTTTATATGGATCAGGATTATAAACATCTTGTTTTATGACATTTATTATATACTTCCGATAACCATTCGGCCTTGACTACATAATAAGCACACGCAATCTTGGAACGCACAATGTTTATGTAATGAAAATGTTTATTTCTGAAGTAGGTTGTAGAGGCCAATTAATACTTCAAATGTTCATATTTTCTGAAGTGCCATAAACATTAAACAGAGAACACCAAGAAACTACGCGGAAGAAAGAAGCAAACAACAGCTAATTTATCGAAGTAACATTCTGAGAAAATTATACAGAGACGCTTGAAAATAAATTGTTAAAAGCGGCAATAAACGATATGACGTAGTACTTCCTTACTAACATAACATAAATCGCTTTGTTCGAGGACCAAACAGGAGAAAGGTGAAGGAACTATCTCCGAACTGAGATAAGAACTTATCATACAATCATCACAATCACAACTAACATTATTTTATCGTCATTTCGGAAGTGATATTGGAAAAAATATATGTACGATAACACTGAAGTGTTATCTTACTTATTTTACTAAAATAAAAGTGAGTAATATTTTTTATTGAAAGCACATTATTAATTTATGTGCGAAGCATCACAGCAGGCAGAAAACTAAAATACCTCACTTGCGCATCCCAACAAAATCGGTGCTCGTAAAGTTAGTATGTCTTGATCCATGACAAATAACATCATCAACACTCATATTTTCATAACCTTTCAGAAATTTGATATGAAAGAGAGGTGAATCAGGTGAAGTCGCATAGACGGTACTTCCTCCGTCAACTGAGAGTTACTCAGTTCAGTACGTATACAACCAATCTAGGTCTCTGAATAGTGAATAGGCACTCTCCGGGAAAGCGTGCTCCTTCCGACCCTATTGTCGAAGCCATCAGAAGGCCAACACGAGGTCGAAATGAGCTCGAATGTTATAAAAAATGCACAGAATAAAATATTACACTTGTAGAAGAGACATTGAAAAACTTGGCTTAAGAAACTTCGGCTGAAAGTATCTGTATAACATACAAAGTAGAGGTAGACACATAGGCAATCAAAATACATAATTATCAAGTACCAATTACGGCTTATAAGGATTCTTAGCAATTATGATATCTGCCTATACTATAACAATACACTCTTTTAATAATCTATTCATCGATTTATAGATAATTTTGTTATGAAGTTTTAGATTTAATTTATTATTGTTAGTATAATTTCTGTTATCATATCTTATGCTTATGACAGTTTCTTTTAACCGGCTGATGCGAATCAAAAATATAACGCAAACACTTTCACTATCACTTTTCGACAAAGTAAAAGTTTCGAACTTAATGGGTTCGACATTCACAAAAACATTCAACGTGAAACAAATTGTAACAAAGTACAACATAAAAAAGCTTTCTATTACTTCACAGAGACCTGAACTTTACTGAACAAGCAATAGGAAAAATCACAAATAAAAATGTTGCCAGGAAATTAACGTTGCGAGGAGCTTTCGACTTTTTGCTCAGATTGCGTAACTTTCATTGACAAAAACAAAACTAATCAAACAGCTTTGGCACTGATTGTAACCAAGTTAAATCAGGCGTGGAGCGTGCCATTGAGGCAAGATGTAAATGTCAGGAGGGGTATAAACAATGGACGGATTCATTTGAATATGATAGAGATCGATAGTTGTGTTATAACATTACTGGGAGTCAAGGGAATTAAGCTTTTTTTATATAGCTTGTAACTTTAATATTTTCCACCTTTCTTAAAGGAACCAAACTGATAAGTTCTAGGAACACTTCCACACAGAGTTTTCACTTTTGCTCACGATTTTCCTAATTTGTCTATGTGTGTAGATGATGCAAGAAAAAGTTAATATAAGTAAGAAGAAAGTGTAATATTTTATCGGGAATCTGATATAAACGAAAACTCATAACTGTAAAACACTTTGCCTGACTACTGAAGCGGATCGATGGATGAAACAAGCAAACCTTTAGGCCTTTGGTCAGACATAAAACCTCAATATTTATCCATTCATTAGAATAGCAGGCAAGTTAACAATGAAGCCATTAGCTGGTCGATTAAGGAATCACGCAATGGACACGTGCACTGGACCACCAGAATTCTCTATTTAGTCTGGTGTCATTACTGGGCTATAAATTTACGGTCACGCATAGTAGGTAGTAAAGGATAGATCTGACATATTAAATTGATCAACGCTACCAATTGTTTTATAGATACTGTTCGCAGGGTCGCCAACGTGTCGACGCCACGGATTATTAAACTTAATGTTTGGGCTCTGTATAACCCTTTGTGACACTGTTTATGACGTGGAACATGCCAATTTAGTGGCAGAACAAGATTGTACAGCTAGTACTTACTATCGTAAGAAACATTAAACTTTATTGCATAATGGTTTGGATCATACTCTAATTGAAGCATAAAGGAAATTCAAATACAGTCGAGATTAACTTTGATGTGACCGCTTTTATATTTAATCGATTTTGAATTTGGCAAAACCTGTCTATAATATAATAATTATAATTTTTTTAAAGGTTTTCAACCACTGACATTATTGACTAATCAAATCAAAATTCGTTTAGAACTAAATCAGCTATGCCCGTCACGTCGAACGCGTCTACATAATCCCAAGGGCTCCTGGACAATGGCGATGAGAAGCGTTTTGCATGTTTTAGGTACACGGTACACCGAATAGTTACTATTTGAAGGTTCAAGACATTTGCATGCCAAAAACGGACAACCCGTCACCGTCAAGTCCCAAGGACGAACGGCGCGGCGCCACCGCGCCACCCGCTGATGTAATCAAATGTGCGTACAACAATATGAATTTAAATTTGGGTTAGTTAAATTTCGGGCTGCCAATTGTTTGCCGAAAACATTTCAGACAATAGAATGTCGAAGCATTATCGCCGCGTACTTACTCAGTAGCATCATGGGAGCTTGCAGTTTGCACAGAATGTACTAACTTAAAATGTTTTCGCGGTAAATTGTTAGCGTTTCTAAACGGTCTGTGTAGGAAACTTTTGCTTAGTGACAGCGTGGTTTTGTTCTGCGTCGAGGATGAATTTGTTTAGCTGAACAAAGGGTACTCACTTCCAGCCGGTGGAGTATCTCGAAAAGAGCCATATTTCGTTGCTGTGCGGTCGAAAACAATGGCATCGTTTTCGCGCCCGTTGACAGTTGCACGGCCTCTGTAAGGAAAAAAATTCAACGTTATTTTTTATCCCATGTGGTATAAATACGGACCGTACTGTATTTAAATTGCAAAATCCAATATATTCAAGAAGAGAGTATTTTTCCATATAAAATAGACGCGAGCATAACAGGATTTTAATCGCGAAAACCAATAATTCACCGTGATTTAAAATGCGAACGATTTTCATTTCCTTCTACGGAGGGCGGTCTTTGAGGGGGGTTCGTACTGTGCGGAAATTACTAGTGAAAACGGTATCGTCCGAGCCAAGAGCGGATATCGCCCGTGGACAATCGGGACAGGAACTCGGAGGAACATCATTAAAAAGATACTATCGAGCAAGTGCCGTGGTATTTAGGAACCCTGTGGGCGTAAGCTTATAGTTAAACTAGACTCCATGATCTTCATCATATCAGCTAAACAACATAATGTTGTTCAGACAGTTTATTTCATACAGTGGTGTTTACAGCTTAGTTTTTCATCTTACATAACTATTGATCATCTGGTTAATGGACTAATGAAAAAGACTAATGGGTTTTACGTCACTATTTCAGTCTGACATCAGTCAATGTGTACTTCAAGGACACGAACTGAACTGAACCTATAGTCCAGTTAGGTAGTTTTGCTCGGAAATAGTACAAGGAGTTTTGATTTCTTGTGCGTCAGGTCAGGTCAGGTAGCAGTAGCACTAAGGGCTCAGAATGGGGTTGGTAAACTTTTACAAAACTGTTGTGAATTATATATCTTCTGGTAGCTTTTGGCTTTGGAGTCAGGAATAACAAATTGCGGAATTTTTATAATGCTTAATTTTAATTTAAATAAAAATTTAAATTTTTAATTTACAGCATAGTACAATAAATCACTATTACGGCTGTATGCGTAGGTTATGCCTTTGCTCCAAAGACTTTCTATGTTGTTGCTCAAAACAAAAAAAACAAAGGTATGATTACTCTTTGTTACTGTCTGTCAAATCTGTCAATCAGTTATTTAAATCAGTAAATGCAAAGGAACTTCGTGTTCAGCCGTATGTTTGATATTTTATCGCGATAATAATATAAAAAAATATATTTAGTTAACAAGGTAAAATAAATAATCATAATATTATTTTCTTTATTCTTCAAACTTGTGCTATCAAAAAAATATATAAAACAATTCTCTTCGAAAAAGTTTACCAACCCCATTATTACATTAAATTTGCGACTGTTTTTCATTTCACGGTCAACATACTGTACCTACTGATGTTTCACATTTCAAAATTAACATTATAGTAAGTGAATGTTACTGATGTTGTCTTTTTGTTCGGGAAAAATGTGCTACGGTGCTACCTGACGCACAAGAAATCAAAACTTTTCTTGAATTATTTCTAGCTAGAGCACAGAATACATAATAGGCTAGAGTGGAATATACCAAACTACTACCAGACGGTAAAATACACATATTAATCTCGAATTAACTGAATCTTGAATAAATTTAAACACCCGAGTCAATACCATTTCTTCCGGTAGGCCTAGGTCTATTTACACTTTGGTATAAAACGTACAAAGTTGATATGTATTATAAAACAAAATACTTTAAATACTTACATCTAGTTGAATGAAACAAGATTTCAAAGATTTAATTTCGATAAAGTATCCTAGTAAGTATGATAATTTTTTAATTGAAAATAAAAAAATATGCTTCACTTTTAAGATACAATCGGTTTTATTATTCTACTCACGTAAAGTTCGTTTAATCACTTTAACGTGTTCATTTTCGTAAAGCGGCAATAAATTTTTAATGTTTGCTGTCTACAATGCAAACGTTGAAACAAATTATACGAAACTGCCGAGAGGTTCATTTTAATAAGAATGTTAACAGATGTGCTTAGGAACCAAGCGCAGTGCGTGTATGGAATAATTATTCACGAAATTAACGATTATCGTGCTACGGTGCTACGGATGCTGTCAAGCATTAAGAATTTAAAGTTTAGTCTGCTCTTAAAATGATGATCGAATTAAAAGAAATACCTTTGAAAGCAAGACCATTTTATCTTGTACATTGTATTTTTTTCTGTGGTTTTACGAACATCAAACAACTACTGTGCTTGAAAAAATTTCACTTACTCATGGGCTTTAACTACAAAAAGCTCTCCGAATTTTATAGATACATATTATTCCAATATCCAAATTGGAAACGCCGCTCCAACGGGCAAAATAAGAATTTATTTCGGAACAATTACGACTTCAATTCTATTAATAGAAAGGGGTGGTAAGACTTTTTTAATGCTGTGAAATGCGTTGGTGTTGGTAGCAAAGCAACGTTTGTTCGTAATGGCACATTGTGATGCAAAGAAACAAAACAGTCAGGAGTCGACTAGAAATTTATTTACGTATGCACAAAGAATTAAAGTGGGATCCGAGTAAAATACATTTACTTTTTATTGCAGAGGCAGAGCAGGGGGATATCACTCCGCGCTTAAACTTTTATATTAGCCTACTGCTCGCGGCCCACTCCAAGAGGGCCATTGTCGAGGGATATCACCGCGCCGACCGAAACGCGCGGCGTGTGCAAGCGACGAGAGCGCAGCGCGTGAACGTCACCAACGAAACGAGTCAGTCAAGCGCCGAATGCGAAACTGCATGCACTTCGTTTTTGATACTTAATTACTAACGTACCTACCTACCTACCAAAGTTTATTGTATTTTTTGTATACATATTTACATACTTAGTAGTATCGAAGTTCGAAATATGGCACCAGTAAAGAAAAAAGCTAAAAAATACTATTTTTTTTTCACCCATCCCATAACCGACCCTTGCAAAAGTTGCTTAACCTCCGCAATCGTTAGGTCAGGCGCTATACTACTGCACCATCGAGCTTCTCTAACTACTTAGAAATACTTATTATTTATGCTCTTTAAATATGCTCAGCTCACCTATTAGGTAGACTTATTTTATTTTATAAGTAATTTCATTGATTATTTATGGGCATAACGAATGTTTTCTATGATATCAGTAACTAGCGAGTAGCAACCCCGAAATGTGTCGGTTGAGACAGAGCTATGCGACAGAAAGAGACGCCTCTCTTTCTTCTTCGTAGGTGCATATAATTTTATCCACGCAGCGTTGTGCAGTTTGAAATTGTACTTTATTGCCGTGCAGCTAGAGTAGCTTATTATTTGATGGTCCTCGCGGGGACCGACTTCTGTACGTTAGTACTATTATATATTCTGTGGGCAGAGTAACAAATATGCCGACATTTTGTTTTGTATAATCCACTATCGTGAGTTATGAAAAAGTAACATGAAACGACCATGCTGACGTACTTTCGGTTATTGAAATTACGTCATAGCGTGGTTTTCTTATCTATTGCATTCAAATCAGACGTTATTATAATGAAAACAAAAACAATAATGCAGATATTGAGGCCATAAATCTCTTTGTACCTACAACAAAATAGTTACCTAATGCACAGTTTTCGCCAGAAATTATGGTTATACTTTTCGTGTGTGAGACACGAAAAGTATAATAATTAATTTCTGACGAAAGCTGTGAGATTGTTGCCTTACAATTAGTTCATAGTTGAATGCAGAAAAAATAATCACCGTATTGCTTTATTTTCATATTTTTACACATGCTCCCTGATTTTCTAACTTTGTTGCCAATTGCCATCTACTCTGACAGAAATCGCAATTACATTGGTGCTTTAGCAAGAACCAATGTGACAACTATCTTACTTAAAGCAGCAATGTAACCGCGGTTTCAATCGATTTCAATGGAGAATTGTTAGCAACAGTTACGTAATCAGCCCCTGGTATAGTCAGCCTCAACTCAACAATAGCTGAACTTTTGAGCATAGATAATTTCACGCCAAATATTTCGTTTCCAACTCCTATAATAGCAATTAATTGAATTAGTGATGGCCACTGATGGCACTATAATAATAATACTAGTGGAAAGACGATCGGTGTAGGTCGAGGGAAGGCGATGGATGCAGGCAGCGTAAGACCGATTGTCGTCGAGATCCTGGGGATGACTATTACGCCCCGCATTTGGCATCGAGCAGCTGATGGGATGATGATCATGAGAATATCCAATTGTTTAGCTACTTCTGTGATCGACCGTACGTGTATGTTTGTATGTATGCGGTCCAGCTAGACTTCCTAAATTGAAATTTCAATATTCAATCAGAAAGTAAATGAAATTATATTTTAAAACCTTTCCCCTGCACTGCCGTGTATTGCGAGGGGGAAATTACGAAACCTGGAGAGCTGAAAATTTATTCTGCGTAAAATCATTGTTACGACAATAAATTGCATTGCAATGAAGGCATTCAATATTGCGGACATTAATATTCTGTAGCTATTAGTTATTTTTTGTCTGTAGTGCTCACGTGATACAAATAAATGTTGATGAATAGTTCATCCAACACATTTAAAATCTGGTTACTGGACAGTATATAGCTGGAACGGAGAGCCGATAGAAATCATATAATCATGCTTTTTAAACCCAGCTTGATTTATAAACTTTATTTAAAATTATATAGGCACAAGTAAAAAAAAAACGATAATTAGATTAGGTCAGCTCAAGCTATTTCTAAAATAATCATTTCATTAAATTTCCCCAAAATTTCCACAAAAACCTATCAGCCGGTCGCATCTGTTCCGCGCTACCCGATGTATGACCACATTTGTTTGGTAATTTATGGACAGCGGAGCTTATTTCGTTAACTTTTTAATACGTGCCTCCTATACCTCTGTCCTTCCAATTGTATGGGTTCCTAACCGTTCCTTTAACGCCCAAGGGATTACGGTCAGGATTCGGTCGGTACTGAGACAAAAACAACAAAGGAACTGGGAACATGTAATATTTATACTGGATCCGTGTTGTATTATGTTATGTTGTATCGAGTAACAAAAGGTGGAAGTTGTTTGTTTTAAAAATTCTTAACTTCCCTTTTTACTTGAGTTTAGAAAGGCATAGGAGCATTTGTTTAGTTGAACTTTTTAAACGGACAAACATTAATGTCAACCTGTAATGTAAGTACCTATGTACTTAATTGTATCATTACCCCCTTACTAATAAAGATTGTATAGCAGATGTATAGTTACACAGTGTTTTGTCACTTTCTTTTCAATGTCAAACTCAAATAGTTTGACAGAGAGTAACCATTGTGTAACCATATACATCTGCTAGCCAATCTTTATAGTAAGGGGGTTAGAATACTCATTTTATTTTCTAGGCAGTCAAGCTATTAGATGCTTCATGATATGAGGAAACATTTTCGAACGGTGTAGAGTAGCCATGTCAAACATGCGGCCCTTCACACGTTTGATTGACTGCGGAACCATCCAATTTTAAGAACATCCTCCTGATGCGGCCCGCAAGCGTGTTTCAATAATATTTCATTTCAAAAAGTAACGCTATGAGTTTTATTTTTCTTTAAACTTTAAAGGTTTTGCGGCCCACTGATTCTACGGTCAATATGCATTTGGCCCGTCAATGATTTTGAGCACCTGTGATTTTGAGTTTGACATGGCTGGTGTAGAGCTACGAAAAGTAAAAAAAATACCACACTATACAGTTTAATCTAAGGGAAGCTCTGTAAATAACAACCGCATATTATAAAACACCCTTGCAACAGTTAAAACAGTACAAACACAAGTGCATAATGTATTGACGAAATAAAACATTCACACAAGGCCTGTTTTGAAAAGCCTTCTACACTACATCACAATGTGGGTAAAGAAAGTACACGCCAACGAAGCAGCGGAATTACTAAAATATTTAGAGGGCGGTGGGAGCCCCAGTTCAAACCAACACTGCTTCCGTGTTACCTAATTTAGGTACACCTTAAATTAGGGAAAACGTTTCCCCGCAAAGAAGGTTCTACTCGTACATAACATACCTCACCTACTATCAGAGAATAAAAAAAAATCTTAAAAAACTAATACTGATCATCAATAATCACCTAAATCATTTGAAAAATGATTTATTTATGTACGGTCAACAACCGCACATATATGTACCTAGCGCGATGTCAGCAATTTCAATAAATAACAGATATTTAATTAATTTTTAGTTCGCATTGTGTATCGATAGGTATATGTTGTGTGACTCAGTAATTCAATAAAAGCAAAGTAAACAGTTCGGATTTATCATTTCAAGGATTTCATTCAACTTCAGTAAAAAGGTTGTGTGGCAGCAAGAAACCATACAATTTAAATGAACTTAAAAAATAAAGTGCTATTGCCTTTATTTTCCTACCCATTCGAGACTTGCTGACAAGAAAAATGGGTGCAAGAAACTTACATATTTTGGCGAATCTTAAATATAAAACAAAGTTTTAATTGAAATTAGTAAAATAAACGAGCTATGACCGTTTATTTTAATTGATAATATTTTTACCTAGTAAATGACTCAACTTCCCACAAATTAGCAATTGGTTTGTTTGCTGGCTTTATTTGCGGTCCCGATGTTATAAAAATATAATTAATCAAATTGAATTACACATAATTACTTTATTGTCGACATTATGCGTCATATAGTTTAATGCCTATTCACTGACCGACGTAATTCTTTGAAAACAGTCTGTGTGTGCGTCAATCAAATCCCAACGATCATAAAGTCTTAAAAATAAAAATCTGAAACTTGTCTGTGGCACAGAATATATTATACTCTAACGTCTGTGGTCAGACAAATGAAACAGATGGGCGTATTTTTCATAGATATAGGTATTTTTGCATAGTCAATAGTCTATTTTAGTCTAAGTATTAATTCGGGTTTTTGGCGCCATTTTGTCCAGTTCAGTTCGGTGGCTATTTTAATTATTTGCAAATTGTTTCATAGTGGATACTGTGTCTTAAAATCGGTACAGTTTTGTGGTACAAGTGTCTACGCAACTGAACAATATGTGGGATAATTGAAATAGGCGCGATCTAGGTTGTGTGAAGCTGAGACTTTTATTGTAGTGGTGGCTACCTCGGCAGAACTAACCGAGAATCTGTCTTGATATACTTCGTGCCAAATGCTCCAAGCAGCATTGGAATACGATGCACCCGCATTCTAATGAAAATTGAAACAATATCTACCACTGAACTATTCAACACTTGACACTGGCAAAAATTACTTCCAAGAGGAAAGTAGATTGCCAAAACAAAAATAAGAAGAGTATAAATTCGTCCATGGGATAAGGTATAAGTACTTACTTTACCTTACTTTACCTTATCCCATGGACGAATTATATATTATATTATATTAACCAACATACTTATGTTGGTTGAACATTTGAACATGGTTGAACTGGTTATCCTGTTGGGTTATTTATTTATTTTATATTCACGGTAAACAAACAGCATATAAAAGTAACAACAGTAAAAACTAAATTTTAGTCTGAAAATGCCTTAAACAGTTATCCACGCTTTGCACGACAAACTTATTTAAATTCCATACGATAATTTTTCTGGAGGTTCTGAAAACTTATCTATTTATTTAAATTTTCATAATTGAGCTGTTGTTGTTCTATTATGTTTAATGTTTTATTTTGTTAAAATAATTTAGAGAAATCAGAAATCATTTATTTGCTTTTAAACAAGGTACACTGGAGATCTTATATTACTAATTAAGTTCAGCTCGTTTAGCCATCAGCAATAGCATGCAAATATTATATTAAATAGTAATGTAAGTAATAGTTATTATTGGTATTATTGACTACAATCACAGAAATTAATAATAAAAAATAATAAAAGAGTGAATTTGGATAGCGGTGCTTTTTCTACCTTTGGGATTACATTTAAATCATTTTTGGGACAAGTTTTACATCTATTATTACTTATAGTAACTGAGACTAAATAGATTAAATGGTGGTTCGGTGGAACCTATGTGGTTTATTTTTTTTCATTAAGGCGATTAGTATCCTCACAGTGACCACTTTTTGCTCTTTTGCCTACTACTACTACAATGAACTATATTTTAGAGAGGTTATTGTTTGTAAATAAACTATAGAACCTTAGTTTCAATCGCAACGTTTGAATTTTCGATACATTATGTACTTAGCGAACAATAAATTTAATTAAGATGAGGGCGCCACTTGAGGGTACTAATCACCTTAATGAATGTAGTTAATTTAATCCATACTATATTTAAGTACTAGTTATACTGTCCTTTCCTACTTATATGTATATTATAAACGCGAAAGTAACTCTGTCTGTTACGTTTTCACGCCTAGAGCGCTGGACCTATTTTGGCGAAATTTGGTACGGATATAGGATAGGATCTTGAGGAAGGACACTGGGCACGATTTTACCTGTAGTCCACGCGGGCGAAGCTGCAGGCGGAAAGCTAGTTATAAATTTGACAAACTCAAACTCTAGGTTTAAATATTAGTACTTTTTTGTAAAATATAAAATGTATACACTGTTTTTGGTAATAAATAAAAAAAAATAAAAAAAAACAAAGGCCATTTTGATTGGCAACAGTCTGAAACTTGTGCGATAACTTATACTCCATTGCTATAACCGTGAAAGAATATCCAAGCATAACTTCAAAGACATTATTATTGATGTCACATGTTAGCGCGAGTGAGTAGGTACCTAAGCTATTTCTTCAGAAACTTGTTTAGGGTGCTTAATGTAATGAGGTGTTTTTGTTCTACCTAGTTATATACACTTTGTTCAAATTCTCAACTGTTTTTGAGCTACATGCTTCGGATATGTGAAAATCTGGTTGATGGCTCGCGCACTTTACACCCCCTTTTGTGTCATTCTTTGACTGGACTATTCTGTTGTCTACTATTTGAAAATAAAACAACGTTCTCTGTATTATATATAACACTTAGCTGATTGTTACGGGACGAAGGAATGAAACGTGCAGGGTCAAAGGGTGACGATAAATGGGAAGCGAAAATATGTGGTGTCTGCTCGGTGTGTCACGTACGCACTTGGGAAGTTTTTACTATGTATTGTCTCATCCGCTGGACTCAAACCACGGAAATCTCTGTAAAAAAAGCTGAAAATAAAAACAAAAAAGCTTTAAAATTAAATACCTCTAAAAAGCAAGAAATAATATTCAAATCACTAGATACGCATATCATTGTAATAAAACACGTCTAGTGAAGTCGGGTGGGGCTGAAGTTCATCATCTTTTTTTATTCTAAAAGCCCCACCCGACTTCATTAGACGTGTTTTATTACAATGATATGCGTATCTAGTGATTTGAATATTATTTCTTGCTTTTTAGAGGTATTTAATTTTAAAGCTTTTTTGTTTTCATTTTCAGCTTTTTTGAAGTCGGTTTTTTGTTTTTAAAACATTTTTATTTTTTTTATTTTTTGTTTTATTAAGTACCTTCTGTATTTGGTAGATAATTACTTTAGTTTATTTGTATTATCTTATCCAGTACTTAAGTATATTATCTAGGTAGATAAAACATGGGTAGACTCAAAGTTATTTTTCTTTAAATTTAACTTTTTTGTGTAAGTATGGTATATTTAGCGACGATATTATCTAAGTTACAATAGTCTTATGTCAATAGCTCATCACCTTTTACAAAATACTGGTTTTCCCGACGCAGGGGCGTTAGTTCTTGAGGAGTTCTTCTGGTACTTTACTATCAGCTCCACCATATGCATTATGACGAACAACATAAATAGCCTAGCAACCGTATTAAAGTAATCGTATCGCACCAGTGAGATACTTAGTTTAGTACCTATTGAATAGTTCCGGTGATCATCTATGGTCTTTATCATCAGTTCCACTTCACCAAAATGGTACTTTTTGAAAGCAAATGCACGAGTTACTTAAGAAAATACCAAAATCGCTATAGGTGTGCCTATAATATTTGAAGAGTCCTTGATTTCTCCAGGATCCCATCATTAGATCGTGATCTTATGACAATGGGACCAATCTGTAACTATATGCTTTCAAACAAAAAAATAATTTTCAAAATCGGTTTGAGATTGACAAAGTTATGAGGTAACAAACATAAAAAAAAATAAAAAATTCCGACGAACTGAGCTCCTCCTCTTTTTTTGGAAGTCGGTTAAAAACGCAATTTCACGGGAAATGACGTTATTAGATACTTATATCTCATGTTACTAAATACTAATGTTTATTTAATATACAAAATTATGATGCTTATTATCATGAATACCAAGATGTGATTTTCGCACTTCTCCCAAAAAATAGTTTAAGCGAAACTAGCTTCCGCCCGCTACTTCATCCGCGTGGAATTCAACTTCCCGTGAAAAAAACAGTAATTCCTATGTAAATATTCGGTATGCTTATGTTATTTTATGCAAGTTTCAGCACGATCCGCCCAGTGGTTTAAGCCGATAATAATTAATGAAGAACATATTAAAAAAACTAATATACAGATGAACAGAAAACCTCCCCCTTTATTGAAGTCGGTTAAAAAGAAGAATAATTAGTTAGTCAGATCAGTACATTATATTATTTTCCAATAGATATAGAGAAACATAGTACCTACCTACTATTTCTCATTGGCAATTACTATAAAGTTAACTATAAAAGTAAGTGCATTTAAATACATCGTAAGTTACCTGCAAACGATTGCCTTTTTGATAATAAAAGCAATAAAACCCAGTGTATTAATGTCGACATCTTTTAATTATCATTTAATGACTATTTAGTGACCACTTGGACTGGAGGTTATCGGTGAAAAAAAAGAAAATCTTGAACAAGATAATACGTACTTAGAAATAAAGATTAAAGTGACATTATTGTAATGAACAGTTTTCATTGAAATAACACATTTTTTGCAGACGTCGTCACCGTCACCACGGGTGGCTGTTAAGAACTGAAGCCGTGACGTGAATAAAGTGTTTGATTTTAATGTATAGATCACAAGTGAACAGTTTTCATTTCAAGTCAGAAACGAAAGAAAGTCTGAAACATTGAAAAGTTTATTAGTTTAAAGTTACAAGACAAGACTTAAGACAAGACAAGACTTAATAAAATAACACTTTTTTCCTAATCTATCCATTATACATAGGTCAGCAGACTTACTCTAGAAATCAATCCCGATTAATCGACATTGATAACGTTTTGTCCTCCTGATTTGTGACATCAGCGTCAATATAGGCCAATGTTGTGTGTACATTAAGTTAACTAATGTCCATCAGCCATTTCTGATGTCCCCACTGCTGGGGCACAGGCCTTCCTTATGGGTGGTAAGGAGGATGGGCCATAACCCACCACGCGGGCCCAATGCGGATTGGTGGGTGTTAACGACTGCAAATGCAGCCGGGACCAACGGCTTAACGTGCCTTTCGAAGCACGGAGGAGCTCGAGATAATACATTTTTGGCCACCCATCCCATGATGACCGACTCTTGCGAACGTTACTTAACTTCCGCAATCGCTGGGCCAGGCGCTAAACCACTGCGCCACGGAGCTCGAGAAGTTAATGCGAGGCCAGTTCACGATCTGATGAAAAGTCTGATTTTTGAACATCCAATGTGAAGAACTGATGTAAAATTCTACTTCACAAAAAAACTGTAGACTGAAAAAGAAACAAAGAAGCAAATCAACCGAACAGAATATTGAAAAATGGCATGGTAACTCTGTAAAAAAATCCTGAATAACACCATAAAAACTTATAAAAATAAATTTCAAATCGTCAGATTTCGTAATTTTCAACGACAGTGATATGATTTTTTATGCAAAAAGGATAGCTTTTTTATCGATCTAACACAATAACAGAGTACATTTTTAATAAATGATCCAGTACTTCAGAAATCAATAAAAATATACTAAAATTCGTCAAATTACTGGCGAAGCGTCAATTAAAGTTATGCAATATTCAACCTTATTCTAAAGACATAGTGAAAGAGTAAATTTCGTGAACTGGCCTCGCCTTAACTAATAGAAATTTAAAATTAAATCGTCTAATCCGTTCAAAACCGATCTCGAACTTGTTTTGTCAACACAGAAAAACATTGATTAAGATAGACATTGGGAATTGTTATTGAATTCAAGATCGGCCGTGTTTTTTCACACTGTGGGTCCGAGATTAGTTTACAATACGAACCAAAAAACACTGAAGTGATTTGAATATTAACGATCCGATTATACAGTAGCGGGGCGCTGTCACCAACCACTTCCTTTTTTATCGCTGTCTGAGGAACGAAGGGTCAGTCCCTTAACACTTTCTGGGCGTACTTAAAATTTTATAGTCACCTCCACAGAAACGACATTAAATTTTAAACGTATTACGAGATAACAAAGTGAATTATTAGAATCTGATTTATGGATACTGGTAGTTAAAATCTAAATAAATAAAGTTAAGGATTGCATTATTTATGATATGGTAATTTTATCATTACCATCTTTAGTGGATTTAAATTCTTTTTATTATAATAATATAGAACGCCTAGCTTACCTTAAATGGATTAGTTACTGTAGTACACACACTTAATGGCCATGCCCTAGACTAGAATTGAATTAATAGCCCTCATATGTGCTATATTACTGTTTATAGACAATGGTAATGATAATTCTTGTTTAGGCGTCATTTTGTTAGCTGTCAAGTATCTAAATTCTGTTAATGAATCAATAGAAATTATCCGTGCTACATTTGTATTAAAAAATATGCTTACTAGGTATATCTAACCTAAACTCAAGTGTTTAAAACACAATAAATAACATTACCTATAGAGACTCAAAACTTATCTATGGTATTGGATTATACAAATACCGACAAACTATGAAACTCGAATAGGTAGGTAATTTAACTGTATGTATTTTGTTGTATACTATTAAATGTATCGCATTCGTGGCCATATGTTTCCTTAAGGTTGACTGGCAGAGAATGCTTTTAGCATTTAGTGCGCTACGTCATTTTATTGCTGTACAATAAAGATTGAATAAATTAAAAAATAATAGCACAAGACAGAAAACATTACAGAAATCTACTACAATATGACTATTATATTGAATGTTGTGCTCGGTTGTTATCGAAATACTAATTTAATAATGTACAACAGCCAAGATAATATTATAGAATGTTTTAATTTGTATTTTGTTACCGTCCAAAAATAAATAAAATAAAATAAAAATTATCGTCAAAATACATATCTTACTACACCTATTGAAATAATTCACGGTTACTTACTCCCTTATTTCTCGACATAAATTTCGACTGAAGCGAAAACCCCGTATTTTAAGTTGTACGATGAAAATGATACATTCTGTCGGAATAGGAAACGACTCGACATTATGGGTATTGTATCCATTTACATTTAAATAGGTTACAAAGGTGGGGTAACATACTAATATGTCTAGATAAAACGAGTGACGTTGTTACGCTACCGAACGAATGCTAAGACTTTTTTTCTTTTGTACCGACACCACAGAATACATAATAGTTGCCGATGCCGACACAGAGCAAGCGGGCGTGAATAGATAGATAGTAGAAAACTTTTTGTTGTAACACGGTAGGAAATGGAAAGCAAAAACCACGTTACGGTGAAAAAATGTAACTACTAGACTAACGCTACCATCTAACTAAAACTATGTATAGAATAGTCAAGTATAGCAAAACTCTTTAGATTAGAACTTACATTGACACACTAACTATACTTATATCAGTTGTTCATACATCCATACTTCAAGAACGCAAAAGTTGCTGATTCTGAGGCCGACCGTAAATGGTATAATAGCAAACCATTTTTTTATATGTTTTATTTGTATGATTATTAGGTTTGGGTATGTTTTGCAAATAGCTATTCTTTCATAGGACAACGTTTTTTTATTCCGGATGACTTCTTGACGTTATCAATGTGTGAAACATTGATAACGTCAAGAATCCATCAGAAGCTAAGCTCTGAAGCCCTCTTTCACAACAATGTTAACATAACGATTTATTATACTCGTAAATATAACAAGTCTGCGTCTCACAATGAAAGCTTTAAAAAAGTTTAGATTAAATAAATGAATAATGGCATAAAGTGAAAAATAAAATTTTCCTTCCAAATACCAAAAGTTAAACGAGCTTACGACCCTCGTCAAAAATTATAACCATGATTGACATCGGCAAAAAATGGGGCAATGCCCGTTTTCATCATGGTAGCTTTCGTTGTGTTGTGTGTTACTTATTTAAGAAACATTTAAAAAAAAAATTGAACCTATTTCATAATTTTACATAACGATAGCCGACACCTTTATTCGTTGTTGTAATTACTTAAACAAGCATTAAATTAGGATGTTATAAAATCAAATCCCTTGATAAAACGAAGTTACTGCGCCAAAAGCGTACCTACTCGTTAATACGCTCTAATTAATTAACCCGTGACTTTCATCAGCGAATTCTAAAGAAGTTGCTCAAAGCTGGATAAAGTCAAACTAAGTTGGCTTCAGCGTGACACGACATTTTCTTTGAGCGAATCCTCCATTTGCATCAGTACCGCGCAGTCACCGCACGCTTGCGCTCTTTAATAGCCCATACTCGCAAAGCCAAGCCACTTCACATGTCTGCCACGTTTCTCAAAGATTTTTCATGGAAATTTTCGCGTTTAAAATTGATAGTGGATTCGTTCTCGGACTCGTTTGATCCCACTCCTAGACAAGAACAAAAGACAAACAACTTATGAGCCAAATCGAGTTAACTTTTTACGTTGAACTGTTTCAGGGCTCGAAATTTGGATTAAACTAAACCAAAAAAATACTATCCGCTGATGATATTGGAAATATCCCACGACTGGAAATCAGAAAATATAAGTAAATCATGTTGTCTGTAACCATTAAAAAGGAAATTTATGAAATACTCTTTGATCTTTAGGCTGCTTATTTAACGCGGAAAATAATTTGAAGCTTGTCAATGACAAGACGAACCTTAATTAAAGCGCTTTCTTTGAGGTTGTCTTTGTAGACGCATCTTCAATTATTACCTACTTCCAATCTCAACTCAATTAAAATTACCTTCAAGTCCAAATCCATGACTAGGTGCTTCCCGAACGATGTGCCTCCTGTCTTCTGAATGTGCAAGAAGACCATGACATCGTGCGCGTCGAGGTCGAACCTGAAGTCGTCATGAAGGACTTCGTCATAGGAGAGGCCCGGTTGTGCTATCACGTCTGGCAGCGGTCGCCCCGGGGCTTCCGCGTATGATAGCGCTAAGGACTCTGACACTCTGTCCCTCGCTGATAACGCGCACACCTGAAACAAAGACAAGTAAAGCTTTATTAGAATTCGCTAATCAAAACAACTAATTAAACTATTTTAAGAAAACTTAAAACAGAGTCATATAGAAGCAAAGGCAGCAACATCCAGTTTTTGCAAAATGGCGGAAAGCAATGTTTTTGGTTTCGAAGCAGTGCAGTAACTATGGGATATTGCTGTTTTTGCTGCAAAATTATTAAGTCAAACAATGAAGCTGATTTCACAGAATGCAGACTGCATTCAAAGTTGCTATAGTGAAAAAAGTGGATGTTGCTGCCTTTGCTTCTAACTATATGACTCCCTTCCTTCGAAATATAGAAAAAAATTGGCCTGGTAACTATTTGAAAAGCGATTGTGTGCTATTTATCATAAGCTATAATTAATGGGTACGTTTTGCTGTTCTAACGAAACTTTATAAGCTCAGAAAAGTTCAAACAAACTGGATTACTCGATCAACGACCATTGCGTGGGTTGTTCATGTTTATGCCAACATTAATTTAGAAATATTGCCAAATCCGCAATATCAGAACAAAGGACGTGTGCTCATAAATATTCTGACAATAGGTTGAATTAATGTGTAACCAGACAATTTGTGTTATCATCACCCAACAGCAAGCCTTTTAAATGCTTCGGATTAACGATGTTGTCATAATATCCCTATGTGTAATAGTAACTAAACACGAATATAACAATATGTATAAAACATAATAGGCCCCTCACGATCCCCTCGCGCGGAGTTGTTGACACAGCGCCCTTGAATACCGAATCCTACCCCTCCAGACGCGACCCCCTAATAATCGGAATCAATTTGTCGTGGAGACTTGCAACTCCATTATTATGTAATCGTCGTCTAAAATGTGTTATTACGACTGTTCTCAAAATTAACCTCTGCGCGAAAATCCGAATCTCAAAAGGAAACACTTCGTTATTATGACGAGATAATGATGCTCCCGTCAAGGGCCCTTCTTAGAAATTCATCAAAGGCAACCTTTCATCCAAATTGGTGTGACATAAAAGTAGTCAAAGACTTTCAATGTAATTTCTTCCGCCGGTATTAATTTTCTGAATTGAGTTTATTCGGCAATGCTCGTGCAATTTCCAACATCTGCTGATATTAGGGAGTCTTCGTTGTTGTTTTGAAAATAATTATCTGTTATTTTATGCATTGGTGAATTTTAATTGTGCTCCAGATGTGATTACTTAAGATGTAGTATATTCAAGTGGGGTAGGTTAAGGAGGGTGACGAGATAAAGGCAGCATCTCAGTCCCCTCTTGTTTGTTCGCCTAATGAAGGGGGCAGAGCGCCCTCTCCATTAACATGCAGTTTACAGTCAGCGAATGGTGAGCCACGATAGGCGTTAAAATTCCCATCACTTTTGAATTATTGACTTTGCTAATGAGATGAAATGTAGCTGAGAATAAATTTTACAGGGATGTTTTAGACATACTACTCTGTTTTGGCATCGAGCTGTTTTGGTGTCCAAACCTAAGATCTATCCACTTTAACTCTTACATTAGTTCCATTCCGTTACCCCGTTATAGAACTTTTAGTAAAACAACATTTAATCTATTTCTTTTTATAAGTAAATGCTGAGTTACTAATAGAAAATATCAGAGAAAACAAAACTCAGCACAGTTGTGTGTTCTACATCTCGCAATCGCAAATCCAACCAAACGCAAGGATTTTTCTTGGGCTGACGGTCGAACTCTCCGATCATATTATATTGGATTACTTACATGTATTGTTACGAGGTAGAACATAATATTGGTAAAGTACGAGAAATACGACCTGGCGGCGCCGTGACGGGCTTGTCACATTTAATAGTACCATACAATAAAATACTTACAGTAGATACATTAAATAAAAACATACATAATATTATGTATCTACCATAATATTATGACCTTTTCTCTGCAAAACCTTGGTAACCTCTTGGGCGGCATAAGGTATCGGGTTATTCTTGATGAAGTTTTATACCAGAGCAACTAAAATGATATAAAAAAGAAGCTATTACTTTCCTACTTCAAGTAGTCACGGTAGCAGTACAAAGGAAATCTCGTTTAATAAATCCGAATGTCTCTAGGTATCGATGTGAGTTACATCTCTGTAACACGCATAGTGGCATTAAAATGTGTAGTGTTGCCACAGGACAAACTTGTCTTCGTCTAGCGCAGCGCCGCCGGCTGGCAGTAGGCGTATACCCAGCCAGGTGTTATCCTGCGCATTATCAATTCACAGCGAGTGTTGGCCGTTAGGTTAGCCCGACAACAGCCACGCCATATTCGGCTGAACGACTCTGGCGCATCGTGCGTGCGATTAACCATTTTGCAATGCAACGCCAAATTGGGATGGTTTCAACAATTCCAATTGTTGCTTCTCACCATAAAATTCTGGAAAAAACCTAACGATGATTTTTGTCCGAGTATTCGTAACGTTAATGGCTGGAAAGTAAGAGGAACACCGCAAAAAAGACGGAAAAGATAATGTGAAGGGAGTGGATGAGGAGATGACGAGTGCAAGGAAGGAATGGAAGAGAAGGGTAGGGGATGATGATATTTGTGTCGAATGGCATGTGGTGTATAAAACGAGGTGATAAATAACTCACACAATAAATAATACATTTATAATTTATGCCTCCACTTTGTCAGACGAAAACTTAAGAGTTAACTTTTCGCCGCAAAGTGGGAAACTATTTGTGTGAAAGAGTTTAATTCATATATGTGCAGAAACGTGTACAAATTCAAGCGAAACTAGGCCAAAATAACGTTTGGTGAATTGGAGACCATTTCGAGATAAACTCCTTAGAGTCCATTCACAAACTTTGAGGAACAGGAAACTACTGAATAATGTCAAGATTCCATCTTGTTTATATTCTACGATTTGATTTGATGTGATCAGTCGAAGACGTGACCTTTTAGAAAGTTTGGGTATTATTGCTTAGTAAAGAGTCTACTGGGAATTCTCACCAATTTGTGTCTAGCTTTTGACTTCAAAAGTTAATTTACCTATTCGGAACTCAGTCAGTTATCTTGATTTAGTGTTCGACTTTCCAGCCGTTTAGTTTGCAACCGCCTACGAGAACTTATCATAGATGTGTCGCCAACTACACTTTTCGTCTCGTCACATAAATTTTAAGAAATAAGGTAATATCAATATAAAAATTAAAGCCTTTTTTTTTCTTAGCGCTACTTCTCTTCAATATTTCCGCTCTATTGAACATTTCATTGGCATTCTTGTGTTTCTGATGCTAGCAGTTTTAGTTTGGTGAACATAAGGTTCTGTTTGTTAACGTGATGTTCAGTTAAAAATATAACAATCTTTTTCAAAAGAACTCTTCGCACGAAAATGTGAAATTTAACAATAATTTCTCTCTATCGCTTCTAAGGAGAGTATGCTCTATAATAGAATTAGCCATGAACATACAACCTAACTTGTCGAATATCGTAAGGCCATTACCATAACTTTGGCGGATAAATGATCCTTATGGCACACTAAACATGCCAACGAACCACAATCAACTTTCATTATAAGATACGCTAACTCCTGTGGGAGAACACCGGGTGTTATAAGCGTTATATTGTTTATCGAAGTGGTAATGTAACATTGGGCAGTTATCAGATACGATAATCATACTTATTAAAAATTAACTTAATTAGGTATAATTTACTTTCATTATGACTAGTCGAATACTTGAATTATCCCATTTGTGATTTGTCCGACGCTTATCAAGAGTAATTTATTACCAAAATTAGGACTTTTTTATTATATAAAATGAAAGCAGAGAACAAATAATATGATGAAAGTGGAAATCACATGCGGATAATCAATTTCTCCGTTCAATATTGTGTACGACTACAATTTCATTTTAACATTCGCATATTTTTTGCGGTCTTGTTCGTTTCGATATGGTTAATACAATATATGTATTTATACAACAGACAAGAGCTTATTATAGTATAAGCATTGCAGGACAGGCTCTCGCAGGCTCTTTTTATCGGAAAACGCTTTTGCCCATTTTCTGATTCACGCACGGATGGAATCGAACGGCGAAGGTTTTAGATGTAGAATTTGGTAAGACCTCAAGATTGAACTGGCTGAGGAGAGTTCATGCGATATGTTCGTGTAAGTCATTAGCACAGACTAAACTTTATTTCTTTATTTATACACATGCACTACAAGCCCTGAGCTGTGGACCTCGTGTTAAAAAGTAGCTCAAATTTTATGTTGTTTAAAAACAAATAAATAATATACGCAGTCATAAGTGGTCACAACACAACCTTATTATTTTCAAATTTCGTATATTGGCCAGAAATATTTTGATTGATTTTGAACTTCTAACAATAAAAAACAAAATTTTCTTTGCACCGCTATGAGAAATGCGACCTGCAGAGGCTGTAGAGGAGAACAAACGGACAGACGGACACCGGAAGGACATACCTACGAAAGCATTTTGCCCAAGCTGAAGCAGAGACGCTCGCGCCTTTTTCGCGCTTGCTCGATCAATTAAGTCTAGGACTCCACAGAGTCACATCACAATACATAGTTCATTTGAATATGCATTGCAGTCCGCTTTACAAGCCGTTATCTATCGGATCGGTTACGTTACGAGCTCCCACGCGCATCGCCACTAGTCAATTAAACTGACGATTTGATTATGTTTAATCAATACAACTTCAGAAGTTACAAGTTCCAGAGATCAAATGATTGTTTTGATTGAAATAAAACACTTTTACAGAACCTACAAGCGCTATAAGGAATAAAATACGTTTTACGGATATACGGATACTAATTACCCCCTTCCAATATTTTTTTAGTGCGTGAGATAGGGATTTTTCAAATTTTTTTACGTTACGTTACGTTACAATTAACGTTATTTACTGAAATAACGTTAATTCTAATGTAACGTTATCTAAAGTAGCGTTATTTAGTGACATAACATTAATGTTAAAAGTAACGGTAAAAAAGTAAGAAATAACGTTACATTTAAAAATAACGTTATAATCCCTGGTCCTACCACAGACAATAAATAACAGTACCTAGAGACTCTATTAAATTTTTACTTTACCCGGGCGTATTTAACATTAGACAGTTCTCACTTCACGCTGCTTGATGCTACGTACCTAACTGTTAAAATACTTAAAAAAGAGTAAAATAAATAATAATTCTACAAAGGCGCAAATAAACTTTATTTCATTACATAGGTACTCCTAAGAAATCAACCATACTTTTTGATTCGCCGACTTCTTTCATTGTATTCAAGATTGCTTTAATATAAGAGTGGCCGTCTCGCCTTATAAGGTTAGTCGTTGGTTGCAACTTCCATACTGGATGTGGCTGTGTTTTAAAATTCGATGGCCGACGAATTCGGACGTGTCAGTTCTCATGTGCCTTTATTATTAAAGCGGTGAAAGAACTCAATATTGAACTGTATCCGATCAAGCTAAATTATAAAAAAACTTCTTAAAAGTTTTCTGAAAATTATAATTTGAACTATTACCATCTATAGGCATTTTCAAATATTGTCCGGGAAAATGTTACTATTGTAGGATGTCGTTTTCTTTTTATGAGGCTTTGTCCATTTCCATCAACACTGAGATTCAGGAGACAATAGGTAGGTACCTAACGGGTGTAACAAGACATTCAACGAAGCCGAAGTCCACGCATTCCGCCCATCATCAGGATCATTTCTGTCTTTTAGACCATACCTGGGAAACCAATAGCTACGAAGTTATTGAAGGTCATAGTCAAATTTTTTTTTCAAAATTTTTATGAATTCTTATTCTATTCGTTATTTCCTAATTTTTGTCTACTGAAACATTACCAAAATTTTATGTATTTCGTAACAAACAATGGCTTCAAAACGTCATCACTCAATGTATTTCATGAGCACGCACATAAACATTGCCTTTCAACTCGGCCGCATGCACGCACCTGTGTAGCATACACTCGCAGGCGCGGTCTTTTGTACGCGTTACATTGCGTGATAATGTATGCAATGCTTTTTAACACCAAAAATTAAAATCCCAGCAATAATTTTGAACAGAAGTGGTCCTGATGATGGGCAGAATACGTAGACCTCGGCTTCGTTGAGGGTCTTGTTACACCCGGTATTTACATGCTTGAAAGAAAAGACATCAAAATAAAGAAATTAGAAGAAAATATGTATGAAATTTGTGACAGAGCTGTTGAACTTTTCGTTAATTCATATTCCATTTTATTTTCGTGAAGTACAGTTCGCCTGATATTTGTTTTGTAACTCGATGTCTGAACATCGGTAATGGAATCTTTCAGTTGGAAAAGTTTCTTTCGCTTTACCGTCACGCAAAGTATTTCAAAGCCTTACTTGTTGAAGATTCGGCAAGTTAAAAGCGGTCTTGCATTTCTTATAGAATAGAAACTTAAAAGCTTTTGAAAGTAAACCATCGGTAAAGAAAAAACGACACGTCCATTTAAAGAACTCTCGCCTCAAAGTTAGTGTAAAATGAAATAATTCTCCGAATTAATTTCTACTTTCTTTTCTAAAAGTTTCAGAAGTTTTATTTTTCTAGTCTGCGCAAATAGATTTTTAAGACATTCGGTCCGATTTATTTTCGATTCAATTGTAAACTTTAGCCAAAATAAAATGGATGGATTATCCTTTGGGAGAATCAAGATAAAACTAAAAAAAAGACTTCATTTTGATTTTAAAAGTAATTGGAACTGTATTCAAAGATTTTTTTAATCCCATATTATACGATACAAGATACTTACAATACAATAGGTACGTAAAATAATTAAAATTAAAGTTTTACATTTTATGGTCTTCCTTTTGTTTTTAGGATGCTGTCTTACTCATGAAAAAATAAGGCTAATGATAACTTTTTGGATCGGTATCATAAAAATAAAAGATTGTTTTTGTCATATTTAGTGGGTTTGATTCCTGGTTAAGGCAGGCGATTTTCAAAAATCTTTAAATGCAGTTACAATTATGTTTAAAATCAAAATGAAGTCTTCTTTGAGTAACATTTTTCTATCTTCATTTAAGTCTCGGTAAAATTATAATGCGCGCAAATTCAATAAAACATATTTATTTCACCTTTGCAGCTGCTGTGATCACCGAAAAAAAACGCCAGGAAATGCAAAAAAAATGTGAAAAATCCCTATCTCACGCACTAAAAAAATATTACTACTTTAGATAACGTTACATTAGAATTAACGTTATTTCAGACTCTTCAACGCCCCGGAAAACAATACAACAATAGATTTCTTTTGTTGTTTGTGCCCGATAGGGCACAGCGGGCGTTGACGAGTTAATTGTAACGTTATTTCTTACTTTTTGTTACCGTTACTTTAAAATTAACGTTATTCCAATTAATAACGTTACTTTTTTACCGATAATTTTACCGGTACTATTGTACCGGTAAAGTTTAACGCTATAAGTATTTAACGGTAATTTTACCGATTCAATAATTTTAACGATATTTTTACCAGTAAAGTTACCGATAAAAAAATTAACGGTATTTTTAACGTTATTTTTTTAACGGTATTTCAATCCCTGGGTTGGACCCCACACCACACGTATAATTCGTAGGGTGTAAAACGGAACACAATCTCCTGGGAATCGAACCCGGGAAGATTCCGGGTGTAGTGCGCTTACACTTTCAGCCTTATCGTATCGTCACTTAACATCAAGGTGAAGGCCAAGCACTATCCTGTTGTGAATAAAAAAATAACGGAGCGGCGTGAACGTTATCACAAAATATTAATGATTAGTTATAAAATAACTATACGGTTTTACCACAAAGTATGTATTGTTATTACATATTCGTGTTTAAACAACGCTTTCTAAATATAAAGGTATACTTAATCAATAAAACGTTCATTTCAATAAAGTATCGTGCCTACTTACTTTACTCTTTGGTGTCGTACTGTCGTTACAACCTTGACATTGACATTGCTAAAGCTAGTAATAGAAACTATAATCGTATAACGTAAAGGTCAAAATGTCGAATAATTACATAACTTTTAAGAAAACATTAATTAAACAATGACGTCAGTCCGTCTTACTTGTCGTATCTGTCGTGTTGTGATAGTTTTAAGTAATACACAAACTGCACGATTGCATTTTAGGTATCTCTTGTATGCTCGATAAGATTTGAGAATTTTCGACCTAACTTAACTAACCACAATACTATTAAGATTTTCTGCGCCTAGTGAGAGTGTATCTTTCCTAATCGCAGGCAATCGCAGGCACTTCGCGCATTCCGTCTCAAAGCTAACTTTTTTAGGAGAGAGCTTATTTACTTTCGTCAGGCGGTTTATGTCATGATCCTATGTCTGTCTACGTAGAGTTGATTAAAAAAATCAAACCCATTATAAATTGCGGCCCGCTTATTATTTCCTTACAATAGGCGCCCGTGCCGATGCCGCCGTGGCCCGGCTGCCGCCCCGGCGGCCCTGCGATTGACAACAACTGGGTACCTCGCCCAAACCTTATGGGCTCTCCACATGCAAGGAGGCCGCGCCTCTTCCTACATACGTAAAGATTTGACCGGAAGGCCGCGGGAGGCCGCGCCTCTCTGTACAATTGCGTTGCGTATAGTACGGCGATAAGCGTTCCTGGGAATGCCTAATTTTTTTGCCAGGCCCGACAGACAGAAAGATGGACAACTGATTCTATAACATCTTTGTGAGGACTGAAAGCTGTAATAACCGACTGACCTAATTGAAAACAAAATTTGTCTGACAAGACTGTAATAACTGTTGTTATAGCATACTGAATACGGTTTTAAATTGTTTACGTCTTTGATTTGAGCCTTTCATTTACTATGTCTTTGAATCTGAAGCAGGCATGACTATTTAAGATTTTAGTCTTGATTCTTTTCATTTCTTTGAAATGATGAATTTTAATTTCTGTGACGGGTCTGGGTGTTACTCTGTATAATAAGTATATATTTAAAAAGTATATAAGTAGTATATTAGTTGTCTAGCACCCATATTACAAGCTTTGCTTAGTTTGGGGCTAGATGGCGCTGTGTGAAATTGTCCAAGCATTTATTATTATTATTATTATTTCCTAACTGAAAGTCAAGTTCACCTAATAATGAAAACTTAATAATATAAACTAATCCCCTTCACTTGCATTGCACTGTTGCAAAGTACCATTCTAAAAACAGTATTGTGACTCATTCATAACATTCTAACATTGCATTATGGATAGCAAAAGCATACTAAACTGCTCTTATAGTTTATTGTTAGATTGATGAACCACAGTATGAAGAAAGCTATCTTGTACACATATTAGATTTATAAATGACTTAAGGAGAAATAATTATTTTACACTTTAATGTACACAATACCAACGCAACTGGGATTCGCAACCAGGTGCGAAATAAGAATTTTTATTATTTATTCGTAACCAATTGCAAACCAAGAGAATTTTTTTCTTAACCGCAACTAGATCTCCTGCCTATCTATTGTCTAATTTCAAAATCACTTTCAGGATGAGATACATTGACACTTCTTTTTGGCAAAGAAATGCAGCAATGTGTCACATCCATCTGTCGAATGAAAGTGATTGCGATAGATTTTGAAATTGAACAATTAGCCCCCTGATTCGCAACCAGGCTATGGGATTGCAAGAGTGATACTAACAATGCAATAAGATTGACAAAATTTACGTAGCTAGACAAATGTTCAGTCAGCATATCAAAACTAGAAATAACCCACTGCAGTTTCAAACTCTTCAAAAATGTTAAACATTACCACATACATTCCTCTGTATGTGGTACTTAATGTTTAACAAAGGATTCGCTTAAAGCACTAAAGTTATAGAGAATCATTATATGTTAGCGAATAACGTAACTCTGTTGCTAACAATTCTCGATTGAAAGCGCAGTTACATTGCAGCTTTAAGTAAGATAGTTCTCATATTGGTCCTTACTAAAGCAGCAATGTAACTGCGATTTCTGTCAGAGTTGATTGCAACAAAGTAACATAATTACCATCATGGTACCACTACCAGACTTCAGAGACAATACTTATAGCAAGGGTAGCCAATAACAGTCAATTGCAAAGAGACGTAACAAAACACATGCAACTATCTACTACATCAAAATTTTATCATTATGGCAGGTATACATAGGTATGTGAACCGATACAGTTTTGATGTTTTGTATTTTTTTGTCTATCAGAATCATTTATGATGAAATGCTTACCTTCAAGGAAAACCATCATACCTTCACATAAATTGCCAGCAAGAAAATAAATCTTTTACTGAGAGAGACTAAATGTAAACAATCTTGATGTGTCTTTTTATCTAAGAAATTATGCATTTTATAATGAGACAAACAAATTTTATTCATTTTTTAATTTTTATTAATTTTAGTACCTATTTAGGTTTTTTTTTTTATGGAAATTAGTATGAAGTATCAAGATAAGTTTTTGTGGCATACAATGGGGATACCATAATAATAATAAAAACATGTATGTTCTCATAATCTTTTATCCTTAGACCACTGCAAAGTTAGCATTGCCCGAAGACGCTAATCAATGAGGTACTGCATACTATTCTTCATGACATCTACCACCTCATTGTGGCTTAGCATTCCATCTGGATTTCAAAGTTTGAAATTTTTTCATGAGTATGATTTAAAGAATCTCATAACAGAGGAAATACAAGCCACTGAGCCATCAAAGTGAGATAATTTCAATGAACTAAATTACCACTGACTGATTCTGATTTATGGGCAGCAGGGTTGCCAGATGCCTAACTGGTCAACTCGCCACTTTGCGATGAAAAGATAGCCCAAAGTAGCCCAATTTGAAAAAAAATATAAAAAAAAACGTTTAAACGTGTCATGCTACTGTTCTGTTACACTGGAATTACGATTATTTATATTATTATTTACCCCATTTTCACTTTTTGTTTGATTGTTTGTTCACTTACTCACCCACCCCGCGCGCATAGAATGACTAGACTAGACAACGCATAGAGAAAACTATGTAAACTGAGGGCCTAGCCAAAGTAACATTTGCAAATCTTCGTTATCGCTTCGCTTTCGAAACATGTATGGGATTGACATAAGGTTTCGTTAACTATCGAAATTTAAAACGTCAAATCCATACATGTATCGAAGCGAAACGATAACGAAAATTTGCAAATGTTACTTTGGCTAGGGGGGCAGATATCAATAAGTCGAAAAACGTGTCGCCCAACAGGCGATAAGTCGCCATTCCATAATTTTTAGTAGCCGCGACGGTCCCAAAGATAGCCCAATTGGCGATATGTCGCCCAATCTGTAGACCCTGATGGGCAGTTGAATAATGAATGAAATAGCTTCTAATTAAATATTTCACGCATTTTATAATAGGTAGGTAGGTAAGTAAGTACTATTATAAATTAATAAAACACTGGTAACATTGTTTTACTAACCTGATCTGGGCAAAAATATCCAAATGCTACCATCCCAAACAGAGAAAGTAGTAAACAGAATAGAATCACTTTCCGGAGCTTCGACCTCGGTTCCATTTTTTTTATTTCGTAGGCGCCACTGGGAAGCAACAAGGCGAAATCACTATCTACTTGCACTGATACACTTTTTTGCATTTCGGCTGAATGCATGTCTCATTTTTACAAAAATATCCTTAGCCAAACACTAACTGATCAGTCTTTCACATAATTCAACCGTGTACCGTTGGATTCGTTGGAACCGTTTCACATTTTGCTGTAGTTTTTCGATTATCTACACGATATTATCATTGTTTTGAAGATAACACAAAATCGAGTCACAAACAAAGCCGAAAGTTTATTCCAGTCAGAGAGCTGGCGAACAGTCGCCTGACAGCGAGCTATAGCACGATAAACATTTGTTTGATTCGCAACGCATGAACGCACTCCACTCCGCTCCACGACCACAAACCACAAAACGTAGACGAACAAAACATTCACAGCTTCGTCTGTACCGCTGTTCGCTCGCCAAGTCGCCATCCATTATTTTGACAGTGACAGCTGTCCACAGGACAGACTAGACTAAAGTCAGCTGTCTGCAGCAGTAAGCCAGAGTACATTGTGTGCATTCCAACAGGCTAACCGCCGAGTCATCGATCGCCATAGAGTACATTTTAACCATGAAAAGTATAAATGGTATAATAAAATGTATACTGTGGTGACGAACTTCTTTGTTTCTATAAAAACACGTTATATTATACAGAAGAAGTGCGTGGCTGTCTACACGCGGCACTGACATGAAGATTTTTTTTCTATTTAACATATAGAGGTCAATGACACGCGGCGATAGTTGTATGGAAATACGTAACATATCGTCGCTATTATTTATTTATTTATTATAAACAAAGATGATACAATATGGGGTTACAAAATAGTCCCATAAAACCAACTAAATAGTCGGTTTGACTGTGGGATCAGTGTGGGATCTTCACCTTCAGTTTCTTTTGGTTTAATCTATTTTATAGACTAGACTTTAAAAAAAAATAAGTTTTGAAGCATGTGTTTTTTTAACAATGCAGAGGTTTTACCTTCCAATAAAACCGCCATTGTGCGCTGAGCCTTGTCCGGGGAGAGGGTTAGAGAGCCCCATTGCCGATTTTCTTGTTTTAACACGTTTTTGTCGTCTGGCAACACTCGTTTCCCGCCTTTTTCCCTGCAACATAGACAGTTTCCGCCAAGAATCATCCCTTCCACTAGGGCAAGCAAGCATCGAGCGCCCACTTTTCCTCATTGTTTTCACCAGTTTATAATATAATCCGCGCGCGATGAGAATTGTATAAATACCTTTTGGAACTGAGACGCGCACGGTAGGTAGTAGCATAGTAGAATCAAATAAGTAGGCCAACTCGCGCCTCGAGCGAGCGATAATAGCCTAAACACGTAGCCCACGTAGGGCTGTCGCTAGTTTATTCAATCGTCAAAAATGCATAGTCAATCTCTATACAAAACATTTTTTTCACTCCTCTTGCTCAAAAAGTGCGTCATTGTAACGTACAAGAGTCGAGATAAAATAGCATAATAAGCCCTAGGGGAATAAAGTTTTTTCTTTTTTAATGTTTGTCTATTACCAATGAGCGTACTAAAACGAAAAAATTTTTATTCATAATCACGAATAAAAACTCGCTCGACTTAATACTGGGGGTCTATTACGAAAAGTTTAATGCGATACACGCGGCCTCGTCCGTGCTTCGTTCTGATTGATTCCTATTACAAAGCACTTGCGTATGCGATATTGCAAAGTGATTGCGTAAATTTGACAGTTTCTCTCTAGTGGATCCGTCATTATTCGTTCAATAGACTATGGACTACGATAGCTATATTGAAAATAATTTGTAATAACTATAACCGACGAACTGCGGACGACTATCGTGACCAAGTTTCGTAATAGGCCCCCAGTTTCTCATTCTTATTTTTGAAAATGGAACTAAAAGCATCTCTTCGGTAAAATCATAGACTTATTTATACTCTGTGTACAGAGTGAATCGTAGAATGCGTGTTTGTGTTGCTTAGCTGCTACAGTAGAAATTTAAAAAGGTACCATGGCGCGAAATCTTTAGAATTTTTTTATAATTACAAACTGATTGAATTGTGTGACTGTAATTGGAAAGAAATAATTTTAATCTTCTGCCGTCAAGCACAAATCATTTATTTAAATATTGTACAAAAAGTTTATGAAGTGGAGGAAAAAAAAACGAGTGGATTCGTTTACGGAAGTAAGTAAGTAGGTATAAACTATTTAATATTGTATTTTATTTTCTCGCAATCGTAGTGAAAAGTATAGTGTAACACACGACGCTAAAACCCATTGTAACTCGGTTTCTATTTATTCCCTCGCTAAAGCTCGGGAATAAAAATACCTCGTATGCAATGGGTACTTTTAGCGTCTTGTATAACAATCTACTATTCCTTGTATGGTAAGCATCAGGGATCTATAATACAAAGTTTTTTAATTATTTTTTGTACATAGACCAGAAACTGTCTACAATGATTTTATTAAAACGTCATGTTATGTGATTTGAAATTGATTTGAAAATCACGGTCGAAATCTGATTAATTAAAACGTAGCTTTACTCATGTACCTATTTATTCAAATAAAATAAAATAATTATGAAATTGTATTTTTTACACTATTCATTTATTCCTTTTACTTTTTCATTTACCTACACTTATCAAAATAAAATTATAATCTTCAAATACGGAAATTGAATATTTTACAATAACCTCAAATAATTGACATTAAAATACTTTTTCCTGTAGGAATTTGTGATTTTCTAAACAAAATTACACAATTGTTACTTACAGAAAAAACGGCTATTTCGACAAGTACAAGATGCCTTATTATTTAAAGTTTAATATGTAAAATAAATCCTTAATCTAACAAATCTTTTTTGCAAAGATATCTTTGGAAAGCATTGTATGTACTGTAGGTAGGTACACGTACAAAATTATCACGAGCGGCAGCGCAGCGGCGCGGAGCGTGCGTGAGCGCGGGCGTGATCACGTACGGCGCAGCCACGACTGGCGCATCTTTATCATCTATAAATGTTGTCAGTGTGTGCGTGCGACGCTCATACGTACGGGCCGCGCTCACATACAAACCGCGTTCGGGCGTATAATGAGTAAGACGACTTACTTATTTGATTCTACTATGGTAGTAGTTACCGCTAACGCCGCAGCGCGGCGCTGTACACTACTGCTTTACAGTCATTTTCAATTCACTTTGACAAGGTCCCTTACCATTCTCATCGCGCGCGGATTATATGAAACAGGCTCCAGCGGGTCTACCGGCTAAAAACAATGAAGTTAATGTTAACTGTAAGTATGTGATACATTGCTGCTTTGTTTTGGCACAAATAAAAACTTACCAAAGAAAAGAAGCAATGTATCACATACTTACAGTTAACATTAACTTCATTATTTTTAGCCGGTAGACCCGCAGGGCGTAGACAGAGAAACCTATAGACGACTGCTCAGCGTGGCCGCGTGTGAGACAGAACGATAAACAGATGGTGTTGCTACATAAACAATTTTACCCCAGATTTATGCACTAAGTAGAAAACAAAAATGTCTGCAATCTACAATAATATTTATACCTTCTAAGTTTGTGTTTTTGACTTATATCGTATTTTGATTTTATTTTACTTATAAATTTGTCGGAATAGTTAAAATAAGTAGATAACAACGTTCAGGCGCATTAGGTCCACTTCGCATTTTGGTCCTTTTCGCAGAACGTCCATTTTTCATTTGGTGAACTTTCACATAATTAATATGGGAGATGGTAAATAATTTTGTTTTTTTTTTACAAAGGAATAATATTCGTTTATGGAAAATTTCAGTTCTGTATTTTCACTTTTTGATATGTTTTTTTCTTTTAGTACGGCACCAAAAAACCCATAATAACATAAACGTGGAGAAGGTTAACTTCTATATTTTAATTTGTTTTTTATTTTCTCTGTAGGTACCTAATACCTTGGTGACGTATTACGAAGAAAAGAAAATTATCGAAGTGATTGAAAATATAGAAGTTAACCTTCTCCATTTATGAAAAACAAAAAAATATTAAACAAAAATGTAAACGTCGTTGTGCTCCTCGCAAAGGAGGTATTTTAGAAAGTGGACTAAATACGAAATGGACGTTCCGAGAAATAGACCAAATACGAGACGCTTTTTCGGCAAGTGGTCCTAAGCGTGCCCGCAGACTACAGACTTTGTGTCGGCCGATAGTTGGTTTTTATATGAAGAGTCGGCCGATACCAAATCGTTGTAATTTGTAATGTACATACATACCTACTTGCATACTTCTTCATTCTAATTAAAGTCCCGACCCAACAATCGGCTGACAGTTTGGTCTGTAGTTTGCGGGCACGCTAATGCGTCTGAACGTCTACTTAGATAATTAGGAGGGATATTTAGAAAACTCAAAACAAACTTATCAAATAAAACATTTAATGCTTTTATTTTTCATTAATTACGATCACATAGGAACGCTTTATGAAGCCACTTGTATAATTTGACCAACCCTGGGAATACGTATTCTGCCCGTCATCAGCAGGCCTATTTTATAACTCAACTGACAGCTTAAAATGATCATCACTGATCAAAGTTGTAAGTACATTGCTGCTACAGTAAAAATCAATGTTATGACTCTCTACAAAAACCCAGCATGTACTTAAAACTTAGATCAGTGATGATAATTTTAAGCTGTCAGTTGAGTTACAAAATAGGCCTGCAGGACAAGACCGTTTAATTATTGACTTATAATCTAGACTATACCTGGGAAATCAATAGATGTGATGATGATAAGAAGGTCTAACAAATAAAAAAAATATAGATTTTTATAAAAACAAATTTTAAACATTATTTCTTAGTTTAAGTCCAAAGAAACATTTTAAGTATTTCGTAACAAATAATGATTTCGAAATGTCAGAACTCAGTGTATCTCATGCGCACGCACACAAACGCTTTCATTTCAACTCGGCCGCACCGCACGCCTCGGTGCGTAGAACGACGCACACAGGCGCGGTTTGTTGCGCGCGTTACATTGCGTGTGTTTGCAATGCTTTTTTGATGCGAAACATCTATTGGCGCGCCGTGGGAGTAAAATTCCAGATTGATAAGCCTGAAATAGTAACGAAATTATAATAACATACAAAAAAAACATATTTTGTTGCGTAAAAAAACTATACATAAGTAAATTTAAACTTACTTTTAAAGTTGATGCATTGTAATTACATTATAATTTATACTTTTAAGTAGGTAAATTTACAGCAGCTGTAGTCACTGTGACTTAAGATTCTTGAGCCTGAAATAATAACTAAATAATAATAATCAACCAACATACAAGAAATACAAGAAGTAAAAAAAAATATACCACAAGTGGAATAGCATAGGAATAGAGGGAGTAGAACAGTGACTTTCTTCTTTCTCTTCTTTTCTTTATTCAAAACATTTTATTTTCAAAATGTTTGTTACACATTCTTGAGAATTTTTTAGGGCCCAATTTGTTTGGCGTGTGGCATCAATCCATAAAGTAGGAAGGTACGTACTGTTTCATTTTTAGGAAATCTGCAAAAGTTAATCATATTTTACTTTCTGTATTACAAACGATTTACGTATGGTGCAATTTTCAAATGGGCAAATTAACGTCGAGTACTGGCAACACAATCCAAATTACTCTTTAGGTTATAAAATACTCTACTTTAACTTTATACATGTTCAGATTGAATTTAAACGTATAATAATATTAGATTAGGAACACAGGTTTTTAACGCGTTTTTAAACTAAACATAGGTGTTGGACACCTACCTTATCCCGACGTTTCGACCGAGTTGCATCGGCCGTGGTCACGGGCTGACTGGAGCTCAGGGATGTTAGATGGCAACTCAGGAATAATGACATCAGCCTGTCAAAATCATGGTACTTCAGAAAAAAAAATGGTACCTACGACTTTTTAGTCTTATACGGTCTGAGATATTATTACAAGCTTGCGTAGTTACTTGGGAATGGGATTTCGAGCATGAATTACCTACAATCTTCTTGATTTCGAATCGAATTCGAACAGAAAAGCCGCATTCACACCTTAACTTACTGTTGACATTGGTGCATTTCAGCAGGCTAATCGCTGAGTTATCGTTCGCCATGGCCCGTTTTAACCACGAAAAGTAAAAAATTTAACATTTTAACTAGGTACTTATTATTTTTCTAAGCCATGCTACTTAAGCATTAAAAGCAGAAACGAAACATTATGTTCATTCCATTACACGAAAAGTTGGTTTAGATGAAAGAGGTGAAAATAATGGTACTTTTGCGTACCATGATGGAAGTCCAAAGGTACATGGTACGATAACCTAAATAATGGTACTAATACCATGATAATGGTACGTATAACATCACTGCTGGAGCTGCGGTGTTACGCCTCCTCCTCTGCGGTGCAATCTTCATCCACCGTCGAACAGTTTTTCCAACTACCGCCGCACACTATACTAACGGTGTCCCTATTCCGTATCATAGCCGTATTCTGGTTGTTAGCCGACCGCGAACAAAGAGGTAGTGCGTTTGTAATTACTGGATTCCACACTGCAGATAATTTGTGGCCATCTTCCCGATTGAAGTTTTAAGGATGTTTTTTAATTTCAATCGCTTCACGTACGACTCGTAAATAAAAATGGCGATCAGTGGAAAGAACCTGCGTGCGATAAAATTCGATCCAGTGGTTTGTGCCACTTTCCAGCAAATGCTCTGCAATCGCTGATTTATTAGTTTGGCGGTTTTTTTTACAGCTGTGATGTGTTCACGGACTCTTTCAATGATAGTTCGTTTCGTCTGACCAATATAACAACTACCACAGCTGCAGTCTATCTTGTACACGCCAAGTGTTTGTAATGGTGTGACATCCTTCGGCGTACCCAATATATTGTTGACCTTTATGCCAGGAGTGTAAACTGTCGGTACAGAGTATTCACGTAAAACGTGGCCGATCTTATCTGTTACTCCTTTGACATAAGGCATGTAGGCTGGTTGTCTACTAACTTCGGGATGCCTACACTTTTTTCTCGGCTGTTTGTGTTGGCCGTGCATTTGATATCCATTTTTCTTAAGTACCTCCTGAACATGGACCAGCTCACGCTCTAAATGTTCAGGGTCACAGAGGTCATAGGCTCTATTCTTTAAGGAAGTGATAACAGATTGCAAATGACGGGGGTGGTGATGTGACATTGCGTGTAGATATCTGTCCGTATGTGTGGGCTTGCGATTAGGGGTCGTAATACCGGCCCCTCTCTCCAAAACCGGTATTATCGGTATCGAATCTAGGCAAATACCGGGATCCCGGTATTTACGGTATTTTCGACATTTAGATAAATATATTGAAATTTCTTAGTTTTCCTTTCTAGTCATTGTTATGATTAACTAATCGTCGACGACTTTCAACCTCCCGAACAAGCCGGATTCCTAAAAGGATTTAGTACCTAGACCACATCCATACGCTGCGGCAGGTTATACAGAAGACTATGGAGTCTGCCTCTTTGCTTGGCGTACGTAGACTATGAGAAAGCCTTTGATTGGATAGGGACCAGGGCGGTGCCAGTGCTGTAGTCTCTCCAGATGTGCCCAAAAAACTACAGGTATTTCGAAATGTTAAGGTATTTATACGAAACTGCCACCATGTGTTGGTCCGAGTACAGAATCAGTGTTTTAATCCCATCCAACTGCAGCGAGGTGTGATAAAGGGAGACTTTATTTCTCTGAAACTGTTCACATCACAGCTGCGTTGGAAGACATTTTTAAATTCTTGGACGGGGATTGGACTAGAACGGACTCGATATTAACATTAATGACCAGTACCTAACACACCTTCGTTTTGCCAACGATATACCAGCTCTTATGGCTGAGACCTTGGATTAGAAGACCTGACAATGCTCCAAGATCTCCATAGTGCTTCCCAAAAAGTGGGTCTTAGGATGAACATAGATAAGACGAAAGTCATGTCGAATGCCCATGTTGTACCCACTCTAGCTCATGTTGAGAACACTACACTCGAAGTTGTTGACTACTACGTTTACCTTGGACCGGCGACTGCCTGTCCAACTGGATTTAAGTAAGTTCAGTTTCAAGAAAGAGATCTCTCGTCGAATCCAACTCAGATTCAGGAAGCTTCGTTTTTCGTGTCCAAATTACCTCAGTGTCTCAAGGGACGAAAGTCTATGACCAGTGTGTGTTGCTTGTGATGATTTACGGAAGTGAAACGTGGTCGCTAACTATAGGTCTCATAAGAAGGCTCAAGGTCACTCAGCGTGCAATGAAGAGAGTCATGCTCGGCGTTTCCCTAAGTGATCCTAAGAGAACTAAAGTATAATAATGACCGACATCGCTCAGCTGAAGTGGCAGTAGATGGGACACATAGCGAGAAGAACCGATGGCCGTTGGAGCGGAAAGGTTCTGGAATGGCGACCGCGCACCGGACGACACTCCGTGGGTAGGCCCCAACAAAGTGGACCGACGATGATCTGGTGAAGGTCGCGGTGCGCCGCTGGATGCAGGCAGCGCTGGACTGATCATCGTGAAGATCCTTTGGGAGACCAATACCCAGCAGTGGGTGTCAAGCGGCTATAATAATGATGATGATGAAAGTCATTATAGTATAGTGAAATCCAAAATTTAAAAGTTATTATAAGTTTAAGTACCTATTTAAACCAAGTTAAACAATAAAAGAGGATTTAACCTCGTAAGGCCCTCGGTCCTACCAGTAGTACTTACTTTTAGGTATTTACCAAAGTAATTCAGACCCGTCCCTCCTGGACGCAATGTAGTGTAGTTATTACGACTCAAGGGTTTACCAGTAATAATACGAATAAATTAGTTGTTTAATTTCATTTGAAGATTATTATGAAACAAATAATATTAAGTACCTCACTAATGCCTGTGTCCTACCCATAGTGCTTATTCTTTTTGAAAAAATACCCAAAACCATATCCCCCATAAGCCCTGAATTTATAACTTCAATAGGATTACTTTATCATATAAGAAAACAACTCTGAAGTTCTTGGTACTGAATGACTATAAAATATTAGTACCACTAGCTAGTAGAACGTTGGGGATGCAATGATTAGGACACCATTTAATGTCTGAGCCTTAGGAAGTTAAGAAAAATCACCTTTTAAATCACATAAAACGAGAATTTAAACGAGATTTGCGATTTGCGTCGTTCTGTGATGAATACCGAAAATATCGTAAATCCCGGTATTTAAAAATTCAATACCGGTATTGTAAAGGCTTCTTTTCGGTCCGGTATCCCGGTATTTTCGGTATCCGGGATCCCGGTTTGCGACCCCTACTTGCGATAAACACAATGTGATATGGACCCGTTAGGCTTCACGGAGATCTTGACGTCTAAGAAGGGCAGCGTCCTGTCAATCTCTAGCTCGTAAGTGAATCTCATATTAGGGTGAATAGAATTGAGATGCTGCAAAAGATGGTTCACTTCCTGCTCACTGCCTTTCAAAATGCAGAATACGTCATTTACATACCTTTTCCAAAGTCGTATGTTGTTAGGTTCGAAATTTAGCGCGCTTTTTTCGAAGTGTTCCATCCAAATATTGGCCAGTACCGGGGCCAAAAAAAACCTGTGTTCCTAATCTAATAAAATGCAACGCGAAAGTTTAAAAGTATGTATAATAATATGTTCTATAACGAAAATTTAAAATAACAATTGAATTTAATGCATAATACCTGATAAAATCTACAATACTTACGAGTGAAACGATATATTTGAAAGCTTACGATCACGTTCACTTTTACAACCTATTACACAACATCGAGCCATTTTCACATATTTATGAAGTGTATAATTGTTCAAACAACTGAATAATTTACTTTAGAAAGAGATACCGCAACGAATTAAGTCACAAAACACTTTTTTCTTTTGTTTACGACGAACCACCGACGAACTGTCAAAAGTTTGTTTTAGTCCTGCAGATTTTGGGTGGTACCGTGTTTTCGCGTCCGCATAAGATTTTTTTTATTTTCATAATATTTTGACACTGCTGAACAAAATAAGAGAGGGTGTCGCGCTGACACCCTTGAGCGTTTCGTAAAAAACGCATAATTATGCCAAGAAGCTACCGCCATTAGATACACCTCAAATTCTAAGATTTAATGAGCCCTATATACAAGTGTGGGGTGTCTAATGAAAGGGAATTAAGTGTTCTATAGTGTTATAATACACTACATCGGCTGAGTAGTACAGTTCCGAAAATATTTTAAATTTTATGAAAATTCAATCTATAGAAACTCTAAATTTTTTGTTTTAAGTTACCGTAATTCTTAAACTGGTGTTTTTTTTTTGCAAACAAAAAATATGATAACAAAGCCCATTTAATGCAGATTTCAAAAAATATAATTTTCAAGTACCTTTACAAACAAAAAATAGCGAAAAAAAAATGTTAGACGTCGCGCGTCGTCAATTTATATGGGTATCAAATGAAAGGTAATATATTATAACTAATCCCAAAAAAAACTCTACTTATTTCATTATCTATCTTAATTATTGTCCCTTTATAGAAATATAGGTACATTTTACATCCATGTTTCCATGGTCAAGGAAACCAAAGATAAGTGTAGAATTAAGTCAACTAAGGCGCAAAACTAAGTTACATTGCATTATAAGACTCTAAAATCAATGTTTATTAGGGAACAGAAAATGTATACATATAGTTATGGAAAGTTGCACATAAAAGATCAAATTAAACATGACAAGATAACATTTAGATTGGAAGACTCATTAGATGATGATGTCTAGGTTTATAGCATCATCTTCATCCACAACTTCGTTTGATGCTTTTATTGTTTCTTTCATTTCGACATGTCGACACAGCACGGCATGAACAAAATATGGTGCATGGTAGTTTTGCTCTATTGCAACGGCATTTAGACGTTAAACATGGTCTATCAGAGGAACAGTTGCAGTGGATCATATCTAGCACCTCTTGTGGTGCCAGTGCTGTACCCGCAGGCAAAAGAACCGGAACTAACGACTTTGAACGATCATCAGCATTCCACCCGTATGCCGTGGGATCAAGCTACGGAGGTTCTGCTTCACAAGCAGATAGTCATATAGCAGTTTGAACATGGGCTCTCCGTACACATAATTCGAAAGCTTCCGTTGTGGGTGGAAGAGTTTTCAGGTCAGGAGCTGCAGTTGCCTTACTTCTTGACATCTTTGACGACCAAACATTGAATTTGCGTCAGACATACTCTTAGAATCTCTCGTAGCACCTCCATAACAGGTAGCCATAAAAGTAGTTACCTCTTTTACTACCGTTTCAAAGCTTGAATCCATTCTTCCGAGAGCTTGAAGACATTTTCCAGAAGTAAGTGCCTTAATTGCTTTAACCTTCCCGATGCCGAAACATTGAGCTACTGTATCACAACCTGTCAAAGCGTGTGTGCCCGGAAGACTGGCAACAATTTTATTGAGCTTTTCTGCACTCACGCCAATGTCAATAACTTTTCTCTTAGCACACCCCTCTCACACTCTTAGCTCCCACCACGCGCGAAATTTACGACGCACGACGTTTAACATTTTTTTTTCGCAATTTTTTGTTTGTAAAGGTACTTGAAAATTATATTTTTTGAAAGCTTCATTAAATGGGCTTTGCTAATATATTTTTTGTTTGCAAAAAAACACTAGTTTAATAATTACGGTAACTTAAAACAAAAAATTGAGTTTCTATAGATTGAATTTTCATAAAATTTAAAATATTTTCGGAACTGTACTACTCAGCAGATGATGTGTATTATAGCATTATAGAACACTTAATTCCCTTTCATTTGACACCCCACACATGTATATAGGCTTTATAAAATCTTAGAATTAGAAGTTTATCGAATGGCGGTAACTTCTTGGCATAATTATGCGTTTTTTACGAAACGCTCAAGGGTGTCAGCGCGACACCCTTTCTTATCTTGTTCAGTAGGGTCCAAATATTACGAAAATAGAAAAAAACTTATGCGGACGCGAAAACACGCTTCACTCTCATTTGTTCGGAGCCTCGCTCGGACTATTTAGCAAAGTGGTTTGCTAAACATGAAAAAACCGGCACGCAGAATGAGACAGAAAAGCATATCGCTCTATCTCTTTTCCATGCAAGACGTGTGCATAAGTCTTTTTCTTTCGTGTGTGAATGCGACAGACGCCGTCAATTTGTCTATTAGTTTCTCTGTCTACGCTCCAGCGGGTCTACCGGCTAAAAATAATGAAGTTAATGTTAACTGTAAGTATGTGATACATTGCTTCTTTTCTTTGGTAAGTTTTTATTTGTGCCAAAACAAAGTAGCAATGTATCACATACTTACAGTTAACATTAACTTCATTGTTTTTAGCCGGTAGACCCGCAGGGCCAGTAAATTGTAAAATGCCCCGGACAAGGCTCAGCGCACAATGGCGGTTTTATTGGAAGGTGGAATGGTGGATGAGGTGTTTGTTATGGAGAATGAGGTTATTGGGTATGGAGTATGTAGTATGGGGAATGGGGTATGGAGAGTGGGAGAAAGAGGAAACGGTCACCCATCTCATACCCGGCCTTTCCTAGGTTGCTAACTTCGTTATTGCAATCCCACATGTCTTATATTTGCCTTAAGTTATTTATGGTAATGGCAATCTAATCTTATCTATTTCTATTGTACCGTACCATCACTGAATCGCTCACCAAACGCAGATCACTGATTGCAGCTATTCAGAGCAGTCCAGTATGACATTATTTTTGCTGTTCTTTGCATTTAAATCAGGGCTCGCTCTGTCACTCCGCGCATGAGTATGAAGCGCTCCGCGTCCTCGGCGAGGACAAATTAAATATTTAAAGTAAAAATTGTGTGTGTACTAAATAAAATAAATACTTAAATAAAAAATAAAAAAAAAATCATACGCCAGAAAAGATAAGACCTACGTACGACGCGATATAGAAAAAGAGAGGCAACTTGGTAAATATTTTTTTTGTGGCGAAGGGAGTGCTGTGCGACCTGAATTGAACTTTATTGTGTCGGAGTAAGTCGCAATTTATTTCAACAATTTTGCAGAGTGCAACTTCTGTACGCTAGTAAGATTATCTATCCACCAGTTAAATATTCATTAAACAGCAATTCTTATTTTGGTGAGCAGAAAACTCTATTCGGTCAGCCAAAATAATTAGTTGGTTATAAAAAAAGACAAGTCGACTGAAAAGATGGAAACAAGATTAAATAAATATTAAATTCATAATAACATGCAGTCGGAGGCATGCATAAAGAAAGTGACATTATGAATGATTGAATTATATGCCTCCGACTGCATGTTATTATGAATTTAATATTTATTTAATCTTGTTTCCATCTTTTCAGTCGACTTGTCTTTTTATGCAGGCGGGTTTTTTAATGTTTTAAATTTATTTTTTTATTTATCTCTTTTTAGTTATTATATATTACGGTCATGATATACCTTTTTGAAATCCTTATAATAAGCCCTTTAATTTGACACCCATATTGCAGTATTCTAAAAAAAAAAATTTTTTTTCACTATGTTTAATAGCACCGTACAGCCGCCATGTTGGTTTTTTTATAACGCCACCTTCTTAAGAACACTTGGGCTGAAAAGACCAATCTAACGATATCTTAATCATAGAAATCCGTTCAGCCGTTTGAGAGATATGAGGTAATAAAGAATATTACATACAAACATACATACATACATACATACTTACAAACATACTTACAAGATACGCGCGAAACACATAACCCTTTCTTTGCAGTCGGGTAATAAGAAAATAAGAAATATTTCATTAGCCTAACTTTTGGCTAGCACATATTTCTAAATCAATAGCACAGAATACATAATAGTACAAGTCAATAGTAGGACTGCTCTTTCTTTAGCTGCAATTCAGTGAGAGCGATTCGTGACCCACGTCTAATATAATTAGTCTCGAAGTACTGTTGCATGGAAGATAAGTGTCCAGGGTCTGATGATGGAGCAGGAATGCCAATAACTATTGCGTTTCGTATTCTTAATTGCAGGTACTTTTTATAAGTTTATTTTTCAGTGTTCATTTTATAATGCTCTCGCAATGTGCGATGACCCTTAAAGAAACGTAACGAATCAGCCCCCCTAGCCAAAGTAACATTTGCAAATTTTCGTTATCGTTTCGCTTCGATACATGTATGGATTTGACGTCTTAATTTTCAATAGTTAACGAAACCTTATGTCAATCCCATACATGTTTCGAAAGCGAAGCGATAACGAAGATTTGCAAATGTTACTTTGGCTAGGCCCTCAGGAGAGCAAAAGGTCAAAATGAGACTTTAACATTTCAATGATAGGCTTTAATCCAGTATCAGTTTTATGGGAAATTTTATAACTTTATATGTAGTAATAAAGGTACGACATAATTTTTATAAATCAACACATCACGTGCAAGTTATTAAGGAAATATATTTCCCTATTAAATCAGGATATAAACTAAAAGTAATAAAACAAAATAATGCGTCAGCAAATCCCTAACTACAAATTATTTAAACTGAAAATAAAAAGATTTGAATGTTACACTAAAACTACAGGTTAGGTACCTTCAAATTATGTATGGATAAAATAAAAGATACTTTAAAATCAAGGTGGGAAGATACTTAAACATGTAATAAACAGAATGGCAAAATTGATGTTTTATTTCATAGACCATTAACTTCTCTCGTCACACTGCAGTTGCTCTTAAAAATAGAATTAGAAAATATTTAAAGTCTTTATAATATACAGTTATGTATACATATGATAAAAAATTCAACAAGAAATATTATATTTACCTAAAACTATCAAAAATATAATAAAATCTCATCTGTAATGTAATGCTTTTGATGATAAGATTTATTAAGCAAATAAAAAATCAATCTGCAACGATTGGTACAGAATCATCATTTAGTAAAAAAATATAATGGTTGTCCTTTTTTGATATCAATCTTGAAGTTCCTTTGTAAAATCATCTTTTAGCATCCCGGCAGACGTAGCATGAGTTACAGCTCGCGCAAAATATCTTGACCCATATTTTACACTTTAGTACGACGCGAATTGCGCAGTAGCAATCTTAGGTACAAAAATGTTTAGTGCGCAAGCCTCATTGTCTATAGTTTGGTTTAAGTTATATCACGCGAGCTGTATGACAAAACTGACAATTTTTTTGTCTACATCAAACAGGCAGAAAAAAGGTTTATTCACATAGCTGGGATTATATCATTGTTGACATTTCCTTGTAGACACAGCAACTGTAACAACTCTAACAGCTCTCAAGCTCTTCATGCATGCTACTGGGGCTAAATTATTTATAGTAAAAAGTAAAATATTTGCAGCTTGCAACTTGATTTACAAAATATTGCAGATTGATATAAATATTTGTATGTCAAGGCCAATTTACAAATAGGCACATAAATTATATACAGAGAAAGAATTAAACTGAGTCAATGCCACGAGAGAATCCCACTTTTGTCTTTTAACAAGAATAAAAAAATGTTATACAAAATTTCCACACCTCATGTGATTACAATTTGTCTGCAATACAAAATTACAATAAGTCACCCACCACAGTGATACTGTTAGCATTTTTTTGTTTTTAACACTTGATTGTGGTAGAATTTTAACACTACACTCAGTCAGCGCGCAACATTGGTGTTGAATTTCATTTACTTCACCAGTCCATAATAAAAGGATCAACTCCTCTCACCACAGAATTTTCTAGTTATAAAAATTAGTATATTTCATTGATTCAGTCCACAAATTTGAAACAAAGTCCACAATTCCACTCAATACCATGTGACACCAAACTGGCACACGTTAAATGTTGTTATTTTAATCAATGTTCGGTTCACTATGCGTTTGTTTAATAAAACGTTCTTCCAGTACAAATATTTTGCACATTTTAATTTGTTGAGAGTTTTTTAGCGTTGCACTGTTTAAAACAATCAATACTCTATGTTATATTTAAATTGTTCAGATTTTAACGCAACATCGAATGGCTACGTTGATCTGATATAATCCTCGTTCCTGTGTATGTATGCCTCAATATACATACATTTGTGATACGGTACCAATTAATTACTCGAGTACTAGTCTGTCTATGGGGAGAAGCCAGTCCTCAAACAGCTCTCACGAACAATTAATTGCGAGGACGTCCGCGGCCGCGAGACCCGTCACGATCCTGTAAACGTAATAATTTGGTTTGAGTTGATATAATATAATCTTTCTTTCCATAAACAATATATAAAGTGTATTTTGTCTAAAAAACAAAAACTAATAAGTTGCGGTTTATTGGCAAGAGAAGAAAAGGGGTTTGAATCTCTAAAGGAGTCTGGCATAGTGGTAACCTCATCTTATTATATTTGACAGGCCTCTGTTATCGATAGGGGATCTATAGACGAACAATAAATGTGTTATGATATAAAGTCCTAAAGCGCAACCCTTTCGAGATAAACAGGGGAATAGGTTTGGATTTTTACCCGACTGCAAAGAAAGGGTTATGTTTTACGCGCGTATCTTGTAAGTATGTTTGTATGTAATATTCTTTATTACCTCATATCTTTCAAACGGCTGAACGGATTTCTATGATTAAAATATCGTTGAATTTGTCTTTTCAGCCCAAGAGTTCTTAAGAAGGTGGCGTTATAAAAAAAACAAAATGGCGGCTGTACGGTGCTATTATACGTAGTGAAAAAAAATTTTTTTTTAGAATACTGCAATATGGGTGTCATATTAAAGGGCATTTTATAAGGATTTCAAAAAGGTATATCATGACCGTAATATACAATAACTAAAGAGTGATAAATATTTATCTACTTATACAGGATCTTTAACATGGATTAACTCGGATAAGTTGCGCTTTAGGGCTTTATATCATTATTATTTTTTTGTTCACCTACAGATCCTCTATTGATATACATAGGTTTCATCGTGCGCCGCTTTAATTCCGAAATCCGCGTCAAAATAAAAAATTATGGTTACCACTATGCCAAGATGTTCATATCCCTTAGTAATTTTTATTGGTTAGTAAGTTACTTTTATTGGTGTTATGAATGTTACGATGGATTTTTACGTATATCGAAAGGCAAATGCCTACAACAAAACCACATAAAACATCATCAACATGAAAAATACGTAGATAGAACTAATTTTGAAAAGTGCTTTTCTTTACTTGTCTCTATTAGTAGAAAAATAGATGCGAAAGTATGACAAGTGTAAGTCAGCGCTGATCTGAGCATTCAAACTTACAAAAACAATTGAAAAAAAAAACAACCTTATATCAAACCTATAAGGTGCACTTTCATTTATTTTTGAGAACAAACAAAAGTACACTTTAATGTCTTGAGATAAGGTTAATTTTTGGCAAATTATTAAGTATTTGGTAGGCTAGAATGCTCAGAACATTTTATGATTGGTTATTTTGTTACTAATCATGCTCTGAACCCCGAGGGCATAAGGCAAACATAAATTGATTGACTGATTAAAGCTACATCTTCCAATGCAATGGCTGTATGAGGCACAATAACATTATTTGACAAAAAGCATTCGAAATTATTTATTTTATTTTATATTTTATATTCACGGAAAACAAACAGCATATATAAATAACAACAGTAAAAACAAAACTTAAGTATGAAAATGCCTTAAACAGTTTTCACAAATTGTAATAACAAGTTCATGATAAAGGGCATAATATAAGGATTTCAAAAAGGTATATCATGACCGTAATATATAATAACTAAAAGAGATAAATAAAAAAATAAATGAAAAAAATTAAAAAACCCGCCTGCATAAAAAGACAAGTCAACTGAAAAGATGGAAACAAGATTAATTAAATATTAAAGGCAACATGTCATAATAACATGCAGTCGGAGGCATGCATAAAGAAAGTGACATTATGAATGATTGAATTATATGCCTCCGACTGCATGTTATTATGACATGTTGCCTTTAATATTTAATTAATCTTGTTTCCATCTTTTCAGTTGACTTGTCTTTTTATGCAGGCGGGTTTTTTAATTTTTTTCATTTATTTTTTTATTTATCTCTTTTAGTTATTATATATTACGGTCATGATATACCTTTTTGAAATCCTTATATTATGCCCTTTAATATGACACCCATATTGCAGTATTCTAAAAAAAAAATTTTTTTTCACTACGTATAATAGCACCGTACAGCCGCCATGTTGTTTTTTTTTATAACGCCACCTTCTTAAGAACACTTGGGCTGACAAGACAAATCTAACGATATCTTAATCATAGAAATCCGTTCAGCCGTTTGAAAGATATGAGGTAATAAAGAATATTACATACAAACATACATACATACATACATACAAACATACTTACAAGATACGCGCGAAACACATAACCCTTTCTTTGCAGTCGGGTAAAAAACAACAAATAACTAAAAAAAAATGCCTTTAACTATTTTGAGTTGAAATTAAAACATTAATATACCCAATATCAAAACATTGTCTAAGATTAATTTTTAAAGAAATCAGAACATATTTTTTTATTAAAATAGGTGGATCTCGCCATAAATAGGTCAACATGCTCGGAATGATTACGGTTGAAATTGTTTAATACTACGTAATTGTTTAATATAATACGAGTATTTAGTATAATTTTTTACCTTAGACAAGTAAAGAAAAGCTATTTATTTTGATTGTACATACCTTATGATGAGGCCTATAATTATCACGGTCACGGTAGCCGTGGTCCCGATTGTCCCTGGCGTCGTGGTCTCTATGGTCGCGGTGGTCACGGTCGCGCGGGTCTCGCCCCTCACGCGGGTCTCGCCCCTCGCGCGGGTCTCGCCCCTCGCGCGGGTCTCGCCCCTCGCGTGGGTCTCGCCCCTCGCGATGGTCTCGCCCGTCGCGACCGTCCCGATTTTCCCGACCGTCACGACCGTCCCGGCCCTCCCGACCGTCACGGCTGTCGCGGTGGTCACGCCCGTCTCTACCTCTACCGTCATCTCTACCGTCTCTTTGATCACGGAAGTCGCGATAGTTGCGGTATCCACGCCCACCTTCCTGTTCCTCCCGATTATTGTCCTGGTTGTTGTGGTGGGGCACTTTACGCGAGTCTTCCTCCTCCTGACGTCTCTCGTAATGAATAAAATCATCAAAAATCGACGTAGAGTGACAGTAGCTGTGCATGATACGCAAAACCTGCAATCCCCTCGCATGGGGCACCTCTTGGGTGTCACGAGAATTGGTCACCGGTTTGTTCTCATTATTCTCTAATTTGATATGACGAAGTTGCACGTTCGGAACGTCCTTAACATAGATCCACCGCACGCGGAACTGTCCTTTCCACTTGTCCTGCGACCACACGTTCGAATTAGAATTGTAGTCGACCGCACTCGTCATGCGCGCCATCCCGCAAAAGTGGCCACTGCCGTTAACGGAAAAGAATAGATAAACGGTGCCGCCCTCCCTCTCGCGCTCGCGGAACGCCGCATCCAGACGCTTGTTCCCGTGTTCGGTGCTGCACCAGATTTCATATTTGATGCTGCGATGAATATCGTCCTCCGAATACGATTTGATAACGAAGAACCTGGCGAGCGGGGCGTTGAGATCGAACTTCTCCGGGTTGTACTCGTTCTTGACTCGGAGTTCGTCGAGCACCGGGTGAGGCGGCGCGGGCCCGGCGGCGGGCGGGGGCGGGGGGACGGTGACGGGCGGCGGCGGCAAGGGTGGGCGCGGCTGGTGCTGGTGGGGCGGGTGCGGCTGCAGGGGCGGCGGCCCGCGCGGGGCGTGCGCCCACGATGGCGGCGGCGGCGGGTGCTGCGGCGGCGGCCCGCGCTGCATCTGCATCGGCGCCGGCACCGGCCCGGGCGCCGGGCCCGGCATCTGCATCTGCGCCGGGACCGGAGGCGGTTGCATTTGCGGCGGCGGCGGCGGCGCCGTCACCACCGGTGCGCTTTTACCCGCATCCCACGCGCTCATATCCATGTTGTGCTTCCCGGGCACTATGGGCGGTGGAGGCATTCCCGGGCCCTTTTTCTTGAGTCCTACGCTCTGCGACGACGGAGCTGGCTTCGCCGGCTGGCTGGCGATCGAGGCCCACGTCATCTTTTTGGGCTGCGATCCACCCGAAGTGTCCTTGAATTCCGGAGCGCGATCTTTCTCCGCTTTGTGTTCGCCGAGCGCGAGCGCCTGCATACCGCTGTCGACCGCTTTGATGCCGTCGGGCATGTACAGTCCTTCGGTTCTGTAGTAATCGTCATATTGTTTCGGGCGGCCTAACTGTCCCCAAGTGGAGTAATCACCGTTACCGTGAAAATAGTTAAAAGTAGAAGCGGGCTGACCGAATGCAGCCGTCGAAAATGGTGTAGTTGAGGGGCCGAATACACCTGAAATCAGATAATTTGAAACCTTAATCGGAGTTAAAATCGTTTAAATATAGCCATGCAATAATTTAATAAAAATGCAATGTTTGTGATGGTAGACATCGTATGTAAACAGTATATCAACGATAGTTAGTGGCAGGGAAATTAGTATTTTAGCTTTAGTCATAAGAGAAATAAATGAGGTGAAATAACTTGTCAACTCAGTTGTGATTGTGACCAACCCCATTCCTTAACATGTGTCCGTTATGTTAATGAATGATAATGTTTTACTGAATAAATACTAGCTACCATCCATTCCATAAGAATCGTGAGGATTGTATCCTCCGAGGAAAGTCATCGGGTCTGTCCCATTGGTGGACCATGTCCCATCCCCGACTCCAAAAGCTTGGTAAGGAAGAGCTGTTGTACCGTAATAACCTGCAATGACATAAAATATGCTGTTTATAATGTCAATAGTGAGGTATTACTAAGTAACAGCTGTTTTTCGACAAGGAATGGGCCATTTGGCAGAGGAATCAAGCTGTTGTGACGGTATAGGAGTGAAAAAGTGTTTGACCGAATTTACTTTTATAAATATCATAGCTTCTAAAGGAAAACCCATTTTTGAACTTTCACAAAGAGGTTAAAAGCACATACAAGAGAAGGTTGAGTACATCATAAAGAAAGCATTTTGAAAAATACCCATTACTTTCTGAACAGGTATCATATTTCATTATTCACAGAAAGTGGAAGACACAGAAGTATTTACAGATTTGGTCAAACACTTCAGAGGATGGACATGGACCAAGAACTAATGGAGTTGAGATGGTACAGGCATAGAGTGAGTCGAATAATAAGCAGGGTTACATGAATAAGAACAAGAAAATAATAAGTACCTACCTGCCGCGCTGTACGGGTCGGCAGCTGACGAGATGGGTGGTGCATATGAAGGTTGCTGCTGATGACGCCATGACACCTCCGCCAACTCGTCTCCTCCACTCTCTAACTGTTGCTCTTTTGGTGCATTTGTCACTATAATCATAAATAAAATGTGGTGTTAACAGACAAACTCAACTGCACCACCCATGTGGATAAATATGTGGAGTTTGTTTGTATGTTTCATACTAAAGCGATAAGACCGCTTTGCCCACAATGGACTTAAGTTTTAATTTGTAACTGAATTGTTTTAATGTGTGTGCAATTAAGAGTTAATCTATATATCTAAAGATAGTTCCGATATGAGAGCAGGCAAAATAAAATTAAAAACAACAGATAAAACCTATTTAGAGGCTATGCAGACTTTATTAAATCTAACCAGCTACATTATTATTTTATTATATTAATCACACAACACATGAATGGCTGTAAAAAAAACTATTTCTATTTAGCATACGACAGAAGAACATAAAGCTATGAATAAAATGTTTCCTATTATACATGTTTATATTAGATAATACCTATACTAGTTAATATACTACCTATATTAGGTACTAGTTTTATATAGGAATCAGACAAATGGACTCATGTAAGTAATTCAAACTTTGTGACATACGAGAGAAAAGGTTCCAAAATTCAGGAAATGCAAACGAAGAACTTTTATTTTCATTATTGTTATTATTATCACCTAAATTGTCTGGTCACAATAAACATCAGACTGATAAACTTATTAAGGACATTGAATGTTAAATGATAATAAAATGTATATTGCATCTTCAAAATTAACCACCAAAACATAAACAAAACAATATCAGATACCAACCATAATATTTAATATCTGAAAGATAAGATAATATTTTAATACCTACATAGTGGTGCGAGGAATGCTAGTTCTCAGAAGCGCTTAACTATTTCCTTACAAATTATCTTTTTATTTTTTAAACCCTCACTGTCCGTCTGTCTGTCACCAGGCTGTATCTCATGAACTGTGATAGCTAGACAGTTGAAATTTTCAAAGATGATGTGTCTCTGTTACCGCTATAACAAATAAAAACAGAATAAAATAAATATTTAAGTGGGGATCCCATGCACCAAATGTGATTTTATTTTCTATTTTTGGTATGGAACTTTTCGTGCGCTAGTCTGACTCGCACTTGGCCAGTTTTTTGACAGTTTAAAATGTGTCTTTTACAAATACAATAAGCATTATTCACTATCAATGAACTGTTAGAATGAAATAAAATACTTGAAAGTAGCGTAAAGTAAAATAATCTCACTAAAAGATTGTTCTACAGAATTTATTCATTGAATAAGAATCACAATGACTCATACATACTAGCTAGAATTCGCCATTTGATAAGCCACATGGAACATTGTTTCTTTACTAAAAATGTTTACCTTCATTGTGTAACCATATTTTTGAGGAAAGAACCGTGACAAAACTTAATATAATTTAATAAATTTTTGATATAGGCAATCACTTATGTATACTGGACCAAAACCCAACTCTCTGACCGGAATTATCAGCTAAGAATTCTTAGTAGATATTTATTATATTATTTGTGTAGGAGGCTAAAAATCATAGGTTTCAGTGAGTGGGCAGTAACTCCCACTATTAGCTTTCTCAGTAAGCATTATGTATTAATAAAAGCGACATGAAAATAACTACATATGTTTATAAGTAGATATTACTTCTGATAAATTTTAACAAAGAGAAAACCGGTGAAAGGTAGAATATTGTGATGACGATCATGCATGGCATCGCAACGCAAGCAACACCGGATACAAAGCCAACCGGCACTAGGTAGGCGATCCTTACAGACAGAGAGAAAACACCTTGCAACGTCATAATTTATATCAACTTTACCTTGGTTCCCTTGCCCTTTCATCCGCTACACGCCAGAATAACATGAAACAAGAATAGGACAATAAAATAAAAACTCCAAAATATACTAATTACTCGTAAATAAAACGGTAACTTGGTAAATGTGAAATACCTGATCTGACACGCCTGCTGACATTGGCCACGATATTACAAAGTTATGCACTCGGTCAAGTCTTTAACCACGACAGTATCAAAATTAATCACATTAGTTTCACTGCACAATGTCCAAAGTGTCCAAGATTCACCTAAATATTAGAAAGAGTTCGTGATAAAATAAAAATTCACTGAGTCCCAAACCAAACGAGTGAACTTTGTATAATGGCGACCGAAAAAGTGTTGCCAATTGCCATAGTTTTCGGTTCGGATAAAATAACAAAAATGTTTTTGGTCTAGTGATGAAAGAATGATGGCGAGATTTGTACACAAAAAATATATAAATTTAGAGAAAATTAAACTGATATCTCTTATATATAACTAATATGAAATTCAGCGGCCTTACTATGAGCTCTTATAGCAGGGCTTATATTGAACTGCCTTACTTTTTTGTACTATGACCTCAACGGTTAGTATGAAAGCAGGCCTTAGTCCTGGGGGCTTACCATCAGCAAATAATAAACCGTTCAGTTCAAAAGCAGGCCTTAAACAGGACTGTTTAAGGCCAGCTTTCATACTAACCGTTGAGGTCATAGTACGAAAAAGTAAGGCCGTTCAATATAAGTCCTGCTATAAGAGCTCATAGTAAGGCCCCTGGGGGCTTACCATCAGCAAATAAAAAACCGTTCAGTTCAAAAGCAGGCCTTACACAGAACCGCTTAAGACCTGCTTTCATACTAACCGTTGAGGTCATAGTATGAAAAAGTAAGGCAGTTCAATATAAGCCCTGCTATAAGAGCCCCTGTAATGTTTAAGGCCTGCTTTGAACTTGAACGGTTTCGTTTTTGCTGATGGTAAGCCCCCAGCGGGTCTACCGGCTAAAAATAATAAAGTTAATGTTAACTGTAATTTGACAAATGGATATGATACATTGCTTCTTTTCTTTGGTAAGTTTTTATTTGTGTCAAAACGAAGTAGCAATGTATCACATACATCTGTCATATTACAGTTAACATTAACTTCATTGTTTTTTAGCCGGTAGACCCGCAGGTCAGTGTTTGGAATCCATGTTTCAAACAAACAAAACAAGCCAAAGAGTAAAATAATATAAAACAAGCCGAGAGAACCAAAAGAAACACAGAGGTGCGTTCCAAACCTACACTCCGAGTGCAACCTAACCACAACCGAACGCTCTAACGGCGTTCCAAACATTTGAGCGTGAAGGTGGAAACAAATTATCGGATGCGGCTGATGGACGCCGCTTACTGCCGCGACTGATAGGTATCTGGGACTATGAAAATACACTGAGGTGTGCAAACTATCGGACTTAAGTCGCGGACGTCATCGGACGTCCGATAGCAATCTGGTGCACTGGATGTCTTTAACTGTGCTTCAGCGGGTCTACCGGCTAAAAATAATGAAGTTAATGTTAACTGTAAGTATGTGATACATTGCTTCTTTTCTTTGGTAAGTTTTTATTTGTGCCAAAACAAAGTAGCAATGTATCACATACTTACAGTTAACATTAACTTCATTATTTTTAGCCGGTAGACCCGCAGGAGTAATCATGGGTCATTTGTGGCGCTGCCAGAACGACGTCGTTTCGGCAGCGCCACGGCTGAATCTCAGCATTTGGGTTTTTTTCCTGGAAACGGTGTGCGTATATATTTAATACCTTCGTCATAAGGCACGGCAAAAATAGAATTTCATCGTAGATTAAGGATTTTATAGCCATCGAGAAATTATAACCTCAAAAATTTTTTTTTTCGCTCTAACGCCTTTAATTGATGTATTAAATAACATGCGCGCATTCCCTTATCTTCCTATAAAGGGAAAAAAATAAACCACCATCGCAGCATTAGCTGTTCCAGAGAAATCATAGGTTTAGATTTGGTTCATACATTAGGCATCGTTCCAGCAGCGCCACACCCAGTACAGCATGAACCAGGGGCCTTACTATGAGCTCTTATAGCAGGACTTATATTGAACGGCCTTACTTTTTCGTACCATGATCTCAACGGTTAGTATGAAAGCAGGCCTTAAGCAGTCTTTTTTACGGCCTGCTTTTGAACTGAATGGTTTCTTATTTGCTAATGGTAAGCCCCCAGGGGGCTCACCACGCTATGTCACGCGATATAAATCGGTCATGCTAGGGGGGCAGGGGGCTTACCATCAGCAAATAAGAAACCATTCAGTTCAAAAGCAGGCCGTAAAAAAGACTGCTTAAGGCCTGCTTTCATACTAACCGTTGAGATCATGGTACGAAAAAGTAAGGCCGTTCAATATAAGTCCTGCTATAAGAGCTCATAGTAAGGGCCCTGGGCACCTGTCGCCAAACTGAGTATGCCAATATTTAATACTACCATAGCGAACACGGAAAAAAATCTGATAACGTGTATAACACAGCTACTTTCCGAGAAATAAGCCTATGATTCAATATGCCATACAATTGGTACATTCGAGTAGAAAAGTTTTAAATTGCTTTTTATTTTAGCATTTTAAGTATCCGATCCGGTGCCCAAAATCATTTTTTACTATACAGGGTGTTTGGTAATAGCCTTATAAAGCCGAATATGGTAGATAGGGACCATCAAACTGGGGCCTTACTATGAGCTCTTATAGCAGGACTTATATTGAACGGCTTTACTTTTTCGTACCATGATCTCAACGGTTAGTATGAAAGCAGGCCTTAAGCAGTCTTTTTTACGGCCTGCTTTTGAACTGAATGGTTTCTTATTTGCTGATGGTAAGCCCCCTGAACAACTTTCACTATGGGACCAACTTTGAAATCTCGGAAAAAAAATCTGCTGTTTCATACATTTAAATATTTTGTTTATTAATTTTTGTATGAAACAGTTGATTTTTTTTCGCTATTTAAGAGTTGTTCCCTTAGTAAAAGTTGTTCAGTTTGATGGTCTCTATCTACAATATATGCGGCTTTATAAGACTATTAACATGAAAAGTAAAAAATAAAAATGCATTTGTGATGAAAGCGGCAGGCATGCTTGAAAGCGGGCTACATACAGCTTCTTATTCTTCTTCTTATTTTTGTTTTGGCAATCTACTTTCCTCTTGGAAGTAATTTTTGCCAGTGTCAGGTGTTGAATAGTTCATGGTAGATATTGTTTCAATTTTCATTAGATAGAATGCGGGTGCATCGCATTACCACCGCCACCACTACATTGGAGAGATTTTCCAGGCAACGTTCCTTAAAAATGTACTAGATGGCGCTGTCCAATTCCCAACAACCTTGCTTGGTACTATATCTATGGCTTGGTACTATGGTATATGAATGTGCTCTCTATATCTATAGTAATAAAGAATACCATTCGTAAAAAACATATAATTTGACAATATTTCTGTAATATTGTTGTAAATATTGACATAACTATTATTAATTGAAAATTACTATTATTCATTTATTATAATATTATTCAGTAGTATTTGCTCTGAGGTAGGTAACTTGTGTAACTTTCTTGGATTCCGATAACCGTCGACCAATGAGTCAAGCAAGACTACGGTTCTTGATGTGCGTGTGGTGTGAGTGTTCCTATCCTAGAAATTGATTTGACCATACGAAGATTTTAAGAAATAATTGTGCAAACTTGATGGTAAAATCAAAAAAATTGTGAAACCTATGTAGACTAAGTTATGGTCGATTATATAGAACACTCATACCGCCAGTCTCGCGAAAACGCCATACTTGATATCATACAATATACTAGACGTATGTTAATAAAAGATATATTTTTATTAACATACGTCTTAAACAGGACTGTTTAAGGCCTGCTTTCATACTAACCGTTGAGGTCATAGTACGAAAAAGAAAGGCAGTTCAATATAAGCCCTGCTATAAGAGCTCATGGTAAGGCCCCAGGGTAACATAACATAATTACAACAGGGTGACAGAATTATTGGCAACATAGACTTATTATATTACTTCAATAAGTACTTATATTAGCAAGTTATGTGTTACATCATTTCCACGCATTTTGATCTTTAAGATAATCGTCAACTTTATAATAACCTTTACCCATGAGCGTTTTTTTAACATGGTTTTTAAATTCATGCAAAGGAAGATCAATCACTTGTTGTGGAACTTTATTAATAAAGGCTATGCCTTTCCCCATAAATGAACCTCTCGTTTTTGCAAGCCTAAATCTTGGAACGGCAAGTTTATCTTTATTTCTTGTATTAAACCGGTGAATGTTGCTGTTCTTATCAAATGAATCATAGTGTTTCCTTACATAAACTAAATTTTCATAAATATATTGGCCTGCCAAAGTTAAAATATTTATTTCTTTGAACAATTCTCTCAAGGTATCTCTCCGCCGTAGATTGTATATGGCGCGAACAGCTCTTTTTTGGAGTACAAAAATATTTTCAATACTGGCTGCTGAGCCCCACAATAGCAGTCCATAAGACATTACACTATGAAAATAACTAAAGTATACTAACCTTGCCGTTTCAATATCAGTTAAAAACCTTATTTTCTTAACAGCGAATGCCGCTGAACTAAGTCTACTTGACAAGGCTTCAATATGTGGATCCCATTGCAATCGAGAATCTAGTGTAATACCTAAAAATTTTGTACTCTCAGTAAAGTCTACGTCATCGTCATTCAAATTAATATTTAATTTTGTCTGCTCAACATTAGGTAATGAAAATTTTACACATTTAGTTTTTTTGGGGTTAAGTGCTAAATTATTACTATTAAACCAGTGTGAAACTTTAGAGAGGGCACTATTTACTTCGTCCGAACAGTTATTACCTCGGTTTACTTTGAAAACTAAAGAAGTATCATCCGCAAATAGTACTGTCTCACATAAATTACTTGCGTAGTTGGGAAGGTCATTTATATAAATTAGAAACAGCAATGGGCCCAATATTGATCCCTGTGGCACACCCATATTGATGGGGGCTCCAGTAGATTCAGTTCTATTTATTACTACTTTCTGAGTTCTATTGTACAAATACGATTTCATAAGACTAACCGACTTATCAGAGACACCATAATGTTCTAGCTTCTTTAATAGTGTTTGGTGATCAACGCAATCGAATGCCTTAGAAAGGTCACAGAAAATGCCAATTACATCCTGCTTTTCTTCCCAAGCGTCAAGAATATGTTTGAGAAGTGCAATTCCAGCATCAGTAGTACTTTTACCCTTGGCAAAGCCAAACTGATTTTTATGAAGTATATTATTGTATGTGAAGTAATCTAATAATTGGGAATATATAATTTTTTAAAATATTTTACTAAGTGCTGGTAGTATAGATATTGGCCTAAAGTTGAGTACGTGATTGAGTAACAAACATCTAAACATCCAAAACATTAAACTTTCACATTTTTAATATTAGTAATTCCCGTTCTCGTTCTCATTCCTATTCCCGTTCCCGTATTTTACTTAGGGGATTTTTTTTACAATAGTAAAGATGATCCTGTTTTTTTACATTCTCTGTCATACGGACTTTGACTTAAATAAAAAAGTGACTGTGACATACGGACGGACAGACAGACATACATGACGAATCTATAAGGATTCCGTTTTTTGCCATTTCGGCTACGGAACCCTAAAAAGATGTTATCGAGCCCAATAAAATGTAATACCTAGGTACTATAGCGTAAGTAACAAAATAACCGTTACATAAAGATGCTGGTAACAATAAACGCAACCCTTAATTGCATGTTATCAACCATATATATATTTTTTTACTTTTCGTGTTGTATCTATTTTTTTGTAATAAAATGCTTAAACAAATGTTTTTTCCCGCTTTTTGTTCATATGCATGGTCACCCTACAAAAGACTTTCCTTTGAAGATGTAAAAAAAATGATAACTATTAAAGTATAACACTTACGGAAATAGACGATGTTCTAAATTTTAAGAACAAACTTTTCACAATTTTGGATGCGGCCTCCACTTGTATACGAGGTCTGGTTAATCAAATAAATGCCAAAATATGGAACACTCACACGAGCATTGAAAAAGAAACAAAATGTTTAATTGATCTTGATCTATCACGTTTTGTGTCAAGATTTATGTGTCACAAATTTACTCTGAATACTAATTATTATATACAATAATAAAATTTCAATATTATTCAGTTAAAGTTAGTGATTTAGTGTGACCCTTATAAAATCCAAATTAACCATGATAATGAATTGATTATTTTGTGAATAGTTGTCACAAATTCAGCACAAATTTTCCATATATCTTTTATTAACATACGTCTAGTATATTTTATGATATCAAGTATGGCGTTTTCGCGAGACTGGCGGTATGAGTGTTCTATATAATCGACCATAACTTAGTCTACATAGGTTTCACAAATTTTTCGATTTCACCATCAAGTTTGCACAATTATTTCGTATGGTCAAATCAATTTTTAGGGTAGGAACACTCACACCACACCACACGCACATGGTTCTTGTACTCTAGCAGCGCTGTAAAACGGTCAAGCATGGCTTTTCAAGCATGTACACGTAATTACCACCACCACTACTATTTGGGGGCGTGACCTACCTTTGATACAGTAGCCGGCAAACATATTGAAATCGGGTCTTAAATCTATCGCTTTCGATTTCATTTGACAGATGGATGTGACACATTGCTGCATTTCATAAGTAAGTTTTTATTTGTGCCAAAAAGAAGCATCAATGTTGTTAGCGCTGAGGGCCTAGCCAAAGTAACATTGCCAAATCTTCGTTATCGCTTCGCTTTCGAAACATGTATGGGATTGACATCAGCCCCCCTAGCCAAAGTAACATTTGCAAATTTTCGTTATCGTTTCGCTTCGAAACATGTATGGATTTGACGTTTTAAATTTCGATAGTTAACGAAACCTTATGTCAATCCCATACATGTTTCGAAAGCGAAGCGATAACGAAGATTTTCAAATGTTACTTTGGCTAGGCCCTAAGGTTTCCTTAACAATCGAATTTTAAAACGTCAAATCCATACATGTTTCGAAGCGAAGCGATAACTAAAATTTGCAAATGTTACTTTGGCTAGGGGGGCAGGGCCGTTAATTTTGGGTTAAAAAATATAAATGTTTAAAAAGTTAGTGGTCAGAGAGTTTTTAAGCGGGTCTACCGGCTAAAAACAATGAAGTTAATGTTAACTGTAAGTATGTGATACATAGCTACTTTGTTTTGGCACAAATAAAAACTTACCAAAGAAAAGAAGCAATGTATCACATACTTACAGTTAACATTAACTTCATTATTTTAAGCCGGTAGACCCGCTGGTGTACTCTTGTGTTTGTTAGGAATGTCAAATATACGTGCGACTGAAAATATCTATTTCCAGTTTTTAATTTCTTATTTTGCTCCGTCGCCTTCAAATGTATCACATCCTGAAAGCGATTGCGATAGATTTTGAAATTAGACAATTAGCCCCCAGTTTTGATCGTTTAGGACAGGGGTCGGCAACCTTTTTCGAGGGAAGGGCAGTGTCCACACCTTAGGGTATTTTACCCTAAATTTAGGGTATTTTCACACGTTTAGGGTAAGTTTTAGGGTATACAATTATTTAGGGAAATTTTTAGGGTAAAAATTTCGAGTGACTTTGTATGATTTAAGAAAAACCACTAAAAAGTTTGACTCTTTAATGTTTTTGGAAACCTAAACAATGGATGTATTCCAAAATTATACAGATATATTAAAGATTTTTTTTAAAAAATAGTTAATAAATTCACATCAATTTGTGTTTTATTTTAGAATGAATGTTTAGGGTAAAATATTTTCAAAAAGGCCCCATTTAGGGTAATTTCACTAGGAGTCCGGGGAAAATCAATATAAGAGGGCAACACTGGTAAAGGGCCACTAATGCTGCCAGTAGGGCTTGCAATCCGAATATTCGCCTATTTTTGCTATTCGAATACTCAAGTCGGTGATATTCGAATATTTTCTACTTTGTCAGATTTAAGCAAAAGTCGTTCATTAAATACCCGAATAGCTTTTGCGCGCATAGAATGAAGCGTTTAAGGCCAGTATATTCCAAATTATCGAATTTGGCCTATGTTTGATTCAACGATAAACAATCAAATATTCTTTATTTTGAGCAGATAAAAATATACGTTGTAGTTTCATTAACGATCTTGATTATTTTACGGTTAAAAACATTGTTTAAAAAAAACAAAAAACCGACTTCAAAAACCTACCTCTAAAAAGCAAGAAATAATATTCGTAATAAAAATACGTCTATTGAAGTCGGGTGGGGCTGGAGTACAAATTCCTATTTTTTTATTCTAAAAGCCCCACCCGACTTCAATAGACGTATTTTTATTATTACGAATATTATTTCTTGCTTTTTAGAGGTAGGTTTTTGAAGTCGGTTTTTTGTTTTTATTAAACAATTTTTATTTTTTTATTTTTAGTGTAGGTACCTTGTAGGTAAGGTATATTATATATGTAGAAAAATCGGCTCAGCCAAACGTAAGATAATCGAGGAGAAACATACTTTAATACGTGTCAAACTGAGAACCTCCTTTTTTAAGTCGGCTAAATAACTACACTTAAGATATCCCTCTTCCAACAAAAAAAAAATATCTTATTCAGTTCATAAACAAAGAAGTAATACGACCAATCATCGAGGTAATTCACACAAAATCATACAATTTTCGTGCTTTTTTCAAAATTACTTAAGAAGTACTGAACCGATTTCCAAATTTTAATTTTATTTTTATGCTTTTTAGAGGCAGGTTTTTTGAAGTCGGTTTTTTGTTTTTTAAACAATTTTTTTATTTTTAGTGTAAGTACCTTCTGTATTAGGTAGTGTAGGTATATTATTTAGGTAGAAAAATTGGCTCAGCCAAACGTGAGATTATCGCGGAGAAACATACATGCATACAAACTGAATACCTCCTTTTTTTGAAGTCGGTTAAAAAGACTACACAAAGGTATCCCTTCCCCAACAAAAAAATCATCTAATTCGGTTCATAAATAACAAAATTGTCAAGTTAGTTGATTTAATATCATAGTATTTTCAGGATTACTTGCAAACTACTGAACCGATTTGAAAAAAAATTAAATGGGACCATCTCGCAAGAAAACTCAATCGAACAAAAAAAGAATCATCTAAATCGGTCCATAAATGTCGAAGATACGCGCGAACAACGATAAAAAAAAAAAAAAAAACATACAATCGAATTGAGAACCTCCTCCTTTTGATGAAGTCGGTTAAAAAATGGGACCAACTTGGGAGTGTCCCTAACCGATTGAAATGATTCATAACGTATGAATCATTTCAATCGGTCCAGCCGTCTTCGAGTAATCGATGGACATACACTTGGGAAAAAAAATACCTAATAAATAAAAAAAAAGTATCTTTACTCGACTAAAAAAAAATATGCAAAGACAAAGAAAATTTTCATTAATTTTATTGTTTTTGGATAATACTTAAAGTTTATCAATCCCTTATTCACGTAAAATATATAGATCTTATTTGAATCCTTCGACTGGTGGTGGCACCAGTCGAAGGATTCAAAAATAGGGTCCCAGAAGTAATTTTTGGGGTTTCATATGGAGACTGCAAACATGCGCAGTAGCCTCTCACTGCTAAACTTACGTGCCGCGGCCTATTATCTTCATTAAAAAAACGAGATTTAAGAAAAATATTTTATTTTAGTTATTTTTTCTTAAAAAATGCTGATAAAGTTTTAGTTCCACTTGCAGCTTTTTGTCTAGCTTTCTCTTTGGCTGTTAATGCTTTTGGCACCTTGCTTTCTTTTAATATAATCTGGTTTGAGTTATCTAACACTTTTTCTATGATAGCATCATTTGGTTCAGTTTTAAGTTTCTTGTTTGATCCATTTAATTCCGGTTCTGATTTCCGTTTTTTACCAACAGATTCTATTAAATCTGGCTTAAAATCAAATTGCTGTTCCAATTGTTCGGCGAGTTTGCTTTCTAGATATTCTGATACAATACCATGGGCATATTTCAGGAACAAATCTGTAATCACAAGGGAAAGGATCATTAAATCCTGATTTACACATATCAGTGAAGTCAAAATTCCGCTACCGTGATTTTATTATTCTTTCACACATTCTCTATGAACACACGTCCACTGACACGTTCATTTAGTGCTGGAACTGTTACTTCACTGATATGTGAATCTGGCATCTGGCGTACAGTACATCACATTGTTTTTGTCTTTAGATAGTCACATTTCATTTTGAATATTATACAAACAATATGAATTTTTGTAACCCCCTGATTTTGTCTAATGAGGATCACTAACAGGTTTGATTCCTATAGTTTTATTGATATAATATAAAATCATATTAATAGCAATGAAACTTAGTGAAAGATATTTTGAAATCCGATTAGAAATGGTTGAGTTATTAAGGGTTTGAAGGAAATGCCAAGCTCAATGCAATATGTGCTTTATCACGTACGGCATAAGGGTCGCGATGACGTCATAAGGAACCCCAAAATAACAGTGTTTTAGCTCGTATAATTTCTCAGGTTTAAGAGATATCGCAAAAATTTCGTTAGTTAATCATGTGGTGGCATAAGCTTTCTGATAAGCCACTAAACAAAAATCGTTACTGATCCTCATTGCAAGATTAAACATAATTTTATTAACACAGTATATTATGTTAGGCTATGTTGTCTGTTTAATAATTTAAATGAAAGTTAATAGCTAGTGATGGGCAGAGTCTGCTATTATTGGTATTCGAATATTTTGGTATTCGTTAAAAAATAATTCGAATCAGTATTCGAGTCCAGGTACTCACATTGGGTATTTGAGTACTGAGACTAGTATTCGAATACTCAATTTGACTCGAATACCGTTTTGACTCTTGTGGAACGTGAATTTGCATTGTTCTACATAATAGTTCAAAAAGTAAGTATTACTACACAAAATGACACTGGTTTTTATGTACTAATTCCCACAATAAACAATTAAATTTAGCACTAAAACTGATTGTCGACCTGCTTTGGTATTTGCATAATTTCAATACTCGAATTCTCTATTCGAGTACTTATGTATCCGAATACTGTATTTTCGGTACTCGAGTATGCGAGTACCAAGAAGGTATTCGAATTAGTATTCGAGTCGGCCTTGTCTCAGCCCATCACTATTAATAGCTTACCTTCATCCACAGTCTGGCTGCTTATGTTACTAGCCACGAAAGTAGCAGAAGCAGCCCCTGAAGTCACATGTATATTCTTCTGCATTAGAACCTTCGCTAATTGTCTCACCCTTCCTTCAAGCCACATTAATGTTTTTTCTTCATTGTATTTGTAAGCTTTCATGTCTGGGGGGCCCTAAATAGCACATGATGATTTTATTTAAAAACACTCAAGAGAAAATAATTAACAAAAAGTATTTTACCTACTTTAAGATCTCCAATACAATCCATATTTTCAATGTATTCAATAATCTTATCAAATCCTTTTTCTGATAGTAAATCTTCAAGAGGAATGGCTCTATTACTGCACTGTTCTCTTAAGCGTGGCAAGACTGGAAATTAAAGGAACTATATTTATCATCTATTTAAATAAAATTATCATCAGCAGGTGATGTTTAGTTTTTTAAATGACCATGATTGATAAGCTGTAGTCAAGCATGGAAAACCATGATATAAACATATTTTTGTAATAGTAATAATGTAACACCTGAATAAGGATGAGTGTTCTCATCATTTCTTTCTTTTTTTATGTCTCTTTAATTTGATAAAGTGAGTCTTCACTTGAGGTTGAAAACATACCCAAATATAAAGGATTTACTGGCGTCACTAGTTGGAGGCTTCCATCAGATTTTACCGATTCCCCAATGAACCAAGATCTGAAAGGTTCACTGAATGTCAGAACCTCAAACATTTTCTTATGTTTACTATCTAAACAGAATTTTGCCGGATTGCCACTTGCTGGATGTGGCAGTGTGATGATGCTGAAGCCGTCATTATTGAATAGTTGATCTGAAACAAGATATTGGCGTTGATAATGTTACGGTGTTTTACACAAGGAGATCCCGTCATTTAAAATGCGCACGTCTTTATCGATTTGCGATTTAATATCTCTGTCGTCAAAGAAACATCAAACAAATTTATAAAATACTGAACTATACCTGGGAGAAGTAAAATCCAGGAATTTTCTATACGTTTAGTCGAAGTTTTAGGTGTCACTGGTGCATCGGCTTTATTAGATTTTCGTTGACTTCTAGTAGACATTTTAAAAATGTATGTTGCTTACAGTAAAACTTAAACTTTAATTAAACAAAATTTAAGATATTTTGATAAAGAATCGTAGAAGGTAAAAATAAACATAAATAAAAACAGCAACGCACAGCAACGAGTAACGTCAAAGTGACGTGGGCACAGATTAGATGTAGGTAAATGTAGTTCTTCTTCTTCTTATTTTTGTTTTGGCAATCTACTTTTCTCTTGGAAGTAATTTTTGCCAGTGTCAAGTGTTGAATAGTTTAGGGGCCTTACTATGAGCTCTTATAGCAGGGGGCTTACCATCAGCAAATAAGAAACCGTTCAGGGGGCTTACCATCAGCAAATAAGAAACCATTCAGTTCAAAAGCAGGCCGTAAAAAAGACTGCTTAAGGCCTGCTTTCATACTAACCGTTGAGATCATGGTACGAAAAAGTAAGACCGTTCAATATAAGTCCTGCTATAAGAGCTCATAGTAAGGCCCCAGTTCAAAAGCAGACCTTAAACAAGACTGCGAAAGGCCTGCTTTCATACTAACCGTTGAGGTCATAGTACGATAAAGTAAGGCAGTTTAATATAAGCCCTGCTATAAGAGCTCATAGTAAGGCCCCTGGGGGCTTACCATCAGCAAATAAGAAACCGTTCAGTTCAAAAGCAGACCTTAAACAGGACTGCTTTAGGCCGGCTTTCATACTAACCATTGAGGTCATAGTACGAAAATGTAATGCATTTCAATATAAGCCCTGCTATAAGAGCTCATAGTAAGGCCCCTGGACTTATATTGAAGTGTGCCTTACTTTCAGGGGCGTGCATACCATATAGGCAGTTAGGCAGTGCTTACCTCATGACGAACCTAATAAATATAGGTACCACTAGTCACTAGTGTTAAAGTAAAAAATAATAATTTGGTTCCGTTAATATTCTATAATAACCAAACTTCTATTGAACACTCAGTTAGTAAGCTAATTTTTCTTGCGCTTCATTCCTACCTACGGTGGGGGTAAGCAGTCTCCAGAATGCATATTCGAAGCAAGGAGCGTTTCATACAAAACTCATTTAAAAAATTTCTGTAAAAGTTATACGACCACAGAAAAAAGTGCGCTCGTTGTACGTGTAAGGTTCTTAAGCATGACCTTCGCAATATAACAGCGCTAGGTAATCATGCTTACTCGGGCTACCTCGGACCACCTCGGGCGGCCGCGGCCGAACGAATTTTGCCGAGAAGCCGACGACGACATTATTTGTCTCACTCGCTCCTATGCACAAACCGCTCGCTCCCAGTCCGAGTTTTATTATCTCACGAGTGCGGGTGAATTTAACAAGTTTCAACCTTGTTACCTTGTCCTAAGAGTGTTGATACCCGCGCCTAATATAATGTTTGTTTTCGGAAATAAAGATGCAAGCAATGCGGTTGTCATATTTTGTTTGTTTTTAGTTCCGTTAGTTAAAAATGATAAGGGCAAAATTACAATTGTTTAGATCTAGAGTGCCTACCTAGCTTGAAAACCAATGCACGCCCCTGCTTACTTTTTCGTACTATGACCTCAACGGTTAGTATGAAAGCTGGGGCCTTACTATGAGCTCTTATAGCAGGACTTATATTGAACGGCCTTACTTTTTCGTACCATGATCTCAACGGTTAGTATGAAAGCAGGCCTTAAGCAGTCTTTTTTACGGCCTGCTTTTGAACTGAATGGTTTCTTATTTGCTGATGGTAAGCCCCCTGGCCTTAAACAGAACTGCTTAAGGCTTGCAATCATAATAACCGTTTAGGTCATAGTACGAAAAAGTATGGCAGTTCAATATAAGCCCTGCTATAAGAGCTCATAGTAAGGCCCCTGACCCATGTAAACGGCTCTTAATGTTCAATATTTTACTTTCCACGGCACTGGGGGCTTACTATGAGCTCTTATAGCAGGGCTTATATTAAACTGCCTTACTTTTTCGTACTATGACCTCAACGGTTAGTATAAAAATATAAATAAATAAATATAAATATTTGACAACATCACATAAGTACATTGCTCCGATTCCAAAGTAAGTAGCTAAAGCACTTGTGTTATGGAAATCAGAGACAACGGTGGTATCACAAACACCCAGACCTGGGGGCTTACCATCAGCAAATAAGAAACCGTCCATTTCAAAAGCAGGCCTTAAACAGTACTGCATAAGGCCTGCTTTCATACTAACCGTTGAGGTCATAGTACGAAAAAGTAAGGCCGTTCAATATAAGTCCTGCTATAAGAGCTCATAGTAAGGCCCCTGAGACAATATTGAAAAGTTAATTTTCTACATTGACCCAGCCGGGGATCGAACCCGGGACCTCAAGAGATGGTGACGCCTTGAAAACCGGCGTGCAAACCACTCGACCACGGAGGTGAGTATGAAAGCAGGCCTTAAGCAGTCCTGCTTAAGGCCTGCTTTTGAACTGAACAGTTTCTCATTTGCTGATGGTAAGCCCCCTGGGGGCTTTTTTATTGCCATGCGGACCCTAGCCTATATTTTTTTTTTTTTTTTTTTTTTGGCACCGCACGGTATTCTCTTTGCTTGTTCTCTATTACTGTCTGTGGTTGTGAATGACATTGACATATTGACAGTGACATTTTAGTGATCTGTGAATCTGTGATTGACATTCACGAAAGCGCGCGTCTCTCGTTTTTTTTCTGTCGTGTTTATTTTTTTTCTTAAAAATTATTTATTTAATTTCTTAACTACGACATAAATAATGCAAGCCTTTTTGAAAACTGGTAAAATAACAGGATCTGATAGGCCTTCTTCTTCGGGTGTGAAAACTGTAACCAAAAAGAAGCCGCCGGCACCATGGGTGGAAAAATAGTACGTATTTTATCTTCTACAATTATTTTATACCTTTTTACGCTGACCGATTAGCTTTAATATGTGTTATCTTCTTCCAGTCGCCCTAAAACTATCGATGATATAGTCGACCAAGGTGAAGTGGTACAGGTGTTGCGAGAATGTTTATCAGGTGGAGATTTGCCCCACCTGCTGTTTTATGGCCCCCCAGGCACCGGGAAAACGAGTGCTATTTTAGCTGCTGCTCGACAACTTTTCGGGGATATAACAAGAGATAGGGTGTTGGAACTTAATGCATCTGATGAGCGTGGTATCCAAGTAGTACGAGATAAAGTGAAGGCATTTGCTCAGCTTACAGTGAGCAGCACAAGACCTGAGTAAGTATAAATTTCCTTTTTGTAAGTAGAGTCAGCAGCATGTCAGGTTACACAAAACTCAATATCTGCAATTTATTTTGAACTTCAATGTCATCCTATTTAAACAAAATAACGGAGAGAGCTGTAGTTGGCATTTCCCTGCGTGATCGCATCCAGAAAATATGAGATCTGTAGAACTAAAGTAACCAACATCACTCGGAGGATTGCTCATCTGAAGTGGCAGTGGTTGGGACGCATTAGTGAGAAGAACCGATGGCTGTTGGAGCAGAAAGGTTCTAGAATGGCGCCCACACACCAGACAACACTCTGTGGGCCCACAATATGGTGAAGGCCGGCAGTGGGTGTTGCGTGGCTGATATTTCATTTCATTTTCATTTATTACTGTCTGCCAAAATTTTTACACACTGTAGCATACAATACAATTCCTTAAAATAATAAAATTAAAAGTACAGTGAAGAACAGTTATAGGCAGTTATACACAACATGACTTTTATAGATAAGTTATTAACTAGCAACTAACACATAAAATTGATGATGATATGATGATGATGATGATGACGATGACTAAATACAAATAAAATCATAATGTTAATAACAAAAAAAGTACAAAAAAGAGAAGAAATGAATAAAATTTTACGAGCAAGATGCAAGTTTAGCAATTTTAGCCTTTGGGGCGTTCCACGGTGACGGTCGGGACATTGTAACTCATTGTCCGAGACGTTATTGGGTATATTTTCAATAATATGTCAAAAGTAAATAAATAAATGCAATAATAAGGGACAGTAGATAGAAATTTAAAAAAGTATATTTAACTATGTGATATTGTAATCCGAATCAGTGTGACGGTCGGGACTTCAAATTACCTACCTGCTCTAAGTGTGTGCATTCTTTTTAGAAATTCAGATTAGTTACAACCCTCAATAAGATAGATATTCTTTAATCTAAACAATAGATTAAGTTGATGAGGATAGCCAATTTTTTCTCGTAAATATTTGAAGACTGTGACGGTCGGGACAAGGATTTGTGACGGTCGGGACGAGTAACATTGTAACACAAACAAATTCGAATTTGACTAAGCTTTTATTATTTAAAAAAAAATTTTTAGTTTTCCAAGAACGATTATATCAATTATCATTAATAAGGACAATTACTTAGCTGCTAACTTACTACTTAATACAAAACTTAATTATTTTCAAGAACATCAACATCTTCTTTAAATTCATAGTAAATAAGATATTTTTTTTGCACTCAGTCTCTTCCTACGACTTCGCTTTTTTCTTTTTATAAGATTTCCATATGTGTCTCTGGATTTTCCATTTGTTTTGCTCCTGGACTGTCGTTTTTGCTCAGCTGGATCCATTTCTAAAGAAAATTTGTATGTGTAGCACACCAAAGCAAGTGTTTCATGCAATAAACACTATTAATCAATAGTAGAAACTACTAACTAGTTTATTTTATTATTTAAATGTTAGTAAACATGGTGACGGACGGGACAACCTGTGACGGTCGAGACAGCGTAAAAAAATCACATAATATTTCACCATTGCACTTTTTATGCCTCTAACACGACATCATCAGCCATTATCAGTTTTGTGTCAAAACTTGTACTGCTAATCCGTGACGGTCGGGACACCACTTTGTTACAACACAAAATATTCTAATGTACTCCTAGTCATTAAATAAATATATGGACAGAAAAGTGTAATGCATCTTCTTACTTTCCAAAAAAATTTTAAAAGCTTACTTTTATAGTTTAAGGTTAGGACAAACTAATCACTGTTTTTCAGTGACGGTCGGGGACACAAAACTTATAGATGTTCAAAGCGAAATAAAATAGAAACTGGCTTACCGTTTTAAAAAGTGATTCGCGTAAATAACACCTAAGAAAATTTGTTATTGCACAGTAATCTACAGTGATCGAAAAAGCAAACAAAATGGACGAAAACAGTGTTGCGAATTTGAGAAAAAATCTACCACAGAGCATTGTGAGTTTACTAGTGTTGCTCCTGATTGAAAAATACAATATTCTTTATACTGGTACTTCTTTATTTTAAATTAAACTGACACGCCATTATATATGACATCTTCCTTTCCCAACCAAAACCTCTCTCCTACTAAACGTTTCCTCTCGCTCACTCATTCATCCATCTCCTTTCTTCCGCTTCGTTCAACACTTCATGCTCAAACTTATAAATCCTACAATGCGGGTGCTGCTGCGATAAACCTAGAAACCGGTGACCTTGTTCTCATATGTGATGCCAACCTACCTCAACTATCTAATTGGTGACATTTCCCTGTTTAAGTGGCCGCCCCTGTCCGCCATACAAGCTAGTGATCCTAGATGAAGCTGACTCGATGACGAACGCAGCGCAGGCGGCGCTGCGGCGGACGATGGAGCGTGAGACAAGGACCACACGATTCTGTCTCATCTGCAACTATGTGTCGCGAATCATCCCGCCAATCACGAGTCGATGCTCCAAGTTCCGTTTTAAGCCTTTGGCGAAAGAAAATGTTATTAAAAGGTGGGTAGCATAATTGTTAGAAGTGCCCCTTGTGTGGTCCATCAACCTAGCAAGACAAGAGTCGCTACTAAACCTACTGTAAATTGGTAATTTTTTACAATAATTCAATTTCTTTTATATTTTGTTTAGTCCTAAACTGGAAATTGTATTTGTATGGATATGGATAGGGTTACCATCCGTCCGGATTAGTCCGGACATGTCCGGACTTTTAGACTATTGTCCGGACTGGGAGAATGGGTAGAGGTCCTGCCACTGTTGTGGAAGATCCCCTTCTAGCCAGCTCATCGGCGGCGTCGTTCCCGTGTGATCCACTATGCCCTTTAATCCATCGTCGGATTACTTTGTTCTTGGATGCTATCGAGCCAAAACTCGGTGGCATTCGTAAACGATACTGGAGTTGATCGTGTTGGCCTTCATTGCTGTTAGGGCGGCCATACAGCGACCGACAGCAGTATGTGGATGTTTAGTTCCTTCATACCTCTAGACAGAGCCGTGGTGGCGGCATTTATTATTGCAACACATTCAAACACATCAAACTGTGTTGGCTTAAATGCTTGTGATATTTTGATATTTAGGTCTTGTGAGAATACAACAAGCAGGCAAACAAAATCTCAAAACAAAAATAGAGCAGACCAAGCAATGACCAAAATATCGTTTGAAGCTTTTTAATTTGACATTGATGCAATGAGACAGATACTTTCAGAATTCAGATACGATATACACTACACGATATCGAATCAGTCAAAATGCACGATCACTAAAAAATTAAAGATATGTTTCTTAGCGTTTGATGTTAAAAAAATTGTATTTTTGCGTACTATATATTTCTTCAACAGTATATAGTACGCAGACCCGAAATATAGTACAATACTATATATTTTACTGGACAGGCAATTGACCACCATCTTGCTTGGTAAACAGAATCAGTTCTAAGGTGTAGCACGCTTGCCCAGGAAATCATTATTCACTCTTAAAAAGTTACATTGCTGCTTTAGTAAGAACCAATATGATAACTATCTTACATAGAGCAGCAATGTAACTGCGGTTTCAATTACTGGTCGCTAGATGGTTTTTAGTTAGATAATCTTCTAATTTTCAGACTGCGCGAGATCTGTGAGACGGAGGGCGTGGACGTAGGCGACGGCACCGTGCTGCATCAAGCCGTGGACACGTGCGAGGGTGACTTGCGGCGAGCGCTTACCGCCATGCAGTGTTGCCAGCGGCTGCTGGGGAAAATTACTGCTGACGGGCTCATTGAGGTGGGGTTTATGTACTTAGTTTAACTAGCTTCCGCCGGCGACTTAGAACGCGTGGATATTTAGGAAAATCCCCTAGGGGACTTTTGACCGCGATAAAAAGTATTCTTTGTTTTAATCCAGGCTATAAACTATCTGTGTGGCAAATTTCAACCAAATCCGTTCAGCTGTTTTTGAGTAAGAAACACCCAATTTTTTACATTAATATTATAATATTTGAATGTATACTTAATGTTAACAAAACTATTTTTTTAGTCTTGCTTGCTTGTATCAGAAAATTAATGTTATAATAGATTTTTGCATTCACAATAATACTAGAAAAAAAAAATTGCTCATCACATCACCGCTCGTAGAGCTGTGGTACACCTAACAAGTCTTTTTCCAGTATGATAACATAATTTCAAGTGTTGATACTTTTTCCATAGCATGAATTCTATAGGTAGTCAATTAGGTACATAACGAGTGTAACCAGACCCTCAACGAAGCCGAAGTCCACGCATTCCGCCCATCATCAGGATCATTTTTGTCTTTTAGACTATACCTGGGAAGTCAATAGCTACGAAGTTATTGAAGGCCAAAATCATTTTTTTTTTTTCAATTTTCTTATGAAATCTTATGTTATTCGTTATTCCCTAATTTTTGTCCAAAGAAACATTATATTTTTTTTTTTATTACGTAACAAACAATGGCTTCAGAACGTCATCACTCAATGTATCTCATGAGCAAGCACATAAACGCTGCCTTTCAACTCGGCCGCACGCAGCTGTGTAGCATTTACTCGCAGGCGCGATCAGGGGCCCTACCACCTAACTCAAAGCATTAGCCAGAGCGATAGCAATGCTCTGTCCGTCCTTGTCATATCATAACACGATGACAAGGACGGACAGTGCACTGACGTCATAAACCAAAGCCAGAGTCAAAGCGATAGAGTTAGGCGGTAGACCCGCTGTTGTACGCGTTACATTGCGCGGTAATGTATGCAATGCTTTTTTAACACCAAAAATTCAAATCGCTTCCCAGCAATAATTTTGAACAGAAATGGTCCTGATGATGGGCAGAATACGTAGACCTCGGCTTCGTTGAGGGTCTTGTTACACCCGGTATAATAACTTTTTACAAATTATTTTCAGGTCACAGGCTTAGTACCAGATCAATTAGTCCAGGAATATTTGAATGTTAAAAACTATACGGAGCTGGAGAAATTTGTTGAAAAGTGAGTATATACTTTTGTATTCTATGTCCAGAGAGTGCTTGCAGTGACATGATGATAAGTGACAGCAGTTTTAGCTGGCTTATTAACTCAGTATATGACATGACTCAGTCCGCCTTACCAAAAATACAATGTGTTAATGAATGATCGACGATTACATTTACATAGCGGTTTCGCGTTATTATTTATGCGGCGAAAGTGTATCAACGGTCCGACCCGGTCGGGCGGAATCGCGCGTGAAAGAGACAGCATCGTAGTTAAATCTGTGCGTTAGAACAGGCTGTTTCGCCTACTGCGGTTTCGCTTGTATTGTTTCGCGGCGGAGGTATGCTATAGGCGTAACCAAAATATTGCTGAGTAATCCTTACATTTGAAGTTTCAAAGCGTGTGACCACTTCGGAAAGAAACCACTTAAGAAATTGACCGCTTAGAAAAGTGACCACCTAGAAAAGTACCAACTTTCGGATAACCACGGGCCCATGAGGAGCCATAATTTATAAAAAAAACTTGAAACTTTATAAAAAAAATAACTTATTCTACATTTATTAATAAGGCAGTAAGTAAACTGCTGGTAAATTGATCGAATAATGATAATTTTGATTATAAAGTTTTTATTTTTCAGTTTCCTAATGGAGGCCTACTCAGCTTCCCAACTGCTAGAGCAACTAAGTGCCGTAGTGGTGTCAAGCGGTCACCTGACCAACAAACAGAAATGCGCCATCAGTGAGAAGTTGGCCGTTTGTTCCCATCGGCTCTTAGACGGCGGCGCGGAAAGTATGCAGCTGACTGACCTGGGATGCACTATTATTATGGCCAATAATGACCCTTAAGACATAAGCGAAAAGGACTATAATGATTATCCTTAATGGAGTTACTAAGGAAAATGTGAAAAAGACATCAAATTACTATGAAAATATCATTGAGTCATTGAAGAAAATTTGAGAATAAAATTTTAACTACAAGTCGGATAGATAATAGATATGTGTTGAAATGAAAATACTGTTGCTTAGAAAAGCTTCAAGTTTAAACGTCAAATAGATGTCAAGGAGGTGTAAAGGTAATATTGTTTGAACATACATTTATACACAATCTGTAACTTTAAAAAAATGCTTTTAAAGCATTGCTAGAGTCTTCTTGTAAGGTCTAAAAGAACGTCTTTTTGGAAACCAATAATAAATATGCAAAAAAGGGATTTAAAAAATTGAGTAAGCGTTTCTACCTACTTCTTTCATTATGCTACGGCTCCACCTGCGTTAACGTTAGTGATATTGTCCAACTACGCTTTAGCTAAGGCGTTAAGTAAATTTAGTACTGTCATTTGTAAATTAACACTGTTAAGTCTTGGCCACATCTGCGTAACGCCTAGATTAACGCTTTAAGCTATGCGTTAAGACGCATGTGGAGCCGTAGCATTAGAATAAATAATGTGTACGCGACGTACGCGTAGACGTGCGCGTGCACGTGCACGTTGGGAACCTTTGCAAACACAAACTATCTACTACGTTTTGAAAACGCGCGTCATTCTGCTCGTTCATAAAACGTCATGCATAGGCCTCAAGCCCAGGGGTTTAATCGCTAATTCTGAACGATAAAACCAAAAACGTTGCGTTGTCATTTAGATTATATTTATCTAAAAATCTGGTTAAGCTTAAGAATTCTCATTTAAATTGCCTAAGATTAGCATCCTAGACTCCCTAGGCATAGCTTTCAACATTTTTAATAAAACTAAATTGAGTATAAAAATACTCGATTAATGAGTTAACAGAAAACTGTTAACGAAACTGAAACGATAATTTAACTTTGGCTTTATCGTTGAAAATAAGCTTGATTGAGCCCCTGCCCCTGGTCAAACCGGATGCAACACAGCGCGTAACAGCAAACGAACGATGTTGTAATGTATGAAATGCTATGGCATATGACAGATAAAGGGTTATTTGTAATCACAGGAGTACTCACATTCATAAAAAACAACATTTGTTTTACAACTTTTCCGATTACAGACAAAAAACGACTTTTCATACAAATGTATTGACATACAGGGTGTAAGAGAAACGCTTCCAAAAAAGGCAGGTGATAGAGTTGCTAGAACTGAAGAACTTTCTCCAAAGAACATAGGTTGAAAAACGTATAATTATATCTTTTCGCTTTTCCACAGTAAGTCGGTTAGCTGACCAATACATTTTGTATGGGAGTATGATTTTTCTTTTTCGTTTTTCGTCCTATGTTCTTTGGACAAAGTTGTTCAGTAAGCAGCTCTACCACTTGCCTTTTTTACGGAAGCCTTCCCCTTACACCCTGTATATGAAAGCATTTGCAACGGCAAGGTTAGTATATTTTAGTTATTTTCATAGTGTAATGTCTTATGGACTGCTATTGTGGGGCTCAGCAGCCAGTATTGAAAATATTTTTGTACTCCAAAAAAGAGCTGTTCGCGCCATATACAATCTACGGCGGAGAGATACCTTGAGAGAATTGTTCAAAGAAATAAATATTTTAACTTTGGCAGGCCAATACATTTATGAAAATTTAGTTTATATAAGGAAACACTATGATTCATTTGCTAAGAACAGCAATATTCACCAGTTTAATACAAGAAATAAAGATAAACTTGCCGTTCCAAGATTTAGGCTTGCAAAAACTAAAGGTTCATTTATGGGGAAAGGCATAGCCTTCATTAATAAAGTTCCACGACAAGTGATTGATCTTCCTTTGCATGAATTTAAAAACCATGCTAAAAAACGCTCACGGGGAAAGGTTATTATAAATTAGACGATTATCTTAAAGATCAAAATGCGTGGAAATAATGTACAAGGACTTTGTTATAATAATATATAAAATAAATGCTACTATAAGTACTTTGTTGCCAATAATAACGATATATTTAAGTCTGTAAATATTTAAAGCTGATAAGTTTCTTGCGCCCGTTCTTCTTGTCAGTTAAAAAAGTCTGGAACGGGTGGTAGGAAATTATAGACGATTCAAAAGTACTTAATAATTAAGTTTATTTGAATAAAGCTATTTTTGACTTTGACTTTTCAATAACATCAAATTACAACGTCGTTTGCCATTACGCGCTGCGTATCAATCGTATCCAACTATATGCTCCCATTTATTCAAACTAGCAGATAGTTCATTTGCTTATAGTATTGTTATTTTATTAGCTGTGCTAAAGTAGACTTTATTACAATCTTTCGAAAAATATTGGTGTAAATGACATCGAAGTTACATGAAGGCAATGAATATGTTAATGTTTTAATATTGAATTTGATTGTTGCATGTGAAATTCAAACAATAAAGTGTTGAAATATTTTTTTACTACACTATTTTCTTTATTACTTATAATAAATTTACTATGATATGAGAAAGTTAAGGCCGCCGGTTTCACTATTTTCTGGTTTAATTCAAACATATGGAACAGAAAGTCTATGAAATGACTTTTGTTATCAAAGTTAATTTCTTGTAATGTAACTTATCCGTAACCAGTGAAACTGGGCCTTATTTATAAAGCTGATTATACAATGGACAACATTTCATTTTGAGAAAGTACTAAAATTAGAAAACCGTTTCGAGATTTTAGTGTTCTAAGCTCATATTTTTTTTTTCAGAATTTTTAGATCAGTATTTTTTACGTTAATTAAAAAAAACTAAAATCTAGTCCAAATTGGGAATGAATTGGGGAAGTTTAAGTTGAGTTTATTTGTCTTGTATTTATATTATCTGTGCTGTGTGCTTATATTAAAAATAAAATCAATTGTCATAATGACATAATGTCTTTCGAGTGTATTTCATAGCTGCCTAGTAAAATTTAGATATTTATTTTAATTTGAATTTTTTAATTTAACCATTTATTTCAGGCTACTAGGCCCATACAATATATACCTTACAGACTAACATACATAATTAATAAATTAAATAATCTATTTGTTTTCACGTATCGAAGGCGGCGACGTGTTGCGCAATGCGTTATAAATTATTCTTGTAAAAAACTTTATTTTATTTTATCTTTATTTCTAAAAGAAGATTTTTTATTTTATTTTTATTTTTAAAAGAAACTCGTAGCACTGTTTGGGATACTTATGTGTTACCTGTGAAATTATGTCTTGTGTGATTAAGGGCTGTAAATTTAGCACAGGAAGAAAAGAAACAACGTAAAAACGACATATTATATTTTTGAAAGGTTGTCCATTAGTCGGAAATATCGCGGGCGAGGTTTGTGTACCTACATCAGGAAAAGGAAAAATGTGCGCGCATCGGCGGCGCATCCATTTAGGGCCAATGTCTACACACGGTTTACTATCCCTTTCGGGCCCGTGGACCTACCGATTTGCCCTCGCAAAAATCTACTGTTTATAGTCCTTACGTGGACAAGCTTCCATCGTGCTCCATACAACACTGTCAACCGCCACAGAATAGGTACCTAAAGTACCGTGCCTATGCACGGAGTATAAACCGTAGATTTTACGATAGAAAACCTTGCGCACGTATTGTTGAAAGAAAATGTTATCTTAAAAACAGTACCGGTACCTGCCAAATTTGCAATTCTTCGTTATCGCTTCGCTATCAAAACATGCGTTTTGATTTGATTTTTGTTTGGATATGAGTTTGACGTTTTAAAAATCGATGTTTCGATTGTTAAATACATCTTAACCGAAGATAACCAAGAAATCTTTGGACGACAAAAGATATCTTTAGTTAACGAAGATTTGCAAAATATATTTTCTCTAATTTGCCTTGACTAAATATAAGTGATAAACGTTTTCTTTCTTTCTTACATAGTTACTTATATGCATTCGTAATGAACGCATCAAGAAATTGACTTAAAAATAAGTACGTAGGTGCACTCTTTACTGAATTAGTTTTTGAACTTTGGATCGAATTTTTATGCGATACAAGCTCATCCAAGGATACAAGCAACTTTTATTCTGTTGCTGTTCAAATTCTTTTCACAGTAAAAAAACATTGCGAAACTTTGTTCTTATAAATCTAAACATGGATGTGTCATTTTTTTCCGGTTACTTTTGTTACTTGGAAGTTTTAATGGCCGTTTTTAACTGACATCGTTTTTTATCGTCAAGCTGTTATGTTTCGATTGTAAGTGATCGCTGTTTTAAAATACCTTTCCTTTCACCTCAGATATCGACCAGCACCAATATCTGTAAATGTATTTCTCGATGAAAATATTTCTCATTGTTCGTTATCAGTTATCCAAAACTATTGTGTTTTACGACCGAAACTTTGATAAATTGTAGGAATTTTATACCAAATGGTTTTGCTCGAAACATTGAATATCTTTACAGTCTCTTATATTGATTGAACAGTGCTTCGAACTTAGCTCACCACAAAGTACCATCAGCTAGTCTGCAGTTTACGCGCGCGTTCATTTCACTTCCGCTGTCGGTTGAACGGACGAGCGAGTAGGAAAGAAAGAAAATAACGTTCTCAAAGAAAAGATAATATCGGGCGGCGAGGCGAGGCGCGCGCGGCGGTTCGCCCCACCACGTCACGGTTTGCGCGCGCAGCGCCGCCATTGGCCGCCGCCGCCGCCCCCCTCCGCGCCGGCCCGCACGCGCAGCGTCTAGATTCCCAGATTTCAAATCTCGACCGTTTATTTCGTAGTGAGCGGTCAGAGCGCGCGCATCGTCGGTACAGCGCGGACGCATCGATCTGCTCGTTTAAAAAAACACGGCAACGTGCTCGTGGACCGTTCGGTGCTACAACGTGACTTTGCGAACGATTAGTGCGTGCAGTGCGTCGTTTCGGGGCGGCGATTCTTCGGCGACGAAAGGTCAATTTCTTTCGATGAGTGGAGGTTTAGTGCATGTTTTTGTACATCATGACTAGATCCACACTCATCCATGGAAGTTGCGTGGTTCAACGGAGGAGGCCTCGACGGCGTGAGACCGGACGCGAGCGGCCACAGCGGGCCGGTGATTACGGCCGGGTATGATTACCGCGCGGTAATGATACGTTAGCGCGGCAGGTACGCGCCACGGCGAGCCGACCGCGTCCCTACCTGCCCGCGTCGTGCCGCCCAAAAAATGTCGTTTAGATACACAATTGGCGCTGCTTAGCTATTGGCTGTTCAGAGTGTGTTTTTGCTGAAGTTTTTTTAAGTACTGGAGGTAAAGAATGGACTTTTTACGACGCTCGCTCGAGTCACGGTTCTCATAACTAGATAAGAGTAAGTACAAATAGTTCCCAAAAACTTTGGCATTTTGTCGATAGAGGTTATCGGCGCCAATCCCTAAAATGCTTGTGGAGAGCGCGGGTGAGGGGAAGGGGCCGGCCGGCAGATAGCGGCGCGAGCGCATCTGCTCCTTCTGAGAAAGGCCATTGTGGCGGTCCCGAGGTGGTCAGTGCGGTGACGTCACGGGCCGGGGCCGACAACCTTTCCCCCCGTTCCTTACCCCCGCTAATATACATCCGCCATCGTGCGTTCATGTTTTTGCATCACCGTGTTAATTATTGTCCTTGTAGCTGCGTGCGCGCAGGTAGGGCTGTAAATGCCTCTATACAAATTACACAATACCAAGAACCGTGAATTATTATTATTAAGCGCTCTAAATATGGCAGTGTACCTTGTACGCTGAGATTATGAGATATGATTTGCTGTTGATATTATAATTTTGCTGTTTTTCCTTCCATAGCACCTTCCACTGATATATTAAAAGAACTTCTTTATTGAAAAGGAATTTGTTGGGTTTGTTTTAAGTCCTTTCCTTCTAAGTTTCTTCTTGTGGCTTATTCTTTCGGCATCAAAAATGTTGGTCATCTAACATAGTCTACATTTTAAGGCGTTTCGTATTTCAATTTTATCTTTATCTCTTTCACTTTAACCCCAACCATTTATCATATCCCATAAATTAATTACTTTTACCGTTCAAATTAACGACCGTTTTTTTAAGATAATTATCTTAATAGACTAACAAAAAAACTTGTTAGTGGCTCATGGCATTTTTCTAGACTGGCTGAACAATCAATCAAAAGGTAGATATCAGAGAAAAGAGAATCTTCTTCAATTATCCTTCATTACAAGTTGTTGGATTTGTAGTATTTGTACGACAAAAACCTGACCATCCACGAAATAAAGCAAATTAGATTTCATTTCATTAAAAAAATACTATGTGCTTTTTCCTGAATCATAATACTGCATGTTCCTTTGCCTCTATTAGCCTATGGCACGATGCTTATAAAGTTAAATATTCATCCTAATTTGAAGGCCGTATTCCGAGAGTTAGATAATTCGTTTTCTGTCCATCATGCGATGACTTTTGTTATTTCTGGTTGTTTTTTAATGGCCGGTGGAGCTATTTAAGTATCCCGACTGCAGAGGGTTCATTCTAGCAGGTAAAGTATTCCAGGTAGTGGAATTATTTTGTAGAAAGAAATTACTGTGCGCCCCAAGCTATGTTTCTATTAAGAACGCTCAAGAATATTCGTAATGGTAACGACAATTTTCAGCGTCTTACTAAAAATGATTGTAAATGAAATTGTTCGCTTTTAAAACTGCATTGATTAGTCAAGATTTATTACCATAATTTTCGCGGTCCGACGCTCTGTTGCCACTTTGTCTTGCAATAGCTTTATCTCGATTAATTAATTAGCGTTTAACGCGTTTAACTTATAAATTTATAGCGTAATAAACAAACCGCTGTATGTTTAGAAATCCTTAAGCGTGAAGCCACAAATAATTTAGTATGTTTCTTACTGTAATATTCATTCTCTAAATTTACCAATGGGAAAACGCTTTTTTACCATCGCCACTTAAAAAAGTGCGTTTAATTCAACGATAAGAGTGAATAAAAATATTTTGAATTTGGAACAAGCGCGCATCGTATGAAATATGGAGAAAAAAAAAACGTGCTGAAAGTATGGAGCTATTCCATAGATAAAGCCATAGTCATACAAATAAATAAAAAAAAAGAGCCCGCCAATTTTATTTAGGTTCTTTTTAGTTATCTTTGGGTTCTTTTCTAAAAAATATCCCGCCAAATTAATTAGGTCCTTTTTAGTGTCTCTTCTTTGGATTTTTTTCTATATATTAGAGATGTTCAGTCTTGCATCAGTCCATTCCATCAGTCTGGTACGATCTTCAGTCTGTAAAAATTCAAAGTCTATACAAACTGATGAAATGGACTGATGCCAAACTGATCATGTATATAATTTCCCTCTTAGCGTGGTTGTTTTATGTCATTGGAAAGTTTCACTATTTTCTAATGTTTAAATATTACCTACTGATTACCTCCTAAATAATAAAAATGTGATAACTATAAATACTATAGGTATTAAGTACCTACTGCTATTTGTTTTCTCGCAGTCAATGGTAAAAAGTAGAGTACACAACTCGTGAAAAAAAAATTCATCTCGGTCCTTTGTACCCCTCGCTTCGCTCAGGATTTTACTTTTGAATCCCTCGCTACGCTCAACAACTCTAGAATACTTCGCTGCTCTCGGGATCCAACTTAGTCCCTCGAACTAAATTCCCTCTTTTTTCACTTGTTGTATAATCTACTATTATTCCTTTTGTATGTTTTATGATTTGTTGCCTTATTTTCAATATGAATGAAAACATGAGGCATTTATTATGTTAAGTAACAGGAAAACGGTTCGAGAGTTTGCATGTCGGCAATCCCGAAAAACAGCTTTGGATAGGTAGGTACCTAGGTACCTACTTAAATCGCCTAAACATTTGACTTGTGGCATTTTATTTGTTGGGATGAGATGACATTGCTGCTCCCCTTTCTCATTGAAGGTACCTACAAGTCTTCTTAACAAAAAGTCGTCAACGTAGGTACTCTGAGAAATAACCTATGAACTTAAAAGTTGAAGCAACAAGCAACCATAAAATCAAATCGATTTGAGTTGTGAAATTCGTTTGAATACAACAATAAAGTACCGTGAATGTTTGACACCGCAATAGCCCATCGCAAGATAGTTGCCTGCTAAGGTTTATTATGCCGAGGAGATGTCATACACGCACACCGGCGTGGCAACAACGCCATTGTGAATGGAAGACGAGTGAATACGTTGGCATCGAATTCCCCTACATTATCTGGGGTTACTTTTGTCAATAGCCCCTGGGTTTCTAAATTACCAGACGTCTGACGTTATGAAGCGTATTGACAATAATAATGCTTGCTTGTAAAGATAATTGGAAACCCACAAAAGGAACTGAATAGATTTATTAGGTTGCTATACCAGTTTAATTCTAGCTTCACTGTATGAAAATGTCGTTATTTATTAATAGTACTGATTAACATTAAAGGGGGCATTTATAATTTACAATGCTATGTAAACTTTAATAAACGAAAACTAACTATTGTTGTGCACAGTAGCCGTTATTACTAATAGGAAATTAATTATCCTTACCAACATAATTTAACGGTTACTGCTCATAGAAGTTATTTGTGTTCTCATGAAGAAACGATATTGTTTCTCGCAGCAAACGCGTTGGTTTTTGTCGAGGGAATTGTGTTGCTTCCGCGTACCGGTGCGCTGGCGCAGGGCGTGCGAACCGACCGAGCGGAGGGTCGCCACCCGTGCAAGATTCTTTTGTTTAGCGCACAAATTAGCAGTCGTGACTTAGGTACAAAGGCATGTTCTTTTACTCTAAAACACCAGCCAACTTACGATTGCATCTTCAAAGTTATAACGGCTATTTGTTTCAAATAGTTCTTTATGTGTGTCTTATGTTCTGTTCAACGATAGTTCGCTATGCTCAATTTTATTTAGATTCAGCCCAGGGATGCAAAGACCGCGGCCTGCTGCCGCATGCGGCTCTCCAGCGATATACCAGTGGCCCTCCAGCAAAAATATTCCCTCGTACATATGAAGGAAAAATTTAATTTTTGTCTATTATTGTTTTTAATTTGTGTGTGATCATTTGCCCAAGTGGCCCATAGTCTCAATAACTCTGTGCATCACCTGCAAGGCGTCGATATAGATCTTCGTAAAAATTCTTCAAATTTAAACCATGGTTTGGTTATGATGAATAAGCTTCTGAAGTGTTTACCAATACTCAGATAGTAGACCGATCGGGATACGTTATTTTGAGGGCATAACCTTCAAAAATTCTAAAGTTTATGAAATCTTGCCTGTCGATACATTGGCATATATAAAGTGTATTTTTGCGTTTTGTGTCACATCTAGCCGATGCATCTTTAGAAATTCAATTATTTGTGTTAATTAACAATTGTGTTAATAATTAAACTCCAAAACTGTCAAAATGTATAGTATTGTATTTAAGATAGCCTGCTACCATTGATCTAAAACATTTGACACTTATTTAACCAATATATTGTAATATTCTTTTGGAGGTACTACGGCAACTTTTTCTTTATAGCTATGGTTATAGTCAAATAACAGTATTCCCGTGGACGAAGATGACACAAAAAGTTCATGTACATCGGATACAACTTCGTAATCATCATTAAAGTAAAATTTTCAACTTTAATTTTCTTTTCGTCCGATAGTGTTAAAAAAAAACCTAAATTATTACTTATGCATCCATTCAAAATGACACTAATTCATGTATTAGGCTATGTGAATGGTGCAGAAACTATATACGAAAAAAACTCACTTTAATATTTTTGAAACCTAAAAACGTATCCCGATCGGTCTATAGCGTCTTATTGCTTACAAGACGGAGATACCAGCTTGAAACAACAAAGTTTGAAGCTTTCATTTTGAAGTTTATTGAAGTGATGATTTATTAGAGTAGGTAACTCGATCATAATTTTGTATTTTGCGGTCGTTGTCGGCCCTTGTATAATATTGCCCCCCCCCTCCACCTCTGAAATTGGTGTTTTTTTTCTCACAAATAGAGAACTTCGTCACTTACACGATTTAAAGTATTCATCAATTGCTTGATATTATATCGAATAATGACCATCATAGACAACTATCAATAGTAAAAAAACATAAAAAATTACTCCTCTTTAGCAGAAATCGTCACTTTATTTGTTTTAACTTAGCCAAAACTAATTTTTTCGCTTAACATAAGTGTCATACGTTATCTTAGTGTTTAAACATTAGTGCATAAAATTAAATAAAAACTTATAGATAAGCACCTTTTAACACTTATATTCCCTACCTAGAGGTTCCTTTATGATTTCCTTAGCCAAGAACCATTAAGTTATGACTCAAAATACTTATATAAATAATAAATTCTCGAGCTATAATCAAACTTATGTAAGTGAAGTGCAGAAACAACAAATCGTTCTAGAAGTTTCCTTGCAGCAGTAGCGGCTGATTGTCGCCAATTAGTTGTAATGACGGCCCTCGGCTCGGTAACCCGCAGTAATTTGTTGCCGAACGAATGCGGCGCGCCGCGAACAAGATTTATATGGGAAATGTGAGCTCGACACCGCCGCTACTGGCAATGTAATAAACATGTTTTTGCACTAAATTAAGCATCGCAGGCTGTGTTGGAATGGTAAGATAATTGAAATTTACCTCTGAAAGGAAATGGAACGAGTGAATGTTGATATTAATGTATTTTCCGCAGTTTCGATTTGTCTCTCTTTCTATTGTGTAATGCACAAAGGAGCGAAGTTGAAGCAATCTGAGATGTTTTCGTAACCCCGCCCGCAGGAAATTCGTAACTGGATTGGATTCTAAAATTAAAATCGACGAGATTAAGGCTGAGTTGCACCATCTTGACTTAACCATAACTTTAACAGATACAAACAAACATATTATCTGACTCGATGACATAGATAACAATATGTAATAACACCTTAGTTCCACTTTTGACCACTAGCTCAGATAAAACTCTGGCTTTGCATATGTTAAAGTTAAGGTTAAGTCAAGATGGTGCAACTCAGCCTAAATACCTAGGTACCTATATAAAAAAACAAAACAGGAATAGCCAAAGCCTTTCTTTATTTTTTGATGAAAAATGCGTTCTTCTTCAAACCTTACCCTTGACATCCCTAAGCACTCTTCTGACTTCGTTTCCTACTCCTTCTCCGTTCATACCGTCCGCCTATGGAACGCACTTCCCGAGGGTATCAGAAAGGCTCAGACTCTAAAATCCTTTGGCGATCAAGTTATAGAAATCATTTCCTTTCTTTAGATCGAAACTTATAATACCTATATATACTTATTCTCTTTCTATCTATATACATTACCTGTCCTTTAAATTTGCACCCATTCCCCTACTTCTGCTTATTTATTTTTCTTTCACCCAAGGTTGCCTGGAAGAGATTGCTATTTAGCAATAAGGCCGCCTTTTGTATGTTTTCATTTGTCTTTTTTGTTTCTTTCTGTTTTTGTTTTTGTCGTGTGCAATAAAGCTATTATTATTATTATTAAAATATTTAAATCGGAATAGTTTTGGAGGAGGAAACAGGAGTACTATGAAACCACAGATTACTAAATAGTTACGTTGTTAATTTTTCAATTCTCTCGACCATGGTGTTTCCTCAGTATCTACCTAGGTACTTTCTGGGATCTAAACTATGCCTTTTAATGTAATCTTCTGGATCGAGGGCCCAACACATTCGGTTATAAAAGTAAAATGTAAATTTTATGGAAGACTTCCACATTGTAATATTTTTTTATTATTTGTTGCTTCTACTAGCATATCCTATATCGGGTATGTACCTACCTAAACCTAAGTGTTTAAAGTTTTATTACTTAGGAAATAACTTGCAGTTGATAGGAAGAAGGCTTCCTAAACATGCATTTTATGTTCTTACGGACAACTTTAGTTTCTGAATCAGGTTAATTTTGTGTTTTTTTCCCGTGAGAAATGAATGGAAGATTTTTCATTCTAATTTTCAATCGGTCTTGGTTTTAAAGTCTTGGTTACGATTTAAGTTAATTATGAATCTGGGTTAAGATAAGAGAGGTTTTCTATAGCAAATATACCTAGGTACTTTGGCAATAATAAATATGTCTGACATCCGTCGACACACCCGCTTTCCAGTCAAGGTTGCTCTCAAAATACTTACGGCCGAATACTCAAAGGTTTCTTAGCTAAAATCTTAAGTTACCTAAACTTTAAGGAAGCTGTTAATTTCATAGATTCTGAGAAAAATTTGAGAACTTTTTTGAATTTCACCTTAACTTTAAGATTCGTTCGAGTTTCGATACAAAGAAACGTAAGTACCTACAGTAAAATTCTTCTATCATGAGTGTAAAGATTGTGAAGTAATGATGGATAAGCAAAATACAGAGGGCTTGTTTAGAGTTGTGTTGTGATCAATCAATGATAAAATCCTTGGTTGTGATTAATTCATGGAGAATCGTGAAAGGCCTCAGAACTCACTGCGTTTCTCTAATCAGTCTTCATCCTGACCATGCTTTAGTTAACAGTCAACTTTAATTGTGAAATTGTAATAAAATAGGATAAGAGGAATTAAATGGATCCGACCCAGACGGAACGTGAGTAGGTATTACCTACAGCAGATAACTTAGCTCAAAAGCAGATTTTGGCTGATGTCACCTCTAAGTATGTAGTACCACAATAAATAATCCTTAGCAGCACTCAGTACCAACCTATAATATTAGAGTACCTAGCTTTGTGTATGAGTTAGCAGTTAGTGAAAAAATGCAATGTGCCGATTGAACTACCTACCAGCATGCATTCAAACTGCAATTTGGCAATTGGATTGTATTTGAAAAGCCTTAAAATCTGTGTGCAGTGCAATGTTTTAGTTATCAAATTATTGTATAGATAAGACTAATCAAATACTTACCTACTTACTTAGTAAAATACCCATACTATGCGATTAAAATAAGAATGTGCACGTGTATGACGTCATCGTGTTAGTTTTATACATAAAATTGTACTGATGTTTGAAAAATGACGTCACAATTGTGCACATTCTTATTTTTGTCGCATTGTATACCAAACCAACACACCCTTGGACGAATAAACCACCATACCTTCATAATTCGCTATTTGCTGAAAAATCCACATTGACAAAAATGTTATGCTATAATCGTGGACCAAGGATTTATCCAGTAAAGCTAAAAATTGTATAAAAAAATCGTTAACGTAACCGATAGGTTCGACAGCGATTTTATCGTTGAAACTCAATACTTACCGACTGGCTCCCTGTTTTTAGAAGATCGCCTCAATGACTTATTAAATGTGAACGTTGTATTTAAATTAATATTGATTGTCGATTGTCGCTCATTGGTTGAAGTGAGATCGAAAAATGCATCTTGATGCGATTGGAACGATGAATATAATTTAAGTTAGATAAGACTGTATACTGTGGACATAAGGTTCAAAATAAATGTCAAAGCTTTGTAATTCGATACTTGTTGTATGGGGTTTTTTTATTGGTAGTAGTTGGGTATGTGTTTGATGAGCTTTATGCAAATTAATTATCCATATTTGATTATCTCCTATACTGTTAATTAATAAATGGTTTAAATTATAAAAATGATATCCTATGCAGTTTTATTTATTGTGCTGCCTAAACAAGAGGAACCATTATTGGCTTTTAGGTGCATCATAGTACAGATGGAAACATTTCAACGTTATCTGTGCATAAAATAGGGCTATAGACACAACACAAGACGCGAGCCTATTAGATGTTTGTGAAGAAGGTTTAAAGAAGTAATCCATCAGCTGACCACAAAATAAAATGCGTTAATTGCAGGAACAGGAGACACACCAAAACGTAAGTACCTTACTAGGTAAGACTCCTTTTTTCCCTCCTAAGACCATGCTTCTTCAGTGGGTATTTTCATCTTATACCTACTTTAAAGGTACTAAATCAAGAAACTCAGTAAACATTTAAAGATTTAGGAGGAGGATTTGAGGAAGAGACATCAATCAATATTTTTTCTGTGGAAGATACCTAACCATTTCATATTAATTATTAGAGATAGACAATAAAAAAATTGTACTAACCAATAAACATCTCAGTAAAGAAAATTTTGTTAATTAAGTAAGTAGAATTAATCGATGTTCTTGACAATCTCTTAGGTACCTATGTAAAAGGTAGGGTAGTCATCTGAAACTGATTATGTGGGATGTTGTTTTAAAAGATAACAGAGTGTAAAATAAAATAAAAACACCTGTGCTAACTGCGAGTGCTCGGAAAACCTCAAAAACAATATCTTCTAAAATTTTCACTCCACGGAAAAATCTGTCATTAGGGTAAGTAGACATATTGCTATGGTTTGTGCGCCACAGTAGTACCTACTGGGTCCAATAGAAAGCGAAAGCTGCAAACTTACTCAGTATGACTACGAGGATAATAATATATGTACATTTTCTCGTAGTCATACTATATTCACGTTTTGTCATACCATACCAGTATGACTACGAGACGAGGATACACATATGCTTCGTAGTCATACTTCACGACCACGACCACTTCATGACCACGAGGATACACGTATCTATCCTTCGTAGTCATACTTCACAACCACGACCAGTTTGACCTCGAGGATACACGTATCTATCCTTCGTAGTCATACTTCACAACCACGACCACTTCATGACCACGAGGATACAAGTATCTATACTTCGTAGTCATACTTCACGACCACGACCACTTCATGATAACGAGGATACACGTATCTATACTTCGTAGTCATACTTACTTACTATAGTACCTATACCTTCATACAAGTTGATATTTGTACGGCGAAGTAAATAAAATACATATTGGCTTTCGTTATTAACGTTTTTTTACTTATATCATCACGGGATAATCTTACGTAGCTAGGTAGGTAATTCTATGTAGTTTTAAAGTAGACATCTTTGTCTAAAACTACATAAAAACTACATACTGCACGAACCGTAGAAATCTTTTGCTACGGCACGCTACGGTTCGTGCGCCACCGTAGCTGGAGGGTTTACTAATGTTTTCCATAATTTTAAATGCAATAATTTCATTTGCTATAACTGCAAATGCCATAAATTCATTAAACATAATGTTATATTTGCCATAACTAACAAATGACATAAATTAATTTCATTGGTCATAAACAATCAAATGACATATTGTTCTTATTACATAATTTTATTTGCCATACTCTTTATTTAAAATAATGTTATTTATTATCCATAACAATGATTTTCCATAATACTTACTTATTACAATATTAGGCAAAACAAACCTTGTTTTCTATTATTTTAGCAAAGAAATAATGAAAGAAGCCAGCATAATTCTTATTTATCAAAGAATTAATAAGAATTTGACCAATCAAGATAATTTATTTATTATACTAAAAGAGAATTTTTGAGAGCTTTGGCATTGGCATTGAATCTCAATAAACGACAAAATTGTGGAACTAAAATAAAATTGTTTACTCATATTTGATTTGTCCATCAGCCATATTTAATGTCCCCACTGCTGGGGCACAAGCCTTCCTTATGAGTGGATATATTTATTTATAAAATATATTTGATTTATAAAATTATAATTAGCTTTTTTATATTTAATTTTTAAATATAATGAGTAGGTAAGCATGCAATTGTAATTGCATGCAGTGCAAGCAGGCATTCAGCATGCAAGCAAGCGTGCAGCATGCAAGCAGGCATGCAGCATGCAAGCAGGCATGCAGCATGCAAGCAGGCATGCAGAAGGCATGCAGCAGGCACCCAGCCTGCAAGCAGGCATGCAGCAGTCATGCAGCATGCAAGCAGGCATGCAGCATGCAAGCAGGCATGCAGCATGCAAGCAGGCATGCAGCAGGCAAGCAGCAAGCAATCAGGCAAGCAGCAAGCAATCAGGCATGCAGCACGCAAGCATTAGGGAGCTCCGCTCGCTTCGCTCGCTCCGCTGCGAGTGGTCAAAACACTAACCTAACCTAACCTACTGGTAAGTGCATTAAAAGTTTGTCTTTATAGATATTATAATATTATGACCGAGGATCATTATGGCAAATGAAATTATTACAAATAAAATTATGATAAACGAAAGAATACCTAGCTGGAGCCCGGCCGAAATGTTAGAATTCTAGGAAATTCTATCTAGGTACCTACTTCAAAATAATATCAAAGTTTTTCCAAATAAAATACATCTTGACTTTTCGTTATTAATCACTAATTTATTATGCAACTACTTATTTAGCTTCAAATAAGTTTGTGACTATAATTTCAAAATCTTAAAAAATATTTTTTCTTTAACATTACGTCCGCTTACTTACGGAGGTTTATGCGCTACACTAGCGCCGCCAATGGAAAAAAAACATAGTGCTTAAATAAAGAGGAAATTGTGAATTGTGTTCTTCTAGTGTATCCAAATAAGATTTGTGGTACTTTTTATCGTTTAAACAATATTTTATAACCTGTTGTTTAGTTTATTCTTTTTCTCGATGGCTGTTCGTGCTAAGGGTGCAGTACCCTTAGCACGAACAGCTATCGAGAAAAAAAACGCACGTAAAATTACTCGATAGACAATTCTATATGGATAATTTCATTTCGCTTATCGGCGATAGATGGCGTTGTAAAAATTTCCAATACAAAATTTAACTATCGAATGATTTTACGCGAGTTATTTTTTTCGATAGCTGTTCGTGCTAAGGGTACTGATGTAAGTATGATATCTTAGTTAAGAGATTGCTGACTAAGGGGTACTGATGTAACCTAGCTTACCCCTGGGATTCTGATTAATTGGAAAACACTGCTTTACAGAATAGCATAGCTGATATTCTATTGACCGTACCTAAATTGTGTTACCAACGCAGTATTTGACTGGGCATACACTTCGTATTTTACGTAATGTCAGTATGAATCACCACAGTTACAGAGCGTTACGTCTATAGGTATTGTGTTGTGTTCACTAATTATGTGTTTTGTACTAGCTTTTTTGATGGATTGACACAGAAGAACGGACAAACAAATTTGTATTGTAACTTGGAACCGGTTTCGTCATGTTTAAATAATTATAATAGTCAGACTTTTAACTTGCAGGAACGACCATTTAGATTTTGAAGATAATATTAGATACTAGCGGCCGCCCGCGGTTTCCCTCGCGTGGTTTCCGTTCCCGTGGGAATATCGGGATAAAAGATTTCTAGGCTTTCTACTATCTGTGTGCCAAATTTCAACCAAATCCGTTCAGTAGTTTTTGCGTGATTGAGGAACAAACATCCAAACATCTAAATATAATATATAATATTAAATATTTATATATTTATAATATTATAGTAGGATAGAAGGATGTATGGGGTAAATTTTATCATTTTACTCGTTACTCGTAGGCGTTCCTAATTCAGTGGACGACAATTCTATTTGAGCACGGAAAGTTTTATTAAAACATGATTTGGCATTGCAAGTATGGTATTTTTGTTTTCAAAATCATTTTATAAAATCGTAAGTACCTATTTAAAATTAGATTTTTTTAGAGTAGATAAATATTTGCAAACGTTACCGTACCTTTAGGTTATCTTTCCCTTGTCCTATCCTATTTGAAATAACCGTCCGTGCAAAATTAAATGCGTTATATATATATTTTATTAATGAAATGATAGACATTTCCTTTCGTCGTAAAAAAACCGTCTGATGATGCTGCCTGTCGATTCTGTAACTATCTTGCACCTCACTTCACTTCGCTTGAATTTGTTATAGAAATAGCTGAATATAAGCTACTTTACCGATTGCAAAAGGTTTTAGGTACCTACCGTAGATCTAAAACATTTTGTGATTAAAAAAACAGCCTATCGTTATCTCATTTAGGATTTAAAACTCCCGCGCTGTAAAGTGAGATTCGAAGTGAGGTTCGAGTTTGGTTAGAGAATCGACAGGCAGAGAGACGTCGAGCTAACATTATAAATTGTGTCGTGGGCAATAGCTATTAATTTGAAATTTTTGTAAAGTGTTTCTGCAGCAAGAAGTATTCCGTAGGATTCAAATCTGCGACGGCCGGGGGGCAGGGGCAAGGCGTGGAGATAATTTATCCAAGACAACATATGTGCCCTTCAAGAATTTTCAAAATCGGATCAGCATTTTTTGAGTTTATCCATTACAAAGAAACAAACACTCAAAAAAAACATATCTTTCCTCTTTATTTTTTATTATTATAGATGTAGTATAGACTAACACTAAACTAAAGAGGAAAGATATGTTTTTTTTGTTTGTTTGTTTCTTTGTAATGGATAAACTCAAAAACTGCAATTCTGTTTTTTTTCCACATAGAAAAATTCTTTCACATAGAAAGCTACATTATCAGCGAGTAACATAGGCTGTATTTTATTTTCAAAAAATTTAAGATCCCAACGAAAATTCTAATAATGAGACCCACGCCACAGTAACAAAATAAGAATATTTATTTGGCGTGCGTTGCAAAAACTATGAAAATAAGAAAGTGCAAGAAAGGACATTGAGTTGAGATAAAGAAAGAAATGATGGCAAGATTTCGATCATAAGTAGGTAGGTACTGCACTGTTTTCACTTTAATCGAGCAACAACGTCGGTCGGTGCATATCTCACGGTGCAACGACTTGCACTCAAGGTCCCATGAATCCTGTTTACTCGAATCCAATTTTCTTTGAAGGCGGTCCGCAATCTACAATCATTATTTTTGCAAAGACAAATCCATTTCTGCCTGCGGTACGTGACTGTCGGGTAATGAGAGCTAATGGCGGCGGGGCTGTCATTACGTGTTCGCTCGGTGCGCGCGCGCCGATTGCGGTGTCAGCTAGTGATGCTCCGAGAGCTGTGTTTTAGCAGGCACTGTTGTATAAAACCTTTTTCCGTAAAATTGATTGACACGATAGAAAATGAATGGAATTACTTTGCCACATGGCTGTTAAAAGACTCAAGATGATTGTAGAGTTTTCCAACAGTATTTTAAAAATACTCATTATTTATAATTATAAGCATCATTACTAAATGATGTTTGAGGATCGTGTGAAAAACAATATCCTTTATTTCGAAACGTCAATTTATAAGACATAAGTATCATAATAGATACAGTTATTGATAGTTATATTTAAGCAGGTAGATAGGTACAGGAATTAGCATTTAGACGAAAAAAATGGGGTGCTGTGTGCAAATATAATCCATCACTGTAAGTATAATATTATTCTGCGTAACTGACAGCTACGCTGGAGTTATGTTAAACCAAGACAACGCAGAAATATAAGGCTCATATGATATGAAATGCTCGAGGTTAATATTTATTCCCCGCACTGTGGCTCGGCCTCGTGGATCTCGCTTCTGCTTCGATGCCATCACGATCGCTGTCAGCCATGTTATTGCACTTTTGATGCTTATTTCAAATCAGTAGGTAGGTAGGTATCTTACTTTAGTGGGCCATCCGATAAGTGGTGAAAACAGGATCGGTAAAAAATACACGTGTCGAAAGCAACCGTTTGCTGCTTACTGTAGGTACCTTTTTATAACCTACAAAAATGAGTACTTCTAGAGTTACAGATTTGGCTTGATGTTTAGAATTTTTCTGGTCCTTCGAGCCGGATATGGTAGAAAAATATAACGATTGATAATAAAATCTTACTAATATTATAAATGTGAAAGTTAGTGGGTTCGGATGTTTGCTCCTCAATCATGAAAAAACGGCTGAACCGATTTGGATGAAATTTGACACACAGATAGTTTATAGTTTGGATAGGATACTTTTTATCTCGGTCAAAGGTTCCTTTTCCGAATGTCTGAGCGGACGAAGTCGCGAGCGGCTGCTAGTTTAATATAAGTTAAACGAGTATTAGTTACTATAGAGCAAACTGTTATTGAACAGTTAGATACGAGAACTGTCAAAAGGACTACAAATACTACAAACGATAGTGTTGCTGTAGCGGATACTGATTTATAAGTCGTAAAGAGGCGCGAGGGTCGGCGAGCATAAAACAAAATAATGCTGTGTTTACGATCCATCAAAAGTTTATTAACTGCTTTCATATTTCATGATTCACTGTAGACACTGCTGCTAGAATGTTATCTACTGTTTATGAAGGTGTTAATATAGATTAATATATAATACAACAACAGGGACCGTCAAACTGAACGACTTTTATTATGGGACCAACTCTGATATCGAGAAAAAAAATCTGCTGTTTCATACATTTTGATATTTTCGTTATAATTTTTTGTAAGAAACAGCTTTTTTTTGCGATTTTAGAGTTGGTCCCATATAGTAAAAGATGTTCAGTTTGATGGTCTCTATCTACCGTATTTGGCATTAGGGTTTTTTGTAACACGTTGTAGGTACTTACGTATATTGAGTGTAAAGTAAGTGTGGTTAGGCCTACATATTCATACACATTCAAAGAAAATTCTAGGTACAGTTAGGTAAATCATACTGAAAATTAGTGCCTTCTGCCTTCTACGGCCGAGACTCGCGTACCTACTGATTGTTTTTTTTTTACAAAAATCCTAAAAGGTAATGCTTTTTTTCAGATGCGACACTTTATGGATCTTATTAGTTCAGCCAATAGCTTGTAAATCTTAATTTGAGTAAAAAAAAAATATAGCTTTATAACTTTTACTGCAATAATATTTTTTTATAATAATTAAGTTATTTTAACTTGTTATTAGATGACGTTATTTACTTAAATAATAGGTAGGCATAATTTATCTCAGCTATGAATAGAGCATAAACTTTTTTATTTACTTTTTTTACACTGATTAAAAGTAATTAACACACTTTACCAGGAATTTTAAATGTATCTTATTTTTATAAAAAAAGATTCGAAATCACTAAATATGCTTTTGCATGTAAATAGGGTTAACACGTGTAAAAAACTTCGTTACAATATAATATAGCAAAAATACCGTTTTTGTCAATATACAAAACTGTGCATTAACTTTTAGTAGTATTTTCACACCTCAGCTGTTTTATTACTTTTCAAAAAAGTAAGTTGTGCAAAACGTATATTGTTTGAAACCGGTAGGTAATGTGTTAAGTTAACGTTTTTTCGTGAATGCAAATTTTTCATATTTATCAGAAAAAAATCAAATTGAAAGTTGCTAATTCAATTGCCAATTGTTTCTCCTCAGGCATTGATGAAATTCTTAAAAAAGAAATTCTGCTATTGAATCTTTAATAGGGATGACGACTAATGAATAAAATAACGAAATACTAATAAAAATCGTAAACATATTAAACTTTGAGTACCTGGTTTCTATACCTCTTGGTTTTATATATTGCGTATTATTTGTTTTATGACCCTTCAAAGTTGGGTGGACAAGTCCATTTAAAAAGTTAAGTATCACATTTTTCACATTTTGTGGAAATAAGAAAAAAAGTTAAATTGTAGAGGAAAAGACATCAACGACCATCTTATTATTTGTAATTGACTTTTGAGTATTCAAAAACTGATATTCTGCAATGGGTTGGTTCTAGTTTTCGATGTGAAAGATATCAGTTGTTAAAATTACAACAGATTGGTATCAAATACAGACGGGCTGCACGATAGATTCTGCTCTAGATGTTCAATTGATCGCACTAATTGGTGAGCGGACGAGGATAACAAACACAGGCCCACATTTAGATTTTACATGTGCAAATGTTAGTGACGTACTGATAATTGTTACAGGTTGAAGAACATCACACTGACCTAAAAATATAACACTTACCTATAGGCCTTCAACCTTCAATACTAGCGACTAAGTACAGATGGGAGTAAATCCCTTAATTTCGTTTCATAGGATTAGAGGAGAGCATTTATCTCCGTTGTAGTAACGGAGTATGCTTAGGGAATTTTCGTGATACTTCATCATCACTAGATCGTCGGTCCACCTTGTCGGGGGCCTACCCACGGAGCGTCGTCCGGTGCGCGGTCGCCATTCCAGAACGTTTCTGCCCCAACGGCTATGTGACGGCCGGTGATACTTATGTAGTAAAAAAATAAGCCAAATCAAAGAAATCAATTGATTTTGGTGATTTTAATTGACGAACGCTTGTGTAAATGTATATGTGTATTAATAAACCAACTGCATATAAACTGTCTATTGGATTTGAGGTTGTCGTTGATTTCAATAAAAACAAATCTTTACAATTTCTCTAAATATTTATCAACAGATATCTGGAGCCCAATCGCAAAACGTTACGTTGTCATTATTTACCTAAAAATCTTTGGTTTAGCTTCATAATTTTCACTTAAATTGTCCCAGATTGTAATCCTAGACTCCTTTGGCAGAGTATTCAATAATTTTAACAAAACTAAAGCGAGTATTTTAATATTTTTCTGTAAACGTAACTGAAACGGTAACGATTTAGCTTTGGTTTTATCGTTGAAAATTAGCGCGATTAGGCCCAGAGGCGCTGCTGTTCAAGCCAACCTGTGTAACATACAGTCGTCGGTGTGTCGATCGTGGGATCGTGGCAGTAAATGTCTGAATAAATCTTGCATCTAAGTTCGTCCCTGTGGCAAGTGTTGTCACATCGCAGAATGCAGCTTACGCACAATTACCCGTCACGTCACGTTGCGTAATGAACGCAATCACAAGACGCAGCGCGAGTGGCCCGCCTAGTTGTCACGATTTATAAAATATAAACAGGAATGCAGATACTATTAATCATAAAGCTAAATTGAAGTGAACAGGTAAAAATAGTAGATTGTACAACAAGTGCAAGTCGAGGGTAAAATGGGTTTTATGTACGAGTACACACTCTGCTTTTCACTTCGATTGCGAGGAAATTAAACAGCAATAGTGCAAAAAAAAATATTGAAATGTGCTATATATACATATTTTTGGAATGTGGTCATCAAGGCCTTTCATTTGATACCCATATCAAAAATTAAAAAAAAAATTTTTTTTTCTTAAATTTCAGTGACAAATTATATATTTTTGGAATGTGCTCAAAATGGCCTTTCATTTGATACCCATATTAAAAAAATTGAAAAAAAACTTTTTTTTTCGTCAAGGCCTTATAAATTGAACCACTTAAAAAATTAAAATAAAAAGAATTTAGAATGAAGAAACAGAATGAAATAACAAGTTAATTTAACGAAGTTTAATTGGCTGTTTACCTGACGACCTTTGTCTTAGAATCTGAAACTTAGACGAAGATTTAACTTTATGCACTAGCTAGAGCATAAAACACCATTTTATGCAGCCTATACCCAACATAAAGACGAACTTTACGAGCATAAGAAATGAAAAGTTAATATTATACTTACTTATAAAGGTGCGTGTTAAAATTTTGTTCAAAATGTCTGAAACTGCTAGTGAAATCTAGCTTTTTATATTTATTTAAGACCAAATAAATGCGAAATAGTTAACACTATTATTTGAGGTGCTGTGATTTCGTAAAGTTCCAAGGTTCTATTAAACTTGAAGATGGCAATGGTAACCAACAAAGCAAATGATAGTAAAGCACAGAAAACATTGTCTTCTGTGCTCGCTCATTCTATTATATTCTATTATTTGTTGTAGACTAAGTATAATATTTATTATGCGAGTAAACGTTTCAGTCCCCAGCAGGGTTGGTAGGGGGGATTTTTCGCATTCGCAAAACATTTTAACTATTGGGGAAAAAAGAAAAACTTATTTTCATACAAAACGTATCATTTTGGGGAACAAAAAAATCATGTTTAGGGAAATTTTTAAATCTTCTTTTCATAAGTTTTCATACCTAACGTATTAATTTGGGGAAAAATAAAATGACGTCTGGGGGAATTTTGAAATTCCTATGAGCATCCCTGGTACCCAGACAGTGGGGAAGAAGGTTTAGTTTTAGTTTTTAGACCTGTCTTTATAAAAGTAATGGAATTTCACCTTTTCTAGTGAACAAAGGTCAACTGCGTCGCCAGTGACAGGTTGATTGCCCGTGGCCGAGCGCGGAGTCGTGGCCTGAATGACGGCGACACGCTCTGTGGAGACAATCGCCCCTTTTGTTACGCAGTGATACAAATGTCGTTGATGAATTATAAAAAATGGGTTTAACTACTCCGTAAACAGAGATGCTAAAGCAAGACGATATTCGTTTGAGATTAGATAAATAAGTTTGTTCAAAGTGCGAATTTCGAAAGACAATTAATTTCAATACAATGACTAAAAAAATTAAAAATCGCACAGCTGAAAGCGTCTACACTACACCTGTCTACGCAGAAAATTATTGTTTTTTTGTGTCATGATGTGCGATTACCTACGATTACCCAATATTAGCGGTCCCAGTAATTAATCTGAATTTGAATCCAAATAAGTAACGCCCATTTCAAACGGACAAACGCTGTTTACACATTGAGCACCGATCATGTCGCTGATATAAAACGGCCGGACGCAGCACCGACAATTAAATTGAACAGCAAATCCGACAAATGCTTACCATATGGTAACTTCACCCCGAGGTACCAACAGACGTCACGCGGGGTGCCCATGCACATTTCGCGCAAAATCTATCACCAAGCAATTTTGCACTTTACAGCATTTGAAATAAGGTTACACTTAATTTTTTTTAACAGCGCTAATGACAGGGTACGCTGCGCTGGCGCAGGTTCCTGTGAATGGAGGGAGCCGTGCAATCAATTTGAGCACGCAACGATCAATTTAGAAAAATTTAGCCGTGATGTCACAACGCAATCAAGTTGTTGAAATAATTTCTTAGAAAAATATCTGGTTTCTGATACCTACTTAAGTACCTACCTAGTTGAATTTAACGCGCGTTTTCATTTCAATGAATTGAAGTAAAAATTTAGGAAAAAATATTATACTTAGTTAATATTTTATGCGCCGTATTATGTCATCATGACTAAATGACTGTAGTACCATAGTATAGTTATAATAATGAGTACTAGCGTAGTAGTACCTACTGAGTTAATTTAGTTATTTACAATGCAATAGATAGCCTACTAAATTTATTGCAATAATGGTATTTAGGTACAAATTGTGCCGTATATTGTGCTAATTTTACACAAAAATATGAATCATTTTATTAAATACTTATTTAATTCAATGATGTAAACATTCGATCATCTATAATGCAACTATGCATAAGTTTGTACCTACACGTGCCTACACTATACAACATTGTTTGTTTATCCTTATTTCTCTTATTTGGTAAACAATCTTTACCCAACTCTATAATTAAAAGATCAATTATAAAATACAACAAATGATTTTCCACACATAGATTTCGAAAGAAATTTTACTAATTATTAGAGACAAATTGATTTAATCAGACAACATATTCTTAAATTACCATTTAAGTATAAAAGTCGTAAGTATGTCTATACCTCTATTTCCTCGTTAATATGTCATACTTGTTTTAGCCATATTATTTTTGATTTATGATAAGGTTTTTGAATCAGTTGAGCGTTTTGCTGAAAAATCCGCTGAGCTAAGCATTGACAAGAATTTCAAATAAGTTCTAGTACCTAACTACCCACCTATACTTATTTGAATGCACAGCTCAGCAGATTTTATCAAACATTGGTCAAATAACAAACATGTAATTTTTTTTAATTCCTCTTGGAAAATTCGTGATCTCTTTGATTTGAAGAGAAACGAAAGTAAATATGTTTTTCAACCATGTCTGAGAAACTAATTTGACAGTGTCATGGACTGTACTAACGCTTCAAATTTTTTGGTTAGGGAAGTCTTTATTAATCCTGTAGAGCTGGAGCTGGCTGTACTGTAGATTGAACAGCCTCAGAGTTCTAGAAAGGTGCGGTTTTACTATAGCTCTTTCGTGCCCTGTGTCACGATCCTCGGAACTGGGGAATCAGCTCTAATGTTTATGTAGAGGCCAAGCACGACACTCCGAAACTAACCATTTGAAAGTCCTTCGGTTGTCAGAGCCTCAATAATAATCAATTAGACCTACCGCGATGTAACTTTAGAACATTGGCAAGGCAAGGTCGTAGATTTCGTGGCCAATTCATAGAAATTTATATTTCGATGGGCCAATTAATATTAGTTTTAGGAAACAATTGGTTTATTGAGTAAGAACGTTATAACATAATATTATCATCACGATAATCTGCTATAAAATAATTGATGTTGACTTGTGGAGACTACGTTTAACTTTACCCACAGGTTTTTGTTTAATTTTAACAAGGTTTAGGTGATCAACATTTACACATTTTGATTATAAATACCTATAATACTAGCAATAAACTTTACGATTGAGTTGCATATTTTTACAAAACAAAGTTTGAATTTTAAAGCGTTTTAAGAGAAATCTAAGTTTTCTCCTTAAGATTCTTCATATTTCAAATGAAATAAAATTTACCTACTTACATATTACAAGTGAAAAAAAAGTTGTTGTAGCCAAGAATCTGTAGCAATTACAGATTTGGTTAAAATAAGACGCCCATGAGACCGGCGCAACGCTGTCCGAGAAAACATGAATAATGCATCACGTCGCACAAAAATGTCGCTCGCATTCCGATAATTTCTACAAGTTGTCTCTAATTATTGTTGACGTATGGAATTTTATAATCGACCACTAATATAGGTTTTAAGTCAATAAATTAGAGCGAGATAGATTTGATTAACTATTAGCTGTTCACACCAAATTGTCAGTCAACGAATGCAAGATAGTGTTACTACATAGGTTACCTCAGTAGGTATACTAATGAGGGCATTTCAAAATGACAAAAAACTGTAGGCTCGATAGATGGCGTTGATAAAAATGTGTGTGTCAATGCGATTTTTTTTAACTAAGCTTCGAAGAGTACTCAAGTAGGCAGGCAGATGTAACCCTAAAATGTTACCCTAACCTAATACCTACCTCTTTGGGCAGATGTCAGCCAGGGAGCGCTTACTTACCTCTTTATTACAAGCCGTTTATTTTTATAAGCCAATTTTGACACTTCTCTTTCCATCAACGCCATCTAGTGAGGCAAATAGTTACTATTTTTTTTAAATGCCACTTTGAAAAGCCCTCATTGTTACTAGAACATTTTTTATGCTAAATCGTTACCTACTATTAAACTTGTTGGGCACTCTAAAGCAAATAGATCAAATTCGCTAGCTACACGCAGGGGTTAGATGATCGCATAACTATTTTTTTTTTCTCAAAAAAAATTAAAGACGTGAGATCTTCATGTTTTTTCATGTCGACACTCTAATCTTAATGATAAAGGAAAAAATAACTTTACCACAAAAAAATTAAAACTCTGTTCAAGAAGTGTTCAACTTAAATAAGTACTGTTTTAATGTGATGCTGTCACTTTTTTGACAATATTGTTTGAAAGAGACGGCATCACATTTAAACAGTGTTTAAAAAAACAGTGTTTTAAAAACTTTTGTGGTAAGCTCGAAAGTCTTTACAATATTTATCACAGGTAGGTAGTAGGTAGGTACCTACTGAAAAATATAACTTTTCATCCAATGAACGCTTTTTCCCCAACAACATCAGCCGTTACATTCTTGGCGGTTAGTTAAGAGGGTTACTGCGCTACACTAGAGCCGCCAATGGAAACAAAAATTGTAGTGCTTAAATAAAGACGAAATTGTAAAATGTGTTCTTCTAGTGTACTCCGAAGAAGCTTTGTTGTAATTTTTGGCGCTAGTGTAGCGCATAAATCCGCTTAAGTGTAGTGAGCTGTTGACTAAACCCACCATAGCCTATGTAAATTAATTCCAAGAAAACCATGAACGGTCCCAAGCGAGCCCATATAATTGGAATCTAACAAGGAAAGCGCAGGCATATTTTTAAATTACCATGCAATACAAGGTGTATTACGACTCATAAAAATTTACGATTGCATCAATTGGTTTGCTGATTTCCACTTGCATTGGCTGTGACACTGTGTAACGTGGTCATTGCGCGTAATAATCAGCAGGTATGTTCGTCGTTAGTAGTATTTGCAACATTAAATTCTGTGGTAATTATTACTGAAGACTTAATTGATTACTGAAGTATTTAGCGTACACTTTTTTTAAAAAAAAACGGGTCGAATTGAGTACCTACCTCCCTCCTTTTGAAGTCGGTAAAAAGCTAAGTACCTACCTACCTCATTTCAATTATTTTTGACGAAAATAAATAAGCGAAACGATTGTCATTTAATTAAAGCTAGGTATCTTAAGCACTTCTGACAAACATACAAACATTTACATGGTTAATTTTCATATTATAATGTCTTATTGTTTTGTTAAGCTCAACTAATTTAGTTCACCATACAATATAGAGGCAGCTTCAATCTTAATGGACTTAAATCTTATATTTTTTAAAGTATCTACAGTCAGTGGCACACAGAATGACGAATTTCCAAAACTATTTAGTTAGAAATTGACAGTTTTGTTCTCCTCAGCATAGGAGTAATAAACAACCAGAATAAAAGATTATCTTAGAACAAACCAAAAAGTGCGGGTAAACTAGGTATTAAACGCAAAGCTTTTACCCTTTAGAGGGCGACGACGTCTAAAACGCAAAATGTTTTAGTAGCAAAATGCCTAAAATCAATGTCTAATTACAAACAAACAATAGTACTTACATTGTACCATAAGGGGGCAAAATAATATTTTTACGGCGAGGGCGCTTATTTGAATCCAGAACGAAGTGAGGGATTCTAGAGTAGAATCCTGAACGTAGCGAGGGATTCAAATGTACGTCGCCCGAGCCAAAAATATATTTTGCGGCCGAGTGATACACTCTACTTTTCATCACCCTCTATGAGAAATTAAAAGGCGCCTCATATTTTATTGTATTATTATTATTTGATAAAACATACAGTACCAAAAAGACGTTTTTTTTTTTAAATATTCCTAATTTTTACTGACAAATTATGTAATTTTGGAATGTGCTCAAGGCCTTTCATTTGATACCCATATTGCAAAATTAAAAAAAGTTTTCTTCTTTTTTACTAAAAAAATAATGTAATTTTGGAATGTGCTCATCATGGCCTTTCATTTGATACCCATATTGCAAAATTAAAAAAAAAACTTATTTTTACTGAAAAATTAATGTAATTTTGGAAGTGCTCATCAAGGCCGCTGAACACTAAGATGTTCCAAATTCAATAAGTGCGCGTAAAAGATCTTTGCGGCGCACTTATTTATATAAAGAGGATTAAAAACTTATTAATGCCCGCTAAAAGTTTCATATAGAAAACACCACCTTTGGGTGCACATAGAGGCGAACCAAGTCGTCCTTTTCGAATAGATGGGATGAAACATACCCACTTACAAGATACGCGCGAAAAACATAAACCCTCTTGCAGTCGGGTAAAAAGCAATGGCCATGCGAACTGACACGTATCACGTACACGTACGTGATTAAAGATGAGTTTTAATTTCGAACATCTTTAAAACGTTCTATTTTTTCTCTAGTGTTCACAGAAGATTTTTGTTAAATCTGTGTCGCCGGCTGCTGCGTGTACTATCATCGCTGACCACAAAGTTCTAAGGTTCCAATCGGCTGACCACAACGCCTCCAAATTACAGTAATCTATTCACAACGATGTTGTAGAAAGCAATCGGGGGGTCTATTACGAAAAGTTTCATGCGATACACGCAGCTGCGTCCGTGCTTCGTTATGATGGTTTCCTATTACAAAGTACTTGCGTATGCGATATGGCAAAGTGGTTGCGTAAGTTTGACAGTCTTTCTCTAGCGTATCCAACATCATTCGTTCAATAGTCTTTGGGCTACGAAAGCCAAATTGAAAATGTGTTTAATACCACAACCGACGAACAGCGGACGATTATCGTGACCAAGTGACTGCGTTACGCAATTGAGTACGTTATTTTTACCCGACTGCGGGTTATGTTTTTCGCGCGTATCTTGTAAGTATGTTTGTATGTATGTATGTATGTTTGTATGTTTGTATGTAATATTCTTTATTACCTCATATCTCTCAAACGGCTGAACGGATTTCTATGATTAAGATATCGTTAGATTGGTCTTTTCAGCCCAAGTGTTCTTAAGAAGGTGGCGTTATAAAAAAACCAACATGGCGGCTGTACGGTGCTATTATACGTAGTGAAAAAAATTTTTTTTTTTAGAATACTGCAATATGGGTGTCAAATTAAAGGGCTTATTATAAGGATTTCAAAAAGGTATATCATGACCGTAAAATATAATAACTAAAAAGTGATATATAAAAAAATAAATTAAAAAAATTAAAAAACCCGCCTGCATAAAAAGACAAGTCGACTGAAAAGATGGAAACAAGATAAAATAAATATTAAAGGCAACATGTCATAATAACATGCAGTCGGAGGCATATAATTCAATCATTCATAATGTCACTTTCTTTATGCATGCCTCCGACTGCATGTTATTATGACATGTTGCCTTTAATATTTATTTAATCTTGTTTCCATCTTTTCAGTCAACTTGTCTTTTTATGCAGGCGGGTTTTTTGTAATAGGCCCCCTGATACGTAGCGTAGGACTATTATGTATTCTGTGGCGTAGGTAAGAATATTATTCGTAATCTAAATAAAATTTCGAGTAGAATTCGAAATGATGAGTTCGTGTTAACGATGCGCGTACAAAGACAGCGCGTGGGATACAAACTACGGTAGATGATGTAGTGAGGGGTTCTCAACATTCACTAGCTTTTTAAAAACATCTTAAAAAACAGATTTCAATATTTTTGTCCATCAGCCATTTTTGATGTTCCTACTGCTGGGGCACAGGCCTTCCTTATGGGTGGTAAGGAGGATGGGCCATAACCCACCACGCGGGCCCAATGCGGATTGGTGGGTGTTAACGACTGCAAATGCAGCCGGGACCAACGGTTTAACGTGCCTTCCGAAGCACGGAGGAGCTCGAGATAATAAATTTTTGGTCACCCATCCCAATGACCGACCCTTGCGAACGTTGCTTAACTTCCGCAATCGCTGGGCCAGGCGCTAAACCACTGCGCCACCGAGCTCCACATAGCTCTGTATAGGTATACTTTCCCAAAACTTTGCAACACGGAGGGAAATGGGAAAGACCTTAAATATTGAAGATAGGAAATTTTACTGAAATTTGGTTTTTAAAAAGAAATGGAACTGCATTTAAAGTATGGCAATATTTTTAGTTCCGTTTAAATGCGATCACCATTGGGCTTTGAAAAACTGTTTAAAATACGAAAATGATTTTCTTTCACGAAATTATTGGTTCCTTTAAGTCTCGTTTCACTTCGGTTGTTTTATGAGATACGATCCGTTGACACTAGGCAAAATAAGATAATCTAGTACAAATGTACATAGAACATCACTAGAAAGGCTTAGAGTTGCGTGTTGATAATTGTTGTGGGCCCGGCCTGTGGCTTGTCCGCAATAATTGTGATGGCGTGTGCCCCTACGCTTCCTGTCACTTGCCCTCTGATTGGTGCATCACACTTGACGAGCTACTCACATTGTTTAAAAGATACTGCCAGTAACAAAATGTAACTATTAATTACTTGTAGTTGTAGGCAGCGAGTCTATAGTAATGTTCAATTGTTTCTTTGTGAAACAAATAACAAATGTTGAAGTAGGTACCTATAATGACGGAATGGAACGATTTCTGTAGGCGAAAATTAAACGATTAAGTACGATTTTGTGCATTTCTTAGTAGAAAACATACCTGTCTGTCCTAACTATTAGACCAACAACCAGTAGATTTAAAATTTAATGTAGTTAGGTATATATGACAAATAAGTTGTAACTGTAACAAAACATGTTCCAAAATAACAAAAATTAATCCATATAATGTGGTATTTACACGAGTCGACTTGGCAGGCAACTTGGCAAGCGACCTTAATCAATTAGCGCTTTTATCGCCAATCGCTTGTAAAATCGAATCGCCACCTCATTGAAATTAGGTTTACGATTAGATTTAACAAGTGATTGTCGATAAAAAGCGCTAGTTGACTAAAGTCGCCTGCCAAGTCGCTCCATGTAAATACCCCATTAGGTAAATATTTTCATCTAAAAAGTTGACATTATCATTTAACTGCCAACTGGCCACTTACAAAAACTAGCACTTAATAAACACTAAAAAATATATTAAATTCCTCCAATGTGTATGAATAAAGACATAACCAGTAATCAGGTATCGTCGGCATTCCCAGGGCTGGTCGGACACCAAACTACGGACGGTCCAGGTCCCTGGGCAACATTCTTGCACGTTGGTACTTCACAAGGTATTATGGGACCTATGACGGGTATGGAGACACAAAAGCTGAGATGTGCCTGTAATGTTAGGGAATCAGAGATGCTCCTGATGTAACTAAAGTAATCACCCGGTAGATCAATTTAAAAATAACATTATTTTTCACTTCTCAAGCTTACGCGTCGAAACGCCGGGAAAATCATAAATCAAACCAAATAATTACCAAAATACTTTCAATAAAAAAGCTTTTTAAAAAAAGGAAAACATCCTTCAAAAAAACCAGAAAATAAAAACAGCTTCAAAATTAAATACCTCTAAAAAGCAAGAAATAATATTCGAATCATTCGTTGTAACTCGGTTTATCGGTAAACCGAGTTACAATGGGTTTTAGCGTCGTGTGTTACACTCTACTTTTCACTACGATTGCGAGAAAATAAAATACAATATTAAATAGTTCATACCTACTTTCGTAAACGAATTCAACGAATTCACTCGTTTTTTTATCCTCCACTTCATAAACTTTTTGTACAGTATTTAAATAAATGATTTGTGCTTGATGGCAAAAGATTAAAATTATTTCTTTCCTATTACAGTCACACAATTCAATCAGTTTGTAATTATAGAAAAATTCTAAAGATTTCGCGCCATGGTTCCTTTTTTTAATTTCTGCTGTAGCATGCTAAGCAACACAATCACGCATTCACCTATTAACAAAAGTGGTTTACAGTTTTTAGTTACGAATTTGCATACTACAGACAATACATACAAAGAAAGGAAAAGCGGGCAGGAAAAACAACTAGGTATCTAAATGAAACATCGTATACTTATCTATAAGTGCCACACCGTGTTTATGAAGTATCGAGTGAAAACTCAGATAGGATGGCAACCGGAGTGGAGGAGCTAAACGCAGCCTCTGCGGTCGGCAGGAATGCTGCGCCGCGCCGCCCGCCGCCGCCGGCCGGCGCCCGCGCATCATATCTCCATGATCTACTTGAGTGTCAGGACTAGTTTTGGCTTAAGAATTATTATTAAGATGAATTATTGTTGATTTACTTCTTTCAAATACATCAGCCACGCAACTTTAGTTTCTTTTTTAACCGACTTCATCAAAAGGAGGAGGTTCTCAATTCGATTGTATGTTTTTTTTTTTTTTTTTTTTTTTTTTTTTTTTTATCGTTGTTCGCGCGTATCTTCGACATTTATGGACCGATTTCGATAATTTTTTTTTGTTCGATTGAGTTTTCTTGCGAGATGGTCCCATTGAATTTTTTTTCAAATCTGTTCAGTAGTTTACAAGTAATCCTGAAAATACTATGATATTAAATCAACTAACTTGACAACTTTGTTATTTATGAACCGAATTAGATGATTTTTTTTGTTGGGGAAGGGATACCGTTGTGTAGTCTTTTTAACCGACTTCAAAAAAAGGAGGTAAGTTTCAGTTTGTATGTATGTATGTTTCTCCGCGATTATCTCACGTTTGGCTGAGCCGATTTTTCTACCTAAATAATATACCTACACTACCTAATGCAGAAGGTACTTACACTAAAAATAAAAAAATTGTTTAAAAAACAAAAAACCGACTTCAAAAAACCTGCCTCTAAAAAAAGGAAGAAATAATATACAAATCATTAGATACGCATTATCATTGTTATAATAAAACACGTCAATTGAAGTCGGGTGGGGCTTTTAGAATAAAAAAGGAAGATGTTCTCCAGCCCCACCCGACTTTAATAGACGTGTTTTATTATAACAATGATAATGCGTATCTAATGATTTGTATATTATTTCTTCCTTTTTTTAGAGGCAGGTTTTTTGAAGTCGGTTTTTTGTTTTTTTAAATATTAGTTATGACGTAGGTTTCTGGATGCTACCTTTCAATCTGGGGATCTAAAAGGCAAAGAGTATTCCAAACCCGAAAAGATTTTGTGAAATCTTAAATTTATGATTCCAAGATAAATTAATGTCACTATTTTAGGGCGTGCAAAGGATTTCTGCTACAAATAATTCAATATTGCATTTTATAAATTTTATGTACCTAATTACAATTTATTATTTTCACTGTCACTTAATTTAAATAATCATCACACTAGTAAATAATGATGAAAAATTACGCTTTTCGTATTTTTTTTGCGACTCGGACACACTGGAATGTCTCCAATAATTATAATGTAGGTATGTATGTATACACACGACAGTCCAACAAACGTACCTACACTATCTAATTGCAGCGGTTTTTCCGTTCGGATTGAAAGGAAATTACTCTTGCTGCACAGGAAAAGGCGGTCCCAGGAAACCGTCCCTCGTGGAGGCAGTAGGCGCGCCTCCCATCATTTCACGCTTCTAGGAAGGGAATTTTCAATCATTTCTCTAGCGGGCTGTCATTGGGAGACTACAGACAGGGCCGGCTTGTGAATGAGTTACTGGGATTCTTGAACTGAACCGACTCAAAATCTGGAAAAGCTGGATAATAAATACCTACTTAAGGTGGTACCCTGAGCGAAAGTGGCGCCGCGGTAAATTATATTTAATATTATAATTCTAATACACAATTTTAAAAATGTTTATCGTGGAGATTTTAGGGCCCACAGTCTAGTATTTTTAGACGGTATCGTTACATTCCCTCGTAGTCACTGCCAGAAGTAGATAGCAAAACTGCTAAAAGTGGCCGTTTTTGACACATTTGCTGTCTACTTCTAAGAATGACTACGAGGGCATGTAGTGATAGCAAAATACTAGACCATGGGCCCTAAAATCTCCACGATAAACATTATTAAAACCTTTTTATATTAATAACTTATTAAATAAAAACCTCTGAGGGCGCCACTTTCGGTCATACAACCGCCTTAATAAAAAAATAAGAAAGTTCGAAGAGAATTTTTGACTTTTTTTCTCAGTCAGCTCAGTCTGGGGTATCAAAGTCTACTTAAGAATAAATAAAAAAGCAAGCTTGGAATAAAGCTTTATCAGCCCAATCAATTAATCTAACGTTATTTAATTCATTAACGCCGGAGCGGTCGCTGGCGACCGAGACACAATAGATTTGCTATTGGTCTCATTTTCCGGGCGTTGACTAAGAGTGTGTTTTGTCTTTCGTTCAAACTCAATTCATAATTTGAAAGTCATGCACACACTAATTAGCTACCTACATAGAAAAAGATTTAAGACGAATAAAATTTATTTTTGTAGAGTTAAGTTTAATGATAGTAACAAACTTACTTAAAAGAAAAACCATTTTGTTAACAAAAGCCGGTCCTGTAAGGTTCGAGAGCCATCGTCGGTAATATCTAGCAAGAAGTCGCGGGCGCTGCGCTGCGGTGATTGTGATATCGTGTTTTATAAACATGCAAGCGATCGCCCGCTGAAATTGGCGCTAGTTTTTTTGTGCCTTTCGAGCAAATATTATGCAACGTCGCGTCGCGTCGCTGTAATCAGTGAGAACTTTGGCTTTTTGAGCTAACTCAAAAATTATTATTTAGTGTAATTACTCAAAAATTATTCGTTAACTAATAATTCGTTAGTGTTGAAGAATAAAAATATTATTTTTTGCACTCACACGTAAAGTAAAAACTTACAAGATTTTTCCAGCTCGCAAAGATAATACAAACTTGCAAGTTTTTTTTATTGTTTATTTCAATCATATACTTACTTAGGTGAATAAATAGACAACTTCACAAACGTCGCTCAAAGTAAAGTCACAAACACCCAGACCTGAACCAAAATATATAGAAATTCGTTTTCTAAATTGACCAGCCGGGGACTGAACCAGTGACTTCAGAGATGGCGACACCTTGTAAACTGACGTTCAAACCACTCGACCATGGAGGTCGTCAAAATAAAACGAATAATGTGTAAGTTTGTTTTGGGATTTTCTAAGAAAAATGAAAATCCATTGCATAAAAATTCGTAGAGTAAGTTTATTTAAAAAGGAGCCGTTTATTATGCAATTTATAATAATTGACAACTTTGATTAGTACCCAAGTTACCCAACTAAACCCTTTGAACAAGCGGTAGCTTACGTTTCTATTTTCTATTACTTTACCATCGAAATATATTAATATTTACATTACTTTACTAATACATATTATAAATGCTAAAGTCAGTTTGTTTGTTTGTTACGCCTTCGAGTCTTAACTACTCAACCGATTATCATAAAATTTTGCAAACACGTTCTCAGGGGTACAGAGAGGGACATAGTGTACCTTTCATCCAGAAAAAAAAATACTGCTCCCGAGGGATAGCAAAAAACTTTCCACGCAGACAAAGTCGCGGGCGGTAGTTAGTTTATAATATATTTTTACATAGAAGCCTACTCATTGTGTCTAGCCTCCGTACACTTAAATAAAAAAATTGAGTCACGTATCACATAAAATATAAGTCCCTCGCATACAACGTTCAAAATTCTGGGAATAGAGCGAGTCTGTGGAACCGCGAAACTCTTATCTGGGAGATCGGATTAGCAGAGAAGCCATGAGTGAAATTCGAAACGTGTCCATTCAAGGGTTGTGTGTCTTCACATCGCTCTCAGTATGCACTGTAGGACATTAAGGCTCCGTTACGCGAAATCACTTGTCTCTGTCTTTTTCTTTATGTGTAAAGAGTATGGAAAATAACCTCACTTCTGCACTTTTTCGATGTTTTTCGTTGTTTTTTCATCATAATCTTTAGCACAATTATCTTTCTTAAAAAAAAATTGTTTAAAAAAACAAAAAACCGACTTCAAAAAACCTACCTCTAAAAAGCAAGAAATAATATTCGTAATAATAAAAATACGTCTATTGAAGTCGGGTGGGGCTGGAGTACAAATTCCTTTTTTTTATTCTAAAAGCCCCACCCGACTTCAATAGACGTATTTTTATTATTACGAATATTATTTCTTGCTTTTTAGAGGTAGGTTTTTTGAAGTCGGTTTTTTGTTTTTTTAAACAATTTTTTATTTTTTTATTTTTAGTGTAGGTACCTTGTAGGTAAGGTATATTATATATGTAGAAAAATCGGCTCAGCCAAACGTAAGATAATCGCGGAGAAACATACTTAAATACGGGTCAAACTGAGAACCTCCTTTTTTAAGTCGGTTAAAAAACTACACTTAAGATATCCCTCTTCCAACAAAAAAATAATTATCTTATTCAGTTCATAAACAAAGAAGTAATACGACCAATCATCGAGGTAATTCACACAAAATCATACTATTTTCGTGCTTTTTTTCCAAATTACTTGAAAAGTACTGAACCGATTTCCAAATTTTAAAAATTGGGACCAACTTGGGAGTATACCTAATGTAATAACGTTTGAATCATTTCAATCGGTCCAGCCGTCTTCGAGTAATCGGTGGACATACACAAAAAAAAAAAACAAAAAAAAAAAAACAAATATACAGACGAACATAGAACCTCCTCCTTGTTTGGAAGTCGGTTAAAAATAGTTATTGGAGCAACTGCTCAGTACGTTGAAGAGTATTCCGATGTAGAATTCAATACGTTTTCACTATTATTTACGCCAAAAATATGGCCCGCGACAAGCGCTTTTGATGATATTCTGATTCTTTTTTACAATCATCTGTGAGGTTTATACGCAATTTAATACTTGTAGGTACTAGATAATCTCTTTAGCTTGTCGTATGTTTTTTTTGTGGCTACAACTCTACGTTTTCTATATAAAAATATGGCCCCCGCAAACCATGTTTTCCTATTATGGCCCCTTAATAATATAATTTGAATAAAATGCCGTAGGTGTACCTTATATGGGTAAAATGGGAATTTCAGTGTGGAGCATTGTCACGTGTTGTCATCAACCTATGTCAATATCCAGACGCGAGATCCATTGGTAATTTTGAGGTTTAATACCTGCCTGTAAGCCTCTAGAAAATGTAAGACGTTGTAATTATCTGGTAACGATTTATTCAAGTTTGTAAATCGTTACTTATGGCTGTTACAGCTGATAAGTTTCTTGCGCCCGTTCTTCTTGTCAGTTAAAAAAGTCTGTAACGGGTGGTAGCAAAATATAGACGATTCAAAAATACTTAATAATTAAGTTTATTTGAATAAAGCTTATTTGACTTTGTAGATATAGGTCAAATTGATTTAAATTAGCTAAACAGCTACATTAAGTCATACAGGCAGCTATTAAACCTGAAACCCGTAAAAATAAAATAAAGGTGCCTCAAAAATCAACTCACGTGGTTGTTAGACTTGTTCTTGTTCTCACTATAAAAAACTATTTGTCTATACTGTGTAGTAACAGAATAACTGTTAAAATCTAACTCAAGTCTTTACCAGTTAACGTAACGTTTTTGAACAAAATTCTTTCACGGTTCATACAATTTACAACAACAATTTATAATATGGCTCATAACATTATGCGAAAACAAAATAGTCTAAATGATAATTATGCTAATGTAAATAGTATGCCAAAAAACAATTATGCCAAAGTATAATAATGACAAAAAATATATGCCAAATCCGTTATGCCAAATAAAATTAGGTATAAAACCATTATGCGTAAAAAGGGATCCCATTTACAACCTAAGAATAGTAAAGTTGTTTCACCAATAGAATAGATCCATATTTCAATAATTCACTGTCGTATCTAGATCTAAATTCTAAAACGAAAATTTACTTTTGTGTCTTTACAAAGTCGAAACGCAGTGTCACAAAAGCTTAAATTATCATAAACAAAATGATAAAGGATCGGTAGTGTGCTCGCGGCCTTATGGTAATAAATTGAAGCTGAGGCGTCCGTCAGCGCGGTGAGGAACGAGCTACGGAGGGCAAGGCCACGGGGCCGACGAACTCCACTATTTAGGGACTGGGGGTCGATGCTGGAGTCGGACGAAGTCTTATCATAAGTAAACTGGTTAAGAGGCTTTATGCGCTATACTAGTGCCGCCAATGGAAAAAAATATTAAGAAAGACTAGAAAATATTTTTAAGCGATAGAAAGTAACAATGGTTTTTCAGAGTACCTACACTAGAAAAACACAATTCACAATTTCGACTTTATTTAAGCACTACGATTTTTTTTCCATTGGCGGCGCTAGTATAGCGCAGTAATCCTCAGTATATTGAGTATGTTGCACGAACGAGTGGGCAAAAGTTTACTTTTGCACGGGCACATGAGCAATCCTTAATATGTAATATTATAAATGCGAAAGTCCGTTTGTTTGTTTGTTACACCTTCACGTCTTAACTACTGAACCGATCTTCATGAAATTTTGCATGCACTTTGTCACGGGCACAGAGAAAGACATAGGGTTCCTTTCATCCAGAAAAAAGTACCTATTGTTCCCGAGGGATAGGTAGCTAAAAAACTTTCCACGCGGATTTGCAGACGAGTCGCGGGCGGCCACTAGTTTAATAAGAAAATTTAACAAAAACCCTGTCAGATACTGAAACAGGTGATAGTGTTGCTAAAACTGAACAACATTCTCCAAGGAACATAGATCGAAAACGAATTTTTTTCGTCAGTCGGTCAGCTGACTAATAACTAAATATACTTACATTTTCACATTTTGTATTTAGAACATTTTTTTCGTTTTACGTCATATTTAATTGAGAATGTTGTTCAGTTTTAGCGACACTATCACCTGTTTCAGTATCTGATAGGGTTTTTGTTACATATTCTAAAATTCTGTCAAAAAAAAGATTTTTATTATTGACTATTATTGTTATGCTAAATCGTTGTTTTTTCCTGCAAGCCTATTCCAAAACCGTAGAAAGTTTTTTATAAAACTAAATTGCTACTCTAAGTGCTTTTTCATTGAAATAGAATATGAGGTCACCATTACGAAGGTGTTTTGTTTAACACGAAGCTTAATATAATATAGGTAATATTCTGTGATAAAAATTCGAGTTACTCCAGAATAAAACACGACGCACTCCTCAATAGATTTGAAGTTTATTGTTGTAACAATTTGTTGGAGTGATGCTCTGCCCCGTCTAGGTACTCGTAAATAATTCCTTGGCTGGTTTCGGTGTAATTTTTATATTTTACCATAATGAACGTGTTTGTATTTTATGTTACGTTATTATTATTACATTTTACTTGAGAAGATTATTTATTTAGTTTTTTTTTGCTCCATGTGCTTAAAATGGTAACATTACCGTTACGTACAAACCAGGGGGCCTATTACGAAAATAACGTACGCAATTGCGTAACGCAGTCACTTGGTCACGATAATCGTGCGCAGTTCATCGGTTGTGGCTATTAAACTCAGTTTCAATAAATTTGGCTATCGTAGCCCAAAGACTGAACGAATGATGTAGGATACGCTAGAGAAAAACTGTCAAACTTACGCAATCACTTTGCAATATCGCATACGCAAGTGCTTTGTAATAGGAAACAATCATTAAATCGCATTAAACTTTTCGTAATAGACCCCCAGGTAACTATATCAGTATGGAAACGGTTGAAAAAGCACTTGATGGCACTGAAAAGGAGGAACTAATAAATCTGCACATAAATCAATTTAGATTTTCCCAATCAAGAGTCATGTTGGCAAGTAATTAAATTCGATGTGAACCGAAACTCGAGCAATATTCGACGTGAAACCAGTTTCGAGAATCGTAAAAGCGAGAGAATTTGTATTTCGCACGTGAAATGCCGAAAAGATTGCTGACCCATGAGTCACGGGTTGTTGGAAATGTGATTCAGTGTCTCGATTCTGCTAATAATATTAAATTCACGTATCAGTCGTGTCTTACACAATGGTGTTTCAATAGCATTGCTTTTGACACGGTTCTTGTTGAGGGCGCATCGAGCAGCGAGCCTCAAGTTATACTTAATCAAGAAAACCGCCAAATGTGGCCACTTTAGGCGGTTTTCTTATCATGTAGTAGTAATAAAACCACATTTAAACAAATAAAAAAGCAAGGATTTTATCAAACATAGGTAGTTATTTCGTGGCAATGTTTTTTTTTGTATTAGCGGCACTAGTAGAGGCTCGGTGCGCCCTAAATAAAACAAAAAAAGCCATACTATTGAGACACCATTGAGAAACGATTGTTACGTTAATATTAGCAGAATCGAGACCCAGTTCACCTGCGCTGCGCCCGCGCCGCGCAGAACGTTGTGATGAGCATGCAACTATCGGTATTGAGTTCACCAATGTGATGTGTAGGCAATATGTGTATTTGGGTTAAATCTTTGATCGGAGCAGACAAATATTATTGATAACCGCATGCGTAAGCATTACGCTTTTTTGATGATGTGTATTTATGTTTTTTTTTACTTTCTGATCAGATAATATTTTCTGATTATGGTTATGTCTTCTTAGATTTACTGAGCAACTCCACCTTACAAAAATCTACAGTCAAATAATACTAGTTTTTTTTGGATTGCAGGTACCTATCAAAAATAAAATAAGTTTAATAACTAGTATAGGTATAGTATTAGCACAGAATAACTAATAGTACAAGTGTATTAGATTAAATAAAAAATAAAATAAGTGCATCTGACTGTGTACACACAGATGGCAGTGCGTTACCTATATGTTTTACGTTAGGCTGCTTTACTATGCGCAGGCGCAGGTGTTTGTTTGAATTAGACAGCCAAGTGGACAGGTGCTACGCTACGTTCGTGTGGTCACAGATTACATAAAGTAGTACAAACAAGAAAACAGTTATTAAACATCTCAAAAACGTAGATATTTACAATACAATAATAATAATTATGTTGATTTCGACAGGTTCCTTGGTTCGTTATATTTTAGTTTTGAACTGGGAGATATTTTAATATTTGCAAAGCAATAATAGTATTTGAAGTTTTTCAGTTTATTTAATTCTTCAATTTAGAGCAAAAAAGTGAATTCACACAAACAGAGTCTGTTTTACGCAACACCGGTAGTCTACGAATGCGAAAAAAATGCAAAAACAGGGGCGCGTACGCAGCTGGGTGCAGAAATGCTGTGGTCTTTATTTGTAGCGAGGTAAGGCGCCCAGTACCAGGAACGCTGAAGTCCGAAGACAGGACCGAAGTTAGGTAGGTACGCGGGTCCAGGGATTTAAAGCTACGACAATGTTCAAACTCTCGTTCCCCGTTTAACTACTATCGTTGGATAACTATTTTAAAAAGTGACAGAAGCTGCAGCTGATTTTAAATCTTGATATTACAATTACAAACACGTTGGCGCTTTATGCCAAAGATCAAAGAGGTGCCTCAGATAACAAAAATCTCTATGTTTTCGGTTGACACACACATTAAAATTAATTATCAATGAAGATTCCTATTAGCAATATTAGGAACGTATAACGAATTCGTTCGTTCTTTATAAAAAATAAATTGTTTTCGCACAAAACACGAATACAGCTAGAGTCGCCAGAATACTCTGGCGACTCTATATAAGTACATCCAGTCTTCACGTACCTACGTCGGTCGTGGCTACGTTTCCAAATTAGCGACGTCGCCATACCGAAGCCAAGTGAGTTAACTGTCTAAGGAACTCAACTGATAAATAACCCTTTAAGTATGTGGCCCCGCCAAGCCCTAGGTCCGACACTGGACGCAACACGGAAGCTCCGCACGCAGTTCCCACACGTGTGATCATTAGCAGTTCCAGGGAAGTGCTGGGAACCGCACCATTATTGACACCGTCGCATGCCCGCTTCTACTTATTGTCTTAGACGTGTGTTCGTCAAACGCGCGGTTCCTGGGTGGCAATGGCAATGAACGGGAGCATTTTCCGAAGTTGCGGAAACGTGTTGGACACATTTCTGTTTACTAAATTCAATACATGGCGGCTTAGTTGGTTTAGATTCTTTGCGGAATGTATCTCCTATTGCGTTATGAGCATTTAAAAAACCAGGATAACCCTCTGTCTCTCACCAAAATCAAAAACACCGTTTTTATTTCAAATCATAAAGTTTCCGTTTAAAATGATCCTTTTACTATGCCGAGGGTACCTATAGCACAGAATATAATAGGTATAAGTGCTACGTCTAGTCCGTCTTTGCTTCTTACCAAAATAAATGTTTATAGAAGAGAATAATCACGCTCAGTGTTAAAAATTCGACGCGCATTGGCAAAAATAAACCCAAGGATTAGGCTGTGTCGATTTGGAATAATTTACCTGTGAAATGTTAATTTGGCGAGTTTATTTCGCTGTCACCATGTTTCTGAAGCACTATTTCTCAAAAATATCCGCGATTGCACGTAAAATAAGAAATATTCACAGAACTCAAATTCTCAGCGTGCCGATAAGAGCAGACAACCTGTCAATCAGTTGCGAAAAAGAGTTCTAAGTATCACGTCGCATCACGCATCTCTTTTTATCACACTGTGTTGTAAATTAGTGACATCTTGCTTGCTCAGTCCTTTGTTCCTCTATTCCGTTAGGTATATTAACTTTATGATCAACATAAAATATATAAAATTTATTCTGTGGTAATAGCTACCACAAACTAAGTAGACCCACTTGCGTTCTAAGTAGTGAAGTCATAGATATAGTATATTAAAAAAGTGAAGTGACTAAAACTATCGATGCAGTCGCTAATGTGCCTACGTCACTCGGCAAAAACTGGCAAGTCTGTTAGAAGTACCAGTTAGTTTTTAGTAAGTATGCAGCAGTTTGCACCTGCTCGCTTATCTGCGGTTAACGACGACGTGGGAGATTTATATCGTTTAATTGTAAATAATTTGCAAATGAAACAGGCTTGTTTCGCTCTCTCGGATTTGACTTTGAGTAGGCAAATTAAATAGATTCTATTTAGACTTCAGTTTATCGAAGTGTTTGGACTTTTATCAGAGAATTCAAAAATGAAGTTTAAAAGTCTTGCGTAAAACAATGCACAATTTTGAGCTAATGCCATGTTTATTCGGTCTCGAGAGAATTGAAATCCTCAAGACATGTCAGAAAGATCAAACTTAAATGTAAGTGATGATTCGAGAAAGAAAAATAAGTGGAAGGTTATGAAGAACTCATGAAAACCGAAGTGAGATTTGCTTTAATTAACCTATGAAATCTATGTTTCTGATTGGTCAATATAATGTTTTGTTTCTGATTGTTTCGGCAGCACATTTCATTATTAAGTATTATAAAAATCTAGCGACTGGGAATCGAACTCGGGACCAATCGCAACTTTAGGTCTGATCTAGGGACCGTATTTATAAACAGCTCTCAACGTTGAGAGCGGTTTATAAATACGGGCCTAGGAGTCTAAAGTACACAGAGGTAGTGACGAACTGGATCAAAAGTTTTAGGAGTAAATGTTCATGAAACACTACTCGAACAAAAAAAGAATCGGAAGTAGATACGATCTGTTGGTTAGAATCATTTTAAACGTCTTAGGGTCCCCCCAGACCTACCGGTTTCTTTTCTTTGCTTTGCTGTTCGGCAATGGACCGCCGGCCAAGAGGCTCATTTTCAATCTAAGTACATTTCACATATATGTATGTTCTTGTGAGCTTTGTTCCTTAAACGATCGTTATGAAAACACAAAAAAATAGTTCAGTTAGGTATAATGATGACACCCACGACCCTGTTCACAATTTATATAAATATGCGATCGATTTATTTTGAGCAATCTGAGACCATGCTCAGGGTGGCATATCTCCCATAAGCTTCCTACTTCGCTACCCAGACCATGATATTTGATAACACCAAGCTAATGGCTATCTTGTCAATTTGGTCTGGTCCCAATATGCGATAGATATAAATGACCCTGGTTGGCCGGCGGTCTAAACAGCAAAGCAAAGAAAAGAAACCGGTAGGTCTGGGGTCACCCTTATACTTCTTGCCTTCCGATATAATTACATAGGTAAGTATAAAGATTTTCATATACCTCGGCGACATACACGGCTGCTTTCTTAATTACCCGATTCACAGAAACGTCAGCGTGATAGATGGTCGCCTAGAAAGCAGAGCGCGTTATTGTTACCACCCCTTACCATACGTTCTCGAAACAGAAGTGTATGTGTACAAGTAACTGACACAACAGTTCCAAAAGTATTGAGAGCAAAGCTAAACATATAGGTCATTGCACCTGACTATCATCGCATAGTCCCCTTACCTACTCTCGTCGGGAATTAACGAGATCGAGTTCACATCAGGATCGAATAAACATCAAATAGTACATTATGAGACAAGTTAGCTTAGGTTGCTCATTGCGCACAAGGCTGTGGGTTGCAGCCCGAGCCGCAGGCGAGGGCGTAACTCAGCCGAGTGTGCAATAAGCAAGAGCTCACGAGTTTCATACGACATTTTCAACACATTTGCGAGGAAAAAATAAAGTAATAATCACAAAGCAACAAATATGGCAAAATCAAAATATGATAATTATGGGAAAAGGCGCGCATGTTTTTTTTTTGTTTTTTTTTCACAGGCTAACGCAAGAATTTTTTGCGAACAAAGGGGTGAGGAGCATACAGCCTACTACTAATACTTCAAAATTATAATTTTAAGTGACAAAATGCAAATATTTTAATATTTTATAACAAAATATTGTGAATTATGAATAATTTGATAATAATTATATATTTATTTGACTTAATTAAGGACTTACACATTTATTTATTCCAAAAATGTATATGAATTTTAGGCAGCATAAAACCTCTTTGTTGTCAAAAAAAATATAACTGTATTACCCGGCTAAATTGGGAATGCTCTGTTTACTCGCATAGAACTTGCAGTAAGGTACTAATTTAACTTTGTAGGGTTAATTCTATTACGAACTAGTGTTTTATATATTATTGCACGCGTTTGTTATAGCTCGGTTTATGGCCCTAAAAGCGGTGTATTAGGGCTCACTTTACGAGCAAGTGTGTTGAAAAATTTGTTATTTTGGTACTTACATTGAAAACGGTTTCCATTATACCGTTTTGACGTTTAAGCACTCGATACCAATTCGATCTCAGATTAATGGTAATATTTTTTTTCACTTCAAATCACTAGACTACACCTAGTTGGGAATTAATATATTGTACCTACCGGGTGTAACAAGACACTCAACGAAGCCGAAGTCTACGTATTCTGCCCATCATCAGGACCATTTCTGTTCAAAATTATTGCTGGGAAACGATTTTAATTTTTGGTGTTAAAAAAGCATTGCATACATTACCACGCAAAGTAACACGTACAAAAGACCGCGCCTGCGAGTGAATGCTACACAGCTGCGTGCAGCCGGGTTGAAAGGCAACGTTTATGTGCGTGCTCATGAAATACATTGAGTGATGACTTTTGAAGTCATTGTTTGTTACGAAATACATAAAATTTTGATAATGTTTCTGTAGACAAAAATTAGGAAATAATAAATAAAATAAGATTTCATAAAAAAATTGTTTTTTTTTTGCTTTGACCTTCAATAACTTCGTAGAGCTATTAGTTTCCTAGGTATAGTCTAAAAGACAAAGATGATCCTGATGATGGGCGGAATGCGTGGACTTCGGCTTCGTTGAGTGTCTTGTTACACCCGTTATACTTATTTCTGATTTCCACACTTTATGAACTCATGGTAGGGCCTATAGTTATCTATGAATCTACTCGAGACAACTCATTACATGGTCCATTCTTCCAACTCAAATGTAACATGTGATTAACACTGGGAATGAAAATGTTTTTTTAAATTAAGATGGTCCTACGAGGATGAGGTTATTACGCCTTACGAATTAGGTTGAATTTCGTTTAAATCACCTAAAAAGTAATTTTACTTGTTTCTAGATGTGAGCTGAAACGTAATAAAAGGTTTATTCCGTATTTGAGTTGGTAATAAATTAAGTAAAACTTTAATCGGAAAACACCTGAAATCGTCGATTAAATCTTGAATTAAAATAAAATAATTAAATAAACACTCTTTTTTCCAAAAGTTCGTCATTTCAAAGTGACTCTTAATCATAATCGAAACTTAATTACAGTTTACTAAAAAAAGTATTGCTTTTGTCTGAATTTGTAGCCCAGCAAGCATTATTAATAGAAGGTAATAACGCAAAGTTGAAAACTCGTTAAAATATGTTCAGACTGTAAAATTATTCAAAAACGCGTTTTATGTGAACTTTCATGGGAACTACAATTTTACGATTAGTTACATTCATATAATACGTCATAAGTATGTGTTGAAGTGGTCATAAACTTACATGGCGAGTGGGTTTCATACACTATGATGTCATGTGAGCGATACATTTTAAGTGATTTGTCCAATGAAGTCTAAGCCGGAGGTACTCAGTACAAGTTAAGACATTTCTTAAAGTTTTGACTACTTTAAGGTATAGATTGGTCATTTTAATGTTTGTATTGAAATGTGCGTAGAATTCTCTATTTATTTGAGATCTATAGTACCTACCTACTTACCTAAGGTATTTATATATGTACCTGTCCTTTATTAACATAAATAATATAGTTACTAATATAATACTTAATTCTGGTTGTATTGCTGAGTGTACCTTAATGAGTAGGCAGCTAATAGCCATTTGCTTAATTGCCTATTAAAAAGCACAATTCAGCGCAGTATAAAACGAAAAAGTTTACCAGCAGTCCCAGTTCTTTTAGATTACCTATAAAACGAAACGACTTCTACAAATGACCGAGAATATGAAAAATGTAGAGTTTTTTTATGATTGTGAATGTTTCTGTTTGTTTGACGAACAAAGAGTTCGAATATGACATTGCCGTGTTACGAGACTAAAAAATATTAGGTATGTAACTCTAATTGGTAGCCATAGATGGCTGGGTACAATCGCCGACATTAGTGGTCAGACAACCGCTAACTGCCCGATGAACGCTCAAGGATAATCGCGCGCAACGTATCGTTTACGGCTGTTGTCGGAAAAACAGTGGTTTAACCTCAATTTACTGACATTAGATGTCTTTATACACTCGCTCGCTACTCGCCCTTGTTCGTGACTCTGTAGCGTTCCAGTCGTGGCTTTATTTAAACACATAATCGCTCTTATTTATGTAAACAAGTGTAGATATCAAAAAACCCGCCTGCATAAAAAGACAAGTCGACTGAAAAGATGGAAACAAGATTAAATAAATATTAAAGGCAACATGTCATAATAACATGCAGTCGGAGGCATGCATAAAGAAAGTGACATTATGAATGATTGAGTTATATGCCTCCGACTGCATGTTATTATGACATGTTGCCTTTAATATTTATTTAATCTTGTTTCCATCTTTTCAGTCGACTTGTCTTTTTATGCAGGCGGGTTTTTTAATTTATTTTTTAATTTATCTCTTTTTAGTTATTATATTTTACGGTCATGATATACCTTTTTGAAATCCTTATAATAAGCCCTTTAATTTGACACCCATATTGCAGTATTCTAAAAAAAAATTTTTTTTTTTACTACGTATAATAGCACCGTACAGCCGCCATGTTGGTTTTTTTATAACGCCACCTTCTTAAGAACACTTGGGCTGAAAAGACCAATCTAACGATATCTTAATCATAGAAATCCGTTCAGCCGTTTGAGAGATATGAGGTAATAAAGAATATTACATACATACAAACATACTTACAAGATACGCGCGAAATACATAACCCGCAGTCGGGTAAATAGTATGAATTGAACTACGCCAGCCATGTCAAACTTGCGGCCCATTACACGTTTGCCTGCGGCCCGGGCCAATTTTAAGCACCTGCCTCCAATTTTAACAATGGCCTCCTGATGCGGCCCGCAAGTGTCTCAATAATATTTCAATTCAAAAAGTACTTTACCTTTGTAAAGAGTTTTAATTTTCTTTATAGTTAAGCCCACTGATTCTACGGTCTAATGCATTTGGCCCACCAATGATTTTGGGTTTGACATGGCTGAACTACGCGCTACCCAACAACCCTGAGTAATGATCACGAAAAGATTATTAAAAGATAGATCTCGGATTGGACGATTTCAAATTCAATCGCAAATTTTGATACATTTATATATTGCCCGAGTATGGCTAGCGGCGGTGTCGGTGGTTTTCAGGTTTATACTAATCTGTAATTATTATTGTAATACCAATCCACTAAATTCAATTATACATTGAAATAGGTGTACCTACACAAGCTCCACAAACTGCGAAACTGAGATTGTGAACAAAATCGTGAGATTTACACGAGTGTTATGTAGGTAAGAGAGGATCTGCAATCGACATTCAGTAATGGAAAGATTTAATGGATGTTGCTAGTTTCTGGGCACTGATAAAACATTTTATTTTAAAACGATCTTACTCTACATGAAAATTATGTGAAATCTGAATAATTCGACGTCCGAGCGGCCCGAATGGGGCCGCACAACAATGAAAAATCTATTGTGTTTCATTTTTCGGGGCTAGAAGGATTAAATTAATAGTAATTTTTGATGCTTTACCATTGGAATATGAGAAAAGTTAGACTACAGCACATACAAAATGTCACTAATAAAATGCTGTTCACAGTACCTATGACGTAACATCCGCTGTGTCGGCGCACGGCGGCGCGGCGGAACAGCCTGCAATAGAATCGATCAATTTTATAGCGTTTTACTGCAATCCGTGCAGTTTGCAGCGCAATAAAAGCGCGCAACAACCGCAATATTATTTAACGGCGGAATTGTAAAAGGACTAATATTCTCATGTTTAATTTAACAGGGGACTTTGATAAATTTTGTTTTAATAAAAAGAAAATGGAAAACGTCAATGGATAATGTGAGAAAAAATATGTTTTGAAACTAATTCAATGATCAAAAAACCGTTAAGAAAATAGCTCTAGCACCCGTAAAATTTAAAATCTAAATTTAATTCAACGTAATGTACCTACGATCGAAATTAAAAAAAAAAGTGAAAAAGACAATTAGGTATCTTTTCTTTGCCATACATTCTCGATCACCTATCGTAGTATCGTCAACTTATTTGACTTGGGTCGACGCGCACCTATCAAAATAAATGAAATGGTTCTTACTTCAATCAAATGTTTACTGCCTGACATCTTACTACAAGTTGTAGGGATGCAAAGGGTAGGTAGTAAGAGTGGAGAGGGGTGCGCGGGCGACGTGCTCTACAAGATGGCGTAGTGGGGTCAAAGAACTCCGTGAGTCACTGGCAAGCCTCGCTACAACGAATCACAAGGTTTTTCGCGCCTTTTCAGTGTTTGACTCCATGGCCGATAAAATTACGATAACGCATTTGTAATTTGATTACTAATAGAACAATTGTTATTGTGCGTTTTACAAAGGAAAAACTGTTTTTCTTAGTAGAAAGAATGCTAATCGCTTTGCTTTTTCTTTTAGGTTTAGTTGTTACGTAATAGTTATTTAATTATATATATTTATCAATAGAATAAAGCAGATTGACCTTTGGCAGCCCAATGATCTTAAATGATAGGAAAATGTCGTTGATGTCTTTTATTAATAACAACGTTAAATTAGAAATAAATTAATAAAATTGGACATGTAGGTAGGTAGATATTACTTATAGATTTTTTAATCGAAAGTCTTTAGGTAAGTACGAGTATGAATTAAGTTAGTATAATTATATCGGTAATTAAAGCTAGCTAGCTAGCACCAATAATAAAAGATCATCAGGTTGAAGCCGTTTTTCAGAAAACACGTAAGTTGTTGGGACCGAATCATTGAAACGTACCGAAATAGCATTAAAAAAAAAATTTACAATATCAGGAAAATTTAAAATGGTATTCATTTTCAGTACCCTTAGCACGAACAGCTATCGAAAAAAATAACTCGCGTAAAATCATTCGATAGATAAATTTTGTATTGGATATTTGTACAACGCCATCTATCGTCGATAAGCGAAATGAAATTTTCCATAGAGAATTGTCCATCGAGTAATTTTACGTGCGTTTTTTTCTCGATAGCTTCGTGCTAAGGGTACAGATCTAGATTTTTTTCCCATTCATAACTGGTTACGAACATACGTATGCGGCCGAAGGGGATTCGGCGTTGTGAGGCCGCACTCGTGCGCAGGTTGCGGCCGATTTACTACGAGCCACTCGATGTTACGTCCAGCGGTACGTAATAGAGCCTCGTTCACTCACCCCCTCCCCTCCATTGCTAAAGCCTCATCTATAACGAGAAGTAAAACGTAGCACTACACTCTGAAGAAGAAAAATTTTGGATTTTTATAGAAAACTCGAAAGAAAACTTGAGTACCTAAGTAATACTTTGAATACTTAATAGTTTTTTTATTTATTTATCTACCAGTGTAATTTTGCAGTATTTTGGAAAGACCGCCTCAAAATTACGTACTTACCTATGAAAAAATAAATCATTGGTTTTAAAATTATTTAACTAGGTAAGTAAGTATATTAAAAAAACATAAATTGCTGCCTATGAGATTTATAACAACACGCGCACGTTTTTAACAACAGGCGCACGATCCTTATCAAAGGTTCATGTTTGCATTTTAAAAAGATATTCTTCTCTTCTTCTGCCATCAGAAAGTTTCAAACCTCTCTGTTACTTCCAAAGACACTTTGTTTGTGCCTCAGTAAAGGAGGGTACATACAATATTCTAGTTTCGAAGCGGCTTGACGAATCAGGCCTGCGCCGTGACGTGACGAGCTAGGGAGGCATTACGCTTCACACTTGTTAACCATCCGATTCTATACCCTTTGTTCTTGACCCACAGTGGGCTTTTACGAAAAGATTTTTTACGTTGAAAAAAATCCGGTTTAATTTCCCTAATTAAACCGTCGTTATGGCTAAAATAAACGTTATGCATGACTTGAAAAAGCGTTTTAAACAAGTTTTAAATTAATTAAATTTTTTATATCGATACGAAACGCAGCGGCCGTCTTGTAACTAATAATAAAACAAGTTTAAGCACCTATGATTACATTTTTCTTTTGTTTTGAATGCGCAGAAAACTGAAAACCAATGTGCTTCAAAGCCTGTGAAGTGTGGTCTATGTAGAGGGTTATAAGATGAATATCCTTAGGAAAAATTCTGACTAGGTATATTTTAAGCATCTATCGGTTACCATCTGACTTTGTTAAACAGTGGAGTTATTACATACATGTCTTGCTCGTGAGTCTCGTGAGTACAATAATGTATGGTACTATGCCCAAACAAAGTGATTAAGTGATCATTTGTTATTCAGCCCCTCTGCTCACTCCGTGGTTAATTAATTTACATATATAGTGCTGTTCGCAGGTGCTACTTTCGTTGTAATTCGTCTTGCATCCCATTTATCTTTTTATGGTATTGCACTTAGTTTCGTTTTATTATTGTACAGTTAGAACTTTATTTTTATTGCCACCTTCTAAAGTAGGTAGTGTAAGGTCGGCCAGCTTATAAATTTTGAGCTTTTTCAATTTTGAGTTTCTCTTTGCTCGTAAAAGATCATCATCATCATATTATACGTGTTGTGCAAGAAAAATATGGAAATACTTCAATAGATTGATGGATATGAATTCATACATCGTGGATATTATAAGCTTATAATCTTAGAATAATAACACCTTGAACGATAGGTAGTTCTCTACAAAGCGCACTGTCAAAAGTGAGGCAACTAAAACAGCCAAAATGGCTCCGTTTTCAGATTTTTATTCTCCATTATTACCTAATCATACCGAATAAGTACAAAACAGTTTTAAATTTTCCAACATTTATTAGATTAGTTACTATATATATTATTGGATTTTAGTTAGAATTAGGTAACGTATGAAGGATATAAATCTGAAAACTAAGCCATTCTAGCTTAGTATTAGTTGCCTCACTTTGTATACGAGGACGCGGCTTCTAGGTGTTTTTATTTTAGAATAAAAACACCTTAGGCTATAACACCTTAGGTTATAACAGCTTAGGCTTATAATTAGTATTCTAACACTAACCTAGAATCTGTGTTAACTTTGGCTCGATATGATTGGTTATTCGGATTTTATTTGGCTAGATTAGTGATTAAATATTCGAGTATTATAACATTGAATCAATCTAACTTAAAAACTTCATGTCAGCCATTGATTAATCTTTAGTTAGCTGACATGGGGTTAAACAAAATTCCTGTTCGGTAGTTCTATTGATACATTTAACCCGGCGTCATTGAGGCAGGGTCAATATGACCCTGCATGTTTTGCATACGGAAAACTGCTTAGAAATAATTGCCACCCACAACTGTCTGTCTCAGTAGCTGCAGCTAAAGATCACCCCTCCCCTTCGCGTATCTCACTTCATTCGTCCATCACCAGCGCAACGAGCAACACGTGTGTGAACCTGCGACAGGGTAATTATGACCCAGCTCAACGGCGACGTTGCTGTTTTGTGCCATATACTTTTTATATATATTTTATATGAAGATCATGTTAGTGTTCGTCGTTCGTTCTTATCTTCCAATGATAGAGAGGTAAGGTAGTATAGATTTTATTTAAGTAAGTATTTGTTAGAAACGATATTGTTTTTTGTTGATATAAGAAAATTAAGAAAAGAGTTACAGTTTTGTTGTATAATTAATAGTCTATAAGAAAAACGAAAAATAAAGATTATTTCACTCATTACCAATGTGTTTTATTGCTGCTACTGATTATAAATACAGTATTTATAATTAATATAAAATTTGAAAAATTTAAAATTATTTTATACTAGGCAAAATTTTAACAATTGTAACCAGGGTCATGATGACCCACCTCAACGTTAGTGTAACTTTTTTCCGCCACAATGACGCCGGGTTAATATTCATAAATCTCACAGCTGTCAATTCTAACTCAAAAGGCTACGAATGTTATATCTATCAAAGCGTTGAGAAAATAAGAACCAAACAGTAGTAATTTTATTTCGTCATAAAGTTTCACTAAACCTTGGTCATAATCATAACTTTGATATATACTAATTTTGATTGGAAACGACTAGAAATATACACTCATATTTGATGTTTCCAAAATAATATATGTATATATATATTTATTATGTTTTGATTTTGAAGTTGTGGTTTGTGTCTTACTAAATTGCAGCAATTTGCGTAAAAGAGAGGAGAGGAATAGCTGCCCGAAACCTTGAAAAATTGGATGTTCTAAATTACAAAATGCGGTTATTTAGATGAAAGAATTTTGACTGCAGAAGAAGCAAAGACAAGTAGGTAACTACGTCTAGCTCGTAGCAAATGGAAAATGACTATGACCCCAGTACCGAGACGTTTTAAAGTTATGTAAAAGTATACAAAAAAAATATCATTTTCAGTATCAATTTTATTTCAACGATCTTAGATTCACGAAAACTGATAACTTATGATTTTTTCTGCATAAAGATTTTCGTATACGAATCTATTTTCTTCTTCGATACTTATGTGTTTTGCAAGGACTCAATAATGCAAAATTTTCAGTATTCTTATCAATTTTCTTTCAACGTTGTAAGACTTAAAAAAATGTACCTGTTGTTAAAAGTGCAAAAAGTTTTTCGTATTACGGAACGATATTCTCCTTTGATACGTGTTGCGCAAGGGCTCAAATACAAAATATCTAAAAATATTTTAAAAGACAAAAAGGTGAATGCCTCAAAAACCGTCCGGTAACAGCTATAGCAATATTTTTACAACAGTTGTTAACACGTCTAACAAACTGCTGCCCGTTTTACTCTAAACGGCTTTTGGGCTCATTATACTTGTTTTATTACACACCGACACGGAGGTATTTAAATTTTGGTTAATAACGCCACGAGTGATTTAAATGTCCAACTAGTGACGTGACTCACCGCAGACTAGTTTATTTTTTGCCTCATGGAACTAGTAATGTGAGTAAAGTAGTGCTGTAGGTCAATATTTATCGTTTACGGATATTGTCGAGTTTCAACCAATGATGCTGTATGGAAAATAAATCGTTTGCGAAATATTTCTTTTGATCAATGTAAAGGAAAATAATAGATTGAATAGGTAAAGCTTAACGATCTCTTGAGAGAAGCTTCATAATGTATTGCAATTGTTTTTGAGGTACCTACACAGCCATACCGACGTACAGCGACTATTTCACCAGTATACTTTAATTTTAGATATACCTGTTTCTGAGGTACTTATTATCGGTGATTTATCGGAGGGGTCCACATTATCTGGTTTAATGTTAAATTTAAACCTTCGAGAATCCGGGGGTTTAGTTACTTACTTACTTTTGGTCTGTCAGATTAATCTTATGGCTTGTTTTAAATACACGTTGCCTAAGTGCTAAATAAATACATTCTATGCCAAAACAGCCAGTCTCTGTTACTTTGTGGCCTTGTTCTCCATTTTCATAGATCTGTCAAGTTAAACATACCTAGCCAGATTCTGAGAATTCTTAGAGAAATACCTAAAGTTTCAACTTTGACTTAGGTCTACATTTATATGTTCTGAAAAGAAAAGTTAAACTTTCATTGCTCTATTGAATATATATTTTAGAAACAAGTGCCTTTATGTTGGTCGTTGATTGAAATAAAATATTTCAAGTGTTCATTTTGTTAAAACATTTCCTTTTATGATATGTGCCCCGAAAGTATCTCAATCAAAATGGCACGTGCCTTGACAACAACCAACCATAGAGGTACAAAATAAAGTAGTAAGTACTAATAATTTATAGAGGTGGTTTCACACGATAGGGAATAAGGGTGAGGTGTGCGGGCACGGTCGATAACTATTATATGCGAATGCAGAGAGGTAGTTAAATAAACCATTACTTGTTAGCTCAATGTGTAAGTGTTTATTTGTAGTAGGTGAGCCTATACCTCATTAAGTATTAAACCGTTTTTTAAATATCCCTACCTATTGTACTTACCTAGTAGCTAGCTATGTTGTCATACGTACTCTCATTACACCGCACCGGACAAATCTACGTCATTTTTGGTTTATTTTTGATAAATGAATAAATAAAAATAAAAATGAACTTTAAAATGATGGAATAATTTTATTATTATACACCTATGGCATAATAGTTGGTTTACAATTAAAACATCAGAACGCATATACATAGGTAGGTAGAGCATTATTTATTACGTCTTGTTAGTTATTAATTAATTAATTAACAGATAACTTACACAAATAATTTAGTCCTTAACTAAGCAGTCCGTGTACACTAATTCACCACGTTCAAATTTTATAGAATTTGTAGAGCTTAAAATAAGCATTAGCAGCAACGCAGCAACGAATTGAAGAAAATACTGGATTCAATCTCCCAATAATGCACCAATTTAATTTTACAACAAGCTACCTACTGTATTGCACAAATAACATTCCTATTGAGTATACCGGGTGTAACAAGACGAAGCCGAGGTCTACGTATTCTGCCCATTATCAGGACCATTTCTGTTCAAAATTATTGCTGGGAAACGATTTAAATTTTCGGTGTTAAAAAGCATGGCTTATATTACCACGCAATGTAACGTGTACAACAGACTGCGCCTGCGAGTGAAGGCTACACAGCTGTGTGCGGCCGAGTTGAAAGGCAGCGTTTATGTGCGTGCTCATGAGATACATTGAGTAATGACGTTTTGAAGCCATTGTTTGTTACGAAATACTAAAAATTTTCATAATGTTTCTTTGGACAAAAATTAGGAAATAACGAATAAAATAAGATTTCATAAAAAATTTGAAAAAATTTTTTAGACTTTGGCCTTCAATAACTTCGTAGTTATTGGTTTCCCAGGTATAGTCTAAAAGACAAAAATGATCCTGATGATGGGCGGAATGCGTCGACTTTGGCTTCGTTGAGTGTCTTGTTACACCCGTTATATTCTGTGGTATTGGCGCTCATGTTATTGGTGTGCTTATAGAGTCAACACAAGAAGATTTTACGTTCAATAACTGCCTCTAAGAACTTTACTTTTCTATTATACCAAACTGTGCTTTTAAATTGTAGTTATTAGCGACCAGTAATTAAATAGAATGAATATTTAAAAAATATAGTTTCACTTAAAATTGTAGAGCCGGTGCGGGCGCGGTCGATCCCTTCCTCACGCGCAGTTCACACGCTTCGAACTGTGATGCGTTACCACAATCGTTCACACGACTTGTATCAACGTTTAATTCATTCGCCATTATCGCATTACTACGTTTACTGCCCCTTGTGTTTGCTTCCCATATTTAAACAACTAGATGCAAAAATGCTCGCGCGTCTTATGGAATTATTTATACTGTTATGTGAACGGTAGCTCGTTAATTGCGAAAAATACTTTTTGTAAATAATTTACGTTAAATGGCATTTTGTTGGCCGGATATTTTGTCTTGTTCCATTGCAGCAAAAATTATCAGTACCACCTACCTAAGCTACTTGAAAAGTGGAATGAACTGAGAATTAAAAAAAACAATTTAAAAAATTAACTAAAAAGTTTTGAATCGAGTTACTGACTTCTATCTCTATTGAAATATTTCATCAGAAAACTTGGCAGCAACTTAATTACGTGTTTTGCCGCCGAACTGGTATGGAAGCATGAAAAAAGCGCGCGAAAGATCCGGGTCGCATGGCCGGCGCACGTCGCGTGTGCGCGTGTGTACCTGCCTATAACGGACTTTTGACGCAAAGAGGAATTAATTCAAATTTTTGGCCGGACCGCAGAACAAAAACCCTTGCGATGGCATGGCACAAATACCAGTCTGTTATAAACACTTACTCTATGGTCGATCATACAATAATAATTATTGTAGTGATGCGCGATTATTACTAATTTCAATAATCGAATGAACTACTGATTACTAATTTCAATAATCGAATGTCAGATTAGTAATATACTAATTTCAATAATCGAATAACGGCCAAATACTCAAACGAATCTTAAAGTTAAGGCCACCTTAAATTCAAAAAAGTTGTCAGATTTGACAGAAACTCTATGTAACTGACAGCTTCCTTAAAGTTAAGGAGACCTTAACTTAAGATTTAAGCTAAGAAGCGTTTGAGTATTCGGCCGTTAGTATTACTATAATTAGCAATACTTTTGAGAAGTGGCTCTACGCAAAACTATGCCTTATCAAGCATAAAGTTTATTGTCGCTTGGCGGTCGCGAAAGTTACTAATCCAAATGAGTAACTCATTATTATCGATGATATTGAAAGAAAGTTGTAAGTTTATACAAAAATAAAAATTGAAAAAGCAGTTTCCTCCTTTTACACTAACGTACCGCAGTATTGCCGTGGCGCTAGTATCAAATCAATAAAATAAAATATAAACCTATACACTATACTAATTAGTACCTAATACATGTTAATGGTCATGAAAATTATTCGAATGGTTGAGATAATCGAATGATCATTCATAATCGCGCATCGCTATAATATCGCTATAATATTTTGCAAGTAAAGCTCTACAAGCTACAAGGCATTTAAAACTTTCGGTAAAGAACGTCAACGCCAACAATTCTATCTTCAATGTAACGGACTTTTCAACTAGGTACTAGATTGATCACGAAATGAAGTTTTTTGAAACGATTTCTAATTGTTGAATTTCGATAAAAAAGACCGGATCACCTCCAAAGATTACGAAAAAAAGCTTTTTACCATCTTTATTGAATTCGTCATTATGGCAGATAATGATGGATCTCCATCCGTTCTTTAAGGTTTGAGCTTGAGAAATGTCAATTGTAAAATAATAGTCAAGCTCTTATTTTTTTGCTTAAACATAATTTTACCACAACCGGAAGTCGCTTGCTGGATATTACGATATTTTCGAAATTGTAAAATATTAAAAATAAATTATACCTACCTACTTAGATTTTGTTACTTAACGTTTTACGTCCGATTCAAACCCTTTGCGGGCTAAAAAGATTTAAGATATTAAAGGTCAGTGATTTATTTATTATCTACGCACAGTTGGCGATTTACCACGAGCCTCGAGTTCGTGTCTATGGCATTTAATTTTCCTTGACTAAAAAGCGCGCCAGAATGGTGGAATTCGATGGTGTTCGGATTTTTTACGATAAGAAAATGATTAGTTCCGGGTGATTTTGATTAGTTTTCGGCTGTGATGAGGGGGGGGGGGGGAGGCGGGGCTGGGGGGGCTGCGTGACTTGACGGATTCCTGTCTAGATGCTCCTTTGTTTGAGGACGACCGACGCATAGTGATGTACGCAAATTATGCTCGATAATCGACTTATCCTTTGTAGGCAACAATCGACTTATTTTTGTAGATAGTAATTTGCAAGTACCCAGGTACCTACACTGCAATAAAAATAATACATTGTATCTGACTCTATTAAAATACTTAAAAGTAAATTTAAATTTTTCAGTAGTTAAAACTTCATACAAATGGTTGCATAATATTATAAAACGACGGATTTGGAAATCATCATCAGCTTTTGTACCATACCTATCTAAATAACTTGTATAGCGAGAGCGAGTCAACTCGTAAAAATTTCAATGTGCGCAAACGTTACGTGAATTGGCCCCTAATGTGAGCATGTCCATTGACCTGCCGCACTTATTGTTCATAACGAAGGACGTTTACACGAATCCAAAGACAAAAGTTGACCGATTCTGTAATGTTATTGTGCAGCATTTGTGTTTTAGACTGATGAAATTTTAACGAGCCCCAGTCCCCTGGGTGTTGTGAGTACCTACTCTACTGTGCATTATTTCCGTTTTATTTAGCGTTCAAATGAATTGTGGCTGTCATTATGTCTTTGTTGCTTAGTTTACTTTACCTGTTTTGTTTAGTTCAAGTGTCTTACCCTCGTATCTATAGACGAGTAAGTAAATGACTTGAGTAAAACTTGTAATTTTCAAATGTTTCTATATTATATTCACTGTATTCACATGCAATCTATAGTATAAATTAATCTTAAATGCACCAAAACTGCGTTAAAAATGCATTAAACAATAATTATACTATAAATTGAATGTGAATATAATATTAGCGACATTTGAAAATTGCAAGTTTTACTCAAGTCATTACTTACTCGTCTATAGAATCGACGGTTAGTGATGAGTTGTACCAAAACGCTGTCAAAGTTATAGTTATCGTCAAATGATAATGCTACCCATTTGTTACGTCAAACTTGACAAAGGACATCATGCTGGCTGGCAACCTCTTTTTTTGGCTAACTTGTGCTTAACCGGTACTTTAACAAGCTTGTTATCGTTAAAGTTAGATGGTGCAACTCACCCGTGTAGTACTTACCGTAGTTACGGTTGAGGGCTTAATAAAAAACAGTAGGCCCTCTGTATTGACAGGCCAAAGAACCGTCTACGATAATCGTTACGTAGACATTGTGGCTCAAGAATTGAGTCTAAAATTAAGTAAATCGAACGGCGAACTTAGTTAGCTTTCAGGATACTCTTTAATCAAGAATAAGGTCCAAAATGAAGTAGTAACACAGAATAAATAATACCTAGTACTAGAGTAGTAAGGCCTTCAGGATAGTCGATATGGACCGGGCAGGGCATCCCTACGCTAGCAGGCTAGTGCCCTACAAACCGGTTGGGCAACCCTGCGTATTATGCGCACATAACACGTGCACCGCGGCCGTTCGTCTTCATCTAGTTGCCGCAACTGCCCACTTCAACTAGATCTGAGAATATGAACACGATTCATGCTGTAACTTTGTAAAATAGTCCGACTTAGCCTATGCATATAGGTATAACAAAATGTTAGCAAATTGAAAATCTCATTTGAGTTTAATTGTCCATCAGCCAATTTTGATGTCCCCACTGCTGGGGCACAGGCCTTCCTTATGGGTGGTAAGGAGGATGGGCCATAACCCACCACGCGGGTCCAATGCGGATCGGTGGGTGTTAACGACTGCAAATACAGCCGGGACCAACCGCTTAACGTGCCTTCCGAAGCACGGAGGAGCTCGAGATAATACATTTTTGGTCACCCATCCCATGACCGACCCTTGCGAACGTTGCTTAACTTCCGCAATCGCTGGGCCAGGCGCAAAACCACTGCGCCACCGAGCTCCATCCATCCAGTTTAATTACTACATGCATATTAATATCATAGGTACAAGGTGAGCAGAGCAAAGCTTGAGAAATATGACTTTCGTATAGCTGTACCAGCATGACATAACATGGCAAGCCCAATGCCCACTTCACCTAGAGCTGATACTTCTCAGTCAATTCAGAAAAATTGGCTGCAGATGGCAGAAAGAAAACACACTTTAAAAAAAAAAAAATATCTGGAATTTAACTGACCGCCTTTATAATATTCTACTTTTTTTGAAAATCTATGAAAATAATTGCTTTTGAAAGTTAAAAAAGAGGTTTCATGATTATCCCGAATCAACTGAAAGACCATCGTGCGGGCTCTTCATACCTTAGGACACCTCAGCTCACCGTATAAATCACTTTTTACGAGTCGCACCGCAGAAACCTCTGTAGCTAATTGACGTCTTTGGCGGCCTTCGAAGGTCTCTCTTTCATTGATTTGCAAAAATAAAGATTGTAGGTATAGCAGATGTATAGTAGTTATGTATAGTACACAGTGTTTTGTCACTGTCTTTTCAATGTCAAACTCAAAATTTGACAGAGAGTAACCATCTTATTAGTAAGGTACAATATATAAAAATAAAATAAAAACTGTTAATTTGATAAAGGTTGCCAACGATGAAGCGATTTTATAACGTTGGTATTCTTATATTTCTGGACCCAGCCTGTCGATTCTGTAACCAAACTCGCATCTCACTTCGAACCTCACTTCACTTCGCGTGAATTTGTTATTAAAAATTACGCGAATATAAACTATTTTATCGACTGCATAAGATTTTAGATAGCTACTATAGCTATCTAAAATCTTTTGTGATTAGAAAAACAGCCTATCATTATCTCATTTAAGATTTGAAATTCCCGCGAAGTGAAGTGAGGTTCGAAGTGAGATGCGAGTTTGGTTACAGAATCGACAGGCTGTTGAGGCGCTGTAGGTAGTGAAACTAGCGCCGCCACTACATTTATTTTTATAACTCGTAAACCAAGTCAATATTTAAATAAAGCTCGTGTAATAATTTCTTAATTTGTCTCTTAATATTTTTTGAATAACAGTTTTCTGTAAGTTTTAAAATCCATTTTAGCTCAAAGTGGCCACTTTTGGCAGTTATGGATTTTAAAACTTACAGAATGAATGATAACTGTTGAAGAGTTATTTAAAAAATATTAGAGACAATTTAAGAGATTATTACACGAGCTTTTTTTTAAATATTGACTTGGTTTACGAGTAATAAAAATAAATGTAGTGGCGGCGCTAGTTTCACTACCACCGCGCCTTAAATAACTTTGGTTTCAGTCGATCCTCGAACGCCATTAATATTTTATTTCAATAAACGACAATGATTTTGAATGTAAAGAATATGTAAAAAATATATATTCAAAATCATCGATACGGTTCTATGGATTTCGATATAATAGTTAAAATAGTGGTTCTATGAAATGTAGAGCATGTGACCTACCTTAGTAATCTCCTAGTGATGAACTCTGAATTAAAATACTAGCTATTATTGCCTAATAAATAATAATAATAAAAAAAATAACCTCAACAAGAGTTTTTATCCAATCGTTCGATCATCTAATAAGGATCGTTAGTTTAAAAAAAAAACACAAAGTACTCGTAATAGGATTCCTAAGAAGTAGGTATGCGTATGGGTACACAACTATACAGTGATTTGCAAAAGATTCTATTTGCCTTCAGTTAGACGCTTTGGAGGCGTTAATTTTGTGTTTACTCGATGTGTTTAGTAAAGAACGATATAATTATGCTAAGTTGAAAAACGACCGCTCTATTTGAGTTTATCTTACTTTTGTGGAGCATTTAAGTTTTTTTTTATTTTTGTCTTGGAAACAATGACTTTTGCGCTGGGTGATTCAATTTTAATTAGTTTTTACTTTAAATCGAATTATTAAGTACATATAGCTTATCTTAAACTTTTTAATTACAGCATCAATGACCTATTCCTTAAAAAGCTTGCAAGAAACAAAACAACTAGGTATAGGTACACAGTAGACTAAATATTTTTGCGTAGCGAGCTTAATTCCAACAAATGCTGCGCAGAAACTTAAGCTTTTTTACGAACCTAGTGATTGCTTTCTCTGTTTTTTTTATACTTAACTACATCTTGTATGACATCGGCTATTGAACTTTACGAACAAATGAAAGTGCAATCAATGGCTGTCATAACTGTCTGGGGATCACTAAAAATGTGAAAAGAGTATTAAACACATGTTTTAATTGAGCCTGCGCGTGCGCCCGCATCAGGTCACGTGGCGTGACGTCATCTGCGGGCCATAACTGTTATCACCCCTAAATATTTCCCCGTTTGATTGGTACCCCTATTGCTCTAGATTCACATTTGGGACACCCTGATTGAAAAGTTAATAAAGACAACGGTAAACGAAAACGCACTTAATAACACTTTCTTTTTACAATGTTGTGTGTTTATTCTAATTTATTTTTAACTTTAAAAAGTTTAAGTTTATTTCATATTAAAGTATAGTAAATAGTTCTGTGCATTTAGCCAGAAATACCGATCATTGGAGTAGGTATTAATTGATAACAGAAAATACGTGATCATTCGTAAGTTTTCGTAAGTATAAGTAACGTTACTTACGAAGAGTTTGAAAATAATGTAGGTAGTGCACAGACAGTTCTAATTTAGCTTATACGGTTGGTTAACCAACTCAATAAACATGACATACAAAAAATAGGTGTCTAAATATTTCCTAGCGTAAAACGACGTCATCGTAGCATAGAAAAATGTTAATCAACACCTACTTACAATAAGTTCATGAACCTCGTAACGCTAAAGTGTCATACACACAAACACACTCAACTAGCACTTCGAAAGTTATTCCATAATAGTCTTTTCAACACACTTGCTCGTAAAGTGAGCCCTAATACATCGCTTTTAGGGCCATAAACCGAGCTATAACAAACGCGTGCAATAATATATAAAACACTAGTTCGTAATAGAATTAACCCTACAAAGTTAAATTAGTACCTTACTGCAAGTTCTATGCGAGTAAACAGAGCATTCCCAATTTAGCCGGGTAATACAGTTATTTTTTTTTACAACAAAGAGGTTTTATGCTGATGAAAATTCATATACATTTTTGGAATAAATAAATGTGTAAGTCCTTAATTAAGTCAAATAAATATATAATTATTATCAAATTATTCATAATTCACAATATTTTGTTATAAAATATTTGCATTTTGTCACTTAAAATTATAATTTTGAAGTATTAGTAGTAGGCTGTATGCTCCTCACCCCTTTGTTCGCAAAATATTCTTGCGTTGGGCGTGTGAAAAAAAAACAAAAAAAAAACATGCGCGCCTTTTCCCATAATTATCATATTTTGTTTTTGCCATATTTGTTGCTGTGTGATAAATTACTTTGTTTTTTCCTCGCAAATGTGTTGAAAAATGTCGTATGAAACTCGTGAGCTCTTGCTTATTGCACACTCGGCTGAGTTACGCCCTCGCCTGCGGCTCGGGCTGCAACCCGCAGCCTTGTGTGCAATGAGCAACCTAAGCTAACTTGTCTCATAATGTACTATTATAAGAGTCAAGTCGCTTAATATAAGCTCTATCCACATCTGCTGCTAAGCAACTCTTATTGTCACCTATTATGTATTACTATCAAACTAGTTAGTAGAAAAAGCGCTCGTAGCGTTGGTAATTGAAGATTTTTTAGTTTGACTTTTGACTGTACCACGGTAATAGTATATGTATGTACGTCGATTTGTTTCTTAGACGCAACTTGACTCATGTGATTTCCCGCCCGGCCCGCCTCATACTTTGTTGAGACAAAGCAAAAGCACAGCAGTGCGGCGTGAATCTACGTACTTGCAGTCACTTTCACTATTTTGGTTATTTACTACTTTGCCCTCTAAATGTGAAAGTCCATAACTGTACATTACTGAAACATTTGTGTTTTGCTTCGCAAAAGTGAACTGCTTTCGGTACAGTTTACTTGCTCTATTTCTTCTTTATAAGTAGGTAAGTAGAGTCTGTTCGGAAAGAGAACCGACTTGGGATTTGTGCTTGATTACCGTTTTTGACATGTTGACGGCACTGTTACGTGTGCAACTGTAATATCTTAGAGTAAGACGGGCTTCTGTACCAGAAAGAGTGGCCATACGAAGCGTTCCCTTCTGCCGAAGTACAAGCCCAAATGGGCATACGCGTTAATAAAACCAGTTGCGCCCGGATTTCTTTCTAGACAGAGTCCAGTCGCGCATGTGAACGCTGCAGTGTTTAAAATGCCGAATCGATGAATTTTTTTGCTGTTAAACATGGCGTGCGCACTAAACATTTTTACCTAAACAACATTTCGAGACAAACGAAACAAACATTAAAAATGACCTCTTTGTTGTTATTCACCCCATCGTAAAATGTTTGAGTTTGTTACCTTTATTCCTATTTCGATATTGCTGCATCGACAGTTGAGCCCAGCCCTTTATGTCAAAAACGTGTCATATTTTGATGTGTGACTCATGTACACAAATTTTTGCTGTTTTGTTTTATTTTTTATGTGTTATAGTGTCGTCGTTACAGTGTTGTTTTTGTATGTGAGTATGCGGAACTGCACTTGTGTGCACTTTCCCTCCCGCAAAAAAATGCCAGAATAATTTGAATAAGTAGATATATTCGCTAAGGCTGCTCCCTTCGGGACGAAGCCGTCGCTGTTCGAAGTGTAACCTATTACGTCAGTGCCGTCAACATGACAAAAACGGTGATCAAGCAGAAATCCCAAGTTGGTTATTTACGAACAGACTCTACCATACTAGATAATAAGTGATAATAAGTTCACCCATAGTTTAACTACTTCTAAGCAATGTATTCAATGTTGTAAAATACAATATTTAAGTACTTAAGATCACGCGTTTCGAAGCAGTAAGCAATTCTAAATGGTTACGGAAGCTTAGTTCCCAAAACGTTAAAATTTATGCCGTTCAAAGTAGTTTTAATCAACAGGTCAACGTATCTGGATGTCTAAAAAGGCAAGATTGTATGTTACAAAGTATTGTTCATAAATGTTTTATTTCTCTAACCCTAGAATGATTTTCTGTTTAAGATTCATATGCCGTATGAATCATAAAACATTATCCATCTCTTTGATTCCAATATTAAGGGCTCCTTTTCACAAGTTTTTGAATTGATTTCCAAATATCAAACCTGACAGATAATTTCATTAAACTCTGTTCCATTTCAATATGAAGCCAGAAGATATACCCTAGGTGCCATCCGGACCGGATAACTTTTCAGATGTTTTCTAAATTAATGTCTTCATTTCGTTTTCAAAGGATAGCAAGCAGGGACAAATCAGTAAATGTTTTCATCTAAAAACTTGCCTTATTAGACCCCCTGGTTGAATAAAGTATTTAACGATGGCAGACCAATTGATCGCGATCTGAACCTTGGACGCGCCGCGGTCGCCGAACCGAACCCCCTGTCACCATCGCGGTTCGCTTACTGCGACCGATTTGTTCTACTAGCATCTAACTGTAGCTAACTACTTCTCTTTTTGATGTTGCACCATCGTTTCATACTGAATGATTCCGTTTTACAGTGTTTAATGTGCTAGCAGTTTGTATTTAAAACGGAATGTTAAAATAACGATCGTAGAACGCCAAACGGATAAAGCAGAACATTTGCCAGCCACTTCCTCCGCGTGAATTTTGTCCCAAGTCCAAATACGAACTAACATCCCCTATTTCACAGTAACATGCCTTTTTTTAGACTAATGCTCAAATCGATTGGATTATTTACTATAACGCCTTTCCTCTCCTATTTAGGCAGGCGCGGTCGCAGCCTGAAATTTTGGAAGGGGTCACTAATAATAATACAATACCTTTTTTTATTTTGCAAATTTTTAGAAGATTTTTCTATTTTTTTTTCATGTCCCCTATGAAACGCGCCTGCATTTAGGGGACTACTATGCTACCTGAGACCTATAGTAACTATAGATTAGGTAGACCTATTGCATACGGCGCCCACAGACTTGGGTAGGTACCTACCTACTTGTTGTATCCTACTTGTTGGTCTGTTATACGGCCAGACCTTTAGTAACTATTTCTAAAATTGACACTTTGAAATCAAAATAAGTAGGTAGGTACCTACCTACGTTTCTTTTCTTCCATTTTCACTTGATTGAAATACTTTCTTTCTATGCGCGCCTTCTTTTTCTTCTTTTCGATTTTATGGAATAGACTTTGTCTCCATTGTGTCATGTGTCGTCATTCGTCAACTACCTACACAATGAATATTTTCTCTATTGACCATAGTGTTTTGGTAAACACTCCGATTCCCAGTACCTACATAGTCTGTGACACTTTCCCGCGCTCCAACACAACTGTTGGCGGGAAACAACAAATTATGGATGCGTATGGAACGGCGGCGGCGCGCCGGACCAGAAACATGACGAATTACGTGCGCTCTAAAGCTCCTTTCGTAATGATTGTGGACAAGGCACTTTTTGCCTCTGACAAATAGGAGCGTGGAATGACTTCGTAGCTTTGTGCCGCTACTAATGACACTCGAGCTCTAATATTAACCATTTCTTTTGTGCGAGGATCAAGCGCTGGGATGGGCCAACGACCTTCTTTATTTGTTACATTACTTGAGCGTTAATATGAATCAAATGGACGCTGCGCCTGCGATGGGCTCGAATTTCCTTCGCTCGTCCGACCGCTTTCTGCTGTCACACGAGCCTTTTGATGGATATGAAATTATTTATGGCTGCTATAAGTTTTACCTGTACCTAATGTAAAGCTTTTAAGTAGGCTTAGTTAAATTATTGAACATTCGTTCTTATTGTTAGTTTTGATTTTATTATTTAAGTTATAATACTTACCTATTTCTTCTTATTCCTAAACAATCGTAAGTAATAACTAGTATATCTACGATGAAAATAGCAGGACAACTTAACAAGTAGGTAGGTTGTAACCTACATGAACTTCATTTACAAACCATTTGCTACGCATCCCCCCTCCCTAAATCTGGCGGGCTCGCCAGGAGAAGTTGCGACTCCTTTCAGGACTCTCCCGCGATCCCATCCAGCCCTAGTGGTTCAACGGGATCACGGGAGGTGGTTTAATATGCCTACCTTACCTACGAATACTTACCTATGTTTAAAAATTAATTTAGGTAACCTTTGAGAGTTTTCATATGGACGCTTTAATCCTCTCCTACCACGACCTTCAATTCTAAGTAGGTACCTTTTCAAGGGCCATTTGATTGTATTGCGTCATTACCTACATTAGTCATGACGTGCACGAGCAACTTTTGTCTTAGCAACTAATTTGTCTGGGTTTGTATGAAAGTCTGCCGGCTGTCGCGTCGCTACATGCGCGTGTTAGTATATAGAATATATTGTCATAATTATAACGACTAAAACTGGTATTCTTGATATATTGTACACATTTTAATTTTTTAAACAAATGTCTTGATGTTATTGTGACAAACATAAAAATAATACATCCTAAGAAAAATTATAATTTTATAACATCAAGACATTTCTAAATAATATACTAGAAAAAATACGACTCGCACCAGATCAATACTCAGACGGGAATCAAACCCGCGACCTTTGGATATCCGGTCCAACGCTCTGACCGCTGAGCTACCGAGTCACTAGTGTATTTTTCGTAGTCGTATATTATTTAGTATTGTGTAAAAATAGCATTGCGAATGCAAAAATCTCAAAATTAAAAATCAAGACATTTGTTTAAAAAGTGAAAATGTGTACAATATATTATCAAGAATACTTACCAGTTTTAGTCGTTATAATTATTACGCGCATTTTCATTCAAACCCGTAGACTTGATGTGTGAGACAAATTTAGTTGCGAAGACAAAAGTTGCTCGTGCACGCTAGCTCTAATATATTAGAGGCTCCGCAAACCGTTCCAATGCCTCGCAGTGGTCTTGTGATATCAACCGTAAAATGAGATAAAGGTACCTACTACCTACCGCCCCGACTCTTTTTAAAAATAGTAATTTCTCTCCTCAGTCAGTCATTTTGAATTTGCGGCTGTACGTGTCTTGGTGGCTTTTAATTAGAGAACTGTTATTTTTCTATGTCTTTATAGCACTTTTAGGTTCACACAAATAACTAGTTTTTATCGAGGTTCTCAACTCAAAAATATTAAGATAATTTAAATTTTAATACCAAAAAAAATCGAATCACCCGTAGCAGCTCAGACCAAATAGCATTGTGAATGCCTAAAATCTATAAATTCAAAAATATTATTTACAAAAAAACACAAAATTATTATTTGTCAATGCCTAGAATATGTTTTAATTAAATAACTCTTGATTTTCATGTATCACTTTCAGTTTTTCATTTTGTAACTGGTTTTTCTCGAGGTCCTCGGAAATATTATTTTAGACAAAAAATCACAAAACGCTTATTTGCGTGGACGCAAACTCTTTAAGAACTTCTCATTACTTACTTATCTATTTCTATCTTTATACCTAGCACTTTCAGGTTCTCATATAGCTGGTTTTTCTCGAGGTCCTAAAGCACAAAACTTTTATTTTGCTAATTTCTGACACAATTTTTAGCGAAAATGTGTTTTCTTTCATAACATAGACCCCGGCGGACTCATAAAAAAGTAAGAAACCGGTTTTTATCTTATCTCCATAAAGTTTCAATATTGCAGCCCTAAATAAATAAAAAAAACAATGTTGGCAGTCCAGTTTTAATTTTGTAATCGACAAGGTTTCCACGAAGCGAAGGGCGAAATCCGAGCTTCAGTACTGGTGGTCGTACTGAATGGGCCACAAAATGCTGGGGCCACATTTAACGCCTTATTATAATAACTAGCGACCCGCCCTTGCTTCGCTTCGGTTTCTTTCTTTTCGCTCCAAAAGTCTGTACCCGTCCGGTTAGTCCCATCATCATCGGTATGAGAAACGCGTTTGAATTTATTTTCGCGCGCGTAAACTTTTGCGATAAGTTATTTAAACTAAAAAGTGTAAAGGGCTAAAATTATGTGCATGAAACGCTTATGGTAACCAATGCATTTTATTTGATAAGGATTAATACCGTTTCCGTCTAAATACCTTTTGCAATACCACATTATTTGTGACCATCATTTAAAAAAAAGTTAAAATGGCTATAGTAAGCTATCCTTAAAAGATAGACATATGCCGTCGCGGACTTTTTTGTAGCCCTATAACAGAGAAACAATTCCATCATACATTATTTTTATAGCTTAAAAGTTTTAGGCAGCGTTTTCGATGCAAGCGTCCAGACGGCTTAATTTTTGCCGACCTCTTAACTATTATCGTCATATTTCTATCAATTTACATAAAACCTCAACTTATTATACACTATAAACTTCCTCAAGAATTACGCTATCAATTGGTGAAAACCGCATGAAAATCCGTTGAGTAGTTTCTGAGTTTATCGCGAACAGACAGACAGACACACTCGGCGAGGGACTTTGTTTTTTTATAATAAACAACAAAACGCAATTCTAGTCTAAATTAGTGCCATATGTATTTAATATCATAATAACGAACGTGTAGTAGCTACAGCTACCTCTCCTTACTGAATCTAATTGCTCGTCTTGTGCGAGTAGATAAGTAGTTTTTGTAATTTTTCTTGTGTGTAATTTATTTATAACTAAGTATACCTTGTATAACAATTAATTAACTTCTTTACTAGTATTTGGGAGAACTAAGGGCCCGTTTCACAAATCCGATTAAGTCAATTTCATATAAATTCTGTTCCATTTATAGACTAAACCAGAAGTAATCAACCAATCATTGATTGTAAAACAGACACCTACTATAAAAACTGTCCAAAAATTGTTTATAATTTTTAAGAAAGGATGTATAGGGAAATCTATTATTGGCATTACGTATTGTTATAAGTATACTTTATATTAGTTTTCAACACACTTGCTCGTAAAGTGAGCCCTAACACATCGCTTTTAGGGCCATAAACCAAGCTATAACAAACGCGTGCAATAATATATAAAACACTAGTTCGTAATAGAATTAACCCTACAAAGTTAAATTAGTACCTTACTGCAAGTTCTAGGCGAGGAAACAGAACATTCCCAATTTAGCCGGGTAATACAGTTATTTTTTTTAGTAACAACAAAGAGGTTTTATGCTGTTGAAAATTTATATAGATTTTTGGAATAAATAAATGTGTAAGTCCTTAATTAAGTCAAACAAATGTTTATTATTATTAAATTATGCATAATTCACAATATTTGGCTATAAAATATTAAAATATTTGCATTTTATCACTTAAAATTATAATTTTGAAGTAGGCTGTATGCTCCTCACCCCTTTGTTCGAAAAATATTCTTGTTCTTTATTCGTGTGAAAAAAACAAAAAAAACCTGCGCGCCTTTTCCCATAATTGTCATAATTATTTTGTTTTTGTCGTATTTGTTGCTGTGTGATAAATTACTTTGTTTTTTCCTCGCAAATGTGTTGAAAAACATCGTATGAAACTCGTGAGCTTTTGCTTATTGCACACTCGGCTGAGTTACGCCCTCGCCTAACGGCTCGGGCTGCAACCCACAGCAACCTAAGCTAACTTGTCTCATAATGTACTATTATAATGCGCTGTTCTCAATAAATAAAATAAAATAAAAATAATATGTACCGTGATTGCGTCAATGAATGTTATGAATGTGAGTACCTATTCGGTGACCATAATTATTTACGGCTTGCCGCAATGATATTAATGGCTTTCCGCTATAATTTTCACACTGATTCTTATACATACGCGATCACCACGTGTGCCTACGTAGGTACTATGGTCTTATGAATGTAATTGCTATTAATATTGCTATAAAATTATACCATTTTATATTGAGCGATAATGACCAATAGTAAATAAATACCCTAAAATGCCCTAAATATAATTAGTGGGAGATTAAGAGGCTTACTTATTTTTGGTTACTAGTTATCAAAATACTTAGTTACCGATACTTTAGTTATAGAATAGAGGGATAAATGCTTTTCATCTTGACCATGTAAACGAATAAGTATATAATTATTGAGACTCTAAACTAGGTATAAAACTGTTCTAGCAATCACATTCTTAGTGGATTCATAATTTATAACCGATTAACTTCTGGTTAAAGCACGTTGAAGCATCCTCGTATCGTAAACTTAACCGTCCACAAACAAGTAATAATATGTTGTAAACACAACAAGTTAGGTCGCATAGTGACTTGTCGCTTGTCCGCTGTGGGTCGAACCAATAAATCTGGTTTGTTGCTAGCCGACTATTTTTAGACCTCCATTCTTTCACGGCCGCCACTAGTCGTTGGTAATTTGAAGAATAAAAATTATAGCCGCATAGCTTTTTGTCAATTTATTGTCTCGAATCTGTAAACTGAATTTAAAGTATTATTAAAAGTACGTTACAAAGATCCTTTAAAGATAGTCATCTATTTTGAGTTTACAATAAGTAGAGTTACTTATAGCAACAAATTATAATTAATCATTCTATTCTAGCTTTATATAGCTAGACCGAACGAACGCGAAGCGTCTCCGTTTCAGCTTGGGCAAAAATGCTTTCGGTATGTCTGTCCGGCTGTCCGTTTGTTCTCCTCTACAGGTCGCATTTCTCAACCGATTCTTGTGAAATTTTGTGAGCAGGTTCTATAATTATAAATATTTTTTTGCCGATTCAGTTTTCCAAAATTTTTCAAATTGGCTCATATCTCCATGAGGAAAATCATATTCCAGCCATGCTGCAAAACCTAACTTAATTAAAGGCATTGCTTAATAATGTTCGCTGTGTTGGTTGGAATTAAGTAGGCATCCTAAGGTTTATAACGCTGTTTACTAATAATAGGACCATTCAATTTTCCATCCGCCTCATAGCTTTAAATGGCGAGGCTGTTACACATTTTATGAATCCTAATGAAGTTTAAATACCAATTAGTTTTAAAGAGGAGTGTCGACATTTGACGCAGATCAGCAAATTGAGACGCCTCGTTGCGCAAACACTGAAAAATGTACATTATGGGATACAATTGGACATTTACACAGGTTCCGGTTAAAATCCTATTAACTTATACTTACCTACATGTAAAAAAAAACATATAGGTGGAACCACATGATGTGATGAAATGAATAGGTGCTGAAACAGGTGATTTTGCTGAGGTGACGTGAGGTTGCTTAAACTAAACAACTTTCCCCATGGAACATAAATAGGTAGAAAAACGAAAAAAATGTTTCATACTCCCATACAAAATCAACCGACTTACTATGGACAGGCGAAAAAAAATTGTTTTGCGACCTATGTTCCTTGGATAACCTATCATGAATCATCACGTCATTTGGTTCCACCTTTATATATATAATAATTTATTTATTTTGAATTAAAACAGAAGATAGTGGTAACCGTAGAATCTTAAACATGACTCGAATTTATCACTAGGCAAAATCCTCTCCACAATGTTGCAATGCTGCCTCGCGAGGCATGATGCCTCTTGATTTAGTACCTACCCAGCTTTAAGATCCTCATTTAAACTATTAGTTACTTAAGTGTTTTCTATAGTGTGCCTTTAGTTAATACCGTTAGGAAACGACTTTTATCCTGGACTGTAAAACAAAGTTAAATCACGTTTTGCATTCCGAGAAAGTCAACATTATAAATACTTACAGACAAAGATTAAATCTTTGAATTCTGATAGAAAACAATGTACCTAGTATTAGATGTTTGCATTCAGAATGATATTTTTAAAGGTAAACTTTAGAATAAAAAAAATCTTCTAACCTTGATAACATAGCATTTCCTTCGAACCTTCTGAGTATGTAGGTATGTACTTAGTTGAAAACGAGTTGTTTTTTTTATAGTTTAAAGTTTATTATTTAATTAATGTGACTTCTTCGATGGATGTGATATGGAATTTTGAATATATAATGTAGTCTTAGATCTCTCTGATGATGAAGTAAATAAGTAAGTAACTTATAATTTTTTTATAAGAATAACAATTGAAAATTATAACTAAGATCGCTCCTTTAAGAGGATTGTCAACCACGTGGTCTCCATACAAACGGCGATAACGTTTCCCACCCTCTAAACCTTAACCTACAGCAATGAATTTTTGGTATGTTTTTGAAATGCCTAAAAACTAGGGCTGTACGTTTTGATTTTTAAAATATTCATTGTAGATTTGAAAATATTGGCACTTCTGTGTTTTGTATGAAATCACTAAAATGCAACTATTTCGAAATCTATTATAGATATTTAAAAAATCAAAACATACAGCCCTAGTATTTAGGCATTTCAAAAAAATACCAAAAATTAATTACTGTAGGTTAAGGTTTAGAGGGTGGGAAACGTTATCGCCGTTTGTATGGAGACCACGTGGTTGACAATTCACTTAAGTAAGCAGGTAGGTACGTAGGTAGGTACCTCATTTATAACGAAATACTTGAGATTGGTAAGACTAGGTATAGATATTTTTTTAAAGTTTGTTACCTATTTGTAATATATTTATTTAAAAATATTATAATACAATACAACTTGATGGATGACGTCAGAGAGGCACGGGCCGTACCGTACATACATCGGACCTACGCAACATTGAAAACAACTTTTTGTCGTTATACTCCTTATGGTGAACGCGGCACCATTAAGGTTTTTGTGTCCCATGGTCTCGGTTTCAACGAATCATATCAGCCCCATACTCCAATGGCCAACATTCTATAAGTTTCAACGCTGCGCTTACTATTAAAGCTTAATTAGGACTTGAGGAGCAAAAGCACAGAATAACTAAATTTAATGTAAATCACAGACTTTGACATATTGTATGGAATTGAGAAGCTCACGGCACGTAATTTTATGGTTTATTTTAAAGCTTTAATATTGAGCAAGCTTAGCTTTCAATCGCATAGATAGAATGCCATTTGCGTAGGGGGCGGCAGGTTGGTAACTTTGGTAACACTATGGGTTGAAGTTGAAGTGTGTAGACTAACCACATACTAAACTTAACTTTTACAGTGGCCCTACCATGAGTTGATGCAAACTGTTTACGTTACCGTAAACTATCGGATATACTGCTCACAGTCAGTGCGAGTGAAAGAGACAAAACGATAGTTTACTGTAACGTAAACAGTTTGCATCAACTCATGGTAGGGCCACTGTTGGTGGAGGCACCGCCTAACGCCTAACCAAATTGATAGGACTCGAAACCACCAACAACCTCGCAGGAGTGGATTATTATCATCATAAAAACGTTTTGTTAAACGCCTTTTTTTAAAAAACCTTTTTATAAAGTATTTTGCTGGGGTAACATAAATCAGTTTTTCTCAAATAACTTCGAAAATACAACTTGAACAAATTTTGTTATACTTGAACAAATTGCATCTAACTATAAACTATTTATCTGTAATACTCTCATTTCTCTAAGACGCAACATTTTGCTGGGGTTACGCATACGGAGTAGATAGCAAAACTGCTAAAAGTGGCCATTTTTGACACATTTGCTATCAACTTCTACGAATGACGGCGATACGAGGGAATGTAGTGATACCTTCTAAAAATACGAGAATATTATGAGCCCTAAAAATTGTACAAAAAGTGTTCCTATTTTTTTTCTAATAAAAACCAGGGTGCCACTTTCGGCCAAGGAATCGCCTTAAGTGATTTTGATTAAACAATCGTACTTACCTAATATGTAGTAGGTAATTTATTATGTAATTTAAATATTATACCTACTTACTTATAAAAATGATTTTTGGGCATCTGACTGTGACGCAGAATAATAATTAATAAGATATTGTATTATTTAATTATTTAAAATATTGAATTAAATATAAATAACAATAATTGACTCTGCTGAGCTATTATAGAAAATTGCGTTGAAAGTCCCTCGTTTCTTATCACGTTCTAAGGATACATTTAATGTTTCGTTTTGCCATACACATTATGCAAAAAATACCTTTTCACTTCTCTTGCTCGTAAAGTTCGTCGTTATGTTGGGTATAGGCTGCTAAAAATCGCTTTTCATGCTCTAGAGCATAAAGTAAAATCTTCGCCTAAGTTCGGCTCTAAGACAAAGGTTGTCAGGTAAACAGCCACACATGCAATTAACTTCGTTAAATAAACTTGTTATTTTCCTAATTTTTAATCATAATCCATATTATATATATGGATTATGATTGAAATATCTATTTTTTTTTATTTTTGAAAATGAGTATCAATTGAAAAGCCTTAATAAAAAGTGGGCGAATTATTTAAATTTAATTATTAAAGTTTTCGTAAGTTATTTATTTAAGATTTTTAACTATAAGTACCTACTATATTTAACTTGTAGTAATTTTATATTTATTTAAGCCTTTTAGCACTGGTAGCAGTATGTTTCTTTTGTAACTAAAAGAAAATGAAAGTTGTACCAATCTATAACTTTTTCTTGAATGTATCAGTAGGTACTTACTTTCATAGTTTAATAATATCAATTAATTGTACTATTAGGTCTTATTTAAAAAATCGTTTGTATATGACTGTCTGTTAGCTAAATTAAATAAATAAATAAAATAATAAAGACAAACTTATTTTTCATTTTCCGATTTTCCAGCTAGCGACACGTTTACCGCGCGTCGCCGTCACATTGGCTTGTCACGATGGAGCGCGTCGGAGCGTGCCTTCCGGCTTTTGTGTCGGAGGCTCTACTTGACTCTCTCGAGCCTATGGATTTGTGCAAGTCTTCATATCGGTAGTAAAGCCTGTAATTTACAGGGTTTCCCAAAACATTGCCACTTTGCCATACTTTGAATGCAGTTTCATTTCTTTTTAATTAAAAACAAAATTTCAGTAAAATTTCCTATCTTCAATATTTAAGGTCTTTCCCAGTTCCCTCCGTGTTGCAAAGTTTTGAGAAAGTATACCTACCTATACAGAGCTGTGGAGCTCGGTGGCGCAGTGGTTTAGCGCCTGGCCCAGCGATTGCGGAAGTTAAGCAACGTTCGCAAGGGTCGGTCATGGGATGGGTGACCAAAAATTTATTTTGGTCACCCATCGGAAGGCACGTTAAGCCGTTGGTCCTGCTGCATTTGCAGTCGTTAACACCCACCAATCCGCATTGGGCCCGCGTGGTGGTTTATGGCCCATCCTTACCACCCATAAGGAAGGCCTGTGCCCCAGCAGTGGGGACATCAGAAATGGCTGATGGACATACCTATACAGGATATACAATATCTACACGACTTGGGGTAAGAATTTTGAAGACTCAGCTAAGGTCGTATGATCATCTCAGAGGAAAGTCCTCTGGTATTATTCTAACTTCTAGCTTTAGGAGTTGTTTCTATTGTAGATACTTACATACGATGTAACATACAAAATGAAATCATCTGAAATGATAGGTAGGTACTGCAGAGTTGTATAACTCATTGTGATGTGACCATCTGTGACGCTATGACTACGTTCTCGTTAAATTATCTTATGGAAATGTAACATTGTAATAGGGATTGTTGGCTCAAAAATCACGTAAAGTAAATAGCTGATTGATTTAGAACATTATTGTTGAGGTGTTACTAAAAATTAGTAAAAAAAAAATCGTTGAACACCTTGGAACGTCAAACTAATCACATAATGCCTGCCTACTATGCATGAGGAACCCGTGGAAAATCTATCCTCAGAAAGCCGACAAAGATTGACGGCTTTCTTTACGTCACGAATCACGACTTTCAATCTTTCCATTGCGTTTTTGAGATGCATTTAAAAATTCATCAAAAATGCATTATTGCTAAAAAAAACTAGCCTCAAAACCCGGTCTTTTCTAGCTCCTTATAATATTTCGTAAGTGTGTTGATAATAAATAGTAGATTGTTATACAAGACGCTAAAATGACCCATTGCATACGAGGTAGTTTTATTCCCGAGCTTTAGCAAGGGAATAAATAGAAACCGAGTTACAATGGGTTTTAGCGTCGTGTGTTACACTATACTTTTCACTACGATTGCGAGAAAATAAAATACAATTTTAAATAGTTTATACTTACTTCCGTTAACGAATCCACTCGTTTTTCTATCCTCCACTTCATAAAAACTTTTTGTACAATATTTAAATAAATGATTTGTGCTTGACGGCAAAAGATTAAAATTATTTCATTCCTATTACAGTCACACATTCAATCAGTTTGTAATTATAGAAAAATTCTAAAGATTTCGCGCCATGGTACCTTTTTTAAAGGAGTCGTTCCATTTTTGTATGGAGGCTGGGCCCATTTGGGTAACCCGTGGCCTACAGACATAAAATTCTATTTTATGGAAAGAGAACAAAATAAGGAATCTGTCAATGTATAAATATACTTTTTTTAAACCTGCAAACATTTTATTTTTATTTTTAAAGTTTGATAGTTAAAGTTAATAAAACAGCAACCCAAACCGTTTTTCTACTATGGCAACATCGGTTTTTTACTGTCAAATGTCACATTGATACTGTCAGATGTAAAATAAAATGACAAATGACATATCAACACCAACAGCCAATGTAGTGATTTTATTAGAAATAAAAATGCACAGGAATATCCTTAACAGCCGACAGCCGCACAAAATCGATTTTCAGGATTAAGTCAACAATAAAAACTTGTAGGTAACAAGCATTAGAATTTATTGATATACTCGAGAGAGTAAAATTAATAGTAAAAAACTTTCATTTTAAAGCGAAAACATTAAGAAATACACGATTAAGAGCACCTTTATTCGAGTTTTTAAATATTTTTTATTTATGTTTGCAGGCATTAATATTTTTTTTCTTTTTGGAAACCTTGTCCCACAAAAGAAATCTACGAGAAAAAAAAATATTATGCGTGTAGGAAAATTTAAAAAAAGTGAACCCAGTAAAGAACGACTCCTTTCTGCTGTAGCAGCTAAGCAACACAAACACGCATTCTACGATTCACTCTGTGCCAAGGGTCTGACATGCTTTGATAGAGCGAGATCGTCTTATTAAGATTCCTATAGGAGGAAATAGAGAAGAGTGTCATGTTTTTTCTCTATCACCGACCGGACTTTTTTTCATGGTCGGGTTATAGGCAGAGATCAACTAAGCAAAACAAACAAGTGGGGTTATACCAAAAGTGCCAGAGAAATTAAAGTTTTTGTGGATAACTCCCTAATTAATATTGAAGATTTATTATAAATCGAATGTGTAGTGTTTGTGTCTAGCATTCAAAATGGTGGGATGTTCGATATTTGGCTGCAAAAGCAACAATCAAAGGAAATAAGCGGGCGTTACATTTCATGCGTGAGTACACTGTTTTCTATATTTTGATCACGTATTTCTTTCTCAAATCTCACAGGAACCAAGTTTCTGAGCTAAATCATTAGTTATATCATGAAAAACCTGATAAATAGGAAAAATCTAAAAATTATTTCTAAAAATAACCTCGTAAACATTTGACATGCAAACCGGTAAAATTGCGTACATCTACGTAATAGTAGAAGTCAGCTTAGCTTTGACGTCCACTAAAAACAGTAGATTTATAATTCGATTTCCGGATGCCTACTATATAGAAAATTTTCCCCAAAAATTACCCCATATTTCAGGGAATTTTAAGCGATTTGATTTTTCCAGATTTCCGACGGAAGATAAAACTCGTGAAAAATGTATAGAAGCAACTAGAAAAAAGAATTGGGTGCCACACACGAATTTGTTCAAAACATTTTGAAAAAAATTGTTTCCGAAAAACAGAAAAACTAACGTTAATAAAAAAAGATCTGTATTCCAACGTTTAATAATAAGTAATAAAAAGTAATAAAATAAAAGACATTTATTTCATCACACACAAATAACAACAAAGCAGCATATTACATCACAGAGTGCTTCGAGTGTGTGATCTGGAGCCCAAACTAGGGCGACCCTGTATTTCAGGTCTCCAGGTCCTCACCCGCGGATCACCTAAGTATATTGAATTATTAAAAGCATAGGTAGTCTTAATAATAATTGCTCATTATATGTGTGTGTGTGTGTGCGTGTGTGTGTGTGTGTGCGTGTGTGTGTGTGTGTGCGTGTGTGTTTGTGTGTGTGTGAGTGAGGGATTAATATTAAATAAGTAAATTGTTGTATGAAAGTAATTTTATGTTTGTATTTTTGTTATTTTTTTGCATGATGCAGAAGTAGATTATTGCAGGATTTCTAGTAAAGACTCTGTTTCAATGTAGTTAATTTTTAGCAGCCAATTTCGAATCAGAGATTTACACTCATATCTTGTTTTGCTGTATAAGTTTAAATGTATATTAAGTTTATTGTACAAATAAGGTGCTAGGAATTCGTAGTGCCTACGGAAGAAAGCTGTATGGTGTGTTGCTGTTTCGCATACTTTGTCTGATCTACGTTTAGAAAGGATGAATGACGGATCATAACTAAGAGTAGAATGTTTGTGAAGTGTGACATTGAGTATGAATAATTGCCTAATAGTAAGAACTTCACAGTCCTGGTACAATTTTTCAGTTGGGTATAGGAACGGTTTCTTCGACATAACTTTCAGAACAGATCTTTGCGCACGTTCGATTTTAATCATGTTTGTTTTGCATGCACCGCCCCATGCAGAAATGCAGTAGCTGAGTATTGATTGTGCCAGTGCTAGATAAATAGACTTAATTAATTTTGGTTCAAGGACATTACGAAGCATTTTGAAGATCCATATTAACTTTCGTGTGCGAGATGACAATGAGGCAATTTGCTCATTCCACGAAAGGGTTTCGTCAATTTGAACACCTAGGTATTTTATGTGACTCACTTTATCCAAGCACAGGCAGTTACAAGTGTACAAATCCGTACAGGAATTAGAGGTGTGAAGTTTTAAAGTAAAATCGGAAGTTGGCAAGTATTCCTTCTTTATACTGAACGCTATGTATTTTGACTTTTGGGCATTAAGAGTTAAAAGGTTTGTATGTAACCATGAGGATACGTGAGCCAAGCCTGTTTCTGCATATTTTTTCGCTTCACCCCAAGTTTTTCCTTTAAATATAAGAGCGGTGTCGTCTGCGTAGGAGAAGATACTACCATTGGGAGGTTTGTAATTACACAGGTCGTTTATGTAGATAAGAAAAAGGCTTGGCCCTAGTACACTGCCTTGTGGAACTCCACAAGTAATGGGAAGCTCCGAGCTGAAAAGGTCGCCAATTTTTACTGTCTGACTTCTGTTAGTCAGGAAGCTGTGGAGTAGTTTTAACGGAACACCTCTGATTCCAATAGATTCCAGTTTTTGAGGTAAGATGGTCGTGGAGACAGTGTCGAAGGCCTTCGCCAAATCCAGGAAAACACCGATACATTTTTCTTTATTGTCCAATGTTTTAGCTACAGTATTAACGAGTTGTGTAACTGCATCTTCCGTAGATTTTTTTGGCTGAAAACCAAATTGTGAGGCGGAAAGCAGTTGTTTTTTGCCTAGATAATTCATTAAACGTTTATTTATTAATTTTTCAAAAACTTTTGACAACGATGTTAATACCGATATTGGACGATAGTTCTCGACACTGTCTCTACTACCGCTTTTATGAATTGGATGAATTATGGACCGTTTAAAACACTGGGGGAAAATACCGTCGTTAAAGCAGAGATTAAAGATATGTGTCAAAATAGGAGATATTTTTTTATTAATTTGTTTGAGGAAAATTGATGGAATTCCGTCCCAGCCTGTGGCGGAGTCGTTTTTTAAGCTTTTTATTAAGTTTTCTACTTCTTCGTCATCCGTCGGCAGAAGTACAAAAGAATCCAGATGAGAACCACCACTTGATTCTTTCTGTGTAATTGGTACGGCTATATTACTGTTTAATTGACTAGCAAGTTTTTGACCAATTTCAGAGAAGTAGCTGTTAACTATATTTATGGATGCCTCTGGACCCTCAGGGTGGAGTTGCAACAATTCCTCAGCGGGACTCTTGTTTTTGGCCGTATTAGTAATTTCTCGTATGGTTTTCCATGTTTGTTTAGGGGTTTTGCAGCTGTTTATTTGAGATCTCTTATTTTCTGTTTTTAATCGATTTAAAATGTCATTACAAAAATTTCTGTATCGTAAATAACTGGTTTTAAGAATTTCATTATCTGGAGACTTTTTGAGTTTTTGGTGAAGGGAATCTCTATGGATTATGCAACGCAACATTCCTGCGGTGATCCAGGGCTTAATTATTTTTTTTCTGTTTGGAATCTTTTTTATTGTTGTGTTTGCATCAAGTGATCGTTTTAAGCACGTAACTAAATTATCTATTGCTATATCAGGAGTAATATCTTTTAGGATAAACGACAGATCACTCTCATTAATATCTTCTGCGGCCTTTTCATAATGAATTATCTTTTTTGTTTTTGATATTTTATTTCGACTCAGGTGACTATTCAAATTAAACAATACAGGCAAGTGATCAGTGATGTGAAAATCAATTACAAAAGTTTGCGATTCATATGGAGATTTTGAAACAACATGGTCAATGCAATTATTTAGCCTGGTTGGTATGGTGTGCGCTGGAAGAAGACCGTTTTCTGCCAAAAGATTCAAATATTCCTCGCTCTTTTCATCAGTATTGTGCGGCTTTATATCTATATTTATGTCACCTATGACGAGTATCGTTTTATAATCAGTAAGATTTTTTAGTTTAGTGTCAAGCGATGATAAGAATGGATTTATATTTTTAATTGACGGTGATCTATATATACATAAAACCGCAACTTCGTTTTTTATTTCAATAAGAAGACAATTGGCATCATTAAAAGATATTTGTTCTAGTCTATAGGTAATGTCTTTTGACATATAAACAACCACCCCATCATTTTGGTTATGTGTTACTTGTGAGTAATGTAAGTTATAATTCCCAAGTTGTGGAGGAGGTTTAGAATCCGATAACCAGCATTCCGTTAGAATTAAAATATCACAAGTCACATTTAGTGTTTTAAGAAAAGAAACAAATAGATCTAGGTTATGGTGAATACTCCTAATGTTTTGAGTAATAATTTTTAGACTTTGGTTATATTTAAGTTTATTTTTGCATTCTCTTGGTTCAATTAGGATTGCTTCCGATATAGCCACGTTATCTATTTCGGTATTAATATTAGTTAGATCGAATGTTGGGCAGACGGTGTACTAGTGTATTTGATGGGTTAGGGTTATTCACCAAAACTGGGTAATATAAGCATTTGTGACCTGGGAATTTATATAAAATGTATCTGCCAACCCTGTGACTGTGAGGTATGTTTTGTAATGTATTGTTTGTGTAGTGTGTTGGTTGATTGATTGAGTAAGTGTGAAAAAGATTAATATGTTTGTGGTAATAAATGTGTGTAGGAGTGTGTGTGAGAGTGTGTGTAAAACTGAGTGTAAAAAAGTGTGTAAATGTGTAAAAATGAATTCTGCAATAAAGTTTAAGTACAAGAAAAATTATAAATTCTAAGTTAGGAATACATACATACAAAATTACATCTAGTCATTTCGTAGAAATGGAAACTAACTTCTTAAAGTCGTCTTCTTTGTCGACTTTTATAACCTTAGCGCCATTCTCCTTGCGAAGAAATATGTATCCGTGCTTGGTCCAGCAGTACTGGTAATTATTCTCGGAGGCAAATTTTCGAGCTTGGGCATATAACCTTTTCGTTATTGCTGGTAGACTTTCCGATATATATATAGCTTCTGAGTTTCCACTAAGACCGATATGTTGCGTGGTCAAGTTCGATTTGCTGTTTATTCTGAAGCTCCTTGCTGATTCCATAAATGATTCTTTCTTGTGCACAGTGAGAAATTCCACAATGACAGGTTTCCTACTTGATGACTGACTAAAGACTTTACCTGTTTTAATTTAAAGTTTATCTTTTTATTCCATTAACCACACAATCTCATATTAACTACCTGAGCGAACCCCAGCTAGTTTACTCTATGTATACGTATGTTACCGTTAAAGTACGGAATCCTTTAATCTGCAGATTAACTGGTCGAGTCAGTTAAAGTGAGAAATTTTTCTTAATGTAGACGATTTCCGTACTTTAACTAGTAATCTGCACATTAACGGATGCTACACCGTTAAGGGTACTTTTTCTGATCATGGCAACCCCATATTTTGACGTCATAATATATCTATCCCTTACACCCGGTCGCTCGGTAGCGCATCTACCCCTTTTAATATACTATATCTATGCTCTGTGCACGCACAGAGTATAATAAGTCTATGATTTCACCGAAGAGATGCTTTTAGTTCCATTTTCAAAAATAAGAATGAGAAACAGGGGGCCAATTATGAAAATAACGTACGCAATTGCGTAACGCAGTCACTTGGTCACGATAATCGTCTGCATTTCGTCAGTTGTGGCTATTAAACACATTTTCAATTTGAATTAATGATGTCGAATACGCTAAAACTGTCAAACTAACGCAATCACTTTGCGATATCGCATACGCAAGTGCTTTGTAATAGAAAACAATCATAACGAAGCACGGACGCAGCTGCGTGTATCCCATGAAACTTTTCGTAATAGACCCCCAGTATTAAGTCGAGCGAGTATTTATTCGTGATTATGAATAAATACTTTTTCGTTTTAGTAGGCTCATTGCCCTCATTGGTAATAGACAATCATTAAAAAAGAAAAAACTTAGCTCAGTTGTGTGATACCGTGCCTTATTTACGTTACGTTGCTTCCGAGACAGCTTTGTGCCGCTGCTAGCATCGGCTGTCGTCACAAATCCGGATAAAACCGTAAGTCCTTTCACAAACCACCAAAATGAGTACAGAACAAGAGCAGGCTGCTAAAGCCGTTACACGCGAAAAATCACCCTTAAGGCCAATCGCTCATAGTGAAAACGCCAATTCTTTACTTACTGAGTGCATTAAAAGTCGTGGCATTATTAAGGGTAGGTTGACCAGATTGACAAATTACATCAACGGTATTTCAGATGAACAGTTGTCAGACCAAAAACGCATTGATTTAAGGCTGCGAATTCAGGGTGCATCTAGTTTGTTCACTGAATTTAACGATCTTCAAACAAAAATCGAAAAACTTGTTCGCGACAGTGACTTGGACACGCAGTTAACCCAACGAGATTTGTTTGAAGATGGTTATTACAGCGCATTATGTAAAGCCGAACACATTTTAAAATCGTCAGAAGTCGCTGAGAGTTCCAATGTGTGTAGTGAGTGGTAGCAAACTGCAATCGATTAAATCGCCCACCATATCTATGCCTACATTTGACGGTGCGTATGAGTTATTATGCTATTTTATCTCGGCTCTTGTACGTTACAATGACGAACTTTTTGAGCAAGAGGAGTGAAAATAATATTATTAGACATTTTTTTAGTAAGGTAAGTACGCGTTACGGGCGTAACGCCATAATTCTCGTACCTAAGCTCTTGGAAAGCCGGTTTCCTATTTTGTTTCTGATAAAATCTTTAGTTTTTTCTCTTACATTCATATTTTAATGTCTCAAATCATTAAAACGAAAGAAGCATTTAAATAGCTATTAAAACCATATTATACATAGGAGCAACATTTTATTTGTTTTAAATGATTCGTGGGCGGACGTTTTATTGGTTTCGACTAGATTCTTTTGTTAAAACGCCGTATTTAGATTTTAGAGCACATGCATACGTTTTATTCTAGCTTTAAATCTACCCAGTGTTATCGCAACCAGTTCGACTTTATAATCTAAACTCGAAAATGTAACGTTTTAAGAGATTATGTCGTTAACAATTCTTGTTCGTATGGTACTAGCTAGCTATTGATTTACACAGGTTTCATGCGTGGCCGCTATTTTGAAAAAAAAAAAACAAAATGGCGTACAGTAGGTTTGTCAAAATATTCAAAACCCTTTCAGAAACTAAGTTCAGTAACCGAACCAGTTTCTTTTCCTTCGAACAACGATAGACTTATCAAACATCTGGCTTTTAGACTAATTTGACGATTTTCCGAACAACTTTTCAAGTCAAGTAAATGTCAAAATAATATTTATTCAAATAAACTAAAAAATTACGAGCTTTTGGAATCATTTATGTATATTTTCCTACCACCTTTATAAGTAGAATGCGTGACGATCATAATCATGAACAAAATTCTTTCCAACAACTCTTTGGTTGATAACAATTAATAAAGCACCACCTGCAATCTTGCATTAACGACTCCTTTATCAATCTTTTTAGGTACAAAGGCTTTACAGTCTGTTAAACAAAATATTCCATTCAGTATACAGCATACTCCGTAATTACGGGTACTTCACACACAATACCACGTATTTACTATTTCGACTCCACAATATATTGTGCTGGAAACAATGATACGAAGTTATGTTATAATAAATTGCTGCGCTGTAATTTGCCAACTCCATATATCTGCTAGTCCTATTGCGACAAATGTAAGGAAATAAAATACTTTGCGGATTTGAAAGTGTAATTGTAGTGTAGGTTGCTGCTGTTGTATTACAGCTAGCAATTTAGAACCTAGGTATTATTAGGTATTGAGACATTGTTATGCTGTTACAAAGATTTGTTATTACGATAAAAAGACAGAAAACAACTTCATTTTGTATTTTACGAGTAAGTTCCTAATTTCGCGGAAAACCCGGAAAATTCTGATCGCCTATGCAACTTTGGAACGTCTGTTAGGGAATTGTGCAACTTTAAGTGCTTTTACTTGGTGGTCCAGTGATTCGAACATCAGTCTCAGAATCAGAGGGTTATTAGGTAAGGGCTTGTTATGCTGTTAGAGGTAGAGAAGATATCCTGTAGTACCTAGGTACATTTGGAGTTGAGAATTCGGGATCAAGAAAGCCTTCACCAGTTTTTAATCATAATTATTATGGCAATAATAGTACATTATGAGACAAGTTAGCTTAGGTTGCTTATTGCACACAAGGCTGTGGGTTGCAGCCCGAGCCACATGCGAGGGCGTAACTCAGCCGAGTGTGCAATAAGCAAGAGCTCACGAGTTTCATACGACGTTTTTCAAAACATTTGCGAGGAAAAAACAAAGTAATTTATCACACAGCAATAAATATGGCAAAAACAAAATATGATAATTATGGGAAAAGGCGCGCATGTTTTTTTTTCACACGCCCAACGCAAGAATATTTTGCGAACAAAGGGGTGAGGAGCATACAGCCTACTACTACTACTTCAAAATTATAATTTTAAGTGACAAAATGCAAATATTTTAAAATTTTATAACAAAATATTGTAACAAATTAAAACAAAATTTTATAACAAAATTATGAATAATTTGATAATAATTATATATTTATTTGACTTAATAAAGGACTTACACATTTATTTATTCCAAAAATGTATATGAATTTTCAGCAGCATAAAACCTTTGTTGTAAAAAAAAAAATAACTGTATTACCCGGCTAAATTGGGAATGTGCTCTGTTTACTCGCATAGAACTTGCAGTAAGGTACTAATTTAACTTTGTAGGGTTAATTCTATTACGAACTAGTGTTTTATATATTATTGCACGCGTTTGTTATAGCTCGGTTTATGGCCCTAAAAGCCCTATTAGGGCTCACTTTACGAGCAAGTGTGTTGAAAATAAATAAATAAAATGAATAAGTAGTAGGTAAGTCATTTCTGAGCTTGTGTCTAGAAATGCAAAAAAAGCGACTGCTTAATAAAATTACTATTGAATATTATGTCCCATATAAAGTATGTTTAAAATCAAAACTTATTCAGACTTAGGTATTTTAGCATGTTCTTAAATGTAGTATTTGTTACAATAACTTGCACAAGTCAGAGGGCTTATTACAAAAAATAATCACGATAGTCGGTGGATGTTCGTTGGTCGATTGACTTGATTTTGAACCTTATAAATGAGTTAATATGACACTGACAGTGAGATGAGAGAGAGAGAGAGAGAGAAAGAATGACACATTATGACACGGAGAGGGACGAACATCGTACGCTTATCGCGATGATTTTTTGTAATAGGCCCCTTGTATCGTTTACATTGCGCGAGCGCAGAGAAAGTCGAGGAACTGTGCGCCGCGTCCGATGTGCCAGCAGATAGCGCGAACTTTGACCTCTCCTCTATAAGTCTTGCATAGACAATTGAACACCAATAAGGGAATACAGAATCCGGTCTGGAAAGGCCCTGGTGTAACCGCTTTCTGCCAAACATGAACCTTGGCGCTTGGGGGTTACATTTACGAGCATACACTGAGAGAAATCGGGTTCGTAATTTGAACAAGTTCGACTTGTTAAGTGGTTATCTGTTTGAAATAACAGTATTTTTGTTAATCGAAACAAACGCAATGTTAACATTACAAGTCGATTTTGTACAAAGAACAAGATTAAACTTGTTAACGGGTATTTAGTTGAAACAACCAAAAATTTGTTTGAAACAACCTGCTTCATGTTGATTTAACAAAATCGACTTGTAGCTTCAACTAAAACTTGAACTTGCATCAGATACTATTTGGTATCACGTTAAATCAACATGCTTGTTTGTTGTTATTACAGTATAACTTGTTGAAACTACATGGTGTATCTTGTTAAATGCTATCTTGTTGAAACAACGTTACAGCGGTTGAAATAACATGGCGTCATGTAAAATTGACATTGCCGATTTAGTAAAATCAACAGTATATGGTCAAAAAATTGTACTTGTTGAAGTAACAACATAAAACACAAACTTGTAGCAGTAACAAGTTGGCGTCTTGTTAAATCAACAAGGACTGTTTGGTTGTTATAACAATATAATTTGTTGAAACTACACTGTGTAACTTGTTAAATGGTATCTTGTTGCAACAACGTTACAGCGGTTGAAATAACATGGCGTCATTTAAAATTGACATTGCCGATTTAGTAAAATCAACAATATATGGTCAATAATTTGTACTTGTTGAAGTAACAACATAAAAAACAAACTTGTAGCAGTAACAAGTTGGCGTCTTGTTGAATCTACAAGGACTGTTTGGTTGTTATAACAATATAATTTGTTGAAACTACACTGTGTAACTTGTTAAATGGTATCTTGTTGCAACAACGTTACAGCGGTTGAAATAACATGGCGTCATTTAAAATTGACATTGCCGATTTAGTAAAATCAACAATATATGGTCAATCATTTGTACTTGTTGAAGTAACAACATAAAAAACAAACTTGTAGCAGCAACAAGTTGGCGTCTTGTTGAATCTACACGGACTGTTTGGTTGTTATAACAATATAATTTGTTGAAACTACACTGTGTAACTTGTTAAATGGTATCTTGTTGCAACAACGTTACAGCGGTTGAAATAACATGGCGTCATTTAAAATTGACATTGCCGATTTAGTAAAATCAACAATATATGGTCAACAATTTGTACTTGTTGAAGTAACAACATAAAACACAAACTTGTAGCAGTAACAAGTTGGCGTCTTGTTGAATCTACAAGGACTGTTTGGTTGTTATAACAATATAATTTGTTGAAACCACACTGTGTAACTTGTTAAATGGTATCTTGTTGAAACAACGTTACAGCGGTTGAAATAACATGGTGTCATTTAAAATTGACATTGCCGATTTAGTAAAATCAACAATATATGGTCAACAATTTGTACTTGTTGAAGTAACAACATAAAACACAAACTTGTAGCAGTAACAAGTTGGCGTCTTGTTGAATCTACAAGGACTGTTTGGTTGTTATAACAATATAATTTGTTGAAACTACATTGTGTAACTTGTTAAATGGTATCTTGTTGAAACAACGTTACAGCGGTTAAAATAACATGGCGTCATTTAAAATTGACATTGCCGATTTAGTAAAATCAACAATAAGTATATGGTCAACAATTTGTACTTGTTGAATTAACAACACAAACACAAACTTGTAGCAGTAACAAGTTGGCGTCTTGTTAAATCTACAAGGGCTGTTTGGTTGTTATAACAATATAATTTGTTGAAACTACACTGTGTTGATATGTAGTAGAAACAACGTTACCACGGTTGAAATAACGAGACGTCATTTAAAATTGTTATTCCCGAAATTGTTAAATTAACATTGCTCTCAGTATGTACTTGTTGAAGTAACAACATACCTCATTATAAGAACATTGCTCATTTCGATTTAGAATACATAATAGTACAAGTACAGAAGATCCACTCCGCAAAGTCATTTAAATAAATAGCGACTCTATCCCAGACGCAACAAAGTGCAATTCAGGTCGCACATCGCTCCCTTGCCTATAGTTATATTCACCTAGAAGTTGCCTCTCTTTCTATCGCGTAGCTCTTATTTCTTCTAACGACTTCAGGGTTGTCTTCTTTTAAATAAGAATTCATCTGAATACCTACAAGTTATTGTGTTAGCATTGTAAGGAGCTCGGTGGAGCAGTGGTTTAGGCCCAGCGATTGCGGAAGTTAAGCAACGTTCGCAAGGGTCGGTCATGGGATGGGTGACCAAAATTTATTATCTCGAGCTCTTTCGTGCTTCAGAAGGCACGTTCAGCCGTTGGTCCCGGCTGCATTTGCAATCGTTAACACACACCAATCCGCATTGGGCCCGCGTGGTGGGTTATGGCCCATCCTCCTTACCACCCATAAGGAAGACCTGTGCCCCAGCAGTGGGGTCATCAAACATATTGTGTTTATAATGTGTACTTTAATGTGAACAAATTACTTTTCAAATAAAACAAGGCTAGGTATGTACAGTCAACGCACATCAGACTACCTATGAGGCAGCCTTTATGCCGCCGTCGCGCGTCGTACCGAACCGTTGTCGTACAAGAGCTGTTTTTGTAGTTCAACTAGGTATACTAAACTTACCGAGCTGACGTGCGTAGTTAGTGTATAGGTATCTCGTAGATTAGAAAATTATTTCATTTCTCAGTGTCAACTGTCAGCACGTTAAGTTGAACAGTTGAACTCCGAAATATTACGTAGGTACCTAGGTGGTATAGGTACCTACTTACGTTACAACGTGCACCTAACAGAATTAATGGCTAAACCAAAATACGTATGTTAGAGAGAGATCACCAAACTGAACAACTTTTACTATGGAACTAACTCAGAAATCGGGAAAAAAATAGCTGTTTCATACAAAAATTCATGACGACAATATGAAAATGTGTGAAACCGCTGATTTGTTTTCGTGATTTCAGAGTTGGTCACATACCTAGTAAAAGTTGTTCAGCTTGATGGTCCCAATCTACCATATTCTGGTTTAGCCATAATTCTGTTACACATTGTAGGTAGGTAATTCATTATTATGTGCCGTCGACTGTACCTACCTACCAAAAACAGAAATTGGTATAGGTACCTACAAGGTACTACCAACCTACCTAATCTAAGTACCTACGATAATTACCTACAAACTTATCAAAGCTAAACTTGATCTTGTAAACAGATCTTGTAAGGACGTAGGTAACTAGATAAAACGCAGATGATCGTATGTAGGTAGGTACTCAACGAACTGACACTGCGTCGCGTCGCGAGTCGGGACTCGCGTCGCGCTCGCGGGGCGCCCTTCCCGCCACCCGCGGGCGGCGGGCGTCCCCGCGGCTTGCGCGTTGCCGCCAACTACGCCCGTCGCTGGTGAATTGGCAACGTCGCGCCCAGACCGGACAAATCGCGTCCGGTCGGAAGATATTGACCAGACCCCCAACAACTCATTCCAAAACCCAACAGTCCGGTCGAAAACCGGACGGTTGGCAAGCCTGGAGCCAATACAAGAAACGTGATTTTGTAGGGTTCATAGTAGGTATTAAATCTTGTACCTACGATGGTACGGAACCCTCGGTGAGCGAGTCGGACTCGCAATTGGCCGGATTTCATGAACTTAGCTTGACGCGCTGCTGCGTGTAGGTATAGATTACAGAGGAGGCGGCAGGCAAAAAAACTGCAATGAAGGTCATTTGTAATAACCTCGATATTTTTAGTAGGTACCTAGGTAGGTACCTACCTACCTAATGTAAAGATAAATAAATAGAGGCATATAATGCCCACCTAGTGTGGCAAACTGTTAGATTATAAGGTAACATGTTGATAATATAGCGATGAATATTTTCCATGATTGATTTTTAGTAATGTTTTTCTATGAGTCAAGAAATTAAAGGCCTATGAAACTTTATAAAGAAAAATAAAAAATATTCATAAGTTCCAATTTCGATGATACCAATTCAGTTAAAAACAGTGTAGGTATTGCAAATTAACCCATTATGACTTACACGTTAAGGTCGCTTTTTATTCAAACGCAATGTTGAGATAATATCCGTAGGTAGGTCGAGTTCAATAATATCAGCTGTGCATTTTTGGACTATGTCGCATTAAGATTTTTGTCATCGTTTTTAACTTTCTGTACAAATTGACACAATAATTACTAGATACGAGTACGACAAAGTTCAACAGTGCAAAGATAATATGAGAACTGGGTAATTCACCAACTGGACACAAAAAACTGGACACACGTGTGTCCAGTTGGTGAAACTTAAAATTAGCAATTCGTCATCTGGACACGCCCAGTTTTTTTTGCGAAAAAAAAGGGAACAGTTGAGTTAATAAGCGATTTTATGTAAAAGCTGCCATACTTTTTTGCTTTTCAACCTTATTAGCTTAAAATGTAGAAATAAAACAAATATGCAACAATTAAATAGTATTATGATATTAATATGAAGACAAGATAGTATACCTACCGTCAAATACTCAAACAAAATTTAAAGTTAAGGCCACCTTAAATTCAAAATACTTCTTGTCAGATTTGACAGAGACTCTATAACTGACAGCTTTCTTAAAGTTAAGGAGACTTTAACTTAACTTATTCGGCCGTTAGCTAATGTTACTTTTTTGATTACCTATAGGTACTTTCATTACAATCTAAATATATCTAATAATTTAAAGTCATTACTTCTGATATCACTGAAAAATCAAATAAGGACATACATAATTGAACTCAACAAAATGTAATTTTCAAGGTTAAACGCAATGACTTTCTTAGCCTTAAAAGATACACTCCACTCCTATACAAACTTGTAAAGCTTGCTTGCTTGGTAAATCTCGTTGAAGTAAAGTTTAAGTATACGAGAGTGGAGTTGAAACGTTCAACCACAATTATTATTACTCTCTCTATTTTGTGGTTCAACCTTGAGTACCTAGTATAGAGGTGGCATAAAATAATAAAATCAAATATCAAAATAATCATCAATAGAGCATACTTATGCAATAGACCATGTTTACGGTAGAATGTATCGTGGATTTGAAAAATAATTCTTTATCACAAAAAAAAATGTATTTGTATGACATAACAATACTAAAATGGGTATTTTACAAACAATAATCATTCATCATTGAACTACAAAAATTAATGACAAAAATATCAAAATGTATGCTATGTATACAGCTGTTTTTTTCGCGATTTCAGGGTTGGTCCCATAGTAAAAGTTGTTCAGTTTGATGGTTCTCCTATCTACCAAATTCGTCTTTATAAGGCTATTACCAAACAATTTGTTCAAAAAATAATCATCAATGTTATGTTGTTAGAGCATACTTATGATATAACAATTCTAAAATAGGTCATTTTACAAACAATAATTATTCTACCCAACTGTGTAACAACAATATTTGACACTGGAAATAGAGTATCAGTTATTGTTAAATATCTCAATAATTTTACTAAGACAAATATGATATAGATTAATAAAACCATATAATATTATTATAAGACAAGACAATATAGAGTGTACATGGTGATAGCCTTATAAAGCCGAATATGGTACATAGAGACCATCAAACTGCAGGAGTGGGACGTTTAGTGGCTGTGGCTGATAATGATTGTGACACAAAACATTTATCTGCGTGACTGTACTTTGTTATGAATTCGGGTAAAATGCGAACGGAGTCCAGTTAGACAAGACATATACTGGAAAAAAGGCCTCCGTTATGAGTCTAGACGCGAGACGAAGTTTTTGGTAACCGATGTTTTCTTATTAATTCGACCCCGCTGAATCATAAAATGTCAGTTGTTAAACAACAGCAACAAACAACTTTTTGTGTGGCAAAAAACAAGATGGGTGACTAAATTAGGTCGATAAATATCGTGCGGCCACTTTTAGTGTGGCCAAAAGCAAGATGGGTGACCATATTAGGCTTAATAAAGATTATGCACCCACTTTTTGTGTAGTAAAAAGCAAGATGGGTGACCATATGAGGCTTAATAAAGATTTTGCAGCCACTTTTTGTGTGGTCAAAAGAAAGATGGGTGACCATATAAGGCTTTATAAAGATTTAATTTAAGATAAAGATCAAAATTTGAAGACAAACAAATGATTATTTGATATAAATAAATAAATAAACAAGATAACGACCATATAAAAACGTGTTAGAAAACCAACATTGCTATTTGAACTTATCTTTTACTGTGGCAGTATCGTCTATCAGTCTCTGTCTGTCACATTACTTCCACATGTTGACCTTGAGAACGCCTTTATGCCTTAGGTAATAAAGTTTGTTTTTGTAGTACAACTGTTACATCTGACGTGCCGTCCGTCGAAGGTACAGTTAGACTCGATAAATCGTGCGGTACAATTAGACCACACAATTTTAAAAATCTGAAAATCGAGCGGGCTTGGCTGCGCGATTTTAAGATTCTTACTGTCTTACTCTGTTTACACTACGCTGAGTCTTAAAATCGCATGCTTAAGATTGTGTAGTGTAATTGATGCTTTAGGATTGTGGAAATTTAGCTTATTATAAAACGTGTTTCAACTTTTATCAGCTTAAATTATATAATAAAAAAAAATATAGGTTTATATAATAAACCTTAAATTATTACAATCGAGTAGTAAACAACGAAGCTACAGTCGTTTTAGTGAGTGGAGTCCTAGTAAGAAGAATCTAAATTGATGTAACTGGACTGGTTTTCTATTATATTACTAGTAAAAAAGTGTGATAATTATACGTGCACGCATTGTTTTAATATTCATCATACATCATATTATAAAATAATCCCCATTACTTTTTTTTTCATTCGACACCTTATTTATAATAATAATAATAATTATAATTTATTTATTTGCAGATAACAAAGATCCATTATTGTTAGTAACGACTTCAAAATATGTTAGTTTAGTTAACGTTTGATGGAAAATTACATTACAGATTATTGGTACATGTCAAATACTTACTTAATTAAAATTATCACAGCTACAAATGTCGAAAAATAAAATTATTAAAATAAATATAATTAAAAACAATAATTAAAATTAAAATAAATGAAACTGTTATTAAACATATTAAAATAAGATTATTAAAAATTCATTCTAATAAAATTATTAAAAACAAAAATACTTGATTAAATTAACATCATTAATAATAAAAAATTAAATCAACAAAAATTAAATTATTAAAAACATATAAGTAAATAATTAGGCAGGTAACAAACACAATAAAATCATTTGCAAAATTTGTGAACAAATAAATAGACAAGAAAGTGTCTTAAAACAGGGGCTACTGGGCAACATGCAGGCTAATCCAGTGCTGTAGAATAGGACAGTCCCACCTATCAGCGATAGTGCCCAGCCTGCCTAGCATGACCGATTTATATCGCGTGATATAGCATTTTATCGACACTCAACTGTCAAATTCTTTTGTCTTTTTGACAGTTGAACGTGATAAAACGCTATATCACGCGATATAAATCGGTCATGCTAGGCAGGCAGGATAGTGTGGCGACTGGCTCGTACGCGCGCTATTTAAGTAAATCGGTGTTGTTATCTAGAAATACCGCATAATGTAAAGGGCCGGCCGCCATCTTTGTTACGTCACACGACTGTAGCCTCGTTTATTATTATTTACTTGATTGTAATAATTTAAGATTTATTAAAAAGCTGATAAAAGTTACAACACGTTTTACCTACAATAAGCTTTTCTACAATCGTAACGGTTAACAAAATATTTAAATAAGTAATATTTTTTTGGTCAAAACGTCGTTTTTTTAATATTTAATTTGATATTAGCTTTACATACAAATAGTGCATTACATATTTACAAATAGTGCATTACATTTCCTTGCATTCAACACCTTATTTGAGTAAATCGGTTCAGTAGTTATCTAGAAATACCGCTTTATAAAATGGATCGGCCGCCATCTTTGTTAAATCAAAGCTAAGTACCCGTAAGTGGCAATCGTACTTTTTGTATTCAAGAAAACTTACCAAACAAGTACCTACCTACATACCAGTAGTCTGTATGGCGAAGCCGAGTCCAACGAAAATCGGTTTTTTGTAAAATTTTATACAAATCAATAAATCATGGGCCTGTACCACAGAATATATAATAGTTGCCTGTACTACAATGTCGAAGGCTGTATTTAAAAAAACTACTTATCGTATAGATATAAATTTAGCATTGATGTCTAGAAAATTTAATGTAAATTAACTTCTTCTTTGATAATTTGCTCCCATCTGTAAAAGTTGTTTTGTAAAATGAAAAAACGGCGAGGGACACTTTGGAGAGGGAAGGGGGGAGGGGAGGGGTTGGCAACTGGTATTTTTTTGATTCAGCGGGGTCGAGTTAATAAGAAAACATCGGTTACCAAAAAGTAATACGATTTGCTTCTAGACCTTAACTTTTTCAAAACCTGGTCTCCACTAAGTTGGCGAAAACATAAATGTGATTTAATTTATGTTTCACTATGTGGACACGCGTTAAAATATTGACGTGTCCAGATGACGAAATAATAAGTGATACTTACTTACTAATTTTGAGTTTCACAAACTGGACACACGTGTGTCCAGTCTCTTGTGTTCAGTTGGTGAATAACACAATGAACTCGACTACCTACCTGGGGGTAGGGTTGCCAACCGTACTATAATATATAGTATTGTACTATATTTCGGGTCGGCGTACTATATACTGTTGAAGAAATATATAGTACGCAAAAATACTATATTTTTAACATCGAACGCTAGAAACAAATCTTTAATTTTTTAGTGATCGTGCATTTTGACTGATTCGATAGCGTGTAGTGTATATTGTATCTGAATTCTGAAAGTATCTGTCTTATTGCATCAATGTCAAATTCAAAAGCTTCAAACTGGTCATTGGTTGGTCTGCTCTTTTTTGTTTTGAGATTTTGTTGGGAATTAGCCGCAAAATATAACATTATTCTTTCTTTGAGAAATATAACTAAATTAGTTATTGAAAGTGGTAGCGATAACGAAAGTGCGTCAAGTTCAATTCAAGTGTGATTAAAAAGCGAAAGATACAAAAAAGACTCCAAAAATATCTAAAACTTGTTGAAAAATGCAAAAACTAAAAAATATAGTTTTTATAAAAATAAAAAGTAAAAAAATATATTTGCCTATTAAATACCTAGGTACTATATTTTTTTAAGTGTAAGTACTATATTTTTTATAGCTTAATTTGAAAAATACTATATTTCGCCAAAGACATTTTGGCAACCCTAACCTGGGGTGACTCAATTCTGCTAATGTTATTCGCAAAATCGTTTTTCAATGGTGTTTGAATGGTAGGTATTACTGTTTCTTAAACCCAAAATTGAGACACAATAATGTTTCCGTTTTGGGTTTAAGAAATACAATGTGTTATGGTTTTGGGTATAAGAAACAAGAATTGCAAACACCATTGAAACACGATTATGACGATAACAATAGCAGACTTGACCCCCAGTTTGACCACCATTCCAAAACGGTATCGTCCATCCGGAGAAGAGCCAACCGAAAAAAACCATTAAGTTTACCTACCAACAAAGATTTTTAAATCTTAGCCTAGCTTAGGTACCTAAGTACCTACTACCTACCTAAATATTTTTGCGCCACCGCTGACCAAAAGGAGGGTTTGAATTGAATGAATGTTATACAAAGGTGATATTATTATGGTTGGTTGTTGGTATATCTTGTTGACTCAAGTCAATAGTAATAATAATAATAAAAATGAACTTTGTACGCAACATCCAGTCCAGACCTGTGACGACAGGTCTGGACATGCTTGATTACGTGCAGGGTTGCGTTCAGAACGTTCGAGCGTCGGTTGTATGGTTGTTTTTTAACTCGCTCTAAGATTTGGAACGACCAAGAGCTTTAAATGTCAATGTCAATACAAATTCTTCATTTTCCATTTGGAATACGAATAATTTAAACTTTTCTTTATACTAAATCAAATAAAATCCGTTTTTTGAGGATCTACCATGATTATTTTAAAAATTAGACATAAAAACATCAAAAATACAAAATAATGTCAAATGACATTGACATTTTTTCTATAGACAAACGTCAGAGCGTTTTACAACCATCATTTTTGATGGTTGTTTGGTTGCAACGCTCTGACGTTTGGAACGACACGGTTGTGTCAACCGAACGTCACGGTGTAGGTTTGGAACGCGCCTCTGTGCTGTGAGCTGTGTGTCTAATGGAGTGCCGGTTTTACAAACGTAGTGATTATATTCTCTTTGGGTTTTACTTGTGTGTTGTGTGACTTTCCTCGGTTTATTGCTTTAATAGGAATTAAACAAAGAAAAGTTTTTGAAGAAACGAGTACATAATGTACTTTTGTACATACCGAAAAAGTAGATAGGTTGGTAAATTTGAAAAGCACCAGTTTGACATGGGATTTCGGAGGACGAAAAATCTGATAAACTGATAGCCTACAGCTTATCAAGAGTGCGGCTCTAACTTGATGAAAGAATATTTTGTGAAAGTAGGTACCTACCTACTAAATGAAAGTACTACTAATTGCATTACAAGTTTAATTTTCTTTTACTCAATTGGTACTGTACCTACTGTCTTCTTACAGAAGATTTTGTTTGTATGGAAATATGAAGGTGTTCTAAATTATAATTTGCTCTAAAAAGTGTTTTTTTTTTGTGTGCAGTCACGTCAACATCATGAACAAACACGATTAATTTCAACATCAAAATGAGATGACCTGGACCTTCTTATGCTGAGAGATCCCTAAGTCAAATGGAAACAAAGAGTAGGTACTAAATAAACTATGTAAAGCTCAGACGGGTAGGTACTACCAGGTGAGTCAACTTTTTCTAGTATTTTTCTATTAAATTAATTATCTTATAAAAATAGCATTTTGAACGCCTGAAATCTAAAAATTCACAGGTACTGAAATCTAAAAATTCCTAGTGCAAAACATTTCTGCACATACGAGTCGCAGTAGCTAGTATTTTTTATATCTATACGTAATTGATGTTACAGGTACTGAAATTAATTAATTGATGGGAAAGCGATTTTAAATTGTGGCCATAAAAATCCAGGCTTACTTGACCAGACACTGAGAAGTCGTCTAGCCAGATGTCTAGAAGTGATCTTGAGGAGAGTGAGTTTGAGGAGTTCTGTTTGATAAGAAACTAGTTCTGCAACCGAGGAGACACCGTTAACATCAATAAAATGCATAGTGAAGAAATTCATTAGGTACTTATTTTTATTAATCTTTTTTCTTGCGACCATATTATTTTTTCTGAATATTGCATTTTTCTCCTTGGCATCTTTTTAATTTTACAAGCCTCTAGTGTTTTTAACTTTTTAGGTTCATAAATATAATTCTATTTAATTTTCATATTGTTGCACCGCACTGCAAAATTTCTGCGGCGTGCTCAATGTGGACAGGCCCTTAACGGTGATGTAGGAATATTAGGAGGTCATACATTGGAGTATAAGGAACAGAGTAAAATGTGTGATATTTTTTATTTTATTCGTACCAACAAATATGTATTTACAAATAATTTTTTGGTACCATTTAAAAATAAACACACGTTTTACTAAGATATATTGTATCCTAAAGGTCTTGAATCGTTATGCAAACACTGTATATTACACTAATATTATAGTCCTCCGTGGGAGAGTTCGGAGATCGGGGTTTTTTGTAATTAACATCTTATCTTCATTACAGCTGTTGCAAGATTTTAATCACATGTAGATGAACAACAAGGACTTCTTGTATTCAAATATTATCAACTACCAAAAAAGGATGGCAGGACATCAAACAAGCGATACAGAACTGTATTGATTCCATAAGTGGTAAGTCTCTTCATTTTTATTTAATTTTATGGTTCTCACCTCTGAGATTGTCAGGATTTATGGTCACACATGTACAAGTTAGGTGTGAATTTGAGTTACTGCATTGCAGCTGTCCGCAATGTATGTCCATATATCATAATATACTCATCAACTTTGTCTAGGGATAGTAGGGATACAGATGTTATTTTCATACAAACGAGGTAACTTTGAAGCCTTGGTTTTCTGCCAGGGATGTACCGTGCTGGCCATCCAGAGAGTGAATAGAGGAGATTCAGATCGCTATACACACCCAACTGATCTGATCAGCATTCTAAAAAAACCTTTGGAAGTGTCAGAGTTCTCAGTTTGAGGATCCATACATCATGCTATTTTCGCAGTTTTTTTAAACATATCCTTCAATCTTTTAGAATGCTGGTCAGATCAGTTGGGTGTGTATAGCGATCTGTATCTCCTCCATTAACTCCCTAGATAGCCATCATCAGATCACAGCACAGTACATCCCTGGCAGGAAACCAAGGTTTCAAAGTTACCTCGTTTGTATGTAAATAACACCTGTATCTCTAGACAAAGTTGATGTGTGTATAATATATCTTAAGATAAGTAATATAAATGTTTAGATATACCCACCTGGATATTTAATAATTACATCCAAACCGATTTCCATCCAGAAGTTCTACTATTTTTTTTACTTATCTGTTCCTTTCTATTTCAGATGGTAGAAACGAATGCTGCGTTGTTGCTGCGGGTAGCAGTATTATGAGATTTATGAGTATGCACATGTTATTGTAATGTAATCGGGATTTCGATTTATTTTTTCGAATGTGCTGAAAGTGTCTCAGTTTGGTTTTGTGTAACTAGTTAAGAGAAGTAAAAGTGGACCCAGAAAGTGTTGTAATTTTTTTAAATAAATAATAAGATCTCAATTTACTTGTTTTTCTTTACAATTATATTTAGGGATAATTAGGTACTCATTTGCAACACCCTAATAATGAGAAAACTGGAGTGTGTTTAGTTAAAATTTAAAAATATATACCTACTGTTGCATTTTGTCGGTGTTGTCCAAAAGAGTGTTATTATGGAGATTCCATAAAAAATATTATCAAACAGTAGTTAATGGGGCGAATACATTATCAATTTTATGGCGTGATACACGCATATCAGCGAACAATTTGAAATATTATGATAGACCAGTATCACAATAATATTGACAGTCATCCGCCCCAATTATAATAATTCATCTTGTTTTCTCTACATGATCCGTATTTGTTCTAACATATTTGTTTGTTTGCAATTGTTTTGGTATTGTGTTTGTATACTGTTTACAGTTATTTTTATCTTAGTGTTGTTACGTGCTTGTTCCATCCATAGTTGGCTTGTTTCGAGAGCTTGAATCTGTTTTTTGTACCTACATCTCTAGTCATTTATGTTTAGTTTTTGAATCTTCCTTCTCTATGATCAACAAAACATAAAAAACTTATTCAGGTTGATATTTCATCACTAGCAACAGCCACTACCTACAGTTAACTTGTTGCTTTATCTTTCTGTTATTACATGACGTGCTTGTTTCATTAACAATTTGCTTGTTGTGAGATCTTGTTTAATCTGCATTTTTATGTAAGTACTGTTATTTTCTCCACAGGTAGATTTTTTATTACCTGCCAAATTGTGTATACCTACTTACTCAGTCCATCAACCTGAACAATTTTCACAGGAGCAACTCTGAAATCACGTTGAGAAATCGGCTGTTTTATACATTTTTGTCAAGTAATGAACTTTTGTATAAAACACCCGTTTTTTTCGTGATTTTAGAGTTGTTCCCGTAACAAAAGTTGTTTAGATTAATGGTCTGAGCAAGTATACAAAATTTGGTGGGTAATAAAAATCTACCTGTGGAGAAAATAACAGTACAAAATGCAGATTCAACAAGATCTCACAACAAGCAAATTGTTAATGAAACAAGCACGTCATGTAATAACAGAAAGATAAAGCAACAAGTTAATTGTAATTAGAACAAGCACATAATGCAGATTCAACAAGTAAACATAGCAAACAACATGTTGATAGAACAAGCACGTAATGTAACAACAACAAGAAAACTTAACGTAGATTCAACCTGACGTAATGTCAAAATAACATGATAAGTAGGTTGTTGAATCAACGTGGCAAGCAGGTCAAACCTATATGCTTCAACATGTAAGAGCAACAAGATATATTTCAAGCTAACTGCTGAATCAACAAGCTTTTCATGTTGCAACAACAAGAAAACTTAACGTAGATTCAACCTGATGTAATGTCAAAATAACATGATAAGTAGGTTGTTGAATCAACGTGGCAAGCAGGTCAAAACTATATGCTTCAACATGTTAGAGCAACAAGATAAATTAACAAGCCAACTGCTGAAACAACAAGCTTGTCATGTTACATCAACTAGAAAATTTAACGTAGATTTAACCTGATGTAACGTCAAAATAACATGATAAGTTGCTTGTTGAATCAACGTGTCAATCAGGTCAAAACTAATATGCTTTAACATGTAAGAGCAACAAGATAAATTAACAAGCTAACTGCTGAATCAACAAGCTTTTCATGTTACAACAACAAGAAAACTTAACGTAGATTTAGCCTGATGTAATGTCAAAATAACATGATAAATAGCTTGTTGAATCAACGTGTCAATCAGGTTAAAACTATATGCGTCAACATGTTAGAGCAACAAGATAAATTAACAAGCTAACTGCTGAATCAACAAGCTTGTCATGTTACAACAACTAGAAAATTTAACGTAGATTCAACCTGATGTAATGTCAAAATAACATGATAAGTTGCTTGTTGAATCAACGTGGTCGATTTAACAAGTTTAAACTTGTAGCTTCAACCAAAGAGCAGATTGGCGCTATTTTAACCTGAAATAATGTTGCTGGCAGCTTGAAAACTTGTTGTTTTTTCTCTCAGTGTAGATAAAGTAAAGATACGAGAGATTTTCGATTTAGCACTTCAAAGGGAAATTGTATGACTCAACTCACTTAGTTAAAGAGATAGGCATGCAAACAAATGTCTTATGTACTTCATATTTTATGTTCAAAACCTGGTTTTGTTTGGGGATTTTTCATCAGATATTTTCCGGTATTTTTGCCAGGTTGAGGCATTGAGGTAGTCTGTTACGGGAAGACTGGGAGATTAACCGTTTGATAAAAACCGCTCACAAAGGTACACTATTTTCAAACTATCATAAAACGCATGTTTCTTCCTGTGAAAGGAATTGAGTCTTGAAAGCTAGCGTGGTTGCTCTAGCAGGGGTCTCCAAACTACGGCCCGCGGGCCAGCTCCGGCCCGCGAGCACCAGCAATCCGGCCCGCGAAAGCAGGCCGGATCGTACCAACAGTACTGTAATTTACAGTATGTTGGTATGATGAGCTAGCTAGATCCTGGCCCTTGGGACTTCGTGGAGGAGTTAGTCTGGCCCTTATGCTAAAAAGTTTGGAGACCCATCTAGCGTATCTAAGGCGCTTTCATGTCCTTAGTAATTTAACCATGATTAAGGCGGTATCCTGATCGAAAGTGGCGCCGCGGTGAATTTTATTATTATTGTAAGTAATAATTCTAATACCTATACAATTTAAAAAAAACTTAACGTGGATTTTTTAAGACCCATAGTCTGTCCCTCCAAGTCATTTCTAGAAGTAGATATCAAAACTGCTAAAAGTGGCCGTTTTTGACACGTTTGCTATCTATACTTCTGCGAATCAATACGAGGAAATGTAGTGATACTTACCTTCTAAAAATACTAGGCTTGGGCCCTAGAAATTCCACGTAAAGTTTTATTAAAATACTTTTCTATTAACTAGGTAAATACTTATTGAGGGCACCACTTTCGGTGGGGTATCCACCTTAAGTAGGTACGAATTCATTTTAAGTCTGCTTAGAAATAGTTTCAGTATCCTTATTAAAACAGTATTTCAGCTCTACAAGCAGCTACAATACAATAGGCATGATGACTATTTTTTTTATTATATGTTACATAAATTACCTCTCAAAAAAAGAAACATTGGTAAAAGAATTAATTCGCTAGCATGAAAACTGCCCGAGATATCACAGTGTGAAATGCACACAAATGGACTCGCCCAAAAACGCTCCATACTAATGGCTTCCTAGTTATGACGTCACGAATAAGTAGTTTGTATGCAACGCGTAGGAAATTTGTTTGGCAGCTATATTAAATATTGTGTTTATCAAAATAGTTTCTTAGACAAATTTGCTATACATTTTACGGACTAATTAAAGGTATCATTTATTTTAATAAATTTTATACTTTTTAAATGGACTTGTCCACCCAACTTTGAAGGGTCATAAAATTAATAATATGCAATATATAAAACCAAGAGGTATACAAGCTACTCTAAAAGTTTAATATGTTTACGATTTTTATTAGTATTTCGTTATTTTATTCATTAGTCATTATCCCTATTGTAGACAACACTAGCAGCTAGTAAAAAAAATAGAAAATCTTCAGCAGTTTTTGGTCTGCTACCTATATAAAAAAAATCCTGAGTCGTACTCACCATGAATAAAGGTTGTACTGCGGTACTTGCTCTGTAAAGTAGTGAGTGGTAGTACGAGTGTAACAGTCGGGTGAACGACCCTGGCCGCTATTAGCGCAACCACATTAGGCCCGATGCAGACTTGCTGCAGCTTGCTCTGTAAATAGATCGAAGGGAAAAAGTTTGTAAACATCACTGAATGAAATAAATTCATACCAAATGTACTTATACTTACTTTTTAAAAGATTCCTCACTTTTTTTAAATATCCTTACTTTTTTAAATATTCCTCCTGGCCGTAATTAGATTTGCATAGAAGTGTCGACTTTCTATTTACTTCGATCTAGGTATTCTATAATTCTTAAATCTTGAAATATCATAAGATTACATAATAACAATAATATTAAACGTATTTTAATTTAATTAAAATTCATCCTACAAAATTAGCTAGAAGAGCTCGGTGGCGCAGTGGTTTAGCGCCTGGCCCAGCGATTGCGGAAGTTAAGCAACGTTCGCAAGGGTCGGTCATGGGATGGGTGAACAAAAATGTATTATCTCGAGCTCCTCCGTGCTTCGGAAGGCACGTGAAGCCGTTGTTCCCGGCTGCATTTGCAGTCGTTAACACCCACCAATCCGCATTGGGCCCGCGTGGTGGGTTATGGCCCATCCTCCTTACCACCCATAAGGAAGGCCTGTGCCCCAGCAGTGGGGACATCAAAAACTAACTACAAAATTAAACGAGAATTCAGTTACAATTAAAATTGTTCAATAAATTTTAATTCACTGTGTTCGAAAATTCCAGCACAGAGTGAATTAAATTTTTGGAAAGGCATAGTAGGGGTAAAGAATTTAGTTGAAAATTAAAAAATCAATTGGCAAAGTCAGCTTTGGATAACAAAGTACAAATATAGGTAACAGATTTCTGTGCGACTGGTATGATTCTTTTTTCAAAGGTCTCTCTGTAACCTGTGACCTGTGGTCTCTGTGACCTGTAAACACCCGAAGTCGTGCGTCTGCGGTGCGCCTAAAGGTGAGCCTTTCTATAATAGCTACTACATATTTCCTTTTTGCCAAGTCATTTCGACCGCATCACTCGCGCCAGTTCTGTCGCAACCATTTCCCCCTGGCGCCTCTTGATGAACCAAAAAAACAATAAACAACTTCGTTGAAATACTGCTAAAACTAACTTGCAAAATAATAAATGGAACAGTCAAAACAAAGACAGTGTGTTGTTGTTGTTTAGAAAAGTACATAGGATTTAATTCAATGATTACAGATTATCGCTCATTGTACGCAAGGTACACATCGCATCAAACAAATGAAATTTTTAATTCCTGTACAAAGAATCTATAAAATGATGATAACAATAAATTACCTAATCAGTTTATTTTATCACGTGCTGTTTATAGTTCGGACTAAAATGAACGAGAAATAATACGAAAATCATTGCTGTGCAATATTTTAATTGACCAACAAATAAATTCATAATATATTCCAAATTGACATTAAATAAGTAATTTGCGTAATAAACTATACATTTTAACATACTTATTATTAATGGTATTCCATTTAGGTACACATTTATGCATTCATAATTACACCATAAACCTAATCAATTTAAGAAAATATAAAACTATTTACACAATTTTATACAATAATAGATAGTAACTCTCATTTCTTAATAATATTACTTAAATGAATAAAGAAAAAAGTAAGTATAAAATAATAAGTTAAAAGTGAATAAAAAATACTCGTTTATATAAATATTAGGCCTTTTAAGTAATAAATTTAATGACAATTTTTTGTAATACATAATGTTGTGATTTGCTAATGGGGCATGTACACGGGTCGATTTTCCGGACGACTTGCTAGGGAAAGTCAGTCGAATAGGGCTTTTTATCGAATCTAAATCGAACCGAATCGAAGCCGCCTAGCAAGTCAATCGGAAAATCGACCTGTGTAAATGCTCCTTATAGAGGAACTGGTATTGTAATATCTAAACTAGGATTATAGTTCTTCTAATATTGCACACAATCGATAGCAAGTTTCGAAAATAAAACTTGAGATGGATCGCACACTGCTAATCATCACATCACACTGCGTCAGACTTGACTGAAGATTGTAAGTACTTACAAAGCGATTAACTTATCAATGTACAAGAACTTCGGAGCGCTTGCGGTACAAAACGTAAAATTTTCTCTTTGCCATACATTTTTGAGTGAAGTTGCAGCGGATCAATGTCTATTTTTTATTTAATCGCATTGTACCTACGTAAAGTGCCAAGCTGTTACCCACCAATATGATATGTTGTTGATCAATTCATTTTCTACTATCATATGCATAGCGGACTGTGATTGTGGCAGTGTGATATCCGCATAAGGCTTCGCTCGCACTAAGGTCCATGGGATAATATTTTATTTTTCTAGTCAAGGCAATAATTCTTAATTGTTAAAATTCGATTGGAGTTTTACACAAAGCTAAGGTTCCCTTACCTACTGTGCTTTGGAATGTATTTTAAGTACATAGTTAAAAATAATAATTTATCCTTATTATAAATGATTTACAAATAATAACTTTATTAGTTAGTATAATGTGTGTAGGTTCCTACATAAATAGTAATGTTTTTTAAAATAATTGAGATAAGCATAGGCATTGCACATTTTAATTATGTGCCTTCGTAATATAACTACATATTTTAATTATTATAAAAAAATAAAAGAGAGCAATAATTATTACCAGTGAATAAAATATATACCTCAACAAGTGTAGTGTTTACTAAAATTCAACGATCTTAAATACTCGGACAAACAGTAAAAAAAATATTTCATTAGAAAAACTTAAGAGAGTTATTTTATTATTGGTAGTAATCATTTATAAGATCATAATGTTATTAAAAAATAATTTAAACAAAAATAATGGCAGTCTTCATTGTTAAATCTTATAAATATGTGAGGATTTCTTTACGTAGTGTTTGGTTAGTCATTTGGTTTGTCTAGATCTGTATTAAGTGTTAGATTAAGTGCTAATTTGCTATTTTGCTGTGCTGGTTTGTCCACACTTATCCACATTTAGAATAATGTTTTATATATGTGAAGACCTTTAATTGGCTGACTGTTTATATATTTTAGATATTATTTTGTTTGTCTTGCTGTTGGTTTTCCAAAGAATAAAAAATAAAATAAAATAAAATAAATAAATATAATTATGTTTCTCACTTTTACGATCAATGGTATAAAGTCAGCGGCAAAGATGTATACTATAATAAATTATTACTTTAGTGCTGTGAATGGCAGATGAGAACGTGCTTAGATAGATAGATGTGATACGGTATATAGTCGACAAATTAAAAAATAACTATATCGGGTCATTTTGAACTCACTATCCAAATTTCAAGGATGTCTCCAGTCCATGTAACTAAACAACTTTCTTTAAGAAACATTACGTGTCGAATTTTACCACAAAATTTTTGTCATCCCATACTAAATTATCACGTGATCTCTTTGATTTGTATGGATAGTCGATTTTTTTTTCATATTTGGCCATGTGTTCCTTAGAGAAAGTTGTTCAGTTTCATGAAAAACACATTTTCAAAATTTGGATGGTGAATACAAAATGCCCCTGTATAAATAAAAATTCGGAGAAGCGGGGCGCGGTAATTACTACGCCTCGATTTATTGTTCAACACATCACATACTGACGAATATAATGTGCCGATTGAGGGCGTCGCTGCGCTAAGCGGGATCCCGCCGCGGGTACACGGTGCGGGAACATAGATTGCTGGTTTTCTGACGGACAGATGCTTGCAGTGCATGAGTAAGCTCTGATCTGAGACGACCACCTTTGTTCGCTATACCGCGCGCGCGCACTAACTTATTAAAAAAAAGCACCATTTACTCGAGCACTGAAGATGCTAAACAACATGGCTGATACCGTGGTCATATTCGGTTGCTCACTGAACGCATTCACAAAAGCGGCATTATTTGTTATTTGTTATATTAATAGTTAATTTTAAGGATAAGTTAATAAATTAGTCTACACTATCGCATTAGGTTAAGAGCCTGTAATGATAGTTGTAAGTTGGATAATAAATAAAATAAAATAAAAATAAATAAAAATAAAATCTATATCGCCCCGCGGCGGTATCCCGCTTAACGCAGCGGACGCCCTTAGGGGTTCTTCAGTGCGACGCGGATGACCTACTCGGATGTCCGCGCCGGACGGTAAAATGTACTAAGCATCTACAGAGCGTTCAGTGCGACGCGGACGGTCCGCGTCGCGGAGAGTTCCGCGCGCGGAGGAGAATTCCGTCCACGCGCGGACGGTCTATGGTCTCGACGGACGGTCCGCGTCGCACTGACAATTAACTGTATAACTCGTACAGGTAAAGAAAATCTGTAAATGGCCCATATTATGTGTGAGCGTGATAGCATGTCCCACATAGTTACATGGCCACATATTATCTCTGAGCAAGATAGCATGACCGCCGGCCGCCACTTATTGATTGTTTCTTTATCTACACGGGTTATACCACTCTCAATTACGGTCCGCGTGGCACTGAACGACAAATTCGTCCGCGACGGACGCTAGCACTATTCCGCTCGCGGACGATCCGCGTCGCACTTATTCCGGCTTTACAATCCGTTCCTCCCGAGGAGATCCGATGCCTAGTACATTTTATCGTCCGTCGTGGACATCCGCGTAGGTCATCCGCGCGCGTCGCTCTGAAGAACCCATAAGGTTTTTCAGGTGCTAATGGTGCCCCCTTTAAAAATGCTTAAATTATTGTTTTTAATTATTTAAGCATTTTTAATATGGTATAAACTGGTGTGATGATGAGACAATACATAGTAGAAACTATCTAGATAAGTATATCATATAAAACAGTCGTCAAGCTTCGGAAGAAAGACGAATGATATCAAATACAAGTCGCGCAGTGAGAGCTGAGGCGCACAATAATGCTTATTTATGTACACAGGTTGTTTTATCTTTCGTTTATATAATATTTTTGTTTCTTTTCATAATTATCGAGTATAGGCGCAAAATACGTAAAAAACTCCATACAAAAATGTATGCCAGACCAGCCTCTCTATTTTCTAATTTCAAAATCTATCGCAATCGCTTTCAGAATGTAACACATTGAAGCTTCTTTTTGGCACAATCAAAAACTTACTAAAGAAATGCAGCAATGTTTCAAACGAAAACGATTGAGATAGATTTTTAAATTTGAAGAATACTTGTAAAAGTAAAACTAAAGAGTTTAACATCTATTTTAACTCGTACCGCTGCGAGCGTATGACTAACTAGCAGTCTAGCACAAACCTTTGACTGTGTGTCCACCTCAACTGTCACGGCGAGATCTATTAGGTATTAACATTATACAAAAATTACATAATTGCATTTATATTTTAAAGCTTTTCCAGTTCATAGCCAACGTGAAATTATTTTTTTTTTCTTATTTTAAAGGCTAATTTTAAGGGGTTACATGATTTCTTAAACCGCCTTTTCCCACATTTATTTTGACGGCTAAGATTTGTTTTTTATTATTTTCTTATAAAGTATACGAGGTGGTATTAATTTATTAGAATAAGAAATTCTTTTATAATAATAAAAAATACAATTAGAATTATAAAAGTATTGCTTATTAGATCTGAATGAAAGCACTAAACGTTAACGTCAATGAATTAACTTCTGTACTCTGTTAGGAAAGTCATGCTATGCAATTTATTTCAACTTACTAACATTCATATTCATATTCTTTATTTGCGTTCTTGTTGTATACATGGTGTTTACAATATAAAGTTCCAAACAAGAACCCCATAGGGGTACTGCATTGTTTTTAATAGATCACATTTGAGTGAAATATTGCTATGATGGCTTAAGTAAGAGGCCGTTTATGTTTTGCCGCTTTTTCGCTTGCACATTTTATGTTTTAAGTGCGTAATTAAAAAGGGTATGATTTTAACAATTACCTAATAATTGCATTTTCAGTGACCTAATAAATAATATTTGTTCCTAAAATAGTGTAGTAATAGATGATTTATATTTAGAGACAGTTTTGATGAATAGATGACTAATATATTTCTTGGAGATAAATATTATTATTAGGGTATTGCAAATTAGTGACACATCTAAACTTAGGTGACAGAAACTATTGTTCCCAATTAAAAATGTGTTCCGGCCACTTTTCGCAGTATAAGATTACGGTAATTTTAATATTAATTTCAGTTTCGTGTTGCTGAAATACAAAAAGTTGTCGTTTCTGGCAGTCCATTTAACTTTCAGAAACTACAACCTTTACAAAACATGAAATTCGCGAGCTAGAGAGAGCGACAAATCATATACGGCCTCTTAAACATATATAATTATGCAGTAATAACGCAGTAACGCAAAGCAGAACAAAAATAATGCGCGTAATAATCCTGTGATGTGTGGATTGATTCTATTATGTATTTTTTTTTACCGTAACGGCCTTATTAATAAACGAAGAGTGAGTTTATAATGAGTGAGTGAGCAATATTACTCCTAAATAAATAAAATATAATAAAATACCCGTAAATATTGCTGAACGATATTACGTGTGACGTCACAAAGCGTCATATTCCTAAGCGCGTGTAGACTGCACACTAGCGCTGCCATTTTAAGCAAAAAAAACTCCAATAGGTTGCGTGTCCATTGCCGCGGAGCGAGGCGGCAGAGCGGAGAAACGAGGAAATATTAACCAATAGGATTGCATAAAATCTCCGCTCCGTAATCCTATTGGTTAATATTTCCTCGTTTCTCCGCTCCGCCCCGCCTCGCTCCGCGTCAATAGTCAGGCAGCCTTAACTAAACGACAAGCTAGAAAATATTGTTTAGTTAGGGGATAAATAGTACTACCTATACAAAGCTTCGGAGTGCATTACAGTTACATAGAGATAATTCACAATTTCGTCTTTATTTAAGCACTATGATTTTTTTTCAATGGCGGTTGGTGGCGCTAGTGTTCAGACTACGCGATCTTAAAAACTAGGAGTAAACTTACTCTTCGTTTATTAATAAGGGGGTAAAAAATAATAATATAAATATTTGCTTATAGCTTTCAAAGGGGACATTTACGGCTAGGCCCAATAATCAATCCACAGATAGGGGTAGGCCTAATTCAGATAAGTAGCTATGTAACGGTTGATATTAATTTTTATTTTATTTTATTGATATTTGGGGGGGTTTACAGCTCCAATACAGCGTAGTATAGAAAAATAAAAACTAAAAACCTCCACAGGTATAAAAAAATAAAGACAGTTGCTTAGCAACTAATCAAGATTAGGCGTATCCCTATATGTGGATTGATTATTGGATCTGCGGGGCTACCGGCTAAAAACAATGAAGTTAATGTCAACTGTAATTTGACAGATGTATGTGATTCATTGCTGCTTCGTTTTGGCACAAATAAAAAAACCCAAAGAAAAGCAGCAATGTATCACATACATCTGTCAAATTGCAAGTATATGATACATTGCTGCTTCGTTTTGGCACAAATAAAAAAACCAAAGAAAAGAAGCAATGTATCACATCCATCTGTCAAATTACAGTTAACATTAACTTCATTGTTTTCAGCCGGTAGGCTCGCTGGGGGTAAATATGCGTTTCATAACATCTTGTTTTTCCATTAAATCTTAGCTTACAACCTACGATTGTATCGCCACTTACAGTGTTAGTTGTCGGTCGTTCGCTAGTGGTCCCTTACCGGCTTGCCTCCCGCGTAGTACTGCGTCGCCACTTCGTACAGTTCCCGGCGCAGTTGTTGCGCTTGCGAGCGGAGTTGTTGCTCGCGCGTGCGTATGGCTCTGTGTTGTTCTTCGCGCTCTTCCGTGTGCTGTTCCACCAACCAGCGGAGGTAGAGTTCTGAAATTAAGATAATAAGGTTAGTATATAATAGTATCCAACTAGTGGGTCGCTATCCAAAGGGGGCGGCTCCAGATAGTAAGTACTTATAAAAACCCTAAAAATCATATTTTCCAGGGATTGATAACGTTATTTTTAAATGTAACGTTATTTCTTACTTTTTTACCGTTACTTTAAACATTAACGTTATGTCAATAAATAACGTTACTTTAGATAACGTTACTTTGAAATTAACGTTATTTCAGTAAATAACGTTAATTTTAACGTTATTTCTTACTTTTTGTTACCTTTACCACAGAATAGATAATTTTTATTTATTTATTTCCCAGCATAAATAACATAATAATAGTACTAACGTACAGAAGTTGCACTCCAAAAACCGTTTAAATAAATTGCGACTCTTGCTCCGACACAATAAGGTGCAATTCAGGTCGCACAGCGCTCCATTCGCTCCAAAACATTCATTTAGTAGTTGCCTCTCTTTCTATCGCGTAGGTCTTATCTTTTCTGATGTATGAAATTTGTCCTCTCAGAGGACGCCGAGCGGTTCAGACTCGCGCGCGGAGTGACAGAGCCCTGCCGTTACTTTAAAATTAACCTTATTCCAATTAATAACGTTACTTTGTTACCGATAACTTTACCGGTACTATTGTATCGGTAAAATTTAACGCCATATTTAACGGTAATTTTACCGGTACAATAATTTTAACGTTATTTTTACTGGTAAATTTACCGATAAAATGTTTTAACGGTATTTTTAACGTTATTTTTTTTGTAACGTTATTTTTTTAACGGTATTTCAATCCCTGATATTTTCTCACGGCGGGAACGGTGCCACCGATGCGCAGTGCACTTCTTGTATTTGACTTACCTATGACATACCCTTGAGTGAAACGCACAGACGATTTGATTTTGATTATAAAGGGCTGGTTCATATAGATAGTAAGTGTATGACAGTGATGTGTGACCTTCCCAGATGACGTAGCTCATGGGCGCGACGAAGGGCCAGATGACGTTGGGCGTGGGCTCCTATAGTGGGTTGAGGTGGGGGGTAGTATAAAGGGCTGGTTCATATAGATAGTGTATGACAGTGATGACGTCACCTTCCCAGATGACGTAGCTCATGGGCGCGACGAAGGGCCAGATGACGTTGGGCGTGGGCTCCTATAGTGGGTTGAGGTGGGGGGTAGTATAAAGGGCTGGTTCATATAGATAGTGTATGACAGTGATGACGTCACCTTCCCAGATGACGTAGCTCATGGGCGCGACGGAGGGCCAGATGACGTTGGGCGTGGGCTCGTATAGTGGGTTGAGGTGGGCGGGCAGTTCGTCGGGTTGGTTCACCCACGACCAAACGCTGGTGGTTTGCCGGTGGACGCCGAGAGATTCGCGTTCTTGCTCGTTGTCGCATAGGAACGTACCTGGAAAGAGAGTTTTTGTTAACAAATTATCACTTTCGCGCGGCTGCGACATACTCGAACTGTCCCATGTAGCGGTTTCCAAATGGTGTTCTGCAAAACACTGGGGTTCCGTACGGGGCTCTCAGGGGTTCCGCGAAAATTTAAGAGTCACACCTCAGTATGGTGTGATTTCACGTAAAAAAACAATGTTTCAGTTAGTTCACTTCTTATTTGAGCTAGGGTTACGCCCAAAAACGGTAAACCAAAAAGGGTCCGTAGCCAAAAGAATTTGGAAACCGCTGGTCTAATGCAGTCTGCAGATAGCGTTGTAAGGAAACATTGCCTATACTAGAAGTTGTATGAAAATTGCTCCAGGAACTGCCTGAACTGAAAACAATATTATCTGTGAAATCGACTCACCAAATTGACTAGCATATGAGTGTTCGAACAGCGTGATAAGGACTGGCGGTACTCGAAGCTGCAGGGGAACTGCTCCAGGAACTACCTGATGCAGTCCAGGAGCAGCGTAAAGATGGGCACGGCACGCGGCGTACTGGCCGAACATTAAAATGTCTAAGATATACTCACCAAATTGACTAGCATAAGAGTGTTCGAACAGCGTTATCAGGAAGGACTGGCGGTACTCGAAGCTGCAGGGGAACTGCTCCAGGAACTGCCTGATGCAGTCCAGGAGCAGCGTAAAGGTGGGCACGGCACGCGGCGTATTGGCCAAACATTAAAATGTCTAAGATATACTCACCAAATTGACTAGCATAAGAGTGTTCGAACAGCGTTATCAGGAAGGACTGGCGGTACTCGAAGCTGCAGGGGAACTGCTCCAGGAACTGCCTGATGCAGTCCAGGAGCAGCGTAAAGGTGGGCACGGCACGCGGCGTATTGGCCAAACATTAAAATGTCTAAGATATACTCACCAAATTGACTAGCATATCAGTGTTCGAACAGCGTGATAAGGACTGGCGGTACTCGAAGCTGCAGGGGAACTGCTCCAGGAACTGCCTGATGCAGTCCAGGAGCAGCGTAAAGGTGGGCACGGCACGCGGCGTATTGGCCAAACATTAAAATGTCTAAGATATACTCACCAAATTGACTAGCATATCAGTGTTCGAACAGCGTGATAAGGACTGGCGGTACTCGAAGCTGCAGGGGAACTGCTCCAGGAACTGCCTGATGCAGTCCAGGAGCAGCGTAAAGGTGGGCACGGCACGCGGCGTATTGGCCAAACATTAAAATGTCTAAGATATACTCACCAAATTGACTAGCATATCAGTGTTCGAACAGCGTGATAAGGACTGGCGGTACTCGAAGCTGCAGGGGAACTGCTCCAGGAACTGCCTGATGCAGTCCAGGAGCAGCGTAAAGGTGGGCACGGCACGCGGCGTATTGGCCAAACATTAAAATGTCTAAGATATACTCACCAAATTGACTAGCATATCAGTGTTCGAACAGCGTGATAAGGACTGGCGGTACTCGAAGCTGCAGGGGAACTGCTCCAGGAACTACCTGATGCAGTCCAGGAGCAGCGTAAAGGTGGGCACGGCACGCGGCGTATTGGCCAAACATTAAAATGTCTAAGATATACTCACCAAATTGACTAGCATATCAGTGTTCGAACAGCGTGATAAGGACTGGCGGTACTCGAAGCTGCAGGGGAACTGCTCCAGGAACTGCCTGATGCAGTCCAGGAGCAGCGTAAAGGTGGGCACGGCACGCGGCGTATTGGCCAAACATTAAAATGTCTAAGATATACTCACCAAATTGACTAGCATATCAGTGTTCGAACAGCGTGATAAGGACTGGCGGTACTCGAAGCTGCAGGGGAACTGCTCCAGGAACTGCCTGATGCAGTCCAGGAGCAGCGTAAAGGTGGGCACGGCACGCGGCGTATTGGCCAAACATTAAAATGTCTAAGATATACTCACCAAATTGACTAGCATATCAGTGTTCGAACAGCGTGATAAGGACTGGCGGTACTCGAAGCTGCAGGGGAACTGCTCCAGGAACTGCCTGATGCAGTCCAGGAGCAGCGTAAAGGTGGGCACGGCACGCGGCGTATTGGCCAAACATTAAAATGTCTAAGATATACTCACCAAATTGACTAGCATATCAGTGTTCGAACAGCGTGATAAGGACTGGCGGTACTCGAAGCTGCAGGGGAACTGCTCCAGGAACTGCCTGATGCAGTCCAGGAGCAGCGTAAAGGTGGGCACGGCACGCGGCGTATTGGCCAAACATTAAAATGTCTAAGATATACTCACCAAATTGACTAGCATATCAGTGTTCGAACAGCGTGATAAGGACTGGCGGTACTCGAAGCTGCAGGGGAACTGCTCCAGGAACTACCTGATGCAGTCCAGGAGCAGCGTAAAGATGGGCACGGCACGCGGCGTACTGGCCGAACATTAAAATGTCTAAGATATACTCACCAAATTGACTAGCATAAGAGTGTTCGAACAGCGTTATCAGGAAGGACTGGCGGTACTCGAAGCTGCAGGGGAACTGCTCCAGGAACTGCCTGATGCAGTCCAGGAACAATGTAAAGGTGGGCGCGGCGCGCGGCTGCGGGGCGGAGTACGGGCCGCAGCGGTGGCGCGCGCCGAACGGGTGCCCCGCCTGCAGCCACTCGCGCTCTATCAGCGCTTGGAACCTGATAATATTTTATGCATAATGCTTACTAAAGAAATGTACTGTTGTGGTTTCTTTCAAACGCTGACGTCGACGTATGAAATGATTCAACCGATGATGCGTTAGTACATCAGACAATATGCCCACCGTATCTTCCGTCACGTCACGTTAATGGTGTCTATTCGGTTGGCACGACTAACTAAATTGATAGGACTACTTATTTCTAGCATCATGTTCTTGTCTTTTCGATACAGAAAGGAAAGGATGGAATACTAAATTTAGGTTAGTCTTGTCAATTTTGTTAAGTCGTTGTCAACCAAATCGACACCATTAATGGCTATTCATTTTAGGAGTCTTTCCATATCTGACCAGAAGATGCGGTGGGTATATTGTCTGGTGTACTAACGCATCATCAGTTGAGTCATTTCATACGTCGACGTCAGCTTTACTTATTCCAAGTCAGAAAACTTTATCAGCTTTAGAGCGACGGCAACCAGTACAGATGTCTTTTAAGATTATGTATTGAGCTGTTGAGTAGGTATTGAAAATAAAATAAAATTACTCTGTGAAGAATTTCAAGCCGAATATAAAAAAATATCCATTTTTTAGGGAAGATAAAAAGCAACCTACAGGCGTGAGCTGCGTAAAGTACGCCAGTCAACTAAAACGGGTTCATCAACAAATTATGTGTAGGTATTTCAACTTTTCTTCGTTTCGTTGACCTCGTAACCCACAACTTACCATATTGCTGGTCTAATACAAACTGATGAGTCTGTGTAGGCAACACATGCCCGTACAAACTGCCCGTGGGCATGTCCCTCTAGTGAATTCCCCGCTTTAGTGCCCCCCCGGAGAAAAATGTGATGTGTGTAGCAGGGGCGTGCATTGGTTTTCAAGCTAGGTAGGCACTCTAGATCTAAACAGTTGTAATTAAGCTCTTATCTTTTAAAATTGATACTATTAGTAGGTAATAAGGATGTTAAATTGTTTACCAACCACTTTTATATTGCCTTTTCTTCACGTTGTAAACTTATGTTATGTAAAGTTGCTTCCTAGGTATAAATGATCCATTAGCGACCAAAAGCGGCCATTACTTTTTCTATGAACGAAAACTGTGCGAAAGGATACGTAATTTTTGTAAACAAATCGAATTCTCACCACAATCGGCACACTCTACTAATTTCTCCATTATTTAATTAGGTAATATTTTAATCACAAAACACAGCAATTTCTTTTTGTTTTCACAGAAAAAACACTAAATAGTACCTACACAAAAACAAAATTAACAAAACAAAAAAAATATACAAAAAAAATATAATATAAGTTATTGCTTTCTCTGCAGAAACTAACGGAACTAAAAACAAACAAAATATGACAACCGCATTGCTTGCATCTTTATTTCCGAAAACAAACATTCTATTAAGCGCGGGTATCCACACTCTTAGGACAAAGTAACAAGGTTGAAACTTGTTAAATTCACCCGCACTCGTAAGATAATAAAACTCGGACTGGGAGCGAGCGGTTTATGCATAGGAGCGAGTAAGACAAATAATGTCGTCGTCGGCTTCTCGGTAAAATTCGTTCGGCCGCGGCCGCCCGGCGCCCGAGGTAGCCCGAGTAAGCATGATTACCTAGCGCTGTTATATTGCGAAGGTCATGTTTTAGAACCTTACACGTACAAAGAGCGCACTTTTTTCTGTGGTCGTATAACTTTTACCGAAAATTTTTAAATGAGTTTTGTATGAAACGCTCCTTGCTTCGAATATGCATTCTGGAGACTGCTTACCCCACCGTAGCGCGTGGTAGGAATGATGCGCAAGGAAAATTTGCTTACTATCTGAGTGTTCAATAGAAATTTGGTTATTATAGAATATTAACGGAACCAAATAATTATTTTTTACTTTAACACTAGTGACTAGTGGTATCTATATTTATTAGGTTCGTCATGAGGTAAGCACTGCCTAACTGCCTATATGGTATGCACGCCACTGGTGTGTATGTAGACGGACAAACTAGGGTAGTGATCGACGGACGAGCTTCCCCGAACCGTTTAATTGCCCCCCCGGAGAATTTCGTCTGAAAAAAACACTGCGCCGGACTGTATTGAGCTTGCTAAGATGATTTATTTTCTGTTTGTCCGTCCGCGTTACAAAAATGATGATGCGACGCGACCTGGTTAGTCTATGGGTGCCTGCATAACAAAGCAGGTTACAGGTCGGTACTGGTCGGTACAGGTCAGTACCGATCGGTAAGGGTAAAGTTAGCCCCATACTTTTCTATTGGAGGCCGCAAAAAGAAAACAGGCTGAAACTTGTATGTCGGTACCGGTTTGCACACGCATCTGTGGCGCAAACCGGTAGCGACATATCAGCCCCCCTAGCCAAAGTAACATTGGCAAATTTTCGTTATCGCTTCGTTTTCGAAACATGTATGGATTTGACGTTTTAAAATTCGATTGTTAACGAAACCTTATGTCAATCCCATACATGTTTCGAAAGCGAAGCGATAACGAAGATTTGCCAATGTTACTTTGGCTAGGCCCTCTTGACCGGAAAACCCGTATCCATGTTTGCACCTATATAGGTGCAACAATATTGTTGTGCAATAGCACCATAGGTTGCAAACATAAAGGATATATCCGTCGATTCACTAGATAAGTACTTATGTTTTTATAGACTTTTTATGCATTATTCATTTTCTTGAAATAGTTAAAATCCATCTCGCAAAGAATATAAGAAGAAACTTACCCTCTAATAGTTCTGCAGTCAGGGTTTAGTATGATCTGAACCAACGACGACACCACCAAAGTTGCGTCTTCGCCTTTTTTGCCGTGTATTAGGACTGGTTCTGCTTTCTGTGAAATAAAACACCTTTTTGTGGATTTCACTCGCGTAAAGATATTCAATTCGCTACACTTTTTAAAATAAAAATAGCTTATTTATCACTTAGCACTCTTACGCACTGGCGGTTGACCGCGCGGCTAGCCGATTTTCCATTTCAATATGCAACCACTCGCGATCGTACGCACATGCGGTTAAGTAACCATCAGTTTTTTTATTTCACTACTTATTTTTTTTTACAATAGCGAATACGCTACACTTACAGAACTATCATCATCATCAGCCATTTTTAATGTCCCCACTGCTGGTGCTGGGGCGCAGGCCTTCCTTATGGGTGGATAAGGAGGATGGGCCATAACCCACCACGCGGGCCCAATGCGGATTGGTTGACGACTGCAAATTCACCCGGGACCAACGGCTTAACGTGCCTTCCGAAGCACGGAGGAGCTCAAGATAATAACTTTTTGTTCACCCATCCCATGACCGACCTTTGCGAAAGTTGCTTAAGGCGAGGCCAGTTCACGAAATTTACTCTTTCACTATGTCTTTAGAATAAGGTTGAATATTGCATAGCATTAATTGACGCTTCACCAGAAATTTGACGAATTTTAGTACATTTTTATTGATTTCTGAAATACTGGATCATTTATTAAAAATGTACTCGGTTATTGTGTTAGATCGATAAAAAAAGCTATCCTTTTTGCATAAAACATCATATCACTGTCGTTGAAAATTACGAAATCTGACGATTTGAATTTTGTTTTTATAAGTTTTTATGGTGTTATTCAGGATTTTTTTACAGAGTTACCATGCCATTTTTCAATATTCTGTTCGGTTACTTTGCTTTTTTGTTTCTTTTTCAGTCTACAGTAATTTTTGTGAAGTAAAATTTTGCATCAGTTCTTCACATTGGAAGTTGAAAAATCAGACTTTTCATCAGATCGTGAACTGGCCTCGCCATAACCTCCGCAATCGCTGGGCCAGGCGCTTACCCACTGCACCACCGAGCTCCTACAACACTATAACATAAAATAACTCACTTGATGAATGTGCTGGGCGACGATGCACGCAGTATGTAATGAGTTCCTGACGCTCTCCGGCCAGCCGCACGATTCTAGTTTAGATATCCATTTGTCACTTGAAATCTCGCGGTCGTTGCAAGCTGAAAGTTTTATTACCATTAAAACTCTTACAAACAACAATCCATTTGATTTTATTTAGTCAGTGACAAGCAAAGCGGCGGAGCGGAGAAACGAAAAAATCTTAACCATTAAGATTGGGTTCACTACACCATTTCGAAATATATCTTATCGAAATACAATTCATCGATGACACCTCGTCGACTGTCTAATACGTCTAATGTTTATATCATCGATTGCTCAACATTTCGAAGTACATTTGATCGATGCTACATTTCATCGAAATACTTTCCACCTACGGTAATATTAATCGAAAGACAATTGATCTAATAATAAATAAAAACCAATTTGATCGAATGCACATACGGTACATTTCAGCAAAACAATCAAGTATACATATTTTAATCTACCCGCCCTGTTCATTATTAATATTGGAACATTATTTTCATGTCTTATTTAAATTGTAATTCGATGAGATGTATTTCGAAATAGCGTATTTCGATTATTTAAGCCATCGACTAAAGAAAATTCGATGAAATGAACAATCGCAGTAATAACATTCGTGTAATTAAGGCATCGTTTAAATAAGTAATCGACGAGGTGTCATCGATGAATTGTATTTCGATGAGATATATTTCGAAATGGTGTAGTGAACCCATTAAGATTGCATAAAATCTCCGCTCCGTAATTCTATTGGTTAATATTTCCTCGTTTCTCCGCTCCGCCCCCGCCTCGCTCCGCGTCAATGGACAGGCAGCCTTAAGGATGGATGCTCTCTAAGCCCGTATTTTGATGCGTTCCACAAGAACTCCACTCCACAAGATCGAATATTGAACGCAGTCTGTAATATCTCTACATAATAATGTTCTTTCGTATTAACAAAAAGAAAAAAAGAAATTGTTAAAGTGGATCACAATGAAGTGGTTTAGCGTGCTCGCAGACTACAGACTGTACAACTGTCGGCCGATAGTTGGAATCAGTATGAAGAAGTATGCAAGTGCGCACACTACAACGATATGGTATCGGCCGATTCTTCATACAAAACCAACTATATCGGCCGACAGTTTGGTCTGTAGTCTGCGGGCACGCTTATACGATATAACACTTAGTTACCAGCCTCTGATTACGTTACTCTGTTGCTAACAATTTTCGATTGAAACTGCAGTAACATTGCTGCTTAAGAGGATTGTCAACCACGTTGTCTCCATACAAACGGCGATAACGTTTCCCACCCTCTAAACCTTAACCTACAGCAATGAATTTTTGGTGTATTTTTGAAATGCCTAAAATCTAGGGCTGTACGTTTTGATTTTTAAAATATTCATTGTAGATTTGAAAATATTGGCACTTCTGTGTTTTGTATGAAATCACTAAAATGCAAATATTTCGAAATCTATTATAGATATTTAAAAAATCAAAACGTACAGCCCTAGTATTTAAGCATTTCAAAAAAATACCAAAAATTAATTACTGTAGGTTAAGGTTTAGAGGGTGGGAAACGTTATCGCCGTTTGTATGGAGACCACGTGGTTGACAATCCTCTTAAAGTAAGATAGTTGTCACATTGGTTCTTATTAAAGCAGTAACTGGGATTTCTGTCAAAGTTGATTGCAACAAAGTTACAAAATCACTGGGCAGGGGATAAAGCTAAAAACTCAACACACTTCAGATTACTGTTAGAACACATTACCTTCAATAAATTTAGAGTAACTCTCGAGCAGTTGTTGCTGATTGTCCACATCATCCATTGATCTATTGTAGATTTTCCACTGTGAGTAGTTAGCGTTGCTTTCTGTGCCACCTCCTGCAAATAAAAATGATATTGTGTAATAATTACATACTTAATTTATTATTAAAATATATTCCCACCCACATCATCCACGGCGGACGAAATTCGAAATAAAATAAATCAAAAACAAAATCGAGTGAAAGGGAGAGAGAGAATCCGTGTTATTACAAAAGATTTTTAAACACTGTTTAACTAAACACATGTTTAAATGTGATGCTGTCTCTGTCAAACAATATTGACAAAAAAGTTACAGCATCACATTTAAACAGGTGTTTATTTAAACAGGTGTTTAGTTAAACAGTGTTTAAAAAGCTTTTGTAATAACACGGAATATGTTTAAAGTCACGCAATGAGATATTTATGAGTCAGTGAAAGTGGAGGGGTGATTGTGTAAGTAAAAAACTCGCGGAAAAAAACGTAATCAACCCCTTCAACTTGGCCCAAAACTGGTTCTGTGACTTGTAGGTATAGATTCTAAGGGCAACAGCGTCGCTTAACTAATTAATACCACCAGTATCATCCATTAGAGTTCGCACCTTTATTCTGCTGCTGCGATATAGAGTTGGAGCTGTGCAGGTCGTATATGACGCCCTTGGTGCCGACGGCCACTACTGCGTTGAGGATGGCCTCGTCCGGCAGCGACGATGCTACGACCCATATATGGCTAATGCACATTAATACCACCAGTATCACCAATTAGAGTTCGCACCTTTATTCTGCTGCTGCGATATAGAGTTGGAGCTGCGCAGGTCGTATATGACGCCCTTGGTGCCGACGGCCACTACTGCGTTGAGGATGGCCTCGTCCGGCAGCGATGATGCTACGACCCATATATGGCTAATGCACATTAATACCACCAGTATCACCAATTAGAGTTCGCACCTTTATTCTGCTGCTGCGATATAGAGTTGGAGCTGCGCAGGTCGTATATGACGCCCTTGGTGCCGACGGCCACTACTGCGTTGAGGATGGCCTCGTCCGGCAGCGACGATGCTACGACCCATATATGGCTAATGCACATTAATACCACCAGTATCACCAATTAGAGTTCGCACCTTTATTCTGCTGCTGCGATATAGAGTTGGAGCTGCGCAGGTCGTATATGACGCCCTTGGTGCCGATCGCCACTACTGCGTTGAGGATGGCCTCGTCCGGCAGCGACGATGCTACGAACCATATATGACTAATGCACATTAATACCACCAGTATCACCAATTAAAGTTCGCACCTTTATTCTGCTGCTGCGATATAGTTGGAGCTGCGCAGGTCGTATATGACGCCCTTGGTGCCGACGGCCACTACTGCGTTGAGGATGGCCTCGTCCGGCAGCGATGATGCTACGACCCATATATGGCTAATGCACATTAATACCACCAGTATCACCAATTAGAGTTCGCACCTTTATTCTGCTGCTGCGATATAGAGTTGGAGCTGCGCAGGTCGTATATGACGCCCTTGGTGCCAATCGCCACTACTGCGTTGAGGATGGCCTCGTCCGGCAGCGATGATGCTACGACCCATATATGGCTAATGCACATTAATACCACCAGTATCACCAATTAGAGTTCGCACCTTTATTCTGCTGCTGCGATATAGAGTTGGAGCTGCGCAGGTCGTATATGACGCCCTTGGTGCCAATCGCCACTACTGCGTTGAGGATGGCCTCGTCCGGCCGGCAGCGTCGATGCTTCGGCCCGTATAGTGGTTGACCAGCGCGCATTAACACTGCCTGTGACATTTCAATATGAGCAAGTATTGTATTAATCAGATTAGGAACACAGGTTTTTAACGCGTTTTTAAACTAAACATAGGTGTTGGACACCTACCTTATCCCGACGTTTCGACCGAGTTGCATCGGCCGTGGTCACGGGCTGAAACGTCGGGATAAGGTAGGTGTCCAACACCTATGTATAGTTTAAAAACGCGTTAAAAACCTGTGTTCCTAATCTAATAAAATGCAACGCGAAAGTTTAAAAGTATATTGTATAATCATTTTTATTTCGGACTTTATACAACATGTAACAGAATAATGGCACAACCAGAATATGGTAGATAGGGACCATCAAACTGAACAACTTTTACTATGGGACCAACTCTGAAATCGCGAAAAAAAACAACTGTTTCATACATTTTCATATTTTCGATATTGATTTTTGTATGAAACAGCAGATTTTTTTTCACGATTTCAGAGTTGATCCCATAGTAAAAGTGTTCAGTTTGATGGTCCCTATAGCTACCATATTCTGATTATGCCATTAATTCTGTTATGTTTAACACATTGTACATTGTGTATTGTAGGTTTAATTAATGGGTATTCTAATGAATTGCATTGCAACTGTGATATGATTCCTAATCTTGCAATGATAGTAGATTTTTTTGATTGAATTTTGTAATAAAAGTTTTGTAAAATGAAACCTTATAGGAATGCCATTATGAATAAAATTATCGCTGAAAGATAGTACAAATAATTGTGACCATTATTACCCCATTGTTATGCCGATAAGCCAATACGGGGAACCTTCCACCCTGGCGGAATGTAGCAGCAGCAGCTAAAGTCTCGTCATCTACACTCTTGGGCACCACCACAGCTTTCCCGTAGCTGCTGCACACAGCATAGTTTTGGTTTACCCTGGATACTCGCCATTCTTCTGACGCTAATACTTTTGTGAATTCCCCCTCTATACTGAAATTGAAATAAGATGAACTTTAAATTTAAGTTTGATTTGTCATTTTAACAGCATAATGTAGGGGTTCTTTGATGCATACAAACGCAGAGTATATATATATATATGCAGCGCATGCTTGACGTATGTACAAATGCGCAGACCGTTTGTGCGCAACTAACAACCCAGCTTGCTATATTTGAATATTAACCAATTTGCAACATGTACGGTGCGTTTATACCACGTTTATACGCGTCAAAGAACCCCTACCCGTCATATGTAATTAAGGCGCTGTAGGTAGTGAAACTAGCGCCGCCACAACATTTATTTTTATAACTCGGAAACCAAGTCAATATTTAAAAAAAGCTCATGTAATAATTTTAAAAATTGTCTCTAATATTTTTTGAATAACTCTTCAACAGTTTTCATTCTTTCTGTAAGTTTAAAATCCATTTTAGCTCAAAGTGGCCACTTTTGGCAATTATTGATTTTAAAACTTACAGAATGATAACTGTTGAAGAGTTATTCAAAAAATATTAGAGAAAATTTAAGAGATTATTACATGAGCTTTTTAAAATATTGACTAGGTTTACGAGTAATAAAAATAATTGTAGTGGCGGCGCTAGTTTCACTACCACCGCGCCTTAATGGTTCTACAGTTGTAGGGCTCAGGTAGCGACTTTTATTTTATCCTACTAATATTTTAAATGTGAAAGTTTTGATGTTTGTTACTCAATCACACAAAAACGGCTGAACGGATTTGGATGAAAGGCACGGATACTTAATAGCTTGGATTAAAAACTAAAACATAGGATACTTTTTATCCCAGTCAAAGGTTCCCTACGGATTTTCCCAATGTCCACGCGAACCAAACGCGGGCGGTAGCTAAGAGTACTTTTATAAAACATAACAAATTTTGTTAGTTGGTTTCCACAACTCAATCTCTTCACTTGAAGCGCACTGTAAACGCATCATGTGGCCTTAAACTAAATTGTCATTTTTGCAATGTAATCTTTTACTTATGTTGGTTCACTTGCCTGTACAGTGTGTATCCATTCTCAACAATGGGGTGCATATGCCTGTAAAAGAATGGGTAGAAAAAACTTGGATCTTGGAGGCTAGATAAGTTTTCTAAAGTCTGAGCCATCTGGTTTAACTCTGTGGAGGATCCAATATCCAGCTGAAATATTTTCAAGTCTTTACATTTTAAAAATAAGGAGCCCCCTTGAGTGATACCACTGTTTGGCTTATTTTCTTTCTTCTCTATGCTATCTATGTTTTTGTGAAGAAGCTGGAAGGAAAAAACTACTTTAGCATTTATGACAGTAGCTTATGGCTTACGGCCAGGCCCAATAATCAATCCACAGATAGAGGTAGGCCTAATCAAGATTAGTTGCTATGTATCAGTTAATATAATCAAAAATTAACGACAGTTGCTTAGCAACTAATCTGTATTAGGTGAATACCTATCTGTTTATTAATTATTAGATCTGGGGGTGAATTAGGTTGTACAGGAAAACCTGCAATTTTTTATTTTAATAAATTAAAAGAAACTGATAACATTACAAGCTCAAGACAAGTAGGTATAGAAAAGCAGTTTTAGTATGAAAAGCAATTTTGCTTTTTTTTTTAAGGTTTTAACCTTCTTCAGAAATCTTAACAAACCAGTTCTTAATAAAAAAGGCAAGAAATAATGTTCAAATCAATAAATTTTAAAAAAGTCTATTAAAGGCAGGTGTTTAATCATTTAATACAGTCGGGTTAAATAACGTGTCTCCTTTATCTGAAATTATCTGCAACGTTTATACCAAATTCTGTTATGGTTTTGGATAGATTTTGATTTTAGATATCCGATATTGTAATTTGGGTGTTGTCACTACTTTTTTGGGTGAAATTGAAAATTAATTTTAAAAAAAGTATCCATTTCTTATCTCCCAAACTTTTAGAGGGTAGGGGCTCATATAGTAGGGGGACACCTCTCCTCTCCCTCCCACCCAAATTCGAGGCCAACTAATGGAAAGAAGAACCTTAATGTAATATGTGAGTATCCTATTTGGTATTCTGTGCTTAGTATATTATCAAATGTGATTGTTTTTAAGGTTTTAAATTTAGCCGCCGATAGTACTTTTAGTTTTGATTCCTGTATAACAATCATTACAATGAATGATATAAAAATGGAAGCATTACATTGCTATGGAATCTAATTCTAAATCTATAAGGTGACTTACGTCTTGGAACACGTATAACATATTAAAATGAGATGCTAGAATTTTGAAATGAAATATTTTACCCATAACTCTCGGACACCTTCCTTCCTCGAGCTCAAAATAAGATGATGTCCAGTAATACATACAGTTCCATCCACGTTTTCTGTATGAGGATACTTTAAAATAACACCATCTAATTTATTTACTAAAATAAGCTCGATAAATTCCATTTCCTTTATAAAATAAGTAAAGATAATTTCGCTTTGCTTTTGGTTTTTTTTTTGTCTTTTTGACAACCAACCACCATCCGTTTGACTTGTCAACTTTTGACTTTGACATATGCCCTGGTGATTGCCAGCGTAAGCATCTTTTCACCCGTCATAGTTAAAACTTTTTTATATAATTTTAATAAACGAAATGAAAATTAAATCCTATTGTCTTTTTACTATGTCAAAAGACAACTAAAGTAAGGCCAATTTAATAAATCACATTTGATTTGATACTTTATCAAAATTCTACAACGCAACCTTGGGCCTTACTATACTATGAAAGTAGGCCATAGTATGAAAGCAGGCCATAGGCAGTCCTGTTTAAGGCCCGCTTTTGAACTGAACGGTTTCTTATTTGCTGATGGTAATATAAGCCCCCTGGGGCCTTACTAGCTTAGCCTTATTAGCTCTTATAGCAGGACTTATATTGAACGGCTTTACTTTTTCGTACCATGATCTCAACGGTTAGTATGAAAGCAGGCCTTAAGCAGTCTTTTTTACGGCCTGCTTTTGAACTGAATGGTTTCTTATTTGCTGATGGTAAGCCCCCAGATAGCTTTCTAACGGCAGGCTTTAATTAATATTATATTTTTTTTCAAAGGAACGAATTGCTTAATTTTTTTAGTTAATAATACCTACATAATTTATTGTAATAATTTCAAAAGCGGTGATTTTATGCAATCCTATTGGTTAATATTTTCCTCGTTTCTCCGATCCGCCACGCGCCGCCTCACAATACATCAATGGACAAGCACCCTTATGATTAGAATTTATAAAAAATACCCAATAAAGGTAACTCAGCATTTTGGTGTAATAAAATGCAAACACAAGTCTTATATTATTTTTTGAAATTGTTAATCTTGAAAGCGAAACTGCAATTTACTGCAATAATTTATTGTAATAAATCCAGAAGCCTGAAATTAGAACGAATCTAAGAAAGGAAGTATATTAAATAATAATTTAGGAATTAGGAGCGTAAGGAAGTAAGGAACCCTCTCTCTTCCTTCCCTGCATCTGTTCTAACTCATCACATATTTTCGTTTCCCTGTCATAATAATTATTACCCACTTATCATTTCAAGCTTCATAAACTGGCAATTCTGACAAGTTCAGTTGCGTTTAGTTCATCCATTTCATAAACGTAGTGATTATATTCTCTTTGCATTTCATCTCTAATCTTTTGACAAAATTCATACATCAAATTAAATAAAAAAAATAGAAAATAATTCATATTTTTAAGATGCTTTTAAATAAATATTATTGTAAAGAATTTTAGATGTGAAGTCTTTGTGGATATAATGAAACAAATATAATAGGCACGAACTTCACTTCGATATTTTTTTTTCGTTTATGCTAGAAGGAGGTGGAGGACTTGATGAAATTTTCAATTTTGAACCTTGCTGTCTACAAAATAAGACTTTCAAATACTACTAGAACGAGATACAAAAATCAGGTAGGCAACATTTTGCCATGTAGCCAACGAGCCAACCGAAATACATGAACGAAGTTAGCAAACATTTGCATGCGTGCGATGGCGATGTGAGAATTTTCGTTTGTGAATGACATTTTTTGACTTGCATTTTATTAGTTTATTTTGTGTCACATGAATGGTAAACTAAATCAGGATTGAAGTGCCTGAAGCGGTTTCAAGATACGAGTGTTTGCGTTTCCAACCCGCGAGCCCCGTGCGAACATCGTGAGGTAAGGCCGTGTGTGTGTGTGTTTTGTATGGATGTACTAAGAGGTTGTAGGTATGTAACTGACTAGGTATCTGAGCTTGGGTAATGACCGGTTCACTCAATATTCATCTGCCTATTGTTAGTATTATGACTGATATCCCAATTATTTTGCATCCCTTACCAATAACCATGGTGTTTATTCACAGGTGATGGAGGAGGGTACAGAAGCTCACATGGAGACAGACGTTTCCTCTACCACTGAGGATGTGTCGGAGGCCCAGGAAGTGACGGGGTCTAATGGTAATGTAGAGATGATTGTAATAGTGGAGAAGGTTACTGAAGAGGAACAATCCTCTCAGCCGGGTGATTCACAGCTTCCTGTTCCATCCAGCGAGGGCGACACAACCACAAAAGTATCACCTCATACAACCCCTACAAAATTGCAAAACATTTCTCCTGTCAAAGTAGCCGAGTCACAAAGAACACCTGTCAAGCCACAATTGGCAGAGACCCCTACCAAAAATACCCAACTAATTGAGGCAGATAAAATTTCACTTTCTCCAGATCAATCCGAAGCAGTAGTAGACTCTTCTAGTAAGACTGAGATGCAAGAAAATCCAGTTAAAACACCAGTTATCAGCAATTCCTCTCCAACCAAGTATAATGAGGTTGATATTGACATTAAAACTTCCCAGAATACCTCTCCGGTGAAGTTACCGGTATCCTCTTCTCCGGTTAAGGATCAACCTCAACAGACCACCAAGCCAAGCCCCATTAAAGAAACTCCATCTCAAGAGACAGTTAAGTCAACACCAAGCCAAGAAGAGTTGCTTGAAAACACTACTTTGAATGGAAAAATTGAAGACACTGTAAAGTCACAAGATGACCAATCAGAGAAAAGTGTCAGCTCCCAAATGGATGTTGATAAAGAAGCAACAAATGAATCAATTTCTGAAACACACTCAGAAGCATCAGAAAAAGAACACAAGGGTATAAGTAGGGAATTGAAATCACTAATTAAGTCTGCCAAAGAATCTAAGATAATAAGTGAATGTACTCAGCTGACTAGCAAAACTAGGAAGTCCAGAGCCCCACTTGATACTTCAAATGCGAGTCTCAATATTTCTGTTGAAGCAGACAAAATCCTGGATAAGAGGCGAAATAGTGATAATTCACAGAAGAGCAACTGTAGCGAGAAGTCGGATAAAGTGCCCTTAAAACGTTCAATGAGGTCTCAAAATCCAGAATTTGTCAATAAGGTAAAGCAGTTTTTGAACTCCGTAACTTCTAAGGTACAGAAGGAGTCGGATGACGGGACAGATGAGGATGTAGAAGAGACCAAAAGTAAGGAATGTAAAGTAAATCCAGTATCTAGTTCTCCTAAAAAGAAAAAAGTAGCTGAAGACATCGTAAGTATCCAGGGTATCTTCTTTTGTTTCCTTTTCTAACCTTAAAAAAAATGAAAATGTGTGGGAGGTAGTGTACATTTTCATTTTCTCTTTATTAACTCACTAATGACATGTGTAAGAAGTTTCACTACAAAATGGCTGGCCAGTTGTCATGATAAATGTCACAGTATCTATGTTAAAAAATGGTTATTGTTTTTTCATCCTCTTTCAAATATTAATTTATATTTATGAAGTGTTATTAATTTTGTATATTTTACTTAGGTTCAAGAGAAGACTAGTAAGCTGCGTACAGACCCTTATTGCTGGAGGTGCCATTGGGCCGTTGAGCAGGCACCTAATGAGAAGACCCACCCTCCCATGAATTGCACCGTATGCCCACGGGTCTACCATTACAAATGTCTGAATGGAGTGGAAAGAAACAAGATAAACACTGAAAAAAGCTGGGTATGTCCAGAATGCATGGGGGTGCTCCATGCTGAGAGCTCAGAAACTAGGTTTGTGGTTTTTACATGTCTTCTAACTATTTTTTATTATAGTTTTAAAAACTTAATCCTGGATTAAGTTTTTGTTCTATGGTAGTAGTAGTATATTGACAAGCCTGCACTCTTGGTTTTAACGAAACCTGTAATATCTACTTTATATACATACATACACTCACGCCTGTTTCCCATAGGGGTAGGCAGAGACTATGGATCGCCACCTGCTACGATCCTTACACTATATCTCCATCTTTATTCAATAATTTTAATTTATTGATTTAGTAATGATCTTAATTTTTTAAATTCATGTAAACCTTACACACAGCTAAAATTAAACTTATTGCAATAATATTCAATTTAATAATATGATTTCATGAAGAGTTTAGTAATATGCATGTTATAGGTATAATAATAAATTTGCAGTTAAATGAAAGTCTCTGTAATTGATTTGTCATACAATTAAACTATCTATTTTCAGATCACCAGCAATGAAAAAAATATCACTAGGCAAACTTCAAGAGCTTCTAAAACATGCCATGGAGAGAATGGTGGATCTGAATGGGGTAATTTATTTACATTTTATCAATTAAAATTATTTATGCATTTATGCGAATTTGGTATCGGTAGGTATCTTTCGTTGTCATAAAGATGACAACGAAAGATACCTACCGATACCAAACTTCTCGGTAATAATCTTATAGTCATCTCCCTTGAGAGAAAAAATAAAGAATACCTAATTTATTTTATCTCCTAACCTAATTTGAGTACAATTATAATGAAATGATTTTATCAATGCCATTCAATCAAAAACATCAAAATGATTGCTTAGTTAACGAATCAGTCTTTTATTTAATTTAATAAGACTGCCTGTGTCATTGTTTAAGAATGCGAATTCGTTTTCTACTTTCGATAGTTCGGTAGGTGTACATGTCGTGTATTATAATTACATTCACCATCTTGATTATTGCTGAAAAGTGTCATTATCATACAATAACTTAGGCCAGCAATTGTTTAAATCGAGTTATTCAACAAAATCTGCATGGCTACTTTCACCATTCGGCTAGTGGTATTAAACGAGCGTGGTTGGCGTGGCATGGCGTCGCGATAGGCGGCGGCGGGCGGGACTCGGCCGAATGACCTTGTTGAGTCTACTTATCTACGTAATGCGCAGTCCCGCATGCGACGCGTGACGCGCAGCGCCATCTCTTTCCCGCGTCCTCAATCAATAGCCACTCACACACCCATCTCTTTCTAGTCTAATAATAATCGCAAATGTGTATGTACGCGTATGCGTATATTTGCGCGCATGTGTGCAGCATTTTTCTTGATTCATCTTTATGTCGTACTTTTCTATTAGCAGAGTAGTATGTTATGAAGTGTACTTTCGTTTCGTATTACGATTTTTGCTTGTCAAATCATTATAATGCACATCTTTCTTATTTTTTATTAATTTTTATTTAAATGGACTTGTTATTTGAGTTTGCTTTGTATTAAATATGTTTCTCAAATATAACAGTAAATTAATAATAAATAAAAGTACTTATACAAATACCTATTAAAGTATTATTCCGAAAACTGATTAAATTTTAGCATAGAGATAGGATATAGATAGATAGGACCATGCATTGGGAAGGACAAAAAATACATTTCGTTGCGAAAATTTATTTAAAAAAAGTTTGCAAGGGTTGTAATAGGCGATAAAAATCCGTATGGGACCTTGAAAAAGGCCACGCAGCGCAGGGAAAGACGCGGGCGGCCGCTGTAACTCGTATAATATAACAAACAAACTGCAGACTAAATCCACTTCGAGCATTATACGCGTTGGCGTTGTAATACTGCTGTTACACTTAATCAGTCTAATAAACCTATTACGACCTATCTACATTGCTCCAGTAGCTAAAACTAAATTATTGCGCCAAATCTAATGCAAGTTCTTAAAAACCGGCCAAGAGCGAGTCGGACGGTCGGAAGGGTTCCGTACCATGATCCACCTATACAACATTCTTGTATGGGAGCCCTCTTAAATATTTATTTTATTCTGTTTTTAGTGTTTGTTGTTATAGCAGCAACAGAAATACATCATCTGTAAAAGGTTCAACTGTCTAGCTATCACGGTTCATGAGATACTGCCTGAAGACAGACAGGTCCCGTTTTTACCTTTTGGGTCCGGAACCCTAAAAAGCAGCACCAAACACAAGTATAATAACTGGCGCCTCGAACGATTAATGTGAATAACATAATAGTTTAAGAAAGTTAATCATCCATACAATATTAATAAATAATAATAAATAAAAATATAGTTTATTACTCAATAATTAAATTACAAATATGCATTGAGACAGCCCAATACTCGTGTTGTGTTGAGGTGATATTATAAATGCAAAAGTCACACTGTCTGTTTATTTCTTACGTTTTAACGCCTAACGAAACCATGAACCAATTTTGATGAATATTGGAAGAGAGATAGATTGGATCTTGAAAAAGAATAAAGCCTGCGTTTATTTCCAAAATTTCCATTGGCAACGAAATAACATCTCGATTAACTAAATATGTACAGAAATATAACCTATCAGTTCTTCAAACTATTTATTCTTAGCAAAAGTGGGTTATGGACACAGATAGTATAAACAAAGATTTATATTATGTTATCAACCGTACGGCTGCCCGCAATCAAAAATATATACGTGACATTCATTACTATGCACACTGCGATGCGTTTACCCGCCAACCGCTCCGGTTGCTCGGTGGGCTGCCCGAAGGACGGCCAGCCGCCGGACGGTTCCTATTCGCACTGTGCGGTTCACTTTAGGGCGACCCGTCATTGAGGCAATTGCGGGTGCTCGCAACCCGGTTGGCCGCATCCTGTAACAGCATTGCAGGATGCGGTTGCGAATGCGGCCAACCGGCTAACCAGCCGTACTGCGGGTAACCGCATAGTATAAGAGCTTACAACGTTCTTTAACCGGTTACATGTCCTATGAATCACATATACATGCGAATTTTAAGTATCGACTTAATCAAGTCCATGATATTATATAAAAGAAAAGCAAGGGCGTCGCCAGCCCATGGCCCAGGGGGGGAAGTTAATATTAAAGAGGATGAGAAAAATATGCATTGTAGGTACAGTCAACAGCACCTATTGAATTTATTCAAGTTTTGAGATGAAGAAAAGTGATTTCAAGTTTCTTGTGGTAAACATTGGGGAACGTCTGAGTGCGTCCGCTGCGTTAAGCGGGACCCGCGCGCGAGGCGACATAGATTAGAGCTTACTCATGCACTGCAAGCATCTGTCCGTCATAAAAACCAGTAATCTATATTCCCGCGCCGTGTACCCGCGGCGGGATCCCGCTTAACGCAGCGGAGGGCCTGAGTAACAAACAAATTGGCTGAATTTGATTTTTTTCGGACATTCCCAATTTGTTGTATTTTATCAATGTACCTATAACATATAACATTAGGGCCCGTATTTATAAACCGCTCTCAACGATGAAAGTTTTCTTGAGAGGCTCTTCTCTTCTTATAGGAACAGCATCTCAGGATTATTTCTCAAGATAGCTCTCAAAGAGCATCATACCTACCTGGCATACATAAACGTCCGAACCCTTTTGAAAACAGTTTATAAATATGGACCATAAGTTATTATAGGAGTTGGGTGAAGATTGTTTACCAAACAGATGAAGAAAAAACAGACTATACAATGCTGATTTTCCACTGCCCTCATTCCAGATTGAGCCTTTCCTGCAACCAGTGGACCGTACCCAGTTCCCGGACTACGACAAGTATGTAGTCCACCCCATGGATCTCGGCCTCATGAAGGAGAACACTTCCACGGGCCACTACGGCAGCACGGAGGCGTTCTTAGCCGACGCGCAGTGGATCCTACACAACAGCATTATATTCAACACATGTGAGCAGGGTTTTGGTCTGTTTAACATTTTTTTTATATTTTATTAGCTTTATGGTTGGTGTACGCTATAATCAGTCCGTGTTATTACAAAAGATTTTTAATCACTGTTTAACTAAACACCATGTTTAAATGTGATGCTGTCACTTTTTTGGCAATATATCTAGTACTTACTACAAGTTTTTTTTATGATTTGCATATCATTTGCTATCTAACTAAGGTCTAGTAAAAACATTCATGATCATGATTCCTCGAGTTATCTTTATTTTATTTATTAGGAAATTACAAAGGTCCTTAAATTAAGATATTTAAGCTAACAATGTGACAAAAACCAGTATTGGTTTGTCCGCACACTGACACTCGCCCCTTTACGCTCACATAGGTATACATTTTATATATCTATTGTCGCAATTTCGATAATATAGCTCGATTTTGTTTCAACAAGGCACCTTACAATATTGGGCGTATACGTAAAATGATTAGCGTGCATCAACCGTTAGGGTGCGTATCCATTGACGCGGAGCGAGGCGGCGGAGCGGAGAAACGAGGAAATATTAACCAATAGGATTACTTTTTAAATTTGAGATTCTTGCATTCACAATGCTATTTTTATACAATACTAAAAAATACGACTCGCACCAGATCAATACTCAGACGGGAATCGAACCCGCGACCATTGGATATCCGGTCCAATGCTCTGACCGCTGAGCTACCGAGTCATTAGTAACATCACTAGTAAATTCGACGATGTTACTAGTGACTCGGTAACTCAGCGGTCAGAGCATTGGACCGGATATCCAAAGGTCGCGGGTTCGATTCCCGTCTGAGTATTGATCTGGTGCGAGTCGTATTTTTTCTAGTATATTATTTAGTATTGTACAATAGGATTACGGTGCGGATATTTTATGCAATCCTATTGGTTAATATTTACTAGTTTCTCCGCTCCGCCGGCGCCGCCTCAATGGACAGGCACCCTTACGTAGATTTTAAGAATTAATTTTGCAGTTTAATTTCTACCTATTTATGTATTATAAATACAATAAAAAATATTATATTTCAATGTAGAATTGCGATATTATTGTAGTGTAGTGTAGACTATTTTAAGATATATAATCTTAACTTAAGTAATTTACAGTATTTAAATACTCAAATATTATTGTAATGTCTATATAAGTATAATGTAGTAGTTAGGCATCGCTTTTTGAATGCCAAAGCTTCTTCAAGACCTTTCAATTCGGCTTTATACTGAATAATGTATGGCAATTGCAGTGCAATCTAAGCTGACGGCAGCGGCGCGGCAGCTGCTGCGGTCTTGCCGCACGGAGATGGGCGAGATCGAGGCGTGCCCCGAGTGCTACGCGGCCGCGCACGCCAGGAAGCCTACCTGGTTCACTGATGTTTGCACCATGCCGCATATACTGCTGTGGGCTAAACTCAAAGGTTAGTAGATTTCTCTGTAAAGCTAGGTCTCTGATGGTGGATGCGACGTCAATTCTGCGCGTCATGTCAGATTGTAGCCTGTCCTAAGTGTTACGCGGCCGCGCACGCCAGGAAGCCTACCTGGTTCACCGATGTTTGCACCATGCCGCATATACTGCTGTGGGCTAAACTCAAAGGTTAGTACATAGATTTTCGGCCCCTTTAACATCAGGAACACGATATAAAATCGCGTGATATAACGAATTTTTCGACACTCGGCTGTCAAAATCCGTTGTCTGTTTAAAGCGATAAATCGCTATATCATATCGCGTTTCGGTGGTCATGCTAAATGCTGGCGTAGTAATTGAGGAAAAGTCTCTTCACCACTTATTTAGAAAATGAGAGTTCCTCCACAAAGCTACGTCTATGGGCGCGGTCCGCATAGCGATAATATCGATATTGTGTCCTATTCGCCGTTATTCGAAGCCTTGGTAAACAGATTGAGAATAGCGGAGCCTTCCCGTTACCGTTCAGCATCATTATTATAGGTCTATCTTACTAAATTACGTCACATCCGCATCCGTTTGACGTCATATCTCACCCCCACTATGTTCACCAGGCCGCCGCCATTGCGGGTTTCCGCGCTCATTGGCGTCCTTTTTTCGCAACCGTTCACATCTAGTCAAACGCTGTTAGCGTTCGAAATTTAAAAATTTTCCTAAGTAGGTCAAATGCTGTTAGCATTCGAATTTTAAAGTTTTCTAAAGTAGGTCAAACGCTGTTAGCGTTCGTGAAATTCTTAATTCGTAATTTAGATTTTATATTGCATATTTTTGTTAAAAATGAACATCTTACGATTTATTTTCGGTTATTAAAAATGCGTGTGCGTAGAAATTTTAAAACCATACGTAAAATCAGTGTTAGTTGGGTCCGACTCTGTGTCGTCTCCGTTTTCGTCGTCATATTCGATCGCGGAGTAGCAGAGAACGAGGGCGAGGGCATGGATCTACAGTGAATACGACGCAGGATTTGAATTGAATTGAGGTAATCTAACGCCTCGCCATAAGGTCAGTGAAATTTTTCCATATTTTATAATGGTATGATTCTACCCACGATATGTTGAAAAATATTTTCTGTTAATTCTAACATTCGTTAAATTGCCGTTTATGAGTTTTATTCGCTTTTGGCCTATGCGATCTGCTAAAAGATTATAATTTTGACAAATTTAATGCTTATGAAAATTTTTACGTCACGGAAAACATGTTTCGTAAGATTCCTATTCATTGTTGATTAGCATATTATAGTATATTGTGTTGAATGTGAGCTGAGCACACAAATCCTTGTTGTGTTCCTCAAAATATGAGAAAGTGTATGCAGCTTGAATCCTGGCGCTATCCGGCATTTCGTTCGACTCATAGTTTTACTTGACCAGTGATGAGACCATTGCGCCCTATTTTATTTCGAGATGTTGTTTAGCCGTAGTCGTTTGAAAGAGTATTCAATATTTTTTTTTTTTTTTTTTGAGAAAAGCTACTGCTTTGTGAATCTGAATAGTGATACGTAACGAGGCGCTTTGAACAAAAATAAGTATTCAGGGTTTTGCAAAAGAATGTTGCCTTTATATTGGTTTTTAATAAAAACATTTATACGTTACTATTTATACGTATATATTTATATTACATTTAAACGATATCAATGCGCAAAATTACTCGGGTTCAATTCCCAGTAAAATGAGCGTAGGTACTAATCTTGTCTGGTGTTGTGTAGAAATAAAAATGAATGCTTTATATTTGCTTTCTATGCTTTCTAAAACCATTTATTTGATTGTGATGAAACTTGAAGGACCGATTGTCCTGGCCCAATAAAATTCGTGTTTTAACCTTTGATTGAATAAATGTGTGGTATATTAAGCTTGTCGGGTACAGCTAGTTATTAATAAAACAAATTGTGGTACAATTACATTTAAAATAAATATATATTTTAAATTGCAGGCAATTCAAAAGTTTATCATAGTAATTAGATACTTTCTATTATCATTATACCCCTCGGTTCGAGCTTGTTCCGCAACTGGACCGGGGAAGGTCTATCGGCTGCTCCTGGCACCGTTGACACAAGTTTATGAAAAGTTGTATCTACATAATTTTCTATAATTAAAACATGCTGTCTACTTCCTCTATGGCAGTAATCCCCACATGTTGAGAGCTGTGTGAGTTGTAACAATATTAATATTGATTCATCCGGTCGCTTCTGAGCACCGTTGATTGGTACTTTGATATGAACTCTGGCGGTCACTCCTGATGTATACCGTTGATTAAGTATTTTACTATTTATCATAAATTCGGTCGCCCTCTGATGGGCACCGTCATTATACATATAGTTATGTAATGTCAATAAATATATTTACATTCGATAAACATTTATTATGGTTGTAACATAAATTCGGCCGGTCGCTCCGGAGCACCGTCGGTTGATGTTTTGACATAAATTATTTCGGTTGCTTTTGATGAGCACCGTCCAGGCACCGTCGATATGTACATAATGTAAATCATTTTATCTTATTATTTTATTTAATAATTCTGTATAAACACTGTCCTTAATACCTGAGGGAGAGGAACTTAAAAAGGGGATCATCCAAGATATTCCCGTATTCCAGTGGGCACCACCAATGAATGAATGAGAGAAATAAATCTTTATTTACAAAAGCTCCATGTTTTTAACAACCACTATTTGCTGCTTACAGAACAACCAGAAGGATTTTGAAAGTTTCTTTGGGGAGTTATTTATTAATATTAATTTTTATAACCGTGGGCCAGTGGCAACAAGTTATTTTGATTGAAATATTTCAATCAATATATTTTCCTGTTATTTAAAATGTGTCTTTATTAAAAATATCAAACCGGGTGCAAAGTCCGGGTGTCGCAAAGAAGGTTCACCAACAGTTGCGTTCTGGTGCTTCACTGGCCGCTGCCGTGGCACACTCGATGCGCTCGCTCAGCTCGCGCTTTATTTTGCCGTTTTGTGATCAAAAGGTCACAGTTTTAATCTAACCTATTTATTGTGTCCCTTTTGGCTACACTGTAACCAAAATAACTAGCAGATATTATGTTTTGTTTGAACATTTTATATTCATTTGTATTCTTTGAAGACTGATATTGTCTCATGAGAGCGATGACAGATCAGATATCCAAGCTCGTTTTAGTTAAGTGGTCACTGCAAGGGTTGTGCCTGTTTTACATTTTAAATTTTATGAAAATTTAAGTCTGATGATGTTGGCTTTATTACAAAGTGCATTGATAGCCGATTTGACGGGGGCGTGTAATGTGTGTGTACATAGATACATAAAGTGCTAGTTTTTATTGTACTTTGACCACGTTATTATTTACATTAATAGATATGAATTTAAAAAATCACTTTCATATGTATATGTTTTGTGATGTAAACCCTATTAAATTCGTGGGGGAATCTCGATTTTACTCAGACCTCGATTGAATCATTCTATATTTTAATTATAATCATAGCACGGTGTAGAGTACTTGTTGAATATTTCAGTAGAATATGAAAACACTTTTATTTAGCTACCATAACATGTACCATATTCTGGAAATAACTTTAAAATAATACACTTAAGCACTTTGACGTTAGTCAGTTGTTGTAAACACTGTCGCTCTGATGTTATATTGGTTGGTGTCTGCGAATGATTTACTTAAATATACTTTCCTAAGCAAGCTTTACTACCACGGGGAAGCACTGGCACACTGCTCTTGTTTATTTATCCGGGTGATGATACTTGATTTGTTAGATAACAGAGGTAATCTTTTCGGTGGATAATTCCAAAGTATTTATGTGATTTTAATTAAATAATTAAATGAAAGTATTTTAACTGTAATTATTATTACTATTATTATTGATATGCATCATTTTTGCTATATTGTTTGAAATTCAAGTTTAAAACGAATATAAAGTTGATGCTGCGTGCAGCTTTTCCGATGGCCATAGAAACCATGACATTTAGAAACTTGATTGTTTTAATATATTTTTTTTTTATATTTATTTTATAGATTGATAAAAAGAAAATATTTTATTTATTTACCTTTATTTTTGTGTACTGAAAGTAAAGACATGTTGGAATAATTAAAGACATATTTCTTTACTAAATAATTATTTCTTTCTTTGGTATGCAGTACGGTCATATTAATTTGTTCTTTTAATGCATCTTTTAATTTTATCTATTATAATCTTTACCTAGTATTTTGATTCCCAATGTTAAGATGTCATTTAATTTTGCGATGATAATTAAAAATGTGTCAGTTAGGTGTAGTAGCTACTTACCTATTTTTTTTTTTTTTTGTTTGTTTTTGTTTTGGGCTAACACAGCTGCTGTGTGCTGACCAATCGAATACTAAATGTTTTATTAAATGAAAAAATTCAAATGGCCTTGTAAATGTTAATTAACATTCGATAGCAATTTATATAACACTAGTCTGACATTAGCAACAAGATGTCGCAAACAGTGGCGCACACAGACACTTTAGCTATAGCTATTCGGCCTAAGTGTATAACACCAAAGGTAGTTAGCCTGCCTTTGGCTTAAATCAGTCTTATAACGTTTATTTTTGGGTTGGTATTTATTGAGTTCAGTTCGCAGTTTACGATTAAATTAATTCAATCAAGTATTTGATATAAAAGTAATAACTTTGTGACCGCGTTCACAAAGATTTATTTGATTATGATATCCAAATCCAGTTAAGGATTTTATAACGACTTTTTTTTTTGCAGAGCAAAAGTTCAAAGAATTGGTAAGGTTTGTATCTTGAAGTGAATTAATTGTGCAGCAACTGACATCACATTTGTTATAAAAGAATCTGCGAAGAAAACGTTGTTTTGTCCCAGATTATTTTGAAGTAGGCGTTCGACGCGGTTTAAGCAGAGATGCACTGTCAGCCAGCAGTCATATTAAACGATAACACGATTGAAATATTATGAGTTAGATAATTTATGTTAAATAATTATGAAAAAAAAAAAAAAAAAAAAATATATATATATATATATATAATAATAAGTGAATTTATTTAAAGCTGATCTGATTTGTCAACTTGTTCGAATTTATTTTAGTTTTAATTATTGCTTTTTTTGTATTATAATTTTTTCTTCCCTTTACTAATTTAAAGAAAGCTTTCTTTTGATCTAAATTAATTAATAAATTTTAAGAGAAATAAACTAGTTATGATAATTAGAGTGTCACATTGGCGTCCTGTCCCTGTTCACCAGGCGATAACAAACAATGTCTCAATCTGTTTACCAAGGCTTCGAATAACGGCGAATAGGACACAATAGGAGCGTTTTACCTACCATTAAAACGCATATTGTGTCTGAAGCCTTATTCGAAGCCTACCTTCAAGGGCTGCCTGGTATGCATTTAATGCTCAATAGTTGTAAAGTATTTTTCAGATTTTGAGACTGCAATGAGCGCGGAAACCCGCAATGGCGGCGGCCTGGTGAACATAGTGGGGGTGAGATATGACGTCAAACGGATGCGGATGTGACGTAATTTAGTAAGATAGACCTATAATAATGATGCTGAACGGTAACGGGAAGGCTCCGCTATTCTCAATCTGTTTACCAAGGCTTCGAATAAGGCTTCAGACACAATATGCGTTTTAATGGTAGGTAAAACGCTCCTATTATCGCGAATCCAAATAAATGCAGTAAGTACAATAACCTTAATATGTGTAATATATTGAGGCTATACTTAATTTGGTCGGATTCGCGCTAAAATAGCCTATCTATATATGGTGGGTGCGACGTCAAGCCTGCGCATCATTTCTTTGTTTTTTTTCTTATAAAATTACCTTGGTAGCGATTTTATTGCTACATGATCTAGAAAACTTGTGCGAGAACTAAATCTGTCCGGAGTGTTACGCGGCCGCGAGAAAGATTTATAAGACTGATGTTTGGTACCAAGCCGCGCCGCATCATTATCCTGCTGTGGGCTAAACTCAAAGGTTAGTATACTTTTCTGATAAAGTCGAGGCATGTATTTTTACCACTAATTAATTAGCGAAAAGGGAAGTACTTCCACCGAGTTAAGTTTCTGCGTTGCGGGCTACGTCACGCCTATGTGTCTCCGCTATTTGAATTCGCTATAAAACTGCTCCAACTGCTAAGCTGCTCGTTGTCTTGTCAACACGGCCGAGTCACCCCACTATTAGTAATAATTAACGCCAGGCCCTCGAGACTATATACTGCCCCCTGCGCGGAATAGCTATTACATAAACAAATGACATGTGTACACACGCATGACAGATGTGTGCGTCAGCTGCAGTCATGTCAAACTCAATCATTGGTGGGTCAAATGGATTAGCAGAAAAAGGCCCTATTCGCAAAATGCCACACGGCCTTTCTACCCGACTGCGGGTTATGTTTTTCGCGCGTATCTTGTAAGTATGTTTGTATGTATGTTTGTATGTAATATTTTTTATTACCTCATATCTTTCAAACGGCTGAACGGATTTATATGATTAAGATATCGTTAGATTTGTCTTTTCAGCCCAAGTGTTCTTAAGGTGGCGTTATAAAAAAACCAACATGGCGGCTGTACGGTGCTATTATACGTAGTGAAAAAAAATTTTTTTTTTTAGAATACTGCAATATGGGTGTCAAATAGGGATGATGACTAATGAATAAAATAACGAAATACTAATATTGAACTTTTAGAGTAGCTTGTATACCTCTTGGTTTTATATATTGCATATTATTTGTTTTATGACCCTTCAAAGTTGGGTGGATTGGGTGGTGACTTACTTACAAGATACGCGCGAAAAACATAACCCGCAGTCGGGTAATTAAAGGCAACATGTCATAATAACATGCAGTCGGAGGCATGCATAAAGAAAGTGACATTATGAATGATTGAATTATATGCCTCCGACTGCATGTTATTATGTATGACATGTTGCCTTTAATATTTATTTAATCTTGTTTCCATCTTTTCAGTCGACTTGTCTTTTTATGCAGGCGGGTTTTTTTTATAAAAGGGTTGAATTAAGGTAGAGACCCTAATTCAATTTTATAAACTTTTATAAATTAAAAATATACCTATACCTTTTATAATCGAAATATAATATACCTTTTATAAACGAAAAACAGGCAGTCTGTATAAATAATTACAAATAATTTGCTGTTAACGTTAAAGCTGGCAGGCATTTCAAAAAAAAGGCCGTGTGGCATTTTCCGAATAGGGCCTATTGCTACTAACTCGGCCAAAAGCATTATTGACCATAGAATCAGTGGGTCGCAAAACCACAAAACCTAAATTTAAAGAAAAATTAAACGCATTGTGGTAAAGTGTTACTTTTTGAATTGAAATATTATTGAGACACGCTTGCAGGCCGCATCAGAAAGACGTTTTTAAAATTGGATCGGGCCACAGTCAAACTTGTAAAGGGAGGCATCGCGGGCCGCGTGTTTGACATGGCTACTATGAGCGTACCTGTCATTTACTGCCTGCCCCCTGATTACGTAACTCTATTGCTAACAATTCTCAATTGAAATCGATTGAAACCGCAGTTACATTGCTGCTTAAAGTAGTTGTCACATTGGTTCTTACTAAAGCAGCGATGAAACTGATATTTCTGTCAGAGTTGATTTTAACTAAGTTACAAAATCGGGGGGCTGGTTGACTGCCTCGTCCTTCGATCATGTGGCCTCGTAAATTTGGTGCCAAATTGGCGGGGCTCCCCCAAGAGTGTTGCTTCTATACGTAGTAATAGTTAGTACTCTTTGATTACGTTATGATGATGCTTCCAGGTTTCCCGTACTGGCCCGCGAAGGGTATGTCCGTCAACAGCTCGGGGCTCGTGGACGTGCGCTTCTTCGGCGCGCACGACCGCGCGTGGGTGCCTGCTAAAGACTGCTTCCTGTTCTCTGAAAAGGACCCAAATAATTTCCGCACTAAACGACAAGACATTTTGGACAGCATGCAGGTAAGAAATCATATTTTTGGATATTTTTTTTTTTACAAAACTTATGCATTTTTTCTGATTCCAAAGTAAGTAGGAAACGTAGAAGCACGTAGATCACTTATATTAAAATAACAAATAAGTAATATCAGCACAAAGCACAAAAATGCAGCGAGTCAATAGAGTGTAATGGCCGACAGACAGTGTTGCCAGCCCAACAACGCTCTATTCCGAATTCGTACAGAAATCTTCTTTAACAGTAGATAAATCACTTGTGTTAAAATAGATATCAGAAGCGACAACCAACAATACAACAAACACTCATACCTGAAATACCTACTTTATATAAATCGTGTTCTAAATTTCCCAAGCCGGGGATCAAACTCGAGACCTAGACCACTAGGGTGGCGGCCAAAATAAAAAACCTGTTTTTAAGCTATCCTATTGTATGAAAGCTCGGACATCTCACCCGCACATTTAGAATTTACTGAGACAAATGTGGCGCGTACAGTGCGTGTGAAATGTGCGAACTTTCATATGATTCCATACAACGAATTCTTATGCGGCACGTACGATGCTGACAAATGTGCGATCAGCTTGATTATGATATGCTTGAGACGACTTTGACATTATTGGCAGGAAGCAGAGCAGCACATTCGCAATATATCCCGAAAATACGGCAAGTTCGTGTACCCACCTTTCAAGACGCAATTTGACCCGACAAAGCTGACTGAGCAACTCAAAATGATGGTAAGAAATTAATACATTTGACTTCATAAATTATTACCTTATTTGGGTGATTTTTCAGACGCGAATTTCTTATCAGCTGTCTATAGCAAGCTGTAGACAGCATTTAAATCAAAACCAGCTCATTTAGATTAGAGAAAAAAGTTTGAACAAAAAGGAAGGAAAATGGTGTAGTGATGCCGAACTATCGATAGTAATAAATAATAAATAAATAAATAAATCATTCATTTCCTCATAACACAATAGGTTACTTTACTTAATTCTATAACAGAGCAAAATACAAGTATGACCTGAAGTGTGAGAAGCTGGTGCCCATAATAGGAGCGTTTTACCTACCATTAAAACGCATATTGTGTCTGAAGCCTTATTCGAAGCCTTGGTAAACAGATTGAGAATAGCGGAGCCTTCCCGTTACCGTTCAGCATCATTATTATAGGTCTATCTTACTAAATTACGTAACATCCGTATCCGTGTGACGTCATATCTCACCCCACCATGTTCACCAGGCCGCCGCCATTGCGGGTTTCCGCGCTCATTGCAGTCTCAAAATCTGAAAAATACTTTACAACTATTGAGCATTAAATGCATACCAGGCAGCCCTTGAAGGTAGGCTTCGAATAAGGCTTCAGACACAATATGCGTTTTAATGGTAGGTAAAACGCTCCTATTGTGTCCTATTCGCCGTTATTCGAAGCCTTGGTAAACAGATTGAGACATTGTTTGTTATCGCCTGGTGAACAGGGACAGGACGCCAATGTGACACTCTAATTATCATAACTAGTTTATTTCTCTTAAAATTTATTAATTATTTAGATCAAAAGAAAGCTTTCTTTAAATTAGTAAAGGGAAGAAAAAATAATAATACAAAAAAGACAATAATTAAAACTAAAACAAGTTGACCAATCAGATCAGCTTTAAATAAATTCACTTATTATTATATATATATATATATATATTTTTTTTTTTTTTTTTTTTTACATAATTATTTAACATAAATTATCTAACTCATAATATTTCAATCGTGTTATCGTTTGATATATGACTGCTGGCTGACAGTGCATCTCTGCTTAAACCGCGTCGAACGCCTACTTCAAAATAATCTGGGACAAATAACGTTTTCTTCGCAGATTCTTTTATTACAAATGTGATGTCAGTTGCTGCACAATTAATTCACTTCAAGATACAAACCTTACCAATTCTTTGAGCTTTTGCTCTGCAAAAAAAAAAAAAAATCGTTATAAAATCCTTAACTGGATTTGGATATCAAAATCAAATAAATCTTTGTGAACGCGGTCACAAAGTTATTACTTTTATATCAAATACTTGATTAAATTAATTTAATCGTAAACTGCGAACTGAACTCAATAAATACCAACCCAAAAATAAACGTTATAAGACTGATTTAAGCCAAAGGTAGGCTAACTACCTTTGGTGTTATACACTTAGGCCGACTAGCTAGCTAAAGTGTCTGTGTGCGCCACTGTTTGCGACATCTTGTTGCTAATGTCAGACTAGTGTTATATAAATTGCTATCGAATGTTAATTAACATTTACAAGGCCATTTGAATTTTTTCATTTAATAAAACATTTAGTATTCGATTGGTCAGCACACAGCAGCTGTTATAGCCCAAAACAAAAACAAACAAAAAAAAAAAAAAAAATAGGTAAGTAGCCACTACACCTAACTGACACATTTTTAATTATCATCGCAAAATTAAATGACATCTTAACATTGGGAATTAAAATACTAGGTAAAGATTATAATAGATATTAATAGATAAAATTAAAAGATGCATTAAAAGAACAAATTAATATGACCGTACTGCATACCAAAGAAAGAAATATTATTTAGTAAAGAAATATGCCTTTAATTATTCCAACATGTCTTTACTTTCAGTACACAAAGATAAAGGTAAATAAATAAAATATTTTCTTTTTATCAATCTATAAAATAAATATAAAAAAAAATTATATTAAAACAATCAAGTTTCTAAATGTCATGGTTTCTATGGCCATCGGAAAAGCTGCACGCAGCATCAACTTTATATTCGTTTTAAACTTGAATTTCAAACAATATAGCAAAAATGATGCATATCAATAATAATAGTAATAATAATTACAATTAAAATACTTTCATTTAATTATTCAATTAAAATCACATAAATACTTTGGAATTATCCACCGAGAAGATTACCTCTGTTATCTAACAAATCAAGTATCATCACCCGGATAAATAAACAAGAGCAGTGTGCCAGTGCTTCCCCGTGGTAGTTAAGCTTGCTTAGGAAAGTAAAATTTTACTTAAATATTTAAGTAAATCATTCGCAGACACCAACCAACATAACATCAGAGCGACAGTGTTTACAACAACTGACTAATGTCAAAGTGCTCAAGTGTATTATTTTAAAGTTATTTCCAGAATATGGTACATGTTATGGTAGCTAAATAAAAGTGTTTTCATATTCTACTGAAATATTCAACAAGTATTCTACACCGTGCTATGATTATAATTAAAATATAGAATGATTCAATCGAGGTCTGAGTAAAATCAAGATTCCCCCACGAATTTAATAGGGTTTACATCACAAAACATATACATATGAAAGTGATTTTTTAGATTAATATATATCTATTAATTTAAATAATAACGTGGTCAAAGTATAATAAAAACTAGCACTTTATGTATCTATGTACACACACATTACACGCCCCCGTCAAATCGGCTATCAATGCACTTTGTAATAAAGCCAACATCATCAGAATTAAATTTTCATAAAATTTAAAATGTAAAACAGGCACAACCCTTGCAGTGACCACTTAACTAAAACGAGCTAGGATATCTGATCTGTCATCGGTCTCATGAGACAATATCTGTCTTCAAAGAATACAAATGAATATAAAATGTTCAAACAAAACATAATATCTGCTACAGTTATTTTGGTTACAGTGTAGCCAAAAGGGACACAATAAATAGGTTAGATTAAAACTCTGACCTTTTGATCACAAAACGGCAAAATAAAGCGCGAGCTGAGCGAGCGCATCGAGTGTGCCACGGCAGCGGCCAGTGAAGCACCAGAACGCAACTGTTGGTGAACCTTCTTTGCGACACCCGGACTTTGCACCCGGTTTGATATTTTTAATAAGGACACATTTTAAATAACAGGAAAATATATTGATTGAAATATTTCAATCAAAATAACTTGTTGCCACTGGCCCACGGTTATAAAAATTAATATTAATAAATAACTCCCCAAAGAAACTTTCAAAATCCTTCTGGTTGTTCTGTAAGCAGCAACTAGTGGTTGTTAAAAACATGGAGCTTATGTAAATAAAGATTTATTTCTACCATTCATTCATTGGTGGTACCACTAGAAGTACGGGAATATCTTGGATGATCCCCTTTTTAAGTTCCTCTCCCTCAGGGATCAAGGACAGTGTTTATACAGAATAATTAAATAAAATAATAAGATAAAATGATTTAAATTATGTACATATCGACGGTGGCTGGACGGTGCTCATCAAAAGCCACCGAAATAATTTATGTCAAAACATCAACCGACGGTGCTCCGGAGCGACCGGCCGAATTTATGTTAAAACCATAATAAATGTTTATCGAATGTAAATATATTTATTGACATTACATAACTATATGTATAATGACGGTGCCCATCAGAGGGCGACCGAATTTATGTTAAATAGTAAGATACTTAATCAACGGTATCCATCAGGAGTGACCGCCAGAGTTCATATCAAAGTATCAATCAACGGTGCTCAGAAGCGACCGGATGAATCAATATTAAAAATATTGTTACAACTCACACAGCTCTCAACATGTGGGGATTACTACCATAGAGGAAGTATACAGCAAGTTTTAATTATAGAAAATTATGTAGATACAACTTTTCATAAACTTGTGTCAACGGTGCCAGGAGCAGCCGATAGACCTTCCCCGGTCCAGTTGCGGAACAAGCTGGAACCGAGGGGTATAATGATAATAGAAAGTATCTAATTACTATGATAAACTTTTGAATTGCCTGCAATTTAAAATATATTTTTATTTTAAAACAATTACCACAATTTATTTTACTAATAACTAGCTGTACCCGACAAGCTTAATATACCACACATTTATTCAATCAAAGGTTAAAACACGAATTTTTTGGGCCAGGACAATCGGTCCTTCAAGTTTCATCACAATCAAATAAATGGTTTTGGAAAGCATAGAAAGCAAATATAAAGCATTCATTTTTATTTATACACAACACAAGACAAGATTAGTACCTACGCTCATCTTACTGGGAATTGAACCCGAGTAATTTTGCGCATTGATATCGTTTAAATGTAATATAATTATATACGTATAAATAGTAACGTATAAATGTTTTTATCAAAAACCAATATAAAGGCAACATTCTTTTGCAAAACCCTGAATACTTATTTTTGTTCAAAGCGCCTCGTTACGTATCACTATTCAGATTCACAAAGCAGTAGCTTTTCTCAAAAAAAAAAAAATTGAATACTCTTTCAAACGACTACGGCTAAACAACATCTCGAAATAAAATAGGGCGCAATGGTTAATCTCATCACTGGTCAAGTAAAACTATGAGTCGAACGAAATGCCCCAGGATTCAAGCTGCATACACTTTCTCATATTTTGAGGAACACAAAAAGGATTTGTGTGCTCAGCTCACATTCAACACAATATACTATAATATGCTTTACCAACAATGAATAGGAATCTTACGAAACATGTTTTCCGTAACGTAAAAATTTTCATAAACATTAAATTTGTCAAAATTATAACCTTTTAGCAGATCGCATAGGCCAAAAGCGAATAAAACTCATGAACTGCAATTTAACGAATGTTAGAATTAACAGAAAATATTTTTCAACATATCGTGGGTAGAATCATACCATTATAAAATATGGAAAAATTTCACTGACCTTATGGCGAGGCGTTAGATTACCTCAATTCAATTCAAATCCTGCGTCGTATTTACTGTAGATCCATGCCCTCGCCCTCGTTCTCTGCTACTCCGCGATCGAATATGACGACGAAAACGGAGACGACACAGAGTCAGACCCAACTAACACTGATTTTACGTATGGTTTTAAAATTTCTACGCACACGCATTTCTAATAACCGAAAATAAATCGTAAGATGTTCATTTTTACCAAAAATATGCAATATAAAATCTAAATTACGAATTAAGAATTTCACGAACGCTAACAGCGTTTGACCTACTTTAGAAAACTTTAAAATTCGAATGCTAACAGCATTTGACCTACTTAGGAAAATTTTTAAATTTCGAACGCTAACAGCGTTTGACTAGATGTGAACGGTTGCGAAAAAAGGACGCCAATGAGCGCGGAAACCCGCAATGGCGGCGGCCTGGTGAACATGGTGGGGTGAGATATGACGTCACACGGATACGGATGTTACGTAATTTAGTAAGATAGACCTATAATAATGATGCTGAACGGTAACGGGAAGGCTCCGCTATTCTCAATCTGTTTACCAAGGCTTCGAATAACGGCGAATAGGACACAATAGGTTTTAAAAGAAAACCGGTTACACAGGTCACCAGGCCACCCCCGCAATAGGATACAATTAATTATGTTCTTAGCTAACAGTATTTGTAGACCTATGTGAAGAGCTAGCATAGGTGGTATTAATTATTACATGTAAACTTAATAAAGAAAACTTATAGAACTAGTACAAATTAACCATAATAAAAACTTAGTAGCAGAATTTTATGGTTGTGTAAGAGTGCTTGTGTGAGTGTAAGTGTGTGTGAGTGTGTGTAATGTGAGAGTGTATGTGAGATTGTGAGCCAATTTTATTATATATGCCAATGTTACTCGATTCGAAAGGAGAAGCCAATGTTATTCAGTAAGTTTTTATTTTCTAACCTAAATTTTTTATTTTTTGTGTGTGTGTAGGTAGTACTTAATTTAGTTTTTCATTTTAGAGGAATAAGTAAATTTTCAGTCTTATGGTAGTCCTGTTCCTTTAAGTAGTTTGTGATTGTTACTTTACACCTGGCTCTGGGGAGGTGATAGATATTAAGAATCCCATTTAACTTATTATAAAGGTAGTTACCCATGAAGACAAAAAAATTGTGCGAGGTAGCTGTCCTTAGAGAAACAGTTTGACAAACGGTGTCCTTTCTACGCTTGTCCTTTAACAAATCAGGATCATAGTTCAACTGAGTGTGTTTTTTTAAGATGGTGTTCAGAATGTAGGTCTGTCTGACTGTGAGTACTTCCCACTCTCTGTAGAGGTCTACTGTAGGGTGCCGGAAAGGAAGACCAGCGGCCACTTTAAGAATAGCACGTTGTGCCCTCTCTACTTCGAGGAGATCAGTTTTTGCAACACCACCCCATACCACAATACAATACTCCAATAGTGACTGGCACAGCGCAAAATATATCGATAGGACTATTGATAGTATAGTATCGATAATATCGATTGCACAAAATGTGGTAATACTATTGATGTTTGCAATAGTATCGATACTATTACGCCTTGAGAGTCACTACGCTATCAATACTATCGACAGGTAGTATCGATACCTATCGATAGCATCAATAGCGTAGTGGCTTTCAAGACGTAATACTATCGATACTATTGCAAGACATCAATACTATTACCAGATTTGTGCTATCGATACTATCGATAGTGACCTATCGATCGGCATCACTAGAATGGTAAAAGATATTCTTGCACCTGAAACAGAAATCGCGCGAGACTAGCGATCGCGGTGGTGGTCCTCCACCATGTTATGGCGGAAGCCTTTAAATAATAAAGTACTTTCTATATTTTAGCTTTTTATTTGAAGCAAAGATGTGACACATCAACCCGCTGCAGAAGGGTGCGGTCCAAAATCTCTACAGAACAGGAAAAAAGCCGATCGTTTTACGATATTAGAAATTAATCTTTTTTATCTGCGACCCAAATAGTCCGTATATGATGTTTGTCAGTGCAATGCATCACAGTACATAGTTCGTCACTTTTTTACCCATTAAAGATAAAGAAATAAAAAAAGTTTTTTTTTAATTCCCAGATACCGTCCTACGAAGGGGAAATCCGCCCTCTTCTAAAAGATAAGCGGCCGACGGCATCTCCGAGTGTGAAGGACAAAAGTCGGTCCAACTCTAAGAGCTCGAAGGGCTCACATAACGGGTAAGTCGTTATTATTCAATGTTTGTATCGGTGAAATTATGTGAGGAGCTCGATGACGCAGTGGTTTACCGCCTGGCCCAGCGATTGCGGAGGTTATGCAACTTCCGCAAGAGTCGGTCATGGGATGGGCGACCAAAAATTTATTATCTCGAGCTCTTCCGTGCTTCGGAAGGCACGTTAAGCCGTTGGTCCCAGGTGCACATGCAGTCGTTAACACCCAACAATCCGCATTAGGCCCGCGTGGTGGGTTATGTCCCGTCCTCCTTATCCACCCATAAGGAAGACCAATGGTCCAGCAGTCCTGATGGTCAAGAGTTTTGGAATAGTTTTGCCAAATTTTCTAAATATCTTATTAGTAGACACTTAGACAGGTCCAATTAATAATGTACTCTATGGACAGGTCTAATTTATATGCTATGCTATGTGGTCATAATTATAAATACGATAAAAAAAAATATAAAGTCTTACCACGAAGACCTAAGTGCCCGTTCCAGCAGTCCGTTTTAGCCGATACGTATACGTTTGGCGATGGCGTATGTAAATGTATGGACGTGTTCACACCATAATAGTAGTTTATGGTACAAGGTTGGTAAGGAGGTTTTAAAAAACCTTAACAACCGTGTGCCTACGTTTTTCAATACATTTGCGAGAAAACATTATAGGTACTGCTGAAACTGTAATCTGTACATATAATAAAACTGTAAATTCTAAATATTTGTGCGCGAATTACGCAAAAACCGCTAAACGAATTTTGATGGATTTTTCACAATTTAGTAGATTGAGGTCCAACTTAAAATCTAAGCTATGTTTCATCAAATTCAGGTGGGTGGAACCAGGGAAACAGCTTGAACTCTCCGTAGTACTAGCTTTCATACACTAAAGGGGTCATTTTAAACTGGTTGCAATATTTTTCTACTGTCCACGCGGATGAAGTCGCGGGCGGAAGCTAGTAGAAATTAAAAAAAAACGTTCGTAAACAAAAACGCACGGCGCCGGCGTGCGGTAAAATCAACTTTCCGCACGCTGTACTACTCCGTAAACAAAAACGCACGGCGTGCGGTAAAATAGACTTTCCGCACGCTCGACTGTCATCGTAAACTTACATTTTCGAGCAACTGTATTGAAAAGTTAATATACCTGACGGAATAGAGGAACAAACATGAGCTGTCAAACGAAACCGAAATTGAATTATATTAGTGTGTGTAAAAATGATTATTTAAACGTGTTAGTGCCTATATCTTGTCACTTGTCACACGTATATAGTGCAGACGAATTGTCAAACAGTTGCGAAAAAGAGTTCTGTTACGTCAAATCACGCATTTCTTTTTATCACACGTTGTTGCTGATTAGTGACATCTCGCTTACTCAGCCCTTTGTTTCTCTATTCCGCTAGGTATTATATTAACTTTATGGTTCACACACAACATAGTATTCCGGATCCAGTAAACTCACAATCCGATGCTATTTTGTTACTGTATCCAGCCAGTAGCGGCGGATTCTTTAAAACGGTCTTGTAAATGCGGTGTATCACTTTTAAAAACTTTGGATACCCCGCCTATTGACGCAGTGTCCATGAAGGTGTCAATGGTACATTATGAGACAAGTTAGCTTAGGTTGCTTATTGCACGGCTGTGGGTTGCAGCCCGAGCCGCAGGCGAGGGCGTAACTCAGCCGAGTGTGCAATAAGCAAGAGCTCACGAGTTTCATACGACGTTTTTCAACACATTTGCGAGGAAAAAACAAAGTAACGTATCACAAAGCAACAAATATGGCAAAAACAAAATATGATAATTATGGGAAAAGGCGCGCATGTTTTTTTTTGTTTTTTTTTTCACAGGCTAACGCAAGAATTTTTTGCGAACAAAGGGGTGAGGAGCATAGAGCCTACTACTAATACTTCAAAATTATAATTTTAAGTGACAAAATGCAAATATTTTAATATTTTATAACAAAATATTGTAAATTATGAATAATTTAATTATAATAATATATTTATTTGACATAATTAAGGACTTACACATTTATTTATTCCAAAAATGTATATGAATTTTCGGCAGCATAAAACCTCTTTGTTGTCAAAAAAAATAACTGTATTACCCGGCTAAATTGGGGATGCTCTGTTTACTCGCATAGAACTTGCAGTAAGGTACTAATTTAACTTTGTAGGGTTAATTCTATTACGAACTAGTGTTTTATATATTATTGCACGCGTTTGTTATAGCTCGGTTTATGGCCCTAAAAGCGATGTATTAGGGCTCACTTTACGAGCAAGTGTGTTGAAAAATGACTTATGTTATGATGAATTAGAGCTTGAATATTTTTAGTGACACAAGCGAAAGCGAGGAACCTTCAGCCGACGCGGCAGTAACGTCACGCAAAATGGCTGACGGTGCGGTAATAGCGAGAGAAGAAGAACAGACGAGTGAAGATAAGTGAGTAACAGGAATTATCTAGAAACATGACAAGGTCTTTTTTTCTATTACCATGATTTGCCAATTTTACACTGAAAACTTGCCGCGTATATCTTTCTAACGCACCAGAAAACTTTTAAAGGGATTAGTGGGTGGAGTAAGTTAAGAATATTTATGTAAAATTGTTATAAATGCGTAATCATTGTGTCGTTGGTGTATCAATAAATAAATCAATAGGTAAATAAATAAAATTTGATTTTTTACAGGGAGAAAAAAGGAGGTAAAGCTATGGAAGTTGATTCGCCTATACCACCATCTAAGGAGGTAGTATCCAGAAAGCGTCGCCGTTCAGAAATGGAAGAGGCTGTTATTACTATAATAGGCAACAGCAAAGAGAAGAAGAAAAGGGTCGAATCAGAAGAAATCAAGGCTGACAATGCCAAACCGAAAAACAGTCAAGACGAAGCCACGAAAGAAAATACTACAGCTGTTAAAGAAAAGGATGACAAGTCACAAAATAAAGACACTGAACCGTCAAGTAGCACCAACGAAAATTTTAAACAATTGATAACAATTGATAAACAAACATTGGCACCCATCAAACTGGTGATATCGACGAAACCCAACAAACCTGTCACAGTCACAAAACCTACTAATAAAAGTGGCAAAGTTACACCTATTAAATTCAGACAATTAAAATTAGTTAAGACTATGTCAGAGGACAAAGATAAAAGTAAGGGTGATAAAGCTAAACCTAAAGATGACAAAAAGTCTCAAAAACGCAGGAATTCTAAGACTAATAAGTCGCTAAATAGTAGTAATCCAGCAAATACAAGTAAGACTGAAAAGGATTCTGAGAAAAAAGGTGAAAATAACTCTTCCACTGCTAAAGATAAAACGAAAGAGACTGAAAGTGCAAAAGAGAATAAAGAAGAAGCTAAGTCTACGACTAATAAAGTCCCTTCGAAGGTAACGGACAGTCCAAAGAGCGCCAAAGAACGAATACAGTTCGATGACGACACTAGTCTAGCGGTTATAGCTCGCGAATCAAAGACTACCAATATTGTTACGGGAATGCCAACTATAAGCTGCGTGCGAAGTTTGTCCACGACGGCACAGAAAACCGCTACAATGGTAACAAAAACTACAGCAAACACAAAATCTATAGAAATCACAATAGACACTAATTCGGACATGAGGCTGCGTACTAACAACGAACAATCCCTGGTGGGTAGAGTAGGAGTTCGGGCTTTCGCCAGAATGACGTCACCGGAACCTCAAACTAAGAAACCCAATGAAAACACAAACAAAGACGTGCAAGTCGAAATCAAAGCTGAACCGATGGATTTAGACGACGCGGATCGACATATGGAGAAAATGGACTTGATGACCGCATTTAGATTGCAACCGGTGAACACTACCACCAGTTTACGTGAAGTTCGGATTAATAAAGTGGTTGTGCCATCAGCGAGTGCTAAGAAAGGTAAGTACGTTCTTTATTATGTATGGATTTAAGGTCACATTCACATAAACAGATATAAATTTTCTTTTCTTTCAGAAATACTAGCTGTATTTTTATTCACTCTCCATATTTTAATTATGTGTTCAGTCCACGAAACTGAACAAATATCTCCAAAAAAACATGACAAAACTCTAAATACACCAAAAAATTTTGGTCATCCCTTACAAAACTGATCACGTGATCTTTTCATTTATATAGATAGTTTTATTTTACGTATTTTGTATGGATTGTCAATTTTTTACATATTTGGCCGTTTGTTTTTTAGAGAAAGTTGTTCAAATTCATGTAAAAACACACTCTTAAAACTTGGAGAGTGAATAAAAATACAGCTTTATGTCACTCTTAAAACTCAATTTACAATGACATTTTGTCATAGCTTATGTTTAAATGGGCTAATTCTGGGTTAGGTAAGGTTAGTATGGTGAACTAACCTAACCCAGAATTAGTAAATGCTCACCAGATCTTCTTGGGCGGTTTAGGATTTGGTGAGCATTTACTAATTTTAGATAACATTTTTTTAATACATACGATACCAAAGTATTAATTCCCTTTTATTATTCACTTACAGCTTCTGGTAATACAGGTGGCGCTAAACCGATCGAAGTGCGTCGCAGAGCGCGGAAAACGTTCCCGCAGCCCAAGAAAGCGGACGACGGTCGCTCGGAGCTGAACAGCAAGAACTCTATGGTGTACATCCCGATACAGCCGCCACTGACGCCTGGGCCCGTGCGCAGCGCGCGCATGACGCCCGTCGCCGTGTCCAACGGGCCCAACACCAATGTGGCCCGGGCCATCGCCGTCACTAGCACTTGTAAGTAACCTCGACCTCAGTCGTTCGGAACTGAACAGCAAGAACTCTATGGTGTACACCCCGATACAGCCGCCACTGACGCCTGGGCCCGTGCGCAGCGCGCGCATGACGCCCGTCGCCGTGTCCAACGGGCCCAACACCAATGTGGCCCGGGCCATCGCCGTCACTAGCACTTGTAAGTAACCTCGACCTCAGTCGTTCGGAACTGAACAGCAAGAACTCTATGGTGTACATCCCGATACAGCCGCCACTGACGCCTGGGCCCGTGCGCAGCGCGCGCATGACGCCCGTCGCTGTGTCCAACGGGCCCAACACCAATGTGGCCCGGGCCATCGCCGTCACTAGCACTTGTAAGTAACCTCGACCTCAGTCGTTCGGAACTGAACAGCAAGAACTCTATGGTGTACATCCCGATACAGCCGCCACTGACGATTGGGCCCGTGCGCAGCGCGCGCATGACGCCCGTCGCCGTGTCCAACGGGCCCAACACCAATGTGGCCCGGGCCATCGCCGTCACTAGCACTTGTAAGTAACCTCGACCTCAGTCGTTCGGAACTGAACAGCAAGAACTCTATGGTGTACATCCCGATACAGCCGCCACTGACGCCTGGGCCCGTGCGCAGCGCGCGCATGACGCCCGTCGCCGTGTCCAACGGGCCCAACACCAATGTGGCCCGGGCCATCGCCGTCACTAGCACTTGTAAGTAACCTCGACCTCAGTCGTTCGGAACTGAACAGCAAGAACTCTATGGTGTATGTAGGACTCCGAAACTCCTACAGGAAATACTACCGGGAATCGAACCCGGGATAGTAGTAAGCGCGGAAGCAAGCAAAGCCTAAATATTTAGCGCGATAGTAACTTGTGAAACAGGTGAGTTTAAGCAAACGCAAAATTAAACTGGAAACAAACTTTATATAAAAAGAAAACAAATTACAACAATTTATGGCAAGAAAGTTAAGCGAGCGAGAAGCGAAAGAATAATGCGTCTTGCAATGCCGGACCTCTTCTTATAAGCAGCGCGGCTGCGCCCGCGCCGAGTGGGAAAGGTAATTAGCCGACTAATGAGGTGGGCGGCGCCTCGCCCCAAGCCGGCGGGCGCGTCATCCAATAGCAGCGTGTCGCGCGCGGACATCTTGCAGCCCGGAGCGCAAACAATAGCTGTGACGTAGCATCGTACGATCCTCGTATGATTCGCGACTCTGGCGCATCTCATGAGCGGCAGCGTTTGCTGTAGCGATTTTGGTCGCTACATCACTCCCCCGCCGAGATCGTTTCTACGATCGATAGTACTCGGGAAACCGAACTCTCCGAACGCTCCTTGTAGTTTTTGTTGTTTCTTGGTCTGTAACAACAGGAGTTGGTAAGCTTGAAGGCGTCGTCCTCTGCTCGTCTGCGATGAATGCTGGCTTCAGGCGGTCAATAGAAATAGATTGAGCTCGGCCTTGCACCTCGACGTCGAAGCTTTTAGGTCCTCGTTTCAATACTCTATAGGGGCCGGCGTAAGGAGCTTGTAATGATCCGCGAGCGGGACCCTCACGAATGAAGACGTGTGTGGTTTGATGCAGGTCCTTTGGTACGTAAAAGGGGCGCGTACCATGCCATGTTGTCGGTGTTGGACTCAACCGTGCGATGTGCTGTTTGAGGCGATCGACGAAGTCGGTGATGTCGACTGGTTCCCCTGAAGTTGGCTGCAGGAACTGCCCAGGCAAGCGAAGGGGCCAAACAAACCGTTCTGTAATGAGACGCACCGTTGCCTTCGCCCCAGGGTGACTGAGACTATGTAATGTGTTGAACACCTGGCGGCGAAACTTATTGGTAATAAATGGCCTAGGATTTCCCATCGAAACGTCGCAGTAAACTTCGAAGTCTGCGCCATGAGGTCTTACTTTTTCTAATTTGAGGCTAGAATCGACTTTTAACAGCTGCATCAACTCGCTGTCATGTAACTGGTCCTCTGAAAGAGACTGGTATTCTATGGGCGCTGCCACTTCGTCGATACGGGATAAACTATCTGCGACTGTGTTTTGCTTCCCTGCCACGTAGCGTATATCGGTGCTGAATTGGCTAATGAAATCCAAATACCTGAATTGGCGTGGTGAACAGTGGTCTCTGCTGGCACTAAAGGCAAAAGTCAGTGGCTTGTGATCCGTGTAAATTGTGAATTGCCGAGCTTCCACCATATGCCGGAAGTACTTAATAGACTCGTAGATGGCTAACAACTCACGGTCGTAGGGGCTGTACTTCTTTTGTGCTGGGCTGAGTTTCCTCGAGAAGAACCCAAGAGGTTGCCAAACGTCCTCTTTTCTTTGCTGTAGCACTGCCCCTATTGCTGTGTCTGAAGCATCAGTGTGTATGGACAACTCAGCGTTAATGTCGGGATGAGCCAAAAGAGTAGCTTGTACTAGGCTAACCTTACACTTCTCGAATGCTTCCATCAACTGCGGAGAAAGGGTGATGGGCTGGGATCCTTTAGTCTTCGGACCGGTCAACAGCTCGTTCAGCGGTGCTTGTAATGATGCAGCCTTGGGCACAAATCTGCGGTAGAAGTTAATGGTACCCAAGAATCGCCTCAGCTCTTTGACCGTCTTCGGTACTGGGTACTCCTGGATCGCCTGGACCTTAGATTGCAATGGTTTCACGCCTGCTGCTGTAACTGAGTATCCCAGAAATGTTACCTGGTCTTGGCCGAACACACACTTAGATGTGTTTATAAGCACACCATATTCTGATAGGCGCTGGAAGAGCAAGCGCAGGTGCTGCTGGTGCTGGGGCTCTGATTCTGAAAAAATCAACACGTCATCAATATAACAGTAGCAAAAATCCAACCCTCTCAGCACTTCATCCATAAAACGTTGGAACGTTTGTGCAGCGTTTCGAAGCCCAAATGTCATAAATGGGAATTCGAATAATCCAAACGGGGTGGTGATGGCGGTTTTTGGGATATCGGCTTCGTTTACGCTTAGCTGGTTATAAGCCTTTAATAAGTCCACTGTTGAGAATATCTTTTTACCCGCAAGTTGATAATCAAAGTCTTGGATGTGCTTGACTGGATATCGATCGGGGATCGTGCGGGCATTCAGCGCTCTATAGTCACCGCACGGCCTCCAGCCGTCGTCCTTCTTACGCACCAAATGCAGTGGGGAAGACCATGCGCTCTCTGATCTGCGAGCTGTTCCACTCCTCAACATGTCATCGAACTCCTTCTTCGCTATGACCGTCCGTTGTGGGTCAAGGCGGCGTGGTCGGCTGGAAACAGGTGGACCTGGTGTGGTTCTAATATGATGTACGGTATTGTGCTTCGGTGCGTTGAGCTTACCAGCAGGGCGCGTGATATCAGGGTACTCCCGAATGATGTCCAGATAAACAGACTTTCCGTGCGTGGTATGTATCGACGAGATATTTTCCTTAAGAACATGACGAGTGACCTGAGCTGTAAGTGATGTAACCTGGTCTTCCAGTCTTTGGTTGCGACAGTTAACCAACAGATTATAGAAGCTCAGGAAATCGACGCCGATAATCGGTTTTGAAACATCGGCTACTGTAAATCGCCATTCGAATGCACGACGCAGGCCCAAATCTAGGGTTAAATTAACATCGCCGTAAGTATTTATTACTGTACCGTTTGCCGCAAATAGTTCATACTTGGTTTTGGTGCGCGGCCCGCTAATCCGAGAGCGAGGAAACACGCATAAATCCGAACCAGTGTCTATAAGATATTGGATTTTGGTCTTACGATCGGTAACAAAAAGGCGGCCTGTCGTCGCTGGGCAGACACTCTCGGCCACTAACGGCTGCCCTTCTCGTTTCCCGCCTTAAAAGTACACGGAGCGATGCATTTGTGTGCTCTTGGCCCAAATCGGTAGTGGTACCAACAGTGCGGGTGGCCTTCAGGTGGATATCTGGATCTAGACCTCGATCGTGATCAACTGCGATACCTGTCATTACCGTGCCTGTGTGGGTATGCTGAAGGACGAGAGCTTCGTTGCTGCCCCACTCGTATAGACTCCACTTGCCGCGTCAGTTCTGCTATTCGATCACATAAATCAGCGTAAGCAGTACCTGGCATTGTTGGTGGTGTTGCATTGGTAGTGGGTGGGACTGGGATGTTTACCTGGGCGACGCTCGGTGGCGCGATATCTTGTATATGGTCTGCCAAGTCCGCCACGGCTTCGAGGGAGCTGTCTTTCTGTAAAGCAACGATTGTCTGTAAATTAGAAGGCAATCTACTGGCCCATATGGTGCGCATAAGGTCGTTCGACACCGTCGCGCCTGCTAGGTTCTGTAGGTGACGCAAAAATTGTGATGGTTTGCGCTCACCTAATTCCTCATGCATGAGCAGTTGTTTAATCTTCCGTTCCTTAGATGTGGTCAATCGCTTAATAATCTCTGCCTTTAATTTTTCGTACTTATTTACTGCCGGCGGGGACACTATTATGTCTCTCACCTCCGCCGCATATTGATGATCTAATTGCCCAACCACATAATAAAACTTCGTTGTGTCACTAGTAATATTAGACAGAATAAACTGACCTTCAACAGTAGCAAACCACACATCAGGCTCCTCCGGCCAAAACGGCGGTACACGAACACCCACACGGTAGACATCACCCGAACTAGTGCTTGCACTTGGACCACCGCCTATGTTTCCGTTGTTAGATCTTGCACTTGGACCAACGCCTATATTTCCATTGTTATTAGTTCTTGCACTTGGACCACCGCCTATATTACCGCTTGGCTCCGATGTCGCTTCCGCATATTCCTCCTTGTCGGTCATTCTACAACGCGATTCTTCGAAAAAGGGTCACCAGTGTAGGACTCCGAAACTCCTACAGGAAATACTACCGGGAATCGAACCCGGGATAGTAGTAAGCGCGGAAGCAAGCAAAGCCTAAATATTTAGCGCGATAGTAACTTGTGAAACAGGTGAGTTTAAGCAAACGCAAAATTAAACTTGAAACAAACTTTATATAAAAAGAAAACAAATTACAACAATTTATGGCAAGAAAGTTAAGCGAGCGAGAAGCGAAAGAATAATGCGTCTTGCAATGCCGGACCTCTTCTTATAAGCAGCGCGGCTGCGCCCGCGCCGAGTGGGAAAGGTAATTAGCCGACTAATGAGGTGGGCGGCGCCTCGCCCCAAGCCGGCGGGCGCGTCATCCAATAGCAGCGTGTCGCGCGCGGACATCTTGCAGCCCGGAGCGCAAACAATAGCTGTGACGTAGCATCGTACGATCCTCGTATGATTCGCGACTCTGGCGCATCTCATGAGCGGCAGCGTTTGCTGTAGCGATTTTGGTCGCTACAGTGTACATCCCGATACAGCCGCCACTGACGATTGAGCCCGTGCGCAGCGCGCGCATGACGCCCGTCGCCGTGTCCAACGGGCCCAACACCAATGTGGCCCGGGCCATCGCCGTCACTAGCACTTGTAAGTAACCTCGACCTCAGTCGTTCGGAACTGAACAGCAAGAACTCTATGGTGTACATCCCGATACAGCCGCCGCTGACGCCTGGGCCCGTGCGCAGCGCGCGCATGACGCCCGTCGCCGTGTCCAACGGGCCCAACACCAATGTGGCCCGGGCCATCGCCGTCACTAGCACTTGTAAGTAAACTTGTCAATGAGCGCTATTCTGTCACAGCGGCGACACTCCCCTGTACGTGTGAGCTCTGGCGCCGCCGGTGACCTTGAGCTGCGTCCGGGGACTAGTTTTGTCTCTCTATTTTGTGGATTCGTGTATGTCGTTTTCATCACGCGCAAGTAGACTAACTAAACGGACGACGGCAGTAAAAACGGATCGGAATAGCAGTAAAAATACCGATCCGTTTTTTACAGGTCCCCTTTATCGGATACGTTATTATTCAGTGATGGCATATGTAGTTGTACGAGCGTGTTCACACACAACACAGTATATCGGATCCGTATGTGTACTGTATCCATAGTAAGGATACAGTACACGATATACGATAAAACGGTCCAGTAACGACGGATCCTTTAAAAACGGTCCTGTAAATACGGATCTGCTGTGTGAACGCACGGTAAGGCGTACTGTCCACGTAATCCGCACGTCATACGCACGTCATCGTCAATTGCCGATTGCTTGCATCTTTCGTAGAAACAATCAAATCTGTGTCCACGGAGCGGCAACGTCGCGTCCGCCTGGGTTGCGTTCAGAACGTTTGAGCGCCGGTTGTTTGGTTGTTTTTGAACTCGCTCTAAGGTTTGGAACGACCAAGAACTTTAAATGTCAATGTCAATACAAATTCTTCATTTTCCATTTGGAATACGAATAATTTAAACTTTTCTTTATACTAAATCAAATAAAATCCGTTTTTTGAGGATCTACCATGAATATTTAAAAAAATTAGACAACAACATCAAAAATACAAAATAATGTCAAATGACATTGACATTTTTTCTATAGACAAACGTCAGAGCGTTTTACAACCATCATTTTTGATGGTTGTTTGGTTGCAACGCTCTGTCATGTTTGGAACGACACGGTTGTGTCAACCGAACGTCACGCTCAAATGTTTTGAACACCGTTAGAGCGTTCGGTTGTGGATAGGTTGCACTCGGAGTGTAGGTTTGGAACGCGCCTCTGTCGTCTTGCGTTCGTCATGCGGTGCGCGTGACGGCATGTCACTACTCGACCGACTTGTGAGACCCAAACACCTGTTGTTTTACTAAATGGCGGCCTCGCCAGTGAATTTCGTTAATATTATTGAAGAATATCCTTGTTTATATAATAATAAATTACCAGATACTCTAGAATTTATATTTCTTTCGATGTATGGATGAAGCTAGTACATTCTTCGCCTGTTTCGTCGTTTTCTAATGAAGTTGTATGCTATAATCACATCCTCATCATCACTTGACATTTTCCCAACGAAAAGTCGTGCTTTCGCGATGCTACTTGGAAGAAAACTGAGGTTTTGTAGCTTGATTGACGATCGCATGACGATAGCGTGGACACAACCAATATGCAAAATACGTCCGCCGTCATTTGTAGGTTGCATGCATTCGTCATTTGACGCGTCCGTGGACAGTACGCCTAACACTTAGAGCGTTGGCCAAATCCTGTAACATTCTAGCTAGACCATAGATTCCTAACCAGTGGGGTGCGCCCCGCTCGGGGGGGTAGAGTGACACACAGGGGGCGTGGTGAACGGCTGTAGATTTAAACATTACATATGTAATTATTTATTAAAATTAGTTGGTTACCTACTGGTTGGTTATAAGGGGGGCGTAGTATTTTGGCATATAGTTGGGTGAGGCAAATAGGGTAAAAGGTTAGGAATTCCTGTGCTAGACGCACAAAATTTGTATCGAAAACGCTCAATGGTCATTTCATGCACGTGCGCGCCTCCGATACAACCGGCACTTTGTGTTAGACTGAAAAACGACAAATCTAAGTGTAGACACACTACGTCCACTGTTGGCACGGCAGGGCAGGAGGTCTATCGTTATTTATAACGAGAAGATTTCTGCTCGTTTCATAAAAAATCCTCTGCTGTGCCGTTCCAACAGTAATGTTGGGCGCAGCCCCTAACATGTCGATTTCCTTATAAATATTAGATTGAAAACTCCTTTTAGTATAATAATAACATTACTTATTAAAACTAACACAAAAATATAATATTGTCATCTTCTACAGGTAACAACGTAGTAAACACAGTGACAACCCCCCTAGTCCCATCGCTCCCTCCACCGCCCGCCTCCGTACTATCAAATTCCTCCCTCCCTACCACAACCACTTGCCTCTCTCAACTGCCCACCGTCGGGCCACTGTCCACTGTTGGCCCACTGTCCAGTGTCGGGTCACTGCCCACTAATGTACACACCGTGCCATTGATTACGTCAGTCAACGGACAGTGGACGTTCAGCCTTCAGCCGATTATGTCCGTTGGGGGAGTTGATGTAAGTATTGTATTTAGTTGGCAGTTTAATAATGATAAATTCTATGAAGTTCTTAAAACGTCTAGGATCTTCAGTAGTTTCAAAGATAACAAACAAATTTGCATGCAAGTGATTTGGATCATTATACAAAGTTCAACTTAGATAATTATTACAATAAAAAAAATACTAATGCATGGTTTAGTTTCTTGTCTTGTAGTTATTTTTTTGTATTGTGTAACTGCATTTTCACTTGCGAGAAAGCTGTGATTAAAATCTAGTGACTAGATTAACTCACGATCATCAGAAGTCACCGGCGTAAATATAGTCTATATTTGCCGGTCTATATTTACCGGTCTCAGCTTAAATGGCTTCCCATACGTCAGCGCAGACGGCAAAGATTGCTCTGCACTCTCTATTCTACATTAAATAGTCCTCATTCTCCCGATTATCTTAAATGCAAGTTTCAATATCTCAGCGACTCTCCAATTCTCTCACTCTCTCTACTCCTCTGTTTCGTTCCGGGTATATGTCCGAATCTTTCACTATGTCTTCCTGAAGCTATCAGGAGATCACCCAGCAAGTTCTCCTTTAAAATAAACGTTCACGCTTTTCTTTTAGAAGGCTTATAATGAGCATAATGTGAAAATCATCATCATTATAATTTTGCTTTTCCTTTTTATCGATGATTATTTGGATTTGCTGTAATAGGTATATATTATATGTGTAATTATGTATTTTATATTATTGTAGAAGTATTTATGTATTATACGAATGTATGTATTTATTATACTGAATGTATAATTATTATACACTATTAAATGTACCACATTCGTGGCTATCTGTTTCCTAAGGGTTGACTGGGAGAGAATGCTTTTAGCATTAAGTCCGCCTCTTGTACATTATTTTATTGTAGTACAATAAAGAGATCAAATAAATAAATAAATTTGCGCCAGGTGACTTCTGCTTATTGCCTAATAAGACTACTGTCTACTGACTACTAATATTAATTAGACTACTGTCTATGCCTATAGGCAGTAGTCTAATTAATATTATCTACCGAAGCTTGTGCCCTTTCGACGCATAGTGCCAGAAACGCAAATTACCGTACACGCTAACGACCATATTTCAAATTCGCAACTGACCAGACGTGCACTGGCACGCACTATGCGTATAAATTAAATACTGGTCATTTGCGAAAATAAAATCTGGTCGTTTGCATATCTGGTAGTTTTATGGTAATTTGCATTTCTGGCACTATGCGTATAAATTAAATACTGGTCATTTGCGAAAATAAAATCTGGTCGTTTGCATATCTGGTAGTTTTATGGTAATTTGCATTTAATTAAATACTGGTCATTTGCGAAAAAAAATCTGGTCGTTTGCATATCTGGTAGTTTGCTGTTGAAAACATGGTCGTTAGCGTGTACGGTAATTTTCGTTTTTGGCACTATGCGTCGAAAGGGCTTGTGCATCTAATAAGATCGCCATTCGAAGCCGAGTTGTATATGTGATCAACACTTTTTTAGATTGTGTGTTTATGCGTGTGCTTATACAAGGTGTCTGGTAAATGCCTTATAAAGCCGAATATATAGGTATTGTGATTGTTATTGTTTTCACACTAAGGAGATTTTGTGCGAGAGCGTGTGTGTGTATTTAATCAGCATGGCATTGACCTCCTGATTAGTTGTTTAAATATGTGATTTTCTTAATCTGTTTATTTTATGGGGGAAATTAAAGACTCGGCGAAATCTCTGAGGTAATATCAAACTGGAGGGAGGTGGGAGGGGGCCATGCTGGAATCATTGAAACTGTTGAAAATCATCACTGCTAAAGTCGCAGTGCAAATTGTGTTAATTTCGAGTTCCTTAATTCACTAAAGACTATGAGCCATAATAGATTATGTACTGTAAGGTCGTATTTCGAAGATGATCTATACTCTTTGTCACATGTGAAAATGCGGTTATATTGCCATCCTATTAAGGATGTGCGAGATGAGCAAATTATGAAAAAAATAGTTATGAAGACAAGTAAAAATATCTCCGACCGAATTTCATGATATAGGGCTTGTTTCACAGGTACAGTATAGAATTTAGTATAAAAATGAAGAAATATCTGTCAGATTAGTTTATAAAAGTTGATTCGGATCCTGTGAAACTGGCCCTCGTAACTTTAATCTATAACTAACTGCACCTCAATAAATGCTTTTTCACCAAAACTAATTAAACAATTCTCACTATACGCTCGCATATCTTTGAAAGGAAGTCAGCTTTAAACCGCTTTGTACCCTTATGATAGGTGTTGATACAGGACGCCCCGCCGCCGCTCGTGAACGGCCTCGACCGGGCCAACGCGCCCGCCAGTTTACTGCCCATACCCACGCCAGTGGCCACGCCTTCGAACACCTTGCTGGTGCCCTCTTCAGGGTCAATGTTGACGCCAATTATGTCCACGTTGCCCAAAATCTTGCCCAACCCTGGGCCAGTTTTGGCGCCGACGACGACAACAGCGGCGTTGCCAAATTGCGCGCCTACGCCGGCTGTGGCGCCCATTAGGACGCCTGAGAACGTTGCGCCTGGAGAGGTGGGTATTTCATTTTATTTATTTTTAAATGTAGTATTTTTCCACTATCTAGCACAGGATAACCTGCCCCCGTGTCAGGGGGGTATCACTCCGCGCTTAAACTTTTATATTAGCCTACTGCTCGCGGCCCACTCCAAGAGGGCCATTGTCGAGGGATATCACCGCGCCGACCGAAACGCGCAGCGCGTGCAAGCGACGAGAGCGCAGCGCGTGAACGTCACGAACGAAACAAGTCAGTCAAGCGCCGAATGCGAAACTGCATGCACTTCGTTTTTGATACTTAATTACTAACGTACCTACCTACCTACCAAAGTTTATTGTATTTTTTGTATACATATTTACATACTTAGTTGTATCGAAGTTCGAAATATGGCACCAGTAAAGAAAAAAGCTAAAAAATACTATTTTTTTTTCACCCATCCCATAACCGACCCTTGCAAAAGTTGCTTAACCTCCGCAATCGTTGGGCCAGGCGCTATACCACTGCGCCATCGAGCTTCTCTAACTACTTAGAAATACTTATTATTTATGCTCTTTAAATATGCTCAGCTCACCTATTAGGTAGATTTATTTTATTTTATAAGTAGGTACCTATTAGTAATTTCATTGTTTATTCATGGGCAGCATAACGAATGTTTTCTATGATATCAGTAACTAGCGAGTAGCAACCCCGAAATGTGTCGGTTGAGACAGAGCTATGCGACAGAAAGAGACGCCTCTCTTTCTTCGTAGGTGCATATAATTTTATCCACGCAGCGTTGTGCAGTTTGAAATTGTACTTTATTGCCGTGCAGCGAGAGTAGCTTATTATTTGATGGTCCTCGCGGGGACCGACTTCTGTACGTTAGTACTATTATATATTCTGTGCCCGTGTTACAATTTCTCTCTGAATGGCTATCAATGGCTCTTTTATTTGCTCTACAGCGTGGTAAAGATGTAATTATAGCAATTCTTAAACCTGGCAAGTTTTAAGAGCTTGATATACCCCCCTTGGATTGGGTCAGTTGTGGCACTATCAATAATATTTTGTTTACTTGCCGAACCTCAGAAAAGTTCGGAATGTCGTTTTTGATATTTCAATAAAGACAATACTTTTTTCTCGAATTTGTGATGCTACAGGGCCTGGGTGTAGATATGTCCATCAGAAGCACGACCGAAACTTTGTTGATCTGTCTAGTAAAGGTAATTCGACCTCAAAAGTCAGTATTCGTTGCCGCCGAAGGTTACGCCGTTCTCGACACCTTCACTAAATGTTAGGTTGGGTACTTAGGTTCGCGAACCTCGTGAACCTATGTTGTAAGTTCAAGGAGCTCAATGTGGACGCTATTGCGAACTTCAACTTGTTCACCCTTTGTGTTCGTTCGCATCAGGTCGCAAAATGCGGAGCGCGCACCGAGGTTTGCACACGTGCACACTATGGCGCACTGTTGCAGGTTCGGAGAGCGCGGAGGTTCGCGAACCTAAGTGGGTACACAACCCACCCTTAAGTCTCAGAACACCGTGTTTTTATCATATATCGCTAGTTTGATTGGGCGTGCGCTATGGAAATACTGTAACAAAGAGACGATGTATGATAAAGACACGGTCGCTGTTCTGACACGCCAAAATGCTACATGTGTGGACCCTCCTTTACTTATATTCGTATTTGTTGTGAACAGCCGCCCCGACTGCAGCAGCGGCCGCCGCTGGTCAACCCGCTGGACGCGCCCGTGGGCGTGCTGCCCACGCCCTCCACCGCCGGCCCACTCACCGCCAAACTCAACCAGAACGCAGTCAAGGTACACGTAGGCTGAGTTGCACAATCTTGACTTAAAGCGCGGTGGTAGTGAAACTAGCGCCGCCACTACACTTATTTTTATTACTCGTAAACCAAGTCAATATTTAAAAAAGCTCATGTAATAATCTCTGAAATCGTCTCTAATATTTTCAACAGTTACTTGACCTGACCTTATCACCATCGTGTACTCGTAACTTTTAATAAATTTATTTTTAAAACATAATAAAATTAATTGGTCTAGAATTTTAATATGGACTGGCCGATATGATAGTTTTATTTATTTGCTTGTAGGAGGATTTAGAGTCAAATATAAACAATAGAATCAAGATTTTCCAATGTCATTTGCAAATCCCCACATTCTATAGGGATTTGCAAATGAATAAAATGACCATATTGGCCAGTTCATATTAAAATGTTGACTAAATAGTACGTGCACTTTCAGTTGGCGGATTTCTTCCGCAACCTGCTGGAAGATTCGCTGGAGAAAGTAGACGAGCCGACGGCGGATGTGGCACTGCTCAAGTTGCAGCTCGAGCAAACCCGCTGGAGGCACAAGCAGGAGCTTGAGGAGATAAAGCATAATCATGGTGAGGTTCCTTATTGATTAGGGATGATTTGATAACGTATTGGATAAAAACTATCGCCGCCGCCATTGGATAAAAACTATGATTTTTTGATTATGAAAAAAAAAACAATTCACAATTTCGTCTTTAATTATGCAATATTGTTTTTTTTTCAATTGGCGGCGCTTGTGTGCTGCATAAACTCTCTTAAACCGCCAAATTGAAAATGTTTAAGATAATTAATTTATTAGAAAAAAATGTTTGCGTTAGTGTTTGTTATTGTCAGTCAGTCCAGCTGTCTAGCCACCCGTTCTATTTTCGGACACAGTACAACTTACTGCCGATCCTGTCTACATGTACCCAGTTACTGGGTCGGAAATTCCGAGTCACTGGGTCCAATCACTGACCCCGTATAAACCAGCTTATACAAGGTGTTTGGTAAAAGCCTTATAGAGCCGAATATGGTGTGAAAGTGAAAGTGAAATAAGCTTTATTCAAATAAACTTAATTATTAAGTACTTTTGAATCGTCTATATTTTTCTACCACCCGTTCCAGACTTTTTTAGCTGACAAGAAGAACGGGCGCAAGAAACTTATCAGCTGTAACAGCCATAAGTAACGATATTTACAAACTTAAATATATCGTTACCAGATAATTACAACAGGGTGACAGGATTATTGGCAACAACATAGACTTATTATATTACTTCAACAAAGTTCTTATATTAGCAAGTTATGTGTTACATCATTTCCACGCATTTTGATCTTTAAGATAATCGTCAACTTTATAATAACCTTTACCCATGAGCGTTTTTTTAACATGGTTTTTAAATTCATGCAAAGGAAGATCAATCACTTGTTGTGGAACTTTATTAATAAAGGCTATGCCTTTCCCCATAAATGAACCTCTCGTTTTTGCAAGCCTAAATCTTGGAACGGCAAGTTTATCTTTATTTCTTGTATTAAACTGGTGAATGTTGCTGTTCTTATCAAATGAATCATAGTGTTTCCTTACATAAACTAAATTTTCATAAATATATTAGCCTGCCAAAGTTAAAATATTTATTTCTTTGAACAATTCTCTCAAGGTATCTCTCCGCCGTAGATTGTATATGGCGCGAACAGCTCTTTTTTGGAGTACAAAAATATTTTCAAAACTGGCAGCTGAGCCCCACAATAGCAGTCCATAAGATATTACACTATGAAAATAACTAAAGTATACTAACCTTGCCGTTTCAATATCAGTTAAAAGCCTTATTTTCTTAACAGCGAATGCCGCTGAACTAAGTCTACTTGACAAGGCTTCAATATGTGGATCCCATTGCAATCGAGAATCTAGTGTAATACCTAGAAATTTTGTACTCTCAGTAAAGTCTACTTTATCGTCATTCAATTTAATATTTAATTTTGTCTGCTCAACATTAGGTAAAGAAAATTTTACACATTTAGTTTTTTTGGGGTTAAGTGCTAAATTATTACTATTAAACCAGTGTGAAACTTTAGAGAGGGCACTATTTACTTCGTCCGAACAGTTATTACCTCTGTTTACTTTGAAAACTAAAGAAGTATCATCCGCAAATAGTACAGTCTCACATAAATTACTCGCGTAGTTGGGAAGGTCATTTATATAAATTAGAAACAGCAATGGGCCCAATATTGATCCCTGTGGCACACCCATATTGATGGGGGCTCCAGTAGATTCAGTTCTATTAATTACTACTTTCTAAGTTCTATTGTACAAATACGATTTCATAAGACTAACCGACTTATCAGAGACACCATAATGTTCTAGCTTCTTTAATAGTGTGGTAGATAGGGACCATCAAACTAAACAACTTTTACTATGGGACCAACTCTGAAATCGCGAAAAAAAATCAGCTGTTTGGTCCCTATCTACCATATTCGGCTTTTACCAAACACCTTGTAGAAACGTTTTATTTGTTACAGAACTAACGATCGCGGAGATGCGGTCTTCGTTCGAGAAAGAGAAGGCGCGAGAGAGGCTCTCCGCGCAAGCGGACCTGGAGCTCGCCGTCAAGGCCGCCAAGGCCAAGCAATGGTCAGTATTCTACATTAGAACAATCTACTCGTTTATTTATTTATAAAAAAAAGTCGTACAAATAATGTAGTTTAAATCTTAGTAAATAGCTTATTAGTATACACTATTCTTGAGTGTGTAATATAATCGTCGGCAAAAACAATGGTCGTAGAAATATCGTAATTAATCTACAGATAGGGATACGCCTAATCCAAATTATTGTCATGAACTTAGCTGTCATGCGCCTAATTATGTTGGTCGAGTAACGAGATGTACTTAGGAAAAAACTTAGGCGATTCTTTAGCTTAGTTCAAATGGCCGTATGTGTGCGTTGCTCGAGCGCGCGAGTGCTAAGCTCTCTATATTGTGTGATTGTGTCATTACTTCGCGTTGCGGGAAATGCGCTGCACTGCGCGGTCGCGACGTCCGACGGGCTGAAAGGTCAACATTGCCGAGTTTGCCGACTCAAATCGAACGAGCGCGCAGTGGTTGACTCGGCGCGCGCTTTCGGAGAGTTAGATTACTTTACACTACTATTAGATTTCTTTACACTACGATGAAGCTCTATCTCTCCTACTACCATCCTTAGATAACTGGTTAGCTTATCAATGTCGAAGAGGGCGGAAATGCCGACTTCTGGTACCAAAAAGCAATGTTCAATTTGGATTGATCGCTTACGCTGCACGAGGCTTGTTATCAATAGTGTAATTAAAAGCAACTTTTTATCCGATTATAATGATTTGCATTTGTAGGTGTGCGAACTGCAGCCAAGAGGCCCAGTTCTACTGCTGCTGGAACACCTCGTACTGCGACTACCTGTGCCAGCGCGCGCACTGGTCCCAGCACTTCGCCGTCTGCACGCAGCAGCGGAATCAGGTATTATACACACGTGACAAGACTATGATTGTAACTACCTAGTTATAGAATCATTACTTTAATTAGGGACAATTTACGTTGTGAAACAGTGTAAGCTTTTACAAGTCGACATATTTGTAGATTTGTCAGTAAAGGTGCTAGATCGCAACGAGCTGCTAACTGCAACTGCCGACTGCACGTATTTTTATTTTACTATGAAGAGCGGCTGCACGATTACACTTGGCCACGGCACGTGCAGCCGCGCTTCATGGGGTCGGCAGTTGCAGTTGGCAGCTTGCTGCGAACTAGCACCTTCATTCTTGACATGAGATTAAATCTGCATGGTCTGAGGGCCCATCCTCCTTGTATGTCAGGCATTGTACGGATTCCTGCGACCTTTACCTTTACGCTTAAATGTCTATCCCCACATATCTGGGCCGTGCCGTGTCCGAGGCCCAAGCTATGTTGGGCGTCTCTATGTCTACATGAACTTATTTTGAACGAAGCCACCGATGAAGGAGCTCAACGTTTATTAGTTTCACATACGGAATCTTAGCACGACCAACGTATTTTGGGACCCTGACACGTTACTGCCTTGGCACGGCCCGGATATGCGTAGAAAGACCTTTAGAGGAGAAACTATTTTTTTTTTTAATAATTTTAATATTGATTGTGTTCGTTTTTCCCAGGACGGTGAAAACAGCGCTGACGCCATGAGCGCTCCGCCTGAAAGCAGACTGCAGCCTCAGCCAGACAATATTCCAGTATGTAAAATTCAAATCAATATGTTGGCAACTTAAACATTTTTTGGATCATGAGGGTGTTCGTATTTAATTTAGCAGTTATTTTATGTGGACCTCATTTATATAATAATATGAACTGAACGTCATTTACCAGGATGTAAATATATTTAAAATTATAAATTCAAAAGTTATTACGTTTTTGCGTCTACACTGCTGAAACAATTTTGATGAATTTTGGCAGAGATATTTGTGCTATTATGTATTCTGTGGTAGAGACAATACTTTATTCCCGGAACATTTAGTAAAAAATAAAATAATGAATTGTTTCATCTTGTGCAGAAAAATACGTCAGCACCGAGCACAACCCCCGCGCTGACTGTAGGCGGCAAGGTGGCGAACCGCCCCACCGTCGAACAATCCAAGACTGGTTCCATCATCAGTGAGTATCGGTTATGCATATTTTCTGTATAGATCACGTTGAACAACCAGCGGAGGAATCTATACTGACTTCCAAAGACATAAGATACATTTTCGCTTAACTTTGAGGTACCTATCACCGGTCTTTTTACGTGACGCCTTCTGTACGCAACAGTCATCCTTTCCTTACTTACTAATATTATAAATGCGAAAGTCCGTTTGTTTGTTTGTTACGCCTTCACGTCTTAACTACTGAACCGATCATCATGAAATTTTACATACACGTTGTCAGGGATACAGAAAAGGACATAGGGTACCTGTCATCCCAAAAAGTATTGTTCCCGAGGGATAGGAAAAAATCTTTCCACGCAGACGAAGTCGCGGACAGCTACTAGTACCGTATATAGAGGAGCTCAACAGATGGCGCAGTGGCGCACCCCTTTGCGGCAGTTAAGCAACTCTGCAAAAAGGTTGGTCATCAAAATATCGAGCTCTTCAGAAGAGATCGATATTATTATTCTTCTTATTTTTTTTTTGGCAATTCACTCTTCTGAGAATACTTTTGCCAGTTTCAAGTGTTGGATAGGGTTCAGTGATATTGTTTTGGTTTGTATTAGAATGCGGGTGCATCGCATTCCAATGCTTCTTGGAGCATTTAGCACCAAGTATATCAAGTCACTTTTACTCGGTAAATTCTGCCGAGGTAGTCACCACTACAATAAAGGCTCAGCTTCACACGACCGAGATCGCGCATAATGTGTCCAACGCCTTTGCTTAAAAAAAGGGTTCGTGTAAAGCGGCTCTATAGACGGTGTCTATTAGACACGATGCGTTGTCAATCCTTATCAATCACATTATAAGCTGGTCACATTACCGATTTGTTTCTACATCGATTTGTGTCACACCCAGGGATTGAAATACCGTTAAAAAAATAACGATACAAAAAAAATAACGTTAAAACATTACCGGTAAAAATAACGTTGGAATTATTGTACCGGTAAAATTACCGTTAAATATAGCGTTAAACTTTTTTAAGTAACGTTATTAATTGGAATAACGTTAATTTTAAAGTAACTGTAACAAAAAGTAAGAAATAACGTAAAAATTAACGTTATTTACTGAAATAACGTTAATTTCAATGTAACGTTATCTAAAATAACGTTATTTATTGCCATAACGTTAATGTTAAAAGTAACGGTAAAAAAGTAAGAAATAACGTTACATTTAAAAATAACGTTATCAATCCCTGGTCACACCCTGATATGGTTATGAAAAAATCGTAACGATATCTTTGCATACTTTTTTACAGTCAATTTGGAGAAGGACCCGAGTGGCAACTCGAAACTGAAGTGCGTCGGAACTTACAAGCCATCGACGTCACAGCCGCAGCTCTCTTCGTCCATCGTCCTCAATAAACAGGTACGAATATAACACATTTCGCCATTTTGACGCCAAACTAAACTGTTAAGAGCCCCCGCAAACTACAGACTAAACTGTCGGCCGATAGTTGGGCCTGCCTGCCTAGCATGACCGATTTATATCGCGTGATATAGCGTTTTATCACGTTTAACTGTCAAAAAGACAAAAGAATATGACAGTTGAGTGTCGATAAAATGCTATATCACGCGATATAAATCGGTCATGCTAGGCAGGCAGGCCTTTAATCAGTATGAAGAAGTATGCAAGTGCGCACATTACAACGATTTGGTATCGGCCGACTCTTCATATAAAAACCAACTATCGGCCGATAGAAAGTCTGTAGTCTGCGAGGACGCTTATTTATGTTGATCTGTTTATTTGTCTTTAATTTAATATGGCGCGAGAGTTGCTTCTCACTATCCAAACAGATGATCGATTGGTTTCAAGATAAAACAGGACAGTATCTTTTAGAACATGTGTTATTATTAGTGAAGTCTTTTCAGCTTCTTCCTAGTTTTTACATCAGTAACACTTTGTATGGATCGTTGTTTTCAGAAACAATAAAATCGTAAAACATGGAAAGTTGGTCCTTCAATTAGGATTAAGCCCGATTCACACACATCAGTGAAGTCACAGTACCGCCACCATGATAATTATTCTTTCATACATTCTCTACGGGAGCTCGGTGGCGCAGTGGTTTAGCGCCTGGCCCAGCGATTGCGAAAGTTAAGCAACGTTCGCAAGGGTCGGTCATGGGATGGGTGACCAAAAATTTATTATCTCGAGCTCCTCCGTGCTTCGGAAGGCACGTTAAGCCGTTGGTCCCGGCTGCATTTGCAGTCGTTAACACCCACCAATCCGCATTGGGCCCGCGTGGTGGGTTATGGCCCATCCTCCTTACCACCCATAAGGAAGGCCTGTGCCCAGTAGTGGGGACATCAAAAATGGCTGATGGACGACATTCTCTACGAACACGCGTTCAGTGACACTGAGAGCACCGTCGCGTCGCATCACCGACACTGATTGATGTGGACGAGTGTTTCGCAGGTTGTCTTGTCCGCAATTCGTCTGGCAGACAAACTGCAAATTTTTATTCCAATTCGTCTGGCTTATGATCTTTGTATTTTTTCTCATTCGCAATTTGCCTGGCAGACAAATGAATAATACAAATTCGCAGTTCGTCTATGATTTGTTCCGGATTCGTCATGTTCCTGACTCGTCGTATTCCAGATTCGTCGGAATACAGTCGATGCCATTTTTTTTTTATAAAGTACAACAACAGCATAATTTATGACATTTTCTGCCGGACGAGCTGATAAAAAAAATTGCAGTTTGTCTGGCAGACTAACTGCTAATTTAAAAAAGAAACCAGACGAATTGTAGAAAATATTCAAATTGCAAACCAGATAACCTGCGAAACACTCGTGTGGACGCGCTCATCGAGAATGTATGAAAGAATAATTATCACGGTGGCGGTACTGTGCCGGAACTGAGACCTCACGTATTAACAGCCTCTTTTTGATATCTTTGCAAATTTTTCACCCTTCTCTAGATGCTGAACAATGAAGACAGCTCTAAGAAAGTGGTGACATCTGGCGGGTACCTAATCGTGGGCGCTTCAAACAGTACGAACACTGTTGTGACGCCGCCCCGGCGCACTCACACCATTCAGTACTACACATGAGACTGACAACTTCTCTCTGTACAAATACCTACAGCTCACAAGTAGGTTACATAAACCCTCTATTAGTTTTAAACTGTCAATAATTTCAAAAGAAAAATGATGAATGCACGCAGATTGTGCAACGCATTAGATACAGTTAATGGTCATAATTTAAGAATCTTTGTACAAATGGACTTAAAATAAACGTTCTTTAATCGTAAATAAAGAACTTAGCAGTAACCCGTAATAGTATGTACCTACCCATATTTTCATAATAAGTTTGTTATAGAAATATAGCAGTAATCATTATGTGCAATATCTTCGATTGGCAAAAAACGTCTGATTTTAATTCGGTTGCCATTGCAAGGTTGCGCAATATGTGGAGAACTACATTAGACTAAAATGTACTCCAAACTGTGCGATCAAACCTTCAGTATAAAAAATAGTTGGCTATTTTCTTTATCCACAACGAGATAGTGCTTGGCTTTCACCTCACCTGATGTTGTGACAATAAGGCAGAAAGTGTAAGCTCTAACTGCCGGAGTACGACAATTTTTAAATTGTTGTTATGACAGCAGACTTAAGTAAGATGGTGGGAGCTAGCCGGGCAGACTGGAAATAAGCCCTACCACCAATGTTGGCAATTCAATGTTAAATTGTGTAGACTGACTTAGATATTGTTTGTAGATCACATTTAAATTTTGATCTAGCCATGTATAATTATTGAGTTTTCAGATATTGTTTGATTAAATGCTGTATATACCCGAGGTAGTTTAAAACAAATGTTTTTCAATCCCATCGAATGGTTTTGCTCAGATACCTCGGTGTGTTAAGAGATCGATCGGCATTTTCTGTAATAAAAGCTTGTCACTCATATAAATTGTGGTAATATCATGACTTGTACAGATTTGTTGTCAAATATAGCCAGTAAGAAAGAAGGGAATTGTAGTCTTTAGTCAGTCGATAGTATGCTCGAGATTTTCAGTTTAGCGACGTTTGCTCTCAATTTATTTCTTTTAACAATCTATCGAAATTACTAGTTTACAAAAAGTTCTGAATCATGATAGATATGGTTTTTCTACATAAGAACATCGTAGGTACTTTTTGAAGACAAAAACCCTTTTCTCGACAATAAAAATGAATGTTGACACTTTTTGATTTCTAATTTAAATGAACTATTATAGGGTTTAGTCGACAAATGCCAACTTCTACAAATATCTAGCTGCACGCGGGGTCATAAAACTTGTTTTGTTCGTTCGTGCAGCGAGTTAAGGCTTTTGCAACTACGATATTACAATTATTGTTGGTTACATAATTTCTGTAAATAAATGTTACAATTTCGATAACGAATGTTTCGTAAGGATTTGGTGTAAGAACAGCAGAATTATTTCGGCATAATTTCAAAATTTACCTATACTTGCATGCAATACTAAACTTAAGTGTATTACATTAGTTACATAGCGTATATTCTGATAAATAATTACGGCTGACATGATGATCGATAAAATTATTAATATGTTATTGCCGTTGTACGATTGGTATTTATTATTATGGGTGTTAATTTTAAGCGTGCCGCTATCAAATGGAAAATAATTATAGACGACATAATATTATTGTTTCTTTTATTCTCGTCAATTTGATGTCAGTATGACCTCAAATACTACAACTTTTTTTAAGACTGCTAATATAAAGTTCACTCGAAATAATGTTTATTATTTTAGTTTGCAGATATTGTTTAGTACTGCTTGTACTAATTTTAGTTTATATTTGTGTATGCAGGTTATTGATGCATATTGTCATTTTAATGAAATATTAATCGTGGTTGTATATTTTTCTGTGTCTAAATTCAGTGTACATTTTACAATAATACTGTAAGCGTGATGTTATATTGCAAAAAAAATCGGACGATTTATTGTGATATTTTCCCGGATAAATAGTAAAGTAAGATCATTTACACTATATTAGCTGATCATGATCAGTTGTGTGTATTAAAGTAGGAAGAACAAATTGGCTCGTTTGTTCTTTCTTTAAAAAAATGAAGTTGGTCCCGTCAAGAGTGAACGAGCGCGGGCGCGAGTGCTTTATGGCGCGGTGGCGGCGTGCGTGGCGTCGACTTATGTGATAATAAGCAATTTGTCAAAAAAATTACTTTACTTACACCCAAATTCTATCAAAGGGATAAATCTTATATCCCTTTGATTCCCTTTTCATATCATGTAAATTATTCAGTTAGTAAATTAAAGAAACGCTACCAAACGATACATACATTGTAAATAACGCGATCCACCGAGCGACAAGACGAAAAAACTGATTGTATTGTTCCGCCGTCGGCCGCGCATTAGTTTCTCGAAAGGCCTGTTGTCTGACTGCAACGCGCGGTTATAGGAACTTTAGGAAAATACGCGTAACGCGTTCAAGAAAGACTGCCGGTGTTTTGTTCCCAAGTGTTTTTATTGGGCAGTTCAGTATCGTAGAACCAATGAAACTTTTTATGAAACGCTCGGCGTCCTGCGATAACAAATTTCATACGTCAAAAAAGATAAGACCTACGCAATAGAAAGGGAGGCAACATTAGTACTTGTATGGTCTGTGTACTAAGTGAATGTTTTGGAGCGAAGGGAGCGCTGTGCGACCTGAATTGCACTTTATTGTGTCGGATCAATAGTCGCAATTTACTAACTTCTGTACTCTAATACTATTATCCATTCTGTGGTTCTATCACAATTCACAAAACACTAAATCGTAGCACTAATGAGAAAAATGTCTCATTACTTCTATGGTAGAACTACCCAGTGGAACAAGTGGGAACAAACGCCTCGATGTCTGCCTGCGGCGGTTTTATATCTTTGATATGCCCTCCCACGACGACGCCCGCGCTATGCTGTAATGTAACTTTTAATGACTTCTGAAAACTGTCACGAAAGCAGACATTTTTCGCCACTTAGTGATATTCAAGCAAAAAATATTTTCATACAAAATTTGGCCATTTGCTATGGTTAGTTGGTCGTGTGTATTCCCAGAAGTTCCGTTGAAGTTGTTCCGTGATGGAACTACTGGATTTCCCCCCAAAGTTCCATTAACTGGACTAATGGGATTTAACTAGTATTCCCGTTGACGGAACCTCTGGGAATGAAAATCTCATTAGTCCAGTTATTGGACCTTCGGGGAACTTCTGGGAATACATGGTAGGTCGAATCCGAGTCTAATATTCATGTAAATAGTCTTTATTATTAATTTTAAGAGCTTTTAGTGCATAAGGTTGGAAATGTCTTAGTTTCATTTTAATAAAGATGTCAGACATTTTTTTGGATTTTATATTGCTTTTCCTTTCATTTCCTTGCCATTCAGTATTTATAAATCTTGTCAATGAATGAATAACCTGAACTTAAGAGTTCAAACCTGTCCCTGATCCGGGCTGATCCTCCCTACCTAGCTAACTTAGCACATATTTATTGCTAAATAGTGCGAAAGATTGTTTTAAATATAAAAGGCCTCAAGCTGTGATGTTGATAACACTTTTTTATTGAGATAATTTACAGCAACTTACATATATTTTTTAACCCTATAAACATCTTATTATAATCAGTCCTCCCTTCCTTCCTGAATTAATATGCGCTAAAAATATATTTATGAAACATAAACAATCATAACACACTTGACTTACCTAATAACAAGATAATTTCTAATCTCAATTCACACACACTACTTTTAGCATCTCTTCAATCTGCAATCAAACTCTTCCAATTTAATTATGTTTGTGTGAAGCCTGCATTATACTACTGATGCACTGCATTTTATATGCAAAAAACAGCTGTTAAAAGTATTGTGTTTGGCCCTAACAAAGAAAATATTGTCCCGACAATTGTATACAAAACGGTAATGATAAAGAAGTAATTAACTTTTCCATAACTCTGATTAATAATAAAAGGCATTAATAATCTAATAATGAAACAATAGCCAAGCTGAGGAATCACAAAGTATCACATGATTTAAAGTGGGGTAGTGTACATTATTTTTGACCATACATGGCGGCTCCGGCTTTGGCCAGTTGATCAGCCATTTCGTTTCCATGGACACCCTTGTGAGCTTCCACATAATTCCATTTTATTTGGACCTTATTTGCAACACTATCTAGGTCCTTGAAATCTATTTCATTTTTTACGGGCTGTCCCGATCTCAGTTTCCATCCTTTTTGTTTCCAACCTGAAACAATGGCATAAATAAATTATTATCCCCTTGATTGCATAAATAAATTATTGTTCCCTTTTCTGCCAAAAGCATTCTGGAGGCCGCGCATTTTTAGAGATTACCTACCTCATTTTATTCTACTATTTTTAGCACTTAACTCGTCAACGCCCGGAAAACGAGACAATAGATTTTCTATTGATGTCCGTTCGCCGGAGACCGCTCGGGTGTTGATGAATTAATTAACTAATCAGAGGTTTCCATCCAAGTTAATATTAAAGAGAATGAGAAAAATATGAATTTTAGGTAACTCAAGTCAAGAGCACGTAGTCAATTTATTTAAGTTTTGTGATGGGGCGGGATTTATCAGAAAAGCAAGTCAATTACATGGCCTTAGGACTTTGGTTATTTTGCAGTTGGCTATATTTTTTAGCCTCTAGGGGGGGGGGCCAGCAGCCCTCTTCTGCCCACCCCTGGCGACGCCCTTGGATTCAAGTTAAGCTTACCTGGTAGCCATTTGGTAACAGAATCTATGAGAAATTTGGAATCGGTATTAATAGTTATTTTTGTGACACCATTCTCTACTGCTTGCTTGATAGCTTTTGTAGCAGCTTGGATCTCACCACAATTGTTAGTCGCGCGACCGGAGACTGGCTCGCTCACATTCAACGGGTGTCCGTCACCCCAATAAACCCCAATACCGGCCCTTGCTCCATTACGACCATTTCCAGAACAAGCTCCATCGGTGTAGACATTTGCAAAACCATCAGTATCTTCATTATAATCTACATTGCCGCTCCTTCTTTTTTTTGGCTGAGGAGGCTCTATCAATACAGTTTTACGTCCAGAATAATTCTTTGCACTTTTACTAATTATCTTATCAAAATTTTTCCCAAATCCCTTTACCCTTTTTTCAACATCGTCCAATTGTTTACTCAGTATATTGTTCAAATCATCTGAATCGTCTGAAAATGCGTCGCTCTCGCTGTCACTTTTTGGTGATACATACTTTGGCTTTGACTGGTACTGGTATCCAGAGAAATGAGATGAGGTATCAGAATATGGCCTTTTGAGGTTATTATAACTTGATGAACTCTGAAAGCTTTGTGGTTTGTAGCTATTATAACTCGATGAACTCGGAAAACTTTGTGGTTTGTAGTTGTTCGTCTTACTTTTCGTAACGCCATTATTATTACCGATAGTAGTGATAAAGTCCTGAGCTTGCTGGGCAGAGTCAAACTTTTTGTATCGCGCACCAGAGAATCCCTTTACTTGGGCTTCACAATCCGTCCATGACATGAAAATACCTGGTGTTCGGCCGTTAGCTACGGCGTAAAAGGGCATTTTGAGGAGACTTATTGTTTTATTCAACTTTAAAACGTTAGAAATAACTTTTAGAAATCCTACCGTCCAAAGTTTTGACATTACTTTTTAATAAAATTATTAAAAGGTACATATTTTTTTTTTGCTTCATTTTTTCCGCTTCGAGCAGAAAAGGCAAAGGCTTATTTGCGCCATACAGCCATGCAGCCATGACCAAAGAGAATATAATCATGACTTCAGACTTTTTTTTATTACGTGCCAACCAAGGAGAGTGCGCTGACCAAATAATCTCACCCTTTTGTATATAGAAATTAAATAAATAAATAATCTTTATTTCTCTCTCCAACAGTTACAATTGTTAACTATATTAAGTTATAAACTATTTTAGATAGTCTAACATTGGAGAGAACTGGGGGCTTACCATCAGCAAATAAGAAACCATTCAGTTCAAAAGCAGGCCTCAAGCAGTCCTGTTTAAAGCCTGCTTTTGAACTGAACGGTTTCTTATTTGCTGATGGTAAGCCCCCAGGGGCCTTACTATGAGCTCTTATAGCAGGACTTATATTGAACGGCCTTACTTTTTCGTACCATGATCTCAACGGTTAGTATGAAATGAGGCCTTAAGCAGTCTTTTTTACGGCCTGCTTTTGAACTGAATGGTTTCTTATTTGCTGATGGTAAGCCCCCTGGTGCCAGTACTAGGTAGGGTCAGACCCTCCTGTATGACAAGTCACCAGGCTCACTCCACCCTTCAAACTATAACTAAAATTATGGTCGAAGACATTGTTTACACTGGGTGTTCAGATTATAAGAATAGAGAGATTAAAAATAAAATTAGTTAACTTAGTTACATGGGAATAAAGAAAGTAACTTAAAAATAAAAGAAAACGAGTATTTAGTTAATTAATGAACTATCGCAAGCAAAGTTACTATATGCATCAACTTATATAATTATGTTATGTACCTACATGTGCGCGTATTCGTGAAATTATAATACTGTATAGTGTTATTACGTTTATTATAGTTGAGATATGCAAGAATATTTGTTATACAAAAATAATAATAATGTTATCTAGATTAGAGTGTATATATATATATTACTGAAAATTAAACTTCATGACTATTAAAATAGAGTTGAAATTTTATCGACGACATTGATTGAAGGTGGTAGTGTGTGAATGAAACAATAGAATAATATAAAATGCTTGGAATGAAACGACACTGGCCTTAGAGCAACTCCGGCTTTATAAGAAATTACCTTTTAAAAGTCATGTTTGTATTGTAAGTTTAGACATAAAAAGGTTGTAAAATGCTGAGACCGAGTCCCACTCTGTCAAACTGTGCTATTTAACAGCGAAAGGGTCGGAATTAGGAAAAAATAACTCAAAATAACAAAAAAAAAGACAGAGTCAAAGCGATAGAGTTAGTCGGTAGGCCCGCGGGGGGCTTACCATCAGCATATAAGAAACCGTTCAGTTCAAAAGCAGGCCTTAAACAGGACTGCTTAGCTTAGTGCTTAAGGCCTGCTTTCATACTAACCGTTGGGGTCATAGTACGAAAAAGTAAGGCAGTTCAATATAAGCCGTGCTATAAGAGCTCATAGTAAGGCCCCTGTTCTCTCCAATGTTAGACTATCTAAAATAGTTTATAACTTAATATAGTTAGAGCTCATAGTAAGGCTTCAGCAATCGAGAAGATCGAGACGATAACGATAAAGGTGCGGGCACATTTGTCTGACGCCACGTCTTAACACGTGTTACCACGCCGTCAATGTTCATAGTAAATGCATTAGGATCACACTTATCTGATAACACGTCCATACAAATATACGGCGTGTTAAGACGTGGTGTCAGACAAATGTACCCGCACCTTTAGGCTCTCCGCTGTGTTAAGCAGGACACGCGCGCGGGACGACATAGATTAGAGCTTACTCATGCACTGCGTAAGCATCTGTCCGTCAAAAACCAGCAATCTATATTCCCGCGGCGTGTACCCGCGGCGGGATCCCGCTTGACGCAGCCCTCCGCTGAGTCAAGCGGGATCCCGCCGCGGTATATATAATAATGTACTCTATGGGCCTGAGTCTTCGTAGAGTCCCGCGGGCTGACCTAGCGACCGGTCTCATTTGACAGATGAATGTGATACATTGCTTGTTCTTTTTGAGGTAAAAAAAAACATACCTACAAGAAAAGTAGCAATGTACATTAGGTACATTGCTACTTTTCTTGTATTTTTACCAAATGTATCACATTCATTTGTCAAAAAAAAACACAAGAAAAGTAGCAATGTACCTAATGTACATTGCTACTTTTCTTATAGGATTTTTTTTTTACCGCGAAAAGAACAAGATGTCAAATGAAACCGGTCGCTAAATAGTTTCTATTTAGATAATCAGCCTGCGGTTTGTTCATGCTACGCGTGCTGCTTGGCAACTCGATTATAATATATTTTATTTAATCTTTATTGCTTAATTACTTATAAAAACAGCAAATGGCTGACCAAGAACGTGAACGTGAAAAACGTGGTGGCAATAAACAAAATTTATTAAAAAAAGATTTTGACTTTTGTGCACGTTTTTTTGGAGCGCTCGGTATTGACAATAAAAAAAAATTAGGTCAGTGAGACCCATAGAACCCATAGATATAGTATATATGTGAGACCATCTCACTATGAACATCAGCGGGTCTATCGGCTAAAAACATTGAAGTTCATATTATTAACTGTAATTTGACAGATGTACCTATGTGACACATTGCTACTTCATTTTGGCACAAATAAAAATTTACCAAAGAAAAGTAGTAGGTAATGTATCACATTCATCTGTCAAATTACAGTTAATGCCGTAATACAATCAACAAAAACATCTCAACATTCAACAAAAAAACGTAGGTAGGTACAGCTTGCATGACGCTTGACCATAAAGAGTTGAAATTAAATAAAATGGAACTAAAATTTTTCAGTACAAAATATAGTCAGTGTTGCCAAATTATTCGTGATTTTGACGTATTTACATAGAAAGTGGCGCTCTCAATTTTTGTCAACTCTTTATGGTCAAGCTGTATGAGGATTTTGTTGAATGTTGAGATGTTTTGTTGGTTGTGTAGGGCAAAACACTCGCTAAGGACCCGGCATAACATGGACTTCAATGTTTTAACCGATAGACCGGCGGGTCTACCGCCTAACTCTATCGCAAGCTTTGAGTTAGGCGGTAGGGCCCCTGCCGCAGATGTGGCTTGGTTAGCAGGTACCGCCATCTAGTGAGGTAAATTTAAACTAATGTTGGAATTAGTTTAAATTTACCTTCAATAGATGGCGGTACCTGCATCGATTTGTTTTGTAATATTCAAATACAGATAAATGGATATTCTTCTTAATAAAACGATCCTGGGTAAATACAATTATGTACTTTATTAGATACTTAACAATAGGTCTGTCACCCTCATTTATTCACGTTAACACACCATTAACTAGGTCACTTCTAATTTTGTAAAAAAAAACCTTACAATTAACAATGTAAGTACCTATAGGTAGTCGAGCGAGTGTCTAATGAACTAGGTAACATATTTTTGTCAATGACAGTCTACAAATGGGTGTCTTCAAAAGTTATTATGTAAATTAAATAATCTTAATTAAAGATGTAAATAAAAGATTATCAAAACCATCGAACGACCATTTCGCATGTCTGAAAATAAGTATACAGAATATCCAGTTAATACTTATATATTACATATAAAAAAATCCATTTATTGATAAAACAATACGTAGGACGTAGGGACCACAAATAAATAATTACTTTTTGAATAAACCATTAACTACATACGCAAGTTATATTTGACAAGTTTTTAGGAGAGACAAAAAAAACCGCACAAGTCGTTGACTTGCACGGTTGTAAACACTACCAGTTTCTTTCCGATTAACTGCTGTAATGCTGTTTGGCTAAAATATTGAAATTTTGAGTAACATCATTGGATGCGCGCCAATAATAGCTATCCGATGAGGTATAAAACACTTACACGCGGTATTGTTATATAAAGCCCGGCCACAAACACGACGGAATCCCGATTCGGAATTCCGAACAGAATATTGATGACGTATGAAAATTCCGTACGGAAGAATCCCGCATGTGTGTGGTAGGTCATAGATTTGTATGAATTAGCAGCGTTCGGAATTACGTACGTATTTTCGGAATTCCGTCTGAGTGTGGCCTCTCTAAGCGGCGATAATTATGTTCAACGTTTCGGATTAGAAAGGACCATGATCGGACAAAAAGTCCATCATCTCATCTCCATAGACTCTTAAATAAAACTTGAAAACCTCGTGTAGATAAAGGAAGAATACCATCGTTTAGGCATACTATGTAAGTATAGTTTTTTTATTACCTACAAAACAGTTTTTTTTGCTTGCCATTATTATTATTTATCTAAGTATTATTTACATAACAAACAAAATATGTAAAATCAGCGACTCTCCGTCACCCAGATAAACTCTGTGAGGTTTTCGCTGGTTTTCGTGGTGCGGCAATGTGTAAAAAATGTGTATCTACAGCGTATTGAATAAACAAATAATAATAATAATAATTCTTTCTTTCTTTGTGTCCCGAGGAATCTAAGCCGAAGATACATAATTCTTTAACTATTATAATTGCGTATTTTATTGTAATGGCACTAATAAGAGAAATGGCTTGGGGTTTCATTAATATGGAAGCTTCGTCAATAATTTAAAAACTCTGGAAAATACATTAGTTTGAACAAGTCTTTTAGATTAATAATTAAAAATAAATACACCGCAAATTAATTAAGTATACAAACAATATAAATACAATACTAAAGTAAATACAGAGATTACAATTTTAAAGCATAACGCATTTTAAAATATTTACTTACTTAAAATTCTGTATTAAGAATTACATAACATAAGACTTCTAATAATTTCAGAAAAGTGTCCTCAATTATTAAAGAATAATAATTATCGTCATGAATCTATAACTTAATTTGATAAAAGTTTAAAACTTATTCTACTAAATTACTTAAATATTAATACAGCTATGCTCAAAGTGGTAGGTATTTAAAACATACCATAAATTTTAATAAAAATTATACTAATAATAATTATAACAGTACACAACATGATTATTAAAATTTATTAAAAATGTGAACAATTGTTTTGGTTATTAATAATTGGTAAAGTTAATTCAGTTGAGGATTTTGTAATAAGGAAATTAGAAATGACTAGTTGTATAATTAGTAAGGGATATAGATGGTGAAATAATTAGGTAGTAGGTATTATTCGATAGATATACTGAGGCACAGGTTGCGTTTGTTTTAAATGTATGGAAAATCATATATCTAGTTAATGCACGACAATAATTGAATACAAATATACAGTTTGCGTATAGTATAAGTAACGAGTTACGTTAGAAATAAAAAATAACAAATGTTTTGTTGGGGTGGTTGCATTTCATTAATTTGGTTATTAATTCATTAAACTACTTAAATTACTTATACTCATTCTTGATAAAAGCTCTCTTTCGCTTTCACTATAACACCCTTGTTCATAAACGAATAATGGATAAATCATTATAAGTATTATTATAAGTGTTTTGCTACCTGCTGCAATAAAAAAATTCAAATGAAATTTTTACGCGTTATTCAGTCAGCAACCAACAATATTAGGCAAAATCGATAGGTCAGTACCTAGACCTACCTACCTTATTATTATTAGAAATTGTGCAACGCAAAATAATAGAGTCATAATAATTATCAAAAGCTTAATACTTACACTTTAAGGCTGCATGGCCACATACAGACGGAATTCCGTTTCGGTATTCCGTCGTACATACGTAATTAATTCTGAACGCAGCTAATCCATACAAATCTAATGGAACCACACACATGCTGGATTTTTCCATACAGAATTTTCATACATAATCGATATTCTATTCGGAATTCCGAATCGGAATCATACCGAACGCAGCTAATTCATACAAAATGGACCTACCACTACCACACACATGCGGGATTTTTTCATACGGAATTTTCATACATTATCGATATTCTATTCGGAATTCCGAATCGGAATAATTCCGAACGCAGATAATCCGTACAAATGTATGGATCTACCACTACCACACACATGCGGGATTTTTTCGTAAGGAATTTTCATACATTATTGATAGGTATATTTTTCGAAATTCCGAATCGGCATTCCGGCCACATACATGTGGCCGGCTTCCGAATGGGGATTCCGTCTGTATGTGGCCGGCTTTATAAACAAACATGAAAAAGAGAGAAAATATATCATTGTCATTTTGTAAGTTGCGGTAGCCTGTCCTACAATTAAAAAGAAAACATGATATAAGTTTTTCCTGCTTTATAGTCTTCGGAGTAGACCACCGCAGCCTCATACCATTATACGCGATTTATTACGAAATTTTCCGTAGATTTTGAGGCCCTTAGGCATAAACCTATACCTAAAAAAGACAGATTGGTAGACCGTCGCTTCGCATCAGCACCGGTAGACTAGATTTAAATGTAAGATCTACCTAGCATTATCTAAAAGCATATAATACAGCTGCCTGCGCTAGTAGTTCTATGCTAAGTAATGTGCTAGGGCCTTAGAGCATTAAGGCTAGGGCCGTATTAGGCCATAAATATAATTGTTAATTAGGTACTACCAACATTTTCTTTGAATCAGTGTAGTCTAGTCTACCTGACCAGCAGAAGATGAATAATTAATTACGATAACTTTTTTAATTTTAGTAAAAAGTTCATATGTCATAAAAAATTGCTGGGACTGTGTCTGTAACTTAATTACCTAGGTAAGTATTGTCTTCTGTGAATTAACACTGATTCAAAAAGAAATGCCTGTAGTTTTCACAGAAAGTTACAATAATCTAAAGAGACTTTTATAAACTAGTCTCTTAAAATACAGTATGGTAAATCAACCACCAATAACAATTTTAAACTAAGTTGCCACGTGGTCTAACTTCTAATCGAAACTATAAAGTCATAATTTGACACCGCCCGAGTAGGTTTCATAAGTTGGACCTACGTTGGTACGGCGGCGCACACCGTACCCTATCAAAAATACTTAGATTTTCATCTTTCCATTATTCTAATTTAATTGTCTGTGCGTGTTTTTTTATATCAAATATTCGACTTAAACAAAAATATAAAGCATTACAATAATGGACGATATTTCTATGGGGTTAATACTGATTCGAATTTACTCACAGATAAAAGTAGATAAATAAACATATAATTTGAAAGTTGATTAAGTAGATTAGTGTTATTTGGTGCATATTTCGTTTGGATGGAGTGACATGATATGAAAAATTTCTCGATGACGTGACGGAGTAATGATTGCTGATATGATCTATTAAAATTTCACCTACAAACTTAATCAGCGTTTTATCATTGATATATCAAAACAAAGTTTAGATGCGTTACCCGCACTCCACAATGGCAAGACGAAAGTAAGGTAATTGCCCGACTTTCAATTAGTCAGGCACAGGCTCGTAACACGTAAACACACACCACTCTCGTCAGTCAGACACTCAAAAACCGTGACATTCTGATCAAAAATGCCTTCCTGAGTCTATAAACGATGTGCAAATTATACAGCAACAGTCAGAGATCGGAAAAATGTTTAATTTCACACGTAAGTACTGTATTTAACCGTAAAATGTATTTTCGTATTTTGTATTACTCTAATCGGCCATTTTTTTACAAAGAGCGAGACGCGCCAATGAGCATGCAGCGTATCAGACGAAACTTATGATGTCTGTTTATCTCTTTCTAACGACAGGGATTCCGTATGGTGGCGTTCATTTGTGTCCCACTATTGATGTAATATGTCAATGTGTGTATCTGCAGTACCTGTCGCTGTTTTAAATTGCATGATGTTGGCGCATAACGCATCTAAACTTTGTTTTGATATATCAATGGCGTTTTATATTATTAAATCCATGCGAACATAATACACCTTTTGATATGCATAGACATTTCGAGAGGAAAACATTCAAATTAATATATAAAACACAAAACCGTCGTCGTCTATTAAAAAAATATTAAATACTAACGAAATGCTGACACTAAGTCTATAGTTAAGTTCGATTCGAGTGGTGCAACGGCACACTTCTATGTCTCCACTAGAGTACCGCTGTATCTAGTCTACACTGTCACAAGGCACGTATCAACCACTAGGATACGCTGAAAAAATATTTCTCTGTTTCAAACACAACGCGGTTTAGTCCAAACTATGCTAAGGGAAGGTCGACAGGCGAAGCCATCGTTAACAAATTGCACGTTTGCGATCTTTGGTGTTCACTGAACGGTATCACAAGCCCCGACCTAAATGGAGCACTCGTCACTGTCTCGCGCGTAGTCTTCGTCGTCTTCGTCCGAGCGAGGTTTGCTCTTCTTCACTTTACTGGCTACTACGCCAGTGTTGACTTTGCCAAAGAGACTGCTGCGGTTCAGCCGCGAGATCTCCCGTTGGGGGCTGAGCCGCTCGGCGACGGCTCTCTCGTAGTTGTCCGAGATCTTGTTGACGCCGTTGACGGGGCTCGTGGCGGGAGACTTGCCCGATTTGACGGGCGACGTCGCTCTGTCCTTGTCGAATAGCGCCCCGCTCGTCGCGGTGTAGGGGGGCGGGTCCTTACTCCGCGGACTCATCAGGTGGGAGTACAGGAAGCTGTTGTTGCCGAACCCCGCGTACCTGTTGTCCGTTTTCCCGTTGACCATCATCAGGCTGACGGGCTTCTCGGGGGGGACGGGTTTCTCTGGGAGTTTCTTTTCTGTGAGACCGTTCTTTGTGGGGGTTTGGTTGACCCACTTGTCGCCGCCGATGGAGTATATGGAGCTGAGGTTGACGTACCCGCCGGCGCCGGGCGCGGAGCGCGGGCCGGCGGCACGCCCGCCCTCGCTCGTCGAGTCTTCAACGCTGGACTCCTCCACTACTTCGGTGTTGGTGACGTCATCTAGGTTCGGTGATAGACAGTCCTCATCTGTCTCATCGTAAGAGCTGGAACACCATAGAAATTGCATTAGCTTTTTAATTTGGTTTCCATCTTTACGGCCCGGCCACAGCCAGCGAGGCAGGCGGCGCGGCAAACGAATTCGGTAATCACTGCGCGGTTGTGACGACGAGCTGAGAGGCCGCCGTCGAGATAGCGCGCAGTGATTATTGAACGCCTGCCGCGCTGGCTGTGGCCGAGCCGTTAGGGTGTAATTTGAACCACGCTATTGGGATTACGAGAGTCGTGTCAAATATTAATCAAATAGCATGGATCAAAATTTTAATGCGAATGTGTAAAAATAATGAAATTATATGTACTGAATGCAAGTGAATCGAAGATCATTGTTAGTGTTGCGCCATGCCGGAATCAATACGACATCTCCTCATTATTTACAAACAAAGCACGAAACTGCGCGTCATCGAAATATAGAGGAATATTTACAGGGAGGCAATATTTTTCATCAGTTAGGCAGACGGCGACCTTAAAGCGGTTTCAATAGCATAGAACTCCAGGAAAATATTGACAGTCTTATAAAAATTTCAAGAATAGGTACAATGTCATAAGAAAATTTTCACACGTATAAGCAAAAGTCGATGCAAATTCCAAGCCTGTCACAATTTCGACAAGTGGTCTCAGAAAGTCACAAGCTTAACGACCAGACTGGAAATCCAAACGAAAATGAAACATTAAATGATTCGATGCACAAAGCGGTATAAAGTAGATACACACTGCACATAGCTTAGTTGTACAACGATCGCAGAATCTTATCGTTACGATTTCCGATGGCCATTGGTTCTCAAGCGATATATTGGAATTCCAAGAATAATTCTGATGCAAATGACACAATGCATACACTGCAATTCACGAACACAATCTTACCCTATCATAGCCACTTCTGTCTCCCTCCCTGATGAAACAAATATCAATACATATGAACATAACGAAATCAAATATGACGAAATAGAGACATATTATTACATAAAATAAGAAAAATATACATAAACAGTATCAATAACGGTAACAAGGAAGATGATTATGATCCCTATTGAGTCTCTTGTGATGTTAGGGTTATGGGAAAGGATTTAACTAATTTTCAATGTTCCTAAGGTTATTTTAACTCGTGATTGCATTCAGAACATATTGCACAAGTTTAATAAAAAATGAATAAAAAATATCATGTTGGGTTAAAGTAGATAGTGTGACGAACTTCTGATAACAGTGCTATCAAAATGCTTCAAAATGCTTGATGTAACTAAAAGTTTCATCTAGTGCCATTAAATATTATCCATTCCAATAATTACCGATGAAATGACCTATTTTATTTGTAAAATTTGAGGCCGTTGAATCCATTACTTCTGCCCAATTCATAGAATCGTTTCATAGACTTTTTTCGTTCCGATTCTCTCATTACCCTATATAAATCCCTGTTTATGAGAAAGATATTAAAATTTGTTATTGTGTGATATATAATCACTGATATATAAACAAGAATACATAAAAAAGTTCCACAATTATTAGAAGAATGAAAACTGAAGAATCTATAAAAGTCCTAAATATGCATGTGACATAATAATACGGTCATTGTAGTTTGTCCAGTTTCCATTTGCTTACAAATTAAATTATATAGTACCTATCTAGATCATAAGGTCGGGAACTTACATTTGGTCTTGAGCATCACTACCGCCTTCTTCAGCTACCAAAAGCTCGTATTCTTCGGCCGCAAACCTGTCCCACTCAGACATCTGAAAGTCACAATTTACTTGTTAAAAAATAATATTCATCAAAAACTATTACGCATTCGAATTTTTAGCTTTAAAATTCGAATTTTTATTTCGACGCTTTGAAAGGTTAAAAGTTTATAATGCTCATTAATTAGTTTTAAGGAGGTCTAAATCCTATGTAAAAAGGGAAAAATTATAATAACGGAATTAAATAAGAACTTTATAGCACACTGTTAGAAAAATTCTAATTCTAACAGTTTGCGGGGTCTAATACAAAATGTATGCACCGAGTACTTGTACTATTATGTATTCTGTGACCGAGTGCCATCCGGCTACGGTCAGAATTTTTCTGACAGAAATTTCTTACAATATGCGGTGTTGAAAATCAGGGTACTGCCTAATGGCCCCGAAGTTTAATTTGAACTTTTTCTCCTACCTCACAATCAGAGTCGCGTTGCGTGGCGAATGGATCCCTCTGCTCGTGGTCGAGGTACTTCTCCAAATTAAAGAATGTGTCGTAGAAGATGGGGGTCAGCTTACACCTCTTCAGATCTGTAAGAGTGATCTTTCCGTCCTCCGCCGGATGCACCATGTCCAGCATCTGGAAGAAATTGTATAGCTATGATACTTGTACGAGAAAAGACAAATCCTTCAAAATGAGGTTCAGAGAATACCTAAATTGGTAAGAATTTTGAAACATTTCTCATGAATTATGAAACTCAATACCTACTATTTCTAGAACTTTCTTTCATCATTTAGGTTGCTACGGTAAAATATTATAAAATAGTCTCATAAGTATACCTATGGAGTAATTTGTGCCAGTAACTTCAGCTCTTTGGATAATATTTTCTAAAGGCTGTTGAGAGTTCCGTAATATAATGAACATGTTGGTATATCTTCGTAGTCATACTGGTATGACAAACTACTATGACCGCGAGGAAAAAAGAGAATTCGATTCCCCAGGGGGGTACAATTTGTACTCGGTTTGGTTAGTGGTAGGTAGGGCTTATTTCAAGTCCGCCTGGCTAGCTACCACCATCTTATCTAAATCTGAAGCCATAACAACAATTTAAATATTGTTGTGTTCCGTCAGTTAGAGGTAAGATAGCCAGTTCTTCAGTGATGTGGATTCTGGCTGTAGTGCGCTTCCCCTTACGCCTTATCGTCACTTAACATCAGGTGAAGTAAAGGCCAAGCTGTGACCCATTGTGCATAAAAACCAGGGTAATTGGGTCTCACCTGACACAAGCAGTCGCCGAAGGGCAGCGTCTCGATGCCGATGGCCTCCATCCGCTGCATCTGCTCCTCGTAAAAGTACTCCAGCTCGTACATCGAGATGTACCCGTCTCCGTCCACGTCCATGCACCTATTGGGTTTGGGAACAGACAAAAGAGTCAAACTTAACATTCATTAGGAGACTCTTTGGAGCTAGAAGTCGAGATAACTTTCTAATAATTTGACTGAGTCTGTTTTGTTCAGTAAGTCTTGCTACCTGTTTCAATTGCTTTCACCGTGAATGTCCACTGTTGATTTTTTGGATGTAAGAGAGAGAAGGTTGTAACTTAGCATAGTAATAAATATGGTAGACTATAGACGGTCCGTTACCGTTTAATCCTTAGCTATACGGAAGGACTTCAAAATATTATTTTATATTTTGACCTGAGTAACTATGAGTAACTTTGATAATGTAGCCCCATCAGTTCCAAATGAAATGGCAGAAACTTCCAGTATAACTTAGTAAGTGGTTACGTTGTATTTCGGTACAAATAATGAAAATGTCCGTTATGTACCTTTGTGTGCCTTTAATTCAAGTTTATTATCAGTAAGAAACTATCGGCCAACTATTTCGTAATCTGACGGAAAATATCCTATCAAAGTTTGCTAAAAGCATCCGTGCATGCGATACTTGTTGTAACTATTGAAACTTAGTCGCCTAACTTTGTGGTAAACTCAACTTCAGAACTTGACTGCACTGTATACGTTAAAGTAATTTATGTTATTGCATTTCTGAAATGACTTTGTATTACCCCGCAAGTAAGTAGGTAGGTACTGAGTGAGTCTTTAATTGTTTTTTATATAAAAATATCACACTTCTAATAATATTCGGGATAGTTGGAATATTTGATGATATTTCATTAAGCGCCGCCAATGGAATAAAACGAAGTGCTTAAATAAAGACGAAATTGTGAATTGTGTTTTTCCTGCTCCGAATAAGATTTGTGGTACTTTTTATCGCTTTAACTATATTTTCTAGTCTGTCGTTTAGTTTAATGGAGTTTTATTGCTAAAAGTGCCCACTTTTAGCAAGAAACTAAACGACAACTAATCGACAGGTTTTAAAATATTGTTTAAACGATAAAATGTACAACAAAACTTTTTCGGAGTACACTAGAAGAACACAATTCACAATTTCGTCTTTATTTAACCACTACGATTTTTTTCCATTGCGGCGCTTGTGTAGCGCAGTAACCCTCTTAAGTATACAACGTGTTAAAAAAAACCCGTACCTAATTTATTTATTTATTATTCATTTATTACAATGCGAACTTACAGCTAAACCAAAACATTCACATTGGGCAATTTACTTAGGTAAAAAAATAATTTACAATAAATATATCTTATTGGGTCAGTATGGATGTCGGCATCTTGGACATCATTCAAAAAACGATTAAAAAGAGTAATAGCCCTAGGTGTGGGCGCATTACGAGCATGCTGCGTGTGTACAGCAGGAGGAAGTGCCAATAGGTCGTGCCGACGACGTCGACCAACACGCACGTAATTCTGCGGGACATAATAACTTATAGAATTCAGCACTGTGGGATTGTCCACTTTATTGTCTAATGCTGAACAGTAGAAGATAGGGACCATCCAATCCACAGACCATACAACAAGTACTTACGTGGGACCATCAAACTGAAAAACTTTTACTATGAGACCGACTGTGAATTTTTGTATGGAACAGCCGATTCTTTTTTCGCGATTTCAAAGTTGGTCCCATAGTAAAAGTAAAAGTTGTTCAGTTTGATGGTCCCATCTACCATATTTGGCATTTCGGGGTTTTTAGTAACACCATGTAAAATATAAAGAAAAATCAAATATTTAGACTCGTGGTCCCACCCACTTTGTCCCACTGTTACTCGTGGTCCCACTATTTTTTAATTTCCTACGTCGACTAGAAAATGGGCAGTAGCGTTTTCCGAGGGTGGAGATTATGGTAATACCTATCCAACAGGAAATGCGTCCTGCAGCTGTCTGAAAGTTCTTTATAAGGGGTAAGTAATATGTAAGTATGTATGAGTCTACGCTTTTTTTCAAAACTGTCCCACTACCCACTATAACCATTGATTTAAAAATTGACCAATGAGGTCCATAAAACGTAATGGAAATGGTGGAAAAGCTAGTTCCACTATTAGTATTGATGGTAATTCTCAATTGAAATAGTGGGACCGGCCGTCAAGAGCATTTAGTACCTGAACCAGTATTCGATGGCAGTGGGGTGAGTTTTGTCTTCCTCCGCCAACAGGAACCATACGAATTCGGTGTAGGACATGCGAGGCTCCCCGTCTGGGGTCACCCGGTTTTGGTTGCCGCGCGTCACGCAGCCCGACAGCACCCGCTCGATCATGCGACTTGATAAAGCTAAAAGAAGGGATCATTAATAAAAAAATAAAAATAAAAGGAAGAAAGAAAAATGGCTGCGCGCTACACTGCCAGTGAGTAGGTATCTTCAATAAAATAAAAAAATAAAAAATAAAAATAAAATTCATTTATTTCAGACTAAGTTTGTCCATATAAGAGTAGAAAATCATCTGAATTTGGTATTTCAAAATGGATTAGCGTTACTAACTTAATACAGTGTAGGTACGAAATAAGAATAATATAAGATTCGAGTACCTACCTACTTAACATTTTCTTTAAGTTTACCTTCTAAGTACCTACTTATAATTTGGTCTATCAATGCATTTTGAAAACTATTGGCAACTTTGCGTAAACTTTTGTTATTGTTGACCTTGTACCTCAAGGTATTTTAATTCCTACAGTTTATTTAAAATTGAAGAGGAGGAACCATGGAGGAACTAATATAAAATGGTTTTACGAGCACGTTCATAATGCTGGCGGTAAAACCTCAAAGATAAGGTAAAACCTTGTTGAGGCGAGCCATCAAGCCACAAACTAAAAGGAAAGATCCAATTGAAGTTCGATGGCCCATGACGATCGCTCGTTCGTTTAACGATCGAGACGCGGGAAACGATCGAAGATGTTGTCTCATCGATTTAATGGGTTGGGCAATGCATTCATAAAATTTAATGTAAATAAGTAATGTTAACATGGTACTGATACAAATTCCTATACAATTTTAGGTGCATTTGATAATATGAAATTGCTTTTTATTCTTTGAACGACATAATTTACAAAGTTACTTACCATGATCATTGTGTCTAGCAAGATCATGTTTGTCTATAAACAGATCGTGGTCCCTGTCCAGCTCCCAGAACTTGCAGTAGATCACGTAGAAATGCTCGTAACTGAAAAAAACGTCAGTTTTCTGTGAAATAAAACACCTATCATTGCTTTTAACGGACGATGCTAGCGCGGTTTTATTGAAAGTACTTTGGTAATTAATTGGTATTTGGTTTGATTTTTTATTTTCCCGACGTTCCGAGTTGCCGATTCCCTCGTAACCACGAAAGAAATGTCGGGAAAATAAAAAAAATACCAAAGTACGCTTTCAATAAAACCGCGCTAGAATCTGTTGAAAAGTGTTTTATTTTATGCCTAGTAAGCGCGCAAGCTAAAGAAGTGTTTTGTGGTTAGTTTCAGTCATGACCTTTGTAATATTATTCAGATGCCGTTAATAGGGATATTGACTATTTTTTTTATTTTATGTTACATAAATAACCTCTCAAAAAAAGAAACATTGGTAAAAGAATTAATTCGCTAGCATGAAAACTGCCCGAGATATCACAGTGTGAAATGCACACAAATGGACTCGATCAAAAACGCTCCATACTAATGGCTTGCACGTTATGACGTCACGCCTTGCAAGTTTGTATGCAACGCATAGGAAATTTGGTCAGCAGCTATATTAAATATTGTGTTTATCAAAATGGTTTCTTCGACAAATTTGCTATACATTTTACGGACTAATTAAAGGTATCATTTATTTTTATAAATTTTATACTTTTTAAATGGACTTGTCCACCCAACTTTGAAGGGTCATAAAACAAATAATATGCAATATATAAATCCAAGAGGTATACAAGCTACTCTAAAAGTTTAATATGTTTACGATTTTTATTAGTATTTCGTTATTTTATTCATTAGTCAACATCCCTATTGTTTGTGTTAACTAAAGTCACAATTGCCGACTTTTTGCTAAACTTCACCAAAAGCGGGAAAATTTACCTGAAAAATTGTGTAACTTGATTAATATCTTCCTCGTCTTCTAGTAACTGAATCACTTGCAATAGATTCGATCTTCTTAATTCTGGCATTGATATTCTACCAGACCAAGATCGATTTACACAATAAAATATCCTAGCGATCACCTGCGAACAAAAAAAAAATCATTTCAACATTACATGGATGCACATTCACTTTTAACAAATGCTAAAACTTAAGATGGTACCCTGAGTGAAAGTGGCGCCGCGGTGAATTATATTTAATATTATGATTCTAATACACTATTTTAAAAATGTTTATCGTGGAGATTTTAGGGCCCACAGTTTAGTATTTTTAGACGGTATCGTTACATTCCCTCGTAGTCTCTGCTAGAAGTAGATAGCAAAACTGCTAAAAGTGGCCGTTTTTGACACATTTGCTATCTACTTCTATGAATGGCTACGAGGGCACCTACCTTCTAAAAATACTAGCCCATGGGCCCATAAATCTCAACGATAAACATTATTAGAATCTTTTTCTATTAATAACTTTTTAAATAAAAACCTCTAAGGGCGCCACTTTCGGGCCTACAACCGCCTTAACTTAAAATTAAGATAAGTAAGAATATGCGAAAATACTTATTTCTTTTATAAAAAGTACAAACACTGTGTATAGGTTAATAGGTGTTTAACCTATTAAAAGAATTAACTACATATACCTAATCGGTTTATCCGAAGTTAACTATTCTCGACTGGACCACTTAGTAGTTCCAGAGGAATTTCCCAAGAGAATAATAACAAATTGCAACTCGATAACGGGATATTAGTCCACAAAAATGAAGCTGTTCGGGGATGTTAGTTACTCTTTCTAACTCGAATAAGAGACCGAGGAAATCTGTTTTAGAAATTTTACTTTAGAATACTTAGTTGTTTGATTTTTCCTTTAGAATAACTAAACTTAAGAATGAGGACGGTTCTTTTCGAATAACGAAGGATTTATGTTACTTATTTCTTGTTACAATCGAGTGCCCGCGCGTTTTCGGTAGCGGTAACTTTTTGTAACTCATTGTCGTCTAAAGATCTTCCAAACACTTTATTTATTTATTTTACTAATAAATCTCATATATTATGGGGTCTTTGCTATCTTCGTATTTTTTAAATAATAATGGTAAATTCACTACTTAGTCCTTTTCACCGATTTCCATCATGTGGTCTAAAAGGTGAGTTTGACTTCATAATCTTCATACTTACAGTATGCACATATCTTGAATGGAACTCAGTGGCTTCTTTCAGGAAGGATAAGCCCGGGTGCGTGTCCACCACATCCTGGACCAAGGGCACGAAGTCCTCGGGCGCCAGCGTGGTGCTCTTGCCGCGGGTCAGCACGTGCACGAACCGGGACGCCTGATCGTGGCACTGGGTAGTCATCCTGGGGAAATGTTGTTAAAAGGGATAAAGAATTTGATGGAAATAGAATGAAAGCCTCTGGAATGCCAATCTTAAAATCATCATCTTTCTCTTCATCATCATCAACAAATCTTTTAGATGTATTACTTACTTACATAAAACATTTTGTATATATTTCAATTTACACAGTAAGTTGATTTGACCGATCAGTACCCTTAGCACGAACAGCTATCAAGAAAAAAAACGCGCGTTAAATTACTCGATGGACAATTCTCTATGGAAAATTTAATTTCGCTGATCGGCGATAGATCACGCTGTACAAATTTCCAATACATGATTTATCTATGGAATGATTTTAGATCTTATTTTTTTCGATAGCTGTTCGTGCTAAGGGTACAGTGCCCTTGTTTATCAAAACTTACAAGTCTTGTACTTTTTATAAACAATCATTTTCCTTGTGAATTAATTATTCCACAAATCCGTTTATCAAAACACGTTAATTTAACGCTACAAATGTTTTTGTTTTTTTGAAAGATATGCTTCCAAATTGTATTCGTAATTTCAATCGTTAATAAAAAAAAAAATTAACTTGTACTCTATGGAAAATCCTGAGTTTGTCTGAGGGTGTCCGGCGACTCTTCATACGTCTCTTACAATTTTACAAGTGTCTTGTATAGTCCTGCAACGGTCTTAAGAACATGACCTATGAAAAATATCATAATTTACATGAACTTGTAAAAGTTTTTTGTAAAGTGTAGACATGAAAGTTTTGATAAACAGGGCACGGCATAAATAAATAAACGAGAAATATTTAACTCACTCTCTCCAAAAATCAATAAATTTGTGGCCATCAACAGGAGCGTGTAGGTTCTGCTGAGTGGCCAGGAACAGTGGCATCTTCCAGTAGAGAGGACACTCGCACGCCTTCACGATGTGCTTGAAACTCTCTCGTGGCACCTGAGGAAGAACAACGTTACATAATTTCTCATCTTTAAGCATTTACCCTTTCTAAATAAACAGTTTTGGTTACTGCACACCATAAACTATCAGGCAGGTGACAGGTCACATTTTTGATTGATTGATATCCTACCTACATTACATCTTACTAACAGCACACTTTCACCCTACAAAGGTTGAACAGAACTATGACTACTTTTATAGATGCACTTCTAGCCATACGGAAAGCGGTTGGATTACTTTGTGCACCAAATTTTGATAGGTTCCCAACCAGTCTGACCTTTCAAATCCCTCATACCTAACTAAGTTAAATGAAAAAGTTTTATTTACAGTGGTTAATTTGAATTTACCTAATGTGATGTGTGATTCTTTTTGTAGATTGCTGGCGTAATTATTCAGTTCGTTGACGCCAACCTTGTAATATTGGGCGGGATTCTATTTCAGATGCTGACATTGCTATATGGCACCGGATGAATAATGAAAATGAATAGGTAGCTTCTAGAATTTATCAACCTATTTGTGTTACAAAATATTTGTCTTGTGTTGTGTTGCATCAACATATGGCGTCATTCATCACGAATTGTCAGGAAGACTGTCCCGTTGTGTTTGAAGTTAAACGGGGTCGTCGCATTAAATCATTTTGAACGTAGACTTTGTCTAGTATTACGACATTATCTAATGCACAAACGGTTGTTTGTCTATTTGAATATTTGCTTGATAAAATCGATTAGATGGAATGTTATACCCAACGATATATCGTTGGTTATACCTAGGTGGTATGTTTAAGTAGTATTTCTATATTTGAAGTTTGATAGATAGTATTAGAACAGTGTAAAACGTGGTCTTGGAACTATCAATCTAATGTTCCCGCTATGAGTGCGCTATCTTTTAATTAAAACATAACTTCTACTTTTCACCAATGATATTAAATGTAAAGATAGGTTACCCGCGCTTCACAATGGCAAGACGAAAGTCAGGTAATTGCCCGACTTTCAATTAGTCATGCACAGTCTCGCGACACGGTAACACACGCGGCTCTCGTCAATCAGACGCAATAAAATTGTGAAATACCATAAAAAATGTCTACTTGCGTCTTTGGACGATGTACAAATTATACAGCAATGGTCAGAGATCGGAAAAATGCTTTATTTCACACGTAAGTAAAAATATGTATTTTCTATTACTTTATTCGGCCATATTGTACAAAGAGCGAGCTGTCTGCTTTGCATGTGGGAGTGAAGGAGACAGCTGACGCGCTGTCATTTGGCAGCCAATGCGCATGCAGCGGCCAATGTGTGTATCTATAGTACCTTTACGCTGTTTTAAATAGCAATGATGTTGGCGCATAACCTATCTTTACATTTAATATCATTGCTTTTCACAAGATTATTACATACTCCCATCCATCGAGAATGCTCCCATCATTGTTGCATCATTTGCCCTTATGTAGGCTTTTGTCCTACGTTGCATAAAGCCTGAATGTACATGTATTTTTCATTCCTTGATATCTACCGAATAAACAATTTGCAAGCACGTAGGTACTCTATTTTATGTGACAACTACTGTTAGTTGCTTCACCGGATTGTGCTATCTAGATCCGCATTTCCGTTGGTAAACCATTGCCAAAGGTAGCTAGCTACTAAAGGCTTAGATGTCTCGGTAACAAAAAGTTTTGGTGACGTAGGTAGGTAATTTACATTTGTGGTGAAATAGGTGAGGATAAAAGGTCAACGTTACTTGGACAGGGCTAGATTTTTCTGAATCATTAAAATTGATCCGCATCAAAAAATACAAAGTTCGTATGATTGAATTTTAACTTTCCTATTTTTAAGGGGCTTGGCCGATTGGCCCGTGTGTCATACCTCTCATGACTATAAGTTTCTTTGTCTTTTCGATAGCGGTCTTTTTACGTAACGCCTAGGTACTTAATACACGTGCTTAAGTTAATTAGGTAAGTTACTTCGAAATGGAGCAATGTATGTGACATTGTTACATTACATAAGTTACATTTTTTCTATATTTTCTTCAAATAATTATGTTTATGTAAGTAGGTAATGTAAGTACCTATAAAGTCTTCTTTCCTGACCGTCACGGCGGGCGCGGCGTCACGTCACGCGCGTCCCACGGGCAGGCCGATGTCCAGGCTTCCGCCATTAAGGAATATAGGCCAACAGAGACACGTGTTCCAACCTGCACACTTTACAGGCCTTTGACCGTAACCTCAAGCACTAAGAGTCATTTTCGTTTGATTATGTTGTTCTAGCAGCGTTGCCTTTACGACTTACGTGCGGTTAACTTCATACGGTTTAACAGTTTAACCCACGACATTTGACACTTTTGTGGCATTTAAAGACGGTGAAAAAATAACACCTAGGTACCCATATATAGGTAGGTAACTCCCTACCAAGAAAGATAAGTAGGTAGGTACCTAGGTACTTACTATTATTTCGAAGGGATACTTAACGTACTTCCGCCTACCAACTTAGGTACAATAAATCGAAGTAGTGAAAGTTTTATGGTTTTTCAGTCAAATTGACCCTTTTAAAAGTAATTTCTATTAATCCCAGGTGGGTTGAAACGTTCGTGGCCTGACATTGATGGGACCATCTTAGAATTTTCAAAGAACATTCATATTTTGCTCTAGTCTTTCAACAGTGGATGAGAAAACTTTGAAACGTGTAGCTCAAGAAACTTTTTTTTTACCATTATTTTTGTGCGAGTATTCGCAGTATACTGCAAAATTGTCAAAATTGAAAACCGTGCGGTTATAAAAATGTCTCTTTAAGAAAGGGTTAACGCCTAAATAAATTCACGAATGGTGAGGACATAAGCATCATACATCCACCCCATCGAACGCTATAGTAAAAAAGATTGAAAACGTGAACGGGAGAGCATTGAAGACAACCCTATTTTCATGTAGGCTCAAAACGCCCACTCCCGCCTACAATATCAAAAAAAATGAGATTTAATATTAGGAGACCAAAGATTAAAAATTAGGGGATAGCGGAGATCATACGGATCTTATACATATAAGCAGACAAAAAATATGACTGTCAAAGATTTGGGCTTTCACAAGGTGTCAGCGTAAACAGCAAAAATCGATGTTCTATTATAGAAGAGCAAAAACGATAAATTTTCACATTTTCTCGTGATTGTTTGGAGCTATTTGAAGCTAGCTGATCAGCAGGAATTTTAGATCGATTTATTACTGTAAATGAAACTTGGGTTCGTCATCAAACTCTTGTACCTAACATTCGAGATGGAATGGAATTTTCGACTAATTAAGAAGATGAAGTCGATGTGACGTGAGTGACTATTTTGAGGGTCTAAAAGAGTCTTTTTTAACGGGGATCAAGGCTTTACCGGAAAGATGAGTGAAGTGCATAGAGCTAAATGAAAATTAGGTCGATAAATAAAAATATCTTTGTACTTACGTATTTTATTTTGTTTTCGTGACTAGGCCACGAACATTTCAATCACCCCTCGTATCATCATTATTTTGGAGTAAACAATTTTATAATGATGTTAAATTAAGGTCAAAATAATAAGGTATGATTAATTTAGCAGTACGTTTACCCGTAGATATTTTGCCCTTTCTGTGACGCGGGTCTGACAGGGGAACACAAGGCAGAATAAATTAAAAAGATGTTTTGTAGGTAGGTGTACCTACCTTATAACTTCCCAACTAAATGAAGACAAATGAAACTAAAAATAAAATCGGATACATAACATAAAGCAAGTTGTTATTGAAACTAAGTAATAAAGGCAAGTTTTCTTACATGTTTTCAACCTTATTACTCTTCAACTTCTGCGTTGTATTGTTATTTATAGTCGTTTGTTTTCTATTTTGTGCACGCCATTGTTTTGTTTAGTCACAAATAAAAAGTAAACAAACAACAACAGCATTCGGCAAAACAAAAGAAAAACCGAAAAAAGGTTTGAAAGCTAATCGGACCTCTCTTCCCCTCCCGACTCTCAAAGAATCCAGATGCTTCCCCATCGAAATCCCATACAATCCCTGGCGCTCCCGTGGCGGGTTCATCGACCGCCCATAAGTAGGTCAAACCGACTTGACGCCGACTATTTTTAGGTCGACGAGCGACCAACTTCGACAGAGGCGTTACTGATGAGCTAACATTGCTATTTTTACTGAAACATACGTGAGTTTACACCTTCGCTAGCCAGTTTGGATGGTTTTCTTACCTTCTTGAATGTAAGTATTTCTTACTTTGTCATTTTCTATCAGGCATAAAATTTCAGGTCCCAATTCCATTAAACTGGTGTTGACATTTTGACTTTCAAAGTAAAAACTAAAACTTCGTTTATTGCAGAGTTTCCTCAAAAACTGTCCAAAAAGTTCATGGACAACTCGACCATGGCCGAGAATCTTGCGGACTAGCCGCCTAGCTTAACTCGAAGCTTGACTATAGGTTACTGGTTACTCTAACTTCAAAGTTGTTATAACTGTGAATATTATTATCTCTGCACTTTCCATACAAATGGGTCATTTTGTTATTAGTAGGTATGGAAGTAAATTACTATTTTCTTGCAACAGAATAGCTAGATATATTATTATTATATTACAGCTTTTGCTTTTTCTTACATACCAAAAAACAATTATTGTTTATGTTGAGTTAAGCTATTAGTAGGTATTTTTTTTTAAATTAATCTGTAAACTATTATGTTAAAATAATCTTCAAATTTTTCTCGCTGGCGCTGAAACGTGGGAAGTTATTCCATCGTGTGTGGCAAAAAGGGTTTTGCAAATCCATCTGTTTACATCTGATGATCTTAGATTTTTAGGTAGGTAGCTTTAATATAGGTAAGTAGCTAAGTAATAAGTTTCCTATTAAACCAAAAACAAACAATTCCCAGTAGAAAATTACAGAAACAGCATTACGAGTATTAACAATGAGTAGAGAAACATGTGACTTTCTGATGAAAATTACCAAGTCTTGACAATACATAAAAGTGAATAGGTATAAAAAGGTACCTTAAACTTTATATTACAGAACATAAAACACTAGATGTTTTATCAATTATAATTATTATTACGTAAAATTCGTACATACATGGACTTAACGACAACGTGACTTCGCAAGAATTCTTCATTACCTTTGTTGAATAGGAGGAACTAATTCTAAATAAGTAACTATACCACCTGACCTTTGGGGCTAGTCAAGTAGTACGCTTCACTGAAGCGGATCTGTCAGTAATTAATGTTAATAAACGTGGTACTAACACAATGGTACATCAGGAAGATCAGAGAAGTCACCTTGTATTTTTACAATGTTAAATACTGGCCTACACAGGCAGCAGAAAACATGTTGTTGTTCTGTGGTTTTGTGCATCGAGAAAAAATCCGCTTTGTTCCAGCCCCTCTACTCAAATGGCCATTCTACGCGTTTATTTCATGATTGCCGCTACCTCCCGGTCCGCTTCGTTATAAGTATATACTGCACCTCCTGCGTCCGTCGCTATTCTATTACGGATAGCAAAGTAAAGATTGTTGTATCTCTTACGTTATTTGTGTTGCTATTAAGTTTGTACATAAGAGGAAAGGTCCTACAATGACGAATGTTATTGGTTATATAAATTAATGAGACTCTTTAAACAAGAAAAATATGAAAAACAGTTGGAAAACATGATTCCTTATTTGTATACAGTACCGTTAGCTGCGACGTCATAACGATCGACGACGGCAATCAAGGAGTGAACGCGTAGTAGAATAGAATTCATTACAATGTATCGGAATGACGCTAACTTAGCTTCTGTCAACCCCATATATTAAAGGTAAGTATTGTCATTTCATAGGAGGAGCTCGGTGGCGCAGTAGTTTAACGCCTGGCCCAGCGATTGCGGAAGTTAAGCAACGTTCGCAAGGGTCGGTCATGGGATGGGTGGGCAAAAACATTATTATCTCGAGCTCCTCCGTGCTTCGGAAGGCACGTTAAGCCGTTGGTCCCGGCTGCATTTGCAGTCGTTAAAACCCACCAATCCGCATTGGGCCCGCGTGGTGGGTTATGGCCCATCCTCCTTACCACCCATAAGGAAGGCCTGTGCCCCAGCAGTGGGGACATCAAAAATGGCTGATGGACATGGACATTGTCATTTTGTTCTACAGCGTTAATTTTAGTAAATAGAATGGCCATTTTGAGTAGGCCCTCAGATGTTGATACGATTGCACAACTAGTGTTCAAACTATGTAGGTAAGTCTAGGTAGTTTCAATTTCTTTATATTCTCACAATAGAACATTATGAGACAAGTTAGCTTAGGTTGCTCATTGCACACAAGGCTGTGGGTTGCAGCCCGAGCCGTAGGTGAGGACGTAACTCAGCCGAGTGTGCAATAAGCAAGAGCTCACGAGTTTCATACGACGTTTTTCAACACATTTGCGAGGAAAAAACAAAGTAATTTACCACACAGCAACAAATACGACAAAAACAAAATATGATAATTATGGGAAAAGGCGCGCACAAAAAAAAACCTTTTTTGTTTTTTTCACACGTTCAATGCAAGAATATCGTGCGAACAAAGGGGTGAGGAGCATACAGCCTACTTCAAAATTTTAATTTTAAGTAAAAATGCAAATATTTTAATATTTTATAATAAAATATTGTAAATTATGAATAATTTGATAATAATAAATAATTGTTTGACTTAATTAAGGACTTACACATTTATTTATTCCAAAAATGTATATGAATTTTCAGCGGCATAAAACCTCTTTGTTGAAGTTTGTTGTTACTTAAAAAAATATCTGTATAACCCGGTTAAATTGGGAATGCTCTGTTTACTCGCATAGAACTTGCAGTAAGGTACTAATTTAACTTTGTAGGATAAATTCTATTACGAACTTGTGTTTTATATATTATTGCACGCGTTTGTTATAGCTCGGTTTATGGCCCTAAAAGCTATGTGTTAGGGCTCACTTTACGAGCAAGTGTGTTGAAAATACTAATATTATTATTTTCATGATGATGGATGGATTATATTAGGTAGGTACTACATTAGTGTAAAATTACAACCACCCATAATAGTACATTATGAGACAAGTTAGCTCATTGCACACAAAGCTGTGGGTTGCAGCCCGAGCCGCAGGCGCAGGCGAGGGCGTAACTCAGCCGAGTGTGCAATAAGCAAGAGCTCACGAGTTTCATACGACGTATTTCAAAAACAAAGTAATTTACCACACAGCAATAAATACGACAAAAACAAAATATGATAAATTAAATTATGGGAAAAAGGCGCGCAGGTTTTTTCGTTTTTTTCACATGCCCAACGCAAGAATATTTTGCGAACAAAGTGGTGAGTGAGCATACAGCCTACTTCAAAATTATAATTTTAAGAGATAAAATGCAAATATTTCAATATTTTATAACAAAATATTGTGAATTATGAATTATTTGATAATAATAAATATTTGTTGACTTAATTAACGACTTACACAATTATTTATTCCAAAAATGTATATGAATTTTCAGCAGCATAAAACCTCTTTGTTGTTACTAAAAAAATAACTGTATTACCCGGCTAATTTGGGAAGAAGTAAGGTACTAATTTAAATTTGTAGGGTTAATTCTATAACGTACTAGTGTTTTATATAGGTATAAGTATTATTATTGTTATAGCACGCGTTTGTTATAGCTCGGTTTATGGCCCTAAAAGCGATGTATTAGGGCTCACTTTACGAGCAAGTGTGTTGAAAAAATTAAAATGCATGTTTGTGATGAAACAAAAGCATCTGAAAATGGAAACCATTGTATTTGTATAGCACTCAGACCAAAAAAAATAAAACGGAATCTTCCGAACAAAGCAGTGAGGCATGTAAAACTACGCCTCGTTGTGTACATACACAGTTACACGCACACACATGTAACGAAACTACGCCTCCAGGATCAGTCGATCTATACCAGCGTTCGGAGCGTGACGTAATAATAATTTATATTCTCAAAGAAAATGCCGAACTGTGTCGTGAAAGGGTGTAAAAACCAATCTTCAAAAAATAAAAAGCAGGATGGAATCACATTTCACACGTAAGTAAAACTTGAAACTAATATTTTTAATAATTCAAAATAAACATTGAGGTTATTACTTGAAACACAAAACCTCAACACAAGTGTTGCCACGCCAAACGTTATAGTTTAAACCTGTTATTGGGTAACGTAACATGCAACGAAACGTAGCGTTGTTTTTTATAGCGGTATTTATTTCTGTTTCTGGATTGTTTTTATATTTTTGTTTAAATATGTTTATCAGTCTCTGTTACCAATAGGCTTTGCCTAGCTAGTAGATCAGATGACCGTGTGTGTGATATTTTAATTACTACTAAAATAATATAAACATTAAATCTTAAAATCGTATAAAAAGGTTGTTAGTACTTAATATTTTAATGACTAATTAATTGTACATACCTAATTTACGTTTTACGTTCTTTTTAGATTTCCAAATCGAGATCAAAATATGAAAGAGATGTGGATTGCGGTCATTCGTGACAGTCGGAATGAACCCTTATGGAATCAAACTTCCCGCAGCGTAGTTTGTTCTATTCATTTTAAGAGCAACGATTTGTACTACACAATAAAAGGGTTACGTCGTATAAAACAAAATGCATATCCAAAGGTTTTTAAATTTAATATTTTTGCATTCACAATGTATCATTTAGTATTATATCCAAAGGTTTCAAACTTTCTGTTTATTCCAATTTTTAATAAGAGTTTTATATTTATAAGTATTTAAGTAATAATGACATTTAATATTACAATTTATATGAATCTGGCTTTTTTCATTCCTTAGATTTTGCCAGGTATACCAGAGCAGTTAAAAGAAGAAGATTTAAGCCAGTCTCCTACTATTGTAAGTATATAGATATTCATATATCCAGATAAAATAATAAATGTTCTTGGGTCGCGTCGGTTAATGTTGTTCTGTTTTCTTTAAGGTTCAAGCTGCCGTAGCAGACCTACCATTTTCGGATTTAATCCAGCCTTTTACTTCATTTGCTGTAAGCGAAATAGTTACATATTTTCCGAAATATTCACATACAAATATATCTAAATTTAATATCTCCCTTCATGTTTTTAAAAAGTTTGCATCTTTTAATGTTATTCTGTTTTCTTTAAGGTTCAAGCTGCCGTCTTACCATTTTCGGATTTAAATCAGCCTTCTACTTCATATGATGTAAGTGAGATAGTATTTAAATTACATTTTTTTTCGAGATATTCACGAACAAATACACCTAAATTTAATGACTTCCTATTTTTTTTAATTTAGCGTCGTATTAATCTGTTGTCTTTTAGGTTAAACCAGTCCAGTTAGTGCAGGATCCATCAATTTTTGACACTCCCAGGAAGCACAAGCTCCGGAAAACAGTCTTGGTTTTAGAAACAAAGTTAAAGAAAAGTATAAGGAAAATTAAAACTTTAAACCAAAAAGTTAGGCGTCTTAAACAAAGAAATAAATATTTAGAAGCAAAACTACATAGATACGGACTTATTTAATTCATTAAGTAGCAATGTTGCTGCCGTTGATATGTTTAATACTATATACAGAAAAAAGTAAAACAATATCAAAACTAATTATACCCATGCCGTAAAAAAACGCAGGGTCTTTTTGACATTTGTGTCATTAGTGAATCTGTTATTCGAAAATTTTTGACTGAAAACGTTGTAATTGCCGCAGAAAATCAACCCAAACGGTTGTTATGAATATATTTTCAAAAAATCATTGGAAACAATAAAGTTTTTATTAGAAATAAAACATAAAGATTTTGGGCAGGAACATAGTGATTGAAAAATATTTGAGCATTAGGCTCCTTCCACCATATTACCAAGTTGAAAACGATTTCAAAAACAATTGAAAGTAAAAAGCAATCTTACAAGAAATTAATTTAGTACAAAGGTTTTTAATAAATACCTACATAAAACTTTAATATTTGGTAGTCTTATTTCTGATACACTTATCCCATTTCCTTCCTACTTCCACTTAAACTCAAAGCTCACTCCTACTCAAAGCCCTGCATTAAGGGCTTAGGTTGTTGAGTAGCCCACTTTCTTTCCTATACGAGTCAGCACGACTGATTAACTTGGGAGTATTGCAAGCTCTTAAAACTTGTGAGTTTTCTGAATCAAATCAAATCAAAATCAAAAAATCATTTATTCAGTCTAGGCTGTTACAAGCACTTGTGAATGTCAAAGAAGCTACGCCATCGGTTCGCAAACCCTGAGGGGAGACCTTGTAACGAGAAGAACCGGCAAGAAACTCGTCAAGGGCTGCTTTTTTCTCCCTGTATATTTCATACAGAGTCGTCAACATTGAAAAATGAGCTCCACATTTAAAGTGAGGTCATTTTCCATCACAATAATTAACAAAAGTTTGCACACAATGGGTAGGTAGGTTGAAATTAAATACCTACTACATATCGGATAGGTGAGAGTAAATAACTTTTAACTAGTTGAGAAATCAGTAATCACTATGTCTGCTACTACTCGAAAGTGCACCTAAGTAGGCAAAATTTACCAAAAAACACTTGATACAAGACATAAAAAATAACAATAAAAAAAACGCAATTCTTACAATTCAATATGCGTGGATAATGGCTAATTATGCACCTCTTTCTCGCTGTATAAGGAATAAAAGATAAAGGTCGCATTGATAGCGATACGAAGACTGTCAAGTTGTAAGAGCTTATAATACCTTCTCTTGAATCCAGGCAGTTTTTTGTTTTGTTACTAATATGTGATAAATAACGTTATTAAATTCGTAACGCGTTATTTTTATTACATTACTATGTATATGAAATACTATGGCAACATTGGCAACACCAACTCACGCACTACATGCATAAAAAAAACCGGCCCCTCAGTGCGTTGTTCAGAAGACGTCTTACTTTTTTTTGGTTTGAGGTGAAGCATCATGGCAATGGAGGTGTGTGTAAACCATATGTAAACAGTATTTTATTATTTTTCGAAATAGGAATCTGATTTCTTTGATTTGGAACTTCGATCTTTGGAAACAAACATCGATTCAATTTTCAAATCCGGCATTTTGTATTTGAGGGTTAAATATGAAATTGCCGTTTTGTATGGAGAATTTTAAAGAATTTGAATTTTCTAGAACTTAACATTGTCTTAATTAATTTAACAACCAAGAACGCCAATGTTTTAAAACTTATGCCCAAAATTGTTTAATCAGCTAACTAGGTAATGTCACAAATAAGTATCGGCTACGCTGTTACTTTCTGCTAAGGAAAAAAGGGGTACTTACCTAACTTTTAAGATTTTTTTAACGTTCAAGAAAGAAAATCAGAAATATTTTTATTGCTGATAGTAGATATTTGAAATAATAACAAGGTAACTGAAGCATTGGAAGATAAGAGAGCCTCTGTGTGTGAGAAAAAATTGCCAATTATATAGATTTATATTTTGCTAGATCAGAATATAGACCATCTCTTAAGCTTCAAAGATCAAAGAATGCAATATCTCGATGTACCTTCATCCAATTCGATAGAAAGACGTATCAAGGCCAATTTTTATGAGAGCCCAGCCTTTCAGCTTTACGTCCAAGGCTACTTTAGCATACTCAGCACAAAATTCAATATCTGCCCACTAGATATCTTAGAGATAGGCGCCAGGCGGCGGCTGGCATTTAGCTTAAGCAGGATTTGACCTGGAAATGATAAATTGATTAGGTTGTTGCTAAAGCGACACTGACTTTTATGAACTTGAAGTTGGTAAAGTTGATTGTTCGCCAACACTTTCAGATGTTTTGACGTTTTTGTGTTTGGGGATTATGTCAAAAACTACTTATGTTTAAGAATTAATTGTGAACTGTGTACTAAAGGAATTTTAATGGTAGCTGACGAGTAGGTATGTAGTGATATTTTCTAGGCAAACGTAAAAGAACGATTCCCTCAGACTTGTTTATTTGCACCAACTTATTTGCCTTGTGCTAAGTATTTTCATTTCTGAATTTGTTTTGTGATTTTTGGTTATATTTTTTTTGTCATATTTATTACTTACGTATTTCTTTGCTAAAAATCGTATTTTGTTTTGATTACAAAGGAATAAAAACGATTCTCATAAACATTTAAAAAAATAGTTGTTATATATGAAATCTGATCGAAGTTATGAAAAAAGTTTATTATTTTCCTTAAACGAAGGAGGTCGATTGGCGTGTGGCGTAAACCATAGGTCCCTTCCCTGGTCGCAGATATCTCTCTTCGGCCCGATGACCTGAATGTGTGGAAAGGGGTCACAGTATCTTTGATAGGAGAGAAGCGTGACCATCAGCAGTTGTGGATTGTATAGTAAAGGAAGGTATTTGTAGGTAGGCCAAACAAAGGGCGCGACGTCAAAAGGAAGGAAGTGCTTTATTGTATCTGAAAATGCCTTTATTGCTGCAATACTTTTTTAACCGACTTCCAAAAAAGAAGGAGGTTCTACGTTCGTCTGTATATTTGGTTTACATTAGGTAAACTCCCAAGTTGGTCCCATTTTTTAAAATTGGGAAATCGGTTCAGTAATTTTCAAGTAATCTTGAAAAAAAGCACGAAAATAGTATGATTTTGTGTGAATTACCTCGATGATAATGGTCGTATTACTTCTTTGTTTATGAACTGAATACGATAATTATTTTTTTTAGGAAGAGGGATATCTTAAGTGTAGGTTCTTTAACCGACTTAAAAAAGGAGGTTCTCAGTTTGACCCGTATGTATATTTCTCTGCAATTAACTTCCGTTTGGCTGAGCCGATTTTTCTACATATTATAATATACCTTACCTACAAGGTAAACACCTAGGTACACTTAAAATAAAAAATAAAAAATTGTGTGGCTTATGTATTCTGTGCGTGTGGCGTAAATCTATGATTCTCCTGTCAATCGACCTCCTTCGATCGAGGAAAATATTAAACCTTTTTAACTTTATTGATTTAAATTGTAAATATTGTAATGAAAACATGTCTTGTAAATTTTTCTTTGGTATAATTTTGTTTAATATCATATTTTTATTTATTTATTTATTTATTTATTAGTTCTGTACACACACAATTACAAACGGAAAAGAAATGGACAGAAGAATTGTACAAGGGCACAACTTATTTCACATTTTTCATTCGAAACGGTCTTAATTGAATGGCAAATCCATTTAAAACAATAAAATGATATGACCTAGGTATGTTTTACTCTAAATAAATACGACAACGTAATCGTGTGAAGCAAATACTTTTTTGTATATATGGCAGTGTTGACACTTTATGAATATAAAATTGTTATAGGTAAATAGGTAGGTAGGTACCTGCTAAGGGGGCTGGGAATCCTAGCCTGGGATGGGACTTGGGAGCCTTCAATAGGTTATTACAAGATAAATAGTTTAATGATATTTAAGTTACACAACAACCAAATTGACTTCCTTCCTATAGCATAATTCTGCAGGCGCTAACTTTGCTATAATCGTGGGAATTATCCCACGTTCTTGACGTGACAATGTGAACAGACAAACGGACACAGATAAGAGCACAATATATTATGGTGTTTGCACTAGACGGATTTAAATACCGTACAAATATCCAATTAAGTTTTATTGCGGAAGATAAAATATAACCAAAAATGTAAAATGTAACTAAAAATGTAGGTAGCCAAAGTTGCATTGCATTGACAATGATTTACAAATTTATAAAGACTCGCTGGATTTTTGTAAAAATCCTAAATATTACTCGGACGATTGTAAAATCAATCTGAGATTCTAATTATCGGGTATTTTGCAATCATACAAGGATTTGTACATTTTGTACAAAACGATCTTTCGACGAAAGGTCGTCTGTTGCCCTGCGATGACTTTTTTTCCTGGTAAACGTAAAAATGATCAGAGTTTATTGACATCTATATACGATCGCAATTAAAGTTTTGGAAAGTCCTAAAGCAAGTATCTGACGACATTAAAAAAATGTTGAAAGGAATAGATGTCTATTAAAAAAACATACATAATAACGTCTTATTAAATCTTTACTTGCTGGTTGTATCTCTATCTACTATGTCATCATTTGAAACGTGTCATTTGCTTTCTGTGTCAAGTATTCCTATCCAAGCTACTAGAGGATTATGTTTATGCTATCAAGTTTCTTCATCGCTCGTTGTTGTTAAAATGTATCACACACAGCCACGCACTGCGATCCGTCATGCGTTTTTTTGTAGAATGATCAAGCGCATAAATTCGTTTTGGTATAAGTTTTTTTAGGGTTTAAACTGGGTTGAGTAAGAAAAAAATAATAAGTGGGATGTGACGTCATGGGATGAATACGTAACAACTCTTCTTGTGGCCAAAGTCACATTTCCGAAAGTGATAATGAACTTCGCTATCGATAGGTATAGGGATTGACATAAGTTTTCGCTTTGATTTAGCGTATTTTTAAGCTTTAGCCGAGTGCCTATGTTTTTCTATGTTTTGATTGATACACCTATTAATTGATACTGAATGTGAAATGTCGTATGCAACATAATCATCTACAACATAATATTTCGTTGTCGTATCTTACATACTTAAATGATTTTACATAATTTCAAGCTGTTAAAGTTACCATAAATATAATGTTATTCTTACAAAGATGGTTCTGCCAAAAATATATAATTTTCTTTATATTGTAATTCATAAAGTAGATAGCCAGAGCAACAGTTACTCTAATTACGAGTTCCGCGGTGATATTTTGCCATTATAGTACAATTATGAGACAAGTTAGCTTAGGTTGCTCATTGCACACAAGGCTGTGGGTTGCAGCCCGAGCCGCAGGCGAGGGCGTAACTCAGCCGAGTGTGCAATAAGCAAGAGCTCACGAGTTTCATACGACGTTTTTCAACACATTTGCGAGGAAAAAATAATAGTACATTATGAGACAAGTTAGCTTAGGTTGCTTATTGCACACAAGGCTGTGGGTTGCAGCCCGAGCCGCAGGCGAGGGCGTAATTCAGCCGAGTGTGCAATAAGCAAGAGCTCACGAGTTTCATACGACGTTTTTCAAAACATTTGCGAGGAAAAAACAAAGTAATTTATCACACAGCAACAAATATGGCAAAAACAAAATATGATAATTATGGGAAAAGGCGCGCATGTTTTTTTTTGTTTTTTTTTTCACACGCCCAACTCAAGAATATTTTGCGAACAAAGGGGTGAGGAGCATACAGCCTACTAATACTTCAAATGTATAATTTTAAGTGACCAAAAGCAAATATTTTAATATTTTATAACAAAATATTGTGAATTATGAATAATTTGATAAAAATTATATATTTATTTGACTTAATTAAGGACTTACCCATTTATTTATTCCAAGAATGTATATGAATTTTCAGCATCATAAAACCTCTTTGTTGTCAAAAAAAAAATAACTGTATTACCCGGCTAAATTAGGAATGCTCTGTTTACTCGCATAGAACTTGCAGTAAGGTAGGTACTAATTTAACTTTGTAGGGTTAATTCTATTACGAACTAGTGTTTTATATATTATTGCACGCGTTTGTTATAGCTCGGTTTATGGCCCTAAAAGCGATGTAATAAGGCTCACTTTACGAGCAAGTGTGTTGAAAAATAATTTTTGTGTTTGCGAAGTCAATTCTCTAGATTTCTAGAAGCTTGAAAGTACACAAATGGTCTAAGTAACGAACTCGTTACGTAGTAATACGATAACATGCGTGTCATGTGGTACTTGTCTGTACCCTAAGTATAAGGTTCTTCAAAGACCATTAGCAGTATGTTTTATCCAATTTGCCCAGCCCATATACATACAGCTTCCTAAGCAAAGAAAATGGGTCGTTAGTAGTAACCAGGTTGTTTCCAAGCTGATTTGATGGATTATGGACGTTATATGCACTCGGCAGTTATGGGATATAACTAGGCTTGGTTGGCAACTTGCCAGCCGCTGCTTTAAAGCTTAGTGTCCACTAGGTAAGTGCATAAACTTTGCACTGTGAATCTGCAACTGAGGGTCTGCAATTGCACGAAACCGCACTAACGGTCAATATTTCGTCTATCGGTGGACTGGACTGCTTCTCACAGAGAGATCCCCGTTGATAAGACGTGCCATGATCGTAAAGATTTCAAATAAAGTCTCAAAGTTGTCATTCGAATCCAATAATTCGACTATAAGCTACGAATTCATTGCGTTCGTGTGTATCACATGCTCCTTAAATCTAAACTGCTTCAGTATTGGAACGTGTTATACTCCTGGTAGAATTGCATGCTGCATGGTTATTGGCGAGCGGTGCACCCGTTGTCGATTTTAGTGTGAACATCATGGAGCTTTATTTCAGAGATGTGGGTAGAGCTTCCCTTTCATTTTAGCAGTTCCAGTTAGGTAGAGCTATATTGAAGTACTTGACTTACCAAGCGAGGATGTATTTAGACACCCAGCTTAAGAATCTTTGACGCTTGCACTTAATGCGTTCTTCGATACGGTCAGCGTATTTGAATGCCCAGTAAAATATTGGGAAAGGCTAAGTGCTTTGTTTTATTTTCGAAGTTATACTGGAGTTTGGACTAGTTCAATCATTCCAGTCTCTTCATAATCATAATCAAATAGATGGGCCTGTTATGGGCCTGTTATGGCCCATCTATTTAATCTGTTTTGGCCAACCTACCATTCGGGCCCATTGCCGTTGGTGGGTTAAGTGGGTAGTCTTTTCATTTAAGTTTTGGAATATTGGTACAAAGTTGGATATTATCTCATTTTATATGTTTAGGACGAAGGATCGCAGTATACACCTACTTTGATCTCTTCAAGAAGTACCTACGTACCTAAATTAAATGTAATTTTCTTTTGCCTTTATATTATGTGAAATAAATTATTCGTTAAAATATGGCAATAAATTGCTGGCGCAATTTCAGTTAATCTCAGTTTCTCATAAATTGTCTGCCACTGGTTTCTGCCAGGATCCAATTACAATTTGTCTGAGATGTAATAAGTTATAGGTGGTAATAGCTTACTGATATAATTTTGGAACTGATGTATTTAATTTAATTTTAAGTAATAATTTTTGGCATTAAAATTGATTTGCGAGAGTACTGCGAACGCTTGCGTTTATTTCATCCAAATTAAATACGAAAAAAATGCGAGTCAATAAATTACTTCAGGGCAAGTTTGTTTCATCGTATCGCTGTTATTCATAGATAGCTTTTAGTTTTAACCTAAGTATTCCCACAAATATTGTACCCCAAATAAGATAATAGCGTTTATTAACCAACACAGACGTCCTGTGACCTTGCTATTCCAATATCGCGGCCGCCATAGCTGTGCCCCTATTTGGAAGACACCCAAATTTTGTTTTCGGCTCTTATTGAAGTAGACGACGGACCGCAAGATAAATTACTCATATTTGTTACAGTCACTTATTATCGAATGTGTACAACGACAACGACTCTTCCACTGTGAAAAAAAATAATGGGTTTTTGGTGAGAGCCTACACAATTAATACCAATAACATGAAGAAAATAAGAATACAATTAGTAAATATCTAGTTAGACTCGATTAGGCCATCTTCCAACCTCGTTTGACAGACAAGACAAACCCACTAACAATATTTATGGAAAAATCGATAGAAACAAAAACAAGAATGTAATTTTGACCCATTTGACCACCTTATTAAAATGTGGAAGTTTTGTACTTGAATAATTTCATAATTATGTTGGTTGTAATGTAAATGTGTTGAAATAGAATCGCGGCATCTGTCACTTATGAGGTTGATTTTCAAAATTACAAAAGAAATATATGTTTGCCTATTTATTTTTAGATGTGCTGATGTGATGTGCTGTGCTTTAGATGTCCTACGAAATTTAAAGTTGTAATGTCTATTTTATATATTCACTTCTCAAGCTTACGCGCTCACTAGACATGAAATAAAACACTTTTAACGGATACTAGCGCGGTTTTATTGAAAGTACTTTGGTAATTAGTTGGTATTTGGTTTGATTTTTGATTTTCCCGACGTTTCGGCACCTTTGCAGCTGCCGTGGTCATGGGGGACTGAAGCTACTTGTGAGCCTACCCTCAAGCGATGAATTTTTTAGAACGTTCAAAAATTAAAATTTATCAAATTTTTAATTAGTTTAAGTTTTGGTTTGGTTTTAATTTAATTTTATATGTTAAAAAGAGAGAATCTACTGAAACTACTACCATTTTTTGGTAATTTTAATGTTATATGTTAAAAAGAGAGAATCTACTGAAACTACTACCATTTTTTGAAATGTTTAGGCCCCATTATAAAAGTTGTTCATTCACGTGGTCTAAAATCCCCTTTTCATTTTTAGATAACGCTTAAAAATTAACGGTGTATGGCTTCCGAGTGTCTCAATCCTTAATTAGATTAACTTTATTCAGACATTAGAAAACCACGTTTTTCTAATGTAGAATATTCTTAGTTAACTACCTACGGTGGCTCTTTCCGTCGAGAGTATAAATCCACTGTATACTGTACTTACCGCTCTAAAATAATATAGCCGCGACCTACGAACAAGTATCTTTGTTCGTAGGCCGCGACCATTGTGACAGACAGGTGAATTCTTTACAAGCCGTGCATACAGAAGTTGCGGTCGTTATTCCAGCAGCCACAACCCACTTTTCATAGAGGCGGAATCTAAATCTTTAATAAAGTCTCTTTGTTGACAATTTCCTTTGAATGTCTATTTAGTATTTTATGTAACTTTCTGACTTTACGTCCAACTTGTTCAACCAACTTTTCCCGACTAAATTTTCGATTTCGCAGCAAATGTATTCTGCGAAATCCAATATCCAAATCCAAGTGATTGATCAAGTTTCGCGTAGAACTTTCATTTTGTTGTTTACTTGTAACAATCCCCAAAACTTAGTTCATTCAATACTTTGTTCGTTTTTGGTGGGGGAAATAGTTTTTTTTAAAAATGGAGGTAGGGATTGTAAATTTCTTAAATTCGATGTATAAATTCAATGCCGAATTTTGGCTTCGAAACTTTGAATTCCTAATCCCTGTGATCCACAGACCATACAATCTATTTTATGACATTAACTGTATTTATTTTTAAATTGCATTTTTGTATATTATTAAGATCGCCTCATGGTTAGCCGTCACCTACAGCGTATATGTAAAAGCACATGAGACTCTGGTGCATTGCAAATTTTTTCTACTTTCAAAGCAAATGCGGCATAAGTTTGACAAAGCTCTTCTTTTTCTAATTTCCCTCTGCCCTATTTGGCCAGGGTTTGAAACGAAATTAAAGCTCTACCGTAGTAAGATATCATTACCGTGGCTCTACCTTGATATTATACAGCGTGAAATTTTCATCATTTGGTTCCCGCCGTGAGGTTGTTCCACTCATGATTACAAGCAACTTTTACTATGGGGCCAAAACTCGTCCTCGCAAAAAAAAAATCAGCTGTTCCATACAAAAGTGCAGTGCCTAATCGACCTTAATGTATGAAACAGCAGATTTTTTTTGCGGACCACCCCACGGCGGGAACCAAATGATTAAAATTTCAGTGTGTATTGTAATGTTTTTATACTTCTTAAATACTTGTTCTTAATCTTCATAGGTTTTTTATCATGTTCATATTGACTTACGTTACACAATCATAGAAGTTCTGTTCCTCTGTTCCGACTGATACATGCTCAAAAACTTTTTTAAGTTCTACTTACTTGGCTGTTCGGGAAGGTGGCGAACGCAGACTGGACTTTATGCAGCGCATGGTCCTGTTGATGGGGTGGCGGCGGCCGGCCCTTGGGGAAGTGGAAGCGCGGTATGACCCGCGCGGGCGCTCCGCTGTTGGCAGCGCCGCGCACCGTGCGCTGCAGCGTCGTGTGCGCGGGCGCCGACGACGGCTTGGGGGGCGCGGTGGCAGCATAACTCTGGAAAGGAGGAAAGCTGTTAGTCATCGTGAAACATCTCTTGGATGAATGCAACAAAAATATCCTGCTGAAAAGTTTTCTTTATAGATAAACCCAGAATAATGAAGAACCAAAGCTACTTATTAGCTAGTAAACGCGTAAGTTCGCGTTCGTTATCTACTTTTATCGTCTGCTTGATGGATGAAAGCACCAAAGACATCTTGGAAAGTTCTCCTAGCATGCAGCATACGCTGATAGAAACTAATTAACCGCTAGCAAACATGTCTTATAGGTACCTACACTAATTTGTATTTGTGTGTAGTGTATGCATATTATAATAAAATTGTTTAAAAAACAAAAAAAACCGACTTCAAAAAACCTGCCTCTAAAAAGCAAGAAAAAATATACAAATCGTTAGATACGCATTATCATTGTTATAATAAAACACGTCTATTAAAGTCGGGTGGGGCTGGAGAACATCTTCCTTTTTTTATTCTAAAAGCCCCACCCGACTTCAATTGACGTGTTTTATTATAACAATGATAATGCGTATCTAACGATTTGTATATTTTTTCTTGCTTTTTAGAGGCAGGTTTTTTGAAGTCGGTTTTTTTGTTTTTTAAACAATTTTTTTATTTTTAGTGTAAGTAAGTACCTTCTGTATTAGGTAGTGTAGGTATATTATTTAGGTAGAAAAATCGGCTCAGCCAAACGTGGGATAATCGCGGAGAAACATACATACATACAAACTGAATACCTCCTTTTTTTGAAGTCGGTTAAAAAGACTACACAAAGGTATCCCTTCCCCAACAAAAAAAAACATCTAATTCGGTTCATAAATAACAAAAATCTCTTAAAAATTGTCAAGTTTGTTGATTTAATATCATAGTATTTTCAGGATTACTTGTAAACTACTGAACCGATTTGAAAAAAAATTAAATGGGACCATCTCGCAAGAAAACTCAATCGAACAAAAAAAGAATCATCTAAATCGGTCCATAAATGTCGAAGATACGCGCGAACAACGATAAAAAAAAAAAAAAAACATACAATCGAATTGAGAACCTCCTCCTTTTGGTGAAGTCGGTTAAAAATAAGTATTATGTAGATTATGATCAATTTCTGCTGCAACTGAAAAAAGTGAGCTACAAAGCTACTCAATGTATGATTTAACGTAAGCATAAACTACAATTATTTGATATTTCAAAGAATTCAAACCCTACATCAACCTCAGAGCTTTAGGATTCTACTCATTAGGAGGAGCCCATTTCTTAAAGGAGACATCTTCTGTGATAGCAATCAGTAGGTAGATAGACAGAATTATACGGACCCGAATGCTAGTTAGTTCATCCTTCTTCGAAATGGGCTAGGGACTTCAAAAATTAGTTGCCAGTCCTTTAATGGAAACACTTTTATCATAAGATGTTCCAGCTTTATAAAAAGCCCATTGTCTCGAGCCCTTAGAGTGAGTTGGGTATTATTTATAGATTTCTGGCTGGACAATTTTATAAGTTGGGACAGTTCCAAGCCCTTTGCAGGCTTTCCCATATTTTTTTATTGATCAAATATGTACCTAGTTAAGTCTAACAATTTATTAGTTACTTGCTATATTTACTCTTGTTTTTGCAAAGACGTACTAAACAAACAAGGTGTACCAGACGTAACTATCACTGACGTCTCGTTTAGTTGTTCATTTTTAAATTTATATAAAAAAAATAGTTTTCTTATGCTTACACGTTTACGTTAATAATATTATTCATCGGTAAAAAAGGAACAAAAGCTACTTTTGTTCAATATACTTAGGTTACAAATATTTTCCCGAAACTAAACTGCTAGACTGCTAGTGAGGAGCTCGGTGGCGCAGTGGTTTAGCGCCTGGCCCAGCGATTGCGGAAGCTAAGCAACGTTCGCAAGGGTCGGTCATGGGAGGGGTGACCAAAAATTTATTATCTCGAGCTCCTCCGTGCTTCGGAAGGCACGTTAAGCCGTTGGTCCCGGCTGCATTTGCAGTCGTTAACACCCACCAATCCGCATGGGGCCCGCGTGGTGGGGTATGGCCTGTGCCCCAGCAGTGGGGACATCAAAAATGGCTGATGGACAAACTGCTAAAAGTGCCGTATTTCTTAGAAACAAGGTTTTCACTGGAAGATGCAAATTAATGTTAATGTGTTGTCGAGTGTAGTATTTATAATTCACGGCTCTTTAACATCGGATATAAACGAGAAGTGGAAGGTAAATGTCTCAATAGTAGGTTTCAACCATAAAGTTAATATACCATGGTATCAACACTGTTGTTGACAATAGTGAACTATAAAGAAGTTATATTTATATAGTAGGTATGGGCTGACATCATCACAGCATCGAGTCGCTTAAAAAACGCATGCTATATTGTCTCCAAACCGTGCGCTTTACCTTTCAACTTTCTGACATTTTTTGAGAAGATATGGCATGCGCTATTGCATGCCCTTGAGACTGAGACATACACTGAGAAAAATGCCCATCATAAATGACGTGAATTCAGATTAAAATAAGATGGATTCACTTAAAGCACGGAGTATACTGATATCACCAAAAAGTACGATGATACTACTGTTGCTGATGATAACGGTATTTAAGATGACATGTCACCATACCTTTGGTAGGACGAGCATACAATATTTTTTATATTGTATGCTCGTCCTACAATATAAAAAATTGTATGCTCGTTCCTACTACTTATGGTTACTGTCATTGTACATCGAGTTATATCCTATTATTTTTCCTACTATTTCTCGATGACATCCTCTTATGTCAAAAAATATAATATTCTTTCATTATATCTCAAGTTATGTCCTATTATTTTTCGTACTATTTATTGATGACTTCCTCATATCTCCAGTTAGGTCCTAATATTTTTCCTACTATTTAGAAATTATTTCCTCATATATTCGGTTGTTTTCTACTATTTATTGGTGACTTCCTAATATCCTTAGTGAAGTCCTACTAATTAAAATACACTTTTCTCGTATTTCGGGTTAAATCCTACTATTTAGCAACGATTTCCTCATATCTCCGGTTATATCCTATTACTTTACGTGCTATTTATTATTACATCCTCTTACCTTGGGTTATCCTAGTACAGTCGCCATCAGATATACTGTAGCAGAAAAGGTGATCAAATACTTCTGAAAAGTTTAAATATCAATAAATTCCATACAAAGTGTAAACGAAGTGTATGGAATTTATTGATATTTTAAACTGTTCAGAAGTATTTGATCACTTTTTCTGCTACAGTATATCTGATGGCGCCTGTACTAAGATAACCCAAGGTAAGAGGATGTACCTAATAATAAATAGTAGGTACGTAAAGTAATAGGATATAACCGGAGATATGAGGAAATCGTTGCTAAATTGTAGCATCTTACCCAAAACACAAGAAATGTCAATTTTAATTTGTTGGACTTAACTAAGGATATGAGTCACCTTATTTGCTACAATATATCTAAAGACGACTGTACCTACTACTTCTTTCTTATCTAATTCACATTCCTAAAATACTTAAAAAAAGAGGATCGCGCATAAGTAAAAAATAACAATTTAAAGCATGTGAAATATAGAAAAAGTAATAGGTACCTTCATAACTTGGCAATATGCAATTGCATTAAAAACTTAAAGAGAACAGGAAGACACGTGTATAAAAAAAACAGAAATAGTAATCAAGAGTAATTTTATTTATTTTTGAAAGTAACTTTAATTATTGCAATATCAATATTTCTTTTTGAAAGTAAGTAACGTTAATTTTTACAATATTATTTTTTTACTTTTATATTAGTAATTATTTATTAATAAATGTATTGTACAACAGAAAAAAAGACACCAAAAATAATGTACCTACCTATTCGCAAATTGAGCACTTAATAGTACTTACTTAATTATAATAACACAGGCTTATAAGCTTACGGTGAACTAATTCGAAAAGGACTCATTGTACTCATTATGGTGAACAACTTTTACTTTGGGCACAACATAATTCGACGAAATTCACTTAAGGTGGTACCCTGAGCGAAAGTGGTGCAGCGGTGAATTATATTTAATATTATAATTCTAATACACAATTTTAAAAATATTTATCGTGGAGATTTTAGGGCCCACAGTCTAGTATTTTTAGACGGTATCGTTACATTCCCCCGTAGTCACTGCTAGAAGTAGATAGCAAAACTGCTAAAAGTGGCCGATTTTGACACATTTGCTATCTACTTCTACGAATGACTACGAGGGCATGTAGTGATACCTTCTAAAAATACTAGATCAAGGGCCCTAAAATCTCCACGATAATCATTATTAAAATAATTTTCTATTAATAACTTATTAAATAAAAACCTCTGAGGGCGCCACTTTCGGTCATACAACCGCCTTAAGTAGCAGCAGTTTTTTACGATTTCAGAGTTTACCCGATAGTAAAAGTTATTTAATGGATGAGTACAATGCCCCCCTTTCGGCTTAATACACCATGCTTATAATCCCGTACCTTTATGCTTATAACAATCACAGTATTTGTCAGTCAAAAATAATTTACATAGTTAAAAATAAATACCTATTTAGCATGTCACAACTTACTTACGTACCTAATTATACTCATGACACTAAGAACAATCATTAGGAAAATCCATAAAATATGCAAAATAATTTAATAAGTAAAATCATGATTCGCTTTCAATGACTTAAGATAAGAACCACCCAGCATTCTGCAAGATACTGTGGGTTACACCCACCGTCTCCTTTAAATCCTTCCAATATTTCTGCTCGTGATGTTTGCCAATCTTTCCTGGAGCGACGGGCAGGAGCCGCAGGAGGTATGTTAAATAAGCAACCGATGAGTAATATGACAGCAATGAAATTTAGTCTCTGGTTTTGTATCTGAAAAAAAAATGCTTATTGTATATAACACTACACATTATTATTAATTTATTTTTCAAACGAGGACAGACCAGAATAATTACATAAATCCTTACCGTCACAAACTGCTAGTGTGCCTGTTATTTTTTTGCGAAGAAACTTGTGCTTTGTGGTATTCAGCTTCTGCCGGGCAGCTTTTAAATGGTGTCAGATGAAGCTTCGAAGCTGTCGAGACCGCCGGATTTTAAGCTAAAATTAAACATGTAATTTGTGATAAGAATTCAATGTTTTAGGTCCATTTCAATGGCAATAATATTATGATCATTTGATTTTTTCCTTCAAATGATAAGTACACTTTATATGAAGAAAAAATTAAAATTTACCCCAAATACGTTTTTTTGTCCTCCAAAATGATATGTTTTATATAAAAAGTTAATTTTCTTCCCCCCCAATAAAGTGTGCACGCGCACGCGCACAACATAGGCTTGGCAACTTACCTTCAAAACGTTGTATATAAGTATTGAGCTAGATTCCATTATTTTAGCAAGTCATGAGTTGCTTTATCCATAAGTATTGCACTTTGCACTCACTCACATTTAAAAAAATAGTCAAATATAAATAAATTCTGTACACGCTAAAAACTGTCCTTGCGACTGCGACTTCGACTGACTGAATGGAGAGAATATACAAAACGAACGACAAGTCGATGATAATGAACGGCGAATTTACGTGCTGTCATCGTATTTTTTAGGAATCATACAAAAATTGATGCAAACTCTTAAATAAGTTTCTGTAATCGTATTTTTGTAGGATTCATTTTAATTTTGATACTATAAGGGGACGTCATCGTATTCTAGATGCTTCTTCTCAAAAACTATGACAACTTTTTATGGAAGGTGGCACTTTCATTGTGATTTAGAATTATAATCTTATTTATAGATTATCATACATATTTATAGGACAGTGGGCTATTTTCTATTACATAGTGTTATAATATTAAGAAGATAATATTATTTTTGATGAGCAATTTTTACGATATAATATTTTGGCCAAAACTCTTAAATAAGTTTCTGTAATCGAATTTTTGTAGGATTCATTTTAAATTTTGATGCCAATTCCTTATTATTTTAAGTGAAGGTAATCTCAAAATAAAAGGAACTGGCACATAATTTTATCATACTACTATAAGGGGACGTCATCGTATTCTAGAGATGCGTCTTCTCAAATACTATGACATCTTTTTATGGAAGGTGGCACTTTCATTGTGATTTAGAATTATAATCTTATTTATAGATTATCATACATATTTATAGGACAGTGGGCTATTTTCTATTACATAGTGTTATAATATTAAGAAGATAATATTATTTTTGATGACCAATTTTTACGATGATAAGTGTCATAATATTGCCTTATTTAACCATATAATTCGACTACATCATAACACGTTTCAAGATAGCGTAATATAAACCTATTATTTCCTTATTTTAGGACAACGCACTTAATTTAAACGTACGCCACGATATTTTAAGATTACCCCAAAATGACATTTTTCTCAGTGTACTTAGACCGCGCAAGAGGAACGGGAAAGCGACTGCGTCAAGTCAAAGACACACCTGTAGTTTTGTATTTAAATTCTAGTTGTAAAAAATCAGCTGGTGACCCCAGCCCGCGTAAAAAAGAGAGAGCTGTAGCTAGGCTACGATACAATCTTGAGAAGCATTGATAAATGGTAAATTTTCCGGTAAAGAGGAAAATTCGCAATAAAAAATAGACTAAACAGGAATTTGCAATGCATAATTATTTAATCCTACAAAGCGAACCTTCATTCATATTAATGTACCTTATCTATAATTCTAACTGAATTTTACATAGAGAAATAATCCGCAATTTTCTTTTTAAGAAAAGGCGAAGAAATTATTAAGACTTTATCAACACTTTATTTTTTTCATAGAATAGATTAAGTAAGTGTTTTTATGTAAACCTTCGCGATTTCTTCGTGGAAATCACACCAAGTTTTATTGCTTTCACTATATTTTTTCTAGAGCAATCTCTTGTAAGTTATGGCTGGATTGCGTAAGGAATGACAAGAGGTGGATCAGCGTGTAGGTCGCCCTGAAAAGGTGAGACGCAATACTTCAGATTTATTGCTACCATCGTCGTATGTATTACGAATTTCGCTCCGCTAAACAGTGGAGTTGTCGTGAAAATCTTTTCGATATTTTCGATGTATTGCCAGATTGTATCTGATGGGTATCTCCAGCATGACTAAATAAACGATTAACAATAAGGTTTATTAAATTTGTTTATCTTTCATCCATTTTCTGAGTTGGGAAAGAATCTATAAGTGACAACCTATCATTTTTTAACCGACTTCCAAAAAAGGAGGAGGTTCTATGTTCGTCTGTATATTTGTTTTTTTTTTTTTTGTGTATGTCCACCGATTACTCGAAGACGGCTGGACCGATTGAAATGATTCAAACGTTATTACATTAGGTACACTCCCAAGGTGGTCCCATTTTTTTAAAATTTGGAAATCGGTTCAGTACTTTCAAGTAATTTTGAAAAAAGCACGAAAATAGTATGATTTTGTGTGAATTACCTCGATGATTGGTCGTATTACTTCTTTGTTTATGAACTTAATAAGATAATATTTTTTTTGTTAGATGAGGGATATCTTAAGTGTAGTTTTTTAACCGACTTAAAAAAGGAGGTTCTCAGTTTGACCCGTATTTAAATATGTTTCTCCGCGATTATCTTACGTTTGGCTGAGCCGATTTTTCTACATATATAATATACCTTACCTACAAGGTACCTACACTAAAAATAAAAAAATAAAAAATTGTTTAAAAAAAAAACAAAAAACCGACTTCAAAAAACCTACCTCTAAAAAGCAAGAAATAATATTCGTAATAATAAAAATACGTCTATTGAAGTCGGGTGGGGCTTTTAGAATAAAAAAAAGGAATTTGTACTCCAGCCCCACCCGACTTCAATAGACGTATTTTTATTATTACGAATATTATTTCTTGCTTTTTAGAGGTAGGTTTTTTGAAGTCGGTTTTTTGTTTTTTTTTAAACAATTTTTTTACCAGTTAACTTCTAATCGTAGATACAGAAAAAGTTTGATTTTGCTTCAGTTATAGCAAAAAAATACTTATTGTCTATATTCATAGTACCTAAGTCTCTATTACACAGTCACTATAGTTTGAAACTGAAGACAGTATATCTAAACAGTATATCTTAAAGATGGTTGAAGTAACGGCGTTGTTTCTACTGAACCTTGTACTGAACCTACGAATGGTTCCAAATCAAAGTTCCACCGTTTCGTACGCCGCTCTACTGCGAAACGGTTGTCTCTAATCGCATTCCAATCGGGTATATTGGCACACTGTTCACCAGCTCTCCTTGGCCTATAATCGTCGAGCGTCACACAACACACGGATATTTTTACCGTTCGTCACCATCATTAGATTCATTAGCGAGCAGGTTCACTGCTCTGGCGAAAAAATGCTAGAATAGTAGAGTTACAAGGTGTGAATTTTGGCAACAAAACTCGCAAACATTGCCAGCGTGCACAGTTTACAGACCTACTGAACTATTCGGAAGTTTTCGGCGTAGTGATATATCGCTCTTGTCCGATCCAGATAATAGCAACAAATATGTCACCGTACTTGGTTGTTGGGTTGTGTATGTTCGTAATGGTCTGGCATAGCTACGGACGAAGGTAAAAATAATAACATACAACCTCAAGGGCCAGTTGTAATAATAAATCATGATAATAGGAGTGGAAACAAGTAAAGGCTTACCAATCCTCAACACAACATACCTTAGTATGTTGTGTTGAGGATTGGTAAGTTTTGATTTCTTTAGATGTCAAATTGAATTCAAACTGAGAAATCAGAAACTAGGTGAGTTTGAGTGAAGTTTTCGGCCAGCTTTCTTCCTTAAGGAATTCTTTCTTCCATTCCTGACAATGCTTTGGTCTAAAAAATATGAAAGAATACATAATAGTAGATTATACAACAAGTGAAAAAAAGGGAATTTAGTTCGAGGGATACAAAGGACCGAGATTAATTTTTTTTTCACGAGTTGTGTACTCTACTTTTTACCATCGACTGCGAGAAAACAAATAGTAGTACATAAGTAAGGTAAATAGTAGTACATAAGTAAATAGTAGTATAAACCTATAGTAGGTATTTATAGGTTATCAGATTTTGATATTTAGGTAGGAAATCGATAATATTTAAAACATTAGAAAAATTAAATAATGAAATTAGAAAATTTGAAATTTTCTAATGAACTGTACGCGCGCAAGTTTTAGAAGTGTATATGAAATTAGAAGCTTTCCATTACATAAAACAACCACGATAAGAGAGAGAGATTACATGATCAGTCAGTCTGGCATCAGTCCATGCCATCAATCTGTAGACTTTGAATTTTTTTCCAGACCTGATGATCGTACCCTGAAAAAAAAGGACTGATGCCACAGACTGAACATCTAATCTCCCTATAATAGATAGAAAAGAACCCAAAGCTAAGACACTAAAAAGAACCTAACTAAAATAGGCGGGATATTTTTTTTTATTTAATTGTATTACTATGGCTTTATCTATGGAATAGCTCCATATTTTCAGGACGTTTTATTTTTTTTGTTGCGCGCTTGTTCCAAATTCAAAATACTTTTATTCACTCGGTGAATAAAAACGCGTTTTATTCACTGTTATCAATGAATAAGACGCACTTTTTTGAGTGGCGATGGTAAAAAGAATATAAAACAATAACAAAAACCTCTCATATTTTTCTTGTACCGTTCACAAAATGATCCCTTGAGAGTTTTTATAGATAAAAACTTTTGCACGAAATATGAAAAGTTGAATTCATTTTTCCTACGCAGCCGTTATCAAAGTTAACCCTTGGCTTGGAGGTCAAAAAATAAACTCGTAGTGAAAAAGTGTATCGCCAGACGATAATGGCCGATGTCATTATGTACTTTAGGCCGGTTCCAAAAGTTCGCATGATTACGAGTCGCCACGACGGAAAACGACGTGGTAATTACAGACGACGAGGCCACGGGAAATGCGAGCCGGGTTGAATAAACAATGGGATTAAAAAAGGTTTTTTATAAGTACAAATCTTGTTTGGTATGAGGTCTGATGGCGAATAAGTCAAAATTTTGTTGATCAAGTTAGTTATTATCGGGTCTGGATGTCATCGTCTTTTGTTTCAGGTACGAGAACTTTCCACATCTTTTTATACTACACCTGCTCGGAAAGTACCTTGATACTTTATCAAATTTACGGTAGAAAGTACGTCATTGCATATCGAACAAATATGCGGGGAGAAAACGCATCTGAGCGGGAGAGAAAAGTGTATGAAAATCCATTTCTTACGTGATTTTTCTTTTTTAATTTTGGGTAAGACTATGCGCCGGTAACCTAAATATCAAAAGCCAAAAAGTTTTTACAGTGAGTTTTTATCTCCAAGTTCGCAAAATGACACTGGCCACTAGCTGTGTGTCGGATGGTGTGGGCTGGCAGTGCGACCCTGCGACGGCAGGATAAACCATTTGAAAAAAGAACAATTGTGAAAATTGCAGACGCCATTGGCGCCATTTTCAATTTGTGTGTTGTTTGAGGATTCAGTTTTCGTAGAAAGTTAAATAAAACTATCAAAATGATAAGTACCTAATGATAGTGATGATGAAGATTTTTTAACTCCGCCGCAGTTGAAGGAAACAGCAAAAATACTGATTGATAACCTTTTACCACAGAAATCAATTAAAAAATATAATAAAACTTATGACGATTTTTTGCAATGGAAAAGTGAAAAAAATGCGGCATCTTTTTCTGAAACTGTTTTGCTAGCTTATTTCAGTGAAAAAGCGCACAAATACAAACCAAGTACGTTTTTTACAAATTTCAATTAGTAAAGATTTAGTTTTTTATTTTCCTCGTAGGTATCACTCGAGAGAAAGTGCGATTCCCGATCTCGGGTGTTTTTCTCTTCTCGGTGAACAATGTACTATTTCTATACTAGCTCTAGAGGGTAGTAAAGGTGCTATCATTGTTTCATGGCCCTTTTTTTGAAAAAAAATCGCATGATTTAAAAATAGGGTCCCTAGATCTCCAGTGCACAATTTATTTAGCTTCATGATATATTTTTTTTATTTGTTGGTAGCCCCATAAGTACTTATTTATTTTATTGACAGTATCCTTAGGATATTGTTATGATAATATTGCGAATAGACTACCCATTGTTTGGAAACAAGAAACTATTAATTAGGTTTTTTTATTGTGAAGCCGGAATCAACTAACTCGTATCGTATATTATCTCATCTTAATAATGACTTTTTGCATCGCTCCTACAATTAGTCATAATCTTAAACACAGTATAAGTTACAAATAATGTTGCCTGTGGAGGTTTTTGTCGAATAAACCGTGCGTAGGCGGCGATTCAATCAGACAGCTTTTGTGTTTGGATTTATTATTTGCACATAGGCCTAAAATAGATGTAAGTACCTAATAGGCCGAGGATTTTTTAGTAAATAGAAGAATATTGTTTGATCTTTGTATTGAATCAATCAAATATATAAGTGAGAGCTAAAAATAGTAAATAAATTGTGCCACTAATCCATGGTGAAATGTTTTAAGGCAACGCGTTATTTTATCATTTACTTACCTTTTATTTAAGGGAAGAAATACATACCTACCTACTTTTTCTTATTTTTTTAAAGTATTTTTTCCATTTCTATTGAAATGGTGATGTAGGTCATTGACAAAATAACATAAACATTATAAAGAACATGATAAAGACATTGCGAATTTTTTTTACCAACTTCAATAAAAGGAGGAGGTTCTCAATTCGATTGTATATTTTTATATAAGTAAAGTATTTTTTAAATCGGTTCAGTAGTTTTCATGAAATCCTGAAAATACTCTAATTTTTGGGCATAACTTCTCGTTTATGAACCGATTTAATTGATTCTTTTATTGTTGGAAAGGGTATTAAGTAATATACACGCGACTTCAATGGACCTTTTTTTAACTTGATAAGCGTATCCAATTACTTAATTATAATGATTTGAATATTATTTCTCGATTTTAGGAGCTGTTTTTGTTAGTCTTTATTAGGTATTTGAAGGAGGTTTTCTCATTCTTTTTTTAAAGCTTTTTATTATGATGCTAAACAGAGTTACAAATCAAATCAGGGTGATATTTCCAAGAATTATTCTTCGAGACCGTCAAATTAAATATTTATGTTAAAGCTACTGTGTATACGTATCTTAACAACCGAACGGATGTTACAAGTTAATAAATGACCATGTAAGCCCACGCGAGCTCAAACGACTAAATAATTCGACGTCGAAGTTGGAGACCATTCTATTTTGGACAACGCCGTCACTGCATTGCTTCTGTGATGTGACACGCAGTTTGCATTGGCTTAGTATAATTAAATTATAATGAGAATTAGTCGCATTATAGTTTCAATCAACGTAACTTTGTAAGGCTAATGAAAAAAATCTGGAATTGTTATATTTTTTCACAAATATTGAGATATCAACATAGGCTACTAGGCTAATTGTCCAGAAAACCAATCTTCTTTATGAATTACGCAGTGTTTGCATTTTTGTTCTTTGTGCTTTCCTATGTAGGTACAGGTAAACCATTAAATTGTACGTCACAAACTGGCAACGCATAGACGGGTATAATTGGTATTGTACGTATCAATATGTAATTTTGAATCTTTGGCTTACTCGATTTCCTTTAGACGCATATTTACTTATTTATAGTTACTGGAGTTTACTTGCTTTACTTATCGTTAGAGTAATGTTATTTGGTGGTTTTGTACGTAATACTTTTCTCTCTCTGAAATCATTCGTAAACCGTAAAAAAACTAAGTAACATCTGGGATCAGAAACTTACTCTCAAAAATATCGTTGCTATAGCCCGAAACAGAATCGCCTGACTCATTGAATAATTGAATAAGATCATCAATATAATATTGTAGTGTAGTACAATTGCTATGGATTCCCCTCGCATCGTATTTATAGCGGCGGTATAGACGGCGGCAAGCTCAATAAACTACCAGTAAGTCTGCTTGAATCTAACATATTAGATGCTTCTCTATACTATAATACGGAAACATTTTAGTTGATTTAAAATTTTATTGCCGTCCTAATATTAATACCGCTGTTAAGACCACATAAAGTCAATTCGAATAAAACTAAAACGACTTTGCAATACTGTCTCTATCTATAATTAGAAACGACTGGGTAAATTCACGACGCAAAATGCCTACTTCAGCTCTGAATCGATTTTTAGATAACTTTTCCACAGCGCATCATGTTAAACTGAGGAGTAACTCGGATTCTACCAGGAACTCTTAAATTATTAATAATAATTAAACCTACTGCTCATGATGCGGCTATGAAAATTTAAGGTAGGCGCACGAATTTATACGATAATTATGATGGATATCAAGCTGCCTTCTGATTACATTTTAGTATACCTAGAACAAGCACGCGGGGGGTGGAGGGGGTGACGTCCGACCACGTGGTATAAATAGACGCGCGCGCATGTCTGCGCGCACTCTCCACGCCAAATCGGGAAACGGGCATGTTGCGTACATACTACATCCAACTTGCGGGAATAACGGACAATTAATAGCTCTTACACGTACTTACGAAGTATGGAGGTAAAGAAAACTCATAAGTGTGTATGAAAATGCATGTTTTAAGACGTATTTGTTTAGTATATAGATACTTTAGAAAAATATAGTATAGCTAAAAGAATTAGATAAGTCCAAGTACTTATAGGTATAATTAGAAGATTGAAAGCTGTAAAAGGTTTAGCGCCTGGCCCTGCCATTGGGGAGGTTAGGCAACTTTCGCAAGGGTCGGCAATGGGATAGATGAACAAAGACTTATTATCTAAAGTTCCTTCGTGCTTATGAAGGCACGTTAAGCCGTTGGTCCCGACTGCATTTGCAGTTGTTAACACCCACCAATCCGCAGGACTGGTCGTTGTGGAGATCCTTGGGGGAGGCCTATACCCAGCACAGTAATGGGTGTCGTGCGGCTGATATGATGATGACGATAATGAATCCGCATTCGGCCTGCGTCATGGGTTATGTATGGCCCATCCTTCTTATCCACCTATAAGGAAGGTCTGTGCCTCAGCAGTGGGCAGCATTAAAATGGCTGATGGCGTCCCACTAATAGTATAGTGCTGTACCTACTGTATATAATTGATTTTTATTTGATGTGTGTATTTGTGTGTGAGTGTATGTAGTATTTGGTACAGACATACACTCGGATACGACCCGTATAGGATATAGGTAGGTTTGCCAAATTCTCTCCGTAATTTATTTACGATTGCCTTTGTGTTATTTCATGCCTAATTAACAATGGTATGCTATTGATGTTTCAGGGGTAATCAAACTAATTGGAACTAATGCGGTAGTTTCAGTGGTTTCAGAGTCGAATTTGTTTTTAACTACCTTTAGAATAATAACACTAGAAGGCGTGTCCTCGTATGCAAAGTGAGGCAACTAATACTAAGCCAGAACGGCTTAGTTTTCAGATTTATAGGTATATCCTCATACGTTACCTAATCGTAACTAAAATCCAATAATATAGTAAATAATCTAATAAATGTAAGAAAATTTAACTGTTTTCTACTTATTCGGTATGATTAGGTAATAATGGGCAATAAAAATCTGAAAACGGGGCCATTTTGACTGTTTTAGTGGCCTCACTTTTGACAGTGCGCTTTGTAGAGAACTATCGTTCTAGGTGTTATTATTCCAAGTATACATAAGCCTATCATTTAGAGTTGTTTTTGTTTACAAGAACCCGAGTCTTACATATGTAACAAGAAAATGGTGTAAGCTTACAGGTAAACAGTTCGAAAATAACATAGTCTTAACAAAAACAATATTACATCACATCACAAATAACAAAGGTTAAAATAGTTTACGTGATCCGGCGAAATCCTTAATACGAAACGAGCTTAACCCTTCTCGGACGTTCGTCGTGTCGAGTCGGTCTCGTTAATTTATCACTGTGGCCCACAAAGGTGTATGGGCCATAATGACGGGATTAGCCGACGAGAGGACGCCGAACAAAAAGTTCGTTAAAGCCCACTTCCATACTAAGTCATGATATTTCTTTATCTAATCAAATCTAATGATACCAATGAGGGCTGTACACGTAGTTGTAGGTACAGCATTTCACGTATTAAGCATTAGTTTCAAATAAACTTATAGATAGTAGTAGTTGAGGTTTTTTCTGAGGAGAGATTTAACTCCTTATTAATTTCTACTATGTTTTTTCCGTCATTGATGTAATTATACTAAAAAAAAATTGATGGGTCATTCTCCAATCTCCAGACGTGTCAGATTAATGGGTTAGTTAAGAATAGGTACTGTCCTAAAGCTATTTTTTACAAGTAGTTTAATTATACCAGTATTTAAACAGCAAACCCGGCATTTTGACACTCATCTGAAAAATAACCCACATTTATATTAACCATGACTGGTTTTTGTTTATGTTTAGCACACAAAATGTTTACCTTCGTATCGATCAAATTGGTCTGACAAGAGAAAAATAGGCACTTGAGTGTGCAGTGAAAACAGGACTGACCATTTTCATTCTTTGACGATGGAACTGACTTTGGTTTATTTACGAGTCTCTTCAGAAATTCCGGGTTTTGATTGTCAGTACCTATTCTCTGTAAGGTGCTACTTTCAGTTGCAGATATGAGACACTCTTAAATTGCTTTCAATGTGGAACTTTCGTTAACTTTTAGCACATTAAAATATTTTAACTCTTGACAGTGCTTGATATTCGGTTGAGGATCATTTTGAAATTTTATTACGTAACGGTGCTAATGTAATGCTGTTTTTTTATTTCTTTATTCAAAGCTAAAATATTCAAACCCCATCAAATGCTAGCATTACAGGTGAAATAGTAGATTATACAACAAGTGAAAAAAAGGGAATTTAGTTCGAGGGATACAAAGGACCGAGATGAATTTTTTTTTCACGAGTTGTGTACTCTACTTTTTACCATCGACTGCAAGAAAACAAATAGCAGTACTTATACCTATAGTAGGTATTTATATGTTATCAGATTTTGATATTTAGGTAGGAAATCGATAATATTTAAAACATTAGAAAAATTAAATAGTGAAATTAGAAATATTGAAATTTTCTAATGAACTGTTCGCGCGCAAGCTTTAGAAGTGTACATATGAAATTAGAAGCTTTCCATTAGATAAAACAACCACGATAAGAGGGAGATTACATGATCAGTCAGTCTGGCATCAGTCCATGCCATCAATCTGTAGACTTTGAATTTTTTCCAGACCTGATGATCGTAGCCTGAAAAAAAGGACTGATGCCTAAGACTGAACATCTAATCTCCCTATAATAGATATAAAAGAACCCAAAGCTAAGACACTAAAAATCCCTATAGATAGAAAAGAACACAAAACTAAGACACTAAAAAAACCTATAGGCGGGATTTTTCTTTTAATTTAATTGTACCTATAAATGGCTTTATCTATGGAATAGCTCCATACTTCTAGGACGCTTTTTTTACATAATTCATATGATGCGCGCTTGTTCCAAATTCAAAATTCTTTTATTCACTCGGTGAATAAAAACGCGTTTTTTTCACTGTTATCAATGAATAAGACGCACTTTTTTGAGTGGCGATGGTAAAAAACTATTTGCGGTAGTATTATCAATTATTATTGTACTGGAGCAAAAAAAACGTGGTTAGTTACCATCAATGGGACTATCCCATGGTACCACGGCAAATGAAGCACTTCGGTGTTTAATACAATAAATCTGTGGTACCTACCTACCTATATGTCACTAATTGTGTGATTACGTTGCGGTACCGCATTGCGCCATGTGGCACCTAGTCCTACCAACATATCAAAATCAAAGAAAGAAAAATGATCTAGAATAAAAAAGAGAGGTATGAGATGATTTAAAAACATTGGTAGGTATAGATAGACCTTGGTAATTTGATTAGATTATTCAATAAGTATAAGCAAACAAGATTTTCCTCCATTGTAAGGCTTTCGAGTTTAATTTACATACCGAGATTATTTTCTCTAAGTTTTCATTTTCTCTTGAGTAGAATTCTAACAATCCAGAGACGGTAAGTCGTTAAGTGAGATAATGAAAAGAAACGCCTTGGGCCTCTTAAAACCAAGCCTGGGACGAACTATTTTATTCTTATGGACGAACCTAAATTCTAGTAGGTACCTACCTAATGATTCTTAAACTCGTTAGCTTTATCCCTTTTTATTACGGCCCCTTGAGTAGGAACATAAAGTTTTATTTGAGTCACAATCACAATAATCATTCGTTACCTAAAAGTAAACATAAATAATTGCTTAGTGTCACTTAAGAAAAGTTTTTATTTTATCAGATATGCCGACTGACCTGATTTTTTTTTCTATTTAACTGGACTGGCTGTCTGTATGGTTTGACAGTAAAGTTTTTGTGCCTATTTGAAACGCCACTAGCGTGCGTCTAAAGAACTAATTTTGGCATTTGGCATACATTTTTGACAAGTTTGAATGGAAGTTTTAAATTGTATAAAGGCTATCGGTATTTGCGTTGACATAAGCACATCACTAGATTTAGTACCCTGTACGCACACTAAGTCCTACAGCGCCAAAATGGTGGAAATCAAGTAGACACAAGAACAGTTTGACAGCAGCCAGTCCAGTGTAAATATATATTACAATCGCTTTCATTTGACAGATGGATTGCTGCATTTCTTTGGTACGAACTGAACTGAGTCTGCCTGCCTAGCATGACCGATTTATATCGCGTGATATACCGTTTTATCACGTTTAACTGTCAAAAAGACAAAGGAGTTTGACAGTTGAGTGTCGATAAAATGCTATATCACGCGATATAAATTGGTCATGAACGATAAAACCAAAAACGTTACGTTGTCATTTAGGTTATATTTACCTAAAAATCTTTGGTTTAGCTTCATAATTCTCACTTAAATTGTCCCAGATTGGGATCCTAGACTCCTTAGGCAGAGTATTCAACAATTTTAACAAAACTAAAGCGAGTATTTTTCTATAAATTAAACTGAAATGGTAACGATTTAGCTTTGATTTCATCGTTGAAAATTAGCGCGATTAGGCCCCTTATCTCCTCTACAGGTCGCATTTCTCAACGGATTCTCGTGAAATTTTGTGAGCAGGTTCGAAAATTATATAGATTTTTTTTTCGAGCCAATTTTTGAAATTTTTCGAAATGGCAGAGATATTGTTACCTATGTAAAAAAATTCAACAGTTTCGAAAAATTAACAAAAATGTAACAAAACTTTTTTGTTAGCGGTGCAAATAACATTTCTGGCCAATATTCGAAATTTGAAAGTAAAATATAAGGTTGTGACTTTGTGACAGAACCTATGGGTCTGCGTCATGTCATGTCTGCGTATATTATTTGCACAGTAGGTATGGATACTTATTAGTTGAAAAAACTAATATCTATTCTGTGTTATTTGTTTTTAAAAAACATACAATTTGAGCTACTTTTTAACACAAGGTCTACAGCTCACGGACGGTGCCACTAGTTTATTTTCTTTTCATCAATTTTATTTTACTTTCGTATACGTAGTGATATTAGATCAAAATTTCCTTAACTGAATAAATGATTTTATTTAAAATGATCGCGGTACACTAAGCTGTATGGAAATGTTGCGACTTTCCGGGCCCAGTAAAACAGAATTTAGGGCCCATAAATAATTCACCCCGAGGCACAGAATACAACACGAGGTTGCAAAAGACCAAAAGCAATGTAAATTATGTAGAGCTAGACCTCCCTCGCTTACGAGACAAAGTCTGACCTAGACATTTTTCTGAGAATATAACTTTATAAGAAGTTATGTTGTAAACTATGTTGGTTTTGAAGTTATATGGACGACGAAAAATTTGAAGATTCGATTGTAAAGTTATTAGCGATTTATTCTTGTATTCATAATGGAGAGTTTTTCCGTTTTATGTGATAAAAGATAAACTGCTTTAAATTATTAGGTGGTTGAAATTTTAATAAATTTTCATTTTAACTTAGTCTACTTAAAAAAATCATAATTCAACATTTATTTAAAAAATATTACTTATTTTACAATTATTATGTATTAAATAGCTCGGTCGAGGAGCTCGGTGGCGCAGTGGTTTAGCGCCTGGCCCAGCGATTGCGGAAGTTAAGCAACGTTCGCAAGGGTCGGTCATGGGATGGGTGACCAAAAATTTATTATCTCGAGCTCCTCCGTGCTTCGGAAGCCACGTTAAGCCGTTGGTCCCGGCTGCATTTGCAGTCGTTAACACCCACCAATCCGCATTGGGCCCGCGTGGTGGGTTATGGCCCATCCTCCTTACCACCCATAAGAAATGCCTGTGCCTCAGCAGTGGGGACATTAAAAAATGCCTGATGGACATGTATTAAATAGATATATAATTTTAAGAAATATTTGATTTAATTCGATCCATTATCTAAAAAAAACGATTGATAACCGTTTTGATTGCCAGCTCTGAACCCAAGAGACAAGAAGTTTAATTTAAAAAAGTTTTAAAATGTAAATGTACGTAGGTACTTACTAATCGCGTAGCCGACAACGGGCGTAACAAATTGTTCACTTAAACCGGCAGTGGCGGAAAGATGACTTGGAAATTGGCCTTGTTGCCGCGAGAATGACCCAAATAGAAATTCTAGATCCAGAATCCAGATGTTATTGGTCTGAGTAAGGTATCAAAACTAGGCTAAAAGTTTTTATGATTTGTTTAACTATTGATTGAAAATATGGTAGTTTAGTTTCTTTACTTATTCCTAAAGGAAGCAAAGCTTGTATCACACATAAATCAAATATACGGATTACGGATTTATATACGGATCATATATAAATCAAAAATGTTTCCCTGTTCCACATAATTCATTTAAAAAATGTATGGTATCAGTTATTAATTAGGCTTTCTTATGAACTAGTTAATAGAAATGTTACTGGTACGTAAAAACTCATTAGTCGAGACCAAATACTGGCGCTTAAAGTAAAAAAAACTAATCTTCGTATTCATTACCACTGCAAAAAATACAAAAAAATATAACAAGCCAAACAACCTGTCGTCGCGTTTAAAAGATTGATTAGTACGGGGCGCTATAAAAAGTGATTACAGGGAATAAACCTGATTAATATAAATAAACGGCATGTGTGTGCGTTTGTTTTCATGTGTGCGTGGGTGCGTGGACGCGTGCGCCCACGCCGCATATGGCTCGACAACCTTGCGCTGCGTTCACTACGTGGGGTACCGAGAGCAAATTATTGTAAAAGTAAATTGGCATTGGATTCCCAAACTTTTTTAATAAATAAAAATCTGCAAATGAATATACAGGGTGTCCCAAAACTTTACCACACAGAGGGAAAGTACGTTAAATATTGAAGATAGGAAATTTTATTGAAAAAGACTTCATTTTGTATTTAAAAATAATTCGAACTGCATTTAAAGATTATTGAAAAATCGTTGAAGACCATGAAAATCTTTTAAATTTAATAATTACGGGTTGTATCAATTTGTATCGAATCGTATGCGATTTTTAAAAAATCTTTGAATGCAGTTCCATTTCTTTTTAAAAACAAAATGAAGTCTTCTATGTCAGTAAATTTCTTAACTTCAATATTAAGGGTACTTTCCCTCCGTGTGGCAGTTTTGGGACATTCTGTATAACACAAAAAACTCTCGGGTTCTAGTCTTATTAAATGGTTGTGTAAAAATAAATAGAAATTAATGCGTTGAAATAAAGTATATCATTTCTTTGAGTTTCAAAGAACATCAAACGAAAGTTACGTTTTGTTACCGTGAATATTGCACCCGAGAGAATCAAGTTTAAAAAGTCAATTCAGAGAGAGAACAAAAGTTTTCATCGAGACTTTTTCTTATGGTGATCAAGTTGGAAGTATTTTTTATACAAAATAATAAGTAAATGTTAAGATAACTTTCATGTAAGATTCGTTTATTAGTAAAGCGCGTGCTAAGAGGATAATAGTAGATTATACAACAAGTGAAAAAAGAGGGAATTTAGTTCGAGGGACTAAGTTGGATCCCGAGAGCAGCGAAGGATTCTAGAGTTGAATCCCGAGCGTAGCGAGGGATTCAAAAGTAGAATCCTGAGCGAAGCGAGGGATACAAAGGACCGAGATGAAATTTTTTTTTCACGAGTTGTGTACTCTACTTTTTACCATTGACTGCGAGAAAAAAAATAGCAGTACCTTTAGTATTTATAGTTGTCCATCAGCCATTTTTGATGTCCCCACTGTGGGGCACAGGCCTTCCTTATGGGTGGTAAGGAGGACGGGCCATAACCCACCACGCGGGCCCAATGCGGATTGGTGGGTGTTAGCCGGGACCAACGGCTTAACGTGCCTTCTGAAGCACGGAGGAGCTCGAGATAATACATTTTTGGTCACCCATCCCAGGACCGACCCTTGCGAACGTTGCTTAACTTCCGCAATCGCTGGGCCAGGCGCTAAACCACTGCGCCACCGAGCTAACTAAGAGGGAAACTACATGATCAGTCTGGCATCAGTCCACTTCATCAGTTTGTATAGACTTTGAATTTTTACAGACTGAAGATCGTACCAGACTGATGGAATGGACTGATGCAAGACTGAACAACTAATCTCCCTCAAATATATAAAAAAGAACCCAAATATAAGACACTAAAAAGGACCTAATTGATTTAGCGGGATATTTTTTAGAAAAGAACCCAAAGATAAGACACTAAAAACCTAAATAAAATTGGCGGGATTATTTTTGTCATTTAATTGTAGAACTATATCTTTATCTATGGAATAGCTCCATACTTTCAGCACCTTTTATTTTTTTTGTACCTAATTCATACGATGCGCGCTTGTTCCAAATTCAAAATATTTTTATTCACTCAGTGAATAAAAACGCGTTTTATTCACTGTTATCAATGAATAAGACGCACTTTTTTGAGTGGCGATGGTAAAAAAGCTATTTAAGACATCACTATTTTAAATTAATTGTAATGTTTTTGCTGACAGTACTCGCAAATATTGAGGGCAGGCGAACGGCTTGAGTTCGTTGATGAGAATGCATGTGTGTTCATTGAAGGCATTTGATTGGCATCTACTGTTCTGTACAGTAGCAACATATAAAAAAATACCGAAACAGTTAACATATTCTTTATGTTGACATTACGGGCGGTCACATAATTAAAGACACCAGTCGATTTTCATGCAAACGAGGTAACTATGAAGCTCTCCACCAAGGATTGACCTTAGCTGTGATTTGATGAGTGAATGGAGGACATTCAGATCTCCTACCCAACTGATCTGATCAGCATTGTAAGAAATCTAAAGGATTAGAGTTTTCAGTTTCTTTCAGTATTTCAATATTTTTTTATGTTATTTTCGAGGTTTTTTAACATTTCTGTTAGAATTCTGGGGGTCAAGTCTGCTAATGTTTTCGTCAAAATTGTAGTTCAATGGTGTTTAAATGGTAATGCTTTTTGATACAGTTCTTGTTTCTTAAACCCAAAACCGAAACACATTGTGTTTCATAAACCCAAAACGGAAACATATTGTGTCTCGATTTTGGGTTTAAGAAACAAGAACTGTATCAAAAAGCATTACCATTCAAACACCATTGAACTACGATTTTGACGAAAACATTAGCAGACTTGACCCCCTGATCAGATCAGTTGGGTGTGTATGGCGATTATGAAACGACTGGTTTCCTTATTTATCTGGCCACCACTATAGGTAGCGGTAAACATAATATTATACCAAAAAGTAAACATAATTTTTATTTGGTTTTAAAGAGACACTGACATTATGGGTTTGATGTAACATTTATTTTTGAGTCTTGAGTACAAACTCGAGACTCAAAAATAAATCTCGGTCAGGAGACCGTAGACAAGACGACAACGACGCATCATTGTCGTCGTGCGTGTCCACTGCATCGGCATGGAGCGGACGGAGCGGACGGGATTTGTCACTTTGTATGGATTTCTCTGGCGCGGAAATGCGGATGCAGTGCACGCAGTGCCATAGAGATCAAGGGTCTGACATGCTTTGATAGAGCGAGATCGTCTTATTAAGATTCCTATAGGAGGAAATAGAGAAGAGTGTCATGTTTTTTCTCTATCACCGACCGGACTTTTTTTCATGGTCGGGTTATAGGCAGAGATCAACTAAGCAAAACAAACAAGTGGGGTTATACCAAAAGTGCCAGAGAAATTAAAGTTTTTGTGGATAACTCCCTAATTAATATTGAAGATTTATTATAAATCGAATGTGTAGTGTTTGTGTCTAGCATTCAAAATGGTGGGATGTTCGATATTTGGCTGCAAAAGCAACAATCAAAGGAAAGAAGCGGGCGTTACATTTCATGCGTGAGTACACTGTTTTCTATATTTTGATCACGTATTTCTTTCTCAAATCTCACAGGAACCAAGTTTCTGAGCTAAATCATTAGTTATATCATGAAAAACCTGATAAATAGGAAAAATCTAAAAATTATTTCTAAAAATAACCTCGTAAACATTTGACATGCAAACCGGTAAAATTGCGTACATCTACGTAATAGTAGAAGTCAGCTTAGCTTTGACGTCCACTAAAATCAGTAGGTTTATAATTCGATTTCCGGATGCCTACTATATAGAAAATTTTCCCCAAAAATTACCCCATATTTCAGGGAATTTCAAGCGATTTGATTTTTCCAGATTTCCGACGGAAGATAAAACTCGTGAAAAATGTATAGAAGCAACTGGAAAAAAGAATTGGGTGCCACACACGAATTTGTTCAAAACATTTTGAAAAAAATTGTTTCCGAAAAACAGAAAAACTAACGTTAATAAAAAAAGTTCTGTATTCCAACGTTTAATAAAGACTTTACCTGTTTTAATTTAAAGTTTATCTTTTTATTTCATTAACCACACAATCTCATATTAACTACCTGAGCGAACCCCAGCTAGTTTACTCTATGTATACGTATGTTACCGTTAAAGTACGGAATCCTTTAATCTGCAGATTAACTGGTCGAGTCAGTTAAGGCGAGGCCAGTTCACGAAATTTACTCTTTCACTATGTCTTTAGAATAAGGTTGAATATTCAAAAAAAAAAAAAAAAACAAAAATCAAAAAATCATTTATTCAGTCTAGGCTGTTACAAGCACTTGTGAATGTCAAAGAAGCTACGCCATCGGTTCGCAAACCCTGAGCGGGAGACCTTGTAACGAGAAGAACCGGCAAGAAACTCGTCAAGGGCTGCTTTTTTCTCCCTGTATATTTCATACAGAGTCGTCAACATTGAAAAATGAGCTCCACATTTAAAGTGAGGTCATTTTCCATCACAATAATTAACAAAAGTTTGTACACAATGGGTAGGTAGGTTGAAATTAAATACCTACTACATATCAGATAGTTAATTGTGAGAGTAAATAACTTTCAACTAGTTGAGAAATCAGTAATCGCTATGTCTGCTACTCGAAAGTGCACCTAAGTAGGCAAAATTTACCAAAAAATACTTGATACAACACATAAAAATTAACAAAAAAAAAACGCAATTCTTACAATTCAATATGCGTTAGGATAGGTACTCAGAAGCAGACCCATTCCCACTGGCAGCACCCGTTCACGAGCATGACGCGTGGACCAGCCATCGCTTCGCTCAACCATATTTGAGGGAACGTAACGACCCGCCCCACACGACACCACCGCAGAAATGATTAAAGAGAGCATGACATACTTAGGCTACCCATCCTAAGGCACTGAATTGAAAACTAATATCCAAAAGCTTTTCATAGGCCTTTACTTACAAAAACTACTGACTATAGAAAGCAAAATGATTGCAATAAAAAAAAAGAGAAATCAAAACAAGGTTTACTTGCCTATTAGTTTTATGTTTTGAGTAAGAAGTGCCATACATACCTATTGATAACATCAAACAGAGAAAAAAATATATATAAATATACGACGCCCTTAGTACAAGCAGACAGAAGCAGACCCATTCCCACTGGCAGCACCCGTTCACGAGCATGACGCATGGACCAGCCATCGCTTCGCTCAACCATATTTGAGGGAACGTAACGACCCGCCCCACACGACACCACCGCAGAAATGTTCAAAGTGAGCATGACATACTAAAGCTACTCGCATTAAGGCGTCGTCGAGTCAAAAAGCTTACAATAAGTTTTAAGTAGGTAGGACAATTCCCTCAATTTTCACATAGAATAGAAAAATCGACGACCAGGCTGTTTTATCAATTAAATAATCTTTAACGGTATAGTATCCTTTTTTGAGAAGACAATTTTTTACATGAGACTTAAAGTTTTCAAATGGTAAATCCAAAATATTACTTGGAATTTTATTATAAAACTTTATACCAAGACCTATGAAAGAACCTTAATTGCATAACTTTAATTGATGCTTCGCCTGAAATTTGACGAATTTTAGTACATTTTTATTGATTTCTGAAATACTGGATCCTTTATTAAAAATGTACTTGGTTTTTGTGTTAGTTCGATAAAAAAGCTATCCTTTTTGCATAAAAAATCGTCGTTGAAAATTACGCAATCTGACGATTTGAAATTCATTTTTATAAGTTTTTATGGTGTTATTCAGGATTTTTTTACAGAGTTACCATGCCATTTTGCAATATTCTGTTCGGTTACTTTGCTTCTTTGTTTCTTTTTCAGTCTACAGTATTTTTTGTGAAGTAGAATTCTACATCAATTCTTCACATTGGAAGTTAAAAAATCAGACTTTTCATCAGATCGTGAACTGGCCTCGCCTTAAAGTGAGAAGTTTTTCTTAAAGTAGACGATTTCCGTACTTTAACTAGTAATCTGCACATTAACGGATGCTACACCGTTAAGGGTACTTTTTCTGATCATGGCAACCCCATATTTTGACGTCATAATATATCTATCCCTTACACCCGGTCGCTCGGTAGCGCATCTACCCCTTTTAATATACTATATCTATGCATAGAGATCCATAGAAAGCAACAAATCCGTCCGCGCGCCGATAAGTCGCTCCGATTCCGATGTAGTGGACGCGCACTTTTAGTTGAAAAGTTGAAAAAAAATATATTTCAGCGTTAGCATGAGTAATTTCATTGTAAATTGGTTCTAAATGCAAGTTTTGTCGTCTATTAAGTATACCTGTTATTTACATAATAAATATAATATTAATTATTTACACCCATTTTCTTATTTAGATTGAAGAAATGAGATATTGTTTTGTTCATGCGACTACATTTGTTATTGTCAAGCTTCTTATTTCAATGTTCTTGAAATAATTATCCCCGCCTACCCCTTGATAAAATTAGACTGTCTATGTCCTTGTCACGCGCACAATAATATGCGGTCATCTCTTTCTAATGGATATACAGTTACATAGGTGAATCTTTGCCTTATTTTGAACGCCGCCGCCGCGTGTTGGGCTCTGACTGAACACAGTAGACAATGTAATACAGTAGCATGTTTAATCTTGTTGGCTATGTTGTTAGATATTACAATTTGTATTATGGAAGAAAATTAATAATTTTATTTTGCCTTTCACTTACGGAATGAGTTGTGATACAGAAACCATAAAAGAAATAGATTATTATTGATTAGGTACTTATAATTTTAAATTATTTGTATTTTCTTATCTTGTTCCCTTTTCTTTGTAAAATTCTATTTTGGAAACAAATAATGTAGGTAAAAGTTTAGAGGATATTATTGAAAAAGAAAAGGAAAACAACAATAAAAAAATGTGTTCCGGCCATAGGTTCCGGCAGTTAAAGGTAAGGCAGCCAGTTCCTCAGTGGGGAGGATTCCGGGTGTAGTGCGTTTCCATCTTCGGCCTTGTCGTCACTTAGCATCAGGTGAGGTGAAGGCCAAGCACTATGCCGGTGAGCATAAAATCCCTTTTCTTTCACTGAATTCAAAATGTCCTGCATGTGGAGTTTACGAAACAACATTATAACAATAATTCTCGCCGTAACCTTAATTATTATTAAAGACATTAAGCACAAAATAAAGTGCTTGAAGTTTTCAAAGTAGAAAAACTTGCATGTTGTGCATGGTTGTAATTTAGGTACAAATTTACACTTTTGTTTTGTTTTTGAATTATTTTTATTTGTACTGCTTGGTTTGTATCTTGTAACTGTGCCAAAGAAAAATAAAATATAATAAAAAACTTATACTACTGTAGGTACATGCCGTTTTCAGTTTAGTGTTTCAGCCAGCTGAGTGCCCGACGCGTTGTCATGGTTACCATTGATCGGCAGCCATCTTGGATGCAGCCGTCTGCAGGCTATTGACAATGAAATTAAACCCGCGGATCTATTCAGACACCCTAGTCAAAGTAACATTTGCAAATCTTCGTTATCGCTTCGCTTTCGAAACAAGTATGGGATTGACATATTATTATGGTTTCGTTAACAATCGAATTTTCTCACATGAGCTCAGCTTTGGCTAGTATCCACGGGTACATTTTAAATGTATTTCCCTAATGAAATTTAAAATTTAATCCACCTACGAGACTCTAGTATTGGTCAAGGGCATTGCAGTAGTGCACTTCACCTCTCCGCTTCAAAATTAAGCTTTAAAACGTCTACGTGCAGTGCATTTTCAATAAACGTGATAGGTGGCGTAAAAATGTCTGCTTCTCCTGAAGCGACGAGAACTTTTTTCTGAATTTTTAAAAAAAGCGGAAGCCTGAACTTAGCTGAAAATTAAATAACCTTAACTGTAATAATAGATAGTTATGCTTTAGGAAATCAATAAATAATTCTAATCGTCTAATAGTAACTCTAAACTTTAGGGACTTGTATAAAGGATATTTTGCAACCTTGGTCATTTTGCAACCTTAGTCATTTTAGCACCTTGGTCATTAGACTTCAAAAAGATATTAGTCATTTTGCAACTTTGGACATTTTAGCACCTTGGTCATTAGGATCCGAAAATATTAGTAATTTTGCAACTTTGGACTTTTCAGAACCTTGGTCATTTTAGCACCTTGGTCCTAACGCCCCGAAAGGCTATTCTGTATTATAAATGTATTCTGTGCTTTAGGGTTATATCCATTGATCTTTTTTATGTTTTGATGACTACCTATCACGGCGATACCTACCTATTTTTTCACTTTTTGGTGGCAATATACTTACCTAACATAACCATAAGTAATAAAATGTAACTATTTAAGATTATAATTAAGTCATATGCTAAGGTTTATCTAAATTCCCATGCAGATTTTATTTGCTAAAGTACTTATTACTTATATTTTCATGAATATGCGCATATGCATTTTTTTCTAAATGGACACATTTAACATCTCATAGATTTTCATCGAATTTAGAATTCATGGAATTCGGGACTCGCCAAACTCGGCACGATTGGAATAAATATCTTAGATTTTTAATTACTTACCTATCTATGTAGATTATGATTAGTTTATTGAAGTTAATTGAATAAAAACATGAGACGATCGGATAACTTCTTAAAATTGGCACGGAGACTTATCAGTCTAGACTAGATTAATTTTATTATTCATTGGCAATTTGTACATCTTGTCATTTTAATCCTCACACCATTTACTATTATTTACTATATTTTTTGAGTTGAGATATTTCGTAACTTCAACGTAAACAGACAGAGGGTGTCTCCCTTAACTGTCTGTGCCAAAGATTTAAATCGTGTCACCTGCGCAATGAAAGTCACTGTGTCTGTGTATCTTTCTGTGGCATCGTAGCTAAAAAGATGAATTGATTTCGTTTTTATTTGAACTATCCTGAGCTGAGAGCATTATTATTTTCGATGTTCATAGAGAAAGATTCTATGTAAGTATTATTTTTTCTCTCTCCTTCTATTCAGATTTACTGAAAACTTTTATTTCAACCCGCACAATCTGAATTGAACTCCATTTATAATACAAACTGCTCTATTATCGAGCTCTGAATATTGCAATAGCCATTAATACTGAAATAGCCGAGGGGCCGGATTAAGGACATTATGTAAACACTTGAGAACCACAAAGGCTGCTTTATGTGAGGATAATATTATTATTATAAGACTGAAATATAGTGGCTGGGACTTGACTGAAAGTTTTTTCAGGCTAAGGAACGGCTGAATATTGTGTCTTTTGACATATTTCTTAAGGCAATTATTTTCTTATTGCTGCCTTAAATATGAAATTCTTACATGTTGATAGAAACTTTCCATGAAATTTTAAATTGAAGGCGTTAAAGCTGTCTCGGTCAGCCAAGAGAGCAATTAAAACTTTCAATAGGGATTAAAATACCTACTCGGTGAATAGTTACGGAACTTTTACTGAAAGCTTTGCTAGAAAGTAAACAGTTTGAACCGTGCTTTGCCGTAGACAAATCGCAAATGCTTTGTCCCCCCCACTACACAGACAATACGTGGGGTGCGAGTAATCAACACGCTAAAAGGCCAGTATATTCCAAAAACTCTGTCTCTGTCTTTTTCTTTACGTGAGAAGAGAAATGAAAATAACATCACTTTTTCATTTTTTCAATGTTATTTTGAGCATAAAGACACTTTTTGGAAAAGTAACCGTTGAATAGTCTTCTATATGCCATTACCTATTTTTTATATATTTTTCGTGAATAAGGGATTGATAAACTTTAAGTATTATCCAAAAAATATAAAATTAATGAAAATTTTCTTCGTCTTTGCATATTTTTTTAGTCGAGTGCAGAAACGAAGATCGTTATTGAAACTTCAATATATATTTTTATCTGCTCAAAATAAAGAATATTTGATTGTTTATCGTTGAATCAAACATAGGCCAAATTCGATAATTTGGAATATACTGGCCTTAAAACCTGCAAGCGACAGCCTCATTGCGTACTCTGCACTACACAGCATTTGTATTCTTTCTTCAAACCAAAGTTAGCACAGGAATGAAAATATTTTGCTTTACCCTGTGATTTTCTCCGTTCACATCTACCAGTGCCCTGTTCATCAAAACTTACAAGTCTTGTACTTATTATTATACAACCATTTTCCTTATGAAAATCACTATCCCTCAAATCCGTTTTTTAAAACACGTTAAATTACACGCCACGTGTGATAATTTATTTAACTAGTGATGTTGTTTTAGTGATTTTAATAAAAAAAATCACAACACGTAAAAAAACTTACAACTTGTACAAAACTCTATGGAAAATCCTGAGTATTTTTGAAATTGTCCGGCGACTCTCCAATCCGCCTGACAATTTTTACAAGTATCTTGCATAAATTATTTGGATAAAGACATAATTTACATGAACTTGTATTTTTTTCTTGTAAAGAACACTTGTAGACTTGTGAGTTTTGATAAACAGGGCACAGCACGTAAGCTATAATAACTGACATGTACATTTTTGATGTGTAAAATACGTAGTAAAGAATATTATTTTGCCACGTAACGAGCTGGATTACGTGCGGGTTTTTTTTAGTTTAGCTTCAAACCTTTACAAAGAAACTGAGAAGTAAGCTTTACTTATATTACCTACCTATATGTTACATTTCGTTCGCGTGGCTTACAACAATATTTTTATTTCGAGCAAAACAAAAATGCTGTGAATGGGAGTTGAGGAACGAAAAGGTTTTAACCTTTATGCCTTTAGGCCAAATAGTGTTTCATCTAATTCTTATATTTTCACAATATTTAGGAAGTGCGTTATCTTGAGGAGTTCATTAGTGTCGGCCTTGTGTCCACATTGCATAAGTCACAGCAGATAAGCCGCGTACACAGAAAGATAGCGAACTGACACGCATAGGGCTGTCTCCATTAACAAAAACCTATGGTTATTTGAATTGTTTTCACATCTCAAACCAATCAAAAAGCAATAAAAATCAGTGTAGTTAAAAGTACTTGAGTAAACTAGCTATGTAAGTAGCTGTGAATCAGTATGCAGCAGTAACAAAGGGAAGTAAATAAATTACTTTTTATTTTCAGATTACAGCAGTTCTCTCTATTCTCTGTGATGGGCTACTTCTGTCACAGATTTCTAAAAATAATTGGAGAACTAATTTGGGTTCTTTTTTAGTAGGGATTTTCCAGGAACCCGTGCACATATGCTGTGCCTGATAGGCAATGGGGTTATGTGGGACTCACCCATTTTCTGGGTGGAGACCGCTAGTCTCCATGGGCGACAGCCAGAGATTCCCTACTTGGCCGGATTCCCTACTTGACCAGGGGCCTGCCCTGTTGGACCGGACCCTGGTTGCCCCCTAATTGTCAAAAATTCTCGTTGTAATCGATTGAAATCGTTTGACATTAATGAAATTTGACAGTTCCATTAATTTGCAAAATTCTATTAAAGCACTCAGTTATCAACTGAAACCATCAAAAAGGATTTCAAACGGTTTCAATCGATTTCAAACGAGAATTGTTAGCAACAAAGCTACTCAATCAAGGCGCGGATCTAGTTTTTGGACGAGGGATGGCCGATTGATAGTGCAATGCGCATCACTATGAAAGAAGGCAAAAACCACGCACTACATCGCCCGACCCGATACTCAATACTCAAATCATTTATTGCATTCCACAGTGTTACAGTAGTTCTTAAATTATAATATTTTAGATCACTATGGACCCTGTCGGGCACAACAACAATAATAGATAGCAAACACTTATTTATTATTACCTAAAATTTATATAAATCATACTTAATGTGCTTAATGTGCGATCATCCTGCGCCTGAGTGACCTCGCATTTTTTTATTATCTTTCTTTATTGTACATTTATAAAACAAACTAGCGACCGCACGCGACTTCGTCTGCGTGGTCAGTTATTACTCTATCCCTCGGGAACAGTACCTTTGTTCGGGATGAAAGATACCCTATGTCCTTCCTTGTTGTCAGGACGTGTATGCTTTCATGGTGATCGCATGAAGGCGTAACAAACAAAAAGAAAACAAATAATCAAACAAACAGACTTTCGAAATTATAATATTAGTAAGGATGTCACAAAAGGCGGACTTAATGCTAAAAGCATTCACTCCCAGTCAACCTTTAAGAAACAGATATCATTTGCAGCCTCCTCGTTTTATTGACAGCCCTGACCCTAGACGACTCCCGCGCCGTGTCAACGCCCCCTATCGCTCCAGCGTTATCTGCGCTCATTGAGCAACGCACGCGCTCCTTGCACTTCCACGTCGACATTCACTTGTTCACTAATGTAAATAAAGCCGATTTCTTAAGCGCTTATCGCTTTATTTGCATTTCGAAGCTCGTTGGTCTGTTTATTGAATTTATAGAATGTTGTTGTGTTGTGACCATGAAGCGATATACCTCTATTAGTTATGAAAATTTTGTTGCTATCTTAAGCATGAAACACACATTGCTTATTTATGACTGTTCCAATGCCTCTGATCTTCGTCTATCTGAAAAAGTCATACAGAATTGAAATGTCTATAGTCCATAATAGATGCCGTCCCGTCCGAGAATTGTTCTGGTGCGAGTCGTATTTTTTCTTGTATTATCATTTAATACTTGTACTATTATGTATTCTGTGCTAATCCACTTGAATTTCAGAAATGACTGAATGACGATCTCTGTTATTTTGTGGTTCGCAAATCATAAAACATGACAGAGGGAAATTCTACGCCAAACGCGGTAAAGGAACTCTGTGGACGCTCTGTGCCCATCTAGGCGACGGACGTAAGAAAATAGTCAAATCATAAAACGCCGGATAAGTACCTGCCCCCCTACCATAACTGTTAAAAGTTATATCGAAGCAGTGTTGTGATTGAGATGGCGCTATACGCGATGATATCTCTGTCCCTATAACAACATTATTTTGAGGTTATTATAAGAGCTCAGAGTAAGTACGGCCTCTGAATATGCTTTTACATTCTCTTGGAATGTGAGACCAAAAGGACTTCATATTTGCCGTAGGTACCATAATAAGACTTGACCATCAGCTATTTTCATTGTCCCAACATTGACACAGGCCTTCCTTACGGGTGGATTATAAGGAGGATAAACCACCACGCGGGCCCAATGCGGATTGTTGGTGTAAACGACTGCAAATACAGCCGGGACCAACGGCACGTACCTTTCGAAGCAAGGACGAGCTCGAGATAATAAATTTTTGGTCAACCATCCATGACAGACCCTTGCGAAAGTTGCTTAACCTCTGCAATCGCCGGGCCAAGCACTAAACCACTGCGCCATCGAACTCCTCGAATAATCTAATTATGATAATAATCCAATAAGATTTATTTTTACCAACTCCTTTCATTTATATCGCAGGCTACTTAGGCATATTCCGTAATGTCAACAAAAGCAATTCAATTGTAGCCCGTTTACTAGATAAGGGATCTCTTTCATCCCGGGTAAACGCATATTTCCTAAGGGATAAGGGTGATCGTAAATTATTAGAACGGAGCGGGTCGGCCAGTAAAATGCCGAGTTTCGAGTTCAATACGATAGAGGTTTGCATAAATATTGCATACATTGCATGGAAACGTCAAATGTAAGCAGAAGAGGAGAGTAACACAAGAGGTTTAGGATTCTACGACTTGAAAGTTAAGGTGGTTCGATAAGCTCAGTAGCGCCACCAATGGAAATAAATCATTTACGTTGTATCAAGGGCTTAGAATAAAAGTTTTGGATATTTTGCGCAAATAGAAGAGTAAAGTGCAATTTTTAAATATTTTTTCGTGGCCTCAATTATAAACAATAAGTTATGAATGTCGATATTGCTAGATGTGGCCACTTTTGGCACTAGTGACATGCACGACTTATTGCTTAAGTTTGAGTTCTTGAACCTATATTTAGAAAATGCATTTTAGTCTTTTATTTGCGCAAAATCATCAAAACTTTTAATCTAAACCCTTGATAAAACGTAATTGATTTATTTACATTGGTGGCGCTACTGAGCTCATCGAACCACCTTAATATGGTAACTCACAGACTCACAATCTGCGCATTTCATATTTTAAATACTTTAGTTTGACGATCCCTCTGGTAGTGACTCTACTCTACTGGGGGTACAAATTTTTTTTTCTTTGTTCTGTGAGTGACTCGTTAGATCAGTCGGAAGAGCATGACCGGACTTCCAAAAGTAAAAAATTTAAAAGGTAAAAAAAATACTGGCAATAGAGGTCTTCAATCTGATGATATAATACCGCACAGCTTAATGGAAAAAAAATCTGTTCGTCGGGGCGCAATCGGACGCATCGATAAATAGACATTTCCTTTCTATAACTACTGTAAAATCACAATAACATTAACGCGAAACTGTTATTAAACTGACATTACCGGCTGAGCATTCGGTATTGTATATAGAATACCTTAGGTAAAGTATACATGAAAAATAATAATCATAATATATTACCTGTACGTTTTAGATATTCTATACATTACCTAGGAAATGTATACAATACCGGAATTGCCGGTAACATTATCAAGTATCAGACCATTTCACAATATTACTATAAGACCCTACTTAAAAAACTCACACGCACTCACAAACTCGTAATTTATTACTGCGAACAAATCGCACGTATGCGAGACACTTGTGACAAGCTCGTGACAGCGGGGTTATCCGTTGCGTAAAGTTTTTCACAGCAATCCATTGACTCGTTACCGCGACCCACACCAAATCTGTTAATTTAATAAAGATGTGACCGACTTTAACCAAATCTGTTAAAGATGTGACCGACTTTAACCAAATCTGTTAATTTAATAAAGATGTGACCGACTTTAACCAAATCTGTTAAAGATGTGACCGACTTTAACCAAATCTGTTAATTTAATAAAGATGTGACCGACTTTAACCAAATCTGTTAATTTAATAAAGATGTGACCGACTTTAACCAAATCTGTTAATTTAATAAAGATGTGACCGACTTTAACCAAATCTGTTAATTTAATAAAGATGTGACCGACTTTAACCAAATCTGTTAATTTAATAAAGATGTGACCGACTTTAACCAAATCTGTTAATTTAATAAAGATGTGACCGACTTTATTGATAACAATACGCGTAAGTACTTTAATAGTATATCTATCTCTTGTAACTTTACTCTTGTATCAAAAGCATCAAATTCTGCGTGACGCAAGAAGTTTATTTGTTTGTTTAACTAAATGCTAAAATGTTTTTTCCTCAAGTAAAATTGGTCTATGGTATTTTATTTCAGTAGTTTTTTCTATTGCATAGTCATGTTCCCCAAATGTGTATTTCCCGTAAACACTTTGTAAGAAGATAATACAGTTATAAAAAGTAATAATATGAGTGAAACAATCTTTTTATAAACCAACTTCATAAAAAGGAGGAGGTTCTCAGTTCGTCGGGATCTTTTTTAAGTATGTTATCCAATAATTCGAAGACGGCTGGACCGTTTTTTTTTACTTTAGCTTCATTTCAAATACATTAAGATTCGATAAGTCCAAATATTTTCGTTCATATGTAAGAAAAACTTACACCAAAGTTGATTGATTAAATAAACAGCTAATAAAAAGGCACATTCATTATTACTGTGTGAAAGAAAGCGCTCGCCTCAGCAAGTATGGTCGTATTGTGCCGCCCGTTTGCTTGCACAACTGGGTCACAGGCACAAAGGTCGTTGTGGCCCTTTTGACCGTACCGCCCTTGTGCCGCCTGTCTCATTGAGACAGTCTCTTGAGAAAAGTCTGACAGAATCGAAATATTTTTGATTAGAAGTTTGAAGCTTCTTTGGAATTACCTATAAAATTGAACAATAAACGATAATTTTTGCCTTTATGCACCTGTTAATCTAATTTTTGAGAACAGTAGACATTCTACCCTTTATAAAGAAAGACACACATGTACATATTCTTTATAAATTACTTCTAACATAAAGAGTCACATCAAGATTTTCACATTAAATCTCTTTGTTAAGTAGGTATTACGAATACAGTATTCATGAAAATACTAATATGAATATAATGTTACAATAGGATGTAGGTACCTAGTGATAACAATAATTCACCAAATTGTTAATTTTCCACTTCTTGTAATTTTCTTCAGCTCCATATCCATTGCCATTTGCCATTCATATGTCAGTCATCTTATCTTTCCACCAAACACAAGAAATCATGAACAAATATAGAATTTCCTTTCCCGGAATACACCAAGTCAAACTAAATAAGCGAGAGAACTTTGTCGTAATTTTACCTTCCAAAAAGAAAATAATAACTTCGAGAAATTGAATTTCCTTTGATTTCGTCATATCATATTATAAAGGTCACTCTTTATCTTTATCTTTTTTGTCTAAATAAATTGTTTTCATTACATACATGGATATTAATTCCCCTTTTCAAACAAAAAAGGTCTAAATAATTATGTTTTGTCTAGAACTATGCATGTGCTTTTCGATATTAAATTTTTACCAAGCATATTAGTATTGTTGAATTTTTAGATTTTATGCATTCACAATTCTATTTTTATATTAAAATATACTTAAGTATTAAAAAAAATACTAGAAAGAATCGACTCACCCTTAGCAGCTCAGACGGGATATTTTTCTAATAATATATTTATAAACTTCATATTAATATTGATTGATAAAACGATAAGAACATACCTCGAAATTAAAATTATTCGAAAACAGCTGAAAAAAACGACAAGTAAGTGAACTTAAATGTTTTGTTAAGTATTCACTATTAATTACTAGGTTAGTCGGTTTTCACTGGCTGAAACACTTTTGCTCATGTACGTAGGTACTTACTAGTTTTATTATATCCATAATATGAAGAAACATAATTACAACAGTTCTTTTTTATCTTTTATTTCTTATAAGCACCTCTCTATAAAATGATGTAAATAGACAAGACAACATCAACCAAACTTGTTGTAAAAGGAGTCCCCTTCCGGAAATCCATTTCCGTTACAATGTGATGACTCTCGAAATACTCCCCAAAGTCAAACTCTATAAGGCAATAACTATAAATCGGGGACATAACACATTGTTAATTCGCTTCTGTACTGCTTTACAACTCTATGATTTATGAGTTTCCTCGATAGCGCATTACATTTTTGGAGTTAAAATCCTATATACAAAAGCTTTTCTAATGCAACATACATTTTATATAAGTATTTATAATTATGTCACCGTATATTGTAAATAAAGTACCGTTAGACTTATTTACAATTTTATCTGTTTACCTTGCGAGATTGTAAACTATCGAAAAATTGGATTTGTAACATACCTACTACAATTTAATGCATTATTTTAACGCATATTATATAATTTAACGCATTTATTATGTTACTTCTATTGGCTCGGCTTATGAATTATCAAATACACGCACAGTTTGTAGTATGTGTGTAATAAATGTTTTTTAAAATGTTTTGATTTGAAATCATCATGTAAAAGTAAAATAACGTGTGTGTATGTTACAATGGAACCTACAAGTATTTATTTTTACCTCTAGATTTTATTTTATTTTATTTTTACAATTTTCGGGAAGCTAACAGCTAGGTTGAGAAGAAAGTACTGAAAGAAGAAAGAACTTAAATAAATATCGAAGGCCAATTACAAGCTTCCACATATAGCCATATAATTAATTACAAAAATGTTAGCCTACGTTACGAAAAACGTTAAGAAATTTAGGTAAGTATTACACCCAGTACAGTAGTTAAAGCATAAACAAGTAGCTAAGCTACCCACTAAAGTTTTACAAATGATTTGTTAGAAAAATAACTATCACTTAACATTCGCTTAAGCTTACTTGAGGAAGTGTTGAAAAAAATTCCATAAAACATCATAATTTTATAAAAGTTTTAAAATAAATCTCTCTCACAATATAAATAAAAATAGTCTACTGTTGGTTGTTTAATTCCATAATACCATTCAAACACTAAAACATAAATCACCGATAAAATACGAGTTCCAAATAGATGCAATGCTTTGGCAATAAGGATGGGATTGAACGAAACTTCGACCGCCTACAAATATTGTTTTTCGGCAATAAAGTACTATTATGGCGATACCTCATTGTCGACACGAATTATTGTTTCTGTTTAAGGTAAAGGAGACACGTCTACTTAATAAATCATGAACTTTCGTACGTGATGTAAAAGGGTATATCATAATCAGTGATTTCCATTCTGAATTTATACGAAATATAGACATAAAAAGCCTTCCCACACTTGACTTAGATTTGTTTTTGTAATGACATACCAATATGTCTTTCTAGAACGGTTCCTCTGCTCTCTGCTCACCTGCAACAAAAAATGGAAAATAAGTAAATAATTTTAATTAAGAACATTTTTTGTATTTTATTAAACAAAAAAATCTCGTCTAATAATAAAGAGAAAGACTGGTTGGTTGTTACATAAGTTTTGTGGCAAGACAAGCATCATTATTTTATAAAGTAAACAGACTTTTTTATTGATAAAACATTTTAAGGTAAGTCTTAATAAATTTTATTAGGTTTTCGATTTTAGGAGTAACTTTTTATAGTAATGATAATATTCTGAATAGTGTCTACTCGCCTTAAATGAAATATAGGAAACATATTAGGAATGCTAAAACCCAGTATCAACAGAAAGTTATTAAAATATTTTAAACATTTTGAAATACTTATGTAAATCGGCTAAAAACGGATATTGCAATAGATAGATATTAAGTAATTATCTTATCTGTCCAAACATATCAAATTTGTTACAAGTAAAAATTACGGTTAATATTTCACAAGGATATGAAAAGTTTCTCTTCAAACTGATAGTATTGCAATATTTGCAATGTAATGTGTAAGTATATCAGGTAATAATTAACTTAATCACTAGTATACAATATGGAGCCGACGACGATGCGGTTATTTTACTTTATTCTCATTTTTTCTGTAAGTATTTTATTTTCTTTTGAAAGTAACTTTTAAATAAATTTATTAAGTACCTAATCTTATAATTTAAAATATTGTTCGACAATAAATGTAAATAAATGTAAATATTTATGAATCATGTCAACAATATATTTCTTTATTGTGTATAAAGAATTGTGTATAAACATGATATTGTAAATAATAAAAGTATATTTTCCTCAAATATACTCGTAAAACTAGCTAATATTATTATTAGGAAATAAAGGCAAAGTAAGATTTTCATTGGTTGAGTGTTCTGTCTGTCTTCCAATGAAAAATGGTTGTCAGTGCATTTGTTATTCAATCACATCTTTTGTTTTTCAGGTTGGAAAATCAGTTGGGAATTTTCCTACATCTGAATCATCCTTTTATCAAGCTAACAACCAATATACTAATTCGCTATCATCACAGTTGATGAACACAATGTTATCAGTCGCAAACGCCAAAAGTGTGCTTCCAGAAGTTGTGTCGGCTTCTAGGCCAATATGCCAAAGAGAACAGAATATCCCTGTATTTCAAGAAACTGTAAATCTCATACGCACATCTGATGTGTTACCTTGTCAGAGCACTTCGTTCCCAACAAAAATCCAAACTCTTTCAATTCCATCTCGAACAGATACTTGTTTTTTAAATTCTCCAAATTTATTGACCGCACAATTACCTTCGCTCGAGATATACCCCCAAAACTTGCAGACTCTACAAATATATCCCCTTAGGCAAGAATGTTTTGATAATACACCAATACTAAACAATCAATGTTTAAACAACAGATACATTGCTTATGATTCTGGTGTTAATGATGTTAATTTTCAGACAAACGTATTCAGAACGATATCAGAGGTCATCGACACAGGTAACACATTAGTTGGTATTCCAGATCTAGGATGTAATGTTGGAAACCCGCCACTCATACCCTACAATATAGAAATAAATCTCCCAGTTTTAACCAGTACGATTCCTAATACACCTTTTGCACCGTCTAATAATGTAGCATTTCCACCAATGCCTCCCATTATAATTGAAGAATATTCCAAATCAGATATTTGGAAATGGCTACCAGTGTTAATGGGATTGTTATTAAATGATAACTGTAATAATAACTGCTGTAGCTGTAATAATAACTGTTGTGGCTGTAATAATAACTGCTGTGGCTGTAATACTAACTGCTGTGGCTGTAAAAATAACTGCTGTGGCTGCAATTGCGGAAAACAATGCCCTTATTCGATACCATTTCCGACTAATAATCCTATCATAAATAATGTTTAGCTTCCAACTAAGTTTAAGGAAAAACAATCTGCTGATTCGAATATGCCATTAATTACAAGACTCTATGCTATGTTGTGCTTATTTATTTGTGTTATTTTATTTGTTAAACATTAAATTATCGCCACAAGACTATACCTATTTTATTTTTATTTCTAATCACTTCCTTGATCTATACTGATTTTCATTACACAATACCACAAACGGTTTGATTAAGTGTACAAGAAAAGGTGCGTTATGTGGTAAATCATGAAAACTGTAATGTTGTAATTTAATCTCAATATATCAACATTCTATCATATTATTGGGAACTGGTAATTAAATTTAGAATTCACCACATTTATTTTCGATATTTAAGTATAAATATTACAAATAAACATTTTCCGACAAATTGTATTTTCCGGTGACATAATACGTACCTACATAGTTAATCTTGCAATGAGTGTCTCAGAAGTTTCGATGGATGGAAAAGGTCTTATTACTTTTCAACTTTCAGAGCTTTTCTTTATTTTAGTGTGGTAGGGCGTTTTATTTAGATATTAAAGTTAATATTCGTAACACAAAGCATACAACAACAACTTTGGACGAAGCGTGACCGCTGAGTTGAAACTCCAAAATGTAACCGCGCGTCTCTATTAGAAGTCTCGAAACAGTCTTTGGCAGAGAAAATTCGCAACTAGTCAGTGGCAGGATAATTTTGCTGATTCACAAATCGTCCACCAGTAGGCGCACTACCACTATCTTGGCGCTAGTATAGATACAGACTTGTCATTTTGTAGTTTTTTACGTGTTTGCTATCAATTTTTAAATGTTAAATAAGTATAATTTTTTCTTCCTACATATTTTGGTTTTCTTTAATCTTTAATTCGTTTGTTGTCCAACTTCCACAATTAATTATTATAATTTATTTTCAACCATTTTTTGACATCATTGAAAAATAACCGGGAACATAACCCATTGGTGGTTGGCACTTGTACCAGAAGGTCTCCACTCCATCTACAGCAGCACCACCACGCAGGATAAATTATTTTCTGTCATCCTTCCATTGCTTTTTAGCGATGAAGGATTCCTGCTGCTCCACAGAACTCACGGAACTAAATTTAACTTGCTTTGTCAGCACATCAGCCACCATGTTAACAGACTTGGAAGGCCGACGATGTTGGCGGACTTGATGCGGTTATTCCTATTGAAGTTTTTTTTAAATAAAACTACTACTTATTTCCCTTAGAAGTTATTTAGTCCTTCTCCATTTTAGTCATTTTGCATTCTAGTCATTCTGCATTTTAGTCATTTTGCGTTATATATTCATTTTTCATTTAAGTCATTCTTCGTTTTGGTCATTTTGCCCTAATAGTGTTTTTGCTTTTTAGGCAGCGCAACGTGATCAAGAAAGTCTATTTCAATCTTTAAACTAGATTTTATTTTATTTCATTTATGGCGGCAATACACATAAACACTAGCGAAAACTGGGATTTTTTAATCTCATTTGTCACTACTGGTAGCTAGTGGGATATTTTATCCCATTCGTTTCCAGTGGGAACGAAGACAGTGGCAGTGGTGATGACACTGATGACTGGGAATAATCGACTTATTGGACGACGATGTTTATTGTTTAGTCTAGTGTAAAAACATTTTGTTGCTCGTAAGCATTGTGTTAAGTTCAAGGTCAAAGATGATGAAACAGCCATACATGTTATTAACGTCGACACTTGACATGTAGACAATGCGTACGCCAGAGATCTGCGTGGCAATGAACTTGCTAACCGTGTAGGTAATTAGCAACACTCACTTAAATCATGCTTAGGTACTTCAATAACAGAAGTCGGAAATATCAATGCTAATTCTTGTGATAAAATCTTGGATCAATATCTTACTACACTAGGATATGATTTAGAGAAAAGTTTGTAGAGCACACTGAGATATTTTTTACATTGGGAAATAAAAAAAATATTGCAGTATATAATTATAATATAATTTACAATCGTAGTGACTTTGTGTCATAATTTTAAGGAACTATCCTTAGTACACCTATAATGAACATAATATGGCATGTAATGCGATAACCGCACAAAACTACCTATCACCTAAAAACTTTTTTTTTTCATTTACGGGGTAAACAAACGTTTCCACAATGTGTTACTTACATAAAAAAGTATACATAATTTAATTGAACTAAATAATTGTGAGGCCAACACCGTTAACCACAAAATAAAACGTTATATACAAACTTTTCCATTTAGGCTGCGTTCAGACGATAGCGACCCGACCTCAACCCGAACTCAACACAACCGGAGCCCACTCCTTGAAATAAATCGCTTACAATTTTAAGTTTTATGACACATTAATAAGCCCCGTTATATTTTGTTGATGCTACCGCACAACCCGAACACAAATTAAACTCAACCCGAAATCACCTCAAACTCACCTGAACATTCACAGGAGCTTATTAATGTGTCATAAGATTCAAAATTGTATGCGATGTATCTCAAGGTGGGCTGCCTGCGGTTGAGGCGAGTTTGAGTTGAGTTTGGGTTGAGGTCGGGTCGGGTGTTATCGTTTGAACGCAGCCTTAGTGGTTTTTGCCTTATTTTTTTTTTAATTATTGAGATTCAAATTAAAATTTGCTCAGTAATCAGTAATAGCTGCATGTTATAAACTACACGTACTTATTTGTTAGAGCATCCATTTAAAGATTAGTATCTTGTTTCCTAGAAGTAAGGAAGATAAGGCACTATCAAGTTTATCTAAAAATTGTTTCTCAATTATTTAATTGAATGATCAGTGATTTTGTTGATATAAATGTTAATACCGTTAATGAATTTCTTGTTCGTCTCTACACGGAGAGCAAGATAAATGGGTAGATTAGATAATTATAATTAGTTAATACGAGTATAAGTTGACAAGCTGAGACATGAAGATTTTAATTCTACACTTTTGTATTGGAGTAATTATTTTCTCCACTTGTTTGGTAAGATTTTAAAATTGTTTCATAGAAGTTTTTTACAAAAAATGCCTATCAAAAAAGTACTGACAAATTGAGTTTTGAAGTGTGAGGACATTTCATACAAACTTTCAACACCTTATTTTTCGAAATGAATGAACCGATTCTAATTATAGATACTTCATACGCATAAGCAGTATAGGTCTAAAAAGTTAGTTAAGAACATCTATGAAATGTCTAATTTAAAAAAAGATAATTAGCTGTTTCTATGGAAAATTTAAAATGGTCTAATTTAGCTGTAACACTATTTTATCGATTATGTTATTTAGTAAATTCTAGACCAATTTATTGTGCTTATTTGCATGAAGTTTCATCAAAATCGGTTTAATCATTTCGTAAAATAAGCACTTGAAAATTTGTATGAAACGTCGTATTGATAAACTACTGCGTTGACGAACGCTCTTGAAACTCTGAAGTAATTCAGCAACCTAGTCGAATAATTGATGATTAAATTGAATAAATTATATCTGTTTCCTAAAGGTTGACTGGGAGACAATGCTTTTAGCATTAAGTTCGCCTTTTGTAACATTTTGTTTGAAATGTACAATAAAGTTTGTTAAATAAAATAAATAAATAATTCAAAGTACTGAATGCCATTATAATTATTTTCAGAAAACTGGAGTGCTTGCCCAGTTGTACGGTTCACCCATAATCCGCGGCATCGACAATGAAGACCTTGGTATTCTCCTAACAGTGCTGCTGCTGGCTACCAGGGGTAATGAGTGTGGCTGTGGCTGCTGCAATTGCTGCGGGGGTCAGACCATCCGCATTCCATACCCCATCCCTATACCCACCAACAACCCCATCATAAACACTTATACTGCTGGGAGTGGAGGTGACGATACAGGGGATGGTGGCGATAAAGTTAAGTTAGAGGTTTATGACTCAAATTATAATAGTGATTACAATGTTGATAGCGCGGGCGCAGGCGCTGGTGCGGCGGCGGCGGCGGCGGGCGCCGCGGAATCGAACAATAGCTAGAATTACACTTTTCTGTGATCATTATTATAGTGTATTTTTTTACTAACTGTATTTATAAATGAAATAAACTGATTGTTATATAATATTGTTTGTTTTTTAACTGTTGCTGATGATAGCGACTTCGTATCCGTGGTCAACATTATCAGTTTTTTTATACGCGACAATAACTCGACACCTTTATACATTATTTATTACCTATTTTTTTTTCTAATTTTATTTTATTTTTCTTTGGCACAGTTACAAGATACAAACCAAGCACTTTTTTTAAATTTTCCTAAACCCATAATATTTTTTTTTCACGTAGATTTCTTTCCTGGGACAAGGTTTTTATCACAGTTATCCCAATCAGAATCGTGAGATACTTAATTAACACCATCTCTTATTTATTTATTTATATGTATGTATATTTATAATATAGGTTAATATGTATGTGTATGTATGTATTATAGGTAAATTAGGTATATTTATTTATTTATATATAGTAGGTACTATATTTTAGACTTTAAATTGACAGTTTTTCTTATTTAATTTTTGCACTTTATGTCACCCGCTTAATATCGAAATCTCGAACACGTTCTCAGGTTGGCCGGAAGAGATCTCTTTTAGAGATAAGTCCTCCTTTGTGTACATATCTCAATTTATTTTTGTGTAACTGTTTTTATGAGTGCAATAAAGAGTATAATAATAAGGTTTCCAAAAAGAAAAAAAAACCCTGCAAACATAAATAAAAAAAAAATTAAAAACTCGAATAATGGTGCTCTTCATCGTGTATTTCTTAATGTTTTCGCTTTAAAATGAAAGTGTCTTACTATTAATATTTGATTTGATTTGATTTATTTAAGGTACACCAACATATATCTCCCGAGTATATCAATAAATTCTAATGCTTGTTACAAGTTTTTACTGTTGATTTAATCCTGAAAATCCATTTTGTGCGGCTGCCGGCTGTTAAGGGATATTCCTTTGCATTTTTATTTCTATTGAAATGACTACATTGGCTGTTGATATGTCATTTGTCATTTTATTTTACATCTGGCAGCATCAATGTGACATATGGCAGTAAAAAATCGATGTTGCCATGGTAGAAAAACTTTTGGGTTGCTGTTTTATTAACTTTAACTATCCAACTTTAAAAATAAAAAATAAATGTTTGCAGGTTTAAAAAAAATATATTTATACATGGACAGATTCCTTATTTTGTTTTTTCCATAAAATATAATTTTATGACCGTAGGCCAAGGGTTACCCAAACGGGCCCAGCCTCCATACAAAAATGGAACAACTCCTTTGTAGGTACCTCAATTACAACCATGCAGAAACATGCTATTCAATATTTATATTCGCAAAAGTTTCACATATGATTTTTTTATTTTTTTATTTTATTGCAACACTGCGTCAACTCCAAATAAATTGAGTTGGAAATGATGATAATGTTGATGCTTACAAAATTGAATTGTACCTAATAATTTTTCGTTTAGTTGAGCTCCGAATGAAAAAAAGTTACATTTACATGTTAAATGACACTACCACCTTAGTTTCTAACTTGAATAGACTGCATGTATTTGTTAGACCATCCATTTATAGATTAGATTCTTTATTTCCTAGATAAAGCACCTACCGTTTTTATCTACAAATTCTTTCACAATTACATGATCACATATTTCTCCCAGATTAGATACGTATCTGTTGCTGATGTAACCTTGTCGATATAAATGACATTACCATAAGTTAATTTTTTGTCCGTCTCTTCACGGAGAGCAAGATAAATGGGTAGATTAAATAATTATATTTAATAACTATTGACAAGCTGTGACATGAAGAATTTAATTGTACACTATTGTATTGGAGTAGCTGTTCTCTCCACCTGTTTGGTAAGATTTATAACGTTGTTAAGTAAAAGATTACTGATGCTAAAACATGAAAGTAACGATTTTTTTATTTTACTAATTAGTTTAAATTAGCTAATTAGTTTTTCATGTTTTTAAGTAATCTTTTAATTAAGACTTCTTAGGAAATTTTCTTCTTAAAGTTATTGATATCGCGGTTAGATTTTACGTTTAAAAGATTGCCAATGACTTCGATTTCACCCTATATGTAAAATAATGTTTCTAAATTTGATTTTCTTCTAATTACATAATTACATAAATCATATAAAACACTGTTATTCTATTTCGTTCGTCTATTAAGTAAAATTAGTTAAGGAAAAGGATGTTATTTAATGAAATATGTGCTTTAAAATTAATTTCTTTTCAGGATACGGGAGTGTTCGCGCAGTATTGCGGTCTACCTATAATACGTGCAGACAGCGGCAACGACAATGAAGATCTGGGTATTCTGTTGACGGTGCTATTGCTGGCTTCCAAGGGGAGGGGATGCGGCTGCGGGTGCGGCTGCGGCTGCTGCGGCGGGGGGCAGAACGTTATCGTCCCGTACCCCATCCCTATACCCACCAACAACCCCATCATAAACACGTATACTGGAGGGGGTGGTAAATCTGGAGATAGTACGGGAGGTGAAGATGTTGAGGTGGACGTCGTCGACGCAAATTACAATGCCAATGCTAATTACAACGCTGCAGTTGCTAACGCAGCCGCGGCGGGTGCGGCGGCGGCTGCGGCCGATTCATCGTAAAACAACATAAAAACAAAATTAGGATTACCATAAGTATCCTGATGTGAAAAGTTTAATATCTATTTATTTGTGAAATAAAGTCGACCGTTGTTATTTAAATACTGGTTATTAATTATGTGCCATTTATATTAGTGTGTTAATAAGTTTCACCGTTTTAATAGCAACAAATTAAGTGAAACTAATATAATTCAGGATATTTTAAAGAAAATTAAGAGGCTTTAAGCACTATACTAGCGCCGCCAATGGAAAAAAAACGATTGTGAATTGTGTTCTTCTAGTATACTCCGAAAAAGCTTTGTTGTACTTTCTATCGCTTAAAAAATATTTTCTAGTCTGTCGTTTGGTTTAATGGAGTTTTATTTTATTTTAATGACTAAACGACAATTAAACGACAGGTTCTAAAATATTGTTTAAACGATAAAAAACAACAAAGCTTTTTCGGAGTGCACTAGAAGAAAACAATTCACAATTTCGTCTTTATTTAAGCACTACGATTTTTTTTCCATTGGCCGCGCTAGTGTAGCGCAGTAACTCTCTTAAGAAATATGAATCTAAACTGAATTTTTAGGATTCGATTACGTAGGTATCTACTTACTTACTATTATATTCCACAAAGTTTAGGAAATCGAATATCGTCATCATGCTACGTTGTGGACTAGACTAGTTTAAAATATGTTGGTAATTCGAGGTCTCAATCATTTGAATATGCAGGCACTTCAAGCATGTAAATATTAACGCAGGAGTTAGAATAATAATAAATACTTAGGTATTAAACAAGTACCTTTCTCTCAGTAGCGCTGTCCCAAGATTTGTAATTCATAATATGTGGAGTTTCAGCTAAACTGCTGTAGTTAACGGGTTGTTGTTTGAATAAAATAGGTCCTACGTAGAATGTTTGAACTTGAGCACGAATATAATGAAACAAAGGCATTGATCCCATTTATTCATAAGTGAACGAATTAGTTTTGTAACTCAAATCACGCTGTTTTGCGTGTTTGGAACACATAGTTTACTCTGAATTAAAACATAGGATACTTTTTATACTGGTTAAAGGTTCCCTAAGGACTTTTCGAATGTACACGCATACGAAGTAGTTTAAAATAAAATTTTAAAAATTTACTTCTTTACACTCACATGCATAACGCAGGAAAACGTTTGAAAAATTTTGTCATCTTTACAATTAGAATTTTTTGATTTTTAGCATTCACAATGCTGTTTTTATATATTAAGTTACTTAATAAAATTGAAAAAATACTTGTAAAAAACGACTCACCCGTAGCTGCAGCTCAGACGGGGACAATTTTTAGAAAAACTTGTTGAAAAATAGTGGTAGGTCAGTTGAGTGTGCATGAGTATTCGCACGGTGTGCGAAAGTTTCTAGTAATAGCGCTGACGTCATGTTGACGACTCGTGATATTGATTATAATTATTTTTTTTAAATGAATTCCACAAAGAGCATGTAATCACTACAAATTCCATATAAAAATCAGAACTATTTTTAAACGAAACAACGAAATATACTTTGACCTATTAATTCATAATGATTTTAACAAATCAAATAATTCAAAGCCTATCTGTCAAAATTTTTACACCAGTGGTCTGTGGTCTAGTTTTACCCAGCGTGCCTACAATGCCCTCCGTGTGTTATACAATAACATCTTCAGATCCTTGTTGGCCAGCTCCAACGTTTCTGCAGTGCATCTGGCATGTTCGCCAATGCTAGAACTGATGACTTCTATGCTTTGATGCGGAATAGTAGATTGTTATACAAGACGCTAAAATGACCTATTGCATACGAGGTAGTTTTATTCCCGAGCTTTAGCGAGGGAATAAATAGAAACCGAGTTACAATGGGTTTTAGCGTCGTGTGTTACACTATACTTTTCACTACGATTGCGAGAAAATAAAATATAATATTAAATAGTTTATACCTACCTACTTCCATAAACGAATCCACTTCTTTTTCTATCCTCCAACTTCATAAACTTTTTGTACAATATTTAAATAAATGATTTGTGCTTGACGGCAAAAGATTAAAAGTATTTCTTTCCTATTACAGTCTGTAATTATAGAAAAATTCTAAAGATTTCGCGCCATGGTACTTTTTTAATTTCTGCTGTAGCATAGCAGCTAAGCAACACAAACACGCATTCTACGATTCACTCTGCTCACTGTGCACAGAGAATAAATATAAGTCTATAATTTCACGAAGTTTAGTTCCATTTTCAAAAATAAGAATGAGAAACGTCGAGCGAGTTTTTATTCGTGATTATGAATAAAGACTTTTTGGTTTTAGTAGGCTCATTGGTAATAGACAAACATTAAAAAAGAAAAACCTTTATCCTTTATTTATTTTGCTATTTTATCTCGGCTCTTGTACGTTACAATGACGGACTTTTTGAGCAAGAGGAGTGAAAAAAGTCTTATTCAGAAGAATACGGGGGAGCTCTAACGGCATTCTGAGGATGTTATCGGAGAGGTTTTAGGCTATCCTTTGTTTGCAAGGTTCACCGATTTGCATGTCAAAAATGTAGATCGATGCAGCTTGTTTTCATTATTATAATTTTCAAACTTTGATTTACTAACATAGTGTGTAAGCTGTTTGTTACTTACCCTTGGAAGTCTGAAATAAATAAATTTTAATATCTATTTTATTTATTAAAAAAGATCTTGAAAGTGACTCTTTTTCTGTGAGCAAAAAAGGGTGATCGGAGGGGTTGTAACTTAGCCAAAACAAATTTTTTTTCGCTTGTCGTAAATGGAATAAGTTAGCATAGTGCTGTCCAAACATTAGTACTTACCTACATAAAAGTTTTGTTTCATGAGTATGAAAAAAGAAAATACTAGTATGAAAAATGCAACTTCTTGAAAATTCTCCATACCTTTTTACCTATTTAACCTTATTTGTTGCTTACAAGTAAATTACATAATACAGACAATTTAAATAAGTATACATTTTATACATACGACGACCTACGTAATTCATATTCGGACATTAAAAATTTAAATATTTTCAATGCCAATAAAAATAAATAACAATTAAGAAATAATATAAATATTAAGAAAGAGAAAGTTGGCCATTGTCATTTAATATTTCAAAGTTGTGATTAAACCTTATACATATAAAATAGTATGATAATGGATCCAAAATAGTGATACACCCGAGAACACTAAGAAAATCTTTAGTTTTTAATCAAACAGATAAAAATTAAAACTAAGCACATCAATTAAGCAAACAAAGATTTATTTCTTTATCTGATCGATCTCGATAAGACAATGAGATGTAGCAACTGGCAACTTCTGCTATCCGTAATTATCTCATAGAGATAAACTGCATAAATGTATGATGTTGTAACCATTAAGAATAATACATATAACTGTATTTAAAATCACGATCATCATATCGTCCGTTTTCGTCAAGATGATAACCAGACATATTTTGTTAGTCATATCGTTGCTGCATTTTAAGGTGAGGATATTAGTTTAGCTTAATTTTAGTTTAAAAGAAAGTGGCAGTTTATTAAATTCAATTTTATATAAATTCTATATTTTTGTTTCACAGAACATCAGCTGTCAACAGAATGATTTCAATAATTCAAATGGAGGCCAATCTCAAGGAATTATACAGAAAAGTTTAAATCAAATTGCATCAAACCAGGGATTGCCGATTAATTTGCAACAGATCCTCAATTCTCGGCAATCAAACACACAGCAGCCACAAAATTTCGTGGAGAATAACCAAAACTTCCAAGGAAGTTTTCAACCACCATATGGTAAATCATCAAAAGGCTACCACCAGCAGTTGTTAGTACAAAAACCACAAGTTCTCATAGATTTACCGAACTTCAACGACTATCAATACGCGATGGACAGTGGAAATCATCCTAATTTCGTTGTGGGAGATGTTCAGCTGTTTCAGCAACAGAATCCGGGAACATCGGCACATTCATTCCAGTCAGCGCCAATTGCTTCTTCACCGCAAACGGTAGTGAATTTTCAACCCCCATTTAACTCATTCATTGAATCTGGCTCTGGCCCCTACCCACAAAATCAACAAGTTGTAATTTCGGGTGTGCCATCCTATGTGATAGAAAGATCACAGCCTTATTTCGGAAATTCACCGCAGTTTGCGAATGCAGCAACAATAAATGACCAATTTTACTCTGGGCCACAACCAAATTATCAAATATTGGAGTTCACTCAACCCGAATCACCGAACCAGATAACAGTAACGAGATATGTCCAACCACAATCTTCAGTAATTTCCTCGTCAAATCAACAACAGATGATCGGGAATAATCAAGTTGGGTATCCTCAAACTTCATATCCAGCAGTTCTGCAATTTGGATCAAATTCGGCCTCAGTCCCTTCGAATCAAGGAAAGTCTTCAAGTTTGAAAGCACTGCTGCCTCTTATTATGAATATGCTTAAGGAAAGAGACAATTGTGATTGCTGCGGGTGCAACAAGAATAAAGACAAGACACCACAAGGCGGAGATATTAACGGGAAAGACAAAAGAAACGGATCCAAATCAAATAAAAAAGTTAGTGATAATTTTGTTGATTTTGATGATCGCTACGAAAATGATTATAGAGGCAGCAGCAAAAAACAAAGAAGAAATAAAAATGTAAAATATGATGATGATTCGTACGAGGACTACGACAACGATGACTAAAAAGATTGAGTCGTAATTTTAGTGACATTAATTTATTTTATAATTAATTAACATACGGATGTAATAAAAATTGTTAAACATTGGTCTATTGTTTTAAATCCTAGAGATATGCCTAAACACTTTGTTAGAATATGATTATCAATAAATAGGGCCCACGTGCAAGTAGCTATTGTATTGATAATAGTCAAACACCTGCTCAAAACGTGCGGGAAATAAGTTGAGGGATTTCTTTGTTAACCTTGGAGATAAAAAAATAATATAAAATATGGTGTTAGCTTAGAGAAGGAACATACGTAAAAGTACTACAGCCAAGATGGTGCCCACTAAGTTGATTATTTTCTTCGTCTTTATTGCAATTATTGGTGTAAGTAAAATAACTATAAAATAACAAAATTCTATTTATAAGTAGTAGAACTTGTGTTATTCCATATCATTTTCAAAAAATACAGTAAATGACTCCTTTTTGGAAATAACCATCCTATATGACTGTGCTGTGACTTCAAGCTAAAATAATAACAATATCGAATACTTTTCACTCTGTGTAAATTTCCTTTATTAACTGGATCGCTATACCGCTCGATGTTTTGTAAGAGCGGTCTTTTATGATCTTGAGGATGCCTCAATTCCTGAATAGAAATGGGGTCAATGGGGTGTAGGTATAGCGATTCAGATAGCCCTATCCCTATTTGCTAACCTTATATTATTAGTAAGTTAATATTGCTTTTCCAGCTATCCATTGCCAATCCAATGCCATGCAATAACTGCGGTAAACAAGGACCAATCATCGGGCAGCAATGTTGCGACAACAACAATCTCTCAAACTTCCTGCCGATGTTGGAGAATCTCGGATTAAACTAACTAACACATAACACGCATTACGCTTTATATTTTTGTTGTACATACTTAGCTTTTTGTTTATTTAGACATGAATAACAAACATCTCTGAACTTATAAAATGTTTACTTTGTTGTTTTGTTATCAAATCAAGATAATAGTTGCTGAATGTAATATTCTGTTTAACAAATTTCAGGTATATACATTTTTTAAGTATTACTGGAAAAATGCATTCAAAACATTAGGGTTCCCGCTAGACTAGAGTATAGTTATTTTTATTACAGTAAATTTTTTTTTTGTTTTGTTTAATTTTCTGTTCCACAATATTTAAAAAAATTCAATGATTTTTTAAATAAGCTTCAGAGCGTAATAACTAATAAAATAACGTACTTACCTAAATAACTGCTCAGCTTACTTCTTCTTACTGTACAACACTAAATTTAACTTTCTAACACTTTATTTATAAAAAGCAATTATTACAGTTTTATATAAATACTGAAATAACCACAACATTAAATTTTATTTATAAAACGTCAAAGTTGTAGCAAAAGCGATTAAATGATGCGTAAAACAATTTTTATTAAATTCATTTACTTTACCTAATATAACATAAAATAGTAGATATATACATTGCAGCCGAGAACGCGAAGTTAGCATTAAATACACTGTCGAGGATGGTTTAAAATATATTTTCTTAGTAAATACTTAGGTATAATTATTATGTTATTTTTAAATTGGTTTGTGTGTCTATGTTAATTGACCTGGGAGCCTATTACGAAAATAACATACGCAATTGCGTCATGCAGTCACTTGGTCACGATAGTCGTCCGCAGTTCGTCGGTTGTGGCTATTAAACACATTTTCAATTTGGCTATCGTAGCCCAAAGACTATTGAACGAATGATGTCGGATACGCTAGAAAAAAACTGTCAAACTTACGCAATCACTTTGCATTATCGCATACGCAAGTGCTTTGTAATAGGAAACAATCATAACGAAGCACGGACACAGCTGCGTGTATCGCTTGAAACTTTTCGTAATAGACCCCCAGTGCTGGAAGTAAGAATTGTGCGGGAAGTAAGTACCGAAATTCATTTCCGCACTGTTCAGCAGACCACCACGTAAAATGTGGAACCTTCAGCATTCTTTTATCAAATGTAATGCTAATATTTCTGAGCATAAGACCTGTGAGAAAAATAAATTACTTGTTCTATAAGTAAGTATTGTGTACCTAAGTTATATAAAAAGGGTTTAATTTGCTAACGTTAAATGTCATCTGAGAGGACGTAAACATAAACTCGATATTTACCCAAAAAACGCGTGCTATCCAATAGTACATTACAGCCGTGAACGGGAAGCTAGCGATTGCATTGTCGAGGATGGTTTGAATTTAATCATTCGAGGCAATGCAATTAGCTTCCAGAACAAGGCTTGTATAGTGCTTTTCTCAAGAAATGTGAGGAAATAAAAAACTTTTCAATTGAAACTTAATTAAATTTAATTAATATTAAAAATGAGATTTATCATAGACAAATCCTCTGAGTAATCTTGAATTACGTGCAGCGCCATCTACCGCCGAGAAGCAAAAACCCATCTCATTTCGCTTCTCGGCGGTAGATGGCGCTGTACATAATTCAAGATTTACTATGATTAAGATTTAAAAAGCGTACTATCGTAGAAATGTGTATTTTTTTTTCTTTAATGAGATTTTTATTTTCAAACTTATTTTAGTGTAATTAGCTGTCTTTGTAAATCTGAGCCAGACAAAAAGTCAAATTACCAAAAAAAATTTTTTTTTTGAGTGCCGTCAAAAGTAATTTTTGTATGGTGAAGAACATGCATAAGTGTAGACTGTCAACTCAAAGTCATATTGAATGAGAGACATGTAAAAATGCTATTATTCAAAAGTACTATCTCAACGACAGAAAAATCGCATCTCTTCGAAAATAAGTTTAGTCTTGGCCACCCATGTCATGAGCTTACAATTATTAATAACTGTTTGATTTAATAAACATAACAGTTACCATAATTAAATAAGGCGGTTGTATGACCGAAAGTGGCGCCCTCAGAGGTTTTTATTTAATAAGTTATTACTAGAAAAAGATTTTAATAATGTTTATCGTGGAGATTTTAGGGCCCATGGTCTAGTATTTTTAGAAGGTATCACTACATGCCCTCGTAGTCATTCGTAAAAGTAGATAGCAAATGTGTCAAAAACGGCCACTTTTAGCAGTTTTGCTATCTACTTCTAGCAGTGACTACGAGGGAATGTAACGATACCGTCTAAAATACTAGACTGTGGGCCCGAAAATCTCCACGATAAACATTTTTAAAATTGTGTATTAGAATTATAATATTAAATATAATTCACCGCGGCGCCACTTTCGCTCAGGGTACCCCTGCGCCACCATAAAAGAGAAAAAAAAGGGGTCAATTCTGGAAAATGCGGGTAAATTCGCTATCGAGACGTTTGAGAAAACATACGTCAGAAAGGAACACCCAAGATGGATACTATTGCCCATGAACTTGCTCAAGTGAAATTATAGATTTTTTTCTCGGTAACTGAAACTCAGTAATTAAATTGATTTCTTTCGACGAGTATTACAACGGTTGCGAGAGACTGTTGGCTAGTCCGAAGGGGTAGAATAAAAGTATATAATTATATAACAACACTTACCATATACTCGTCAACGCCCAGAAAACGAGACACAAAATGGATTGCCTATAGTTGTCCGGACGCCGGCGACCGCTCGGGCGTTGATTAATTAATTAGAAATTTTAGTGGAGATGCGATTTTTTGACGTCGAGTGTAGTTACCTTGTTTGTATGAATAAAATATATTTATATTTCGTTTATTTATTTACGCAGTTTCTAGAACAAAACCGTTAAAAATATATTACAATATTATTAAAAGATAAAGCATTAACACACGATTAAGTAAATCAAATAGAATCATGCATATTCATTACAAATCAATATTACTTATAACTTTATTGTTTCATAAGCTTTCGAAAATATTTATATTTAACTGGTGATGGTATGATTAAAAAATAATGGTTGTTGCAATGTCTAAAGATAACCTATATAAAAGTAAAATAGTTTTTTTCATATGTCATTAGGCTTTATGAGCTTCACGAGCTGTTAGATTTTTTGAAAATTTGCTTAAAAGCGATCGAAATATGGATTCGTCTTGGTGGATTATTTGCATAGTGCTAGTCAGCAATCTAAACGTAAGTATTTTTATATTAATTGAATTAATAAGTAATATGAAATTAATAAATACATTACTACAAATCCAAATTACCTAATGCACTTACATATTACCGTCATGGCACCATTAGCATCAAAATTATTTTAGTAAAAATACTAAAATCTATTGCTCTACTTTTCTATGTTCTCTACTTCGATCAAGAAAGTTCTCTATGTTTAGTCTTCAAAAGGTGGAAATTCTTATACACTGGAATTTAAATTGTTATATAAATGAAAATTATAAAATGTTGTAACTAAAATACGAGTATTACCGAATATGGTAGATAGGGACCAACTTTTACTATGGAACCAACCCTGAAACAACATTTTGATATTTTTGTATAAAAAGTTGGTCCCTATCTACCATATTCGGCAATACTCGTATTTTAGTTACACGTTTTATAATTTTCGTTGCATAATGAAATTTATTTTACTTAATTAATTTCGTTTTTTCAACAGATTTTTGTAACACAAAATATTTTCATTTCAGGTGGTTTTCGTTCGAGCTCAATGCGGATATCCATACTATTCCCAGGCGTCTGCGGTACCTCCATACCCCGTCATAGTTAGTCCTACTACCTCCTCCAATAATGGGAATGGATTGAACAGCATCCTGCCGTTGTTGCTCCTCCTAATGGATAACAACGGCGGGGGCTCGCTTGGAGGCAGTTATGGTTATGGCGGAGGTTGCGGTGGCGGTTGCGGTTGCGGTGGCGGTTGCGGTGGCGGCTGTGGTTGCGGTGGTGGCTGTGGTTGCGGGGGCGGCTGCGGTTGCGGGGGTGGCTGTGGTTGCGGGGGCGGCTGTGGTTGCGGGGGTGGCTGTGGTTGCGGGGGCGGCTGTGGTTGCGGTGGCGGTTGCTGTGGCGGCGGTTGTTGTGGTTGCTGTGATTGTTGTGGTTGCGGCTCAATTCCTGACTTTGGCTGCGGCTGTAGTGGTAGCTGCGGCTGTTGTGGTTGCTGTGGCTGTTGTTGTCCATGCCCGTATACAATTACTAGCCCAATTACTGTTACTAATGGTGGTCCAGCATAGTTAAAGGATTGTATTACGGCATACATTGTTTGAATAGATTTGAGAATTAGTATTATAAGACCAATAAAAGTTATTTAAAAAATAAAAAAACTTGTTTTCATTTTATTAAACTTTACAAAATTCTTTGAGAGAACTTAAACAACATTATTAATCCATAAAACCATTTTCGTAAATTTTTGGGTTCATTTTCAATGCCCCGATTCTTGCGGGGACTGTAAAATCTGTGAATTTTTACTTTATTAATACTTAAGTATATTAATTTCTGTATTTTTGTCGCTGTCGGCAGAACATATACTTAATTAATTTTAATGTGAAACTGCTGTACCATCACTTTGAAGTAACTACAAAGAAGCAGACAATAAACATAGACAAGAACACAAAAGGCGGCCTTACTGCTAAATAGCAGTCTCTTCCAGGCAACCTTGAGTAGAAAAATATTAAGAGGAAGAGGACAGATAGGGAGTGGGTGCGAAAATACTAGAAGGACAACAGATATAGATGTATAAATAAAAGAGAGAGAGAAACCTTTCTTACCTAAATTCATACAGAGTTTTAGATTAAAAGAAATTCAACATTAGTAGTAGCATAGTGTAACAATATTATATTGTAGGTAGTAGTAATTTTATCTGTGTCAACTGATTATAGTCATCAACTGTGTTCCACCGGACTCCGGAGTGACTCGCTGTAACAGTTCAAAACTGAACATGTTAATTTTTTATCTCAAATATTACTTAAATTGTGAAGAAAAGAAATATATTAAAGGAAGGTTGTCACTGACCTTGTTCTCAGGAACTTATCGGCATTTGATTATGCAGTTATTCACAAAAAAAACACAGGTTTTGTAGTAAATCATAAGCACTTCAGATGTCAATCAACAATTAATAAAATGTTCATTATTTTTCAAAGGAGCTTGTGTTAAACATTACTTGGACTCATAAATTGTTGTACTTCACAATTTGTTTGTCATAATTTGATGATGAGAAAGAATAACATAATATTAGCTTAGAAGGTTATAAATTAATAACAGATAATTACAGAAGATTATGACAGATAGGATGACGTAAATCTGACAGCTAGTGATAAAAATCGGAACTATTTAGCAATTGTGAATTTTCTGTAAGAAAGGCAAAGGGTTTTAACCTTACTGCCAATTTTGGAAAACAAAACGAATTAATTTCATTTCCACAGATAAGTTCATGTGATAAATTAATAATGTTTAAAAGCATAAATTGTTGGGAAAAACTTAAATAAACATATTGGTTTGCATAAATGCGAAACTATTTTATTCTCGTTCAAGTTTGTTTACCAAGAGATAAATGTGACTAAATAATGCTGAATTGTGTTTGTTTATTTTACTGAATAATAATTAGTAAAATAGAACATGATTAAGTAGTTAATTGTTATAATAATCTGTCTAAAGAGTAATTTAAGGTCATAAAAATAGGCGGAAGGTTCTTAATTCTTTCTTGGCGCCAAGGTTTAAATATTAATCCTCGTGACGTTCAAAACATGGATTAAGTTATAATTCATTCATAATTATTATTGATAATATTATTAATTTTATTAGCACTCATCAGTTATCGTCATAATTGTTTATTTCTAAAAAATACTTTAAAGAGGAATGAAAATTTGGCGATTAATTAGGTTCAGTAAGTTGGCAGCTATGGTACAGATTGCACGATTGCACAATCACCATTAGGCGGTCTGCACAATTTATATTTTCAATATGGCAGAACTGGCGCGTTGGATTGATGGCGACGGAATGTCGCGGGGGGTAAAATAATAAGAATGTTGCTAACTAAAATTGCAAAGTACCCATTTTTGTATGTGTGTTTAGTTAGAGATAATAAGTTTACTGTATTTTAAGCAGGTGGAAAAGCGGAATATTTGCATTAATTAGTACTCAGCAATAGGTATTTTGGCAATTTAAATTATACGGGATTAGGTAAAGCAAAGTGAAACGATTAATTAGTTAAAATCTAAATGAAGTTGGTTTGAGGGTATTAGTTTATGTAAGGAAATTATATTAATCGTATTATTAAAGATTGACAAGACAAAACTGATTACGTAACTTTTAGTAATATTATTGTGAAATTTTATTATTCAAAAATGATTTTCTCAAAGTGTTGCGTTTCGAGGTTATGACGAATTATTGAAACTGTTAACGACTTCACATAAAATGAAACTTATAGTTTTGTTGATTTAAATAAGATAATTATCAAAATGTAATGTAAGTAATTTTTAATATCTCCATTAATAGGGTTAGTGAAATATTTTCATAAGCGGGGAACACTGAATAAGGGGAGGAGCTAGAAATAGGGCACCAATAGGAATGGGCTAAAGTGCACAATGTCAATTTAGCGCGGGAAATTTTAGCTATTTTGATGAAAAAAGCGCAAATTACTTGGCGCCGTTTTGGGTCGCGTCATGACGCTAATTTAGTCTTTATAAGGGGAAGGATCAGAGAAGCGGGGATTCATTTCTCCGGTGTCAAGCGAAGCGTCAAGACGTAATTTTTGAAGAAACTCCACATCCCTCTGTAAGATCGCGTTACTGAAAAAGTTTATTTTTAAATCAAGCAAATTTCAAGAAGTCAGCAAGAAAGTGGTCGAGGTTTTCTGACGAATAGGGCCGCATTTGTCCCGCGAATCTTTTGCATAAATGCTTTAATTTGAGCTTATCTGGTATAATTAAGTTCATAATTAAAGTATGTAGATTTTGTTTGCGATAATCATAAAGTAACGTAGCTTTCCCTGTAAATTCTTGAATTAGTATAGTAGGACTACTAAGAATTGAAGTTCATAATTAAAATATGCAGATTTGTTAGTTAAATCTTATAAAGTGATGTATTTCTCTCGGTGGGGTCAAGAAGTAATACAACTGTATTGGTTCTTGAGTCTGTTGAGGTCAGGGCTGCATTATTTTGTGGGATGAAAGCTAACTAGATTTGCTAGTATTATTATACAATGTTGATTTTAGATGAGTATTCATTTAGTTTTGTGTCTTTTTGGGGCGATTTGTCAGATCCTCGCGGGGGGGTTTAGGTAGAAAAGTCTAACCATGTGGCTGGTTAGATGGGTTTCTGTTTTTAAGATACCTAGATAGTCACATAAATGTAGCAAACGTGGTATAGTTGGCCAGATTCCCGCTCCAAGAAGGAAGTTGTAAATCTGATTTCGCTGGCACGCTCATATCCTTAGTGTTTGTTATATTTATACCTCTGTAGGGCCCAGTTGTTCCTCCCCCATCAACTGTGGACACGTCCAAGCGATAGGAACTTAGGGAGTTATGCTTGCTCAAACTGTAGAGACCAGGGCGGCAGGATTGATGGTAAGCAATCCAAGAATTGCATAGGAAATTCTAAATTTAGACGCAAATAGGCAGGTAAATTCATTAATAAGGTAGGAATATTATTATTAGGTGAATTGAGCAAAAGTAAAAGGTAGCATTTCAAGAAGGTGGGGTATTCTTTGAAGTGAGATCTGTGTGGGCGTCAAAGATGTCGGGAAACATCATGGGGGTCGCATAGGAATTCAGAAATTTAGTAGTTGTTAGGCAGGTAAGTTCACTAGGTAAGATTCCATGTCTTAAAGTAGGCGCCTTAACAGGAATCCATAGATAGGTGCCTTAACAAGTGTTCGTAGGTAGGTGCCTTAACAAAAAATCCATTTAAACTATAGCTCGGTGTAGTGAATATTCACAATGTAGCATTAATTGTGTTGGTTTTACCAGTTTCGGTGAGTACATATTAATTAATTACTTCAGTGAGTGGATAGTGAATGTTGATTTATTTCTACTTATAAAAGAAAGTTCCTTTATCTTTGAATTGGATTGGATTTATGATGATTTTGTGTGTAGACTATTGATTTTAAAAGAAATATTCTATTCTAGTAATCTAGAAGGTGTACTGAAATCTAGATCTGGGTGTATGAAAAAAACCTGCGTTTCTACATATGCTAAGGTTGATTCACGGCTATTAGAACGCTAGATCAAAAAGTTTGAGTGGACTTTTTCTATTAATAGAATAGTTTTGTATAATATAGAAACAATACTTCAATTATGTACTATAAAAGTATCAAACTGTTTAGTGAATATATCCAAATTCTCAAATGGTTAAACTAAAGTACTTTCTCATCAATATTTCAGCTAAGTTTCATTTACCAATTCAATTGGAAGTTGTTTCAATAGAATTATATTCCACAATTGAATTTAAGTACTTATTGACAAACACAATTAATGTACAGGTTAGATATCATTAGAAGACTAAACTGAAATTACCATAGTTCATAGAAGTTATAATAGTTTCCGTTGTTGAGATGAGGAAAGACTGCGACCAAATAATACATTCCCTTTGAATTAAATTGTCTTTCCTTCAGAAATTGGATCTATCAGACCCTTTTGAATGGATAGTAATGTTGTGTCCATAATTATGTTATAATGTTAAACAGTTTCGCTAACAATAAATATATTTTTAAATTAAATTAAAGTTGTGCAATTCCACCATCACAATAGAAAGATAATTCTTCATTGTGATAAGCTGATAGATCGCTTGAAGCACTTTGCTTGTCCTCTTTTATTAAGACAGACATACTAAGACTAAATAATTCAACTAATTTATTAAATTAAATTTGTCATGAAAGATTATGGTGGTAGCCAGGGGAGAAATGCCCACGTCTGGATGTCGAGTTTCACCACAGAGTGCGGGGATGGTGCACTCCGTCTAGCTGGCAAAGAAACCATTGTTTACTTAGTACTTGACTATAGCACAATAGTATATTTTATATTTGACAAAAAACACTAGAACAATTATTAAGTAGCGATGATAAATTTTCTATATTCTGAATTAATACAACGTTAACTTCTATATTTATTACCATTTTACCTTCTTTTACTCTATTCCTAAGCCACTAACCACATAGGATAACCTAAATTAAATAAAATAAGAAAGTAAGAAAATAAAATCATAATTAGTAGCGGTGAACAATTTTCTATATCTGACTTTTGGTGATCATAACTTTTGGTTATTTCATTCATTTCTTATTACTGTAATATCTATTAGCATTCCATCATACTAGACTTTTATAAACATACTGAGCAACTTATCCTAAAAAAAGTAGGTACCATATTGAATTTCATATAAGTACAGCGGGTAGACATAAGAGTAATTTCCATACCATTTAAAAGTATGCAGTAAACTAAGTCAGTTATTAGAATAAGAAGCCCCATAAAGCAATATCAACATTCTAATATAGGTAAAAATTAGGTAGCTTCACTTTAAAGAAATACTTAGGTTGGCTGAAAGAGATTTCTTTAGAGATAACTCTTCATTACTCACAGGTCTTGTTATAAATTAGGTAATAATAATTATAAGTGCAATAAAGATTATATCTATGTAAAATTTAATATCAAATTCTATTAACAATTTATTAGGGTAACGGCTAATTTGTGATATTATCATTTAGTAACAGTCATAGTAACAGAATTAGTTAGGAATGAATAAGGAAAGAATGATAGCGTTATAGTCGGGAGACAAACAATGATTGCACTTCTGAAAAGAATCTAGGTTACTATTATTCACAATCAGGGACCGCCCTAGAAATCACGAGCCCTTTCAGACCACATAAAAGCACGTCAGTAATGTAGGTTATATCTATAGGTAGGAAAGGTTAACAAGGAATAACTAAGTAGACGATAGGTTTGAATATTTAATCGGAGCAAAGGATAAGATTTGATACATAAAAAACATTGGGTAGGTAACTTACATAATATAAAGAAATAGGTAGTTAATTGACATACATCGTTCAGCATTTTAGTATGGTAGAAGTAGGGGTGTAGCGGGGGGTTACATATTGGGGGTGCCTTGACCAGAATTTTGTATAAAACAAGTATCAAATCTTCATAGTGGTAACTTACAGACTTTTTGGTAGGTATAGTTCAAGTTTTTGTGTAGTTCTGAAAGAAAGTGGCTGTTTTCATTTAATTATGTTCCAGTCACATTTTGTTGCGGTGAAAATGGACTTGTGCAATTGTTAATTTGTGTCCCGTCATCCTTCCTTATTTATTGATAAACAGTATCAATGATTTATTGCACTTGTGCAGGTTTCATCACATTAGGGGTCGGTTTTGATTATGTGATTGGTTTATTTACGTCCTGAAAATAACACTTTCACTTTTATAAAAACACGTTGATTTGACAATGCCTACGCAAATTAATTAGGTTAGGGTTATGTTTAGAACGATCGAGCGGGATTGTGTCAATTAAACGTCACGCCATAATAATGGAAAGTGGCATTGAAACGTTCGGTTGTAATTCATTGCACTCGGAGTGTGGGTTTGGAACACGCCTCGGTACAGATAAATAAATTTCTCTTTGAGTCACAGATTAAATTTGTCTTTGAGTACAGATAAAAAAACGAGCATCTAGAGCGATCATTTACTTTATTTTATTTACGTATTAAAGTCGTCATGGCTGCAATAGGCTAACTATCGGCAAGTGGGAGGTCGTTCAGTTCAAAGCAGGACTTAAACAGTACTGTTTAGAGCCTGTTTTCATACTAACTGTTGAGGTCATAGTACAAAAAAAGGTAGGGCAGTTCAGTGTAAGTCATGATATAAAAGTTTGTAGTAAGGCCCCTTATTTTAATTATCTGTGGTTTGACATTACGAAATAAAATGACAACGAATAAACTCTACTTTGACAGTCAAGATAGACACAGAGAAGTTGCGTTCCGAATCGCTTCTCAGCAGTAATGCTCGGTCCGAATCATGCTTAGGAAGTCACTGTTATTTTTAAACTGTCTTTATACATCCTTGATACCTAATCGATAAATCCGTAAATTTTGACATTTGGATTGATGTTATTTTAAATTAGAGTTTGTAGGGGTCAAGCGCCACGCTTTGTGTACGTAACGGCTGCGTGATAGAGTTGTGCGGAAAGGGTCTGTTTATGAATAGCGACTGAACTGTGTTCGCGTAATCGACACAGTGAATTCAATTCGAAACGCGACGGTTTTATTTCACGATACGGTTGTAACAAGTAATTTCTGATGTAGCTTAAATTCTAATTCCGATTTAATTATTTAAGGGTTTTCCTTTATCTATTTTTATTCAATGATTAGAGCAGTCACATTGGCTGATGCCACGTGGTAACACGTGTTAACACATTATAAATTGGCGTCGGATTTCATAATGAATGAATGCGTTAGAATTGTATCTATCAGGGGGCTTACCATCAGCAAATAAGCAACCATTCAGTTCAAAAGCAGGCCGTAAAAAAGACTGCTTAAGGCCTGCTTTCATACTAACCGTTGAGATCATGGTACGAAAAAGTAATGCCGTTCAATATAAGTCCTGCTATAAGAGCTCATAGTAAGGCCCCAGATAGCACGTCCGTTTAAATACGGCGGTTTTATTAAGTCGGTTAAATTTATGGGCCGTCACATTTACGTTCTGAATGGCGTGGCCGATTAGACGGTACAATGTGGAATCGATTAGCAGTCATGATAAAGGTATCAAAGTTGGTCGATCGCGCGGGCAAAGTTCACACGAAGTATCGCGAGATGGCGTTCTAATGCGTGCGTGCTAATTCGGTTACGCAAAAACATCAAAGATGGCGTCAGTGGTAATTATTTTACCACAATCAATGAAATAATTCGTGATTATTTTAAGACTTATTTTGCCTAAATTGCCAGGTTTCAAAAAAAAAAAAAAAAAAAAAAATTGCGAAAAATAAAGGAACGAATGCCATTCGGAGAGAATGATACGGAGTTTGAATGAATGGGATGAAATTTGAGTAGATTTTCATGATTGCCAGTCACTGTTTACGTTCGACAGCTGTCAAATTGACACTATTTTACGTTGAAAAATAAAAATACTTTAGATTAGAAGTTATCGCGATATTTTAACTGAGAAAGTGATATAAAGTATAGAAGTATAAAAAAACAGAAGGTTCCTAGTGAAAGTAGGGTATGGATTAAGTGTAAATTGCAATGGATGTTATGTAAGTAAGCTCTGCTAAATTCATTGTAAGAAACAAACAATAGAAGTGTAGTAAACATGTAATAAACAATATTTATTAATGATTGCCAAAGGTCACATGTGGATTTTATTAAATGATGTTAGTTAATTGTAACTTGTGGTTATAAAACTGAGTTAAAATCGAACTGCATTTGAATAGCCAAGTCTTGGTGGTAAAATTTGTAGAACATTGCTATTTTGAGTGAAATAAGTTAGCAAAACATAGGTTAGTACACAGCGGAATTGGTATTCGGTTAGGTTGTTTAACAAAACAGTGTGAATAAACTTTGCTATGAAAAATACTACCTTATCTTTAACATTGGGGTCGAAAGTCATTTAGTTAACTTTAAAATCAAAACCTTAAAGCAAGTTAGTATGCGTTGGTTTGGTTTTGTAAAAGTTCAAGATTCAATTCAATTGCTAAGTAAGTCAATTAAGCGAAACGATAAGTAATATTTAAGAAAATTTAATAAAATTCTTAGAACCTTAAGGTACATTATTGAATATCAGACTTAATTTGTATTTTCTAAATATTTGACCCGCAAATAACTTTCAGAATTATTCTTTTAGTTAAGTTAGAATGGAGTTGGGTTAGTATTTTTACTACAGTAAAATGATCTTAACCAAATGTGGGTACCAATTATGGGTACCTTTATTAGTGGTTCCTAACGAAAAGTTAAAAGTTAAAATTTAGTGAACGGGACTTAAATTTATTCGAGTCATTCTTGTGTCGCTCTACTATTAGTGTTGTTATAAATTGAACGTAGTAAAGTAGATAGTCGGCTTAGCTCAGAATTGAAGCGAATAGTTGATATTATCAGAGGAATTGTAAACACATATCATTGGCTCTTAGCGTCGACAGGATTGATAACATAATAAATATCGGTATGTTAACTAAACGTTTAAAAGAGCATCCCCGCAGCAGCAAACGGAACGCAAGCTGTGCGGGGCGAGGGGCGAGGGGTGCGCACGAGCGCCCCTCCCGACCAAAAATTTCAATTACCAAGATGGCGTTTTATATCTCATACTAGCACGCGTGCCTTTATTCTACAAAATTGAGAAACATACTTTAACATAGGAGTCAGATACAAACAACTAAACAAATTAAGGAAGAGAAGCAAGCCGAGTGTTTTCAACACGTTTTCAGGTAATATTCTCAACATTGGTGACCCCGACGTGATCAAATCGAAACACTGAAGCAACTGAACAACAAGCGTGGTTTGTTGGCACCAAAAAAGAGTTGAGAATTGTGATCCGGCAAAGTGAATTTCAATACCACGAAATAATTATCGTCGGAGCAACCTCTTGTTATAAAACAAGTTACGAAAATTGTGTCATGTGTGTCCAGTGAGCAAAGCAAAGGAAACAGCGGGAAATGGCGGGAATGGTACAATGAATCACGGTACCTACCTAATAGTGTGACCAAAGTTAAGTGAAACCAATTTTAGTATCATTTCGCGCGTTTTACCAATAATTCGTCTATATAATTGCTCCATCTGTGCTAATAGTGTTTTTTCCAAAAATTTTGCCAATCTCGATTCATTCGCAAGTAAGTACCTACCTAAAGGTCAACGCCACGCCGCGTCGCATCGAACGCAAGTTGCGTTGCTTCAATTTCTATGTATGTTTTATCATTTTGCACGTCAAAGTGTTTGCTAAATGAGTGACCCATCTTATTTTATTGCTAACTAAGTTGCTATCGCAAAGTCAAAAATCTAAGTTCAAGTTTTTGTCTGGGAAGTGCTAAGGTTTAGTTTAAGCCCTAGGTTACCTAATTTTTAGCTGTGAAAACAGCTGTAGCCTACTTCACTTCACCGAATGTTATTTTATTCATTTGCTGTACAAAGTGCTAAGACTTTTTTCAAGTCCTAGGTTACCTATATTTTGGCAATCGTATGCTTGTGACCTACTTCACTTTCGTTTGCAGTCAGCTGTTTTTAATAACGATAATTGTCATTTTTCATCATTAATTGCTATTTTGTCCATAAAACTTAACTTAAAATAAACAAAATTTTTAATTTCAGTCTTTCGTTCTCGAACGTTCGGTATAACCCGACTAAATTAAATACACATTCCAGGTTCGGTTGTCGACTTATTAGCCGACCTCTTCGATTCCGCCGAGTTATAGTGAGCTGCGAGTCGGACTTTGACGCCGAGTCGAGTCACGGTGACGCAAAAAACATTATCGCGGGCCGATTGCAACATTGCCGCTTCGCAGTACTTTGCGAGCGGCCTTTACGGTTTGATACCTTTATTATTTTATTTTTGTTTTTTTTGTTCTTTTTGTACTTTTGTTGTTTGCTCCTACGTTGTCCATCAACATAATGACCGATACCGAAAAGCCTAAGTCAGATAAAGATAGTAATATAAAGGAACTTATACATCAAAGAGGTACTATTAAGGCCAGAGTTACAGTGTTTCAAAAATATGTAAACAATTTAAGTAAACTTAGTTCAAATGAACTTGATAGTGTCATTATCGGTGAGTTACAAATAAAATTAACTAGAATCCAGGAATTGTTGATTGTTTTTGATGAAATTCAAAACAAAATAGAATGTTCAGTGTCCGATATTAATTCTCAAATTGAGGAACGCGATTCTATTGAGACAACTTTTTGTAAAATTATTTCCGTTGCTCAAAACTTTATCGAAACCTTTGATAAGTCTCAAAAGCGTACTTCTCCAAATAATAGTCAAGCATCCTGTCATGGTTCAGCCTCATGTGGCAACCATAACCAATTAAATGTCAGATTACCAACAATCAATTTACCGCTTTTTGACGGTAATCATTTGAAGTGGTTGGAGTTCCGAGACACATTTGAGTCCCTCATTCACAGCAATGAGTCTCTGCCTGCAATAAGTAAATTTCATTATCTTCGTAATTCGTTGGAAGGTGGAGCTGCTGTGGTGATTAAATCAATCAGTTTTACGTCGTCTAACTATGAAGTAGCTTGGTCAACACTATGTGAACGTTTTAACAATAAAAGAATTCTTATAAATAACCACACAAAAGCATTGTTTAGTTTTGAAGCGATTTCTAAAGAGTCATATAAGTCTATTCGTTACATGATTGATTATTATTCGAAAAATTTACGTGCCTTGGAGGATTTGGGTGAACCCGTTCAGTATTGGTACACCATGATTATCTATATTATGGCATCAAGACTGGATGGCGCCACTAGTCGCAAGTGGGAAGAACATAGAAATACTTTTGAATCGTCGCCTAAGCTTGCAGATTTTTTCGAATTCCTTCGGGGTCGTGCCGATGTTTTGGAAACAATTCAATATAGTCGTTTTGATTCTAGCAAACCCGAAAAGAATATAGTTAAAGATTTTAATAAAACCACCAAGACTTTTGTTAACACAAATAATGATTCCAAATTTAAACCCTGCATAGTTTGTAAACAAATTCATTTGCTTCACGTGTGTGATAAATTTAAAACCATGTCGTTAAGTGATAAAATTTCTTTAGTAAATAAAAATCAATTGTGTCAAAATTGCCTTCGTTCTGGGCATCATCTATCGCAGTGTCGTTTGGGTCCTTGTAAAATTTGTAAAAAAAGGCATAATTCCTTATTACATAAAAAGTCTGATTATGATAACAATAATAGTTCCACATCTAGTATGCCAGTAGAAACAAATGATCAGTCTCCACCGTCCAGTGTCGCTTTGTCTGCTGTGGTTCCTAATCAAGTCTTATTGTGTACTGCTGAAGTTGTCTTAGTAGACGTCAATAATAGTAAATCTTTTCCTGCTAAGGCATTACTTGATAGCGGCAGCCAATCTTCTTTTTTAACTGAAAAAATGCAACAAACCATGAATATTTTGTGTTCTCGGACTAACCCAATTTCTGTATGTGGTGTCAATCAGACTGTAACAAAAACAGTCAAAGTTTGTGACTTACAAGTCAGATCTCGAATAAATAATTTTTCTATTGATGTTAAATGTTTAGTAATTCCACAAATAACTAGTAATGTACCAAACGTCCCAGTTGATGTATCTAAGTTAAATCTCCCATCTAATATTAAATTGGCAGATACAACTTTCTTCAAAAGTTCCGAAATTCAAATACTTTTGGGAGCTGATGTTTTCTGGGATATAATTATGTCCAATCAAATTAAGTTGAGTCCGAATCAACCTACTTTACAAGAATCCAAGTTTGGTTGGCTTGTGGGTGGTCCTATAGGTGCAAAGTCTAATTCTAATAACTCTAAAATTAATTGCAACTTCTCTCAAGAGATAAAAGACTCTCTTGCTAAATTTTGGGAAGTTGAAGAGCTCCCACAGTCAGTAAAATTGTTATCCAAAGAAGAAGAGGAGTGTGAGGCTCACTTCGTTGAAAATCATAAACGTCTACCGAATGGAAGATTTTGTGTCAAAATTCCATTTCGTGAAAATCCAGAGGAGTCGCTTGGTGAATCATACTATGTCGCTCGAAAGCGTTTCTTTAATTTAGAAAAACGTCTAATTAAATCAAATATTCACTTGGATTATTCAGAGTTTTTGCAAGAATATGAACAATTAGGGCACTTGTCAGAGGTGTCTCGTCCGTTGTTTGGGTACTATATTCCTCATCATGCAGTCCTGCGTTTACAAAGTGAAACGACAAAATTAAGGGTCGTCTTTAATGCTTCGTTTAAGACCTCGACTGGCAAATCGTTAAATGAGTTAATGTTAGTAGGTCCTACAATACAAGATGATTTGTTTTCAATTCTTTTGCGATTTCGTCAAAATATCTACGTCGTCACTGGCGATATAACAAAAATGTATAGACAAATTGTCCTCGATGAATCGCAACGTCACTTGCAATTAATTTTTTGGCGTAATAATGAGACGGAACCTTTGAAAATTCTCCAGTTAAACAGCGTTACTTATGGAACGGCATCTGCTCCTTTCTTAAGTACACGTTGCCTAATAGAATTAGCTAATGAATGTCAAGATGAAACCATTGCTAACGTCATTCGCAAAGATTTTTACGTTGATGACCTCATAACTGGGGCTGACTCTGTAGATGAATTAAAATCAATAGTAACAGGTGTTATAAATAAATTAAATGAGGGTTGCTTTCCATTGCGTAAATTTCGTTCTAATGTGTCAGAAGTGTTTGATGATCTTCCTATAGAAACTCAAACTCAAGATTTTTCTAAAGATTCCACTGTTCTGGGGTTGAAATGGTCGCCCACCAATGATGTTTTGGAATTCTCTGCGCAACTTGAGACCGAGTCCAAATTAACAACAAAACGAAGTATCTTGTCAGATTCGAGTAGGTTGTTTGACCCACTCGGGTTATTGTGTGCGTGCACAGTTGCACCAAAACTTGTACTGCAAGAATTGTGGTCCTTGAAGTCTGGGTGGGATGACCCGGTTCCTGAAGGAATCAAAGTCCAGTGGGAATCGTTTTATAACAATCTCACCTATTTGTCAAATATTCAAATTCCTAGATGTGTCTTGTCTAAAAATTCAGTAAAAGTCGAAATTCATTGTTTTACAGATGCCTCTCAGAAGGCTTACGCTGCATGTATCTATATAAAATCTAACAATCAAATTAAACTCTTATGTGCGAAGTCGAAAGTAGCACCTTTAAAGCCTGAAATGACTACTCCAAGATTAGAATTATTGGGCGCTCTTCTCGGTGCTCGATTGTATTCCAAAGTAATTAATTCATCTAGAATAACGGTATCTAGATCTGTGTTTTGGTCTGATTCGACCATCGTCTTGGGTTGGGTTAAAAGTGAACCAAAAATCCTTAAAACTTTTATTTGTAATAGAGTTCAGGAGATACGTGAGTTAACAGATTCATCGGCATGGCGCCATGTTCCCACCGATGCGAATCCGGCAGACTTGGCTTCTCGGGGCGTTACACCGCGCCAGCTTCATGGCAGTCTTCTGTGGTGGCAGGGTCCTCCTTTTCTCGCGAAGTCCGAAGAGTGCTGGCCAGCTTCTAGTACATCACGTGTCGATTTACCTGAAACCAAATTAAGTCTTAAATTACAACGTCTAGAAAACATTGTCCCTTTTGAAAAATATTCAAACTTTAATAAATTACAAAGAGTTATGGCATATGTGCTACGTTTCATAAATAATTCTAAAAACAAAGTAAATAAACTTACCGGCGTACTTACCGCTGATGAATTGCAGCAATCGTTGATAATTTTAGTGAAGCAATCGCAAAATGATTCCTTTCCAGATGATATACATTCCTTGTCAACATCCAAATCAATTAAGTCAAAATCAAATATTTTATCTTTGAACCCTTTTCTTGATGAAAATAATATATTACGCGTAGGAGGTCGCATTCAGAATGCGTCACATTGTTCCTTTGATAAAATTCATCCTATGTTACTTGATTCAAAGCATAATTTCTGCAAACTTTTATTTGAAAGTGAACACCTGCGACTTCTTCACTGCGGTCCGCAGCAATTATTAAGTTCGGTACGCGAACAATTTTGGCCTATTGGGGGCAGAGCCCTAAGTTCATCAACTGTATTTAAATGTATAAAATGTAAAAGGTTTAAGGGCCAAACGTTTCAACCTTTGATGGGGAATTTACCTCATCCACGCGTTAATCCAGCTCCAGCTTTCGAGAATTGTGGAACCGACTTCGCTGGGTCATTTTTAATATCTAGTCGCAAGGGTCGTGGCTCACGCACTAGTAAATGTTATCTTTGTATTTTCGTTTGTCTCTGCACCAAGGCAGTTCACTTAGAACTTGTCAGCGACCTCAGTACCAACGCTTTTATTTTATGCCTACGAAGGTTTATTGCTCGTCGTGGCAAACCTCGAACCATTTATTGTGATAATGGTAAAAACTTCGTAGGAGCAAACAACGAGTTGGCCAGATTGGTCAAAAAATGCGACCAGTCGATAGGCGCTTTCGCGTCAAATGAAGGTATCAACTTCAAATTTAGTCCTGCATACTCGCCTAACTTCGGTGGAATCTGGGAGGCGGGCGTAAAATCCGCGAAGTTCCACTTAAAACGAATCGCCGGTAACACTAGTTTGACTTTTGAGGAATTGTCCACATTATTCGCTCAGATCGAAGCAATTTTAAATTCGCGTCCGTTAACGTGCATGTCTTCTGATCCATCCGATCTATCACCGCTCACTCCTGGGCATTTTCTAATTGGTCGACCTTTGACGGCTTTACCTGCTCCCGTATCCGAACCAGTCAAGGCGAACCGTTACCGCCTACTGGAAAGTTTGCGACATCAATTCTGGAGGAGGTGGACACAAGAGGTGCTCTCTTCTATGCAACACCGTGTGAAATGGCGCACCAAGGGGCAAAACGTCAACGTCGGAGACCTTGTGCTGGTGAAGGACGACCAGTTGCCTCCACTACAGTGGCTGTTGGGCAGGATCAGCAAACTTTACCCTGGTGAAGATGGTGTCACCAGAGTCGTCGACGTCACTACAAAGAAAGGTCTTCTAAGAAGAGCAATATCCAAATTGTGTCCCATGATTGTAGAATCCCATGAGCCTCTTGAAAGTTGTCCTTTCAAGGGGGGGGAGGATGTTAACTAAACGTTTAAAAGAGCATCCCCGCAGCAGCAAACGGAACGCAAGCTGTGCGGGGCGAGGGGCGAGGGGTGCGCACGAGCGCCCCTCCCGACCAAAAATTTCAATTACCAAGATGGCGTTTTATATCTCATACTAGCACGCGTGCCTTTATTCTACAAAATTGAGAAACATACTTTAACATAGGAGTCAGATACAAACAACTAAACAAATTAAGGAAGAGAAGCAAGCCGAGTGTTTTCAACACGTTTTCAGGTAATATTCTCAACTATCGTCAATATCTATTCGTTATTATAGTGTTAGTGAAGTAAAGTTAGGATGTGTGAAATTATTTTATAGGTATTGTTGTTTGTGATGGACAGGGGTAACAGTACCATTATTTTTAACAAAATTTTAAGCATAACAATAGAGTTGAGGTATGATTATATGGTTAGGTATGAGTTAATAAGTATTTAACTTGAAATAATTAAGAAGGATTAGGGACTGTTTACATTGAAAGATTTAAACAGTAGGGATAGAAATGATTTGTTAGTGAACAATTGCAGATGATCATTAGGTAGTGATAGTGCGGGGACTTAAATTAGTGATGTAATCAAGATTGTCTATGACACTTATCAATAATCATCTCAGGGTAAATTGAATTTTTATAATTTAAATGTTTATAAGAATAGTGAAGTTAATTTTGGGTTTAAGATTTAGTTCATTGTTGGTTTCGATGATTTTATTCAAACTTCAAAAACCTAATGTTTCAGAGTTTAGATTATAGTTAACAATAAATTTTGGGTACTAAGACTATAAAAATATTAGTTACAGATTAAAGTAGGGGGGTCGTGGATTAAATTAGTTACACTTTTGAAGATTATTAGACATATCAAAACATATTGATTTGACTTTAAATTTATTTAATTGAAAGATTAAATGGTTAATTTTGAGATTTTGTGCAGATTATTTTTTCAACTTAGGTTAAATATTTTATAAATGATTTTTCTTATGATATGCCTTATGAAGAGAGTTACACAGCATAAATGGTTTTTATGATATATCTATCTGAAGAGAGTCATACTTATGGTTGACAATAATAGCATTAGAAAAATATTTAGTAGGAAGTTGTTGTAGCATTAATTATCAAAACGGTTTAGTCATTGAAGCGGTGATGGTTAGGGAGGAATAATATAGGCGTCAGTTATAGAAATTTAATAAAAAAAATTGGTTAGTGAATTTGCTAAAAAAAAAAAAAAAAAAAAAAACACGAACTAATTAGAGGGCAAGGTTTTACGTTATCCGATGCATTGAGTAACATAAAGCCGAGTCGATAGGGTTTTATATATGTTGTTTGATTAAAGATCTGACCTTACACCAAACTCAAGAAAAAATTTTAAGTTTTCATTATGGGAAAACCAACTCGAGTGCGCCGTGTACCCAAGCGATATGAATCTATAGAAGAGCGAGAGGGTTTAGAGGAATCAAATAATGACTCCAACCAGCTAAATCAACCAGAGCAAATAGAAGTTAGGGACGTTCAAAAGGTTGACAAGCCTCAACGGATAGTCAAAACTATAAAAAGAACAAAGATGACACGTTCACGTGAATTATTGACAATACAACGAATGTTGAATAGCACAATAGGAGTTCTAAATAGGAGAGTAAACGTATTGAGTGAAGAAGTCAAAAAGACACAGAATTCTATTCGGGATACTACTAGAGGTAAAGAGGAAACAATAGTAACTGAGATTACATCATCGAACAATTTTGAATTAGGAAGTAATGTACCCGGCGAGGTAACAAAAGAATCTAATCTAGTAGAAGATAAACAGAAGTATATAATTTGTAATGTTAAAAACATAAACTTAGACAAACCAAAATTTGGAGAAAATTTAATACATCCAGTTAACTTTGTTGAAGATTTAGAGACTTATTTGAAAAAGGCAGGAAAGTCGGACAATGAATTAGATCTAATACTGGAGTGTTTAACTGGTAACTCTAGAGATTGGGCTCGCATTTATAAAGGAAGATGGACTGGGTTAGCTGATTTTAAGTTAGATTTCTTGAAAGCCTATTGGGGTGAAAATGAACAAAACGAGCTGAGACGGAAGATAGTGCAAGGCGTTTGGAATAGGACGGAAACACCCACTATGGTGGAGCATTTTTTAAAATTGTCCGGGAAAGCACAGATGTTAAGCTACAATATTCCTGAAAAACAATTAATCGGCGATATCATGCGGCATTACCCGAAGTTTATACAACAAGTTTGGGCTACAAGTAAAATAGAAACTATTATTGAAGCTGCTGAATTTTTAAGAAGTATGGACGACATACAGAAGCAAGAAGTTCCGAACACTTCCACAGCTAGAAATTTCAAAGAATGGGAGAAGAAAAAGAAGGTGTATCAGCAAAATTATAGGCAGTGGCAGAAACCAAGAGAGGCTGAAGTGCAAGAAGTTAGGTTTACTAATAGTTCAAACGTAAATGGTAGTGAGGCGTTAAACTAATGGAAGCTGAGACTCTAGTCTCCGGATCAGCTTCAACCACAGGGGACCCTAATTATAAAATGATGATTAGGATGAATTGGTGTCCAGGTGAACCATTAGGACGGAATAAAACTGGTGTTAGGATGCCTATAGGTCTTAATCTTAAAGAAAATAATACAGGAATAGGATTAGGATATAGTGAGCCAGAGGATTTAGTTCTAAACCTTCCTAGTCAAATAGTAGAGGTATTAAAATTAAAAGTAGAGCAATTTTTAGTTGATGCTAATAGTAATTTAAAAGCAGTTTTTGACGAAGAAACTACAACTAGAGAAGATACACAAGTATTTAAGTCTGAAATATTAGTGCAAATATTTGATGAAAATCTTGTAGCTTTATTAGATACAGGTAGTGATATAACATGCGTGTCGGAAGAATTTTGGAATATTTTAAAAGAGAAAAGGCCAACAATACCCATTATGCCTATTAAACCATTTTTTATTAAAACCGCAGTAGGTCAGAAAAGTGTAGAGATAAAGAAAATTGCTTTAGTTACTTTAGGGATAGGACCTTATGTATGTGATTTAACTATTTTGATTGTACCAGGCCTTAGTGCTAATTTGATATTGGGATTTGATTGGATGAAAGAACATCAAGCGTCTATAAAGCTTAATAGAGAGGAAGAAGGGATAGAATTAATTATAGGAAACGAAAAGAAATTATTTAAATTTTATAAGGGTAAGAACGTTCACAATAATTGTAACCTTTTAACAAACTTTGACGTAGAAGCAGTAGTTGAAGAAAATGTAGATAAGGATATTCAAGATTTAATACACAATTCAAAATTAGATAAAGATAAACAGGTAGCTTTAGAGGAAGTTTTGATGAAACATAAATGTTTATTTACCGCCAAATTGGGGAGAGCAAATTGTTATGAACATGTTATTGAAATGGAGCCTCATGCACCAGTAGTAAAAAGGACGTATCCGATACCATATGCATATAGAGACAAAGTAGAAGCTAAATTGATGGAAATGCAAGAGCAAGGGATTATTAGTCGTACTTCCACGCCATATTGTAGTCCATTGACTTTCACACTGAAAAGAGATGGTTCTATACGTGTGTTGTTAGATGCTAGAGAAATCAATAAGCATATGATAGCGGAAACTGAAAAACCACCGTTACAATTAGATGTTCTAAATTCATTTCAAGGGGCAAAATTCATTAGTATAGTAGACCTGAAAAATGCTTATTATCAGATCCCAATAACAGATGCTAGTAAAAGGTATACAGGATTTTCATTTAACGGAAAGTCTTACGTTTATAATGTTTTACCTCAAGGTTTGAAAACGTCTGTAGGAAGTTTCAGTAGAGCAATGGATCTTATCCTAGGACATGAAGTTAGGGAATTTTGTATAAATTATCTTGACGATTTGGCTATTATAACGACAGGGTCGCTATCGCAGCATTTAGAACATTTAGATATAGTACTGGGAAAGTTATCTAAGGCAGGTTTAACTTGTAATTTAGAGAAATGCGAATTTTTAAGTACTGAAGTGAAAATGTTAGGATATATCATTTCAACTGACGGTATTCGCACCGATCCAGAAAAGGTTAGATCAATACAATTATTTCCGGTACCAAAGAAATTGAAACAAGTCAGGGCGTTTTTAGGACTTTGTAATTTTTATCGAAAATTTATACCCAATTATAGCTTTCATACGAGATCCTTATGCGAATTATTGAAAAAAGATAAAAGATGGAATTGGAGCCAAACAGAACAAGATGCTTTTGAGAAAATAAAGTCACTTTTTATTAGAACTGTAGAATTGAATCATCCGGATTTTACTAAACCATATTACTTACAAACCGACAGTTCAGGAATAGGATTAGCTGGGTTTTTGTATCAAAAGAATGATCAAGGAGAAGTAAAAATTTTAGGGTTTCACAGTAAATTATTGAGAGGAGCTCAATTTAATTGGACAGTTACAGAACAAGAATTTTATTCAATAATTTGTTGTTTAGAGAAATTTGAAACTTATTTACGGGGAGCTAAAGTAATAATTCGTACCGACCATAAAGCGTTAACATTTGTTAAAAATTGTAAGTTATATAATGCTCGAGTAACTAGATGGATAAATTATTTAGAACAGTTTCAATACGAAGTTCAACATGTAAAGGGTAGGGATAATGTAGTAGCAGATGTGTTATCTAGATATCATCCAGATGGAGATTTATTACAAGAGGATAAGACTAACTCACCTAGAATATTTTATACCGAAAATAGGATTAACAAAGAATTACTTGAAAAATTAAAGAATTTGGCTAGTTTACAACGGAACGATTTAGAAATAGGTGAAATAATTAAAAAGATAGATAGACGGGTCGTGGTAGATAGTAGATCTAGTCAAATTTTTAAAAGATGTTCTTTAGCCGATGGGTTATTATATTACTCACCTGGTGAGGGAAGTAAAAGGGTTTTATTTTTACCAGATTCACTTAGAGAAGAAGTTATTTGGCAAGTTCATTTTGAAATGGGACATCAAGGGGCGTACAAAATAATAAAATACATTAGGGATAGATTTTTTTGGAAAGGATTAACTAAACAGGTTAAACGTTTATTAAGGGGATGTCATGATTGTCAAGTCACAAAAAGTGATACAGCTAAATATGTAGGACCTTGTCGTTCAATTATAACTGAGAACGTGGGAGATATCGTTATGGTAGATTTATACGGACCATTACCGTCAGGAAAGTTTGGTATGAGTTATATTTTGGTTATTCAAGATTCTTTTAGTAAATTTGTAAAATTTTATGATCTTAGAAAAGCAACTTCACTTTCGGTATTAACAAAAGTAAGGAAATTCTTCCGCATAATAAAACCTAAAGCTATAATGTCCGATAATGGTTCACAATTTGCTAGTAAAATGTGGAAAGAAACTATGAAGGGAGAAGGAGTGAGGGTTATTTATACCACCGTTAGAAATCCTAGACCAAATACAACTGAAAGAGTGAACAAAGAATTAGGTCGTCTATTTCGAACTTATTGTAGGACAAACCATAAGAGTTGGGTTGATTTATTGCCAAAGTTAGAAATTTTATATAACAACACTTATCATGATAGTATTGGATTTACTCCTTGTGAGATTCTATATAGTGAACCTACGAAGCTATCTTTTGACGAAAACATACCAGTTGATATAGTGTCCCCGTCTGTTGACAAAATTAGAGAAAAGGCACGTGAAAATTTAAAGAAGGCAGGACAGCTACGTCAAGACAAATTCAATGAGAGGTATCGAATTATTCAGTTTCAAATAGGAGATCTAGTTAAAATAAGGAAATTAAATAAATCAGATGCAAAGTTGAAAATAACAAAAAAGTTTGAGCCATTGTATGAGGGTCCGTTTGTGGTTGGAGCTAATCCGTTTAAGAATGTGTACTTACTTGTAGATCCTAAATCTGGCAAGGAACGAGGAAGGTTTAACGCCATACATTTGTCTAAATATTATAAATAAGGTTTCATGTCATGATTATTATAAAAGAAAACAAAATGTTTATGTTATGTTAATTAAATGTGAATGTAATTTTTAAGTTGATAAATAAAGGTTAATGGGGTAATTTTGTATAGAGACTGTTGGGAACGGGAAAAGCCTATTTGATCTTACAAAAAAATTAACAACTCAAGAAAAAAAAAACAGCCTAATAAGAGTCATAAACTTTCAAAAGAGATGTTGCTCTTTTTATAAAAAGAATTGTATTATCATACAATAAAAATTAAGTTAACCATCAATAGCACAAACCGAATGAGCACTTAAATTTTGAGTTGTTTAAGGTGTAAGGTCAGATAGAGGGGAGAGTTGGCGGCTTTTCTTTGGGAGGTTGATAATTTTCATAGGTAGATTAAGATAAAGGTAATCTTTTTAATTGCCTACTAGTAACTTTAGACTTTAAAGAAATTGAGTGAGTAAAGGTTTTCTAATAATGAAGATGCTTTGCGTAGAAATGTGGATTAATAGGGTGCAAATCATTTAATAGGAATGCGTATTAGCGGAATGTGTAGCGTATAGTATGAAATGCGTAGTGCGTAGCGTTAAGTATATTTTGCGTAGTTAATGGGAAATAATGTGTCAATTCAATGAGTCTCAATGTTGTGTAGAATTTCATATGGTGACAATCGACGTATTTAGTAAAAAATTTTTATTCAAAACAATTCAATTTAGCAAATTAATTTGTACTCAGGTAGTAACTATGATATAATCTTAGGTGGCGTGAAAGTAGGCTAGTAAATGAAGATAGTGGACGTTGTGCGATGAGGAAAGAAGAACAGAGTGAGAATCTAAATTAGATTAGGAGTGTGAATAGAATGAAAAAAAAAAGTAGCTAGAAAAAAATATAGATTCTTTATGGAGGGCTTTGGATTATAACGTATGTGAAGCTTGAGTACAGAATTATTATTGGCTCAAAAGATAAGATCCGCACACTACTTTAAACGTTCAGTCTTGGCTAGCGGTCGGATTGGCGTTTTAAGGTTAACAAACTTGAATTTTGTACAGAAGGACCTTTTGGTGATAGGTTAATAAAATAAAAAAAAACGGAGAGAAAACAAACACTATTATTGTTTGTAATTGTCCTGGTGTAAACAGCTGTCCAAAATTCATACTACACAAGAAGCCAAGAGCTATGATACAATCGACAACTACACATTTTCCAAGGTGATATTAGGGTTGTTCTAGAGTCTTAAGTAAGCTTTTGGAAATATAGGGTCATTGTATATGCTCACTCTATCTGGTAGAGTAGGCCCTGTTAGTATAGAAGGAGGCGTACAGGAATATGGAGGGGTACTTTGGACGGATACGTTGTGTCCTACACTATCTTTTCATAAGGTTAGAAAAGAGCGTATGTGTCCGGGTAGGTCTAATAGGGACTATGGCCTCACAACCCATACCTTACCTTGTTTTTGTACACTTCTGGTGTTGAATATGCATAAGACGGAATTGGCAAAAGCAATAAAAGTACTTGAAACTCGCTTAATAATTTTTAATATTATCTTGGTTTAAATACACTCTTCAATCTTAAAAAAAAATTCATTTACACTAGGGCTCACCCAACAATTCTTTGATTTTGGGAAAGTAATAATAGTTAGGGTTATAAAAAAAGAAGTATAAAAAATATAACTTTGAAAAAAAAAGGAGAGAGTAGAAAGGTTGATATAAATATTTGAGAATTGAGAAAGAAAAATTCTACTCCGGATCCAGTACGTAGTATTGTCACCTATGAAGAATTTTGGGGTCGAGCTGTAACAGTTCAAAACTGAACATGTTAATTTTTTATCTCAAATATTACTTAAATTGTGAAGAAAAGAAATATATTAAAGGAAGGTTGTCACTGACCTTGTTCTCAGGAACTTATCGGCATTTGATTATGCAGTTATTCACAAAAAAAACACAGGTTTTGTAGTAAATCATAAGCACTTCAGATGTCAATCAACAATTAATAAAATGTTCATTATTTTTCAAAGGAGCTTGTGTTAAACATTACTTGGACTCATAAATTGTTGTACTTCACAATTTGTTTGTCATAATTTGATGATGAGAAAGAATAACATAATATTAGCTTAGAAGGTTATAAATTAATAACAGATAATTACAGAAGATTATGACAGATAGGATGACGTAAATCTGACAGCTAGTGATAAAAATCGGAACTATTTAGCAATTGTGAATTTTCTGTAAGAAAGGCAAAGGGTTTTAACCTTACTGCCAATTTTGGAAAACAAAACGAATTAATTTCATTTCCACAGATAAGTTCATGTGATAAATTAATAATGTTTAAAAGCATAAATTGTTGGGAAAAACTTAAATAAACATATTGGTTTGCATAAATGCGAAACTATTTTATTCTCGTTCAAGTTTGTTTACCAAGAGATAAATGTGACTAAATAATGCTGAATTGTGTTTGTTTATTTTACTGAATAATAATTAGTAAAATAGAACATGATTAAGTAGTTAATTGTTATAATAATCTGTCTAAAGAGTAATTTAAGGTCATAAAAATAGGCGGAAGGTTCTTAATTCTTTCTTGGCGCCAAGGTTTAAATATTAATCCTCGTGACGTTCAAAACATGGATTAAGTTATAATTCATTCATAATTATTATTGATAATATTATTAATTTTATTAGCACTCATCAGTTATCGTCATAATTGTTTATTTCTAAAAAATACTTTAAAGAGGAATGAAAATTTGGCGATTAATTAGGTTCAGTAAGTTGGCAGCTATGGTACAGATTGCACGATTGCACAATCACCATTAGGCGGTCTGCACAATTTATATTTTCAATATGGCAGAACTGGCGCGTTGGATTGATGGCGACGGAATGTCGCGGGGGGTAAAATAATAAGAATGTTGCTAACTAAAATTGCAAAGTACCCATTTTTGTATGTGTGTTTAGTTAGAGATAATAAGTTTACTGTATTTTAAGCAGGTGGAAAAGCGGAATATTTGCATTAATTAGTACTCAGCAATAGGTATTTTGGCAATTTAAATTATACGGGATTAGGTAAAGCAAAGTGAAACGATTAATTAGTTAAAATCTAAATGAAGTTGGTTTGAGGGTATTAGTTTATGTAAGGAAATTATATTAATCGTATTATTAAAGATTGACAAGACAAAACTGATTACGTAACTTTTAGTAATATTATTGTGAAATTTTATTATTCAAAAATGATTTTCTCAAAGTGTTGCGTTTCGAGGTTATGACGAATTATTGAAACTGTTAACGACTTCACATAAAATGAAACTTATAGTTTTGTTGATTTAAATAAGATAATTATCAAAATGTAATGTAAGTAATTTTTAATATCTCCATTAATAGGGTTAGTGAAATATTTTCATAAGCGGGGAACACTGAATAAGGGGAGGAGCTAGAAATAGGGCACCAATAGGAATGGGCTAAAGTGCACAATGTCAATTTAGCGCGGGAAATTTTAGCTATTTTGATGAAAAAAGCGCAAATTACTTGGCGCCGTTTTGGGTCGCGTCATGACGCTAATTTAGTCTTTATAAGGGGAAGGATCAGAGAAGCGGGGATTCATTTCTCCGGTGTCAAGCGAAGCGTCAAGACGTAATTTTTGAAGAAACTCCACATCCCTCTGTAAGATCGCGTTACTGAAAAAGTTTATTTTTAAATCAAGCAAATTTCAAGAAGTCAGCAAGAAAGTGGTCGAGGTTTTCTGACGAATAGGGCCGCATTTGTCCCGCGAATCTTTTGCATAAATGCTTTAATTTGAGCTTATCTGGTATAATTAAGTTCATAATTAAAGTATGTAGATTTTGTTTGCGATAATCATAAAGTAACGTAGCTTTCCCTGTAAATTCTTGAATTAGTATAGTAGGACTACTAAGAATTGAAGTTCATAATTAAAATATGCAGATTTGTTAGTTAAATCTTATAAAGTGATGTATTTCTCTCGGTGGGGTCAAGAAGTAATACAACTGTATTGGTTCTTGAGTCTGTTGAGGTCAGGGCTGCATTATTTTGTGGGATGAAAGCTAACTAGATTTGCTAGTATTATTATACAATGTTGATTTTAGATGAGTATTCATTTAGTTTTGTGTCTTTTTGGGGCGATTTGTCAGATCCTCGCGGGGGGGTTTAGGTAGAAAAGTCTAACCATGTGGCTGGTTAGATGGGTTTCTGTTTTTAAGATACCTAGATAGTCACATAAATGTAGCAAACGTGGTATAGTTGGCCAGATTCCCGCTCCAAGAAGGAAGTTGTAAATCTGATTTCGCTGGCACGCTCATATCCTTAGTGTTTGTTATATTTATACCTCTGTAGGGCCCAGTTGTTCCTCCCCCATCAACTGTGGACACGTCCAAGCGATAGGAACTTAGGGAGTTATGCTTGCTCAAACTGTAGAGACCAGGGCGGCAGGATTGATGGTAAGCAATCCAAGAATTGCATAGGAAATTCTAAATTTAGACGCAAATAGGCAGGTAAATTCATTAATAAGGTAGGAATATTATTATTAGGTGAATTGAGCAAAAGTAAAAGGTAGCATTTCAAGAAGGTGGGGTATTCTTTGAAGTGAGATCTGTGTGGGCGTCAAAGATGTCGGGAAACATCATGGGGGTCGCATAGGAATTCAGAAATTTAGTAGTTGTTAGGCAGGTAAGTTCACTAGGTAAGATTCCATGTCTTAAAGTAGGCGCCTTAACAGGAATCCATAGATAGGTGCCTTAACAAGTGTTCGTAGGTAGGTGCCTTAACAAAAAATCCATTTAAACTATAGCTCGGTGTAGTGAATATTCACAATGTAGCATTAATTGTGTTGGTTTTACCAGTTTCGGTGAGTACATATTAATTAATTACTTCAGTGAGTGGATAGTGAATGTTGATTTATTTCTACTTATAAAAGAAAGTTCCTTTATCTTTGAATTGGATTGGATTTATGATGATTTTGTGTGTAGACTATTGATTTTAAAAGAAATATTCTATTCTAGTAATCTAGAAGGTGTACTGAAATCTAGATCTGGGTGTATGAAAAAAACCTGCGTTTCTATATATGCTAAGGTTGATTCACGGCTATTAGAACGCTAGATCAAAAAGTTTGAGTGGACTTTTTCTATTAATAGAATAGTTTTGTATAATATAGAAACAATACTTCAATTATGTACTATAAAAGTATCAAACTGTTTAGTGAATATATCCAAATTCTCAAATGGTTAAACTAAAGTACTTTCTCATCAATATTTCAGCTAAGTTTCATTTACCAATTCAATTGGAAGTTGTTTCAATAGAATTATATTCCACAATTGAATTTAAGTACTTATTGACAAACACAATTAATGTACAGGTTAGATATCATTAGAAGACTAAACTGAAATTACCATAGTTCATAGAAGTTATAATAGTTTCCGTTGTTGAGATGAGGAAAGACTGCGACCAAATAATACATTCCCTTTGAATTAAATTGTCTTTCCTTCAGAAATTGGATCTATCAGACCCTTTTGAATGGATAGTAATGTTGTGTCCATAATTATGTTATAATGTTAAACAGTTTCGCTAACAATAAATATATTTTTAAATTAAATTAAAGTTGTGCAATTCCACCATCACAATAGAAAGATAATTCTTCATTGTGATAAGCTGATAGATCGCTTGAAGCACTTTGCTTGTCCTCTTTTATTAAGACAGACATACTAAGACTAAATAATTCAACTAATTTATTAAATTAAATTTGTCATGAAAGATTATGGTGGTAGCCAGGGGAGAAATGCCCACGTCTGGATGTCGAGTTTCACCACAGAGTGCGGGGATGGTGCACTCCGTCTAGCTGGCAAAGAAACCATTGTTTACTTAGTACTTGACTATAGCACAATAGTATATTTTATATTTGACAAAAAACACTAGAACAATTATTAAGTAGCGATGATAAATTTTCTATATTCTGAATTAATACAACGTTAACTTCTATATTTATTACCATTTTACCTTCTTTTACTCTATTCCTAAGCCACTAACCACATAGGATAACCTAAATTAAATAAAATAAGAAAGTAAGAAAATAAAATCATAATTAGTAGCGGTGAACAATTTTCTATATCTGACTTTTGGTGATCATAACTTTTGGTTATTTCATTCATTTCTTATTACTGTAATATCTATTAGCATTCCATCATACTAGACTTTTATAAACATACTGAGCAACTTATCCTAAAAAAAGTAGGTACCATATTGAATTTCATATTAGTACAGCGGGTAGACATAAGAGTAATTTCCATACCATTTAAAAGTATGCAGTAAACTAAGTCAGTTATTAGAATAAGAAGCCCCATAAAGCAATATCAACATTCTAATATAGGTAAAAATTAGGTAGCTTCACTTTAAAGAAATACTTAGGTTGGCTGAAAGAGATTTCTTTAGAGATAACTCTTCATTACTCACAGGTCTTGTTATAAATTAGGTAATAATAATTATAAGTGCAATAAAGATTATATCTATGTAAAATTTAATATCAAATTCTATTAACAATTTATTAGGGTAACGGCTAATTTGTGATATTATCATTTAGTAACAGTCATAGTAACAGAATTAGTTAGGAATGAATAAGGAAAGAATGATAGCGTTATAGTCGGGAGACAAACAATGATTGCACTTCTGAAAAGAATCTAGGTTACTATTATTCACAATCAGGGACCGCCCTAGAAATCACGAGCCCTTTCAGACCACATAAAAGCACGTCAGTAATGTAGGTTATATCTATAGGTAGGAAAGGTTAACAAGGAATAACTAAGTAGACGATAGGTTTGAATATTTAATCGGAGCAAAGGATAAGATTTGATACATAAAAAACATTGGGTAGGTAACTTACATAATATAAAGAAATAGGTAGTTAATTGACATACATCGTTCAGCATTTTAGTATGGTAGAAGTAGGGGTGTAGCGGGGGGTTACATCGCTTGGAGGGCGGTAGCTGCATACTGATACAGCCACGATGTATACAACGTGTAACAGAATAAATGGCTAAACCAGAATGTCGTAGGTAGGGACCATCAAACTGAACATTTAACTATGGGACCAACTTTGAAATCGCAAAAAAACTGCTGTTTCATCAAAAAACTAACGACGAAAATATGAAAATGACAGTAGATTTTTTGCGGTTTCAGAGTTGGTCCCATAGTAAAAGTTGTTCAGTTTGATGGTCCCTATCTACCATATTCTTATCTAGCCATTAATTCTGTTACATGTTATATATTTAACAAGCAAGCAAAGTGGCAACAGTGTAATTTTAACAATGTAATCCTAAAGGGCTCAGTCCCCAGTCAAGTCATTAATTCAATTAGGTAGCAGCACAGAATAAATAGCAGCAGATGTAACAATGTATAATATTATGTATATATAATATTGTATAATATTGCTTCGGCGTTGAACGTGTTAAAAAAACAAAAAACCGACTTCAAAAAACCTACCTCTAAAAAGCAAGAAATAATATTCGTAATAATAAAAACACGTCTATTGAAGTCGGGATGGGGATTTTAGAATAAAAATAAAGGAATTTGTACTCCAGCCCCACCAGACTAAAATAGACGTGTTTTTATTATTACGAATAATATTTCTTGCTTTTTAGAGGTAGGTTTTTTTTGTATATTAAGACAACATCTTTTTTTCAAGAAGCGTTTTTTTTAAATATCTTTTTATGACAGACTCGAACAAAAACGTATCAGAATTGACAAAATACTATAAAAAAAACAAATATATGCAAAAAGGTGGTATTCGGCCACATTCTATTTCAGCTGTATTGTTTCAGTTTACATTAGAATGCGGGTGCATCGCATTCCAATGCTGTTTGGAGCATTTGGCACCAAGTATATCGAGACAGTTTACTCGGTAAGTTCTGCCAAGCTCGCCACCACTACAATAAAAGTCTCAGCTTCACACAACCAAGATCGCGCCTATTTATATTATTCTACATATTGTTCAGATGCGTAGACACTTGAACCACAAAACTGCACCAATTTTAAGACACAATATCCACTATGAATCAATTTGCAAATAATTAAAATAGTCACCGAACCGAACTTGACAAAATGGCGCCAAAAACTCTGTAGATACTCGACCACAGAAGTGGGCCGATTCCATGGTCGCGTTATCGAAAACTTAACAAAAAAAAATAAACACGAAAAATGCCTCGAAGTCAGTCAGATGATATGCGGCGGTTTCTGAATTGAGAAATTGAAGATGAGCACTACTTAAGCACTGTTTTGTATGCATGTGTAACATTTGATTTCTCAATTCAGAAACCGGCTGATAGAATAGAAAAGTTCAACCAACAGCCGAGTCACGAACAGTTTAATGTACAGTAGTGTCTTCATTATCATTTTAGTGACGAAGGCTGTAATTTTATATATAAACGACAACACACGAAGACATCACATACGTTGAGTTGATTACAAAATAAGTAGGTCAAATGCAAGCTATAAGAACGTCGAAACGTAGATCCTATTCTCAAGCTAATCGCTGGGTCATCGATCGCCATAGAGTGGGTTTTAACCATGGAAAGTAAAATAATTTAATGGTAAATAAAATAACAATCCATGGTTAAAATGTACTCTATGGCGATCAATGACTCAGGGATTTAGTCTGTTGGAATGCACCCAATTTTTCATCTACGAACTTTCCGAATCGGATGGCCTAGCATATTTGGAAAAATATATAAAATAGCTAAAATGTCGTACTTATCCATCCATTAGGATGATAAGGAAGACTTCAGTGGGGACATTAAAAACGGCTGGTGATGTGATGGATGATGATAAAAATTAGTACTTCCTCTTCATAATTTTTGGAACTGTTTTTTTATAGCGACCTCTTTTTCCTATTAGAAAAAAGCAAGTCAGTTTATATGCTTGAACTTAATTGTGTTTTGGGCAACAAAGTATGCAAGAGCGCTTTCAAAGTGTACCTACATAAGGTTAATTATTAAAAAGACACTTGAAATAACAATAAACAATTTGACACATTTTCACATTAATTAAACTGGCCTCAATTAAGTATACAAGTATAAAACAAAATGTTAAACTGCATCAACAGAATGCAGCAAGTGCCAACGACATCATTCCACAGATAAGAACAAAATTATGATGAAAAGGTTGCATACAAAATGTAATTTTGCAAAACCTTACGTGCCTTGAAGCACCGAAGACACAATTTCCAAATAAACCTAGTGACCGATTTGCTTTTGAAATTACTCGTATATAAAGATAACTAACGTCACATTAGCGGCGCAAAGGACGTTACGATGGACATCCGGGCTTTTACATTTTTTTCGAGCTTTTTGCTCGTCATTAAGGTTTTTATCTTTTTTTATCTTACAATCTTAAAATGTGATGTTACAGTTCCCTGGTAATGTTTCAGAGTTCTGGGTCAGTAGGGAGTAAGTCCCAAAATTGATAGCGCGTGAGTCAATACAAACACAAAATCTTTCAATGCACTTGTGTGCAGTTTTGTTTCTATATGATGCTGTAGAATTAGGTAACTATAGCAAGTCCATATTCGAGGCTCTAAAATTTATTGTGGCAAATTAGCAATCACTCTTCTCATAAGTAGTTTTCATGTCTAATTATCCCTTTTAGATCATGCATTCCCAGAGGAACTACAGACTAAAATATTCATAATAATTAAATTCTAACCCAACTAATTTTACCTTTTTTGTTACAGTATTCATTGTGTCAATCAATATTCGGAAATCCGGTTTACTTGTCAGAATCAGTCGGCCAAGTGTGCTCACTGAACCAGTTCACCCCAGCTGTCACACCCGTTATCCCTTTTGACACTAGCAACGTGGCTGCACCAATAAACAACTACCCAATACAACAACAGATACCAAGCGTACCAATAGTAATCAACAAATCTCGCAGAAATAGTAACAACAATTTGGTAAATCTCCTCATCCTAATGAGGCTGTTGAAAAATAGGAGATGTTCAAATGATTGTGGCCGATGCAGTGGCTGTGGTTGTTGTGGTGGTTGCAGTTGCTGTTGTAAATACGGTTGCGGAGGCGGCTGCGGTTGCTATTGTGGCAATTACGACAGCTGTTACTATCCACAAGCAATCGACACCAGCGCGCCTGTTCCAGAAATAACTATAAACGGCGAAGTGGTGACTATCCCTGTCCCCTCCTGCTCATGTCCTGGCGAAGTGGTGACTATCTCTGTCCCCTCCTGCTCATGTTCCGATGAAGTGGTGACAATCTCTGTCCCCTCCTGCTCATGTACTGACGAAGTGGTGACTATCTCAGTCCCCTCCTGCTCATGTCCCGACGATGTGGTGACTATCCCTGTCCCCTCCTGCTCATGTCCTCAAATCACTGCCACCCCTGGAAGTGACGCTAGTGAAATAATTTTGACTATAAGAGCACAATGTGTACCTTGCGTAACTCCTGCAGAAGCTTAAAGAATTACCTAGTCAAACTACTCATACCTAGTTGTTTTTTTTTCTCTATTTTCAATGGAAATATTAGAGAAACTTATTGTTTTGTATATTTGTAATTTAAATATGAACAATTTTATATTAAAATAAATATATCACAATTAGAAAGTTTATTTCTTTTAATACCTTTTCATGACATTACTAGCTTAAGATTTGGTTTTCGAATTAAAAACATTACAGAAACAGTTGCTTATTTTGATTGATTATCAAATCAATAACATGAACTGATATTTTTTGCTTCATCTTTGACAAAAGCATTGAATCTGAAACTTCCTTAGGCAGGTCTATGGCATAGAACAGCAAGAGCATAGACTCTATGCTCTAGCTAGAGGTAGACCAGAATCTCATGAAACGGAAATGAAATTATATTTACTAAAAACACGTGGTTGTTGCATAGGTACAGTCTGTCAAGAAAGTCATAAAATTGCTTTCATGGTAATTAGTTTTATTGTATGACAACAGTTAACTACTTTTGTAATGCAACAACCACGTGTTTTAAGTAAAAATAATTTCACTACCGTTTCATGAGATTCAGGATTAATTCAAATATATTTGAAACGTAATAAACGAAACTCTATGTTCAGTTTCGATTCATTTTATTGTTGAGAATTAGGCACACAATGTTCTAAAATGTTTGAAAATAATTATTTCGTTATCATACACAAAGTATATGGTTTGGTTACACATTTTAATTATTTTATATTTGTTTTATAATCTGACTGAAGCAATGTTTCTGAGAAAATAGCCTTGTATGACTGATGATTCACCTTTATGATAATATAATATACTTTCTTAGGTATTAGTTCAGCTGTTTCTGACATAGTGTTATATTTCAGTTAATGCGAAATTACGTCGTTACACACTTTATTGTATTCTTAATTGAACATCGAAAGGCCGTCTCATCGGTAATATGTATAACTTAAGTGGGTACCTACTAAAATGCTGGAAAATTGATTCGCGTTCACCTTAATTAAATTTTAAAAAACCCTTAGGACGATGATTTTCGGAAATAAGATACGGATGTCCACTGATTGTGAATTTTTATTGAATTAAATAAATCTGGACAACTGGATTAAATTATAATATTACCATTAATTTAATCCAGAACTAATTGTACTCTTAAGTGTTAACAATAAGTATAAGAATTATTATACTTACTGGATAGAAAAACAAACATAGCAAAATTATAACGTCCATGACTTGCAAGCTCATCGCACATATTTGCTCTACATTTACTTAAGTCCTTCGCAGTCACAGAATAGCAAGAGGCAAGATCGCTACCAATTTGAACTGGGGTTTGCCATTTTGGCCTGACTGGGGCTCGATTTATCTGCTTTAATTTGAAGCCCGCAGACTTTCCGAAGTTCGATGCGTTAGCCGGTGGCCCCTGGTCAATGCGTTGTAGACTTGTTGCAAAGAAAAGATACCGTCGACTATTATAGAGAACCTCCTTTTTAGGGTTCCGTAGCCTAAATGGCAAAAAACGAAACCCTTATAGATTCGTCATGTCTGTCCGTCCGTATATCACAGCCACTTCATTTCGAAAGTAATAATAAGACTACACAGTTGAAACTTGGCAGGAATATGTATTCTGTAAACCGCTTTACGATCAAAAATTTTGCACAAAAATAAAAAAAATAAAAGATTAAGACCTGAAACTGAAAAATTTTTTTCCTCAAACCAATACGTGCGTGGTGTCTATAGATAGGTCTTCAAAAATGACATTGAGTTTCTAAGACTATTTTTCTCAAAGTCAACCGTTTGACAGATAAACACTGCCAAAGTGGTAAAATGTGTGTGTCCCCCCCCCCCCCCTCCTCTAACTTTTGAAATAAGAGAGTGAATTTAAAAAAAAATATATGCTATAGATCTTAATAAACACTTTCAATGAAAATTGGTTTGAATGAGATATAGTTATCAGTTTTCGAGATATATATTTATTCCGAGCCATTTATTCTCTTTACTGCTACGGCACAGGCCTTCCTTATGGGGCCATAACCCACCAAGCGAGCCCAATGTGGATTAGTGGGTGTTATTGAATGCAAATGCAGCTGGGACCAACGGCTTAAAGTGTCTTCCATCCTCCTTACCACCCATAAGGAAGGCCTGTGCCCCAGCAATGGGGACATCAAAAATGGCTGATGGATGCTAAGATTGGTCTATGCAAAACTCATTGGCAAGTGGCGAGAGCATTAGGTTCTTGAATTTTGATAAGAGTAAACTCATTATTTTATATAGCAGTAGAAATATCTATTTAAAAATAATGGACTAGCTAAGAAATACTGAAACATTGTTATTGTGAGTAAAATGTACACGTGTTCCCATTGACACACATATCATTTTAGTTACAAAATTCGTGGCGTATCTGGATGTAGCAATACCAATATCTAGAAGGTAGCTAGTTGCGTTCAGAATTTTGTATAAATAGGTCAATTTTTTTCATATTTTCATCAATATTGAAAGCAGTTCAAAATGGCTTCATCAAAAACCGTCGCGTTCTTCGCTCTGGTTGTATTGATCCAGGTAACAAGACCTGTATTTTTTTAAATGTAACATAAAAAAAACAAAATTAAATTTTAGTCAATTTAAAATAAATGATAGAATATCTATGTAATATCTAATCTTATCAAATGTATATATATAGAGCTATGCCATATATTTACATTATTTAATAATTCTTAACGCCCCGTGTTGTTTACGAGATCGATTGTGGCGGCAATAATTGAGTAACCTGACATGCTTCTACATAGAAGAAAAGAATAACAAAATTTAGAAAACTAAAGAAAAGTACACATATTTGCACTTCTCTTTCGTATTTGAAAGCTATTATTTTTTTGGTACTGTTAAGAGGATAACTGCGCTACACTAGCGCCGCCAATGGAAAAAAATCGTAGTCCTTAAAAATAAAGACGAAATTGTGAATTGTGTTCTTCTAGTGTGCTCCGAATAAGCTTTGTTGTACTTTTTATCGTTTAAACAATATTTTATAACCTGACGTTTAGTTGTCGTTTAGCTTAATGGAGTTTTATTGCTAAAAGTGGCCACTATTAGCAATAAAACTCCATTAAACTAAACGACAGACTAGAAAATATAGTTTAAGCGATAAAAAGTACAACAAAGCTTATTCGGAGTACACTAGAAGAACACAATTCACAATTTCGTCTCACTATGTTTTTTTTTTTCATTGGCGGCGCTAGTATAGCGCATAAACGCTCTTAAGCTCACATAATTGTTTTACGTGTTACGTGTGGAAGTTGGGATGCTGTGCGTCCGCTGCCACTGAGAAACCTCATAGTAATGTTTGTGAATACGAGTGTTAGTTTAAACAAACGTATGGCAGTACCAACAATTTTTGTCATTTTATAATGTTTTATCTAATTTCAGTGCACCTGGATACAATGCCAATCTATCTACCCCTACCCCTCTAACGGGTTATGCGGCCCCATTTACGGTTCTCTCGGTGGCTGTTGCAACAATAACGGCAATAACGACATATTACTGCCGATCCTGCTGATGTCCCTCATCAACAACAACAACAACAACAACTGTTGCAATTGCTGTTGCAGTAGCAATAGTTGCAATAGCGGTTGCGGTTGCAGTTGCTAGTATCAGATTATTTTTCGGCGGCCTTTGTAATTTTTTTTCGGCGATTCAATAAAATTTTGTCAATATGTTTTGGTTTCATTAAATTCTTTTTGGATGAGAGGCAACGATACTGAAGCGGCTACAGCCTGTCTATTCTGTAACCAAGCTCGAACCTCACTTTGAATCACACTTCACTGCGCGGGAATGTTAAATCATAAAATGAGATATGTTGTTTTTTTAATCACAAATCATTTTAGATAGGTACCTAAAACCTTTTGCAATCGGTAAAGTAGCTTACAATGCCAAGCGATCCTCCCCTATCCCTCTCTAACGGGTTATGCAGCAACCCCATTTACAGTTCTCTCTGTGGCTGTTGCAACAACAAGTCTGACAACGACATATTACTGTCGATACTGCTGATGTCCCTCATCAACAACAACAACAACTATTGCAATTGCGGTTGCAGCGGCAATTGCAATTGTTGCTAATATCACAGATAATATAACCTTTGTAATCTTTTTTCGGCGATTCAATAAAATTTTGGCAATATGTATTGGTTTTGTTAAATTCTTTTTGGATGAGAGGCAACGATACTGTAGCGGCTACAGCCTGTCTATTCTGTAACCAAGCTCGAACCTCACTTCGAATCTCATTTCACTGCGCGGGAATGTTAAATCATAAAATGAGATATGCTGTTTTTTTAATCACAAATCATTTTAGATAGGTACCTAAAACCTTTTGCAATCGGTAAAGTAGCTTACAATGCCAAGCGATCCTCCCCTATCCCTCTCTAACGGGTTATGCAGCAACCCCATTTACAGTTCTCTCTGTGGCTGTTGCAACAACAAGTCTGACAACGACATATTACTGTCGATACTGCTGATGTCCCTCATCAACAACAACAACAACTATTGCAATAGCGGTTGCAGCGGCAATTGCAATTGTTGCTATTATCACAGATAATATAACCGTTGTAATCTTTTTTCGGCGATTCAATCAAATTTTGGCAATATGTATTGGTTTTATTAGCGAAATTCTATTTTTGGACGTACAGTGTCGTATGCTTGTGCTTGTGCATGTATTGTATTGCTACAGTAGCCAATTATTAGTGGAGAAATATCCTATCTGCATACTACTACCACCTGTGCTACTAGTTACTACTAGCTTAGTACTACATGATAGACACTCTCAAAACTCTATAGCATTAACAAAATTAATTAATAATTATTAAAATTACATCCTGTAAAAAAATATCTGAGTCGCATGTAGAAACCATACCAATCAAGGCTGACTGGACCTTTAAAATGCGGGATTCAATTTTTATTTGAAGAACATAATATGAAATTTAAAATAGTAATAGATTGGACTTTGAAGAAGAATATTGGCTATTTTTAGCTTTCATTCCCGAAATTCCTACGTAAAACAAATCCACGAAAACGAAGTTCGTTAATATACTTAAACACCCATTAGGTATAAGTACGCTTATTCAAATAATTATAACAATGGTACCTTTAAATATTTATAATAAGTACGCGTTTTCGAATAATTATGGTAAGTACAATTTCACAAGTAGCAGAATAACGTATTGTTCTAGCTTTGCATGAAATATCACGATAAGAATATTTTACAACGAGAAGCACCGGCGTACTCAACACAAAGAAAGTAATTTAGCTACTCCATAATATAAAGGAAAGAGCATGAAAAATGGCAAGTTATTCATGAAGCCTACTCGATTACGGTACAGAGCTCAATTTACTTTGAAAAGCGAGCCTAGAACGTGAGTTTAATATCTTTTTTAAAAGTCTTCTGTAGACACAGTCATCAGCATATAAGAATCTGAAAGATAAACGGCCTCAGAAGACATAATTGTAGTACCATGTTACGTCCAACTATTACGTTCAGATAGAGGATTGCATACGGAATAAAAGCTATGGTTGGTGGGACAAAGTACTTAAGTGATCAGGGGGCCTATTACGAAAATAACATACGCAATTGCGTAACGCAGTCACTTGGTCCCGATAGTCATCTGCAGTTGTGGCTATTAAACACATTTTCAATTTGGCTATCGTAGCCCAAACACTATTGAACGAATGATGTCGGATACGCTAGAGAAAAACTGTCAAACTTACGCAATCACTTTGCAATATCGCATACGCAAGTGCTTTGTAATAGGAAGCAATCATAACGAAGCACGGACGCAGCTGCGTGTATCGCGTGAAACTTTTCATAATAGACACCCAGTTACTTCTGAGACGGACTAAGTATAGGTACAGCAATTTATTAAATCACAGCTTCCACGAAAATCATAATGATAGATTAAAATAAAAATATTTGTTTTGATTACTGATCAAGCTATTTAGTAGACTTTAATAGAAGCAAACGTTCCCTTTGATAATTATATTTTTTCGCTTTGCTTCTTTATCTAGCTTGATAATTATAATGATAAGGCCGGTTGGCAAATTACCAGGAAAGCACTTTTACTGTAAATACTACAATGTATGGTTGTAGTAGTGAGACAGTTATAAGAAATATAAGGTAAGATTATGCTAATGGTGCCTTTATCTGGCCCAACCAACCGAATCATAATGATGAAAGGGGAAAAAATCTCTGTTCTGTGAATGAAAGACTGGGATGCAAACCCAAATAGTCTAGTCTAGACAGCGATATATCAAAACAAAGTTTAGATGCGTTACCCGCACTCCACAATGACAAGACGAAAGTAAGGTAATTGCCCGACTTTCAATTAGTCATGTAAACACACACCACTCTCGTCAGTCAGACACTAATAAACCGTGACATTCTGATCAAAAATGCCTTCCTGCGTCTATAAACGATGTGCAAATTATACAGCAACAGTCAGAGATCGGAAAAATGTTTCATTTCACACGTAAGTACTGTATTTAACCGTAATTTTTTTTTTTGTATTTTGTATTACTCTAATCGGCCATTTTTTTACAAAGAGCGAGACGCGCCAATGAGCATGCAGCGTATCAGACGAAACTTATGATGTCTGTTCTTTCTAACGACAGGGTTTCCGTATGGTGGCGTTCATTTTTGTCCCACTATTGATGTTGTGTGTATCTGCAGTACCTACCTGTCGCTGTTTTAAATTGCATGATGTTGGCGTATAACGCATCTAAACTTTGTTTTGATATATCGTTGAGTCTAGAGTTTAACATCAGCCTCGAGTGGTCAAACTACAGAGGCGGTTTCGTCATTCTTTCTTGGATAAAGGCTGGTTTACATTAGATTATTTTTAGTAGAGTGCTTTAGTAGCGTGCGAGTAGATTCGAATGCGAGTGCTTCAGTAGTTTTGGTGCCTTTCCAGTGAGCGTTTACATGCTTCCAGTACAGTGTCATTTGACTAAAGCACTCTACTAAATACGCTACTAAAATGTCGATTTACATGCTTCCAGTGCGAGGAAAGTGTCGCGCGAGGGGTGAGCGGGCGGCGCGGGCGCGCAGGGGGTTCTGCTGGAAAGCGATGATTCCAGTTGAAAGGCTACTAGCACGTTACTCTCTTTAGTCATAAGACGACCGTTTACATGTTTCAACTAAAGCACTCTCCTAAAGACTAAGATAAGGCGTATTGTTAATGAGTCAAAAGGTATTATTTTCATCGACATCAACGCAAAATGTGTTTTCTTCCAAAACAATGTTTCATTCAAAAAAAACTTCATTAGGTAAAAAACAGTTGATTTCAACAAATTCTTGTCAAAATATGACATTTGTTTTATTAAAAAATATAATGATAAATAAACTATGCACGGTGTTCGATAAAACATCGATTGCAATAAATAAGTAGATAATCAAAAACTTTGTCAATAATTGAATCGAAAGTCGTAATCGTAATTTTGACATAATTTGTGATATAAAAACCTTTGCTTTTAAATTCTACACTGACTATAGAAAATAAGTAGATAATAATGGTTCGCTTTCGTACAGTAAAATAAGTTCATAATGGAATCCAAAGTAATAATATCCATATTTACTCTGACGGTAAGGTTTATATGTATTTTTAACTCATTATTTGGTATTGAAAGGCCAACTAATGATTGTTGATAATTATTTTATTATAATTGTTTTTAAAATATTTCAGAGTGCCTTTGGCCAAAACCTTCATAGAGAAGCTAGAAGCCCTACTTCCGGAATATTCCAATGTTCTTCGACAGGAGATTATTACAGTAACCCGAATTCACTTGAAATCTACTTTCCAGAGGTTGAGTACCCCAATGACGTGTTAGATATCGTGAAACCGTTTTTCTATAGAGCCAGTAACTCTATACTTGCACCATTTCCTAAAGATGTGAGGGACAGCTTTGCCTCACTGACTTCCAAGAAAACAAAAGACAATTCTTATACGAATTATGATAATTATAATTATCCGTGTAATGGTGAAATTGGCGAACCAGATAATTTTGGCAACGACCCTAGTGATTACGTTACCGCGGCGTACGGATTTTTCGATAGTGAGGAACTATATAAAGTTGACGACATCAGAATAATCAGTGAATATGATTAGATTAGTTATTATGAATTGTACGTCTTTAGAGTATGGCTAAGTTAATTTAAATTACATTAATTTATTAAACACTAATTTAAACTAAATCAGAAGGATTTATTTTACTTTCAGTATATATCTACCTTGATAACGACGATGGGTGCTAACTATTCGAATAGGTACCTGTAACAAAAAATATAATGTAAGAGAAATATCACAAAGTATGCATTAAATATACCACATTTATTCGCACAAGCGCTCATGGCGGAACTTGACAGACTGATCGTACTCGATCACGTTTGTTAAGCAACGCTCGGTCCGGCCAGGTGTCGGATGGGTGACCGTTAAGTGGCATTACAACTGAGCGTTTCCGTGCTTCGGAGGGCACGTTAAACCGTCGGTCCCGGCTGTTGTCATCTGATAACAGTCGTTAAGCCAAGTTAGAGACCTTACAGGCGGCTTGATAAACTCTAACACTAGAGGTGGCCACTATTCCTCATTCGATAAGAAGAAGACCACATTATTTTATTTTTGAAAATGTATTTTTATAGAACCATGGTTCTCACTTTTAAATTAATTAAACATTTCGACACCGCACTTGTTAGTTTAATCTACAAAATAGCGATAATGAAAAATAATGCAATTAGGAAAATATTTTACGAAAGTTTAAATATTAGAAATATACCTACGCGATTAAAAACTAACTAATTACTTAGACGATAGTAAGACAATGTTTAGGCAGTATTAATATTGACTGTCATAATTTCAAGTGGGAACCAATTTGAAATCGCGCGTTTATTTTCAAGATATATGTATATAACGGGTGTAACAATCAACGAAGCCGAAGTTCACGTATTCCGCCCATCGTCAGGATCATTTTTGTCTTTTAGACTATACCTGGGAAACCAATAGTTACGAAGTTATTGAAGGTCAAAGTCAAATTCTTTTTTTCAAAATTTTTATGAAATCTTATTTTATGCGTTAGTTCCTACTTTTTGACTAAAGAAACATTATCAAAATTTTAAGTACATTTCGTAACAAACAAGGCTTCAAAACGTCGTCACTCGATGTATCTCATGAGCACGCACATAAACGCTGCCTTTCAACTCGGCCGCACGCAGCTGTGTAGCATACACTCGCAGGCGCGGCCTGATGTACGCGTCACATTGCGTGGTAATGCATGCAATGCTTTTTTAACACCAAAAATCAAAATGGTTTCCCAGTAATAATTTTGAACAGAAATGGTCCTGATGATGGGCAGAATACGTAGACCTCGGCTTCGTTGAAGGTCTTGTTACACCCTGTTTAGGGTTCATTAACATTAAGCATTAAAATTGGTATTCAGTTTTCCGATTGATATTAATTTACAATAAATGAAATAATTACACACTTTTTCCAAATTCCATTGTGTTTTCCATCTAGGTAAGGCATTTGTATGTAAGAAAAGTTGAAAATAAACAAAAGAAAGCGTGAATGATGATAATGGAGATATACAAAATATTCTATTGTTACGGGAAAGTTGTTATCGTATGCAAATGCAAACTAGTTCCGTTGAGGGGAAAATACTAAGGAAATAACAGTGAAAGCGGAGACTACGTCCCGTTGGTGTAAGTATTCACAAACCACTGGACCTGGACGAATATGAATGAATGAAAAATAAAGTTACTTGCTCAAAATTTTGACGCGAATGCCGTTTTTAAAAAAAAACACTACCAGAGGCCCAATCGCGCTAAATCTGAACGATAAAATCTAAACGGTTCATCTATAAATATAAAACTCTAAATTGATTGATTGAATGTTGGGATACGCCTAGAGCCGTAACGGATGAAAGTAGAGACACCATTTTTGGAGGTTAGGTTAGATACCTTTCATGGTGTAGGTGAGCACTAAGAAAAGTTTTTGGAAAATTCACCCCCAAGGGGAAGAAATAGGGGATGAAAGTTTGTATGGAAGTCTCTTAGTTTCAAAGCTAGGATGTTGAAATTTTGTGTTTAGGCTGACAATGACGATTAAAAATTATAAGGGGAAGAGGGAGGGCAAGGGGAAGGGAAAAGGGGAGGGGGACGGGAGGGATGGCGATAGATAGATAAAAGTTTGGCGGTTACGGTGACGGCAAGTGTAAGTGGAAGCGGAAGCGGAAGCTGAAACGGAAGCAGAAGCGAAAACGTGAAGTGAAAAGTGTCAAGTAACAAGTCACATGCCGAAAGTCGAAATTCGAAAGTTAAAGTCAAAAGTCAAAGTCAAAGCGACAGAAGGGGAACGGGATACTAATATCAGTAGTAGACCCTATTCTGAACAGGGACGGGGACGGGAACGCCTTCTACAGCATTTTAAGAATTCTGAAGATTTTCTAAAATGTCCACGCGAATGAAGTCGTGGGCAAAAGCTAGTAAGGTTATATTTACTAAAATCTTTGGTTTAGAGATTGGCAATTTTAACAAAATTGATGCGATTATTTTTCTGTAAACAAAACTGAAACGGTAACGATTTAGTTTCGGTTGTTTTATCGCTGAAAATTAGTGCGATTGAACCCCAGATTGTTTAGTAATCAACTCTTTTGTTAGCTGTTAGGAATTCCATTCATTAGAAATACTTCTAACAATGAGTATTTTCTGTTTATGTATAACTATCCAGCTTCCGCCCACGACTAAGTCCGAGTGGAATTCTATTTCAGAAGAGAATTTTCCCGGTGAGATGTGGAAAAAACAATTCCGTCAAAAACGGTTCCGTCTTTTAGGCTGATTGGTTCAGTATTTAGACCAGTCGGGCTATTCGCGATTGTCGGAAATCTACTCCGTCTCCGTTCCGATAGATTCGTAAACTGCTATTCACAAATACATTCGACTAGCATTCGACTCGCTTTCCGACGTTAACTTTTTAGTCATTGTGAAATGCATTTACAAAGTTTGTAGCGTTTGGTAGAAATGATAAAAAATAAGTTCGATAACATAACATTGATATTTTTAAAGTTTTACGTAATAAATTACTAAAATTAACATTGAAATTTCAGAAGATTTATCCTATTTATCTAAAAAAACTAACAGTCATCATTAATCTGCGATATTTAATATATTATAATATATTTCATTTTACATGGTAACATTCTTTGTAAACGTAACGTAAACAAACGTAGAGGTTATGTTTTTGACTTTTTTGTTTACTCACTCACAGAGAAAGAAAGCAATACTTGTGTTTACTTAGTTGAAATTTCAAAGTGTTTTGTTTGATTTGGAAAAAAAATTGTAATGGAAAAATCAGTGAGTGATGAAAAATGCTTAGTTTTTATATTTGACCACAGTGGGCTCAAAAATAATACCTAATATTTTTTAGAACCCTAGAGTCTCCTACGACCAGCGTCTAATTAGTCTCACTTTCATACATTTCATTTTCATAGAATATAACCTAGAAACTATAGGTACAGCACAAAAATTAAAATATTATTTACTTACGATGTTTAGGGTCTCGAATGTTGTTAAATTTCAAGTTTTTTTACCTTTATTTATCACCTGTTATGTTTTTTTACATTCATTCTTACCTTCTTATATTGTTCGGATCTCTTTCCGATAGAAATATGCTCTCGGATACTAAATCGAATTCAATCGACAAAGTAATGTCAAAAATATTCGATCCGATAATCGTGAATCGCGTGTTTCGGGAGACTTTCCGATTCGATTCGGAAAGTTGCTTTCCGACAATCGTGAATAACCCCCCAGTAGTGCAATGGGGAATATCTGAAAAATCAATTTGGCTGAATATTTTTAATAGGTAGGAAAAAGATATCTAAGTAATAGAAAAAGTTTCAGAATTTTCAGTTGCGTGTTTTTTTTTTTAAATAAAGTCTCTTTGACTTCACAAATGTACGGAAGTAAAAGCTGGAGATTATACATTAGCCACCACCGGATCACCTATAATTCTGAAACTTTTTTCTATTACTAAGGGAGCTTACCTACCTATCAAAAAATATTCAGCCAATTTGTTTTTTTTTCAGACATTGGCCATTTAATCTGTCAGACAAGACATACCCTACGACGTTATAAATATAAAATTATTATATATATTTATATATATTTATTACAATATTGCGAGGCCACTAGTTTACACGTCTGAGAATTTTACCGAAACGATGTTATTACTTAACGACGAGTCTCCAACTAGGACAAATTCATAATCCTGGGGTCTATTACGAAAAGTTTCACGCGATACACGCAGCTGCGTCCGTGCTTCGTTATGATTGTTTCCTATTACAAAGCACTTGCGTACCTATGCGATATTGCAAAGTGATTGCGTAAGTTTGACAGTTTTTCTCTAGCGTATTCGACATCATTCGTTCAATAGTCTTTGGGCTACGATAGCCAAATTGAAAATGTGTTAAATAGCCACAACCGACGAACTGCGGACGACTATCGTGACCAAGTGACTGCGTTACGCAATTGCGTATGTTATTTTCGTAATAGGCCCCCTGGTATGAAATGGGGGATTCGAATCTAGATGGATACAGTCGTTATTATTCCTGTATATTTCTATACAAATAGTGAATTAAGTCAAATTTCATGTTTTCAAGAGTTCATTATTGTATTTGAAATAAAATGCACTAGTTTCGTGCGATTCCTCGATTGCGCTTGCCCATTGAGTTTGCATGCAATTTCCCCGCTTTTCCAATATGTGTTTATGCTTTATCTCGTATTCCGTGCATAGTTGAATTTTTAAAACAATTTGTATTGGTGAGGGATTAGAAATGATATTACAATTTACAATTTTTTTATTTAAATAGACGGTTATAATCATAAAGGTGTTTTATTTTATCAACACTTAAAACATTATGATATAATGTTTTATGTTTTAGGCACATTGTGCCAAAAGACTGGCACACACAAGTCTAAAATGAACTGACTGAAAAAAAATGTGCATACTTCGATTCACTGTAAATACGTTGAATGTATATTACCTACATATTCAAATACGATAGATGATGAATATTGTCTTTTATTTCTCTCGTGACTCCCTCCAAGCTATAGGTCAAGCGGGTCCAGTGCGAATTGATGAAGGCTTACAGCAAAAACCGCATCAAAATCGGTCAATTAGTTTGGGAGCTACGCCTACGTTGCCTCAGACAGACACACACACACACGTCAAACTTATAACACCCTTCTTTTTCCGTCGGGGTTTAAAATGGAAGCATCTTTCATTTCCAAAGAATTTAAATAGCCCTTAATTTTTTTTATATTATTTTATTTTAACTCATCTGAAGGACGACCTTAGCAAAAGTTGCTTGAACTCAAAACTGTCTCATAAAAAGGCTTACTAACAGGATAACTATCAAATTAGTGTCCGTTATCCTCGAGACGGCTGTTTTAAGTAGCTCTTAATTCTAAAATCCTATTAACAACGCGATAAAACTACGTAGGGTTTCACTCTTACCGGCTTAGTGCACTAGGCATGGTATCGTCAGCTATCGTATGCTAATCTCTTATATAACGCTAGCATTTTATTATAATTCTTTGTTGATTGATAAAACTTGTTTTAGAGAGTCGACTAATCTGCGGGTTTAATTACGCAGAAAAAATACGTCTGTGACCAAACCGGTTCAGCACAGTTAACTATTAAGCAGAAGACTAAAGTTTTAAATAAGAAAAGTATGTTCAAATTACACATTGTAAGCAATTTTAATGGTCTGATGATTATTTTTCAAGTGTTATTTCTTCAAAAAGTTGAGATTTACGGTTAATCCCTAAGGTTAACTTAACTAGCTTAACTTAATTCCATTTAACAAGTCTGTATTCTCACTTAACTTTGTTGTGATTGTTTTTTTTTTTAATATTGAAATGCCGTTTCTTCAAACATATAACCACAATTGAACAACTGTCACCTAAACAAAATATTAAACCCATGATACAAGACATCGACTCACTCCATTTTAAACATAAAAGCCACGACATAAATTCTTATCACCATACTACAGAGTGCATGGGACCTCGCTCTTTAGACAGAACACCGTTAGCCAGTGCACTATAATTTGCAATGGAGAGACGACCTTGCGCGGCTAGGTTACATCACATCGGGTGCGCAGGCGCCGCGCCGCGGTCCGCTGCGCGGGAGTGCCGACGCCGACCCGCGCCGCTGCCTGCCCGCCCGTCGAACGCCGCAGATTATTAACAATACAACGGAAGATTAGCTGTTATTTATATCACATGTTAGGCATACTGGGTTGTAAACTATTTACGAGATATATTTTTTTATATTGACTACTAATTATTCTTTGTTTTGGCAATATTATCTATATTCGAAACGCTAACATACCTACCTAGTTTTTATATTGAGAGGTCGAATGACGAAAAATGAATTTACTGAAAATCTAAGCTACATAGGTACCCGAATGTTTTAAATGCGCTATTTTGTTAAATTTTCTGTATTGTGTAAGTGAAACTATAAAAGCGTCATCTTATAATTTTACTTGTTTGATGGCAATCGAATGTATCATATTTTTATTTAATTAAGTAAAAGTTGCTTACATATTCACGTTTATAATCGCGAATCTGTGAAATGGATAATTTTATGGATTACTTAATTATTTAATATTTATTTATGCTAACAAACTTTCCATTTTTATTTGTGTCTTTAAATAAACATGTTTCTATAAGACATTTCTAAGTATTCGCATTATGTTTAGTATACTTACATTGTAAGTACAGTCAAATTAAAGAGTGTCTTACTATTTACTCAATTGATCCAATCGGGTGCACCTGAGGTATACAATTTTTTTTTTGCGTACCACAACGTCAAATACTCATTCACACAGTCACATCAGTCCCAAAAAAGTTGGAATGCAGATTTTAGTACTCAGTTATGCGATTGATAGAAACATTATAGATAAAATATTTCTCGATAGAAAAAAATCGTAAAGTGACGTCATTAATTTCTAAATAACAAATAAAAATACAGGACAAACATTTTGATATGTTGTCAATTCTGTAGTTGTTCACTGATGTGCAACACTGCCAACCAATAACAAACCTGTAAAAACCCTACTAGCTCTCTAGATTTGTGATTGACAGTTCTTCAAAATGAAAAAATCATTAGTTCTTAATTAAAAACGACAATGTTGACAACAATTTCGATAATTTTAGTATGAAATTTTCTTCCAGCGTTTTACGGCCTCTTAATGACGATCCTTGGAATGAATCCGGCTTTGACATTGCGAATTAATGGGCCAGGAAATCTATTGATCTTGTGCGATGTTAACACAAGCGTAACGATAATGTTATTGTAACGATGACCGAATAATTAATTGAGATTAATACGCGTATCAAAACTGTTTGGGAAGAATATTGTTATGCAGGATGTCCCAAAACTTGGCCATACGGAGGGAAAGTACTGAAATTTTACTGAAAGAAGACTTCATTTTGTTTTTATAATAAATGATTTTTTTAAACCGCATACGATACGATAGAATACGAGATATTTTTTAATGTTACTTTTCATGGTCTGCCAGCTTTATTTTGTACGGACACAACCACTTAAACTTAATTGACGTCTTTGAGTACGGCCGTAAGAATAATAACACCTAGAACGATAGTTCTCTACAAAGCGCACTGTCAAAAGTGAGGCAACTATATATAAAACAGCCAAAATGGCCCCGTTTTCAGATTTTTATTTTCCATTATTACCTAATCATACCAAATAAGTACAAAACAGTTTCAATTTTCCTACAATTATTAGATTAGTGACTATATTATTAGATTTTAGTTACGATTAGGTAACGTATGAAGGATGTAAATCTGAAAACTAAGCCAATCTGGCTTAGTATTAGTTGCATCACTTTGCATACGAGGACACGACTTCTAGGTGTTATTATTCTAGTTTGTAGATAAACTAACTATGATTTTTGTAGCGAGAAAATTAGGGCGGCAGTTATGCAGCTTTACGATTTACTAAAACGCGAAACATTTACCGATTTTAACTAAAACCTGAAAAGCAATTAACATTTTTAAATATTTTGTACCTAAAAATTTAAATATTGATTTCAACTTTTCTTTTCAAAGTTCGACTGATTGCAATACGAACTTCAACTATTTTTAAAACATGCGCAATAAATGAATAAATGTAGGAGATTTTCAAAATGGTTTATCTTGAATAATTGTTGGCGTAGAATTGCATAATAATGACTCAGGGAACTTCTAGGTGGTTTTATTGTTAAATTGGTTTTATACAACATCCAATTATGGACTATCAGACGAAGCGGGGTCATTCATTATCTCGGGTTTAAGTGATGATAATGAAGGGCTTTACATCGTGAAATAATAAGAATTGGTAAATACCTTTGATAAATTAATCTTCAGTTTGACAAAAGTGATCCGAGTTTTTCATCATGTCAACAAGTCACAAAATCTGCTTAGCTATGATAAAATTCACAGATTTTGCAGTCCCCGCAAGAACCGGAGCATTGAAAATGAATACAAAAATTTACGAAAAACCAAATCAAATTCAAAATCCTATTAAATTTTTAAAGTTACCTAGGTAGTAAGTACCTATTTATTTTTAAGATTGTGACAGTCGTCTTCGCCTCGTGTCACAAAAGCGCCCTGGCTCGACGCGGCCGAAATATTTTCAAAATTCCAACGAATTCACTTCTCGTCTGCTTCTGCATCTTTTAACACTATTACCAAGACGATGGGTCAATAATCATAGAAGCTACTTCACTTTTTATGTACGGAAATACCCGTTTTTCTACAATTCTAAATCTAAAGAGACCACCTACAGCCCACAGGTCACAATTATTAACCGGTAACTAATACCCTAGGACCCTTTTTTATTTTTACTTAAGTCAGTTTTTTCCGAAATATTTACAATTTAGTAAACAAACACCCAAAAAACCCGAATTTCGCAAAATACCAAAAAAAGTTACTAGTAGATTTTCAGAATTCAAACGTTCACAAGTGAATAAAACTCGATAAATTCCTCAACTTTTGGTACTATTCCCATCTCGATCCTCCCAAAATCCTCAGAGATATGACCAAAAATACGTCTCAGGCGATTTGCATCTGATAACCGTTTTCAATGGCAAAACTTACAGAAAAATAGAGAAAAATTGCAATAACTTCTTACGCTAATTTGGTAGAAACCAATTCGTTTGTTATGTAATATTTTATTAATATTTTTCAAATAGTACATAACTTGTACATTTGCTTTTAAATTGCGTGTTTGAGTTACAAACATCCGAAATGTATATTTTTTACATAGAAAGAGCATTGTATTTAAATTCGTACCTACGTCTAACCTACGTATAAAATATTGTGTTGCACTATTTATATTAAAACAACCTAGGTTTTAAAAAACATACAAAAAATAATACTTATAATACCTAGCTTTATTTATTTTTTGAGAATTTCTCAATAAGCTATCGAATCTATTATTTACATACTCTTTTCTTTCTATGTTCACTTTCGTGGTCTAAAGTTCTCGTCAACATACTGTAAACAAAAAACAAACAATCCTAAATGAAAGACAACAATCTTTGTATCAATTTTATCGCTTCACTGATGCCCGCATCCTTTGTTCTTTGATAGCCAGCTAATAGTTCAATTGAGATTGATTCCTTCCCACCGGTATCGCCTTATACAACCAAGGCCACGTTTGCGGAAGAATGTAAATACTATGCAATTTTTCAATCACTTCTTTATTAGAAACTGCCCGTAAAAAACTATAAAAGCAATCTTTGATAACACTTTGACAAAAGTTCTGCTACTGCGAGCAAATAGATTGTAGTAACTGTGATGATTTAATGTCCCGCCGTTATTGAGGCAGCCCCTACTCACATGGCCATTCTACTAAAATTAACCTTAGTAGAATAGAATACCAATGTATGGGAATGACATAAGCTATAACGCTTAGCTCCTGTCATTCCTATACATTGTCATTCTATTCTACTAGCGTTAATTTTAGAAGAATGTCCATTTGTGTAGGCCCTCGGGACTTTCTTACGGGTGCATAAGGAGGATGGCCCATACATAACCCACCACGCAGGCCTAATGCGGATCGGTGGGTATTAACGACTGTAAATGCAGCCGGTGCCAACGACTTAACATGCTTTTCGAAGCACGGAGGAACTCGAGATAATAAAGTTTTGGCCACCCATCCTATGACCGACCCTTGCGAAAGTGCTTAACCTCCGCAATCGCAGGGCCAAGCGCTAAACTACTCCGCTATCGAGCTCCTCATATTGTGTCATCTCAAATACAGTTTTTATAAGGAATAAATTGTTTATTATTTTAAACAGTATATCACATAAAATAATTGAACACATATGTACGACGGGCATGGGACAGGCACAGATTCCTACCTACCTTATTTTTCATTAATAAAGTTACGTGTACTTCATTAACTTAAGAAGACTAAAGTCAGACCCGTTATCGTTAAATTATAAACTAAGTTCTCACGAATTTCCCTGAGGCTTACAGCCCAAGTATATTTAATTTAAGGCTAAGTTAAGACTGTGAAGATTCAATTAATTATTTTAAGGATCGCCCTGAATGATAATGAAGTCATTTAAAAGCCATAATAATCGTTATAATTTCACAAACCACTTTACTAATAGCCTTTTTTTTGTTTAGTCTATTATTTATTGCATATTTCAATCAACTACTTATCAAACAATATAGATAAAAAAACCTTCTGAATTTATGGTTAATAATTTTGCATTTTGAGAGTTAACAAGCCACGAGTGCGTAGGAAAAAAAATTGAAAAAATCTGTACCATCAGGAAGTAGCAATTTACACGATTTTAAATTTATTTTATCCGTACTGTTTAGTTTTTCGCCTATTTTAACCTATTTTTCATACCTTGACATATCGGGTACAGTACAAAATTGCGCTATCGAATGATTTTACGCGCGTTATTTTTTTCGATGGCTGTTCGTGCTAAGGGTACTGTACCTGTCACATAAAATCGACGTACTTATGCCGAGATAATTTATTCTGCATTTTACCGTTTTGACGCCTACCGCAATTTATGTGGTTTTGTCGATTAAATGTATAATAGTTCTCGGTATTATGTGACAGTACCTATTTGTGAATTAATATTCCTTTGTTATTGTTAGGTAAACAAGTTTCTCTGAATTTATTAATGATAGAAACTGAATGAGCAAACTAATAAAAAACTTCTGAAAACTTTAATACTTTTATTTATAAGTATACCTAAATTGTAAGAATGTTAAGCCCGCCGGTAACGGTCAATTGCAATTGACAATTTTTCCGCAAATGACGCTCATTGACGGAAAAATTTATCGTTTACGCGAGCAAATGAAGCGTTTGTCAATTTTTCCGCAATTGACAATCGCTTCATTTGCTCGCGTAAACGATCAATTTTTCCGTCAATGAGCGTCATTTGCGGAAAAATTGTCAATTGCAATTGATCGTTACCGGCGGGCTTTAATAATAACAGCTGTTTCTAAGCAGGAAGACTTAATTGTTATATTAGTAACAATTAATCTCATGAAAGGTTAAACTTTGACAAATGTGCCAAATTTCATCCAAATCCGTTCAGTAGTTTTTTCGTGATTGAGTAACAAACATACAATGAAACTTTCACATATAAAGTAGGAATTTTCAATTTTCTGAGGATTTCAAGCAACTTAAAGATTGTTGTTTTTATGTTTGTGACATTGAGTGTTGTGAACAATAGAAGTTGCTAGCAATTTTATGTCAGTCATGCATAATCTTAATAGCTATATAGAAGTATTGACGTAATACCGGCGTATTTTTTATAGTTAACGACAAAAACAACAGAGAACTAGGTAAATTTAAATACAATAAGTAGTATTGACTATCTTTAAGTACAATAAGTAAGTATTGACTATCTTTTTCTTCAAAATGATAGGAAACTTCCTTTCGTGGAAGATATATTTATGAAGGGAACAAGGCTAGAATGATGAGTATCCATTCTTAAGGTTAGTGAGATTAGCTGAATTGAAAATGTTAAAAATTGACAATCTCAGCATTTTAGCAGAGCAATATGTTTGTATTTTCTTTAAAAAAAAAAGTAGTGACTGACTCGCGAGACACAAAGATAAATCTCGTAGAATATTATAAGGTATTACCGTATACAAAAGAATTAACAGAGTTTTTGGACCCTCATCATTCTAGCCTTGTGAACTTTAATGTAATGTATGATAACCAAAAAGATTAATAAAATAAAGAAGTGAAACATATTCAGTAAAAAATAATCCCGACCTTTTTGATAAACTCAATATCCTGGGAGCAAATAAATCTTTCTTAACTCCGTACCGCACGGCCTGCTGAGTGCCTACATTATCTAGATTGATTGATCATACTATCATGCCCAATAAAAACATTTTTGAAAGGGAGGATACTAGAAGGATTTGTTTTATTTTAGCAATTTATAGGGATTTATCTAGGCACACTATTATATGGTTATTGAACAAAATAAAAAGTCCATTCTTTAACCATGCATCAACGATGTCATTGGTTTTATTGTGCTTTTATAGGGTTCCGTTCGTATGTTAGGTATAGGTATGTGCATAACAAAATAATTTGTTTAGTGAGTTACTGCTAGCGCCATCTGTGCTGTATAAAAGAAATCTTTTAGAAATAAATGTCAGTCGCAAGAATCTTATATTAATATGTCACTCGTTACAAAACCATACGTTCGTTTTATTAGGTTATGGGCCCAGCACGCTTCCACTGCGCCAGTCAAGTGAACAAGGAACCCTTATAGTTTCACCATGTCCGTCCGTCTGTCTGTCCGTCCGCGGCATAGCTCAGTGTCCCATTATTAATTGTATAAAGTGACTATGGAACCCTATACTGCGCATGGCATGGAAAAAAAGCACACCCTTTTTGAATGCCAATTGTTTTTCAATAATACAATTTAGCCTGGATCATTGTTACTACTCCCCCGCAACTTCTCTACTAAGTAGTAGTGAGTTAGACAGTGCCCTAACCGCATGAATCTTCATTAAGGCCCATATCGACTAGCCGGCCCTTATTCTCAGCGATTTATTACTTCGTTCATTGCCAACTAGCCTATCACGTAGTGAAGACCGTTTAAACGCGCCGTAAAGTGGAAGGGAATTGGCCCTTTATCTATTATACCTAACATTTTACCATGACCACCAAAAATTTTTTTGTCCTTACTGCTGGGACACAGGCCTTCCTTATGGGTGGATAAGGTAGATGTGCCATAACCCACCACGCGGGCCCAATGCGGACTGGTGGGTGTTGACAGCTGAAAATGCAACCGGGACCAACAGCTAAACGTACATACATTCCGAAGCACGGAGGAACTCGAGATAATTCTTCTGGGTGAAGGTACCCCTACGTCCTTTTCTTTACCCCTCACAATGTGTATGCAAAATTTCATGATGATCGGTTGTGAGTTAGGCCGTAGTCATAACAAATGAACAAAAAATAAACAAACTTACCACTTCATATTATAAAACAAAGTCCTCCGCAGCGTCTGTCTGTCGTCCTGTCTGTCTGTTCGCGATAAACTCAAAAAGTACTGAACGGATTTTCATGAGGTTTTCACTAAATGATAGAGTGATTTCTGAGGAAGGTTTACCTGTATAATAAGTTGAGGTTTTATGTAAATTAGTAGAAATATGACGATTATTGTTAAAAAGGTCGGCAAAAATTAAGCCGACTGGGAGCTTGCATTGTAAACGCTGCTTAAACCTTTTGAGCTATAACAAAATAATGTATGATGGAATTGTTAGTCTTTTATAGATCCACAAAAAAAGCCCGCGATGGTACATAGGTATCTATCTTTTAAGAATAGCTTACTATACCCATTATATCTTCTTAAAAATTGGTCAAGTAAATGCGGTATTTTGAAAGCTATTAGAAGGATACAGTATTAATCCTTATCAAATTAAATACAATAGTTACCTTAAAGCCTTTACACATTTGAATGGATATCTTAGGAGCTGCCGCAAAAAATTAACACGCGCGAAAATAAATCAAACGCGTTTATTACACCAATGACGGGACGGGACGAACGGGAGGGAAAAAGACTTTTGGAGCAAATGGAGGTGAGACTGTAAGGTATTCGTTTTCTTTTTGGGTGTTATTGGAAGGTCGCCTTTGGCAAAAAAGATGGAACCGAAGCGAAGCGAGGGCGGGTCGCTAGTGTATATTATAAGTTGTAGTAATAATGTAGTAAGGATTTACAGCTGTGGAAACTTATTATACTGACGTTGTTGGTGTTCGTGTAAATATTTATAGCTCTCTGACACATTATTTATGTTTGTGTAGAAAAGTGTTTTAAGCAACGTAATGAAAAACCTAGAAAACTTGTAATTTTATGTAATTTAAAAACATTGAAGACGATTATAATTATCACTGAAAATTCGTTCTTGAAGTTACATCTTGTTGTCTGTCGGTAAAAGAGAACTATGGCTGGAAAGAGATAACCAATGCCTCAAATCTCCATGTTTACTTAACATGTTATTTGGAACATTTTCTTGGTTTTAAAACACACAAAGCCAACTATTGAAACACAATTACGATTATTACGTAAACATTAGCAGAATCGAAGCACTAATGTTAACGTCAGAATCGTGGTTCAATGGTGTTTCAATGATAATGCTTTTTGAGACAGTTCTAGTTTCTTAAACCCAAAACCGAAACACATTGTGTTTCTTAAACCCAAAACGGAAACACAATTGTGTCTCAATTTTGAGTTTAAGAAACAAGAACTGTGTCAAAAAGCAATACCATTGAAACACCATTGAACCGAGATTTTGACGATAACATTAGCAGACTTGACCCCATCGTAAACCCAGTCGTAAATAAAGGTGACCTCAGTCTCAGTATAAACATTAAAATGTGTAGGTCCATAATAATATATCTACTATAATTTCAACCGAGGCTCGTAATAGGTCAGAGCAGAAAATATTTTATTAACTTTCGGAATACAAAGTTGTTAAAATCCACTTTTGGCTGCTTACGCAAGTTGTCTGACATTAAATGGAGAGTTCTTGAAATAAAACATACTTAATTATAAATTATATTATTCAGGTGAAGTGTAGCAGCAGTATTTAGACTATAGAGTGTGCAATTATTATGATTTATTTTGTACAAAATATTTTTTATAAGCACATACCTATTCAGTTTTTGTCGTTAATCAAAATTACAATAATAATAAATATTGTTTATTTACTCTTCACAAAGGTAAGAGCTAAAGCTTACAGATAAAACCTTTGTGAGAGACTGGAGTCCGTACTAGGATCCCCGAGGGGCCTGTATTACAGATCTCCAGGCTCCCACCCCATTTTAAAGAGACAAAATTTTTAAGCATTTATACCCATGTACAGTTATTATATTATTATAATAGAAGTATAATTATTGATTCATTATGAAATTATAAAATGCTGTATGTAGATGTGTGTGTGTGTTCGTTCGAGTGTGAGCAAGTGTATTTTTAAGTTTTAAATGTTAATATATTACGCAGTACCCGTATAATAAAATAGATTCGGTTTCATTATAGTCCATAGTTTGAAGCCAATTCTGGACTGTTTTTTAACCTGGTTTTTACAATAAAATTTATTTCACAGTTATTATCATTATCTTTTAGTATAATTATATTTTCATTTCAATCAGTAACGTAGCAGTCGTAAAAACACCAGACAGATAAAATAGATTGTCCATCAGCCATTTTTGATGTCCCCACTGCTGGGGCACAGGCCTTCCTTTTGGGTGGTAAGGAGGATGGGCCATAACCCACCACGCGGGCCCAATGTGGATTGGTGGGTGTTAACGACTGCAAATTCAGCCGGGACCAACGGCTTCACGTGCCTTCCGAAGCACGGAGGAGCTCAAGATAATAAATTTTTGGTCACCCATCCCATGACCGACCCTTGCGAACGTTGCTTAACTTCCGCAAACCACTGCGCCACCGAGCCACAGAATATATAATAGTACTCGAGCTCCTAAAATAGATTAGTTATATTATTTCTATACAAAATATTTACAGCTTTTGAAACAGCGTACAATTTATAAAACCTTCACTGTGCTATTACAAAATATTTTTAAACACCTGTTTAACTTAGACGCTGTTTAAATGTGATGCTGTAACTTTTCTGACAATATTGTTTGAAAGAAACAGCATCTCATTTAAACAGTGTCTAAGTTAAACAGGCGTTTCAAAATCTTTTGTAATAACACCGTCAAAGTTTATGAATAATACCTATCTAAAGAAAAGGGTACTATTTCATCTCAGGCTCTTTATAAAGTTGTGAATTCGCAAACTTTTAGCTTGTTTCGTAAGTGGCCTGACATTTTGACTTCAATCAAGCGACTTCGTGCTGAGGGCGGTGTTAACGTCTCTGATATTATGAACATGACACGACGTTAGGGCTTTGAGAACAGCGATTTGCGAGGCTGATAGGCAGCGGAGTGTTTAGGTACGGTCAGCAAACCAAAGTTGCTTCACACTTTAGTACTTTGTCATGGCAACTTTTTTGTGCGATGTACCAACAGTTTGAAATCAAAAAAGTTGCTATGACAAAGTACTAAAGTGTTAAGCTACTTTCGTTGCTGATTGTACATTGGATATAAAAATAAGTACTTATAAAAAGCAAAAGTGTTTACTACTATCTCTTTCTCTCGAGTCTCATTTACTCTCGCTGTGCGTACACCTTTTTTCGTTACGATCTTTTTTTGTCAAAGTTGACAGACATATTTTTTCCTTCAAAAAACCAGTAAGGTACCTTTTTACCATCGCCACTCTAAAAAGTGCGTTTAATTCAACGATAAGAGTGAATAATATGCTGTTTTATTCACCGAGTGAATAAAAATATTTTGAATTTGGAACAAGCGCGCATCGTATGAATTAGGTACAAAAAAAAATTAAAGGTGCTGAAAGTATGGAACTATTCCAATAAAGATAAAGTTCTACAATTAAATGTCAAAAAAAATCCCGCCAATTTTATTTAGGTTCTTTTTAGTGTCTTATCTTTGGGTTCTTTTCTAAAAAATATCCCACCAAATCAATTAGGTCCTTTTTAGTGTCTTATATTTGGGTTCTTTTTTATATATAGGGAGATTAGTTGTTCAGTTTTGCATCAGTCCATTTCATCAGTCTGGTACGATCTTCAGTCTGTAATAATTCAAAGTCTATACAAACTGATGAAGTGGACTGATGCCAGACTGATCATGTAGTTTCCCTCTTAGTTAGCGTGGTTGTTTTATGTCATTGGAAAACTTATAAATAGTTTCACTATTTTCTAATGTTTAAATATTACTGATTACCTACCTAAATAATAAAAATGTGATAACTATAAATACTATAGGCATACTAAGTACTATAAGTACTGCTATTTGTTTTCTCGCAGTCAATGGTAAAAAGTAGAGTACACAACTCGTGAAAAAAAAATTTCATCTCGGTCCTTTGTATCCCTCGCTTCGCTCAGGATTCTACTATTGAATCCCTCGCTACGCTCGGGATTCAACTCTAGAATCCTTCGCTGCTCTCGGGATCCAACTTAGTCCCTCGAACTAAATTCCCTCTTTTTTCACTTGTTGTATAATCTACTATTATATTTCTTGTATTCTTTATAAATAAAGCGGCAAAAGAAACTGTTCTTCGCATTTTCATCTCGTTGTTTTTACACAGAGGCTAACTTTATACATAGAGAAGAGTGAGTACCAACCAAAGATGTAAAGTTCACCATAAAGTTCATGCTATGGCCCAAGGGTCTGACATGCTTTGATAGAGCGAGATCGTCTTATTGAGATTCCTATAGGAGGAAATAGAGAATAGTGTCATGTTTTCTCTCTATCATCGACCGGACTTTTTTTCAAGGTCGGGTTATAGGCACAGTTCAACTAGGCAAAACAAACAAGTGGGGTTATTATCAAGAGTGCCAAAGAAATTAAAGGTTTTGTGGATTACTACCTAATTGATACCCAAGATTTATTATAAATCGAATGTGTAGTGTTTGTGTCTAGCATACAAAATGGTGGGGTGTTCGATATTTAGCTGCAAAAGCAACAATCAAAGAAAAGAAGCGGGTGTTACATTTCATGCGTAAGTACACTATTTTCTATCTTTTGATCACGTATTTCTTTCTCAAATCTCACAGGAACCAAGTTTCTGAGCTAAATCATTAGTTATATCATGAAATACCTGATAAATAGGAAAAATCTAAAAAATATTTCTAAAAATAACCTCGTAGACATTTGACATGCAAACCGGTAAAATTGCGTACATCTACGTAATAGTAGAAGTCAGCTTAGCTTTGACGTCCACTAAAATCAGTAGGTTTATAATTCGATTTCCGGATGCCTACTATATAGAAAATTTTCCCCAAAAATTACCCCATATTTCAGGGAATTTCAAGCGATTTGATTTTTCCAGATTTCCGACGGAAGATAAAACTCGTGAAAAATGTAAAGAAGCAACTGGAAAAAAGAATTGGGTGCCACACACGAATTTGTTCAAAACATTTTGAAAAAAATTGTTTCCGAAAAACAGAAAAACTAACGTTAATAAAAAAAGTTCTGTATTCCAACGTTTAATAAAGACTTTACCTGTTTTAATTTAAAGTTTATCTTTTTATTCCATTAACCACACAATCTCATATCAACTACCTGAGCGAACCCCAGCTAGTTTACTCTATGTATACTTATGTTACCGTTAAAGACTTGTACTATTATGTATTCTGTGGTTAAAGTACGGAATCCGTTAATATAATATAATCTGCAGATTAACTGGTCGAGTCAGGTAAAGTGCGAAATTTTTCTTAAAGTAGACGATTTCCGTGCTTTAACTAGTAATCTGCACATTAACGGTGCTACACCGTTAAGGGTACTTTTTCTGATCATGGCAACCCCATATATTGACGTCATAATATATATATCCCTTACACCCGGTCGCTCGGTAGCGCATCTACCCCTTTTAATATACTATATCTATGCTATAGCCTAACCAAGTGATTATTTCCTCTGTGGTTCTAACTACAAGAGTTCGTATTCTAACCTAAGACAAATGAGCTGTGAAAATATTTCGCTCTTGTTTTGTTTAACCGTCCACAGTTGTAACCATTGTGCGACCAAAACAAAGGACAGCAAACTTGTAAGCACTGTTGTGACTTCAAAATTTCGCAACTAAGCAAGATAATACTTGCTTCAATTTTTCGTTTTATGTTGTTATTATTAGGTATGTAAAAAAAGGAACTAACTAAGTAAGTAAAACTAATTTTGATAAAGCACAAAAAATACTTAATTGATGTTTTTGAGTGCGGCTCTTAAGGAAAACAAAAATTTTGTTAAAGTAAATAAGAAAAATAAGTAAGTAGGTATCTGATGATGACTTGTATCTAAAAATAGCTTGTCAATAAATACGTACCAAACATGGACATCAAAGTAAGGAATTTAACATTTTGAATATAGTAATTTAAAACCGATATAAAGATGTTAGGTAGGTAGTAATTTTTCAAAATATGTCTAAGTTTCCATAATGTTTTGGATTGTATTTTGTTTCTGTGCCTATTAAATAAATAAAATAAAATAAAAATAAAATACATAACCAAAACTTACAGTTTCATCGTGGGCTAGAAGTGTAGAAGTTTCACCTCCTATTATTAATTTTTATTTAGGTACCTGTAACAAAATAAAAAAGTGTTTAATACGTATTTACTCTGTGACCGAGGGTTTTGCAGACAAATTTCCACTAATATCGTAATAGCTTACATTGAAACAATTTGGCAAATAAAACTTTGTTTAGTAACTATGTTCTATAGTTAAATTGTAATAGGTAGGTACAATCTACAACCCACACCAAACAAAATTAATGTTCATCCCATAAAATTTAAACAGTCCAACCTTCGTAGTTTCCCCTCATCAGCGTCGTTTTAATGGCATCAAAGCACGCGAGCGCCTTATGTTCAATAGTTTATACTTTCATACTATTGAAGATTGCTTCTAAAAGTATCAAAGGTAGTAAGTTGTGGCCAGCACCCGTATTACAACCTCTTAAATCTTGTCAGTTTTCTGAATGGCTATCGATACGTCTCTTTTATTTGCTATACAACGAGGAAATGATGTAACTAACTACTTATAGCAATAAAATTCATAAAAACTAGCAAGTTTAAGAGGATTGTCAGGCAAGCGGTCTCCATACAAAAGGCCATAACGTTTCCCACTCTCTAAATCTTAACCTACAGCAATCAATTTTTGGTATGTTTTTGAAATGCCTAAAAACTAGGGCTGTACGTTTTGATTTTTAAATATCTATAATAGATTTCGAAATATTTGCATTTTAGTGATTTCATACAAAACACAGAAGTGCCAATATTTTCAAATCTACAATGAATATTTTAAAAATCAAAACGTACAGCCCTAGTTTTAAGGCATTTCAAAAACATACCAAAAATTAATTGCTGTAGGTTAAGGTTTAGAGGGTGGGGAACGTTATCGCCGTTTGTATGGAGAAAGTTTGCTTGACAATCCTCTTAAGAGGTTGTAATAACCCCCTGGGGTGAGGTAATTTCCAAGAGGTAAGCCTATGAGAATTAGCTTGTATAGATCCTTCGCCACTGGGTATCATAGCTAGATGCATTAGTAGTAGGTAAAACACCTCGTATTTATGTATTGTAATAAAATTGTAATATATAATATACCACTTATTTGAAAGTCAAATACAAAATAATATTTATTGAAACAAACTTAAAAATGAAGCTTTTTCAGATAGTGTATTTTCTTACCACCAATATAGGTACTAGCTGACAAGAGGTACTGGCGCAAGTAACTTATCAGCTTTACCAAAATAGAATTGACGATAATGTCTTGCGTTAGTAGATAATAGTGGTCGGTGTACGAGCTCAAAATCAATAGAAAACCGCAAATCGAAGTTCAAATAGCTAAATAAAGTAACAGTGTGTATAAATTCAACCAAAAAAACTCCTTGACTATTTTTAAGAGATTTTATTGAACTACTTCTTTTTACCTTACTATTTTATTTACGTAGATAGGTATGATTGTAATTACATTATTGACTCGTATGACTCGTATCATCCAAACAGCATGACAGAATTGAAGTTCGATGATGTTTTTAACTACATAATAAGTTTGGAATATAGTACGAGAGTTAAGTCGATTACAGCCTTAATACAGCTTCAATCTCATTTAAAACAGTGATTTCTCATACAGTTTCATTCAAAGTAATGATAGCTTAATGACATAGGTTATATTGGTCATTAGACATAGTTATAAAAACTGCAGGCGACCACGACTGCTAAATAAGGATGATTCGAAGATGATTGGAGACGTGTCAAGGTGTCAGCTTGTGTATTCACTTGTTTTAAAATCTATTTTTACTTCTTATTACAAATAATGGAATGTACAAGTATCATAGATTATTACTGTGTTGGCGCGAGTTATATCAGTACTAGCGGCAGCCCGCAATTTCGTCTGCGTGGAAAGTTTTTTGCTATCCCTCGGGAACAAAACTTTTTTCGGGATAAAAGGTGCCCTATGTCCTTTTCTATACCCATGACAAGGTTTACGTAAAATTTCATGATGATCATTTTGAGTTGAGTACCTAGTTTAGACGTGAGGCGTTACAAATAAACAAACTAGAAACGCATTTATAATATTAGTAAGGATTTTTACTTCTTATTTTGTAATGGAAAGTGTATCACTGTCAGTATATAAACATTAGAATGTGCTTATCTTTTAATTGGTACTGTAAACAATGTGATCAAATTGACATTAGACAGTGATCCGCTGCAACTTAGGGATTATATAGGACTGATCACCGACAATCAATTCAACGAATGCCATTTTATCGACCGCCATATCACCGAAGATCCGTTTCACCGACAGACTATTTTACCGATGGGTCATTTTACCGACAAGCCATTTCACCGACAAAAAATCAATATTTTCAAAAAGTCATTTGACGGAAAACTTATTTCACCGATAGTACATTTCTTCGAACGCCATTTTATCGAAAGGGAAATAAGTAATATCATTTAAAAAGTTTTATTTATAATGAAAAAATATTATTTTTTTGTTGGCGAAATGGCTTGTCGTTGAAATGGCTTGTTGGTGAAATGACCCATCCGTAAAATAACCTGTCGGTGAAATGGATCTTCGGTGAAATGGCGGTCGATAAAATGGCATTCGTTGAATTGATTGTCGGTGATCAGTCATAATCCACCCTGAAGTTAGTCACCTCAGTTGTATGTACCTATCGTATAAATATGTTACAATTTGTTATTGTTTGTGTAAGTCAATGTCTTGTTATTATTCAGAAAAAAAGCAAAAACTTTTTTTGTTTAATTTGCTCGATGTCACACAATAGATAGAACTTCATTAAGTTTCATTTGGGAATAAGTAACTACTTAATTTCAATTTGCCGAGTCCTGTAACTTGGTTTTATGACTTTTCTAACTTAGAAACTTTAACTGAGTAGTGTAAATGCTAATGCATTTCAGCTAAAGCTAATGTGGGTATGTCGGTGTTCTCACCGTCGACTTACTGTTTAAGTTACAACTCCCATTACGTATTTAACATCTTTTAGTTATTAAATTTAAAGCATTTTGCAGTGGCATGTGCATTTTGTAATTTTCGGGGAGTCCCTCGAGGGATTAAACTTGTCGCAACAAGCCGTGGACTTTAGCCACTCAATTTGCAGTTAGCAGTTTCAAAATGGGATGAGCTATGTACTTTACTCTTTTAATAAATTTTGATATTTTTACAGAATTTCAATAATGAAGCTTGTCAAAAGCTTTTGCGTACCTTGCTTTTATAAGGTTTAAACTTTACTTAGTTAAATGAACGAACAAATAGTATTTGGTACTTACCTAAAACTTTCTAGATTAAAGTTAGACCAATTACCTTAGTTCCAAAGTAATTGGATTGGTCAAACCATCTCTAACGTAAAAGTTTGCAAACTGCCATTCACAATCTACAACGAAATAATGAGATTAATGCAGTCTAAATTTACACCAGCTTTTAAATTCAATCCTGTCTACCAAATTTTATCCATCCAATATTGCGCAATTTAAAAATATCTTTTAACACTCTTAAGTGATTTTTATCGGCAAATGCAACCTTCGATCCCAACTTGTCGTAGCATTCATAATGGCGCAATGACAAGTACGGGGGCGGGCGGTGCGTAGGCGCACACAGTTGCACAAACCTGCACTTCAGACCTAAATTGACCTCTATGGCTTTACAAATAGAGCACAATACCTGCCGGTAGTAAGTACTAAATTTTACCGCATTCTCACAGCTTTAGTACCTCACACCGTGTGCGTTTTGCAATCTATTATTTACGTCAATGTTGTGTGGTGTGAACCGTTCTGTTTCCATTGATATTGAGCGCACGTTGTCACAGAATTATTGTTCCATAAGTTGTACTATAGCCAAATTAAAAAAAAAATACAGGAAAGCATATCAGGTGAAGTAAACATTTACTCAAAATTTTATCATGAAATCTCATAGGTACATTAGTAACTTCAATCCAATTTCTTCATAATCCATTTCAATCAAAATTAAAATGGAATTTAATTAGTAGTTTATGATACAAGGTTGGTAAGGAGGTTTTTAAAACGAGTTGACGCTTTATAAGCCCGAGCCGCAGGCGAGGGTTTATAATCGTCACGAGTTTTAAAAAACCTTAACAACCGTGTGCCATACTACGTTTTTCAATACATTTGCGAGAAAACATTATAGGTACTACTGAAATTGTAATCTATACATATAATAAAACTGTAAATTCTAAATATTTGTGCGCGAATGACGCAAAAACCGCTAAACGAATTTTGATGGATTTTTCACAATTTAGTAGATTGAGGTCCAACTTAAAATCTAAGCTATGTTTCATCAAATTCAGGTGGGTGGTGCCAGGGAAACAGCTTGAACTCTCCGTAGTACTAGCTTTCATACACTAAAGGGGTCATTTTAAACTGGTTGCAATATTTTTCTACTGTCCATGCGGATGAAGTCGCGGGCAGAAGCTAGTAGAAATTACATAAAACGTTCGTAAACAAAAACGCACGGCGCCGGCGTGCGGTAAAATCAACTTTCCGCACGCTGTACTAATCCGTAAACAAAAACGCACGGCGTGCGGTAAAATCAACTTTCCGCACGCTCGACTGTCATCGTAAACTTACATTTTCGAGCAACTGTATTGAAAAATATATTACTGTATGCAAACGTAAAAGAAGGCTTACTTAAACTCCAATAAACAACAACCTCACCTAAATTAAATTCTAAATAGAAACACGTAAAATCGAATGAACACACGTATGTTCAGGATAACATTGTGCAATTTCCCATATAAAATAACAACTTAAGTCTTGAACTAATATCAGAGGCCAGATCAAGTGGGTTAGCTAAGTAAACAAAACTGAAATTGTTAGTTTAGAGGCAAATCCATTAATATCCACTTTGAAATATCTCGTCTGCGGCTTGTTGGATTACAGTCGCACAAATAATGTATGTTTCATCCATAAAGTTAATAGGTTTCAACTAAATAATCAAAGGTATTCTAAGTAGGTCACAGGTCATGAAAAAAATAATCTTTGCAAGTACACAGAAATGCTTATGGCTTCTCCAGACGCGCGCATCGCGCTCGAAGCCGCGGCGAACCTTCCGCGAAGCGTGAGTGTGGGAGTGGTACCGATTCGCATAATATATTCTTCGCGGCCTCGCGTCGCGCTCGCGCCTTGTTCCCGTAAATTGACAGTTTTTTGTCCCGCGACAAAGGGATCGCTACGCTAGCCGCGAACTTGGCGCGAAAGCGATTATACAGGGTTATTTGTAAAACACCAACAACCTCGCAGGAGTAGATTACTAACATCATATACAACAACATTTTTTTTTAACATTTTCATATACACAAAAAAATCGACTCTCCATACAAATGTCCCGAACAGCTGATCGGGTTTTGTATGGAAAGTCGATACTTTGTTGTCTGTTTTCGGGAAAGTCGTAGAACAAATAAATGTTGTTCTAATATGATGTTAGTAATCCACTCCTGCGAGGTTGTTGGTGTTTTACAAATAACCCTGTAACATATAGATTAAACATTCGCACTGTGTTCTCGTGAAGGCGAGTTTTAAAAAATCACTTAACTTTATAAGCTGAGAGTTTCTATTTATGTATTTAGAGCAATTTTCGTGTATTTATAATTATGTTTGATTAATTTACTTTTATATCAGCATAAAATTGCTGATGCGTAAAGTAACCCCGCACTAGCTACAGCATTTTTAACGTCCATCTTTGTTGAGTGCGCGAACTATAGGTAGGTAATAGGTACTGTGAACCTGGCGCGAACCTCAGCGAATGAAGAACTGTTACTGTGGGGCAGTTTTGCCGTGATTCGCATGCGAACCGCGACGCGATTTCACGTCGTGATTCGTGCGCGAGTCTAGAAAGGCCTTTAGAGTCGTGATCGGTGCCAAACTTTTGGTCGGCGCAAAACAAAAACTAAACAACTACACAGAAAGAAGTTTTAATTCATAAACGGCTATCGACCAATCGCATTTCAAATCAGTTCGTAAATAACTTGCAGTTGAATAGGCAAAGGCTCCGGTACAGGAAGCCGCGCGCGCTTGACTGGCGACAGCAGTGAGCCGAGCGTAGGTGGGTGCCACGGTCACTGGCCACGTGCATTATTATACCGCATTCTATTTTTTTGGTTAGTATGTGCACTTAACGCCGTGTATCGACATGGCGAGGCTGGCTCCCGAGCCATCGTGATCTTTGCCGTGTGCACTGCTCAATGCAAGTATGACAACCATACTAAACAATGTATAGGTACTATAAAAACACGACTCGCACAGATCAATTCAAGTCCGAGAATTGATCTGGTGCGAGTCGTGTTTTTTCTAGACTATATTGTTTTGTATTGTATAAAAATATCATTGTGAATGCAATAATCTCAAATTAAAAAATATGACAGCCCGCTTTGTGATGTCAATACACCAAATACCACCTAAAAATGCGTAAAAGTATTGGTAAATCAATAAATAAATATAAACTAGTGGCTCTGTAGAGTTCTTGTACCTAGACCTCGCATATCTGACATTTTCGAACATTTTTTGAAATGGCTGAGTGAAATATGATTTTCCCCATACCTATCTCCGCTATTTTGAAAATTTCGAAATAGTGAATCGACAAATAATTCTATATAATTATAGAACTTGTTCAGTCACGAAAATCGGCTGAGAAATGGGACCTAGAGGAGAACAAACGGACAGCCGGACGGACGGACATACGAAAACATTTTTGCCCAAACTGAAACGGAGACGCTTCGCGCTCGCTCAGTCAATTATTAATCAATATAACTCTTTCGGAACTTTTGGAAGCTCAAAATGCGTGTACAGCGCTTCGAAAGAGCGTCGAGCGAACGTAACCAAACAAATGAAGATCGTTTTTATGGAGAAATAAAATATTGGCGAAGATGTTGTTTATCCCGCAAGTACGCAACCTTGCCCTTGACGTTGGAACATCAAACTACTTATTTATGACTTCATATCAAATCACATCATCCGATACGACGTAGTAATAAAAAGTGACGTGTTTCCCCGTTTTCTAACCATATACCGGCTTCTGTATTATATTTCCTTCTACCAAGGTTACTTTAAAACAGTTAGTATGCTCTATTGTTTTGTGTCCTAGGACAATCTGTAAACAAAAGAAGCACCTGTGCACACCGACGCCCACTCTCGCTGATATCGTTGGTATCGCTTACACTAACGGTTCTCGGTACACAAAGGAATTTGCAAGATCTTGCTTTGGAAGTGAATAGAAGACTGAAATAAATTGTATTTGCTTAGCAACAATTAGAAGAAATTTCATGTAAAAGTTGTGTTTTGTATTTCAACTTTTCTTTGAAAAATAGACTTTTGTCATTAATATTATTTTACTTAACTTATTCGTATAAATAACGTCCCTGTTTACGTATAACTGATTGTAAAGTAGTGTCAAGTGTTTTGTTTACGTCACTCAAATCAAACGTCACTTTTAATTAAGTAATTCAATGGAAAGAAATAAAATAAAACCCGTATTTATAAACCTAACTTACACCTTGCTTGTTTTATAACCGCACTAAACCGCACCCAGTCAGAAATGCTAACTCAAGATAATCTTTATTTATATGACTACAACAAAGTCAATACCATCAATACACACACAGCTACATAGTAAATGGTCACTGACTCCGTAAGTAATAGCACAGAATACGAAATAGTAGATACTAAACGTGTAATAGTCTCTTTTAATAAAACGATGAAAGTTAATAATATACTGTTCACCTGTTTTTATCATTGAACAAATTATACACCGACGACGGTTACAATAAACTGTTTTACAAATGTAGATTACAAGTAAAAGTGTGCAATACCTGTTCAAAATTAAATTTTATATCGATAGAAATAAGGCTCAATATAAATATATAAAACCTGTGTTATTAAGTTTGAGTAGAAAGTATTTTGTCAACATTAATTATGTAGGAGGTAACTCAATCAGTATCAAGGAAATAACGAAGCTCTGCCTATTACATTTACTTCCTTTAATAGTTGTTTTACTTACAAAATCTTCAAATGAAAGAATAGTTACAGCCGTTATACGTAAATTAATCTACTAACAAGTATCATTTTACAAGTAACTAACCGAGGCGAGGCATTGAAAAATGCAAGGGTCTTACAATTTTTTTGCTATATTATAGTGAGTCATAATATCGTAGCTCTCTTTAGTATTTTTAATAACTTTTGACAACCCACGTCCTCAAAATGATCCCTAACTTATGTAAATAAAAAAAAACTTTGGTAAATAGCAGACATAGACCAAAACATAAACAACTATTTGACACGTTGACGGGCGGCACGCATCTACGCATCGCGCCGTCAATCTGGGAAGAATGACAAAGAAATGGTATTTTCATTTCGGCTACATATTTTTTTTCACACTATCCATTACGGGGAAAAAATCTGGAACGGGTGGTTGGAAAATATAGACGATTCCAAAAGGGCTTATAACTTAAGTTTTTTTTAAATAAAGATATTTTGACTTTGACTATCTTAATGGTACTAAGGATACAAGGTTGTATTACATACTTGTACCATCAATGAAACAATGACGAATGAATGAGATACGTTTTTTACTAGTAACCCCTTTATGTCAGTGGTACCACTGACATAAAGGGGTTACTAGTAAAAATCTAGTACTTACATCGACCAGCGTCCCTATTTCCATACTAATATTTCATATTTTTCAAGAAAATTGTCATTAGTATACGATAGAAAAGCGATTCTCAAGCTCAAATCTTTATACCGGATAACCGGAACAACATGAAAACGGAAAAGTTAAAATGATTTGTGTTTTCCCGACTTGGAATATTCACAAACAACAAAAAAATAAATTCAGCTTTTTGCGATTTTAAAACGATTTTTCATCAACAAGTATAAATGATGACTTTTTTGTAGGTATTCCTCACATTGCTGAAATAACGTATAGTGAAAGTCGAAAGTCGCAGGTTTGATTGCCACCTGAGCAAACGACAACGAGCTTCATCTAGTATAAGGATTTTTTTTTTAATAGCATTTCGAATGCAAATTAACCATTATTAGGGTTCCGTACCAAAATGGTAAAAAGGAACCCTTATGGTGTGACTAAGTCCGTCTGTCTGTCTGTCTGTCTGTCACAGCTGGATATCTCGAGAACTACTAATGGTATCAACTTGAAATTTGGAATAGTTAAAGATGACCTTTGTCCAACTATTTTTTAAATAATATCTTCCCTTTTTTAATCAATGATATTTTCTTAAGTGTCCCAAAAATATTAAAATGATAAGAATTCTACGCAGTAGATTGGCCATTAATAATGATTTATCTCGAAGGACTCAAAGTGACCTTTATACAAGCGACGCAGTAGCAGCATTCAATGTCAAACCTTGTTTTATTGCGAACATCCATCATACTGCCCAATACTACTTCAATTCAATAAGATAAAACTAAAGCTTTGCAATAGAAAACATTTTTTCAGATTCGAGCGCCTTTTTTATTCCCTCCCGAGTGATTAGAGACTTCACTTCACTTCACTTCACTTTCACTTTAGAGTTTATTTCTGAAATAAGATTCGAATTTTAATAAGACAAAATAACATAATACTTAATTATAGTTTATTTAAATGGCTTATCGCACATGTTTTTTATTCGGTGAAGGATTATTTGAACCACAATCATTGCGAATCATGTTAAGTATATTTTATAAGGTAAAATTTTCTTGTAGCAGGTTATTTTGTATTAGAAAATTAAGTACGTACTTACTGCGCTGCGCAAATTGCAAATAGCCTGGGTGTATATATCTCTTTTTGCTTCTTTATTTTATTGTATCTCACTTGACATAATGTATAAATTAATAATTCAGAATTGACATGTTAACAAACTTTTCTTTTTAAAACTTTTCATTAGTTTTCTAAAATGGACGCCACGCCACTTCACAGATAACTATTGACATTGACATCTATCATTTGACATTTTTAAACCCTTTTTTATGGCGAAAGGAATAAAGTCATAAAGCCTTTGTATTTATGATTGCCTTTATTGTTTTGTTTTTATTTGGTTACTTTTTTATGACTTATTGTAATTTAAAATGGATAATTGCACCCAATAATATATAAATTCATTTTAATAATTATATCCTATTAATTTGCATGCTAATTTTGTTGGCTGAATGGGAGGAAATGTAACTAATTAAGACCTAAAAATTGTGTAAGTACCCCAATCATATGCAAATAAAATTATTTCTATTTCTTTTCATTAAGTAATGTTCCCGCTCTAGCAAATAACCTACTATTCAACAACTACCTATATAATGTAAGAATGAAATTAATTCGTCGCTCTTCAATTTGTACACGTCCATTGTTTTCAGTAGGTAAATTATTTAAACAAGTCGAAATCCAAACAACAACAAACTGACTACAGAATGACATTCCTCGCGTAACACACGCTCAATCAAGCAATGATGCTTATATGTATATGAAATCTCCAACTACAGTTTTGCATACGAACAAAATTTTTATTATGGACCTTATAGCTCAGAGCTTAAGGTGAAACTTATTTTGTTCGCTTCCGTTGTAAGGGGATGTGGAGCGTGCGAAAATGTGCCATTTGGTGGAACAATGATGTGGACAGATGAATATTGCCCGAGTACAATAGTAACACGAATATTATCTGGTTTGATCGCTATCTGACGGCTATAAAAGTAATAAAGAATGTGTTACGTTTTACTTACTTTGAAGTTTGTTGATGTAACTCACACATGAATTACGGAGATTTAGACATGCGTTTTTCATGTACTTATTAATAAGAAGTCATATCATGTAAATTGAGCAAATCAGACTTTTGGGAGTTTCACACCGTACTTACATTTGAGAACAACTCAATTCTAATAGTGTAAATTATATAGCATAAATTTAAATAACAAGCTGGGTGTTTGCATGATTTAATTCCAACCTTCAGGCAAGCCCTAGCCATGCTTTCTGTACTCAAAAGGCAGAGGAATCTAGCGTATATATCGGCTTTTGTGTTACGGTAATAACCGGCGTCTCCACTATATTCACATGTTAACCGACGTTACCGAGCAATTATATTTTTTTTTGACAGAGTTGTGTTCTCACTATCCGTACATCGAAACGATGTTTATTTAACATTGTTAATTGCGAGATTGTTGTTTAACATTGTTAATTTCCTTTCCGCCACACTCTGTTTCGATACAACTATTTAAAACCATAAGGATTTTGGCTGATTCACAAATCGTCCACCAGTCGGTGCACTACCGCTAAGTTTGCGCTAGTGTAGATGTACCTGTCATTTTGTTGTTTGCTATGTGTTTACTATGAATTTTTTTATGTTGGAAGCGAATTTTCGAAAAAATATTTTTTTTCCATTTTGGTTTTCTTTAATCATTAACTCCCGGAAACGAGTAAGTCACAACACCGGCTTCAAACGCAGGCACAGTCTTTTACAACATTCGACCAAAAAAAGTAGTTTCTGTAGGTACTCAAATTTCAGTTGGCCTTAAAAAGTGTTTTGATCACAGCAAGAAATAGGATCATTTGGCAATAAATAATATTTCGACTTGATTTATCGTTTTTCCGTACAAAATGTATGGGAAAAGTTTTTGGCGATTTCTATCGTTTTTAGTACTCATAACTTAAATGGCCCCATAGAGTCTTTTGATCCCCACATGAAATAGGATCGATTGGCATAAAAACATTTTTTTTGGTATTTTAGCATTTTTTGCTAACGGTAACTTTTTTCCAAAATCTGCGAATGCAGTTCAGAATATCTTCAAAAGTTATGGAAGGTCTCCTAGGAACGTTTTCCTATAACTATAACGGTTAAGGTACTTTTATAACCTTAATGTACCGTCTCAAAAATCCACCCTGTATAACATTAACCAATATAATACGAACCATATTGTTAATACTACACCTATACATACATTATAGTTTATAGGCTGCGTTCATAGACCTAACTTAATTAGTAAACCTCCTCAAAGTGAAGGTTAGAAATATCAATATGCAACAAAGGAGTAAAAAATTCACAGATTTTACAGTCCCCGCAAGAATCGGAGCATTAAAAATGAACCCAAAAATTTACGAAAACCCAAAATCAAAACAAATACAAAATCCCATTATATTTTTAAAGTTACCTAGGTACCTAGTACCTTTTTATCTTTAGTATCACAAAAGCGCCTGCTGACTGCCTCGACGCGGCTGAAATATTACCTTCTTGTCTGCTTCAACATCTATTAAACACTATTACCATGACGATTGGGCAATAATCATAGAAACTACATCACTTTTTATGTACGGAAACACCCGTTTTTCTACAATTCCAAATCTAAAGAGACCACCTTACAGGTCACAATTATTAACCGATTTTCAAAAGTTTTTAGTCATTTTGCAGCCAAACTAATACTTACACTAGGACCAATTTTTTCTTTTTTCTTAAGTCGGTATTTGCATCTGATATCCATTTTTAACCGACTTCATCAAAAGGAGGAGGTTCTCAATTCGATTGTATGTTTTTTTTTTATCGTTGTTCGCGCGTATCTTCGACATTTATGGACCGATTTAGATAATTCTTTTTTTGTTCGATTGAGTTTTCTTTCAAATCGGTTCCGTAGTTTACAAGTAATCCTGAAAATACTATGATATTAAATCAACTAACTTGACAATTTTGTTATTTATGAACCGAATTAGATGATTTTTTTTGTTGGGGAAGGGATATACCTTTGTGTAGTCTTTTTAACAGACTTCAAAAAAGGAGGTATTCAGTTTGTATGTATGTATGTTTCTCCGCGATTATCTCACGTTTGGCTGAGCCGATTTCCAATGGTAAAATCAGACATTTCCCATCCGAACTGAAAATTAGCGCCTCTCTCTTTAAAATAACTCTTTCAGATTCGACAATGCTAAATACACAGATCAAAATCATATACCCTCGGTTTTGGCTTCGCCGTAGTCGGGTAAAAATTAGTAAGTACAAAGATATTTTCAAAGTTCTAAAAGTTTTTTTATGCTCCGCTAAAACCTAAATACAATTTTCAGAATAACATAGCTGTACGTTTATTTTACCTTATCATAATCAGCGTTAAGTTAAGTAACGTAATTTCCCCACGACATTATTTAATTTGTAAGCGAGGTCTCTGCAACCCGACAGACATTTCCCGTCTCGATCAGAATTTCATACGGAGAAAAACTGATTTGGAAACAATTTCTCACATGGCAGAATTTTGCTGATAAAGACGTCTTGATATTTTATTTCTTAAATTTTTGTACACGTACCTACAAATATTTTTGTTCAAAATAAACAATTACAATGAAGTATATTTCTCTCTACTTTGCGTCGGAAAAACTGAAATGAGAATGATTTTCACAGGAGCCAAAACGATACTTTTTTGAATTGTAAGTAGTTTATTTGAAAAAAGCTACATACAAGAAAATATTGGCATTACCAAAAGAACATGGATGTTATTAATTTTCTTAAATTACATGTTTTGACATCCAGTGCTCAAGGAACATAACAATAAAACTAAGCTACAAAATATTACCACCTTCCTTTTGTATATACCGCTTGTCATAAATATTTCTACGCAATTATGCAAAATATTATTCAAATAAGTATATTACAATTCATCTACTTTACACACGTGTCAAGCTGATTACTATATGCGTATCAAAACTCAACTTTATACGTTGTGCTAACTAATATTACGTTTTCCGAACATAAAAACACGGAACGCGAGGTAAGGTCACGACACGACATTTTTATTTTTTCAAATGTCAAAATGCCGACAGCACTAGATTGATCACAAAATAAATAATCAACATTAAAGTTTATTAGAATGAGATCCGTTTCATTTAAATGTAAATCAGTTATCAAGCGAATACGAATATACTTAATAAATTGATTAATTATTCCGTTAAGCTTCTGCGTGCTTAGTTTATATTTGTCAATAGCACAGTTTTAACATCGGTAGTGAATTAAAAATTACAAATTCAACTCTAACATCAATATCGTGCATTCTATTTAAAAGTAAGTATTAGTCATTGTACAATAAAATACTGCGGTATTAATTAAATAATGATTTGTAACACTTTTGGAAGCTTCTCAGTTAGATGAGCTTTAATATAGTTAAAAAAATCGTGTACAAACCCGTATTTTTGTAAATATTTTCAATAAAGTGATTCGTCGAACTTACACTTTCATATAAGTAAAATTTGCGCATCAGTTCCATTAGATTTTATTATAGAAAGTAACCATACCAGTGCACGCCATCATACTAACAATTATTTTCATATTCATAGGTAAAGTTAAAACAGGACTTTATTTGAGTTGAAACAGAACATAAAATCGAATGCAGATGTATTGAAAGCAGCATTATTACTATGTGCATAATATGCGTATGCGTTTATACATTTCTACTCGAAGTCAGTGCGGTTACTTTGATATGAAGCGGTTATACCAACTGTTGGTAAGATTTATTACTGCCGATTAATATTTATTACTTACTCACTGCAATAATCTTTGTATATGGACGTGATTTACGAACAATTAGGAAATATTTAGGCACATAATAGGGTTCTTCATATAAACCAATATAATTAAGTATGATGCAGTCGTCATGGCCGAAACTAGTCACAGTATTGATACTTACAACAAAATAAAAACGATTTCTTATAATTTATTTTGAACAAAATCAGAAATATATAACGTCACCTTTATTTATTACTTTATCGGATAATAATAGTTACCACATGAGTAAATAAATACAATGAGTAGATAATGATAAAGACATTAATGACACATTGTCTCAACTTTCTTGTCAACGGTTCCATAAAGACCCCGAGAATGGGAGCAAAGTCTTTTAAATTTTTTAACCACTTCTGTGGTCTAGTGGTTCTTCCACGGTGTAAAACGCAGAGGTCCCGGGTTCGATTCCCATTTCTACTCCGGTAGGTGGTAGAGCTTATTTCATGTCCGCCTGGCTAGCCACCACCATCAGCTTACCTAAGCCTGACGACAGTTTAAAAATTGTTGTGTTCCTCAGTGGTGAGGATTCCGACTGTGCGCTTACAGTTTCGGCCTTATCGTCACTTAACATCAGGTTAGGTGAAGGCCAAGCACTATGCCGTTGTGGAAAAAAATCAAAGTCAAAATATGGGTAACAACCTACTTGCTTTATTCAAATAAAATAAAAAAATACGATAAGCCAAGTTAAATAACTTCATACAAGACTCTTAATAAGATATTTCAAGAATTGTTACACTTTTAACAACACTATAAATACTTACAAAATGCTATTAACATAATTACATAATTATTCTACCTAGATGTATATATACAAAGAAACTAAAGGTTCAGAGTATTCTTACATTACAAAATCATACTCTTAAGTTGTTTCATAACTTTTGCTTTTAACGGACCGTAACTGGTTCTTTCAGACTATTATCCGAAAATAAAAGAACTAAGTACCCACGTAATTATTTTTACGATTTACGACATAATAACATGGTAGTGTCTGGTCACTTGTAAAGCCGGAAGAGAGTGCAAGTGACTCTGCTTTAACAAAAAGTATGTGTAAAGGTATGAAATCATCTTTTTCATTGTTTATCTGGTTTCAACTTATTTATTTATTTAATCTTTATTGCTTAAAATAAACAGCAAATGGCGGACTTAATGCCCAAGGGCATTCTCTACCAGTCAACAAGAGAACTAAAAACTTAAGTGTAGTTAAACCTATCATTTTATTCATAGTTACTTTAACTGTTGTTTATATTAGCTTATTATTCTTACGAAGCTAAAAGGTTTCGCGTCACTCAAATCATAACGCAAACCTCATCGATTTCAATAAGTTGATATAAGTAGTTGAATAAGATAACACTTCGCGTTGCCGATCGGCGTTGAAACCGTATAACGTATGATTAATGACGATATGTAACACGTTTACACCGACCAAAACCTGCGCCTGCGCCCGGCTCGGCTCTAATTCTGTAGCCCGTCGCGTCTATCGATGGATCGACTTTCAATCAACTATTGATCAGGCAAAACCATAAAAATACGTCTATTGACGACATGTGCCGTCGTCGATCTGGAAAAACGCTTATGACTGATAATAATATCATATTCGTCCTTCGTAACTATAAAATATATGGTTCAATTCAAGGTGTTTTACAGTGTAAATTTTATAATTCTCAATTTGAATATTTTTTTTACAACAATTGTTATTATTCTCTAGAATCCAATATAATTTTATGTCTGAAGCAATATAAACGGGCTCGAAAACATTCTATAACTATCGCTCCCGTGACGTGCATTCGATGAGACTCATGGTCTGGTTGAGTCATTTCAGAATCCAGCGCACGTTCTGTGAAACGGCCAGCAAGTGGGTCAGACGCAACAATTTTCACAAATCGGGATAAAGTAGGTACTGTTTTATGTGTAAAACTTAAACTGCTGAAATTGGTGATAAAAATTGTGAAAGACTTCGTTCGCGGATATTAGAAAAAGAACCCCAACCCCTTTGACCTGGACAAGTATCCTATGTTTGAATCCAGGATATAAACTATCTGTGTGCCAAATTTCATCCAAATCCGTTTAGCCGTTTTTGCGTGATTGAGAAACAAACACCCAAAAATTTGGTTTAACAACTGATAGATGTTGTAAAACTCCCAAATAGTTAGCAAAATTTTGTCTTACAACATTACAAGTAGGTCTCCTAAGGCTTGCAAAAATGAAAAGTTAATTATTTATTCAATTTTTTGTAGTTTTTCTCGAACTCACAATGGCTGGCAAGTTCATTAATTTATTACAAAACACAGCATAACTATTCCCAGGGTATACTTTGTTTATTAACCATACTAATTTATGAATAATAAAATAACTTAAACATTATGAATGCAAAAAATAATCAAAGTTGTGGTACTTATTTACCCAAATGAAACGAAAAAAATATAAAATAGTGCGGCATCTCGTACGCAATGGACACTGAAACCGCACATAAAATGTTTTTGAATTACGACCTATTGTACAGACATCTTGAATTGTCGGTATTTATTAAGGTTATTATGGGCAATACCGAAATACAAAATAGTGAAGTAAAACTTCACTATTGCGCCCCCCCTGCCGAACTTTTCTCGACATTTCTTTTTTCTTTCACAATATTTTTATCCGTTTTAAAAGGTTTAGTTCGTAAGAGCTGGCACGCACCAGCAACTTTTGTCTCCACAACTAATTTGTCTCTCACATCAAATCTGCGGGTTTGTATGAAAGTGCGCGCACGTAGCGACGCGACAGCCGGCAGACTATTTTCATACAAACCATGTCAGAGACAAATTAGTTGCGGAGACAAAAGGTTGCTCGTGGGCGTGGGCGTTATGTCTAAATATTATTAAACAAATATAAAAAATCGTCCTAAAAGTGTGACAGACAAATGAATGAAAAACATTTTCAACGTGGCAGTATAATCACAGAATAGATAATAGTACTAGCGTACAGAAGTTGCACTCCGCAAAATCGTTTAAATAAATTGCGACTCTTGCTCCGACACAATAAAGTGCAATTCAGGTCGCACAGAGCGTTGAAGGCTGAAAGGGAGCGCCCTTCACTCCAAAACATGCACTTAGTAGTTGCCTCTCTTTCTATCGCGTAGGTCTTATCTATTCTGATGTATGAAATTCGTCCTCTCAGAGGACGCCGAGCGCTTCATACTCGCGCGCGGAGTGACAGAGCCCTGGTATAATACGCTATCAAACGGATAAAACCTATCTATCAGCCCATAAAACCTTAAAATTATCAGTCCATTTGCAAATATTCTTTTTCTAACAGCTAATCAAAACTTAATTTATTTTTAATCATGCCAAAGCAAACGACGATCGTAATCAGCTTCCTCATTAAGTTTGACATCTCGCATCGTATCGTATCACTTTCTCAATAGAGCTCAAAATGGAAAGATCTAATAGTTGGAATAATTATTTCATTCGATATTAAGAGCTAAGCCTGTCATGGCGTGACGGGGCGTTTAGGAACTTATGCAAGGAATGGCATATCGTGTGAAAGTGAAAGCTCGCAAGCTTATATCGATACAATGGGATGTTCGCTAGAACGCAAAATTTTGGACACAATGCCTTGTAAGTACATGGTGAGTAAACTTCGTTCTCACTTTCTGCCATTACGAAGTACGTAAAACACACTTAAATAATGGGGAAATCAGTTAACTAATTCCTGAAAATTTGGACATTATTTGAACTTTTTAATATACTTACTGTTGAAAACATTGTAATTTGTGTAGTTCTAAAAAATAAAAATGTTATCTAAATACATCCTAATACTTATTGGTAACACTCGTCAAAAATAAAATTATAATGTAAAAATCAATGTAATATAAAATAGTTCTCAAGGTGGTAGATACTTGATACGAGCTCTTACTAATAACAATAATAACGTTATCTTTTATAGCTTTAATTTCTGGTAAAAAATGCAATTAAATGAATAACAACACCGCTATCAGAAAGTTTGATAACAACATGAATTGTATATTAAATGGGACACTGATACTGCACGCTATCTGATGGCACAGACTGAGCTGATGGGGACATAGATTTATTGGTATTGAAAGTAGAGGAAAATATTTACGAGGAAAAATCTATAGCTATTTGTGTAGTACCTACCACTATATGGTTTACAGGGGACATGTAATTAAAAACTATTTAAAACAAAAGCTAAATCACAACCGATCATTGCAAATGAGTGCAAATCTATCTTGCGATGAGAAAAACCGATGGATATTGTGAAAAACTTGAAAAAATATTAAACTTTATGTTTTACGTCATACAAAGACGTCAGCTGAAACTTGTAGTCAAAACAAAAAGGATAATATAAAAAAACAATGCTAAAGCTAACCTAAGTACTTTAATTTTATATGAGAAAAAAATCTATAGATTTTTTGCAAATGAAGAGTTTCTTAATTGTTTGCTTGATCCATACATACTCATAACAGGCAGGACATGATTGAAATCTTATACATCAGCCGATACATACCACGCAAAAGAATTTGTTTTCATCGCCATTTTGTTAGGCGACGAACAAAAACAAAAAAATCGCCGATAAGTTACATCACAGATAATACGACAAGCTATTATGGCTTATCTCAAAATCAAAATACATCGGGCATCATACGTTAGACAACACAACCAATTTATACTTTCACCATCAGCTCTCTAAACTCTACCACTACCGAATAGAGATAGAAGGCGATATTCTAATTAAATTTTAGACTTTTATGTATATTATTAAACATTTTGAGTGCAATAAAAACATATGTGAATTTCAGAAATTTCTACTTTTATTCTCACAGGACTTTATAACTTGTAATAACCACGCATAACCAACCCTAAGAAAACAATAATTATCAACCTCTCGATAGACGGAATAGGCTACTGTAGCTTTTATCTAAATATCTAAGCACTTTTGAAACAAAAACATAAAATAATAATTAGTAAAGATTGTCCTAAACGATACTCTTTGCAGTGTTAACGTCGGTACTCAAACGATTTATAACACACCAAAAGTTCCAAATAAGAAGCGGTTTCTAAAAGAGACACTTCAATTTAATGACTTGTATCCAGCAACCGGCCTGATTCCATAAATCTGGACCCCACCCCTCCAAAGGCTATAAGCAAAACTTGTCCTAACGATGGACTAGCAATAAATGTTGATTCGAAGTGGTTAGGCAAGCCAAGGTCGCTGGTCGTATGGCCGCACGCGATAGGATCGGAGTAGGAACTGTATCGACTGAACTATAAACCTTTGATGTGGTGTGGGATGACTCAGTTTTGGTTGAACCCTTTCCAGGTGAAATGGAAACAATTTAGCTTTTAATGATCCTTGTGGCATCATAGCTTTTGCACTGGACGAGGTTTATCCACTTCTTAATCTTACTAAAAATGTATCAGACTAATTATTTGGTAAAAAAGAAGGGAATAGAAACCATCTGACGCTTTTCCAAATTATGTTTATGTATATCAGCTGTTTAATTTGATAGATTTACTGGTGTTATGTTAGTTTGAACCTTGGCTGCGTAAATATTAGTACGACAGTGCCAGTAGCGTATGTATTCTGTGTGGTAGCGTTTAGTATTCTGAAATACAAATATTCATTTATAAACATGAGGTACGTGTGTTCACTGCGAGTATCGATTTCTAGAATGTTACGTAGCACTTTTATTGATGCAAAGAAAACCAAAAAATCAGTTTTCCATGTATCTATTCTTTATAATATTATGAACAAATCAACTGACATTTACATTCGCAGTTCATTTGATTACATCTCCCGAATTGACAGCTCTCAGAATTTTATGCGCGTGCGCACCTCGAGTAATTGTTCTCAACGTTCGCGCTCAATATAATTATATAATACTTATCGTCCCGATTACGAATGTCGAGTGCGGCGAATCGCTGCAGTAACGATGTTAATCGCCAACCGTGATCGATTGTTTCCGCCCAATTTGTCCGACACTTCCTATCGATACGACGTATGTCGCTTCCTTGTTCTTTTGACTCCACTATAATGATCATTAAATTATATTTCATTGCCTTTTATGGCTTAACACTTGCGGTCCCGACGAAACCTGTTTTAAGCTGAAAAGTGAAAGCATAATCACATGAGTACTGCCTCCACGAATGCTATTGAATGATTCTAAATGTCAACCGTGTTTTTCATTGAAAACCCTTTCCGGAGTGAAATTAAAAATAATATTGATTGCGAAATCGAAATCGCAGAGTTTTTGAATCGTTACACCTTTACAAAGGTTACGATTACGATTACGAGTGGTCACGAAATACCACAACATGATACAATATTCCTAACGTGGTGTCTGCAACAAATTAAAAATTTCTACAGTTCAATGCCTCCTAATTTCACCGTCCAGTCTTTAAACTTATTATAATATTCTGTATTTCCATCGGTGTAAGATTGATTCCATTCAAGCTAATAAACATTTTCGGAATCATGCTCGGGACTATTCGTGGCCTCTCGTAGTCCGTCGGCATCGCTGGGCGATCGCCAAACCATTCCCGTCGTTCCATCCAGTTTAAATTTGGAACACTTTTTTTTCTGTGCTTGTAGTAGATACGGCCGAGGTGAACAATCTCCGGTGCTCTGAGATTATCAAATATATTGCTTTCATTATTGCTAAGTGTCGCATCATCAAACACTCTAATATTAAAACCTTAATCTAGGTGTCCCATCCTCAAACACACCACCACTAAAGCCTTAGCTATTCTTTTTTTGTTTTTATAAAACAATAGATAAATTATTTCTAATTGAAATGGCGTTGATCATTATAAATATGAATTCCCATCTGGCTGTTTGCTGTAAATATTTTGACAAAATTCGAATGTTAAATTGAGGCGTTTATTTCAACAAGCTTAGCTATGAAAGTTATTTAGGACACAGAGAATTAGGTATTTGGAACGAACTGAGTATGAGATAACTGGTACTGCTTTTCTCAAGGATAATGGAAGTAGTATAAAAAGTTGTACAATTAGGTTTAATTTTGTCGGTAGGTAATTCAATTTTAAGTGAATTAAAATATAAAAATCGAAGAATTAAAAGAGGGTCAGTCAGTAAAAGTTTAGTTATCATTTCAAATAAAATTAAAATAGTGTAAGTAACTAACTTTTTTTAACACAAGAGCTGCATTATGATAAGGAACAAGCAAAATATGAATTACACTAAATTGAAAATTGACATGACCTCTAAAATATGATAATTCTGTCATCTTAAAAAAGAATTCATACACTCAATGCGTTTGCCATAAAGAAGAAAGTATGTAAATTAATTCGCATTGAAGATTTAATTCTGTTAAATCTTCAATGCGAATAAAAAAACTAAGCTCAAAAGTTTTTGGCATGGATTGAAATTAAATCTCAGACACCCGGTGGCCTACTGTTATATTTTACTTTTCACAGTGGGTGTGTTTGTCCTCCATTCTCCTAATAATTTCGTACACAACAGTGCACCTGCCCTCCTCGTGACATGAATGTAAGTAGCGCTTATATCCTGCTCACCATTTACGATTCAAAACGCGCACATATACAGTTACATCTAAAAGCTTGTCATTGTCAATATACATTTTGGTATTTGGAGAAACTCCGTGAGCCCATTTCTTTTTGTTCTCGATATTGAAAAAATACCAAATTCAACTACTATTATAAAATTCAATAGTCTACCTAGAACCTACCTACCTGATACAAGAATGCTTATCTTAAAACAAGAATCAATCAAAACTTTTTATGCACCTTAGTCGAAATTTAATCCTTCCAATATTATGAAGACGACATTAGAAAACCAAGATTCTATGAAAGCAGATATAGCGATCTTCGCTGGTACCTACTTTCCAAAGAATGACGAGTACAAAATTCGACGATAGCTTTCATTCATCTTCCTAAAAGCCTCAAGGCTAAATACTTATTTCTTTTTAACACAGACAAGGAAAAATGTCTTCATACAATTGAACCTTTATTGCACTATGACAATCTTGTTACGAAAGTCTCAAATTCTTAATTAAACAATTTTAAGTGTATGCTTAATTTAGTTAATATAGTTTTTACTTTCCGCTTCTTGAACAATTTCATTCACCTTTTCTTTCAAAAAAAAACGCCACATGAACTTTGGACAGAATCGTGTAACATCTCATTAAAATTATTTAATTACTTAAACCGATCTTCGTAGAAACCACAACCACGAAACGACCCAGCTTGTCCGAAGTCAAGGACAACCTCTGCTATTCTCGAGTCATTAACCAAAACTATTTGTTAAAATTCTTCGGTAAAATCAATATTAGCAGAAAAATGTAATTTGAAGAAAAAAATTCAATTCATTTTAACCTTCTCAATGGCGAAATGTTCACATATTAAAATTTTCTTTTTAATTTGAATTCCGATTAAAATGCTAATGTGATTTATTCAGAGAAACAAAACTTAATGCAGAAATCAATACCTTTAAAGAAAATATTTTTGACGGTAAAGATTTGTAGTTCGTGGATACACACATACAGCTCTTTGAATGAACAGTTTCAAGTATGATTATAGCATGATTTAAACACACACATTACACATGTATTCAAGAACAATACTCAAACGACCCTTGCCTATGCGAACGCACTGCGTTGGAATAGAGCTATGTGATTGGTTCGATTCGTTTGATTAGTAGTTGGGATGCTGTGTGTCCGCGGACACTGTGAGACCTTATGAGCAAAAAGTTGAATCTCAAAGAGTCGGAGCGTCGGGTAGCAGCGCTACATTTTGGCAAATTGTCAAATATGCACCGAGCCGAGCGCATTGTACGGGAACATGCACTAAATCAGACGTGGGTGCGATTCAATACCGCTAAATGGTTCATTGTACTCATTTAGACGCCGGGCAGAGTTATCTGTTTCTCTTTCTTTTATAATATAATACGCTAACGATATTATAATTATCATCTTCATAATAAAAACACGGGAAATTAATTTCTGTTTCATTTTCTATTTCGTTTTTGTATGTAGATTTTATTTTAATTCAGAAGGGTTTTAACGATATTCGGTATTTTTTTAGTCTTTTTGACTTTATCTTTTTTTAAGTCGGTCCTTACAGAATCATGTTTGTCAAATACATGTTTGTCTTTAAAATATTTTATTTTATGACGGATGCTAAATATTATTGGCGATCTAGCCTCTAACCGTACACTTTTTATCTAACAGAACAGATTGAAATAACATATGGCGACATCCATACCCCAACTTTGGCTCAGAAGTCTTTAAAGTCTTTACAAAATAAATATTCACTTGACCTAATTTGATGATAATACAAAAATTCGGACAAATGTAAATAAATGTAGTGCGTGAAGTAAAACCAATATGAAGATAAATAAGAAAGTAAAGTTGCGAATTGTTTAATAACTTGTGACCTTAGTGCGCACCAGTATGGGTTTGGTTGGACTCATTAATAATGGAAACAGCTGTTTAAGTTTAATGCCTCTAGGCGAGATATTATTAACACGTGCATTCATAATTCGCAAAATTCGTTTTCTGAGTTTCTGTAACAGTGAGTGGGTATTCTAATCTCAATGACGCTGAAGCGATTCACTGTGTACTTGAGTCACACAAACTGGTAGACGACGTAACGTGTCTAAACATCGGCAGCGTACTTCATCAGTATCCTTGTTGTTGTCTGATGACACAATTTGTAAATAACATACCAATTCGTTATTGCTATTTTTTTTTATTTATTTATTTATTAATTTAATTCAGGCGACTAGGCCCATACAATATATACCTTACAGACTAACATACATATTATTACATAATATATTTATACTATTTTCCACGTATTGATGGCGGCGACGTAATTGCTATTAAGCTGTTTACAGAGCTCATGCTGCTGTCGTTTGCAAGCATGTTCTATACACTCTAAAAATAATTTATGCTTTGAAAATGTTTGCAAATCTCAAGTTTTAATGCGTATTTTGAAATGATTTGAAGGTCGCCGACGCTTACCTGTGCTCTATTGATGACATCATGAGGTCCCCGCCACGTCGTAGCCGCTGGTGATTTTCGTTTGGCAAGTTCGAGGGTGGCTTCACTGGGGCATTTCTCGAACATGAGCACGCGCTCGGCCACAGAGCCGCGCGTCAGGAACGGTCGCACCGGCGTCGCACCTGCAGCCGTCGCGGGCTCACCGGCGGCCGCGCCGGCGCTGGACGCGCGCCGCGCTCGGGCTTCGAACTTAGACCGAGCTTCAGTCACGTGAGATCCAAGAGAGGCTCTTCGCTCTCCACTGGCTCCCGTCGACGGCTTCCTCGCTCCAGAATCCAGTCTGTCTTGGTATCTGCTCTTTGCATAATCGACCATGGATGGCACCAACGGCACCACATCGGGCCGCTCAGCCGTGCGCTCGGCCACCACTCCACCGGTCCGCAGCGCTCGAAGCAACCGCTCCTCTTCTCTAGCGACTTCAAGGCGCATTGCAGCCGGGTCGGCTCTCCTAGCACCCGAACTGGGGCTTGCCGTACCATTTCGCTCCGGCAATAAATCCGGTGGTAATGTGACCTCTATAGTTTCTCCCTCGGGCTCTTGCCAATGTTCGCGACGAGGTTCCGATCGCTGCTCCCTTCTGGCATCGGAGCGCTGATCCCGAACTATCTCTGGACGCAGCTCACGCCTTATATCCGGTCTCTGCTTTATTTCTGGCTTAGGCTCGGGCTTCGGCTTGGTGCGGAGATCGCCTAGCTTCAAGCCCACGCCAGGCGTGGGTCTGCACGATAGTATCTCCGTGGGTGCGAGGCCGCGCGCCTTCCAAGTCTGATAAATGGCTTCGGCATGGTCCGAAATCTGTTTGGCGATGGCGGCGATGTCCTCCTCGCCGGTGTCTATCTCGCGGCGGGCCGTCGCCGCCATGGTGCTCGCCGTGTACAGCGGAGACGCGCGCACCGGCTTCAGGGGCACGCCAGACGCCCCATGTACACTCACAGCTGACTACACAAAAGCACTTTCCGAGTGGCACTGAAAACTGAAATCACACGAGCGAACTGGCGCTTGGTCGTCGCGGTGAAGCACTCCGAACAGCTGGTTGTGGGGGCGCGTCGGGATATAAACAAAGGCAGCGATCTCGCGGCGCGTGCGTGGGCGACAGACGACAGGCCGGCGGCGGGCCCGGGCGCGGACTGCGGCGCGCGACAGCGGCCCCGCTCGTCCGCCGCACGCCCGCAGGCCCGCTCCACTCCAGACGCCCCGCTCTCCCAGAACAAATTGTATTGTAAATTACTAGTCTCTTATCAAAACAAATTTAATTCATTAATCTACATTCTCCCCCCTATGGATTACCATAAGCAAGTTATTGCATATTATGATTTATAAGCCAGAATCATACATACTTACAACTATATGTAGTGAAAATGGATTAATAAAATGTAGAGCTTTTAAAAACATTGGTTATAAAAGTAAACAAAAGATGTTGTAAATCACGGCCTTGATAAAGTTGGGTTGGGCGGAATGCATGCTGGGCGGCGATCTGCAGTGCGATGACAAGGACGGCTAATGTTGTCAAAGATTATGCAATCGACTACAGATTTTAATTCCTTGCAAATTAATGTTGTGAAAGTACAACACACGATAATAATGGGAATGTCTGAAAAAATCAAATTGGCTGAATATTTTTTATAGGTTGGAATAGCTCCCTTTAATAGAAAAAGTTTCAAAATTTTCAGATGCGTGAAAAAATTAAAAAAAAGTCACTTCGTAACAGCAGAATGGAGATTATACCTTTGCATCGACTCTAACTTAAAAAACATCAGAATAATTGTTTACTAAAGGGAAATTATTAGGGAATATTGTATGAAAACCTCTATACTTACATGATTACATGAAATATAAAACAGTCACACATACAAATTTGGTGCGGTTAAAATAAGAGGAAGTTTCCTTCTATTTGTTATTATGTCATCGCGTTGCATCGTGACGTATTTCTTTACGTTATTACGGATCGGAATAATTAATTAGATTCATCATTAATCAGCTCATGCTTTAAGTAGCTCCAAGTTTTCCTTAACGCAACAAACGCTATGGAGGATAATTATTTGTATAGTCTTCTCTACAACTGTTTTAAATCTATACACATTCATATTGTTGGTGACCTATATAAACAGTTTTCTCCTCAAACCTAATTACAGCTTCTCACACTTGGAAATGGTCAACTTGTATAGTTAATTTTCCTGTTTTATGATGAGTAATTAAATTATTTATTAAATATTATAATTATTAATTATTCATGGTTTCTTGTAAAACACCAACAACCTTTTGAACTAGATTATTAACATCATAAACAACAACTTGTTCTACGACTTTTCCGAAAACAGACAAAAAATCGACTTTTCACACAAAACTCGATCAGCTGTTCGGACATTTGTCTGGAAAGTCGATATCTTGTATGTTTTCGGAAAAGTTGTAGAGCTCAATGTTGTTGTGAATCTACTCCTGCCAGCTTGTTGGTATTTTACAAATAACCCTACTAACCAACCAGCAAAAGAGTCTCAGGGTGCGCACTTTATAAGAGTGGTAGGCTTACAGGGCTCTTATAATTGTTTTATAACATGTCATCGTTCTTATATTAGTCTTAAACAAGTTAGTACAGACTCAAGAACACTAAGTCTTATTGTTTAGTCTCATATATGTATATAAGAGCATTTTATAAAACTATTTTGAGCCTCTTGCTCTTAAAATAACGTTAACGAAGACTCATTGCGCTTGAGAAAATCTGTTCTTATAGCCCCATTCACTAAGCGCATTTGATTTTATAATAGACTTGCTGAATGCTATTGTAAAAGTGCCATACTAATATCATCATAGCATAAGAGTATTGTAAGTATGTTTGTTTCTGATCTTATTTAATGCTATAATTAGATTAACAGCAGAGTTTAGTAAGATATCAGAGTAATATTAGATCAATATATTTACAATACAATAGACAAGATCAATATAAGGTGGTTTAATCTTACATCGATTCTGGAAACACAACTGTAAGAGCAAGATTTATTTGGCCAATTGAATCGTTTTGTATAAACCCTAATTAATTCAACATGGCCGTACCATTGGTATTCAGAATGCTAATATTAGTATAAACGATCTTACAGTAGTCTTATATTGCGCTGGAAAAATGCAGATATGCATGGCGCAATATCAATACAAATAAAAAAAGAAAACATAATTAAAAGATGATACGATCGTATCAATATTTATAATATTTGATTAGGCGCATAAATTTTGAAGCGTGAATCAGGGTCTACTTTACAGTGAATAATTATTCCCAATGTGAATACTTACCGACAAACTACACACACGTACCAGATGATAACGACAGTTAATATCAGTTATTAATTTGTTATTGTTTACTTTTACAATTTTTTTATTGTCACGCCGCTCGCTGCACTGCACTTACACAAATTGTTTCGCGATACCGTGGTGTGATCTTACGAAAACTCAAATGAGCTTGTTGATGTTTACAAGATTCTTACGTTAGACCAATGTAAGACTATCTAGGCTTACAAGATTTTTAGGTAAAAGCGATATTAGCCTAAAGCAGCTTAAATTAGTTTTGGCAAGATTACCATAATGGCGAACAGCATTCAATGAGCCTGGTATTAGAATGATATTAAAACAAATACGCTTATAATTGGTGCCCAAATCCAGGCTTATACGATGATTTAGAATCAATGTAAGAGCGAAAAAATATTAGTCTTGAGTCTGTTGTAAGCATGGTTTTTAGGTAAAGTATTCCCTACTACAGGAGATAAATAAATAATAAATAATTCCTCGAATCGATATTAAATCTTAAAGAGACATGCAGATTTTCCGATATGACTCACATTAAAATGAAAATACCAATTTCGTGGTTCTTAAATAAAAAGATAATATTCTATGTTTCATGATAATACAAAGGATTTCTGCAATAAATCGGTAGTAAACATTTTCATTTAGCAGTGTTTCATACACCTGTCGCCGGAAAATGGCGCGTCTACAACGTAATCTTGTTTAATCTTTGACAGTCTGTTCGCGCACGCGCTCCACGCAAATAGCCCGCGCCGTTCGTGTTCCCCTACTTTTGTCGTTTTTTTTTACTCTTTCTCTGAAACGATGCACGCGCCCGCCGCGCCGGCAAGCTCCACGCATGGAGAGCTAAAAAAAGATGCTGAATGACGCCGCCCGCCGATATAAGTAATCCCTGACTTCCGCGAGTAGCGTTTCCGATAGATACGTGATTGGTTAAGATTGTTTTGAAGTTTGGGATTTTAACAATGTTTGTTTGGATACCTAAGTACAAAGTTTGTGTTTTTACTGTTGAAATTGAAGAGTAAATGGACTTACCTCACTTATAGAAGTTTTAATTTTTACTTAAAACGTAAAGACCTGACTTTGAATTTGTTATTAAATTTGAGAAAATTATGTTGCGTTACATCATAGGTAAAGTTCATATTTTTACAAGAAAAATAAAAAGCAAACGCTTATTGGAGACCTTTGGATAGTACTTTATATACCTATATCTATTCTATGCTTTGGAGACACTATGGCAGAGACCACCTAGATCAGACAGATCGAGGTCATCGGTTCACATCCGGCGAACGACTGTAAAAAAATCCACTTAATTCTGAAGATGACTGATATGAAGATGTTTGTAAAAAATACGTCATCGTTTTAGTGACACTCCTCGAAAAAGTAAAAGAATAAGCATCTTCTTAGATCTTCTTAGATTAGTACCTAAAAATTAGGCAGGGACTTAAAATGAAGTTTATTTAGCTTTTCCAATTTGTAAATAATAATCAGGTAGCAAAGTTTTTTTTTATTTTTTATTCTAAATCATCGTAGCATTATATTTTCGGTACCTACTTATATTATCTTAACAATAAAAAACCTAAGGCAGTTCCGAATCAATCGAAACAAACCGAATCAAAATCAGAGCTTCTACTATCAGCAGGATCATAGCCTTCTATAATTCCAAGCCGTGAAGTGAACAGAACGGCAACATCGCATGTGGTCAAGCACATAGTTTAATAATATTGTTTTTATTATTTATTATTTATTTTTCCTATATTATCTGCGTATTAACTAGTTGTAAATTGTGATGTAAGATTATTTCAATCAATATTTTATATTTATTATTATTATTTCTTTTTTAGGACATGAGGTTTGAGTCAAATTGTTTGACCTTCTCGGGGTCCTTTAGTAAGATGAGCATTTTGATCTAGGCCTTGTCTAGCAATGAATTTTACATCATTGGAAAGGTATTTAAATTTGAAACATTTTATTTTATAACAGCAAACGTCAACTATTAGTACTTTGAGAGTTAAATCGCTCTGAAATCAACCAAATTTTATAACTAATATACTAACTATTGATAAAAAGTATGTTTACAGCAAATATTTTTCTTATAAAAACCTTTCTTATGATATATCATTCAATGCTAGAGGTGGGGTAGATCAACTCCCATAGACAATAAACCAGTTTTATACTTTAATAACCTTTAACTCCAAAAGTATTAACAATTGATATAAAGTATATTAACAGCAAATATTTGTCTTTAAAGACCTTTCTAATGATATATCATTTATAGCTAGAGGGCGTGTTAATCAATACTCAATATTCAAATCATTTATTGCATTCCACAGTGTTACAGTACCTAGTTCTTAAATTAATCAACGCCCTGCTGAAAAAAAACAACAAAAAAGATGACATCTTTGACAGCCATTTTTTCCTGGTTTACATTGATATTTTTCTTATTGTTTAATATATAAAGTATTTCAATAAAAGAACTAAATTATTTTCATATTTTAAACCCCACACGATTACTACGAAAAAAAATATCGACCTCTTAAAATTGAAAGATTCTCATACATTTAGTATGGAGACTGATCGACGAATTGACCACGAACTGACAGTAATACACGTTGCCAAACTTATGTTCATGGCTTGTAAATGAAGAAGGCTATGACAGGATCGAACGCGCGTAGATTGTCGTCGCGTCGCGCGTCTGTCTAATATATTTTTTACCCTTAGAGTAAGACGCGTTTCTGTTCCAGAAGCCGCGATGCTCGAAGTTTTTACCTATCCTAACTACAATACGTACAATCATCCAAAAAATATATAACACTATTCCTTCCACGCAAATTAGCAAAGTGTGGCGGACAGCCGCTAGTATTTTATAAACAAAAGTTATGAAATCAGCAGTGCTAGGTGGACGAGTTTCCACAGAAGTCAAGTCGGTCGCCAAAAATGGCGAGAGAAAAGTGAAACCATAGATGCAAATGAAGGGGCCGTGACCCAGGCTGCGCCCGCGCACCGCGAACCGTGACGGCGCCTACTGGCGAGGCTCAACAATGGACGCCTAATGGTGAAAACACGACTTTACGAATAAATAAATATTCGACGACTTCGCATTATTGTAGAGATCACAGAGGATCTAAATCCTTGTCCTCTCTCTCGTAGTAAGTATGTGAAGTACCTACATATGCACAGGACGATGCAATAAACCTTGAAAATTAATTAGACAATGTCACATACGTTTTTTAATGCACAACGGGATAGTGCTTGGCCTTCACCTCACTTCATGTTAAGTGACGATAAGGCCGAAGAGGAAGCACACTACAGCCGCAATCTTCATTAGGTACTGAGGAACTGGCTATCTTACCTCTAACTGCCGGAACGCAACTATTTTTAAATTGTTGTTATGGCGTTAGACTTAGGTAAGATGGCGGTAACTATCCAGGCGGACTTGAAATAAACCCTACCACCAACCAAACCGAGTACAAATGTACCCCTCTCCTGGGAATCGAACACAGGACCCCTGCGTCTTACACGAGTGGGCGAGCCACTAGACCACAGAGGCGGTAAGGCGTTCTGGGCAGTCGTTGCTCTGATTCCGAAGTAAGTAGCAAAAGCACTTGTGTTATGGCAATAACAGACAACTAATGATACCACTAAGTACCTATACAAACACTCAGACCCGTGTCATTATGAAAAAGTTGATTTTCTATGGTATCGAATCCGGGACCTCAGAAACGGTGACGCCACTAAAAATTGAGATTGTCAATATGCTCATAAAAACGATTCGCATATACATATAGGTACATACGTCTTCGTAAATAGGTATTCTGCATCTGCAGTGTTCACAGGAACACCTCAAATAAAAAAAGGCATCATTGTTGATATTTTTGAATACATTTTGTTACCGTGCAAGCTAGTGGCTCATGAACTGTAGATCTCGCGTTTGAGACATTTTGGAACATTTTCCGAAATAACTGAAAATTGTTTTATTTTGAAAATTTTCGAAACAGTAAAATGACATAAAAACTCTTTATAATTATCGAATCTGCTCACAAAATTTCAAGAGAATCGGTTAAGAAATGGGACCTGTAAAGGATAACAGCCATACAGCCGGTCAGACAGATACGAAAGCATTTTTGCCCAAGCTGAAACAGCGGCGCTACGGTCGTGCTTCGCACTCGCTAAGTCGATTATGGAATGCAATCAGAATGCAATGTAAAACCTATGTAATCATACAATAATATCGATCACACGGACACTGCTAGTTGGAAAATGTCAAAAGTAGCTCACCCTCCCAAGGTGTGGCGAACATTCACCCCTTGAACCGCTCTACACCAACGCTATTCGATAGCTCACTGGACACGGCGGTCCTTGCCTTGCCCTAAACTTACCTAACCAATTACTTTTCAACACAGTCTGCTTCATTCATTACTTTTCATGTCAACTATAAGACTGAACCTAAAATATATCTACATACATATGTATATACGAGGGGAGGTCAGAAAGTTCGTGGAATGAAAAGGTTAGGGGCGAAAGGGTGACTTTTTCTACTTACACTAGTTGTGACACTCATTGAGAGTATACATACAAAGTTTTATAAAAATCTGGTCATTATTCAATAAACAAGCGAATCAAAAAGAAAATTCCAAAATGGAAACAAACGAGTTTCGCGCTGTCATTAAATGCCTTATCAATCTAGGAAAACTCCTCAGACTAATTTGGAAGAGATATCTTCTCTTTATGGGGACTCTTATCCTGGTAAAAAAAATATTGACATAAAACATTTTCATACAAATGGAACAAATCGGAAAAATACTATAAATCGGATCATTATTTTACTGAGAAAAAATTTAATAAAACCACCAATCCGGAAGCAAATTTGCAATTCGACTTTCGCGTAGATATTCTTACCTTACCAACCGAGGAAAACTCTCAGATTTTTTGGAAGAGATGTCTTTTGTTTATTTGGACTCTTGTCTTGGTAAAAAAAGAGCTTCGAAAGAAGTAATTTTCCAGTGATGGCGGGTGAAGACCGCAATTTCTTAATAGTTCTCTGCGCAAAATTTTTTTTTTCAACAGGAGCAATAAATTAATTGATCATCATCATCATATCAGCCGCGCGACACCCACTGCTGGGTATAGGCCTCCCCTAAGGATCTCCACGACGATCGGTCCTGCGCTGCCCGCATCCAGCGGCTTCCCGCGACCTTCACCGGTGCGCGGTCGCCATTCCAGAACCTTTCCGCCCCAACGGCCATCGGTTCTTCTCGTTATGTGTCCCGCCCATTAATTAATTGATGTATCTAATAAATGTATTAGATTTAATAAATTCACTCGTGATAAGGGCAGTTGGTAAAGTGCCAAAACGTCGAACACTGACTTTAGTTATATTAAGTACTTAACCAAGGGAAAACCAAAAATCTAATAAAAAAACAAACTAAACATAGAAAAACTTTTAAATAAAACCGCGCTAATATCTAAGTGATTCTTTGCTAATATCCGTAAAGTGTTGCCACGAATTTTCCCTTGCAAAGTAGGTACTCAACAGCTGCACAGTATTATATTATATTAGTTTTACAGCTGTGATCTGTGCTCAAAGAGTAGTCAAGAGTCAAGATGATATTCTCAAATATTCTCTTTGTTTCTCTTTGGTACATTTTGACTTCTGACAGCTCTACCGATGACCGGAATCAGTTTCAAAAATTAATGTTTTGGTGTAAGAAAGCTAAATTATTTGATTTCATGCGTAAACAATTGCTTAGCTCTAGAGAGTTTGAGACTACGCAAAGGTAAAAAAATCCTTCAGTGATATTATTATCACCATAAAAAAACAAACACAAACATGATAATGGAAGCTTGGAAGTAATATGAATCAAGATTTAGCAAAAGTGCCAGATAGTAAAGAATCACACTGGGAATTTATAGATATATTCCTATTTCGCAATGGGGAACATGCGGCCCCGCCAAGAAAATTCCACTTTAAATATGATGAACTGGACAGTTGGGAAAATATTTTGAAAAACATAGCGCAGACACAATATGGATCAAAGTAAGTAACAATCATGATAATAAAGTGTGTAAGTACCTAGATAATTTAAAAAAACTTTAACTTACTGTGACACCCAAAGAATTATTCACTTCTCAAGCTTACGCGCTCACTAGACATGAAATAAAACACTTTTAACGGATACTAGCGCGGTTTTATTGAAAGTACTTTGGTAATTAGTTGGTATTTGGTTTGATTTTTGATTTTCCCGACGTTTCGGCACCTTTGCAGCTGCCGTGGTCACGGGGGACTGAAGCTACTTGTGGGCCTACCCTCAAGCGATGAATTTTTTAGAACGTTCAGAAATTAAAATTTATCAAATTTCAATTAGTTTTAGTTTGGTTTTAATTTAATTTTATGTTAAAAAGAGAGAATCTACTGAAACTACTACCATTTCAAAAAATTTGGAGGCCCCTCCAAGAAAGAAATGGCGAAAGAAAACTTGGAGAGGAAGGCCGACCTCCGTCTTTTATGTTAATTAATTTATTTGCAAAAGGAACTAACCGTATCATTAAATCTTACAGTGTGTGTTTGGGGCTTTAGCTTGTGAATGATGGTAACAAGTAATTTTTTAACTTTTTAATTAATTTTTGGCAGGTCAATCGTGTATTAAATATTTTTTTAATTATTTATTTTTATTTAATACATTTTAGTCACTAATTATATAGTTTTAAAATTATTATTATTATTAAAAATAAATACATGAACCATAAACAAAAACACAATTTTTTTTTTTGGCAGTCGTGTAAATATAAACCATAAATTTATTTTTGTAGGCAATCTGTGGTTGATCTTTACACGATTAATGGTGAGAAGATAACAACTCCTATTGAAATTGCTGACAAAAATTTCTACGTAACCGTACCACCACAAGATACTTTCATCCCAACTGGATACAAGGACTACATACTGAAAGCATCAAGGTAAAATATTTCTATACCGATAGATCAAGTTACCTAACTTTTAATCCAGCACAATAATTTAATTTAATTATTTTTTTTTTATTCAGGTCTAGAGAAAAACGGCTAGGAAAAATCAAAAAACCAATTGAGGATATTTTACTTGAAACAGGTATAATTCCATCTAATCCAAAACCAAAGTACTTACCACCATCACTGGCGCGCGCGCGTCCTGCTCTGCGTCTAAAGCTTTGTCCACACGTGTATCATTTTGGCGTATCAGATCACCGTATCTTTAGCATACATCGCTAGTTTGGCTGGTGGTACGTTGGAGCAATACTGTATCAAAGAGACGATGTATGACAAAGATATACGCCAAAGATATACGCCAAAGATATACGCCAAAATGATACAAGTGTGGACAAAGCTTTAAGCTGTGTCTTATATGATCGCTTTTCCGATCGCACTCCCGATCCCTTCCACTTTCATCTGACGCAACGCAATCAATAGCGCATGCTGTGCGCTTTCACTTTCCTCTTGCACTTTTACAGTGGCGTTCCTCAGGGGATGCAATAGCGCATGCCCTATCTTCTCTAAAAAACGTCAAAATATAGAAGAAAGTTGAAAGAGAAAGCGCACGGTTTGGAGGCAATATTTGCATGCGTTTGACACAAGTTGACTTAAATGTTGAATTTTAGAGTTGAAGCGACTCGGTGAAGACAGACCTTTACGGATCGGCAACCACTGCGCAGACACTACGACGAGCTAAGAGAGGCCAACATTAAAGGTATGATTCCAATCACGGCAGCAAGCAGCAGTGTTGCCGCAGCAGTGCTGCCGCAGCACCACTGGTTCCCATACATTCTCTATAGGTTTATATGAGATTACATTCCGAGTTTAGCAATACTGTCGCGCAGCACTGCTGCCGAGCTCGAAATGTAATCTCATATAAACCTATTGAGAATGTATGGACACCAGTAGTGCTGCGGCAGCACTGCTGCTTGCTGCCGACATCGGAATCATACCTTAACACAACGCGCAGTGGTTGCCGATCCGCATGATGCAGGACGCGCGCGCGGCGAGGTCGTGGCCGAGCGGTCAATCTTTCAAAACTTTTAGGCTGGGTTGCACCATCTAGACTTAATTAACTTTTTAATCTTTCAGAAGAACAAACAGATGATAAAATTATTGCTAAAGACGCGGACACTAAATTACCTAACAGCAGCATAGCTAACGGCGTAAGTTATAAAAGTAATGTTAAATGTATATAATTAAATAATATGATTCATTTTATTTTTAATACGCAAGTTATTCCTTTTCAGACCAATGAATCTGAAAATCCACCAGCTTCTCAAGATAAGAATGTTACTGCAATAAAAATGTTAGGGCTAACATTGCCAAAAACTCATAATAATTCGCCAAAAACTTCCACCAATTCACAATTGCTTAAAAAAAGCATCACTGCTCATCCACCAGTTATAGTAACAAAAGCACCTCTCAAAAAACCAGATAATTCTTCAAAGAAAAACTTAAAAGTGAGCTCTGGGAAAATTGTTAACAAAGATCTAGTGCCGACGAATTTCAATAATTCACACAAAGCTAAAAGTAAAGAAATTAGTAGACTCGGAAAATTTACTTCTCTGATAAATACTTTGAAAAAAGCTGAAACCAACCCAGAGACTTTAAATGAAGTTAAATATACCCCAACAATTATTGATGAAAATAATATCACAGCAGAAAACCCTATCATAGACGATGTCATATATGACAAAGAGTTGATTGTCGTTAAAAATCCTGATTCAATTATCATAGATGCAAATAAAGGTACGTTAAGTAGGCCCATCGTAACTTTGTCCGATATACCAAGTATAGAGATATTAGAAGAAAATAAACCAGAAAAGAAAAGTACTACAAACGTCACTTTCGAAAATAAAGCAGAAAACGTTAAGCCGGAAATAGCAGTTTATAATGTACAGACTAGTCCGAATGAAGATAAAGTCGGTAATTATTATTCAGTTGATAAAACACAAACTATTAATGACAACAGTAAAAACGACGATATTCAAGCAACGGATAATATTCTTGCCATTATTGACAAAGGAGATGTAGTTCATTTTAATTTAAAGTTAGAATTGAAAAAATGTGATGGTGTCATTAGATCACAATATACTACAGAAAATCAAATACACTCTGTAACTGAAAACCAGTCCCAACCAAAAAGAAACAGTATATTTGGACTGCTTCAAGAAACCAAAGCAAATGTAACAAAGGAGGTGCAAATTGATGATAAAAATGGAAAAATTATCATCGTATCATGTTCTTGTTGTGGTCATGAGAATTTTAATGAGATATTGCATAAAATTGAGACATCAGCCTATTCAGACGGTAATAAGTATGTTGTTCTTGTATATGATCCTGACAATGAAAAAAGCATGCAAAGGTAATTTCTTCTTTAAAATCAAAATCATTTATGGCCGAATACTCAAAGGCTTCTTAGCTAAAATCTTAAGTTAAGGTCTCCTTAACTTTAAGGAAGCTGTCAGTTTCATAGAGATTCTGTCAAATCTGACAACTTTTTGAATTTAAGGTGGCCTTAACTTTAAGATTCGTTTAAGTATTTGGCCGTTAGTGTGCCATTTTCCTTTTTTCCCCACTGCTCAACTATACTGCCCAACTGCATGTTTTGCCGACTCTGTGCTACCTTGATAAGTTTAATTATCAGTACACAATTTTGCTGGTATAAATATACATATGTACACTTATGTCATTTCTAGACCACAAAAATATCCTTTTTCGTTTCGAAATAGGTATTTCGTTTGTTGATAACTTTTTTTTAAATGTAGCTTCACAACTATGCCTAACAAAAAATCTGATAATACTGACGTAACAAGGCTCAACGTTGTGGATGGACTAGAGAAAGTAAAAGCTGAAACTTCCATAGTAAAAATTATTGCAAAGACTAAGACAGAGAATGGAACGAATGTTGAAAACCAAGCTGTAGTAGATATCAAGACTTCCCGACCGCAATTCATATTGCAAAATAATCCAAGTGGGAAAGATGAGCAGGTCATAACAAATGAGACCCAGAATTATGATGTTAAAGATAAAAGTATGAAGTCTACCGTAAATAGCGAACATTCAAATACCACTGAAATTGAAATTCAGAATACTGAATCTTTTAACTTAAGAAAAAATGATTCAAATATGACCAAACAATTTATGGACAATAGTACACAAACGGAATGGTCTTCTCTTTTGGTAACTATAACTAAGATTTTAGCTAATTATTCCTTAGTTTTAAAACTCACTTACTTTAAGGAAGTGTTAAATCACTTATTATACCTACTCCAATACAAATAGCATGCATAAAACGCATATAATATTCTGAAAATACCTACATAATTTTATCGAATCTTATTCTCTGTAACTTCAGAAGTAACTTGAGTAGGTATATAATATATATATTTATTTTTTCAGTTAGAAGCTAAGCGTCATGAGGATGGCCGATACTCTTTCCATATACCCCCTTTGTCTGTATTAAAAAACTACTTTTGGTAACAAATAATAAAAAATATATCACAAAAACCTATTTATTTCTTGCTAATAATGGAATGCTTAAAACACATAAAAATCCACTGACTGAATGTTTTCCAGTTGAATTAGGAACAGGGAATCTTTCACGATATCTTCTTAATTTTTTCGCAAAAATGTTCAATGGCTTCTGACCTAAGTATCGAAGCTGCAAATCTGTTATATACTTCAGGTTTCGTGATGGAATTTCAAGCATTACCTGTTAAAAAATATATTATTTCATTAATCCAAGAATTGATAAAATAAAACGTGTAAAAAATATAAGGCAAATTAGTAGGTGAATTGTGATTGTTTTTGCAATCTTTTCATATCGGAAAAACTTCAAAATTTCCCCGAAACGATGAACAAACTTGCTCTTTTAATTTGTATCCATCGTAAAATTAAACTCACTTGAGACGTGATTCCCGACATAGCTTCTGGATTCACTGCTGCAAGGTCAGAACCCTTAACCTCTGTTAACAGCAAGCCTAAACGCGCCACATCCCTTGCACTCCAACTGTATGACTTTCCAAGCGCCTGCCGCCAAAACATGATCATTATCACCAAAATGTGACTCTAGTCTGTGCTAAATGAAAGGCAATTTACCTGAGTTTTCGTCATCATTGACAAATAAAACCTTCTTTGGATAGGATCACAAGCTCTGATATGATAAAAAACCTGTAATTATTATTATTATGAGTATGAGATGAGCACTATAATAATTATTTCTGATACTTAACGAAGTAAAAACGCTACCATACCGATAAAATGAGTAGAAAATAGTTTGCAACTCATGGTAGAGCCACTAAAATATAGGCTGTAGCTGTATAATTATGTTAGTTGTATATATGTAATGTTGCAGTATGCCGGGTGTCCCACCCACCATTTGGAGGAAAAGTACTCCAACCTCAAAATGTCCGTAATAGGAAAGGAATTATGAAACCCCAAGCGGCCGCATCAGGCCGCACAACAACGGAAAATCTATCGTCTCATTTTTAGATGCTTGGCAAACTATAAATTTGGATCAGGATACTAATCTCTACTCTGTTTCCTCATTACCTGCCACTACCTCACCTGCTGAGTAAGCTGTAAAAAGTTGGCCTCTGCTATTTTCCTCATGAAGGTCATGGGTACGCCACACAGCAAGTTGTTCATCAGGTTCAAGTAGTGAGGCTCCGCCCAATGAGGGTTCAGTCGGATGTACTTAGCCGCTGTTACACCAACCTATTGTTGAACGAAGTCGGATAGAACATAATTAGGCTGGCAAGTACTTATATCTATCTATTCTGTGACTGGGTTGTCGGCCATGAAGCCCGATTCACACATATCTAGTCACAATTCCGGCACAGTACCGCCACGGTGATAATTATTTTCTCTATGAATGCACCGACAGCGGCGCTGACACTGAAAGCACTGCGCCACTATCGTCATTGACACTGACAGGTGTGAAGGCGTTCATAGAGAATGTATGAAAGAATAATTATATATCACTGTGCCGGTACTGTGCCGGAACTGTGACTTCACTGATATGTGTGAATCAGGCTGTAGACTACCTACGGTGACGCGCGTCGCAAGCGCATCGTGTGGGCTTTGTCCAGGATTATCCATTAGGTACTGATTTAAATCGTGCTCCTGTGTTTTCCACTAGTGGCTGTGTGAGCTTTAGACCTTTTTTCGAAATGACTGAAATATGATCTTTTAGCGTTTTCAACCCTCAAACCGCCATATTTTTTGAAAATCTGAATCGTCAAAAAAGTATATTTATTGAACCTGTGAACGTACCTGCACTGAGCAAGTAATCACTACCTTTTACGTACCTGCTCACAAAATTTCACGAGAAGCGGTTGAAAAATACAACCTGTAGAGGAGAACAGCCGGACATCCGGACATAAGAATGCATTGCTTGACAAGACAATAATGGTGATCAAGAACATCAGCAAAAATACAAATTCTAGAAATATTATCCTTTAGTCGAGTAGATTCTGCCAAACTGTTTAACTGTCTGACAAGAGATCCTTGCTAGCGATATACGGGATACTCTTTAAGCAGGTAGGTACTTTTTATGCTGTCAGTGACAGAACAGTGGGGTCAGTAACAAGTATTTTTAATTTTACTTGAAGAACGGCCCGTACACCTCCAACATCTGATTACCGTAGTTATTTGTTTACCTGATGCCTATCAAGGTCAGCATGTGTCCCGATAAAGGTCAGTATTCTCGCATCTGTCAGATTCAGCCGCGCTATCTCCCTGCCTGTCAGGTACTTGAAAAGCGGTCGGTACATCTCCAGCACTTGGTACGAGATCTCTTGAGGTTCCAACTCCCCTTTCACCACTGTCCAAGTAGCTACTAATTTCTCTCTCTCGATCTGCATCATTGATATGGTTCGTGCCTGGAAGTAAAATATAATATAGCTCCAATCTGCGTTGTACATACAGTTTATAACGTAAGGTAAAGAAAAGTTCAAGTGCATATAGCCATTTCGGAAACTCGTGACCTGGTGATACCCCTTCTTCCCCACGACACTACCAAGGCGCACTACTGATAGTGTCGTAGGTATTTTTTCCCTTCTTCACTACCGGCCCAGTTACATATATACCTTACCGATTTTAAAACGTACGACGAAGGCAGATTAAGCACGTCGTCCAAGGTTCCTTCCAGGAAGATGGAGAAGGCATCGACAGCAGTCTGCATGTAGTCATCCGTCAGCTTGAGAAAGCAGTGGTCGTGGTGGATCAGCTCCGGCATCGCCAGGTGCACCGCGCTTTTATTCTGGAACAGCTCGGCACTGCAATCATTTTGGTGCTTCAAGAATGATCAGTGTTAATACTTAGCACTAGTATCATTACGAGCTCAGGAGCGGTTGGAGGACAAAAAATGACATCCCAACGTAGACAAACCGGTTACCTATCTCAAATTCGAAATTTCTCTGTACGAATTTTAGTTTGCCGAGATTGTTTTGCCCTTTTTTGTTTTCCATAATTTTCATTTTACCGAAAACAAAAGACAAATTATTGAATCTCCGAATATCATTTAATTATTTTTTTTATTTCATATATGTTTTGGCATCCCACTCACCTTTTGGCTGAAACTATTATTGTTAGGTGATTTAGTATCCAGAAAAAGTCTCTAATATTATTAAAATAAGTAGGTACAACACTATCTGACAAAGAATCGGAATCCTATACCTATCTATTCGAAATTAGAAATAAGAAAAACGTCTCCAAATTATAACGAAACGTCTACGAAATTATATTGCAATCTCGTCCTAGTCATAGTTACATTATTGCAATAAAAATGCATGCAAGCAAGCATGCAGTATTGAAACAAACTGTATGTTAATCAATTAGTGCTTTAACAATTATGTTATGGACTAACCGCATGATACTTCCACTGGGATAGTGAGCAAGATCGTCCTCGCTTTCATCACTGGATTCGATTTTCTTCATTGGTTGACGGTCATCCAGGTCCTCATCAGAATCTGCTTAATGAAAGGCGTTTTCAAAGTATAGGTACTTACTGTCTTATGGAAAGTAGATAGTAAAATACCTACCTTTATGACCATGACCATCAGACATTTTTAATGTCCCTTCTGCTGAGGCACAGGCATTTCTTATGGGTGACGATAAGGTCATTGAGTGATTAACGACAATTCCGAAGCACGGAGGAGCTCGAGATAATAAATTTTTGGTCACCCATCCCTATGACTGACCCTTGCGATAGTTGCTTAACCTTCGCAATCGCTGGGCCAGGCGCTAAACCACTGCGCCATCGAGCTCCTCACCTTTATACATCGCGCTAAAACTAATTTTTACTTGGCAATGTAGGCATTCACGTCGTCGTGTATGTGTTTTTAGCAAAGTAACAAAGGTGCACTCAATAGATTAGTCCTAAAAAATTTGCTTGCGATATTAAAAAATCTCATAGATAGATTACACTGAAATGACTCGCGTAAATCGTTTTACCAATTAATAAATGTTGCTTTTTGTTTAGTTACCTTTTAATAATTTAGAACCTAATAAAAGTTCTAAATACTTGCTGTGATATTTTAAAAATGGATCTGAAAAATAACATTCAGTATTTAGTTTTACCCCTAGCATATTGAGTGTAATTTAGCTAAAATTAAAACCTATATTCCTTAACAATGCTCGCTCATACCCTGCCCTTAATAATAATATAGTAAAAAGCTCACAAACATAAAAAACGGATCTTAATGGTCATAGCTAAATTAAATAGTATTAAATGTTCAATAAATTAAATTAAATATTTATCGCACCTTCACTGGATTTGGTCGTAGTTCTAATTGTCTGGAAATATAGTTCCAAATTAGTGTCCTGTTTCTTGTCCAATTTCTGGAAAAGTGGAGTCTTGGAATCATTCTGCTGCCCACAATCTGATATATAAAAAACAACTGCTGCTTAATAGGTACTACTAGGGGGCAAACGTCAGTTAACGTCTTACCATTTGTATCGTAACACCATTACAAATAATAGTCAGGTTTAGGTTATTTACCTTACCCCAAAGAAATTATAAGTAGGTACTTCAAGTACTTATAATTCCTTGCCTTACCCAGAGTATCGTCATTTGGGTCCGGTACGATTGCATACAAATTATTAGTATACGCCAAAACTACTTGTAGAACGTAACCAAACACAATAAAAATGTATTTTATATTCATTTTTCCAACTCCAATAAAATAATACCAATTATCATTAATTCTCAAGCGATTCGTCAAAGGCAAAATCCACGGAAAATCAGATAGGCTATGGTTTAGCTTTCATCTTTTTTTATTTCACCTCACCTGATGTTAAGTGACGATAAGGCCTAAGGTGGAGGCGCACTACACCTGGAATCCTCATCACTGAGAAACTGCCTATCTTACCTCTAACTGCCGGAACATAACAATTTTTAAATTGTTGTTATGGCGTAAGACTCAGGTAAGATGGTGGTAGCTAGCCAGGCGGACTTGAAATAAGCCCTACCACCAAAAACCGAGTACAAATAGGGATGTTGACTATTTTTTTTATTTTATGTTACATAAATTACCTCTCAAAAAAAGAAACATTGGTAAAAGAATTAATTCGCTAGCATGAAAACTGCCCGAGATATCACAGTGTGAAATGCACACAAATGGACTCGATCAAAAACGCTCCATACTAATGGCTTGCACGTTATGACGTCACGCCTTGCAAGTTTGTATGCAACGCATAGGAAATTTGTTCAGCAGCTATATTAAATATTGTGTTTATCAAAATGGTTTCTTCGACAAATTTGCTATACATTTTACGGACTAATTAAAGGTATCATTTATTTTAATAAATTTTATACTTTTTAAATGGACTTGTCCACCCAACTTTGAAGGGTCATAAAACAAATAATATGCAATATATAAAACCAAGAGGTATACAAGCTACTCTAAAAGTTTAATATGTTTACGATTTTTATTAGTATTTCGTTATTTTATTCATTAGTCAACATCCCTATTGTACCCCCCTAGGAATCGAACCCGGGACCCTTGCGTCTTACACGGGTAGGCGAACCACTAGACCACATAGGTGGTTATTTTGAGGCGGCTTGAAGTTTGAATCCCAAACTACACAACAAAAAATAGACCTATAATAGGTTTATAACCGTACCACCACAATATTTACTTGAATGGCCATAGTCAGACTCTGAGGGCTTTTCAAAATGACAAAAAGCTGTAGGCTCGATAGATGGCGTTGTTAAAAATGTATGTCTCAATGTATTATTTTTTAGATTTTTTACTAATCTTCGAAGAGTACTCAGGTAGACAGGCAGATGTAACCCTAAAATGTATCTCTTTGAGCCCTTTTAATATACTATATCTATGCTTTGAGCAGATGTAAGGAAAGCGAGCGCTTACTTGCCTCTTTGGTACAGGCCGTTTATTTTTAAAAGCCAATTTTGACTCATCTCTTTCCTTAGATATAGTATGGTCTCTTTCAGACTCTTTCCATCAACGCCATCTAGTGAGGCAAATAGTTACTATTTTAATTTTTTTAATGACACTTTGAAAAGCCCTCATTGTTTCTTACTTCACCGCCTATTTTATTTATCTTTCTGTATGCTTCACCGTTCCTACTCTGTGACTCTGTTGACTCTAGTTGGTTTTTATCAAATTTTTGTCCTGTACCCTTAGCACGAACAGCTATCGAAAAAAATAACGCGCGTAAAATCATTCGATATATAAATTTCGTATTGGAAATTTGTATAGCGCCATCTATCGCCGATAAGCGAAATGAAATTTTCCATAGAGAATTGTCTATCGAGCATAGATATAGTATATTAAAAGCATAGATATAGTATATTAAAAGGGGATTAAAAGGGGCTATCGAGTCGTTTTTTTTCTCGATAGCTGTTCGTGCTAAGGGTACTGGTATCCGTATCTTCTCTTCATTTCCCAAAGTTACGAAATAGTAAGTAATAGAATAAGTCTATGGAAATTATTTATTTTTTGACAACATCTAAATCTGACATTATGACATAAAAATATTTTTTATCCGATACATCGATACATCCCTAAATTGTAAAATTTTCGCAAACATAAACCCATGTCTTCAACATCTTCTAGCGAGTGCATGTGTCCCGATTGTTTGCAATATGGCGTCAACTTCAGGACGGTGCAGCCAAGAAATCCATTCTACCAGGCATTTGGCCAACCCCTCATTTATTACGCTCAGATGGTAAGATCACTGACCATCAGCTATTTTTAATGGCCTTCCTTACCACGCGGGCCTAATGCGGGTTGGTGGGTCTTAACGATTGCAAATGGACCCGGGACCAGCGCCTGCCTTCCGAAGCACGGAGAAGTTGAGATAGTAAATTTTTGGTCCCCCATCCCATGACCGACCCTTAAGTTGCTTAACCTCCGCAATGGCCAGGCGCTAAACCTCTGCGCCATCGAGCTCCTCAAGATCACTGATCCTCAACAAATAGGTTGAGGGGAGGGGTGGGGAGGGGGAGGGGGAGAGCGAGAGGGGGGGAGTAAAAGAGGGGGCAGTGCGCTCGGTGGGAGGGGACCCGCCTAATCAAGTAAAAACGGCTGATCTGATTTTGATAAAATTTAAAACAACTAAACAATAACCAGCCAGATGGCATCTTTCAAGTATAGTCAATAAGTGTTTGGGTGTTTGTAATATACAGGGTGTTTGGCAATAGCCTTATAAAGCCGAATATGGTGGATCAAACTGAACAACTTTTATTATGGGCACAGAATATATACTGCTATGGGACCAACTCTGAAATCGCGAATAAAATCAGCTGTTTCATACAAACATAGAATACTATGAAAATATTGTAAATGTGATAATTAGTTCTGTAGTGACTTCATATTATGTAGGTACCTATCAACGTACCTAATAATCAAACCGACATAAAATATGTTTATTGTTTATAGAAGCAGAACCCACAGTTTTGCGACAAGAGGTGTAGAGAATCAAGAAAATGCGAACCTAATTGGTTTGTACGAGCCTTTCGATGGTATACTCAGGTAAACCAATTCCTTTAATATTGTAAATGAAAATGTAGAGTAAATTGAAAGGATTACAGTGCAATTTAAAAAAAAACAGTTACACCATTTTATGTCATTCGGCAAAGTTAGTTTTAAAGTGAATCCACTTGGAGTGAGAAAGCGAAAGAATATAAAAGAACTAGAAGATATAATTTGTTAATCCCTCCGGTCCGGTACCAAGAGGCAGTATTAAATTCAAAATATCTACATTAAATGCCTAACGTTTATTTTGACTGATAACAGGTAGCTAGTCTGTGTTCACATTACAATTTATGCATGTAAAGGAAAAAACTCTCCTATTCAATTAATAAATCTATCTTATAGGAACACACAATAAAACGAAGTTCTAACACTCGACCGCGAGACAACAACAAGCGGGACATGTCTGAGTTTACGTTGTGGTTGGACAAGAAATATGACGAGTTTCTTACTGCGAAACAAAATTGCGAGCGCTGCCCAACCACGCCGAAGAATACCGCGACATGTGGCGATGATAAAATGTTTACCAGGTAGGTATCATACGAAAATATAAATTAGAGCGAAAAAAACGGCTGTTTCATACAAAAATTAATAACGAAAATATCAAAAGTATGAAACAGCTGCATTTTTTTCGCCAATGCCCTATAAAGGGTTATCCCTTATAATATGTTTGAAAATAGACTGATTTTTATTAAATAAACACTATTTACTTATTAAAATCACATTTAAAAGCATTTTTATTTCTGACTGTAGATACCTCGTGAATGGTATTTGTTTCCGTCGTTATAACGGCAATAAACAAATACCATTTGTTATTAGTTTTTGGTATTAGATCGGAATAGATCGAAAATTGGTTATACTCAATTTACTTACTCGTCTATAGATACGAGGGTGCTGTAGATCGCGAATATTTTTAAACGTTATTTAAAAATTGTGTGTAATGTAACACGTTTTCTATTCCTTCTTTCAAAATGAATAAAACCCAGGCACAGTAACCATTATTAGACATTTCCATAGAAGTGTAGAGTTTACCAACAAAGTCTCAATTTCAGTGCGCGTCAGGTGCCGCCGCCGCCGCCGTGTAACTCGTATCAAACAAGAACCTTCAGCCGAGTCAGGAGGTAAGGGAGACGAACTTCATGTTTTTTTAAAATCATTTGAATACAGCTTGAGCTTATACCACAACGAAGAGACACGCTGAAATTTTATTCATTTGGTTCCCGCGGTGGGTTGGTTCCAAATGATTACTTTTAACTTTTACTATGAGGCCAACTCTGATATCGCGAAAAAAAATCAGCCGTTCCATACAAAAGCGCAATACCTATGGAACACCTTTTTTTTCGTGATATCAGAGTTGGCCCCATAGTAAAAGTTGCTTGTAATCATGAATTGAAACACCCCACTACGGAAACCAAATGAATAAAATTTGTAAGACAATGTCAAAAATTTCAGCGTGTATGATAATGTCAGAATTTTTAGTAAATGATATTATCATTTCCTATACTTACTTAACTTACGATGAAAATATCATATCATTTAAACAATCCTATACCAATGAGCTTTTGTGTGCCATGCAACAAGCTGGAAATTCCTTCGCAATAGGGATGTTGACTAATGAATAAAATAACGAAATACTAATAAAAATCGTAAACATATTAAACTTTTAGAGTAGCTTGTATACCTCTTGGTTTTATATATTGCATATTATTTGTTTTATGACCCTTCAAAGTTGGGTGGACAAGTCCATTTAAAAAGTATACAATTTATTAAAATAAATGATACCTTTAATTAGTCCGTAAAATGTATAGCAAATTTGTCGAAGAAACCATTTTGATAAACACAATATTTAATATAGCTGCTGAACAAATTTCCTATGCGTTGCATACAAACTAGCACGGCGTGACGTCATAACGTGCAAGCCATTAGTATGGAGCGTTTTTGATCGAGTCCATTTGTGTGCATTTCACACTGTGATATCTCGGGCAGTTTTCATGCTAGCGAATTAATTCTTTTACCAATGTTTCTTTTTTTGAGAGGTAATTTATGTAACATAAAATAAAAAAAATAGTCAACATCCCTATTAATATCAGTGTAGGTTACCTCTTACCTGAATAACGGTTCTTAATTTTTATTTGACTAGGTACTTATTTTTTAAACAAATTGTTTTAGTCCCTGGGGGAAGAAAGATTCCAGCAGGGAACGGACCACAACTATCGAGAAGTAAGAGATCGTATTTTTTCTATTAATGTACACGTTTTTTTATCTTAGATAGGCAAAAGCGCTTGAGGCTATCATATCACGCCTGGTGGTAAGCGATGATGCGATCTACGATGAAACGCACTTGCCTGAAGTGATTTTTTTTTATTTAATAAGGTATCCTAAGAGGCTTTATGCGCTATACTAGCGCCGCCAATAGATAAAAAATCGTAGTGCTTAAATAAAGACGAAATTGTGAATTGTGGCCCTACCATGAGTTGATACAAACTGTTTACGTTACCGTAAACTATCGGATATACTGCTCACAGTCAGTGCGAGTGAAAGAGACAAAACTATAGTTTACGGTAACGTAAACAGTTTGCATCAACTCATGGTAGGCCCACTGTTTTCTTCTAGTGTACCTACTCCGAAAAAGCTTTGTTGTACTTTCTATCGCTTAAAAAATATTTTCTAGTCTGTCGTTTAGTTTAATGGAGTTTTATTGCTAAAAGTGGCCACTTTTAGCAATAAACTAAACGACAACTAAACAGGTTATAAAATATTGTTTGTTTTTTTTTGTTTGTTTGTAATATTGTTTTATCGTTTAAACTTTAAACGATAAAAAGTACAACAAAGCTTTTTCGGAGTACACTAGAAGAAAACAATTCACAATTTCGTCTTTATTTAAGCACTACGATTTTTTTTCCATTGACGGCGCTAGTGTAGCGCAGTAAACCTCTTAATTTATTTTGTAGACGGTTGCAGAGCTTAGAATTCATATTGGAGCCTAAGGAGTTAAGTCGTCCTGCTTCAGAATTTTACCAGCAGTAAGTTTGTTTTAATACTAAAAGTTTTTGTTACTGTTTTAACAGACGCTTGAATTTTTAAATGTAAAAACGGTACTATTTTGTTTGCACTTAGATTTATAATCTGGAACTTATTGTTGCCTAACGCAGTAGTAAGTAATAGTAGTATATACACATATAAGTATATATAAGTAGCAGTGGCGAGGGGTAAAATTATTGGGAAGGTAAGCCGCTCTACAAAATTGTATGATCTGCATAGTGGATCGGTTGCAGTGGCGGATCCAGGATTTTGGTTTGGGAGGGGCTTAACGTAGGTGAGGGCAAGCTTGGGGGGGCTTGAGCCCCTTAGCCGATGGGAATTGGCTTGTATGGACCCTTCGCCGCTGATAAGTAGTAAGTAATCAAGTTGTACGGCCTCGGTAAAGATTTACGAACATTCATAACACCTATTCATTAAAAAAAATACCGTCCAACAAACATAAAGACAATTTGATCTTTCAGTGGCATTCGAATTTATATATATAAATATAATATTATTAATTATAATTACAGAACACCTACATATAAGCGATCAAAAATATCCGTCGTTTCTTCAGAGTCACGAATCACGAAGAAAACGGTTACTAAAACCCGTATTTCAGAGAAAAATATATGTGACAAAACACGTACATCAGCTATTGAATTAAACAGAAACTTGGGACCCAACATTACCAAACATAAAGAAGAGAAGCCATTGAAATCTTCAGATAGTCCAGAAGAAAAAAAGCACATTACCAAACTTAAAGAAGAGAAGCCATTGAAATCTTCAGAACGTCCAGAAGAAAAAAAGCACATTACCAAACTTAAAGAAGAGAAGCCATTGAAATCTTCAGAACGTGCAGGTGAAAGAAAGCAACGGATTTATTACTCAGCAAAAGATGTTTCTTGCCAGTGTTCAGAAATAAAGTTGGCGACAGTAGACGCACATACGCAGTACAAAAATGTATGTGCTTGTCCCCCCACAGAGGGGAACATGTCGCTATCAGGACCCGCGCAACAAGTAAGTACCTAAGCTAAATATCGATCTACAAAAATATTGGCTTAATTTGCGGTGTTGAATGCAGAAAATCATTACGATTTCAGCAACCATTATGCAATACATTATTTTTTTCTTCTATCGTTCTGCTTGGTTTTTGAAATAAAAACGAAAATCATGTAAAAAAATAACTTCTTACATTCTTCTTTTTTTCGGACTAGAAGGGTAAAACCCCGATCTAATTATCTTTAAGGCGGTACACTGTTATTGTAATTCCTACACAATTTTAAAAAAATCTTTAAGTGGAACTTTCAAGACCCATATTCTACGACTATTTTTAGATAGAAATTTATCATTACATTCCCTCGTAGTCACTGCTAGAAGTAGATAGCAAAACTGCTAAAATTTGCCACACGTTTTTGACACATTTGCGATCTACTTCTACCAATGCATAGGTACGAGGGAATGTAGTGATATCTTCTAAAAATACTAGATTATGAGCCCTATAACTTTCACCTAAAGTTATATTAAAATCCTTTTCTTCTATTGACAACTTATTTATAAATAAAAATCTCTGAGGGCGCCACTTTCGGTGGGCTATCCACCTTTTGTCACTGCAAAAGCACAATAACAAAATGACAACTTGAGCTTAGACAAAGATAATCGGTTTGCGGAAAAGATGTCATAGCAAAGTTAATAATTTGAATGTTATTTATTACTTCATACCTTGCGTAAGAGCCCATCTGGCGAAATTTCTCAAACTTGTATACCTACCTACTCCTTCGCATTGAGGAAAATGATAATGTATGCTAATTTGTGTCATTTTAACTCAAATCTTGATGCTTATGAATAGGTAGGTAAAATTTTGATTCATAAACTTTACTCTATAACGTGTAAACTTGTATTAGTAACAAAATTGTTTCGATATTCAAATATTAGTTTAACTTTCAGGAAAGATTTTAAATAAGTATCTATGTGAGGTTGTTAAGAGTTGATATTTACATAGTAATGAATATTTGGTAAATAAATAAACTTACAATACTAAAAGAAATATGTAACTAGGTACATAACTGTAGTTAAAATATCGTAAAAAAATATTCAATTTACGTTAGTATTTTTTTTTTTATATATTTTATATCTCGGCTCCGCCGCGCCGCCGCGTCGTTGTAAGGTTAACTGCCGTACTCAGAGACGTCAATTAAGTTTAATGCTTCACTAAATATCGTGTCATTTTATACTATCACATGGAAAAGAAAGAGATAGCAACAATTTTACTTAAATGACGTCTCTGAGTACGGCCGTAAGTGTGAGTTGCACCAAAACGCTGTCAAAGTTATAGTTATCGTCAAATGATATGCTACCCATTTGTCACGTCAAACTTGTCAAAGGACATCATGCTGGCTGGCAACCTCTTTTTTTGGCTAACTTGTGCTTAACCGGTACTTGAACAAGCTTGTTATCGTTAAAGTTAGATGGTGCAACTCAGCCTTAATAAATAGTATTTATAACCGACTTCAGAAAAAGGGGAGGTTAACAATTCGTTGCGTATATTTTTACTATGTAAGTATGTCCACCGATTACTCGAAGACGGCTAGACCGAATAAAAATTATTCAAACTTTTCCAAATTGGGTACATTTTTAAAATTTTGAAATAGCTCCACAAGTTTTCAGGTAATCCTGAAAATAATATCGTTTTCGTTACCATTATCACAATGTAAGCTTTCTTTACAAAACCGTAGGATTCCATTTAGTTCATAACAAGTACTAGTTCATTTGTTTATTAAGTTAGGTATTTATTATTGTGTTAGCGTGGAGAGAAAATGGATTCAGACGGATGAACGATCATATCCTAACTTCTTTCTTTATGAACCGATTTAGATCATATTTTTTTGTTTGACAGATTAAACTTTATTAACTTAAATAATTGCGATAAAATAATGATACTTGGTTTATTTAATAGTATAATTAATAATATTTTGTTATATCTTAAGGTTCGTGACACCGCACAAAGACAATCCCAACCTCCGAAGTTCGTAACCAAAGAGGTAAATAAGAAGCAATCAGACTGCCCATGTCAGTGTCCATTAGACGTCATTCCAAAAACTGATACTGCATTCCAGTATACGTATAATTGGGTAGGTACATTTCATTTTTTTATTTTTGAAATAGGTCCACTAGTTTTCAGGAAATCCTGAAAATACTGGCGTTTTCGTTACCATTAAATGGATTCAGACGGATGATCGAACATAACTTCTTTGTTTATGAACCGATTTACATCATTATTTTTATATAAGTGATAATACTTCGTTATATCTCTTAAGGTTCGTAACAACTCACAAGGACAATCCCAACCTCCGAAGTTCGTAACCAAAGAGGTAAATAAGAAGCAATCAGACTGCCCATGTCAGTGTTCATTAGACGTCATTCCAAAAAATGATACTGCATCCCAGTATACGTATAATAAATATAGGAACGTGCAATCTTACTACGTTTTGGGGGCTACGGCGTATAATGCGAACGATTCTTCCAAGGATCAAAAGGCTTGTTACGAGGTAACATTAATGAATACATGTCTTTATTAGAAAAGCAAAATGAGTTTTCGATCATCTATTGAAATTGTTGTTTTCGTGCAACGTTTACATCACAGTAAAGCCACAGGGTAAAGATTTTTTAAAGTTTTTTAATGCTATAAAAATGCTTAAGCATTTATGTTTGACTTTTTAGATTTTAGCATTCACAATGCTATTTTTATATATTAAGTTACTTAATATAACTGAAGTAACTGAAATAACATTTAAGTTTGTCAAGAGTTGATAGTAAGTATTTACTGAATATTTGGTAAATAAATAAACTTGCAATAAGTTTCTGAAAGAAATATGTAGGTTAGGTAACCAAAGTTTTTAAACTAAATTTTAACTAAGTACTTATACCTATAATTTTTTCAAGAACTGCTTGTGTAACATCACGCCGTAGCTTCACAAATGCTTATCAGTCTAAACTTAATAGTATTTTTAACATAAATAGTTATGATAAATAATGATACTTGGTTTATTACTTGGTTTAATACTTGTATTTTATTGGTTAATAATTTTGTAAGAATAATGTAAGTGCTAATTAGTCAGAAACATAGCGCAAACCTAGTTCAGGCACATTGTATTCCCTTTCCCTGTGAGTACTAATTTTTAGACTAGTTGTAAATTTGCATGTATTAAGATTGTTTCAATAAAGATTTATTATTATTATTAATAATGTAATCATCATCCCCCTACCCTTATCCCAATTTATTTGGGTTATTATTAATAATGTAATATACTTATTTAATATCCTTTAAGGATTACTACAAGTCACAAGGACAATCCCAACCTCCGAAGTACGTAACCAAAGATGTAAATAAGAAGGGATCAAACTGCTCTTGTCAGTGCTCATTAGACGTCATTCCAAAAAATGATACTGCAACCCAGTATACGGAAAAGTATAGAAACGTGAAGTCCCACTACGTTCTGGGGACTACGGAGTATAATTGGAATGATTCTACCGAGGATCGAAAGGTTTGTTGCAATGAATGAATTATGATCTTTATTATAAAAGCAAAATGCTTAGTAATTTTACAAATTTTAGAGCTTTATGTTAAACAAGCAAAATCATTTTAATGTTGAAGAATTTATAAAAAAAAATAGCTAGACCTTTAAAGATCTCATAGGCAATCAAAATTAATATTTTTATAAGTTTCTAGGCGATGTAATACGGTAGATTACACAAGCTACTGCCATTTATCGCTAGTTGTATCAAAAACGAAACTGTTTACTTAGTTTAGTGATTAAATAAAACTTGAATGATATTTTTAAATGTAATAATACTATGTTTTTAGGAGATTCCTCTTATAGTTACACGTTGTGTAAACTGTCCATGCGAGCCAATAAGAATTCAGAAATCGCTAAAAACGACAGACAATCAAACTTCCACTGACGTCAGTAACAACAAAAATCGCTTCGTCAAAATCTCCAACAAAGGTGTTGCTTTGCAGACTTCGGATAATTCTATAGACTTGGTGAGACGCTTTCAATTAACAAAACTAATTCATTAACTGCCTTTGAAGTCAGACTAAATAGAAAAGTATATTGTCTGCCGGTCATTTGCCATTTGAGTGTTTTAAATATAATTATTTCTCCATTGCGTAACAACATCACATCAACCCACCAGGCAATACGAGGGGCAAGCTAAGAGATTTTTAGATACTCTCTACGTGCTCTCTACAGAATAATTTGATACTGGTAAGTTATTGCAAGGAAAAAATGAATTTAAGTATGTTTCAATGTATCACTAAATAACGTTTACGATGGTGTATAACTTGCTAGTATCAAATTATTGAGTAATGAGTATCTAAAAACTTTCGGCGTGCCCCAATCTTTCAGTCTAAGGCTCGTATTATAGAATCAAACTCAAATTCAAATCTCTGCTTGAGTACAGTTAGAAAGGAATGGTGCTATTCATCGCATATAGCGCCATCCCTTTCTAACCGTACTCAAGCAGAGATCTGAGTTTGAGTTTGATTCTATAATACCAGCCTTAGTAACATCTTAAATTACTATACAATTTTGAAAGCTCATTTTGTATAAACAAGTATATTGATTTTATTTAGCTAAATTTATTTAGAAATATGATAAATAAAAACACAATCAATGTAAACAAAAAGATCTTTCTTTAGCAAATGTTCTTTTGTCTTGTGTCTGTCTTGACTTTTGTAATAATTGTGTTTTCTATGTTTTAGGAGAGAGATGGCGTACGCAAGTATCCATTATTTATGAAAATTGTTTATGCTGATAAATTAAAAGAAGACCGCCCTCGTCTATAATTTTACTGAAACAACTTTTTAAGTGAAATAAAAAGAAACATAATATTTAGATTTTTTTATTTTTTTTAAACCTGTCGACTTTTTCCTAACTTAAACTATAACAAGTGACTGCAATATTTGTACAATTTATTTACATAAGTCTTAGAAATGGCTATTTACATAAATATTACGACATCGATTCCTTAGTTAGGTTGTCCATATGAAACGGCAGGTTGTGAGTGTGGTAAGAAGGCTATGCTGGAGTCGGCTTGGCTTGACTGACTGTTGGCTGTGATAGTAGGAAGGTCATAGCCTGATGAAGGTGCGGAGGCGGCTGCACCGGAAACTGAAGAGCTGGATGATTGTGAAGATTCTACACCCTGGCTGTTCAGAGGGGAAGTGTGTACGAACGAAGAAATCTCCACGCTCGGCTTAGCATTTTCCAAGGACACTCCTGACACTAAAGACAGGTAGCCCGCATCTCTTGCGGATGAGTGCTCGCTGTCCTTTATGATGCCCTGGACGCGGTCAACGACGACAGAGTCTAATGCTTCTCTGTGAATCTGTGCTCCACTGTACAGGTTGGAATCAGCTTGGTAACTCGACAAGCTTGATGAACCGCTGCTGCTGCTTAGAGCCTGGGATTGCAGAGGAAGGCTTGCAGTAGCTTGAATCGATTGAGATGGAGGTTGTTGGTAGGAGTATCCTTGTTGGGAGGTTGATTGCTGGTTCTGGAATAGGGCAATAGGTTGGGGTTGAGGTTGAGGAGGGATGTAAGTGGGAAGGGGCTGTGCTATTTGTTGCCGAGGTTGGGGAATACCATATGAGGTACTAGGAGGTGCGGGTGCCGGGGCAGGTTGATATTGAGGCTGCGGGGCAGGTTGGTATTGAGGCTGTGGGGCAGGTTGGTATTGAGGTTGTGGAGCTGGCTGGAATTGAGGCTGTGGGGCAGGTTGGTACTGAGGTTGTGGAGCAGGCTGGTATTGTGGTTGAGGAGCAGGTTGATACTGTGGTTGGGGAGCTGGCTGATACTGAGGCTGAGGTGCTGGTTGGTATTGTGGTTGGGGTGCTGGTTGATATTGAGGCTGGGGTGCTGGTTGGTATTGTGGCTGGGGTGCTGGTTGGTATTGAGGCTGAGGAACAGGTTGATATTGTGGTTGTGGGGCTGGTTGATAGTGATGATGATGATGATTATGAGGTTGAGGTGCAGGTTGCACAAATGCCGGCTGAATACTGGGTTGCTGGTAGAAATATCCCGATCCTTGCACAAAATTTGGTTGAGGTGCTGGTGGCGGCTGTGGCCTGATCGGTGGTGTCGGGTAATTGAAAGACGGTGCGTGTGGTGCCGGCCGCGGTAAGTGGTAAGGTGCCTCCGCGGCTATCGAAGCAATTAACGACACCAAAACTACCTGCAACAGAAGACAACAAATAAATAATAGACTTGCATACGTAGAGTTTATACCCTATTTCTAGTTATTCTTAAGAACCATAAAAGGCTGCTTTGAACGTTGTCCAAATATTTAATGAGAAACTTTGACTCGTAAGAAAACCAGTTAATCGCGATTCATCTCTCCTGGACACTGTGTAAAATTTCACTTTGGTCTTATGTAGGTACTTACCGCGCTCCTCATGGCTGCGGTCGTGTGTGGGGCAATGTGTGGAGAGTCGCTGGTTCCATTTGTTTTATACCGTCCACCACTACGGCCCGGCCGAGGCGAGCTTGTGATGAGCCGCTCGCATGATTGCACAAATGCGTCACTTAGTACAATAAGCGTAAGTGTGCCGTACATCGCGATTTCAGGAGATTTCAGTATTTGTATCACTGTGTTATTAATACTTCAGTAAGTAAGTTCTCTGGTTAACGTGCTAACGAGACGGCAAAATATTCTCATTTAATCGACAGTTCATTCACTTTTTTATTAATTGTTCAACAATGTTAGGTATTTACTTATTGGTCTCGCTAAGCCATATTATATTCCTAAATTACTTTGACTTTCGACTTTTTATTTTCAAACACTTATGTTATTTTATATTATTCAGTTTACAATGTTATTGATTATTGGGTGTTAAAAATAGAACATTATACGCCTAAAAACATAAATAAGACAAGATTTCAACAAAGTCGATGCCTACTTTCATTCTTCATCCAAAATCAAAACTGTCCTAACTTGACAACAGTCAACCCATAACGGACTTGCTTGTACCACTTTTAGTACTCGTGGCTAAAACGTTTTTGTATTGTATTAACGGATTCCTTTCTAAGAACAAATTGTGAAAAAGTTACGCCCAATTCTGTCTAACCTTAATTTGAGAAGGCTCATTTTTAGATGTCGCGGTTATTCTGCTTGCTAATCGATGATTACAGAACCTTTTGACTTTAAAGCCTATTGATTACGTTAGCAGGCAAGCGAGGAGATAATGAATCGAGCATTATTCATTAAAAAAGTTTGTGTAGCTGAGAAACTCTTTAGTGCGACGTTTAAGATTTCGTTACACGAGGCACGGTCGGCGCTGTTAGCTGCTATATTTAAAACAAACAAAAGGCATAAACAAACAAACTTTCGAAGGAAAATAAAATCAACGTTGTTTAGAAAGTAATTTCTCTGAGACAACAAATTGATGAGTTCGTAGAATTACATACACTATAATAAAATGCATTGTGTCTACCTTTATCGTGGAGTTCAAATGGTTGCAATAATATGTTTAATGTAGACGACTTTAAAAGCTATGACATTTATATCCATTAGTGAAAGAAATAAATTCTCATAATGACCGACTCCATTTAACGTCGTACCAATAAGTCATGTGCTAACCTTCTGGTATCGTAAACTGACCATTTAAGTATTACCTAATTATGGTGATTTTTAATCGAGTTTACGGGCTCTTAATAGGGCACATCTTATCTCTCATTTAATCATTGATGCTCTGGCCTGCATCAATCGCAAAATCATTCAAAACAACATCAAACAGTAGTAACCCTCAAAATGATGACCGTGAGATAAACCTGTTTGCTTTAGATTTGTCAATCATGAATTTAGTAAGAACTGAGCTTATGAAAGAAATTAATACTACTTGAGTACCAGTGTTTGCTGAACAAATGTTTGGGCAGTGCCAATGTTGCCGAGTGTTTGGTCAAGCACGAGTAGCCCAGTTAGAGGTTGGAGGCAAACAGTGTGGTAACAGAGAAACCGGGGGCCATCGAGACTGCAATTTACACCTCCGCTTATCTGCCAAATTTTAACAATGCACACTGTTATTAGATAACAATTTCTACACAAACCATAATGTAAATTTATGTATGTTTGCTCTTCGAATCACTCCTATCTAAGTAACTACTTCCTTATGCTTATTCATAATTATAGTGACAGACGGTTAGGTGTGACGACAATATTTTTTTTTTAATTTATCTCAATCAAAATCAGGCTATAGGTTAATTTATCATTGGCTAACTATAGGTTATTTGAAAAATATATTGTTATTTTTAAACTTATTTGCATAAAGTGTAATAAATACAGACTCTGCATATTATATAAAGACATAATGTACATAAATTATGTTAATCTTTTAGCAATATCTTAATAATTATTGTATTGATCTAACAGAATTAAATCTAAAGTTTGGTAATGTAGTGGGACACCCAACTCCAACCTTATTGCGTAGGTAGGTAAGTGCCTATTAAATTGCACGAATTTTATTCGTTCATTAAATTTTCTTTCTGACAAAAATAATAATATGCGTGCTTTTATGTTACTTCTCTTTCATGATTTACCCCAATCATCCAATCTTTTAGCTATAAACACAGAGTATTGTTGTATGGTCTGTAGGTAATGTATAATAAAATAAAATAAATCAAATTGCAAATTGGAACAGAGATGTCGTCAATTGTTTTTATTTATGCTAATTAAATTAATCTTGACACACTTACATCGGTCATGGATGGGTGACCTAAAATTTATTATCTCAAGCTCTTCCGTGCTTCAGAAGGCACGTCAAGCTGTTGGTACCGATGCCGGTTGCATCTGCAGTTGTTAACACCCACCAATCCGCATTGGGCCCGCTTGGTGGATTCTGTCCCATCCTCCTCATCCACCCATAAGGAAGACCTGTGCCCCAGCAGTGGGGACAAGAAAAATTACTGATGGCCAGTTGCTCTAAGTGGAATAGTTCAGACGAAGCTGCTGGCGGCTGTTATATTAACATATCTTTAAGTGAATTATTTTCGAATAGGGTAGTCTCTCATTGGAGGCGGCGGCGGCAGGCGTCCTTTCATTCCTTTTATTTCCTCTTCTCTTTGCTTCCTCTTTGCCACAATGCGATCATGCGTCCTTTTCATTTCTAGGATCTCTTTCATTTCTTCTTTATCTTCACCCTGACAAAAAAAGAAAGTAAATAAGTAAATACTTGGAATGGAACAGATTCATTGGGTATCTATATCAGCTGATTTATCAGATAATGTATCACAAATATGATAGTCATTACTTGTTTTATAACGTCAAACTGTGGACTCAACAATTGCTTAAGCAGATACGTGTGTGAAACTTGATACACACATGCCACATACCCTGATGCATACTGTATAGTCACGTCTATAAATATGTATAACTAAATATTGCAGTTTTTTAAACTGCAGTTTAAAACTTTGTCACTCTAAAAGCTATTACTTTTTTGAACAGAAATCAATTGACAATTGACAACTTCATCAAAGTATACAATTTAGAACTTTGTGTTCTAAATTGTATACACATTAAGATTATTAATATAATTGAAAAATATTAGAAAAAATCGACTCACCCGTAGCAGCTCAGACGGGACAGTCCCGTAGCAGCGACGAAATCGACTCACCCGTAGCAGCTCAGACGGGACAGTCCCGTCTGAGCTGCTACGGGTGAGTCGATTTTTTCTAATATTTTTCAATTATATTAATAATCTTAATATAAAAATAGCATTGTGAATGCATAAAATTTAAAAGTTTAAAAATTGTATACACATATCTTTAGACGTGTCAAAGAACATACCTTCTGATTAATCCTCAGCACCAGAGCCCTTTTCCCATTCGCCATCGGCTGGCTATACTTCAGCAACTGCTTCAGCCGATGCGCAGGCGGCACTCCTCGTTCCACCACCAGCACAATCCTCGCCCACTGTCGCTGCCACTCGTTTCTAGTCTCCGCGATCTTCTGGTACGTGTTACCCATCATCGCGATCAACATGTTTACCAGAAGGATCGCTACTATTATCATGTAGACCACGAATAATAGCTGCAAGAAAGTCAAAAGTCATTAAAGGGGTCAACCATTAATCACGTGATGTTTTAAGAACTTTTTAACCCCCTCTCCCCCACCCTGGTGATACGTGGTGAGGTTTTAGTCCAACCCCCTCTCCCACGCCCCCAAAGTCACGTGTATTTTTTTGTACAAAGTACTTTATAATCTTAAAATGTACATGCAAACATTGGATGCATGTTATTTCGAACGAAAATGATATTCAACGAAAATATAACACACAGTCATGATTTTCACCGCCCGCCCTACCCCCATTTGATGGGGGTAGGGCTCCCCCTTTTTCGAGCCTCACGCACGACATTTATTGACGACCCTTAACCTTATAATTTTAATATATTTTGATCCTCAGTGCATCCATAGCATGCAGGTCTATATGGCTCCCAGATTGCTCATCATCCATGTTGCATAAAAATAAATCATCCATTAATGCTTCAAGATTTACTTAATTTATAACGAACCTTAGCCTCAATCTCATGATCGGTGCGTTCGAAAGCCCCGTAGTAATCTGAGAAGGACGTGAGTGACATGAGGAACATGGCCATGATGCTTTCCATGGGGGAGGGCATGGGGTTCGACACTGAGTCGTCCACGCCCTCTGGCGTGTTGGGGTTGTCGAATGACAGGAATATTATGTAGTATGCTGAAAAAAACATTGAAACGAGAGATCAAATTGGGTTCAATCTTAAGTTCCTTAAAATAGCATCTACAATAATAAAAAGTCGTTAAAACAATGATTAACGGCCTTACCACAAAAGATTTAAAACACTGTTTCATTTAGACCACTGTTTAAATGTGATGCCGTTTCTTTCAAACAATATTGCCAAAAAACATACAATCGAATTGAGAACCTCCTCCTTTTGATGAAGTCGGTTAAAAAGTGACAGTATCACATTAAATAGTGATTTAAAATCGTTTGTGGAAAGGCCGAAAGAGTCTATGTCACAAAAGATTGCACTTGAAAAAATATCGTAAGTATTCAAGGTGTAAGTAAACCAAGTCAAGAAACAACAAAGAGAAAATAAATTTAAGAGAAAAAATCGAATACTACATAACCAATTTATTTTAGCAAGCGTCATTTCCTTTAGCAGAGACAGTGTTTGATTTTAATTCATACCTTGCGAAAACCCCATGACGAAGACCAAATAGATGCAAACAAACCGTAAAAGATCTCCCATTACCATTCTGTATATCATCACCACGAATGGTCCGACTGTTTTGAAACCACTGCAACAGAAACCGCAATAATAAACTTTCATTCGAATCTGCAGTTGGTAAAGTTCATGAGGGTGCAGAAATGTAAACGGGATTTGATTGGCTACTTCGAGTCACTTGGTAGCTGTACTCGGTAGTGTTTCATGTTTTATCCTACACTGGAATGTTCTGGCATCACAGCTTTTAACTCGAAACTATAGCAAGCGCCTCAAAAGGACTTCCTGTAAGGAGGAATGACGGAGATGTCCCTGTTGAGGGACACACTACACACAATCAAAGACTAGAACTCATTTGCTCATAGTGGAAAGCACTACTGATTACAGATTTTTAAAACAGAATACAAAAAGTTTTGTTCTACCTCAAACTACTACTACTGTAACACTGTGGAAGGCAATAAATGATTTGAGTATTGAGTATTGAAAAACTATTCGAATCAGTAATAATTTACGGGATCATTGGTAATTAATATATTATTAGAAAAAATACATCATCATGGTAAGTTGCCGAAGGTCTCCACCCATGCGGTGACAAGGCTAAGAGGAATCAAAGGAAAGTATGTAATGTGGTCTGTATACTAATGAAATACTCACCGACAGAAGAACAGAAAATATGGAGCTGTCGTGAGCATGATGATTACAGCGAGATGATCCTCGGCCTCGTCCGCGCACCAGAGCCTCAGGGTCGGCATTGCGATCATCAGGAGACAGGAAAACAGGAACATTACTCTGCAAACCATTGATTATCAGCCCTTTTTATTGTCCCCACTGCTGGGGCACAGCCGTTAATTCCTTATGGATGGATAAGGAGGATGGGCCATAACCCACCACGCGGGCCCAATGCAGATTGGTGGGTGTTAACGACTGCAAATGCACTCGAGACCAACGGCTTTACGTACTTTCCGAAGCACGGAAGAGCGCGAGATAATACATTTTTGGTCACCCATCCCATGACCGACCCTTGTGGGCTAGGTGCTAAACAAATGGCGCCATTGATCTCCTCAAAATCAAATGCAAATATTATTTAACCTAAAACAGGAGTTTAATTAATGATGTACTTTGAAGCAGTTAGCTTAATTTTAGTGTTAACTCGTAGCGCTAGAGACATTTTGTCTCTCACCTAGATGGCACGGTGCTCAAGTTCTCTATGAACATCTTGAGTCCCAGGAACCTTGCTTCCCGTAATGCGGCTCCAATGTACGCCAGTGCACCAAGCCACAACAACAGCTCAGCTGAGATTCGAACCTGGTGGGAAAATATTTGTTCAATATGAACGGTGGCATTATTTACGCGATAATTTCGTAGAAAATCTGTTAGGTACTTCTTAGATTACTGCGTGTACTAAGTACTTATATAGTGAAATAAAACACGCGTATTTTATTATTTTAGGAGATGTTTTTTTGGGATTATGTATTTAGATAGGTAGTTTTGTTCTTTTTTAAGTTTCCGACATTTCGTTAACAATAATAATAATAGAGGTTCAACGTGTGAACAGCTAGCCGGCTGTACTATTGGGTGCGAATAGTCGCGTTAGTTCAACTCTAAAGGATTTATAGATAGGTGTACTCGAGACAAAAAAGTTGCTCTAGTTCTAGCCGGGTGTACGTGGGAACGAAGGAAGAAAATAAATAAATCAATCATCGATATTTATATGTTGAATATTTACTTTAGCTTGCCATGACTCGAAGTTCATTAGTCGGCACTCCCCAGTGAGGTCTTCCCACCAGCCCTCCATATCCGTCTCTCGTGGCGCCTCCGTCGCTGTAGGTAGAAGACGATAGAAATAAGAAAAGTCACTCGTTACCCGTGGTCCCAGTGGGTCGACCCATACCTTACCTACCTCTGATTTTGGAACTCTGTTGCGTCAACTTCTTATTGAAACTGACTGAAATCGCAGTTACATTGCTGTTTTAAGGGACATAGTAGTCATATTGATTCTTACTCAAGCAGCAATGTAACAGCGATTTCAAAAGTTATGTTAGCCACAGAATACATAATCAAGGGGCTGGTCTATGTCTAATTTTAATTAGGTACCCGTGGTGCCATAGCATTAGGGATTGTCCTTATAAAGAGAGAAAAATCTGAAAAAGTGGTAATTTTAGGAAGTAGATATCACATGAAAGTGCGAGTTTATGTAAAAAAGTGACTGAACGTTTTCAGGAAGTGTCCAATGTGATAAGTACGTAAAATAAACACAGTGCTTTTAGGTTTCTAAATAAATAAAGTAAGTAAGAAGGCACGTTGGTAAAAGCGGATATATTATTATGATAAATTATGTACACCTAGCGAGTATTTTTTTAAGGTGCCTTAATAATTAATGTACTTATTTATTACTAACGTTTATCTTTGTCCTTGGAGTGGCTCTTGAACTTGGCGCACGCGGGCCCGTCCGGCTTAGTCCCGTTCACCAGCTCCACGGCCCCAGGGTCCAACTCTGTGTTGTTCAGCGACATGGTGCAGTTATCTGAAAATACTCATTAGCCTGTCGATTCTATAACCAAACTCGAACCTCACTTCGAATCTCGCTTCACTGAGTGCGAGGGAATTTAAATCATAAAAATGAGATAATGATAGGCTGTTCTTTTAACCACAAAAGATTTTAGGTAGCTACCTAAAACCTTTTGTAATCAGTAAAGTAGCTTATATTCAGCTAATTTCTAATAACAACTTCTCGCAACGAGAAGTGAGGTTCGAAGTGAGATGCAAGTTTGGTTACAGAATGTAAGCAAATATTAATATTACTTTACAATACCAAAGGACGACAATCTTGAGACTACATTGCAATAGTTGATTGTTTATTATTTAATTTAATTTAGGTAAGTATATAGGTATAATAATATTGATTTACTAAAATGGATTTCAATAAAAGTCATGCCTTTTCCAAAAATAATTTATTCACAGTATACCGCTGTTGACTTTGTTGTAAATGCCTAGTATTTTATTAGCAATTAAAAAACGCATCTGTTTCATGCTCCACACTAATTGAGCGTTAATGTGTTAGCTTAATTATATTGAAACATGCGATATCTAAGTACGGTTAAATTCTTCGGGAACATAGATTGTAAGTTAAAGTTGTACTACTTTATCTAAAGTTTTTCTACTTTATTTAAAGCTTTTCTGTTTTATTTTATGTTCATGAGTCTCCTTTTTTATTACAGGCGAATCATATTAATAGAATTTATTATGGTTACTTATTACCTACCAATCTTTATTCCGAACATGATCTACGTGATAAAAACCATCGATCTTTTATGGTGTCATTACTTAGCGCAGTTATTATCTTTTCAAGTATAAAGTATAGATCTGAGGTCACGTATGTTTCACAACCGATTACCAAACTAACACCTTACCTACCTTTAAACATAAACTCTTACCCATGATCCATGAAAACAAGGTCTGGCATTCTGGAGTAACACTTGCTTACGTCATTATCTAGTTGCCACTTCATAAAGTAAAATAAAACCTTCTTTCATTTTTAGGGTTCCGTAGCCAAAATGGCAAAAACGGAACCCTTATAGATTCGTCATGTCTGTCTGTCTGTCCGTCCGTATGTCACAGCCATTTTATTCCGAAAGTATTAGGGTTACACAGTTGAAACTTAGTAGGTAGATGTATTCTGTTAACCGCTTATCGATTTAAACACAAAAATAAAAATAAAAAAAAGATTAAGGGGAGGCTCCCCATACATGGAACTGAAACTGAAAAAAAAATTTTCTTCATACCAATACGTGCGGAGTGTCTATAGATCCCTATATCTATGCTATAGATAGGTCTTTGACAAATGACGTTGAGGTTCCTAAGACATTTTTTTCTCAAAGTCAACCGTTTGAAAGATAAACACTGCCAAAGTGGTAAAATGTCGGCCGCCTTTGCTCACCATAGTTTTAATAATAATAATTCTTTATTGCTTTAAATGTGGTCAGTACAAGATTATAACATTTATTGGTTTCGTTTCTCACATTTAACCAAATAACATTGGTATGCAAATTAGAGATGGGTCTTGACTATCTAATAATAAATTAACAATGTCGCAAAATAATCATAAATAAAATAAAAACCAAATTAAACAATAAAAATAATTAAATCATGTCCAAAAGTAATAAATTAATTGAAATGAGACCTAATACATAATATATATAAAAAAAATGGTTTGATAGTCTTCAAATTTTGCAATTAATAAATTCCTTAACGATATAAAAACTATATATATATATAGTAAGTATATAATTAAGTTTTATGTTATTGTATTTCCTGTAATGTGTGTGTGCAATAAAGTGTTTATCTATCTATCTAAAATGTGTGTGTCACCCTCTAACTTTTGAAATAAGAGAGTGAAAAATCTAAAAAAAATATATATATAAAATTGGTTTGAACGAGATATTATAGTATTTAGTTTTCGAGATATATCATATTTTCCAAAACCGCAAATATAACTTTGTCATTCATATCAACACTGTGAAAAACAAAGTTATTTTTACAAACGAAAAATAAAAGTGGTATATATTAAAATATAGTATGGTATAAGCACATGTATTCTGTGGTATAAGATAACTACGGAACCCTACGGCGCGTGGCCCGACACGCACTTGGCCGGTTTTTTTTTTGTTACCGTAGTAAAATGAAAGATTTTTTTACTGTAATCAGTAGTCATCTCATCACGCATTACCAAATCATTAAATGCATTTCAATTCATCAAAAAGTTTGATTTCACATGACTGGTAAATGCTCCTGTACACGACGCCGCCACCGCGCCGCCGGCGCACACCCTACACTGTGGATACGTGACGCCTGAAAGCCGCCACCGCGCCGCCGCCACGTAATTATTTGTCAAATATCTTGTAATTCATCCGAAAGTAATCACAAAACTTGTCCTCATATTTCGTAGATCTTCTTAAAGTATATGAAATTCACCAGATTATTCCCGTGCCAACAGAACGGTAAAAATCATGTATCGGCGGCGCGGTGGCGGCTTTTACGTGTCATGTATCCACAGTGTAGAGGTGCGGCGGCGGCGGGGGCGGCGGCGGCGCGGTGGCGGCATCGTGTACAGGAGCGCTAAAACAGAAACAGGCAAATGTCACCCACGAGACCCTTGTCTCTCAGAATGCTCCATCTGGCTCAGTATATTATTGTATAGTTCGTCTATCTCACGAAGACCGTTTTGCTATGAATGTGTTAATCGTGCACATGCACATTGTTTTAGTGTGCGTCTGCACACTCTCCCACATTCGCGCCGTGAACACCCGTGAAAGTCGCGAACCGCGAGTGTGGATGGTTTTCGCGCCTGTTCACGGGCTTCGCGGCCGTTCACGCCTTGTTCCCCGTTCGGTGTCGGTATTTGCGCCCGCTTCAAAGGGTTCGCGGTGCGCGAACCTCCCGTGAACGCAAGCGCATCCACACTCGCACATGAAAACAGTGCCGTGCGTGAGGGTTTTAATTTATTTGCGGAGTACGGTGCGTCAAAATGAGCGTCACTTGGACGAATGAGCAGGAAATTGTGTTAATTGAGTGTTATCATGCCAATTCCATTTTATGGGATGCTAAACACAAAGATAGCAGTGCATAATTCGGCGTCCATTCTCGACGAGCGCGCGAACTAAACTGTGAACGATAGCGAGTGTGGAAGGTCATGCTTTTCACGCCGACTACACGGCAAAATTACGGCGTGAATTCACGCCGCGAATCACGCAGGAGTCTGGAGCGGGCTTTACGCACACTAAAATAATGTGCATGTGCACGCCTAACAACATTCATAGCAAAACGGTCTTCGTGAGATAGAACAACTATCTACACCATGCCCTTACCTACATCCAAAACCAATTCAGTCTCATTGACACTGGGTCCAGCAGTACTATTTAGTGCTGTAGCATTCACCGCCCTCTCCGGGAATCCGGGTCTCATGGTGAAGCAAACCAGAGAGATCAGGAAGTAGAAAGTGAACAAGATGAACTGCCTGTAGAAGCGGAATTTCACGAATGTGTTCCATTTGGTCTTCAGGAGGTCGATAAGCATGCCTTCTAATAGCTCCAAATGTTCATCCTTTTCCTGGTGATCAAAATATTTAGGGTGTAAACTTTGTTGACATTTTATTATGATACAGCTTAGGTTGAGTTTAAAAAATTTAATTGTTTTTTTTTGCAAAAGATTTCAAAACGCAAATACATTGTTTTTAAGAATTGACTTGGATCACTTTCACATGATTATATTCCATCTAATTATTACCTTTTTCATTTGCATTGTTTTTGTGATTTAATATTTTCTCTTCTGCTTACTGCGTCTATTAAAAATCTGTCCAAGAAATACTCACACCAAAGACGACTAAATTCAGAGCTGAATCTTTGCTAATAAGCCCCGTCTCAGTATCTATAGTATCGACCTGTCCCAATGGATACGCTGCACAGGTGGTAGCTCCTATTTGCCAGTAGATCTCCCGTTCAATATTCAAGATGTGGAAGAACAGCTCAGTACGAGCTAGTTTCGCGGCCAGTGTCAACGGAGTTAGGTTCAACGTATTGCGTATGTTGAGCGATGCTCCCACTTCATATGCCATGTCGAATGTGCTCTAAAACATGGAACAGTTCATTATTTCTTTAATGCAGAAGTGTAAATTCAGTGCAATACAATAATTTGTGTTTATTTCCATAATATTTGTCACGGTGGTGGTTTAATCACTTGTTATTTCCTGCTTAATGCGCTGCTAAAAAGATAGATATTGGGTACAGTGTATGCTTATTAAAATTTGGTTATACAGGCTGTTACAAAGCAACCGCAAATGGCGAATATAATATGGTAGATAGGGACCATCAAACTGAACAACTTTTACTATGGGACCAACTCTGAAAGCAGCTGTTTCATACATTTTGATATTTTCGTTATTAATTTTTGTATGAAGCTGCTGAATTTTTTTTCACAATTTCAGAGTTGGTCCTATAACTCCCATAGTAAAAGTTGTTCAGTTTGATGGTTCCTATCTACCGTATTCGACATTTGCGGTAGTTTTGTAATATCCTATTTTTCCCCGTTGTCTCGACATTTCGAATGACTTAATAAATTCATACCGTCTTTTCGTAAATCACGAGCATGTGCAAAACAGTATTTCCATTGGTGTCCTGTTTGTCGGGGTTGGCGCCCCTGGCGAGGATCAGGCGGTAACACTCCTCCTGACCTAAGCAGGCTGCGAAACTCAGCGGGTATTCGCCCCAATATACGTATCTGAGAAAAAAAGAAATTGACTCAGGTAAATTTTAACTTGACTTGAGGCGTAACGTGGGACATCTTCAGACAAGGTGGAGCGACAATCTTCGCTAGATGGCTGGCAAAAGCTGAGAGATGAGAGTAGCCGCGGATCGCGCTCGGTGGTGTGCACTCGGAGAGGCCTATGTCCAGCAGTGGACGATGAAAGGCTGATGATGATGATGATGATGAAATTTTAACTTCACTGGACATGACTCAAATACCTACATTAATAATTCTAAAACTATCCAAGAAATACACAATTTAAAAGACTTCTTAAAATACTTACAAGGAGTAGAGATGTGTTAAGTTAACTAAAACAAATAATCAACACAATAGAAACTACTTATCTCATGAATCATAATGAAAAGAGACAATGAATATCTCCCCCCAATTACCAAAAGCTCCTAAATGAGGGTGACCTTACCCAATATAATTAGTATCGCGCTGCACATTGACCCATTCGTGGTCGAGCGAGTCGGACCTAGAGGCTTTCTGGTCTTCGGGGCACATGAAGTTGCCGAAACACCGCTCGTGGTAGTCCGCCCCAGCGTCCAGGAGGAACTTCACCATCGTCGGGTCTTCGTTCACGATCGTCATGTGCAATACGCTCTCACCTGTTAGGATGTCCAATTTTTAAATTAATTGTGAGCATTAGAAGGTAAATATTTTCTGTTGAGTGCAAATATACCTACTCTATGTTATAGTATTACGTTATTTGTGGTTAGCAGCGGACGCAAGGGTTATATTAGGGTTATATTAGGGTTATATTTATTCTGTGGCAAAACTATTTCGAAGGGTGTGCGATCGGATGTATTTTGTGCTTTCCAACCTAGATATCCAATTTTGTATGTTGATTAACCTAAAATCTGTGATTTACTATACACTTACATACCTGAGCCCTAATTAAACCCTTAATTAAATATATTGTAGTAGGAATTTATCCATAAATCAATGTCCGTTTAAATTTTTAGCGGACTTTATCGGGCGCTCTATCAAATTAGGTGTTAAATTGTGTTAGCACGCCAGCAGGCGTGGTATACCGAGGAAGTCGATACATTATTATTAATTATTAGGTAAATACATTTAAAGGTCAAGGTTATTTTTAATATAGGGTACTAAACGTTTCGTACAGTAGTTATGTTAATGATAATCTCTGAAATCTAAGGCCGAAATTGTAAGCGCATACTACACCAGGAATCTCCACCACTGAGAAATTGGCTATATACACGCTGAAATATTAATCATTTGTTTCCCGCTGTGGGGTGGTTCCACTCATGATTACAAGCAACTTCAACTACCCCATAGTTAACTCTGATATCGCGAAAAAAAATCTGCTGTTCCATACAAAAGCACAATACTACTCGACCTTAATGTATGGAACAGCTGATATATTTTTTCACGATTTCAATGTTGGCCCCATAGTAAAAGTTGCTTGTAATCATGAGTGGAACCACCCCACTGCGGGAACCAAATTTAATAAAAAACACGCTTCCATTCATAGAGGTAGGTATACCCTCTAAACTGCCGGAACACAACAATTTTTAAATTACTGTTATGGCGGCAAACTTGGTAAAATGATGGTTTTCTAGCCAGGCTAAATTGAAATAAGTCCTACCACTAACCAAACGGAGTATAATATAACCCCCCAGGGAATTTAAGCCGAAACCTTTGCGTGTTACACGTGTGGGCGAACCACAAAATGCGAATCTGCCGTAACGCGAATCCGTCGAACAACGCGTAAGGGAGTAACAGAGGCGATTAAAAAGTACCATAATATTCGTCGCTCATGTAAATATCGTTGATCAGCTTGGGGTAGAAGCGCAGCAGCCTTTTCGCGAGATCAGCCAGCAGAGAAGTGGCATTGAGCAAGCAGAGATGCAGGATCGTCTCGCCGACTGCCCCGCGCTCCTAAACCAAACACTATTATTAATCTAAAATAAACAATATCATATTGGAGCAACCTTTTACGTAAAGAAATACTCGTGTTAGGGTGTTCCGCTCTTCATACCTTTGACAAATAAAAATTAGAGAGAGTTTTACAAAGTAAAACCAATAGCAGTACTATTATTTGTTCTGTGCCAATAGTTTTAAGACACGGTGCATACATACAAACGGCCAAATACTCATACAAATCTTAAAGTTAAGGCCACCTTAAATTCAAAAAAGTTGTCAGATTTGACAGAATCTCTATTAAGGCGCTGCTTAATCGAATTTTCTGGTTTTTGAGGGGGTGCGGCAGACGAAGCGGTGTGCGAGTGCAGCGGCGCCCCTCCCGCGCCGCACCTCACCTGCGAGTGCAGCGGTGTAGACTGGGCCGCATTTAGAAAATTTTTGTTTGATTTTAAATTATTTGCTGTTATGAATAAATGTCATGTTCTCTGATCAGTCCAGGGTGAACAAAACTTTGAATTATATTTTGAGATATTATATAATAAGAACCTATACTTTTTATCACGTAAACGAGCTTTGAGAGTTATAAAAATTAGTTATAATATTTTTCTATACAAAATTTGAACACCATTTTCACCCCTTATCAATCACCAATCATGTCCACCGTGTTGGACTTCAAAATAAATGTTATTTTTGCAATCGTCATCCCAGAAAAAAACCAATAACGACATCCATATCTATTTAAAGGTTTTTTTACCCCTTTTCATTCATTTCATGCGTTAGATTTCCATCCATAAGCCTAAATTATAAATTTAGCGATATTTACTTCGAAAATGAAGGATTTTCTACAATACATAACTTCATCCGCCTTTTGACCACTTTGGGGGTAGAATTTTAAAAAACGCTGAGACCCGTATTTATTAATTTTCAATCGTCAGCCTAAACAGAAAATTTGAAGATCCTAGCTTAAAAGCTGAGGGACTTTCATACAAACTTTCATCCCTTCTTTCATCTCCTTAGGGATGGAAGTTTCAAAAATCCTTCCTTAGTGGATGCCTACACTGTATAAGGTATCCGTGTGCAAAATTTTAAGTCTCTAGGTCAAGCGGTTTGGTCTGTGCGTTGATAGATCAGTCAGTCAGTCATTCAGTTTACGATTTTATATATTAAGAAGATAAGATAGTAGGGTGAATATGCGTAATACCAGCCCCCCAAGGATTTTTCAAATTTGAATCTCTGTTGTTGCCACAATTGCGATCTTAAAAATATTGTTGACACGGTTTTAGGTAGGTTGATTAGTCTTTATTACGAAAGTAGTAGTTAGTATTACGAAATTTTATGGGAAAAAAATAAATAAAAAAATATTAAAAACACGACTGTATGACAAAAACGAACTAAAAAGTTAAATAACAAGAGTGTCATTGCAGTCGGGGGACCGTTTCATGGAACAATTTTTGATCATAGAGGTCCCCCGACTGCAATGACACTCTTGTTTTTTAACTTGTTTTTTCACAGATTTTAGTGACAAATTATATATTAAGATAAATATTTTAATAGAAAATACTAGAAAAAATCGACCCGTCTGAACTTTTCTATTAAAATATTTATCTTAATATAAAAATAGCATTGTGAATGCCTAAAATCTAAAAATTCCAATTCCAAAACGCTGACTTGCATTTTGTCAGTATGTACACAGGGTAATATGCCTAGTTAGCCGGCCGCCTCCAGTTATCCGGCCCCCCAACAGTTTTTCGAATAAAATAAGAAATTCGTGGCAATTTCTTAACAATTTGGATATTTTCCTGGCAACACTGTTATCGATCTATCGAATGGTATGGACGCCACAAGCGAAACGTTACGTAATATTTTATAATTTGTGTTTACGTTGAAGCCCGCATCCGGGTCGATTTCGCAAGTGGAGATAAAAAAAATAGTGGAGAGCTCTTGCCAAATAGTCAATATTGTCCTTGAGGGCATCGATAAAAGGTAAATATTTAGTTTGTTCTCAAGGTAATGTTGTTATTTATTACTGTTTTAATGTTAAATATGGCATAATAAGCAGATATTTAGTAATATCAAGGGGCCGCCTTACTAGACAACGAAACCACATGTTTCCAGTATATCGGCCGGGGGCCGGTTAACTGGGACTGAGCTCGATATAATGTTTTGTCTCTTTTTGTTAAAAGAGTGATTCTATAGAAGAATGTATAATGCTATCCCTTTTTATTAAATTTAAAGTACTTTGTGTCTAGTACTCGGCCGTCTAAATGTGCTTGTATATGAAGTTGATTTTTTTTGTATGGAAACGGGTGGCCGGATCTACTGGGTGCTTGCCCAGTGTACCGGCCTCCTAGTATACACTAGGAGGCCGGTATACTGGCTATCCTGCAAAATACTACTAGTACACCTGCCAGCTTTTAAATTTATCTACTAATAATATTAATTGTTTGTCTCAAACTCAAACGATCGCTACTGCATTGAACGATGTGGTTTTTTCTTCTCGTCATGTTCTTTGAAAGGCGGCCGGTATACTGGGCAATAGAAATAGGAGGGCCGGAAATAGAAACAGGGGGGCCGGGCACTGGGCAAATCGTACTTTTTTAGAAAAAAATTTCTAATGACAAAACCGACTAATGATAAAATAGTTGGGATCATTACTGTTTGTGTAGGTACCGAGTGCAGACTGCAGACCGAACTCGAGGCGCGTAGGTATTTGATCGAAGTATGGCTCGCTTTTCGACTATTTGTATGAATTTGGAATAGGGTGGATATGCCTAACTCCAGCCCCCCCCCCCCCTAATTCCAGCCCCCAATACGTTTTTGCTTTGCTTTAATTAAAAAACAATAAAAATCGGAAACTGTTTAATGGAGCCACATCCCTAGTTAATCCTCGACGTTGGAAATCAGTATTACCCCGTCACGACACCTACAATTCACACAACGACCAAAAATGTTCACCGAGACCGAATTTTAAAGTGGTAATGTCTATTTTATATTATTTTACCATACAAATTTTGAACCCCATTTACACCCCTTTAGGGGTTAAATCATGTCCACCGCGTTGGACTTCAAAATAAATCTCATTTTCGCAATCACTATCCCATAAAACCTCAAGAACGACATCCATATCGATTTTTATGTTTACTCACCTCATTTACCCCTAAGTGGTTAATTTTCAAAATTACAAAATATTATGTTTGCCTTTTTATTTTAAGATGTGCTCCTACGAAGTTTAAAGTTGTAATGTCTATTTTATATTATTTTTCCATACAAAATTTGAACCTTATTTTCACCCCTTTTGGGGTCAAATCATGTCCACCGTGTTGGACTTCAAAATAAATGTCACTTTTGCAATCGTCATCCCAGAAAACCCCAATAACGACATCCATATCTATTTTTGGGTTTTTTACTCTCTTTTCACCCCCATTTCATCCTCATAGGGGTTGAAATACTACCAATAACAATATACGTTACGTAAGATTTAAAGCCATAAGCCTAAATTATAAATTTAGTTATTTTTACTTCGAATATAAAGGATTTTCTTCAATACACAACTTTATCCCCCTTTGACCCCTTCGGGGGTAGAATTTTGAAAAACGCTGAGACCCGTGTTTATTAATTTTCAATGTTCAGCCTAAACACAAAATTTCAAGATCCTAGCTTCAAAACTGAGGGACTTTCATACAAACTTTTGACCCCCGTTTCACCCCCTTGGGGGGTGAGTTTTGAAAAATCCTTTCTTAGTGCACCCCTAGACCGCAAAAGAAACCTATGTGCAAAATTTCAAGTCTCTAGGTTCAACGGTTTGGGCTGTGCGTTGATATCTCACTCAGTCAGTCAGTCAGTCAGGACTCTGAATTTTATATACATAGATGTAAAAAAAAACATAATAATCAAAATCATACTTATTATCATCATAATAATCAATCATAGAAACAGAAAAGAAATTCAATTCAAAAATTGTATATCGATATTCACTTCTTGGAAAACGCTTTTATAGGTTTCAAATAATTAAAACGATCTCGTACTCGTTGATTATTGTATAAGTTATTTTTTATTACGCAATATTTAATATATTTATATATTCTAAGTTGATTAATATCTACAGGAGAGGTATAAGTTTCAATGAATTGTTATGGGAACCATAATTTTAAAGCCTCTAGTATTTTATTATCATTATTAGAGTTACCAAACAAATATTCTTTAATCTCATACAAACATGGTTGTTTTATTTTGGAACAGCCTGTACCCGGCTGGAATTAGGGAACAAAGCGGCTGATATTAGGGCAAAGACGGCTGGAATTAGGGTTTTTCGCCCGTCGTGCATTTAAACAATTCTCTTTTTTTCCCACAAAACTACGTAAAACTAAGTACTATTTTCGTAATAAAGATCAATCAAGCTACCTAAAACTGTATCAACAATAATTTTAAGACTGTAATTGTGGCAGCAACAGAGATTCAAAGTTGAAAAATCTTAGGGGGGGCTGGTAATAGGCATATTCACCCTACTTGGATTTGTAAATTTTTTTTTGTTTTCTAATTCTACGACACATCCGTCGCAATTCTTTGTTCCTTTTGTTTCCCATTTTACACACACACAATACATGAATAAATAATAATAAATAATAATAATAATACAGTCAAGTTCGTACAAAACTAGGTACCTATAAAAACAAGTCACAGTCACAAGACGTAAAACTACACTAAATCTATTTTATTTATTACTAAAACCTAAAACTACAAAACAAACACCTAAAACTATTACTTGGCACTAAATAAAATTATTTATTTACTTAAAACAAACAAAGTTTGGAAAGACGAGACCGACCACGCTACGATATGAAATGAAAAGTACAGCCCCATTCTCAATACCACCCGATGCATGCCCCCGGCCCCCGGGCGTTCACCCCGCCCGCCCGCGCCAGATCTCTGTGTTTGCCGAAAACTAGCAAATATTTTTCTAAGTGCATTGCTCTTTACATTTTTCAGGCGCTAAAAAACCTGTTTATTTTGATTGTAATAGTGATCCATAACATTAACATTCTTTTTTTTTATATATCTCTTTAATTCGTCTTATGTTCAATTTATAATTTGAGAAAAATATGCTAGTTGCCGCTGAAAATATCGAGTACTACGCGACGAAAAATCTTTTTAGAAAAATCATTTTTTTTCACTAACTAAGCTTTTACTTGAAATTTTTTATAGCTAAGTCTCTAATTCAGGATATGTCAAATACAATTATATTTTTTTCTACCTTTCAAAATGAGTGGATTTTTCTAGCTATGCGACAAAACTTTATATGTTTTCATTGACGCTACGTTTTGCAGCTCCTTAAACTGACAGCTTCCTTAAAGTTAAGGAGACCTTAACTTAAGATTTTAACTAAGAAGCCTTTAAGTATTTGGCCGAAAGTTACTTATTTACATTGTTCTGAATTTCAAAAACAAAAAACCGACTTCAAAAACCTACCTCTAAAAAGCAAGAAATAATATTCGTATCTAATAATAAAAATACGTCTATTGAAGTCGGGTGGGGCTGGAGTACAATTCCTTTTTTTTTTATTCTTAAAGCCCCACCCGACTTCAAGAATAAAAAATAAGGGCTTTAAGAATAAAAAAAAGGAATTTGTACTCCAGCCCCAATATTTTTATTATTACGAATATTATTTCTTGCTTTTTAGAGGTAGGTTTTTGAAGTCGGTTTTTTGTTTTTTTTTTTAAACAATTTTTTTTTAAGTGTAGGTACCTTGTAGGTAAGTTATATTATATAATATGTAGAAAAATCGGCTCAGCCAAACGTAAGATAATCGCGGAGAAACATACTTAAATACGGGTCAAACTGAGACCCGTATTTAAGTATGTTTCTTCTCCTCCTTTTTTAAGTCGGGTAAAGAACTACACTTAAGATATCCCTCTTCCAACAAAAAAATAATTATCTTATTCAGTTCATAAACAAAGAAGTAATACGACCAATCATCGAGGTAATTCACACAAAATCATACTATATTCGTGCTTTTTTCAAAATTACTTGAAAAGTACTGAACCGATTTCCAAATTTTAAAGAATGGGACCAACTTGGGAGTTTACCTAATGTAATAACGTTTGAATCATTTCAATCGGTCCAGCCGTCTTTGAGTAATCGGTGGACATACACAAAAAAAAAGACAAATATACAGATGAACATAGAACCTCCTCCTTTTTTGGAAGTCGGTTAAAAACAAAACCAATCCATCGATGATTTTCATGGCAGGGAAATTCACAAGAGAAGAAATATTGTTTTGTGGAAAATTTATAAAAATCCTCTTGCTATTTGGAAACATTTTTGTATATTGTCCATGAAGTATAATAAAGTTATACCTTTCAGGTTTTTGTTCACGGATGTTCGATACAGAATACAATCGAAAGTAAATTGTGATGAAAATTCTCCAAACCGCTCGTAGAGCTCTTGGGTACGACAAGAAAACTTGATACGTCTACACAAAATTTAGCATCAAATTTTATAAAAGCACTTTTGTCGAACGTGTAGTACCTACAGAATACCCAATGTATTACTAACAGCAACCTGCACCACGTAGCAGCTATGTTTCATTATTTTTCATCGCTACGGAGTGCCGAAGCAAGACTATGCCAACCTACAAAACGACCTACAATACAACTAAATACTTAAGGCGATTAGTATCCTCACAGTGGCGCCCTCACCTTAATTAAATTGATTTCTCACTAAGTACATACTGTATCGAAATTTCAAACTTTAATTAAGAAGAGGGCGCCACTTGAGGTTACTAATCACCTTAAAAAAATCGCATAGATATTTAAGGTGGTACCCTAAACGAAAGTGGCGCCGAGGTGAATTATATTTAATATTATAATTCTAATACACAATTTTAAAAATGTTTATCGTGGAGATTTTGGGGCCCACAGTCTAGTATTTTTAGACGGTATCGTTACATTCCCTCGTAGTCACTGCTAGAAGTAGATAGCAAAACTGCTAAAAGTGACCGTTTTTGACACATTTGCTATCTACTTCGAATGACTACGAGGGCATGTAGTGATACCTTCTAAAAATACTAGACCATGGGCCCTAAAATCTCCACGATAAACATCATTAAAATCTTTTTCTATTAATAACTTATTAAATAAAAACCTCTGAGGGCGCCACTTTCGGTCATACAACCGCCTTAAAAAAGGTGTACCTAGCACCTAAGTTAAATCAGAAATCAGAATAATTTATTTGCACAATATGGTGTACATTACATTGAATAATTTTCTAATTTATGACCCTACTAGGAAACGAACCCGATCCCTTTGGCTTTATAGGTAGGATTAGCTCCCACTGCGCCAATTGGCTGTAAAATACAGCAATACCTTGTGGTCCCAACTCAGTGCTAGAATTTACCCACAATCCAGTGCTCTCCAGTACCGACTCACTACTCCAGTGGCATTCCAGTGTTGGTTTCACTCACTGGGCTAGATGGACGAATGTGAACCGCTGGGTATTAAGTATTGATTAACTAATTGCAAATCAAAGTAAGTAGGTAATTATTATATCTAGAAAAAAGGTTTCCCTCCCAAATAGTTATTTTTTTAAAACTTATGAGTACACGGCCTGCCTGTCGATTCTGTAACCAAACTCGCATCTCACTTCGAACCTCACTTCACTTTGCGTGAATTTGTTATTAGAAATTAACTGAATATAAGCAATTTTACCGATTGCAAAAGGTTTTAGGTAGCTACTATAGCTATCTAAAATCTTTTGTGATTACAAAACAGCTTATCATTATCTCATTTAACACGTTCGCTGCGGCAGGATTTTTCTTATACTTTCCATTCCTTCGGTACAAGGCCTATACACCTGGTAATAAAACTTCCATTGTGGCGGCACAAGGCTTATAGACCCTGTAACATTTAAGAAACTTTAAATCCTTTTTTGGCTCCATGAAAAAAGATATATGGTTTTTTTGCTTTGAATATAAATAACAATGAACTAATTGACATACACTCGAAGGCGTTCGTTAACAGCTTGCTTAGTTTAAAAATTAAACCTATATTTATAATACAGGGTTTATGCACCCTGTGCCGCACTGAATAAGGGAAATCTGGTGCGTATTTTAGGGATGTGGAATAAAAACATCGATGGTCTTAATTAAATTTAATATAATGAAAAAAAAAGATAAAATAAATATGAATTAATGTTTTTCAATAAAACTTGGGTAACAAAAGATTTTTTTGCACTGAACACATTCAGTTAAAAAAAACACTTTTTTACTAAAGGTTCGGAGTTTTTCGTAACATCCGACACAATTCCTCTTCTTAACACCTTTAACCAAATTGTGTTTATCAAGTTTCGTGCGGGTTCTGAAAAGATTAATTTATTAATTTATTTTTTATTTGTATGTGTATGTATGTGTTTTTCATACATACAAATCTTTCCTCTTTATAATATTAGTATAGAGTACCTATAGAAATAGATACGCACTAAATGTTACTTTTCTGTAATAAAACAGAGAATAAAAACCTGCCTGGGTAGGCAGGTACCGGTGCCGTGGGTACGGGAAATGTAATTAGGTAAATAAAATAAATAGTAATGATGACTCACCTGTCTTTGATTTATCAATCTATGATTAGATTTAATATTCACTGCATCACTGTCCTCACAAACATCGTAGACAATTTTTTTTTGGCACCTTTTGGTTGGTCTTGACGCCATGTCGACGCGTGCGTTTCGTGGTAAATGCAAGCCAACACTAGCCGCGCGAAGCGAGCGCGGGGTGCGGTACCAGGTGCGCGGGGTACAAGGTGCTTCGACCAGGTTACGCACTGTGATGAAATTTTATTTCATCCATGCGGTGCCAGGTCTAAAAACCTGGTATTAAGGTAGGCACACCATTGGATTCTATTTTAAGAATACATCTTAGATATATATTCATCTCTTTCCTACACCGAACCAAGTTAAAGTTATGCCTTCCGCGTGACAAGGAAGTCTATACTTTTCTTAGTCGCACTGTAAGCGAGGCGTATAGACCTGGTTTCGCACTCAACGTGTTAAGATTAAAAATTCCCGTGAAGTGAAGTGAGGTTCGAAGTGAGATGCGAGTTTCTTACAGAATCGACAGGCTGTACGGTACGGACGCCCTAAACCACAGAATACGTCATAATAACTACTAATTGGTATTGAATTGTGGGCCTTGAAATACCACTTGAAATGTTTTGTCGCGACCTCTCGTACGGTCTTTTTTAAGCTAAAATATTATAATAGGGATGATGACTAATGAATAAAATAACGAAATACTAATAAAAATCGTTAAACATATTAAACTTTTAGAGTAGCTTGTATACCTCTTGGTTTTATATATTGCATATTATTTGTTTTATGACTATTCAAAGTTGGGTGGAGTTTAAAATAAATGATACCTTTAATTAGTCCGTAAAATGTATAGCAAATTTGTCTAAGAAACTATTTTGATAAACACAATATTTAATATAGCTGCCGAACAAATTTCCTACGCGTTGCATACAAACTTCTCAGGCGTGACGTCATAACTAGGAAGCCATTAGTATGGAGCGTTTTTGGGCGAGTCCATTTGTGTGCATTTCACACTGTGATATCTCGGGCAGTTTTCATGCTAGCGAATTAATTCTTTTACCAATGTTTCTTTTTTTGAGAGGTAATTTATGTAACATAAAATAAAAAAGTTGTCATCATCCCTATTAGGGCCTGTATTATAAAGTCCGATTTAGTTCAAATACCTTTTTTCCTACAATTGCTACTACAAACATAGCATTACCTTGAGGTCCCAACACAATTCCCTGAAGCCGGCTGGGTTTGCGTCGTACTCCTCCTGCGAGACCGCGGGCCAGTCCTTCTCCACGTCAAACTCCTCGTCTGGGTTCTCCATCCCTCTCAAAGGAGGGAGCTGATGGATGACATACATAAGATATGTACTGTGCTGCTACCAAGAAGTCGCATTTGCAAAAGAAATATCTTGAACATTGCAAAGTAAAGATAAAGAAAAGATTTAAGGGGCATTATTAATTATAGTTTACGTTTGGAATAAATAAATAGCATCACTAATTAGTAATTACTATCTCCGCAGATTACCGATGCGCCTGACCGCCATTTTTTTAACTTCAAAAGGGAAAAACAATAGGGAATATGCATAAGTCACCGATTTTGATAAATTTGAGCTTGATCGCTGCGGAGACTTGTAAAAACATGATGGAACTAAAAAAAAAAATATATTACATATATTTTTTTACGTCATTTTATTTACGTCATATGTCACGTTTTATGTGTGAAACAAACACACATAAAACGTGACATATGACGTCACATATTTGTATAGAGCGTTTTAAAACGCAAGAGAAAAGTTTTAATATTACAGTTGATTTTCTCACGCATTATACTTTTGATTTAGTTTAAAAAAAATTGATGCAGATATGCATCAATTCTTTTTTTATTTTTTTTTAGGGAAAAACAAAATTTGTGAAATTATTTTAAACTGAAACCCTCATCCATCGCAGCCATTTTAATGTAGGTACCCCCCAGCAGTGGGTACATTCCTTAAGGGTGGATAAGGAGGAAGGGCCATAACAAACCACGCGGGCCCAATGCGGATTGGTGGGTGTTAACGACTGCAAATGCAGCTGGGACCAACGGCTTAACGTGCCTTCCGAAGCACGGAGGAGCTCGAAATAATATTTTTTTGGTCACCCATCCTATGACCGACCCTTTCGAAAGTTGCTTAACCTCCACAATCGCTGGGCCAGGCGCTATACCACTGCACCACCGAGCTCCTCAAACCCTATCTTATTAAAAATAACAATTCAATACCTATTAAAATTTTCTTGTTACATACATGTCATTTTTTGGACGTTAACGTAGATGTTAATGTGACAAGGTTCCTACGCTTTAGCAATTTGCGGGGATATTACATACCAACTTATGCCTGGGTCGTTCTTTGTTCCTCAACAGCACAATGTGCGATATCGGTATGTACCGGCCCTTTCCCTTGTTGTAGAGGAATGGCTCCACCTTAGTCTTTATGGCGTGGTCGATTTCAGCGTACTGTTTATTTTGTATTGCTCGCTTCATCATATCTACCAGGAGTCCACCACCTCAAGGACAGAAAACACCCTGTATAACTTTGTAATAACCTTTTTTTTTTAAAGTGCCAAGCAAGTTATAAAATGCGTATACCTACTTAACGAGGCAGATAATTGTCTCTAGTACATTACATACGACTTGAAGAATGGGTGGTAAAGAAGTGCTTGAACATTTTTTGAAGAATTATGTCTGACATTGATTAAGTCAGGACAATATTATGTAATGTGGCTCAACATTTTTATTTGTTTCGTATCTAATAAAATTTGATACCTAGGTCATCTCAATTTCTTGGCTATAGCCTTACTTTAAAAAACATTGAAAACTTTGCGTAGGTAAGCATAATTATGATAACAACTAATTATTTTTAGTTAACTAATTTGAGTCATTTACTTACCTTTAAGATCAATAAGTTTATATAGCTTTTGTGTTGAAGTCCCAGCTTGTTTTTTTACACCACTGGTTACGTTACTTTCAGTATTACCCATTTTTAATCTTAATTACTTAGAACTTAACGTATTTTTTGCGTAAATTGTTATGAAAGACTATGACAACTTTGTTTCTATCGCCACAGTGAATATCGATAAAGCAATATGTTGCCTTAGAGATGGTTAGGCATTAAGGGATTCAAGGACAAACAACATTTAGAAGTTAATTTATTATTACACATTATTACACACCTACCTAGCGTTTATTTTTATTATCTCGACATGGAAACGGAATAAATATTATAATCATAAACGCAAAACCTAGAGCACATAAAGTACCTACTCAAGTAGGTAGGTATAACAATACTTTCTTTTTGCACCTAAAACGAATACCTTTTATTTATTTTATTTATTTATTATCAGAAACAGTGTAATACATTTTTTATTTTACAAAAAAGTACTATTTAAACCTCTAGAGTTTGAGTATAGTACCTGAGAGATTCGTACACGTAGACAATAAGTGATACCTAAGTGATTGTTAATTTACATATTATGTTAATTAATCTAATTACATAACAATTATATATTAGGAGATCGAGCATGGTTCTGTCAGTAGGAAGCATGAAATTTCATTGTAATAAGGACAGAAAATATTCTTTTAATTTTAATTTTATGTTTTCTTTCGTAATAGCATTACGTGTGCATATAGGATGATTTATTTTAATTTGAAACTGGTCACTAAAAAATTGTTCTTTTAAGATGTAGTAATTAACTTTTTCATGTACTGGTAATGTTTTGCAATATTTGAATATTTCGTATTCATTTTTAAAAGAGGATTTTAAATTGGGTGGTATTATCAACTTAAGTATTCGAAGCTGCAGTCTATATATTGAATCAAGGTAAGTTTTGAAAGTACGGCCATAGCTAGAAATGCCGTATGACACAATTGAATCAAAAAGCGCATTGTATAGTAGGAGTCTAGCTTTAATTATTAAGCGATTTTTTATAACATACAATTAAGACAAAATTGCACGTAGTTTATCACACACTCGTGCAATTTATTTTCATTGCGTTTATTTTTATTATCTCGACATGGAAACGGAATAAATATTATAATCATAAACGCAAAACCTAGAGCACATAAAGTACCTACTCAAGTAGGTAGGTATAACAATACTTTCTTTTTGCACCTAAAACGAATACCTACTTACATATTTAAAAAAAACATGCTGTAATAAAAGATATATCAGCCTTATCAACCATATTGATTTTTTAAACCAGCCTGGGCCTAAGTACAGTTTATAATAATATTTACATTTTCAAATCTTCAAAGAACTACTATTTATTTTATAATAGGTAGGTACCTATTACCATTAGGACTGCTAGATCCTCCATGATAGACCAATAAAGCTACTATGAAACTTATATCTTTCTGCATTACGTTCTATATTGTATCGCAAAACGTTTTTACATGCAAAACGTAGCAAACATGTTATGGAAATGGAAAAACTCCGTAAAGCACTTTGTGAAAATGGATCTGTATTTCCAAATTTCTAGATAGCTGATGATAATGGTCGAGAGCATATTACTTATTTTTATAAGTTTTACGTACTTCTTATTATACATAGTTGGATTAAAAGAACAAATTATAATAGCAAAAAGTGCCTAGAGTCTTTGTCTTCTAGTCTTTCCAGTTTTGCAAGCTTCTGAATGGAAAAAGGACTGAAACACAATAAAGCACGAAATTATTGTTCAATTTGTGTTTATTGGTCCTTCGAAGACTTTTAAACTTATTTAATAACTTGAACTACAAAAATTCTCATTAGGTAGTTCCCTATCTAATACATACACATTTGTATACTAATTCGTATTTTTATTCTGTGGTCTGCATATAAGGTAGAACACTTCTACGACGCTTAGCAGAGATGCACCAAAAAAAAGACCCGCTATGCCTCCCACTGATACTGAAATAAACATGAAAACCATCAACATAATAATATGTAAATCTTCATTACCTGTTTAGTTTTTTATTTTGAAAATTCTAAGTGTTAAGTAAAATGGTAAAATTTTGTGGAGATTATTCCTTCATTCACTGGGTAACAATTTGACATGTTACACGACATCAACGACGTGTCGTCAACTGCTAAAACACCTTTTTACAGCTTAACAGCTTTCATTTCTTCCGAAATGTGTACTTACAATACAGATTTGAATCAGTGTTATCTGTATAATAACAAAAAAAAAAAAATTAAAAAAAAACATTTTATACTAGATAATGTTGTATCGACATTATTTCAGATTCCTAATGAAGATGATGTTTGACAAAAGTGAACATACCCACGAAGTCCAGGTCGGTGCGTACCAGATTCCTGCTGTACCGCAGAGTGGGTAGGGCCAACATTCGAATGTTCACGGCTGCGCCAGCGGTGTCATTGTACACCCAGCCCCTTCAACATTATTATACAGGGTCATTTTATATTCACCATCCAAATTTTAAGGTTGTGCTTAGTCCATGATACTAAACAACTTTCTCCAAGGAACATGTGTATAATTTCACCACAAAATTTCAGCTATCCTATGAATCTCTTCGATTTGTATGGATATTCGATTTTGTTTTACATATTTGGCCCTATGTTCCTTTGAGAAAGTTGCTCAGTTTCTGTTTGGACTGAACACATCCTTACTTGGATGGTGAATATAAAATGACCCTGTATAAAGTTATTACATGAAAAAACCAACGAATCCAAACTTAATAATTCTACAATAACACATTATTAATAATACCTCTAAGCGCTGCAATCCGTTTATTGTGGGAGGTACAAGCACAGTACATACTTATATAAGTTTTTTCAAAAGGAGCTCCATGGAATCGGTCGAATTTGACGAAGGGCCTAAGTGACGTTAGCTCTTCTACTGTTTGAAAAACTTATATATGTACTGATAAATTTTCAGGTCATATTAAACAGGATAAATTTAATTTCCAATGAAAGGCAATCTGTCTGCTGTTTAAAAGAAACCAAAAAAGTACTACTTAAAGAATTCCATAGTCATCAAAATCAAACACTTAGTTAGTACTTACAATATTTGTATTTTCAGAATTTCATTTATAGTTAGGTGGGGTAAGTGAAACATACTTTATTATTTTTATTTGCTTTATTTTTATTTTTATTTAACAAGGTTTAGTAAAGCTATAAAACTCGCAATTAAAGTAGCTGTGTAGGCAATGTACTCCTAATTAAATCAGCCTTTAACGGTATTAATATAAATATCTAAAGACTTGCAATAAGCAACAAAATCACGAAAAGAATATAACGGCTAAGAAGTGTTTCACTTACCCCAGACAAGGGGGAAGTGAAACAGTGGCCAAAATAGCTTGAAATATTGTGTCCATTTAATTAAAAACAGGACAAAAGGATCATTTTAAACCGTTATTATCCAAAATGTATCAAATTCTCATAAAATACGGTCCAGTTTTAAAGATTTATCAAAAAAACATAATCCGGGGAAGTGAAACATAGTTGCGATGGTCAGGGGTGACAAACCTTAAATAGGTAGGGTAAGCTTTACAAAAAAAAAACAATATGGCGGCCACCTTTTTGTTTGTGGGCCGATTTCGATGAATGAAACTCGGTTTTTGGTACTTTTTTGACAAGAAAACAGCCACGCAATGTTAAAAAAATTTAAAATCAAAGATGGCGGCCATCTTTGTTGTTAGCGGGCCGATTTAAATGAAACTCAGTTTTTTGTACTATTTGGTCAAGAAAACAGCAATGCAATGTTAAAAATATTAAAAAATCCAAGATGGCGGCCAACTTTTTTGTTTGTGGTCCGATTTCGATGAAACTCGGTTTTTGGTACTATTTTGGCAAGAAAACAGCAACGCAATGTTAGAAATATAAAAACACAAGATGGTGACCAACTTTTTTGTTTGAAGTCCGATTTCGATGAAACTCGGTTTATGGTACTTTTTTGACAAGAAAACAGCAACGCAACGTTAAAAATATTAAAAAATTCAAGATGGCGGCCAACTTTTTTGTTTGTGGTCAGATTTCGATGAAACTCGGTGTTTAGTACTTTTTTGACAAGAAAACAGCAACGCAATGTTAAAAAAAATTAAAATCCAAGATGGCGGCCATCTTTATTGATTGCGGGCCGATTTAGATGAAACTCAGTTTTTGGTACTATTTTTGCATGAAAACGGCAACGCGATGTTTGAAATTTTAAAAATCTAAGATGGCGGCCAAATTTTTTTTGTGGTCTGATTTCGATGAAACTCGGTACTATTTTGATGATTAAATAGCATCGCATTATTAAAAAAAATATAAATCCAAATTGGCGGCCATCTTTGTTGTTTGTGGTCCGATTGAGATGAAACTCGGTTTTTGGTACTATTTGGTCAAGAAAACAGCAATGCAATGTTAAAAATATTGAAAAAGCCAAGATGGCGCCCAACTTTTTTGTTTGTGGTCCGATTTCGAAGAAAATCTGTTTTTGGTACATTTTTGACAAGAAAACAGCAACGCAATGTTAAAAAAAATTAAAATCCAAGATGGCGGCCAACTTTGATGTTTGTGGGCCGATTTTGACTTAAAAATGGCCGCCATCTTGGATTTTTTGAATTTTACATTGCTATGCTGTTTTCTTGCCGAAATAGTGCCGAAAACAGAGTTTCATCGAAATCGGCCCGCAAACAACAAAGATGACCGCCATCTTGGATTTTAATTTTTTTTGACAATGCGTTGCTGTTTTCTTGTCAAAAAAATACCAAAAACCGAGTTTCATCGAAATCGGACTTCAACCAAAAAAGTTGGCCGCCATCTTGGATTTTTTATATTTCTAACATTGCGTTGCTGTTTTCTTGCCAAAATAGTACCAAAAACCGAGTTTCATCGAAATCGGTCAATAAACAAAAAAGTTGGCGGCTATCTTGGATTTTTTAATATTTTTAACATTGCATTGCTGTTTTCTTGTCAAAATAGTGCCCCAAACCAAGTTTCATCGAAATCGGCTCACAAACAACAAAGTTATAACAACAAATATAGGTACCTAACAAAAAACTTGATCTTTGACAATGGGCGCATTCTGCCAGACAAATCTTGGAGTCATCGATCGCCATATAGTATTTTTAACCATGGAAAGTAATTTGTATAGAATGTTCAATATTTTACTTTCCATGGTTAAAATTTACTCTATGGCGATCGATGACCCAAAGATTTGTCTGACAGAATTCGCCCAATGTCATTACGTTATAAAAGTTCATGGAAAAAAGGTTTGTGATATCTGACATGGGGGAAGTGCGCCATATGTTTCACTTCCCCGTCATGACTGTTTCACTTCCCCTTTTTAGCTCTTTTTGATGTTAAAATTTTCAGATTATGATATCTCTATTTCATGAAGGATTTATCTAAAATAGACGTTGGATCATGTAAGATAATACTTCACGTGCAATACTTTCCATAACAAAAATTTTAATTACTCTTTAATTTTGCTTGTATGATTGCCAAAATGTTCCCGCCTATCACTCGTGTTTTGCGTTTTGACATCTAATGAATTTCTTTTTGGTTTACTAGCTAGTTTAATGATCGCAGCGATATCTGTGTTGTATTAAGGGAAGTAATTCGTCATTCCTGCTTTATCGACACATCGCTATGAGAATAAACTACGATAGTTTCTTAGATATGGTTGGGTGTTTCACTTGCCCTGGTGTTTCACTTACCCCACCTGACTATACTTACTTAATAAAGGATCTTTGTTTATTGGCAACTACAACTCATAATGAAAAAAATAGTTTTCCTTACTTAGATGTATGAATCACAGTGAGTTCGCTTTCCACACAAGATGGCAAACAATCTTCATGTTCCTCATTGTGTTCTATTCCCAGATGTTGCTCTACTACGAAGAGAACGATTTTTTTATATTTTGGAGACAGAAACCAACAAACAATTTAGTCATAAGTATATTAACAATCATCATTGCGTACAAATTAATAAGTTAACCAAATAAATATTTCCCATGCAGTTGACAAATATGAGTCGACAAAAAAAAACTGAAAATTGCTGATAAAATAAAATAAAGTCAATCTTTGATGAAGTAAATTGAATATTTTACCTTTAGTACTAACTAAGCAGTTAAGCCCAGTGAAGTTGCAATACATATTTTTATCTGAAATAATAAGAAAGTAATATTTGCATGACTTTCCTCAATAAAAAATGGAATAGCTAAACAATTTTCCACCCCACCCACGGCGGGAACCAAATGATTAAATTTTCAGCGTGTATAAACCTTAGAGTAAGACGCGTTTCGATGCTCGAAGGTATAAACGATCGCTATGGAGCGGTTGCAACTTACTGCACAAAAAATATTTGTGTGACAGCTATAAAGTGTGACAGCTGACAATTTCAGCTATTTCGGTCGTCTTGTCTCTATATCTATGGTACAATGAAGTACAATGTACAATAACATAATACTTAGCTTAGTCGGCATTATCTGGTAACTAAGCATAATCTAAGCTTACGTGAGGAATGGCGAAGAATAGGGTGAACACAACCGCAGTGCTCAAACTTGTGTTCCATCACCCGCGTCAAACGACATGCACCGTACGAATACACCTGCGAGGTTATGTAAAATAGTTATTTATTTATTATTATTCTCATAAGTACTTTATTTATTTTCCGGTCATCGGATGCTGGTTGGCATACTGATCAGCCTGGCCAAGTGATCACGGGATCGATCTGTCCCCGCAACATCCAAAAAAAGTCTTAATAACAGTTTTTTTCTGTACGTATTCGAGAATAATATTTTAAAAAGATGGATTTTTAAGGAATACAGAAGCTTCACATAGTTTTAGGCTCCAGTGGCCCTACCATGTGTTGATGCAAACGGTTTACGTTACCGTTAACTATCGGATATACTGCTCACAGTCAGTGCGAGTGAAAGAGACAAAACGATAATTTACGGTAACGTAAACAGTTTGCATCAACTCATGGTGGGGCCACAGGAGACACCTGCACCAAATAAACTGAACCCAAATAATATTTATTGGTGAGTATTCTAATCCTTAAAAGATCTTACTTGATAATTATATATAGGCATACGCGGCAGTTCTTTTAGGTAATAACATCTCCTAACACCTATATCCTCTTTCAGCAATGCCGGATCGTTTTCCATTTCCACCTCGGAGAAAAATAAGTCCATCCTTTTCTCCATAGTGGGCCGGACGTCTATTACGAACTTGGGGTCTAGGAAGTCGGTGGATAGCTCCTCTGGACTGTGCACGGCGACCTAGGGGGAATACTGGTAAATCTTACATGGCTAACTGAAGTTATCTTTCTACTATGCGAGAGAGATTTGAGTTTTTATTTTCAACACAGTGGAAATGTTTTATTTTTTCTATATTTATGGAATCTAATCGTGGGTTTCATCTTATTTTTAAATAACATTAGGTTGTGGTTCTGTGAGCTGTAGATATAGCTTCGCCATTTTGAAAAATTTCGTTAAACTGAATCCTAACTGAAACTTACAAAATTTCACGAAAATCGGTTGAGAAAATAAATGTGACCTTTAGAGGAGAACAGACAGACATACGACAGTATTTTTGCCTAAGCTAAAACGGAGATACTTCGCGTTCGTTGGTCAATGAAACAATTACATTTTCTAAATGGCATGGCGTTAAAAATAGCCAACTTATTCGCTAGAATTCATACTTAAACGAATATTACTTACATGTGCGTCGTTTAATATACGGAAAGATAAAACCCCAGGCCCCGTAGTTAAGTTAACCGTAAATAAAGGCTTTTCAAACGATTTCCTGAAAAAACATTTTCAGCAATAACTTCCTTGTAACCTCCCAACTGAATAATTTCTCAAACATAGAAAATAAAGAACTACGCTATAGTTTTACAAATAATATGAAACCATTATTTCTCCATATTTTGGCAATTCAATGGAATTGACACCGTGCTAAAAATTTGCGGTTTGGTCACCTGTTTAAATATATTACGTGCAAAACTACTATTATTTGAAGACTATCACGGCAATCTGTAGTCTGCGCGTTTAATTATTTCATCATTAAGTAATTAAAAGACGTTAGCACACGCCAACTGATGTTTAGTCGGAAAACATAATAGACGTGTGTGCTGGCACGAAAAATTATGAAGAAAGACACTTGATTAAAAATATCAGTGCAGAATAAGAAAATGTTAATCCCTACTACCTCGTGTGTTTGCGTTATCTTTATCAATACGTTAGTTTACAAGCGTTTTTATCGCATTACATCATTGACAACGAATTACGTGGCTCACTTACTCGCTTTGTAATGTGTTGAAGGAATAACAATCGCCGTATTCAGACTCTACGGGGAGAAATGTGTCGCAACAGGAGAACGGTGCCCCGTTGAAGCGGCAATCGGAGATGAGATCGGGACATTTCTTGTGTACCTTATGGAAATTAATATTAAGCATGTATTTGACTGGTTTCGTGATGCTTTTTAAAAGTATTGTTTCTTGTGTGTCGGATATGAAGTGATTTGTTGTAATTAGTGAAAAAAAAGTTATGAAAAATGTGATATAAGTATAGTGTTAGTAAATGTAATTGGCAGAAAAATATAAGAAAATGTCTTGGAACTGGCCTGTGTTTGGTGGCGTGAGTATATCCATTCTATTAACAAAAGAACCGCAATAAATTGTATTTTTTACTATCAGTCGTTATCATAAAAATGCATTGTTGTTAACAGAACAAGGACTGAATGATATCAGTCAGTACAGTACCTAAGTAAAAACCGCTAAATAAATTTTGGTGATAACAAAAAAAATACTTACATTGTCGATAATCTCCCTCCATGGTAGATCACAGGGAATGGTCTTCCCGCAAGGAACACACAATGACTTGCTACAGGTCCCGCGCCCGAACACCAGCTCAGCTAGGTACTTACGCAAATCCAAGTCCAGAGGCTTTATAAAGTCAGCTACAAGGGAACATCACGTTATTGAAAGCCTGGGTCATATCATACCAAATGCGTGTGCGTTGCAGCACAGCAGCGCATTGCATTGCGTTTGTCATGTATAAAGCCGCGATTACATACGCCGATTTAACATACCAATTTCGGGTTGCCACTCGTACTTGACAATAAAATATTGTATAATAAGTTCGATTTTAAAAGTGAATTTACCCTATAACGGAAAGATAAACATTGTATAAGATTGGAGATGAGAATTGAAAATAAAAAAAACATAAACAATGTTGACCTTTGCGTTATTTGTTTAAATTAATTGTTAAAATTTAACTTATTATACGGGTGGCAACTCTAAATTGGTATGCTAGATTGGAATAGGTAATCGCGGCTTAAGACTGTAGTACCTATGTTGTCATTATTTATAGTAGATTGTACAACAAGTGCATAAAACGCATCATTTTACCCGAGACGTTTATATATCCACCCGAGCCGCAGGCGAGGGTGGATAGTCAAGTCGAGGGTAAAATGGGTTTTATGTACGAGTTATACACTCTGCTTTTCACTTCGATTGTGAGGAAATTAAACAAAAAATTAAAAAAAAAATGAAACTTTTTTTAAATTTTAGTGACAAATTATATAATTTTGGAATGTGCTCACCAAGGCCTTTCATTTGATACCCATATTTAAAAATTTCAAAAAAATAATGTTTTTCTTAAATTTTAGTGACAAATTATATAATTTTGGAATGAGCTCATCAAGGCCTTTCATTTGATACCCATATTCAAAAATTTCAAAAAATATTTTTTTTTTTAAATTTTAGTGACAAATTATATAATTTTGGAATGTGCTCACCAAGGCCTTTCATTTGATACCCATATTAAAAAATTTCAAAAAAAAATTTTTTTCTTAAATTTTAGTGACAAATTATGTGATTTTGGAATGTGCTCATCAAGGCCTTTCATTTGATACCCATATTCAAAAATTGGCAAAAAAATTATTTTTTAAATTTTAGTGACAAATTATATATGTTTGGAATGTGCTCACCAAGGCCTTTAATTTGATACCCATATTCAAAAATTGAAAAAAAAAATTTTTTTCTTAAATTTTTGTGCAAATTACATAATTTTGGAATGTGCTCATCAAAGCCTTTCATTTGATACCCATATTCGAAACTTTTTTTTAATTAAGGCTTTTCAATTGATACCATTTTCAAAAAATTGAAAAAAAAATGTAGGTAGTTATTATAATATGGATTATGATTAAAAATGAGGAAAATAACAAGTTTATTTAACGAAGTTTAATTGCATGTGTGGCTGTTTACCTGACAACCTTTGTCTTAGAGCCGAACTTAGACGAAGATTTTACTTTATGCTCTAGAGCATGAAAAGCGATTTTATGCAGCCTATACCCAACATAACGACGAACTTTACGAGCATGAGAAGTGAAAAAATTATTTTGTCTTTTTAAATTAAATTGTCATTGAAAATTTTCATCTTCTTACGTATTCTGTGTGTGGAAAACCATTTGTTGTATTTTAAATATGAATATTTAAATAATGAGTTGGGTGATGATGTTTATCAAATAGGACAAGTAAGGATAAACAGACCGGCTGCTGCGCATTAGTCGCGCGTTCGGTGTGACATAATTTCATACATTACAACGTCGCGTCGTTTGCCGTCTCGCTACATAACGCAACGCACTGTGCTGCATTCAGTTTGACACCATCCCAGTAACAAAACTGCTTCTAAAGCTCATGGAAATACTAGAACCTGCCTGTTTTTATTAACGCTTTTACAGACTATTTTCCTTAAATGTTAAGCGCCACGACCCAAGTGACCCAACTCGTTCGATTAGGGAAAAGTATCGAGGGACATTTGTTACCTCTATGTAACAATAATGAATGAGGCTTACGATAAAGGGCAGCCAGCTTCCGTTGCGTCATCCTGGAGTTGTACATCTCGCATACGGTGACCGCAGGGAAGGTGGAGGTCCACGTCAGGTACCTGCGGGGGTATTACAACCTCCTAAAACTTGCTAGGTTTATAAATTGCTATACCTAGTTACATCTCCTTCTCACTTTATTAGCAAATAAAAGAGATACATTGATAGCCATTCAGAAAACTAGCAAGTTTTAAGAGGTTTTAATACGGGGGCTGGAATATTGTTAGAACTAGTGCTTCTGTAGAGCAGCCTGTCGATTCTGTAACCAAACTAGCATCTCACTTCGAACCTCACTTCACTTCGCGTGAATTTGTTATTAGAAATTAGCTGAATATAAGCCATTTTACCGATTGCAAACGGATTTAAGTAGCTACCGTAGCTATCTAAAATCTTTTGTGATGAAAAAAATAGCCTATCATTTATCTCATTTATGATTTAAAATTCCCGCTAAGTGAAGTGAGGTTAGATGTGAGATGCGAGTTTGTTACAGAATCGACAGGCTGTAGACCTCGCGTTTGTGACATTTTTGAACATTTTTAGAAATGGCTGAAATATTATGTTTCTTCTCATATCTCCGCCATTTTGAAAGTTTTCTAAAATCGGAATCGCCAACAAAATGTATGCTATTGTATAACTTGCTCACAACATTTCACGAGAATCGGTTGAGAAATGCGACCTGTAGTGTAGAGGAGAACAAACGGACAGCCGGACATATGAGAGCATTCTTGTCCAAGCTGAAACGGAGACGCTTTGCGGTCGCTCGGTCTACCAGGGTTTTCTTCTTAAAATATTTCTTGTTTACCGTTCTTACAGCTGGCTACTCATTATACTCTGTATATACTTACTTTAGGTGGTACCAAATGATGTGATGATACTAAAACAGATGATAGGTACTAGGTTTTAGTGTTGCTAAAACTGAACAACATTCTCCAAGTCTTACGCCTTTCCAAGTCGGTCAGCTGACCAATACATTTTGTATGGGAGTATGAAATATTTTTTCGTTTTTCGACCTATGTTTCAATGAGATAGTTGTTTAGTTTAGTAGCAACACTATCACCTGTTTCAGTATCATCACATCATTTGGTACCACCTTATATTTTGTGTTAATTTTTCTTGCCTGGTGTCCGGCGTGAAGTTCACTTGAACTCCTCGCTCCAGCGCCGGCACCACTATCACATACATCACACCCACTGACACCAGCACCATCACGATCCAGAATATTCTGAAGTTGAATTAGGAAGAGTCCAGAATTTGCTTCTTTACTTAGTTGGTGATGAATGTGGGGTTTACCCTTGGTTTACCGAAACGATTTACCGAAAATGGTGTGCTATTGGAGAGCCATGACAGGGGTTTACGAGTTCAACATTTGTTTGAATCACCCACCAAAAATTAAATAAAAAACATATAGCATAACTTTTGGCATACAAAACAAATAAATTTGCTTCGGTATTTACCTCATTTTATTACTACATAGTTATTGAACAAAATAAGCTAATTTATTAAACCACATTATTAAGCTGAAATGCAATGTATAGGTAATGTAATAAAGTCTAAAGAAATTTAATAGGATAAGAAAATATAGAAATCTGTATAAAAAACCACCTCACCTCGCCAAAAACATAGAATTTTCTCGGAAAATATGTTGTAAGCCATGAATACCGCTTCTTCTACCAAAAAACAGAAATCTATCACCTAATCCTATCTTTTTGATCACGTTTTTCTCTGTCCTATACATTTTCATGATCGTTTACAAATATCGCCTATTCACTGACGGCAACATGAAAATAATGAAAACCACTTATCGAGACTGCTGCGATTAAAAGCTTTCCAATTACTTTAAAAGCTATTTACATAATGTTTTCGTTCAACTTTTAGATTATTAAAGATTTTACTAATAGTTTATTTATTTTAATAGTACCTATGGGTTATGATAGGTATCAGTTGTATGTTGATTATAAATCGTAAACATATCTAAAAGTGAACACAATCAAACATGACATAACTGTAAAAAATATCATTTATTGAATCTCATTTTAACATTTAAACCATTTATGCTGTCGCCGGGTTTTTTTAAAGGCTACCCGAACCACCTTCTGAACCAGCTCTTGGTGGTGGTGGTGACGTCATCGTCGCCCGCCATTTCCATGGGGTCGGCGTAATCGGGTTTGTGGGTGGTTTGGTTTAGAACGGCTCGGCTTAGTCGGTACCCGTGAAGTAAGTCGTACAGAAGGTCCGTTCGAGGGTGTCTCCTCTCCGATTCTGTTGCTGAAATGTGGTGAAATACACGTTTAATTAATCTCATTCGTGGCAAATCAAGAATTTTATAAAGAATATGAATATAAAATTCTTGCTATATGCTCTAACAGTGGACTTCTTTCCATTCTGATATTATTAACACGATTTTATTAGGTTGCTTTCATGTTTGTTTGTTTTTGTGTCCGTAAAGTTTGCAAACGATTTATTTTTCCCGATGAGCTATAGAGACTTGAAACTTTGAACAGATCAGAACTAGAAGGTAATGCAATATTATGTTGCCATTGAGCTGATCTGATGATAGAGCCGGAAGAAGGCTACAGAAACTCAGTATTGCAACCGTGCAACCCCATCGAGTTAAGGGTCGTTTGAATCATCTTTATGAATACTCTGTTGGGAAATAGTGTCCAAGGGTCTGATGATGGAGTCGGAAGAAGGCCACAGGAACTCAATAATAAAACCATGCAACCCCTTTCGAGCTTGGACTCATTCGAATCGTCTTTACGAGTCGCGAGTACTCTGTTGAGAAATAGTTTCCAGGGTCTGATGATGAAGCCGGAAGAAGGCTACAGGAACTCAGTATTACAACCAAGCAACCCCATCGAGTTTGGGCTCGTTTGAATCTACTTGACGAGTGCTTTGTTGAGAAATAGTGTCTAAGGGTCTATCGGCTAAAAACATTGAAGTTCATGTTAACTGTAATTTGACAGATGGATGTGATACATTGCTAATTCATTTTGGAACAAATAAAAATTTACCAAAGAAAAGTAGCAATGTATCTCATCCATCTGTCAGATGACAGTTAACATGAATAATAAAACTTTCCCCTTTAGTGCCCTCAGTTTGGATGCTGTAGTATAGCGTCATTCAGTGTTACAGATTTCCATAAGACTAACCTACTTATCTAGAGATCGGAGAATTATCTTTTCATTGAATCAACCTACATTTCATTACAAGTTATTATTACCATTGATTTTCGTGACAAAAGTAAGTAATTATTGGTATTATGCTGAAGAATATTTAATGAGAAAATTCTAGCTGCAGAGATAGTGGAACGAGGTCATAACAGTTTTCATTATTGTCAATCAATATTATCTAATATTTGTTTGATATCCCAAAAATCCCTAAAACACGATTGCTCTTATACCTATCATAAATACTTTAATAATTGGCATTAATATTCTTCAATCACTTTGGAAAAATTCGCAACTAGGTAGGTACTAAGAATAATGAATTTATTTTGCTTCAGGAAATTAACTTAAAAAAATAAACTCAGGGGAAAATTCGTTACAATTTTCTTAAAGCTAAAACCACTTTCTTCACCCCACAATATTGATTTTTTGCGTTTCTTTTGTTTTTTTTAGATGCAAAAATGTGGAGAATACACTGTTTGCCAAGGAAAGTAGTTTACGTATTTACTATCAAATTTCGGTCTTACAAAAAATATATGACAACCTTAAGGATATTACCTAATGAATGTGCTTATTAATTTTATGATATGATGTACTTTACTCGATTATATTAAATTCCGAAAACAGGGTAACATAAATGTATATAAAGGTATTTAATAATTAATTAATATAATAATAGAGTGCACCTACTTAGTTTAGGATTTTAACTGTATTCCTTTATTTATTAAATTATTTATTTTCGTTCGTGGTATGATTTTTTTGTAATATACAACGTGTCATAAACCCGTAACACCGAATGTGGTAGATAGGGATAATAATATTATGTTTATAACTTACGACAATATGGCGCCTCCTCGGTGGTGAGCACGAAGTATTGTCCAGAGGCCTTCCTGTGGTCATTCCTTCCCAAAGCGTTGATTCCCATTTCGGAGCAAGAGTCTCGCTTGTCGCACGCTGCTATCAAACTTGAATTCACTCTGCAAAATGTAAGTTGCACCAATTCTTTTATTGTAAGTATTTAAACATATTTGTGCCAATATTTACTTGCATTTTAAAAAGAAGAAAAGCCCGTTGGCTCGTACAAACCTACATAAGTAGTACCTGTATTGTATAGCTATATGCTAATTCAGAAAGTATTGAGTAATGATGATGAATAAATATTGAATTGAATTGAATTGAATTGAGTATTCATATTCGGGTATATTCCAAGGTGAATAAATTAACGTCATTTCAAGGGCCTTGGAAAGCACAACATCGTGATTGCTTTCAATTAATTAATTTAATTGGGTTGGTCAACTTTTCCAAAACTATTGTGAATTATATATTTTCTGGTAGCTTTTGCCTTTGGAGTCAGGAATAACCAATTGCAAAATTTTTATAATACTTCATTTTAATTGAAATTAATATTTAAATTTTTAATTTACAGCATAGTACAATAAATCAATTTACGGCTGTATGCGTAGGTAATGCCTTTGCTCCAAAAACTTCTATGTTGTTGTTCAAAACAAAAAAGCAAAGGTTTGGCATTAGCAATGTCAACTGTAGTTGTCATGTCAGACACAGTCTGCTAAAATAAATAAAATAACTCTTTTGTGAGTAAGTTTGTAGATATTCATACATTTACGTGATCATCACAAACGTATAAAGCTCTTTGAGGACAATTCCTGTTTTATCCTCTGCACCACGTGTCTTTCAAAGGCATGGTAATTGTAAAAAAATTGTTCTGCGGATGGTCACGTCTTCTAATATCTTTGGTCACGTCTATATTTCAAACAAAACGGAACAAAGTAGTGTAAGTACTTCATCGCCGTAATAAGCTGGATTATGGATTTCTTCAAGCTGATTTATTTCCAATAACTGAACAAGAAAAACACTAGAAAATCACAGTAATAAGCTGATAAACAAACAACAACATTAGGCAATGATTATGATTATACTCTTTGTCACTGTCTGTCAAATCTGTCAATCAGTTTTTTTAATCAGTAAATGCAAAGGAACTTCGTGTTCAGCTGTACGTTTGATAATTTATCGCCATAATAATATAAAAAAAAATATTTGGTTAACAAGGTAAAATAAAAAAATAAAATTTTTATTTTCTTTATTCTTCAAACTTGTGCTATCAAAAAAAATATAAAACAATTCTCTTCGAAAAAGTTTACCAACCCCATTGGCATAAACCGCAAGTGCTTATGAATCAATAAATACCTACTTACATACTAATAAATTATTTCAACCTCAGGTACATGAATTTTCCTTAAAAAGATTTCATACAATTCAATTGAGTGCATATGTTACTGTAAAAGCCCCTATATTAGTAAATCTTAGGTTTTACTGGTAAAATCTTAGGATTTAATAACATAATGAGTCTTATATTACTTATAAAAGATAAAAAAATAGATTTTATAAAATTGTTTAAAAAACAAAAAACCGACTTCAAAAAACCTGCCTCTAAAAAAAGGAAGAAATAATATACAAATCATTAGATACGCATTATCATTGTTATAATAAAATCCTTTTTATTCTAAAAGCCCCACCCGACTTCAATTGACGTGTTTTATTATAACAATGATAATGCGTATCTAATGATTTGTATATTATTTCTTCCTTTTTTTAGAGGCAGGTTTTTTGAAGTCGGTTTTTTGTTTTTTAAACAATTTTTTTATTTTTTTATTTTTAGTGTAAGTACCTTCTGCATTAGGTAGTGTAGGTATATTATTTAGGTAGAAAAATCGGCTCAGCCAAACGTGAGATAATCGCGGAGAAACATACATACATACAAACTGAAACTTACCTCCTTTTTTTGAAGTCGGTTAAAAAGACTACACAACGGTATCCCTTCCCCAACAAAAAAAAATCATCTAATTCGGTTCATAAATAACAAAGTTGTCAAGTTAGTTGATTTAATATCATAGTATTTTCAGGATTACTTGTAAACTACTGAACCGATTTGAAAAAAAATTAAATGGGACCATCTCGCAAGAAAACTCAATCGAACAAAAAAAAATTATCGAAATCGGTCCATAAATGTCGAAGATACGCGCGAACAACGATAAAAAAAAAAAAAAAAAAAAAAAAAAACATACAATCGAATTGAGAACCTCCTCCTTTTGATGAAGTTGGTTAAAAAGGAATTTGGCACATGCTAGGTTTTACCAATGACGGTTGGTGAATGTTGTTTTTTTGTTTTAGCTATCTTATTTAACTTAGGCATTTATTTCAAATTACCTATCAGTAAAATCCTTAATTTCTTTTTATTACCATTTTGATTTATTCTTCACTATCATTAAATGAGTATTTCTCTGCCGTACTCAGAGCACAGAATACATAGTACAAGTCTCAGAGACGTCAATTAAGTTTAATGCTTTATTAAATATCGTGTCATCTTATACTATCACTATGGAAAAGAAAATGATAGCACCAATTTTAATGAATGATTAAACTTAATTGACGTCTCTGAGTACGGCCGTAAGTCATTCATTAGGTATAGGTATACCTACAATAAAATTACCCGTCGGTCAAATCCTTTGTTTAAATAATTTTGATTTGATTAAGTATATAAACATTTTTCAGCATTTACCGCGTCTCTGAGGTAAACCCTAAGATTTACAGAGTGAATAAATGTTCGAAAGAACGATGATCACAGAACATTTCGAACTTTTACCATAAAGAGTTGGTAAATCTTAGGTTTTACTGGAAAATCTTAGGATTTACATAAGTTCGGGGTTTTACAGTAACATACATTGAAATCAAGAATGAGTGGAAAACGATATGTAATTCATTCAAAAACATGGAGATGAAACAAAAAAACACAATCTTTACACGATCTACTCACCCTTCGTAGGTCAAGTTCCATCGATGAGCTCTGAAAGAACAATTGCCGTTGATCAAAGATTCCGTGAAGAGGACGTACGCGCGCCCATGGTCACAAATACCTCTCAGAAGACCTGAAAAATACCGTTATTAATAATTGACAATCGAAGTTTTGCTTCTGGCTGTTTGGTATAATCCTTATTAAGCCGAAAATGGTAAGTAATTATTATCAACCCTGAAAACCAACACACATGCATGGCGGAGTTTTTTTATTTTGTATTGAAAACTGCAATGTTAGAGGCTAATAGACCATTGTTTTAGATAACCAATCATTATTCCGTTCCAATCAAAACACAATTTCGTTCTAGGTAGGTTATGCCACTATGCAGTTTAGCATAAAAAGAAAGAAAAAAAAAGAAAAGTAGGTGATTTCCCCTTCTTACCACATTCGGTTTTATAAGGATACTAGCTTCCGCCCGCGACTTCGTCCGCGTGGAAAATTAAATCATAGAATACTGTTTATCCTGGTTTAAGCTTCTCTGAGGATTTTATCGAATGTCCACGCGGACGAAGTCGCTGGCGGAAGCTAGTATCCTTATAAAACCGAATGTGGTAAGAAGGGGAAATTACCTATTTTTCTTTTTTTTTTCTTTTTGTGCTAAACTGCATAGGTAGTGGCATACCTAGAACGAAATTGTGTTTTGGTTGGAACGGAATAATGATTGGTTATCTAAAACAATGGTCTATATCAATATGTGACTTTGCCACCCGCCAGGGCATTGAATTTCGCTTCTCTCCTGCGTACGCTCCTCATTTCAATGGTCTGGCGGAGGCCGGTGTAAAGTCGGCCAAATTTCATCTCCATAGAATTCTAGGCCAATCTCACTTAACCTTTGAAGAGTTGGCCTCTGTATTCACACAGATAGAAGCTATCCTAAATAGCCGACCCCTTTGTCCTCTGTCCCCGTCACCTAACGATTTCCATCCGCTCACCCCGGGTCACTTTTTGATTGGTAGGCCAATGACTGCACAAAAAAATAACAATCATCAAATATCCTATACTATCCCACGGGAACAAAAAACCGGGATAAAATGTATAGCTCATGTGTTGAGATTCAAAACTTAGAGGTATCTTATACCTGGCCAAATTTCAATTCATTTCGTTCAGCCGTCTCGTAATAAATTATTTTATATTAATTATCCCACGGGAAGAAAAACCAGGATAAAAATTAATGTATCCTGCATGTTAAGTTAAACCTAACTATGTACATAATATACTCAATTTTTTTGCCGTCTCAAATTTGCCGAGATCCTGTATTATCCCACAAAGAACCGGGATAAAAAGTATCCTATGTGTTAATCCAGGCTATAAACTATCTGTGTGCCAAATTTCATCTAAATCCGTTCAGCCGTTTTTGCGTGATTGAGGAACAAACATCCAAACCCGCAAACTTTCACATTTATAATATTAGTAGGATTACCTAACACCCTGTATAATATTATGTTTTTATTAGAAAAACTTACTGGCAGCAAATGGAATATAACTGGACCACGAAGACCTCGTCTTATTGTGGCAGCCAGGCTGCTTCATCCCTCCGTTGGGGTAAAAATCCGCATGACCTGCGAATATGCACAACTTACTCAATAATCGTCACGATTATCACGAATAGCCAACCCTGACCCCATTTCATAAAGTAACAAAATCTATTCAAGAACGATCGAGGAAAATCGAGTGGAAAAATTACGCTATGCTCTACCTCATAATAGGCTAGTTGACAAAATTTCAATAACTGCTTAATATTTTAGCTTATTAGGCATTTTATCGAAAAAAAAGGTTTATTTATTTTTAATCGAGCGTTTACATTATAAATTCCGCGTTTTAAAAAACCAATTTTAATTTGGTTCCAAAACGCACAAGACTGTCATGGCGTCTTGAATGACGTCACGCCGTGCAAAACAAACAAAAGAGCGATCGTGTCTTCGTACGTTATAGCTAGTTTTTATCGTTTAAAAATGAATTTCTCATATTATAAGCACTGTATAGTGCCCCAGTGTGATAGCACGACTATAAAAACGCTAAACCAGTTATTTATATATGTTCCAAACAATGGAGAAATACGGAAAAAGTGGCTAAAACTTGCGTTCGGTTGTGGTTAGGTTGCACTCGGAGTGTAGGTTTGGAACGCGCCTCCGGTATTGATACTCGAAACGTCAAAGACAAGATTGGAGTTTCGCACGGCGTGACGTAACGCTTTCTGATTGGTGTTCACTGTCACGTGACTAAAGGTTTCATTTTACGAAATTTTTTTTTTTAAATATTATTAATCTTTAACGCTTTTAATAATTAAAATTGTTTGTTATTTTCTCCATAATATAATTAATCATTATAAACCCCTATCCATTATATTTATTCTTAATGGAAACAAGCCTATTGTTACCATTGAAAATGGTTATCAGATGCTAATCGCCGAAAACGTATTTTTTTTGGCCATATCTCCGAGGATTTTGGGAGGATCGAGATCGGAATAGTACCAAAAGTTGAGGAATTTATCGAGACACGTGTGAACGTTTGAATTTTGAAAATCTACTGGTAACTTTTTTTGGAATTTTGCAAAATTCGGGTAAATTCAGGTTTTTTGGGGGGTGTTTGTTTACGAAATTGTAAGTATTTCGGAAAAAAAACAACTTAAGAAAAAATTAAAAAATGCGTCCTAGGGTATTAGTTTGGCTACAAAATGAAATCGGTTAATAATTAATTGTGACCTGTAGGTGGTCCCTTTAGATTTGGAATTGTAGAAAAACGGGTGTTTCCTTACATAAAAAGTGACGTAGCTTCTATGATTATTGACGGATCGTCATTGTAATAGTGTTAAAAGATGCAGAAGCAGACAAGAAGTGCATTCGTTGTAATAATTTGGAAAATCGGTTAATGAATAGGTATTTCGGCCACGTCGCGGCAGTCAGCGGGCGCTTTTGTGACACGAGCACATAATACATAATAGTACAAGTACGAGGCGAAGCCGAGTGTCACCATCGTAAAAATAAATAGGTAGGTACTACCTAGGTAACTTTAAAAACATAATAGGATTTTGCATTTGATTTGATTTTGTATTTTCGTAATTTTTTGGGTTCATTTTCAATGCTCCGATTCTTGGGGGGACTGTAAAATCTGTGATTTTTTTGTTCGTGAGTGTAAATATAAACAGATGACAGGCAATAAACATTAAGCAACAGACTACCTACATTCAAGTGAACTAAACTTTCTACTAATATAAAAACTGCTAAAATGGCAGTGCAAAAAAAACATTTGCATAGAAAACTTCGAAATAATTCATGATTTTGAAAGGGTTAGTTATCAGTTGAAAATAACTAGCCTACCAGACGGTTCCGGTAATCCGAAGCCAACTCTCTTGAGAAGTCTCCCGTTGGTGTGGATGACGTCCACGAAGTCAGCATCAGTATCGTCCAACCTCTCCTCCTTGCCAGCCGAGCTGAAGCAGGGCTGCGCTGGATCTAAACCTGGGGGAGTTACAACCTTTTAAACTAGTTTTTATTTCTTTCTTCTAGATTAGCAAACCTTTGACTCACATAAATTAGTGAAGTTCCTTTGTAAACATCAATATTTAATTTTGTAATGAGGGCTTTTCAAAGTGACATTTAAAAAAAGTTATTATTTGCCTCACTAGATGGCGTTAATGAAAAGAGAAGTGTCAAAATTGGCTTTTAAAAATAAACGGCCTGTACCAAAGAGGAAAGCAAGCGCTCGCTAGCTGACATCCGCCCAAAGAGAAACATTTTAGGGTTACATCTGCCTGCCTACCTAAGTACTCTTCGAAGCTTAGTAAAAAAAACATTTTCAATGTTAAAAATACATTGACACATACATTTTTATCAACGCCATCTATCGAGCCTACAGTATTTTGTCATTTTGAAAAGCCCTCATTGTATCCTTTTTTTTATTTTACAAATACACTATTATTTTAAACAGACTAGACTACCTATCCACTTTCGTTTACTAATTGTAATATAATTCATTTTGATGCTAGGAGTTTACGTAGATAAAGCCACCACAGCTAAAATTTAATGGAAACTTTGAAACTCAGAGTTTTAAAGATATTATTAGAAAATTAGCTTATGATAGAAAGCGGCGGCGACCGCGCCACAGTCACGCCACAGTCACGCCACAGTCACGCCACTGCAGTGTTTTTTCACCTTCCTTATTTGAAGGTGGATTTGGATCTTTTGTTTCAATATCTCTTCTATTTGCTATACATCGAGAAAGAGACGCATTGATAGCCATTCAGAAAATTGACAAGTTTTGACATAGGGTGTTCTCACCCACCACTGCGCCACCGAGCTCCTGCTCGGTGGCGCAGTGGTTTAGCGCGGGTCGGTCATGAGATGGGTGACCAAAAATGATTATTATCTCGAGCTCCTCCGTGCGTCGGAAGGCACGTTAAGCCGTTGGTCCCGGCTGCATTTGCAGTCGTTAACACCCACCAATCCACATTGGGCCCGCGTGGTGGGTTATGGCCCGTCCTCCTTATCCACCCTTAAGGAAGGCCTGTGCCCCAGCAGTGGGGAGGGGACATTAAAAATGGCTGATGAACAAAATATTTTATTTATTTTTATTTTATTATGTTCGGAATACCAACAGCATTGCGCAGCAGTTACATTGCATGGAAACAATTTCTTAAATCTACTTAGCTATTAACAGGTATACGCATATACATATAGGGTATATTTTGACACAGAGGAAATACTGTAACAAACGGGAGAGAAAACGCTTTGTTGCCTATTATACTTACCAGCACAGACCAATACAACAAGTACTTTGGTTATAATGTCTGTACTTACCAGTGATTCGAGCGACACCCCCCAAGTGTTGTGATGCGTACGAGCAAATATGTGCTCCCAAACTGTGTCCAACAAAGTGGAAGTCTTTGAAGCGCACGCCCGTGGCTGCCTTCAACTGGAGTAGGAAACTACGAACAAATATCTAGTTTTAATTAACCAATTTTGATTGTGTCCTTCCTTCGACTCGTTCAACAGAACGATATTTGTACTCTCATCAATCATTTCAAAAACACCCAACATTGTATATACGTTTAAACGCTACCCTTACATACAATGTAAGCAACGTGTCGCAAACTTATAACTTTGATGTATTGTCACAGGATACATAATAGTACAAGTGTATTGTATGGAATGGGGAATGTCCGAAAAAAAAACAAATTGACTGAATATTTTTCTATAGCTTCCTTAGTAATAGAAAATAGTTTCAGAATTTTTGGTTGCGTGAAAAAATTAAAGTCTCTTCAATTTCACAAATATACAAAAGTAACAGCAGAACGGAAATCATACCTTTGCCACCACCTGCCACAATCACAACATGGTATTAAAAAAAAGTTTCAAAAATGACAAATGTCAAAACTTTTTATTTTCGTGATGTTGTTGTGGCAGGTGGTGGCAAAGGTGACTTTTTTTTTTTTTTTACGCAACGGAAAATAGGCTAGTTGACAAAATTTCAATAACTGCTTAATATTTTAGCTTATTAGGCATTTTATCAAAAAAAAAGGTTTATTTATTTTTAATCGAGCGTTTACATTATAAATTTCGCGTTATAAAAAAACAATTTTAATTTGGTTCCAAAACGCACAAGACTGTCATGGCGTCTTGAATGACGTCACGCCGTGCAAAACAAACAAAAGAGCGATCGTGTCTTCGTACGTTATAGCTAGTTTTTATCGTTTAAAAATGAATTTCTCATATTAAGTATAAGTACTGTATAGTGCCCCAGTGTGATAGCACGACTATAAAAACGCCAAACCAGTTATTTATATATGTTCCAAACAATGGAGAAATACGGAAAAAGTGGCTAAAACTTGCGTTCGGTTGTGGTTAGGTTGCAGTCGGAGTGTAGGTTTGGAACGCGCCTCCGGTAGTGATACTCGAAACGTCAAAGACAAGATTGGAGTTTCGCACGGCGTGAGGTAACGCTTTCTGATTGGTGTTCACTGTCACGTGACTAAAGGTTGCATTTTACGAAATTTATTTTTTAAAAATATTATTAATCTTTAACGCTTTTAATAATTAAAATTGTTTGTTATTTTCTCCATAATATAATTAATCATTATAACCCCCTATCCATTATATTTATTCTTAATGGAAACAAGCCTATTCTGAAACTTTTTTCTATTACTAAGGGAGCTTATCCTATAAACTAAAATATTCCCACCTATAAAAAAATATTCAGCCAAATTGATTTTTTTTTCAGACATTCCCCATTGACAAGATTACGGCACGTAATTTTATAGTTTACTACTTATTTACTATTATTTACCAGCTTTAATAGTAAGCGTAGCGTTTAAACGCATAGAATGATGGCTATATGAGTAGGGCCCCTGGTTACAGAATAATCAATTATGGCAATAATAGAATCTTTGATGAAAAGTGCTTACTTCTTTATATCAGTGCCAACTTGCCGCGTATTCGCGACGGCCCTCCAGTATTTCCAAGTATTCCCTCCCGCGCTCCAGTCCACTGCTATCACATTTACATTTCCCTAAAATATTTTACTTCCATTTTACAATAGTCAAATTACATTACATTCCCAAAAATGCTTTGTATTACCAAATCAGCAACAATAAGGGTACCTCAGGGATCATCATTAAGCCCTTTACTTTTTTAAATACTACAAATAATGTCTGCTCTCTATCTCTATGGGAATCGCCATTTTGGATTACTTTTGACAGCTAACTTTGTCTCAAAGATCGGGGGCCCTACCGCCTAACTCAAAGCGATAGCCAAAGCGATAGCTATGCTCTATCCGTCCTTGTCATATCATAACACGATGACAAGGACGGACTGTGCACTGACGTCATAAACCAAAGCCAGAGTCAAAGCGAGAGAGTTAGGCGGTACGGCGGCGGAAGCCGCGATTACATATTCCAATCTAGCATACCAATTTAGAGTTGCCACCCGTATAATAAGTTAAATTTTAACAATTGTCAACATTGTTTATGTTTTTTTATTTTCAATTCTCATCGCCAATCTTATACAATGTTTATCTTTCCGTTATAGGGTAAATTCACTTTTAAAATCGAACTTATTATACAATATATTATTATTGTTAAGTACGAGTGGCAACCCGAAATTGGTATGCTATATCGGCGTATGTAATCGCGGTTTTAATGATAAAAAGCACTCGGTGAAATAAGTGTTGTTTTCAGGTATTCATCTGCTTTGTTATTAACTAAATAATTAAATAGATGGCGCTGGTTTTCAATATTTCAAAATTCTCAAGGTAAATAATTATATATAAAATTTTAGGTGATACGAAGTTCACAGGGTCCACTGTTACGTAATAATAATACTGAAATAATTGAAAACAATTTCAATATAATCAGATGCGGTAGCTCTTACCCATCCCAAGAAAGCCGCCGTCATGTCATTCACCCATGAAGAGTTGCTGTGACTCATAAATCCGTGGACTATTAACACTGTCTTTCTGGTCACGTTGAAATCAGTCCACTCTAAGCCGAATTGCTTTCCTGGGAAAACCTGGAATGGTCATAAAAAATATACAGCGTGAAATTTTAATCATTTTGTTCCCGCAGTGGGGTGGTTCCACTCATGATTACGAGCAACTTTTACTATGGGGCCAATCCTCATATCGCGAAAAAAAATCAGCTGTTCCATACTGATGATTATCGTATATCCACAAGTTTATAACACTGAAAGGCGTTCTTATGTTTTGAGTTACATACTAGACTTTTTGTAAGAAAGTTCGTAAGAAGTTTAATGTCAAATAAGGGTAGGTAGGTATTAATCACTAGAAATATTTTACTTTCTTGGAAATCTCAAAAACTTTTTCATTGTCGTGACCTTTTATATGTCTAACAGGTTTTTGTGAGACAAAAGTACTGATAAAATCACGAAATGTTTACTTTTTTATTGAACTACTTGTAGAATCAACTATGTAAATGGTAATTGGGATTAATGTTTTTCCTAAGTACTCGTCATATTAATAATTAATAATCTATGCTAGTTGTACATACCTGTACTCTATTTGGCTGCTTCCGCGATGCAAAGTAAAAATGAGTGTTGATCACATCCGAAGAATCTGGTTTCATATTGAATATCGATTTTATTTGTGACGTTAGAGGTCCAAAACCGAAACACTCCACTAAATCTGGCATTTCTATTATGCCATTTCTATCATTAACCTGCATTTGAAACATAATAAAGAAATTGTATTTTGTTGCACTTGATGTACATTAAAGATCATCTTTCAAAAGATGTTTAAGCAACAACCTCAACGAACCTCAAGAGACAGAGGTATCGTTTGGAACAAAGCAAGACAATCACATCCGCAATTTCAGGAGAAACTGGGATCAGTAAAGCGAGGTTTAGCTAGGAAAATAGCAATGAAACTTGCAGAAGTTTAGGTAGGTACCTACTTCCACAAGCTGTTACCACTACTGTACAAACAGGTGTGGCAAGCTAAATCCTGATAGGTAGTGTTGCAGCTTGCGGAATTGCAGAAATAACTTACTACCTAATCTAAACCTCCTCGCTTTACATTTCCCTAGCTACCTATGTTTTCCAAATACGTCACAGAATACTGCCTGCCCCCCTAGCATGACCGATTTATATCGCGTGATATAGCGTTTTATCACGTTTAACTGTCAAAAAGACAAAGGAGTTTGTTTGACAGTTGAGTGTCGATAAGATGCTATATCACGCGATATAAATCGGTCATGCTAAGCAGGCAGAACGGTTTTCTGCAGACTTAATATTTTAGAACCTAAGAGTATTGCGGATACGTAATATATATATTACTCTTTGGTCAGCTGCGATGCAGGTGAATATGGCAAGGGAATTACAAAGTTCATCGATTCAATGCACTCGAATGCTGTACGAAAATCCATTACCAATTTTCGCATTGGATTTAACTACAGAAACTCAATATCCTCACCTCATCATACTCGTAGTTCGTCAAGCCTGGCTTCGGTGTTCCTCGACTGTTATTGTTCATATTCATGAACGCCTGAAGGTCCTCTGGGCAAATATAATTGTCCACTTCACATGAAACAAACAAAAAACATGAAGTAGATCTGCCCCCCTAGCAAAGTAACATTTGCAAATTTTCGCTTCGAAACATGGGATTTGACGTTTTAAAATTCGATTGTTAACGAAACCTTATGTCAATCCCATACATGTTTCGAAAGCGAAGCAATAACGAAGATTTCCCAATGTTACTTTGGCTAGGCCCTCAGAACTAGTTATCATTTTTAACCGACTTAAAAAAAAGGAGGAGGTTCTCAAGTCGACGGTATTTTTTTTTATGTATGTTTTAACATAACTTTGTCAATCTCAAACCGATTTTAAAAAATATTTTTTTGTTTGAAAGCATATAGTTACAGATTGGTCCCATTGTCATAAGATCACGATCTGATGATAGGATCCTGGAGAAATCAAGGGAACTCTTCAAATATTATAGGCACACCTATAGCGATTTTGGTATTTTCTTAAGTAACTCGTGCATTTGCTTTCGAAAAGTACCATTTTGGTGAAGTGGAACTGATGATGAAGACCATAGATGATCACCGGAACTATTCAATAGGTACTAAACTAAGTATCTCACTGGTGCGATACGATTACTTTAATACGGTTGCTAGGCTATTTATGTTGTTCGTCATAATGCATATGGTGAAGTGGAGCTGATAGTGAAGTACCAGGAGAACTCCTCAAGAACTAACACCCCTGCGTCGGGAAAACCAGTATTTTGTAAAAGGTGATGAGCTATTGACATAAGACTATTGTAACTTAGATAATATCGTCGCTAAATATACCATACTTACACAAAAAAGTTAAATTAAAAAAAAAATAACTTTGGGTCTACCCATGTTTTATCTACCTAGATAATATACTTAGGTACTGGATAAGATAATATAAATAAACTAAAGTCTACCAAATACAGAAGGTACTTACTAACACTAAAAATAAAAAAATAAAAATGTTTTAAAAACAAAAAACCGACTTCAAAAAAGCTGAAAATGAAAACAAAAAGCTTTAAAATTTAATAGGTACCTACCTCTAAAAAACCTACACTACCTAATACAGAAGGTACTTACACTAAAAATAAAAAAATTGTTTAAAAAACAAAAAAACCCACTTTAAAAAAACAGCCACTAAAAAAAGTAAGAAATAATATACAAATCATTAGATACGCATTATCATTGTTATAATAAAACACGTCAATTGAAGTCGGGTGGGGCTTTTAGAATAAAAAAAGGAAGATGTACTCCAGCCCCACCCGACTTTAATAGCCGTGTTTTATTATAACAATGATAATGCGTATCTAATGATTTGTATATTATTTCTTACTTTTTTTAGAGGCAGGTTTTTTGAAGTCGGTTTTTGTGAAACTCTGTAGTAGCTTAAGTTTTTCTAATTAAGTATTTTTGTACAAGTTATTATAGAAAAGCGGTTGAGTTTCGAAATAAACAAAAAATAAAAATTTAAAAAAATAAAAAAAAGATGTTACAACATTGTATCGATCGATGAATTTGAAGCACCTATGATGTAATAAATTCTATAATAAGTATTTGAAAAAAAATATTATTTTCGTTACAATTCCATTGACATAATAAAAGCCGGAATAGAAGGACATAATATGTAACGTACTTAATTACCTACTTAGTTAAATAATGAGATAAGTTTATTTTATTTTAAACACAATTATTTTGGATTCGGCGAAAACTTGTGTTGCTATGTATGAAAATCATAACTTTTTAATTGAGAAACTCCTACGCAGTATACACAAGCCCTTATCGTATAGTAGGTATAGTATAGTCATTAGGTAAGTATAATAATATTATTGTAATTTGACGACCTCCGTGGTCGAGTGGTTTGCACGCCGGTTTTCAAGGTGTCGCCATCTCTGAGGTCCCGGGTTCGATCCCCGGCTGGGTCAATGTAGAAAATGAACTTTTCTATATTGACTCAGGTCCGGGTGTTTGTGATACCACCGTTGTCTCTGATTTCCATAACACAAGTGCTTTAGCTACTTACTTTGGAATCGGAGCAATGTATGGGATGTTGTCAAATATTTATTTATTTATTTAATTTGTTTCATAAAGTTTAATAAGTTAAAACGTCTTTATTAGCTACTTATAAATATTCAGAATTCACGGTGATGAGTATCGTTAAAGTCTTGTCAAAAAACACAGGAAATAACCTTCGAAAAGTCAAACGCTCAGTCATTTACCCGAGCAGCTAAATTTTATAACATACAGGAAATACTTGGTAGGTAATTCTCAAATAAACAAGAGCTACCTACTTACTATCTAAACTCTAACTAAAGCAATACAGTGCAGATAAGACATCACAGGACTTATGTATACTTCGTACGAACTCCAAACAAAACTATACATAGATAATAAAAAATCGTACGTACCCCAATCAATACTCCCAAAAATGCCTCGTCACGTGACAAGGTAGGTACAGGTAATTGATATTATAACCCCATAAAAGTTCGCTATTTCCCGTGTTTCCGAGACAACCGATCAACAGTCCATGACCTCACGTAAGGACTTCCAACTTCACTTCTCATTGAGCAGTCTTTAACTAAGTGGTTACAAACACGATAGCAAAACCGCGGCATTCATCGTTTCAGTTAGAAAATTGGAAAATACTCTCGAATTTGTGAACCTTCCTTTCTTGAAGTCGGTTTATCAAACGGCAGTCTTTTGAATGCACACGTGACTTAAGCTGTTTAAAAATTACTATATTTACATATTAATTGCATTAACAATATCTGCGATTAAATAGTGCAGTTTTACCGAAATTTCCAAAGTGCAGTTTAGTGATGTTTAAATATTTGTTTGTAACTTGCAGTAGTATACGTCTAAAAAAGTTATAGAAACCGAATTAAGAAGAATATCGACGACGAACGATAATGCCTCCCCATTTTATAACTAGGTAGGTAATACAATTGGAGACTTTTTTGAATTATTATTTTGGTCATAGTAACCGATACGTAATCTTCGATTTGGTAAGAAGTTCGTAGTTCGTACACATTTCGTACTGAACTACTGAAAATGTTTTATCAGGTGGTCCGAAACCGAATTTCAAATTTTTTTAATATTTGTTTTTTATTATCGTCACATTTTGTCATAAATAACACCATCATTAAATTTTCGACATAATAACACCTATTTTATTAACAACTTGAAAACACGGAAGATGTATTTTTCATACATTTAAATTAATTAAATTCAACCACAGGAAGTATATTAGCTAAGTACATAATCTTTTAATTTATTCAATACTTACGTTCATCTGTGGTCACTATAAATCTCTGTGAACCAAGACCAACTTCCATCAAAATAAAAAAAATAAACACTCCCGAACGAAACATTGTGATGTTTCCAAAAACCGTTTTCACTGAACATAAAACCGTCACATAAGAGCTTACTTGTACTTATAGTAATTAAAATAATTGTAGGTTTTTTTCGAATCACATCAGGCTAGTACTGCAACCGAATGACGACTAGTCAATTACCAAGCCTTGTTTGAATTTATTAATTGCACAATTAAATCCTTTTATACTCTTTGAATGAATCACAAGATTTTTGTTGTTATTCAACTCAATATGGATACAGGAATTCCCTTTAGCCAAAACTTGGAAGATTGGGATTGTTGGTCATATGAAACTGAGGTGTTGCTACCAGAAAGGTTTTCAGTATTTTAATGTTTATGTAAGTATAATACTAAGGAAAATTAAACAAAGGAAAATTTAATTTCTTCTGAGGTATAATTTAAATACCTTATAAGTACATTTTATAAATAGGTAGGTAAGTATATAGGTATTATTACTATGTAGGTCTAAAAAAACCGGTCAAGCAAGAGCGAGTCGGACTCGTGCACTGAGGGTTTCCGTACCATCATAATAAATACACTGCAGAGCCTGCTGTAGAATAATAAAATTGTTATTGCAGATACTAAATCTATAATTGCAGTATTAGGTCAGCACCATCTCTTGGCCGATAGTGGAACTATTTTTTTTTCTTAGTCCAGGGCCATCTCTTGACCGTTATTGGAACTAAATAAATTTTTCTTGGGTCAGGGCCATGCCATCTGTTGACTGGTAGAGGAACAAATAATTTTTTTGTTCGTTTTTTAAATTTCTAAAAAAGTGTGTTATATTGAGACATCGTTTTATTTTTCCTGTAATCTTTACATAAACCACTATCACATAGAATTATTTCAGATTTTTCTCTTTGCAAACATCGGAGATAAGGGGGGGGGACGGAGAACTAATCCAAATTTCAAGTTGATACCATTAGTAGTTCTCGAGATATCCAGCTGTGGCAGACAGGCAGACAGACAGACTGAGTCACACCATATGGGTTCCTTTTTACCATTTTGGTACGGAACCCTAAAAAGATAAATAAAAATGATTTTGTTTTGTCAATTATTTACAGCATAGTGGTACCTACTTAAATCTAGACCAATCAAATCACGCACAATGTTCGTCGCTTATTAAAAAAATATGGCAAAGAATATAAGTTTTCAAGTAAATTGATAGAGTCTCCTACCCACGCCCTTGGGTGAACTTCGTAGATCGTCCATTGAACTCCTGTCTTTGTGAATGACCTAGGTCAAAGTTGATTCTATTTATTTCTGCAACCAATAAGTCTTCTAATCCATATCCATAATCAAATGTGTGAAAAGTAACTCTGTCACATCACACCTGTATCCTTTGTTACCTTTTCACGCCTAAATCACAACCAATTTTAATGAATTTTAGTATGTATAGAGATAGAATTAGATCTACTTTTTGTCGTGAAAAATATTTTGATAGGAGTGCAATAGTGGATGAAAGTTCTTATGAGATCCTGAAACAACGCAACGCTGACGAATTTGCGTATAAATAATAACAAATTAAAGAAAAAAGAAAATAATAATAATAATGTGGAAATGTACCCAATCGCCTCGCACAGATTTCCGCAGGATGCAGGGCACGTTCCACGGTCACCAACTATCATTTAGCATGATATTTTTATTACGATGTTATTGTACTTTATCCAGTTAACAACACGTATGAAATAACTATAGGTACCTACCTACATCCCTTGATTAAATGATTCTCGCGCACTGCGACTCTCGAATTCGACATTTTCAGTTTCGATCATAAAAATATGACTAAAACCGCTGTTGCAGCCAAAAAACTTATTATCAGCGATATTTTTATATTACAGCCGAAAGTCTTTGTAATATCTCCGCGATTTGTTGACTTTTTCGAGATATCTCGATTATAAAATCACCTCTGATTCATAGTCGGTCACCCAGCCCAAACGCGACCTTTTTACAAAGCAGTCTCAATCGGTCACCCATCTCATCTCATACCCACCCAACCTTTGCAAAAGTTGTTTAACATTGATAACTTCTGGCATCGTCGATCACCCATCCCAAACCCGATCTTATATCAAATTGGTTACCACATGGGCAGGGTCACCCATCTTACACCCGCGGGTCTACCGCCTAACTCTATCGCTTTGACTCTGGCTTTGGTTTATGACGTCAGTGCACTGTCCGTTCTTGTCATCGTATTATGATATGACAAGGACGACGGACAGAGCATTATCTATCGCTCTGGCTAAAGCTTTGAGTTAGGCGGTAGGGTCCCTACTGGCCTTATTTAAAGTTGTTTTAGTTTCGTCGCATCGCAGTCACAAACGGTCACACATCTCACACCCAGCCTTTCCTAGAGTAAGGCAGCCATTACACGCTCATGCAAGCGTCAGTCAAATTCCATAAGTCATGAATTACGTTTGACTGATGGAAAGAAGAAATCAACTTCATGCAACCATTAGTCACCCCATTACACGGTAGGTTAATTGTCAGTCACAGCCGTGACTGTCATGATGACTGATGGAATTTGACTGACGCTTGCATGAGCGTGTAATGACTGCCTTAGGTACTTAAGATTCTATATAAGTATATTGCACTCCTCAAGAACAAACCCTATGAACTTTATCAAGGTTCAAACTATGCTACCGAAGTCCGTATCTGTCTCTGAAAAAAAAAAAGACAATGTTTTAGCATTGAAAATGTTTATGTTTTCGTGATCGAGTAGTACCTACTTTACTTACATTAGATTTATGAAACTGTGACATTTGCCTGTAGTTTCGTAGATATGATAGGTAAGTACGCGGATGGCCCATATCTCAAAATGTGCGTCTGCCACCTGCCACTCCTAAAACCGACGTAACTTTTGACAAAATTTTAAGAAGTTTTCGTCGACTTGGATCGAGTATTGCCTTAAGGAAAAAAATAGCAAATGTTTATTTTCTTAACTTTTCTAAACTTGACTTCACACAAAGTTTAAAGTTATTAGACTTCATTTTTCTAGAATAACAGAAAGAATGTGAAACACTCTTCCACTGTATCATGATGAGAATCGTGATGGATAGGTATTTTGTCCTAAAATTGATCTAGAATTTTGTTTCGCGAAACCACTCGAAAGTTGTCTAGCTGGCATGCTTGGTGTTGGTGCCAAATTAGGTAGGTAGCTTCAAGAAACATTACTTATAAGTATAAAATAGAATGCGATACATTATGATCCGCGCGCGATGAGAATGGTATAATACCTTTTGGAACTGAGACACAGAATATATAATAGTACTAACGTACTGAGATGAGACGCGCACGGTCCGTCGGCCAGACGTACCGTCGGCAAACTCGCGTCGATGCTCGCCTTTATGTACTTGTGTAGAACTGTGCGCGAGGATTTCTGTTCGGCTTTTATTTTATTTTCAACACAGTTATGTTTTTAAGTAACAACAAAGAGGATTCATCCCGCCCCGCTAAAAATCCATTTACATTTTTGAAATAAATAAATGTGTAGGTACGTTTTTAATTAAGTCAAACAAACATTTATTATTATCAAATTATTAATAATTTATTATAATTTGTCATAAAACACGCACATACATTTTTAGGCGATTTTTTTTTTATTTTTAGATTCAAAACTTTTTTGCTAACGCTACTTGACTTGCTACTTGCTTAACTGTCATTTTCAATTCACTTTGACAAGGTCACAAATAATAAATAACAATACAAAGTTACAAATAATAAATAATGAGAAGTTGGAGAATTTTATCAGCTCAAAAACCAAAACTTTTACCCGCTCATTTTAAAACGAAGCATATAATTTTTTATCCTTATCTTACACCCTTGACAGAAAAAGATAGAATGTATTAATAATAAAATATTGCTAGTATAATTAATAACTACCATAAAAGCAAAATAACTTAAATAACCACCCAATGAACCACTCAATTAATGTCGATAGCCAAATGATATCAAGATAACAAAAAATATATTGTCATATTTCCAAACATAAATCATAATTTATATAAATTCTATTATTTTTGGTAATTTTTAACTTTATTTCGAAGTAATCTGACTTTTTTGTGGCAACATTATAAGGTAATGCCTTTCTGTGATTGGCTGCTACACGAAACCGTTCAAATTCATAGCAAAGCAAACAGTCGTCAAACTTCAAAGTTCAAACGTATGGCCGTTTGAAATTGCCTTTGTGAAATTGTCAACAATCAATTTTAGATTACTATTATTCTCAAGATTTTAATTGACTGTAATTTATATTTTTAAGCTAGTTTAAAATGACGTCAATCAAAGAAGATGAAAAGAAAGAAATTCCGGAAATTATTCACGATCCCCAGACCAACTGTTCCTATCAAAGGTTACGATTTTTTGGAAAGGTTAGTGTTTCATTTTATTACATAATTTGTGTACAACGTTTGCAAATATCGATAATATCTAATGATAATTTGTGAGATTTACCAAAATTATGAAACTGTGTCGAACTACAAAACATCAAATTCAAAGAGAAACTTGTATGTGTAACCGTTTTTTATTGCTTGTGATTTAGCATTTTTGGGAACTCCCATTGAAAATATCACTGTTTTAGATATATTTCTATCAGAATTGAAGATGATATTGTGTACTTATTAGTCTATTTACGAAGAAGTTATAGAAAATAGACGAAAAGGGTCAATTTCTAACTTTATGCATGTTTTACAGGGTGGTTTTGCAAAATGCTACGAAATTCAAGACTTAGCCACCCATCAAATTTATGCTGGCAAAATAGTGTCAAAGAAACTAATGGTAAAGACAAGTCAGAAGGAGAAGATGGCACAAGAGATCTCCATACATAGATCACTGCAACACAAACATGTGGTTGGCTTTCACAGTTTCTTCGAGGACTCTCTCAATATTTATATTATATTAGAACTCTGTAAGAGACGGGTAAGTGTCCACCAAATCATACAAGTCATTTTTCTTCAAATTAAACTTTGATTATGTGATATAATGTACAAAGCTCTATCGTACAATGCACTATTACTATGCACTAGTTACAAAAACAGAGCCTTCTTTTATATCACACGTACCAATCTTATATTTACATTTTTTTTACATTTATCATGTGATATGCGTTGTGATAATAATTATATACAAGATCATGGCCTCCTCATCCATTTATCATAAAAGATCACCCCCAGTTTCCTGAGTATGGCAACCACTGCTCCAGACATGAATACCATACAATTTAATAAGTAAAGTTTCTTGTGCCCATTCTTCTTGTCAGTTAAAAAAGTCTGGAACGGGTGGTAGGAAAATATAGACGATTCGAGGAAAAGACTTAATAATTAAGTTTATTTAAATAAAGATTATTTGAATTTGACTTTAATGGTAATTTAAATATCCAGCATCCTTACTTATAATGCGAAAGTCCGTTTGTTTGTTTGTTACACCTTCACGTCTTATCTACTCAACCGATTATCATTAAATTTTGCATACACATTGTCAGGGGTACAAAGAAGGACATAGGGTACCTTTCATTCCGAATTTTTTTTTTTTGTTCCTGAAGGATAGCTAAAAAAACATTCCACACAGATGAAGTCGCAGGTAGTCGCTAGTTTCAAATAAGTTGGTGGCAACTATTGCTCTAGACATGAACAGAATATACTTAATTTAACGGTAACTTAGCATTTAAAATAAGTTTTTTATTTCTTAGTCAATGATGGAGTTGCACAAGCGGAGGAAAGCCATTTCAGAGCCAGAAACTCGGTTCTACATGCACCAGATTCTCCTGGGGGTTCAGTATCTTCACAGCAAGCGCATTATTCACAGAGATCTCAAGCTTGGCAACTTGTTCCTCGATGATGACCTCCATGTAAAAATTGGAGACTTCGGCTTAGCGGCTAGAATTGAATATGAAGGTAACTTGCATTAACAATTAATTGTTAGGATACTTTTACAGAGCATAGGAGTAGAGCACATGAAACAAGTAGGTACTTGTTTCATGTGCTTAACAAAATTTATTTTTTCTTACCTACTTAGGTAAGTAGGTAAGAAAAATAAATTTTGTAAGTTATACTTGTTAGTATAAACGGCAAAAAGTTGTTCTGGAAATATTTCCAGAACAACTTTTTGCGTTATTCTTTATAAATTATCAGGTTTTACTAGAACCAGTTATTGACTCTTATTTTTAAACTCCTAAGAATCAGCAAAACGATGAAACTATGAAAGGTCAATGGCCTAGAATCTAGATAGTACCTAATTGCTTGCAGAAATGAAGTGATGAGATGATTCAATTTTGCTTATTCTTTAAAAACATGCTAATTCTTTAGGAAAACTTTATTTATATTGTTATTTTAATACCTTCAATTATAGATATAACAATTATTATTGATCTCCGAAATAGAGTATTGAATTCACACCTTCAGTATAAGGATACTTGAATATCAAAAATTTCTTGTGCACTTAGGGAATTGCCTTGTATTTTTTTTGGGACATCATTTTATAATGTGCTTTAGGAGAGAGAAAGCAGACTCTTTGCGGAACACCAAACTACATTGCACCAGAAATATTGACGAAGAAGGGCCATTCCTTCGAAGTAGACATCTGGAGTCTGGGCTGCATCATGTACACTCTGCTCGTGGGCAAACCCCCCTTTGAGACCTCAACCCTCAAAGACACCTATAAAAGAATCAAGCAATGCGAGTACAGGTTCGTATAGAACAAACTGTTACATAAAGAAGTAAAGAGATAGATAAGCAAAAAGTTATTGTGGTTTTCTGTAGTCTGTAGTATTAGCAAGCGCAGCAGGTACACACTACCTACCTGGATTAATATACATTTTTATTAATCAGTTACTGCCGCAAAACATTTGTTATGTATTATTGTTTATAATAATTACAACTAAGATAGATTTTCATACTTCATAATTTAAGATAAAACGAGTTGTTGTTACTGACTATTTTTCATTGTCCCCAAATAGTGAAGGAGTGGAATTAGCGCTGCTCGCATGTTCCACTGGCCCTTGGCATAAACTCGGCACTCGGTTTGCGCAGGCTTTGACCAACTATAATACGGTCAACCAACTATACAGGTTAACTTGGCTACATCGTCTTATGGTGATGGTCACTGATGTGTTACAATGCTTATGTGTTTACTTGTTTAGAGCATCATTTTGTATTATTACCATTATGTGTGATAACGTTTGTTTTGTCCACATACATATAATACAACCGAATTTTGGTGCTTTACCATTCATAAATTTGTGATTAACTTTAATTTTGAATGAAGTGAAATGTCTCTAAGATGTCATAACTGCAACAATTTCAACTTTGTACAATGATTATCATTAAATTTAACAAATCAAGAAACTTTTTTAAACTTTTATGTTTTGTTTATGTTCTGTGACTGGGCAGGATTCCAAAATCGTTTGTTGCTCAACAAACTACGATTTTCACCAACTCAATCGCATTGCCATAAAATTCTTAGGCACATATATAACCCGCTCTCAATGTTAAGAACTATCCTGATCATACATACATGAGATGCTGTTCTTTTACGAAACAGCATCAAAAAGTTAAAAGTAATCAAATAAACTTAGGTCGTGCAATCTGCACACTAGCGCCGCCATCGTCTTGTCCTGTCGTTTAGTTTAATGGACTTTCATTGCGAAAAGTGGGCACTTTTAGCAATAAAAGTTAATTAAACTAAACGACAGGCTAAAAAATATTGTTTACGTGATAAAAAGTACTACAAAGCTTGTTCGGAGGGCACTACAGAGAGATAATTCACACAGGCGCAAGACACTTATCAGCTTTAACAGAAATATGTAACGATAAATGGAACTAATTTTGCGCCTTATTTTAAGGTTCAGTTTTCAATAATTTAACCTCTAAACGTTAAGGTCATTGGGCTTTTTGTTTGGATATTTGACCTGCGGCGTACAGAACCGAAATAGGGCTAAATATTATGTTGATAAATGTATCTGCTATTCTTGCAGACCATGTTTCATTTTTTATCATTATATCATAGCATTTCCATAATAAATAAAATAAAATAAATAAATAAAGACAATTCAAACGTTTATTATGCTTGTACCACACATTTTCACAATGCTGAAATTAAAAAAATCCGTTTTATTAACAAAAGTTTAATAACAGTTAACAAATAGTCAGTCACATACTGTAACATATTTACTTATTTCTGCCGGTCGGTACGTAAAAAAATAATACATATTTTGAAAAGTGGGATTGAATTCTTCAATTTAAAACTGGTTTGGTTTCTGTACGCGAGCTTTCATCAAACAGGTCAAATATGCCCAATGACCTTTAACAGGGAAAGTGGCGCCGCCATTTCAATCTCATCTTTCGTTGACCAGACTCTAGCTATCGTTGAGAGCGATTTATAAATACGGGCCTAAATAGTACGCATAAACTGAAACATCAGTATAACACGACCAGGATCCCGTCGTCGCTCCGCAAGCCTGCAGCGTCGATGATAGTGCTTCAGCTGCAGTCGAACCCGGCGCGGCGGCCGTCGGTGGATAAGCTGCTGCAGCACGAGTTCTTCACGTCGGGCATCATGCCCGCCGCGCTGCCGGCCTCCTGCCTCACCACCGCGCCGCGTACCGACCAACTTGAGGGCGTGCCACTGCACCGCCGACCGCTCAACGAGGTCAACACCAACGGTAAGACTATTGGACATTTTTTATGCTCAACGAGATAGCGCTTGGCCTTCTCACCTGATGTTAAGTGACGATAAGGCCGGTGGACGCGCACTACACCTGAAATCCTCATTGAGGAACAGGCTATCTTCTAACAATTTAAAAATGGGAATTAATTAATTGGGTGACTGGAAATAATTAAAGGCGACTGTTAATGGGATACCTAAATACTAAACCTGGCAGCAGTTTATTTTTGGGCGATAAACTGTGGATTACAAAAAATACGTAAAATGGGCGATTACATGTTGGAGATAAATAATTTAAGTTAGCAGTGAAAATTCTAAATGAGTGACAAAAATACTGAGTGGGCAACTATTATACCAAGTAGGTAACTATACTGTTAACTGATTTAAGCTGCCCAACATGGTATTTTTGTCATCTCGATTAGGATAATAGTCACCTTTTTAGGGTTTTTTAAATAAGATATATTTCATACACGTCATTTTAAACTGGTTGCAATAATTTTCTACTGTCCACGCGGATGAAGTCGCGGGCGGAAGCTAGTAGAAATAAAAAAAACGTCCGTAAACAAAAACGCACGGCGCCGGCGGCGTGCGGTAAAATCAACTTTCCGCACGCTGTACTAATCCGTAAACAAAAACGCACGGCGTACGGTAAAATCAACTTACCGCACGCTCGACTGTCATCGTAAACTTACATTTTCGAGCAACTGTATTGAAAACTACTATTGTAGAGCACGCGATGGCTGTGGACTCACCAGTGAAGCGAGTCCCGCTCGGGGCGGAGCCGCGCGCGGTGGAGCCCGCCTCGCACCGGCAGAACCTCATCGCGCTGCGGGACCAACTCGCCGCGCTGCTAGTGGGCAAGGTATATACCACAGTATTGTTATTAAGTTATATCAGTTTTGCTCCATTATCAACACTTCGAGAAAATACCGCGGTGGAACGCAGAGCCAAGAGATTAATAGGCGATGGAGAACTGGTAGCAGCTAAGCTTAACAGTTTAGCTCACCGCCGAAAAGTTGCTTGCCTATCGGTCTATTACAGATTGTACTTCGGTGAGTGTGCTCAAGAACAGCATGAACTCATTTCACCTTCTCCTTTCTACCATCGGACATCCAGATGCACTGCAGGTTACCACCCGTTCTTAGTTGATATACCTTTTCTGCGTACCAAACGCTACTCATCATCGTTCATAATGCGCACAGCTATGGAATGGAATTCCGTGCCGGCGTCTGTGTTTCCGAGCGCCTACAACCTGACTCTATTCAAGGCCAGAGTGAATAAGCACCTTCTGGGCAAGCTCGCTCCATCGTAGACCCTGTCTTTGCTTTTGGGCAAGACTGGGGTCAAGAGCAAACCCATTAAATATAAAAAAAAACTGCGTAATTGTCAGCTTTATGTAAGGATTTGTTTAGACAGGAAGCAGCCATGCATTCGAACGCGTTCGCCTTTGGAATGCTGTGGTGTTACAAAGTGATTATTATAATGCAACATACCAAACTAATAACGTAAAGTCAGCAGCACATCAGACTATACATGTTGGCCTTGAGACCACCTTTATGCCGTACGTAATAAAAGCTGTTTTTGTAGTTCAATTGTTTAACCTAGCGTGCTGTCGTGCGTACATTATAATAAATATGTAACTATTTTACGTACGTAATATCTTGTGTACGGTGAATGACCGTACAATTCGCCCAATCAGCGTTTCCTCGAGAAATGTATTTTATTTTATAATTTTATTAATTTTGTATGTAAGCAAATATTTTTAGTTCGCAACCAACATTCGTCGCGCGTACTCATTCTTGTAAAATCATTTATTATCATTTATCAATAAACTATTCATATCAATTAATTTATCATTTTCAAAGAGTTGTGTGGAACACCATACAACTTTTATGGTCCTTCGAGATAAGGACCTCGCGAGTGCGTTTTTGATTACGAGTAAAATCGTGTTAAATCGTCGTGCGAGGTGTATGAACTATCAGTGACACGTGGAACTTACAGTGACGTTCACATCATCAGCAATCAAGCATTTTGAAGAAACATCTTCAAAGTAACTTTTTTTCAGTTTAGTGTTGTTTGGTTATTCTCGTGTGGTAGCGAATCGGTCGCCGGCCTCCCACCAGCGGGTCTCACCGGTTGATTGAGACGACGCGCATAATACCTACCAGGATTCCAGCAGCACTGAATTGACACCGTGGTCCTTGTAGTATTTGTTCAATAAGCAATTGAAGCAAAAATGGAAGAAATCATCGCCACGCAGTATCAGCTTATGCAAAACATTGAAAGCGTTTACACCAACTTCAAGAAGGATGGATCTGAACGCAAGACCTACTCTAACATCCGTAGGCGGATATCAACATTACAAGCCTATTGGAACGAGTTCAACAGCAATCATATGCAACTTGTAGACTATCAAAACGTCGAGCACGAGTATTTCAAGAGAAATCATTATCAGCGAACCAAGGAGTACTTTCAAGAGCTAGTGCAATTTTTAGAACTTTACTCTTTATACACGGAAGATCCTACTGTTCGCGAAATGCCGGAGAGGCCCCAGCTCAGCAAGCTACTGATGTTCGAAACGTCAAAACTAAAACCATCACCGTCACCAGGCGGCCGGAGCGCGGTCACGCCGCCGCCCCCCGCAGCCACCGTGACTTCCAACAACGACACCTACGTGGATGCCGCTGCGATACCTGTGCCTCCTTCAAGATCACAGCAGAGTTCTCTAAGAGAAATGAAGAACAGCAGCACTAGTAGCAAATTGGATGAAATGCTTCGCAAGCAAAAAAGCAATTTTAAAGCGTTCTCTCGTACAGTCACGAACATCGACCTTCAAAACATTTCTGATAAATGGGAATTTGAGGACATTTTGAAACATATTGAAACACGTTGGGCTGCGATCGACTATTTACACTGGGAGATCGACAGTGAGCTGTATGAAGAAGACAAAGAGTACGAGCGTTCCTTTAACATCTATGAGAGAGAATACAATGACATCAAAAAGGTTCTTAATCAAAAAATGTGGTCAGCATCATTCAGAACACGTTCTACGCCGACTATGGACATACCTTCGTTCAACGGTGATTATCACAAATGGACTTCGTTTAAGGATCTATTTTTGGAAGCGATTCACAACAACCGCTCCATGTCGAATGCACAAAAGATGCAATTCTTGAAAAGCAAAGTTAAAGGCGAAGCTGAAAAGCTAATACAGCATCTCAATATCAGCACTGAAAATTACCAGATTTGTTGGGATATTTTAAATCATAGATTCAACAATAAAAAGTTAATCTTCAGCTCTCACGTCAATATTCTTATGAGTTTACCAACAATGCAACTTCAGACAGCACCACTTATCAAGAAAATTCATGACACTGCAAATGAGTGTCTGAATGCCATAAAATCACTTGGAGTCGACATCACGACCTGGGACCCACTAGTAGTTCACATACTGTCGCAGAAACTGGACACTGAAACACATAAAGATTACATAGAATCATTGAAAACCCCTAGAGAATTACCGAAATTGGCTGAATTTTTCGAATTTTTAGAAAACAAATTTACTTCTCTAGAAGCTTCCAAACGAAAACAAGACAGTATTGCGCAAAAACCTATTGCACAAAATCCGTCATTTACTGCAAAAAGATCAAATCAGCAAAATAATTATAATTACAATAAATATTCAAGTAGCAACGCATATCAACCGAGCAAGCAGTTTGGAAAAGCGTTATTTGTTACGTCAGCAGTACGTTGCCCTCAGTGCAAAGGTAAACATGGCATTTTTAATTGCAAAGAATTTTTGTAGATGTCGAGCGACATGAAATTGAAAACGGTTAACAGCCTACGAATCTGCATCAATTGTTTATATGATCACAAGGGAAACAAATGCATCTCTACAAAATCATGTAGTAAATGCACTAAACAACATAACACCTTATTACATGATGCGTTCACGAAACCATCAGGCAGCGTGAATTCCCAGCATCCAGAGAGCGTCAATGTATCACAACAGAAAGCATCTGAGATTCTATTGGCAACAGCATTAATCAAGGTGTTGGCAGCAGATGGTACCCATCATACCATGCGTGCACTCATCGATCAAGGATCTCAGATATCTCTCATCACCGAGAATGCAGCACAGAGGCTCCGAGCAACCCGCCGCCGTTGTAAAGGTGTGGTGTTTGGACTAGGCGCTCAAGAAAACAACAGCAAGGGTTCAACCCAGATAACAGCAGAAGCGATTCATAGTGACTTCACCTTCAGCACAGAGGTCATCATTATGAACAATCTCATCAATAATCTTCCAAATCAGTCTTTCTCCAAACCAACGTTGCCACATATTGAACACATCAAATTAGCAGATCCCGAGTTTTACATCAGCAGACCTGTAGACTTATTACTTGGTGCAGACATCTATTCCCTTATCATGATGGGAGGAATCATCAAAGGTGACAATAACACTCAGCCCATAGCGCAGCAGACCCAGCTTGGATGGTTACTATGCGGCAATGTCAAAACCTACCAATGTAATGTGATATTAAGCAACATCGAAGATATCCAGAGATTCTGGTCAATTGAGGATATCGCTGACAGCCCTGAAAATAATTCTTTTGAAGATCATCATTGTGTACAACAATATAAAGAGCAAACGACACGACAGTCAGACGGTCGTTACATTGTAAGGATTCCCATGAAACCAGATGCCTTGGAAAAGCTAGGAGAGTCCAAGCAGAGAGCAATAGCACAGTTTCGGCAATTGGAAAAGAAATTTATAAGAAACGAAAAATTATCAGAAGATTATAAAACATTTATTGACGAGTACATTAAACTCGGTCACATGCAAAAGGTAAACAAAGGCGACGGTAATCAGACACCGGCTTATTACCTACCGCACCATTGCGTCATTCGCCCGGACTCCACTACAACTGCACTGCGAGTTGTATTTAACGCGTCATCGCCTACGTCATCCGGACTTAGCTTGAATGACTTGATGTTTAGCGGGCCGAACTTGCAGCAAGATTTGTTATCATTGATTTTAAAATGGAGACAGTACGAGATAGCCTTCACTGCAGACATCGAGAAGATGTTTAGACAGATCAAACTGCATCCCGACGATCAAAATCTACACAAGATTTTTTGGAGGGATCCAAGCACTTATCAAGCACAGCATAACAGTTATAAACATTCTATACATGAGTACATTTTAACGACTCTCACTTATGGTTCAAAGGCCGCGCCCTTCCTCGCGATGATGACGTTAAAGCAATTAGCGAAGGACGAAGGCCACAAGTACTCAGCCAGAGCCAAGCAAGCACTAGAAGAAGCATTCTACATGGATGACCTTCTGTCCGGCAGTCACAACATCAACACAGCATCCGAACTGAAAACTGACTTGACAGCATTACTCAAGTCCGGCGGGTTCAACCTCCGTAAATGGTCGTGTAACAACATCGACTTATTAAATGGAACGGAGCCCACCACGAATCAAGCATCCTTCGACTTCAAGCATCCTGAATCAACAAAGGCTCTTGGACTGCGTTGGAACCCTCAAGATGACGTTTTACTGTTTCAGTTCAAGTTAAACACTGCGCCGAAATCACTTAGCAAGCGTTTACTTTTGTCGGAAATATCAAAGATCTTCGACCCCCTGGGGTGGCTTTCTCCCGTTACCACAAAACTGAAGCTCTTATTTCAATCAGTATGGTTACATGACATCCACTGGAATAGAGAGCTGCCAGAAGAATTCAGCAGGGAATGGAAAATCATTCGTGAAGATTTAGAAAATATCAACGAGATAAAAGTGCAAAGATGGCTGAAAAGTCACGAAAATGACACGATCGAGTTACATGGGTTTTGTGACTCATCAACCAAAGCCTATGCCTGTGTCATCTACTACAAAATTCATCAGCAAGACCAGGAAGGCTCCGCGCATTCATCAATCATCATTGGAGCAGCGAAAGCAAGACTGGTACCTGTAAAGAAAAATGTCACATTACCACGCCTCGAATTGATGTCATGTCTATTACTAACAAAATTAATGGACACCGTAGCAAGAACTCTACCTAACTACAATGTTAAAAAGTTTGGTTGGACGGATTCCACCGCAGCACTAGGATGGATTCAAGGCGATTCTAACCGATGGAAGGCATTCGTAGCAAACAGGGTTGAGCAAATCAAAGCAGTCATGCCTCCAGAGTGTTGGCGTCACGTCAAATCTCAGGAGAACCCAGCTGACTGCGCCAGCAGAGGAATCACTGTAAAACAACTACAGCAGCACACATTATGGTGGAATGGACCGTCGTGGTTGACTTCGTTCAACTCTGAAAATCATAAAGAAAATCAAGTTTACGTAACAGATCAAGAAACAAAACAATCAATTAAAGTTCATTCAACTACAGCGGTCGCTACTACAAATAAAAATAACAATTTAATTCACGATATCACAAGCAAACACAGCAATTTCATTCATGTAACCCGAGTACTCGCTTGGATACTACGTGCGGTGTCGCGTAACCAACGATTACAAGAAAAACAATTATATTTATCAGTTGATGAATTATCAAGAGCTAGACACATGATCATTAAATATTATCAACATCTCGAATTTTCTGAAGAGATCAACAGCCTCCAGAATCAAGAGAAGATCAACTCTAAGAGCAAGATTCTCAACCTGAATCCTTTCCTAGATAAAGAAGGATTGCTGAGAGTAGGTGGCAGAATCAAGCATGCACAAATTAAGGAGGACATGAAACATCCCTTAATCATCCCCCATGACGGTCATCTAAGGAACTTGCTCGTAGACCAAGCACATAGAAACACTTTTCATGGAGGAGCAAGGCTAACTCTATCATACCTTAGACAGCAATATTGGGTGATAGGGGGGAACAGAGCAGTTAAGAAGCACATTCGCTCTTGTGTCATCTGCAGAAGACACAACCCTGATAAACAAAGTCAACTTATGGGTGACTTACCAGCTGCCCGCAGCAATCCCACTCGTCCTTACTACAACTGCGGCGTCGATTTTACGGGCTTCGTCGATGTGAAGACAAACAAGGGTCGAGGGGTCAAGACGACCAAAGGATACATCGCCGTATTCGTATGTATGGTGACGAAGGCGGTGCACCTAGAGCTCGTCTCGGACTTATCATCATCAGCGTTTCTAGCAGCACTCAGACGGATGGCAGCTAGGCGTGGAGCACCGCGTCATATCTTTTGCGACAACGGCACCAATTTTGTGGGAGCCAATCGCATCTTACAGCAAGAATACCTAAATCTACAGCAAATATTGGATGACGAATTCTATTCCCAAGTCACTGACATGAAAATAGAATTTCATTTCAACGCACCATCATGGCCCAGTGCGGGCGGACTCTGGGAGGCTGCTGTCAAGAGCCTGAAACACCACCTTCGTAGAGTACTTGGCGAGCAAAAACTCACCTACGAGGAGTATTCCACGTTATTAGCACAAATAGAAGCGTGCATGAACACTAGGCCGCTTTGTGCCATCACAGAAGATCCTGAAGACATAGATTTTCTCACCCCGTCCCACTTCTTAGCCAGTGGTCCCACGCTCAGCATCATCGAAACAGAACGGGATGAGAGAACCAGATGGCAGTTAACACAGAAAATCTTTAATGATTTATGGAAGCGTTGGCAAAACGAATACCTTTGCCAATTATCAGCTCGAAGCAAGTGGCAGCAGCCCCAGCAAAATCAAAAAATCGGCGACATAGTTATGATTCACGATGCAAACTTGCCACCTGGAAAATGGTCCCTTGGAAGAGTCATTGAGCTTCATCCTGGAAGAGATGGACATGTCCGGGTCGTGAGTCTCAAAACAAAGAACGGCACCATCCAGAGACCGATCGTCAAGTTATCAACTTTACCTATAAATAATCAGGAAGAGCCGTCACAGCAAAATAAACAGCCTGAAACATCAAAAACCACATCAAAAAAGTCAGCGCGGAATTGTTGTTCCAGTATCAAAACAATGATTGTTACCCTCCTGACAATGATGCTTATATTACCAACACAGGGTGCATATAATATAGCATCGTTAAGAAACGGCCAAGCTATTTATTTCGATAAAATTTCCGACATGCATCTAGCAAGAGATGAGTGGAAGCTCATTGTTTATTATGATATGGAGCCATATTGGGAAGGCTCCCAAATATTAACAAAATATATAAACAATTTGGAAATTTTATGTAACAGAGATAAACAACATCTATGCGAAGCAATCATGACCCAATTACAACATGGCTATAATGAACTCGATCACTACAATCACCTGTTGCTCGGTCAGCAATTCGACGCCGCCGCCGCTACGAAGTCACGTGCGCGGCGCGGTCTTATCAACGGAGTCGGAAGTATCGCGCGCTCACTATTTGGAGTTCTCGATGATCAATTCGCCGAGCAGTATCAAAAGGACATCGAGCTTATACGACTAAATCAAAAACACCTAGTCAAGCTTTGGAAAAATCAGACCTCTATCATCGAAGCAGAGCATAATTTACTACAAAGAGTCGAAACCACGATGAATAAACAGCACAAAATCATTAATCAGCATATAAACATAATTGAAAAAATCCAAACCTCTATGAATGAAAAGATTCAAGATGTTATATACAGCAATGAGTTCGCGTTATCAGCTATCATAGTAAACAACGTGTTGCTGAATCTCAGAAACATTCAAGACTACTTACTCGACACAATTGCCGACCTTCATTATGGATCATTCAATATTCACCTTATAACGCCTGAACAGCTGTTAAATGAATTGAATGTCGTATCAGGACAACTTTCTAAGGACTTGTCTTTACCAATTAACAACGTGATGGGAGAACTGCCTAAATTATATCATATGCTGAAGGTCAAGGCGAAAGTGACGAAAGATTTTTTTATATTTGAAATCAGATTGCCTTTGGTAACAAGAGATTACTATGAAATTTATCAACTTATACCTATCAAACACGGAAACCAAAGCAGCATGATCAGCATAAAACCCGTAGCAGACTTCATCGCCCTGAATACCCAAAAGGATTCATACTTACCTATGGCTCAATCAGATGTTCAAAAATGCAGCCAATACGATGAAGTCACCAACCTGTGTTTATTACAGAAACCTATATATCAAATGACGTCCGATAAGAGTCTCTGCATCAGAAGTGACGTAACAGAACAATGCGTCACTAATATTGAGACGTGCAAGTCAAAGTGGCTGGAATTACAAGAAATAAATACATATTTGTTTTCATGTTGCGGACAGTGCGCAATTCGCATTATATGTGAGAATCAAGTTTCATCGGAGCTATTGAATGGCAGCGGAATAATAAATCTTGGAGAAAATTGTATCATCAAAAACGAGTAATTTGTGATTTATTCACATAAACGACGAGAAAACAGTCTCCATACGGAAGCAGATGTACTAAAAATAACTATTCCGCCGATTAATCACATTTTCGACTTGAAGATTCCAGCAAACAATGCCACGTCCGCCTCAGATCAAGAAAATTATATCAGCCACTCTCAGTTTCAGACAGAATCCGAAAAAATAGAAAATCTGATACAGCAGATCAAGAATACAGACATGGAGATAAGGCCAACATCTGTTGGCCTTATCTCCATGTCTGTATTCTTGATCTTGATCTTGCCTCAACCCATGATATCACACAATATGTGTTAATCAACTTAATTCTAGGTATCATCATTGTGAGTGGCGTCGCACTGGCCTGGCGGAGGATACGCCGCCGGTGCAGGCAGCACGCCGTCAGCTCAACGGGCTCGGCGGGAGCGGCCGAGGTAGTACGAGTGCCCTCGCCGTCGCTGCCGCCGCCGCAGCCCCAACGCGCCGCGGGCCGCGCGCGTCTCCCTCAACCATTGAGTAGCTCGTCAGACCACGACATCGAAATGGCTGATCTAAGATACGCTCGGATAGCTAACAAAGCGACGTCTCCGAGTTTTCATAAGCATTTTACAAAATAATTTGTGATAGTGTGAAATTTTTAAGTTTTGTGATACTTTTGTGACATGTAAATATTTAAGATATCAAATTGTTTATTACCTATCCTTATCAATCCTTATCATTTAATTATTATCAATCCTTTATCATTCATTTTCCCAACATCCCTTCATCTCCTGCCCCGGAGCATGTACGGTGAATGACCGTACAATTCGCCCAATCAGCGTTTCCTCGAGAAATGTATTTTATTTTATAATTTTATTAATTTTGTATGTAAGCAAATATTTTTAGTTCGCAACCAACATTCGTCGCGCGTACTCATTCTTGTAAAATCATTTATTATCATTTATCAATAAACTATTCATATCAATTAATTTATCATTTTCAAAGAGTTGTGTGGAACACCATACATCTTGTATTGTCTGTTTGTAAGGAAAAGGATCTTATTTTAATCAACTACCTACATGACATGTTCTCTAGTCTCGACCCTGTCAACTGCAGCTGCATGATATATATCCCAGTTGTTAAAAAGTTTGATAGTTGTTAAAAAGTTAATTTTGTCCCTACAGCTAAAATGTCGTCCAGAGTGCCTGACGGACGAGCTGAGCGACCCGGCGGCGCAGCCCCTAGTGTGGGTGGGCAAGTGGGTGGACTACAGCGACAAGTACGGCTTCGGCTACCAGCTCTGCGACGAGAGCGTGGGCGTCATGTTCAACGACACCACCAAGCTCATCATGCTCGCCAACGGCCTGTGAGTATACTACACATTGCGGCAAACATCTTGACACTCTTCCGACGTAGTGGGGATAAGTTCGCGCATGTGCACTTGCGAGCGACCAATAGCGCGCGCCCCTCTCCCGCCGAACGCGTACCCAAATATACTATAACTAGATTCTTTGATCGGAAACCCCTATTCGATATGCAAACAAAACAATCATAGCATCATGAGAAAACGAGATATCAAAATCGAAAGTGTTCCGGTCCCTGGTTCTCACAATTCCCACCCGATTTCAAGATGTTTGCCGGCTATTATAACAAGTAATGACCTCACTCATATAATGTGTAATAAAATTATGTGACTATACTGAAACAGGTCATAGAATTGCTAAAACTTAAATTAAATACTTTCCCTCTCTCTCTAAAACGAAACAACTTTCTCCAAGGAACATAGATCGAAAAACGAAAAATATTCATACTCCTATACAAAATGTGTTGGTATGTACTTGTCAGCTGACCAGCTTACTTTACTATGGAAAGGTGAAAAAAAATAGTTTTTCGACCTATGTTCCTTGAAAAAGTTCTTCAGTTTTAGCAACACTATCACCTGTTTCGATATACAGTTATATAATTTTGTTATACCTTGTATAAGACAGCATATAGCTACGACGTCTCTTCGAAACTTACTAAAATCATCAGAAGAATTTTGGTATATGAAAACTAATGTTTTTGTTTTAGTTGTGATTTTGCACTTGTCGTGTGGACAGTCAAGCAACTGTAAAATAACATGTTTTCTAGATTTCAAAACAAAATACCAAGAGATATAGGCTTCATTGTCTGCGTTGCATGTATGAATTAATAGTTTGGACCTCATTTTCCACTCTGATTTATTTTATAACTTAACCCACACATTGTTAAATATTACATGTAAATTACAAAGTTTTGTTTTTGTTTTGACAATGGTATGTTATAATTTCAGGAATGTGCACTACATAAACCGGCAGGGCCAGGAACAATATATGACAATGCGAGAGTACCCACAGGAGCTTGACAAGAAAATGAAACTCCTCACATATTTCAGGAGATACATGACTGAACATCTTATGAAAGCCGGTATGTGTTGCAATTTTATTGTAACTTTGAAGTTTCATCACGTAGAATCGACCACACTGGCGCTTTATCACAACTAAGGTTAAAATCGCTTGCACGCCCCGCGCTACTTACAATGCGATTAATTTAACAATGTACAACAGAAGTGGCTAACTTCAGTCCCCCTAGCATGACCGCCGAAATGCGATATATATAACGTGTGATATAGCATTTTATCGACACTACTGTCAAAATTCATTGTCTTTTGACAGTTAAACGTGATAAATCGTTATCATATCGCGTTACGGTGGTTATTCTGGGGAGGTTGCGGTATTTTAATCTGTAACATTTCTCTTTGGCATACATTCTCTTGTGAAGCAGCGTATCATTGTCTATTGTAAATTAAATCGCATTGTAAATGTAATAGGTTTAGTTGACGCCGCCTCGTGCCGGGGCGATGCGCGCGCACGCGAACTTTGTTGCAAAGTGGTAAAGCACATGACCGATTACACGATCGGCAACTCACGTGCTTTACTGACCACTTTGCTGAATAAATAGTGTGCGCGCGTATCGCCCCTGCACGAACTAAACGCATGTTAGTGACGGCGCGGTGGGGCGGCGTGCAAGCGATTTTAACCTTTGGGGTAATGCGGAAGTGTTGTCGATAGTACATGCTATTTTAGTCTTTAAGGCGAGGCCAGTTCACGATCTGATGAAAAGTCTGATTTTTGAACATCCAATGTGCAGAACTGATGTTAAATTCTACTTCACAAAAATTACTGTAGACGGAAAAAGAAACAAAGAAGCAAAGTAACCGAACAGAATATTGAAAAATGGCATGGTAACTCTGTAAAAAAATTCTGAATAACACCATAAAAACTTGTAAAAATAAATTTCAAATCGTCAGATTTCGTAATTTTCAACGACAGTGATATGATTTTTTATGCAAAAAGGATAGCTTTTTTATCGATCTAACACAATAACCGAGTACATTTTTAATAAATGATCCAGTATTTCAGAAATCAATAAAAATGTACTAAAATTCGTCAAATTTCTGGCGAAGCGTCAATTAAAGTTATGCGATATTCAACCTTATTCTAAAGACATAGTGAAAGAGTAAATTTCGTGAACTGGCCTCGCCTTAATTATTCAATGTCACTAGTATTATGACTTGGTTGGAGATATTTAATATTATTTGTATGTTGACAGGCGCTTCGGTACCTGTAAGAGAAAGTGACGGGTTATCACGGTTGCCGCATTTACACCAATGGTTCAGGACTACGCTCGCGGTCATAATGTACCTAACAAACGGAACACTACAGGTAAATTTTCCTCAAATATATCACTTTGACATTTTATTTAATCAGCATGACCACCGAAACACCATACGGTATGTGTAAAGTGCAAGTTTCCAATTTTTATTGATTCACATCAAGGAGTGATGCATATCGGAGCGCAGAGCTCACAGCCATTGATATAATCCGTTTCATTCTTATTGGCGGCTGTGAAGTTAGCCACTATGCGCGTAGCCGTGCCCCACCACTCGCCTCACCCACTTACATCGAGATTGTGTTCTGCGCATCGTCTCGCGCGATGTTCCGGACCGCCAATAAGCTTGAAATGTATTGTAATTTTTGCAGGGTTTGTTTCAAAGGCCAATAACTGCCACACAGTGCGGATTCCAAGATGTAGACTTCTTTAAAATTATGAATTTTATTACTCATCATAATAATCATAAAATAATCATCCTAAATATCGATTGTGAAGCTAGATTATAGTAATGTCATACATAATATAAATTGTTTGTTTACAGATAAACTTCCAGGATCATACGAAAATAATACTCTGCCCACTGATGCAAGCTGTAACTTACATAGATGTCGAGAAGAACTTCAGAACATTCCGCTTCAGCACGATCGAGGAGCACGGCTGTGATAAGAAACTCTATACAAATCTTACATACGCTTTAGAAAAACTCAACAGTGTATTAGCCAGTAAGCTTTGCTAGCCTACTCTTAGTTTACGACAGCGAAAACGTAAATGAATTCCATTCGTCCGCATTAATAAGGGCCGACTCTTGAGAGTTGAAAACTAGTTTTATAGGTTAGTACATATCCAGGGTTTACAATTTCACTTCTCTGGATTATAGTTTATTACGAACCTTTATGATTTTGTTAAAAGTTTAATCGTCTGTAAATCAATTTCGATAGGTATCATATTTTTATTTAGTATTCTACTCACATTGGTTTACATTTATTATCCACCGATATATTTATTCTGATAGTTGGTCACTCATTTCATTAAACTGCTTTTAATTTCCTTTTTTTATTGTTTATTATTGATTGGAAAATTTTAAAATATCTAATAAATACCAAAAAATAAAGACACCCTAAATGTTATTAGGCGTGTTTCCGTTGACTATTGATTCAAAATACAAATGGTATTTTATTAGTGCCTTTCGTAGGTTAAGTTAAATTTTAGTTGAGTTCTTTGGTTTCTTAACACGTAGTAAAATGAGCGCACCATGACTGAGGGGCTGACGGTGCTGGCAATTCACGATCATTTGGAGTTGTTTATTTAGTTTTATAACGGTGTTTTTATAAAACTTGTTTCTGTGCTTCAGTAGCATCGGACGAAAAAGTTTCATTCTATTAAAATATTTTTATAGGTAGCCATTAAAAATTCTTTCTATAAAAAAATATCAGAAAAGCATCTGTGAGCATTTAGAAACATTTACTCAGATATGTCAGTATTATAAAATTTCGATGGTGTTGAAGCACTATTTGTAACATGGAAGTTTCTCACGAGGTCTGTTACCTCCCGTATGTAACATAATGAACATTGACAATAAAATTATTAAGAAAAATTATGTTTTTATTAGAATTCTAACAAAGGAACAGTTATGCTGAATGCAATTACAATTAAATATCAGTACTGGAGCAGTACACGTACTTGTTGTATGGTCTGGGGCAGTATCATACAAAATTCAAAAAATCTAATCGTAAGGTAATTGAAGAAATCATCAGCAAGGCCGCGAGGTTGGCTAGGTATTAGGACAGTATAGCTTTATGAGAAAATTGTGGAGGAGGTAGACATATTAAACAAAATGTTTTGTACCTTGCACTTTGCCCATAAGCTTTTTTTCTACTTTTATGAGCTAGGATTTAGATTTCGAAAAATTTCCTCCAATAAATAGACTTTCGGCCGTACTCAGAGACGTCATTTAAGTTTAATACTTCATTAAAATTAAGATTATTAATATAATTGAAAAATATTAGAAAAAATCGACTCACCCGTCTGAGCTGCTACGGGTGAGTCGATTTTTTCTAATATTTTTCAATTATATTAATAATCTTAATATAAAAATAGCATTGTGAATGCATAAAAATTTAAAAGTTTAAAAATTCATTAAAATTGTTGCTATCTCCATCTTTTCCATAGTGATAGTATAAGACGACACAATACTTAATGAAGCATTAAACTTAATTCACGTCTCTGAGTACGGTAGCTTGAGAAGAAACTCTAGTTTAATATTTTTTAAAAGAGGGTCCAAAGAGATTATTATTATTAAGCTTATATATATTCCATAGCAAATGTGTTTGTGGTTACAATGGTTACAATAATATTTATTCGTTCTCTGCGCTAAGGATCCCTTCTTGGGTGTAAGCCTCCTCCATTAGCATCCATTCTTCCCTTTTTTTTGCAGACTGTATCCAGTCTTTTCCTGCGACCTGGATAATGTCATCAGACCAACGTTGTTTGGGTCGACCAACATTTCTTTTTCCCACTGGTCCCTTCCATACTGTTGTCTTATATGTCCATCTGTTGTCTGTGTACCTCGAAATGTGTCCCGCCCATTTCCATTTAAGGGTTAAGGCAAATTGTAAAGCATCTGTTAGTTTTGTTTTCTGTCTTATTAGTTCACTTCGTACTTTTTGGATTTTTCTTAGTTTTAGAACGCTTCTTTCCATGGAACGTTGACATGTTCTAATTTTTGCTTTAGTGCGGTTTGTAAATATCCATGTTTGACACCCATATAGCAGGCATGGCAAGAGACACGTTTCTATTACTGTTTTCTTCATTTGTATGTTGTAATCGCCTTTTAAGATTTCTTTTTGGGACCAGAATTTTTTCCATGTTATGTTTATTCTTCTGTCTATTTCTTCATCGTTGCTAGATTTGCTAAATGACACCTGTTTCCCCAAGTATACATAACTATCCACATATTCTATTTCTTTTCCCTTAACTTGTATTGTTTTCTTTTGACTATTAGACATTATTTTTGTTTTACTAGCGTTCATTTCCAAGCCTATTTTAGAGCTCTGGTCTACCAGAGAGCATATCATTCCTTCTAGCTGGGTGGGCGTTTCAGAAAAAAGTACTACATCGTCAGCAAACATTAGGTGGCTTAAACGATGCTCAGAAATATGTATGCCTTTCTTCATCCATTTTAGTTCTTTAAATACATTTTCCAGCACGGCGATGAATAATTTTGGTGACAAGGGGTCGCCTTGTCTGACCCCTCTTTCTATTTTGATCTCCCCACCTCTCTTTTCTAGTTTAACTTGACTGACGCTCTTAGAGTATATATTTCTCAGGGTACCTATATATTTTTCATTTATGTTAAGTGTTTTTAATGCATTCCATATAGATTCATGGCTTATGCTATCGAAAGCTTTACTGTAGTCAATAAAAGCAAGATACAGTGGTCTGTTGAATTCTTTGTACTTTTCGATGACTTGTTCCAGTGTATGTAAGTGGTCGGTTGTGGAGAATCCTGACCGAAAGCCAGCTTGTTCCATTGGCTGACTGTTATCTATATCAGTTGTTATTCTTTTTAATACAATTAATGCAAACAGTTTGTAAATGCTTCCCAATAGGCTGATTGGTCTATAGTTTCCTATATCTAGGGGGTTTCCTTTTTTATATAGTAGAATGATATCCGAAGTGCACCATTGCTTAGGCACGTTTTTTGATTCTAGAACTTGGTTGAAGAGGTGTGCAAGGTGGCTGGCTAATACTAATGATCCTAGCTTCAGATATTCATTTCCTATGCCATCAGGGCCCGGGCTTTTTTGTGATTTTAGTGATTTAATACAATGTAACACTTCCCGTGCTTCTATTGGTGGTATGGGTTCTTCAGCAATATCGTTAAGGTGTTCTCTGTCGATTGTCTGGCAGCTTTGGTGTTTATATAGGTCTCTATAGTAATTTGTCGCGTGATCTATTATGTCTTTCCTGCATTTTGTCTGCGTTGATTGATTACCCAACTTTTGTATCCAGTTTGTATGTAGATTTAGTTCCTTGTGGGCTCTTTTTGTGCTTCGGTAGTTTTTTAGATTTCTCTCAATGCATTCTCGTCTGTGTTCCTTATAATCTTTTTTTATTGATTTACTGGTAGCTTTGAATAGTTTGCTTATTTCTGCTCTTATTTCCTTTGTTTTAGGTTTCATTTTAATTAGGTTTGTGCGTCTCTTTATTAATTCTATGGTATCCTTACATAAAATTTTGTTTGTCTTGTTTTCTTTGGTTCCCTTTATTGTTTCAGTGCTCATAGTTATGGCGTTAACAATCTCGTCGTAGAGTGTCTGAACATCTTTTCCTTCTCTATTTGATCCAAGTTGCTGCATGTTAACTTTTAGGTTATTGGTATAATTTTCCTTTTCAACTGCGTATTTTGGTGCTTTGTATAGGGATCTGAAATTTTTTCTATCTTTTTTGAAGGATTTTAGAACTAATGTGGAACGCACCATTCTGTGGTCGGATGGAAAGTTTATGTGGGACAGAACTTCAGTATTTGTTATATACTTAGGTTTATTAGTGAGCACAAAATCTATTTCGTTTTTATACTTATAGTCAGGAGAGTGCCATGTCCATTTATTTTTCGGTTTCTTCTTAAATAGTGTGTTAGTTATTGTCAGTTTGTTTACATGTGCATACTCAATAAGTCGCTCGCCTCTTTGATTGCGTTCACCGTAGCCATATTTGCCTCCAACTAAATCTTCTTCAGGTTTTAATGTACCAATCTTTGCATTAAAGTCCCCAATAACTAGGACCATTCCCTCTGCTATAGAGTGAGCTTTGTCCAAGTCATCATAAAATTTTTCTAGTTCTTCATTTTCAGCTTTTTCTGTGGGAGCGTAGACCTGAATCACAGATATTGTTAACTCTCCGAACAATAGTTGCAGTATCGCTACTCTTTCTGAAATTCCTGTAAAGTTGATGAAGTTGTCCTTGTAAGATTTTTTTATTAAGAAGCCCACTCCGTGTAAACCTTTGGTTTCTCCTATGTAACATAGAATGTGGTTTTCGTATTCTTCAATGTTGCACCCCATTCTTCTCACTTCGGCTAGGCCTAGGATGTCACAGTTGATTTTATCTAAAGCATGTAGTAGTTCCAAGTATCTTTCTGTTGATGACAGGGATTTAACGTTGTAGGTACAAATGTTGAGTTTTTGTTCTTTGGGTTTAAAGTTTGAGTATGTTTCTTTTATTTCTGGTAGAGGGTAGTGGTCTAATTCCCCACGGTGACCAGCCGGCTTGGGGAATGTTGTAGTTGTATTTATTTTACTGCGTGTTGTTGATAAATTTATTGTTGTGATTTTCCGGCTGGTTTTATTCAGTTTTTTGATTTCTCGTTTAAAGAGTTTGTTCTGTGTCTCATTGTTTCAAAAGGGTTAATTTTTGACATTTTAGTAGGTTGTTTTGTGTTGTCTTCTATGTGAATTTTACTAAAGTTGTTTGGAGGCGTAGAAGGTGGTGAGGATGGGGCTCTTTTCCTTTTTTCTGTTTCATGTTGATCTTTGATAATAAGTTTGCCGTTTTTTATGATTGCGTATTTTCCTAACTCTCTAGCTTCTTTCAGTTTTGAAGACAGTGCTTTTCGTGTTTCTAGCTCTTCTTTTGGCAGATCCTCCGTTATATAAACGCCTTCAGGGAAATTTTTCTTGTTTTTCAGGATTTCGTTTCTGCGCCAGTTAAGGGTGAATGTTATCTTTATCGGTCTGTTTTTATTTTGTACCTTTTTTCCGATTCTATACAATTTGCTTATTTCCCATTTGTCCCATTCGTGGGATTCGTTTTGTGTATTATTTGTTTTGTTGAGCATTCCCAGCACTATTTTCATGAGTTCCGTGTTGTTGGCTTCTTTTTCTTTCACCCCATGTAAGAGAATATTATTCTTTCTTGCCTCCATGTCCAAAAATTTCACTTTAGATCTCAATGTCTCCACTTCCGTTTTTAAAGCTTCATTTTCTTGTTTAATGGATGATAAATGTTCTTCGATAGTTTTGCTAATAGTTTCTTTTATAATTTGTGTTTGTTTTTCGTTTTGTTTTTCCATCTCTTCCTTCATACTAGACCATAGCAGTTGCATTTGTTTCTCCATTTGTTGAACTTTTATAACCTCAAATATTGATACGTAATATTAGTGTTTCCTGGTTTGTTTGCACAATTTACACTGACTTTATTGTTTAAATATGACCAGAACTGGTTTTCCGTCACTTAGAATGGATACACTTTACGATTAATAACTTTTGCATTGAATTTCCAATTAAAATGTGAAGACGCGGTATTTGCACTTTGACAGTTGACAGCCGAAAAAAAAAAAAAAAAAAAAAAAAAAAAAAAAAAAAAAAAAAAAAAAGTCCAAAGAGATATTCAAATGCAATTTAGTAGGAAAATGCTTTTAGGCATTTTTTATTATTAACTTAAATATGTATGTACATATTAAATATCTTAAGTGTAAGAAAATTTATAGATGAGCAGATATTTGGAGTAATATTTCAAAAATCACCTTTTCACTATCACAATAAAATAAAATTAACCTGATATTTAAATTGCCTATATTTTACACCATTATAATTCTGTATGAATCGCATGCTGTTGGTGTGGCAGGAGGTCGCTGGGGTGCACAAATAGGCCCTCTTTGGCTTGCCAGTCTGAGTACGCTCCATACTGAGAAGTGACACCCACAATTTCTCCTTGGCCACTGATAGGCCTTCCAAAAGTCCGTCCTGAGCCTGCTAAGAACCTGGAAAATTAAAAATATTTATGAGCTAAATCTTAATGGATAGTAAGGGTATATTCTTTTCATAGTAACATACATCTCAGAAAATGATTCTACTATTGAATAAATAAAGCACGCTGCTGAAAGTGGCTATATTAGTACTGACTCTGTTGAACTAGTGATCTGTTTCATCTTTTACTAACCCAAAAGTCCATTGAATTGAGACAAAACATCTGTTTGTAGATAAAAACGCTCTTTGTCATTGATCGGACACTGAGTGAAAATAAATAATTGGGGCGGGTACAGGACAAACTTCTAACGTGCCAAACTGGCAAACATGGACAAGTTCTAGTAAAGTGGTCAGACTTTTTTACTTACACAGCAGTATCCGCATGTTTAAGTTTCACTGGTGTATCTCTCCTCCAATAGTCATTATTGCAGACCACTGTCCAGTTGTCTCCGCTGTCACCTTCACCATCTTCGTCACCATAGCATGACACTTCTTGATTGGCAGATAATGGTGATGAGAAGTAATGTGAGTGCAAATTCTTCTTAGTGGAAACGTGTTGCAGCCTAACCACAGTGTTGCACTTAATAGGTTCTCTGGAAAAGTTTATTGGATATTGGTAACTTAGTCAAATTTATATTGGGGGATGAAAATGTCCATGAGAAAAATTAGAAAAGAAAAAATGGTGCTTATTTAATTGAAAAGCTAGATTAGCTGGTCAAAGAGGCAGTGACCCTGCTATTTCACTTGAGAATGTATGGCAAAGAGAAAATTTTGTAGGTACCGTAAGCGCTCTGAACAATGATATTAAATGTAAAGATAGGTTACCCGTGCTTCACAATGGCAAGACGAAAGTCAGGTAATTGCCCGACTTTCAATTAGTCAGGCAGTCTCGCGACACGGTAACACACGCGGCTCTCGTCAATCAGACGCAATAAAATTGTGAAATACCATAAAAAAATGTCTACTTGCGTCTTTAGACGATGTACAAATTATACAGCAACGGTCAGAGATCGAAAAATGCTTTATTTCTGTAGTACTGTATTTAATAAAAATATGTATATTGTACAAAGAGCGAGCTGTCTGCTTTGCGTGTGGGAGTGAAGGAGACAGCTGACGTGCTGTCAATTGGCAGCCAATGCGCATGCAGCGGACAATGTGTGTATCTATAGTACCTTACGCTGTTTTAAATAGCAATGATGTTGGCGCATAACCTATCTTTACATTTAATATCATTGGCTCTGAAGTCTGAAGTTGGTCACTTCAGTTTACATTAATCGCATTTTAAGCATCAATGGTTAAAGTAGACAGCATTCAATAATAGCTTCTAAATCTTACCCCCGCTTACAGCTCTCGCCTTTAGGCGCCCGTATCAACCAGTGGCTGTTATGATCATCGGATATATCCACGCCGGTAACAGACTGCTGGCCGGAGCCCGATCCGTACTTCACATCATGCGAATGTAGACGCAGATGAAGGTCTGTATTTATAAGTTTCAAAATTGTGCCGCAGGTGACGAATTCAGCCTTAGATCCTTTATAAATAAAATTAAATATTCATTTGATTAGATACACCATTATCTTATTATCTAAAGTAGAATATCCACCCATATTATTATTGGGCCACGTAATTTATTGTAAGTTATGCTCTAAAAGTAACAGCCATTCATTATATGACTTAAACTAAGCCTTACCTTCTGAAAACTTTATCATTAAGAAGAAAACTGCTACAGGCACATAATAAATAAATAGACCGAAAAGCTTTTGAATCAGCATTTTATCAAAATTGAAATCGAAATCACAGCACGATCGTAGTCAGTCAGTCGCACAATTTGACATTTGATTTGACTGATAACACTTCTTGCCTTGACAGAGGCGCGTTCCAAACCTAGGTTGCGTTCAGAACGTTTGAGCGTCGGTTGTTTGGTTGTTTTTTAACTCGCTCTAAGGTTTGGAACGACCAAGAACTTTAAATGTCAATGTCAATACAAATTCTTCATTTTCCATTTGGAATACGAATAATTTAAACTTTTCTTTATACTAAATCAAATAAAATCCGTTTTTTCAGGATCTACCATGATTATTTTAAAAATTAGACATAAAAACATCAAAAATACAAAATAATGTCAAATGACATTGACCCGGTTGTGTCAACCGAACGTCACGCTCAAATGTTTGGAACGCCGTTAGAGCGTTCGGTTGTGGTTAGGTTGCACTCGGAGTGTAGGTTTGGAACGCGCCTCTACACTCCGAGTGCAACCTAACGACAACCGAACGCTCTAACGGCGTTCCAAAAATTTGAGCGTGACGTTCGGTTGACACAACCGGCCCGTTCCAAACGTCAGAGCGTTGCAACCAAACAACCATCAAAAATTATGGTTGTAAAACGCTCTGACGTTTGTCTATAGAAAAAATGTCAATGTCATTTGACATTATTTTGTATTTTTGATGTTTTTATGTCTAATTTTTAAAATAATCATGGTAGATCGTCAAAAAACGGATTTTATTTGATTTAGTATAAAGAAAAGTTAAAATTATTCGTATTCCAAATGGAAAATGAAGAATTTGTATTGACATTGACATTTAAAGTTCTTGGTCGTTCCAAACCTTAGAGCGAGTTAAAAAACAACCAAACAACCGACGCTCAAACGTTCTGAACGCAACCTAGGTTTCGCATTGCTGCAATTAGGCTTTAAATTTCTGACTATTGTCTAAAACCCTAAGCTCACTGGTTTGCCTTAACGGTGGTAAGCTGGTGACCCGTGTCGCCAGCTCGCACACGTTAAACAACTCCTAGTAACGAACTTATGGTGGCTGCTATTATTATGACTGGAAACTGGAAGTTTGATTGCTGCTTTTATGCTTTAAATATGTACCGGTAATTTTGCGTATACGATTCACTATTTTTCTAATGGACCCCCTAAACGATCAAAATTGCTTGTCAATCATTTACATTGCATTGCTTGTCAATCACATTTTGATCGTCTAAGAGCGATGCTTGACAAGCACCACAGAATAGATAGATTACCGTGGCCAATCAAACGTAGGCCACGCCTCCAAATGGTAAATGCAATGTAAATGATTGACAGGAAATGCTTGATCGTCTAGGGGCTCCATAACAATTTTTCGGCATATAAATCATATTGATACGAACTGTATTTCTTAATGTGTCGGCTAACTTGACGTCAAGTTAGCAGCCTCACCAAGATACTCAAATATCTTCTAAACCATAGTATCACTATTTATATGCTATGGTTCACTATTTATCACTATTTACTAACAATTTTTTGACACCTTATCAAAACTAATAATATAATCAAAAATCCTTCTAATTCCATGGTGAGTGAGTCTGCCAACTAAGTTGCGTTCAGAACGTTTGAGCGTCGGTTGTTTGGTTGTTTTTTAACTCGCTCTAAGGTTTGGAACGACCAAGGACTTTAAATGTCAATGTCAATACAAATTCTTCATTTTCTATTTGGAATACGAATAATTTAAACTTTGAGGATCTACCATGATTATTTTAAAAATTAGACATAAAAACATCAAAAATACAAAATAATGTCAAATGACATTGACATTTTTTCTATAGAAAAACGTCAGAGCGTTTTACAACCATCAAGGTTGCGTTCAGGGGGCTTACCATCAGCAAATAAGAAACCGTTCAGTTCATAAGCAGGCCTTAAAAAGGGCTGCTTAAGGCCGGCTTTCATACTAACCGTTGAGGTCATAGTACGAAAAAGTATTGGCAGTTCAATATAAGCCCTGCTATAAGAGCTCATAGTAAGGCCCCAGGGGGCTTACCATCAGCAAATAAGAAACCATTCAGTTCAAAAGCAGGCCGTAAAAAAGACTGCTTAAGGCCTGCTTTCATACTAACCGTTGAGCTCATGGTACGAAAAAGTAAGGCCGTTCAATATAAGTCCTGCTATAAGAGCTCATAGTAAGGCCCCAGAACGTTTGAGCGTCGGTTGTTTGGTTGTTTTTTAACTCGCTCTAAGGTTTGGAACGACCAAGAACTTTAAATGTCAATGTCAATACAAATTCTTCATTTTCCATTTGGAATACGAATAATTTAAACTTTTCTTTATACTAAATCAAATAAAATCCGTTTTTTGAGGATCTACCATGATTATTTTAAAAATTAGACATAAAAATATCAAAAATACAAAATAATGTCAAATGACATTGACATTTTTTCTATAGACAAACGTCAGAGCGTTTTACAACCATCATTTTTGATGGTTGTTTGGTTGCAACGCTCTGACGTTTGGAACGACACGGTTGTGTCAACCGAACGTCATGCTCAAATGTTTGGAACGCCGCCCATTTTTGATGGTTGTTTGGTTGCAACGCTCTGACGTTTGGAACGACACGGTTGTGTCAACCGAACGTCACGCTCAAATGTTTGGAACGACGTTAGAGCGTTCGGTTGTGGTTAGGTTGCACTCGGAGTGTAGGTTTGGAACGCGCCTAGGTTGCGTTCAGAACGTTTGAGCGTCGGTTGTTTGGTTGTTTTTTAACTCGCTCTAAGGTTTGGAACGACCAAGAGCTTTAAATGTCAATGTCAATACAAATTCTTCATTTTCCATTTGGAATACGAATAATTTAAACTTTTCTTTATACTAAATCAAATAAAATCCGTTTTTTGAGGATCTACCATGATTATTTTAAAAATTAGACATAAAAACATCAAAAATACAAAATAATGTCAAATGACATTGACATTTTTTCTATAGACAAACGTCAGAGCGTTTTACAACCATTATTTTTGATGGTTGTTTGGTTGCAACGCTCTGACGTTTGGAACGACACGGTTGTGTCAACCGAATGTCACGCTCAAATGTTTGGAACGCCCTTAGAGCGTTCGGTTGTTGTGGTTAGGTTGCACTCGGAGTGTAGGGTTGCGTTCAGAACGTTTGAGCGTCGGTTGTTTGGTTGTTTTTTAACTCGCTCTAAGGTTTGGAACGACCAAGAACTTTAAATGTCAATGTCAATACAAATTCTTTATTTTCCATTAGCAATACGAATAATTTAAACTTTTCTTTATACTAAATCAAATAAAATCCGTTTTTTGAGGATCTACCATGATTATTTTAAAAATTAGACAGAAAAACATCTAAAATACAAAATAATGTCAAATGACATTGACATTTTTTCTATAGACAAACGTCAGAGCGTTTTACAACCATCATTTTTGATGGTTGTTTGGTTGCAACGCTCTGACGTTTGGAACGACACGGTTGTGTCAACCGAACGTCACGCTCAAATGTTTGGAACGACGTTAGAGCGTTCGGTTGTGGTTAGGTTGCACTCGGAGTGTAGGTTTGGAACGCGCCTCTATACGCCAATAATTTGTGATTGCCATAATAAAAATAAGAAGAAGACTGGAAAAAAAACACAAAAATAGCAAATCATTTTCATTTCAATAATAATTCACGAAATTATAGTAAACTTGCATTAGAAAATTACACGTCAGCAGTAATTATTGCATTGTGTGTAATAATCACAAAATGGAGAACTGCAAAGATACAACTAATGCCTGTAGTAAAGGTACCTATTTTCAAATGTTATTTATATGTTTTGCTATCAAAATCTCAGTTTTTAATTTTAATATGTTCATACAAATTATTTCAGCATCCTTTGACCCTGGATGGAATGATCCGCCCAAATACTCCTTCAGTGCCCAACAAACTACACCAAGCCGGCCGAGAAACTTCTTGAATAAACGAGTAGCGTTTCCTTTGTCAGGAGGAGGCAGCGGGAGTTCAGCGCCTCCACCAGTAAATCTACCTCCTATACCGACCACCCTCCCCGTACTTCCACCCATGCATGCAAATTCGAAAATCACACAAGATAATGATATAGACATCGATAGTGAAACTACTCTGCAAGAAGTGAAAGGGATATTACTTAAATTTTTAGAAAGCAGCAGTGAGTTAGGTCCTAAAGCTAACGACATAAGAAGAAGAATAGATTTGATGGCAGAAATGTGGTCTAGCGGAAAACTGAATAAGAAAATATATTGTCTAATGAAGGAATTGGCTTGTGGTAATGTTGATTTCATGATATTGTAAAAGAACAATAACTTAATAACTCGGAATATAAACATTAACAGTACTCATGTCCTCCTCACTATAGTTTGAAATGTCCATTTACATAATGATAACTTTATTTAACACTAAAATTGTTCTTACAGCTCTCAGAGATGATCAGCCCAGTAAAGCAGATGACATCCATCGAGCGCTTATGGTAGACCATGTCAACGCAGTTGGCTCGTGGATGCCTGGAGTCAAACAACTAGTCCATCATTGTATTGCTCGAGCAGAACTGTTGTCCATAGATAAGGAATAGCTCTAGATTAAAAAGTATAAAAAGCTGAAGCCAACTGAATGAAATTGCAGTGTATATGTTGCAGACAGTGTTCATAACCACTAGTCAGATGAAGTATGAAATTCTATGAAAGGCTGCATACCACAAATAACAGTTGACAGTGCATTTAATTTTGAGATTGTTTTATGTTCCTCACAAACTGCGTCTGCAATGCATCTGCAACTGGATATAGTATACTTGTCTTAAATATGTAAGAAAAAAATTGTGATGCTATTGTGTTATTTTTTATATTTTTGTTGTTTGTTTAGTATGAATATTTTAAGCAAAAAGTGACTGTGTTATGTTATGAATGTTGTAAATAATACACAAAGTGGTATTCATAAATATAGATTTATTTATCAATACAATGTATTTTTATTTTTGTCTTATCATAATCTCACCTTTGCTTATTTACAAGGGATTAACATTATCAATAGTAGATAAACAGTTTCTTCATTCTGTAACTATTACAGTAACTGTAAGGTTAATATAAATATTTTAATACTATTCAGCCCCATAGCATGAATACCGAAATGCAATTTGATATAGTGATTTATCACTTGTTTAGAGACAATGAATTTGACAGTCAAGTGTTGATAAATCACTAGGGATATTATATCGTGTTTGGATGATCATGCTACCTACAGGGGCTGGACTGGACAAGTCCAATGCAACATTAGTGAATAATTTAAGTTCTGCAACCACATTTGCAGGCGTAGCATGACTAACCCGACAAGATTTTTGTCTACCCCTAAATGAGATTTTTGGCAGATAAACCAAAGGTTTGTCAACAACAGGATATTATTTCTGAAATTTTAACATAGATCATTAGGGGACAAACCACCTCGAGCTCGTCATACTACAGGGGCTGAGCTACCTCTTGTCGACAATCGGTCATAAACTCATACCAAAAAGGTCAACGCAGCCGACGTGCTATGCTGTGCTTGATATCTATATGCTGCGCTGGATATCCGTCTATATGCTGCGCCTGATGGGTTTAAGGCGAGGCAGTTCACGAAATTTACTCTTTCACTATATCGTATTACGAAATCTGACGATTGGAAATTTATTTTTATAAGTTTTTATGGTGTTATTTAGAATTTTTTTACAGAGTTACCATGCCATTTTTCAATATTCGGTTCGGTTATTGTGTTTCTTTGTTTCTTTTTCAGTCTACAGTACTTTTTGTGAAGTAGAATTCTATATCAGTTCTTCACATTGGAAGTTCAAAAATCAATCTTTTCATCAGATCGTGAACTGGCCTCGCCTTAATCGCGACTGTGATGCGCACGGGCTGCTATAAAAAAAGGTCAAAAGTCCAACGCAGCTAGAGTTTGGTCAACGAAAGATAAGACTCGGTTGGAAATAGAACTAATTTTGCGCCTTATTTTAAGGTTCAAATTCCAATAACTTAACCTCTAAACGTTAATTTAATAGGGAAAGTGGCGCCTCCATTTCCGGTTCATCTTTCGATGACCAGACTCTAACGCCCTAAACTGTTATTCTAAATGCCGCGCTTGATGGGCTTAGGCGCGACGGTGACCCGCACGGGGCGGCACAGCTCCACGAGCTGCGCGGGCTCGCGGCCCGCGTCCTCCACGGCGAGGCACACGGATATGTCCACGCCGCACGGCTCCGTCCACACGCCGTGGGATATCAGCACTTTTGTCAGGAGCCGCACGTTCTGGGTGCCGTCCTCGTCTGACGATAAAGTCGGGTGTTAGTAAATAAAATACCAATATTAGGACATAATTAAGATAACTTTTATAATTGAAAAAATGCTAGAAAAAATCGACTCACCCGTCTATGCCCGTAGCAGCTGAGACGGGATTCGAACCCGCACCCTAAAGGAAGGAATCCCAAGGGTTCAAATCCCGTCTGAGCTGCTACGGGCGAGTCGATTTTTTCTAGTATTTTTCAATTAAATATATTATCTTAATATAAAAATAGCATTGTGAATGCCTAAAATCTAAAAGTTCAATAATTAGGACATGTCCATCAGCCATTTTTGATGTCCCCACTGCTGCGACCAACCCAACGACTGCAAATGCAGCCGGGACCAACGGCTGTACGTGCCTTCCGAAGCACGGAGGAGCTCGAGATAATAAATTTTTGGTCACCCATCCCATACCGACCCTTGCGAACATTGCTTAACTTCCGCCATCGCTGGGCCAGGCGCTAAACCACTGCGCCACCGAGCACCACTAGGACTCCATTAGGACATAACTTGACTAAAAAGCTTTGAATAAGCACGATTACAAATACCATTTATTTACAGTAATTATGATTGTAGTTTGTATAATATTGTGCCTCAACGAAGACGAGGTCTACGTATTGTTACACCCGTTATATTATAGACTCACTGATGTGATGATGATCGAGCGGACGCAGATGGTCTCGCGGCGGGCGCAGCGCGTGCACGCGTCGGTCCGGATACGCTACGCGCACGCGCAATGACGCCGGCTCCCTCACGCGGCACACTTCCGCCTCCAACGCCACGCTAGTGATGAGCCCCGCGCAGAAGCGGAGCACTGTGTCGTTGTCGATCGCCGGCTCTATTATGCTCGCTGTGCACATGCGGATCTGGAATAAAACACAAAATTGATTCGATTGCAATATCTTTACTAGTTCAGAAAAAACATAATTATGCTCTATCGACTAAAAGAAAGAGAGAACATTTTATTTGAGACAAATAAAACAAAACAATAAAAATAAACACTTTTTACGGATTATTGCGCGTATATTGGTATTAATTCAGATGTTATTTTAGAATTATTTATACTGATTTATTGGTTTTTGGCTTCCCGACATTTTGACACCTTTCCAGGGGCCGTGGTTACGGAAGGACTAGTCCGCGTTCATCAATACTAAGAGTTACATTGAGGTTGGGCTTGGGTATGAGCGGCAGCGGCGTGGCCTGCAGCAGCGGCATGACGGCGCGCGCGAGCGCCGCGGGCTTGTTGTCCGCGTTCATCAATACTAACGTGGATATAAACAATAAGAGAGTTACATTGAGGTTGGGCTTGGGTATGAGCGGCCGCGGCGTGGCCTGCAGCAGCGGCATGACGGCGCGCGCGAGCGCCGCGGGCTTGTTGTCCGCGTTCATCAATACTAACGTGGATATAAACAATAAGAGAGTTACATTGAGGTTGGGCTTGGGTATGAGCGGCAGCGGCGTGGCCTGCAGCAGCGGCATGACGGCGCGCGCGAGCGCCGCGGGCTTGTTGTCCGCGTTCATCAATACTAACGTGGATATAAACAATAAGAGAGTTACATTGAGGTTGGGTTTAGGTATGAGCGGCAGAGGCGCGGCCTGCAGCAGCGGCATGACGGCGCGCGCGAGCGCCGCGGGCTTGTTGTCCGCGTTCATCAATACTAACGTGGATATAAACAATAAGAGAGTTACATTGAGGTTGGGTTTAGGTATGAGCGGCAGAGGCGCGGCCTGCAGCAGCGGCATGACGGCGCGCGCGAGCGCCGCGGGCTTGTTGTCCGCGTTCATCAATACTAACGTGGATATAAACAATAAGAGAGTTACATTGAGGTTGGGTTTAGGTATGAGCGGCAGAGGCGCGGCCTGCAGCAGCGGCATGACGGCGCGCGCGAGCGCCGCGGGCTTGTTGTCCGCGTTCATCAATACTAACGTGGATATAAACAATAAGAGAGTTACATTGAGGTTGGGTTTAGGTATGAGCGGCAGAGGCGCGGCCTGCAGCAGCGGCATGACGGCGCGCGCGAGCGCCGCGGGCTTGTTGTCCGCGTTCATCAATACTAACGTGGATATAAACAATAAGAGAGTTACATTGAGGTTGGGTTTAGGTATGAGCGGCAGAGGCGCGGCCTGCAGCAGCGGCATGACGGCGCGCGCGAGCGCCGCGGGCTTGTTGTCCGCGTTCATCAATACTAACGTGGATATAAACAATAAGAGAGTTACATTGAGGTTGGGTTTAGGTATGAGCGGCAGAGGCGCGGCCTGCAGCAGCGGCATGACGGCGCGCGCGAGCGCCACGGGCTTGTTGTCCGCGTTCATCGATACTAACGTAGATATATAAACAACAAGAGAGTTACATTGAGGTTGGGCTTGGGTATGAGCGGCAGCGGCGCGGCCTGCAGCAGCGGCATGACGGCGCGCGCGAGCGCCGCGGGCTTGTTGTCCGCGTTCATCGACAGCTGCTGGAACACCGCGATCGTGAACGGGTCCGGCTCTACGCCTGCAATACATAGGAAACATTAATAATACAGCTAGTACAAATACAATGGGAGATGTAGGAATCCATTTCCATTTTAATCTATTATTAATCAAATCGATTGAGGCCGCATTCGTCCGGTGCGGTTGTCACGCCCTTGCTCCTATTTACCCCGCCCCATTATATATCGTGTCGTGCATACAGATGACATTGAACCCTACCTGCAGCAGCGAGCATTCTGTCCAGCAACTCCGCATGGTGAGTAAGCGCGGCCGCGGCGGACAACGCAGCGGCGCACCCGCCCGGCGCGGTCGCCCCGCCCGCCGCGGTCGCCCCGCCCGCCGCCCCTGCATGCCCCGCCCCACTCCCCGTCGTGCTCGCGTACAGTCGCGCGGCGCACACGCGTAACGCTAGTTGCCACACGCAAGCGTTCTCTTGCTCGGTCACTCCACTGAACTGGTGTTGCAGCCTGTACATATAATACAAGAATTAGATAAGTTGTCTGTGAGGAGAAAAAAAATGTTATCGCTATTATGTTCTTTCTATGGGAACGAGCTCTCTAGTAAGCAGTTTTTATAGATACCGTCACCGTCAGTAACATAATCAGTAACTAATATTATAAATGGGAAAGTGAGTTTGTTTTTTTGTTTGTTTCTTTGTTAACTACTCAACCGATCATCATGTAATTTTGCACACACGTTGTCATGTGTATACAGAGAAGACTTAGGTTTCCTCCAGAAGAAATATACTGATCTCGAGGTATATAAAAATAACTTAGCTAGGCTGACGATTGTAAATTAATATTTACGTGTGTCAGCGTTTTTAACAATTCCACCTCCGAAGGGGTGAAATTGTATCTGAAAAGTCCTTCAAAATTTTCAAAGTAAAACTCACTAAAATTACTTATTTAGGCTTATGGTTCAAAAGTAAAAACAAATAAGCAAACACATGTTTCGTAATTTTTTGAAAATCAACCCCTCTCCGGTTTAATTCAAATTGGATAAATAAACCTAAATTATTATGTCGTTTTTGATGTTTTTTGGGATGAAGATTGCAAAAATCGAGCAGCTCGATGGCGCAGTGGTTTAGTGCTTGGCCCAGCGATCACGTAAAAACAGCTGATCGGATTTTGATCAAAATTAAAACATAGAATATTTTTATCCTGGTTAAAGGATGCCTAATGATGATTTTATCGAATGTCCACGTGGACGAGGTAGCGGGCGGAAGCTAGTTGTTTATAAGACAACAACTTTTGGTAGACAAAACAATAAAAAAACATAAGTGATTAAAACCTGAGGCAGTCTGCAGTAAGCTGCTGCAGCGCGTGCGCGGGCGGGCCGTTGCTGGCGTCGAGCGCCTCGTGCAGCGCGCGCGCGCAGCGGGCGAACAGCGCCGTGAAGTTGGCCGCGCCTGACACGCTCGGCTCCATTTCTGACAACCTTTATAAACACAAACATTTTTTATGGAGCTTTTTGGATTAATGCGTAATTTTTTTTCTAGACCATGTCCATTTGTGTCTATTTCACTCCCACAAGTTAATGAGGATCAGTAACGATTTTTGTTTAGTGGCTTAAAGTTTATGCCACCACATGATTAACTGTGAATAAATTTTTACGATATCGCTTAAACCTGAGAAGTTATACGAGCTAAAACGAGTAAAACACTGTTATTTTGGGGGGTCATTATGACGTCATCGAGACGTACGCGAACCTTATGTCGTACGTGATAAAGCACATATTGCATTGAGCTTGACATTTCCTTCAAAACCCTTATAACTCAACCATTTCTGAACGGATTTCAAAAAATCTTTCACTTAAGTTTCATAGCTATGAATATGTATTCATATTATACCAATAAAACTATAGGATTCAAACCTGTTACTGATCCTCATTGTAAATATTTAATTCGACAATGAGTTTGCTTAAAATACCATAAGAAGATCACTCAGCGATTTGTCTACGACTAACTTGTCGAGTTGTTCCTCGGCTGACTGCAGCATCTTGACTTGAGGCGCACGTTGATGGACAGCGTAGTGTTGGCAAAGAAAATATACACTACGCGAAAGCGACACTTACGAAATAAAATAAAATGTGTGCTCGTAAAATTGCTTACGGCTATGTGTGAGTGGCACGAGTGAGCGCGGGGTGCCACGGTGCCATCGGGGCGAGGAATTGACTACGTGGAGTTGCGCGAGATGAGAACGACATACACGAAACCACAAAATAGGGAGAGACAAAACTAGTCCCCGGACGCAGCTCAAGGTCAGCGCCAGAGCTCACTCGTACAGGGGAGTGTCGCCGCTTTTGTGACGTCGATGTGCTGCAGCACCGAGTCGAAGAAGCGCCGCACCGCTCGCCGTCACTATTGCGTCACTAGCACAACACTACTCACTTGTTGAGCTGTTCCTCGGCGGACTGCAGCATCTTGAGGCGCACGTTGATGGACAGCGTGGTGTTGTCGATGTGCTGCAGCACCGAGTCGAAGAAGCGCCGCACCGCGCTGTCGTCCGTCGGCTCTATCCGCTCACCGTTAGACTGTTGCGCGTCACCTAAATATTTTTACGTAGAATAGTATTCATCAAACAGCACAAAGTAGTCTTAAAACATTTTTGCTACTGAAATCTCACCAGAATTTAATCATTTCAATTTAATTTATTGTATGTAATATAATAATATCGTTGGTTACTACCACACTATTTTAAATTAATAGCAGCACCTAAATTACACGATTTTCACCCAACATATTGGATGATCTCAATTAATTTTAAAATATATTTCATTATACATAGTCCTATATCCTCTCTACTCAATAATTGAATGTTCAAAATTAATTGCAGCCTTTAAAAATATGCACCGATAACAAAAGGCAAACTAAAAAAAATAACAAAATGCTTGTATATATTCACTCTTTGGAATTGAACTAATTATCAAAGTAACAAAATGAATTAAAAAAACAACATAAATCCATCAGTAATAGAATACGTACGTACTAAAAAGTCAAAATTAGTAAAAAGAACATGGCAGCGGTGGGATTCGAACCCACGCCTCCGAAGAGACTGGTGCCTTAAACCAGCGCCTTAGACCGCTCGGCCACGCTACCCACATCGTGTAGTTGGAAAAATAGAACATTATGCTGATATATTGGCAAAGTGTCAAATGTCACGTACCTACTTCTAACTCATGTGAGAGTGTTTGTGATAAGGTGATTTTGTCAATGGTTTGAAGCGATCTTCGTTATCTCCTACTATTACTATTTGTGGTGAGTTAAGCAGTAAAAAAGATACCTTCTGAGTACCAATAGTGTTTACTTCAATAAATGGTGCCCGCGTAAGTAATTCACATTTAAAACATGAAACTTTAATGAAGTTTACTTAAATCAAACTATGTAATTGAAAAGGCAGACAGAACTGAAAGGTGAAAAATTTCAGTTTCAATTTGGACTTCTAGATTATATGCGTCTGTGCTTCTCATAAATTGTATATCAATTTATTTTGAAGGTAAGTATTTGTAGTTTTGTATTTGTAGGCTTTAGCACCATAGACCACATCCATACGCTGCGGCAGGTTATACAGAAGACCGAGGAGTATAATCTGCCACTTTGCTTGGCGTTCGTGGACTATGATAAAGCCTTTGATTCGATCGAAACCTGGGCGGTGCTGCAGTCTCTCCAAAGGTGCCAAGTGGACTATAGGTATATCGAGGTGCTGAGGTACTTATACAAATATAAAATAAATAAATAAATAAATATTTGACAACATCACATACATTGCTCCGACTCCAAGGTAAGTAGCTAAAGCACTTGTGTTATGGAAATCAGAGACAACGGTGGTATCACAAACACCCAGACCTGAGACAATATTGAAAAGTTAATTTTCTACATTGACCCAGCCGGGGATCGAACCCGGGACCTCAAGAGATGGTGACGCCTTGAAAACCGGCGTGCAAACCACTCGACCACGGAGGTCGTCAAATGCCACCATGTCAATCCGAGTACAGAACCAGAGCACAAATCCTATCCAGCTGCAGCGTGGTGTGAGACAGGGAGACGTTATTTCTCCGAAACTGTTCACAGCTGCGTTGGAGGACATCTTTAAGCTCTTGGACTGGAAAGGACTCGGCATCAACATTAATGGCCAGTACCTAACACACCTTCGTTTTGCCGATGATATAGTCCTTATGGCTGAGACCATGGAAGACCTAAACACAATGCTCGAAGATCTCCGTAGTGCTTCCCAAAGAGTGGGTCTCAGGATGAACATGGATAAGACGAAAATTATGTCAAATGCCCATGTTGTACCCTCTCCAGTTCATGTTGGGAACACTACACTTGAAGTTGTTGACCATTACGTATACCTAGGACAGGCAATCCAGTTAGGTAAGTCCAACTTCGAGAAAGAGATCTCTCGTCGAATCCAACTCGGGTGGGCAGCATTCGGGAAGCTTCGAAAAATCTTCGCGTCCGACTTACCTCAGTGTCTCAAGACGAAAGTCTATGAACAGTGTGTGTTGCCAGTGATGACTTACGGCAGTGAAACGTGGTCGCTAACTATGGGTCTCATAAGGAGGCTCAAGGTCACCCAGCGTGCAATGGAGAGAGCCATGCTCAGCGTTTCCCTGCGTGATCGAATCAGAAACGAAGAGATCCGCAGAAGAACTAAAGTAACCGACATCGCTCGAAGGATTGCTCAGCTGAAGTGGCAATGGGCGGGACACATAGCGAGAAGAACCGATGGCCGTTGGGGCGGAAAGGTTCTGGAATGGCGACCGCGCACCGGACGGCGCTCCGTGGGTAGGCCCCCGACAAGGTGGACCGACGATCTGGTGAAGGTCGCGGGAAGCCGCTGGATGCGGGCAGCGCAGGACCGATCGTCGTGGAGATCCTTAGGGGAGGCCTATACCCAGCAGTGGGTGTCGTGCGGCTGATATGATGATGATGATGATGATTTGTAGTTTTGTAGTTTTTAAGGTTAAACATTAGCCTGTGACTCGCTATTGTAGGCACATAGCGTGGTTTTCTAGGATTTTAGCTTTTACACAATATAACTACATAATATACAAATATGTACACACTAAAGTTGTATTCGCCAAATACTACAAACAAAACATTGCATTTAATGACATAATTTGCTTTGATGACATAGTTCATGAACAATATTGTCGTTAGTCGTCGGGACACGCTAAAATATATTGTGTAAAAGCTAAAATCCTAGGAATCTACGTTATGTACGAGGGCGGTTTGATAAGTCCATGACTTTGAAAAGAAGAATTACTTTGTTTTATTTTATTTTTGTATCTTAAAAAGAAACTTCTTAGGAATCTTTACACTATTTCTTTTTCAAATTCAGCAAAGACTATTTATTACGTTTGGAAACAAAAAGCTCAAGTTACTTCTTACTTTTCTTAATGACCCTGTCGACCCGGCGGCACTCATGACATCAAAACTTATCGAATGAAGATGCGAATCCTCTCTATTCTTTAGATTTAGCCTACTGAGATTTTTTCTCCTACCCAACATGAATACCAACTTGTCTTGGCGGGCAAGGATTTTCATCAAGCCAAAAGGTGGTGTCTGAAACGGGCCATCATTTCAGTTACCACAGTTTTCAGGCAATGAAAAATAAAATTATTGGGTTAAAGAGGTAGGAACTTCGTTGGACTGAATACGCAGAGCTATAAAAAGATTATGTAGAGAAATAAAACAAAATATGTCGAAAAAAAGTGTTTCTTCATTACAAAGTCATGTACTTATCAAACCACCCTCGTATTTACAATAGCGAGTCAAGTGGTAATAAATTCCGGTTTTTTTCTAGCTTATAGGGTTGTTGTGTGTTTCTATGTGTTGTGTGTGTGGGGGACTCACTCACCTATGGGCAGGTAGGGCACGAGGTGCGGCATAGTGTCGCGCAGGTAGGTGTAGTGCTTGACCGTGTGCTCCTCAAACAGAGGCAGCATCGTAGTGCAGTGCTGTGCGGCGTTCAACACCAGAATCAGCACGCACATGTCTGTAGCGTGCGATGTAGTCAGAATTTATTGCACTGTCTTAGACGCAAGTCTGTATTACTTACCACCACAAATTACATAATAGTAAGTACAGAAAGGACAGACCGCAAAATCGTTTAAATAAATAGCGACTCTTGCTCCGACCGATACAATAAAGCTCAATTCCTAATTTATAAAATAGAGGTAAAAGAGACTATGCTCCCAATACAACCACCTCCAAGTCCGTATAACTAGAACGCCAAGTCAGAACAAAATCAGAAGGATAAATACATTATTTTGGGTGGTACAAACATGAACATAAGTGAGGACCTTCATAACTGCTATTTACATTCCTGTGATTACCGCAACGAAAACATTCTTCTGTTCTGTGTTTATACACACTCGTTCACAAGATTGAAGGCCCGAGAATAGCACTAAAAGAGAAATGTATGACCGTAATCACATAAAGTAGTTTCTCTTCAATACATAGTTTGTCAGTGTAAAGGATACAGGCCGGATCGTCGACATCTGGCTCTGGCATATCAAAGAAGGGATGAACGGCGAGCAGCCGCGCCGTCAGCGGCAGCACGAGCGTCGCGTGCGAGCTGCCCAGCCGCTGCACGCAACGGAACGTGGACCGCTTGTCCTAAAGGTACATCACCCGCGTTATACTATTATAGTGTCAATATTAATATCGATAAATAGATATCTAAAAAGAAAGTGACATTATGAATGATTGAATTATATGCCTCCGACTGCATGTTGTTATGACATGTTGCCTTTAATATTTATTTAATCTTGTTTCCATCTTTTCAGTCGACTTGTCTTTTTATGCAGGCGGGTTTTTTAATGTTTTAAATTTATTTTTTTATTTATCTCTTTTTAGTTATTATATATTACGGTCATGATATACCTTTTTGAAATCCTTATAATAAGCCCTTTAATTTGACACCCATATTGCAGTATTCTAAAAAAAAATTTTTTTTTTCACTATGTATAATAGCACCGTACAGCCGCCATGTTGGTTTTTTTATAACGCCACCTTCTTAAGAACACTTGGGCTGAAAAGACCAATCTAACGATATCTTAGAAATCCGTTCAGCCGTTTGAGAGATATGAGGTAATAAAGAATATTACATACAAACATACATACATACTTACAAACATACAAACATACTTACAAGATACGCGCGAAACACATAACCCTTTGTTTGCAGTCGGGTAAAAATAGAGTAATCACATAAAGGGGGGTAAACCAACAGCGGGGGCCCGGAGGCTTCGCCCCATGGATGAAGTTACGTTAGTATGAGCGAACGTAGAAATAGGAAATAAAAAGTTTTTCGACCAAATGAGACTTCAAAATAACGAAAAAATCGAAATGGTCAACTGAAATACTGGCAAACGTGATTTCGACGAAGTAAAAAAATGCTAAACTATAGGTTTCGGTAAAAAAAACGAACTTATGACACAGAATACATAATTGCTTATGATAGGTAACCATTTTCGTGCTAAGGATGCTAGTTAGTAGTAATTTAATGCACTACATAGTAACAACGTGTCGTCAAAAAACTCAATAGATTGAGATAAGCTCGGATGCCACGTCACGTCAATAGTGAGGCCATGAAATCTTAATTTTAGATAGAAACAAAACAATTATTAAAAATGCATTAAGTGATATAAAACTTGTAAAAAATTGTAAACGATTATAAGTATGTAAAACTTGTATATGACTGTATGTTTTCCTGAATAAATAAATAAAATGCCACTGGCAGCGGTGGGATTCGAACCCACGAAACCGAAGAGACTGGTGCCTTAAACCAGCGCCTTAGACCGCTCGGCCACGCTACCTAACTTGCCAAAGTAGACAACACAAAATAACAACAGATAAAAACTCTAAACTAAAATAATCTCATATCTCATTACATGATAGCACACAAGTTCCATCGGTGTACTGTTAATGTTAAATTGACACTTTTTAAGGCATACTGCCAAAGCTTTTATACCAGTGGCCTTTGGAACACCTTTACGCAAAAATCATATAACGCCCTTAATAATATTCTCAGGGCCTTGTTGAAGGTCTCACGCCACTGCAGTGCCTCAGTTATGGTTGCCGACGCACACATAGAAGACTTTTTTGCAATTATACGCAAGAAAACAGCGTCAATAATGCAGCGAGTGCGGGGGAGCAGCAACAAAATTCTGGTGATGATTGCCGAGTGGTTGGACTCGGCGCCGTATCACAGGTTCATCGATTTGCATGTTAAACGTGCAGGTCGATGATACCAATTTATCATCTTTTATGTAACTAACATAGCTTTAAGATTATTGTTACTAACCCTATGGACTATAATTGTCTAAAATAAATGAATTAATAATAATAATTACATGTAAGCTAAATAGGTAGGTATTTTGAAACTTTGCGACGCTAAGATATAGCGTAAGACTTAATTTTGCTTACAACAGTTTCGTATTTTATTCAATTTTTTTATAAAATACACGTGACCTGAAAAATAAGACAAGAAAAACAAGACCCATTGTATCACACCACTTAGTTATTTTTTGTTGTGTTAAAAATCTCATTCATATTTATTTTAGTTTATTCTTATACAAAATAGATAAAACATTTCACTATCGCTTACCTGTGGATATCTCTTGAGATTCTCCAATATTTTGTCGATGCACATTTCGAGACAGGTCTTGGATGCCACCGTGCACGACCCCAGCATCCGGTGCAGACCTTCTCTTACATCCATTGAGTAATCCTATTAACAATAAAAACCGAATATTTCGATTATTAAATTCTTTAACCGGTGCACGGTGACTATAAATGGATTATGGGCAAAATTTTACACATATTTTATTAAAAATTGTGAGAATAGGCATAAAATAAAATACTGCTTATGTTTCGTAAAGCGCAATAGGGTGAATCATGAAAGAACAATCGGCCAAAAATATGGTCGAAGTTCATTTACACGTCATAAAACAACCGCAGAAGATGATGGCGTAGGGTTAGCGCACTGGCTTACGATTGTTGAGGTTAAGCAAGTTTCACAAGGGTCAGTCATTGGATGGGTGACAAAAATGTATTATCTCGAGCTCCTCAGTGCTTCGGAAGGCACGTTAAGCCGTTGGTCCCGGCTGTTTTTGCAGTCGTTAACCCGGCCCATCCTCCTTATCCACCCATAAGGAAGGCCTGTGCCCCAGCAGATGGGAGGGGACAATAAATGGCTGATGCCGAAAACAACAAGGCTGATTTTCCCTTGCAATAATATTCTGACTGTTACATTTTTCTGGACTTAATCAAAGAGTCAATAGCAGTGTAAAGCGCGATGTTACCTCGAGCGCGCCCAGTATAGTCTCCAACTGGTCCTCGCGCAGCACGATGTGGTGCGAGATGCGCGTGAGGCTGTCTATGGCGCGCAGTCGCACGTCCTCGATCTCGTCGTTGAACATATCCACCAGGAAGTCCAGCGAAGTGGTCGCGAACACTGTGTTCTCCATGGACAACTGGCAGACTGCGTCCACGGCCGCGGTGCGGACCTCTGATGTATGGGAATAATACTTATTAGTTGTGGTTGTGGAGAGTAAATAAATTATTCACTATTAATACCGTTGTACGAACACACTGTAGATTTAAGCAACTTAGGTCGACTGTCTATGTTCCTCAACTTGCCTGCGCGTCTTCCGAGCCCGCCCACATATACTATGCTACTCACACAAGTGCCCATCCTCGTCTCGTCTGCACATCGTCTTCTTTTTCTACCAACTCTCATGGCGATGCGATTCGTCCGCCACCGTTCACACACGGAGCTTCTAGTACCTAAAGGGCAACTGCACGTCATCTTTTTCCACCAACTCTCCCGGGCATCATCCACCCACCGCCACATACTAAGGGGTTTGATATAGAAAAAGCCTCTAACGCGCGGACGAGACGAGTGGCCGCACGCTATGAAGTAAAAAAAATGTAGGAAACTCTATAACCACGCGCCAGGAGCTTTAGCACAAATAGAGTCACTCACCTATGTGCTCGTCCTCTAGCCCGTGCACGAACGCCCCCGCCGCGCCGCCGGGCAGCAACTGCTCCGCCCCCCGCTCGCCCCCGCATTACGTCACTCACCTATGTGCTCGTCCTCTAGCCCGTGCACGAACGCCCCCGCCGCGCCGCCGGGCAGCAACTGCTCCGCCCCCCGCTCGCCCCCGCATTACGTCACTCACCTATGTGCTCGTCCTCTAGCCCGTGCACGAACGCCCCCGCCGCGCCGCCGGGCAGCAACTGCTCCGCCCCCCGCTCGCCCCCGCATTACGTCACTCACCTATGTGCTCGTCCTCTAGCCCGTGCACGAACGCCCCCGCTGCGCCGCCGGGCAGCAACTGCTCCGCCCCCCGCTCGCCCTCACATTACATCACTCACCCATGAGCTCGTCCTCTAGCCCGTGCACGAACGCCCCCGCCGCGCCGCCGGGCAGCAACTGCTCCGCCCCCCGCTCGCCCTTACATTACATCACTCACCCATGAGCTCGTCCTCTAGCCCGTGTACGAACGCCCCCGCCGCGCCGCGCCGCCGGGCAGCAACTGCTCCGCCCCCCGCTCGCCCTCACATTACATCACTCACCCATGAGCTCGTCCTCTAGCCCGTGCACGAACGCCCCCGCCGCGCCGCCGGGCAGCAACTGCACGTCGTCTTGTTCCACCAGCTGTCCGGGCGCGTCGTCCGCCCACCGCCGCCCGCTCGCCCACGCCCCGGACCGCACTAATTCTGCGCCACGCTCGTGGGCAGTTCGCTTTTTCTGTTAATTACACATGATACTCAATTAAAATTACATTAATATTTATGAACAAATCAAAAGCAATATAGTCGCCTTAAGGGAAATATGTATGTGGTAGGATCACCATTCAAATTGTCACATAATAAAATAATCTGTATTTGCTTCATGTGGTTTAATTATAAGGATTAATGTTTACTGCAAGTTCCAAGAGATGAATGCCAACACATGGTTACCTTCATGTTGCTCATGAGCTGCTTGTCCAGCGTCTGCAGCAGGAACCGGTCGGAGACGCCGCGCGTGGTGCCGAGCAGCGTGCACGCGAGCGCGCGCACCTGCATGCTCAGGTCGTTCACCGCCGAGCAGATGCGGATAAACGCGTCGTCCACCAAACGCATCGTGGTCTCGCCATCTTGGAGGGTTATTACACTGGAAAAATATTTTTTGTTAATACAATAATCTGTACTTGCAATTTCTGACCAAGAAGTTACAAAGCAGATAAAAAAAATATTAGACATTTTGATTCTTTCAAAAATAATAATATTTATAAGTACATATAAATACAATGTGATATAGAAAATTTTACAGATTAAAATACATCGTTTTGTACTGTAAGCACTCTGAAATTGCCGCAAATCACACTATAGTTAGTAAATTTAATAGCATTGTACCTATTACTCAAGTAAGTGTGTATACTAACTTCTCTGGATATTTATTGCCTAACAACCAAACAAGCTTCAAAGCCACTTCTCTAACAATTTCATAATCGTCGGCAAGAGCAGGGCATACATTGTCATAGAGTTCCCCACTCAGTGTTTGACCTCTTTCATCAAGTGTCAAAAGTGATTGAAACGATTCACAGCGCACTCTTGCATCCTGGAATAGTTACATAATAGTTAAATTCTTAAAAACATTACAAAACTCAATATGACAAATTAAAAACATAGTCAGCAAAGGTTAACTCATGGTACTTTGTTGGCACTTTGTTTCTCTTATCAAACGAAACAGTTCAATTAAAGATGGATAAACATTATTTTAGTGGAGCTCGGTGGCGCAGTGGTTTAGCGCCTGGCCCAGCGATTGCGGAAGTTAAGCAACGTTCGCAAGGGTCGGTCATGGGATGGGTGACCAAAAATTTATTATCTCGAGCTCCTCCGTGCTACGGAAGGCACGTTAAGCCGTTGGTCCCGGCTGCATTTGCAGTCGTTAGCACCCACCAATCCGCATTGGGCCCGCGTGGTGGGTTATGGCCCATCCTCCTTACCACCCATAAGGAAGGCCTGTGCCCCAGCAGTGGGGCCATCAAAAATGGCTGATGGACAAACATTATTTTCAATAGCGATAGCAGAGATGACGCAAGCCTGTGCAGAACCACGTGACTTCCTCTTTCTCAAGAGAAACAAATCACAATTAAAATACACTATAATCATTTTTTAATGAGTGTGACAGAACAAAATCTTTCATTCTTTGCTCGTTACTATAATGTTGCAGAACCAAATAGTGATGCCTGTGCATCTCCCGGAATGCCAGACCTTGTTTTCTTGGACCATGGGTTAACTGAATACATTTTTTCCAAAAATACAGAGTTCAAATACTTTTCTTCAAAATAATATTTTCGCAATATGGTGTAAAAAATAAATTTTACCTCAGCATTAGAATAATCAGCAAGCAATTTGACAATAGCATTAGCCTCAGCCGCCATGTCGGTTGTCCTCTCAGATTCCGGGTATATTGGGTACAGCTCACTGATGAGCTGCAAGCACCGACATTTCACTTGGTGACTTGTATCTTTTAAGTTATCCTTTGCCACGCTGACCAGCCGCATCATTAGAATCTTGTCATCAGTCAACTTATTGCCAAGTTTGATCAATGTGGCTATACCTTGTGCTATCACCTGCAAAAACCAATGATTTCATAGATATTGGCTATTCATGTAATGGAAAAAAGTATTCACAAATAAAATAATGTTTACAGAATGATAACATAATAATATAGCCTGATTGCGAAATTATCAGGTTTTTCGTGAAAGATAGCATTTTATTTCCATATTGCCAGCCAGTGGGGAGGGTTCCCTTTTTTTATGCAACAGGCGCAGAAAAGTCTAAATTGGTACTATCTCTTTCTTTGTCATAGCGATAGTATAAGACGACATGATGTCTCCTGAGTATAGCAGTTAAACACATTTTGACAACATCATGATAGTATTACAACATAATCTTACCTTGTGAGATGTCTCGTTTTTTATCAGATGTATGGTTTCATCAATCAAATTATTAAGGTTAGCTCCAGGGCATTCCAATCCGATATCACAAAAAAGCCAAAGTATTTTCACTTTTACAACTGAGTCTTCTTCTGATTGAAAGTGCTCAGAAAGTTTTTTAATTGCCTCTTCGACATCCGACTCTTGGAACTGCAGGCAATCAGAGATACGAAGTAACAACTGCAAAGCTTCATCACTTGACTTGCATTTCTCCAAGAGTCCTACAAATGCTGCTGCTGAGCTGCCAATTAGCGGTTTCTTGACCAAATGTAGCTTCTTTGTAGGTGGACCATCCTAGAATTATTCAGAAATTAGTAAAATAAAATACAGTCAACGTAAAAAAACCAATAAGCAAGTTACCTATACCAACCTGAAAAGATTTGTTGTATTCAGCTAAAGCCCTCTTTTTTAAAACTGCAGCCATACTGACTGAGTTTTAGATGGTTTTAGATCAAATTGTTTTCCTATTTTGTTTACAACACGGCACAACACATACCTACAACACGAGTTGAAATGCGAGAGATTACATTCATTACAGAAATGAGAAATGAATGACTGACTCAAAGAGAATATAATGAATGACTGACTGACCTGACATGACTGACAGACAGAGGCTGAGTTCCGAATCACGCTCACAGATCACTATATATATGTAGCATGGAGCCACTAGACGATCAAGCATTGCTTGTCAATCATTTACATTGCATTAACATGTGGGGGTGTGGCCTACTTTTGATTGGCCACGGTAATCTATCTATTCTGTGGTGCTTGTCAAGCATCGCTCTTAGGCGATCAAAATGTGATTGACATGCAATGCAATGTAAATGATTGACAAGCGATTTTGTTCGTTTAGGGGTCCATTACACTGTGAGCGCGCTAACGCCCATTCATGCTTACAACCACAGAACAAATATGCTTACAACGCTTACGTAAGTTGAAGTGACGTCACAGATGACGTCACCGCATCGCATATGTGCTAACGACGCTCAGCGTATTCCACCAAAGCACTGTGAGCGTAGTCGGTGAAACTGTCAAAGTTCTGGACCCCTTAAACGATCAAAATTGCTTGACAATCATTTACATTGCATTTACCATTAGGGGCGTGACCTACTTTTGATTGGCCACGGTAATCTATCTATTCTGTGGTGCTTGTCAAGCATCGCTCCTAGACGATCAAAATGTGATTGACAAGCCGACGCAATGTAAATGATTGACAAGCAGTTTTGATCGTTTAGGGGGTCCATTCCTTGTCAAAGTTCATTCTTGACAAAAAATATGTGGTTAAATTTTATATTGTGAATTGTTGTAGATGTTGTGGTAATTATTTGTAATTTTTACAATAATAAGATGGCTGAATTTATTGACCTGCAGGTGTTTTGTAAATATACGAACGAAACAATTATAATAAACTGATGTTGAAAGAGCTAGCAGTGGTAATAAGTATTTTGAAGCGTTTAAAATTGGTAGGTAAATAATTGGTCTCAGTGAAGGAACTTAATTCGTAGGTATTCATTTCATTAGTGCCTTTTTATTTACCTATCAATTAAGGTCAAACCGCACTACAGTACAGCGGAGAGGCGCTGCGCGGCGGGCGCGGCAATACAGCGGAGCCGCGAAGCCTCTCCTAAATGCACTATCGCGGCAGCGGAGCTGTGCGGTGCGGCGCAAGGCGCAACACAACGCAATATGCCAGACGTGGCAAGATTTCATTGAAGTTGGACGCACGAACGGAAAGGGAACGCTCTGTCACGCGTTCCCTAATTAGCATATGTATAGTTGGCAGCCTCACCATCGATTTAGAAGGTTTTGACTAGGTCAAAAAATTGGTAATAATTCAATACAAGCCGAGATACTACGGTCTCAAAGTGGGCTGCTAACTGGACGTTTCTGGCGATGGCGATTCCAGAGAAACGGGTACAAGTTTTTAACAAATAAATATATCAAAAAATTGTTTGTGAAATTGTGATTCTTACGACATAAATAAAAAAAGAATTCTTCATAGCTATTTTTTAAAAATCGAATGTTAACTTCTACATAATACTCTGAATATAGGCTGTCGATCAATATTGAACTTTGCTCCACAGTAATAAGGTTTAAACTTGATTGCAACCATGAGGTGAGTACTATCAAGCAAAAAAAGTGAAATTTATATTTTTTGACTGTGTCAATAACTAGTCATATCCTCGGTTCAATGCTATTGATTTGGTATAAATAAACAAATATTTTTCTACCCACTTTTTTGTATTTTTTTTATTAAATCTCATCAAAAAAAAATTTATTGTGTCAATACTCTACTTTCACTTTACTCTCGCCAAGCTGGTAGACACCTTATGAAATACAGTTGGTATCAATGTGATTATGCCAAATGAAATTTTAACGTTAGGTACAGTCAGCAGCATATCAAGTTATACAAAACTGTCAAAAATCTACAATGAATTTGAACCATAAACTGGGGGTTTACCATCAGCAAATAAGAAACCGTTCAGTTCAAAAGCAGGCCTTAAACAGGACTGTTTAAGGCCTGCTTTCATACTAACCGTTGAGGTCATAGTACGAAAAAGAAAGGCAGTTCAATATAGGCCCTGCTATAAGAGCTCATGGTAAGGCCCCTGCTTGACTTAAAGTTTTTAAAATGATTGAAGAAATTAATAGGTTGTGGAAGCCCAGCGTGCCGTCGACCGTACCTATTTGGTGAGATTTATAAAAAAAAATAGTAATAATGAGGCAGGTAAGTAGGTAGGAAGTAGATAATTTAAGTAGAAAACATCAATTGTTTTTTCCTAATAAATAACTAAATAAATGAACTGAGAGTAGAGTATTGACACAATCAATTTAATGAGATTATGACTAGTTATTGACACAGTCAAAAAAATATAAACTTCACTTTTTTTTTGCTTGATAGTACTCACCTTATGTTTGCAATCCATTTTGAACCTTATTACTGTGGAGTAAAGTTCAATATTGATCGAAAGCCTATATTCAGAGTATTATGTAGAAGTTAACATTCGATTTTTAGAAGATAGCAATGAAGAATTCTTTTTTTATTTAAATCGTAAGAATCACAATTTCACTAACAATTTTTTGATATATTTATTTGTTTAAAACTTGTACCCGTTTCTCTGGAATCGCCATCGCCAGAAACGTCTAGTTAGCAGCCCACTTTGAGACCGTAGAGTATCTCGGCTTGTATTGATTTATTATTGAAATTTTGCGTATACGATTCACTATTTTCTAACAATTTTTTGGCACATAAATCACATTGATACGAACTGTATTTCTTAAGGTGTCTCACAGCTTGACGTCAATTTAGCAGCCTCACCAAGATACTCCAATATCTTTTGAACCATAGTATCACTATTTGTATGCTATAGTTCACTATTTATTAACAATTTTTTGACCTAGTCAAAACCATAAGTGAGTCTCCAGCTTCCTCATAGGCTATGGAGAAATTCTAAGCATGCCATATTTTAAAGCATAATAGCAGCAATCAAACTTCCAAACATAATAATAGCAGCCACCATAAGCTCGTTACGTGTTAATAAAATAAAATTCAGTACATACCTTAGCGATATAAACATTCCTAAATAAATAGACTTTGCTTTTATATTAATTCTATATTATATCGGCTCCTACCTCCTAGACTAAAATTCTCAGTACAGAAATTAAAACGATCGAGAGCGCAAATTAAAATGACTCAAAATAATACTAGCTCTTAGGTTCAAATTCGATTGCAATAGAGTAGCGCACGGAACGGCAATAATGTTGATGGAAATTGTGCTCTATTGTTACATAGTTAGAAGGAAAAGCTACAGTGGTGGACCGATAAATAGAAACATCAGTCTAATTTTAATCATACAAACAATGTAACTTTGAAGCATTGGTTCTCTATCAGGGATTGATCAAGCTGTGATCTGATGCTGGCTATCCAGAGAGTGAATGGAGGAGATCCAGACATACGATACACACCCAACTGATCCGATCAGCATTCTAAGAGTTGTAAGGATCAGAGTTCTCAGTTCTAGGATTTCTATACTTATAATGCTATTTTTGCAGTTTTTTTAAATATAGTGCATTCCACCAGACATGCCGCTGAATCATCGATCGCCATAGAGTACATTTCAACCATGGAAAGTAAAATATTGAACATTATAAGCAAATTACTCTACATAGTTAAAATGTGCTCTATGGCGATCAATGACTCAGCGGCTTGTCTGTTGGAATGCACCCATTGTCTTTTGGAGGGTGCAATGTGTTTTGACAGGCTATTTTGATTACTGATAACTTGGTAAGTCCTAGAAAATGCCTAGAAAGTAATGTGTTCCGAACCATTATTTTGAATTTTTTGGCGGGAAAATGGTTTTTGGCTTATAATTTCGAAACTAAGAGGCCCAGCAATTTGAAATTATGCCTTGTGTGTGCTGCAATTATAACATATCATTTGATCTTTAAAACGAAACTCTAACATATACAGTTACAGCAATTAACCATGTGTCAGCCGGTGACACGGGTCATCAGCTTACACATAGATATCGGCTCGTAGATCAAAAACTTTTCGAGTTAAAGTTTTCATAAATTTGTAGTCTAATTCTGCAATTCGGCTGAAAATTTTGAGGTAAAGTACATAATCGTAGCTTAAATATTTACGAAAATACAGCTGTGCAAGCCAGTGACACGTGTCCCCAGCTCGCACACAGTTTTATACTCGTAGTTTCATGAGTATTTGAGTGTGATGGTTGGTTTTTTTTGGATCTTATTGCTGCAATTAGGCTCTAAATTTCTGACTATAGTCTAAAACCCTAACCTCACGGCCTTAACGGCATGTGTAGCTGCACACATAAAACAACTCATGGTAACGAGCTTATGGTGGCTGCTATTATTATATCTGGAAGTTAGATTGCTGCTATTATGCTTTAAAATATGGCATGCTTAGAATTTCTCGATAGCCTATGAGGAAGCTGGAGACCCACTTATGTCAAAACCTTCTAATTCCATGGTGAGGCTGCCAACTATACGCTAATGTGCAACATGCTTTTGTTAATAATTCTGCCGGGAAGCCGGTACAATCGAATTGATGTCTGAAATAAGAACGTATATCCACAGAGGAAATAATCACTACGTTTTACGTATATCATCGGTACATTACTTCTAGGTGGTTTTAGAATGGAATTATACATGTGGCACGGAGAGTTGCATGCTCACAAATTAAACGGTGCGGTGATTGATGACTCAGAGATTTATCTGTTGGAATGCACCCATTATGTGAATTTGTGAGTCAAGTTAATTTGACATTGACATTTTGTGATCAATTTTTCGACAATGTTTTTGGATACTGAAAACCTTGATAAATAATTATTCGCCATATTTACGAGTTATTTATTGTGTGCATTTATTATATAGGTAGGTAATTATATTTACCACATTCGTAAATTTGGATTTGAGTTCCTCTGCACCTCTAACCTCTTAACACAAATGAATCAGTCATAACATTAACATATTTGTTTTATTTACGTAATATATTAACAGGAGGTAGATACACATGTACACTATGTTTTTAGAATAAATAACTTGTGTCACATCCTAGCTACATATTTCACCCGATTTTATTAGAACGACATTTTGGCCAAGCTCCACCCAATATAGTTTTCGAGTGATTAACGATGTCCTTGTGTTACTAACCACTGCTCATAACTTTTATTCAGATGATGGAGAAAAAATAATGTCATGTGATTGTAAAAAAAGAATGGCCCTGGGTGAACAGCAGCTCCTGGAAAGTCGCCACCTGAAGGATGGAGGCGTCGAATTATCGATACCGACGCCGCGGCCGATCATACACTGGAAGGAGTTTGTCTGTGGAGGGGGGTCAGCCTTCTGCAATATTATTATCAGTTATCCCCTAAATAAACTGATCTTCAGGCAGGTAAAAAAACAGTTTTCTTTTCATTGCATAAAATATTTGACTAATAAAGTGTACTGATTTACCTACTGATCTTTAACAAAATATTGTTTCATTTCAGATGATGCATGGTGTTGAAGCTACATTTGCATTAAATCAACTGCAGAAAGAGGGGTTGGGTTATTTGTACCGTGGCATGTTACCTCCTTTATTACAAAGGACATTATCAATGTCTCTAATGTTTGGTGTCTATGACCAATGTTTAACGCCCCTACTAGACCATAAAGTTAACCCATATGTATCTAAAACTATAGCTGGCGTTGTTGCTGGCTGCGTTGAGGCAACACTCATGCCTTTTGAAAGAATACAAACTTTACTTATTCATCCAAAGTTCCACAATGAATTCAAAAACACAGGACAGGCTGCAAGGCATATTGCTAAGCATTATGGCATCAAAGAGTTTTATAGAGGCCTAATACCTATTTTGTGCAGAAATGGCCCATCTAATGCCATGTTTTTCATAATCCGAGATGAAGTCAAAGAAAGGCTTCCAAAGCAGGAATTACTTTTCTATGCAAGTTTACAGAACTTTATAGCGGGGGCGTCTATAGGAGCTCTTTTGAGTACCCTATTTTATCCTCTCAATGTTATTAAAATAGCCATGCAATGTGAACTTGGAGGAGCCCATAGAACAATCCACTATGAATTTAGATATATTTTACATAAAAGGGGGTCAAATTTTGCCAACTTTTACCATGGAGCATTGCTTAATATATCAAGAGCATTTCTTAGTTGGGGTATTATAAATGCTTCTTATGAAATATTCAGAAAAGCACTATACCCATAGATATTTTTAGCTTAATTTTAGTGAATTTTGTTTCATTTGTTGAGACAGTTTGTTATTTATTTCTATGGTTAAGTGATGTGATCACACCAGATAATGTGTGTATTAAATATTATTGTCGCCCTGTGATTTCTGTACTATCAATCAACTCATTAATTTAAGTTTTTTTTTATGATTGAGTAGCCATTCATCAAAAAATATTTTATCTGTTAATCTAAATTCTGCAATATATGACTAGTTTAAGATAATGTTATCAAGTCTTTTTTATTACGGCACATGAATTAAGTATTACGATATTTGGAATGTGCTATAAAATTTTACCACATGATCCACCAAACTATAAGGCTGTAAAGCTTACCTTTGGCAAAGACATGTCATGTTAAGCTTAGGCTCGTATTATAGAATCAAACTCAAATCTCGGCTTGAGTACAGTTAGAAATGAATAGCACCATCCTTTTGCCAGACCTACCTAGACGCGTCGCGTCGAGCTTGGACTCCCAGACCTACCTAGACGCGTCGCGTCGAGCTTAGACTGCCAGACCTACACCTAGACGCGTCGCGTTGAGCTTAGACTGCCAGACCTACCTAGACGCGTCGCGTCGACCTTAGACTGCCCTAGACGCGTCGCGTCGCTTTCGCAGTGTGGCCCGCTGCTCCAGTATGCAATACAACATACACTTTGGATCAGTCACTAAGCTAGTAACTTGGCTCTTAGCAATAAGCTAGCTAGACTCTTCATAGTGTGGCTTTACCCTTATACTCACCAAGCCATCAGTCATATTAGAAGAACTATAAAGTTTGTGAGCATTGGGCAATTCTAGAGGTTAAGTTAATTGATGTAAGTACAGTTAACTATGATATGTATGGGAGTGCAAATGAAGTATCAATAAAAACAGTATATACGTCAAAAATCCATATATTTAAAAAACTTTGTCAAAAATCCATATATTTAAAAAACTTTTTCTTTTACAACAGTATACCTTACCTACCTATACTAGATTAGCTAGACTGTTAATATTTTTGGAATAGGTGATTATAAAAAACTTGTACTTATGAAATATTCAAATATTAATTGTGATGTTATAAAAATATCCGAGCAATAAAACAATGCCTAAACAAGATCTATCATTTTTTTAAGTAATGTGAATTGACGTGTAGGTACTTAGTTACATAAACAATTGTACACAAAACATTGTTTCATGAAATAATTAGATTGATGTGTTTTTAGATTTATGTCAACAATGTTTTACTTCCATGCCAGAGGGAAAAAGCAAAAACATTATTGACAAGACGAAAACAATAAATTAAATGTTTACCGAGGCAGTCTTTTGTGTATGTAGATGGTTCTGAGTTGGTAAAAAACAAGCGAGGTAGCCTACTACTACTACTATATATTCTTTGACTTATTATAAAATGGAACCAAATGATGTGATGATACTGAAACAGGTGACGGTGTTGCTGAACACAATTCTCCAAGGAACATAGATCGAACGAAAAACAAATATTTTTTTGCCTTTCCCATAAGACGACCAATATTGTATGGGAGTTTGGATTTTTTTTCGTTATGTTCCATGGAGAAAGTTGTTTAGTATCTAATCTATCACCTGTTTTAGTATCATCACATCACATTTGGTTCCACCTCATATTGTTGTCTAGTGGCATTGGTTTTTATTTTATCGAAAATTTAGATGTTTTGGTTTTGCTCTGATTGGAATATATCATAGTCTTGTAATTTCAGACATTTTATCGTCCAATCCCAAAAATTGGCAGTCATCTCATCATCTCGACACTGAGCCGACGCGTGGAACACAGCACAATCACTGAAATGAGAAAGGAGTTGTGTGAATTGAGAAGGCATAGAGTAAGTATTAAGGTCAATTAAGTAAATTTTTATTTCGTGTCGTAGTCTTAGGTCCTTCGCTGGAGTTGCTGGTAACGTCGAGGCGTTAAAGAAGTGAGCCCTCCGCACACGGCGGCGTCATCGTAGCGTAGGTAAGCGTATCGTATCGTAAGCGCGTCGTACGAGAGCAATACGAGCACGTGCATTTTCACACGAAGTGGAGTTGCAGTGTTTCGTATGAGATTTTTATTGTCAATACGATATAGTCGTAACGTATTTTCTATGCGTTTGGTGATGAATTTCCGTCAACTTGAAGCTATAGTAGTATATTCTGGAACAATATTAATAGTATAATAGCAGGCTACTCACCTGCCATGTCGCATGTAACGTATCTAACCTTCAAGTGAGAACGGCTCGTCCACGGTCATCACGTATCTAGCTGCAAGCTCCCGGATCATACTGCGAGCCACCTTTGTGCTCGCAGTGATACCGCCACTCGGCTCCGGCGGGTCGCTGCGATCACCCTGCGAACCACGCGCGAGCAGCGAGCAGCGGGCTCGTGCCTATGTACTCACTTGATACAGTATCTGATACATGCTACACAGCTAGATGAGTACCCTGCTTATTAGTCGCCATCGCTGTATCTGTGGCGTAACGTGCATTGTCGGCCTCAACAAACACTTACGCATAGTAGAGCCCAGACTCATGGGCACACGCTTCGTCGACTGCGCAGTAGATAGTGGTCTGCGCACCACACTTGGACGACTTTGAGAAGTAACTAATAAAGTTATCGAAGAGCCAGGTGGCGCCCCACATCACGGAATCGCTGAAATGCCTGCCTATGTCCGTGCCTACCACGCCCGGGTGCAGGCTGTAGCTCGTCACGTTAGTTATGCCACGTTTCTGTGAACAGTCAACATTTTGCTATTTTTCTTTATTTAAAACCTAATAATTAGAGGCCGTTATCGGGCGTGCATTTTGTGAGCAGCAAAATGCACGCCCGATAACGGCCTTTTGTCTTTAGAGATGTGGTAAAATCTATTGTTTGTTTTATTTAGATATCGATAAAAAAATATGCAGTGCTGAATCACAGAATATATAATAGTACTAACGTACAGAAGTCGGTCCCCGCGAGGACCATCAAATAATAAGCTACTCTCGCTGCACGGCATTAAAGTACAATTTCAAACTGCACAACGCTGCGTGGATAAAATTATATGCACCTACGAAGAAGAAAGAGAGGCGTCTCTTTCTGTCGCATAGCTATGTCTCAACTGACACATTTCGGGGTTGCTACTCGCTAGTTACTGATATCATAGAAAACATTCGTTATGCCCATGAATAAACAATGAAATTACTAATAGGTACCTACTTATAAAATAAAATAAATTTACCTAATAGGTGAGCTGCGCATATTTAAAGAGCATAAATAATAAGTATTTCTAAGTAGTTAGAGAAGCTCGATGGCGCAGTGGTATAGCGCCTGGGCCAACGATTGCGGAGGTTAAGCAACTTTTGCAAGGGTCGGTTATGGGATGGGTGAAAAAAAATAGTATTTTTTAGCTTTTTTCTTTACTGGTGCCATATTTCGAACTTCGATACAACTAAGTATGAAAATATGTATACAAAAAATACAATAAACTTTGGTAGGTAGGTAGGTACGTTAGTAATTAAGTATCAAAAACGAAGTGCATGCAGTTTCGCATTCGGCGCTTGACTGACTCGTTTCGTTGGTGACGTTCACGCGCTGCGCTCTCGTCGCTTGCACACGCCGCGCGTTTCGGTCGGCGCGGTGATATCCCTCGACAATGGCCCTCTTGGAGTGGGCCGCGAGCAGTAGGCTAATATAAAAGTTTAAGCGCGGAGTGATACCCCCCTGGCTGAATGTTGATTCAATATTTAATTCTTGATCTAATAAAATAACGAAGCAGCGCAAAGTCCGTACAAAAATAAGCAAAACACTGAGTCGGGGCAGTGCCTGCCTTTTGCGACAATGTTAAGTCACTTAATTGGATGACAGACATTCAGACAAATGAAAAACATTTAAAAAACAAACTGTCTCTTGACAAAATGATGAAAAAAAATGATTTTTCTCTATATTTGGAGGGTTTTTGTTGTGTGTTGTTGTTGTCCAAAATGTTGACGCTTAAAGAATTTAGAAAGTACAACAGAGCGTTTCAAGAAGAAATGGCGAGAAAATGGAAATATAAAACTATTGCCGACAATCCGACATAGTACATCGATATCCTTAAAAATAACCAATAGATTTTACCACATCTCTTAAGACTAGCTGCTCGCAAAATGCACGCCCGATAACGGCCTCTACTAATAATATAGGGAGTTAGCACAGTAGTGTGGCAAACATTTCTCGAAAGACAACATAGAATCTGTATTTCTACGAATGGAAGGATATTGCCAGTGTACGTCCATCATCACCATCATCATATCAGCCGCACGACACCCACTGCTGGGTATAGGCCTCCCCCAAGGATCTCCACGACAATCGGTCCTGCTTGGACCGCATCCAGCGGCGCACCGCGACAAGCACCAGATCGTCCGTCCACCTTGTCGGGGTCTACCCACGGAGCGTCAATGCGTCCATCATCTGTTAATTTAAACAAGTTTGGCTTATGTACATTGTACGATCCCTATGGTTGACCTCTCCAATAGCCCTACATACTATAGTGGAAAAGTTATCAATATAAATGAAGAAAGAAGATTACCTTAAGTTCGTTTGCAAGAGCTCTCACAAATAAAATGTTGGCAGCCTTGCTTCTGCAGTAGGCGTTGTAGGCACTATAGGGCGTCTTTTCAAAATTAATGTCCTCTAAATCAAGCCAACCCCCTGCAAAAGAAGATAGTGTAGATCCAACAAGCGAACAGTGAAAAATAATCATTTTTTTATGCACAACTGCTAGGTGATCATTTGACAGTTCATATTATCATAATAATTAGGTCATCCCATACAAATTGCAGCCGATGGAATACGATATGAACTGTCAAATGAATACGATTACCTTGCGCAATTCCACCCCTGGTTAGTGCTCGGCCTTCACCTCACCAGATGTTAAGTGACGATAAGGCCGAAGGCGAAGGTGGAAGACTTAGTAAAATGTGGTAGCTAGCTAGGCGGACTTAAAATAAGCCCTACCACCAACCAAACCGAGTACAATACAAATTGTAGCCCCCCTGGGAATCGAACCCAGGACCCCTGCGTCTTACATTAGGCGGGTGGCAAATCACTAGACCACAGGTGGTTTATTGGAAATATATTTATCGGAAACATGATTAAAAGAATAACTTACTTTTGTGTAAATAGGAAGATACACAGACTATCCTTGAATTGCCGCTGCTCTTCAGCTTCGGCAGTAACAGTAGGGTGAGTAAAGCATGCCCCAAGTGATTTGTCCCAATGTGGGTTTCGAACCCGTCCTCAGTCTTGCCTTCAAGACACATCATGACGCCAGCATTATTCACCAAGATATTTATGCGTTCCTCGTTTGTTAGTATGCGTTTAACGAATTCTCTAACAGAAGTCAAACTGGACAGGTCTAACTTTTCTACCACCAGCTCGCCTTTGCTAGATTCTGTGGTGGGGTTTTCAATATATTTTTTTGCTGCATTTGCCTTCTCGATATCTCTGCATGCCATTATTACTCTAGCACCTGAAGAATATCTTTAAAATCAATCAGCAAACCTTTTTTAAACTTTATCAAAAATGTTGCAGTTAACTCTCCTGTCAGATAAAATTGAATACAAATTATTCTTCATTAATATTATTAAACCAGAAAATAGGTGCCATGACAATCCAGAATCCCTAAGTATTCTACATAAATCCACGCAACGCGGGAGCAAATCTCAGGGTGCTAACAACTCATCCAGGAGTTGATGGAACAATTTTTGTTACTCAGTACCCTACTGAATAGCCAACCCACCCAAATAACAAATCTCATACCGACCCCTTGAGTAGAAGTCCGCTACTGTTTCCTTGCCTATACCGGTATTAGAACCGGTAACAATTGCTGTGATCCCATCCAGACGTCGCTTACTCTTACACCAGCCACTTAAGTAATCCATGGTCGGCAATTACTGTAAATACGACTAAAATAATAATAATTATGGTTGAAATTAATCACGATCATTAGATTCCTCGGACAACCCAAGAACCCTTTAACTAACTACATATATCTTCTTAGGAAAATATAGACGATTCAAAAGTACTTAATAATTAAGTTTATTTGAATAAAGCTTATTTCACTTTCACTTTCACTTTTCTAAAAAGCTAGATTATCACGACATATCGTAGCTAGGTACGGTACTAACTATTTATTAATTCGGCGTGAAAAGCTAACAGTTAAGTAGGTACTTAGCAAGAGGCCATAGTTCTTTCAATTTTTTCCCAAATGTTGCCATAGGCGGGAGCGACTAGTAGTAGGATAGTAGGTAGTTATAATACTCCTATTATGTTGTATAACTAATTAGATTGAGCCAATTAGTTTCATAGGTTCCGAATGTTCCAGTTTGTTTCTCATATTAGCACTAAATAGCACTAGCTCTAAAATATTTGCATGCCTACACTCTTAAGGTATAATACTGTTGATCCAAATTGACTATACCCTCTAACTCTGTCTGTATACCTACATGGTATTATGCAAATAAAATTTCTTATTCTTAACTGGATAAGTAATTTCATACAAATGATATACACCCACCTATCCCATTTTAAATTAGGTAAGCAATCCAGAAGTATTGTTTCTATCCGAAACTTATTGATTGTGTTAACTTATTGATTGTGTTAACTACTTATTGATTGTGTAAGTTTTTAGATTGTTATTGAAATCTTACGTAAACAGTCTGTCTGGTCGTAGATTTAAGTAAGTATTATGTATCCGAATCAGAGTTTGATTTTAGAAAGTCCATAATGTTTTTTTATGAAACGAATGCGATAAACTTGCAGTCGTCAGCTTTAACACATAACATCGAAATTACTTTATATCATGTATTTAGGTACACGGGTATCTGTAGGTAAACTAGAGGTGTGAATGACGTTTACTTATTTTGCACCCAATTAGATTGTCAAGGGCATATATCACATATCCAATAGATTTCATTAGAAAACCTTATAAATAAATACTCACCTAGAGTCGATCGGATATTTCAATATAATACAGACTATTTTCGACTTTCACTTCCTTTCACTCTCTTTCATTGTAGTCATTTCTGTATGCTGTTCCACTAGAAAACGGCGGAACTATGGCTCTACGCTTAACAAATGCGACTGTGCCTGACTTAACTTGAGTATTAAGTTACATTACATCACTACTTACCTAAGCGGGGCAAAACGATGCTGCGTGACTTGGCTATGCAGATGACGTATGTGTGTACGGTCAACGGTGGATAGGTATAGGCACAGTTTTATATAGGCATTATGTTGGAGTAGTTTACCTCAGACGAGGTCACGCTCACACAATCTGACAATAAATAGTAGATTATTATACAAGGATCGAACGAAAGGAAGCCATACGAGATATTTATCGAGTATGGAATTGAAGACTAGTACTTACACCTTTTGCGAATCCGATCAAGTGCTTAGAATTTATTGGAAAACTTAAGTTTTAACTTTATTAAGCAAGTACTGCTTAGCACATCTATAGTCTGACTCACAGAGGAAAGTAAAAAGTCTGACCAAAACGTCTGAAAACAACTGAACGACAGCTGTCGTTGTTCACCTTTAACCATACACCATACCTTCAACTTTCAACTTGACGAATGTCAAGACTTTCTTGCATTAGAGCTGTAAGTAACACGATTATCATGTCGATATAGCATTTATAGCAAAGAACACCCTGTTTTCCCCGATCACAAAAATTATCTAGGTACATATTTTTTTTATGATATTCTTTAATCTGATTCTAAAATTCAACAAATAAACTAGGTACGGCAATTACCACAACCACCCGACGCAAAATGTAATATAAAGTTCAGTTTCAGCAAAACAACCAATCAACCTCAAGACTTAATTCATCCCATCATCATCGGAGATTGTTTATTTAACTAGACTGCAATAACGGGAGTAACAAGACACTCAACGATGCCGAAGTCCACGCATTCCGCCCATCATCCAGGATCATTTTTGTCATTTAGACTATACCTGGGAAACCAATAGCTACGAAGTTATTGAAAATCAAAGTAAAAATATTTTTTTTTTATTTCCTAATTTTTGTTTACAGAAACATTATCAAAATTTTATGTATTTCGTAACAAACAATGACTTCAAGTTCAAAACGTCATCACTCAATGTATTTCATGAGCACGCACATAAACGTTGCCTTTGCCTTTATACTCGGCCGCACGCAGCTGTGTAGCATTCACTCGCAGGCGCGGTCTTTTGTACGCGTTACATACAGTAGGTACAACACCAAAAGTTAAAATCGTTTCCCAGCAATAATTTTGAACAGAAATGGTCCAGATGATGGGCAGAATACGTAGACCTCGGCTTCGTCGAGGGTTTTGTTACACTCGGTAGGTAGTACTACCTCCTACCTACTACGGCGGTGCCGCCGGGGTGGTGTTATTTTTACGCAATTTTGTGTAGTTAAAAATATTGTCTGGAATTTAAGGTAGGGTAGGTAACGCTCAAAAGAAATACATATAATTATTTCATAATATTATGCTTTTATTTTGAAGAAATACTGTAAAAGTCTTAGATTATTATGTAAAAGTAATATAAAAAGAATATTAATTTCTTATCCTAGTAATTAAATATTATAAAAAACCATTCCTTCTTATCTCATCATGGTCACAACTCACTGAACATATTATAGACATTATAACATCAGTGTTACAGCTCTAATACGTTAAATTATATATTTACCTGCTGCAGCCATTGCATAATGACATAATGACGAAAGCCTGTCAATAACCTGTCAATCAAACCAACTATCCTCACCGGGAAGGTTGTGATTTGTATATGTTAGGCCCGTCCGCCACATACAGACGGAATTTTGATTCGGAATTCCGAAATGGAATTATTCCGAACGCAGCAAATCCATTCAAATCTATAGTATGGACCTACCTAGGGTTGCCAACCGTACTATAATATATAGTATTGTACTATATTTCGGGTCTGCGTACTATATACTGTTGAAGAAATATATAGTACGCAAAAATACTATATTTTTAACATCGAACGCTTTATTTTTTTTAAATTTGTGATTGTGCATTTTGACCGATTCGATAGTGTGTAGTGTATAATCGTATCTGAATTCTGAAAGTATCTGTTTATTGCATCAATGTCAAATTCAAAAGCTTTAAATGATAGTTTGGTCATTGGTTGGTCTTTCTTTGAGAAATATAACTCAAGTCTTAGATAAATTAGTTATGGAAAGTGGTAGCGATAACGAAAGTGCGTAAGTTCAATTCAAGTGCGATTAAAAAGCGAAAGATACAAAAAGACTTCAAATATATCCAAATCTTGTTGAAAAATGCAAAAACTGAAAAAATATAGTTTTTATAAAAATTAATAGGTAAAACAAACATATTTGCTTAATAAATACTATATTTTTTTAGCTTAATTTGAAAAATACTATATTTCGCCAAAGACATGTTGGCAACCCTAGACCTACCACATACGAGAGTGGCGTGATAAGTCCATGACTTTGTAATGAAAAAACACTTTTTTCGGAATATTTTGTTTTATTTCTCTACATAATCTTATTGTAGCTCTGCGTATTCAGTCCAACGAAGTTCCTACCTCTTTAACCCATTATTTTTTTCTTTCATCGCCTGAAAACTGGTAACTGAAATGAGGGCCCATTTCAGACACCACCTTTTGGCTTGATGAAATCTTTGCCTGACAAGACGTTTATTCATGTTTGGTAAGAGAAAAAATCTTAGTGGGTTGAATCTAGAGAAGAGGAAGTATTCGCATCTTCATTCGATGATTTTTGATGTCATGAGTGCCGCCGAGAGGGTCGACAGGGTCATTAAGAAAAGTTAGAAGTCGCTTGAGCTTTTTGTTTCCAAAAGTAATAATCTTTTGCCCAATTTGAAAAAAATGTAGTGTAAAGATGCCTAAAGGAGTTTCTTTTTAAGACACAAAAATAAATTTTTTTTGTTTTCAAAGTCATGGACTTATCAAACTGCCCGCCCTCGTATTATATCAGACAGCTTTTCGGGCGAAATTTTCTTACATTATCAATATTCCGTTTCGGAATTGCGAATCAGATTCCGTTTGTATGTGGCGGGCCTATTATGAAGGCGGAAGAAATGTGTCATGCATGTCACGTTATGATGGACGTACCCATCTACGGTCACGTTTATTTCCATTTCAACGTGTGCGTTTTTGCGATAAGATCGAAACAAAAGATATAAAATTTTAACTTGTGTGGTGTTTTAAATAGGTAAGTAGGTACCTACTTAAAAAAATCGCACTTTTATGTTTTTAGTCCGATTTTTACGGCCTTACCACAAAAGATTTTAAAACACTGTTTAAATGTGATGCCGTCTCTTTCAAACAATATTGTCAAAAAAGTGACAGCATCACATTAAAACAGTGTTTTAGTTAAACACTGTTTTAAAATCTTATTAGCTTCATGGTGGACCTACATTCTGAGTAGCCTGCTTATGTTTCGTTATAAATTATTCTTAAAAATATTTCTCTTTCTTATTTCTACTTAAAACAGACAAGGACGGAATTTAGCGTTGAAACATTGACATAAAACAATTTTACGGGTACTAGCGCTGATTTGTGAGGGAATACGATAACAGTAAAACTCCCTTTAAAATATCGCGCTAGAATCCAAAAGTGTTATTTCAATGTTTAATAGAATGTAAATTTGTGATAACATTATTGTTGATAGGTATATTACTATAGCTATACTAGCTATTACTATATTACATCATTATTAAGGTTTTTTTAGTTCAGGATCACTTGCCGTGAACGGGTTGTACTCGCCCAGGCCTACCAGGTCAGCAGATATCGTCCATAGCTTTTTAGCATTTTCGTCAATCAAAGCTGCCTGAGCAGGCTTCACGACAGCACAGTCACTGGAACAAAAAAAATGGATACAGCAGCAGCTTTAACTAATAATAAGTCGGTAATGGCACTGTGTCTGTGGTATGCCATCATGGTGACTACACATTGGAAAAGCAGCCAGAGAGGCCGAGAGGGATTGAGCAATACAAAGGAAAGGGAATGTTCATCCACTTTTTGCGGCGCGCCGCTTCATTCAACCGGTGCGGCGCACCGCAGATCGAAGACAACCGGAGCGGTTGACGGCTGGCCGCAAGTCAGTGAGTTGGTATCAAGCGGTTTCATATAAAAAAATTAACGCTGTTTTAATTTAAAAAAAATACATACGGCAGCATGTAATGGCACATTTTATGTTAAAGACCTTTGTTTCACCACATGTTTGCAAATAAACAATTGATTTGATTTGATTTAGTGCTTTTTAAGGCCTTAAAGTTTAACTTTTACTGATGTGATCTCAGTGAAGCATGCAAGTACTAAATACTAGCTTCTGTACGCGACTTCGTCCGCTTGGCTATTCGATTCGAGGAAATCCTTAGGGGAACCTTTAACCAGGATAAATAGTATCAGATCAGCCGTTTTTAGTGATTAGGCGGGTCCCCACCAAGCGCACTGCCCCCCCTTTTCTTCATCCCCTATTTCAACCACTTCAACCCTGATTTCGTGGATAAAAGGTAACTATGTCCTTTCTCAAGCTCTACTCTATCTCTGTACCAAATTTCATCAAAATCGGTTCAGTAGTTTAGGCGTGAAAGCGTAACAAACAGAGTTACTTTCGCTTTTATAATATTAAGTATGAATTATAAAACAAAAACAGTGACCATTACACCTGCTTTGCTTACCTGTAGTACAGGCCTGTTTCATCAGCACATTTCTCATCAACAGAGCAATAAATTGTTGTTTGGGCACCAAGTTCAGGTGATTTCATGAATGGTGCGAACACAAAACCAATTATCTTCCTGGCACCCCAGAATAAAGTGTCATTCAAGTGACGACCCAATTCTGTCTTAATTACACCGGGATGCAGACTGTATGTGTTCACACCTTCAATATTGGACTCCTGAAATAAATAAATCATTTAAATTATAAGACATTTTTTTATAATTTGTCAGGATAGTGCAAAAAAACGCATTACTAGAATGACCGGATGATTCCATATATCAGACAAAAGTAGCAAATACGTGTCAGTGACGAAATATGCCTATACTCCGACTTTTAATTCGGTGCAGTAATTTGACAGCTCCAGTGTGCCCACTGGGGTGATTAGCAACTTGCGTGGTGACAGACACTGGAGCTGTCAAATTACTGCACCGAATTAAAAGTCTGAGTATAGATGCTGTTGAAATAAGAAAGTAAAATAAGATAGAACCTTCCCCTGAAAAATTAGGTCTAGTGTAGATCTATGCGCACTTTTTACTTCCGCTATATCTGCAGATTTGCACTATCCCTGACAATATTCAATGTTGAAAGCAATTTTATACATGTAAATTCTGTTAATTTAAATGCATTATTACTAGTACCTTCAATTTTGATGCTAATTCCCTTGAAAACAAAATATTAGCGAGTTTGCTTTGTGAGTACGCTTCAGCTGCATTGTAAGGACGAGTCTTGTAATTTATATCATCAAAGTTAATACCATACCCTGAAACAATTAAAGGGATACTCTACAAAAACCGCACATAAACATATTACATTGTAAGATACTGATTGAAGTACCTACCTACTAACATTTTATTTTATAGTATTTATGTTACGGCTAATACCCGAAGTGCGACTACACCTAGATCTAGCCAGTTAAAACTAGGTGCAGCTGATAGCTGTTACTTAAACCTAGGTGTAACCAATTTGTTCACAGCTAATAGTAGGTATTGAAAAACATCATAAGTAAATTTATAAAATACAAGAAATGGTTTTCCACAATAGAATAAAAGAAAGATACTTACAGTTAATTAATAATGGCAATTTAATTTCATAAGACAACATATTTTTAATAGCAATTTAAGTTTAACCCGGCGAGCATGTGGTGAAAAAAGTTACACCTAGCATGTGGTGGGGTTTGCCAAACCCCAACATATAATTACCTATAAATGCCAATTTATTAAACCAAGACTTAAGAATTTATTCGTATTTTGAAATATGGTTTATATTTAGTGTATAAAATAAAAAACAGTGTATATTTATATACTTTTATTGTATTATTTATCAGAAATACTAAAATATAACATTTACAAAAAAACAAAAAAAGGAACTTCTGAAAAAGGAACTAAAATCAACTAATTCTTTAATAAAAATATAAAATCAACTTTAAAAACTTAAAGAATATAAGATTCTCAATAACATATTTTTTTTAAAGAATTAGTTGATTTTAGTTTTAGTATTTTTGATAAATAATACAATAAAAGTATATAAATATACACTGTTTTTTTTATTTTATACACTAAATATAAACCATATTTCAAAATACAAATAAATTCTTAAGTATTGGTTTAATAAATTGGCATTTATAGGTAGATATATGTTAAAACTAACACGGAGCATGTGGCGGGGTATGACGCACCCCACGAAAGTTTACACGCGTGTAGCTCCTGCGCCGGTTGACGCGACACTGCGGTCACGCCACTCTCCCCCCGCGGAGTACATTGGCTCCAGCTACTCGAAGCAACAAACCAATTGAGGGGCAAATTTGAAAAATACACGACTTCGCGCAAAGCATGGGCATGTCACACCCCACCACAAGCTCGCCGGGTTAAGAGGTATGGCAACTGACAAAAACCGTTTGCTAAATTAGGACAAGTAAGCATAAACAGACAAAAGACATCATGTTATTGATTCAACTTACTTATATGTGCTCTTGAAGATACTGTAACAATTCTTGCTGGTTTACTGTTTCTGATCCGGGGCAACAAGAGTAATGTCAACAAGAAGTGTGCTAAATGATTTGTGCCAAGTTGTGTCTCAAAACCATCATCTGTTTCACCTTTTGGGCACATCATTACTCCAGCATTGTTTACTAATATGTTTATCTGAGGTTCTGTGTCTAAAATCTTATGAGCACAGTCTCTAACAGAATTCAAAGATGTCAAGTCACATTTTATAATAAGCAAGTCACCTTTCTCTGGTAAATTACTACACATCTTCTCTATATCATTCTTAGCCTCTTCTGCCCTTTCTAAACTGCGACAAGCCATTATTACACGAGCACCTAGAAAGACGATTTTAAAATAGCATCAAAATTTACAGTTACGCTCAGCCAAAAAATTGTAACATCAACTATAATTAACTTTTTAGTCAAATGTAAAAAGGCACCATGATTTTGTGAAATCGGTATCACATAGTGAGCTCTTAAGCAATTTACAAAGACATTTAATCTTAGCAGTTGATGTTTTATTTGTATTTTATAAATAAATAAAGTCTTGGAACTCAAATGCCGTACCTCTTTTGTAAAAATCAAGCACTGTCTCCTTTCCTATGCCTGTATTGCAACCGGTCACTACTGCGGTTTTACCAACCAACTTAACCCCGCTGAGGCAACGTCCACTGAAGAAAGGCATTGTAGATTCGGTCAATATCTAAAAAAAAGTGAAGAATGTTGAGAGAAGATGGTAGGTGATGGGTAGGTGTATGTATCATGTAGTATTGTTAACTAAAATCTGTACAAAGAACATAACATGAATAAATTTCAATATATTATTTTATTCACAGTAAGTAGTAGCTGTATTATATTATCCGTAGAAGTATCTACCTTTTAAATTATATTATATATAAAATAAAATTAACTGCTGAGTAAAATAAAATAGCAACAAACAAAACAACAAATATTTTTTCAACCAAAGAAAATCACTATACCACAGATAAATCTATACGTTTAGAGACGGGACGCAAAGAGATGACGGGCGGGACATACTATATCTATGGGCGGGACGGACTACAAGATTTTTGACACGCCATTACGTACGCCAAATGTCAAAACAGCGTTGCGTTCCGAACCTACGCTCCAAGTGCAACCGAACGCTCGGGAAGGTTGTGTCAACCGAACGTCATAGTACGAAAAAAGTAAGGCAGTTCAATATAAGCCCTGGGGCCTTACTATGAGCTCTTATAGCAGGGCTTATATTGAACTGCTTTACTTTTTCGTACTATGATCTCAACGGTTAGTAGGATAGCAGACCTTAAGCAGTGCTGTTTAAGGCCTGCTTTTGAACTGAACGGTTTCTTGTTTGCTGATGGTAAGCCCTCAGCTTTATGCTAATAACTGAATGGTTTCTTATATGGGTAGGTACTTGTTTATGCTTTAACTACTGTACTGGATGTAATACTTACCTAAAATTCTTAACATAACGTAGGCTAACATTTTTGTAATTAATTATATTTGGCTAAATCAGGCTAGGCGCACTCCGAACCTTACGTTTTTCACACTTCCAATCGACATCGAAAGGTAAGAAGAATGCTTGTCTAGTAATAGGTAGATTCACTAGAATAGAATATTATTATTATCTGTGATACAAACAAACCTAGTCAGTATTTAGTAGGTATAGTCCGTTTATTCTTAGATAGGTACCTACTTGTCTTATTTGCTAAACAATCTTCACCCAACTATTTATTGAAATAATAATTTAGTAGGTACTTACTTACATGCTTACGAAATAATAAGGAGGTAAGGAGGATGGGCCATAACTCACCACGAGGGCCCAATGCGGATTGGTGTGTGTCGCAGGCCCAATGCGGATTGGGGTGTGTTAACGACTGCATATGCAGCCGGGAAAACGGCTTAACGTGCCTTCCGAAGCACGGAGGAGCTCGAGATAATAAATTTTGGTCACCCATACCATGACCGACCCTTGCGAACGTTGCTTAACTTCCACAATCGCTGGGCCAGGCGCTAAACCATTGCTCCACCGAGCTCCTCACAATGCTAACACAATAACTTGTACTAAATTAGGTATTCAGATTAATTATTATTTAAAAGAAGACAACCCTGAAGTCGTTAGAAGAAATAAGAGCTACGCGATAGAAAGAGAGGCAACTTCTAGGTGAATATAACTGTAGCCAAGGGAGCGGTGTGCGACCTGAATTGCACTTTATTGCGTCTGGGATAGAGTCGCTATTTATTTAAATGACTTTGCGGAGTGGATCTTCTGTACTTGTACTATTATGTATTCTGTGGCTAAATGTAGAAGCTTGTATTGCTTGGCCTTCGATATTTATTTAAGTTACTTTCTTCTCAACCTAGCTGTTAGCTTCCCGAAGATTGTAAAAAAAAAAAAAAAAACATTTCCCTACCTTTGACTTGTTTGTGGCAAATGCACACAAACCGTGCGGTGCCAAAAAAAGGATATTTTAAAAAAAACGGCAATTTTTTATTTTGAATACGGCAACTCAATTTTTTACAATCGCAACACTAGTGTGGTGTCATGAAAAAACAGTCAATCAAATCTGTCAAACCAAAAATCTATTGTTTATCACCACAGTGTGATCACAGTGTAAATCAGTTTTTGATTTATATTTTATGATCACTGACTTTCATCGAGTCCCAAGACTCCCAAGTCCAAACCTGACTCTCCGACCCAAGTTTGTTTCCAGTGGTGGCGGCGCGGGTACTTCTTCATTCCCTGTCGTTTGCGCTCTTTGCGCAAATATTGTTTACTTGGACTTGGTCTCTTTTATAAAATAATAGTGAGTGGAGATAGAATGATATTTGGCTGTGTCTGCGAAGATTTCCAGTTTTAAAGAGTTTTTGTTGTTGAAAGTGAGAAAGTATCAAAAGTGTTAAATCGACTAGAAATGGAGTATGATAACGATGAGAATACATGGCGGAGACCCTCAAGTGCTAAAATACCACGGTCTAAAAAATGTCATCAGATACCAAAGCGATCGACGACTCTAGCCGTGGTGGTGCTCGGCTTGGCTGTGCTCAGCTGCCTTCTTGGATATTGTGTGCTCAGTGAGACACTTCCTTACGAGTCTAAAACCCTCCGGCTCGTTGTTATAGTGAGTACTTCTTTTCTTTTGGGAACAAATAATGTAGTTAGAGACATTACCAGACTGATATTCCCATAATTTTACAGTTCTTCAGGCATGGAGCTAGAAACCCGACACACAGTTACAAAAGCGATCCTTTCAAAAATTACCAGTGGCCAGACGGTCTTGGAAGTCTCACAAATGTATGTGACTATTACTTACCTGTTGTATAACTACCTACATCTAGATATAACCTATAATTTTTTACTCTCTTAGGTGTAACAGTCTTAGTAATAAACTTTCTTAATTTATTCAGCTTGGCAAACTGCAACTATATGAACTTGGTAAAAAGTATAGAAGCTACTATGCTAACTTCATAAATGAAGAATATTACGAAAAGGATGTGTATATCCGGAGCAGTGACAAGTCACGGTGTATGATGAGTGCTTACACTTTTCTCGCTGGACTTTTTCCACCAACTGAAAGACAAATGTGGCATCCGGAGATACTGTGGCAACCCATACCTGTACATTCTATGCCTAGAGAATTGGATAATGTAAGTAAGATTAGTTTTATAGTAATAAATTAATCACTCTGATAAAAAAAGTTTAAAAACGATAGCCACTCTCTAAAAAGAATGATTTTATTAATATTATTATTATCAAACCAATTTTCGTTAAAAGTGTTCATTAAGATCTATAGCATGTATTTTTTTTCGATTTTTCACTCTCTTACTTTAAAATTAAGGGGGGGAAAGTAAGAGGGGGGAATTACACACATTTTACCATTTTGGCTGTGTATATATTTCAAACGGTTGACTTTGAGGAAAAAATAGTCTTAGGAGCCTCAATGTCATTTTTAAAGACCTATCTATAGACACCCTACCTCCTCGCTTATCGACGGTAGATGGCATGTTGGCTTGCCCTGGAAGGATAGCAAGTGTGTGTTGCCCAACTCTTTGCCAATGGCGTTGGCTCGGCTGAAGAGTGTAGAGATAAAGCAGAGAAAGAATGAAGAGTATGCACAGCGATACCACGAACGCATACAACACCTAATTAAAAAATAACACCAAAGACATGGTACTTACCTCATTTCAGGGTAGACAACCCTATTAAGAAGAAACTACGCTTAGTTTTAGGCGCTGCCGTTGACGTGATACCTGAAATGAAAAGACCTATAATATTAGATGGACAAAGTTACATTAGTCGTCTGATTGTCAGAGAGTACCATATCAAGGCTGCTCTCGGAAACCAAGAGATGGTGGTAAACGAGCTGAAACAAAAATATTGGGTTATTACATTACGACCAACTGTAAAGAATGTGGTTAAGAAATGCATGTTTTGCAGACTAAGAAAATGTAAACCAGAAATACCGAGAATCGGTGACTTACCTCAAGCTCGGGTAAAGATCAAGAGGATGGGTGAAATCTGCTGCACGCGTCGCTCGGGTTCCATTAGTATTTGAGTGCTGCTAGCTGCACTGGGGTGGGGCGTGTTAGCGACGCGGCACCAGGGCCGTTACTTTTGGGTTAAAAAATATAAATGTTTAAAAAGTTAGTGGTCAGAGAGTAGTTTTTTGGGTGTACTCTTGTGTTTGAGTTTTAAGAAAATTTATACATGTAACTACAACTACAACAAATAACAACCCACTAAGTCCATTGTGAAAGTAGAACAAGAGTATGTTCTCAATATCGTCTTGTGTGTTTAATAAGTTTCATTATTTCAGATAGTAGCTGGTACAAAAGAGTGCAAAGTTTGGAAAGCTATGTATGAAGAGTTGCTTGCTGAAAAAAACAGTGACCCAAAATTTACCGAGTTATTTGATTACTTGAGCAAGCATACAAACCAGAGTATGCACAGCGTTCTCGACGTAGACTTCCTGTACAGTACGCTCCTGACGGAACAAGAGGCAGGTCTCAAGCTGCCTGAATGGACAAAAAATGTGTTTCCTAACAAAATGAGAGTTCCATTTATGTTAAGTCTCGCTTTATTATCCTACAATGAAACTATGCAGCGTTTCAAAGTTGGTGAGTCTTTTGCCAAACTCTATTAAAGTTTGGTTCTGAATCAGTATTAATTTACAGCTAGGAAAATTGCTAACCATAACATAATAACTGCTAGGAGAGGGAAGGGGGGGGGGGATTAGGTCTAGACGCTGGCACGCTGCGCAACTTGCGTTGTTGTGATCCACGCGCGGCATTTACAGCTGACTGAGCCGAACCGTATCTACACCGAATTGTTCTATCCCGTTTCGTTTAACTGCACCTTTATAGTACACATAATAATATTTAATTTATTATTACAATTTTTATCCAGGTCCTCTTTTAAAAGAAATCAAGATGTCTTTCGAGGAGTCTGTGAAGCATGCCAGTGAGGAGCACTCGCTCTACCTGTACTCGGGGCACGACGTGAATGTGGTGGGGCTGTGGAGGGCCCTCGGCTACACCGAGCTGCTGGAGCCAGAGTATGGGGCCAGCGTCGTGCTCGAACTGCACGAGGAAATCGAACAGTCCAGCTTTTTTGTTAAGGTATATTTTCTTTCAGTCCAGCTTTTTTGTTAAATGAAGAGCTCAATGGCGCAGTAGCTTAGCGCCTGGCCCAGCGATTGCGGAGTTGAAGCAACTTTCGCAAGGGTCGGTCATGGGATGGGTGACCAAAAATGTATTATCTCGAGCTCCTCCGTGCTTCGGAAGGCACGTCAAGCCGTTAACACCCACCAATCCGCATTGGGCCCGCGTGGTTGGTTATAGACCATCCTCCTTATCAACCCATAAGGAAGGCTTGTGCCTCAACAGTGGGGACATTAAAAATGGCTGATGGTCATAGTTTCTTTAAATTTAAATAGCCTTTATTCAGAGCATACAGTTAAATTTTGTAGTTAATTTAAATAATTACTACTTAAGTATTTTGGTTGTGCTCCTCTGCTCCGTGTGCTGTCCGGCAAACACCTCCTCCAAACTCTTCCACTTCTCTCTCTCTAGCCGTTCTCATCCAGTTTCTGCCTGCCTTCTTTACCAAATCATTCTCCCATCTCTTAAGTGGCTTCCCTTTCCCTCTAAAAGTAATGTGATATTTTGTAAAGGGAATACTTCAATGGCACTGTGCCATGTTATTGTGCTCAAAACACGCCAACACAGTTGAATCTTTTTACAACTCTTTTAATGTACCCTATACTTAGACAGTTTGATACTGACTGCTGCCGCACGACAGCAGCCCGGTAATCGTACTGCACGCGGGCATCTTTATTTTCATACGAAAGAAGTCAAGCGTAGCAGCAGCAGCGGCGCACGTGCGTGCTTCTATAATAATAATAATAAATAAAGTTTATTTATTTTTCACCACAAACAAGCAGTAACAGTAGTTTTAAATACAATAACAAGGTATGACAAATTACATTACTTGTTTGTGGAGACTGGAGATCTATGAAAAGTATCGAAATACTCGTGTTACGGACCCCCAGGTCTCCACCCTATAATATTATTCAGTAATTATACCCAGCATAATGCGTAGGGTTAACTCATTACATCATAATTTATTATATAAGTGCAAATAGACTGGTTCGTTTTAATTGCTCAAAAGATTTTCAGTTTGTTGATATGATAAGGTCATTAGCCATTCAGTTATGGTCTTTTTGCATTCATACTTATTCCTACGGTATATAGCAAGCAATTTATTAGCTTTGTTGTACAATCTAGTTCCCTGATAACAGAAAAACTTGTGCATGAATGCTGTTTTAAATGCTTCATTGCAACATACATTGCGACATGAACGTCTGCTATTAATCAATACGTCACTATATTCCACCATTTTATGTTGCTTAATTATCACATTTAATATATATAACTGGCGTACTGTAAGAACCTCGGCATCTTCATATAATATTACAGTTGGATATAAAATTGGCTTGAACAAACATATTTTGAGGATCATCCTTTGTGCCCTTTCAATTTTTATAAAACGACTCTTCACTGCCCCACCCCAAACAGTAATGCAATATAATATGATCGACTGACATAAAGTTATGTACACATATTTTAAGGTCTTACCATTTGTGATATGTCTCAGTTGCTTAAATATATATGTTAATTTTCTGACCTTTTTAGATAAGCTGGTAATATGTTCTTGGAAAGAGAAGGTGTTATCTAAGGTTACTCCGAGATACTTAATGCTTTGCACGTGGTCAAGTGCTATACATGAACAGAAATTTAAAGGGGGATATGAACAATTATGAGCTATTAATTTTTTATCTGGTATATCACGTGATTGTTTAATATAGAAATGCATATACTTTGTTTTATTTATATTTAACGTTAGAAAATTTAATGCAAGCCAATGGCAAACTATATTTAGACCTAGTTGAGCTTTAACATAGACTTCCTCCCAAGAGTTACCGTAAAAAGTTAGGGAAGTATCATCAGCGTATGCTATAATTTGACAGTTTTCAATTTCTAAATTGCACAGTTCGTTTATGTAACAAAGGAACAGGGTAGGTCCTAAAACGCTACCCTGCGGCACACCAAAGTTTATAGAAATATCATCACTAATTACTTCTCCAATTTTTACCCTTTGTGTTCTATTGCCAACATAATCTTTCAACAGGAGTAGAGGTAGACCACGTATTCCAAGGTATTCAAGCTTTTCAATAAGTAATGGTAAAGAAACCGTATCAAACGCCTTTCTAAGGTCCAAAAAAATGGTTAAACAACGTTTTCCACTATCAAGTTTTTGTGCTATATAATTTGTTAAATCGTGAACGGCATCACTAGTCGACATTCCCCTTCTAAATCCATACTGAGCCTTTGATAACAATTCGTTAGTTTCTAAAAATGAACAAAGTTGGAAATTAATAATTCGTTCTAATAATTTTGAAAAAGTACTCAATATGGCAATAGGTCGGAAATTATCTACTGAATTTTTGCAACCAGACTTATGTATAAGTATTACAACTGCCTTCTTTAAGGCATCAGGAAAGGTTCCAGTTCTAATGCAGGTATTAAATATATGCGTGAGATGTGGTACTATAATATCTTTGATCAGTTTAAGTGTTTCAACTGTAATGGTGTCATATCCAGCGGAACAGTCACTTTTCAGGCTGCTTAATACGGTTTCCACCTCGACACAGCTAGTCTCATTAAGTACAAAAGAGTTAATTGGAGGGTCTCCTTTAATCCCGAGTGGCGCTATAGAAGTTGGTATCTTGTCTGCCAATTCTTTACCTATATTAGCAAAATAAGAGTTAACAGAGTTAACAGAATCAGTTTTAGTTTCACGCAATTGTAAAAGTTCATTAGGTATGGATTTATCATTTTGACGACCAGAAATAGAATTTATTGACTTCCATAACCGTTTGCTATTATTACCTGCAGAGTTAAGTAATTGTGTTTCATATTTTCTTTTTACTGATTTAAGAAGGTTGCTACAATAGTTTCTGTACCGTTTATATATAACTTTTAAAGTGTCATCGTCAGGTTTTTTTTTCATCTTAATGTACATCTGATCCCTATTTCGCAAGCATCTCAGTAAGCCAACCGTCATCCATGGTTTAAGGGTAATTTTTCTACAAGGTATTATAATTTTTAAAGTGTTATTTAAGATTATATTTGATAGTACGCGAACAAATAGGCTAGTTATATCATTTATATGTACATTTTCATCGTAAACAAATTGAAATGATTCATTTTGACAGTCGGATAATATTCCTTTATGATTAATCTTTCGCATATTGCTTTCAATGTTATTAGCACCAGTTGCTTTACATTTTAAACAAAAGAGCGTAGCTTCATGGTCAGTTATAGCAGTTTCTATGATAAATGTAAAAGATTTGTGATTTGTTTTTATTATGACATGATCAAGACAGCTTTTCTTTCGCGTAGGGTAGTAGTGCGCTGGTATAAGACCATTATAAGCAATAATATCAAGGTATTCTAATGTTTTTTCATCACAATTTAGTAGATTTATATTTATATCTCCCATTAAGATAACATTTTTATAAGTTTTCAAGCTTTCAAATAATCTTCTTAAGGCGTGTAGAAATACATTTATGTTTTTGAATTCAGATGGTCTATAAATGGCTACTATAACTGTCGTCGCATCCAACACAATCAACAGGCAGTTACACTCCTGCATTTCAGGAATTAATATTTTGTACGATAACTTCTTGTCTATAAAAACAACAACGCCATCATTCTGGTTGTAGTTTTTTTCGGTACAAAAAGATTCATACCCCTCTAACGTTGGTAATGGTCCTTCACATGATAACCAACATTCAGAAAGAATTATAATATTACTCATGAAAGCAAGCCGATTTAATAAAACACAAAATTCATCAAAAATTTTTCGAATACTACGGATGTTTTGGTGCAATATTTTTAAGTATAACTTTGGGTTTTGTATGATCCTTAAACAGTGCTCTGGAGAACACTTCATACTCTCAGATGCACTGTAGTTATCTATAGAATTTAATAAATAGTTAGTATCAGCGAATTTAAATATAGATAAATAACATCAGAGAATTGAGCCAATAAATAAAATCGAAATATACAAGCTCATATCTTGCCAAGATCATAATATACCACACAGAAATGCTTTTAGTATATGCTATTACCAAAAACAAATAGAAAGCACAATCCTTAAAAGTAAGCCAATTGAAAGAGTACTTTTTAAAGAGATTAACATTATCATTTACATTTGCGTAATAAAATAAATAACAAAGATGTGTCAAGACATGACAAATGCAACCACAGCTTAGGTATTGTATATGTAGTCTTAAAGCACGTATGATTCTCAAATTTAGCTTATTCAGTACAATACACATCAAATCAACAACATAAGCAGCAGCACTAATAAGAAGAAATCTATAACTAGTACATATTAAAATATTAAGAATTTCTAAATCGTATAAGTTACATAACCTTACCGCAAGCATAAAAATACATATTTTAAGCAGTAGCGACATTTTAGACAAGAAGTTTAACAAAGCAATATAATTAATAAGAAATTTTAGATACTTTAAGTTAATGAATAGAAATAGTCATTGTTGTAACTTTAATTTTTTTAAACATTCCTCTGATTTAATTGTGATAATTTTGTTGTTTTCTTTATTTTTGCGGAGTAATATTTTCCCATTCGAGTACCAGCAGAAATTATAATTATTTTCTTTAGCATATTCTTTGGCTTGATATAATATCCTTTTTAAAGAAAAAGGAATATATTCATCCACATAAATGGGCTGTTTTTCCGCTAATAACCCAGTATTCAATGTGTTCAGTTTGTCTGCCACTATGCGGCCTCTATTGAAGAAGCGTGTCTTTGACAAGAAATCATTTTTAATGCTTACCGAGCTAAATTCCGCAACTATGGGTCTTATACTTCCCATTTTTGCCGGTAATCTATATATATCACGAACATCGCAGGACTTGATATTCATTTCTACAGTATTTGCAATCTTCGATACTATCAAAAAGAGATCTTCGATTGTTTCATTTTGCTTCATAGGTGCATTTTTTATTTCTAAGGCTGAAGATCTTCTAGCTGCTTGATTTTCACCTATTTGAGTTTCCAAACAAATTATCTTTTCACGATCTTTGTTTCTTTCCGTTTCTAATATAGTAACTTTTTCTTTTAATATTTCATTCTCATTATGTAGAAAATCCATTGACTTTTCTATCTCAAAGTTCACTTTTTGTATTTCATTAAATTTATCCTTCATATCCTTCACCTCTGCCATAATTTTCGCGAAAGCCGAGTCCTGTTCCGATTTCCAGGCTGTTAACATTTGGATTAGTTCTTGTTGAGATGCAAAGAACGTATCTGTTGACAGTATAGTATTTACTCCCGATTGAGGAGATTCTTCGGTACGTAAACGCTTAGATGAACGCTTTGCACTGGGCGAGTTATTTTTAGTGTGCATAGATGAAACGTCAGGATCCGATTGAGATAGTGCACGAGGTAACGCTGCTTGTACAGGTGGAGAGCGGGGAAGTTTAGGCATCTTTAATGGTCAGGAAGTTCAGTAGATATTGACTTCTTTGCTCAAGTGAATAAGTATTAAAATTCCTCGTATTAGTTTGGATTACCCAGTCCGTAACAGTCGTCGTAGCAGGGTCTCGTAGCACTAGTACTTGATTATTAAGATTACACCATTCGTAGCAGTCGTAGCAAGATGTCGTAGCACTGGTACAATTCCGTAGCCGTTATTTAAATTATGATTTGCTATTTTGTCACTTGACTAATGACTTCGATGGCTCAGTGGGGCAGCTAGCAGATTCAGCAACACTCGCGCTTCACGGCACAAGTTCAAACCCACGCCGGAGCACCAATGCCGATCGACATAGCCCTAGGGCTCCGCAGAACACACCGAATTTATAAACTCAAATATTAATTTAACAAAATACAGTGGGCACGTCCACACACTTTCGCGGTCCGAGGGGAAGAGGATTCTGCTACCGTGTGGCACAACACTCTGGCCCCAACAGCGAATTGAAAGCGCCCTTATAATAAAATAATAGCCTTTAGCCTTAGCATCATCCATTCCTTGTTTTTAGTTCAGTATTTGGGCTTTGCTAATTTTTTCAGGTCTGCCCCCCTAGCCAAAGTAACATTTGCAAATTTTCGTTATCGCTTCGTTTCGAAACATGTATGGATTTGACGTTTTAAAATTCGATTGTTAACGAAACCTTATGACAATCCCATACATGTTTCGAAAGCGAAGCGATAACTAAGATTTGCCAATGTTACTTTGGCTACGCCCTCTGATTGTCAGTCGGCAAAGGCCTCCTCCAACTTTTTCCATTCAACCCGGTTTTCCGCCACTCCATTCCAAGTCACTCCTGCGACTTCTCTTATATCGTCGTCCCACCTTTTTTGTGTCAACCTCTCCATCTATACTCTCCTCTCTGTAGGGTACCACTGCGTAACAATTTTACTCCATTTATCCTTTCCCCTGATCTTAATAAAAGCCATAAAAAGCACAGATTGTCTAAAACAGAATGGCATAACTGAATCTAATCTCCATATTTTTTGTATTTGCAGGCTTTTTATCGGAATAATACAAAAGTTGAAGTGCCAATGGAAATCAAACTGCCCTACTGCGATGACCCATGTCCTTATGAAATGTTCGTGAAATACATGGATTCACTTATACCGGAAGACTGGGAACGCGAGTGTCAAAACATAGTTGATTGAACGTACAGGTATGCCAATGAGTAAACAATGAATAAAATTGGTATTTTATAGTTATGTTGCGAAGAAACAAATTATCGCCAACAAAGTTGACTTTGGCCTAGTGGGGGCAGTATTTTCATCTGTCAAAAGGTCGCTGTATACGTAAAAAAAACCCCGGACGGGACGGGCATGGGACAACTTCTTGACATCGTTGCTTATTAAAACAATGTAACATACATACGCGATGGGATGCACGGGGCGTGGACGGGACGGGGGCAAATATATGGCGCACACCACGTCCCCGTCTCGTCCGAGGTTTTTTCCCGTTACGTCACGTATACAGCGACCTTAAAAGTAATAAAGTTTTACCAGTGTTGTAACTAACAAGAGAATGAAAGTTTTTTACAAACCTACAATTGAGATGATCGATCATTCAACACCTTCGTTTTAATTGTACAGTTAACGGCACGTCAGAATGTACGCATGTTGACCTTGAGAGCGTCTTTATGCCGTACGTAATAAGAGCTGTTTTCGTAGTTTTAACTTGCCGTGCTGTCGTACATGTTGATGTTGAATCCTCATAAATATAATAATCTTGGCATTAATAATGTCCCGGTTGTGTTGACACGCGCGAGGGCCGGGGGTCCGCCTTCACTATAATCAGGGCCCTGATTCACAAACGTCCGAAACTTTCCGTATCTGTTGCTATCCTTTCCATATATGTATTTGCTCTATGGTTTCCGTATTCGAAATGTCAATTTTCTTCCCGGCTAAATGTGCAGGTTTCATCACGATCTTTTCCCTCACCGTAAGAACTAGTTTTTTTTCTGTTTTTGTAAAGTTTGTTTATGCTATAAATACGTCCTTTTGAACAGATGCTCCTCAGTTAGTGTTCAACTAATGAACATAACCCAGTATTCTCGCATACGAGACGGACTCCTTAACCATTAGGCCACCGATATAATCCTCATAACTTTTTGAAAATATTCTTACTTGTAAATAATTAATTGTATATAAGAAGGTATTTTTAATCCCTTTTTATAGATGTTACTGTTCATTATATCTAGTGTGTCAATGAAATTGCTTGCTATGCTATTTAGACAGGTGATTCATTTTAAAATAAATAGGTACATTAGGAACTCAAACAATATTTTAACATTTTAACTTAATACATTGGCAGGTATTGAATTTGATTACTTACTTAATTTTTTAAGCACAACGGGATAGTGCTTGGCCTTCACCTCGCTTGATGTTAAGTGACGATAGGTGGAAGTGCACTACACCCGGTATCCTCATCACTGAGGAATGAAAAACCATCATAACCATGTCTGGAAATCACTGCCATTTGCTTGCAATATTTATCCTTCATTGCTATGGTACGCTATTTCATAAGTATATTATATGTACAGACGACGGCACATCAGGCGTTATAATTATGTTGGCAATTTGGCATTGAGACCGTATTTATGCTGTCCGTAAAAAAGCTGTTTTCACAATTAAACTGTTTAACTTGATGTGCTGTCGTGTCGTGTGTACAATACAACAAATATGCCATACCGTACTTGCGTAAGCCTTAATTTGCATAATCAAGATTTTTTTACCGAGAGCAAGGGAAAAGCTCACAATATTAAAAGGTTTAACGTAATACCACAGAATACATTTATATGTATCTTTTACTTACTAACCCATGGATCTTTGTTGCCTGCAATAAATGAATTTGATTGATTGCTAGTATGTAGTAAAAAAGTTTAGTTACTCATACCGGGTGTAACAAGACCCTCAACGAAGCCGAGGTCTACGTATACTCCCCATCATCAGGACCATTTCTGTTCAAAATTATTGCTGGGAAACGATTTTAATTTTTGGTGTTAAAAAAGCATTGCATACATTATAACACGCAATGTAACGCGTACAAAAGACCGCGCCTGCGAGTGAATGATACACAGCTGCGTGCGGCCGAGTTGAAAGGCAACGTTTATGTGCGTGCTCATGAAATACATTGAGTGATGAAGCCATTGTTTGTTACGAAATACATAAAATTTTGATAATGTTTATGAAGACAAAAATTAGGAAATAACGAATAAAAAAAGATTTCATAAAAAAATGTTTTTTTTTTACTTTGACCTTCAATAACTCCGTAGCTATGGTTTCCCAGATATAGTCTAAAAGACAAAAATGATCCTGATGATGGGCGGAATGCGTGGATTTCGGCTTCGTTGAGTGTCTTGTTACACCCGTTATATTCTGTGGTATTTCTTACAAAAAAACTAACTTAAGTTCATGCCTCGAGTACTTAAAATTAAAAACTTTAGCACTTTAGGTACAGCCACCTATCTCGAATTATTTATTAACGCTAGGAAGCAGGCAACACATTCCATTATCAATTTACAGTATTAGGTTTATGCATTTTACTACATACAACATTATCTGTTTCTGCACAATTTCAAAATCCATCTATGTCAGAAAAATATAAAATTTCACCATCACTTTTTAATATAAAAGCGTCCAATGAGATCCACATTATTCCCCATGTATGTAGGGTAACACTCTTTGTACATTAGTGTATGTGGGAAATTGATAAATTGAACCTTCATTGTAAGTAACTATAAGTTATACCTATTAACTTAATTCTACTTAATTCTATGTTGTGCGTGATTAGTATGCGTAATTTTACAATGTGTGATGATTAGAATTAATGTGCCGAAGTTTTCTGCTGATTTAATGATCACCTGAGTGAGGTGAGACAACGCAGCTTATGTAATTGTGATAATAAGGTAACTCGAATATAATGGCAGTTATGCCACACAGTCAGGGAAAATATTAGGTAGGTACCTACTCTTAATATACAATATGGGTAGTATTTAACAGAGTGATAATTGCCGATAATAAATTCAAATTAAAGGTATCATAAATACTGAATTGGGTACTGAAATACATACTGAGTGGGCGACATACTCAGGGCTACAAATATTGAAAATGGGCGACTTTAAAATGAATGAGATTTGATTAATAATAACTAGTTATTCAGTACGATCAGTACCTAGGTACAAAAAATTATTAAGCGATTTATTTTCTATTTTAGTGACAAGACAACTTAACGCCCAGATTATATATATTTTGCATAGATTTTATTTCAAAAGTGCTATTTATATCCTAATCGCAGCTTACAGAAATTCAAAAACGTATTTTTTGAAACACAAAAAAAAAATACTTGTTATAATAATAGCCCGCTCAGTATTTTAACACGTTTTTATTATTGTTCGTCCGCTTATTATTTTATTTGGACACTTGGAATTTTCATTGTTTTCCCACTTATAGGGAATGCAAATCCGTATATGTTTCAAAATCCGGATTTTTAAGAGCGGATATTTCGTCAAATCCGGATTATCCGGATATTACGGATTTTTTATAAAAATATTTTCTTTTTTATAAAAATACATCATTTCTGTCCATAGTTCACTAATGTGAAAATATCGAACGGTAAAAAAAACGCTTATGAGAACACACAGTAGAGAAGTCATATTATGTTCTATTCCGAGGCGTTAGAAACATCGCGCGATAAAACGTCGAAAAAGCGCTAGTGCGAACGATTTCTAACGTTAATAAAATAATGATTGATTACAAACTCTAAAGAATAAAACTAAAAACTCTTTATAAAATTAAAACAAAAGCACCTACAAAAAAAAGAAATATATGGTCCTTCTTAAATAGTGCACAAAATTTTAAGGGCTCAATGTACTCATGCATACAAACAACTTTTACTATGGTGCCAATATTGAAATCGCAAAAAAAATCAGCTATCCCATACATTTTGATCTATTCGATTTAAAATTTTCTATGGAACAACTGATTTTTTTTTCTCGATTTCAATGTTGGTACCATAGTAAAAGTTGTTTGTATTTACAGATAAATATTTACAAAAGAATTTATTTTATACTTTTTAGTCTGGTTTTACTTTTCGGTTTTAATGTTTTTAGTCCGATTTATATAAATTTTAGTCCATTTTAAAAACGTGTATTTAAAAAAGTTTTTTTTTCAGTAAATTATTTTTTTATTATTTTTAGTTAACGAGCTAAGATTAAAAATATACCATCTCCTATCGGAGCACTCGTCAAGCGACGATTCAAACGAGCTCTAACTCGATGGGGTAGAGCGTGGTTTTATTAAAAGAGCTCCTGTGTCCTTCTTTCGGCTCCATCATCAGATCCTGGAATCTATTTCCCAACAAAGTACTAGTCAAGGCAATTCAAACGAGCCCAAATGATGGAGTTGCATGGTTTCAATATTGAGTTCCTATGGCATGGCTTTCCAGCTTCATCATCAGAGATCAGACCCTGGACCTCGTCTCCTATCAGAGTACTCGACAAGACGATTCTAACGAGTCCAAACACGATGGGGGTTTTATCATAGAGTTCCTGTGGCCTTCTTCCGACTCCATCATTAGATCAGCTTAATGACACCATAATGTTGCATATTGCAGTTTTGACCTATGTTAAAAGTTTCAAGTCTCTAGCTCATCGGAAAGCTAGTATAAAACGTTCGCAAACTTTGTGGACAAACAAACAAGAAAGCAACCTAATAAAAACGTGTTAAAATAGCAACCACCAAGCTAATGCGAGAAACGATGTGTTCCACTTATAGCAACTGAGTGAATAGCAATTGGGCGAATAACAAACAATCGATTGCTCTATGTGGAATACTTCCAAGAAACTTGCTCGTTTTAATTTTTTGTAAGAATTTCATATTATTCGAAAAATCCGAATTTGATTTACAAATCCGGATTTAGAAGTCTAGTAAAAATGTGCGGATATCCGGATTTTTCGGATTACGGATTATCCGGATTGCATTCTCCCACTTATAGCAGCTCGTTTTACTGACCGAAAATGGCGCCCTCAGCGATTTTTCGCAGTCACATCACATTATGGTAATTATATTTAAGTATTATAATACCTATTTATAATAATATTGTAGTTCGTTTTTGTTATCGACTGATATTAAAGGTTATATTCACGTTAAATTATAAATAAAACGCATATATTATATTTTTTATTGATGTTACCATAGCCAAATAATTTATCGATTTTACGCTTAGATTATATTAGCCTCAATGATGTTGTTGTTGTTTTTGTATTGTGGTTACTATAAATATATTTTATGTGTACAATGCATTAGTATTTATTATTATATGAAGCTTTCTTATCCTTCCTAAGCAGAACAAAACAGCTATTTGGGTATTCTGCGGGTGTAAGTTTATGTACTAAAGGCCTTCCTAGGGAGAAACCTTTGCTGCCCCCTAGCATGTTCATCATTGAAACGCGATATGATATAGCGATAAAAGACAATGGATTTTGGCAGGTGGGTGTCGATAAAACGCTATATAAGGAACTCGATATAAGTGTTTCGTCGGCCATGCTAGGATGGATTTCATATCGCGTTTTTGCCTGCGAACATAATTATGCTTAGTGCATGCGAATTATGAAGGTACTATGTCAATGTTTGAAAGACGCCACAATGTGATTAATTTAGCAATGTACACACGACGGCACCTCAGACTACACCTGACCCACGTAATAAAAACTGTTTAACCTGACACGTCGTGTCGTGTGTACAATAGAAGTGTCCACTATAGAGCGCTTGCGGAACGACTTATTTTAATTTGTAAAATTTTCTCTATGCTATAAATTCTCAAGTGAAGTTGCAGCAAGGGGCTTACCATCAGCAAATAAGAAACCGTTCAGTTCAAAAGCAGGCTTAAACAGGACTGCTTAAGGTCTGCTTTCATACTAACCGTTGAAGTTATAGTACGAAAAAGTAAGGCAGTTCAATATCAGCCCTGCTTTATGAGCTCATAGTAAGGCCCCAGATCACTGTTCATAGTCAATTAATTCAAATTGTACACAGATACCTACTGCCGTGCGAACACTGGGTGCGATCTTTATCTTTACGCACCGCACTGTCATCACATCACACCCATTCCCGCTTTCTGTCTGTTGATAAAGTTCATTCTCTGACAGTTTCTTTGGAATTAGTATGGATCTACTCTACGTATAATAAAATAATACATGGCGTAGGTTAGTTAGTAGGTAGGTACATACACGCGAGGTTAGCTTATTATGTTATAATAATACGATTCAATCTTATTGGCCGCCACTGTGAAGTTTGCCACCAAGCGCGTAGCCGTGCCCAACCACACGTTTCTCTCACACACATCGAATTTATGTTCTGCGCATCGTCTCGCGCGATGTTCACAGAAGTCGTAAAGATTGACTCAGGCTCTACAGCGTTTTGTAGTGTTCTACCAATGAAACAATTTTCCCAAAGAAACGTGAATCGATAAACGACAAAAAAATACTTTCCTATAGGTACTAATACAATACCTACAATGTTTTAGCTGCCTAGTTAGTATAGGAGGACCAACATTTTTTGTCGTTTTTCGATCCATGTTTCTATGGCAAAAATATTTAGTTTCATTGGTAGAACACTCCCCAAGGGGGACTAACACGACTACAAAATGACGCCCGGTACCAGTAGTGAAGTGACTAGTGAGCTAAACAAAATAGCACCATCATCAATGAGAGCTTTTGGTAGTAAATCTCCTGAACTTAGTTTTTTCATTAAAAGGATTAGAAAGTGAACAATAAAAACAAAATATTTAAAATAAGATAAGACTATATTTAATTCAAATATTAAAATATTATAAAAATAGCATTTTCTTAAATCAATGGACGGCACAAAAAGACGATGTGTATCACAACAAACACTCAAACAACACTTAGTTTTTTTTACCATAACAGAATGAACCGGCAACTATGATAAAGGTGCGGGCACATTTGTCTGACGCCACGCGTTAACACGCCGTCAATGACATCGGTTTTTTATTAACCTTCATCAAAAGGGTCTCAATTCGATTGTATACCTTTTTTATCGTTGTTCGCGCGTATCTTCGACATTTATGGACCGATTTTAATGATTCTTTTTTTGTTCGATTGAGTTTTGCATAATAAGTTGTCAATAGCACTTTGATTATTAAATAGTAATTTGATGATTTATTGTACATTTTCTAAAGCACTAGACAGTGTATGTTTATGTTAGTACTTACTTACTTCCATAACACTAAACTATGTGTAATTTTATATACTTTATGGATCTATAGGTCTATAAGAAACTCATATTTTTTGTATGCAATACCAATGTATAAGACTGTTTGTATCCTAAATAAAATAAAATAAAAAATAAAATAAAAAATAAATAAAATAAAATAAAAAATAAATAAAATAAAATAAAAAAGGAAGTTGTACTCCAGCCAGCCACACCCGACTTCAATAGACGTGTTTTATTATAACACTGATAGTGCGTTCTAATGATTTGTATATTATTTCTTGCTTTTTAGAGGCAGGTTTTTTGAAGTCGGTTTTTTTGTTTTTCATAGTAAATGTTTGCACTAGGATCACACTTATCTTATAACACGTCCATACAAATACGGCGTGTTAACATGTGCCCGCACCTTTATGCCAAGTGAACGATCATCATCCATACTTAATAATAATAAATAGGAAACTAAGGCCTGTATTTATGAACCACTCTCAACTTTGTGAGCCATTTTAAAATCATACCTGAGATACTGTTCCTATAAGAAGAGCATCTCAAGTATTTGTTTTAAATTTCCATGGTTATTGACGTTATTAGTATAAACTATGTCGGGATTTACACCACGTAAGTACCTGTTTATTTTTGAGGCTCCAATATTTCGGCGCAGTTGCATGCGCCATGGTCACGTCACGTAAAACTGGAGAGAAATATCGAAGCCTTAAAAATTAAGAGGTAGGTGTAAATCCCGACATAGTTTATTCTAATAATCTCAATCAAAATAGCTTTCAACGTTGAGAGCGGTTTATAAATACGAGTCAGTCTATTTGTATGTTAGTTCTAATAGGTAGGTACACAAAATTACTGGTGAAAAATAATATTAAAAATACAATCGCGAATGAAGTTCCGGCTCAATCTGTTACATAACATACCTACTACATTACTTACTTACATAATACTTAATGTTATATTAAAAAGTGTATAATTATAATATACAGTAAATCGGTGGACTTGTATACTTTTTGTATAGGTATAATGTAAATTGTAATACCTTAAAACTAGTCATCATCATCAGCCTATCATCGTCCACTGCTGAACATAGGCACTATTAAAACTAGTAAATTGTAATAATAGTACGGTCAACAGCACATCAATTATAACCCCCCCTAGCATGACCACCTAACACGATATATATTATCGCGTCATATAACGTTTTATCGAACCTCAACTGTCAAAATTTATTGACAGGTAAAACGTATACAGGGGTGTATTTGTAACCACTCTCCAAATTTTAAGGATGTGTTCAGTCCATGAAACTGAACAACTTTCTCTATGAAACATGTGTCGAAATACGCCAAAAAAATTTGGTCATTCCATACTAAACTGATCACGTGATCTCTTTGATTTGTATGAAAAGTCTTTTTTTTACATATTTGACCCTATGTTTCATGGAGAAAGTTGTTCAGTTTCATGGACTGAACACATCCTTAAAATTTGGAGAGTGGATACAAATACACCTTGTATATCACATCGCGTTTTGGTGGTCATGCTAGGGGGGCTGTATTTTCTCAGTTGATTTTAAACCTTAGCTAGTTGTATGTTAAGTTCAAAATTGTCTGGGAGAATATTACGTGTAGTGCTAACCCAATGCGTGTTTTCCGTACATTGAACACATCATAATAAAGTGACTCAGTCTTAAACTTAATTCTACATTGTTCGTTGTGCTTGTTACACAATATATGACTGGAATTTCTAAAACTAGTAATCCAATATTATTTTAATACTGGTAATATTAGGACAGTGAAATAAAATCTACCGCCTTTACCCTAAAAAATATAGTGAATATGAATATTAAAAATTCTATACTAATTTATTTAATTCTATATTAGGGATAAATTAACACTTATTCAGCCCGATTCTTATTCTTGCATCTGTCCTAAAACTGTTGTTTTCTATGCAATATGCATTGTTTTCTGTTCTGTGAATCGTTTCGCGCGATTTTCCTAGTGTCCTACATCTTGGCATGGACCACTTTGAAAACCGCAATTCTGACTACATGGAAAATTTCTCCCCAATTAGTCCCAACTAGTCCTACTTTTTCGGAATTAGTCCCAAAAAGGACTGAAAGATATAAGCGATTTAAATGGTCCATGCCAAAGCAAACCTTCATTTTGGCAGGGACAGGCTATATCTAGTGAACCTAAACACCTAGCCAGGATCTGATTATTCAAAAAAAATCTCCCTTTTTTATGGATCCCGCAATGCCTAGAATAAAAAGGAAATGAAGCGCCGTTCAAAAAATATAAAGGAATGATTTGGTCCCTGCCAAAATCAACCTACATCTTGGCGAGGACTTTTGAACCAGGTCACCTAGAGAAAATCTGATTATTGGAAACGAATCGTGTAAATTACTCCCAATTAGTCCTAAAGCCACAAAATTAGTCCCCCTTTAGTTTAGGAGATAATCGGAATTAAAGTTTGGTTTTTATAGTACAGGAGCCGACTTCCTATTTAGTGACGATGTTTGTAACTTGTTTTATTTTTGCGTGTTTGTGTTAAAATAATGAAGTGTTATTAACGTATAATGTAAAACAAAAGTATAACGTAAAGTAATACGTAACTTTTATGCATTTTCGAAACTCAAAACCTTAATTTTTAAGTCATAAAATAAAAATTATTTCTTAGAGGTATTTTGATCCCCGACTCCTGGACTATATCAAAAACATGTACAGTCGCGTACAAAATAATTTCAAAAAAGTATGAAATGATCATGTATAAAATTGAATTTTAAAGTTATATTGCTTTTCTTTCGAAACTATTCATATTTGGAGTAGAGTGATTTTCTTCCTTCAATGGGTTCACTTGAAACTTTATACCTATACAGGGTTATTTGTAATTAATTTAAAACCTCTCTTGGGGCTGATCACACTATCAAACTGTACAACTTTCATTATAGGACCAACCTTGAAATCGAAAAAAAAATCAGCTGTTTCATACATTTCGATGGAGTACCTACTTATGTATGGAACAGGTGTTTTTTTTTCTAGTTTGACAAGAAAATAACAACTCAATGTTAAAAAAATAAAAAAATACAAGATGGCGGCCAACTTTTTTGTTTGTAGGCCGATTTCGATGAAACTCGGTTTTTGCTACTATTTTGACAAGAATACAGCAATGCAATGTTAAAAATATAAAAAATCCAAGATGGCGGCCAACTTTTTTGTTTGTAGGCCGATTTCGATGAAACTCGGTTTTTGCTACTATTTTGACAAGAATACAGCAATGCAATGTTAAAAATATAAAAAATCCAAGATGGCGGCCAACTTTTTTGTTTGTAGGCCGATTTCGATGAAACTCGGTTTTTGCTACTATTTTGACAAGAATACAGCAATGCAATTTTAAAAATATAAAAATCCAAGATGGCGGCCAACTTTTTTGTTTGTAGGCCGATTTCGATGAAACTCGGTTTTTGCTACTATTTTGACAAGAATACAGCAATGCAATTTTAAAAATATAAAAAATCCAAGATGGCGGCCAACTTTTTTGTTTGTAGGCCGATTTCGATGAAACTCGGTTTTTGCTACTATTTTGACAAGATTACAGCAATGCAATGTTAAAAATATAAAAATCCAAGATGGCGGCCAACTTTTTTGTTTGTAGGCCGATTTCGATGAAACTCGGTTTTTGCTACTATTTTGACAAGAATACAGCAATGCAATTTTAAAAATATAAAAAATCCAAGATGGCGGCCAACTTTTTGTTTATGGGCCGATTTCGATGAAACTCGGTTTTTGCTACTATTTTGACTAGAAAACAGCAACGCAATGTTAAAAATATAAAAATCTAAGATGGCGGCCAACTTTTTTGTTTGTAGGCCGATTTCGATGAAACACGGTTTTTGGTACTATTTTAACAAGAAAACAGCAACGCAATTTAAAAAATCCAAGATGGCGGCTAACTTTATTGTTTGTGGACCGATTTTGATGAATCTCGGTTTCAGGTACTATTTTGACTAGAAAATAATAATGAAATATTAAAAAATAAAAAGCCAAGATGGCGTCTTACTTTTTTGTTTGTGAGCCGATTGATTAAACCATTTCCGCATAAAAATCAGCTGTTTCATTTTGACAGAGTAAGGTATTGGACTTTTATGTATTTGTCCATCATTATGTATTTAATTGTACTTAAAAAAAAACCTTAAAAAGCTTTTGTATGGAACAGCTGTTTTTTTTTCACCGTAGAAGTCTCATAGTGAAAGTGGTTGAGAAAGATGGTTCGAAACCAGCGGCTTCAAAACCAATAAAAATTCAGTTCGTATAAGTTTTTTCATTATAATTAGAAATACACTAATTAAAATGACACTTTTTGATAAGATGACGTTTTTTTATAATAATTGTACATTTACAGATACTTGTCACCAAAGTGTAAAAACGTGTGATTTACCTTTTTTATTACTTTTTAAATTTGAGCTTTGTGCATTCACAATGCTATTTTTATACAGTACTAAATAATATACTAGAAAAAATACGACTCGCATTAGATCAATACTTTTTTTTCTAGTATATTATTTAGTATTGTATTAAAATAGCATTGTGAATGCAAAAATCTCAAATTTAAAAATTATATAGTTAGCTATTTCATCTTAATGATCTTGATTCTAAAACCACTCTAAAATAAAAATAAATAAACCGACCAAATAACCAAAGAACGAAATAAAAATACACCTGCCAAGTGCCAATTCAGTGTTGCCGTTTTCCCGTAAAATGTTGTCATAGACGAAAGTTGAAAATTAAACCTAATTTAAAAAAAAAATGCAAAATGCCAAGTTCACATACATGTAAAATGGGGTGAAAAAAAGCTAAATTTGAATAAACAAAATAGCAACACTGCCTTTCATGCCTATAGTGCTGACAACTGTACTTTTTGGTACGTTCTGGCAACACTGTTGACAATCGTGTCGTGTCGTGTCATTGTTTGTTCGTAGGAAAACGCCCTTACAATCCCTCCCTCTTAGCCTAGCATGACCACCGAAACGTGATATGGTACCTAGTGATTTATCACGTTTAACTGGAGGGAGGAAGGGCTGCCCCCCTAGCATGACCGACAATACACGATATATATCGTTTTGTCGACACTCGACTGTCAAATTCCATTGTTTTATGGCAGTTAAACGTGATTAAGCTCTATATCATATTATCGCGTTTCGATGGTCATGCTAGGGGGGCATGAGCATATTACACTATCATATATTATTTATCGGATGCTATCTCCGACGAAGATAGTAAACATATATCTCGGATGATATATACATGATAGTGTAATATGGGCCTAAAACTTTATTCCGTTCCGCAATGCGCAGTGTTCCGATTGTTAAAACTTATGTTCACAGATACTGTTTGTGCATTCCTCAATTTACGAAAGTTCGTGCTTAATGTTTTACAATCGGAACACTGCGCATTACGGAACGGAATAGTTTTATGTAATTAATTTTTACTGTACGCTTTTTGAAGAAGACAGGGGCAGGGTTCAGGATCCGTCGGTGTGGTCGGAAAGAAAACACTCGTAGAACAATTGAACTAACTATATTTACACAAAGAATCTTAAACAACTTAGGCAACTAGCTGATATACTATTGACTGATACAAGACTAAAACAAGACTGACTAAAACAAGACTGACTCTGCGTCGAACGCGTGCGGCTTTTATACCCACTCGCTGGGGGCGCGGAACAATACAGATTCGCGAAAGATCGACGCTAGAACCTTCCCGTTGACTCGCGGGCGGCCGAGACTCTCGTTGCGACTCGTAAACAAAGCTATACTTAACGATTTTAAACCTTATTCCTATAGTACTAAGTTACAATATTGTCTGTCTATTATACTGTCCAGAAAAAGTCACACACACACAATAGTCTTACAAAACACAAAGCTATTGTCTTCTGCTATTGTTATTGCGTTCTGCCGTTAACATTCCACCCCCTTGTTGAGGGTATCACTCAACACTCATTAGTAGGCAGAACGATCACTTTCACTGCAGGCCGGCGAAGAATTCCACGAGTCGTTCGCACATCTACAACACGTACTTGTCCATCGGCTCCAGGGTACACTTGGACTATTTCACCTCGTGGCCACACGTTTCTGGGCAAGGTGGAGTCCGCGATGATCACTAGATCGCCGACCTTCAATGGAGTGACCTCTTGCGTCCATTTCGCGCGTCGTTGCAGTGTGGGCAGATATTCAGTCACCCACCGACGCCAAAACATGCTGGCTAGCGCTTGTACTACACGCCATTGCTTCTTCGTGCACAAATCGTCCTTCGTGAAGTCCCCGAGGCGCGTCGTTGCCGATGCGGTGCCCAGTAACAGATGATTGGGTGTCAAGGCGACTGGATCATTGGGGTCGACCGATACGTGTGTCAGTGGTCGGCTGTTAATGGTCGACTCAACTTCGGCCAGTAACGTCTGTAGGACCTCTTCCTTGGGTGCTCTCGATTTCAAAGTCACCCTTAGCGCTGTTTTCGTGGAGCGAACGAGTCTTTCCCAGCAGCCTCCCATATGTGGGGTCACAGGAGAGTTGAAGACCCACTTTATCCCAAGTGTGGTGGCTGCCTCTTCTAGCCGATGTAGGTCCATTTTCTGCCAGGCTTCTCTCATTTCCTTGTCGGCTCCAATGAAATTTGTGCCTCTGTCGCTGTATATCACAGAAGGCTGTCCGCGGCGTGCGATGAATCTTCTAAGGGCCATTATAGCCGAGTCCGCATTTAATGATGCGGCCATTTCCAAGTGTATTGCTCTGGAGGTCATACATGTGAGCACTATTCCCCAGCGCTTTTCATGTCGTCTTCCTATTGTCACCTCCATCGGTCCGAAGTAGTCGATTCCACAATGTGTGAATGCTCGCCGGTGGTGGGCTAACCGGGCTGGTGGTAAGTCCCCCATCTTTGGTGGTGTCGGGAGTGTCCTTCTCACAACGCATAATGGACACGTCCTAGCGGCTTTCTTCACTGCGGGTCTCAGTCTTGTCACCCAGTACTTCTCACGCAGAAGATTTACTACGGCTTCGTTGTTGGCGTGATGAGACATTCGATGATAATGTAGCACCAATAGCTGAGTGATGTGCTCCTTGTCATCGAGTATGATGGGATGTCGTTCATCGAATGGTCGGTCAACTACTTGTATCCGACCTCGTACACGGAGTAGACCATCTTCCATCAACATCGGGTCTAGATGACGAAGGCGACTCTGGCGAGGTAGTTCACTTCCAGTCTTTAATTTACGTATTTCAGTTGAAAAAGCTGTCTCTTGTGACTGCTTCAACAGGATATCTTCTGCTCTTCTAATCAAGTCTGCGGTGACGGCGGGTGCGACTTTGTCTTTCAGGCGGCGTACGAATGCCAACACCCGAGCAGTAGTTCTTACTGCTCTTATCCATGTGGAAAACCTCTTTGTATCGATGAGAGGTTGCTGGGCCTCGGTGATGACGTGTACCAAGGCTGAGCGTAGTTCACCAGCTGCTTCTTCAGTAGCAGCTGAGTGTTCTTCCTTGGGCCAATGTTCTTCATCTTCACGAAGAAAGGCAGGTCCAGAAAACCAAATCGATTTCTCAAAAGTCCATCCTTTTCTCGTGGCTTCGTCGGCTGGATTGTCATTGGTAGGTATCCATTTCCATTGACTGATCTCTGACTTCTCGTCGATCTCGGCCAGTCGGTGTGCGACGAAGGGTTTGTAGTCTCGCGGGTCTGATCTGATCCACTGTAGCACCGTCTTCGAGTCCGTCCACAGTACTCTTCGTCTTATCTCGAAGCAGTGTTCATCTTCCACAGTCTTTGCAAGTCTGCATGCAAGTACAGCAGCTTGCAGCTCTAAGCGTGGCATTGATACTATTTTAAGCGGCGTCACTTTGGCTTTGGCAGATATTAATGCCACGTTACGATTTTCATCCACGAAATATGCGACAGCTGAGTAAGCCTGTTCGCTGGCATCTCCGAAGACATGTAGATCTACTGTCGCTGACCGTAATCCATACCATCGTGGTATCGTCATTTCTGTGAGTATACGGAGACTCTGGAGCCATATTTTCCACTCTTGATAGCAGTCTTCCGTGATCTTATCATCCCATTTTATTTCAGTTTTCCATATTTTTTGCATCAGGATTCTTGACCCGATAGTGACAGGGCATATGAGTCCTAGAGGGTCGAATAAGCTCATTATAAATCGTAAGAATTCCCTCTTGGTAGGGACTTCATGTCCAGTCGCAACATCTTCACTTATTTTCTTGAAGGATACGTCAAAACTCAAGGTATCCTCATTGGTATTCCACATTAGGCCTAGGGTGCGTTCAACCTCTCCGCCTAACTTAGATAGGCTTACACTTTGTGGTGCAACGTAAGGCAGTTTCTCTCGTACATCAGGATCATTCGTTGCCCACCCCCTGATATGAAAATGACCACTTCGATGGATTTCAGTTATTTCTTCGATCATCTTGATAGCAGTATCCACATTTTCCATGCTGTCAATATAGTCATCCATATAGTGCCTCTTCTGTATGGCGGCGACAGCTTCGGGATGATCGTCTTTAAAGCGTTCGGCGTTCTTATTCAAAACGTATATCGCAGAAGTAGGTGACGAAGCAGCTCCAAATATCATAGTTTTCATCACGTAGACATCAGGTTCACGGGCGCGATCAGCGCCTCTCCACAGGAATAACTGAGCGCCCTGATCTTTCTCGGCGATCTTCACCCTCAAGAACATGTCTTCAATGTCAGCTGTCAGTGCTATCGACTTTGATCGAAACTTGAATAGCACTCCCAGAAGTGAATTAAGGAGGTCAGGCCCACTTAGCAGATTGTCATTAAGTGATGTGCCTCGGTACGTAGCAGCGGCGTCAAAGACGAGTCGGAGCTTTCCGGGTTTGTTCACGTTCGTGACGCCAAAGTGAGGGAGATACCAAGAGTGAGGTGACAGGATTGGCTTTTCCACTTTCTGCGCATACCCTCGCTCTAGCAGCCTCTTGATCTGTGCAGTATAGGCAGCTGCGTATCCAGGGTCACGATCCATCTTTCTTTCTATCCCTCGCAGTCTCTTCTCGGCGTCACGATAGTTGTCCGGTAGTTGTATGTCTTCCTTTTTCCACAGGAGTCCGACTTCCCATCCGTCATCCGTGAGACGCGCGGTGTTGTTTAATATCGCCTCTGCTCTCACTTCTTCGTATTTCACTCTTTTCTGCGCTGTTATTCCGATGTTGTCGAGCTCGAACTGTTTCTTCACCAAGTCGTTAAGGTCTATCATACAATTTACAGTTGCGGAGTCGCAGAACCTTTCACTCACGGGACCGTGCAGCACCCAGCCTAGCTTCGTTAGTGAGGCTACTGGTCTTCCTGATTTTCCGCGTTTAATGTCTCCGCCGACGATCAACTCCCAGTTGTCCTGGCCTATCAGTAGTAGTGGCACGGCATCTGTCATGTGCACACTATCTAAACTCTTCAAATGATCACACTGGTCCACTATCTCACGTGGCACTGTTTGCGCAGGTAGCTTAATGTCCTTGATCGTGCGCATTTTCACCTTATGAGATTCACCATTCGGTCCACACAGCGTCACGGTTACAAATCGTGAGGTATCGTCCATGATTGAATGTCCACCGGCACTAATAATCTGTAGCGGTGACTTCGGCCCCCGTAGATTTGTCGCTACCGTACTGTCAATAAGCGACACTGTTGCACCATCGTCCAACAAGGCGTACGTATCATGCGTAACATCCCCGTTTTGTACTTTCACAGGAATTACTTTCAACAACGATTTCACACGGCGATCTCCAAGGTTCGTCACTCTCTCAGTTTGAGTGTCACTGATGGCTTTACTCTCGGTTTCGCTGTTCTCTTCTTTCACAGCGTGCAGCAGCGTGTGATGATTAAAGTCACATCTTCCACAACGCTTGGCTCGGCACGTAAATCGGCTGTGGTTGCTTCCCAGACATTTAAAGCACAGCTTCTTATTTTTTACAAGGTCCCATCGGTTGTTCACATCCAACGCCCGGAACTTGTCACATGTCGAGAGTCTGTGTTCATTTTCACACATGCTACATTTATTTACACTGGCCTCGTGCACTTTCATAACTTTGTGCACATTCCTCACTGGGCGCACACTCGTTGGTTGTGGCTTCGCAATTGGCTTCTGCTGGACTCCACTCCCGAAGATATCAGCTGGAACCAGGTAGGCAGCGGTGTCGGCCAACTCCTCCAGGAAGTCTACTAACACTGTCAGCGTAGGCGATATGCGTAGATCCGTGCCCCCCATGATGGCTGTCTGTCTTGCGAACTTGCTATATTCTGTCCGCTGTGACGGCGTAAGCTTTTCTAGTAGCTCCCGTACCAGTTGAGGATTGTTGATGTACCCGTCGGCTTTGATGTTGTTCAGCGTCGAGATGCACGATCGCACTGTAGCACTGAACATTCGTAGTCCATCGCTGTCATTGTCAGTCATTTTCGGTAGCGTTCGTATCTTCTGTAGGGCACACTTCAACAGTAGGTTCGGGTCCCCATAAGTGCGTTCCAAGCTCTTCATAATTTCTTCCGGGTCAGAACTGGTACGTAGCAGATCTTCCACCATTAGCTTAGCCTTTCCATGAATGGCCATCTGCAGTCTCGTGATGTTCTCAGTGGCGCGGAATCCGTAGGTCTTCGTAGAGTCCTCATATCTCTTCTTAAAAAACAGCCACTCGGCAGGATCTCCATTAAAATGCGGCAGCTCGTAAAAGGCGCGCGGCATAGGGCGCGGCCTCGCCATTTCCTGTATCGCCGTTGCTAATTCTTCTATTGCTTTCCCAGGTATGCGGCGTTCCCGAGACGTTTCACGTTGCTTTTCTTCCATAGTACGTGGCGTCTTGTCTGCAGGTGCGAGGAAGGGCGACTTCTCAATCCACTCGTCGACACGTGTTATATCTTGCTCATGAACAACGTTCTCTTGTTCTTCAAGCTCTTCTTCCGCTTCCAATTCAGCTAGTTGCATAGCCTTCTTCTTTTCGGCCAATCGTTGCTGGGCTGCGCAGATCTCCAACTCCGTTTCATATTCGATGCGGCGTCGTGCTGCTTCTCGTTGAGCACGGCTTGACCGCGAGGACACAACACTCGGCGCTTTACAGGGCGCGCGCATAGTGCTGGCCACTGGGGTGGTACTCTCGGCCTCCGTTCCCGTCGTAAAATCCACGATTCTTCCTCTATCGCTGACCAGTGGTATGCTCTGATCCATTATACCACGGCGAGTCGACGTTAATGGCGATCTTACTGGGGGGATGGACGTCACGACGCCTGAATCCGCGACGCCAGTTGTCGCGGGCTCGTTTCGGGTCATCGCTGTCCCACGTAACCGCTGAGCCTCCATTTCACTGTGAGTTGCTCCTCGTTGCTTGCTCCTCGTAGAGTACGACATTTCCTTTCTTCAGTACTCCGTGGTCGAAAGTTCAATCTTCTTATTCCGACGTTTCTTCAGTCACCGACGATCCGGCTCGAAGGACCAAATTGAAGAAGACAGGGGCAGGGTTCAGGATCCGTCGGTGTGGTCGGAAAGAAAACACTCGTAGAACAATTGAACTAACTATATTTACACAAAGAATCTTAAACAACTTAGGCAACTAGCTGATATACTATTGACTGATACAAGACTAAAACAAGACTGACTAAAACAAGACTGACTCTGCGTCGAACGCGTGCGGCTTTTATACCCACTCGCTGGGGGCGCGGAACAATACAGATTCGCGAAAGATCGACGCTAGAACCTTCCCGTTGACTCGCGGGCGGCCGAGACTCTCGTTGCGACTCGTAAACAAAGCTATACTTAACGATTTTAAACCTTATTCCTATAGTACTAAGTTACAATATTGTCTGTCTATTATACTGTCCAGAAAAAGTCACACACACACAATAGTCTTACAAAACACAAAGCTATTGTCTTCTGCTATTGTTATTGCGTTCTGCCGTTAACACTTTTGGACATGACTGTACTTATATGAAAAAACGGAATTTCTCCTAAACTAAAGGGGGACTAATTTTGTGGCTTTAGGACTAATTGGGAGTAATTTACACGAATCGTTTCCAATAATCAGATTTTCTCTAGGTGACCTGGTTCAAAAGTCCTCGCCAAGATGTAGGTTGATTTTGGCAGGGACCAAATCATTCCTTTATATTTTTTGAACGGCGCTTCATTTCGTTTTGATTCTAGGTATTGCGGGATCCATAAAAAAGGGAGATTTTTTTTTAATAATCAGATCCTGGCTAGGTGTTTAGGTTCACTAGATATAGCCTGTCCCTGCCAAAATGAAGGTTTGCTTTGGCATGGACCATTTAAATCGCTTATATCTTTCAGTCCTTTTTGGGACTAATTCCGAAAAAGTAGGACTAGTTGGGACTAATTGGGGAGAAATTTTCCATGTAGTCAGAATTGCGGTTTTCAAAGTGGTCCATGCCAAGATGTAGGACACATTTTCCTAACCGCCTTCGATTACACACATCGTATATTTATTAATTATAAATATTATAATAGTTAGTATTCTTTGACCTAAGTATGTTTTATCATTAGTATGCGAACGACAGCATCGCGGCTGTGGAATGGAAGCAAAGATGGCACATAGTATAATGAAATGAGTCTTGCATATAGACATTCTATTCAATTATACTATGTGGCTGATAAATGTTTATTCGTTCAGTGAATTACGAATCGAGCCGAGTCTACAAATAACATACAAATGGCGCTTAATATTAAGAATCTTTCAAAAATACTTGAGTATAAATGCAATTTTATTAATGGTGCCGATTTTAAAAGTAAAAGAAAATACTTATTGAATTATCCGAGATGGATTTAGGTCCTCTTAAAAATACCACCGTTTTAACAATATGTTTACTTCCTCAACTATTCTTGATATGGATGCTTTATGCATTAGAATAAAATAGGAAGTACAGTTCTGTTCTGATTGTAGGCACAGCTTGGTAAATTAAATTACATTGCAATGCACATCACTCTATCTTATGTGACAATCCATACCTACTCTCTATAAAAATGTGACTACTTCCATTGTAACAACAAGAGTCCTGCAGAATAGGGATGTTGACTAATGAATAAAATAACGAAATACTAATAAAAATCGTAAACATATTAAACTTTTAGAGTAGCTTGTATACCTCTTGGTTTTATATATTGCATATTATTTGTTTTATGACCCTTCAAAGTTGGGTGGACAAGACCATTTAAAAAGTATAAAATTTATTAAAATAAATGATACCTTTAATTAGTCCGTAAAATGTATAGCAAATTTGTCGAAGAAACCATTTTGATAAACACAATATTTAATATAGCTGCTGAACAAATTTCCTATGCGTTGCATACAAACTAGCACGGCGTGACGTCATAACGTGCAAGCCATTAGTATGGAGCGTTTTTGATCGAGTCCATTTGTGTGCATTTCACACTGTGATATCTCGGGCAGTTTTCATGCTAGCGAATTAATTCTTTTACCAATGTTTCTTTTTTTGAGAGGTAATTTATGTAACATAAAATAAAAAAAATAGTCAACATCCCTATTATGATAGAAAATACCTATACGATTCTCGAATTGCTTTGCAATAAGGCCTTTTTTCCAATGACTAAAAAATAGCATCAATACCGCGTCTACGGGACCTCATTGGTGGCGCGGACTCTATCAAATGTGTGATCAATTACCACAGCACGTTAAAACATCCTTTTCCCTATACGCCCTTCGTGCAGTATACACGACCACCGCAATCCACAGCACAACCGCCACCCAAGACGATATGACAGCCAGCTGTAGAGACACGCCTGTGTTGATGATTTCGCCGCGGCGGCTGTTTGGCGACTCTTTTTGTAAGTAGTCCATGAAGTCGAAAATACTTTGACAACTCAGTCTGAAGTGTATTACTGATACATGGTCACAGGCACGGAGCTCCTAAAATAGTGATTAATATCCAAATATAGTATAATGTCTTGTCTTATGAAAAATTCAATCATCACTGCATTCTGGCACAGTCTGTTTGTAATGCCTAAGGCGATTAACACACTGACTGCACAGTAGTATGTTGCGAGAGTGGGCCAGCAGATTTTAACATTGTTTGCAAGTGTCTCGGTTTGTATAGAAAATATGCCTAATACAGTATGAGGCATACATCTTGACACTTTTTCAGCGAAGTGGGAATAAGTTCACACATGTCGTGTGCACTTGTGAACAACCAATAGCGCGCGCCCCTCTCCCGCCGCTCGCGTACCTCGTTTCTGCGCAATCCCCACCCGATTTCAAGATGTTTGCCGGGTACTATAGCACACACTAAAAACTATGCCGATTCTGACAATCTGCACAGTGGTATAAAAATGATGCACAGATCTGGGCTACTATTGTCTAATTTTAAAAATCTATCGCAATCGCTTTCATTTGACAGATGGATGTGACACATTGCTGCATTTCTTTGGTAAGTTTTTATTTGTGCCAAAAAGAAGCATCACTGTATCACATCCTGAAAGCGATTGCGATAGATTTTGAAATTAGACAATAGAAAGGCTGGGCCTCCGTCGCCGCACGCGTTATCTGCGGCGGGGCGCTTCGCCAGTGTGATAATCGCCTTTATCTACTAGATCCATATCCAGAACATTTCTGTTATTATGGATGGACACTTCAGAAACAACAAATATTATATTTCTCTACGTAGGAATGTATTCATGAATATATGGGTAACGTAACAATACATAATTCAATACTTACTCGGGCTATATACCCTCTGTATTGACTACATGTCTTCAAAAACCCATTAGTTATAATAGCTGCATGTATCAAATTGTAGATGCCAAATACAGCAGCAAGGCATGAAGTCGGAATCCAACAATATATTACAGCGTCATTACGGTTGCTTATCCTCGCTCGTGATGTAGCTACAATGGCTTCACCTTCACTGAAAAAAAAAACTTTTTTTTTAATAAAAAAAAAACAGCAAAGAGCGAGTTAAACTCGCCCATGAATGGACCCCCTAAACGATCAAAATTGCTTGTCAATCATTTACATTGCATTGCTTGTCAATCACATTTTGATCGTCTAGGAGCGATGCTTGACAAGCACCATAGAATAGATAGATTACCGTGGCCAATCAAAAGTAGGCCACGCCCCCAAATGGTAAATGCAATGTAAATGATTGACAAGAAATGCTTTATCGTCTAGGGGCTCCATTCGGGATCCATATCAAATATTAGATATTTATTTTATTCTGTTTTGTGTTTTATAGCGGCAACAGAAATATATCTGTGAAAATTTCAACTGTCTAGCTATTACAGTTCATGAGATACAGCCTGATGACAGACAGACGGACAGTGGAGTCTTAGTAATAGGGTTCCGTTTTTACTCTTTGGGTACGAATCCCTAAAAACTAAGAGTTGACCTACAAACTAGAAACCTGCAATAAAATTGTTTTAGTATCTGTAACAATTAAAGGTTGGGTTAAAATTCGGTATATGGACCGCCGAATTAAGGGGTGCGGGGGAGGGGAGAACCCCCCTGCGAAGGGGGGAGTTCGGAACCCTGTAGCTAAAAACTAAGAGTTAACCTACAAACTAGAAACCTGCAATAAAATTGTTTTAGTATCTGTAACAATTAAAGGTTGGGTTTAGGGCATGCATTCCGAGATTCCGGAATCTCGTAACTCCGGAATCTCGGAGAGATTTTATCCGATATTTCAATTCCGGAATTGAGAGACCCAATATCGTAATTCCGATATTGATAGATATCACTAAGTGACATTTTTATATTTGTTTTGCTTTGCGAACACACACATAAACACTCATCCTACACTGGCCCTCAATCATCCGCATCCCCGCACGTCAAATAGACAGACTTATTAGTACTTTGCTGCCAGATTAGGCTAATTGTTATGTCGCCCGCCAATTTGCCATTTCACGAATGGAGAAAATGTCAAATTTTTAATTTATGAAATGGAATATACAATACAGTTCAAATTGTATATTGACAGTACAAAAATACAAAAAATACAATTATTATCAAAATTGTAAGACTGTTTCTTAAATGTATTGCTTATCGAGAAGTAGGAAACAAAAAATATGATCTCGTTTCGTGCACGTGTTCTTTTATTTGAAATTAAGCTATAGAATAGAGGGTATCCCGAGAGTCATATTAAATGATTATTTTTAATAACATGTATTTCTTATTCGGGCTAGATTTTAAGCTAACCCGCAAGTATTGGAGTTATAAAAACAATATTGTGTTTTTATAACTTAGGTCACTACTAAATTAAAAGACTGATTAACGTAAGCGTAACATGATTCGTTTGATTCTCTGATTGATACTTAGTTGTTGATTTGATTTAAGTTTATTGTTTTGTTTTTTAATTGTTTAATTTGATCTCAGCTTTATTGCCAAATATGAATGTTTAATGTTTGTTTTTGTTTGTCTTAATTTTAGAGTCTTCAGATGATTAACAATATTGTGTTTTTTAATAAATTAAGCCTCCAGTAAAATAAAAGACTGATTAACGTAACATGACTTGTTTGATTATCTCATTGGATACGTAATTTTAACCGAGAAAAGAAAAATTAATAAAAAAATTTCAATACCGGAACTAGTACCGGAATTCCGATATTGGACTCCAATATCGAAACTCAGTTCCGGAATTGAGACCCTTCCGATATTGCATGCCCTAGTTGGGTTAATAGGTTAGAAAATTAAGGCGATCGCGAAGCGCAGCGACTAGTAGGTACATCTGGCGCTCGGCGGCCGCTGCCGCGGCACGCTTCGCTCGCGTTCGCGCGTTTAATAATTTGTTTTGTAAAAACTACAAAGCTCCGAAGTCTGAATTTTTGTGGAAAGTCTACTTAGGCTACGACCTGTCTGCCATAAAATTTGTGTCCTACATCTTGGCATAGACCACTTTGAAAACCGCAATTCTGACTAGCTACATGGAAAATGTCTCCCCAATTTATTAGTCTCAACTAGTCCCACTTTTTCGGAATTAGTCCCTTTTTGGGACTATAAAAGATATAAGCGATTTAAATGGTCCATGCCAAAGCAAACCTTCATTTTGGCAGGGACAGGCTATATCTGGTGAACCATAACACCTAGCCAGGATCTGATTATTAAAAAAAAATATTGATTGATTGATTGAAAATCAACCTACATCTTGGCGAGGACTTTTGAACCAGGTCACACCTAGAGAAAATCTGCTTATTGGAAACGATTCGTGTAAATTAGTCCCAATTGGTCCCAAAGCCACAAAACTAGTCCCCCTTTGGTTTAGGAGATAATCGGAATTAAAATTTGGTTTTTATAGTACAGGAGCTGACTTCCTATTTAGTGACGATGTTTGTAACTTGTTTTATTTTTATTGCGTGTTTGTGTTAGAATAATGAAGTGTTATTAACGTATAATGTAAAACAAAAGTATAACGTAAAGTAATACGTAACTTTTATGAATTTTCGAAACTCAAAACCTTAATTATAAAACCTTAACCTTAGTCATAAAATAAAATTGTTTCTTAGAGATATTTTGATCCTGGGGCTCCTGGACTATATCAAAAACGTGTACAGTCGCGTAGAAAATAATTTCAAAAGTATGTAATGTTCATGTATGAAAATTTAATTGTAAAGTTATATTGCTTTTCTTACGAAATTATTCATAATTGGAGTGGAGTGATTTTCTTCCTTCAATGGGTTCACTTCAAACTTTGTACCTATGCAGGGTTATTTGTAATTCATTTAAAACCTCTCGTGGGGTTGATCACACCGTCAAACTGAACAACTTTAATTATGGGACAAACCTTGAAATCGCGAAAAACAAACAGCTGTTTCATACATTTCGATGGAGTACGCATTGTACTTTTGTATGGAACAGTCGATTTTTTTTCGTGATTTCAAGGTTGGTCCCATAATGATAGTTTCTCAGTTTGATGGTCTGATAAACCCCACGTGATGTTTTTAATGAATTTAAAGTAACCCTGCATAGGTTTCTCTAGTGATGATAAGGTAAGAGTGCATTACAGGGTGTAACGGAAATGGTGCATTCCTCAATCTACGAAAGTTCATGTAAAAGGCTGCAGCTTTCGCAAAAAGCCGCAATGTCAGATGCTTAATTTTTTACAATCGGAACTCTGTGCATTACAGAACGGAATAGTTCTATGTAATTAATTTTTACTGTACACTTTTGTACGTGACTGTACTTATATAAAAAAAATCTGAATTTCTCCTAAACTAAAGGGGGACTAGTTTTGTGGCTTTGGGATTATTATTATTTACACTAATCGTTTCCAATAAGCAGATTTTCTCTAGGTGACGGTTCAAAAGTCCTCGCCAAGATGTAGGTTTCTTTTGGCATGGACCAAATCATTCCTTTATATTTTTTGAACTGGGCTTCATTTCGTTTTATTCTAGGCATTGCGGGATCCATATAATCAGATCCTGGCTAGTGTTAAGGTTCACTAGATATAGCCAGTCCCTGCCAAAATGAAGATTTGCTTTGGCATGGACCATTTAAATCGCTAATATCTTATAGTCCTTTTTGGGACTAATTCCGAAAAAGTGGGACTAGTCAGGACTAATTGGGGAGAAATTTTCCATGTAGTCAGAATTGCAGTTTTTCTAAGTGGTCCATGCCAAGATGTAGGACACATAAAATTTTGGTCGCCCAACTCGCGGTTGCAATAAAAATCATTAAATCAAATATGAATACTAGATAAACATTTGGATCAAAGGGAACTTACATTTCTTCCATTGTCGTGGATTGTTCATCTTCGAACTTGCCTATGTTACTAATACAAACTCTGTACATATGAAACAGAAACATAATGATAGCATAGGCAATAATGGGTAAAGGGGCAAATATTGCATACAAGCAGTAAGACGAGTGGCCACCATTAAAATATTGTGATGTGCTTACGCCAAAGAAAATACAACCACAGTTGTTATTTTCAAGACCAATGCTTGGACAGACATCCAGGGTAATACGCCAATGATTATAAGGAATAGCTATGCAGATTACAGACAATGTAAGCAAGATAGCTAATAAACTATAACACCAAGTTAGTTTTCTTTCAGTTGTGTATTGATTCATTATGATTTTATAAAGATAAGATCCTGTCCTGTCTCTGCTCTATCGATATTCGCTTCTCAACTAATGGCCTAAGGATGGATTTCCTCAAAGGATATTCTCTCCGTAACAGTAAACGGCTTTGAAACTGTTTATTTTACCACTGATTTTTGTTTGTATTATTTTATTTTCGTATTTTTAGGAAAAAGATGAACAACACAACAGTAAAAACACCCTGCCTTGTTATTTTTTACATTCCTCTATCTATGGTCACCACATGTCATGTTGAGACACTTGAGTGAGACGTTAGACAGACAGAGGCGCGTTCCAAACCTACACTCCGATTGCAACCTAACCACAACCGAACGCTCTAAGGGCGTTCCAAACATTTGAGCGTGACATTCGGTTGACACAACCGTGTCGTTCCAAACGTCAGAGCGTTGCAACCAAACAACCATCAAAAATTATGGTTGTAAAACGCTCTGACGTTTGTCTATAGAAAAAATGTCAATGTCATTTGACATTATTTTGTATTTTTGATGTTTTTATGTCTAATTTTTAAAATAATCATGGTAGATCCTCAAAAAACGGATTTTATTTGATTTAGTATAAAGAAAAGTTTAAATTATTCGTATTCCTAATGGAAAATGAAGAATTTGTATTGACATTGACATTTAAAGTTCTTGGTCGTTCCAAACCTTAGAGCGAGTTAAAAAACAACCAAACAACCGACGCTCAAACGTTCTGAACGCAACCCAGTGAGATAAAAATTATCATTCTCATAGTAGTCTATGGTATAAGGTCCAACCGAGACCTCCTCTCAGCCAAACTCGTCTCGGGGGCTTACCATCAGCAAATAAGAAACCGTTCAGTTCAAAAGCAGGCCTTAAACGGGACTGCTTAAGGCCTGCTTTCATACTAACCGTTGAGGTCATAGTACGAAAAAGTAAAGCAGTTCAATATAAGCCCTGCTATAAGAGCTCATAGTAAGGCCCGGTCTCACTCGGCCAAAAAGGCTGAAAATCTCAGTCACTTAATATTTATTTATGATTGGTACTTACCTTCCTGGTGTCCGTTACGCTGGCAAGAAAGAAGCTTCTAGAGGGAAGAAATTTTGATGAATAATTTGTGCGCAATTCGGTGTAAATGTGCGCCAAATTTACTTTTGGAATAAAACGAATTCTGCTGGGGTAACGGTTCTCCAGCAGGAAGAATCTCAACTAATGATCGGAGAGAAATAAAAGATATATGGGCGGGTAGCTTGATACTAGCAAGAAATGTGCGCCAAATATATAATTTGTGGGCCTTACAGTTTTGGAGACATTTGATTTCCTGCTGGCGTAACGTTTTGCCGAATCCCAGATCTCAGAAACTACTGTCGCGACGGCAACACCAGTCGCGATGTTTGAGGTGGCAACACTTAACCAGTGCCGCCATAATTCTATTGTCAATGTCAAGTGAGCCGCCTTTTATTTCCTTCATGTCTAATTGTGCTATATTATTTCTCATATCATCATACAAATGTAATGCAGATATTAGACGGTTCATCAAAAGTGCTTCATTTTCGATGAATAGTGACCAGTGAACGACTTTTTGTATTAAGACACTAAATGTAAAGTGAATGTAGTATTTCTCATTTCTCACAAAATTTCACGGCAACAGGTGGCTTACCATCAGCAAATAAGAAACCGTTCAGTTCAAAGGCAGGCCTTAAACAGGACTGCTTAAGGCCTGCTTTCATACTAACCGTTGAGGTCATAGTACGAAAAAGTAAGACAGTTCAATATAAGCCCTGCTATAAGAGCTCATAGTAAGGCCCCAGGTTGTGCGTGATAATTTTGATTATAGAATTAAGAGTTAATTAAAGAGAAAAAAAATGCTTGCATGCACTGCTTGTATGCATGTTGCATGATACGGGTTGAAAAAAGTCTAAAAACGAAAAATAAAGGCATTTTAAAATAAAGACAAATAAGTTACTGACGACATGCCGTTCACTGCAGTGAATGGCACTGTTTACACGCTTCATTTATTGTTAATTTCCGAAGCGATGACTGATGAAAGGCCGATGCCCGATGAAAACGAACGGCCGTGTGACTTTCATCAAAAAGGCGCATCGCGATGAAAGATGAATCTACATAATTAGACACTGAACAAATGAACCGTCTAATATCTGCATAATGTGCCCTGTTGCAAGCTGTTATATTAAACGTGCCTGCCACAAGTGACACAAGTCCGTATCAATAGTATCGTGAGCGTGCTGACAGCGTGCTAATGATTTGGACCGGTATAAAATGACGTCACATGCTGTGAGTGAGTACTGAGGCGCGTTCCAAACCTACGCTCCAAGTGCAACCTAACCACAACCAAACGCTCTAACGGCGTTCCAAACTTTAGAGCGTGACGTTCGGTTGACAAATACAAATACAAATATCTTTATTGTCTCATGAGTTTTACATGGTGGTAAATATTAAAAGTATCATCATGAACCCCGTTAGGGCACTACAATATTTTCAATTAAATTAATAACTTGCTTAATTTATTATAACATTTTCAAATGTATTTGAATCAATGCACTTAACACAGTCATAGTACAATACAATTTATGAGAATAATCATTTACAAAACTCGAAAAACTCCTGCATAGTGTAAAAACAGTTTTCCAACAAATACTTGTGGCAACACGATAGTTTCACGCTGGCGGTGCCATCTACCCACGTAGCCACATACAAAGTTTGGCTAGCGTTTACCTGCCGGTGCCGCTCGGCAGAGCAGCGCTGGCATCGCCACCGCCCATGCGCGGGATGCGCGGAGCGGGGCGAGAGGAGATATCATACCAAGATGGTAGAGAGCGTCGCTTGCGCTTGGGAACTGGTTTAGTTTAATTCATTATAATTATAACTAGATTATAACTCTTTCTGTATTTAACACGTGTGAGCATAATATAAAATCAGTGACAATAATAATTTGGAGTCGTATCAATTTATTCATCGCACGCACCCACCAAAACTGGTGACCCCGACGTGATCACTAGATCGGGTCGTCAAGTTAAGTTTAAAGATATTTTAGACCTCTGATCGAACGATTTGTTTAATTCGTTTATTTTATTTCCATTTTTTTCTTTTCGCCGCAAATGTGATTAGTAAGGCGTACACTGTATTTTTCTCCGTGGGGGGGTGATGTGGCAACACGATAGTTTCACGCTGGCGGTGCCATCTACCCACGTAGCCACATACAAAGTTTGGCTAGCGTTTACCTGCCGGTGCCGCTCGGCAGAGCAGCGCTGGCATCGCCACCGCGCATGCGCGGGATGCGCGGAGCGGGGCGAGAGGAGATATCATACCAAGATGGTAGAGAGCGTCGCTTGCGCTTGGGAACTGGTTTAGTTTAATTCATTATAATTAAAACTAGATTATAACTCTTTCTGTATTTAACACGTGTGAGCATAATATAAAATCAGTGACAATAATAATTTGGAGTCGTATCAATTTATTCATCGCACGCACCCACCAAATACTCTTTCAGTTTTCTTATGAATGTATTTATATATCTTTAATTATTTTGGGGAGTTTATTATATAATTTTATGGCGTTTATGTGTGCTCCCGAACTATGGAGTTTTAGATTAGATTGAGGTAAGGCTAAACGGTTCTTATGTCTTAGATTCTTATGTGACACACAACCATCCCGTTCCAAACGTTCCCGTTCCGAGCGTTACAACTTTTTAACCGTCAAAATCGGTGGTTGGAAAACGCTCTGGGGCCTTACTATGAGCTCTTATAGCAGGACTTATATTGAACGGCATTACTTTTTCGTACCATGATCTCAACGGTTAGTATGAAAGCAGGCATTAAGCAGTCTTTTTTACGGCCTGCTTTTGAACTGAATGGTTTCTTATTTGCTGATGGTAAGCCCCCTGACGTTTGTCTATAGAAAAAATGTCAATGTCAATTGACATTATTTTGTATTTTGATGTTTTTGAGTCTAATTCTTAAAATAATCATGGTAGATCCTCAAAAAATGGATTTTATTTGATTTAGAATAAAGAAAAGTTTAAATTATTCTTATTCCAAATGGAAAATGAAGACTTTGTATTGACAAAGTTCTTGGTCGTTCCGAACCTTAGGCTCTGAGGCGCGTTCCAAACCTACACTCCGAGTGCAACCTAACCACAACCGAACGCTCTAACGGCGTTCCAAACATTTGAGCGTGACGTTCGGTTGACACAACCGTGTCGTTCCAAACGTCAGAGCGTTGCAACCAAACAACTATCAAAAATGATGGTTGTAAAACGCTCTGACGTTTGTCTATAGAAAAAATGTCAATGTCATTTGACATTATTTTGTATTTTTGATGTTTTTAGGTCTAATTTTTAAAATAATCATGGTAGATCCTCAAAAAACTGATTTTATTTAATTTAGTATAAAGAAAAGTTTAAATTATTCGTATTCCAAATGGAAAATGAAGAATTTGTTTTGACATTGACATTTAAAGTTCTTGGTCGTTCCAAACCTTAGGCGAGTTAATAAACAACCAAACAACCGACGCTCAAACGTTCTGAACGCAACCCTGAACGCAACCCTGTTGGCGTGATTTATATTGTTGGCTGTCAAATTCATTGTCAATGTCGAAATGTCATTTCAATTTTGTAATTTGTTTGAATTGGTTTGGTTGGTCATTTGATTTTTATAATGATATTAAATATAAATACTAAAATAATCGGGGAAAATGTTTATTTAATCCCTTATGGAAAACAGCATGTTCCAAAGTAATTTATTTACATTCTTTATCTTTTACAACTACAAGAAAAACTTAAATACAATACAAAAGTAAGGTTAGGCACAATAGGAAAATTAAATAATAATTGTAAAACGGAAAAGGGTTTACGCAATATCTTACACCGAAAAGGCGAAAATAAACCATTTTTCCACAAAATGCCTTGGCCAATAACACTGTCAGTTTGTGTGTTTGTGTTATAAGCGAGCCAAATAATAATAGTACTGTCAAACGATAATCTTGATCTTTTTCCTTTTCTTGCACATGCTACGAACAAAGATACTTGTTGAAGACGGTTTTTACTTTTTTGGCTGGACAGCATTGATAAATTAACTTTTTCATTAGGTATCATGTTTGGATGACAAACGAAGAATTGCAAACACTAACAGCTTCTGAACCTTTAACTTTAGAAGAAGAATATGAAATGCAAAAATCATGGCAGGAAGATGAGGAAAGTATGTAGGTACCTACCTAACTTGTGTCGTAAACCTACATTGTCAAATTAGTAGCATTGTATTTTTTATAGAATAGGTAGGTATATTAATATGTAAACTATAATTTTGATTTTATTAAGTTTACTATTTTGGATTTAATAGGAAATAGCTAGTATCTTTCATTGCTATTTTTATTTCAGAATGTACCTTCATTATAATAAAAAAAGCTAAATTTGATCAATGGGGTGATGAAATAGGTGAGTTATTCTAAATTCATGAAAATCATGAGGTGAGGTTTGGTTAGCTAACACATTAAAAAAACATGACCTTACAATTTAAGATTCCATGATTGGTGATACAAATATATTCATTAAGGATATGGAAGAAGCTATGGGCGAAATAGAAATTATGATTGCAGAAGAATCGGCAAGAGGGCAGAAGCTAGGTTGGGAGTCCGTTATCTTGATGTTAATATTTGGAATTCAACATATTGGGCTTAAGACATTTGAAGCTAAAGTATCCATCTCAAATGAAATAAGCATTAAAATGTTCAAAAAATTAGGATTTGAAGAAAAATGTACAAGCGAAGTTTTTAAAGAAATAACATTAGAAAAAGTTGTGACTGAAAACTGGAAAAACTGGTTGAATGCACAATATAAATATGAAGTAAATGAATACAAGTAAAACAAATGTTTTTACTTTACTTAATATGTAAGTACTAAACTAAGAGCAATAGCGCAAGTGGCCAAAACCTTGGCTTCGATTTCGTTGGCCGCCGCGCCGGGGCGGTCGGTGGTGTGGCCGCCCCGCCGCCTATCTCAAAGCGATAGCCATAGCGATAGCAATGCTCTATCCATTCTTGTCATATCAATAACACGATGACAAGAACAGACGGATAGTGCACTGGCGATGACCGGTTAGGCACAGAATGTCCAGTGGTTTCAAAACGTCCAATATGCAAAATGTCCAGTTCGCAAAAATGACCAATATTCCGGACTCGTTCTTATTAGAATAAAAATCCATATAGGGTTTGAAGCCTATATGGTAAAGAAAATGTTAAGTATTTTTATTTAAATAATATAAAATCAACATGACAAATCCTAAAAAAATTATTGCAGTCTTGTGATTATAATTTTAACTAACAATGAAAAATATTTTGGTCCTGGAGTTAGGTTAAAATTATTCTTCATTGTTAATTAAAATTACAATCATCTTAAGTTTTTGTATGTTGATTTTATAATTTTTCATTTATGTTACTTAAATAACCTTGTTAACACTGATTTACATTGTTTTTAGGGTTCCGTAGCCAAAATGGCAAAAAACGGAACCCTTATTGATTCGTCATGTCTGTCTGTCTGTCCGTCCGTATGTCACATCCATTTTATTCCGAAAGTATTATGATTACACAGTTGAAACTTAGTAGGTAGCTATGTATTCTGTTAACCGCTTAACGATTTTAACACAAAAATAAAATAAAGATTAAGGGGGGCTCCCCCATACATGGAACTGAAACGAAAAAAAAAAATTTCTTCATACCAATACGTGCGGGGTGTCTATAGATAGGTCTTCAAAAATGACATTGAGGTTCCTAAGACAATTTTTTCTCAAAGTCAATCGTTTGAAAGATAAACACTGCCAAAGTGGTAAAATGTGTGTCCCCCCCCCCCCTCTAACTTTTGAAATAGGTGATTGAAAATCTAAAAAAATATATGCTATAGATCTTAATAAAAACTTTCACTGAAAATTGGTTTGAACGAGATATAATAATTAGTTTTCGAGATATACCTATCATATTTTCCAAAACAGCAAATATAACTTTGTCATTTATACCAACACTGAAAAACAAAGTTATTTTTACAGACGAAAAATGATAGTGGTATTAAATATGGTATGGTATATAAGGTAACTACGGAACCCTACGGCGCGTGGCCCGACACGCACTTGGCCGGTTTTTTTATATCCTGGCGTTAGGATAAAACTATTCATCATTGTTAATAAAAATTACAATCATCTCACTGCAATTTGGTTTTATGTTTTTTTTATGTTGATTTTATTATTTTTGTTTAATGTTCCTTAAATTATAAATGACAAAAATAAATATTTGATTGAATCAGGCGTCACTTGGCGGAAGTCCCAAACCATTTTGAAAAAGAAATATATGTAGCTTACTTCCGCAAACAAAATATGCAAGATGCACCGCCCGCCCGCCCGCAAAAATTTGCACATGCACACCACAAAATATAAGTGCACAATACCTGCATTTAGCAAGACAGCAACACACCTTGCAACTTCACCAATTAGGCTACTCTACACGTGTTTCGCCCCAACCCGGAGCATCCTCAGGAGTTAGATCATGCGTAAACCAACACCGAATGAGCAACTACGCCCTCTGACACCGTATTTATTGTCACTTCCTCCCCACTGCGCATCGAGTGACTGACAACGTTTGAAGAATGTTGCCAGTTTCAAATAAAAAAAGAAAAAGAAAGAAAACATGTTTTTTAATTTAAATTTCCTACAAACAAATTGATATACATTAAATAATGCGTTTTATTAATTAGATACTTATTTTTAAGAATTATTATTATTTGAGAAAATACGCAGCAATGGCGAGGAAGAGACGTCAATTTTGTTTGCGGAAGTAAGCTACATATATTTCTTTTTTCAAAATGACAAAATTAAAATTGATTTTAGCTAATCACTTAACTGATCATTTTAACCCAACGCTTGATACATTTACCTTGTGATTGATGGTGTGAAATTATCTATAGTATAGGAAACTTTTGTTTCTTTTGTTTGTAAGTATTAGGCTCAATAACTACTGAACCGACCATAAAAATTCTTTCACCTGTCAAGCAAGGCTACATTATCAGCGAGTAACGTAGGACAGTTTTTATCCCGATATTTCCACGGGAACTTGTGCAAAGTCGGGCGGGTCGCTAAAGAAGCAAAATGTCCAGTTTTGCGAATTGGACGTTTTGCGACCGCTGGACATTTTGCGAATTGGACATTCTGCGCCTAAACAGCGATGACGTCGTAATTAGGGGTCGCAATACCGGCCCCTCTCTCCAAAACCGGTATTTTCGGTGTCGAATCTAGGCAAATACCGGGATCCCGGTTTTTACGGTATTTTCGACATTTAGATAAATATATTGAAAGGACTCATTCTGGGATAAAAATTTAAATTATTTTTTTCATTAGCGGCCATCAATAATAATTACACATTCTTAAAGCACACATAAAACGAATTATTTTTTACTATGGCGTCAAAGTCGAAAACAATTTTGGTTCGGATATATACCAGATAAGAATGAAAACGACGGCAATGGAAGATTGTTTGTTTTAGGAGTTTTAAGAATCAAATCATCATTATTTTGGTAGTACAATGTTAGTAGTCTCCTCCCGCGCCCCTTATTCTCCTGTTCTCAGTGCCCAATACTCTTAAACGATAGAAACGAGAGTCGTTAAGTGACTCAGTTATGCTATTCTTCACTTAAAGCTACCAGCAGAGTCGAACTGTCTCACCATTATCATTATGAAGCGCTCATGGTGGAACTTAACAGACTGATCGTACTCGAGGGCGTCCAAGTAAAATACCTTTAAGGTCTTGCAAGTGTTTTCGGGGCTGACACCTGGTTTCCGTACTTGGAAGCAAAAACCTGGTCGTTAAACCTGCAGGTCGCTTACCAACTCAGCACCTGATGTATCAGGTGGTATCACCCAGTTGAAAACAGCTGAATAATCTTATCGAGATCCACGAAATAGTGGGATGACATATTTTTTTTCATTTTAACATCGTTGTATTGTATATCTCTGTTCACAAATTCATTACAGCGTTGTCGCCATACAAAGAAATATTTCTACTCTTATCACCATTAAATGAAATGTAATTCATTCCTGGCCGCCGACTTTTTTTTTTATCCTAGACCGCCCTATAAAATGGGTGATTTCCTTTCTTAGTTTTTCTTTCTGTTAAAGTCATTGTTATGATTTACTAATCGTCGACGACTTTCAACCTCCCGAACAAGCCGGGTTCCTAAAAGGATTTAGTACCTAGACCACATCCATACGCTGCGGCAGGTTATACAGAAGACTATGGACTCTGCCTCTTTGCTTGGCGTACGTGGACTATGAGAAAGCCTTTGATTCGATAGGGACCAGGGCGGTGCCAGTGCTGTAGTCTCTCCAGATGTGCCCAAAAAACTACAGGTATTTCGAAATGTAAAGGTATTTAATATACGAAACTGCCACCATGTGTTGGTCCGAGTACAGAATCAGTGTTTAAATCCCATCCAACTGCAGCGAGGTGTGATAAAGGGAGACTTTATTTCTGTGAAACTGTTCACATCACAGCTGCGTTGGAGGACATTTTTAAATTCTGGGACGGGGATTGGACTAGAACGGACTCAATATTAACATTAATGACTAGTACCTAACACACCTTCCAACGATATACCAGTTCTTATCGCTGAGCCCTTGGACACAGAATATATAATCCTTGGATTAGAAGACCTGACAATGCTCGAAGATCTCCGTAGTGCTTCCCAAAAAGTGGGTCTTAGGATGAACATGGATAAGACGAAAGTCATGTCGAATGCCCATGTTGTACCCACTCTAGCTCATGTTGAGAACACTACACTCAAAGTTGTTGACTATTACGTTTACCTTGGACCGGCGACTGCCTGTCCAACTGGATTTAAGTAAGTTCAGCTTCGAGAACGAGATCTCTCGTCGAATCCAACTCAGATTCAGGAAGCTTCGTTTTTCGTGTCCAAATTACCTCAGTGTCTCAAGAGACGAAAGTCTATGATCAGTGTGTGTTGCTTGTGATGTTTTACGGCAGTGAAACGTGGTCGCTAACTATAGGTCTCATAAGAAGGCTCAAGGTCACCCAGCGTGCAATGAAGAGAGTCATGCTCGGCGTTTCCCTAAGTGATCCTTAGAGAACTAAAGTATAATAATAACCGACATCGCTCAGCTGAAGTGGCAGTGGATGGGACACATAGCGAGAAGAACCGATGGCCGTTGGAGCGGAAAGGTTCTGGAATGGCGACCGCGCACCGGACTACACTCCGTGGGTAGGCCCCAACAAAGTGGGCCGACGATGATCTGGTGAAGGTCGCGGTGCGCCGCTGGATGCAGGCAGCGCTGGACCGATCATCGTGAAGATCCTTTGGGAGACCAATACCCAGCAGTGGGTGTCGTGCGGCAATGATGATGATGATGAAAGTCATTATAGTATAGTGAAATCCAAAATTTAAAAGGTATACCTATTTAATCCAAATTAAACAATAAAAGAGGATTCAACCTCGTAAGGCCCTCGGTCCTACCAGTAGTACTTACTTATAGGTATTTACCAAAGTAATTCAGACCCTTCCCTCCTAGACGCAATGTAGTGTAGTAGTTATTACGACTCAAGGGTTTACCAGTAGGTAATACGAATAAATTGGTTGTTTAATTTCATTTGAAGATTATTATGAAACAAATAATATTAGGTACCTCACTAATGCCTGTGTCCTACCCATAGTGTGTACCCATTATACTTTTTAAAAAAAATATGACCCAAAACCACCCCAAGATGTGCAACATTTGCTGATGGACTGTGTGAGAAACAAGAGTAAGAGGGAGGCATTTGTCAAAACTTTTAACATAAATCTCTTAGATGTAGGAATGGCCCAAAGTGTTCTGTCGGATCCTAAATCGGAAGCCACAAAATCCTTGTGTAGCATATAGTAGTTTAAGTTAATTTAAGTTAAATACCTATGTAATATTTTCGTTTTGGGTACGTTGGGGTTGGCATACTTGGCATGTCCAAAAGGACAAAACCCCTTAAAAATTTAAGAATAAAAAATAAAAAACCATATCCCCCGTAAGCCCTGAATTTAGAACTTCAATAGGATTACTTTATCATATAAGAAAACAACTCTGAATTTCTTGGTACTGAATGACAAAAAATTCTAATATCTTTGCTGAATGACTATAAAATATTAGTACCTACTACTAGCTAGTAGGACGTTGGGGATGCAATGATTAGGACACCATTTAATGTCTGAGCCTTAGAAAGTTAAGAAAAATCACCTTTTAAATCACATAAAACGAGAATTTAAACGAGATTTGCGATTTGCGTCGTTCTATGATGAATACCGAAAATATCGTAAATACAAGTACTGTTTGTACTATTAAAATGACATTTAAAGTTCTTAGTTGTACCGAACCTCGGAGTAAATAAAAAAATTATAATTTAAATAAAAATAAAATAAATAAATAAAATAAAATGGAAACTTCTATCATCACTCGCTTAAGACACAGAATATATAATAGTACTAACGTACAGAAGTCGGTCCCCGCGAGGACTATCAAATAATAAGCTACTCTCGCTGCACGGCAATAAAGTACAATTTCAAACTGCACAACGCTGCTAGGATAAAATTATATGCACCTACGAAGAAGAAAGAGAGGCGTCTCTTTCTGTCGCATAGCTCTGTCTCAACCGACACATTTCGGGGTTGCTACTCGCTAGTAAGTTACTGATATCATAGAAAACATTCGTTATGCCCATGAATAAACAATGAAATTACTAATAGGTACCTACTTATAAAATAAATCTACCTAATAGGTGAGCTGAGCATATTTAAAGAGCATAAATAATAAGTATTTCTAAGTAGTTAGAGAAGCTCGATGGCGCAGTGGAATAGCGCCTGGCCCAACGATTGCGGAGGTTAAGCAACTTTGCAAGGGTCGGTTATGGGATGGGTGAAAAAAAAATTGTATTTTTTAGCTTTTTTCTTTACTGGTGCCATATTTCGATCTTCGATACAACTAAGTATGTAAATATGTTAGTAATTAAGTATCAAAAACGAAGTGCATGCAGTTTCGCATTCGGCGCTTGACTGGCTCGTTTCATTGGTGACGTTCACGCGCTGCGCTCTCGTCGCTTGCACACGCCGCGCGTTTCGGTCGGCGCGGTGATATCCCTCGACAATGGCCCTCTTGGAGTGGGCCGCGAGCAGTAGGCTAATATAAAAGTTTAAGCGCGGAGTGATACCCCCCTGCCTGTACACCATCGCATCGCATTTTGCCAAGCTCCATATCGTTAACGACCCCGGGTGTGAGTGCGGGTTGGACGAGGGTAATCCAAACCATATTATATTAGCTTGTCCTAAATTCGACAGAGATGATTTCTGGAAAGACCTACTTATGCTACGTGTTCCATTCCCGACCAGTATTGTGACTCTATTATCTTCTTATGATCGCAATGTATATAAATGTATAATATCCTTCCTTATCCTTAACAATATTAAACTCTAAAACTATGTATATAATCTTAGATATGTAAATACCTACCAAAAAGTTTTCCTGATTATTCCGATATCCTAATTATATTTCCTAATTCCGTTTCCCTAATTTTACTCGACAGGCAAATGTACTAATCGTACGAGCCAAAAAAAAGAAAAAAAAAATCTGTGACTGTGACCTACTCTACAGGGGCTTTTCACTTAGTACTTGACTCACTACAAGGGAGCGCGGCCTAAGATTTTAGTTGCGGATTGATTTGATAGATGGCGCTCATTTTTCGTTTGTCAAACAGTCGAGAGATGTCGCTATCCCGTGCTGAATCGCGGTGTCATGTGTCTTTCACAGTTTTATATAGTCAAAGCTGATTAGCTATAAACTAAATAATTTAAATTTAATTCATGACATAGTGATTACCTCCCAAAAAAATTACAAGTCAAGATTTATAGAAACCCACTAGTACCTATAATATAATATCGTACACTTTTAGTCACATTTCGTTAGATGGCGTTGATCACTAGGTCTGACTGATAACTCTATCTCTAGTATAATAATGTACTCTATGCTACTCTACTCCACGACCAGGGGGGGTCGACTCTATTGTTCGGATTGAAATTTGCCTACAGGGGAAAACTTTGGTATTGCAAGTAAAAAAAAACATATTTTTCTATTATGGTAACCCGCAGAAATACCCGTCATGAAGTGTAAAGTACGAATGGTAGATTTTGTGTAAATAAAGGGCAGGATAAGATTTTAAGGAATTTGTTAATAATAAGAAGTAAAATTTGTAGGATATTCTTTAAACAAACTTTTTTTTAGCAATACATAATAAAACGTTTGGCTAAATATAAGACAAGCAATTTATTTTCATATGTGAATAAAAGGTTGGCAGAAATGTGACTATTTGTGCTGGCAACACCAAGTCATGACATGACTTTTGTAAACAATAACAATGGTCGAGTTTGTTGGTGTTTATTGGCGATCTCGGTTTCAATTTCGTTAATATTTCGAATACTTATTAATTCTGATCATTTTCGCAAGTGTACGACGTTGAGTTTGAGCTTAGGTTCCTCCGTCTGTGTTTGTTAAGTGACAATTATAATTGTTGTTCATAATAACAGTGAATACGAGACAGTGACTCTAACCTAACCGACGTGTTAAACCTTTGATTACCTATTTTGTTCAACTTGTTAAAAATGTCTGATAAGGAAAACAGACGAAAATGTTTCAAGTGCGGCAAATCGCCTGCCTCGGACAATTGCAAACTATTTCGTTTCCCAAAACCTGCTACAAGAAACCTTTTGCGGTACGTATTTGCTAATGTTATCCCTACAAATTGTTCAACTTAACTGCGTATACGAATATTTATTGGCTTTTTAGTATCAATAAATACTCGTAATCCTAATAAATACTAAATGTTGAGTGATTTCTGAATGTGTTCTGAGCGTTTTTATCATGCTATGATAACCTATATTTAGGAAACATCACATTGTTCTGATTATAATACAAAGTAACTGTAGGTCGGAGAGTCAGGTTCTGTAACAATGTATAGCTAAAGAAGCATCTGGTACACAGAGAACTAATGAAATAATATGTGTTAATTTTTCAGTTGTACGATGTGGGCAAAATATCTTTTTCCATCAGAAGAGCACACTTCAATTGAGTTCCAGAAAAAGTCGTTTAGTGAACACCGAATGCTGTGTCAAGATCATTTTACTGATGATGATTTTACTGACAGTTCAAAGAAACGATTATTATACTCTGCAGTCCCATGTGATGTAAGTAATAAATTATTGATCCCAATATAATCCTTACTAAATATATTCTTACTAATATTATAAATGCGAAAGTCCGTCCGTTTGTTTGTTTGTTACGCCTTTATGACTTAACTACTGAAACGATCATTATGAAATTTTGCATAAATGTTCTTAGGGGTACAGAAACGGAAACTTTTCATCCAGAAAAAAGTACTGTTCCCGAGGGATAGCAAAAAAACTGTCCACGCAAACGAAGTCGCGGGCGGCCGCTAGTTATTACTAAATCAAATTTGTAGCATATTATGATAATGCTTACTTTTTATTATTGTTTCAGTTTGATAAGATAAAAATATATAACTTTTACTCTTGTACTTTTTCCATAAACATTATTGGATTTTCAGAAAAAAATTACTTTGTATTATTGCTCCCTTTGCGACACCTAGAAGACCTCTTCCAGGCTTTCTTATTATCTTCATTATATATATCAGTATCTAATAAAATAATAATTAGTCTCCATAGTACTAAATCCACTTATTTTATGAATCTCAAGACAGATGTTTGGATTTTATTTTATTTATATTGATTTTTTTTACTAAGTTTGTTTTGGGATTTATAATAATAAGCAATAAACAAATATTATTTTCAGTTTTATTACATTACAGATTCAGCAAGTGTCCATGGTGATACCACATTTTTTTAACAAGCCACAGCCGGGTCCCTCACAACTGGTCAAAGAATATGGCCCTATTTCTCAAGGCCCAGAAGCTATTTCTTCTAAGGCTGGTGATTCACAAGCTGTTGAAAGAACACCCTTAGAAAATATATCCAACACAAGTTATTGTGGAAAATCGAATTTGGAAAAAGTAGAAACATCTTCTAAACAGGAGCCCAAGTTAAAAACAGAAAAAGAGAAGTACCTTTATAAGAAATGTTCGAAATATTTAAAACAATTATGTCAATTACGAAATCGTATGAAGAACATGAAAAAGAAAGCTATATTAAATAACCTCACTGATAATAATGCTGTGAAGAAGTTGGAAGAAAAACTATCTCCTACATTTGCTTTCCTTTTGCAAGCTCAAATAAGGAATTGTAACAAGTCCACTGGTTGCAGGTGGACAAAAGAAGAAAAAATTGTAGCCTTGAGGCTTTACAAAAGATCACCAACCTGCTACAGATTGTTAAGAAGACTGTTCCAATTGCCTTCACCTGGTACTCTTAAGGCATTACTCAATAGGATTCCTTTTGCTGTTGGCATTGCCAACCCTGTGCTTGAAGTAATATCAAATTTTGTCAAAAACCAAGAGCCTTCAGACAATCATTTTATTTTAATGTTTGACGAAATGTCTTTAAAAAAAAACATTAATTATAATCGAAGAGAAGATTTCATCGAAGGATATGAAGATCATGGGCCACAAGGAAGGTCCCCAAATGTGGCATCATATGCCTTAGTATTTATGATAGCTGGAATAAGGAAGAAGGTGAAACAACCTATTGCACATTATTTTTCAAGCAGTTTTTCAACTGCTGATAGACTGGCTGTGCTTATAAAAGAGGTAAATATTTTAGCACCTAACACAAGTGCTTGTTATATGTATATTATTATATAACTACTAGATAAACCTAAAACAATATTTAATGTTAATATTCCAGATTTTGCATCAGTGTTTTGCAGCAGGCATTCAAATATCTGCCACTGTATGTGACATGGATGGAGTAAACAGGCGAGCTCTGTCTATTTTGGGTGCAACTAAGGAGCACCCACGTATAATTGTCAATGGAAAAGAAATTGTCACATTGTTTGACACACCTCATCTATTAAAATGTTTTAGAAATTTATTCCTAAAATATGATATTGACTGCATGGTGGATATTTCATCTGGAGATAAGAGAGGAAGAGGTATAGTTTTAATGCTTATTAATCCATGCATTATTAATCAAACTTATTATTTAGAATTCGAGTTACCAATTTATATTGTTACTAATGATATTCTTTGGTTTCAGGTGTAGCAAAGTGGTCTCATATTAAAAATTTCTTCGAACTTGATAAACAAAACAATAATTTTGTATTTGCCCCTGCTCTAACAAAGGATCATTTAAACCCAAACGCCAAACAAAAAATGCGCGTGAAACTAGCCGCTCAGGTTTTAAGCCATACTGTGGCAGCGGGGATCTAAGCCAAAGTATCTGATGGTAATAATAATAAACAATAGTTAGGCCCCGATCACAGGTTTTGGATAGCACTCTGACTTAAAAGTGGGACAGGATTGTATGAAATTATCTGCCAGATAAAGGCCAGATATGACAATTTGTGACATATCCTTAACCTGTAATTCTGGCCCTTATAGCGTATAATGTAAACTTTAGTTTACATTAACAGTAATTTTTACTGTTGAGCTTTATATGTAGAAAATAAATTGTGAATTGGTTAGGGATATTTTACAATATTGACGATATTTATTTATTTCAGGAACACTTACTCCTGATGCAGCTGTCACAGCAAGTGTTATAGCAAAAATTGATAAGATATTTGACTGTTTAAACAGCGACACGCCCGACCTGCGACGCGGTAAACTACACGCTACAAATATGACGGCGAAAACTCCACATCTGCAGCTGTTTTCGGAAATGAAAAAATTTTTTGGTACTTTAAAATTTGTGGGTAGTCCACGTGTCCCTCCGTCACAGGATGGATGGATTTGGACTATTAATGGGGTAGAACGTTTATTTAAAATATTGTCTACTACCCAAAATATTAAAAGTCTGGCCACTAGACGTTTGCAACAAGATCCAATAGAGAATTTGTTTGGTTGCATTCGTGGCAACTGTGGCTCCAATGCCAACCCTACTGTAGGCCAATTTGTGGCTGGACTTAAAACCGCTATAATAAGCAGCATGGCCCATATTGGGACCACTGGGAATAATTGTGAAACGGACAACAACATAATTATAAATAATTTTACAACTTTTTTGTCAATTCCACAACCCACTGAGGCGAATGAAGATTTGGACACAGAGGACATGGTAGTGGAAGGTCCATTATCTACTCCCATTTTGGATATTGGTGATACTCCTGAAGTACAGGCTTGTGCCTATGTATGTGGATTTTTATTAAAAAATATAGCTAATTTAGACTGTAAACACTGTAATTCAGTCCTTGTATCGAAAAATGTAAATATTGTTCATATGTTTGTCCAATGCAAAGAATATAATGAATATAAAAAAAGTTTACATTATGCTAGCCAACCGTTAATTGCTTGTGTAGAAGCATGTGCAACAAATATTAACTTGTATTTAGAAGAGAATGGGTATAAGAAAGAATTGAAAAAATATTTAATAGAAAATTTAAAAACTAGTGTTAATTTCGAATTTCTCCATAGCTGCCACAAAAATGATAATATTAATTTTATTGTCACAAATGTTTTTCATATATGTGTGAATAGATTCTGTACCCTTAAAAACCGTCTGTTTGCAGACGAAGCATCAGCGTCTGCACTTAAACGCAAAATGAATATAATTTTGCATAAATAAGCAACATGCCAGATTATATTCATTTTTTGTGGCATTCATGTTTGAAAACAAGTTGAACTGACCTAATTGTAAAATGTTTTAAGTATACCTATTTTATTAGCTACTAGAAGTACCAGGACTACATAGTTACAAAGAAGTAACCTATTACAGGAGTAACTAATGTTAACATACTAAAATCTAACAGAAGTTAGCTTCTCAATAGTTATGTGGCCCTGGTACTCGAGAGTTTCCACTTATCCCTAAATAGTGCATTAAAATCAGTTAAATATTATTAGATAAACAAACAACCAGATATTTTCTACTTTTGCTTGCCCTTTGAACTTAGAACTCATAAATAATAGAAATTAGATAAGTTGTCCAAATTACAATTTACTATCTCTGATAGTTTTGTGATCAACCGATAACTTTTATCCAAAAGATATAATGTCGTAGAAAAAATATGTTATTCTGTTTGATGTCATGGACACTAATAGAATATTTTGTTTAACGGGTTGACTTTACACCTAATGTTATGTTCTTAAATAAGTCATATTACTCATGGATAAATATTTATTATGCACTATTATTTCATGCAATAAACATGTTTGGGAACATTTTTCTGTTTTATTTTATATTTGATGGGCAATATTGCTTACGAATTCTATCGATGGAGGTATAGGCAATTTCACTTGTAAGGAAACTTTATGGTAAAACTTACCATAAAGTTTTCTTACATGTGAAATTGCCTATACCTCCATCGAAAGAAATCTTATAAGAAAGTATTGTTCAAATGTTCCCGCCATAGAGTTTGTGGTGGGTTGACTATAGGTGACACTAGAAGCGTACTTCCGGTAAAAACGGAAACCCATTTCTTAACAATGGAGTTGTTATTCTTCTCCGCTAGGAGTATGTGTTCTGTGTCCACGACTCGACTACCTACCAACTACCAACGTCAACGTTTTAAAACGTAAATAATAATAATGAAGAGTTTATATAGTTTAATTTTCACTTTGGTGTTGATATCAATAACTTCATGCAGCAATGATTTAGACATAAAGAGTGAGGAGGACGTTGGTGTTAAATACGCAAATAGATGTGAAGTGTGTAAGATACTTGCCACTGAATTGCAAGGTAGGCTCGAAGCAACCGGCAAAGTTCACGATGTAATTGAAATTGGATATTCGCTGGACGACATTCAGCCAAAGAAGAAAATGAAATACCAAAAATCAGAATTAAGGTTAATAGAATCTTTGGAAGGTGTTTGTGATAAAATTTTAGAATACAATATTCACAAAGAAAGGCAAGATAGCACTCGATTCGCGAAAGGGATGAGTCAGACTTTTAAAACTTTACATGGATTAGTGGATAAAGGTGTTAAAGTGGATCTTGGTATTCCCCTTGAACTTTGGGATAAACCTTCTGCTGAAATAACCCACATGAAGAGTCAATGTGAGAGTCTTTTAGAGGAGAATGAAGAAGCAGTGGAAGACTGGTATTGGAACCACCAAGGAGATGTTGATTTGAAGATCCATCTGTGTACTAAACATGCTTTGAAAGGTACTGATGATAGTTGCCTGTATGAGAGTCTTGCAAATTCTAATGCAAAAGGGGAGCACAATCAAAAAGAGAAGTCAGAACTCTGAGAATTAACATAATCTCAGTGGAGTTAATGCACAGACTGTATTGATCAAATAAGTGTAATGATTTAAGGATAAATTGGTAGGTTAAATTTGAATCTTTCATAGATTTGAATAATCAGTGTCAATTTATTAAGTAAAGGAGACTGGTACTAAATGAATGAACAAAAAAGCCACAAGGTTTAATTAATAGCAGTGGATCAACTCATTTGCATTTATGTATTAACACATGACGGCCAGTTAAAATGCAAAAACAGCTTGTTACCCTTTCCAGGCAAACCAGTTTTATAAGCCCCCGAATTCAAATTTTGGAAAGAAATCAACCTCACTCTTTACAGTATGTGCTGTCATCGGGTCTCAAACGGGTAAACATTATACTGTCACTGGGTTTTTAAAGGTTAAATAAGACATAGGTGTCTGTATAGTCTGATGCGCCATTGTGTGTACGTACACCAATATTGTAATATTACAGTAGGTCTGTTTGTAATATTACAAGTAATAGAACTTGTACATTTGAATAACATTATCATTCTAAACTTTATTGTTTGTTACATACCAATATGTGTTTTCTTTCAACAGGGCATTCAGATTTTTGTTTTTGTAGAATATTTTTGAAAACTTGAATTAGTTATAATGATCATAAATGACCTAATTTTATTATAAGAGTAAAAAATAATATATTCTGAGGTAACTATAATCTGATGTTTTTCTTAAGATTAAACCCGTCGAGCACAGGAAAATAAGACTCAATAGATTTTCCATTGGTGTGGTGTGCGGCCTCATGCAGCCGTTTGGCGTTTAATTAATTATAATTTTAAAACCATGATATTATTATGACTGTAGTGATTTTTAATAATTGAAATGAAAATACATACTACTTTAATAATAAGTTGGAAAAGCCCATTAAATAAGTATGTACCTATGTAATTGTTTGTATTTAACTACTAGCTGATGCCCGCGACTTCGTCCGCGTGGATATTAGAGAAAATCCTTGGGGAACCTTCAACCAAGATCTGACCAGCCGTTTTTACGCGATTAGGCGGGTCCCCACCAAGCGCGCTTGCTTGAGCGGCCGCTTGCCGCGTGTGGGGGACCTCGCACAAGGGTTCCCGTTCTCGTTCCTGTCCCCGTCCCCTGGATGTGCATGTCCAGGTCTAATCATGTCCACCGTGTTGGACTTCAAAATAAATGTCATTTTCGCAATCACCATCCCATGAAACCTCAAGAACGACATCCACATCGATTTTTATGTTTACTCACCCCATTTACCCCTAAGTGGTTGATTTTCAAAATTACAAAATATATGTTTGCATATTTATTTTTATATGTGCTCCTACGAAGTTTAAAGTTGTAATGTCTATTTTATATTATTTTTCCATACGAAATTTGAACTTCATTTTCACTCCTTTAGGGGTCAAATCATGTCCACCGTGTTGGACTTCAAAATAAATGTCATTTTTGCAATCGTCATCCCAGAAAACCCCAATAACGACATCCATATATATCTATTTTTGGGTTTTTGTTACCCCTTTTCACCCCCATTTCATCCCCCTAGGGGTAGAAATATCCTAGCTTCAAAACTGAAGGATATTCATACAAACTTTCATCCCTTAGGGATGGAATTTTCAAAAATCCTTTCTAAGTGGATGCCTACACTGTATAAGGTATCTGTGTGCCAAATTTCAATTCTCTAGGTCCAGCGGTTTGGGCTGTACGTTGATAGATCAGTCAGTCATTCAGTTTACGATTTTATATATTAAAATATTTATATTTATATAATAATTAATATCTTAAGTAGTAATTATATAAATTAAAAAAATAAATCTAAATAATTGGACAAGACTTGACCCATGGGAAACAGCATTACTCCGTGAATGTAAAGTTTTTTTTAATGTTATAATGATTAATCATAACAGGTAGGCCACGTACGCACCGACAGCAGGGCTCTGTCACTCCGCGCGCGAGTATGAAGCATTCGGCGTCCTCTGAGAGGACAAATTTCATACGTCAGAAAAGGTAAGACCTACGCGTTAGAATGAGAGGCAACTACTAAGTGAATGTTTTGGAGCGAAGGGACCGCTGTGCGACCTGAATTGCACTTTATTGTATTGGAGCAAGAGTCACAATTTATTTAAACGATTTTGCGGAGTGCAACTTCTGTACGCTAGTACTATTATCTATTCTGTGCCGACAGGTAGCTTGTTTAGCGCCTAGATAGTCACCTAGAGTAGCCATGGACGATGGTGTAGCGAAGTAAAAGAAACGTTCACGAATGTTCGCAACCAGCTAGGCGACTAGCGAAGGCCGGCCGCACTGCGTGCTTTGGCGCCCTCGTTAGTCGTATTATTATTAATGGGTAGTATTAAGTAAGTAGTATTTAATCGGGTAGGTAACAATAAATTCCCATTTTGGATATCAAAAATACTGAATATAGCGTACTGAAATGAAATACTAAGTGGGCGAAAAATATAACTTAATTGAAGAATTAGATGCTTAATACAAAGACTTGCACAATTTTTTTACTGATGGATCGAAAAATGGTAATAAGGTGGGGACTGCCTATGTCGATAAGAATAAGACCAGTGAATGTCTCAAAATAACACCCGATGTATATGTATGCATTATGACAGAAATCCTTGCAATGAGGATCAACGAGGTTTTTAGTTAAATATGTAGAGTTTCAGTCACATCAAAATAAATTACTTCAGTGAAAGAATTATTGAAATTGGACCAAAAATTACGAAGATAGAGCGATTTTCGTGACGCATTCTCAAAAACGCTCCTCAATTCACGATTGGCAGATGACGTCATCAGCCACGTGCGCCGCTCAGCGGCGCGGCAGGTGTTTGTTCGGGTGATCGTGGCACGTGACGTCATCGCATGATCCGCAAGGGCCGGCCGTGTTTTTTAAACTCACTTTTTAAATTTTTAATAATTTTGTAATTTCTTGATGGATTTGAGAAATTTAAACAGAGATTTACTCAGATATTGATATTGTATTTGATGTGATATACAAAATTTGATATATTCAATTGTCGTGTTGATCCTCATTTCAGAGGCCCTATCATACACTGACGCGATAACAGATTTGTGTTACTTTCGGTCTATGCTTTCGGACAGTAAGCGTGCATTGCAGCATATTGCTCGATGTGCCTCTGAAACAAGCAGAGGTACACCAATGGCATATTCTGTAATGCAAAATAATATAAGAATCCTATCTAAAGAAGGCCGCATGTTTAGATTACAGTGGATCCCGTCCCATGGGTCTAGCGAAACGATAGGGTTGACATGTTAGCAAAAAAGGATCTGTTGATAGTCATGAAATATATGTTAGAATCCATTACACAGAAATTTTAAATAAAGTTAAAAAAGAGTACTTATAACAAATGGAACGAATACTTTGATTTACGTTCACAAGAAAAGGGAATATGGTACAAAACACTGCAATATGAACCATAGATATAGTATATGTGAACCCATTCGCATTCCGTGCTTTGCAGGAGCTAATTTAACTAGACAACTTGTTAAAAAATAAATTAAAAAACCCGCCTGCATAAAAAGACAAGTCGACTGAAAAGATGGAAACAAGATTAAATAAATATTAAAGGCAACATGTCATAATAACATGCAGTCGGAGGCATATAATTCAATCATTCATAATGTCACTTTCTTTATGCATGCCTCCGACTGCATGTTATTATGACATGTTGCCTTTAATATTTATTTAATCTTGTTTCCATCTTTTCAGTCGACTTGTCTTTTTATGCAAGCGGGTTTTTTTTTTTTATCTCTTTTAGTTATTATATATTACGGTCATGATATACCTTTTTGAAATCCTTATAATAAGCCCTTTAATTTGACACCCATATTGCAGTATTCTAAAAAAAAAATTTTTTTTCACTAAGTACGTATAATAGCACCGTACAGCCGCCATGTTGGTTTTTTTATAACTCCACCTTCTTAAGAACACTTGGGCTGAAAAGACAAATCTAACGATATCTTAATCATTGAAATCCGTTCAGCCGTTTGAAAGATATGAGGTAATAAAGAATATTACATACAAACATACTTACAAGATACGCGCGAAAAACATAACCCGCAGTCGGGTAAATATTCCACTTAACAAATTTGCATTTCTAATGAGGAAGTCGGAATCGCCAAATTGTAATATCTGCGGTGTAATTGATGACGTTCACCATTTGCTGGTGGAGTGTGTCCAAAACGAAAGTATGAGACGAGAGGTGATGGCAGAACTAAACTTAAATGCAAGAAATTAGCATAGAAAAATGCAAGAAATTTAGCATGTTCCATGGCATTCTGTCTGTCGTCTCCCACCAGCGATGAGGCTAGAATTTTATGTTTTCGCTCTAAATAGTGTAACAAATAGGGTCATAGGATATGGGTAGATTTAGATAAGGTTATGATGGGGCTGACATGACCTTAAGTGTTAAAAACCCCCAAATAATAAAAGAATAAAAATAGTAAGTGGGCGACAGACTGAGGGCGACTACAAAATGTTGAAAATGGGTGACATTAAAATACAAATTGAGTAGGTAACTAGTTTATCAGAACGGGCGACCAAATTACTATTTGGGCGACAACCTTAGGGCACACAATACATTTAAAATTTGGCATACATTTTATTTAAAAAAGGTTTATTTTAATCGAGATGACATAAATACCATGTTGGGCAGCTTAAATCAGTTATAATAGTACCCACTTGGTATAATAGTTGCCCACTCAGTATTTTTGTCACCCGTTTTACTTATTTTTTGTAATCCACAGTTTGTCGCCTGTTTAGTTATTTTGTCACCCAACAAATAAACCGCTGCCTGGTTTAGTATTTAAGTATCCCATAAACAGTCACCTGTAATTGTTTCCAGTTACCCCAATTAATTAATTACCTATTTTATTTATTTAGAAGGGAACGCCAGCGAAGCCGGACGGGTGATCGGTCACCTTGATCGGAACCATTTCACCCAGTTCCCCAAATCCCCTGAAAGCTGAGAGCAGGGGGAGGCGGGTTATCGTTTACGCCACCGGCCGGCGTCGGACCCTCGACTAGACTAGACACACTATGCCGATTACGTAGAGTTTTTTCATAATTATAAAAAAAGGGATGTATTTAATAAGACTATAAATTTGAAGAAACCAGCTAGAAAATTGTATAATAATTATAATTAAATGATGATAGATCTATAATTTAATACAATCACTACAAAAATAATGGTTTGCACTATAACGGGTCCCACAACTCCGAAACCATTTTGTTTCTGTCCAACCGTGTCAGACTGACCACTGTTAAAATAAGAAGGCAAGATGATAACAACTTGTGGCATAATGCATACACGCCAGCAGGTCGGTTCTGGCGTTGTTGGTCACAATGGAACCTAACCTCCTCTTCGGCTCCTCTCTCGCTGCGCCCGCTCGTGGTCGCACCCAGTTATAAAGTTATAGAGTTATAAAAATTAATTTGTATGGTGCAAAGTATTAATTTTTTATAGCTAAGCAATTAAATTGTATAGTGCAAAGTATTAATTTTAAAGCTTAGCATATTTATAGTCGCAACCATTATTTTTATAGTTCATTCAATAAATTTTGAAGCTAAACATTTTAAAATGTGTTACATTATTTTTAAAGTGCATTTATATATTCCAAAAAAAAAACATTTCGGTGAGCTCGTACTACGGTATCTAACGATTTAAATCTTTGTCAGTAGGTACTCCTACAATCGTTCTTATATTTCTCCTGCTTCGTTTCAGCAGCTCTCTAGTTTTCTTTTTGTCAACTGATTTGATGAAGATTTTAGACTGAGTCCTTTCTTTTCATCCATCTGTGGTTGGTTTCTTTGATTGTATCTCGATCTTAGTAATTCTATGTGTGATTGGCAGTCTTGTTTCAGGGCCAATGAAGGTTTCATCAGTCCCTCTCCTGGATATTTCATCGGCTTCCTCATTGCCTGTGTTCTAAATGTTAACAATATTCATACACAAAAGGACTATAATGACATAGTTACTGATAACTGCTGTAATAAATCACGTCAGTCCTTTAGGACGTGGCAATTTAGTGCGGGATCAAAACCGAGGAAGAGACCAGTTGAATCGCCGTGAGTTCAGGCACGCCCACGCGGCGCGGGCACGCCGCCATGAGCGCGCAATGTGTTCAATTTGTACAGGAAACTCACTTGTGTTGTGTGAGAAACAACGGAGTTTAGTAAAACAAATGTTTATGTAAATATTAAGCACCTTTTAATCAATTGTCAAAAAGTATAATCTATGCAACAGTTACTGCACCTAATATCTTACACAATGGTATAACGGTGCTAACAATATTGCAGACATACATCAAACATTAATTTCACAGGAAAATAAAATTACTTATAAACATAAATAATGCATTATAAATTAAAACTAATAGGATAAATACATTCACTCGATTGTACTCCATCACTCATACAAATTTTCGTACGTAACTACAAATAATTTATCATTGTTGTCACACGACGATACAGTTCGAGCACCAAAGAGCGCTCCCTATATTAAGAATGGACGATGTACATTGTATAAAAAATACTATGTATAAGTTCCATTATTAATGTGACTCGGTAGAGGCTGCCTAAAGGTAGGGGCTGGTGTCCTGGAAGTCGTCGTCGCTGTCTTCCGAGCCGTCGTCGGTCAGCTGCCGCTGTGTGGCCTCTTGCGAGTCCCCATCGCGCTCAGAGCCCGATGCATCTGCGGGAACAAACACCAGAGTTACAACCGTTCATAAATAAACTCATTGTCCTATCTCGGGGGAGGAATAAATGAATGTCTATTTCTCAGAAGACAACTTTTTTCGTTTAACTTTAATAATACTTCATAACGGGTGTAACAAGACACTCAACGAAGCCGAAGTCCACGCATTCCGCCCATCATCAGGATCATTTTTGTCTTTTAGACTATACCTGGGAAACCAATAGCTACGAAGTTATTGAAGATCAAAGTATTTTTTTTTAATTTTTTTTTTATGAATTCTTATTTTGTTATTTATTTCCTAATTTTTGTCTACAGAATCATTATCAACATTTTATGTATTTCGTAACAAACAATGGCTTCATCACTCAATGTATATCATAAGCACGCACATTGCCTTTCAACTCGGCTGCACGCAGCTGTGTAGCATTCACTCGCAGGCGCGGTCTTTTGTTCGCGTTACATTGCGCGGTAATGTATGCAATGCTTTTTTAACACCAAAAATTAAAATCGTTTCCCAGCAATAATTTTGAACAGAAATGGTCCTGATGATGGGCAGAATACGTAGACCTCGGCTTCGTCGAGTGTATTGTTACACTCGGTATTTTCGCGAAAAGTAGATACTGTACTCTACATCAGGACAGGATTCATAACTTAACATAATTTTATTCAGTGCATGTACCCAATATCTTCTCTGTCGTTTATACCCAATATCTTCTCTGTCGTTTATTTAATTTGGCGTAATATCTACATTAACAAAAGCGATCCATCGCAGAGACACGTGTGACGTGTAAGTCGTGTAACACTCACGAATCACTGAAAAATTGTGACCTCAAACAACGCGCGGCACCGCTACGCACCGCAGAAAATTGCGTTGCGTTGCGGTGCGGCGGCGCAACGCGGTTATGTGTGTAGGCCCAAAGAGATGTAACTTTAAAATATAAAGTATCTATCTACTCTACATATTGAAAGATTTATGTATTCTGTAATAACTAGTTTACATTGTTTCATTACGATTGTGGTAAACATCAGAATGCCCCCAGTAACCGCTATGGAGCGTTAATTTACGTTATCTACATCGAGGCTGTCTTGTAACAACATAATTGTACCTATATGAGTTTAATATGAAATATTGTCCACATTGTTTACTGTTTTGGTCTGGCAACCCTGACCGATACACTTGTCAAATAAACCAGCTGGTCTTTTAATTAAATTAAATTGTTTAAACTAAGTAATTTCTTTAATAAGTTGTGTTTAAATTGTTCTTTACTTAATAAATAGTAATGAAAAGTGTTATCTTTACTATCGGTGTGGTATAATTTGAAAAACAAGTGATCTAAAATTCGTAACGGCGCGGCGGCATCCAAATGTCAGTGGAGAAAATATAAAAGGCGAATAAATTTCGTAGAAGAAACGACAAATTTGTGGTCTGCTGCATATTAAACCGGGGAAGTACATTTATTCCTTAATTTTAGTGATTAATAGGTATAGGTTTTATAGGAAAATATCAAGACAAAGCTTTGTGACTGAATTGAATTCGCATAAACCTACCTAGAAACCACAGTGGCGGATTGTTTTCCAATTTAAACTTATACATTGACCATTCCACTTGTACATAACTCACTAACAGTGAGTAACTTCACAACTCAATACGATCTGGCACAGTTATAACCTCTCTTTACTTGACATACAGTGGAAGTAAAGTTGATGGTGGCTACTATTGTCACAGACATTCAATAGACTGTTACACTTTACAAGCATTATATTTGTACATAAACACAATCTGCTTCACTTCTAAACAATAATTTTGGGAAACCATTCTGCACTGTTTCTTGCAATATTACTTAGCTATATAATATTTATCTAGTATTAATTAATTTTCACTATATAGACCATCAGTCACTCAGTTTTAACTATATTTAAGTATAGTTAGGTACCTACTTTTGTTTACAAAGTTCACATATTATAAGAAAGAGGTTTGACCTTGCTTTTATAGTCAAAGTTGATACCTAGTAATAGATAAATCTTTGCTAAAATTGCACATCAAACCTATTACCTATAAATAATAAATACATACATTATATTAATTAACTGACCTCCATTTGCTTAACTTTATTTGTTTTTGTATTTTTTTATTATTATTATTATTATTATTATTTAGTTTTTTTTATTATTATTATATTTTTTTTTAAAGATAGGAATTACACTGACAACTTGTAATAAAACTCGATTATTGATCACTTATTGTATACTTTCAGTGTTTGCGGTTTGCAAGTTCCATCTAGCTCAATAACAACATGATGACCCGTAAGGCAACTGCAAAGGATGTGGAAATCAAACTCAAACATGCACTAGAGGATTTAAAGGCAGCAAAAGAGCTAAATGACACCTTACTGCTGGAACGAGAAGACAGTGAACGCGAGATTCTTAAGACCATATCCCGGAACACTGACCTCAAGAATGAGCTTGCTGAAGTGCATACAAAGTATTCTGAGATTGTAGATAAATACAACCAGATGCAAGTGTATATAGAAACATTTAGAGAATGTAGTGACACTCATGAACAGGCATTGAGTCGCATTACCGACCTTGAAATTAGGTTGTCTCTTGCTCAAAAGACCATTTTAGAGTTAGAAAAAGAAAATAAAACCTTTGTAGAAGAGAAGCATTCTCAAAGCCTGTTTAGCGAGTTACAGCAATGTGATTCTGCAATATATGACAATTCAACCTTGGTATGTAATAACTATAATGACAAATCTGTTGTCATTAGAAATAATTGTCAACTTAATAGTGGAAAGAAAATAAAAAAATATATCCGCTTGAATAGATATATTAAGAAAACTCAAAGGTTGATAAAAAGGCAAAATTATTATAGCCAATTTTCAAAGCTGAGGAAAGAGCGTAAGCAATTATTAGGTCAATTAGATGCAATTAATAGGGCATCATGTAATAACAGTAAGGAATGTGAAAAGGTGAATAATCAATTAAGTGAAAAAATTGACAATTTGGAACTTTCACTTAGGGAAATGTACAATAATTTAAGTGACTTTTCTCGCAAACAGCTAAATTACCAAATGCTGGCTGCAAATGACATGATTGACATGTGTAATTATAATACAGACCGGTTCGAATCCCTTGGCAAAAAACAGAATTGTAGCTGTTTTAACCACAATACTATTGTAAGACAGTGTGATGCAGTTGTCCAGGATGCCCCAGAGCACTTACCTACCCACTCAGTGTGTAAGCCTGAAGTTTCTGATAATAACCCAACCAACTTAACTACCCACTCAGTATGTGAACCTGAACCAGAGGTCTCATACACTTGTAATGATTTAATAAATTCACCAAAAAATAGTCCATCTTCCGATAAAAACTGTTGTGAAACAATTATGTTCTGCGATGAGATGGGTAAGAATTTAGGCCAATTAATTCAGAAACACACCAAGGGAAATATTATTAATTATTGTATGCCTGGGTCAACTTTGGATGACTTGATGAGAATTATTGTTAAAAAATCATTTAATGAAAACACTAATTTGATAATTTTGATAGGAAATAGGGGTAATGTGAACAAAAACCAACTGATAGCTTATTGTAATACCTTATTGTCTTTGAAAGTAAAAAAAGTTATTTTGTTCACATTCCCTTATTGCAAAAGTGTGTCACAAATGGAAAATAACGTTAGGTATCAGTTGAATGTTACATTGAATACGGTAGCATTCCATAATAGTGAACAGCTACACATAATTGACATCAATAAATTATTTAATAGTTTTTACTTGACAAAAGATAAGTTCTATCTGCCTAGTTCTTTTAGGAGACAAATAGCATTATCGCTATCTTTTTATTTTAAACATTTAGCCAATAATCTGGCTAGTAAAACAACTGCTTCTATTGAGCAGTCAACTATTGACATTAGTCATTCAACTTTGGAATCTGTTCCAAATAAAAATAATTGTAACATTTTACTTAGTCCAAGTAATAATATTTTTTCTCATTTAAATTACCATCTAAGACAATAGAGGCGTCCTCTAGCCCTGAATTAACAATAGAAAAGCCAAAGTCTTTAAGAATTGTACATCAGAATATACAAGGCTTTTCTTGCAAAGATTTAGAAATAAGCTTATTCATAAACTCTGAAAATATTGATGTGTTATGTGTTACTGAGCATTGGTTGAAAAAGCACGAATTACTTTTAAGTTTAGATAATTATAAAGTTGCTAGCTCGTTTAGTAGGAAATCTGCTATAAGAGGGGGTTCACTTATTATTCTACACAATAGTTTACAATGTAAAGAGCGCAAAGATGTAGTATCCCTCTCAATTGAACGAACTATTGAGTTGTCTTGTGTGGAACTTGATCAAATAATTATTGTATGCGTATATAGACCCCCCACCGCGAATTACTCTGAGTTTGAGTCCACTATGGAGGAAGTCTTAAAAATAACTTGTAGGAAGAATAAAAAAGTCGCGATTTGTGGAGATTTTAACGTCGACATCTTAGACCCTAAATTAGCCAAACTGTCGAGTAGGTTCATAAACCTATTTAAATCATTTAATTTACTACATATTTTTAATGAACCAACGCGTATCACACCCACATCGGCAACCTGCTTAGATAATATTTTCTGTAACTGTAATGTCATTGAAAAATCAATTTTGAATTGTATTAAATCCGACCATAGTGGACAATTAGCCTCCATTGAGCACCATCATGTTCGGCCTAAACGGGAAATAATGTGTAGGCCAATAAAGAAACACTGTATTGAAAAATTCAGAACCAATGTCACAAGTAAAATTGAAACATTACCAGAACCAAATTTTGAAGCCAATAACTTATATAATCATTTATTTAGCATAGTCAAAACTGAATTTAGTGAAACTTTCAAACAAAAAGTCATCAAATGTAATGATAGTACGAAATTTAGTGACTGGGCCACACCCGGCATATATAAAAGCAGAAGGAAATTATACGAACTTTATGCAGAGAAAGCTACTTCTTGTGATCCTAACTTCATTGAATTTGTCAAGAAGTATTCACAAACATTCAGAGAAGTTTGTATCCTAGCAAAGTCCAAGTACTTTGCAAATAAAATAAAATTAGCTGATAACAAAATTAAAGCTACCTGGAATATTATTAACAAAGAAACGGGCAAATCAAAATCCAATATAAATTCCTTCTGTTTAAAAACTGGTGATCAAACTTTTGAATCTGACAATGAGGTCGCTAAAGTTTTTGAAGATTTCTTTGCTAGAATACCTGTAGAAACTACCAGTACTCTTAGTGCTAGTCCCAACATCGCTGTCTCCCTTCTGGAGTCTAGTGTTGATAAGTGCAATGAAAGTTTTTCCTTTAAATATATAAATAGTGCAGATATCATTAAAGCTTTTAAAACAATTAATGTTAAAAAAACAGAAGATCTTTGGGGCATGTCAACAAGCATTATTAAATCAATAATTGATATACTAGCCCCCTACTTGGCTTTTATTTTTAACAAATGTATTGACGAGGGGGTCTTTCCTGACTTAATGAAAAATAGTAAATTGATTCCTCTTTTTAAATCTGGGGATAAAAGTGACCCAGCTAACTTTAGGCCAATATCTATACTACCAGCACTTAGTAAAATATTTGAAAAAATTATATATTCCCAATTATTAGATTACTTTACATACAATAATATACTTCATAAAAACCAGTTTGGATTTTCCAAGGGTAAAAGTACTACTGATGCTGGAATTGCACTTCTCAAACATATTCTTGACGCTTGGGAAGAAAAGCAGGATGTAATTGGCATTTTCTGTGACCTTTCTAAGGCATTCGATTGCGTTGATCACCAAACACTATTAAAGAAGCTAGAACATTATGGTGTCTCTGATAAGTCGGTTAGGCTTATGAAATCGTATTTGTACAATAGAACTCAGAAAGTAGTAATTAATAGAACTGAATCTACTGGAGCCCCCATCAATATGGGTGTGCCACAGGGATCAATATTGGGCCCATTGCTGTTTCTAATTTATATAAATGACCTTCCCAACTACGCGAGTAATTTATGTGAGACTGTACTATTTGCGGATGATACTTCTTTAGTTTTCAAAGTAAACAGAGGTAATAACTGTTCCGACGAAGTAAATAGTGCCCTCTCTAAAGTTTCGCACTGGTTTAATAGTAATAATTTAGCACTTAACCCCAAAAAAACTAAATGTGTAAAATTTTCTTTACCTAATGTTGAGAAGACAAAATTAAATATTAAATTGAATGACGATAAAGTAGACTTTACTGAGAGTACAAAATTTCTAGGTATTACACTAGATTCTCGATTGCAATGGGATCCACATATTGAAGCCTTGTCAAGTAGACTTAGTTCAGCGGCATTCGCTGTTAAGAAAATAAGGCTTTTAACTGATATTGAAACGGCAAGGTTAGTATACTTTAGTTATTTTCATAGTGTAATGTCTTATGGACTGCTATTGTGGGGCTCAGCTGCCAGTTTTGAAAATATTTTTGTACTCCAAAAAAGAGCTGTTCGCGCCATATACAATCTACGGCGGAGAGATACCTTGAGAGAATTGTTCAAAGAAATAAATATTTTAACTTTGGCAGGCCAATATATTTATGAAAATTTAGTTTATGTAAGGAAACACTATGATTCATTTGATAAGAACAGCAACATTCACCAGTTTAATACAAGAAATAAAGATAAACTTGCCGTTCCAAGTTTTAGGCTTGCAAAAACGAGAGGTTCATTTATGGGGAAAGGCATAGCCTTTATTAATAAAGTTCCACAACAAGTGATTGATCTTCCTTTGCATGAATTTAAAAACCATGTTAAAAAAACGCTCATGGGTAAAGGTTATTATAAAGTTGACGATTATCTTAAAGATCAAAATGCGTGGAAATGATGTAACACATAACTTGCTAATATAAGAACTTTGTTGAAGTAATATAATAAGTCTATGTTGTTGCCAATAATCCTGTCACCCTGTTGTAATTATCTGGTAACGATATATTCAAGTTTGTAAATATCGTTACTTATGGCTGTTACAGCTGATAAGTTTCTTGCGCCCGTTCTTCTTGTCAGCTAAAAAAGTCTGGAACGGGTGGTAGAAAAATATAGACGATTCAAAAGTACTTAATAATTAAGTTTATTTGAATAAAGCTTATTTCACTTTCACTTTCACTTTCACTTTCACTTTAAAAATACTATAATCAATATTAAATTAAATATAGAAATAAGCTAAACTATAATTGCCAAGAATAAATGTTTACAATAACACAAATAGATGACAAAAATGATTCAACACAAACGTACTGCGAGCGCAAAGAAATCGAAATAAATAGTCTTATCTTCAGTTCATACCGTATGATTGCAGCGCATAAAGATTAGGCAAGAAAAATGTTAGTGTCCAATTTTAATCCCATTTTATGTATATTTAGCGACTGTGTGTGATGATGAATTTTAACAAGCTGTTTGTTTTCTGCATTTTAGTAGCTACTAGTGGCCGCCCGCGACTTCGTCTGCGTGGACAGTTATTTCTCTATACCTCGAGAACAGTATTTGTTCTCGGGATGAAAGGTAGTCATGTCCTTTCCTGTACCCCTGAAAACGTGGATGCATAATTTCATGATGTTCGGTTGAGAAGTTAAGAAGTAGATATTTATATCTAAGTATTCTGTGGTTAAGACGTGAAAGCGTAACAAACAAATAAACATACTTTCGCAAGCACTGGACTGGAAACTATAGGCCAAACAGATGGCGCTGATTTAATCATAGCGTGCATTCCCAGGATTTTAGCATTTAAAAAGTATATTTTAGCGTGTCCGACAACTACTTAACCCTAATTCTTCACTATGAACTATTTTATCAAAGCTAAATTATATATCATTTATTAAATGAAATATGTTTGTAATATTTTCCGAATTAAACTGACACTGTCTAAAGCGCCATCTATGCTGACAGCATTATAAGGCTGAGCTTAAAATATTGAACTAAAAATGGAGTTGGGTTATCAAAATGAAACACTCCGAATATCAGACAGTCAAATAGTACCTAAGTAAGTACCCAAATAAGCTGACATTACGTATTATTTGTTCCGTTATTAACGGTAAAATCAAAGTGCGATATGGCAAGCCTATGCCTTGTATAACTCGGTCATTTAAATAAAGAGCTTGAAAATGGCGACATGTGATAGGGTTTCGAGTGCAAGTGAGCGTGCAGATGTAAGTGTTGTGTGAACGAGAAGCAAATCGGGGCGTCGCCATTTTTAATTTCTTTCTTTAATTGAGTTAATATTATATGTAAAGAGTTTGTGTATTAATGTCAGCGAACTAAAATCTATGGAATAAGCATTCTGTTCAAAAAATGGCACCACACAATAAGTACAACTAAGTGGATAGAGCTAAAAAGGCTGGCATTTTATTATGCAGCACAAAGCGTCTGAACACTGATTGCTTATTAGCGACCATAATTTGTATACCTACTCCTAAATATTTTCTATACTTAAAGGAAAAATAAGATACGTTTCTTCTGCATCTTTTTACTGCCTTCTTTGCATCTTTTACACCATTTGACTATAAAGGACGTCATTTCTAATAAACTCGCTCTTTCTATCTTTTCTCTACAATACAAACTGCAATTTATTGAAAAGAACACTAACGTCAGTCACAGGGTGCGTGGCTGGCCCGACTAAAGCTGAGCGGGTTGTACTTTTTCGGCCCCGTGGTGCCATTTTTTAAGGAATGTTTGTTTGCAATTACACTTCCATAGATTTTAGTTCGCTCATTAATGCGAAGTAAGTGCAGCAGAACTGAAGACAAACTAGTAAGGTAGTGAACTAGCAAGTACAAGCGGTGCATAATTACCCAGTTACCTGCTTGCGGTTCCCATAACGTCTCGTAGCGACGCGACTTAGGTGGGGGCGGGGATGCTGACCTTCTGTAACAATTAACACATCAACTATTAGGGAACAGACTTTTTGTACAAAATGGAGTAAGTAGAAGTAGTGTTTTGAACGTCGCCGTAGAATATTATTATACTTATATTGGAAGAAAATCATCAATAGGTGCATAACTATTCGCTAATAGATGATGTTCTGCAACTGGCAGCGGCTTCAACGTTCAGGCAGGGGGGTATCACTCCGCGCTTAAACTTTTATACTGCCCGCGGCCCACTCCAAGAGGGCCATTGTCGAGGGATATCACCGCGCCGACCGAAACGCGCGGCGTGTGCAAGCGACGAGAGCGCAGCGCGTGAACGTCACCAACGAAACGAGTCGGTCAAGCGCCTAATGCGAAACTGCATGCACTTCGTTTTTGATACTTAATTACTGACGTACCTACCTACCAAAGTTTATTGTATTTTTTGTATACATATTTACACACTTAGTTGTATCGAAGTTCGAAATATGGCACCAGTAAAGAAAAAAGCTAAAAAATACTATTTTTTTTCACCCATCCCATAACCGACCCTTGCAAAAGTTGCTTAACCTCCGCAATCGTAGGGCCAGGCGCTATACCACTGCGCCATCGAGCTTCTTTAACTACCTACTTAGAAATACTTATTATTTATGCTCTTTAAATATGCTCAGCTCACCTATTAGGTAGATTTATTTTATTTTATAAGTAGGTACCTATTAGTAATTTCATTGTTTATTCATGGGCATAACGAATGTTTTCTATGATATCAGTAACTAGCGAGTAGCAACCCCGAAATGTGTCGGTTGAGACAGCTATGCGACAGAAAGAGACGCCTCTCTTTCTTCTTCGTAGGTGCATATAATTTTATCCACGCAGCGTTGTGCAGTTTGATATTGTACTTTATTGCCGTGCAGCGAGAGTAGCTTATTATTTGATGGTCCTCGCGGGGACCGACTTCTGTACGTTAGTACTATTATATATTCTGTGGTTCAGGGGTGAAATTGCGTAAGGTAATCGTATTCATTTGACAGTTCATATCGTATTCCATCGGCTGCAATTTGTATGGGATGACATATATTATGATACTGTCAAATTAATACGATTGGCTTTACGCTATCACCTAGCAGATTAGGGTCACCGTCTCGTAGAAAACGATTGTGATCTGTTTATTTTTTATCGGGTAGGTATGCCCCGTTCCCGATTAACCCATCGGGCCTTTCAGGCTAGGTGGGAAAACGGGAGGCGGAGAAAAGTCCCGCACAACCTAAACCTGTCACTCGCACCTAGCGGCGCCGGCTTGGTGCAAGAGCCTGGCCGCGCAAAAGAGCAACCAGCCTTTCTATTGTCTAATTTCAAAATCTATCGCAATCGCTTCCAGAATGTAACACATTGAAGCTTCTTTATGGCACAAATAAAAACTCACCAAAGAAATGCAGCAATGTGTCACATCCATCTGTCAAATTAAGATAGATTTTTAAAATTAGACAATAGCCCCCCAGAGCGGTGATCGAATTCCTAATGCAGAGAATGGCATTTTATGACGGTTCACACACTCAGCGAGGGCAAGTGTTGGGCCCCTCCCGTGGTCCCATCAAGTCCACAAGGGGCTACGTGGGATCACAGAAGGCGGTCATGAAGGGTGCAGCGGCCCCCTTGGCGACCCCCCGCACACGATTCGCCCGCCCTGCAGGTGGTTGATAGATAGATTACATCTTTATTTGACAACTACAGACACACACATAAAACAGTGCATAAAACCAGTGAAACTTAAGTGATCTAAAATCATGCATCTTACACTTTACACTAATATTAAGTATGTAAAGTAGTAGTGCAAAAAGGTCACAGCTCAGCGTTGTATTTGCTTTTTTAGAGCAAATCACTGATTTTCAGCCGAACCATAGATGGCCCGCTGAGGCAAAAAGTGCTAGGGATTTATTATTAACATGCATTTTATGATCATTAATATAATAGCGCGAAGCGATAGCTGGTTCATGCGTCATGCTCGTGAACGAGTGCTGCCAGTGGGAATGGGTCTGCTTCTGGCTACCTATCTTAACGCATATTGAATTGTATGTTGATTGTAAACTTTTAATTTATCTTGAACCCTGTAATTTGATTAAGTAATTTGAAATTCATTAAGAAATGAGCTAAAATAATGGTATTTATTTGTTAATCTTAGTTATTATAAAATCTGGAAACGATATACATATTATATTTGTAAATATCGGTCCATCTGCTAACGTTGACAAGTTTTTTGCGCCCATTTTTCTTGTCAGCTAAAAGACGTCGACGACGTAAAGGGTGGTAGGGTAAAAGATTTGACAATTTAAAAATGCTTATTATGTGAGCTCATTTAAATAAAGATATTTTCAAAAACAAACATATATATTTAGATATATAATAAAATAAACAATAATAATGGCAGAAGCGTAAAGAGCTTTTTTTCTTGACTTAAAAAAGGTACCTGTAGAGTGTAGAGTCGTCTGCGTCGCCGTTCTCGCTGGGCGGCGGCGAGGCGCGCGGCGAGGGCGGCTGGCTGAGCGCCTGCATCAGCCGCCCCTTGGACTCGTTCCACATGTTGGACAGCCGCCCGTCCGGCCCGAACAGCAGCAGGAATGCGTCGATCAGCTCCCGAGACTTCTCCTCCCACTTTGTTAGGATGTCCACCCGCTTCTCGCCGATGTTTGTCATCACCTGAGGCGAGATATCACTGTCAAATTTAGGTTAGGCGGTTCTTTATGAGGAGCCTGATTGGAAACATTGTAAGTACATTTATTTAGTAATTTTAATACAAGCAGTGCACGCACATAGCTCCGTGGTAATCTACACAGGTGTTTGACCATGATCACACACCTCGACATTCAGAAAAGAGCTATCCAGGGCCAGTGGCTTTCTTCAATTCGAATAGAATTAGTTAGAAAGTATGATAGTTGAAGTAAGCTTAGGTAAGTAATAATGGAGCTCCTTGGTGGAATAGCCCGAGCTATTTGACGACCGAGTGGTGCAGTGGTCAACATGCCGTCTACCACGCAAGAGGTCCCGGGCCCGGGTTCGATTACCGGCCGGACAAAAATTGAAATGATGAATTTTAATTTCTGTGACGGGTCTGGGTGTTACTATGTATAATTAATAAGTATTTATTTAAAAATTATATAAGTAGTATATTAGTTGTCTAGCACCCATATTACAAGCTTTGCTTAGTTTGGGGCTAGATGGCGCTGTGTGAAATTGTCCAAGCATTTATTATTATTAACTATTTATTAATATTAATATTACAATTATCAATTAATATTAACAATTGTAGGATATAAGCAGAGAAATAACGAGACCGTCGTCGTAACAATTAAACTCGGCGGAGCGAGGTTCCGCCGCGCCGCACGTCGTTGTCGCGCACTATTCACGGCACTATAATGAATGTGTGATATTGATAAAGGACACTCATGCTAACCTTCTTCCCTTTGTCCTTGAGCTCGTCCATCTTGTTCTGCAGGCGGAACTTCTTCTCGTTGAGGAAGGACACGTTGAGCTCCTTGGCGGAGTAGCCGCGCGCGAGGTTCCGCCGCACGTACACGTCGTAGTCGCGCACTATCCGCGCCACTATGTCCGATGTCGACACACCTGGTGACAAACACGCATTAAAATAATTTTGATATTAATTATTTTTTTCGCGATTTCAGAGTTGGCCCCATAGTAAAAGTTGTTCAGTTTGATGGTGCCTACTACCATATTCGGCTTTATAAGGCTATTTCCAAACACCCTGTAGGATACATACAAAAACTGTCTACGTCTACCCATGGTCTAGACTACCCCTAAAATGTAATTTTTGACAGATAAAAGATCTGTCTACGTCGGATAAGGCAGCGAGCATTAGTTTACATAGACAACTAATGCTCGGTTTCTTAGGTACTTACTTATCGATGATTTATCGGAGATTTAACTTTATCGGAGGGGTCCACATTATTTCTGGTTTAAAGTTAACTTTATTACGTTAAATAAACCAGATAATGTGGACCCATCCGATACAGTTAAGCCTCCGATACAAAACCGCAGAAACCGGGGAGGTTAGGGATATTCTCAGGCTTCGGTTATCTTCTGGTTAATAAAATAAGTTGAACTGAATTCTATGAAATTACCTGTCAAGTAAGTTAGCCAACTTACAGGAATATTTGTGAAACAGGCCCTAAGCATGTTAAATTCAGATAGTTACAGACCCGCCAACTTATCTGTTCAGTTGATAGCGTCACTAGTGGTGGACATCAAATAGTCATAGTTATCGTAGTTCCATTTTTCACTACAGAACCACATAAGTTGGTCGAACTGTACGGCGAAGTTAAAACAATGAAAATATAACTTCATGATTATTATTTGTCACTTTATGCTATCATTCAATGTCGGCTGTCGCGCTACACAACTACGATAACATCGGATGTTATGGTTCAGGAAGTTACTAAGTAGCAAGTCATTAGTATATTATTTTATCATGCCATAAATTCGATATTCGACATTGACAGCAATTAGAATAATGGCAATCACTCAAGCACGTATTCTAATAGTAAACGCCCACCTGAAGAGGTAGTTTATTACAGGACGAGGTCGAGTGCCTACATTAGACTTAAGACCACAGACACCACAGTAGAAAGGAAGTCATTTGTCGCTCACCGATTTGTTAGTTTATTTTAAATCGGCGTCTCTCTGGCAGTGAACCCATATTTGAGGCATTAGGTCGACGGCACACATTCCAGTGGAATAATGCGGCCGTATTTGCATGGCTTCTAAAACCTTTCACTGTCGGTTATTGACCTAACCAGTACTATTATTAATGAGATTTACGAAATACACACACATAAAGAATAATGATACTACTTCTATCTAGCATATTAATTTATTAGTATGTCTTTTACTCAACATGAAGGTTGAGTAAAAGACAGCGCTAACATCCTCACAAAAGTTAGTTGCAGATACTGCTGAAAGGATGGATTGTTATGAATTACTACTGTCCAACATCACCAAAAGCTTAGTCCAGCTGCAGAAAAAACCTACCAAAGTACGCACGATAGCACGCTAGGTTAAACAGTTGAACTACGAAAACAGTTCTTATTACGTAGGGTATAAAGGCGGTGTCAAGGTTAACATGTATAGTATGATGTGCTGCTGACTGTACTTTCACAACATGTCATTCATTTGCCTTGATCATGGCTATATTTTTCATTTAATTAAGCCATATTTATTATTAAGCGATACAGAATTTTATAGAACTTAAGCGAGTCAAAGGACAAAATAAAATCGATCTCAGTTACTGAATTAGTCAAGTGTGTTGGTATTAAGTCGTGAGGCTCGCGAGCTGCTGATTAGCTTCCTGGTGAAGTCTATTAAAATTCAATAAAATGTAAAAACATTTAAGGCGCTGTAGGTAGTGAAACTAGCGCCGCCACTACATTTATTTTTAATACTCGTAAACCAAGTCAATATTTAAAAAAAGCTCATGTAATAATTTCTCAAATTGTCTCTAATATTTTTTGAATAACTATTCAACAGTTTTAATTCTTTCTGTAAGTTTTAAAATCCATTTTAGCTCAAAGTGGCCACTTTTAAGAATTATGGATTTTAAAACTTACAGAATGAATTATAACTGTTGAAAAGTTATTCAAAAAATATTAGAGACAATTTAAGAAATTATTACATAAGCTTTTTTAAATATTGACTTGGTTTACGAGTAAAGAAAAAAAAATGTAGTGGCGGCGCTAGTTTCACTACCACTCACCCTCTGTCCGCTGCGTGGCGACGAACATGTCCTTTGCCTTGATCATGGCGTACAGGTCCTCGCAGTCCTCGGTGGTGTACGGGATGTCGTCGTGCGCTATAAAGTCTATCTTGTGCTTCTCTAGGAACTCCTCGTCGCACTCCCACGGCGCTTCTCTCACTACCTGCAACAAAACAGATTACGTTAAATACGTGTTATGTCTGAGCAGCAGGGGTAGACAAAAAATAATAACTATGAATTGGAATTTTTCACAGATACAAAAGGTTTATCTACTTGGTAGGTAATTTTTAACATTTCGACGTAGACTAAATAGCTCTCGCGCTTAACATTTTTTAAGGTAATATTGTATGCTGTTTGTTTCCCTTAACCAAATAAACAAACAAACAAATGAGTTGTATTGTATGTATCAACCAGTATTTTTTTGTTTAGGTAACTACCTCACGTTAGGATAGATGGTAGTGTCCTCCTAGTACGGATAATTGGAAATATTAAATACTTATATAGCTGCCGCCAACAAACGAAAAATGAAAACATCACTAATTAGAATGTGACAAACATTTAATACAGAACTTGATAATGATAAATCAATTAATCTTTAATTACTTTTACATACTTATCACATATAATTGGCTTCTTTGACAAGTTATTAATAAATAAATTAGTAACCAGCATTAACTAAATAGTCCGCAGCACTATGTATTCTCTGAAATGATTACGAGCACACATTCTTGCATGCTTAATTGCTTAGTCATGAGTCGGTCGATTGTCGCTTTGAGTCTAACTAAACAATTCACTGGGACATCGGCTATTTCCATAATGATTTCACTGTAACACTTGGTCAAGTCGAAGTTATCCAATTAAATTCGTGACAAAAACTAATAAACATGTTTGTTTGTTTCTAGCTCTCAAAACTATGCCAACTAAGTAAATTCATAAGAAAAGGTCAACTGAAACAGGATATTGCGTGTTTATTTCTATGCCTATAAGTTTTGATCCATCTCGTCTGATAAGATCGAACTAAAGAAATTACATTATATAAATAAATCAAAGTATTGGTTTACGAAACGATTTATTGTTGACCCTACAGACGCGACTACCAACGCTTATTCTCTTACTTAAGTAGGTACCTACCCAATAAAAAGGCCTTAAAAGCTGTGAGCGTTTAGATGCTATGCCAGGCATTGGACAGCAATTTGACCTTTCGTTTTATTTATAGTAATCAGTTGTTCGGTACCGACCGGAATATTTATGAAATAAGACTGCTGACGTATTATTTATTTCAAACTTTAAATTCATAAGAGAGCCACGTTTAGGCTTTCAATAGGTGAATTAAATGCAAAAGTTTCATTAACAATATAAGAATTCTAACATTCGATACACCAGGCTAACACTGTATCCAAACATTTACAACAGCTCTTTAATGGTTACACATGAAGAAAAAATGCTTAAGGCGCCGTACTAACCTACTAGCGCTGCCAATACATTTATTTTTATTACTTGTAAACAAAGACAATATTATTACTATTATTATTCTTTATTTGCATATTCGGCATTAGGGGTTTTTTTAACACGTTGTATAACAGAAGTCTATACAGTAGACGAAGCCTACCTCGTCTACGTATCTGCAGTGTCGGACGGCTTCGTACCTCTCCTCTTCTGTCATCACTGTGCGCCCCTTGCGGCTGTGTGTCAACTGGTCACTGCATACTGAAACAATTAAAACTCAATGTAAATACAAAACACATCTAAATGTAAATACAAAGAACCAATGAGGGTTCGTTAACCTGGCGGTGAATCGAACCGTGCGTCGGAGATGACGACCACACCCATGGGCGTACCGAGGGGGGCAGGGAGGGGCAGCTGCCCTCCTATATATGATTTAATATATTCAATCATATATTTGATTTAATTGCACCCCCCCCCTGGGGGCGATACAGTAGATTTGCCCCCCGCTGGCCCAGAACCTGGGTACGCCCATGCACACCTAATTCTGATTGAGTCACACTAGTACTAATATTTATTCTGTGGTCACACATGGAGTCACATAGAGCGCATGCGCAAGTTAGCTCAAACTTCAGCATTGTCGCTACAAACTTATCTTTCTTGATACTGGAGAGAACTGAGATCAGTCAATGAACAATCTACAGGGTGAAATCAAAAACAGTCGACAAATTTTGTGGTGAGGTTTAGATTGACCGTCATTTTAGTAGAGTAGATACTGACGTTTTCTATGGGACAGCTGATTATTTTTTTGCTCTGATTAAGTTGGTCCCATAGAGAAAGTTGATCAGTTTGACGGTCTAAGCCACATGTCGACTGTTTAAAAAAATCACCCTGTATTACTGTTTTGGAATTTTGTCACGACATTATGTTAGCTGTTGTTGTCTTAGAACAATTAGGTAGTTTTCAACTTAAAGTGTACCTACGTTAGTGAAGCAATTGCCTTAAATAATTGTAACGAAACTCCGCAGGTTTTAATAGTCCCGCAGGGTGCCAAGCCAATGTTGCTAGGTACTTTAAATAATCATAAAAATTTACAGAATAGACCAGCAGCACGTTTGTTGGTAACACAAATAACAAAGTAATATCACACGCACACATTCAACACGCCATTACAAGGGTTTTCAACTTTTTGTTTCAAATACTTATAAGTAGGTAGTATTTTCTGACTGAAAAATGTTGCAGATCGTAGAAATAAAAAAAAATGGGACCAACTTAGGAGTAAACCTGATGTAATAAGGTTTAAATCAATTCAATCGGTTCAGCCGTCTCCAAGAAATCGGTGAACATACAAAAAACATACGAACAGAGAACCTCCACCTTTTTTTGAAGTCGGTAAAAACATTATATTCATTATTTTTGGTTTGCGCATATTACTAAACTATTTTGAAACTGATAAGTAGTGTAAGCTTGCTTTGTGTAATGCTTTTGCTTCAAATTTAAGTATTTTATTTGAAGTGTGTAATGTAATTCCAATCCAAATACGGTATGTTATAACTTTAATAAAGTTGTCAACCCGACATATCAAACCGTTAATAAACAAACATTACAACAACGCACATGTTTCAAATTTATAATTCAGTGACGACAATAGGTTGTATTACTGAGTCAGTATCCAAATCGTACTACAGAATAGACAGTCGTATAGATATAGCAAGCAAGCCTGAAGGCTAACATGATTACGTCATCTATAAACATTACTGATAAATTCTGTAAATAAAGACACGTACTCGTTATCACGCGCTGCTTTATTGCAAGATAAAATCACTTGAGGATTTATGAAACTGAAATATTACAATTATAATACAATATACATAATTATATAAAGAATTTTAGTGTGGGGCATACACAGAAATCCTTTTGAAGTTATCCAAGAAATATAAAGATTTTGGGAACATCTCATAAACATTGAAAGAGGGAGAAAAGAAAAGAACCATGGATGGATTTAAAGTAGCGCACAATTCTAAGTTTCCGCCTGTGCAAGAAGTGTCCCAAAGCCTATCACATAGTAGCTTAAAAACGCTTGACAAACAGTTACTGTCGCCATTGCATTTGCTTCCACCTGCAAGAAAACTGCAAGAAGTTTCCCACAGCCTGTTTCAAGAGTTAACTGATAGCAAATGCACTGTCGAGTTTGTCAAGCGTTTATAAGATACTGACAGGCTGTGGGGACACATCTTGCAGAAGTTCTATTGCAGATGAAAACGCGGCCACTCTTGTAAGCTACTGCGTCTGACAGGCTGTGGGACACTTCTTGCAGAAGTTCTATTGCAGATGAAAACGCGGCCACTCTTGTAAACTACTGCGTCTGACAGGCTGTGGGACACTTCTTGCAGAAGTTCTATTGCAGTTGAAAACGCGGCCACTCTTGTAAGCTACTGCGTCTGACAGGCTGTGGGACACTTCTTGCAGAAGTTCTATTGCAGATGAAAACGCGGCCACTCTTGTAAGCTACTGCGCCTGACAGGCTGTGGGACACTTCTTGCAGAAGTTCTATTGCAGATGAAAATGCGGCCACTCTTGTAAGCTACTGCGCCTGACAGGCTGTGGGACACTTCTTGCAGAAGTTCTATTGCAGATGAAAACGCGGCCACTCTTGTAAGCTACTGCGCCTGACAGGCTGTGGGACACTTCTTGCAGAAGTTCTATTGCAGATGAAAACGCGGCCACTCTTGTAAGCTACTGCGTCTGACAGGCTGTGGGACACTTCTTGCAGAAGTTCTATTGCAGATGAAAACGCGGCCACTCTTGTAAGCTACTGCGCCTGACAGGCTGTGGGACACTTCTTGCAGAAGTTCTATTGCAGATGAAAACGCGGCCACTCTTGTAAGCTACTGCGCCTGACAGGCTGTGGGACACTTCTTGCAGAAGTTCTATTGCAGATGAAAACGCGGCCACTCTTGTAAGCTACTGCGTCTGACAGGCTGTGGGACACTTCTTGCAGAAGTTCTATTGCAGATGAAAACGCGGCCACTCTTGTAAGCTACTGCGCCTGACAGGCTGTGGGACACTTCTTGCAGAAGTTCTATTGCAGATGAAAACGCGGCCACTCTTGTAAGCTACTGCGTCTGACAGGCTGTGGAACACTTCTTACAGAAGTTCTATTGCAGATGAAAACGCGGCCACTCTTGTAAGCTACTGCGTCTGACAGGCTGTGGGACACTTCTTACAGAAGTTCTATTGCAGATGAAAACGCGGCCACTCTTGTAAGCTACTGCGTCTGACAGGCTGTGGAACACTTCTTACAGAAGTTCTATTGCAGATGAAAACGCGGCCACTCTTGTAAGCTACTGCGTTTGACAGGCTGTGGAACACTTCTGACAGAAGTTCTATTGCAGATGAAAACGCGGCCACTCTTGTAAGCTACTGCGTCTGACAGGCTGTGGAACACTTCTTGCAGAAGTTTTATTGCAGTTGGGAACGCGGCCGCTGCCCAAGTCTATGGAAGGAACCGTAATCATCAATATTATTTTCCTGTCTACAAAATCACGTGTGATTAATTTGCGATAAATCGAATCGTACGATGAAGCCGGGCCAATCGGGTTAGCTCTCGCAATACACAACGTTATCGAAATCCATTAGTCCTCAATCTAAATGAGTAAACCGTAAACAAACTACACGTGCGTTGTACCTACACGATTAGATGGATTTGCTCAAATCAACAATCAAAATTTAATTACAAGATTAAATTTCGTTTATCGTCGTAGAGAGAATTTCCTAACCGCCCACGATATGTCTGACACTGACTTTGTAAATAATTTGTAAATTTTGATTTAATTCTTCACTTGTTTATTTAGAAGGTTAAATAAATTATTAACAAATTGTTCCTTTAACCTTATGATTATTATAATTATGGAATAAGTAAGTGATGACGATCCATGACTGACATGACCCGTTCCGTTCACCTTATTGGTAGACCTCGAAAATATCTGCCTTTTGACGAACTGTCGACTCCTAAATTTTTTTTTAATAATTAATTTTACATCGTCTTTCATCTGTACTGTCACTTTAAATTAAACTGCTGGGCAACGGCCTCTACCAAGGATCTCCCTCCACTTCACGAGAACGATGACGAACGACGAAATGTTGTGCAAAAGCTAAGCAGCATAAATGGAATAACAGTGTAATACAATGATAACATGTGTTTTGTATCTAGCTAAAATGTTGCGTTCAGTCAGATAGGGATTTATCCTTCTACAAATTATCAGATTATAAGCATAAAAAAATATGAAATAATTTGTTTATGTCACACAACATCAAACTTGAATGCGATGAAGAAAAAAACGCATTACGCAAGAATATATTTACTATTATAAGCTTCCATTCAACCAAGATTCAACCTCTTGTTTTTGTAAGATCGCTTGCTATTTATTTTATGAATCCGTTTCTATTGTGTCTGCCCCTAATGGCAGTGAATGTGCTAAAGAGTTTATTGGCAGCGCCGTAGCTAGGGGTTGGCAAGGGGGGCGGCTGCCAGGGGCGCAAACCTCAGAGGGGCGCACTTTGCTAACCCATAGCTAGAAAATATCTCTTAGTCTTGGGGCACAAAACTTAAATCTTGCCAGGAGCGCTCATTATCCTAGAAATAAGTCCTGGGGGCGCAAAATTCAAATCTCGCCAGGGGCGCTCATGACTCTGAGTTTCGACGCTTTGTATTAGCATAATCACCTCCAACGATGAGGTAGACATTGGGGAAGATTGTCTTGGCCTGCTGCAGCTGCCGCGCGTGGCCCTGGTGGAACATGTCGTAGATGCCGTCCGAGTAGACGCGCACGCGCCGGCCGCCCGCGCCCGCGACTGCGGCGGCGCGCGGGATACGTCCGTAGTGGCACCGCTCGCGCTCCGCCACCGCCGCAGGGTCTGTGCTGAACGGGGCTGCTAGTCGTAATGACTGAAACAACCAGACCAAACGTTATAGCGCACTACTTCTACTGGCTTAAGTCAAAGGTTAAAACTTGCTTAAAGTGAGAGCCCAGAAACATTCTTTTAAAACAGAAAAAGCGAAATTCACAGGGATGAACTTGAAATAGTCTTCATGACCTTAGGACTTGGGCCTTGGGCACCATATAATAAGTTTGTCGTTGAATGTTGGTGATCTACTTACAATAAAAAAAATATCGTGGAACATTGGACCACGCCGAACAAAAACTGCTTGTCTTATGGACTTATACTTCTTACTTTATCTTGTTACATGAAGTTACTAAAAAATAACAATTTAAATTGAGAATTTTTGAATGATTTTAATTTATAATTTAAAATTCACAATTTAATTAGTTAAGTATAGGTATTTTTATCCAGATCCCCGCCTAAGAATATGACGATGGCAAATCGATTTTTTTCCAACTCTAGAAAAGTTAATGGAATAGTTTTAGTAACTGCAGAAATAAAATAAAAAGAGTGATTCCATCGTTCACCAGCCTTGAGTCTGGTGACGATAGCCATTCTCCAAGTGAATGTCCAATCCAAAGACGACGAGACGCATCTAAAAAGGTCGACACAGTGGACGCGTGATAAAATAACTGACTGGCTAGTGTATTCTTAAGATTTTTTTAACGTTCATACGTACTTACAGTGCAATTAATTTGACAATGTACAAGAATAACGGCAACTTCACTTCACTCGAGGATCTATGGGGAGTACAGAGTATAATTACATTGTATTGTACTTGTAGGTACCACAAGCGCTCTGAAGCTGCCGTTGCTGTTGTAGGTACCTACATTGTCAATTTAATCGCATCAGTCTAGAATTTGAACCTAATATAACCATCACAAGTATTTACAAACTTAGGTAAAGTGACAAAAACCGCAGGGCATGTATGAAAAGATTGATGGATGTGAAAGAAGCAAAGATATGCTGTTTTTTGCCAGCATATCTTTTCTAACGATTTTTTCTTAGGAGAAAGTAACTAAAGTCTAATATCTTTATTCACATAAACTTAAATTAAGCATTCTTGAACTATTGTCTCAACTCTTAAATAGCTCTTCATTGTTATCTTTTTTTATTGTAAAGAAGAAGTGTATACCCACTTGCTAAAATCTTATAGATAGTTAATGCAACCTACTTAGAAACCTATATGTGGGGATTTGTAAATGGCATTGGAAAATCTATTTGTTATTCTATTGTTTATATTTGACTGTAAATCCTCCTACAAGCAAATAAATAAATAAATAGTTACTTGGTAAAAGGACAATTAAAATTTACATCGTGACGTGACCCGTAACACACGTGATCGTGACCCTGCTCGTGACATTGCTCTTATTATCTGTACGAACTTTGTAGTCTTCTTTCTTGTCTTTTAAAAACTCGTCTTGTTGCTAAAATATTAGCGGTATCATAGTTTTTGTTTTCAATACAACGACCGTATAAATTATTTAATCAGCTACTTTATTCCGTGTCGTGGCAGCAGAGCTGTTATGTCAAGGTTCACCAAGCGTGATTATAAGGTGCCGCTTGATAATGAGTGGCGTGATGTGTCGTCACCGATTTCCCGGACGCCACTCGACGTCCGACTTGTTGGAGTGGAACAGACGACGACGGGTCAATCAATATGTAAACATCACAACTAAAAATAGACGATCACAATCCATTGATTATTCTGTGTGCAATTGACTAGTTAATCATTGGTGCATTGAATAGAATACTTTTTTCACTCCTCTTGCTCAAAAAGTGCGTCATTGTAACGTACAAGAGCCGAGATAAAATAGCATAATAACCCCTAGGGGATAAAGTATTTTCTTTTTTAATGTTTGTCTATTACCAATTAATGAGCCTACCAAAACGAAAAAGTCTTTATTCATAATCACGAATAAAAACTCGCTCGGGGGTCTATTACGAAAAGTTTAATGCGATACACGCAGACGCAGTCCGTGCTTCGTTCTGATTGATTCCTATTACAAAGCACTTGCGTATGCGATATTGCAAAGTTGCGTTAATTTGACAGTTTCTCTCTAGTGGATCCGTCATTATTCGTTCAATAGACTATGGACTACGATAGCTACATTGAAAATATTTGTAATAACTACAACCGACGAACTGCGCACTACACCCGGAATGCTCATCATAAGGAACTGGCTAACTTACCTCTAACTGCCGGAACACAAAAAAAATAAAGACTTAGGTGAGATGGTGGCTAGCCAGGCGGCTTGTATTGTACCCCCCCTAGGAATCGAACTACTAGACCAAAGAGGCGGTTAAATTATCCTTAATGACGAAAAATATATTAAATTAATTTGTAATTTGCTTCATTTCCATAACCTAAGTTAAAATGATACTCGCTTAATTCTTAGCCAATAATTATTCAGTTTGTTTGAATATATTGTAAGACGTTGAACTTGGATGGAGATGGATACTGGAAAAATTTACCAAAAGTTACCCGTCATAATTATATTATACGCCGGTCCCGGAGGTCAAAATACCACAGTGAACTCTATTCTATGAATTGAGGCCTTAGCCATATGTATTCTGTGCCTTAGCACATTAGAATATACATCTAAACTAAAGCTAGGATTGAATGCTAGAAAGATACCGTATGAAGCGTGAAAGTGCGAGAAGAATACACGCGAGAACTGGAGTGAATGAAAAATTAGAGATAAAAAGGCCCGGACCTCATGTCTGGGGAGCAGTAGTTAAAAAAAAAAAAAAAAAAAAAAACTAAAGCTAGGTAGCAGTAAATACCTTTCTACATTTATTTGTACGGTCAAGTCTAGCAATACTCGTATTAGTGGCACATTATAAGGAATACCAAATTATATAAGTACCGTTTATTGCTTGCGTTATTGATTTATTTAACTAAGAAGAAAGTGACCGAAGTTTGTACACCCCCTTTTGTTGGTGTGGTGTGGGCTTCAATCTTTCAATGCCACATTGTGCGTTTTATATAGAGAAATAAGCTAGGCTAAGTAAAATAAAAAGCTCATCAAATCTGTATGGATTAATGGAAATTTAAAAATATTAAAAAAAAAAAATAATTTGTGCTTGGGCTTTCAGTTCAGTGTTTATTGTAGGGCGAACGGTGACCTTCGGCCGCTTTTAATCCTCTTATTCCAAGTAAAATTTTATACAAACACTTGTTTTTTTATTCGAAATTGATAAGAGCTATTTGATTTAAAAAGAAAACGTGTAACTATTATAAATATGTAATTCCAGTCGTTATCTCTATAATTTTCTGCTCGGTGTCATACAGTAATTTTAATTTCACAATCGGGAGTTTGATGAAACTGTAAACAGCAATAATGTTTCATTGAAGCGTGCTGATGGAATTGTGGAATTTTCCAATCATAAATTGATCTCTAGTACATACTTAAATCACGTTTTATGCAAGCAAAACCATAACTACGATTGGAAAATAAGATTCGTTCACCGTATAATGTAACAAAAGCAATAAAAAAAAATGTTTTTTCAACTAGCCTCTACATTTTTGAAGTTGCTTCTACCACAGATAATATAATACTATACTCACTTCTCAAGCTTACGCGCTCACTAGACATGAAATAAAACACTTTTAACGGATACTAGCGCGGTTTTATTGAAAGTACTTTGGTAATTAGTTGGTATTTGGTCTGATTTTTTATTTTCCCGACGTTAATACTATACTACTAATCCTGTTAGATTTTGGTGATTTAATGCACAGCAAGCAGGGTCGCCGATTTCATTCACACTTTTTCAGTGCAACGTACCATAGAATTTGCTAAATAATTCTTCATGCAAGACATTGCAATTAATTAACATCTTTTTTAGATTTTAAGTTAAAATTGTATATTTATTAAATATACGTAATCGAAATTATATAAATAATAGTTACTCAAGAAATCTGTTCATGTCTTGCATGTTTTACCATCTACTGTGTGGAGTGGAAGTAATTGCTTTAATATTGTTTTTGCATCCATTAAAATTATAAAGGTTTTTCTCGAGTTCGTTTAAAGTTTGAAGCCAAGATTTGAGGAGGTTAACCTGAGTTTGTTCTGTGGTCTTCTTCGTTTATCATAATCCTCATTTGAACCGCCAAAATGAAATTTGTACAACGCCATCTATCGCCGATAAGAGAAATGAAATTTTCCATAGAGAATTGTCTATCGAGTAATTTTACGTGCGTTTTTTTTCTCGATAGCTGTTCGTGCTAAGGGTACAGTTGGCTTAAAATGATCACAACACAAAGCTACTATGAGCCCATGACGAAAACGTTTCAATGGGACCACCGGATGCAAAACAACAGACACTGTCCGATATGGCATACACGATATCCGAGATAGGAACGACCAAACCGACGCGGTTGTGAAAACGAGAAGGAAAACTTTGAATAAACTAAAAGTGTATAATTAGAAGAGATTAATTAATGCAAATTATATGAATGAATATTTTAATAACGTAAATTCAATCCTGTTGTACTGTACTTGAGGCGAGGCGAATACATACATATACCGATTGACGTCAATAAACGCGTAAACGAAGTTCATATCACCTGAGATGAGAATTCGCGTCAGGAAAGCATTTTTGCAAAACAGATGTGATACTTAAATGCCGAGACAAGGCGAAGGCAATTCAGATTTGTACGTGACTGCTTTCTTAACTTCCTGCATTTTTGTTTCTATGCTTTTTAATGACTCTTTGGTCAGATTACTAATGAAATTATTATCGTGATTATCAAAGTTATTTTAAGCTGTATGGTGTATGGTACTATTATTTATTTTGTGGCTGTACATATTCATTTTAAAGCACAGACTTAGTATTTGTTACATTCTTTTGCCAGTTTCAAGTGTTGGATAGGGTTCTCAGTGATCAGTGATATTGTTTCGGTTTGCATTAGAATGAGGAAGCATCACATTCCAATGCTTCTTGTCAGTCAAACGAAAGGTTTGTTAGTAACGAATGTAACGATTAAGGCCATCTTTTAAAAAGTTCTTAGCATCGGCTGAAACTCTGAAACTGATAGCTTCGTTAAAATTAAGTACACCTTAAGCTCAACCAATTATTTTAGCTAAGAAGCCTTTAAGAATTCGGCCGAATCTGAAATAATGACGCACACATGAATTCTTAGTGCCCTTAAACTCGAAGGACCAACATCAGCTCATTGTAGAATATTTTGATTTCGACATAAGTTGCATAATTATGCTAATGTTTCGCCTGGTCTCGACAAGTATGTAGGCTGCCCCCGAGGTAATGTATTCGCAGTGCACCGCACCGCTCACGCAGTGAATTCTCTAGAAGAACGAAGCATTGCAAAATACTGAGCTCCACTGCAGCCATCTAAGTTGGGCAGGTAGTCAAATCAGCGAGTCATGACCACACATTAAAATGCTTAGGTAATGAGTCAACTCATTATGAGTAGATAAATGAGGTATTCAGCTCTTAGAAAAATAAGGAACAATGGATCACTACAGAAGATAATAATTGTTATGGGAATGTAACCAAACTCAGCATAGTTATGTATTAGAAACGTAAAAGAACCAAGTTGATGTGTTTGTACAGAAAGTTGATCAGATTGACTAATCCGTCCATCTACACTGTTGGATGGATTGAATGGTAGAATCTACAACAAAACATAAATGTATAATGGAAAAAAGACAAAACGAATTAAAATAAATGAAAGTTACATTAACTTTATGGTTCATAATCATGAATAAAAAAACTTTTATTCATCAGATCAAACAAAGTATACTTTGTCGAACTTTGGTTATAATAATATAAGACACAACATATGAATGTCTGGTTATTTGACACTATTCGCTCATCTTATTTACTAGGTTGTACTACGAATGGCCAAAATTTTATGAAAAACAACAAAAACAACAAGCACAAATAACCTTCGGACTGCCGCTGAATGGTTGATACAGGAAAGTACACCAAGACTTTTAATTTTAAAGGGCACCTACGCCAAAAGAAGGGCTATCGACATTCTTAATCAATTTGAACTATATAGCAATTGGATTCGATAGCATTTGACCACTGAACGAGTCTTTCAAATGACATATTCAAAACAAACTAAAAGGGGCCAATTTCTCGTTAAATCCTTAGTAAAAATAAAAGAAGGCTTAATAAAATCTTTAAACTTTAATTAGCCATTTTCTAAATCGTCGCTGAGTCCCTTCCTTTCGTGTATCCTTCATTTGTAAGGTGTCAGTTGTTATGAGGCGAGTTGGGAAAGTGTCAAGAATAAATGACGAAGTCGTCCGGAGGGGTTAAAATCATTAACAACATTATCTGTTTCGTATTACTTTCTAAAAATCATTACTTATTGAAACTGTTGATAGGGGTAGTAAAAGTACTTGTTGTATATGGTCTGTGGTGTTGAAATTTAAAATCTTAAGAATCGTGTGGAACTATTTATAATTAATAAATAAGACATAAATCTTGTCGCTTAAAAATTAAAATGCCACATCATACCATCACATAATTAAACTGACTACCTACTCTGTCTGACAAGTCATTGGCATTCTCCAAACAAACATTGCACATTGATTCTGTAAATAGAGACTTCGACGTGGTTAGATAGTCAAGCACACACTTTCACCGATACCTGCAAGAATGTTGTTTACTTCTACAGGTTGGGCAGTCATACTAGGTATATAGAAGTAAAACTATATCGTTTACCGACTAATAAACAACAAGGATTTATGAATAACTTCAAGACTAAGTAAGGGAAAGTTAGATGAAAGTAACATCTGTGTCTTATTTATATGGACGCCGGGTAGATATCGATTTTGAAACCAAGTCCAGTTTGTTTGTTTTCGGGCGTTTCATATAGGTAGCACTGCATTCGTTCAGGGACTGCATATTATGGGCGTAGCATCAAACAAATACATGAACATAGTATTAGCAAGTAACTATTACTTACGACTAGATCCGTTTCTGGTTTGACGAACCCATTTTTCCTGTAACCGTTCAATCCCGTTTCCAGCTTCCCGTTCGGCGCGTGCCCGTTTGTGAGTGTGGTCGTAATCGTCGTCACCGCTGACATCATTAACTTTTACTAAGAAATTATTACTAAGTGAATGGAAACTTTTTTCAGGTACTTTAAAATACTATGAGATCCAATTTGTGTTGCATTATTTTTATACAAAAATATCTTTATATTTTTTTAAATAAACGTAAAGACTAGAACACGCTCTATGCAGGAGTTTACTAAAGTTTTATTTATTTATCCAACTGTTCGATGGAAATAAAGCTTCAGTAAATGACGTAACGTGTACTCCCTCCGCACTGAGGACCCCGACTGGTGTGTGTGGTAACTACAGAATCGGTATTCGGTAAGAATGTGGCTGATAAGTTGCGGAGTAGCGCGGGTGAAGAGGCGCGAGGGGCGGCGCCCGGTGCGGTGGCGCGATGCCAACGTGGAGGCTCGCCTGACACGCACCGAGGCGACGGAGCACGAGCTCGCCCGAGGAGTTCCGGTACCGACACGAACTAATGTCACCGAGACAACCAGCTGTCACGGCACAACAAACACAACGCACGCATGATCCGCCCGTGTCCACCGAACTGACCTAATACAACACACGGACTTCCAGAAATGGCAGAAATGAGCTCATAATGAGGCAATTACGCCAAGACAAATGTCCAAAAAAATTGCTGCTCAATTAATTTATCAATGATTGCTTTTAGTGAAAATTAATGGTACCTACAAGGTACAACATGATTATAAAATAAATAACAGTATCATAATAATGCAACTTAAACATGTTCACGAGCTAAACAATGTATCATTTTATAGCAAGTGACGTAAGCCGGTCCGAGAAGACACCGTCCGTTATAAAAGGACAACGTTCAATAAACAAGGTTTACGGAACATGAACTGAATCATCAATTTATTGAAATTGAAACTGCAATTATGCAAACACTGTAATGACAAAATTTATAGGAGACTATGACATAATAGAGATAAATATGCTTTATGACGAAACTGGTAAAACAGGCAAATATAAAATGTAGGAATCTAGGAATTCACAAACTAAACTTTTTGGTACAAAGTAATGGCCATTTTATTGCAGTAACAAATTGATAAACCCCTTCTTTCCACTTGATACACCCATTTGAACCCCATAACAACTATTGATTTTGACATTTATCATAACATTATCAACAAATTAAATTCCGAAACTTACGAAACAACAGACACAACGATTTGTGAAAATGATATGTCTAGCCAATGATATTAAATGTGTCTAGCAATTAAAATAATATCGATCGATTGGGGTAAGTAAATAACATTACTAATTTAAACGTCATTCTTGTGGCTGAATGCCGTATCACGTACCTACATAAATCATGATGATTATGCTCTACTAATCTAATAATATCTTCTTGTATGCTTAATATTGAGTTGACAATAGCTTCGACATCGATCATCTGACACAATTATTGGCAAAGGTTTCCTGATTCCGCCTTCTATAATGAATTGAAACAAACAGTTTAGGGAAATTCTTAAATAAGACTGATGATGATGAGTCACTTATTTATGAACTTAAATAGAATTTTATTATAAATTCTTTGTGATTTATTACTGAAGATTTTTTATTTGTTGACAACAACTATTTGGTATGTATGTATGTCATTGTATGTACCTAGATGAGATGGATACCAAAATCACTGAGTTATTCCCATCCGATCCACTGTAACTGATCCACCGAGAATTAAAAATCCCAACCGATCCCCTTATTTATAGTTTTGAGTTATTGTTAACAAACATTAATTCATAATATGACCATTACGTGATCTATTTTCCATCAAAAGCATCCCAAAAAAGTTAATGACAGCATTGACTCGTCAACTATTTATAATATCGCTTCGCTATTTGAATGATTACCTAGGCTAGGGACTCTGCCAATAATCTCTCTCGAACTCTTTATTTCAGAAACTTATATTTGGATGAATAATTATCGATTTTCATTAAGGATCTTATAATTAGGTACTCTAGGATCTGGAGACTGCTCCTACTCCTATAATTACGCGCTGCATTTATTTTGTGGTTCAACCTTTGATACTTGAGCGATTAGTAACTTTTATAGCATCATCGAACAAGCTTGACCGTCATGACCACCACCGGTATCATTCCGAACCGGACACAGGAGAGTTTTGGTACGATAATTTCAAGTGCAACTACCTAGTATGATGAAATAATCCAACCGACCTTATAGTTATTCAGTTTGAAATTATAATTGTTATATTTCTGTGTTTCTATTGCCCGCCCACTATTCTGTTTTCCGTTTTGTTTCATTTTTTTCAGTCAGTCAGTGCCTCAGTATTTTCTAAAAAAAATGTTGTTTCAGGAAGATGAAGTGAAAAATTGCATACAAATGTTATTGTGCGTTATACGGACATACGATTGGCTGTTAGATTTATATGTCTTAGTAAGTACTTACCTACTGAAAGTCTGAAAATAAGAAAAAGCAAAAGGCAGTGTTAGTGTTACTGGTTGCATTCAATGATTTCCAGTGTAACAGTGTAATTCCAGTGTAACAGAACAGTAGCACGACACTTTTAAACGTTTTTTTTATTTTTTCTTTCAAATTGGGCTACTTTGGGCTATCTTTTTATCGCAAAGTGGCGAGTTGACCAGTTAGGCATCTGGCAACCCTGGCACTAACTGCTCTAACATTACATCATTCATTTATGTTATAAAATGCGTAAGAATCTTTGTTTGTCTGTCATTTTGTTACATTTTTATGGCTAAATAACTCATAGCTATAATTTCGATAAATTCTAACGAACTTCGCGTTAAAATCCGATCTTTTTTAGTTATATCCCAATTATCCCATATATCTTTCGATGGCGACGCGAATTTCTGCTTTTGCATGTGTGACTTTGGCTGCGGGATCAACACAAAACCACAGAACAGAATAGATATTGACAAAACTAGAAATCTGTAGATGGCGGGCGTGTCTCATTGAATCCAAACGGGGAATTTCCTTGTAATGACGTTTCTTGACGTTATCACTTTTGACTTAGTCATTTACTTACTGATTAGGGATTTTATTAAGTAAGTAATTTTTTTTAAAAGTAAGTAATTGTTTTGTAGAAAAATGCATCAATCAATTTTCATAGTTTATCCATGTTTCAGCCTATGCTAGCAAAATTCGCAAGCGGGCTCGAGACAAATTTCAGATTTTTGGCTAACTTTAATTTTAATAAATAATAAAAAAATAACCACGCTAATAGTCCGGCTATATGGTTATTCTAATAATTTAAAGGTCCAAGAGTAATAGCTACTGTTTTTAATTTTTTGTATTTGGGTATTATTAATTAATGAACATGACGATTACTGAAAAGGTATGTAATTCTTAATTGTAAATTATACCTTACACAATTTGTTACTTATCGAATTGAAAATTTCTGGATGTAAGGTGGGTAGGTTGTACTAGGTAGGTATACCCTTGTCCTTTTTTCTGGACCCCTGACAACTTATATGAAAAAATATGAAAGCGTAACAAAGAAACATATATTTCGCAGTTATAATATTTTATATAGGTACCTATATCTTTTTTTTCATATTTGTTTGCTACCGTGCGATCGGTCCTTGGACCATAAGTAAGCTGTTGTTTTTATTTTTAATGCAGGCGTGGAGGCATGCCTTTCCACTGTCAGGCTGCCTTTATGTTTTGCTAACTTGTAAGGTTATTGTATGTTGTCCCAAGTATGCAGTCTCTTCAGACGTCTTGTCTGCAATGGTTCAATAACACTCTGGGCCAGTTTGTTCTTATGATTACTGATTCGATCTTTGTATGAACTAATGCTATTTGCTGTTTGACTGTTGGAATATTTAGATACTCATGGACTTCTTCCATTCTCGTGAACCATGGGGCATTAACTATTGTTTTAAGCACACTGTTCTGAAATCTTTGCAGAATTTCTATATTCGACGTTTTTGCAGAACCCCACAGCTGTATGCCGTAAGTCCATATAGGTTTTAGTATTGCTTTAAATATCAGGACCTTGTTGTCAACCGACAGTCGCGAGTCTCTACCCATAAGCCAATCCAGGGATCTTAGTCTATGGTTTAGCTCATCATGCTTCTTCTGAATGTGTGCTTTCCAGGTTTGCTTTCTGTCGAGGTAGAAACCAAGGTATTTAACGCATACGTTATGCGGCAGGACCTCTTGACCGAGCTTAACAGGAGGGCAATCTTCTTTTCGCAAAGTAAATGTGTGATTCGACTTGGTGCCACTAGCCTTAATTCTCTAAGACTGCATCCAGGAATGGACATTATTCAAGTGTTTTTGAAGATTCCTTGATGCTACTTCGAGATCTGTGTCATGTACCAGTACCTGGTCCTGGTACATATCTTTTTTATAATAATTTTATTTATTAAAAAAATGTTTAGTACTTATTAAAGTTAGTCTTAGAGTAGTATGTTAGTCTAGACTTCTAGAGCCGACATTAATTTTGATGGTTCAGATTATGTGAATGTGAACCTAGGTATTAGAGGGAAGGCAATGACCGACCTACTAACCGAGTGGTGGGCGCCAAAGCCGGCTGCAAGATGCGGCACCTAGCCAACAATGTAACTCGGCCACGCGACATGTCCAACGACTCCGTTGCCCCTACGACTTGGCCACTTGCAGTCACAGGTTTGCTATCAAAATAATGATAATAAACACCATTCTAATTTATAATGATAAACACTGATCACGTGGTCCAACGACGCAAATTCACAAAGTATGTCTTACCTAGGTAGGTGAAGTTAGTATATCATGGGCGTAGCGAAGGGGGATTCCCCCCCAAATAAAGACGTACTTAGTAGAATCCTTTTATCTGTCAAACTTTTTTTAACGTAGTATGTCTTTAATTCGGTTGGGGGGATTTGAGAGTTTATCTGACCTTCGAAAAATGGCCTGGCTTTGCCTATGAGTACTATTATTATACCTTTTTTCTTGTTTTGTGATATTCAGTATTATTGTAATGTAGTAGGGCTAACTAAACTACATATACCTGCACAATTTTATACAGTCAGTTACCTACTGAGGATACTGTATTGGATCATATACCAACCATTTAACTCCCATTAAAAACTCGAGGACATCCATTCATTACACGAAGCGTAAATTGAATGGTCTTTTATGTGGTCTGTCTGTATCTAAGTTGTTTTATTGTCATTCATTGTATTAGGTAAGTAATGACTCGAATTTTTGTTTCTAATTTTGCGATCGGAACTAAAGTTATTCACTGGTTGGTTTAGAGTTACAGTGGCATGACATGACATGATAAACTATAAAGAGAAACACAATCCTACAATGATATATATTAAACTAGGCATTTCTTCAATTTCGAATAATTTTACGATAATATCTTTTCTGTCGCCATTAATAACGATGTATAAGCGATGGTAGTGCTCTTAACGTGTGTAATTTTATTTCGTAAGTGTTATTTTAATATTTTTAATTACTATTAGTGAGTGCCTTGTATTGGCTATCTATTGCAATACCTATTATTTATTTTTGTTTGGTGCTGTTGGCCTTCCTCGAAATAAAAATAAAATAAAAACTAGCTTTTGCCTGCCACTCTACCTAAAAGAATGACACACATGTCTTGTTTTTTGCATGACTAACTATTTAATATCAAGATAAGCGTATATCGTAAATAGTAAGTATATCGTCATCGTAAAGCGTGGCAATAGAGTATTATAATTTAACACGTTAATTAATTGCGTGTATCTATCATACATTTTAAAATACAATTTAAAAATAGATTAGACAAACACCAACTTAAATAAAGTATAATAAAGCAAAGATTGCAGGATACAGGCACTATCAGTTGCAATAACTGGTCGCCTTTTTAATAATAATAATAATAAATTTTGTCTTATAAAATCCGTCCGGATATTTGTCTGGGCATGTCCAGACTTTTAGACTTTTGTCTGGACTTTGCCTGGCCCTTGTAGTAATTAATTTGCCCGGCTTTTTATGATTGGGCGGTGTAATATTAGTTATAAAATATACATAGCAGTAAGTAGTGTTCCAAAGAGATGTCCTATAATGTATAGAGTATGTGGTATGGGTCACATTCACATCCATGTATGATAGTTTGATAGTATACCAAAAAATAGGTAAAGTAAACAGTATCTAATCATCCAATATCTCTAATATCGCTTTGGGAACATTTGTTATGCCAAACCATATTACTAAAAATTCTATGTGAACAAAACCGCACCCATTTGTCATTTTGTGTCAGAGTAAAATCAAAATCACACATTGCATGATACTGTTATTATACTTATATGTAAAAAATATCCATGATGTGACGATGGTGGTAGGTTAGGTTTGTGAATGTGAATGATCACGCCACTTCCTTGGCGCCGTGCCTAACAAACCGGGGCGGGAGTCGCACGCGTGATAAATAACGTCGTCATACTTAGCTCCAAAATCGATTCGAGAATTTAAACATATAAAGAAAGATAGATGCATAGTCTGCACATATAGCTCGATGATTGCAATAAATCAATATCTATGAAAAAGAAACAGCTATGAAAAAGCTGACCCTCAAGGAAACTATGAGATAGTTTGTAACTAATAAAAAAGTTTAAGGTCAGAAGGTATTATTTCACTTGTTTCACAAGGTGTATTTATACTTGTCAGTTAAAAAAGTCTGGAACAGGTGGTAGGAAAATATTTAAACGGTTTATTTGAATAAAGAAATTTAGACTTTTGACTTGTGTCTTCAAAGCAGGGATTAAAATACTGTTAAAAAAATTACGTTAAAAATACCGTTAAAACCTTTTATCGGTAAATTTACTGGTAAAAATAACGTTAAAAGTATTGTACCGGTAAAATTACCGTTAAATATAGTGTTAAACTTTACCAGTACGATAGTACCGGTAAAATTATCGGTAAAAAAGTAACATTATTAATTGGAATAAAGTTAATTTCAACGGTAACAAAAAGTAAGAAACAACGTTAAAAATAACGTTATTTACTGAAATAACCTTAGTTTCAATGTAACGTTATTTATTTACATAACGTTAATGTTAAAAGTAAGTAAAAAAGTAAGAAATAACGTTACATTTAAAAATAACGTTATCAATCCCTGCTTCAAAGTAATGTATAATTAGGCTTTTCAAGCATTTCTTTTATGAGCATGATAAATGCTGTGTGTCATTCTAATTCATAACCGTTTTATCAAAACAATTTTTATACATTTACATTCTGGTTACTTTTTTAGTGTACATAAAGTGATCTACATTAAATTTTATAATGTGAATATTTATAAACATAACAGCTTCATTTAATAATCTTTTTTATAAAAAAAAAGCTGTTCTGATTCAAATCTCTTTCATGTTTCCTTAACTTTCCTCTCGGGTAACACCAGAAATTATTTGATATTATTAACATAGAGGTAATATTTATTTATTATTTGTTTCCAAATATTTTTGAAAATTATTTAAAAAAAATAAAACTTTGTCTTGTCTTTCAACCTTGCAGAAGTTTTTTAGTTTCAAGGTCAATAAAATGTTAGTTTTATTCATAACTAGCTGTCCTCACTGGTTTTGAAATCCAATAAGGATCATTTTATTAGCCAGAAACCTTCCCGGTCATAATATATCTCTTCTTGTTTTGTTGAGCTCGTGGTGCGGTATTAACCTCAATCAAAACAAAAAATCAGTCTATGACCACATTTGCATTAAAAATTACAAACACAAAGTGTAATCTGTATACCTCAATTTAAGCTACAGCAAAGAACTTTCAAAAGAAATGCTCACCATTCTGGAATCCATGACAGCTTTTGCCATAAACTTCCAGTGGTAGAAAGAAAACAGAAGACATTTTCATTATGTAAAGAAAATTGGAATCTCAAATAGCATGCATAGCATGATAATGACAGTTGGGAATTTATACAACAAGAGCATATTCTAAAGGTCTGCCGACACATATCCGGGACGTCTCAGGCTCGTGGCAGGGCCCAAGATATGTTGGGCATCTCTGCGTTCTACATGAAAGACCTACGTATTTGAAACCAGAACGAAGCTGTCATGTTTTATTCGCTTCACATACAGAATCTTAGCACGACCAACGTAACATGGGCCCCGGCCACATCCCGGATATGCGTGGACAGACCTTTACTCACTAGCCGATGATTGTCCATAGGTTACTTTCAGCTAAATGATGAAATCAGTAAATATACCAAATTTAAAACTTGTAAACTTACCAGAGCCATATCTGGATGCTGTTGTTGGCTGGTGCTGCTAGTAAAACTAGTTTCACTTCCATTTCTGTCTTCTACTTCTGGTATTTCCACCAGCTTGGCGCTCATTTCGTTGTCACCGTCACGAGTTCTCTTACGAGACATTATAACATCGCACGAAACCAACTAATATAAATTTATTCGCAAAGTATCTTATTCTTATAACAGTACTTCGTAACTGTAATTCCTTGCGTAATGGAAGAACACTGCTGCTGCACGTACTGCTGTATTCCTTTACCAAAAACTGCTTTGGGTGAGTGGGTCAATGTATAGGAGTCGTCTTGTCATAGAAATCTGAGTAGTTCCTATGGATGGATCGTTTGCAAACAAAAAAACTCTGTGACAAACTTTAGTAAACCATTTTGACCTTCATAGGTTTTATTTTGTAATGAGCACAAATCGAATCGAGATGAATGTTTAGAAACTAGAGTAATGTACGCACGCGTAAAATCACTGACAAAAGGAAAGATTTTTTTACTGACGTGATGTATTTTGACATTTTTGACGTGAACGTGACGTGACGTATGCAAATGCAAATAGTAAAATAGAGACCACACCACAGACGTATGATGGAGATTACACGATCAGTCCGGAATGCAATTTTACCATCAGTCTGGATCACAATTTTATCAACTCACTGACGCCAGAATTACACCGACTGATACTGCCTGCCTAGCATGACCGATTTATATCGCGTGATATAGCGTTTTATCACGTTTAACTGTCAAAAAGACAAAGGAGTTTGACAGTTGAGTGTCGATAAAATGCTATATCACGCGATATAAATCGGTCATGCTAGGCAGGCAGGGCTGCCAAAGATCTCGATATAATAAAGTAACAAATGATTTAAGATAAACATAAATTTTATTTACCTCGAATATTATGTGGATTATATTATGGATTTAGAAATGTAAATTACATTCGATCAAAATTAGAAGCGCCATCTAGCTTCGAATAGATTTTGTAATGAGTATCTAACAATACCAAACAGCACCACCATACTAGTACTACTGCTTTTGAAAACCTCGTGTCGACATCTATTAGATTAATTTGTAAACAACATACAATTTGAGGTCTACAGCTCACTGAGCCACTTGTTAGTATTGATTTACTCTCATTTTATTTTTACATAATTTATTACCAACCTAAAAAACATAGTTAAGTATGCCTAAGTAATTTTAGCGTATTTAATTGCGTAATTGCTGCTGTCATTGATTTTAAAGTACACCTTCACAAAATAGAGTAACTACAATACTATACAATTTTATTTAGAGTAGAGGTGGCAGCCCTACTATACAGTGGCTGTCGCGACTGTAGGAAACGTAGTGATTATATTCTCTTTGACTGTAGGGTGACAAGATCAAAGCGTTTAAAATACGGGATTTAGGATTAAAGTATGGGACAATTCATTTATGTATGGTTTTTTGGTAATCGTTTTTATGGGGCTTAACAAAATGACTTATTTTCTATAGTTATATTTTTTTATTAATATACCTATTGCATTAAAATAAACCGCACTGCCCGCCGAGTGCCACTGCATCGCGTGAGAAGATAATATGCTCACGGGAAATTTTATTTTCCCGTATTGGTTTTACTAGATAAAGGAACACGGTCTAATTCATTGATGAAAAACGTGAGTCCCGCGAGAAATACAAGACTTCCAGACTAATCGCTAATAATTCATCAATCACCATAGAGAACATGGCAAGCACATTCGTTCACACGACCGACGGAGGGGTGCGTTCAGTCGGTTCAGAGTGCGGTGTGGTTTGGTTGTTTTTATTTTATCACACTGAACGACCAAGAACAGCGGGTCTACCGGCTAAAAATAATGAAGTTAATGTTAACTGTAATTTGACAGATGGATATGATACATTGCTTCTTTTCTTTGGTATGTTTTTATTTGTGCCAAAACGAACTAGCAATGTATCACATACATCTGTCAAATTACAGTTAACATTAACTTCATTGATTTTAGCCAGTAGACCCGAGTAAAGACGGGTTTCTCGCTGCTCGAAGACAAACTGTCATTACGCCACAGAATACATAATATTACGCTACGGGCTGTAACTGTAACATAGCCAAAGTACAATTTTCAAATTTGAGATTTTTGCATTCACAATGCTATTCTTATACAATATACTAGAAAAAATACGACTCGCACTCACACCCAGATCAATTCTCGGACGGGAATCGAACCCGCAACCTTTGGATGTCCAGTCAAATACTCTGGCCGCTTAGCTACTAAGTCACTAGTTGCATCGTCGAATTTACCACGCCTGTGTTTTGTTTCCGTACGTACTTAAATAATTGAAAACACTAAAATCATTACATTATATTAGACTTACCATATGAATCTTAAACCCTTATGGACCCCCTAAACGATCAAAATTGCTTGTCAATCATTTACATTGCATTGCTTGTCAATCACATTTTGATCGTCTAGGAGCGGTGTCCTACATCTTGGCATGGACCACTTTGAAAACCGCAATTCTGACTACATGGAAAATTTCTCCCCAATTAGTCCCAACTAGTCCTACTTTTTCGGAATTAGTCCCAAAAAGGACTGAAAGATATAAGCGATTTAAATGGTCCATGCCAAAGCAAACCTTCATTTTGGCAGGGACAGGCTATATCTAGTGAACCTAAACACCTAGCCAGGATCTGATTATTCAAAAAAAATCTCCCTTTTTTATGGATCCCGCAATGCCTAGAATCAAAACGAAATGAAGCGCCGTTCAAAAAATATAAAGGAATGATTTGGTCCCTGCCAAAATCAACCTACATCTTGGCGAGGACTTTTGAACCAGGTCACCTAGAGTAAATCTGATTATTGGAAACGATTCGAAAGTGTGAAAGTGAAAGTGAAAGTGAAAGTGAAAGTGAACCCGCAACCTTTGGATGTCCAGTCAAATACTCTGGCCGCTTAGCTACTAAGTCACTAGTTGCATCGTCGAATTTACCACGCCTGTGTTTTGTTTCCGTACGTACTTAAATAATTGAAAACACTAAAATCATTACATTATATTAGACTTACCATATGAATCTTAAACCCTTATGGACCCCCTAAACGATCAAAATTGCTTGTCAATCATTTACATTGCATTGCTTGTCAATCACATTTTGATCGTCTAGGAGCGGTGTCCTACATCTTGGCATGGACCACTTTGAAAACCGCAATTCTGACTACATGGAAAATTTCTCCCCAATTAGTCCCAACTAGTCCTACTTTTTCGGAATTAGTCCCAAAAAGGACTGAAAGATATAAGCGATTTAAATGGTCCATGCCAAAGCAAACCTTCATTTTGGCAGGGACAGGCTATATCTAGTGAACCTAAACACCTAGCCAGGATCTGATTATTCAAAAAAAATCTCCCTTTTTTATGGATCCCGCAATGCCTAGAATCAAAACGAAATGAAGCGCCGTTCAAAAAATATAAAGGAATGATTTGGTCCCTGCCAAAATCAACCTACATCTTGGCGAGGACTTTTGAACCAGGTCACCTAGAGTAAATCTGATTATTGGAAACGATTCGTGTAAATTAGTCCCAATTAGTCCTAAAGCCACAAAATTAGTCCCCCTTTAGTTTAGGAGAAAATCGGAATTAAAGTTTGGTTTTTATAGTACAGGAGCCGACTTCCTATTTAGTGGCGATGTTTGTAACTTGTTTTATTTTTGCGTGTTTGTGTTAAAATAATGAAGTGTTATTAACGTATAATGTAAAACAAACGTATAACGTAAAGTAATACGTAACTTTTATGCATTTTCGAAACTCAAAACCTTAATTTTTAAGTCATAAAATAAAAATGATTTCTTAGAGGTATTTTGATCCCGGGCTCCTGGACTATATCAAAAACATGTACAGTCGCGTACAAAATAATTTCAAAAGAAGTATGAAATGGTCATGTATAAAGTTGAATTTTAAAGTTATATTGCTTTTCTTTCGAAACTATTCATATTTGGAGTAGAGAGTGATTTTCTTCCTTCAATGGGTTCACTTGAAACTTTGTACCTATACAGGGTTATTTGTAATTAATTTAAAACCTCTCATCACACCATCATACTGTACAACTTTCATTATAGGACCAACCTTGAAAACGAAAAAAAAAATCAGCTGTTTCATACATTTCGATGGAGTACCTACCTACGCATTGTACTTATGTATGGAACAGGTGTTTTTTTTTAGTTTAACAAGAAAATAACAACTCAATGTTAAAAAAATAAAAAAATACAAGATGACGGCCAACTTTTTTGTTTGTATGCCGATTTCGATGAAACTCGGTTTTTGCTACTATTTTGACAAGAATACAGCAATGCAATGTTAAAATATAAAAAATCCAAGATGGCGGCCAACTTTTTTGTTTGTAGGCCGATTTCGATGAAACTCGGTTTTTGCTACTATTTTGACAAGAATACAGCAACAATGCAATTTTAAAAATATAAAAAATCCAAGATGGCGGCCAACTTTTTGTTTGTAGGCCGATTTCGATGAAACTCGGTTTTTGCTACTATTTTGACAAAAATACAGCAATGCAATGTTAAAAATATAAAAAATCCAAGATGGCGGCAAACTTTTTTGTTTGTAGGCCGATTTCGATGAAACTCGGTTTTTGCTACTATTTTGACAAGAATACAGCAATGCAATTTTAAAAATATAAAAAATCCAAGATGGCGGCCAACTTTTTTGTTTGTAGGCCGATTTCGATGAAACTCGGTTTTTGCTACTATTTTGACAAGAATACAGCAATGCAATTTTAAAAATATAAAAATCCAAGATGGCGGCCAACCTTTTTGTTTGTAGGCCGATTTCGATGAAACTCGGTTTTTGCTACTATTTTGACAAGAATACAGCAATGCAATGTTAAAAATATAAAAATCCAAGATGGCGGCCAACTTTTTTGTTTGTAGGCCGATTTCGATGAAACTCGGTTTTTGGTACTATTTTGACAAGATAACAGCAACACTATGTAAAAAATATAAAAAATCCAAGATGGCGGCCAACTTTTTGTTTATGGGCCGATTTCGATGAAACTCGGTTTTTTGCTACTATTTTGACTAGAAAACAGCAACGCAATGTTAAAAATATAAAAACCCAAGATGGCGGCCAACTTTTTTGTTTGTGGGCCGATTTCGATGAAACACGGTTTTTGGTACTATTTTGACAAGAAAACAGCAACGCAATTTAAAAAATCCAACATGGCGGCCAACTTTTTTGTTTGTGGACCGATTTTGATGAATCTCGGTTTCTGGTACTATTTTGTCAAGAAAATAATGAAATATTAAAAAATAAAAAGGCAAGATGGCAACTTACTTTTTTGTTTGTGAGCCGATTGATTAAACCATTACCGTATAAAAATCAGCTGTTTCATTTTGACAGAGTAAGGTATTGGACTTTTATGTATTTGTCCATCATTATGTATTTAATTGTACTTAAAAAAATTCTTAAAAAGCTTTTGCATGGAACAGCTGATTTTTTTTCACCGTAGAAGTCTCATAGTGAAAAAAAACCACTCTAAAATAAAAATAAATAAACCTACCAAATAACCAAAGAACGAAAAAACAAACACCTGCCAAGTGCCAATTCAGTGTTGCCGTTTTCCCGTAAAATGTTGTCATAGACGAAAGTTGAAAATTAAACCTAATTTTAAAAAAAATTAAAATAATGCAAAATGCCAAGTTCACATACATGTAAAATGGGGTGAAAAAATGCTAAATTTGAATAAACAAAATGGCAACACTGCCTTTCATGCCTGTAATTTTTTCTAGTAACTTTTGACTTGTGTAAAAATTTGGAAAAAAAAATAGGTAGGTACTAAAAATATCGATAAAAGTCACTAGAATATTAAAATAGTTTTGATAAAAAATGTGTAAATAAAAGCGAATTTATGAAATCAAGCACTCCTTTATTAATAATTATAGGCAAATAGTACCTACATAATTAACAAACAATTTTGCTTAAAAACATTAAAATATATTAGGTAAGTTATACTTTTTTAGCGACTAAATTACAAAAATATTAAAAAAATCCGCTAATCCAGCTACTATGTCGTAGAACGGCAACACATCATCATATTTCGGAGGGTAGTTGCCAAGTAAACTACAAATTAAACTAGCTCCACATAAATTTAAATTTAAAATTCTTAAAACTAAATAGTTTGCTATAAAACATATGCCAAAATACTGGGCTTAATTAGTTCTACTTGCCTGCAGTATTAGTTTTCCTTTTTAACTTCTCCTACATCTCAAGACATCATCTCACACCATGGACCACTCGAAGCTTGAGGCAGACTTGATCAAAATGTCTAAAGTGTTTGAAGAGAAGATGGCAGAGTTCCAGGCTGAGTTGAACCAGGCATCTACATCTCGTAAGAACCCTAACTCTATAGCGGCGCTCAACACTGAATTTGCTAACTTCAAATCATTTGTCTGCAATGGTCTTGCTTTGCTCCGTACTGAAGTAGAGTCTCTGCGTAACCGTGTCGATAGAATTGAAATGCGTTTCCGGCGCAAAATGCTCCTTGTACACGGCATCCCCGAGCAGAAAGGTGAGGACTCTTGTTCTGCTGTAGTCACGAACTTGGCTACAGTTTGCAAGGTTCAAAATTTAACTACTAGCACCATCACTGCAAGTTATCGCTTGGGTAAACAGGGCAATAGCAAACCACGGCCCATCGTCGTTAAATTCGCTGATGTCTCTGTGCGTGCATCTCTATGGAAAAACAAGGTTGCGCTGAAGGGATCAAAGATAACGCTCTCTGAATTCTTGACGAAATCTCGTCACGAGGTTTTTATGGCTGCAAGGGATAAATTTGGCATCCCCAACTGCTGGACAATGGACGGTACTATTAACGTCAAGACTCCCGATGGAAAAAGACACAAGGTGGAATCTTTAGCTGATCTTCGCGTTATCTCTGCAGGCACCTCAGCTGACAATGCATAAAAGTTTCGTTATAACAACGAAAGGATTCCCACTTTTCCGTTTATAAAACGTTGTGATGTTTTCGTCTTTAGGTGTTCATGTATGTATGTACGCGTCATAAACCACTTCTTGTAGAAGGTAGTGGGGTTAACATTACTAATCGTTACATTTTCAAAATTTACGGTTCAACACACACCCTACTTATTTTCAAAAATATTTTGATAATACTGTCTACCTACCTACGACTTTTAGGTTATTTATATTCACTTGTTTTTGTTTGACACTTTGACATTGGGTGCATTCCAGCACATTGATCGCTGAGTCATCGATTGCTTTTAAAGTTCAATTTTATTATACATTGTTAAAATGTGTGTTGTGGTGACCGATGATTCGGAGATTTGTCCGTTGGAGTAATTCATTGATAAAAAGTAAAATAATATGCGTTCCGCATAAAGTTTTTATTCCGTTAGTTATTTAACTTCGTGGCGTTCCGTTAAGGTACCGCTCCACTATCGCGTTCTGATTTTTGTATTTAAATCTATTAATGCCTTTTATACTTATTTAATACGTTTTTTGTATTTGCATTGTACTTAATGAGTGTTTTTAATATTGTTTCTTTAAAATGACTGATAGCACCATTGTATTTTATTATTGGATTTTGTCTTTGAGTTTAATTTTTGTGTATACTTGCTGCCGGCGGGTAGTAAATTAATTTGATTAAGTTTTTTAAAGCTACCTAACCATAGTATATTTATTTATATTTTATTAATAAGTATATATTATATCAATGTTGCAACCTATTTCAAATAATAATGACTCCTTTTCGAGTGACTGTGCGGATTTTCTTTCGGCGGCTAGTGATAGTGACAGTCCTGATTCTAACTGTAGTTTCCATAGCGCATCTCCGCCTCTGGATTCACTTCTTGCCTCCGAATTCTCGTCGTTTCCTAAAAACCTTAATGTGGTCCACTTGAACGCACAGAGCATACCAGCGCACTATACTGACTTAGTGGCCACCATCTCAAACAACCCCAACATTCATGCGATTTTGGTTTCGGAAACGTTCTTAAAACCCTGTCTGCCATCCTCCTCTTACTCTCTTCCTGGCTTTCACCTTATCCGCAATGACAGAACGGGCAAGGGAGGCGGTGGTGTTGCCATTTACCTTCGTAACCACCTCTCCTTTAAAATTGTAGACAAATCTCCTACTTTATACTCTGAGTCTTCTGAACATCTATTCCTGGAGGTCCTACTGGGCCATATTAAGGTTCTATTAGGAGTATTCTATAGTCCCAATCTTCATATTGATTACTTCTCTAAGTTTGAATCCTTATTAGAGAATCTTGTTCCTACGGTCGATCACACATTAATTCTGGGTGACTTTAATACCTGCTTACTCAAGCGTGACTCACGCTCCTCTCGACTAAACTCTATAGTAGATTCTCTTAACCTCAATATTCTCCCGTCTTCTTCCACCCATCACTTCCCTGGTTGCCAGCCTTCCTTGTTGGATCTTGTCATTGTATCCTCTACTGACCACGTGAGCAGTCATGGACAACTCTCTGCTGAAGCCTTCTCCTACCACGACCTTATCTTTCTATCATATAAAGTTCGGTGTCCTAAACCCAAGCCACGTGTGATTCTTCAGCGCGACTTTAAGAACATTGACGGCAAGCGCTTTTTGTCGGACCTAAACGATATCGACTGGGATGCAGTCTTGGAAGCACCTACTATCGACCAGAAGTTGGAGGTCTTCAATTCTATCCTCATTCAACTTTTCGATCTTCATGCCCCGTTGCGACCCATTCGCCTTAAGCACCTGCCTACACCTTGGCTTACCGCAGATATAAAGGCTCTGATGAATCGGCGTAATGCAGCAAAAGCTAGATATAAGCGTTGCCCTTCAGAGTACACCCGTAATCGATATAAGGAGCTTAGAAATCGATGTAACAGGTTGTGTAGAGATGCGCAGCGACGACACATACATAACTCAGTTTCGAATGGGAACCCAGCTAAGGTATGGTCTTTCTTGAATTCGTTAGGGATTGGTAAGACTAAGTCAACTCCTCCACATAACCTCGACCCCGACTCCCTTAATCGTCACTTTATAGCTCACTCTCCTCTCTCCCCTAATGTCAAACAGACCACGCTTCGATCTCTTGCATCCTTGCCTGTCTTGCACCGTTCTCCCCTTTCATTTAGAAGCGTCTCTGAACGTGAGGTTGAAAAAATCGTCATGGATATTAAATCGAATGCGGAGGGTGCAGATCGTATAAGTCGTAAAATGATCCTGCAGTGTGGTTCTGTTATTCTCCCCATTCTCTGCAACATCTTCAACTTCTCGCTCAACTCCGGCACTTTTCCGTGCTCCTGGCGCCAAGCCATAGTCATCCCTGTCCCTAAAACTTCTAATCCTTCTCTTCTCTCTCACTTCAGACCCATTTCTATCCTCCCTTTTCTTTCGAAAGTCCTCGAGCGTCTTGTGCTTCACCAGCTTTCCGTGTTTATTAACTCTGAGAACCTCCTGTGTCCTTTCCAGTCTGGCTTCCGCCCTGGGCATAGCACAGTTACTGCTTTGACCAAGGTTTCTGACGACATTCGAGAGGGTATGTCAAATCAGCAGCTCACCACATTAGTTCTCTTAGACTTTAGCAACGCTTTTAACACTGTCGATTTTGATATGCTCTTGGCAATGCTCAAGGTTGTCCTTGGTTCGGATGATGTGGTCAAGTGGTTTCACAGCTACCTCGCTGGGCGTCGGCAGTGTGTCCGGATTGATGACAAATTGTCCACCCCCTGTGACGTTGTGGCTGGTGTGCCTCAGGGTGGTGTCCTCTCCCCTCTTCTTTTTTCTATATTTATTAGCTTCTTGACACCTCTTCTTTCATGCCAGTATCATCTGTATGCCGACGACCTCCAAATCTACTCCCAATCTTCTTTTGATGACATAAGCAATACGATTTCCAACCTTAATGCTGACCTTGCCGTCATTCATAAGTGGAGCCTAAGTCACGGCCTCACAGTGAATCCCCACAAGTCTCAATCCATTATTATCGGAGGATCAAAACAGATTGCCAAACTGAATCATATTAATGTACCACCTCTTCTTTTTGATTCTGCTACACTTCCCTTCAGCAATGTTGTGAAAAACCTTGGTGTCCTTTTCGACAATACCCTGTCTTGGTCTCCACATATTGCCGAAGTGAGCAGGAAGGTGTATGCAGCTGCTGGTTCCTTGCGTAAGTGGAAAAACCTACTACCTATGAAGACCAAAGTAGAACTTTCGCAGACGCTCCTTCTCTCGATTTTGGACTATGCAGATGTTGTTCAAACTGACCTCACTCAAGAGCTGTTGAGCAAACTACAGCGTCTTCAGAACTTATGCATCAGGTTCATATATGGTTTGCGCAAATTCGATCATGTGTCGGATTACAGGAAGGAACTTGGATGGTTACCTATCAGGTTACGTCCTGAGGAGCATGTTCTTGTGCTGCTCTTCAAAATCCTTTACGACCCCAGATCTCCTTCCTATCTCAAAGAGCGTTTCCAGCCCCTTGGCGTGGATCATAATCGGGATCTTAGAAGCAAATCCGACAATCGCCTTAGAGCTCCTCACTCCGGCTCTGGATACTACAGGGACTCGTTTACGGTTACTGCTACTGGCTTATGGAATAATCTTCCACCTGATGTCCGACACTCGAAATCCCTCGCCGCATTTAAGACCCATCTACACGCTTACCTACTGGCTAAATCTTAGTTTGCAACAACATATATATTTATTTAGGTTTATGTAGTGTATTTTTGTTATTCGTACCGTATTTGTGTAAGTTTATTGATTTTGTATAGGTAGTTATTGTAGGTATAGCTTTTCTTTTTATTTTGTTAATTTTGTATGTAGTTAGCACACTGTTTTTATATCCCTTCTCAGGTACCTATTCTCTGAATCAAAGGTTGTCTGGAAGAGATCGCTTCCAGCGATAAGACCGCCTTTGCCCACCATTAGTCTTAAGTTTTAAGTTATACTGTATTCCTTTTTAATGTGTGTGCAATAAAGAGTTAATCTATCTATCTATCTATCTATCATGTAATGTATGACAAAAACGAACTATTTTTTTGGGTGTGGTATGGCTTGGTTAAGAGCCATTTAGACAACATGTTTCGCAACATTTAGGTACCTGTCTCGTCCATTTTGCTTCAAATGGATGACACAGATAGATGATTCACAAGCTGCACGACAGTATTGTCAGCACTATAGTGCTGACAACTGTACTTTTTGGTACGTTCTGGCAACACTGTTGACAATCGTGTCGTGTCATTGTTTGTTCGTAGGAAAACGCCACTTACAATCCCTCCCTCTTAGCCTAGCATGACCACCGAAACGTGATATGATACCCAGTGATTTATCACGTTTAACTGGAGGGAGGAAGGGCTGCCCCCCTAGCATGACCGACAATACACGATATATATCGTTTTGTCGACACTCGACTGTCAAATTCCATTGTTTTATGGCAGTTAAACGTGATAAAGCTCTATATCATATTATCGCGTTTCGATGGTTATGCTAGGGGGGCATGAGCATATTACACTATCATATATTATTTATCGGATGCTATCTCCGACGAAGATAGTAAACATATATCTCGGATGATATTATATACATGATTTGTTTATTTGTGTGTATATGATAGTGTAATATGGGCCTAAAACTTTATTCCGTTCCGCAATGCGCAGTGTTCCGATTGTAAAACTTATGTTCACAGATACTGTTTGTGCATTCCTCAATCTAAGAAAGTTCGTGCTTAATGTTTTACAATCGGAACACTGCGCATTACGGAACGGAATAGTTTTATGTAATTAATTTTTACTGTACGCTTTTGTACATGACTGTACTTATATCAAAAAACGGAATTTCTCCTAAACTAAAGGGGGACTAATTTTGTGGCTTTAGGACTAATTGGGACTAATTTTCACGAATCGTTTCCAATAATCAGATTTTCTCTAGGTGACCTGGTTCAAAAGTCCTCGCCAAGATGTAGGTTGATTTTGGCAGGGACCAAATCATTCCTTTAAATTTTTTGAACGGCGCTTCATTTCGTTTTGATTCTAGGCATTGCGGGATCCATAAAAAAGGGAGATTTTTTTTGAATAATCAGATCCTGGCTAGGTGTTTAGGTTCACTAGATATAGCCTGTCCCTGCCAAAATGAAGGTTTGCTTTGGCATGGACCATTTAAATCGCTTATATCTTTCAGTCCTTTTTGGGACTAATTCCGAAAAAGTAGGACTAGTTGGGACTAATTGGGGAGAAATTTTCCATGTAGTCAGAATTGCGGTTTTCAAAGTGGTCCATGCCAAGATGTAGGACACCTAGGAGCGATGCTTGACAAGCACCACAGAATAGATAGATTACCGTGGCCAATCAAAAGTAGGCCACGCCCCCAAATGGTAAATGATTAACAAGAAATGCTTGATCGTCTAGGGGCTCCATTAGAGTAAGACGGGCTTCTGTCACCAGAATCGGGACGAAGCCGCGATGCTCGAAGACCCTGTATAATCAACACATTTTCTCTTATGCAGGAGTTGCAAACGTTCCGACAACTGATTACGGATTACTGCTGGGGTGGTTATCCCGTTGATATCAAGATGATGGCGGGACAACCAGCAATGCTGAATATCTTTGAAACTATTGCATTGCAACTATTTGGCACAATTTTTTGAACATAGGTTACTAGTCTAGCTAGACTACAGACATAGATATTCTATTTATAATTTCCCTGGTCCTATTTTTATAAAAGGAAACATGCACAGTGCACTAAATTAAACAAAATTAAATGTCAATAACTTTTATTTTAGTTAAACAAAGAAATGTATATATAATAATATATATTTTATTGAATAATATTATTTCTTATAAACAGACATCTCGTCCATTGCGAAAGACAGTCACTAAGTTCCCATCGTAGCCAAAAATATGGCAACATAAAATGAACGCAGTTGGTCCAATTTCTTAAATATCCAAATTAACTACAGAAAGTACTCTTTATCGAGACGCTAAGAAATGGTTAGGCGGAAAAGAAGACATACATTACAGTAAGTATTCGCACACGGCAAACTGATAAATTGGACCATCATTATTATCGCGAATCCTTAAAAAAAATATTTGCAAGGAAAACATACATGTTTCGAAATCTTTGAATGTGGTCAAAGAGGCGAACTATTTCAGCTGAAAGCTCGAATGAAATGATATAAAAAAATCATTATAAAAATATATCACAGCAATTTCAATTAGCCCAACTGTATCTTTATCAGAGATCAAAGAAATAATCCTCAACTAGGGAAATAATGTTTTCAGTCAAAAACGGTTAATTTAATGCTATAGATACACCGATACCGGTTCCACTGACCACACATACAATAATTTAGTTACGACTCTATAATATTATAATGATAATACAATAGACACAAGAGTTCATAATATCGAGTTATCGAGTAGAAATGGTTATCGGGACCGGGAGAGCAGTGACTGGCAACGGATGAGTGGTGCCGAGTGACGCGACATGGCGATGGCGTTGCGCGCGGGCGGGCGGGCCGCGTACAATAAATACAAGCGGGCGGCGAGCGGCGGGCGGCGCGCACACTATGTGGAGAGCGCCATTTGCAACGCTTCTTTGTGTTCGTTGGATAGCTGCATCAGGCACGAGTTGAATAGCTCTGCGTTCGTCTGTAAACAAATAACAAAAACAATGTTATTTAAAATAAAATAGTCACTGTCAAATTGTGTTCTAGACAGTCCAAGGCCGACTGTCAAATTGTTTTCTAGACAGGCAAAGGCCGATCCTTGACCTGAATGAGAGGGTATGTAATTAGTTGCCGTCACTAATTACCGAAAACAAACAGTGCAATCAAATTGATTCATTTTAGTTGAAAGGCGCAGAAATGTATTTCATCTAAATAGAAAGGCAGAAGTGAACAGTGTATTTTCGGCAAAAGGATCTGCTAGGTGATTGCGTAAAGTCAATCGTATTCATTTGACAGTTCATATTGTATCATAATATTTGTCATCCCATACAAATTGCAGTCGATGGAATACGATATGAACTGTCAAATGAATACGATTACCTTACGCAATTCCACCCCAGAGTCTACGCTACGCTAAAAACAACCTTTCAATACAACTCGGCATAAAAACAAAACGAGTGATTGATGAGCGCGCGCTGTTAAGCTAACTGCGGTTTTCTTGCGGCTCCTCGAAGTGCTCGGAAGAAATTTCAAACGACTGTGACGTTTAAATCAGTCGCGAGTTAGGCTCGTCTCACTCGCGGTGATCCACCAGAGAGCTTTACCGGCGAACTAACAAAACATGCGGCTTTATATCGGAGGTCGTGAATGAGCTTTACCGGCGAACTAACAAAACATGCGGCTTTATATCGGAGGTCGTGAATGAGCTTTACCGGCGAACTAACAAAACATGCGGCTTTATATCGGAGGTCGTGAATGAGCTTTACCGGCGAACTAACAAAACATGCGGCTTTATATCGGAGGTCGTGAATGAGCTTTACCGGCGAACTAACAAAACATGCGGCTTTATATCGGAGGTCGTGAATGAGCTTTACCGGCGAACTAACAAAACATGCGGCTTTATATCGGAGGTCGTGAATGAGCTTTACCGGCGAACTAACAAAACATGCGGCTTTATATCGGAGGTCGTGAATGAGCTTTACCGGCGAACTAACAAAACATGCGGCTTTATATCGGAGGTCGTGAATGTTACAAGTGGCCCTACCATGAGTTGATGCAAACTGTTTATGTTACCGTAAACTATCGGATATACTGCTCACAGTCAGTGCGAGTGAAAGAGACAAAACGATAGTTTACGGTAACTTAAACAGTTTGCATCAACTCATGGTAGGGCCACTGATCGGAGGTGGTGAGTGTTACCTGTGGGTGGAGTCATGTTTGGCGTTCCCCTCCGTGGGTGGAATTGCGTAAGGTAATTGTATTCATTTGACAGTTCATATCGTATCCCATCGGCTGCAATTTGTATGGGATGACATATATTATGATACACACCTAGCGTGATCTAATGAAGAGATCGTTCGAAGGATTGTTCAGCTGAATTGTGGGCGGGTCACATAGCGAGAAGAACCGATCGACCGGCGGGGCGATTCTGGAATGGCGACCGCGCACCGGACGACGCTCCGTGGGTAGGCCCCCGACAAGGTGGACCGACGACCTGGCGAAGGTCGCGGGAAGCCGCTGGATACGAGCAGCGCAGGACGGGACCGATCGTCGGTGAAGATCCTTTTTCGGTTTTATTAATATACATGCTCATACAAAACTACAGCTATTTAGTACTAAGGGCCTCTGAGCTAAGTAGCGAACGGACAGACGGACATGGTAAAACTATAAGGGTTCCTTGTTCGCTTGACTACGGAACCCTAAAAAGAGTGTTACCTGTATCTGGCGCACGAGCCCCACCATCTGCGGGAACACGGGGCTGTCTGCGGGCACGGCGTCGCGCAGGAACGCCTCCGCGAACACGGCGATGAGGCGCGGCACGGCGCCCGCCGCCGCCACCAGCGGGTGCCCGGAGGCCACCAGCTCGCACACCAGCCCGTACACGTGCGGCGCCTCCTCCGTGTCCTCCGTCACCGGCAGCCAGGTCAGCCTGCAAACGAACACATCTGTAATGGGCGCTCCACATTCACGCGACAAAAACAAAAGAAACGTGAATCTGGAACCGATTCATATATTCTTCACGGGTTCTCGCCTTGTTCGTCGAATTTTGACGGTTTTTAAGCGCGAGACAAAGGGGCTGAGAACAGGCAAACACAGTTTTTTGGTGAATATTCCAAGGACTCACACTAAGCGTTTTGCTTCGAATTTTATCATCCGCACCGCTAGAGAATGGAACTCCTTGTCCGATTCAATGTTTTCTGATAAGTACAATCTGCCTGCCTAGCATGACCGATTTATATCGCGTGATATAGCATTTTATCGACACTAAACTGTCAAATTCCTTTGTCTTTTTGACAGTTAAACGTGATAAAACGCTATATCACGCGATATAAATCGGTCATGCTAGGCAGGCAGAGGGCCTTCAAGTCAAGTAAATGTTACTCCTAGGCAAGCGCGTTTCATCGTAGGTCGCATCGTCGCTTACCACCAAGCTGTCCTTTACATCCGTTTCGCTGACGCAGAAATGACATTACCTTGTTTGTTGACATTATCTACGAAATTCAAAGTGAAGTACGGAAAAAAGCGCGATGTCATAAAAAAAGGTAAAGACAAAAATAAACTCACCAATGCCTGATAATTTCATCGCGGTCGATCTGCGAAGGGTTGTATTTAATAATCTTGGTGACAGCAGAGATGGCGTTTTCTGTGGCGTTCACATTCTCCACGGATCTCGAGTCGGGATCCGCGATGAGTGCGGCGAGGAGCGGCGCGGCGCGGGCGCACGCGGGCGCGAACTGCGCGCCGCCGAACTGCGCGAGCACCCCGCAACCGTACGCCGCCGCCTGGCGAACCTCCGGCTCAGGGTTTTGTAGCGCGGCTAACATCGGCTCAAGGAATATGTCTTGGTATTTCACACATGCTGGTCCTGTCAATAGATACATATAGGTATTTTAATTTAAAAACACTAATTAATTTTAAAAATTATCCAAGATGTACAAATGTTAAAGGAAGGTCTTTTTTGAGCAACAAAATTATATCTTATTGCTTAGAAATGATCTTTATCAGGGTGTCCACTGTTAAAGTAAATAAAATCCTTAACTTTTCCCTGATCAATTCTTTAAAAAAAGTGCGATACCTACTTATAAATTTTTACGGCCTTACCACAAAAGATTTTAAAACACTGTTTAAATGTGATGCAGTCTCTTTCAAACAATATTGTCAAAAAAGTGACAGCATCATATTAAAAGTGTTTTAGTTAAACACTTGTTGAACAGTGTTTTAAAATCTTTTGTTTGTGGTAAGGCCGTGAATGTTTGATCACATTAAAAGTGTCATTTCTTGAAATATGCCTATATTTTTGTTTGTACCAACTTGTACAGAAGCCTAGTCGCGGCACCAACGTGTCACGCTTCGGGCCGAGCGGTGTGATGGTTTGGACAAATCATTACATTGAATGGTGTAGCCTAGTCGCGGCGTGCGAAGCGCGGCCGTGCAACGATTATGGTTTGGACAAAATCATTACTGTTTACCCTGTCAAAAACTGTGCAGCAAATAGGAAAAGTAAGAACAAACTGACTATACTGTATTATGCACGTTGGTGTTTTACACGGTCGCGTCGGCCCTCAGCGTTCGAGTGCGCAAACTAAGAGCGTTTGGAGGCCACGATCCGCGGCGTTAGGGGGGGGCGAGCACGGGCGACCGCCCGGGGCGCCGGATATAAAGGCGTCCCTTTATATCCGGTTATATAGTCAACTGTACGCCACAGGCGTCCCTTCATCAGAACAACTTGGCAATATCTCGCCGAAATTTCATCGCTCGCTGCCATGTGCCGTTTAAGATTTAGTAATTGTAAAATCCAGGAGCGGTCCTAGGGCGGTGCAAGCGATTTGACTGCACTGGGCGCCCTCGTGTGGGGCGCTGAAAACGCTCGACCACCGGTCAGCTATCAATCGTATTGTTGCCGTGACGAGCGACGACGCGACGAATGAAATTGACCAAAAATCGCACTGCGTGGGCATTTTTTAGTATAAACAAGCAAGATTAGTGGATAAACTGACTAAAAATCGCGCTGTGCGGCCATTTTTCTATAAACAAGCGAGATTACAAGATTAGTAGATGAAACTGACTAAAATTCGCGCTGCGCGGCGGTTTTTTTTTCTGTAATAAACAAAATTACTAACTAAAAAAAAGGCGCTGTGCGGCCGTTGTTTTTTTTACTATGAACAAGCAAGGTTACAAGATTAGTAGATGAAACTGACTAAAAATCGCGCTGCGCGGCCGTTTTTTACCTAACGGGCAGAATTGAAAATCTTGGAATCGCAGAGAGGGGGCGCAACGTAGAAATGTCGCCCAGGGGCGCTGGTAGTGCTAAAACCGGCACTGGCTCTACGCAAGTACATTCGTTACCCAACTGTATGGATTGTAAAACTGTGATAGTACTGACCGCCGTACTCGATGACGTCGTCGAATATGCATATGGCCCACTGCGTGTCGGCGTGCGGGCGGTGCGGCGCCAGCAGCTGCACCAAATGCGGCAGCAGAGTGTCCAGGTGCGGGTAGAACGCGTCGCGGTATGCGGACATTAGCGCGTGCACCACGTCCGCCACGCGCGATAGGCCGTACACATCCTCGTTATCCTCGTCTGCTAGCTGCTCCTCTACCACCTGTGTTACACACACAACTTTGTATTAGGGCTGGTTTATACGGGGTCAGTGACTGGACCCAGTGACTCGAAATTTCGGACCCAATAACTGGGTACATGTAGACAGGATCGGCAATAAGTCATACTGTGCCCAAAAATAGAACGGGTGGTTAGGTTAGTTCTTGCAAGCGAGAAGCCAGCACTGGACTAGGTTGAATCTAGTGTCGTGTCTACCCAAGCCTGGTAGCAAATCTGGAAGACTGGGTTACTGTACTGCCATGTTACTGACCCCGTATAAATCATGCATTATATTTCCTATCGCATAACATACAGCAACTACAGCTTTTTAATAGTGGCTTTGATTTAAGGTTCATTGTGAGCACGCAAGGAAAGTATGATGGCTTCGTATGTAAAATATTGGTTAATAAAGTAATGTGCCAGACAAATGGTTTACCTCGTGTTTGGGCAGCACACCACTCCATTTGTGATAACGAAAAAGGATTAACTATCAAAGCAATAAACAACGAGTGTAAAAGCTATCTACAAAAGAAAAGCTGTATTTTATGTGCATGATTTCACGCTCTTGTTGCAATATGAAAAAATCTTCACCTCATCGTAGTCCTCGTCGGCGCGCTTCTGCCTGCGCTCGGTGGCGCGCTCGAAGTGCTCGGTCAGCAGTTTGTTCAGGAGGCGCAGAACTTCTGCCATCATCTCGTCTGTCAGGCAGCCACCCCCCAGCAGTTCAATGCACTGAAAGTTTCAACATTGTATCATTCATTTATTTATAGACAAAACAGTGAAGTTTAAAGTTTAACAAAAACTGGATGAATAGCGTTCGTTACACCGAGCATGATTTGAGATTCTCGCAATGTGAGAATTGCTTACTGTGTTGTTCGTTTTAGATTGTTATAAATAGCTTTATCTACACATGCTAAATCCTCTATTAAGTAAGTAGTATAAAAGTAGAGTAAATGAAGATTACACTAACTAAAACACACCTTGGCAAGACTGTCGAGAGTCATCGGAGCCAGGAATTGACTCCGTGGAGTGATGAGAACAACATATACGAAACCACAGAATAGGGAGAGACAAAACTAGTCTCCGACGCAGCTCAAGGTCCCACGTAGCACGCTAGCACGTACAGGGGTGTCGCCGCTGTGCTTGAGCAGTTCAGGCAGGATGTACTGGCAGGGGTCAAGTCTGCTAATGTTAACGTCAAAATCGTGTCTCAATGGTGTTTTAATTTTGACACAGTTCTTGTTTCTTATGGCGCTGTAGGTAGTGAAACTAGCGCCGCCACTACATTTATTTTTATTACTCTTAAACCAAGTCAATATTTAATAAAGCTCATGTAATAATTTTTTAAATTGTCTCTAATATTTTTTAAATAACTCTTTAACAGTTTTCATTGTTTCTGAGAGTTTTAAAAGCCATTTTAGCTCAAAGTGGCCACTTTTGGCAATTATGGATTTTAAAACTTACAGAATGAATGATAACTGTTGATGAGTTATTCAAAAAATATTAGAGACAATTTAAGAAATTATTACACGAGCTTTTTATAAATATTGACTTGGTTTAAGAGTAATAAAAATAAATGTAGTGGCGGCGCTAGTTTCACTACCACAGCGCCTTAAAGCCTTGTTTCTCGATTTTGGCTCTAAAAAACGATTGAACACGTTTTTGACGATAACATTAGCAGACTTGACCCCCAAGCCGCGGATGCACGCGCACTCGAGCAAAACGTCTATTGTTTGCGCAGGCCATTAGCTAAAAAATATGTAGATAAAAAAAATACCTTAGCGAGACTATTGAGCAGCTCCACTTGTACCTCCTGCTCGGGCTCGGAGTCAATGGACTTGAGCAGTTCGGGCAGGATATACGCCCACATGCCCTGTATGTACTGCGGGCCGCGGATGCGCGCGCACTCTAGCAAGTACGGCAGCGACTCGGCCGCCGCCGTGCGCACGTTGTCGTGGAAGTAGAACTTCAGCATCGGCACCATCAGCTTCACCACGTCTTCAGCGTATTCGGCGAACGCTTCCTTTAGTTCACGCGCGTAGCACACTAGCATGTCGCACGCGGACGCTTTGTCTTCCAGACCTGGAATTTTGTGTCACTATAAGATTATGAAATCTTTACTTCATGAAAATTTAAATTACTTTACTACTTGTTGTCATGCAAATTTACTATTTGTCATGCAAATGACGATTATGGCACAACTTTAATCAAAATCACAAGCATATAATAAGCTACCTTTGTTGCATGGCAATAAAATGCGATTTTAAATTGCACAGCGTTGCGTGCCTCCGAAGCGCTTCTCTTTCTGTTGCGTAACTCTGCCTCAACCGACACATGACATCCCTCGTGTTGGCTCGATTTTGCGATATTGTTATTGATTCGAATCATATTCATAACATTGATTCGAATCATCACCTGATTGGAATCATTCGACTTATCACCCGATTCGAATCATTCGACTCATCACCTGAGGGCCTAGCCAAAGTAACATTGGCAAATCTTCGTTATCGCTTCGCTTTCGAAACATGTATGGGATTGACATAAGGTTTCGTTAACAATCGAATTTTAAAACGTCAAATCCATACATGTTTCGAAGCGAAGCGATAACGAAAATTTGCAAATGTTACTTTGGCTAGGGGGGCTGATTCGAATTGGTTAGCTGATTCGAATCATCACATTGATTCAAATCATCGTCAAATTCGAAACGACGATTCGAATCACCCGTAAGTGATTCGAATACATTTTTTTGATTCGAGTCCCATCACTATACTTTACAGTGGCAACATAAATTAGCAGACAGCTCGCTGTCAACGAGCTTACCGCCGTCAACTGCTCGGTAGCGGTCTGACCGCGCGCCGCCTGCTAGCATCGAGGGGGCACTGCTGGGTGCCTGCTAGCTGTCGCCTTACCGCCGTCAACTGCTCGGTAGCGGTCTGACCGCGCGCCGACTGCTAGCATCGAGGGGGCACTGCTGGGTGCCTGCTAGCTGTCGCCTTACCGCCGTCAACTGCTCGGTAGCGGTCTGACCGCGCGCCGACTGCTAGCATCGAGGGGGCACTGCTGGGTGCCTGCTAGCTGTCGCCTTACCGCCGTCAACTGCTCGGTAGCGGTCTGACCGCGCGCCGACTGCTAGCATCGAGGGGGCACTGCTGGGTGCCTGCTAGCTGTCGCCTTACCGCCGTCAACTGCTCGGTAGCGGTCTGACCGCGCGCCGACTGCTAGCATCGAGGGGGCACTGCTGGGTGCCTGCTAGCTGTCGCCTTACCGCCGTCAACTGCTCGGTAGCGGTCTGACCGCGCGCCGCCTGCTAGCATCGAGGGGGCACTGCTGGGTGCCTGCTAGCTGTCGCCTTACCGCCGTCAACTGCTCGGTAGCGGTCTGACCGCGCGCCGACTGCTAGCATCGAGGGGGCACTGCTGGGTGCCTGCTAGCTGTCGCCTTACCGCCGTCAACTGCTCGGTAGCGGTCTGACCGCGCGCCGCCTGCTAGCATCGAGGGGGCACTGCTGGGTGCCTGCTAGCTGTCGCCTTACCGCCGTCAACTGCTCGGTAGCGGTCTGACCGCGCGCCGCCTGCTAGCATCGAGGGGGCACTGCTGGGTGCCTGCTAGCTGTCGCCTTACCGCCGTCAACTGCTCGGTAGCGGTCTGACCGCGCGCCGACTGCTAGCATCGAGGGGGCACTGCTGGGTGCCTGCTAGCTGTCGCCTTACCGCCGTCAACTGCTCGGTAGCGGTCTGACCGCGCGCCGACTGCTAGCATCGAGGGGGCACTGCTGGGTGCCTGCTAGCTGTCGCCTTACCGCCGTCAACTGCTCGGTAGCGGTCTGACCGCGCGCCGACTGCTAGCATCGAGGGGGCACTGCTGGGTGCCTGCTAGCTGTCGCCTTACCGCCGTCAACTGCTCGGTAGCGGTCTGACCGCGCGCCGACTGCTAGCATCGAGGGGGCACTGCTGGGTGCCTGCTAGCTGTCGCCTTACCGCCGTCAACTGCTCGGTAGCGGTCTGACCGCGCGCCGACTGCTAGCATCGAGGGGGCACTGCTGGGTGCCTGCTAGCTGTCGCCTTACCGCCGTCAACTGCTCGGTAGCGGTCTGACCGCGCGCCGACTGCTAGCATCGAGGGGGCACTGCTGGGTGCCTGCTAGCTGTCGCCTTACCGCCGTCAACTGCTCGGTAGCGGTCTGACCGCGCGCCGACTGCTAGCATCGAGGGGGCACTGCTGGGTGCCTGCTAGCTGTCGCCTTACCGCCGTCAACTGCTCGGTAGCGGTCTGACCGCGCGCCGACTGCTAGCATCGAGGGGGCACTGCTGGGTGCCTGCTAGCTGTCGCCTTACCGCCGTCAACTGCTCGGTAGCGGTCTGACCGCGCGCCGACTGCTAGCATCGAGGGGGCACTGCTGGGTGCCTGCTAGCTGTCGCCTTACCGCCGTCAACTGCTCGGTAGCGGTCTGACCACGCGCCGACTGCTAGCATCGAGGGGGCACTGCTGGGTGCCTGCTAGCTGTCGCCTTACCGCCGTCAACTGCTCGGTAGCGGTCTGACCGCGCGCCGACTGCTAGCATCGAGGGGGCACTGCTGGGTGCCTGCTAGCTGTCGCCTTACCGCCGTCAACTGCTCGGTAGCGGTCTGACCGCGCGCCGACTGCTAGCATCGAGGGGGCACTGCTGGGTGCCTGCTAGCTGTCGCCTTACCGCCGTCAACTGCTCGGTAGCGGTCTGACCGCGCGCCGACTGCTAGCATCGAGGGGGCACTGCTGGGTGCCTGCTAGCTGTCGCCTTACCGCCGTCAACTGCTCGGTAGCGGTCTGACCGCGCGCCGACTGCTAGCATCGAGGGGGCACTGCTGGGTGCCTGCTAGCTGTCGCCTTACCGCCGTCAACTGCTCGGTAGCGGTCTGACCGCGCGCCGACTGCTAGCATCGAGGGGGCACTGCTGGGTGCCTGCTAGCTGTCGCCTTACCGCCGTCAACTGCTCGGTAGCGGTCTGACCGCGCGCCGACTGCTAGCATCGAGGGGGCACTGCTGGGTGCCTGCTAGCTGTCGCCTTACCGCCGTCAACTGCTCGGTAGCGGTCTGACCGCGCGCCGACTGCTAGCATCGAGGGGGCACTGCTGGGTGCCTGCTAGCTGTCGCCTTACCGCCGTCAACTGCTCGGTAGCGGTCTGACCGCGCGCCGACTGCTAGCATCGAGGGGGCACTGCTGGGTGCCTGCTAGCTGTCGCCTTACCGCCGTCAACTGCTCGGTAGCGGCCTTAACCGCGCGCCGACTGCTAGCATCGAGGGGGCACTGCTGGGTGCCTGCTAGCTGTCGCCTTACCGCCGTCAACTGCTCGGTAGCGGTCTGACCGCGCGCCGACTGCTAGCATCGAGGGGGCACTGCTGGGTGCCTGCTAGCTGTCGCCTTACCGCCGTCAACTGCTCGGTAGCGGTCTGACCACGCGCCGACTGCTAGCATCGAGGGGGCACTGCTGGGTGCCTGCTAGCTGTCGCCTTACCGCCGTCAACTGCTCGGTAGCGGTCTGACCGCGCGCCGACTGCTAGCATCGAGGGGGCACTGCTGGGTGCCTGCTAGCTGTCGCCTTACCGCCGTCAACTGCTCGGTAGCGGTCTGACCGCGCGCCGACTGCTAGCATCGAGGGGGCACTGCTGGGTGCCTGCTAGCTGTCGCCTTACCGCCGTCAACTGCTCGGTAGCGGTCTGACCGCGCGCCGACTGCTAGCATCGAGGGGGCACTGCTGGGTGCCTGCTAGCTGTCGCCTTACCGCCGTCAACTGCTCGGTAGCGGTCTGACCGCGCGCCGACTGCTAGCATCGAGGGGGCACTGCTGGGTGCCTGCTAGCTGTCGCCTTACCGCCGTCAACTGCTCGGTAGCGGTCTGACCGCGCGCCGACTGCTAGCATCGAGGGGGCACTGCTGGGTGCCTGCTAGCTGTCGCCTTACCGCCGTCAACTGCTCGGTAGCGGCCTTAACCGCGCGCCGACTGCTAGCATCGAGGGGGCACTGCTGGGTGCCTGCTAGCTGTCGCCTTACCGCCGTCAACTGCTCGGTAGCGGTCTGACCGCGCGCCGACTGCTAGCATCGAGGGGGCACTGCTGGGTGCCTGCTAGCTGTCGCCTTACCGCCGTCAACTGCTCGGTAGCGGTCTGACCACGCGCCGACTGCTAGCATCGAGGGGGCACTGCTGGGTGCCTGCTAGCTGTCGCCTTACCGCCGTCAACTGCTCGGTAGCGGTCTGACCGCGCGCCGACTGCTAGCATCGAGGGGGCACTGCTGGGTGCCTGCTAGCTGTCGCCTTACCGCCGTCAACTGCTCGGTAGCGGTCTGACCGCGCGCCGACTGCTAGCATCGAGGGGGCACTGCTGGGTGCCTGCTAGCTGTCGCCTTACCGCCGTCAACTGCTCGGTAGCGGTCTGACCGCGCGCCGACTGCTAGCATCGAGGGGGCACTGCTGGGTGCCTGCTAGCTGTCGCCTTACCGCCGTCAACTGCTCGGTAGCGGTCTGACCGCGCGCCGACTGCTAGCATCGAGGGGGCACTGCTGGGTGCCTGCTAGCTGTCGCCTTACCGCCGTCAACTGCTCGGTAGCGGTCTGACCGCGCGCCGACTGCTAGCATCGAGGGGGCACTGCTGGGTGCCTGCTAGCTGTCGCCTTACCGCCGTCAACTGCTCGGTAGCGGTCTGACCGCGCGCCGACTGCTAGCATCGAGGGGGCACTGCTGGGTGCCTGCTAGCTGTCGCCTTACCGCCGTCAACTGCTCGGTAGCGGTCTGACCGCGCGCCGACTGCTAGCATCGAGGGGGCACTGCTGGGTGCCTGCTAGCTGTCGCCTTACCGCCGTCAACTGCTCGGTAGCGGTCTGACCGCGCGCCGACTGCTAGCATCGAGGGGGCACTGCTGGGTGCCTGCTAGCTGTCGCCGCGTGAATTGCGAGCAGTCGCCTTAGTTTAGGGCGGTGTTAGGTGGGAGAGGCGTTGGAGCAGAGGCGTGTAAATGGGCTAAGACTTTGAGACCCCCTGCTATAGCTGTGAAAGATATCCCGCTGCTCCTCACAGATTTTTGATTATGTGGCATGAACATGAAGACTATTGATTGGCTGTTATAAGGTATATGTTGATTATTTACCAGCCGTCTTGATGCCAAAATTCTGTTGCTCGCCGAGCGTGACGAAGTGCCAGTCGAGGTCGCCCTCGATGGACTCAAGGTCCTCGTTGTCGAGCAGAGCCACCTCGGGCTTCATGGCGGCCGTGCGCATCACCGGCTCCATCACCATCGGCAGGTATTGGGCGAAGCTCTTGCCTGGATAAACAACGCAAATGTTAGTAAGTTGTAACATAATTATACACCGATGGCGTCTATTTTACGAGCAGCGATTCTCCAGAGATGTGGTAAAATCGTTTAGCTATTTCATTAAGATATCAAAAAAAACCTATGCAGTGCTGATTGAAAAATAAAATTCTTGATAAGCATGTCACAAAAACAAACAAAATTCAAAATAATTTATTCAGTCTAGGCTATTACAAGCACTTGTGAATGTAATAGAAGCTACGCCATCGGTTCGCAAGCCCTAAACGGGAGACCTTGTAACGAGAAGAACCGGCAAGAAACTCGTCGAGCCAAAGCCGCGCGAAGCCCGTACAAAAATAAGCAAAACACTACTCTCTAAAGCAGTGGTCCCCAATTAGTTTCATCTACGTACCCTCCAAGAAAGACCTAACTTGCGTACGCCCGTCGCTATTGCATTGCAGGGACCGGAATACCGATATTTTTTTAGTATCGATATCGAAATATCGATATCGGAACTGATATTTTGGTATCGATTTATCGATACTGATATCAGTATTTTATTTGAGTACACGAATATCGATACTTTTTAGAAAATTATCAGTATTGATACCGATACTGAAATACCGATAAAATGCCTTTTGCGCTTTCAACTTTTTTTATTTCCTTTAGTTTTTTTTAGTTTTCGCACTTCGGATGGCTTGGAAACCGGTAATAATTTTTTGAACTGGTTCGACGAAATTGAATGAATTAATTAGTTGCATGCTAGCTGCTTGAGCGCTGTTGCCGTACCGTACCTCTCCGCAACCCGCCCGCCCCGCAGCGCGCAAACATGCAACGCTCAGTACTGGGTATCGATAAAATTATCGATACAAAATACCGGTACTTTATATTACCGATACAAATATCGGTATTTATCTCAGTTATCGATATTTTCGTTAAAATATCGATATTCAGAATATATCGGTATCCGGTCCCTGTTGCATTGACTGCCCTACTGAAGAATCAGTGTGATTATAGTTACCCATGATCCTGCAAATGCGCGACCAGGCAGATATAAGGTACGAGGTCTGCGGGTCGTCGGCGGGGAGCTGATCGCCCTCTGTGTGAGTCTTCAATAGCAGGTCCATCACTTCCGATGCGTCAGACATGAACTTCTCCTCGCCCACGGCCAAACCTGAATAAACAAAATAATGTTGTATAGCAGAGGTGCCCATACGGTCGATCCCGTGAGGTTTTAAGATCGATCGCCAAGGATAACAAATTTGACACTTTGCACCCAATATAGTTTTACTTAGACAATTTTTTTTATATATTTATAAATATTTGGTGGGTCGAAATGTTAAGTCATTTTATGCTAGGTAAAAAGTATGGGCAGCCCTGCTGTATAGTTACAGATTGCGCCAAGAGAAATACTGACCGATAAGGCTGACACACTCGATAGTCTTCCCTCGGAGCATCTTGAGCTCCTCGGTGGTGGCGTTGGCGATGATGTACTTGAGGCAGGGCATCAGCCGGTCGTAGTACAGCACGAAGTCCTTCTCCACCGTGTCGGCCACCGACGCGATTGTCGTCACTATCTGTTCCAGCACTAGCTTCGTGCCGCGCTCTACCAACTGCGTAGAGACAAGCATAAATTAATGCAATATTACAAGGAGTTATTAAAGGACATTTCAATACGATTGTCTGCTCCTGAAATCAATTCTAGAACAAGATAAAAATATATAATATTTTTAAAGGTTTAGAATAATAACAGTTACAAGCCGAGTCTTTGTATGTAAAGGGAGGCAAAAATAACTGAAAATGGCTCAGTTTGTAGGGAAATATCGTTCTAGGTTGTCAATATTCTAAGTATAAAGATAACCAAAATGTAAAAGAGAGACATATTTGGGAGAATTTGCTACGTAAAATAACTACATATCTATACTCTTATTTTACTAAAAAAAACGTCTGCAAAACTTGATAATTTGAACAGCTGATTTTGCATAGTTTTACATTACACTAGTATTATTTACTTTACACATAATAATCTGTTCTGTAATAAAAATGTCCATGATCTGAGATCCCTGACTTTCTATAATAAGAAAGAAAGGGAGCAAACGTCACAGTGAGTTCACTATTCCAATGTTATGGAAGTGATGCAACCATGAGTTGAGTTATATCACTAACGAACATTGGGTGGCGTCGAAGTATAAGAAAACCTACAAACCTCTTTGAATTTAGCAGTCAGGATTACTTCAAGCTTGTTCATCAACGGGTCAAGGTATTGAGTCAAAATTGGCTTTGGACAGTCTTCACTGAAGTTTACCAGAGCAGCAGCCGCATGTGCCTACGAAAGAGACTATTATTTAAAACACCATAATGATTTTTTTCTCTTTTATTGGCGATCAGCCTTTTAAGCCATAATCAAATTGGTTGCAATGAAGGTTTTTTAGGACTTCACAATGATATGATGTCCCCGACACATTTTGCTAACGTATTTTGTTTATAGTTTTACATATTATATTAACACTAATAATATTTACTTTACACATAATCTGTTCCATTATAAAAATGTCCATGAACTGAGATCCCTGACTTCCTATAATAAAAAAGAAAGGGAGCAAACGTCACAGTGAGTTCACTATTCCAATGTTATGGAAGTGATGCAACCATGAGTTGAGTTATATCACTAACGAACATTGGGTGGAGTGGAAGTATAAGCAGGGCTCTGTCACTCCGCGCGCGAGTATGAAACGCTCGGCGTCCTCTGAGAGAACAAATTTCATACGTCAGAAAAGATAAGACTTACGCGATAGAAAGAGAGGCAACTACTAGGTGAATGATTATTTAAACGATTTTGCGGAGTGTACGCTAGTACTATTATTTATTCTGTGGTATCAGGCTAAGTTTAATGATTGCGCGGTGCCGAGCGTCGTCGCGTGGTAGAAGCATTCACATGATAGCGTGCGCACACACACACACACTGTTACGTCTTAAGACCCCAGTCAAATGGTGGCCAGTGGCATTCTCTTTAGTCATTTTAAGGTTTGACTGGTGTCAAGACTGTAGCAAGTTGGCTTTTATGACGGCGAAGTCGTTGGACGCAGTTGTCACACGATTTGTTTGGTCTTTGATATAATTATGGTATCTGTAGGTATTCGTGCACTTCTACGTTTTTTGTGAACCAAGGTGCATTGTACAAAGATAAGGGCTGAGTTTTGAAATCATTGAAGTACTTCTATGTTAGTGACTTGCAGAGCCCCAGAGTTTAGCTATTTTGAAATCAATATTAGCTATGAATCTTTTACTTTATAAATAATAATTACAGCTTATATTGGTACCTGCACACGCGGGTTTGAGTTGTCATCGAGAACCATCAGCAGACCAGGCACAACTTTGTCATGGAACTTCTTCTCAAATATCGGCGCAAAGTCAGTGGACATCTGTCCGACGGCGTTGCATGCAGCGTAACGTACACGTGGATGCTAAATAACAGATAAACAGTCAAAGAAAAAATTGTTTAAAAAAACAAAAAACCGACTTCAAAAAACCTTATTTCTTGCTTTTTAGAGGTAGGTTTTTTGAAGTCAGTTATTTGTTTTTTTTAACAATTTTTTATTTTTTTTATTTTTAGTGTAGGTTAGATCCCTTCTGTATAGGGTAGTGTAGGTATTATTTAGGTAGAAAAATCGGCTCGGCCAAACGTGAGTTCATCGCGGAGAAACATACATACATACGGGTCAAACTGAGAACCTCCTTTTTTTAAATCGGTTAAAGAACTACACTTAAGATATCCCTTTTCCAAGAAAAAAATAATTCTCTTATTCAGTTTATGAACAAAGAAGTTATACGACTGATCATCGAGGTAGTTCACACAAAAGCATACTATTTTCGTGCTTTTGTGCTGAACCGATTTCCAAATTTAAAAAAATGGGACCAACCTGGGAGTTTACCTAATGTAATAACTTTTGAATCATTTTAATCGGTCAGCAGTCTTTAAATAATTTGGTGTACATACAACAAAAAAAAACAGGTCGAATTGAGTACCTCCCTCCTTTTGAAGTCGGTAAATATTACAAATAGAACTATGTATGATTATATTATTAAGCGAGGTACAGCTCGCTCAATGTATCTTGAACCAAACCATAGACAATGAGGCTTGCGCACTAAACATTTTCATACCTAAAATTGCGCAAGTCGCGTGGTACTAAAATAGAAGTGGCGCTAGTGTTGCATATTATGTCACCTTAATTATTCATTTGAAGAAAATTGTAGGGCTAATAAACTTACAGGGTCAGTAAGATAGTTGAGCACAGCGGACACGACTTGGTCGAGCATCTGCTCCATCTGCTTGTGGCAGCCCTCGCCGGCCGAGGACACGGCCATGAGCGCGGCGTGGCGCCGCCGCCAGTCCTCCGAGTTGAGCATCTCGGGCACCTGCCCCACGATCAGCCCCAGCATGATCTTGCCGCCCAGCCCGCAGCACATGCGGTCTAGCGCAGACTCCGCCGCTACGTAGTTGCTGCCAAAATGTGTAGCTTTTAACCTCTAAGTGCCAGAGCGGTCGCCGGCGACCTGACATAATAGCCATATTGCCGTTCTGTCAAAGCCTAAGCGGTCGCCGGAGACCGGTACCGGTAATCGGTTTTTTCTCTATGTAAATGACTATGATTTTGGTATCTAGAAATGAGAAAAGTATTCATAAGTAAAACTATCTTTACGAAATTATAAATTATAGCCTGATTACGAAATTATCGGATTTTTTGTGTAAGACGCCATTTTATTAATTTCTTGTCAGTTGGTGGGGAGGGTTTTCTTGTTTTTTAACAAAATGGCGGATGGCGCTGAGGGGTTAAAACAAAGTTTGTGGTTTTTTATCGTCGCGTCATCACAAGCCACGTAGGTAATAGAAATTATGATGCAACTCTTGGACCCTGTGAACTTCGTTTCACCTATAAATTTAGGTATATATATCAATTTTACTATTTAATTAATTACTTGGTTAATAACGAAGTAATCAGCTAATTCTAAAACGAAAGCAACACTACATATGCTTTATTTCACCAAGGTCTTTTTAACATATTTTTTTTTGTTTCTAAACCACCCCATTACTGTAGCATACAAAACAAAAAATTGTAACATATTCCAATCAGTCAATGCGTTTTCTAGCTTTAGCCCGACTTTAGTACATTTTATAACTTTGAAATTTCAATAATTGATATGAATAATAATTTTGTAAAAATATGTTTGCGAGGGACTGACATCCGAACACATGAAATGCAGGATGTTAATTAACTCGTAAGTTTAATTTAGTAAGATCCTGTAAAACTGTGTTATAAAGAACAAAGCCTTGATAAAGAATCTTACAATTTAGTTTACCATACCAACAAATTATTAAGAAATAGCTAATATGCTAATCTATGGTATAGTTGTGTTGTCTCAGTCTATTTTGTGTCTGGATGTTGTTCGGCGTGCACATGCACAATGTTTTAGTGTGCATCTGCACACTTTCCATGTTACGCACGCCTAACAACATTCATAGCCGAATGGACTCTGTTTGATAGAACAAATATCACATCACTTTACCCCATCAACCTAAATCCAAGTGAGAGGTGATCAATGGCTCGAGTTTAATTTGCTAAAACATTAACATTTGACCCAGATCAAGAAACAACTACATATTTTAGATTTTAATAAAAAAACAATCTCACTTCTCGTTGTCGTCGTCGGCGACGTCGTCCTGCACGGCCCAGTCGGGCTCGTCGTCGAGCTCGCACATCATCTCGAGCACGAGCGGCGTCAGCAGCCGCACGGCGTTGGGCACCTGCTTGCGCACCATCGCCGGCGCCGTCTCGCACAACGTCACCATCGCCTCGAGCGCCAGCTGCCGCCACGTGTCTTCCGCGTCCGTCTGACCTACTACCTGCCAACCGACAGCTTTGTTTAGTCATTGGCGTAGGAAAGTACAATAGTTAAGCTTCGCACTCGCGCGCTCGTGCAACGCACACATAGACACCTCTCAACCACACTTTATAGCCGTAATCTCAAACCAGAGTACGTGACGCAGCGGTGGGAGTTGTCTTTATGTGTGTGCGATGCTCGAGCGCCCGTAGTACTAAGCTTAACTACTGTTAGTCTCTAGTATTTTGTGCCAGAACAGCCTCGTGCCCTCCCCAGAAAAAAAATAAAAAACTAATATATTTTCTATTACCCTTCAAAACTCCCAATGCGGCTCTAGCACCCCCGTCCCTCTAGCTTTGCCCCGGAACTAGGGACCAGGCCCCCCGGGAAAATATCTCTAGATACGCCCATGTGTTTAGTTTGTAGCTTTTTCAATACAAAACTCTTGTGTGTTTCATGTTAAAAGCCCCCCCCCCCCCCCAAGGGTAAAAGGGAGAGGTGTGGCGAGAGGGAAGGAGGATTAGACTGTCAGATTAAAGACGCAAAGACCCAAGACGTTACACTAAGATTTGTTAATTATTTATATTGCAATACAGCATTCCCAAGCAAATATTTCTTTTATTATAGTTATATAATAAAAATAAAATAATACTGGTTAGGAACAGCGAAGGGTAGGGGGTCGCAAAACATGTTTTTATACTAAGGGGGTCGCGCCATGAAAAAGATTGAAGGACACTGGTATATCTGGCATTTAGCACTTGCTTGTCCGTCACTACCGGTGTTCCGCGTCTGTCTAACCCACTACCTGCCTGTATATTTCTTAACCTCATTTTGTACTATGAATAGCATGCATAGCAATAGCATATAATAGCATGAGTTGTCAATAGAACAATGCTAAGTCCATGTCTTTGCAATACTTAAATAGAGTAAGATTATAACAAGTTTCATTACAGCTTTTAAGGCTCCGTTACGCGAAATTATTTGTCTCTGTCTTTTTCTTTACGTGTAAAGAGTATGGAAAATAACCTCACTTCTGCACTTTTCAATGTTTTTAGTTGTTTTTTCATCATAATCTTAAGCACAATTATCTTTCTTAAAAAAAGTTCCACAGTACGTTAAAGTGTATTGTAATGTAGAATTCAATACGTTTCCGCTATTATTTACGCCAAAAATATGACCCGCGACAAGCGCTTTAGATGATATTCTATTTTTTTTTACAATCATCTGTGAGGTTTATACGCAATTTAATACTTGTAGCTACTAGATAATCTCTTTAGCTTGTCGTATGTTTTTTTTTGGTGGCTAAACTTTACGTTTTCTATATAAAAATATGGCCCCTACAAACCATGATTTCTTATTATGGCCCCTTAAGTAATAACCATACAAACCTTTATGCAGACTTGGAAAATGGTTTCTAGCTGTGGTCGAAGGAATTTTGGTGCAGATTCAGCCAATTCTATGAGCACTTTCAATGCAGAGTCATCATCACATTTTTCAATGGATTGCACAACAACCTGTGAAAAAAATAATTTATTTATTTATTTTATTATTTATTAGGACCACCAGAGAAAATTACATTGAGTCTTACACAGTAGGTAATGTTTTTTTAACCTGAAACCATGAATTTATAACTATTTGTAAGTGTATTGAGAGGTACTATCAAACTCTATTCTATGAAGAATAGTGTTAGCGAAATTCCCAATTTAATATTGCACATTCTGGCAGTAACACATAACATTGAGAAATGTGCACGTAAATGTTGTGCAAGTCCAACCCGCGCCGATAAAGAATGGGGTTGAAAATGGCGGCTCACTACGCTTACCACAACGAGTGTGGGTGAGAGAACGATAGGTGTGGCGTTTAGTGTGCGAACGAGACGTGAATATGAAGGACGCCATTTCTAATCCCATTCTTTATCTGCGTGGGTTGTAGATATAATTGCTAAAACATTATTATAACCGACTGACCTGCATTAACGGCAGCAGGATATCACTGAAATGTTTCTGAATAGCCGGTTCCTTGTCGTGGAGCAAGATGAAGGCGCCCACTGCTTTGACGGCCTGAGTACGTAGCGCTTCAGACTCAGTAGGCAGCAGTGCTGAGTGGAGCATGCGTTTGATAACATCCAAGTTCTGATTTTGTTGGTTCCCAAAAACTCCGGGTACAGATCTGATGAGAAATTAAAACAAATTGAAATCTTCAATTGTAGTAAGTATAACACTGTTCAAAACCAAAACACAGTGAGCCACATTTGGAAAATTTTAGAGGACAAGCAAAAATGTGTTTTGCTCTGTCTTAAGAATAAATATACATTCTGTGTACTAAGTATCGGGAATTTGTCAATAAAACAAAAAATACAAATTATTCATCTAAATTTATTTTATCGCCTTAAAAGTAGGCCCCATCGCTTGCAATACAACATCTCCAACGCTTCACCCAGTCTTCTATACATTTTTCATAGGCTATTTGCGGTATGGCCTTTAGCTCATTCAGCGAATTTTCTTTTATGGCTTCTATCGACTCAAAACGTTTTCCTCGAAGTGGTAATTTTAACTTGGGAAATAAAAAAAAGTCAGACGGAGCCATATCAGGTGAATACGGCGCTTGGTCGAGAACTTTTGTTGAATTTTTCGCTAAAAACTCTTTCACTATAATGGCTGTGTGTGATGGTGCATTATCATGGTGTAGCATCCATGAGTTGTGTTGCCACAAATCTGGACGTTTTCGGCGGATACTATCACGCAAACGCTTCATGACGCCTAAATAATATTCTTTATTCACTGTTTCTCCCTCTGGAAGGAATTCGGAGTGAACCACACCATGGTAGTCAAAAAAAACTGTCAGGTTTTTTGGGTTTCGGCTCGTTTTCGAGACGCCATTCTGAAGACTGTTGGCTTGTTTGCATGTCGTACTCATATACCCATGTCTCGTCGCCAGTTATTATATGTTTCATAAAGGTCGGATCCGTAGAAGCTCGGGAAACCATGTCTTCAGCGACATGCTTTCGCTGCGCTTTTTGAACAAAATTAGCTCTTTTGGAACTAGTCGAGCGGCGACGCGTTTCATGCCTAAAATGTCAATGAGAATGTTGTGGACGGACTTAAAAGATATGTTCACCTCACTAGCCAACTCTCTCAGACTCGTACGTCGATTTTCGAGCACTAGCTTCTTGATTCTGTCGATGTTTTCTTTGGTCGTAGCGGTTGAAGGTCTACCAGAACGAGGCAAGTCTACTACTACTTCTCGGCCTTCTTTAAAAGCCTTATACCATTCATAAGCCCTTGTTTTCGATATACACGATTCGCCGTAGGTATTCCGCAACATTTTTAGTGATTCACCACATGAAATATCATTCGAAACACAAAATTTAAGGCACACTCTTTGTTCAACAATATTTTCTATTGTAAAAATCGCCGAGAACTCAAAACTATGACCAACAAAAAGTGTAGTTTAAAACAAATTAAATGACAGATCTCGCTCAAATTTTGCGCGCTAAATCAGTACAGTGCTACCAACATGCAGTAAAAAAATTAGAACAACCTCTTTTACGCGGGTCTTTTTATTGACATATTCCCGATACTTTTTACACAGAGTAGTATGTCACAAAAACAAAACCAAATCCTAGTATACCACGTTAAACCCTATGTCTCATACTGTGCTTTGATTTTGTCTCTGTGTGTTTGTTTTATGCTATTTGGTCTCTTACTATTGAGGTTCTAGGCAACGACGCGGACGTAGCGCTACGAGGATCAGACCAGTGCCCTGTTTATCAAAACTTACAAGTCTACAAGTATTCTTTACAGGAAATTTTTTACAAGTTCATGTAAATTATGTACTTTTTCCAAATAATTTATGCAAAACACTAAAGTGTTTTGATAAACTGATTTGAGAAAAAAAAAAAAACAAAAGTAAAAGACTTGTAAGTTTTGATAAACAGGGCACAGTTTGTAGAGCGTTACTAGGTGAATCAGGAATGTAAAAGTTTTTTTTTCAAGTTGTGCCTTACTGTTTTGTTTTTGAGCAGCCGAGTAGAGTATGGTATGTATAATAAATTCAAAGGCACAGAAATAAAGATGGAATGGCAATGTGAGCGGGTCACTTGTGTCGCAAAGTTTGCAATTGCAAGTTATCTTATTCCTACATACATACACTTTTTTATTTTCTTAATTCATTATTTTTTTAAATTAAAAGATTTTAAAAATATGAAATGTGTCGCTTCATTTGACATCACATTGTAGGAAAACTTGTAAAAAAGATGTAAATTTTTAATGTGGGGTTGCATCGCCCTTCCATCTTAATGTATTTCTGTGATAAAAGGAATTAATTAATATTCAAAGCAAATCATTCATTGTGCTATGCTGGGTACGTATCAGAATGTCTAAAGTTAGAATGTCTAAACTTAAAATGACAAAGTTCAAAATGTCAAAAATAAAATTGAAATGGTTTAAATTGTCGAAAATCATTATGTATAAATCAAAATAGCAAAATTCAAAGTATCAAACGTATCAAATACTTGAAGAGTTGAAATATCAATGGTCATTAAGTCTAAGTTCACAATGATTTATTTGAATTGGGTTGGATCTTAAAACTAATCGCCTTCTTTGAGGTTAATTGAGTCTGTGGAGGTCTTTGGCATAGTAGAATCAAATAAGTAGGCCAACTCGCGCCTCGAGCGAGCGATAATAGCCCAAACACGTAGCCTACGTAGTGCTGTCGCTAGTTTATTCAATCGTCAAAAATGCATAGTCAATAACTATACAAAACATTTTTTCCTTGTATGGTAAGCATCAGGGATCTATAATACAAAGTTTTTTAATTATTTTTTGTACATAGACCAGAAACTGACTACAATGTGTTTATTACATACGTGTTACGTATACATGTTATGTGATTTGAAAATCACCGTCGAAATAGGATTAATTAAAACGTAGCTTTACTGAATCATGTATTTATTAAAATAAAATGATTATGAAATTATATTTTTTACACTATTAATTTATTCCTTTTACTTTTTCATTTACATAGGTACATATCAAAATAAAATTATAATCTTTAAATTCGGAATTTGAATATTTTACAATAACCTCAAATAATTGACATTAAAATACTTTTTCCTGTAGGACCTGTTTTTTACAGAAAAAACGGCTGTTTCGACAAGTACACAATGCCTTATTATTTAAAGTTTAATATGTAAAATAAATCCTCATTCTAACAAATCTTTTTTGCAAAAATATCTTTGGAAAGCATGGTATGTACTGTAGGTAGGTACTCGTACAAATTATCACGAGCGGCAGCGCAGCGGCGCGGAGCGTGCGTGAGCGCGGGCGGGATGACGTACGGCGGCGTAGCCACGACTGGCGCCATAGAGTACATTATTATACTAGAGACTGGCGCATCTTTATCATCTATAAATGTTGTCAGTGTGTGCGTGCATTGACGTGCGTGACGTGACGACGCATACGTACGGGCCGCGCTCACATACAAACCGCGTTCGGGCGTATAATGAGTAAGACGACTTACTTATTTGATTCTACTATGTCTTTGGGCTTCGCCTGAAATGCTTTATAGCAAATTTAGCTGCCGGAAATGAGCCTAAACTAGTCTACTGGGACTTAGAAACTGTAGACCGTAGGTCACGAGATAGTTGCGAGGAGCGTAGCGACGACCATGTTAGGTAGACATGAACCCCATGTTAGGTTGGAATATCTGACCGTTTGACATTTTCGTTTTTGAAATTTTGAACTTCGACATTTTAATCGTTAGGCATTAAAATTTTTAACATTTTGAACTTTGCCATTTTAAGTTTAGACATTCTAACTTTAGACATTCTGATATGTACCCGCTATGCCAGTTATGTTCCCAAAAACTTCTTATAATGATATTGAAAATAAAGCAATATGAAAATGTGCAATTAGTGCTGAAAACAACAATAACATGGATTTGGATAAAATCTAATATCTCTGCAATAGTAGCCTTGTTTGGTGATCCATATTAATAATAAATATTAAAGTTAAGATCTAGATATAATTTGTCATAAATGTGACACATAACTTACTGTTCTTTTTAAGTGTATTGAGAGGTACTATCAAACTCTATTCTATGAAGAATAGTGTTAGCGAAATTCCCAATTTTTTATTGCACATTCTGGCAGTAACACATAACATTGAGAAATGTGCACGTAAATGTTGTGCAAGTCCAACCCGCGCCGATAAAGAATGGGATTGAAAATGGCGGCTCACTGCTCTTACCACAATGAGTGTAGGTGAGAGAACGATAGGTGTGGCGTTTAGTGTGTGAGCGAGACGTGAATATGAACGACGCCATTTCTAATCCCATTCTTTACCTGTGTGGGTTGTAGATAAAATTAATTAACTAAGTAGTAAATTCATGTAATAAGAATAGTTATTTTTTTATTGAAGATATTCAGGAAAACCAGGTGAACAAAATAATTATATCAAAAGCTATGGCTAGTTTAGTAAACCATTGGACGGATGAAAAGGTCAATTATGTCCTATATCACTGACCCGACCTCATATTACACCAAAGTCCAAAGTATCACTATGAAATTATATCACATGGCAAGTGTGATTAAAAATCATTTAGCTTCCCCTGTTATGACTAACCCACTAGATAACTTACGTAAACATTCGAATGCCTGCTTCTTTCATATTGGAGTCTTGTGAGCTGGCACAGTTGAACATGAACTGCAAGAACTCTGGCCACTGGTTGACACCATCGTCGTCTATATGGTTTCTGGCTAGTTCTGACACTACATCGCAAATCTAAAGAGAAAAACCATGCTTATTAGCATTCTTTATAGTCTGGGCACTATCAAATTAACATTGCATGAATTTTTACAACTTTCATTATTGGGAGTCATCCATTGTGAGCCGAGGTACCAAATTAGATTAAGTGGTTATTTTTATCTCTCTCTGTTACTGTTATCTGATGGTTCATTCAGTGTTTAAATGCCTTCTGTGATTTTATACACCTGATTTCAATGTTACTAAATATTATTGTTGAAGGTCAGCATTCAATCATCAATTGTAGTATATTATTGTTAGATTACAATCAGTCCATTTGACTATATTGCCAATGCCAATACAATTAATAATATATTGAAAACAATATGTAAAAACAAGTTTCAATAACTGCAATTACTTTAATAAATATATTCACAGAAAATAAACAATAGATGTTATCAATTATTCCGATAGTAAAAAAAGCTAAGCACATGTGTAAGTAAAAAAGAAAACATAAATAAATGGGGTTTGATCTTAAGTATACATAATAAAACAGAGGTAAGCACACAAAAATAAAGATCATAAATGGTATGATCATAAATATACAACTTTAGAAAACATTTCTGAGACTCACCTTGCGCCTTAACTGTTGACTGACATCCATCTGTAGTGTGAGTAACAGCTGCTCCCTGAGCATGGTCTGTTGTTCAAATGGTAACTTAGGGAAAAACTCAAAGAACTCTGCGCTGAGTAGCCGCCGCAAGAAAACAGCCGCTGATTGCCGTCCATCGTCGCCTAAGTCTGCGTTCTGGAGCGCGCCCACCAAGTGAAGAACTTTTGTTTCAGTAGATATGTTGTTGTACGCTTCCTACAGATACAAAGTAAGACATATTAGTGCTAGGAATGGAAGTTTTAATACTTTTAACATTTCTTGGTTGGAGAGACGTCTTTGGGAGTTTTTTTTTTTTTTTTCATATTTCTTGGTTGGAGGGACTTCTACAGGACAAAAAGCACTGACCAGATGTTGCTTTAGATAAAAAAACATAGATCTATTAAAGAACATGACCTTGGATTTACATTGAAGCTTCATAGTGAAATAATAGCAAATAACAAGCATCCTCTAAGTATATAAGTAGAATTTCTGAAGCCAATGACTAGACTCCCTAACGTTACCTATAATATTATAGTTATAGTACGCTAAAATTACAATAGCAATCCTGAATCCATACCCGGCGAACCACCACATACACTACACACACAGCACAGTGATCGGTCAGTGTGGACAATCAAATGGAACCTAGTTTTTCAAGAGAATTGGTCGGTTTTTTTTTACTTGCTTGGTTTGCTAAATAGGTATCGTGTAATAAGCTACGGAATACATACAATTTTGTTCGAGTTCCTCCATGACCACGTTTTGACACGAGGCCACCGCACAAGTTTACACAAAAATACACCTCTTTACAGGGCTCTTTTTAAGAAATTCAACACAATAGATGAAAAATTAGATCATTACTCACTTCTGCTTGCGATCGGATGTCATTATCAGCAGATAATAAGCTATTTAGTAACTGGTAAAATTGCGCCTGATCTCCTGCCATGTTGAACCTCTCGGAAAAGAATTAATTTTTTCATCAAAAAATTCGTCCGTTGCTTGCGCATATATCGTGAGTTGCCAGTATTCATCTTGACGCAGCAAGTGAAGTGATTATTTCGTTAAAAACCGGTTTTTCAAATTGTCTATGCCACGAATAGAGATGGGATTCTACCCGGTAAATACCGGGTAAATACCCAACGTACCCAAAATCAAGGTATTTACCCAGGTAAATACCCAAAGGGTGGGTATTTACTTTCCAACTATTTTTTAAGTCTCTTATTAGTCTCTTATACTATTTAAATGGTGCTTGATCTGTCATAGAGGTGTAGAGCATCTGGCATGTTTGCTAAAAACAGGTCCAACGACTTTTTTACTCTGTAATGCGATTAGTTTGCCCATGTCAACCAGTAGTTGACACGAGTTTAAGTACCAACCTGAAATGCCCGTGTCAACTACTGGTTGACATGGGCTAGCGCGCGAGAGAGGCCTCGATTTATTGAATTATACTTATCTCTTTTACTCTTAGGGACATTTCTGAACGTTTGTCTCGTTATTCTGTGAAATTTGCTAGCTGTACAGTCCATAAACAAGCATTAGGTCTCTGAGAGAAAAAAAAATTACAATTCGTATTGAACGTGGTGGTCTGTCGACAAGTGTATTGTGTTTTCGGTGGTTTGAGTGATTTTAGTATTGTGAGTACTGGCCACCGCGCTATCGCCATAGAGAGCATAAGTGTTGTCTTGTCAATATTTTGTGTCACGTCAATCGCAATAAATCTAAACTAATTTCTCATAAATAGTATTTTAATGTTTTTAAATACGAGTGCGCCCCTCTCAGGGAAATAAACCCCATCAAGTGGTAGCAGAGCGTAGTTAAAATAAAAAGGGAAATGGCAAACGTCCGCAACATAGAGCCACTAACGAAATCCAATTATGACACATGGTGCTTACAAGCCCAGGCCGTCCTTATAAAAAATGACTACTGGGATATCGTCAGCGGCGAAAAAGCATTATTGCCAAACGCAGATGCGGCGGCAAGAGCGGCATACGTGAAGGAAGACTTAAAGGCAAGAGCTGAAATTTTTCTTCTCCTATCACCGTCAGAATTAAAACAAATAAAGATCTGTACGTCAGCTAAAGCCGTGTGGGACAAATTAAAAGCCATTTACCAGAGCACAGGGCCCGCAAGAAAGGCAACTTTATTAAAGCAATTAGTTCTAAAGCGTATGACTAATGAAGAAGATATCCGTGACCACTTAAATAACTTTATGGATATTGTGGACAAGCTCGCGGATATGGACTTAAAAATTCCATCGGAACTGCTCAGTATTATGCTGTTATACAGTCTACCAACAACATTTGAAAACTTCCGTATCGCCATCGAATCAAGGGATTCATTACCTAATCCTGAAGATTTAAAGATAAAAATATTGGAAGAAAGTCAAGCAAGGAACGTTGGCGAGCAGCCCGGAGACTCTTCAGAGGCGTATTTTTCCAAAAAGAACAATATAAAACCATTTTGCAAGAACTGCAAGAAAAAAGGACATGCTACCGAAGCATGTTGGGGAAACAAAAAGAAAACTGAGAGAACAAACAAACTTCAAGGCAAGAACTTCAACGTCTGCCTGAATACTGCAAGCACAAACATCAATGAAAACTTATGGTGTTTAGACAGCGGCTGTTCATCTCATATGTGTGGCGACAAATATAAATTTTCCACCATGACCCCTGAAGATGGTACCTTAAAGCTGGCATCGAAAAAGCACACCAGCAAAATTGAAGGCAAGGGAAAAGTAACAGTCACCGCAGAAAAAGAAGAGTATAACATCAACGACACTTTATTCGTCCCCGATTTACCAGTAAATCTACTGTCTGTAGGTAAAATAGCCGATAGAGGGAACAAAATAATCTTTGAAAAAGACAAAGCTTATATAATCGAAAAAGGTGGCGAAGTAACACTAGAAGCACAAAGAAAAGATGGACTCTACTACTTAACATTTAAAAAAGAGACCGCAAACCTCACCCATAAAGGAAAAATAAAAGATGACATCATGGAGTGGCACCGCAAACTCGGCCATATAAATGAAAAGGATCTGATCAAGATGGCTACAAATGACTTAATGTACGGACTGAAAATTAACAAAGAAAAATTTGAAACATGTGAAACCTGCATTAAAGGCAAGCTATCAAGATTACCTTTTACAATGATCTCTACACGACGCAAGAGCTGGAAATAATTCACAGCGACGTTTGTGGACCTTTCGAGTGTGAAACACTAGCCGGCTCAAGATATTACGTCACATTCATAGACGACTTCACCCGTTACTGCCACGTCTATTTCATAAAGAAGAAAAGCGACGTATTCAACTGTTTCAAGCAATACAAAAATGAAGTTGAGACATTTCACAACAAAAGAATAAAACACCTGCAATCCGACAACGGCACTGAATACCGCAACAAGGAATTTGATGATTTCCTCAAACTACATGGCATTCAAAGAAGATTGACCACTGTTTACACCCCGCAGCAAAATGGGATCAGTGAGAGGAAGAACAGATCATTGCTAGATAAAGCCAGGTGCCTGTTGATCGAAGCTAATGCTCCTAAAAAGCTATGGGCAGAAGCAATATCTACGGCAAACTATCTTATAAATCGAAGCCTTTCAAAAGCATTAGAAGGCGATATACCGTTCACAAAGTGGACAGGTCGAACACCGTCTGGCAATCATCTCGAAGTTTTCGGCAGGAAGACCTTCGTCCTAAAAAAGAACAGACGAGGAAAGCTAACAGAGAAAACCAAGGAGGGCGTATTCATGGGATACTCGTTGACCTCAAAAGGCTACAGAGTTTACATACCAAAAGATGATGACGTAGTGACGAGCAGGGATATCAAGGTCATAGACAAGATGTACTTTCAAGAAGAAGACACGAGCTATGATAACCTTGTAGACGAAAAAGAACTTCATATGCCTGAAAAAGAAAATAAAAGTAAACAAAAGAAAAACAAATACAGAGAGACACCAATAGAAATTGAATTTCTTGAGCAGAACGACAAAAAACCCTTACAAAATACTGAAAGTCCAAATGAATTAAATGAAATCGAATCATTTGATGACGCATCTGAAACGCAAGAAGTACCTGGAAATGGGAGGCCACAAAGAGAAAGGCACCCACCAACGTGGACTAAAGATTTTGAATTAGGTGATCTCGATGAAAGTAATTTACTAACGGAGATATCTCACCTATCAGATGAAAATGAAAACGATGAATACTGGCATGAGGCCATCAAAGCTGAAATCAGAGCACATGTCAAAAACGGAACCTGGAAAATAGAAAAGAAAAGCAACGACATGAAAGTCGTAGACTACAAGATGGTTTTAAGAAACAAAATAAGACCTGATGACAGTATCACAAGAAAAGCCAGACTTGTAGCACGTGGTTTCTCGCAGCGACCAGGTATAGACTTCAACGAAACTTACGCACCCGTAGCGAAGTTAAGCTCAATCAGATCCGTTATTGGCATAGCTGCAGAAGAAGGATTAAAACTGAACCAAATGGACGTAACAACTGCGTACCTAAACGGTGTACTAGAAGAAAAGATTATGATGAAATACCCCGACTATTTAGAAGAATATTTGATAGAGATTATGGTCGATGAAAGTACAAAAGAGGACTTAACCATCTACAATAAAATAACAGACATGCTAAGAGACATAAAGAGCGTTCCAAATGAAAAAGTTTGTTGTCTCATTAAAGCATTGTACGGACTCAAGCAGGCAGGGAGGCAATGGTATATAAAACTCGACAAAGAATTGAAGAACTTAGGGTTCCGAGCGTCTGAAGCCGACCCATGTATACACATTCTGGAGAAAAGACGAGTCAAGATTATTATTGCCATATATGTCGACGATTTGTTAATTGCCTACTCGTGTCCGAAAGCATTAAAAGAAGTTAAAGATCTACTGAATTCAAAATTTGAACTAAAAGACTTGGGGAGACCGAAACGACTCATTGGTTTAGATATAACTTACAATGGGGAAGAAATAAAATTACACCAACAAAAGTTTATCGAAGACACCCTTAAAAAGTTTAATATGGCAGACTGCAAAACAGTATCCACCCCTATGGAGCCTGGACTCAAATTGGAAAAGGGAGACAAAAATGAGTCACAGCATCTTCCATACAAAAATTTGATAGGGACACTAATGTATATGGCAGTAGCAACTCGCCCAGACATAATGTTCGCAATTAGCTACCTATCACAGTTTAACGACTGTTATAATGAAGAACACTTCAAGAGTGCCAAGAGAGTACTCCGTTACTTAAAGGCCACCAAAAATACCGGTTTAAAATTTACTAAAACAGGACAAGACCTGTATGGAATGGCAGATGCAGATTGGGGCGCTTGCAAGCTTGACAGAAAATCATTTTCAGGCTATTGCTTCAAATTTGCTGGGACAGCCATAAGTTGGATGTCGAAGAAACAAAAAAGCATCGCCCTGTCGACAGCCGAGGCAGAATATATAGCTCTAGCCGAAGCTGCAAAAGAAGCTATTCATTTGAAAAGCCTCTACAAAGATTTAGGAGCTAGCTACGAACACATACTTATTTTAAATGACAATCAAGCAGCTATCAAGCTTAGTAAAAACCAAATGGTAACTTCAAAATCTAAGCACATCGATTTGAAGATGCACTTCGTAAGGAATTGTATCCAAGAAGGAGCATTAGATATCCAGTATCTTCGAACTGAAGAGATGGAAGCGGATCTCCTGACAAAGGCCCTAGCAGGTCCGCGACTGATGAGATTGCGAAGCAGCCTAGGAGTCTCCGAGTGACCACGATAGTGCCGTGAAGAGGAGTGTGAGTACTGGCCACCGCGCTATCGCCATAGAGAGCATAAGTGTTGTCTTGTCAATATTTTGTGTCACGTCAATCGCAATAAATCTAAACAAATTTCTCATAAATAGTATTTTAATGTTTTTAAATACGAGTGCGCCCCTCTCAGGGAAATAAACCCCATCAAGTATTTTGTATAGACAAGTGTATGTTTTTATTTTTTAACATAATCTTTATTATCTTATTGACGTACTTTAAAATAAAAAACCATAGGTCATCGCTTTAATTTATGGTACGAATTTTTTAATAAAAGTGCGCTCTCAAACGCGCCATCTCAATGTTTACCTCATCTTAATACTTTACCGGAATCGCGGTTTGAGAAACAAAAGACGTAGTGGAGCCGGAAATCGCTTATTTTCATTAAAATTGTGCACATTGTGATGAAAGCGTGATTCTTTTACCATTCGTAAGTTACACTACAGTGATCGTTTTAAGATGTAGATGCAAGCTGGATTTGACCCCTAACAGATTATAGAGGTCAAATTGTTCATCACGGACCTATCATTTCGACGCGCATGATGTTTGTCGTAATAATTGCAAATTTACAGCTACTAGGGCAAGTGTGGTATCATATTCGGATAAATAAAAGACGGCCAATAGATTTATGAAATAAAAAACAAACCTTTACATACTTGAAAATAAATAACCGTAATTCCGAACCCCAAAAATCGAAAATGTTATTAACAAAAAAATATTTTCCAGTTACGATAAATTTGAGACGAGTACAGATATCGGCTTTAAAAAAAATATGATTAGAAAGCCACATTAATACAGATTTAAAAAAATATAAGTTTAATTGGAACAGTGTCATAAAAAATACGTTTAAAAAAGAAAACAAAAAACCTACTTCAAAAACCTACCTCTAAAAAGAAAGAAATAATATTCGTAATAATAAAAATACGTCTATTGAAGTCGGGTGGGGCTGGAGTACAAATTCCTTTTTTTATTCTAAAAGCCCCACCCGACTTCAATAGACGTATTTTTATTATTACGAATATTATTTCTTGCTTGTTAGAGGTAGGTTTTTTGAAGTCGGTTTTTTGTTTTTTTTAAACAATTTTTTATTTTTTTATTTTTAGTGTAGGTACACCTTGTAGGTAAGGTATATTATATATGTAGAAAAATCGGCTCAGCCAAACGTAAGATAATCGCGGAGAAACATACTTAAATACGGGTCAAACTGAGAACCTCCTTTTTTAAGTCGGTTAAAAAACTACACTTAAGATATCCCTCTTCCAACAAAAAAAATATTATCTTATTCAGTTCATAAACAAAGAAGTAATACGACCAATTATCGAGGTAATTCACACAAAATCATACTATTTTCGTGCTTTTTTCAAAATTACTTGAAAAGTACTGAACCGATTTCCAAATTTCAAAAAAATGGGACCAACTTGGGAGTGTACCTAATGTAATAACGTTTGAATAATTTCAATCGGTCCAGCCGTCTCGAGTAATCGGTGGACATACACAAAAAAAAGACAAATATACAGACGAACATAGAACCTCCTCCTTTTTTGGAAGTCGGTTATAAATATTATACACAGCGCGGCAATACATAAAAAAATCTTAAAAATGCGTTTTATCAGTTATCTCTGTGATACCAGCACAAAATTTTTATATGTTGTTTAACATTTTATTTTCTCTTAAAAACCGTCGGGAGACCGCCTGTGAAGTGTTTTGTTCCGGAGATATGACGTCATTAAAATGGCGACGGACGCATTTTGAATAAAAATTATGATTCTATGAATCCGGTGTCAGATTAAAGGTAATTAAGTGTTCTATAATGTTATAATAATAGGCTGAGTAGTACAGTTACGAAAATATATTAAATTATAATATGGAAATTAAATTTTTAAAAACTTTAATTTTTTATTTTATTTTATATTACCGTAAATAATAAACTGATAATTTTAGTGCAAACAAAAAATATGTTGATAAATTCAATTTAATGCAGATTTGAAAAAATATAATTTTCAAGTACCTTTACATACAATAAATAGCGAAAAAAAAAATGTAAACGTCGCGCGCCGTCTATTTCCTTTATAAAAGGTTTTTTGTATTAAAGTATAACAATATGGCTATCCAATGAAAGCTAATAAATAGCTGTTTCCAAATATACTATAAATATTATAATACTTTAATGTTATTGTTTTAAAGAAAATTAAAAAAAACGAATAAGAAGTACGATATATTTGTAAATTATTCGAAAAACCAAAAAAGGCCACTCAAAATCAACACAAAAAGGCAAAAATCGCACAGGTAACACGATTGTATAAATGTTGTTATGCCCCTTGAAAGTAGTTCATACCGAAGTATACAGCTCTGCAACCCTGTGCTGCTCGAAAAACTTACCATTTTTTTCAGTTTCTTCAAAAAAACTATATTATTGAAGTGTTTTTTAAGTTACTTGGTCCTATACTTTTGTAAAGCCTACTTAATTTACTTATAAGAAATTTTGAAATAAAAAGATATTATTTAAAAAAAAAAACGCTATTTATTGTTTGCAAAGGTTATTAAAAAAGATTTTATTTTAAATCTGCATTAAATGGAATTTATCAACATATTTTTTGTTTGCACTAAATTTATCAGTTTAATATTTACGGTATTTTAAAATAAAATAAAAAATGGGGAGTTTTTAAAGATTGAATTTCCATATAGTTTAATATATTTTCGTAACTGTACTACTCAGCTTATGTTTTGTATTATAACATTATAGAACACTTAATTACCTTTAATCTGACACCCCATAGTGCCCCATACATGTATATAGGATTCATAGAATCATAATTATATTTTTTTTTTCAAAATACGTTCGTCGCCATTTTGATGACGTTATGTCTCTGAAACAAGGCACTTCACAGGTTTCTAAGAGAAAATAAAATGTTAAACAACATATAAAAATTTGGTGCTGGTATCACAGAGATAACTGCACCGGCCTTTAACAGAACGCATTTTTAAGATTTTTTTATGTAATTACCGCACTGTGTATAATATTTTTAAGCGCGTTTTTTTATCAAACTGTTCCAATTAAACTTATATTTTTTAAATCTGTATTAATGTGGCTTTCTAATCATATTTTTTTATGCCGACATTTGTACTTTTTTCTTTCAGCAACCAGTAATCAGTACAATTCAGTACTCATTTGAATATCTCTCAAATGTAAAAAATCACTTTTGCTGCCTAAACTACTGAACCGATTTTGATGATTGAGGTGTCATTGGCAAGGGGGTGATGTGTAGATGTGTTTTCATATGTCAGTTTTCAGCTAAATAGGAAGGGTATTAGCTTCGTAAAAAGACATAAAACGGAATAATACGGAATAAAACGTCCTCTATATCGAATTTGACCTCTAAAGTACGTTAGGGGTCAAATCCAGATAGCCTCCACACCTAAAAATAATCACAGTGGTGTCCCCTAAGCATGGTAAAAATTCATCATCTTTCATCACGATGCGCACAATTTTATCAATTTCCGGCCCCAGTAACTGCATTCTATAGCTGTATTCCTACTTATCATAAAAACACAACACTTGATAGTGTAACATATCGAGTTAAGTCGCAATGAACGCTTTAACGGGAATCGAGATGCCCGGTGGCGAGGGGCCGGCAAGGGTGGAAAATTGACGGGCAAAGCTCGAGTGATTACGACGGGCGCCCGGGGCAACCGAGCGGTTAGAGTAGGGCATATTTTGAAAAGACTGATTAACAACAATACCGCTATAATTATTTATGACTGTTCGTAACTACCAGTACAATATCCATTTTTTTTAATTATGTAGTAAAGTAATTCAATTCATAATGTAACTAACTAAATTATTATTTTTTAATTTATTTTTGTTATAGAACACAACTAACCAAATAGTCGGAAATGAAAATCATCTCTCTAGTTTAGTCAATAATCAAAATAATATATTTTTTTTGTACCTAAACATAAAACTAAACTTAAATGAATAAAAAGAAAGACGAAAAGAAAAAATACTACTAAACCACATCGTGCTTATTGTTTTTACCCATGCTTTTGGGTATTTACCCGGTAAATACCCGGTATATACCCAAATTGGGTATTTACCCGGTAAATACCCATCGGGTATTTACCCACCGCCCATCTCTAGCCACGAACCACGGAACAAGATTTTTATTTGTATTTTTCTCTGTGGTGATCGATCGATGACTTGGCGGTTGAACTGCTGGGAATGCATGTGTCGTGAGGATAATCGTATAAATGTGTATGTCGTAGGATAATCGTATAAACCGGATCTTTTCAAAAATCCTAGGTAGATTGTAAAAAAACCGGATAATTGAAATCTAAGATAAATTTTCGCAATCGTCCGGGCAATTTTTAGGATCTTTGTAAAAATCCTAGTATGTTTCGGACAATCGTAAACTTGAATGCTCATTGGATAATCTCAGAGACGATTTATAACATTTTCAGTCTGATTGGTCAGAACATATTACTGATGGTTTTTGGGGTTATTTCGTAATTTTGCCGAATTAAATTCATCAATTGAAGTTTTAACAACATTAATTCGTTAGAAAGTCTATTCGGGTTTTGCACAACCATATTGACAAGCGCTCTGTAGAAATTTCTTAGCTCTGTATAGAAAAGGTTTTTTTTTTCAGATATAACCTTATATAACTTGTCTGAACTGATCGAGCCCGGCACTTGTATAACATTCAATTCACTCACTTCACTCATCGTACATTAATGTCACTTAATTGATATTTTTTTAATACAAAACCTAAAATTCGAAAAAAACACTAGAGAAATATTTGACAATAATAACAATGGACGCAGATATGTTACCATTAGCCAATCAAAACATCCGTCAGTTCATAACGTTAACGTCAGCCAATCAGCGCGCGCAAAGATATGGTAATTCGCAATTTACCTAAGATACGCTGGATTTTTGTAAAAATCCTAAACATTACTCGGACGATTGCAAAAATCTATCTTAGATTCTAATTATCCGGTATTTTACACAATCATACTAGGATTTTTGTAAAAATCCTGTTTGTACAATTATCCTACGACATATACTAAGCGTAGTACGGTAGACGGCACGCTGGCCTTCTACAATCTGTCAAATTTCTTTAATCATTTTTAAACTTTATGTCGAGCATTATTTATTAGGACATGAGGTTTGAGTCGAATTGTTTGACATTTTCGGGGGTAATTTAGTACGATGAGCATTTTGATCTAGGCCTCCTCTAGCAATGAATTTTACATCATTGGAAACATAGATATAGTATATTAAAAGGATTGGAAAGGTCTTTTTGAAACATTTTATTGTATGACAGCAAACGTCAACTATTAGTACTTTGAGAGTTAAATCGCTCTGAAATCAACCAAATTTTATAACATTAATGACCTAAAACTCCGAAAATATTAACTATTGATAAAGAGTATGTTTACAGAAAATATTTTTCATATAAAAACCTTTCTAATGATATATTATTCAACGCTAGAGGTGGGGTAGATCAACTCCCATAGACAATAAACCAGTTTTATACTTTAATAACCTTTAACTCCAAAAGTATTAACAATTGATATAAAGTATATTAACAACAAATATTTGTTTTTAAAAGACCTTTCTAATGATATATCATTTATAGCTAGAGGGCATGTTAATCAACGCCCTACTGAAAAAAATCAACAAAAAAGATGACATCTTTGACAGCCGTTTTTTCCTGGTTAAAATTGATTTTTTTATTATTGTTTAATATATAAAGAACTTCAATAAAAGAACTACATTATTTTCATATTTTTAACCCCGCACGATTACTACGAAAGAAAATATCGACTTTTTAAAATTAAAATATTTCCATACATTTAGTATGGAGACTAACCGACGCCAAGACCACGAACTGACACACAGACACAGACGTCCATCTATTTTGATGGTTAAAAAGTTGCAACTGGTTCGGTTGACACAACCGCGTCGTTCCAAACGTGAGCGTTGCAACTTTTTAACCATCAAAATGGATGGTTGTAAAACGCTCTGACGTTTGTCTATAGAAAAAATGTCAATGTCAATTGACATTATTTTGTATTTTGATGTTTTTGAGTCTAATTCTTAAAATAATCATGGTAGATCCTCAAAAAACGGATTTTATTTGATTTAGAATAAATAAAAGTTTAAATTATTCGTATTCCAAATGGAAAACGAAAACTTTGTATTGACATTGACATTTAAAGTTCTTGGTCGTTCCAAATCTTAGAGCGAGTTAATAAACAACCAAACAACCGGCGCTCTAACGTTCCTGAACGCAACCTAGTACACTTGTTTTGACATTAGAAAATTTCTGTCTACTCTGTCTGACTCTAGCATTTATCTGTGGTCTGACTTTTGTGAAAATCCAAGTGAAAACATTCTAATTATAAATGCAAGAATTGTTTGAAAAGCTACAACAGGCCTAAAATTAAAAATATGTTTAGTTCAAGATATCATTTTAGAATTTGAACAAATATATAATAACTCGACAAATTATCATTATGGTTTGTGATTGACCTAACCTTAAAAATTCTTTGAGAACATTGGAAGATATTTTACTAAATTATTGGATGTTTCAGGCAAGCTCTATTATTTTAGCTGGTTTGGGCATGGCTGCAGTAGGTTTTGCAGGGCGGTACGTTCTCAGACAATTGCCTAATGCTACAAGCAAATTCGCAGAAGCCGTAAAGAATTTACCAAAATTTGACAGTGAAACATTAGCGAATTCTAAATATTATAAAGGTGGATTTGAGTCCAAAATGACGAAAAGAGAAGCATCTTTAATTTTAGGTGTCAGTCCTACTGCATCAAAAGCAAAGGTTAGAGAGACAAGCTATAAACCGACATAAGACTATCAATTTAATGTAAACAGTAAAATATAATAAACAGTTGTTTCTTTCAGATACGGGAGGCACACCGAAGAATTATGCTGTTAAATCATCCTGACAAAGGTGGCTCGCCGTTAATAGCAGCTAAAATTAATGAAGCCAAGGATACACTAGAAAGTGGAAAATCATAGAACTATCCACAACTTCATATTTGTATATTAGCTATTATATCTTGAATCCATAGTAAAATTGCATATGGATTTGTAGTGCAAGCAATCAATTGTACATATTGTTGTTAAAAATAGAATAAATAAAATACCATAGTATTAATTGAAAGTTTATATTTATGCACATTCATACTGTACTGTTAACCAGCTTCCAGATTCACAGCACATTTAAGTAGAAAAAATACAATTATAATAAAGTATAGCAAGGTAAAGCTATGTAAAACCAGCAAAAAAAAAAGCAACATTCAATACTCTATATCTCTACACATTGACACAAATATAGATTTAGCTTAGATTGAATTTGATCTTTTTTGTAAAATAATAAGTAATAAATAAAATTGTACAATAGAACAATATATTGAGCAATTGGCTACCTACAAAACTAACCAAAGTACTCTTTATAAAAACTACATAATGTAGATATGCAAAAGTTTATTGTCAATAGTACCTACATTTAAATAAAAAAGATGAGAACTATTAATTACACTGTAAGCTGAAGTTGGTTGGTTCTAAGATTGTATTACAAAATATACAGAACACTAGTTATTTAGTTGTGAAGTCAGTGTGGACCACCAAACTAAACCAACTAAACCACTCAGACGTGGTTTAGTGTCTGTGACGTGGATAAGTACTCTACTTATCATTTCTGCCTAATAATATGCTAATAATGGCTAGATTTTGCTAGAATATTTATTTATAATAGATTTTGCACAAATAGTTATACTTAGCAAGATGATAGTTAACTCTGCAAAATTAATATGCACACTGTTCTGACTCCTGAGAGCTTTTGTATAGATTAGAAACTATAGAACATCTTAGATGAGCATCAATATACTGAAAGCTCTTTTGCTTTATGTATTTTATATCAGAAGCACACAATGTATACAACATACACAACTATATTAGCAGAGAAGAGGCTTACTTGCCCTTTCAATCAATCTCCCATATTAGCTAGTCAGGCCCAGTAAGGGTACCCACCCTTACTGACACAAATGGTATAAAAAAGTAAGCTTTAACTACAATAAGATTAACTATGTCATAGTTTGTTCAAGTAAGCCCGTTTTGTTTTATATCATATTTTATTATATACCCTAGGTTCAAGAACATTTAATTCGTTTTTGCAAAATCAAAATTTTTGTCCATTCTAAAAATATCCCTTCTTCGATCATCTAAAATCTAAATGAATAAAACAGAGCCCATTCCATTGCTTATGAAAAAAAATAACACGAAAAGAAAATATTTTATAGTCTCTTTACTTCAAGAGAAGTGCTTACCTAATGCTCAAACATACATTCCATTTTATATAATTTATTTTAATTTTGCATCACTGCCAGACTTAAAATCAGATTTCACCGCAAACTTTATCTTGAAAGTACGTAATTATAGCAATTTTACGTGTGTTTTAATAGGGAACAGTAATAATACTCACACATTTAAAAATTAAATAACACTTAAAATTATGCTCCAAACATGCTCCAAATCAAAGTTTGTCATGATTTTACTTTAATAGTTGTATTTGTGTATGTATGACATAATTATTATAGAAAAGTTTTTGACATTTATCACAGTGTCAAGGTGGATAATGCAAAACTTTGATTTTTATAAAATCAATTATCAAAATATTAACAGAAGTTCATACATACATTTACCTCAAAATATAATAGAACTCGCGAAGTCATTACATGCGTTATTGTTTAATCTTCTATATTCAATAATAAAAATCTATGTAATTATTTGCCCTCTATGCACTCCATAAAATATTCATCTGATTATGATAAAACTATGGTGAGTTGTTCTACATACCATAGATTAATATTATATACTGGTTACTACATACTACCGAGAAGGTTTCTGGCCAAAAAAATATGTTTGCCCTTTGTGGATTTTAAAACTCTATGTGGCATTGCAACTTATGTCAGGGACAGCTATAAACATTATAATTTTTATTCTTTCAACTACTAACTTCATGAATTATTATAATAATCATTTGAATGAAACTGAATTTTCTTTGGTTTTTTCAAATTCTGCCAATTTTTTTATATCTTTGTGCTATACCCAGGGCCTGTTAATACTCCTGTCTGCTCATACAATACCAAAAAAAAAAGATATTTAACAGATATGTTCTGGGGCAAGCTGAGCAGCCAACTACAAAGCACTGGAATATATTATCACTTCATGAAATATGCAATCTATGCAAGATGCAATAACCATTTTATTGGATATTATAATTGTAATTAATTTATTCATAATACACTCGATGTCTAAAAAGCTTTGTAAAATTTTGATCTTCATTCCCTGTATAAGTTATAATTGTTTAACAGAGAATTTCCTTAATGATTGTGAAATATTATTATGCATTAACCTGGGCCCTATTTAATAATGTGACAATTTGTCAATTGTCATGACAATTTGGTTTACATTGTGGTGTAGCTATGAGTAGTTTGTTCTATTTTCAAATTGGTTGACGCAATCGATATAAAATTGTCATGACGGGTGACAAATTGTCACGTTTATTATAGACCCGCTGGTGGTTGAGAAGAATGAGATCAAATTTTATAAATACACAGAGTTGACTCATCGTGGTTCCTTTTGCTGTTGTTCTCGGCGCTGTTTTGAAAATCTTGCTCTGAGCTTTGCAATGGTGGAGTTTGACAATGTCCCAGGTACTTTGAAAATTGTCTGGAAAAGAAATCTTAACTTGTAATTGCAGTTGTTAATTAAGGAGTCAACTGTACAAATGACACATTGCTTCAAATACTGTAATATCAAAGGTTAATAGAGTAATTGGCACTGATTGGTTACAAAATGTGTGAGTGAGACTGACTCACAAATACATTTAACAACAGCATTTTTGTGCTATTTCAAAGATAGACATAGGTCTCATCTTCTCTATTCATCTCCAAGAAATAAACTATAACTGCTGTACAAATAAACGAAGTATAACGAAAAAGTTTGTTTAAGAATATGACGCTTTCAGACGTCAAACGTAAAGAGTAATATTGCTAAGCAATATTTTTGGTGAAAAAAGGTATAAACTTGTTCATTTATTTGTACGGCAGTAAGAGTAAAAGTAAGTATGTATACCTGCATAAATTCATGACAATGCAAGGCGCTGGCATTTTTAACTATTGCTTTAAAGCACTCTGCCAAGGAAGTGAAGTCATTACAAGCCATTATCTCTGCTCTGTTAGATTTAATCAGTGTTAAGCACACTCTGAATAGTATCTTGGATCCCTCATAGAATAAGCAGTCCCATATCCGTAGTACTGTTTCTATAGGTAAGACTTCAGCAAATAGACACACAAACCATTTTGTGGTGATGACAGCCCATGGCAAACCTGCAAAAGATATAAATGTTTATCAAGTCTGTGTTACTGATTAAGTAGATATCAATAAAATTATGTGATTACAAACAAATCAAACACAGCAATGATTTAACAACTTATCTGTGTAACATACCCAAGTTTATCACATGTTGGTGCACATCGGGTACTTTAGATTTGACTAGCTCTGATAACACTTCAATGTCCACTATCAGTCCATCCATTGTCCTTGTGTAGTAATCAGGTAGAATTTTCTCCACTAATACTTTAAGGAGCCAAAATGAGGTTTCTTCACTTTTAGTAGCCAACAACAGTAATCCTAAAATAAAAATGCTGATAAAAAATATATGAAAGATACATTTTAAAAGTCTAAATAGGAATTTAATCTTAAGGGCTAGTTTGGAAGGGGTCAGTGACTGCTGGACCCAGAGCCTCGGAATTTCAGAGCCAGTAACTGGGTGCATGTAGACAGGATTGGCAGTAAGTCGTACTGTGCCCAAAAATAGAATGGGTGGCTATTCAGCTGGACTGACTCGCAAGCAAGAAGTCAGCACTGGACTAGGCTGAAACTAGTGTCTACACAAGCCCAGTAGCAAGTCAGCGCTGGACTGGATTACTGTACTGCCATGTACTGACCCCGGATAAACCCAGGCATCACACTTACCAGCAATATAATTTAATCCTTGACAGTAACCAACCACCCTATTGTTGTGTGCATATGCTATAAGTATATTGAATAGGTGGGTTTGATGATTTGCCTCTTTGGTAAAAAAAATATTATCAGGGAATGTGCGTGGTAAATCAGTTTTTACAAGATCTACGAGCTCCTTTTCAAAGGGACTGTCCAATATCTTGTGATATAAATCAGGCTGCTGTTCTTTCATCTTTTCAGCTCCTGATATTGCCATCCAAACCGATGGGCGATGTTCACCTGCCAAAATATTAAAACTGCATTTAACTAGGGCTGCCATAAATGATGAAATGCCGACTGGGACATTTAGAACAGAAATAGGGTAAAGGAGTAAACCATGGATTTTTAAAAAACTTGGGTAATATTAAAATGCTACTTGCTGACCGGGACACTGAGACACAGTACTACTTGCTGACCAGGGACACAACGCCTGGGACATGTCCCGGTGTACCGGGACTGGCAGCCCTAAATTAAACTAAATATTTTTCACTAGTAACATAACTTAGCATACAACAAAAAAATACTTTACTTGGGACCCCCTTTCGAACATATCTTTTCACAGTATTAGTGCGTTTGACCGACTTTCCTTCTCCAAGAAGCGCTGCCCATTTCTGGGCTCTTGTCGCTAGTACTTTCAAATACACGGACATGAAATCTTCGTAACTCTCATAATCGAAGTCATCGTGCCTCTCAAAACCATATTCATCAACGGAGCTGAAACATAAATAACAGGATTTCAATTAATTATTAACGGACGAACAGTGTTATTGTAATGGAATCTTAAATCGCTCTTTGTATGGATGAACTTACCTGAATTGTGATTGTGCCATTTTTTATTTTGTTTGTCCAAATAATAATTTTAGTTTGTTGTTGTGGACATACTATGGATTGTTTAAATAATTCACCTACTACGCCCACAAACACAAAATAATCATTTCCATGATCTGTCTGTGTTTTATTAACTTTTTTGAAGTCACAAAATGCGATTCACAAAAACCACCATCACATCACATTCACCGATCAGTCGATCACAGAGTACTTTTTTATTGTCAGGTCAAGATAATATATTATATGAAATTCCAGCAGACCAATCGCTAGGTCATCGATCACCACACGTATGGTAACGCAGTTAGTACACCGACGCATACGCATGTGGCGACGAAAAAACGACAAAACTGTCGTTTCGCATATGCTTGCTTATGTCTCACTCTACTATTAGCGATACCATATCTCTATTGGTATCAAGCCATGAACTTAGGTTTGGCAACGTCTGTTACTGTCATGTCAGTTCGTGGTCATGTATGGGAATATTTCAATTTTAAAAGGTCGATATTTTCTTTCGTAGTGATTGTGTGGTGTTGAAAATATGAAAATAATGTAGTTCTTTTATTGAAGTTCTTTATATATTAAACAATAAGAAAAATATCAATTTTAACCAGGAAAAAATTGCTGACAAAGATGTCATCTTTTTTGTTGGTTTTTTTCAACAGGGCGTGTTTAACACGCCCTCTAATCTCTAATGATATATTATTTAATGCAATAGGTGGGGTAGATCAACTCCCATAGACAATAAACCAGTTTTATACTTTAATAGCCTTTAACTCCAAAAGTATTAACAACTGATATAAAGTATATTAACAGCAATTATTTGTCTTTAAAAGACCTTTCTAATGATATATCATTTATAGCTAGAGGACGTGTTAATCAACGCCCTACTGAAGAAAATCAACAAAAAAGATGACTTCTTTGACAGCCTTTTTTTCCTGGTTAAAATTGAATTTTTTCTTATTGTTTAATATATAAAAAACTTCAATAAAAGAACTACATTATTTCCATATTTTCAACCCCGCACGATTACTACGAAAGAAAATATCGACTTTTTAAAATTGAAATATTCCCATACATTTAGTATGGAGACTAACCGACACCATGACCACGAACTGACACTAACAGACGTTGCCAAACATAAGTTCATGGCTTGTAAATAGAGAAGGCTTTGATACTCATGATACTCATCATCTCTCTCATCTAAGGCGCGTTCCAAACCTACACTCCGAGTGCAACCAACCACAACCGAACGCTCTAACGGCGTTCCAACCATTTGAGCGTGACGTTCGGTTGACACAACCGTGTCGTTCCAAACGTCAGAGCGTGGCAACCAAACCAAACAATCGGCGCTCAAACGTTCTGAACGCAACCTTTATACTAAATCAAATAAAATCCGTTTTTAGAGGATCTACCATGATTATTTTAAAAATTAGACAGAAAAACATCAAAAATTCAAAATAATTTTTAAACTTTTAAATTTTATGCATTCACAATGCTATTTTTATATTAAGATTATTAATATAATTGAAAAATATTAGAAAAAATCGACTCACCCGTAGCAGCTCAGACGGGACTCGAACCCGCACCCTTAGGATTCCAGCCCAATGCACTAACCAATTATGCTACCGAGTCGCTAGCGAGCTTGGCGAAATTTTCTAATACTTTTCACGTTTTTTACGCTGTAGGCCAGCGCCATCTCATCAATGTGAAGAGAATTACTTCGACATTCGAAAGCAACACCTTTACAGGTGCTAGACAAATCGATTAAGATGAAATAGCCATATAATTTTTAAAATTTTAAATTTTATGCATTCACAATGCTATTTTTATATTAAGATTATTAATATAATTGAAAAATATTAGAAAAAATCGACTCACCCGTAGCAGCTCAGACGGGACTCGAACCCGCACCCTTAGGATTCCGGCCCAATGCACTAACCAATTATGCTACCGAGTCGCTAGCGAGCTTGGCGAAATTTTCTAATACTTTCTAAGGGTGCGGGTTCGAGTCCCGTCTGAGCTGCTACGGGTGAGTCGATTTTTTCTAATATTTTTCAATTATATTAATAATCTTAATATTCAAAATAATGTCAAATGACATTGACATTTTTTCTATAGACAAACGTCAGAGCGTTTTACAACCATCATTTTTGATGGTTGTTTGGTTGCAACGCTCTGACGTTTGGAACGACACGGTTGTGTCAACCGAACGTCTCGTTCAAATGTTTGGAACGCCGTTAGAGCGTTCGGTTGTGGTTAGGTTGCACTCGGAGTGTAGGTTTGGAACGCGCCTCAACCCTGTCTGTCAGCGTCTGTCTGTCAAATATGTCAATGTCAAAAAATCAGTGTGTTTGTTTACAGTCTTATTGCTCTTATTTTAATTTAATTTTTGAAGAAAAATGTCGTAAACTTTCGTGATTAGCATTTGCATTATTCATTTGAATAAAGAAAACTAGTAAAAAATTAATAGTAAGATGGGCCCTCCACCAGTGGTGACTGGAATTTCTCCGAAAGAAGGCCCTCCAGGCACGAGAGTTACCATCCGTGGCGAGTTTTTGGGAACCAGCGCTATAGATCTTATTGGTAAATAAATATCTTTAACTCCGTATTGACTAGAAAGAAAACTATATTAATATAAGCATGTACATATAGTAGGATACAGGCACTGCACTATAATATAATATCAGTTGTTAACTGTATGCATGTTAACAAACAATCATAATAATGAATTACTCCCAATTATATTATGTTTTAAAGGGGCGTAACAAAAAACAAATTGTATTAACATATTATGTTTATTTATAGAGCAAACCAAGACAGACAAAATATACCATGTCAAGTAAATAATTTAGAAAAAAGTCAAATGTATGTTTATTTTAAACAGCTTTTGCTAAACAAATAATCTGAGGTCGTACTACAAGCTCTTAAAACCTGCCAGATTTATAAATTGCTGTAGTGATATCTTTCTCTGTTTTTGATTGACTAAATTAGCTGATATTATTATGTTTTTTTTCCCCAAATATTCAAACTGACATTCAATGATCTGACTCCTAATGCATTAATTTTAATTTAAAACTAATAATATGTTAATAATTGTGCTTTTTTGACAAATATTTACATGCTCTTCCAAGAGCGGGACATATTGATCTATGTATACCTTGTTTTACCAACTTTAACAAACTGTGTTCCAAGTAAATAAACAATTTCATTTCATTTCATTTCTAACTGTATAAAAAATAAAAGAGATACACTCGACATTACAAAAATCACACCTTTCAAAAAAATCTTCAAAGGTACTTTTAATCCTATCTAATTAATGGTTAGTCTTGTTATATACTTCTATCCCTTTGTTTTGTATACCTATAGCCAACAGTCTCTCAAAACTGTTGGAACACTGGTTGAACGGAATTAATGACTGAGATTCAGTTTCGAGACATAACACTGCCACATTTTTTTGCAATATTACAATTTCACTTTGAGCAGCTTTATGTGCAATAGTATCCATCTTGGGCTGTTTCTTAATTAAGCTGTTTCCCGCATTTTCTTGAATTGAGACCTATTAACACCATTATTATGGTGGTGCAAGTAATTAAGTGTTTAATTGAGGTAACTGATATGTTTATTAATTTAAACAATTATTAATTAAAAGCTCGTAAGTGTGTTTTTAATAAAATATTAACATTAAATTAATAAAATGTGTGCTAGCAGTAGCAGATGGCCAAGTCTAAACTTACTTTTGAGGAGATGCAATGTTTCTGATGTTGGATGTAGTTTGTTAGCCAGTCAGAAAAAGTGGCCACTTTTGGCTAGAATGGATTTTAAATCTTACAGAAAGAATGAAAATTGTTGAAGATTTATTAAAAAAATATTGTAGACTGTTAAGGAGGGCATGATCGTAGCTTTTTTTAAATATTGACCTGGTTTACGTGTAATAAAAATAAATGTATTGGCGGCGTTAGTAGTAGGTACTACGGCGCCTTAATGAAAAACATTTAAAAAACACACTGTCGCTTGTCAATAAATGACGAAAAACAAATTATTTGCATTTTCACAATATTTGGTGGATTTTTATTGTGTGTTGTTGTTGTTGTCCAAACTGTTGACGCTTAAAGAATAAAGAAAGTACAACAGGGCGTTTCAAGAAGAAATAATAGCGAGAAAAAAGAAATATAAAAGATTGTCGACATAGTACATCGATATCCTTAAAAATAACCAATAGATTTTACCACATCTCTAAAGACTAGCTGCTCCCAAAATGCACGCCCGATAACGGCCTCTAGTCATAATATTGCCTCTGGTCACAAAAGGTGGACCCTCAACAACACCCTATAGACTGGACCAAAAGGCGAAAGTAGACAGACCTAGAAAACTATGGTGTGTACGATATTGTGCCCATGTCAGGCAAGGGTTGGCTGAAAGGGGGAAAGGACAGAGAAGTGGAAATCAATGGTGGAGGCCTTTACCTGGATGAGATCCATGTCTGAAACATAGAAAAAGATTAGGTTTACTATCAAACTAACACAAATGAAATGTAACTAGATGTGGAATAAAAAGCTTTTTATTTTTATTTTATTTTATTTATATTGCCTCCGGCTTACTTTATAGGTTTGAAAATATGCGGGTGTGACTGTCTGCTCTCAGCAGAATGGAAGAGTAAGAACAAGATAGTAGCTAGATCAGGCCCTTGCAAGGGCCGGGGAGACATCATAGTTACTACAAAATCAGGAGGGGAAGGAACTTCCACTGTCCAATTTAGAGGTGACACTAATATTTTATTATCATCCCTCTAGAATTCTATCTGACAAGTGACATCACAAAATATCATGACCGTTTTGTATAGAGCGTTTTCGGCGGGTGCTGATGCGTGCTAACTTCAAGTAACCATATCACGAGAAAAAAACGCAACAGAAAAGTTTTAACATTACAGTTGATTTTCTCACGCATTATACTTTTGATACAAAAAAAATTGATGCACCCTATTGCAATACATTGCTACTTTTCTTTGGTATGTTTTTATTTGTGCAAAAACGAAGTAGCAATGTATCACTCATACATCTGTCTAATCACAGTTTACATTAACTTCTTTTCCTTTTATAAAATGGCTGTAATGATAACTGCTTGGTTCAGCAGTAGCAATCCATGCAATGTGTGTGTCCGATAAACATTAGCATTTGTTCTCAAGCCATGATTATTTATGTATTTCTTTACTATCAGTACTAATATGAGCTTTGCTAAGTTTGGGACTAATTTAATTTTTGGTTTATCTTGTTTGGAACCTTATTCATAAATTATTGTTCAGGTTATCATGAATCGATTGGGCCAGTCAAAGAGAGTGCAGTGTGGGTGGAGGAATCTATACCCCCCTCCATGCCTTGGGGGAGACGACCTATGTCACCTGTGTCATACTCCCCACCGGACCCATTAGGGCTATCTACTGAGGGAGATGACTGCAAATTCCCTGAAGAGGAACTTCATGAGCTTTTCCCTGATGGGTTAGTATTATTTACCTTGCTTACAAAGTTATTTTGCATAAGCTGTTCTTTTATCTATTTAAATCCAATATACAAAAAAAACCAGCCAAGTGCGAGTCGAACTCGCGCACGAAGGGTTCCGTACCAAAAAACGGCATAAAATCACATTTGTTGTATGGGAGCCCCACTCAAATATTTATTTTATTCTGTTTTTAGTATTTGTTGTTATAGCGGCAACAGAAATACATCATCTGTGAAAACTGTCTAGCTTAGCTATCATGGTTCATGATCATGAGATACAGCCTGGTGACAGACGGACATACAGACGGACAGCGGAGTCTTAGTAATAGGGTCCCGTTTTTACACTTTGGATACGGAACCCTAAAAACATATTTGTAATGTCTCACCACACAGATAATGTGATACACACATATTAATAAATACTTTAATTGAATTCGAATTTCAGTTCTGGCAAACTGACAGATGAAAATTTTCAACCTGGTTGGTACTTGCTGGAACACCATAGTAATACATCTTATGAGGATTTAAAGGCTGGAATGGTGTTTCTGCAAAGAAAGGTGTGTTTCATTTCATACTAATTTATGTATTTAAACATGCAATGTAGCGTTGGCTTTTTAAGCATAAAGAGTATTTTTTATATAGTACCTTACAGTCCTTACCTCCATTTGCTCCAATGTCTTTTTCCCTCCCGTTCGTCCCGTCCCGTTATCGGTGTAAAAAAACGCGTTTGATTTATTTTCGAGCGCGTTAATTTTTTGCGACAACTCCTAAGATATTCATTTAAATGGTATGGTGTAAAAGGTTAAAATAATGTGCATAAAATGCTTAATTTGATAAGGATTAATACTGTATCCTTCTAAATAGCTTTCCAAATTACCGCGTTGTACTTGACCATTATTAGTAAGTTATTCTTAAAAGATAGATATATGCCATCGCAGACTTTTTTTTTTGATCTATAAAAAAGGAACAATTCCATCATACATTTTTTTGTTATAGCTCAAAAGGTCTAAGCAGCGTTTTCAATGCAAGCTCCCAGTCGGCTTAATTTTTGCCGACCTCTTTAACAATTATCGTCATATTTCTACCAATTTACATAAAACCTCAACTTATTATACACATCAACCTTCATCAGGAATCACTCTATCATTTAGTTAAAATCGCATGAAAATCCGTTTTGTAGTTTTTGAGTTTATCGCGAACAGACAGACAGACAGACGTGGCGAGAGACTTTGTTTTATAATATGTAGTGATAATCCAGCCAGCCAGCAATTATGAAATAGTTATCTATTGTTTTTTGTTCAGGTTGAAGGTCAAAAAGAAGGTCAGCTTAGTTTTTTAAAAGCAAATACTGGTGCTGTGATGGACCAGTTGGATCGACTTGTTTTACTTAAGAATATGTATGAAGAGGATCAAAGGAAGAATGGTAAAGAACCTTTACCAAGTTTGCAGGCTGCTATCGAAGGTAACTTTTAGACTAAGTTTGCAGGAAAAACGTATCATTAGTTGTTTTTAGTTATACCCAAGTTCAATACTAAAAATATACTAGAAAAAATTCGACTCACACGATCATATTCTCAATCAAACTCATTGATAAAGAAACAGATTTGTTTATTTGTTCTCAGAGTGAATTCACAAAATTAGCTACGTGGATAATTTGCTATAACTTTAACAAAAACACTGTAACTAATAACTATCGCATGCGATAGTAAAAAATAAATAAATATTCTCATGCGGGAAACGAACCCGCGACCTTTGGTAGTCCAGTCCAATGCTCTTCCAACTGAGCTACCGAGTCACTAATTTAAAAACATACCTAAGTTCATTTATACCTTTATTCTGGCTTTGTATATGTATGTTATGTGTCTTGTCTATTTCAGACTCAATATCGCTAGCTGATTCTCTGTTTTCGGAGATTTTATCTCGAAAGGAGAATGCGGACAAGACGCGTGAAGCGCTGTCACTACTAACGAGGCACAAGTTCCTCTTCCAACTGCCTTCGTCGATCGACAGGAATATACGGAAGAAGGAGTATGACCTGGTAGTCAATGATTATACAAGGGTTAAAAACTTGTTTGGCAACACTGACATCAAGGTATCATTTTTTATATTATTATCATTTATACCGCCTCTGTGGTCTAGTGGTTCGCTCACCCATGTAAGATACGGGTCCCGGGTTTGATTACCAGGAGGGGGGGTACATTTGTACTCGGTTTGGTTGGTGGTAGTGCTTATTTCAAGCCCTCCTGGCTAGCTACTACCATCTTACCTAAGTCTGACGCCATTAATTGTTGTGTTTCGGCAGTTAGATGTAAGATTCTCTAGAGCCAGTTCCTCAGCGATGAGGATTGCGGGTGTAGTGCGTTTCCACCTTCAGCCTTATCGTCACTTAACATCAGGTGAGGTGAAGACCAAGCACTATCCCGTTATGCATAAAAAAAAACATGGCTTATTTTTAAATTATCAATGCATTTTGTACCTACATAATTTACAATTTGCTGACACAAAATTGCGTATTGTAGCTTTTCCAGAAAATTCTTGCTGAAATTGACAAAAAGATTGAAGATTTGAAAGAAAAACTACATTTGAGGATGAAAACTATGCCTATTAATGTACAGGAACAAACTAACTATATCAGGTGAATTTCTATGTTTTTTACAACATTTTACTATAGCTTTTTTATAATTTTCAAGTGATAATAATGTTTTGTGTGTAGGTTACTGATAAGTTTGAACTGGGAAGGCGATGCGGCGTGGACCGCTATTACCAGCCGTAAAGACTATCTCATGCACCTCATGAATAAAGTAAAAGATCACTTCAAAAAGAAGGAGGACCTGGAAAACAATGAAAAAGGTAAAAACTTTAAATTAATTTAACAATGTACAACTGAACTGACTGAGTTCAGACACAGTTCAGAGTGCTCTGAAACGACGTATTTTAATCTGTAAAAAAACAATTTCTTTCATTCATTGATGTGTGGAAACCGAAAACCATTTATTGTATTTTTAACCGACTTCAGCAAAAGGAGGAGGTTCTCAATTCGATTGTATGTTTTTTTTTTTTTTTTTTTTTTTTTTTTATCGTTGTTCGCGCGTATCTTCGGCATTTATGGACCGATTTAGATGATTCTTTTTTTGTTCGATTGAGTTTCCTTGCGAGATGGTCCCATTTAATTTTTTTTCAAATCGGTTCAGTAGTTTACAAGTAATCCTGAAAATACTATGATATTAAATCAACTAACTTGTCAATTTTGTTATTTATGAACCGAATTAGATGATTTTTTTTTGTTGGGGAAGGGATACCTTTGTGTAGTCTTTTTAACCGACTTCAAAAAAAGGAGGTATTCAGTTTGTATGTATGTATGTTTCTCCGCGATTATCTCACGTTTGGCTGAGCCGATTTTTCTACCTAAATAATATACCTACACTACCTAATACACAAGATACTTACACTAAAAATAAAAAAATAAAAAAATTTTTTAAAAAAACAAAAAAACCGACTTCAAAAAACCTGCCTCTAAAAAGCAAGAAATAATATACAAATCATTAGATACGCATTATCATTGTTATAATAAAACACGTCAATTGAAGTCGGGTGGGGCTTTTAGAATAAAAAAAGGAAGATGTACTCCATTCCAGCCCCACCCGACTTTAATAGACGTGTTTTATTATAACAATATTAATGCGTATCTAATGATTTGTATATTATTTCTTGCTTTTTAGAGGCAGGTTTTTTGAAGTCGGTTTTTTTGTTTTTTTAAACAATTTTTGTAAGTGATTATTTCAATAAAGAGTTGGGTGAAAATTGTTCACCAAATAGGACAGGGATGGCCAAGAGGTCGCCTGCGGTCTACCGAAGGCGATTTATGTAGCCGGAGAGCTAAATAAACTGAAAAAAAAATATGAAATAATTACATTTAAAATCAAACTACCTACTTAATAACACCTAAACTCTACTTTGCAGTCGAACGCACAAAATATTTTTTAATCACAAGTAGACCTCACAAGTCATAAGTTTGGCCACCCCTGAAATAGGACAAGGAAGGATAAATGGACCCGACTATGTGGACGTTGTTTTCTAAACTCTAGCAAGGCATCTCATTTGTATTGCAAAAATAAAACATACTCTATTTAATTACATTAGGGAAGCGCAAGGCAAAAGACTCTGAGACTGAAGGCTGTTGGAGTACAACCCGCATGCTGTGGTGCGGGGCGGCGTGCGGCGCCCTGTCTACCGAACTGAACGCTCTGTGGCCGCTCGCTCGCCGGTACTTCGCCGGCGAGCTCGGTGGACAACCGTCGGCGTCTGAAAGACACGACAGCCTTAAAGTAAGTTTAGTTTATGTCGTATTTAGCATAGTTTAAGCGCAAGGCAAAAAACTCTGAGACTGAAGGCTGCTGGAGTACAACCCGCATGCTGTGGTGCGGGGCGGCGTGCGGCGCCCTGTCTACCGAACTGAACGCTTGGACAACCGTCGGCGTCTGAAAGACACGACAGCCTTAAAGTAAGTTTAGTTTATGTCGTATTTAGCATAGTTTAAGCGCAAGGCAAAAGACTCAGAGACTGAAGGACGGTTGGTGTTGGTTAATGGTCCCTATCTACCATATTCGGGTTTATAAGGCTATTACCAAACACTCTGTATTATGTATATTCTGTGACACTGCGACAATGGGATGCTTGTGTTTTAGTGACAGTCACAATTTAAAGCACCGATTGCAATATCTATTAATTAGATTAATTAGAACTGGTTGTTATAGGAGATGATAATAGCGGCCGTGGAGCTGTTCTCGCAGCACATGCGCTCGTGCCTGCTGGGGGGCGGGGCCGCGCCCGCGGACGCCACGCGCGTGCGCCTCAGCGCCAACCTGCGCCACCTGCGGGACACGTACGACGCGCTGCTCAAGCTGGACCTGCCCTCGCAGGTACCTATAAATAAATAAGACAACATCACAAACATTGCTCCGATTCCAAGGTAGCTAAAGCACTAATTGTGTTATGGAAGTCAGAGACAACGGTGGAACTACAAACACTCAAACCTGAGCTAATATAGGTAAAAAAGTTCGTTTTCTAAATTGATCCAGCCTAGGGGCCGAAGATCTCGTCAACTATTCGCATTGAGCGGTACAATACGTTTTAATCTTATTGTCGACTCGGAACGCATTATTGTATAAGTCGCACGGCAACGTCATATTGGCTCGCGAGGCAAACGTCTTTCCACATCGCGAAGCTCTCGCGGCATCGTGGTTTATGACACAGTCCAAACTCATAACCGGTCAAAACCACTTTGACTACGAAAATCAGTCAAAACTGTTTTTGACTAAATGCTTCAGTCAAAACCACTTTTGCCTGATTTTTACAGTCAAAAGTGGTTTTGACCGGTTATGAGTTTTGACTGTAACAGATTCACGGCATTACATTCTTCTGTTTACAGCCACTGAGCGTAGTGGAGAAGGTGATATTCGACTACCGCGTGCACGGCATGATCGTGTTCCTGCAGCGCGCGCACAAGCGCGTCAAGGGGCTCGCCGACAAGGAGACCTGGAAGATTGAGGAGTTCTCCGACTACGGCGCCATCACTAATTTGGTACGATACGAATAAATCTCTTTGTTTCCTTGTTTAGTATCTTTTTTTATTGTTCCTTTATTTCACTATAAACCTTTTTTCTTTAATATGAAAACAGTGAAAGTCGATTATTGATGTATTTTTTAACTGATGATGTTTTCTTTCGGTTCGAATTATCTTCTCCTTTTACGCCTGTAGCACACTTCCGCCCGCAGATCACCACAGTAGGTTTCGCCATGAGTTCGACAAGCGAAACATATGCGAACAGCCTGTTCTAATGCATAGATTTTTCACGCGCGATTCCACCCGATCGGCTCCGACCGTTGACACACGCGAAAGCAATGATGCGGAAACACTACGTACGTGTGATCCTCATATAACAACTCATAGCGAAACTATGGCGGAACTACCGCGGTGCTGCTGGTACGGTTTCGCGGCGGAGGTGTGCTACAGGAGTTATAGACCTTTGATTATTTTGGTGAATTAAACCTATTAGTATACAACTATGTATAAAATGTTGTAACTATGAACAACATGTTCTAACTTCGCACAAATACGCGTGTTGGTAACATTCGCCTTTGCAACTTTCTTTAACCAAATACTTCAAAAACGATAGACTTAATTTCCATTTCCAGCCAAATTTGCTCCAAACGTACGTGAGTGAGGCACTCTCATCGATCCACAAATGCGTGTTGGTAGCGGGGCGGCGGGAGTGCGCGCTGTTGTCGGAAGGGAGCGAGCCCGCGCACATTGCGCAGCGGCACCTGCAGCAGATACTGCTGGCGTACGTCGCTGCGCTGCGGCAGCTGGCGCTACAGCACGGCGCCGATCAGGTGCGATTATTATGTTATGTTATTCAATACAACTATAATGTGTACTTATACACGCTGAAATTTTAATCATTTGGTTCCCGTCGTTTGGTGGTTCCACTCATGATTACAAGCAACTTTTACTATGGGGCCAACTCTCCTCCTCACAAAAAAAACAGCTGTTCCATACAAAAATGCAGTACCTACTCGACCTTAATGATTAAAATTTCACGCTGTATACTATTTATTGTACCTACTACCTACACACTAAAGTTTTAGTTGGCAAATACTATTGCACACTAAAGTTGTACAGTATGCGCAAAATAACTTGGCGGCTCTGAACTTCGCGCGGAACGCTGCGCAGTAGACGAAGACAGGCGTGCGCGGGCGGAAGCACTCTGAACTATGGAACTTGACACAAATATCACTTGCTGTTAATTTCCGAGCCGCCAAGTTATTTTGCGCATACTGTATTCGAAAAATACTACAAACATATTGCATTTAATGAGATAATTTTGCTTGATAACATAGTTCATAGTGAACAATTGCCGTTGCAATTGCAAATATATTGTGTAACGACGCACCGTGGGTAAGCCCCCGACAAGGTGGACCGACCAACGTGAGGGTGAAGGTCGCGGTGCGCCGCTGGATGCGGGCGGCGCAGGACCGATCGTCGTGGAGATCCTTGGGGGAGGCCTATACCCAGCAGTGGGTGTCGTACGGCTGATATGATTTTATTTTATTTCTAGGAAGGCCAACAGCACCAAACAATAATAGATAATGTGAATTGCATTAGATAGCCAATTAAAAATGAAATTAAAATTAAAATAAATGATAAAATATTACTACTATTTCTTACCCCTGATGAACACGGACAACATTTTACGTCCTCTTTAGGGACATCAAAATGATCGCGCTTTCTTAGTTTTTTTTTATTGTCCCAGGATTTTAACAATACCAGCCTATCAGTAGCGTTGGACCAGCGGCTGGACGAGAGCCAGGAGTTGGTTGGCGACGGGCGAAGTTGGCAGCAGCGGCTGCTGGTGGCGGGCGCCAACGCGCAGTACACACGGCGCGCCATACTGCCCGCCGTCGCCGCCGCCTGCGACCAGTATGTACACACCTACACTGGCCTATTATTTTCTATTTATTAGATAAAAAAGCAAATTAGATTTAGTATAGTTTTGGCAAAAAAAGCTAACTAATTTTCAGCAATATTTAGATAAATTACAGCCCTGTTGAGACAGAAACTGTTCGCCAATATTCAGCGAAAAGGGAAATACTTACACCGAGCTAGGTGTCTGTACTCTGGGACCACAGTCCAACTACTCGGTGTTGGAATTTGTATTTATGCAAAGTGCTTAGAAAACTTTGATATTGTGAATCGGTGTCTCGACTCTCGATGTTAACTTGACGTAGAGCGACGTCACGTCTGCGTACTTTGTACTTTCCGCTGATCCTGCATTTCTTCGTTATTCGTCGATTGCTTATGTAGCGGTATGATCGCACCGTTACAGCTCTTTTGTAGTGGCGGTTGGATTATGTATTACAGCTTCTGCCCGCGACTTCGTCCGCGTGGATATACGAGTAAATACTTGGGGAACCTTTAACCAGGATAAAATAGAAGTCTGTTATAATTTCATAAAATCAGTTAAGCCGTTTGTACGTGATCAGGCAAATCCCCACCAAGCGCGCTGCTTCCCCTTTTCGTCCCACCCTCTCCTCTCTTCCACTCTCCCACTCACCGCATCACTTCACTTCTGCAGACAAATAGATCTGTCAATTAAATATATATATTATTTTTTTGCTTCTATAAGTACTTTGTTGAAGTAATAATAAGTCTATGTTGTTGCCAATAATCCTGTCACCCTGTTTTAATTAGCTGGTAACGATATATTAAAGTTTGTAAATATCGTTACGTACTTATGGCTGTTACAGCTGATAAGTTTCTTGCGCCCGTTCTTCTTGTCAGCTAAAAAAGTCTGGAACGGGTGGTAGGAAAATATAGACGATTCAAAAGTACTTAATAATTAAGTTTGTTTGAATAAAGCATATTTGACTTTGACTTTGAATTTTCTCCACAGATACGGCTTCCCGAAACCGACGCAAGCTTTGCAAGCCACCAAAGAGTCCCTCACCAGCTTGGAGTCCACGATCGCTGAGACGTACCTGGAGCACAAGGGCGACCCCCTGGTGGGCACCATCGAGCCCAGCATGTACATGGGCCGGCACAGGATGGACGCGGACGCGCCGGTCGATGACGCCAGGCCGTACGTGTACGAGATCATCAATAATTTGATAGCGGTTCATGCGGAGGTTTGTTGAATGTTTTGATTTTTTTTATACCTCTACAGGGTTATTTGTAAAACACCAACAACCTCGCAGGAGTATATTACCAACATCATTAACAACAACATTTGTTCTACGACTTTTGATAATTCGTTAGATTTTACTTTCATACAAAAAAAATATCATTATCGTTTTTACTAGAAGAATGGAAGAGATGAGGCGACCCTTTTTGTCCAGCTAGATTGGGGTTCTGGTTCATAGTGCGCCGCCTGCCTCTCCGCCTGTCGCGCTGGATGTGCCCGGCAGGCTTAATAGCGATCTTCAAATGACAGTCGCAATCGCTCAATTGTACAATTATTGCTATCGAAACTCAAATTCGTATTACGGAACGCAAAGTTAGCGACTACTCCACAGTGGCGCTACAAGCGAACAATCGACGAACTAAAAATGCATGACCTCGCCTAGAACAAAGCAACCGATTGTTTGTTTTGGTATTATGGAACGATTTTTGTCAGCGACACAAGAGCAATGGCGACTGCGATCTAACAACTAGTGTTATTGTGATTGTTAGAAGATGTTTCAGTGATTATTAAATTGTTTCGGTCTTTTAACTATATTTAACCAGTGGTTTGTGTTTGAATAGTGTTAATAATAAATTATGTGATGTTATTTTAATTACATCCTGTAATAATTCACTACATCACAAGCTTTGATGCTAATGGAATATTTACATCAAGAAACCAGGAAAACAAGGGCTAACGCTATTCGACTGCGGAGAAGAGTTCGTACAAATCTTCTACCAGATATCAGAGGTCGAGTTCAGAGCCCAAGAGTACTATTTCGGAGCTCACTAAAGATTAATCCAAATATCTTTTTAAAATCCTTTGTTGCCTAGAAGACGAAGAAGGAATAAAATATCTGTGGAGTGCAATAAGGTAAATTCGCAGAAAAAAGGATAATAAATAGTAATAAAACACTTAAGTACCTACTATAAACTTACATTGTTTTTGCAGGTTTTAACTGCCCTGCCAAAAGCCAGTCAGTGGGCATAAGTTATTTACATGGAAATTATAGTCATGTTATAAACGGATGCATTATACCACCCATCTTTATTAAAGGAAATACATTATTTTCCCACAAAATAGATCAGAAAGGATGGAAATCAAGTAAGTTTAAATAGACCAATGTAATCAATTTTATGAATACTTGTAAATAATAATTATTTAAATTATTATTATCTGATTTCAGATTTTTAAATCTTCTAATCTTATCAGTCTGAGCTAAATTCTGGGCAAGGTCATAGTGTAAAGGCATGGATAAATAGGTAAAAAAAACAAGGAGAAATAACTAGCCCTTGCCAAGTGTCTTGCTGCTTCTTCTTGGCACAAGGTCTGCCAGCGTAGGATTTACGAAGCAATGGCATAGCTGCGTGCGCTGCACAGACAATAAATGATTGTATACATTCATAATGAATTAAATGAATTTTATTTTACAAAAAAAAATTACTCATTTATTTTTTCCCAACTAAACACAAAATCCATCACTTGATTTTGTAGAATGTTCAACACCCATCCCTTTTTTGCTAACTACTCATAAGGTTAAGCGATTTCAATAAATTAAAATATGATTCTAAGTTGCGATCTATTAGCTTTCAAAGAAACAAAAACTGCGCAAGAATTCCCTTTAACCACTCGAAACCACTTGTATCACCCTAAACGTAAACATCTCTCGTTTTCATTGGGAGCATTTTTTTTCTTGATAAAAGATATCTTTGTTTTGAATAAAGTTTGATTTGAAATTATTACAAAAGTTTTTCGACATATCGAAACTAAGCAATCATTAAGTTGTCATTGGTTGCCGTTCAATTGCGAGTGGCGCTAGTTTCCATACATAATAATCGCAAATGCAATCGGCGAGCAATCAGTTTGCGATTTGTCACCGTAATACCACAAAAGCAACCGCTACTAGTCGCAGTCGCGTTGCTATTGTACAATTAGCAAACGGTTGCTATTATTTCGCTAATAAGCCTGCGGGCCGTTACAATATGTTCGATAAGGCTTGAGTGTGGTGGTGTGACGCAGGTGGACAGCGTCTGCGGTGCGGCTTCGGCGCGGTACGTGCGCGACATCTGCGAGACAGTGTGCGAGGAGCTGGCGCGTTTGGCGGCCAGCGCGGGCCCGCCGCGCGCGCGCGCCGCCGCCCTGCAGGCGCGCCTCGAGTACACGCTGCTGCGCCGCGCCGCCGCCGCGCATCTCACCAGGAAGGCCGAGTCAGTCTCTCATACTATCCTACCTATGGCGCGGTACGTGCGCGACATCTGCGAGACCGTGTGCGAGGAGCTGGCGCGGCTGGCGGCCAGCGCGGGCCCGCCGCGCGCGCGCGCCGCCGCCCTGCAGGCGCGCCTCGAGTACACGCTGCTGCGCCGCGCCGCCGCCGCGCATCTCACCAGGAAGGCCGAGTCAGTCTCTCATACTATCCTACCTATGGCGCGGTACGTGCGCGACATGTGCGAGACAGAATGAAGAATGAATGAGAAAATTTTACGGATTAAAATACGTCGTTTTGTACCACAAGCAATTTCATTTGGTGATTTAAAAAGGAAAAATAAAAATAAATTGTTGTATTGAATTTAAAGATTTTAGCATTCACAATACTATTTTTATTATTAAGTTACTTAATATAATTGAAAAATACTAGAAAAAATTGACTCACCCGTAGCAGCTCAAACGGGACTCGAACCCGCACCCTTAGGATTCCGGCCCAATGCACTGACGCGCAATAAATTGTTGTATTTGACACGAAATAGATAGATTATTAATCATGATAGATTAAGGCGAGGCCAGTTCACGATCTGATGAAAAGTCTGATTTTTGAACATCCAATGTGAAGAACTGATGTAAAATTCTACTTCACAAAAATTACTGTAGACTGAAAAAAAAACAAAGAAGCAAATTAACCGAACAGAATATTGAAAAATAGCATGGTAACTCTGTAAAAAAATCCTGAATAACACCATAAAAACTTATAAAAATAAATTTCAAATCGTCAGATTTCGTAATTTTCAACGACAGTGATATGATTTTTATGCAAAAAGGATAGCTTTTTTATCGATCTAACACAATAACCGAGTACATTTTTAATAAATGATCCAGTATTTCAGAAATCAATAAAAATGTACTAAAATTCGTCAAATTTGTGGCGAAGCGTCAATTAAAGTTATGCAATATTCAACCTTATTCTAAAGACATAGTGAAAGAGTAAATTTCGTGAACTGGCCTCGCCTTAAGGCTGCGCGCCATCGTGTGTGCTAACTCTGTACTCCTACTCCGTACTGACCGACTTTTGGCCCCTTACTTGCCCCTTATGAGTTTTCCATTTTAAAACTTAACTAAATAGTGACACATTCGTTACAGAAGCTACCTGATGGAAGCATTAGCAGGGATACCACCTCTGGAAACCGAAGAAGATAAAAAGTAAGTTCCTTAGAAAGTTATCTATCTAACTAAAGGGCATCATTGCAAGCACAGTTTTAGAAATCATCCATGGACAAAGTTATGGAAAATTCTACTTACCTACACCTAGTATATTGATTTATCATATTATATTATTTATTAATTTATCATTATTTGTGTAGGAAAATGGATGAACTAATCAAAGGGTTCGAGAAGAAAATGGAACTGCAGTTAGCGAGCCTCAAGTGTAACATGGAAACAGTTTAGCACAGTATGTATGTAACACGACATTACTAAACAAACAGTAAAATGATGCATGGTTGACTGGCTTCAAATGTATTTAAATGAGAAATTATTATATTATTAATAGTAAGATATATTTAGCAAATATAATGTAAACTATATTGTAGTTAGAAACGCAATATTATATTATCAAAATCATTAAATAAAAAGTATTTAATATTATGTATTTCTCTGTTTTATTGTCTTCAATCTTCATGATGCTTTCCTATTTAGTTTTGTTCTTGTAATTCTGAAACAATTCAGTCGGAAAACTGTAGCTATACACATTCAATTGTTTTTTCCTAATATAAACCTTAATTAAACGTTGGGTATACATTATGAACAGTTTGTTAAGAGCGTTTATGCGCTATACTAGCGCCGCCAATCGGAAAAAGTCATAGTCCTTAAATAAAGATGAAATTGTAAATTGTGTTCTTGTAGTGTACTTCGAAGAAGCTTTGTGGTACTCTTTATCGCTTAAACAATATTTTCTAGTCTGTCGTTTAGTTTAATGAAGTTTCATTGCTAAAAGTGGCCACTTTTGGCAATAAACTAAACGACAACTAAACAACAGGTTATTAAATATTGTTTAGGTGATAAAAAGTACCACAAAGCTTCTTCGGAGTACACTAGAAGAGCACAATTCACTATTTTGCCTTTATTTGAGCACTATGATTTTTTTTCGATTGGCGGCGCTGGTATAGTTATTACTATTTTACAACTTGAATTTAAGGTTGATATAAACTTCTGTTGACGACAATTAGTATGGATAAGTTTACAATGCGACTGGTTTAAAGAAGCGTGTATTAGTTAGTCAGTAACGATTTTAGGTTTGGTCTATCATATTGTAGCTTACCTCTGCAGCAAGCCTATGCAGCAATCCTGTCATTGAAGGGCCTGTCTCTGCCACCATTTTATAGAAATAGCCCTTTCGGTTCTGCAGTAGAATGTGCGGGTGATCAAATTCCATTAGGCGGCCAGCGTCTAGCACCAGAATCTGGAATCATTGTGTCTATTATGTCTACTCAAAGTATGACAAAGTCGCAAGAGACCTTCGGATTTTTTGTATAATGCGGATTTGCGGGCCGGTCCCTTGGGTCTGAAATTTCACGCTAAGTGGATCACATTTATCCAATCTCCACCCCGCACCCCGCGTGCATATGACACGCATCTTAACAAAGTACTTAATAGATGAAAAGATGTAAATGAGAGTTGCTGGAAATACGCATGTCAGTAAAACGCCTCAAAGATCGAGTTTTATAAATGTTACCCGGACATGTTTGACTTTTTTACCTCTTGTCCGGCCAAATAACATAAACAAAAACCGGTCGCAGTTTTATTAGGCTTTTTGTGTGGCTGCCGCGCGCGTCGTAAGTCGAGCGCAAGTAATGCCACGACACTATTGCTCCGCTCTGAGTCCGTCCGACCGATGTTCGCAAGGCGGTAATAAATATTTTTCGGCTTTTAGAACATATACAGTACGACTAGTACGAGGCATATAACTTGAAATTTTACCCTCGCCATGCACCGGTGTGTTCTTGGACCTGGCAACCCCAGTCATCGCCTCGTTTATTGATGTAGATAGTGTGAGAGGAACCTTGTCAGAGTCGATGACAGTGTTGAGCCGGTGCGCGATGGTGAAGACGGTGCAGGCGCTGAAGTGCAGCCTGATGGCGGACTGTATGAGCGCGTCCGTCTCGGCGTCCACGTTGGCGGTGGCCTCGTCCAGCACCAGCACGCGGTTGTTGTGCACGATGGCCCGCGCGAGGCACACCAGCTGCCTCTCGCCCACGCTGAAGTTTGACCCTCCCTCGGCCACTGACTTGTACAGGGGACCTGAATATAATATCAAAACTCTTTTGACTTCAAAGACTGCAAGATGGCCAATTTCACTGATTTTTTAAGGCGCTGTAGGTAGTGAAACTAGCGCCGCCACTACATTTATTTTTATAACTCGAATACCAAGTCAATATTTAAAAAAAGCTCATGTAATAATCTCTTAAATTGTCTCTAATATTTTTTGAATAACTCTTCAACAGTTTTCATTATTTCTATAAGTTTTAAAATCCATTTTAGCTCAAAGTGGCCACTTTTGGCAATTATGGATTTTAAACTTACAGAATGAATGATAACTGATAACTGAAGAGTTATTCAAAAATATTAGAGACAATTTAAGAGATTATTACATGAGCTTTTTTAAATATTGACTTGGATTACGAGTAATAAAAATAAATGAGTGGCGGCGCTAGTTTCACTACCACAGCGCTTCAAGTAGGTTTTTTAAGTAGGAACATTCCTTTACGATATAGGTATGTACGATCGGCAGCTCACGTGCTTTACTTACCAAAGCAGAAAATGCAGAAAAATTAGGGTGCGCGAGTATCGCCCCTGCACGAACTAAACGTAAGTTAGTGACAGTGCGGCGTGCAAGCGATTTTAACCTTAGGAGTGGTGAAGCGGAAGTGTTGTCGATTCGTAGAAGTAGATAGCAAATGTGTCAAAAACGGCCACTTTTAGCAGTTTTGCTATCTACTTCTAGCAGTGACTACGAGGGAATGTAGCGATACCGTCTAAAAATACTAGACTGTGGGCTCTAAAATCTCCACCATAAACATTTTTAAAATTGTGTATTAGAATTATAATATTAAATATAATTCACCGCGGCGCCACTTTCGCTCAGGGTTCCACCTTAAAGTCAAAATCGATTGAAAAACTTCATATTGTGGTAACACAAGGTGTTTCTGACTGTACAAGGATGACTCGTACAAACGCAGGGGTGGAAAATGGTCAGTAAAGTCAGTAAAAGTCAGTTTTTTTGGCTAAGGTCAGTAAAAGTCAGTTTTTTCGAAAAATGGTCAGTAAAGTCAGTATTTTCACGAGCTATACGGGTTTACGGTCTGGTTTCTGTAGATTGAGGTGAAAAAACTGATCAAAAACGCGCTGCGCGGCAGTTTGTTTAAGACTACAACGACAGGCAAAATTTTAAAGCAGGTAGATAGTGGATGGTACTGACTAACTAAAAATCGCGCTGCGCGGCCAATTTCTTTGCTAATGATAAGCAAAATTGTAAGATTTTTGGATGAAACAGACAAAAATCGCGCTGCGCGGCCGTTTTTTTTGCTATGAACAGGCAAAATTACAACAGTAGTGGATGGAACTGACCGCGTAGTGCGACCGATTTTTGTACTAAAGATAGACAAAATTACAAGAATATTGGATGAAACTGACTAAAATTCGCGCTGCGCGACCTTTTTTTCACATTTTGAGCAACCTAGGCAGGCAACTTCCATCCCTTCGAAAATTGTAACCCTAGTAGTAATACCATAACCATGATAACTTATAGCAAACCTAGGGCCCCTTGATAGAATTTGCCACAGGCTCCGCGCTGGCTTAATCGGGCACTGGATTTGGTCAGTAAATGGTCAGTATTTTAGAAGGTTTTAGTCAGTAAAATCAGTAATTTTGTCCATGGAAACAGTTTCCACCCCTGCAAACGACAAATCAAATCGACCTGACCCTATGATGGTATTGCAATTTCAAATTATTTTTGATTATTATTGATGATTGGTTTTTATACTTACCAGCACCTTCATCCTCTGATTGGAGTTCAACATTCTCCAAAGCTCTTAGTAATAGCTCGTCTGGATATTCGTTGAAAGGGTCCAAATTTTTCCTGATATTTCCACTAAATAATACTGGCTCCTAAGTAACAGTGCAGGCCAGTATATAGGTAATTCTATGTATGTAATTCAAATATTGTAGAATTAAAATCCGTAAGTTTTTTTTATAAAATTACCTGCGGAATGATTGATAGTTTTTCTCTCAAATCGTGCAAACCAATGGTCGTGATGTCAATTCCATCAATCAGTATAGTGCCTTCCAAATAAGCCAGTCTGAATAAAGCTTGTATGACGGAGGATTTGCCTGCCCCAGTTCGCCCTACAATTCCGATCTATAGGAGAAAAGTATTTCAGTTAATATGAATTCCTAATAATAAATAATATACTTACTAGAAAAAAAAATCGTCACAGCTCATTTTCTCAGGCGGGAATCGAACCCGCGACCTTTAGAAGTCTGGTCCAATGAGACGGTCTTCCAACTGAGCTACCGAGTCACTATTACCTATTCGCTAAATTGTTTTGGTCATTTTATTTATTATGTTTTAGGGTACCTTTTCTTGAGGTTTGACATTTAACTGCAGCTTGTGTAATACATAATTCCCATCCGGACTATATTTCAAGCTGAGGTTGTCAAAATTTATTGCTCCTTCCGCAGGCCAATCAGCAGGCGGCTTCTTATCTGGTTCCTTTAGTTACAATAAAAACAAATATTACCTACTTTGGTATTTCTTAGAACATAAAAATCTGGCTATGAGTTATTCATCGACTCACACTTCTCAGTGCTGGCTCTTGGGGCAGATTGGTGTATTCTAATACTCGTTCGACACTCGTCATTTGATTTTCCATTTCTGCGGACTGTCGCATACCCCATTGGAAAACGCCCGTCAAAGATATAGACTGTGTGATGGCGAGACCAACTTGACTGGCCTCCATATCTTGAAAAGATCAAACCCTCTATTTTACGCGAAGAATTAGATAAATAGATTAACTGCCGGAACAAACAGAACCCTAATCAAACATTTGTAAAATCGTATTAGATTTAGGAATCATGTACAATAATAATTCTAAAAATGTTTATAGCAGTTACAAAACAAGCTCGAAGGACCAAAAAATCTATGTCCCTAATTAACTGTTTAATTTCTTACCGGTTTTCATAAGGCAGCTAAACGTAACACAGATGATGAACAGCAAGCATATAACATCGAGGAAGTATCCAAAGGCGCGACTGCAGGTTATGAATAGGTACCAAGCGGCACTATGCAGGTCCTGGTGACGGTCGAACTCCTCCCCTAAGAGGAGTTCCGCGCCAAACGATCTAATGGTCACCAATCCTAGCACTGAAGCGTTCAAGTGGCCGAAAACTGGGCTGCGAGCTAAGGGAAACGGAGTTTTTAATGCTATCATCAGTTTCGCTTTGGCTACAGATAATGTGAATACTTTTTTTACCAATTTTGTATAAGAAAGCAACAACAATCTTATTACCGAACAACTGCTGAGCGTTCATTTTAAATATTTTGTCTGTATCTATGTACTAAATAAATACATTTATATGAAAAAAATATACATATTAAAAGTAAGTGAACATAATTTACTTATTCCTTCCAGTCTCTTAACAGCACCGGTGGTTCGAATGTAGATGACTCTAAATATGTAAAATATTATAAGTGCAGCAGCGGTCGGTATGAGTAATGTTATGTCAGTCATTAGAATTACAGCTATCGCACCCAATAAATTCAGGATTATCTGCAAAATTGAATTTTCATTAGCGGTAACATTTTTATTTGATTGAATCAGGCGTCACTTGGCGGAAGTCCCAAACCATTTTGAAAAAAGAAATATATGTAGCTTACTTCCGCAAACAAAATATGCAAGATGCACCGCCCGCCCGCCCGCAAAAATATGCAGCACACCACAAAATATAAGTGCACAATACCTGCATTGCGTGCGGTGTTGGTTTACGCACGATCTAACTCCTGAGGATGCTCCGGGTTGGGGCGAAACACGTGTAGAGTAGCCTAATTGGTGAAGGTGCAAGGTGTGTTGCTGTCTTGCTAAATGCAGGTATTGTGCACTTATATTTTGTGGTGTGCTGCATATTTTTGCGGGCGGGCGGGCGGTGCATCTTGCATATTTTGTTTGCGGAAGTAAGCTTCATATATTTCTTTTTTCAAAATGGTAACATTTTTGTCATCAGAGTTGAGGCATGGTTGAGGCAGCGCAAATGCCACGGAAGGCTGTCGGAAATGGATACAGAAACTAACGTATAGATATATTTGTACCTGAAAACAGTCTATCATAGCTTGAGGCAAAAGCTCATCAACCGCTCCCATGTCCTTGCTGAATCTGTTTAGTATCCTGCCAGACGGATTCGCGTGGAAGAAACTCATTGGAGAACCTGATACGTATTCAAACATTTTGTCGTGAAACCTGGTGTATGATAATAATACTGGTTAAGATCTGGCACGGTTCCCGATAATTTTAAGTGAGATAATTCCTTACTTGATTGATGACTTCATACACAATGAGAAGAACAAAAAAGCTCGCATTAGAGCCACGACTATGGTGGCGATGGTAATCAAGCCGAATATGAGCACGAAGCCGTCTCGGTGCATCCCCTGCTCGCGCCACAATATGTTGTCCATGGTAGTATCGCCGGTGAGACGGTCTTCTGCGTGACTCCTGGAATGTTACTGTAGTGTTTATGTCCAAGTGTTGTGTAAGGAAGATGATATTTTCTAATATACTAAGAGCTAGCCCCGGAAATAGGTATACAATTTACAGAGCGACGAAACCCCTCTTGTTAGTGTGCCATACTATCATTATTAACAGATCCGAGCACCTGGCAGATTTTCAGTGGTGGGGGTGGGAGTAGTTGGGCCACAAAGGGGCTGAAGTGAAAACCGCTTGAAGGTATATACAATTTACAAAACTCTGGATTTAGTGTTGTATAATAGCAAGCCAATCATGTATCTAAATCGAATATAACATTGCCAAGCATTTTGGCTGGTAGAAAAGTAGTGCACATCGTCTGTGTTCGCCGAATACTGGCGATCACTCTTACATGGAGGGACCGAGGGAATAAGCGCTATCGGCAATTCTGTAGATGCGCGCGCGCATTATAGACTATGATATCGGTGCGTTCATCAGCGATTGATTGGGAAGGTATTTTCTCGTACCATCTACTTATCCAGTAGTCGCAGGCGCTGGCGCAGAACTGTGCCAGTATAAACATGAAGCAGACGAGCGACACGTAGGGGCAGGAGGCGGCCGCCATGAAATATTCCCGGTACACCGACCCGTGCACGCGCCCCACCGTCTGTATCTCGGCCTCTGGTTGTTGGTCCTAACACCAATATTAATTAATTAGCCTTTTAATTTACCCTGCTGAGGTCCTTCTTTATGGATGAAGGTGACAGAACTGGAAATTCATAACCTAATGCGGTTCAGTGGCTGTTACTCTGTTACTGATTATTTAGATAGCTACCACAATTATTGAAAAGTGTCCAACGCCTAAGGTGTGTCGTAAAAAATTTTTTTCTAGTAACGCAAACGTAAAACTATATTAGCCAATACAATTGTCTGATATGACAGTAAAATGCGTTTTGTAATCGTTATATTATATACCTACTAGTCTAGATTCTAATTGCACTATAAGTTATTTATCAGCTAACTAACAGTGATTCACCAATCCACTTTGTCTTCAAATAGTCACGTATGATTCCATTCTAGTTTTCTTTCAATATAATTATTTCGGATTTTTTATCACAGGTTTGAACATTATGTTTGTTAATAAAATAACTTACTAAATAACTTGTTTTGAAAACCATAGACATATGCCTCCGCTGCATACTTATTGAACTCGGCTGTACTGCCGACGCACTGTGGACATTTTGAGGTTGGTCATCTTCATGCACCTCGCGCAAATTACTGGCCATCAACTGAATTATTTTCAACTCTTTCTCCTTTAAAATAAGGTTTACTTTGAGTTTTATTGTTCATCTAACTCAGAAAGTAAAGACAGAATGTATTAATTATGTAATTAAATAATTTACTCACGCCCAACTCTTTGAAACTACCATCAGCAAAAATTTTCCCTTTATCCATGACAACTATTTGGTCAACAGATTTGATGAACTGTAGTTGGTGAGTTACTAGTATTACAGTTTTACCAGCCAAATATCTAAAACATTGCGTATTAAGGTGGCTACTTCACAAAACGTAGCGCCCTCAGAGGTTTTTATTTAATAAGTTATTAATAGAAAAATATTTATGTTTTACGTGGAGTTTTTAGGGCCCATGTTCTAGTATTTTTAGAAGGTATCATGCGTGCATTCGTAGAAGTAGATAGCAATGTTGTAATGTTATTACCTTTATGAGGTTCTTTCTAACGTTCCCAATAATGGAAACCAATGTAAACTATAGGGAAAAGCTGTATAAACGTATGTAACTGTATGAGGATGAACATGTACCTTAAAGTGCCTGTAACTTATGAGCGGCAGATGCTACTGCCGTGAAATTTAGTCCATGATAATTTCATAATGTATTATTTGCTTTTATGCTGCTTTTATACTTATTTTTCATTATTTTAATTTCATGATTTGAAAAGTTATTATCTATCAACAAATGTCTGTCATTATAATCGCCATAGCAACGCGCTAACTTTTTAATTCAATGTCAAAACTCTAGATTTTCAGCCTAGCTATGGATAAAACCTTCGTACATTATTGTTCTGTATTCATAATTTTAAATGTAGAGTAGAATTCGATGGCGAGCGTATAAATAGAGAAGCGGGCTGCTCAATGAGTCAGTCTTACCACGAATTTGTCTTACTACACTACTGTCCCTAAACCGCCGCCGCCGTACTCTACGTCTATAATCAAACTATTTAAAAACTGTATAAGTACGTGAAAACTCTGAACAGCGGTTGGGACTAACGAGGCACGGTCCTCGGACACCGGCGGTGACCACTTAGACGTCGTGCATCTTCCCGTCTGCCCTACAGACGTCGGATCTTCTGGCCTCTACCCTCGCCGCTACGTTAGCCGGCTCTGCAACATTCCGTGCTCTGCGCCACCACCTGCGCTACCCGATCCATCTGCACGTTCCTCATCTGATCCGCCGGGGCTCTGTAACCTCCTCGAGCGCCGCCCACTTCGACGTTCCAGTAAGACCGCCACTACATAACCTGCTCCGCCCTAATTTAATCCTTCGTTAGTTGTAATTACTTAGCATAATAGTAGTCCGTATTTCTGTATAATTTGTAACTCTAGGACGTGGCATCTTGCAATAAATTTCTGGCTTTCAGTTTTATCTTTTTATTCAAATTTGGATCTGTTACCTTCCGTAACGTGACAATGTGTCAAAAACGGCCACTTTTAGCAGTTTTGCTATCTGCTTCTAGCAGTGACTAAGATGCACGATGGAATGTAACGATACCGTCTAAATAAAAATACTAGACTGTGGGCCCTAAAAATTCCTCGTAAAACATTATTAAAATTGTGAAGGTACTTATTAGAATTATAATATTAAATAAAATTCACCGCGGCGCCACTTTCGCTCATGATGCTACCTAAATAAAATTAGTACTATATACGGGTTTTCTTTAAGTTTTTTTTCTTTGGTTGTTTTTGCCTGCGGCGGCGTCCCATTAGATGTTAGTAGAATTTAGTTAGTGTAGTGTAGTAATTATCGTGTACTGCAGCACATATCTATGCCTCCCCCGTGGCAGGACATGGCTCTAATCTCCACATTTTGATCGCTTTGCTTGACCGCTTTCATCGTAAAGCGCTGCTGTCTATTTTTGGTAGTGTTAGATGTATTAACTCTGTAGGATTGATGCTTCGGAGTTTTAGCTTACCTTTTAATACATCTTTCAAATATATGTTTCGCAACTTGTGTATCGACTGCTGATAAGGGATCGTCTAACAAATATATGTCGGCCTACAAAAATTAATAACTTTTGCATCATGACTGCATTAAGGAAAGGAGGTACACGGAATGTTATTTTTTTTTACTTCTTTGTAGACAGCTCTTGCTAAGTTGATCCTCGCCCGTTGGCCTCCACTCAGCGACACTCCTCTCTCTCCCACCACAGTTTTGTCGCCATGGAGAAAAAGGGAGATGTCTCTTTCTAAAGCACACACTTTACAAACTTCCATGTAACGAGATCTATTGAATGGTAGACCAAAGAGAATATTTTGGCGAACAGAGCCTAAAACAAAAGAGACTTTCAAATAAACTTTGCTGCCAAACCAGAAACTACCTATGCGGTAGTATACGCATGTCAAATTTTCGATCGAAGAAGACGCCAGAAGTCTCCTGATGATTTGATGTTTGCCCTTGATATCTCCAGCTAGGTTTTATAGACTGGTTCTGCTAAGTGACGCTTCGCTCCCATCATAAAAAAAAAATTTTGCTCACTGAGTTAATTTATTTGTCAAAAATCCAAAAGTCAAAAGAAGTTAAGATTTTTTTCAATTATTTTACCAACAAACAGCCAAGGGTCCTGACTGGCGTAGCTGATTCCGCCCTGGGTTTCGATGGTACCACTCGAGCATGGCAACTCGCCCAATATCATGTGGAGTAAGGTTGACTTTCCTGCGCCAACTGAGCCGATGATAGTAGTCAGCGATCCAGCTTTTATCTACAAAATATTCGCGATACATCAATATGTTACAATTACATACATGGACAAAAGTCTAAGTGTGTAAGTGTTTGAAACTCTTACTTCTAAATTGATGTCTTCTGCATCATTTTTTCCTAAAGATTTAATCCAGCGACTGCACGCTGAGTTGAACTTTACTGCTATTTCGTCCTGAGAGGGTTCTAAAACGTTAATTTATTATTAATCTTTCTTTTGTTAAACGATCTAAGCATCGAAACATGCATTGTACCTTTTCCCCTTATATCGTCTTTCGATGTTGTTGGTACTTCTGGACGCTGCTGCTGAGGAGTGGGCCTCACAGGATGCTCTAGAATGAAATAAAAAATGTTTAGCTCACGAGTCTGTATTTCTTTTTGTATCAAATTATGCTCTCTGCTTATTACCTATAATCGTAACTTTTTTCTTTGGCCTGGCAATTATCCTTGTTGGTTCCAAAAGTGTCCTTGGTGGTAACTGGCATTCTTCAGACATCAGATAGTCACGTATCCTCTGAATTGCTACATTCATTTCTGCTATCTGAATATGAGGATTGCACTTCGCTATATTTACCACGGCGTTCTAAAATCAACTGAACCCTAGCCCTGAGTCCGCAAAATTAAAAAGTTATGAGTTATAATTACTTGCCCAACCGCTTGCGGAAAGTAGAGGGTCATTGTTTGCTTCATGATGTTGTAGTAACACGTGAGGAAGAAGACGGTCTCCACTGTGATACGATTCACGTACGTGACGTATAATAGCACCGTTATAAATATTCCGAAACGTGATGTGAACATGATAAAGGACATGATTATTCCACGGATGTACGAAGTCATCTTGATGTTATATATTTCACTCCTAAAACAACATGACCATTCTTAGACCACATCATATATGTGTGTGAGAAACTTGTAAGTGAAAACTTCTTAGTAACCTTCTGACAGTATCTATGATCTTCCTAAAAGGCTGCTCCCAAGTATACATTTTAATGACTTCTATTCCTATTACGATTTCCTTCATAAGTCTTACTCGTTCGTCAGACCTTAAAGCAGTGCGCCTTCTGTAATACGCAGTCCGAGTACCCAGGAATACTAAAATTTAGAATAATACTGTAGCAACAGAAACCTCTTCCTTCTGCTCCTATCCAATTATTGTATTTTGTTTTGCAATAAAATTGCAGTAGGAATGATTCGGGATGAGCTAATAATTTGCGAGATGTTAGCTCTACATTCTGTAAGGTGGTTTTGTAACTCGTCTAACTAAACCCACTGTGGGTTCACTCAGTAAGTTCATTTGTTAAGTGATTTTAGAGTTTCTCTGTGAAGTTCTTGGTCAACTCATAATTGTGAAATTGGGCTAAATCCTCAGAATGCAGAGTTTTGCTGACGTCATAGGACCTGTACTCTTATAAATATCTTACTTTGGAACGGAACTACAGCGATTATTATTAAGGCTCCATAAACTGCTGGTTTTTCCATTTCTCGATATAAATATACCGCCATAATCTGGAATGAGTAGATACATTATTTATTAATTACTAGATGTAAGTACTTACTTATTTGGCTTCATTAGAACACTTTTTTATATTTTGTGACTGTTCTGCGAATTGATTAAGTATCTAATGTTATTATAAAGGTACTATCGACATTTGACCAGCGTTTCCAAGGGTCCAATCCATAAGTAATGGGCGAAAAGTGGTCCTGTGTCGAATCTATTGACATCGTTCGCCATTAAATTCATCACCAGCCCCGCGCTGCTCTCCGACATCGCCTGTAAGTTTACTTTTAACGCCTGAAACAATCAGAAGAAAATCTGCTTACATTTCGTATACGGACGCTTTTTAAATATATACTCATCAACTTTGTCTAGGGATACAGGTGTGATTTTCATACAAACGAGGTAACTTTGAAGCCTCGGTTTTCTGCTAGGGATGTTCCGTGTTGTGATCTGATGGCGGTTATCCAGGGAGTGAATGGAGGAGATTCAGATCGCTATACACACCCAACTGATCTGATAGGGTTAAGAGTTCTCCATTTCAGGATTTCCATACATTTTCATGTTATTTACGCGGTTTTTTTAAACATGTCCTCTAATCTTAAGAATGCTGGTCAGATCAGTTGGGTGTGTATAGCGATCTGAATCTCCTCCATTCACTTTCTGGATAGCCACCATCAGATCACAGCACGATACATCCCTGGCAGGAAACCAAGGCTTCATAGTTACCTCGTTTGTATGAAAATAACACCTGTATTCCCTAGACAAAGTTGATGTGTGTATTATGCCAGATCCGAATATTAAAGAAAACCATCGTTTAATCCACTTTATAATGGCTAGGCTAAATGATCAATATCATCAGAAGCCAAACGGGTTTCTAGTATCCAGTTTGTTTGTACTAATCCAAGGCTTAATTTTTATTCACCTAACCTATATATGTATATCTATCACTATTGTTAAAAAGTCTGTCACCAAAACAACATTGTTGTGTTCTAGCAGTTATTAGTAAGTTTGTCAGTTCTCAAAGATTCAGCGTTGCACCTAGATGATGTAATAATTATCGTAATAATTTGTTAAATGAAAACCTTTGCTGACGAGCTTACATTTAACACCATTTAGGTCATTAGGCCTGCAGGGTTTACTAACAACAACCTCGCAGGAGTTTACTAACATCATAAACAACAACATTTGTTCTACTTTACCGAAAACAAACAAAAAAAATACTTTTCATACAAAACTCGATCAGCTGTTCGGACATTTGTATGGAAGGTCGATTTTTTTTCTGTTTTCGGTAAAGTCGTGGAACAAATACTTATTGTTGTTTATGGTGTTAGTCATCTACGCCTGCGAGATTGTTGGTGTTTTATAAATAACCGTGTATAGGCAATGAACCTTTCTATAAATGAGGCTGCAAATTCCCACTCTCATTTTCATGCCGATGTGCATCACCCCCATCATGAAGGGGTGTTGCACCATCACGTTGAGGGTGCTGCAGAAGACCACGCCGAAGGAGAAGAACACCGCCTCCCCCCAGGACACGCCGCCGCTGGGCGTGTAGTAGTTCCACAGACGATCTATGTACGTCGCATTTGCTCTGTTTATTTAAAACAAAAGAATAAATCCTTATTTGTATGGCAGCGCGGGACGCAGCGGCTGCCATACAAATAAGGAATGCTGCACGTGCGGTGTGGCCAGGTCTGCGCTTACCTTAAGCACAGAATATTTAAATTGGGCCGAGCGATTGCAGAGGTTAAGCAACTTTCGCAAGAGTCGGGCATGGGTTGGGTCATCAAAAATTTACTATCTCGAGCTCCTGCGTGCTGCAGAAGGCACGTTAAGCCGTTGGTCCCGGCTGCATTTGCAGTCGTTAACACCCACTAATCCGCATTAGGCTCGCGTGGTGGGTTACGGCCCATTATCTTTATCCACCCATAAGGAAGGCCAGTGCCCCAGCAGTGGGGACATTATGGCTGATGTTCATGATTTGAATAAGAAGAGAGAGTAGGCACTCGCGAAAATCATAGGAAGAGGATATTGGTATGAGTATTCAGGAATTTTTATACTAAATATGAAGAGAGTTTCTTACGTGGTGTTCTGCAGGTTCTGTACAGGACTGTAGTACCTTAGCAGTAGACCGAGAAATAATGGTTGTTGTAACCTGTATCAAGCAGTCAATTGTTTTTATTTGAAACTTATTTTATTTATTACTGTTGGTAGTTGGTGATGATAAGTTTTCAGGGATTTTGTGAAATTATTATATCTTATCTACTTACTTAGTAAGTAATGGTGTACAAAAAAATGTCTCTGGTTAAACTTAAGTTTTAGACTAAGATCAATTTGAATATTATGGATATTATCATGGATTTTTTTTCAGTTACCTTACCTGATAGTAAATTCCATGGCGGCCAATATGAGACCATACAGTATCAGCTCTTGGCCGAACACTTTGGTAAGCGCTTTCCATAAGCTCGGCTTGTCGCGGCCGCCGCGCTGCCGCCACTTTTGCACCTCATAGTCCCATGCTTTTTGAACCGCATCGCCTTGTGAAATGTTTCACACCAAAGATTTCAGTTTAAAATCTCGGAAAATAACGTATTGAAAAACTATATTTCACAGAAAAAGAAAGTCGTGCGTGACTGGCTACTATTTAAGTAAGTGAAGCAGCTATAATCTTCTATAGATACCTACCTATTTGTACTTAGGTACCAACAAATGTTGGAGATATCGTGGAGCTCGGTGGCACAGTGGTTTAACACCTGGCCTAGCGATTGCGGAAGTTAAGCAACGTTCGCAAGGGTCGGTCATGGGATGGGTGACCAAAAATTTTTTATCTCGAGCTCCTCCGTGCTTCGGAAGGCACGTTAAGCCGTTGGTCCCGGCTGCATTTGCAGTCGTTAACACCACCAATCCGCATTGGGCCCGCGTGGTGGGTTATGGCTCGTCCTTCTTACTGCCCATAAGGAAGGCCTGTGCCCCAGCAGTGGGGACATTAAAAATGGCTGATGGACACCAACAAATGTTTCAGTTATGTATGTATGTAGATGTATGTATCCTCATCTATCCACTCATACAAGCCTTTTACACAGTAGATGTACACAGAGAATAAGTTTTTTTTTCTAATCAAAAATTCTCGCATACCGACATCGCGATCGTTTACTCCTCACCTCATGAGCATACTGACTATTCCTGACATTTCTGACGCTCATCTTGCCTGAAAACAACTCTTGTTGTGAATTCTTACCTAGGACATCGGAGCGATGTTCCGGTAGTGGGGCGTAGAGATCACTTTCTTTAATATCTCGCGTATAACCAAGTTTAAAAGTCTCCAAGGTCCATCTGTGAAAAAAAAATCGTATGTGAAAAAAGTTCATTCAAAAGTCTATGTGAAATAAAGATAGAGCTGCATCTGTGTATTTTCATCAGCTATTATCATACCCAAACGTCAGAATAGAAAATATATTTGCTTTATAGCGCGGGTTTATTTGTCTATTTTGTTTTGGACCTGTATCCATTTCAGACGATCACAAAATTTAGGTACCTTTCTACCTGTTTCTATTAATCTGACATCTAAGGTAAATTAAATCTAGTCACCCCCGACCTCGAATGTTTCCCAGTTTCCTAGGTAAAAGACTTATAAAAAAAGAAAATATAGGTAGGGTGCAGTGTGCAACAATGAAACACCAAAAGTTCTGAGTCTCATATTTCTCTCATTTATGTAGATATGAATTCCGTTTTTTACAGGAACGGAGTCTACTCAATTAGGTATAATATGGCATTTTTAGTTTCATTAATAAATAGATACATAACCAATAAGAAGACATTTAAAAGAAAATGGGAATTGTTTCATTGTGTCCACCTAGGTGTACACAATGAAACACCCTGTGTCCAACAATGGAATACTGTTATTAATTTTGACTTTTTTATATTTAGTGGAACAAGTAAATGATAAAATCTGTTGAATTACAATCAATAAAGATTTTTTTACAGTATTACACAACTATTCAGACTTTAAAAGTACCTCTAGGTTTGTCACGGGTACAATTATTTAGTGACTTAAAGATTAACGAGTCTCAAATTTTTTAAAATCGTAGTTAGGTACCTTTTATAGGCAATAACGACTTAAAATCAACAGTTACTCATAATAGGCATTAATGTCTTAAGTAAAGTTATACATACTTAAAGATTAACGAGTTCTGAAAATCTCAAATATTAGGTAGTAGTAATGGAAACACTGTTTCATTGTGTCCACCTTTGAGCTGTGTCATGGTTGGACACCTGGAGTATTTTACAATAACATCAAAAAATAACCTAACGAAATCGAACAATTTATTATTTAATCTAGTCCACGTGAATCTATGATACATGTACAAAGCAACGTAATACTGAGAAAAACGGAATTCAATGTAGTATTTAACTGAGAAATCAAATAAAACAAAAAAAAAATGATACTTTTTTGTCAAAAAATCAAAAATAGCTCCTTAGATATGTCGTTTCAAAAGCGGCGCACACGCTAACTGGGGAGGAGCGGGGGGTATATGAGGTTGTCTAGACTAGGTATACTGCACTACCTGGCAAAGTCATATTTGGAAAATATGGCGCCGTTTCACTGTGTCCGACTGTTTCAACGTTGAACACTCGACCCTACCTTCAATACAATCCAGCTGTAGGCCTATCTAAAAGAAGGTCATGGCAATGGTGAAACTAGAAAACACGCGTTATCGTGAAACCTTCGTGAAACGTGCTTTTTATAAAAAACTGAAAAGCAAATAACCACTTGTTATGTACCTATACCTACTGATATTAATATAACTGAAATTATCTTCATATAGGTACCTAGGTACTTACATGGCACACATAGATATAAATGTGTGTCACATTAATAAATTGGGTATGTTTCTTCTACTATGCTAGTATGCAAGACAATATTATAGTTAAAATTACACCCGAATTTTCTAAATCGATTAAATATTATGAAAAATGAAACTCTTTAATTATTTCTAGTAAAGAAAATTATGGTTGAAAAAACATCTGTCAAAAGAATAATAAGTGATTTGATATTTGAGTAGGTACCTACTTAACTGTTTTTCTGGAAAATGAAACATACTTACGTGAAATAAGTTTATGTTCTAACAAAACATGAAAACAACCAATCTGATATTTCTATCAATTAAAAGGTTTTCGATCAATTAAAAGGACCCCGAACATGCCCGAAACTATAGTTAGAAAAATGTGGTTTCAGTTAAATGTCCTGGGATTTTGATATGTTATAGATTTTGGTGCCCTGAGTAAAAGTCCATGGAGAGATTTTTCTCTGATTTTGTACCGTAAATAACATATCAAAATCCCAGCCCCCCTAGCCAAAGTAACATTTGCAAATTATCGTTATCGCTTCGCTTCGAAACTTGTATGGATTTGACGTTTTAAAATTCGATTGTTAACGAAACCTTATGTCGATCCCATACATGTTTCGAAAGCGAAGCGATAACGAAGATTTGCCAATGTTACTTTGGCTAGGCCCTCAGGACATTTAACTGAAACCACATTTGTCGAACTATAGGAACTATAGGGTCCTTTGAACAGAAAAGTTCAGAAAGTATGATAGCTATAAACATTAGTCAATGGAAAAATCGATCAAAAGTTACTTCGTTCTTTAATAATTTCTAGAAAAGAAAATTATGGTTTATAAAACATCTGTCAAAAGAAAAAAAAGTGATTTCATAATTGAGTTACTATTTTTCTGGAAAATAAACATTAGTAAAATAAGTTTTAACTTATGTAAAACAACCAATTCTATTAAAAACGTCGACTTTTTGGAACAATTGAAATTCGAACAGAAAAATTTCGAAAGTTTGATAGGAACACTTCGTGATGATCGTGATTCGTGTGTAAACCACTATTCGTGTACAATGTACACTCGTATGAATCGACTACTCCTACGAGTGTATTCGGTCCGAGCCAACTCTTTTGTGAAAACCCATTACATTCCTTTTTATTTTTGATTGTGTTTTCATTAATTCTGATTTTAAACGATTTCAAAAAGGATGACGGTTTCAATTCGTCTGTTTATTTTCGCATCTATTCTTTCTTTGTTTGTATAAGATTTTTTCTGAGTTAGCCCCATATTTTTTAAGGTTTAGAAGGCGATTTAATTATGCTCGTTATACTAACTTAATGTACAGGGTAGTTGCTAAAAAAAAACAAGTAGGTATATTGTTTATCTTTATTTTACATAAATACAATGTGTTCTATCCAATTACTTACGTGGACGTTACGCTAGAGTGATATTAAGATCTAAAAGTTTCTTAAGTATTTCTAATTGTACCTTTAATAATGATCCATCATTATCTCCACCCCCTCCACCGCCAGAGTTGCAACCACCACAGTTTCCACCGCCAGAGTTGCCACCACCACAGTTTCCACCGCCAGAGTTCCCTCCACTGCCACCGTTGTTGTTGGCATTAGTTGTAGCAAATACCAAGGCGTTAATTAGCGTTTTGATAATTTCATAAACGTTGAAATTGTCGTTGCTGTAGTTGTTTCTTTCGAACATTTTAGAGAGCATCAATATTGTGTTGGAGTCATCGTTGTAAGATGGATACGGATACGGAGGATACTGAGGAAATGGAGGATAAGGCGGATATGGCATCGGGTAATTGGGTGGGCAACATTTGCTAGTACATTGGGTTGGACATTGCTGACACACCTAAAAATAAAAATAAATGATAATAAGAAAACAAAAATAAATGATCGGTTTAGATCTACTGTGCGAGTCAAATAAGAATAGTACTGTCAAACGGCAATCTTGTTCTTTGTTCCTTTTCTTGACATCCTTCACCCTGAAGTGGAAGCGAAACGCAAACAAATATGGCCGTTTGGACAGTACTATTCTTTCTTATTTGGCTCGCATAGTACATTAAATACTCACGCCTTCATCAGTGAGACCTGCTAAAATAACTAAACCCACAAGTTTCAATAGCATCATGATGTTTGCTTTAGCTTACAATTATTGTCTTAGTCATTACTCCTTTTATATGTGTACTTATCCATGCCTATTGCAACAATTAAGATAGGTCGGTCAATTGATTTTCAACATATCCACTTGCTCCTTCAATCGATACGTAGTTTTTTAATTTACTCTGAGGTCACGTTTCGCGATAGCGCATGTTGTCATGTTTCAGCTAAGTGTTTCAGTAACTATAAACACTTAGTCTTATAAGTAGGCAGGTATGTGTAATAGTGCATCACATACCTATTCATAGGAAGATATAGGTTTTCGGGTTCCGTAGTCAGGTCAACAAGGAACCCTAGTTTCGCCATGTCCGCTGTCCGTCCGCGGTTTAGCTCAGAGGTCAGTGCTAGAAAGCTGTAATTTGGCATGAATGTGTATTGTATATTAATCATGCCAAAAATTTGTAGAAACAAATATTGAAAAATACGAGTATATTTTTAGTGTAGGCACAGAATATACATATAATAGTAGTAGCTGTAGTAGGTACCTCCATATAACTAATGTAACGCCTGATGGTAAGCGATGAGACAGGCACTTTGCTGCATGCCTTCTTGCATGCTGCATTCCTCTTTGCATGCTGCACGCCTGCCTGCATGTTAAGCGTTTGCTTGCATGCTGCATCGCATGCTTGCATGCTGAATGAATGAATGAATGAATGATATATTTATTTGCATTAATTTTGAGTACAAGATTTGATGTTCTTAAGTAATAGAGTCCGTCAAAATCTACTTATAATTAAGCATGCAAAAATTTTAAATTACATTAACACTACACATAAATTCATTATCTACCTACATGTCAAAACCAAAGAAACTATACCCATAATATCATCTATTTTTTATTTAAATATTCTTGAACTGAGTAAAAGCAGTTTTCGATGAGATATTCATGCAGCTTTCTTTTGAAAATTGGTCCATCTAGCTGTCTTAAGTGATCAGGAAGAGCTGCATCGCATGCTTAATTACTTAAATAAAACAAAAAACTTGAATCGTGTAAACATATAGGTAATTATATTTTTATATAATTAAGTTAATAGAAAACTATCAGTGCTAAGTAGGCTTTATAAGTTGACGAGTAATTTAGTAAGTAGGTACATGGTCACTCTTGGCAGAGCGTCGCACACAGCGAGTCGCGGTTTGCCGACTAGGTACTGTGAGTGAATAGTGGGACGAGCAAACTGTGAGATGGCTTCTCTTGAGTTTATTGTTACTACTCTAAAGGTTTTATACGGCATCCAAAAATAAGGTATTCGGTTCGTTTACCATAATATTATTTGTAATGTAATATTGTCATTTATACTAACAACCACCGTATTAGTCCAGTCAAAATAAATGTTTTTGTATGAAGTAAGTTGCAATTAAACACTTTAAGTGATAATTAAGAATAACATAAATGAATAGGTACTAGAATACCTAAGCTCCAATATTAACAACGTACTTGTTGGTTAATCACTACATAATATAAAGGTCATATCAAAGTCGCTTCCCGCTGTCTGTCCCTATGTACTTACCTACCTATGCTTAGATCTTTAAAACTACGTAATGCGATTTTGATGCGGTTTTTTTATAGATAGAGTGATTCAAGAGGAAGGTTTATGACGGGTGTAACAAGACACTCAACGAAGCTGAAGTCCACGCATTCCACCCATCATCAGGATCATTTTTGTCTTTTAGACTATACCTGGGAAACCAATAGCTCGGTACGAAGTTATTAAAGGTCAAAGTAAAAAAAAAATAAAAAAAAAAATATTTTATTCGTAATTTTCTAATTTTTGTCTACAGAAACATTATCAAAATTGTTTGTATTTCGTAACAAACAATGGCTTGAAAACGTCATCATTCAATGTATTTCATGAGCACGCACATAAGAAAACGTTGTTAGGTACCTTTCAACTCTATTTAAAAACGAATTTCTTAAAGGTGCTTTCAATATGACCCCAAACCTTATTTTGCTTAGACTGTATGAAATAACAATATATAAAGCCATAAATATCTTTCGCCATAATATAGGTAATTAGGTTAAGTGGCATAATAAAAAAAAATTAATTCCTATAAATAAATATTTCATTATAATCAATAATTGATTGACATAATATACTTACTTACATAACTTATAACGTATCTCTTTATCTAAATGTAGGGGTAACGTATCTCTTTACCTCGGCTTGGGGTCTCGGGGGGCCTGAGCCCCCCGCTATAAAGATAAACTTGTAATGCGACCACCATTGGTAGGTTACGTAGGTTAAGTTAGTGTTTTGAGCACTAGCTCCATTATCTACTTGTCTATCTAACAAATAATCTACTTTGCTGCTAAATAATGGCGAGAGTTGCGCTTAAAGCTAGAGTGGCTCCTCAATTCTTATAGACATTAGCCCCCCCACGACCCGCCTCTCGTGATCCCACCCAACGACCCAACCCTAGTGGCGGGATCTCGAGGGGAGAATACGCACTAAAATTCTGCACTTGCCGTCTCACTTCCGCGCGCTGCGGTTTGTCATACAAACATAATCTACCTACATACCTACATACAAAACACGAAAATATTTTCCCCGACTTAGGTAATTATTATGTATTTACATAATGTCGGGCGAAAACTAAAAACACGCATTATCGGTAAACGTGACCATTAAAAAACAAAATATTATCAAATAAAAGGAAAAACGAGTGGATATGTTGAAAATTAAATGTACCTTGGTAGGTAGCTGCATATCTTAACTATTATTGATGCAATATGCATTTTAATAATAAGTTACAGATATAAAAGCAGTACTTATGGCATTAAAAAATATTAAAATCTAAACCTAACGTCATCATGACGTTATTGAAAGTTATGAGTTTCGTAATCTTAGCAATATGTCTCATTGGTGACGGCGGCGTGAGTATTTAATAATAATATAACTACCTACTCTTAAAATCTTTATTTTCCTTATTTCTTATATTTTCGTATTTTTTAGGTGTGTCAACCATTTCCAACCCAATGTACCAGCAGATGTTGCCCTACGAGTCCTAAGCTTACGCCACTCAATTACCCGATGCCCTATCCACCTTATCCTCCATTTTTTCAGTATCCGCCCTATCCATATCCACCTTATCCTCCATTTCCTCAGTATCCTCCCTATCCATATCCATCTTACAACGATGACTCGACCACAATAATGATGCTCTCTAAAATGTTAGAAAAAAACAACTGCAACGAAAATCGCTACGTTTTCGAAATTATCCGTACACTGATAAACGCTTTGGTATTTGCTACGACTAGTGGAAGCGGTGGCGGTGAAGTTAGCTGTGGCGGTGGAGGAAGCTGTGGTAGTGGAGGGAGCGACAATAATGGAGGGTCGTTGATAAATATAGATATAGAATTACTTAACAAATTGTGCCCAACTATTAGTAAACTTTTAGATCTTGATGTAAACCTGTGACGTCCATACAGGCGGGACGGGACGGCACGTATTTACGATGTTTCGTAAAATAAACGTAAAATAACTTGTTATTGAATTTTTAGACTTAAGGCATTGGCATGGCAATGCTATTTTTATAATTATAAATTTATATTAAGGCGGTTGTATGACCGAAAATGGCGCCCTCGGACGTTTTTATTTAACAAGTTATTAATAGAAAAAGATTTTAATAATGTTTTACGTGGAGTTTTTAGGGCCCATTGTCTAGTATTTTTAAAAGGTATCAATACATGCCCTCGTATTAATTCGTAGAAGTAGATAGCAAATGTGTCAAAAAAGGCCACTTTTATCAGTTTTTGCTACCTACCTACTTCTAGCAGTGACTACGAGGGAACGTAACGATACCGTCTGAAAATACTAGACTGTGGGGCCTAAAAACTCCACGTAAAACATTATTAAAATTGTGTATTAGAATTATAATAGGTATATAAAATTCACCGCGGCGCCACTTTCGCTCAGGGTGTCACCTTGAAAAAATATTTACCTACTAGAAAAAATCGACTCACCCGTAGCACCTCAGATGGGATTCGAACCGTGCGGGTTCGAATTCCGGAAAAAATCATTAAGGTACACTTGTCTGACGCAGGCACATTTGTCTGACGCCACGCGTTATCACGTGTTAACACGCCGTCAGATGACATCGGTTTTCATAGTAAATGTATGCACTAGGATCACACTCATAGAGTACATTATTATGATCACACTTATGTGATACCTTTAGGATTCCGCCCCAATCCAATGCACTGCGATTAATTATTTAGCGACTCGGTAGCATAATTGGTTTAATTTTTTCTAGTATTTTTTCTAATAATAATATCGTCTGCTTACTGGTAAAACATGGTAAATGCATTTTTGATCAAAAATGAGTTAATAATGCAGTATTTGTAATTTTCAACGCTCTTTCTACTGGTAAAATGGGATAAGTGAAAGGACTGTTTAGTGCGAAGTTACGTAACTAAAAATATTATAATTGGCAAAGTATTTCTATAATTCTACTACGAAAATGACATAAATCTACTTATTACTGGGTTAGAATTAAATAGACACAAGTAAAAGATGATGTATAACTTTACTATTTTTTCTTTGTAGATTTGGTAATTTAATTTACGACGTTTACAGTGTGGTAAATAGATTAAATGCATTTATTTACTTTTTTCAGCAAAAGCTACAGGCAAATAAATTTAAATACATTTATTGGTTTTTTCTTGACATTCCATTATATACCAAGTTCGTCTTTTTAAACTGGTAAATTATAATAAATACACATACTGTTTTTTACCAATAGGGTAATCATGTAGCTTCTACAAATTGAGGTCTAGCAAAAGATAATAAATGCATTTAACACGTTTTACCTGTAGGATCTCTAGTGAATCCTGCACTAGTATGGCATTATACGATTGACACGTGAGTACGCGCTTGCTGATAAAAAAAGTTTTAAGTTAGTTCCAGTGAATTAAAAGGACGTTTGAAGCTAAAATTATGGAATCCAGAGGCAAGAGATTAGTATCAATGATACCTAAAGCTCCACCATCAAAGGGTAAGTCTTTTTCTCACGTATTTTTTAACTTTGAGGTTATAATTTGATCCGGTGTTTCAAATTAAGACAAGTCGGTACATTTGAGAAAAACTTGTGATACAGTGAGGAAAGTAGGTACTTTGATCTTTGATTCGAGTCATTAGAAATCAGTACCTACCTACTATAGGCTAGCAAAAGGCTTGCAATACATAAGTAGGTACCTACCTACTTATACCAACTAAACATAAAATCGGTATGGCTTTATTATGTAGGTAGATAAGGTAGACTAGACATTAGGTGGATATTAGGTGTTTATAAGTTTATTAGGTATAAAATTTAATTTGAGTCTTGGTTTAAAGTTCATGCTCTTTTTGATCGCCATCCCGCGAAAGTGACTGCACGCGAGATTAACCGAAACTAAAGTTAGACTATACGTTTTGTAATGCGCAATACACACCAAAGCCGCCGACCCGCCACGCCGGCCTATGTCGCCAACTTTTTGTCGGCTGGCTAGTTGGCGGCTTCACACATTGCAAGTCAGAAAACTTTGTCGGCGGCATGTCGGCAGCTCGACATGAGGAACTTATTTGCCAGTTAGTGATTTGGCAACTCGAGTGTCGCGTCGCCGCTTGCATACTCAAGCCGCCGACATGCCGCTAAAATGTCGGTGGGCAAATGATGCCGACATGATTCTTTTCATATAGGCTGCCGGGTTGTGTCGGCGGCTTTGGTGTGTTTGCAACTAATTGTGTCGAATCGATTTAGTTAGGTTGCGTTAACAATACTAGTTAAATTGTCTAACACTCTAACCTAACTAAATCGATTTCAACTAGGTACTTATTAATAATGTATTACTTACCTTTTTCAGACTACGACGGTGTTGAAGTACCCTGCTGTTCATCGACTTCTACTGACGTTGTCAGTGAAGATGACGATGGAGTAAGACGAGAGATGCAACGAATGTTCGATAGCGACGATTCTAACGAAGACCCTGATTATCATCCACAGACAGATCTTATTGAACTCAGGGATTTGGTGGCAAAATCATCTGCCAGTACAGCCTTTGACAATAATTTTTTGAATTTTTTAAGAGACTGGGATGAAGACGACCCAATAACCAATACTGATGAAAAAGTACAAACAGAAGAAGGTTCAGATGCACGGGCGATTGCTATTTCACTGATAGCCCTATTGATAGAAAGAGTTTTTGATGCTACCAAGTCTAGAAAACGCTGGAAGACATCTGATCCAAATAACTGGAAAATAAATGTGGCGAAGAAAAGACGTTCAGATGGTTTACCATATAAATCTAAAAAAGGGATAGAAAAAAAGGCAAAGGTTCCAAAAGATGTGGACTGTAGCAAATGCTTTTATAAATGTAACTTACCAAAACACGCCAGAGAGATTTTATGCAGACACTATTGGAATTTGAGTTACGTAGAAAAGAAGAATTTTATATTGAGCAATATAGAGATTGAGCCACCAAAAAGAGTTCTTGCTGTTAAGAAAAGTAATAAAAAACAACGAAAATTCACAACAAAATGTTTCTTCATTAATGATGGATCTAGGCAACAAGTATGCCAGAAATACTTTTGCTCCACTTTAGCGATATCGCCCACGGTTATTGTTGGTGCCATTGGAAAAAGGAATGAGTGTGGTTTATATAATACCAACGATGGAAGAGGAAGAAAAGAACCTCCAAACAAAACCAGTGAAGTAGCTGTAAATTTGGTTAAGATGCATATCGAATCTTTTCCTACTATGGAGCCGCATTATATACGAAAAACATCGAAACGTTTGTACTTAGATGCCTCTTTGTCAATTACAAAAATGTATCAGCTTTACAAATCTAAATGCGATAAAGAAAAAGTCACCCCGGTTTCGGAAATAACCTACAGAAGAATTTTTTGTACTAATTACAACTATAGCTTTTTTGTGCCAAAGAAAGACCAGTGTTTGACGTGCTCTAAATACAAGAAGGCAACAACGGAAGAACAACTTAAAATAAAAAAAGAGTATGATGATCACTTGGCACGGAAAGAAGCTTGCAATCTTGAAAAAAATAAAGATAAAGAAAGAGCCTTAAAAGAGAAAAGTTTTTACTGTCTTACTTTTGATCTTCAAGCGGTATTACAGATTCCTAGCGGCCTGGTGGGGCAACTATATTACAGCAGAAAATTATGTGTCTACAATCTCTGTTTTTATGAAGCTGCTCTGCCTAATAACGCTTATTGTTTTGCATGGTCTGAAGTTAACGGAAAACGCGGTAGCTCCGAAATTGGAAGTATTTTATATCACTACCTATCACAATGTGTACCGCATGATGTGTCAGAAGTTTGTTTTTATTCAGACACATGCGGCGGACAGAACAGAAATCAATTTGTTGCTGCCTTACTGCTTTTTGCAGTTCAAAACATAGAGCACATAGAACAAATTGAACACAAATTTTTAGAGTCTGGACATAGCTACATGGAAGTAGATAGTATGCACAGTAGCATCGAGTCAGCCAAAAAGAATTCAGAAATTTACTGCATGCCTGATTTCCTTTCCATTTTTAAACGAGCTAGAGCTGTTAAAACTGTCACTGTTGATGGCGTCAAACACATAAAACAACCATACCAAACCAAAGAGTTTAAGTACAATGATTTCTATGATCTCAAGAAATTAGCCGAGGAAACGATCACTAATAAGTCAAAAGACTGCAATGGACAACCAGTCAAGTGGTTGAAAATAAAGAGAATGAAATACCTCAAGTCAGAACCAACTAAAATTCTTTTTAACTATGACATGTCAGAAGAATTTATTTCCATCGATATCTCGGGAAGAAACCAGACTGCAAGTCAAAGACCAAAAAGGCGCAGGGACAAGGAACAACCGCGTGAAGCAAGCCAAGCTATTCTCAAAAAGCTTTATTCTAAGCCTTTGCCTATAACTAAAGCCAAGAAAAATGATCTATTGGCATTGTGTAATAAAGGGGTTATCCCTGTCGAATTCCATGGATGGTTTTCGTCTTTGCCTGCCACGGATGAGCCAGACCGTTTACCAGAACCAGCAGTTGACGAAGATTCTTCGGAAGAGTGAGACCGGATACTTTATTATTAATTTTGAGGTATTCTTTATTGGCTTTAGCGTTTTATGATTGTTTTATTATGTTTCTTACATTATTTTTAGTGTGTCATTAAAATGATGTCTTTAAAATTGTTTGTTTCATTTTGTAACAGCTTTTTAAGCTGGTGGAACTTATTACTATGGAAAATCATTATGGTAAGTACAATATTTCCTAAGAAACTTACAGATAAAATCAGGTAAATGCAGTAGTTTTTTCGATAATTCCATAAATTTATTCTCCATGTAATTTTTTTTATATTTCAGGGCAACCTTTTATTATTAGTATGTACTTTTCATTAAAACTATAAAAAAATAGTGTGAAACACAGGTTTTATGTCGCATATTTAAATTACAGGTAAAACCAATTAAACGCACTGCCTAGATCAACATAATTATATTTTTTTGTTAATTCTCATCAAATAAATTCTGCTTTAAATATAGACAACGAAAGGTTAATATATTACCAATAATATGTCATGTAACATTCAACAACAATTGAATTAAAAGATAGTCAAAAATCAATTTTAACTTTCAAATCTTATTATCTCGTTTCCACAAAATGTGCACTTAACATATTTTACCAGTAAGCAGACGATATATTAAATCTTAAAAAACTTGTTGTTATTGTAAAAAATCGTAAAATAAACGTAAATAAAAAAACAGTGTCTTTGGTCTTATACATTATTTAAAGGCGTGAACATACAGGTCAAACTGAGAAGAGAACCTCCTCTTTTGGAGTCGGTTAAAATACCAAAACCTTCTCCTAAGGGGTGATTTTTCAATCATCAGATAACAGATCTGACCATTTAAAATATTAACCAAATAGGTAGGTTATGTAAGGTATCATAAAAGTTATAATATAGCTGTTTATTGCGCTATCAAACGAATAAAGCTTTATCTAGGCATTGAAAAATCAGCCCTTAATGTAACAAATACTTTTCTGAACACCGCATTAAAATTGGTTCAGTTAAACGCGAGATAATCGCGGACAAACATACATACATCGCCATCGGGTCAAACTGAGAACCTTCTTTTTTTAAGTCTGTTAAAAAACTAAAACCGTGTCCTAAATAAATGTATCAAATACTTTACTGAAAACCGCATCAAAATCTTTTCAGCCAAACGCGAAATAATCGCGGGCAAACATACATACAGGTCACACTGAGAACCTCCTTTTTTTTTATGACGTCGCACCTCCATTTTTAGTTTGTTTTGAAGTCGGTTAAAAATACAAAATAATGTCAAAATGACAATGACATTATTTTGTAAAGATAAACGCTGACGTTTACACGTGCGTTTTTCAAAGGAGATGTTCCATTTTTGTATGGAGGCTGATCCCATTTGGGTAACCCGTGGCCTACGGTCATAAAATTATATTTTATGGAAAGAGAACAAAATAAGGAACCTGTCCATGTATCAATAACGGGTGTAACAAGACACTCAACGAAGCCGAAATCCACGCATTCCGCCCATCATCAGGATAATTTTTGTCTTTTAGACTATACCTGGGAAACCAATAGCTACGAAGTTATTGAAGGTCAAAGTCAATTTTTTTTTTCAAAAAGTTTATGAAATCTTATTTTATTAGTTATTTCCTAATTTTTGCCTACAGAAACATTATCAAAATTGTATATATTTCGTAACAAACAATGGCTTCAAAACGTCATCACTCAATGTATTTCATGAGCATTGAGCACGCACATAAACGTTGCCTTTCAACTCGGCCGCATGCAGCTGTGTAGCATTCACTCGCAGGCGCGGTCTGTTGTACGCGTTACATTGCGTGGTAATGTATGCAAGGCTTTTTTAACACCAAAAATTAAAGTCGTTTCCCAGCAATAATTTTGAACAGAAATGGTCCTGATGATGGGCAGAATACGTAGACCTCGGCTTCGTTGAGTGTCTTGTTACACCCGGTATATTTTTTTTAAAGTTGGATAGTTGAAGTTAATAAAACAGCAACCCAAAACGTTTTTCTACCTTGGCAACATCGATTTTTTACTGTCATATGTCACATTGATGCTGTCAGATGTCAAATAAAATGACAAATGACATATCAACAGCCAATGTAGTCATTTTAATAGAAAAAAAATGCAAAGGAATATCCCTTAACAGCCGTCAGCCGTACAAAATGGATTTTCAGGATTAAATCAACAGTAAAAACTAAGTATATAAATAAAGCATTAGAATTTATTTATATACTCGGGAGAGTAAAATTAATAGTAAGACACTTTCATTTTAAAGCGAAAACATTAATAAATACACGATAAAGAGCACAATTATTTGAGTTTTTAAATATTTTTTTTATTTATGTTTGCAGGGATTAATATTTTTTTCTTTTTGGAAACCTTGACCCACGAGAGAAATCTACGAGAAAAAAAATTTTATGGTTGTAGGAAAATTTTAAAAAAGTGAACCCAGGAAAGAAAGAACGACTCCTTTCGATGGTTGTTTGGTTGCTGCGCTCCGAACCACGGAACGGATGAAACTACGCTCTGACCGCTGTCAGAGTAAAATTTCACCGAGCTACGGAACGGCAAAATTTCACCAAGCCACGGAACGGCTGGGTCAATTTCAACAAGTCATGTTTTTTCATTCATTTCGGTTGATTTTTTTAATATAAAGTTTTCTTTAAGTTTAACCGTGGTCAATTGTATTTCTTTATATTCTTAATGCGCATTAACACCATCAAAATATCTTTACAGACTTATGAGATAAACGTGTTTTAAAATTTGATGTCACCGAAATGAAACATTCGTTCACCGAAATGAAATAACTAGCAACCGAAATGAAAGTATCTATCCACCGAAATGAAAATCCACCGAAGCAGGGTGTACGTATACGGACTATACAAGGTGGTTCAATAATTCCCCTATGATCCCGAGTATGTTAGATAGAATACCTACCATGCATGCATACGACCACGTAAAATTATTATAAAATCTGAAAACATCACATAGCTGAGATATGGAGCTTTTTATTTGTTGGTATGGAAAACGGTAATGTAACAATCCTAGACGCAGATGGACTATTGTGTATGATAATGTACCAGTTGGCCTGTATTTTCACCGAAATGAAATAATAATAAACCGAAATGATAAAACAATCCACCGACATGAAACAATTATACACCGAAATTCTTATCACTCACCGAAATGATATTTTTTTTCATTTCGGTTAGTTTTTTATCATTTCGGTTGACAGATTAGTCCACCGAATCAACCGAAATGAAAATCAAGGACAAAAATATCAATAAAAGAAAACTATTCACTATAGAATATAATGAATAATGCATTAATAAACCTTAAACAATTAGCACACTCATGTATATTTTATTAAATTTACTAGCTTATTAAAAGGCAAGTTATACCTATACATGGAAATGAAAAGAAAGTTTTCCCATGACCACCGAACAGCAATACTTACTTTTTGGCGGGAACCATAGGCAAGCGGCGCACGTCCTTCCACGACAAGCACTTAGGCGGCACCATAGAGTACATTATTATACTAGAGATAGAGTTATCAGTCAGACCTAATGATCAACGCCATCTAACGAAATGTGACAAAAAGTGTACGATATTATAATATAGGTACTAGTAGGTTTCTATAAATCTTGACTTGTAATTTTTTTGGGAGGTAACCGCTATGTCATGAAAAAATTTAAAATAATTTACTTTATAGCTAATCAGCTTTGACTATATAACACTGTGAAAGACACACGATACCGCGATTCAGCACGGGATAGCGACATCTCTCGACTGTTTGACAAACGAAAAATGAGCGCCATCTATCAAATCAATCTGCAACTAAAATCTTAGGCCGCGCTCCCTTGTAGTGAGTCAAGTACTAAGTGAAAAGCCCCTGGGCGGCACTGGTATGCAAAATTTAAGCGTGTGAGGGGGGAGCTAGAGTTGTTCTATGCAAAAATATGCCTTATAAACTTTATGTCACCGAAATGAATAGACTTTCTGGGACACGTGCGTTTGCTCTTACCAGTTATTAAACTGGGTAGATATAATTATAAAATAACTTTATGATAATACCCTCAATATTCAAGATTAAAATAAAAGTAACCACACATCTAAATAATCAATAGTTTTGTTGTACGAGGGAACTTACACTGAAAAAAGTGTTCTGGACAGCTACCGAAATGAAAAAATCGGGGCTTTACCATTATTTTTTCCTAACTAACTGCAATTCTAATAAAAAAATGTGTATTGCCTCTCATAGGCAACGACCTCTTTTACGTAGAAAAAAATATTAGAACTGTTAAGCAACGTTCTACACTACCGATTTCATCCGTGCCGCGTAAATTTTTCATCTGGGAAATCCACCCGGCTAGAGCACGCACCGTGCGCTCGAGTCTATACTCCGACTCGTAATTCGGTGCAGTGTTTTGACAGCTCAAACTGTCAGTTAATTGGCGTATAGTTGACAGCCTCACCATGGAATTAGAAGGTTTTGACTAGGTCAAAAAATTGATAGTAAATAGTGATAAATATTGAACTATAGCATATAAATAGTGATACTATGGTTCAGAAGATATTTGAGTATCTTGGTGAGGCTGCTAACTTGACGTCAAGCTGGCAGACACCTTAAAAAATACAGTTCGTATCAATATGATTTATATGCCGAAAAATTGTTAGAAAATAGTGAATCGTTTACGCAAAATTTCAATAATATTGCTTCAATACAAGCCGAGATATTACGGTCTCAAAGTGGGCTGCTAACTTGACGTTTCTGTCGATGGCGATTCCAGAGAAACGGGTACAAGTTTTAAGCAAATAAATATATCAAAAAATTTTTAGTGAAATTGTGATTCTTACGATATAAACAAAAAAAGAATTCTTCATTGCTATTTTCCAAAAACCGAATGTTAACTTCTACATAATACTCTGAATATAGGCTGTCTATCAATATTGAACTTTGCTCCACAGTATTAAGGTTTAAACTTGATTGCAATCATGAGGTGAGTACTATCAAGCAAAAAAGTGAAATTTATATTTTTGACTGTGTCAATAACTAGTCATATCTTTGGTTCAATGCTATTGATTTAGTAATAAACAAATATATTTTTCTACCCAATTTTTTTTTTAAATCTTATCAAAAAAAAAATATAGTGTCAATACGTACGTACGTAATAAATTAGGCTGGTACCTAACGTTAAAATTTTCAGTTATAATTTTAACTTTGGGTACCTATTTGGTGAGATTTATAATAAAATTAGTAATAAGGAGGTAGGGAAGTAGGTAGGAAGTAGATAATATAAGTATAAAATATTAATAGTTTTTCCCGAATAAATAACTAAATAAATGAACTGAGAGTCTCTTCTCTCAGAAATTATTGTGTCAATACTCTTATTGACATAATATTTTTTTTATGAGATTTACTCCGACGTCTCATTTGGCCGAAAAACTTTTTACCGAGGTAATGCTCGGTCGAAAGAAAGTTTCGTCGAAGTATTATATTCCCGAAGATTCATTAAACCACTGATTTATTTTATTTTATTTTATTATTTTATTTTTACAATCTTCGGGAAGCTAACAGCTAGGTTGAGAAGAAAGTGGTTAACTTAAAATAAATATCGAAGGCCAATTACAAGCTTCCACATATAGCCAAATATTATTAGTTACAAAAATTTTAGCCTACGTTATGTTAAGAATTTTAGGTTATTACATCCAGTACAGTAGTTTAAGCATAAACAAGTAGCTACTCACTAAAGTTTTACAAATTATTTGTTAGAAAAATAACCATCACTTAATATTCGCTTAAGCTTACTTGAGGAAGTGTTGAAAAGATCTATTTCAAATTGTTTTGCAACACTATTGAAACACCTGCTTGTTCTGATAAAGAAAGATTTTCGCCTGTACTTCGTTTTGCACCACGGAACGTGAAGTGCGTCAGGGTTACGGAAGGAAGCTACCGGAGCTCGTAAATCAATGCCACTCAAAAGCTCAGGACAATCGACAGCGCCACCCGCTATGCTAAGAAGGTACTATACGAAGGTTACTATGGTCCGTGTAAACTACATCAACCTGAGACGGCACAGTCATATGTTTTGTCAGGAAGTCACTACATAAAATAAGGTTAGACGTAGTTGACCTGCCCTTAACGAAGCCGTGCTGCTCCGGACATAAAGATTGCTTAATGGATGCGTAGACTTGTTTGTAGACAATTTTTTCCAAAATTTTGGCGAACAAACATAGTTTGGAAATCGGTCTGTAATTGTCGACTACATCTTTAGGCCCTTTCTTGTGAATTGGCGTAATAAAGGCAGATTTCCAGATGTCAGGCACAATGCCTTCACTCAGTGAACGCCTAAACAGGATACTAAGAGGGACTGACAGTGACTTGGAACATCTCGCAATAAAAATTGCTGGGATATTGTCGGGGCCGGCAGATTTATTTAAGTCGAGTGAAGCTAATAGTTTGGAAACTCCTAGTGTGTCAATTTCAATGTCACCAATGTCACAGGAAGAGTCGACTACCACTACGTCATTCAAAATATTAACGGTCTGAGTATTGTGTGAAAAAGTGGAGTGAAAGTAATCGCTAAACATTGCACAGATAACTTCCCCATCTTCAGATGTGCGCTGTCCATAGTGAAAAACAGAAGGATAGGTATTATGTTGATTTTTCAGCTTCACATAGGACCAGAATGCTTTAGGGTTGGAGGAGATGGATTTTTCAATAAAAGAAATATAATCATCAAACATTGACTGTTCTAGGATTCTTGCGCGATCTCTTAGGTCGACAAATGACTGAAGGTCATGATGATTTCTGTAGGTTTTATACTTAACTTGATGTTTGTGCTTCTACTTCAAAACTTTTATGAGAGCTCTTTTGTACCAAGGAGGGTATTTTAAACATGGCGTTACTAATTTAGAGCGTATGAATTTCCCACGTAGATCATTTAAAATACCGTAAAAGAAAGATACTGCTTCATTAAGAGATCTGCAGTTCAACTCGGTATCCCATAGAGATGGGCGGTGGGTAAATACCCGATGGGTATTTACCGGGTAAATACCCAATTTGGGTATATACCGGGTATTTACCGGGTAAATACCCAAAAGCATGGGTAAAAACAATAAGCACGATGTGGTTTAGTAGTATTTTTTCTTTTCGTCTTTCTTTTTATTCATTTAAGTTTAGTTTTATGTTTAGGTACAAAAAAAATATATTATCTTGATTATTGACTAAACTAGTGAGATGATTTTCATTTCCGACTATTTGGTTAGTTGTGTTCTATAACAAAAATAAATTAAAAAATAATAATTTAGTAAGTTACATTATGAATTGAATTACTTTACTACATAATTTAAAAAAATGGCTATTTTACTGGTAGTTACGAACAGTCAAATAATTATAGCGGTATTGTTGTTAATCAGTCTTTTCAAAATATGCCCTACCCTAACCGCTCGGTTGCCCCGGGCGCCCGTCGTAATCACTCGAGCTTTGCCCGTCAATTTTCCACCCTTGCCGGCCCCTCGCCACCGGGCAGCTCGATTCCCGTTAAAGCGTTCATTTCGACTTAACTCGATATGTTACACTATCAAGTGTTGTGTTTTTATGATAAGTAGAAATACAGCTATAGAATGCCGGCCGTGGGGCCGGAAATCGATAAAATTGTGCGCATCGTGATGAAAGATGATAAATTTTTACTATGCTTAGGGGACACCACTGTGATTATTTTTAGGTGTGGAGGCTATCTGGATTTGACCCCTAACGTACTTTAGAGGTCAAATTCGATATAGAGGACGTTTTATTCCGTATTATTCCGTTTTATGTCTTTTAACGAAGCTAATACCCTTCCTATTTAGCTGAAAACTGACATATGAAAACACATCTACACATCACCCCCTTTCCAATGACACCTCAATCATCAAAATCGGTTCAGTAGGTTCATCAGTTTTTTACATTTGAGAGATATTCAAATGAGTACTGAATTGTACTGATTACTGGTTGCTGAAAGAAAAAAGTACAAATATCGGCATAAAAAAATATGATTATAAAGCCACATTAATACAGATTTAAAAAATGTAAGTTTAATTGGAACAATTTGCTAAAAAAACGCGTTTGAAAATATTATACACAGTGCGGTAATTACATAAAAAAATCTTAAAAATGCGTTCTGTTAAAGGCCGGTGCAGTTATCTCTGTGATACCAGCACCAAATTTTTATATGTTGTTTAACATTTTGTTATTGTTTGTAAAGGTACTTGAAAATTATATTTTTTTCAAATCTGCATTAAATTGAATTTATCAACATATTTTTTGTTTGCACTAAAATTATCAGTTTATTATTTACGGTAATTTAAAATAAAATGAAAAATTAAAGTTTTTCAAAATTGAATTTCCATATTATAATTTAATATATTTTCTTAACTGTACTACTCAGCCTATGTTTTGTATTATAACATTATAGAACACTTAATTCCCTTTAATCTGACACCGGATTCATAGAATCATAATTATCATAAGTATCATAATTAATATTTCAAAATGCGTCCGTCGCCATTTTGATGACGTCATATCTCCGGAACAAAACACTTCACAGGCGGTCTCCCGACGGTTTTTAAGAGAAAATAAAATGTTAAACAACATATAACAATTTAGTGCTGGTATCACAGAGATAACTGTAACGGCCTTTAATAAAACGCATTTTTAAGATAATATTTTTAACCGACTTCCAAAAAAGGAGGAGGTTCTATGTTCGTCTGTATATTTGTTTTTTTTTTGTGTGTATGTCCACCGATTACTCGAAGACGGCTGGACCGATTGAAATTATTCAAACGTTATTACATTAGGTACACTCCCAAGTTGGTCCCATTTTTTAAAATTTGGAAATCGGTTCAGTACTTTTCAAGTAATTTTGAAAAAAGCACGAAAATAGTATGATTTTGTGTGAATTACCTCGATAATTGGTCGTATTACTTCTTTGTTTATGAACTGAATAAGATAATTATTTTTTTGTTGGAAGAGGGATATCTTAAGTGTAGTTTTTTAACCGACTTAAAAAGTGACCTAAAAAGTGAAAAGGGAGGTTCTCAGTTTGACCCGTATTTAAGTATGTTTCTCCGCGATTATCTTACGTTTGGCTGAGCCGATTTTTCTACATATATAATATACCTTACCTACAAGGTGTACCTACACTAAAAATAAAAAAATAAAAAATTGTTTAAAAGAAAACAAAAAACCGACTTCAAAAACCTACCTCTAAAAAGCAAGAAATAATATTCGTAATAATAAAAATACGTCTATTGAAGTCGGGTGGGGCTTTTAGAATAAAAAAAAGGAATTTGTACTCCAGCCCCACCTGACTTCAATAGACGTATTTTTATTATTACGAAAATTATTTCTTGCTTTTTAGAGGTAGGTTTTTTGAAGTCGGTTTTTGTTTTCTTTTTTAAACGTATTTTTTATGACACTGTTCCAATTAAATATTTTTTTAAATCTGTATTAATGTGGCTTTCTAATCATATTTTTTTAAAGCCGATATCTGTACTCGTCTCAAATTTATCGTTACTGGAAAATATTTTTTTGTTAATAACATTTTCGATTTTTGGGGTTCGGAATTACGGTTATTTATTTTCTAGTATGTAAAGGTTTGTTTTTTATTTCAGAAATCTATTGGCCGTCTTTTATTTATCCGAAAATGATACCACACTTGCCCTAGTAGCTGTAAATTTGCAGTTATTACGACAAACATCATGCGCGTCGAAATGATAGGTCCGTGATGAACAATTTGACCTCTATAATCTGTTAGGGGTCAAATCCAGCTTGCATCCACATCTTAAAACGATCACTGTAGTGTAACTTACGAATGGTAAAAGAATCATGCTTTCATCACAATGTGCACAGTTTTAATGAAAATAAGCGATTTCCGGCTCCACTACGTCTTTTGATTTTCAAAACGCGATTCCGGTAAAGTATTACGATGAGGTAAACATTGAGATGGCGCGTTTTAGAGCGCACTTTTATTAAAAAATTCGTACCATAAATTAAAGCGATGACCTATGGTTTTTCGTTTTAAAATACGTCAATAAGATAATAAAGATTATGTTAAAAAATAAAAACATACACTTGTCTATACAAAATACTAAAATCACTCAAAACACAGAAAACACAATACACTTTTCGACAGACCACCACGTTCAATACGAATTGTCATTTTTTTTCTTTTAGAGACCTAATGCTTGTTTATGGATTGTACAGCTAGCAAATTTCACAGAATAACGAGACAAACGTTTAGAAATGTCCCTAAGAGTAAAAGAGATAAGTATAATTCAATAAATCGAGGCCTCTTTCACGCGCTATCCCATGTCAACCAGTAGTTGAAACGGGCATTTCAGGTAGGTACTCAAACTCGTGTCAACTACTGGTTGACATGGGCAAACTAATCGCATTACAGAGTAAAAAAGTCGTTGGACCTGTTTTTAGCAAACATGCCAGATGCTCTACACCTCTATGACAGATCAAGCAACATTTAAATAGTATAAGAGACTAATAAGACTTAAAAAATAGTTGGAAAGAAAATACCCACCCTTTGGGTATTTACCTGGGTAAATACCTTGATTTTGGGTACGTTGGGTATCCGATCCCAGTCAATATTATTAATATCTAAGTTTATAGAATCGTAATCTCCAGAATTATATAAAAACTTTGTATAAGGGCGTGGCTTGAGAGTATGGAGTTGTACAAAATTAGCAGAGATACATAAGGCAGGGTGGTACGGATCCTCGGGTACTAGTGGATTAGGAGAACGGCAAACGACTACGTCACTATTAGAAAATACTGTAGGGATAACTTCAAAATGCAAGGAATGCTGAATAATAGAGCAATTATTGAACTTTTAGCTGTTTATTACAAAATTACGCAAATAACATGTTTGTTTTACATTTTCCTTTTCGTACGACCCGCTAATTAATGGCGGGATGTCAATTCCATATTTTGAATATCGATCTTCTTTTGTTTAAGAAAAATAAACTGATCGTATGAAATGCAAAGGAGGTTAAATAATCTCTTTGCTTTGAGATTTGTTGCAAAGAGGTTTCATATCTCTTTGCAACGAGGTTTGTACATTTTATAAAAGTGACTCGATACAAAACTAATTAAACGTACATACAATCATACTTAAATAATGAATATTATTCATTAACACTCAAGTAAATTATAATTAATACGAAATTAGGCTTAGTTAATATAATATAGGCTAACAGCTCGGCCTTCCTGTTCACAGCGAGTCCCTTCGCTGACTGATTTATTTAATTTAGAGATTATCGTGTAGAGTCAACAGCATTATTTATGTTTCAATACATAGTTATAACAAAAGGTACCTAAGTTGGGTAATTAATATTTTAGTAATTTTTGTAATGCATATTAAATTATTAGACATTAATTTTAACAATAATTGTGTATGTTTAATTGATTACATTTCTAAAAGTAATTATTTAATTACTTTTACTGTTACAATCAGTTAAAATTTAACTTTATATAAAGGTCATCTATAATCTTAAGTCTTTACCTTTAATCATTATCAGAGTTGTATTTTTATTACAAAACTTCTACGTCTCATTTAAGTTTTTTTTTGTCGACTGCAATCGCGACTTTATAACGATGATTATTTTTACATGACAAGGGTAGGTACCCATTTCTAAATCCTACGAATACATTATACCTATAGATAGACTATAGTTTTATCGTAATCACAGTTAATGGCCAACGCATAAGTCTAGGACTTGTTTTAAAAACCAACCAACATTTAGTGTTCATGTTGTTAGGAGCAGGCAACTCGTCGCAAGCGTCGTGTTCAATCGCAATTGGGCGGCGTTTTAAATCATTAGTGAGAAAACTTCCGGACCGGACCTCCTATGAAACTATTTACTTAAACCCGATCATCAATGACATATATACGTAAATAAACAACATTATATTAATTCGTAAGTTACAACTTGAACAGGTAATTACGTAATTATCATTATGTCAGGTTTTCTCTGAAAATATGACTGTTGGATCACAATAATAATCTTCTAGCGCGTAGGTACATACTTATTGTTTCCTAGGTATAACCTCAAACATTATTAATAGGTAAGTACCTAACAATCTTCTAACAATCTTCTTAATTCTACAGGAAAAATCAAGTTGTCGTCTATACATCTGAGTAGGTGGTACAGTTCGACTTTATCTAAATTGAAAATCTTTGGTTTACTTAATATCAATTTTATAACACGTCAGTCATAAGATCACTATAAGATATAAATTATTAGACTATCATAGAAATATGATCGGAGATCTACGTACCTATCATTTTATATATTAAAAACTTACGATGGTGTAATATTCGTATTGTCGATGACCATAGATATGGGATTCTATTAGACAGCAAGCGTACAAATATGATCATATTATAACCGAATAATCTCAAAAGTGGCGTCTACAAAATGCAAAATTTCTGAATGAATGACAAAGAAATTGTTAAGAACCTTTACCGGTGAAAACTTCATCCCGAATACAAAAATCGCGTTAATGGATTGTCTGTTCTTTGGTTTTATGTTTTGTTAATATTTTCTGTTACTTTTTTTTTTTTTTTGCTTTTGTTATAATTGCATGTTTATTATTGAAGCACAAGCAAATCGTTATCAATAAATTAACATTATATGACGTTAAAATATGATATTAAGTGTAATATATAAAATTATACAGTTTTATAAACATCGAGTCTCAAAGCCTTACATTGTACACGACATTCATACTTATCACAATTAGTTCGTAGTCTTTTTGTGCAAAAGGCGGAGTGCGTGCGTACTCATCTTGCAATGTTAAAATCTGCTGACTATGACAATATGATGAAAAACACATTCCAAAAACTCCCGTACTACCAATCAAATTTGGACATTCATGCTAGAAAATACAGTAACACCCTCCATCATTATAAATATCCCTCCATCAATAAGATCCAACCAGATCGCAGGAACTTTTAACCATTCAAAATAAGAAAGAGAATAGCAGAGTGGATTGGTTCACGTACCTACTTACGAGGAACTGGAAAAATTACTAAGATTTACCACGTAAGGTGAAATCACAATTAAGTATTTAACACTTTGTACTCACACAATGACATTTACTAACACACTCACGACCACAAGTTCACATACACACAAAACGTCCATTTTTATTTATTTATTTTATTTCTATTAAAACCATTAAATTAAATATTAGTAATCCCATTTGTTCTTAGTTTTTAAATACCTTTTTTTACATTTAACATGTTAAAATAAGTCGCGTTTATAATTATATTCTGGAAATCAAAGTGTAAAAGATTGTAGATACAATACAGGAATCTTTTAAATTCTAGCTACGAATATTGTAACACATTTTCCGCTGTGTTTATGTTGTTAAAATGATTGTCTGCATACTTTGGAAGATGTTGTCTTTGTCCGGTTAACAGAAAGAAAACGTAGAAATCATCGCTGCACCGACTCAACTCCACTACTACACTTTGTAAATTGGATTCCACACTGACAAGCAATACTAACTCACTGGAGTTGTGAGGAGCGGACAAGCATTTTAAATAGCATCATAAATGTGGAGACTTTTTCATACATGAACATATACAGTTATGAAATCATATAAGTATAAATAATTAAAATATGATAATTTAATTTTGAGGCCGTAGTCCAGAAACAATATTACCATTAACTTATTTGCAAAATATCATGTAATGTACCTATATTAGCCGTCACATCTTTGGCTGAAGTCAATTAAGCTACTAATTCTTATTTTACCTTTGACTTGTATTCGTGTCCCGATCTTTATTAATACGTTTGTTTTTAGGGTTCCGTAACCAAAGGGTAAAAACGGGACCCTATTACCGAGACTCCACTGTCCGTCTGTCTGTCACCAGGCTGTATCTCATGAACCGTGAAAGCTAGACACTTGAAACTTTCACAAATGAAGTGTTGCCGCTATAACAACAAATACTTAAACAGAATTTGTGCGGAACCCTCGGTGAGCGAGTCCGACTCGCCCTTGTCCGGTTTTTTTTGTAGTAATGCGTAGAACAGATTAATCGCATGTGGTACATTTAGTCGAGGGTTTTCACACCTAAAGCTCGAATGACCATTTTGATCACAATAGGCATGACGAATATTTTCTTTTATTTTATGTTACACAAATTACCTCTCAAAAAAAAAGAAACATTGGCAAAATAATTACTTCGCTAGCATGAAAACTGCCCGAGACATCACAGTGTGAAATGCACACAACCGGACTCACCCAAAACGCTCCATACCAATGGCCTCCCAGTTATGACGTCACGAGTAAGTAGTTTGTATGCAACGCGTAGGAAATTTGTTTGGCAGCCATATTAAATATTGTGTTCATCAAAACTGTTTCTTAGACAAACTTGCTATACATTTTACGGACCAATTAAAGGCATTATTTATTTTAATAAATTTTACACTCCCTAAATGGACCCGTCCACCCAACATTGAAGGGTCAAAACAAATAATACGCAATATAAAACCAAGAGGCATACAAGCCACTCTTAAAGTTTAATATGTTAACGATTTTTATTAGCACCTCGTTACTTCATTCATTAGTCGTCATTCCCTATTATAGCACTTTTTTTTTAACTATAGACTACTACTATAACTATAGAACTTACATCTATTTAATACATTTATTTTCGCATAATAATAGTGTTCTAAAGTTCCTTCATACTTAACTATTTCAGCGAGCATTTCAGTCAACAGTGTAGCATAGTCTTGTCGGAACGGGAAAGATTCTACCAGCTTATTCTTCCACTCGACCATCTCGAACCAGTAAACATCATCGTAGGTAAACTTTGATACCAAAACCTTGCTACACCAGTCATCCGACTCTTCTCGTCCTGCCGTACTGAACCGCTCTTGACCTCAAGCTCTCGTTGCCATTTTGTCTCAGCATATTAAGGTACCGGCTTCCAACACTTTCTCAGGCATCCTCATCCGTCAATGTCTGTGATGATGGGCGAACGACATCACAATGATCTCGTTGATGTACAAAGGGACCTCACTCTAGGCCTTCGGTTCTTAGACACTCTCTCTCTTCGATACTCTGAGTTAAGACTAATAGGTATAATTTATTAGTAACCTCAGTATCATGCACCCGTGACATCCGTGGTTCTTCTCAGTCGGGACTATCATAATATTCATAATCAATATCAACCTCAGTATCATGCACTCGTGCCGTGACACCCCTGGTTCTTCTCAGTCGGGACTATCATAATATTCATAATCAATATCAACCTCAGTATCACACACCTGTGACACCCCTGGTTTCTCTGAGTACTGACTTATTCTCGCCTGACCCTCACACCTGAGGGTCACATGGCCAAGTCATACGGCTAGACTCACGCCACCGCGCAGTCTCGGTTTTAGCACCTCTCGACCCTAACCCTCAAACCTGGGCAACCTGGGTCCGGGCTAAAACGACTCTCTCAACTCATGGCGGTGGTAGCTGAAACTGACAGAATACAGCTTAGAACCCATTAAACATAAGGTCACCTTAAATTCACAATTATTTTCAAAACATTTAAAATAATAACCGCCTTTTTTGGAAGTTGGTTAAAATATTCAATATACGTTTATTATAAATAACAAATTGCAGCATATAAAAATTTTCATTGCGATATAATTTTGATATGATTAGCGGTTCTATCAAAACAAGTGAAATGGTGTCAAACTCAGAAGCAGTGAAATGAATTACAGTGATCCTGCCATATCCTGCACAAATTTGCGTCTTTTTAAATCACCAATACGTTGTAGGTACTGAACTATTTAAATTGGTTAAAGTTACATTAAAAGAATTTGTGTTAGTTATCTCGATCCTTGAACAAGACCTCCGCCTTGTTGAAATTTTGAAAAATACATAATAATAATATACTTTATATTAATAAACCATACATACAGGCTTAGAATTATTCTAAGCATAAAGGTATAATGACTTAGTAAACATCTAAACATTAATTATCTTCGTAAACGTTCTCAATTTTACACTTGAAACAACAGTTCTCACATACAAATGTTCGTATGAATATTTCGCAGGTCAGCCCCTTCTTAATTTTCACGATAAAAGTATGAACATGAGATTTTTAAACTCTTAGCACAGAATACATAATCTCTTAGTCCAATCGCCATACGATTTATATCAAAAATAAACATTGCTCTAATTAGATTACTAAGCGCACTTATTTGTCGTAAATAAGTCGGCAGTGTCATACGTTCAGTATTTCGCCATGTTTTATAGTGTTTTGATATTTCGAAATATAAAATATTTCGAAATTTTATCAAAGAAACTTGACATTTGCAAAGTATTCCCACTGGAATGGACCGAATATATCATTGGTCCAATATAATGGTTTTATTTTTACGTTTACTTGTTCTCTTAGTATCTGTCGATACTTCACTTATCATATGATTAATTTCAAAATTCAACAACAGAAAAAGAGAGAAAGAAAATATTAATCCAAGAACATTTAATTATTTCTTTATGTTAATAGATTTCCCAATAGAAATAAAATTGGAAATTAGGTAATATAAAGAATTATATAATATATATTTATTTTTTTATTTATTTCCTCGAAAATAAAAAAGATCATAAAGCAAGACACAGCAATAAACATTTTGTAGGTAACGAATAGTACCTACCTACCTATTACCGTGAATTTCATTTTAATTTCTGAATAAGTATTACAAAGTATAATATTTCTCTCTCACTTATTCTGACATTTTCTTAAAAGTTATTTAGAATCTCTATATAGTAAAAAAAAGTGATAAATCGTTACTTACGTCGTAGGCGTAGGCAGATTGAAAAGTATAAAACCTTTCGTTGATCCCGCTACTGAAATTGTAGGGATAACTTCAAAATGCAAGGAATGCTGAATAATAGAGCAATTATTGAACTTTTAGCTGTTTATTACAAAATTACGCAAATAACATGTTTGTTTTACATTTTCCTTTTCGTACGACCCGCTAATTAATGGCGGGATGTCAATTCCATATTTTGAATATCGATCTTCTTTTGTTTAAGAAAAATAAACTGATCGTATGAAATGCAAAGGAGGTTAAATAATCTCTTTGCTTTGAGATTTGTTGCAAAGAGGTTTCATATCTCTTTGCAACGAGGTTTGTACATTTTATAAAAGTGACTCGATACAAAACTAATTAAACGTACATACAATCATACTTAAATAATGAATATTATTCATTAACACTCAAGTAAATTATAATTAATACGAAATTAGGCTTAGTTAATATAATATAGGCTAACAATACTAAGTCTAAAATTTTATTAAAATTATTGTGAATAAAATTGTATTGGGATAAATTACATAAATTAAAACAGTCAAATAAATCGAGTTGTATGGAACCCTGAACATTCTGTGGTACAAAGGCGCTGGGGACTATTTCATCCGTTATCCACGTCAAATTAGACATATTAAAATCGCCAATAACTATGAATTTATCGCAAGGGTTTTGTAAAACAATATCGGAAAGGCTATCAGTAAATACAGCCAACTGGTCAGACAGCGAATTACCAGTATTTTCGCTACAAATATACACTGTGCATAAATGTAATTTATAAGCGACGTTCGGTTTACGGAGTTGAAATGTGAGGGTAACCCACAAATCTTCGGCGTTGGAACACCACTCAACTCGAACGGTCGCGGTAAGCTCCCTACGCACAGCAATTAGCACACCACCACCCATTGATTGCCGAGTTTTAATATTCATATTCATATAATAAATAATATAATCTCGATCACGTCTCCACACCATATACCGATCGTCAAATGTCTTTTATACCTTCCAACAACCAAGTTTCCGTCAAACAAATCACATCGAAACAGTTAACACAGATATTTCTGTAGAAAGCCGTCGTTTTTGTCCGCAAACCGCGTACATTCTGATAATAAACGTTAAGGAATGGAAAAACAATAATGATTTAGGTACAGCGTATTAAAAAATAATAATAATAAAAAAAATGCATTAGTAAAAATGTGATAGCAAGAATAAATAATTTTGGTACGCGGTTTGATTGATTTAAAAACATTATATCAGAAAGTGCGCAAACGAGTACGTGATAAAAACAAATAAGTGGGCACTGCAGGCAACAGTATGGTATTTGCCATAATTACAGCATATCATATCCATCTGTCAAATTACAGTTAACATTAACTTTATTATTTTTAGCCGGTAGACCCGCTGCACTTAAATGGATAAAATCATACATAACAAATCGACGTCAGTGTGTTACTATAAGTAAAATTACTAAAAGTGAACTTATTTTACATTCTTCTAAATTCTTAGATAATAATGTAGGGGTCCCACAGGGAAGCATTCTGGGTCCAATTTTATTTATTCTATATACACACATCAACTTTGTCTAAGGATACATACAGGTGTTATTTTCATGTGCTGTGATCTGATGATGGCTATCCAGGGAGTGAATGGAGGAGATTCAGATCGCTATACACACTTAACTGATCTAACCAGCATTTTAAAAGATTAATGGACATGTTTAAAAAAACCGCGAAAATAGCATGAAAATGTATGGAAATCCTGAAATTGAGAACTCTGACCCATCAATCTTTTAGAATGCTGATCAGATCAGTTGGGTGTGTATAGCGATCTGAATCTCCTCCATTCACTCCCTGAATGGCCATCATCAGATCACAGCACGGTACATCCCTGGCAGAAAACAAGGCTACAAAGTTACCTCGTTTGTATGAAAATAACACCTGTATCCCTAGACAAAATTGATGAGTATATAAATGACATAATAAAAGCAACCAATCATAAATGTATAATATTTGGAGATGACATTTCTATAATTGTGACTACTAATAAAAAAAACTACGATTTAAGACCATGAAATTGACATTAACACTACCGTTGACAACATTATTGAATGGCTTAAGAAAAATAATTTGAACTTAATTTAAATAAAACAAATTTTATACAATTTAATAAAACTAAACAAGAAAAATATAATTTTAAACTAAACATTGACAAAATAAATGAATTATTATAGACCAGCACTTGAAATGGCAAATTCACATTGAAAATTTAGCTAAAAGAATAAACAAATTCGTTTACGCCCTCTACAAAGTGAGAAATGTTACTAATAGAGAGACGGCCTTTACTACTTATAGAGCTTACGTGGAGTCAATTTTGCGATATGGATTATTACTGTGGGGCAACGGTATCGATAATAAGAGGGCATTTATTGCACAAAAAAGTGTATTAGAGCCATCTGTGGAATCCCACCAGACGAGTCGTGTCAACCATTGTTCAAGAGTTTAGGCTTACTACCACTACCATCAATGTATATTTATGAAGTTAGTATGTTTGTACATAAAAAACTTAGGACTGTTTTAAAAAGTATCTGATGTAAGCTCCCGACTGCACAGAAATCCAAATAGGCTAGTATTAAATGAAGTACCGAAATCAGCAAAGTATAATAAAAATTGTCTGAGTATACATACTCAGACAATTTTTATTATTTTTTATAATTTTATTATAAATACTTACACACATGTGTGTAAGTATTTATAATAAAATTCCAAATGACATTAAATGTATTTAAATGTAAATTATACCAGTGGCTGAATCAACATAATTTTTATGACAAAGCAATTATTAGATTTCAAAAATTGACATACCTACTTGTAAAAAATTGCATGCTTCTTTAATAAGGGCAAAACATGTGCACATCACATTATTATTGTAAGAACATTTTTCACCGTGTTTTACGCAAATAAATAATTATGATTATGTATTTCTTAAAATCACTCACTACCGTTCTTCACAAAGGTGTCTGTCTGCCAGCTTGACGTCAAGTTAGCAGCCTCACCAAGATACTCAAATATCTTTTGATCCATAGTATCACTATTTATATGCTATAGTTCACTATTTATCACTATTTAGTATTTATTAACAATTTGTTGACCTAGTCAAAGCCTTCTAAATCCATGGTGAGGCTGCCAACTATACGCTAATCTACTCTGTGGTTCGTTCGTTTCGTAATTTCGTTGGTTTTTGGTTGTGGTTTGGTTCGTTCGTTGAAAAATCTTTTGATTTGAAAACGCTTTTGTGATGTCATCGTTTTGTTTTGTTTCTCTCTTGAAGATTATTTTATAGAATAAATATTTTGATAGTGAGGAAAAGTTAAGCGTATTGTTCTACTAATATAATATACTCTTTCTTGTCATGATGACTTCTGAGAGTGAGGCTTTCAAAACAAATGAATTTCTACGTCGACGTAAGCTGAGACTTCAGCAGGTTGGTGTATTTTTTGCGTTAAAACTTTATGTCGGTAAATAATGGATAGTGACGAGAGGAAGGTAAATAAAATTGTTGAATTATTTGTAGGTAAGGGAACAATCAAAAGACATAGCCAAAAAATTGAGACAACGTGCTAACATAGAAAAGTTGCAGCATATTGAAGAATTTAAAAGCAAAAAAGAAAAGGAGTACTTTAAACACCAGGAAAAGTTAGTCAAAAGATTGGAACAATTGTATGCACAAGGAGTAAAAAGTGTAGGGGCCAGCCATCACCAAGCTTCTGCGATTCAAGATAATGGTTGGTTCTAAGGCTTCTCATAAATAATTTTAATGCTCTTTTATTGTTTATTTAAATCTTATCTTATAATTTGTTTCTTGAACCAGCATTTAATTCAAACCCTAAAGAAGATTTATCAAAAATTCGAGGAAAAGAGGCTGCTTCTGAATTAAGGAAAAAAAAACAAGAGAAACTAGACTATCAGAAAAAGTTATTGGATAGAAAACTTCTGGCAAGGTTTGTTATTTATGTACCTGCCTAAAAGCTGAACAGGTTTTATTTAATTAATTGGTGTACATTAATTAAATGAAACCTCCGTTTAGCTTTTTATTACTTATTCATTTGCTTATATTGCGTTTTGTTTTAATAGTTTTTAATTAATATTTTTGCATGTGACAATATCATGCGTTAGGTACTACATAAATGCATTGTACTTTTTTCAGGGAAGCTGCTAACGAGTTAAGTAGAGAGAAAGTGTCAAGTGTAGCTAATAAACTTACTAAAGCTACATCCAGCCACCCCTCTGAAGATACCCCCAATCCTGCAGGCAAGGACTTGCCACAAAATGTCAGTGAAGATATTGCACTTAAAGTTACTGACATGGCGACCCAATGCGACAGTGAAGAACTAACTAATGAATGGGAGCCTAATATACCTGCACTTTCACTGCCAAAAGATGACAGAGAAAGTATAAAGGAATCTAATAATATCCCAGAAAGCAAATCAGAGAGAAGTAAAAAACTTGATCTCTTTGCTCTTAGTTCTGAAATGCCATCAAGTTTGCGAGGTGGACTCAGTAACGTATCGGAAGAGAGAACCACTGTCAGGCCTTCACTAACCATGGTCACCGAATATTTACAAAGCAGGGCTCTAAGACTAAGAGAACATGTCCCTAGTAAGAAGCAAGCAATGGGAAACGATCTTCATAGTTTAAAGCAGACAATACAACACATACGGTCTTCAAAAATCGAAGGTACTAGTAATGATGTATGTCATGTTCTCGATGGACAAATTATTCCAGTGCCTTCATGGCAAGCTGAAAGTACTTGTGAATTCTGTTCACATCCTATTTCACACCATAACAATTACAACAAAGGCAGACAATTTAAAGTTACTAATTCTGAGATAAATGAGATTTTTAGTTCTATAAGGCCTAGGCACGCAGATTTTCAACCAAGCCCTGTTTTAAGAGGCAGTAGTCCTTTTAGAAGAAATAAAAGTTTTCAAAGGGCACCTAAATATACAGGTGACAGCAATATAAATATCTAGTATCACTGGATCATGTTTCGAATATAACCCCATACTGTACTTTGGTTTTGAACTATCATCCTGCAATTAACACCATAAGTAGTCATTGTTGTAGATTATGAAAAAATATATAGTTTTGAGATAACTTGAAAAAATTGCTACCCCAGCCCCCCTAGCATGACCATCGAAACATATTGCATGACACTGTCAAAATCTGTCTGTTAACAGTTAAAATGTGAGAAATTGCTATATCATATTGCATTTTGGTGGTAATGCTAGGGGGGCTGGTTGTAACTATAATAATCAACTTAGAGATAAACTCTAGATTTCTGAACTTTAGAACATCATGAAGCCAGGTTGACATATGAGTCAGCTCGGACAGAGTGCATTCAGATTACTACTCGGACACTACGCGTACTGTGTAACCATGAAATCCGAGCGCACTCTGAAGTGCTACGTATGAAGCTGCCTCGTACGAGTGGACTCGGTCGTGACTCGGTCCGAGCTGACTCTTATCATATCAACCCGGCTTAAACAGGACACCTCAAAGACAGCTCTTACTTGTAGTATTTTTTTTACTTTTATCAAAGTATGTAGGTAGGTAGTTCTGCTTGTTGTGAGTTGTGAAGCCAAAATATAAGGTAAAAGCTTTCTTTCTGTTGTCTTTAACCTTTATGTTCAGTAGTTTTTTGTTATAATTTTACACAATTAGAAATTAATTTAGGAATAACATCTTACTTTCCTTTTTGATTTTTTAACATGTTTTGCAGCAAAAAGAAATATGGACAAGTCCGTAATATCTAGTGATGCTGATTTAATGCTGAATAAAAAAAACTCTGTGACAATGTACAATCATTCCACAAGGAATTCCAGAGATATTTCATACGGTGACCCAGGGTTGGTAGTGAGACACAGACAGACTGAAGAAGATGCTTATGCTAAAGCCTTTAAGGAGATTTCTCCTGATAATACTAAAGAGAAAGAACACTTAAAGAAATTACAGGAAATGAGAAGTAAAGTTGCAATAACAAAACAAACCGTTGACAAGGAATACAATGATACTATGTCATTTCTAAAGTCACTGCCTAAAGAAAAGTGCAGTAGACATGTGGTATGTAAATTCAATAGGTACTTAATTTGTTTTTACAGTTTTTTTCTTGCAGGTTATTGGTTAACTTACTGTAAAATTTGGCTTACAGAGAATGTCACATATGGATGAAAAAAGACAGCAGATGCAAAAAGATAGACATCAACTAAAACTGCAGCGCGAATTCAATAAAATTGATAGAGAGACCAGAAAAAATAATGAATTGGTGAGTGTATTTTAAAATGGTCGTTGTAAAATGAATTTTTAGACATCACTTTAAAATTTCTCAAAAGTCACTGTATTTTCGATAAAGTTTGCTATTTTTAGGTTACAAAACAAGACATTTAAAACAAACAAGGTAATTCAAGAGTTGGTGTTACTTACATTACTGGAATGAGCTATAGTGAATAAGAAAATTTTAGTTTTATAATGCTAGAAAAAAGTTATTGAAATATGAAAAAAGAAATAAATAAAACTTATAAATTTTATATTAATCATTTTTTGTTTACAGTCTTCTACAGTAACATCAGGCAATAAAAAACGAACCAAATCTCCAGTTGAAGAAGAATTAAGTGATGATTTTGAAAGTAGAGATTTGCAATATTCTTGGATGCCAGTACCTGAAAGTGATGGCAATTTAGCAATTCATACAATACCCACGACGTTAAAGGAAGGGAAGCCTGGAAACACAGTTAAATTCAGTAAAGTAGACAGTTATCATGAGTACAGATCAAGACACAAGCATACTCCTCCTACAAAAGACACAAATAAAGATAAACAAAAAAATGATGAAACTATACATCTTCAGAATGAAGAAAGTTGTACTATGGATCATTCCACTAGTTCTTCAGATACTAGTTCAGTCGAAAATTTAAATCTACAAAAGAAAGTGACCACAAATCTAGATCAAAGTATTTCAGAAGAAGAAAAAATATTGATTTATAAAATACTTGATTCTAAATTAAGTAAAAAAGAAAAACAAATAAAAAGGTTAAAATTAATTAATGATGTTGCAAATGTACTTACGTCAATGAATAAAGAAAAAGTGCGAAAATCAAATAAGGATGACAATAATAACAAAGGTGATATTCGGAGGGGTAATGCAGGTGTACCTTTTGAACAAATCAATGAAGGTACAATATTTTTTTGAATTTAACAAATTGAGTCCAGATTTTTGTTATAATTATGCATTGTAATATTATGTTTATATTTCAGGAGTGTACAAGGTCGTAAATGAAAAAGGGTAAGTTATTATACTTTTTAGGATAGTGTACATAACTATAATTTTCCTGAAACCAGTCCAATAATCCTTTTATTGTGACATCCTTCAGATTGACCTACAGTGTAACTAGCTGCTTTACTGCTAATGTAGAGATGTGGCAGACTAAAGCTGAACGAAAACCATGGTGGTGAATAAGATTTTTTTCTGTAGTAAAAATCATCAAATATCACATTCCCCATCATATTCTGTACTTACTTGCTCTATAATCTTGTTGAAGACTTGTTGTGATAAGTAAAAAAATGCACTTAGTTTTAATATTATAATGGTTATTTGTAACATTTCTTACAGGGATAACTTAGCATCATTATATTTTCCTGAAACGCCACAAGAACTTGATAATAATGCTAGCCAGAAACAAGCTAGATCTTGTCTGCGCAGGAGCAAAAATAATAAAAAACATCAGTTTGTCGAAGGTATGATATGGTATTCTTATGAAATAAAAAAATAATTGCCGTTTCGAAAAAATCATGTAACTCTTTATTTCAGATGAGGTTCATTCTGGAAGTGAAGATGAGTCTATTGCAAGGTGAGCTATTAATTATTTGAAATTGTATTACTAATAAAAAGATTTCATTTCAGTGTTTAAATTAAAAGGTTACAAGAAGGGATACAATATCATTTTCTTGTTTCTAATTTCAGACCAGCAGAATGTGTGGAGTTTAAAGATGTATCTGTCAGTAATTTAAAATCTAAAGCTGACATTCCTGGGCCATATCCCTCGGCCGCCACCTCTACTTCCTCGTTCAAAACAGCCGCTATGAATGAAAAGAGTACGATGCTTGGTGGTGATTTTATTAAACTAATGGATAAAAATGCCCAAGAAGCAGGCCAATTTTACATAGGTGCCAGTGGCTTCCTTAACGAAGATGCTTATGAGATTACTATACAACTTAAAAAGAAGGAATCTGCAAAAATGGCAGAAAGGTCAGAATCTGTTAAACTCAATGAAACTGTTGCAAATGAAGATGGTTCTCATCTGACGGAAACTAAAACCCCCGACGAAATATCGGTATCTGTACCAAATGATACCGAACCTACACAAAATGATTTGGAAAATATTAATAAAATGAAAAATGACAAATCCCAAGGTAACACAACTGAATCTGTACCTCTTGCCTCCAAAGATTCCCCTGGGCTCTCCCCTGAAAAAGAAAGTAATGTGACCAATAAAGAAGCTCCTGAGAAATGTGTCAATGAAAAAATGGGAAATACATGTAAAAAATTTGTTGATGTTGGGGTCTATACTACTTCTCAGCTATCCTCAGATATACCTTGTGATTATTCAAAGGCTGATGTCGCTCCTAGACCGGCAACGTCTACCTACACACAAACTACGATCAACTCTCCAAACACAAGACCCGTTTATTTCCACATGAGTTCCTCTACCTCGACCGCGTACATGAGTCCACCTGATACTATTTTACCCAAATGTCTTAGACAGAACTATGTAGCTCGCAGTCGACGCGACGTAGCCAGCTGGCAGAATGATAAATACATTATGAAAGGACACCATGAACGAGACCAAAATTCAATATGTATGTGTCAGCACTGTCTGTTATATGAAAAAATATCAATAAATAAAGTCGATACTAATCACAAAAGTAATAAAAAATCAAAGACTGACTTAACAAACATTACTACCCCGCCCAACACACCACGAAACCACTTAAATACTAATCTAGAATATAGTAGGCATCCTAAACTGTCTACAAGAAAACCCAATGAATGTCGTAAGTGTTGTAGTCGAGTTTCTTCTAGTACCGGTTTAAATTTGAATACTAAATTGAAACGTTGTAACAAATTATTATACGATGTATATACAATGCGACCTAGATCGAACGCCGCTAACTCGAATATTAGAGAAAAAATGCAGATATCCAACTTGAATCCTGTTATTAAAAATTACATCAGCAAACTATTGGAACTCAACAGTAATGGCCTCAAAGCAATTGAAATTGCAAATCAAGAATGTAGTTCAGTCAGTACTCCAGGAAGTTCTATTATTGAGGTATCACATAACATAAATGATAAGACTACTGATGTCAATAATAAGATATCATTGGAACAAATAAAAATATTACTGAAACAAAAGATATTAGAAGAATGTGTTCAAGGCAAGATGGATAGAAAAGATACATTTCACATAATATGCCGTAATAAAAACTCTAAATGTAACTTGTCAAAATTACCAAAATCAAAACGATCAGTCCACAAAATAAAATCTTTGAATATATCAAAGAAAATATTGAAACCAAAAAAGTCAAATAACATTTTATTTCCTGCTGCAAGAACGCGTTCTACCAAGCCAAGTTGTAGTACTTCATCTCCATCATCAACTGGAGTAATTAATATCAAGAAATCTGCGCATTCAGATTTGAAAACAACTAATATAAGTAACAGAAGAATTAGAAGTAAAAGTTCTCCAACACCCAGATATGTCGGTAAAATTGATTCTACTAACGATAATACATGTTCAGAAATTTCAGATAATAATAACGTTCATAAAAAAATTAGAAACAAAGTACTTAAAACAACTGAATATATTTTACCGCTACACAAAGCAACATTTACGGCTCCCGACTCTGAAAATTCCCAAAATCGTAGTGAATTTCCTGCAAATACGTCAACACAAACTAGTCAAGATGTAGACGGTGAAATCAATCTTATAAAAATGGCTGAAGATAAAATTCAAAATATGGAAAAAATTGCTGATTTGACTGAGAAATGCACAAAAAGATTATCCAATTTGGCTAAAATTCTTGAAGAAGTTAGAAAAAACAAATCAGCGGCGTATAGCCACATATCGACATCAGACACGGCGTCAGATAATGAACAAAAATCGGAAAAGAACAAAAATATTGGGGTCACTTTGCAACAGGCGGATCCCGTGATCGAAATGCCAAAGGAACCGACTAATCTCTCCCGCACAACATTTACTCCAAATGAAAATGAAAGTAAAATAAGTTCAGAGTATATTCCCATATTAAAAGATATTCCAAGACCTGAAGAATATAAGCCTAATACTCCTGAAAATTACTTTATAAGTAAAACTAAAAACAGACCACCACCTGCTTTATCTCGCATTACACTTAAACATGGACAAGACATTATTCCGCACGAATTGTCGACTGTAGTCGAAGTTGATTCACCTATGAGCGTGAAATTAAAAAGTCAAACTTCTAAAGGAGACTTTCCAGATACCTCAAATCTAATTAGTACCAATGTTAAAAAAGATACCTTAGATCAAGTTGAGAGAACAGAATTCCAAGTAAATCCAGATTTGCTGCAGAACAGCAACTCCATAACAAACACAAATGACGGTTTACCGAATGACTCTAAAATTCAAATGATGGACTTAAAACAGTTTAATGATGTAATGCTCAAGCCATTTATATCTCTTCAAGAATATGCCAAGCAATGCGATGCTGGAATATTAGACGAAGGCTCAAATATGGATGATTGCGTCAGAGACGATTTAGTAAATGATGAGCTGAGTTCCTTGCATTCTGATGGTAGTTTGCCAGATGTAATTGCTGAATTACTAAAGCGAAATATCATAGCCGAGCCTTTTAAGTTTGATACAGTATCTAATGTGAATTCTACAACAGTGTCTTCAGAATCTACATTTTCGGTACTAGCACTATCCAAAGTGCGAAATAATAAGAAAAAACCTAGTGTAGCATTTCAAAACAAAGAAAATATATCTGAAACATCTGATACTTTGAGTTTTTCTTCCAATCCTGATTTGGAAAATGCTTTTAAGAAACTAGGCATGGGATGGGCTTCTTCGACCTTAAAGAAAACAAAAGAACGTTTAGCTTTGTCTTCATCGACAAACACTTCTAGTTCTAGCTTGTCACAGTTCAAGACGAAGAATTTAAACAGTCAAGAAATACCAGCGCTCGTAACAGATTCGGTGTTACCTGTGTCTAAAACAAATAAAAGGAAGAAACAAGGTAAAGATTCAATAGATAAGGCAAATGTAGAACAACAAACTTCCTTCAGGAAATCCATGACTGTTAAAGAATTTTTGACTAATGAATTAGCTCAAAAAATAACTTTCACTAACAAGTCTCATAGAGACGGAAGTGGCGAAGAATTCATTTCACTACTTGAAACAAAAATGCCAGAAGAAATGAAACAATCGTCATTAAATTTACAGGAACATTCAGTCGACAGCTTACCTAGTGGAAGTAATAACAGAGCTCGTACCTCAACTCCAGTGCAGATTTTTAAATCGATGACTTATCATTCAAGTTCTAGCTCTAATATATCGAATGGTCTATTTAGTAACGCAGACGACTTGTCGTCTGTCAAAGGGACTTCTAATTCAATGCGTAATCATTCCACTTCAGATAAAGGTGATTTGACTATACCTAATTGCAGTTTGAAGGTGCGGAAAGGTGCATCTGATTGCAGTAAAAGCGATTAAATTGGTGGCAATATTTTTTTAAATACTTACCTATTAATTTATTTATTGTTTATTATATTTTGTAATAATTTCTTGTAGTTTTGGTAAAATGAAGTTAATAATAAATCGATAGACCGTTTTTTGGGAATAAAATGTTTAATTTGCTAAAAACACTCTAAAGTGAACTCAGCCCCCCTAGCATGACCGACGAAACACAATTCGACACTCAACTGTCAGTCTTTTGAGAGTTTAGTGTCGATAAATATAGTTAGAGAGCTGGAAAAAATACTGCAAGAGTTATCTCAAGGCCCATCTTTCAATAATATGACAGAGTGTTTAGGGTGTACGTATATAAGTCGGCACCTACTCCCAACGCCAGGAAGTGGAACACCTGGCGTCAGCACGCTTTCAAGTATGTATAATTTCGACATGCTCTACAAAAGTTATCTCAAGGTTCTGGCAGTATAGGTAGTAGAAAATAGTATAAAAAAATTAGATGGTAGTCAGACCTCAGTGTCATGGAATATGTCGAGTCAGCACGCCACGTAAGTTGTATCAATTTCGGTGTACCTACTACATCTTGGCATGGACCAGACCACGTTGAAAACCGCAATTCTGACTACATGGTAAATTTTTTTGAAAACCGCAATTCTGACTACATGGTAAAATAAAACTTAAGAAGCTTAAGAGAAATTATGTAGTTTTAATCATCAGTCTTCAATTTATTCATATGTGCAACATATGAATAAATTGGTTGATGATTGTCAACCATTGTCAACCACGTGGTTGATGATTGTCAACCACGTGGTCTCCATACAAACGGCGATAACGTTTCCCACCCTCTACAGCAATGAATTTTTGGAATGCCTAAAAACTAGGGCTGTACGTTTTGATTTTTAAAATATTCATTGTAGATTTGAAAATATTGGCACTTCTGTGTTTTGTATGAAATCACTAAAATGCAAATATTTCGAAATCTATTATAGATATTTAAAAAATCAAAACGTACAGCCCTAGTATTTAGGCATTTCAAAAAAATACCAAAATTAATTACTGTAGGTTAAGTTTTAGTTAGAGGGTGGGAAACCTTATCGCCGTTTGTATGGAGACCGCGTGGTTGACAATTCCCTTAACGAATAAGTGTTGCTAACCTAAAAAACTGTAACATGCTTGGTAGATCCGTGAATCAAAGTTACCAAGTGTCCCCTAGAAACAAGTGTACCCAGCTTCCCCTATAATAAATGGGGGCGTGGCACTGATTTTTTTTACACTGGTTTTTTCGTACCTACTAAAGTGAGCTCATCATTACGCAACTTCTACTTCTTTGTTCTGTGGTGGGTGGGGAATAGGAAATAAGTATAAAATAATGCATAACAGATTCTGCCTTTCAGTTATATTTGCCAATAAGATAAATAAATATTTAATAGGTAACGTATTTGATATAAAAATAAATTATTATCACAATGTAATACAGTAGGTACCTACTTACCTACATTTTCTTTACTTAACAATATTCATGTAGGTTCATGTTTTTATCGAGATTCAAAATAAGTAGGTTCTAATATCAGTAGTTCCAGAGATTACTATACTTTTTTTTATTGCAACATCAACAAATGTTTAAATTGTAGGCCTTCTCTTTTTATATGGCAGATTATTTAAAACCTATTAGGTATTTGTCTCGGTCGCCAGCGACCGCTCGGGCGTTAATGAATTAAGAAATATAAATTTATAACTAACAATGATGTGGTAACATAACAATCCAATTTCATGGGATATAATTTGTGTCAATATAATTCAATCACAATAATTGTTTCAATAGCATAGATTTTTGTTAAAGATATTTCGTGTTTATTTCAGTAGGCATTAGGTATGGTCTGGATGGACACTACCACATCTTAAAATCACTGTACATTATTGTACATGTTCTGGAATACATTATTACAATATATTTTCTAGGTTTCACCAATTAAATAATTTCTGATTAAGTCTGTTTATCCTTACGATTTATTAAATCTTGGTAAACAATCAGTTATTGGTAAAAAATTGGTTCTTGGTAAACAATCTTCACCCAACTCTATTGAAGAAATCAAAAATATGTGTGGAAAACAACAAATGCTATTCCACACATAGATTACGAAAGAAATAACTAATATTAGTGACGATACTTAAAAAGATGTAATATGAAAATTGTCAAAAGCTGTTTAGTAAATAGGACAAATAAAGATAAACAGACTACACATTTAAACATACACCTATCTATGAAATAAATAAATTCTAAACTATCTACACATAATAAATAAGTTTCACTAAGTAAGTAATGAGAATCAATTTGACTAATTTGAGTTATTTGTGCTATTCTTTCTTTATATCTTTGAATAGGTGCTCTTTAGCTAATGTATATGCTAAGCCAATGGTGAGAGCTGACACGACTGTTCCCTGGGCCGCTACTCGCAGTTGCATTAGGAACACGCTCGTGCTCATTTTCCCTCTCTTCTTATATGAATAAGCACCCCAGCCAACTACTCCTATTAATCCCAATATACCTGTAATATGTAAAATAATATGTTAATACTAGCTAATACCGTAGATTTATTATATTACTGAAACCATTGGCTAATACCTATTTAATTACTTAATATCATTGTTAAATTACTAGATGTTTCATCAAGGTCATGGTTTAAAATTCCAATTGTTACATCACTTTTTCCACACAATAATTTCGACTATAATATTAAAAGTATATCTAGTTGTACAAATAGATGTACTGTACTTACCTATTATCATAAATGGAGAGTCCTTTGATTTCCGGGCTAATCTTTCAGATTGAGATTCATCATTGTAGTCGAAAATTGGTTGTGAGTTAGCCATTGCTCCTGAAAAATAAATACCAGATTATGATCCTCCCTATTACAACCATAGTAGGAAAATAACGAGAAAATAGGCTTTTTACATGAGTGCCTAAGTTTATATTATATGAGACAAGAGACTCACGGAATCAATGAGATCTAAGTAGAAAAATAATATTTAATTAGTTAAGTATGGCATCACTCGCAAAAGAGTACATAGTAGAAGTAAAGGAAAGAAAATTAATTATAGCATCGAATACCTACATTTTAAATTGGATGCCCGCTCCAATCTTTTTGGCTCGCCCTTGAAAGTAAAAATTAATGAAAACGCTATCTCCGACTTTTACTTCGGTGCAGTAATTTGACAGCTCCAGTGTGCCCACTTTAGGACAAAATAAAAGTAGTGACTTGACAAAATAATCGTTCATTCAATTAACATTCAGTTAAAAATCGGTAAATATTAGATAAACTATTAAGAATATATATTATAATGCAATTAAAAATGAAAAGTGTTCTGTTATAGGTCTTATGCTTAAACCAGGTTTATAAAACCGCCAAATATTATGAATACACTGTGATAATGCCTACGTGCACATACTTTTTAGGGTTCCGTACCAAAATGGTAAAAAAGGAAAATAATGCCCGTGTTTAATATTAATTTAGGTATAAATGTCTCAATATACACATTTAAGGGTAATAGAATTAAAAATGAGAATTATTGAATAAAACTATCGTAGAAAAATCAGTTTTTTATTACCTTTATAAATTTCCCTATTCTAAAATGACGTTGATGAGCACAGTGCTCACATAACTATCACGCACGGCGCGGCGTCCGCGTCAGTAATACCACAGTACATATATAAGTTTTTCAAACAGTATAGGAGCTCCATAGAAACGGTCGAATTTGACGGCTGACGTCACTCTAAGAGCTCTAAGCAAAGTTCGCAGTACTTTAGTCGGGGTCTACGGATGTTTAAACTCATCTGAATTTTCATTATTTAAACTTCCTGCCGATGTTGAAAGGTAAAATGTTTTAAATAATCGAACCTGTAAAATGTATCATCGATTGTAATATCGTGAAAAAACCGACTTCAAAAAACCTACCTCTAAAAAGCAAGAAATAATATTCGTAATAATAAAAATACGTCAATTGAAGTCGGATGGGGCTGGAGTACAGATTCCTTTTTTTTATTTTAAAAGCCCCACCCGACTTCAATAGACGAACGACGTACTGCTTCCCGGAAACATCGTTCGCTTTAGTGTAAATACCTACTATTCGACGAGACGGCCGGAGAATGCCAACCCTAGCGATCCAACGGAGTGCAATGACAAAAGGGCCTAAGTGACTAACGTCACTTAGGCCCTTTTGTCATTGCACTCTTCTACTGTTTGAAAAACTTATATATGTACTGTGGTAATACTTTTAAAAACATGTCTTACATGTCATTATTGCTGCCAACAACTGCCGCTCCCCCCTCTAAACTCCATAACGACACTAAAGCCATCTCAATTTCACCCGATTTTGTATGGTGACGGTGGTGTGGTTATCAACGTGCGATATTTATATCATTTTACCAAGCCAAACCTCATGTCATAAACAGACTATGAAAATAATTTTGTCTTAATTTTTTTAAATATAAAGAGAAAGAGACATAAAGAGGTTATCTTTATTTATTTTGATAACGTAAAAGTGTAACTAAATAATGGAATTACTTTATAATATTTTTTATTTCCGACGTTTAGTACAATATTTTTCCACCACAGTTTTTTGAATTCCCAATATTTATGAATTTGTACTTGGTCTGTTTTTGACTTGAGCATATCTTCATACTCAAAATTAACATACACAAGTTGGTACCGTAAACTGGGGTGATTAGCAACTTGCGTGGTGAATAACAAACAGCTAAATTTTCGATAGAAAAAATATAAAATGAAAATGATCTTATTGAGCCTGTTCTTAGAACACTTTTCTACAAAACTAGGTCATTTTTATTTTATTTACTTATTTTTTTCTATCATAAATGTCGCCATTGTCATTCACCATCACCACGCATGTTGCTATCACCAGGCTAGGCGCACTCCGCGCTTTAGGTACGAAGCTACAAGTACCCGCCCCCGTACCGCCTAACTCAATCGCTTTGACTCTGGCTTTGGTTTATGACGTCAGTGCACAGTCCGTCCTTGTCATCGTGTTATGATATGAAAAGGACGGACAGAGCATTGCTATCGCTCTGGCTAAAGCTTTGAGTTAGGCGGTAGGGCCCCCGGCGGTCAGGTTCCGTCGGACTAATTTCAGAGGGCCGGCCGCCGCGTGCCGGCCGGGTCGCACGTTAGCAACATTAGTTCGATTTCGATACTCATTCACGCAACGCGTTCGCGTATTGTCGCGTCGTTCGTTTGCATGTTTAACCAAAATGAAGGCATATTGCATCGCAATGGGCTGCCTTAACAATAATAAAAAGGATCCGAACCTTACGTTTTTCACACTTCCAATCGACATCGAAAGGTAAGAAGAATGCTTGTCTAGTAATAGGTAGATTCACTAGAATAGAATATTATTATTATCTGTGATACAAACAAACCTAGTCAGTATTTAGTAGGTATTGTCCGTTTATTCTTAGATAGGTACCTACTTGTCTTATTTGCTAAACAATCTTCACCCAACTATTTATTGAAATAATAATTTACTAGGTACTTACTTACCTACTTACGAAATAATAAGCAAAGTTTTATTTTTAATGACAATTTAATTTCGTAAGAAATCATAATTTTTGATACCATGTACCTATTTTGTGCCTAGGTGTTGTATTGTATTGTATGTTGTGTTGTATTGTATGACAACATTGACAAATCTGTTTACTAAATAACTAAGTAAATAGGACAAACAGGTAAGGACAAACAACTAGTAGTAACGTATTGTATCTGTACTATAGTAATTTGTTCACATTAAAGTACACATTATAAACACAATATGTCCAACAGCCATTTTTGATGACCCCACTGCTGGGGCACAGGCCTTCCTTATGGGTGGTAAGGAGGATGGGCCATAACCCACCACGCGGGCGGATTGGAGTGTGTTAACGACTGCAAATGCAGCCGGGACCAACGGCTTAACGTGCCTTCCGAAGCACGGAGGAGCTCGAGATAATAAATTTTGGTCACCCATCCCATGACCGACCCTTGCGAACGTTGCTTAACTTCCGCAATCGCTGGGCCTAAACCACTGCGCTCCACCGAGCTCACAATGCTAACACAATAACTTGTAGGTATTCAGATTAATTATTATTTAAAAGAAGACAACCCTGAAATCGTTAGAAGAAATAAGAGCTACGTGATAGAAAGAGAGGCAACTTCTAGGTGAATATAACTGTAGGCAAGGGAGCGGTGTGCGACCTGAATTGCACTTTATTGCGTCTGGGATAGAGTCGCTATTTATTTAAATGACTTTACGGAGTGGATCTTCTGTACTTGTACTATTATGTATTCTGTGCTATCACCCCAATTTACCGGTATGTCAAATAATTTTTCAGTCATTTCCGAAAAAATATTTATTGATTATTTTATTTATATTATTTCCAAGTAGGTACCTGGGTGAATCTACGCTGTTTCTTACTTCCGGCGTCATTATCCTCACTCGAAAATGTTTAAAAATCCAAGTAAGAAACAGCGTAGATTCACCCACCTATCTCCAATACTTATTACAGAATAATATATTTTCAATATTATTATTAATTAGGCATTAAAAAAATCAGCCTATGTATCATTATATTCATAATATTTGACAATTATTTAAATAAAGCTAATAAATGTTGCATTTTGTTTTACTCTAATAATTAAACTAACTAAACTACTACTGCTAATTAATTAAACTAACGGCCAAAAAAATTATCACATCAAACCAATTGAACACGATTCAATCGGTTTTTGTTCACATCACTAGTAGACAGGTGGCAACATAATTTTAGTTCGAGCTGTCAAAACACTGCACCTGCATTAAAAGAGTCGGAGTATAGGTACCTCGTAGTACCTATATTACGAGTTTCGCCGTTCGCTTCGCTTCGCGAGAGAAGTCACACACAGTCAAGTCAAATCAAATGTCAATGGGTGCATTCTGCCAGACAAATCTTTGAGTCATCGATCGCCATAGAGTACATTTACCATGGAAAGATTAGTGAACATTAAAATTTACTCTATAGCGATCGGTGACTCAAAGATTTGTCTGGCAGAATGCGCCCAATGTCAATTTTACAAGTTTTTTTCTCAGAAGAATTTTCCGTTTCATAAGGCAAAGGAACATTTACACCGTACAGCCAAGACTTCAAAGTATTTTCATTCAAAAAAATATGACTTGTTATGAATTTTTTCAGTCTTCTTTCATAAAAGTCTTTTAAGGTGAGGGCACATTTGGTCATTTTGGTCAGTCAAATGATTTTCAACTAGGTACTCTATAATAAAATTGAAATGATAAATAATCAAAATTCATGTTATTTTGGCTAGGGGGTTGGTGAGCGAGCGTTTTCTGGGTTCCTACCCAGAAAACGCTTGCTCGCTCACGTTGCTTGAAATAGTGGGGTGAATGTTTAATGATTTCGTTGTTAATGATTTACCGAATTTATTACATACTTATCACATAACATTCTTACAGTTTTATACTAGATAAGACTAGATACCTTATACAGGGTGTTTGGTAATAGGCTTGTAAAGCCGAATATGGTAGATAGGGACCATCAAACTGAATAACTTTTACTTTAGGACCAATTCTGAAATCTCGAAAAAAAATCAGCTGTTTCATACAAAAATTAATAACGAAAATATCAAAATGTATAAAACAGCTGTTTTTTTCGCGATTTCAGAGTTGGCCCCATAGTAAAAGTTGTTCAGTTTGATGGTCCCTATCTACCATATTCGGCTTTACAAGGCTATTACCAAACACCCTGTATAAGAAGATTTCTTTTAAAGAAACCGTACTAAAAAAACATTGTATAAAAGTACAAAGCATATAAATTATTATCACCTAACTACAATAATTATCTAATGGTATTAAACCGTTTGCAAATAATAAGTAAAATATGGTAAATATAAAAAGAGGCTTTTCTGTTGTTATGAGTAATATCTTCGAACTTCAGATAGTATTGACTCGTATGAAGATTCATCTATAATAATAAATCTTTTAGCTCGTCTACTGAAGTAATAAATATCACCCGTGTAAATATCAAACCATAATGCGTGTATGTGCGAATCATGCTTTTCCAGCCGCCTCTTCAACATCCCGTAAGATGCTACATTTTGCAGTTGTTGAAGAGTGTTCACCTGGAACATAGTGCATAATGGTGAACATATTTGTGGTGTGGTGTGTCTTGATGCGTTATTATGACATCATCGGATGTGTATCCGAAATATGCATAATTGCATAACAGTCATTATCCTATTTTGAAAATCCATAACAAACTTGACATAACGTTAATTTTGCATAACAATAGGAATGTATAATTTAAAAATATTACCATAAATAGCGCCATAATTTTAAAATCCATTATTATAATAACTAACTTTAAAATTCATAACACGAGATGCCTTTAATAAAATTGAAATTAGAATTTATTCAAAAACAAAAAACTTACTTGAGACAACTTATCTTCAGTGCAGAATTGGTTCTCGGGATCAATATAGGCTACAAATTTTCGCTGAGGAGTCTCGGCAGTGAAAAGCATAGGCTTATCGAAGTCTCCATTCATCTCCAGGAACTTTTTCAACGAAGATTTCCCATGTGTGCATAACCATGACTTTAAAGGAGATATTCTTCTTTGCTCCTGAGAAATAAATAATTAAATATATACCTACCCACCTAGTTTACCGTCTCTACACTATAGCATTTTTGACCATGGCTAAATAAAAAAGAGGATCCGCAGACTACAGATTTTTACGGGCCGGTAGTACCGATAGTTTGGTTGGGCTATAAGTTATCAGCAAATTAAAAAGAGGTTTGCAGGGACTCTTTCGCTAAGGGACGGACGTTCTAGTAACTTACTACTATAATGCAAAAATCATTTGCTACTTACTATGCTCGATTCTTCTTTACTTTTAAGTGTATAAAGAAGATTCATTGCTTTGCAATCACTGTGGCCGCATACTATTATGTGTCTTATATCATTTATTACACACGCAAGTTCTAAGCCAGCAGGTTCACAACTGGTCATTTCATCCTTGAAAAACTGAGAATGAGGTAGGAGATTTCCTGCATTACGTACTGTAATCATAATAACATTGAGTTAGGTATTTACGTAAAAAAAACTAGGATATTGCATTCTTTATCAAAATAACGAGGCAAGGTGCCGCCAGTTCTAGATAACTTGTTGTTTAGCTATGAAATAAATAGGTACTTCTTAAATAAACACAGTTCATAATTTAAATACCTAGTATCAAGTTTCGAAAGAATATGGTTAGAGGGTAGATACTTATTAACTTAAAAACGAAGATGCAGGTTTGAGCTTTAGCAACATTATTATCTTAAAAAATATTTAAATTACAAACCAACAAACATATCTCCAACACTAGTTTCAGTAAACCTAGTCGGTATCATTCTACTATCCATGCATGTGTAGATAACAGCTTTTGGCTAAAATTTTTAAAACAAAAATTAATAAAAAGTGTCTGCTAAAACATAGATTGGGTTATTTTTGTCCCAATCATTTATTTATATTTTACTCGTCGTTCATCGATTCAAAAAATATACCTACATCGCGCGATGGATTATGAGCGTTCGGCAAATGCGGAGCGTTGCGCGGTTGCGCCGCCCCGTAGCAGTAGATAGTAATTTGATATTGAAAAAAAACCTACACTGCCAAAGAGTAAAGCTTACACTGCCGAGCACTCATACTCGCCGAGCGAGGTAGAGTCTGTTCGGAAAGAGAACCGTCGCGTCGTGGGCTTTGTGCTTGATCATTGTTTTTATCTTGACTTGATAGATATCAAGATATTATAGTCGCACTAAAACGTTACAGTGCCGTCAACATTTCAAAAATGGTAACCGAGTACGAAGCCCAAGACGGTTCTCTTTCCGAACAGACTCTATACAAGCGTTTAGAGTTTTGGATGATATTATGCTTCTAGGTGTTTTAATGCTTTTTGCGAGTTCCTTTTGGAGAGTTGGACATCAAAATTAAATTACTTGAGTCAGAAATATTGATACAAGTAAAGTAATGTATTTTTCTCATTTTTGATAAAATCATTACATAGAATCCGGGAGTACCTCCCGCATTCTTTATATTATATATATATAAATATATTTATATATTACTATGAATATATATAGTGTATGAAAATTCCGTACGGAAAAATCCCGCGTGTGTGTGTTAGGTCCATAGATTTGTATGGATTAGCTACGCGCTGCTTAAGCGACGGCGACTCCTACACGCATGTTTTTACTACTATGATCGATCAGTAATATCAGTATTTAATTAGGGGCATGTTTTATAAAAGAATGCTAAAACTATAATAAATTTATCATAGTTGTTATTGGGGTAGAATTACGTTTTTTATTTATTATGAAGAATAATTCTACCCCAATATACTACTACTATGGTGAATAGGCATTATTTCATGATATTTTATGAAATAGGCCCCTGATTAAATACTGATAGACCACAGTATTTACGTGGGTATAAATTTACCACATGAGTAAATAAACGCAGGCTGATTATTTTTTATATTATATTTATATATCTAAATTGAAACTATTTAGCGACCGGTTTCATTTGACATACATTGCTACTTTTCTTTGGTATGTTTTTTTTTTACCCCAAAAACTTCTTTTTGGGGCAAGCAATGTATCACATTCATCTGTCAAATGAGACCGGTCGCTAGGTGGTTTCTAATTAGATAATCAGCCCGCGGAAGTATTTACCATGCGTGTAGCCGTCACCGCATTCCAGTAGATTATTCACTGGGTCAATTATTCACTGGGTCACTGGTTATCAAAGAGTGGATTTTAACCAATAAGGTGTATTTGTATGGACGTTTTATCAGATAAGTGTGATCCTAGTGCATACATTTACTATGAAAACCGATGTCATCTGACGGCGTGTTAACGCGTGGCGTCAGACAAATGTACCTTTAAAAGTTAAATAATTTTATGGTAAATAAAATATTAGTCCATGGTTAAAATTTACTCTGTGGCGAACAATGACTTAACGATTGGTCTGCTGGAATGCGCCCACTTTTCTGTCAGTCAACTCTGAACAAAAAAACAGCTGTCAATTATTAATAACAGAAATATTTTTGCTTTATTTTCTTGCTATACGATATTGTAGGTCATTTCTTTACAAAAAATAGGTGAATGAGCGAGTGACCTGTTATGCAATAATACGCTGATCATTAATTAAACAGAAATAAAGAAAGGTCAGTGGTTTTTCTACTCACCGTTGGGTTATCTTTCACTTCCTGAAATTGTTTGACCATACTTGCGCGATCTAGTACGCGATATCTCATTATTCCTCTTAATATTCTTTCCATTTTTCATTTGTAACTATTCAATGCTTTAAATAATGTAAGTTAACTAACGACTGCAAACGAACCCACGGAGAAAAACAAGTCTACTTTAGGGCACTACTTTGAGTTTGACATTCATGACCTTCATAATAACTATACGAAGCTTATCGTGAATGTACAGGGCGCCGGCCGATGTGGGCATTAGGGTCATCATTCGCTTTTATTATGTATAAACAGTAATCTTAAGATAGTAGTTTTTATCTAATGTTTTTTCTTTTATTATAATAAATCTACACTTTACTATAGTTTAGTTTGTAATAATAAGGTAGTAGTAACGTTTACTACGTTTTACTCTTTGTAATAATTTAAAAAGATAGCAGTATATAAGTAATTTACGTTAAGCCGTAGGTTAACTTTCTGTAAACATTTTCAGATGAATTCTGAGAGAGTTATTGGTGATAGTGCCCAAAAGGATGCTGGGCCAGTTCCAACCACTTTGCCATTGAACCATCGCTTTGTGGAACCAGAAAAAGCAGTCAAGTCGATAACTGACATGGCAATTTGGGAGAAATCGGAGGCCTATATGGAATACACTGGTTTTATTGCTACACTCAATGAAGCTATCAAAGGCAAACCATTATCTGTTGATTGCAAAATATCTGAAAATGTTACCAAAATATCAAATATGCTTGAAAAAATTAATAAGATTATTGATGAGTTTCCTCCTATTGAACAGCCACAGAGATTTGGTAATGCGGCATTCAAAGACTGGCTCTTAGAACTGAAAAGAAATACAACCTTGCTATTGCAAGAAGCATTGGATCTTAAACTTCATTTAGCTATACCTGAAATCAAAATATATTTAGAGGAGAGCTTTGGAAATGCCACTAGAATTGATTATGGCACAGGTCATGAAATGTGTTTTGTCATGTTTTTATGTTGTCTTTACAAAATAGGAGCTTTACAGGCAGTAGATAATGTGGCCACTGTGTTTATAATATTTAATAAATACATAAATATAGCAAGGAAGTTACAAAAAACATACAACATGGAGCCTGCGGGCAGTCACGGTGTGTGGAGTTTAGATGATTATCAATTCATACCGTTCATTTGGGGCAGTTCTCAGCTTGTTGACCAGCCTAAAATTTCTCCACCGGCAAAGTTCCTCGAAGATGATATCATTGATAAATATGCAGATGAATATATGTTTTTGTCATGCATAAAATATATAAAAGAAGTCAAAACAGGTCCATTTGCAGAACATTCAAACCAGTTGTGGAGCATCAGTGCTGTAGGTTCATGGCAGAAAATTAATCAAGGTCTCATTAAGATGTATAAAAAAGAAGTACTGGACAAGTTCCCAGTAATTCAGCATGTTCTCTTTGGATCTCTCCTTCCTATACGCAGGTTCCCAATAAACCATTAGTTTTATTGTGTGTCCAAAACTGAATCTAGTGTGTAAATCAGTATTATATGTATGTGCAAATTGTTTTGTCAATATTAGGGGCCATCCATAAATTACGTCACACGAATTTCATAATTTTTGACCCTTGTGTCCTTGTTTCACACCATACATGTCCCTAGTGAAAATTACGACAATTGTAAAATTAACCGACATATGTCGACTTGGTGAAAGAGGGGGTCGCACAAATGTGACCAGGAGTCACATTTGTGCGACCCCCTCCTCCCTAGTGTGACGTCACATATTTTACATCTAGAAATTATTATTGAATTAAAACAGCAGTTCCGAAATTTGTTTTATTTCAATTTAAAAAAAAATGAAATGTGACGTCACTAAATTTAAGACTCCTCCCACCCCCTTGTCGCACAATGTCACACTTCGTCGACCCCCTCCCTCCCCCTTAACGTGTGACGTAATTTATGGATGGCCCCTTAGGAATGAAATTTTAATGTGATATTTATCTAGGTTATTTGAGAACTCTTTGCAAAACTATCAATTAATTACTCATACCATACTTTTTAATATTGCATAGTAATTATTTAAATGCTAAAGTAATGAATGGAAATCATTATGCAAATTTTAAAATAACGTCCTTAAGAGTAGATATAGTGGTGGTCAGATAATTTAAGGACACCAGTTGATTTCCATACCTACGAGGTAATTTTGAAGCCTTTGTTCTCCACCAAGGATTGACCTAGCTGTGATCTGACGATGATCATCCAGGGAGTGAATGGAGGAGATTCAGATCGCTATACACACCCAAGATCAACAAGAGATAAGAGGTTAAAAAGAAAACGTGATTTTAGCATCTAAATGTATGTAAATCCTGAAACTGAAAACTGTGATCCTTATATCTCTTAATATTTATCAGATCAGTTGGGTATGTATAGCAATCTAAATTTCCTCCATTCACTCCCTGGATAGCCATCATCAGATCCCAGCTAGGTCAATCCTTGGCGGAGAACCAAGGCTTAAGTGTTTGTATGAAATGGTCATTACTGTAGGTTTATTATATAAAATATTTTGTTCTCTGTTTGTTTGTTTGGGAGAATTAACATTTATTTGTCCAGTACTCAGTAATACAAATAAATGTTTCTTTAAAATGAAGTTATATTCTTATTTTTATATGTAAGCCTACAAAAGATTTTAAATGTTATATATACTCTGTCTCTTGGCGACGCATTTTACTTCCGGTCTATTCTACGATAAGGGAGTGCCCCCTACAACCCAAGTATCGTAAATCTACTCGTAAATTAATAAAAAAAGTCAGTTTTTAACTTGGATTAAAACAATTTTTTGTTTTATAACAAAGGTTTGGGTGAATAGAAACTATTTCAATACACAAAACAGTATTTAATACAGAGTCTGTTCTTCTTGTAAAATAAATACCATAATTTAATGAAGATACCTTACCTATGTCTAAAAATAAATAAATTTATCAACTAGATACAATTCAATAGATCTATCAGCAGATTCTTGTACAATCCGTTTTACCTATCGGATAGTACTCTGCACACGCGCAAGAGTTCTCATCAGAAGACAATAGAGTTCTGTGCTCATTTTTGGTGAGGACGTTGGGAGCTATGACCTCTTTTTTGCTGAACTGGTTTTTGTAGAGTGTGTAGAGCATCCCCGCGGAGAGCGCCCCGACAGCAGTCCCTTGTGCGATCACACGGAATTTCATCAAGAACACGCTGGTGCTCATCTGCCCACGGTTTTTGTACGAATATATGCCGTAGCCGACAGACGCTGCGAGACCGCCCAACCCTGCAAAAATAAGCATGTTTCAGGAGAATACTTACATAAGTAGTTACCTATTAAAACTTGTCCTAAACACTTGCGCAGACAAGGGATGTCCTCGGGGGAAAACGTTTTGTTATTCATGAAATAAACCGCTGCGCTTGGACCTTTGTACGTAGGTACTTATAATATTCTAAAGCGATCTATTTTTGCAGATCTAGACCAAGATAAGTAACCCGACTGTTCCTTATTTGCACAGGACTTAAAACTACAGACAAGTGTCACCCTGAGTGCATAATAAAAGGGACAACGGGTCATATACAGGGTTATTTGTGAAACACCAACAACCTCGCAGGAGTAGATTACTAAAACATTACATACAACAACATTTTGTTCTACGACTTTTCCGAAAACCGACAAAAAAATTCGACTCTCCAATGTCCCGAACAGCTGATCGAGTTTTGTATGAAAAGTCGACATTTTTTTTGTCTGCTTTCGGGAAAGTAATAGAACAAATATTGTTGTTTATGATGTTAGTAATCTACTCCTGCGAGGTTGTTGGTGTTTTACAAATAACCCTGTATAGTGTCTCAAGAGTCGTTATTTTTGCTGCACAGCTGCACGCGAATATATTGCGTGCAGCTGTGCAGCAAAAATAATGAATCGGAAATGCGACGGGCGGGCGACATGGTATGCAGAGTTCGATTCCCAGTTAGTTTAATATGAATACCTACCGTCACTGTCTTTTTAACCGACTTCAAAAAAGGAGGAGGTTCTCAGTTCGTCTGAATTTTTTTTTAAATGTTTGTTACCTACCTCATAACTTTTTCTAGTTAGTTATTTACTTTTTGCTAACAATGACCTAGGTACATTGCCTAGTTTTGATAATACAAATGTACATACGACGCATTTGTGTTCGACATTGTCAATCAAGGAAAAACACAATGAGCTCATAAAATTATTGTTACAGTTGCTGCATTACGTTGTGCATGCATGCATACTAGTGAAGACAATGACAACTTTTTCAACCGCTTCTGTTGTCGAGTGGGTTTGCCCACCCGTGTAAGGAGCAGGGGTCCCAGGTTCGATTTCCAAGGGGGGGGGGGGGTGGGGTTACTCCGTTTTGTTGGTGGTAGGGCTTATTATTTCAAGTTCGCCTGGCTAGCTGCCACCTATAAAAAATGTAGTGTTCCGGCAGTTAGAGGCAAGTAAGATAGCAGTTCCTCAATGGTGAGGATTCCGGGTGTAGTGCGCTTCCACCTTCGGCTTTATCGTCACTTAACATCAGGTGAGGTGAAAGCCAAGCACTATCCCGTTGTGCTTAAAAAAACTTACCGACAACCATGAAGGGAGATTCCTTAGATTTGCGGGCCAACTTCTCCGCGTGAGTCTCTTCATGATAATCGAAGTCCGGTTTCTGTTCCATCTCTGTGACACGAGTACACGACACGATTATTATAAGTAACTTCATTTATAGTAAAGTGTACCTACCTAATTGTTTTAATTTGACGCCAGTCATTGGCACAATATCTACACAGTCGAAACTTTGCTACGAGTTTCGTCCATGGCTACGAGTATATGGAAGGTAAACATTGATGGATGGCTAATTAATAAATTACTCATTTTGATGAGTATTGATCATACTTATTGATGAGTAATCCATACCACATGATAATAATAATTAGTATAAACGAGAGTACCTACCTAATAATAAGAAGACATTATATAGCGATACACCCAGAAGGTAGCGAATGCTGATGGATACATTTTTATTTATTTCTTATCCTCGAAAATAGAGCGTTCATGATCACGCACTGAGATCGCGTGGTCTTTATCCACTTTATAATACGCCATTGCTATCAAAATATTTAGGTACCTTTTCTATTTTCGGACGGTCAAGGTTGCGAGGAACGTCGGTATAAGTAGGTAATAAAAAAACACAGATTTTTAAATTACTTAACTCTTTAACATTTTTAAAAACAATAATCACTGTGCCTACCGTAAGATCACAAAATGTGTATTTCTCCTCACACTGACTGTCGATATCCTCTGAATATTTCGAAGTAGCTAATAAATTCCACATTATACAGGTGCCTATACACTGACTGCTCGATATCACACCGATAGATAACGTATCAAACTTGTTAATGTTTACTCACCCAATATTTGAGTTTAGGCTGCGTCAATGGATAGATACTACAACGTCTTAGGACCTTCAAAGAACAACTGATTGTATGGTGCTAGCTTGTCACGCTGACGGACGCTATCGCAAGTTTAAATCATGATGTCAGCACTTGTAATATTACCACGCGCGTCGCTCGTACCGTGTGCCTGCCTACTGCCAGCTACATAGTAACGAGTGCACTGGCTGTCTATAAGGAAAATTTTAACAAATTATTAACACGACGACGTCATTCCCTATTAAATTAACTATGCCATAAATTTGTTAAATTGACAGTCGAGAATTTGCTATCGTGAGTTCTGAAAGTAAGGTTAGTAGATACTCACTTTTACTAGGAAGAAATTTACCTAATTATTGCTTAAAGTTGCGCAATGGTAATTTCATTAGGAAGTAATATTTAATTAATAACTTTAGGAATAATAATAATTTATTAACAATAAGCATAGACAAAGGAAATCTCCTTGGTCTATGCAATAAGTAATATAATGTCATTTTGAACAAGGATCGAACTCCTAATAGCAATTGGCAAGGCATAAGTGACTCGCAAAATCACTTAGGCCTCTTAAATACAAACAAAATAAACTTAATTACAAATTAGGTAATAAAAATAAACTGCGACGGTTTAAGATAGTTCACGCAACAGGTAACATAAATAATGTTAATAATAGGTAAGTACTTAGGCACTCGCCTGTGGAGCTCGGTGGCGCAGTGACTTAGCGCCTGGCCCAGCGATTGCGGAAGTTAAGCAACGTTCGCAAGGGTCGGTCATGGGATGGGTGACCAAAAATTTATTATCTCGAGCTCCTCCGTGCTTCGGAAGGCACGTTAAGCCGTTGGTCCCGGCTGCATTTGCAGTCGTTAACACCCACCAATCCGCATTGGGCCCGCGTGGTGGGTTATGGCCCATCCTCCTTACCACCCATAAGGAAGGCCTGTGCCCCAGCAGTGGGGACATCAAAAATGGCTGATGGACTTAGGCACTTCTCAATTTTATAAGCAGGGTACTTAAATAAAACGAATGCAATTATGAAACATAAATTATATTACATATTTTGAGTACTTAGGTAATAAAAATTAAGACATTATTCGTAACTTAGGTTTTGTGATCGCATAGGTACGTTCCTCATGTCATGTCATGATGCTTATCTATTTCTAAAATACAATTCACTATTTTGAAAAAAGAAATATACTTTTGTGACTACTTCCGCAAACAATATAATGCAAGATGCACCGCCCGCCCGCCCCCTAAAATATGCACATGCACACCACAAAATATCTTGCATATTATTTCTTATATTTCTTTTTTCAAAATGGTTTGGGACTTCCGCCAAGTGACGCCTGATTCAATCAAATAAGTCACTTTTTGCCAAATTACCTAAGTATTACAAACTTTCATATAACTCATTACCTACTTTAAATTTCTTGACCACGCACGCACGCCAACATAAAATACAGAAATTATTAATAACAATGCAACTTTTTTTGTCTCACGTAAAGTCTGGTCAACGAAAGATGAGACTAAAATGGCGGCGCCACTTTCCCTGTTAAATTAACGTTTAGAGGTGAAGTTATTGAAAACTGAACCTTAAAATAAGCCGCAAAATTAGTTCCATTTCCAACCGAGTTGACCAAACTCTATCGTTTTCCATAATTTGCTTATTACATTAATAGTTGTTCTATATCACGAAGTCAGTTTTGCCATGAATGTGTGCACATTATTTAGTGTGCGGTGTGCGCGATACGACGAGGTCGACGAGAGAGCGTGCAGACGCACACTAAAACCAATGTGAACACACTAAAACACCTAACAACATACATAGAAAAACGGTCTTCGTGAGATAGAACAACTATACCAGCAGCAGAATAAAATGAAGTATTACCAAAAGGCTATTCCGGTTCCACACAAGACAAATTAACCGGTGCGGTCGGTCGGTAGTACCTCCACCATTCTTATTGTATTCTTATTATTTGCTGCCATGTTATTTTGCTTTATAACACCTCTTTTTGGGCAAAAAAAATTAAGTGACATATTCATCTCGGTGTCATCAATTAATAACACCCGAGCGAGATAAATAAATATACAAAACTACATTTTAAAATAACGAGGAAATTTTTAAAAATTAATAAGATAACTGAAAATAAATTTATCTCCTAATTCTTGTAACATACAGGAAAATCATTACTGAAACTGATAAAGGCCGTGTCTACAACAAAGTTCTTATCAAATGATAAAACAATTTAAATACCAATATATTGGTAGATACTTTTTATCTTTTGTTTTTAGCAGTCTTTCTCAAAGTGGACACTAACGCCCCCACCCAGCCACGGGGGCTAATTGTTTAATTTCAAAATCTATTGCAATCACTTTCATTTGACAGATGGATGTGACACATTGCTGCATTTCTTTGGCAAGTTTTTATTTATGCCAAAAAAAGCATCAATGTGTTACATATTGAAAGGCCCAGACAAAGTGATTTTAAGAGATAAAGTGTTTGGTGGTCATATCTTACTAGGAGGCAGAAGTAGGATATACTACGTTATAAATAAGAAAACGTAAAATATGACGAAAAAATTTGTACGAAAATTTTATTTCTTTGTAATGTGTATCAGTGGCGAAGGGTCCATACAAGCCGTTCCCATCGGCTTACCTTAGATCACTCGGTGCGCTATCTTGTCATAACCTTCGGTCGTGCGTAATATTATTGGGCGGAAGTAATACGCAGATAGCTCCTTGATAAAGAATGTTAATAAAATTAAAGGATTTTTTTTTAAATAATGATTTTATTGGTAGCGATATGAATTTTACATTGATCTAATCAAAATTTATTTCTGAGGTCGTAGGCATCATAAGCGTCGCAAAATTATTGATCAGTCAACAGTATAATCTTGTTCGTAGGTATAATCAGTAACACAGAACTAAGTAGGTACAACTAGGCGCGGATCTATGGGGGGGGCGGAGGGGGCCTTCGCCTCCTCCCCCCAAGCGACCTTAAAAAAGTGTTAATAACACACAGTCCATACAGGTCCCAGATGCAAAAAAAGTGTTTTGTAACATCGCGTTATTCGACCAATGAATACTACAGATAAGTACTATAACAGTTTGTATCCATATTCCAACTATAGCTAAGCTCTTTGAAGCGACGCGAGGTGCTATTGAACTTTCAGTAAGTTTAAATTGGATTTATATTAGGAATCTACGAGTAAATAAATTAAAAATATAATATAATAATAATAAATAAGGTTCTTTATTTTAAATATTTTTTTTATTTCTATTTAATTAAAAAACGCGAAATTTAAAGGCGCCATGAGTCTTGCATTTAAGGAAATAATTCGTTCCTCGTTTTTATTAATATATCTACTAAACAATCTTAATTCTAATAAGTGAAAAAAATAATAATAATAATAAGGATACTTGATAATAATATTTGGTCGCCAATACGTTATCCAAAACTGTTGTTTACAAATTTACAACCAAAACTTCTGAGGAGTTAGTATTACGCTATACATACATACATACATACATTTTTTACAGCTTGCTTCTAGAATCACAAGTTCGGAAACGCTAGTCTAATGAATTCGATAGCAGCCCACGTCCGTAAAGATGGGTACACACTATGTTCGCGAACATTTTGCGATCCACGAACCTACAAAACGTTAGGGTGTACCCATTTACATAGGTTCGCGAACCTCCGCGCTCTGCGGACCTGCAACAATGCGCCATAGTGTGTGTGAACTCAGTGCGCGCTCCGCATTTTGCGATCCGATACGAACGAATACAAAGGAGCAAATAGAAGTTAGATAGATTAGAAGAATAGCGTCCACATTGGGCTTCGCGAACCTGAACATAGGTTTGCGAATCTAAGTGGGTACCCACCTTTACAATACGCAAGCTAGGCTCGCGCTCGTCATTCACTTACGATGAACAAGCTCGTACGCGAGCACCAGTGTGTACGCACCGTAACAGAGCATTTTGGCAAGTTGTGCTTAGCACTTACAAATGTATAAATTAGCTAAACCGTACGACACCCGTTAAGCTTAAGCCTCATTGGTACTGGCTGGGGGCCGACGAGGACACCTTTTCTAGTTTCTCGAAGTGTTTCCTGGCGTTCCTGATGTTGATCAGCGTGGCCTCGGACGGTATCTTGGGGTCCGACATCTCGACCATCACGTACGTGTTGCTCGTGAACCCGTCTATGAACGCTGCGAACACGCTGTTGCGAACCTGCGAAAATTAGATTTTTATTAAAAAACGTGCCAGAGGCCCTATTATACTATTTCTAGGCAGTTTTCTGACTGGCTAACAAAACAATCTATTTTGAAAAAAGAAATATATGTAGCTTACTTCCGCAAACAAAATATGCAAGATGCACCGCCCGCCCGCCCGCAAAAATATGCAGCACACCACAAAATATAAGTGCACAATACCTGCATTTAGCAAGACAGCAACACACCTTGCACCTTCACCAATTAGGCTACTCTACACGTGTTTCGCCCCAACCCGGAGCATCCTCAGGAGTTAGATCGTGCGTAAACCAACACCGAATGAGCAACTACGCCCTCCGACACCGTATTTATTGTCACTTCCTCCCCACTGCGCATCGAGTGTTTGACAGTGACAACGTTTGAAGAATGTTGCCAGTTTCAAATAAAAAAGAAAAAAGAAAGAAAACATGTTTTTTAATTTAAATTACCTACAAATAAATTGATATACATTAAATAATGTGTTTTATTAATAAGATACTTATTTTTAAGAATTATTATTATTTGAGAAAATACGCAGCAATGGCGAGGAAGAGACCTACGTATATTTATTTTATTTTACCTACGTAATCAGATAAAATATCAAAACTCTTAAAAAATAACGACGTTCACGTGGCTTTTCGTACTACTAATACCGTCCGGCGTGCCATTTGCAATGGCAAGGAAAAAACGGAGGTTGGCAGGAAGTCGGGGATATATAAGTTAACATGTAACCAATGTAATTCAGTATACGTTGGTCAAACTGGCCGTAGTTTTGATATACGTTATAAAGAACATATTTCCGCCTATAGGAATGGCCGACCGGAACGATCTCATTTCGCGGAACATTTATTAAATACCGGACATCAATTATCTGATGGCCATTCCTATGAGGTTTTACATACTTGTAGTAAAGGTCTACGACTGAACGTGTTGGAAAACCTAGAAATTATCAAACACAATGTTGATGGAACCATACTTAACAATCAACTTGACGTCTCTTCCTCGCCATTGCTGCGTATTTTCTCAAATAATAATAATTCTTAAAAATAAGTATCTTATTAATAAAACACATTATTTAATGTATATCAATTTATTTGTAGGTAATTTAAATTAAAAAACATGTTTTCTTTCTTTTTTCTTTTTTATTTGAAACTGGCAACATTCTTCAAACGTTGTCACTGTCAAACACTCGATGCGCAGTGGGGAGGAAGTGACAATAAATACGGTGTCGGAGGGCGTAGTTGCTCATTCGGTGTTGGTTTACGCACGATCTAACTCCTGAGGATGCTCCGGGTTGGGGCGAAACACGTGTAGAGTAGCCTAATTGGTGAAGGTGCAAGGTGTGTTGCTGTCTTGCTAAATGCAGGTATTGTGCACTTATATTTTGTGGTGTGCTGCATATTTTTGCGGGCGGGCGGGCGGTGCATCTTGCATATTTTGTTTGCGGAAGTAAGCTACATATATTTCTTTTTTCAAAATGGTTTGGGACTTCCGCCAAGTGACGCCTGATTCAATCAAATAAAACAATCTATCTCTTTTATTTGCTACTAGCGACCCGCCCGCGCTTCGCTTCGGTGTAGTGTGGAATTTGACACCATGTTATACCTACATATAAACCTTCCTCTCGAATCACTCTATTAAAAAAACCACATCAAAGTCAGTTGCGTAGTTTTATAGATATAAGCATACATAGCAACAGACAGACAGCGGGAAGCGACTTTGATTTATACTACTTATGTAGGGAAGTGTCAGAGGCCGGACCTTTTCTTTCCAGGCAACTTTCTGACTGGCTAACAATCTATCTCTTTTATTTGCTATACAACGAGAAAGAGATGACACTACAGCAATTTATAAAAGTGGCAGGTTTTAAGAGCCATCTATGTTATGCCCATCTACAAAACTAATTCTATTTGTTTGAAAGGCGTAGAAATGTATTATATAACTGTTGAGCAATGGTATTGAATGATAAATTTGTATGTTTACATGCTTCAATTTAACGAAAAATTTTTTGGCCTTTCCATAGTAAGCCGGTCAGCTGACCAATTAGGATGAGATTATGTTTTTTTTTCCACTTTTCAACCTATGTTCCTTGGAGAAAGCTGTTCAGTTTAAGCAACACTATCGCCTGTTTCAGTATCTTTACATAATAGGCTAGTTGACAAAATTTCAATAACTGCTTAATATTTTAGCTTATTAGGCATTTTATCGAAAAAAAAGGTTTATTTATTTTAAATCGAGCGTTTACATTATAAATTTCGCGTTTTAAAAAACCAATTTTAATTTGGTTCCAAAACGCACAAGACTGTCATGGCGTCTTGAATGACGTCACGCCGTGCGAAACAAACCAAAGAGCGATCGTGTCTTCGTACGTTATAGCTAGTTTTTATCGTTTAAAAATGAATTTCTCATATTATAAGTACTGTATAGTGCCCCAGTGTGATAGCACGACTATAAAAACGCCAAACCAGTTATTTATATATGTTCCAAACAATGGAGAAATACGGAAAAAGTGGCTAAAACTTGCGTTCGGTTGTGGTTAGGTTGCACTCGGAGTGTAGGTTTGGAACGCGCCTCCGGTAGTGATACTCGAAACGTCAAAGACAAGATTGGAGTTTCGCACGGCGTGACGTAACGCTTTCTGATTGGTGTTCACTGTCACGTGACTAAAGGTTTCATTTTACGAAATTTATTATTTAAAAATATTATTAACGCTTTTAATAATTAAAATTGTTTGTTATTTTCTCCATAATATAATCAATCATTATAAACCCCTATCCATTATATTTATTCTTAATGGAAACAAGCCTATTTGGTTCCATCCACCTTACATAAAAAAGGTACGTACCTCCATGCTCTGGAACTGCGCGGCGAGCTTGGAGCAGGAGAGCTTGAACTGCTTGACGATGTTAGAGACCTTCTCGAAGCGGTGCGCGTCGCGGTGCGGCCGCCGCTGGCAGTGCGACACCACCAGGAACGTCGCGCGCTCGAACAGGAGCACCTGCCGATGTCCACATTAACACTTAGGCCCGTTAATAAACCGCTCTCAACGTTAGAGCTGTCTTGAGATCATACTTGCGTTGCGATGCTCTTCTTATAAGAACAGCGTCGAGTATGATTTTATTTTTATTTATTTATTTTTGAAGGAAAACCAACAGCACATGAGACATTATTAATGTTAAAAATAAGTAGTGGACTGCCAATTACAGGTCTTCACATTTAGAAATCAAGTAGGATTAGTTCCTACGTGTGGACACAATGCACTCGGTACTCATAATGTAAACATTCAGAAGAGACATATAAGAAATGATTGCTGAATTGCTAATGCTAAGCGTAGAATAATAATTAATATGCTTTGTAATATAATAATTTTCTAAGTATCTGAAAAGAAATCCTTGCCGTTGCTGTACTAGAACAAAATATGTCAAAGTCATTTGATTTACAAAAGTTATTTAGACTTTTCTACTTGCTCGCCATAGAAAGGTATTTCTACGATAATTTAATGAAACAAAAGGTATGTGAATCGGAGTGAAATGTCTTAATGTTCGTGATGGAATATTGAAGTTAATAATGATCTCAAGATAGCTCTAACGTTGAGAGCGCCTTTACTCATTTGTGGGCGCAGCATCGGTTCGACATCAGCATGCTCGGTATACGCGGTACTGAAAACATACCGAAAGCTTTTGTCGTTTGTCGGCGCAGCAGCGGCGCGCGCGACACAGCAAGCATGGCGTACCGCACCGACAAATGAGTATGGTAAAGCTCTATTGAAATATAGGCGTTCTTATTCCTTAAGCTTTCTATATGCTTTCGGCAGCGCGTATACCGAGCATGTTGATGTCATACTGCTTCTACGGCGATAAATGATTGTTTGTTATTTATTTATTTATTATTTATTATTGAGGCATACCAGCAGCGATATGCATTAAATAAACACACTTTTGACTAGTTGATCTATTTATACTAAGAGAAACCTATTAAAGACTTACTTTTAGACCTAATTATACTAATTATGTATGCTTTAAAAACATGCTGTTGATTTTTCCAAAATAAATATCAACAACATCACATAGGTATACTGCTCTGTTTCCAAAGATAGTAGCCAAGTACATGTGTTAAGGGAATCAGGAGCAATGACAACTAGTACAACTACACAAATTAACTATTGAACATTACGAAATACCCAAATAAAATAAAATATTTGATAACATACCTCATCAGCATCTACAATAGCTGCAAACTGTTTTAGAGATGATTCTAGAGCCTTAACATTAGGTATTAACTTATACACTATACTGGACCATGCCCTGGAAATAAAAATGTTCATACTTAAAAAGTTTATTTCATAATTTGTGTGAATAATGTAATTTATATTATGATGCCTTTTGTTTATGAAATTTACGAATATTTTAAACAAAAAGAAACATAAACGTTCAACATGTTCAGAGTATTTTTTTTAAACTGAATTGAGTTACAACAACGCTACAAGGTTTACAAGTAAAAGCTTTGTTTATTACAACAGTCAGCAAACTAAAATCTATGGATCAGGTATTCATACTGTAAAGAACGCTAATGTCTGTCACCGGGCACTTGGCTGGCCCGACTAATTGCTTTAGCCCTGTGGTGCTATTTTTTAAGCAATATTTGTTTGCAACTACACTTCCCATAGATTTTAGTTCACTGTCAACAATCAAGAAAGATAAGCTTCATATTTTGTTATCAATTAGTTGGTTTATCATTTATAATATTACTTATTTAGTTTATCAACATACAGTGTTTCTTGTTTTGGTTTAGAAACAAAAGATTAAAGGTGTATTGTGGTGTCAAGGAAAACGGAGATGAGTTATTAAATTGTATATTATATAATCAATGATTCATCTCTTTATTAACTTTTTTTACTTATCTCCTTTTTCCTTAACACCACAATGAAAGAGTACTAAAGATGTTTATTCATAGGCATATAATAAGTAATAATGTGAACTTACTTGTATAAAGTTTCATCCCATATACTTGTTCTAAAACAAGTGCATTCCAAGGGCTTAGAAAGTCTTTTAAGATCTTCCTCCCTCTCTCTGAATATGTCGTCCCTCTGCTCCTCTGATACTAAGTCCATTTTATGCACTAGACAGAATATCCTTGCTTCTGGAGAATTCTGAGAAGAAACATTGAGCTTTGTATGTAAACCAACAAGATTCCTATCAGAACTTAAATGTTTTAGTAACACACTTATATCTATTTATATTTACATTCTTATTTCATAGATACAATTTTAGTTATTATTTAAATTTTCATATAGTTTTAGCTATAATATAAAATCTCTTGTAATTCATTACACAGTCCAAGGGTAATTAATTATAAAAACTTGTATAGTATTATTGCTTGATTATTTACCTGCAATATCGCCTCTAAGCATGACTGATAATAATGCATATCTTTCTCCATTTCTCTACTTTCTACATCAAATACATATATTAACACTTCTACATTTCGGAAGATATTGTCTCTCTGTGACGCAAAGTAGTTCTCCATGAACGCTTCTTGCCCTCCACAATCCCACAAATTCAAAACAAGGTTCCCAAGGAAACGTACATGTGAATGTTCTACATCAACTGAAATAGGTTACAATAGTTTATAGTACCATCCATTATCATTTATCAAAGGAAAATATTTTTATTTTATTTGTAGTTACTCACTTGTAGCTCCTAGGCGTCGCGTGTCCCTCGCAATGTAGTTTGCAAAAATTATGGACCTCATGCTGGTTTTCCCTGAACCACTTTTCCCCATCAACAAAACCTGATAAAGATGGAAATTTCCACTCATTTGAAAACATTTCATTAAAATGTTGATAGTAATTTATTTCTAGATAAAAGGCCTCAGCATGAAAAAGTTATCAATATACACACCTTCTTCTTCATGTTGACAAAGTTGTACACTGGGTCAAGGGTTTCAAAACTACTCAAATCTAATACTCGATTTCCCCGTCCCCCTAAAAATGAAACTGCAGTAAGTATCCTGTTGTTACTTATTAGAGATAACTTTATTACACTTTACAAAACTGTTATTAGAAATCAAAATTTGGAGAAAATGTAGGCGTATTTTCTTTGTATTACGATTTACAACACTCGACTCAACTCAACTCGACACCTACTGACAGTGACAGTGACAGCCTGACAGCTTGTTTGATTTTTTAGGATAACGAAACCGTAAAGGACCCCCTAAACGATCAAAACTGCTTGTCAATCATTTTGCATTTACTATTTGGGGGCGTGGCCTGCTACTTTTGATTGGCCACGGTAATATATCTATTCTGTGGTGCTTGTCAGTTTTGATCGTTTATGGCCTGCGAAAGCAAGTCGGATCGCACCAGCAATACTGTAATTTACAGTATCTTGGTACGATGAGCTAGCTAGATCCTGGCCCTCGGGACTTCGTGGAGGAGTTAGTCCGGCCCCTATGCAAAAAAAGTTTGGAGACCCATGGTTTATGGGGTGCTTAATGAACCCCCTAAATGATCAAAACTGCTTGTCAATGATTTACATTGCATCGGCTTGTCAATCACATTTTGATCGTAGGAGCGATGCTCAACTTGCCAAGCACCACAGAATAGATGGATTAGTTACCGTGGCCAATCAAAAGTAGTAGGCCACGCCCCCAAATAGGAAATACAAAATGACTGACAAGCAGTTTTGATCGTTTAGGGGTGCATTAGGTCATAGAGGTTTGCAGGCCCCTGTTATATATAATGGACACATGGACACATTATATGCGTATAGGGGGTCCATTATACGCATATAATGGACCCCCTAAACGACCATAATTGCTTGTAAATGCAATGTAAATTATTGACAAGCAGTTTTGATCGTTTAGGGGGTCCATTATTATCGTCTGTGGTTTGTCAATCAATGGTGCATTCCACCAGACAAATCTCTGAGTCATCAACCAGCAAACTATACATAACCACCTGTGACAATTGACATAACCATGGAGAGGAGGGCATGTCCGAAATAAGCTGTACATTTGTGAAGTAGACTTTAATTTTTTTCACGCAACCGAAAATTTTGAAACTTTTTTCTTTTACTAAGAGAGTTTATTTCTACCTATAAAAATATTCAGCCAATGAGCGGTTTTCAAAAGGCAGTTTAAGAAAAAAAAGTAGTACAGGGAGCAGCACATCAGACTATACATGTTGACCTTGAGACCGCCTTTATGACGTACGTATTAAGAGCTGTTTTCGTAGTTCAACTGTTTAACCTAGCGTGCTGTCGTGCGTACCTAAAAAGACGGCTAGATGTCGTTTTTCAACTCAGTACGTAACTTTTTAAAAAGCAAAGGATGAGAGGAGTCGATGCCAATTTGCATTGCAGCATGGAATTCGTTTTTATAGTCTAGTCTGCCATGTTCTTAGTGTGTGTGCCGGTTATCCGATGCTTTAGAAATAGCCACATAAGAAATACTTATACCTACTTAATGTTAAATCTGTTTCTCATTTTTATGTAAACTTCATGTTTTTATGAGAAATAAATTCTTTGAACTTAATTTTAATGGCAATCTACTCCTCTTCAGGGAGTAATATTAAAAAAAAACTACGTAGTTGAATAGCGCCATCTATTTACATAAAAATAAACTAAAATTCTCAGCTGTAAATGATTGACAAGCAATTTTGATCGTTTTGGGGGTCCATTAGATTTTTTCCGGACATTTCCCATTAGTTTAAATGTTTAATTATTATTATTACTTTCAATGGTTATATGTACTGTACTCTGTGGCGAATGTGGCGATCTATGACTTAGCGATTAGTGTGTTGGAATGCACCCAATGTCAAAACTCAAAATAAAATCAAAACTCACGCAAAAAGTAAACCAAACCATGTTTTTAAAGAATATTGTTATCATGTGCGGTTTGTGACTATTGATTACTGTCTAAAATTTTAAGCGTAGTCACTAATATGGCTCGCCACCGTAATGTAAGAAACAGGAGCTATTCTGACGATTTTGATTACGACGATGTGTATGGGCATTCAGTGGAAGAAGACAGCTGTCTATCGCCAAGCGACACTGCACAATTTATGTACGATCGTTCTCGAAATCAACAAGCTATATCAAACTTTATAGACAAACATGATGATATTCAAGAAGAAGACGAGATAGACGATAGCGCACATCCGCCCCTTGAAAGGCGCGAGTCAGTTGATCTTCGAAGTCTCAAGCTAAGCGAGGATGACGAGGCTCGCCTAATGTCCTGCTTGGACGAACTACGGAACGTTTTAGGTGACAGTATATCTGATAATATTCTCATACAGTCTGTTCTGAGCAATAAATTTGATTTCGATAAAGCCTTGGATGACATTCTCAACAACAAAAAGAAAGATGTAAATGAAAAGTCAAAAAATGAACCTGCGAAACAACCACCAATTGTTCGTATTGTTCCGAGTATAGAGCCAGTATCTGCTAGTAAAACACCAAAAGTTATAGCTACTTATCTTGAACCAAAAAGTTCAGGAATTGTAAAAGGATTTAATGTGAACCGAAGCGATAGCTCTGGTAGTTTCTCCCAAACACCTAGAGATCAATCTCCGGCAGCCGAAAGAGCTTCCACTCCTAAAATAGAAGATGAAACGAAAGCAACACCTAAAGTAAAAGAAAATAAACTGGATCCCAAGAAACAATACTCCAATGAAAGAGGGTCTGATAAAGATCATCTGTACATAGTTGTTGTAGGTCATGTCGATGCTGGAAAATCCACATTAATGGGCCGGTTACTCTGTGACCTTGGTGAAGTGAGTCAAAGAACGCTGCACAAGTATGAACAGGAAAGCAAGAAGATAGGCAAACAAAGCTTCATGTATGCTTGGGTTTTAGATGAAACAGGGGAAGAGAGAGTGAGAGGCATCACAATGGATGTGGGAAGAGCACAGTTTGAAACCAAAACCAAAAAAGTTATAATCCTCGATGCACCCGGGCATGCAGATTTCATTCCAAACATGATAACAGGAGCTGGTCAGGCTGATGTAGCTTTATTAGTAGTAGATGCTACAAGAGGAGAATTTGAGTCAGGATTTGAGCTTGGTGGGCAAACTCGGGAGCATGCGTTACTTGTCAGATCTCTAGGTGTCAACCAGTTGGCAGTTGCAATAAACAAATTAGACACAACTAATTGGTCTCAAGAAAGGTTTGATGAAATATCAAAAAAGTTGAAATTTTTTTTGAAGCAAGCTGGCTTTAAGGACTCTGATGTCACCTACGTACCTTGCTCTGGCCTTACTGGTGAGAATCTTGTGAAGCCCCCTAATGAACTTGAACTGCTTAAGTGGTATAATGGTCCCTGCCTCTTAGATGTTATTGACAAGTTTAATGTACCAGAGAGACCAATTTCCAAACCCTTGAGAATGTCTATAAATGATGTATTTAAAGGAACAGGTTCTGGATTTTGTGTAGCTGGACGAATTGAAAATGGTGTACTTAACAAGGGTGATAAAGTCTTACTATGCCCTACTAAAGAATTGGCAGAAGTAAGGAATGTTAGCATCAATGACATGACACATAATGTAGCCTTCGCCGGAGACCAAGTCAGTGTGACTTTGTCTGGAATTGACATGCAGAATGTGTCTATCGGTTTCATACTAAGCGATCCCATTCAACAAGTGCCAGTCACTACAAGATTTGAAGCTAGACTGGTTGTATTTAATGTTAAGGTCCCGATTACAAAGGGTTTTTCTGTTCTTATTCATCATCAATCACTGGTGGAATCTGCTAACATTGTTAAGTTGAAGTCTTTGTTAAATAAAAGCACAGGAGAAGTTCTGAAGAAGAAACCCAGGTGCTTAGGCAACAATTCAGTGGCTGTTGTAGAGATTGAAACGAGCAAACCAGTTTGTGTAGAGCGCTACAAAGATGTGAAAGAGCTTGGACGAGTAATGCTGCGTGTGGCAGGTGTCACAATAGCTGCAGGTCTCATCACAGATATTTACAACTCTTGATTGATTTGAAATATGTAATAAACACACCAACAGAATCATCTATCCTGTAGCTCTATCATGAGTTGATGCAAACTGTTTTCGCTACCGTAAACTATAGCATATACTGCTCACAGTAAATGTGAGTGAAAGAGAAAATTATAGTGTACGGCAGCGAAAACAGTTTATATTAACTCATGGTAGAGCCCACTGATACATTGCCTTTTAACATGTTTTTTAATATAAGTGTACAAAGTGTACAGTATTCATTTATTGTTAATGTGTAAGTACACATGATCATAAAATAATATACAATGAAATTCAATCTTAATATTTTAATTCAAGCATGCTATGTAGCATTTATTTTTTCTACAATAAATGCTGGTGTGTTTAATTTATGTAGACATCATGAGGGCTTACGCAGATAACTGACTTTTTGTTCCATCGAGTCCGTGTGATCTTTATGAATTCTATGCTTAGGACCATTTAACCAATGGAGAATTTTTCTGCCACTTTTAGCACAGAATAGATAATAGTACTAGCGTAGCGTAGCTTTTAGTGGGAGGCAAACACATACAAACACGTACAGCACACTACGAAAAGGTAGTGTGCTGTGCAGGTAGCTCTGTACTGTACTCAAAGTACTTGTTGTATGGTCTGTGACTGTATTGTACTATGTGACAGCTGCCTCCCTACTACTGCATTTTCTGTCGTTAACTTGTCGTAATGGCTTTTATTTTATTTCGAGACATACATGAAAATACTGATATAGTGACATATGTTAGGAAACACCATGTTCTCGTAAATTTAATGTGAGTTGGCAGATCGCATTTTACAAGATTAAACAGCACAATACAATATACAATTTTTTCGGGACAGCATTCAGACATTAATGCGACACGAAGCGATACAGAATGGCAATGGCCGACCGCGCTGAAGTAGTTTTATATTCGTACATGGCAATAATGGCCAACGAATTTGGCAGAGGGGGTTGCCCGCCTTTTCCGTATGGTTAAATGCTCTAAGGTTCAGAGTGTAAAGTTAGGGCTATAATGAGCATTATTCTTTCCATATAAAAGCGCAAAAGAGTTCAACCTTATTCTCCAAGTAATAAATATCGCGCGGTGACTCGATCAGACAAGACGAAGTGGGATGTACAATTTTGCCTTCTGCATTTGTTAAGGCGTTAGGTATACCTATTCGCACAACGCTATTGTAAAATATGTATAATTATTAGAGACATGGCCGAGGCCTGTAGCATGGTTACTATAAATTTAAGTGGTGCGCTTGCCACATGTACACATGTGCTGTAACGAATCGTTGCAATGTTAATAATTATTTATTTTAACAAATTGATAATAAGTTAATAAAGTTAATACCAAAGTTGGCTTGTATTATTTAATCACTTCGTCACTTACTTACCCTTCTCTACTTCACCATAGTATACAAAAAATGAGTACCGCGCCACAGAATACATAATAGTACAAGTACCGCGCGCGGTGCCAGTGTGAGAACCGTCTTAGGTACTTATTTAGGTAGGTACGGCGTTAGCTTTAGCAATACATCCTAGTCTGGTCATAAGTTTTGTTACATGGAAAGTTAAATAAATGACACATTGAGTTACGCACTAAAACCATTTATTTATCAAATGAAAGGGTATAAAATACAGATTTAAACCACATTCAAATTATTCGAAATATCCTCCTCTTGCTTGGATGAAAACATGCTATGACAAAGTACTAAAGTGCTAAGCAACTTTCGTTGCTGACTGTAAATGCTGAATTTCCAAAAATTCCTTATAAAAAAAGTTTCAGGTCAGGCTTAATGTGGCTATTTACACTGTGCAAGAATGGAGCGAGTCAGCAAATACCCACACTCGGCACAAAGTTTTCCCACTAGGATCAAGCGATTCAATTTAGATAAGTAGTTTGCTGTCGACAGCTTGTTACTTCGTCGCGGTTAACAGAACATAGTCCTGCCATGCTCTAATACATTTCATTACTTTTTCTTACTAAGTAATCAAACTGGGTTATTTATTACCTTTATTACACAGCCGACGTATAGAAAAAATATTTTTAAAAGTATTTTCCATACAGGCGGTTTCACAGTCACTGCAGCGAGCGATAGTAGCGAATAGTAGATTGTTATACAAGACGCTAAAATGACCCATTGCATACGAGGTAGTTTTATTCCCGAGCTTTAGCGAGGGAATAAATAGAAACCGAGTTACAATGGGTTTTAGCGTCGTGTGTTACACTATACTTTTCACTACGATTGCGAGAAATTAAAATACAATATTAAATAGTTTATAGGTACCTACTTCCGTAAACGAATCGACTCGTTTTTCTATCTTCCACTTCATAAACTTTTTGTACAATGTTTAAATAAATGATTTGTGCTTGACGGCAAAAGATAAAAATTATTTCTTTCCTATTACAGTCACACAATTCAATCAGTTTGTAATTATAGAAAAACTCTAAAGATTTCGCGCCATGGTACTTTTTTTTCATTTCTGCTGTAGCAGCTAAGCAAAGCAACACAAACACGCATCCTACGATTCACTCTGTGCACAGAGTATAATAAAGTCTATGATTTCACCGAAGAGATGCTTTTAGTTCCATTTTCAAAAATAAGAATAAGAAACTGGGGGCCTATTACGAAAATAACGTGTCGTCAGCCAGTTCGTCAGTTGTAGTTAATACAAACTTTTTCAATGTAGCTATCGTAGTCCATAGACTATTGAACGAATAATGACGGATCTGCTAGAGAGAAACTGTCAAATTTACGCAGTCACTTTGCAATATCGCATACGCAAGTGCTTTGTAATAGGAAACAATAAGAACGCAGCTGCGTGTATCGCATAAAACTTTTCGTAATAGACCCCCAGTATTAAGTCGAGCGAGTTTTTATTCGCGATTATGAATAAAGACTTTTTCGTTTTAGTAGGCTCATTGGTAATAGACAAACATTAAAAAAGAAAAAACTTTATCCCCTAGGGGTTATTATGCTATTTTATCTCGGCTCTTGTACGTTACAATGACGGACTTTTTGAGCAAGAGGAGTGAAAAATGTATTTCCTACACATTTGGGAATCGGCACTCTCTCACTATTTCCCTTCTAATCCATTTCCCCCATTTTTTCAATTCACATTATCGATTGCCATTAACCTACATTACAGATGTTTCCCGCCATCAATTTACTATTGAAAGAGAGCGCGATAATGAATATCTCGAGTTTTCCAATTCAAAGGGACGAAAATTCATTACGCTAACGCTTCAGTACTGCCGTGTCGCGCGCTTTTAATACTTAGGCCTAAAGTTGCGCATCTCGTTAATCCTGCAAAATGTTTCACTCTCCGGCTAAAACTGAAAATCCACTGTATGGTTCGGCCCCTGACCTACACGAAAGTACAAGCTCAACCAGCACTAATGAGCATAATATCACTTTAAGGTCCAACAAGCGACGTCGCTGTGATTGTACTACCACGGACGAATCTAAGCTCGATTCATTTATTACTACCCTTACGGCGTGGAGGCAAGACACGGATGAAAAACTTTCTAACATACAGGCGTGCATGTATGAGATTAAAAACCAAAACGGAGAATTATTAGCTTCGAACGCGGAGATCGAAAAATCCATAGATTTTTTTATCGCAAAAGTATGATGACTTAAGCAACAAACTGAATAATTTTCATACTAAAACCAAAGCTTATGACGAGCGCCTATCGAAAGTTGAGTACAGTCTAGAAGAAATCGAGAGAAACTCTCGTATGAGTACACTAGAAATCAGGAATCTATCACTGAAACAACGTTTAAGCCAGGATGAACTCATCAATATAGTACTTTGTATCTTCAAGGAGCTTTCAGTTAGTACTACTTACTCGGATATTCATGATATCCGTGTATTACCCTCAAAATCGGACAATAAGACCATATTGCTTACCCTGAAATCGGTGATCTTGAAAAACAACATACTGAAAGCTTATCGAGACTATAATCAGCGCTCCAACATAAAGTTAAACACTTCAGTACTGGGCAAAGAAATTCCTCCTCGTACAATATTTATTGCTGAAAATTTAACTTTCCGAGCGCGCAAGCTCTTTTATATCGCTCGTGAATTTGCTAAGCAAGAGAATTACAAGCACTGCTGGACAGCACATGGAAAAGTCCTCCTGCGGAAAGAGGATAACGCAAAGCTCGCAGTAATATCTTCGGAATCTCAACTAATGGAGCTAAAGTCAAAAAACTAGCTTATTCCTTAATCAGCTTTAGTTGTTTATTCTACTTTTTATTTTTAGCCTTTTCTTTTTTCAAATTAATATTATTTTTTTATTATATTAAAATAAGTTCCGATATTATGGATTGGCCCACCGCCCACACTACACAAAATCATATAAACTGCATCTTTTACAATATAATATTTTGTATAGCATTTGAAGTATGTTCCTTCTGCTGGATAGAAAAATCTCCCTACATTATCGTATTTTGCAAACCCTATTTTATTCTACACTTGACACCATTGATACTTACATCTAGTAGAGTGCAGTACAGTCGTATTTACATATCAATATGTCACAGGAAAGTACCTGAAAAATTAAGCATTAAAATTCACCTGTGATACAGATCTTATCAACAAAATTGACAGTGTTTCAGCCAGCATAGCACAAACCTGCGACCCACATGAAATACAACAGATCATACCTAATAAAATCAAGTCACTTAAAATTCTAACCCAAAATATACGTAGTATTTCAGTAAATATGACTAGTTTTACCACTTTGCTGCACCGTCTTAAAATTGATCTAGATATTATTATACTCACCGAGTGTTGGCTAAAACAGGAACCTATAATTCCCATTTTGCATGGGTACACCTCACACACGACTACAAACCCTGTGAACCAAAATGATGGTGTTGTAGTGTACATTAATAATGTTTTATCAGGAATAAATATCTCTGAACCAACAATCTCTGAAGCTAGCTGTTTACAACTACAATTAAGTTCTGATACGGTGTTGTTAGCCATTTATCGGCCATGTGGATTTCGCGACACCCAGAATTTTATAGCCTCTCTCAATAATACACTAACCCTATTGGGCAAGTACAAGAATATAATTATCATGGGTGACATAAATATCAACATTATCCCCAATTCACTAGATACTGACGCTGATGAATACCTAAACTCTTTAGCACATCATGGCCTCCTACCTGGTCATAGCCTACCAACTCGAAATGAATCCTGTCTCGATCATGTGATTGTGAAGTGTGTTCGCCCTTCCCAAACCTTCGTCATCAATTCCTCTATAACTGATCACGATGCCGTACTGCTCGCTATTCATATGACCAAACAACACACACCTCCTAAAACAGTTAGAAAAATTAACTATGAAAGCCTATCGAAAACTATGGAGACACTTGATTTCGGTTCCATCCTGAAAATAACTGATCCTGAACTTGCCACTAACTTTTTTATTAGTATGTTACAGTCAGCCATCTCACTCAACTCTGCTTTTCTTACTCTCTCAAGAAGATGCAGAATTTTGAAACCCTGGATAACCCCCGGTCTCTTAAGGTGCATCAGAAATAGGGACAATATGCATAAAAAGCTTAAAAGCAATCCGCAAAACGACACTCTAAGGGTTACCTTTGTCCGATATCGCAATTTCTGTAATTCCATTATCAAAAAAAGGAAGAGAGAATATGACAAGGAATGTCTGAGTAAAGCTGGCAAGAATCCAAAAGCACTATGGAAGGCGATTAAGGAAGTAACAAACATAAATAAGTCAAAATCTGTACCTTTTGACCTTCTTAACACCAAGCCCACCCCGAAAGAGTCCGTGGATGAGGTCAACTCCTTCTTCGCTAACATAGGCAAAACACTTGCTGTAAATGTCACTCAGTCTACAACTCCCATTTCTCTTCCTCCCTCGGTGACGCCAACCTCATCACGACGAGAGTCTTTCGTCCTTTTGGAAACAGATGAGGAGGAGGTGGAGTCTATCCTTTGTTCGCTAAAACAGGATTGCGCTATGGGATGGGATGATATACCCACTACCATATTGAAACGATACAGGGTTGAGTTAGTGCCTGTAATTACCCACATATGCAACATTAGTATTCTAAATGGTGTCTTTCCTTCTGCCTTCAAAAGAGCAATTGTACATCCAATCTTCAAGTCTGGGGACCGAGCCAATGCAAATAACTACCGGCCAATTTCAATTCTACCAGCCTTATCCAAGGTCTTGGAACGAATTCTCAACCTACGCTTAAAAAGCTTCCTTGAAAAAACATCTGCGCTTTCACCGAATCAGTTTGGGTTTCGTTCTGGAAGGTCAACAGCTGATGCGGTCCATGAATTCACTGATACTATCGTAAATGCCATGGATTCTGGGCAAAAGTGCTTGGCTGTCCTTCTAGACCTAGCAAAAGCGTTCGATACGGTTTCGATCCCCCTGCTTTTGAAGAAATTGGAAAACATCGGAGTTAGGGGAAATCAACTGCAGCTCTTTGAAAGTTTCCTCACTGGTCGTACACAGAGAGTAATAATAGATGGTATAGCTAGTTCTGACCTTCCTATTGATTACGGAGTTCCACAGGGCAGTATCTTAGGTCCCACTCTGTTTTTGGTATATATAGACGAACTCTGCTCGCTAAACATACCTAACTGCAAAAGTATCTCATTTGCAGACGATACGGCCTTAATATTCACCGAAAAAAAGTGGGAGGATACCTTTCATAAAGCGCAGGTCGGGTTCGATCTTGTTTCTAGCTGGCTTCGTACAAACCTTCTAACCCTTAATGTTAAAAAAACCCTATTCATGACCTTCTCAATAAAACATTCCAATACTTCACCTTCTAACAACTTGTCAATTGTAGCACACTCTCATTCAAACTCATCTTCATCCCCTAATAATCCGTGCACTTGCCCTAGTCTGGTTAAAACTGATTCAGCCAAATACTTGGGCGTTCTTATTGATGATAAGCTGTCTTTCCAGGCTCATATAAATCTCACTACGGGCAGACTACGAAAGCTAATGTATGTGTTCAAAAGCCTTCGACATGTAGCTGATTCTAGTATAGTTAAGTCAACATATATTGCATTATGTCAGTCCCTCATTATATATTGTATCACGTCTTGGGGAGGTGCTGCGAAAACCCATTTGATCAGATTGGAAAGAGCCCAAAGAGCTCTCCTCAAGGTTTGCACTTTCCTTCCATATCGCTTCCCGACGCATGACCTTTTCCAATACTGTCAATTATTATCTGTCCGTCAACTCTTTATCTTGTACACCATTTTAAAGCAACATCAACATATTGACCAATCCCGATACATTACTCACTCCCGTCGCAATAATTTAGTGGCACTATCCTCGTCTTTTAGAACCTCTTACTCACACAGATTTTTCTGCTTTTTAGGGCCTCTCCTATATAATCGTCTCCACAAAGAAATAAATATCGTCTTCCATTCGAGGTACCAATGTAAAATCTCTGTAACGTCCTATTTGCAAAATCTTAATTATGACGATACTGAAAAACTCATACTTCCGATTATATAATTTTTTTCTTTTTCATAACCATTAAGCCTTTCCATACCTATTTTTAAGTTGATTATTCGTATTTATTTTTATCTAGCTTTCACAACACTGCACACATGTAGTCTTGGGCCACCTCATTGAAATTTGTAAATTATAATCATTTATAATAATAATGATCGTCAGTTTAGAGTATATTGCAGTGTATGCAAAATGTATTTCTCTTAGTATTGTGTAAACCCCTTATTACTGTAAATTCCGTGTAGCCACCTTGCGAGGAGGAGGGTACTGGTGACCTGAGATACAGGCTTCGGCCTAGTTTGGGCACCAAGTCTCTCTCAATCTTCATAATATGTTAATAATGTTGTTCTTAGTCTTAAGCTGTAAATGTAACATGTAAGATTATTATGAGAGAGAAATAAACATTTTTTATTATTTATTATTATTATTATTATAAAATGGCTGTTAATTAAAAGTTGAAGGCTTAAAGTGTTTTAGAAGTTGTTTATAACTGAACAGAAGCAAATTGTTCGTAGCCGCCTGAGACGCTAATGATGGTGCTGGCTGAGTTACATAACGCTTGGGAAATGGGAACTGGCAAAAAAGTGACGCAGGTAACGCAGAGATAGGAAGACAGTTTGCCAAAGGTTTGCCAAGTCAAGTAAAGTTTAGAGATATGGTTCATTTAGCAGATCTGAATTGAGAAATTGAAGTTGAGTACAAATTTTGTATGCGGAGTAACATTTGAGTAGTAGTGCTCAACTTCAATTTCTCAATTCAGAAACCCGCCGAAAGAGAAAGAAGAATGATTTCTGGTTTTCTGGTAAACTAATTAAAATATGACTTTAAAAAACTCACTATTATAAGTAGGTAGGATAAATGCTTTCCTCGAACATTTATGAAGCGTAATTGCATAGTAGAATGGAATGTAATTGGGAATCAACTGTAAGTATTTATATCTTTAATTAGATATAATATGCTAAATGGTAAAGGAAGCTAACTTTTGTAAGTAAATAAAATTATATATTCACCCTTTTAAGTAGGTATTATATAGAACTGGCAAATTGGAAGCCCTTCGCGTCAGAGGGTCGTTTGTAGTGAAAGAAAATTTCCTCTTGGGCTTTCTACAGAGTCTAAATGTGGGGGCAATGAAAATTCACAGTTTGAAAGCTCGAATGGCGGGTGTGAATAAATCACGGCGGGAGAGGCGCCTGCGGGCCGTGATAATGCTCAGATGAACCTCCCTGTTGCTTATCCATGGCTATAGGTACCGTGAGACATGGAGTTATGAAGATACCTTTTTTACACTCTACATAAGTATTATTATATTCTGTGACTCTACACTAGAATCTATAAGGTAAAATCGAGTGATTTTCTTTAGACCACTTTGTTTTCATAAAGGAAACTAAGGTTTGGAGGGTTTGAAGAATGAAAAATTCGATAGATAGATAAAAGTTTTTGATTGATTTACGTTAAAGTTATTTGCTAAAGGTAATCAATCACAGTATTGTTAATCGATAGAAAACCTGAAAAAAAAGATTCTTACCTACCGCTAGAAAATCTTGTAAGGGCAGCCAACCAGTACTTCTCGTAAAAGGCTAAGAGAAGTAGGTAGGTACTGGTTGACTGCTCTTATTATCTTGATTCGAATAGGATTTTTCAAGGAGTTCCTATAGTAAAGTTTTTCCCACTAGTTGACGGCATTTGTTAAACCATTTTCGTAAATCATTCACATAATTATTATTATTCAAATTAGATTTAAATAGTATAACGCAGTTTGAGTGTTCTTATTAAGTAGTGTTGAAGTCTTCTTAGCGGTATCTACAGATGTTAGAAAACCGCCTCCCAAGTTTCCGACGGGATGTTAATGTGCAGAACTAGTTAAAGTGCTATCTGGCTTCTTAATTGCTAAAAGTTTCCCGGCTAATGTAAGTTTCAATGGTAAATATGACAGCGTCCGCTTCGCCCCGCCTATACTTGCTTGTGGTTAGTTAGGTACGTACCAACTACTTGCATAGTTTCATATGACGGACGGAAAAAAAATGTGGTGTAAACTTAGGTAAATATTGCCTAAGTTTACAAATCATTTTTTTTATTGTCATTAAATTCAGGCATTTAAGCCTGCCCTGCCCACAGGACTCAATTCAATTAGTGCCTGTTTCTAACTGACTAGTGACTACCGAAACATGTTACAGTATATCGAGTGATGTCGCGTTTTGGTCGTCATGTGAAAGTGAAAGTGAAATAAGCTTTATTCAAATAAACTTAATTATTAGGTACTTTTGAATCGTCTATATTTTCCTACCACCCGTTCCAGACTTTTTTAGCTGACAAGAAGAACGGGCGCAAGAAACTTATCAGCTGTAACAGCCATAAGTTTGTAACGATATTTACAAACTTGAATATACCATATGCTAGGGGGGATGGTCTAATTTAAACATGAAATAGAATAATTATCTGTAATGTGACGCCACAAATCTAACAAGCTTCATGAGACTTCAAAGTTATTTAACAGTAACATGATGCTTCAAAGGCTTAGGTTACCATCGAATCGAATCGAATTCGAAGATCCGTAGCGTGTGACGGGAGCGCTTCAACTGGTACAGACGTTCTCAGAAGTAGATGAACCTTTAGTTTAGTTAAGCTAGGCTCTCCTAGGATGACGGTGCCGTCATATCACGGCCGTAATTTAGCGGCGTAGGCGCGCCGTATTTTTTACATAGAAAAACGTTCTACGCCGCTAAATTACGGCCGTAATATGACGGCACCGTCATCCTAGGAAACCCTAGCTTTACACCATGTCTCACCAACTCGCTGTCATGTGGGCTTGTTAGCTACACAAACTAACTAATGGTGTGCCAGATAGCTTAGTACCTATTGGCTACTGAGCGTGAGAGTTTTCTGTGTCATCGTACTTTAACTATTGTCGCACTAGCTCAGTGGTTTCCAATTAGTTTTTTCTAAGTACACCTCTAAGAAAGACCTCAAAGGTAGTACTATTATACACCGTTAATTTTTAAGTAAGTCTAAAAATGAAAAGGGGATTTCAGACCACGTGACTTTTACTATGGGGCCAAACACGGAATCGCGAAAAAAAAAAACTGCTGTTCCATACATTATAATAGTCGAGTCGATGTTGTACTTTTCTATGGAACAGCTGATTTTTTTTCGAGATTCCGTGGTTGGCCCCTTAGTAAAAGTTGTTCATTAACTCACGTGGTCTGAAATCCCCATTTCATTTTTAGATATACTTAAAAGTTAACGGTGTATTAGGTATATTGTGTGTCAATGTCATCGCATGCTTTGCTTGCAGGCACGGTACCTACTAAAGTGACTTCTGAATCCGACCGTACAAGCTTGATTAAACGCCGCCGTTGTGACAATTTCACGGGCGTTACACTGATGGATAAATCGGGCCACAATGCCTCAATGAGACACTTATTAATCTGTTATTTGGCTGATGCTTTAAATCAACGTTGAGCAGTTGGTGATTGAATAGAATTTGTGATTCTTATCTTAGCCTATGATGTTAGTTTTTTGCTAGATAAAATGAGTTCTTTAGATATTATGACTTGTTACTTAAATTTAACAACTGTAGATACTTGGTACCCTAGGTATGACCTACTTAAGTTAAGTGTTTGAATTTTTTTGTAATACCTACAGATATTTGAAACCCTCATCAGGGATCGAGTAAACGAAACGACAAAAATCAGTTATTTTAGTACCTACTTAGGTAGGTAGGTTAGTACCTAGGAAAACGGTTTTTATGGTTTCCATTGTACCGTTTTGACATTTAGGTATTCTCGATTGCGTTCGGGTAGGTACTTAACCCCTTTTTGAAACATAATACACAGCATAATATATGTTAGGTACGGCTAATACCCGAAGTGCTTAGCCAGTAGCTGTTGGTTGAAACTAGGTGTGTAGGTAGCCAATTTGCTCGCGGCTAGCAGGTACTAGGTGTAGCCGGTTAAAACTGGGTCTAGCTTATCAGGTATTACGAAAGTTATTTCCTGTTGTCTGTTAAAAAAACTCAATCAAACAAAAAAAGAATCATCAAAATCGGTCCATAAATGTCGATGATACGCGCGAACAACGATAAAAAAAAGTATACAATCGAATTGAGAACCCCCTCCTTTTGATGAAGTCGGTTAAAAATAATACCTCGAAATATAAGGCTCACGCTCCGCTGCTTCGCGCTCACCTATATTCGGGATCTACAATAACATAACAATTTTCATAATTACATGAAAGCGGAATTTAATCAACGAATAATCTCCGCCTTTTTGAATACATTTCCATTGGTTGAATAAGTAACATTTTCCTATTAGCCAGAAATGGCGGCCGAAGTTAAAGAATAAAGCATTCCTCTGAGACGTGGAAACGTCAAAATTGTTTCCCACCGTTGTTGTAATACAAAAGTGCGAAGGTAATTTTGTGAGAGTCATAAAACGGTATTGACGGGGCGCGAGGAGTCTTGTTCTCGGCGAGAGGCTAACTTCCTTTTTTATGTCGACCCTACGACGTTTGAGAAGGATAGCCATAAGCGCGAAACTGTCTGTACAGGATTATATTTTAGTATTCTTGGTATTATTTCGTAACCAAGTCGTTGGTTGATATTTTGTTTCTCGGCAAAATTAAGAGGTAAAATTTCTGCATTAGTAACTCTACTTTCTCTCTCCGAGCATACAATTAGGTACTTAAGTTTGTTTTGTTTTCCATTATGAAAACGTAACAATAGGGAAATAGTGAAAAAATTGTGCGAATTTTGTTTCAAAAGCTTGGTCATCCTAACGCAACACGTAATATTACCGATTTGGAGATTGTTCGCTGTCTCTGAAGAGTAAACCTGAATATCTTCACTTTATGGTTAATGCTTTCGAGCCTGCAATAAAATCTGTCAAAGTTCGACTTTTGGCTTTGTGATTGCCCGTGCCCACCCATCGAGTAGACCTATAAAGTGAAATCTGTTGCATTTATCAGCCTCCTCAAATATATATATATAAGTAACTGGATAATTTATCCATCTCGAATCAAACATTTGGTAAGTCGATAGATTGTTAGTATGAGAACGGATTCGAATCAAACAGCTCTTAATTTATATTTAATCCACTTTACAATACGATGCGGAAATGCGGGTGGCCACTTCTCTTCCTCTTATCACGAATTCAAAGGCGGAGACATGCGTCCTTAGAATAGGACTTATACCTAACCTACATATCGGTACTTTGATGTAAAGACTGGCATAAGTAAACATACAAAGGGCATATTTAAGTAAGTAAACATGTAGGAAATGTGAAATTGTTAAACAAAAAATACTTATTGTGAAACTAAAAATAAACTTTAAAATAATAAAAACTTTTTGCATGGAAGTTCGTTATTAGTACAGTACGAGGCAAACATCTTGATTGACACTTGTCGATGGAGTGGGGATAAGTTCGTGCACGTGCACTTGCGAGCGACCAATAGCGCGCTCCCCTCTCCCGCCCGCCACTCCCTTACCTCATCGCTACGAATACCCAAAATACGCGTTCTGCGCAATCCCCACCCGATTTCAAGATGTTTGCCTTGACTGAATTATACAACTTTTCACCCTTTATAATCGGATATTAGGTATACGAATACCTTGCGGTGTAATTTTTATAATAGTGAACAGTCTATACACCGTTAATTTTTAAATATATCTAAAAATGAAAAGGGGACTTCAGACCACGTAAATGAACAACTTTTACTATGGGGCCAACCACGGAATCTCGAAAAAAAATATCAGCTGTTCCATAGAAAAGTACAGTAAGTCTGAAATGCCCTTTTCATTTTAGAAATAACATAAAATAACGGTGAATTTAAAAAACGTGGTAAAATCCAACGCATAACGATAGGTATACCTATCAAAAAATTTTTTTTCACTCAAACGTTACATAGCTACGGGCATTTGTTTAAGTGGATACTTAACATATTGAAATGAAACTTGTCTCAAACATTAATGATAAAGTACCTATAGCGTGTAGCAATAAATAACAGTTTATATCAATATCACTTTAAATGAGTTTAAATGGCGGATGTACCAAATGATATAGGAAAAATTTATGGCTACTTAGTAGAAAGAAATAATTCTCGTCTGGCGTACACCTGTACACCGGTGCGGTCAGCATCGAAAGTCACTTAGCACTTTAGAACATTGTCATACCAACTTTTTTTGATAAATATTTGAAACTTTAAGACATATCTATAAAAAAAGTTGCTTTATAAAAGTACTAAAGTGTTAAGCAACTTTCGTTGCTGACCGTACCAAGTATTTATCTAAAAATTAATAAGTACCAATCAAGAGGATTGGAGAGATAACACGATTTATTGGGCCAATTACGAGGCCGCAAGAGTGTGTATGGAGACTGCTATAAATTATACGGTTTTGCTAGAAATAAGGGTATTGCAGCAATTACCTATGTCATCTTATTAAGAATAACGAGCACTTTTATAAATGCATATGGAATGCATTTGTTTACAGGGTGTAAATAAATTTAGCTCTCACTGATTATGAAAATTGGTAGGTAGGTTGATAATGCAAAACTCTCTTTTTGTTCCTTGATTTTATGGTATCGCGCGCTAGGTTACATTGATTACTATTGTCCATACTAATAGGTAAGTATTATAAATGTGAAGACTTCGAACTCACTGAAATGAAAACGAGTCAAAGCGATTGTCTGAAAATTGAAAATTATGATGTTAACACCAACGATATATCAAAACAAAGTTTAGATGCGTTACCCGCACTCCACAATGGCAAGACGAAAGTAAGGTAATTGCCCGACTTTCAATTAGTCAGGCACAGGCTCGTGACACGTAAACACACACCACTCTCGTCAGTCAGACACTAATAAACCGTGACATTCTGATCAAAAATGCCTTCCTGCGTCTATAAACGATGTGCAAATTATACAGCAACAGTCAGAGATCGGAAAAATGTTTCATTTCACACGTAAGTACTGTATTTAACCGTAAAATGTATTTTCGTATTTTGTATTACTCTAATCGGCCATTTTTTTACAAAGAGCGAGACGCGCCAATGAGCATGCAGCGTATCAGACGAAACTTATGATGTCTGTTTATCTCTTTCTAACGACAGGGATTCCGTATGGTGGCGTTAATTTTTGTCCCACTATTGATGTAATATGTCAATGTGTGTATCTGCAGTACCTGTCACTGTTTTAAATTGCATGATGTTGGCGCATAACGCATCTAAACTTTGTTTTGATATATCGTTGGTTAACACCAAACACTTGGCAATAAAACAAGGATAAAAGTTGATAAGGATTAAAATTGTAAGCATAAAATTATTAATATTTGTTTCAAAAACATTACCTAATACCATTATCCGCCTCTGTGGTCTCGTGTTGCACGCCAGGGGTCTCGGATTCGATTCCCAGGGGGGTTATTTGTTTATTTGATGACCAGTGATGACTTACGGCAGTGAAACGTGGTCGCTAACTATGGGTCTCATAAGGAGGCTCAAGGTCACCCAGAGAGCGATGGAGAGAGCCATGCTCGGCGTTTCCCTGCGTGATCGAATCAGAAATGAGGAGATCCGCAGGAGAACTAAAGTAACCGACATCGCACGAAGGATCGCTCAGCTGAAGTGGCAGTGGGCTGGACACATAACGAGAAGAACCGATGGCCGTTGGGGCGGAGGTAAGACAGCCAGTTCCTCAGTAATAAGGATTCCAGGTGCACTTTCGGCCTTATCATCACTTTTGAAGGCCAAGCACTATCCCGTTGCGCATAAAAAAAAAATTGGTGAATAGCACTGAGATACGTAACATCAAAAGCGATAAATTAATGAATCGTATTTGGACATTCGGTGGCTAATTAAGTTAGGGGCGGGCGTAATGAAAGCAGCGCGCCGGTAATTGGACTAACTAAAGTTACTTACTTACTACGTGTTACGTTTAACATTTTTGCTGAGCCGCCGCTTGACTTCAATTTGCGAACTGTACCGCAGTGTTGATAATCGATTTTTTTTTCAAATAAAATGGTCCAGAGCGTGATCTTTCAATAAGTATAGAGGTTACATTATTATGCCATTTTTCATTTCCAATAGTCCTGTGGTAGGTTTAGTTTTCGACATCTTGGTCTAATAATTTATACAACGTTAAATCTAAAATGGTTTGCATCCCTTTATAGAAGTGTTATCAGTTAATAATTAAATATAATAAAATTTAATAATTTTCGTCAAAGAAAAAAAAAATACAAAAATATTAATCTATTCCTAACTTTTCATCTGTGTCCAGGAACCCTCCGAATATTTTTGTCCATTTTCGACCCGTATTTTTAGGAAAAATGATTTTAAACTTCAGTTTCATTGGTAGAATACACCCATAAAGGAATATTAACAATTTTTAGGTATTCAATAGATTTTACGTTGTAGGTACTAATGAAAGCTCTGCATCAGTAAAAGTTACGGCATTTTTTGCGAATTGTACATCATGCTACGAAGGGATTTGGATGAAAGAAAATCATTAAGTTTCTTGTGTGTTTAAAAAAGGTTAAGTACCTACGTAAGGAAATAATAAAGGCCAAAAATGAAATTTATATTAAAATGTATCGTTATATTGTAGCTCTTTAAATTCATATAACATTCTATTACGGATGTTATGCTTGACATGTGGGCAATTTTACTCAACTATAAAACACGTATTTAAATATCGTTTGAAACAATAAAAGATATCACCGTTCTTGTTGGTCGCTGCAACTAACAAGTTCAGAAAGTGACGTGTGGGCGACGGTTTCGGGTTTGGATGAAAAATGGCAAATACATCTTCAGCTGACATGCCATATTATTTAAATAGACTAAATACATGTTAACATTCCTTAACGACTTGTGAAGCGTTTCTATTCTGTAATTTATCCATCCCGTTTTGCAGTTTGCGTCAATTGACTGGTAGTACCCGACTTTTATGTATGGTATGTATGTACTTACATGGTGTGTATGGTATGTATGTACATCATATCCAGCCTAGCATGACTACCGAAACGCGATATGAAAATATAGCGATTAATCACGGTTAACTGTCAAGAGACAATAGATGTATGTTGACAGTTGAGTGACGATAAAACGCTATATCACACGTGTTTCGATGGCCATAGGGGGGCGGATCAGTTGCTGTTGCTGATCTGAATAGGACTAAAATATTAACCTTAATCATGTTTTTCCCACAGTTTTTCCCACAGAACACGGAAAAATGGCGAATGAAAAATTTCTTCATTTTATTCAGCCTATAGTCCGCCATGCATGACTGCTGAATGTATGCTTCCTCATCAAAATGGTCTCGTGTCGAGCTATTTGCAGCCTTCTTGTCAATTTTACTTTTGTGACATTGATATTAACTGTCCATCGAGCTAGAAAACATCGGTAACTAGTTTGAAATATGAAAACTGCTTCGCATAAATACGAAGCGACTATGCTACATGTTTATTCTAATCATAAATAACGGTCATTTGTTTCGGAAACACCTCGGGTGACGCGCCGCAGATTCAATTGCGATTGCGCCCCAAAATGTAATTTACATTTAAATATTTTATGCTCGACCGTCACTCCGAGTGCCCGAAAAGTGTGATGTTTTGTTTATAGCCTATTTTTAAAACGATTTCTTTTTAAAATTCCCGATACCAATTTATTTTCCTGTATTACGGCCTTAGTGTTGTTGGTGTTGTCACAATACTAACCGAATATTCGTTAGAACCGGCTTTTGGCCCAATAAGACTGTGCTTTTGAGGAAAAAAATAATAATTGAGCAACTTCTCATGCCGAAATCTTACTTATCTAACATAGGTACTTACTACCTTCCTTAGTTCTACCTACATTTATTCAAATGTGTGACATAACAGCGGAAACGTAAAGTGTATACAGATTGTCAACGACCCGGAGTGACCTCTGGAATTTCCCAATAGGTACACATTTTACTTTCCGGGCCCAAAGGGACCGTGAGACGACCTTTCTTCTGATCCTCGGATCCTCCGCGTACAATCTGCTTTACGACCATCTTTAGCTGTTTACTTATTTATTGTCCAATCACGTCACGTTCAGTTTTTATTACACCAGCTGTTGTAAACCGAATGTAGGTTACCAGTTATTGCGCTTATTAGAAGTCAAACCTGAAAATATAGAATCAACAATATAAACTACTTATAGACATTAAGATAATGAATATATTAGAAAAAATCGACTCACCCGTAACAGCTCAGACGGGATTCAAACCCGCACCCTTGAGATTCCGGCCCAATTCACTAACCGAGTTAGTGATTGGGCCGGAATCCGGAGCCGGGTTCGAAATTCGAATCCCGTCTGAGCTGCTACGGGTGAGTCGATATTTTCTGGTATTTTTTCTAATATCTTCATTATCTTAATATAAAAAAGCATATTGTTATAGATAGACATATTTAGGTATATCATAATAATTATAATATTTAATAACATTATTATTATTGCATTAGTGCATTCATATTTATAAAATATTGTAACTGCGTCTTGTCCATTATATTTTTTTTGTGTTTTCTACCGATTAAAATAACAGTCTATATTTTTTTAAGAATTCTTGGTAAGATAACCTGCAACTGCAAAGGTGCCGAAACGTCGGGAAACCGTAGTATTTTATTTGATGAGCGCGTAAGCTTGAAAGGTAAATAAATGTGAAAGTTCGAGTGTTTGGATGTTTGTTCCTCAATCACGCAAAAATTACTGAACGGATTTGGTTGAAATTTGGCACACAGATAGAAGATAGCCTGGATTAAAATATAGGATACTTTTTATCCCGATATTCTCACGGGAGCGGGACTAGTCTTTACTATATTATTTTATCTGTAAAAGCTTTAGCTTGAGATTTACTGAATTAAGTATTTTGGGTTCAAGTTATTGTAAAAAAGCGGTTGATTTTCGAAACAACTAAATAAATAGTGTCTTTTCTATATTATTTTGAGTTTTTTACCCGACTGCAAGAGGGTTATGTTTTTCGCGCGTATCTTGTATGTTTGTAAGTTTGTATGTGTGTTTGTATGTAATATTCATTATTACCTGATATCTTTCAAGCGGCTTAACGGATTTTTAAGTGTGTTTTCTATATTTTTTTGAGTTTTTAGCTTTTTAACCGACTTCATCAAAAGGAGGAGGTTCTCAATTCGATTGTATGTTTTTTTTTATCGTTGTTCGCGCGTATCTTCGACATTTATGGACCGATTTAGATGATTCTTTTTTTGTTCGATTGAGTTTTCTTGCGAGATGGTCCCATTTATTTTTTTTTTCAAATCGGTTCAGTAGTTTACAAGTAATCCTGAAAATACTAGGATATTAAATCAACTAACTTGACAATTTTTTTTTATTTATGAACCGAATTAGATGATTTTTTTTGTTGGGGAAGGGATACCTTTGTGTAGTCTTTTTAACCGACTTCAAGAAAAGGAGGTATTCAGTTTGTATGCATGTATGTTTCTCCGCGATTATCTCACGTTTGGCTGAGCCGATTTTTCTACCTACTTAAATAATATACCTACACTAACAGAAGGTACTTACACTAAAAATAAAAAAATAAAAAAAATGTTTAAAAAACAAAAAAACCGACTTCCAAAAACCTGCCTCTAAAAAGCAAGAAATAATATACAAATCATTAGATACGCATTATCATTGTTATAAAGGTTTTTTGAAGTCGTTTTTTTTTGTTTTTTAAACAATTTTTTTCTATGTCTTGCGAGTAAATCATAAAGTAAATTCACTAGATTTTGTCACTCAATGTCAATGTTTTGTTGAAGTAAATAGGTAATAATTTTCCCGTAAGATTTTCTAATCTTCCGTAGAGTAAAATGTATTAAGATTACGCTAAATAAAGATAGGTAGGTACGTAGTTGTTCTAGATTCTGCTTAGAAGTCGTTTGTATTCAGTTACGGGCCCCAGCTGTACAATATTCACATTACTGCGTTATAAATGCATGATACGTGGACTTGCATAGAGCACGCTGACTCACAAGTATAGGGCATAGCTTTAGTGACTAAGTAGTTTGTCTTGTATGGATATAAAATAAGGTCGTTATATTTTAGTAGCTAATCAGGTAAATCTTGAAGTTCAGCACAGTTTTCGTGTGTGTGCAAGTGCATTAAAGCTTATTGAAAATAAAAATTCAAGTTACGATGTCTAGGCAGTTTTTCTCTAAGCATACCTCCAGATAATTTAACAGTCTAAAGTTAAGAACTAATTTCTGAAAAAACATTTTTTTTGTTTATGTCTGTAACTCCTCTAGAGGGCGTCACATAGCCTATTATAACCATGTGTCAAATTATGATAAGTAGGTAGGGTAGTTTGAGTACGATGTAACAGATGGTCAAAATCATAATTATACCCTTCGTTTTGGCTTAGCCGTGGTCGGTTAAATAAAACACATTACCGCGGTTTTATTGAAAGTACTTTGGTAATTAGTTGGTATTTGGTTTGATTTTTCCCGACGTTTTAGCACCTTTGCAGCTGCCGTGCGGTCTCGGGGGGCTGTCCTCCGTGTCTAGTGAGTTATTTCATGTCTAGTGAGCGCATAAGCTTGAGAAGTGAACTCATTTCTGGTTTAATTTATTTACAGAGCGGCTTTTTTAAGAAAAATATCTTAACTTTAATTGTAAGATAACCGGAACCTATGAAACAGGTCATTAAAATTATATTAGTACCTAAATAACATTGTGAATTTTATAACACATTGAAAATAACTTTTCCTTTTCGTTATACACCACATACTAAATCAAATATATCTCCCTTTACCTATTTACCTCGAGTAATGTTATGAAATCTAAAATTTGGACTCGAGTATCATCCTACCATTAGGCTAAATTATATTTACCCCCATTTGCGAGGCGCTCGTAAAAACGTGATGGCTTTTCCTAACCACCAATTTAATATTCACGATAAAGACATATTAGCTTCTCGAAATTATATCTCACAGGAAAAATATGTGTAAACAATTGAAAATTAAAGTTTTTGTCGGAAACTTTTCTCTACTTATTGGTCGGCGTATCAACGGAAAACCGCAAAACTTGAGGTCAACACAATATTTTGGACCTGCAGTCCTTAAAAAATCTTCCCTTAGGAGAGGAGTGTATTCTACTATGGTTATGGTGTCATATTTTTTTTGTATTTGTATTTTTAAAGCCGCGATTACATACGCCGATTTAGCATCCTAGCAACTATTATTATATTCTGTGATCCTAGTCCAATTTCGGGTTGCCTTGTACTTGACAATAAAATATTGAATAAAATAATTTCGATTTTAAAATTGAATTTACACAATAACGGAAAAGTAAACATTGTTTATGATTGGAGATGAGAATTGAAAATAAAAAAATATAAAAAATGTTGACCTTTTCGTTATTTGTGCAAATTCACTATTAAAATTGAACGGGTGGCAACTCTAAATCGGTTCCTAACTAGGATGCTAGATTGGGATATGTAATCGCGGCTTAAAGAACCTTTATTTTGGCAATAAGGGTCTGGATGGTTGCCATATAGAATCTAGCTCATTGTAACAGGATTCACCCCAATTACGGTATGTCCAAATTTTCAATTGATTTTTGTCTAATTTTCATTTTTTTCTTGCACCGAACCGTTTTTGTAAACTAAATATTATTATTTTTATTAGTTTCCATACACGTATACACGCTGAAATTTTAATCATTTGGAGGATTAAAACAGCAATTACAACAGTTGTATTGCTATTTATACAGCGTGAAATTTTAATCATTTGGTTCCCTTAGTGGGGTGGTTCCACCCATGATTTCAAGCAACTTTTACTATGGGGCCAACCCTCATATCGCGAAAAAAAAACAGTTGTTCCATACAAAAGCGCAATACCTACTCGACCTTAATGTATGGAAGAGCTGATTTTTTTTTCGCGCTAAGACGGTTGGCCCCATAGTAAAAGTTGCTTGTAATCATGAGTGGAACCACCCCACTGCGGGAACCAAATGATTAAAATTTCACGCTGTATAAATAGTAATACAACTGTTGTAATTGCTGTTTTAATCCACGAAAATAGAGTAAGGTTTCCTTTCACAACGCAGGTGGTTCAGAATTTCAGATGCTTGATGATCCATTTCCGGGGTTGATTCGTCAGCGCGTGCTCGCTCTGAAAGGCCCATTTCCGCCCCATATTGACGATTTTTCACGAAAACGCGTCGTCGCGGTGACAAATTACAAAGCTTTGAAGTTTGAAGCGCTCATGACGGAATTGACAGACTGATCGTACTCGATCACGTTTGTTAAGCAACGCTCAGTCTGGCCAGGTGTCGGATGGGTGACCGTTAAGTGGCATTATAACTGAGCGCTTCCGTGCTTCGGAGGGCACGTTAAACCGTCGGTCCGGCTGTTGTCATCTGATAATAGTCATTAAGCCAAGTTAGAGGCCTTACAGGCGGCTTGATAAACTCTTCACACCAGCCTGCCTAGCATGACCGATTTATATCGCGTGATATAGCGTTTTATCACGTTCAACTGTCAAAAAGACAAAAGAATTTGACAGTTGAGTGTCGATAAAATGCTATATCACGCGATATAAATCGGTCATGCTAGGCAGGCTTAGGTGGTCTCTATTTCTCATTCGATGAGAAGAAGAGATTACACTAAATAAAACTACTAAAATACTCAAAATAGAAAATGTCAATCAGATCAGAGGGCCTAGACTCTACGTACGAGTTGGAAGTATTTTCACTTTTCGAATAGTTAACTATCGTTTTTCTCTTTCACTCATTCACTCAAAACACCAACTCGTACTAGGCCCACACTTTTTATTTACCTATATGTGTTTCTGTAATTAATTTCTCACTCCATGAGAAAAAGTATGATGTTTCTGTTAAAATTAAACGAAATTTATAATGTTTAGTGTATTATTAGCTGCTGTTATTTAAAACTAGGAGGTACCTTTAGTAATAGCCTCGCTCGACAGCAACTCGATAACACTATGCGAAGACTAAGCTTTAGTTGGGGTTACTCCATTGCTTTGCTGGTTTAACACAACATTATGTGGGGTTCAAAATCCCTATACCTAGTTTAATCAAATCAACAACACAACGCAATTCAATTGGACATGGTTAAGTAATTAAAAACAATATTGATTGGCGTCCATTGGCGAAAACAAAAAGGTGAAATTTATTTAAAGTGAGCTTTTATTCAAATTAGATGCGATCGTCAACTGTTCGGTTGGCTATAGAGACCTGCCTAATGGGAAATTCATGTGGGGCAATACATTTCGCGGTCCACTGTGACACTGCGGTTGAGCTGTTTAATTCGATATATCGAAATAAATGTGTTAATTCCCAGGCATAAATATCGTTGGTTGGCGCCAACACAAACATACAAATGGACTTAAAAAACTCTTTTTTCGTGCATTCGATGTCGTACCCTAATATATCGAAATAGGTACAATGACTTACGTGTCAAACCTGTTTCGGTATTTGCAGCCAAAAGATGTTTATCTGCCTTGGAATCTGGACATCGATATAAAACCTGCACGTTTTGTACTTTTGTATTGTATGTAATTTAATTTTATATGGACCCGCCCGCATGTGTGTCTCAGTTTCGGGTCGGACCTTTTTAAATCTTTTTTATCCTCGTTCGTTTTGAAATTTGGGTTGACGCCGAAGGTGAGGGTTTGAACACCACTTTATATGTTAGGTACTCGTTCACAATGAATCACAGATGTTTGTGATACCTACTCATGATTATGCAAAAGTTTTAATTTTGTGTGACCTCTTTGGTAGTATCAATAAAGGCAATCACGATGAAGGAGCCAGAAAATAATCCTCGTTGAGATAAAGATCTTTCGAGTGGCGTTGGGAGTCGTGACCTTAGAATTACACTTGATCACTTCAGTCGGCGTCTAGTAGCTAGAATATCTAATTTGGTGTCGCCACCTTCAAGGTGTCGTCTATTCCATGTAAAAACGTCTTTTTTCACATTTTATGGTAATTCATGGATTTTAGTGTGGTGGTGTCGTTCTTTTTGATTTTCACAAGTGATTGTGCTGTAGTAGGTACTTATATAGTTAGCTAATTGATATTTAAAAGTAACATTACAAGAATGAAATCACTTTCATCATTAGAGACTTTCCTTGATAATGTCAAAAAAGTTTCCTATCGAAGCGTAATTTTTTGCCGATTTCTCGATAGATACTGTATACTGATATTAAGAGCACGTATGTAGTTTTTGCGCAACGCCTCTATCCGTTAGATGTCATTAAGCTTAGTTTTTTGGTCCGCTAAGAAGGATGTGTCGGATTATGTCGTGGGAACGAGCACTTACGACTGGATATTGACGAGTTGAGTCCTTCCTGCTTATAAGTGACGTGGAGTTGTCTTATAAGTTATATTTACCTAAAAACCTTTCGTTTAGCTTCATAATTTTCACTTAAATTGTCCCAGATTGTGATCCTAGACTCTATAGGCAGAGTATTCAACAATTTTAACAAAACTAAAGCGAGTATTTTTCTGTAAACGAAACTGAAACGGTAACGTTTTAGCTTTGGTTTTGTCGTTGAAAATTAGCGCGATTAGGCCCCAGATACGGTAACACTTTTTTGTACATTGAACATGAAACTGCGGTAAAATTTAAACTTCTCATTGAAACTGCACAAACTGAAACCGACGATCTTAGTGAAAAATATAAATAAAGCTGTCCGCCTCTACTGTCGCTTCCCGCTTCCGCTTATGCAAAAAGCATTTATATACTTCGACCAAACTATTGTTCTATAAGTTAGGAAAGTTTCACTAACTGTTTGAATATGAATTATTCCACTCTCTATAATAACATTTGGCTAGGACTTGAATTGAAGTAGTTTCAGCCGACGAAGGACATTTAAAGAAATATTCTTGCTGAAAATTATAAGATACAGAATCAATTATTAATTATTTATTTTTGGATTTACTATTAGTGATTGTAAAAAAAACACATGTACTTAAAATTACACTCAATAAGTAATCTTCGAGAAATTACACCTAGTACCTACCAACCTAAGTAGATACCTACTTAAAAACCAGTATATAAAATTTTTGATGCAGCGCTCTCATTTCAAATATTTAAAAAATTGCAAGTCTAAAGTGTATCCTTTCACGATGTGTAAAGAGAATTTATGAATGAGTTTTTTAATTAGCTCCAAACAACACACTATATTTATCAATGCTTAACTTTTTTCTGAAATAAAATGTGTTTTTCAACATACTAAGGTATCAGCCGCATGACACTCAAAGCTGGGTATAGATATTAGTACTGTAAAGGTGCGTGCGTTATTGTTTTAATACCACTCCCCAGCATGCAAAAGTTTTTAACTTGCATTTTGTGCCTTTTTACATCTTAAAAAGCCTCATCTGCCCTCCGAGTGAGCCGCGTAGGTGGCGGTCACGGGTTTAGCGCCACCGCTCACGGGCGCTTAATCGCCGAGCGATTTTTTGTAGCCCAGAATAGAACATATGGAGTTCAATACGTAAACGCCCACGAGCTACAAAAAGTAGCTCACACATAGCTCGGCGACTAATCGCCCACGAAATGACACTGACAAGAGTGACAAGCGGCTTTAACCCTAAAAGACACCACAATTTTTTTCGCAGGCTGACATAATTATTTTTGTAATGGTAGAGCTTGCAATAAAAAGTAAGAGAATTATTATTACATGATATGCTTACCAATTAATATAGTTTTTAATCCTGTTCCAAAAAAGGTAGGATCACACTACGAACCTAAGGTCGGTTAATGCAATTATTGTTCTGGGATTATCATAAGTTTATAATTTACCTATATTATTATGGAAAACTTAACGTAAACGTAACAAAAGAAACATCAAGTTAGCTAAAGAATTTGACTTGTCGCTAATAAAATTGTATTGAAAGCACTGTCGTTTTGTCTAAGAACAAACATCTAGTAAATTTTATTTATTTATAAATAATGAAAATCAAAGAAGTCGCCGTTTAAATATGTTTACCATAACAATGCCTAATGAAGTAGGTAAATCTACTTCTGTTTTGCGTAAAAGAATCGCAAGATTTAGTTTTTTAAGTAAGATGATTTTGGTCAGGGAATAGGGCATAATACTGAGGAAGTAATGGCGCCACATGCGACTCTCCTAAATTCGTTAAATTTGTTGTTTCAGATGTAAAATGTAATTTCTGACGTATTTTAGCCAATCAAAACCATTTTTGTTTACCTCAGAGTACAATGGCGCCATCTGCGAAAAGTTTTGCGTATTATTTCCTATTGCGAGTTTTTACACAAAAAAAGAAAAACCATAAGCATTATATGGGTTCTTTTTAAGGGTTCCGTAGCAAAATGGTAAAAAGGAACCCTTATGGTGTGACTCAGTCTGTCTGTCTGTCTGTCACAGCTGGATATCTCGATAACTACCTATTAATGGTATCAACTTGAAATTTGGAATAGTTTAAGATGACGTTTGCCCAAATATTTTGCAAATAAGGATGTTTTCTTTTTTACAGCAGGAATTGAAAAGGGGTCTTAAAAATTTGAAGTGAGGCTACTATAGTAGGGCATGTCAAGAATTTCTCTTTTTTTAGGCCGCATAGTGTTCGACTTATAATGAAAAATGTAAAAAAATACCGTTAAATTTTGTTGTTATTATAACTACGTGTTTTTTGAGGTATTTAATTATAATTATTCAATAACTGTGACGTTCGAAAAACATGAATAAAATATTCTATTGTACTGTTAGCCAATCGGTAATTATAGGGTTTGAGGTTAGTTTTCGCACAAGTCATCACGAAAATACGAAAATGTGGTATCGATGCATTCAATACGATGCCCTGATCACAAATATATAAGATGAAAAACGTGAAAATGGCGGGGGTAGAAACTGTGATGTCATAAAGTTTTCAGTACTTACAAAGATTTTTTCATACCATGTGGTATATAAAATGAAAGGGCTTTGTGAGTATATTGCGAATATAAAACACACTATAACATGTCATCAAAATCTGATCATAGTAACATATACAGTAACAGTAAAACACATAAAAAATACCGTTTGTGGAACACGGATAAAAATATTATTTTTTAATATGTCATAAAATGATGTAATACAAAAACTAGCTTATCTCTGCAAAACAAATACTTCTAGCGACTCGCAATACTTTTTCCGGGTCAAAACCTCCCAGTAGGTATCGAACAAATTTTTATTAAGTCTTGAATTTGCGCATATAAAGTAAATGCAGAATTTTTGTTCTTCACACTATTTTGACGATAAAAGGATCTGAAGACATTTGAATCGTATACATTGTTTGCTTCATTTGTGAAAAAGTATATAATTACTGACATAAATAAATCATAAACTTTATTTTATAGAGCTTAGCAATAATAAAAGTGATTGTTCTAAATTATTATTACCGGGTGCCTTTTAGGGTTAACCTACGCCAGCGACAAAAAAGCGCCGCGATTGTCGCCGCGATTATCGCCGCGTTTATCGCAGCGATATCGCCGCGATTAACGCCGCGCTTATCGCAGCTACAAAATAGCGCCCATCAGCGGTAAGCCTTATGCATAAATAATAAAATTATTAGGCTTATGCATAAATAATAAAATTATTGCCAAGCACCGCGACTGGCGCTTGAAAGCCCATTAACACGATTTTGGAAGAAAATATTTTGCATTTTATTAGGGTTCCATTCAACCGCTGGAGAGCCACTTAAGTTGAGCTCGACATCTCGACAGGAAAATTCCCTCTAATTCAAAAGTAGTCACTTTTGAATTTTATAATAAAAATAAAATAAAAATAACTTTATTACTCAATATAAATTTAACATAGTAATGGACACCCAAGAGAGTAATACAATGTTGGGGTTGACTCGCTCTTCCCAAGACAAAACATGAGTATGTACTAGGTATACATGTAAGATAAGAACAATTTTATTTATACTACACCTGCTCGGAAAGTATCAACTTTATCAAATTTACGGTAGAAAGTACGTCATTGCATATCGAACAAATATGCGGGGAGAAAACGCATCTGAGCGGGAGAGAAAAGTGTATGAAAATCCATTTCTTACGTGGTTTTTTTTTTTAATTTTGGGTAAGACTATGCGCCGGTAACCTAAATATCAAAAGCCAAAAAGTTTTTACAGTAAGTTTTTATCTCCAAGTTCGCAAAATGACACTGGCCACTAGCTGTGTGTCGGATGGTGTCGGGCTGGCAGGGCGACCCTGCGGCGGCAGGATAAACAATTTGAAAAAAGAACATGTGAAAATTCAGACGCCATTGGCGCCATTTTCAATTTGTGTGTTGTTTGAGGATTCAGTTTTCGTAGAAAGTAAAATAAAACTATCAAAATGATAAGTAGTGATAGTGATGATGAAGATTTTTTAACTCCGCCGCAGTTGAAGGAAACAGCAAAATACTGATTGATAACCTTTTACCACAGAAATCAATTAAAAAATATAATAAAACTTATGACGATTTTTTGCAATGGAAAAGTGAAAAAAATGCGGTATCTTTTAGTTCATTTAGTTTTTTATTTTCCTCGTAGGTGTAGTATAAAGCACTATATATCACTCGAGAGAAAGTGCGATTCCCGATCTCGGGTGTTTCTCCTCTCGGTGAACAATGTACTATTTTTAGTTAACTATTAACAGAATTTCATAAATTCTCCAAATTTTATAGAAAAGGAATATAATTTAGCTACTTCCACTTTTTTTGGTGCGAAAAAGCAATCTACATGTAGATCAAAATCGATAACTTTTTCCTAATACAGAGGGCCTAGCCAAAGTAACATTGGCAAATCTTCGTTATCGCTTCGCTTTCGAAACATGTATGGAATTGACATAAGGTTTCGTTAACTATCGAATCTTAAAACGTCAAATCCATACATGTTTCGAAAGCGAAGCGATAACGAAAATTTGCAAATGTTACTTTGGCTAGGGGGGCTGGTTAGCTATTTCTATAAAAAAGTAACTAGACTTATTTAATTTTTTTGAAATTAACTATGTAGGTACTTACATTTAAATAATTTCTACACCCAAAGTCACACATCACAATCACATACTTATCTTAAATGAAAGTGGGGTATTTTGGGTTTTAGTGGTACCTACTAATACTAAGTGTTGCTGAGCAGCAAGACAGACAATTTTCTATTTTCGGACGGAACCAATCGGCTAATGACGAATTGTGAATTGTGACATTCGTAAATATGGCGTGTATTTCGGTGGGCGCACGCCGCGCCCAACGGCAATTATAATTCAAATCTACGATATGACCGTTTGACCAATAAACGTTTGAAATGTATGGTCGAGGAACCCACAACCGAACGTGTTAATATGTTCGGTGTTTTACGAGGCGCGTGCCACCGTGTTGCTATTTTATTGACACTTGACTCTACAGTTAATATTTCCAACCGTTTCATAGACAGTATAGCTTTCACAGCATCTATTTAAAGATTCACAGCTAATGGGCCAACCAGTATTAATAATTATGACAGCTATATTTCGTTCGCTTATAAAATGTTGATATTTCACGAGACAAAGTACTTTAGGCGGTGCATGTCAGGAATGTTTACATTATTATTTGTGTCTAATGGAATTTATACCATACATTAGACGTAAAATGAAAGATTTATCTGTAAACAAATAGCTGAGCGAGACACTGCAACGAAAAATATGTATATTTTATAATTATAAACACCTTTGCCTTTGATAATGAGGATAGAAATAAAATATTAAAAAGGCGGCTTTACTTATAACTCAGGATTCCTTCCGGTAATGAAACTAGGTACTAACAAAAGTGATTTTTTAATGTAAGGCTTGTTTTTTTCTTAAAATATAATTTGACAGAGGTCCGAAAACATTTTGAAATTCTGAAAGTGGTCGTAACTGCTCAAAGTTTAGAAACTGATACAACGTGGATAGTCTATTTGATCAACATGAATGAAGGTTCATTCAGAGCAATTGTTTTGTATATGTTTAGCCATGGTAGCGTTGTGTGGGTCGCTTTAGCCATTGCCATCATTGAGATACTATCTACCCGTGTATTATGAAATACTATATCTACCCATGTATTATTATCCGATAGGTAGGTTAGGTAGTTATGGAGTTTTCATTAGTTATTAAAATTCAAAAACGAAAAAATTGCATCATGTTAACGATTTTAAATAGATAAGTAGTTTTATAAAGTCACCTTAGAATAATAACACCTAAGAACGATAGTTCTCTACAAAGCGCACTGTCAAAAGTGAGGCAACTAAGGCAGCCAAAATGGCTCCTACATTTAGGAGATTAGTTAGGAACTATATTATTGGATTTTAGTTACGATTAGGTATCGTATGAAGAATATTTATAAATCTGAAAACTAAGCCATTTTGGCTTAGTATAAGTTGCCTCACTTAGCATACGAGGAGGCTTCTAGTTGTTATTATTCTAAGAAAGTCACCAATTGCACGATATTTTTAACGAATATTATACTTAATTTATTTAATATTTAAAATCACACATTTATTTTATTTGTTAAATTAATCATAATGACGTTTTTAAATCTCTTTACCGTTACTCTGATTATGGAAATCTTCTAGTTTCAATTGTCGTTGTTTAACTTTTTTTTTGACTTAAGAAACATACAGCAAATAGTTTAAGTAGGTAAACTACGTAAGTAATATAAGTATAAGGTATTATTTGAAAGTTGTTCAATTGAACACATTTTTCCAGAAAATAACTTCATAAATTAGTTCATATCTACAGGGTGACGTGACCTACCTGAAAAAGTTAAACATAGATGCAAAAAATTAAAACCTATTGCAACATTATTCTGTAGATAGGTATCAAATATTAAAAAATATACCTAATTACTTACCAGATTAATAAAAACTTGTAGATAATACGAATCTCACGTAGGTAGGTTATTTAATTGGCTAATTAATTTCAAAGTTGCTAATTTGGTTGGGAAATTTTGACACACCCTATTGATTCACAGTTCACACTTGCGTAACATATCTATTTATAGAAGAGCAAACTAATTTGGCTATATAAGCAAACAAACGGGCACACAGTCGGCTATAGGTACATAATAAAACCTACCTGTAAGTTGGCAGAGCTTTTCTTAGCTACCCTGCCTGCTAGACAAAGTCACATTTGCAAATATTCGCTATCGCTTCGCCTTCGAAAGATGCCATATGGATATGACAATAAAAAATCGGTTGCAAAAAACTTATGATCTGGCATTCTGAGTGTAACACAGGCTAACGTCACTATCTAGTTGCGCGACTTTATAATAACAAGCAAAGACTGAAGGATTTTTTCACTCCTCTTGCTCAAAAAGTCCGTCATTGTAACGTACAAGAGCCGAGATAAAATAGTATAATAACCCCTAGGGGATAAAGTTTTTTCTTTTATAATCATGGGTCATTTTAGCGTCTTGTATCTTGGAGCTCCTAGACAGAAAGCTCCTACCAAAATGGGGTGCCATAAGTTGTAAGCGAGCCATAACTCTTGACACTTCTGCCATCCGTTCGTATGGTAACCGACGTCAACTTATTCGCGCGTTTCCTTAATAATTCTACGGAAATATGGCGCTGTTAGCGCTAACTTAGTGTTGTACAAAGCACACGCCGGAATGTATGCATCGCTGCAAGTTATTGCACCGCTAACTCCCGTTTTGAACGTCGGTGTTAAAATAATGTGTTACAAAACGGTAGCGAGATTTAGTGCTTTACCGTTTTCGGACTCCTCGTGGAGAAGTTGTCTAGCTGGTTTTCTTGAAATGTCTCGGTTTGGCGTTGATAGTTCGTTTTCCTAGTTACTTTGCTGATTGCATTTCCTGCATTGCGTTTCTTATTTCTTTTCAAACATACTGATTGAAAAAGAGATGAAATAGAAATTACATTAATTTTTCGACGATAATATTAAAGGTATCGTTGAGTTGGTTTTATGAGTCTTCGTAAAATCTAACGAAACTAGTTAGTTTGTAGTAGTAAAAACTACAAACTAACTAGGTAGTTTGTTTGTTGTAGTTGAAAATATTTATCTAAGTAATAATTATTATTGCAATGAAAACCTGCTATAGGCAGGAGTGAAAAAATATTTGAATGAGAAAATGGGAGGGATACCTTTGACCGCTCACTGTCGACCGCACCATCAGCCTCCGTAGCCATTCTTCATGAATGTCGCACAAAAAAGTAGAAAATAAATTAAAAAAATTAAAAAACCCGCCTGCATAAAAAGACAAGTCAACTGAAAAGATGGAAACGAGATTAAATTAATATTAAAGGCAACATGTCATAATAACATGCAGTCGGAGGCATATAATTTAAATCTTTCATAATGTCACTTTCTTTATGCATGCCTCCGACTGCATGTTATTATGACATGTTGCCTTTAATATTTATTTAATCTTGTTTCCATCTTTTCAGTTGACTTGTCTTTTTATGCAGGCGGGTTTTTTATTTTTTTTAATCTCTTTTTAGTTATTATATATTACGGTCATCATATACCTTTTTGAAATCCTTATATTATGCCCTTTAATATGACACCCATATTGCAGTATTCTAAAAAAAAAAAATTTTTTCACTACGTATAATAGCACCGTACAGCCGCCATGTTGGTTTTTTTATAACGCCACCTTCTTAAGAACACTTGGGCTGAAAAGACAAATCTAACGATATCTTAATCATAGAAATCCGTTCAGCCGTTTGAAAGATAGGTATGAGGTAATAAAGAATATTACATACAAACATACATACAAACATACAAACTTAATTACAAGATACGCGCGAAACACATAACCCTTTCTTTGCAGTCGGGTAATAACAAAAAATAATTAATAAAAACATTATTGTCGCAAATTAGATATTTTCTTTGCATGTATAATTTAATTTAATGAATGTCCTGAAAAGATCGCAGTAGGATTTTGGTATTTATAAAAATATTTATTTAGCATTAATATTTTCCTAATATAGGAGCACGCAAACTGGGATGTTAGGTTATCATAATTATTCATGGATGAGGCTTTAATATCTAAATAAGTATTTTTTTAAATTGCCAATGACCCTACGTAAATTAGAAGAAAGTACACCTACCTAAGTACGAGGTAGGTGAACCCAAATGTCGGCGCTTTACACCCATACCATATTAGAAAAGATTTTAGAGTATTTCGCAAAGAAAAGCGAGTTTTCTTAAATTCATTATGAAAATATCTTGGGCTAGATAGCAAAAAATACAACAATATCTGTGATTTATATAAACTTGAAACATGTGACTTGATCGTCTAATGAGCGGTTTTCTGTCAGCTGAGAATTTTAGTTTATTTTTATGTTGATAGATGCATGGCGCTATTCAACTAGGTAGGTTTTTTTTTTTAAATTCCTAGCAGCTGAGTATACCACTTAATTATTCAACACTTGACACTAGCAAAAATTACTCCCTGAAGAGGAGTAGATTTCCATAACAACGTCAAAAATTGGCATTGACTCCTTTCATCCTTTGCTTTAAGTTACGTACTTAGTTAAAGCCGCGATTACATACGCCGATTAAGCATACCAATTTCGGGTTGCCTGCCACTCGTACTTGACAATAAAATATACATAATAAGTTCGATTTTAAAAGTGAATTTACCCTATAACGGAAAGATACTTTGTAAACATTGTATAAAATTGGAGATGAGAATTGAAAATAAAAAAAACGTAAACAATGTTGACGCGTTATTTGTTTAAATTAATTGTTAAAATTTAACTTATTATACGGGTGGCAACTCTAAATTGGTATGCTAGATTGGAATATGTAATCGCGGCTTAAACAACGACATCTAATCGTTTTTTAGGTACTATTTTTTTTTTTAAACTGCCCTATGAAAACCGCTCACTGCCATAAGCTTTAACTTAGCGAACGAATAGAGTTTCGGCCATTTGAGTTAAACGTAGTGATTATATTCTCTTTGATTTGAGTACCCTACTCAAAGTAGCTGAGTGGTGCAGTTGTGAACATACTAGAAATTGAAATTATGAATTTTAATTTCTGTGACGGGTTTGGGTGTTACTATGTATATAAGTATATTTAAAAAGTATATAAGTTGTTTATCAGTTGTTTAGCACCCATATCACTTAGTTTGGGGCCAAATGGCGCTGTGTGAAATTGTCCAAGCATTTCTTTAATTATTTTATTTATTCTTTCAAAGTATTGAGGGCTATTAGATGATTTTAGTAAACTATTCATTGAAAACATGCTAATCGGTTTTATTGTTATAGCATCCTGTTTAGAAAAGTTAATCTTTATAAAGAATAAGCATCAGTCATATGAATATTAATCGAATCTTGGTCCTGTATGGATGCGTCATGCCACCGCATCAATTAAGCGTGCCATCATCGGTTACTATGGTGCCACACGACCGAGACACTTCGAAAGTATTTTGCAAATAATAATAATAATAAAATTTATTTATTTTTCTCCAATGATCTACAATGAGATCTTAAATTCTAAGAGTACAGTTAAAAAGTATTAACATATCAGATTGCGAGGGTACATAATGATTTTGTACGCCATAGTTTGGGCGGGCGCGGTGCGGTGGGCGGGCGACTGCCGGCGCGTAGGACGACAATAGCCCTAAATTTTAACAATATAGTCGTGTTATGATATGAACTGACACGGACGTCTTTTCGCTTTCTTTTGTACAAAAAATATTATTGGGACCGGAGGGGTTGTAATTGTAACTTAGCCAAAACTTATTTTTATCCCTTATCGTAAATGGAATAAGTTAGCATAGTGTTCAAACACTAGAACTTACATAAAAGTTTTGTTACATGAATGTTCACGGTTGTTGAAAATCTTAGTATGAAAAATGCAACTTCTTGAAAATTCTCCAAACAAATCGACGATATAGGTAAAGATCTATTAAGTATATTTCATGAAAGTTTGTCTTGCTTTTGTGACATACCGCAGTACTGTGTGGCGTTAGCTTTATATCGCCATCCCATCCGGCGCCTTTTCCGTAAAAGGTATTGAGAGTTAAGTCATTCACATTAAGTTTTTGTCAACCAGCCGATGTATCATTGTTTGTCCAATTTAGATGTTAATTCAAATATTTGTAATTTGAGTTTACTATTGTTAGCGCCCATTGACTTGTGCCAACTATACCCAAGGTCACGGCGCTGCGAATAACTACAATCAATGATAATTAATTATACAGAGGTATCAAAAACGGCTGTTGATGACCACATCTGGTATGGGGTGACTCAACCTGCCTGTTTGAGTACACCGGCTGTCATAAATGTAATGTATCCGCATGCCGCATCTCATTAGGTGCCTCTTTAGTGCAACGCTCATAGCACTAATGCACAAGAAATACGCCGTAAAGCGATAATATCTTCAATTATTTATTTGACACTCCCATTTACTTGCGATATGAGAACCAGAACAGCTTGGACTCGTTCGAGTATCGCGCGGCCGTTTTATGGAAATCTCTAAGTTGCGGTTTAAGCTGGTTTTGCGGCGGGTAAAAACACATGGTGGAAATTACTGTTTAATTGAGAATCGCCCACAGTGGACGAGTGGCATCGGCCGATAGGCCGCTCTCATGTATACCGATCCTTGTGTCAATTGTTTTTTTTTATAACATTTTAAGAAGCAAGTGCTTTTCTCCAGCGGATTTCTCCGTAAGCTCCGGAAGTAAATTCCTGTATGGACTTAATTAATTATTAGACCAATTGAAAAATTGACCCCATATAGTAGTGTTGACTTTTAATTGGAATAATCATTTCGTGCATGATTCAAAATGTTTAATAATACTTACGTACCTTTGTTTTAAAAAAAAATTACTCTTAGCGCACTAAAAATAAATACAAGCGGCATTTTTCTGTAACTGAAAAATAAAGATAATTTAAAACAGAGGAGCTTTTTATCCCGGTCAAAGGTTCCCTCTAGAGATTTTCCGAATGTTCACGCGGACGAACTCGCGGACGAAGTCGCGGACGAAAGCTAGTACATACCCTAATAAACCCTGAACACAATACACTCCTTATTTGGGAAGTCGTGTAAAAAATGAACTCGTGTTGATATTGTCGGAAATATATTACAATCTCATTTGTATTCGTTCACAATCATCATGGAAACCAGTTCACCGATTGAGAACTAAACTTGGGATTATTATCCACGTCGGATTTTGACTATAGGTACCAGCAGAGCTGATGACCCGGAAATATTATGAAAAAAATAAGTCGTCTCGAAAGTTCGTTTACGATGTCACTGGCAAGGCAATATGAGACGGATTTCACACTGCGATTTTGAGATTTTTAGTATGGGTGCACTGCAGGTAGTTGAAAATTTGTGATAAGTTCGGTTATCGAGATAGGTATTCAGACTATTCAATACTTTTAATTTTTGGATTATTTAACATTTTGCGGAGATTTTGCAAGAGTGAAAATTAGGATAGGTAGTGCAAGATAATGGTGAGGCATCCAAAAACGATGTAAATGTTTGGATTTATGAAATAAATCGTACCTATGTGTTCGCTTAAACAAGGTTAGTTTGGTCAAAATGTGATACCTACGTTAGATTCAAGAGAGAGAGGTCAATACTAGGTAGGCCTACCTATAATAAAGCTATCATTTTTATTATTGTGTTTTTTCCGTTTTGAAAAAAGATATATATGTAGCTTACTTCCGCAAACAAAATATGCAAGATGCACCGCCCGCCCGCCCGCAAAAATATGCACATGCACACCACAAAATATAAGTGCACAATACCTGCATTTAGCAAGACAGCAACACACCTTGCACCTTCACCAATAGGGATGTTGACTAATGAATAAAATAACGAAATACTAATAAAAATCGTAAACATATTAAACTTTTAGAGTAGCTTGTATACCTCTTGGTTTTATATATTGCATATTATTTGTTTTATGACCCTTCAAAGTTGGGTGGACAAGTCCATTTAAAAAGTATAAAATTTATTAAAATAAATGATACCTTTAATTAGTCCGTAAAATATATAGCAAATTTGTCGAAGAAACCATTTTGATAAACACAATATTTAATATAGCTGCTGAACAAATTTTTAATGCGTTGCATACAAACTTGCACGGCGTGACGTCATAACGTGGTGTAACAGTTCAAAACTGAACATGTTATTTTTTTATCTCAAATATTACTTAAATTGTAAAGAAAAGAAATATATTAAAGGAAGGTTGTCACTGACCTTGTTCTCAGGAACTTATCGGCATTTGATTATGCAGTTATTCACAAAAAACACAGGTTTTGTAGTAAATCATAAGCACTTCAGATGTCAATCAACAATTAATAAAATGTTCATTATTTTTCAAAGGAGCTTGTGTTAAACATTACTTGGACTCATAAATTGTTGTACTTCACAATTTGTTTGTCATAATTTGATGATGAGAAAGAATAACATAATATTAGCTTAGAAGGTTATAAATTAATAACAGATAATTACAGAAGATTATGACAGATAGGATGACGTAAATCTGACAGCTAGTGATAAAAATCGGAACTATTTAGCAATTGTGAATTTTCTGTAAGAAAGGCAAAGGGTTTTAACCTTACTGCCAATTTTGGAAGTCAAAACGAATTAATTTCATTTCCACAGATAAGTTCATGTGATAAATTAATAATGTTTAAAAGCATAAATTGTTGGGAAAAACTTAAATAAACATATTGGTTTGCATAAATGTGAAACTATTTTATTCTCGTTCAAGTTTGTTTACCAAGAGATAAATGTGACTAAATAATGCTGAATTGTGTTTGTTTATTTTACTGAATAATAATTAGTAAAATAGAACATGATTAAGTAATTAATTGTTATAATAATCTGTCTAAAGAGTAATTTAAGGTCATAAAAATAGGCGGAAGTTTCTTAAATCTTTCTTGGCGCCAAGGTTTAAATATTAATCCTCGTGACGTTCAAAACATGGATTAAGTTATAATTCATTCATAATTATTATTGATAATATTATTAGTTTTATTAGCACTCATCAGTTATCGTCATAATTGTTTATTTCTAAAAAATACTTTAAAGAGGAATGAAAATTTGGCGATTAATTAGGTTTAGTAAGTTGGCAGCTATGGTACAGATTGCACGATTGCACAATCACAATTAGGCGGTCTGCACAATTTATATTTGCAATATGGTAGCACCGACGCGTCAGATTGATGGCGACGGAATGTCGCGGGGGGTAAAATAATAAGAATGTTGCTAACTAAAATTGCAAAGTATCCAATTTTGTATGTGTGTTTAGTTAGAGATAATAAGTTTACTGTATTTTAAGCAGGTGGAAAAGCGGAATATTTGCATTAATTAGTACTCAGCAATAGGTATTTTGGCAATTTAAATTATACGGGATTAGGTAAAGCAAAGTGAAACGATTAATTAGTTAAAATCTAAATGAAGTTGGTTTGAGGGTATTAGGTTATGTAAGGAAATTATATTAATCGTATTATTAAAGATTGACAAGACAAAAACTGATTACGTAACTTTTAGTAATATTATTGTGAAATTTTATTATTCGAAAATGATTTTCTCAAAGTGTTGCGTTTCGAGGTTATGACGAATTATTGAAACTGTTAACGACTTCACATAAAATGAAACTTATAGTCTTTGTTGATTTAAATAAGATAATTATCAAAATGTAATGTAAGTAATTTTTAATATCTCCATTAATAGGGTTAGTGAAATATTTTCATAAGCGGGGAACACTGAATAAGGGGAGGAGCTAGAAATAGGGCACCAATAGGAATGGGCTAAAGTGCACAATGTCAATTTAGCGCGGGAAATTTTAGCTATTTTGATGAAAAAAGCGCAAATTACTTGGCGCCGTTTTGGGTCGCGTCATGACGCTAATTTAGTCTTTATAAGGGGAAGGATCAGGGAAGCGGCGATTCATTTCTCCGGTGTCAAGCGAAGCGTCAAGACGTAATTTTTGAAGAAACTCCACATCCCTCTGTAAGATCGCGTTACTGAAAAAGTTTATTTTTAAATCAAGCAAATTTCAAGAAGTCAGCAAGAAAGTGGTCGAGGTTTTCTGACGAATAGGGCCGCATTTGTCCCGCGAATCTTTTGCATAAATGCTTTAATTTGAGCTTATCTGGTATAATTAAGTTCATAATTAAAGTATGTAGATTTTGTTTGCGATAATCATAAAGTAACGTAGCTTTCCCTGTAAATTCTTGAATTAGTATAGTAGGACTACTAAGAATTGAAGTTCATAATTAAAATATGCAGATTTGTAGTGAAATCCAATAGAGTGATGTAGTTCTCTCGGTGGGGTCATGAGGTAATACAACTGTATTGGTTCTTGAGTCTGTTGAGGTCGGGGCTGCATTATTTTGTGGGATGAAAGCTAACTAGATTTGCTAGTATTATTATACAATGTTGATTTTAGATGAGTATTCATTTAGTTTTGTGTCTTTTTGGGGCGATTTGTCAGATCCTCGCGGGGGGTTTAGGTAGAAAAGTCTAGCCTTGTGGCGGGTTAGATGGGCATTTGTTTTGAAAATTGCCTAGCTAGTCACATAATATTACCAAGCTTACCTACAGCGATGGAAATCAGACGGTCCGAAATGAGTTGGGAGATATCCCTGTCCATGGCTGTGGGCAGCAGGCTTGGTATTATTATTCCTTATGTAGGGTCTTGGTCGTTCCTTCCCACTCGGCCAAGAGAGCGTCAAAGGTTGCTAGAAAATTAGGGAGTGCCACTCAAACTGTACAGAATTGGGCAACAGGATTGGTGGTAAGCATTCCAAGAATTGCATAGGAAATTCTAAATTTAGACGCAAATAGGCAGGTAAATTCATTAATAAGGTAGGAATATTATTATTAGGTGAATTGAGCAAAAGTAAAAGGTAGCATTTCAAGAAGGTGGGGTATTCTTTGAAGTGAGATCTGTGTGGGCGTCAAAGATGTCGGGAAACATCATGGGGGTCGCATAGGAATTCAGAAATTTAGTAGTTGTTAGGCAGGTAAGTTCACTAGGTAAGATTCCATGTCTTAAAGTAGGCGCTTTAACAGGAATCCATAGGTAGGTGCCTTAACAAAAAATCCATTTAAACTATAGCTCGGTGTAGTGAATATTCACAATGTAGCATTAATTGTGTTGGTTTTACCAGTTTCGGTGAGTACATATTAATTAATTACTTCAGTGAGTGGATAGTGAAAGTTAATTTATTACTACTTATAAAAGAAAGTTCCTTTATCTTTGAATTGGATTGGATTTATGATGATTTTGTGTGGAGACTATTGATTTTAAAAGAAATATTCTATTCTGGTAATCTAGAAGGTGTACTGAAATCTAGATCTGGGTGTATGAAAAAAGCCTGCGTTTCTATATATGCTAAGGTTGATTCACGGCTATTAGAACGCTAGATCAAAATGTTTGAGTGGACTTTTTCTATTAATAGAATAGTTTTGTATAATATAGAAACAATACTTCAATTATGTACTATAAAAGTATCAAACTGTTTAGTGAATATATCCAAATTCTCAAATGGTTAAACTAAAGTACTTTCTCATCAATATTTCAGCTAAGTTTCATTTACCAATTCAATTGGAAGTTGTTTCAATAGAATTATATTCCACAATTGAATTTAAGTACTTATTGACAAACACAATTAATGTACAGGTTAGATATCATTAGTAGACTAAACTGAAATTACCACAGTTCATAGAAGTATGATAGGTTCCGATGTTGAGATGCGGAAAGACTGCGACCAAATAATACATTCCCTTTGAATTAAATTGTCTTTCCTTCAGAAATTGGATCTATCAGACCCTTTTTGAATGGATAGTAATGTTGTGTCCATAATTATATTATAATGTTAAACAGTTTCGCTAACAATAAATATATTTTTAAATTAAATTAAAGTTGTGCAATTCCACCATCACAATAGAAAAATAATTCTTCATTGTGATAAGCTGATAGATCACTTGAAGCACTTTGCTTGTCCTCTTTTATTAAGACAGACATACTAAGACTAAATAATTCAACTAATTTATTAATTAAAGTTGTCATGAAAGCAAATGGTGGAGCTAGAGGAGAATTGTCCCAGTACGGTTAGTCGAGATTCACTATACAGAGCGGGGAGGTGCTCTGTATCTAGCTAGCAAAGAAACCATTGTTTACTTAGTACTTGACTATAGCACAATAGTATATTTTATATTTGACAAAAAACACTAGGACAATTATTAAGTAGCGATGATAAATTTTCTATATTCTGAATTAATACAACGTTAACTTCTATATTTATTACCATTTTACCTTCTTTTACTCTATTCCTAAGCCACTAACCACATAGGATAACCTAAATTAAATAAAATAAGAAAGTAAGAAAATAAAATCATAATTAGTAGCGGTGAACAATTTTCTATATCTGACTTTTGGGTGATCATAACTTTTGGTTATTTCATTCAGTTCTTATTACTGTAATATCTATTAGCATTCCATCATACTAGACTTTTATAAACATACTGAGCAACTTATTCAAAAAAAGTAGGTACCATATTGAATATCATATAAGTACAGCGGGTAGACATAAGAGTAATTTCTATACCATTTAAAAGTATGCAGTAAACTAAGTCAGTTATTAGAATAAGAAGCTCCATAAAGCAATATCAACATTCTAATATAGGTAAAAATTAGGTAGTTTCACTTTAAAGAAATACTTAGGTTGGCTGAAAGAGATTTCTTTAGAGATAACTCTTCATTACTCACAGGTCTTGTTATAAATTAGGTAATAATAATTATAAGTGCAATAAAGATTATATCTATGTAAAATTTAATATCAAATTCTATTAACAATTTATTAGGGTAACGGCTAATTTGTGATATTATCATTTAGTAACAGTCATAGTAACAGAATTAGTTAGGAATGAATAAGGAAAGAATGATAGCGTTATAGTCGGGAGACAAACAATGATTGCACTTCTGAAAAGAATCTAGGTTACTATTATTCACAATCAGGGACCGCCCTAGAAATCACGAGCCCTTTCAGACCACATAAAAGCACGTCAGTAATGTAGGTTATTTCTATAGGTAGGAAAGGTTAACAAGGAATAACTAAGTAGACGATAGGTTTGAATATTTAATCGGAGCAAAGGATAAGATTTGATACATAAAAAACATTGGGTAGGTAACTTACATAATATAAAGAAATAGGTAGTTAATTGATATACATCGTTCAGCATTTTAGTATGGTAGAAGTAGGGGTAAGGGGGAGTTACATTTTGGGGGTGCCTTTGACCAGGATCTTGTGGGGATGAACAGTATCAAATCTTCATAGTGGTAACTTACAGACTTTTTGGTAGGTATAGTTCAAGTTTTTGTGTAGTCCTGAAAGAAAGTGGCTGTTTTCATTTAATTATGTTCCAGTCACATTTTGTTGCGGTGAAAATGGACTCGTGCAATGGTTAATTTGTGTCCCGTCATCTTTCCTTATTTATTGATAAACAGTATCAATGATTTATTGCACTTGTGCAGGTTTCATCGCATTAGGGGTCGGTTTTGATTATGTGATTGGTTTATTTACGTCCTGAAAATAACACTTTCACTTTTATAAAAACACGTTGATTTGACAATGCCTACGCAAATTAATTAGGTTAGGGTTATGTTTAGAACGATCGAGCGGGATTGTGTCAATTAAACGTCACGCCATAATAATGGTAAGTGGCATTGAAACGTTCGGTTGTAATTCATTGCACTCGGAGTGTAGGTTTGGAACGCGCCTCGGTACAGATAAATAAATTTCTCTTTGAGTCACAGAATAAATTTGTCTTTGAGTACAGATAAAAAAAAAACGAGCATCTAGAGCGATCATTTACTTTATTTTATTTACGTATTAAAGTCGTCATGGCTGCAATAGGCTAACTATTGGCAAGTGGGAGGTCGTTCAGTTCAAAGCAGGACTTAAACAGTACTGTTTGGAGCCTGTTTTCATACTAACTGTTGAGGTCATAGTACAAGAAAGGTAGGGCAGTTTAATATAAGTCATGATATAAAAGTTTGTAGTAAGGCCCCTTATTTTAATTATCTGTGGTTTGACATTACGAAATAAAATGACAACGAATAAACTCTATTTTGACAGTCAAGATAGACACAGAGAAGTTGCGTTCCGAATCGCTTCTCAGCAGTAATGCTCGGTCCGAATCATGCTTAGGAAGTCACTGTTATTTTTAAACTGTCTTTATACATCCTTGATACCTAATCGATAAATCCGTAAATTTTGACATTTGGATTAATGTTATTTTAAATTAGAGTTTGTAGGGGTCAAGCGCCACGCTTTGTGTACGTAACGGCTGCGTGATAGAGTTGTGCGGAAAGGGTCTGTTTATGAATAGCGACTGAACTGTGTTCGCGTAATCGACACAGTGAATTCAATTCAAAACGCGACGGTTTTATTTCACGATACGGTTGTAACAAGTAATTTCTGATGTAGTTTAAATTCTAATTCCGATTTAATTATTTAAGGGTTTTCCTTTATCTATTTTTATTCAATGATTAGAGCAGTCACATTGGCTGATGCCACGTGGTAACACGTGTTAACACATTATAAATTGGCGTCGGATTTCATAATGAATGAATGCGTTAGAATTGTATCTATCAGGGGGCTTACCATCAGCAAATAAGAAACCATTCAGTTCAAAAGCAGGCCGTAAAAAAGACTGCTTAAGGCCTGCTTTCATACTAACCGTTGAGATCATGGTACGAAAAAGTAATGCCGTTCAATATAAGTCCTGCTATAAGAGCTCATAGTAAGGCCCCAGATAGCACGTCCGTTTAAATACGGCGGTTTTATTAAGTCGGTTAAATTTATGGGCCGTCACATTTACGTTCCGAATGGCGTGGCCGATTAGACGGTACAATGTGGAATCGATTAGCAGTCATGATAAAGGTATCAAAGTTGGTCGATCGCGCGGGCAAAGTTCACACGAAGTATCGCGAGATGGCGTTCTAATGCGTGCGTGCTAATTCGGTTACGCAAAAACATCAAAGATGGCGTCAGTGGTAATTATTTTACCACAATCAATGAAATAATTCGTGATTATTTTAAGACTTATTTTGCCTAAATTGCCAGGTTTCAAAAAAAAAAAAAAAAAAAAAAAAAAGGAACGAATGCCATTCGGAGAGAATGATACGGAGTTCGAATGAATGGGTTGAAATTTGAGTAGATTTTCATGATTGCCAGTCACTGTTTACGTTCGATAGCTGTCAAATTGACATTATTTTACGTTGAAAAATAAAATACTTTAGATTAGAAGTTATCGCGATATTTTAACTGAGAAAGTGATATAAAGTATAGAAGTATAAAAAACCAAAAGGTTCCTAGTGAAAGTAGGGTATGGATTAAGTGTAAATTGCAATGGATGTTATGTAAGTAAGCTCTGCTAAATTCATTGGTTATAAGATTGTTATCTCATTTTCACATATTCGGTCGGGTTTTGCATTGGAAAAAAGTTCTAGATGATACAAGAGAGAATTGATAAGAATGTTTTCATCGATAAGATTAGAAATGGTATCGGAAACCGTAAGAAACAAACAATAGAAGTGTAGTAAACATGTAATAAACAATATTTATTAATGATTGCCAAAGGTCACATGTGGATTTTATTAAATGATGTTAGTTAATTGTAACTTGTGGTTATAAAACTGAGTTAAAATCGAACTGCATTTGAATAGCCAAGTCTTGGTGGTAAAATTTGTAGAACATTGCTATTTTGAGTGAAATAAGTTAGCAAAACATAGGTTAGTACACAGCGGAATTGGTATTCGGTTAGGTTGTTTAACAAAACAGTGTGAATAAACTTTGCTATGAAAAATACTACCTTATCTTTAACATTGGGGTCGAAAGTCATTTAGTTAATTTTAAAATCAAAACCTTAAAGCAAGTTAGTATGCGTTGTTTTGGTTTTGTAAAGTTCAAGATTCAATTCAATTGCTAAGTAAGTCAATTAAGCGAAACGATAAGTAATATTTAAGAAAATTTAATAAAATTCTTAGAACCTTAAGGTACATTATTGAATATCAGACTTAATTTGTATTTTCTAAATATTTGACCCGCAAATAACTTTCAGAATTATTCTTTTAGTTAAGTTAGAATGGAGTTGGGTTAGTATTTTTACTACAGTAAAATGATCTTAACCAAATGTTTATGGGTACCTTTATTAGTGGTTCCTAAGGAGAAGTTAAAAGTTAAAATTTAGTGAACGGGACTTAAATTTATTCGAGTCATTCTTGTGTCGCTCTTACTATTAATGTTGTTATAAATTGAACGTAGTAAAGTAGATAGTCAGCTTAGCTCAGAATTGAAGCGAATAGTTGATATTATCAGAGGAATTTTAAACACATATCATTGGCTCTTAGCGTCGAAAGGATTGATAACATAATAAATATCGGTATATAGCGTTAGTGAAGTAAAGTTAGGATGTGTGAAATTATTTTATAGGTATTGTTGTTTGTGATGGACAGGGGTAACAGTACCATTATTTTTAACAAAATTTTAAGCATAACAATAGAGTTGAGGTATGATTAGTTTGCCACTCAAGTGGAGGCCAGTTAATAAGTACTTAACTTGAAATAATTAAGAAGGATTAGGGACTGTTTACATTGAAAGATTTAAACAGTAGGGATAGAAATGATTTGTTAGTGAACAATTGCGGATGACCATTAGGTAGTGATAGTGCGGGGACTTAAATTAGTGATGTAATCAAGATTGTCTATGACACTTATCAATAATCATTTCAGGGTAAATTGAATTTTATAATTTAAATACTTATAAGAATAGTGAAGTTAATTTCGGAATTAAGATTTAGTTCATTGTTGGTTTCAAAGATTTTATTCAAACTTCAAGAACCCAATGTTTCAGAGTTTTGATTATAGTTAACAATAAATTTTGGGTACCAAGACTATAAAAATATTAGTTACAGATTAAAGTAGGGGGGTCGTGGATTAAATTAGTTACACTTTTGAAGTTTATTAGACATATCAAAACATATTGATTTGATTTTTAAATTTGAGATTTTTGCATTCACAATGCTATTTTTATACAATACTAAATAATATACTAGAAAAAATACGACTCGCACGTATTTAGTATTGTATAAAAATAGCATTGTGAATGCAAAAATCTCAAATTTAAAAATTATATAGCTATTTCATCTTAATCGATTGCCAAATATCTGGAAAGATATTTCAATTGAATGTCGAGGTAATTCCTCACATTGGTGAAATAACGCTGGCTTGCAGCGTAAGAGTAGAATATACTAGAAGAAATTCGGCGATGTCACTAGTGACTCGGTAGCTCAGCGGTCAGAGCATTGGACCGGATATCCAAAGGTCGCGGGTTCGATTCCCGTCTGAGTATTGATCTGGTGCGAGTCGTATTTTTTCTAGTATATTATTTAGTATTATATTGATTTGACTTTAAAATTTATTTAATTGAATGATTAAATGGTTTATTTTAAGATTATGTGCAGATTATTTTTTCAACTTAGGTTTAATATTTTCTAAATGAGTTTCTTATGATATACCTCATGAAGAGAGTTACACAGCATAAATGTTTTATGATATATCTATCTGAAGAAAGTCATACTTATGGTTGACAATAATAGCATTAGAAAAATATTTAGTAGGAAGTTGTTGTAGCATTAATTATCAAAACGGTTTAGTCATTGAAGCGGTGATGGTTAGGGAGAAATAATATAGGCGTCAGTTATAGAAATTTAATGAAAAATAAATTAGTGAATTTACTTTAAAAATAAATTGAGTCGAACTAATTAATTTTAAGAACTAAGTGGGCAAAGAGTAGAGGGAAAGGTTTTGCGTTATTCGATGCGTTGAGTAACATAAAATCGAGTCGATAGGGGTTTATATATTTTGTTTGATTAAAAATCTGACCTTAAACTAAACTCAAGAAAAAAAATAAGTTTCATTTACATTACAAGGGTGAATAGAAATTAAGTTTCACTTAGGGTATACCAACATGAGTTCACCGTGAACTCACCATTATCATTATGAGTCATCTCAGAAATAAAAATAGAGTTAGAAAATAACGAGCCAGAGGCTTTAGTTAATTCATTTCTAGTTAGAAAGTGGGGATGTTATTTATTTTATTTAACAAACTTTATTGTACATTTCAAACAAAATGTTACAAAAGGGCGAACTTAATGCTAAAAGCTTTCTCTCCCAGTCAACTTTAGGAAACAGAAATCAATGAAGGCGGTACAAAGATATTAATAAATACAACATAACATATAATTTTAATAGTTAGGGTTACTTCTTTGTAAAAGAGTTTATAAATACATAAAATATATTAAAGGTATTAGGATCTATTCGAATCAAATAATAATTTTATTTTTTTTGTAATCTTATTGGTTAAACCCATTTATAACGACCAATCGTTATAAAGATTAAAAATAAGTATAAGGAATATCCTCAATTTAAAAATATAAATGAGCGGAAAACTTTTCTTATTGGTTATCAATCACCGCAGTGATTGTTTGACATTGTTTTGGTTTTCCTGAAAACTTAGTTTTGGTATTTTTCCATGTTTAGTTTATGCATCAAGGTTTACTAGGATACTGCTGTGATATAAAAGAAAAAATTGTTTCAGTAACAACTGGGTTAAATGTCTATTCGTAAATTTTAATGTTAATTAATAATACTGTCAAAAATTTACTATATCAAAATGGTTATTAAGTCATGCATTTTATTAATGTAGTGTAACGCCTCTGTACACTTAGTTGTCAATAAACGTGATTTGATTTAATTTGATTAGAAGTTAAAGATGGAGTAATTTTTTTGTTGATACTATCTTCGATTTGATTAATAACAGAAAAAAAAACAATAAAAAAAAAAACAAAAAAAAAAAAAAACGCTTGATTGCGGATTTGAGCTTGGGATTGCCGGTCCGGTGTGGAGGTGCGATCCCTTGTGCCAGCTTTGCTATAACTCAGGTGACTAAAATTGCGTACTGTAGGATGCGAATATTAGTGACGCGACGGCGACGATTGTGAGTGAGTATGCTTTGACTTTTTTCCAATTCACTTTCGCATCCACTTGTAAATTCACTCACTACCGCCAGTATGTTCACTAAGATTAGCAAATTAAACTAAATCACGGTATAATATTCGCAATCACAAATACTAACAATATTATCATAAGTACAGTTAGTGAGGAAATTACAAATAGAGTAAACTGGGTAGAATTTAGGTCGAAATTGATAGTTAAAATATTTGATGAAAGTCTTGTAGCTTTACTAGTATAAGCAGTGTAGTGATATAGCATATGTTTCGGAAGAATGTTGGTATAGTTTAATAGTAGGATAGGTTAACTTCTCAAACGTTCCGGTGCCCGCAGTCACCAAAAGGAAAAACGCGCAACACGTCCTGGTTAATAGAGTCACCACGAGTTTTATTGAATTTTAGCTTTATTCAACAGAAAACACAGATTAAAGTTGTCTGAACTTTTTATTTACATTTCCCGATAGAACAAACTTGTTATTGGTTAATTTTTGGAACAGGTAGATACTCATTTCATTATAAATAAAAATTAGTTTTGTCAGTGATTGTAATAGCGTATCATTGGGTCATTCTTACCGAAAATAGTTTAGGTATAGGTAGTTAATAAAGAAAAGCCGCCAACTCCGATTTTCTTTGGGAGGTTGATAATTTTCATAGGTAGATTAAGATAAAGGTAATCTTTTTAATTGCCTACTAGTAACTTTAGATTTTAAAGAAATTGAGTGAGTAAAGGTTTTCTAATAATGAAGATGCTTTGCGTAGTTAATGGGAAATAATGAGTCAATTCAATGAGTCTCAATGTTGTGTAGAATTTCATATGGTGACAATCGACGTATTTAGTAAAAATTTTTTTATTCAAAACAATTCAATTTAGCAAATTAATTTGTACTCAGGTAGTAACTATGATATAATCTTAGGTGGCGTGAAAGTAGGCTAGTAAATGAAGATAGTGGACGTTGTGCGATGAGGAAAGAAGAACAGAGTGAGAATCTAAATTAGATTAGGAGTGTGAATAGAATGAAAAAAAAAGTAGCTAGGAAAAAAAAAAAAATAGATTCTTTATGGAGGGCTTTGGATTATAACGTATGTGAAGCTTGAGTACAGAATTATTATTGGCTCAAAAGATAAGATCCGCACACTACTTTAAACGTTCAGTCTTGGCTAGCGGTCGGATTGGCGTTTTAAGGTTAACAAACTTGAATTTTGTACAGAAGGACCTTTTGGTGATAGGTTAATAAAATAAAAAAAAACGGAGAGAAAACAAACACTATTATTGTTTGTAATTGTCCTGGTGTAAACAGCTGTCCAAAATTCATACTACACAAGAAGCCAAGAGCTATGATACAATCGACAACTACACATTTTCCAAGGTGATATTAGGGTTGTTCTAGAGTCTTAAGTAAGCTTTTGGAAATATAGGGTCATTGTATATGCTCACTCTATCTGGTAGAGTAGGCCCTGTTAGTATAGAAGGAGGCGTACAGGAATATGGAGGGGTACTTTGGACGGATACGTTGTGTCCTACACTATCTTTTCATAAGGTTAGAAAAGAGCGTATGTGTCCGGGTAGGTCTAATAGGGACTATGGCTTCACAACCCATACCTTACCTTGTTTTTGTACACTTCTGGTGTTGAATATGCATAAGACGGAATTGGCAAAAGCAATAAAAGTACTTGAAACTCGCTTAATAATTTTTAATATTATCTTGGTTTAAATACACTCTTCAATCTTAAAAAAAAATTCATTTACACTAGGGCTCACCCAACAATTCTTTGATTTTGGGAAAGTAATAATAGTTAGGGTTATAAAAAAAGAAGTATAAAAAAATATAACTTTGAAAAAAAAGGAGAGAGTAGAAAGGTTGATATAAATATTTGAGAATTGAGAAAGAAAAATTCTACTCCGGATCCAGTACGTAGTATTGTCACCTATGAAGAATTTTGGGGTCGAGCTGTAACAGTTCAAAACTGAACATGTTATTTTTTTATCTCAAATATTACTTAAATTGTAAAGAAAAGAAATATATTAAAGGAAGGTTGTCACTGACCTTGTTCTCAGGAACTTATCGGCATTTGATTATGCAGTTATTCACAAAAAACACAGGTTTTGTAGTAAATCATAAGCACTTCAGATGTCAATCAACAATTAATAAAATGTTCATTATTTTTCAAAGGAGCTTGTGTTAAACATTACTTGGACTCATAAATTGTTGTACTTCACAATTTGTTTGTCATAATTTGATGATGAGAAAGAATAACATAATATTAGCTTAGAAGGTTATAAATTAATAACAGATAATTACAGAAGATTATGACAGATAGGATGACGTAAATCTGACAGCTAGTGATAAAAATCGGAACTATTTAGCAATTGTGAATTTTCTGTAAGAAAGGCAAAGGGTTTTAACCTTACTGCCAATTTTGGAAGTCAAAACGAATTAATTTCATTTCCACAGATAAGTTCATGTGATAAATTAATAATGTTTAAAAGCATAAATTGTTGGGAAAAACTTAAATAAACATATTGGTTTGCATAAATGTGAAACTATTTTATTCTCGTTCAAGTTTGTTTACCAAGAGATAAATGTGACTAAATAATGCTGAATTGTGTTTGTTTATTTTACTGAATAATAATTAGTAAAATAGAACATGATTAAGTAATTAATTGTTATAATAATCTGTCTAAAGAGTAATTTAAGGTCATAAAAATAGGCGGAAGTTTCTTAAATCTTTCTTGGCGCCAAGGTTTAAATATTAATCCTCGTGACGTTCAAAACATGGATTAAGTTATAATTCATTCATAATTATTATTGATAATATTATTAGTTTTATTAGCACTCATCAGTTATCGTCATAATTGTTTATTTCTAAAAAATACTTTAAAGAGGAATGAAAATTTGGCGATTAATTAGGTTTAGTAAGTTGGCAGCTATGGTACAGATTGCACGATTGCACAATCACAATTAGGCGGTCTGCACAATTTATATTTGCAATATGGTAGCACCGACGCGTCAGATTGATGGCGACGGAATGTCGCGGGGGGTAAAATAATAAGAATGTTGCTAACTAAAATTGCAAAGTATCCAATTTTGTATGTGTGTTTAGTTAGAGATAATAAGTTTACTGTATTTTAAGCAGGTGGAAAAGCGGAATATTTGCATTAATTAGTACTCAGCAATAGGTATTTTGGCAATTTAAATTATACGGGATTAGGTAAAGCAAAGTGAAACGATTAATTAGTTAAAATCTAAATGAAGTTGGTTTGAGGGTATTAGGTTATGTAAGGAAATTATATTAATCGTATTATTAAAGATTGACAAGACAAAAACTGATTACGTAACTTTTAGTAATATTATTGTGAAATTTTATTATTCGAAAATGATTTTCTCAAAGTGTTGCGTTTCGAGGTTATGACGAATTATTGAAACTGTTAACGACTTCACATAAAATGAAACTTATAGTCTTTGTTGATTTAAATAAGATAATTATCAAAATGTAATGTAAGTAATTTTTAATATCTCCATTAATAGGGTTAGTGAAATATTTTCATAAGCGGGGAACACTGAATAAGGGGAGGAGCTAGAAATAGGGCACCAATAGGAATGGGCTAAAGTGCACAATGTCAATTTAGCGCGGGAAATTTTAGCTATTTTGATGAAAAAAGCGCAAATTACTTGGCGCCGTTTTGGGTCGCGTCATGACGCTAATTTAGTCTTTATAAGGGGAAGGATCAGGGAAGCGGCGATTCATTTCTCCGGTGTCAAGCGAAGCGTCAAGACGTAATTTTTGAAGAAACTCCACATCCCTCTGTAAGATCGCGTTACTGAAAAAGTTTATTTTTAAATCAAGCAAATTTCAAGAAGTCAGCAAGAAAGTGGTCGAGGTTTTCTGACGAATAGGGCCGCATTTGTCCCGCGAATCTTTTGCATAAATGCTTTAATTTGAGCTTATCTGGTATAATTAAGTTCATAATTAAAGTATGTAGATTTTGTTTGCGATAATCATAAAGTAACGTAGCTTTCCCTGTAAATTCTTGAATTAGTATAGTAGGACTACTAAGAATTGAAGTTCATAATTAAAATATGCAGATTTGTAGTGAAATCCAATAGAGTGATGTAGTTCTCTCGGTGGGGTCATGAGGTAATACAACTGTATTGGTTCTTGAGTCTGTTGAGGTCGGGGCTGCATTATTTTGTGGGATGAAAGCTAACTAGATTTGCTAGTATTATTATACAATGTTGATTTTAGATGAGTATTCATTTAGTTTTGTGTCTTTTTGGGGCGATTTGTCAGATCCTCGCGGGGGGTTTAGGTAGAAAAGTCTAGCCTTGTGGCGGGTTAGATGGGCATTTGTTTTGAAAATTGCCTAGCTAGTCACATAATATTACCAAGCTTACCTACAGCGATGGAAATCAGACGGTCCGAAATGAGTTGGGAGATATCCCTGTCCATGGCTGTGGGCAGCAGGCTTGGTATTATTATTCCTTATGTAGGGTCTTGGTCGTTCCTTCCCACTCGGCCAAGAGAGCGTCAAAGGTTGCTAGAAAATTAGGGAGTGCCACTCAAACTGTACAGAATTGGGCAACAGGATTGGTGGTAAGCATTCCAAGAATTGCATAGGAAATTCTAAATTTAGACGCAAATAGGCAGGTAAATTCATTAATAAGGTAGGAATATTATTATTAGGTGAATTGAGCAAAAGTAAAAGGTAGCATTTCAAGAAGGTGGGGTATTCTTTGAAGTGAGATCTGTGTGGGCGTCAAAGATGTCGGGAAACATCATGGGGGTCGCATAGGAATTCAGAAATTTAGTAGTTGTTAGGCAGGTAAGTTCACTAGGTAAGATTCCATGTCTTAAAGTAGGCGCTTTAACAGGAATCCATAGGTAGGTGCCTTAACAAAAAATCCATTTAAACTATAGCTCGGTGTAGTGAATATTCACAATGTAGCATTAATTGTGTTGGTTTTACCAGTTTCGGTGAGTACATATTAATTAATTACTTCAGTGAGTGGATAGTGAAAGTTAATTTATTACTACTTATAAAAGAAAGTTCCTTTATCTTTGAATTGGATTGGATTTATGATGATTTTGTGTGGAGACTATTGATTTTAAAAGAAATATTCTATTCTGGTAATCTAGAAGGTGTACTGAAATCTAGATCTGGGTGTATGAAAAAAGCCTGCGTTTCTATATATGCTAAGGTTGATTCACGGCTATTAGAACGCTAGATCAAAATGTTTGAGTGGACTTTTTCTATTAATAGAATAGTTTTGTATAATATAGAAACAATACTTCAATTATGTACTATAAAAGTATCAAACTGTTTAGTGAATATATCCAAATTCTCAAATGGTTAAACTAAAGTACTTTCTCATCAATATTTCAGCTAAGTTTCATTTACCAATTCAATTGGAAGTTGTTTCAATAGAATTATATTCCACAATTGAATTTAAGTACTTATTGACAAACACAATTAATGTACAGGTTAGATATCATTAGTAGACTAAACTGAAATTACCACAGTTCATAGAAGTATGATAGGTTCCGATGTTGAGATGCGGAAAGACTGCGACCAAATAATACATTCCCTTTGAATTAAATTGTCTTTCCTTCAGAAATTGGATCTATCAGACCCTTTTTGAATGGATAGTAATGTTGTGTCCATAATTATATTATAATGTTAAACAGTTTCGCTAACAATAAATATATTTTTAAATTAAATTAAAGTTGTGCAATTCCACCATCACAATAGAAAAATAATTCTTCATTGTGATAAGCTGATAGATCACTTGAAGCACTTTGCTTGTCCTCTTTTATTAAGACAGACATACTAAGACTAAATAATTCAACTAATTTATTAATTAAAGTTGTCATGAAAGCAAATGGTGGAGCTAGAGGAGAATTGTCCCAGTACGGTTAGTCGAGATTCACTATACAGAGCGGGGAGGTGCTCTGTATCTAGCTAGCAAAGAAACCATTGTTTACTTAGTACTTGACTATAGCACAATAGTATATTTTATATTTGACAAAAAACACTAGGACAATTATTAAGTAGCGATGATAAATTTTCTATATTCTGAATTAATACAACGTTAACTTCTATATTTATTACCATTTTACCTTCTTTTACTCTATTCCTAAGCCACTAACCACATAGGATAACCTAAATTAAATAAAATAAGAAAGTAAGAAAATAAAATCATAATTAGTAGCGGTGAACAATTTTCTATATCTGACTTTTGGGTGATCATAACTTTTGGTTATTTCATTCAGTTCTTATTACTGTAATATCTATTAGCATTCCATCATACTAGACTTTTATAAACATACTGAGCAACTTATTCAAAAAAAGTAGGTACCATATTGAATATCATATAAGTACAGCGGGTAGACATAAGAGTAATTTCTATACCATTTAAAAGTATGCAGTAAACTAAGTCAGTTATTAGAATAAGAAGCTCCATAAAGCAATATCAACATTCTAATATAGGTAAAAATTAGGTAGTTTCACTTTAAAGAAATACTTAGGTTGGCTGAAAGAGATTTCTTTAGAGATAACTCTTCATTACTCACAGGTCTTGTTATAAATTAGGTAATAATAATTATAAGTGCAATAAAGATTATATCTATGTAAAATTTAATATCAAATTCTATTAACAATTTATTAGGGTAACGGCTAATTTGTGATATTATCATTTAGTAACAGTCATAGTAACAGAATTAGTTAGGAATGAATAAGGAAAGAATGATAGCGTTATAGTCGGGAGACAAACAATGATTGCACTTCTGAAAAGAATCTAGGTTACTATTATTCACAATCAGGGACCGCCCTAGAAATCACGAGCCCTTTCAGACCACATAAAAGCACGTCAGTAATGTAGGTTATTTCTATAGGTAGGAAAGGTTAACAAGGAATAACTAAGTAGACGATAGGTTTGAATATTTAATCGGAGCAAAGGATAAGATTTGATACATAAAAAACATTGGGTAGGTAACTTACATAATATAAAGAAATAGGTAGTTAATTGATATACATCGTTCAGCATTTTAGTATGGTAGAAGTAGGGGTAAGGGGGAGTTACAGTGGAAGCCATTAGTATGGAGCGTTTTTGATCGAGTCCATTTGTGTGCATTTCACACTGTGATATCTCGGGCAGTTTTCATGCTAGCGAATTAATTCTTTTACCAATGTTTCTTTTTTTGAGAGGTAAATTATGTAACATAAAATAAAAAAAATAGTCAACATCCCTATTAGGCTTCTCTACACGTGTTTCGCCCCAACCCGGAGCATCCTCAGGAGTTAGATCGTGCGTAAACCAACACCGAATGAGCAACTACGCCCTCCGACACCGTATTTATTGTCACTTCCTCGCTTCTCCCCACTCCGCATCGTGACTGACAACGTTTGAATAATGTTGCCAGTTTCAAATAAAAAAGAAAAAAGAAAGAAAAAATGTATTTTAATTTAAATTATGTACAAATAAATTGATACACATTAAATAATGTCTTTTATTAATTAGATACTTATTTTTAAGAATTATTATTATTTGAGAAAATACGCAGCAATGGCGAGGAAGAGACGTCAAATTGATTGTTACTTTTTTCCGTGTTAAATAAACTTAGATTTTTAACTAGGTAACGTTATTTTAAATAAGTATAAAAATTAACTAAAAAGTTCCTTTGTTTTGTGGAAGTGCATCATGGAAATGCCTACTTACATTAATAAGGTATCTTTACGTGAAAACTTTAACCTCGCGTGTCCTAAACACGAAAACTGTTACAACACAACCAAGTGAATTATAGCGTATGTACGCGTTACTGCGGGCGGCCCTTGTAGTTATAAACAATAATTGTAATTTGTGGAAGCCATTATGCTAATTTAGTAGCGATTTTGTTGAGCATACATATCAGCGACATGGGTTTACTATTTGTAGACAGCTTTTTATATTTGAATTCATCTATTTCAATTAAAATTTCATTTCTATTTTATTTATTCTGGTTCTGGTTTATTCTCTTCTCTTTATATTTGATTCCCATTCACTTTGACCTTTTGAATGTACACCTAGTGAAGTTTGTACCTACGTAAACGTGTAACAAAATTAAGCCCTCTATACATATCAACCTGAGCTTAAAATAATTTATGAGATACAAATATAGAAGTCAGAAATAGAAGCAATAAGTCACAGCCACGAACTCACTGCCAATAACTTTCATTCGGTAGAATAAATGTTGTATAAATCACAGCCTTAATATTATATTTATTGTTTGTTCGCACGTTAAACTAAAAACTCTCGAAAAAGACCGCACACGGTACGAAGTAAAGTATCCAATGATGTATCCGTAAAACAAATGACTGGCGTAATTAATAAAACGAAGTGTCGTAAAAGAGAAATCTCAGGATTGTATCCATTGTGTGGCCACGCGACAAACAGGCGATACTGGCTGACGATTAGCTACGGTTTTTTCGAGTCGGCAATTTAACAAAACACTTAAATAACTAAGCTAGACTGGGTCGGTAACCTTTGGCTGAATATTTTAGTAATAAAAATCAAGTTTTAACACAATGGAGTGAAGAATATACTAGGTAACCATAGATTTTCACACTTTATCACCTCACATGAGTTAATCGTTGGTAGCTTGTAGACAAAGCTTAATTTTATATACTTACCTACATATTTTGAAAATATAAAACGATTTAAAATATTTATGTTTTTTTTAAGTTTTGAAAAATATATTTATTAGTTTTTATTTATTAATTTTCTGAAAATTTACATGGGAATTGCACGCAGACGAAATACCGGGCGAAATCTAGTTTGTTAGTCACGCTGACTGGCGCTCAATCTAGTTTGTATAACTAAAAGAACCCTGTATTGAAAGGTTCACTTAGTTTTTAAGGAACCCTTTAACTCTTCAACGCCCGGAAAAGAGACACAATCGATTTTTGAATAACGTTGGAATACCTATATTGAATAAAAGCTGTCTTGGGTCAACGATCGACGTCTAACGGGCATCCAAGGACTCCTTCTTTTGTGTCTCGAGTGCTGATTCAGGCGAATTTGTGACTGCACCGGCACCGACCCGAACATAATTGAATTAAAGCACGTTTCTTGTTTTACACAATTGGCACTACCAATTAAAATTAAACGAGTTTTATTTTGTGAATTTTGTCGCTCTGCAAAGTAGTCAGAAAAAAAGTCTTTGCATGGTAATAACTACTCATTTCATTATAAGGTATTGTATATTCTACGTACTTAGCAGATGCTTTTAAAAGTTAATAAACAAAAAAAATATTAGATCTATACTACTTTCTACTTCCAACAAACATAAAATTGCTTTAATTTTGTTAAAATATATTTTATGCACGATTAATTCTCAAAGCTAATTTCAGTCACGTCCGTGAAAATGTCGGGTAAGTAATAAAAAGTGCCGGTGTCATTAAAGTCACTGCGAGAAGATTCGACGCAGCAAATTGCCAATTTATTGGTACATAAAAAGGACAAGCGGCAATTATATACAGCAGCTTTGAAAACAAGAAATGCGCCCGCGCCGATTCGCTTGATGCAATGCACTTGCCTTTATTAGCACCGTTACAGGAGACCGTTTCTTATGGCGTTACATGAAGGTAATTTCACTTGTTAGTCTGTTGGATGGCTTAATAGCGCATTTTTGTTGATTGCACCCGTAATTCAAGATAATAATAATAATAATAATAATGTTTGACAACATCACATACATTGCTCCGATTCCAAAGTAAGTAGCTAAAGCACTTGTGTTATGGAAATCAGAGACAACGGTGGTATCACAAACACCCAGACCTGAGACAATATTGCAAAGTTCATTTTCTACATTGACCCAGCCGGGGATCGAACCCGGGACCTCAAGAGATGGTGACGCCTCGTAAGATAACGGATAAGTGATACATTAATTAATATCTTGAGCTTTTCCGAAGCTTTTGGTCCCCGGTTATGTTAATTTTCCGAATGTACAAACATAACGTGCTTAAATCCGCAATAGTGTTTTATTTCAATGTATACCTATTTGTGCACAAATAGGTACTTCAGAAAAATCAAATAGGTACTTACCTACTTACAGTCTTAAAATATTAAGCTTCAATTTTGTATCAAAGCTTTACCTAAGTAACGGGTTCTAAAAGCTTTATCGACAAAGTTTTTACTATAACTATATACTTACCCCCTTACTAATAAAGATTGTATAGCAGATGTATAGTTACACAGTGTTGTATCACTTTCTTTTCAATGTCAAACTCAAGTAGTTTGACAGAGAGTAACCATTGTGTAACTATACATCTGCTATACAATCTTTATTAGTAAGGGGGTGATTCTCTAGTCGATACCGTTTGTCTAAGAAACCCAGCGCAGATAATGTCCAGTCTTTAGAGCGGGTCTGCAAGATCCGCTTACAATTTAATTACTGGACTAATCGGCCCGCCCTCTCGATTACCGGCCGATTCCTCCGATTAAGCAGTTCTACGGAACTACAATTAATCACGACATTATTTCTTTTCGACGGATTTGAAAAGCTTTAGTTAGACGCACACAGTGTAGTGTAAAGCAAGTGATGGCAATTATGAAGAAAAGATAATAGTAAGACGTCAAACAATGGATTAACGTTAATAACCACATAACGTCAAAGACAATTTTACGCATAATACTGTGTCGCAGCTATTAGCGCCCACCTCGAACTTATAGAATTATAACAGTTAAACACATAAAAAAATTTGTTGAATCTAGAAGGATATTACTTAAATACTATTTATGTAAAACAAACTTTCTTATAAATGCAAATGAAAATTAGTATGTGTGTGTGTATGTGTGTGTGTGCAATTGATGCAGACACACACACACACACACACACTATGCAATTAATGTTGCATTGCTAACAATCTTTCTAACTAATTGCACGTAAGTAAATCTGTCAACGGCAAACATAATAATTATGTTTGTTTTGTTAACGACTTTAGAAAGTCGCACGATGCTTTAAGCAATTTGAGCTTGTATGACATGCAGTTTCATTGCATAGTGGTCCTAATTGTTATCATGCAGGGCTGTATTACGTGTCGCTAAAATATGGTTATGTAGTTTTCTCTTAAATAGTACTTTGGCCATGTCTATAGGCGAGGTAACGACTCTATAGTTAGAGCAACTGGTCATACAGGGCAAAGTGGAGGGAAGCAGATCACGTGGCAGAACACCGATGCACTGGACTGACCAAGTAAATTCCGCAGAGATGGCGGGAGATGTGCGGAAAGCTGTGTTCGCCTTTACCGACGCCTCAACGTGACCACGACCGCTCTGCCAAGAGCGAAACGACGAAGAAGAAGACTTCTCTCAACCTTCGGTTCTGAAACCTGGTTTTCAAGAGCGAAATTGTTGTAATTATGAGTTTCGTACTGTTGTAATTGTAATCATATGGCTGCAAATAAGTAAAAATGGTGTTATGTGACATTTTAAGTACATACCAATACCAATACTTAGCAAAATACTTCGCCATTTTTGTTAAAAGAGTCATCAATCGTCCCTATTAATAAAGAATCAATGGATCTTTTTTTATTTTTATAAAAAAACTGAATCCCTTTATTAGCTTGAGTTTCAGCAGCATATTGCTCGAGTGTAGGCACAATATATTTATCATTACTTAACACTTGCTAACATGTTTATCTCAGCCGACACGTAATGAGTGCCCTGCATAGCTGAACACTGAACAAATTGAGTTCTATTTAAACAGCGAGATATCAAGTTACGTTTTCTCTTCCTAGTTTCCCGATCAGCGGCCACTACAGTTATTACTGTCAGAGTTATTTATCGTTGGCTAACGATTCATTTATCTCAGAATGTGTTTTCATTACCTTCCAGCTCGTTTGCAATCAGCCCGCTTATCAGTGATTGACAAAGTCTATCTTGAAAACTATGCATTTACCCTTGAGGTGATTTTGCAAAGCTAGTGAATACACCATAGCTTGCAATCTGGGGGCCTATTACGAAAACAACGTACGCAATTGCGTAACGCAGTCACTTGGTCACGATAGTCGTCCGCAGTTCGCCGATTGTGGCTATTTAACACATTTTCAATTTGACTATCGTAGCCCAAAGACTATAATAATAATAATAATAATAATTTATTTATTTCCAGATAACAAAGATCCATTATTGTTAGTAACGACTTAAAAATAGTTAGTTTAGTTAACGTTTGATGGAAAATTACATTACAGATTATTGGTACATGTCAATTACTTACTTAATTAAAATTATCACAGCTACAAATGTCGAAAAATAAAATGATTAAAATAAATATAATTAAAAACAATAATTAAAATTAAAATAAATGAAACTGTAATTAAACATATTAAAATAAGATTATTATAAATTCATTCTAATAAAATTATTAAAAACAAAAATACTTGATTAAATTAACATCATTAATAATAAAAAAAAAAAAACAACAAAAATTAAATTATTAAAAACATAACGAATATTGAACGAATGATGTCAGATACCTACGCTAGAGAAAAACTGTCAAACTTACGCAATCACTTTGCGATATCGCATACGCAAAAGTGCTTTATAATAGGAAACAATCAGCACGAAGCACGGACGCAGCTGCGTGTATCGCATTAAACTTTTCGTAATAGACCCCCTGAAACAGTCTGATCACGATTATATTGAACAAGTCCAAGCAGTTTACTGTGTACTTAAAGTGACGATTAGCATAAATTGTTGGTAATAAATTTTTTAAATCAATATTGCCAATATTTATACATATAATATTCTTACACGACTGCCCAAAACAAAAAAAATGAGTTATGTTCAGTCTATTAAATGTCTGATTAGATTTGGACCCCACACGGTATCGTTGGAAACATCATCCCTGTGACACTATAGGTAGATAAAAAAAGTTGAAAGTAATATAGCAGTCAGTTCAACAAAATACAAAAGCTATATATACCTACCTTCTTTATTTTTTACGTTTTTCTTCAATGTCTTTTGATACATTATCACTATTTCTTACAGTCCCCGAGAGCAATGGCACAGATTAATTAATAGTTGTTTTTTGTTGTAGTTGGCTTTGTGAAGCACTTGCTCCTGAACAATACACACTTTTTGCTCAAGTACATGCGTATCGAATAAAAATTTTCAGGTTTTGTCCTCTTTGTTTATATAATGGTTTATATCAACTTCTGGGTCGTATTTTGAGACAGTCAAAAATACATAAATCTCAAAAACAAAGAATTTCAATTTTTTGGTGCACGATATTAAAATATAGGTAGTGACAAAATTATTTTATTTACAGTAGTAGATGTAGTAAAGTATTTGCAAAATATAAAGATAGGGTTTGTAAGTTTGGATGAAGAAGTAATCCCTGGAATTATTCAACCCATCTGAAAAAAATTACGAAAACATATTTGAGTGATATAGCCTTTTGATAGGTACTTATAATTATAATTCAACGGGAATCGAAGTTTGGTCTTAATGTGGTCTTAATTCAACATCGATTGTACATTAGGTGTATTAATATTGAATTATCACTTTCAGAATATGAATCATAATGATTACTTACTTTGATCTACGATTCAGCAAACCAAACATCTAACGAAGCGCTCGTGCCGACGCTGCTGTTAAGATTAGGTAACCCTGATAAAATTCAGCATATCTAATTCACATAAGTGGGACTACTGATGTTATTTAGCCGAGTGTTTGCCAGAAACTCTTCGCAATGGAAACTTAATAAGCGGGCGAGTGAATTAATTATTCTCGTATTCGCCTACTGTCGACACGCCTGCGGATGGCCTTAGCTACTGCTAATGGAATTAATGAAGAGCGCTACGGATCGTAGCCTCTCTGTTTACGTAACCTTTAGAACAAACCCGTGTGTGAACTCGCACACGACCGATTTTTATGAAGAAATGATTATCGGAACGTAGAAGAACATTATAAATACCAATATATTTTAAACTAACGTACATGTCCTACAAAAAGTTGGTCCTACAAATGCACAATGTTCTTTTTAAAAAAAACAAAAAACCGACTTCAAAAAACCTACCTCTAAAAAGCAAGATAAAATATTCGTAATAATTAAAACACGTCTATTGAAGTCGGGTGGGGCTGGAGTCAAATTCCTTTTTTTTATTCTAAAAGCCCCACCCGACTTCAATAGACGTGTTTTATTATTACGAATATTATTTCTTGCTTTTTAGAGGTAGGTTTTTTGAAGTCGGTTTTTTGTTTTTTAAACAATTTTTTATTTTTTTATTTTTTACCCTTCTGTATTAGGTATTTTTGTGCTTTTTTCAAGATTACTTGAAAAGTACTGAACCGATTTCAAAATTTTAAAAAATGGGACCACCTTGGGAGTTTACCTAATGTAATAACGTTTGAATCATTTCAATCGGTTCAGCCGTCTTCGAGTAATCGGTGGACATACACAAAAAAAAAACAAATATACATTACAAAATAAAAAAGTTAAAAATATTGTACCGGTAAAATTACCGTTAAATATAGCGTTAAAATTATCAGTAAAAAAGTAACGTTATTAATTGGAATAACGAATTTTAAAGTAACGGTAACAAACAGTAAGAAATAACGTTAAAATTAACGTAATTTACTGAAATAACGTTAATTTCAATGTAACGTTATCTAAAGTAACGTTATTTATTGACATAACGTTAATGTTAAAATTAACGGTAAAAAAAGTAAGAAATAACGTTACATTTAAAAATAATGTTATCATTCCCTGCTTTAAACAAAGTCAAAATGGTTTAATTCAAATAAACTTTGAATCGTCTTTTCCTACCACCTGTTCCAGACTTTTTTAACTGACCAAGCTGAACGGGCACAAGAAACATGTAGGTAGATAGGTAGGGCTATCAGTTGCGAGGCATGAAATTATGGCGAAGGTAAGCTGTGCTACAAAATGTTATGAATCTGCACAGTGGAGTATATATTCTGTGACAGTGGTGGCATTTCTAAAAGGTGAACCGATGGGAATCGGCCTGTGTGGACCCTTCGCCACAGAGGTCTATATCCATCGATGTACTATAAATATACTAAAGTCCTAAGATAGTCGCCCGTCAGATAATGCGAATAGTTGCGAGGCATGAAATTATGGCGAAGGTAAGCTGTGATACAACACGTTATGAATCTGCATAAAACTGTACCTGTAAAACTGTAAACGTGGTGGCATTTCTAAAAGGTGAACCGATGGGAATCGGACTGTGTAGACCCTTCGCCACAGAGGTCTATATATATCGATGTACTATAAATATACGTAAAGTCCTAAGATAGTCGCCCGTCAGATAATGCGAACAGATTTACTGGGGTCCGGGAGCGGTCACAAATAGCTACTATTTGAATATGAAATTACCCGACACTCGATATCCGGCCAATAGCGTATTACCTCGCCTTTATATGGTAAAACATGGCCCAGACGTGGCCCGTTCCGTTCGATATAATGGCGATTGGAATTGATGTTCTTCTCCATTGACACACCTTTGCTACTAAATAATACATTTTGGAATAGACCCAATCACTTAGACCTAAAACGATCTTGTACTATGGAAAATAAGTGTACGACTTATTATTGTAATATGTTAGCCACCAACCGCCACACTATGTTAGCCGCCATACCCACCATAGCTTTATTAGTTTGCCACCCTGTAATATAAAAGTTGTAAGTTCTATTTATTACATAAGGTGCTAAATTGTATCAGCTGGCAGTATATTTTAATCACGTTTAAAAATATGGTATCCTTTCTGCCGTACGTGGCGAGACGATTAACGTCGAAGAGATGTGATTCTAAAATGTGCTTCACATTTTAATATTTTTCCTTTCATAATGTTCGTACATTTGCGGAGACGTGTTCCAGATGACATGGAATTGAGAACGTCTCCTTTATGTTGTGCGGAACATTTTTGTTTATGTAGTTACATAGTGCTATATTATATTCTGTGGTTATGTTTGAAAATGTATTATGTTTCGCGAAACGTCCCGTCCCGACGACGTAGGTATTGAAAAGCTGCCATTTGAAAGCTGGAGTTTCAAACTTTGTTCTACGAAATAATTGTAACAGTACACGGCTTCCATTATTTTAGAGAGCTATTTGTTGAAACTTTCTGATGGAGAATTTTGTTGAATATTCTTGTTTTATTTTGCATTTTGTTTTGTCTTTCAGCGTCTGCTAATGAAACATTCTAATTGTATATTGCAACAACGACGACGATTACGGCGATGACTTTGATTATTTAAATGTAAATAATCGAAGGTCGATGATTTGTCATTCACCGACTTCAAAAATTAAAAGAGGTTACTTACCTATTCGTTGCTTTATATATTTTTTCTAGTTCCCGATTACTCAAAGACGGCTGAACCGTTTAAAATGATTTAAACGTTATATTACATGGTTTTTGTTCTTATGTTGGTATAATTTTTTGAAATTTTGAAATCGATTCAGTAGTTTTCAAGAAATCCTGAAAATACTGTCGTTTTCGTTGACATTTTGTATGAATTTAGAACGATGTTAAAACATAACTTTTTTGATTTAAATTTCCATGGTTATTGACGAGTGTGCTAGAGCCAGTAAGGGCAAGGGCAAAGTTTGAAGGGCATTAGAAAAAAAAAGGTTTTTTCTGGGGTGGGCTCCAGGCTGTTCAGCCTGCCTAGCATGACCGATTTATATCGCGTGATATAGCGTTTTATCACGTTTAAATGTCAAAAAGACAAAGGAATTTGACAGTTGAGTATCGATAAAATGCTATATCACGCGATATAAATCGGTCATGCTAGGCAGGCTGGGGCCTGGGGTGATGCTAGATCCTACGCCAATGGCCTGGTGCCCGAGGCGGAGATCAGCTACAAAGCTGAAAGGAAAAAAAATTACACGGCGCAATAATGTACAGTCAGCAGCACATCAAGCTATACAAAATTGTGAAAAATATCCAATGAATTTTAAACCTTAAACTGTTTGATTTTAAGTTTAAAATTGATTGAGAAAATTTGACATTTTGTGGAAGCCCAGCGTGCCGTTTACTGTACTTATTGAAATTTTAGGACTTGAAGTTAAAAACGAACATAATAAGTATTCAATTTAAATAAATATAGTTTAAGTTTTAACTGACTATTGACCAAGTGTATCTTGTACAATGCGCAGGGGCGGAAATAATAAAAACGAAATGCTCACTATACTTATTTACATTACACTTATAATTTGAAAACTTGTAGACTTTAGACATGAAAAAACTGTATGTCTGTCACTAATGTTAAAATTGATTTAATGTAGGTACCTACTTTAGTTTACAAAGTTTTCGTAATAGGTACCACGAATATTTTACTGTCAACAGTCGCGCGTGTAACATAATCTCCAGCTCTATTGAAACTTTTGAATAAGTTATCTTTATAAATTATGAAGACGCGTGTTTCCCAATTTATGCATTCAAAAACTACATTCCGTTTTCACACATTTGGGATTACGGGTTAGTTCGATATCCGAGATGTGTTTATCTTAGAATCTGTCGGTAATAGGTGGGCGTAGTAATAAATAGTGAGTGAGCCGGTGACAGGCAGTTCCGCGCTCGCAACACCATACAATTATTGATTATGTATCGTGGATGGGGCTCATTAGGCTGCGTGGCATTAATCAGTTGCTTTCACAAGAGATTAACGTTAAACAAATTGAAGTGTCGTAGTCGTGGGCGGGGTGTTTATATACGACACGCGCCAAAGGGCTGGCAGCGCTCTTCTATGTGAGCATTGGACTTATGTTTATATTGTGATAATTTAGCTGAAGACAAGTGGGTTATTGTATTTAGGATCCTGGAAATTCATAAATTCAAATTCTACAATATATATAAATATTTCGTTATTTTATTCATTAGTCGTCATCCTAGGGATAAAATCCTCCTATAAAAATCATAAACATTATTAGAGTAGCTTGTATACCTTTTGTTTTTTATATATTGCGTATTGTTTTGCGTCTGGAATGGCGACCGCGCACCGGACGGCGCTCCGTGGGTAGGCCCCCGACAAGGTGGACCGACGATCTGGTGAAGGTCGCGGGAAGCCGCTGGATGCGGGCAGCGCAGGACCGATCGTCGTGGAGATCCTTAGGGGAGGCCTATACCCAGCAGTGGGTGTCGTGCGGCTGATATGAATGATGTATTGTTTTATGAGCCTTCAAAGTTGGGCGGACAAGTCCATTTAAAAAGTATAAAATTTATTAAAATAAATAGTAGGTACCTTTAATAGGGATGTTGACTATTTTTTTTATTTTATGTTACATAAATTACCTCTCAAAAAAAGAAACATTGGTAAAAGAATTAATTCGCTAGCATGAAAACTGCCCGAGATATCACAGTGTGAAATGCACACAAATGGACTCGATCAAAAACGCTCCATACTAATGGCTTGCACGTTATGACGTCACGCCTTGCAAGTTTGTATGCAACGCATAGGAAATTTGTTCAGCAGCTATATTAAATATTGTGTTTATCAAAATGGTTTCTTCGACAAATTTGCTATACATTTTACGGACTAATTAAAGGTATCATTTATTTTAATAAATTTTATACTTTTTAAATGGACTTGTCCACCCAACTTTGAAGGGTCATAAAACAAATAATATGCAATATATAAAACCAAGAGGTATACAAGCTACTCTAAAAGTTTAATATGTTTACGATTTTTATTAGTATTTCGTTATTTTATTCATTAGTCAACATCCCTATTAGTCCGTAAAATGTATAGCAAAGTCTAAGAAACCATTTTGATAAACACAATCTTTAATATAGCTGCCGAACAAATTTCCTACGGGTTGAATACAAACTACTTAGGGGTGACGTCATAACTAGGAAGCTAGAAACGAGCGTTTTTGGGTGAGTCCAAATTTTGAAATACAATATCACAGTGTGATATCTCGGGCAGTTTTCATGCTAGCGAAATAATTCTTTACCAATGTTTCTTTTTTTAAGGAGGTAATTTATGAAACATAAAATACAAAAAAAAATTGTCATGCCTCTTGTTCATTGTTTAGAAAAACGTAAGTATTCCTAGCAATGGTTCTGCATCTCAAAGTTCAAACCAATCTTTTCCTTATAACATAAAGTTAAGTAGGTACGTAGTGCAATTATGCTCTTCTTGAAGTGGTAAATGAGTAAAAGGTCGGGTGCTGGCAGATGCTGAAAACTTTAACGAGGTACGTGTTTTCATAATTTTAGTTATGTAACACATTTGAGTAATTTGAGTACTTACGGCTCGCAAACGAGAAATTTATTCTAAAAGGTAAAAGCTGAAGAATTTGTGTAGTAAATGATCACAGATCATAACAATAAACATGATCACTATCAACGCAAACATAGTTGCCCTAAATGCCAAGATAAATGGCTTGTTAACATTACAAGTTTTAGATAAATCTTGTGTCCACCATTGTGTTTTTGGTGGTCACGTAACAAATTTCCATAAATATTTAATTGTGTTCGTAATTTAGATGTCTATTTGAAGTTAAGGTAAAACTATGTGGTTATTTATTTGTTCTGTTTTTGTTAAGATTTCATCAGTCTCAATATTCAATTGCTTTTTTTTTCTTGTTATTCCCTTCCAGTTGTAAGGAGTCCAGAAGGATCTGTACCCTTAGCACGAACAGCTATCGAAAAAAATAACGCGCGTAAAATAATTCGATAGATAAATTTTGTATTGGAAATTTGTACAGCGCCATCTATCGCCGATAAGCGAAATGAATTTTTCCATAGAGAATTGTCTATCGTGTAATTTTACGCGCGTTTTTTTTCTCGATAGCTGATCGTGCTAAGGGTTAAGGGTAAATCAAATTTTTTTCAGTCTTTCTAGTTACAGAAAGCTTTTTTAACTCCTCAACGCCCGGAAAAATTAAAAGCATTACTTATGTTTTTTTTTCTATCGCATAGCATCGTTTAACAGTTTAGTATAATCGTACTATAAACGCAGGTCAGAAAATATCAATAAAGGAGAAGGTCCAATCTGGGCCAGGTATATGTACGGCACACCAAAAAACAGGAAAAAATATAAGGATTCTCAGAAAAATAGAAATATTTAAAATTTGCTAGTAATTTTTTGGCTCATAGATGATTTATGTTGAGATTTTCCACGCACTACTTATAGGTACTTATAGGTTAGGTATGTCGCATTTGGGTAGATACCACTAGGTTTATCACTGTAAAAAACTATTTCGTCAGTCCAACCAGATAAAATAAATAGTTTCACATCCATTTCAAAAATTATTGCAAATCATGAGATATATATAGATTGAGTTGTCAAAATGACATTGACATGCCGCCATCATGCCGCCATCTCGGTATAAATGTCACAAAGTATTTTAAAATGCTTTGAGCCAGAAAATAAAGCTAAATCATGAAAATTGAATAGTCTGAATCGACATAAAATTTCATTTCCTTCATTTTTCTATACCGTACATAGACCTGGCCCAGGCTCCATACATTTTTGGACCATCTCTTTTAGAATCAAAATGGACGGTCAAATTATTTCTAATAAGAATGAAACTATTTATTTAGCATTAAGATCGTTTTGAAATTTGAGAAACTAAACCCTAGCCACAGAATATATAATAGTACTAACGTACAGAAGTCGGTCCCCGCGAGGACCATCAAATAATAAGCTACTCTCGCTGCACTGCAATAAAGTACAATTTCAAACTGCACAACGCTGCGTGGATAAAATTATATGCACCTACGAAGAAGAAAGAGAGGCGTCTCTTTCTGTCGCATAGCTCTGTCTCAACCGACACATTTCGGGGTTGCTACTCGCTAGTTACTGATATCATAGAAAACATTCGTTAGGCCCATGAATAAACAATGAAATTACTAATAGGTACCTACTTATAAAATAAAATAAATCTACCTAATAGGTGAGCTGAGCATATTTAAAGAGCATGAATAATAAGTATTTCTAAGTAGTTAGAGAAGATCGATGGCGCAGTGGTATAGCGCCTGGCCCAACGATTGCGGAGGTTAAGCAACTTTTGCAAGGGTCGGTTATGGGATGGGTGAAAAAAAATTAGTATTTTTTAGCTTTTTTCTTTACTAGTGCCATATTTCGAACTTCGATAACTAAGTATGAAAATATGTATACAAAAAATACAATAAACTTTGGTAGGTAGGTAGGTACGTTAGTAATTAAGTATCAAAAACGAAGTGCATGCAGTTTCGCATTCGGCGCTTGACTGACTCGTTTCGTTCGGGACGTTCACGCGCTGCGCTTTGCACACGCCGCGCGTTTCGGTCGGCGCGGTGATATCCCTCGACAATGGCCCTCTTGGAGTGGGCCGCGAGCAGTAGGCTAATATAAAAGTTTAAGCGCGGAGTGATACCCCCCTGCCCTAGCTCTGTGATATTCAATCTGCCTCGTATCGGTACATACCTATATGTTATGTAGTTTCAGAGGTTGATTCAGCGCACGGTCGCGCGACAGTCCAATACAGTTAGTTTAGTGCGAATGGAGCAATGCTCCCCCAACTTTCTGTTAAATACAGTGGCAGGGTTGGCATACAGCATCTCCTCGACGACAGTAATTAAACGTTTACCACGTCTTTAAGTGGCTCGCCTCGTGTGAACCGATGCACTAACCGAACGATTAACGAGTCCACTCGGCCATAAACTTTATTTTACTGTACCGGTGTTGACTTCCATTTGAGGCGTTATTAAGACTTTTAAAATGTTGATTTATTTGCTTGTTAACGTTTTCTTTGACGTTTGTTCACAAATTGTGGTCGATCTGAAATTGAGAGGCCATTAGATTTACCATGATTTGCCTCTTGGGTTTTTGACTAATGGTATAAGTATTTGATTGAATCAGGCGTCACTTGGCGGAAGTCCCAAACCATTTTGAAAAAAGAAATATATACTCTAAAGAGTAGCCTAATTGGTGAAGGTGCAAGGTGTGTTGCTGTCTTGCTAAATGCAGGTATTGTGCACTTATATTTTGTGGTGTGCTGCATATTTTTGCGGGCGGGCGGGCGGTGCATCTTGCATATTTTGTTTGCGGAAGTAAGCTACATATATTTCTTTTTTTCATAATGGTATAAGTACTTAACAGTAGTATCTTTTGTTTTACGATATCGAGATTTAGTGGTTATGCTTACTACATAGCAACATGAAGGTGTAATAATAATATGTTATATAAACAACTTAAGTACCTAAATAGTAAAATAGAAAACTTCTTCAAATATTAAAGCAGACAAAAGTTAAGTGAAGTGGAGTCTAAAATTAATGCAGAGTTATTAATTCATTCTTGGCAGCTTTTGTTTTCTCAGGGTAGGGTAACTAAATAGTAAGTTACTTCTTCATTCAATTCAACTTGTAGCTGTGCTGAACTTGCAACTTTTGTTTACTTGATCTTGTAACTGAGAGGCCTACTCTGAGCACTAATCCACGAAATTCAGTCGACGTACAACAACGGCGGACAACGATTATCGCGTATTTTTTTGGAATGCTCAGTCAGACTCAAATCGTGCCTTTTGCCAGTGTTGAGTCGATGTGTAAGCCTGTTTGAGCCCTATCGGGGTAGGGAAATGCGAGATCAGTTTGTGCGATAAGTCTGGTGCGAAAAGTGCGATAGGTCTGGTGAAGGATGTGTTAATTAAGGCACTTTACTGCTTTCTATGAGTTGATTGCCCTAAACAATAAATTACTGTGAAATTTATTCAAAGCTGCCTGTCGATTCTGTAACAAACTCGCATCTCACTTCGAACCTCACTTCACTTCGTGGGAATTTTAAGTCATAAATGAGATAATGATAGGCTATTTTTATAATTACAAAAGATTTTAGTTAGCTAGGTTAGCTACCTAAAACCTTTTGCAATCGGTAAATAGCTTATATTCAGCTCATTTCTAATAACAAATTCAAGCAAAGTGAAGTGAGGTTCGAAGTTAGATGCGAGTTTGGTTACAGAATCGACAGGCTGCTGGAATTTGTAGAAATGCCAAATCTTAGATAAGCATCTATATTTTAGGTATTACTTACCGTAACTTTAAATTATAGTCGACGGACAAAACATTCATTAAAATATAAACGGTATTTAAATAGGACGTGATCATCATAACGATTTGGTCAACTTACGTCGTAAAAAACAATATCACGGAAATCAATTCTATAAAGCTATTAACAAATTGTAATAAAACGATGTGAAGCCATAAAGATAAGAATGATTATCGTCGAGATATTCTAAGCGATCGTCGCGTTTTCCATTGTTTATTTTCATATTTTAATAGCAATAAAATATGTGCCTTATAAGGTTACTAACCCACGTTTCTTGGCGTAGGTGTGAAATGACGTGGATGCAATGCACTATCTAAGTCATTATAAATAATGGGCAGATAAGCAACTAAGACAATAGATCTCATCTGTGGTGGGTGGTGATGACGACCGATGTAACAAGACACTTTGATGGAAACATCTTCATAGAATCACCAGGTCGAAAATACCTGGGCGTTTTTGACTGGTGGTGGGTGAACGGACACACGTTAAACTTGAATGCGAAAGCAGTCATTGGATTTGATTGGTAAACAGAAAGTGTTTGGTGTTTTACGCCACGATAGTAATCTGTTGACGAAATTCAATGGACCGCCCGTATATTGCGGTCACTTGTAGGCGTTTTCCTGAGATTAATCTTGAGTAGGTACTATTTTTATTTATTTGTTTGCTCTCAATCAATCAGCCTGTCGATTGAAGTGTATGTTGGCTAATGTAATGAAGGCAATGAAAATAAGTGCTTATTGAAACACTTCATCTTAATCTTTTCTCTGTATAAATAGTAGCGCCATAGGCATAGTTTATATTTCAATAAAAAAAAACCTGTTTGAAAATTGTTTTCAGCTTTCTGAAAATATTTCATAATTGTGGTTGAGTGTATTAGATGAATGATCAACAATTCTAGTCCCTAAATAAGTATTGTGGTCTAGGACTCTATAGGTGAATGCAGGTAGGTACTAAGTACGTCGATCAAATAGATAATTCAATTTTATTTATGAACGTGTAGAGTGCTCCGAGTCCTTCTAAATTTTTAAACCAATCATTTGATTAAGTTTATTTGGCGTCAAAATTTTTATTCGCTATAAAAAAATCTTTAGTAATAGGGACCCGCGTTAAAGAACATGTAGCTGACATGAAACATAGGCGCGATAACAAGTCTGCAGTGAGTGAACACGCCTTTGAGGGGCCCAACCATTATATTAGATTTGACAAACCCCAAATCCTTGCTAGGGAACGTAGATTCATTCCTAGAATGCTCCGCGAGGCTATCGAAATAAATAAATATCCTAATTTCAATAGAGATGATGGTTGGAAAATTCCACCAGCTTGGGACCCCATCATTCACAAGCTAAAGCCCCAAACACACACTGTAAGATCTAATGATACGGTTAGTTCCTTTTGCAAATAAATTAATTAATATAAAAGACGGAGGTCGGCCTTCCTCTCCAAGTTTTCTTTCGCCATTTCTTTCTTGGAGGGGCCTCCCAATTTTTTGAAATGGTAGTAGTTTCAGTAGATTCTCTCTTTTTAACATATAAAATTAAATTAAAACCAAACCAAAATTAAACTAATTAAATTTGATAAATTTTAATTTCTGAACGTTCTAAAAAAATTCATCGCTTGAGGGTAGGCTCACAAGTAGCTTCAGTCCCCCGTGACCACGGCAGCTGCAAAGGTGCCGAAACGTCGGGAAAATCAAAAATCAAACCAAATACCAACTAGTTGCCAAAGTGCTTTCAATAAAACCGCGCTAGTATCCGTTAAAAGTGTTTTATTTCATATCTTTAGTAAACATTAAAGTTGTAAAAACCAAATTCTTTTGTTAGGTTATAATGAATTTGCTCGGCGTATTATAAGTCTCGGCTGTACAATAAAATCTCAATTACCATCTGAAGTGCTCAACGATTACGCAAATTACGTCAATTAATATAGATAGGCGTGAAATTTAACGCGCGTAATGGATACGTCCTTCCATTTATTAAGGGATAGGAGCAGTGCCATATGTGTCACAGCGACGTAATCTAATTGGCCTGTCATTCTGTCTCTGTTACCGTATTAGTGTGTGTGGACCCCAAACTAGCGTTATGAATTGAGCAATGCACATCATCAATCATGATTGTAGTTCGTGACGTGTTCTTGTTGAGGAACCTTCTCACGGTAACCTCTCGCATTTGGTTTGATATCTAAGCTTGTTCGCTTTTACTGTTAGTAAAAAGGTACTTATGAGATGACAATAACGAATGTAATCTTCTTTTTCTCACTTATGCTCTGAAATCTTATCATTCCATTTGAAAAAGGAATGCGGGGCGTTTCACATTTCCGAGGGGGTCTGGTTCATCACATTCTAAATTTAAAATTCAGGCCAGGAATGAATTTCAATACTTACTTCCCGCACCAGCACCAGTGCGGGAAGTAGGTACAGTGCGAAGATGATCTGGGTGGTCTGCGGCAACTTCTTTTTTTTGTTTTAGCTGTTCACAAAAACAAAAAAAGCAAAGGCACATTTGCACCATACAGCCATAACTTTAGTTCCTTTTTTCTGGCACGCAAGCCAACGACAAGACAGTTAATATTATAAAGGTAAAATTATTTAATAGGTACTATAATAACGATACAATAAAAAAAATGGTGCGCACAGAGTATATTACTATAAGAATAAATAAATATTACATTGTATTGTACCAGATTTATCAGAGACAAATCCTCTAAGTAATCTTGAATTATATACAGCGCCATCTACCGCCGAGAAGCGAAATGAGATGGGTTTTTGCTTCTCGGCGGTAGATGGCGCTGCACGTAATTCAAGATTACTCAAAGGATTTGTCTATGATAAATCTCATTTTTAATATTAATTAAATTTAATTAAGTTTCAATTGAAAAGTTTTTTATTTCCTCGCATTTCTTGAGAAAAGCACTATACAAGCCTTGTTCTGGAAGCTACTTGCATTGCCTCGAATGATTAAAGCCCTCGCCTGCGGCTCGGGCTTCAAACCATCCTCGACAATGCAATCGCTAGCTTCCCGTTCACGGCTGTAATGTACTATTTCTCACTTATGCTCTGAAATCTTATCATTCCATTTGAAAAAGGAATGCGGGGCGTTCCACATTTCCGAGGGGGTCTGGTTCATCACATTCTAAATTTAAAATTCAGGCCAGGAATGAATTTCAATACTTACTTCCCGCACCAGCACCAGTGCGGGAAGTAGGTACAGTGCGAAGATGATCTGGGTGGTCTGCGGCAACTTCTTTTTTTTGTTTTAGCTGTTCACAAAAACAAAAAAGCAAAGGCGCATTTGCACCATACAGCCATAACTTTAGTTCCTTTTTTCTGGCACGCAAGCCAACGACAAGACAGTTAATATTATAAAGGTAAAATTATTTAATAGGTACTATAATAACGATACAATAAAAAAAATGGTGCGCACAGAGTATATTACTATAAGAACAAATAAATATTACATTGTATTGTACCAGATTTATCAGAGACAAATCCTCTAAGTAATCTTGAATTATGTACAGCGCCATCTACCGCCGAGAAGCGAAATGAGATGGGTTTTTGCTTCTCGGCGGTAGATGGCGCTGCACGTAATTCAATATTACTCAGGGGATTTGTCTATGATAAATCTCATTTTTAATATTAATTAAATTTAATTAAGTTTCAATTGAAAAGTATTTTATTTCTTCGCATTTCTTGAGAAAAGCACTATACAAGCCTTGTTCTGGAAGCTACTTGCATTGCCTCGAATGATTAAAGCCCTCGCCTGCGGCTCGGGCTTCAAACCATCCTCGACAATGCAATCGCTAGCTTCCCGTTCACGGCTGTAATGTACTTAAAAGTAAAAAGATTAAAAAAACTAAGGTTTCTGGCGCTAATGTAATGCAATGCTAAGGTACAAGTGATGTGGGTAGGTATTTGTTGTGTCATGCATGACCCGACAATGGTCACTGAAAAGACAACATGAAACACACATGACACACTTTTGGCGTGTATGTCAGACTCTCGGGCATTATCATTGAAGTTTTTCTGTGTGCTGTGAATTTGGACACCAATTTAATTCTAAGTTTTACCACTATTATCGAGTTACCTCCTGTAAGAAAATAGAATATTTTAAATTTATTATCTCGAATGTGCCATAATAATGTATATAATTGATTTATTGTATGTTATGTCTATCTACTACAGTATAATATAAAGATAACTTCAATAGATTTGACAAAACCGGATGATAACAAAACAAAATCGTTATATCCTTATAAACTAAATTGGCATATGTATTAAATTCCACTCTATGGTGTACTTACATAAATGGCTAAGCGAATACCTACGTAGGTATGTACCACGTTGATACTCGTACTCGTAGATAGGCGAATTGTCGGTCTCTATTCATTTATCTCTTTTTGCAGTGCTTTTCCCAATGCCAAAGAAAAAAATGTTTTGTCCAAAATCCGTAATTTGTAATTTTTCCTTCATATTTATTGGATTTTTAATGGTTTTTAAATAATTGTTAAATAATCATAGTTATATTAATTTAACAAAGTCCAATTAAATTATAAAAAGATACAGCTCCTCAGAATTTAATTATACCTAATGAGCTGTTCATATTTCAATACCTACAGCAGAGGTCTTCAAACTAGCTTCCATTGCCTTAGAAGCTTTATGAAAATATATTATAATTAGTTTATTAATTATGAAAAGGAGATTTTATCACAAAACCTGTGAGCCGCAATCTCTCTGCGGGATTTCTAATAAAATTGGCATTTCAAATTATACAATATTATTTTATTCTCAGAAAAAATATTTTGATGACAACATTAAGATGGAATGAGCCCTAATTAAAATATCAATAACAATATTTCTGCTTTGACATTTATTAGTATATTTCTTTTCATTTAAAGTTACGAGATAATTCATTTTTTTAAGACTCCGTCTAGAAGAATATTAACTCAAAAAGTTGAACTATACATTTTTCCCGAAATATTCTGTCTATAGTGAATAGTGGAATCGGTTCGTAAGGTATTCCTATTCCTATATTATTATAAGGAAACCAAAACCTACTTAATCTACCTACATTATAATATTTTTTCCTTGTTTTCACTGTTTTTGTTCCTTCTATTGTAATAATTTGCTAGTCAACGTTGGCATCCTGTGTAATACTTGGGTACATTGACATACCTACGTGTTTTGTATTCTCAAAGATCAAAGCGAATACAGAGGTGATTAAGCGAGGTGCCTCATCAACGGCACGAGACGGTCAAAGTTCGCCGTCTACGATCACAGGCACAGAGGTTGTCTGTATTTTGTGGCGTGAATTTGAAGTTCGTCTTCGTCTTACTTATCGTCGTGCCAGAAATATAGCCTACGAAAAAAGTGTATAGGTACTTATGAAAACTTCTTCTGAAGTTTATGTTTAAAATAAGGTATAAGTATATTATAATATGTAGAAAAATCGGCTCAGCCAAACGTAAGATAATCGCGGAGAAACATACATACGGGTCAAACTGAGATCCTCCTTTTTTTAAATCGGTTAAAGAACCTACAAAAAAATAATTATCTTATTCAGTTCATAAACAAAGAAGTAATACGATCATTATCATCGAGGTAATTCACACAAAATCATACTATTTTCGTGCTTTTTTTTCAAGATTACTTGAAAAGTACTGAACCGATTTCCAAATTTTAAAAAATGGGACTAACTTGGGAGTTTACTTAATGTAATAACGTTTAAATCATTTCAATCGGTCTAGCCGTCTTCGAGTAATCGGTGGACATACACAGAAATATACAGACGAACATAGAACCTCCTCCTTTTTGGAAGTCGGTTAAAATATGTCATTGTGAAGAATATCACGGCGACAATAAGTAATCTTATCATTGACTAAATTTCCATACCCCGCGATTCTAAGCTAAGCTACGTTACTAAGATGTTTGGCTTTGCTCTCATTAGTAGGTAGTGTCCATGGTTACGAAACTTAGTTTCTCGGTATTGTTGGCAACCCTAGGTTTCTGATAGGCTAGATCGAAATCTGCTTCGTCGGCTACGTGGAAGCCAGGGTGCCTACTGCCATGTCTTAGCGCAGTATTATAACATTCTTACCATGCTATTTCGTACCACGACCTTCATAAAGTATGATTATTGTAATAATGTTTCCGTTGGAAGTTTTGTGACGTCATCGTTCAATCGTTCACTTAAACCGTACCACGACGTGTCTTTTGACAGCTAGCATTATTGTTTTTGTGTCAAATATTGAGAAATTTTGCAGTCTTAAAAAAGTTGCTTTTTCTCGACGGAAACAAAACTATTTTGAGTTATTTTATTTAGAAATTGGAAATTGCGTCATAAACAGTAGGTAAGTGAAACGTTTTTATACATATTGTTCTTCATTGTGAATGTAATATTATAGTTATTATGTTTCATTTCTATTTGATAACAAATACTTGTTTTCGGAGGAGCTCGGTGGCGCAGTGGTTTAGCGCCTGGCCCAGCGATTGCGGAAGTTAAGCAACGTTCGCAAGGGTCAGTCATGGGATGGCTGACCAAAAATTTATTATCACGAGCTCCTCCGTGCTTCGGAAGGCACGTTAAGCCGTTGGTCCCGGCTGCATTTGCAGTCGTTAAGGTATTTTTATTTCTCTACTAAATCTTCTATTCTACTTTACTGACGCTGTTTTTTACTCAATCAGTAACTGGTTTATCGAGCAGTATTAATTTTAGGTTGCAAACTACAGTCAAAATATGGAAAAAAATTGTTCAACCATATCCTATTTCAGGTTGGAGCTTTATGACAAAAACTTTCATTTCTGGCGTCCTGAATGTCCTGATGGTGATGATGAAGATCCAACAATGCAGCTACCATCAGAAGAAACTTATTTGGATATTAATAGCCACACTACTCTACCACCTCTAATAAGAAGTAAGTAGGTACCTAATCATAGGAATATTTTATTTCTATAAAAAATGTGACAGACCTCTTAATGCAATAAAACACTTGTTTATAATATTGTAATCAGTTTTTATTTACAATCCCTTCTTTAAAGTTACACAACATGACACATATTGAAAATATTTTTGATGCTAAGGGCACATAAAAATGGTTAAAATTATTTTGCAATATCAAATATGTTTTAGTTAACCCAATAAGCCTTTCGATATGTACCCTTTAACAAGCCAATTTCTGGTCTGCAAGTAAAAGGCAAAGCTCAGTTGAGAATATTCTTAGTAACTATATGTGGAGTTTGAGTTTCTTGGTTTGTTTTATTTTCTAATGAAAGTGGAGTAGGAACAGTAGTATTCATCTCAGATTCAACCACATGAGATACATTACTGTCCATGCAGCATGCACACACTGCTATCTTTTACAAGCGGCACTATGTCCTCACAGCACTGAGATGTTGACGGCATCTGCATTTCAAAAAGCTGTTTCTTTCTGAGATTCCGGGACCCGGGACTCTAATCTATCTTTCTTGCAACTGCCTTTTCTGAAACCGGTTGTATATTCCATTGAAAAATAGATGGAACAGCATTTTTCTTAAGGTATTTACGTTGATGATCCACACCTAGAACAAAAAATTATGTCAACATTATTATTGTTCCAAAAAAGAATTTCTATTATAACTGATCTTTCAAAATATATACTTTTTGGTATTTCATTATTAATTTAAACAGCTTACCTGTATATTTACTGCTTTTTTCATAGTCATTGTCCACAAAATGTTTTGAACATAACCTCTAACTAGGCTTCGGAATTAAATTGACACGGCGTATGGCTTTAACCAACGCCGACGAATATTTTTATCTTTGGGAATATGATGTACTCCAATTACAGAGCATTTTGGTACAATACAGCGAGTCATAATATTATTTGGAATTGTTTTCTTCCATACACCACATAAAATTATTATGTTTTGGGAACTAGCTATGCTAGCGCCACTTTGACAGTTGCCAACCCCTTGTTTTGGCAATCTACTTTCCTCTTGGAAGTAATTTCTGCCAGTGTCAAGTGTAGATAGCAAATAAGCCGTAGTGATGGCTAGCAGGGAATAGACAATTTCGCAACATCATTCGTTCTTTGGCAGGAATAAAGTATTATTACTTTGTGCAGGTTGTGGTACGAATTTGAATAATCTTATTGTAAGCTTATAACAAAACGTTCATAAAACATGATGGTTTTCTAAAAGGTGATGGTAAGCCCCCAGGTCGAGACGCGGTGACACGCGACCCTACTTGTACCATGGCACTGTTATGTCATTTGTGATAATGATTATGACTGAAATTGCGTATAACTACTGTAGTGATTAACAATGTCACCATTCTATACAATAAAATTGTTTAAAAAAATAAAAAAACCGACTTCAAAAAACCTACCTCTAAAAAGCAAGAAATAATATTCGTATAATAAAAATACGTCTATTGAAGTCGGGTGGGGCTGGAGTACAAATTCCTTTTTTTTTATTCTAAAAGCCGCACCCGACTTCAAAAGACGTATTTTTATTATACGAATATTATTTCTTGCTTTTTAGAGGTAGGTTTTTTGAAGTCGGTTTTTTGATTTTTTTAAACAATTTTTTATTTTTTATTTTTAGTGTAGGTACCTTGTAGGTAAGGTATATTATATATGTAGAAAAATCGGCTCAGCCAAACGTAAGATAATCGCGGAGAAACATACTTAAATACGGGTCAAACTGAGAACCTCCTTTTTTAAGTCGGTTAAGAAACTACACTTAAGATATCCCTCTTCCAACAAAAAAATAATTATCTTATTCAGTTCATAAACAAAGAAGTAATACGACCAATCATCGAGGTAATTCACACAAAATCATACTATTTTCGTGCTTTTTTTCAAAATTACTTGAAAAGTACTAAACTGATTTCCAAATTTTAAAAAATGGGACCAACTTGATTTTAAATAATCGGTCTAACTGTCTTCGAGTAATCGGTGGACATACAAAAAAAAAAAAACAAATATACAGACGAACATAGAACCTCCTCCTTTTTTGGAAGTCGGTTAAAAAGTGCCTAGACCTAAGTAATTTTTAGATAAGGCAATATAGAGTAACTAATAGTTCTTATTAAAATTTTCAAGTTCAACGGCATTTTGTGAGCCATTTTGGCAACATGCCTCATTTGAGGGTATTTAGAAATCTCTAAGCCATGGTGGTGTTGCTGGGAAGTATCACACGACTTTTCCGAAGTAAAAAAGCCTTCTGAATTCGGTTCTGAATGTTGCCAAGCCCAATTTTGTCTCCTTTGCCCAAAATTCAAGATGGCGGCCAAAATGGAGCCTTTATCTTATTAGAACTCGATTCTGGTCGTGTGAGGTGTCCTGGCATAGGTTTTCGGGGTCGTTGAACTCAATTTTGATAACCGGAAGTCCGTCCGGGTACCGGAAGCATGAGATGTGGCTGTAGGAGAGAAAATTCCGCCATGCGACACAATTTTTTTTAACACAGTTACTAGACAAGAATGTTCAACAAGTTTATTAATCTATATAGTGAAATAACTGGGCTATTTATCTGTGTTTTTTTCCTGAAGCAAATCCTCATAGTTTTAATTCTGTAGAGGATTTTCTGTAGAGGAATATAGATATATTTCTTGAATCAAGTCGTTAGAAGAGCAAAACACGCTTGAAAATAAAAAATTGAAATTCCGTAGCAAAATATGTTTTGATATTAAAACTATTTACTTAGTTATTCAAAATGCGGTACGTTCGAGCGGTGGTCGGAAGATGACCCAGTTACCTCGGAGCAAATATTGCGGAACTACTGGGGAGTCGTTTATTTCAATGATTGTGCGATCTCAGCGGACTGCCCGAACAAAACTCATTAAGCATAGGCTCACAACGAGCGGCGCCCATTACAAGCTATCGGTTACAGTTACAGTGTTTACTTAAGAGCGTTTATGCGCTATACTATAGCGCCGCCAATCGAAAAAAAATCATAGTCCTTAAATAAAGATGAAGTTGTAAATTGTGTGCTTCTAGTACACTAGAAGCTTCTTCGGAGTACACTCCGAAGAAGCTTTGTGGTACTCTTTATCGCTTAAAACAATATTTTCTAGTCTATCGTTTAGTTTAATTATAATAATAATAATTATTGCAGGTAAAACCAGCTATGAACTGTGAAAAGTTACAACCTTTTTCAATAATAATAATAATTCTTTATTTTAGACACAGGATCCATATACAATACACAAAACAAGACAATACAGAACAATAAAATCTACTTAGATTTTAGCTTATTAAAGCACAAAAAAAAAATATTGGGTAACAACCTTCGTTCTTGACAACCACACTTAATTAAATAAAAGTTACAGTCAATATACCTATATAGGTAATATGCTAAGTATATTTATACTTAAGAATATTTTTTTTAACATTAAGCGGCAATTTCCACCCGATCGATCGATTAGCCACCTCATATTGAAATTAGCTTTGCGATTAGATTTTACAAGTGATTGTCGATAAAAAGCGCTTTGACTAAAGTTGCCCGCCAAGTCGCTCCATCACGAGAGTCACGGTAGCGGTATAGAATAATTTTCGCAGTATAATTGACAACTTAAGCAAAATTCCGGTGTGGCAGTCAAATAATCACCTACTCTAATCTACATAAGCTTTCTTTAGGTGTACAACCACTCAGTCTTATAAATTGCCGCATGGTGGTAACATTTGCAATCCGATATCAAAGCCTTATTGATGCAAACGAAGCTGTTCTTATTTCAAATCATGTGAGCAATTGTACAAATTGAGTGGCGGCGGTATATAGGGCTGACACTCTGTACAAAAATAGATTTAATATAACGCGATAATATGTTTCAATATTGTACTTAAAAACACGTTTTAGTAAGTATAAATCAGAAATGATTTATATTATATTACAAATCATTTCTGATTTTGTTTCTGATTAACTCAATTATTGATTTTAACAGAGTTGAGTTTATTGCAAAATAGTAACTATCTACTGAAAAGACTACTAGTGGGTAAATTAAATCGTGGTATTATTGTATCTGGGCGTGACACAATCACTGGACCATACATTCAGCGATCGTAATTTATCTGAATGTCACAGATTAATGGGCTTTATTAAATCTTGATCGAGACATATCTATTAATATGACCCAAATAAGAAACAACTCGAAGACATTTTGTTTTGTTTAGAAAATTGTTAACCTGATGGAAAATTATTGAAATAAACCTGCAATTGTAATTTGCTGAGATATTTGGAAATTCTTGCACAAATGCACACATAAGGCTATGTCAGCCTTTTCCGTTTCTGCTTCAATGTTTCTAGGTCAAGATGCTACTTATCAAACACAACTGTTTTTATTAAAAAGAAAAAAATTACTAGCTAAACTTACTTAATAAGTTAATAAAACATCAGATTCTTTATTCAAAAGTCTACAGCACATTAACCTTTAGGATTTTTACCTTTGATTCTCATCAGGGGGTTATTACGACGCATTGTCCTCGCGCACAATGACGCCATAAATAAAATATCCCCCAGCAGTCTGTGCTGTTTCTTCCAGCCTCCCGTGCATTTTTTATGATCCGCCAATGACTTTTGTTCGTCGTTAAGCTTTGTACCCAATAGCAGCAATTATAAAATGCAGAGAAGTTTTCGAATTGTGCTTGATAATTTTCTGAAGAGTTTTGAGTTTTGTTTTTCTCAATTTTTCGGTAAATGGCAGATTCTTGAAACGGCAGATTTAGTAAACGACAGATATCTTTGTTCTACTCAAATGATTATTAAGTTTGGAAGGCGTACTCTGTAAGTAAAGGTATAAACGGGATAATCAGAGGGTTGTTTCGGCCTTAGAAAAACTTTGAAAAATCTAACAATCAATTATTCTAGTCTGCACTGAAATATTAACATGCTTATATATTGCTTTTGCAATGTATATTTTATGATTTTTCAGTTTTCAGAGTGACCTTCAGCTTTGATTGAAGTACCCAGTTAGAAAACCCGAAAATAGTCTACATTTACAAGTAAATAAAAGCTCGTTTTACGCAGCATAATAACGTTCACTGGTTTACATGTTATCATGAAATGAAACGACTTCAATTTATTATACAGAATTTATTTTAATAATATTATATAATCAGATATAACAGCAATTATTTCCAAACTCCTTTTCAAACACGCTATCACCTTGCCAACAATTATATACAATTTTCACGGTCATTAGTTCATAACTTAATACTGAGTGTTATTGTATTTATGTTTGAAAAATCAAAGATTTTCCAAAAAAAAACATGTGTTTACGTTCATCGCTTTGGCTCTATCCCTTTTCAATCGTTGCTATAGCGAAATTTTTTGAGAATGTATTTGACATTATGTAGTCTTTATGTTAAACTAGCGGCCGCCCGCGAGTCCCAAAGGGAATCTTTGTCTATCCTAGGGAAGTAGCCTAACAGGTCCTAATCTGTCTATACCAACCAATTTTAATCCAAATCCGTTCAGTCGTTTAGGCGTGAAGATGTAACAAACACACACACACAAACACTTTTCGCATTTAATTTTATTATATTCAGTAGAATAGGATGGTCGATAACATTCAGTGTAACTGATTTAGAAGCAAAGGACGGATAATTTCTGTTTGCAAATTTTCTCAGCGATGTGGCGTTGTTATACTTACATTTACAGAACAACAATATCTTGGTACTTTTGGTACAGTACGAGCAACGAAATGTAGGTACACACCTTAAAACTATGTCGTTTTTAAATATTATTCATTACTTACTTCCTATGATGAATTGATCGAATGTGGCATAGGTTCAAAGTTGTATATGTCGTAGGATATTCGTACAAATCTGATCTGTGTAATAATCCTAGTATGATTGTAGAGGATCGAATAATTAGAATCTAAGACAGATTTTTGCAATCGTCCGTCCGAGCAATGTTTAGGATTATTACAAAAATCATCCTAGGTGCCAATGACCATCATCTTGCACACGCTGATTGGCTTATGGATTGACGGATGCGCTGATTGACTAACAAGATTGAAGATGCTAATCGACACTTAAATTATATAATCAGCATTCAAGTTTTTAATTGTCAGAAACATACTGAGATATTTACAATGGTCCAAAAATTGCTTGAACGATTGCGAAAATTTATCTTAGATTTTAACTATCCAGTCCTTTACAATCGACCTAGGATTTTTGCAACAATCCGGTTTATTCGATTCTACGACATAGGTGCTACAACATATACCCACAGAGGAAATAATCACTACGTATACCTACATTAAATTGCTCGTAACTGCATAACTCAGTATTAAATAAATGAACAATGCCGTCACTCGCTGGTCCTCACCTCAGCTCTCACATCCTTAGTAACTTCATTAAAATCTAAAATACATTTACAAAACTCAGCTTGCCATTACATGACAGCTAATTTAATTACATTCATTTTTCTAAGTCCAAAGCAATGTACAATATAATTTATTATATTAATAACTAAATTTTCACGTAAGTATATCTTTATTAATATCGAGAGACCAAAATGAAATAGTGCCTGGCTATACTTTTTTTAATTTTTCTGTCACCTTTTAATAATAAAATCTGCTAAGCTATGTATGGTAAGATGTGTCTGTGCATGCAAATATACTTGGGAGGAAATAATAAAATACCTATGTAAGTTTTCCAGCTGTTAAATGCAGATCTTATCAGAATACAGGGGAATCAATATTTTTTAAAAGACTTTTATGTAGTTACAACGTAAATCTACAAATAGGAGATAATGAAACTGAAAAGACACGGTGAATAAAATTGATATTTCTGTAATCAAATACTATTATCCTGCTAACCCCTGGAGGGTTATGAATAAACGTCATTTTCAAAAATTTTTGTGCAAAAGATTAATATTAGGAGGTTAAATAAATAAAATTAATATCTATTACAAATGTATTGAAATTATTATTGCAGCGCACGATGCTGACACTGAATAAATAACGCAATGCCATTATTTCGTACTATTTCGTATCACATAACATAACTATAGATTAATTTATGACTTATCGATATTATAAATAATGATAACCGTAATATTAATATGGCAACAAAATAAATTTACTAGCTAAGCACCTAGACCAGTAGGATTTAAGCTGTATTTACACAATCGTCTCTGTACATATACAATCCTTACAATAGCGTATCACCGTCGACTATCGTCATACTTCTATTATAAATTATTGCCAATCATCTAGAATTAACAAACATTTAAAGTTTCTTCAAATGATATAATATCTAATATTATGACAGTAAATTTAGGGTTTACCACAATGTTTAAATGCTGAAGTCTCGTAAAGCTTCCGTTACGAAGTATATCTCACCTAATTCTATATAGAATACCAAAGTTATATACAAAATGAAGACAATACGATATGCTCTGTACAGACTTTCAAACGTATAATTTAAATGCATCAAAGTTGCCTTGACCATAACGAGATTCGGAAAAAATACATTTACTTACATAAATCACCAAAGATTACATCAAACCGTGAACTTGGGCGAAGAAACTTTGACACTATTAAGACTAGCTACTGTGTTGTGCTTCGGAGAGTTTCTACCCGACCGACCATTCGCCGTGAGCAGCCTCACTCCAGCTATAAATTTGTCAACGTTTGTCTTTTACTATCAGACTAACTTTCCTACTAAAGTTATAGTAGTCACTGGACGTGCTTTGCACACACCACTTCACACAATGATATGGGGATTCTTGGGGTCTCACCGGGCTGCAGTGAAGAGTCTTAGTCACAGAGGTTCGATGGGTGGGCTTAAGTCAGGCAGTAGCTGACCGCAGTCATCAGAACCAGTGAGAGAATCGGACGAGTAGTGGTCGCGTATGATTGTGACACGCCCGGTTCGACTGATGAAAACGTTTTCTCTTCTCCAGCGAATGCTCTTCTATCTGTTGTAACAATAGATTTTAAGAATTAGTTATTCAGACATGCTAATGGGCTAACGCCTGTAGCACGCCTCCGCTCCGCCGCGAAACTTTACCAGCGGCAACGCGGTAGTTCCGCCATAGTTCCGCTATGAGTTGTCTTCTATCGACGACGATATATGAGGATCACATCTACGTGGCGGTTTCGCGTCATTACTTTCGCGTGGTAATGAGTCGGTCGGAGCTGATCGGGTGAAATCGCGCGTGAAAAGTCCAATGTATAAAGAAAAGGCTGATCGCATTTGTTTCACTTGTCGAACTCATGGCGGAACCATAAAGTTAATCTAGGTATATTAACTTTATGGGCGGAACCAACTGCAGGTGTTCCGCAGGCGGAGGTGTGCTACAGGCGTTAATGATAAGTATACAGACTGCAATGTCAGCGAGCACCTCTAGTGCCATATTAAGAAATCATGATAAAATGTTTAATGTAACTTTCACTAGTACTAATGTTCTAAAAAAATGATAAAGGCTTAAAGCAAAGAGAGAGATCCTCAACGAGTTTGATGTTAAGCTTACCTTCCATGCCGGATCCCGTGTCGCCCGAGCCCTCCTCGTAGAAGGCGTCGTCATTGTCTTCGTCGTTGTCGTTGTTCTTGTCATACCCCGAGCCCTCCTCGCCAGCCTCATCACCCTGCATAAACGGTTCTGCAGAAGGCGCACCGCTTCTTTTCGAGTAGGTTACTAGTAGCTAAGAACAGAAATATATGTACATTAAAAATCTGCAAATCGCAAACGAAATGTATCTATCATAAACGCTACGGTGACAAAATAGGGAGAAAGAGGAAGAAATTAGACAAAATAGGGCCGATTGATGTTGCTGGTTAAAACCGTCAATTACATTGTTTAAAAAAGCTGTAGCAGTTTTATAATATGTCTTTAAACTAGTGTGACTAGGGGGCTGATTTTGTAACTTTATTGCAATCAACTCTGACAGAAATCGCAGTTACATTGCTACTATATAGTAAGAACCAATGCGACAACTATCTTACTTAAAGTAGCAATGTAACTGGGTGTCAATTCTGCTAATGTTAACGTCAAAATCGTGGTTCAATGGTGTTTAAATGGTTATGCTTTTTAACACAGTTCTTGTTTCTTAAACCCAAAAACGAAACACATTGTGTTTCTTAAACCCAAAACGGAAACTCATTGTGTCTCGATTTTGGGTTTAAGAATCAACAACTGTGTCAAAAAGCATTACCATTCAAACACCATTGAAATACGATTTTGACGTTAACATTAGCAGACTTGACCCCCAGCGGCTTCGATCGATTTCAATCGAGAATGAGGAACATGCATCAATTTTTTTTTGTATCAAAATCAAAAGTATAGTAATGCGTGAGAGAATCAACTGTAATATCAATTTTTTTTTCTTGCGTTTTTTCTCGTGATAAGTTAGCGTGCAGCAGGCACCCGCCGAAAACGCTCTATACAAAACGGTCAACATTTATGACGTCACTTATGCCACGTTTGTATGGAATTAACCAGGAATTTTCAAATATCTCCCTAAATATTGCGTTTAAATACATATGTGTCATACAAAATATTATTTCTTATTTGATATTCTATCCGACTGTTAAGTGCATTATATCCGAAAATGAAAAAAAATCTCTATTTTCCCCTGTGTCCGCAGCGATCAAGCTCAAATTTATCAAAATCGGTGACTTATGCATGTCCATTGTTAAACAGAGTTAAATACGTAATATGGGGATGGGGAAGGAGTGTAATGTTTATTTCCCGTTGCAGTGACTCACCTGCCGAGCTTGTCTCAGCCGGTCTCCGAGAGCTGCCACAATCGGGTCGTCGTGCGACACTGGCACCTCTGGGTTGTACTTTTGGTCGCTTGCTGACGCCGATGCTGCCAGTGGTTTTGTATACCTGATGGGACATTAATGATTTATTTTAAGGTAAGAAGAAAATAACAGTTTTAATCCAACCTCTTTGGTCTTTTATACCATTAAAATTACAAAAACCTTATAAGGTGGTACTCACATACAGCTATATAATACTCGTACTAAAAATTTCACAATATGTTTTGTAGCATTGATTGATACTCACTCTCCGACGGAATCACCGTTCCAGCACTGTTCATTGGCCTCGTTCTTGACGTCACACAGCTCGTCACCAATTTTGGCGAACAGCTTCTTGTTCCTCGCTAGGAAGGCAGCGAAGTGAAGGAGCTCCGTGTAAGGAGGAGGCGCTCTCAAAGAGTTTCTGCGGTTGGCTGTGAGGGAATGTGGGGGAGAATTTGGTAGATCGAAGGTTGCTGGTGTCCCGCATTCTTGACGGACCTGCGAAAGAATAAAGGAAATGAGAATAGGTTCTCGAACAAATACTGATATCGTTAACCATATACTAGTAGCTGTACCTACTTAGGATCGTGAGGTTTTGGATCGAAGGCAACATCGGATAACAATCAATTTTGTTTAGCGATTTAAAAATAGGTAATTAGAATTGTTGTTCTTAACAGCTACTGCTGGCCGTACACTATGAAGCTATAGTGTCATAAAGTATAAAAAATTGCAATACACAAATTTCGGAACATTATTTATTGACGTCGCTTGCATCCGTTCATCAGAACAACCTGGGCATCATAAATCTCAATTTAGTAATCACTTAGCGCTCGCAGTTTCTTGATCTGTTCTCGAGTTTCGTCTGTATCCGTTTAGCTGTACTGTAATGAAATCACAATTACCGAAAATTGGTGCCTTGTGTACCTTACCTACGTGCTACCGCCGGCCGCTCTCAAATTAGGAGCTGTGTAAACACGATTCCTACTATTCATTTTCCTTGTTACCTGCTAAGCGGCAAAAGTATCTAGTATGTGGATGTGTGTGTATTAATCAACCCATGTTGTTCTAGTGTGCGGTTTGTCTAAGCAAAAGCCGGATCCATCGTCGTCTAAAGACCTGGCGCCCACACAGAATTGTCTTACGAGCATTCTCGTTTCTCATCTGGTTTATTATATATGAAATTTCTATGGTAATGCGGCGATCAATCCTTTTGATTGTACTCGTCTGTAATAAGTCTGAGAAACTGGTTATGGCTACGTAGCTGCGCTGATGGCACGTTGCAAAAACGGGCGATATAATCAGTGCGTTCCAGACGCGATGAAGATAAATTGCGCCGCTGTCAATGGTCATATCATTTGTCAGCGACGCCGCTATGAGCAGAACAGCCGTCGTCCCATCTGATAGGTGTGATGCTCATCATGTTTTTCACTGCCGCATTCTTCAAGAGATTCTTGTGCGAATGCATCATTTGTTTTTGTTACATGTAAACATGATGATAAATTTACTATTATGAATGACCGAAAAGCGTTGTCTATAAGTCATAAAATACGAGTTCCAGAGATGACTCCAATAAGAGATGAATTTGTAAAATTCACTATCAAAAGAGACTGTAAAAGTCAGAAACAGTTTGTTCTAATCGGCGAACATTCCCTTTTTAAGTTTGTTTCGCATCCGTAACCTCGAGACCGCTGCGGAATCCGCGCGCGGAAATAGCGCAGTAAGCGCGAGCGCGTGAGATGCGCGGGCGCGCCGTGTGAACGGCCGCGACGGCGCGCGACAAACGCAAATAAACCAGCGACTGCGACGCAAATAGGCGCATAGTTCGCGCCGACACATTGCAGATATTCGAGGAGTAATACACTCGTTAGCGTTTGTGCTGCACTCGGTGCAAAGGTCAAAGTGCTACTTGATGCTACTCCAGTTAGAAGCAATAGAAAATGTTTATGGGGCTTCGATCTATGATCGATGTTATCGGGTTAAAATAATAGCTGTACAGTTATAGGCATTTAAGATGCAAATGTCAAAGTACACAGTTACTTTGCTGATATTTTGGGTTAGGCAATCTTAAGGCGTTACGATTACGACTAACCATCGACTACAATGTCGACTCGATGCACATTCATGTTCATATTCATCTGCGGCGACTGCGAATTGCATTAGCATTGCGTTGCAACTAACGGAAAAGTCAAAGTGCAATCAGCTTTATTATAGGTGCATCGACGAATTTGTCCATAAACAGTAGAATATGAAATAGAAGCTTATGAAAGGCAAGGCTAATAGGAACGCTAAAATGTTTTAATTACCTACTTTATTTTCAGATCATCCTAAATTTGAATCAGAGATAGAACTTTCCAAATGTGCCTTAGTATGTATGTATACAGGGTTATTTGTAAAACACCAACATCATCATAACAACATCTTAAACAACAACATTTTGTTCTACGACTTTTCTGAAAACACAAAAAATATTCGACTTTTCATACAAAACTCAATCAGCTGATTGGAAATTTGTATGGAAAATCGATTAGAACAAAATGTTGTTGTTTATGATGTTGGGCATCTACTCCTGCGAGGTTGTTGGCGTTTTACAAATAACCCTATATAGTTAAGTTAAGTTACACTTATGATTCACAAAAAATGAAAGTAAATGAAAGTAAAACTAAAATAATAACTTTTCATCCACCGCAAAAAACAACTTTAAACATAGATTATAATTATAATGGTACAAAATTGGAATGTGTAGAAGAATTTTCGTTATTAGGTATAGTAATAGATAAACATATAAATTGGAAAGCCCACATACAAAAAATTAAATCAAAACTGTCTAGCTTTACTTATGCGCTCCGTGAGGTAAAAGAGACCACTGATGTTGAAACAGCAATAGTTATGTACCACGCCTATGGACATGCTTGGCTATCCTACGGAGTGGTCTTGTGGGGTAATAGTACGGATGCGGCGTTCGTTGCTACTTACCCTACAAAAGAAGTTGATCCGTATCATAGCCAACATCGAAGAGACTATGGTTTACAGCTCATGTAAACCATATTTTCAAAAATATCAGATACTTCCCTTGCCATGCTTATATATTTTGGAAGTTTGTAAGTTTGTACGCAAACATATGGAATTTTATATTAAACGTCAAGACATACCTTCTAAATATCCAACACGGTACAAAAACAAATTAATAATTCCTAGTTCCAGGCTTAAACTAACATCTAAAAGTACATTTCACTCTTCAATAAAAATATATAATAAATTGCCAGAATCAATAATAAACGAAAATAAATACCCCATATTCATTAACATATTGAAAAAATATTTACTATCTAAATGTTATTATAGCATAAATGAATATTTGACTGATAACACCAGCAAATAATTAATAAATACATACAATAATAATTCAAAACGTCTTGTCTAACATTATAATCTACACAACTTTATTTTGTTAATTTGATTTAATTTTGTATAATTATGTAGCTTTCTTTTATATTAAGCGTTTCCTCTCTCTTATTACACTTTTGCGTGCCCGACAGGGTCCATAATGCTCTTAATTATAAAAATGTACCATCCTCTGTAACATTATGGTTGCAAATAAAGAATTGAGTATTGAGTAAAGTGTAGCTGGTAACAGAACCGAATGCTGTGACGACAATGCTTTTTGATTACAGTGCGAGTAGTCTCTGTAGTTATACTTAAGTAATTTTCTTTTCAGATCCTGTTAATTCAAAGGAAAATTGTGTTTTTTAAACTAATGACTTTAGTGTGATTATCATCAGAGACTACACACACACTACCTTATACCTACTACATGGCTACTACATGGCCTATCTACATGGCCCTGTGAGGTGTATAACATTGCTTCAACACCCAACACAAGTTTTCGCTAAGTCCTGACCTACACATGTTTGAACAGAATTCTAAAACAAATGGATTACATGCCAAAGTATACGATTCAGTTTCAGCCAAGTTTCTGCATAAATATAAAAGGGAGGTTTCGGGTGGAGCGCACCAGGCCCAGAGGGGAAAGTTTTATTACGACGCTGACATCTGTGCGGAACAAGCAGGAACATGTTGACTCCCATCTAGCTAGGCTAATGTTGGAATATTGATATCATAAAATAGAGGAATAGGAAGCTCCGAGCTGACGAAACGATGTTTATTCAAATTCAAAACAAATAAGTTCGCTACCTCTTCAACCATCAGCTTTATAAATATTCAGAATGTATTTTTTGATTTTGGCTTTTGACTGTTTTTGCTCTATCTACAAAACCAATAGGTAAGGTACATTAAATTAAGAAATGTTAAAATGGATTAAAAATAAATTAAAAAAAGACGTAGATCTTATCTCAACTTATTAATCCAATATTAACAACAACTTCGTATTATGTAAATCGATACAAGAACGCGTACATAATCAAGTACTTAATTAACAAACAAAAAGTCTCATGTCCAACAAAAACTTCGCGTTATAGCTAATCTGTATGTCTTAATAAGTCCGGCCACTTTTTTAGCTTTAAGTGCACATACCTATAAGTGATGGAGATAAGCTCATAGAAACACCGACATTTAATATAGTAAATATTCATTAGCTGGTTTGTCTGCGCAACCGGATCATACCGCCTGTGGCAACAAAAAGCTTCTATAAAAAATGTCTGAATGTGCATTGAAGATAGCTCCTTAATTACATCGTAAGAACTATGTCTAGATTATGAAGATACAGAAAAGCATCGTGAGCCCGTGGATTTGCAGAAATTATCGCCTTAATGCTACCTTTATGTTAATTCTGTTGGTAAGACGAGGAAGTTATCTAAATGACTTATTAATGACTACTATATTCAGTAACAGAGAGATATCTTTTCATATTTTTCCTACTTGATGAAAGCTATATCCAATAATAACTACAAAAAGTTATAGAGAGTTTATTACACCACCACGTATCGAACTTCTTTATCAGTCGTCAATTAATAAAGTTGAAATGTCTGTGAATCAGAGATCCAGTATTAAATAATGCAGAGCTGTCGGTTGACAAAAAGCGCCATGTCCGGCGTGGACGTGTCGCGGAATGAATTTTAATTCGCCAACGTATCTGTCACTATAGTGCCAGGCCAGGATATCCTACAGATATATTTTCGTTAATTGCCATCTCTTTACATAATAGCAACGTTCCTTAAATCTACTTAAACAGGTATTTAAGTAATACTTTTTAACCGACTTCATCAAAAGGAGGAGGTTCTCATAATTATGTACAGTATACAAATGTTTTGATGCTATCACGCTTGCCTTCTTTTCTTTTACTCTCTACTGACGAAATATTTTCTTGCAAAGTTCTGTCCAAAAAGAAATTGCACGATTGACATCGTAACTTTCATAACTAAGTCTCCCCAAACACCACAATCTTCGGCAGCATTCAGCAGGCAATCAATTACAAAGTTTTCATCCGCACCCTTACTTGTAAGGTTCGACGTCTGAAAGGGTCAGGGCTCAGGAAAAGTTTCAACCGGTGAAACTTTTTCACCTGCCCAGCTTTGGTCGGAATGAAATTCTTAAATAATAGTTAAAGTTCCCCCGTCGCTTTGCGGCATCTAAGATTGATTGGGTCTGTTATGATAATATTATTTTATAGACATAATAATTAATTAAAAAGTACTAAATGAAGATAATAACGTATTATTTTAAGTTAACTAGCTTTTTAAATCAAGTAAGGCCTTGCACGTAAAATATTCAGCTGTAATCGACTACCTAATTTTCATATCAATGATAAAACTAACATAAGCTTTCTAAATCTTTGCAAGAGTTATAGCAAACGGAAATTGAGAGGCCATAAACCGCCACAAATCTTTCGAGAGATAAGATAAAAGTGATTGAATTAAGAAACGGTCTCACAAATTCAAGTAAGTAATTGAAGTATCTCTAGAGGATGTAATGAGCTGATTTTAAAATAAACCGTCGCGTGGGCAGTAGGACCAATTAATTGCAGTACGCCAGTAAGTGGCAAGAGCTGAGCTACTGCCCAACAATGACTGGCTAATAAATGATGTCGCTCTTAGTTGGCTAATCAGAGTTGAAAAAACTGATTTCAAAGTTAATTTCAGTCTTTGTTTTCTATTGTGAGCAAAAATGAATAAATGTATTTTCTTAAAACTTTAGGTCCTGTAGCATAACCATTGAAACGGGATATGATATAGAAATTTATCACGTTTAACTGTCACAAACAATGGATTTTGACAGTTGAGTGTCGAAAAAACGCTATATCACGCGACGCGATATAGGTACTTACCTACTTTATATGCTTCGGTGGTCGGTCATGCTAGAGGGCTTGATTTATTCGTGAACATACTGTATATGGTATCTGTGTGCAAAATTTCAAGTCTCTAGGTCCAGCGGTTTGGGCTGTGCGTTGATAGATCAGTCAGTCAGTCATTTACGATTTTTATATATTAAGATACAGATCATGGTATGATCATTCATAGAGAAGAGGAATCTTCGTTTCACGTGTATGTACAATTAATCAAAGTCAAAGTCAAGTAAGCTTTATTCAAATAAACTTAATTATTAAGTACTTTTGAATCGTCTATATTATCCTACCACCCGTTCCAGACTTTTTTAGCTGACAAATAAGAACGGGCGCAAGAAACTTATCAGCTGTAACAGCCATAAGTAACGATATTTACAAACTTGAATATATCGCATTTATCATAATGTAAAACTAAGTAAAATGTGTACGAAATATATCTATTGATACTAATTGGAATGCTGTCTAGTGTCGACCATATGATTGTTTATATTCCCCAATAAAACAATGCTTCACACTTGTTGGAAGTAATTGGAGCGAGTCTCCGTGGGTGAAGTCGAGTAGCCCACAAATTGGCCGCAATAGGGGTCACTCGTCAACTCTTCACAGCTATTGTAGTTCTAATGTCATAAGCCAGGGCTACTCAAACTTTTAGCTACACCAAATCAGATCAGACGACTGCGAACCGCTAGTAGTTTCTTACATCAAAAATCTTTGAAAAGAAACTTAACCCACTCAAGCGTCCAGCGCGAAAATGAAAAGGCTATCTACATCCAGGGAGGGGAGGTCATTCTCAGGCGCGTGACGGTTTTTGGCTGCATTTTAGTGACATTTTTAATAGATATTTGTGATTAGAGATAATATCGAATTAGAAAAGTGTCGCAGTGCGCGAAAATCGGCCCCCCAGCAGATGTCCAGATTCACCATTCCCGACAGATGCGATTTGAGGTCTTATACAAGTAATATTAACGTTCAAAGCACCTGTAGAATTGATTGTACATTCCTAGGAAAGCATGTTAGTAGTAGAGGCACTAAAAATTTGGCTACTAAAAGCAAATTACTTATAAATACAAAAGTCGCCATGACGTAAAATTTATCACTCACCCTGATGATTTAATTGGCGAACCCCTAATACCCAGTTGTTAGCGAACCACACTTTGAGTTGCTCTGTCATAAACCTTTGGAATCTTGCCTCGTAAATTGGCGCTGTCACAACTGCGAAGGCGACTTGAGAGCTAAAACTTGAGATTTCATTATGTTTCTAAGTTGTACCTATATGTTACACAATATACAATCTTACTAAACTGGAAAGTTGTATTCTCTTTAAGATCTAAGTAAATGCAAACACTTCAAGCAATTGAGTGGAGTGCGTGTTTGCTCGTGAAGTTTTATTTTTATTTTATTTTATTTTATTAATTTATTTAACTAATCCAAAAACAAAAATGCAAAAAAATCTTTTTTGTTTTTTGTTGTGTTTTGAACACATTATTACATCAATTTACATCCATCTAATATTTAAAACATCTAAAATCTTAGTAGAGTTAAAATGGCATAGCTTAAATTACGATGCAATTTCACGAAAGAAGACGCGGGCGATTCGAAATAGTAAGGTATTTTAGTCGTGTTTTGAGCATGAGCTTTGAGCTCATCCATATTTTATCGACATGTCGCTAACAATAGTCGGCATTCAAATAAATATATCTCGAAAATTCCGATACTGTAATACAACGATAATGTTGTCAATTTCGTTGACTGCTTAATAGATGTGGTTAAGAAATAACGAAGCATGTTGCTCCATTGTTTTACCGGTTGTACGATGTCAACCGCCTCCAACAATTTGAATTTTAAATGAAACTGATTTAATGACTTCTAAAGTCTCTGCAAGAAAGTATAATCTGAACCTTCATGAAATAGTTTCTTTGGCCACTCCACTTCAGTGACAAAATAATTCTAAGTCCCAGGTGGTGTTTTGCGTTTATGGGATTATACGTAGTTGGTATTTTACGTATTTTTCTCTACAAATCCGCAAAACACCACAAAATATCTAGTTGGTATTTTGTGTATGTGGTATTATGCGTCTAAAGGATTTGTGCCAACGTCTGGAACCGGCTCTTGTGTAAATTAAATAGATTTATATACCCTTTCAGCAGATCTTTTCAGTTGTATACTTATATCTAAACTGATATATGAGAGACTGTCCGTAGGTAAATGCCGCTAGTCAGATAAGCGAGCTCCGTGCCATTTTCTATTCAGACGGACCGGCTCAGCACGTTCTGGTCAGACCATAAAATTGCATTAGAATTCTACAGCTTTTCCTACAGTAAAGCTTACACCTACTTTATTATCGAACTATAAAACGCGCTTTCCTAAATATATGAACTGCTATAGAAGTGGGATGGGAAATATTTGAGTTAAGTAAGTACATTTAAAATAAAAAATAAAGCAAAAAGAAATTGTAGAGAATTTTGTGACATTTTAGTTTTTAGACTTACGGTTTATCTATATCTCCAAAAAAATCCAAACATAAATACGAATATAGATCAATAAATAAGGTCCGCTTATAATATCTATGAGACATAAAACGTTCATAAAAAGATCTCATATTTTAATCCTCATTTAAAGCCAAACTAGTTTGAAATCAGTAGTCATGGCTCCAGAAGCAATAAACAAGTTATTGAAGACCAATAAATAAATATGGCGCTGTATTATTATCAATAAGTTGGTTATGCGATCGATGGGCATGGAGGCTTTCTGCGCCTACGCAGGTCAAGCCCCAAGGCATAGGCGGATGATAAAAGCCTTTAGCCATAAACCCATCCTTATCTCGAAGCACTAAGAGCTAAAGAGAGCAATAAAAATTTCGCATGTCTACGTTACCGTAAAATTTTATTTATTTAATTTAATTTACACCCCACGATATTATAAACGAAACAATAAAAACCTATTGTTCGAAAACTGAATATTATTATAGAGTATCAATTTCACAATGAATATAAAGATTGTGTTATTACATTTTATTGGTCGTTTTGGTAACCTTATCTAATAGAAATATCATGTCAGTAACTATTTTTGAAGTAAGTATAAAAGTCATAGTCAAAATCATTTTCATAATAATTATTGCTAGTGTGGCTGATTAGAGAATTCTTCAGATTTGTTATAATTAAACTATTATAACCAAACTGGGTATTCTGCACAAAGATTTGCTATCTTCATTTTACTGTAAAATTAAAATTTTCTTATATGTTTTTACAATATCTAATACAATCTTCGTCACGCCCGTCATCTCTTTCTGTTTAGGCCATTCGGTGAAAGCGGTGCGTGGGCGCATGTCAGTACGCATTTGACGGTAGAGGCCCGGCTCCCGAGTCGACATAGTTCGCAAGTTCATTTAATTTCCATGACAAATTAAAAGATATTAAAAAAACAAATCCAGGAAAATGCATTACGAATAAAATTTTACTACAATTTCATTCGACAGCCATAACTGTATGTGTATACCTAGTTGATTCATGTTTCAAAAATAGGGTCCTAGCTGGGGGTCAAGTCTGCTAATGTTTTCGTCAAAATCGTAGTTCAATGGTGTTCTAATGGTAATGCTTTTTGACACAGTTCTTGTTTCTTAAACCAAAAATCAAGACACAATATGTTTCCGTTTTGGGTTTAAGAAACACAATGTGTGTCAGTTTTGGGTTTAATAATAATAATAATAATAATAATAATAATGCATTTATTTCAAGTTACAAAGACCCATTACATAGAATTCAATCAAAATAATTATCAACAGTCACATTAGGTGAGTATAAGTATAAAATTAAAAATCATTTCTTAAATAACAAATCATTCATTAATTACTAATAAAATTATATTAATTTCGGACGGCTCTGTCACTGTGTATATGTGCAATGTGTAAGTTACAGCAGTGGTTAATAAGCGCAGTCGAGCCTTGCCGCGAGCACAGCCAGCATGCTGTTGGTGCTCCCCCGCACTCGGCGCACTAGCGATCCAGCGCGCTTTCGCATTACGGTGTAGACGCAATCCACCCTCGCTTCCGCGAACATTGAGGATGCACTGCAAAAGCGGGGGAGCCCCAACAACATCCTGAACGCGTCATTAAACTGGACTCGAAGGGCGCTATACGATTTAAGCGTGTAGTCACTCCACAGGCTGCAGGTGTAGAAAGAGGCACAATAAGCTCTAAAAAGAGTCACCTTTACCTCTCTCGAACACCGAGCAAATCTGCGAATCAACATGTTCGCTCTTACCGACAGCGCCCTTCGTTCCCTCTCAATGTCCGCATCGTCCTTCAGGGTTGGCGTAACTAGGTGACCAAGATATTTAAACTTCTCTACTCTTTCCAACGGAGATCCAAGAACTGTGTCAAAAATTTAAGAAACAAGAACGGTGTCAAAAAGCATTACCATTAGAACACCATTGAACTACAATTTTGACGAAAACATTAGCAGACTTGACCCCCTGTTTGTTTGCTTTTAGAGCAATTGACTTGTCGAGTTTTGCATCTTATTAATTTATAAGATTTATAGGTAATCTTCAGCGTCTGTGTGATAAGGTTCACATTAATTCTGTGCTTTAGGTGGTGTTGTAAACAGCCTTACTTGAAATAATAGTCCAGATTGTTTTTCTGTAAACAACTAACCATTGGCTTTCAGTTAATTCGTCTATTAGTATGTTAACCACGTATATATGACCTACTGAAATAAACTAGGTCAGCCTAAACCTCTTAACGTCTCTATTTAATAAGGGGATTTATTTCAGAACCTATTGTAATACCTTAAAAGATCAAATTACTAGTTTTAAAGCCATATTAAACTAAAACATGATTGAATAAGTAAATTCACGCCAGTTCTATACCATATTAATTAATTGTTCTATAATAATTAACCGCACGAGCTCGAAGCGCGAACGAAGCGTCTCTGTTTCAGAAAAAATGATTTCGTATGTCCGTCCGGCTGTACGGCTGTCCGTCTGTTAAAATTTTGTAAAATTTAAAAATGAAAATTGTGATAAATAGTCAAACTTCTGTATAGGAATACGGTGTACTCGTACTCTATAATAATAATAATCATCATTTATTTCTCATCACAAACTTGGCATTGTATCAAGGTCATTAACATTACAGGATTAAGTAATTTAAGTCTGTGAGAGTCTGGAGCCCATGCTAGGCAAGAAATACCTGTGAACTCTACTTACTCTAATAAGGCACATTTGAAAATTGGGTCGATTTTCGTGCTAGGCACTACGAAGATTTTATTGTTGATTTATTTTTGTAATTATTTTTTTATAATTAATTTCATTTGTTAAAAATAAGTTGTTTCCTACCTACTGCTAATTTATTTTTAGTTTAATTGTGAGTATTTATTAGTTTTTGGATTAGATAATAATTAATCATGCTGTGTACACTACGGGATTATTGTCTAGTCTAGCTATATCTTATTCTTTAAGTTGTTATTTTGGAGATGATAATCTGTCAGTGTACCTATTTATAAATAAGTAAATAAAAGAAGTCACTACAAAGTTATTATTAATTTATTTAAAACAAAGTAAGAAAAACCGATATAAATTTAACAGTTTTCTATTTCTACTGAATAATAAAGAAACTACTCGGACCCCAAGCTAATGCTATTACAGTGGAAATTGAAAGTCAACAAATCCTCCGCCAAGTTTGCTGGCTAAGGTCGATATTATTGTAAAATCTAGAGAAGTGCATATGCTGCGCTATTGGATATGTAGGTAATAGAACAATGCCCTTCGACTGAACTACATTCGCTATTCGAAAGAGAAAATCCATTTTAAACTTATTTCAAAGAAAATTCTGGAATATCGAATATGAATATTCATGTTTTTTATTGATAACAATATTGAACCAACAAACAATGAAAATAATATAAAATTGGGAAATAATAAGGTACCGTTTTCTGTTTTTGCGGTTGAGTGGGATGAGATATTTTCTACGTTTTGCATAAACTAAACCATAAAACTCATTTTAAGATTTCGAAGTTGTTGTTGATAGTACATTTTAAGCTGCCAATCGTTACGGAAGTGTATATGACGGTTATTTGCCTCAGACAAACGGCAAATGGCATACATAATAGATCCATATTGGTATGCTCAGCGGATGTGGTGTCCTTGGGCGCCGGAACGGAGTAATCCGCGACACTGACGTGACGATGATTCAGCGGATGTGAGATTGTCTCAGCATTGTCTACAATTACAATGTGCTTCATGTAGGAAAGGACAAGATCAGGAATGAACTTCAATTGTTAAAGCACTTAAGTTTTTAAATAATTTTAAGACCCAATCTTTAAATAAAAATAATCAATGATTTACAGTTTTTCTCCGTTTTCACACGTTTTTCCAGCGGCTTTGATAAGATAAAAATATAAAAAAGCCCACTTCATTAGCACATTGTTCAAAGAATTCTGGTGTACAAATAATGCCAGAAAGTAAATAAACTTGATTGCGAATGGAAACTGTCTAACATTTTTCAGCTCAACACGCTAAATACGATACAATTACAGCACAGAGGAAATTCCATTATCTAGGAATTTTAAGTGCTCTTCGAGGTGGCTTAAACAGTATTACAGTATGGACCCGAACACAAATAAAATGTCCCCAGCCCCTGTTTAATAATGCTGGGAACTGGAAAACAATGGCACTGTGTGGAAATCTTGGACTAATGGAAAGGTCTAAGTGCACGGTTTACGTAAAGCGACCCCGCCCAACTTCTACATTATGCGTGTTTGTTTATTCTCAACGGTAACTTATTACATTGTTTATGTAATGTTTGAACGTTTACCACTTTAAGGTGTAATATAAGTAATGTAAATATTATCTTAATATTTTCAACTCAATAAACAATGGATTTAAAAATTAAGATTTTAAACAAGGATCAACTGTAGAACCGAAATTATATTTTGAGTAAAGGGAAATCAGAGGGCCTAGCTAAAGTAACATTGGCAAATCTTCGTTATCGCTTCACTTTCGAAACATGAGTTATGAGTTATTCGTAATGATTTCTTAAAACTCGAAGAAAACATTTATTTTAGTAAAACCGAAGTTAGTTAAAGGAAGTGACCTATTCACCTTGCTAAATTAATTCCAGTGACTCAACAATATAGGTTGTCTCGGTTCTGTCTGCAAGCGCTTAAGTGGCTATCTCACTGTCTTTCCTGCTCCAAGTAATTTATTTCAAGACAATGAATTTCTTAGCTTAGCACTCGACAGTGAAAAGCAGGCAATTAATGCAGGTAAGCTCTTGCCATCTCTTCCTTAGATTATTTTATAAAGATCCTATGTACCTACTTTATGCTTCCAATTCCAAATAAGAAGGCAGAGTTTTTACATCTCTAATGTTGTACTGAATCCTATAAGATGGTACTAAAATGATGTGATGACACTGAAACAGGTGATAGTGTTGCTTAAACTAAACAATTTTCTCCATGGAACATAGGTGAAAAAGCAAAAAAAAAAAACATACTTCCATACAAAATGTATTGGTCAGCTGACAGAATTACTATGGAAAGGCGAAAAAAAAATCGTTTTTCTACCTTGGAGAAAATTGATCAGTTTTAGCAACAGCCAACACTATCTCCTTTTGACACAAGTATTATATGGCCACTTGCTACTGTTAATATGATATTCGAAGGTAAATAAATATTTTTGTTTTTTTTATTTGATTTTTGATCTCCTGCTTCAATATCATCACATCATTTATCGTCGATTCTTTATACAACTTAAGAATAAGAATCCTTTGCATGTTCTTTACATAATATACGAGTGTATGTCGGATCAAGGCTGCAGTAATAAAAGATTCAGTCAAATATATCTGCAGATGTGGGTTACATTGTTTTATACATAAAATTGTCACTCAACATAAAGATAAGAGACGGCAATACTCCGAATGTTATTTGTGTTTGTCGACAATTGCTATTCAGAATACGTACGACAAAAAAACTTTTTTATGTGAAGTTGTACAATTCCTTTAGAAATATCTTTCTTTGCTTGCGCATTATTGGTTGAAACTTGTTCTGTGAATTATTTCAAGGAATAAACAGCAATGTTAATATTAAGAATGTATATTTTTTATTAACATTATCTAGTTACCAACAATTTCGATCCAGATTATTCTTTTGAGTAGGTTATGTATTGAAATCAACAGCTCTAAATTTTTTATTGTTGTGCCTGTTAACATTAAATCTTTGAAATAAATACAAAGTAATAACTACAACAATGATTGGGAGAGATTGCTTCTAGCATTTTTTTTTTTTTTATAAATGTACTTACAATAAATATTGTTAAAAGAAAATACAAGAATTGTCTAGGGAGGTCGGATAGATTGGCAATCAGCTCAGAAAAGTGAACTTTACACATTTATACTTTTTTATTTGTGCCGCCTTCGATATCTGCTTTTTGATTTTGATATAATCTTGCTTATTTGTATCCGTATGAAATAAAGTGGCTGTCGGAAAACGCTTTAGTTTGGCGTTTGTGGCGTGCGTGGGCGCAGGTCGGTGCGCTCATCTCCCACACGCGACCCCGGCCTACGTCCACGCTTCAAGCCCGCTGCACGTTGCAACGTAATCTAGGAAGGGATTACAAGCTTTACGATTATTGAACTGACTATCGCCTTTGTAATAGTGATTGAATTCTCTTACGGTTCGAGTTTTATTACGGGGAAATGGCCGCATGCAAAACAGCCTCTCAGAGAAGCGGTAACGGTGGAATAATTGAAATGTCGCGGCGAGGCGGGCACGTGTGGCGCACTGCCAATGCCGTCGACTTTATTTCATAATCTCGTGTGTTGAACACTACGATTTTCGAATTTGCACATCGTTTCCGGAAATTTAAGTCTAAAATTTAAGTTGCGGATCATTAACTTAACTTTAGAGTCGCAAATCCAGATTCAGGTTTTATCCTATAGAAAATTATCTAGTTAGGGAAGAACAAATTGTGCATTCGAAGTCGAAGGATGCGGAAGTGCTCGTACAAATTGCTTCTCTGGCTGCAACTGCATGCAGTCCCCGATTAGATTTATCCCGCTATTATTTACTGTCTTCTCACAGATAGCGGTATTGGTTGTATTGGGTATACTTGTACGTGTCAATAGAGCTAGTACGTGACGTGAGTCGTGACTAGCTTTTCAAGATGCCACACAGCAACTTCACTTCAAGGTATAGTTAATATCAAACGCTTCCTTCAATGCGTCACCATCTATAGGTACAATACCTTCAGAAATGAACACTATTGATATTGCAAGCACTGCGACATAATATTAGCGTCTTAACGTAGCTTGTTCATACAGGCATACATGTATTGGAACGGTGAAAGTCAAAAGTCAATCACAACAGAAGTATCACCAATAAATATGATGTTTTCGACTTACCTTGCTCTCTAAGATGCCATGGTTGTCCATCGCGTACATGATAGCCTTGGACACTTGGGTGTCCAGTTCTCTCAGTGATCCATCAGCGTCAGGCTTAGTCAACCGCTCCAGGCCTTCCGTGTAGCTAGCCCAGGGTGCGTCCAGCTCAGCAACTAGAGACCCTATGCACCTGGAGAAAAAAAACAAATTAATTTTATGATTTTTAGTATTTTCAGGCAGTATCTGTTCAACGAAGTTTTTATATTTCTTTTATAGCTAAATATTATAAAAGTATTGAAACAATGTTTTATCTATTATAATAACTCACACATCAATGGGCTAAGTAGTTTCACTGTTCTGTGGTAGCATTCATAACATCATCATCATCATATCCGGCGCACTACACCCACTGCTGGGTATAGGTATATCATATATTCATTTATAACAATTTGCTCTTAATTAGCAGTGCAGTGGTGCAGCAAGCTCATTAAAGATTGTACAGATTTTAAAGCAATTTTAGTTCATTAAAGTTATGGCAGTATCTGAGACGTTGACTGGCGGCACGACGAAGTGGCCAAGTTTCACTCCAACGATGGAACTTAATTAGCACACAAACCACCGAGTTTGCTGCGCGAGCTTCATAAATGTTCACTTTATTGTAACTACTTACTTACCTAGGTACTTGCTATTAAAAAGAAGCTTTCTTTTACTCTTTTGTAACTAAACACCAGATAATTTATTACAAAAGCCTTTATTTGAACCTCTCCATAGCCTAAGCTTTTCAATTTGTAGTCACGGGAGACAAAATTTAAATAAATGCGATTCGTTAAACTTTAACGCCTGATTCAAGATTAAATTAATTCGCTTTGGTTTCGGGATTCGATTTAAAATTCTGGAATTAAGTCAGATTTGGATACTTCATATTTTATTAAAGATGAGAAATATGAAAATAAATCATTAATTGCTGAAAAAACATGAGCATTAGCATACTCGTACAATACATATATGTAGCATACAAGACGAGCGATTCTGTAGAATCTGTAGGTAGACAAATCTATTGTCCACTAAAAGGCGAGTCGAGTAGTACGTGGATGAGGTGGCGTGGTGGTCGCAGCCACACATGTATAGATACATACATAACAGCGAGTAGGTATGTGTTTTTTTTTAATTCTTATCTATGTTTGAGAGCTTGGCGCATAGGGCACGACGTCAGGGCATTTATGCCGCGGCAGTGAAAAATTTTTCATCTGTTTTTTTTTAAGTCTCACCACCTGTTTCTTATAAAATATCAAAATCTTCCTCGTCTTACCCTCTAGCGACGTTGAGGCAGTAGTTCTTGCAGGGCTTGACGTTATACCCTCGGCAGTAAGCGCAGCTGTTGACGCGCAGCATCTTATTGTAACATTCTTCATCGGTGCTGGCCAGCACTCGCTCGCTCGCCTGCAGCGCGCTGGCACCGGCTGCCAGCACTTGCAGGAGTACTCGAACAGCTTCCAGCGAGCGGGATAGAGATGAGCCCATCTTTAGAAAAAAAAATGCAAATTAACATAGACACTTTACGATCGGTGGTAGAAATATGGAAATAAATATCGGCTCGTAGGTACATTGAATGATGTTGAAGGATATTCTATTTTGAAAGGATATTATCTATCATGTATAGGTTTATTTTTATTTTTAAATGTTTTGCCTTTTGAAATTATTTCGTAACAAGCAATTAACTATAAAGCCGCTTTTCCCACAACAATATTTTAAACTGCTGCTCGAAGTAAACTTAAAGAATGAAGTCTCAGACAGTCAATTTATTGTAGGTGTGCATTTAGAAATCAGAAATCAGAATATTTATTTGCACAATATTGTGTACATTACATTGATATTGATGACAATGTTTCTAATAAAGTTCCAACAATAGCCTTAAGTCTGTAGGCATGCAAATGTTAGTAAGTGTCAGCTATCTATAGTGAATATTATTATTACTATTTTAAGACGTCAATAATAATTACAAAATTTTCAATAGAAATCTCATATTTAAAATTAAATGTATAATCCTACTTCCTACTATATCCTACTAATCCTACTAATTGTATATAATATTATAAATGTGAAAGTTTGTGGGTTTGGATGTTTGTTCCTCAATCACGCAAAAACTACTGAACGGATTCGGCTGGAATTTGGCACACAGATAGTAGATAGCCTAGATTAAAACATAGGGTACTTTTTATCCCGATATTCCCACGGGAACGGGAACCACGCGGGTGAAACTGCGGGCAGCCGCTAGTTTATAGTATAAAGTTTTACGTTGTAATGAATATTCATATTTTTTACTGCTTGAAGATAAACAGTAAACAATGTTGTGCAATCTGAAATGTAGCAGCAATAAAATTTAATCTTCATGGCGTACTTAAAATACTGAGAAAGACTTTCTTTAAATGACTTCTTGGCTGATTTGAATGCACCCCGAGCTTGTCCCGACGTCTCGGGTTCGATGTGTATCCAAAGTAGTTTTGTAAGGTAGGTATCATCCTGGTTTTTAGTGGGTATTCCCTCCTCCCGAGATACCACCGAGCCATTTGGCTGGGTGGGATCACGGGAGGCAGTCGTGGAGGGAGCCGCAACGGTGAATGTTGCGGTCCCCTCCTGGCGAGTCCCACATACCCCTCCCTGCTCACCTTCGGGGAGGAAGCGCATAAAAGCGTTTTCCTTCGGCATAAAAAAAAAAAAAAAAAAAAAGGTAGGTATCATCCTTGTTTTTAAATTACATAACACCTAGCGATTCAGATACGTATCTTGGCATCAGAGCAATTTAAATGGTTTGACATGGGTTTGACAGTAACAAAAACGTATACCAACCTCCTCAGGTATGTCTCCGAACGGTAGCACCGCATCATAAGCAGCTTTCAAGCACTCCTCGTATTCCGCAGTAAATTGCTTAGCTTCCAGCTTCAGCACGCCCTGGTATGCCACAGGGAAGACTTCTCTAAAGAACTTTCTAGAGCTATCGGCTAGGTCTTTGGGCGGTCGGGAGCCGAGCTCCTCCGAGTTCAACTCGGATCGGAGCAGCGTTTGGATGTCCTCGTAGAGGTTTGTTAGAGGTGTGTGCGCCCGCACCGCATGCCCTCGATATAGTTGGATGAAGAAACCAGCTGTTTTGTTGTGGGACTGCCGCGCTAACTCTACCAGGTGCACTGTATGGAAGAAACAACTTTGTTAATAAAGTAAAACAAAAGATGCATTAATTTTGACTTCATCTCGCTTTAACTTCAGACTAGGCAATCTTGCAAAAAGAAAATTTCCCAGTGGTTACAGCAATTTAACTATAATGACACAGAAAACCTGCTCGTCCCCATAATGTAAATAAAACTCATCGCTCTATTTACAACACACACACACACACACACACACTAACTCTGCACTAACTTAGTATATTTTTTATATAGTTTGTTTAATCATCACATGTTTGTAACTAGATTGCCACAAATGTCCGACGGTGGGAGCCTGATGATCTGTGCTAACGGGTATTTACTTACCCATTTCGGACATCAGTCTCACACAAACCTAGCTTAGTATATACAATATAAGGTATAATTTAGGATTATTGTTTGTGATGAGAAATAAAGATTTATTTATTATTATTATAACTTCAAAGAAAGTAAACTCCTGTACTTAGCAGTATGAGCTAAATGTATACGAAGAGTATTATTATTTATTAATATTAAAATTCACATAACACCCAACTCTTTGCTACCTTTATACCAAAGCGTATGAAATGAATTACTCATGATGTTTGAATGTTTAGTCCTTCGATTATTAAAGTATTTTAAAAATAACTTCACATTAATTTCTTCAACATTTACATTACATTTATTATGAAACGAGAAATAAATAACGTTTCCGCAGATCTTTCTGCTTGCTATCCAAATTGAAATCCAACTTCGCTACAAAACACACATTTCAACAAAATGCTTTCCTAGGGGTATAATTTCAAAACGCGTTCTTGTTTCAAGCTTATATAAATTATGCTTAATATAAAGCGCGCCTGAGTAAATACACTTAGTTGGCGGGAACAGTCTGCGTCAGAAGAGGCTGAACTTTTCAGTACTTTGTCACAGCAACTCTAAAGCTTGTTCTAATTCCAACCCTGTAATGCACGCAATCATTGCTGTGACATGGTACTAAAGTAATTACGGCTGAGACAGACCGTACCCTCGGTATCCCTTTGGTATTTGATTCCATAGTTTATGGCACCTGTTTGGCCTGGTGTTATCTTGGAATGTGGACCGGGAGTGGGAGGGATCAACGCCTTGCATTCCGAACTGATAGTGGTATAAACTCATTTGAGACTGATATCTAGGGTAGGCCAATTATATGAATAATTATTGTTTTACAGCTTTCTATGAATATGATATAAATTATTAATTAAACTTTATATAATATACTAAATAATATACTAGAAAAAATACGACTCGCACCAGATCAATACTCAGACGGGAATCGAACCCGCGACCTTTGGATATCCGGTCCAATGCTCTGACCGCTGAGCTACCGAGTCACTAGTGACATCGTCGAATTTCTTCTAGTATATCATACTCTTACGCTGCAAGCCAGCGTTATTTCATCAATGTGAGGAATTACCTCGACATTCAATTGAAATATCTTTCCAGATATTTGGCAATCGATTAAGATGAAATAGCTATATTTTTTCTAGTATATTATTTAGTATTGTATAAAAATAGCATTGTGAATGCAAAAATCTCAAATTTAAAAAAATAAACTTTATATTAATAAAAAAATTGCTTTAGATTCACACTTTAAGTTAGAAAGAGTCTTTTCAGTTTAAGTATTCTATGCTTTGTAAAAGCAATGCTTTTTGGTTTTGGTCCATAAACAATTATAGGTGAGCAATGTGAGCATTTGTCCAAAATGAAACCCTGGGTCTAGGCAGGTCGAATCGTGGTCATCGTCAGAATTGAGAATCTGCTAATAACGTAAGGCGTTAAGAGATGGAGCATGCTAATTTAACATACTAATCTAAAAGTAATAAGTAATTAAACTAAGTATTGTTTGGTGACAACCCTACCCTTATCAAGGCGCCGAGTGATCCAGAGAGGCGCTAATTAAATACGGTGTCACCACACAGCTATCTCCCTATGTTATGCAACGACTTTATATGAAAATTCCTCGTTAGTTTATTTACTTACATTTATAAAGGGCGGTGTCAAAGGGAACTGTCAGCGACCAAGTACATGACTGGGTGCAGGACTTTTTTGGCATCGTGGCCAAGTGATTATTTCCTCTGTGATCGTGGCCGGGACACGACGTAACACACACAGGGGGCCTATTACGAAAATAACATACGCAATTGCGTAACGCAGTCACTTGGTCACGATAGTCGTCCGCAGTTCGTCGGTTGTAGCTATGACAAAGATTTTCAATTTGTCTATCGTAGCCCATATACTATTGAACGAATGATGTTGAATATGCTAGAGAGAAACAGTCAAACTTACGCAATCACTTTGCGATATCGCATACGCAAGTGCTTTGTGATAGGAAACAATTAGAACGAAGCACGGACGCAGCTGCGTGTATCGCGTTAAACTTTTCGTAATAGCCCACGTTTGTCCACGAAGAATGCCAAAATTCCTCATGGTCAAATCAGTTTGACTACTAAGTTTGACCACGAGGAAGGAAGGAAGGAACAGTTTGCCAAGCCAAAATAACTTCTAATGTGTACACTGAAACGACATATTCACACATTGAAGTGGTCTCAGCAGATGGGTTATCTTTTTTTAGTAATTCATCCGCGTGTGCTTTGTTATTGGTTGTTTATGTAACTATACCTACATAGAGTACCCTGAAATCTCTATGTATGATTGAGATGTGACTTGTCACTTGTCCAGAATTTATTAACTTTAAGTATCGATAAATCTTCAGTATGTAACCAATGCCATTTCAAGTTGTAGTCTTTTTATCCTTACTTGTCCTATTTAGTAAACAGCTTTTGACAGTTGCTTTTAAGATAATTATTTTAATAGAAAGAATACTAGAAAAATCCACTCACCCGTAGCAGCTTATCCCGTCTGAACGGGTGATTCGATTTTTCTAGTATTTTTTCTATTAATAATTATCTTAATATAAAAATAGCATTGTGAAGTGAATGCCTAAAATAAAAAAAAACTAAATTTGCTTTTAAATTACTATCGTTATTTAAAGTTTGTCTTATTAAATTTCATTGTCACTAATAATAAGTAATTTCTTTCGTAATCTATAACATGTGTGGAAAACTATTTGTTATATTTTATAATAGTTTTTTCAATAAAGAATTGGGTGAAGATTGTTAACCAAATAAAGACAAGTAAGGATAAACAGACTATTCAGTCCGACATCTTAACTTGTATTCTGTGCACTTACGTCATCTACGGCCTAAATAAAAAGTAGCATTTTTCCTGCGTTTATCGAATCAACGTCTCGTTTCAATTTCCTGGGGAATCTTAGCGTCGATTGATGGACGCGCAATATTTCAGGAATAAATCTGTGTGTTCAGTCGGGCTTCGCCGCAAGCGCTGTGGCTCAGTAAATAATAAGTGTCATTCGTCTTTTCAGTACGACGTCACAGTGGTGACGATAGTACAGTAGAATATGACAGTTGGCTTTTTTAAGGTGTCACAGGAAATTTTGTTTTGTTATTCAAAATAAATGCAATATAATTTACAAAAAATATTTACATTAATTATATTTTGTCGCTCGACATTTATTATATTTTTGAGTCGACACTTCGATATTATATTTATGTATTGTAATTTATTTCAGTCGTACAATAAACGTTATACACGATGGTGACGGCCACTTTAATAACATCCCGCTCCCGTAGTAATAACCTAACTTATAACTAAAAACTTATTATCTAAACCAATGACATCATTGATCTTAACATATCTATTTACTTTTAGGTAAGGACTTTACTCTTTTACACCAACAATTGTCAATTGTCTCATGACAATCTTTATTAAAATGTTGTCTACATTAAATTCATTGCAATATTTAATTTAATAAAAACACTGTGATTATTAATCAGCATTGACTTTTTAACCTAGACGCTTTTGATTACTTTCACGTACACCTATTTAATAAGTAAATTACCCTTCATACAATCATATTTATTTTGGGAAACTAAAGTTAAGGGGATTGTCAACCACGTGGTCTCCATACAAACGGCGATAACGTTTCCCACCCTCTAAACCTTAACCTACAGTAATTAATTTTTGGTATTTTTTTGAAATGCCTAAATACTGTACTGTACTGTACTGGCTGTACGTTTTGATTTTTTAAATATCTATAATAGATTTCGAAATATTTGCATTTTAGTGATTTCATACAAAACACAGAAGTGCCAATATTTTCAAAACTACAATAAATATTTTAAAAATCAATACGTACAGCCCTAGTTTTTAGGCATTTCAAAAACATACCAAAAATTCATTGCTGTAGGTTAAAGTTTAGAGGGTGGGAAACGTTATCGCCGTTTGTATGGAGACCACGTGGTTGACAATTCTCTTAAGCTTTTGTTTTCGTTGTATTTTTAAGTTATTACGCATACACTGCGGTTGGCGGAGACCTCCAGACGCCCTTAACCTGACGCCGCAGCCGCCGCGTGGCGTACTCGCCAGCTGTGATGAGGGTTACCATATAGAAAATTGAAAACTAAGGACATAACATAAACAAGAATTTAACCGCCTCTGTGGTCTAGTAGTTCACCCACCCGTATAAGACGCAGGGTCCGAGCGTTCGATTCCCAGGGGGGGTACAATTCGTACTCGGTTTGGTTGGTGGTAGGGCTTATTTCAAGTCCTAGTGGCTAGCTACCACCATCTTACCCAAATCTGACGCCATAACAACAATCAAAAATTGTTGTGTTCCGTCAGGTAAGATAGCCAGTTTCCTCAGTGATGAGGATTCCGGGTATAGTGCGCTTCCACCTTCGTCCTTATCGTCACTTAACATCAGGTGAGATGTAGGCCAAGCGCTATCCCGTTGTGAATAAAAAAAGTATAATCTAAAAAGTCCGGTTTGTCTAAATTTTTTAATAAGAAACTGAAGCTGTGGAAATGTTTTCTTCTATGAAGAAAGAAATTCAAAAGTTGGGCAAGGTCCGGACAGAAGCCCAAAAGTCCGTACATGACCAGGTAAATCCAGACGAATGGTTACCCTAGCTGTGAGCTAACTACACGCCTATAGTTAGTCACTGTACCACGACAAATTGCGAACTTTACAGAAGATCTGGGAGACAAATCTGCTTTTGAACTACTCTACTTTGATGTTGAAAGTTAGCGAAGGTTGGTAGGGAACATCAAACTGGACAACTTTTACTGTGGGACCAACTCTGAAAACGCGAAAAAAACAGCAGTTTCATTTGATATTTTGATATTTTCGTTTTATAATTTTTGTATGAAACAGCTGTTTCTTCGCGATTTCAGAGTTGGTCCCTAGTAAAAGTTGTACAGTTTCATGGTCCCTATCTTCCATATTCGGCTTTAGAGGGTTTTAGTAACACGTTGTATTGAAGCAGAATAAGTTTATTATAAAGAAAAAAAACTATCATTTAATTAAGTAAGTACTCAGTATCTTTACAAACAATAATGAAATCTATTTTTAATTTAACATGTTACATGAATAAAAACGAATGGAAATAATTAAGCGAACTTCAAAGAACTATACACCGCTCAAGCTAATTCAAGTTTTCATTGAAGTACTCTACTGCAAATGATTTTAAGTACCTTTCAACACCGAATAAGAACTTAATATAAACATAAAAACTTCAAAGAACTAGCGCTCAAACTAGGGACAGGCTTATAAGAACAGACTCAGAAAGGCTTATCAGACTCAACCCTAATAATTTATCCACCAACTGGTGCACTCCCGGGTTCCCCTACCCGACTGAACTCATTGTTTAGTAGGTACCTATATTATTGTAATAAAAGTCTCTCCATTGTTCAGTTTAGTCTTTAAAATAAAATTATACGTTATTGTCAATTTATTTGGTACGTAAGAGGCATTCACGGTTCACGTATTAAAGTGCATAACATAACTATTGTGTAAAGTACATACTTGCTTTTGTAATTATAATTATGTTTGTATCCGTTAGACTCGCTGCATTCAGTCTAGTTTATTATCAACCCTTTTAGATCGTGCACGGTCGCATCCGCGGTAAAAATTAAACCTATAATGTATTACAGTAGGTCATTGACCTTTACGGTGTAAGTACACCACACCCCTCGCGGAAAATAATCAGAGGATGCTAGACGCGAAGTGTTTCCTTTCATCCCATTGTCCCCTTCACTCACACACACACAACCCTCATTACGGTTCTAAAATAATTCTTCTAAAGAGACTACTTTCACTTAAAGGTTAATATAAACGACGCACTTCCCATTCTATAGTCTACGGTTATGATTTTATAATGGTCTCGATATAAAATCGCACTTTAGCATACGCTTTGAGTTTTACCACTTTATATAGAAAACGAAGCGATTTTTTATTTTGTCACAGAAGCACGGAAAGTGGAGAAAGAGCATGATAAATCTTAGTTCCATTTACCTACCTACCTACCTACTTGCATAAAAATATTTATTCTCATACTTAGGTACTAAAATAATTCAAATATTTTGTTCTATACTTTGCGCCAAGTGTAGTTTAATTAGTAAGACTTTAATTTAACAATAATAACACACTTTAAGCATGATTTTTCAATCCTCAGTTCAAAAATCCAAGTCAGCTTAATTATTTTATTAACCAAATAATATAAAAGTCGTTAAAAAAATATGACACAAAAAAAAATGTAGACACATTTTTAAACGAATAAGGCTTTTAACTAGGCATTGAAAAATAAGTCTTTAGTTTGGTTACAAAAGTCACTCGACGTTACATACCAAGCAAAGCAAGTGATCGTGACGTAAGATTTTTGGCCTTTCTGAGGAACGTTGATTGCGGAAGATCGACTGTCATCTGTTTTATACGATGCCATCTATTGTAGTCGTCCATCGCATTCTCCTCGTCGGCAAGTAGGATGGTCATCAGAAACATGACCACACTAATACTGACCTCTTTGTCTACATTCGTTGATTTATTTATTAATCAATAAAAAGAGATTGGCTCTATCTAAGTACTAACATCTTTTATTGCGCATTTTGCTCAGGAAGTCCTCTATCGTAGAGCTTCTGCGTTATTTTTTCTTCGATCTTGTATAAAGTCATGGTTTCCATCTGTGTGCCAGTTTCCATTGTCTTGTAGGTAGGTACATCTCTACCCTTTGAAACGACAACTCAATCTCATCAGCGTACACATATTATGTACAAAGAGTTTGAAGCTCTTGCTAACTTTAAACTGAACGCGAACAAAGTGTATAAAGAATCCGCTAAACCGCAGGCTTCGCTTACTTTGCTGGGTTCTAATAAAACTGGCATTAGTATGTACTCCCTTTCCGCTAATATCCCTCAGAGAATGCCTTCATAGGTTTTAAGGATTCGCCACTTACACACATGTTGTAAAATCGCGACAGCAAAATGCCGCCTCTATAGTGTCTGATATTGTTGATGCTGTTATTCAAGATAATGTAACTATAATGACTTTTGTAAATTATTCACTAGAAGGTAACAAAGCACGAGTACAAATTGTGAAATTACTCGAACATACATTACTTACAATTTTTTGTTGTATTAACATTAACACTAGAAATCATTTGACAAAAAAACAGGAACTAGGCAGAAGTGTCACCGCACCGCACAAAAAATAGGTCTAGTACCATGGACGAAAATATATCGTCCATGCTAGTACTTATACTAAACCACCCAGTAAGTATTACGAGTAATTTCAAAGCAACCCTCGTGAAGCTCATCTTCATATTCACCGTAATCTCAGGTATTAATAATATCGTAAGTACGATACTGCGGTACGTTGTGGTTATCATTACTTTTCATGATACCTCTCTTGAACAAACAAATTATTAAAATATCCGGCATCTCTTCACAGGGTTCACAGGTAGGTATACCAACGAAGCGCTTTGCAAGACTTGGAAATAATCTAGATGCGCCGATCAAGGTGTTTCATTGTCCGGTTACTAGCAGAGAGTAGAAATCACTTCCTCGATGCTAAGTAGTTTATGGACGATTGTCTTGAGCAGACGTTGCAAACGCTTTCGAATGCAAGTTTAAACATAGGTCATGACAGATACTTTGTTATCCACGATGACTCCGTGTCTGCTTTTAGCTCACTTTCCTCTACCTGTTCACTTATCATCTTTAATTCGCTTTCATTTTGCTGACAAACATAGCATCGCCACCTTCTATGACGGGCCATCAATCGCGTAATTTCACATTTTTATATTCTACTCGTCAAATCAAATCAAATCAAATCAAACTTTATTAACCTTGTAACAGAGTACGTTACACTAGGTAAGTCAATAAATCACAATATACAAATTTCATAGATAAATCCAGTTTAAAATGTAGTACTTACTTATAAATATATCACTTAATTTTCACTAGGTAAACCCAATTTAAAATGTACTCGTATAAAAAGGAAATTAAACATAAATTGATTAAAATTGACTTCGAAAATTGATAAAAATATTATTAAAAATGATTACAAAATTGATAAACAAATTAAGAATTGATTAAAAATGAACCTATAAATTGATTTAAATTGAGAGTTATTAAAAATTAAAAATTCATTGACAATAAATAATACAATACAATAATAAATAATTTAAACAATACAACATTATTTACATAAAAATAAAAATTCGGCTTCAGTCAACTTCATGCTCATAAATTCATTAATTGTGTAAAAAGCATTATTAATAAAAAATAACTTTAGTTTATTTTTAAATTCCCCTGTGCCTAGGTTCGTCAAAGCTATCGGCAAATTATTATACATACTAATTTTATTATATTCTCCTTGCTTTTTTACTTTACTAAGTCTAAACTTGGGTAATAATAATTTGTTTTTATTTCTTAAGTTATATGTATGAATGTCCTTCCCTTTTTTATACATATCCTTATTTTCATGAATTTCCAATAAACTTTTATATATATATAAAGATACGACAGTCATTATTTTATTCTGTACATAATATTTCCTTGCAGATTCTCTCTTTCTAATCCCTGACAAAATTCTTATTGATCTTTTTTGTGCCACAAGTACTCTTTTAACATCTGCACTATTTCCCCATACTGTTATGCTGTAACTAATTAATGAATGTACATAGGCATAATATACAGCAAGCATAGTTTTGTAGTCAACAAGCGGTTTAAGTTTTAAAAGAGCGTAATTTGCACTTGCTACTCTTTTACATAGTTTCTCTATGTGAGGTGTATGTGTTACAGTATAATCAATTGTGTAACCCAAAAATACATGTTCCTTCTTTATTAAAGCGTCATTTTTTGATTTTCGTGTTTTATGCTCTAATACAACGCTTTTTTCCGTATTGAGTACAATGCCATTTGCTTGAAACCATTCTTTCATCAGTTTCAGCACCTCATTTATTTTTTCATTTAATTTTATCTGTGTCGACTCTTTTACTCCTACAAATGTGTCATCTGCAAAGAGATTTACGAATGCCCAATTGGGGAGACTACACGTAAGGTCGTTAATATAAATTAGGAACAAAACTGGACCCAATATTGAACCTTGAGGTACACCAATCACAATATTACCGGTATCAGAGTTGTTTCCATTTGCTGATACCATTTGCTTTCGATTACTTAGATAAGATTTCATCATATTAAGTGAACTTCTAAAATCTTAAGATCAAAAGATCCTTCGAATTTTGGGAATGTCTGATATATTTTGCAAAATATATCAGACATTCCCAAAGTTAGAAGCCAAAATAACCCTTTTGTGATAAATTGGTGCCTCATCCCCAAATCCCCATCTTTAATGAGAACCATTGTGTCCCCCGTATAGTTTTCATTCCTAACATTTGCTCTCACGTATCCTATTGTTGTAAGTGCCTTAAATATTATTACAGTCATCTTCGCGCTATTCTATTCAAATCTGAAGGCACTAATGCCCAACCTGAGGACGCAAAGGACGGAGTGTTTGTTCAAACAACAATCGTTCGTTTATGAGCGTTCAAATACCCTTATTTGTTTTTCTATGGCTTCTTAACAATATCCCGGTTGTGGTAGGCCAAGATGATCCAATACAACTGGTTACAATTGATCTGTTGTTAAAACAACAAATAAACGATAGGTATTGATATAATTGGATAGAGATGCGGTTATTTGTTGAATGCTCGGTGCGACCCGAACTGTATTGATGTTTTATAAAACGATCAAAGTGCTGATTGTTTTATCATCGAATGACTGTTGGAGTTGGAAAACATCTTTTGAACGTAAATTAAAACACTAAAGTAGGTACTGTTTTTTTATAGGTCCTTGTGTATGCCAAATGCCAGTTACTAAACATAATTTTCTAATTTGCGCAGATATTTTCAGATAATATTTAAGCTTAAAGTAGTACGTAAGTACTTATGCTTTGGATTAGAAAGGAAAAAAGAAGATCAGCAAATAATATTCCTTTATGAATTGTGCTTTCTGCATAACAATTGTGTTATTTTATAATTTTGAACATAAACTAAATAGTAATATCATTGAGACTGGGTAACTGAAACTTCTGAAATAGGTTCTAAGGGTTTCACCTTCGGTTTCAAAAGAAACTGGCCAACATAGTTGAAGTAATATGTCACTGTAATCTCGCGCTGGATCTCCGGGGACACACGGGAGCTGTCGAGGCGTAATCCAAGGGTCGAGGGCCGGTAAACCCCAAGATTAACTCGACAGTCAGCAAAAACTCACTAGCCTCTAGTTCGGGCAGTTTTTGTTAACGATTGATAGGATAGGTTCTGACGGAAGAGAATTAATAGACAGTCACCTTTATGTTTTTTCCTCAGAATGAATTATTATTATTTTTAGTCATTATCAAAGTCAAACTATTTATTCCTTAAGCTCACATAAAGAGCATTTTTGATATATATTTTTTTATCTTTTTTTTTTACCCGGTGCCTAATTTATACTTACTTGGCAAGACAAAAGATGCACAGCAGCTACAGACACTAAACTCGGCGCATCTTTTGTCTCATCTTTATCTTGCCAAGTTATATGCCGGCACCTATACAAATAGTTGAAATGTATGATATTTTAAGCAGCAGAGGTACAATACAACACCCTATTAAACGTGCCAAAAATTGTATCCTAACATCTAAAACATCCTACAATGAGTCAGCCACCACCACAAGTTATAAGGCTTCATCTATTAGCTAACTTTTAGGTAGTTCCTAACTAAGGAAGCCTCTTTAATTAAATTAATGAGCAACCCACGCGAAAGAGAATTCACATAGAATATTCTAGCAACACAGCAAATATCAGCCTAAATGCTAATCATATCAAATAAATTAGAACATTGTTTAATTTAATGCTAATGGCGTAAAGCAAACTTTATTTGCTTAAATATTCAAACTCCCATTTGGATTTGAGCAGCTCGGAAATAATTGTGGTGATAGATAACTCTCTCTCTCTCTCTAAAATCATTAGACGGATTTTCCAGGAATTACATTAAGCTGAGTTGATTAGAATTCCTGGTTCAAATTTCGCAGCTTTGCTTCAAAATAGGTATCTTAGTTCTCTAATAATTATCACGTAGTTACCAATTTGAGTTTAGATTGAATAGGACATTGGTGTCGATTCGGTTGGCAACGACTTAACTAAATTGACAGGATTAAGCTAAATTTAGTTTTCCATCCTTCTCTTTTGGTATCAAAAAGACAAGAACAGGGTGCTAAAATTAAGTTTAGTCCTGTCAATTTAGTTTAGTTGTACCAACCGATATAATATTCTATGCGCAAAATGTGTCTATTTCGATCTAGCACAGCGTTGAGTTAGTAGAATTGAGTTGTAATTATTTAACCAAACATTCACTCATAGAGTCCAATCTTAATGGTCCACTTATTTTCAGTTATTACGGTAGATAAGGAAAATTCGATCAATTTGTTAAATTTTTACGAGTATAGTTAGATCTCCAGACTGACCTTGTAGCGTTCTCCTGGTGGATAACAGCAGTTCAGTGAGCGGCGTGATTGCGGTTTTGAACCTGTGTTCCGCGCTCTTCCGCAGTTCCGCACGCAGCTTCGCCTCGCGGCCCCGCCCGCAGCACTGCCCGCCGCAGATGGGCCCTGCAAGAAAAGAAACATCTGTGAATAAAAATTGCACTACACGGTAGTAAGTACCTACCTAATAAGCTTCGACTTATATTTAAATAATCATTACCCTCCTTAACCTAACCCAGAATTAGTAAATGTTTACCAAATCTTCTTGGTTGACTTAGGATTTGGTGAGCATTTACTAATTTTTGAGAACAAAATGTTTTTTGGTATGCTAAAGTATTATTTTCTATTATCTTCACCATTGGCTACAACTACAACATTGCCAAATCATAAGCCGAGAAAAGTTAAAAGGTTAATGTGGTAGATATAACTTATTAGATTCGAGTTGTTTGATGGGAAGTGAGCCGGACGCGGGAAACCATGATAATGAAATAATTAATCAATAACCGCAAGTAAATTGGGGTAGCGAGCCAGCGTGACAGATGACAGCAGTTGACAAGGGTACTTGCAGGCTGAGTGTAATATCATTGAAAATAAGCAGCACTTAAGTAGGTACCTACTATTCAATGCACACATGTTAGTAAAAGGAAGTGACCAGTTTAGGAAGTTTTTTTTGTAAAACAAGGATTGTAATAAAGTAATATTTTTTTTGTAAAGGGCACGTAATATCCGAGCAACACGAGCGAAGAAAGATCATCGCACCAAAAAACTATAGCTCGTCTGTAAACTCCCACAATATGAAAATTTACAGAGGAGCGTTTTTAAGCGACAGCTTGCGATATGTCGGCGACTGTTGCTGATGGTGGTAGACAAGCGTAGTAAGCTGTTGCTACTTATCGCTGAAATACTGTCGCTCGTCTGTAAACTCCCTGACGGCCAAATACTCAAACGAATCTTAAAGTTAAGGCCACCTTAAATTCAAAAAAGTTGTCAGATTTGACAGAATCTCTAACTGACAGCTTCCTTAAAGTTAAGGAGACCTTAACTTAAGATTTAAACTAAATAATCGCAAATGATCGTTACTTTTTGAATATAATAAATAAACTATGTGCACAGCTACTTCTAAGATGACCGTCTATATTATCTTCTGTTTAGTTATGTAAGGGTAAAATTGCATGCAAAACCTAATTTTCGAAGTAAACTGTGTGCCTATATGTTTAGTGTCACTATAAGCCGTTCTCAAGGTATTTATTGCGGCGTTTAAGTTGGCCAGGCTCCAAAGTGGACAACCGTGAATTGTGGTATCAGCATAATTTACTTTTAGGTATATTTTACTGAGGTTTAATTGACCTATTTCATTGGATACTGTTTCAGCTGCAGCCGTAAGCAGTAAGTTGATATAAAATAATAAAATATGCTTTTTAAATCATAAAAGATTTAGAAGTAAAAGCTCTGCGATGGCACAAAATGTAGTTTTATACTCATTGTCTTTTGTAATTTCGAGAACTTAGAGGATACTATAGTGAAACGTTCCTAAATAATTTACTGAATTCCCAAAACTATTACGTAACTTTTTTGAATTTATTAAAAACTAGCGGCCGCCCGCGGTTTCACCCGCGTGGTTCCCGTTCCCGTGGGAATATCGGGATAAAAAGTATCCTATGTTTTAATCTAGGCTATCTACTATCTGTGTGCCAAATTTCAACCAAATCCGTTCAGTAGTTTTTGCGTGATTGAGGAATTATTAGGAGGAACAAACATCCAAACCCACAAACTTTCACATTTATAATATTATATATATATATAAGTAGGATTTAAAAATACTTATTATTTTTCTAGATCACAGGTATACTAACTTACAGAAGTATACAATTAGCTCTGGTGTTCATAAGTCCTCCCAATCTAATCCTAAAAAATGCAGTCACGCCTTTTTATACTATTAGGTAAGTACCTAACTTAACAAATACAGACGTCTTAAAACTGTATATACCTACCTAGTTCGTCTTAAAATTAGCGACCGTGAATATGGACGTTATTCGATTGAATAAGATTTGGCACGCTGCATGGAGCATCGCCCGCGCAGGTTCAAGGCTAGCTCCCATTGTCGTCCGTCAGCCCACTCTGACACACTACGAAAACCGCATCGAAAACGGAATTAGCCTGTAGTCGTTGTACATTGCTTGCTATTTTAAGAACACTCAAAAATATTTGTAAGGCATAAAGCACTATGCGCTATACAAATTGATTCGTAGCGTTTTGTCGGAGTTGGCGTTACTAACATTGCGAATTGCGATGTGACAATTTTAAAATATCACTCCTAGTACCAATTTTTTTGCGTCTGAATATATTACATTAGTTAGTGAATAATATGACATAAACAGTGTGTTAATGAATGAACCCAAAATGAGAAATCCGTTTCTTCGGGCCATCAATTTTAACAACTTTTACTATGGGACCAACTCTGAAATCGCGAAAAAAATCAGCTGTTTCATACATTTTGATATTTTCGTTATTAATTTTTGGATGATACTTTCAGTTGGTTTTTTTCGCGATTTCAGAGTTGGTCCCCTAATAAAAGTTGTTTAGTTTAATGGTCCGAGAGAAACGGTTTTCCCATTTTGTTATAATTTTTTAATAGCCTGTGGATACAAAGTAGCGGCAATGTTTTGTGCTGATGTATATAGACCTAACACTGTTTACTGTTGTATAGCTTCGAAATAATTTCAATATTCTGTGTGTTAAACACATCGTAGACGTAGTAGGTACATTCGCCACTTTTTTACTTACTAAATAGGAAAACGGTCTTTTTGATTTATTCCTTCAAAAGCGAATCCTTTGAAGATCTATGTAAAAAAGAAAGAAAATATCAGTGCAGAAACACAACTTAACATGCAAAGACCGACTAACTTGTTCCAAACTTTTTGCATCTGTTACATCTCGAACCTGCGACCCGACGCGACGCGAGTCGCGATATCTGCCGCTGTGGAACTTGTCTTTTTCAGAAAAGTTTACTAAACTAAGCTACTTTCGTATTTGTCGCTACACTTGCTACCCTCACTGACATTTCCTACGAAATAAAAAATACGGTTTATATTTATACCTGTTTAACAATTTCAGGTACTTACTTAAATTGATTTTTAATAAACTAGGTTACGCACCCACTATCGTAACTATTTTAAGATTCTTGATACCTATCGAGTCTGATCTTTTAACGATATTGTGTCATTTTTAGTTTAGGAAAAATTTAACTGAGACTATTTTTCTTAACAAAATGTAGGTTTGGTTGTTAAAGTAAAAAAAAACAATTTTTTTAATAATTTTTATGCAAATACTAATAATATTTTATCATCATCATAGCAGCTAATATTTAGAAGACAATATAAACTGATTTCCAACAAAGCACTCGCCAAGAAATGTTATTCATTGTTATTTTACTGCTAGACTTCAGAAGTATTTTTAGAACTTTGTATTCAGCCCTCGAGTTATAAAACGAAAGGGGAGGCTTACTGCTATCGAACTTTAGCTATTGCAAAGTTCAGCGCTAAAAGACTCGGCCATGTTTTATAAAAAGCCTGCCCACTTGCGAGTAACTACTTGAACAGCACTTCGTCGATACTTTTTGTTTGAACCTTTTAAGAGTTAACGCAGTGGCTTTGTAAACACTCTTCTTGGTTTATTAATCCGTTTTGTTAAAGTTATCTTTTACTGTTGTTTCTTTTATTAAAGCCGTGTGGCGGCTTCCGGCGGAGTATAGGATAAACGGGGAAAGAGCGACTAATGATTTAGTTAGTTAGATAGAGGGAATATACTCTAACAACTTCGACCAAGAAACGGTCCAACAATGTCTCATCTCCAAGCTCCAACCCGCCTCATGGCAATGTATACACAATGTTACCTGATAATCGTCCCACAGGGGGCCGTAGGACTTTTGTAGTGAGACTTTAATGGGTTGCGTTATGATGATGATGATAATGATTGACAACCTTCTATTGGCAAAAATGTAGGACGGTAAAGTTAATCATATTTATTTAACCTAGGTTTTTGTTTAGTCAAATTTTGGATTCCGATTACTTCTATTATTGTCACCAAACATTACAATAGAATCCCAACTGCACCAAGGACGAAAACTCAGACGGTTCGGTGCCAAAACTAAAATATTGTATCTTAGATACGAAGCTAAATCCTCTTTATTCTCTGGGGCATAAAGTTCAGAATCGGATACCCATCGTTTCATATCAAAGCCGGCTGTTACCGTGATTGCATCATAAATCTAATACTACTTTTACGGCAACTTGATCAGTAATAAAGTTGTCTAAACGGTATTTGGCCAAGCCACCAGATCAATCAGACCAATAAATGGATGCCGACAAAAAATATTGGTTTAAGTAACTATTTAACTGTATTTGGTACTGGCTGTACTTAATTTGGGCAAAGAGATAAGAGTTTGGAAATCAAATACATGCCTACGTATGACATTGCGTAACTAAACGGGTCGGTGTGAACTAGAAGGCTGTTCTTTTTAAATCCACATGGGAAACTTCGTCGAGTCTTTGAGTCACCTATTCCACAGAGTCTAAAGACGAAAGTCTTCAACTAGTGCGTCCTGCCTGTCATGACATACGGATCCGAAACGTGGACACTCACTGTAGGGCTGGTTCACAAATTTAAAGTCGCGCAGCGAGCTATGGAAAGGGCTATGCTCGGAGTTTCTCTGAGAGATCGGGTCCGGAACGAGGTGATCCGACAGAGAACTAAAGTCATCGACAGCCCACTGGATTAGCAAGCTAAAGTGGCAGTGGGCCAGCCATATTAGCCGTAATAGAACCGATGGCCGCTGGGGCAGACGAGTTCTTGAGTGGAGACCGCGTATCGGCAAACGTAGTGTGAGACGCCCTCAGACAAGGTGACAAGGTGGCTGTCAAAAACTGGATGAGTATAGCCGCGGATCGTGCTCAATTGCGTGCTCTCGGAGAGGCCTATGTTCAGCAGTGGACGATGATATGCTGATGATGATGTCAGTCTGTTTTTAAGTTCCGTTGCAGAAAATCAACTTCACAAAAGATAGAACGCAGGACGCGTTGGTATGGCAATGCTTTGGTATAATGTCACAATTGCATAATTATTAATTTTGCATTCTCATATTTTTATAGGGATATTAGTCTTTCGTATAACGACCTTTTGGCATTTGATATAGGTACCTAATGACTTTAGCAGAATACCCAACTTCACTAAAGACTACGAAAAAACTTATTCACAACTATGACCTTTGCTCACCTGATTGAGGACGGCGAAAGCCTTAGGGACTTCAAGCCTGGGATAGCCACCGTATAGTTTTCGTGTATTTCTCGAGGGTGTCTCAGCAATACTTGGACGAATTACAGCAATACCACAGATTTATAAGGGAACTCCAGGCGGACGGAGAGGATTGAAATCAGTATTTCTACTTAATTTAATAGCATGAAGTTTCAAACTTGATTTGCAGGATTGCGAGGTGAAATTGGGTAAGTAATTCTTTATTAGCTGTACCTATATTAGTGTCGTTTACAATTTATATCTCAGCAGGTATTATGTTGTCATACTTGTTTAAGGCTTAAGGAAAATACTCGTGGTTTTTTCTGATATTACTTTTTGACATTAAAAGAATTGCAAAGTGAATACAAAAAATAATAATATTCTTCTTATACTTTTAGGCGCTTCATTTATAAGGCAAGATTTATTTCATTTCGTTACCCGTATTAATAATATTTTTAAAAGTAATTTATAACTAAAATTCTGAATAATTAATTAGTCATAGTTAGAAATTCTATGTTGTTATCTTCGATCAAGAATACCCTAGATGTCCGGTCAGAGTCTCAAAAATGGCACCTCAAATAACGTCCCACTTACAAACTAGGCCCTTATTTTGCACAAAGTAAGTGATAATTAAAAGATGTAAAATAAGTGATATGAAATGTAAGTTTGTACAAAATAAGATGTGATTATGTACAAAATAAGCGCTAAGTTTGTAAGTGGGACGCTTTTGAGGTGCTATTTTTGCGTTCTGTTTTAGTTCGTGAAGCGTTATCTAGGATATTCTTGATCGAAGGTTGTTATGATCAAACAAATTATGTAGGTGCGGAACGTGTAGAGCCAACGACACACCCGACCCGACCTAGGGTTGGCACTTTGTCTTTTTATAAAACAAGTAAAGTCAATTTTATTTTTAATGGAGTTAGTTTTCCGACTTTTGGAGGCTGTGAATGTTATGACAATTCAGACTAAAGATTGTGTTGAGTTTTGTATTAAGGCGGTTGTATGACCGTAGTGGCGCCGCGGTGAATTTTATTTAATATTGTCATTTTAATAAAACTTCGTGGATTTTTTTGGGGTTTAAATTTTATTTATTTAGATTTTATAGTCTAATATTTTCAAACTTCTACGATGACTACGAGGGAATTTAATGATACCTACCTTCTAAAAATACTAGACCATCCTAAAAATTCCGCGTAAACTTTTATTAAAATCATTTTCTATTAACAAATTATTAAAGAAAAACCGAATACGAAGTGATTTTTTTTCACTCACCACAAAATGACCCAAACATCTGAAACTTTTTCCATTAATAACAGGCCTATTTCTCCCATTAAAAAAATATTCAGCCATTTTTTTTCCTTATATTTTCCATTATTTTGACATTAGGCACAAATATGTTATTTTATTGAAAAATTAAATACCGTTCAAAATTTAATGGTCAATTAAAATATGATTTGCATAAGTTAGCAACCCTACCGACTGCCGAAACCAATCCTCATGAATATTCCTTTCAATTGTCTCAGAGCTGCAATAAAATTAAAATAGAACATCCTGCATATATCCGCTATTAATATTCTTAACGGCAAAATGAATTTAAATGGTTATTAAATGATGCCAACGTGACGGTATCTACATTCTTGCTGATTGTTACTGTAGAGACACCAAAAATATTTTTAAAGTAATAAAACACAAAATGCTTTGTTTTATTAGACTACTATAGTTTTATTTCTTTGCTCTGTCGTGACCTCTACGCAAATGGATCGTAAAATTCGATCAACCAAATTCTTTAAAGTATAATAAAATCGTATATTTAGTTTAATCTTTCGTAATCATTTTATTGGTTTGATCGCATACCTAGAACTTTTTAATAACTTGAGAATAGCGAATTACTTATATTTTTTTTATCATATCGTTATCTTACGTCTTCTTTTGTTGGTTTGAGAGAGACTTTGTGTTATACTAAACTTCTTTATATAACGTTTCAAGAGATGTTTTACAAAACTAATAAACTTCTGAAAACTGGAAATAAATTAGTCAAAGCTAATTTGCTATTATAGGTTCTTAAACAAGTCTAACATTTTAAAATATTCTAGTAGACAATATTTAATATGTTTTTTTTGTGGTTTTGAATGCAAATTAACAATCTTAAATTCTGAATGTGGCCAGGTGTTCAAATACAGTCTATAATACCTAATACCTATTTTGTATTTAACGAATTGACCGGTTTTTGTGCATCCAAACTGCCGGCTAATGTCGTTCATTAATTATTAAGCCATTAGCTAGCTCCATTCTGCCCTAACTGTTCATTTATACCGATGACAGCTCGAGTATAGGTAATTAATTTAATGTTCGTCAAGTGCGCAAGAAAGTTTTTTTATTTCATGGAAAAACATACAGTGACTTACAGTACCACCAACACAACCAGTGAATTGTTTATTCCATCAAAACAGATCGATAGGAAAAATTTTTTTTGAAGAGTAGGTACTTACAAAAAAATTTGAAAAGTACTTTTTAAGAAAAGCTTAATTTATCATCCATCTGAATAGGGATGTTGACTATTTTTTTTATTTTATGTTACATAAATTACCTCTCAAAAAAAGAAACATTGGTAAAAGAATTAATTCGCTAGCATGAAAACTGCCCGAGATATCACAGTGTGAAATGCACACAAATGGACTCGATCAAAAACGCTCCATACTAATGGCATGCACGTTATGACGTCACGCCTTGCAAGTTTGTATGCAACGCATAGAAAATTTGTTCAGCAGCTATATTAAATATTGTGTTTATCAAAATGGTTTCCTCGACAAATTTGCTATACATTTTACGGACTAATTAAAGGTATCATTTATTTTAATAAATTTTATACTTTTTAAATGGACTTGTCCACCCAACTTTGAAGGGTCATAAAACAAATAATATGCAATATATAAAACCAAGAGGTATACAAGCTACTCTAAAAGTTTATTATGTTTACGATTTTTATTAGTATTTCGTTATTTTATTCATTAGTCAACATCCCTATTATGTAGTGTGTACGTAACGCTTTTCTCATCTATTCATTTCATGAAATCTATCGTTTACCTACTTTATTAAGCATAGTTTCAACTGGTAGTACGATAATTATATTATTCGGGCGAGTGTTTACAATTTCCAATATAGTGATGGTTACACTAACAGTTCGCCAAGTGTTTATTCCAGCTGGAGTGGTAATCACTGCCTGTTATGGGGTTGCTACAATCGTTTTTTCTTTTGGTAATTTTTAGCCATGCTGTGGCATTGACGTTTTTCTGACTGCCTACAAATTTGTATTATTTATATATAAATAATCTTAGGTCACGTTATTAATATTTATTATGTCAGTTTTCCACAATTTATTTAAAAACTCTTTCATTGTAAATTAGTCTATACTTTAGCTAAATAGTTATACAGTTGTTTCTTCTTTGTCCATCAGCCATTTTTGATATCCCCACTGCTGGGGCACAGACCTTCCTTATGGGTGGTAAGGAGGATGGGCCATAACCCACCACGCGGGCCCAATGCGGATTGGTGGGTGTTAACGACTGCAAATGCAGCCGGGCGGGACCAACGGCTTAACGTGCCTTTCGAAGCACGGAGAAGCTCGAGATAATACATTTTTGGTCACCTATCCCATGACCGACCCTTGCGAACGTTGCTTAACTTCCGCAATCGCTGAACCAGGCGCTAAACCACTGCGCTACCGAGCTGCTCGTTTTCTTCTTTAGAAACATAATATTATCAGCAAATAAGACGCCCAATGCCGGATATAGATCACATAGCTGTTGTCGCTGATTTAAAACCTGACGTAAATCTAACAATATAAAGTGAATTATTTCCTCCCCAGATACAAGGCTTGAGCTCACTTGATTTATTATAAACATATATCCTTCAACCTGCTCGTGCCTCCAAAATGGCACTGTTTGCGTACGATCACGATTTCAGGAGCAAATGTTAACCTATAAGCTGACATTTTGTTTGATTGATGGTTCCCCACTAGATTGATACGTTCAGAAAGATGGTAATACCGTGTAATAACTTAATATATCTACCGAGGTAGAAAAACGGGCATCAATTTTGCAAAAGAAGTCGTATTATTGAACTTTTATCATGGGTATAGACTACTATATCCATGATAATAAGTAAGTACCGCAAATATTCTGTAATAACTTGACTATTAAACAGCTCAATATTAATTAACAGTACTAATATAACTAGTTATTATAATTTGACATCCCTGCGGCAAGAGTACGTAAACTAGTGTTGTGGCATGTTTGTGCCCGTTGCAATCGTGCTGCGACTAGGATATCGCGATAATATCGAATGACCCGATTCGATGTTGAGTTCTCGATCACGTTTCGATGATATATACATTCAACAATTAAGTTGCTAAATGACTTAATAAATTTATAAGCACTATCGATGAAAATATGCATGAAATTCAATCCTTAAATATATGAACATATTAAAACTGGCATAGCGTTGAACAAACTGATCAAAATCAATTTAACATAAAATCTAAAATTAAAATCTGGTCCAATAGCAATAAACACCAATATTAATTAACATCCCAGCAAATTAGCTTTACCTATCTCTCATATTAATTTAAATTCTGCAAGAGTTCCAATTTAGATGAGACGATTGATAATTAATTATAACGATATCGATTAATATCGACTCTTGTGTGATGAAACCAGTAATTAATAGTTAATTAAGTGAATATTTAATGATACCTGCATATTTTGAATGTTAAATATGACATTATGATTTGAGTATTATACTGCCTATATAGGCTTTTGACAAACGACAAAATACTTAGGGCTGATTTTTCAATGCCTAGATAGAGCTTTCCGTTTGATAACGTATTATGCTGCCAAATTGAAAATGCTTGTCATTAATTTGTCTGTCACATTTTTAACATAGATATAGTATATTAAAAGGGGATTTTTAATGGCTTTTATTATATTTCGTTAATATTAAAACTGACTGATATCTGTTATCTGAGGATTGAAAAATCAGCCCTTAGTCAGAAAAATTTTAGAACATGACGAATCCGGAACAAATCCATCACACATTTTGTCCCACTTCTCTACCTATAATAAAATAGCAGTTATTTACTATAAATCCTGCTTATTATTGTTGATAAACCAAAAAATCAGAAAATTGTGCCGCTAGTTTGTCTTCTATAAGAACAAAAATATTTATTTACCTTTTTGAATTATTACAAATAGGTAAATAATGCTTTTAAGGGCTCATTTTTCAATCCTCAAATAACAGATATCAGTCAGTTTAAATATTAACCAAATCTAACAAAAGTCATTCAAAAATGTGACAGACAAATGAATGACAAGCATTTTCAATTTGGCAGTATAATACGCTATCAAACGGATAAAGCTCTATCTAGGCATCTCAGATAACAGATATCAGTCAATTTAAATATTAACCAAATCTAATAAAAGTCATTCAGAAATGTGACAGACAAATGAATGACAAGCATTTTCAATTTGGCAGTATAATACGCTATCAAACGGATAAAGCTCTATCTAGGCATCTCAGATAACAGATATCAGTCAATTTAAATATTAACCAAATCTAATAAAAGTCATTCAGAAATGTGACAGACAAATGAATGACAAGCATTTTCAATATAATACGCTATCAAACAGATAAATTGAAATTTGAAAAATCAGCCCTTAGTCTTCTCGCATTTTATACAGCTACGTCTAGCTATTCTTAAAATAGGTAGTTTCAAACGTCACAATCTAGCTGTATTTTCCAAGAAAACTGTGAATGACGCTTAACTTTCCTCGTTTACAGTGAATGCTGAAGATTATCCTGAACAGAATAAGCTCGCCTGCATACTATATAATACATAAGCTATTTCTTAATTCGTTATTCGTTGTTGAAATTATTCTTTATTGTATTGGAACTACGGAGCTGAACTGACTTAAAATCCAACTTGGCGCTTTAAAAATGTAATAACAAGCACATTATTAAATAACAGTAAGGTACTACGTGTAGGCAGGTATTCTAGTCAATCGACAATGTAATCATTTCTCCTAATACAAAAAGTCCGACACTACTTAAGGCGGTTGTATGACCGAAAGTGGCGCCGCGGTGAATTTTATGTAATATTGTAATTCTAATACACAATTTTAACAAAAGTTTAAGTGGAATTTTTTAGCGCCCATAGTCTAGTATTTTTAAACAGTATCATTACAATCCTTCGTTCGTAGGCACTGCTAGAAGTATATAGCAAAACTGTTAAAAGTGGCCGTTGTTGATACATTTGCTATCTACTTCTACGAATGACTACGAGGGAATGTAGTGATAGGTACCTTTTAAAAATACTACACCATGGGCCCTAAAAATTCCACGTAAAGTATTATTAAAATTATTTTCTATTAACAACTTATTAAATAAAAATCTCTGAGGGCGCCACTTTCAGTGGTATAACCACCTTAAACATTTTGTTTTCTTCTAAGTAATCGCGAGTAAAATACTTGAAAATAGCGATATTTTACCCAGAGTGTTTGTGACATGAAAAGCAACACGGATATAATATAAACAAGAGGTGTAACAGCGTGAAAACAACCAGATGTATCTACAGAATTTTGATGCGATATTAAACATTCGGTGAGGATCCCGCAGGTGCGCTCCCGAGCCGTTTGAATATCAGTTTAAGGCGAGTAGGTAGGCAATACTTGCTAAGTAGGTAAATAAGTAATAAAAATATCTAACTTTAACCATAACAAGCCTGTTAAAGTACCGGTTAAGCATAAGTTAGCCAAAAAAAGAGGTTGCCAGCCAGCATTATGTCCTTTGACAAGTTTGACTTGACAAATAGGTAGCATTATCATTTGACGATAACTTTAACTTTGACAGCGTTTTGGTGCAACTCGCACTTAGTCGGCTGTATATTATAAGTAGCAAAATTGCAGTTTCTCGTCCTCTCCAAATACTTAACTCCTTATTTTTATTCGCATTTTATTTTGAATTTTGAATACCTACTCTACTTTGCACAATTTATTCAAAATGTTTTAATGTCAGTAGCAGAAAAAATGTAGTATTGCTGGCCATTTTGTCGAACTTTTTAATAACTAGTTTTTTATACAACACTATGTTTTTAAATTTGAGATTTTTGCATTCACAATGCTATTTTTATACAATACTAAATAATATACTAGAAAAAATACGACTCGCACCAGATCAATACTATGTTTTTAATCAGTATGTATCGTTTCCTGTGTAGTGTTACATGATATCCGTACAATATAATGTTCCACGGATAGGAAGATTTTATTATAAATAAAATTGTTGATTATTATTAACCTGGTATTAAAAGTTAAGGGTATCAACTTACTTCATTATTGCTAACTGCATTTTGTTATTATAGTAGATTATACAACATGTGAAAAAAGAGGGAATTTAGTTCGAGGGATACAAAGGACCGAGATGAATTTTTTTTTCACGAGTTATGTACTCTACTTTTTACCATTGACTGCGAGAAAACAAATAGCAGTAGGTACTTATACCTATGTAATTAAATAGTTATCACATTTTTATTATTTAGGTAGGTAATCAGTAATAAGTATTTAAACATTAGAAAATAGTGAAACTAGAAGTTTTCCAATGACATAAAACAACCACGCTAAGAGGGAAATTACATGATCGGTTTGGCAGTACATTTCATCAGTTTGTATAGACTTTGAATTTTTACAGACTGAAGATCGTACCAGACCGATGCAAGACTGAACATCTAATCTCCCTCTAATATATAGAAAAGAATCCAAAGATGAGACACTAAAAAGAACCTAATTAATTTTGCGGGATATTTTTTAGAAAAGAACCCAAAGATAAGACACTAAAAAGTACCTAAATAAAATTGGCGGGATATTTTTTATTTATTTATTTGTATAACTATGGCTTTATCTATGGAATAACTCCATACTTTCAGCACGTTTTATTTTTTTTTCTACCTAATTCATACGAAGCGCGCTTGTTCCAAATTCAAAATATTTTTATTCACTCGGTGAATAAAACAGCGTTTTATTCACTCTTATCGTTGAATTAAACGCACTTTTTTGAGTGGCGATGGTAAAAAGGTTAGTTAGTACATAAAACTGATACTATTATATTAACATTACATTGCTAATAAAATGTTTTCCCATTAAATTTTATAGCAGTGGCTTTGAGAGTGGCTTTGAGATAGGCTCTAAAGTAGTATCTCTCTATAATCTTAAGGTTTATTGTAATAAAATTTAGTGTCGTTTCTATCAGAACAAGCTGCACTAATTTAGCAAAAATAATAAATGGTTTAAGTTCCAAGGATATAAAGTTGAGGGGGAAGATCAAGGGTTCAGAGATGAATATTTTCACGCTTCTCGTTTTAAGTTCATATAATTCTATAGCTCATCAATATCAACAATGGAACCAAATGATGTGATTGATACTGATAGAAACAGGAGCCCAATCGCGGTAATTCTGAACGATAAAATCAAAAACGTTACGGTGTCAATTAGCTTATATTTACCTAAAAATCTTTGGTTTAGCTTCATAATTTTCACTTAAATTGTTGCAGATTGTAATCCTAGACTCCCTACGCAGAGTATTCAACAATTTTAACAAAACTAAAGCAAGTATTTTTCTGTAAACGAAACTGAAACGGCAACGATTTAGCTTTGGTTTTATCGATGAAAATTAGCGCGATTAGGCCCCAGTAGGTGATAGTGTTGCTAAAACTGAACAAAGCACATTCTCCAAGGAACATAGGTCGCAAAACTATTTTTTTTTTCGCCTTTCCATAGTAAGTCAGTCAGCTGACCAATACATTTTGTATAGGAGTAATTATGTCATTTTTTTTTCGTTTTTCGACCTAAGTTTAATGTAGAAAGTTGTTGAGTCTATGCAACACTATCACCTGTTTTTCAGTATCATCCCATTATTTGCTTCCACCTTTTCTTTCATACTTCAACTTTTGCTTTGAAATAGAGATAATTTTTGCTTGACTTTACATAGACTTTGCATGCTAACATTCGCGTTTCATTGCGGTTCTCTAACAGCAATGAATAGGTCCGCTTTACTGATTATACGTATAATACCGAAAATGGTGCCTAAACACTTGCTAATAAAGTTTATATTGCCATATCATAACTTAAGCCTACTCTATTACGCGGTAAAAGCTAATATAATTTGAGGTAGATTACTACTGATATTTACTTTGGTATAATATTTTATGAGCTATCATAATAATTAGCTGTTGGGCAGGTCTATGATAACTGTATCAATAACGAGCTCAGTTACAAATACAAATATTAAATGGTAGACTGGTAGAGAATGCCCAAGGCATTAAGTCCGCCATTGTACAAAATTGTGCATCAAGAATTAATAATAATAATAATAAAATACATTTTCAAAGATTATATACGCAATTATCTATTTAACAGCCCCAGCTATTCTAAAAATAAGTTCAGAAGGTCTCGATAATTCCTATATACATAGTAATTTTTATGTAGGTACAACAGTATAGTAATATATTATCTGTGTCACATACAACATAATATACCCATGCCATTTGTGTTGTAAGTGGGATCCTAAACAAATGTGTCTATCAACACAAATTACACATTTGGCGTAGCGCTCCACATTAAAAGGCCCACAATTTATTTGCTTTCGTGGACTTTTTGTCCATTTTAATCCGAGACCCCGTCTAATGTAGATGGGAGTGTCGCCGGATTTTTATGCTAATCCGAAAGAGTCCCAGTTGGATGCTTCCAGTCTGAAATATTTGGATAACATAAAAACAACAGCCTATGTGAATCTTGGTAAAATTACATTTGCCAAAAAATATACTTTGCAGCTTGACTTTGAAATATAAACAAAAGTACCATATTGTGGTTTAAATTTACACGAGTCGACTTGGCAGGCATTTTAGCAGGCGACTTTAGTCAATTAGCGCTTTTTATCGCCAAAATCGCTTGTAAAATCGAATCGACACCTCATTGAAATTAGGTTTGCGATTAGATCTTAAAATCGCCTATATTATCGATAAAAAGCGATTATCGGTAAAAAGCTTCGATCAGATACCAAATTAAAAAGCGCTAATTGACTAAAGTCACCTGCGCCTTTCATTTCTATGTGATAAATAAGTATAAATTTAAGACAACGGTATTTCTATTCTGCGAGAATAACTTCTGGCTAAATAATAATCAGCTGTCGCTGGCTCGTTCTGTATTCCATAATGTTATACATTTTCATTGCAAATGCTGGCACTAAATAGAGATACTACTACTGGTAAATACATTATGGAAACTGAAACACTAACTCTATTTATAAACAAAAGTGTAATAATAAGCATAGGGTTTTGTTACTTTTAAATAAAATAATTGTATACTTAAGTAATATAAACAAACCATACTTTGTTACATAATTCTAATTCCTAACTTTACAATTCCTATAAACTGTTTATTATGATATGAATCCTACTATTCTACTTCCTACTAATATTATAAATGTAAAAGTGTGTGGGTTTGGATGTTTGTTCCTCAATCACGCAAAAACTACTGATCAGATTTGGTTGAAATTTGGCACACAGATAGTATATAGCCTGGATTAAAACTTTTTATATCGATATTCCCACGGGAACGGAAACAACGCGGGTGAAACCGCTGGCGGCGCCGCTAGTAAGAAAATAGGATTGCAGAAAGCTATTAAAAAATTCAAAATTCAAAAATAATTTATTCAGTCTAGGCTGTTACAAGCACTTGTGAATGTCAAAGAAGCTAGGCCATCAGTTCGCAAACCCTGAGCGGGAGACCTTGTAACGAGGAGAACCGGCAAGAAACTCGTCAAGGGCTGCTTTTTTCTCCACATTTTCCATCACAAAAATTACCAAAAGTTTGCACACAATGGGTAGGTAGGTTGAAATTAAATACCTACTACATATCGGATAGGTAATTGTGAGAGTAAATAACTTTCAACCAGTCGAGAAATCAGTAATCACTCTGTCTGCTACTCGAAAGTGCGCCTAAGTAGACAAAATTTACCAAAAAAACACTTCATACAAGACATAAAAAAACGCAATTCTTACAATTCAATATGCGTTAAGATAGGTACTCAGAAGCAGACCCATTCCCACTGGCAGCACCCGTTCACGAGCATGACGCGTGGACCAGCCATCGCTTCGCGCAACCATATTTGAGGGATTTGATTATAAAGCAGAAACACTAAATTTTGAGAACTATACGAGTCACAGAATACATAATAGTACTAACGTGTAAAGTATACGTTATACAAGCCAACATGTCGGATAAAAACAAGGCGATGTTATTACAATTTGCCATCCAATGTTAATCTAAGCAGCAATGTAATAAAAACTCATCATTCAACTTTCCACCCTAACCCATTTAGAATCAAGACCCATTTTCCTTGCCTGTGTAGAATGGAAGGCAATCGCAGGGCCTGCATCTATTTCAAAGTTGGAAATTTATGGAAATAGTTGGGGGCGATAATTGATAGCTTGTTTTCGTCCACTACCGTTTTATTTATGCAAGTTCGGCCGTTTCCTCGTGATGAGGGAAAACGGAATTTCAGTTCTAATTGAGGTCCGGTCGGTGTGAGTCAGAGGTAACGCGGGTTCAGAGTTTGGGGATGTGGTAATATATTTGGTCCTTGGAATAAATTGCCACAATGACACACACGTAACTAACGCTTTGATAATTTTAGATGAATTTTACTCATAAAAGAGCTAGAACTGATGTTTACTTAGTGTAGTTGCTCGCGAGTTTAATTGTTTCTATCCACCGATTCTTATAAAGCCTGCGATATGGCCTGTTCATCCTACCAATAGAAATAGTGAAAACTCCAGGGTTTTTATAATTCATATAAAATAAGGTCCCAGCAGTGTAACGATACTATAGGCTGATGAAATTGATAATAATGCTGATTTCAAAACCATATATTATAACGTACTTATGCAAATAACTTTTTATAAAATAACTGAAGAATTTTCTCAAATCTCAAGAAGCTCTCGTGCTTTTGTCAATATTTTCAACGAAGTTTATATCCCCTAATTGCAACGAGCCTTTGTTTAACGTGCTCATTGGGGTACAAATCAAACTCCAGACGCATCACGCATGCGGGCGTTCAGTTGATTCTCAAATTCTCCGGTGCCTAATCATGAACCGGCCGCTCTTGAATACAAAAGCTGCTGCGACCGGCTCAGATGTCAGACCTTTTCATGTTTTGCACGCTTTCGCCGCGCTGCGTAATCAGAGATTCGAAGAAGGGTAATTCTATTCGACTTTCCAACAAGCCTATGTTTGTCTGAGGCTGACGACTGGCAAGCTATGAGACAGTAGGTTATAAAAAACATATTTCAGGTTCTTCAATAATACTAAACTGTTTGTGAGAATATAAGGTTTTTATCTTCTTTTTGCTAAGCATAGTGATATCCAAGAACTCTGTTCTTTGTTTAAAATTATTGGGTGGAGTTGTCATATTTGTCACTTTCGTTATCTTTTATTTTCATGGACCAATACATAGATCAAAAAAGCAGACTGCAATCAAATTGAAAGTCAATTAAAATATAAACAATGTAAGTTATCTTTATCACTATAAAATGCACAAAAATGCGCATAGTTCGATATTAATCTTACTTATTATTGGTGTGTAAAAAGTAAAGCAAACAGAGTTGAGGGATGTGATCCCAAACATGCGAATATGAATGGACCGAGCGAGCATAAGGCTTCCTCTTCAGAATTCAATATGCCAAAAAGTTTATATGAAAGCCGCTGCTGGCGGAAAACTAAATTGAACTATTAAACTACCTATTAGAAAAGTTTGATTCTATATAACTTTTGTGGTTGCTATGTCCGTCATCTATATGTCATAATTCAAAGATAAGAATGTATTCTCATGTAGAAATCAGTGTTTGTCTCTTTTAGGGTGGATTCGACCAAACTTCAATATAAGTAAACAGGAATAACTATACCAAGAATACATCTATTCCACGATTTTTTTCTCGAGTAAAGATATGATAATTTTTCCATGCAATCCAAAGATAAGTTACTCTTGGGATTCTTATTCCTTCATTAGTGAGTGAATATGTGAATGAACGTATTATCCGGCCAATTGTCAATGTTCTTTTAAAAGGCAAAGTCTTGTCAAATCTATTTTGTCGTCATGTATGTAACTGTCTGTAGCGGTCAAAGTCAAATGCCAAACAAATGTCACTGACATACGGTACGCGGACGCTCGCGGATTAACTCTGTTATTCCCCGCGAAATGGTGGTATAGTGACTATTCCTGAATAGGCAAAACACTCTGAGAATAGTATGTGGTAAAACGTAATTTCAGTTTACTCTCGAATAACTGGTCATTTTATCTAAGAATAACAGTTATTCTCACTTGGTCGAATCCGCCCTTAAACACATTGCAGAATAGTAATTACTAAGAAAAGTTAGATTTATGGATAGCAATATCGAAAGTATATTGGATTGGAAAAGGGCTTGCCTCGATAACACGAGCATCAATGAACTGCACAACTGTATAATGGGGTTATAATGGTCAGTGGGGCAGCTAATGGTCCCACGAAAAGGCAACATTCACGCCGACTAATGCCTTTTGGATTATTCAGTGGTTATTGTCATAGGAAACCATCATTTTCTAAATGAAAGTGCGGCCATTTTCATTAATATTTGAATTGGTCAAAAGAGTGATGTTGAAAATGAGAAAATAATCAGTTTAAAAGACATGAAAGGTCTTTACACTTATACAGTTGCTATAGGTACGTCAACAACAAATTATCAAAAATCAACACGGAACCAATTTTAAATTGGGTAATAGTTACATAATATTAAAATGTAATACCATGGTTATCATAAACTACCACAATTATATTATAAATACATAAAGACTTGTTAACTACCCATTTGAGAACTATATATATCAATTCCATATCTGACAGGTCAAATTGTTTTAGTCGAGATCTCCCGCTGTCTAAAAAACAATAAAAAAACTACTTCATAGCCGATGATCCAATTAAAATGGAAATTGTGATCCGAATGTTTCAACCGTAAACTTGATACAACATAAAATTTAACGGGAACTGGCCATTTAAAAAAGAATATTATAAATAATTTTTAATAAGGTCATTTTAGTTTTGCAGTAGTAATACGCCTACACTACTGATTTATTAATGTTATTAAAGACGCAATAAATTTAATTAAGTGGCCTTCATCATGTGGAAAAAATACGTGGCAATTAAAACTTGTCCTTGATTAATTTAAATTGCAATAGGTAGGTTATGTTATGTTATGATTCATTTGTTTTGTGACAGGGGCCACACTACACCTACTTTTTTTATCTTTATGAAAGCGATTATCAATTTTCCTCGTGATAAACTCTTTAGTACTTTGTCATGCTAACTTCATTAGAGAGCAAAGAAATCGCTCTTTCAATTTCATTCCAACGTAGAATCAGTTGAGATAATTCATTGAAATTGATACATTGAGCTAATGGTCCAATTTATCAAAACTTTAATCCATTACATAAAGCGTTTGTGGCTACAAGGTTGATCATTATTTCATTAGATTAGAGGCATAAGATGGTTCTAGATTAAGGTTTTGTAAAGATTTTGCGTCTACAAAAACAAGTCCAATTCAGGTTCCACTTTGAAAGGTACCTAATTTTAATTCTTATCCTAAAAATGTCCTTAAAATTTTCATTGGGTATTTAAAGTAATATCTATCGCAAGTCGTTAAACAAACTTTTTACTCGAACACTTCGGGAGCCGTCGCTTGATTTATGGCTGCTCGTGTTCTAACTTGAACGCAAAATATTAAGTCATTTCGTTATATTTGATACGCAACGTGTCGCCGCGTCGCGATATTTTGCATGACCTCACTCACGGGTAATCCATCTCGCTCGTGTTATTATTACTTACTCTTTTAGAAATTAACGACCCGAAAAAAATTGTGTACGAACCCAAAAGCCCCTCCGACTTGTCACATCTCATGTTTTTGAAATATGTTGTCAATTAGTTTCTTATACTGTAAATCTATATTTTTTACACATTTTAGGCGCAATGTGTAATCATTCGACGAATGTATCGTAATAAAGATCGCTAGTTTCACAATTGATTTAATATCGCACGCTCCACAAGGTTCAGCAAACATTGATCGTGCGGCCGTTTGTTTACGGAACGCCGCGCCGCACTACAGACATGTTGCAACAAGGCTCACTGCGGGCTTACAGAATGATCTAGGGACTAGGGCAAACACTCATGAAAGCTTCACGTGAAATTAAATTGATTTTCTTTGCTTCTTGCCCCTTTGTAGTCTAATTACACAAACCTTGAGGAGCTCGATGGCGCAGTGGTTTGCAGATTGCGATTGAAAAGGTTAAGCAACTTTCGCAAGGGTTGGTCATGGGATGGGTGACCAAAAATGTATGATCTTGAGCTCCTCCGTGCTTCGGAAGGCACGTTAAGCCGTTGGTCCCGGCTGCATTTGCAGTCGTTAACACCCACTAATCCGCGTTGGGCCCGCATGGTGGTTACGTATGGCCCTTCCTCGTTATCCATCCATACGGAAGGCCGTGTCCCAGCAGTGGGGACAATGACCGATGGCCACACAAACCTATGATCAGTACCCTTAGCAGGAACAGCTTTCGAGAAATCTTACGCGCGTACACTAGCACGAACATCTGCCAAGAAAAATAACGCGCGTAATAAAATTGATAGAGTAATTTTGTATGGGTTTGTCCAGCGCTATCTCCCGCCGAAAATCGAAATGAGATTTCTCAAAGCCAATTCTCTATCGAGTACTTTTACGCGTGTTTTTTCTCGATACCTAGTATATTCGTGCTAGAGGTACTGACTACATAAACATCATTTTTTTTACTTTCAACCTCCGCATTACATAAAGCAAATAAAAACACAAAATTGAAGTATTGACAAGCTACGAAACTTACGTATTTTCTCATGCACTAATAGCTAGCCCGTAAAAATCCGTTTAAGGAAATAACGAGGCCGACAAAGCTCCGTGGGCGATAATGAGTAGGAAATGACTTTGGGCTTGCCTTGCAACGGCTCGATTCTGAGATTTCTGAGTATTATGACACAGTACATTTAAAGCTACGGCAGTAACTCAACGAAACCCTTCTGTCGTTTTTGCGATAGGAGGACCGAGCGTGAGATAGGTGTAGATAGTCCGTTTATCCTTGCTCGTTTGGTAAACCTAAACATTCACTCCTATATTGAAATAATCTTTAAAAAATACTATGAAAGAGAAAGACAATAATTGTGTCAATTAAGAAGAAAAAGTGACAATTAAGACAATATTTCCACAAAAGATTTTAAAACACTGTTCAACAAGTGTTTAACTAAAAGACTGTTTTAATGTGATGCTGTTACTTTTTTGACAATATTGTTTGAAAGAGACGGCATCACATTTATTTATTTAGTTCAAATAGCAAAACTAACATTATGTTTATCATGCATTATACAGAGATCTTGTAGCAATTTCGTTTTTAACCTATAAACACAACAATTACAAGTGTCGACATCACTCTCAAAAATTACAATTTAATCAATACGCTCAAGAAATAATTATACTTATAAAAAATCAATGCTAGAATTTTCAAATATCAAATTAATTACAACCTACTACAATTAAATTAAATTAAAAGTTACCCGTTACACATTTAAACAGTGTTTTAAAATCTTTTGTGGTAAGTTTAACTAACCAAGACAACAGTTGAAAACTGGTTACTTGCGTTACTGCTTTAATATGTACTGTGCTTGCACCACCTCGTTTCTGGTGCATCGATCGACTACGACGCTACGACGAAGGCTACGGAGCGGTGCTACGACGCATTGAGTTGCACGAATAAACTTATACAGGGTTATTTGTAAAACACCAACAACCCAGGGGCGTGCATACCATAAAGGCAGTTAGGCAGTGCTTACCTCATGGCGAACCTAATAAATATAGGTACCACTAGTCACTAGTGTTAAAGTAAAAAATAATAATTTGGTTCCGTTAATATTCTATAATAACCAAACTTCTATTAAACACTCAGTTAGTAAGCAAATTTTCCTTGCGCATCATTCCTACCTACGCGCTACGGTGTGGTAAGCAGTCTCCAGAATGCATATTCGAAGCAAGGAGCGTTTCATACAAAACTCATTTAAAAAATTTCGGTAAAAGTTATACGACCACAGAAAAAAGTGCGCTCTTTGTACGTGTAAGGTTCTAAAACATGACCTTCGCAATATAACTGCGCTAGGTAATCATGCTTACTCGGGCTACCTCGGACCACCTCGGGCGGCCGCGGCCGAACGAATTTTGCCGAGAAGCCGACGACGACATTATTTGTCTCACTCGCTCCTATGCACAAACCGCTCGCTCCTAGTCCGAGTTTTATTATCTCACGAGTGTGGGTGAATTTAACAAGTTTCAATCTTGTTACCTTGTCCTAAGAGTGTTGATACCCGCGCTTAATAGAATGTTTGTTTTCGGAAATAAAGATGCAAGCAATGCGGTTGTCATATTTTGTTTGTTTTTAGTTCCGTTAGTTGAAAATAATAAGAGCAAAATTACAACTGTTTAGATCTAGAGTGCCTACCTATCTTGAAAACCAATGCACGCCCCTGCAACAACCTCGCAGGAGTAGATTACCAACATCATAAACAACAACATTAATTGTTTTATGACTTTTATCATAACTCAATACGTAATAGTAATATATTTTTACGACGTCTTTAATAATTTTACGAATAATATAACTATCGGGCGGATAAAAGTGGTGAAGATAATGTTTTGTTAGAGTTTTAACAAAACAAACAAACATGAACCACAGAACCATTATTTTTGATCTTTTTTTAAAGATATTGGATTAACGTATTTAATAAATAATAATATAATTAATCTGTGAAGTTGCGGTCGTGGCCCCCACTGCGCTTACGAGGTGTTAATTATCTCTTTAACATCTTAATTAGGGCCGCGCAGGCGCAGCCGTTTTAGGCGAAACAAAACGCTAATTAACGAGCCTGAGGTATGTTTGGCTAATCACTTGCTGGTAATTGGTACTTGGTTATGATGCTTACGTGGTATTTACATGGGTCGACTTGGCAGGCGACTTGCAGCTCTCCTACTCAAATGGCCTTCTATACGTTTGAACGCGTGTCGTAAACTGCCTCAAAATATTTATTAAGGTGGTACCCTGAGCGAAAGTGTATATAGTATAGTATATAAGTATATTTCATATTAGAATTCTAGTACACAATTTTGAAAATGTTTATCGTGGAGATTTTAGGGCCCACAGTCTAGTATTTTTAGACGGTATTGTAACATTCCCTCGTAGTCACTGCTAGAAGTAGATAGCAAAACTGCTAAAAGTGGCCGTTTTTGACACATTTGCTATCTACTTCTACGAATGACTACGAGGGCATGTAGTGATACCTTCTAAAAATACTAGACTATTGGCCTAAAATCTCCACGACAAACATTATCAAAATCTTTTTCTATTAATAACTTATTAAATAAAAACCTCTGAGGGCGCCACTTTCGGTCATACAACCGCCTTAAACTGGCTGTTGTTGGTGGCTGTTATGTGTGTGTGCCCGTGGCGTGGTTTAGTAACAAGTTTGCGGCAGCGACCGATATTATTGTAAAAATTGTCATACTACCCCCCGTTCAACATTATTTTGCTGATAATTTGATACGTTTGTCATAATCATAAGGTATGCAAATTGTATTTTCATTATTTCTACTCAAACTATTTGATTTGATTTAAAAAATGTATAAAATTTACAAAATGGCCGCCACCGCGTCCGCCATATTGATTAACATGAGCAACAGACGATTAAATCATTTGATGCATTGTATGGGATTGACAATCTTACGGCAGGTATTTTTATAGTTTACTGCTTATTTTAAAGCTTTAATAGTAAGCGTAGCGTTCAAACGCATAGAATGTAGGCCATTTGAGTAGGGGGGCTGGTCGGTTTTTATCGACAATCGCTTGTCGCCACCTCATTGAAACTAGGTTTGCGATTAGAATTTCGCTAATTGTCTTAAATCGACCAGCAAGTCGCCTGCCAATTTGACCCGTGTAAATACCACATTAGCAGTGTCGTAATAGTTCACTTTTGATTACGGATTTTGACTTTTACAACGGCCAGCCATTGGATAAGTGACCAATAGGTAACTCGACTATTACTGTTCAAGACAGTTTAAAAAAAGTTATTAGTCGTAACTTATTAACTGAAAAGGATGGAAATGCACTAATCAATTATTGTACCGACTCAGTAGTCAGTGCATTGGGCTTGGGCCGGAATCCCAAGGGTGCGGGTTCGAGTCCCGTCTGAGGTGCTACGGGTGAGTCGATTTTTTCTAGTATTTTTTTCTAATATATTAATTATTTTAATATAAAAATTGCATTGTGAATGCCTAAGATCTAAAAATTCAATAAAATGGAAATGGGTTTTCCTTTATGAAGATGCAAAAAAGCAGAGTTACAAAACTAATTTTTCGTTTATCAAAGACCACAGACTGAGCAATGTAACTTGCGGCAAAAAAGGTTTTTCATGTCTTGTTTGTTACTTACAGCTAGTTTTTAACCGACTTCATCAAAAGGAGGAGGTAATTACGTAGGCTACAGCCGGAGGATTTAAAAAAAACGAAAAATAAATTTAAAGTATTTAATATAGAAAATTACAATTTAAGTAATTGCTTAAAATTAGTTAAGTACTTAATTTAGCTATGAACTAAAATAGGTGTCTCGGTTCGATGCGAGAAACCAAGTGCCGATTTTTAGGTGAAAACATGTGAAGTTGAAATGTGCTGACGCAAGGTCACGTAGGCCGCCGCACATTGTACTGTCACGTTGCGCTGACGCTGCATCATGGGCTGTTGCAGTGGTGGCCGGTAACTGGGTCGGTGTGCGAATATGACGATATAATTCCTCCCCCCTCAGATCAGCAATTATTTTCCGACTTTGAGTGAAAAAATTGCTGGTGTAGTCGTAGGTTTCGCGTAGATATGATTTTCATGGGTTTCAGGGGTTTCATCTTGGCTGATGCTGGGCCTCTTCTTGGATTTCCAAAGATAGTATCGTCGGATCAGTATCATAAGGGTAAGTATTGCTGAACAGGATAGCATAACGTAGAATGGTATGGTGGTATGGTATACTATGTTAGGGGTCGTTTGCAGGTGCAACGGAGGCTGGAGAGCGATCTTGTTCTGGATAGTATGTAAGCTTCTTAGATTGATGGAACTCAGGTTAAGATGTAGTGATGCTGCGCTGTCCATTCTATCTGGATAGTTTATCTTCATAATCTTAAGTGGCTGTCCTTGTATGACGTCATCGGAGTTTATTATAGTGAGCTCGGGTGTACGTAGAGAACAGTGAATAGGTACTGTAACTAAAAAGCTTCCATTCAACATATTATAAGTTTGGGTGTTACAGATCAGTTGAACTTTCGTGGGTTTCGGGAACGTAATGACGTAGTTGCGGTCATCGAGCTGCTTCTGTTAACAGATTTACAGTTGAAAAGCTGCAGGACGAGTTGATTATCTGACTTGAGATGATTTCTTGTATGCAGTCAAATTGTGTACGAAGCTTTTTGCGAGAGCTTTCGTCACAGAGAAACTGATTTTCAAACTTCGGGCATTCAGCCTCCATGTACGCAAATTCTTTTCCATTAGTTGCTATATAAGGACAGGGTGGAATAAGGACCTGATGGAACTTGTTGGGTGCTAAGGATAATTTATAGAAACTGTAAGTATTCGGGGATACTATGGGTATTTTAAAAACTATAACTATTACTTTATTAGCAAAGTACGAACCTGATTGTATAAGATTATAATAGTTCCTAAAATCTAAATCTATTAACTGATTCGTACCATAAAGTGTAACTAACTTATTTAACATATTTTTAAGGACGTTTGCACTAATCATAGAATGATGAGTGGTCCTAGTTCTAGTAAAAGCTAATATATTTTCTATGCGTAAAAGTTCATCTAATAAATCATTTATATTTTCTGTAATAATTGCCAATAGTTGAGCAAGTTTACTATATTTAATAAGATTACTTTCTTTATGTGCATTTTCATTAAACATTAACTGGAGTGTTGTATTAATTTTACTTTGGTTCTCAACTAATTGATTTATAACTTTGTTATGCTCTTCGATCCATTCACTATTTAAACTTGCACGGTTATTATATTCTAAAGCAATTTTATTCTGGTTATCTTTAAGAATTTTAAGAGCATCATTGTATTTAATGGCATCCTGATAATCTAAATTCCCGGTTATACTTTTAATAATAGATCCTAATCCATCTAGTAGACCTCTTTTTGTTCTACTCGGTTCTAAACTACCTAAATGATCTAAAATTATCCTAGTCTTATTATGTAAGTAACTAATTTGAAGTTCGTATAGTAAATAGGTATTATTACTAAGTCTATCCTTAAAATCCTGTAGCTCGTTTTGTAACGTAAGTATGTCTTGTTCTATTCTGTCAAGTTCTATATACTGTAAGAATGTATGATAGTGTGTCGTTAGTCTGGTGTTTCCCAGTTTAAAAGGTAGTAGTCCAGGTCCATCATCCAAGCTGTCAAGTCTTATGTCCTGGGCTCGTATCAGGACAGGGATCAGCACCAGTAGTATCCTGCAACAATTTTATATTCTTAGGCGCTCGTTTTATACGAGACTTTGCTACAGGGCCTCGTTTTTTGGATGTATAAATATGGATCGGAAGATCAGCAAGGACTTTGTCATGGGTGTACCGAGGTGCAATCTTCTGCCGACTAGCGAAAGGATTTTTTATGAATACTTGTTGCTGGGGTTGGTATTCAGCTTCGGGTTCTCTAGATTTATTTCGAGATTCTATGAGGGCGGTTCTATCGGCTAACGAAGTTTCATTTATCAAGTCATATACTACTTTCATCTGGTCGCGATGAGTCACAACATACTGTTGAAGTAGTTTTTCAGTCAGGTCAATGTCAACGGGGTCCCTAGCATCGAAATGTCCTTTAAGGATGTCATAAGGTCTGCACTTCGTGAAACTATGGATGGAACTGTTATAGGCTATTATAGCGTAAGGCATAAGGTTAATAATGGGTTCGTCTTTTTGTTTCAGCTTTAAGATACGGAGGTGCTCTAATAACGTCAGGTGAAACCGTTCTATATTACCATTATCATTAGGAGAATGCGGTAAGGTTCTATGATGTATTATTTTATGAAGCTTTAGAAACTCAGCAAACAGCTGATTAGTGAACTCCGTGCCATTGTCAGTCACGATCGTTAAGGGTAGTCCATGGTGAGTACAGAAAGTCAGAAGGGCTTGCAATATGCTTATTGCAGTGCCGTCCTTAAGATGATAGGCTTGTCCATACTTTGTAAATACGTCTATGAAAGTTATAAATTTCTCGGATTGTACAGTAAATAAGTCAGCGTGTACTACTTCTAGAGGTTTAGTGGCTGGTGGTACAATGTTAAACTGTTGTCTTATCGGGTTCCTGTCGTACTTACATTGGCCACATATACTACAGACGTTTATGAATTTAGTGATGTCATCTCTCATTTTTGGCCAGTAGTATTTCCTAGATAACGATAAGTAACATTCATTAATACCTCTATGGTTTGTCTTTCCGTCATGATAATGTCGAATTATGTCCTGCTGTCGTAAGTATTCTTTTACATTCTCAAGTTCAGTTTTCGTCAAAACAAGGTTCATAGAAGAGCTCCTAAATTTGTCTTGTATAATAGGTATAATTTTGTACATAGCCAATGGAGGGTTAATTAATAAACCGGTTTTCACTTTAGGGTTAACATACTCTTTAATAGCGTTAATTACGTCATTTTCTAAGTTAGTTTCTGTCACTTGTACGGTAACTTTAGTATGTGTCTCAAATGGTTTTGTTACAACAGGTCGTCTGGTTATGTCGTCTACAATAGTCATAACTATCTGTCTATGAAATTTGTTGAGGGGCTCGTCTACAATAGGTACTTCTAGAATTGGGTTTTCGTTACTGGTATGAGCTGTTCCAGTAGCAGAATTGTCAATGGATGGTGGCCGTTCAGGAGGATTGGCTACCATCGAGCTGGTGTCCTCATTGTGTATCTCTACTCTAGAAAGTGCATCAGCATTTGTATTGCTTTTGCCTTTCTTATAGATAACAGTAAAGTCATATTCAGTAAGTTTTAGTCGCCATCTAGTCAAACGAGAGTCAGGTTCTTTCAAATTCATAATCCACTGGAGTGGCTTATGGTCAGTCAAAATTTTAAATTTACGTCCGAAAAGGTATGGTCTAAAGTATTTCGTGGCCCACACTATGGCGAGACATTCTTTTTCTATAGTACTGTACTTTATCTCGCTCTCATTGAGAGTACGAGATGCAAATGATATTGGTTTGTCTGAGCCTATTGGGCCTTGTGATAGTACGGCTCCTAATGCAAAATTAGAGGCGTCAGTCGTCAAAATAAATTCTTTGGTAAAGTCTGGGTATTGAAGTATTGGGTCGTTAGTCAGTAGTTTTTTACACTTCTCAAAACAGTCAACATAATTTTTATCTAAAGTAATTTTCATGTTCTTTTTCAGGCATTGTGTCATTGGCTTAGTTATTCTAGCGAAGTCGGGAATAAATTTTCTATAATATCCTAATAGTCCAAGGAATTGTTTAATTTCCTTTCTAGTCTTCGGTAAAGGGTATTTTTCTATGGTGGAAATCTTATCAGGATTGGGTTTAACACCCTCTCTAGTTATTATATGGCCTAAGTAAGGTGTTTCGAGCTTTAAAAATTCTGACTTGTCCATTTGGATCTTAAAATTGGACTCTCTTAATCTGAGGAACACTTTTTCAAGGTTAGTGATGTGCTCCTGGAGGCTAGTGCTGTAAACTATGATGTCATCTAAGTAAACTAGACATATCTGGTTTTGTAGGCCCCTGAGCACATTATCCATCACTCGTTGGAATGTTGATGGTGAGTTTTTCAATCCCATGGGCATACGGAGAAATTCGAAGTGCCCGTGCTCAACGTTAAATGCTGTTTTTTGAATATCCCTAGGGTCCATTTCTACCTGATAAAATCCACTAGCCAGGTCAAGGGTTGTAAAGTATTGACACTTCCCTAGTTTATCTAGTACGTCACTAATATTGGGAATAGGATATTTATCGTCTATGGTTTTTTCGTTTAACTTCCGAAAGTCAACTACGAGGCGCCATTTTTGCTTGCCTGAGGCATCAGCCTTCTTGGGCACTACCCAAATAGGTGAGCTCCATGCAGACTCTGATGGTCGTATGATACCCTGAGATAACATTTTCTCGATTTGATCTTTTACTTCCTGCCGATGAACGAAAGGGTACCGATAACTTTTAGTATAAACTGGTAGTTCATCAGTGGTGTTAATCCGATGTTTTATTTTATTAGTAAAAGTTAAAGGTTCGTTTTCGATATAAAATACATCTGAATAACTAGAACACAATGATATGAGATTAGCTTTTTCTTCCTCATTAAGATGGTCAGTCCGCAGTCGGGATATTACATCCTGAGCGCGTGACGAAAGTGATTTTACTGCGTCACATTCCATATTAAATACATCTGCACTAACTGAGTGGTCTAGTGAGAGTATGACGTCATTATCGGTTGGGTTATAGACTTCTAACATACCGCGGCTATTAACTACATTTGTTACGCAATCAGCTATTAAACAGTTACAAATTATTTGTTCTTGAATAAATACTTCACCATCCGAGGCATTAATTGGTAATCTAACTAGTTTGGAGCTTTTTGCAGGAATTATGTCCTCATATAAATTGACATTTCGGGAGTTATACATTTGAATCGGGTTAACCATAGATTGTGTAGTTAGAGTCCTGTCTTTCAAGTCAATTTTAGCTTCCCATTTGGTCAGCAAGTCTAGTCCAATAAGGCCGTCAAAGAAGTTGTGAAAGTTATAGACAAATAGGCGTATGTCGTCACTATCATCGAACTCTGGAAAGCAAGGTAACGTAATAGAGTAATTATTTCTAGTGGTCGCATGAACATTCGTCACTTCAAAGGGGTCAAAGTTAAGTGAAATTCCTGGATAATATTTTTCAACTGCCTTAGGGCTTAAGAAAGATTGGTTAGCGCCTGTGTCTATTAACAACTTTAAAGGCGGGTTTGCTATTTGTATGAACGGTAATTGTCTCTGAGTTTGTAAGTTAATCTCTATTTTGGCTTTTTTAATTTCTGATTTATCTGAAAATTTTGACGGTCGTTGCTACGAACATCCTCGGGGTCATTACTGCTTCCAGGTTCTACACAGTCATCATAGCCAGGGTAAGTAATCGGAGTCGCGTCATAATTAGTATAGTCAGCGTAGTCAGTATTATAGTCATAAGTCTCGTCATTGTTCTGTGAATAGTAAGTATAGTCAGGGTCGTAGTTATAGTCAAAGTTATAGTCACTGTCGTAACACTCATTCATATTCATTTCCCTAGATTTAAAATAATTACTAGGGGGTGGATTGCCCTGGACACGCCAATCATGACCACGTAGTCCGCCGGTTGGAGGGAGCGGTTTAGGGTTGAAAGATTGAACACCGCTCATAGGTCTGGGGACAAAAGAGTGACTAGGCTGATTCCTAGGTGGCAAACGGAATACATTGCTCTGAGGGTTGTAGTTGGGAGGCCTAGCACTAAACATTTGTTGAGTACGAGATGGCATACGTACCTGTGGTTGATGCTGGCTCTGCATAGGGTTCATTCTGAAACCCTGCTGCTGCGGCGCAAACCTAAACGGCTGCGGTGCCTGTGGTAGCGGCCTTTGCATAGGCGGCGCAGACCACATTGGTGCTGGTAATGGTACATGTAAAGATTTTGGAATTTGTACAGGGGTCTGATAATTGACCTTAGGGGTCGAATGTGATTTACTAACGGAATCATTTCGTTGCTGTAAGTACAAAATGTTTAATTCCTCCTGCACATATTCTAAAGCCTTTTCAATAGTTTCGGGCCGCATACATCGTATACGTGACCCTAAAGGTTCCTGTAGTCCTCTCACAAACGCCTGCATAGTAAGCTTCCTATATAAGGCGCGCTTAGCTTCGATAGTAGTGGCTAAGTTCTCATGTAAAGTAATATAAGTCATAATTGTACTAAATAACGTCTGGCAGTGGTCGTAAAATTCCTGAGGTGATTTTTGACCTTGAGTAGCCAAAGAGAGGTCATTATAAAGGGCTGTCTCGTCCCTCTGGTCAGCAAAATTATTAATGAGCGTATTTCGAATATCTAACCAATTATCAGGTATACCATTCGCATTTATAATACTAGCGGCAGGTCCCGTAATTTTATTTAAAATTCCGTTTAATAAGCATAAATTAGATAATTCACTGCCTGCTTCCGCGCTGATATAAGTTATTACAATTTGGTCACAGATTTTAATAAAACGCGTGAGAACATTTGGGTTCCCGTCAAAATCAGGTACAGGGCGCAAGGCCTTAAAAATAGTGTCAGGATCGTGCGGCATTTTAGCGCTCACTATGCTTTGCTCAAACAAACTATCGGATTCGCTACACTCACACTCGTAACTAAATAAAGTATTTAAATTTAAATTATCTACTTCAAAATCTCTATTACTATCTAACTGTCTATTCCGGCGAGACTGCCTGAGCGCAGACTCGCTGGTACCCGAATTACTGGGATGGAAAATTTTGGGAAGAATAAAAAGGACTATACGTACTAAAGGAAAGCAACACTAGAAAGAATCTGTGCAACTCACAATTTCATCTCGTTTCTCTGCGTATCGATTTCTGGATACTCTCCTCCTGGTGGCTGCAGCTCCCGTAGGTTCAGGATACTCGGTGACGTAGCTTGAAAGCCGCCCGGGCGACCCGCGATTCCCGAATCGATGTAAGAAAACGCGTCTCGCGAACCGGCCCGCGAGTATCCTACCGACTGCGCCAATTACGTAGGCTACAGCCGGAGGATTTAAAAAAAACGAAAAATAAATTTAAAGTATTTAATATAGAAAATTACAATTTAAGTAATTGCTTAAAATTAGTTAAGTACTTAATTTAGCTATGAACTAAAATAGGTGTCTCGGTTCGATGCGAGAAACCAAGTGCCGATTTTTAGGTGAAAACATGTGAAGTTGAAATGTGCTGACGCAAGGTCACGTAGGCCGCCGCACATTGTACTGTCACGTTGCGCTGACGCTGCATCATGGGCTGTTGCAGTGGTGGCCGGTAACTGGGTCGGTGTGCGAATATGACGATATAATTAGGTTCTCAATTCGATTGTATGTTTTTTTTTAACCGACTTCATCAAAAGGAGGAGGTTCTCAATTCGATTGTATGTTTTTTTTTTTTTTTTTTTTTTTTTTTTTTTTATCGTTGTTCGCGCGTATCTTCGAATTTTATGGACCGATTTCGATAATTTTTTTTTTGTTCGATTGAGTTTTCTTGCGAGATGGTCCCATTTAATTTTTTTTCAAATCGGTTCAGTAGTTTACAAGTAATCCTGAAAATACTATGATATTAAATCAACTAACTTGACAACTTTGTTATTTATGAACCGAATTAGATGATTTTTTTTGTTGGGGAAGGGATACCGTTGTGTAGTCTTTTTAACCGACTTCAAAAAAAGAAGGTAAGTTTTCAGTTTGTATGTTTCTCCGCGATTATCTCACGTTTGGCTGAGCCGATTTTTCTACCTAAATAATATACCTACACTACCTAATGCAGAAGGTACTTACACTAAAAATAAACAAATAAAAAAATTGTTTAAAAAACAAAAAACCGACTTCAAAAAACCTGCCTCTAAAAAAAGGAAGAAATAATATACAAATCATTAGATACGCATTATCATTGTTATAATAAAACACGTCAATTGAAGTCGGGTGAGGCTTTTAGAATAAAAAAAGGAAGATGTTCTCCAGCCCCACCCGACTTTAATTGACGTGTTTTATTATAACAATGATAATGCGTATCTAATGATTTGTATATTATTTCTTCCTTTTTTTAGAGGCAGGTTTTTTGAAGTCGGTTTTTTGTTTTTTTATGTAAAATTTTCAGAAGTAGGCGTTACGGCCGGTAATATACCTCGTTTCTCAGACGAGTCGCAGTGCTCCGTGACATTTGCCAGGCTCTTATATTACCTGAAAAGAAAAAAGAAAAACGTTAGTCGCTGCCAAGGCTGGTAATGTGTCGCCTAAATTATTGCGGGCCAAATAAAGAGTGACAGATAACTCTTGGTGACGACAAGACGTATCTACTGGTGCCGGAGGGTAAATTTTACTTTCTGAAAGTCTGTGCTGTGACACATAAAAATATAAAAAGTGACTCGGAATACATTATGTCAGCTTAGATTTCTTCAAAAGAAGCTAGAATTTGCTAAGTAATTTATTTATTGCAATCTTTGGTAAAATAAGTGTAAATTGTAGGATTCTTTTTTTACAAATACAAGTACAAGTGGTACTTAGATTAATGTACTGCACATTACTTTGCCTATATAGGTAATATTATTGATATATGGCAAAACTGAATAATTGTCTAAGTATAGATTAAAATCACATAGAACGGACTCTCGTAACGCAATCTTCGGCGTTTAACTCGTCGTAGATTGCTTTAAAAGAGTAGCTCTATACTTAGATATACGATTTTAATCTATAATGGCCGATACGCTTCATATTGACTCAAATACACAACTTTTCTTTACCTCCTAATTATTAACAACGTACTAATCACGCCCCTTGGTATAAAACAGACGTGCTACAGAATACATAAACAGCTCGGAATTGCGTTATTCCTGTTGTGCGCGGCTAGACAGAGCGGCGGCGTGCCGCGCGCGCTATATCGGTCGCAGCACTCGCAGCGCAGCGCGTGGTGGTAGAGGGTGTTATGTTGGAAATGAGAGAATATACCCACTGTAGAACATACTTTGTCCAAACAATAGGGAAGTTGACTAATAAATAAAATAACGAAATACTAATAAAAATCGTAAACATATTAAACTTTTAGAGTAGCTTGTATACCTCTTGGTTTTATATATTGCATATTATTTGTTTTATGACCCTTCAAAGTTGGGTGGACAAGTCCATTTAAAAAGTATAAAATTTATTCACTTCTCAAGCTTACGCGCTCACTAGACATGAAATAAAACACTTTTAACGGATACTAGCGCGGTTTTATTGAAAGTACTTTGGTAATTGGTTGGTATTTGGTTTGATTTTTGATTTTCCCGACGTTTCGGCACCTTTGCAGCTGCCGTGGTCACGGGGGACTGAAGCTACTTGTGAGCCTACCCTCAAGCGATGAATTTTTTAGAACGTTCAGAAATTAAAATTTATCAAATTTTTTATTAGTTTAAGTTTTGGTTTGGTTTTAAGTTAATTTTATATGTTAAAAAGAGAGAATCTACTGAAACTACTACCATTTCAAAAAATTGGGAGGCCCCTCCAAGAGAGAAAACTTGGAGAGGAAGGCCGACCTCCGTCTTTTATATTAATTAATTTATTTGCAAAAGGAACTAACCGTATCATTAGATCTTACAGTGTGTGTTTGGAGCTTTAGCTTGTGAACCGCGCTAGTATCCGTTAAAAGTGTTTTATTTCAAGTATAAAATTTATTAAAATAAATGATACCTTTAATTAGTCCGTAAAATGTATAGCAAATTTGTCGAAGAAACCATTTTGATAAACACAATATTTAACATAGCTGCTGAACAAATTTCCTATGCGTTGCATACAAACTTGCAAGGCGTGACGTCATAACGTGCAAGCCATTAGTATGGAGCGTTTTTGATCGAGTCCATTTGTGTGCATTTCACACTGTGATATCTCGGGCAGTTTTCATGCTAGCGAATTAATTATTTTACCAATGTTTCTTTTTTTGAGAGGTAATTTATGTAACATAAAATAAAAAAATAGTCAACATCCCTATTAGTAAGTTTACATTAATAACACGAGTAAATGTTCGTATTAGCAACGCAAAACAGAATTATTGAGAGGATAAAGCCGTAACAAGACGCATGTTCTTAAAGTCTAATTTAATAGGTACTTATAATGTTTACAGCTTATCGACTATTGCATACCGAGATTCGTAAGCCCATCAAAGACTTGCTTTCGGCCGATTCTGGCACTTATTTATAGGTACTGCTACAAGGTAGACTGTGCGACGACGTCGAGACGGCGGCCTTCTATATCGGTCTCGTGTGTGAAAAATGTGAGTTATTATATTAATGAATCTTTTTATTTTAAAGTAAACCATGCAAAGTAAAATAAGCTGCTTAATTGTCCACGTGTGGCGTGTTGGCCCTGATGCATCATTATTCAATTAATCCAAATTACTGCACTTCTCCTTTTCATTAACATTATTCTTGTATTTCTTTTCAATTCCATGAAAAATATGGATATGATTGAAGATTACTTGCGCTTGAAACTTTAAATGCCGTTTTCGCATAATTATTTTCTTTAAAAAGAAAATAAGAATTTTAGTCAGAACTCTACCGATTCAGTTATCGACGCAACTCAAGTACCCACACATCCACCATCGACAGTTGTAATTATTTTGAGAACTTTAGCACATGCCGCGCTGAAACTTCGCGCGTTATTAAGCCCAGAGACTGCGCATTGTTCAGTGCAAGCGAGGTAGCATTAAAGTCAGAATTTATTTATTTACTGATAAAATAAATGTCAATCCATTAGGATAATACAACGTGTTACAAAATAGCCCCTTATGCCGAATATGGTGGATAGGGACCATCAAATTGAACAACTTTTACTATGGTACAAACTCTGAAATCGCGAAAAAAATTAGCTGTTTCATACATTTTGATATTTTCGTTATAAATTTTTGTATGAAACAGCAGATTTTTTTCGAGAAATCAGAGTTGGTCGCATAGTAAAAGTTGTTCAGTTTGATGGTCCCTATCTACCGTATTCAGAATTAGCGGCTATTTTGTTACACGTTGTATAATTAAATGTCGGTAAACATACAACAATGTACGTACATGCTATTAGCAAATCTACACATTCTGTGACATGCTAACACAGTAAGAAAGAGCCAAGAGGTATTTGAGACTGTTATGCACGGTGTACCTATTAGTGAGATTTTTAATAAGTTAACACTTGCTAAATTTCAACAGAGTGAATTTGAAACGCATAAAACAATAGCTGAAGTTAATGAGGTATTTTAATAATGAATTTCAATTGAACAGTCATGGGTATAACTTTATAATTTACTTCCCATTAAAAGGTCTGATTTATACCTCGGATATTCACAAAATGGTCACATTTCACAATTGAAAATGCATACAACGTTAACCCATAAATTCACACCACCAGCATATCTCGTGACATAATGCCCCTTAAATGCAATCCAACAATAAAACACAATGCAGTTTATTTATTAATATTACATAAACGCTTTCGGCGGGTGTATGAATTCTGTCGAACTCGCCGGAATCTATACATAAAGGCGTGCTAAAGATGTTATCGTCTTTTTACATATTGTGGCGAGCGGACACCGCGCGGCGCCGACTCATTTGGCACAGGTCGGCTCTTCTGAAGATCGAAACTTGCAAAAAATCGACGAAGCGATACGATTGCACGCGAATTTATAAGGCGACTGCCAACGGAAAGAATAACAACAGGTTTCGAACACGACACAATGCGGCGCCCGGTAGCGTTCACATTTATTCGTCACAATTTATTGATGTCTAGTAGCAAATCCAATTTAGCAACCGCTGATTTATCAGTGCAGCATCGATTCATTTGACCAAATGGAAGCGATTTAAGCGGAGCGACAGCTGCCCGCGCCCCGTCGCGTGTAACAAGAGCTCGGTTCGTTAGAGCCGCAGATTTTAAAATAAAACTCTCCGTGGTATGTACGAACAAAAAGAAAACCCTTCTACGGACGGAGCAGGCGCTTGACCTGCCCGAACGCGAAGCCAACGCGAGGCTACGCCAAATCCTTCTTTACGTAATTGCAATAGGAATTAATTCTGCTCAACTTTCGCAATGTATTTGTGCCGTTTCCTCGCAACGTGGAGTGCAGTGACGTTTTATTTCAATTGTCTCTGCGGGTGGATTGGCCTATTTCGTGAGTGCATTCGCGAACAATTTTCGCCAATCAAATGTAGAGCATTTTTTGAATAACATATAATTCCGCCAAGCATAGAAGGTATATTATAGCATATTGAACGATGCAGGAGATTCAGCGTTACTCGTAATAGAATTGAGGCTTTGGTAAAACGAGTCTGCTTGATTTATGGATGCTACGAGGTTGTAAGCGTAAAAGGGTTGCCGCTCGAACCTGATACGTGTGTACATACTAATTAATTTTTCATGGCTTCCCATGAATGTACGGCCATGATTGTGGATTTCGATGGTTCTTTACGTATTCATGGCGGGTACAGAAATGATTTGATATTAAATTATCGTTTACATACTTGAAAATGAAAAGGTAATTAAATATGTATACAGTGTCCGATATCTTTAGTAAGAGTCTATCAAAGTCGTGTGGTTGTAAAACTTGACGGATTCCGCGAAGCTCCTTTGTAAGTTATTGAAGTGGTTGATCTCGAGTCGAGTGTATCGCAACCCGCAGGCTTAATCAGAGCTAATCGCGTTACAAAGGCAGCCCCGATTGAGATCAATTGCTCTGAGAGTTGGTGTTAGGTTGCTTTTCTGCCCTCATTGTAAACTTATACTTAGGTCCAGATGAAAAAAACGCACATGATTATTTGAGAAACTCCGTTTATTAGCCTTTGACGCATAATATTTTTTTAGATAATTATTGGAAGACTAGTAATTCTACCGACATTTATTAAATCACCGCATCGCAATTAAAAAAGTTCTGGCAAACGCTAATAAAACAAATGCCCCAAATCCCAACGGTTTTTAACCTGTCGTTTAAATAACATTCCATAATATGGAACAAACATTCCTTACCCGAAATCACGTACAACGTAGTTGGTATTCCGAAGCCGTCCCTCTTTTTTAAGGCGAAAACTGCACGTCTGCAGCTCACACTGACTCGCTATTCATTTTGTTGCTGGTAAACGAAATAAATACCTATTATTATACTACACACATACAAGCATAATAATTTTACTTAAAAATGGTATAAAGGTTTATTTTCAATTTATATAAAAACTAGCGGCCGCCCGCGACTTCGTCTGCGTTGAAAGTTTTTTTTTGCTATCCCACGGGTACAGTACTTTTTTTCTGGACTAAAAGTATACCTATGTCCTTCTCTGTACCACTGAGAACGGGTGTGCAAAATTTCATGATGATCAGTTCAGTGAAAGCGTAACCAAACAAACGGACTTTAGCATTAACAATATTTTAATAATATTAATAAGTAAGGATTATAGAGTATTCGTGACCAAAAATTTATTATCTCGAGCTCCTCCGTGCTTAGCCGTTGGTCCCGGCTGCATTTGCAGTCGTCAACACCCACCAATCCGCATTGGGCCCGCGTGGTGGGTTATGGCCCATCCTCCTTACCACCCATAAGGAAGGCCTGTGCCCCAGCAGCGGGGACATCAAAAATGGCTGATGGACAAGAAAAGTAGCAATGTATGAAACCGGTCGCTAAATAGTTTCTATTTAGATAATCAGCCAGCCTGTGTGCAAAATTTCATGATGATCAGTTCAGTAGTTAAGACGTGAAGGCGTAACAAACAAACCAACGGACTTTAGCATTTACAATTTTTTTATAATATTAATAAGCAAGGATTATAGAGTACTGTACCCTTAGCACGAACAAAATTTCGATAGCAAAAAAAATAACGCGCGTAAAATCATTCGATAGTGCAATTTTGTATTGGAAATTTGTACAGCGCCATCTACCGCCGAATAACGAAATTAAAATTTCCATAGATAATTCTCTATCGAGTAATTTTCGCGCGTTTTTTTTCTCGATAGCTGTTCGTGCTAAGGGTACTGATTGACTTAGTATTAGATACTGTTTGTCGATTCGCCATCAAACGACCTTAAAGTAATTATAAAAAAAATTAATTAATTAAAAGCAAAGGAATTCAAATTAGCGGTTTGAATAATCACAAAACAGTTGACGTAATCACATATTAATAAATACCTACACAAAATAGTTTTTTCTTGACAATAAAGTTTAGGTGAGATTATCTACGCAAATTCATAATGCAATAAACGGTAATGAGCGATATCGATTAAGATCGTGTCAAAGATAACATCGATGCGGAGATAATCGAATGAGATAACTCAAATAATTGTATAATCGAGTGGACTTGGAGCCAGTCTGACCTGATTTCATGTGCAGATTTGTTTTTCTTTAGTCCACTAACTTGATTGACGCGCTTGGATAAAATATTAAGTTGTACCTAGGTACTTACTTAGTTCCATGATTCCATTAATTGAAATGATATCAATTTTAAAAGTGTATCATGTTTCTTTATACGTCTAATACGGAGTCGTTGTGAAAAATAAGTAGGTACCTAGTAAAAGTAAGAATCAATAACTTATTACTGTTTTGATTTCAAATAGAATGATAGACCGTTTTAATTTAATTATTGTATAATTTAAGAATGTTTTAAAAAAGTAATGAATTCACAGAAAAACTCTGAGAAGATACAATAGGGCGTATCCATATGGATAAACGCCCAAAATAAATAAAGAAAAAAAAACAGCAATACTCGTAACGGTCAACTCGACAGCTAACTAATGCATATTAATAAAATCAACGAAACAACCAATCCGAACGGTATGAAAACTAAAATAGTAATGAAAAATCCTTTTTTTTTATGGATTGCACTAACAAACAAGTCTTCTGTTTGTTCCGGAATTCAAAACACAGCCTGATTTGAACGGGTACGCGAAAATGGACTCACTTCCTTTTCAATTAAGGTTTTTTATTATGTTACGTTAAGGGTAAACATTTGCACGTGACGTAGGCACATAACGTAGTATCCCAAGATTTTATCTTTTTTTTACACAATATATTAATTGCTTTGATCTTTGTATTTCAGTTGCTGGATGATTCCATAGAATATCTACAGATATAGGCTATATCTGTAGATACTCTAAAAATTAAAATAACTAACTCTCTCTTGGAGGAAACTTAAGCCTAACTGGATCTTTCAAGTTTGAAGGAGATATTGTTAAATGTACAATACATTTTCTTCAGTGATATAAATTAATGATTTATCGAACAATTAAGAAGACTGATTAATACAAAAACCGTACTGTACTCAATCCAACAATGATCTTCACAGTTTACAATTCAGTAGCTCCGTTGAATATTCACTCAATAGATCAATCAAAGCAACAGTTTTATTGTTAGAGCCTTAAGCTTGGTTGGAATCAGCCCTATCTCACTAGGGTACCATGGCTGCGACACCAGCGGGTGATTAAATTGCCACCTCCAAATTGATTGCGCATAAGCGCAGGTATAGGTACAATGTAATGATTGGTAGAATATTTTTACCCCATTTAGGGGTAACTTTTGAGATTTACCCCAGAATGCAAAAAAGAGAAACAACCACTTTATGGAAAATCCGAGTATAAGGGTTCATTTATATAGTCTGTATACAAATGACATTTTGGTATTTTGGTTGACAACGTCTGGCAACCCTGGAACCTGCAGAGGAGAAAGTCATTTTCGAGATACCCTTTTTTCAAGTCCTATTGCGGCGGCTGGGTGAAAGTGAGAAATAAAATCAAAACGTCATTGCACGCAGAGGCGCGTTCCAAACCTACACTCCGAGTGCAACCTAACCACAACCGAACGCTCTAACGGCGTTCCAAACATTTGAGCGTGACGTTCGGTTGACACAACCGTGTCGTTCCAAACGTCAGAGCGTTGCAACCAAACAACCATCAAAAATGATGATTGTAAAACGCTCTGACGTTTGTCTATAGAAAAATGTCAATGTCATTTGACATTATTTTGTATTTTTGATGTTTTTATGTCTAATTTTTAAAATAATCATGGTAGATCCTCAAGAAACGGATTTTATTTGATTTAGTATAAAGAAAAGTTTAAATTATTCGTATTCCAAATGGAAAATGAAGAATTTGTATTGACATTGACATTTAAAGTTCTTGGTCGTTCCAAACCTTAGAGCGAGTTAAAAAACAACCAAACAACCGACGCTCGAACGTTCTGAACGCAACCCAGTGCTGCAAAATGTAGGAAAAATATGAACAATTGAAAAATCAATATGGCGGACGTGGTGGCGGCCATTTTGTAAATTTTATAATTTTTTTAATATATTATGGGTATTTTGAGGCAGTTTACGACACTTGGGAATGTTGTCATGTACTGACAAATAAAGCAACAGCCTTGTAAAAAAAAATACTCATTTTCAGGGGCTCTACCATGTAACTAGTATATTGATATGAAAATTCATGTAAATCTTAACACTTAAAGTCCCTATTTTTGTGGCTTTTTTGGTTGATTTGTTTGTTTTTTGAAACGAAGCAACGAAAACCATAAAAAACTAAAAATGTCAACATTTTCATGAACTTGATATCAATGTTCTTACGCGGCAGCGGGGCTGCTGAACTGAGGTACCCTCTCCTTCTGTTGTATACATTTTGTTAGTAGCGCGACTGGTTGCGCCGCCACTAGTGCCCTAGTGAAATAAGGCCCTTGAGCCTGGAATCGAACAGATGGTGGAAATCGATTAGTAATTAGGCTCGCATCGCACCGGCCCGCCCCCTCTCGGTCATTCATTACGGCCGCTTTGACGAGTACCGATTCACTTTGGCTTTTATTAAAACAATTCTGATGAAAGTAATTTCAAGTTGGGGTCGATATTCATTAATCAAATTAACCGCCTCTGTGGTCAAGTGGTTCGCCTACACGTGTAAGACGCAGGAGTCCCGGATTCAAATTCCAGAAGGGGGGTGCATTTGTATTCGATTTGGTTGGTAGCTATCACCACACTTACCTAAGTCTGACGCCATAACAACAGTTAAAAAAATGTGCTCCGACAGTTAGAGGTAAGATAGCCAGTTCCTCAGTGGTGAGGATTCCGGGTGTAGTGCGCTTACTTCTTATGTGAGGTGAAAGCCAAGCATTATCCTGTTATGGATAAAAAAATGAAGATGAATTAAACAAGACAGCGATTTTTATTAACAAAATAGTAATTGTGACTCAATGATATTAAATGTATCATTGTTGTTGTGACTAAGTTTTTTTCTCTTTCTGTAATTGTTTAGGTATCTGCATTTGCGTTGTGTAATATAAATCATAGTTGTATAACGGGAAGTGGCGAATTTGTTGCACAGAATCTTGTCCGATGCTCATCACAAAGCGGGTCTCACACGGTATATACGTAGTATCTACGACGCGCGACATGTATGTAGGTATATCATAGTAAAAGCCTTAATAAAAACCGAGGGGCTTTTAAAAAACGCCATGGAAAAAAAAGTCTTTAACGGATCGTACCCGGTGATTTGCAGATTACCTAGTTAATTCGCTTCACATATTAACATATTATGTAGGATTCAGCGGTAACATAATCTACCTAATAGAGTTCTTTCCAGCTTTCACATCAACAGTATATGATATCCACTAACGCCTTTTCCCGCTATTTCAATTTCCACATCATTTTATTAATAGAAAGCTATACTTATATTCCATTTAAGTGTAAATAAATATTTTAACGAGTATTTAAAATAAACTATAATTTTATTTTTGCCTTTTTCAATTTCTGATTTTGTGTTCTACCATTTGTGCCATAAAGCTCTCTTTGTTAGATTTTTTCAAAGTTGATAATGATAACACGATGATTCATGAATTTGACTAAGCAATTCTACTTGAGAACCTAGGGAATGTAGATATTATTAACGCCATACAATTCAACTGAAATTTTTCTTTGGCGATGTCACATAAATATACGTATCATGCGCCGACGACGACGTGTAAAAATGGCGCGCGCGTCAATTCCCGACCATTACATATATGAGCAGTCGTTAAACATCGATAAAACGGACATCGTACATCAAACATTTAATAAAACTCCATATTGCTGTCTTTAAACCAGAGGGCCTATTAGGAAAATAACGTACGCAATTGCGTAACGCAGTCACTTGGTGACGATAATCGTCCGCAGTTCGTCGGTTGTGGCTAATAAACACATTTTCAATAAATTTGGCTATCGTAGCCTAAAGACTGAACGAATGATGTCGGATACGCTAGAGAAAAACTGTCAAGCTAACGCAATCACTTTGCAATATCGCATACGCAAGTGCTTTGTAATAGGAAACAATCATAACGAAGCACGGACGCAGCTGCGTGTATCGCATTAAACTTTTCGTAATAGACCCCCAGTTTTTATCAACCTGGTTCAAGCTGCAGTTATGAAAGTTTGATGAAGTTTTTTACTGATTTAATAATAAATTATTGTGATCGTATTTTGTATTTTATTGATGCAGCTTTTTTAATAAAATCATCCTATAGGGATTCCGCGCCTCAACGGAAATATGTAATCCTATGGAAAATATGGAAATACAATATTTTTCAGGCTTTTTCGTTCTGGTAGGCTTTAGATCGAGATATAAATACTTTTTTTAGTACGCTGAACTTGCACTCAAACGTGCAATAGAAGACAATCACTGTAGAAGTTACCACTGATAGAGTCCATTTAATTTTCAAATCTTTTTTAGCAAAAGCATCAAGGAAAAAGTTCCCGGGTATGAATGCTCAGTTTCAGCGAAAAAATTAGAATACAGCTATTAAAAAGGTATCAGAAGCCTTTTAACAAAAATCATAGAATATTTAACCTTTTATGCAGACGGTTGCCTTTCAATAGAATTCGAGCTTTTACCTGAAAAGAGAAAAACAAAATATAATATTTGATTGAATCAGGCGTCACTTGGCGGAAGTCCCAAACTATTTTGAAAAAAGAAATATAATATATATATATTTCGGTGTTGGTTTACGCACGATCTAACTCCTGAGGATGCTCCGGGTTGAGGCGAAACACGTGTAGAATAGCCTAATTGGTGAAGGTGCAAGGTGTGTTGCTGTCTTGCTAAATGCAGGTATTGTGCACTTATATTTTGTGGTGTGCAATTGTGCATGAGCATATTTTTGCGGGCGGGCGGGCGGTGCGTCTTGCATATTTTGTATGCGGAAGTAAGCTACATATATATTTCTTTTTTTTTAATATAATAATTAACAAAGTCGGAAATCGTTAACATTGAAATTCAAAAATATTGCACAAAACTGTTTGACGCCATCATCAATTTGAGCTTCTTTTTAACGCTCAAATGCGAGGTCTACAGCAGAGCTCACTGGGATAGTCTTTCTAGGGAATGTGAATTCAGTTTACGAAAACTTTCAAAATGGCGCAGATAATCATAATATGAATGTTGAAAACGTAAAAAACAACATAGGTATTTCAACCAAAGTGTTAAAAATGTCACAAACGAATTTTAATTAAAACTATTGACTACCGCTCTGAGACACAGCCTATTTGAACAACTCTGTTCGTGATGAATCAACTATTCAGTGAATTTACACTGCTGTATCAAATAGCCATACGATCATTGTCGGTACGTGTTCTCAGTTATTATTTTGTGCTTTATTTCACTAGATATAAAGGCCAAGTAAGTTTAACCACCACGAGTGACACCATTTTCTGTGTGTGACTTCATTTGGACGTCGATTCTACTAACGTTAACATGATAATCGTGTCTCAATGGCGTTTAAATGGTATTGCTTTTCGACACAGTGCAGTTCTTGCCCTAAAACACAAAATAACTAATTTAATAAGTATGTGCGGAAAGAGAACCGTCATGGGATGACAGTGATGATCTTGATTACCGTTTTTGTCATGTTGACGGCACTGTTACGTCATTAAAGTGCGACTGAACTATCTTGATATCTATATATTAAGTCGAGATAGTCGCACTATTATGACAAAACATAACAGTACCGCCAACATGACAAAACCGGTAATCAAGCACAAATCTCATCATGACGGTTCTCTCCTTTACATACCAATAAATAAATGAAATCTATTTGTTATTTTGTGTTTTAAAATCAACAAACTATGTTAATAAGCAATATTATTGAAACACCATTCAGACACGATTCTAAGTTAAACATCAGAATTCAGGCCTCTTGGTTTTGTTTTGTTGCTGCTCTTGACGCCGGCAAATACGAATATTGATCGTTGGCGCTCTCTGAACTTTATACTTTCGATGAAAGTTTATCCATTATTCAACGTACATTTGATCTTTTCTGTGGTGTTGGTACTGTGCTCGCACTATCTACTCTTTGGATGAAATTATTTCTTAGTTTCGTAAGCGAATGACCACATTATAATGCATACCCTATTCCTACAGATAAATGTTTGATATTTCATTATTGTCTACTTAATACTTATCTGGTAGTTATAGAAATTAGTTACCGGAAATTTATACTGTCTAACTACTAGTAAATAAATAACGCAATCACAAAAGGATACAGATATTTCCAATACGCGAAAATAATTAAAGCAATCTGCAATACTAATAAAATTACTTAATTCTTTATTAAAATCGATATAACATGCACGGATATGTATAAATATGAATAAAGTACGTACAAATGTTTTCCTTTTTATGAAAAAATAAGCTACTTGTGTCCCTAAACACTTATACAATTTTCCTCAATACATTTTGTAGTTTCCTTTTCCTTCAACATGTTGTCACTAAGTATAGTTTCGCTTATTTCTTTTGAGTCCTTCAGATCAATAAGTGCCATTTCAGATACCATTAACTTTTCCGTCACAGGAAGTGCTCCTTGAAAGGTTACGATAATTTTCCGAGAGCAAAATGAGGATGATTTTTCTCTCGTTCAAGTGATACGTTCCTACTTGTCGTTTGGGATTTTCCGAAGTTATTATTGATTATGATTGTCGCCATATAATCATTCTGATTTCTGGCGAGAATCCTTTATTAGAAAACACTTTTGCTTATATAGAGATACGAGATTTTTATCAGTTTGGTTTTTGTTCTTTGGACTAATTTTCAAGAAATTATGAAACTTCGAATTAGAAATATACCTATATGTAAGTACCTACTAGATACAAGAAGATAGATTTTGAAAATATTATGAATATTTTCCCTTCGGACACTAGGCTCCCATGACTTCGCTCCCATGGGATTCACATATAATTTTTTAGCCTCTTGACGTCCATGGGATCCTGGTAACACCTGGTCACATCAAACTAAATATAGAGATCAAGTCACACGACCAGCGACCGATATGTCATACGTGATGCAAGAATCAAGAATGTGCCAAGAAACTATGCATTAGTTAGAGTCAGTCAACATAAAATTTAAATGATGAGGCCATGCAATTTATATATTGTGTGATGTTGAGTACCGTAACACAAAATATTATTTGCATGGAACAAACTGCCGATTGTAGAGTAACCTATATGCAGATGGTCGCGCAATATCTATTAATATTTCAAGGAAACTTATTTATAATGGTTTATGTTTTTAACGTCGCTCGTTAATATTTATTAGCTGACTGTAGATACAAACGCTAATAAAAAAAACTCAACAAATACAACATCAATTTGCAACAGAAAGATCTAAAATGGCACTCTTGACACAATATGTCGAGTAACAAAATAATGATAATCGTAAATAAATATTTACGATCATCATTATTTTGTTACTCATTATTAATTTCAATAGTTAATGACTTTCTCACAGTTATAAGTTTTGTTTTTATTCACTTCTCAAGCTTACGCGCTCACTAGACATGAAATAAAACACTTTTAACGGATACTAGCGCGGTTTTATTGAAAGTACTTTGGTAATTAGTTGGTATTTGGTTTGATTATTGATTTTCCCGACGTTCATCGCTTGAGGGTAGGCTCACAAGTAGCTTCAGTCCCCCGTGACCACGGCAGCTGCAAAGGTGCCGAAACGTCGGGAAAATCAAAAATCAAACCAAATACCAACTAATTACCAAAGTACTTTCAATAAAACCGCGCTAGTATCCGTTAAAAGTGTTTTATTTCATTTTGTTTTTATCTTTAATTTTAACAGTGTCTCATAATAAGTTCTTATTTAAAAAGTCACTTTACTATATTGTGATTTAGTACACGTGATCTCCATTCACTGAATTATGTTTACACATGCAGCAAACCCACGCACTACGCGAATAGCCTGAAACAGTATGTTTCGTTCGACTGAAAGTGTTCTTTAAGTAGGTCAGTAGTGTGGCTACGAGCACATTAGTCAACCTTTAAAGAAAAGTACCTATTATAGTCGCTACATATAATTGTCATTTAAAAACAAACCGAGACCTTGTTGGGTAAATAAATAGTCGTGCCCGTGCTCAATATAATTGTAACCGCTTTTAATAATCCTAGAAGCAACAAAAGCGTAATTTTATAGATAATATACAAAATGGTAAATTAACAATGGACGCGCCGGGTTCGATCGTTCTAATTCTAATAAGGTATCTACCTAACAATCAATTTTTCCAATTCATTGTAGCTTGTAGCTAATAGGTATTCGAATTCACTTGTTTGGCCTAATCAATATATAATATATATAACAATAAAAATCGTTACCTACCGTTTCAGTTTCGTTTACAGAAAATACTCGCTTTAGGTTTGTTAAAATTGTTGAATACTGTGCCTAAGAAGTCTAGGATTACAATCTGGGACAATTTAAGGGAAAATTATGAAGCTAAACCAAAGATTTTTAAGTAAATATAACCTAAACGACAACGTAACGTTTATGGTTTTATCGTTCAGAATTACAGCGTTGCTTACGTATAAGGCGCAAACACTTCGGAATTTTTCATAACGGCCCGAAGCAATCATACAGCACCAAAGGAAATAGATTTCATACGGTGCGAACTCCATCCCCTTCATTTCAATAAGTAATATTTCATTATCTGTATGAAATAACCTTCGCGAAATTCTTGAAGGGAAAATAAAAAGAACCCTCGAAATCTATTGAAAGAGTTGAATGAATATTATATGCTTAAGTCTTTGATTAACTTCTCTGCCATATAATATTCGTGATTTCGATTTTTTTAGGGATTTGGTATTGATTTGTCTGGGACATTGCACACAATCATTTGACATTATTATACATTGGTACATACCTACTTAAAATCCTACTAATATATATATATATATATATATATATTATATATAATACTATAAATGTGGAAGTTTGTGGGTTTGGATGTTTGTTCCTCAATCACGCAAAAACTACTGAACGGATTTGGTTGAAATTTGGCACACAGATAGTAGATAGCCTAAATTAAAACATAAAATACTTTTTATCCCGATATTCCCACGGGAACGGGAACCTCGCGGGTGAAACCACGTGCGGCGCATAGAATCAAAATGTAGGTAGGTCTTCTATTTAATATCCATCTCAGATTATTATCTTCAATATGAAGTGCGCATACCTACATATCAATGAATTATGTACAATGTTTATTAATAGCGTACGACAGTTTAATACTGCAATAACATCGTAATTAACCGCATTTATGTACCGTCAGGAAAACGACTCTACGTTTCGTTTGTTATGCTGGAGAACACGCTATGGTTCGGAATCATGGAATTTTCTAACTTACATAGTTGCTGTGGATAAAGTACAAGCGGCCGCCCGCGGTTTCACCCACGTGGTTCCCGTTCCCGTGGGAATATCGGGATGAAAAGTATTCTATGTTTTAATCCAGGCTATATCTATCAGTGTACCAAATTTCAACCAAATCCGTCCAGTAGTTTTTGCGTGATTGAGGAACAAACATCCATTATATATAATAGGATGAATTAAAGTCTATAGGTAAGACTGTGCCATCCAGTTCAGTAATTCGTGTAGTTACATACTTTTAGTCAACACCTCCCAAAAGTTCTACACAAGAGAATTGCATGTACATTATGGGAGATTATAATGTTCTTTTCAACATCAAATTAATGGCACTATAATATTTCCACAAAATACTAACCTCCATAAGAAGTATCAGCTTAGACTTTATTTCATTTGCTAAAGCAACTGTGTACTACCATACTTCGATATTTAATATCTAGGCACTTTTAAATTTCAAATCCTTATTTTAAACTGGGAAAATCTTATTGAATTCGACTATAAGACGATAGGCAGAAGCTCTTTGCATGAGAATAGGACATGAAGACGTATCTTACGTACGTCTTTCACTGAAAATTATGTGTACACTATGTAAAGTCTACTTTATTTCTCGATAGTAATCTCAATCGATATTTATTTCAGCAAATACCAATAGCTTTGCTAACGTAATTTAATTATGTCGCCAAGCAGTAAATGCAATGTATGGAACGTTTCCATAAGTATGTAGATAGTTAACAAAACATGTGTTTTATTTAATTATCTACGTCTAAACATAAAACACTATTATAATATAATTCAAATCGCATAATTTTGCTGTGAACTCAATAACTAAGATTATACATCAATGAGAACTTCACATATTACAAACAAAATAGTGTACAATTAATTAATTTCAGAGAAGAAAAAAACTCATCACGCGATTAAAATTTCAATTAATTTTCATCATTCAATAGTGTGAATTTTGTTATAAAGTTTTAATAGCATCTTCAAACTTGAATAAATTAATACTTAAAACCATTATTCTATTTCGATGGTCGTAAAACAGTAAAACTCCAAATTAGACACTACACTGCGTCTGAGAATTTATTAATTTATTGATTGATTCAGCCCAATTAATTTCAAGTAGCTGCCAATATGATTTGGCTCTAAAAGTCTTGCCACTGTTATTTTTAATTTCCAAAATGATAACGAGTTATAACTTCTCTATTAAAGTATGAAGTTAATTGCTCACAATAATTACAGTCGATTATAACATTAGAGTCTAGATCATAATAGTACATTATGAGACAAGTTAGCTTAGGTTGCTCATTGCACACAAGGCTGTGGGTTGCAGCCCGAGCCGCAGGCGAGGGCGTAACTCAGCCGAGTGTGCAATAAGCAAGAGCTCACGAGTTTTATACGACGTTTTTCAATACATTTGCGAGGAAAAAACAAAGTAATTTATCACACAGCAACAAATATGGCAAAAACAAAATATGATAATTATAGGAAAAGGCGCGCATGTTTTTTTTGTTTATTTTTCACACGCCCAACGCAAGAATATTTTGCGAACAAAGGGGTGAGGAGCATACAGCCTACTACTAATACTTCAAAATTATAATTTTAAGTGACAAAATGCAAATATGTTAATATTTTTTAACAAAATATTGTGAATTATGAATAATTTGATAATAATTATATATTTAAATGACTTAATTAAGGACTTACACATTTATTTATTCCAAAAATGTATATGAATTTTCAGCAGCATAAAACCTCTTCGTTGTCAAAAAAAATAACTGTATTACCCGGCTAAATTGGGAATGCTCTGTTTACTCGCATAGAACTTGCAGTAAGGTACTAATTTAACTTTGTAGGGTTAATTCTATTACAAACTAGTGTTTTATATATTATTGCACGCGTTTGTTATAGCTCGGTTTATGGCCCTAAAAGCGATGTATTAGGGCTCACTTTACGAGCAAGTGTGTTGAAAACATTATTACTACTAAAATATTCATCGAACTGTATGTGTATCAATTTAATTATAAAATATGCAATATGCAATAAAGGTTTTTTGTTTTGAATTTCGCCCGTATGTAATAAAGTGGAATTAAATCAATAACTTAAATATTAGGTCTTTACCTATGAAATTGCCGATATCTTGTCACATACAGAAAAAATAATAATTTCTATGATTTAAAATATTTAACAATATCTTGATATTATATCGAATGATGAGCATGATAGTCAACTATCATATCAGTAAAAATAAAGTCCTTATTTTAGCTTTCATAGCATTAAAAAAAGTGACTCTTTTTTTGTGAGAAAGAAGGGTGACCGGAGGGGTTGTTACTTAGTTAAAACTTATTTTTTTCGCTTATCGTGAAAGGGATAAGTTTCAAACATTAGTATATAAAAGTTTCGTTACATGAGTGTTGTGAAATGCTAGTATGAAAAATGCACCTTTGAAAATTCTCTTACAAATCGGCAATTTCATGACGGTTGAAGCCATACCACCATTACCATATACTTCCAATATCATTGAGTCAGATTCCCTCATCAACTAGAAAGAGCTGATGACCTTCAAACAGCTGAACAGATTTTCATGGAATATGGCTAAGAAAACTCAGGATAAAATTATCTATGACACAAAAAAAATCAGTTAATCCGTTTAGGAGCTACGATACCACAGACAGATATATATACATATACAACACCCCTCAGTTTTTGCGTCGGGGGTTAAAAATGAAAAGTTCCTTCACTACTACAATGGTGTGACTGCTATCAAAAGCAACCTATTCAAATTGTGCACATTGTCCGAGACACAAAAGCGCATCTTCTAAATCAGATAAATTTTTCAATCACCCTTATCCTTTTAATAATAGAGGTGGGCTTCACAAAGCAACCGCTTCAACTAACATGCTGTCGACTGTACAAAGTTTCCTCGTATAATGTTTTATATGTTTTATATTATATGATTATGTTTACGATTTAGTCTAAGACAGTGGGTCGTCCCGTGTTATGAATATTCAAACAGCAAATGGTCTCAGAATTGATTGATAACATCCTGTGCCTGTTTTTATACTCGCGTATCAATTGAGCTAACACTTCACAGAACGTGTTATTAGTTTTTGTTTTTTTTACATTATTAACTCGTGCAATGGTTTGTTCGCCTACAGCTACTAGTCTTGTGTGTGACATTCTATATAAGTACTTTGATTGACTTACTTTTAGTCAATCTTTGACTTTCCTAGTAGTTTATAATAATAAATAAGAAATATAAATGCTAGGACAATTTCACACAGCGCCATCTAGCCCCAAACTAAACAAAGCTTGTATTATATATTTTTTTTATTCATTCATAACATGTAAGTTAACAGAGACAATATACTTACTTTTAAATATTACCTAATAAACATAGAAACACCCAGACCCGTCACAGTTTAAATTTCATAATTTCGATTTCTGCCCGGCCGAGAATCAAACCCGGGACCGCTTGCGTGGCACTGGCAAGTTGACCACTGCACCACTCAGGTCGTCGAATAATTAGGGCAAAAACAACTCAACTCACATTTGTTTAGCGTATTTAGAATTGTAAAATGTATTTACTCATGCATTTTCCTTTTATTTGCCTAAATCTACGGAAAAGTACTTTCAAATTTATGTCACTGTAAAAAGAAAGTAGGTCGGCACATTTCTAAAAGCCTATTTCTGTTCAAGAATCGTTGTTCTACTGTGAGATACTACTTAAGCCTTTTGTGAAGCTCTTCGCAACAACGTGAAAGCCTAAAACATGACAAGCTAATACCGATAATAACTTCTGTACATAACTGACGTGCTTGTTATATTCTAAAGCCTATAGGTACTTTACAGAATTTTTAAGAATCTTCACGGTGAGACGACGTTTCTTAAGCAGTGAAATCTAATGCTATGATCACATAGAATATCATTTAACTAATACTAATTTTATTATAATACTTTCTCATTTAGCTCTAAAAGGTGTTTTTATGAATTGTAAAGTTGTAAATTGAATCTTTTACCAATTAAATGTCTTGTTAAAATAATTTGAGAAACTAATACAAAATTGGTCTTATTATTATTTATTAACTTAATTTCATAGGTAATTCACTAAGTTTCTGATCAACTTGTGCGACATAAAAATTAGAATTAGGAACCACGAAAAAAAAGTGCGTATTCTTTTTTTACGACTGTACTAAACATTAACTGCCGTACAAATAAATTAAGAATAAGTTTATACCTAGTTTAACCAAAAATATTGCTTAGCACTATTACTACTTACGATTGACATCTCAAAGCGTCATATTTCTAAACAAACTTTTTGGTTGATAACACAACAAGTATAACACTTTAATAAAGCTCTACGAGTACCTACTTAGGTATAATTGGTATAAATAACGTAAATATAGATACAGATATAGAATTAGATACGTTGTTATCAACATAAAAATTAGAATTTGGAACCACGAAAAAAGAGTGCCAATAAATTTTAGAGAGTAAATTATTTGTCACCAATGATTTGCAATCTACTGTTAGTCGCCCGTTTAGTTATTTTGTCGCCCAAAAAATAAACTGCTGCCCGGATTAGTACCTAATTAAGTATCCCATGAACAGTCGCCTCTAATTATTTCCAGTCACCCAATTAAATAATTCCCGTAGTTTTAAACATAAGTATTTACATAAAAAAACGTTCCCTCTTTCCTCGTTAATATGTGCTAATTTCGATAAGTTCGGTGCCTAAGTTCAAAGTTTGATTGTAGCATGTCATTTATGCGAAGTGCCCATCAGAGAGACATCGCTCGGTGTCCGTGCTAATTGCCAATCAAGGGCGCGTGAGCGTGGGCCATTAGTGTGAAATTGCTAGAAGCGACATATTGATATTAAAATTTAAAAAATATTACTTTAACCGCTGTGATACAGTAGACTTCTTCTTTCTTGTTCATACCAATGTTTCTGTGATCAAATTATAGGTACCATTTATTTTTACATAGATCATTGATATATGGTTTTGGAAATAACCGGTGTTGTTACAAAAGATTTTTAAACACCTGTTTAACTCAGACAATGTTTAAGCGTGATGCAATCTGATTCAAATAATATTGTCAAAAAAGTGACAATCACATTTAAACAGTGTCTAAGTTAAACAGATGTTTAAAAATCTTGTGCAATAGCACCGAACATTTCCTCATTATTATTTTTTCATTAAGAATATCATGTTTTATTTGTGTATACGACATTATCACTTTTTTTGTATAAGTACAAATTAAACACATCATAAATAATATCATAAAACACTATACACAAACACACACATCATCACAAACACAATATTACAAAAACTAGAAATAATAATAAGGAACTCTTTTGGTGTCGACAATAAAACAGTAGATGGTCTAACACCACCCGCATTACCGCATTTAATAGAGCCTTTGCATAACAACTTCTCGCCGCGACCACAACGCCACTTCCAGTATTGTCGTAACCGCATAATTATCTTTGGTTGCACCGAACAGATGCTCGTGCACGCACGGCCTTAGCATAAATAGTTGCACATGCTTGCCATTACGCGTCCATCGCTCACCGCAGTCCCGCTACCAACCATGCAAGTTCTACCGGTTTGCAAATTGTTATTTATATAATTTAGAATTATTATTATTTCCTTCCTTCTCCATTTGGTAATAAGAAGGAAGGTCCAAACAAGATTGCAGCTATAAGCTGTATTTTTTCTCAGTCCGCCTTGACCACGGCAGCTGCATAGGTGCCAAAACGTCGGGAAACTTAAAAACATTTTCTAAAACCACGCTACTAAACTTCAAAAGTGTTTTATCGCGTTTTATTTCTAAATATGTTTGTCCATCAGCCATTTTTGATGTCCCCACTGCTGGGGCACTGGCCTTCCTTATGGGTGGTAAGGAGGATGGGCCATAACCCTCCACGCGGATTGGTGGGTGTTAACGACTGCAAATGCAGCCGGGACCAACGGCTTAACGTGCCTTCCGAAGCACGGAGGAGCTCGAGATAATAAATTTTTGGTCACCCATCCCATGACCGACCCTTGCGATCGTTGCTTAACTTCCGCAATCGCTGGGCCAGGCGCTAAACCACTGCGCCACCGAGCTCCACTAAATATGTTTAGTACATTATAATACGACCATAGCTAGTGCCAACAGGGTTTATATTTTAACCCCCTTATTAATAAACAAAGAGTAAGTTTACACTTAGTTTAATCAAAAAGTTTGATATGACGCTTTGCGACGTCAAATGTAAGGACGTCTAATGTAAGAACACTTGACGTCTCAAAGCGTCATAACAAACTTTTTGATATGTATCAAACGTTCAAATAAACTCCTTAGTTAGCAATAAGTATTATATTTTTATTAATAAGGCCGTAGACGTTTACATGTAAGTTCTATGAATATATTACGTTTAAGCTCCATATTTGTGATGACAATGTATTTATCACGCCACGTATCCCATACCATGCATGACCGTACCAAGGCCACATCCATTGTTCCCATTACCCAGAATGAAATCATCGGCGTGTAATTTGTAGTAAAAAAATTAATCGGACATGTCACACAAGGGCTCTACTACAAACACAATAGTTAATTCTCCGAAAGGCGAGCCATCGAGATGTAATCAGACTGCCTTTCCTGCCGTGCAGGTTTTAATTGCTTTGTTTTTTTCTGGCTTCGCGCAGTTTGTGTATTCAGCCAATGAAATACAGACTTTCATATAATACCTACTCTCGACGGAAATTAACGAGATCGAATTCCAGGATCGAATAAACGTCAAAAATCTGTTATTTTATTGTACATTGAAAACGGTTTCCAATGGTTTCCACTGTACCTACTTACCAAGAATCTTAATATATATAGCGGCCGCCCGCGGTTTCACCCGCGTAGTAAGATTCTATGACACGTACGAACCGATCGACGTTTACTCGATACCAATTCGATTCTGAGATCGAGATAGAGAGTTTGAACTCTCGATCGCGTTTGGGAGTAACCCCCCTATGTTTGACTGCAACTATGCTATGCGGTCTATTCCCGTTGTCCGCCACTGTTCGTCCACCAACGGATTCCCGTTGTCCGCCACTGTTCGTCCACCAACGGGGGGACGGGGGTAAAAAAGTATGGACAGCAGCCACGAAGGGTCCATACAAACCGATTCCCATCGGCTTACCTTTAAGAAATCTCACCCGTTTTTGTATAACGCATAGTTTCGCCATAATCATCACATGCGCGCCTTTTCCCATAATTATCATATTTTGTTTTTGCCATATTTGTTGCTGTGTGATAAATTACTTTATTTTTTCCTCGCAAATGTGTTGAAAAACGACGTATGAAACTCGTGAGGTCTTGCTCATTGCACTCTAAGCTAACTTGTCTCATAATGTACTATTACCTAATTAAATTACTCTAAATATTTTCTTGTTGTACCTACTGCTCATTTATTATTCACGGTGCCACATTATATTACCCACTACTTATCTAAAATATCTACTTAAGAGTATATATATATATTTTTTTTTTTTAATGTATTGAAGTACACTCTTTTGTTTTGTGTTATTGCTTGCGACCAAACGATGACAGGGACTCGGCTGAAAATCAGCGTCTGGTTCCTCGGAACTATCAACACTGAGCTTGAGTTCCTTTTCAGACTGCCACTGCTGCACACACCGGTACGGTATTATCTTGGACAATGTTTTTTAGTTTAAGTTATCACATTTTTTGCATTTTCTCAAGTGTTCCTGTTGTTGTGTGTTGTAGTGGTTTATGAATATTTTTTTTTATCTATCTATCATAATTTCACCCCTTGCCACTGATGGACATTTTAAACTTTTTCCCGTATCCCTTCCCTTCTCTCCCTATTCTAAAATAAAATAAAATAAAATTTTCTTATCCCCCAGTGGTGGACAAACAGTGGGGGACAATGGGAAGTTGAACCACGCGTATTTTGAATTTGGAATACGTTGCTTAAAATTTATGTTTCGGAACGTATATCTAGTCTATTAAATCTTAATTAAATTAGAGTGTCATCTGTCGCTGCTGTTGTGTAATAAATTCTGACTACATAGCCAAGATCGGGCTTGTGTAGTACAAGAACAAACTACAGTAGAATTTTAATTAAACCCTGTACAAAACAGTATGAAGACTTAGTTTTATTTGTTGAGGACATTTTAATTAGCTTCATTTAAGAAATGAGTAAGCATAGGTATAAAATACCTATTTCAATTTATTATGTAGGCCTAATTAAAATTGGTGCAAGTAAGTATTAAGTTTTATTCTTATTTTGTAGAAAAACTAGCGACCGCTCGCGAGTTCGTCTGCGAGAACAGTTTTTATTCTTTCCCTCGGGAACTGTTTTTTTTTTTCGGGATAGAAGGTACCCTATGTCCTTTTCGTACCCCTGACAACGAATACCTAATCCTATGTAAAATTTCATGATGATTTGATAAGAAGGACGTGAAGTGAAAAAAAACAAAGAAACAAACTGACTTTATAACGTTTTATAAAGATAAAAAGTTACTAAAATCAAAAGCATTACAGAATTAATTTCCGAACATTTTTGGCACAATTTACAGAATAAATAAAACGAAAGTCATAAATTCTGACTTGAATTTGCAATACCTACTTGACCATCAGCCATTTTTGATGTCCCCACTGCTGGGGCACAGGCCTTCCTAATGGGTGGTAAGGAGGATGGGCCATAACCCACCACGCGGGCCCAATGCGGATTGGTGGGTGTTAACGACTGCAAATGCAGCCGGGACCAACGTATTAACGTGCCTTCCGAAGCACGGAGGAGCTCGAGATAATAAATTTTTGGTCACCCATCCCATGACCAACCCTTGCAAACGTTGCTTAACTTCCGCAATCGCTGGGCCAGGCGCTAAACCACTGCGCCACCGAGCTCCACCTACCTAATACCTACTTGATACTTTAAAAAAACCCTTTGAAGTAACAAAGTCCATTTCACGCATTTGGCTTCAAAAAGGCTTTTAATATTTGTCTGTGGAAACTTGTAATAAAATATCAATGCTGTTACATTTTAATTGGAACGCAGTTGGCGCCAGACCTAACAGCACGGCACTGGTTCATTAGTTACCTATATGTTCACACGGTGGTCGGCGAGAATGCAAAATAAACTAAAAAGCTATGAGATGTGCATCCAATTTACATAAAATTCCTTTGAGTTGAGTCTGTTGAGGTTCGGTTGGCGTGAGGGAGGTTCTGTTTTTTGTTTTATAACGAAGTTTTGCTAAATTTCAAAATACTATGGTAATTATTTTGGATAAAGAGACCCTAACTTTGTTAATTAATTCAGTTTTAATCCGAGTGGAAAATATAAACAGTTTTTTTTGTTAAAATGCTTAAATAGCCACAGAGTACATAGCGTTACTCAATTGCTTTCAATTTGCTATTGTTTATGACGTCAAAGCACTGTCCGTCCTTGTCAATGTGTTATGTTATGGTATTTAGTTTGACCTACATATGTATATAGGTAGGTACCATTCGTTCCTTGTCTTGTCTCAAACTCTTCTCCATTTAACTTTTTTCATATTCCATTATCGAATATCGTTACCTTCTTCAATTAGTTGTATAGAAGAACTTTTCAAATAATAGGCCTTACCGCAAAAGATTTTAAAACACTGTTCAACAAGTGTTTAACTAAAAAACTGTTTTAATGTGATGCTGTCACTTTTTTGACAATATTGTTTGAAAGAGACGGCATCACATTTAAACAGTGTTTATCGTTAATTTCTCATTAGTACGTTGTGGCAGCGAGATTTGGCTTAAATACACTCTTTTTGTATCTAAAATCATTACAGTTGGAAACGTCGCGTCGGCGGCCCATTAGTATCTTTTATAAAGATGTTCAGATAATCTTGGTTAAGGTCATCACCCTTTCGACCTAGCGGGCGCCCTTCGTCGTCCCAGCAAACACTGAACACAGGGCCACACCGTCTAAGCCGCATAGTTGATGAGTATTCGACGTAAGCTCACAGTTGAGGGTTAAAATTGTAGCTTCTCTACAAATTAATGAGACTTTATGTCTTTAGAGATACTATCAGTAATAAATTATGATTAAAACTCTGTCTTTTGAGCAAGTGTTTCGCACATTTACAAAGACATAATTATCCCTTTATACAATACTAAATTAGAAAAAATACGACTAGCACTAGATTTATCGTATTTAATTGAATCAGGCGTCACTTGACGGAAGTCCCAAACCATTTTGAAAAAAGAAATATATGTAGCTTACTTCCGCAAACAAAATATGCAAGATGCACCGCCCGCCCGCCCGCCCGCAAAAATATGCACATGCACACCACAAAATATAAGTGCACAATACCTGCATTTAGCAAGACAGCAACACACCTTGCACCTTCACCAATTAGGCTACTCTACACGTGTTTCGCCCCAACCCGGAGCATCCTCAGGAGTTAGATCGTGCGTAAACCAACACCGACCGAATGTCGGTCATCGGTCACCGATGACTTTTTTCAAAACTAGATTTATTGTTTCTAGTATATTATTTAGTATTGTATAAAAATAACATTATGAATGCAAAAATCTCAAATGTAAAAGTTCTCCCTTTGTTACTTCTATTCATTCGTTGTGCTTTACAAAAAATAAACAAACAAAACGTAATGAAATTTATTCTCAAAAAGCAAGTTTCATATCAGGGCTAAACTATAAAACAAAATGGCGACAACCCTAAGCCCACCTAAACGCAACCATAAAGCCCTGATAAAGCTCCTGATAAAAGGAAATAACTTATTCAAATAACATTTGGGTCCAACTTAATTAAGATTGCGGCCAAATAAAATTCTGTGATAATTAGTGCAAAACCCTTTCGTTTATTGTCGGATTTTGCTTTGGAGATGTTATCGAATTTGAATTGATAATTTAATAAAAGCTATCTGCCTTACTAATAAATCAAAAATAAGTTTATAGGTAAGTACTAATATTACTTCTTACGTTTGACTAGCGTCATATTCCTAAACAAACTTTTTATGGATTACACGCACTATGACATATCTATGTCGCTGACGCAAAATGACATATTGTGACTACGCAGAATGACATACGCATAATGACATATCTTGGATTTGACATATTGTGACCACGCAGAATGACATATATACGCATAATGACATTTCGGACTCTGACGCAAAATAACATATACCAACAACCAACAATTAACCTCGCAGGAGTAGATTTCTAACATCACAAACGACAACATATTTATTCGGAAAACGGACAAAATTAAAATCGACTTTTCATAAAAAACTTGATTAGCTGTTCGGACATTTGTATGGAAAGTCGATTTTTCTTATCAGTTTTCGGAAAAATCGTAGAACAAAATGTTTATGATGTTAGTAATCTTCTCTTGCGAATGTGTCATTTTGCGTAATCAAAATGTGACATTATCATTATGCGTAAAATTGCTTTTTATTATTCTAAAGTTATTCATTCATCTTTTTAGTACAGCAGTATGAATACAATTTCTTAAAATTCGAAGATTATAACAAAATTGTTAACTCATCGACTACAATTTAATAGAAGTCAGAGGGGACATTTATTAAAAGTATCAGGTTACAGAAACCTTTTTACAGAATAGCATCATCGGATTGATAGATAGGGAGTGCCGTGGATAACCCCAAGCGTCATCCTGAGTCACCGTGACCTGCTGACTCATGACACTCAAATCTTCAAATCAAAGGTCATCGTCCCTCAAGCAAAAACTCGCCTCTCTTGTCTAGACACAAGAGCCTGATCCCGTTCAATTCGATTGCTGAGCGAGACGGTTACAAAAACGTGTGAGAAGGCCACTGGTTAACTGAACCTATAAATTTATTAGATAGACAGGTTTGTGGAAGCGGAAAACAGCAGCTGCCGATGCGATGCAGAGACAGGACAGCCAATAGCTAAATCAAGTTGATGGTTTGATTGCATTTATTTGCAAAAAAAACGTTTGAATCCAGCAGATTGAAAAAACAGCTTGCTAATTGTCGTCCCCATCATATAATTGAAAATATTAGACGACATCACTTTCCAAACTCGACAAAAGTTTTAATACACGGTACGTAAAGAAGCTAGCCAAACTTGGCATTCTTATTCATAAAGTAATTAAATACCTATAGGGTCAGAAACGCATATCATGATTATCCTATCTCTGCCTAGCTGATTCTGATACGTGCCACTTAACTATACTGCTTAAAAGAAAAAACAAACATTCCGACGAACTGAGAACTCCTCCTTTTTTGAAGTCGGTAAAAAAAATCTGGTTGACTTTATCAGAATAAGTACCTTTCAGAATTTAGCTCTTTTGTATGGAAAATCATATGGTGGCCCCTCTAAAATACTACGTATTACTACGTATTTACTTAATTTTTTATTCATCTAAAATACTTAAATTCAGTTCTTATGCTTTATGTAAAGTAAATGATTATTAGTCAGGCAGTTCTTAGTATATTCTTACTTGCGTAGTAAAAAGTTCTCTCTTTAAATTAAACCAAGCGTGACAGTTCATTGGCCGCGTTGCAAAAAGCTGTCATTTAAAAGTTTTTGTCGTTGTATGAGTCAGTGGAAGTACTAATAAATGTAAATTTAGTGGCAACCATGAAATTATAAAATCGAAACGTTGGGTTGCGTTGCGTCATCGTTTCGTGACCTTAGAGCCTTTTGGGTGATTAGATACTTATGCTTGAGTTATTTTAAGGGTTAATATGAAATAATACTTAGTTACTTATATAATTAAAATTTCTTGCAAGAGATCATTTTTTACGTTACAGCTTTAGAATAATAACACCTAGAAGCCGTGTCCTCGTATGCAAAGTGAGGCAACTAATACTAAGCTAGAATGGCTTAGTTTTCAGATTTATATCCTTCATACGTTACCTAATCGTAACTAAAATCCAATAATATTGTTACTAATCTAATAAATGTAGGAAAATTGAAACTGTTTTGTACTTATTCGGTATGGTTAGGTAATAATGGAGAAATAAAATCTGAAAACGGGGCCATTTTGGCTGTTTTAGTTGCCTCACTTTTGACAGTGCGCTTTGTAGAGAACTATCGTTCTAGGTGTTATTATTATATATAAGGTTACAGCTATCAATATCTATAGAATCCAAAAACTTTACCAGAAATGTAATAACTAAGAAATGACAAATGTAGGTACAGACAATCAATTCATGCATAATATAATAATAGAACTGAATTTTGCTGGACGGAATTCCGAAGATTTTTTCCGCTGGCATGCGACTGCAGCCGGCGCCGACTGATTTACTGATGGAGACTGATGGCAATATATGATCATAGGGATCAGAAATTGCCGTCACTAAATCAGTCGGCATCAGTCATGTCTCGAAAGACATCTTCAAATAGACCAATATCTACATAGGTACTTTATGGTTCATCAATTATGTAAAACTTGTGGTAGTGTAGACAGAAATAAAACTTCCTAGTGGTATAGCGATGGAATGCTTCTATTTATACTAAGTAACAGCATTGCGAATGCAAAAATCTCAAATAAAAAACATATTAATTTGTTCTTTACTATTTACGAGAACACTAAATGATAATCATGCGAAACGTGGACTAACATCGAGTTACCAACCCCATAGTCAGTGGTCGCCGTAGGCTATAGACACATTGGACACTTGCGACACCATGGATGTTATCAGCGTGGCTCTAGAGATCTTCAAAATAACACAATAAAAATTGAACCTTTTTCATCTTTATAAAGTACACGTCCAATATACAAAAATCTACTTTTCAAGTGAAATAAATTATGATTTCCCAAAGCAATTTATTTGCAAATGACTTTCCTAAAATCGCGTGTAAAATATCTTCTAAAATCACTTGTAATTTCGTCAGCAGTGAATTCCTTAACTGCGTCGCCTACATAAGTTACGCGTAACAATTCGCGTGTCAACGAGGCAATTGGGCCACCACTAACCCGAATTTCAACGACACCTAACTATTGAGCGCGATACACTGCGGATAATACATCAGTTCCCGCGATAAACCGTGAATTATTACTGGTTACATATATTTCACAGCGCGATCTTGCCGCAAAGGAATGTGGCTTTGTTGCCGCGTCGTTATTTTATAAATAAACTAGCGTCGCCCGCAAGTTCGGTTGCGGAATGTAAAAAATAAAAACGTACGGGTCTATACCTAATGCCAAATCCAGGGTTGGCAAGCTGAAGACTGCACGAGGTGCCAGGTATGTTTATGGCCTCTTATGCCATTCCTCAAAAAATATATTTCTGAAAATCAGTCAGAAAATAGAGGCGAGAGACAAAGTTAACAATATTTAAATTCTTGTAATTGTTATCAACTTGTCGCAAAAGCAGGGTTAAGGTAAACTAAGAAGCAATATCATATTTAAATTGTAAATGATAATAAATTGTCGTTACAAGAATCAAATTACAATTAATCGTACAATAAGAAATTATATAGTGATTGATTGCAAACATAGCGCGAATTGAGTAGACAAAAACCTGTAAATTAGGACATTGTTGCTACTAAATATTCCACTTCAACAACACAACAACTAGTCTAAACAATGGTTATCTCCAATCTTTCGACGATACAAAATCAGTCAAAGCGATTGTATCGAAGTTCAACAGCCATGGGGCCCTTAACTTTGGTGTCAAGCACGGATAACATGTCTAAGGAGTTATACCTAGTTGAGTAAAATTTTCTGCTAAGTCAAACTTCTTAGAAACTTGTCAGGCATAAATAGGAGATTAGAATAGAAAAAAACGTTAATGAGCTTTGAACCTTAGATCTTTTCTTATTAGTTAAAAACATTCATGTAGTGATGTCATCTCTTTAGCACTTTAGCTACTTTATTTCCATTTCCAGTCAATTTTAAGATACGGTCGTGCCATAATAATTTACATAAGATAAGCCTTTGGTCTAGGCGCGCCTGCGATTCCTGCCTATAGGTCAGCCCAGGAATGCGGCACGGAGCATTCGTAGTCCATCTATGGCCCGACACGGGAGATTGACTGCGGTCTTGTATGCCACATGTTACCTAACTGAAAGGCCGAGCCATTCGAGAAAATGTCATGCCAACTCTTCCTCGTTAGAATGATTACCTACTTGTATTTATTCGCAGATATTGCTAAAGAATTGCAAAATCTTTAAGGAACTTAAAGGAATCATTAGACGGATTACACACGTTAGAAAAACCATCAAAATCACTGTAATTTTCAAAGCATACCTGTCCCTATACAAACAACTTTTAAATCTTCAGTCACGCATGATGCATGGCAGTGCGACATCCATCTTACTTTGGTTTTCAAGTAATAATTGTATACATTATACATAAGTACATCATTTAGTAATTACCTCCAAAGCGTTTATACGAGTAGAAGTGCAGTGCAGTCTTGTTATTATCAAGATTTTACTCTACAACATTGTGAAGCTATCTGTCATGATGTAGACTAAATTATTCATACATAAAACAGTCTGTTTATCTTCGATCTCGATTAGGTAATATTTCCATGTAACGATTCGTGTAATTGTAGACACGATGACACCAGCGCGGGCGTCCGTCGTATCCGCCCATACTAATCGCTCACAATGTGCCACAAATGAGTGGTCTCATTGTTTTCAAATCAGCTGTCGTCGCCCGCCTTCAATGAACTGTAATAAACGCTACGTAATAATGGACGCTACGTAGTAGTCGGAGCTCGGTGGCGCAGTGGTTTAGCGCCTGGCCCAGCGATTGCGGAAGTTAAGCAACGTTCGCAAGGGTCGGTCATGGGATGGGTGACCAAAAATTTATTATCTCGAGCTCCTCCGTGCTTCGGAAGGCAAGTTAAGCCGTTGGTTCCGGCTACATTTGCAGTCGTTAACACCCACCAATCCGCATTGGGCCTGCGTGGTGGGTTATGGCCCATCCTCCTTACCACCCATAAGGAAGGCCTGTGCCCCAGCAGTGGGGACATCAAAAAAATGGCTGATGGACAATAATAAAATCATACTAACGAAACTTAACTACGCGAGAACACATACAAAAAATACACGAGCGCCGTGTAAAATTAACTCAATTCGGTTATTTTTTTCTTTATTACAAAATCCAAGGCCCTTCTTTTCATTTTAAATTCAAATCAAGACACGGCTTTTACATAATTCAATCATATATTTGTGATTGTTCACGCAAAAAACAAATGAACAAATTAACAACTTTGAACTGAGTAACATATCGGTTTTTATAAATCAATAGAGTTCTTATGTGAGCAGAAACAAATAACAAAATGATATGAAACATATGTCATCGGGCCGCAATATCGCGCAGATAGTATCTTGAATGATGGCCGCCGCGGGAGATCAATACTTTTGATTGTCGCTGCAAAAGGGTACGACAATAATTAACGACGACTAAACGCACGTATAATTAATACAAAACTGTTCGCAACATTGGAGTTTATTATAGCATTCGTAAATACAATCACGATTGTGCCCTAAACTTGAGTAACACTGTTACAAAAGCCACAACTAGCAAGATTCGATAACTAACGATTATTGGGAAAAGTGCAATAAATAGTAACTTAACCTGCACGTCTAATTACATAATAACATAGAACACCATAAACTAAAAATCCTCTTTTGATACTAGCGATCATCATCAGACTTTAACATCTTGTGTGGGCACAAAACTATAAATTCTATGCTTTTTTACGTCTCGAGCTTTTGTAAGTGCCTATCTCTTTAGATAAAATGACCTCCTTCATTTATCTTATGTCTATAGACACCTATCTATAACGGCAAAGTTAAGCAAAATGGAACCTCAATAGCCTTAACATTATATAACGGTACGGACGGGCTTAAATCGTACACAATTGATTTGTTTGGCTAACGATTTGTGCGATGCCGTGCCGCATTCGAGCTTGCGAGTTGGCGAGCTTCCACCGCGCCTCGACATGTCAATAGTTCCGGGATAAAAGCAGCTACGTCACGTGTCGTTTGTTTGTTTATTTTTACGTACTGTCGCAGTAGGTTGCGCAACTTTCTTGCAATATTCAAAGAGAAAAGATATATTTCAAACCGACCATTCTTGATTTGATTTTTTTATTAGGTTCTTATCCTGTCAATGTATTTATTACAGCAAATCTTCAAATGATTTTCCTATTTATAAGTAACTGGTCTTATCCAAAGGGAAAATCTTCACAAACCTAAAGTAAACTTCAGCTGGTTTGATTAGTTTCCTCTTTATTATTTGAACATCCTCATGACAGTCCCTCTTCAGCGAATTCTGGAGTTTTCAGAACGATAGGTTCTGACATGACAGTCCATGACAGTCCCTCTTCAGCGAATTCTGGAGTTTTCAGAACGATAGGTTCTGACATGACAGTCCATGACAGTCCCTCTTCAGCGAATTCTGGAGTTTTCAGAACGATAGGTTCTGACATGACAGTCCATGACAGTCCCTCTTTAGCGAATTCTGGAGTTTTCAGAATGATAGGTTCTGAAAACTCCAGAATTTGCTGAAGAGGGACTGTCATGAGGATGTTCAAATAATAAAGACGAAACTAATCAAACCCGTACTTAGTACTTTATAAATTTCGTAACCACGTTAATGAACAGAAATTTGTTTTGTTAAAGAAACATCAATATGTCGCGGACACCATTGAACCCATGATTTGATATGAAAGCAATGTCTGGTTTATGGGAATATATTGCGACCATTCGTATGAATAAACGCGTACGAATGAGATCGACACCAACTGGCGCGGTGGCCGGCGCGTTACTTCGCTACGTGGGAACCGTTTTTTATATATCTCAACATTCTCAACTTATACTTATTTGGTCGAATAACATACGTACAGTAGTATGGTCAGCAAGAGAAAAAAATAATTATATTATGGTAATGACATGGTCACCCAACCACAGAAAATAATTATAATAGTACCTACTAAACGTAACGTAACCCAACTTCGAAGTGATATGTAAGTACATACTTACTAGAGGTGATTGAATATCGAATGGTAGCTAGTTACAATGGTAGTTACATAAAATTCTGTCGCTAAAACTGCTATAAAACAATTTCAGATCAGACAAATGTTCTAATTCTAACCATTTATTGAGTGAGAGGCACTGAGAGAGATAAGAGATTTTTTTATAATCATTCTGTTGTAATTATCTGGTAACGTATATCGTTACCAGATAATTACAACATGAATATATTTCATGTTTGTAAATATCGTTACTTATGGCTGTTACAGCTGATAAATTTCTTGCGCCCGTTCTTCTTGTCAGCTAAAAAAGTCTGGAGAGGTAGTAGGAAAATATAGACGATTCAAAAGTAGGTTACTTTATAATTAAGTTTATTTGAATAAAGCTTATTTCACTTTCACTTTCAATCAAAATCAATATTAGGTACATTACTAAGAATATAATTTAATTCAATTTCAGTAAAAATCTTATGAAATCCACTCCAAAGTTTCGAATAGAATAAATCAGAACAGAAGACAAAGTCTTCCAAAGATTGGTTTAGACAAAGTTATTGATAAAATAATAACGAGAAATGTAAGCTAGGAAGTCTCAATAAAAATATTAAAACTCGTCTCTTTGTCGTATTTTAATAATAGGCGTTTCATTATCACTTTCTAAGGCGTTAAAATAAATTCTATAATATTCTGTTCATTACTATTATGCCATAGGGATGTACCGTCACAGAAAAAAGTCTGGAACGGGTGGCAGGAAAATATAGACGATTCAAAAGCGCTTAATTACGAAGTTTATATAAATAAAGATATTTTTGACATTGACGACAATTCGTATTTTTTTAGTTATTCTGTTCGTTAATATTATGTTATGCCATAGGGGTATACCGTCACAAAACTATTCGCAATTTTTAATAAAATAGACTTACAAGAAGTTGCAAAATAAAAGTCGTTGTTATATCCCGACGGGATGATCCAAGCGAAGTTAATCCTGAGCTGGAAGTGAAATACAAAATGAAACTAATAATGAAACTTAGGTATTATGTAGGTAGAATTATGTGAACTGCGTCTGATGTTACAGTTTTCTGAAATTGCTTTGTTTTGTGAACATTCCTTGTGGTGGACTCTATTATGCTGTGAGTTTATAAGTTTCGAATTCTGGGGCTTATGATGGTAAGCTTACATTTTAATCTTATACTATACTATATATATACTCCCTTTTGATATATTTATTATATTGTATAAAATTTATTTGGTGCTTTGTATATTTAGTTATAGGGTTCAATTGTATTTTTCAGAATTTCAGATTCTTGGAATATCTTTCTATATTCCCCTTTGTGTAATGCCTTATTAACTTTTAAAAAAGACAAATCTAACGATATCTTAATCATAGAAATCCGTTCAGCCGTTTGAAAGATATGAGGTAATAAAGAATATTACATACAAACATACATACATACATACAAACATACAAACTTACTTACAAGATACGCGCGAAAAACATAACCCGCAGTCGGGTAAAAACATATTGATCAATGCCGCACTACACCAAAACATAAGGAATTATATTTGATCTGGTATTACAACTGCGCAAAATTGGAATGTTTTTCTTTTGCTCACAAATGAACACGTAGGTCTAGCGGTATAAGTTTTTACAACTGCGCAAAATTGAGATGTCTTTCTTTTGCTCACAAATGAACACATATATAGGTAGGTAGCTGTACAAATAAAGCTATAATTTTTTAATTACCAACAGATCAAATTCAATCTAAGCTGCTTAAATTCATTACAATATCATGTTTATTACGCCTACATAGAGTTTAAAATGGAAAGTCAAAAACTCCAATAGCGATGCCAAAGCCGTATAGCCAGCAATTTATAAAGGATTATCTCAAAATACAGCTACCTATCTGTTTTATACTTAGTTAATACAACCTATGATCAAAGCTTATCGTCCGTTTCAGATCACCACATCGGCCTATAACGCTATAATCAAAGACATAAGCAATATTTAGTGCCATTATCGAAGTATTTTCAATACACTGTGACGCTAAGAACCTGTGAACTAGGATTATCTCAAAAACCCAACCTTCTTACAGTTAAATAAGTTTTTTAAAGGCATTTAACTACCTTAATCGCATTAAGTAGACGAAATATTTTTATTACGTATCTATGAATATTTAATATATTTTTTGAATTTAAAACAGGATAAACTCAAGTACCTAGTGCCTTTCGGTTGCTGATTTTCTTTTACATTATACTTATTAGGTGTTTCTTTGTACGCATAAACTTTTCTTAGTTTTGGTTTTTTTATGTTATTGTGATTTCTTTCATATTGTGCTAGGCATAGGTACGTAGGTACTATTATAAACGTTTCCTTTCCAAAAACAAAAGAATAGCAAATAGCATGCAGTTAAATAAACTAACAAGGCCAGAGTTTATTAATATTTTAGAATCTAAGTATCTCATGAGGCAGGTAATATAAAATCTAGTACACTGCATGCATCTGAAATAGACGTTTCTTTATGCCTTTCCGAGTGCATCATAAAATATTCCATTTATCCAGCTCATAATAGAAATATAATAATATGAGCAATATAAAAAATAACTAAGTACTTATAGTATAAGTAATATTCTGCAATATCTTGTGCAGGCGCGCTTATTAAAAAAAACGAATTGTGATTGATAGCTGATAACAATAGATTATCAACAAAACTTTAAAAAATCGATTTAATTTTCGATTTTAATAATCGAATGATAATCGATATTTTTTTTTTTAAAGTAGAATAGAATAGTGATAAGAAATATAGTGACACAGACCATAAACGTACAACAATAAATTAAGTAGTTATTTTTTTTGTCTTAAAAAATATTTACGTGCGATACATATTTTAAAATGATAAAAGAGTTCACCGAGATAATATAGCACTGTTATGTTAATGTCTGCGACTAAGTAGGTAGGTACCTATAAGTTTTTGATAAAGGCATTTGGACACGTTCCGGGGATTCACCCGGTCGTAAACGTGTACGTACACAAAGATTGTAAATAGTGGTGGATTTTTTACAAAAAAAAACGTACATCTCTTTCACAGGTCCGTAGCCAGGAATTTTAAAGTAAGCACAACTATACTACGTATATAAATATTAAAATTGTAGGTTTGCTAACTGCTAAGGCATATCGGGAGGGGAGTTAATAACTTAAGATTAAATAAATAAATATAACAAATAAATAAACCAATAGACGGTATAGTTAAGGGATTCGTATTTACATGGAACAACTTGGTAGGGTGACCTTAGTCAATTAGCGCTTTTTATTGACAATCGCTTGTAAAATCTAATCGCTAACCTAATTTCAATGGAGTGTATGGCGATTTAATTTTACAATGGATTTTAAAAGTGCCAAGTCGACTCGTGTAAATACGATAACTGATTTATTAAAAAGAAACTAAACTGAATGAAGCATGACGTTTATTTTGTACACCCACACATAAAGTCGCAAACAGAAACAGACAAACAAATATATTCTCATGCGATATTTATCAGATGATCGCAAGTCACCTATCAGCCCAAGTTCATTCACATAAGATCACGAACACGTTGAGCAAATAATCTACTCCTATCTACAAATCAAATAGCACTTATTATTACTTATCACGTGAACGTAACCACGTAGCTTTAATGTTTTTTGCGGCTAATTTAATGCCTACAGTGGGAACCATTTTGCTTGTGACATTAATAGTTTTTTTATGAGGCAAAGGAATTAATTGTTTCGCGCTTCAAATTACGATTCTTTATGAGTACGCATTAAAATACAAAGGCTTCAAGATTTTCAGTAGGTAACTAGAGATAAAAATCTACTTGTTCAGTTTTTCCATCGTGGATATTATAGCTTTGTGTTGTGAACATCCCATAATTGCTGAAACCTTTTCATAAAATCATGGGGTCAGATTGGGCCATACCCACAAGTCGTCACAATCACAACGTAGGTACTAGCACCATTGCGTATTAATAGGAACTAAACTTGTCTTCCGAAGCAGTACACCGTGTGAAGTAGATAATAAACTTTTGGCCACCCATCCAATAATAAGCTTCTTACAAAATTGCTTAACTTAATTTAATGTCCATCAGCCATTTTTGATGTCCCCACTGCTGGGGCACAGGCCTTCCTTATGGGTGGTAAGGAGGATGGGCCATAACCCACCACGCGGGCCCAATGCGGATTGGTGGGTGTTAACGACTGCAAATGCAGCCGGGACCAACGGCTTAACGTGCCTTCCGAAGCACGAGATAATACATTTTTGGTTGCGAACGCTGCTTAACTTCCGCAATCGCTGGGCCAGGCGCTAAACCACTGCGCCACCGAGCTCCACCGTTTAATGGAAGTATAATTTTCTACAGTTACAAAAATATAGGTAACCTAAAATTTATGGGCCAAATAAAAATAGTGCTGGAAACGGAAAATTCCGTGGATAATCGGGTAATCCCCGTCATAAATTCAACGTTACAACGCGATTTATTATCGTCTATAACACTCGCGAGGTGAGGCCAGAAATAATAACGCTCCTTTTTGCAATGTCCATGGAATTGATATGGGGGACTATTTTCTCGCTTGGGATTTTTGGCATTTCACATAACTAACTAACGGTTACAGGTAAAGAAAAATGAAGGAAATTGTGAAAATTACCTATTGGAATTTATGAGAAACGTAACAAGTTGTGATTTACCTGGTTTTGTAATATTTTTAAAGCAGGGCAAGCACACGAAAGGCTTATCGTTTATTTTCGGTGTTGAACCTCAAACGTGTATAAAAAAAAATGCTTTAGTTATTAGCGTATATACCCTTTTTTTACCCTGCGTTTACCCTGCCTCAACATATAAAAAAGTAAGTTTTCCAACCAGAAAAGGAAAATCATAATTAATCAATATAATATGATTGGTCGACAACACAGGATGTTGAGGATTATTCAGACATGAAGCTACCTTGAAGCTAGTTCGCCCACACAGTTGCGAGCTTTTGAGAAATCTCACCGATTGAAAATTCGTTGCCCGTCAGAAACTAATCGTGCCTCAATAATTATGCGTAAATGTTGGCAGCTAATTGAGATTAGTGATAGCATGAAATTAGATTTTAATAAAACGTCAAATTATTAATTTTGGCTTTATTTTTTAATCATCATTTAATTATCATGTTGGATTATTTTCAGTTCAATGAATGAGGGCTTTTCACAATGACAAAAAACTGTAGGCTCGATAGAAGGCGTTGATAATAAAAATAGGTGACAATGTGCTTTTTTACTAAGCTTCGAAGAGCATCAACACTATCTAGTGAGGCAAATAGTTACTATTTTTAGGCTTCGAAGTGTATCAACACCATCTAGTGAAGCAAATAGTTACTATTTTTATTTTATAAATGTCACTTCGAAAACCCCTCATTACGAAACGCTTAACTTCCAAGAATCTTATTAAATTTTCTTTAGGAAATCTCCTTTTTTAAACATAAATAAAATTGTTAAATATTGCGGTCACCCATTCTAAAACCCAGCATGTAGAAAGGTTGTTTAACTTCCACAATCGTTGACTAAACAAGTCACTGCGTCATCTAGCTCATTATCATCAATATAGCTCCTATTAACAACCCTATGCAAACAGCATTATAGTTCAAACTCTACCAACGATTAAACATTTACCAGAAGTGACGTCCAGATTGCTGTCATCAGGGCGATCGATCACTTATGATAGTTGCACCTCGGTTCGGACCAGATCCATCCAATACGTGGCCGCGTCAATTTTATAAATGAGTCGGGCTCTTTGATCGCGCCGCGTCGTGAGACCGGCGGTGCCCGCCTAACCGACTGCGGGTGACTGCAGGGTTGCCAGCTCAGTATAAAAACCTGTGTTTAAGCTAGTATTAATAATATGTGCCTATGCTGACGACTACATACGTTTTTAGATGGATTCTTTTTACTGTTAGCGTGAAGTTTAACCTTATTCTATGGAAGACCATTATTATCACTGGAGCGTACAAAAAGTCCGTCGTTTGTGTTGGTCCTAAAGGTCAAACACATGTACTTACATGTATATCTCAAATAGCCTTGAGCCTTGGTTTAAGGGAATCATAATGTCCAGAAGCAGCCTCAAAAAGGCTAATGCTCATAAGTCTCATAACCTTCTTGAACATCTTCCATAACACAACGGCCTGGTAGTTATGCCGGAAAGCTAATTCAAATTCTTGCGTTAGCCAAAATTAAAATAACCCGATTTTCATACAAACCTAAACAAACCACATAAAATATTCCTTATCAGTCGTATATATAATAGACAACTTGACAGCCCTAGCCAACGTCGGACACTGATTGATACTGATAGCGGAAAACTGTCCGCCGGTCGCCGGCCGCCGAACGCCGCACACCTCCAAGATGGATGCGCCACATTCGTGCTGCCGTTCGAACAACGCCAACTCGATACTATTCCCACGTCTGATTAGAATGAGAAAGACATTATTTAAAGTCCCAGTAAGGATCGGAAATCATTAATAAAGAGGCACGCTAAAATTGTGAAATCGGTTAAACATCGAACATCTTTTTAGAAATATGTAGATTAAATACATAATTTAGGTATGTAGATCGCAGTCTTCCCATGCAAGAAGTTTTACTACTATGGAACATGCTCACTTAGATAAAGTCAGAATCTAGTCAAATAAAAAAATCTATATATAACGTATTTTTTTTATTATGAACTAGCGACCCGCCCGCGCTTCGCTTCGTTTCCTTCCTTTTTTGCCAATTTCGACCTTCCAACAACACCCCAAAAGAAAACAAATACTTTCAAGTCGTCACCCTATTATGCTCTAAGTCGTCACCTATACATTCACTCCAGAGAGTCCCGTCATCGGTGTGAGAAACGCGCTGATGGTTAAAATTTACTCTGTGGTGTCGATTATATTTTAGCGATTGGTCTGCTGGAATGCACTGTTGTACTCTTTGACCTTCTGTCAGAAGAGTTTTTGGCGCCGTTTTGTCGGGTTCAGCTCGGTGGCTATTTTAATTATTTGCAAATTGTTTTATAGTGGATATTGTGTCTTAAAGTTGGTGCAGTTTTGCGGTACAAGTGTCTACGCATCTGAGCAATATGTGGGATAATTGAAATAGGTGCGATCTTGGTTGTGTGAAGCTGAGACTTTTGGCTACCTCGGCAGAACTTACCGAGTAAACTGTATCGATATATTTGATGCCAAATGCTCTAAGCAGCATTGGAATGCGATGCACCCGTATTATACTAATGTAAACTGAAACAATACCACTGAATTATTTAACACTTGACACTGGCAAAAATTACTCCCTGAAGAGGAGGAAATTTGCCATAACAAAAATAAGAAGAAGAAGACCTTCTGTCACGCGGCATGATAATACCGCCATTATGCGGAAATATTTAGAGCCTAATTTATTTCCTTTTTAATAACTTTAAGAAGTAATTAACTACGACAATATTTAAAAGGATCTGATAAATTAATAATAATAAATACTGATATTTTAAAAATAATTATTAGCGCGATTATCACATCGATAAATATTTCTGATTAGCACCATGGCAGATTTAAAGAACTTCAGACAATATTATGGACTCATGACCAAAATATCTTTTAATTATAATAACTCGTTTGGTAAATTAAATAATTATGAGTTCATTATGGGAAATAATTAAAGTGATTTATACAGTAACCTAACAATTTGTTTTGGCGTTTTCAATGAAAGCTCGCAGGTAAGGCGGCTTGATTTTTTCCGACACTTCCAACAAATTTCGTTATATTTCAACCAATTTACACAAAACCTTGACTTTATATTCAGTAACCATCCTCATGAATCACTCTATCTATTGGAGAAAACCGCATGAAAATCCGTGCAGTAGTTTTCAAGTTTATCGCGAACAGGCAGACAGACAGACGCGGCTGAGGACTTTGTTTTATAATATGTAGTGATTATTATCCATCCAATTTGTATCAAAATATCCAGTTTCTTCACAAGACATAGGTATTATCCATGTCTCGTGAAGAACTTACTAGTTTGAAGACCCCTACATAGAGACTACCAATTTCCGGTTACAAACGCAGCCCACCTCATGAATGATGAGGAACATTCAATACTGGAGCAGCAGCGACCATTTCTTACCCTTCAGCACAGCACTGCAGCACATGGAAAGCTAAGATAGGTTGCGTGTTATGTGCAGCAATTTTTCGAGCACATCGACCAACAAGCAGATATCTTGCGAAGTAATGGTTGAAAGAGTTAAAATAGGGGATGAAATTGTATGAGAGGAAAAGGCGGGGCGCTTGGTGGGGACCCTCCTAATCACGTGAAAACGGCTGATCAGATTTTGATGAAATCAAAAAATTGAATACTAATTATCCTGGTTAAAGGTTCCCAAAGGATTTTCTTGAATATCCACGCGGACGAAGTCGCGGGCAAAAGCTAGTAAAAAATTAACCTCATCAAATTTGAGTACATATCCAAAATTTCAACAAATAAAGTGTCAAAGCTCAATGAGAAAGCTTCTAGTAAGCTTCAGTCAGTCACAAGATAGCTATAGAGAGCAGAAACCCGTCAGTTCACAAATTGGCTAGTTCCCCAAGCGCCTGGAGTCGACGTCGTCTGTCCGCCATCGCCTCATTAGTATTGTAGCAGCAGCGTGGTGTTATCAATGGCGGCGACTGTACCCAGACTATTTCCAGACTTAAGGAGCATGGTAACATTGAAAGATATAGTGCTCGGCTTGGCCCCTGGTGCGGTTTTTGGCTATTTATGCTTATAAAATAAATCTTTATTGAAATAATCTTACATCAGACTGCTACAACTATTCTTAACATATGTACATATAGGGAAAAAGATACAATGTGCCTGAACTAGGATTAACCTGTATTTCAGGCAAAATAAGTACTTACATAACTACTTAAAATTATTAAACAATAAAGTTCAATTTAAATAATGTTGAAATAAATAAATAACAAAACGTTTGCAGAAAGAGCAATAGTCTTCATAATCCATATCTAGGTCAAATTCATAAATTGCTATCAAGTTTATGACCTACAAATTATTTATAATATTTATTGTGATTCATTTTGCGCACGTATTAAAATTGTTAGGTAAAGTAAAATAGTAACAAGGTTATTGGAACAGAATAAATTAAAAATATTGCATTTTGTTTAACATTAGATTTGATGCTACAAATAAATTACGGAAATATTAACAGAAGTGATAATATTTGTAAATGAGATTAAAACTACATAACTGAAAAGTAAAAAGAGTAAAATTATGATACTTTTAGGCCCCTATATAATCTATCGAATCTATCTATGAATCAAATAAGGCATTATTATGTGAATTTTGTATTTTTAAATTTACTGCCTTTTTTATTTGAGTTGTACACTCTAATTGCAAATTATACAAGCATCTAACAGGAACAAAATGCTTCAATTTTATTTTTATTTTTTTTCCAAATATACATTTAAGCTAATTACAAAATCGCGTCACTACATCCACTTCGAAACGACCGACGGCGACGCGCCCAATGTATGGAAACTCAAACTTTGCAAGCGGGACTATATAAGCTGTAGTTTAAGCTGGACTTTAACCAGGATATTTTGGAATGAACCGCTTTTGAGCGGCACTGCTCTGGGGCCCTACCGGCTAACTTTTCGAACTTCGGCGGGTCTGCTGAGCTTCAACTTAAAACAGATAAATCGAAGTAAGGAATTTCGTATTGTACAATTTGTTGAAGTTATTTGGAAGATTTTTTAATTTTCAGATTTTTGCATTCACAATGCTATTTTTATACAATACTAAATAATATACTAGAAAAAATACGACTCGCACCAGATCAATACTCAGACGGGAATCGAACCCGCGACCTTTGGATATCCGGTCCAATGCTCTGACCGCTGAGCTACCGAGTCACTAGTGACATCGCCGAATTTCTTCTAGTATATCCAACTCTTACGCTGCAAGCCAGCGTTATTCCATCAATGTGAGGAATTCCTCGACATTCAATTGAAATATCTTTCCAGATATTTTGACAACTGATAAAGATGAAATATTAGCCATATAATTTTTAATTTTCAGATTTTTGCATTCACAATGCTATTTTTATACAATACTAAATAATATACTAGAAAAAATACGACTCGCACCAGATCAATACTCAGACGGGAATCGAACCCGCGACCTTTGGATATCCGGTCCAATGCTCTGACCGCTGAGCTACCGAGTCACTAGTGACATCGCCGAATTTCTTCTAGTATATCCAACTCTTACGCTGCAAGCCAGCGTTATTCCATCAATGTGAGGAATTCCTCGACATTCAATTGAAATATCTTTCCAGATATTTTGACAACTGATAAAGATGAAATATTAGCCATATAATTTTTAATTTTCAGATTTTTGCATTCACAATGCTATTTTTATACAATACTAAATAATATACTAGAAAAAATACGACTCGCACCAGATCAATACTCAGACGGGAATCGAACCCGCGACCTTTGGATATCCGGTCCAATGCAGCGGTCAGAGTATATTATTTAGTATTGTATAAAAATAGCATTGTGAATGCAAAAATCTGAAAATTAAAAATTATATGGCTAATATTTCATCTTTATCAGTTGTCAAAATATCTGGAAAGATATTTCAATTGAATGTCGAGGAATTCCTCACATTGATGGAATAACGCTGGCTTGCAGCGTAAGAGTTGGATATACTAGAAGAAATTCGGCGATGTCACTAGTGACTCGGTAGCTCAGCGGTCAGAGCATTGGACCGGATATCCAAAGGTCGCGGGTTCGATTCCCGTCTGAGTATTGATCTGGTGCGAGTCGTATTTTTTCTAGTATATTATTTAGTATTGTTATTTGGAAGATATTGGTTCGTGTGACATCATGAATTGGGGTTCGCCATTTTGGCCCGATTGGGGCTCGATTTACCTGTTTTATTTTCAAACTCGGCAGACTTTCCGAAGTTCGATGCGTTAGCCGGTACGGCCCCTGAGCGGACTTCCAAATGGAACAGTTAACCAAATCAGTGAACGTTGGGATAGAGGAATTTTTTTGCGCCAAAATATTCAGGCCCTAATAGTGTTTTCCTAACTAGATACGAAATCGTTTACTTTAGGTACACTCGTGAAAAATTCGCAAGTGAATTTTAAAATACTTACCTTTTTCTTTTACCTTATTCTTAGTTACTTGAAGGATACACTTATAAAAACAATCCAACAATTCCAAATTAGATTCCATACTTCCTGCATAACCTTGTAAGTCCATACATTATGAATGGAAGTTTACGACGGACCTACAGGTATTTCACATGGACAATGTATGAATTTATTTCACAAAGTCGCACAAATATATTAAAATTCATATAAGTTATATGAAAAATCTTACCTTAAATATATACTAGGTCCTTATCTTTTGAAACCCGATGAAATAAATTGAGATTTAGCGAAGTGTCATGACGATATTTACTCGTATGCAGCTGCCGGTCGCCGCTCTTACCTAGAACAAAGCAGACAGTCGTATTTAGCGAGCCAGTTCCAAGTGGCACCTGAATATTCATCAAACATGACAACTGCGTTGGCCAACTGTGGGACACGCGATATCGATTCCGAAAGCGTTTCTTGTACGGTAACCATGCTATTGGTGTTCGCATGAAAGTCTAAATCAACAAATATTCAACATTGAAAGAAGGTACCTAACGATAAAGCTCTCATGCCAAATGCTAAGGAGCTTTAAAACTAGAGCTTGAGAATACGATAATACTTACTTATTTTAAGAGACAAAAAAGTACGTAAGCACCAATGTGTTTTTTTTTATTATTCATTTCTAATGCTGTCCGGTGTTAATGCTGGGGGCTAATAGTCTAATTTCAAAATCTATCGCAATCGCTTTCATTTCAGGATGTTAAACATTGATGTTTCTTTTTGGCACAACAAATAAAAACTCACCAAATAAATGCAGCAATGTGTCACATCCATCTGACAAATTAAAGCGATTGCGATAGATTTTAAAAGTTAGACAATAAGTAGGCAGATCCTTCCAGAGGCTTCAATGGGTGCAACCAATACCAGCATCGTACGTGTAGCTCGTCGGGTGTCCCGGACAATCACATTTGCATGCGCCAGATTTACTGCTCATTCTCTGAGAACCATTTGCTTCGATTAGGTCATACAATTTGTTATGTTATAAAAAAATTCAAAGATAATCTTCATAATATATAGTTATCAGTTGAAAAAAAATGTTGATGAACAAAAGTGTCTAAAAGTATGCATTATTTAACAACATTAAAAATTTAATCTTTTATCAATATGGATGTTAGATATGTATTAAATGCTCTTGTTTTAACTTTTTTTACTGAATTGCATTTTTCATACTTTTCAGAAGGTGTATCAGAGGAATGCATTATTTTGCTGATTTGATAATGAATTTCAAAATAGTAAAATAATTTTTAAATTTGAGATTTTTGCATTTACAATGCTATTTTTACACAATACTAAATAATATACTAGAAAAAACACGACTCGCACCAGATCAATACTCAGACGGGAATTAGCTATTTCATCTTAATCGATTGCCAAATATCTGGAAAGATATTTCAATTGAATGTCGAGGTAATTCCTCACATTGGTGAAATAACGCTGGCTTGCAGCGTAAGAGTAGGATATACTAGAAGAAATTCGGCGATGTCACTAGTGACTCGGTAGCTCAGCGGTCAGAGCATTGGACCGGATATCCAAAGGTCGCGGGTTCGATTCCCGTCTGAGTATTGATCTGGTGCGAGTCGTGTTTTTTCTAGTATATTATTTAGTATTATAGTAAAATAATCTAAATACCTAAAGTAGCTAAATCTTTATTGACCTTAAAATAATAATGTCAACGAGACATATTTCAATAAACACAAAAAAGATATCGAAACTTATCTCATACGAGTAATAAACATTTTTGCTTAAGGCGAGGCCAGTTCACGAAATTTACTCTTTCACTATGTCTTTAGAATAAGGTTGAATATTGCATAACTTTAATTGACGCTTCGCCAGAAATTTGACGAATTTTAATACATTTTTATTGATTTCTGAAATACTGGATCATTTATTAAAAATGTACTCGGTTATTGTGTTAGATCGATAAAAAAGCTATCCTTTTTGCATAAAAAATCATATCACTGTCGTTGAAAATTACGAAATCTGACGATTTGAAATTTATTTTTATAAGTTTTTATGGTGTTATTCAGGATTTTTTTACATTTTTCAATATTCTGTTCGGTTAATTTGCTTCTTTGTTTCTTTTTCAGTGTACAGTAATTTTTGTGAAGTAAAATTTTACATCAGTTCTTCACATTGGAAGTTCAAAAATCAGACTTTTCATCAGATCGTGAACTGCCCTCGCCTTAACGACTTATTTTATTGAAATAGATTACCTACGCAAACCGTTTTTATGTAGAACATTATTAGGCGGATGCGTTCAGAAACTGCGGCGCGTCACGGTTTTCAATAAAAATAAACAAGTCACGACGTTCGGCAGAAGTGGGGCATGGCGTGGCTCATACTTATATTTACCTAATTTATATACGATCACGTCGCAGGCGCCTTACCGGCTGAGGCCAGGCAAAGTCGAGACATTTGCCAACCTTTATACTATTTTTTTTTTACTAAGACCAAGATTTAATTTAAATAAACTTAATTCCAAAATAGACAGAAGTGTTTCTCGAAACAAATGGCGGTTTGCCGACGCACACTTATAATATAAGACATATTTTATCAACTCATTTTTTAGCACATGACTGTAGCAGTTTCCAAGGAGACCCTAGTATTTTGATATAACTACTTTACTTGCAGTTTGTTGTACTATGTTTTGACGAGTTTGTTGAAATAAACACAAAAAACTCAAATGTGTCGCAAAACTAAAAAAAAAAACAGAATGACAATATTGTCAATCTCTCGTGTTTAATTTTTAGGTTAGGTATCTACCTTATAGATTCGTCATGTCTGTCTGTCCGTTGGTCCGTCCGTACGTATATCACAGCCACATTTTTTCTCTTTTTAAAATATGTTATGTGAAATACAATAAAACGTAGTAAAATGATAACGCTCAATCAAAATTTGTACTGCTATGCCAATGAGGGGTTTACAAAGTGACATGACATTTAAAAAAGAAAAATAGTAACTATTTGCCTCACTAGATGGTGTTGATACTCTTCGAAGCTTAGTAAAAAAATCACATAGTCACCTATTTTTACCCGACTGCGGGTTATGTATTTCGCGCGTATCTTGTAAGTATGTTTGTTTGTATGTAATATTCTTTATTACCTCATATATCTCAAACGGCTGAACGGATTTCTATGATTAAGATATCGTTAGATTGGTCTTTTCAGCCCAAGTGTTCTTAAGAAGGTGGCGTTATAAAAAAACCAACATGGCGGCTGTACGTGCTATTATACGTAGTGAAAAAAAAAATTTTTTTTTTAGAATACTGCAATATGGGTTGGGTATGGGTATGGGTCAAATTAAAGGGCTTATTATAAGGATTTCAAAAAGGTATATCATGACCGTAAAATATAATAACTAAAAAGAGATAAATAAAAAAATAAATTAAAAAAATTAAAAAACCCGCCTGCATAAAAAGACAAGTCGACTGAAAAGATGGAAACAAGATTAAATAAATATTAAAGGCAACATGTCATAATAACATGCAGTCGGAGGTATATAATTCAATTATTCATAATGTCACTTTCTTTATGCATGCCTCCGACTGCATGTTATTATGACATGTTGCCTTTAATATTTATTTAATCTTGTTTCCATCTTTTCAGTCGACTTGTCTTTTTATGCAGGCGGGTTTTTTAATTTTTTTAATTTTTTTTTTTTATCAACGCCATCTATCGAGCCTACAGTTTTTTGTCATTGTGAAAAGCCCTTATTAGATTTTCCGTTTTGATACTAATATAAGTAAATATAAAATACAACCCCAAAAAAGGATTTACTTATAAACAAAACATTACAAATGGAATGTTTCCGCGTCAAGTATCGGGTGAAGTGGCACGGAACGAGATATGCATTTTGCTCACTTATATCAAGTGACAATCCACAATTCGCGGCATCCCGCCCGGCGCCCGGCGCCCGGCGTCCTGTCACGCTCTATTTTACATGGCATGTGTGTGACCCGCCATACATTTGTTATATGTATGCAATGCACATACGTTAATATTCGTATACAATACAATATCACATTACTGAACGTTCATACAGGAATATGGAAATATATGTGAATGTTGTGTTTCGAAACTATATTACTTAGCTTTAAAAGAATCTTTTTACATGTCATTGTTTTGCAATGCATGCTTTTTGTTTCTTTGAAGAGCATGCGTCAAATGCTTTTTCCATGCCTTGTAAATTGAGATTAATATTGATTTTGAAAAAATGCTAATTGTACCAACTTAACTATTTTCACCTAACTTCTTTGTCTTTTGCACATTCATATTTTAACATGCGATGCGACTATTTAATTTACACTTCTAAACTTCCTAAAAATTTTGCAAGTGTAAATGCACCTTATAGAAGAGCTTCGTCAAAGCCACGTGTAGGTAGCATTAGCCGCAGTGATGTCACCGGATCTGCTAAATATATTTTACGAGACCGCACCGCGCGTTAATCGCACCGCGACCTTTGTGGACGCAGCGGCGGAACGGGACCGATGTGCGGCAAAATAAATCCGCCATTTTTGATCGCGTTTAATTATCTGAGGAATAGTACCTCTATACAAGTAATATTACATCCTTGGACACGATTTCGTTTGCGAAAATGTTAACGTTGGCTATTTTATTACAGCCTTTTTTGCTTAGGCTACTTACTACATTAACCTTATATCAAAAAAGTGTAAAAAACGTGATAAAAAGCCATTAAAACACATTACAAAAGTATAAAATATTTTTTTCCGTAAAAGTGTATAGCTATATGCAGAATTTGTAAAATATTTTATGTTTTTTTTAAGATATTTTATCTTCAGTTTCAAGTTTTTATCTCATCGAGAAGCTAGTATAAAATCGTTTGCAAAGTGGACAAACAAATACCTACCTAGTAAACAAGAAAGCATAACCTAATAAAACGTGGTTTTTAACTAAACTTACTAACTAAACTTTGATCAAAAATCCTTTCGCGGAATGAAATAATTCAGTTATTAAAGCATTTCAACTTTAAGGAATAAAATAAAAAAAATATAATCGTTCATTATTTTGCATTATTACTAATGTTCTTTTGCTGCAGCCTTAGCGCATTGTAGTGTAATATTACTCGTGTTGCAATTCAAATTGGCACAAACCATTTGGAAAAAACATTCATGGAAAACTGGTGCCAAATGTTTAATGGCTCACGAAATGCGGTTATAAATAAAATTGCAGTTATCTACGTGAATTAACTTTAAGTATGTGAATTTGCAATAATTTCCAAATCATTTAACTATTAGAACTTAGCATACAAAGTTACGGTACCATCAACAAGTTAACAACTAACTAAATTGCGACAGCTCTAACACAATCTTAACTCTACGTGTCAGCCTAAATAATGCTCACGCAACAGCACAATTTGACGACCGTCGTGATCGTGATCGTAAAACAGTGTAAGATATAGTCAGCGAGTCAAGTTTTCTATCGGCGTTTTTCGTTGCTCTATCTAGCAACTAAGATCTTATACCGCGAATTTTTATTTCACTATGAATAACTGACACCGCCTGTCAAATTGGTACGCAAAGGCACATTCGCAAAGTAAAGATAACGACGAACGACCACATAGACTTTTTGTCTTTGCATCGCAAAAGTGACAATTTGGTCTCAACCTGGTGCAAATGTCAGCTTCAAACAAGTTTTGAAAATTATTATTTAAGTAAAGTTTTAATTATATGTTTGTTGTTTCAGCTCGAAAATTTATGAGAATGATTTGTGATTAAAGCGCTTACAAATGCAGAGACAGGAAAAAACAATTTATTAATAAAAAAAAGTATCAATTAATATAGATACAAAAGATTTATGCTCCAAAGCGGCATACCTACGTATAATTTATCAATTAAATCGCATAATCCTACGAAAAAGTGAGTTTAATAGCGCCGAAGAAGAAACTCTTGAAAAATGTATAGGTACCAAAAATCTTGTTTATGTACAATACAAGGTATTGAAGAGGTACATTGTGAAATTTTTTGAAAGAAAGTACTTTATATCAATTAAATTTTGTATTACATGAATAAAACGTTTCATTACAAATCTGTGTGGTATAATTTGCTGGGATAGTACTTAGGTATGTTATTTAGTATTGTATAAAAACATTGAGAATCCTAAATCTCAAATTTAAAAATGAAAAAGGTATGACAGCTCGGCTGCCCTGAACCAAATTATCTTAGATACTTGTATCTTAAGAATAAGAATAAGAATAAGAATCATTTATTTGCTGAGAATGTAGGTACATGCATAATTGTTGTTAAATAATTTTCGGTCCAGTACATTCTGCCAAAAATTAGCATGCAAATATTTAAATTAGAGTGGTAAACTAAGTATACAATTGCATATTATCTTGATCATTTTACAATAAAAATAGTAGGTACCTTTTCAATAATTTAAAACAAATATTTATAAACTAAGAAATGTCAATTAGAAATAATAAGGAATAAATTGTATGATGTCAAAATTTATCATTTAGAAAATCTGTAATAGAATAATAACATTTTTCTAATAATATAGATGTCAATTTCTTTTTAAATTTATGACTATTCAATTCCTTAATTTCGTCAGGTATTTTGTTATATATTGCCGGTCCCATTCCCATCACACTTTTCCTAAGCAATGCTGTATGATATCTTCCCAAATTTAGCATGTTTCGGTACTGTGAACGCACTTTGATCGACCTTTTCCGTGTCTGGGAAACTTTTGTAAATAAGTGCTGGTTAGACTTTACAAAAAGACCTTATTCCAGACTTATTTTACAGGAGAGCTTGAGATATTCTGAACACTAAAATGTTAAAATAATTGATATCATTGGTAAAAGGGTGAACGGTGACAAAATATGCCTATTATTATTAGTATTATAATATTATCTGTGCTTTTATAGAGGTACCTAATAAAGTTCTCTAGGTATCTATTATGTAGGTACCTATAATGTTGATAGTCCTGTTTGTCAAAATTCGAAATTCCCTATTGTATAAAAACCCCCAAGTTATTAATGAATACCATACATTAAGGTGGCACCCTGAGCGAAAGTGGCGCCGCCGTGGTGAATTTTATTTCATATTATAATTCTAATACACGATTTTAATAATGTTTAACGTGGAATTTTTAGGGCCCACAGTCTAGTAATTTTAGAGGGTATAATTAACTGCTTAAACTGCTAAAAGTTGCCTTTTTTACATATCTGCTATCTATTTCTGCTTCTAAAAATACTAGAACATGGGCCCTAAAGCTTCCACGTTAAACATTATTTAAATCTTTTTCTAATAATAACTTAATAAATAAAAACTTCTGAGGGCGCTATTTTCGGTGGGGTAGCCACCTTAAGGGAAAAGTACGAAATGAACTGCAAAATTCCCTAATTAATTAATAAAAACCCCCAAGTCATGAATGAATACCATACATTGAGGGAAAAATACGCAATAAGGGTAACATTTTGACGATAACTACAAGGTTTTGGATAGTGGTATTTATTATCTGTGGAATTCGTGATCTTTTACGAAATCGTTGTCAAAATTGTGCATTTGCGTAAGCACTTGCGACTGACCACTCCCACATGTTGTCTATGACGGAGGAGGCCACGAAGATTTAAGTAGACATACACGCTACGAAATTTTTCAGAATCTTATGAATGTCTCTATATTTAATGTAATATGGTTCCTTTGATTTAAAACAATATTTGCATTGTTTCGGCTTAAAGATTAAAGTTTACGACAATCCATTTGGTTGTAGCTCTTTATGTCGTTGCGTGAATGGTGTGTTTTGTCTTGGCTATGTCATTACCATAGAGTTAGAGTAATCTTGTAAGTCAAAAATATAGGGTGACTATGAAAAATACGATACTTTAAATTTTAAGCGAGTATTAATTTTTTATAAGAAGTATCGAATGGAAAGTTTTCCTACACATTTTAATTAAAATAAGTAAAACGACTTATATACCTATAACACTTATTTTTTCATATTATATAGAGTATTTTGTAATTTGTTAGCTCAAAAACACTTTATAGGTATTGCGATATACGTAGTAAGAAATAAATATTTGAATGCAACGAGGAGAACATTTTTGATCTTTATGCAAATTATTCGAAAAGAAAAATAGCCGAGGACCTATTTTCAAAGACTAATAAATATAGGTACTCTGAGTGCTACTTACGTGGTTACCCTACATGAACCATAAACGAAACTATGATATTTTTTAGAACCACGCACACGGGCACTAGCATGTGAAATAACGATAGAAATAAAGAAATAACGACACTCATGTATTGTAAAGCCGTGGTCGTCGTTAACGTTGTAATGTCAAATTGACGATCACGAAACGATCGCGATGGTGCTGTTGCGTAAGCCTGCAGAGTTGCTCCATCACTCGCAGCGTGCTCATATCGCATGCCTGTCACTAAGACAATCACAGTGATTCAAGTACCAAATTGGGTATTTGACTGTTTTTTTAAATTCAATTTTTATAAAAAAAAATATAGGTAATGTAAAGTTTAAGTATGAAATTGTCTTTTAAACTTTTTAAATTTTTATGCATTCACAATGCTATTTTTATATTAAGATTATTAATATCATTGAAAAATATTAGAAAAAATCGACTCACCCGTCCCGCCTGAGCTGCTACGGGTGAGTCGATTTTTTCTAATATTTTTCAATGATATTAATAATCTTAATATGAAATTGTCGTTTTGTATGGAGAATTTTTAAAGAATTTGCTTTTATATATATACTAACATAATTGTCATTTAAATTATTTAACAACCATGAACGCTACTGTTTTGAAACTTTTATACACAAATGTTTAAACACTCAGCTAACTAATGCCACATGTGTTAAGTGAAAAAAATAAGTATCGGCTAAGTTACAACGAATTAAGTGGTAATTTCAGCTAACAAAAAAAGAGTCACTTTTTTAATATACTTTTTTTAACGTTCAGGAAGAAAATCATATATTTATCGCTGAAAGTTGGCCGTCATGATCATAATTCGAAATAATAACAAGTAACTGAAGCATCTTTAACATCATAGAAGATTGAGAGCCTCTATGTGTGAGAAAAAAATCGGCAATTTCATACTTATTTATTTTATATTTCAAATACCCAATAGGGAATATGCATCAATTTTTTTTTAATCAAAATCAAAGTATAATGCGTGAGAAAATCAAGTGTAATAGTAAAACTTTTCTATTGTGTTTTTTTTTCTCGTGATATAGTTACTTGAAGTTAGCACGCATGAGCACCCGCCGAAAACGCTCTATACAAAACGGTGACGTCACATGTCACGTTTCAGGTGTGTTTCAGGCGCGTTTAATATGGAGTTAGCCAATAATCTTCAATTATCTCCCTAAATTTTGCGTTTAAGTACATAAGTGTCATACAATATATTATTTCTTATTCGATATTCTATCTGACTGTAAAGTGCATTATATCCGAATATGAAAAAAAAAACGTTATTTTCCCCTGATTTCATCGTGTGATAAAACTAAAATATTTTTTTTTCTTTTTTTTCTGTTCCATATGTTTTTGTAAGTGTCCGCAGCGATCAAGCTCAAATTCATCAAAATCGGTGATTTATGCATTATTCCCTATTGAAGTATTGCTGAGAATGAGATGACGCGCCGCAGGACACGTCAAGCCGTCAACCGAGGGGCTATTTGCCGGTTGATTAGATTAATTCACTTTATCCAAGCTTCGAATGGGCCTCTTCCTGCCCCAACCTGGCCCGGTCGTTAACGATAAGAATTCGACCGAAAATACCGAAAATATCGATATTCGGTGAAAGGGCTCATTGGGTAGTACCTTCCTCCAGACTGGTTTTCAACCCGTAAGATGAATGGATTCGTAATCAGTCACCCATAATGAAAATGGGATAATAAGTTTGGGTAGCAAATGAAACGGTTAGATAATAAATGACAAGTGTTCAATACATTGCTTGCTTTGAAAATGCGTTTTATGGCAGTTTGAAGTGTTTTGTTTCAAAAAACCTTTACTTACTACAAGCGACCAACAAGCGAAGCTGCCTGAAAGCTGAGGGCCGACGACTTCGCGCTGGAGCAATCCTGGAAGAAAGAGTGGACGGAGGTGACTGCCGGCCATTGCAACACATTTCCAGACCCAACCCAAAAACCTAGAGGATTCTCCCTACAGAGGAAACACTGGTGCCGCCTCAATAGAATCCGCACGGGACACGGCAGGTGTAACTTCATGAAACTTAAGTGGGGATGGATAGAGAATCCGCTGTGTGACTGCGGCCTTGAGGACCAGACTACCCAACATATGTCCAAAGCGCCATTTCCGAGGCGATCCACGGGAACTCTACGAGGGCCTGACACCAGCAGCTATAGACTGGTTGCGTGACCTGGATGTGGACCTATAATAATAACCAACCTACAATTTTATTACGCCCTACGATTAAATAAATACTTACTACCTTCTCATATCTACGGATACTGACTCAAAATATTATAGTTGCTATTAATACCTCAATGTTGAAATAATATACCTACAGACAGTGTGTCCCCTAAAAAAGTGCAACCCCGAAAGGGGGTAAATGTAGACCATAATTAATTATCGATAAAAAAATCAAAAAAATATTGATGAATAAAAAATTTGGACTAGTTTTTACTAAGGCCTCTATGTACCTTATATAAAAATATATCTTGTAAATTAGATAACATAATAGACTGCATAAAAAGAAACATACGAAGAGAACAACCTTGGGGTGTATTTTGTTAATTAAAAATGAATATATTTGAACTTCACTAATCATAATTTTAACTGAAATAAAGTAACGTGCGATAACCTTATCAACCTTTCCCCAACGGCGCCTCAACTCCTCAACAGTATATAATTAAATTAAATGAATTGGCAAGCAAAATCGGTGTAAGTAATAATAATGAACTCTTCGTTGATTAAGATAGGGTTCATCACCATCAAAGCATTTTATGATAGTTCCGCTGCATGTTATCGGTTAAGAATTTTAACTGGTTAATTACATCTTACAAATACTTGAGCTTTTTCGTAAGCAGTTAAGTGAACGCTACGTTACTCGTGCGACATTGAGATTTCTGTTGTTAAATGTAAATTAATTGCTATCTATTTGCAAGAACTTAAATATAACACTCAATTTAAAAAAACAATAGAATCTTTGAAAACATGAAATACCTACACGGCCTTACACTTGCGTGCATTCATTGCATCTCAAAAGCAGCAAAATAAATTTAATTCATGGAACCATGATCAAATCCAACAGTGCTATTCTGGGGGTCTATTACGAAAAGTTTCACGCGATACACGCATAGCTGCGTCCGTTCCAATTACAAAGCACTTGCGTATGCGATATCGCAAAGTGATTGCGTAAGTTTGACAGTTTTTCTCTAGCGTATCCTAACCTAAAATCTCCTGCAATTAATAAATTGGTCTATTGTTATCTTATTTCTAATATTAAACTCGTGAGAAGAGAAGTGAGGTGACTTTCGAAGTGAGTTTCGTTTTAGAATAGCACGGCAGGATCAAGTTTTAAATAACGATAGCTTATGCTAATGATCCACAATATCTTACCTACCCAATACAAAGAAAAGGTATTTCAAAAAACACGTGAATCTACAAAAAACTGTGAGCGAAACTTTAAGAAAAGTTAAGCTCTTCTAGCAACAGTTGTGGTAAAAATAAGCCGCTAGATGTTATCTCTGAAACATCACTTAACAAAACACGAACGGAGGTTTTTTTTTAACTCATCCCAAGCTTAGTCATATCACAATTATTGTAACAGGTAGAGACATATTGTTACTGTAAACAATAACGTCACGTCAGACAGGCAAATATTTATTTGCATATTTCGCCAACAATTAGGTACCTACGTTCCGAGAAAACGTTAAAAGCTAAATTTTTGTTTTAACGGGTAATGCTCTTGATATTTTATTTTTACCAAACTCTCCACGTTGTAAAGGAAAAAATATTAATAAAAGCTTAACACGTACTTAATTTTAGTTAGATACCTACTATACAAGGTGTATTTGTAACCACTCTCCAAATTTTGAGGATGTGTTCAGTCCATGAAGCTGAACAACTTTCTCTAAGAAACATAGGGTCAAATGTGTAAAAAAAAGACTTTTCTTACAAATCAAAGAAATCACGTGATCAGTAACTGTTTAGTATGGGTGACCAAAATTTTTTGGCGTATTCCGACACCTGTTTCATGGAGAAAATTATTCAGTTTCATGGACTGAACACATGCTTAAAATTTGGAGAGTGGTTACAAAACATTCTGTATAATTAATACCGGTAAACTAGGTGACTAGCTACTGCGCTGCGGGGTGAATAAAAACAGCGACATTTTCGTTCATATAAAAAATTAAAACCTTCTTTTTCGGGTAATTTCATAATGACCATGACTGTTTAATTATTTAGTATCATCAACAACATTAAATAACAACGTGGTTCGATTAGAACAAGTGGTGGGTCAAAGTTATTGTAAGGGCAGATAGGGTCATAGGGTCGATCGGTGGTCGCAGGTCGCAGCTGTCAGTGGTCAGTGACATCCGAGGCGGCTTCCCGCCTCCGGTTACCGACTATGAGTCACGGGCTGGCCGCAACTACGAACAGGTGTGCACCGTGCACTGTGCAACCTTCTTACGGTGGTTTGATGCAACCTTTTTTTTCAAACACTTGAGAACTTCTGCTCATGTGCGAGCTTTGGCTACGTTAGTACTATTATATATTCTGTGCTTTGGCACCGAAAAATTAAAAACGCATATTTTGCTTTTTCATTGTTCTTACATCAGATTTGATCAGATGTCCGTTTTTTTTCTTTTGAGGTACGGAACCCTAAAAATGACAATGCTTAAGCGGATAGATGCAGTACGTGCATACATACTTGTTGTTACAATGATTTTGTTTGTATCCCCTTTAAACATTATAATTTGATGTGTACCTATAGCACAACACAACCACTCAAGACCGAACATTGAGTACAGCTAAAACCGAATGGCACGGTGACATTTGATTGCGTTACTTATGTAAACAAGTTGCAAATTAACGTTATCCTACCTCAAGATCTGTTGACGCGGGGCATTCGCGATAACCTCCGCTATTCCGCAGGGCAACAGATACCGGACCAGCGGGTCTACCGGCTAAAAATAATGAAGTTAATGTTAACTGTAAGTATGTGATACATTGCTTCTTTTCTTTGGTAAGTTTTTATTTGTGCCAAAACGAAGTAGCAATGTATCACATACTTACAGTTAACATTAACTTCATTGTTTTTAGCCGGTAGACACGCAGGCCACAGTGCAGATAATGCAGTACCTCATCTCCGACCGACGAACATAGAGAAACTACGCGCGAAAAGATATCAAACTGTTGAAGCGAGCGTTTATTTCAAATTAACGTAGCTTTTCTTATGCGCATGGAAAAGCCTGTTTCCCGTAGCGTGTAGGAAGTTGGGGATGACCTATTCCTTCCCCAAGGTTCAATCATATCAAAATTGGTTCATAAGTTTATGTGTCAATCTTAATACGATACCAATACATAACAAATAATCAGAAGACAGACAAAAAAGTAACTTTCGTGTTTGATTCTTGTGTGTAAAAGCATGGAATTACAACAAAATTTTAAAAACCGTATTTAAATTAAATTGGTCAATAAAATAGTACCTACCTAACTAACACATTTTTTTGGTTCATCTTTAGACGTCTACTTTTTCTCCTAGAAAATTCAGGAAAAGTTTTTCAAGTAAATAATATAAAAGCTCTATAAATGCAACATTTTCTATGTACCGTATACCGTTGTGTTTATCTCTCGCCAGTACTTCGAATAATTAGCAGTCTCCTTATCTCTTGTTAATTAATTCTGCAACGCATACTCTAATTCTATATCATCACGATGCAGTCCAATAAACAGGCGATGTTCTCCTATGGGAAACATTCAAATAGGTATGTATAACATTATCAACATCATTCATAAGGTTTGTATTCGAATATTCACACGACTCGGAAAAGTGAAAGAAATAAATAAAGTTTACTTTATAGAAACTCGCATCCTTACAATGTCGAGGCAAAGAGATAAAACTGTTAAACATTTCTATTTAAGGTTATTTATTTGCAAAAATCAAAACCCATAAACATACGAAAATAAAGTTATTTTGCCAATTAACTATTTAAGTGTGTATTAAATTAACTATTAACATGTCTCAACAAATTCCCGCCTCTACCAAATAACACAACATTATATCCACCGTTACACATGAGGAACTTTGTACAAAAGACCGTTAAAACTTCGCTCAAGTTCCTTAAAAGAAGGGACTTAGATAAACAAAATTAATTAAAAGTTTATTTCTATAAAAAAGCGTTCCCTTTACATCCCCGACACGTGCTCATGGAATTAGCGATACAATCTGCCCCGGCTATTCGTAAGCACGTCTCTAAAGATAAGGCCTTTTCAATTAGGGTAACGCGCATTAAAATGCTCTAGTGGCATAACTGGGAAAAAATAAATAGGCGCCCTATGAATAACAATAAGGCGTCCCAGGAAGCTGTCTGCGAGATACAGGCGTCTTGCGTTATAATTTTACTTGTTATTTGTTCGTCCGATCGCTTGGTAATAACGCCATTATGCTGAGTGACCTTTTGTGAGTCAGGCTAAATGGCCCGCGTGATTTCTACGGCAGGGATGACAAAAGGACGCGCCACCAAATTTTGATTGAAGATTCAATTTCAGTCACTCCACTCTCCTTGCGGAATAATCGTGGTAATAAAAATTTACTAAATTTGTTGACTAAAGTTACGAGCACTTCTTTGCAAGGGCGTCGCCAGGGGTGGGCAGGGGGGTGCAGCTGCCCCCTCCTAGAGTATAACAAATGTAGCCAACTGCAAAATAATTAAAGTCTTAAGGCCGTGCAATTGACTTGCTTTTCCGATAAATCTCGCCCTATCTCAAAACTTGAATAAATTCACTAGGTGCTCTTGACTGTACCTACAGTTCATATTTACTCTTTAATATTAACTTGCGACGCCCTTGTTTCTTCGTGAATCCATTTCAATAAGAAAAAAATATAATGATGATGCATGGCCTCCAAAACTGCTTCTTGAAGTATTTAACCCTACATAAAGGTGATGGGTTATGTTATGTATGGCCCATCCTCCTTCCCTTCCTTGTCCACCCATAAACAAGGCCATTAAAAATGGCAGTGGGGACATTAAAAATGGCTGATGTCAACCATAAAAGTAATGCAGCTACAGAAAAATATGGTTTGATTATGATTACCAACCTTTTACTAGTCTTCCTTCATCAAGCTGACTAGCTTTTTCAATACCACCTGCTACCTGCTAAAACAAGTATTAACTAGTGGCAGATAGCGAAAACATGACGCGCCACCAGAGTTGATAATAACACTTTGCAACTAAGTAGCGTTTGTCAAAACGTATAAACAAAACGCGTACCTGCGCGCGCGCAGGTAGAGGCGGCGTCCACAATGGCATTCCGAGCATCCGAAATGAATCAAAATTCGGTGCAGCGAGTGCCCGGCCAGGCTCGGTCCTTTCTGATAAATTACAATATTAATGGTCACGTCTATTGTTGTTATTAGGGGATGATTTCATTAGGATAAGCGCCCGCGCAGTTGCCTCCTCGTTTACCGTTACTGAAGTAAAAAGCACTTCGCGAGAAGCTTTCTGTTCCCTAATAAGGCAGCGGGCAGAGCCGAGCGGTTCGAAAATTAAAAAGATCGGTAATGTCATTTATGGGCAGATCGGTTAGGAGTGCCTGAGTACTCCCCGCTCGACTGGTTCCATTATATCTTTGGAACGGCGACCTCCCGCACCGACGGAAACAATGAAAGTGAGAGAGGGCAGGAATGTGCGCGGGGTAGCGCGGCCGGGCGCGGGGGAGGGTAGCCGGCCCGGTTCCCGGTTCCCAGGCGAGGAATGCCAGCACAAGCAACAAAGCCTACCCGCCGCCATTCACCCCGCCCCGCCCCGCGCGCCCCCGTCTCTCCCGTCTCAGACACGTAATTTTTCGTGACTTTCCCCCAAGTAGCTTTTACGATGCCGTGGCTCGGAACCGATATGAACGTTCAATATTCAAAAATCGTCGCATGCCCCATTATCAGGACATGAAAGGGAATTTTGCTCGTTTGATTCTTTGCCAATAAATTACATTTGACTGCGGATTTCGCCCTAATCGGTTTCCGCTCTGCTCTATATTTTGCGTATGTATGCAAAGGTGATGTGACTTGTGACGGTATGCGGCGTATGATTACAATAAGTGTCGTTGTTCCATTCGCAGAGGCCGAGTGCGGGTTCAGGGTCGCCTCGGGTGTCGTTTAGCAATTAAACAGCTGACTCTACAGTGCACGCTGAACTTTGGAACGACATAATTTCAACGAACAATGAAAACAATTCTATTTTTGAAATCTGTCACTGTACACACTTATAACTTCGGACATCTTAACGAATGCCGTCTAGTTTACACTTCGATCAAGATATCCTTGATCGAAGTGTCTACAGCACATCCAAACATAAGTCATGGGGTATTGTTTTTCGACTGATAAGGAGATATGAGAAAAAAAAAATCCTAACGTTTTTGTACCTACGTACTTAAAATTTCGCGAGATATAAAAAGCTGCTCTAGCTTATATAAGCCACGGTTTGTTTAATTTAATTTTATCTTAGAAAGTCTCTAAAGAATGTAACACACTTTTGGCGTAATCTTATGAATTATGTTATGATACTAAAGATATAATTTTTAACACAGTTTACTTATTTAAATATGAATATGGTGCAAAAAGTTTCATCCACAATTAGGACAGTCAGGTGCGAACTTGAGAAGGAACTCTACAGAACTAAGTTAAGAATTCAAGCTGGCAACACTGAATCATTAAACGAAACACGAGAATTCGATTTACGTTAGCAATTTTGACTTTTATTTTATTTATAAAATCGGTGAAGTGAAACATATTTTCACTATGTATAATTCCCAACCTTAAGATTTAAGATAAGCTTAAATTTTCTAATCATTATTTATTCGTGTCTCCGTACTTTTGACAACCTGATGCGAGGTAGATTTTTAAATTTTTCCGTTAACTATAACTAACTAAACTAAACTAAAACTATTACATTTCGCGGAACGTACTACCCACCCAATACGCTATCCCTAAGCTATCACCTCAAAGAAAATACCGTGCTATTTACAGGATTCAAATTCTTCTATCAGAATATTTTTCCTTACATTTTCTACTATTCTCAGTAGGTACTTTCTTAACATTTCTCGGTTTAGTTTTCGAATTTCCTCCACTAAAGGTTGATTGATCGAACAAAGTCGTTCGAGTTGACTTTTATGGTTTTTCCAATAGGTAGTTAAAAATAAACGAAAGTAATGCTACGTCAGCTCAATAATTTATTCATAGCATAGCAGAAATAAAAAATCAATTGTATTTTTATCGATAAAACTCGATACTTAATACTCTATATTTTTCAGCGAATCTCGTATCGATGTTGAGAATTTCTACAATAGCCTCTTCTTTCAACGTATTTGCTACTTCTGAAGATAAGAAATACTTATAATGCAATAGGTAATTTCTATAAATAGGAAAATCATTGTTTGTCCACGATACATGCGTCTTGGTATTTATTATTATTATACCTTTAAATAAGCTGCTTCAGAAGACAGGGAATTTGTCGTATTTTTTGGTATTTATTGCATTATTTAATTTATTGTTTATTTATTGTATTAATCTGCCTAGCTACTTTGTGACAATGTATAAATTGTATGGATCTACCTATTTTTTCTTTAAATATTGGCATCCATATATGTTAAAAAGCAAGGAGTCATTTGAAAAAGCAGCGTCAAGCTCGCCTATCGGGTTTGGCATATAAATGCTGAATTGGCTACCTATTTGGTATCAGCCGTGAGACGTATAGTATAGTGGTACTTACACTTAGTCAATGTTTATAAATTATTGTGTAGTTTGTTATTGTAGTAGCTTATGTCTCATGTCTTGCAGCTGAATAAAAATTTCATTCATTCATTCATACACATTTGCGTGGCGACTAAAACTAAACCCCCTTTTCTTATTTGTCCCCCTTTCGTATTTCAAATCAAATAGTAGAACGAATATCGTCTAACCAAATTCCTTTTGTAAATAAAAATTTTTTTTTTTTTGCTTCTCATTTGAACCGTTTACGCTTCCATATCCTTTTTAACCGACTTCATCAAAAGGAGGAGGTTCTCAATTCGATTGTATGTTTTATTTAGTCAACATACGAGCAATCGAAAAATAACGTATGCATTCTTAATTTCCATTAAACAGTGTTGTCTGCGAGTAAGGTGATAATTATCTCGTTTGTGCCCTTTATCCACCCCGGCGGTGCTGATCGCCCAACCGGTTACAAGGTTTTTTCTTTGTAATGTAAAATGTATTAATTAGTAGAAAAAATATTCCCATGGCACATAGTTAACGCAAAGAAGTCATAGCAAACTGCATATTACCTACGTAAGCGAGTTATATAAAAATAAAAAGTGGATTTAAGTATATAATTAAATTTTTAGCTGGAGAAAATAACAATTTCAAAGATATTTTTTTTAGTTTTCAACAGTTGAAAACAAGACAGACTTCGCTATGTTGAGCTTTTTGAATTGGTTATTGTTGTTCATAATGAAAATGGAATTTCTCATAAAAAATCTAGGAGCCGTCTTGTTAGAGGTTACTGTAGATCAAGTGTTACAAAAACCTTTATGATTTAATTTCATAAAATGTCAAATCAACCACAGTAGTATAGCCGTTCATGTTATTAACAGGTGTGAAGTGAGCTAGCTGCCACCGCAGACACACAACCGCACATAGCTACGAGTAATTTTCCAATGGTTTCACTATCTCATTAAGGCACGTGGTTGATGGCTGAATGAAAAGACAAGCCAGCTATAACAAAAGGTCATATTTTACATGACTGTAATGAAAACCTTCGAGTTAGCTGTAAAATATGTAGATTTTCTAATGTTTAAAAAAATGATTTTGTTAGATTTATAGGTGTCTGGTGGTGTGTTATTAATGTAAATACTGTTGTGAGCGTTTTGCCAGACATCGTAATTATGCGAACTTACCTGTATATAGTGTTGGTAATTAAAACCACATCTAATTACATTATACCATGTCTCAATGGACGAGCACTGCCCGGCCAGCTGTGAGGGACACCCGACCCGTGGTTGCTAGCTGACAGCGCGTGCGGACACCCGACACTCGACGGCGACAGATAGCGACACCAACGCAAGTGCTCTACACTCCATTCATTACTTAGACAAAATATAATTAACCAAATGCTCTGTGTTTTGTGGAGTGAAAAACCTATTAGGTTTATTTGATGAAGCTTTGTGATTGATTTATTTTCTAGTCACAACCTAATACAAAGAATTTTAAAAAAACATTGTCAGATCCCGAAAAAGGTGATAGTGTTGCTGAAACTGAACAACATTCTCCAAGGAACATAAAACTTAATCAGTATCTGCGGTGACTTCAGAATTGACATGTTTTCATTTTTTACAAGGTAGGTACCTTAAATCGAAAACCATTTCGAGGTTTTTCAATTTCTAACACCGTACATTCGGGGTTTTTGATCAATTATTTAACGAAATATGTGGAAAAAACCCTGCATCACCGAGATAAATGAATATAAAAAAATAATTTCCTTTGCATAAAAAAGTTGTGCGATTTTATCTTAAAAAAAAAGAAACCCTGTTTTCATCAGTAATTTCTAAATAACAAATAAAAACACTGGACATTTTTTTTGAAATGTTGTCAATTGCGACGAAAACGACGTAAGTATTTTAATCTAATTTAATTAACTTAATTTATTTCAATTCATATTAAATCAAATTCAATTTAATCTCATCAATTCATTTTAAGTCAATTGATTTATTCCAATTAATTTTAATCTAATTTATGAATTCACTGTTTTTTATTTTATATTTTTTTATGAAAATGTTATTACCTACCTACTTATAATTATTATTTCAGTGCTTTGATTGTTTGTTTCTGTGACTAATATTAACTTGGGAATGCTATGTACGCCGTTATTGTGGCATGCATCAGAATAGAACGTATTTGAATTAGTTGGTAATGGATGTGTTAATGTTTGCCATGTGGCTGTACTCATAATAATAAATAAATAAATAATCTGTAAAATTTTCTCTTTGCCATACATTCTCGACATTCTCGACCAGCAGCGCCTAAAAACGTTTTTCAAATAGGTACTTACTGTAAAGAAAATAAAATTGCCAAGTGTATCCAGATAGAGCTTTTGTTAATAAAATTAATTTCACCCAAGAAAAACTGCAAATTCAATACTCTTTTCATATGAACATTTTCTCTAGAAATTTACAATTTTCCCCAGTAGTAATCAAACGCATTTTTTTTCTAGATTTCAATCTCACAATGAACACTAATTTAGACACTACATTGTGTCGTGAATGTAGAGTATGTAATCTGTAAAGCCCTCGAAACAATTGCTTTGATTGAAAGCTCAATACATACGAGCGAAGCGAAGTCTAAGCACTAAGTATCGGGTGATATTGCTATTGTTTGTGTTAATTAATAAATAAGCATGTTGTTTCATTGTAACAATAATGTTACGACTAAAATAGTAATTATTTGTCTTGTAAATGAGAAAATAATTTATCGCTGTCTTAAAATTTTCCTCGTAGTAACTCTTCAGAGTTCGCTATTAATTTATTAAGTAAAAGCTTTACGATTTCATGAAAAATTTAAACAACGTAAACGTGGGCTTAATTTCGCAATTAACCTGTCCACACCGGCTTATTTCTATTCACCCTGTGTTTATTCTGCCCGCACCTGTTTCGCTGCCATCATCAGCTGATGCGTTGTGCCTCACGAAGAACTCTTCGGCTTGCGAGCACGAAGCCGCAGCCGCAGCCACCGCGGCTCCAACACACGCCACCACCGTCAAAACAACCACTAAAAACTTCATGTTCACACCCACAAATGAAAAACTGATTCGAATTTCGAAAACTTTTCAATTTTTTTGTGTCACTCGCGAGCGCGCTTGGTTCCCGGCCGAGCGAGAAGCGTGCTCCCGCATTGGAGCGCGTTTTCCGACTGTTCAGCAATCGCACGTCGCACTCGCACGCGACACCACTGACAGCGGGGCGCGATATCGGCGCCGTTCGCAACTTGCTAAAATCAGACATTTTAAATAAAATATTTATGGGTTCCGAATCGAATGCTTGATAGCAGTAGGTTCGTCCTTATATTATTTTATTCTGTTCTGAGGAAACAGTCTGAAATCAAATAAGTTGTTCAGAGAGATTAAACTTTCAGGTATTCTGTGCTTTCAGTCTAAATACGACTAGTTTTTTAAGATATTTCTTTGCCAATACCATTCCTACATTCTTTTTTATACTTACATAAAAGTTGCCAAGAATGAAGAAACGAAATTGCCGATTGTTTGCCAAAATTAGGACTCGACAAAATTACGTAAAGTGATACATCACAATACTTACGTTGAAATCATAAATGACGATGATGTCATAAAGTACAATGTCCGTGTATTTTAATTACCGCTGATCACGATAGGAATCGAATCGACAATCGACAGACTATGTTCGATGAGCTTTTCATTATCGACAAAAAACTCGCTTGTACGATTTTACCTGTACCTTTTTTGTGGGTATCACTGACTGCTTTTTTATGTTATTTTCGATAATAAATATTGTCTGGGAACCATTTGTACATTGTGACAATAAAACAAACATAAATTGTATAAACTTTGCGGAGCAAATGTGAAAAATCATTTGTTTCGTAATTTGACTGATGTGATGATAGATTTTTATAAGCAAGTTAATTTATTTATGAAAAGAAAAAAGCTTTGGGTTAATTTATTTATCAGAAGAAAGTAAGAAATTTAATATTTTAAAATTTGAGATTTTATAATTCTAAAATAAAATATACAAGACTTACTAAATATATAGGTAGGTAGGTACTAGATAAAATTCGACTCGTCACCAGAAACCGCGACCTTTGGAAGTCCGGTCCAATACTCTTCCAACTGCTACCGAGTCACTAGTTAATTTAGAATTTATATGTGTTATCTTGATAGATAGGTGATCCTATTTATCAATTATTTAACTCTATAGTATAATAAGTAAATTAAAATAAATAAAAAAAACAGACAAGATATTGCATAACATAAAACCACAAATACCCATCAACTTAAATCAATGAATTAATAAATAGTAGCTCAACGTCTTTAAACCACCGCAAACTTGATATCATGATCACTCCCGCACTTAAATTGATATCAATGAAAGTGAAGTAATTTGAAGATCAACAAGTTTTTTTATGTCAGTACTAGCGACCGCGCCCGCGACTTTGTCTGTGTGGAAATGTTTTATTCTATCCCTCGGGATCAATATTTTTCGGGACGAAAGGTACCCTATGTACTTCTCTGTAACCCTGACAACGTACGTATCTAAAATTTCATGATGATCGGTTCAGTAGCTAAGACTTGAAGGCGTAACAAACAAACGGACTTTCGCATTTATAATAAGTATAGGTATTAGTTATAAGTAAGTACTATAAAGAGGTTTCATATGTGTGTATAGAATCTGAAACCACAATATTCTTTCACCGACAAAAAGTGGCACTATTCCTGAGTATCATAGCCAGACAGGAATCCCTGTGATTCCCACGGGGACCGGATATACCGGTTTATTGCAAACAAAGTAGCGGATGCCCACCGCAATTATGAAAAACATAACCCTTTCCTTGCAGTCCACCTTCGGCCTTATTGTCACTTAACATCAGGTGAGGTGAAGGCCAAGCACTATCGCGTTGTGCATAAAAACATAGTTTTGTTGATAATCCTCCCACATGCTTCGCTAATTCGCTTAAACCGCAAGTTCACACGTTGTGCGTTGTGCCGGATAAGTTCAGGCGCTAATTAATCGGAAAGCTACAAACAGTTACAATGTTCACATGTACCGTAAACATTACGCTGCTGTATCTAAAAACTTAATTCTACAAAAATCAACACGACAATCGGAAAGTTTTGGATTTGCTTCCGGCAGTTGCCGACTCGGAAACACCGAAAATTTTGAAATTCGAAACATAGCAGAACATACAGTTTTTTTTTTAAGATTTTTGGCTTGGATGCAAAGTCCTTTAAGCCATGTCTTGGTGACTTCTCGTTTACTCATGTGACATTACCACATACAGTTCACATAGGTAGTTAGAAGATTTTTGTTTACTCTGTAACGAAGTAGTTGGACTAATAGCTTTATGGCGTTTAAAGATAAATCTTTTCCTGGTGAGGAAAGCATAGGTAGGTACTGAGATTCTGTCTCTGAACTGAAATATACCTACATTAGACGAGCTTTCATCGCCAGGTGAAAACAGGAAAAGCCAAACTTTGCTCCCCCTATCCCAAGATAATTAACTTACACGTATTCTTGAACTCCACTATGTCAAAAAAACTATAAGTTCCCTGTGACTATAGTTATGAAACAGCGGAAACTAAAACGCTACAGTAGCTAATTAAATAAAGTAACAGTGAAAAGTTAATGACACTAATCGTTAATTTTTAAATTTGAGATTTTTGCATTCACAATGCTATTTTTATACAATACTAAATAATATACTAGAAAAAATACGACTCGCACCAGATCAATACTCAGACGGGAATCGAACCCGAGACCTTTGGATATCCGGTCCAATGCTCTGACCGCTGAGCTACCGAGTTACTAGTGACATCGTCGAATTCGCCGCCGCGCCGTCGACCGCTCAGCGGTCAGAGCATTGGACCGGATAACTAATCGTTAAGCTAAGTTGGTCATCAGTATGACAGTATACAGAGACCAAAAAGTTAACAGGATCAATTTCCACTTGATATTGCCCATGTAAAAAAGCCCTGCTGGAATTATGAGAAGTAGAATATAACTCAACATCCTACAGAGCACCAATGTATTTAATGAACCCTGCATTGTGATCGTGTGTGATTAGCCTAAGTGTTTGTGTGGACAGCTAGCTAGACTACAAAATATAAAGTAGACAGAAGCGCCGTTCGTAACAAATTGGTGGCTTTTCTTGAACGTACACACACATAGACAATGCGTATCAGGGGGCCTATTACGAAAATAACATACGCAATTGCGTAACGCAGTCACTTGGTCACGATAGTCGTCCGCAATTCGTCGGTTGTGGCTATTAAACACATTTTCAATTTGGCGATCGTAGCCCAAAAACTATTAAACGAATGATGTCTGATACGCTAGAAAAAAACTATCAAACTTACTCAATCACTTTGCGATATCGCATACGCAAGTGCTTTGTAATAGGAAACAATCATAACGAAGCACGGACGCAGCTGCGTGTATCGCGTGAATCTTTTCGTAATAGACCCCCAGGTCTCAGGCCAAACCATGCTATATTCAGTAGCATTTACCAAAGGAGTCCCTAGAACTAGCGACCAGCCAGTGATTTAACACGTTGACTGTCAAAAATTTTGACAGTTGAGTGTCGATAAAACGCGAATATCGTGTTTCGATGGTCATGCTAGGAGGGCTGAGCAGCGCTTCCACTGAACTGCGAATTTTCTTGGCGCTTCTGTCTAGGTCACTCGTAATGTATATTATGTGGCTAGACTAGGCTATGCCCCGACTGCGCGCGCAGCTATCGAACGTAGGCCAGACGCGGCTAGACAGCCTGGCCTGCACACAACAGCCTCGTGGCGCTAAGGTACTTGCTTATTTATAACTCCTAAATTGGTTACATAAAGGTTGAAATGGCTTAACGAAAGCCTATTAGAAGTACTTACCTACCGATAGTTTAACACCCGTATTCACAAACATTACTATGATGTCTCACAACGCCCATGGACGCACGGCGTCCCAACTACCAATCACACGTAATACGTAAAACAAACTAACCAATCACAGAGCTCTATTTCAACGCAGTGCGTTCGCATAAGCAAATGTTTTTGAATACGGGTCTTACATACTATTATTATGTGATAGTGTTTTACTACAGGCTGGGGTATTCAAATGAAATAAACAAGTCTGATATGATATAGTTATAAACCAATAAAATTGTATGCCGTGACTCTACCGTAACTTATTTATAATTATTTCTTGTCAGCTAAAATACGTCATTATGTGAGCTATTTGAATAAACAATATTTTACTTTCACTAATATTAAAACGTTGACAATCAATAAGGATTTATGAACAATTGATAATTTGTTACTTACAAAAACAAGTAAAAATTTAAGGACTTGGAATCAAATTCCAAATTTCCTTTGCAAAAATTTACATACTTTCGATACAATTATACAATACACATATCTGCGTGAACACTACCTTTGCAGTAAATCCTTGATATTAGGTATATATTAGGTATACCTAGCTAATAGTTAATTGCAGAAAAACATGAATTTCATAAAATGGAAGCAGAGAAATTTTATAAAAGTATAGCACTTAGTTGGTTCCAATGTGTTTTTTGTAAATATCACACGAGCTATAAGATTAGCTATTGCAGCTAATTAGAGTTCGGTGATAAGATGAACTTGTATTTACTTAATTTTTAGGTGCTACGGACGGATATACTTTTTACTACACATTTTATAAAAAAATTGAGGCCAACTTCTCCGAAAACTAGTGATTTGCGGTTCACGGTATTATTTTGGTTTAAAAATATATGGAATTCTCCCAAAATATCGAAGTATTTAGCGCTGTCATGCAGAATCCCGCGGCACACGCGCTGAATGTTATTTTTGCTTGCATCGAGAGGAAAACAACTAACTACCTATATATGTAACAAATTCAACATTCATTATAAATAAGTAACAAGACGAAGCTGTAACAACCGAGAGCTTTTTAGACAATAGCTGAGAGGGCCGGAATGACCCATTCGGATGATGAATGCCGTTGGCTGCCATATTTTTAATTTATCACCTGATAGATAATCCAGGTAGGGCCTCATTCAGCCTTTGCTGGCCGCATCGCCCGCCGAGTATTGTGTTGCTAGGCACTCACACCGCTTGAGCGACATGCAGATTATAAGCGGAAGCGTTTTTCGTCCATATATAATTTTAGTTATAGGCCACTTCACACTTTTTGACTGCTTCTTAATATACATTTTTTTAAGATATTTTTAAATTACACACTAAGATTAGAACAAGCTAATACAAACCAAGCTAGAACAAGCTAATCAACACCTTCAACAGGAACAGCATAAAAAAAAGGAATAAAAAAAAAGCTTTTAGAATAAAAAAAAAGGAATTTGTACTCCAGCCCCACCCGACTTCAATAGACGTATTTTTATTATTACGAATATTATTTCTTGCTTTTTAGAGGTAGGTTTTTTGAAGTCGGTTTTTTGTTTTTTTTAAACAATTTTATGTTAGATAAACCTGCACGAGTTTAAGTATAGTTTATCATAAAACAGTTTCATGGCAACCATCGCATTAATATAGCTAATATAAATAAATACAAATATGAAACAACATCACAAACACTGTTCTGATTCCAAAGCTAAAGCACTTTGTGTTATGGAAATCAAGCAGAGACAACGGTCTAACTACAAACACCCAGACCTTAGCAAATATAGAAATGTTCGTTTTCTAAATTGATCCAGCCAGGATCGAACCCGGGACCTCAGAGATGGCAACACCTTGAAAACCGGTGTACAAACCACCCGACCACGGAGGTCGTCGTGTAAAAAAACCTAAATTATACCGCTATTTCCTCTTCTATCCTCTACCTGTTCTTTCCAATCCTATCGTCTCCTCCTTTCTCAACTCTTTTCCTTCACCCGTTGGAGTACTCGCGGGCAACAAGCCTTACCAAGGGATGAGCCCAAAGGTACTCCAACACACTGTACCACAAACCTACTTCCATAATTCACTCATCCTTTCCTGTTAAATCCTTTACCGGATCCCCCGTTTTCTGAACCATTAGATTAAAAAAAAACCGCTAAAGCTTATAACTTGCAACGAGTAATTTATTTATGTGGTCCTTAACTGCACTACACAGCGGCTATGAATGTTAGTGGTAATAAAAGGGACGTCTCATTTATTATTGACAAATATTTCGCGCCAAAAAACTCTGAAAGGAGCTAACGGAAGGCGCCAGCCAGGACCTATTTTATTGTATTTATAGAGCACAATATAACGCTTTGGCGGCGGTTTCTGGGGTGGTTCTTGGGTTCAGTAACATTCGCCATTCACAAAACCTATTTCCGATAACTTAAAGTATTTCTATTTATGTAATAATATCAACATTTTTAACCATGCTCTGTTACGTCACTATCACTGGTTCGAATACCGCAAGGTACAAAGTTATAAGATCATTGGAACAATCGAATGTATATCCATTCGATTTATTTACCTATAAATAATAATGTTACATTTGTTTGTATAATAAACATAGTTCAAGCTCTGTTAAGTTTTGTATAAATAACGTCTGGTTTTCATTCAGTAACGCTGAAAGTAATTATTTACTGCACAGTGCACTGACTTAAATAGGTACTCAACAGAATAAAAACTTGGAATTAAAACTTTATGTTACAGAACTCTCTTCAAACCAGTTTCGGTTACACTTGGCCGGTTTTTAACAGCAATAATAAAAGACAGGAAATTATATCAATTCTGCACATCGCTAACGGCGGGCGGGCGGCGCGGGCGCAGGCAGCTCTTGCGCGTTTATGTCTTTTGTACCGGGGCAAGATCGCAAACGCATTCTTGCATGTTTTTTGTGAAAACTGATTCATTCCGTGTGAATGATCAAGATGACTCATGGAATTTACTTTTTAATATACAAACATAACAAACGATTATCTTTTTTTTAAAGCGTAGGTATTTCACTTTTTTCAAGTACTTATTTTACATTTCAGGATATATTACCTAATTTAGGATACTTATTGAAAGTGTAAATACCTACGTCAGAAATCTCTGAAAGAATAGATTTTGTTCATAGGCCTGACTGAAAACTGGCAGCTCAAAAAGGTACCTATACCTAGGTAGGTACGACGACGCCAGACTTGGTTTTCTAATCACTAGGCTGAGTTGATAAAAAAATCTAATTAAGCAGCTACCTATATTTTAAAAATCGAAATCAATAGGTACAACGGTACAACCGACAAGATTAAACATGTCGTAGCCAGTCGATGCCAAAGATCATCGCCATCGGGCGCGAAGAAGGACAAGTGGCAAAAACCATCGCATACTTTGAAAGGTCACATAAGGCCTTAAACTATACAAAATTAGCGTAAAGAATCATCGTGCAGCTAGCTTTAGAAGGACTTTTGTGTCGTCCTCTTGTACAAAACATACAATTTGAGCAGAGCAATATTATTATTCTATCAGAAGGAATAAAACCTCCTGCGTGACAGGAGCATTCGTTCGTAAATGAATAACAAGTTTTGTAAGAAATCATGGTACAGGTACACAACGTATTTCTTAAGTCAATTTTCTTATGGACCTAGGTACCCAGGATAAATTATTTTTATAGGTAAGTAGGTACCTATATTTTTTTTCTAATGTACCTACACCTCTTTTATTTATTCCTCTATCTGGGATAGCTAGCCTTATGGTGTTCCTATCAAATCAACCACACGTTTTTTCACATAAATATGCATATTAGCGTGTTATAGCCACAAATACGCATCGTCACCGTTTACCTACAGAGAAGAATTCCTATACGCCTCCTATACAATGCCGAATCATACTAATAACTTGTCTATTATCTGTCCGTGTAACATCATCGCATGAAATCGTCAAATCATAGACGATTAATCATATAAATACCCGAAACAGGAAGACACACCCTCATTCCATATTATTGTAGGTAGATGTTGACGCGCGGTTTCATTTTCATAGCTCCAAAATTGTGGGTTTTGATATTTTTTGTTAGGATATTATTCCCACATATCGATACCTGTCTTATGTGTATGTATTTTTCGTTGCAGTTTATCTTGGAACATTACCAATCCCCTCACTTGATGCAGATAAAAAGTGGATAAGCTTTGCCATAAAATGGGTATGGCGTAACGTAACAAAGAGTTTTAATTTTTCATTATTTTTAAGAGATCATAATTCTTCCCAAGTCTTGCACATAAGTTCGCCCATTAAGTTCAACGGTTGCAAACGCCAACCGCAGCTCCCAACCAACTAGTCGGCAAGTGTTTGAACAATTAGGTTGATGTGGACGGCACAAGATTTGTAGTTAATCTTGTGGATATTGAGAGAACAAACAACAAGTTTCTTATTTAAAAAATCAGCAAAATTAAATATTTAAAAGCTGAAAACGTAACCATTTGAGTGTCGAGATTGTGAATCAAGTTAAGACCACAACACATGTTTTTTTAACAGTTTTGTTTTAGTTGAATATTCATTTTAGTATAACTGTGCATATAAACATTGTGTGGGGTCCAGCTCATAATTATGAAATCATGTCACATACAATAAGATTAAAGACAAACAAGCTATACATAATATTATAGGTGAAAGTAATCATTATTGCAATTTAAAATATTGAATTAGGGACTAAGCAATAGATGTGGAAGGAGCAATGATCGGCACAAGTGTTTTTTATCGGAAAAACCTTTCTGACGCATATTTATGTGACAGAAATATATTTACAATAAGTATATAAGAATAAAACCCTACTCGATATTTTATTTTCGGTTAAGCGCGCTGCGCTCTTCGCGGGCGTTCATTTTTCACCGTTTCACGAGCCATTGTCACGGGAAAGTCGAGCAAAATACATCTCTCTTTGTAGACGTGAAGTGAATCATTAATATCGCTGAAATCGGACGAGACACTTGTCCACTATCTCGTAATGTGTTTTTACGAGAAACATTTGTAGCCTTGTGTCTTGTTTGTGGCTACAAATCTACAATGCTCTCAGAGATACCTACTTACAGATTTTCTTCAACACCGATCTTGTTTTATTGGATTCCCTTACTTGATATAGATGGATGGCTTTCCCAGCATATATTTTCTCTTTTCTTCAAACATTTGTTTTGTCAAAAATCGTGCAACCATTACAGCACCCTCAAAACTGATTACTTTATTATTTAGGTAGAAAAATCGGCTCAGCCAAACGTGAGATATACCACATACGCATACGGGTCAAACTGAGAACCTCGGTTGAAGAGATATCCTTCTTCCAACAAAAAAATAATTATCTTATTCAGTTCATAAACAAATAAGCAATACGACAATATCATCGAGGTAATTCACACATTAAAAATCATATTATTTTCGTGCTTTTTTTCAAGATTTCTTGAAAAGTACTGAACCGATTTCCAAATATTGACAGCGTTTTTCCTGAAATAAAACGCTTATTAAATACTTACCTTATTTGAAACTTTATGGTTTGAGATAGGCCCCTATCCGTTTCCTGCTTCTTTGCCTCTCTATCTTACCGTATATCGCCCTCTCTCTCGCACATCTGACGTCACACGGCCCCACCAGCAGGCAGGTATTGCACGCTTGCTTGCCTCATTGAGTCGAAAAACCACCCAGGCAGGATTTAAATGAAAGTTTCAAATAAGGTAAGTATTTAATAAGCGTTTTATTTCAGGAAAAACGCTGTCATTAAACACTTGACCGTTATTTGAAACTTTATGGTTTGAGACTTGTTTGTTATCGCCTGGTGGAGAAGGAAAGGACGCCAATGTGACGTTTAAAAATTAAAAGTTAAGAATTCACTAGAATTTAAAAAATATTCATTAAGCATAAATATAAAATTCTTGACAGACTGAGAAAAGTATTGTTTACTTATTTAAATAAAATAGATGTGAGAATATGCACGGCGCATATGCATGGTCGTGTTAGTCAAGGAAGGAAGGTTGAAGAGGCAACACTTAACATCACTAAAACATTCTAACAACACTAGCTAGCTGTCATATTGAATTGAAAGTTATTGTTGTCAAAAAGCGTCTGTGGTCAAAAAAGACAGACGTCCGTCAGTGTCAGGTGTCAGTTCTAATAAATTTAGAAAATTCTGTGTTGTAAAAATAAGCTAAGCTAAGCAAACAACTGGATACTGGCGAAACCAAAGCCCAAAAAGAAGAAAGTAGTTGAAATTACATAGTGAAAAGTCTGTAATAATTCAACTGAATTACTGACAAGTACTGATTACAAGTCCTACGGATATTAGGTACCTATGTGATTAAAATAATAAGATGAGATGTGCGAGGTATAGCTACATAATTTTATTGTACGTATCGTTATAACAAAAGAAAGATCAATCTTCCCAAATTGCCAACTGAAATATGCAACTTTTAGCATTAATATAAACATAATGAAATAGTACAATCATACTAAAAAGAACAAATTGTTTTATTGGCATAGCTATTCACCTAAACTTTTACATAATCAAAGATTACTATTTTGTAACAGGAACAAAGTTATTCCAAATATTTTTATTATTGCTACTGGAATCTGACATTACTTCACGTCTATAAAATTTTCTAAATGTATTTTCAGACCTCCAGTTCCCACGGGATATGATTTCATCAACTGGAACATTACTCTCCCAGCTCTTTGAAGCAACTGCTGAGCGAATACTGCCCGCGGAAGCGACGATGCCAGCTTCAGAAAATAGTGATTTCAACCATCCTGCAATTACTGTTCGGGAGGCAGGTCTCGCTTGACCTCTTATATTTACAAATAAATTAGTGCAATTCGCAAGATTACGCCTATCTTGTAAAAGGCTCACACATCGCTTTACCCAATAAACTGAATCCAACTTCTTATTGTTTCTATTCATTGATAATTTCCAACCCGATTGCCTGTAATTAGAATTATCAGATTTAGATCCAAATTTAGGCCATAGAACAATATAGTCGTTATGTACTTCCAAATGCTTGGAATCTACTAAAAGCAAAGTGAGGTCATGAACCCGTCGGCCTGAGGAAAGTAAAAGTAATATAGCAGTATGTCTAGAGACTGAAAATAAGTTATCTTTATCTAAAGTATAATTCTCTAAGTAAGACACAAGGTCATCCATATCCCAAACAGCAGTTTTATGTTTAACAGGGTTTTTCAGAGCAATTGATTTTAAAACATGTCGAACCAACACATGTGAACTAAGATAGCCTGAAAGCTCTGTATTACATAGAGTAGACACTGCAGACTTATGTAATAAAATTGTGTTGTATGAAAGCTTATCTTTAAGATGTAAATCGGCTAAGAATCTTGCTAGAACAGATCCACTAGGACGAAGGGGGTTAAGCTTTTGAAGTTTATTCCATTTAAGCCACCTATGCCACGCAACTTTGTAAGTTTTATGAGTGGATGTTCGCCACGATGACTGCAATAGATTTAACTGTGATTCATCCCACTCGGTTAGGTTGCTCGACCACCCCCACATATCCATACCTCCAGAATCATTTCTTGGACTTTGGGAGGAGGAAGGTTGGTTGATGTATCTATCAGGTATTGAGTGAGACGAGGTATCACATATGGTGCGGCCAGAGCCCGGGACTTGAGATCTGCTCTCCAGAAAACTTTGTCCCACCGAGGGACAACAATTAAGTATGTGCCTTGAGCTTGATTGAGGTGGCATAGTACCTTGGGAATTAAGTATGGAGGGGGAAAAACCCACGCCCTCGGGAAGTTCCACGGACGGGAAAAGGCATCGTGGTAAGTCGCTTGAACATCGTTTTGGTCCAACGTCACATAGTTGACAACGACATGAGCCGTCTTTGACGCAAAAAGATCTATCACCGGGACACCAAACCTTTTGAATATAATTTCTGTGCAAGCAGGTAGAAGATGCCACTCTGGAGGCAATCGGAAACGAGACAGATGATCTGCGTGGCCGTTGTATATGCCTGGTATGTGGTACGGAGATATCTGAATCGAATGCAGCTCCAACAGCTGAAAAATTTTGTAAGTTATATTCATCAGAGCCTTGGATTTGGTTCCACCCTCTTTTCGAATATAAGCAACAGCCGTCTTGTTGTCGCTTTGCCACAGAACGGTCGATTGGTAAAGGGACTGACAATGGTCTTGCAAGACTTTTAATAGAACAATGAGCTCCTTCTGATTGCAATGCAAGTCCTGTTCTTGAGGACTCCACTGCCCCGAAAAAGCTTGATTGTTTAATTGCGCTCCCCAAGCTATGTCCGACGCGTCTGTCGCGAGAAAATGAGCTGGTGGGGAGAGATGAATCAAAGAGAGGCGGTGATGGTTGTGAAACCACCACGTCAGATCTCCCAAGGCCTCTATGGAAACATGAACCTGTTTGACATTCGGCCTCTTTATACATTGGTTCAGCAAATCGAGGAGGGCTCGATAGTGCAGCCTCCCCTGAGGGATTACAAAGCTCGAGAAATTCAGTAGACCTACGAGGCTCTGCAAGTCCCTTAGTAGTGCTATTTGATTGTTCAGTAGAGCAGAGATTTTTGAAACCAACTGCACTTGTTTCTTTTCTGGTAGACCTTTCTGGTTCCTCCACGTATCCCAAAGGATCCCGAGGAACACAAGACTTCGTTGAGGGTTTAAAATCGATTTCTCGAAATTTACTAGCCAACCAAGAGACTGCAATCTCTCGAGTACGAGCTGAACCTGAGACTGCAAGATCTGACGATCTTGATGAGCTAGGAGAAAGTCGTCCAAATAAACGATGATACGGATCCCTTCTGCTCGTAGTGCTTGGGCTACCCAATTGGTAAGTGAGGCAAATACCTTTGGTGCCGTACTGAGACCAAACGGGAGACAGGTCATTTGGAAGAGTTTCTCTTTGTAAACCAAGCGAAGGAACCGTCTGTGCGATTCCTTTATTGGCAGGTGAAAATAGGCCTGGGACAAATCTATTTTGCACATCCAATCGTGTGGTTGTAGGAAATAGGGGACACGGTGAACATTTACGAGACGAAATTTGTCTGTTATGATAAATTCGTTTAGTGCCGACAGGTTTAATACCGGCCGGGAAGACCCGTCGGCCTTTGGGACAAGAAACATCCTTGATAGGAAGCTCGGTGCTGATTCGACTGGTTCTAGGACTCCCTGGCTTATCATTTGAGACATTAAGGATGTCATTGTGTCGGTGACAGGAGTGGCGAACCGGTTGTCTGAGAGACTCGGTATTACTAGAGGTGGTTTCTGGACAAAGGGTATGCGGTACCCTTGAATCACTTTCAAAATATAATCTGGAGCGTCGAGTTGACGCCAGAATTGAAGGTAGCTCGACAACCGGCCCGCCTTGAATGTATGTTGAGCGTCAAAACTTACGTTTCTTTCCGTGGTTATCTTCAGTTGATGGTCCAGGACGCTTCTGTCCTCTATTACGCTCCTGATATCTACTATTATTCTGCCGCCCTCCTCTAGCACGAAAACCTCTGTAAGAGTTTGAGGGGGCCGAGCGAAAGTCGGAACTTCTGTGTCCCTGTGAGGGACGAGAGTGACAACAACCCCGCGAGGGTTGGTTCGTATGGGAAATGTGCGTAGCACAACATCCATGATAAGAGCTACCCTGCGAGGGTGCAAAGTGTGAAACCTGCCCCTGCGAGGGGCGGTTATAAGTCTGACTTTGGCCAGCTTGAGAAACTGTAGCCTTAGTGCCAGCTTTATTTAAGGGCATAAAAGTCTTTCGTACTCCACCCGATTTTTCAAGGAGGGTAGTCAACGCCTCTGAACTAAATAAATGTTGGGAGGATGGAGGAATTTTCTTTAAAGCGACTTTTATTAATGGATCTCGTACAAAATTAGCAATAGCATCCCTCCTCATCTGAATAATTTCGGCCCGATGGCCACAAGCAAGTTGTAACAATTCCGAAGACACTTTATAAACATCACCCTTCAAGAAAAGATCATTAATTTTTTCATTAAGTTGTTCAAATTGAATTTGTGGTGTATCACGTCCCCAAAGCAACAAAGAACGTAAAGCTGACTGTAAGGCTTCGCGTTGTTTAAGCACACAAAAAGTTAGCGCAGCATAAGCCTTGTCTGAATGAGCTAAATGGCGAGAAGAGTCGTACATCTTAAGTTCATCGTTAACGTCTAAATCAGTAAAACCGGGAGTAAAATTATACAATTTTTGTGTTTCTGCATAGCGAACTTCACACCACTCATTATTATCAAAATGTTGAATTTCGTTTAAAATTTTCAAATAATTTTGAGGTGTTTTGGGAACTGAAGGTTCCTTTAACTTTGTCTCGATTTCGAAACTAAATTCTGGCTGAGTAGAAATAGTATCATTACAGTCTTTATATAAGTCTTCACTAACGTTACCGTCAACTAAATCATCGTAAATTACATTCGAATTTGGAATGAAAGTGTTATCGTAAGCCGTCACTTGTTTTCGAAGTTGACCTATTTCTTTTGTTAATTTACTTAAGCGACGGTTTTCGCGCTGTCGATTACGCTTGCCCCCCCTTTTTTTACGTTTTTGCGACTTCTTAGGTTGCCGAGACTGAGAACTAGATGATGAGGAGGACGAAGTACTACTAGTCGAGGAGCTCGAGGAGCTGCTACTCGAGGTACTGCTATGTCGCTTAGATCGTTTCTTAGACAGATTACGAGATTCATTAGCCGTATCACTCCGTAAATCTTTACCGCAAGGTTCCCGAACACTTTCTTCGTTAGCATTACTCATTTTCGTATCACAAAAGTGTGCATTTACTAAAAGCTAAAGAAAGAAAAACTTTTACTAAAGAGGGTAGACATTAATTTAAATAAAAATGGAACGGTAACACCGTTAGATAAAACATAAGTATTACAAAGAAAAGAAATAAAAAGGGCAAATGATTGTAAAATAGAACACTAATTTTGATAGAGAAGGTAGGTAGATGTAAATGTAAAAGTAAGATTTTTACTTACATAATAAGTTTTAAGCTACTCGTTCTTTGTGGGATACTTCCCACACTAGAATACTTTCTAAAGAGAGAGGCTAATTATTTCGTGCTAATAATGGTATCAATCTTCGAAGTGACCTATAGGTAGTAGATAGTTACTCACTGGATACCCGTTGAGCACGTCTGTGCGCTGCAGGAAACAAGACGCCAATGAGGCAAGCAAGCGTGCAATACCTGCCTGCTGGTGGGGCCGTGTGACGTCAGATGTGCGAGAGAGAGGGCGATATACGGTAAGATAGAGAGGCAAAGAAGCAGGAAACGGATAGGGGCCTATCTCAAACCATAAAGTTTCAAATAACGGTCAAGTGTTTAATAAAAAATGGGACCAACTTGGGAGTTTACCTAATGTAATAATAAAATGTGTGTTTGAATCATTTCAATCGGTCCGGCCGTCTTCGAGTAAACGATGTAGGTACATACAAAAACAAAAAAAACGGGTCGAATTGAGTACCTCCCTCCTTTTGAAGTCGGTAAATAGCACTTGATTTGCATAGGTAACAAATTAGTCCCAATAAATACCTATTGCTATAATACTATGTTTAATATAGTGTAAATAACTCATTTTTCATAAACTTTGTTGAGCATTAGCATGAGAACGAGTACTCCAAAAAATGTGAATCTAATCTTATTCTATGCAGGAATAAATGCTCGACAACTTTTATGAAGGACAGTTTTCGACATTGTTCTTTACGAGATATAACCGAAAAACCGCAAAAATACCCCTTTTGGGGAACATTTTACCCCCCACCACTTAATCACAACTCAGCCGGGGAAAAACCTAGGATAGTCCTAGTTGTCAGCAAAACAATGTAACCTTTTGTAGGAATTAAATCCGATTTCAATTCTAACCCTACTGTACCCTTAGCACGAACAGCTATCGAAAAAAATAACGCGCGTAAAATCATTCGATAGATAAATTTTGTATTTGAAATTTGTACAGCGCCATCTATCGCCGATAAGCGAAATTAAATTTTCCATAGAGAATTGTCTATCGAGTGATTTTAAGCGCGTTTTTTTTCTCGATAGCTGTTCGTGCTAAGGGTACTGAACGAATTTATTTTTGCAGAATTAGGTACTTTCGCTGATTACTAAACTCGATAAAGCACTTTAATTTTCGTTGTTGGTTTTTTTTCATATGCACTACTAAAAGCGCGATAAACCTCTATCATTTAAATAATTTCAACAAACTTTCCAAATCATGACCATTTATTTCAAAACTATTAAAAAACCAGGGTTCCCATGAGTCAAGTTATGTGTCCCTCAAAACGTGGGAGAAGCCAAAGGCAAAAGTTAATGTCTCATACAATAGTAACACACTTTTTTTCATTATTTAGATAGAACGGTGATGCTCTTTGGCGGGATGGGGCGACGCAGCGCCCGCGCAGCGTGACGTCATTTCTTTTATCGAGACTAATGTTAATAATGAAATATACGATTTTATGGACACTTTCTGTCATGCTACTAGAAATTAAACGTGATCCTGTGGAGTAAATAAACATTGTAAACTAAAATCCTGGGGTTGTAAGACCTACTACGAAATGTTATCAATGTTAATAAAGATTAATACAGCTGTTAACAGGGACGTCAGGAACCTTGTCTGACCTGACAAGTCTGCCGGGCGTCAAATCAAAAAAGATAAATAGAGCCCCAATCAGGCCAAAATGGTGAACCACAATTCATGATGTCTCACGAACATCGATATATTCCAAATAACTTCTGTAATTAGTACAATACCTACGAACTTCTTTACTTCGATTTATCTCGGCAGACCCGCCGAAGTTCGAAAAGTTAGCCGGTAGGGCCCCTGGGCTTACTTTACTAGTTAGGTAGGTAATGCATAGTTTTTTAATTACTTACCTAGTTAAACAGTCTCTGTCATCCTGTCCATAATAACTTATTGTCTACGAGTTTTATTTTTATATTCGTAGGTATTATCTTTGATTTTTTAGAGTTTTTGTAATAAAGTTGGAGTATCCAAAGAAATCAACAACAAACCCATCAATACTTACAAAGACATGAATCGGCTGTTTCAAACAATTATGCAACAAAATACTTCAACAAACTTGAATAGGAAACGCCGAGCATTCGAAACGATTTTCAATTAATTAACTGTCAAGACCATAATGAAATCTTTAGCCTGAGTCCATTAAATTTCTCGCAGCGTTCGAGAAAAGGAACAAATTGTTGAATGGAGCTCCGGAACGTGTTCACCGAAGGCCTACCACAAATCATAGTAGCATCATGCGCCCCTAATTATCCCCGTTCGTGAGAGATCCGATAAAATCTCAATCTGATCTAATCCAACGGTTGTGTGACTCAAACCTAAGGAATGCGCAGGAGGCGTAATCCTCTAACTCGTTGATTCAAGCTCATACATACCTTATGATTATAATATACGGACCTTTTTCTGTTGCATTTTTAAAGCACTTCTCACTTTACTGTACCGGGTCACAGAATGACCGGGTTGAGGTATACGGGGCCGAAAAGGATGCATAACGCAACCATCCATATAGAAGAGAGCTTTGCTATAGAAGCTGTTATAATTCCAACTCAAATATTCTATCAGATTTTTAATAAGATGTGAGAAAACTTTTGAAGCATCCTTTAAGTAGGTATCAATCAAATCCATCGACAGGAAAAGGTAGGTTTTTTTATTACTTACAATAGTAGATTGTTATACAAGACGCTAAAATGACCCATTGCATACGAGGTAAGCGAGGGAATAAATAGAAACCGAGTTACACTCTACTTTTCACTACGATTGCGAGAAAATAAAATACAATATTAAATAGTTTATACCTACTTCCGTAAACGAATCCACTCGATTTTCTATCCTCCACTTCATAAACTTTTTGTACAGTATTTAAATAAATGATTTGCGCTTGATGGCAAAAGATTAAAATTATTTCTTTCCTATTATAGTCACACAATTCAATCAGTTTGTTATTATAGAAAAATTCTAAAGATTGCTTGCGCGCCATGGTACCTTTTTTTAATTTCTGCTGTAGCAGCCAAGCAACACAAACACGCATTCTACGATTCACTCTGTGCACAGAGTATAAATAAGACTATGATTTCACCGAAGATATGCTTTTAGTTCCATTTTCAAAAATAAGAATGAGAAACTGTATTAAGTCGAGCGAGTTTTTATTCGTGATTATGAATAAAGACTTTTTCGTTTTAGTAGGCTCATTGGTAATAGACAAACATTAAAAAAGAAAAAACCTTAACCCCTAGGGGTTATTATGCTATTTTATCTCGGCTCTTGTACGTTACAATGACAGACTTTTTGAGCAAGAGGAGTGAAAAAATAATTACTTACATACTAACTGTTGAGTTGACCTATTTACGTTAAATAGCAATAGGTGCATACTTACTTACTTACGTCAATTTTACCTACATATTAGACTTTTTTTTTATTCACATCGAACTGTCTTGCTAAATTTTGGCAGTGACAAAAGTAATTTCACATCATAATTATACCTACATCTCCTCATTCTCCATGGCAACGCCAACAATACCTCCGCGTACCAAGCACTCCACGGTACTTCCTCTGGTGCCTTGCGAAGCTTCCTTGACCTGTTTCTAATTCATAAAACTTGAGGGTGCGGATAACGTTCTTTGTAATTTCACTTCAGCCGCATTGCTCACAAAGCTTAGGTACCTAATTATAAAATAAAATCAACGTAAATGTGATAAACAGCCATGACCTTCGCCTATTAGTGACCATAGCCTGCCTTAATAATAGGGAGTTAATCATGAATTCTTCTAACAGTGTTGCAACGTGTTGAAAGTATTGTGAATTTTGTCTCCTTCATACTTTTGACACTGAATGAAGCTACATTACTTATAATATTTATAAGGATTAACGCGAAATTATTGGCGATAAGCCAGTATTATATGGCCCCAGAGTTCATCACCAAGTATGAGCTATTATTAATGAACTTCTAAGTAAACATGAAGATAATATTTTTATTTTTTTACAACTTTATTATAGGTAAGTACCTAGTATACTTCTTAAGTCAAGAACACTTTTTAGCTGACTTACCAATGGTCAGAACAATTCTTTGGAAAAACGCGTTGCTACGCCGTAGTATCAATCTAACCCCTATTTTTCTCACCCTTGAGACCGTGAGCTCGACCTCGACCGTAAACTCGAATTATTATTGGAGCCCCAAAAACCCAAGTACGTGACAAGACTCCCAAGCCCCCTACCGAGAAACGAAACGATAACGACTGTCATAACACTGGTGCAACCCTTTCACTCATCTTTATCAGTAAGGAGGGAGACAGGAAAACATATTGCGACGACTTTTGTCTCGTTTGATTTCAAAGATACGTGTCCCATCAGAAGCGGGACAGCGCAGTTAGCGTTAGGACTTTACCTTTGAACTTTTTCAATCTGACTCCGAGACTTTGTCGTTCACATTTAACATATCCCTTGATTATAAGTGGGTAAAACCCATCAGAGATTTCAGAGACTTCCATACTATATTATAATATTAATAACCCACTTTTCAACCTTTGACTGTAAATCAAAATACTTACAATATTATTTTGTTTACCTAACATTATGTGTCTTCAGTACGCATTAGACAATCCGGTAGACCTGCTACAAATAAAGCTTCCTTGGCTACAACTTCCAGTACCTATTTATGTTATGTTTATTGTTATGGCAATAAAGCACGCACTGAGTGTACACAATAAAATCATGATACCTAAGTACATATATGAAAGAAACGTGTTATTTGCACAAACATTTGAGAGCTGCTCTAAAAAAAGCATATTTTAACAGTAATAAGTTTTATCATTATCACTGAGGTTTCCTTTAAAAAATGCTATAATAATACCTATATTGAAATTAAATTGAATATCTAAAAACTTTTATTAAAATATTATTAAAGGTGAAATTAATTCAACAACTATCACACTTCTCGTAGCACTAAACTATTTTCATTACACAGCAAGTTATTATATTCCTACACCACTCCTTCGGTTATTCAGGTACGGTGAAGTTTGAAAACAATACAAAGTTCATACTTACGATTACTTACTTACTTATTTTAAAGGTTGGACAGATATATCATACTGAAAACGAAAATGATGAACTTTTTTATTAGACTTTTTACTAGCTTCCATTTTGCCCAAAACATGGACCATCTTCTTGGTCCATGCCCAAAATATATAGTAGCTTTACTCTAAATAAAGACTTTCTGAATTTATCCGATTTTTTTCTAGTAACATATAAAATAAATCACCCTGACGCGGAACGAAGGCCCTAAAGTTCATGTCAAATTACCCACCGCCTTCACTGGTTTTATGACAGCGCAATCAATACAGTCGTAACGTAACCGCCTCGCAAGTACTAAATGAGAATAATAATAAAAAATGTCTTATTCGCCAGAACAATTCCGTCGCAAATCTCATCGCTCGGATTTCGGTACATCTGCTGTAAGTTATTACTTTCATAAGCGCAACTCGGGATACAAATTCATTACCTTCGCAGTAGCGCGCGCGGATATCACGACCGACTGTAATAAAAGTTGTCGTAATGAAAACAAAAAAGCTCCCTGTCCATTACCATGTTAATATGAAGATAAATATTCATCTAAATTCTCTGTTTGTCGTTGCTTTCAAATGCGTAATGGACATAATATTGTACATTATAGTTTCTTTTTTTTCTTTTTTCTTTACATTAGCTAAGAGGGAGGGAGTCAACGTACTGTAATGCCATAGTAAAGGTAATATCGATACAACAGCGCTTTCCAGGAAACTAAGATTTTTTAAGTTTAAGGCGAGGCCAGTTCACGATTTGATGAAAAGATTGATTTTTGAACTTCCAATGTGAAGAACGGATGTAGAATTCTACTTCACAAAAATTACTGGACACTGAAAAAGAAACAAAGAAACCGAACAGAATATTGAAAAATGGCATGGTTACTCTGTAAAAAAATCCTGAATAACACCATTAAACTTCAAATCGTCAGATTTCGTTATTTTCAACGACAGTGATATGATTTTTTTTGCAAAAAGGATAGCTTTTTTATCGATCTAACACAATAACCGAATACATTTTTAATAAATGATCCAGTATTTCAGAAATCAATAAAAATGTACTAAATTTCGTCAAATTTCTGGCGAAGCATCAATTAAAGCTACGCAATGTTCAACCTTATTCTAAAGACATAGTGAAAGAGTAAATTTCGGGAACTGCCTCGCCTTAATCAAAACTGTTGCGTGTTCTAAAATTAAAAACAAAATTATTTCGAATGTCTTTATTTAGCAAAATACACTTATCTTATCACTGATAACATTTTATCAAACAGTCAAAAGGTGGTTGAATTACAAAAAAAAATATTCTAAAAGTATTCGAAGGTTACTACTTACATATAACATTATTCAGACACACTGGTTCATACATTCATTTGAAACATTTTTCCCCATACAATTTCATTGGAACATTAGAAAAATCTCATTTGAGATAAGATACAATTGGGACAAAGACAGGAAGATACAACAAAATATGTAACGTTTACATGAAAGTAATCTTCGTTCGAACTTGGTTAACTTGCCACACGTTCAAGTTTTCGTACTGCTCGATGCACGCGTCCACCTAACAAACAAAGTAATGTTCATCAATATTATATAGCGCAGTTAGATTTTATTAAATCAAGACAAACTCTGCCCGAAAAGTAGAGAAAAATGGACCATGTCGTTCTACTTACGAAGTTTCAGTAATAACATTTACTAAGATGTGATCATTCGCATCATTGTCTTATAGACAGTCTGTTTACTGTTATTATTAAACAGTTAAAAGTGCATGTTATTTATTATGCTTCATTTTGTAATGCATGTATACAAAAGCAATAAACTCTTAGCAAAATATGCCTAAACAATAACAGACAGGTCCTGGTGAGATATTCAAATTTAGTAATAGTACATCCTCAATCTCAATCTCTTGAAATCGAGCTATTTGTTTGCTCGAATAAAACATGCTCGACGAGCATGTGGCTGCGTGGAGTGGAGACACGCCATCGAAGTGGTTTTTAAGCGGGAAATACCTACATTTGGCACACGTGGGCCACGTACGCCGATGGGGCACGTCGGATACATGCATATCTGCATTAATATTTCAAAGTCAAATTTGATCTATTTAAATATAAATTTAATAAATTATGCACTTTTGAATATGTTTAATCTATTGTATAAGCTTAATATTTTGTTTTTATATAACGATGCTCATCTATCTCATTACTGAAGCGAAACTGTTCTAAATGTCTGTTCTAACTGTTCTAAGTTAGCATAAATTGATTTATTATGTTATTGCATTGTTTGGCGAGTGTTGTCGCTATAAAAAACATTTGGCTCCACCTGAAAATCAGTGTCGCACAGGAAGTGGCAATAGCTGAGGTTGGAGACCATTTTGGCTAATTTTCTTTTAAATTGTGTTGACTTTTTGTAACAAATGCCTTTAAGCTGAATAAATTTTTTCACTTTCACTATATTAATAGAGACTAGTTGTTTAGAGCTACATTACATCCGCGTATATCCACGCCTTGCGACGCGATGCCATGTTACGCAACACCACGAAAACTATGTCTGCTGATTCTAACGCACCCATATTGGCGTACGTAGTCCACGTGTGCGGTGTTCCACGTGAGCACAAATAAACAAAGTTATTCGTTGCATAAGTTTAAGGGTTGGCTTCTGTTAGGTATGTTTTTTAAGTTTATAACTCTATGCTTTCCGTGGCAACCTCTAGTAAGGCAACATTTACCTCGTATATTATTTTTTAAGTTACCTAGGCCGCGTTCCGAATCACGCCAACAGCACTGTTAGCGTATAATCCATTAAATGAAGTAGGTACACAAATACCGTATTTGAGTAATATTTTGTGACTAATTTGGTCGGATTCGCGCTAACAGCGCTATAAGCGTGATTCGGAACGCGGCCCTATTTGCATGTGAAGTGTATGACCTTGTTGGTTGTTCTAATAAATAAAATAAAATAAATAATAAAAATTAAACGTAAATGTCGGAACGTGCGTACCCACCATTACGTTCATTTTAAAACAACTAACATCTTAAATAAAAAATCATATTGTTTTACGTACCTGATCTGGTTTGAATCCCTTGTCGACGCAGCGCTCGATGACGTCCGCGATCTTGACCGTGGTGCCGGAGCCCGCGAGATCTCGCACGATCGCGAATATGCGGTCCGTAGCACTGATGCCCCTACGAACATAATTACTGTGTGATTAATTTGACAGCATCCAACAGATGTGACCAAATTCACTTCAGTGCGCTTGTGTTGTGGTATGTTGTGGTACAATATGGTGTATTTTATTTAATCTGAGCGCACCATACATTTACAATGCGATTAAATTGACAACAGACAGTGATCCACTGCAACCTTTCACTCAAGAATGTTCAGAAAAGAGACAATTTCAAAGATTAAATACTTGAATACGTTGTTTTGTACCGCAAGTACTCTGAAGTTAGTTACTTCAGTTGTACATTGTCAGTTTTTAACCGACTTCCAAAAAGGAGGAGATTCTCTGTTCGTCTGTATTTGTTTTTTTTTGTGTATGTCCACCGATTACTCAAAGACGGCTAAACCGATTGAAATGATTCAAACGTTATTTATTACATTACTCCCAAGTTAGTCCCATCTTTTCCAATTTGGAAATCGGTTCAGTACTTTTCATGTAATCTTGCAAATGTAAAAAGCACGAAAATAATATGATTTTGTGTGAACTACCTCGATGATCAGTCGTATAACTTTTTTGTTTATGAACTGAATAAGATAATTTTTTTTTGTTGGAAAAGTGATATCTTAAGTGTAGGTACTTCTTTAACCGACTTAAAAAAAGGAGGTTCTCAGTTTGACCCGTATGTATGTATGTATGTATCTCCGCGATTAACTCACGTTTAGCTGGGCCGATTTTTCTACCTAATACAGAAGGTACCTACACTAAAAATTTAAAAAATTAAAAATTGTTTAAAAAAACAAAAAACCAACTTCAAAAAACCTACCTCTAAAAAGCAAGAAATAATATTCGTAATAATAAAAACACGTCTATTGAAGTCGGGTGGGGCTTTTAGAATAAAGAAAAGGAATTTGTACTCCAGCCCCACCCGACTTCAATAGACGTGTTTTTATTATTACGAATATTATTTCTTGCTTTTTAGAGGTAGGTTTTTGAAGTCGGTTTTTTGTTTTTTTTTAAATATTGTTGTTTTATTGCATTGTAGTTTGTACCCACATTCTCGAGTGAAGTTGCCGCGGACCACCGTCCATTGTCAAATTAATCGCATTGTAAGACTGAAAATTATGAACAAAGGTGATACGAAAATACCAAATAGCAAAAATACAATGGAATTGCAAATGCATTTTGAAACTAAGCCAAATACTTTTCGTAAAATGTGCCATATAAGAAATATGGCACATTTTACGAAAAGTTTTACCAAACAATCACCATAAAGTATATATTCTTTATGTATCACCTTATGATTTTCAGTCATACCGATATACAATACGTTTTATTACTAACCTTTGTGTATTTTCTTCCACATGTGTAAGAGATTGCTTGGACATTTCCACTAGGCGAATAGCTTCGGAAACATCCTCTTTCTCGACGACATCTGACAATCTGTAAATGATAAACACTTTATAATAAGTACATAGACTATATTAAAACACGTATACAACATACAACATTTTACAGTGTTGTTACATTTTGCAATTTGTTACCTCAATCTGGCCAAAGCCGTTGAAAGTCGGAGAATGGCGAGAAGATTTCTAGCCGATGTGAAAGTCACGTCACGCGCGTTCCTAGCTTCACGGCGCAGCTCCACGTACGACGCTGAAAAATAATTTCATATTACATACCTTTACTGATCAATAATAGTGTATTTGTGTAGTACGTATATGTATGTATGTATATATGCAGTGGCGAAGGGTCCATACAAGCCAATGAGGATCAACGAGGTTTAATTAAATATGTAGAGTTACAGTCACATCAAAATCAATTATTTCAGTGAAAGAATTATTAAAATTGGACCAAAAATGACGAAAATAAAGCGATTTTCGTGTCGCATTCTCAAAAACGCTCCCTCGCTGTTGACGTCATCAGCCACGTTCGCCGCTCAGCGGCGCGGCGGGTGTTTGTTCGGGCGATCGTGGCACGTGACGTCATCGCATGCAGCCGCGTTTTTTAAACTCACTTTTAAAACTTTAATAATTTTGTCATTACTTAATGGATTTGAGATATTTAAACAGATATTTACTTAGTTGTTGATATTGTATTTGATGTGATATACAAAATTGATATATTCAATTGTCGTGTTGATCCTCATTCCCATCAGCTTGCCTTTTAAAAATCCCACCCCACCGATCAACATTATGCAGATCATAAAATTTTTGTAGTACAGCTTACCGTCGCTATAATTTCACCCCTCGCCACTGATATGTTAGTATATACATCTAAATATAAATAAATTAAATAATTTATTTTGACACGAAAAGTTTATATTATATTATTTTGTATTGTACATTCACACACGATGTAATCAGTGACGTTGCCCAGTACTTCGGTAAGTGAAAGTGAAAAATTCTTTATTCAAATACGTTCACATTATAAGCATTTTTAAATCGGCATCAATCGATTCTTTTACCCTCTTTTAGCTGACAAAAAAAATGGACGCAAAAAACTTGTCAGCTTTATCAGATGGAACGATATTTACAAATATGTATATCGTTTCCAAACATTATGTTAACATAGGAAATAAATAACATTATTTAATTTGCTCATATCTTAATAAATCAATCCCACTGGCAACATCTGTTCACGAGCATGACGCATGAACCAGCCATCGCTTCGCTCAACCATATTTGAGGGAACGTAACGACCCGCCTCACACGACACCACCGCAGAAATGATTAAAGAGAGCATGACATACTTAGGCTACCCATGTTAAGGCATCGAATTGAAAACTAATATCCAAGGGCGGTGCGTGTACTGAGCTCGACCGTGAAAAGTGTGTGTTTGTGTAGTATGTCAGTATATGTATGTATATGTGTGTATATACTCACACACGATGTAATCACTGAGGTTCCGCGGCACTATGGGCTGCTTGCGCCTCGTGAGGGCCACGTAGCGGCGAATCAGCCGCATAGACAACGCGCGCACCGAGCTCGGCGGCTGCGTCGAGTGTTGGTGCACGTACGCGATGTGCTTGGCGAGCTCTAAATCTTTTTCCCTGTTGGTAAATTACAATGTCTCTATAATTTTTATGTGATTTAACTACAAAATTAATATTTCCTTTTCTACTGATATGAGAATTTGTTTCCTGACAATTTTATGTTAACGAGCCTACTCTCCAGCCAACTTACAAAAGAATGTTTACAAACAAACCATCCATACTTAACCTCAAAAGTACATTTTTATTGCACGTTTTATAAATAATATGAATATTATTGATAGCTTACGCAGTTTTGTTTACAAACATTGTTTCCGTAAGATGGCTGGAGATGGAAGTAGGTAATGCAATGTTAACTACATAATGATGATCATAACTGATCTTGGGGTCATAGTAGACTCGAAATTAATATTTGCCAACCATATAGTAATATTGTAAAGCGAGCCTCAAAATCGCTTGGCTGCGTCATCAGGTCTTGTTCTGATTTTAGCAACATTAAACCCATTAAAGTTCTGTATTGCTCCTTCGTACGTAGTATCCTTGAATATGCCTCTGAAATATGGAACCCTTTGTATAATGTTTATATCGACAGAATTGAGTCCATTCAGAAAAAGTTTCTCCGATTTTTACAATTTAAATGCAAGCAATTTCTCCCAAACTATGAAGCTAGATGAAAAAATTATCATTTTCTACCTCTTACAATGCGAAGAAATATTGCTGATCTAGTTTACCTTAATAAAATACTAAATAATGCCATTGACTCTGCTGAACTTTTGAGCGAAATATACATAAACACGCAGTTCCGTAAATATCGTCCCCTATGCATACCGACATGTAACACGAAATATAGAAAAAACTCGTTTTTCTGCAGAGCTGTTGCACAATTTAATAAATTTTCTATGGAGCATCCCTCTATTGATATTTTTGGTATAAGGCCGGCTGCGATACGTCGCATGATCGTCGCCCCATTCTTTGATGAGGAAAATGTCAAATAAATTTATTATATTATTAACATTAAGTAATTCTATAACCTAGATTACAAATTTTATCTGTTTATTACCCACATAGACACCTACTTGTTATTTAGTCCTTAATTTTAATTACCCATAAGTGAAAACTTGTATTTATATTTACTTATTTTGTAATTCCTCCACAACCCACATACACGAACACTCACATACACGCACATACACATACACACACTCACTCACACACGCCCACACACACATACATACACACACACACGATACCAATTGGGATACCTGCTCTGCAACCCCCAACTTCTTAAATATTTAAGTATTACACTTTTAGAAACCTATGTTCTTAGACCCGTGTTCACCAACTACTTAACCAGCCGAATAATTTTATATTATCTGTTTTTGACATTTTCGCCATACATAGAAACGTCAAAAACAGCCTGTTAAAACTTAATCAGCTGTTTATGTGTTGGTGAACTTCAGCCTTAGTTACCTATATTTTTACCTTGTTTTTGCTTTTGTAACTAAGCATCAACTAAAGTGTTTTTCTTATTTTAACAATAAATAGATACTGTCACCTCATAAGCCTAAGGTTAACTGCGGGTGGGGCCTAGTTACCTGTAGCTCAGGTTCCTCTGGAAGCTATTTTGGGGACTAGTCTCTTCCTTTAAGTTATAAAACTTTATCCTAAGCTACTTAATGTAAAAGAGAAAATAAATGCTTTTATTATTATTATTATTATTGTAATTACTCATATTCATATCGTATCCCACAGCTGTAAGTTTTCCTAACGAAATAGAATAAAATAAAAAAATAATAACTTGGTCACCTGTTAGGCTTGTCCTGTATGAGCCACAGTAGGTCGAACCGCGACAGTAGCGCGGCGGGCAGCTGTATGTTCTGCTCGATGGTCCGCTTCGGGTTGTAACGGCCGTACGCGGGGTTGGCCGCCGCCAGGATGGAGACGCGCGCGTTCAGACAAGTCATTATACCGGCCTGTTGACAATAGGCTAGTTGACAAAATTTCAATAACTGCTTAATATTTTAGCTTATTAGGCATTTTATCGAAAAAAAAAGGTTTATTTATTTTTAATCGAGCGTTTACATTATAAATTTCGCGTTTTAAAAAACCAATTTTAATTTGGTTCCAAAACGCACAAGACTGTCATGGCGTCTTGAATGACGTCACGCCGTGCGAAACAAACCAAAGAGCGATCGTGTCTTCGTACGTTATAGCTAGTTTTTATCGTTTAAAAATGAATTTCTCATATTATAAGTACTGTATAGTGCCCCAGTGTGATAGCACGACTATAAAAACGCCAAACCAGTTATTTATATATGTTCCAAACAATGGAGAAATACGGAAAAAGTGGCTAAAACTTGCGTTCGGTTGTAGTTAGGTTGCACTCGGAGTGTAGGTTTGGAACGCGCCTCCGGTAGTGATACTCGAAACGTCAAAGACAAGATTGGAGTTTCGCACGGCGTGACGTAACGCTTTCTGATTGGTGTTCACTGTCACGTGACTAAAGGTTTCATTTTACGAAATTTATTTTTTAAAAATATTATTAATCTTTAACGCTTTTAATAATTAAAATTGTTTGTTATTTTCTCCATAATATAATTAATCATTATAAACCCCTATCCATTATATTTATTCTTAATGGAAACAAGCCTATTGTAACGCTAAGTTCTTATATCTCCCGAAGACCGATTTGCTATGATTGTTTTAGGCGTGCACGTACACATTTACGATTTAGAGTGCGTCTGCACGCTCTCATGTGCTCTTGTATTAGGCCGCGAATACACCTGCAAGAACTTCTGCGAGAGAGAACTTACACTGACAGCCTGTCACACAGTAGCTTGTGATCGTGTGACAAACTATCGCCAGTGCATTTGCTTTTTAGTTAACACTTGTGATGTAAGACACTTCTTGCCGAAGTTTTCTTGCAGGTGGAAACGCGGTCTTACGCACACTAAAATAATATGCATGTTTACGCCCAACAACATTCATAGCAAAACGGTTTTCGTGAGATAAAACAACTATACGAAGGGAAAATTGATAAAGATTCGCAGTCGCAGCCAAGTAATATTCATATATCATTTTTTTATTATGTAATCTAATCCAAGTGCATATTCACGTAGGAAGCGAGTATACCTTGGCGATGCTGATCGTCTGCTGCTCCATGACCTCGTGTATAGCGGTGCGGTCGGCCTCGGCCATCTTGTCGAACTCGTCGATGCAGCAGACTCCCTGGTCCGCCAGCACTAGGGCTCCGCCCTCCAGCATCATCTCGCCAGTGAACGGGTCCTGGAAATGGGTGAAATTATTTTTTATAAAGTCTAATCATTAATTCACTGGAGTAATCTGACGTTTACGGTTGTAACCATAAACGTTTGAGGCTAGTTTAAAAATGTCCCAGTTGTGAAACCATGAACGCTACTGACTGTGTGAGTGAACTGAATCACAGTGAACGAAAGTGCTGCGTTTCGTTCACTGTGATTCAGTTCACATTATTTTGCAATGTAAGCAGTAATGTAAATATTATTGTAACAGCCTCCTTATGTATTCTGTTCTACTAGTCAGTACCTTGAGCACGGCGGCGGTGAGCCCCACGCCCGAGGAGCCCCGCCCGGTGGTGTACTGGCTGCGGGGAGCCAGGCGTTCGATGTAGGTCAGGAGCTGGGACTTGGCCACTCCGGGATCACCCATCAGGCAGATGTTGATGTTGCCGCGGATCTTCATGCCGTTGGGACGCCTGTGGACAACAACTTTATGTGTGGAACCACAAAATTGAGAGACTAACAGAAGTTAAGCTTAGTACTACGCGCGCTCGAGCAACGCACACACAGATAGACAGCTCGCACCGACCGACGACACTCCGTCACGTACTCGAACTCGTTTGTGATTCTGGTAGCCCTACCATGAGTTGATGCAAACTGTTTACGTTACCGTAAACTATCGGGTATACTGCTCACAGTTAATGTGAGTGAAAAAAAGACAAGTCGACTGAAAAGATGGAAACAAGATTAAATAAATATTAAAGGCAACATGTCATAATAACATGCAGTCGGAGGCATGCATAAAGAAAGTGACATTATGAATGATTGAATTATATGCCTCCGACTGCATGTTAATTATGACATGTTGCCTTTAATATTTATTAAATCTTGTTTCCATCTTTTCAGTCGACTTGTCTTTTTATGCAGGCGGGTTTTTTTAATTTTTTTAATTTATTTTTTTATTTATCTCTTTTTAGTCATTATATTTTACGGTCATGATATACCTTTTTGAAATCCTTATAATAAGCCCTTTAATTTGACACCTATATTGCAGTATTCTAAAAAAAAAATTTTTTTTCACTACGTATAATAGCACCGTACAGCCGCCATGTTGGTTTTTTTATAACGCCACCTTCTTAAGAACACTTGGGCTGAAAAGACCAATCTAACGATATCTTAATCATAGAAATCCGTTCAGCCGTTTGAGAGATATGAGGTAATAAAGAATATTACATACAAACATACATACATACATACAAACATACTTACAAGATACGCGCGAAAAACATAACCCGCAGTCGGGTAAAAAGACAAAACGATAGTTTACTGTAACGTAAACAAGTTGCATCAACTCATGGTAGGGCCACTGTTATACAGTGTCGTTGAAAGGAGTGTGTGAGTGCGTTGCTCGAGCGCGCGAGTGTCAAGCTTAACTACTGTACTCTCTCTATATTGTGGTGGAACATAAGGTGCCGGCACGAATCGTGAGCAATAAGTGGAATTGGAGGGGATTACTGCGCATATTTTTGTAGTCGCCCCGCATTATGTCCTAAAAATTACTTTTGCGCATTAAATGTCTGCGCTCAAGATCCGTGCTGAGGCATGTAGGTACAAGTGTATAAATTCCAACGCCTAAACACGCAAACCTGCGAACGGAGCGGGCGACGCGACGCCAATTGTAAATTAATCAATGCGCGGTAAGCGAGTTGAGCGCTCATTGAAGAAAAAACACGTTTGTTACTTCGCCTTTCTTCACTTCGTTGGTCAAGCTGTAATACATGCAATCTAATATGAGGACACCAGTAACGACTCCTCTTTAAAACAACAACTCACTTATCGACCCCTCCCACCAGCAGCAACAACAGCGCCTTCTTCACGTCCTCGTGCCCGTAGATCTCTGGCGCGAGGCTGCGCGCCATGCGGGAGTACAGATCTTCTTCCGCGAGCTCCGCCAGCTCTTCCTCTGTTAGCGCTTCCGCCATCTCGCTCTCGTCGCTTTGGTTCAGGCATGTCACACCCTGGACATTTTCATTATTTAAATTGAAAATAACTACTATAATTACAATATTTTCCGTTTCAATATCATTATAGTAAATTTATAAATATTAATTAACTGTAATATTTAGTTTAACCTGTACTGTTATAACTGTACTGTAGTGTGTGATAATAAGATAATGGACTTGGTGAGGTTTTAGCGGTTTTAGTTACTTAATTGTATTAAAAGTTTTGGTCTAATAAGAACCTACATACAAACTATGTATGTTCATATTCATATTCATATATCTTTATTGCGTCTTGTTGTTAACAATATGGTGTTATAAAAAAAAAATTGGACACAAACAAGAACCCTGTAAGGGCACTGCAACATACCTACTTATTTAAGTACAATAAATAAATCTTATTTCACTAATTATAGGAAAGTACTAATATTATATACACTTAATTATGTCTTAACATGTACTGACATTTATCCTTATAATATTATATTTCTTTATAGTTTTATATATCTTTATGTAACATAATAATATAATTTTACTAGGTACGTACATATTTATATTTATTTATCTACACTCACATCGTAATGTTCCAAATATGAATTTAAAAAAGGTAATATAAATACGTACTTTATTTTAGTGGACACGAAAAAATAAAAAAAAAACTCATTACGATGCAGTCAACTGAATCATAAAATAACTTTTTTTCTCATTACGATACAGGGCAAATCCAAGAAGTAGGCAGTGCCTTGATATTTAAAAAAACAACGATATTTTCCCATACATTTTCCATGATTAAAATGCACTCTATGGTGATCGATGACATTAGTGCGATTAGTTTGCAGGGTTGCGTTTAGAGGCTTAGAGTGCGGTTGTTTGGTTTTTCGCTTTAAGGTTCGGAACGACCAAGAACTTTAAATGACATTAATAGTACAAATTCTTCGTTTTCCATTTGGAATGCGAATAATTTAAACTTTCCTTTATTCTAAATGAAATAAAATCTGTTTCTGAGGAGCTACCATGAATATTTAAAAAAATTAGACACAAAAACATCAAAATACAAAATAATGTCAAATGGCATTGACATTTTTACTATAGACAAACGTCAGCGTTTTTCAACCACCGATTTTGATGGTTAAAAAGTTGCAACGCTCTGACGTTTGAAACGGGAAAGCTGTTACAACCGGAAGTCACGCTCTAATGTTTGGAACGCCGTAAGAGCATTCGGTTGTACTCGGAGCGTAGGTTCTGAACGCAACCCAGTGCTTTTCTAAATGTTTTCTAATGGAATGCGCGCCATTTTTAGAGCTTTACAAAAATGTTTTGATTTCAATTTTAACATTTTGTTGTAATGAATTTCGTATGTTTTTTTTAATTCTTGATTTAAAATGTGAAGAAAATTTGACTCTGCTCGATATTTTAGATGCAGCTAAGGAAATGACTTATTACAAGGTAATACCTAGCTAATACAAACAATGTCTCACTCTCTTTTCTAACGTTGATCTTTTATTTAGTAGGTTCAATCCTAAATGTATGAGTGTAGATAAAGTAGTGTATGAAACTGCACATAACTAGGTATTAAAACACTCGTGTGATACTATTAAAAACCTCGCCTACGGCTCGGTTTTTAAACACACACTCATGTTTTAATACCCCTCATTATGTGGCAGTATCATAAACTACTATTAAGTTCCTAAATTATCGTCAAAGTATTCCTTTATAGAGTAGTAAGCCTTGTCAAGAAGAAGTTTTTTTAAATTATTATCAAATTTTCTTCCTTGGAGGGCTTTTAATGAGTTAGGCAAGTGGTTGTATAACTTGACTGCCATATAGAATGGTCCTTTTTTATAAAGATCAAGATGTGGGGTTAATTGACATAAATTATTTGCTCGGCGAGAAACGTAGCGTCTAGGAAGGTCAGTTATTCTATTGAAATAATGTGGACTGGTGCGAACTAATCTACAAAGCTCGTAGATGTATAAACAAGTAACTGTGAGGACTTGTAAACTGACAAACCATGGCCGGCATGATTCTTTGGGTGGCAGATTGACGATCACTCTGATGCAACGCTTTTGTAAAACGAATACTGATTGGACATCAGTTGAGTTCCCCCAAAAAATAATCCCAAACCTAATCCAGGCCGCAGCGTGCGCGTGGTACGCAGTCAACGCGCATTGTGAGTTTGTACATTTTCGCAACTCATATAGGGCGTATGTAAAACTGCTAAGTTTACTCACAACTGCACTTACGTGAGATTTCCAAGTCAAGGTGGAATCCATGGTGATGCCTAACAACGTGAATTTATCGACTACTTCTATTTTATTCTGTTCATACGTTATATTCAGTGGCAGTGCTGATCTTTGGTGAGGTCTAAATTGGATTATTTTAGTTTTTTCCAGATTTAATACGAGGCCTATTTCACTTAGATGTTTCGCTATATTGTTTGTGTGTACTCACGTGCGCCTCCAGGTACGTGTCGGACAGCAGCCCCTGCACGAGCTGCCTGAAGCCGGAGCCCAGCAGCGGCAGGAACACGCCGGTGACGGCGATGTGGTCGCCGGGTTGCGCTCGCCGCGTAGTTTCCCCGCGGCAGTATATCGAGAGCTGCCGCGGGATGTGGCCCACTGGCACTTGGTCCGACTGCCGACATTACAGATACATAAGTTTCTTTGTTTATTTGGTTCACATATAATATAATTTGCTATGGTTTTTTAGACTTGTTGGTTGACAAAGTAATTTGATTGTATACTTACATGTTCCTGAACCTTGAGTTCTTGGAACTTCTGGAAGTTCGATCCTCTAGTCTGTAAATGCAGCTGTCTGGAGGCCTTGTTGATGCGGCGCTCAGCGGAGCACGCGGGTCGTGAACATCGCTATACGCGTAGTTAACTACACTTATTTGTAGGTAAAATAATGGTATTTTATACATACATGTTCTTGAATCTTGAGTTCTTGGAACTTCTGGAAGCGCGATCCTCTAGTCTGTAGGTGCAGCTGCCCGGAGGCCTTGTTGATGCGGCACTCGTCGGCGGAGCACGCGGGCGGCGGCGTGAACTGCAGCGAGCGGACCGGTTGGTACGTCTCCGCGCCGCAAGCGCTGCAAGAATATGTCGCTACTACGAGTAGAGGCTTCACGTCGGTGCAGCGAGTCACTATGCCTGTGAACAATGGATCATGTCATACAAAGCCACATATTTATAAACCGCTCTCAACGTTAAGAGCTATCTTGAAATCATACCTGAGTTACCTACTGTTTCTATAAAAAAAAACATCTCAAGTATGATCTCATGATAGTTCTCAATGTGGAGAGCGGTTTAAAAATACGGCCCATAAGGCTCTTTCAATAGAGGTAGTTGGAGAGACTTCTGCTGCATGACTACGACATGTCGTAAATAGTACTGAGCATGGGCATTTTCCCTTTCAAAAAAGCCCTTTTTGTGAGCAAACATTTCGTTCAATGGAACACGTAAATAACATGGAAAGAGAAACATTGATAATAGGCAGCATATTCCAATAATCTCATATTTTTTATTCTTAAAACAAAGTTAAAACCAAACAGAATGATCCATTCGTCGTTTTTTAAATAGTAATAGCTTTCAAATTAAAAGAAATCAGTCTCCAATTACCTGTTCAAAACTATGGAATTAATAATTTTCTAAAGAAATTGTACGTAAAAATAAAATAAGCAGTAATACTGTTATATGAAAAAAAAACTTGATAAAAACAGCTTACCTCTTACTGTTACAAGTTTACCAATATGTTCAGCCTTAACTTCTCTGATAGGTATTGTCTTTGTTGCAGACATGTCCTTGAAATACACCTCACTACAAATAAACAATTAAATTTTATTTCATAAAATGAGAATTAAAACTTTTTTGGAACTGAGAATGACCGAGATACAACATATAATTTAATAATTTGGAACTGTTTTATGCATGGCTAAAGAACTTTTGTAAATTAATGCAGGAATGCAGAACTTTCTGTCTGCATAGGCTCTAACTAGGGCATGGATAACGGTATACCGGTATACCGAAATACCGGTATACCGGTAAATTTTTTCGGTATTTTGATACCGGTATTTGAGGTTAAAATACCGGTATTTCGGCATTTCTAAAAAAGTGATCTATTTTTGCAACGGTGTTTAAAGACTATGCAAATTGCTCGATTTCTATAGCTTATAGTGTTGTTCATACTGCAGATGAGTTTTATCTGACACGAATAACGAATAATCACGATTAAAACAAACACCTACGCAAAACACTACATGGTAGCCAGTATCATAGGCTAGGCATCGTGCATTTTAGGCACTTCGCTCAAAAGAGGTATTTAATGATATTGCTCTCAGTTATTCGTCTAATGTTTTCATCATCATCATCATAATATCAGCCGCATGACACCCACCACTGCTGGGCATAGGCCTCCCCAAAGGATCTCCACGACGATCGGTCCTGCTTGGCCCGCATCCTGCGGCTTCCCGCGATCTTCACCCTCGCGTCGGTCCACCTTGTCGGGGGCCTATCCACGGAGCCGAATCCGGTGCGCGCGAGCCATTTCAGAACCTTTCAGCCCCAACGACCATCGGTTCTTATCGCTTCCTTGTGTGTGTGTATCCCACCCTCTGCCACTTCAGCTGAGCAATCCTTCAAGCGATATCGATTACTTTAGTTCACCTATGGATCTCCTCATTTCTGATTCGATCACGCAGTGAAAAGTCAAGCATGGCTCTCTTCATTGCACGCTGGGTGACCATGAGCCTCCTTATGAGGTCCATAGTTAGCGACCACGTTTCACTACCGTAAGTCATCCATCACTGGTAACACATACTGGTCAATGTCATAGACTTTCGTCTTGAGACACTGAGATAAGTCGGATGCGAAGATTTTTCGAAGCTTCCCGAATGCTGCCATCTGAGTTGGATTCGACGAGAGATCTCTTTCTCGAAGTTGGACCGTTGGACTTACCTAACCGGACTGCCTGTCCTAAGTATACGTAATGGTCAATAACTTCAAGGCTAGTGTTCCCAACATGAACAGGAGTGGAGTGGGTACAACCTGATCATCCTGAGACCCGCTCTTTGGGAAGCACTACATTGTGTTCAGGTCTTCCAAGGTCTCAGCCATCAGAATTATATCATCGGTAAAACGAAGGTTCTGGTCATTAACGTTGATGCCGAGTCCTTTCCAGTCTAAGAGTTTAAAGATGTCCTCTAACGCAGCTATGAACAGTTTCGGAGAAATAACATCTCCCTGTCTCACACCTCGGTGCAGTTGAATAGGATTTGTGCTCAGGTTCTGTACTCGGATCGACATGGTGGCATTTTCGTATAAATACCTCAACACCTCGATATACCTGTAGTCTACTTGGCACCTTAGGACAGACTGCAACACCGCCCAGGTTTCTATCCAATCAAAGGCTTTCTTATGAGAGAGCCTTTGATTGGAACACGATTATGACGTTAATGTTAGTGTAATGTGGACTATGGTCCACGAACGCTAAGCAAAGTGGCAGATTATACACCCCGGTTTTCTGTATAGCACTATAGACCAAATCCATACGCTGCGGCAGGTCGCAGCGTTTGGATTTGGTCTATAGTGCTAAAGCTTTTTCGGAACCCGGCTTGTTCGGGAGGTTGGAATGGAATTCGTCGAACCTGCGAGCGCGTCGATTCGTAAGGACTCTTGAAAACAACTTATAGACATGGCTCAGAAGTGAGATGGGTCTATAGTTCTTTAAGAGGGACTTGTCACCCTTTTCAAAGAACAAAAAAAACGTATTGTCTAATGTTTTACTAGAGTTAAATTGCGCCTGTGTAAAATGTTTTCTTAATGCCAAGGATTTGATTGCGATATTTGTGCCAATGAAACAATATAAATAGTTCTTGGATTAACGTAACATATTTTCTTTAGTATTCTTAATTACCTGTACTTTAATAACTTATTTTGTTGTTTCTAGGGAGTTGGTAAATAGTTTGAGCGTTTTTTACATATAGCTTTATTCACTTTCCGCAAATAAGACTTAAAAATCGTTCTTGGAATCATTTGAACAGTAACTAGCATTTTTTTTTAAAAATACCGAAAAAATACCGAAATTTCGGTATACCGGTATTTGAAATTTCAATACCGGTATCAATACCGGTATGAAAATCATTCCGGTATTCCATGCCCTAGCTCTAACTGTACTCACAAGCGTCTGATGAGTTCTGGTGGGTATCTGTTCCTCGGGTCTCTCATTTCTCCAGGAATTCTGTGGTTTCTTGCTTCTAACATTATCCTGTGCTCAATGTATACATCAAGTGCATCTTTTGCTACAACCTGGTAAAACAGAAGAATCATGGGTTTTACAAATACTTACAATACATACAATTTAAGTTAATGATTACTTCTGAAGTCAAAGTATACATTAGCTATACTGACTATCTGCAGCATTGGTACTTACTACTTGGTCAAGTTAACTCGGCACCTGAAGGGAAAGTGACACCTTTCCTCTTCTCCTTGCCTCATGCCACTGCCATTTTTTTTCGATAACTAATTGACAACAAGTGTACTAACGCTACCGGGATGACGACGGTGACGTGAGCCAAGGAGAAGGTTCTCTTTCGCTCCAAGTGCAGAGTTAACTTGGCCAGGTTGTTTTACCCTACTCTTATAGGCAAGGAGAAGGGTCACTTTTGCTTCAAGTGCAGAGTTAACTTGGCCAGGTTGTTTTACCCTACTCTTATAGGCAAGGAGAAGGGTCACTTTTGCTTCAAGTGCAGAGTTAACTTGGCCAGGTTGTTTTACCCTACTCTTATAGGCAAGAAGGGTCACTTTTGCTTCAAGTGCAGAGTTAACTTGGCCAGGTTGTTTTACCCTACTCTTATAGGCAAGGAGAAGGGTCACTTTTGCTTCAAGTGCAGAGTTAACTTGGCCAGGTTGTTTTACCCTACTCTTATAGGCAAGGAGAAGGGTCACTTTTGCTTCAAGTGCAGAGTTAACTTGGCCAGGTTGTTTTACCCTACTCTTATAGGCAAGGAGAAGGGTCACTTTTGCTTCAAGTGCAGAGTTAACTTGGCCAGGTTGTTTTACCCTACTCTTATAGGCAAGGAGAAGGGTCACTTTCGCTTTAAGTGCAGAGTTAACTTGGCCAGGGGCCGTACCGGCTAACTTACATGACTATCATAATCGCTTTCATTTGATAGATGGACGTGATACATTGCTACTTTTCTTTGGTAAGTTTTTATTTATGCCAAATAGAAGGAGCAATGTGTCACATCCATCTGTCAAATGAAAACGATTACGATAGCTATGTAAGTTAGCCGGTATGGCTCCAGGTTGTTTTACCCTACTCTTTGAATATAACTATAATAATATAGTAGATACCTACGAATATGAACCACCAACTAATATTTAAAAAAAAGAATTTTGTGAAACATACCTCTCTGTGTTTGTAGTTTGGCATCATTTCATAAACCACATCAGATACCATGTTAGTATATCGCCGAGTATTCTGTTTGACCGCTTCGGCCAACTCTTCATTGACTTCATGCAAGTCATCTAATTCCACAACAAATGCAATCTGAAAAATATTTGTTTTTGATGTTTGTTTTGGACCATTCTAACCTAAAACAATAATTTCATCCAGTATTCCAAATACCTGTTCTCGATGAGCCAATCTTGTGAGTTGATCTGCATATTTAAAGTTTTTATTCCCTTCATCATCGGTTTGACAAAAATCAACAAAGAAGTTCTTCAAAGATTCTGCAAAAGAAGCAAAATCAATGTAGTCATATGGAAGAAAGTACGGTTGGAAAACCATTTATAATGGTTTGTTTTAATTACCTTTATCGGCTGCATAATCACGCATAGCCATTTCTGATTTATAGGTATCAAAAGAAAATTAACTTAAAACAATTCAGTCGTCTTCGAAAGAAATTAATAAAAATAAATGATTGAGTTTTGAATGTTTTGATTTGACTTTGACGTTTATGTTATGGGCGCGAAAATTTGGGGTTGTTGCTTTTTTTTTTTTTTTGGTTAATTTTTTCCGCTTCGAGCAGAAAAGGCAAAGGCTCATTTGCGCCATACAGCCATGACTTCAGAGTTTATTTTCAAAATATTTGTACAGCTTGTTTTAAAGTTTTCAGTCTTCATTCTTATATGTCTTCTATAGTGCTTCTTATAAAATTGTATAGAACAGGATAGCATTTAAAATTTTTAAGTAAATCTGGAAGAGAGCGCGGTATATTTTCGGGGATGTTATACAGTTCAAGTAATTTATTTATCAAAATAATGCTTTTTTTTTTATTTGGTTAATTTTTTCCGCTTCGAGCAGAAAAGGCAAAGGCTCATTTGCGCCATACAGCCATGACTTCAGAGTTTATTTTCAAAATATTTGTACAGCTTGTTTTAAAGTTTTCAGTCTTCATTCTTATATGTCTTCTATAGTGCTTCTTATAAAACTGTATAGAGCAGGATAGCATTTAAAAAATTTAAGTAAATCCGGAAGAGAGCGCGGTATATTTTCGGGGATATTATACAGGCGGCTTACCATCAGCAAATAAGAAACCGTTCAGTTCAAAAGCAGGCCTTAAACAGGACTTCTTAAGGCCTGCTTTCATACTTACCGTTGAGGTCATAAGGCCGTTCAATATAAGTCCTGCTTTAAGAGCTCATAGTAAGGCCCCAGTTCAAGCTCTTTAACGCCCGGAAAAAAATACAACAATAGATTTCTATTGTTGTTTGTGCCCGATAGGGCACAGCGGGCGTTGACGAGTAATCACGACAGAATAGTATGCGCCAAGATAATGTACAGACTTTACTCTTTTGCCTTCTCATTCGGCAAAAATTAAAAAGTAAAAAATGGCATCTGTCAAGGTGACAGTGACAGTTTTTTCTTGTCTTTAATTTTCGTTTCGCGCCAGTTTAATTAAATGTCAATTGTCTGTCAATGAAATTGATGAATTATTAAATTAAATATCTACCTAATAAATATTAACTAATACATTTACTTATGAGAAACTAATGAAAGTATGGCAGACTCTTTAGGTAAGCAATTCTTGAACACTCATTACAATTCGCTGTTTTCTCTGTAAGTATAGTAGTTAAAAAACTTATCGATGTTTTTAGCTGGACAAAGGGCTAAACGACAAAAAGTTGATAAACATGGGCGTATGTCGGCATTAGAAAAGCTTAAGCAGCTGAAAGGCAAGGGAACTAAACACAAATATGACGTGGACGAGCTTGAGAATGTATACGAGACTGTTGACGAAAAGGAATACACTGAACGGGTACTACAGCGACAAGAAGATGACTGGATCGAAGATGATGGTAATATAACTCGATTGTATTAGAAAGATACCTTTGTACTGCATTTGGATACATTATATTAAGTTCTGATTATATCACAGAAGCATAACACTGACATCTTAATTTATGTTGATTATGTAGATGGAACTGGCTATGTGGAAGATGGGCGAGAGATATTTGATGATGATGAGATTGAAGATTCATATGTGGCAGTCAATAACAAAGACTCGGGTCGTGGACAGAAGCGAAAGGCCAGGGTGGCGGCTCAGCCATCAGTTAAGGGAAATATTCGGAACCTTCTTGGGGCTATGCCCACTAAGAAAAAAGAGGTTTTTATTTAATTTACTTTACTGTACTGCAACATCTATAAATACAGTTTAGAACTTTGTCAGTATTTGATTGAATCAGGCGTCACTTGGCGGAAGTCCCAAACCATTTTGAAAAAAGAAATATATGTAGCTTACTTCCGCAAACAAAATATGCAAGATGCACCGCCCGCCCGCCCGCAAAAATATGCAGCACACCACAAAATATAAGTGCACAATACCTGCATTTAGCAAGACAGCAACACACCTTGCACCTTCACCACTTTGTCACTCGGCAATTTTTTTTGAACAGAAACAAATGACAACTACAACTAAGTGACTAAGTTCTAAACTGTATACATATTTTTAGACATGTCTACTATTTACTTTATCAATTTAAATGGTGTTTATTCCATTCACTTGCAAGCATGGCAAAGGATTTTTTCTATTTAAATTGTAAGTAACATAAAGTTAATCATTATTTGTTTTCATAATTTGTTAATTGTTAAATTACAAATTAGGTGGCTGTACACCAGACAACTTACGGAGAGAATGTTTAACTGAAAATAAATAGTCCATACTTAAACTCAAAAGAACTGATATGAATATTATTGATAGCTTACCTATGTTGTCCAAGTTGTAATATGGTGTTAATTTACTGCAACTTAACATTTAAGTGGAACAATGTGTAAAGTTTTGTCTACAATAATTTTTTCCTTAAGATGGCTGGAGTATAGTGCTAGCATGATAAAGTATATTGCTTTCGATTAATTATTTAAAAATACTTACTCTGTATAGAATATATTTATTATTGTATAGAATTTTCTAACTTAATGTTGTTATAGTGTTGTTCATATTATGTGTAGGATGTAAAGATATCTGATGACAACATACTATCAGATATCATGTCAGATCTGGATGGTAGTGCTCCAGCAATCAAACCAAAGTCTCTCGTACCGAGCAAGAGTAACCCCGTCACATCAACTAAGAAGGAGGCCCAGAATTACTTCAAAACTTTATCAACTGCAGTCAAGAAACCTACTGCAGTCATATCAAAAAGGGATCCTCCGTCTTTAAAGCCCGAGGTAAGCTTTCTATTAATTTAATTAAGAGACTAGAACATATTGTATGCTATATATTATATCTATATATTCACAGATTTTTCTTTCAGGAACTATCTAATAATGTAAAAAGTGAAGTCAATTCTGCCAAAAAAACAGGAGAAAAAAATGGCACAACATCGAATCATGATATTAAAACAGTTAAGAAAACTGAATGGAAGATAGATCAAGAAATAAAGAAAGAAGTAGAGGATACAGCAACACAAAACATTGAAGAGTTTCAATCACAAGATATAGATTTGGGTGATGATTTCAGCAATGATATGACACCTGTTGCTGTAGAAAATATTCCAGAAGTTAAAAAAGAAGCAATTCCCAGTTCTAGTGCCACAATCACCGATGTCGCCGAGGAATTCCTCAATGAAGATTTTGATATTTTCCCAGCTGCAAAAAAAGAATCACCAAAAGATTTAAAACCTCTTTCAAGTACATGGTCTGAACAAATGAGTGAAAACCAAGTGCCAACTTCTATTCAGTCTGATGGTCAATTGCCACTACAGAACAATGAAAATGGAGAAAAAGTTCTTAGATTCTACTGGCTGGATGCTTGGGAGGACAGGTTTGTGAAACCTGGAGTGGTGTACTTGTTTGGAAAAGTGTATGCAAATCCATCAAATAAGAAAGAAGGCTGTCTGTCCTGCTGTTTGGTTGTAAAGAATGTCAACAGGCAAATGTTTTTGTTGCCTAGAGAATATGTGAGTTTAGTTCTCAACCATTATAATTATAAATTCTTGGTTTCAGTATATGCATAATTAATTTAATTATTATCAACTTATTTCAGAAACTAGATCCAGTAACATTAGAAGCAACAGATCAAGAAGTAACAATGATGGATCTCTATGAGGAGTTCAACAGTTCTGTAGCCAGTGAATTGGGTTTGAAAGAGTTTAAATCACGTAAAGTTACTAAGAACTACTCTTTCAACTTGCCTGATATACCTGCACAATCTGATTACTTGGAAGTTCGCTATTCTGTAAGTTTAGTCTTAGTAATTGAATCTTGACTTAAATTGAAATTATGATGTTCATTCAATTTATGATGTTATTTTTTGTTGCAGGCATCTTTTCCTCCTCCACCACCAGGAAAAAAATATTTGACTTTTTCACATATATTTGGTACAAATACATCTTCATTAGAAACCTTGTTGCTGGAAAGAAAGATAAAAGGTCCATGTTGGCTCGAAATAAAACAACCAGAAAATGTGCTTGCCAAAGTATCTTGGTGCAAACTAGAGGCAGCTTGTGATAAAATTGAAAATATAAATGTTATTAGAAATAATAACGAACAATTAGAACCGCCACCGATTGTGGTTGCAACTGTAAGGGTTTGTTTTGTAATAATAATTAAAGATCTGATTAATAATGTCTTAATTTTAATATTTCTGAATTTCAGATCAATATGAGAACTACAAGTGATTCTAAAACAAAGAAGACAAAAATACTGATGATAAGTTGCTTGGTACATAATAATTTCCCAATTCATAAACCACCGCCAAATCCACCATTTCAACAGCACTTTTGTAGTAAGTATTCAAAAATGCATGTTTATTTTTTACTTTTTTTGGAGTCATATAAACACAACTTATGTTTCTTTCAGTAATGACGAAATGTAATGAAATCTGGCCACTAGATCTCAAACAAGCTCTGCCGCAATATAAAGCAACAAAACTTACAAAATGTGACACTGAAAGAGAACTTCTTAACTATTTCATGGTTCAGTTCTGGAAATTGGACCCAGATTTAGTTATAGGTCACGACTTGCAAGGTTTTCAACAAGATTTGCTCATTGGAAATGTTTTGGATCTCCACATACCTAACTGGTCGCGACTCGGTCGTCTCAAGAGATCTGTTGCTCCTCAAAGGAAATATGCTGCGAAGGACGCATTTCTAGGAAGATTAGTTTGCGACATCAAGCTATCAGCAATGGAGTTAATACGTGCCAGGAGTTTCGACCTCGACACATTGTGTACAGATGTTCTAAAAATGAAAGAAGGAGTAAGGGTAGATGTGGCCTTAGAAGACCTTCCTAGATACTATGAGAACAGTGGGGACTTGCTTCAGTTGGTTTCACTGAGTATGCAAGACGCTTCTTATATCCTGAAAATTATGTGTGAATTGAATGTAATACCACTGGCTCTTCAGATAACGCAGATCGCCGGTAATATTATGTCTCGAACTTTGATGGGCGGCCGCTCCGAAAGAAACGAGTTTCTGTTACTTCATGCTTTTACTGAGAAAAATTACATAGTTCCTGACAAAACCTACGGGCGAAAGGCAGTGGAAGCTGAAGACGATAATGATGACAAAGACGAAGCAAAATCCAGCAATGTCTCTAAGAAGCAGGGAAAGAAAAAAGCTGCTTATTCTGGTGGTTTAGTTTTGGAACCTAAAAAAGGATTTTATGATAAACTTATATTACTTATGGACTTTAACTCACTGTATCCAAGTATTATACAAGAATATAACATCTGTTTCACGACCATCAAAAGGAAAAGTACATCAGCTTCTGATGATGATATAGCTAATTTAGTTTTACCTGGTACTAAAACTGAATTCGGCGTACTTCCTACTCAAATCAGAAAATTAGTAGAAAGTAGACGAGAAGTCAAAAAGTTAATGAAATCTCCCGATCTCCCGCCAGAACAATACATGCAGTATAACATAAGACAAATGGGCCTTAAGCTCACCGCCAACTCTATGTATGGTTGTTTGGGCTTCACACATTCGAGATTTTATGCTAAGCCATTGGCAGCATTAGTTACCATGAAAGGTAGGGAAATTCTCATGGATACCAAAGAAATAGTCCAGAAACTCAACTATGATGTGGTTTATGGTGATACAGACAGTTTAATGATCAACACCAATTGCTTAGACTATGATTATGTCTTTAAAATTGGCAATGACTTGAAGAGAGAAATCAATAAAAAGTACAAGCAAATTGAACTAGATATTGATGGAGTTTTCAGATACTTACTGCTTTTGAAGAAGAAAAAATATGCAGCTGTTCTGATTAGCAAAAATAAAAACGGAGAATTCGTGTTTACTCAGGAGTATAAAGGTTTGGATATCGTGCGTCGTGATTGGTCCCAATTGGCTGCTGAAGCTGGGAAGTTCATTTTGAGTCAAATTCTATCAGAACAGTCTGCAGATGAAAGATTGGAGAGTATACAATCACATCTGAATAAACTTAAGGATGATTTATTGAATAACAAAATACCTTTGTCTTTATTAACCATAACAAAGCAACTGACAAAAAATCCCAATGAATATGCAGATAAACACTCGCAACCTCACGTACTCGTAGCAATGCGTCTAAACGCCAAGAACAGTAGAAGGTTTAAGAAAGGAGATATTGTTCCCTATATCATTTGTGACGACGGAACAGACAATTCGGCTACGCAGCGAGCATACCACATAGAGGAATTGAAAAATACCGAAACACTTAAGATTGATTTTAAATATTACCTAGCCCATCAGCTACACCCAGTTATCTCACGAATATGTGAACCGATCGAGGGAATGGACCCCGCGCGAGTGGCCGATTGCCTCGGCTTAGACCCATCTGGATACAAACACATAATAAAGAAAGATAATCAAAATACTGAAACATTCGAAGTGGAAAACGAACAGGAAAAGTATAGATATTGTAAAGAGTTCACATTTGTATGTATAAATGATAAATGCAAAACCGAGAATAAAATAAGAGAAACTTTTACGAAAATAGACAAAGAAAGTGTGTCGTTCTTAGAGAAATGCCAAAATGATAAGTGTTCAATGAGGCCCATGGACTACTTGGCCTGTATTCAGAATCAGTTGACATTGCAAATCCGCCAATACCACGCGCTGTACTACGCGGGCTGGCTGTCCTGCGAGGACCCGGCGTGCGGGTACCGCACCGCGCGGCTGCCGCAAACCTTCGCCGGGGGATACCCCTTGTGCAGGCAGTGCGAGAAAGGCGTCATGTTCAGAGATTACACTGAAAAGGACCTGTATTTACAAATTAATTTCTTCCTTTTCCTATTCGATTTGAGTAAACCACATAATGCAAGTAAGTTTACAGTGGAATAGATTCGGTTGGCAACGACTTAACTAAGTTGACAGGACTAAATTAAATTTAGTTCTCCATCCTTTTCTTTATGTATCGAAAAGAAGAACATAATGCTAAAATTAAGTTTAGTCCTGTCAGTTTAGATAAGTTTACCCAACGGAATCGACACCATTATCGCTTTTTTATTTATATTTATATTTTTTTCATAATATGTTATTGTTTTCAGAAATAAAGGTTTCCTCACAAATCACAGCAGCATTCCAGTCTCTGAAAGAAATAGTGGAGGACTGGCTCACCCACTCTGCTTATTCCATTATCAATCTCTCAAAGTTGTTCAGATTCTTCACCCTTGCGCCTAAATCAAGAAACAACGTGAAGTCAGAACCCGAGGTAGAAATAGACATTCTGCCTGAGACTGAGCAGATCGACGCGTTGTTGGAAATGGGTGTTTACTAAACATTTTATTTTTTGACGTCTCAAATATCATGGATTATTGTATATATAAAATAATTATTTGCTAAATAAACTTTACACTAAGCCAAAAACATTTCTTCTTAATGGCCCATGCGTACAAACGTTTCAAACTTATTGGCACGTCGCGCAAGTCGATGCGCAGAACACAATTTCGATGTAAGTGGTGGGGTCATTTAGGTATATTAACTTTATGGGTGGGGTACGGCTACGCGCATAGTGGCTAACTTCACAGTCGCCAATAAGTTTGAAACGCATTGTCACTATCGTGCTCTAATTCGACCTTTGACCTTGGACAAAAGTTTTAACTGATATAAGAGATAGTGGCAGTTTTGAGCATTGCCAATTTAGTCGCAAGCGACTAGCTAGCTATTATATATTTTGTGGCGCTAGGTCAGGTGATGATCGAAGTGAAAAAAAAGAAATAAATAATATTTAGTACATTTATTGACGCTTACACAAAACGGTAAAATACATTCATAACCGCACCTACTGTGCTCTATCGAGAGTAAAATATTTTTATTGATACTAATACAAATGCCGGCAAACGGCGAATAACTAGAACTCAATTTTAGTATCACGTAACTTGCACAGTTAACTTACAATACGCAAAAATCGCAAGCCTTGTTGTCTAGTCTGGTTCAAGTTATTTGCCGCGAACGAACTATACTTACCTGTAAAACTCAATTATAATCTAATTATTTTTGATAAAAGCCGCCTCTGCCTCGACCTCGCGCTTGCCCTCCTCGGCCGCCACCTCTGCCTCTAAAATTCTTTTGTTGGTCATAATTCCCAAATGGCTGCTGTTGCTGGTCTGGTTGCCTCGTGTCAAAATTGCCATTCAAAAAGTTAGACCTAGGGCCTTGGCCTTGATTGTTAGTGCCTTGTCCAAAGTTATCATACCCACGTTGCTGTGGTGGCTGTCCCCAATTATCCTGCATAAATGCGCCCCCTCTATTGTCCTGCATCGGCGGCTGTCCGTATTGTTGTTGAGTATTTTGTAAAAGAGGTGGATTATTCTGTAACAGCGGTCCCCTATTGCCCTGCATATTAGGACCTCTGTTGTCCTGCATAGGAAATTGCCTGTTATTCTGCATCTGCTGGCCTTGCACGAACGGACCTCTGTTGCCTTGTTGAAAACCTCTATTATCTTGTTGGGGCCCACTGTTGTCTTGCATAAGTGGCCCTCTGTTGCCTTGTTGGAAACCTCTATCTTGTTGGGGCCCACTGTTGTCTTGAATAAGAGGCCCTCTGTTGCCTTGCTGAAAACCTCTATTATCTTGTTGAGGCCCACTGTTGTCTGGCATATTAAGGGGCCCTCTGTTGCCTTGTTGGAAACCTCTATCTTGTTGGGGCCCACTGTTGTCTTGAATAAGAGGCCCTCTGTTGCCTTGTTGAAAACCTCTATTATCTTGTTGAGGCCCACTGTTGTCTGGCATATTAAGGAGCCCTCTGTTGCCTTGTTGAAAACCTCTATTATCTTGTTGAGGCCCACTGTTGTCTGGCATATTAAGGGGCCCTCTGTTGCCTTGTTGGAAACCTCTATTATCTTGTTGGGGCCCACTGCTGTCTTGCATATGAGGCCCTCTATTATCTTGCTGTTGATATGGCCCCCTGTTATCTTGTTGAAAGGGTCCTCCTTGCATGAGTGGTCCTCCCCTGTTATCCTGCATAAGAGGTCCCCTAGGTCCTCCTTGCATGAGTGGTCCTCCCCTGTTATCCTGCAGAAGAGGTCCCCTATTATCCTGTAAGAGAGGCCCCCTATTATCCTGTAAGAGAGGTCCCCTATTATCCTGTAAGAGAGGTCCCCTATTATCCTGTAAGAGAGGCCCCCTATTATCCTGTAAGAGAGGTCCCCTATTCTCCTGTAAGAGAGGTCCCCTATTATCCTGTAAGAGAGGTCCTCTATTATCTTGTGTATAAGGGCCCCTGTGGTCCTGCATTGGGGCACCTCTATTTTGCATCTGAGAGCCTCCATCCTGCACGTAAGACCCTCCATCCGGCATGTAAGCGCCTTCATCCTGCATGTAAGAATTATTGTCTGGAATATTTTGAGACCTTTGATTCCAATTGTTCTGATTATCAACTGAATCGTTTTGGTTATTCATATTACCGCCAAAATTAGAACTTTGCGGTGCCGGTGGTCGCATCAATCCTTGGTTGAAGGGAGGCGGTTGAGATTGGGGTATCGCCTGGTTAGACAGAGAGGGTATCGGCTTCGCCGGTTCTTGCTGCATCGGTGCTTCAGGCAAGTCGCCAAAAGACCGCGGTTGCGTGTTGGTCGTAACGACGTCCGCCGCCGGAGTGGGCGACTGACTCGTGGACGTGGTCGACTGTATCGACGCTTGCACCAACGCAAATAAATCCGTAGCCGCCGACAATTTCTTGGTCAAGTCGACCTTCGGAGCTTGGGTGGTTTCCGCGGGGACGGGTACCACGTTCGACTCCTCCAGAGATTTCTTGACTATTTCCATTTCTTGACGTATCTGATTTTCTTTCACTTTCTTAGTAGCAGATTGGAATACCTGTAACAAAACGAGAGTAAGAAATGTATTAGTTGATTCAAAGTATCTCTCAACATAATCAATCGAGGAGCTCGGTGGCGCAGTGGTTTAACGCCTGGCCCAGTTATTGCAGAGATTAAGCAACTTTCGCATGGGTCGGTCATGGGATGGTCGGTCATGGGATGGGTGACCAAAAATGTATTATCTCGAGCTCCTCGAGAAGGCACGTTAAACCGTTGTTGGTCCCGGCTGCATTTGCAGTCGTTAACACCCACCAATCCGCATTGGGCTCGCATGGTGGAATATGGCACATCTTTGTCCGCCCATAAGGAGAGCCTGTGCCCCAGCAGTGGGGATGGGGACGTAAAAAATGGCTGATGATCATCTTAATAAATAAGGGAGTACTCATTTACCAATAGAAAACTTTGGTTGGCTCAGTTTGAAATAATTTAAAAGATCTTAAATGTCTATGCAGTAAAACTGAAACAAACTGCTCAGATAAGATTCGATTCCGTGTCCCTAAATGTGAGTAAATCAAGTAAGAAACTATAAGGTTGGTTTTACCTCTTCGACAGTGTAATCATCGTCGTCGCTCTCAATAGTGACCAGTTTGACGTCATCAGGCGGGGTCACGGCGACAGGCGGCGCGGGCGCAGGGGCGGGAGCGGGCGCGGGCGCGGACACGCTAGTAGCGGCCGCGCTCACGTACTGCCGCAACTTCTCCACGCGCTGCGGCTCGCGGGCCTCTAACTTCTTCAAGTACGCTATAAGACTGTGCTGCTCTTCGGCGGAGAGCTCGTTGAAGTTCTTCAAAAGAGTTTCTAAGTCCGAGTCAGAGAGACCGTCCATCGCGTCGGGTATTTCTTCTTTTTCGATCCTGTGAGGTAAATGTTGGTGTTAAAATGAATACTAGAGATCTTCTCTATCGTTATTGAAACTAAAATAAATTTGATTACTGAAACGAATTTATGAAATTAGGGGTATTTCTACTAGTTGATAATTCCTGAATCGTCAACTTAAATAGTAAATAGTTCGAAAAGAGTATATTACAATCCGACCGACGACGAAAAAAGGAGTATTTTATAGCCAACCACTATAGACTACAATAACAGCAAAATGATATAGGTTGAAAGTTAACTTTTGAGTAAAAAATCTTACTTCTTATCATTTTCATCATAAGCCGACTGCAACAACTGCAAGGCAGACGCCGAGTTCTTAGCAGGGGCCGGCGCCGCCAGCGGCGGTTTGTCGGGCTTCACCGCCGCCTCGCTCTTCTTCGCTTCCGCCTCGCTCTTCACGACCGCCTCGCGCTTCTTCGCCTCCGCCATGCCGACGACCGCGTCTACGAGCTGCGCCAGTTCTTCAGAAGACACGTCCGTCTTGCCTTGAGCTATTAAGGCGGCGGCCATTTGCTGCGCGATCTGAGCACGATCTACTTCACCGACGCCAGCCACTGGCAACGCTGCAGTTTTTGCATTTGGTTTATCCTGCAAACAATATTGTATATTAACACTAGAAAGTTTTGGTAACTTTTGGTTTACAAAACTGGGCCTACCGCAGTTTTTATTTGTGCCAAAGAGAAGAAGCAATGTGTCGCGTCTGGTCATTTAGTCCAGATTATACCTAAGAATCAGTCTAAGGCCCGTGTTTATAAACCGCTCTCAACGTTGAGAGCTATCTTGAGATCATACCTGCTGTTCCTATAATAATAATAATAATAAAGCCCTTTATTCCGAAATAAAATTTAAATTTTACAATTTAGAAACTACAAATCTACTCGCTACTGATGATAAAAATATAATTTGATTATGATTTGATTAGAGTATATCCCTTATTTCGGCGTGCCTTTGGGCAATGGTCTCCTCCAACGCCTTCCATTGTGTCCTATCATGTGCGATTCGTCTCCAATTTGGACCAGCTGTTAGCTTTAGTTCGTCTTCCCATCTTAGGTACTGTCTTCCTCGATTCCTTTTACCGTCTCTGGGGTACCATTCTGTTATTCTCCTACTCCATTTCTCGTTTTTATCTCTCAACATGTGGCCTACCCATCTCCACTTTTGTTGGTCAACTCGAGTGAGTATGTCGGTGAGCTTAGTTTTCGACCTCAGGTCCGTGTTTTTTACTTTATCCTGGCGTTTGCAGCCACACATACTCCTCTCCATTGCTCTCTGTGTTATGGCAAGTTCCTATAAGAGCATCTCAAATATGATCTCTAGATAGCTTTCAACGTTGAAAGCGGTTTATAAATACGGGCCTAAGTGATTGAAAAACTTGAAATAAGTAATTGTGTTTTTTATACATAATAAAAAACACAAACAAACAACTACATTTACCTATAAGAGGACTGATCTAACTTAAAAGGATGTTTAGCTGAGGCTACAGAACCATTGAGTATATTTAATTTATTTAATTTCGGACGACCAACAGCTACTATAACATAACACAAAATTTAAATAGTAACAGAAAGCCAATTATAGGTCATCAAAAATATAAAGCAAAATACACTTAACGAGCACTATCTTAATAATAAATTTTCTTACAATTATACAATTAGGTCGCCTTGAAGAAACTGAGACTCATAATACGCTTGATCGATGCTTCACTTGTCGCAAAAAGATCCAAGTCCGCCTGACGCGTTGCCGAGTTAAATCTATTACATCACGACATAAATATGAATTCTGCCGATAATTTGAAGATGCAGGGGGGACACGCAGCAAGTGGTTGAATCTGAGTGGCTTTGAGGGTGTTCGTACGTAATGTTAATTTGCATAGAAGTTCCGGACAGTTTACAGTACCAGATGCAATTTTCGAAAGAAAAACCAGATCCGCAATCTCGCGACGCTTTTCTAACGGGAGAAAATGATGTTTTTTGCACAGGTCGAGAACGAGATAGAGGCTCGAATGATAACGATCCTTTGTGCGAAACCATAGATATTTAAGAAATCTTTTTTGGATATTTTCGATACGCGAGATGTATATATTATACCTAGGGTGCCAGATCAGCGACGCAAACTCCAGATGGCTGCGGAATAATGAACAATAAAGAATTTTTAAAGTCTTCGCATGAGTAAAGTCCTTTGAAGCACGCATTAGAAATCCAAGAGCCCTGGAAGCTTTGGACACTATGTTATCAATGTGGGTATCAAAAAGAAGTTTACTATCGTGAGACACACCCAAATCACTTACAATAGTTTCCCGAGCTAGTGACATACCTTTTAATGTATAATTAAACTCAACCAAGTTACGCTTCCGACTATAAGTGACGACACTACATTTGGATGGGTTGAGATCCAAGATATCAAAATCAAATCTTAAACGATCGTTTGGTGTTCATTCGCCGCCAATTTGAAACTAGAAAACAAAACGAATGCGAATCACCATAGTAAATTACAAATTGTAATGTTTATGAAATAAACCCCTGATTTTTTGACGTTTTGCAATGGCTTGTCATTTTGCGCTTTTGACGGTCTGCGCCTAAAGGGATGATGCCTAGTATTTTCAGTGCTAAAAAGTACAGTGCCAACGTACTGTTTGTCCGGCCACGCCGCTGGCGCCTTTCGGGCGTCGCCGACTCCTAGGCCGCGTGCGCGTTCGCTTGCGCTTGACGGGCGCCGCTGCGGGCGCGGGCGCGGGCGGCGGCGCGGCCATCAGTGCCGAAGCGAACAATAGAACCTAAAATCGGACACCCACGTCAGAAACGGGCCAAATAGTATCGTAAATTCATTTAATATTGAAGAAAACAGTCTTGTTATTTTCAAAATAAAAGTTCAATTTATTTATTTTATTTAGTTTAAGTTGTAGGTTTTTCCGATTTTAAGTTCTTATGTACTTTACGTACCCGCTTTTTATGTACTTTAACTACGATAAAAACTCCATCAACGCAGCTTGCAGGAGATAAGACTGTCCGCTTCAAGCTGCAACTGCATAGAAAAAAAAGGTATTCTATTCTATACATTTACAAAGCCGAGATTACGTAAGGTTATCTATTCAAGCTGCCATCTTGCAAGATATTCGCCGCCCCCGCGCCCCCCAGCCCCGCCCTATAGCTACTGCCACTACAGCTAGTGTACCTGCGTCCACTGCCTGGCGCGCGTGTCGGCGGCGTGCAGCGTGGCGGCGGTGCGCACGACAGCGGTGCGCAGGGCGGGCGCCGCCCCCGCGCCCCCCAGCCCCGCCCTATAGCTACTGCCACTACAGCTAGTGTACCTGCGTCCGCTGCCTGGCGCGCGTGTCGGCGGCGTGCAGCGTGGCGGCGGTGCGCACGACGGCGGCGCGCAGGGCGGGCGCCGCCCCCGCGCCCTCCAGCCCCGCCCTATAGCTACTGCCACTACAGCTAGTGTACCTGCGTCCGCTGCCTGGCGCGCGTGTCGGCGGCGTGCAGCGTGGCGGCGGTGCGCACGACGGCGGCGCGCAGGGCGGGCGCCGCCCCCGCGCCCCCCAGCCCCGCCCTATAGCTACTGCCACTACAGCTAGTGTACCTGCGTCCGCTGCCTGGCGCGCGTGTCGGCGGCGTGCAGCGTGGCGGCGGTGCGCACGACGGCGGCCCGCAGGGCGGGCGCCGCCCCCGCGCCTACCAGTCCCGCCTGCAGCGCGCCTTTTAACTTCTCCTTTGCTGTTTCCATCAGCACCACCGCCGTGTCGCGGTCCAACAACTCCTCAGATGAATTCGCTTTCTCCTATGCAACAACAAAGACATTTTGTAAAACAAAAAGAAAACTAGTTCAAATTCACCGTCGCCGATCGAGGGAAACGTCAAATTGCTCGCGCGGGAGTCGACATAAATGTGGTGAAAAGTAAAGGTTTCTACAGACATGCCGGTGGCATTGCCGAGCGGCACGTTGGTCAACCTAAAAGCTGCCGGGGGCACCGCGGATTGCCCGGCAGCAATAACAAGCGACCGTAACGTTACCCGTAACGCTACTAGTAACTAACCAGGACGTGCGAACATCACGTTAACTTCGCAAAACCACAAGAAAAAAGTCAATACAAACCTTTTCCATGCGCAGAGCATCGGTCAAAAGATCCACAAGTTTAGGTCCAACGCTACCCAGATAGTCTTCTAAGGCTACCAGCAGCCTCAACGTAGCGACCACATTCTCCGCGGGCCCCAAGTCCGAAGGCTCCGCGGGTCGCGAGAATTCCCGTCGTTTAGAAGCGCGCGACATCACGCTGCCCGCGCGGGAATCGTGCGTCGGAGAACGGGCCTCCGCTTGCGATAGGACTGAGTCGATGTCATTGTCCGAGTTCCACGGGGAGAGACCGCCATCGTCACTGTGAAAACAAACTCACTATAAACAACTTCTAGTGTTCATCATAATACAATGTTAGTGAATGAACCAAAAATGGATTCTTCAGACTATCAAACTGAACGTCTTTTAAGTGATTGAAAATATGGAAGTTAACCTTCTCCATATTTATGAAAAATAAAATATATCAAAAAGCGATTGGAAATAAACATTTTACCAATAAGATAAACGTTTTGTGCTCGCTAGGGAGGAAGAAAGTGGACCAAATGCGAAATGGACCAAATGCGGAATGGATGTTCTGCGAAATGGACCAAATGCGCCTAAACGGGCTTAAGATTTGAAAGAAACAGTAAAAAAAAATATTTTTATGCATGCCATGCATGACCAATTAGTTACAGTACAGAGCTAGCACAAACTACTGCAAGAGGTATACTACTCAAGGCACATCAATCAATATGATATAGTGTTGAGGGTGTACATGAGTCAGCAATGTCAGCACTTACTCGCAAGGCCAGGAAGGAAGTAACCTGGCGTTATAACATGCATTATTTTATCACTACATATTTTAAAATAAAGTCCTCCGCCGCGTCTGTCTGTCTGTCTGTTCGCGATAAGCTTAAAAACTACTGCACGGATTTTCATGCGGTTTTCTCCAATAGATAGAGTGATACATGAGGATGGTTTTCGAATATAAATTTGTCGAGGTTTTGTGTAAATTGGTTGAAATATAACGATATTTGTTGGAAGTGTATGAATAATTCAAGCCGCCTTACCTGGGACTGGGAGCTTTCATTGAAAACGCTGCCTTATCTTTTTGAGATATAACAACACAAATTGTTAGATTACTCTATAAATGACTTGTATTAATTTCCATAATGAACTCATTGTTATTTAATTTACAAAACGAGTTATTAAAATAAAAAGTCATTTTGGTCATGACCATAATATTTGAAGTTCTTTAAATCTGCCATGGTGCTAATACGAAAAATTTATCTTTGTGATAATCGCACTAATAATTATTTTTAAAATATCAATATTTAATTTTTATTAATTTATATCCGATTTTTTTATATTGTTTTAGTTAATTACTTCTTAAAATAATTAAAAAGGAAAAAAAGGCTCTAAATATTTCCGCGATATGGCAGTATTGTCACGCCGCGTGACAAAAAAAGTACAACAGTGCATTCCAACAGACCGATCGAAACGCTAAATAATCGATCACCACAGAGTAAATTTTAACCATCACCGCGTTTCTCACACCGTTGACGGACCGAACGGGATTGCAACAGACCTTTGGAGCGAATGGAGGTGACGACTTGAAGGTATTTGTTTTCTTTTAGGATGTCGTTGGAAGGTTGAAATTGGCAAAAAAGGGAAGGAACCGAAGCGAAGCGAAGGCGGGTCGCTAGTTAATTATAAAATAAAAATAAAATGTGCTTACAATACATACGGTTTGAACTCGTCGTCGGAGATGAGTACGGTCTGCAGCGAGGGCGCGACTGGGTTGGCGGCGGCGGGCGGCGAGCGGCTGCGGTTGCGCAGCGGGTTGGCCGCCGCGCGCCGCGACAACGGGCTGCGGCTGCCGCGGCCGTGCTCGCTGCGCAATGGCTCGATTGAATAAAACCACAGAATACATAATAGTACAAGTACAGAAGCATCATTCCGCAACATCATTTAATTAAATAGCGACTCTTGCTGCGACTCAATAAGGCGCAATTCAGATCGCACACCGCTACAGCGCCTACAGTTATATTCACCTAGAAGTTTTCTCTCTTTCTTTCGCGTAGCTCTCATCTCCTCTGACGCCGTTAGGGTTGTCATCTTTTAAATGAACTGCGTAGTATTATCATAAAAGGAAAGCGATTTTACGTACTATTGTTAAAGAAAATCTTACAATAATATTCGAACATTACCAGGGGGGTATAACTCCGCGCTTAAACTTTTATATTAGCCTACTGCTCGCGGCCCACTCCAAGAGGGCCATTGTCGAGGGATATCACCGCGCCGACGGAAACGCGCGGCGTGTGCAAGCGACGAGAGCGCAGCGCGTGAACGTCACCAACGAAACGAGTCAGTCAAGCGACGAATGCGAAACTGCATGCACTTCGTTTTTGATACTTAATTACTAACGTACCTACCTACCTACCAAAGTTTATTGTATTTTTTGTATACATATTTACATACTTAGTTGTATCGAAGTTCGAAATATGGCACCAGTAAAGAAAAAAGCTAAAAAATACTATTTTTTTTTCACCCATCCCATAACCGACCCTTGCAAAAGTTGCTTAACCTCCGCAATCGTTGGGCCAGGCGCTATACCACTGCGCCATCGAGCTTCTCTAACTACTTAGAAATACTTATTATTTATGCTCTTTAAATATGCTCAGCTCACCTATTAGGTAGATTTATTTTATTTTATAAGTAGGTACCTATTAGAAATTTCATTGTTTATTCATGGGCATAACGAATGTTTTCTATGATATCAGTAACTAGCGAGTAGCAACCCCGAAATGTGTCGGTTGAGACAAAGCTATGCGACAGAAAGAGACGCCTCTCTTTCTTCTTCGTAGGTGCTTATAATTTTATCCACGCAGCGTTGTGCAGTTTGAAATTGTACTTTATTGCCGTGCAGCGAGAGTAGCTTATTATTTGATGGTCTTCGCGGGGGCGGACTTCTGTACGTTAGTACTATTATATATTCTGTGACATTATTATGATATTTAATAATCTAAGTAGGTACCTAGTACGTAAATATGGGAGACATAAAGATAACAAAAGTCAACTTTTGGTAGGTAGTTAGGTAGGATCCTAAAGGACAGACTACAGATACTATATTACTTGTCCTATTTAGTTATTTAGAAAACAGTTTTTGTTTGTTGTCATACAACACCTATTAAAAATTATGCTTTCTTACGAAATCAAATTATCATGATAATCAACTTTATTTCGTAAGTAGGTAAGTAAATATTATTTCAATAAATAGTTGGGTGAAGATTGTTTAGGTACCAAATATTTAAGACAAGTACCTACCTAAGAATAAACGGACTATAAGTATATAAACTAGGTACCTACCTACCTATAAGTAAAGTAGACAAGCGTTCTTCTTACCACTTTATACTATATTATGAAAAAATGGACGAGTAAGCGCGGGAAACGTGCGGTGGTCGCGCTCAGGCGGGCGCGCGGCCCTCTGCCAGTTGTATCGTGGACGATACGCCGAGCGGTAGGTGTATAACGCGTGGCCTTGAGCGAGTGACGGACGCCTCAACTGAAGTCGTTGAGGCGTCTCCTACTTAAATTCGACTACTTAGCCGCTGATAAACGTATTGCTATTTCAAAATATCAGGCGTTATAATACGATCGTACTAAATCAATGTCGCGTCATCACTTACCTGTCGACCTTCGCACTGTAACGATCGATTTTTGAAGTAAAGCTATTTATAGCAAGATTTACGGGCTTTCAATGTTCTTAAACAAGCATTACCTTTTGCTTCTACTATTTGAAGCTTCAGATTTGATGAATAATGAAATGACCAGTGGCAGTGATAGGAATATGTAGTACAATTTTTCGGGATTTAGTGACGTTTTCTTAATATGGATACGGCTTTAAATCCCGCTTGGTAGGAATTAGGTATATGTAGATTAAAAAGATTCGACTATTTTTGAGATCAAAAATATTCAAATATAGTATAGTTCGCGAGTGACACTTCGTTCATATAGAATATTATTCAAATATATTTATAATATTATAAGCAGTTCCCCCGTTTGTCAAACGGCCATTTTAGCATCGCCTATAAAAGCCGGAGACAGCCGTCGCGCGGTCACTTTTGCTCGAGCGCTCGTCGTGTCAACATCACCTGAGGACTCTGATACGTATCGTTTATTTTGTTTTATGTTTAAGTTCTGTGCTTTTGTCTTAGTTTCGGATGGTGTTTTAGGTTATGTTTTCTCTTTAATTCTTTAGTGTTTTCGTTAGAGTTTTAAGCGATTATCTCTATTGATTTAGTGCGGAGTACGCTGTTCCTTTGTTTTAATCTTTTTTGAATTATTGATTAAATAAGTATTTGTGTTGTAATTGTTTCCTTTTTTTTTAAATTATTTCCACTTCTGAATCTAAAATCAGAAGTGGGATTCGTAACGTTTCGCCCACACAAAGGAACAGTGTCTCGTGATTTTTTTAGTTTTAACCATGCCAAACGAGTCTGAGCGTCGACGGTCACGTAGCAAGTTACGTAGTTCTGAAAGATCACGCCGTCGTCGGTCTCGGACGCCATCTAGTGATGTGACTCGTGATTCACGAAGTAAATCACGAACACCCGCATTGAATAGGCGATCGCGACGACGCGCGCGTGATCGTTCACGGAGTCGTTCATACACTGGCTCGCGGCGTGACCGCTCGCGCCGACACCATTATCATGCAGACAGGTCGGAATCTCGTTGTAGACATAATAGCCCAAATATTTCGATGAAAGATACACTTACTTCTATAATGACTAGGTTAAACGAAATCGAAAAGAGACAGGTCACGGAACCCAACACTTCCACAACTCATCATGACACTTTAATACACTATGGACCCGTTGACGTTACTGTTGGCGGTAGCGAGAGCGATATGAATACTACACAATTGCGAGCGGCAGGTAGTTCCCGCACAGTGCAAATTGAAACCAACACAAACACAACTCTAGACTGTAATACTCCGTCACGTTCTCACCCCGACACATCCACTAATACTCAAACACAAACTCCACACGACCCAACGAGTGCCCTTGTAGACGCTATACGATCGCTGCAACCAGGCAGGTCTTCTAGTAAATATTTCGTGTCAAATTTTGACCCCGCCATAAACGACATAGACTCTTGGTGCGACGAGGTCGATCGAGCGAAGACGGCCAATGGTTGGAGCGATAGTGAGTGTCTCTCTCGGGTTGGTTCATGTTTGAAGGGTGACGCCCGAGTTTGGCTAGGTGAATGGGTCACGAATGATCGCACGTGGTCTAATTTTAAACTTGAGTTTAAACCATTATGTCCTCGCAAGTTAGATTACGCAAACATTTTATTTGAGGCAATGAACACAACGTCTGACAAATATGCTACATATGCTGAATATGCACGGCGGACTTTATTGCGGTTACGAATTGTTAAGGGACTCAGCGACGACCTCATGACACTCATAGTGATACGTGGAATAGATGACCCCCAAGTTAGAGCGGCCGCGGCTAATGCCAGTTTAAGCCCCGAAAATCTTGTCTCCTTCTTATCTATTTACGTTAAATCGAATGTCAGGAAGCCAAGTCACCGCCCTCCACATCTAAAGAATCGCGTACCTCACCCGGTTAGCAATCGATCAGACGGTAAGTGCTTTTTATGTGGCCAACGAGGTCACGTGAGCCGGAATTGTTCAAAGAAATCAAATACTACTCCGGATATAAGGTCCAACCCCCCCAACTCGGATAAAAGAAGTAGTGTAATTTGTTCATTTTGCAAAAAACCGGGACACACTGAAGACAAGTGCTTTGCCAAGGAACGCTCTCAACCACGAAACGAGCGCAAGGTTAATCTTTGCTCCGATCGCACCTCTAGTGCCGGGGACAATCGTGACATTGTCGTTGGCGTGGTTGATGGCGTTCCAGTGGACGTTCTCATAGATAGTGGGGCTTTGAACATTTCCCTCATTTCCTCGGATGTTTTAAAATACCTGTCGTGTCAACCTAAATCTACTCATTGTGTATTGAAAGGTATCAGTGAAAGTGAGATAGTGGCTTCTTCTTATGTGACTGTGACGATCGAGTTCGATCGAATTTCGATCGAAGCCGATCTCGTTGTAATACCCTCCTCCTGTATGAACGCACCCATTATTATAGGCACCGACATACTTAATCGGGATGGTATCGTGTATATCCGCACGAAAAACAAACAGTATTTGACACGTTCTGATGATTTCTCTGTCCAAGTCAATTCAGTACAAAGTAAAGAAATAGATGAGGTTAATACTCCTTTACAAGGTAAGGAGCGAGACGCTCTTTTGCAAGTAATAAACCAATTTGCAGATTTTTTTGTCACTGGTACGGCCACCACCACTGTTAATACCGGTGAAATGGAAATCCAGTTGACCAGTCCTACCCCAGTAGTATACCGCCCCTATAAGCTTTCGTACGATGAAAAGCTTCGCGTTCGTAAAATCATTTCTGACTTATTGGACAAAGGCATCATCAGAGAGTCAAAATCAGAGTACGCGAGTCCAATAATTCTCGTAAAAAAGAAGGACGGTACGGACCGCTTATGCGTAGACTTCAGAGCACTTAACCGAGTTACAGTCAAGGACCGCTACCCACTTCCACTGATCGACGACCACATAGATCGATTAGGGACTTACAAATTTTTTTCAAGCCTGGACATGGCTACCGGCTTCCACCAGATCCCGATAAAGGAACAGTCCATTCACCTCACGGGATTCGTAACGCCGGAAGGCCACTACGAGTATTTAAAAATGCCGTACGGTCTTTCCAATTCCCCGATAGTTTATCAGCGCATCATCAACAGGACACTGCGTAGCCATATAGAATCGGGTCAAGTCTTGGTTTACGTTGATGATGTGCTGGTCATGAGTAAGACGGTCGCTGAAGGTATTTCACTTCTACAAAAGGTTTTACAAACGCTTACCGCGGCTGGCTTCTCAATTAATCTTAAGAAGTGCTCATTCATGGTAACAGAGGTGGAATACCTTGGGCGGCTGGTGAGTCAGAGTCAGGTTAGGCCGAGCCCACGCAAGGTGGAAGCTTTAGTCAATGCTCCAGTTCCTCAGAATGTCAGACAGGTCCGACAATTTTTAGGCCTCGCCGGGTACTTTAGGCGGTACATAAAAAATTATGCTACCCGAACTGCCTGCATCAGTTACCTCACAAAAAAAGGTGTTGCATTCCATTGGGGGCCAGAACAGGAAGCAGTTAGACGAGAACTTATTGAGTGCCTCACTAGCGAACCAGTTCTGACCGTTTTTGATCCCCAACTTCCCACGGAAGTTCATACTGATGCAAGCAGTGCGGGATACGGGGCAATTTTATTACAAATAAGCGCGGAAGGAAGAAAACGCGTAGTGGCTTATTTCAGCAAAGTGACGCAAGGCGCAGAGAGTAAATACCACTCCTACGAGCTAGAGACGCTCGCTGTCGTTAAAGCGCTACAGCATTTCCGTCACTATCTCGTAGGAGTGCAATTCAAAGTCGTCACGGACTGCAACGCTTTGAAGGCCACAGAGCGGAAAAAAGATTTGCTCCCTCGTGTAGCGCGTTGGTGGATTTACCTCCAAGACTTTAACTTTTCCATAGAATATCGTAAGGGGGTAATGATGCCACACGCTGACTACTTAAGCCGTAACCCTTCAGTTGTTGCTGCAAGCCAAGTTTCTAGACCCAAAAACTGGGCACAGATAGCACAAACTGCAGATGATGAAACACAAAACTTGTTGCAACAATTGAGGGATGGTCAAATAGATTCGTCACGTTACATAAGCCAAAACGATATCCTTTACTATAAGTTTACACCGGTTGGAGAGGAAACTAGACTCTTGTGCTATATACCAAAAGGTCATAGGTTAAGTTTGTTAAGAGTATTTCACGACGAACATGAGCACATTAACGCTGACAAAACACTCGATCTAATATTAAAACACTTTTGGTTTCCCGGCTTGCGACAGTTCGTTCAGAAATACATCTCACATTGTTTGGTTTGTATCTCAAAAAAACGAGTCCCTAGGTCCGTTCACCAAAATATTACTTCATGGGAAAAGCCCGCTGACCCATTTCATACAATTCACATGGACGTTTTAGGTCCACTCCCTATATCCAATGGTTATAAGTTCATCCTTGTGATAGTAGATGCGTCCACCAAGTTTTGTCTTTTAAGTCCCATTTATCGACAAGACGTAGGCGAGTTGAAACGTTCAGTTATGCAAGCTGTATCGCTATTCGGTGTTCCTAAATTATTAGTCACCGACCGAGGGCGTATGTTTGAGAGCAATGAGTTTGTGTCGTGGGTTGTGGATTTGGGCTCTGAAGTGCACTATATCACCCCGGAAATGCACCACGCCAACGGTCAAGCAGAGAGATACATACGCACTATACTTAACATGATACGTATTGAAGTCAACCACAATTGTAACTCGTGGTCAGAAACATTATGGAAGCTGCAGTTAGTACTAAATATTACTAAGCAGAAAACGACCCAGGCTTCTCCACTCAACCTGATGATTGGCACGGATGCCACCACACCAGTAATCAGATCCCTGATTCGTGATATAGCGGTCGACAGTACGGGACCTGACAGAGAAGCTAGGCGCGATATGTATCGAGCACGAGCCAGTGAACTGATGGAAAAGAATCGGCGGCAGCAAGACACCTACGCCAATCAACACAGGCAGTCACCTCGCCAATACGAAATCGATGATTTCGTTTTTGTAATAAAATATTCCCAGTCCACAGGCAAGCTAGACCCAGGGATGCGAGGGCCGTACAGAGTCATCAAGGTTCTGCCGAATGGACGGTACGAGCTCAAACTACTGAGCGGCGGCTACGGGAAGACGACCCAGGCTGCTGCGCAGTACATGGTGCCCTGGCGAGGCGAGTGGTGCCCAGAGTCGTGCGCCGCCTTCTTTGAGAGTAAGTGTAGGCGTGTGTCGCCTTAGCGTTTGTCGCTTAAACCGCAGGCGTGTGTCGCCTTAGCGTTTGTCGCTTAAACCACAGGCGTGTGTCGCCTTAGCGTTTGTCGCTTAAACCACAGGCGTGTGTCGCCTTAGCGTGTGTCGCTTAAACTCCAAGCGTGTGTCGCTGTTTGTCTTAATTAAAAACCGTATGCAACTTAGTAGTAGAACGATTGGGACGCCTTTTGTTCTATTATTACAGTTGGACTTAGGTTTATTGTTAGAAATAAATAAATGTCTTTCGTTATATTTCAGACAATGATGACAATGATGACGATAATGGCGCCGACGAGAGTTCCGTACTTGGTTTATCCATGCCTCTCTTGGGCGCAGAAGACGAAACCATTACGGAGCCAATTGCTGGTCCCAGCGGCACCACTCACGCAGCTCCCGTCGAGGACGACTCGGCATCAGGAGAGGCCGTATAAGCAGTTCCCCCGTTTGTCAAACGGCCATTTTAGCATCGCCTATAAAAGCCGGAGACAGCCGTCGCGCGGTCACTTTTGCTCGAGCGCTCGTCGTGTCAACATCACCTGAGGACTCTGATACGTATCGTTTATTTTGTTTTATGTTTAAGTTCTGTGCTTTTGTCTTAGTTTCGGATGGTGTTTTAGGTTATGTTTTCTCTTTAATTCTTTAGTGTTTTCGTTAGAGTTTTAAGCGATTATCTCTATTGATTTAGTGCGGAGTACGCTGTTCCTTTGTTTTAATCTTTTTTGAATTATTGATTAAATAAGTATTTGTGTTGTAATTGTTTCCTTTTTTTTTAAATTATTTCCACTTCTGAATCTAAAAATATAATAAGTATTCGAATCCCGAATCCCGCAAGTCTTATCCATATTAAGAGAATGTCACTAAATCCCACAAAATTGCACTACCTATTCCGATCACTGATAATGACATGTCCGTCAGCCATTTTTGATGTCCCCGCTGCTGGGGCACAGGCCTTCCTTATGGGTGGTAAGGAGGATGGGCCATAACCCACCACGCGGGCCCAATGCGGATTGGTGGGTGTTAACGACTGCAAATGGAGCCGGGACCAACGGCTTAACGTGCCTTCCGAAGCACGGAGGAGCTCGCGATGATAAATTTTTGGTCACCCATCCCATGACCGTCCCTTTCGAACGTTGCTTAACTTCCGCAATCGCTGGGCCAGGCGCTAAACCACTGCACCACCAAGATCCACGATAATGTCATAATTATCATTAAATCCGAAGCATTTACTTCAAATAATAGAAGCAAAAGGCAATGCTTTAGTTTTATTCAAACGGCCCAAAATGTCGCGACATACAATGCGATTAAATTGACAATACAGTGATCTGCAGCAACTTCAAAGCGCTTGTACAAAACGACTATCTCTCTCTCACTCTTTGCCATACATTCTGATCACTGTTTATTGTCAATTTAAATGCACTGTACTTTAAGGCGGGATCTACACACATCAAAGTCTAGGGATCAAGTTATTTGTTTTATACAAACGAGGTAACTTTTAAGCCTCGGTTGCCGCCACGATAGGATCTCCTCCTCCTCCTCAAGGTTGAGATCTGTCGAGTTTCGTTTGATCACCTGTCAAACTCCGCGTGTGTGTAAGTAAAACGATGCTTTTGTACCAAATAAAAGAACAAGAAAGTTCTCGTGACTGTATGGTGTCAAACAACAAATCATTTAAACAAATGGTGGAACTTACCGATGGATGGGGCTACGCGAGCGAGGCCTACTGGGCAGGGAGCGGCCCGGTGAGAGCGGGCGATCGGGCATGTGAGGGCGGCCAGGGGATCTGCGTGTAATGTGGAGATAAAAGGTCTATCCCCACATATCCGAGCCGTGGTCGGGCCGGAGCTCAAGGTATATTTGTTTAACATACAGAATCTTAGCACGATCAACTTAACTTGGGCCCCTGACACGTCCCGGCCCGGACATGTGGGGAGCTCAACGGATATTTGTTTTACATACAGAATCTTAGCACGATCAACGTAACTTGGGCCCCTGACACGTCCCGGCCCGGACATGTGGGGAGCTCAACGTATATTTGTTTAACATACAGAATCTTAGCACGATCAACGTAACTTGGGCCCCTGACACGTCCCGGCCCGGACATGTGGGGAGCTCAACGGATATTTGTTTTACATACAGAATCTTAGCACGACCAACGTAACTTGGGCCCCTGGCACGTCTCGGCCCGGACATGTGGGGAGCTCAACGGATATTTGTTTTACATACAGAATCTTAGCACGACCAACGTAACTTGGGCCCCTGACACGTCCCGGCCCGGCCGCGGCCCAGACATGTGGGGACAGACTTAAATAATGCCCTTGACACGACAAACTATTCTGAGCGAATTGAATGCAAATGTCAAATTTGAAATGAGGGCTTTTCATAGTGACATTTAAAAAATAATAATAGTAACTATTTGCCTCACTAGATGGCGTTGATGGAAAGAGATGAGTCAAAATTGGCTTTTTAAAATAAACGGCCTGTACCAAAGAGGCAAGTAAACGCTCGCTTTATGACATCTGCCCAAGGAGAAACATTTTAGGATTACATCTGCCTGTCTACCTGAGTACTCTTCGAAGATTAGTAAAAAAAATACATTGAGACATACATTTTTATCAACGCCATCTATCGACCTACAGCTTTTTGTCATTTTGAAAAGCCCTCATGGTACAGAGCGCCCCGTAAAGGGAAATAAGATTTTCGATACAAAAAAAAACATTTATACTCGATAGTTTCTTCGTTAGCTCTGTAGGCTAACGATGCGAGAGTTTGAGGGGTACGTAGAAAAAACGCCAATTGGAAACCATTGCCATACAATATCAGAAACAGCACAACGTAAACTTTGTGCGCCTTTACATGCTCTAAAAAATTAGATGACTTATAAACTTCACCAATAAACCCTGTGATTGTTTCAATAGTATTTTTATCACATAAATATTTTGTTCAGTTTTCAAATTCAACTGGTTTACATAACTGGAAATAATCACTAAAAGCATAATATTGCCGCTCACCTGTAATCCCGTCTATAGCGGTCATCAGGTCTGCGCATCTGCGGTCGGATTGATTCCGGTGACCTTCGTCTTGGTTCAGGCGACCTTCGCCTAGGGCCAGGTGACCTTCGTCTAAGTTCAGGCGACCTTCTTCTAGGTATGGGCGACCTAGAACGCATGCCAGGGTGCCTAGGGTCAGGCGACCTGCGTCTCGGATCAGGCGACCTTCGTCTCGGGTCGGGTGACCTAAAAGAAAAAGAAGATAAAGAAATACTTATTGGCCTAAAAAAATCTGAAACATAAAAAAAAACAGAAAAAGAAATGAGGAAAATATAAGGTCTTTGATCATCTATACCTGAGAGGATGTAGCACGTCATACAATAACAAAGCTGAAATGTGGCACATGCCGTTTGACAAATCACGCGACACTAAATGTCAAGTTATATGACAAGTCTTGGGGTCTTTCATAGTGGGCTGCGTTTTGGGGGCATTTGAGGCACTTTGAGGTGTCCCACAAATGCCATTGTCATGCAATATCCACAGGTATATAGATGATCGAAGTATAAGGTGCATAAAAATTACGGGTGAGGCCAACGGCAGCTGTCTCAGCTGTGCTTTGTTGGCATAACGCAGAATGCCGCAGGAGCGCTGGTTTTCAGACAGCCCTCTGTACGATGTGGTGAGGTGACACAATAACAGAAGAATGAAGCAGATTAAGGTTATACTATAATAAAAAGGAGCTAAATAAACATTAAAAAAGAGAAATATTATACAGCGTGTAACAAAAAGGGAGTATCAACCCGAAAGGAGGTCAATGTACTCGTGAATCTGAACACCTTCCAACAGAAAAAATAATTCAAATCGAAAAAATAAATTTTGTACTCTTACATAGAAAATTTGAATTTGCCGCCAACATTTTGTATGAAGAGTTCAAAAATGTTGTTTTTCTGTTGGAAGGTGTTCAGTTTCACGAGTACATTGACCTCCTTTCGGGTTGATACCCCCTTTCTGTTACACGTTGTATACATGCTGTTGAGGCAGAATCTCTTCACCATATATTCAGCGAAAAGGGAAGTACTTCCACCGAGCTAGGTGTCTGTGCTCGGGGACCGCGGTCCAACTGCTTGATGTTGGAATTTGTATTTATGCGAAGTGCTTAGAAAACTTCGATACCATGATTCAGGTCTTCATACATTTTGTCTCGATATTAGTATGACGTAGTTCGACGTCACGTCTGCGTAATGTTTACATACTGAGGCGCGTTCCAAACCTACACTCCGAGTGCAACCTAACCACAACCGAACGCTCTAACGGCGTTCCAAACATTTGAGCGTGACGTTCGGTTGACACAACCGTGTCGTTCCAAACGTCAGAGCGTTGCAACCAAACAACCATCAAAAATGATGGTTGTAAAACGCTCTGACGTTTGTCTATAGAAAAAATGACAATGTCATTTGACATTATTTTGTATTTTTGATGTTTTTATGTCTAATTTTTAAAATAATCATGGTAGTTGGTAAAAAAACGGATTTTATTTGATTTAGTATGAAGAAAAGTTTAAATTATTCGTATTCCAAATGGAAAATGAAGAATTTGTATTGACATTAACATTTAAAGTTCTTGGTCGTTCCAAACCTTAGAGCGAGTTAAAAAACAACTAAACAACCGGCGCTCGAACGTTCTGAACCAACTTTTAGCTGATCCTGCATTTCTTCGTCATTCGTCGATTGCTTATGTATGTAGCGGTATAATCGCACCGCTACACATGCCTTTGCCTGTTGTGTGGTGGGATAAATAAATAAAAGAAAGTAATAGGATATTGTCGAGAGTACCTCCGCCTCGGGTCGGGCGATCGTCGCATCTCCATCCTTAGCTTGGGCTCCGGCGATCTCCGCTTAGGGTCCGGCTTAGGCTTGTCGGCGGGCGGCGTCAGACACATCTTGCGGTAAATCTCGCACACGATCACTCTCAGTTCCTCGTCGTGCAGTTCTTTCATGCGCGCCGTCCAGAACAATATCCATTCCGGTTTGAAGTCATGCTTTGATGGGTCTTTGCCCTCTGTGATAAGAAACAGAACGAGTTTTTTATTTTTGTTTTTACACTAGCCACCGCGACTTCGTCCGCGTGGACAGTAGAGCAGAAAAATGTGGTGACCAGTTTAAATGACCTCCTTAGCGTATAAAACGGAGAGTTCAAGCTGTTTTAATGAAAGTGAAATAAGCTTTATTCAAATAAACTTAATTGTTAAGTACTTTTGAATCGTCTATATTTTCCTACCATCCGTTCCAGACTTTTTTAGCTGACAAGAAGAACGGGCGCAAGAAACTTATCAGCTGTAACAGCCATAAGTAACGATATTTACAAACTTGAATATATCGTTACCAGGGTAACATAACATAATTACAACAGGGTGACAGAATTATTGGCAACAACATAGACTTATTATATTACTTCAACAAAGTACTTATATTAGCAAGTTATGTGTTACATCATTTCCACGCATTTTGATCTTTAAGATAATCGTCAACTTTATAATAACCTTTACCCATGAGCGTTTTTTTAACATGGTTTTTAAATTCATGCAAAGGAAGATCAATCACTTGTTGTGGAACTTTATTAATAAAGGCTATGCCTTTCCCCATAAATGAACCTCTCGTTTTTGCAAGCCTAAATCTTGGAACGGCAAGTTTATATTTATTTCTTGTATTAAACTGGTGAATGTTGCTGTTCTTATCAAATGAATCATAGTGTTTCCTTACATAAACTAAATTTTCATAAATATATTGGCCTGCCAAAGTTAATGGTTCTACCCACCCGAATTAGATGAAAAATGGCTTAGATTTTAAGTTTGACTCCAAGCTATCAAACTGTGAAAATCCCATCATAATCCGTACCGCGGTTTTTGCGTGATTCGCGCACAAACATTTACAATTTACAGTTTATTTTATGTATAGATTATCAAGGTTTGAGCCAGATAATAGTACTCTCTAACAAAACTCGTGTATTGACAACGATGTTTTACGAGCATTTGAAAATGTTTTACCAGCTCTAGTTTCAAAGTAAAATGTTTTACCAGCTTTTGTTTCAAAGTAAAAATGTTTTACCAGCTTTTGTTTCAAAGTAAAAATGTTTTACCAGCTTTTGTTTCAAAGTAAAAATGTTTTACCAGCTTTTGTTTCAAAGTAAAAATGTTTCACCAGCTTTTGTTTCAAAGTAAAAATGTTTTACCAGCTTTTGTTTCAAAGTAAAAATGTTTTACCAGCTTTTGTTTCAAAGTAAAAATGTTTCACCAGCTTTTGTTTCAAAGTAAAAATGTTTTACCAGCTTTTGTTTCAAAGTAAAAATGTTTTACCAGCTTTTGTTTCAAAGTAAAAATGTTTTACCAGCTTTTGTTTCAAAGTAAAAATGTTTTACCAGCTTTTGTTTCAAAGTAAAAATGTTTTACCAGCTTTTGTTTCAAAGTAAAAATGTTTTACCAGCTTTTGTTTCAAAGTAAAAATGTTTTACCAGCTTTTGTTTCAAAGTAAAAATGTTGTACCAGCTTTTGTTTAAAATTAAAAAGTTTTTACCAGCTTGTATCTCCTTGTACCGCCGGTTCCAGAACTTCTTCCACTCTTCAGGGTACAGCGGATGTTTTTCAGGATTCTTCTCGTGGTAGGCGAGCGTCTTCTTCGCCGCCTCCACTGCGTTCTGACGTTGTTCATCCGCTAACTTCACTTTGTACCCGTAGTTTGGAGCTTTTGTCTGTGCAAACAATTTTGAGACCTATTGTAACTGCGTTTTAAACCCGTTTATAGAAATATAAGCCTTATTGTAGCTGTCTTTGGCTAAATATAGATAAAATGAGTAACTTTCGTGCAGACCCTAATTCAGATGGGTGCTTATGCCCATGTGGAGCTTCAAAAAGCAAAAGTTTTTATTGCTAAGTTTAATTTATTTTATTTTAATCTTTTGCTTAAAATAAAAACAGCAAATGGCGGATTTAATGTCCAAGGGCATTCTATACCAGTCAACCGGTAAGTTGTTAAGGAGAAAAATCGTGGCGGCAATAAACAAAACTTGTTAAAAAAAACTGAATCTAAAAATATAATATTTAATGGCAATTTATAAAAAAAAAGTTTAAGAGGCATACCGGAAAAAAATATTCTACTATCACATTCTAGTAAGCACCAAAGTCAATATTACCTTATCCTGAGATTTGTCGGCGGCAGCCTTGGAGGTATATCGCAAGTGAGGGGGGCTCTCGCGCCGTTTGTCGCGGTACGGCTCGTAGCGAGCTTGGTGAGGATCAAATTTGCCCGGTCTATTAGGAAAATCACAACAATAAATTATTTCAGTAAATCAAAACAAAATATTATTTCAAAATACTTAAAACTTATGTAATATTTCCATTTTGAAACTCAATCGCGCTATTTTAATATTAATTTAATGTGTTATATTGCAAAAGCCTTGGCTTCAATTATCTATGCTACTAGATAAAAGTTGGTTGAGCGGCTTAGGCGAAAAAGACGCAAAAAAATAAAGTTCGGATGCCTGCATAATAATATCTATTATGCTAAGTTCAGCCCAGGGAAAGTGGGAGCTACATTACGCCCACGTGGGCTACCTACGCTACTACGCTGTACTACACAATATAGATAGACAATGCTGGTAGTACCTGTGCGGGCGCAGGTCGCGGCGCGGCTCCTCGTCGCTGATGTCGGACAGCCCGCCCGCCGAGCCCGCGCGCCGCTCCTGACGACCTGCCGAGCGCTACACAAACGATACACAATTATAGTAGGTACCCATACTTATTTATTACATTATTTTGATAACTTTAAACATGAAAATAAATATCGCGCGTTCACGCCGTGCATGAGACACGACACACGACTAAATGAGCATACGATTCGTCATATGAACTCGTGGGGTGGGGTGAGGTAATTGATTCTGGAGCGGGGCGGGGAGTGTCCTTTCTACCCGATACAAAATTACCTCAAGCTCGGCGTCGGCGCAAAAGAATCACATCTCTGAATTTTAGTAGGGCTTATTTGACTTGACTAGCGGCCATATTACAAGCTCTTGAAACCTGTCAGGTTAATAAATTGCTGTAGTGACACTAGTGACCTTTCACTAATTGACGTCATACTATTAGATCTATAATATAGATGGCGAAGTTCAATTACGTACGCACACACATTGCCCGGAGCCGACTGTCAATCAGACCACCAACTTCTCGTATGCAACCTCAAACTAGCTTAAGTTACGCAACTCTGTACCTCGTAAAACTAACAAGAGACTTGAAGAAGTGGACCACACGACTCTTAGGCCCGTATTTATAATCCGCTCTCAACATTAAGAGCTAACTTGAGATCATACCTGAGATGCTGTTCCTATAAGAAGAGCATCTAAAGTATTATCTCAAGATAGCTCTCAACTTTGAGAGCGGTTTATAAATACGGGAATTAGGAACCAACTGGCAACTGATAACAGCACATGGAGGTCACTAGCTCGTGATGACGACCCCGACTCACTCTGGCAGTCCGCAAAAGAGCACATAAAAAAGACTGTGCGCTCGTCACAGCCTACCCGAACTAAAAGTAACCGAGTACACCAACACTGGATGTCAGACGACACCTGGCGTCTAGTAGAGAGCCGTGTCGTGAGATGAAGGCCAGGGGGGCCTCTGTTCAGGAATTGAATTTTATAGCTGCACAGCGGGGCTATTCACGATTGTCGGAAATCTACCCGAAAGCATTCGATTCGAATCAGTCTCCGTTCCGATAGATTCGAAAACTGCTATTCACAAATACATTCGACTAGCATTCGACTCGCTTTCCGACGTTGACTTTTTAGTCATTGTGAAATGCATTTACAAAGTTTGTAGCTTTTGGTAGAAATGATAAAAAATAAGTTCGATAACATAACATTGATATTTTTAAAGTTTTACGTAATAGATTACTAAAATTAACATTGAAATTTCACAAGATTTATCCTATTTATCTAAAAAAAAACTAACAGTCATCATTAATCTGCGATATTTAATATATTATAATATATTTCATTTTACATGGTAACATTCTTTGTAAACGTAACGTAAACAAACGTAGAGGTTATGTTTTTGACTTTTTGTGTTTGTTTACTCACTCACAGAGAAAGAAAGCAATACTTGTGTTTACTTAGTTGAAATTTCAAAGTGTTTTGTTTGTTTTGGAAAAAAAGTGTAATGGAAAATCAGTGAGTGATGAAAATTGCTTAGTTTTTATATTTGACCACAGTGGACTCAAAAATAATACCTAATATTTTTTAGAACCCTAAAAAATATTAGGCTCCTACGACCAGCGTCTAATTAGTCTCACTTTCATACATTTAATTTTCATAGAATATAACCTAGAAACTATAGGTACAGCACAAAAATTAAAATATTATTTACTTACGATGTTTAGGGTCTCGAATGTTGTTAAATTTCAAGTTTTTTTACCTTTATTTATCACCTATTATGTTTTTTTTACATTCATTCTTACCTTCTTATATTGTTCGGATCTCTTTCCGATAGAAATATGCTCTCGGATACTAAATCGAATTCAATCGACAAAGTAATGTCAAAAATATTCGATCCGATAATCGTGAATCGCGTGTTTCGGGAGACTTTCCGATTCGATACGGAAAGTTGCTTTCCGACAATCGTGAATAACCCCCCAGATCCAATCAATCTTCTACTCGCAGAGATCGTAACAGTTTAAAAAACATCTGCCTAGAGTTGGAAAAGAACGCAGAGCGCCACGAAACTAAAGATTTGGAGGATAATTCAAGGGTGTGTAGAAGGAATATTGCGAACAACTTTTTATTTATCACACGATCTGCCGTCGACAAACTGAAAAGAGTCCGATGCAACCGTAACATCACCAAAGCCACGGAAGTCCGCCTAATGAGAAGCTTAGTCTTCCCTATCTTTCTTTATGGCGCAGAAACTTGGACGGTTCGCCGCAAAGATCGACACAAAATCGATGCACTTGAAATGTGGTGCTGGCGGCGACTGCTGCGGATCCCCTGGACAGCATTTAGGACCAACGTTTCTATCCTGGAAGAACTAAAAATCAAGCAGAGATTATCGTCGACTGTGCAAATACGATTTCTAAAATATTTCGGACACGTTGTTCGAAACGAAAGATCCATGGAACGACTCGTTGTCCAGGGGCAGATAGTGGGCAAGCGGTCACGCCACGCGGTCGATCACCTACGCGTTGGTGAAACCTCCATAGTCCAGAGTTCCCTAGACGCTAAAACCGCAGCACGTGGAGGCGCATCGCGGGGGCTGCTTTAGCCAATGACAATGCAGCGTCATCAACCACGACCACTCTGTCAAGAGTGAACGACTAAGGAGAGTGACCTCTCTTTCTCGCTGTATAGCAAATAAAAGAGAAGCAGCCTGCAAGCAAGGCAGTTTTCTGACTGGCTAACAATCTAGAAAACTGCCTAAATAAGAAGTCATAATATGGCCCCAGGCCTTTGTAAATTTAAAAACATTCATCATCATTATAGCATTCTGCTGTTTCTGTGTAAGGATGTTGCGATAATCTCTACGCTTGGAGACGGCATTCGTTTTCATCGAAAAAAAACAGGTCGCACGACGCGGTCGCTTGCTTTGTTTAAGGCTTCGTAAAAATTCATACTGTGCAGTGGAATTAGAAAGCATAGAATAATAATAGAAATGTTATCTTACCGTGTAACTGTTGAATAAAGGTTTCGTAGGGGCGGCCACCTTTGGGGGTGACGGATCTTTCTTATCGTATTTTCTGAAAGGAAAACTTAATAAATTTACAAATGAACTGTAAGTGCTAGTTCAGACAACGGCGGGAACCGCGCGGTTTGACACGCCTGCTGTCTATATTGCACAAGTTACTGTCACACACAGCTGATCCTGAGCGAACAATGTATAACAAATCGCGTGTCAAACCGTGCGGTTCCCGCCGATGCCTGAATTAGCACTAAAATACAAAACAATCTATAGAGATTGACAATATTACTGAATCATGTTTATTTATTTATAGCGTTCGTCCTTGGTCATTTTAGCACCTTGGTCCTAACGCCCCGAAAGGGTGTTTTTGACGTTATATTTACTAATTATTGTATTAGGTTAAGTAATGTTATTTCAGAACTTTCCAACAAAATTTTGATATGACGTATGTTCTCTATATAAGATCATAACCATATACGAGGGTGGGTCAAAAAGTTCGCGGAATGGAGGGGAAAAATTAAGAAATTAAACACAAAATTATTTTTCCTTTTCAATATATTCTCCCTTAACTCTAATACATTTATCAGATCGGTGAATTAATTTATTAATACCCTCGAAAAAAAATGTTTTATCTTTGTCGTCAAAATAGGCCGAAATTGCGCTTTTCACCTCTTCATCGCTGGAAAATTTCTTCCCTCGAAGCTCTTTACGGTTTTACCGTATGCACGGAAATCATGGTTTTACCAGGACAAGCATCCCCATAAACAGAAAACATCTCATTCCAAATGGTTTGAGGAGGTTTTCCTTGCTTGGTAAGGAACTTTATGACTGCACGAAATTCAATTTTTTCCATGTTTTAAATTTTCTTCCGGATTGACTTGTTGATTGACGTGTATCTCAGTGAATAATGACCTGTTTTTAATAAAAAATTATATTTATACCCTTAATGAGTGGCACAACTAGTGCAGGTAAAAAAAAGTGACCTTTTCCCCCTCCATACTCCCCATTCCGCGAACTTTTTGACCCACCCTCGTATCTCACCAATTCTTCACAAGTTCCAAAAAAAAAAAATTATAGACCTTACAAAAACAATTATAACACGGAAATATATTGTCTTTGCTTAATCTGATATTCCAATCACTACTTATAAGTCTCACAAGACGAAAAAACTTACCCTCTACCCGATTGCGATTCAACTGTAAACAAATAATATTTTTATTGTAAATAAAAAAATGTCTGACACCATATTGTCTATGTATCAACTGTCAATTGTCATATTTTTGCTAAAGTTTGTTGAAACATCCAACGCGATCGAAAATTCATAACACTCATGGGTTGTTGTCATGTCTATTATTATATTACACTCTAGTTAAAAATAAAAAACTTCAAAGCAGTAATAAAAGTTATACCACTCACACGACTTGTGCAACGATTCTATTAAATCGGAGTCAACGATTTCTTCCATTGTGCAGCCCTCTTTCTCACAGAAGTGAGGACTCTTATAAAGCCACTGGTGTATGCGGTCTCTGAAACAACATAATTTTATTTAGATTGTGATAAGTTGGAAATAAGTTTTGCCGTATTTGATGATAGAAAAGAATCCTACATTTAAAAATGTTCAATGGATTATTTATTGGCTGTAATATGAGTTGAACGCGAAGTTAGTTAAAATAAAATCAGGGTTTCTAATTCTAAACTCTACATTCTCTAAATAAAATCGCGAATTTGAAAAAAAATGTATGGAAATCCTGAAACTGAAAACTCTGATCCTTATATCTCTTAGAATGCTGATCAAATCATTTGGGTGTGTATAGAGATCTGAATCTCCTTCATTCACTCCCTGGATGGCCATCATCAGATCACAGCTAGGTCAACCCTTGGCGGAGAACCAAGGCTTCAAAATTACCTCGTTTATATGAAAATCAAGCTGGCCATCACTGTATTGTATATGTGTCAGTCTAAGCTCTTTATCAAATCAGTTGACAAGAAGAAAACTAGAGAGCTGGTGAAACGAAGCAGGAGAAATATAAGAACGATTGTAACTCAGTCAACTCAGCAGGTACTGTAAGCGTACTGGTAGGTTCGAGGGTCTGACGCGACGTCCACACAACGGTGGGTAAACGATAACCCGCCTCCCCCTGCTTTCAGCTTTCAGGGGATTTGGGGGTGAAAAAGTTCCGATCAAGGTGACTGATCACCCATCCGGCTTCGCTGGCGTCCCTTCTTCATATAATAACTGTATAATATGTACTAACTTCTCCTTGTCGTAGTCCTCCTTGTCGATGTGCACGGGCGGCAGGCGGCCGTACTTGTCCTCGATGCGCTGCGCGATGCGGTTCATGACGAGGCTCACGCCCTCGCGGTACTTGGGCTGCGCCTTGTACGGCGCCAGCTGCACCGACGCCTTGGGGAAGTGACGGATCTAACACAAGGCAAATTATTGTTTTACTAATGTTTGAACCCGTTAATAATATATAAATAACCTTATGTTGAATAATTTGTGTTTTTTTGTAATTATTTAAAAAAATTGTACGTCCAATGTTGACTGATGTCCACTGATTAGGCCCCACCAGAATACCAGCGCTGCGACGGCCTTGTGTCGTAGTAGCATTAGCTGAGGCTGGGGCCTAGGTGGCCGCACACTTTGTTTTCGTTTTTCTGTTTCGTTTCCTACTTTGTGGCCAATAAATGATTTACTGACTAAATAACTTAATAGTAGTTGAAATGGAACTGTAAAAATGAAACTTTTGGATAATGAAGGGTGTGTGTTTGTGTGCAGCTGGGACTTACGGATGAACATAAACAGTCCGCCCTACCATAGTCATGGAATGCCCTACTAGTTTCATTTTATTTAGAATCGGGATAATTTTATAAAACTGAGTTGCCGTTCGTAAGTCTGACTAAAACTCGATAACGAACAAGGAAAACCTCAAAAGAACAGCTAAATAATCGAAAATTCAATCAAAAATCTTGTTATTAACTAACTAATTAAATAGTGGAGCTGTTAGTAGTAGGTAGTAACTAACTAATTTAATGGTGAACGTGGAGCTCGGTGGCGCAGTGGTTTAGCGCCTGGCCAAGCGATTGCGGAAGTTAAGCAACGTTCGCAAGGGTCGGTCATGGGATGGGTGACCAAAAATGTATTATCTCGAGCTCCTCCGTGCTTCGGAAGTCACGTTACGCCGTTGGTCCCGGCTGCATTTGCAGTCGTTAACACCCACCAATCCACCTTGGGCCCGCGTGGTGGGTTATGGGCGTTATGGCCCATCCTCCTTACCACCCATAAGGAAGGCCCGTGCCCCAGCAGTGGGGACATCAAAAATGGCTGATGGATAATCATAATTGTATGTAATACAGTTCACAAAGTCTAGTTCCGTTATATAAAAGAGTCTCGTCACCCTCCTAAGGCAGGAGGGTGACTACACTCTGTAGTTCAGGCTGAATGGAAAATCAACACTTTCATTGGAAATTGAAATAGAAGGTTCATTTGAATAGGAGGTAAAGTGTACTGACGATGTAGTTGTAACGGTGCCAGAAGCAGGTCATGTGGTTGATGATGGTGCGCGGGTGGCCCTGCTTGGAGCACAGCGTACAGATGTACGAGGGCTCGTAGTGGCTCTCCTCGGGCGGGTGCTCCACCAGGTACTCCACGCCGATCAGCGGCGTCCTGCAGAAACACACTACGGTTCAGTTTTTTTTTTTGCGCGATTTTGTCGAATTCAGTTAGGCCAATGATTAGATTTATATTTTTGGAAATAGTCGTATAAAGTGGAATATGGTAGATATATGTATAGAGATCACTCCATACAAAAATTTAATACGTAAAGTTGAAATAGTTTACACTTTTATGACGCTCACCGATGACGTCCCCATCGACGAATATTGTCGTTGTACTGGAATTGTTAGATTCAAGAGTAAGAGTAATAGGCGATTAGTGCCTTCAGACGCTGCTTAGTGCGTTTTTACCTCCCATTCGATCGTGAGCGCGTTTGGTACATCGCGTATTCCACTAGACTAGAGAATGAAATTTACGTTAAACGGTCGAGTAAAAAACTCGCACTCTGCCTTGTATTCGCCCAAAATCGATCTTATAAGAAATGGACTCACTTGCAATTATCTAAAGTGTCCTGAATATGACACCGCGCATGCCTGTATTTGTTGTACTTGATCTCCAGATCTGATGGGTTATTGTGGAAATTCACCTCCTCCGCCATTTTCTGCAACACCTTCTCGGTTGCTGAAACAGGGATTTAAGTTATGCATACTGTACTGTACAGTACATACTATTTTAATCCTAATATAATCAACATCGATTTTATCTGATATTCGAATGTCAAGAATCTACCTAAAGCTAATGCTTACCTCCGCTTTTCTCCTTGCTTGTACCTTTCTCACTCAGCACATACGGATGCTCCTCAAATATACTTTTAGGCCAAACATTCTTCATCGCTAACTTAGTTTTGTGCTTTTTCCCAGATATATGAGTCTGTAAAAAGAATGTATAATTACCAAAATTTTTTTTAATAGGATGCCAAGGAAAAATGTATGGAGAACTACCCTTCTTATCTTAGCACGAAAGTATTTCGAGTTTGTAGAAAGTACAAAATGATAAATTTTGTGTACACTGTACAACGCCACCTGCGATCTTAGATTTCCAATACAACAATGTCACATTTTTGCTCGATACGAATTCGATCTTTCGTGCTGGATATTGAGCAGTTGAAGTGAAGAAAGTTGTTTGTAATGACCTGCAGGATGCTCTCCCCGCTGCACATCGCCGCGCACGGGTAGCACAGGTAGATCCACTTGCCCGAGATGTCGCGTCCGCGCCGCTCCACCATGCACCGTGCGTCGCCATTCTCTACCTTGATCTTCAAGCTATTCAAGTGATCTTGGAACTCTTGCTCCGCCTGTCGAACATGAAGTACCCCCATTAAGACCATACAACACATACATTAAAACTTCCCTTCGTGCTTTAAAGAGCATCAGGGAACGAATCCGACGACTCCGCAAAAAAACGATAGTACTTGTCCCTAAAAGAAGACCGTCCTAAGATTTCAGAGGGTTGAACAAAATAAATAAAACAGTTCTATACATTACTTATTTTTATTTATTCGATCATATCATTTGGTTATTGGTGTAGATTGTATACTCACCGTGCAGTCGAACACAAGGTACTTGTCTAATTTTTGTAAGACCACTCAAAAATAGTGTGCGAGTTTTTAATTAATCAAAAGACGTGAACTGAACACAGCACAAAACGCGCAAACATCTACATCCACGTAATATTAGCACTTGTATGTTTAATATTACGTTACGGCCGGTTTATTTTTTTCCACCTATATTGTTCATAATATAGTGAAGTGGAATTTGGGCAAGCACTCATCGCATGGATCAGTTTTTGAGTTGCATAAAAAAGCAAAGTCCGCTGGTAAACGAAATGAACAAAATGTGAACCTATCTATCAGTCGATTTTGGGAAGTACATCCAATGCAACATTTTTCTCTGCACGTCGCAAACAGCAAATTGTTTTGGTTCTTTGCTTTTGAAGCTCTATAGTATATAGGGCTAAATCAGAACTGCACGCCAGGTTCAAAATTGCAGATTGGATGCAGTCAGTTTGTTGTTGCTACATTACGATTTGGGATCATTTTTTGGAGCAATTCTTCTTACAGAGAAATTATATTTAGGGCTCAAAAGAAATGCGTTTGAGCAATTTGTGGACTAAAACCTATAGAAAGCTGCCAACCTTATTTCAAGTCTTTAGGATTGTTAACTTATCCCAGCCTCTATGTTCTCGAATGCTGTGTGTTTGTCAAATGTAATCCTGATTTGTTTGAGGTGGTAAAATCTGCAAAAGATTCTCGCCTTCGCCCTAAGAAACCCTATGTTCGTACCCTGCAGTGTAAAACAGCAATGATGAATAAGAGTGTAGTCATGATGGCTCCACGTTTATATAATAAGTTGCCGGATAATCTGACAAACTTGAACAATACTAAGTTTAAAACTGTGTTGACCAAACTATTAATTGACAAATGCTATTATGACATTAGGGATTTTTATAATGATAATTTTAATAATGATATTGACATGATAATCAATAATTTCAATAATTAATTTTTGGATTTTAATTTATAAATAATCATTTACTTAGGTACTCAGTTGGTCAGGCTTTTTAATATTTAATTTGTATAATTTCTTAATAATAATAGAATTGTAATCTGTTTTATACTTCATATACCGAAAATGGTGAAACATAGATAGCACTATAAACATTGTTTAATGTATAAGTATTAACATCATTAATGTACCTATGTTTATGAATAAATGAATTCTATTCTATTCAGTGTGCACTGCACACTGTGCAGTTGTTAGAAATAAAAACTACTTTTGCAAGTCGACAGTCCGCTTGCAGTTTGAGTGCAGTTCTAATGCAGCCCATCTGTATGGGAGGCATTCTGTCGCAGGGAAAGAGGGTGCGGCTGCGGCAAAACCTAAGCGCAGGGCCCTATTCAATAAAACTTACAATCCTACAAATTTGTCAATAAGTGACATATTTGTTAAGTTGTGTGACAAGTGCTGTTCAATAAACCTTACAATTATGTAAGAATTTTACAAGTAAAAATCTTACAAATATTACAATTATAAATGCTGTTCAATAAACGTTTACATATGTAGAAAACGCCTGTAGATTTCGATGACAATATTGTATCTACAAATTTGTAGTTTACAAATTACATAAATTTGTAAATTTTTGTTGAAGATTCTTAATAAACGAGGATAGATTACAAAAATCTTAGAATTTTAAAATAATCGATAGTTGCCTTGCTTACCCTAAGCTTCTCATTAAATGTGAAATCAGTCACATCAAAAGAAATAAAAAATATGTTTTTAAATATTTTCTTTGTCGTTCGATTAGCACGATTTCATCGTTATCACTACTCTCACTACTTGATTTTGGTAAAAAAGCAGCTAAAACAAAAATAATAATGCCGAGTTATAAAATTTTACCGAGGGTGAGGTCACCTGTCAGAAATGTATTACAATTCTACAAATAACTAAACTTGTAAATACAATTATGCGTTCAAAAAAGCAGTTTTTCCTACAAATTTGTAAATTGTCACCTGTAACAGGAAAATGTTTATTGAACAGAAATATGTAAAATTGTAAGTACAATTCGACAAATATGTAAATTTTCTACCATTACAAATTTGTAACATGTATTTTTTATTGAACAGAAACTTGTAGAATTGTCACCTGTCACCTGTAATTGTAAGTTTTATTGAATAGGGCCCAGGCAACAAAAGCGGACTGAATGACGTGCCAAGATACGCACATTTATACTTCGGTTCACACCGCCTACTAAGTTGAACTAAGCTTGCCTGACCACTTGCCCGTGTGGTTGGAGCTGACATAACGACTCGGAATTTTCCCCAGAACTTGAAAGGATTATCAACAAGATCTTGAAAGTGTATAGTATAGATAGCACCTATACGCACGCATCGCAATCCAGAATGCCTTTTTGTTTTCCTAAAGAGAAAAATAATCCCTGGTTCGAGCAGTTAAATCCAAGATTGCGAGCAGTGCACAATCTTTTCGCTTTATCTGACTTTACACAGCACTGCCAGCATTCATTAAAATTGAAAAAACGAAAAGGATTTGTCTAAGTCTAAACGGACTTATCGACGATCTATTATTATTTTTTGTGTTTTTTAGTTTGGATTTTGACTAAATATGATTATGATAAAATTAACCGTTTGATAGGCGTTGTTAAAAATTTGTCTGGAATTTATTTTATAATAGGTACAAGATTTAGTTTAATTAAAAACTGGGTAAGTAAATAAATATTGCACGATTCTGTGCTACAGATGAGAGACAGGTGGAGTATTACAACCTCATAAAAACTTTCCAGGTGTGTGAACTGCTATAGTTACATCTCTTTCTCGCTATATAGCAAATAAAAGACGAATTGGTAGCCATTCAGAAAACTGGCAAGTTTTAAGAAGCTGTAATACGATACGGGGGCAGTTCTCAGTGACGACGACACCTTGTGACGCGTGTCAGCGACAGTGTCGGCAACCGTCGTCGTCGCCGCGTCGTCGGTCGGCAATTATTGTCGTCGATATGGGTCGCAGGCTGTCGTTTCGTTGAGAACTGTCGCTCATCTGTAAATTTCACTTAAGGCGCTAAGGTGGGTCAATCCGTGATGGAATGAAATCGAACGTAACTCTACTCACTTTGGGTTCAAATCAGTGCGCGTTCCAACGCGGCGGTTGCGTTGAGAACTAGCACTGAATTCTCAATAGGGAAGTTTCCTTTCTAAGTCTCAAAAATTAACAACAACATATATGAATGGAAAGATAAACAAAATACATGAATAATGGTGACAAAATTATTCCGATATGTTGAAAAATGACGAAGTTATTAAACTTTTTACAGTCGCGTTTATTAAATTTTATGTGACGTCACATGTACCGTCCGGCCACAGCATAAAATAGTCAGTCTGTGGCCTAGTCTAAGTTCATTTGTTCGTTTTGAACTTAACCCTAAAATACTTACGTAATTTTAAAAAAACTTTAAAAAAAAACTAAAAAGACGGAAACTTCCCTATTTTTACATGACATTACTTTAACATTTTTAATTTTTTTTTATTACTTTTCTTCGCTTTCAAGTTAGTTAAAAAAAATCTGTTCAATTAAGATTTAAGGTAATTAACATCGCCGATTTTTATGGGTTGGTTTTAACATAAATGAATGTTGTTTCCGAGAAATTTTGCAAATAAGACCAGAAACAGGGTCCACGGAATATTTTTTTACATCAAAGGTGGTAACATTTTTATAAATGCTTTCAATTAAATCTATTGTGTATTATTTCAAGTACATTATATATTTTTTCCATGATAGCTTCACGCGCGTAATCTTTCAATAATTTGAATTAAATATTGGGATTTGACCCACCTTAACGCCTTAAATTTAAACAACTAGCAGCCGCCCGCGCTTCGTCTACGTATAGTATGTAATCTCTATCCCTCCTCGGGAACACTAGTACAGGATGAAATTATACCCTGTGTTATTTACTGTAGTTGTAGTTGTCAGGGAGATAACGTGTATGGATTTGACGTTTTAAAATTAGGCTAGGGGGGCTGGCTCGTTAGGGAAACTGACGAGTGATAACCCAACCCCAATGTATATTATTGATTGATCCATAATTATATCATTCAGACATATTTCAATAATATGCACACATGTCAAGATTGTATAGAGTACTAAAGAGGGCACTGAGGTTTAGTCAGGAAGAAGCTATAAGATTGCTTCAAATAATTATTATTATTATTTTCCATTACAGTAAAGAATTTTCAATGAAACCACTATTTACAACCTATTCCAAACACCCATTATAAATGTCAAGGGTTTGAAATTATGAATCTCTAAAGATAATTTGACAAAATTAACATTAATTAAATAAAGAATGTTAATTTTTTATGAAAATTGGTGAATAATAACTAATAATTGTTATGACTGTTGAACTGCCAAATAGACCTTATTGGATATTATGTCCATTTCCAGAAAAGCTGTTTTTATTGTTTTAATGAAAGTCTTACAAAATGACTAGTTTATTTTCTAAATTCTATTTAGTTATTTTTTTAGGTATGAAATTGAATAGTAAATATGAATGGATATTTACCTTAGTGCAGCTGGTATCATCTAAGTTTGGTTTCTTGGCGACTTCCACGACAGAATCTTCGTAACCTTCCGCCCCAGGAGGGCAGTCAGGCAAGTCCATCTTGAGGCACTACACTTGATAGTTTATGACCAAAAACGGTCATAAACTTTATCACAAATGTAAGCTGTTCCTTCTTTCTTCTATTTATTCTTCCCTCCAACTGTAAAATGCAAATCATAATCATAAAAAAATATCAAAATAAATGACATTAAAATAGGCATCAAACTATAATCAAATCAATACTTACACAGTCCATTTCATGTTTTTACTTTAGAATCCATAATCATTATGTTAATTTTGCCTATAAGTACATAACAAAATATGAAATGTAGAATACACTTTACCAAAGAAAAATAAATGTCCACATTTTGTGACTTACTCATATTATTATGTTGTAAGTTTGCATAATGCAATACCTCAAAGTTTTTATTCATTTCATAACAGATCTGGATAGTAAAATTACCTTCCTAAACATGTTAACGTTATTTTAACAACTTTTACACTCACCCTTTGGTCCTATTTATTTTAAACATCAGTTTTATTAAATAAACTAATAATAATGATTCATCTAATCCATTAGTAATTGTAAAATTATTTATAGCAATAACTATTAATTCTGAACACACCTACTTTGGATATAAAAGTACCTATATCCTGCCCCCCTAGCCAAAGTAAAATTTGCAAATTTTCATTATCGATTCGCTTCGAAACATGTATGGATTAGACGTTTTAAAATTCGATTGTTAACGTAAGCTTCTGTCAATCCCATACATGTTTCGAAAGCGAAGCAATAACAAAGATTCGCCAATGTTATTTTGGCTAGGCCCTCTGGTCAAGTTAACTCAGCACCTAAAGCGAAGCCACCCCTCTCCTTTTCTTCTTGCCTCATGCCACAAATTATCGCTAACAAGTGTGCTAACTCTACTGGCATGACGACGGTGGCGTGAGGCAAGGAGATAAAGAGAGGGGTCAGTCTCGCTTTGGGTGCAAAGTTAACTTGATGATGTTAATTTTAAACTTTTTCAAACTTTAATAAAAATTTGATACCTAGGTACCTAAAAAGGCTTTTTTATATTTTCATTTTATAGAATTGAAATATTCAGAAAGCAAGGTCGCAAAATTAATTATGAGATGAGATTTTTTCCTTCAGTTGTGCCAAGAGGTACAGTTCGAGGCAATATCTTGAAATCGGGTGGGGATTGCGCAGAACGCGTATTTTGGGTATGGGTAGCGGGGAGGTACCCAGGCGGCGGGAGGAGGGCGCGCGCTATTGGTCGCTCACAAGTGCACATGCGCGATCTTATCCCCACTCCATCGAAAAAGTATCAAGATGTTTGCCTCGTACTGTACTAGGTTTTGATTTGTTCCGAGCCAAAATACCCAACATAAATGGCACGAATTGACTCGGAAACTTTATATTTTACCCTAGTAGCATGATGACTTCGAGAGTGGTTTTGTCTAAGACTAAATGTCAAAAATTATATCATAAATTACATTTTAGACAGTTAAATAAAATAAAAAGTATGTCTACCCCTTTATTTAACTGTCTAAAATATAATTCAAGGGTAGACAAAATCTTTGTCATGCTACACCCTGCAGGTCTAAGGTGCCATAGCCATAGACTTTTTTTTTTGTAATATTCCTACTACTTTATACTGCCCCATATTCCTGATAAAAAGACTTGACAAACAGACAGAAAACAAAATGCTTGAATAAGGGGTTTGATTTTCTTTTTGAGATCAGGAGCCCTAGAAATGATTCCAGCTGCCATTTAAAATAATAATATGATATTAATAACCACTCTTAGTGAAATTAGTTATAAATGTGGTTAATATTTCACTTTTTTACCATTGAGTACACGCAAAGAAGAAGTTTTTTTTTATGTAATCTCTCACTTTTTATCAAAATTTATAAGTGAAATGTTCTTGTATTAGAATATATTTTTTAATAATGCATTAATATTGTTTTTCACTATTAATGATTATTAATTTTTGGCTATTTGAGGTCAATCAATGCAACTAGTGCCACTCAGACCGTACATGTTACCCAATGACATATTATGTTGTTTTCAATCTGTTGTGACTTAGAGTTCATACACCGTTAAGGTCCAATCAATAAAGTACATTTCATGTCCGTCACTAGCTATGTTTGTCTGTCTATGGCACTGGAGCTGCATCGGTGGCCAAATTATAATGTATTATATGTCCCTAAAAATTACTGACACTAGAATAAAATTCTCATGTAATTATAACCTTGTACTTAAGGATTTTTGTCAAATTAAACGCTTATTTTTATTGTTAGAATCGTGATCTCCTCAGTCAGAAATAAAGTACAAGGCGCTAACCTATCAGGTACTTACTTTTATTTAAGCTGAAAGAGTAAAATAACGATTCATTGAGTTCTGCAAATAGCTAAGCTGTAAGAGGTTAGTTTTAATATTCTAATTTCGACCGCAACTTACTAACTAACGCTTTATAATTTGCCCACAGCTGGAACTATAATTTCTTAGAAAATAACTTTATTTTGCCACGAATTAACTATGTTTGAGAAATACTGACCTGCAAGAAATATTTACACCAACTCCAAATAGATAGATATCGTAGATATCAAATTCCAAAGAGTAAGTAAATACTATCTCTTCCAACCGTTGAAATAATAATCACTTTTAACCACTCACATTAACACAAAGCATTATTACAAGGAAAAGCAGGATCACTTTGATGATTTTGATTTGACTTTGACTCCATATTTAATTAAACAGAACGAACACCACACCACACCACAGAAAGAACCATAGCCTTCTATAATTCCAAGCCATGAAGTGAGCATAACGGCAACATTGCATGTGGTCAAGCACATAGTTTAATAATATTCTTTTTAATATTGATTATTTCTTTTTCCTTTATTATCTGCGTCTAAACTAGGTGTAAATTGTGATGTAAGATTATTTCAATCAAGATTTTATATTTATTATTATTATTTATTTATTAGGACATGTGGTTTGAGTCGAATTGTTTGACCTTCTCGGGGGTCCTTTAGTACGATAAGCATTTTGAACTAGGCTTCCTCTAGCAATGAATCTTACATCATTGGAAAGGTCTTTAAATTTGAAACACTTTATTGTATGACAGCATATGTCAACTATTAGTAGGTACTTTGAGAGTTATAAGGCTCTGAACTCAACCAAATTTTATAACATTAATGACTTAAAACGCCGAAAATACTTACAATTGATAGAAATAATGTTTGCAGCAAATATTTGTCATATGAAAGCTTTTCTAATAATTATCATTCATTGCTATAGGTGGGGTAGATCAACACCCATAGACAATTAACCAGTTTCATACTTTAATAACATGTGACTCCAAAAGTATTAACAATTGATATAAAGTAGGTATATTAACAGAAAATATTTGTCTCTAAATGACCTTTTTAATGATATATCTTTTATTGCTAGAGGGCGTGTTAATCAACTCCCTGCTGAAAAAAACCAACAAAAAAGATAATATCTTTGACCAACATTTTTTCCTGGTTAACATTGATGTTTTTCTTATTGTTTTATACATAAAGCAATTCAATAAAAGAACTAAATTATTTTCATATTTTCAACCATGCACGATTACTACGAAAGAAAATGTCGACGATTTAAAATTGAAATATTCCCATACATTTAGTATGGAGACTAACCGACGCGCGACGCCATGACCACAAACTGACACTAACAGACGTTGCCAAACTCATGTTCATGGCTTGTAGAACCCATTAACCATCGCCATCGCACGCAATGTATTGCGTGCGATGATTGACGTATACGTCAATCAATACGTCACATCCACCACGCCAACGACAAAACCAAACACCATAGAGTTTTTTTTGTGGCTCTACGATTTGTTAAGGACCGACCGAGACTCGGTCTTGGTCTCGGCCAGTCTCGGCCAAAGTTATGTCTCGGTCTCGGTCTCAGCCAAAATGGCCGAGTATCTCGGCCTATTGCTTTCCTCATCCTCTGATGGGAAACGGTGGGTAACGGAGCTACGATAAATAAAACAGGAGAACGTTTTTTGCAAAATTGCAAATTACCAATTTGACAATTACATTTTGTTTTCGATAAAAATAGTATACCTACCTCTATGTATTTAATGTACTCTCGTTAATGACTTTTACAAAAATCCTAACCACAGAATATATAATGCCCAAACCATTAACGGCTTGACAAGCATTTACGTGCTTGTCAAGCATTGCTTGATCGTTGAGGGAGTGCTTTATTTAAAAAAGAATTGTATGAAATAATAATCTCCGCCGACGAGAGATGAAGGCACTTCCTTTACAATAATGTCACTTAGTATGGGAGTGTCACGACTGTCCCCCCCCCCTGAATATAGTATGGAACGTCGCCGGCGGTAAAAATATCAATTGTAGGAAAAATAAAAAAGTCGCGATTTGTGGAGATTTTAACGTCGACATCTAATTTAACAACGCAATCAATTTAACAATTTGACAACGCTCTGACGTTTGTCTATAGAAAAAATGTCAATGTCATTTAACATTATTTTGTATTTTTGATGTTTTTATGTCTAATTTTTAAAATAATCATGGTAGATCCTCAAAAAACAGATTTTATTTGATTTTGTATAAAGAAAAGTTTAAATTATTCGTATTCCAAATGGAAAATGAAGAATTTGTATTGACATTGACATTTAAAGTTCTTGGTCGTTCCAAACCTTAGAGCGAGTTAAAAAACAACCAAACAACCGACGCTCAAACGTTCTGGGTTGCGTTCAGACGTAATTTAGCCGGGTAATACAGTTATTTTTTTAGTAACAACAAAGAGGTTTTATGCTGCTAAAAATTCATATACATTTTTGGAATAAATAAATGCGTAGTCCTTAGTTAAGTCAAACAAATATTTATTTATATCAAATTATTAATAATTCTCAATATTTTGTTATAAAATATTAAAATATTTGCATTTTATCACTTAAAATTATAATTTTGAAGTAGGCTGTATGCTCACTCACCCCTTCGTTCGCAAAATTTTCTTGCGTTGGGCGTGTGAAAAAACAAAAAAAAAACAATAACTGTATATTTCTTCTATTCGCCGTCTGTCAGTTATAATAGAAAGAAACTATTTTATACCAATTTCAAATAATATCTGATTGAATTTATATTAAAAAAACCTTTCAGAAATTAACTCCTTTGTATAGAAAACCATATAAGTAGAGTACAACATAGCCCCTAATTATTTTTGAGCTGTATAATGTACCTACTTGCGACAGCGTTTTACAACCATCATTTTTGATGGTTGTTTGGTTGCAACGCTCTGACGTTTGGAACGGGCCGGTTGTGTCAACCGAACGTCACGCTCAAATGTTTGGAACGCCGTTAGAGCGTTCGGTTGTGGTTAGGTTGCACTCGGAGTGTAGGTTTGGAACGCGCCTCTGAACGCAACCTAGGTTTGGAACGCGCCTCGGGTTTGGAACGCGCCCTCTGTGCATCGTCACGTGCCGATAATGATTTGTTTTGTTTGTATTTATTTTAGTAATTTGTTTTAGATTTTGTTATGCTAAGAATTTGAAATTTACAGATTATCTTAAAACTAATCAATGTAAATACCGTGCGTGGTTTAATCTGGTTGATAGACAAGGCAATGAAAATTGAGATCTAATCTACATAAAACGTAGTGATTACTTGCTCAGTGATCTACATTTTAGTAAATCTCGTTAACTTTTTCTCGTTCGCGCTTTTAAACTGTGTGCTTTTGATTTTCTTTCCCTCTCTTCTGATAAAAGACTCAAACGATGCGAAACTTAACCATTGAAGAAAGAAAAGAAATACTTGGCCTTCATAGTAAAGGACTAAACATTTCACAAATTGCTGCAGAGCTGCATATTGCGGTAAGTTTTTTCAGAATATACCTCAAATTTTCTTCACTTATCCTATTTGGTAAATATATGTTATTTAAACTTAAGTGGTTATTAGTTTAGATGACTACTTGGATCATGTAAATGAGCAATCAAAGTGCACTTTGATCAAAAGTTTAATCAAAGTTAACTTGGACCATGCTCTAATTTCATCCAAGCCTGCGTGGACCTAGTAGTTTTGATACTTTTGATGACTACTTACTTAGATGCTACTTAGATCATGTAAATGAGCAATCCAAGTTCACTTATTGTGATCAACGTTCACTCTTTGTCGCCTTATCGAAAAGCTACTCTGTCCAAGTATACTTTGATTGTGTCAACAGGTATCCAAGCATACTATGATCAAAGCTATTTTCTTCAATTTACTTAGTCCAAGCAAGTATATATAAACTCGTATCAGTGAAGTCACAGTTCCAGCACAGTACCACCACTGTGATATTATTCTTTCATACATTCTCTACTGTGAACTCATGTTCACTGACACTTACCCCCGTATCTATAGACGAGTAAGTAATGACTTGAGTAAAACTTGCAATTTTCAAATGCTTCTAATAATTATATGCACACGCATTGTATAGTATAAATAATTCTATACAATGCGTAGTATTAATATTATATAGTCATTTAAGATGAATCATAATATAAACTGCATGTGAATATGATATGAGAAGCATTTGAAAATTACAAGTTTTACTCAAGTCATTACTTACTCGTCTATAGATACGGGGGTGAGAGCACTGTCTCGTAACTTACGCTGATAGGTGTGGGTGGAGGCGTTCATAGAAAATGTATGAAAGAATAATTATCACAGTGGCGGTACTGTGCCAGAACTGTGACTTCACTGATGTGTGTGAATAGGCTAGTTGACAAAATTTCAATAACTGCTTAATATTTTAGCTTATTAGGCATTTTATCGAAAAAAAAGGTTTATTTATTTTTAATCGAGCGTTTACATTATAAATTTCGCGTTTTAAAAAACCAATTTGAATTTGGTTCCAAAACGCACAAGACTGTCATGGCGTCTTGAATGACGTCACGCCGTGCGAAACAAACCAAAGAGCGATCGTGTCTTCGTACGTTATAGCTAGTTTTTATCGTTTAAAAATGAATTTCTCATATTATAAGTACTGTATAGTGCCCCAGTGTGATAGCACGACTATAAAAACGCCAAACCAGTTATTTATATATGTTCCAAACAATGGAGAAATACGGAAAAAGTGGCTAAAACTTGCGTTCGGTTGTGGTTAGGTTGCACTCGGAGTGTAGGTTTGGAACGCGCCTCCGGTAGTGATACTCGAAACGTCAAAGACAAGATTGGAGTTTCGCATGGCGTGACGTAACGCTTTCTGATTGGTGTTCACTGTCACGTGACTAAAGGTTTCATTTTACGAAATTTATTTTTTAAAAATATTATTAATCTTTAACGCTTTTAATAATTAAAATTGTTTGTTATTTTCTCCATAATATAATTAATCATTATAAACCCCTATCCATTATATTTATTCTTAATGGAAACAAGCCTATTGGGCCTAAATCAAATTGTCACAAATAATTTCTCGCAATCAATGTGGAAAACCATTTGTTGTGTTTTATAATTGACTTTACAATAAATAATTGTGTGCAAATTGTTTACCAAATAAAACAAGGGTAAGCAGACTTTATCAAAGTCATACAAAATTGTTGTCAATTGATGCTGGTCAGGTTGGCCATTGGCACAAAATACATAATAGTACAAAATACAGTCATAATACTAACATTGGCCTCATTTTAATTTTGCAAACTGGTAAGGCTAGCCAGGGTTGCCAGATCGCCCAGACAAAAAAACCGAACATTTTTTATCAAAGGGTCCCCTTTTGATTTTTTTTGTTACAATTTGACAAAAACTCAAAGGGGAACCATTAAATTTTGACCAGATCAAACAGAGAACACTGAGCGAGCGGGTTGGGGCCGTGCGTGGGTAGGCGAATCGCGCGGCCAGGAACGGAACGGAGAGCGCCCCTTTCCCCACCCGCAAGTCTTGCTTACTACCCGCCAAAATAACTCCCAGCTTTTGCTCTGTAAATTTTCTCGTGAGTGAGATATATAATCGTGTAGTTTAAAAAAAACGGATCCGATTTCTATTGTCCGGTTTTCTAAAATTTTCTAGACCGGACAGGCGATCAAAAAACCGTACTGTCCGGTCTAAAACCGGACATCTGGCAACCCTAAGGCTAGGTAAGGTATACATGCTAACATGCTATGGCACAAAATAAAATAATACTACTCACTAGCTAGCATGTTATGTTATGGCCAAATTGCTGTTATGTTATTGATTATTATCATTTTGTTTTTTTTTTGTTTTCCAGCAATGAAATATAATGCTGGTTAATATCTTTCTGATTTTGCTGATGATTTGGTTTAGTTCCAATTGTCTTACTTAAATTTCTTTTACACTGTAATTTACACACTATCCTATAGAGTGCCCGCATAAAGAAAGCAGGTTACAGGTCGGTACAGGCCTGTACCGATCGGTACAGGTAAAGTAGCCCATACTTTTCTATGGGAGGCCGCATAAAGAAAACAGGTTGTCGGTACCGGCTTGCGCATACATTCACGGCGCAACAGACCTATACCGACCGGTACCGACCTAAAACCTGCTTTCTTTATGCGGGCACCCATACACTGTATTTTGATGTTTGTTGTGTGGTAATGTTAGTTTGGAGTCATTTGCTTTAATACTAAACTCCAAATGATAACGACTGATAAGTTAAGCCCATGTATTTTTGCAGAGATGTACCGTGAGGAAATGGGTCAAGAGAAACGGGTCCGTCGACGCCCGCCCACGAAAAACAGTCCCAAGAATTTTAACGGAAGACCGAGTCAATCAGATGGTGGAAGCATTCCAACGTGATCCGTCAACAAAAACATCGACATTTGCGTTGAAATATGATTGCTCGACGAGGACGATAATAGACGCCCTTAAACGCGCTGGGGTGGATTTTAAGCGGCCACCAATCGGTCCTCTCACTGAGGCCCACAAGCTAGAAAGAGTAGCGTTCGCCCGCGACTACAGAGACTTTGATTTTTCGCAAGCCATTTTTTGTGGTTCGCAAGCATTTAAGTCCAGTGAAGATGCTCGTCAGAGTGGTCAAGATGATTATATCAGATACGATCCTCAAAAAGTGAGACTCAATGCCAACTCGGACATAGTGATAGCAAAAATGTGGGGGTGGATGAGTGCAGATGGCCCAGGAGAATTGGTCCACGTAGAAAGGAATGCCAATGGACAGTCTCATCTGGAGTTGCTGAAGGATGTCATGGTCCCTACAGTACGTACGGTGTATCCTAGTGAAGATTTTCCTTCAATTGTATTTTTTCAAGATAATAATTCCATACACCGTGCAAACGTAGTGCAAGATTGGCTAATCCAGCAGCAAGATCTAAAAAGTGTCCTCTGGCCGTCTCGATCCTGGGACTTAAACCCCATAGAAAATTTATGGGCAGAAATGGTAAAGATGCAGGATTTTAGTAATGGAATAAATAAAGAATATCTAATAAACCATTGCAACGAACTTTGGGACTCACATCGAGGATCAGACCTATGTAGTAAACTTGTCCAATCCATGCGCAGTCGCTGCGATGCCGTGATAGACGCGGGCGGAGCCCTAGTTACAAGTGTGAATTGAAAAGTTCGTTAAATCTAACTTTGCTTTGCCATGCGCGTCGTGACGCGCGCTCATGTGGACTAACCCTTATGTTAGAACCTAAGTATGTAAAGTAAACTCTTATCCCTCTATTTCACAGTCCTCTATGCACTGTGTGCTTTGGAGCAAAGTTTCGGAAATGAGGCAATATTACCATATAGATAAAACATTGTGGGTGTTATTGCAAACTATTTTAATACACCTGTTTATCTTAGACACTGCTGTTTAGGTAAAGTGTGATGCTGACACTTTTTGACAATATTGTACGTGTTTTTTGGTTTATAAAACACAAGTCTGGAACTCGGATTGTTATTATTATTATTATAGTAACATTAGCTCTGCCTGCGACTTTGTCGACGTGGACATTCGGAAAATCCTGGAACCTTTGGGCAGGATAAAAATATAGGTACTATGTTTTAATCCAGGTTATAAACTATCTGCCTGCCAAACATCCAAATAACTTCAGCAGTTTATTTAACTTTACTTTTAACTTTTAATTAGCTTGACTGAGTGGCTCATTGTTTCTTTCTTTCGGACAAAATTCTCCAGGGAGCAAATGAGAGGTTCGGGGGAGCGAGCGGAGTGAGCCCCCCGACGCGACTTAGCGTTTGCCTGCCTACCTACCTATTTTTCTCCGGGGGGCGCTACGACTAGCCCCCCCTCCGCTAATACCTGGACCTTGGACCGTCGGCCAAGAAGCTCATTTTCAATCTATCGCATATTGGAACCAGACCACATTGGCAAGATAGCCATAAGTTTGGTGTTATCAAATATCGTCGTCTGGGTTGCGAAGTAGGAAGCTTCTGGGAGATATGCCACCCTGAACATATAGCCTCCCATACAATGATCTCCAATTGCAAAAACTAATTGATCGAATATTGATATAAATGGTGAACAGGGTCGTAAGTGGCATCATTACAAACATGTTAGACATCGGCTTAGTTAGTTTTCAGGAAGCATGCGCGCGGCCAGGGTAGAAACATAGACTTTTTTTTCCAAAAAAATAATCGACTACATATTGGCATGTTATTACATTTAGGGGGTGAGGCAGGTCCCAGGTGTATATAAAACCATAGTCTTGCGTCGCTTTCAGGAAGCGTCTAGGAGGTCAGGGCAGGTAAGTACATTTCACATATATGCTCTTGTGATTCTTGTTCCTTATTCAATCGATATGAAAACACAAAAAATAGTTCAGGTAATGATGCCACCCACGACCCTGGTCACCATTTATATAAATATGCGATCGACTTTTTTTAGCGATAGGTGACCATGATCAGGGTGGCATATCTCCCATAAACTTCCTGAATCGCAACCCAGACTATGATATTTGATAACACCAAGCTAATGGCTATCTTGTCAATTTGGTCTGGTGTCAATATGCGATAGATCGAAAATGACCCTGGTTGGCCGCCGGACCAACTGATTGGGCTGAGTATAAAACATCCAAACTTAACATTAATACCTACCTACCTAGGAATTAACACTTCAGAGCAAAAGATCGACTCATTTCTTTTCGACAAAGAATCAGTTTAAATAATTAAATAAAATTATAAATAATCTACGATTTCGTAACTAAAAGGCTTTAAAATATCTTTTACAGAAAAGTAACCAACTGAGTATTACTTTGCTATTACTTATACCTATCTATCTACCTAACCTACCTACCTCAAATAAAAATGTTTGCAGTCTTCATTACTAATTATATCTGATCTGAATGCCACGCACATTCGCCCATTCGCAAATCTTACCGTATTTGAGGGCATTCACCGAAAACCCCGGTCCCAATGTTAATTAGACACGAGGATTAGCCCAAAGCGATTCTTGAGTCGGCCGGTGCCGGTGGTCAACGGAACGAGAGCGGTCATAACCGCGGTCACGATGGGCCCAAGCGCACGCCGCCATCGCTCCACAGCCCGCGGCGCCCTCCCACGCTTCTGCATACTCTACGCGCTCCTAACTTTCGCAAACGCTTCGGAAGATTACGGAACCCCTATAGAAATAAAACTATGGGACGCCGGCAGGACACCCTTATCTCAAATGGTGGACATCACAAATGAATTCGGTTTGAAAGTGCTCGCGGAACACAACTTTTTGAACGACAACAACATAGCATTCTCCCCGTACGGGCTGATGGGGATCTTGGTGGCGCTCTACGAGGGAGTCGACGGGGAGTCCTCCTTCCAGATCCAGCGCGGGATGCACCTGCCTTGGAACAGGAATATTATGCGGATTGGCTTCAGGGACATACATCGGACTTTAAAAGTAAGTCTTAACTAGAAAGTAAGAAAGTTTCAAAATTGAATCCAGACCCCTGATAACGGAACTCAGTTGCTAACAATTTTCGATTGAAATGGGTTGAAACCGTTTGAAATAATGAAATTTGTCACTTTCAATTTTATTGCTAACAGAGTATTATGTTAGCACTCTGTAGCACCTAAAACTGTCTTTCATTAATTTCAAACGGTTTCATAATTACGTAATCAGGGGGCAGGTACCTAATTTAATATTACTTAGGTAGGAAGTACTTAATCTCATCTAATTTTATTGTTAGGTAAGTACCTTTTTATTTTTTGTTTATTCATATAAGATTCCTATACTTACTTAATTAATATTCCTTTAGTTCATAACAATTTTATTTAACTATAACATTATCACGGTATCTTGATTCAATTATAAAATCAATAAGTAGGGAAGTTATCTAAACTTTTGTTAAGTTTCTAATCTTGTTTTGTCTATAATCTATAATACTCGTAAATATAAAGGTTCCCTTAGGGCACCGAGCACTGTGCTTTTCATGAACCGATGTGGCCGCTTTCTAGCGGAGAACAATGATACAGCGCCAATTGTGCAATTCATTAGCTGATCTGTAACTAAAAGGCTTGAAACATTGCAAATAAAATAAGTATAGAACAGAATAGGAGATTACAAAACAAAAACATATCTATTTCATTATTCCAATTGCAAAAATAAATCCAGTCAAATAAAGAAATAATTAAGTTTAATGTCCTGGAATATAGCATAACTATTTATTTTCAGACATACTTCGTACCAGAAGAAGGATTCTTAGCTGGTTTAGCTCTCAACAACGAAAATGTAACATTCAATGAAAATTATAAGAAAGTGTTAAGATTCTATGGTTTTGATTTAGAAAATGACCAGTTACCGACTCTTGCGCCGGAAAACGCAACAACAACAGCTAATTCAACAATGCGCCCAGGCGGTGGAGTGGAAAGTACAACGACAGCCGTTGGGACAGAAAGTAAAGTAGAAGGTAATAACGTCACCACACCTGTGATGAAAGAAGAAACCACTCCGAATCCAAGTGCCGAAACTATAAATGAAATCGACGTTCGAGGACCTTCAACCACAACTGTGAGCCCTACGCCAGCAGCGAGCGCTGAAAATGTACGACCTGATACTACTAATTCCCCAACTATCACCACTACTCAGCCTCCTAGTACCACTAGTCAACCGACAACTACCGAACAAGTTCTAGAAATAACTACAACAACACAGCCATCCGTTTTGACTACGGAAACCACTACACCTGCAGCTACCGACGCTCCATCCACTATTCCAATGACCACTAATGAAGTGGCTTCAGCTCCAACAACGACACAATTACCTAATGAACCAACTATTAACAATGAAATCATGACATCCCCAAATATGAGGACTAGCGTAACATCTGAAAGTACAAGTGAAGACGCATCTACTGTAACAACATCAATTCCATCGAATGACCCAATTGATTTAACTACTACTGAACAGTCGCAACCTTCCACAGGGGAAACTTCTACAGCGTCGAATATTGACACAACTACATCAACTAATGATTCATCGTTGGAAACACTTGAACGTAGAAAGAAATCTATCGTGGATTTTATTTTCACTAACCCACCATACATGGACGACTATTTGATATACAGATCCTATGACGTCGGCTTAGATTTACCTTTGCCGAATTTCAACAACAAAATGTTCCTGGCCAATGGATTAAAAAGTGTCCAGGTGAGTCTATAAACAGCACATGCAAAATAAAATTAAAGAACATTTAATACCTTTCACTAAAACCACAAACATTCCTTGTCTCTCACTTTGTGCTACAATTTTGACAATAATAGGCAAATTATGTAAGTTTTCGTACTCATCTGTTAGTAGGTTTGTTTTGAATTTATAAACCACAGTGGCAACAAGTGATAACTAATAACGGGTTTTAAGGAGTACTTACTCGCATTATGAGGAAATTAGATGACAACAGCGGCTGTTATAATAAAACGAAGAATGTTATGTGAAATAGGTCAGTTGACAAGAACAATAGAGCATAAACATGTTCATTATTATGATAAACGCTTTGTTTTCACAGGTGACATACATGCAGTACGACACAGTGCTAGAGCACGCGTACCTGCCGCACTTGGAGGCAGCGGCGCTGCGGCTGCCGCTGGACAGCGAGCGGTACTACCTGCTGGTGGTGCTGCCGGCGCGCGCGGGCGCGGCGGAGCTGGGCCGGCTGCTCTCGCGCATGGCTCGCGAGTCCGACCTCTCCGATGTGTACGCAGCTCTGCGCCCGCGCCGCGTCCGGGCGGTGGTGCCCAGTTTCACAGTTAAGGGGCATGTTACATTGACAACGGATTTACAGAAGGTGCTTTTTTAAAGAATATTAATAAACTGTAACTACATACAGTCAGCAACAAGTCGCTTAACACTTTAGTACTTTGTCATACAACTTTTATGAATGTCTCCCATTTTGAAACACCCATTAGTAAAAACCGACTTCAAAAAACCTGCCCCTACAAATTCCTTTTTTTATTCTAAAAGCCCCACCCGACTTCAATAATAGACGTGTTTTATTAAAACAATGATATGATAATGCGTATCTAATGATTTGTATATTATTTCTTGCTTTTTAACCGACTTCAAAAAAAGGAGGAGGTTATCAGTTCGGCTGTTTTTTTTTTTTTTTTTTTATGTTTGTTACCTCATAACTTTGTCAATCACAAACCGATTTTAAAAATTCTTTTTTTGTTTGAAAGCATATAGTTACAGATTGGTCCCATTGTCATAAGATCACGATCTGATGATGGGATCCTGGAGAAATCAAGGGAACTTCAAATATTATAGGCACACCTATAGCAATTTTGGTATTTTCTTATGTAACTCGTGCATTTGCTTTCGAAAAGTACTATTTTGGTGAAGTGGAACTGATGATGAAGACCATAGATGATCACCGGAACTATTTACTAAACTAAGTATCTCACTGGTGCGATACGATTACTTTAATATGGTTGCTAGGCTATTTATGTTGTTCGTCATAATGCAAATGGTGAAGTGGAGCTGATAGTGAAGTACCAGGAGAACTCCTCAAGAATTAACGCCCCTGCGTCGGGAAAACCAGTATTTTGTAAAAGGTGATGAGCCATTGACATAAGACTATCGTAACTTAGATAATATCGTCGCTAAATATACTATACTTACCACAAAAAGCTAAATTAAAAAAAAACCTAACTTTGAAGGCGTGCATGCCGCATCTTTCGTGGGTCTACCCATGTTTTATCTACCTAGATAATATACTTACTGGATAAGATAATATAAGTAAACTTAATATAAATAAACTAAAGTAATTATCTACCAAATACAGAAGGTATTACACTAAAAATAAAAAAATAAAAAATGTTTTAAAAACAAAAAACCGACTTCAAAAAACCTGAAAATGAAAACAAAAAAGTTTCAAAATTAAATACCTCTAAAAAGCAAGAAATAATATTCAAATCACTAGATACGCATATCATTGTTATAATACACGTCTAATAAAGTCGGGTGGGGCTTTTAGAATAAAAAAAAGAAGTTGAATTTCAGCCCCACCCGACTTCAATAGACGTGTATTATTACAATGATATGCGTATCTAGTGATTTGAATATTATTTCTTGCTTTTTAGAGGTATTTAATTTTGAAACTTTTTTGTTTTCATTTTCAGGTTTTTTGAAGTCGGTTTTTTTGTTTTTAAACATTTTTTTATTTTTTTTATTTTTAGTGTAAGTTTGAAATCGGCTCAGCCAAACGTGAGATAATCGCGGAGAAACATACATACATATACAAACTGAATACTTAATTTTTTTGAAGTCGGTTAAAAAGACTACACAAAGTTATCCCTTTCTCAACAAAAACAATCATCTAATTCGGTTCATAATTAACAAAGTCGTCAAGGTAGTTTATGGTATTTTCAGGATTACTTGAAAACTACTAAACCGATTTGAAAAAAAAATAAATGGGACCATCTCGCAAGAAAACTCAATCGAACAAAAAAAGAATCATCAAATCGGTCCATAAATGTCGAAGATACGCGCGAACAACGGTAAAAAAATTAAAAGTATACAATCGAATTGAGAACCTCCTCCTTTTGATGAAGTCGGTTAAAAAGGGTCTTAAGACAGTAACGACTATGTATTAAAATGTACTAAAATGTTAAACAACTTTTGTTGCTGGCGGTACAGTACACCTGTGTGTAGTGTACCAGTGGCGAGGGGTGAAATAATGGCGAAGATCAGCGGTTCTACAAAAATGTTATGATCTGGATCGGTAGGGTGGGATTTTTAAAAGGTAATAAGCCGACGGGAATCGGCTTGCATGGACCCGTCGCCAGTGTTGTGTACACTCTGGCTATATTATCTAATGAGTAATTAATACATTTCACAAAATCATAAACGACCTCACATAAAACATCACAAACGACCACCGCAGCTTATTTTGAACGACGGACGCTGGAGAACCGCGTAGCCAACATCGCATAATATGATGTATGACACAATACAACACGCAGCAGGTGCAGTTCGACTGCAGTGTTGCCTTCAGTATGGAAGCATGGAGTTGTAAGTTTTTGTTTGGTTGTTCGGTCAGTTGGGCGTCCGCGACGTGTTCGAGCCGCGGCAGCAGGACTTCACGCCCATGACGCGCCAGCCGGCCGTGTACGTGCGCAGCATCGAGCAGGCCGTCTCCGTCGCCATCAGAAAGTACCGCCCCGACGATCACAAGAAAAACAGTAAGTCTTTTGTCCGTTATTTATACCGGGTGTAACCAGACCCTCAACGAAGCCGAGGTCTACGTATTCTGCCTATCATCAGGACCATTTCTGTTCAAAATTATTCCTGGGAAACGATTTTAATTTTTGGTGTTAAAAAAGCATTGCATACATTACCACGCAATGTAACGCGTACAACAGACCGCGCCTGCGAGTGAATGCTACACAGCTGCGTGCGGCCGAGTTGAAAGGCAGCGTTTATATGCGTGCTCATGAGATACATCGAGTTAAGACGTTTTGAAGCCATTGTTTGTTACGAAATACTTAAAAATTTGATAATGTTTCTTTGGACAAAAATTAGGAAATAACCTTCGATCAAGAATACCCTAGATAACGTTACTTTGTGCAAAATAAGCGCTCAGTTTGTAAGTGGAACGCTATTTGAAGTGCCATTTTTGAGACTCTGACCGGACATCTAGGGTATTCTTGATCGAAGAAAATAACGAATAAAATAAGATTTCATAAAAAATTGTAAAAAATAATTTGGTTTTGACCTTTAATAACTTCGTAGGTATTGGTTTCCCAATGATCCTGATGATGGGCGGAATGCGTGGACTTCGGCTTCATTGAGGGTCTTGTTACACCCGTTAGATATAGGCTGGCTAGCTACCACCATCGAACTTAGCTAAGTTCGACGCTATAACAACAATTTTTAAATTGTTGTTATAGCGTCGAACTTACCAGTTCCTCAGTGATGAGGATTCCGGGTGTAGTGCGCGCTTCCGCCTTCGGCCTTATCGTCACTTATAATCAGGTGAGGTCAAGGCCAAGCAAAATTTCGTTGTGCATTAAAAAATAGAGATTCTAGACAACCAAAATACTTGTCGTAGATTTTATACTTATGTTTGCGAATCCAGTTATTAAAAAACGTTAACCTATATGCAACTGAAATCTGGCTTTCGCCAGCATATAATGGTATGCAACAGAAATCTGGCTTTTCGTCTCAGTTTATTCTTAGTTTGTTCATAAAGCACCAGTTATAAAAATACCAAAGGAAACAAAGCCATTGAAAAGTTAATGTGCACAGTGCACACAACAGTTTATGGATAAATGCAGGTATTTACTTGCGCTTACTTCAGCAACCTATTATGTTATTTTTATAGTAACAAAACGTTCGCGATTGTAAGAGCAATTGCGTCGCTAAACAAAAGGCCCCCTAAGCTAGCATATGGAATGAACTCGCTATATGCCCTCAAGGATGGGTAATTTATGATAATTTAACAAATCCATTGTTTACACTTACGTAGCGACTGTGACTCAACCATCTTCACAAAGTTAATAAGTGGCAGAAAAACTTGCGGCGAAAAGCTCGTACAGTTCGTTCTATCATTTTGCTTTGCTTTACTTAACGGTTGCCAAGTTTTATTCCAATAGTTAGCATCTCTAAAATAATTGACTATTGTATTGACGTCGGTACAAAATAGAGGGCGTTAGCGCGACATAGAAATCGCCTTCGTTACAATATAAATAGAATAGTTGATGAATGTTCAATCGTTATTTATAAATTTGTCGGTGTCTGCATTCGTAATTACTTGGCCGATTCTTTGACCACCATATTATGGTTCCGGTGTGATCCAGTTAATTACTTCCACGGGTAAGTGGCCAGTGGGTGGAGGCGGAGCCCCATGGCCGGTGATGTGTAGGGCTACCATCATTATTAATTTTGTTTGATAAATAACTCGCAAAGATCTCACATTATTTATTTTTGGATCGTTACTCTTACTAGAAACAGTTTTAATGCATGACCATAATTCCAATTTGATATGCTCTTTTGACAAGTGACCAATTTTGGCATCATCAACATCTTGGGACGATTTTGATCAATCTAGAAAAGTAATTGATTATTGTAGTGTAGTAGCACATGGTAGGTAGGTTAATAGGTATCGACGGGTCGTAAAAAAGACATACTTAAAACATCGTATAGTGTTCAATACGAAGTTCTTAACCTCAATGTATGCAACAGCCATGCACAACAGGTTAGGAATCTTTACCTAGCGTCGTCGTCGCAGAACAAACCATTTGCTAGTTCAGTTTTAATCAACAACATGAGGTGACCCTACCGCAGGTCACACGCAGCCGCCGCGTCATCGTCACGGGCCGACGCGCTTCGAGCATCCTTCGATGGCATTGATGCGCTCCCAAAATATAAGCCAAATTGATTTTGCACAATTAATTAAACTGAAAACCATGAAGGGCAAACAAGCGTTATTATCATCAACTGCATGCTAAAGTAATGTGATCTGCTTCCGGTACACGTGATAAGGAAAATTTGGCAGGGAAAATGCCATGATATTACTGGTTTTGCCGTGCTGATGCGTGTAAGTATAAGTAATAAGTATGTAATCTGTGGCGTTACCCACCACTTAGCAGAAACTAAGGTGATCGATGAGCATTCGCATCGCACTGAAGAGGATTGCAAGCATTTTTTACATTATCAGTAATTAATTAGATACCTACCTAATACATAAGTGCTCGCTCGATTTATACATAGGCCTATCAAGGCACTCGTAATAATGAGCCAAGCAATACGACGCAATTCAGAACAGCTTTTAGTGCATGGTACAAGGATAAATTAGCCGAAAAGTGCGAAATTGAAGTGCTAAGTAGAGTGCACGACTCGCACCAGGTAGGGGCCGGTTCACGACCATTGTTTTGACGACGCCGACCCAGAGCTGGCGCAACGCGGCGACACGCGCATTTGCGCTCATTGATGCGCTGCGTGCGCCTGCGCTGCTCTCTCGCTCATAGACACAATAAACAGCACTAACAAACCTGCGGACCCATTCAAAACCAACCTTTATTACTATCTAGATAAAATCACTAGATATTATCACTAATATCTCCAATGGCCCGGATGCCTAATCGCGAGGCGCGATGAAAATGATGATTCGCAGATAGTAGGTAGTTTTCAATTACACAAATGACCATAAGTAGAAAAATTACTGGATGATGGTTTCCTGTTGCTAAAGGCTCTATTCGATTCAACAATTTTGATAAACATCAGTCGTCCACATCACATTCAAATTGCAAGGACGTTTATGATGAAACATAACCCCTGTGAATGCGATGTATCATGTATGTCGAATAGAACATAAAACGGCAACGTAACGTTACGTTTACTATGGTTAATTACTACTGTGTATACGTATAAGATAATTAATAGAACTAGATATTTTCATTGATTAAACAAAGTTTAGATACGTTACCAGCACTCCACAATGGCAAGACGAAAGTAAGGTAATTGCCCGACTTTCAATTAGTCAGGCACAGGCTCGTGACACGTAAACACACACCACTCTCGTCAGTCAGACACTAAAAAACCGTGACATTCTGATCAAAAATGCCTTCCTGCGTGTATAAACGATGTGCAAATTATACAGCAACAGTCAGAGATCGGAAAAATGTTTCATTTCACACGTAAGTACTGTATTTAACCGTAAAAACGTATTATCGTATTTTGTATTACTCTAATCGGCCATTTTTTTACAAAGAGTGAGATGTTCTCTGTTTTGCGCATGAGAGTGAAGGAGAGCACGAGCACGTATCGCGCATGCGGAAGGACATGCTAGGGGAGATGGGGTTATTTTGTACCAGGGATTATAGTCGCAATTAAAACTGGTTTTAAACCAGAAATTGTTTTATGATTACGACCACGTATTTGTATTTCATTAATGTGCTGAAAACATAGTCGTGGTTTTAAACCATAATCTAATACAAAACCGGTTTATTTGCAATTATTTTACACTCTCATGAATTGAAATCAGATTTAATTCCTTCAAAAGGTTTTATTGTTTTAATAGCTTCATTTGTTGCCAAATATGACTATCCTAGGTTTTCCCCCGGCGGAGTTGTGATTAAGTGATGGGGGTAAAAATGTACCAAAAAATTTTTTTTCCGGTTTTTCGGTTATAATCTCGTAAATGACTTAAAAATATTGAAAACCGTCCTTCATAAAAGTTCAGACAACAAAGTCACGTCAGTCAAAGACCATCGATCAGATTATCGGTTATATTTCAGGGTGGGTTTCCAGGAAACTAGTTAAATCACTTAAATGTGAAATTTGCACTGAAAGACTTATTTCTAATACCAAACTATGGTTTCACAAATTGATCTTTTTGAAAAATATGGGGGGACTATGTTTTCCTAGTGAGGATGTTTTTAAAATTTGTCTGAGGTCAGAAGAGATTATTAGGAGTCATATAAAAGAAAAAGGCCACATGATACTTCCCGATCCCAAAGAGATCGAAATTATAAAAAACCGAATTTTAAAATCGTTTATCAGTCGCGATGATATATTTTCGTCTTTAAATTGACATTCTTTGGAGCAACATCCAACTTTTAATCATAGGCTACACCTTATACGCGCCGTTATTGAGAAATTTATCAACGTTCGCATTCATTTTACACACAAAAGTAATCCTAAAACTAATTATAAGAGACAACAAAGGAATAAATTAAGTTTATTTGAAGGTATATAAATAAAGTAATATAAGTATTAGTAAGTAAGTCATTTCATTTTGATTTTTTTATGTTGCGAAAATTAATATTTTATTCACAAATAAAAGTGTATAATTTTTAAATCTATTTTTATTTCTAGTTAGGTATGCCGAATATGGTAGATAGGGACCACCAAACTGAAAAAAAAATACTTTGGGACCAACTCTGAAATCACGAAAAAACATCTGCTGTTTCATACATTTTGATATTTTCGTTATTAATTTTTGTATGTAACAGCTGATATTTTTTTGCGATGTTGGTCCCATAGTAAAAGTTGTTCAATTTGATGGTCCCTTTCTACCATATTCGGCAATATGGGTATTTTATAACACGTTTTATAATAACCCTTTCCTTGCATTCAGGTAAAAATACTTTCGTTTTCCAAATTTCTTTCGCTCCCAGTCCAGCATGGGAGATCTTTAGTTTAATTATTATTTTATTAACATTTTGTAAATAAAACGCAGCAAGCGTTTACAGAACTTTTGTTTTATTATTTTAATCGAAACGAAAAACCAAAAACCTAATGCCATATACCACTTTTGCCCATCGCCCCTATTACTGTCATTGTGACTGTCACTCATATGATCGCGCCAATGAGCATGCAGCGTATCAGACGAATGTTATGATGTCTGTTTATCTCTTTCTAACGACAGGGATTCCGTATGGTGGCGTTCATTTTTCTCCCTTTCTTGACGTAATATGTCAATGTGTGTATCTACATATAATATCATTGATCTGCAGTACCTGTCGCTGTTTTAAATTGCATGATGTTGGCGCATAACGCATCTAAACTTTGTTTAATCAATGGATATTTTAATTTATTATAACTCTATCCACGGAGACAAGTTAATATAGGGCGCTCTCTGTCACGTAATACCATACAAATGACAAAGACAGAAAAAGGCAGTGGACGTTAACCATTTTGAGTGCACGTACACATTTCGCTACTATAAAGTAATATAATTAAACTAGCGTTCTGCCCGCGACTACTCTTGAGTCTTCTAACTGAATAATTAGTAACTAGAAGTTCCTAAAAGCCCAAAATTTTAAAAATTATGTCTTCTATACTTAATATAATTGATAAGAAAAAAAAACCACAAGAAATAAAGTATTTACATAATTTATTTGTGTAGGTGTTATTCGTTGATTAGTGTAGGTAGGTATTATTAAATATTTTAATCATTATCCGAATCTGGTATCCTTGCTATCGTTTCCTACATTTATTATTAAGTTGTCAGGAAAATTGATTGGTTGTCAGTCATTATTTCTACATTTCTATCCATTGTATTCATTTTTACCGACTTCCAAAACTTTGTGTATGTCCACCGATTACTCGAAGACGGCTGGACCGATTCAATTGATTCAAACGTTATTACATTAGGTAAACTCCCAAGTTGGTCACATTTTTTAAAACTTTAAAATCGGTTCAGTACTTTTCATGTAATCTTGAAAAAAGCACGAAAATAGTATGATTTTGTGTGAACTACCTCAATGATCAGTCGTATAACTTTTTTGTTTATGAACTGAATAAGATAATATTTTTTTTGTTGGAAAAGGGATATCTTAAGTGTACTTCTTTAACCGACTTAAAAAAGGAGGTTCTCATTTTGACCCGTATGTATGTATGTTTCTCCGCGATTAACTCACGTTTGGCTGAGCCGATTTTTCTACCTAAATAAAACCTAATACAGAAGGTACCTACACTATACGAATATATTTCTTGCTTTTTAGAGGTAGGTTTTTTGAAGTCGGTTTTTTGTTTTTTTAAACAATTTTTGGCTCTACTATTTCTTGTACACGTTTGATACAATAGGCTAGTTGACAAAATTTCAATAACTGCTTAATATTTTAGCTTATTAGGCATTTTATCGAAAAAAAAGGTTTATTTATTTTTAATCGAGCGTTTACATTATAAATTTCGCGTTTTAAAAAACCAATTTTAATTTGGTTCCAAAACGCACAAGACTGTCATGGCGTCTTGAATTACGTCACGCCGTGCAAAACAAACAAAAGAGCGATCGTGTTTTCGTACGTTATAGCTAGTTTTTATCGTTTTTCTCATATTATAAGTACTGTATAGTGCCCCAGTGTGATAGCACGACTATAAAAACGCCAAACCAGTTATTTATATATGTTCCAAACAATGGAGAAATACGGAAAAAGTGGCTAAAACTTGCGTTCGGTTGTGGTTAGGTTGCACTCGGAGTGTAGGTTTGGAACGCGCCTCCGGTAGTGATACTCGAAACGTCAAAGACAAGATTGGAGTTTCGCACGGCGTGACGTAACGCTTTCTGATTGGTGTTCACTGTCACGTGACTAAAGGTTTCATTTTACGAAATTTATTTTTTAAAAATATTATTAATCTTTAACGCTTTTAATAATTAAAATTGTTTGTTATTTTCTCCATAATATAATTAATCATTATAAACCCCTATCCATTATATTTATTCTTAATGGAAACAAGCCTATTTTGCCACTTTACGAGATAAGTTGTCTTTTCAGCGGCAACTTTACCTTTAACTTGTCACAATGAATGCGCGGATAATGAGCGCGTCTGCACCAAGGGTCTGACATGCTTTGATAGAGCGAGATCGTCTTATTAAGATTCCTATAGGAGGAAATAGAGAAGAGTGTCATGTTTTTTCTCTATCACCGACCGGACTTTTTTTCATGGTCGGGTTATAGGCAGACTTCAAATAAGCAAAACAAACAAGTGGGGTTATATCAAAAGTGCCAGAGAAATTAAAGTTTTTGTGGATAACTCCCTAATTAATATTGAAGATTTATTATAAATCGAATGTGCAGTGTTTGTGTCTAGCATACAAAATGGTGGGATGTTCGATATTTGGCTGCAAAAGCAACAATCAAAGGAAAGAAGCGGGCGTTACATTTCATGCGTGAGTACACTGTTTTCTATATTTTGATCACGTATTTCTTTCTCAAATATCACAGGAACCAAGTTTCTGAGCTAAATCATTAGTTATATCATGAAAAACCTGATAAATAGGAAAAATCTAAAAATTATTTCTAAAAATAACCTCGTAAACATTTGACATGCAAACCGGTAAAATTGCGTACATCTACGTAATAGTAGAAGTCGGCTTAGCTTTGACGTCCACTAAAATCAGTAGGTTTATAATTCGATTTCCGGATGCCTACTATATAGAAAATTTTCCCCAAAAATTACCCCATATTTCAGGGAATTTCAAGCGATTTGATTTTTTCAGATTTCCGTCGGAAGATAAAACTCGCGAAAAAGGTATAGAAGCAACTGGAAAAAAGAATTGGGTACCACACACGAATTTGTTCAAAACATTAAAAAAAATATTGTTTCCGAAAAACAGAAAAACTAACGTTAATAAAAAAAGTTCTGTATTCCAACGTTTAATAAAGACTTTACCTGTTTTAATTTAAAGTTTATCTTTTTATTCCATTAACCACACAATCTACAAACAACCCCAGCTAATTTACTCTATGTATACGTATCTTACCGTTAAAGTACGGAATCCGTTAATCTGCAGATTAACTGGTCTAGTCAGTTAAAGTGCGAAATTACGATTTCCGTACTTAACTAGTAATCTGCACATTAACGGATGCTACCCCCGTTAAGGGTACTTTTTCTGATCATGGCAACCCCATATTTTGACGTCATAATATATCTATCCCTTACACCCGGTCGCTCGGTAGCGCATCTACCCCTTTTAATATACTATATCTATGGTCTGCACAGTACAGCCTGTACACCTGTACACAGAACAGAAGAACAGAGCATTCCCAATTTAGCCGGGTAATACAGTTATTTTTTTAGTAACAACAAAGAGGTTTTATGCTGCTGAAAATTTCATAGATATAGTATATTAAAAGGGGTAGATGCGCTACCGAGCGACCGGGTGTAAGGGATAGATATATTATGACGTCAAAATATGGGGTTGCCATGATCAGAAAAAGTACCCTTAACGGTGTAGCATCCGTTAATGTGCAGATTACTAGTTAAAGTACGGAAATCGTCTACTTAAAGAAAAAATTAACTGACTCGACCAGTTAATCTGCAGATTAACGGATTCCGTACTGTAACATACGTATACATAGAGTAAACTAGCTGGTGTACGCTCAGGGGCCGTACCGGCTAACTTACATGGCTATCGTAATCGCTTTCATTTGACAGATGGATGTGATACATTACTACTTTTTTTGGTAAGGTTTTATTTGTGCCAAAAACAAGTAGCAATGTGTCACATCCATCTGTCAAATGAAAGCGATTACGATAGCCATGTAAGTTAGCCGGTACGGCCCCAGGTAGTTGATATGAGATTGTGTGGTTAATGGAATAAAAAGATAAACTTTAAATTAAAACAGGTAAATTCTTTATTGAACGTTGGAATACAGAACTTTTTTTTATTAACGATAGTTTTTCTGTTTTTCGGAAACAATTTTTTTCAAAATGTTTCGAACAAATTCGTGTGTGGCACCCAATTCTTTTTTCCAGTTGCTTCTATACATTTTTCACGAGTTTTATCTTCCGTCGGAAATCTGGAAAAATCAAATCGCTTGAAATTCCCTGAAATATGGGGTAATTTTTGGGGAAAATTTTCTATATAGTAGGCATCCGGAAATCGAATTATAAACCTACTGATTTTAGTGGACGTCCAAGCTAAGCTGACTTCTACTATTACGTAGATGTACGCAATTTTACCGGTTTGCATGTCAAATGTTTACGAGGTTATTTTTAAAAATAATTTTCAGATTTTTCCTATTTATCAGGTATTTCATGATATAACTAATGATTTAGCTCAGAAACTTGGTTCCTGTGAGATTTGAGAAAGAAATACGTGATCAAAATATAGAAAACAAGGTACAGCTTGACCATAAAGAGTTGACAAAAATTGAGGGCGCCACTTTCTATGTAAACACGTCAAAATCAGGAATAATTTGGCAACACTGACTATATTTTGTACTGAAAAATTTTAGTTCCATTTAATTTAATTTCTTCTCTTTATGGCCAAGCTGTACTTACGCATGAAATGTAACACCCGCTTCTTTTCTTTGATTGTTGCTTTTGCAGCCAAATATCGAACACCCCACCATTTTGTATGCTAGACGACACAAACACTACACATTCGTTTTATAATAAATCTTGGGTATCAATTAGGTAGTAATCCACAAAACCTTTAATTTCTCTGGCACTCTTGATATAGCCCCACTTGTTTGTTTTGCCTAGTTGAACTGTGCCTATAAACCGACCATGAAAAAAAGTCCGGTCGGTGATAGAGAAAAAACATGACACTCTTCTCTATTTCCTCCTATAGGAATCTTAATAAGACGATCTCGCTCTATCAAAGCATGTCAGACCCTTGGAAAATTCATATACATTTTTGGAATAAATAAATGTGTAAGTCCTTAATTAAGTCAAACAAATAATTATTATTATGAAATTATTCATAATTCACAATATTTTGTTATAAAATATTAAAATATTTGCATATTATCACTTAAAATTATAATTTTGAAGTAGGCTGTATGCTCACTTACCCCTTTGTTCGCAAAATATTCTTGCTTTGGGCGTGTGAAAGAAACAAAAAACCTGCGCGCCTTTTCCCATAATTATCATATTTTGTTTTTGTCGTATTTGTTGCTGAGTGGTAAATTACTTTGTTTTTTCCTCGCAAATGTGTTGAAAAACGTCGTTTGAACTCGTGAGCTCTTGCTTATTGCACACTCGGCTGAGTTACGCCCTCGCCTACGGCTCGGGCTGCAACCCACAGCCTTGAGCAGCAATGCAGCAATGAGCAACCTAAGCTAACTTGTCTCATAATGTACTATTTTTTCTTAGGCCAGCGCCATCGCTTGACCGATAGTGGAACTAATTAATTTTTTCTTAGGTCAGGGGCGTCCGGGCCATCTGTTAACTGGTAGAAGAACTAATAAACTTTTTGTTTGTTTTTTTGAAATAATAAAAAGTGTGTTATATCGAGACATCGTTTTATTTTTCCTGTAATCTTTACATAAACTACTATCACATAGAATTATTTCAGATTTTTCTCTTTGCAAACTTCGGAGATAAGGGGGGGAACGGTATTTTTTTTACATTTTTCATCATAAGTCAAAAACTATGCGGCCTAAAAAAAAAGAAAAAAATGTTTTAAAATGTGCAAACAGCGCTCTTTCATATGATACCCCACACATGCCCTAGTCGCCCCACTTAACATTTTTAAGACCCCTTTTCAGTCCCTGTTGTAAAAAAAATATGCGATTCATTTTTATTTATACAACGTGTAACAGAAAGGGGGTATCAACCCAAAAGGAGGTCAATGTACTACGCGTTCACTTCATCATTGCCGCTACCTCCCGGCCCGCTTCCTCATACCGCACCCCCTGCGTCGCCTTTCTAGTACGGCTAGCAATGCAACGCTTAATTTTTGTTTCTGTTGATTTAATCATTACGTTCGTTATTTGTGTTGTTATAATGATTAAAAGAGTAAAGTTCCTACATAATGGCGAACCTAACTTGTTATATAAATTAATAACACTCATTGAACAAGAAAAAAATGAAAAACAGTTGAAAAACATGATTACTATTTTGTCTACAGTACCGTTAGCTGTGACGTCATAACGGTCGTCGACGGCAATCACGAAGTGAACGCGTAGTACTCGTGAAACTGAACACCTTCCAACAGAAAAAAAAATCAAATCGAAAAAAAAAAATGGACTTTGAATTTGCCGCCAACATTTTGTATGGAGACTTCAACAAAAATTTATTTATTTGATTTTTTTTTTCTGTTGGAAGGTGTTCAGTTTCACGAGTACATTGACCTCCTTTCGGGTTGATACCCCCTTTCTGTTACACCTTGTATAGGTACCTACTTCGATATTACTAATTTTAGTACTTGGATAAAATAACCAACCAGTTCATTTCCACAGGGTACGCAACAAGGCAGCCGGTGACGTTCACCGCCACATATCCCTTCCTGTACTTTGTGATGGATGCCAGTATCCACGTGGCACTTATGGCCGGCAAAATGGTGGACCCGCTCAATACAAGGATATTATAGTAATTTGGACTTTTATTTCTACCAACTTTATTAGCGAAGAAGAGAGAGAGGTTCTGACTTTCACAACGTTCACCGTATTTCAAATTAAAGTTGAACTTCAGAACTCTACACCAAGATGGATATTTTTGTTGAAAAATTCTACCAGTACCTATATTAAGCTTAGCTTTGATGAAAATTACCAATAATATTTTCATCTCAATACTTTCACTTTCCACCCGCCAATCCATATTAGGCCCGCGTGGTGGTTTTTTTCCCGAACGTGTCACACTATACATGAACCAGTGTTACTAGATGAGAATAAAAATTCGCATCGAGTGACGAGTCACACTTACTCGTATTGCTGAAGTTCAACGCTTTAGCCGGTACATCCATATACCTATACCTACTACTGACACAGGGGGTACTGATATAGAGATACTTGCGAGTTTTTTCCAATGGCAGGATAATATTGCTGATTCACAAATCGTCCACCAGTTGGCATATTAACGCTAACTTGGCGCTAGTGTAGATGAATGAATTATAATGGTTTAAACGTAAAGGCACTAAAACGCACTAAAATTGAATGTGTATATTAAAACGTTCCGACAACTGATTATGGATTGCCGGTGGTTATCCCGCCATTTTGATATCAAGATGGCGGTACAACCAGCAATGCTGAATATCTTTGAAACTATTAATGGCACAATTTTTTGAACATAGGCACCAAAATGGCACTATATCCTAGCCATGAAATATTTCAAAAACCAGGCGGTATCCCGCCACCTTGACATTCACTGTAGATCTGTTATTTTGTTGTTTTCTGTGTTTGCTATCAATTTTTGGATGTTGGAAGCTATTTATTTATTTATTTAATTTCGGACGACCAACAGCTACTATAACATAACGCAAAACTTAAATCCGAACTAAAAGATGATATGGACATCGACAGACAACGTAGGGCACTATATGTCGTAGGAAATATGATTGTACGAAAGTATGGCCGATCATCGTCGGACGTAAAGCTGACATTGTTTAGGTCTTTCTGCCAGACGTTCTACACGTGCCAGCTCTGGACTGAATATACCAAAAAGACCCACGACAATATACGAGTTGCCTATAATAACATCTTTAGGCAACTAATGGGTTTGAAACGCTACTGTAGTGCGTCCGAAATGTACACAGAGGCTCGTATAGACTCGTTTAACGCAATACAACGAAAGAGAATTGCGTCGTTCATGTCCAGAGTTCAGTCATGTCATAATTGTATTATTAAGGGGCTGGCGGAAAGACTTATACAAACATCAGTATATAAACGATGGGTGGAAATTGCCGCTTAATGTTAAAAATATATATTCTTAAGTATAAATATACTTAGCATATTGTATAGGTAAGTATATTGACTGTAACGTTTATTTAATTAAGTGTGGTTGTAGACTTTATTGTTTTGTATTGTCTTGTTTTGTGTATATGGATCCTGTGTCTGAATTAAAGAATTATTATTATTATTATTATTATTAAATAGTGGGTAACAGAAAACCAATTATAGGTCATCACAAATACTTATAAAGCAAGGTACATTTTTTTGGTATATGATACAGTTCAATTCGCCATGATATACCAGCCATTTTGACTCTCATCACAGTAGGAGATAGGCATAAGTACTAAAGATTTGTTGCCTAGATATTTCTATACAAAGCCAAGTTTGGTATCATGGATAGGTAATCGATAAATCGAAGGCCTACCTCTACATGGTGTAACTACTAGTGTAACCACGAGGAACGAGGGACGATTACCACAACGCGTTCTTCGCGTTTTTATAAGAACCATGACACGAATTTCGCGTTTTGGTATTTTTTGCAGTGACCAGTTGTGAGCGTTTTTTTCGCTCAAAGACCAATTTCGTTCTTTGAGCCTAACATAATATATTCTTGGATATGGTTGAAACGCAATCGACTACCTACCCTCAAACCTCAAATTCAATAGTATTTTATATAACTTGTAAAACACAGTTAAGTGATAGTTATTTCGTTAAATACATACTACGTAAAGTAATTAGGGTTTTCACTTATGATCAAAACATTGTTTCACAAAATTTGTTTCATTACTGCATAAATGTGTCCATTTCAAAGATTTGATTTAATAACTTTTGATTTACTTACATTATGAATATGAAAATTACACAAGTTCATGTACTTAGGACGTACTAATGTGCACATTTGATTTTTCACGAGTTGAAACAATTTTCATACTAATTCAGCGATAACATGAATCATCAAATTGATGGGACCATAAAAATAAATGGTAAAGTTTTTAAAAAACAAGCACTGATCCTGTCATCTTGATATTCATTATTATTCAAATACACAATTTAAAAAATGTTTATCGTGGAGATTTTAGGGCCCACAGTCTAGTATTTTTAGATGGTATCGTTACATTCCCTCGTAGTCACTGCTAGAAGTTATATAGCAAAACTGCTAAAAGTGGCCGTTTTTGACACATTTGCTATCTACTTCTACGACTGACTACGAGGGCATGTAGTGATACCTTCTAAAAATACTAGACTGTGGGCCCTAAAATCTCCACGATAAACAGAATATATACTCTAACGCGAAAAGAAACGACACTTGAGCATGTATGCTCGTAAAATCGCTCGCGGCTATGTGTGCGTGTCTGGAAGCGCGCGGGGGGTGTGCGCGGCACGAGGGGAGTGCAGCCGCCAGTCGCCGACTGGCCCGGCCAAGGTAAAACGTAGTGATTATTTCCTCTGTGGGCCAAGGGTTCTACTGCTATACATATTGTACCGCGTTTCGCACGGACTGACTACGCGACGCAACATAAGATAATCCGAAACGCATTGTGTTTCTTAAACCCAAAACGAAAACACATGTGTCTCGATTTTAGGTTTAAGAAACAAGAACTGTGCCAAAAAGCATTACCATTCAAACACCATTGAACCACGATTTTGACGTTAACATTAGCAGACTTGATCCCCTGCTCTGAATTTAGGAGCGACTTCATATCGGGTCCGATATTCAGGATGATCTAATTAGCTCTTAATTTACACGAATCGTTGGTGACCTGCACGCGTAGCATGACCAGGGACAGGAATACCGGTATTTTCTGGGTAACGTTATCGTATAACGTTATCAGTAACGTTATAACGTTATACAAATAACGTTACTGATAACGGTAATAAATACCGGTATTAGTATCGGTAATTATTAAGTTGTCTTTTTCTTGTAACGTTACCCTATTAACGTTAGAGATATCGGTAATTGAGTAACGGTAATGGTAACGTTACTCAAGTCCGTAGCCGGCCGGCATGGCTTTGTCGGTCGCCTAACATCAGTACAGGTTCAGCGGGGCTATTCACGATTGTCGGAAATCTACCCGAAAGCATTCGATTCGAATCAGTCTCCGTTCCGATAGATTCGAAAACTGCTATTCACAAATACATTCGACTAGCATTCGACTCGCTTTCCGACGTTGACTTTTTAGTCATTGTGAAATGCATTTACAAAGTTTGTAGCTTTTGGTAGAAATGATAAAAAATAAGTTCGATAACATAACATTGATATTTTTAAAGTTTTACGTAATAAATTACTAAAATTAACATTGAAATTTCACAAGATTTATCCTATTTATCTAAAAAAAACTAACAGTCATCATTAATCTGCGATATTTAATATATTATAATATATTTCATTTTACATGGTAACATTCTTTGTAAAAGTAACGTAAACAAACGTAGAGGTTATGTTTTTGACTTTTTGTGTTTGTTTACTCACTCACAGAGAAAGAAAGCAATACTTGTGTTTACTTAGTTGAAATTTCAAAGTGTTTTGTTTGTTTTGGAAAAAAAGTGTAATGGAAAAATCAGTGAGTGATGAAAAATGCTTAGTTTTTATATTTGACCACAGTGGACTCAAAAATAATACCTAATATTTTTTAGAACCCTAAAAAATATTAGGCTCCTACGACCAGCGTCTAATTAGTCTCACTTTCATACATTTAATTTTCATAGAATATAACCTAGAAACTATAGGTACAGCACAAAAATTAAAATATTATTTACTTACGATGTTTAGGGTCTCGAATGTTGTTAAATTTCAAGTTTTTTTACCTTTATTTATCACCTGTTATGTTTTTTTACATTCATTCTTACCTTCTTATATTGTTCGGATCTCTTTCCGATAGAAATATGCTCTCGGATACTAAATCGAATTCAATCGACAAAGTAATGTCAAAAATATTCGATCTGATAATCGTGAATCGCGTGTTTCGGGAGACTTTCCGATTCGATACGGAAAGTTGCTTTCCGACAATCGTGAATAACCCCCCCAGTTCGCCATGCGTGCGCGAGTGTAATATTTTTTATATTTTGATTTTTTTGCACTGTGCTGTGAAGTTTTGCGAAAACTTGAAAGCAATCCACCGGCTCTAAAATGAGCAACGGTAAGTGTTTAATTTCAATTCGGTTGTAAAGTGAATGAGAGCTCTTCAATTTAACGGTTAAAAAAAACAAGTTGTGTTGTGTACTATCCCCGTCAATTGGTAATGCGCTGGAACCTTGTCAAATTAACATAAACATCAACATTATCCGCAACTAAAAATGACAAAAAGCAATAAAATTCTAATAGGTACCTTATATAATAAATTAATTATTGAATTCTTATTTTTAATAAGAAATGGCCTATGTATATAAAAATTTACAATTGTTTTTCGTTTTTGAGGTTAAAATCATGGCCGCCAGGCGCATTACCAATTAACGGGGATAGTAGTTGTGTGTTTAATGAAATAATGAACATCAGTGGAACTTCGTAATATAATAAATAATCCTTACTAATATTATAAACGCGAAAGTGAGCTAGTTAGATACCTACCTATTAGATAGCGGAGTTAAGTGTAGGTACAATGAGTTGTTCTGTGGTTAAGTCGTCTCGTCAACTCGCACGAAATTATCTCGCGTCTAGGCCCGCGTCTCTAGACCAAGGAAACAAACAAACAAACGGACTTTCGCATTTATAATAGGTATTAGTAAGGATAGTTATATAAGTAAATATGTATAATTATTCGTTTTTGGTATTAGAAAGAAATAGATCTTGCAACAAATAGCCGTTATCTGTCAACAATTCGGGAATTAATCGCTAATCACGTTATTAAAGTTCCCTCAAAAAACATTAAATACTTAAAAATAATTAAAAAGGGAGTTTAATTTATTTCTAGATTATTTAAGTTGTTGCCTCACAGACTTTTATAACCAAAGGCTAAAAAAATAGTATACATTTATCGTGTACAGTCACGACGAGCAATAAAATGTAAAGTCCGTTCGGTAAGATAGTGTCGCCCTGTTATCACGCCGCCTTTGCACGTGCCGCTCCTTGTCAAAGGACGCCGCCGCATAAACAAAGGATACCGCATGCGGCGTACACCCGCAAGTCAATTTGGATTTCGGCAGTTTACATAGAAATGCCGCAGTGAAAGGTGTGTTTGATACCAGTACTCCTGTCTCTGAACACAAGTGCTTGTGGGTGTACCGACACTATCTGAGCGAATGGACAAATTCAATATTCGAAAATTCGTATTTTTTTAACATGCTTTTATTACAGATTCTTATGGTCTTCTTCCCTTTTCATCTTCAAATCAGCGCAATGACTATGACATTTTATTGACTTGACCTTGATTTTTGACCTATGTTTTAAGTTTCAAGTCTTTTACTCATCGGGAAGCTAGATTAAAATTGTTTGCAATTTGTGGACAAACAAACAACATACGTAAACAAATAAATAGACAGGAAAGTGAACATTAAACGCTTCATTCTATGCGCACAAACGCTATTCGGGTATTTAATGAACGACTTTTTCTTAAATCTGACGAAGTAGAAAATATTTGAATATCACCAGCTTGAGTATTCGAATAGCAAAATGAAGCGAATATTCGAAGTATTCGAATATTCGAATTGCAAGCCTATATCTCAGTGTGATAATGTTATACCTAGGTTATTCAAAACGTAATGTGACAAAGTTCTATGGTGTGTACATGTTATTGTTCGTGACTGTATGGGTCCCAAAAAAATATCTGTTACCTATGGTATATATTGGTTTTTAATTTACATCTCTGATTGTCCCAAGAGAAAATTATTTACAGGGTAGCAAGCAATGTCGTCGTTATCCGACACGCGCGGTCGACTTATGAACTCAATTGCCGAAGTTAATTCCTTCTACTTACTTACTTAATCGGAAAACTGCAAGTTCCGTCCAGCAAGTAAGTAAGTTCATATAGGCCGAATTACACAACCATAAGTAAGTAAGTTCAACTGTCCTTCTACTTACTTACTTAATCGGAAAACGGCAAGTTGCGTCCAAACGGTGATTAACTTCGGCAAGTAAGTAATTTCATAAAGGTGCACGATCAATATTATACGGTTGCGCATTTTGTTTAGCCTGTGGTTAATGAAATGTCTGTGAGGCAACTACTTAAATATCTATAAAAAAATAAACTCGTTTTTTACAGATTTTTTAAGTATTTAATGTTTTTTGAGGGAGCTTTAATTACGTAAGCGATTAATTCACGAATTGTTGACGAATAGCGGCCATTAGTTGCAAGATCTATTCCTTCCTAATACCAAAAACTAATACTTACCAAAACATAATACCTATACTTTATATGTTATTATTTATTTATACAAAGTGTTTGTAAATAGCCTTATAAAGCCGAGTATGGTAGACAGAGACCATCAAACTGAAGAACTTTTACTATGGAACTCTCAAATCGCGAAAAAATCAACTGTTTCATACATTTTAATATTCTCATTATTGTTTTTTGCAGATGTTTTCGCGAATTCAGAGTTGGTCCCATAGTAAAAGTTGTTCAGTTTGATAGTCCCTATCTAAAATATTCGGCTTTATAAGGCTATTTCCAAACACTTTTATATTACTTATGGCCGAATACTCAAACGCTTCTTAATTAAAATCTTAAGTTAAGGTCTCCTTAACTTTAAGGAAGCTGTCAGTTTCATAGAGTTTCTGTCAAATCTGACAACTTTTTTGAATTTAAGGTGGCCTTAACTTTAAGATTCGTTTGAGTATTTGGCCGTTATACTAATAATACAAAAAATAATACCTATACTTTATTGTCGAAAGAAATTTTCTATACCTAAATAATACCAAATTAATAAATATCTCAATGAACTTCAAAATCTATTTATTTAACTTGTTTTAGGATTCTTTTATGAATGGTATTCGTTCTAAGCAGAAAATTAATTACGATATTATTACTTTCTTACTTATGGATGTGTAAACTGGGCTTAACGGTACCTACCTACACTACATCAAGTCTTTATTTATCTCAAGATATTTTTAACATTTTAGCAAAACGACTCGCATCGCCGGACGTTTTTAACGCGGAGAAATGGTGCGATCCAGATTTGGCATCAAGAATTAAAAAAAATATAAAGCTTCAAGATATGAAAGAAGAACTTGAAAAAGAATGTTCAAGTTATACTAGGGACCAGGGGAAAGAATGTAAAGATTTTGAAAAGTTTGAAGAAATCAAGAATGATGATGAAGATTGTATGCCTGAAGTAAGGACTTCGAATTCGAAGTGTTTGGATTGTGCTATTATGCAAAATGACCCTGATAAACGCAACGACTACTTCTCGAAGCTCATAAGCGAAGAACTCCAGTATATTCAACCTTGTATGCGGACAAGAATTTTTGCAAGAATATTGAATTTTTTACATACACACAGAAAATATCATTCGCAGGAAGTGGATATGACAGAATCTGAGATAAATTCTTAATTTATGATGAATTAGATATTTTTTTAACGTTTAATTTAAAAGACCTATCTGTAGTACAGTACAATAATCACAATAGCTTTTTACTAATGTTGCATTAGTGAGCGAAATGACAATAAGTGTCAAACAGATTGTAAACAGCGCGATGCGCGTGCACTTATTTATAGACGTCGAGTAGAGTAAGTAAATAAGCAAACAATAACGCGCCGCGCGCGAGAGGGGCGGGGCGGGGGGGGTGTCGTGCGTGCGGGCGGATGCGCGGGCGGGGCGGTCGGCGCAGCAAGTAAGGGTCGCTAAATTAACGTTAAAAATACCGTTATCAGGTCGCAAAATTAACGTTAAAAATAACGTTATCATAATAACGTTATGGTATCGGTATTTTAGTAACGTTACTTGATAAGTAGCGGTATTTCGTGAGTAACGTTACGATAACGAAATGTTTTGGTCAGATACCGGTATTATTTGGATAACGGTATCCGTCCCTGAGCATGACCACTCTCGAGATAAGACTCGACTCACAGAACAATGGCTTGTCTACACCCAAATGTCACTTTTGTCGGGTTGAGATCGAGATACTCATGCTCGCACTTTTACACTAGTAGACTCGTATTGTTCTTTGTCGTGGCCTTATGTCAAAAGTCGACAAACGACCACTTTTGTCTTCAACTGACATTAATTTGACAGTTGAGTCGGAGAAACTTGTCTACTACCCTTTGGGTAGTCGAGAAGGTCGAGAAAGAGTTTTCTACGTATTTTATTTTATGTAAATCTAAATTTCGCAATTAAAACAAATAAAAATTGTTTTTATTAAGGTAATAAGAGAAGTTACAGCACAAAAGACAAAAACAGCGGTCCGGATAGGAAAAATAATAAATAATGTGTTGATTTAAATTTTTTTTATTTATAAAATTTATAAAAAATAAAAAAAATAATTATTAAGTGTAGTAACTAAGTATTTAAATTTTATTTTTTTATTTTTTTGTAACTTATATTAATAAAAAAAATTAAAACAATAAATAATTCTTCATAATTTATTGCTTAATACAATAATATTGTTTCCTAATATATTACCCTTTTTACCCAAATATAGATTTTTTTAACTTTATTTTTTTAATATTTAAAAACGTAAATTAACATTTTATTTTCATACGTTGATTTCAATATTTTGTAATTTTCTCGTCAGTTTCCACAGACTACTAAATTAACAAATGTGTTCAAAATTATCATAATAAAAGAAAGGCAAGTGAATCTATATCCATACAGCTAAATTTTACTCAGTTTTAAGTTTTGCGTCGTGAAATGTATAGAAAGGAACAGCACTTTATGAGAAACGATGGCAATTATGGTAATTATTTACTATTGGCAACATTATTTCTTCTCGAGCTCGAGAGAGCTTTGTCTACGGAAGTGATCGCTCTCTTAAGTGTCTCTTTATCTTAGAACTTATTTTAAAATAAGAATCATGTTTAAACGAAATTATTTCGGATCATTTTAGATAATTTCGACGTTTATTGATGTTGAAATAAAAATGTTACCTTTTAAAATTCATATTTGAAATAAAAAGACATTTTATTTCAGATTTTAAAAATCTGAGAGCGAGTCCCACCCGTCTGTCAAACTGTGCTCGCATTTTGAGACGACCCGACAAGCAAGTCTTCGTAGACAAGAGTCCCGTTTGATCATGCTACGCGTGCTGGTTCAAAAGTCCTCGCCAAGATGTAGGTTGATTTTGGCATGGACCAAATCATTCCTTTATATTTTTTGAACGGCGCCTCGTTTCCTTTTTATTCTAGGCATTGCGGGATCCATAAAAAAGGGAGTTTTTTTTTTAATAATCAGATCCTGGCTAGGTGTTTAGGTTCACTAGATATAGCCTGTCCCTGCCAAAATGAAGGTTTGCTTTGGCATGGACCATTTAAATCGCTTATATCTTTCAGTCCTTTTTGGGACTAATTCCGAAAAAGTAGGACTAGTTGGGACTAATTGGGGAGAAATTTTCCATGTAGTCAGAATTGCGGTTTTCAAAGTGGTCCATGCCAAGATGTAGGACACGGAAGTATCACACCCATATCACACCCGAAAGGTTGCAAATAACTGTTGAAATAATAGACAAGTATATGTTTTTGTATTTATTTTATAAGTTTACATTCTTACTTTGCCCTCTTGGACTTGATCTTCTTAAGATAGAACTCCAACTCCTTACCCTCAAGCACGTAGCCGTCAGCGCGACCACATTGGCCAGGCCGACTCGCTACGCAAGCTGAAACAAGAATAAATTACAATTATTTGTATTTGGTCATAAACACATTAATATGTACTAAGCACATACAAATTTATCAGAGTAACTATGACAGTAAGATCATACAACTGCAAGAGTAGTCCCAAAACGGTTCCAATCAAGATGCAGTCTCAAAACTTCTCGATTTCATCACGGAAATATTACATTCGGATTTTATTTAGCTACCTAACATACGTATTTCGCCTTATACCTAAGGCCGCCTTTGCTCACCAGTTTTAAGTTTTATGTTATTGTATTTCCTGTAATGTATGTGTGCAATAAAGTGTTTATCCATCTATCTATTTCTAAGCTTAATGCTATTAAAACCTAAACACACTGTAAGTGTGTCCAGCAATGAAAAGCGAGGACCTTGTGCTTGGCAGTGGGCTTCAACATATTTATCACATCACAAATCTATCAGAAAGAGGGTGAATATACCCAACAGTTTGATTGATACTACTCCAAAAACGAGAACAAATTCAAATAGCCTGGTTATCACCAAAAATACATTCTAAATAAGTATTACTTAATCAACAAAATATAAGAATGTATTTTTGAAGATGGTTTGACTAGCCATCGTTGCAGTTGCAAAAAAGCCGACTATGCTTTGAGTCCAATTATTACCAAAGGAAGAGTTCCTATTCCTAGATTGTACAGTCAACGGCATGTCAGACTATACCTTGAGACCACATTCATGCCGTACATACATAATAAAAGCCATTTTCGTAGTCCAACTTTCCTTGCTGTTACATACATACATACATAGTAAAAATTTACAGATAGATTCTACTAAAATAAAAAATATTAACTATAATGCTGGTGATGGGCTCTCGACTCTTCTCTGCATTTAGACTCCAATTTGGTCCGTTATGCGTGAGTAACTATAATGCTTTTAAGCATTAAAATATAAAGTAACAGGCCAACTAGTCTGCTTTTTGCCAAAAAGTCCCAGACTACAAAATATGTGGCCCGATAGTCCACTTTCCCGACCAGTGTTTCTTAAGACATCTTAAGTGTTTTTGGTCAAAATTTAGGATAAATTATAGCATAATCAATGTTCATTTCTTATAAAAAATAAATGATGGTTTCTGAAATATGTAATATTCAATTCAATTAAGGATGAATAACCATCAGACATAATTTACCTAATAAGCGTCCTGTGTGGAATTGTTCCTCAAGACCAGCTTCAACTTTGGATAGACGCTGTCTTGTTAGGTATTTCTTTGCTGTCTTCTTGCTGCGTTTCTTGTTGATGATGGCTTCTTCAGCTTCAGTCTGAAATAAGAAAAAAATTAGACCTTTAAGTATTTAGAAAAGGCATCAAAAGGTACATAAATAAATTGTGCATTAGGCAACTTTCTTCAGTTATTTAAACAATAATCATAATATAATTTAGTTGTCATATGACACGCAAAGGTATTCATCATAAGTAAGCATTCAATGGAAAATAAAATGCGACTGATAAATTAAAAATCCAACTCACCAGCTTGGCACCCTTCTTTCTCCCCAGAGGCAGCAGATAATGAGACTCGTACCACTGCCTGAATGGTGTTGCATCAACAACAACGATAGCATTCTTCACTAGTGTCTTCGTACGCACCAACTCATTGTTGGAGGCATTGTAAACGACATCAATAATACGGCTCTTTCGTGTGGCACCTGTAATTATAAATCATTAATCAATAAGTTTATCTTCAAATAATTATTAAGCCACTGATACACTGACAAACATACATTCCGAACCCCACGAGAAATTTCCTGTGTCAAGACGAAGCGCACGGTACTTGGTATTACCACCACGGGATCGCACTAAGTGAATACGTTGTGGCCCGAGCTGAAATAAAAGATATTCATCAATGGGTAGGTACCTAACCTGTCAGTCAATTAACCAACATAACCTCCAAACACATGCAGTAGGTATTATTTGTAGGAGGTACAAAAACATTACTACTTTTTACCAAAATCGAAAATATTTGTAGTGATCAATCTTATAAACTACGAAATGATAGAAGTACCGTATCACAGATATTATAATACCCAGATATCTAATGTTTTACTCACTTTTGTGTTTGCTGCAGGACGACCTAACTCATACTTCCTCTTCTTACGGATAGGCGCGCGTTTGCCACCTGTGGCCCTCCTCTTATGCCAATGATCTCTGCTGATACCTACGCACAAAATAAGGAACATTGATTTCTCATATCTAGCACACAATCTCTTCGCCGAGACATCTTCGAAAGTAACACAATTCACAAACTAGTACTAAAACAGTCAAAAATATTGCCAAAATCCATAAGAACAATAAAACACTAACACTATATTTAACGGATGCAAAAATTTAGTTTACTTCATAAATAATACACATTGATTTAAATTATAAAATTGAGAATCCACTCACCCATCTTGTCTGGGTCACAAAAGAAAAGGTTTGACAAACGGACGGAACTACTACACGTCCGACGATAATCTGTTGTCTATGATTCTTTGTCAAACAAAATGGCACTTTCTTTCAAACCGGCTTTTTACTAAAATCCGATATTTCACACAAATGTATCGAGCAATATTTTCTTCGACAGTTTTTGTAGTATATCGCAAGATATATATGTAGTATTATATTCGAAGACATTAATTTTTCTGTAGGAACCAAAGATATTAGAATTTTAAAAAGAGGTAGATGGGTTACCTGCGCCTTAACACTGGCAGTCTAAAACTTGGCTAATTAGCTCACCTGAGCGTAGTCTCGCAAAAGCATCGGCAACGTTGACACTTTGAAGTGCTCCCGCGAAACACAGTAAAAATGCCGTCCTGCGTAATGCGAACTTGTACTAATTACACAAGCAAGACTTCCAAAAGTCTAGGGATCATATATCATGCGTAAGTATTATATTTTAACTAATTTTCGTTCATATTTGTACATTAGAAATGCAAAATGTCAGTAAATATTATCCAAAAAGATTAAGTGCAACAGCAAATACTCCGATTACCGAGTGTGATAGAGATGTCTGTCATAGATTATAAATGTACAGAACGGTCAATGCCACGACATTGCTCAAGCATTATCCACGAGATGAATAACTAATGAGGGCTTTTCACAATGACAAAAAACTGTAGGCTATCGAGCCAGATGATCTATCGAGATGGCGTTGATAAAAATAGGTGACAATGTGAGTTTTTTACTAAGCTTCGAAGAGTGTCAACACCATCTAGTGATTCAAATAGTTACTATTTTAGGGTTCGACGAGTATCAACACAATCTAGTGAGGCAAATAGTTACTGTTTTTATTTTTTAAATGTCACTTTGAAAAGCCCTCATTAACTTATTATATATTTACTATTATTTTTATAGGTTTCCAACAAATGAATTGCGATGTATTAAATGGATAGACATTGTGCGGAGACAGAGGAGAGAAGAAGATTGAAAATTTCATGATGATCGGTTTAGTAGTTAAGACGTGAAAGCGTAACAAACAAACAAACAAACAAACGGACTTTCTCATTTTAATATTAGTAAGGATTACCTAAACCTTGTGACATAGAATTTCTTATCGCCCATATTTAATTAAAGCTAAATTCCTTACTAATTTGAACTCTTTTACTATTTAAATTTACAAGTTTTACGAAGTTACATATATTTTAAAAAATCGTTTTGGTCACAAAAAATATTTTTTTCGGAGTGGAAATCCATTACGCAACGGACTATTTATTATTTTAGGAATTAGCAATAGAAACTAATAGGTAAATTTTATTGTGCCCAAAAACAACCCAAGATATTAGTGGTAATAGGTTCGACCCGCTTTTTGGGTCGAAATCGGATTTAAACTCGTAAAGACCCGGTTTAAACCTTTGGGTTTAAGCCCTTGCACATCCTTAATTATGACTATTAGTAGCTTTTTTATTTTATCGCTTGAAGTAAAATGATTCATTATTTTATTCAGATATCATTGTAGTTCATAGGCATCAAACCATCGAATGTCTCTTCTGTGACACATTTAACGATATTCTATGATTAGTATCGCGACATTCACGACGACATTGCGCAACATGTATCTGTCTCGTTTACGCTCTTGTAAATAATCATACTATCTTGTTCACACTTTACAACACGGTCAAGTTAAGTCGGCCTATGCGACCATACGAAATCATCGACTCAAAGTGCCGAGTTACCTTGACCGTGTAACATCGTATTATTTAGTGTGTTTTAACGAGGCAGGTATATACGCCTTGCGGACAAATTCATGGCGTCGCATATACCGACATAACACATCTTTTTAATTCTAATATCATTGGTAGGATCGGAAAATTAAGGATCGCGTGCAGAGGGCGCCCTTCTTTAATCAAAATCTTCAATCTTCACTTTATTCTAGATTCACTTAGATTAATGAAATCATAATTAGGCTTAACGGAAAATGAACAGAAGCTTCTCTTAATTTAAGCAAATTAAACAGATTTGGATAACTTATAGCAATCACAAGAATCCAATAAACTGGGAAGTGGCGAGAAACAAACTGCGAATCCAAAACAAATGCAATCTGAAAAAAATGTCACTCATTTTCTAAATTAGAATAAATAAAGCAATAAGGTTGGTAATATTTTTTTGGAAAATTTAGATGTAGGTAGAGCTAAAAGTTGGAATGTGCGTTTTTATAATGCTTCTGCTCCACCTGCGTGCGTTAACGTTAATGGTAATTCACGCCGTGAACACCCGTGAAAGCCGCGAACCGCGAGTGTGGATGGTTTTCGCGCCTGTTCACGGGCTTCGCGGCCGTTCACGCCTTGTTCCCCGTTCGGTGTCGGTATTTGCGCCCGCTTCAAAGGGCGCATCCACACTCGCGCGTGAAAACAGTGCCGTGCCGTTAGGTTTTTTATTTATTTGCGGAGTACGGTGCGTCAAAATGAGCGTCACTTGGACGAATGAGCAGGAAATTGTGTTAATTGAGTGTTATCATGCCGATTTCATTTTATGGGATGCTAAAAACAAAGATATCAGTGCATAATTCGGCGTCCATTCTCGACGAGCGCGCGAACTAAACTGTGAACGATAGCGAGTGTGGAGGGTCATGCTTTTCACGCCGACTTCGCGGCAAAATTACGGCGTGAATTCACGCCGCGAATTACGCAGGAGTCTGGAGCGGGCTTAAAGGGCATTCCACATTCGCGCCGTGAACACCCGTGAAAGGCGCGAACCGCGAGTGTGGATGGTTTTCGCGCTTGTTCACGGGCTTCGCGGCCGTTCACTCCTTGTTCCCCGTTCGGTGTCGGAATTTGCGCCCGCTTCAAAGGGTTCGCGGTGCGCGAACCTCCCGTGAACGCAAGCGCATCCACACTCGCGCGTGAAAACAGTGCCGTGAGGTTTTTTATTTATTTGCGGAGTACGGTGCGTCAAAATGAGCGTCACTTGGACGAATGAGCAGGAAATTGTGTTAATTGAGTGTTATCATGCCGATTCCATTTAATGGGATGCTAAAAAACAAAGATAGCAGTGCATAATTCGGCGTCCATTCTCGACGAGCGCGCAAACTAAAATGTGAACGATAGCGAGTGTGGAGGGTGAATTTTAATTACGGAAAATTACGGCGTGAATTCACGCCGCGAATCACGCAGGAGTCTGGAGCCCGCATTAAGCGCGCTCCACATTCGTGCCGTGAACACCCGTGAACCGCGAGTGTGGATGGTTTTCGCGCCCGTTCACGCCTTGTTCCCCGTTCCGTGTCGGTATTTGCGCCCGCGTCAAAAGGTTCGCGGTACGCGAACCTCCCGTAAACGCGAACGTATCCACACACGCGCGTGAAAACAGTGCCGTGCCGTGACGTTTTTTATTTATTTGCGGAGTACGGTGCGTCAAAATGAGCGTCACTTGGACGAATGAGCAGTAACGTGTGTTGATTGAGTGTTATCTGTGTTATCATGCCGATTCCATTTTATGGGATGCTAAACACAAAGATAGCAATGCATAATTTGATTCAGCGTCTATTCTCGACGAGCGCGCGAACTAAACTGTGAACGATAGCGAGTGTGGTGTGTGTTGCTTTTCACACCGTGAATCACGCAGTAGTCTGGAGCCCGCATAAAGCGCGCTCCACATTCGCGCCGTGAGCACCCGTGAAAGCCGTGAGCCGCGAGTGTGGATGGTTTTCGCGCCCGTTCATGGGCTTCGCGCCCGTTCACGCCTTGTTCCCCGTTCCGTGTCGGTATTTGCGCACGCGTCAAAGGGTTCGCGGTGCGCGAACCTCCCGTGAATGCGTCGCATCCACACTCGCTCGTGAAAACAGTGCCGTGCCGTGAGGTTTTTTATTTATTTGCGGAGTACGGTGCGTCAAAATGAGCGTCACTTGGACAAATGAGCAGGAACTTGTGTTGATTGAGTGTTATCATGCCGATTCCATTTTATGGGATGCTAAACACAAAGATAGCAGTGCTTAATTCGGCGTCCATTCTCAACGAGCGCGCGAACTAAACTGTGAACGATGCTTTTCACGCCGTGAATCACGCAGGAGTCTGGAGCCCGCATAATGTCTGTCTTTGACAATGTCTGTCTTTTCTTAACCGACTGTAGGTTTTTGGTTAGGAATAATCAGGCAAATAATATCGTCTTATACTACAAGTACAGGGAAAAGTCTGAAAACTATACATACATATAAAAAAAATATCATTTTTTTAGTACCTACAAAATCGTACGGAACCCTCGGTGGGCGAGTCCGACTCGCACTTGTCCGGCTTTTTTGTTTAACGACTTAATGTAGCCAACACGCATTTTAACGCTTTAACTAAACACTAACGTTATCGTTAACGCAGGTGGAGCAGTAGCATTAAGACGTCTAATGGAGCCCCTAGACGATCAAGCATTTCTTGTCAATCATTTACCTTGCATTTACCATTTGGGGGCGTGGCCTACTTTTAATTGGCCACTGTAATCTATTTATTCTGTGGTGCTTGTCAAGCATCGCTCCTAGACGATCAAAATGTGATTGACAAGCAATGCAATGTAATAAATTGACAAGCAATTTTGATCGTTTAGGGGGTCCATTATGGAGCCCCTAGACGATCAAGCATTTCTTGTCAATCATTTACATTGCATTTACCATTTGGGGGCGTGGCCTACTTTTGATTGGCCACGGTAATCTATCTATTCTGTGGTGCTTGTCAAGCATCGCTCCTAGCCTAGACGATCAAAATGTGATTCACAAGCAATGCAATGTAAATGATTGACAAGCAATTTTGATCGTTTAGGGGGTCCAATAACGCATTAGGTTAAAGCGTTAATCTAGGCATGACGCAGATGTGGCCAAGACTTACCACTAATTAACGTTAACGCAGGTGGAGCGTAGCACGATGAGTCTTCGAAAAATTAACGCGCTTAAAGGCGGACACACACGGTCAGTCTATTTGATGTACATCAATTGGATTAAATCAAATGGACGGACGCCAATTTTTGAGGCCACACACGGCGTAAATCGTTTGGCGTACAGCCAAACTACGATCAATCGTTTGGCATCACGCCAAACGATGTACGTCAAAACTCACATCCATTTTGTAGCAATGCTAGGGTTGTTGAAAAAATATCGATATAGGTACCATAGATATTTTCGATTTTTTTTATTACTAAATAAATAGGTACTTATAGGAGCTTAAAATAATTATCAGTACAGTAGCTACGGTACATTTAAATCACGAACTGTCCTAAAATTAACCTAAAATTAAGATCTCACTAAGATCTTTAATTTCTTCAAAGACTTTTCTTTTTTTAATCTCTATTTTATCCAGTTTATTAATTAAAAATCCTGTGATTTTATGGTCGTTTTATTTAATGATGTCGATGTTTTTGTATAATCACTACATCCCTATTTGAACTGATGGAGTGATCAAAATTTGGCGCCCGTCCATTTGATTTAATCCATTTGATTTAAATCAAACGATTGACGGTATACACACACACGGTCAAACTTTTGGATGTGGGCCGTGGTTTTACGGAATCCGTGATTGGAAATTTGGATGACAGATTCGACACACACGATCAAATTTTCGACGTACGTCCATCCATTTGGCGCAATGGAAGGACCGTATGTGTCCACCTTAACAAGCCATGCCAGCAGGTCTACCGGCTAAAAATAATGAGGTTATTGTTAACTGTAATTTGACAGATGGATATGATACATTGCTTCTTTTCTTTGGTATTTTTTTATACGTGCCAAAACGAAGTAGCAATGTATCACATACATCTGTCAAATTACAGTTAACATTAACTTCATTGTTTTTAGCCGGTAGACCCGCTGATCGCTTAGGACCTAACTACTTAAATGGTCAAGCATGGCTTGTCAAACGCGTAAATTTTTCGGCTTGTCAATCACATTATGTACACGTCCTTGCTTACTCCGCGCGTGCACCCCACGGGATAAAATGTAGCCAACATCGCTTAAGCCTATTCCAGACGACATAATTTGATTGGCAACTTAAATTTGTGTAGTTATCGGAAACTGAAATGAATTAGCTGTCCACACGACTACACGACGCCTAATCTCATTCAATTTTCAAACCCTTGAGGAGCGGACGTGCGCCATGCCTCCTATATTATCGAAAGAACTCAAGTTAGCACTCGTGTTAGGGCTCATGATCAGTTCGGATAAAGAAAGAAAAAGAACGTGCGCGATGAATTTGTCTGTTAAAAAGAAAAACATAGGGCTCAAAAGAACAATCTTAAAGTAAAGTTTGAAAAGACTAACCATGACTGAACCATAAGTAGGCACGACGTTGTGGGACTCACAGTAAGGCCAAGAGCGACGTAACGTAATGGGAATGCAGGCAAGACGTCAGGGGGCTTACCATCAGCAAATAAGAAACCGTTCAGTTTAAAAGCAGGCCTTAAACAGGACTGCAAATGGACCCCCCAAACGATCAAAATTGCTTGTCAATCATTTACAATGCATTGCTTGTCAATCACATTTTGATCGTCTAGGAGCGATGCTTGACAAGCACCACAGATTAGATAGATTACCGTGGCCAATCAAAAGTAGGCCACGCCCCCAAATGCTAAATGCAATGTAAATGATTGACAAGAAATGCTTGATCGTCTGGAGGCTCCATAGAGAGAAAGACGTAGAGCCGGGTTGCGTTCAGAGCCTCAGAGCGCGGTTGTTTAAATGTTTTTTATCTTAAAGGTTCGGAACGACCAAGAACTTTAACGGCCTTACCACAAAAGATCTTAAAACACTGTTTAGCTAAAACACTGTTTAAGTGTGATGCTGTCTCTTTCAAATATTATTGTCAAAAAAGTGACAGCATCACATTTAAACAGTGTTTTAGCTAAATACTTGTTAAACAGTGTTTTGTGGTAAGGCCGTAAATGTCAATGTCAATACAAAGTCTTCATTTTCCATTTGGAATACGAATAATTTAAACTTTTCTTTATTCTAAATCAAATCAAATCCGTTTTTGAGGATCTACCATGATTATTTTAAGAATTAGACTCAAAAACATCAAAATACAAAATAATGTCAATTGACATTTACTTTTTTTTTCGCTGTAGTCTGGTTTTTTGTTCTCACTGAGCGGTTTTCAAAAGGCAGTTTAAAAAAAAAGTAGTACCTAAAAGACGGCTAGATGTCGTTGTTCAACTAAGTACGTTGGAGCCCCTAGACGATCAAGCATTTCTTGTCAATCATTTACATTGCATTTACCATTTGGGGGCGTGGCCTACTTTTGATTGGCCTTGGTAATCTATCTATTCTGTGGTGCTTGTCAAGCACCACTCCTAGACTATCAAAATGCAATGTAAATGATTGACAAACAATTTTGATCGTTTAGGGGCTCCATAACAGGGGCCGTACCGGCTAACTTACATGGCTATCGTAATCGCTTTCATTTGACAGATGGATGTAACACATTGCTGCTTCTATTTAGCATAAATAAAAACTTACCATATAAAAGTAGCAATGTATCACATCCATCTGTCAAATGAAAGCGATTACGATAGCCATGTAAGTTAGCCGGTACGGCCCCGGTACGTACATACTTCATTATGGATTATACGCTAACAGGGTTGCGTTCAGAACGTTAGAGCGCCGGTTGTTTGGTTGTTTTTTAACTCGCTCTTAGGTTTGGAACGACCAAAAACTTTAAATGTCAATGTCAATACAAAGTCTTCGTTTTCCATTTGGAATACGAATAATTTAAACTTTTCTTTATTCTAAATCAAATAAAATCCGTTTTTTGAGAATCCACCATGATTATTTTAAGAATTAGACTCAAAAACATCAAAATACAAAATAATGTCAATTGAAGAGATGGGCATCTACCCGGTAAATACCGGGTAAAAACCCAAAGTACCCAAAATCAAGGTATTTACCCAGGTAAATACCCAATGGATGGGTATTTACTTTCCAACTATTTTTTAAGTCTCTTAATAGTCTCTTATACTATTTAGGCTGGCCACACACAGACGTAATCACGTAACGGAATCACGTACGTGCGTGATTCCGTACGTACCACCACACACAGACGTTTTTTTTCGTTCGGAATCACGGCTCAGTCAGATGCTAAACCTTGATGAAGAAACATTGAGCGAAGATGAATTATTTTTCTAAATATAAACAAAAACTACATAATTATAGACTATTTATTATTTATATTACGCACAGGGGTATTCTATTGCTTTTTTGGAAACTAGAACTACATAATAACTAAGCAAAATAATAAAGGGTTTGCCAAAAGGCTGGTATCCAGAGCTGTAATAAAAAAGTTGTACGTGTTTGTATACGTCACTCACACATAGGCCGTGCGTGTGCGCGCATTCCGTACGGAATAAAAACGGTTGTGTGTGGCGACCAATACAAAATATATGGTAGTCTTGCGTTCGGAATGCATTCTTCTTAATCTTTCTTCTTTCATTCTTCTTAAATCTCTTCTTCATCTTTAACGGGAACCGAGCCGCCCGGTGGCGAGGGGCCGGCAAGGGTGGAAAATTGACGGGCAAAGCTCGAGTGATTACGACGGGCGCCCGGGGCAACCGAGCGGTTGGGGCATATTTTGAAAAGACTGTTTAACAACAATACCGCTATAATAATTTATGACTGTTCGTAACTACTACAATATCCATTTTTTATTTAATTATGTTGTAAAGTAATTCAATTCATAATATAACTAACTAAATTATTATTTTTTAATTTATTTTTGTTATAGAACACAACTAACCAAATAGTCGGAAATGAAAATCATCCCACTAGTTTAGTCAATAATCAAGATAATATATATTTTTTGTACCTAAACATAAAACTAAACTTAAATGAATAGAAAGAAAGGCGAAAAGAAAAAATACTACTAAACCACATCGTGCTTATTGTTTTTACCCATGCTTTTGGGTATTTACCCGGTAAATACCCGGTATATACCCAAATTGGGTATTTACCCAGTAAATACCCATCGGGTATTTACCCACCGCCCATCTCTAATTTGACATCGACATTTTTTCTATAGACAAACGTCAGGGGGCTTACCATCAGCAAATAATAAACCGTTCAGTTCAAAAGCAGGCCGTAAAAAAGACTGCTTAAGGTCTGCTTTCATACTAACCGTTGAGATCATGGTACGAAAAAGTAAGGCCGTTCAATATAAGTCCTGCTATAAGAGCTCATAGTAAGGCCCCAGAGCGTTTTACAACCATCCATTTTGATGGTTAAAAAGTTGCAACGCTCTGACGTTTGGAACGACACGGTACGGTTGTGTCAACCGAACGTCACGCTCAAATGTTGTTGTGGTTATGACTTATGGTTAGGTTGCACTCGGAGTGTAGGTTTGGAACGCGCCTCAGTGCTGTTGGCGTGATTCGGAACGCGGCCTAAGGCATAAAAGGGCTCGAAAACCCAGTGCCCAGTGCCGTAAAAAGCCATATAAAAAAAGGCAAAGATGCAAAAATGCTACAAATTATCTGTGATGCAAATGCAAAGGCATTTTTGAAAGGAAGTTACCTATTTCTTGAAACACATTGAAAAAACTGCCAATTTGCTTGCTTCTTCTCATTCGATTCATGCTGATATAGAATACTCAAGAATGTCTACAGATTTTTACATCCGATATTATGTCGGACACAAGGGAAAGTTTGGTCACGAATTTTTAGAGTTCGAATTCAGGCCGGATGGAAAGCTACGATATGCTAACAATTCTAATTACAAGAACGACACAATGATTCGCAAAGAAGCCTACGCGCATCCATGTGTAATGGAAGAATTGAAACGGGTCATTTTGGATTCAGAAATCATGCATGAAGATGACCGCCTGTGGCCTCAACCAGATAGGGTTGGAAGACAAGTAAGTTGGTATATTCATTTCACAATATTTCTTGACTAGATGGTCATAGTGGTGGTAGTTAAGAAAACTCAATAGTTATTGTGATGTAAACAGTTTGCTAAAAGAGCATTATACAAATATATTTTTATCAATGCCAACCCCATGCCTTGATGTTGATGTGATGTTTAAATTCATCAAATCTTAATTGGCTCTGGAACAAATATGCCACAAACTTAAGCCTTGTTTGTTATCTGGAAGCTGACGGTGTTGCAGCAATGATCCTTCTATAACTTGACTACCCGTAGCCCATCATACAGATTTTTTTATTTACTGGTTAGAATTTAGATATTTGGTTTTGGTGAGCCAGGTTTAGTTGCACTAGATTATAATCATGCATTTATACTCCAGCCAACTTACGGAAAGAATGTTTACAAACAAACCGCCCATACTTAACCTCAAAATTACTTTTTTAATTATGTTTATAAAACAGATAAGCAAACAGTATACATCAATAATACAATAAAATAATAGTGTCATAAAAAATGGATATATATCACATTTTTTATATATATTGGATATACAGAGTGGAGAGGACAATGTGACAATAAATAATGACACTGTAGACACTAGTTCATAGAAGTACTTTGAAACTATCAAATAATTCCTAGAAGCAAAATAAAAAAAAATTTTTTTTTGAACAAACTAAATACTACAAAAACAAGTACGAAATTAAACACCCTTAGTAAATATTGGTTACTTGCTATGGTAAAAGCGGCAACAGCGCGGTGTTAGGTCACAGAATAGTGTTGACAGGTGACATTGGACAGCTTGAACAATAGTGCGACCATGGGTAGGACAAACACAAGTGTTACCATAATATCTCTCTCGGTATTTTCGTAAAGCTAAAACAGCGACATTCCCCATTATTAAAATCATGTCGGTGTACTCGAAAACTGTGAAATTATAATAAGGCATAGAAAAAATACTTATTCGTATTCTAACAGATTTTAACACCTTTGACGCAGTCTTCTGCGTCAATGAGACGTCAAGTCATCATCGACATGCTCCTTGGGCGTTTTTGAGTGCTACAAATTAGTAATCTGTGTTTTGAGTTGTGTTGTACCATAAACTTAATATCCACTCGAATATTAAGTTTATGTGTTGTACAAAAAGTAAACAGAATAAAAATAAAATATTAAAAAGTCACAGACTAAAAATTATTATTATTATACCATAGCTGAATGAATTTTCTCCACTACTAGCACTAGAGAACACATTGTCATTTTGCTGCTATGAAAAATAAAAAACCGGACAATGAGCATTCACAAAAAAAAAACTGTCGCTGTCAAATGTCAAAATATTTTTCGCTTGTACTTTGAATGTTTTGAATAGAATTGTAGTATTTTAGTTAATTTTAACTTTATTCGAAAATAATATCAAGGTTTCTGAAGAATTTGTAATGGCAGACAGTCGTAATGTAACAGTCCCTAAGTGGACTTCATGATACTGCTTAAAACCGAAGTTTTCAGCGAAACAATTTTTTGAATTGCGAAATTAAAATCTATATTGTTAACGTTTGAATCTTTTTTTTTTTTTTTTTTTTTTCTTTTTATCCATTTACAATCAGCCTCGTAGCTTTAATTAAATCTTATGATTAATTTCGAAAAAAAACTTTTAAGGATATAACACATCCAGCGATGTGTCATCCCATGCAATGGTATTATAGCTTTAGATGGAAGCTAGTCTTGTCCTCTTTAGTCGAAACACGCTGTCATCAGTGTTCATGAGTGTTCTGGCTAGTTGGTTTTTGTGCCTGTCTAGTCTGTTTTTGTAAGTTTTACAGGAGCTAGCAATCTGCTCCCTGACTGTAGGTATTTCCAAGTATTTGTGTACTTCTTCGTTTCTAGTAAACCAGGGGGCATTGCTCAAGATTTTCAAGGCTTTATTTTGAAACCGTTGGAGTATTTCAACATTGGAGTGGCTAGCCGATCCCCAGAGTTCAATGCCGTATGACCATACCGGTTTTATGATGATTTTATATATTAAAAGCTTATTTTCCAGGCTGAGCGAGGACTGTCCTCCTATCATCCAGTACAAGTCTCGCAGTTTTATGTTTGCTTGTTCTCTTTTGGCTTTTATGTGGTCCTTCCAGGTGAGTCTCCTGTCCAGATGCATCCCTAGGTATTTGACTGTTGTACACTGAGGCAGGACAGCTCCATCAAGCATCACCGGAGGGCAATCCCCTCTCTTCAATGTGAATGTGACGTGAGTAGATTTGGCGGCACTAGCTTTTATTCTCCATTTCTTGAGCCATGATCCAACCTTATCCAGATGTTTTTGGAGATTTATAGATGCTATACAAGGATCCTTGTGACATGAGAGCACCGCCGTGTCATCAGCGTAGGTAGCTATCGATACTTCATCGGAAGAGGGTAAGTCTGCAGTGTAGATAGTATACAATACTGGGCCCAAAACTGATCCCTGGGGGACTCCAGCCTCTATTTTACAAATTGGTGACATAGAGCCTTCCGTTTTTACCTGAAACAAACGGTCTTGTAGATAGGATTTAAGGAGCATGTAAGCCGTGTTGGGCAGGCACTGTTTCAGTTTGCATAGGAGCCCCTTATGCCACACCCGATCAAAGGCCTGTTGGACGTCAAGAAATGCAGCAGAACAATATTCTTTGTGTTCAAGTGTTTGGCGAACAGTGTGAGCAACTCGATGTATCTGCTCTATAGTACCATGGTGCGCGCGAAATCCAAATTGGTGGTCTGGTATTACCATTTGCTCCTCTAGTATCGGGTGAAGGCGTCTTAGAAGAAGTTTTTCAAAAAGCTTTGACAATATGGGTAGAAGACTTATTGGCCTATATGAGGTTACCTCTGTCGGTGGTTTTCCAGCTTTAGCGACCATGTTTATAATCGAGACTTTCCATAGAAGAGGGAAATACTGCAATCTCAGCACAGCATTGAAAAGGATTGTCAGGAGAACAATTCCTTTTTTTGGTAATTGTTTTAAAATTTCCGAGGTTATCAAGTCAAATCCCGGTGCTTTTTTATTTTTGAGTTTAAGTATGGTTTTCCTCACTTCTGTTGGTGCATTTGTTGAGCATAGTTTAGTATATTGTCAATCTCTGTTTCCGAGTCCGCTGTATCAGGTTTGTTTGGTTTAAACGTCTCTTTTAGAAAATTAGCAAATAACTCTGCTTTATCCGAAGGTTTTCTTGACCAGCTGCCGTTTTCTTGTCTCAGTGGAGGAATATGTTTTATTGGTCTTTTCATAGTTTTTGTCATTTTCCAGAGTGAGTAATCATCAGCCTTGCTTGAAGAGAGAGTCCTGAGCTTGTCTTGTAGGGTATTGTTTTCGTTTTCTTTAAGCATCTCCTTTAGTTTCTTCTGTGCTTTGTTAAGTGCCCTTTTGTCTTGTCTATTTCTACTCATGTGCCACTGACGCCTTAACCTTCTCTTTTCAGCTACCATGTTTCGTATAACCAGGGTGGAATCTTGGATCTTTCCTTGAAAGTCATTTTGCGGAGTGGATAGCCAAGCCGCCTTTTGAATCAGGTTAGTAACATACCAGGCGGTGCTTTCTATATCGTCTTCTGTTTTTAGAGGTATAGAGAGGTTAGTATTCTCCTCAATATAATCACGAAAAGACTCCCAGTCGGTTTTATGATTATATAATGTCTCAAAAGGTTCCTTACTTATGACTGTAGTGCTAAGCGTACAAATAGCAGGTGTGTGATCAGAGTTGCCGTCCAGACATGATTCCGTTCTTGAGTAGAGTTCCGACATTCCTTTAGTAACAAAGAAATCCAGAAGGTCAGGAGTTTTGTTCGGATCTGTTGGCCAGTAGGTTGGTTCCCCTGTTGAGAGTGCAGCAAGTTGGTTTTTGTCTAAGGCTTTTTTTAATTCTCGACCTCGTGTCGTGTTAAGTCTTGAGCCCCAATGAGTGTTCTTAGCATTCCAGTCTCCTCCAGTGATGAATCTGCTTCCTAGCACTCGAAAGAACTCTGTAAACATTTGCTCGCTGATTCTATGTTTGGGTGGGCAGTACACAGCCGCAACGGTGAGGGTACCTTGCCAATCGTCCACTGATATCACTGTTGCCTGCAGGAAATCATGTTTGAAATTTGGGAGAGCATGTTGTTTTATACTTTCCCTGATTATTATTGCAGCTCCTCCATGTGATGTGCCATCAGGGTGGTTTGTGTAATAGACATTGTAGCCGTAAATTTTGATTACTCTTTCGTCAGTCAAATGTGTCTCTGAGATTAAAAGAATGTCAATCTTGTTGAAGTTTAGGAATAGCTCAACTTCTCGCTTGTTAGGAGCCAAGCCGTTGATGTTCCATGTTGCGAAGCGTAGAAATTTCATTTTTGCTTCTGAGCTATGAGTGTCGTGAGCAGTCCCATTAATGTGCTCATTTGTTGTATAACTATGTCCATTTTCTCTGTTTGTTTAATGATGATTTGCTCTAGCAAATTTGTTGGCTGAGGTTGTATTTCCTCTATTCCTTGGCTCTCCAGGTTTGCAGCAACTCTGGAGTATTTCAGTTTTTTATGAGGGTTCTTATTTTCCATAAAATCATTTGGTGTAGTAAATTGAGTTTTCTTGAGCGGGGGAAATTCTTCAAGTTGTGGCGGGGGAGGCATATTGTGTGGGTTTCCTGCTCTCGAGGCTGTCTTTGTTTTATGGTTTACTGTCTGTGCCATTTTTCGTGCTCGTATCTCTTTGTAGACTTGGCAGCCTTTATAATTGGCTGGATGGCCACCAAAGCAAAGAGTGCAAGTAGCCGGAGTGTTCCTATCTTTTTTGGGACAGTCTGTGGTTTTATGGCCTTCAGCGCACTTTACACAACGATAGGGGCGCATACAGTTATTTTTGGTATGGCCATATTGCTGGCATCGGGTGCACTGGGGTATTTCATTAGATTTCCTTGGATCTTCAATATTGACTTTTGTGTGGTAAATGTATTGTATCTTCTTCACATCTATGTTATTTGGGCTAGGCTCAAGGTTCACAAAAAACATATTTAGAGGTTTCTTGTTTTTCTTAGAAATTGCACATATGACTTCACCTCTAACTATATTACCAGATTTTTCTATTTCCTCTATTATAGCTGATTTTGATGTACTGTGGTGCAAGTTTTTAATTACAATTCTATAACACTTCTTTTCCTTTTGAGTGAAAGTATGTCCAATAAGACCATTGCTTCGTATGTGTCCTATCAATTCTTTGTATGTTTCACTTGACTGTGTTACAATTCGAAGTTGATCCCTGTTAATTATCTTGTAAGTATAGCTGCCACTAGATATGACCTTATTTAACAGCTCAGTTAATTTGGACAGATCCTCTACTCCATACAAAATTATTGGTGGGGGTTTGCTAACTTTCTTAGGATTGGCAGTTTGAGTTTGATCTTTTGTGGTTTCTGTTGAATCGCCAGTCAAGTCTATTGGCAGGCCACTAAATCTGTTTGAAGTACTAGCTTCCATCAGGTAAACGTGTAGACAAGGTGTAGGACTTTGGCACGTAAAAAAGTGTTTGTTTGGACATTTCATCAAAATAAAATTTTGGAAAAGGAAAAATACGTATCTCCTGTTTTCGTAAGTAATTCAATAATAATAAATACATATTTTTACACGTGTAAAAGATTTTGAAACGTTGTCAACTTTATTGTTTAACTTCGAACAACGAAGTAGATTTGGTCTCATTCGCACATTTTTAGATGACACGCTAAAGCGTGTCATTTAATAATGACTCTTACGTCTTGAGCATAAGGTACAATTTGGCAATGTTGTGTTAATTTATACTAATGGAGGGGTTTTCGGCAATAGCTTAATAGATACAGCATGTAGAAAATGTTAAAAACGAAAAAAAAATCTTGTGACTAAACTACTGGGTATTTTTAATAGATATTTTACAGGCAGATTGGGAGCGATACTAGATATACGAAATTTAATTTATTGTCGCATTGTCCTCTCCACTCTGTATATCATAAATATCCGATATTTTGATATTTATAATAAATATTGGATATTTTCGAACCCTGGTATGAATGAAGCTAAGTTCTATTATTGCCAATTATGTTCCCCTAACCTATTCTCAACCCAAAAAATAACTAAAACATATGAGCGCCATACGTTTCAGCGGCAATTTATAGTTAGGTGGGTACCTACCCTACTCATTAATATTATAATATAAGGTTTTTTTCAGGAACTGGAGATAGTGATTGGTGAAGAACACATATCATTCACTACGTCAAAAACAGGATCATTGGTGGATGTGAACCAATCCCGTGATCCTGAAGGACTGCGTTGTTTCTACTACCTTGTTCAAGATCTCAAGTGTTTGGTATTTTCACTCATCGGTCTCCACTTTAAAATTAAGCCTATATAAGTATAAGTTAAATAAACGATGTTTTAAGATGTATTTTATTTTCATTTAATTAATTCCTTGTGTACAGTCATAGTAAAAGAAAAGACGCCATGGTTTTATACTAATTTATTTATACAAGATGTCCCAAGAAATGTCCACCACGGGATGTCTGGTGTTAGAGGTCAATAATACCCATCTATTCACCCCATTTATGTTCTGAGAAGGCTAGTTAGTTAGTAGAAATTCAAAGTCCTGTCCTGACTGACTGACTGAGTGAGATAATTCAACGCCCAGCCCAAACCGCTGAACCTAGAGACTTGAAATTTTGCACATAGGTTCCTTATGAGGTCCAGGGGTGCACTAAGAAAGGATTTTCCAAAACTCACCCCCCAAGGGGTGAAACGGGGGTCCAAAGTTTGTATGAAAGTCCCTCAGTTTTGAAGCTAGGATCTTCAAATTTTGTGATTAGGCTGACCATTGAAAATTAATAAATACGGGTCTCAGGCGTTTTCAAAATTCTAACCCCGAAGGGGTCAAAAGGGGGATGAAGTTGTGTATTGCAGAAAATCTTTTTGTTTTCAAAGTAAAAATCGCTAAATTTATAATTTAGGCTTATACCCATAAGCCTAAATTATAAATTCGATAAAAAATCGATGTGGATGTCGTTCTTGAGGTTTCATGGGATGGTGATTGCGAAAATGACATTTATTTTGAAGTCCAACACGGTGGACATGATTGGGCCTAGACATGCACATCCAGGGGACGGGAACGAGAACAGGGACGGGAACGGGATACTAATATCTCTGGATACAATCGATAAAATCCTCATGTTTTAATTTCATTAAATTCTGATCAGCCGCTTTTACGTGATTAGGCGGGTCCCCACCAAGCGAGCAGCCTCGTGCGAGGCCCGTGCGGCAAACGTCCTGACTCGCCTGACAGATAATATAATACTATACCACAGATAATTTATAATGGTATTACTTACTTTATTTTTTTACTTTAATTTATAATTTTTTATAGGAACCATTATTATTGAACCCAGGGTTCCGTAGCCTAAATGGCAAAAAACGGAACCCTTATAGATTTCCGTGATTCCGTGATTTCCGTACTTGTCAAGCATCGCTCCTAGACGATCAAAATGTGATTGACAAGCAATGCTATGTAAATGATTGACAAGCAATTTTGATCGTTTAGGGAGTCCATTATTATGCAACCCGAATAATTCATGTGCGTGTGGTGTGAGTGTTCCTATCCTAGAAATTGATTTGACCATACGAAGATTTTAAGAAATAATTGTGAAAACTTGATGGTGAAATCGAAAAATTTGTGAAACCTATGCAGACTATGTTCATCATCTCGTGTGTGCCTTACTCCTTCAGGCTGCTGAGCTTTAAAATCCTTCAGTGACGGATAAACAATTTCTTATTTTGGTATTCAGAACAAACGTAACGCTAGAATTTATGAATGATTGACGTCTGAACGTGGCACACACGAGGTGACGCTGAAGGTTATGTGTGCTGGAAATAACAAAAACTAGCTAACGAAAGTCCAGTTTCACTTCCTAGATGCTCAGTGACGCAAAAAAAAATAAGATTTAACATTCGAAAATCATACAAAACAGAACAGATTTCATAAAATCGTTGTTTAAACGTGGCACACACAGAACCGTGTGTGCCAGTTTTCATTTGTCAAAATATCGACAACTAAACCGTTTGGAGTCAAATTAATCAGTCTAGCAGCGTTACGTTTGATAAGTGACAGCATATAACACTTGAAATCCGTTCGCGTAACAACACATCAATAGAAAAAGCAAAAACAATATTTCGACCCATCAGACTGTGGGGCCCACAATTAATACCGTTACGTTACGTGAATTTTGCGTCACTTAAGTTGTAAAGCAGTTAATAGTAATAAGAATTTCCGGCACTGAGGATCTAGCTTTATTTGGAACCAATCACTGCAGTACTTACGATGCAATTCGAGATTTAAATTAGTATGTAAATTACCTAGGGTGACCACGAAGTATTTTTTTACGGACATCGTATCGTATTGATGTTTACTGAGACTGCAGCTTATAGTTACATTACATTACAAACAACCCACGACGGACGACGGAACGGAACGGAGGCGGTATATTATATGCGTTTGGGGTAAGAGGTTGTATGTATGTTTGTCTGTTAATATTTTACTCGGAAACTACTGAGCTGATTTCGATGCGGTTTTTTCACATTCAAAAGGTTTTTAGTTCAGAGCAGGTTCTGACATGTTTCATGGTGGTAAACAACCAGATAAGTCACACTTGAAAGTTCTCAAAAACTACTAAACTGATTTCGATGCAGTTTTCTGTAATGGGTTTGTTGGTTGCGCTGCAGCAATCGTTTTCCCATTCTCTAGAGCGGTTTGACCGATCTAGATGCGGTTTTCTGTGATAGATTTATAGTTTATCGGTGATGGTTCTTAGTGTTATGACGATTAGCCACTAGAGGGTGTAGTAATCATTTTCCCATTTATCTCCAGAACTGTATGATCGATTTAGTCGCAGTTTTTAGAGTAGATAACGTATGAATTCTTTAAAAAGTTACAAATAAAAAGCAAAATTAAAAATTTTGAAAAGCCCACGACGACGACGCCTAAAATTGTTACTCTTAATTAAAAAAGAGTAAAATTTTTTTTACGGAAATTCCCCCCCGACTAAAAGTGATGTAGGTACTAAACATATTTATACACCTATTAATAAATTACAAACTCAAGAAAAATCAGTCGGGAGCTGCCAGTGCTATCTCTCTAAAGAATGTTAATCATGATCATTAACATAATATAATCTAATCTAATCTATCATTAATTTAATCACAACTGCAAAATACCTATAAGTTCATTTCGGGCAGGTAATGGCAGCCCCGATGGATTTTTCTTGCGTTTGTAATTTATGAATAGGTGGATCAATATGTTTAGTACCTACCACAGACTAATAAGAGATACTAAGTACCTACCTACAACACTTTTAGTCGGGGGGAGTTTCGTAAAAAATATTTTACTCTTTTAATTAGGAATAAAAAAAATATGTTATTACTTAAAATATTGTGTTAGTAACCCCTGACACAGCTTAACGGGTAACCTTTATTCGGACTTTTAATTCGGTGCAGTGTTTTGACAGCTCGAACTGTCAGTTAGTAAAATGATGTTGCCACCTCACGTCTACTAGTGATGTGAACAAAAACCAATTGAATCGTGTTCAATTGGTTTGTTGTGGTAATTTTTTTGGCCGTTAGTTTAATTAATTAGTAGTAGTAGTTTAGTCTAATCATTGACTGAAAAATTATTTGACATACCGGTAAATTTGACTACTTTCTTACATCAGAGCACTAAAATAGTTGTTCTAGTAAAGTTAGATAAACCACACAATGCATGACCCCATCACTATTTTTTTTACTATCCCCACTGCTGGGGCACAGGCCGTTCTTTTGGGTGGATAAGGAGGATGGGCCATAACCCACCACGCGGGCCCAATGCGGTTTGGTGGGTGTTAACGACTGCAAAAATGCAGCCTGGACCAACGGCTTGACGTGCCCTCCGAGACACTCGGAGGTTGCTTTGCTGGCTATCGTGGATATAAAGAGACTGACTCTCGTTTAAAATGCTTGTAAGTTTTTCCATATTTGAATTTGGAATTCTTATTTGAAGATATAAAAAAGTTAATGACATTACTTATAAACTTCTTGGTTTTTGCAAACTATTTGTAATTAAAATTGATTAGTCTTACCTTCATCTTCGAGTATAATTATATGAAACAATAAATGGAAATAACAACCAAAGTAACCTAACCTAAATTTATATTAAACACGGGCATTATTTTAACTGAAAATTGACACAATATTTTTGTGGAAAAGTGACACTATTAGAAAATATGAAAAAAAAAACAAAATATTATGATAATTTGATAATTGTATTCCCGTGAAAAACCAGCCAATCACTACCATAATTTAATAATAATTCTAAAATAGATCACTTTAAAAAATTGCAATTTAAATTCTGTTATTTTCCATTATTATTTTAAAAAAGCATGTGCACGTAGGCAGACGGCAAGGCATTATCACAGTATTCATAATATTTGGCGGTTTTATAAACCTGGTTTAAGCATAAACCTATAACAGAACACTTTTCATTTTTAACCGACTTCCAAAAAAGGAGGAGGTTCTATGTTCGTCTGTTTTTTTTTTTTTTGTGTATGTCCACCGATTACTCGAAGACGGCTGGACCGATTGAAATGATTCAAACGTTATTACATTAGGTGTACTCCCAAGTTGGTCTTATTTTTTAAAATTTGGAAATCGGTTCAGTAGTTTTCAAGTAATTTTGAAAAAAGCACGAAAATAGTATGATTTTGTGTGAATTACCTCGATGATTGGTCGTATTACTTCTTTGTTTATGAACCGAATAAAATTATTATTTTTTTGTTGGAAGAGGGATATCTTAAGTGTAGTTTTTTAACCGACTTAAAAAAGGAGGTTCTCAGTTTGAGCCGTATTTAAGTATGTTTCTCCGCGATTATCTTACGTTTGGCTGAGCCGATTTTTCTACATATATAATATACCTTACCTACAAGGTACCTACACTAAAAATAAAAAAAATAAAAATTGTTTAAAAAAAACAAAAAACCGACTTCAAAAAACCTACCTCTAAAAAGCAAGAAATAATATTCGTAATAATAAAAATACGTCTATTGAAGTCGGGTGGGGCTTTTAGAATAAAAAAAAGGAATTTGTACTCCAGCCCCACTCGACTTCAATAGACGTATTTTTATTATTACGAATATTATTTCTTGCTTTTTAGAGGTAAGTTTTTTGAAGTCGGTTTTTTGTTTTTTTTTTAAACAATTTTCAATTTCATTTTCATTACAATATTTATATTCTTAATAGTTTATCTAATATTTACCGATGTTTAACTGAATGTTTATTGAATGAACGATTATTTTGTCACGTCACTACTTTTATTTTGTCCTAAAGTGGGCACACTGGAGCTGTCAAATTACTGCACCGAATTAAAAGTCGGAGTATAGGTATACTTTCGAAACTTTTCTGTTCGAATTTCAATTGTTCGAAATTGAAAATCTTCACCCAACTCTTTATTGAAATAACCATTTATAAAATACAACAAATGGTTTTCCACACATAGATTACGAAATAAATTGTTAATAATAAATAACAATTTCATAGAGTTACTAACATATTTTTAATTAACGATTTAAGTATAAAAGACGTATGACAACTGTCAAAAACTGTTTACTAAATAAGACTAGTAAGGATAGACAGAAAAAAAAGTACGATTTGCCCAGTTTCTGGCCCCCCTGTTCCTAATTCCGGCCCCCCTTTGCCCAGTATACCGGCCGCCTTTCGAAGAACATGACGGCCGGATACTGGGCAAAAGATAAGCTAGCCCAGTAAGCGGCCTGTGACTCTTAATCCAGTTAAAATAAGGTCCATTTTTCTTTGATTTTTGTATGAAATTGAATTTCAGATAATATACTTAACAAGCGGATGACTTAAAACTTTATAAAACAATACACACTATGGATGACGTCGAACTTCTTCAGGATGACTTATCCAGAATAAATCAGTGGTGTATTCGCAACCATATGGAGCTTAATGCAGGGAAGTGCTACCATGTTAAGTTTTCTAGGAAGAAAAACTCACTTCAATCTTCATATGAGATTTCAGGAACGAACGTGCAGAGGGTTGACACGATGCGTGATCTTGGTGTGGTCATGGATAGCGAGTTGCGTTTTGTAGCTCATATTGATGCGATAGTCACTAAAGCTGCGTCCATGTTAGGTTTCTTGAAGCGTAATACGAAGAAATTCAAGCATGTATCCACCAAAATTCTTCTATATAATGCACTCGTTCGGAGCATTCTCGAATATGCCTGCGTAGTGTGGTGTCCGTTTTATACAGTACATTCGCAGCGAGTCGAGAGTATTCAGCGTTCCTTTACCAGGCATTTAGCGTTTTTTTCCCGAGGCATTACTCATCGCTGTTGCTATGACCAACGTTTGAATTTTTTCAAAATGCATACTCTGCGCGACCGTCGGAAGCTCCATGGTGCAATTTTCCTCCACAAGCTTATGAACGATGGCCTTGCTGATGATGACACTTTATCTCGCATTTCTCTTAAGGTTCCGTACACTATCCCTCGACATCCCAACACCACCATATTTTATACACCGCCATGTCGCACCAATCTTGGTCGGTCTTCCCCCTTAATCAGAATGTGTAATGAGTATAACGTGTTAAATGGTGCACTGAACGATCTCGATATTTTTCACGACTCTTTGCCCGGTTTTAGATCTAAAATACTGGACTCATTTGCCAAATAATCTTAATAATGTTGTGTTTCTGTTCGATGTGTAATAATACTTGTTTCCTGTGTTTTTTCTAAATATTATTTTATTGTTATTTAATTTTTTGGTTTTTGAGTAGGCACCTATATAATTTTCACTTAAATTTTCTAAATTTATATTTTAATTATTAACTATTTGTTGACTGTGATTTTGTAATTGTGAATGCTGTACATGCCTGTTATAGGTTTACACATCAGGATTTTATATGTTCAACTTCGTATTATGTAATGTTTTATGTGTACTCTGTTGGCGTGTCTTATCAATAAAATAAAATAAATAAAAAGTATTGTCCTATGGCTTTGCTTGTGATGTGAACTATTATTTTTGAGATAAAAAATTCGTTGATTGTACTTTTATTTAACATTTGCTATTAATTTGAACCTTTATATTGATTCTGGAATCAGCCTTGCAGTTCATCGTTCAATGCAGTAGCGTTCGTTTGAGTAATTCGCTGACATACACTTCGGAAATAACAAGAGACAAATAGGTATTCAGCGAGGGTCAACGACCTGGATGGCGGGCACGTCGCCGTCGCTTGTTCACGAGACGCACAATAAATTTTATTAGTAGATAAATTTCAAAGCTGGCCGGTGTACTGGGAGTATTTTGCAGGATAGCCAGTATACCGGCCTCCTAGTGTATACTAGGAGGCCGGTAAACTGGGCAAGCACCCAGTAGAACCGGCCACCCGTTTCCATACAAAAAGAAAAAATCTACTTCTTATACAAGCACATTTAGACGGCCGAGTACTGGACACAAAGTACTTTAAATTTAATAAAAAGGGATAGCATTATACATTCTTCTATGGAATCCCTCTTTTAACAAAAAGAGAAAACAATATATCGAGCTCAGTCCCAGTTAACCGGCCCCCGGCCGGTATACTGGAAACATGTGGTTTCGTTGTCTAGTAAGGCGGCCCCTTGATATTTACTAAATATCTGCTTATTAAGCCATATTTAACGTTAAAATAGTAATAAATAACAACATACCTTGAGAACAAACTAAATATTTACCTTTTAACGATGCCCTGAAGGACAATATTGACTATTTGGCAAGAGCTCTCCACTAATTTTTTTTATCTCCACTTGCGAAATCGACCCAGCCCCCCTAGCATGACCGATTTATATCGCGTGATATAGCATTTTATCGACACTCAACTGTCAAACTCCTTTGTCTTTTTGACAGTTAATCGTGATAAAACGCTATATCACGCGATATAAATCGGTCATGCTAGGGGGGCAGATGCGGTAGGCTTCAACGTGAAACACAAATTATAAAATATTACGTAACGTTTCGCTAGTGGCGTCCATACCATTCGATAGATCGATAACAGTGCTGCCAGGAAAATATCTAAATTGTTAAGAAATTGCCACGAATTTCTTATTTTATTCGAAAAACTGTTGGGGGGCCGGATAACTGGGGGCGGCCGGTTAACTAGGCATATTACCCTACGTATGTTACCGTTAAAGTACGGAATCCTTTAATCTGCAGATTAACTAGTCGAGTCAGTTAAAGTGAGAAATTTTTCTTAAAGTAGACAATTTCCGTACTTTAACTAGTAATCTGCACATTAACGGATGCTACACCGTTAAGGGTACTTTTTCTGATCATGGCAACCCCATATTTTGACGTCATAATATATCTATCCCTTACACCCGGTCGCTCGGTAGCGCATCTACCCCTTTTAATATACTATATCTATGGCTTGCCTACCTAAGTAGGTACCTACTCTTCGAAGCTTAGTAAAAAAAACACATTGACACATACATTTTTATCAACGCCATCTATAGAGCAGACAGTTTTGTCATTTTGATTGAAAAGCCCTCATTAACAGGACGGTTATATCCTTTCTGTCCATCAACGTACGTCCAATGTTGTCACCCTATCTTAAAAATCTCATACAAATTGTATCATGAATTGTACTGTAACTACTGCAGTGATTGGTTCCAAATAAAGCTAGATCCTCAGTGCCGGAAATTCTTATTACTATTAACTGCTTTACAACTTAAGTGACGCAAAATTCACGTAACGTAACGGTATTAATTGTGGGCCCCACAGTCTGATGGGTCGAAATATTGTTTTTGCTTTTTCTATTGATGTGTTGTTACGCGAACGGATTTCAAGTGTTATATGCTGTCACTTATCAAACGTAACGCTGCTAGACTGATTAATTTGACTCCAAACGGTTTAGTTGTCGATATTTTGACAAATGAAAACTGGCACACACGGTTCTGTGTGTGCCACGTTTAAACAACGATTTTATGAAATCTGTTCTGTTTTGTATGATTTTCGAATGTTAAATCTTATTTTTTTTTGCGTCACTGAGCATCTAGGAAGTGAAACTGGACTTTCGTTAGCTAGTTTTTGTTATTTCCAGCACACATAACCTTCAGCGTCACCTCGTGTGTGCCACGTTCAGACGTCAATCATTCATAAATTCTAGCGTTACGTTTGTTCTGAATACCAAAATAAGAAATTGTTTATCCGTCACTGAAGGATTTTAAAGCTCAGCAGCCTGAAGGAGTAAGGCACACACGAGATGATGAACATTGCAGACTTAGTTATAGTCGATTATATAGAACACTCATACCGCCAGTCTCGCGAAAACGCCATACTTGATATCATACAATATACTAGACGTATGTTAAAAAAAGATATATGGAAAATTTGTGCTGAATTTGTGACAACTATTCACAAAATAATCAATTCATTATCATGGTTAATTTGGATTTTATAAGGGTTTTTTAGGAACACTCACACCACACACCGTGTGGTGTGAGTGTTCCTGAAATCACTAACTTTAACTGAATAATATTGAAATTTTATTATTGTATATGATAATTCGGATTCAGAGTAAATTTGTGACACATAAATCTTGACACAAAACGTGATAGATCAAGAGCAATTAAACATTTTGTTTCTTTTTCAATGCTCGTGTGAGTGTTCCATATTTTGGCATTTATTTGATTAACCAGACCTCGTATACAAGTGGAGGCTGCATACAAAATTGTGAAAAGTTTCTTCTTAAAATTTAAAACATCGTCTATTTCCGTAAGTGTTATACTTTAATAGTTATCATTTTTTTTACATCTTCAAAGGAAAGTCTTATGTAGGGTGACCATGCATATGAACAAAAAGCGGGAAAAAACATTTGTTTAAGCATTTTATTACAAAAAAAAATTATAAAACACGAAAAGTAGACAACAAAATTATATGGTTGATAACATGCAATCAAGGGTTGCGTTTATTGTTACCAGCATCTTTATGTAACGGTTATTTTGTTACTTACGCTGTAGTACCTAGGTATTACATTTTATTGGGCTCGATAACATCTTTTTAGGGTTCCGTAGCCTAAATGGCAAAAAACGGAATCCTTATAGATTCGTCATGTCTGTCTGTCTGTCTGTCCGTTTGTCACAGTCACTTTTTTATTTAAGTCTAAAAACCCGTATGACAGAGAATGTAAAATAACAGGATCATCTTTACTATTGTAAAAAAAATCCCCTAAGTAAAATACGGGAACGGGAATAGGAATGAGAACGAGAACGGGAATTACTTATATTAAAAATGTGAAAGTTTAACGTTTTGGATGTTTAGATGTTTGTTACTCAATCACGTAATAACAAAAACAAAAAAAAAATAAAAACCCCCCCGACACACGGCTGATCTGTGGCCCTACCATGAGTTGATGCAAACTGTTTACATTACCGTAAACTATCGGATATACTGCTCACAGTCAGTGCGAGTGAAAGAGACAAAACGATGGTTTACGGTAATGTAAACAGTTTACATCAACTCATGGTAGGGCCACAGGTCATGGTTACCTTACTCTCCCGCCTATGAAATTTGGCATGTGATGACGTAGGCATAGCCTTCTCTATTTTACAAGCCGTGAACTTAAGTTTGGCAACGTCTGTTAGTGTCAGTTCGTGGTCATGGCGTCGGTTAGTCTCCATACTAAATGTATGGGAATATTTCAATTTTAAAAGTCGATATTTTCTTTCGTAGTAATCGTGCGGGGTTGAAAATATGAAAATAATGTAGTTCTTTTATTGAAGTTCTTTATATATTTAACAATAAGAAAAATTTTAATTTTAACCAGGAAAAAATGGCTGTCTTCTTCTTGTCTTCTTCTTCTTGTCAATGCAGGCGGTTTCCGCAACTCCACGTCTATTGCGCCTATTTTGCGTTGGAGGGTGTGCGGCCGGATCACTCCAGCCAGCCCAGCTCAGCCAGGAACGCTCCAAGGGCTTTCACATTCGTGATCGCTTCCTGGACGCTGCCTGGCGAGCCGAGGTACCTCGCCCGGTAGGGGGCCACCCCTCTGCATTGCAGCAGTACGTGGGCGGCTGTTTCCTCTTCTTCCATGCATCCTCTGCATAGGGGACTGTCTGTGACACCTAAGTTAAAGAGATGTCTGTTAAATTGTCCATGACCAGTAATAGCGCCTGTTACCAGGCGAAGTTGCGGTCTGCACAGTTGTATCAGAGCCCTGGATAGACGAGCGTCCACGCGCGGTAGTGCGAGTTTCGCCTGTCTGCACGAGTCCAGCGAGCTCCAATTCTGTTGGTGTAATTCTATTGTGTGTTCACGGATCTTACTTGCAAACCAACTTGTCGGGATAGGCGCCACCGGCTCTGGGCCAACAGGCGTCGAACCAGATGCGCGCCTAGCCACTCTAGCCAGTTCATCGGCTGCGTCATTTCCCCGCGATCCACTGTGACCTTTGATCTATTGGATAGTAATAGTATTAAGTGCACCTACTGTATTTAAGGCATGATGACACTCAAGTAAAAGGCTCGATGTGATGCGACTGCCCTGGAGAGCCTGTAGGACGAATTTGCTGTCAGAGAGAATTGAAATGTCGCGGTCTTTTACCTCCCTTGTTTTGATTGCCTTAGCCGCCATTGTTATGCCCACGCACTCAGCCTGAAAGACCGTGTTGTATGAGCTTAAGGGGAATGCAATTTGTATGTTGAGGTCCTCTGAGAAAACACCCGACCCTGTACCCGATGAGGTCTTGGAGCCGTCAGTGTAAATCAAGAGAGCCTTATGTTTTTTCTTGGAGCTGATGTCATCTATCAGGTGTATTCTGTATTTTTTGTCAAAAATGAAGGTTGGCTTAACTTTGTCGCATGCTGCTTCAATAAGAGGGGTGTTGAGCCAGTCCTCCAGTAGTCCTCTGAGATGTTTTACCCTCTCAAATTTTAGAGATCCCAGTTGTTTTAGTCTTAACGCTGTTTTGGCTGCCTCCTATTGAATGTGGAGATGCAGTGGTGTTAGGTTCAGCATTACCTCTAGAGCAGCTGTGGGAGCTGTGCTCATGCATCCAGTGAGGGCGCAGCAGGCCTGACGTTGTAGTCCTTGTAGCTTTTTGGCTCCAGTGGTTTGGGCGGCTTTTGCCACCATACTACAGATCCATAGCTTACCAGGGGTTTTATGATTGTGTTGTATAGCCAAAGGAATAGTTTGGGTGCTGGGCCCCAGCGTTTACCAATCATTTTTCGGCACTGCCATAGGATGACGCTGGCGGACTGCGTCTTGTACTCCAAGTGGCTGTTCCAATTCAGTTTACTGTCTAGGATTATGCCTAGGTACTTTACCTCGTTAGAGAGTTGTAGTGTAGTTCCAAACAGTTTCGGCAGACGGAAGTCGCCTACCAGGCGTTTGTTTGTGAACATTACCATTTCCGTCTTCGTGGGGTTGACGGTCAAGTCGTGTCTTTGGCACCACTCCTCAACCTTCTTCAAGGCTGCTGAAAAATGGCTGTCAAAGATGTCATCTTTTTTGTTGATTTTTTTCAGCAGGGCGTTGATTAACACGCCCTCTAGCTATAAGTGATATATCATTAGAAAGGTCTTTTAAAGACAAATATTTTCTGTTGATATACTTTATATCAATTGTTAATACTTTTGGAGTTCAAGGTTATTTAAAGTATAAAACTGGTTTATTGTCTATGGGAGTTGATCTACCCCACGTCTAGAATTGAATAATATATCATTAGAAAGGTTTTTATATGAAAAATATTTGCTATAAACATACTTTTTATCAATACTTAGTATTTTCGGAGTTTTAGGTCATTCATCATCATCATCATCATATCAGCCGCACGACACCCACTGCTGGGTATAGGCCTCCCCTAAGGATCTCCACGACGATCGGTCCTGCGCTGCCCGCATCCAGCGGCTTCCCGCGACCTTCACCAGATCGTCGGTCCGCCTTGTCGGGGGCCTACCCACGGAGCGCCGTCCGGTGCGTGGTCGCCATTCCAGAACCTTTCCGCCCCAACGGCCATCGGTTCTTCTCGCTATGTGTCCCGCCCATTGCCACTTCAGCTGAGCAATCCTTCGAGCGATGTCGGTTACTTTAGTTCTCTTGCGGATCTCTTCGTTTCTGATTCGATCACGCAGGGAAACGCCGAGCATGGCTCTCTCCATTGCACGCTGGGTGACCTTGAGCCTCCTTATGAGACCCATAGTTAGCGACCACGTTTCACTGCCGTAAGTCGTCACTGGCAACACACACTGTTCATAGACTTTCGTCTTGAGACACTGAGGTAAGTCGGACGCGAAGATTTTTCGAAGCTTCCCGAATGCTGCCCACCCGAGTTGGATTCGACGAGAGATCTCTTTCTCGAAGTTGGTCATTAATGTTATAAAATTTGGTTGATTTCAGAGCGATTTAACTCTCAAAGTACTAATAGTTGACGTTTGCTGTCATACAATAAAATGTTTCTATAAAGACCTTTCCAATGATGTAAGATTCATTGCTAGAGGAGGCCTAGATCGAAATGCTCATCGTACTAAAGGACCCCCGAAAAGGTCAAACAATTCGACTCAAACCTCATGTCCTAATAAATAAATAGTAATCTATATATATAAAATTCAAAGTCCTGACTGACTGATTGACTGACTGACTGACTGACTGAGTGAGATATCAACGCACAGCCCAAACCGCTGAACCTAGAGACTTGAAATTTTGCACATAGGTTCCTTATGAAGTCCAGGGGTGCACTAAGAAAGGATTTTTCCAAACTCACCCCCCAAGGGGGTGAAACGGGTCCCTTAGTTTTGAAGCTAAGATCTTCAAATTTTGTGATTAGGCTGACCATTGAAAATTAATAAATACGGGTCTCAGCGTTTTTCAAAATTCAACCTCCGAAGGGGACAAAAGGGGGATGAAGTTGTGTATTGAAGAAAATCCTTTATTTTCAAAGTAAAAATCGCTAAATTTATAATTTAGGCTTATGGATCGAAATTTTACGCAACGTATATTGTTATTGTTAGTATTTCAACCCCTATAGGGATAAAATGGGGTTCAAATTTTGTATGGAAAAATAATATAAAATAGACATTACAACTTTAAACTTCGTAGGAGCACATCTAAAAATAAATAGGCAAACATATATTTTGTAATTTTAATAATCAACCATTTAGGGGTAAATGGGGTAAGTAAACATGAAAATCGATGTGGATGTCGTTCTTGAGGTTTTATGGGATGGTGATTGCGAAAATGAGATTTATTTTGAAGTCCAACACGGTGGACATGATTTAACCCCTAAAGGGGTGAAAATGGGGTTCAAATTTTATATGGAAAAAAAATATAAAATACACATTACAACTTTAAAGTTCGTAGGAGCATGTCTAAAAATAAATAGGCAAACACATATTTTGTTATTTTGAAAATCATCCCTTAAGGTGTAAATGGGGTAAGTAAACATGAAAATCAATGTGGATGTCGTTCTTAAGGTTTCATAAGGTGGTCATTGCGAAAATTACATTTATTTTGAAGTCCTGTTGGTCCACCGTGTTCGGTGGACATGATTGGACCTGGACATGCACATCCAGGGGACGGGGACAGGAACGGGAACGGGATACTAATATCTCTGGATAAAATTCTGAATATTATAAACTAGCTTCCGCCCTCCGCGTGTATTAATTATTTCTTTTTCCTATATTATCTGCGTTTAAACTAGGTGTAAATTGTGATGTAAGATTATTTCAATTAAGTTTTTATATTTATTACTAGCTTCCGCCCGCGACTTCGTCCGCGTGGACATTCGATAAAATCCTCATGTTTAATTTCATTAAATTCTGATCAGCCGTTTTTACGTGGTTAGGCGGGTCTCCACCAAGCGAGCAGCCTCGTGCGAGGCCCGTGCGGCAAACGTTCTGCCTCGCGAGGCAGCGCGCTTGGTGGGAACCCGCCTAATCACGTAAAAACGGCTGATCAGAATTTAATGAAATTAAACATGAGGATTTTATCGAATGTCCACGCGGACGAAGTCGCGGGCAGAAGCTAGTAATAAATATAAAAACTTAATTGAAATAATCTTACATCACAATTTACACCGAGTTTAAACGCAGATAATATAGGAAAAAGAAATAATTAATAATAATAAGAATATTATTAAACTATGTGCTTGACCACATGCAATGTTGCCGTTCTGCTCACTTCATGGCTTGTAAATTATAGAAGGTTATGCGTTAGGTATAGTACATTACTGCAGCGGCACGCAAGACAGGCATTGAAGGACGAACGTGAAAATGTGGCCCGAGGCGAAGCCGAGGCACACATACGTGAGTCCGTCAATACCTAGTTGCGGCCAAGGCTTGTATAGTACTTTTCTCAAATAATGCGCGGAAATTCATACCAAGAAGGTATTTTTAACTTTTAATTTTTATTTCAAATTAAAGCAAAAAATTGAAAAAAGAAGAAAGGAGCCAGTTTCTTTATTTTTTTTGGAATGTGCTCATCAAGGCCTTTCATTTGATACCCATATTACCCATATACCTAATATTTAAAAAAAGTTTTTTCTTTTTTTTTACGTTTTTTTTCATATTTTTGAAATGTGCTCATCAAGGCCTTTCATTTGATACCCATTATTCGTGATTAATTAAAAAGTTCGCTCCATTTCTGAATTACACGTGCGTAATGAATGAGTTTTAATAGAAACATTGCCGGTCAGACGCCTTCAATTTTTGTATGAAAATCCATTATTACCGTTACTAATGGATTCTCATACTAAGATTGCCGGCGCGGTTTAGGTCAGTCCGTAAACTCCGATTTAGCACGAAGAAGGTTGTCAAAATAATGTTCGAATTTCCAAGCATGTTTGAGAAAATACAGTACCTACAGATTACACAATAAGCCAACAAATTTTGTTACGAGAAGTTAGGTATTTTTACATAAACATGAAAATCGCTTATATCTCTCTGTGAATATTTCCTCGGGCTGAAACACTTTCTGTATACGTACTTATCTACTGTTAGAATAAGTATGTAAAGGAATCCAATCTTTTTTCGACTTCAGAAATACCCCAAATTATATTTATATTATATCACCGATAACTAGCGTTTCTTCGAGCGCTGTGTTGTCGAAGAGCAATAAAATAATCTCAATTAAAAAGTTTTATTTAATATTCAAAAAATTTAAATGGTATAAAAATCAACCACTACTCGCATTATAAAAAATGTATTTAGTACCTAGTCAACATTGATTTTTTAGATCTTATTTCTCTTTCGGTGTGGCGTTCGAGGAAGTGTGCTGACGGTGATTTAGGTTTTCCGTCGGGTGACTTTTCGGTGGGGTGGCCCGTCGGTGGAATGGCCCATCGATGAAGTGAATCTTCGATGATATGGCAATCGAGAAATCGACGAAGTGACTCGGTGTGGTTTCGGGATTAGGGGTATTTTTGTAACACTTTGTATACTTAGTACCTAAATCTCTTATTAAAAGTGAAGGGGTGACTGACAGACTATTGCCCAGCCTAAACCACTGTACCTAGAGACTTGAAATTTTGTACATAGATACTTTAAACAGTGTGAACACCCACTAAGAAGGGATTTTTGGAAATTCTACCCCTAAAGGGTTGAAATGAGGGTACAAAGTTTGTATGGAACAAAAAAATTAAATAGACATTTCAACTTGAAACTTAGATTAGATTCTAAAAACAAATAAGCAAACATGTGTTTCGTGGTTTTCCGAAACTCAACCCTTTCGGGGGTAAATGGGTAAAAAAAGCCCAACATCGATATGGGATCGATAATTTTACGGGATGTTGCTTGCGAAAATGGCATCTATTTTTAAGTAGACCCCTAAAGGGGTCAAATGGGGTTCAAACTTTGTATGGAAGATTACCATTGACCATAGCGATTTTCCGAATGTCCACGCGGACAAAGTCGCGGGCAAGAGCTAGTAAATTATAAAAATAAGGATTTTTAGGTAATAGTTAATTCGAGCAATCGTTCATCGAGCATGCGTCTTTCAAAAGTAAGTTATTCGTAGCAGCGACTCCTCGACCGATAGTTCGTCGGTCAATAATTCATTCGAGCAATCGTTCATCGAGCCTGCGTCTTTCGAAATAAAGTTGCAGACCCCCTTTTTCTCAAAGTCAATCGTTTGAAAGATATTCACGCCCAAAGTGGTAAAATGTGTGTCCCCCTCTCTAACTTTTAAAATAAGAGAGTGAAAAATCTAAAAAAAAGATATGTTATAGATTTTAATAAACACTTTCAACGAAAATTGGTTTGAACGAGATATACTAGGTAATCAGTTTTCGAGATATGGTACATTTTCCAAAACCGCAAATATAATTTTGTCATTCATACAAACAAACACTGAAAAAAAGTTATTTTTGCAGACGAAAAATGACAGTGATATTAAATATGGAATGGTATAAGGTAACTAACGGAACCCTACTGCGCGTGGCCCGACATGCACTTGGCCGGTTTTTGAAAAATAAAAAATCATTAAATTTATTGTTTATTGCAATTCTGCGTGCGACGAAACGTTGCTGTACATGTACATGTACATTTGTGTTTTGTATAGCGCGTTGCGCGCGCATAGCATCTGCATCTGCCGTACCGACTTATTATGGCGGACGGGCAGTGAAGAATGATTGTAGTCTTTTATAAATCGGAAAGGATCGACATTAGCCAATGGCATAAACCGGGTTTTGTGTAAAAATTGTACATTGTAAATAGTTCTGTGTACATATAGTTATTATATTTGTGCTCGTTTTGTTTAGAAATTGTGTGAATAGTGTATTATTTTGAGTGTTTATTCAGTTTAGTTTTGGACGCCGACAAATACCTAAAACCTTGGTGTTAGTACACTGGCAAAACATACATAACTTCTAAATTTAAAATTCTCTTGGATTTTGTTCGCCAGAAAGCATCGATTTTCATCTCACCTTTTGTGTTTCGATCCGTCAACCAAACGGTTGAAGCTCTCTCAATATTTTGGTTGTTCATAGCGGCTGTCATCGTGTTTCGATAAAACACCAACTGTCAGGCATTAAAAAGACAAAAAGATTGCTGTAGTGTAGTATTCTAAATGGCTTCAATACCTAGATCTGTTTACTATTAAATGTTCCTTGATCATGTAAATCGATTTAGCTATACATTCTAGCTCGATCTTTAGTAACGCTAACTACTACCAAACACAATAGAAGATTGTGAAGGATTTGTTTGTCATTACGGTGTACAGAAGTGCAGTGACACTGAATGCTTGAGCCTCACGGTAGCCCAATGAAGTGGCCGGGTACGGGAGCGGAAGAAGAGGCGGGCGAAGCAGGCTTGCAAAACGCTCGCGGCCCACAAACTCGTACCCAGGATGATGCCGCAGTTCATTATGTATTTCAACGCGAGTCTCAAGAGGCTGAGTTACAATCTTTAGCTCCAAAACAACGCTGGGCAGTTGGAGACGACTCTATGACAGAAGTAAGTTATTTTAGATTACAAACAAGCTTGGTTTAGAAGCTATAATTTGCAAATGCAGAGGTATAAAGAAACGAATTCCAATGAAGTGTTTTTGTTTAGGCTACGTTAGTTGTTGTGAAATGTAATTTCAGTTTTTGTAAATTCTCTTTACAGAATCAAGATAAATGGAAAAATCCTGCAACAATCACTATGAATAATATGCAGCAACAAGGACATGCAGTTCAGTTAAAAAATTCTCAAACAAACCAGCAGCAGTTTATAAATCAGTCTATAGCCTCCTCTGTTGGGACTTTGGCTATAAACCCATCAGTTATCGGTAGCCATCCTGCTCATTTGGCTACTAATATGGTTCATACTCAACTGGCACCTTTGCAAAACCATAATTTGGGAAATAATATGACATTACAAAACAATGCAATGATGCTTCAACCCCTTCAAGGCATGCAAAATGCTCAACTGAGCCAACAAGGGTTATATGACATGCATCAACACCCTGGAACACCAATGCAAGCAATGAATGGCATTGGGAAAAGTGCGGAACATCTCATGTATTTGAGCCAGGCTGGCATGCTTGCACCGGGGACTAATCAGTTCCTGCAGCAAGGTCAAAATCAGCTTGGTCTTACTCCTGTTCCAGCAGCCATCAGAAATCAGGTAAGTTTGATCTGTTGTGTTGTTGTTATATTCCTAAAACCGAGTAACAACTCTAGCCAGCTATGCAGCCCCAGTTGTTCAGTGATCAATAAAAAATTCTCACTTTATAAAAAATCTGTTTCCGAGCTTCTTAAGACAGAAACATCTTACGTTACCTAAGTTACATCTGAAGTTATTCTTAAAATGTTCTTTTTTTCTGTAGTGTTAATTTTTTGTATTTTTTTTAATGTTTGCGTAAGTTTATAATTATTTTGCATGCTGTGTACGCTAATTTTGGATTACTGTCTTGTTTTATCCTTTAGTATAGTTTATAAATTCTTGTAATGACTAATCTGTAAGTGTACCTACAATAAATAAATAAATTAGAGTACTAAGCAAGGACATTCTCAAAATATTGCTACCTTTTTAAAATTAAGCTACACATATTGTACCTAGATGGTACATCAGACTATACATGTTGACCTTGAGACTGTCTTTATGCCCTATGTATTAAATTATACATAGGGCAGTGCATATTGCAGTTCATGTGTTAAAATTGATGTGCTGACATGTGTACATGGAACTGCAATAAACATGAAAATAATAATTCAATAGAAATTTTTATTTCATTAAAATAATCTTTAAAAGATTAAAAACTAGTTTTGAGTATTAATTCTAGAACAGTGCTTGAGCAGAGATTCAACAAACTAAACTCAGATCAGGCTAATTTTAAAACGATGGTTGAGTACACGACTCGGATTAAGCTTATTTTAGAACTATGCTTGACGGCGTTCGTAGGTTCACGTTTTCACTAGTGTTGCCAGGGTTTTATTTCTATTAGTTAAGGTTAAATTTAGGGCAAGGGTTGGATGGGAGGAAGAGAGGCGACCTCTCCCCACCTAAGAATGTTGTGTGGAAGTGCATAGTTTTTTGTTTAATTGAATTTTGAAATTTTACTCATACCTACTACCTCAAAATGTATGAAAAAATCATTTAAGGTGGGCGAGCGAGGGGAAAAGAATAGAGTAGAGAGGGGGAAAGACTCCCTACAAAAGCTTTAAGGGGTACCTACTTATTAAGAATGATATTTTGTGTTGGCTGTTAAAAAACATGAAAATTAAATGTGAAAAAAATGATCTTCAATTATATGGGCATCAAACGATAGGCAATGAGCACATTCAAAAACTCTATAATTCGTCACTTTAAAACTTTAAAAAATATTAAAAAGGTGTATGCCGTGTCAAAAATGAACTACTTCTTCTTCTTAATGAATGGCTTACTCTGTGGTCTAAGCACAATTACGCCATTGTCACGTAGTTAGATTTTACACGTTTGGGAAAATTATTCAATTAGGTTTTTGAAATTTGCACCCAAGCAGATTTACCTAGAATAAAAGACGTCACATTCAACAACACAAACATTTAACATAAAGCAAGGAAGGGAAAATTTTAGAATTTTAAATTGTTATAGGAAATGATCGAGGATCATTATGGCAATAGAATACCTTTTTCAGGAAGTGGACCAAATGCGCATGAACGCGACAACAAGTTTCAGCCTGTTTTCTTCATGCGGACTCCCCGTTCATGTGTACTTGGTCCACTTCGCATTTGGTCAACTTGGTCCATTTCGCGGAACGTCCATTTCGCACTTGGTCCATTTCGTGGAACGTCCATTACAGGATGATAGGATTTAGAGGAAACCTGGAAATATTGTTAAATTGGTACTTAAGTATAATTTACTATTTGAAAACTGTTGGTTAACCCTAGAACCGTACCCATATTAAAATTAAATTAATGGTACCCTGGGGTACGGCTGTACCCCAATAAAAAAAAATCCTTAAAATCCTCACCACATCAGACCACCCCCTACTTGCAAAATTAAAAAGACTCCCTCAGTTATCAGAATCTGATCCTCTTAACAAAATTCCCTGTATCCTCCATAGCTTTAATAAGTTCTACCAACCCCAAATCCCAATTAAGCAATTCTCGTCACCCTCTTTTTAACAACAGTTTTGAGACACTGACTTTCAACCCACCCGTTAAACCTAATTTTGGGATTGAAAAAGACTCTCTTCACGCAAGACAAACATTCAATAAGACATTGGAATGGTTCACTTCCGATATACACTGATGTTTCTTAGTTGCAAGAAAAAGGCTTCGTTGGAGTGGAGCCGCGGTTTGGATTCCGTCTCATAAAATTGTTTTGAGTTTTAAAATCCCTCCTCTCTCTTCGGTTTTTACCGGGGAAGCTATTGCCATCTTTGAAGCCATCCTATTTATAGAGTCACATGGACTTAATAAGTCCATCATCTTCAGCGACTCTCTAAGTTGTAACCCATTTCACTCAAAATCCAAATTCCCAGTAATCTTAAACATTAGGCAAGCGTTGTTTAGGTGTAAAAATAAATCCATTGAAGTAGTCCTGACCTGGATCCCCGGCGTTAGTACTATTATATATTCTGTGTCCCCGGGCACAATGGAATTCCTGGCAATGAAACGGTGGACTCCTGTGCAAAACTGGCTATAACATCTGGCTCCCTAGAACACTCCGAAATCTTTTATCAGGACGTTTCTACACTGGCCCATCAACACCTTCAAAAATCGTGGAAAACTGACTGGTTGCAGACGAAGGACCGCGCGGGAAAGTACTACTTTGACATTCAGAGGGAAATACCACCCAAACCCTGGTTCTTTAGAGACAAAGATCTTAACAAGAAAGTAGTGTCTACTATCTACAGATTACGCATAGGTCACGCTTGTACTCCCATTCATATAGCTAGATTATAAATTCGCGATAGTTCCCTTTGTGATGTGAGTGTGAGTTGATAATTGAATAATTTTCCCAATCGTGTAAAATCTAACTACGTGACATTGGCGGAATTGTGCTTAGACCACAGAGCAAGCCATTCATTAAGAAGAATAAAAAAAATGAATTAACAAAACGATTAGAAACTTTTTTTTTATACTCTTTATTGCACTCATAAAAACAGTTACACAAAAATAAATTGAGATATGTACACAAAGGAGGACTTATCTCTAAAAGAGATCTCTTCCAGCCAACCTGAGAACGTGTTCGAGATTTCGATGTTAAGCGGGTGACATAAAGTGCAAAAATAATATATAAATATAATTTTATTAATAATCAACATACCTAAGCTTCTTAAACGTATACGTAAACGCATATTTTGCTTTTGTGGTCATTTCAAATAAAAATAAAAAATCGGACAAGTGCGAGTCGGGCTCGCCCACCGAGGGTTCCGTTTTCCGTACTTACCTACATTATAAATACATAAGTACCCTGTTGGAGAAATAACTGTATCAACCACGTACCTGGTGACTTCTTATGTCCTCGTCGCTGGGGCCCCAGGAGTGGTCGCTGGTTGCTGATGGATCACAAATTCTCTCCAGACGTGCACTGGCTACATTTTGAAATAGTTCACAGTTCGATTTTTGGGATTTAATTTGGTTTTATGAATTTTAACGAATTATGGTGCGTGTGTCGCACGCTGGGTTGCGTTCAGAACGTTTGAGCGCCGGTTGTTTGGTTGTTTTTTAACTCGCTCTAAGGTTTGGAACGACCAAGAACTTTAAATGTCAATGTAAATACAAATTCTTTATTTTCCATTTGGAATACGAATAATTTAAACTTTTCTTTATACTTAATCAAATAAAATCCGTTTTTTGAGGATCTACCATGATTATTTTAAAAATTAGACATAAAAACATCAAAAATACAAAATAATGTCAAATGACATTGACATTTTTTCTATAGACAAACGTCAGAGCGTTTTACAACCATCATTTTTTATGGTTGTTTGGTTGCAACGCTCTGACGTTTGGAACGACACGGTTGTGTAAACCGAACGTCACGCTCAAATGTTTGGAACGCCGTTAGAGCGTTCGGTTGTGGTTAGGTTGCACTCGGAGTGTAGGTTTGGAACGCGCCTCTGCGCGCTCGCGTTCCGGAACGGTAGTTTTTTTATACTGACGTTAGAGTATTTGATAGCAGCACTGTCTATAGTAAGGTGCTGCGATTCGTTTTACGAAGACTTGCAGTTATTGTGACCGATACAGTTTCAATTTAAATTAAGAATTAAATAAAAGAAAATGATTTGTGCTAGCGTTAATACTATACACTATTTGTTCAAAGTACGGAACATACCCTACCTAGTTCAGAAATCGAGTCTCGCAGTTTTTACCGAGCTTCTCCCAAAATTCAGTTCCCAAAACTTATAATTTTGTGTTTCATAATAATTCGTGATAGACGAACTTTACATTTAAGACTGGGTGTAGTACCTAGACTATAAGGTACTTACTCTTTGTTATACACTAACTAAGTATTTACGACTTTATGTATATTATACCTACAAAACTTTTCCAATATGCTTTAACAACACAAAATTATTAAATCCGCTCTCTTCTAGCATCTAATTATAAAAGCTCGGGATGCTAATTTATGAAATAATTATTTTAGTGACACATAATTTTTAGTAGGTACAAAACTACGCCATCTATAGCATTTGTGTCGAACTAATTTAAACATAATTTAAGCAAACAAGGGTTGTGCTTTTTTGCGAGTTAACTATCTATTATTTTTATTAGTATAGATGGCGCTGTGCGGTGTCACAAAGAGTAGTGGACTAGTGGATGACCTCGATGATTGACTTGACTACGTACTTTATTTTTTTTATGATATAATTAGAAATGTATAGCTTTCTGATTTTTCCCTGTATTTGTAGTATAGACGATATTACTAAGTTCTAGGTCAACGGAAGTACCCTATGAATTTTGATTCCCTTGAGAGTAGGGCATGTATACCGGTATTTTTTTCGGTATTTTGATACCGGTGTTTGAGGTTAAAATGCCGGTATTTCGGTATTTCTAAAAAAGTGATCTATTTTTGCAACGGTGTTTAAAGACTATGCAAAATGCTCGATATCTATAGCTTATAGTGTTGTTCATACTGCAGATGAGTTTTATCTGACACGATTTACGAATAATCACGATAAAAAAAAACACCTAGGCAAAATACTACATACTAGCCAGTATCATAGGCATCGTGCATTTTAGGTACTTCGCTCAAAAGAGGTATTCAAAAATATTGCTTTCAGTTATTCGTCTAATGTTTTTATCATCATCATCATATCAGCCGCATGACACCCACCACTGCTGGGCATAGACCTCCCCAAAGGATCTCCACGACGATCGGTCCTGCCTGCTTGGCCCGCATCCAGCGGCATCCCGCGACCTTCACCCTCGCGTCGGTCCACCTTGTCGGGGGCCGATCCACGGAGCCGAATCCGGTGCGCGCGAGCCATTTCAGAACCTTTCCGCCCCAACGAACATCGGTTCTTCTCACACCCGTGTGTGTGTCCCACCTTCTGCTACTTCAGCTGAGCAATCCTTAAAGCGATGTCGGTTAGTTCACTTATGGATCTCCTAATTTCTGATTCGATAACGCAGAGAAACGTCAAGCATGGCTCTCTCCATTGCACGCTGGGTGACCATGTGCCTCCTTATGAGGTCCATAGTTAGCGACCACGTTTCACTACTGTAAGTCATCCATCACTGGTAGGTAACACATACTGGTCATAGATTTTTGTCTTGAGACACCGAGGTAAGTCGGATGCGATGATTTTTCGAAGCTTCCCTAATGCTGCCATCTGAGTTGGATTCGACGAGAGATCTCTTTCTTGAAGTTAGACCGTTGGACTTACCTAACTGGACTGCCTGTCCTAAGTATACGTAATGGTCAATAACTTCAAGGCTAGTGTTCCCAACATGAACAACGGGAGTGGAGTGGGTACAACCTGATCATGCCTGATCACTACATTGTGTTCAGGTCTTCATAGGTCTCATCCATCAGAATTATATCATCGGTAAAACGAAGGTTCTGGTCATTAACGTTGATGCCGAGTCCTTTCCAGTCTAAGAGTTTAAAGATGTCCTCTAACGCAGCTATGAACAGTTTTGAAGAAATAACATCTCCCTGTCTCACACCTTGCTGCAGTTGAATAGGATTTGTGCTCAGGTTCTGTACTCGGATCGACATGGTGGCATTTTCGTATAAGTCAGAGGCTTTCATATGAGAAAGCCTTTGATTGGAACACGATTATGACATTAATGTTAGTGTAATGTGGACTATGGTCCACGAACGCTAAGCAAAGTGGCAGATTATACTCCCCAGTTTTCTGTATAGCACTATAGACCACATCAATTCGCTGCGGCAGGTGGCAGCGTTTGGATTTGGTCTATAGTGCTAAAGCTTTTCTGGAACCCGGCTTGTTCGGGAGGTTGGAATTCGTCGAACCTGCGAGCGGGACGATTCGTAAGGACTCTTGAAAACAACTTATAGACATGGCTCAGAAGTGAGATGGGTCTATTAGTTCTTTAAGAGGGACTTGTCACTTTTTTTAAAGAACAAAAAAACGTATTGTCTAATGTTTTACTAGAGTTAAATTGCGCCTGTGTAAAATGTTTTCTTATCATTATTTTAATACCAAGAATTTGATTGCGATATTTGTGCCAATGAAACAATAAAATTGTTCTTGGATCAAATAACGTATTTTCTTTAGTATTCTTAATTACTTGTACTTTAATAACTCGTTTTGTTGTTTCTAGGGAGTTGGTTAATAGTTTGAGTGTTTCTGACCTAAATAAGACTTAAAAATCGTTCTTGGAATCATTTGAACAGTATCTAGCAGTTTTTTTTTAAATACCGAAACAATACCGAAATTTCGGTATACCGGTATTTGAAATTTCAATACCGGTATCAATACCGGTATGAAAATCATTCCGGTATTCCAAATATGCGTTTGGTCGTCGAAATATGCGTTTTTTGCGGCATAAACGAGCAAATAGGTCCCATTTTTTGTTTTTTTTGTAATTTTCTCAAAAACCATGCGTTTTAGAAAAAAGAACCTTTTATAAAAAATAAAGCTGATAAAATTTTCTACAAAATGGCGTATTATTGTTTTTTAAAGATTCATTAATAAGAGAGATACGGGTGATGAAAATTTCAAAAATATTTTTTATCGCCCAGTTTGGAATGGACTGGACTGTCTGTCCTACCTTTTTTTTTGACCGGGGAAAATGCCTTCGCAAATTCGCTTTCTATGTATTTGTTGATGATGCGAAATTATTTCTATCTCAATGTGATATTGTAAATTTTGATGAAAGCATAATTATGTAATTGGGCATAAGCGCGTTTAATTATGATAAATAAATAAATAAATAATACCACCCCCGCGCGGGGAACACGGGGGCGGTTATGTGGTGCATCCACTAAAAACCCCGGGGTGTTCCTTCCGCGCATTGGACGAGGACAGTCGGGATCGGTGTGGCAATCACTGCGTCCCCGTCCTGCGCCAGTCCTTTCGGATTCGGACTCCCTCTCCTTGAGGACGCCAAGCGTCTCCTACGGTGTGGCACTCGGAAACACACGAGTGCTCTTCCACCTCCAGGCTCTTCTAAGTGGACGACAGAATTCCCCATTCTGCCGCCCTGACCTGACCCAAACCCCGCGATTCCCGCTCCACTCTAAACTGTATGTCCTACCTAGGTAATGGTAATGGTCGACAACTTCGAGTGAAGTGTTCTCAACATGAGCTAAAGTGGGTACAAGATGGGCATTCGATTATATTTTACACGTTATTAATTAATAATTATATCATTTTCGTCTTGCATGCAATGTCCTGTACTGAAGGACCATTCAAACAAGCTCCGTGGCAAGTACCGCAAACAACAACAGGGAATGCCTGCTTTTCTACAGCCACAACGACCTCCACCCACACCCTGTTTTGCAGCCGCAGAATATATTGTTTAATATCGAGTCTGGAGCTATAGGCTCAGTAGTTGTCAAAGGGATTAGGTAGCCATCTCCACCCTTGGTCCATCCCCATTTAGTTGGTGAAAATTTATCTTTTTTTACGATGTCAGTTAACCAAGCTGATTCATTTTGGTTGAAGCCTTGATGAACGCTGCATGTCAAAGTTGATTAAGATTAACTTCTTCTCATTCCTGGTAGACCAATAGAAACAGCTTTTCTCCTGCCACACCAACCATGTATTCCGTTGCAGCAGGGTTGGAGAATACGTCATTTATTTCTCTTATTTCGCTGGTGAACCTCGTGAATGTTTTCACTATCCCTGCTTTGCCTTTGTTGAATATGGCGGACGTGGTGTCACACCCACTGTAAGCATGGAGTAGGAGGATGGTGCCCTCCCGAAGGACCATTCAGTTTGTTTGACGTTTATATCCCTTGCATTTCCTTTTGTATTTGTCATAATAATATAAATAATATTTTATCAATTAATATATCACTATTCAACACTTGATACTGGCAAAAGTTACTCCCTAAAGAGGAAAGTAGATTGACATACCAAAAATACCAAGAACCAAGAAGAAGAATGTCTTTGACAAATGACAGAAAATGACATAAAAATACTTTTTTATTTTGCTGTTTGTCAAGTAAAGTTGGACAGGCTAAGGAAACCTCCATGCTGTAACATAAAAATACTACTTAGGTATCGCCTAACGCGTTGGGCGCTTCCTATTCGAGGTCATAAAGTTAGGAATGTCCTAAGTGGATTTAGGAATGGCTTAAGGTTAGTGCAAGCAAATTTTTTGCTAGGAGTAGCCTAAACAAGTTAGGCAAGAACTTAGGCGATTCATAAGTTTAGTGCAAATGGGCATAAGTGTTTTTTTTCCTACGATGCTTAGTTTTTGAAATATTTAAGAAAAACTAAAATGTGGGACATCTGCCCCCCCCCACCTCGCCTAAAGCAAGCGGCCCTTGGCTGGGGACTTTTAGTATGTTATACCTGGAGGTCAACCCTATTATAAAAAAGATTGATCCAGACTACACATTTTTTTGCATTTATTTGCCAATTTCGGGTTTTCGTTGATCGTACTATATAATTTGTCTGAACTGATCGAGCCCGGCACTTGTATAACATCCAATTCACTCACTTCACTCATCGTACATTAATGTCACTTAACTGATGTCAGCACTCAATCTTTTTTAAATAAAAAACGTAAAATTCGAACAAAACACTAGAGAAATATTTGACAATAATCACAACAATAACAATGGACGCAGATTATGTTACCGTTAGCCAATCAGAACATCCGTCAGTTCATAGCGTTGACTTGACGTCAGCCAATCAGCGCACGCAAAAAGATGATAATTCACGAAAGATACGCTGGATTTTTGTAAAAATCCTAAACATTACAAGGACGATTGCAAAAATCTGTCTTAGATTATAATAGGGATGATGACAACTTTTTTATTTTATGTTACATAAATTACCCCTCAAAAAAAGAAACATTGGTAAAATAATTAATTCGCTAGCATGAAAACTGCCCGAGATATCACAGTGTGAAATGCACACAAATGGACTCGCCCAAAAACGCTCCATACTAAGGCTTCCTAGTTATGACGTCACGAATAAGTAGTTTGTATGCAACGCGTAGGAAATTTGTTTGGCAGCTATATTAAATATTGTGTTTATCAAAATAGTTTCTTAGACAAATTTGCTATACATTTTACGGACTAATTAAAGGTTTTAATAAATTTTATACTTTTTAAATGGACTTGTCCACCCAACTTTGAAGGGTCATAAAATAAATAATATGCAATATATAAAACCAAGAGGTATACAAGCTACTCTAAAAGTTTAATATGTTTACGATTTTTATTAGTATTTCGTTATTTTATTCATTAGTCATCATCCCTATGATCCGGTATTTTACAATCATACTAGGATTTTTGTAAAAATCCTGTTTGTACAATTATCCTTCGACATATTATGTACGCGCAGAACTTTTAAACTACTGCCACAGAATATATAATAGTACTAACTACTGCACCGATTTGAACAAAACTTTTTTTTGTTATATAGCTGTTAAGCCTGGGCATAGTTTAGGGTATAATTGATTTTGGAAATGGAACACCTGATGCAGAACCATAATGGTCCAACTAAACTATAAGGAATATAAAAATAACGCCTTAACAAAAGTTGTTCAGCCTAATGAGCATTTTTTGTTGTGGTATAAAAATCGAAGATCTGGAACACCTGATGCAGAACCATAATGGTCCAACTAAACTATTAGGAATATAAAAATGACGCCTTAACAAAAGTTGTTTAGCCTGATAAGCATTTTTGTTGAGGTATAAAAATCGAAGATCTGGAACACCTGATGCAGAACCATAATGGTCCAGCTAAACTATACAAAATATAAAAAAGACACCTTAGCAAACGTTGTTTAACCTGATGAGCATTTTTTGTTGAGGTATAAAAATCGAAGATCTGGAACACCTGATGCAGAACCATAATGGTCCAGCTAAACTATACAAAATATAAAAATGACACCTTAGCAAAAGTTGTTCAGCCTGATGAGCATTTTTTGTTGAGGTATAAAAATCGAAGATCTGGAACACCTGATGCAAAACCATAATGGTCCAGCTAAACTATACAAAAGATAAAATGACACCTTAGTAAAAGTTGTTCAGCCTGATAATCGAAGATCTGGACAAAACAGAAATGACAGGTTGCATTTGAGCGAGATAGTAAACTATGTATTTTAGACGTAAGAAAGAGATGAAAAATAAAGGATTATTATGGCCGAATCCCTCTTTTACTTTCAATAATATTCGTAGTAGGTACCAAAAAAAATATAAATGCGCTAAAAATAGGTATAAATAACAAAAAATGTTCGTAATAAAATACTTACCCTGGGGTGCTGGTGTACCCCACATGCTAGTCTACCACGTCTACTCAACCAGCGGAGGTATCCAGTCCACGCGTATCGCTGCCACTCGTAAATACATCCACAAGCAGAATAAAGCGTCTTATAACAAAAAAAGTTATTAACGTTTTTTTTCCATTTGTACCCCGGTTCTAGAGTTGAAAGCAGCTTTAAATAAAAGTATCAGTAAAGACATACATAGTTATATTGGAAGTCATCGACATGAGTATCAATATCGATAATTTTTGATCAATCTCAACGTCGTATTTTCTCAAGTTCACGGACATAATATCTTTTTATTTAACACATGTTTAGAAATCAGCCTTTATTTAGGAAACAGGCGGGTAATTGTATCACTTAGTGTGTTTGGGAATATATTCAACTAAAATATGAAAATGAAAATGGTTATCGTACAATCATATTATTTACCTGTGAAATGAGTGTTTATTTGGATTATTGTCGTAAGTAACATTACAATTCAACACAGAATTATTAACTCTTTCTCGCACATCGCATAAGCCGTAAGAATCGGTTTCTCACTCGCACCATAGTTCGTCTACTTAAGCGTAGCGAAAAATTTTCTAAGGCTGAGTTGCACCATCTTAACTTAACCATAACTTTAACAGATACAAACATTATCTGACTCAATGACAGCGTCGCTGTCGTCTATGGCGTAACCTAGGTAACAATATGTAAAAACACCTTAGTTCCACTTTTGACCACTGGCTCAGATAAGTTTGTATCTGTTAAACTCAGTCTATGGTTGACATTGACACAAAGTAATCCGACTACTTGACCAGCCGCGCTAACCGACCCCCTTTTAATATACTATATCTATGTACGCGACCGCCCTGCGTAGGTAGGGGTCCCTTTTTGTTTAACAATGGTGTCGATTCGGTTGGCAACGACTTAACTAAATTGACAGGACTAAACTAAATTTTCCATCCTTTTCTTTCTGTATCGAAAAGACAAGAACAGAATGCTAAAATTAAGTTTAGTCCTGTCAATTTAGTTAAGTCGTGCTAACCGAATCGACACCTATGCTATTGCATCGGAACTAATAGACAATTATGATTTTGCTCTCGTTTTGTAGAACAACTCAAAACTAGTAATACAATGCAAATTAAACATACCTTAACGACCTTGTTTTAATGATATTTTAAAATAACTGAAAAAAAAATTGCAAAAATTTCAAGTTTTTTTTACTTAAATCTCTCAAAATGTATCGGGCTTGTTGTGTCTGCTTGCTATTTCTACTGATACTTAATCTCGTTAGCTATTGAACGATACCAAATATTACCAGCTTATCAGCGTAAAAGTGTCCATGCTGTCGCTTGTTTTTAAAGGAAAAGGTTAAACTAAAAGACGAAAGATATATTTCTCAAACATGCTTGGAAATTCGAACATTATTTCGACAACCTTCTTCGTGCTAAATTGAAGTTTCCATTACTAACGTGTAATAATGGATTTTCATAGAAACATTGCCTGCGTCTGACCGTAAATGTGAGTATTGAAACTCATTATACACGTGTAATTCAGAAATGGAACGAAATTTTCAATGAAATACGACAGCCAATGAGGTCTGTGATCATCATAAATATTTAAAATTAGAACTGACTTTGCAAATGAAAAGTTCCGAATCACGGTAACAGTGTCATGAGCGCACTAACGCCCGCCCATTAATCCGTATTCCTGGTTACAAAACTGAAGTGTAACATACGATTCGGACAGGTGGCATAAAATAACGTTGTAGGTATTATCTATGGATCTTGGCGCGGGAAGTTATTATTGTTGAAATTGTTTTTTGTTTTGTCAAATATTTTATCTTCGAATTTAAATAAAGTAATTATTTTATTATAAAAATGAGTTCAACCGACGAAAGTGATATTTTGACGCCACCTGAAATTCAAGAAGCGGCAAGAACTGTAATAGAATACATGTTGTCTCCAAAATCAAAAAACATTAAGTAAACCCAGATGTAAACCTAACTGCAATGCTCAAAAGACATTCACAAGGGTATAAATGTAGGAAGTCTGCATCAAACGTGCAAATATTCTTGTCAGAAGCATCAGACAGTGTGTATTTGGATCCTAAAGTAAGTTTTCGTACTTATTGATAAGTACCTACCTAGGTACTAGTTTACCACTTTGTTTTAACAGCTAACATCACAAATTTACACGTTCTTTATTTTTGTTTCAGATTTAATTTTTGCCATTTTCGGTGCATGAAGATGCAACGACATATTCAGTATTTATGTAAAAGACGTAGAAACTCAAGAGTACTCAAGACGGTGCGATTTGTTACTTTCAATTACTGTAATTTTAAATAAAAATAAAATGTTAGAAAAGTTACTACTTGGTGTGAATTTCCGCGCATTATTTGAGAAAAGTACTATACAAGCCTTGGCCACAACTGGGCATTGATGGACTCACGTATGTGTGCCTCGGCTTCGCCTCGGCCCACATTTTCACGTTCGTCCTTCAATGCCTGTGTTGCGTGCCGCTGCAGTAATGTACTATAACCTATGTATATCGATAGAGGATCTACAGATGAACAAAAATGTTACATGAAGCCCTAAAGCGCAACGTTTTCGAGATAATCCATGTTAAGATTCTGTATTGATAAAAATCCAAACTTATTCCCGAACAATTAAAGACCTAATAAGCGACGCACGATAAAACCTATGTACCTACTTCGATAGACGATCTACAGATGAACAAAAAATGTTAGTGACATAAAGCCCTAAAGCGCAACGTTTTCGAGATAATCCATGTTAAGATTCTGTATTGATAACAATCCAAACTTATTCCCGAACAATTAAAGACCTAATAAGCGACGCACGATAAAACCTATGTACTTCGATAGAGGATCTACAGATGAACAAAAAATGTTAGTGACATAAAGCCCTAAAGCGCAACGTTTTCGAGATAATCCATGTTAAGATTCTGTATTGATAAAAATCCAAACTTTTTCCCGAACAATTAAATACCTAATGAGCGACGCACGATAAAACCTATGTACATCGATAGAGGATCTACAGATGAACAAAAAATGTTAGTGATAGTGCGCGAAAACGTTGCGCTTTAGGACTTTATATCATCAGACGTTTTTTGTTTGTCTATAAATCATCTATCGATATATACAGGTTCCATCATGCGCCGCTATTTCTGAAATATCAAGGAAATATTCCATCAGAACAAAAATTATGATTACATATACCAGCAGCCTCCCATACTGAGGTTCAAACCCATTTGAAACATTTTATTGTATGACAGCAAACGTCACCTGTTAGTACTTTGATACCCATTTGCACTAAACATAAGAATCGCCTAAGTTCTTGCCTAACCTGTTTAGGCTACTCCTAGCAAAAAATTTGCTTGCACTAACCTTAAGCCATTCCTAAATCCACTTAGGACATTCCTAACTTTATGACCTCGAATAGGTCGCGCCCAACGCGTTAGGCGATACCTAAGTAGTATTTTTGTGTTACAGCATGGAGGTTTCCTTAGCCTGTCCAACTTTACTTGACAAACAGCAAAATAAAAAAGTATTTTTTTGTCTTTTTCTGTCATTTGTCAAAGACATTCTTCTTCTTATTTTTGCTATGTCAATCTACTCTCCTCTTTAGCCTGTCCAACTTTACTTGACAAACAGCAAAATAAAAAAGTATTTTTTTGTCTTTTTCTGTCATTTGTCAAAGACATTCTTCTTCTTATTTTTGCTATGTCAATCTACTCTCCTCTTTAGGGTGTTATTTTAGCCAGTATCAAGTGTTGCATAGTTCAGTGATTTGACAAATTCAAACAGATTTTTTTTTTTAAATAATAGATCATAAACAATCTATCATTTCAATCGTTCGTCATTCGTATATCATTCGCTTTACTAGGCAATACCCATGTTTTGTTACAGCTGAGACAGAACTATTAGTGCAAACCAAATTTTTAATCAGGCTGCTCATATGCTTAGGTGTATCTTAACTAGGACAAGCCTAACCCAAGTTTAGTGCAAATGGGCATGAGAGTTAAATCGCTCTGAAATCAACCAAATTTTTTAACAATAATGACCTAAAACTCCGAAAATACTAACTATTGATAAAGAGTATGTTTACAGCAAATATTTTTGATATAAAAACCTTTCTAATGATATATCACTCAATGCTAGAGGTGGGGTAGATCAACTCCCATAGACAACAGCAAATATTTGTTTTTAAAAACCTTTAATGATATATCATTTATAGCTAAAGGGCGTGTTAATCAACGCCCTGCTGAAAAAAACCAACAAAAAAGATGACATCTTTGACAGCCATTTTTTCCTGGTTAAAATTGATATTTTTCTTATTGTTTAATATATAAAGAACTTCAATAAAAGAACTACATTATTTTCATATTTTAAACCCCACACGATTACTGCGAAAAAAAATATCGACCTCTTAAAATTGAAAGATTCCCATACATTTAGTAAGGAGACTGACCGACGACATAACCACGAACTGACAGTAATACACGTTGCCAAACTTATGTTCATGGCTTGTAAATAAAGAAGGCTATGCCTAGATCAAAATGCTCATCGTACTAAAAGATCCCGAGAAGGTCAAACAGTTTGACTCAAACCTCATGTCCTAATAAATAAATAATAATAATAAATATAAAATCTTTATTGAAATAATCTTACATCACAATTTACAACTAGTTTAAAGATAGATAATATAGGAAAAGCAAATAATAAATAATAATAAAAATAATGTTATACCCCGTACTTGACCACATGCGATGTTGCCGTTCTGCTCACTTCATGGCTTGGAAAATATAGAAGGCTATGGTTTTGTTCATGCGCCCAAAAAAGTGCCGACAAATCGTTTCGTTTCGTCTGCACAACACCGTATCATCAATGGTGTTTGTAATGCACGCCATCTATGTTTGTGGCTCGTGAAACTCTTGTAGCAGAGCAGTGAGCAATGATGGCGACGCTCCCGAACCGGGGAGTTTTAGCGCAGGCGCTGTGATCGGCGTATGTCCTTTGTTCGAAACAAGTCAACATTGTATTATTTTATTTCAGAATTATCTGGTGTTGTTTCGTATCATATTAACGCTAAAGTACGTGAAATGTGCTTGTATATTGTCATATTTTGTTTTGCAGTTGTTTAAAACTAGTATTTTATGTGGAAAGTGCTATATTTCTCACGGCAAGCTTTCGCTGTATGTGATCGAGCTTTAGGCGGACTGTACGCATGAAACCCTTGAGTGACTTTTTTTTTGAATCTGATGTTAAGGATATGGGCCCCGACATGGTGAGTCTGATCGTTCTATTTTGTTCATAAACGATCCGTGTTACTGTTTTAAGTCATGAAATTATGAAATTGTTACATTTTTACAAGCAACAGGTCCGTTTTTGTTTTGTTTACTTGTCACCGGCGTCCGCCATTTCTGGTTGGGAATCTTCACCGGTTGTAGGTGTTAGTTAGTTGATTTTGCAGCTAACCTTTTTGTTATTTGGTCGATAAGTCTAACAAGTTGTTCAATAATTACTGTCAGCCTTTATTGAAAGACAGTTTTATGTTAAAAACATGGGCTTTTTGATTACCTACCTACTGGCTACTACCAGTGTTGTAGTAGTAGAGTAGGTAACGAGGGCTTTATGACTGAAAAAACATAGGATTACAAACTATCAATAGGTATATGCACGTTTATCCTCAATATCTTCAATATGCCTCTGGCTTGAATATAATAATAAATAATATAAAAAAAATAATAATAAATTTAATAAAACTATACTTTTTTTTCTATTTGTTCAACTGATTATTAGCTACTGTTATAGGAACATAGGTACAGTCAGTCTCAAATGTAGCTGGTCAGTTTAGCACTTGGTCTCTATTACATAATTCATTACACTACTACCGTGTATCATGTTACCATTGAGAAATTTGAAAAGTCCTGACAAAATGTCGGACAAGACAAGAAAAGTCCGGACATTTTCAGACAGATCCAGCCTCCGTACATTTTGGGACTTCTCTTTCGAACACTACTGTTATGTATGTTTTTTTATCTAGTAGGTCAAGTGCCCAATCTTAAAAAGCCGGACTAAGTCCAGACTATGGTCTAAAAGTCCGGACAATGGTCTAAAAGTCCGGACATGTCTGGACTAATCCGGACGGATGGTAACCCTAATTATATTTATCATGTTACATACATATTATTTACATTTGCATCATATTCATTAAAGTAATATAAAGTTAACCTTTGTTAAATATTAACTGTCTCAATCATAAAAAAAAACCTTTTGAATGCAAAAAACCGCATCGAAAACGACCCAGTAGTTTCCGAGGAAAATGGTAACAGACAAACATACAAACACACATCCTCTAACCCTAAACGCATATTATACCGCCTCCGTTCCGTTCCGTTCGTCGTGGGTAAAAAAACAAAATAGAGTTAAAGTCTAGTTTAGTAAAAAGGTAGTGTCCGACCGAAACTGGAATTCCAGTTTCGGCCGAAACCGAAACCGAACTTTCGTTCCTGGTTCCAGTTTCGGCCGAAACCGAAACTTATAAGTACACATTAAGTGGGCGTTGTTTTTTATAGAATAGAATAGAATATTATTTATTAGCAACACATAGCACACACACAATAGGCACAAATAATTTAAACATAAATAAAAAAAAAAAAAAAGGAAAAATAAACAACAACAAGAAATACCTAATAAACGTAGTGTGGGACGCCCTCAGACAAGGTGGAGCGATGATCTTCGCAAGGTGGCTGGCAGAAACTGGATGAGTATAGCCGCGGATCGTGCTCAGTGGCGTGCTCTCGGAGAGGCCTATGTTCAGCAGTGGACGATGATAGGCTGATGATGATGATGAAGAAATACCTACAGTTACGTGCTATGTGATGCCAATACGTCAGTATTGGCATCACATAGCACGTATTAGCTCAGTATAAGCAGCAGACAACGTCTACTGCACTGGTATTCTGCTGAGACCAGTCGTGACATCACGGAACGGAAACGAAAACAATACAAATATTACAAATTTAACTAAAATAAAATAAATGTACTATACTAAGTTATAAGCTGAAGGCATTATATAAATAAAACAGGCACAAGCATGGCATAACATAAACAAAAAGCCGTATATAAATTTTACATATACATAGTTGGTGGTATGGTTTGTTTCAAGACGGATAATAAAATTAGAAACACCAGTCGATTTTCATACAAACAAGATAACTTTGAAGCTTTGAACTTGGCTCTCCGGATCTCTTAGGGATTGATCGAGCTGTGATCTGATGATGGCTATCCAGGGAGAGAATGGAGGGGATCTGGATCGCTATGCACACCCAACAGATCCGATCAGCATTCTAAAAGCCATTTGTATAAGAATAAAATAGCTCCTTTAATCATTGGATCACAGCTCGGTCAATCCTTGGTGGTGGAGAACCAAGGCTACAAAGTTATATTGTTTGTGTGTAGAACGGTTGGTGTTAATTATCCATTCGACAATTAAATAAAATAGAGAACAATCATTAAAGTAGGTATTTAACAAAAATAGTTCGTTTTTACGTTAAATTAACAATAAAAAAAACATTATGACAAAATAGTCAATATGTTAAACTTACTTTTGTAATCAACTTTTTTAATAATCAACATTATTTCTTGTTTAACAATAGTCGTTTGATTAGTTATTTGTTGTGTTTTATTGTACTACCCATCAGAATTGACTAAACTTTTGACGCTTTCGCGCATTAAGAGGAACAGTTTCGAGATGACTAGTTACTGTTATAGTTAGTTCATAATTCATACGCAATACTTTAATGTTTTTTCACGATTAAAATCAATCAAGTAACTGAAGGTATACACATTAAACCACGTAAGACATCAATTCAACACGATCGCGCTGATTCACGCCGGCTGGCGAACTCCGAAGTTAGCCGATTGACTCGCGACAATTCACGAACAACGAGTTTCGGCCAATATTTCGCCGAAACTTTCGCTAGATTTTTTGGCCGAAACTGGCCGAAACCGAAACTTCGGTCGGTCACTAAAAAAGGCTTAATAAACATCATTATTTATCCCTATTGTAGTGACTAACATGGCCAACTACATACAGCTGATTGAAGTGGCAGCTTTCGCATTATTTTACAACATATTGATATTTAATGACGGCCAGTGGATTTGCCTATTTTGTCTTTGGATTCGTCAGGACGACAACATAATAACGCTATATTATTTTTGTTAAATACGTTTATGAATAATGAAAGTTATAAGAGACGTTTAATAAGCGTTATCAGCATTTTATCTAAAATTGAACTTTATTTTAAGGTTTTTTTTATGAATAAGACAGTTAGTTTATATTTTCCTCTTTTCAATGCAGATTGCACCTGCTGCAAAAAAACTGTGGGACAAGGGCCCTGGTGCGGGTGGCGATAGCAAGGGCCCACCGCATCTCCCTCCACTGCAACTCAATCCTGAGCAGATGTGGCGAGACCCGACATGGTCTGCCCAAGGTTTGTAATTGATTATAAACTGTAGGACAAGGGCCCTGGTGCGGGTGGCGATAGCAGGGGCCCACCGCATCTCCCTCCACTGCAACTCAATCCTGAGCAGATGTGGCGAGACCCGACATGGTCTGCCCAAGGTTTGTAATTGATTATAAACTGTGGGACAAGGGCCCTGGTGCGGGTGGCGATAGCAAGGGCCCACCGCATCTCCCTCCACTGCAACTCAATCCTGAGCAGATGTGGCGAGACCCGACATGGTCTGCCCAAGGTTTGTAATTGATTATAAACTGTGGGACAAGGGCCCTGGTGCGGGTACCGATAGCATGGGCCCACCGCATCTCCCTCCACTGCAACTCAATCCTGAGCAGATGTGGCGAGACCCGACATGGTCTGCCCAAGGTTTGTAATTGATTATAAACTGTGGGACAAGGGCCCTGGTGCGGGTGCCGATAGCAAGGGCCCACCGCATCTCCCTCCACTGCAACTCAATCCTGAGCAGATGTGGCGAGACCCGACATGGTCTGCCCAAGGTTTGTAATTGATTATAAACTGTGGGACAAGGGCCATGGTGCGGGTGGCGATAGCAAGGGCCCACCGCATCTCCCTCTACTGCAACTCAATCCTGAGCAGATGTGGCAAGACCCGACATGGTCTGCCCAAGGTTTGTAATTGATTATCTTGCCATCATTTTTGCTTCAATCTGTACAATTGCCATAGCATTGTACAATATCAAGGCATAATAAACATGAAATAATGTGATCTACCTCTATTGTATTGCTATTAGAATTTTACCAACAATTTTAAAACACATAATTATGCTTACTAGAGTAATAGTCATACAGATGTCTAATAATTAAATAAGGTACCTAATAATGAAGTGATTATTCAGGTTTTTTAAATTCATTCCAATTAGTGTGTCTTTGCTTGGCAAATCATTTTAAAATACAGTCATGTAATCATTTTATATTTTATTTAATTTAAGTGAAAACACAGCACAAAAATCTCTTCTGAACTTTTTTAGGGACAGTTTTGTAAAGCTTAGTAAACCTAAGTGTTCAACATTATTGATAAGTAACTGAAGTAACCAATTTTGTTTTAGCTGTGGAACATAATGTTGGTGTACCGATGATGAGCACGCGGCGGGGTGTCGCCTTTCCCGGCGGAGATGCTGGCAGCATATTGTCCCCGCGAGACACGGCTGGACTTGGAGTCAAGATGGTTGAATATGTTTTGGGAGGATCACCAACAGGTACAGTTTATAGAAAATCATGTTAATATAATTTAGGTTTTGGCCAATAGCCCAACCGATTGTCCCAAAAAATTGGTTGATAAGCTTTTATTTTCATAGAAGCTGGAGGTGTAGCAACTGGCGGAGGCGGTGAAAAAGTAGCCGGGGTTGTAGCTGGGTTACGTGGAATGGTCCTCGAGGAGCGTCCAGAAGACAAGTCGGCCTCCCCGTTTGAGAAAGATCTCCATGAGCTGCATGAACATGGACCTTTGCCTAATGGACTTCATAATGGTCAAGACGATGACAAAGCTTTCAAGTAAGTCTTTTACTTTTATGTTTATACCAGGGATTGAAATACCGTTAAAAAAAATCACGATACAAAAAAAATACCGTTAAAACATTTTATCGGTCAATTTACCGGTAAAAATAACGTTAAAATTATTGTACCGGTAAAATTACCGTAGTAAATATAGCGTTAAACTTTACCGATACAATAGTACCGGTAAAATTATCGGTAAAAAAGTAACGTTATTAATTGGAATTACGTTAATTTTAAAGTAACGGTAACAGAAGTAAAAAATAACGTTACATTTAAAAATAACGTTATCAATCCCTGGTTTATACACAATCTATATTTACTAACAGCGACGTGTTATTAATATTCTCAAATAGAAACACGTTTACACTTAATAATACTTGGAATAATAAAAATGACTGCTCGCCGAGGTCGCTATACGTTTTACTAAAACGCTCGCCTACTTCAGGCGTGAGTTCCGAGTCGCGGGCAATAACCGCGCCTCGTAGATCATGGCCGCCGTCAATGCCACCTGCCCGCGTGCGGCCTGCGCCCGCGCACCCGCCCTCTAGACGTCGATCAGACTCCATTTATCTAACGTTACATGAATCATTTAACTAATGTCCAAATGTGTTAATTGTACGAAATTGTTTACCAAGGTACTGTTGTCAAATGATACATTAGAACACTATTCACGTTTTTTCTTACTATTTATGTGTTGTGTCTGTTATTATTGTTCATATTTCAAATTAAATTTCGTTATTTATTATTTTAGTTATTAATAACTTTTTAGTTTGCATTTGAGATAAAAAAGCGTTTTATTGATTCATCTTATTTAATTTTCAAGCATTTTTATTTTAAAGATTTAATTTTTATAGTAGATATTTCATAAATCTCCTAAACTTGTAAATCGTAATACTTAGTCTGTTTATCATTGTCTTATTTGGTAAAAATTCTTACAACTCTTTATTGAAATAATCATTTATAAAATACAACAAATGGTTTTCCACACGTAGTTAGATTAACGAAATAAATTGTTAATAATTAATTCAAGATTAATTACACATTACTTTGGAATTTACGTGAAAACCCTTACCTTACAGCAAAATGCTGTTGTGATAACCAGCTGTCAAAACGGGCCTATTTCCTATTATATTTCGACGACTATAGCATAGGTAGCCTCGTTGGTTACATTGGCTATTTGGAAGGCCAAATGTAGACAAAATGCAAGGCAAATACAAACAAGAACTATACAGGGTATTTGTAAAATACCAACAACCTCGCAGGAGTAGATTACTAATATTATAAACAACGTTTGTAACTACGACTTTCCGAAAAGAACATTAAAAAAATTCGACTCGATTATGCAAAACTGGATCAGCTGTATAGACATTATGGAAAGTCGTTTTTTTTTGTCTTTTTTTCGGAAAAGTAGAACAAACGTTTTCATCTATTAAAGTAGAGCCAATTTAATAGATCACATTTGAAATCTGGTAGTCTAGTGTTATTCGTCAAAGTAAATCGTAAATTTGCTTTCTTTTGAGATTATTACAATAAATATGCATTATTTACTCATTATTCGTACATTACCAAGTTACACTTAATAACTGAAAAAAACTTAGGCAATTGTGCCGCTAGAAGTTTGCGTTGTTGAATTTTGATGAAGATGTCAAATATGATCTAATAATTTGGCCCTACTTTATGTTAGTAATGTACTCGTGCGCGGTCGTCGTTGTTTTACAAATAACCCTGTATAATTTACAATAGGAGCGCGGCGGCGGCGGCGGCGAGGTTCGTTGTCGTCGGCGTGGACTGTACAACAACGTTTAAAAGGAGCATGGTTTGCAGCCGCACGCCGGGGTCGCGGCAGCCGTCGCCGGCGGAGGAGGAGGCGGGCGCGCGCAACGGCGACGCCGCCGCCTTCCAGCTGCTGCCGCCGCACCACCTGCAGCAGCCGCCGCTGCACCACCTGCCTCACCTCTCGCACCCACAGGTACTACACGCCCTCCCACCACTATACCTACACACCCACCCACCACTATACTAAGGCCCGTATTTATAAACAGTCTCAACGTTGAGAGCCATCTTGAGATCGTACCTGAGATGCTGTTCCTGTAAGAAGCACAATCTCGGATAGCTCTCGATTGTCGACGTTGAGAGCGGTTTATAAATACGGGCCTTACTCTCCCACCCACTACCTACCATACTTACACACCCACCCACCACTATACTTACACATCGGCCACCGTTTAGTAATAGGGTTATAAAAATAAATATTATGGTAGATGAGGTACCCATCTACCATAAGTACAACCACAGAAAATTATGAGAGCAATGAAAATCACCACTTATTCAGAAATATATTTTTATGATTAACTGCACAGTGTTTCGCTTTTGCCCATTAATAGGATAGTCTATTTGCGTCTAGGGTAGTTACTTTGCAGTTTTCTATATAAATAAAAAAAACTAAGCCATGTGGTGGTTTTCAGGGTTTATAATAATTTTCCGGGGCTGTATGCATGATGTCCTTACCATATTCTTAATTCTGCTTTATTAAAGGTATTACCAAACTGCCTGTATGTATAGTGAAGTCGCGGAGCTGAAATAATTTTGTACAAAGACCCAACAATACTTGACTCGCTTGTTAACATATTGCCGTCGCATTCACATCCCTTAAAAGATAAATTGTCCGATAATATAATTGGTTTAAATGTTTATCCTATTTTTTTTACAATTTCTATTGAAATAGAGACTCGTAATACCTTTGCTTAGTGTATTAAGTGGAAAAAGTCTAAATAAAACAAATAATATTTTTTGTTTTCTTACTGTTTCAGCCTCACCCGGGAATGTTAGGCGTCGCACCTCTGCAAGGATTGCCTCATCCTCAACATCCACAAATTCATCCTGGTAATTATTTTGCTTACTGACTAACATAAACTTTTAATGAAGAGTTTGTTAGAAACCAAACCATTGTAACGCTTTTTAATTTTTCTTTCACAGGCATGACTCTGAATGACTCTATGAATCAGCACATTGAATTGGTATTACAAATGGAGCAACATCCTCAGTTTGACAACAACAGTTTTGCAAGTACACAACAAGTAAGTATGACCATACATTTCACTATCAATTACTGCAAGGAAGTATCTTTGCCCATATGTTGTTCATTTCGAGAATCTTTCTTGAATTTCGATAATGGCTACCAGTAAAATCCGTGCCTCACCCTCTGTGGTCTTGGGTTCGACCACTCGGTGATAGGTCTTGTTTTAAACCCACCTATCTTGCAACCACCGTCTTACCTAAGATTTTACGACAAACAACAATCTTATCATTGTTGTTTTCTGGGAGTTAGAAGTAACATATCCATTAAGAGTCAAGCAAACGGTCTCCATACAAACGACGATAACGTTTCCCACCCTCTAAACCTTAACCTACAGTAATTAATTTTTGGTATTTTTTTGAAATGCCTAAATACTAGGGCTGTACGTTTTGATTTTTTAAATATCTATAATAGATTTCGAAATATTTGCATTTAAGTGATTTCATACAAAACACAGAAGTGCCAATATTTTCAAATCTACAATGAATATTTTAAAAATCAAAACGTACAACGCTAGTTTTTAGGCATTTCAAAAACATACCAAAAATTCATTGCTGTAGGTTAAGATTTAGAGAGTGGGAAACGTTATCGCCGTTTGTATGGAGACCGTTTGCTTGACAATCCTCTTAAACCCCTTACTAGCCCTGATAAGTTACCCTGGTCTTGCGGGCTAACTTGATTGGAATCGCTTGTTTGACTATGGAGCCTGACTGGTTTATCTGGACCTAGCGCATTTGGCCATCTTCTAAATGACTTCCTCGCAAAACGAGACTACCGCCTCCCAGGATCTGTCGGTGACCAGCGTGGCTCTTGCCACACCGGGCAGCGTGAGATCTCTTCCAATCAGAGTGCCGTGTAAAACACACCACATTGATGTGCTGTGCACTGTCCTCCGTATCGCCGAACTCATAACACTGGAGTCGCCTCCCTTCCTATCCGACACGCATATCCTCCGAAGCACCCGTGCCCGGTATGCACCTGCGTTATGCTGAAGATTAGCGACCCGGGGGTCAAGTCTGCTAATGTTTTCGTCAAAATCGTAGTTCAATGGTGTTTGAATGGTAATGCTTTTTGACACAGTTCTTGTTTTTTAAACCCAAAACCGAAACACGTTGTGTTTCTTAAACCCAAAACGGAAACATATTGTGTCTTGATTTTGGGTTTAAGAAACAAGAACTGTGCCTAAAAGTATTACCATTAGAACACCAATGAACTACGATTTTGACGAAAACATTAGCAGACTTGACCCCCCGAACGCATGTTCTGTTCACCTATCCCAATATGAGACGGCTCGCTTCTATATAGAGTGCGCTTCCCCTTCCTGCACCGTTCGTCCAATTCACATTTCGTCTAGTCCAGGGGTTTTCAAAGTGGGGGACGCGCCCCCAGGGGAGGCGCAGAGATTTTCCACAGGGGGATTAGGTTAATAGTCGCCTTTCTTAAATAAAATATATGCCAAATTTTAAATGTTTTGTGTGCCCTAAAGTTGTAGCCCAAATAGAAATTTGGTCAGCCGTTCTGAATAACTTATAGAACTACTCAATTTGTATTTTAAAGTCACCCATTTTCAATATTCGTAGTCGCCCTCAGTCTGTCGCCAACTTAGTATGTCAGTACGCGATATTCAGTATGTTTGATACCCAAAATGGGAATTTATTGTTACTCGATTAAATACTACCCTTTTTATAACAAATACACACTAATTACGATTTTCTACAACAGAATCTAGTGGCATAGTGTAATCTATTTGAACAAAATGTTTTTTACAAATTCGTGCATTTATTGTTGGCTCTAATTTAGGTCTTCTTATAGCTACGATCCACTTTTTTCTCAACGGTTTATCTTTGGGAAACCTGTTTCCCGATGTTCTCGATTAGTACAAGGGCATAACACAACACTGAGGCACATTAATTTCACAATTAAAAGTACTTCACCCAAAATTACCCAATGTTTACATACAAATATAAAGAGTTTGACACATAGCATGACCGCCAAACTCACTAGCGCCATCTGCTTTTAGCTTTTGAGATTAGCTGCCATTGGTCATGCTAGGGGGGCTGAGCCACCAGGATCTCGAGAACGGAACGTATCGTAGCAAAAATCTGAATATTTTAAACATGTGGACATCAACAACTTCTAATGACTAACAAAAATATTCAGTTCAGGAAAGGCGACTAAGAGAGCGTTAAGGGCTGTGTGCATTCGGCAGAGTGGGTACTGCACACGCGCTACAGTGTGGCTCGCTGGTCGTGCAAATAAATGGTGCCGGCGATTTGCTCGATGGTGGAGGTAGTTATCAGGCACGTAAAGCCTGGAAAGCTGTTCAACGGCCTCACGCAAATCTATGAGTCCGCGCAGTACTTCGATAGCAATTGAAATTTCGTTTACTGCCTTTCTGAAATATGAAATTAATTACCTGTATAGACGCTTTATTTTCCTCTGGCAGAGTTAAATGCGCTCCGATGGCGACGCGCCGCGGGCGGTCGGTTCGAATCCTATATTAAAGTGGTATGTGGTTGCAGTACGGCGGGGTGGGCGTGGGCGGCGTGGGCCCGGGCGGGGTGGGCGCGGGCGGCGGCGCGGGCGCGGGGCTGGTCAACGGCGGCGGCGCGCTGCCGGCGCCCGACTCCGCGCAGCACCACCAGCCCTTCGACGTGCAGGTCAGTGCTACACGTTTACTTCTATACAGGGCCATAACGTACCATCCAAATTTCAAGGATGAGTCCATTTCAAACGTGTGTTTCACGACAATTTCGCTATAAAATTTTAGTCGGCCCGTACTAAATTTATCACGTGATCCGATTGTATGGATGGTCGATACTTGATTGTATAGATAGATAATATTTGGCCCTGTGTTCCTTATCAGTTTCGGACGGACTGATCACATCCTTGAAATTTGGATGGTAAGTTTAGAATGACCCTGAATATTACGCCGGACCGCCGGCCGCAGCGAATCGCAATATTCAATCTTTTACATCGAGTTTTTCCTAAACGGATTTGATAGCTTTTGGTATACTCCTCGTTCGAAATTTTTAAAACTCGCGTCGCACTATAAATTTTATTGCTTTTTTCTGGTATCAAAATATACAAAAACATGACGTTTTAGTTTTACCCTTATATTATCAACATTAAATTTTTTGTTCGTCTATATCTGCAGTCGAAATACACACCCGTATTCACAATCGACACTCGAACGACTCTTGACTCCGCGAACGCACTACGTTGAAATAGAGCTCTGTGATTGGTTCGTTTGTTTTACGTATTACGTGTGATTGGTTAGTGGGACGCTGTGTGCCGCGGGCACTGTGAGACCTCAGTCGTCGTCGTCAGCTTCCTAACCTAGGCCCTGTCAAAATAACAGCGTGCTGTGGCGTTCTCTGAACGTCGCAGCAACACACGCTGAGGCAGGTTCCTTCCGGAAGCCCGCATTGCTCTAAGTTTGCCATGATCTTCAACGAAAAGTGAAGTATTTCCGCCGAGCTAGATGTCTATGCTCGTGGACCGCGGTCCTGTGTGCGGCCATATTGCCTCGATGGGTTGACGTAGATGCGACGACGTCACGGCTGCGCGTAATGTTGATAATTATTTTGTACTTATGCTGGTGATCCTGCGTTTTTTTGCTAATCGTCGACTGCTTATGTAGCGATATAATTACGTTGCTACACGACGCGCTGCGCCCTCTGCGGCTGTAACTTGCAGGAATCTCTTGACTACGCTACTCCACCTTCACCCGTACTGGCCTCTGTCTTACTCTTACTAGGCTCTATTTTTATAAACTAAATCTAAACACCGTTATTCACACATCGCCGGCATCGCAATTAAATACAAAAACAAAAACGACCAATGTCACATAATAGTTGTTAAGTTCCAATCTTGTATTGGAACTTAAGGCGCTGTTGGTAGTGAAACTAGTGCCGCCACTACATTTATTTTTATTACTCGTAAACTAAGTAAATATTTAAAAAAGCTCAATGTAATAATCTCTTAAATTGCCTTACATATTGACTTAGTTTACGAGTAATAAAAATAAATGTAGTGGCGGCGCTAATTTCACTACCACAGCGCCTTAACAACTATTTTACCGGAAATATACCTGAAAAAACGCGCATTTCGGCGCGTTTTTGTTTATAAACACTCAAGAAGTTTTTATTAACAAAAGGCACTTATAATGTATTTTTCACTGTAGTTTTTTATATATTTACTTCGATCATCTATACCGTGGATATTGCATGACAATGGCATTTGTGGGACCTCAAACTCCCCCAAAACGCAGCCCACATGAAAGTCCCCCACGACTTGTCATACAACTTGACATTTAGTGTCGCGTGATTTGTCAAACGGCATGTGCCACATTTCAGCTTTGTTATTGTATGACGTGCTACATCCTCCCTCAGGTATAGATAGATGGTTTAGATGATTGAAGTAATTTACTTAATAGTTGTTTTGTAAGTGGTTAAATTGTGACCTCTCCAAAAGATGTTTTTTAAAAGAAAAAATAAGTTTTAGACATGGTTGATTTCTTAAAATTACCACTAATTAAACCACATTAAATAAGAAAACTAAGACATTTCTCAAAAATGTAAGCAAGTAAGATTACTGTAGAAGATTTAAGAATAAATGTTATCTGAATACATTTCGTGTTTTTGCCATATTTTTTACGTGACGTGTGCATTATTAGACCTTCAGCGCGCAGAACGTAAACACGGGTATGTTTAAAGCCTAACAAAGTGATTAAAAGTAACATCAAAGTAAATAAACTAATATGTTTTGGAAACTCGAAACCCCACACTGTAAAGTGATGTTAAATAAATTTGATTTGTAGCTTGGTATATGTAGGTATTGGCATAATGTAGGTAGGTATTGAAGTAAAAGGCCGAAACACGCCATTGGTTTTGGACTTTGACTAAGCCTTCTTGTCAATCCTGAGGTTTAACTAGTCAAACCCTAGGAGCGTCCTAGCTTCGGCGTCCGACTATAACATAATATACACAATTTCTATGTACAGTTTTAAGTCTATCGTCTATGTCGTTTAAGTATCTAGAAGGTTTGAATTAATAAAAACAGTCATCCTGAAATATTGGTTAGTCTGTAATTAATTAGCATGTTTGTCTTCTAGACCATCGATATTAGATAACAAGAAACTATTATTATTAAATCCAAATTCTATATTCTCACAACATGTTTGAGATTTATTTCATTGTAATTTGTCAGGCAGATTGGTTTTATACCGTAGGTAGTTATTTTCATAAAACTAGGTGGCACTTTTATTGATTTGGCATAAAAACACGTTCCGTGAAAAAGTGCACGTCTATATAATCAGAAATTTTGGCAAAATCGAATGTCACAATATTTGTTGAGTAAAACTTGAACCAGAACATTATTATGCTGAAATCGCCTCTCTGTTCGAATACTTCGAAATGTATTAGTCATAATATTACCTATACCGTAATCTTTCATCCTTTTTAAGAAATAGCTGTGACTATTACATATTTCGTTAAAGAAGATTAGTAGCTTAGGGCTGTAAGGCATCAATTGCAGCCCGAGATATTTAGTATAGTTCGAGGGTGCAATTGATGCAATTGTGAGGTAAGTAGAAAAAAACCGGCATTACAAGAATAAAACATTTTATTAGTTAAAATTTATAGTGAAATGAGAACAATTTTCAAATTTTAGGGACAGATGTTTTTTGGGTATCAATGTAACCTTCAGCCACCTTGCTGGATTTTTTTAATTACTTACCGCCCTAGGGCTTTTTTTAATTACTTACCGGATTTTTACTTATTTACAGGATTTTTTTAATTTCTTACCGCCCTAGGGCTTTTCTAGCTACATTATTACCTTAGAGCGCTAATTGGCTACCTACAAGCCCCATTTGGGGGTAATAAGGACCTACTTACCGAATATGAGAGATGTAAAGTTATTTTTCAATACAGTTGCTCGAAAATATAAGTTTACGATGACAGTCGAGCGTGCGGTAAGTTGATTTTACCGTACGCCGTGCGTTTTTGTTTGCGGATTAGTACAGCGTGCGGAAAGTTGATTTTACCGCATGCCGGCGCCGTGCGTTTTTGTTTACGAACGTTTTTTTTTATTTCTACTAGCTTCCGCCCGCGACTTCATCCGCGTGGACAGTAGAAATATATTGCATCCAGATTAAATTGACCCCTTTAGTGTATGAAAGCTAGTACTACGTTACATTTTAAGTTGGACCTCAATCTACTAAATTGTGAAAAATCCATCAAACGGTTTTTGCGTAATTCGCGCACAAATATCGTACTAGTAATAATGTTCGAATTTCCAAGCATGTTTGAGAAAAGGTTTTTTAAAACTTCTTACCAACCTTGTATCATAAACTACTATTAAATGTTTACAGCACACTTTTATTTTTTAATTTATTGGCGCGTATGGGTTCAATGTAATATCTATGGTCGGTGGCGCGGGGCGCGTCATTTTCAACGCAAAACAAAAAAGTTATGATTTCAATTTTCACTTTTTGTTGTACCTACTGAATTTCGTAGGATTTTTTATTCTTGCTTTCAAATATCTGATAGCAGTGAATGTGACAAAAATTTTACTCCGCCTGACATTTTAGATGCAGCGACGGAAATGACTCTTATATCAAGGTAGTGCGGTAATATCAGCAAAGTCTCTCTCTTTTTAGGGTTCCGTACCAAAATGGTAAAAAGGAACCCTTATGGTGTGACTAAGTCTGTCTGTCTGTCACAGCTGGATATCTCGAGAACTACTAATGGTATCAACTTGAAATTTGGAATAGTTTAAGATGACGTTTTCCCAACTATTTTGCGAATAAGAAAGAAATAAAAAAAATTTTTTTTTACAACAGGGACTGAAAAGGGGTCTTAAAATTTTTAAGTGGGGCGACTAAGGCTTGTTGGGTATCATATGAAAAGCGCTGTTTTGCACATTTTAAAATTTTTTTCTTTTTTTTAGGCCGCATAGTTTTCGACTTATGATGAAAAATGTAAAAAAAACCGTTCCCCTTCCTTTATCTCCGAAGTTTGCAAAAAGAAAAATCTGAAATAATTCTATGTGATTGTAGTTTATGTAAAGATTACAGGATAAATAAAACGATGTCTCAATATAACACTTTTTTAGAAATTCAAAAAACAAACAAAAAAATATTTAGTTCCTCTATCAGTCAACAGATGGCCCTGACCTAAGAAAAATTTATTTAGTTCTACTATCGGTCAAGAGATAGCGCTGGCCTAAGAAAAAAAATAGTTCCACTATCGGCCAAGAGATGGTGCTGACCTCATACTGCAATAATAATTTTATTATTCTACAGCTCTGCAGTGTATTTATTATGATGCACAGTTACTTGTTGTATGGTCTGTTATGTATGATGGTACGGAAACCTTCGGTGCGCGAGTCCGACTCGCTCTTGACCGGTTTTTTAACTTTGATCTTTTATTTAAGTAGTAGGTTCAATCCCAAATTGTATGAGTGTAGATAAAGTAGTGTATGAAACTGCACATAAATGTATCAGTTTCATAAACTACTATTATTACTCTAAACTGCTATAAAACATAAATGTAACATTTATATGCGTTAGAAAAAAGACGATGCGTTAGAAAAGAGACGATTGCTAGAATCATTTTTGATGTCTTTGCATTTATAATTCTTATTTACATTGAAATAGTGGTTGGCATTGAAAAATTGACCCTGGTCGCATGGTAGTATTTTTTTTTATCAATGCCAACCTCTTTTTCGAACAGGCCATAAATTGAAGTAAAATCTTGTGTTACCTACTAGTAAAGTAACGCAATATGAGATACAAGTAAACCGAGAACCCAAAAATTATGGCATCAGCCGTTTCTTTTGTCTATGTGCCTTATCTAGAATGAAGCACTTGTTAAAAATACCGAAATGGTGCCGAAAAGTTTATAAAAAACTTTGTTGACCTCTAAATAAATATACAAGTAGCAATTCCCAATTATTATTTGTTTAAAATTTGTGAGCAGTTTGTTTATTTTTTTTTGTCTAAGTATTCAGTTTTTCAAATATTTTCAAAAAGGCGGAGATATGGGTAAATCGGTGCGCGAGTCCGACTCGCTCTTTACCGGTTTTTTTGTTTGCAAAAATAACTTTGTTTTTCATAGTGTTTGTATTTTAATGACAAAGTTATATTTGCGGGTTTGGAAAATGAGCTATATCTCTAAAACTGCTAACTAAATCTCGTTCAAACCAATTTTTGTTGAAAGTGTTTTTTAAGATCTACAGCATGCATTTTTTAAGATTTCTCACTTTCTTATTTTAAAAGTTAAAGGGGGGACACACATCTTACCATTTTGGAAGTGTATTATCCTCCAAACGGTTGACTTTGAGAAAAAATTGTTTTGGGAACCTCAATGTCATTTTCAAAGAGCTATATACCTAAAGACGGTTGATGAAAATTTTTTTTTCGGTTTCAGTTCCATGTATGGGGAGCCCCCTTAATTTTATTATTTTATTATTTTTGTGTAAAAATCGTAGAGCGGTTTACAGAATACATCTACTTACCAAGTTTCAACTGTGTAATCCTGTTTCGTAACACGTTGTAGCTCCAAACAGCTTGTTTGGACCACCCTTTGAGCGACTGCTGACTGCCTATGTTCCATGACACTTTTGTCTGACTGTTATTTTCATAAATTATGCATAATAATTAAGCAGTATACGAATTTTCAGCCTTGAGATAGCTCTTGCATCGAACTCAAAATTCATACAACTTACGTGGCGTGCTGACTCGGCATGTTCCATGTCACTGCGGTCTGACTGCCGTCTTATTTTTTTGTGCTATTCTCTACCATACTGCCAAATTTGAACCTTGAGATAACTCTTGTAGAGCATGTCGAAATGCTACACACTTGGAAGCGTGCTGACGCCAGGTGTTCCACTTCCTGGCGCTGGGAGTGGGTGTGTGTGACTCATGTACACCCTAAACACTATCATATTGAGAGAAGGACCTTGAGATAACGCTTGCAGTTATTTTCACTAGCTCTCGTACTATTACGCTTATAGTGACAAAGCAAGTTTATATGAGCAATGTATCGAGGTTAAACGCGTAGAGCAGCGATTATTATCCCTACAATGAAGACTAAAGCTTGTGTCATTATAACACTGAAACTTTTTTCTACTGCCTCTACAATAGGCATGATGACTATTTTTTTTATTTTATGTTACCTCTCAAAAAAAGAAACATTGGTAAAAGAATTAAGTCGCTAGCATGAAAACTGCCCGAGATATCACAGTGTGAAATCACACAAATGGACAAATGCCCAAAAACGCTCCATACTAACGGCTACTAAGTGATGACGTTACGCCTTGCTAGTTTGTATGCAACGCGTAGGAAATTTGTTCGGCAGCTATATTAAATATTGTGTTTATCAAAATAGTTTCTTAGACAAATTTGCTATACATTTTACGGACTAATTAAAGGTATCATTTATTTTTATAAATTTTATACTTTTTAAATGGACTTGTCCACCCAACTTTGAAGGGTCATAAAATAAATAATATGCAATATATAAAACCAAGAGGTATACAAGGTAATTTAAAAGTTTAATATGTTTACGATTTTTATTTAGTATTTCGTTATTTTATTCATTAGTCATCATCCCTATTGCTCTACTATATCTCATAAATTCATTCTGTAACTCCACTACATCGCCATAGTGGAACCTAAGAGCACAAGAACTTGTGCCCATTCCAGGGGTATAGTAGAGTTATAGCTCGCTATAACTCCCATATGTGATAGCTATTAGTGATAGTTATTGATGACCTTAAGATCTGTTTAGTTATTTTATATAGTTATCTGTTCTAACTCTTATATTAGCGCCTAATGTTAGTTGGGTAGTAACTGGTGTGAACCAAAGAATGTTCTGTTCGAGTAAACGATTATTTCGTCAGCGTTAGTGTTTTCCAGAATGTATCGTGTTCCGACGCGTGCCCCGTTAACGAGCGACTATCTCCAGACTCTGTTCCCACCGCGCGCGTCTAGGAAGCAATAAAGCTACACCTTAACTGCACACACCATTACCGATTGTAACTGCGGCCAAACCTGATAGAATCGACGTCGATAGTGCGACGCTGCCATCCGCCGACACCGCGTTGTGTCAATAACGCCTTATCGAATTGGCATGTTGTCACGAGTCACGATGCCACTACTTTTCTAAGACCTGCTTCGGTAACCTTAACGATCCAATGTTATTGCTTTATTGGAAAATCCTCATCCGTAACTGTCCATAGCTATACTTCTTTTTAGGGTATCGTTTTTAAAAGGTGAAAGCGTTCCATTGTAGTTTATAAACTGTTTTTGTGGAATTTTCCTTCCTATTTTGTCTTTTTATTTAAAGGTTTTAAGAGTCAGGGTGATGTAATTGATATTTTTATCTTACCAAACTTGGTCATATATTTATAACTTGATTGAAACCAAGAATCTATTTAATCGTCGCTTTTCTATTGCTCGATGCCGTGCGGTTAGTTATAACGGGAAAATAATTGAATTTCACGTTAAACCAGTAAATTAGCCACACAGCGTACAAATGAATTATTTTTAGAAAGAGATGCTTTCTCTTTACTCTTTTAAACATATCTAGCTTTTTAAAATAACAACGAAAATAGTAATATTATATCGGGCATTTTTTTACAGTTAGGGTTAGTGCTAGGTTTAGTGCATGGTTTTCAAACCTAAATGTTCTTGATCTGTTAGGAGGATGTAATTTTATTAAAAACATGAAAACTTTTTACGATAGTTAAAATTGTAAAAAGGCATATGTTTAAAATGATCACCATACTAACCGGACCTAACCGATATGATAAAGTATTAATTCCCAAAAAAAATGTACGGAATTTTCTCGTAAATGAAGGCGATGCCAAACACTATTTCGTGAATTGCAATACACTTGCATTTGTATTTGATCGAATTTAGTTTGTTACGAAAACAAAATTCAGATTTAAATAGCTTGCTAGATTGTTAGGTCGATGAACTTAGGCAACGACAATTCCGTTGTTACCTGCATTGTTCGATGTCTGCAATCCGTGTGAAAACTGCAATCTAGGTTACCTACTCGACGAGGCAATATGCCATTGTATTTCCTTAGCTGCACGCTAATAATATACACACGTCTTTAATGCTGACATGTGTAATGTAAAAACTGAGTGTTTTTGAGCCCATGACAATATATTTTTCAGAGCTTTTGTGTGCGAACATTTGATGTTATCTTCAAAATTCCACTTGTGATATACATAATTAACGGACGTTCACTTGACTATTCATTACTGGCAATTAATTCCCGCGGGTTGCGCTCCGCGGCGCTGAGATCGACCTCGTGGGAAATTAAACTGCGCGGGCCGTCTTCTGCCGCCCGCCGCCGCCGCCGCCTCGCGCCCGACCTCGCCGCGCCGCCCCTCTAACGGCTCTAACACATATGAGAACACTTTCTCTCGCTGATTCCCCGATTTTTCTAGATGCAACATGTTCGCTGCACTGCAACAGCAGCTAGTATATATTATGAACGAACTCATTTCGCTATAATTAGTTTGTATATATAATGCATGTTTCTCACAATTTTATGTGTAGTTCATTTAGTATTTATTTTCCGTGATAGTAGTTTACTTGAATAATCCAGCAAGTATATATTGAAATTAGTTTGTGGACGTTGTTACGTACGGACACGTCTAGGTAACTCATTAAATATGGAGCCGTAATCAGAGTTGCGCTCGCAGGGGCTCTAACACCGCAGGATGTTTCATGCTTTTGGTCTTGTTGATATACTCACACACCTTATGTTTGTACCGAAAATTTGTTGTTTAAATCTGACCCGATAAAGCACTGACAAAAACATAAGTGTTGATATTGTTTATTCTTGCAATCACGAATTTATACTTGTAGACGCGGTGTACGATTACTATGGTAATTAATATCTGATATACAACAATAATTGTAGCTCATTTGATGCCTTTCCTCGTGACAACGCTTTCGCTTGAAGGTGCCATTTGTCTACGTGCAAAATATGTTGCAACGAACTAATACAGCTACCGTGAATCGGAATCGGTCGGCCGAGCCCGATTGCGCTGTCAGGCATCACTGAACACGGAGAAATTGAAGTCTAAGTAATACCCGCTGGATACCGCCGCCGCGGCCAATGACGACTTGCGAAACTTTGCGCTGCTTAATTGTCCTATAACCCCGAATCGCGGATATTCATGGAGCAGCGGAAGCGGTAGGTAATTCCGATGCGCATGAACATTAAACGACTACTGAACTGCGACTAATTATACTCGGCTTTAACACTGTAATGGTATCTATAACGTTACCGTGGCTTTAAAGTCGAAAAAGAAAAACTATTAAGTCGGCAACTCGGCAACATTAGCTCAAAGTGCTATCTTTTTAAGCCTAAGGGCGCTTGGCCTAAGCTGCCCGTGTCGTCCGGGACGTGGTTATGTCATTATTCTCGCTTTGACGGCCTGCTTACCCTGTGCACTGCATGCACTCTATATTGCTCTTTTAAGATTCTCACACTTAATGCCTCTTGCATTAAGTGTCAGAATCTTAATATAATAAATTGCCCCTACACTTACGAATAAATGGCGTCACCCTTTGCCAAAATGGCCAGGCCAATAAAGATTTATAACCTTGTAAAGAATATGCGAATACCTGTTAATTGGTGCAGATAAATAAGCTCACCAAATAATTTTATGTTAAATATTTATTGGACAAGGCGGCACACACACTTTTCAGTTACCACAGATCAGATGGAAGAGAGGGGGCGAGCACAGAGCATGCATTTCTATGCCGCTGAGTACAGATTAAATCTTAGTGATATTATTTATGTCTGTAACATTAATCCATATGCGAATACCTGTTAATAGCTAAGTAGATTAAAGAAATTGTTTCCATACAATGTAAAACTGCTGTAGGTATTCCGAACATAATAAAATAAAAGAATAATTTGAGCCTACTGATGTCATTATGTACCGGTTGGCAGCCCTAGGATTCGCCCACTTTAGTGCGGTTTGATACTGAATTACATTTTTTAAAGATGCTTTACTTACATTGCACCACATCGTAATCACATTGGCATGCAATTTTTATGGAATCAAGGAAAAACCAACGATAGTGGTTATTGCCCACTTTGAATTAAAGGCTTAATTTTAAGTGACAAGCCTTTAATTTATAGGAATTCAACGCTGTTTTTACCGACTTAATAAAAAGGAGGAGGTTCTCTGTTCGTCTGTATATTTGTTTTTTTTTGGTGTATGCCCACCGATTACTCAAAGACGGCTAGGTCGATTGAAATGATTCAAACGTTAGGTATTACATTAGGTAAACTCCCAAGGTGGTCCCATTTTTTAAAATTTGGAAATCGGTTCAGTACTTTTCAAGTAATCTTGAAAAAAGCACGAAAATAGTAATAATGTGTGAATTACCTCGATGATATGGTCGTATTACTTCTTTGTTTATGAACTGAGTAAATATTTTGTTGGAAGAGGGATAGGTATCTTAAGTGTAATTAAGATACCTCTCCCTTCAACCGACTTAAAAAAGGAGGTTCTCAGTTTGACCAGTATGTATGAGTATGTTTCTTATTTTTTGATTATCTCACGTTTGGCTGAGCCGAAATAATATACCTACACTACCTAATACAGAAGGTACCTACAATTTTTTATTTTTTTATTTTTAGTATACACTAAAAATAAAAAAATAGACTTCAAAAATCCTACCTCTAAAAAGCAAGAAATAATATTCGTAATAATAAAAAACGTCTTTCGAAGTCGGGTGGAGCGATTAGAATAAAAAAAAAGGAATTTGTACTCCAGTATTTAGATTTAAATAGGTAGGTATAGGTACTAAGGTTTTCAGACCCAGTTATAAAAAAAAGTAAGTAGGTACAAAACCAGGTGCACGAGTCTACTTGCCCGGTTTTCAATCAGTAGTTGTGGGTGGAGGATAACTAATTTCCGATATCTTGAATAGATCTGAGTGATTTGTAATCCACTGATGCAACGTGACGTGTACCGTCTGGGAGAGGTGTGTATGTGTAACTGTGTAGTGCAATTTGCTGGGTACCGTGCACCGGATATAACAGCAGCCTTATTGGCCGCGCCCGCCGCGCCTCTGCCAACTAACGCTTATTAAACTTCACAACGCTCCCGCTGATCACTTCACCTCCTTGTTTTCCCTCTAAACTTAGATTAATCGTTCGCTAACTCTCGTTGGTGCAGCTATTTATTTTCACAAATTAAAGGTTGCGCAGAAAATCTTCATCTTTATAATATTTTATGAAATAGTTTTTGTGACAATGTTATCAACCAAAGATGATTAAAATAACTTAAGGTCGGTCATGGTTTGGAGATCCACTAATTAGGGTAGGCAGAAATCACAGTCTGTAACTTTACGTAAAATCTTGATTTATTATTATTAATCACCAGCGGCCGCCCGCGACTTCGTCCGTCTGGACCCCAGGGGACATTTAACCATGATAAAATAAAAAGTATCCTATGTTTTAATCCAGGTTTTAAACTATTTGTGTGCATGTGTATCTGTTCGAATCTGTCCAGCCGTTTAGGCGTAAAGAGGTAACAAAAACAAGTGTGGCTATTATTTATGTATCCTGTGGTATCAGTATGATATTTAAGACTGGCATGTGGTGCACTCTCAAAGCTCTGATTACACCTAAATAATATATTTTTCCTAAAAGTCAATAATTAGAAAAGGTTGGAAGAATGTCGTTAGGCCTAAACAATGGATAATACTAACAGTAATTCGCACGTTTGATGTGCGTGTCGTCTTGTGCATGCTTTTGTTTTTGTCCTTGGTGGGAAACGAATGGTAATGTGTGTTTGTCTATTGTCAATGGCTTTTTATGTAACTTTCTACCTGTCGTTGTCGAGTCTTGCTTTAGTACTTAAATATCAAACCTAAAGCTCTTTGAGGTTAGGTTCTTCGGTTACTGCGAGAAGCAACTTTGAATTTATGACTATGTTGTCACTGTAAAATTTACTCTTTATGTATGTAGAGCGCTATAGTTATGTCTTGAACGGTACCTTTTTGTTTAAACTTTAATATCGAGCATCTAATAATTGAAGTTTCTCTTTTGTAAATATGATACAAGCATTTCCCCTTAAAAACTAGCAATGAATAAGTCAGATGTATTATTTTTTAACTATTTCAGAACCTGATGTTTGTTCTACAAAATAAATTCAACTGGTTACATGCAATTGCCATATTATTACGATGAAAATTCGAAGCAAAATCAAAAATAGCAACGTCATTGACAGCAGAAACTGCTGCCGGAAGGCACAGAATACATAATAGTACAAGTCGGACAGTCCGTCACTTTAAATCTACGGAATAGTAGATTTAGCTCAACTACATGATAGACCACATCCCTGTTGTCGCAAGCATCCACGGGCGACAAAAACTGTTTACAAACGACGACGTGAGTTGTGAACTCTTTATTTATTTTATTTTTTATTTATTAAGAAATTACAAAGGTCCTTAAATTAAGATATTTAAGCTAAGAATGTGACAAAAACCAGTATTGGTTTGTCCGCACACTGACACTCGCCTCTTTACGCCCACTTAGGTATACATTTTATAAGAATTAATTATTTACTACATTACTATTAAGTAGTAGTAGTAAACAAGTATCACAATTATCCACAAAATTGTGCTCCTAATGCAGGCACAGATAACTAACATGTCTAAAAGCGAAGAATATTGGCAAAGAAAATTATTCTTGAAATTTTAACAAACAATTTTTTATTAATTATGTGGAATGCAGTGTCAACATATTGCTTTAATAATAGCCTGTAAGTCAAGTCTTTATAAATAATATCAAGACGGGCTTACAGAGACTGTTGATTTAGGTTGGAACTGCGGCAGTGAGCCCGCAACACGCACAATGGTCCGTGTGTTTGCTTTGCTCAGCCACAGTCCGGTCGCAGTCGCTGTTGTGTCGTAGAACTAAGGCCTCCTTAGCTATGCAACGTGTCGTTAGAAACGTGATTTAAATTTATAAACACATCACTTTTTACTGCACTTGCCCTAGTCCTTGCCATATTTACGAGTACTTGAGTCTTTTCCACACATTTGATATCTTAAATTGCATTTAATTTGCATTTACGAATATAAATTATACGTGATGACTGTTTGCCATCATGATAAAATTATCTTGTTGAAATTAAATAAATAGTCACATTCAAATCAATAATTTAAAGTACCGTAAACACCTAATATATTTTCATTTCATGAAGTCCAATGCATGAAAAACCGATCATTCAAGTCATGCAATTTACTCTATATTAGTTATACGCTTTTCCTTTATATTTGTCGCAGAATCCACAAAAGGATTTGTCGTCTCCGACCCGAGGTCGAAACGCGGATTCCCTCTGTCACCATCGGCAGATCCTGGCTTAATCTGAAACCCCAGATTAATGAGATGGCTCTCGTTTGTAACCGAGACTACAGTTATGGTTTAACCTATTTGCTGACAGACGTTCTCATACGATTTGTACACCTCTACCAATTGCCTAATTTCTCTTAAATCTATAGATCCCTATCTCGAAAAAAGGCTGTTTAGAGTTAATCAAATTGAAAATTGATGAGATTATAATGAAATCATTATTCTATTGTTACGTAGACCGTATAAAACACCCACCTAAATTACGTTACCATGAAAGTTAAACGTTACCCTTTTTCTAAATAGCCTTCGGAAATAGGTAAACTGTTGATTGTCAATACAATTGGGGACGGAAATTTACAATGGAGCACGTAGAATAGAAACTTTACACGTTTCATTTCACGTGTCGGATTAACTTGGATGTGAGGGTAGAACGATTAGGGTGGAGCTCATTGTTATTCATGATGTTAAAAACACTGCTTCGCAGCGGACACGTTGTTTTTCTCAAAAATCTAATACAATGTTTCATTTAGTAAAATTTAAAAAAGTAAGCAGGTAACTAAAATATTTTGAGAAGTTCAAAAATCTGTTATAAAAATCTCAGATTAGTCGTGCGTGACTTGAATTTTGTGCTGGATAGTGATATATTGTTTTCTTTTGACGCTGTAATATTGGCATTTTTATATTTGTACCAAACAATAACCTGCCGAACGTGACATTTAAAGTTCATGTTGATATTTGCATGGGGCGAGCCTCTTCGATCCGTGACGATGGTGCTTTACATTATGTTATGGCATCATTCTAGTTCCTATGTTCACCTCACCAAGTATTTTGCTGAGCTATTTAACGACGGACCTTTCTTTTTTTTATTCGTGCTATAATTTTGTTTTGTTTTCTGTTATTAGTGGGAGGGCGATTAAAAGAAATTAAATACTTTCAATAATTCATGAATGAATGAAATTTATAAGTTGTCTGTTATTGTTTTGTCTGTTACATTTACACAACCACTATTTAGTTCATAACTAAAAAACGACATCTGCTGTACTTAAACATAATGGTAAATATAGAAACAAGTGTGTAATATTAAAATTAGTAAAAAAATATGTCAGGAACATAATTCTAATCTATAGTGCGATTCGAACTCGCGACCGTGATTTTCCTTAGTTGTTAATTTAAATAATTATGAACATCCCGCTTGTATGTAAGGATTAGTAGTCAGTTAAGCCATGGAGCGAAATTTCACTAATTCGGTAGTGGCTTCAGATCTGCGTCGCCTAATTAGCGACCGTTTGTGTCGGTGGCGCGCAGCAGCCTCGGTGCAGTCAAAGGATTCGCCACTCATTACGCGTTGGCAACCAACAACGGCTTCCACCGTTCCAAACAGTTTCGTTACAATTCAACCTGAATAGTTTAAGTTTGTGAAAGTCAAATTTTAATTTACGACTGTGGTATAGTGAAGATAGGGCGAAGGCAGTCACGGAATAGACACGGGCGGGCAGTACGATGTTCGCGGAAGGCGCGATAAGATCGCGTGAGAGGCGGGCGCGCGGGCACGCTCCGCTGCGCCGCCCGCCCCGGTCGCCGCACCACGCCGGACGATTCGTCACGCTGCGTTAATAGTCGCCTGGCACGCCACACTTGACTATCTGTACCGCTATTCTCACTTATTACTATATAATACAGTATACATACTTATAGGAACGCTAATATTGCTGTTGGCTTTTCGGAAACATTATGTCTGACAATCAAAGCATTAAGAAAGCTAAGGAATTAAGTGGTTGTCAAAAACAATAATCGGCATTATGATCAGTTATATGGGTATTTAATATTGCTTGGTTTCATCGGTTATCACTTTTCTGTTACACATGGAGTAGTTTGGCGTCTGATTAAATTGATAACTCCGCTGAATGTGTGTACGTTAACATGTAATTGTATCTGGTGGGCGTTAGTTTACTGGCAGATGGACGGCGTGGTATCACGGCTCTGATTAAACTTAATTAACTGAAGCCATTTACGCTCAGCGGGGTTAGGGCGCGGCGACTCCGTGGCGTGCGTGGCGCCCGTAGCGCGGACGATTCGTCGTAGCACCCGCGTATGGCATCGGTCACCGACACTTCACACTGGACTGCACCTAAACCAATTAACCAGTGCTTTACATGGAATATGAAGCTTTTATTCCAGTAGGCGCTTTTTAGGATTGTAATAAATAAAAAATGCAATTTGTATAGGATAGCAACCAGCTATAATAAATAAGAATGTGACATGTTGATACTTTATATTCATTATTTTGGTTAGAAGTGCTTTAAATAAGTTAGTAAGATATTAACTAGTTTAGACGATCTTTTGTCCTATCCTAGGGCATGATGGGCTAGTCGTCGTTCAGATTTATCGCGCGGCCGCACACAGCTGGCGCTTTGCCCACTGCCCTCGCGCCCTTTTATCACCGAGTAAAACACGCCCGTCGCGTTAATTTGTTTGTTCTGACGCGGTCGAGCTAATGAATCGCCTCGGGCTTCGGACCCGTGTCCGCGGCCCGGCCCAAATTAAACGTTAACCATCCCCAAATTGTTACGGGTTCACCACTATAAATCTTTAATCTTTCGATTTTTGGCCCAAGTTAACGTCGCACAACCACGCACAACTTGAAAACTTCGACAGATAATAAATATGAAGTGCTTTCATTGATGTTTCAACAGCATTGCATTTTCAGTGTAAATGTAGCATCACGAGTGGAAATGTTTAATAAATATTTAGAGCGCAGTCCGCACTGATTTAGCGCGAGTGAATCAGCCGCGCTCAGGTGAGGTCGCATTCCTACGCGCCCGCCCTACCTGCTCGCCCAAAATAATCCACAAACTCGTACGGCGCTGCCCGCCCGTCCTCTCACACACTGATTAGCTGATATTTTCGTTTTGAAACTGTCGAGAATAGTTTTACATTTTGTGTAACTCTAGATAGGTGTAGATTGTGTTGTGTCACCTTGTGCAAACCATCGTTCTGTTATGCCGGAAAACTTAGGAGTCTTTTTAAAAAAAGAAATAATTATAAGCTGTGAAAAGAAATTTAATTGTCCTTCAAAACAGTAAACTTTTAATTAGGTTTTCGGAAACAACCACACTAGTCGCGGGACATGGGTAGACTGACTCGAAGAGGCAGTCGCCGATAGTCGTGGGTGCCCAAATTGCTGCATCAGCATAAAACTGTAGATTCAGCAATTTAGGATACAATTTTCGGATATAACACCTCCCCCTTTAAGAATAAACTTCGGGTTAGTTTTCCGAAGTTTATTGAAACTTTACAAATCTATTTCATAATTTTGACTGAACATGAGGGGATATCGAGATTTGATTCTGATTCGGATGTTTTAGCAATTTTCTCTTTTCTAAATAAAACACTATTACTGATAGGATGGTTGTTTCCGCGTTTACAAAAGAGAACACTTATTTTATATAACATAAAACTTATTATAGCTAATACTATCACTATAGTTATAACAGAGTAATGAGTACTGTATTTTACAATGTGTGGGCTCTGTTGTATTTTATCTATATCTATTACAATATCTTTCAACTTGTTATTTTCTAAATTAATATCTTTAAGTTCAATATTTTTTAGTTTTTCTAAATGCCAATTTTCCATTACAGAGTGGAGTTTGTTTAAACTGCAACATGTATCATTTATAAGACTAAATTCTGTAAATAATACAGGTGAAGTGATATTTAAAATATCACTCTGGGTAAATAATACAGTACTTTTAGTGTAACCGGTACAATATTTCGGCAATGACAGAATTCCAACTCCTCGAATGTTAATTTCAAAGGATTTCTTATCTAAACAATCTAAAGTTAGTTTTACGGAATTTGATTGAACAAAAATCCATTTGTTATTTGATATTGGTTGCCATAAGTCTAGTTTACCAATTATAAATTTTGTTTTACATTCATTCGGGATTTTGTTAACTACTTTTATTAATAAATCACTCTCACAACTAGGTTTTACGTCAGACACATATAAACTTGGTGTTTCACAAATATAATTGCTAGGGTACAGTACATCACATTTTATTAAATTTTGTAAGGTATTATATTTAGTATTATCTTTACTAAGTATAATATATTTTGCATTCGGAATTATAAGACTAAAACTATTTAGTTCATTAACGTTATGGGGTACAGGCAAAGATGTAGTTTGGAACAACTTATATTCATCGATAGTAACTAAAGGAATTTGTAATATAAATACAATTTTACTTTTTACATAATAACACAATACGTTAGATATTCTTTGGATAACGTTTATAGTATTAATATCTAATTGGATTGGTAGTTGCAAATTATTTGGAAGGTGTTTATAATTATTAGTTAGTTCTTCTTGTAGTTTTGCAGGTGTTATTACTGATGGGTGAATAATGTTCTGACTGGTCAACATGACGGCGTCAGTTACATCTTCTATTTGGAAAGATAAGGTAAGTAGTGCTGTTTCTAGACTATTAAATATAAAGTTTATTTCAGATTGCGTTTCCAGAACATTGAAGACATCAGTTATATTTGTAAGTTTCAAGGTAAGTTTCTCAATAGCTTGATACATTTTTGCTTCATTTGTTTTTATTCGGTGTAAGGTTTTATTGTAAGAAGAAATTATAGAAGAAGTGACTAAGATATTCTTTTTCATTAGCGATGCTAACTTTTGCTGGTCGTTTTGTATTATTTCTATTGCTTCATTATATTTTAGCCCATCATTTTCATCTAGGTTACCGAATATTTGTTTAATAATACTTCCTATTCCTCCTATCCAAGCGCCACGTTTCATCCTATTCTCTAGCAAATGAGAAATTGAGTCGAACTGTTTTATTATATCATGATATTGTGTTGTTAGTGGATCCAGAATATTTATACATTCCATGTCTTTCATAATTCTAGCTTGCTCACATAGGGATTTAACTGTTCTTAAAGCTAAATTTATATTATCTAGATGTATATTAAAATGTGAAATGTCTATGGGCATTACGACATTTAACCTATTATTCTTAACTCTAACAGTACCTAAATAATCAAAATGTATTCCAGGACCTGATGTTATCTGTTGGACATAATCTTGAATACTTTGGGACATTACCCAGCAAAAACCTGCCACAGCGACTCTGAAATACGATATTAATATAATTATATTCTATTTACTTATTTATTTATGTATATATTTTATATATGTATACAGGTACACATATATATGTATATATTTAAACCCTATTTTAACTACTACTACTTAAACATTAACTTCTGCCAACTTAACTTCGTCATAGTGATACTTAACGTGTCTTCTATTCATAAGTAGGGTAAGTGTATTGTTGCCGTTAATTTTAACGACCTTATAGGGGCCTTTCCATACTGGAGATAATGCTTTACGGAGACGCAGATGATTCTTAACATAGACCATGTCCCCTGTTTTATATTTTACTGGACTTGACCGTTTGTCATAATAAGTTTTTGACGTCGTTTTGGATTTTAATATATTTTCGATAGCTTTTTCTCTTGAAAATTGCAGTCTTTGTTGTAAAACACGAACATAATCGCTGTATGTTGAATCTAAAGCAGTGTCATAAACTGAAGAGGGAATAAAGGGCTTGTGCCCGAAGAGTAATTCGTATGGTGTGTAGTTGGTTGTGCTATGGACGGTAGTATTATATGTTAACATTGCTGTGTAGACGTAGCGGGGCCAATTACTTTGATTTTCATCGACGAAAGATTTGAGATATTCTTTCAAAGTCGAATGGCTCCTTTCCAAGGCACCTTGGGTTTGTGGGTGGTATGGAGTTGACCAAAGTTGTTTTATTTTGAGAAATGAGCAGGTTTGCTTGAAAAGCTCTGCTGTGAAATTAGTGCCTTGGTCAGTCAAGATAGTTTTTGGGATGCCAAATTGAGAAATAAAATGGATAAGACATTCGGCAGTTTCTTCTGCCGTTGCATTTGGCATTGGGTAACCGGCAGAGTATTTAGTCAGGTCGTCTTGGATTGTCAAGATATATTTAAGTTTGTTACCACCGGCTTCGGGTAGGGGGCCTACAATATCCAATGCGACCCGTTGAAATGGTTGTGTTGATGTTGTAGTTATTTGCATTGGAGCTCGGTTAACTTTTCTCAAAGCTTTATTTGTTTGGCATTGTTCACATTTCCGTACATAATTCTCTACATCACTACGCATGTTACGCCAATAGTACTTTTCTTGGATTCTGCTTAGCATTCTGTTACTACCTAAGTGACCAGAAATGGGTATGTCGTGATTTTCTTTTAGGATTCTCGGAACTTCGCTGGTACTCGGGTAAATAATAGTATTTTTATATATATGAACCGTTATTCCTGTGTTATGGAATAAATACATGATAATATTATATATTTTTATGAAATTGTGAGTATCAAATTGGTTGCGAAAGTCAGTTATAGCGAATTCCAAGATGTTTCTTGATAATAATTCAACCTTTAAATTTTTTAGACTTTTGAAGAGATCTTCATAGCTACTTTTATCGAAATAATGGACTTTAACGAAAAGAAGAAAGTAATTAATGTTCTCATTTTCAAATGGTAAAAAGGAATTTAATTCTCTTTCTTTGGAGAGTGATTCTTTAGATAATAGACCATTAGCAGTAATTTCTGATACATAATGATTAGACTCATCAAGGTCTAAAGATGTAGGTATAACTATATTTTTTACATCAGTCTTTAATAAATTTTCATTGTGTTCTTCAATTTTAGCGTTAGAGTTAAACGTTTTACTATTCAATGTTTTCAGGCATTTGGAATACGTGTCTTCATCGCCAGGACTACTTGGAGGAGTCAAAGGCGGAATTGCATCGAAGTCATCGGGAATTTCGAAATCATCGGGGAGATTAAATCCACCAGGTAAGTTTAGGAGCTCAGGTAAGTCAATCAGGCCAGGACTTTCAGGATTTATAGGCGGAATATCGACATCATTTAGGTTAGGAATGTTAGGATCACCAATGGCGGCGTCACCGGCGGGGACAACTTCAGCTTCTGATGTAACGGATGGATTTTCAGGGTTTCTTTCTCCGGTAGGTATTTCATTTTGTATTGGGTTTACAGGGTATCTAGACAGAGCGTCTGCGTTGCAATTTGTTTTACCCTTTTTATACACAATTTCGTATTCGTACTCTTCTAGCTCTAACCTCCATCTAATAAGTTTTGAAGCGGGATCTTTATGGTTAAAAAGCCATTTAAGAGGCTTGTGGTCAGTGACTATTTTGAATTTGCGACCATAAAGATATGGTCGGAACATTTTAGTTCCCCAAATAATGGCTAGACATTCTTTTTCTGTTACCATATAATTTAGTTCTGATTTGTTCAACGTTCTGGACGCGTAAGCGACTGGACGGTCTTTTCCTACTTCGCCTTGTGACAATATCGCTGAAATTGCATAGTTTGATGCGTCACAGGTGAGTATAAATGGAACAGTAAAATCAGGATAGCATAAGATGGGTGCAGTTACTAATTTATTTTTTAACTGTTCAAATGCAAGTTGTTGTTGGTTATTCCACTCAAATAGTACATCTTTTTTTAGAAGATTCGTAAGCGGCTTGGCTATGCCCGAAAAATCTTGGATGAATCTACGGTAGTATGAAACTAGGCCTAAAAATGATTTTATATCCTTTTGACATTTAGGAACAGGAAATTGGCTCACTGCCTTGACTTTTTCGGGATTGGGTCTTAGCCCTTGTTCGCTAATGGTGTGCCCTAAATAAGTAACTTCTTTGCGAAGAAACTCGCACTTGTCGGGTTGGAGCTTAAGGTTGAATTTTCTCATACGTTCAAAGACATTACGCAACTTTATGATATGTGTTTCCAAATCGAAGGAATAAATGACAATGTCATCAAGATAAACGAAGCATTGCATACCCTGAAGGCCGGAAAGGACAGTGTTCATTAGTCTTTGAAATGTCGCTGGTGCATTTTTGAGCCCAAACGGCATTCTGGTGAACTCAAAGTGTCCTTCAGGGACACTGAATGCCGTTTTGGGTATATCTTGTGGCGCCACCTCAATCTGGTGGAAACCCGATGCAAGATCAAGGGTCGAAAAATATTTACTCTTTCCTAATTGGTCTAGAATTTCGTTGATTTGAGGTATAGGGTAACACTCTCCTATAGTTATGTCGTTAAGCTTCCGGTAATCCACTACGATGCGCCACTTCCTTTTCCCGGAAGCATCAATTTTTTTTGGCACGACCCAAATGGGTGAAGACCAGGGGGAAACAGATGGTTGGATAATTTTATCTTGTAACATTTTTTCAATTTGAGATTTGACCTCTTCCTTGTGGACTTCTGGGAACCTGTAGGATTTTACATTTATAGGTATAGAGGAACTGGTTGAAATTTCGTGTTGAATAGCAGAAGTAGAAGATAGATTTTCGTCTGCTAAGTGAAATATGTCAGAATATTCAACGCAAACACCAAAAAGATGACTTGCTTCTTCGTTATTTAAGTGCGACACGCGTAGTAAGTTTAGAACTTCTTCTGTTCTCTCTGATGCACTCCTCTCAGGATTTGTCAAATACAAATTTTCTTCTTCTACTGGATATATTGTGAGTAAAAGGTTAGAACTTATAGATATTGGACTCTCGGAAACGTTAAGAACGGATATATTAACTCTGTTGTTGGGTTTTACTTTAACTACACAATTGGATACTAAGAGAGACTCAGAGATATGTTGGTCTAGTATGATACCTTCTTGTAATTCTGGATTTTTTACTGTACATTCAATTACTGTTTCTGTACGTGGTTGAATAATATAGACTGGTTGGTTAAATAATAATTTTATCTTGTGTTCGTTTATTTCTAATAAGTCTGTGCTGTAATTTATTTTGCAGCCGTGTTGCATCAAAAGATCAGTTCCGATAATACCATCATAAGGTAAGTTAATATTCTCGAATAAATGAAATTTATGAACAATATTAAGTTTTTGGTCAAGGTGGAGTTTTAATTCAAAACAACCGAGGCTTTTAATGGTTTCATCTTTAGTGTCGATTCCTTTTACTGCTATCTTGTCATCATTAAGTAGCGGCATATTTGTCAAACTTTTCTTTTTCAGCACACAAACGGATGCACCAGAATCTATCAGGAAGGTAAGTGGTGTTTCACTGGCCGAGGTTTCAACTTTAATATGAGGTAAGTATTTTTCTCTTATTATTATTTCATATATTTGATTAGGATTAGGATTATTAATTGTATTATCTTTCTGTTCCAGGAGACCGCGAGTTTGGGGCTGGTTACCCTGTCCATGGGTCGGCGAGGAGCGACCACGAGTTTGGGGCTGGTTACCCTGTCCATGGGTCGGCGAGTAGCGACCACGAGTTTGGGGCTGGTTACCCTGTCCATGGGTCAACGAGGGGAGACCACGAGTTTGGGGCTGATTACCCTGTCCATCGGTCAACGAGGAGAGACCACGAGTTTGGGGCTGGTTACCCTGTCCATGGGTCAACGAGGAGAGACCACGAGTTTGGGGCTGGTTACCCTGTCCATGGGTCAAAGAGGAGCGACCACGAGTTTGGGGCTGGTTACCCTGTCCATGGGTCAACGAGGTGAGACCACGAGTTTGGGGCTGGTTACCCTGTCCATGGGTCAAAGAGGAGCGACCACGAGTTTGGGGCTGGTTACCCTGTCCATGGGTCAACGAGGTGAGACCACGAGTTTGGGGCTGGTTACCCTGTCCATGGGTCAAAGAGGAGCGACCACGAGTTTGGGGCTGGTTACCCTGTCCATGGGTCGACGAGGAGAAAGGACTTGTGTTTGGTGGAGTGGTGTCGACAATGTTTACTGGACTTTGTCCCGTGCGACACCTTGACGGGACACTTAATAGTTTAAATAATTGTTATCGACTTGGTTTTGGTCAAGATCTTGATTCTGGCCTTCTTCGAGGAAGGTCACATGAGGAAAGGTCCTTGGTCTAAAATTCGAAGTGGGAGGCTGAGCAGGAGTAAATGGTTGACTACCATTATTAAATCTTCTGTTATTATTATTATATTGGCGAAGTCTGCAATTTTCAAGGAGATGACCTACCTTTTTGCAATATCTGCAGAATGGCTGGTCTCTAGGTGGATTTTGATTATTATTATTAGTGAAGGTGTAGCTTGGCCTAGATGGAAGTCTTTGATTGTGAATCAATGGATTAGGTGTTCTAGGTCTGGTATTATTAGAATTAATATTGTTATTTCGGAAGGAAAATTGTTGAATCTTTTCTTCAGAAATAGCGTGATTAATTGCCTCATTAAGGTTTTTAGGATCGCGACATCTGACGATGTTGGAAAGCCGAGGATGTAGTCCCAAGGTAAATGTGTGAAGTGCTAACTCTTCCATCGCGGCCAACCTTCCCGCGAGTTCACTTTTCTTTGAATTTGAAATTGTCACTTCCGTTAATAATTTTGATAAGCATGTCTCTACTCGTAACGAAAATTGGTTTACGGATTCGGTACCTTGTTTACATTCTTGTAGATCGGTCAATAGGTGGGCGTAGTGTTTCCGCTCGCCAAATTGATTCTTTAGGAATTCTTTAAGAGAATTCCAGGAGTCGAAATCTTTAATGGAACATGCACTTTCGGCTTTATCTTCCAACTGGCTCAAAATAAATTTAAAAATGATGTCTTCCTGTTGTGGAGACGCAAGAGAAATGGCATTATCACAATTTGTCAAGAAAGCATTTAGTTTATTTCGGGAGCCGTCAAAAGGCTTAATGAATTTTAAAATAACACTTAAGGGAGTTTCCTGATCTTTCGCGTCTTTTACTTCTTTTTTAGGTTCTGCTTTAGACATCTTGGGTTTTAAAAGGACAAAAGAGAATAACACAGAATTTAAATATAAAAGTTTACCCAAAGAATAACTAAAATGTTGTTAATAATGTGCTTAAAATTATAAGTTGTAATATTCTTAAACACTTGCAACTAAGTAGCGTTGGAATAAGGCGACGGAAGTACGTAGGCGTATAGTCTAAACACAGTTCACGGCCAAGGAGATAGCGCGGAGAATGCACGGCACTGATAATTAATTAATTAGATCACTCACAAAACAAGTTGTAGTTTCATTTGGATGATTTTCTTGATTATCAGGATGTCAGGAAAAGGATTCCTGCAGACCACAGGGATACACAGGCACCGTCAGCTTCCGGAACCAGGGACAATTGATGAATCTCGGCGTAAATTTAATGAAGATAAATGGATGGAGTCTACCCGGATTATTTCACTTTGGACACTTTTCTTTTTCACTTTGGACACTTTTCTTTTTCACTTTATAATTTAGAAAGTACTTTCTTTTATTTTGAGGCGTTCCGAGGATCACTGAATATCCCCTTGAGCTGCCACCACTTGTTATGCCGGAAAACTTAGGAGTCTTTTTAAAAAAAGAAATAATTATAAGCTGTGAAAAGAAATTTAATTGTCCTTCAAAACAGTAAACTTTTAATTAGGTTTTCGGAAACAACCACACTAGTCGCGGGACATGGGTAGACTGACTCGAAGAGGCAGTCGCCGATAGTCGTGGGTGCCCAAATTGCTGCATCAGCATAAAACTGTAGATTCAGCAATTTAGGATACAATTTTCGGATATAACAGTTCTTATTGTACAAACCATTTTACCATATACTTACGCAGTAAACGTTTTGTTCGTTTCGTTTGGTTCACCACTTAATTAGGTACCGCTCGTAAAACTGTCTTCCTCATCTTATATTTACCGCGTTTGCCCTTTTTATTATCCGATTACATGGGCGGCGCGGTTTGCAAAGCGGGCTCCGGCGCGAGGGGAGCTGTTTCATTTGTTTCTTCAGAAATTACTTCAGACTGCCTCTCTACACCCACGCGAGCACTCATTTTGCGCGCTTTGAGACGATAGAACGTCTTGTTTCCTACAAACGTACGTTACTTTGTAATTATAATTAGCTAAGAGTATTATCGCCGCCGATGTCAAATCATATAATTAATGTTCACAGCGATATGATTACCGTCGCGTTTTGGTCCGAGCTTATCAGGTTAGTCCGCCGGGAGAGATTCATGCTGCAAAACACATAATGAAACATTTTCTGGCGTGTTGGTAATAAATAATTTAATTGGCTTAATATGACTTTTCTAGGTTTTCGTAAAAAGTGAGATATTGCGTTTGATCAGCTAGAGGTATGGCTGAGTGCAGGATAGTGTGGCATTGCAATTAGCAGGGTACTCGACACGTCGCTTCCCACAAACCATTGCACGGACTCCACTCGTGTGTCGCCTCGCAAATTAAAACGCGACACTCGACCCGATCGCGTCCTCAAACTGCAATTCGTTCATCGAATAAATCGCTCAGTTTTTTATTCAACTCTTATCTCAATCAATATTACTTGATTGCGGTGAATAATAATAATAATAATTTAATAATTATTGTTTATTTCAATGTACCTAAATTAAAACATTGCACTTGAAAGTTTACGTGTTACACAAACCTTTTGCCGAATATGGTAGATAGGGACCATCAAACTGAACAACTTTTCGGGCCAACTCTGAAATCGCGAAAAAAATACAAAAATTAATAATGAAAATATCAAAATGTATGAAACAGCTGTTGTTTTTTTCGTAATCTTCGTTCTACCGTTAACCGTAACCGTCTTACATAGTAGGTACTAATCTTCTACAGTGACTTTTTGACACATCAGTCTGCTGTGAACAACTAAGAAAATCAAGCTGTCGATTGCACTATGACTATAACAAATATAAATATATATTCTTGTTAGCAACTGTTCGGGTGTGAGACGGTAAGACTTGGAGATTTGCGGTCAGGCCCGGACGGTTCGGAGGTGTAGTCCCGCGGGTGCTCCTCTTTGTAATTGAGAGCGCCCGCGGGCCGATAATTGTGCTTCCCGCGAGCAACCGCGCCCGGCCGTATCGCCACCTAAATCATGCCCGTTACTCTCCATTACCTCATAATACCAAATTGACTTCCAAGGATTTTCTTGTTTGCGTTGCGATATTTCCTCACTGCGCTTAGTGCCGGAATTCGCTGTATCGGGTGGACTGTCAGTACGGTGGATGGACTTGCACAGAATATTTTCTTTGGACCACAACACGATCTCAATCATACTTATTTGTATGAAAATTAAAATTGGATGTGGTATGTATGAATAGACGTTTAGTTTTGTAAGAAATCGTGAAAGCTTTCGTATTGGAATATCGAGGGAAAGAAGTTACACCACTTGTTACGATAAGGGCGTCGATATAGTAAAGACATGCAAACTTTTTAAACAAACTTTATCTGTCTATAAAACACAGAAAGAAGGTGTGCGATAAAACGATCGCGTGACTTTGCCTCGCACTATAGCGTCGGGGAATGCCTTGATTAAGCGAGGCGTTTTGTTCTTGCGCCAACACAAGGCTCCGTTAAAGAAAACGATTGCACGTATAGTATCCGAAATGGAAAAGCTTTTTACTATGTAATATCTAAGCTATTGTGGTGTATAATAGCAAAGTTAAACTGCATTAGAGCGAAAAATGTAGGGACTGCACTAAGACCAAGTGGTACCAGTAGTTAACTGGCACATGAGAGTTTATCGTAAGGCGTGACGTCAGTCCAGGGGTGGTGCCGACGTAGAGACATGTAGATCGCGAAATTGATTGCATGTTATCTGATGGGGCACGGGTTCTTCGCTAGCGTTTAATACGGGCAGCCGAGGCTCGGCACGCGATGCTTTTGACAGGAGATGGGCCGCGCCCGCGCCCCATCGACCCGCCGCGGTAATTACCGCGCGCCAGCCCGTGTGCAGCCGTGACATCGCCGACTCCCGGCACACTGTTGCTGTAATTACACAGCTTACACCACACTATTCACCGAACATACAACAGTGCAGACCTACTGCCGTCATCTTCATTGGAACCACTTTTTTTCTAAAGATGGAATTTCCAAAACCTGCAGTAGAAATGTCACTGTTTTTTTTACATTGTTACACGTATATTACACGCGTGTTCACATCTCTAGAAGATTGTGTTCTTGTAAGTTCCCATTATACATAATAATTATTGATTACACAATCAGTTTTGTGAACACTTTATAAATTATGTAATCAAATTCGGCATCTGTATTTTTGGTTGACTAATAATTTATTATGAACATCTGATAAAAGCCAAAGCTTTAAAGAATACCATAAATCTCACTATTTACTCTAAAGAATGTAGTTTCTTACATACAATTATGTAAGAGTCAACCTTGTTGTGATATTTTAGTAATTGCTGTATTGTAAATTGTAATAGTGGAACGAGGAAAAACTTGGTCGTTATTTTTGCATTGTGTGAATATTTAAATTTGATTGCTTGTAAATTAAAATTGTCGAATTGGTTTCTTTTGATCATTAGTCGGAGTGTCGATGTTGCAACAGGAATTGAAATGGTTTGTTTTAATGGTTTGGGAGGGCGAGTAGCGGTGTTCCGTAATTTGATTGGCGAGAGAGGGCGCGGCGGGCGGCTGGCGTGGAGCGGCGCGTCCGAGTTGCGCTAATTGCCCCGCGCAATATAGAAACAATGACAAAACTTAGGCTCGCGAGTCTCGACTCCTCGCTCTTTTATTTAAAATTCACTTACCCGACTCGTAGATTGTTATTCAAAACAGTTAAGACTGAATTCCGACGTTATAAAATTTTCAAACTCATATTTCCCTTTATTTAACATAATTTGTAACATCGTTTGCATTTACAACGTCCACCTACTGCAAATATCGCATATATTCATAGTGTGGCAATAGTACGTAAAGAGCTAGTTTACATTAGGTCGGACGTACAGTTTTATTTATTTGTCTCTTCATCTGCCGGTCCGACCTAATGTATGCCAATATTATACTCGTATATGATCCAACAAAAATCGTGGCCTAACTTTCGGTAAATCCATCCATCGCCAATGAGCATCCGAAACATTTGTTGTCATAAATGAATGAATGAATAGAATGTATTCATTCACATCTAAATGCAGAATATGACTATTATGGTAACAGTGACGAGTTTACTATAACATGTATGTACCTGTGACGAATTCACAGATACATTTTTTATGAGTGACGAATTTACTTTCAATGTATGGAATTTTTAAAATCGTGACGAGTTTACATACGTGACGAGTTTACAAAAACCCAAAGCATCTTAGTTATCGGTAATATCTATAATAAATTCGTCTATTAATCAAATTCAAAAGTAAGCAATGGTATACACTATATGATATTATTCAATATCTTTAATTAATTCGTGATATAATCAAATTAAAAAGGCAAGCAATGGTACACCCTATGATATTATTCCTGTATGGCTGTAATTGATAGACATTTGACAGACAGGTAGCTAGCGTGTGGATCTCATGAGATTACCGTACAGCACAACTACACAATTGTCAGCTCAATGACTTGTTTTCATTAGCTTTCCTAAAAGAGAACTGTTTAATTGTGGGTTTTAGACCACGCATTATTAACATTGCTTAAACAAACTCACCTTGCAAACCTCGAAAGCTTACCTTTCTAAACTAAACTGCCCTTAACTTTTGAGGTCCGTCTAATAACCCAAGCAATTTGAGGGTCCCCTCTGTTTGCTTTTCTTACTTCACGAAGGTGATTTGATGATTTTGACTTATTCAACCGCCTAGCCAAAATTCTACTCCTGAGTTGCGAATTATTAATACTAACATCAAACACTGGTCTTGTATAAATACTGTTAAGATCTTTTCTTTATTAAAACAGTTCTCTTACAAATAAAAAGTATTTAACATTGTTTTGGCAAATTATTTAGAAGAGCTTCTTAATTGAAAATATCAAATAAGTTTCCCTTTACCAGTTTAAGCTATCAGCTGATCGAATATAGTTTTAATAAGTACAATTAGTTTAGATTTCAATGATTTTGTTTAGGTTAGTGGTCTTAATCTTTAAATTAAGACATAATAAAACGTAAATCTTGAACTTATTTTTTGTCGTTTATAAATAACGTTAAATAAACTATAAATTTTGTATCACAAAACTCCAGAAATGTCGGTCTAGGGCAAGCAACATCCTGACTGAGCTTGGTAGGTGCGCGTTTTCACTTTACACTCGTCTAGTGAAACTAAGATCGTTTCTCTTGCGAAAGTCACGCAACCAGTCCCCACACCATGCTCTTTAGTTGGCTCTCTACCATTCTAGCATTCATAAACTTAATGTTTGCCTCCAGAAAGTATGAAATCATGATCAATGAACATCAGATCCGGATACAAACTAAAAAACGTAAAGCTTTTTAGATTGTTTACCTACTCTAGTGAGCAAGAACACAATTTTTGAATGATATATTATTTGCCTGTGACATTAGATGAAAGCCGCCTGTATTGGAAAGAGAAACAGTCGTAACATGTTTACTTCTCATAAACTTGAAGTAATGGTCGTGTATGAGAGAAGTCAGCGTTATGGTTAAGTGATATTGATTAGAGGTGGAGTGGAGGGCTCTTGGTGAGCGCGAAATGTGAGAGAAATGGTTTTTATTCGTGCGACACGTTCAGTCTTCGAACGAGTGTCGTCCTCCCGCGGGACACTGGCCGTACTTCCGAACGAGATATATTTATAGCCGCCCCAGAAGCCGCTGTTACCTAATGTAACGTTTTATGGTGGCCCTTATTACGGTTCCTTCAGATACCTACCTGTCGCCTACACTACAAATGCTACCTTCTTCGAAAATGTTATTTATTCAATCGTTCAGTACAAATTCCACATTTTGTTGCGCTTATAAAATAAGAAGCAGAAAGGTAGTGTGGGAGAAGCGGCTAAGGTCACTAGTGGCTCACAAACAAGGTAAGTATGTCGAAGATATTCTTTGCAGCAATCGTAAATTAGGCCGTTCCCTGGGGAGTACCGCCCACGTTTTGCCGCTCGGAGTGCGGACCGCATACGCTAATCGCCTTTCACGCCTCGCACCTTGCTCTCAGTGCACCTCGTAGTAATGGCCACGAGAAAGCCTCCTTTGTTGCGCTAGCGATTTGTTATATTTCACCGCGCCTTTCCGAGATACCTGCTTTGACTCGCGTAATTGTTCTTTCAAATCGTCGGTTTTGTTATGCGTAAAATGCTTTGTCACTTAAATCTACTAAATCGCCCTCCTTTGGGAATATTATATACAAGCGCCTCATTGTTAAGTAATCTGGCTTCATTAATAAGACGGTCGATGAATCATTATGTAAATGAAAGATTTGTAAGTCATCTTAAGAACACAATTCATACTATAATGTAACTCTGTCTGTCTGTATTCAACATTTTTGGTAAGTGTAGAGATATATTGGATTAGCTCAATCTACTTTGGTACTTGAGAAAAAAATCTAAATTAGCACTACTTATTCGCATTATTAAATAGGGTAAGCTTATAACGGGTGTAACAAGACACTCAACGAAGCCGAAGTCCACGCATTCCGCCCATCATCAGGATCATTTTTGTCTTTCAGACTATACCTGGGAAACCAATAGCTACGAAGTTATTGAAGGTTAAAGTAAAAAAAAAAACATTTTTTTATGAAATCTTATTTTATTCGTTATTACCTATTTTTTGTCTCCAGAAACATTATCAAAATTTGATGTATTTCGAAACAAACAATGGCTTCAAAACGTCATCACTCAATGTATTTCATGAGCACGCACATAAACGTTGCCTTTCAACTCGGCCGCACGCAGCTGTGTAGCATTCACTCGCAGGCGCGGTCTCTTGTACGCGTTACATTGCGTGGTAATGTAATGGTTCTTCAACACCAAAAATTAAATAGCAATAATTTTCGACAGAAATGGTCCTGATGATGGGCAGAATACGTACCTCGGCTTCGTTGAGTGTCTTGTTACACCCGGTATTTTAATTGTACTTTTAAAAGATACACTTTAAAGGTTTAAAGCGAGTCGGCTAGGTTTCTTTTAAGTTCTTTCCGACAAAGAATTAGTTGATTAATTAATTCAATGAAATTGATACATTTCAAATATCAACTAACGAGCTTTAAAATGGTGCTTTAAAAAAGATAAATAACTTAGCCGAGTCAGTTTATTACTTTTGCTTAAAAATTCACAGATTTTGCAATCCTTGCAAGAATCTGAGCATTGAAAATGAAAACAAAAATTTACAAACAACAAAATCAAATCAAATGCAAAATCCTATTATTTTTCTAAGGTATCTAGGTAGGTACACCTATTTATTTTTACGATTGTGACACGAGGCGAATTGCCTCGACGCGGCCGAAAACAAAAATCCAACAAAAGCACTTCTCGTCTGCTTCCGCATCTTTCAATATCATTACCATAATGATCGGTCAATAATCATAGAAGCTACATCACTTTTATATACGGAAATACCCTTTTTTCTACAATTCCAAATCTAAAGGGACCACCTACAGGTCACAATTCTTAACCGATTTTCAAAAAAGTTCGCTATTTTGTAGCTAAACTAATACCCTAGGACCCTTTTCAAAATTCAAACATTCACACGTGTCTCGATAAATTCCTCGACTTGTGCATAATCTAGCTAGACAGTAAGTTAGATATGAACGGTGATGGTAACCGTGTGAGTGAATGATGTAAGTAATACATCGGAGGTGGCATGCGAGCCACGCTTCGGTGGCCGCGCGGCCGTTCAACTCGCTGTCGCGCTGTCTTGGTAGCTGCTTGAGAACCATCACTTCCTACATGCCGACAGCATTCTTAAATTACTCACTTCTATTGTTTTTCTTTATATTATTCAGTTCATACGATTTCACGTCTGCTTTTGCGCGTTATAACAATTAAATAAGTAAAATGGTAAATCTGAGCCCTGAGGGAAGGTACGGGGTGAATGTGATACTTTGATACCATTCAGTAGCATTCAGTTGATGCATTTGATTGTACCTACTTATGACTAGTTCATAATGTTAAAGCTGATGATACAAAGTTATATCAATCAAAAAATGACGCTTTCAAGAAGTACTTAAAGGATAAGCAAAATAAAATAGTATTAAATCTGATAAAATATACAGGGTGTAAGGAACGCTTCCGAAAAAAGGCAGGTGGTATTGTTGCTAAAACTGAACAACATTCTCCAAGGAACAGGTCAAATACGAAAAAAAAAACATACTCCTATACAAAATGTCTTGGTCAGCTGACAGATTTACTGCGGAAAGGCGAAAAAATAATTTGTTTTTAGGGTTCCGTAGCCAAAATGGCAAAAAACAGAACCCTTATAGATTCAATACTAAATAATATAGAATGTAGCGAAACTTGGTTTTAGAGAAATGTGTGGCAATATCTTATTTACGTGTGAAAAGTGTGATTACTTGGATTGTTTCTATTTGTCACATCACAATCACTAACAGAACAAGACACCATAGCTCCACGGTCCACGATACCTTTATTTAAAATTCTAATCAAGATTACCAAATATTTTAAAGAAATTGTGATTTTTTTTCTAGGCGGGACGCTAGGGGCTATTACTGTAAAAAATGTTGACACATTGTCACTTGATCTTTTGTCTCTTTTTTTCATAGACCGAGTCCGTATAATGTTAACTTCTCTTTTCCACGCTTTGTTGGTCTACTTGAGCGCAGCGAAAATTTTTCTATGTCTATGGTCACAGCCATTTTATTCCGAAAGTATTAGGATTACACCGTTGAAACTTAGTAGGTAGATGTATTCTGTTTACCGTTTAACGATTTTAACACAAAAAAAAATAAGATTAAGGGGGGGCTCCGCGATACATGGAACTAAAACTGAAAAAAAAAAATCTTCATACCAATACGTGCGGGGTGTCTATAGATAGGTCTTTAAAAATGACATTGAGGTTTCTAAGACAATTTTTTCTTAAAGTCAACCGTTTGAAAGATAAACACTACCAAAGTGGTAAAATGTGTGTGTGTGTGTCCCTCTAACTTTTGAAATAAGAGAGTGAAAAATCTAAAAAAAAAATATGCTATAGATCTTAATAAAAACTTTCTACGAAAATTGGTTTGAACGATATATAGTAATTAGTTTTAGAGTTATATCATATTTTCCCAAATCGCAAATATAACTTTGTCATTTATTACCAACACTGTGAAAAACAAACTTATTTTTACAGACGAAAAATGATAGTGGTGTTAAATATGGTACGGTATAAGGTAACTACGGAACCCTACGGCGCGTGGCCCGACACGCACTGGGCCGGTTTTTTCTTACATTCTGTATTTTACAATCAATGCAATCCCTTTGTTATGTTTTCCCTAATAGTCATTATTTGTTAACGAATACAAATACTGGGATGTTTGTTTGTCATTTATAGAAGGTGTTGAGTTGAGATAATGATCCACCGTGACATACTTTACTTTGTGACAATTTTCGCCGCAAAGGGCTACCTCTCGCACCCCACGATGACTCGGCGACCGCTCGTTACTGTCTCACCTGTCTTGCTAGACGCAATGGTACACACGTGCCGTTGTCACTAATGAACTCGCCCTGTCTCACACTACTCTAAATCCACCAAGTATCAAAGAATTTAGCTCTTTTAATATTACGCTACTGTCCATGCCCACTAATTACTTGCTACATGCTTACACGCAACATCTGTGTCCCTGGTCCCTGCGGTTTTTATATTGTTGTAGGAAATATGCATAGGATGTAAATAGACTTTTTACTTCGGCGCCTGTATTCATCCCAGTGTATTGTTCTTGGAAATTGCTCTTCGCAGAGTTCAGATTTTGGGTCCAGCAGGATTTTGCACTCTTTATTGTTGACTAACCTTATTCTACCTAAAATTATCTCGCTTTATTGCTACCGTTGAATAAAGTTGCTGATTAAATTAGGGACGGAATTGTAAAATAAGTAATTAGTTAGCATGGATGACCGTAACTGCAATTCAACAATACTTCTGAGTTAATCATTAATTGGTTATTTATTGGAATACCTACATCAAAAGAATCCAGATAGGAACCTTCTGTTTATCGTATACACAGACAATAACAGTAATCGAATAGATTGTTTGATGAAAACAGTTCTGTTGTTTTATCGGGTTGTTGTAAAGCGCAGCTCGCACTCAGCTTTTTATCTGCATTGGTTCGCAAATACATAGCCGATAGAATGATGAAGTGTGTTTAGTTGGTGGTAGTTGTTTACCCGACAACGGTAAAAGGTTTGCGAGTCCCTAGCGGCGCGGGCGCGCTTGTTTTCATTTCGTTATTTACTTTTAATTTGGCAGCAAGCGGATGATGCGGCGGTCGGGGTGTGTCATGTGAATAATTGAGGCGGGCGGCACACAGGCCGAGTGTCAATCTCCACGTGGACGACGTTGCATTACGAACAGCCACCGCAACTGCATAATCCTTAAATTAATTGCTTAATAACACTATTACTGTCTATGTCTACTATATTGCATTTTACTGTGTGTGACATATGCGTGATTAGTTACTATCCGACTGGTGTACTAATATTTGTGCATCATGTTTTAACCAATATTTAGGCCTTGTTTCTTTGAGTAGGATAGTAAAGGAAAAACCGATCTTTCTTTTTTACACCTTCAATCGTCACCCGTAGCAATATAATTTTAGTAAATAATATTTTATTTACCATTAAAATGGTTATCAGATGCAAATCGCCTGAGACGTATTTTTGGCCATACCTCCGAGTATTTTGGGAGGATCGAGATGTGAATAGTACCAAAAGTTGAGGAATTTATCGAGACATGTGTGAACGTTTGAATTTTGAAAATCTACTCGTAACTTTTTTGGAATTTTGCAAAATTCGGGTTTTTTGGGGGTCTTTGTTTACTAAATTGTAAATATTTCGAGAAAAAAAAACAGACTTAAGAAAAAAAAATGGATCCTAACTCCTAGGGTATTATTTTGGCTACAAAATAGCAACAAATTTTTGAAAATTGGTTAATAAATAATTGTGACCTGAAGGTTGTCCCTTTAGATTTGGAATTGTTAGAAAAACTTGTATTTCCGTACATAAAAAGTGATGTAGCTTCTATGATTATTGTTCGATGTACTATTATCTATTCTGTGGTAATAGTGTTAAAAGATGCATAAGCAGACAAGAAGTGCATTCGTTGGAATTTCGAAAATCGGTTAATAATATTACGGCCGCGTCGAGGCAGTCAGCGGGCGTAAAAGTAAATAGGTACTAACTACCTAGGTAACTTTAAAAATATAATAGGATCTTGCATATGATTTGATTTTGGTTTTTGGTAAGTTTTTGGGTTAATTTTCAATGCTCCAATTCTTGCAGGGACTGTAAAATCTGTAATTTTTTTTATTACTTTTGGGTTTAAAAGTTGCTCTATATTTGTAAAAGAAGAAAAAGATGAATAATTTGAAAAGTACCGACGACGAGAGAAAGAAAAGCAAAGTGTGTCAAACATGTCAAACTCTCGTCTTTACGTTCCGAGTTAAATAAGGAGTAGGAGTAGATTTAAGGCAATGAAATTGAAACAAAACAAACAATAAATGGGTACATCAATTATTCCACAATTCAAAAGATTTTAGGAAGTAGTCCGTCTCGGCTGCTCGCCTGTCAGTCTGCAGAACATAATTAACTTTCTTTTCCACGGCAATGTCAAGCGAAGCATTTTTAATGAACTTGGTAATTATTTTGGTAACAAACTAAACCATTCCGTTGAATACATTTGCTATTTCTTTGGAATTTTTCATATTTTATTCGCTTACTAGCTTCTGCCCGCGACTTCGTCCGCGTGGATATTAGAGAAAATCCTTAGGGAACCTTCAACCAGGATCCGACCAGCCGTTTTTACGCGTCCCCACCAAGCGCGCTGCCTCGCGAGGCAAGACGTTTGCCGCGTGTGGCGGGCCTCGCACGAGGCTGCTCGCTTGGTGGACACCCGCCTCATCAGAATTGGGTCCAGAGATATTAGTATCCCGTCCCCGTCCCCGTTGGACTTTAAAATCCATATCGATTTTTATGTTTACTTACCCCATTATGTATTGAAATTGAGACGTTTAGTTTTTCCCTATATATTTTTTTTTTAACAGAAATACAATATTTTGTTTTAAGAAATGACGATTGATTTTTAAATAATATGTAACATCATCGTATTTATATGCGTTGTATGCAAATATAAACCTCGTTTCGAGGTCGGAGTGCGACGACGTGGTCGCGTGCTGCGCTACATTAGGCCAGTGACTAGAGTTCAGGGGGGTAGCTTATTGTCTCGCGTCTATTAATACCAGTGTTTATGGTAAATTAATTTCTGCGGTATAATACCACTTTGTTGACTGGCAGACATTTTCTTGTCTTATACATCTGTAGCAAAATGTCTACAGTCAAATTACCTATGGTATAACCGTTTGAGTCCTTATTTACTTATCTTGTAATATTAAATCTGTATCAGATTTATCGCTAACGTACGTTTTTATACCTATATAGAAAAGAGCAGAATCTTTTTTTTTTCAGAAGTTTTACCATCACTTGTTATATCTCTCTAGAGAACGTTCTTATAAATTGGATTCAAGTTGAATCACGCATTTCTGTAACTCATTTCTTTGTTGGTGGTTTTTGTTGGAATAGTTATTTTTTTCAACTTTCGACTACCGGGAATAGGATCACTAGCAAAGCTCTTCGCCAAGATATAGGTATTAAGTATTAAGATTTTGTTTCATTATTTTTGTACGTTTGTTACACTACTACAACTACATAGGTCAACCCTGACAGATACTGGTTTAGTGGTTGTTAAACTGACTCCTTCAAAAAATGCAAATAAATGACTAACAAGATTTCTCAACAAAGGCGTGTTTTGTTTACGTCAATTTTACTGCTTCTCACCACATAATATGAAAACTAAAATTTTGTAAATATGTCAGAGCAAGTAGACCCGGACACACCCGGCCTATGCTAAAGTTGTGTAATTATTTAATCTGTGATTCATTGTCTGCTGTAATTTTTCACTCATTCATTAGTCTGTGGTTTCAACCAAATGTCAGATTAATGCCAAATCGGAAGTCAAATTGACGTTTCGTTTTCTTAATTTCGAAAAAAGAAAGAGAATTATGGTTCATGCCGCCACGTTTTTACATTTCATAGTGATTTTTCTGCACTTTGAAAATGGAACTTTTATTTTCGTACGTTTTTACTTGTTGTTTTCAGTAGTGTTTTCACATCAAAAAATATTCATAATAGGGATCATGCATAAGTCACTGATTTTGATAAATTTGAGCTTGATCGCTGCGGACACGTATAAAAACATGATGGAACAGAAAAATAAAATATTTATGTATTGAATTTTTTGATTTTAGCATTCACATTGCTATTTTTATTATTATCTGGCGTCTGTAAAGATGTTGCATTCGAATGTTGAAGGTAATTCTTCACATTGATGAAATAACGCTGGCTTACAGCGAAAACGTAAAAAGTATAAGAAAATTTCGCCACTCCCACTAGCGACTCGGTAGCATAATAGTGCATTGGGCCGGAAACCTAAGGGTGCGGGTTCGATTCCCGTCTGAGCTGCTACGGGTGAGTCGATTTTTTCTAATATTTTTTCAGTTATATTAAGTAACTTAATATTATATTAGGTATTTTAGTTTTATCACAGGGGAAAATAACGATATTTTTTTCAATTTTTATGAAAAAGAAATATCGGATACAGTCGGATAGAATATCGAATAAGAAATAGTATTTTGTCATATGTACTTAAACGCAATATTTAGGGAGATATTTGAAAATTCTTGGCTAACTCTATAATGATGCGCCTGAAACGTGGCATAAGTGACGTCACAAATGTTATAAAAAAATAATTGATGCATGTTCCCTATTAAATAACTTTTTTAATGCGCTAAAAATAAGACAGAACTTGATTAATGTTGCAAACATTATTGGCTTTATTTGAAGACCAAATTCAATCGTAAACAAGTTAAGCACTATTTCTATGGCGAGTGCCGGTTCTCCTTTCTGATTGTAGGAGGAGTAATTTTAGTGAGGGTGGAGTGTTCTAATAATTTTAGAAGTTGGAGTTGAGTAATTAGTCACGTGGCTGAAATCGACGCCTCGAGCTATTCTCGAACTTTGGTGGACAATTTTCGCCAGCCGTTTATTCAATGCCACTATTGTTTTGTGATATTAACAGCCGCATATTACGTATAAATATGGATTCAAGAGCTTGTTTGTTAAAAGAGGACTCGTACCATTAAGTTATAATCTACCTACTATTTAAACTCAAAGTTTGATTAGTTGGAGGACGTTAGTTAGAACTGGCTAGGGGTGAGTAAATGCTGATGATTTTATGTACAGCGAGACCGTCATCATCCTGCATTCTAACGTCACTAAATAAAGTCCAAGTGATGCCATATTTTTACTTAAGTACTAACAACTTGGTTTTTGGATAATAAGAAATATATCAAATAGTTTAATCGTCGTGTGCCAATAGTAGGTCGTCAACCTAGACGACCGACGACGCTCCAGTCCTAAATATTGGACCAACACAATAACTTGTTTTGGAGTAAGAAATACCTGTTTTCACTGTGTGTCCGCCTGTTCGAAAACTGGGACGAAAGTTCGCACAGCTAGCTACGTGGATGCAGGGCGACCGCTGCAGCAACGGTGTTTGTTGACGAGTTGGTGGGCGGCGCGAAGCGGGGCGCGGGCGGCACGACGACGGGCGGCGCGGCGGCGGCGGCCGCAGGGCAGGTGCGCCAGTTCCGCGATGCTCGCCGTTCGGATGTGACGTGCCTTGAGCCAGACATGTAGCCAAAGTCGTGCGAACGTACGCGAGGATAGTCAGTGTTTGTTGTGATTTTGTGGTGACGTACTGTTGGACCGATGGTCGTGCTCGAAGGCGGCGGGGCTCTGCTCGAGCCGGCGCTCGCGCTAGACGGCGCGGCCGCCGCGTGCCTCGAACGGGCCTATGCACAAGCGGATGTTTCATTAAAACTTTTACCCAAGCGGTATATAAACTTGCATCAGTGGTTGTCGCCGGTGACTACATCAGTCACAGCAGCTGCCGCTGCCGGAAAAGATCTCAAATTACAAATAGTAAGAAAAGCTTTATATCCTACATCAAACCTATTTACTTTTATTCTGAAGCCTATTATATTTTATGAATTTCTTCAAAATCCCCCTACCAATAAATAAAAATATTTTGCGCAGTTTAAATAATATTTAACTATACTCTCTCTAATCTCTAAATATTTACATGACAGTTGTTGACCTTAAAAAACTTGTTTGTGATCTTGTGGAATGTAATGTTCAACGCTTAACATCATGCAATAGATTTACAAAAAATCGGTTCCAACTAAGTACATACTAAGTTCATGCAATTGATTTAAACAAAAATGTGTCCCTAACTAAGTAATTAAAATGGAGAGCAATTTTGATTAACTAAAAACAATTCGCGATTTCGTCCGCGTGGACCTTAAGGAACCTTTGACTGGGCTAAAAAGTAGCCTATATGTTAATCCAGGGTACTTAATTGTCTAATTTCAAAATCTATCGCAATCGCTTTCAGGATGTGATACATTGATACTTCTTTTGGCACGAATAAAAACTTACCTAAGAAATGTAGCAATGTGTCACATTCATCTGTCGAATGAAAGCCATTGCGATAGAATTTAAATTTAGACAATAACGGCCTTACCACAAAAGATTTTAAAACACTGTTTAAATGTGATGCCGTCTCTTTCAAACAATATTGTCAAAAAAGTGACAGCATCACATTTAAACAGTGTTTTAGTTAAACACGTGTTAAACAGTGTTTTGTGGTAAGGCCGTAAGTGCCTTTCAACCAAATCTGTCCAGTAAATCAGTAAAATCTATTCGCTGTAACTAACAAATAAAAAAAAACAAATAACTTACTTTTACCTAACTACTACCTTTACTGGGGAATCGTAGGAATCTCTTTTACATGAGTCAATATTTAAAGAAAACAAAATTCATTTGTCCTTTTATGTGCACGCTAATAGGACTTAATATATTTTTTTTAAATCAAAACAATCAAACAATCTAAGTTGGATACGTTCTTGACTAGTAAACTTTAAATTAATGAGGCTACCGAGCGACGCACTGGTCAACACGTTTTATGCTCGTGCCCATACTAGGGTCAAGTCCGGTTTTGAGAAGTTTCACCAAAAATATGAGTGAGGTGAGATCTCACATTATTTTATCATCCGCGTAGGACATATAGTTCTGCGGATAATAATTAGAAACACCAATCGATTTTCATACAAACGAGGTAACTTTCAAGCTCAAGCCTTGTTCTCCGCCAGAAATTGATCGAGCTACGATCTTATGATGGATATCTAATGATCAGCATTCTAAGAGCTATTTGGATTTGTTCAAAGAACCGCATGCCACCTCCATCCAGCCTAAAGTCGTTCTGTCGTGTCTAGGACAAGGTGACATGCGACAAAGGTTATCCTCTTTATTGAATTTCGGACTCGAATATTTTCTTGTTACGTACTTTTTCGAGCGTAATTTTTCCGTAGTTGGATTAGTTTTTAAACTCCTTTTTGTGCTTCTTTATGTAGGATGAAGGAATGATGTTTCAGTAGTCAAATAATTTAATATGACTGAAAGATCATAAGATTATAGTGATTAATTCGCAAGGTGGAAAAGATCCAGCCATTACTGTAAATTCTCTATTTCGAAAACCGTGGCCGCGATCGCCGTCGGCCGCCGCCGCCGCCGCCCTATCTCTCAACCCGATCTGCCTGCATTCATCGTATACACGGGATAACGCTAAATGGTGAGAGAGATTTCCTTGCAAACATCTCGCCTAGTCTTTCTAAAGTTTACGTTTGCCAACTGAAAATTTACATTACACAAATTAAATCCTTTCTTTGCTTCACCCTTTGATTAACAAAGAGTCAAAAGAGTTTATTTGCATGTTTCACACATTCCTTGATTTATTAGCCATTTACGCTTGAACGTGTGTAAAATAGGTGTATCTACATAGTATTGTGGCTTAGATAGATGTATGTAGGTTTCGACTCGAGAAGGGGACCGCGTGCGTGCACTCTACTCGCTTGCCGCAGCGCTCGTTTATTTGCGACTTCCTAGCTCTTTTGTTATGCTCTGTCGCCTATGTCTGCTTTGAAAAATTGTAATGCAGCGGTATTGTAGACGCGAGTTACCGCGATTGTGCGCCCACTGCAGTTACTCTGCTTGCTGTTGCGCTTTCCTCCAGAATTTATTATCGCTGCAAATAACTAAAGTTTCAGACTATTCGGTGATTCTATTTTGTAACAATAGCATTTCTTAAATTGTCCGTAGACCTTTGACAGTTTGACACCAACACTATAGTTGATTTGCATAAAACATGTGTCGTATGTATATTACGGCACCGACACAGCACAAAGACGGAGGTAAGGTGAGGGCGGAGCGCACGAGCCGCGGAATACATTAGCCCCCACCCTGGTGTCGGCGTCGGAACACTAATATATTTCACTGGCGGTCATTTTCGACAATTAACCACATAAAATAAGTGAAATTATGCATGCGGCCGACGACGGCGTATATCACGTCCAGTTACGGGGCACGATACGTACCTGGCCGTACATTCATTATTCAAAGAAATGTTTCGCTAGACCAGCCCGCGTCCGGAAGCGAGGGCTCTGTTCGTGTGATTGATGGCGATCTCTTTATTTTTACTGTTCGCATTGAGATTGTTAAGTATACACATTAATTAAACTTGCCTAATGAAACCACAGATCAATCGTTTAGACAATATCTTGTTAAAACTGTAATTTGTTAATCGCATGTTCATCATAATGTGTAAATATTGGTTCTATATAGGTACATAGAATACATATAATTAAGGTACAGACATACAATTTGCATTGCATGTAGCGAGCGCGTCATTTCAAACATGTATCCCATCCCGAAACGTAAAACATCGCCTAAACGGCTTTCCTAAGGCTTTTCACGTCAGCTGACCTCTCAAACCGTTGGGATTCATTTTCTCTTGCAATTTCCTACAATTTCCGGATGGCGTATAGTATATGGTATACCTACTGTACTGACTGATGTGCTTGGAAATTATTTTCACGTAAATTTCACTCTTCCATTAACATTTCTAACTTCAGTGTAAATTGAAAAGCTGAATTATATCAATGTTATTTATTTCTTTTATAATTAAGAAAAAATATATGGATGGCGACGGGATCAATGATTAATACCTTCAGAGGCGTGATTTATTGTTAGCCATTTAATTTTAAGATTTAGATTACCTACTTATACGTTAAATTGAATTTATTAGGTTTGCCATTGTTTGTAAAAAAGTATATCTCAATTGATCGGGTCAATTTCAATTATATAGCATCTAACTTGGATTGCAATAGTCAAGTTCAAGCGCGAGATCAACGTCCTAACAGGCGAGTGTCATTACGCAACTCGCAAGGGAAGTCGATGCGCTTGCATGACTCGCGCGCAAGCCTTCGCCCCGCGCCGCCCGCGCACCTCTCGTTCGCAACAAACACTGCCTGACACGCGCACGATCTTGGTAAACTGTAAATCACGAGTGTTACTGACCCACGTTTTTAGTCGGGCGATACAGATTAGCAGTGAATTAAATTCTCCTTTGCGAAAACGACAGAAGGTGATCGAACTGTCAACACATATAATTTCATTGCTTGTTCAACTCGTTCACCGAAACATATGCCATATTAAGAATTTACACGTCGCGACGCATTTCTGATTTAGCGAAAAGGAAAATACCAAACCGGTTTATATTATATCTAGTGAATAGCTAGCCAAATCAAAACTCCCGGCTCCGTGAGCGCGACCTGCGCGACGTCTAAAACGCAAATAGCCTAAGTAGAAAAAGGACATGAAACGATAAAAACGAGACCCTAATACTAAGACACCACACCAGACTGTATCTCATGAACCCGTGATAGCTAGAAAGTGGAAATTTTCACAAATGATGTATTTCTGTTGTCGCTATAACAACAAATACTAATAACAGAATAATAAGTGGGGCTCCCAAGTCCCATACAACAAACATGATTTTTTGGTACGGAACCCTACTTGCGCGAGTCCGACCTGCACTTGGTCGGTTTTTATACCGGTAAAAGAAACTTGCGTCCCGAGTTTTAAAAAAGTGCTATAAAAGAGGACATAGCTATATACATAGCATGTGTACGCAAAGAAAAACCGCAAATCGATGTACAGTCACGAGCAATCATATGTACACACTTTCTATGTCACATTCAATTAATATATAATTATCTCACGGCCGAATACTCAAACGCTTCTTAGCTAAAATCGTAAGTTAAGGTCTCCTTAACTTTAAGGAAGCTGTCAGTTACATAGAGTTTCTGTCAAATCTGACAACTTTTTTTAATTTAAGGTGGCCTTAACTTTAAGATTCGTTAGTATTTGGCCGTCAGTGTGATAATGACGTTATACCTAGGTTATTCAAAACGTAATGTGACAAAGTTCTATGGTTTGTACATATTATTGCTCGTGATTGTACATATCCATCGGTCAGGGGGGTATTATAATCTCTTTAAACTTGCCAGGTTTATGAATTGCTATATTTACATCTCTTTCTCGCTGTATAGCAGATGAAAGAGACGCATTGATAGCCATTGAGAAAACTGGCAGGTTTTAAGAGGTTGTAATACGGGGGCAGATCTACAAAACGAAGCAAAATGCTAAAATATTTATGCAATATTATCGAGAAATAATTATGACATGAACCTGTAAGTTTGCAAAAAATAATATTATTAAAACATTACACCTTAACTAAAGTACAGAGGGGAAAACAAAATAACGTCGACAAGTGTTTTTTCAAATAATTTTATTTATTTGAAACTCAAATTATATAAATTAAGTTTTATAATTATAAAAATACAACCTTTTTTACAAGAGTCCCGGATTTGTCTTCAAAATAACCTCCTTTGACGCGAATACATAGTATAGACAAATGCTTGGCATAATTTTCCTCAACGCTCCGCTGCTTCGAATTGGAAAAATATCATATTCTCCTTTCTAAAGAACAAACCCATAATCACTAAAATGACAGGACAGGTCCTGTCATTTTAGTGATTATGGGTTTGTGGATTTATGTTTAGTGGAAGACCAGAGTCTTCCACTCGTCCTGGGGCTGCTGAAATTATTCCACGTCGTCAAAACGAGAAAACCGTTATGGTTTGGGGTGCAATTTGCGCCACTGCCAAAAGCCCTCGTTTTTTGCAGAAAAAGGTACTTATCAAGATTGTATTTTTATAATTTATTGATTTATGACTTAATTTAAGTTTAAAGTTAATAATTATTTGAAAAATCACTTGTCAACGTTATTTTACATCACCCTGTAAATCATATTATCTATTTAGACAAAATCTATTTAGTGTTACTGATCTTATTTAGATTTTTATACACACACGAAAAATCATCAAATACAGATACTTAGACAAAATCTATTTAATGTTACTAATTTTATTTTGATATTTACTTGTTTTTTATACACACACGGAAAATCGTCAAGTAATATTCTTAGCATCAACGAAAAGCTGCTGAAACAAGTGATACAAAATGTCTAGGATAGATCCCGCGAGCTAGTTGCGCTCATTCTTGTCGACATCACGACATCACCTTGAGGTGCGCGAATGAATCACAGCAGGCCGCGCGCTCACCGGTGTGACGGTAACAGTACAAGAATAGCTTACGCTCTATTTAAGAGTCCTCTTGATTTGTTTGCCAGCGAAATGTGTCATTGTTAACTAATTTAAGTAACAACTATTGCCAGCTGTTACAACATAGCGGTTCACTGGCGGTCATCGATATGTTCACTAATCGCGATAATTTCTGCAACGTTAGCAAAAAGCTAACGTCCCAACCTGAAACAGACTGTAAACTTTATGCGGTCACACACGTAAACGAGCCTCGCGGATTACGATCAATTTGATTCATGGGACCCCGGGAACAGTAAATTTGTGTCTTTGCGGTTTATAGCTCTAGCGAGCCATGAAACTTTTTTTCACTTTTCCTATAATTTGTCTTACTTTCTATATAAGTAATTATTCCTATCTTATTTTCGTAATTAAGTACCTAGAATTATGTCTTAAAATTATTTTTAAGATAAAAAATGCAACTAACTATTAACCCTGTTTACTGAGTTAGCCTTCAAATAACTAAAAGTAATCTTTATCACTTATATTAGATTAGAAATCTTCTATTTTTTCAGTTTCAGACATCTACTTTTATGCTTTTGCGCTATTAGTAAACCCTTGCATGTTACATTTTCTAAGCATCATAAATGGTTAGCCGGCATATTACAAAGGAGGAGACTAATAAAATAATTCATTCGCTAATATTTAAAGGGCCATCCATTTGAAATTGCAAATTGTTGTAATAATGACTAATTTATATGCACAGGTCTCCACTAACCGTTACGGACTTGATAATGAACTGTTTACATTTTTTATTGAGTTGGGTCATGTGATTATTAATTAATATGAGCCGGTTGGCTGACGCTGTCATTCCGATGGCCTGCGACATTATCGCTAGAGAGCTACGTAAACATCAAAATGCAACACGATACCGTTTAGCCAGTTAATTAATTGCCATGACTGCGAACCGGGATCCGAAAGCGGGCGATCGTCGGCCGCCGCGAGCTCGTTATGGAAATAACGAGTGCGACTGCTGCGCAGCCACTCGCTGCACAAGCACAAGTTGCCCGGCTGCCGCTCGCTGCGCCTACTTCGATCTTATTGTTATCCCGGACGTTTTACGACCTTAATTAACCTGCATTTTCTGGGAAGGAGAATAACTACTTTGATATTCATAACATTTATCCATCATTTCTTAAATATTTATAGTTCCAAGCGTTTAAATATTACTTACTCCGTAGAACACAACGCGAGTGAAATGCTGAAATATTACAAAGCGCCCGTATCGTGACCTTGCATAAACCGAGCTTATTACGTGTAACTACACGTGCAGCCTAAGTGACATAAGTTGTGTATTGTGTACAGCATATTAGATCAAGTACGTTTGGCTATTTGTATAGGATAATAATTTTCTAAGTGAAAATTGATCTATGCATTTACTCATAAAGGCAGAATAAAGTTCGTTCGTAATAAATAAGTGACATTGAATTTGGTTCTTGAGATTGAATGTCCTATCCGTGACATGGAAAAGCGCAGTTTCGTTTGGTACATGGGCTTTATTGGGGTCGTGTGATTGAGGTAACCGACGACGAGACGTGTCACTTGATTTAATTAAGAGTCGCTTTACTGCTCGTTCCTCGGAGGTAACGCTTCGCACCGTATACCCAGGTTAATTTGGTACAGAGTCATTTCCAGAGATTTATTTCGGTATTGGACTAGTCTTATACCCTTCTTAGCAAAGTGACAGAGTTTAATGTCCTTTTCAGATATAATAAGACAATCGTTTTAATGTTTATTTTATGCCTGTAATCACCAGGAAAAGAGATACTGTTGTGACCATAGTCTAGCTGGTTTCTTTACTTACTAATGATACGATGTTACCTGAGGCAAATAAGAAAAAAAATGAAAACAGCGTTGAAACGCTTGTTGAATCTCTTAAATCCGTCTGTGATTGCATCGTTTAGCGCAGATAGTCGCGATATTTCACCTCCGTCTAGGAATTCAACAAATGAAGTCCATTTGTTAACTCTGCTACCGACTACCGACCCTCATTTGCACCCTTTTCCTGTTTTATCTTTTGAAGATATTCGGAAACTAAATACATTATAATTATCAAAATATTATTACAAGAATATATCTATTTATTTATTTGTCACACAAAACTGATTTACAGCAAAAACATAAATATGGATTACAACATTATAAAAAGTAAGCAGGTAGGCTGCAACTCCAACAATATGTGTGAACAACATGATTCATCGGACAAGTCAGCAATTAAATTAAATTACATAAAATAAATTAAGTTGAATATTAATTAAATTGAAATGATTATAAGATTAAATTACATTTCAAAATTAAATAAATTAGGTCGGATTAAAAATTAATTAGATTGAATACAATTAAATTCGATTAACTAATTAATATAGAAAGGAACAAAATACAAATTGAAAAACCAATAATAGTCTATCATACCAGCCTACGTAGTGAAGTTCTGAACTTATTGAGCGAGGAAGCGTAGATATCAGGCACATCGTCCAACTGGTTAAGCAGAGTGTTATGTTCGCGACACATTCTGAATATGGGGTTGTGGAATGAGACTTTGGTACCGCAGAATGGAATAGAGAAGGGACGATCATGCCTAGATGATTTCGTCGGTATTCTGAGGTGAATATCCGATAGCAGAGTGGTATGTAGTGATCCGTGTACGATTTTGTGAAGGTAGGTTTGGTCGTGCACCTTACGTCGGCTCTCGAGACTTTAAGTTGAAATAGCGTAATCGTTCCGCGAACGTTGTGAGCTCTCTTTTTTTACCATACCTTAATGTCAGGATCCTGAGAAAACGTCTCTGAATTGACTCTAGCATATCTATGTATTTTTTATATTGTGGTGACCACACTACAGAGGCATACTCGAGCTGGCTCATTATTAGTGTTTTGTAGAGCAGCAGCAGGCTCCTAGGGGATCTAAACTCCTTTGTAACACGAAAGACAAAGCCAGAAAGCTTGCTGCACTTCTTAGATTTTGCCTCGCAGTGATTACTGAAACTTAATTTACGATCGATACTGACTAAACATTTGCAATTGTATCAAACAATGAATAAAGAAAGAAAGTGAGTTTTCTAAAGTTAAAGCTGAAATCGGTGTACTTTTCCATATTTTCCTTAACCTACTCTTTTTACAGGCGAAAATTTCAGACGATAATTAGCAGGATTTTTTGTATATTTTTATATGGCGTCTAATGCGCTACTCGTGTTGGCCGTCATCATGCGTCGCGGGAGGAGTTCGTTATTAATTCACCGCATCTCGACTCTACCAGCTTTTATTCGCTTAGATCTCTTAGATAATGGAAAACCATTTCAGGTGATATGATTCTAGGAGTATTCTAAGTGAAGCACGGTATGCTAAGATGGTCATATTTTTAACGTCTGACGCAAAAATAGGGGTGTTTTATTGGTATTGGTTTAATATTTTAATGTTACTACTCCTCTTAGTAGTTATATTATAAGATAAAACCTGCTTTATCATGGCAACTAGATTTTATCTTTGTTACTTTTTTATTTTATTTTATTTATTTCTACTCTTACATCTATCTTTTGTTAATGTGTCGAATGCCCATTTTGTGCCCGCTCCAGTTCATGTTGGAAACACTACACTTGAAGTTGTTGACCATTACGTAGTATACCTAGGATAGGCAGTCCATTTTTGGAAATCCAACTTCGAGAAAGAGATCTCTCGTCGAATCCAACTCGGATGGGCAGCATTCAGGAAGCTTCGAAAAATCTTCGCGTCCGATTTACATCAGTGTCTCAAGACGAAAGTCTATGACCAGTGTGTGTTGCCAGTGATGACTTACGGCAGTGAAACGTGGTCGCTAACTTTGGGTCTCATATGGAGGCTCAGGGTCACCCAGCGCGCGATGGAGAGAGCCATGCTCGGCGTTTCCCTGCATGATCGAATCAGAAATGAGGAGAACTAGAGTAACCGACTTCGCTGGATGGATCGCTCAGCTGAAGTGGCAGTGGGCTGGACCATAGCCTTCTATAGAAGGCTATGGCTGGACACATAGCGAGAAGAACCGATGGCCGTTTGGGTGAGGCCTATACCCAGCAGTGGGTGTCGTGCGGCTAATATGGTGATATCTTTTGTTTATTTTATTTAAACTTTGACTCACCATAGATAGTCATGTAATAGAAATAGATATTAATTTATTTTTGTCATCACACAACACAATTTATAATATAAATAGGATTTTCTCTAGTGCTTTGAGGTTAGACTAGACCAGCGGTTTCCGAATTCTTTTGGCTACGGAAGAACCCTTTTTGGTTCACCGTTTTTGGGCGGACGGAACCCTATCTCAAGTAAGAAGTCTATACCCAGCAGTGGGTGTCGTGCGGCTAATATGGTGATATCTTTTGTTTATTTTATTTAAACTTTGACTCACCATAGATAGTCATGTAATAGAAATAGATATTAATTTATTTTTGTCATCACACAACACAATTTATAATATAAATAGGATTTTCTCTAGTGCTTTGAGGTTAGACTAGACCAGCGGTTTCCGAATTCTTTTGGCTACGGAAGAACCCTTTTTGGTTCACCGTTTTTGGGCGGACGGAACCCTATCTCGTAAGAAGTAAACTCTGTAACATTGATTTTTTTTACGTGAAATAACACCATACTGAGACTTTTTGGCTTGGTATTCGCTACTCAGTAGAAATATCTTCAATCGACCTCAGGCAACGAAATATAGTTTGAAATATTGTAGGAGGAATGAGAAAATAATATAAAATAATATGGATTTTAGGGCTTAGAAAAACAGTGCCGTAAAATGCATTAAATTAAAAGTATCGTGGACATAATTTATAAGGAGGACGTTGACTGAGAATAATTCAAATAAATTAGCTAAGCAATAAAACTGTCTTCAATCTCAGACAGGAAACGAATGATAGTTTCAAATGTATCGTTGGAATGATAAAATAATATTATATTGGATTTTATTTTGTTGAGACACAGAGCCTAAAGGTATGATTCCGATCTCAGCAGCAAGCAGCGTAGCAGGCAGCAGTGCTGCCGCAGCAGTGCGTTCGAAATTGAACCGTTATGTTATGGAGAGGCGGCTCAATTTGAAGTGAGCGGAGAAATGTCGCGACCGCATACCTCTCAGACAAATCGAGCCTTTCAAACATAACATTACGGTTAAATTTGGAGCGCACTGCTGCTTGCTGCCGAGATCGGAATCATACCTTTAAAAGTTGGTATCATAAGTGGGCATTGTCCTTTCCTACTTTGATAAGATAGTCTAGGTTCTGTGCGTGCCTACTACCTGCCCACAGTTTTCTGTATGAAATATTTCATAATTACTTAAATCCAACAGCCCTAAAAATGACTTCCCTGATGATTACGCGGCGAAGCACAATCCGCAATCACATGTTGACCAAAAAGCATCCACGCGGTGTTGATTGTGACATTGTGTGCCGCCCGCGGGTGGGCACCGCGCCCGCTCGGCCTGTGCGAAGGGCAAAGCGCATCGTGGTCGCCACCACCCGTGCGCCACCCGTATTTGTGATGCAAATTGTTGCGCCCACCGCGCCGCGCCCGCCGTTCGTCGTCGCGCCGCGACTCCCTCTATACCGCGCCTTACCTGACAACCACCGTAATTATCCTGAAAAATATTCATTTGTCCGAACCTAGTACCGCATTATCATAATGCAATACCTTTTGACATTGCACGGACCATTAAGTTTATGCATGTCGCTTCCTCATTAGCACATTTATGACTAACTTTAAAATCTTTTCCTAAACCAATAATGCATTGACGCATCCAAACCGACCGACATACCTTTACACTGTTCACAATACAACCTTTTTTATATAGTGTAAACTATCAAAGGCATTTTTTCTCTTGGGTATACCGTATACCAGTCTCGAACCCCGTTATACGTAATCGTAGAAATTCAATAGCTAACAGAACTAGGTGCAAGAAGTTGTGTGAAGTTTCGTGAGAACTTAGAATCGTCTGATACTTGAGTAAACCTTATCATATTTCAAACGATTTCGCAAAACGAATAAATAAGAACGGAGGCAAGAAGCGTGCGGTGAAACCGAGTCAAAGCGTGGGTATTAGAAACGCTCCGATTACCACGCTCAGGCAAGTCGCTGCCGCCGCCTGCACCTCGCCGCCACCCTTGTATTATCTGCACAGGGCACTATTTCCTTAATAGATTGTTATTTTCCTTACAATTAATGGATCTTGTCATCAAGGTGATGGTTTATTGTTTATACATTCATATCTATCTAGATTCTAATGCGATAAAATGAACACCTATCTAGTGGCATCATTTCAGGATTTTGAAGGTGTGTAAAACCTATGATGAGCAATTAAAAAAAAAACAAATATGTTATTTGCCCGTCATGATTTTCTTGCCTTTAAGTTATTATGATAGAGGTAGAAAACAAAAATGGTGTGGTTATCAAGGAATAAAAGCAACAAATACAATTTGGTGAAAGGAGAGGTGATAAAGGCGCGATGTCGCAGCACGGTCAACGGTACCGCTGGCTGTTGCCGGCTTGACCGCGTTCCAGTAACGGTATCCACTCTGAAGTATTTCTCCGGCGCGTGACACACTTAGTGCGTACGTTCACCTCGACCATCTTGCTGTCTTCGCGATTTTGTTGGTGCCTAAAGTCCCCCTCTCCTCATAGACAGGCAATCTTATTTACCTAATGCTTTTTATGTAGGTTTGCCTGTGAAAATGTAAACTTTCACCGACGATGTTCTGAATTTGTGAGGATCACGTAAGTATACATTTTGTATTGTAATGTGGCACCGAAGAAAAATTATCAATAAACGAAGAATAATTTGCACCTAGTTTAACCAAAAATATTGGTTAGCAAAATTACTCTAACGTTTAACGTCTCAAAGCGTCTTATTAATAATGTTATTCTTCATTTTGAATTCGCAGGAAGTGTTCCTTTTCTTTTTGATTTGAGTATTCCACTAAAATCATAAAAATCTAAACTACAGTGGCAGGCAGGTAAAATATCGTGTAACCACAAAGAAACCGATTCAACGAATTGGAGTTGTGATACCGTTAGAGGTAGAGGTCGTTGTTCTTCACGCTATCTTGTTAAAGTAAGCAGTTTCTTTATAAAAAACACTTGTTTTTGCAATTTATTTAGTTTCCTATTGTAAATGTGGGTACTTATTGTAATTTATGATTATGAAAAAGTCAATGGATCTTAGATAGTTTTAAATTTCCTCTGTTTACAAAATAATACAAAAGAAAATTAAGAAAGCTATTTCGCTATCCCTGTACCACGTCAAGCAAGATAATTACATTGACTTTGCATCTTCTCCTTTCGTTTATTTTCAGAAAATGGACTTTTAGGTTTTAATGACGCTGGCAAATTGTGTTTTTGAGTTACAATTTTATTAATGTCTTCAACCTTTCAACTTTGTTTAAATTACAATATTTTGGCTACGGCGCGCGGCGGTGGCTCGATGTTTTCCTATATAAACAGCTAGTAGTAAATGCCCGGGGGTCGTTTCGTTAAGGGACCCGTTACCGAGAAATTGGAGTGGAGGTGCGACCCAGGTCCTGCCTAACGCGCCACTTCATTACGCGACCTCGTTACCCACACGTCTTGAACCTCTGCCTACGACATACATCGCGAAGGGAAAGTGTACACTGCACCGTACTATAAACCCTTCAGACCCCCAAATAAATGTAACGAATAATATTGTATGGAAAGGGACCGTGTGCCGCTGTTTTTTGGAAATTGCTCGAAATTAAAGAGTATATGAAGGTAAAATTTATTGGCTTTGGAAGAATTATTTCTCTGCGGGCATAAGCCGCCCCGCCACGCCACCGCCCGTTTGTTGCGTGCGTGTTATTACTTTGTTCGCATTGCCCTGTAATATATTCACGTTTGCAGCACTTTCACATCTTGTTTATTTTTATTCTACTTAACGCTTGAAACAATGCATTTTTGGCTTGCTAAATAGGCATTAAATATGATTTCTGTCTCCTATTGCTCCTAAAAGAGGATAAATCATTATTTTTGTACTACTTAAAGGATGAAGTTCTTATCACTACATCACCGTAATGGAACAATTTGTTTGCCACTCAAAATACCTTAGTGAAAAGCAAGTTGTATTACCTATTTTTGTTGTTCGATTCACCAGCTGATGGGTATATGTGTAGAAGCTTTACTTTTATGATTTTGGTTCAGAGTACTTGTAAATCAGTATAATAATATAACACAAGCTAGCAGTCAAACAGGCTTTAGCTTCTATTTAAAATTCTAAAGTTTAAGGTGTTTAAGTATGAAATGCTGTTTTGTATGGATAATTTTAAAGAAGTTGCATTTTACATACTAACATTTTCTTAATTTATTTAACAATCATCATGATCAAAATTTTTATGCACAAATGTTTAAACACGAAGCTATCTAATGCCACATGTGTTATTACAAATAACAACGACTTATCGTTGTAATTTAGCCAATCTTACATTTTTTTTTCATTGTGTCTTTCATAGTGATCATTTCTGCTAACAAAAAAAAGAGTCACCTTTAACTTTAAGGTACTTTTTTATATATGCTGTGGTTAAGGAAAGAAAATCAGAAATATTTTTATTTCTGATAGTTGGCCGTCATGTTTATAATTCGAAATAACAACACGCGACTAAAGCATCTTTAACATCATAGAAGGTGTTAACTAATAAAGCAAATGCACGGACGACAGTTTGTCTAGCGTTCATAAGCTACTGTGTATAGGAAGGACACTTCTTGCAGAAGTTTTCTTCTAATATATTCTGTGCTTCAGGTGAAAACGCGGCTTTAGATATTTAATTTGATTGATTTAGCCCGTACATCTAATGTTACACAGGCATAGGTAATTTATTAGGTGAATTTCTAAAGTGACAACGTAGTGCACAATATCATTTCGTCCCATTTTGTGCCATTTTGTTACAAATGTCTTGGAACACTGCCAATGCAGTGTGTTTGTTTATATAAATTACCTCCACGCATCGCATCAAGCGAAATATTACACATTACATCAAATGATTACGTCTTCTTCTGTACTCGTAATATTGTGAACTGTTTGCCGACGAAAATTGATAGCGTGGTATTGTTAGATTCAAGTAAGAAAAGATCAAAGAAAACTTATAAAACTACTATTGCATTTGTGCAGCTTGTCTTCCTAGATGAACTAGTATCCGTGACTGTTCTGTTCTGTGCTTTGTGTTCGTTCGCCAACAGAATACAGATTAGGCGGTGGAAGCACTGCATGTTGTCTCGGCCTCTTGAATAACATAATTGTGACACGACATTACGACTGTTGATTCAGAACCATTACCATTCTGATCATCTCACTAAATGGCCAACTTGTCCCAAATTGAATCCTAGGATAAGAAGTATTGCAAAACTGCAGAATGAGGTCGTCCTATATTTTTTGCTATCCTGTTTCAATGTTGATTAAATTAACTGTAAATAAACTTTCGCAAATTTCTTACTACACGATTTGACTTAAATAACTAAAAAAGATAGCAGACGTGACGTACCAAACACTACTTTTCTTGTTGTCTATTTCATTTTTAATAGTACGTACGTGCCTACTACTTTATCTATTCTGTGCCTTACTAAGCTGAGGCTGACCAAGTGATCCCTTTATATCTCGTTTTCGTGATGATGTATTATAGCCTTTTTACTATTCTAGAGAATCCTTTTTGACTTGTCTTCAACTGTTTGTGCGCCCGTCGTTGATCCCCTAAATGGCTGTTAGGGATTTAAAAAGGACATGCCGTTTTCTTGTTGGCTCAGCGGACTGCGTGTTTGTTTTGCAAGTCTGTAGCTAATATTTGTGTGACATCGTGGTGAAGTAACCGCAAGGGTGGGTTAGCTATTAGGGTGCGACTACTAGGTGTGGTAGCGGAGCCGTCGTCAGTGCTGTGATGTGGTGTTTTTACGAGTGGGGTGCGACCGGCGCGGCGCGGGCGCGCCTGCTAATTTCGATAAAAGCATCGTCCGGCCACACCCGCCCCACCGCTATCACCGCTGCGACCAATAAATACACATTCATACAACCCTCTCAAACATCAACTCCTCAATCTTTCATTGAACTGCATTATTTTATTTATAATAAATATAGGTAACATATTATTGGGCACGCTGTCTTAAGAGACCTACTAATTACTGCCAGGCAACTCTACTTAATTTTGATTGGGGAAACCTATTGTTATTTTCTACTTTTCCATACTTAACAGCAAAACCTTTTCACTTTGTTGTTTTCCAAAGTCACGAGAAGAGTACAATTTTATAGTCGAGTACGAAAGAGTCACGAGGTTTATTTCTCCGATAGGAAAGTTAGTTATCATAAATGTAGCCTAATTTTAATGAAACGCATGATCATTAATAGCATACAAGGTGTTTCGTTTTGTAAAAGCCTTTATAAAGCTGAATATGATAGATAGGGATCATCAAACTGAACAACTTTTACTATTTTACCAAACACCTTGTATAGTTGATAAAATTGTTTATTTTTTATTACAAAATATATGAAAGTTACTTATAGTGTTTGATTGTCGCTAGATAATCGTAACTTCTAATAATAAAAATAACAAGGTATTTTTGTTTACCTTTAAGTGATGGCGAGACGATGATGCTAATACAAAAACTAAGTCCAAATTATGATAGGGCGTGGGTAAGGTGGGCGTGGCTTCGCTCCGCCCAGCCAAGCCCGCCCTCGCCCTTTGCCACCTTTGGCTGAAAATCTGAAAACTCACTTTCGTGCTCGTAGGTATTCGATCTAGAATTTAATTAGAAGAAGTGGATGTATGGTTAATTTACTAGAAGGAAACTATATGTCCTAGTAATAATAGTTATAACTTCTCACGTTGAATCTTCAAACTATAATTTATAAATTATGTTAACCTATGTGTTTATATAAACCTGCCTTATATCTAAAAATATGTAATGATTGGAATGTTTAAGAATCTTGCGCCTGTAGCACTTTAAGACCACACCAACACGATATGATAGATTTATCGACATTTAACCGTCAAATTAATTATTGACAAATCGCTATATCATCGAGAAGCTCGGTGGCGCAGTGGTTTAGTGCTTGGCCCAGCGATTGCGGAGGTTAAGCAACTTTCGCTAGGGTCGGTCATGGGATGGGTGACCAAAAAAATATTATCTCGAGCTCCTCCGTGCTTCGGAAGGCACGTTAAAAGCCGTTGGTCCCAGCTGGTCGTTAACACCCACCAATCCGCATTGGGCCCGCGTGGTGGATTATGGCCTATCCTTCTTATCCACCCATAAGGAAGGCCTGTGCCCCAGCAGTGGGAACATAAAAAATTATGCTGATGGTCATACTATACGGGCACAGGATATAATATAATAGTACTAACGTCTACGGGGGCTGGTATCGTCTTTAAATATCCCGCTTATTTTGTTTATTTTTCTTACCTGACGCGTAAGTTATTGTAGATTTTTTTTATTTACTTATCTACTAGAAAAGTCATGCAAATTATATTATAAATATTTCACTACATGCATTTTGGCTGAACAATATACCGAATTGCCGATAATGCGTTTTGATCGAGTGAAGTGCCCCCTGAGTTATTCTGGCGACGCTGATTCTATCATTGATGTTATGCGTGAAAGTATTCGTCCTAACAAATTAGAAACAAGACTGTGAAACTAACTATTGATTACTTACCTTTTGAGACTAACTTCATGACGAATTAGGAGCTTGATAGTAAACTGCAGTTTTAGTAAATCTTTAGGTTAATCACGACCGACGGACAGATTAATCTACTTTATTCAATGTGTCGACATTAACTTTTGCTGTGTCAGTAATATAAAAGTAGGTTGGGAATTGCAGTGTCTATGGGGCTTGTTTTCGTATGAAATTTATTACATTTGGCAGTTAATAAAGAAAAAGATGAGCAGCAACCACAGCCCGCGGGGCAGATAAACTCGTTAGAGCAAGATACGCCAGCCACGAGCGGCGGCTAAGCACGCGACAACCCTGGATAACCCCGTAATCTTGTTGTGACTCCCGGCCCCGTCGATTTCGATTCGCCCCAAATTACCTTTTGTACTCGATAGACAATCTAATTCGTTGTTATCTAAAATGTCTTCTTAAAATTTACTGATCGCCAACCTATTTGACAAACAACACTTGAAAGCCCGTAAAGCGCTGGTTTACAAGAAGCACGTAGCGCCTCGTTTCGTCGTAGTCACTAAAAGCTTCTTGTTGACGTAGCGTTCGATTCAAGAGGCACGACTACGTTCTGTCTTCATAATTGATTGCTTTGTCGCGTAATTTGTTTGTCGATGTCGAGCGGAGTGTTGTGATCCTCGCGGGAGTATCGCGGCGCTCGTCTGCCCGTCATTTTCTTCGTAAATAATAAATGCACCATCTGGTGAGGGCGCCGCCCGCCGCCGCCGCCCGCCGCCGCCGCCGCCGCCGCCGCGCCGTGTCCGACCACTATTCACCCGCTCCGTGACTCGGCATCTATACGCCTCCGTTGATGGATTGTACTGCAATTTGCCCGTGCTACATACAACTATTCTGTATGGTTCCACATTATTATTTAGAGCTGACGAGCAATTAAATTCTCCCTTTTTAATAGCTTATGGTTTTCAAAGGTAACATGGATCCCATTACCGATAACTGATTTTCTGTAGCCTGAAAAAGGTTTCAAATGTGTAAATTTCAATAATTTGCTAAATCTTTCTTTACAAACAAAGAGCACAATGAAATGTATTAGCAATCAGGTAAATGATCGGGTCGAACAGAGCTGGAGCGCACGTACCGTCTCACTAATAACCTCGTAATTGGTATCGAAGCTCGCCGCTGCCGGATTACTGAGCGTCTAATTGAATGCGAGACGTTTCCTCCGCCGCATCTTCCAGCTCAGCCACACGGGTGACTTAATTCTGCTGCGGTCAAGTTGCTCTGTTTTGCGCACGTGCAGCGACCGCTCTCGCACACAAGTTCAACATTATTGTACAATTACATAAGCTCGATGAATTAAATTGCCTTTCAGTACAGGTGAGCGCGCCTCGACCCGAGATCAAGCGCGACTAGCGGGCTTCAGATTAATCCAACGCAAAAGTTATGACATTAGATAATCATTTCGTGTCAATTAGCTAATGAAAAATAAAATAGGCCCGGGGAACGAACGCGTGCTGTAATTAAAATTATGATGATGGTTGGCTGGCATCTGTTTTAAGCTTTGCACTCAATATTACGGGGAAATTTTAATTAGGTAAAGTGACAATTTATTGTAAAATTTTAAGGAATAATTAATAGATACTACACAATGAAGAATTCAAATGACCACTAGGTACTTCACATTTATAATTTGAAAATAAAAAGAGTCCACTTTTCTTATACAACTTTAATCCCTTACACTTTTTTGAAAACTATTAGCCTAAACTAAAAAGTTTTCAATAAGGGTTATATCTATTCTGTGATAAGGATCTAAACTTTACACAAATCTTTCTGTTCATATTTTCACCTAATGTATAATATCGTGTACTGCAAGAACTTGCTTGAGTTTCACAATGTAAATGTGCAGACATTACTTTGAAAATTCGCAGAGACTCGTATGTTGGCAAAAATAAACAAAGCGAAGCTAACACATAGGTAATTCAGTTTCTGATGAATCAGTGTTGGTTCGGCGCGCAGGTGTTAGCAATAGACGCGGCGGCACGAACGGCGTTGGTGGGCTGCTTCATGATGTTTACAGATCTCGCGCACTCTGCTCTGGAGCGGCGCCAACTAATTCCAACAGGTAGACTCCGCGCGCAGCTAATGACATCACTCGCCATTACGATAACGCTGATTCACTTCATTCAAAATACTTGAAAATACTGGTCGCTAGTTACGAAAATATTTCAGGCACTATTACGTAAATTGATGCTTGTTCACACTGTCTAAATAAAAAGATTAATGGCTACGTTTAATAATGTTATCATGTTCATATTTATCATTCATTCATCAATTCTATATAGGTAGCACTTACTTACCCCTCCGTATCAGAAGGACAGTTTAGTAAAACGCCACTACCTTTGATGAAATATTATAGGAATCAATGTTTTAGAAACCACTAGATAAGTTGGTGTCGAAAGGAACGAAACGAGAATGCAGTAAGGCACTGCCTTACAGTAAATAAACAATAAAAACAAATTAGTTATGGTTGGTTATAGTGGAGGATGCAGTTAGTTGTCGGTAGCAGCAGATGCGGCAGACAGCGTGCGGGCTTGTTATTAACTTTTTAAACGACTGCGTTAATTAGCGGCCTGCACGAGAAACGCCCCGGGCGCTGCTGCGGCGATCGCCGTTGTAAAAACAATAAACAGTACATTCCCTATTAATTAAACCGATATGTGACTCCTGTTGACATTCTGGCATTAACAGTTTCCATCAATAGGTTCGTTGTACCAAATTTATTGAATAGTTACAATTCATAAATCAAGCGATTAAAATATCGTTTGTTTGTTGCAGCAATTGTTCCGGTCACAACAAGCGGCGGCTGCAGGCGGACAGGCTGCGGCGGCACAGTTACAATTACTACAACAACAACAACAGCAACAGTTTCAAATTCAACAACAGTTGGCCGCCCAACAAGCTTTCACGCAAGCACCATACGTTATAAATGCGGGGCAAGAAGGCGCGCCCTATGTCAGCGCTCTCATAGCAGGTGTGCCACCGTACTATGGTGTGGCGGCGCCTTGGGGCGTGTACCCCGGACTAGTCGCGCAGCCCGCCCAGCAACAGGCACAACAGCCAAGAAGGCCGCTGACTCCCCAACAGGGGGAGCAGCAGGTAAACGGGCAAGGACAATATGTGATACCGTACTATGATCCCGGGTCGCTCGTGATGGGCGGGCGTAACGGCACGCCGCTGCGGCTGGTGTCGCCGGGCGGCGTGCTCGCGCCGCGCCAGTACCAGCCCGCGCACCCCGCCGCCTCTGCCGCGCCGCCCGCCGCCGCGCAGCAGCAGCCGCAACAACCCCAACCTGGTGAGTCTAGACACTAATCAATACAACTCAAACTAACTTCGTCTGCTCATTGTAACCTGCCATTTGCCGTTGAAATCTTTTTTTTATAAAAAAATATTTTAATCAATCCTATTATCAATTACTTCTATTGTTCACGAAATATAACTTACACGTCCGCAATTTGGAGCCGCCTGTAAAATACCTAAATAATGTAACCAGAGGACTATTATTTGTAATGGTCTTTCTTTCAACTATGCGGGGCCACACTAACGGCTTAACGACAACAATTTACGCTTTTTTTTTTATATTTAATGGGTTTGCTCTTGACCCCAGTCTTGCCCAAAAGCAAAGACAGGGTCTACGATGGGGCGAGCTTGCCCAGAAGGTGCTTATTCACTCTGGCCTTGAATAGAGTCAGGTTGTATGCGCTCGGAAACACAGACGCCGGCAGGGAATTCCATTCCATAGCTGTGCGCATTATGAACGATGATGAGTAGCGTTTGGTACGCAGAAAAGGTATATCAACTAAGAACGGGTGGTAACCTGCAGTGCGTCTGGATGTCCGATGGTAGAAAGGAGAAGGTGGAATGAGTTCATGCAGTTCTTGTGATAACCTTAAAGACCGTAAGGAAAATTAGCACAATAATAAATGGGGTTTAACCTTAATGTGGCCCTAGCATAAGGGGTCAGCTTTAAGGGGTAGAGCGACGGGGTTACGGGTCGCATCGCGATAGTTATACCCATCGCAGCATGCAAGTTTCAATGAGCAGTATGAAATCATTTTGCCATATTGAACTAATAAAATAATGTTGCCTTAAAAAGACATCAACGCATGTATTTGTCTTAAATAGTTAAGTTTAAGAATACCGAAAATAGTTTACGTAGCGTTTAGTTTAAAAAAGCGAGGTATCGGTAATAATAAGCATTCAGATATTAATATGTGCCAATAATAAAGTTTTTAAGATTTTTATTTGTTTTTGAAATAAATTGCTAACAAACGTCAGTTACAAAATAATAACCAACTCCAAAACTGACAAGAATTTGTATAAGTACAGTGTGTTTTTTTGAACAGTGATCAAACTTTGTGGTGTGGCTTAGACCATCAATCTAAACAACTTTGTCTATGGGACCAACTTAATCAGAGCAAAAAAATAATCGGCTGTTACATACATTTTGGTCGGGTAGATATTTATGTTTTCTATGGAACAGCTAAAATTTTTTTTTATCTGATTAAGTTGGTCCCATAGACAAAGTTGTTCAGTTTGATGGTCTAAGTCACACCACAAAGTTTGATCACTGTTCAAAAAAACACACTGTATAGACAACAAACTGAAAACGATGATAACATAAATAAGTTATAATAATGTTGACTCACAAACCCGAGATTGACATAATAGCTATCAAGCCCTGAGGTCGCGGCCGCACTGCTGCGGCGATTATGACGTGACGGTGATTTAGTGAAAACAAACATATACAGTGTGAAATCGAAGTCATTAGCAATCTTTTAAACTAAGAATCTAACCGCATTTACAAATGGGGCCTTTCCATGAGGTATTATATCGCGAACAATTTCATACCATACATAAACGACGAACTTACAGGTCATTGCTCTAAATCCTGTGTCTCAAAGCCGGGCTTTAAGCGAGATGTTCTTGGTAGTAGGCGTGTTATTTTATTAGCTTTTTCGTAATATAAAAAAACGTAGCATTCATGTTTTTTATACATCAGTTTTGTTTATGACTTGTGTTTTTTTGTTTAATTCACCTTGAATTTTGATCACATTGATTTAATAAATTTTTGTCCTCGCTAGGTATAGCTATCAATATCGCGGTTAGTATATTTAGTTTAAAAGATTGCTAATGACTTCGATTTCACCCTGTGTAATCGTATGGCATGGCAGTGGCCGCACCACAGTAGTTTTCTGTTGTATGTAACGTCGGAATCACCGCAGTAGCACAGAATAACTAATAGTACAAGTCAGCCCCCTTACTAATAAAGATTGTATATAGCAGATGTACACAATAGTTACTCTCTGTCAAACTATTTGAGTTTGAAATGACATTGAAAAGAAAGTGACAAAACACTGTGTAACTATACATCTGCTATACAATCCTTATTAGTAAGGGAGTAATTGTATAACTTTAAATATTTGACCACAAAATTCGGTTACAGATTTTTTTTTCTGTCATAGTCTCATTCATCAGATGAAAAAAACAAGTGAATACATAGACATAAATTAACAGTACGTAGACTGTTTTCGGTATTTCATAAACTTAAACGGCCTTACCACAAAAAAATTTAAAACAGTGTTTAATTTAGACATTGTTTTAAGGTGATGCCGTCTCTTTCAAACAATATTGTCAAAAAAGTGACAGCATCACACACATTAAAACAGTGTTTAAGTTAAACACTTGTTGAACAGTGTTTTAAAATCTTTTATGGTAAGGCCGAAATTGTTTATAATCTCGAAATACACCACAACGTCGTTTAATCATAAAAAGTGCTAAAACCTCTGGCATGTATTTGTAAGTTTAACGCTCAATTTCTTGCAGAGTTTAAATATCGCTACACTGTATTTAAATTTTCTATATACTTGAAAACCATAGCTTTTGAATATTTGTAAGCTTATATTTATTTGAATTCTCATTACTTTTTGTTTTAGAACTATAATTATGGAATGACAATGACATTATATTACGTTCGTTGCAAAAAGTGGTTTAGGCTTATTTTATAAGCAATGCAAGATTTTTAGAAGTACTATTTTAATCAGTTGCGAAGTACTAACCGCGAATTGGACCGACCGCGACCAATCGCACCTAAACGGTTGACGAGACTTTTTCTGGTATAATATTATTTAACATATTTTTTATATCGATAAAAACATGCTTATAGTCGCGGTTGCTCAATAAAAAATACGACGTTTGGTGATCGAGGGATATCCTTTGGCACGGTGAACCTTCTGAACCCTTAAGGCCAGTATATTCCAAATTATCGAATTTGGCCTATGTTTGATTCAACGGTAAACAATCAAATATTCTTTATTTTGAGCAGATAAAAATATATGTTGAAGTTTCATTAACGATCTTGATTATTTTACGGTTAAAAATACGATATTCGTATCTTCACTCGACTAAAAAAATATGCAAAGACAACGAAAATTTTCATTAATTTTATATTTTTTTGGATAATACTTGAAGTTTATCAATCCCTTATTCACCAAAAATATATAGAGAAAAATAGGTAATGACATCATCATCATCATATCAGCCGCACGACACCCACTACTGGGTATAGGCCTCCCCTAAGGATCTCCACGACGATCGGTCCTGCGCTGCCCGCATCCAGCGGCTTCCCGCGACCTTCACCAGATCGTCGGTCCACCTTGTCGGGGGCCTACCCACGGAGCGCCGTCCGGTGCGTGGTCGCCATTCCAGAATCTTTCCGCCCCAACGGCCATCGGTTCTTCTCGCTATGTGTCCCGCCCATTGCCACTTCAGCTGAGCAATCCTTCGAGCGATGTCGGTTACTTTAGTTCTCTTGCGGATCTCTTCGTTTCTGATTCGATCACGCAGGGAAACGCCGAGCATGGCTCCCGAGAGGTAATGACATATAGAAGAATATTTAACGGTTACTTTTTCAAAAAGTGTCTTTATTTGTGCTCAAAATAACAACAAAAACATTGAAAAAAATGAAAAGTGAGGTTATTTTCATTACTCTTCTCTTCACACGTAAAGAAGAAAAAAAAACATACAATCGAATTGAGAACCTCCTCCTTTTGCTGAAGTCGGTTAAAAAGACGAGAGACAGAGTTTTTGGAATATACTGGCCTTAAATCATTTTGAGAAGGGGAGCCATCTTAAATTTTTGTATAGGAGGGAGTTATTATATTATAATATATATACTGGTGGCCAGATTAGTAGAGTCCCCATTTGTAAAAAAGTCTTCAAATAACGATTCCCGTGGGACCCAGCTCCGTTATACCGACTACCGGTATGTACTTGTTTGGTATGTTTTCCTGAATACGAAAAGTGCGGTAGTCACTTCCTAGGGGTATGGAGGGGGGGGCTTGTGACGTAGTAAAGATGGCGGCCGGCCCATTCTAGTAAACGGTATTTCTAGATAACTACTGAACCGATTTACTTAAATAAGGTGTCGGATGAAAGATAATGTAATGCACATTATTTGATTTTTTACATACGTTCATGTAAATTTAATATCAAATAAAATAATAATAAAAAACCAAAATTTTGAAAAAAAAATATATTTATTTATTTATATAATAGTAAATATCTCGGTATCCGTTAAGATTATGGAAATGTAGGTTATTATAAAACGTATTGTTGCTTTTAACAGCTTTTTAATAAACCTTAAATCAATACAATCTAGTTATAAACATCGAAACTACAGTCGTTATAGTGATGGGAAGGAGTAATAAAACTATCTTTTTTTTGTATGGAAGTAATTTTTTTTTTCAAAACCCATGGTGTTTGGTATCGAATGAAAGGGCTTCTTGAGCTGATTCCAAATATATATGATACTATTACATTTCAATTCCTGGTTTAAAAAAAAAAAACAGAAAAACATTTTCAAAACATATTGAGTTCGGGCTCTTGCAGAAAGAAAACGGTTAATCGTATTCTTATGAAACATACGCCAAATAACCCTTAATATACTCTTATCTAATGTCTTGAAAGCAATTTGGAAAATATTAGCATTGAGTATTTTTTTTATTTTTTTTTATTCCAATTCAATTAGTTAGTATTTTTCAAAACATACTGTTAGTTATTAGGCAAGAACTTTAAAATAATTGGTAATAGGTAACCGCAAACTTTTGTACAGTTGCAGAAGATATTCCACAAGTTTTTATTTAATATTTTTTTTTATTATATTTCATTAATTTTAAATAAATTAATGAAATCTATTGATTAATTTTTAACACGAGCTCGGATCGACAAAAAATAAACTGATTTTGGGGAGGGAGGGTGCAGTATAGGGGTGAAACAGGTGACCTCCCCTCTTCTTCCGCGTTTTCATGTACCAGTGCGATGTATGTCACTGCGATTACCTATTACAGTAGTAATTTTTGAAAAATACTAACTGGTCGAGTTAGAATAAAAAAAACTAAAAAAAAATACTCAATGCTAACATTTTTCGAATTGCTTCCAGGACGTTAGACAAGAGTATATTATGAGTTATTTAGCGTATGTTTCATAAGATTTCGATTAACCGTTTTCTTTCTGCAAGAGCCCAAACTCAGTATGTTTGGAAAATGTTTTTCTGTTTTTTTCTCAAACAAGGAGCTGAAATGTAATAATACTATATATATTTAGAATCAGCTCAAGAAGCCCTTTCATTCGATACCAAACACCATGGGTTTTGAAAAAAAAATTACTTCCATACAAAAAAAAGATAGTTTTATTACTCTTTCCCATCACTATAAGGATCTGAGTTTTCAGTTTCAGGATTTCCATACATTTTTATTCGTATTTCGCGGTATTTTTAAACACCTCCTTATATATCTTAAAATGCTGATCAGATCAGTCGGGTGTGTATAGCGATCTGAATCTCCTCCATTCACTCCCTGGATAGCCATCATCAGATCACAGCTAGGTCAATCCCTGGCGGAGAACCAAGGCTACAAAGTTACCTCGTTTGTATGAAAATCGCCTGGCGTCCTTAACCCGGCGTCATTGTGGCGGAAAAAAGTTACACTAACGTTGAGGTGGGTCATCATGACCCTGGTTACAATTGTTAAAATTTTGCCTAGTATAAAATAATTTTAAATTTTTCAAATTTTATATTAATTATAAATACTGTATTTATAATCAGTAGCAGCAATAAAACACATTGGTAATGAGTGAAATAATCTTTATTTTTCGTTTTTCTTATAGACTATTAATTATACAACAAAACTGTAACTCTTTTCTTAATTTTCTTATATCAACAAAAAACAATATCGTTTCTAACAAATACTTACTTAAATAAAATCTATACTACCTTACCTCTCTATCATTGGAAGATAAGAACGAACGACGAACACTAACATGATCTTCATATAAAATATATATAAAAAGTATATGGCACAAAACAGCAACGTCGCCGTTGAGCTGGGTCATAATTACCCTGTCGCAGGTTCACACACGTGTTGCTCGTTGCGCTGGTGATGGACGAATGAAGTGAGATACGCGAAGGGGAGGGGTGATCTTTAGCTGCAGCTACTGAGACAGACAGTTGTGGGTGGCAATTATTTCTAAGCAGTTTTCCGTATGCAAAACATGCAGGGTCATATTGACCCTGCCTCAATGACGCCGGGTTAATTATCTGGCCACCACTGTATAACACAATCTTTTTTTGTATGGATTTTGTTTTTTTTTTTCAAATCCCATCGTGTGGGATATCCAATGAAAGGGCTTCTAAAGCTGATTCCAAATTATACAATATTACATTGCAGCTACTGGTTTGAAAAAAATCTGAAAATCATTCCAAAAGATTTTTAAACACTGTTTAACTAAACACCTTTTTAAATGTGATGCTGTCACTTTTTTGACAATATTGTTTGACAGAGACAGCATCACATTTAAACATGTGTTTAGTTTAACAGTGTTCAAAAATCTTTTGTTATAACACGGACTAAGTTTGGGCTCTTGCAGGAGGAAAACAACTTAATGAATTCTTATGAAACATACGCCAAATAACTTGTAATATACTCTTATCTAACGTCCTGCAAGCAATTTTGAAAATATTAACATTTTGAAATATTTTGATCCCATTTTTATGTTTAAAGTACCAGAATCTAAAATAAAAAAAACTAAATGTTAGTATTTTAAAAAATGCTTTCAGGATGTAAGATAACGAGTTTATCACGAGTTATTTGGCGTATGTTTCATAAGAATTCATTTAGCTTTTTTCTTCCTGCAAGAGCCCAAACTTAGTATGTTTGGATAATGATTTTCTGATTTTTTTTAAAACCAGTAGCCGCAATTTAATAATATTGCAAATATTTGGAATCAGCTCAAGAAGCCCTTTCATTCGATATCCTACACGATGGGTTTTGAAAAATTAATCCATACAAAAAAAGATGGTGTTATAATTCCCTACCATACAAAAATCCAAGATGGCGCCCCTTCTTAAAATGATCTAAGGGATCAGAAGGTCCACCCTGGCAATGGATATCCCTCGATCACATAACGCCGTATATTGAACTTTTATGTCGTGGGCAAATGCTACTATTATGGATTAATTAACTAACGTCCGCGTATCCCTGTTCTGGTATTTTATAATACGCTAACTTATGTTAATCATATAAAATTTCAATTTTGAAACTGAAATTTTACAAAAGTCTACTAAACCATTTTGGTTGTAAGATTTCTTATCCATAAATTAACAGTATTCAATCAACACCTTATTTCATGCTGTGGTTATATAACATTGATTACTTTTTCTAAGGACTACCTCGTTCTTCGTTCGCTATCGCACGTAACTATATTGAAAAGAGGTACAAATCTATACTAATATTATGAATGTGAGTCTGTCTGTTAACTTTTCACGCCTGAACCACTGAAACAATTTAGAAGAATTAATTGTTACAAGAATATAAATTGGGGCATAGGAAGGAAATGGGTCCATCATTTAGAATCAGAATAAAAAAAATAGCCTTTGGGTTCATTTCCGTAATAATATTTGCAGAAACCAAGGTTTCACAGCACAAGTTAACTTTAATGTTGAAAAGTAAACCAAAACTTTACAACGATATCTTCATTTTAACATTATAATAAGCCTATAAATAATATTCCAAATTATTACTTTGTTGCTAATCCAAGAATGCATTTTCTGCAAATTGTGACTGATATGTAATTTTCTAGTTATTTTTGTTCCTCGTTTTGTAGGTCTGATTGAATTAATTATGATTAGACATAGTGCTTTATTAATTTTACGGAGAATATCGCTATCGTAGTTAGTCACAAAGTGTTTGAAGATAATATAAAAAAATATCTGTATATATTCTGTTATTATAGGATATTGTGTGTGTGTCTATATTTGTCATTTTCATCATAATGTTGTATATAAATATCGCATGAGCCATTTACGTTGTACAATAAAACTATCGATAACGGATGGGATAATGGTTTTTTTATCATACTTTTCTATTATCAACTCTAATTACACTTTATTTTTCAATCGTATTGACATTTATACCTATTTTGATTTTACTGACTAAGAAGATTGAGTATTATTTTCATCGACCCGCAAACCTTTTAAATTACACAAGTTTGATGGAGAAAATCGTGAGTTGGGGTCAAAGGATATTGCCTATTTTTATATGGAAGTTGGACCAAGTGCTGCCTAGAATGCTGACATAGTGCATTTTGTTCCTCAGATCATCACTAATCTGTAATCCAAAGCGCATAAAATAAAAATCTAACCCAGGAGTCCAAAGAAAAACAGACTTTTGGTTTGATTTTTTTATTGGAAAAAATAACTTAATAGCAACAAATGTGTAATGAAAACAAATGACAACAGCCGGGGCCGGGGCTGACGCTTTAACGTGCGCTCCGAAGCACGGAAGCGCTCAGTTGTAATTGTAATGCCACTTAACGGTCACCCATCCGACACCTGGTCGGACCGAGCGTTATCAGACTTTTGTTTTGAATATTACCGTACCACAACATCAAAAATACAATTAACGTAATTGAACGCACAATAACTGTTTAATAGTTGATTATGTACATTTGTTGCTATTAAGTTCATTTTTCCAATAAAAATATTCAAAACAAAAGTCTGGTTTTCTATGGACTCCTGGGTTAGATTTTTATGCGCTTTGGATCACAGATTAGTGTTGGTCTGAGGAACAAAATGCACCATGTGAGCATTCTAGGCAGCATACTTGGTCCAAACCTAGGCAATGTCCTTTGTCAAAATTTTGATTAGATTTCCGCATGCGAAGTCGGTTTACGTTATGTAGCACTAAGTCGGTTTTCAGTTAGGTGATAAACTACCTCATATTAGTTTCAGGTACACCTCAGAAATTAGAATGAATTTTATACACAACACATAATTGAATGTTTGTGTTCAGCAAAAACCATCAGTTATTTTATTGTCTTTTGACCTCGTTCGTATCGATAGTTTTAAGTTCATAAAATATGCTATTCCGATGCATAATTTCAATCTAAATATATAACGATTTGCGCAGCTATAATGTTCCTATCTGTGTAGTGTAATATATTTATAGTATTTTAACGTACTTCTTAATTTTGTACATAGACGTTAATTACGAATCAAAACGAAGGGGTCTTGTACAGAAGGTAGGGAGTACGTGAGGGGATTGCGAGTGTGGATCTCGGTCTCGGGCGTGCAGTGTGCATAGAGCGGAGTGTGGAGCGGGGAGGTATGTTGTGTTACAGGCGCGGGCGGCGCGCGGCGCGACTCGCTGGAGTTCGGCGGCGGCGGGCCGGCGGCGGCGCTCCAGGAGTACGCGCGCAAGTGGGGCCCCTCGCCGCTGTCGCCGCCGCTCGGCGCCGCGCTCGGGCCCGTCGGCTTGCGGCCCGTCTCCGCCGCGCCCGGCGCTGAAACTGCCAAGTACAGGTGCATCATCAAGCACTCGACACTAGTGTCCATCTATACCACACTACAGACCACATCCACGGCCGACTACAACATTCGTACATTCTAATAACTAAATAATAGAATGGGTTAATTTTATGCTGCACTATAAAAGCTTAATTTTTCTGACAAAAACGGGTGATGAGACTAAGTGATGTGATTAATTTCTGAACTCCAAACAGCTCTTTAAATAAAAATTAGAATTGGCTTTCAAATATTATTTAATGTACGAATGATGTAGTCTGTTCATATAATACTCGACCATTAATTGTACATTGTAAATATCTAGTAAATTATTATAAATATAGGTACTTAATGATTTCCAATTAATAATGTACAGTTATTAAATTTTAGATTTTTTGCATTTCACAATGCTATTTTTATATTGAGATAAATAAATACTAGAAAAAAACGTAGCACATCCCACCTGAAGGTGCTACGGATGAAGCGATTTTTTCTAGTATGTATTTATCTTAATAATAATGTACAGATACTTTAGCATGCTCATTTTATTCGTTCATCGCTCAATTTTAACGAAAACTCAAATCATATATTAAGAACTTTTACTATGGATGTTTCAGGGCTGTAAGCAGTTTAGCCCAAGGGCTTACCAGCAATGGAATGTTCGGCTCTTCATCCTCATTACTCAGCAAACTAAGCGGAGTGGGCACTATCTCAGGTGAGACACGCACTTCATTATGTACTTATTCATAATTAATTATATGTCATCCATCACTTACGCAACCTTTAATTTCTAGTCTGTAATAAATTATTATGTATGTTTTGTAATATAAAATACTAATAAAACTTGGATGCTTGCCTTGTGAATTAATGTCTTGTCAATTGTGTAAATAAATACACATTTATAACAGTCTCGTACATTCAGCGTCTAAAGATCAGATCATTCAAATCTATCAAAATAATCTGAACATTTGACAAAAATCAACAAATATCTCAAAACGTAAAGGTTAAACTGTAGATCTTGCTTATAATAAGAAGATATTTACCATCTCTATTCAAAAGATTTGTATGACGAGCAGATACAGAGAAGTGTATGTATCACTTTGCTAAATAGTTGATAATATTTTTTCCAAAGACTGCTTTAGATTCAAGGATCAGTGTTGATTACACTGTCTCAGGTTTCGAAGATAATAAAATGTAACTTCACACTATTGGATTCTACACAGATATTTTTTGTATGATAGAATTGGTGGGCGGCGGTGTGAGCGGAGTGGGCGGGGTAAGCGTGGGCGGCGTGGGCGTGCTGGTGGGCGACAAGCCGGCCGCCGGCCGCTCGCGCCTGCTCGAGGACTTCCGCAACAACCGATTCCCCAACCTGCAGCTGCGAGACCTCGCCAACCACATTGTCGAGTTCTCACAAGATCAACATGGCTCTAGGTAAATAACTTCCATGCCTTGGCCGCTTACAGCAGGTATATACGTCCTATTTCGCATTACGCAACTTTTGAGGGGTCTTAATGCAAAATTCTAAAAATGATTAAAATGGGCCCACCCTTTTAATACAGTATCAGTCATACAACATTGACAAACATCTCCAATTAATAAACCTTAATGTTTTCGAATTTAAGTTTAAAATTGATTGATAAAATTTGACATGTTGTGGTAGCCCAAAGTACCGTTGACTGTATATTACATTAACAAGGATATTTTATATCTTATTCTTCTACGGATTCTTGATTACGATTTATTTTCATTATATTACAAAATAAATTGCGGATAAATATTGGTGAGTAGGATTGCCAGTGCCAGAACTCTAAAAACAAGACGCGACCTTTGCCCTCGCTAGTGAGCATTGTTCTCTGCCCTTATAATCTAATTAAACGTATAAGGCGTAATTTTTCAAATATAAGAAACTAGTGTATATTGCAAAATTTTCGTTTGTCCTGAATATATTGATCTTCATCATCACATTTTGATTCATTTATTCGTTCTTCACAGGTTTATTCAACAAAAATTAGAAAGGGCAACAATACAGGAGAAACAGATGGTATTCAATGAAATAATTGGAGCCGCATATAGCCTAATGACTGATGTATTTGGAAATTATGTGATACAAAAATTCTTCGAATTCGGCACCACAGAACAGAAAACAACGTTAGCACAAAAGGTCAGTTACTTACCAGTGATCATTTATTATATAAATTATCAATTCTTTTATAAAAAAAAAATATCTTTATGTCATCACCTGTTTTCGACCGGTTTAAACTTTGCACGTCACGCACATAGTACATTTTAATGATACGATCAATAGTTGTTTGACTTGAATTCTTTAAACATCTTATTCGTGTTTATTACGATACGATACGAGTGATACGACTCCACTTGTGCGTAAAACATCAGTACATATTTTTTTGTCCATAGTTTGATTTTGAAAACTCCAATTTTATAATTACTCTAAACTAAATATTATATACCATGTAGAATACTAAGAACTGAAAGTAAAACCTCAATTATTTATGTAACTGTGTGTTAATTAGAACTGGCTGGTTGGTTTACTTGTTTGTGATGTATTATGATATGAATCTGGGGGTTCACTTCCGAGTCCCGACGGGATCGAGATCGATATTGTTAGCAGAACATTGTCAGTAAAACACGATAACATAAACATAGTGCAGTAGACCCGCTTCAGTCGAATGATTCTTTTGTGATATTTAATAATAGGCTTAAAACTTTAAAGTATGTACTTACCTACATACATACAGCGTGAAATCGAAGTCATTGGCCATCTTTTAAACTAAGAATCTAACCGCGACATTGATAACTGTTGCTCGGAAAATCGACTCGTGGGCGCATTTACACCGGTCTATTTTCCGGGCGACTTGCTAGTCAACTAGGGCTTTTTATCGACAATCGCTTGTCAAAATCGAATTATCATTGAAATTAGGTTTTCGATTCGATTTTACAAGCTATTTTCGATACTTTTCAAATTAATTCGCTTTGCAAGTCGTCCGAAAAAATCGACCTGCGTAAATGCCCCCCGTGTCGATTTTCCGGGCTATAGTTATCAATATTTCGGTTTAAAGGATTGCCAATGACTTCGATTTTACCTTGTATAAAGTAAGACAATAGGGATGTTGACTAATGAATAAAATAACGAAATATTAATAAAAATCGTAAACATATTAAACTTTTAGAGTAGCTTGTATACCTCTTGGTTTTATATATTGCATATTATTTGTTTTATGACCCTTCAAAGTTGGGTGGACAAGTCCATTTAAAAAGTATAAAATTTATTAAAATAAATAATACCTTTAATTAGTCCGTAAAATGTATAGCAAATTTGTCTAAGAAACTATTTTGATAAACACAATATTTAATATAGCTGCCGAACAAATTTCTTACGCGTTGCATACAAACTAGCACGGCGTTACGTCATAACGTGCAAGCCATTAGTATGGAGCGTTTTTGATCGAGTCCATTTGTGTGCATTTCACACTGTGATATCTCGGGCAGTTTTCATGCTAGCGAATTAATTCTTTTACCAATGTTTCTTTTTTTGAGAGGTAATTTATGTAACATAAAATAAAAAAAATAGTCAACATCCCTATTATTTTATTGTGACCAATACCGTATGAAACCAACCGTGAATTCACGCGGACCGCGTGAATAGGGATGATGACAACTTTTTTTATTTTATGTTACATAAATTACCTCTCAAAAAAAGAAACTTTGGTAAACGAATTAATTCGCTAGCATGAAAACTGCCCGAGATATCACAGTGTGAAATGCACACAAATGGACTCGCACAAAAACGCTACAAATTTCCTACGCGTTGCATCAAACTAGCAAGGCGTGACGTCATCATTTAGTAGCCGTTAGTATGGACTAACGGCTACTAAATGATGACGTCACGCCTTGCTAGTTTGACGCAACGCGTAGGAAATTTGTTCGGCAGCTATATTAAATATTGTGTTTATCAAAATAGTTTCTTAGACAAATTTGCTGTACATTTTACGGACTAATTAAAGGTATAATTTATTTTTATAAATTTTATACTTTTTAAATGGACTTGTCCACCCAACTTTGAAGGGTCATAAAATAAATAATATGCAATATATAAAACCAAGAGGTATACAAGCTACTCTAAAAGTTTAATATGTTTAGGTTTTTTATTAGTATTTCGTTATTTTATTCATTAGTCATCATCCCTATTGGACTAATCGCTCGTAAAGAGATAGATAATAGATGTGATCGTGTGTGTGTTGCGCAGGTCCGCGGGCACGTGCTGGCGCTGGCGCTGCAGATGTACGGGTGCCGCGTGATCCAGAAGGCGCTGGAGTCCATCCCCGCCGAGCAGCAGCAGGAGGTGGTGCGCGAGCTCGACGGCCACGTGCTTAAGTGCGTCAAGGACCAGAACGGGAACCACGTGGTCAGTACTACCACACAATACATAAAAGTACAGCACGCGCAACATAACTTGAACCAAACCATAGCCTATGCAGTTTGCGCAGTAGCAATTTTCAATACAAAAATTGTAGTGCACAGGTCACGGGTACTAAATATTGGATCTAATTATGTTGCGCGAGCTGTACTAGCGTACACAAGTTGCACTCCGCAAAATCGTTTAAATAAATTTTGACTCTTGCTCCGACACAATAAAGTGAAATTCAGGTCGCATAGCGATCCTTTCGCTCCAAAACATTCACTTAGTAATTGCCTTTCTTTCTATCGCGTAGGTCTTATCTTTTGTGACCTTCGATCAAGAATATCCTAGATAACGCTTCACGAACTAAAACAGTACGCAAAATGGCACCTTTAATAGCGTCCCACTTACAAACTTGGCGCTTATTTTGTACAAAAACACATCTTTAATCACTTACTTTGTGCAAAATAAGCATTAAGTTTGTAAGTGGGACGCTGTTAAAGGTGCCATTTTTGAGACTAACCGGAAATGTAGGATATGCTTGATCGAAGTTTGTGACGTATAAAATTTGTCCTCTCAAAGGACGCCGAGCGCATGATACTCGCGCGCGGAGTGACAGAGCCCTGGTACTACACTTAACAGAGTCTATTCACACTAGCCCCGCTAGCATGACCATCGAAACACGATATACAATGTGTTACAAAATAACCCCGAATGCCGAATATGGTCCATAGGGATCATCACACTGAACAACTTACTATGCTATGGGACCAACTCTGAAATCGCGGGGGCATACATTTTGATATTTTCGTTATTATATTTTGTATGAAACAGCTGGTTTTTTTCGCGATTTTAGAGTTGGTCCTTATAGGACCAACTCTAAAATTACTATAGCAAAAATTGTCTAGTCAGTTTGATGGTCCCCATCTACCATATTCGAGCATTAGGGGACATTTTGTAACACGTATATCGCGTGATAATTATAGCATAGCGTTTTATCGACGCTCAACTTTCAAAATCCATTGTCTTTTGACAGTCTATAATATATAGACACTAGAAAGATTGGCACTATCATATATATATTTTTTATAGTGTCTCAGTAGCTCAGTTGGTAAGAGCATTGGACTGGGTTTCCAAAGGATCGCTATATCATATCGCGTTTCGCTGGTTTTACATGCTAAGGGCAGGGTCAATTCACGAAGTCACGGGTCTACCCCCGAAGGGGCTAAAAGGGGGATGAAGTTGTGTATTGAAGAAAATCCTTTATTTTCGAAGTAAAAATCGCTAAATTTATAATTTAGGCATGGATGGAAATCTAACGCAACGTATATTGTTATTGTTAGTATTTCAACCCCTATGGGGATGAAATGGGGGTGAAAAGGGGTAAAAAAAAACCAAAAATAGATATGGATATAATACATTTATTTTGAAGTTTAACACGGTGGACATGATTTAACCCCTAAAGGGGTGAAAATGGGGTTCAAATTATGTATGGAAAACGAATATAAAATAGACATTGCAACTTTAAAATTCGTAGGAGCATGTCTAAAAATAAATAGGCAAACACTTACGGCCTTACAACAAAACACTGTTTAACAAGTGTTTAACTAAAACACTGTTTAAATGTGATACTGACACTTTTTTGACAATATTGTTTGAAAGAGACGGCATCACATTTAAACAGTGTTTTAAAATCTTTTGTGGTAAGGCCGATATTTTGTTACATATATAGCCGATATTATGTAAACATGAAAATCGATGTGGATGTCGTTCTTGAAGTTTCATGGGACGGTGATTGCGAAAATGACATTTATTTTGAAGTCCAACACGGTGGACATGATTGGACCTGGACATGCACATCCAGGGGACGGGGACAGGGACGGGAGCTGGTGCGAGAGCGGTAACGGGAACGGGAAGCCTTGTGCGAGGTCCGCCACACGCACGCTGCAAATTTCTCAAGTAGCGCGCTTGGTGGGGACGTGCCTAATCGCGTAAAAATGGCTGGTCGGATCCTGGTTGAAGGTTTCCTAAGGATTTTCTCTAATATCCACGCGGACGAAGTCGCGGGCATCAGCTAGTTGTTTATAATAATGTTGCTAAATATTGGGTACTAAAATATTATATTATAATTTAATATTTAATCATGGAGTGACGCGAGTTACAGTGGTTTGAACCACCACACCTCATCGCACTCACAAAAACTGGTAGTGGAGTTATATGTTTTTTTTTCTATCAATACCTATTACTTTAGAGGCCACAACAAGATTTTTGTTTAATATTTATAGTATCGATCGTCGTCAATGAAATATTGCAATTTAATTCGTATATTGGATTGGAAAGGTCAATGAAATCTTTATCTTTTCTATTAATATTATAATTCGAAAGTAGGTTTGTATCTCTATTAGTAACTACTCAACTAGTCATCAAAAAAAATTGCATACACATGGTCAGAAGCCGTACCGGCTAACGCATCGAACTTCGGGTCCCCGTCGTCTGCCGGGCTTCAAATTAAAACAGTTAAATTAAGCCCCAATCAAGCCAAAATGACGAATCCCAATTCATGATGTTACACGGACATCGATATCTTCCAAATAACTTCGGCAAATAGTACAATACGAAATTTCTAACTTCGATTTATCTGTTTTAAGGGTCCATTATAGGAAAACATTGTGTGCGGAGGTCATATTTTTTTTAATATAGAAAACGTAAAGTTGTTGCCACAAAAAACATACTGCGAGAAGCTAAAGAGATTCTCTAGTAGCTACAAGTATTAAATTGCGTATAAACCTCACCGATGATTGTAAAAAATTCAGAATATCATCAAAAGCGCTTGCGTAGGTTCATATTTTTGGCGTAAATTATAACGGAAACGTATTGAATTCTACATAAAAATACACTTAACATACTGTGAAGTAGCTCCAATAACTTTAAGTCATGAAAGAAAATTTTGCTAAAGATAATGATTAAAAACAACGAATAACACCGAAAAAGTGCAGAAGTGAGGTTATTTTCCATACTCTTTACACGTAAAGAATAAGACAGACATATGTTTCCGCATAACCAAACCAAGCCTTAGTTGAAGCTTGGTAGACCCGCCGAAGCTCGAAAATTCAGCCGGTAGGGCCTCTCCCTGGGCAGGGCTACATAAAGGATATAGGGTACTAATCATACAGAAAAAGTATTGTTTTCGAGGGATAGAAAAATAACTGTCCACGCAGACGAAGTCGCAAGTGAACGGTAGTACATTATAATACTAATAATTGAACTTTTTGTTTTTAACCAACAGGTGCAGAAATGCATAGAGTGCGTGGAGCCGACAGCGCTACAGTTCATAATCAACGCGTTCGCGGGCCAAGTGTACGCGCTGTCCACGCATCCGTACGGGTGCCGCGTCATACAGCGCATCCTCGAGCACTGCACGCCCGAGCAGACCGCGCCCGTGCTCGGCGAGCTGCACGCGCACACCGACCAACTCATACAGGTGACTAGACTACACACTGCACGCCCGACCATACTTTGCTCATACACATCTGACAGTTCCAAATGTCTATTTACTGACTCGAATTAAAAATTCTACATTACAAGTGGCTACTTCTGTCGATATGTTCCGTCGACTATTTCCTTTGCAGTTCAAAATAGAAATATTGTTCGCTTTTCATCATCGTCAGCTATCTTTTATGTCTATGACGAGAGCAAGATCCCCGTGGGGCCAATGCGGAGGTGGGTGTTAATGATAGCAAATCTATCCGGAACTGACGACTTACCACGCCTTTCGAAGCAAAGAGTCTCGAGATAGCAAATTTTTGGTCACTCATCCCACGACCGATCCTAGCGAACGTCGTTAACAGCCGCAATCACGGGGTGAGAGTGCTAACTCACTACGCCGTCGAACGCTTCCCATAATTTCTCTGTGGCCACATACAGACGGAATGTGATTCGGAATTTCGAAACGGAATGTCGATAAATAATGTATTAAAAGATCCGAACGAAAAAATATTTTTTGTGGTAGGTCCATGGATTTGTATGGATTTCCTGCTTCCGGAATCAGTTCGATTCGGAATTCCGTATGTAGTGTGTAGCCAATTTCGATCAAGAATATCCTCGATAACGCTTCACGAACTAAAACAGCACGCAAAAATGGCACCTCGAAATAGCGTCTCACTTACAAACTTGGCCCTTATTTTGCACATATTTCTATCTTACCTAATTTTGTACAAACTCACATATCTTTTATCACTTACTTTGTGCAAAATATGCGCCCAGTTTGTAAGTGGGATTTTGAGTGGGTTTTGTAATTTTAAGTGCCATTTTTAAGACTGACTGGACATCTAGGGTATTCTAGATCGAAGGTAGCCAAGCTTAAATATAACGCAGTACATTAATGTCGGTACGCATGTCGCTCGTAGGACCAGTACGGCAACTACGTGGTGCAGCACGTGCTGGAGCACGGCGCGGCGGAGGACCGCGCGCGGCTGGTGGCGGGCGTGCGCGGCAAGGTGCTGCAGCTGTCGCAGCACAAGTTCGCCTCCAACGTGGTGGAGAAGTGCGTCACGCACGCCACGCGCAACGAGCGCGCGCTGCTCATCGACGAGCTCTGCGGCTTCAACGACAAGTCAGTACGCCACGAGGCGCCTAGCCGCCTGCCCTCCTGCCCGTCTATCGGCTCAAACAATCCAGTTAAATGTTAACTGTAATTTGACAGATGTATGTGATACATTGCCACTTTCGTTTTGACACAAATAAAAACTTACTAAAGAAAAGTGACGATGTATCACATCCATCTTTACAGTTTACAGTGTAAACTGTAATTAACTTAATAAACTTTACATTGACTTCATTGTTTTTAGCCGATAGCCCCACACTGGCTATTACACAACCGCTTAAAACTTGCCAGTTTTCTGAATAGGCCTCTTTTGAATTTCCTCATTTGAAATCAATGTACCTCTTTTATTTGCTAACAGCGAAAAAGAGATGTAACTATACAGCAATTCATAAACCTGGCAAGTTTTAAGAGGTTTGTAATACCCCCCCAGAACCAGATCACCACACTACACCGATGTAACATTCCTGTAAAATTGAGCATCATAACTACTGTGAAAAAATATTGATGACGACTCATTAAGCTCCTGCATTTCCATTGTAAAAGTATGAAATAAATAACGTTTACCGTTAATACATTTCAAATCATCGTATCGTCGTATTCAGATTGCCAAAATTAAATATCAGACTGTCGATTTTATAAAATGAGAATACTGAACATCTAACACAAATTAACGCTATTTATAAATACAAATAAGTTCGCCCGTCGGTCTGTAAAATTGAGCGTAGTCGTGCATTTTTCAGTGCCCTCCACGTGATGATGAAGGACCAGTACGCCAACTACGTGGTGCAGAAGATGATCGACGTGGCGGAGCCCACGCAGCGCAAGGTGCTCATGCACAAGATCCGGCCGCACGTCGGCTCGCTGCGCAAGTACACGTACGGCAAGCACATCATCGCCAAGCTGGAGAAGTTCTTCATGAAGGCGCCCGAGCTGGGCCCCATCGGCCCGCCGCCGCCCGGCGCGCCGCTGTAGGCGCCCCGCCCCCGCCCCCCGCCCGACGCGACGGCGAGGGCATCCCCCCGCCTATTATACATTTTGTGAATATTTGCGATTGTACATTTGTAACTATAGAGCTCGTCGCCGAGTCCCCGAGCGCCTGTACATACCTAGCGGCAGACTGATGTACAGAACGATACGATATACTGTATACTGTAACGATAGTTGTACAGCGTCGACGCCGACTGCGGTGCTCGGCCGTCGCGTCACCGCGGCGTAGCGTTTATTGCGTTTCTAGCTAGTAAGTGTTCTAGTATTATTCGTTGTTCGTATGAATCTATGTATAAATATTTGAACGTCTCTCATTCTCGTGTAATTTATGAATCGATGGAATGCGAGCGGTCTGAAGGACGCGTGCGATTCCGTAATTTAGCTCGTTGTAGATTTACTATTAGCTGGGCTAGGGGACCTTGAATCTTCAAAAGTGATGAAGAAATGCCGCAGGCAGTTCTAGACAATCGGCACTATAGTCGTGATAATATTATTATTTTGTTACTATTCTTCAAGTCAAGCTCTCGTTTAAGTTATAAAACCGGCTTTAAAATCGTACATAGTTTATCGAATATTTAGTGCCGGAGTGTATAGTACGTCGATTATAATTTTGTGAAAATGATATTTTTGTATATTTTTATGTAATTAAGTTATTTAGTTAATAACTCCGACGGAGTTCGGAGCGAGCGCTTCTCGAGTGGGCGATGCTTATGTTGTAGCGTAGGTTATAGTGATGATTGTAAAGTCCTGTACTGATAGTTGTAGTCCCGAGGTCTACCTTGCCGGTTGCACGTCACAAGCGTAGCTGCTCCTCATTCCCCCTGTGTAATTAATTTTTATAGGAAGCGTAGTTTCCTACGACACCTCAAATTTTTTACGTCTAGATGTAATTGAAAATAAAATTATTGTATATGGCTGTACAAAAACGTTAACAAAATGATTTGTAAAACCTGTATGTGATGGAATAAGGCGAGGCGTCAAGGGCGGCGCGCGCGCGCCGCTCCGGCCGCCCCGTCTTGTAGGTTGTACTAGATAACATTTATATGATGATCCATCTATTTAGACATTAATTATAATAAAGCATTTCTGTAATAATATTACAAAGCATCTGTCGTTTCATTCTATTTATCAGCCACCTTTCCCTCGATTTGTGTACATACCGGTTTATATCTTTTCGTAGGGACCACGAAGAAAAAACCTCCGTGGTCCCTTCCAGGGATTACGAGAAGGGGGTATATTCTTTCGTTTATCATAATATTATTTGTAATAATTTCATTTTGCTATCTACTTCTAGCAGTGACTACGAGGGAATGTAACGATACCGTCTAAAAATACTAGACTGTGGGGTGTCCTACATCATGTGCCGGACTACAGCTGGGCCACAAAAAAAAAGTTGGAAATCTGATTTTTGACTATGCCATGATGAAGTCGGAATTTGTCGCCAAAAACCAGAATTTGTCGGCCTTGAGTTTAGGAGATACATGTGGCCCAGCCATAGAGACGTCTCTACACAGATCTCGAAAACGGAAGGTCGTAGCGAACATCTGATTACTCGTATGTGAAGCCGGTAATATGTCGCCAAAAACCAAAGCTTGTCGGTCTTCCGTTTTCGAGATCTGTGTGATGTGCCGGACTACAGCTGGGCCACAAAAAAAAAGTTGGAAATCTGACTTTTTGACTATGCCATGATGAAGTCGATAATTTGTCGGAATTTGTCGCCAAAAACCAGAATTTGAAATCTAAAATTTAGACCCTTTTCAGGATCTGCGGTCAGGACATGCGGATTCGGGGTGACAAGTAAAAAAACTTAAAATCGGTGTGTCCTACATCTTGGCATGGACCACTTTGAAAACCGCAATTCTGACTATATGGAAAATTTCTCCCCAATTAGTCCCAACTAGTCCTACTTTTTCGGAATTAGTCCCAAAAAGGACTGAAAGATATAAGCGATTTAAATGGTCCATGCCAAAGCAAACCTTCATTTTGGCAGGGACAGGCTATATCTAGCGAACCTAAACACCTAGCCAGGATCTGATTATTCAAAAAAAATCTCCCTTTTTTATGGATCCCGCAATGCCAAGAATCAAAACGAAATGAAGCGCCGTTCAAAAAATATAAAGGAATGATTTGGTCCCTGCCAAAATCAACCTACATCTTGGCGAGGACTTTTGAACCAGGTCACCTAGAGAAAATCTAATTATTGGAAACGATTCGTGTAAATTAGTCCCAATTAGTCCCAAAGCCACAAAATTAGTCCCCCTTTAGTTTAGGAGAAATTCCGTTTTTATATATAAGTACAGTCATGTACAAAAGCGTACAGTAAAAAATAATTACATAAAACTATCCCGTTCCGTAATGCGCAGTGTTCCGATTGTAAAACATTAAGCACGAACTTTCGTAGATTGAGGAATGCACAAACAGTATACCTACGAACAAACAATGACACGACACGATTGTCAACAGTGTTGCCAGAACGTACCAAAAAGTACAGTTGTCAGCACTATAGTGCTGACAACACTGTCGTGCAGCTTGTGAATCGTGTCGTGTCGTTGTTCGTGGAAAAACGCTCTAAAGCCGCGTTTAAATAGACACAAAAACATGTAGGTTTATAGCGTAGGTTTATAAGCGTAAAGGCATCTTTAGAATAATTATTGTAAAAAAAAAAAAAAATGTTGGAAAACATGTTTTCAATTCAATGTTTCCGAAATATCTATCTGTGTCATCCATTTGAAGCAAAATGGACGAGACAGGTACCTAAATGTTGCGAAACATGTTGTCTAAATGGCTCTTAACCAAGCCATACCACACCCAAAAAATAGTTCGTTTTTGTCATACATTACATGCTGTGTTGCCGTTCTAGCGACATAGTAGCTGGATTAGCGGATTTTTTTAATATTTTTGTAATTTAGTCGCTAAAAAGTATAACTTACCTAATATATTTTAATATTTTTAAGCAAAGTTGTGAAAAATGAAATCCTATTACGTATTTTCGTAGGTACAAAAAAAAAGTTGGCCGCCATCTTGGATTTTTATATTTTTAAAATTGCATTGCTGTATCTTGTCAAAATAGTAGCAAAAACCGAGTTTCATCGAAATCGGCCTACAAACAAAAAAGTTGGCTGCCATCTTGGATTTTTTATATTTTTAACATTGCATTGCTGTATTCTTGTCAAAATAGTAGCAAAAACCGAGTTTCATCGAAATCAGCCTACAAACAAAAAAGTTGGCCGCCATCTTGTATTTTTTTATTTTTTTTAACATTGAATTGTTATTTTCTTGTCAAACTAGAAAAAAAAAACACCTGTTCCATACATAAGTACAATGCGTAGGTAGGTACTCCATCGAAATGTATGAAACAGCTGTTTTTTTTTCGATTTCAAGGTTGGTCCTATAATGAAAGTTGTACAGTTTGATGGTGTGATCAGCCCCAAGAGAGGTTTTAAATTAATTACAAATAACACTGTATAGGTACAAAGTTTCAAGTGATCCCATTGAAGGAAGAAAATCACTCTCTACTCCAAATATGAATAGTTTCGAAAGAAAAGCAATATAACTTTAAAATTCAATTTTATACATGACCATTTCATACTTCTTTTGAAATTATTTTGTACGCGACTGTACATGTTTTTGATGTAGTCCAGGAGGCGGGATCAAATTACCTCTAAGAAATCATTTTTATTTTATGACTTAAAAATTAAGGTTTTGAGTTTCGAAAATGCATAAAAGTTACGTATTACTTTACGTTATACTTTTGTTTTACATTATACGTTAATAGCACTTCATTATTTTAACACAAACACGCAAAAATAAAACAAGTTTCAAACATCGTCACTAAATAGGAAGTCGGCTCCTGTACTATAAAAACCAAACTTTAATTCCGATTATCTCCTAAACTAAAGGGGGACTAATTTTGTGGCTTTAGGACTAATTGGGACTAATTTACACGAATCGTTTCCAATAATCAGATTTTCTCTAGGTGACCTGGTTCAAAAGTCCTCGCCAAGATGTAGGTTGATTTTGGCAGGGACCAAATCATTCCTTTATATTTTTTGAACGGCGCTTCATTTCGTTTTGATTCTAGGCATTGCGGGATCCATAAAAAAGGGAGATTTTTTTTGAATAATCAGATCCTGGCTAGGTGTTTAGGTTCGCTAGATATAGCCTGTCCCTGCCAAAATGAAGGTTTGCTTTGGCATGGACCATTTAAATCGCTTATATCTTTCAGTCCTTTTTGGGACTAATTCCGAAAAAGTAGGACTAGTTGGGACTAATTGGGGAGAAATTTTCCATGTAGTCAGAATTGCGGTTTTCAAAGTGGTCCATGCCAAGATGTAGGACACAAAATCGGTTGCTGTCTGAAAATATTCATTGCTTTTATTTATGTACAGTCAGCGTCAAAATTATCTGAGCATTCAAACTTACCAGAATAGCTTATCATTGTCGGCCTTGCGTTTAGGAGATACGTGTGGCCCAGCCGTAGAGACGTCTCTACGGCTGGGCCACACAGATCTCGAAAACGGAAGGTCGTAGCGAGAATCTGATTACTCGTATGTGTAGCCGGGAATTTGTCGCCAAAAACCAGAGTTGGTCGGTCTTCCGTTTTCGAGATCTGTGTGGCCCAGCCGTAGAGACGTCTCTACGGCTGGGCCACACAGATCTCGAAAACGGAAGGTCGTAGCGAAAATCTGATTACTCGTATGTGTAGCCGGTAATTTGTCGGAATTTGTCGCCAAAAACCAGAATTTGTCGGCCTTGCGTTTAGGAGATACGTGTGGCCCAGTCGTAGAGACGGCTCTACGGCTGGGCCACACAGATCTCGAAAACGGAAGGTCGTAGCGAAAATCTGATTACTCGTATGTGTAGCCAGTAATTTGTCGGAATTTGTCGCCAAAAACCAGAATTTGTCGGTCTTGCGTTTAGGAGATACGTGTGGCGCAGCTGTAGAGACGTCTCTACGGCTGGGCCACACAGATCTCGAAAACGGAAGGTCGTAGCTAAAATCTAATTACTCGCGGGTGTAGCCGGTATTTTGTCGGACCTGCGTTTAGGAGATACGTGAGGATACACTGTGGAGACCTTTCTACCTGGATCTTGAGAAAGGAAGGTCGTAGCGAAAATCTGATAACTCGAGTGTGTAGCCGTTAGTTTGTCGGAGTTTGTCACCAAAAATCAGAGTTTGTCGATCTTACGTTTAGAAGATATGCGAGGATACTGTAGAGACCTTTCTACCTGGATCTCGAGAACGAAAGGTCGTAGCGAAAATCTGATTACTCGTATGTGTAGCCGGCAGTTTTCCCGAGTTTGTCCTCAAGTTACAGACTTGGTCGACACCCCTTTCCAGAGAAATAAGGGGTCTTAGAGCCGAATCCAAAATGCGTAAGCAGTATAGTTGTTTTGTATTATTTTATGTACATAGTTAATATTTAATCCAAAATTTATATGATTAAAAGAATTTAGTGAGGAAATATGAACGATTTCAATTTGGTATTAAATATTGGCATACTCAGTTTGGCGAATGTGCGTGTGGTGTGAGTGTTCCTATCCTAGAAATTGATTTGACCATACGAAGATTTTAAGAAATAATTGTGAAAACTTGATGGTGAAATCGAAAAATTTGTGAAACCTATGTAGACTAAGTTATGGTCGATTATATAGAACACTCACACCGCCAGTCTCGCGAAAACGCCATACTTGATATCATAAAATATACTAGACGTATGTTAATAAAAAATATATGGAAAATTTGTGACAACTATTCACAAAATAATCAATTCATTATCATGATTAATTTGGATTTTATAAGGGTTTTTTAGGAACACTCACACCACACGGTGTGTGGTGTGAGTGTTCCTGAAATTACTAACTTTAACTGAATAATATTTAAATTTTATTATTGTATATGATAATTAGTATTCAGAGTAAATTTGTGACACATAAATCTTGACACAAATCGTGATAGATCAAGAGCAATTAAACATCATTTTTTTTACATCTTCAAAGGAAAGTCTTATGTAGGGTGACCATACATATGAACAAAAAGCGGGAAAAAACCTTTGTTTAAGCATTTTATTACAAAAAATAGATACAACACGAAATGTAAAAAAAAAATATTTATGGTTGATAACGTGCAATTAAGGGTTGCATTTATTGTTACCAGCATCTTTATGTAACGGTTATTTTGTTACTTACGCTATAGTACCTAGGTATTACATTTTATTGGGCTCGATAACATCTTTTTAGGGTTCCGTAGCCTAAAGACAAAAAACGGAATCCTTATAGATTCGTCACGTCTGTCTGTCTGTCCGTCTGTATGTCACAGTCACTTTTTTATTTAAGTCTAAAAGTCCGTATGACAGAGAATGTAAAATAACAGGATCATCTTTAGTATTGTAAAAATTTTCCCCTAAGTAAAATACGGGAACGGGAATAGGAACGATAACGGGAATTACTTATATTAAAAATGTGAAAGTTTAATGTTTTGGATGTTTAGATGTTTGTTACTCAATCAACCCCCGACACACGGCTGATCAGGTCATGGTTACCTTACCATATATACTTCCAATCTCATCGAAATAACATGATCCTAAATTTCGAATCGATAGGAGACATGAAAGGTAGTCAGATCCTCTCATCAAAAGCTCATTGAAGTAATACTGTACCAAATTTCAAATCGATAGGATATATGGAAGTTAGTAAGATCGCCTCATCAACTATTAAAGAGCTGATGATCTTCAAACGGCTGATCAGGTCATGGTTACCCTACCAATCGGTTCATCCGTTTAGGAGCTACGATACCACAGACATATACACAGACACGTTAAACTTATAACACCCCTCTCTTTTTGCGTCGGGGGGGCAAAAAATGGCTGAACGGATTTGGAATGGCACACAGATTCTGCCAGATTTGATTGCAACAGAGTTACATAATTACCCCCCCGGTCAAAAGTTCCCTAGGAATTTTCCGAATATCCACGCGGACGAAGTCGCGGGCAAAAGATAGTATTAGATAAAATAAATAAAAAGTACCTATAGAAAAATATAATAACTTACATGATTACTTGTTATTAGTAAACAGAAACACTGAAGAATTTAACAACAGACTGCAATAAAAATAGAATTATTACAACGCCAAACTACGAGTAAAGGTTAGCCAATACGAGGTTATGTCCGACAAAATAAAAAAGCATACCCACCCTTTGAAAATGTAAAAAAAATGATAACTATTAAAGTATAACACTTACGGAAATAGACGATGTTTTAAATTTTAAGAACAAACTTTTCACAATTTTGGATGCAGCCTCCACTTGTATACGAGGTCTGGTTAATCAAATAAATGCCAAAATATGGAACACTCACACGAGCATTGAAAAAGAAACAAAATGTTTAATTGCTCTTGATCTATCACGTTTTGTGTCAAGATTTATGTGTCACAAATTTACTCTGAATACTAATTATCATATACAATAATAAAATTTAAATATTATTCAGTTAAAGTTAGTAATTTCAGGAACACTCACACCACACACCGTGTGGTGTGAGTGTTCCTAAAAAACCCTTATAAAATCCAAATTAATCATGATAATGAATTGATTATTTTGTGAATAGTTGTCACAAATTCAGCACAAATTTTCCATATATTTTTTATTAACATACGTCTAGTATATTTTATGATATAAAGTATGGCGTTTTCGCGAGACTGGCGGTGTGAGTGTTCTATATAATCGACCATAACTTAGTCTACATAGGTTTCACAAATTTTTCGATTTCACCATCAAGTTTTCACAATTATTTCTTAAAATCTTCGTATGGTCAAATCAATTTCTAGGATAGGAACACTCACACCACACGCACATGTTTGGCGACAGGTGCCCTGGATCATGCTGTACTGGGTGTGGCGCTGCTGGAACGATGCCTAATGTATGAACCAAATCTAAACCTATGATTTCTCTGGAACAGCTAATGCTGCGATGGTGGTTTATTTTTTTCCCTTTATAGGAAGATAAGGAAATGCGCGCATGTCATTTAATACATATTATCATTAATAGACGTTAGAGCGAAAAAAAATTTTTTTGAGGTTAAATTTCTCGATGCCTTTAAAATCCTTGTGCCTTATGACGAAGGTATTAAATATATACGCACACTGTTTCCAGGAAAAAAACCCAAATGCTGAGATTCAGCCGTGGCGCTGCTGAAACGACGTCGTTCTGGCAGCGCCACAAATGACCCATGATTACTCCTAAATCTGTTGACATTCACGGGTGGATGTTAGCTTGTGTGAAATGGAAAAAAAAGCCAAAAATCTGTGTGTAATCAGATTTATTCTAGCTTTTGTAATTAATGAGATATAGCCGTGGCTCTGCCAGAACGACGTCGTTCTGGCAGCGCCACAAAAAACCTCGTATATCTTAGGATCCAGTGGAGGGAAAAAAATCAAACCTATTTTTTCCCGACTAGCAAAAAATCCACCTACATGTGATTTTTTTTCACGCCAATCGGAGACCGTGGCGCTGCCGAAACGATGGACACAGATTTCCAACTTTTTTTTTGTGGCCCAGCTGTAGTCCGGCACGTCCATGTATTGGGAGCTCGATAGTCTAAAATGAAACAAGGAATTACTTAAACTGATATTTATTTTTAACTCCCATACTTAGTCTAGGGTTCATGGTATACCACGAATCAAGATCGTGTGATGCCGCTTTTTATTTATCGTCGTCTTTTTCCTTGTTGTCCTTGGACTTGGGCTTGACGCTGCGCTCACGATCACGCGACCGTTCCCTGGTCTCGCGCTCGCGCGACCGGTCGCGGTCTCGCGTGCGCTCGCGCAACTGCGGCGACCGCGAGCGAGACTTGTGGCGCCGCGATCGTGATCGCGACCGCTCTCTTCTGTACGACCTAAACAATACAATCAAGTGATCAATTTGGTAAGGCAGTGGAGTGAAAAAAGACAGGTATACCAGACAGATAAATGTTAAATCGATAAGACTGCAAGATCCCCTCTTGTCTTACTTCAGAAGGACGATATTAAGGAAATAAGAAAGACTTATTGTCACAAAAAAACTTACTTGCGTTTTCTAGAATAAACATATTTAAATTAAAGTGAACGTAGAACGTACTAATGATAATCGATAGAAATAGAAAAAAATATTAAAATAAGCTCACATAATAAGCATTTTTATTAAATTGACAATTCTTTTACCCTACTTATTACTACATTATGACTTCTTTTAAAATTTAGCTGACAAGAAAAATGGGCGCAAAAAACTTGTCAGCTTTACTTAGATGCAACGATATTTACAAATATATGTATTGTTTCCAGACATTGTGTTAACATAAATTAAAAAAATGCACATTTCTTAATGAATCAACCAAGTTAAAAAATTAAAGACATTGTTTAGTCTAGGCTGTTACAAAAAAAAACAATTCATACAATTCAATGTGTTATTAAGATAAGTAGACAGAAGCAGACCTATACCTACTACTATCTGCCTACTACCAGCACCCGTTCACGAGCATGACGCATGAACCAGCCATAGGTTCGCTCAACCATATTTGAGGGAACGTAACGACCCGCCTCACACGACACCACCGCAGAAATGATGATGAAAGAGAGCATGACATACTTAGGCTACCCATGTTAAGGCATCGAATTGAAAACAAATGTCCAAATGCGTTTCATAGACCTTTTACAAAACTACCGACTAAAAAGTAGAAATATAGCAATTACTAAATCAAAACAAGGTACCTTTACCTAAGTTATGAATTTTATGTTCAGAATTTTATGGATAAGACTGCAAGATGGAGACGATATTAAGGAAATAAGAAAGAAGTTTTTCTAAATAAGAAAGACTTATATCGTCACAAAAAACTTACTTGCGTTTTCTAGAAAAAACATATTTAATCTGAATATAGTATTACAATGTGAATAACGATAAAACTGAAACTGTGAAATAAAACTAGAATTAATTCAAATAATACTTAGTTGTTGCTTACTTTTCTCGGATCCTCTCCGGTTTAATAGACCGCGACCGCTCACGCTCTCGGTCTCTGTCTCTGTCTCGCTCTCGTTCCCTGTCCCTCTCCCTCTCTTCCTGCAAATAACAAAAACTTATTGAGTGCGTGACTGGGGGGTCTTTATAAGCTTCTTTTGTAAAAAATGTACAATTATTAAGAACATAGAACTATCATCTTTAACTGAACAAAGAAATTGTAGTTAAAAAAAATTAAAGGGGAATTTAATTTTTGGGGAAAATGTGTCGTTGGTCTGGCTGTATCAGCAGGTGTTAACGTCCAGCAATTCCAGTCGGCGCGCGAGAGAATACTTATTAATGATAATTATGGGGGTCCACTGAGACCGTTTCTATTCAATAAATAAAACACCAGGAAAACCAAATTCTCTTAAGGCGCTGTAGGTAGTGAAACTAGCGCCGCCACTACATTTATTTTTATTACTCGTAAACCAAGTCAATATTTAAAAAAGCTCATGTAATAATCTCATAAATTGTCTCTAATATTTATTGAATAACTATTCAACAGTTATCATTCATTCTGTAAGTTTTAAAATCCATTATTGTCAAAAGTGGCCACTTTGATTTGAGCCGAGATGTTTGAGAATGTAAGAGAGAAGTGCACTTTGATGTAAATCAGACTGAGACAAGATAAACGTTTTATTTCTAAATTAAACCAGCCGGTGATCGAACCGAGATCAGGATCTCAGAGTCGGCACTGGCAAGGGCGCCGCCGCCAAGGGGCTTGAGTGACTGTACTGTTTTTTTACTTTGACCTTCAATAACTTCTTAGCTATTGGTTTCCCAGGTATAGTCTAAAAACAAAAATGATCCTGATGATGGGCGGAATGCGTGGACTTCGGCTTCGTTGAGTGTCTTGTTACACCCGTTATGTGACAAAAAAACGTGCACAGTAGCGTGCTTAGTTTAGTCTCATACATAGCTGAGCCCGCCAGAATGGTATCCATACCAGCCTGCCTAGCATGACCGATTTATATCGCGTGATATAGCGTTTTATCACGTCTAGCTGTCAAAAAGACAAAGGAATTTGACAGTTGAGTGTCGAAATGCTCGGTCATGCTAGGCAGGCAGGCTTTGTCTCAGATCTGAGACCAAAGGACTCGGTTCAGTTTGATGCAAATATAGAATTAATCGTATCAGTAATACGGCCCATTTTTGTTTGAATAAATTCCCTAATATATTACCTTCTGCATGGATTAGGTTAGGTGGGTGGGACAACGGGAGGCGGTCGTGGGGGGAACCGCAGTGATTTATGTTGCGGCCCCCCTGGTGAGCCCCACATACGAACCCCCTGCTCACTTGCAGGGGGGATGCGTAAATGCATTTTCAACACACTTGCTCGTAAAGTGAGCCCTAATACATCGCTTTTAGGGCCATAAACCGACCTATAACAAACGCGTGCAATAATATATAAAACACTAGTTCGTAATAGAATTAACCCTACAAAGTTAAATTAGTACCTTACTGCAAGTTCTATGCGAGTAAACAGAGCATTCCCAATTTAACCGGGTTATTTTGTTTAGTATCAACAAAGAGGTTTTATGCTGCACAAAATTCATATACATTTTTGGAAAAAATAAATGTGTAATTCCTTAATTAAGTCAAAAAATATTTATTATCAAATTATTCATAATTCACAATATTTTGTTATAAAATATTTGCATTTTATCACTTAAAATTATAATTTTGAAGTAGGCTGTAATGGCTGTATGCTCACTCACCCCTTTGTTCGCAAAATATTCTTGGGTTGGGCGTGTGAAAAAAACAAAAAAAAACCTGCGCGCCTTTTCCCATAATAATTATCATATTTTGTTTTTGTCGTATTTGTTGCTGTGTGGTAAATGACTTTGTTTTTTCCTCGCAAATGTGTTGAAAAACGTCGTATGAAACTCGTGAGCTCTTGCTTATTGCACACTCGGCTGAGTTACGCCCTCGCCTGCGGCTCGGGCTGCAACCCACAGCCTTGTGCGCAATGAGCAACCTAAGCTAACTTGTCTCATAATGTACTATTTCATCGGCATAAAAAAACGGTTATGGGTCCATGACAGGACAACATGGTTTGCGCGGACCATATTTTTATATAGAAAACGTAAAGTTGTAGCCACAAAAAACATACGACAAGCTAATGAGATTATCGAGTAGCTACAAGTATTAAATGGCGTAATAAACCTCATAGACGATTGTAAAAAAATCAGAATTATCATCAAAAGCGCTAGTAGGGCATATTTTTGGCGTAAATAATAGCGGAAACGTATTAAATTCTACATAAAATACACTTTTTCAACACACTTGCTTGTAAAGTGAGCCCTAATACATCGCTTTTAGGGCCATAAACCGACCTATAACAAACGCGTGCAATAATATATAAAACACTAGTACGTAATAGAATTAACCCTACAAAGTTAAATTAGTACCTTACTGCAAGTTCTATGCGAGTAAACAGAGCATTCCCAATTTAGCCGGATAATACAGTTATTTTTTTTTAGTAACAACAAAGAGGTTTCATGCTGCTGAAAATTCATATACATTTTTGGAATAAATAAATGTGTAAGTCCTTAATTAAGGCAAACCAATATTTATTATACAATACTAAATAATATACTAGAAAAAATACGACTCGCACCAGATCAATTCTCAGACGGGAATCGAACCCGCGACCTTTGGATATCCGGTCCAATGCTCTGACCGCTGAGCTACCGAGTCACTAGTGACATCGCCGAATTTCTTCTAGTATATCCTACTCTTACGCTGCAAGGTTGGTGAAATAACGCTGGCTTGCAGCGTAAGAGTAGGATATACTAGAAGAAATTCGGCGATGTCACTACCTTATGAGACAAGCTGGCTTAGGTTGCTCATTGCACGCAAGGCTGTGGGTTGCAGCCCGAGCCGCAGGCGAGGGCGTAACTCAGCCGAGTGTGCAATAAGCAAGAGCTCACGAGTTTCATACGACGTTTTTCAACACATTTGCGAGGAAAAAACAAAGTAATTTACCACACAGCAACAAATACGACAAAAACTAAATATGATAATTAATTATGGGAAAAGGCGCGCAGGTTTTTTTTGTTTCTTTCACACGCCCAATGCAGGAATACTTTGCGAACAAAGGGGTGAGTGAGCATACAGCCTACTTCTACTACACGTAAAGAAAAAGACAGAGGTTTCCGCATAATTTGTCTCTAGTAGAGACAAGAGAAAGAGACTGAGAAAATGTGTGTAAACTGTAAGCGTATACTGACTTCATCCCTGCGGTGTCGATCTCGGTCGTCGCGCTCCCTCGGGCGCTCCCGGTCGCGGTCGTGCGGTGCGTGCAGGTGCGGGGGGGGCAGGTGCGGGGGCGGCAGGTGGCGGTAGGGGGGTGGGGGCGCGTACGCGTGCGGCGGGCCCAGCGGCGGGCCCAGCGCCGGCGGGCCCATGCCCCCGCCCACCACCATGCCGGGCGCGGGCCCGGGCCCCGGCGTCAGCTCCTTGATCTCGGTGGGCGCCCAGCCCGTCGGCTGTTGGGGGGCTGCGAGGGAAAGTACAAAACTATAGTGACGCAGTCATGCGCGCCGGCGGCAGGGAGCAAGGGGGTGCACTCGCACCCTCCTGTCAGGAAAAAAAATTTTTTTTTTTAGTAAGTTCTACTGTTTGAATAAAAACTGAAGTACTCGCCGGGGCACGGTACTCGCGCCGCTCCATCATCACCTGTATAATGTCAGTACTCACGCCAGGGCTCCTCGTAGGAGGGGTGCGGGGGGTAGTAGTGGTCGGCGGGCGCGGGCGGGAAGTACTCGCCGGGCGGCGCCAGCTCGCGCACGTGCCCGCGCCCGTACTCGCGCCGCTCCATCATCACCTGTATAATGTCAGTACTCACGCCAGGGCTCCTCGTAGGAGGGGTGCGGGGGGTAGTAGTGGTCGGTGGGCGCGGGCGGGAAGTACTCGCCGGGCGGCGCCAGCTCGCGCACGTGCCCGCGCCCGTACTCGCGCCGCTCCATCATCACCTGTATAATGTCAGTACTCACGCCAGGGCTCCTCGTAGGAGGGGTGCGGGGGGTAGTAGTGGTCGGTGGGCGCGGGCGGGAAGTACTCGCCGGGCGGCGCCAGCTCGCGCACGTGCCCGCGCCCGTACTCGCGCCGCTCCATCATCACCTGTATAATGTCAGTACTCACGCCAGGGCTCCTCGTAGGAGGGGTGCGGGGGGTAGTAGTGGTCGGTGGGCGCGGGCGGGAAGTACTCGCCGGGCGGCGCCAGCTCGCGCACGTGCCCGCGCCCGTACTCGCGCCGCTCCATCATCACCTGTATAATGTCAGTACTCACGCCAGGGCTCCTCGTAGGAGGGGTGCGGGGGGTAGTAGTGGTCGGTGGGCGCGGGCGGGAAGTACTCGCCGGGCGGCGCCAGCTCGCGCACGTGCCCGCGCCCGTACTCGCGCCGCTCCATCATCACCTGTATAATGTCAGTACTCACGCCAGGGCTCCTCGTAGGAGGGGTGCGGGGGGTAGTAGTGGTCGGCGGGCGCGGGCGGGAAGTACTCGCCGGGCGGCGCCAGCTCGCGCACGTGCCCGCGCCCGTACTCGCGCCGCTCCATCATCACCTGTATAATGTCAGTACTCACGCCAGGGCTCCTCGTAGGAGGGGTGCGGGGGGTAGTAGTGGTCGGTGGGCGCGGGCGGGAAGTACTCGCCGGGCGGCGCCAGCTCGCGCACGTGCCCGCGCCCGTACTCGCGCCGCTCCATCATCACCTGTATAATGTCAGTACTCACGCCAGGGCTCCTCGTAGGAGGGGTGCGGGGGGTAGTAGTGGTCGGTGGGCGCGGGCGGGAAGTACTCGCCGGGCGGCGCCAGCTCGCGCACGTGCCCGCGCCCGTACTCGCGCCGCTCCATCATCACCTGTATAATGTCAGTACTCACGCCAGGGCTCCTCGTAGGAGGGGTGCGGGGGGTAGTAGTGGTCGGTGGGCGCGGGCGGGAAGTACTCGCCGGGCGGCGCCAGCTCGCGCACGTGCCCGCGCCCGTACTCGCGCCGCTCCATCATCACCTGTATAATGTCAGTACTCACGCCAGGGCTCCTCGTAGGAGGGGTGCGGGGGGTAGTAGTGGTCGGTGGGCGCGGGCGGGAAGTACTCGCCGGGCGGCGCCAGCTCGCGCACGTGCCCGCGCCCGTACTCGCGCCGCTCCATCATCACCTGTATAATGTCAGTACTCACGCCAGGGCTCCTCGTAGGAGGGGTGCGGGGGGTAGTAGTGGTCGGTGGGCGCGGGCGGGAAGTACTCGCCGGGCGGCGCCAGCTCGCGCACGTGCCCGCGCCCGTACTCGCGCCGCTCCATCATCACCTGTATAATGTCAGTACTCACGCCAGGGCTCCTCGTAGGAGGGGTGCGGGGGGTAGTAGTGGTCGGTGGGCGCGGGCGGGAAGTACTCGCCGGGCGGCGCCAGCTCGCGCACGTGCCCGCGCCCGTACTCGCGCCGCTCCATCATCACCTGTATAATGTCAGTACTCACGCCAGGGCTCCTCGTAGGAGGGGTGCGGGGGGTAGTAGTGGTCGGTGGGCGCGGGCGGGAAGTACTCGCCGGGCGGCGCCAGCTCGCGCACGTGCCCGCGCCCGTACTCGCGCCGCTCCATCATCACCTGTATAATGTCAGTACTCACGCCAGGGCTCCTCGTAGGAGGGGTGCGGGGGGTAGTAGTGGTCGGTGGGCGCGGGCGGGAAGTACTCGCCGGGCGGCGCCAGCTCGCGCACGTGCCCGCGCCCGTACTCGCGCCGCTCCATCATCACCTGTATAATGTCAGTACTCACGCCAGGGCTCCTCGTAGGAGGGGTGCGGGGGGTAGTAGTGGTCGGCGGGCGCGGGCGGGAAGTACTCGCCGGGCGGCGCCAGCTCGCGCACGTGCCCGCGCCCGTACTCGCGCCGCTCCATCATCACCTGTATAATGTCAGTACTCACGCCAGGGCTCCTCGTAGGAGGGGTGCGGGGGGTAGTAGTGGTCGGTGGGCGCGGGCGGGAAGTACTCGCCGGGCGGCGCCAGCTCGCGCACGTGCCCGCGCCCGTACTCGCGCCGCTCCATCATCACCTGTATAATGTCAGTACTCACGCCAGGGCTCCTCGTAGGAGGGGTGCGGGGGGTAGTAGTGGTCGGTGGGCGCGGGCGGGAAGTACTCGCCGGGCGGCGCCAGCTCGCGCACGTGCCCGCGCCCGTACTCGCGCCGCTCCATCATCACCTGTATAATGTCAGTACTCACGCCAGGGCTCCTCGTAGGAGGGGTGCGGGGGGTAGTAGTGGTCGGCGGGCGCGGGCGGGAAGTACTCGCCGGGCGGCGCCAGCTCGCGCACGTGCCCGCGCCCGTACTCGCGCCGCTCCATCATCACCTGTATAATGTCAGTACTCACGCCAGGGCTCCTCGTAGGAGGGGTGCGGGGGGTAGTAGTGGTCGGTGGGCGCGGGCGGGAAGTACTCGCCGGGCGGCGCCAGCTCGCGCACGTGCCCGCGCCCGTACTCGCGCCGCTCCATCATCACCTGTATAATGTCAGTACTCACGCCAGGGCTCCTCGTAGGAGGGGTGCGGGGGGTAGTAGTGGTCGGCGGGCGCGGGCGGGAAGTACTCGCCGGGCGGCGCCAGCTCGCGCACGTGCCCGCGCCCGTACTCGCGCCGCTCCATCATCACCTGTATAATGTCAGTACTCACGCCAGGGCTCCTCGTAGGAGGGGTGCGGGGGGTAGTAGTGGTCGGTGGGCGCGGGCGGGAAGTACTCGCCGGGCGGCGCCAGCTCGCGCACGTGCCCGCGCCCGTACTCGCGCCGCTCCATCATCACCTGTATAATGTCAGTACTCACGCCAGGGCTCCTCGTAGGAGGGGTGCGGGGGGTAGTAGTGGTCGGTGGGCGCGGGCGGGAAGTACTCGCCGGGCGGCGCCAGCTCGCGCACGTGCCCGCGCCCGTACTCGCGCCGCTCCATCATCACCTGTATAATGTCAGTACTCACGCCAGGGCTCCTCGTAGGAGGGGTGCGGGGGGTAGTAGTGGTCGGCGGGCGCGGGCGGGAAGTACTCGCCGGGCGGCGCCAGCTCGCGCACGTGCCCGCGCCCGTACTCGCGCCGCTCCATCATCACCTGTATAATGTCAGTACTCACGCCAGGGCTCCTCGTAGGAGGGGTGCGGGGGGTAGTAGTGGTCGGTGGGCGCGGGCGGGAAGTACTCGCCGGGCGGCGCCAGCTCGCGCACGTGCCCGCGCCCGTACTCGCGCCGCTCCATCATCACCTGTATAATGTCAGTACTCACGCCAGGGCTCCTCGTAGGAGGGGTGCGGGGGGTAGTAGTGGTCGGCGGGCGCGGGCGGGAAGTACTCGCCGGGCGGCGCCAGCTCGCGCACGTGCCCGCGCCCGTACTCGCGCCGCTCCATCATCACCTGTATAATGTCAGTACTCACGCCAGGGCTCCTCGTAGGAGGGGTGCGGGGGGTAGTAGTGGTCGGTGGGCGCGGGCGGGAAGTACTCGCCGGGCGGCGCCAGCTCGCGCACGTGCCCGCGCCCGTACTCGCGCCGCTCCATCATCACCTGTATAATGTCAGTACTCACGCCAGGGCTCCTCGTAGGAGGGGTGCGGGGGGTAGTAGTGGTCGGTGGGCGCGGGCGGGAAGTACTCGCCGGGCGGCGCCAGCTCGCGCACGTGCCCGCGCCCGTACTCGCGCCGCTCCATCATCACCTGTATAATGTCAGTACTCACGCCAGGGCTCCTCGTAGGAGGGGTGCGGGGGGTAGTAGTGGTCGGCGGGCGCGGGCGGGAAGTACTCGCCGGGCGGCGCCAGCTCGCGCACGTGCCCGCGCCCGTACTCGCGCCGCTCCATCATCACCTGTATAATGTCAGTACTCACGCCAGGGCTCCTCGTAGGAGGGGTGCGGGGGGTAGTAGTGGTCGGTGGGCGCGGGCGGGAAGTACTCGCCGGGCGGCGCCAGCTCGCGCACGTGCCCGCGCCCGTACTCGCGCCGCTCCATCATCACCTGTATAATGTCAGTACTCACGCCAGGGCTCCTCGTAGGAGGGGTGCGGGGGGTAGTAGTGGTCGGTGGGCGCGGGCGGGAAGTACTCGCCGGGCGGCGCCAGCTCGCGCACGTGCCCGCGCCCGTACTCGCGCCGCTCCATCATCACCTGTATAATGTCAGTACTCACGCCAGGGCTCCTCGTAGGAGGGGTGCGGGGGGTAGTAGTGGTCGGCGGGCGCGGGCGGGAAGTACTCGCCGGGCGGCGCCAGCTCGCGCACGTGCCCGCGCCCGTACTCGCGCCGCTCCATCATCACCTGTATAATGTCAGTACTCACGCCAGGGCTCCTCGTAGGAGGGGTGCGGGGGGTAGTAGTGGTCGGTGGGCGCGGGCGGGAAGTACTCGCCGGGCGGCGCCAGCTCGCGCACGTGCCCGCGCCCGTACTCGCGCCGCTCCATCATCACCTGTATAATGTCAGTACTCACGCCAGGGCTCCTCGTAGGAGGGGTGCGGGGGGTAGTAGTGGTCGGTGGGCGCGGGCGGGAAGTACTCGCCGGGCGGCGCCAGCTCGCGCACGTGCCCGCGCCCGTACTCGCGCCGCTCCGCCGTCATCACCTGAGAACACCGTGCGACAACTTTATACACAGTTTCGAAAATTGGATACTCTAGCTAGAAGTTAAAATAATTCTTTGTATTGAAAAGTATGACACGTTCCGTCACTCACCGGCCGTGCACTATTGATACTTTACAATACAAAGAATATTTTTTATTTTTACCACTGTGTTTAAGTTTGTTTTGATTTAACAACTATGTAGGTATATTGTATTAGAATTGGGATACTTATTATTAAAAATTAAAAAAAATACTAAAAATGATATAAACCTGTATAGTATTTTCTCTGGCCTGATAATTGTTTCCCATCGGTGGTATTGCGTCATCATTTCTCATGTTACCTGAAAATATAGTTAAAGATTTATTAACCAACTTTTCATTCTAACCAATGCTCCCATTGTTAAAGAAGATTTACACTAAGTATATGCCGGGCCCATAATAATGACAACAACTTAAAACGTTTACTTGAGCATGAAAAGCAAAACTCTTTTGTGTAAATAAAGCCTCAGATACATTAGGGGGGACAAAATGTCCTCAATCTATGTGGTGCCAGCAGGGATTGATAACGTTATTTTTAAATGTAACGTTATTTCTTACTTTTTTACCATTACTTTTAACATTTACGTTGTCAATAAATAACGTTACTTTACATAACGTTACATTGAAATTAACGTTATTTCCGTGGCCTGAGGCATTTAATAATTTTACCGGTACTATTGTATTGGTGAAGTTTAACGCTATATTTAACGGTAATTTTACCGGTACAATAATTTTAACGTTATTTTTACCAGTAAATTTACCGATAAAATGTTTTAACGGTATTTTTAACGTTATTTTTTTGTACTTGTATTTTTAGTAATAGAAAGAGTACTACGCTGTATTTTTTGGATTCGTAAATACACTTGCGAGCAAAAATATCAAATCAAAAAAACATTTATTCAGTCTAGGCTGTTACAAGCACTTGTGAATGTCAAAGAAGCTACGCCATCGGTTCGCAAACCCTGAGCGGGAGACCTTGTAACGAGAAGAACCGGCAAGAAACTCGTCAAGGGCTGCTTTTTTCTCCCTGTATATTTCATACAGAGTCGTCAACATTGAAAAATGAGCTCCACATTTAAAGTGAGGTCATTTTCCATCACAATAATTAACAAAAGTTTGTACACAATGGGTAGGTAGGTTGAAATTAAATACCTACTACATATCGGATAGGTAATTGTGAGAGTAAATAACTTTCAACTAGTTGAGAAATCAGTAATCACTATGTCTGCTACTTGAAAGTGCACCTAAGTAGGCAAAATTTACCAAAAAATACTAGAGACAAGACATAAAAAATAACAATAAAAAACGCAATTCTTACAATTCAATATGCGTTAAGATAGGTACTCAGAAGCAGACCCATTCCCACTGGCAGCACCCGTTCACGAGCATGACGCGTGGACCAGCCATCGCTTCGCTCAACCATATTTGAGGGAACGTAACGACCCGCCCCACACGACACCACCGCAGAAATGATTAAAGAGAGCATGACATACTTAGGCTACCCATCCTAAGGCACTGAATTTAAAACTAATATCCAAAAGCTTTTCATAGGCCTTTACTTACAAAAACTACTGACTATAGAAAGCAAAATGATTGCAATAAAAAAAAAAGAGAAATCAAAACAAGGTTTACTTGCCTATTAGTTTTATGTTTTGAGTAAGAAGTGCCATACATATTGATAACATCAAACAGAGAAAAAAAATATATATAAATAAATATACATATATATATATATATATATATAAATATATGGAATCACAGGCCTATTTTCATACAAACGAGGTAACTTTGATGCTTTGGTTCTCCGCCAAGGATTAAACGGGGTGTGATCTGATGTTGGTAATTCAAAGAATGAATGGCGGAGACCCATAATGCTAAAGAAACCTAATGGATTAGATGAGTCCCTCAGGGTTAAATAAAAAAATAACAAAAACAAGCTAAAATTACAATCAATAGTATGAAAAATGTAACACTTAAAACTCCATACAGTCTCTAGTGTAAATGACTCTTCTGATCCTTTGGGTTTCTTCAGCGATCGGAGCCTCCTCCATTCACTCTTTGAATGGCCATCATAAGATCACACCCCGTTTAATGCTGGGCGGAGAACCAAAGCTTCAAAGTTACCTCGTTTGTATGAAAGTAGGCCTATGTTTCCATACTTTTGCTCGCGAGTGTATAATGTTTTATAATCACATCAAAGTCAAATATGCAATAATCACATCAAAGTCAAATATGCAAAAATACAGGTTATTAGCATTTAAAGTTTTGCGAATCTGTAATTTTACTGAACTAGTAGTGTGTGTATATTGACCGGGCGGGCGGCGCATGTCGGGCGGCGGCGCGCGCGCGGGCGGGCCGGGGTGCAGCCCCACGCCCGCCTCCGACACGCGCATGCGTCGCTGCCGCTCGCAGTACGCGCTCCACGTCACCTCGTTGAACCCGTAATTGAAGTAATCTGGTTGTACCATAACGCGTCATTAATAAACAAACAGTAAGTTTACCAAAAATATTGCTTAGAAATAACACTCCTTCCTTATGATTGATGTCTCAAAGCATATTCTTAAGCAAACTTTTTGGGTAAACTAGGAGGTTGTGGGTAGGTTTATTTATTACACCTTGTAGTAGTTGTCTGGTCTGCTATCTTTAGAAGCATAAAATATATCTACCATTAAGCAGTTAAATTTTACAAATTAAACCAATAACGACAATCATTGGGCTTAGAGTATTAATAATTCTTACCTGAAATGTCAGCTCCTGGCTTATTCCATGGCTTATCCTCGATTGTGTCTATGTTGAACTCCATTGCAGGTACCCCATTGATGCTGCCAGATCCTTCTAAATCCTCCAAAGTGACTTTTCCACCAGCAGTAGCACCTGGTCTGGGCTTTTCAGCTCCTGCTGCTACTAAACCAACGCCTCGCTGAAAATATCACCTCAGCTTATCACTAGAATTTTTATAAAGTACCATTTTTATTATCATCTAAAATACAATAGATAATTATGAAACAATGTATATGTTGAATTGAGTTTTCTGGTTGACTAATCTTATATAGAAATAGTAGACCAGTGCTGTGATAATATTTGAAAGCGAAGAAAAAGTCAAAGTACATAAAGTTTTAATCCTAATTCTCAGTCTAATAATAACACCTAGCTAGAAACCTATTGCAAGCACGAAAAACGTGCAAATAAAACTTAGCCATTAAGTTTTATATAACTTCACCCTTCTACAACATAGCATAATGGCCGGTATACATTTTGATTAGTGTTTAGTGCGAGTGGCTCGTTTAGTGTTTAGCAAAAAACACGTTTGGACAGTCTCTGATTAGTGTTAAGTGTTTAGTGCTTAGCGAAGTAGTGTTTAGAGTGCGTTCTATTTTTTCTGTGAGTAGCTCCTCCCGCGCGTCCCGCCTCCCCTTGCAGCTAAAACGCACTATCACACTAAACACGTCTGGACAGGACTGTTAAGTGTTTAATTTATACTTCTTATTTTTTTTTTACAATTAACTAATTACTACACACTAAACAGTGCACTAAACACTAAGCACTTAACTAAACAAAGTGTATACCAGTCTTTAGGAGAGCGTAGATACATACAGCTTACGCACACAAGAAGGCACACATTTGCACTTATGTTTTTGGTTCAGACGTGGCCTCTAGGTGTTGTTATTCTAAGCTCTCAGTCTTTTGTGTTCCATTAATTACGGGAGTATTTCTGTCTTGCATCATGAATTATTCATGATGCATCACTTGCCTTGATATTCAAGCTAGCGTATGCTTGAGGTCCTGATTTGATTTCTCCAATGGTGACTTTGACATCATCACTGTCATCTGAATCCGAGTCTGCGTTGTCCTGGCTATCTGCATCGCCATTGGCCTGATCTTGCTCATCCCGTGACACTTCTGCGAAGTGCTCATCATTGAAATGAGAGTCATCATTGTTCGTTTCATTTTCTTCCTGTTCTTTATCTTCTGCTTCCTACAAGAAAGAATACATACATGTACTTTTTGAGGTTGACATGAAATACTGATACTTTGTGAAACTCGACTCACCCCCGATTCTTGTTGCTGCTGTTTACCATTGGATTCTTCACTCTGGTTTTCGATCTGCTCATTAGCCGATTCCCCATAAAGCCAACTATCGTCATTCTCGTCACCGGGGGCAGTTTCCACGGCGGTATCTGCCATTGCAGTGCACTAACCTAGATTTTGTATTCGTAATTTCAGATATTATTTGAAGAGCCGATTGATTATGCCCTATGAATGAGACACGTTATTATAGAAAACTCATTAAAACAGCAGACAAAAAACTAAAATATCGAATCGAAATCGAAGCGATAAAACATAATTTTTCATTCAAACATAGTATTTTTTTTTTTTTGTTATGGCGTCGCGCGGTTTGCGCATTTAGCCAATTTCAAGGTAGGGAAACGATGACAAAAATAAAAAAGGCTGCGGATTCGGAATTTTGGATAGGATCCGGAGACTAGGTTAGTTATTGGTTTATAAAATTATAAATAATATTATTATATATTATACTGATAGATTATATCTTAATGTCATTGGAAATCAGGAAAGATACGATACATTTGAATATTAATAAATCATTTGAAGAGAGCAGGGCAATAATAGATGTCGGAAAAGGAACATCAAGGGAAAGGAGATCATTTAGGAATTCGGATCGGTCGTAAAATGGACATGAAAAGAAAATGTGGTTTAGATCGCCTATGTCCATCCCACACTCGCAATATTCATCGCTAACAATACCAAGTTTGGCAAGGTGAGCCGGTGTACAGACGTGACCAAGTCTCATGCGTATTAAGATACTAGTAGCCGTCTTACCAAACCTGGGGGCTTACCATCAGCAAATAAGAAACCATTCAGTTCAAAAGCAGGCCGTAAAAAAGACTGCTTAAGGCCTGCTTTCATACTAACCGTTGAAATCATGGTACGAAAAAGTAAGGCCGTTCAATATAAGTCCTGCTATAAGAGCTCATAGTAAGGCCCCTGGCCTTGCGGAACCATGGCTTTACTGGTATAGACGGTTGTAATACAGAGTAATATCTACCTTTAAGTTCACGACTGTTCCAGGAGTTATGCCACTCCTTACGCATGGCAAATCTATCAGCAAGAAATTGTCGCCTAATGTTTAATGGGGGTTCACAGCTCTCAATTTGTAACGCATTAATGGGACTTGATTTCATAGCTCCAGTTATTATTTTTAAGTGCCTTGTTCTGTACAGCATCCAATTTTTTAAGAGAAGCAGAATTAGCAGGTTCCAAAAGAAAAGTTCCATAGTCCAATACACTACGGATTAATGCATTGTATACTAATCTAAGGGATTGAGGATGTGCCCCCCACCAAACACCGGCGAGGCATCGAAGTAGATTCAGAAGTCGCTCAGTCTTACCAACCACAGAGAAAGCAATACTATACGTAAGAAGAGACGGGACTTCATAGACCAAAAAAATCTACGAAATGTCAAATCAAACATACCTCGACGCAGCCAACATAACGAATGTAAACAAAACAATATTTTGCCAACCTACAGGAAAGAAATAGAGGTGGGCGACCTTATAGTATTAAATTTATTATCGATATCGATGAATGCACTGAACTGCGCTTTACTTAAGGAATAATTTTAAAATTTCTTCTAATTGCAATTATAATAAAATATTAAATTAAATTAAAAGTAATTATTTAAAAAAAAATCTTTATTGTTCTCAATAAGTAATTATTTCGGCAGCTGATGGCGGCTGATGACCTGAAATAAAAATATAAAACATTTTTATAATTTGTTACAGTTTAATTTTAACATAACAGTAATCTAGCGTGTAAATTCTTGCTTATCTTTACCCATTTCTTACACCTAAAATTAAAAGCATCGATATCGATATTTATATATGATGTAGCACCACTATTTTTCTGACTAAAATTTTATCATTTCATTCAAATACCTACCAAAAATTGTAAACGAATGTTATATTGGTTAATGTATTACTCACCAAAGCTCATCTGAAGGAAATTTGGCCATAAAAAACCGTTTTGTATCGTCTTTTCGCGCCGATCACAAATTTCACATTTTACATGCTTCATTGTGACTTACATGTACTGCACCTTAACCTGACTATTAACAAATTAAAACAAACTTTTAAATATCACAAAACTATTATAAAACAAACTTTTAACTACCTACCTACACAAATTAATTTTATTTGTTACAATACTTTAAATGTTGCCGCCATGTTTCTCTGACAGATGACCTATCATCAAAGAACGAGAAAGAATGAGGAAGAGTGAGACAAATATAGTCGCCATCAAAATTCGTGTCCGTTTCATAGAATCTTTTTTTGTATGGAAGTTGCGACAGACTGTTACCAACTACATAGTCACAATGATCACGACCAGTGAGTTTCGAATCTAGAACGACACCTAAAAATTTAATGTTAGGTTTAACGGGAATAAGTGTGTTATTGTAATGAACTTGCACGGTAGGGGGTTTTCTCCTTCTTGAAAATATAACGACACTACTTTTAGAGGCTGACAACTCTAATCCGTTAGCATTCATCCATAAGTTTAAACCATGCAAAGCAGATGAGATATGTAACGCAGCTATCTCGATCGACTGGTTAGTAGAATAAATTACCAGATCATCGGCATATTGTAATATTTTTATATTATTATTGAAACACCGGTCTAGGTCATGTGTATAAACACTGTACAACAAGGGACTAAGAACAGACCCTTGTGGTAAGCCTCTCCTTACAGTCCTATTAAGTTGGAGGTCATCACAATTTAGTGTTAAATGTCGTTCTTCCAAAATATTCATAATAAAATGTATTATCATAGCTGGGACTGATAGCGATTATAGTTTATTTTTTAAAACTGATAAGAGAACATTATCATACGCAGCATTAATATCTAGGAAAGCTGCTATTACCGATTCATTGTGTGTGAAAGCTAAGCGTATGTCAGTGGTTAAAATACTTAAACTATCCATTGTACCTTTTCCCTTTCTAAAACCGTACTGAGTATTAGATAGCAAATTATTATTTTCTAAATACCATTCAAGACGGTTTTTAAGTAATATTTCAGCTATTTTAATAAAAACAGACGATAAAACTATTGGACGATAAGAACTAGCATCATTTGGAGGTTTGTTAGGTTTGAGAACAGGCAACACTATTTGACATTTCCATGACAGAGGGATGACACCTGTCATCATGATTGTGTTGATAAGATTTAGATAATAGATAAGAACTTCATCAGTAATATTAGAAAAGAAAGAATATGGAATACCGTCTGCACCTGGTGCAGAATCTTTAGTGCCATGTATTGCAGCTTTTAGTTCGTGAAGCGAAAAGGGACAGTTTAAATCTGAGAGGTTATCGGGCAAGGTATCTGTGTTATTGACTGGTGCTACCCATGGAGGAGATAGTTTGTCCATGAAATTATTGGCTACAATAGGGGGAATGTACCTTATGGAGGTTGATTTAAATCTTTTAATATTGCGCCAAACCAGTGTAGGGGGGGTGTCAGGTGAAATAGAACTACAAAATTTCCTCCAACCCTCAAACTTTTTCTGTTTGAACAACTTTTTAGTCTCTGCAATGATTTCCATCAAGGCATCGTAGTTGGCTTCAGACATATCACTATTATATGTCTCTTCTGCCACTGTTCTTTTACCGATGGCAATAGTACAATCATTGTCCCACCATGGTGGTGACGGTATTTTGGTACTTGAATTAGATTTGACAGGGAATACTTCTCCTGCTGCTTCATTTAAAATATTAGCCAAAGTCTCTGCACATTCATTTACAGTTTCAGGTGTCACAGCAGGGAGGGAAGTCAGCTTGGTTTCAACACAAGTTTTATACTTAATCCAGTCTTTAGAACATTTGTCAGGAAGTCTATATTTTCTTGTAGATTTTGTTTTCTGGCTTGTTTGTTTTTTGAAGGGAAGTGTAATAACTATAGGAAAGTGATCACTCCCAAGTGTAGATGAGTGAGTATACCAAGTTCCTGAGAAGCCAAATTTGGAGTACAAATTGACAAATCAACAGCACTTAATTTACGTCCAGGGGCTGTGAGGCGAGTGGGAGAACCTGTGTTCAAAATACATAAGTTATGTAAATTAGTGATATCTAATAGGCTTTCTCCATAGTTATCAGAGGCAGTACTTCCCCAAGCTTGGTGGTGGCAGTTGAAATCTCCTAATACTAAAAAGGGTTTAGGGAGAGTGGCAAACAGTTTATTTATTTCATTGATAAGCGTAGATGATCGAGAAGGAATATAGATGGATACTAAGTTAAAACCATGTACATGTACAGCTATAATTGATATAAGTGGGTTATAAGATGGTAAAGAGATGATGTCATATTTGACATTATTTTTGATAAGAATGGCTACTCCGCCATACCCATCATTTCTATCTTTTCTTATGGTGTTGTAACCAGATATTTTAAAGTTCCAATGCGGCTTGAGCCATGTTTCTGACAAAACAAGAACAGAGGGTTCATATTCATTCAACAGATAAATTATTTCATGTCTTTTATGTGGAGCACTATGGCAATTCCACTGAATTATTTTGTGTGTCTGTCTGTCCATTTTGAGGGAATTGAATGTTATTAAGTAAAGGTTGAGCAGCGTTGGACGGTGGGAGAAGGTTGAATTGGGAAAACAGATTAAATAGAGCTGTGACAAAATCATTAGGTAATTGAATATCAGCAGGTGAGGTTGAGTCTATATTGTTGCTGAACCCACAGCCATTATTAGGAGTGGGGATTGCATATTCTTGCAAGAGAGCTTGGTGAGCTACTTTGTCATATCCCTTAGATGGGATAGGGCGAGGATGAGGTTTTGTAAATGTAGTTTTCTTGTATGATACTGAGGGATTTACTCTAGGTGAAAAGTTATTATAAGGGTTTTCAAAAATAGATGATTTCATGGAAGGGTTAGCCACAACTTCAGCAAAAGATTTTGAAATAGGTGGGTGCAATTTTAATGCTTCCATGTAAGATACACAATTCTGTGCCATATATAATTTTATTTGAGTTTGTCTCACAAACTCAGGACATGTTTTTTTACTTGCAAAATGATCACCACCACATGAACAGCAGGATGCCTCTTCTTCAGAGATGTTACAAGACTCACCTGTATGGTCTTGAGCGCACTTGAAGCAATGTGGTTTTGATCGACATTGTGTCTTGGTATGCCCAAAGCGGCAGCAGTTAAAGCACTGTATAGTGGGGAATATGTACAAATCTACAGTAAGTGAATTGTAACACATAAAAATGCGTTTCGGCAAAACTTGTCTGTCAAAGGTGAGCACAATAGTTTGAGATGGTTTCCAAGTTGAAGAACCATCAACATAAGTTTTGAAATTCAATCCCCTAACCTTGATAATTTCACCACACCCTATTGGTACAGATATATTATCTTTAACTTCCTCAGGAGACCACTCCGCAGGGACTCCTCGGACTAAACCCATTCGTGTAATATTAAAGGTAGGTATGAATGCCTTTAAGTTATTTTTTGTTAGACTATCATGACTAATGAAGGTATTGGCATCTTGGTATTTTGAAAATGATACATACATTTTATTACGGCCTATTTTTTTAACACTTCCATTTATTATGTTATTAAATGAGTTCTTTTTCAAGAATTTACCAAAAGTCATAGGGTGCATAGTAGTTGCATCGTTAGGAGAATCCTGCTGTCTTTGGACATGTACTACGTAAGGAGCAGCATCAGTCTTTTCATATACGGTCCTACCTATGGGCACAGCTTCTATGGGTGCGGGAGGTGCAGGTGTGGAAGTGGGCACAGGCGAATCTTGCACGAGAACATTTTTAAAAGGAGCTGGAGAATCAATTTTGCGATTTAGTTCAGGCTGATCCGTTGTCGATTCATTACAATTACAATCAGAGGGTTTTGGTGGGTCGGCTGTGTGATGTCGGCGTCTTTTTTTATTGCAATGTTTGCAAATATGTAATCGACTACGTTTCAGAGATCGACTAGCGACCGATCCGTCTGTTTCCATGCCAGATTCATTGTTTGAGCCAATTGTAACAAAATTAGTAGCCGGGGGGACGAAACCCCCCGGCTCAGGGGGATCTTTCATGCAAAGAAATTAGCTAAATTTTGACTTACCAAAGCTGCTGGGGCACATATAAATAATAAATACACTTTAAATACAAGGTAAGAAAGAACAAACCAATCAACTGATCACTATATAAGAAAGAAAATTTATAAAAATTAAAAGAGCTCGAAAACACGTCCACGAAGTTTAACGTTTCCCGCGCTTTTTTTCGTTATAGTATTTTTTAACGTAGAGGGAGGGGTGAGTGAGTGAGGGAGGGAGACTGGAGGTGGTGATGGGGAGGGAATGCCATGAATCGATTAAGAAGATCGATTCATGGCAATCCATTCTTCCGATTTTTTAATCGATTCAATAGGATGCGATTAATGCGATTATCACACCCGGATTGAATGAGGATTGTTTGAAAAAAATTGGCTAAATATTTGATAAATATTTCAAACGTCTCGCTCGCAAATCGCTTGCACCCATTTTTTAACAAGTGAAGTTAAAAAAACACGTTCAAGCAATTTTCGACGTTATGTCAAAAACAATACTCATTCAATCCGGGTGATAATCGCATATCAAAATATCAGTTTTTAATTTTGTATGTAATATCCATCTGTCAAATTACAGTTAACATTAAAGCCGCGATTACATACGCCGATTTAGCATACCAATTTCGGGTTGCCACTCGTACTTGACAATAAAATATTGTATAATAAGTTCGATTTTAAAAGTGAATTTACCCTATAACGGAAAGATAAACAAAACAATGTATAAGATTGGAGATGAGAATTGAAAATAAAAAAAACATAAACAATGTTGACCTTTGCGTTATTTGTTTAAATTAATTGTTAAAATTTAACTTAATAACCTTTAACTCCAAAAGTATTAACAATTGATATAAAGTATATTAACAGCAAATATTTGTCTTTAAAAGACCTTTCTAATGATATATCATTTATAGCAAGAGGGCGTGTTAATCAACGCCCTGCTGAAAAAAATCAACAAAAAAGATGACAACTTTGACAGCCATTTTTTCCTGGTTAAAATTGAAATTTTTCTTATTGTTTAATATATAAAGAACTTCAATAAAAGAACTACATTATTTTCAACCCCGCACGATTACTACGAAAAAAAATATCGCCCTCTTAAAATTGAAAGATTCCCATACATTAAGTATGGAGACTGATCGACGACATGACCACGAACTGACAGTAATACACGTTGCCAAACTTATTTTCATGGCTTGTAAATGAAGAAGGCTATGCAATGTCAAAAAGATCTCAATTTTTTTATGCCATGTGAAAGCAAAGGTATATATAATAACATACAGCCATAGTTATGACAAAGCTATACTTTGCTTTGTAGATCTTTTGAGCACTTTTCTTCTTGTGGTTTTGCCCCGCGGTATTAGTTATTCTGTGCCGCGGTTCCCTAAACTTTATAACTTAAGTACTACCACAGAATAACTAATAGTACAAGGTAATACTAGGTAGGTACCAAACTATGCCATTAATACACCCCCCCTTTCTAAGCCACTGCGTTCGTACGTGGCTTCAATCTTCGTTGCGAAGATCCTCCCTCGCGCACTGCAGGCACCCACCACCAGTGTTGGGAAACGTACAATAATTATTGGATTCTTACAATAATTCGTGATACGAAATTTGATTGTACAATAAAACATAGCTTTCTCATTATTGTACGCTTTTATACAATATTTTCCGATTTGACACAATATAGGTACAATATCATGGCACGTGACACTAAAATTAATAAAGAAACGCATCACCTAGGTACTATTATTCTGTAACGTCACACTTGTTTTGTCTTTTGTCTCTATTAATGCCGTAAAGTTGATAATTCACTTTCATTTCTTGCTTACCGACATTGGCATTGGCAGTAAACTATCAAGGCATTGTCAGTAAACATCTTGCCTTCTCCCGTGGAATCATATAAAATATTTTTTTTAATCAAAATTAAATGTTTTAAATAAAAAAATATACATTAAATCATTACCTACCTATTAAAAAAATTAAATTTGAACTTGTATTACAAGGTTTGCGATTGTATTGAATGATTCGCTTCATCCTTACTTCAGTCCAGAAGTTACGAGAAAGAAAAGAGCAAGCGCAAAATAAGTGGGGCGACTTTAGTTCAGTTGTACTTTGTAAAATCAATCGCATATTAGCGGCCTAAATATTAAAAATTATTCCCTAAAACGTACAATAATTCGACCCAAAATACAATAATTTTTAGCTTGGCAGCACCATAATATCTCATCCAAACATTTCCCAACACTGCCCACCACCCACACATCATGTCGTCATAGCCACTTGTTTTATTAAGCGCTCCGGTGACGATCATTTAGATTGTAAATTATTACGTAATTGACGCATTTATCAAGGGAATTTTATGAAGAAAACACTATATACAAGCTTTCTTTTATTTGACATGAAGACAATACAGACAATTTAAAATAATAATAAATATCCAATATCATTGAGAATTTGCTATAATTTTATTAAAGTACCAAAGAATATAGAGGTTTTTCTTTAATCCAGTCCATTTCTCCTTCTTGGGAAAACATTTTCCTCAACTTGTTCAACTTTCTGGGCCACTCCAGCCAGTTGCTCAGATGCATTAGAAGCAGCAGTTCCACAGGTCTCTGCCAACTCTTGCACCCCTTGAGATACCTGATCAATTAAATTAATAAATTAATGATATTTCTTACCTTTATTCACAAAAAAGTAAGTAAATACAAAGGGGGCATTATCGACAAACATGCCACTGGAAATTCGGGTGCAAAAGATATGAGTTTGGTTTCATAAAATACTATGAGATTCTGATAATTGTGATTTTTTGCAAATCTGTTATCTGGCAGAAGACAAAGGAAAAAACATTGAATTCTGGCAGAAAGCAAAAGCATTGTTTTATATCACAAATATTATTTCGCATACAAATTCACAGCCACGTGAAAACCTCATGGTTGTTTACATCTCATCTTTCGTGGAACATGTTATACTCAAAGTTTTGAATAAAAAAACAAGCTAAAAGATTTACCCGATCAGCTTCAGCCTTCACTTCAGCAGCAGCAGTGTGCATCCGGTTGACAGCCTCCTGCATTTGAGGCACTTGCTGAATCACTTCAGATTCTAAAACTGGTTCAGCCTGCAAAGTTTGTGGGAAATAAGTCATTATTTGTCTCATGGCCTTCCAGATTAGGTGCTAACTTTGTGAATGGGCTGTCTATAGGTACCTGCTTGCATCGATGCATACAATGGCAATGGTGCTTAATTATTGGCTCAGCAGCTGCTACTTCCCTCAGGTGGCTGTCGTTTTGTTGAATCTATTAAAAAAAATAAAAACAAGTCTAAGTTTTTTGTCTTTTTGACTTCCCCTTTCAAACTTCTAATAAAGTTTCTAATAAGAATACAGTGAAATACATACATTTTCTACTAAATTTGGGTCCGTATAGTTATTCAACTCCGAAGCCCTTTGCATAGCCTCGGGCAATTTCTCGTAACCAGCTGTAGCAGTATTAATCGATTGCGAAGTATTCAAGAGATTTGTTGTAACAATATCTCCTTGCTGGCCATCTAAAGCCGCATGAGAAGCTAAACCTAATTTCGCTTCAAGTTGCTCAATTCGATTTTGCAAAACTGCTATAGGATCCATGTTTAAGACAAATACAAAATAAAATTGATTTTAAATTAATTATGAAAATCAAAAAAGACTCAGAAAATAACAACGGTTTTGAGAAAAACTAAATAAACAGTTGACTATCGAAATTAATTCTTTTTCTTTTCGTTTGTTTGTGATTGTGATTATGTCACTTCATTGTCACTGTCTTCTTCTTCTTATTTTTGATTTGGCAATCTACTATCCTCTTGGAAGTAATTTTTGCCAGTGTCAAGTGTTGAATTAGTTTAATAGCGGGTGGTGATGGTGGCTTACCATCAGCAAATAAGAAACCGTTCAGTACAAAGGCAGGCCTTAAAAAGGACTGCTTAAGGCCTGCTTTCATACTAACCGTTGAGGTCATAGTACGAAAAAGTAAGACAGTTCAATGCCCTGTTCATTCAATGTTCAGTTCCCTGCTATAAGAGCTCATAGTAAGGCCCATGGTTTCAATTTTCATTAGAATGCGGGTGCATCACATTCTAATGCTGCTTGGAGCATTTGGCACGAAGTATATCAATACAGTTTCTCGGTTAGTTCTGCTGAGGTAGCCACCACTACAAAGTCTCAGCTTCACAGAACCAAGATCGCGCCTATTTAAATTTATCCCACATATTGATCAGTTGCGTAGACACTTGAACCACAAAACTGCACCGATTTTAAGACACAAAATCCACTATGAAACAATTTGCAAATAATTAAAATAGCCACCGAACAACTGGACAAAATGGCGCAAAAAACTCCCACTGTCGTCTTCTTCTTATATTTGTTTTGGCAATCTACTTTCTTCCTGGAAGTAATTTTTGCCAGTGTCAAGTGTTGAATAGTTCAGTGGTAGTTCTACTTATTTTTGTTTTGGCAATCTACTTTCCTCTTGGGAGTAATTTTTTCCAGTGTCAAGTGTTGAATAGTTCCAGGGGGCTTACCATCAGCAAATTAAGAAACCATTCAGTTCAAAAGCAGGCCTTAAACAGGACTGCTTAAGGCCTGCTTACATACTATCCGTTGAGGTCAAAGTACGAAAAAAGTAAGGCAGTTCAATATAAGCCCTGCTATAAGAGCTCATAGTAAGGCCCCAGGGGGCTTACCATCAGCAAATAAGAAACCGTTCAGTTCAAAAGCAGGACTTAAACAGGAATGCTTAAGGCCTGCTTTCATACTAAGAAAAAGTAAGGCAGTACAATTGGGCTTGGGCTTTGTGCTTGATCATCGATTTTGTCATGTTTACAGCATTACGGCACTGTTATACGAAATTATGGTGCGACTATCTTGACTTCATAGGTATCAAAATATTACAGTCGCATTAAAACGATACAGTTCCGTCAACATTTCAAAAATGGTTTTGAGTACAAAGCCCAAGACGGTTCTCTTTCCGAACAATAGTTATATGATATTGTTTCAATTTTCATTAGAATGCGGGTGCATCGCATTCCAATGCTGCTTGGAGCATTTGGCACAAAGTCAAGATCAAGACGGTTTAAGCCTTGTCCAGACTAGTAAAATATTTGAGTGTATCAGGGGGCTTACCATCAGCAAATATGAAACCGTTCAGTTCAAAAGCAGGCCTTAAAAAGGACTGCATTCATACTAACCGTTAAGGTCATAGAACAAAAAGGAAGGTAGTTCAATCTAAGCCCTGCTATAAGAGCTCATAGTAAGGCCCCAGATCTCCGTCGCGTATCATCGACGTGTATCATTTGGCTAGTTTGGACGCAAAACGATACGCGATCATGCTACGCATCGTATTTGATACACCCCGATCCGTATGTAACCGCGTATCAGAACGAGGCTTTGCGGCTTGTTTAGATTATCGTATCGGATTCGTGTATCATGAATTTCATGATCGGCAGTATTACGTAGTATAGACGCATTTTGATACTGTATCATGATACGACTATGTCATTGCGTAATTGCGTATGTCTTGCAATGATACACCGCGATCCATCTCTAGGCGGTTTTTCTCCGATCATCAAAGGGGATACGCTACGCAATAGGCATGACAAGGGTCTGACATGCTTTGATAGAGCGAGATCGTCTTATTAAGATTCCTATAGGAGGAAATAGAGAAGAGTGTCATGTTTTTTCTCTATCACCGACCGGACTTTTTTTCATGGTCGGGTTATAGGCAGAGATCAACTAAGCAAAACAAACAAGTAGGGTTATACCAAAAGTGCCAGAGAAATTAAAGTTTTTGTGGATAACTCCCTAATTAATATTGAAGATTTATTATAAATCGAATGTGTAGTGTTTGTGTCTAGCATTCAAAATGGTGGGATGTTCGATATTTGGCTGCAAAAGCAACAATCAAAGGAAAGAAGCGGGCGTTACATTTCATGCGTGAGTACACTGTTTTCTATATTTTGATCACGTATTTCTTTCTCAAATCTCACAGGAACCAAGTTTCTGAGCTAAATCATTAGTTATATCATGAAATACCTGATAAATAGGAAAAATCTAAAAATTATTTCTAAAAATAACCTCGTAAACATTTGACATGCAAACCGGTAAAATTGCGTACATCTACGTAATAGTAGAAGTCAGCTTAGCTTTGACGTCCACTAAAATCAGTAGGTTTATAATTCGATTTCCGGATGCCTACTATATAGAAAATTTTCCCCAAAAATTACCCCATATTTCAGGGAATTTCTAGCGATTTCATTTTCCAGATTTCCGACGGAAGATAAAACTCGTGAAAAATGGATAGAAGCAAATGGAAAAAAGAATTGGGTGCCACACACGAATTTGTTCAAAAAATTTTGAAAAAAATTGTTTCCGAAAAACAGAAAAACTAACGTTAATAAAAAAAGTTCTGTATTCCAACGTTTAATAAAGACTTTACCTGTTTTAATTTAAAGTTTATCTTTTTATTCCATTAACCACACAATCTCAATATCAACTACCTGAGCGAACCCCAGCTAGTTTACTATATCTCTCTTTTTAGCAGGGCAGTTGTGTGTACTCCCGTCCCGACTGCAATGACGATTGTTATTTAACTTTAGTTCGATTTTAGCAGGGAAGACGTGTTTTTATTTTTCTTAATACCATTTATAATTATACTGAGTTTTTGCATGCTGGAAATGGCGAATTGTCTAAACATTTTATTAATATCTCTGCTGTACCACAATTACTGCGAATAAAGTTTATTTCCATTTCTATTCTATGTATACGTATGTTACCGTTACAGTACGGAATCCGTTAATCTGCAGATTAACTGGTCGAGTCAGTTAAGAGGATTGTCAACCACGTGGTCTCCATACAAACGGCGATAACGTTTCCCACCCTCTAAACCTTAACCTACAGTAATTAATTTTTGGTATTTTTTTGAAATGCCTAAATACTAGGGCTGTACGTTTCGATTTTTTAAATATTTATAATAGATTTCGAAATATTTGCATTTTAGTGATTTCATACAAAACACAGAAGTGCCAATATTTTCAAATCTACAATGAATATTTTAAAAATCAAAACGTACAGCCCTAGTTTTTAGGCATTTCAAAAACATACCAAAAATTCATTGCTGTAGGTTAAGGTTTAGAGGGTGGGAAACGTTATCGCCGTTTGTATTCAGACCACGTGGTTGACAATCCTCTTAAAGCACAGAATACATAATAGTACCGAAATTTTTCTTAAAGTAGACGATTTCCGTGCTTTAACTAGTAATCTGCACATTAACGGATGCTACCCCGTTAAGGGTACTTTTTCTGATCATGGCAACCCCATATTTTGACGTCATAATATATCTATCCCTTACACCCGGTCGCTCGGTAGCGCATCTACCCCTTTTAATATACTATATCTATGAGGCATGATGACTATTTTTTTATTTTATGTTACATAAATAACCTCTCAAAAAAAGAAACATTGGTAAAAGAATTAAGTCGCTAGCATGAAAACTGCCCGAGATATCACAGTGTGAAATGCACACAAATGAACAAATCCCAAAAACGCTCCATACAAACGGCTACTAAGTGATGACGTCACGCCTTGCTAGTTTGTATGCAACGCGTAGGAAATTTGTTCGGCAGCTATATTAAATATTGTGTTTATCAAAATAGTTTCTTAGACAAATTTGCTATACATTTTACGGACTAATTAAAGGTATCATTTATTTTAATAAATATTATACTTTTTAAATGGACTTGTCCACCCAACTTTGAAGGGTCATAAAATAAATAATATGCAATATATAAAACCAAGAGGTATACAATACAAGCAACTCTAAAAGTTTAATATGTTTACGATTTTTATTAGTATTTCGTTATTTTATTCATTAGTCATCATCCCTATTAGGGTTGCCAACTTTTTTTGGATCAAATATAGTAGTTTCATGATTTTTAGTGTTAAAATATAGTAGATGGCGAAAAAATCCAAAAAAATATAGTAGATTGCCGTTTTGTATGGAGGATTTTAAAGAAGTGTTAAATCACAAAAAAAATATTATGCAATTACTTATGTGCATATAAGTAATAAGTATTTTTTTGTTGCTTTTGTTTATTTTTTTCGAAAACATGTAGTAGTTTTGTCTACTATTATATTTTTTCAAAAAATATAGTATGCGAGCCCTCAATATAGTAGGATACTAATACTATATGATATAGTAGGGTTGGCAACCCTACGCAATGCCGCTACACGATTTTGAAGAGTTTGAAGATACGAGGAAAATGTACGCGTCCACATTACACGACACGCGTTGCTGACACGCTAACAAGATACAGTACCTATCCTAAGTGTGGACGTGGTCATTGAGCCCATTTTGGGCTAATGGAAATAGTGATACGATGCAGTCGAAATGAGCGTCCACACTTAGGATACCAATTGTCGAGACGATACGCCTGATTTTGATCGTCAAGATGATACAAACGTAGACAAAGCTTTACTCGAGGATATTTTGATGCCAAATGCTCCAAGCAGAATTGGAATGCGATGCACCCTCATTCTAATGTAAACTGAAACAATACTGGCAAAATTTACTCCCTGAAGAGGAGTAGATTGGCTGGGTTGAGGCGCGTTCCAAACCTACACTCCGAGTGCAACCTATCCACAACCGAACGCTCTAACGGCGTTCCAAACATTTGAGCGTGACGTTCGGTTGAAACAACCGTGTCGTTCCAAACGTCAGAGCGTTGCAACCAAACAACCATCAAAAATGATGGTTGTAAAACGCTCTGACGTTTGTCTATAGAAAAAATGTCAATGTCATTTGACATTATTTTGTATTTTTGATGTTTTTATATCTAATTTTTAAAATAATCATGGTAGATCGTCAAAAAACGGATTTTATTTGATTAAGTATAAAGAAAAGTTTAAATTATTTGTATTCCAAATGGAAAATGAAGAATTTGTATTGACATTGACATTTAAAGTTCTTGGTCGTTCCAAACCTTAGAGCGAGTTAAAAAACAACCATACAACCGACGCTCAATCGTTCTGATTCTGAACGCAATCTTGCGTTCCGAACCTACGCTCCGAGTGCAACCCATCCACAACCAGACGCTCTGATGGCGTTCCAAACATTAGAGCGTGACGTTCGGTTGTAACAACCGTCCCGTTCCAAACATCTGGGGCCTTACTATGAGCTCTTATAGCAGGACTTATATTGAACGGCCTTACTTTTTCGTACCATGATCTTAACGGTTAGTATGAAAGCAGGCCTTAAGCAGTCTTTTTTACGGCCTGCTTTTGAACTGAATGGTTTCTTATTTGCTGATGGTAAGCCCCCAGAGCGTTGCAGCTTAGAGCGCCGGTTCTTTGGTTGTTTTTTAACTCACTCCAAGGTTTGGAACGACCAAGAACTTTAAATGTCAATGTCAATACAAAGTCTCCATTTTCCATTTGGAAAACGAATAATTTAAACTTTTCTTTATTCTAAATCAAATAAAATCGGTTTTATGAGGATCTACCATGATTATTTTAAGAATTAGACCCAAAAACATCAAAATACAAAATAATGTCAATTTGACATTGACATTTTCTCTATAGACAAACGTCAGAGTGTTTTACAACCATCCATTTTGATGGTTAAAAAGTTGCAACGCTCTGACGTTTGGAACGGACGGTTGTGACAACCGAACGTCACGCTCTAATGTTTGGAACGCCGTTACAGAGGCGCGTTCCAAACCTACACTCCGAGTGCAACCTAACCACAACCGAACGCTCTAAGGGCGTTCCAAACATTTGAGCGTGACATTCGGTTGACACAACCGTGTCGTTCCAAACGTCAGAGCGTTGCAACCAAACAACCATCAAAAATGATGGTTGTAAAACGCTCTGACGTTTGTCTATAGAAAAAATGTCAATGTCATTTGACATTATTTTGTATTTTTGATGTTTTTATGTCTAATTTTTAAAATAATCATGGTAGATCCTCAAAAAACGGATTTTATTTGATTTAGTATAAAGAAAAGTTTAAATTATTCGTATTCCTAATGGAAAATGAAGAATTTGTATTGACATTGACATTTAAAGTTCTTGGTCGTTCCAAACCTTAGAGCAAGTTAAAAAACAACCAAACAACCGACGCTCAAACGTTCTGAACGCAACCCAGCGTTCGGTTGTGGTTAGATTGCGCTCGGAGCGTAGAGGCGCGTTCTAAACCTACACTCCGAGTGCAACCTAACCACAACCGAACGCTCTAACGTCGTTCCAAACTTTTGAGCGTGACGTTCGGTTGACACAACCGGGTTGCGTTCAGAACGTTTGAGCGTCGTTTGTTTAGTTTTTTTTTAACTCGCTCTAAGGTTTGGAACGACCAAGAACTTTAAATGTCAATGTCAACACAAATTCTTCATTTTCCATTTGGAATACGAATAATTTAAACTTTTCTTTATACTTAAGTAAATAAAATCCGTTTTTTGAGGATCTACCATGATTATTTTAAAAATTAGACATAAAAACATCAAAAATACAAAATAATGTCAAATGACATTGACATTTTTTCTATAGACAAACGTCAGAGCGTTTTACAACCATCATATTTGATGGTTGTTTGGTTGCAACGCTCTGACGTTTGGAACGACACGGTTGTGTCAACCGAACGTCGCGCTCAAATGTTTGGAACGCCGTTAGAGCGTTCGGTTGTGGATAGGTTGCACTCGGAGTGTAGGTTTGGAACGCGCCTCTGTGTCGTTCCAAACGTCAGAGTGTTGCAACCAAACAACCATCAAAAATGATCGTTGTAAAACGCTCTGATGTTTGTCTTTAGAAAAAAAGTCAATGTCATTTGACATTATTTTGTATTTTTGATGTTTTTATGTCTAATTTTTAAAATAATCATGGTAGATCGTCAAAAAACGGATTTTATTTGATTTAGTATAAAGAAAAGTTTAAATTTTTCGTATTCCAAATGGAAAATGAAGAATTTGTATTGACATTGACATTTAAAGTTCTTGGTCGTTCCAAATCTTAGAGCGAGTTTTAAAACAACCAAACAACCGACGCTCAAACGTTCTGAACGCAACCTAGGTTTGGAACGCAACCCAACCCTGCTATAACAAAAAAATATTCTTGTCATTGTCAAGCACTTGTCATACTAATGACGAGGCAGCATGGTCTATGACCTTAGCCTGTTCTACGGAACGAAAAAAAAAAAAAAAAAAAAAAAAAGCACTTGTCACTTGTCATCATTGTCAAGAATGTCAAGTCAAAAAGTCAAAACAAACATGCGTGCAGATATCTAATCTAATGAGATTTCGGTTTATTTGTTGAATTGAAAAAACTAGAAAAATAGAAGACTAAATACTAATATTGAAACAGTAATATTAAGTGGTTGGTCTATTGAAAAAACATGGATGAAGAACTTGGGGGCTTTACAATGGAAGAACTCACAATTCCACCTATAAAATACGAGTGTAAGGTGATCTTTCACATAAACAGTATTTTAAACGGTCGATATGGCATTGAAATAATTATATTAATATTAAATTCTATTATTTTTCAGATTTGGACCATACTGCAGACGTACAGTTAGTATAATTTATTTATTACACAAATTTCCTTATTTTTTTTCTTCCTTATTATTTTACAATGTCTTGATGGCATTGGAAAATCTATTTGTTATTCTATTGTTTATATTTGACTGTAAATCCTCCTACAAGCAAATAAATAAAATAAGATTTCAATGCCTAACACTAGGGACAGCCGGTTTGTATGTTATTATGGGTGATTTTATATTGTTTCAGGTTACATGCGTGGGGAGATAGCCTCAAAGAAGCATTTGAGCAATGTGGCATGTCAATGTTTGGCTACATGACCGAGCTAAATTATGTGCAGATCAAGGAAGTCCACTCTATCGAAGCAAACGCAGACGACATGATGGGCTTACTGTATCATTTTCTTGATGAATTGCTGTTCTTATTCTCTGTGGAACCATTTCTGATATGCAAAAAGTTAGTAATAACAGAGTTTAATACAGAAGAGTTTAGGATAGTGTGTAAGTGTTATGGAGAAGAGTTCCAAATAGGAAGGCACCCTCAAGGGTCGGAAGTAAAGGCAATCACATACTCTGCCATGCAGATTATAGATGAACCTAAGGACAACAAGTTTGAAGTTTTTGTTATTATTGATATATGAAATATATTTTTGCTGCGTTCCCTTTTGTTTTTATCTAAATATAATTTAATATAATTTGTTACTTATGTTTAATTTCAACATTCAGCCATTGTTAAATTTCTGTATTACATTGATTGACATAAATATTTTTTGTTCAAAGTCGTGTGTTGTGGTCCAATGCAGCCCGATTCAGAAAGAACTGAGAATCCATATCACATCACATTGTCTGGTCATAACGGATCTTGTGTGAGAGATCCATTGTCTATACACTCTTATTTTGTGCCGCTCAGACAAATTAAATAACCATACTAACCTTTGGTATGTATATGCCTTTAGCATGCATAAACATAAACACGTATTGACTGGTCAAATCAAAACAAAATATAATGCATTTTGTCAGAAGAATCGAAAAATCACTAGGTATAATCCTTACTAATATTGTAAAATCGAAAGTCCGTTTGTTTGCTTGTTGTTACGCCTTCACGTGTTAACTACTGAACCGATCATCATGAAATTTTGCATACATGTTGCCAGGGGTACAAAAAAGGACATAAGGGCCTTTCATCCGGAAAAAACGTACAGTTCCTGAGGGATAGAAAAAAAACTATGCAGACGAAGTCGCGGGCGGCCACTAGTATATCTATATCATGTAGTCTGGTCAATTGAAGAATGATGATGAAAATGGCGGCGCCACTTTCCTTGTTAAATTAACGCAAAATTATTTCCATTTCCAACCGAGTCTCATCTTTCGTTGACAAAACTCTATCGGTGTTTCATGCTACGGGGGGGGGACAAGCGGGCAGCCGGCCGCGGGCTTGCGTGTTGCGTGATGGAGCATATATTGGCAGCGGGATCCTATAACGCAGCGGACGCACTCAAATGCGGCAAATGCCTGTCAGATGATAGCCCTATCCGCCTCATCCGCCTGCCCCCTGCCCCCTAATTTTGTAACATTGTTGCAATAAACTCTGACAGAAATCGCAGTTACATTACTGCTTTAGTAAGAATCAATGTGATAACTATCTTACTTAAAGCGGCAATGTAACTGCGGTTTCAATCGAGAATTGTTAGCAACGGAGTTACGTAATAAGCCTCCGGGGCAAGTGCCCCGTCCCCCCCTAGATCCGGCCCTAAGATGGCAACACCATAAAAATTGTTTAAAAAACAAAAAAACCGACTTCAAAAAACCTGCCTCTAAAAAGCAAGAAATAATATACAAATCATTAGATACGCATTATCATTGTTATAATAAAACACGTCTATGTCTATTAAAGTCGGGTGGGGGTGGGGCTGGAGTACATATTCCTTTTTTTATTCTAAAAGCCCCACCCGACTTCAATTGACGTGTTTTATTATAACAATGATAATGTGTATCTAATGATTTGTATATTATTTCTTGCTTTTTAGAGGCAGGTTTTTTGAAGTCGGTTTTTTTGTTTTTTAAACAATTTTTTTATTTTTAGTGTAAGTACCTTCTGTATTAGGTAGTATAGGTATATTATTTAGGTAGAAAAATCGGCCCAGCCAAACGTGAGATAATCGCGGAGAAACATACATACAAACTGAATACCTCCTTTTTTTGAAGTCGGTTAAAAAGACTACACAAAGGTATCCCTTCCCCACCAAAAAAATCATCTAATTCGGTTCATAAATAACAAAATTGTCAAGTTAGTAGATATAATATCATAGTATTTTCAGGATTACTCGTAAACTACTGAACCGATTTGAAAAAAAAATAAATGGGACCATCTCGCAAGAAAACTCAATCGAACAAAAAAAGAATCATCTAAATCGGTCCATAAATGTCGAAGATACGCGCGAACAACGATAAAAAAAAAAAAAAAACATACAATCGAATTGAGAACCTCCTCCTTTTGATGAAGTCGGTTAAAAAAAACATACAATCGAATTGAGAACCTCCTCCTTTTGATGAAGTCGGTTAAAAAACACGGAGGCGAGATTGTCAAAAAGTAAAAATTTTGCGAGGACTAAATTAATGTAGAGGATTTCTAATAATTTCTTTGGAATATTATTTTCAATGAGAATATTTCGGTAAATAAATTATCTAGAATCAATGTTCTGTGGTCTGTCAGTCGGATGATGCCAAGGCCAAAAAATCGATAAAAACCATAAGCAAAATTGTCCATAGACAGATGTAAATGACAACATTGTCTATGATGTTGATAAAATATCCGGTTGATTTCGCGGTTTCATAAACTTCCGCTTCCTGTGCTATTAATTTTGTTAATTTTTCAAAAACCGTATTATTAATTATTGTTTGTTAGCAATTTTATTATGATGGACATGTACCTAATAATTATTGGGAGAATTTATTTATTTTAAGATAATTATTTAACACCCTTTTTTTCCTTTACACAGAATACATAATACTTTACTGAACACTTTTGTATTATTTTACAGTCACGTTCAACTCCCGGCTAGTTTATTTATTTCCAAGATAATGCTCATTATTATCAATCTGTAATTACACCTACCTACGTTAAAAAATTGTACTTGGTACCGTTTAATTTTATACATTGTTGGGTGTTTTTACGAGAATCGTGCGTGATAGAATTATTTTTTTACTTCATTGTTTAGCAACATCAGTACACTTCATTAATTAAGTTGGGCGGTACCTAGTCAAAAAGTTTATGTAAGAAGTAAGTTTATTTACATAAGTCGGGTAAGCATAATAATGTAAGTATAAGTACGTGTGAAAATTAATCCAATAAATTAATAGAAACATGCGTTCGAATCAAGAATCATATAATAATATTGTTCGAATCCTGAGTAATTTGAAAATTATAACTTACCCCATAGACATAAGAAAAAATTTCGCTACGCTCAAGTAGACGGACTATGGTGCGAGTGAGAAACCGATTCTAACGGCTTATGCGATGTGTGAGAAAGAGTTAAAAACAAAATGACAGCAGAACCTGGCTTGACTACATGTATCGTCTTTTATCATCTTGTCAAAAAGCGTCCACTTGATTATTTTGTGATTTTGATCGCGATCGGGTCGATTTGGCTCTTATAACTATATAAATCAATAATGGTGTCGTGTTCTGTATTGAATTGTAATGTTACTTACGACAATATCCCAAATAAACACTCATTTCACAGGCAAATGTGATTGTACAATTACCATTTTCCTATTGCTTATTTTAGTTGAATATATTCCCAAACAAACTAAGTGATACACTAATATAATGCTATTAACCGTCTTTTTTCTAAATAAAAGCTGATTTCTAAACCTTATGTGTTAGATAAAAAGATATTATGTCCGTGAACTTGAGAAAATACGACGTTGAGATTGATCAAAAATTATCGATATCGATACTCATGTCGATGATTTCCGATATTACTTTGTTTGTCTTTGTGAACACTGATAGTTTTATTTAAAGCTGCTAGAACCGTACTCTGGGGTACATTTTTTTTTTTTAAATCGTTTGCTATAAGGCGCTTTATTCTGCTCGTGGCAGCGAGACGCGTGGATACCCCCGCTGGTTGTCAGTTTTGTTGAAGAGTAGACGTGGTACACCAGCTCATACCCCAGGGTACAATCAACGTAAGTATTTTATTACGATTTTTTTTTAATTTATATTTTTAGCGCATTTATATTGTTTTTTTGGTACCTACGAATATTATAATAGGTGGTGTGATAACCGTATGTAAATAATTTTATGCAAAAAGTAGCGAACTGAAGTAGGTTTTTTTAGCTCCAAAAGTCTGTACCCGTCCCGTTCGAGTCCCGTTTAGGGAATGCAAACCGGTTTCACCGAAACCGAAAAAAACCGGTTTTTCGGTCGATTTCACAAGCAAAATAAAACCGGTTTTTTAAACGACAAAACCGGTTTTTCGGTTTTTTGTATGATTAAAGTTTCATGCTCTGCAATACATATAAAACGAAAATGCACCGCCCCATTTTGATTGAAAGCTTTACGTAGTTCAGTTTAGTAACCTACTTTTGAGCAGCTGAATGGGTCGAAAGTTTTTATAGCGAGTAAGTAAGTAAAATATGAATATTTATTATTAATACAGCAAAAAAAGGTTTTTTTTTATATTTAAAGAAAGATATTTGGTAAATACAATACAATTTTATAATAATACGTAAAAAATACATTTATTTACAGATTTAAATAAGTTATTTTGGATATTTAAGGATTTTTAGTAATATTCATATAAATAGGAGTATTTGTGACTGGCATTTTTTGTTTTTCTTATAATTTCTAATATTTTTATACTTCAGCGTCATAGTTTTTAAGTTTCTTTCAAAACAGTTACATAAAAGTTAGTGTTATAATGGATATTTATTTTGGCTATTTATTGTTAATTAAGAAATTTGTACGTTATATTTTTTCAAATCTTCATTCTTTTATAGCTTTTATGCATATTTTTTGTTTGCAAATAAGAACATCAGTATAATATTTACGGTGACTTAAATTAAAAAAATTGAAAATATTGGTTATTGTGTAATTTTTATGAAACTTCTTAATAACTTGCATTTATTTTTCTTGTATAAACAAGAAATGAATTCCACGTCATTGATTTCTCCGAAAATAATACCAAACTTGTGGACCGTCGGCCAACCAGGGTCATTTTCAATCTATCGCATATTGGACCCAGACGAAATTGGTAAAATAGCCATTAGCTTGGTGTTATCAAATATCATCGTCTGGGTTGCGAAGTAGGAAGCTTCTGGGAGATAAGCCACCCTGATTATGGTCACCCATCGCTAAAAAAATATCGATCGCATATTTATATAAATGGTGAATAGGGTCATGGGTGGCATCATTACCTGAACTATTTTTTTGTGTTTTCATATCGATCGAATAAGGGACAAGGCTCACAAGAGCATATATGTGAAATGTACTTACCTGCCCTGACCTCCTAGACCCATCCTGAAAGCGACGCAAGACTATGGTTTTATATACGCCTGGGACCTGCCACACCCTCTGAATGTAATTACATGCCAATATGTGGTCGATTATTTTTTTGGAAAAAAGTCTCCATGTTTCTACCCTGGCCGCGCGCATGCTTCCTGAAAACTAACCAAGCATATGTCTAACATGTTTGTACTGATGCCACCTACGACCCTGTTCACCATTTATATCAATATTCGATCGATTATTTTTTTGCGATTGGAAATCATTGTATGGGAGGCCATATGTTCAGGGTGGCATATCTCCCAGAAGCTTCCTACTACGCAACCCAGACGACGATATTTGATAACACCAAAGTAATGGCTATCTTGCCAAAGTGGTCTTGCACCAATATGCGATAGATTGAAAATGAGCTTCTTGGCCGACGGTCCATTGGCTTAGTATCTAAACTTAGGCAGTTATTAACCTTGGACTTCATTAAGGCAGAATTCCCCCTTCCCCCACCTGCTTGAAACTTCGTAAACCCATCTTAGGAACAACCCACCTTACAAAGGATCATTCCTACCGAAGGGAATCTTTGGTTTAGCGATAACCGTATTCTTCGTTTTTTTTTTGCCTTCTACAGATGGGACAACATACCATAGAAGTTTTTGATAATTATTAGAAGCAAGATCGATTGGCGTCAAAAAAAAATGTAAAATAGCCATCTTCTTGCTCACTGTACATTTTTTGATAAACTGTGAATGGGGATTCTCTTAAAATTGAAAACATGTTTACGAAATCAATAAAAATGTATTATTGCACATTTCCAATAGTTTTCTTGAAAACCGGTTTTAACCGGTTTTGGATTCAAAACCGAAAAAAAACGGTTTTCAATTCACTTCGGTTTTGCATTCCCTAGTCCCGTTATCATCGGTATGAGAAACGCGCTTGAATTTATTTTCGCGCGCGTTAACTTTTTGCGATAACTCCTAATATATTTATTTAAACTATATAGCGTAAAGGGCTAAAATTATGTGCATGAAACGCTTATGGTAACGAACGCATTTTATTCGATAAGGATTAATACTGTTTCCGTCTAAATGCCTTTCCAATTACGACATTATTTGTGACCATTTAAAAAAAAGAGTTGACGAATTTTATTTGTGATATGCGTCAACTCACCATCTCAAAATCTAATAAATCAAGCTAATTTTACTACCAAATTTCATCAACATCGGTTCAGCAGTTTACGCGTGAAATCGTAACAGAGTTACTTCGTATTTATAATATTAGTGGGGAATAGTATGCATATTTATCACGCACTAGTTTTTTAAACCATACTAATTCCTAACTAATATTAATCCCTACTAATACCATACTAATCCCTACTAATATTATGACACCTTAACTGCTGAACCGATGTTGATAAAATTTGGTTTAAAATTAGCTTGATTTATTAGATTTTGAGATTACGAATAATCTTTGTTCGTAGTTTTGAGATGGTGAGTTGATGCATATCACAAATAAAATTCGTCAACTCGCCGGTCTACATTTAAAAAAAAATTGGTAGGTATTATTGCAGGGGTTGGGCTGTACTTTTTATTTTTTGATGTTCATTTTTAGTGTAGGTGTACTCTGATAGTTGCGTGGAGCACGCATCTGTATTTTTTCTAAAAGAAACCTACTTGTTTACCTAACAATTATTCAAGGAAATCGTGTTTACTTCCTCCCGGTACTTACTAGGTAGATAACATTATTATGGTTCTAGCATCTTCTACTTTAGTAGGTAATGCACTACATACTTACCTACTCAGCGAAATAAAACTGTAAAGAAACTTTGAAGACAAGACACAATTTAAATAATTTGAAAAGTTGTCTTGATAGCTGCTACTATTTTAAAAATACAACGAGACGCCGCATCACCTACCAAAACCGGTCGTTCAACGAAAATTCAAAAATTCGTTATTTTTTTATGGCTTCTTGAGCGAGGGGCGGATTTGGAGAACGGCGTTCGCTAGGGGTTGATTGCTAGGTCGCTTCGCGCTTGCGCACGTAGTTCGCGCCACAGCTACGTCGCTTGCAAGCCAGATGTTCTGAAAAGCTTCCGTCGTCGTCGTTTCAATGCTCTGCATTTTATCTAATTAGTCACTGTAAAATGTGCACTAGGACCATTTTATTATTTTGTTTATCTTGTGAAATTGTCAGTGATTAAAATTATCATGTGTGTTGCATAAACTGTGCGTTGTAACTGAAAATTATCGAGCGTCTCGATGTCCACGAGTTCACTCGGGACCAACAAAGCGGCGGACATTTTATTTTGAGTACTTGATAATGTAGCATTTGCGTCGAAAATATTAATGTCGTTTTATGGTTATAAATTCGCATATCGTTCGCTTACACCTTTCGTAAGTATTACTATTTCATCATTATTATTTTATGATAAATCAGTTTAGGTGTTACTCAGTTTGTTAAGTGGTTATGTCCTGGAATTACCGCTAGATTGTCGATATTTTTGAGGAAATTTCGTTGATAAAAGTGACGTAAGCTTCGCTGGATAGTCACAGGTTATGTTAAAGACTTTTGGTATTGCATAAAATGTTATGATACGTGGTATCGACCCATACCGCTTCGGAGGCTTCTCTACGATTTCCGCGCGCGCGGCGCCCCTAACCTCTTCACTAATTAGATTGAGGCCATTCTGGCCATTGCTACTTCACGACATAAAAAATTAGAATTGTGATTACATGTTACTCTTATTGTTGAGCAGCGATGCCGAGGGGGGTGAAGCGAGGGCAGGTGGAGCGCGAGGTAGAGGTGGTGGTGCGCGCTGGGGCGTCTCCATCCCAAACCAAACTTCTGGATGACAGCCCCAGCCAGCCTATTAGCTATCATCTGCTGGACCACGGCTATGGCGCCACACCACAGCACCAGATCAGGCGGGAGGCGCCATCCGCACCGCCGAAGACGTCAGAAGTAAGTCTATTATGAACAAACCAAAGATTCACTTTTCACTCTAGCCGAGGGCAGCTCTTCATTGATCCTTCATTCTCTTCACGGTGACTTCCAAGACATTTTATTACTTATAGCCTGTGGAATGGTAATCATCAACCTTTTTTATAGCAAAAGTAGGGATTTATTTGTATAAATAACTTAGGTACTGATATGATTTTTATTATATTATTTTTATTTAAAATAGCGATCAAGTCATACAAAGTTAAGTTGAGGGAGCTCTCAAACAGTACCATAGACATAAATATGAGAACTATTGATGTGCTACTTCGGATGGGGAAATCCTAGAATTTGGTTTCTTTGGAAGTAAGTATCTACATATTTGGTTATTGGTATTATTCTTATGTTGTATATAGGAAAGTTACTGATGTCCACATACTTCTGAAATTCAGGTTATGGAGCTTTTCTCTCTTTAATTTTTCTACAAGTATTAAAATAATCATCAAATTTAGCCGTGCCATTTCAAAAGTGGTTCAGAAAAGTTATGCGCTAAAACAGGTAAGCTATTAAATGTTATTGAGACAAGATTATTTCTATATATATTTTACTGCTAAGCAAAGACGTGTAGAATACAACATAGAAGTCTTTGCTGCTAAGTAAATGCTTTGGTTTGGTTTTAGGATGTGGATTTTGTGGGAGGTTCTCTATCTGATTATTGAAATTTAACCAACTAATCTAGGTACCAAATTAGCAGCGTTGTAAGTCAATGTTGTCTAGAGGAGGAAATTTCAGAATCAAATGCATTTCAGTAGGCCTTCACAATTTGAGTCCTTGTGTTTCGTCTTTTTATCATCTTCATTCTTTCTTTAATCTCTGCTACTGGGTAATAATTATTATTACTGAAGAAAGTGCAGTCCATTTGAAATTTACACAGGTGATGTTATTTCTCTTCTTTAACCATTTAAGGAGCCTTACCTCTGACCGATGACCATAACATTGGTATTAAATTAATATATCATTGCATAATAACACAATCTTTATTTATTTGTCAGAGTTGTTGTGGTGACAGTTAGGCAAGATGGTGGTAGGTAAGTTACCATGCAAATTTAATACAAACCAATTTATCAACTTTGCAGATTTTGCCTTTGCTGTGAAGTCCTTGGAAATTATGTAATAAATAAACTAATAATACATACATAATATGTATACTAGGAAATTAACTTAGACTTTAGCACAGATTAAACATTAGGTACCTACCTAGTTACTATGTAAACTTCAGAGTCTGACAAATGTGCTTGAAATATTTGACCAGAGAGGGAGTTAATTTTATTGATATTACATCTCATATTGTGTTGATTTTTGTAAGTTGTAAAAAAATATACCTAGTGGCTTTTGTACATGTAGGGTTATTGAGGTCATACACCTCATCAAAGGTCATTGAACTGTAGAAGCTTATTATAGTGTTGTGCTATATTTTTTTTGTGAATATTTGATAGATAAGGTTCACTAATATAATTGAGGTAGGTTGGTACTTATCCTGAATTGAGTAGAATTCATTATGACTTTGGTTTTTCAATAACAGGATTCTCATTATAATTGAGTTTCTTTAAAGTGTGTTTGCTCATTTATAGCTCATTTTTATAGTGTGTTAGCCTTTGCTCCAGTATTTGCATGTTTTCTATTAGGAGCCGCCAATCAGTTATTTTTTTACAAAACGCTTAATATTGTGTAAGTGTAGATGTGTAGGTTCAAGTTTTTATTGCTAAAAGAAGAATTTAAGAAGATAGTAACTATAAAAAACCAATTTACTACCTACAATGATAAATAATAGTAGCACTATTATAATTAATAATTCAAATTATTATGATTACCATCAGATTAGCAGTAAAGCTAATATAATGTAGTTGAATTCCTACTCTTGCTATTAGGAACTCTACCTATCTTTTGGGAACCTGGCAAGAAACATTAAACTTAGCCAAGCTTTAACTGATGATGGGTTACTCTAATGGGCTGTCTAGTTTACCACTCAATTTTGACCACTAAGATAAACATTTCGGCTCAAGATCGTGAGAGGGCCAGTAGCCACCGCGTTATTGCCAGAGCAAGCCCTTTCAGTTTCGCATGGGGTGCGCCGTGCCTGTTAGTTTTGGGGTCTGCTTTTATGTGCGATGTGCGTAATCGATAAAGTGTTTGCACTCTCGCTAAACGTGTGCAGTAGATGGCATTCTCTCGCTCGAGCGAGGAAAACCGAAAATGCTTGTTGGATGGATGATTGTATATTGTACCTATGCCACCGACTTCAATATCGCTATCGTATTTTTTTTTACTTATTTTAAACCAAGTTTATCTAAAATAGTGATTTACGTACGTTCCTACTTTCTAAAACATATTTGGGTAAAATAAATATGCTTTTATCAAGACATACATAACCGGGACTTTGATAAAATTAAATAGCGATAGTAGGTATGTACCTACTTACCTATTTCGATTCACTGATAATTCGATGTCATGTTGAATAGTCGCACTTATAAAAAATAGAACCAGCTTTTTTCGTAATTTGACCTATTTAACGAAATAAAGTTAATTATGGTAACTACTAATAGGTAGGTACTACCTTATAGCTATTACCTATAGTAATTTTTCTACATAATTAACTATATTGTGTCTCATGTCAGATTGAGGATTTTAAGGTAAAAGAAAAAAGTCGCGTACCTACCTCCCTAACCTATACAGTGTGTTTTTTTGAACAGTGATCAAACTTTGTGGAGTGGCTTAGACCATCAAACTGAACAACTTTGTCTATGAGACCAACTTCATCACAGCAAAATATAATCGGCTGTTCCATACATTTTGGTCCAGTAGATATTGATGTTTTCTATGGAACAGCAAAAATTTTTTTGATCTGATTAAGTTGGTGCCATAGATAAAGTTGTTCAGTTTGATTGTCTAAGCCACACCACAAAGTTTGATCACTGTTCAAAAAACACACAAAACACAAACTAATATGAAAAATAATCTTTTCACTCCTCTTGCTCAAAAAGTGCGTCATTGTAACGTACAAGAGCCGAGATAAAATAGCATAATAACCCCTAGGGGTTAAAGTTTTTTCTTTTTTAATGTTTGTCTATTACCAATGAGCCTACTAAAACGAAAAAGTCTTTATGTATAATCACGAATAAAAACTAGCTCGACTTAATACTGGGGGTCTATTGCGAAAATTTTAATGCGATACACGCAGCTGCGTCCGTGCTTCGTTCTGATTGATTCCTATTACAAAGCACTTGCGTATGCGATATTGCAAAGTGATTGCGTAAATTTGACAGTTTCTCTCTAGTGGATCCGTCATTATTCGTTCAATAGACTATGGACTACGATAGCTACATTGAAAATATTTGTATTAACTACAACCGACGAACTGCGGACGACTATCGTGACGCGTGTGTTGCGTACGTTATTTTCGTAATAGGCCCCCAGTTTCTCATTCTTATTTTTGAAAATGGAACTAAAAGCATCTGTGAAATCATAGACTTATTTATACTCTGTGCACAGAGTGAATCGTAGATTGCGTGTTTGTGTTGCTTAGCTGCTACAGCAGAAATAAAAAAGGTACCATGGCGCGAAATCTTTAGAATTTTTCTATAATTACAAACTGATTGAATTGTGTTACTGTAATAGGAAAGAAATAATTTAACACAAATCATTTATTTAAATATTGTACAAAAAGTTTATGAAGTGGAGGATAGAAAAACGAGTGGATTCGTTTACGGAAGTAGGTATAAACTATTTAATACTTATTGTATTTTATTTTCTCGCAATCGTAGTGAAAAGTAGAGTGTAACACACGACGCTAAAACCCATTGTAACTCGGTTTCTATTTATTCCCTCGCTAAAGCTCGGGAATAAAACTACCTCGTATGTAATGGGTCATTTTAGCGTCTTGTATAACAATCTACTATTAGATGTCCTCCATTTAAACTTGCAAGTTTTATTGCTAATCTAAACCTCGCTTCACTTCATGGCCGATATTTTTATGGTGTTATTCCTTAGAGAAGTGTTTCCCAATTAGTGGCACGCGTACCCCAAGGGCTACGCCGAGGTTACATCAGGGGCTCAGGGGGTACTCGGAACAATCTCTTACTTAATTAAGATAATTTTAGGGGGTACGCGAGTTTGAGGTCTTTCTTGGAGGGGTACCTACATAGAAAAAAGTAATTGGAAACCACTGCCTTAGAAAAGGAACTAAGTTTATGACCGCGAGGGGCATGCGCTACCTCCATCCCAGAATATCAATACTGCTCATGACCATGAAGTTGATAAGTCGGTAGACCACTACTCTACTCTTCTAGCTGCCTCCTCTTGCAGAATATTCTTCACCAGTTACATACAGTTCCACACGTCGCATTCCTCACAGCCCTCCCCCCACCTCACCCCCAGCCTTAAAGGGTGGATGGATAAAGAGAATGAGCCATAACATAACTCACCAATGCGGAATGGTGGGCAAAAGACTACGGCCGATCATTTCGTACACTGACATCTCACCCTCTGTCTGTTTGGGCTTCAATGCTTCATAGGCGAGGCGACTTTAAAAATATATTATCATCCAGCCAAAGCCAAAAGAAAATATCTATCCGTCACATGAAGTAGGTACCTACCTAACTGAGATTGCGCCTGATTGGCGCGGCGCTGCGGGCGGGCGGGCGTGTTATTCAGAATGCAATGAACATAATACTTAACGTATTATAAGTGCACGAAATAGCGGATAGGTATAATGTGAGATGAAAAGTAAAATCAGCATTGCTTTAGATATTAAATATCATTAGAAATTAAAAATAATTATTAGTTAATATCGATTCCTGGGTAACCGATTTCGACCCCAAGGGGTCGATATCGTATCGACCACTTTCGCTGCGATCGCGTGGACTTTTTACCGGCGGCATCAGATAGAAGAAAGTAAGGTAGTTGAACAGGACACAAATGTAAACAGAGGGCATAAAAGTAGTTAGATTCTGATTACTTGAGACTTTAGCTCATTTGTCTTTGTAAAAAAATTTTTCCACTGGAGTTTCGGGAATAATAAGCCTTTCTCTTTTGATACGGAAATACCCGAAGTGCGGCTAAACCTAGTTTTAACCGGCTAAAACAAAGTGTAGCCGATTGCTGTTAGTTAAAACTAGATTTAACCAAACTGCTTCACTCCTGTAGGTCCCGATTAAAGGTTAAAAATTTAAGACAAGCGCGAGGCACAGCGGAGCGTGAGCCCTTAATTTCGTGGTTATTTTATTTTAACTGACAACAGAAATAACTTTCTTAATACCCAATAAAGTAGAAGCACAAAGAACTACACCTAGACTAGACCTAGTTTTAACCGGCTACACCTGGTATTAGCCGCGATCAAATCGGCTACACCTAGGTATAACCAACAGCTATCGGCTACACCTAGTTTTAGCCGGGTGTAGCCGCGTAACATTTATACCTAATATGTAGTTTACATACGTCATATTGTTTATGTACATACATTCATGTAACAACTACGTTTTTCAACTGTATTATTGTAATTTTATCCTATTCCGCGAATTTTAATTTACCCTTATCGTAAAAAGATCTTTTCTCGGAACAGTCCGTTGTCGGGGTTGTAAAATTATCTCCAGTTTCTCGTTCGCTTCTTCCTACGTAATACTGAGTAAATGTAGTAAAACGTAAAATATTTAACCGTGGACAATTTTAGACCGGTGGTCGTGTTTTGTATCTTCAATCTCTTGATTTGATGGATTTGGATAAATTGTAGTCTTTCTTCTTAAATTTGCTGATCTATGAGGGAGATAACATAATCAGTTTGGCATCAGTCCATTCGATCAGTCGGGTGCAAATTTTGGTACCTACATCAGTCTGGAAAAAATCAAAGTCTATACAGACTGATGGAATGCACTGATGCCAGACTGATCATATAATCTCCCTCTACAGCGTCGGAGCTAGTGCTTGTTCACGTTGAACTCGCGGGCGCGGTCGCGGTTGCGGGCGCGGCGGATGTTGGCCACCAGGCGTTTGCGCGAGTGAGACGTATCAGTTGGGAACTTGGACGTAACAATGCAGCAATATTTCCTTCCATAACATTTCTGTTCATATGATTACTGTGTTTGCTTTGCCAATGTGGTTCTAGCCTGAACAGCACTGATAAACTCTTCTAATATAACATAAAAGACGTGATGAAAACGTGCTATATTTTTTAGCAATGAGTTCAAACCGTTTGATCTTACCCCGCTAGTTCGACGTGAACACACATAAACGACATCGACGACGTTTGATATTGTCGCGAGCGCGCCGCACGCGCTGGTCGCTAGTTAGCCCGCGACTTTCACCGCACCTGCCTTTGTACGTTAACACTTTCATACTAAGCTATGTGTTTGATTTGATATTTCGTGACCGGGACCACCACCGCGGCCGCGACTTTTTCTTATACCCTTTTCTATATCCTTTTCCCTTTTACTACATTTTAACTGGTTCCTATAGGAACCAATTTTTACGGGAACTTTTCTCTTTTTTGAAGAGTTTGAAGTTTTCTTCCTTTTTTCTTTCATCGCGTTATTTTTCTCCAGTTTTATCGTTATATCGACTTGTATTTTACGTTTAATTACTTAAAAATAGCAAGCCAGCAAGTGTAGCGCACACTTGGCCACATGTGTTAATAAGAGTTTGTACCTACTGCGGGCCAACTGCGGGGTGCCGACGACTGCCGACGACTGCCGACATGTGGTTCAGTCGCCGTGGGGTCTCGTGGCCAGGTATCCACTTCCTGTCCACTGTACGTATTAAGTCTCTATTGCCATGCCATACCTAGTCTACCAAGACTGGTTTCTCCTCGCTCGGTTTAAATTATCGTTAATTCAATGAAATAGAGAAACCTATTGTTCTCTTTCAAGATGCATTTATTCCTCGGTTGCAAATCACCGAAGTGCCAAATCAATTATGTCGAGTGCGTAGCCCTTCCTTCTGTAAAACACAATGTATGCAACTGTTTGAGTTAGGGATATCCGCGTTATACCAGCTTAGACGTTAAATTAAAGGAACATCTGCTCTAATTTAGTCAACGCTCTTGGTTACACATGCGCACAAAGACGCAACCCCGCAAATCAACAATAGTGTAAAAGTTTTACGATAATAATAATAACGCAAACTTTAAGATAAGAAATTGCCATTCTTTTGCTAAAGGTCCCTTCCGAGAGTTGAGCCGCTTTTGTGTTGATTCTAATTTATGTCATGTATTGTTGATACCGGGTACCCTTACCCTCCCCACACACTTCCTTTGGGGCTTTGCTCCCGCACTAGATGTCGAAATTGAATTTGTTGTAGCGACTTACTGAAAATGCCTCGTGCATCTTCAGGCCGCTCTTCAATTTGGTTAAATATGGTGCCAAGTAACTAAAACAGTGTTAGTAGTGTGTATTTTTTGTTGTCATGGTGTGGTGTGATTTTTGTGTTTGGTGTCGGCTGGCTTGATATACCTAGTTATTTCTAGTATTATTGCAGTGTGTGTTTCTGGAGAGCTAAACGATGACTTACTATGTTTTGAGAGTGAGTGAGCAATTTTATCGGCCACCACGACGAGACTGACACCTCTCGTGTTGTTATTTTTGCAATGCATTATTAAACGCTTAGTTATTCGGTAGTTGATAACTGTATCTCATCATTCGTTGTCATTAATTTCATATTACCTTACCATTGTTTTCGAATTTAAATAATCCTTAAATCAATTGTGATAAAAACAATAGATGGTCATTTTACGCATTACTCTTTAATTGCAATAGTTATCGTTAGTCCATTAACGTATTAAGAAAGTCATTATTGCTGTATTTATTGTCTTATACATAAAATATTCCATTAAAAATGACGTCGTGGCTGTAACTTATCAATATCATACACATTTACCAAGTAGTATGGTATGGCATGCTAATCTATCTACATTGAAAGAAAACTATAGTACCTACAAACATACACTTCCAAGAGAAATGATTAAGATTCTTTATTTTATTATATGAAGGCGCCTCCATTTTTATAGAATCATCCCCACACAGGTAAACGACCCCAGAGAATTTTCTACCTGGTCCAATAGGTCTTGTATAATATTCGTGAAATACTTGATACATCCTTTGATGGGAAAGGATATCTTTCTTTTTTGTGCCTTACGCTCTCGTAACTAGATTTACTACTAGAAAGGCATTATCAACCTTGAAAACTTAGGAATTTTAAGACATCTATTTTGTTTTTGTCTGCTCTAGTCTCTAGGAAAAAAAATATTCATGGTACCTACAGGGATCCTTGAAATAAATAATGAACTGCAAAATATATTTCGATTCTTATCTTTACTATCCATACTTTGATATTATAAATGCGAAAGTAACTCTCTTCGTGTCTGTCTGTCTATTACGCTTTCACGCCTAAACTACTGTAGTAGAGAAATCTCTATAGAGTAGATAAATCTCTATACTCTTTCTCTACTCAAGAAAAGGACATAGGCTACCTTTTATCGCGAAATAAGAGTTGAATTGAAGGGGTTAAAATATGCGTAAGTGCATTTTTTCTCCGTATTAAAAAAGGGATAAAAGACCCTCGGTTTCGAAGCTAGGATCTTTAAATTTTGTGTTGGGCAGAGTGAGAGATCGGGGTGGGGATGGGGAGAGTGAGGGGAGGGGAGAGTGAGAGGGAGATGACAAGAGGGGCAGCGGTCCCCCCGCCTAATCACGTTAAAACGGCTGATCTGATTTTGATGAAATTAAAACATCGAATATCCACGCCGACGAAGTCGCGGGCAGAAGCTAGTCGCTATATAAAGTCTGCGATATTACCTACTGCGACTGCAACCTTGAATTGCTGTTCGTAATTAGATGGGTTTCGCTGAAATTATCGTGCTGTCTTGATAAATAGTACATAATTAATATTTATTTTAGTTATTAGTTATTTTTAATATTTCTGTATAATTTAGGTTTCGTTCAGTGAAATAAATTAACTAGTTACGTTAAGGTTTCTTTCTCATTATAAGTTAAAATGAGATTGATAATGTTGCTTTGATAGGTTTCAGTTACAGCATTAGTTTACCTAGCTAGATAATAATGTAGCTGATTTAAGAGGTTGACAACTTCTTGGTTGCTTAACATAATAATATTGTTTAGAATTTAAATTCTACTTGAATACAATTTTTCTGAAACAATTTTGTAATAACTAACCTAATTAATATTTTTAGCTTTTGGTAATTTTCTGTTAAAAATGCTCTAAAATATGAGAATGAGTCATTGTTTTTTTTTCAATTTCATGGGAGACATCTTCTCTCGGGTTAAATCAAACCTGATAATAAGTTCGTTCGTTACGTTAGTTCTGTTGCTGGGTGCATCCGAACCGGGTACCTAATTAATTTTATTGAAAATACGACTGAAAAGATATTCGGAAAACTGACGTCATAGGTTTAGTACAAAGATATTATTTTACTTTGACTTTGATACATTGTTTTACCTATATTACTATTACTACTCATAGAAAAATTCACAGCCCGTGATGTGGTCCAAAGAAGTACCGGTATTGATTACCACTCCTCTTGATATGTCTTGGCAGTAAGAGATCTTAGTAGGTCGGAAAAATTAGGAGAATGTTTCTTCTGGTCGACTACTTTTAGACACTAGGTAGAGGATGTTCAGAGTCATTTGATATATTGCAAAAATCCATTCAGTCGTTTTCAATCTAGAGCTGTTCAAAGTCTACTCTGAATGGCGAAATTTTTTGGCGTTTTGTAATAATATGTCTAGACCAAGCAGTGAAATAAAAATATTTTTTAATCTACTCACAACACAATGCTCTTTCATTTGATATCCCACATGGTGCATATTATGTTTAAACGAAAAAATATATAGTGGTGGCCAGATAATTAAGGACGCCATGCGATTTTCATACAAACGAGGTAACTTTGTAGCCTTCGTTCTCCGCCAGGGATTGACCTAGCTGTGATCTGACGATGGCTATCCAGGGAGTGAATGGAGGAGATTCAGATCGCTCTACACACCTAACTGATCTGATCAGCATTCTAAGAGATATAAGGATGTGTTTAAAAATACCGCGAAATACGAATAAAAATGTATGGAAATCCTGAAACTGAAAACTCAGATTCTTATATATCTTAAAACGCTGATGAGATCAGTTGGGTGTGTATAGCGATCTGAATCTCCTCCATTCACTCCCTGGATGGCCATCATCAGGTCACAGCTAGGTCAATCCTTGGCGGAGAACTATGGCTTCAAAGTTACCTCGTTTGTATGAAAATCAGCTGGTGTCCTTAATTATATGGCCACCACTGTATATTACCTGTACCGCCGCGCCGCGCGGCGCGCCGTCTTCATGTCGTCACAATTACTACCCCTGAATCTATTGATTGATACCATGTTTGCCCATTTTGAAAAGTAACCTAGGACCTAGCCTAGAATTTTTCCGACCTACTAAGATTTGCTTAAGTGAATTTTCTTCGGGCGAAGGAGAGCCCGTTATTTGCGTCTTCTTCCTCCTTAGGAAGACTAGCGGATAACAGGCTAGCGGTAACCTGCTCCGCATTCCACAGTCTCTTGTCGGGGAGGAGGGGTGGTCAGATGCACTTGGCCATCTTCCAACGTGAGGTAGGCACGGATAAACCGGGCAGGTCCCAGAGCGAGTGCGTCTGTACTGGTTCCCGCATTAGAAATAAAACACTTTTTACGGATTACAGCGCGTATATTGGTTTGGTTAATTCAGGTGTTAATTTAGAAATATTTAGTTAGAAATATTTGGTCTAAAATGTATAATATCTAAAATATGAGCAGCCTTTTTGCTTAAGTCGTACCGTGCCGTGACCACGGCCCCTGGAAAGGTGTCGAAACGTCGGGAACTCGGGAAACAAAAAAAAACAACAAATCAAAACTTAATTCTAAAATAACATCTGAATATAACCAATATACGCGCTGTAATCCGTAAAAAGTGTTTTATTTCTAATCAACTGTACGCGCGGAAGCCATAGAAGTGTTTACGGTTCCCGCATGTTCAGGGTAGCCTCTGAGAGCGCAATGTTGGGAGTTTAGTGGGTATGGGCTAACTAAGGCGAGTCTGCCATTGCGAACCAGGCACGGGGCCTGCGTAAATGCATTCTCCATACTATAAGAAAACAAAGAGAATAGTTGTGGGATATAAAAAAACCCTATCACATTTAGATCGTAAAAGGTTCTTCGATATCCAATCAATCGTAATAATGTGATCTCTTGTTGCATAGGCGGTGAAAAGAAGACTGAATCTGAGTGAGAGTAGTTCGGGCAGCCAGGGGCACGTGGTGCCCATGAAGGCGGACTTCAAGACGCCCAAGCAGAAGCGAGTCAAAGTGCTCGTGCCCTACGGCCGACCGTCCAGTTCTATGAAAAAGTACACCGAACGTTCCAGGTACATTTCTTAATACAAGGTAATTCCTCAAAGCATTATTAGTATTTCGGTATTATTGGAAATTTGCAGTACAAATAACAGAAGTTTTTACGTAACAGTAGCATTTCTCAGGCTTTATAAGGATTTCCTAGCATCGGCGATCGGCAAGGTCAGTGGGTTTTAGGAAAAGTCGGTTGTTTGTTAAAATTGAATTTTGTATTATTTATTCGACCTCAGTCTTGCAGATTTGTTTTCTGTTAGACAAGATTGCGCGATGAAAGAAATCGCATCGTATTCAAGTTTAAGCCCTTGATTATGATTTTATACTCAACCATACAAGGAAGTGCTTAAAAACCCGCCTACATTGTTATGATGTTATTTATGTACTTATAGCTGAATCAGTTGTGAAATGTTTTAGGCTATCGATACCACCCACTTATGCTATTTTTTTATGGCGCTATTGAGTTAGATCAGTGGTGCCCAACTGGTATTGCTCCAAGGGCTATTTTAATATTCACGATATGCCACGCGGGCACCGCCGAGTTTCATGCGTACCTACCAACGACTCATACCATACAGCGTAAATTAGTTATTGTTTATTTAATTTGTTTAACCCATATTGTTCGCGGGCGCCTAGAAAAGAGGCCGCGCGCTACCAAGTGCCCGCGAGCTACCGGTTGGGCACCACTGAGTTAGATGATGGAATAATGATGGAATCGCCGATGCTTAGGATATGCATGTACCTACATAGTTGCTTCTGGAGCATTTCAATCTTGGGTCATTACAAAAACAAACTAAATTTTAATGGTTCTATTGCCATTTAATAATTGAGTACAATGTATCTATACATTGTTTCAGGTTTGACACATCATTAGGCTTACTTACGAAAAAATTTGTCGATCTACTCAAGTCTTCTCCCAACGGAGTTCTTGACTTGAATATAGCGGCGGAGCACCTGGCGGTCCAAAAACGTCGTATCTACGACATCACTAATGTTTTAGAGGGTATAGGCATATTAGAAAAAAGATCCAAGAATAATATACAATGGAAATGTGGTGAGTTTGGTAAAATGGGTTAAGGCTGGTTGACGTTGATCCAGTTTTGGGATGATAGAAAAAACGAAAACATTCAGATTGTCAATGGTCTGACAATACTCTAATTGGCTCTCAAAGCTAGGTCAACGTAAACTTGCCATTTATTTCTTTATTCTTAATTTATTATATTAAACAATTCAATTTACATAATGCCTGTGTCCTTTGACATACTTTGAGATTTTGCATGTTGATAGATTTTAGGGAGATTACAGACAGCATTACTTTATAGACAGCGCAATAAGGAAGTTTTAGTCAAAAGTGCAGTTGTAAAAGGCGGGATACATAAAGGTCAAAATTAATTTGATTGGCTACTTCATAATCATAACACGTGGTAGTTTTGTTTGATGGGCTTCTTCGTATGTGAATGTGACGTGACATGTGGGATCTCTAGGCCAATGGAGATTACATGATCAGTCTGGCATCAATCCATTCCATCACTTTGATTTTTTTCCAGACTTATAATAAAAAAAATGTACAGTCAACAGCACATCAGACTAAATATGTTGACCTTAAGACCGCCTTTATGCCGTACGTAATAAGAGCTGTTTTCGTAGTTTCTACTGTTTAACCTAGTGTGCTGTCGTGCGTACCAGACTGATGAATTGGACTGATGCCAGACTGATCATGTGATTTCCCTCTATAGGGAAATGTTGTCTGGATGAGTGTGAGTGTGAGTTTTTGGCGCCATTTTGTCGGGTTCAGTTCGGTGGCTATTTTAATTATTTGCAAATTGTTTTATAGTGGATATTGTGTCTTAAAATTGGTCTAGTTTTGTGGTAGAAGTGTCTACGCATCTGAACAATATGTGGGATAATTGAAATAGGAGCGATCTTGGTTGTGTGAAGCTGAGACTTTTATTGTAGTGGTGGCTTGGCTACCTCGGCAGAACTTACCAAGCAAACTGTATCGTTATATTTGATGCCAAATGCTCCAAGCAGCATTGGAATGTGGTGCACCCGCATTCTAATGTAAACTGAAACAATAACACTGAATTATTTAATTTAACATTTGACACTGGCAAACATTACTCCTTGAAGAGGAGTAGATTGCCATAACAAAAATAAGAAGAAGAAGAGTGTGAGTGTATAGGTGTGTGTTGTGTGAGCAGGCGTGGACGGGGCGGGCGCGTGGCGCGGCGACATGGACGAGTGGCGCGCGCGCCAGCTGCGGCGGGAGGTGCGCGCGCTCGCCGCGCACGAGGCCCGCGTCGCGCGCGCCGTGCACGACGCCGAGTGCGCGCTCTCAAGGCTCTCCGCCGACCACGGCGCGAGGGCATATATCACATACGCCGACCTCCGCTCTATACGGGACTTCAGGAACCAGACCGTCATACCCATCAAGGCGCCACCTGACACCAAGCTCAGCGTGAGTGTCTCTCTTATCCAGCATACATTCTTCATGCTCAAGTCCGCGCTCTCCCTCTCCGCCGATCGTGGCGCGAGGGCGTACATCACATACGCCGACCTCCGCTCGATACGGGACTTCAGGAACCAGACAGTCAAACCCATCAAGGCGCCACCTGACACCAAGCTCAGTGTGAGTGCCTCTCATTTAACATCTTCTTCCAGTTCCGCTCCTATCGGAGGTTGGACTACATGACCATCTTGACCTTCGGGGCCGCTGCCCGCAATAGGGACGTAGTACTGCGACCGTATCAATCCCGCAGGGTCTTCAGCTACGAGTGTCGTCTTCCAGTGCCCTTTACACCCCCATCTAACATACATTCTTCATATTCGAGTCCGCGCTCTCCCGCCTCTCCGCCGACTACAAAGTGCCGGCGTATATCACCTACGCCGACCTCCGCTCCAAAAGAGAGTATATTGAAAAGTAATGCAGGTTTAATTTTCATTTCTACTTCCACAACTCAGTTAGGCCAATTTATTATGGGACCTACCACGTACACTGTCCGGTTTTCATAATTCAGTGTCATCCACCTTATAACTATTAATGCGGAATTGCGGACCCTCTGGTTACGTGTTTGCGATACGGTTTGTCGCGGTAGTTTCTTGACAGTCATTAGGCAAGATGTGTTATCATCTGTTATTTGATAAGTAGCACAATTTAGCACATATCGAAGTAACGGTCTTTCGCAGGTGCCGCATCCCGACGAGAAGGGTTATATGATCCATTTGAAGTCGACGACGAGCGAAATAGAAGTGTTCCTTTGCCCTAAGGACCGGCCGCCTTCGCCGTCGCCCTGTATGTATATTGTTTTCACAACATTTTGTAGTAATATTATAATGGGAAATTGACTAATTCATATAATTGTTAATATTTTTTCGTAACAATGGAGTTCTCCGATTAGGCATTGGTTCTCCACTTTAACAGTATTCCCCTAAACATTGACTGTTTTTTGTCGATTCCAGCATCAAGTTTGCCTTCAGATCCCCTGTTAGAAGATAATAAGGCACTGTTAGAAACGCTCAAAATGCATCTACAGTCGCTGCCGTCCAGTTCCGTAACGGCCGATTTTACGTAAGTTCATATTTTCTTTATACTCGCATAACTACAGACTTGATAATAAGTTTGACTTAATAAATGTTAATGAGCCGCTTTTTTGACTGAGCGAGCGCGAAGCGTCTCCGTTTGAGTAAAAATGCTTTCGTATGTCCGTCCGGCTGTCCTTTTGTTCTGCTATACAGATCGCATTTCTCAATCGATTCTCATGAAATATTGTGAACAGGTTCGATAATAATATTGTAGATTATTTTTGTCGATTCAGTTTCTAGTAATTTTTCAAAGTGGTGGGGAAACGTTGAAGCGAGATCTACAGAGCCTTTAATTTTTGTCGTTATGTACAGGACGCCCGTGAAGCGAGAACCCGAGGATGAGTGCAGTATGGAGTCACCCAGTATGGAGTCGCCCAGAATGGAGTCTGCCAGTATGGTGCCGGCGCTGCGCACGCCGTGCGTGACGGACCCGACGCTGCCGCTGGCGCCGGCGATGGGCGCTCGCACGCCGCCCGCGCCGCCCGCGCTCTCCACGCCCGACGGTCAGTGACAGGCTTTAGTGTGGAGTGCAGCATGGAGTCTGCCAGTATGGTGGCGGCGCTGCGCACGCCGTGCGTGACGGACCCGACGCTGCCGCTGGCGCCGGCGATGGGCGCGCGCACGCCGCCCGCGCCGCCCGCGCTCTCCACGCCCGACGGTCAGTGACAGGCTTTAGTGTGGAGTGCAGCATGGAGTCTGCCAGTATGGTGGCGGCGCTGCGCACGCCGTGCGTGACGGACCCGACGCTGCCGCTGGCGCCGGCGATGGGCGCGCGCACGCCGCCCGCGCCGCCTGCGCTCTCCACGCCCGACGGTCAGTGACAGGCTTTAGTGTGGAGTGCAGCATGGAGTCTGCCAGTATGGTGGCGGCGCTGCGCACGCCGTGCGTGACGGACCCGACGCTGCCGCTGGCGCCGGCGATGGGCGCGCGCACGCCGCCCGCGCCGCCCGCGCTCTCCACGCCCGACGGTCAGTGACAGGCTTTAGTGTGGAGTGCAGCATGGAGTCTGCCAGTATGGTGCCGGCGCTGCGCACGCCGTGCGTGACGGACCCGACGCTGCCGCTGGCGCCGGCGATGGGCGCGCGCACGCCGCCCGCGCCGCCCGCTTTCTCCACGCCCGACGGTCAGTGACAGGCTTTAGTGTGGAGTGCAGCATGGAGTCTGCCAGTATGGTGGCGGCGCTGCGCACGTGCGTGACGGACCCGACGCTGTCTGTTAAGAACGTGACGATTACATTATACTACCATATCTCACCACCCTGAAAGAGTGCTCACAGTGAACGGCTGCCGCTAGTGACGGGTCCGACGCAAAGCTGGCGGTACTCGCTGTTCGCCCACTCATTCAGCCATTTGAATGTCCTCTGCTAGAGCACAGAACACAGACTTTCCTCATTCATGGACGAATAAGGATAATTGGCCACAATCTACCACACGGGTTCATTGCAAATTGGTGTTAACGACTGTAAATGCCAATGGATAAATAAAACCGAAGTGCCTTCCGAAGTGCGTAGGTCTACTAGGTATCAATGGTTGTTCAGCGCTACCTACGCTAATAATTAAGCTCGGTAGCAATGGGGATGGCAACGCAAAGCTAATCGCAGATGGCGCCAGCGGCGATCCGGCCGCTATCAATACTTTTGATTGGTTAGGTTAGGTTATAACCTAACCTAACCTAACCACCGACGGTTTAACGTACCAACGTGCCCAACGTGCACGTTGGTACGTTAAACCGTCGGTCCCGGCTGTTGTCATCTGATAACAGTCGTTAAGCCAAGTTAGAGGCCTTAGGCGGCTTGATAAATTCTAACACCATAGGTGGCCACTAATACTCATACGATAAGAAAGAAGAAATATTGGTTAAAATATGTTAGAAATTACATTTGACATTTGAAACAATCGAACGATTTTAGCACAAACGCTTGTGGCGCCATTTCAATTCAATTCTTTATTGTGAAATAAACAAGGGTCAATACATAGCAGTTTCCATTAGATCCTCAGTATGCATTTGAGCGTGATATCCCTTTCCTATGAATTTGAGGCAATCGCTGAAAAATACGAAAAAATAGACACATAATGTTTCTTAATTTAACTAAAATGTATATTGTTTATACAGCTGACTGTAGCGCGCGGGGCCGACTACGGAACGCGTTGATAGCAGACAGCGACGACTTCGCGCCCATCGGCCGCTTCCAGCTTCAAACGGAAGACCAGGAGTCAGGTAAATTACGCTTGCAGGCCTACAGCCTAACTCAAAATGCTATAGTTTATGACGTCAATGCACTCTTCGTCCTTGTCATTGTGCTAAGATATGACAAGGACGGTCAGTGCATTGGTATCGTTATTGAGTTAGGCGGTAGAGACCCCGAGCAGAGCGCCAACGGGCTATATGGCTTCACAGAAATACTATCAGGCTGCTGCAAAATTGTAGATTGGTTGCCGTTTTTATGCAGTCGAAACTACAATACAACTGTGCAGTCAGTCATCTTGCAATCTCTTGCTTACGGTTCAATCGTGCAGCTAGCGTACAACCAATTTGCAGTCGTTAGAACTGTTTGCAGTCATGTCAACCGGACAGAGACTGCATCCAAACTGCAATTTGGCAGCTGGCTGGCAGTACTAAAGCCGGTCTGTAAAAAGCCATGTAAGCAATTTGATTTTACAAAAGCAATACAGTATAATTGTATTTTGGATTCATTCATTATAGTGAATTCTGTCTTGATATAACAGATATTCTATTCATAACGTAATTAATTATTATTTTTCATGAATCCCGCTGGCGCATCTAGCACACTTGGTATAGGCAGAGTTAAAACATTAATTGATAGTAAACAATGATTGTTTCATCTTCTGCGAACATTTTGGTCGACTTTTATTGGGTTATCATTTTTAGTTATGCTTTGTTGAGATCAACAAGAATGTATAAAGTCCTACTCTTATAATTGATATAGCTTTCTTTTTCTAGAGGCGAGTTATAAAGCTTACAATAAATCGGTTTGCTGCTGCTGTTTGCTTCACCAAAATTAATATCAAATGACGAAATAGTTGAGCTTCGGTTTATAGATCCATCCACTCAAAATCTGCTAGCTATTAATGGCAACCCATTTAACAGAAACCAACAAATATTAAATCCTTTTTCAACAGGTTATTCATATTTCATTGGTGGTGGTAATCAAACGGTGATTGTACGCACACATAGCTTTAGGTAAAGATGTAGTGACCAAGGAAGTATAATCACAGAGTAATTAAAAATCTTGTGAAAACCAGAGAAAAAGCTCTAGAAGAAAGAATAGGTAGAGCGTTCCAAAGATGTTTAAAATTTGAATAACGCTCCAGCGGGCGCCCCCGTAAAGTATTACAGTCTAGCTCTCTAAAAGTCACTTTCTCTTTGGCTAATTATCTCAAAAAGTATACATGATTTCGTGTTCAAAAACATAAATGATATTCATATATCTTTCATAAAGAAGAATTTGTAGTATTATATTTCAATTTCAAATTAGTCATGTACTAAAAAATATTTTAGAAACTTTTTTTGGCTGATTATTAAAATTGTGTCCCAAATATTTCGAAAGTTATTCAACCAAATTAATATTATTGTTTCTAAAATATGTTTTCGTGATAGTAAAAATTATGAGTAGTAATGTCATAATTTTAAGTTGAAAGTAAGGTTTTAAACATTAGGAAAAACCTCAAATTTCTATGATCGCTTTCAACGCGACGCGGTGTAACCACCACGCTAGAGCACGCGCTGATTTGTACTTTAATGTTAAAACTTTTAGTTTGATATTACTTCGAACCTTATAAAGCTGCTAATTCTGGCTAATGTAATAAATATCCATAAGCCATGTACTCTTTTCAAAATCAAAATGTCTATTCTCAATTTTGTACGTCTATATGACTTCTTTTAAGTGACAAGACAAATGGGCACAAAAAGCCAATCGGCTTTATCAGAAGGAAGGATATTTACATGATTTTTCAAACATTTTCGTTTGTTCTTAGCTTTTATTCTGGTTGTTTATTATTCCTGTGGTATAATAGTAGGTGATGAAGCGTGGGCAAGGCATTGGAAGCACTCGCTGCGTGGCTAGCACTCCGGCTGTGACTTGTGTCGACTCTCACATCACAGTCAGAGTTCTAGCTATGCGACGGAGCACGACACCTATCAAGACGGAAGATTCAAAGACATTTTGTGTTACATCATGTGCGAGGTGCATTTTAGTATCAATGTTGGGACAGGCCTAGGTGCGGATCTTGAGCGTGACGTTTAATGCTCAAAGTCATTTTTAGGTCTCATTGCCCCGCCCCCCTAACCCGTCCAATTTCTCTCACCGCTCAGGGTTCGTGCCGAGGCATGTAGGTTAGATTTTTTCTGTTTTTTTTTATTGTACATTTTCTTTGATAGTTTTGATAATTAAAGTATCTAATTAACTATCTTTAGCAAAGATATAGGTCTTCTACGCCTTAGTTGTCTACTCTCTCTAATGACGAGAAATTATAAGAAATGGCCAAGATGTCAATGCTCTGAAAAGTTGTTTCAAACGATAAGACAAATATTCGACTAACTCATATATAATTAATTGCTACTAGAAAGCATCTCATTGTGTAGTTGTATTTGCATGCTTATCTCACCTTGTCATCCCGAAATCGCACCAATCATCCCAGCGGCTTTGGTGATAACTAACAGTGACTAATTGTTGTATTGCTGTGCTTAGCAAAGTGTATAATGTTATGTGGTGCTCATTTTGTGTAAATAATGTCGACTATCGAATATACAGTTTGTATGAAACTTTGTGAAATTGGTTAATGTCTGGGATATTCTGTTTCATAACATAAAAGTGGTGTAATGTATTCATCTCTTGGAATTATATTTCGTAAGTCACATGTAAATACAAAAAAAAATATTAATTGATATGTAAAGGGGTATCATTTCATGGAGATCATAAACATTTGTAAATACATGGTTTAAATTAAAATATAACATAGTGATTGAAACGAGACTGTTTGTTTGCGACAAAAAAAGATTTAACTCGCTCTTTTATTTTTATAAAAAAAAATAAGTTTCTTAAAAATCAGTACAATATTACTCATTTCGCTTTCAATCATTGTGTTTAGCTAATCCTCATAACATTAATTGTAAAAACCTAACCTAACAGCTAAATTTAATCTTCAGCTTTTGCTTTATCAAGTCTGTTAGATGATTAACTGATTATAGATCAGCTTGTAAAAAGCTGTCTCTAAAGATTGAATTTAGCTTTTTGTTTTAAATACGGGGTGTGCGAACATCTGAAATACTAAAATTGGATTAGTAGGTCTTTCATATTTCAACTTCTTTCAGATTGGTATGGTATTGAGATCACATACCAAAAATAAACTATCAAAAAGTCACTTATTTATTACCTATGTAATTGTTACGTCGAATTTCTTCGTCAGCTAATCTCTTCCACATGAATTCATTTTAGGTTATACTAAAACCTTTCTAAAAGCAGTAGTTTTTTCAAACATTACATGAAAGATTTGTAAAATAAAAACAACATTGCTAGTAAAGTCAATGTGGTTAAAGACCAACAAAATTCCTCCCTCACAGACGATTGTCCATATCATGAAAACATCACAAAAGTCTCTTCATTTGAATGTTAAGTTACCTACATTCAAATTATTAAGCTCCAGCTATATTTTAGTCTCATGTGTTTGTTTTTTTAAACTCGTACAGTCGATTTCGAAGCACTTTTGACAGATGTTGACTTTTAATTCAAAGGCATAAGGTTGATGAACGGTCAAAGGCGCGTACATCATTAAACTCCACTGAACTATGTTCGATTTCGTCGAAGTAGATTTCACAGGCGTAGTATTAAGAAAGCGGCAATGGAAGCGGGGTATGGGCGCGCGGGGCGGCGCTGCGGCCGCGAGCTGTGTCCCGTGCGGCTGCAGTGCCTCGTGTAGCACCATGGGATTCAGCTCACGGCCCGCGCCACTAACTCGCCACTAACATTACACCGGCCGGACCATCTCTAACGACACTAACCATGGATTTATTCATCATGTGTGCTTTTGATATCGCGATTTGGGTGCTCGGCGCGTAGGTCTCATTCTCATTCCTCATTGGTTGCGTTGAACGGGAGGCACGTGCAGGAAAAAAGCGAGTTTCATTATTCTCTCGGGATCCTATCGAACCAGGAGGACGGTGGGATCACGGGAGGCGGTCGTGGGGGGACCGAAGCGCTAAATGTTGCGGCTCCCTCCTGGCGAGCCCCACGTACGAACCCAATCCTAATACGGGGTCCTCACCCGGATGCTTAAAAGTATTTTCTCCGGTATACAAAAAAAAGATACGCATATACGGCGTGCGCGTAACCAAACTATATATAAGCCGTATAGGCGTATCTGCCGTTATCCACTCATTGTTATGTAGATATGCCGAAACGACTCAAATGGTGCTTATTTGCCTATTGCAGCACATTCAGCGCAACAAAAATATAAATTTTCATTGAAGGTTGTCTCATCTCCATTTAACCTATAACCTTATCGGTTTATTACTGCAATTCACTTTTCTACATTACCTCATTCTGCCTTGATGGCTGCGAACAGATTATGGGAATTTGTTAGTGTAGTCGAGCCAATGTTGCTATTGTTAATTTTTTAAGTCAAATGTCAGCTCTGTAGAGGTTCAACTATAATAAATATTTTATCTGCTGCCTATTTTTAATGATCTGATTGCCGAACTGAACTGAAGGGTAACTTTGTATGTTTAATGTCTCGCATACTAACTCATTTAAAATCCTTAACAGTTTTTGTTACTTTTAGTTTTACCGACTTTTACCACAGAATATAATAAATAGTACTAAAAGTACAGAAGTCCATCCGCGCGAAGACAATAAAAAAATAAGCTACTCTCGCTGCACGACAATAAAGTACAATTTTAAATTGCACACCGCTGCGTGCCTATAGCGCTTCTCTTTCTGTCGCGTAGCTCTGTCTCAACCGACACATGACATCCCTCTTGCGCTGGCTCGACTGAGTCGGCCGTGAGCAAAAGGCATATATAAAAGTTTAAGCACGGAGTGAGACCCCCTGCTTTTACTTAAAGTTTTTGACCTCCACTAAATTCTACATAATCTGTTTACACCTTAGCAACATTTATTGGGTTTTCATTTCGGCATTTGTGTCTTCGTTTAATGTTGTTGTTTTTTTAATGCGTCGAGTGCCCTATATCATCTTCATCTAACTTATCCATTTATTGATTGTAAGAGTGCTGTAACATTAACCCGTTTTGTTAAATGTCGGTTTCTTGTGAATAATGTACATTAAATTGTAACTGTGATCTCTACATAATGTCATTATTTGTGACGTATGTTATGTATATTACATTAAATCCGAAAAAACCATCAATACTGAATTGTAACTCAAATATGATGCCCAAAAATCTATTTAGGGTATCGATCATTCTGAGAGTTCATCAAATATTATAAGACTTAAAAATCTGTGACAATTCACCATTGAGGAGTTTTTGTTAATTTGTGTATAAGAGTATATTTTATAAAGATTATATTGTTTTGTCTGCAATTATTCCATTGTGTCGTATATTGCTAGTATAACCCTATGAAATGCTGAATATTCATATTCTAACCCCCTTCTTCCAAAAGATTTGCTTAGGAATATGACGTTTTGAGATGTCAAACTTAAGGAGTAATTTTGCTAAGTAAAATTTTTGGTTAAAGCAGCCCCCTGATTACATAACACTGGTGCTTACAACTCACGATTGAAATCAATTGAAACCGCAGTTACATTGCTGCTTTAAGTAAGATAGTTGTCACATTAGTTCTTACTAAAGCAGCAATGTAACCGCGATTTCTGTCAGAGTTGATTGCGACAAAGTTACAAAATTAGGGGGCAGGGTTTAAACTGACTCTTCGTTTATTAATAAGGCCGTATATGGTTGCAGAGGCGTTGGAGTTGGAGCCGTTCCTCGCGCTGGAGCCGCCGATGTCGGCCACCGACTACGGCTTCTGCCTCGACCACGACGAAGGCCTCTCCGAGCTCTTCGACTTCGAGTTCTAGACAGTAAAGCGTTAATTCAAATGACTGATCGTTCAGGAGACGGCGGCAAACGTACTATACCGTTTCCCCTTCACACTTCTGCAATAATACGCAATATATTTATTTTATTGCAGACGCCACGGCAAATGTGTTCTTTTGACGTGTTTGCCGTGGTTGAACATTTTTCTTTTGTGTTAATTTTTGTGCATTTCGGTTAACATACAGATACTTATTTATTTACAACCCGGTTATGAAGGAAACAAGAGTGTAATAGCGTAAATTTGTTTTGAAAATGGTTCGACCACAGTCTTAAGAGGATCGTCAACCACGTGGTCTCCATACAAACGGCGATAACGTTTCCCACCCTCTAAACCTTAACCTACAGCAATGAATTTTTGGTATGTTTTTGAAATGCCTAAAAACTAGGGCTGTACGTTTTGATTTTTAAAATATTCATTGTAGATTTGAAAATATTGGCACTTGTGTTTTGTATGAAATCACTAAAATGCAAATATTTCGAAATCTATTATAGATATTTAAAAAATCAAAACGTACAGCCCTAGTTTTTAGGCATTTCAAAAACATACCAAAAATTCATTGCTGTAGGTTAAGGTTTAGAGGGTGGGAAACGTTATCGCCGTTTGTATGGAGACCACGTGGTTGACAATCCTCTTAATACAAATCCTAAATGTTAACTGTATCGATTGATGCAGTAGTCTAACTAAACAGTCGGCTGATCTGACGAGTCTTATCAGGTTGTAACACAACTCGATTCCTAATCGTGTAACTCAACATCTGTAACAATCGCTTTCAATATGCCAACGCGTGTATATCTTGGCTTATTATAGACGTCGTCGAAGTAATTTGTTTTGCCTCGGCAATGGAAGCTCATAGTGATTGCGATAGATGCTTGAGATACATAATAAGGTAGTTTTGTAATAAATATCCTTGGCAATTATTCTGATATAAGTCGGACATGATGAAGCGGGGACGTGGGCCACGTACGCCGTTCTGGACGCGTCCAATAAAGTACGCACGACAGCACGCTAGGTTAATCAGTTGAACTACGAAAACAGCTCTTATTACGTACGCCATAAAAGCGGTCTCAAGGTCAACATGTATAGTCTGATGTGCTGCTGACTGTACTGTATGTGCTAGTAATAAGACATACTTTTCGTTGAGTCATGTAACGTGGTATCATGTCATGTCACAAGGATACACGTGGATGTAGTGTAGCTCTTAGCCTCTATTTGAAATGTATGGAAATCGACGCGCCCAGGGGCCGTACCGGCTAACTTTTCGAACTTCGGCGGGTCTGCCGAGCTTCAACTTAAAACAGAGAAATCAAAGTAAAGGAATTTCGTATTGTACTCTTTGTTGAAGTTATTGGGAAGATATCGAAGATTCGAAGTTCGTGTAACATCATGAATTGGGGTTCACCATTTTGGCCCAATTGGGGCCTTATCTGTTTTAATTTGATAATTTGAAACCCGGCAGACTTTTCGAAGTTCGATGCGTTAGCCGGTACGGCCCCAGATCGGCGTACGTGGCCCACGTCGGCCTAATGTAGTTGCCGCTTAAATTGGAATATTTTTTATATCCCCATCAGAAATATTATGGTTTAAAACTAGTATGTTCGTATTCCGCGGGCGTATATCATATTTTCTTTTTGATAATTAACTTAGTAAATCTCAAATTCAAGCAATTTGTCAATCCTTGTGTTTGTCGGGAACCCAATCGAATATTTGCATGTGTACATACCAAATATCATAGAGTTTTTAAAATAGTTGTTCACCAAACTGAATATAATTTACTAAATCAAAACAGTTCGTACTGCTGATATATTATTTACCTTTGGTAAGTTATTTTGTATAGACAACTTCTCTCAATAGTATAAAATAAATTATCTTAATTTAATACATGTTCAACTGTATATTAATATATTTTGTGTTAGAAAGAAATCAAGACCACCGTACTCATGACGCGTTAAAAGAAAACTTAGACAAAATTTATGATTTCCCATCAAACTTGTTGTCGTCATTCAATACTGACTGTATGGATCTCAGTGGTTTTCATTTCTAACACCACAAGCAAGCTCATCGCAAGCGGGGCCACAATTTATCGCAAGATTGTATTCAGCTTCAAAAGTATTAGGTGAATTGTCACCTTGTTGTTTGTCGCAGTATGTTATCTTGAAATACATTTTAGCTGCCTTGTGTAGGGCTTGAAGTCGAAGCTCCGTCTCAGGCGAACGATCCATAAATAAATGTTCCTTGATTGACGAGTGTGCGAGGGGCCCGCAGGAGCAACGCGACAGCGACCGGTAAAACGTCTCGTTCTAAAGCCCGTATTTATACAGGGTCATTTTGTATTCGCCATCCAATTTTTTAAAAATGTGTTCAGTCCAATGATATTAAATGTAAAGATAGGTTACCCGCGCTCCACAATGGCAAGACGAATGTAAGGTAATTGCCCGACTTTCAATTAGTCTGGCACAGTCTCGAGACACTGAAACACCGTGCGACTCCCGTCAGTCAGACGCGACAAAATTGTGATATTCTGTTAAAAAAATACTCTCTTTCGTCTTTAGACGATGTACAAATTATACAGCAACAGTCAGAGATCGGAAAAATGATTAATTTCACACGTAAGTACTGTATTTAACAAAATAATGTATTTTCGTATTTTGTATTACTCTAATCGGCCATGTTGGTACAAAGAGCGAGAGGTCTGTTTTTTGCGTGTAAGAGTGAAGGAGACGGCTGTCGCTGTCAATTGGCGGCCAATGAGCATGCAGCAGTTTATTAGACGAAATATGATGTCTGTTTATCCCTTTCTTACAACAAGTATTCCGTATGGTGGTGTTCATTTTTGTCCCTTTCTTGATGCAATATGTCAATGTGTGTATGTATAGCATCTTTGCGCTGTTTAAAATAGCAATGATGTTGGAGTATGACTTATCTTTACATTTAATATCATAGGTTCAGTCCATGAAACTGAACAACTTTATCTAATGAACACATGATATCCAAATATCCAAATATTAAAAAAAATCGACTATCCATACAAAAAGAGATCACGTGATCAATTTAGTATGGGATGACCAAAATTTTGTGGCGGAATTCAACACGTGTTTCTATGAGAAAGTTGTTTAGTTTCACGGACTGGACACATCCTTTAAATTTGGATGGTAAGTTCAGAATGACCCGATATACCGCTCTCAACGTTGAGAGCTATCTTGAGACCATACTTGAGATGCTCTTATAAGAACACCATCTCGGGTATGATCTCAAGATAGCGCTCAACGTTGAAAGCGGTTTATAAATACGAGCCTAAGTCTGTTTGTGACTTGCCAGCTGTTTATTTTAGATATATCTACAAGTACCTAATTCTAAATATTTAAAATGATTATCTATTTCTAAAAAACTAACGGCTTTACCACAGAAGATTTTAAAACACTGATTAATTTAGATACTGTTCAAATGTGATCCTGTCTCTTTCAAACAATATGGTCAAAAAAGGTCTAGTGTTTAAGTTAAACACTCGTTGAACAGTGTTTTGTGGTAAGGCTGAGATGGTTTCATGCAACACAGCCGCTGGGTCGATGAAATCGTAAAGTAGTAGTTGTTACTTAGCAGTTGTGGACGGATCTAAATGTAAATACAATGCGATTAGTATGACAATGACGGTGGTCTTCTGCAACTTCACTCGAGAAGGTATGGTGCGCACAGATTGTACCACCACAAGCATTCTGAAGTTGGTTACCGTGTACATTGTCAGATAAATTTCATTGTAAGAGAGATCCTTGCACAGATTGACAGTTTCGTTTTTATTTTTGTCGCTGCGCGTGGGCGGCGGGGGGTGGGGGCCTATTCCTGTTTTCCCTCACTGTTGTCCCCCACTGGGGGATATCGGGAAAGAAGTATATTAAAATATACCCAGTGGGGGTCTACGGGAATAGGCCGCGGGGGGCGGGGGGGGGCGCGGCCGGTGTACATAGCTAGGGGAGAGGGGGGCCGCGCCCGTGTACATATTACGATGTAATGAACGGTGATATCTTAGCGGCCTTCGATTTTACTTGTAAAGCTAGCTCTAGTACAGTTGTCCTGCGTTCGCGCCGTTGGGGGGCTATCGTTTGCGTTCGTCACTGATTTGCCAAATATTTAGACGATACCTGAACCGAAGTGTTTAAGTTTTGTTGTGGGTACGTTTAGTTGATCTTGTAAATAGCCACCGGCCGGGCGGAGCCGGGTGGACGATGTATATTATTTTATGTATTTGATAAGATTTTTTTATGAAACTTTGTCGAGTGCGGTCGCCGCACTGTTTCCGGACTGCCGGCCCACGTGGCCGGTCGTTTGGAGACGCTGCTGGGTCGTTTGTAAGTACATTAGATCGTTGGCGTCCGTCCGCGCGGCTTCGTCCTCCGTCGTCGTATAGTGTACAGCACAAATGTCATTGTAAAAACCTATTGATAAGTGCATATCAAAATAATTTTAATGTTAGTGTTAATTTGGAGGCGTGCGGAAACGTGTGTAGGAAGCGTGATGTGAGAATTAGGGGTGGCTCTTCTGGAGGATACACTGTGATGCAATGGAAATGGGTTCGTGTACGTGCGTTCTTATTTTTTATCGAGTATCGTGTATTTGCTAGAATCACCCCTCTGATGTAAGCTCTGGTGTAGTATTAATTTTAATAATGATTTGATCTTGAGGATTCCATAGTTGAATTTTACGCACAGAAAGTTTATTAAGCAAACAAATGTTATTATAATTAGTTATCATGTTCACGGAGTCCTCATTAGCACGCTCAATAGTCTGAAGACTATCCGCCAGACCTCCCATAATAGTATTAATAATTTCATTTTATTTATTAATCTTATTGCATTTCGTTTAGGTATGTCCTGTGAGATCATTCCCTTCTACTGGGAGTATGTAATATAAGCACACGTAGTCAGTAATACGCTGAAGCTACAATGAAATTCAATCTAACCAATGAATTTATAGACGTATTTTTGTTTCGACATCGTTAAAGATTAAGTTTTAGAAAATTTGGTTTGATAGTATTTTATATTTTTTTTAGTTTCTGACATCGCATTGAAAAGCTTGTTGTATTATGTCGGATCGACAGTCAGAATTAATTTGAGGCTATGGAGCATTGCGATATACACTGCAGGAGGGGAGGATACTCGACGCAAACACACGCGAAATGCAACGGCTCGATTTCGCGCATGATATCTGATAATCGGTACTTTGTAACATTGTTTGTAATTGTCTGGACGTCCTGTAGCAAGACGAGTTCGAGAGCGGTTATGTCTACGTCGAACTGTCTCGAAACTGTCAACCCGCTGTAAATAAACCGTTTGATCAACTGTAATAAATTCCATTACGATGTAGAGAGAACTTTTGTCGGGTTCGTCATGCTACGCGTGTTGGCAAAACAAATGAAAAGTTATTTAGATTCATTTAGTAAGATTGAATGTTACTTAATCCATGTACCATGGGCAACAGCGTCTATTTACCACCCTAAGGTTAAAATCGCTTGCAAGCCGCGCAGTCACAACATACGTTTAGTGTGCAGGAGCGCAGTGTGCGCTTGCACACGAATTTTGTTGCTAACTGGCTAAGCGACGCTGTTGCCCATAGTACATCATGCTCGATATCGACCTGTTACAAATAGATACTATCAAGGATTTCTGTGTGTTCTCGGTGAGTGCCCTCCCTCAGAGTGTGGTAACCTTCGATCAAGAATACTCTTAATAACGCTTCTTGAAGAATCGCATATTGCAGAAAGGGCCTTAGTCCATTCAAGTTTACTTTAGGGAATTAAGTAATTTTTTTTAAATTTTATCATAAACAAACTTTGGTGGACTTGTATTAACACATAATAACATTAAGTACAAAAGTAAATAATATATTATGTGTTAATACAAGTCCAACAAAGTTTTTTTATGATAAAAATTCCCTAAAGTAAACTTGAATGGACTAAGGCCCTTTCTGCAATATGCGATTCGATTCTATAAAAGGGTTCATATTACTGACCCAATTTGTATTGTACGACTGTGGGTGCGGGCATTCGACGCCGCATACCCAGTATGTAAACGCGCCTTGAAATAATATTAAAGTTTAATATTCTCTTTTACTACCAATACAACTTGCAGCATGCAAATATGGCACCGACTGACAAAACTAGTAAATGAAAAAGACGGGTTTTCCCCAGTGTCAGCTGGGTTATAAGTTGAAACTAATTAATGCCTTATCTGCTAACTCTAAAAGCGCAGTTTTGTCAATATGCTGCCACAGTGTGGCGTTATTTCGAGGTACCGTTTTGAGACTGACCTGATATCTATACTCCAGCCGACTTACGGAAAGCATGTTTGTAAACAAACCACCCATACTTGTTTAAAAGCACTTTTTTATTATGCATTTTATAAATATGTAAATATCATTGACAGTTTACTTATGTTGTCCAAGTTGGACAAATGGTGTTAATTCTCTGATAGTTAACATATTAGTGAAACAAATACAATAAAGCGCAAGTTTTGTTTAGAAACATTCTTTCTGTAAGCTTATTCTTGATTGTAGGTGAACGCTTAGAACCGCCGCGTCGACAGTGAAGCGTCGGTCGCGTCGGCTCGGCCCGACCGACACGTATATGTTACTATCGAACAGCGATTCTATTTATTTAGTTTTAAATGATTTTTTTTGTGACACAAATTCTGGGGCCAAACGTACGAGAAAAGGAAGTACAAATTAAACAAGAGTTTTCTCGTAATTTAGTTTAAGGTTTTATGCTACTTCCGTTGTTGACATCGATCGACAGTAACATTTTGAGACTAATTATTTATCTAAAGAAAGGGACAACATTGATAATTTACTGCCGAACACCCTGTTTTATACCTGTTCTATTTCAAGATTAGGAGATAATTCCACTTTAGTTCAGTTACCAAGCAACCTTAATTATTTCTAAAACTTCATGCACAGTTTATAAAAAGTGGACTTATCTCTTTAACCTGTCCCCTGATTATGTTTACGTAACTCTTGCTAACAGTTCTCGATTGTAATCGATCGAAACCGCAGTTACATTGCTGCTTTAAGTAATATAGTTGGTTCTTACTAAAGAAGCAATGTAACTCGATTTCTGTCCGAGTTGATTGCAACAAAGTTACAAATTCTGCCCCCAGGTCAGAATATTGGCAAGGGCCGTTGGTTACAAATCAAGTAGCATAAATGTTTGTCCAAAACAAAAATTACTCTGCACCGATATCCGGTCTACGAGTACGTACATTTTATATACCGCAAAATATTTGTACCCAAAAATTATCAATAGTACATTGGTTTTTATAATTTAAAGTTAAGGTAAAATTAAGAAATGTAATGAAACTCTCACTTTGGTTTCTTTGATTGTGAATGGCTGGCATAATTAAGGATTGACCACAATTACATATTATATTGTTACGTACCAAACTACACTTTGTACAGTCTTTCAAAAGGGTATAATTTTATTTAGCACTAAGTATTTAATTTTGTTTCCAACTCTCACAGTATGTCACAACCTAATTTTTTGACATACCTATGTTGTGGTATATTGCGATTGTAAATATTCTGTACCAGTAATTATTATTGCACATTCATTTTAAATCAGTACATTTCTGTAGATTAATTTTCTCGAAAAAGGCGTACCTATACCACAACATTAGAAAATCTCTGACATTTTCATGTAAACGCACGAACAATTTCGAAAATTTGATGAAATCATTCGGGGCAAATGTTAAAATTGTTCGATCGTAAGCTACTATAGAAATATTATTAAATTGACTGTTTAGTTCTTGTCGTAAACAACTTCTTTAGTCCTAACCGTGTAAACACATTGTAAGTATCAATTACAACGAGTTGTGTCCATTATGCGTCATTCGACGGTCCACAGGGTCCTATAGTAGTATTCAGACAATATTTGTTAACTCATATAGTACGTCTACACCAGTTCTTTTTCACGTTCATCTTGAGCTTTCATCTGATGCATGCCTGCCCCCCTAGCATGACCACCGAAACGCGATTTTATGATTTAGAAATTTATCACGTTTAACTGTCAAAAGACAATGGGTTTTGACAGTTGAGTGTTGATAAAACGCTATATCATGCGATATAAATCGTGTTTCGGTGGTCATGCTAAGGGGGCTGAAGCGCCACAATAGAGCATGCATTCGCGCATGCCCGACACTTCTCAAAGAAACGTCACGCCTATTACAGTACAAGTACGAGGCATATATCTTGAAATCGGGTGGGGATTGCGCGGAATGCGTATTTTGGGCATGCGTAGCGGTGAGGTACGTGGGCGGCGGGAGAGGGGCGCGCGCGCGCTATTGGTCGCTCACAAAAGCACATGCGCGAACTTATCCCCACTCCGTCGAAAAAATTTCAAAATATACGAAAGACAAATTGAAAGTTGAAGACTAAAATGAACTTGGAAGCGAACTGGTGTTGACGTAGCAATAGGCGTGTCGCTGCGACGCCTGCGCGGAATGTCTCACAGACGTGACGTTCTTTCTGTTAACTTTGTTACGTCTAATGTTTGTACTTACTTTATTGTGTAGATTACACGACCGCTTCTGCTGATGTGTACATACGAGTATAAAGCAAGCAGTGTCGATGAACGGGTTGTATCCAGATCCAGAGACGTTTTATAATGAACTCAGTGCTATAATGAAAAATAAGACTTTTTGACGGTATGTTTTAGTGTAATACTTTATCTGGGTTTATTAATATGAAAAATTGAAGGTGCAATGTTATAATATATGTGTGTATGTATGGAGTACGAGGGTCGGAGTGTCGACACGCTTGTCCGCGGTTGTTGTTGTGTGAGCCTGTTTGGTTTGTATTCATTTGTGTTGGAAGACTGAGGTTGATTATTCCAGTTTCGACGAACGTGCGAGTTATTTGTTGATTGAATTTAAATATAAAGTCATATATATAGTTAGGTTATATTTTTTAATAAATATAATATTGAGATATGTAATATACTCTTGATTTTTATTTAATCTCCTTATAAACGGCATTTCATGGACTAGCTTATTTTTAAACGGCATTTCATGGACTAGCTTATTTTTAAACATAGATTAACAGCTAATGTTACTTTAAGCTAAAATATAAACCTATTATTACACAATGTTCATACCATTTTTAGATGGATATAAAATAAACTTAGGTGCTTGTTCTGTAATGTGATTTTGTCCCTGGCACAAGATGCTGACTTAGCGAAGCATTTGCTCCACGTGCATGGCTGTAATTTCCTTTGGCAGAGGTAAAATGAGCTCCGACTCCGACGCGCGTCGGTTAGTGGGAATCGTACATTACCTCACTATATCTAACTACACTAACAACTATAAAATAATAATAATTGTCTGTCGACACATTTGTTTAGTCCATTGCACGTTTACCTAATGAAGTTATCGATGGGAAAGTTCTTGAAGGAGTGACTCCAAATGTCGGTGAAGGCGGTGCTGACTAGTTCGTTGATGAGCGGGCGGATCACTGCGAAGCCCGGCTTCCAGGTGAAGTTGATGAGCCGGTCCAGCATGCCCTCTGCAACGTGACAAGAAAAATATTGGGAGTATAGATCCATGCATGATCTTATGGTACTGTGCGCACCAAACCTCCACGTTAATATTAAAGAGGATGAAAAAATATGAATTGTAGGCGCGTCTGCGATAACACTGCATACAGCTGCACCTTACCTAGTATTCCATTGCCCCTGAGCAGGTTGCTGACGTGTATCTCCATGTCGCCGATGTGGTCGACCTCCACCTGCACAGAGACGCCCTCGCCGTTGCGCGTGACGCGCGTCGTCTGCGAGTAGTCGCGCAGCGTCAGGTTCCAGCGGCCGGTGCGCAGCACGCCCAGCCCCAACATGTCGCCCTTTCATTTCAACAATATTATTATTACAACCTCCGAGGAGGGATAAAGTAGGTCCATCAGCCATTTTAATGTCCCCAACACTTGTACTATTAGTTATTCCGTGCCCCAACGCTGTAGCACAGGCCTTCCTTATGGGTAGACAAGGAGGATGATGGGCCATCATATTATATAACCCACCACGCGAGCCCAATGCGGATGGTGGGTTGGGTGTTATCGACTGCAAATGCAGCCGGACCAACGGTTTCACGTGCCTTCCGATTTTCCCAAGCACGGAGGAGCTCAAGATATTACATTTTTGGTCACCCATCCCATGACTGTTAAACCACTGCGCCACCGAGCTCCTCAGGTCAATCATAATAAATTGGCGCTGATAATAAAAGTATCCTTCGGTTTCCTTTAGGTGTAGACTAGTGGCCGCCCGCGGCATCGTCTGCGTGGACGGTTATTTTTCTAGCCCTCGGGAACATGTTTTTAATACATGAAAAGAAAAGTAGGTAGGTACCTACTTACCCGTAACGTAACAAACTCACTTTCGCATTTATACTATCAATTAGGATAATGTACCTACCTAGATTGATGTTTTTTTTTAACCAATCCACCTCGCTCTGTTTGGAAGCATCAGACCATAACGAATATAAAGTGTGCATTACATTTTTTTCAGTCTTCTGATTTGGGTTTTATCTTTTGTTATATCAAATTCACTAATTGGTATCTAGTGGTACGCGAGGTAGCATCAAGGGGCACGCGGGACAAATTAATAAACGAAGAGTGTTTACACCTGTACCCTTAGCACGAACAGCTGTCGAGAAAAAAAACGCGCGTAAAATTACTCGATAGATAATCTATGGAAATTTTAATTTTTCTATTCGGCGGTAGATGGCGTTGTACAAATTTCCAGTACAAAATTGCACTACTGACTTAGCAAAATCACTCCTTACGTTTGACGCCTCAAAGTGTCATATTCCTAAGCAAACTTGTGTAAACTTAATCTTCGTATAAACGAAGAATGTATGTACGAAGAAGAATAAATAATAATAAGGGGGTTAATGTCTAAAATTACCTTAAATTCATAATCGCCTTCGAGCCATTTTTCAGGAAAATACTGGGAATAAATTATTCTTTGGTTGTCCCAGTCTGTTCTGAAAAAAAAATATTTGTTTAAGATTATTAATATAATTGAAAAATATTAGAAAAAATCGACTCACCCGTAGCAGCTCAGACGGGACTCGAACCCGCACCCTTAGGATTCCGGCCCAATGCACTAACCAATTATGCTACCGAGTCGCTAGCGAGCTTGGCGAAATTTTCTAATACTTTTCACGTTTTTACGCTGTAGGCCAGCGCCATCTCATCAATGTGAAGAGAATTACTTCGACATTCGAAAGCAACACCTTTACAGGGGGTCAAGTCTGCTAATGTTTTTGTCAAAATCGTAGTTCAATGGTGTTTGAATGAAAATGCTTTTTGACACAGTTCTTGTTTCTTAAACCCAAAACCGAAACACATTGTGTTTTTTAAACCCAAAATGGAAACATACTGTGTCTTGATTTTGGGTTTAAGAAACGAGAACTGTGTCAAAAAACATTACCATTAGAACACCATTGAACTACGATTTTGACGAAAACATTAGCAGACTTGACCCCCAGGTGCTAGACAAATCGATTAAGATGAAATAGCCATATAATTTTTAAACTTTAAAATTTTATGCATTCACAATGCTATTTTTATATTAAGATTATTAATATAATTGAAAAATATTAGAAAAAATCGACTCACCCGTAGCAGCTCAGACGGGACTCGAACCCGCACCCTTAGGATTCCGGCCCAATGCACTAACCAATTATGCTACCGAGTCGCTAGCGAGCTTGGCGAAATTTTCTAATACTTTTCACGTTTTTCTAATACTTTTCACGTCTGAGCTGCTACGGGTGAGTCGATTTTTTCTAATATTTTTCAATTATATTAATAATCTTAATATAAAAATAGCATTGTGAATGCATAAAATTTTAAAGTTTAAAAATATTTGTTTGTAAATTAACCGGCAAAATACAATCAATCACAACGATAACTATTTATAGGTATAACCGTGTCAGTCGGAGACTTACATTATACGCTTGCGCTGATGATATCAGTCAGGATTACTTTGATTAGGTAAGCTGGTAAGGTACAAAGCCAAAGTAATTTTAGCGCTGCCATTTTGTTCGCAGAAGTAATATTTGGGGTCTCATTGGCGGGAGACGTGGTGCGAGGCTACTGCAAATATGAGTAATCCCCTCCAATTTCTCTCACCGCTAAACTTACTATAGGTACCTACGTACCGCGGCTTTATAGAAACTTACTTATACTTGGTACAAGTGGATTGAGTCCAGCCTCTTTCGTAGGCGTCTTTGAGAGTGAGTGTGTAGCCGACGCCCAGGATCGCTCGCGACTGCTTCACCTCTCTGGCGTAGTGGGGGTCGAACGCAGCCACCCCCATCTCTGGGATACCTTTTAAGAAATAGAAGACGTTATTTTGATTAATAGCTTTGGTTATTTTTTTATTACTATGAAGTTTGACGATCGGCAGATAAATAGTTCTTGCAGGTTTCGCAATTTTACCGCCTCTGTGGTCTAGTAGTTCGCCCACCCGTCTAAGATGCAGGGGTCCCGGGTTCGATTCCCAGAGGGGGTACAATTTGTTGTGGGTTTGGTTTGTGGTAGGGCTTATTTCAAGTCCGCCTGGCTAGCTACCACCGTCTTACCTAAGTCTAACGCCATAACAACAATTTAAAAATTGTTGTGTTCCGCCAGTTAGAGGTAAGATAGCCATGTTCCTCAGTGATGAGGATTCCGGGTAGTAGTGGGTAGTAGTGCGCTTCCATCTTCGGCCTTATCATCACTTAACATCAGGTGAGGTGAAGGCCAAGCACTATCGCGTTGTGCATAAAAAAGCACACCAAAAGCAAAGGTAAGTAGGTAGGTAGGTAGGTACTAAATAAGTAAGTTTTGTGATTCAGCTTGTGTGGGTAACTAACTGAATTACCTACACCAAGTTAAACATTTGAACTGCGAAAAAATCTTTAAATTGGTAGGGAGGGCATAAACAAACACACGGTCTCAAGGTCAACATGGTGTGCCGTCGTCTGTACAAAGTTAAATAAAAATAGGTGTCTGTTCTGTAGTAGGTAAATAGGTAGTGCCAAACTGGCAAACAGCAGTAACTTACCTACTTTGAAGTATGGTCGAACCTTGTTGAAAGCTCTCTTTATGCAGACATCAAAATCTGGCGATTGTTTCTGACACGCCGAAAATATCCGTGCTGAAAATAATTTAGTATAGGTAGGTAATTATTACAGTTCCATAAAAGAATTGAACTAAACTAATGTAGTGATGCGTGCGACGGAATCATCACTGAAAATGACTGAAATGAAATGTAAAAAATGCAAGCAAATTATAAATAATATGTAGGTAACGTATTAGTGGGTTCCATTGGCTGAAATCGTAATTTAAATAAGTAGGTATTATTTCTCGGTCGGTTATATACGATACGGATATCTCATTAGAATAACTAATTATTTGTAATTGGCAGGGCAAGTCATAAAGCATGATCTTTGTTCTTCCCACATCATAACTTTAGCAGTCGAAACTTAGATAATTTTGCTTTTCGGAGATTCTTGTGAGTTGACGTAAAATTGAGCCGCCTTTCATAACATTACGGTTCAATTTGGAGAGCACTGCTGCGGCAGCACTGCTGCTTGCTGCGGAGATCGGAATCATACCTTAAGGTAACCTATACCTACTAACCTATACCACAGTAGGTACCTACTACTATAGATATTAGTTTTTTCAAAACTAACTAGGTAATATCTAAGTACCTATATTGTTGTCTTATAGTTATGTCTGAGGCGTGCAGGCGGGTCTAAGCTTAGATTTCTGTAAAGCAGTCGCTTAGGAAGGTATTCATCAGTATGTTTGAGTATCCTGCACTGCACTGAACCCGTCAAGCAAACATGAGCTGTGGTGCGCCGGCGACACGACAACCTTGGGCGGGACGCACTGTTGCATCACCACGGCCACTAAGATGGTTTGCACCACGATTGCTCAATTCTTACGTCCGTTTGCGTAAACGCATTATTTATTTGTTACGCATAGCATAGGTATAAATGTTTATGCATTTTGTAAAGATGAACATGGAATTTTGATCCATTTTTTCTCCAATAAAATTTTCACAATTTGATTGCAAGATAAGTTCATTGAATGAATTAAAATACAAGTCGAAACCTCTGGTCGGTGATCGCCCACGACTTATCTACCTTTCTAAGGGGCCTACCTATGACTTCTAACTAACAGTAGGTATGCATGCAGATTTATACACGTCGATCTGGTGAAGGTCGCAAGTAGCCGCTGGATGCGGGCCGCACATGCGATTTCAGAGAAAAAATGTTTGTAGAGTTCATCAACTCCTGTAATGTATAATAGTCCTGTATCCTGTAATGTATATAGCACAGAATAAATAATAGTCCTTTCTTCGTGGAAGATGCCAAGCAGCAAAAAGGAGAGGAAATAATAGAGGCTCATTTCAATTTATACTACTTTCATAACTTAGGGTCCCTCCTCTACGTACGAATGATAGAAAAGTTCTACATTTTTGGTGCCTGCCGAGCGATTCCGAACGAAACTCGAAACTCACTTCGAAAGTCACCTCACTTCTCATGAGTTTGATATTTGAAATTAGATAATAGGTTACTTTATCAATTGAAAATTAAATTAGATAACTACAGAAGCAAGCTGAAGTCTCTTGCGATTAATAAATTAGTCTATACCTATTATTATCTTATTTCTAATATCAAACTCGTGCGAAGTGAGATGACTTTTGAAGTGAGTTGCGAGTTTCGTTTCGGAATAGCACGCTGGTTATCAAAAATTTACGTTGACTGGACGATTTTTTATAAGTTGTTGTTTAATATAGGTAGGTATTTAGGTAGGTTCATATAAATAGGAGCTTTTAAGCTTTAAATATATTCAGGTGAACACAACTAGCGGTTAAGTCTCTTGAACATTAAAAAATACATAGTGTATTTGTAAAACACCAACAACCTCGTAGGAGTAGATTACTAACATCATAAACAACAACATTAGTTCTACGACTTTCCCGAAAACAGACAAAAAAATATCGACTTGTCATACAAAAGTATGTTCGGCATTTGCATGGAGATTGGAGTCGAATTTTTTTGTCAGTTTTCGGAAAAGTCGTAAAACAAATGTTGTTTGTAATATGATGTTAGTAATCTACTCCTGCGAGGTTGTTGTTGTTTTACTAATAACCCTGTATATAATATCAGTATTAGGATTTCCTGCTTTGTTTCTGTAAATATTTGTTTCACGCATGGGCGGCGCGCGGCGGGCGGAGCCGCCCGGTCGCTTATTTTTGTGCTACGAGCCATTTTTTTTAACTTTTTTTGCAATTAACCGAACATAATACGTGTGTCCCAGGAATGGAATCGTACCAGGAATTTAAATAGATTATAGTCTGCAGCTATTACCTACTGCGGTCAGGGAAATCCCCGAGCTGTTGATTCCGATTCAGACAACATAAATTAACATATCAATTACTTACTCACAAAAAACGCTTTAAAAATATGGTTTAATAATACATCAAGGCACACAATAACAACTATCTATTAATAAAATACTTATTAAAAAATGTATTAACATTGTATAATAGTAGGTAAGTTATAGTGGGCAAGGTCGTGACTTGACAATGTTGCATTTCTTGTGTTCATAAATAATATCGATCGGGTGTCGATATGTATTTATTACGAGATGGCAAATGTCCTTGTGATGGACGTACCTACTGAATAAATTTAAGTTTATTTGTGCTTTCATTAGCACAATTTTGAAAGAACTTCGAAGACGTGTAAATTGTGAAACGTCACGTAAACAACATGACTCAATGTTGGAACAATGTTTCGGATGTTCGTTTTACTATGTCATTATCATATTTTAATTGGATTTAATTGGATTATAGAAATAATGGGAATTAATAATGTGGAATATTTGGGATTTCCCAATTAAATAATAATTAAAGTTATTAGTAAATTCTAAAATAAAGTAATGAACTATAATAACACTTATAGTAATTAGCAAATTCTTAAATTCATCACTATAGTTATAAATTTTCATCCTTATTTGAAAAAAAACCGTAGAAATAAATTAAGTTTTGATTCGCATATTAAAGACATCAACGCGTGTTTTACGAAATTGACAAAATTAAAGATGGAATTGGAAGCGAATGATTTCTGTTGAACGTTGAATTAATGCGACAGTCCGTTTGTTTGTTTGTTTGTTACCTACGCCTTCACGTCTTAACTACGGAACCGATCATCATGAAATTTTTCATAGGTACATGTTGTGGGTTACAGAGAAAGAGATATAGGTTACCTTTCATCCCGAAAAAAAGAATTGTTCCCGAGGGATAGCATAAAAACTTTCCACACAAACGAATTTGCGGGTGCATGGCCGCTGAGCGTAATTTCGGTCTCGTAATTTCTGCTACATTCGGTTTACAAAAGCCCTATTTTTTGTCACATGGCGACGAAAAATTAGATGGGCTTTTGTATAAAACCGAAATTACGCGACGCGACTCACAACATATAAAATTACGCCCGTCTGGCCCCACCCTTAATAGAGTAGGTAACTTTAAGTCAGTTCAAGTTACTTCCTACTAAGCTTCCTACGTGTATGAACTTTTAAGTTTCAAATTCACTACTAGCTAGGTGTTGTTTAAAAATGTGACGCACAAACAAAAAATTCACAGATTTTGCAGTCCCCCCGCAAGAATCTGAGCATTAAAAATGAATTCAAAAATTTATGAAAAACCAAAATCAAATCTAATGCAAAATCCTATTATTATATTTTTAAAGTTACCTAGGTAGTACCTACCTATTAATTTTACGGTTGCGCGAAAAGCTCTAAAATATATGTTTGTATTTATTATACTGAATGTATATTTTTATGCCTGTTTGTTTACTTGTTCAAATTATCCATATTCGACTGACATCGCTTTTCTCACAGCGACGACTGACGCCATACGCCTGTGATATGTCCAAATTAGACCAGCTTGGAGAAGTGGTTACCCTCGAGCCGGCTGACTATATACTGACTTATATACCTACACTATTAAATGTACCGTATTCGTGGCTATCTGTTCCCTAAGGGTTGAATGGGAGCGAATGATTTTAGCATTAAGTCCGCCTCTTGTACATTATTTTATTGTAGTACAATAAAGAGTTTAAAAAAAGCGCTCTCTGACTGCCTCGACGCGGCCGAAATAATTTTGAAAATCAAAGAAATTTCTGATTTTCAAAATTCCAACGCCTGCTTCTGCATCTTTGAACACTACTACCGTGACGATCGGTCAATAATCATAGAAGTTACATCACTTTTTATGTACGGAAACACCCGTTTTTCTACAATTCCAAATCAAAAGAGACCACCTACAAGTCACAATTTATACCGATTTTCAAAAATTTTTCACCATTTTGTAGCTAAAGTAATACCCTAGGACCTCTTTTTAATTTTTTCAGAAGTATTTTTTTTTCAAACTCTCCCCAAAAACCCGAATTTTGCAAAATTCCAACAAAAGTTACGAGTAGATTTTCAAAATTCAAACGTTCACACGCGTCTCGATAAATTCCTCAACTTTTGGTACTATTCACATCTCGATCCTCTCAAAATCCGCGGAGATAATAATATGGCCAAAAATACGTCTCAAGCGATTTGCATCTGATAACCATTTTCAATGGTAAAAATACCTTCAAAATAATTACATAAAAACAAAATTACGTTCGATTTGATAAAGCCAATAAATAATAATAATTATAACTTTCATGGTTTTAACAAAGAATACATTGATTAAACTGTTAATGTAAGTGGTAAACTTAGATGTTTAATGAATTTATTCAACGTTTAAGTAAATAGATTATCAATAGAAAACATGCATTTCCAATTTATTTTGTCAATTTCGTAAAACACGCGTTGATGTCTTTTATATGCGAATCAAAATTTTATTTATTTCAATAAATTTATCTAAATAAGGATGCAAATGTATAGTTATAGTGATCAATTATAGTAATTAGCAAATTTTAAATATAACTTACAATCCACATTAATAATCTTAGGCAGTCTTACCACAAAACACTTGTTTGAAAGAGAGATTATCACATTTAAACAGAGTGTCTAAATTAATCAGTGTTTTAAATTATTTCTAAGCGAGCTACAGGTAGGTATCTATATAATGGTGTCGTGATGTAATGATTCATGGCATATAGTTAAAACTACAACAATGAACTTGCCAATAGTAGTGAATACAAAGTTGTTACATGTTGGGTAGTTAAATAACTATACCTAACCTAGCTATGTTTGATTGAGTACATAATTTTGGAAAATTTTGACAGCTCTACCAGTTGACTGGCAGGTTTATTTCCAACCGACCCTACACCTCGGTCTCGGTCGGTCCCCAAGTGGGACAGTCCCCAGACCGTTGGGTTTAAATAAAAAGTGTCCCACCCAAAATTGAAAATAACATGTCAACCGTCTTCATGTTAAAGCAGATGGTTGGTTGATTTTTTTGATATTCCTAACGGTCCCCACGCACGTAGGTAAAGAGGCGTGAGGTCGGTTGGGAATAATCTATGTATTATGTCTAGGTTATGTATGTGTTATTATAGCTTAGGCTATCTTTGCAAACACACAATAGTATATAAAAATATTAAGTACTTACCTATATCGGATGCTTCATGCTCAGACTTCGTTAATATCAGATGGCACAATAGTATGACACAGATACTGAATACGGGCCGCATCTTGCGATGCCACATATGACTGCAATAACAGTACGTAACCAAACTATTTCCTCACGTGCTAATTCTGATTTTACATCTAAATCGGTTTAAAAATAAAAGAGGGTTCTATTCTAAACTCTTTTTAAACTTTATACCAACTCTATAACATAACCTACGTTATTAAAAAAAATATTGATCTAATTTTAAATGTTCACTGAAAGGACGACGTTCGCCGATATCAACCGATTGCAATAACTATGATTTAACGAAGGTTTTCAACAGTATTGGGCGCAGTTACTTGCTATGTTCGTAATATGTCTAAGCTCGCCACCGCAGTCGGCCAAGCTATGGCCTGCCGAAGGTCTGCGAAAGTGCATTCCCCTTCCAAGATGCTTGCGACAGAACCGCCGTGATATGATAATAGTATCTCGACATTTGCCATTGGAACAAGTCTACACTAAAATCTACACACAATAATTATAATAAAGAGAAGGGGTAAACTTTGTCGCTATATCGGTAATCTCTGGAACTACTGAACCAATGCCAAAAATTCTTTCACTAATAAAAACTACTCTAGTTTCTCTACTAGCTAGGTAACGTCGGTAACGTTTATGAAGCAATTGTCACAGAAAACATAAGCTTGTTTTACTAGAATGGTCGTTCTATATTTCATCCTATGCATTGTCATACGGACAGTTTCTGTACAGAATAAACTAGTGGCTCTGTAGGGCTGTAGACCTCGCGTTTGTAACATATATATTAAAACATTTTTCCCTCCCTATTTCCCCTTTCGATAAAATGGCGTTCGAAGAAATGTACTATCGGTGAAATAAGTTTTCCGTCAAATGGCTTGTCCGTGAAATGACCATCGGTAAAATAGCCTATCGATGAAGTGGATCTTCGAAAAATGACATTTTCCTCCAGTCCTAATCCCGATTTTTTCCCATAACTCCATCGGTCAATAAGCACCTACCTTCTAGACTTTGCTTTGTAGTGACTTTTCAGAAAGTTGAATAAAATTGGACACGTCAATGAAATTCGTAAATATTTAGAAAGATATTGTAGTTACTGACTTAAAGATTGTGTAAGTGATCTCAATATTTTTAATTATATATATTTTTAATTTGAAACCTAAAAAAATTAAGTTCCTACCTACTCAATATAATGCATGACGTATTATTAAGTACCTAATTTTTTGAGACAAGTGCGACATATTATCATCACTAATATTATAAAATGTGAAAGTTGTTTGTTAGTTACGCCTTCACGAATAAACGAAGTTGAATGGCCTAAGGTGGTCTAAGAACACCTATGGACGAAAGACCTAATTTTAAAAACACCTATGTATAAAATGCACAAAAAACGTGAGTTCATAATATAACGGGTGTAACATGACACTCAACGAAGCCGAAGTCTACGCATTCCGCCCATCATCAGGATCATTTTTGTCTTTAAGATTATACCTGGGAAACCAATAACTACGAAGTTATTGAAGGTCAAAGTAAAAATTTTATATTCAAATGTTTTATAAAATCTTATTTTATTCGTTATTTCCTAATTTTTGTCTACAGAAACATTATCAAAGTTTTATGTATTTCGTAACAAACAATGGCTTCAAAACGTTATCACTCAATGTATTTCATGACATAAACGTTGCCTTTCAACTCGGCGCAGTCGCAGGCGCGGTCTGTTGTACGCGTTACATTGCGTGTAATATATGCAAAATTAAAATCGTTTCCCAGCAATAATTTTGAACAGAAATGGCATTGACCTGATGATGGGCAGAATAGGTAGATCTCGGCTTCGTTGAGTGTCTTGTTACACCCGGTATTAGTTGAAATACATACCTAAGGACGGTTTACCTAAAGTCGATTCACCTAAGTAGGTATAATACAATATAAATAAAATACCTAATAAATTTCAAAACACTTAACTGTCGTTTATCTAAGTTCATCATACCTAAGAACCCGTTTTATGAAGAAAATGACGCTAAGGTGAACAGACTATTAGTTCGTCGCACCTTAGTCTGTGTCCAAAGGTCCTAACACAATTAGTCCATCAAATGATTTTATAGTGCCAATCACATTAAGTTATCATTGATGCTATTCCATCGTGAGGCTATTTAAACTTAGTCATTTTAAACTTAGGTCTTGGTTAGGTAAATTAGGTATTTCGTCCAAAGGTTATACGTAGGCATTATTGACTTGGGTCTAACAACGATTAGGTTTCACGACGACAAGGTGTTTTCAAATTAGGTCTTTCATACTTAGATGTTATGTTATGACCTTAGGCCATTCAACTTTAGAGATTCTATCTAATACTTAACTAGAAAAAAAGGACGGTTCCCGAGGGATACAAAGATAATGTGTATGCAAAATTGCATGATGATCGGTTCAACAGTTAAGACGTCAAATCCTAACAAACAAACAGAAAAACACACTTTTTCATTTATAATAATAGGTCTTTACTTTACCTATGATATTGCCGATTTGTATAGAGAATTTTCAAGAAGTTGCATTTTTTTATTCTACCTATAGGTATACCTAGCAATTTCTTTGTTCATTTAACAATCGTGAACACTCATGTAACAAAACTTTTATGTAAATGTTTGAACACTATGCTAACTTATGCCATTTATGATAAGCGAAAAAATTTGTTTTGGTCTTTTTGCTCATAAAAGAGTCACTTTCAAGATCTTGTTTAATGTTAAAAAAGCTAATATAAGGACTTTATTTATACTGATAGTTGACTATCATGGTCATAATTCGATATAAAATCAAGATATTGTTAAATATTTAAAATCATAGAATTTATTCATTTCTCTGTACCTATGTGACAAAATATCGGCAATTTCATAGGAAAAGACCTAATATTAAAGTAAGCATAGAAGGGGTTTATCCTTAGTTTTACCCTTAAAAAAAATTTAAGACATTTTATGTAGCACACACAAAGAGATGTGATACAGTTATAACAAAAATCAATGGAAAACTACATACCTACGTCAATAGGGACTCAATATTTTTTGTGTACGTAATAACTTGTTGGGTTTTTACCACAACACTTTAAGCTCCCGATTAACTTTAGTTGCGTCACATTAAGGCGGTTGTATGACCGAAAGTGGCGCCCTCAGAGGTTTATATTTTATAAGTTATTAATAGAAAAAGATTTTAATAATGTTTATCGTGCAGATTTTAGGGCCAATGGTCTAGTATTTTTAGAAGGTATCACTACATGTCATCGTAGTCATTCATAGAAGTAGATAGCAAATGTGTCAAAAACGACCACTTTTAACAGTTTTGCTATCTACTTCTAGCAGTGACTACGAGGGAGTGTAACGATACCGTCTAAAAATACTAGACTGTGGGCCCTAAAATCTCCACGATAAACATTAACCCGGTAGTGACGGGCTTAGTATTGAACATTTACAGTATGCTGGAAAGCATCTTGGTCGTACCTTATCTATGTTGTTTACTTTTTGTGTACGACACTCCTATTTGCCATCTAAGATGATTGAGACAATTGTTGTACCAATACCTAAGAATGCTACTGGAGATGTAAATGATAAGGCTAACTATAGGCCAATCTCTCTGGCCACAGTGATTGCAAGGGTCTTTGACGGTTTACTGGATGAGCAATTAAACAAACATGTGGTACTCAGCGATTCACAATTTGGTTTTCGTAAAACTTTATCAACAGAAAGTGCAATAATGTCACTGAAACACATTGTTACTTATTATAATAAGAGAAACACACCAGTATATGCTTGCTTCCTGGATCTGTCAAAGGCCTTTGATCGAGTGGATTATGATAAACTTTGGGCAAAGCTTGGCGAGGTGGGCACTCCTATCGAAATAATTAACATCTTGTCCTTTTGGTACAGGCACCAGAAAAACTTCATTAAATGGGGTAATACCTATTCAGATGGATATAGGCTAGATTGCGGTGTAAGACAGGGGGGTCTGACCTCGCCAAGACTTTTTAACTTGTACATTAACCAGCTCATCGAGGGGCTCAGCAGCACCTTGGTCGGATGTCACATTAATAACGTATGTATCAATAACCTGAGCTACGCAGATGACATGGTTCTGCTGAGTCCGTCGGTGAATGGGCTGAGAAAATTGCTCAATGTTTGTGGGTCCCATGCTGAGGACCATGGTCTAAGGTATAATGAAGGAAAAAGTGAGTTTATGGTAATTAGAGGCAATAACAAAAAACCTGACTTCATACCACCTGTCTATCTTAACAAAGTTCCTTTGACCAGAGTCTCACAGTTCAAATACCTAGGCCACATCATTAATGAAACCTTGTCTGATGATGAAGATATTGAAAGGGAGAGAAGGGCGCTGTCGGCTCGGGCTAATATGTTGGTTCATAGGTTCGGTGGGTGTACAGTTGAGGTAAAACTCATGCTTTTCAGAGCCTTTTGTCAAAATTTCTACACTTGTTCTCTGTGGACCAACTATTCTCAGCGGGCCTACAGTGCTCTCAGGGTACAGTACAATAATGCCTTAAGAATGTTATTAAGATTGCCTAAATTCTGTAGTGCATCAGGCATGTTTGCTGATGCAAGGCTTGATGATTTTTATGCAATAATGCGTAAAAAATCTGCATCTCTTGTGAACCGTCTAAGGCGGAGCCCAAACGCTGTGCTGACGCAAATTGCTGACAGCCCGGAATTGCCTGTATTGGGGAGGTTGATAAAACTTCATGTGCTGGACTTTAACATAGCTGTAAGAAAACACTAACAGTAGCATAATACTAATCATAGTTTGTAAAATGTCACTAAACAATTATTTATATGGACAAACTTAGTCTGAAATAAATGAATTTTATTTTATTTTATTTTTATTTTTATTATTAAAATTCTGTATTAGAATTATAATATTAAATATAATTCACCGCGGCGCCACTTTCGCTCAGGATACCACCTTAAAACACTTGGCTAAAGTGGTTTACAAGTGGCTTAGTACACTTGGCTTTACAATGCGATTAATTTAACTAAACCAGCGAGCGCTTACTTTCATCTTTGGTACAGGCCGTTTATTTTTAAAAGCCAATTTTAACACTTCTCTTACCATCAACACCATTAGTGAGGCAAATAGTGACTATTTTTATTTTTTAAATGTCACTTTGAAAAGCCCTCATTGAGTCACTCCCATGGGCTATTCTCCCTTATTTTATAACCCATCACCAACTTAGTATAGAAGTGCCAGGTCCAGAATTTTATATTGTGTCATAGAATATGAATATAAATTTCTTGCACCAGGTCAAGTCAAACTGGCAGTATTGAGGTTGCCAGACCAGAGATGCAAGGAGCAGAGTTAAGGCGATTAGTATCCTCACAGTGGCGCCCTCACCTTAATTAAATTTATTGCTCGCTAAGTACACATACTGTATCGAAAATTCAAACATTGAAATTTAAGCTAAGGTTCTATAGTTTATTTACAAACAATAACGTCAGTAAAATATAGTTTGTTTTAGTAGTAGTAAGCAAAAGAGCAAAAAGTGGCCACTTTTAGCACTTCTGCTTACTACTCTACTACTACTACAACGAACTATATTTTAGAAAGTTTATTATTTGTAAATAAACTATAGAACTTTAGCTTCAATCAAAACGTTTGAATTTTCGATACATTATGTACTTAGCGAGCAATAAATTTAATTAAGATGAGGGCGCCCGATTACATATCCCGATCTAGCATCCGATTTAGGAACCAATGAGGGCTTTTCACAATGACAAAAAATTGTAGGCTCGATAGATGGCGTTGATAAAAATGTATGAGTCAATGTAATTTTTTTACTAAGCTTCGAAGAGTACTCAAGTAGGCAGGCAGAGCCAAGGGTCTGACATGCTTTGATGGAGCGAGATCGTCTTATTGAGATTCCTATAGGAGGAAATAGAGAAGAGTGTCATGTTTTCTCTCTATCACCGACCGGACTTTATTTCATGGTCGGGTTATTGGTACAGTTCAACTAGGCCAAACAAACAAGTGGGGTTATATCAAGAATGCCAAAGAAATTAAAGGTTTTGTGGATTACTACCTAATTGATACCCAAGATTTATTATAAATCGTATGTGTTGTGTTTGTGTCTAGCATACAAAATGGTGGGGTGTTCGATATTTGGCTGCAAAAGCAACAATCAAAGAAAAGAAGCGGGTGTTACATTTCATGCGTAAGTACACTGTTTTCTATATTTTGATCACGTATTTCCTTCTCAAATCTCACAGGAACCAAGTTTCTGAGCTAAATCAGTAGTTATATCATGAAATACCTGATAAATAGGAAAAATCTAAAAATTATTTCTAAAAATAACCTCGTAAACATTTGACATGCAAACCGGTAAAATTGCGTACATCTACGTAATAGTAGAAGTCAGCTTAGCTTTGACGTCCACTAAAATCAGTAGGTTTATAATTCGATTTCCGGATGCCTACTATATAGAAAATTTTCCCCAAAAATTACCCCATATTTCAGGGAATTTCAAGCGATTTGATTTTTCCAGATTTCCGACGGAAGATAAAACTCGTGAAAAATGGATCTAGAAGCAACTGGAAAAAAGAATTGGGTGCCACACACGAACTTGTTGGAAATATTTTGAAAAAAAATGTTTCCGAAAAACAGAAAAACTAACGTTAATAAAAAAAGTTCTTTATTCCAACGTTCAATAAAGAATTTACCTGTTTTAATTTTAAAGTTTATCATTTTTTTCCATTAATAACCACACAATCTCATATCAACTACCTGAGCGAACCCCAGCTAGTTTACTCTATGTATACGTATGTTACAGTACGGAATCCGTTAATCTGCAGATTAACTGGTCGAGGCAGTTAATTTTTTCTTTAAGTAGACGATTTCCGTACTTTAACTAGTAATCTGCACATTAACGGATGCTACACCGTTAAGGGCACTTTTTCTGATCATGGCAACCCCATATTTTGACGTCATAATATATCTATCCCTTACACCCGGTCGCTCGGTAGCGCATCTACCCCTTTTAATATACTATATCTATGGGCAGAGCAGATGTAACCCTAAAATAGTTCTTTTTGGTCAGCCAGCGACCAGCGAGCGCTTACTTGCCTCTTTGCTACAGGCCGTTTATTTTTAAAAGCTAATTTTGACATGACAATAAAATATTGTATAAGTAATAAGTTCAATTTTAAAAGTGAATTTGCACTATATCGAAAACATTGTTCAAGATTGGAGATGAGATCATAAACAAGACCTTGACCTTATTCCGTTATAATATTATACGGGTGGCAACTCTAAACTGGATTCCTAAATCGGACACTAGATTGGTATATATTATGTAATCGCGGCTTTAAGTAGGTACCTACTTATTTAAAGTAGATCTTTTTAACATGTTTTTTAACCGACTTCAACAAAAGGAGGAGGTTCTCAATTCGATTGTATGTTTTTTTTTATTAACTATGAGCACAGAATACATAATAGTACCTACAAGTCTATAAGTTAGACTCTTGCAATATCAGCAATATGACTGTTTAGGCAAAGTTTTATGGCAATAACAATAACAAGACCGTTAGACTTTTCTATCGTGTGACAACCCTTGGCGAAAGGATATTAGGATAAGTAAGTAAGTAAGTATTTGACAACATCACATACATTGCTCCGACTCCAAGGTAAGTAGCTAAAGCACTTGTGTTATGGAAATCAGAGACAACGGTGGTATCACAAACACCCAGACCTGAGACAATATTGAAAAGTTCATTTTCTACATTGACCCAGCCGGGGATCGAACCCGGGACCTCAAGAGATGGTGACGCCTTGAAAACCGGCGTGCAAACCACTCGACCACGGAGGTCGTCAAAAATCTTTAATTAAATAAACTAAGAAATTAAGTGCTCCCATACAACAAACGTGTTTTTTTTTTTGCCGGTTTTTGGTATGGAACCTTTTGTGTGCGAATCCGACTTGCACTTGGCCGGATTTTTAAATATATTTCTTAAAATAGAAGAGATGTAAAGAATCCACCAGGGTCACTGGCCTCATTAGATCATTTCCTCAAGTATTTGTGCCGAATCGCTAACGCAGAAATTATGTGCGCAGCGTTTGAAGGTTGCTAAGATCTAGTATAATTTACTATGGCATTTTAATTGAGTTTTAGGGTCAGTAGAAGGTATTCAATCTCAGTGTAAGACTTTACAAAAAATATTTTACAACGCATTAACTAGAACTGATGAACTGCATTAACTGAGGAGCTCGGTGGTGCAGTTGCTTAGCGCCTGGCGCAGCGATCGCGGAAGTTAAGCAACGTTCACAAGGGTCGGTCATGGGAAGGGTGACCAAAAATTTATTATCTCGAGCTCCTCCGCTTCGGAAGGCACGTTAAGCCGTTGGTCCCGGCTGATCTCTGAATCTTGATTATTTTACGGTTAAAAATACGATATTCGTATCTTCACTCGACTAAAAAAGTATGCAACGACAAAGAAAATTTTCATTAATTTTATATTTTTTGGATAAAAGGTACTTAAAGTTTATCAATCCCTTATATATTCACGAAAAATATATAGAAAAATAGGTAATGACATATAGAAGAATATTCAACGGTAACTTTTTCAAAAAGTGTCTTTATGCTCAAAATAACAACAAAAACATTGAAAAAAATGAAAAAGTGAGGTTATTTTCATTACTCTTCACCTGTAAAAAAAAAGACAGAGACAGAGTTTTTGGAATACACTGGCCTTAACGAGCAATAAAATTAAGTTGAGAGCGCCTCTTGAGGGTTATAGGAGCCTTAAAGGCTTTAATTAGCTATTAGTATCGAACACATAACTTAATGGGTTACATTACCTAATTAGGACTAGAATAACTTTCAACGACCGTTATTATGCGCTTGCGTTCGTGCGTTATGTTGCAACACGGTGATGAGCCTCAGACAAATTCAGATATTATAAGAGGTTATATAAGTAAACACTGCGTTGCAATCTTTACTGGGTTCAGTCAGTGCTTATGTAATGGTGCTTACGTTTGTTCAACATCTCGATCTCTTGAAGTGTTTTGAGGAAATCATTAGGTACCTACCTATAGTTAGTATCAATAACTAGCGCGGTAGTACACTTGACGTAGTGGATGACAATATTCAGATTATGTACTCATAAACAATTTCTATAAAGGTCATTGGGCATATTTGACCTGCTTGATGAAAGTTCGCGTACAGAAACCAAACCAGTTTTAAATTAAGTAATTCAATCCCACTTTTCAAAATATGATTATTTTTTTGTGTACTGACCGGCAAAAAAAAGTTATTTTACAGTATGAGTGTGCATGAGTACCTATTGTTTAATGTTATTAAACTTTTGTTAATAAAACCGTAGTTTTTACTTTCAGCATTCTAAAAATGTGTCGTACAAGCATAATAAACGTTTGTATTGTCTTTATTTATTTATTTTATTTTATTTATTATTGAAATAGGCCTACTATAATATAATGATAAAAAAAATAAAACCACTGATTAGCAGATACATTTATCTAGATACCTAGCGCTATTTCGTTTGTGTACGCCGTAGGTCAAATGTTCGAACAAAATGCCAACAACCTTAGCTCAAATTGTATGATTTTTAATTATTTATTAATTTTATTTTCCCGTGTCACATCAAATTACAAGGGAATTTTATTTCAGCTTTTTTTTAAGGCCAACAATGCAAATACAGAATCGCAAAGTTTTCAGCTCACAGAGCCACTAAACAGCCATGTCAAAATCAAAATTATTGGTGGGTCAAATGCATAATTTACCGTAAAGTCAGTGGGCCGCAAAAGCTAACTTTAAACTCATTTACAGTTGACACTTGCCTGTTTATCAACGCCATCTATCGAGCCTACAGTTTTTTGTCATTTTGAAAAACCCTCATTGGATCGGGTCGCAGTCAAATGAAGCCGCATGCGGCCCGCCGCAGCCCCGCAGCCCTTGATTTTGACATGCCTGCACAAGAGTGTTTATTGTTCAATAAATTTCCTATTGCTCATCTAAAATGTCAGTAGGTTGGAAGTTTGACACAAATATGGTGGCAATACTGCCTACTTTGCTAAAGGCACAGAGTTTAAATTTAGGTACTTACTGATAACCCTATAAATCGGCAAAATGCATAAAATTTTCTTGTTTTAAAATTTGAAATTCTAGTCTGCAAGAATTTCTATTCTATTATGTCAGTCGAGTACACCTACCCACTATAACTCTGTAAGGAAATGTGTCCCTAGATCCGTCATCGATTTAATTTCGATAGATTTTCCTGATATCAGAAAGTGTCAGTAGAGTTTGAATACTTATGTATACATATTAGGTTTCTTATAATGATACAATAAGAAAATTAATCACACTTTATTTTTAAGTTTTACAAACTCATCTTAAAAATTACATTATGTACTAATTTTATTATAATACTAATCCGTTTCTCGAAGTACGGACACATTGGATAGTATCCTTATGTAAGTTACACATTACATTTCTATGTACTTAAATAAATAAATTAAGTAAAAATAGTAGAAAATTTTTATATTTCAAGTAATTTTGAGCAGTTACTTCGTTTTTTTGATCACGTTTTTGTCAACACCTTTTCAGTTGTTTATCAAGCACGTAAACATCATCACCATTTTCACCACAAGCCTAATTAAGACCTAAATGCTGAGCGCCATTCGGAAAAAAATTAAAATACAAATCTGACGTCTGGCATTGAAAACAATATAAAAAAATAATAGTTTGAGTGTATTTTTTTTATCCAACAACCAGCCTAGTTTTTTGGCTTTGATTATTTATATGTCTGTTAGTTAGTATAATATCACAGAATATATAATAGTACTAACGTGTAATATTCATGAATTTTTAGTATTAACTGATTGTAATCGCCTCTATTACCAACAGACAAACCGAAAAAAATTGATTACCCTAGCTATCGTAAACAAATCAATTAAAACTCTAATGACAATAGAAAATGTGGGTTTCAATTAACTAACCTAACCTATCCTTAGTAAGAAATAGGTTTACAATATGGGTCAGTTAATGGGCATCTGCTGTTATTTTCCGTTTTTTTAAAACAAACATTTTTTTGACAACAAATATTTAGAAGGCCTTGTCTCACTGGGAATCGATTATTGAAATTAATTAAAGGGATTTTTATGAATATCTTACTATTAGGTAGCACCGTCATAATGTACATAAAAACACAACAACACACACACACAAACTGTATGTACCAAATGGAGTTTGTTTAAACTAATCTCATTGACGATCTTCTGTAGGATATTAATAAAGATTTCAATTTCAATCTTAAATTAAATTGCGTAAACGGGCCATTATTTTATTAAGGGACCAATTTGGACTACGTTCAAAGCATTTTTTTTGGAAAAAATATGTAACCATTTTGTACCGTTTAATGTCTATTCATGTTCACTATTATCTATAGTAAACATTTAAGACATTTGCAGCGATGTTTTCTTGCCAAGTCTTATATTTATTGACGTTTGTTCAAGAAATGATAAGGCAAAATAACAACTGCGTTACTTTCTTACAAAATTACGTTTTATTGTTTGGAACCTTTATTTCAGTTCGGAAACATATCACATATAAACTAACGACAGTATAGGATAATCTTATAAAGTTAAATCACAAATAGTCTCAGTCTAATGATTTCTTTTGTAATTAAGTTTGCCACTGTGTTACCAAACATTAAACTAAAATGAAAGACATTTCGAATATAGGAATAAATATTAATTATTTTATGCTGATGTCATAAGGAATAGATACAATCAAGTTAAATAATGAAGTAATCTTTAAATTTAAAGTTCTTATTCAATATTAATTAGCTTTATGTCACTAAATGCTTTCAGAAAAAGAGGGACAAAAAGTAACACAGTGGTAAAACAAGTAACACAGTAGTATCTAAATCACAGCATTTTGTACTTTCTTCAAGTTTAAACTAATAAAAACATAAGAAACAATCGTAGTATTCAAAATCAAACAAAAATTAACAAAACTCTTCTTAAACACGTAAAAAAATCTTTGAAACATCAACTTTTTAATAGACATATATTTTAAAAATGTTTAGTATCATTTTTCAAAAATGTTTAATGGCGCATTAAATTCGTAGTACACTCGTTTTCCCTTCTTAATTGTTTTGGGCTTCGGAACTATCTCCAAAATACTTTCATACGGCTCGTAAGAAACATCTTTCTCTATAACTTTGAACCCTTTCCCAGAATCATCGGCTGATTTAAAAAACATAATTTTAAGCTCTCCTTCCTCATCGACATCACTTTGAGCGACGCCCATGTAAGTGTAAGATTTATGTTTTTCAGAGCTAACTTTCACTATGACGTAAACGCCAAAGGAAATTTTCGATGGATGTACATTTTTTCAGCCGATGTTAAAGCCATTTCGCTCGAAGTTGTTATTCTATAACAAAACAATAGTTAAAAGTAATATTTCTGTCATAAAATGTGTGATTAATGTGTGAAATGTGTACGGAATACCACTGTGTTACTAAAATTTCAACTGCGTTACTACTGGTAGTAACGCAGTGTAGTCGTAACGCAGTTGTAAAACTTAAACGTATTCCAACTTGGTACTTAAATGGATACATATTCTAAATAAATTATGATGCAACCACAATATTGACTAATTATTACATATTTTGCATTAAATAACATTAATAATATCTAGAAAACTCACCGTCCGTCGCCGGTAACTCAGTGGTCTCACAATAAACACACGCACCCGAACGGTGAGTCTTTCGAGCGACTGGCTTGGTCAGTTGCACCGCCTCGCCACCATCCCGAGCGCCAATATCAATTCATGACCGATCAAAGGATATTAGGAGTAAAGATGTCTAAAAAACTTTATTTAAGGTTCACTTTCCTATGGTAACACTGAGTACGCGACATTTTGTTTTGCAACGGAGACACGGCGAGAAATATTTTATTATTATTAAACTGTTGTGGTAAAATCATACCTATTGGCGTTCTAGTAAAGTTCATACAATTACGTATTACTAAAAACTTTCAAAAATATTGACGTCGTGAACATTTTTAAAGCAATTTAAGTTTATGTCAAGTGACTCACACAGAAGGACAGCCAATTTTAATAGGAAAAACAACTGCGTTGCTTAAAAACACAACTGAGTTACCGTAATTTGCATAGAAATATAATATTTTACATTAATTCATATGCTTTTCTGGTACAGGTATTTCAATCAGTAGCTACCAATAGCTGTTTTATTTTTGTATTAACCTATTTTTTTGACAAAGTCGCTTTTGTTCGAAGTGGACCGATTTTTGTACCCTAAATAAAATAATAGCCCAAACATCCACTTTTGCGGCCTGCGGGAGCTTACAGACAGCCTCAGAATATATACGTCAACTAATTATTTATTCCAACTTACGGAACTAGAGTTCGTGTAACATAAAGTACTAGTAAAGGGATTAGTTACTTCTGAGAATAGAAATAAAAGGGCAACGAGACCCTTTCTTTAGTAATGGAAGTTAACTTCTAAGCAATTTTCGGTAAGACCTAACCTCACGCGGGAATTAGATTATCATATCTCATTAGGATACCAGCCCTTCTACTCAAATGGCCTCTTTTCTATTCGTTCGCTAAATTTCTTAATTAAAAATAAGCCATAAACTCCAAAAAGGAGTTTTCAAAGTGACATTTAAAAAATAAAAATAATAACTATTTGCTTCACTAGATGGTGTTGATACTCTTCGAAGCCTAAAAATAGTAACTATTTGCCTCACTAGATGGTGTTGATACTCTTCGAAGCTAAGTAAAAAAAAAACACATTGTCACCTATTTTTATCAACGCCATCTATCGAGCCTACAGTTTTTTGTCAATGTGAAAGCCCTCAACAACAATGTCTGTGACTTACCAAGCTTGCGACGTGTTGACTTGATCGTTTAATTGCTTGTTTTTAACTTTAAGTTAGCGAACGAATAGTAAAGTGGCCATTTGAGTAGGAGGCAGTTGTGGTGCAACCAATCGCACTACCGATAAAATGTATACAGATGTATGGAGGGTACCTCACCAGCCCCCTAGCAAGACCACCACACGATATACAGGGGAACAAGATAAATAATCAGCTGTTTCATACATTTTGATATTTTCGTTATTAATTTTTGTATGAAACAGCTGTTTTTTTTTGCGATTCCAGAGTTGGTCCCATATTAAAAGTTGTTCAGTTTGATTGATGGCTCTATCTACCATATTCGGCAATGCGGATTTTAAAGAAGTTGCATTTTTCATACTTTTTCAACAAAATTCAACAACCATATAAACAAAAGAGTTTATCCACCAAAATTAAAAGGTATGCAAATTACTTATGTGCTTATAGATATTATTTTTTTTCGCTGCTTTTTTTAATTTTTTCACTTGAAAAAATATAGTAGTTTTATCTACTATATATTTTTGAGAAAAATATAGTAGGCGAGCCCTAAATATAGTAGGATACTATATTATATAGTAGGGTTGGCAACTCTAGCTACAGGTCGTTTCGTCGCTATCGTGTGTGACAGGCGGGCAGAGAATTGTCGCTGCGAGTATTAATCACAGCGAATGCACTCGCCATCACTGCTCGCTATGTGTGACCGAGGCTTTAGTGATATAGAGTAGTACAATAAGTCTATTCAACGATCCACTCGTCGTACGGGATGTGCTGTAGGATCCTCTCGAGGAACCTCGACATCTTGTCTGCGAGGTCGCGCTTCAGCTCCGGCTTCATCTCCTTGAGGAGTTCCTGCGCGTTGCTGTTGATGAACAGGTTCAGCGCCGCCTCTGTTTATGAATAGAATAAGTATTATAATGGATGTAAGACCACAATATATGCTTTATGTGACTTTACACAACAGATAGCAAATCACCAAGATAAGATTCGGTGCATTTTGTGGGGTAGGAATCTAACATTGTGTATTGTAATGAGGTGAATGAAGTTGCGATAAATTATATTGTATTGTAGACATTTCATTTTATATTAGTATACTTGTATAAATTATAAAATCATCGTTTAAAAAAAATAGTTTATGTCAATATATACTTTAGAAATTTTAAAACTCACTAATAAACTTTTAAAATGCAGCTTCACGTACTTATTTCAGATATCTTATCATAATTAGTGGCTTGCACTCAAGTTATCCTATACTCAAGACACAAGACTCCTATACATAGATACTAATTTCAACCCAGTCCAGTGCTGACTTCTCGCCCGCAAGTCATTCCAGCTGACTAGCCCGTTCTATTTTCGGGCACAGTACGACTTACTGCCGAAGTGCTGATCCTTTTTTTTAATGCCGAAGGAAAACACCTTTATGCGCTTCCCCCCCACAGGTGAGCAGGGAGGGGTATGTGGGACTCGCCAGGAGGGGACTGCAACATTCACCGTTGCGGCTCCCTCCACGACTGCCTTCCGTGATCCCACCCAGCCAAATGGCTCGGTGGTATCTCGGGAGGAGGGAATACCCACTAAAAACCTCCGGCACTTGCCTTCTCGCCGCCGGTTGGCCCTGAGGGGCCCTGTAGGATTCCACCTCATTAGACCCGACGGCCGGCCCAGTTATCCGGGCCTCCTCGCGGTTGGGAGATGGCTGAGCAAGTTTAGCATCTCCCCAGACGGTTGAGACCGTGCAAGGCAGGCGATGGGTCACCCCCCACCACCCGCTTGGCCCCGTTTAAGGGGGAATGAGATTCGCGACGCCTCCTTACCCCCGTTCGTCTGCGGCGGAGAGGAGCCGCATGAGCGTCCTCTTCGCGGACTCTCTCCGCTGTCTCCTTCTGGAGGATGACATCCTCACAGCAGGAGACTACAGCTTGCCATGATCTCTCACTGCTCAGCTTCGCATTGATGACGCTGGGCAGAGAGAGATCTCCTCCCATCACCCCCACGAGTTCCTGACGCTACTCCGACCACGCAGGACACGCCTCTAGCGTGTGTTGCGCAGTGTCCAAAACAACGTCGCACTCGTGGCATTTTGGGGACTCCTCCCTCTGAATCCGGTGCAGGAACTTCCCGAAACATCCGTGTCCGGTAAGGACCTGCACCAGTCGAAAAGTCATAGCCCCGAACTTTCTTCCCTTCCACTCCCGTATCAGCGGGCGCACCGTCTCCACCGTCTTTGCGCCCGCGATGGGGGTCTGAAGGCGACGCTGCCACTCGTCCATTATTTCTTCCTCCGCTCTCTCCCTAATTGCAGACACTTCCTCGGCGGCCAGTCGATCTCCACGTCTTCTGGACTCCCTCCTCTCCAGGTATACCCTCCTGAGGACCAGAGCCTCAAGCTCCCAAGGGGGTGTACCCGCCAGTACACATGCCGCCGTCCAGGAAACCGTCTTATACCCGCGTATCAAGCGGGTTGCGATCACGCGTTGCGGCCTCCAATCCTGTCTACATGAACCAGTTACTGAGTCCGAAATTCCGAGTCGCTTGGTCCAGTCACTGACCCCGTATAAACCAGCCCTTAGTCTGCTACCAGTATCAAGGGTGTACTCACGCAAGACAGCGTTGCCGTTGTGCAGATTCTCGACGCCCATTTGTATGTCCCTCACGGAGAAGTCCAGCTTGAGCTGCTGCAGCTTCAGGTAGGTGCGCCCATCGCGCTCGTACGGCACGCCACGGAAGTACACCTTCGCTTTCACTCCCTCTGTAAATGGCGAGATATATGTCACAAAATTTATCACGCTTGGTGGCGCTACTGCTGCTGAAAACCTTTGTACATACATTTATCCCAAATTTTCCCGTTGATTTTAAATTATTATCTAAAAATGGTTGATAGTAATAATTATTATTATGGACGTTGGACAGTAAATGAATTAAAGAAAAACAAAATGTGTTGGAAGAAAATATATATTTACGAAAATTCGCTTCCAACATTCATAAATTGATAGCAAACAACAAAATGACTAATAGTCTTCATCTACACTAAGTGCGCAGACTGGTGGACGATTAATTGTGAATCAGCAAAATTATCCTGCCATTGATTGTGGAGCTTTTCAGTTTTTGTGTGGAACTCATCATCATTTTAGGCAGTTGGGTAGAAGATGACTCCCCTCGCTACTAGTCGATCGACTAGATTTTTTTAAAATTACAAATAACACTTTATTCACTCATCATGCATGCACCGTCGCTCATGCACGACACTGTCAGGACTGGCCTCACCTGACACTGACAGTATTCGCCCCGCTTATCACAGATCGTACTCGCAACAAATTGACACTGATAGAACTTGTCCCACCTGATACTAACAGTAACCGCCCCACCGGATACTGACAGTGCTTGCCCTACCATCATCGGGTAGTACGATCTGTGACGACTGACAGTATTCGCCTTGCTCGCCACAGATCGTACTCGAACCAAATTGACACTGATAGAATTTGTACCACCCAGCACTAACAGTACACGCCCCACCCTGATACTGACCGTATTCGCCCCAATAGTCGCCACCGCCTGAGGCGCGTATGAGCAGTAGCACACCGGAGGAGCGGTAACGCGCGCGCGCACTGATGTGTGGCCCGAACATCGTTAGCTGGAACTGGTGCGTTTCCAAGTCTGACCTGCGAACGATTAAGTTAACAAAAAATTACTTAGATCATGCAGGTTATCTGATCGAAGAGATCGTGTCTAAAAAAAGGCAAGATAAACAATTTTTTAACGACATCAGCCATTTTTAATGTCCCCACTGCTGGGCCACGGGCTTTCCTTATGAGTGGATAAGGAGGATGAGCCATAACCCACCACGCGGGCCCTATCCGGATTGGTGGGTGTTAACAACTGCAAATGCAGCCGGGACTACGGCTTAACGTGCTTTCCGAAGCACGGAGGAGTTCGAGATAATACATTTTTGGTCACCCATCCGATGACCGACCCTTGCGAAAATTGCTTAACCTCCGCAATCGCAGGGCCAGGCGCGAAACCACGTTTTTTAAACGTTTTTGCAAATGAAACCGATGAAACCATAGGAATTCGAGAAGCTGTACCTAGTCCCAATTCCCAATATGTAAAACTAACCACCGAGGTATTCGTTGACGAATCTTAGTTCAGCAATTTTGGACATTTTCTAAAGCAATAATTGACAGAAAATAGGTACCTAACATAAGTAATATCAATTGGTTGAATTACTAGAATTACGTCGGTGAAAGTTGTGAGAGAATTACGAGTATAATGACGCACGTGTCTCGGACGTTGATACAAGCATCCTAATGATCTTGCCTTTTCCAGTTCTGGTTTATCTGTGGCTGGTTGTAACGTTTAACAAACGTATTTTGCTTTTGAGTTTTAATTTTGATGTTTTAACTAAATGTGTTGTCTAAATATGTCATGCTCTCTTTATCTCATTTCTGCGGTGATGTCGTGTGTTGTTATGTTTTTCTATCACAATCAAGTGATGGAAACTTGGACGAGTTGTTTATTCATTCAAAGATGAAAAATTAACTCACTTTTAATGCTGCGGTCATTTTTAAATTTGACGACTCTGTATGAAATATACAGGGAGAAAAAAGCAGCCCTTGACGAGCTCAAGGTCTCCCGCTTAGGGTTATATGAACCGATGGCGTAGCTTCTTTGACATTCACAAGTGCTTGTAATGTAATGTAACAGCCTTAGTTTGATCAAACGAATTTGACTTTGAGTGTATAATAAATAATACAACAAATGTTTAATAATAACAAACGAAATAAGAAAATTTAGATCAAAATTACGAATACATACCAACCATTAGAGACAACACGTTCGCACGCTTGCTTTTATAGTCAGAATATTTGAAGAGTGAATAAATATTTGATGTCTCATCGTCCCGAAGCCCATGACCCCTGCAGCACAAAGACTTCTCCTCTCGTCACCAAAACGTGAATGGAATAAATTAAGGAATCATCCTTTCTCGACATTCCATGAATATTCCATACAATTAACAATGCAAATAACATTTTGGCAAAACGCAATTAAACATTTATTTATTCGATTTGCATACATAGAAATAAGAGTTTACCGGTTTACACAAACGGCAACTAACAATAGATGGTAGGTATCGTCTACTTGCGATTTCGTTCATCTGATTTTTCTCATTTTTTTTATAAAGAACCATTTTTTTTTCAGTGACGTAGGTAGAACGTGGTAGAGCTTTGAAAAGTCCTTTAACTAAGTATAATTACTTATATCACAATAACCATAATTATGGCTACGGCGCGGCGCTACGATACAAGGATCTCAAATCTGCATGATCTGACATGTTAGACACATCTTCGAATCTTTCCTCCTATTCTTATTCACCATCATACAAACTTGAGTTAAAAATATTTTCAAATTGACTATTGAGCCTTCTTGACACGTGACACGTGGCAAATCATAGAAAACCCTCATCCCGCCAAAAACCTTTTCATGTAAAATGTTGCCAAGACGACGCACTGTCAAAAAGTTATCAGACCTCATGTAGAGCCACGCTCCTAACTCTACACGCCCTAACCCTACAAGCTCTAACTTCAGAAACTCTAGGTCACATATTCTTAGTTAATTTCTTACCTAACATTAGTAATGGTCATGTTGGAAGCTCCTGTTGCATGGATGTCCTTGAAGGTGGCCCGGTAGCCATCTGGACCCCCTCCTAATGCGATTGACAGCTCATCTATCACTATTGGTTCGGACTGGAATCAGACAACGAATTTGATGTTTATTGAACAATATTTATAATATTTTTGGAAATCGTAAAGTCATATTTGATTTTGACGACAAAAAAATATCGGAGATATGATTTTTTTTCCTTGAATTTGATTTAAATAACTGAACTAGTGTAGGTTACTAGGTATAGTGTGTATAATAATAAATAACATATCCGGTGTTCAACTGTTCAGCAGTGAAATCAGACAAGCTTCTCTTGACTGTAAAAGTCGACGCATAAACAAAACCAGAAAGATTTAGAATTATTATTTTTTGGTAACATTTTCGTACGCCTTGCCTTCGTGTGATCTATATTTTTTTATGCACAACGGGATAGTGCTTGACAAGCGCACTACACCCGGAATCCTCATCACTGAGGAACTGGCTATTTTACCTCTCTAACTGCCGGAACACAACCATTTTTAAATTGTTGTTATCGAGTCAGACTTAGGTAAGATGGTGGTATCTAGCCAGGCGGACTTGAAATAAGCCCCACCACCAACAAACCCGAGTACAAATTGCACCCCCCCTGGGAATCGAGCCCGGGACCCCTGCGGCTTACACGGGAGGGCGAACCACTAGACCACTGAGGCGGTAAAAAAAAAACTAAAACTACACCAAACCCACCTCTTCAATGTCGAACTCCGGCGCTCCTCCTTTGAGGTACTCCAGCAGAGAGTTGAAGCTGCGCAACAGGCAGGCATCTACGTTGGGGTCCCTTCGCGAGCAGCGTCCCCCCAACATGTCTGAAAAGGGGTAATGATGTCGTACAAAGGTTTGATGTAGATGATAAGATAAGACGTACTGGAAGTAGCATAATTATATACACCGTTATTTTTTAAGTATAATCTAAAAATGAAATGGGTTGTTCAGACCACGTGAATAAACAACTTTTACTATGGGGCCAACCACGAAATCGTGAAAAAAAATCAGCTGTTCCATAGAAAAGTACAACATCGACTCGACTATAATGTATAGAACAGCTGATTTTTTTTTCTCGATTTCGTGGTTGGCCCCATAGTAAAAGTTGTTCATTCACGTCATAGTAGAATCAAATAAGTAGGCCAACTCGCGCCTCGAGCGAGCGATAATAGCCTAAACACGTAGCCCACGTAGCCCACGTAGGGCTGTCGCTAGTTTATTCAATCGTCAAAAATGCATAGTCAATCTCTATACAAAACATTTTTTCCTTGTATGGTAAGCATCAGGCTTCGAGCATCGCGGCTTCACAGAAACGCGTCTTACTCTAAGGCATCAGGGATCTATAATACAAAGTTTTTAATTATTTTTTGTACATAGATCAGAAACTGTCTACAATGTTTTTATTACATACGTCATGTTATGTGATTTGAAATTGATTTGAAAATTACGGTCGAAAGGCTTTACTGAATCAAGTATTTATTCAAATAAAATAAAATGATTATGAAATTGTATTTTTTACACTATTAATTTATTCCTTTTACTTTTTCATTTACCTACACTTATCAAAATAAAATTATAGTCTTTAAATTCGAAAATTGAATATTTTACAATAACCTCAAATAATTGTCATTAAAATACTTTTTCCTGTAGGAAAATGTGATTTTTTAAACAAAATTACACAATTGTTACTTACAGAAAAAACGGCTGTTTCGACAAGTACAAAATGCCTTATTATTTAAAGTTTCATATTTAAAATATATCCTCATTCTAACAAATCTTTTTTCCAAAAATATCTTCGGAAAGCATGGTATGAACCTACTGTAGGTACGAGCGGCAGCGCAGCGGCGCGGAGCGTGCGTGAGCGCGGGCGGGATCACGTACGGCGCAGCCACGACTGGCGCATCTTTATCATCTATAAATGTTGTCAGTGTGTGCGTGCGACGCTCATGCGTACGGGCCGCGCTCACATACAAACCGCGTTCGGGCGTATAGACGACTTACTTATTTGATTCTACTATGTTCACGTGGTCTGTTTTCCCTTTTCATTTTTAGATATACTTAAAAAATAACGGTGTATACTGTAGTAGTAGCCAACTAGTTAGGGACATATAACAGTGAAGAAAATACGTAGGTACGGCTTATCTCATTGTCAAAATCGGAATTAATTACACAGTTTTCTGTTTATTATTATGTTTCCTTTGAAATAAACATTGTTTTTTTTCCAGCTTTATTGAGGATTAATTGTTGGGTTAATTCAGGGTTGATTTCATTTACCTATATACAAGCATCAAAGCTCTACGTGGCTCTACTGAAATACTCGGTTATAACTAGGTACATACTTAGTACGGTTATACTCGTAATATTATTGTCCCTAATTAGTTGGCCTGTAAGTATCTTTAAAATCAAAGACCTTAACACTTTATTTGCTCTGTTCTATTGATTTAATCGTGAATCAGATAAATCAATTGTACTACCTATTTGCCAAAGTTATTAGTCCGATATCGATGTTCATTCTACCAGTAGTGTCATGGGAATTTTTTCATTCCCGTTACTCTACCGGTAGAGTACCTACCTACCTATTGTGTATACTTTCGCTAGTGCATCACAATCATTGTGTATGCAAGTCACCGATCATAACGGTCGGCGGCATTGACACTGGTGAAAACAATGGCGTAGATAGGCAACCACAATAGCTTCCTGCGCGATCGACCTTCGATGCCTAGATTATTTGATAGAGGCCTTTGTCTTGTGGGATGTCCTTTCACAGGCTTCACAAATATTTCACGCAAAACAATAATTACGAGATTCCAATGAGGTATCGAACAAAAGGTAGCCTTTTTTTAGAAAGTTTCTCAGGACATCCAACCTTTAGATGATCGAAGCATCAAGCATTCAACAACAAACAACGAGCATGTAGAGAATAGTGAAACATAACTCAAATATTGGAAACATTTTTTTTAAAAGCTGAATCACTTTGAAAAGCCATAGAATGCATTTCTTATGGTCCCATGGAAAACTACAATGATAATACTTTAAGTGCAGTAATAAAACTTAATTGAGGCAAATGTTCGGACGATTCTGCTCAAGATTTTTCAAATGTTCACGTGCCTCAAGTAATAAGTGTGGTGCTAAAAATAAGCAATGCAGTGCAATTATGTAAGTGCGAGGCGCCGGTCATCGACCCCCATAAAGACCTTGTCCGAGAAACTCGATCTCGCAAAACCGTTTACTGCTAATATCGTGGCCTGTACGTACAGTTAATGTGGTGCTTTTAAATTCTGATAAGATCTTATTGTGAAAGTTTATAAGAATATATTTTGATTATTATTAATCAAGAAACAGGGAAAATAAAATCATAAATTTTATTTTGCAAGAAACACGGTATGGTACAACGTCGATGTTATAAAATAAAAAGTTCAACATGTTTCGCTGAATATTTCAGCATGCAAACAGGCAAAATACATTATTAAAAATCATCATTATCACATTAAATTAATGAATACCACTAAATAAAAAAAAATATTTTCCATGCATTTTCGTAAAAGGTAAAATAATAATAATAAAATAAAAAGGTAAAATAAACCATAGATTCTGTTATTGAGGTTGCTGGTGATTTTGAGGATTTCTTCACTCGGATTTCCCTAAAAAATCCTGGTACTCTAAATTCCTGTCCTAACATTATGCTTTCGCCCTCCTTCAGTCAAGTGTTGATATAAGTGTAAAGAAGTTTTGTTTTTTATATGTTGTAATTATGTTGTTATTTTGTTTTAAATATTGTATTTGGTAACGATATAAATTCTTCGTAAATATCGTTACTTCTGATTTCTGGTAAAGCTGATAAGTTTCTTCCCTTTCTTCTTGTCAGCTAAAAAAGTCTTAAGTTTATTGGAATATTTTTTTTTTAATTTCAATTTTCATCTACAGGGTTTATAGAAACAAATAGCTAAGAAAAAGAATGTTAGTTTTTATAAATGCCCAAATATATATTTTACACCTTCCCGATATCGACTTTTAAGAAGAGTTTTCAATAAAAATATCCAGATTAGTATATTATGTCTGTGACTATTTAAGTTACGGTACTATACCTACCACTACCACACCTACTATATAAATGAAATTTGGTAACTTTCCTTGATTAAAAGAATATAGGTATAAAGGATAGGTAGGGTAATTAGACAATGTTAAAGAAACAACGTTTCATTTATAATCACCGGTTTTCAAAGCACCTCGCAGAATGACTTTTAATGTTATGTTTTTGGTCGTCCTTTAAAGGTAAAATTATCAAGTTGCGTGTAGTTAAGTTGTTAGGGACTTTAAACTGAGCTTAATTAATGCTGTGCTATGTAGCATGTTGAAGGGCTTCTAGAATTGTATGTCGGTGTAATTGGAGATACCATAGCATTAACTTCACGATTTAGCCTCGCTTATTAGTATTTAGATGTAGGTACTCAATTTTGATCAAGCGTCGAAAAATACCAAATAACCTTATCAAACTCAAGACAACACACTAAATTGGGAACCAATATTTTATATTAATTTTTGGATTTTGATCCTGAAAAAGTAATTGTGTTTTTGCTAGGTATCAGCGATGTATGGAGTAACTTTCTTATAAATTGTTATAAATTTAATCAACTATGAATGCATGTCGCGTCTTTGTTGCATTGTTTTTATGCGGAACTTTGAAACAATGAACATGTGCTGTAATCGTTACTCGAAAGTAATATGATGCAGGGTTGAGAACATGTTGAGAACAACAAAAAATGTTTGTATTATAAAACGCACACAAAAAAGGACGTAAAGTTGCACGTACTTATATGACTGTATTTTTACGAGTACCTATGTGATGATTTTTGTAACTATTTTATATTTTTTCAGAGTCAGAATTTGTTCACGTCACGAGTAAGTATTGTTTTATTGACCTACACCTATTCTCTTCCTTGAGACACATAGTTTTGGATCGGAACAAAATGGTTATACTGTGATTTTTTGTTGTGACATTATAATTATTTTTACTTCCGTGGTTGGTTCCGTAATAAGTTGTAAAATGAGTAGTTACATTGAGGGCAGGTTATACCTTTACATATTGACCCAAACATATAACCTTTTTAGTCCGTAACCCTTAGACAATATTGCCTACGTCATATGACATCACGATAAAATGCATGGCATACGGTCGGACATGTTGTGCAGAGCGAGGATCTGAAGATTATCGCAAGTAAAATTGGCCGGAAACTTGAGAAAATCCTTCACTTCCGGTCAAAATTTTAAGGTTATATTTACGTCATGAAAAAAAATAATAATAAGTCTGTCACTTCTGAAATGGCCTGAAACTACTTGACAGACTTCCGGCCATTTCAGAACTGACAGACTTATGTAAACTCTCTCTACTTAACTATTGAACGGTCTCGTACTGATGTCACATGACGTAAATATAACCTTAAAATTTTGACCGGAAGTGAAGGATTTTCTCAACCTTCCGGCCATTTTAATTGCGATAATAGGATAGATATCCGTACCGTACCTACGTAAAATGATGCCAATAATTTAATTTAATTTTCATGCCTGGCAAGGCAACCCTCAGCCGCACACCTCGAGTTGTTGTAACACATTTCTATTACTTTTCTTAGTGTTCCTATATAACGACACATTATGTAATAATGACTATACACGTAAGTCGACTTTAATAACAGCTTAAGCTGCACTTAATTTTAAGTCGTCATTATAATAATTATAAATTAGGTAACAGGTAGTTACACAAACGGCCTTACCACAAAAGATCTTAAAACACTGTTTAGCTAAAAAACTGTTTAAGTGTGATGCTGTCTCTTTCAAATAATATTGACAAAAAAGTGACAGCATCACATAAAAACAGTGTTTTAGCTAAATACTTGTTAAACAGTGTTTTGTCGTAAGGCCGTAAATGATTATAATGTAAATCAACCCAAATTAATAAGAGGAACTACTTATTGTCTTTATTCTATTATATTCTGAGACAAGTATTTTATCTCTTTGCGTGGTTGTGGCAAATGAAACTAGTCTATAAGTACATTACCCTGTCTGTCTGTTTGTTTATTACATTACATTGTCGCGCCACTATAATCTGCTAAACCATTTTTGTCAAATTTTAGTAAATACTACCTTTAGAGATAGATTAGACCTTGAAGAATACAGACTACCTACATTTTCTTCCTAAATACTTACGGAAAATTAAATTTCAGGCGGACGGAATTGCGGGAAAAAGCTATCAATTTCGCGGTTCTAGGATCAAAAACGAAATTATTTAATCACTAGTTTTTCAAGAGCAACTCGGCAATAGTACATTATGAGACAAGTTAGCTTAGGTTGCTCATTGCACACAAGGCTGTGGGTTGCAGCCCGAGCCGCAGGCGAGGGCGTAACTCAGCCGAGTGTGCAATAAGCAAGAGCTCACGAGTTTCATACCACGTTTTTCAACACATTTGCGAGGAAAAAACAAAGTAATATATCACAAAGCAACAAATATGGCAAAAACAAAATATGATAATTATGGGAAAAGGCGCGCATGTTTTTTTTTGTTTTTTTTTCACAGGCTAACGCAAGAATTTTTTGCGAACAAAGGGGTGAGGAGCATACAGCCTACTACTAATACTTCAAAATTATAATTTTAAGTGACAAAATGCAAATATTTTAATATTTTATAACAAAATATTGTGAATTATGAATAATTTGATAATAATTATATATTTATTTGACTTAATTAAGGACTTACACATTTATTTATTCCAAAAATGTATATGAATTTTAGGCAGCATAAAACCTCTTTGTTGTCAAAAAAAAAAAGTTGCGGTTTTGGAAAATATGATATCTCAAAAACTAATTACTATATCTCGTTTAAACCAATTTTCGTTGAAAGTTTTATTAAGATCTATAGCATATTTTTTATTTTTCACTCTCTTATTTCAAAAGTTAGGGGGGGGGGGGGACAAATTTTACCACTTTGGCAGTGTTTATCTTTCAAACGATTGACATTGAGAAAAAATTGTCTAAGGAACCTCAATGTCATTTTTAAAGACCTATCTATAGACACATATTGGTATGAATAAATTTTTTTCCCCCCCTTAATCTTTATTTTTTTATTTTTGTGATAAAATCGTTAAGCGGTTAACAGAATACATCTACCTACTAAGATTCAACTGTGTAATCCTAATACTTTCGGAATAAAATGGCTATGACATACGGACGCACAGACAGACAGACAAACATGACGAATCTATAAGGGTTACGTTTTTTGCCATTTTGGCTACGGAACCCTAAAAATGCAGAGATCATGCGGATGAACGGTACATACTCGTACATACAGCGGTACAAACGGTTTGATTCACCGGATAATTCGTGATCGAAAGGATGTGGCCTAAGAAAGTGAAAGACTTGTGACTTTCACATTCTTATCTAGCATTTTTATATAGGTAACAATAGTTGTTAATTAGATACGAGATTTTAAAAATATGTGTGTGTGAAAACTTTGACTGTGTGGTAATTTACTAGAAAAAATCCTTTAGACGCATAAACCTTGTTTTTTTTTTGCTTTTTGTATGTGCTCTGGGGGCCTATTACGAAAATAACGTACGCAATTGCGTAACGCAGTCACTTGGTTACGATAATCGTCCGCAGTTCGTCGGTTGTGGCTATTAAACACATTTTTAATTGGCTATTGTAGCCCATTATATACTATTGAACGAATAATGACGGATCCAGTAGAGAGAAACTTACAAATTTACGATATCACTTTGCAATATCGCATATACGTAAGTAGTGCTTTGTTGCTTGCACGGGCGCAGCTGCGTGTATCGCATTATACTTTTCGTAATAATGTCGTTGTTGTTCTAAATATGTATTTTGTGGTAGTTATTGTGAATATTTTTATGAATATTTCTAAGAATTCTGCAAAACTGTACTATGGAGAGCTAAATGCAAGTTTATGTTTTTATTTGTGGTTAAAAGCACCACGTTAATTTTCTCATTATCTCGAATGAGTTTCCTGCATCTAATCTTCTTGTTAGCTAGAAATGTTTTAGAAAGTAGGATAAAATGACGTTTCAAAAGCGCTTAGTTGTGAAATTCTTTTGAATTTTTTGATGAATTTCTTGCAGTTTTTTTTTTCAAAACTGTTTAAATAGTGCGCGTGTTGATGTCTCATAGAATCAAGTAAGTCGGTTGTTTTTTTAAAGTATATTTTTTCTGGATTACAAGTAACCTTTCCTTTTTAGGGTTCCGTACCCAAAGAGTAAAAACGGGACCCTATTACTAAGACTGTCTGTTTGTCTGTCTGCCTGTCACCAGGCTATACATATCTCATGAACCGTAATAGCTAGACAGTTGAAAATTTCACAGATGATGTATTTCTGTTCCCGCCATAACAACAAATACTAAAAAATTGTTTAAAAAACAAAAAAACCGACTTCAAAAAACCTGCCTCTAAAAAGCAAGAAATAATATACAAATCATTAGATACGCATTATCATTGTTATAATAAAACACGTCTATTAAAGTCTGGTGGGGCTGGAGTACATCTTCCTTTTTTTATTCTAAAAGCCCCACCCGACTTTAATTGACGTGTTTTATTATAACAATGATAATGCGTATCTAATGATTTGTATATTATTTCTTGCTTTTTAGAGGCAGGTTTTTTGAAGTCGGTTTTTTTGTTTTTTAATCTATTTTTTTATTTTTTTTTATTTTTAGTGTAAGTACCTTCTGTATTAGGTAGTGTAGGTATATTATTTAGGTAGAAAAATCGGCTCAGCCAAACGTGAGATAATCGCGGAGAAACATACATGCATACAAACTGAATGCCTCCTTTTTTTGAAGTCGGTTAAAAAGACTACACAAAGGTATCCCTTTCCCAACAAAAAAAAATCATCTAATTCGGTTCATAAATAACAAAATTGTCAAGTTAGTTGATTTAATATCATAGTATTTTTAGGATTACTTGTAAACTACTGAACCGATTTGAAAAAAAATTAAATGAGACCATCTCGCAAGAAAACTCAATCGAACAAAAAAAGAATCATCTAAATCGGTTCATAAATGTCGAAGATACGCGCGAACAACGATTAAAAAAAACATACAATCGAATTGAGAACCTCCTCCTTTTGATGAAGTCGGTTAAAAACAGAATAAAATAAATATTTAAGTGGGGCTCCCATACAACAAACGTGTTTTTTTCGTATTTGTCCGACTCGCACTTGGCCAGTGGTTTTATATACTCCGGATAACGGGCAGGCAAAATTTCATGATAAAAATTCTTTCGCATTTCTGTTTCATTTTGTAAATTAAACCAGAAGGTATTTCTATGCGGAACCTTTATTTTTTTTATATTTTTTCCAAATTAGCATCATGAGTATAATGTATATCATGACATGAGTCAGTAGGTGATCATTGTAACGAACCATTTTTACACATACAATACGAGAAAAAAAATTGGGTACTTAATAGAGAATTAATTAATATACTATTAATTACACAAAAACGGCTTTAGACTGGCCACAGCACACAGATAATTTATTAAAACAGAAGAGCTTTTGACCGGTCCATGGTTCCGAATGTCCACGCGGACGAAGTCGCGGGCATCAGCTAGTTATTAATATAAACGAAATGACTTTAAAGTAAGTAGGTACTTGCTTTAAAGTATTTGTTGTGGCTCTATGTAATTATTATTCACGAAACTAAGTTTTTAGATGAAAATAAGAATATATCCCAACGACTGTCTGTCGTACATTGATTGTCATAATCATAATTATTAGTTAAGTGTGGTTAGAACATGTATTTTATGTAGTTAAATTGTATTATAAGATATAATTTTGTGGTCTGCAAAAATAGTTCCAACTAGGTATTTACGTACCTATTTACTTTTACAGCTAGATTAAGGAAGGAAAATTGCTTGTGGCAAATTGCGTGGTTTTCTAGGCATTCCCTATTTACTACCTACCTTAGCATAATATGGCAGGAATCGAATAAAAAGTTCAATCAAATTCTATATACTTAAGTAGTAAGATGTGGATATCAGGGACATCTCGAAATCCCTAAGCATACTACGAATTTACTGCAGATGTCGAATTTTCTTTAGAAATACGGAATATGCATCAATTTTTTTTTTAAATCAAAATAAAAGTATAATGCGTGAGAAAATCAAGTGTAATATTAAAACTTTTCTATTGTGTTTTTTTCTCGTGATATAGTTACTTGAAGTTAGCACGCATGAGCACCCGCCGAAAACGCTCTATACAAAACGGTGACGTCACATGTCACGTTTCAGGTGTGTTTCAGGCGCGTTTAATATGGAGTTAGCCAATAATCTTCAATTATCTCCCTAAATTTTGCGTTTAACTTTAAGTACATAAGTGTCATACAATATATTATTTCTTATTCGATATTCTATCTGAATGTAAAGTGCATTATATCCGAAAATGAAAAAAAAATATTGTTATTTTCCCCTGATTTCATCGTGTGATAAAACTAAAATAATACATTTTTCTCTCTGTTCCATTATGTTTTTGTAAGTGTCCGCAGCGATCAAGCTCAAATTCATCAAAATCGGTGACTTATGCATATTCCCTATTGTATGACACTTTTTACGGATTACAGGGCGATATTGGTATTAATTCAAATGTTATTAGTATCATTGGTTATTAGAGTTATTTAGTACCTCTTGATTAGTTTCGACACTTTTCCAGGCGGCGGGGCCCCTGGAAAGGTGTCGAAACGTCATGGGAGGACTAAAGCAAAAAGGCTGCTCATATTTTTATGAAATTACCCACTCAGAATTTTATAAAAATGCATGCAAGTTTATTATATTATTTTATAGCTGCGTTCTGAATTTAATTTAATAATTAATTATCATGAGTAATTTTAACTGAATTAATTATCGTAACAGAATTAATTTACAAACGAAATTTTCTTGTTATTATGATTTCTTACCTAACATGTTTACTTACTTAAGTACATTAGGTCGCGTTTTTGTATGGAACAGCTGTTTTTTTTTTCGCGATATTAGAGTTGGCCTTCTAGTAAAAGTTGCTTGTAATCATGAGTGGAACCACACCACTGCAAGAACCAAATGATTAAAATTTCACCTTTTATAGCGAAAAAAAAATTGATAGAGATTCACGATTTGTAATTTAAAACACCATTCGGAGTAAAACTTTGGACAGTTCTATTATTTCGCACTGTCATAGTCACTACCTTTGGTCACTACATTTTTGATAAAAAAAATAAGAGCAAATCGAATATCTTTTCAATAAAACAAAGGTAGGTTCAGTGGTCCGAATCGGACCGCAACGAGTATGCATTATAAGATCATTTATTTAGAATCTAATTACACTATACCGTTATGCGCGTGCGCAGTGATCCAGCAAAGCGAGCTTTATCGAAGTCCGATTAGATTTTTACTGACAATAAAAGGTTAAAAAGTTTCGTTGGAAGCAAAAAACACAAAAAGTTTAACAATCAAATCTCTTTTATTTAGTACAAATCTTAATCAGTGTTTAAAGAATAAAATAAAATAAACTTTTTGTAAGTTTGTTTCGAATGTTTAAAGTATATTAATATAATACCTACCTTATAAAGGTACTTATAAAGGACCTATGTATTGTCTGAGAACAGAATTGATTTATATACAAGATAAAAAAAAACAAAAAACCGACTTCAAAAAACCTACCTCTAAAAAGCAAGAAATAATATTCGTAATAATAAAAATACATCTATTGAAGTCGGGTGGGGCTAGAGTACAAATTCCTTTTTTTTTTTTTTCTAAAAGCCCCACCCGACTTCAATAGACGTATTTTTATTATTACGAATATTATTTCTTGCTTTTTAGAGGTAGGTTTTTTGAAGTCGGTTTTTTGTTTTTTTTTAAACAATTTTTTATTCTTTTATTTTTAGTGTAGGTACCTTGTAGGTAAGGTATATTATATATGTAGAAAAATCGGCTCAGGCAAACGTAAGATAATCGCGGAGAAACATACTTAAATACGGGTCAAACTGAGAACCTCCTTTTTTAAGTCGGTTAAAAAACTACACTTAAGATATCCCTCTTCCAACAAAAAAATGATTATCTTATTCAGTTCATAAACAAAGAAGTAATACGACTAATCATCGAGGTAATTCACACAAAATCATACTATTTTCGTGCTTTTTTCAAAATTACTTGAAAAGTACTGAACCGATTTCCAAATTTTAAAAAATGGGACCAACTTGGGAGTGTACCTAATGTAATAACGTTTGAATCATTTCAATCGGTCCAGCCGTCTTCGAGTAATCGGTGGACATACACAAAAAAAAAAAAAACAAATATACAGACGAACATAGAACCTCCTCCTTTTTTGGAAGTCGGTTAAAAATAAAATAGGTTTTTTTCCCAATGATTCAAACTTAAAAGTTTTAAATTCTTAGTTTCTTACGAGTCCAACAGTTCAAGTATTCAAAACTTTCGCTTATCTGATAGTAAGAAAAATATTATTCCGATTCATGAGAGAATAAAAACACAAACTTAAGCAAAAACATAAATGTATGACATGACACAGTGTGAAAGATGACACGAATAGAATCACTCGTTTGGCTACTTTCTTTTAAAAGTGGTCACTTACTTGTGTTCGAAGTGCTCGATGCGATCACCGCCGCAAAAAATAAAAAACAAACTTGGAATTTCTCCATTTTTCCAAATTTAAAAAGGTTCACACTTCCCGGATAATCTTTTTTTACAACCGAAGTTTTTTTTTCAGTCAGTGCGCGCGTCCGTTGCGGACCGCCTAAGCGAAGGCAATGGTGTTTATAGGCTCTTGGTATTTCGCTCCTTTCCATCAGACGACAGCAAGAAAGCAAAATTCATCATATTATTTTTATTGTTTGTAAAGAGGATACAAACCAGTGAGTGAATGATACTGAACTTTATCGAATATTTATTCTATGAAAACATAAAGGTAATCATTAAAATGATTAAGAATCATAATCTTGTTTATAAAGCTTATCATCAATTCTTGACATGTGGTATTTCAATTAATTTAAACAATTTAAACTAAATATAAATAAAAGTGTGTACAACTAAATAAAATATCTAACTTCTCCTCTGTGTCTATATAAAGCCGGGTCTCCTGCGTTTAATTTTCAAAATTTATTCGAAAAAAATTTTTTTTTTATAATACTGCAATATTTGCTAAAGAAAACTCATAGGCCACACCCCTCAAAACATTGTTTTGGTGTTTGAAAACACAAAACATGTTGAAAATTAAGCGCAGGAGACCCGGCTTTATGGTTGTAAAGATAAACATTTAAAATTATGGGAAGAGGAAATTACTTATTGATAAAACTTGCACTAATTCATGTCTAAGTTTTCTTGCGATCCATTTGTCGCTTTCTCAGTAAGTAAATAAATAAAAAACAACATTATACGCGCAAATAAGTATCGTTCTCCAAAGAGTATTTCGCTTCAATGATCTACATTACAACTACCGTTGTTAATGAACTGGTTTTTTAACTGCAGATGAGTGAAGTTTGTGGGTCAAGAGGTGCATATAGAAGCTACATAACCACTCTCGGTTACCGAAAAGAAATTTGATTGATGATAAACACATAAGATCAGAAGTTTTTTGTAACCAAAGTTAGTTGTTTCATGTTTGGTTATAAGCATTTAGGCCCTAAATACTCAGAATCGTCACTCTAATAGGGAGACAATTCTCCTATGTATATTTTAAAATAATCTTTGGCTGGGTCGTTAAATTTAAATGTGGGTTTACCAATCTAGCATATTTTTCCATCAAAACATGTTTGTGTTTAAACAGAATTCCTCTATCAATATTTTGCCGAAATAGAATTTGTGTGTACAAAAAGGAGTATTTGATTTTATAAAAATTTTAACTAATCGTTTCTTACATTTTATAGTCTTGGTAGACCTTAATAATTCTGATCATAACATCTGTGGTGTAAATCAATCTAAAAATCAAAAGTTAAAGAACTCGTCTTCGTCGTAGGGTTCGTCCTGCGTCTGAGAGGCCTTCAGATCCGATAGTTTGAACCCCTGCTCCTGCATCTCGTCCAGCTTCGGCAACTCCTGCTTGATAGTCTCCTCAACGTCTATCTTATCCAGCTCTTGTTGTATCTTTTCTTTCAACGGACCTTCCAAAGCGTCCATTATCTGGTACCTCAATAAGTTGGGTAGTATATTGACCACTACTTCAATAACGTAGTCCAATGTCCCAGCACCATCGCAACGCACCTGTATGTTTCCTACTTCCAGATCTAAGTCTCTAAATTCCGGTTTTTTACGGGTGTCCAGAGGTTGGGCAAGAATTATTCGCCCACTAACATACTCAACTGAGAAGGAAGCTGTACCCGCTCTCGACATCAGTCCGCTCACTGCAATAATTTCCCACTGGGTCATCCCTTCCAGTTTCTGAGTGCCAATACTAAAATCAGCGATCACTGTATTATTCTCCATTTTAAGGGTAATGTTGCCCACTCTTTGAAATGAAGATAAGCCAGTCACCCACGTATGTGAAAGTTTTACTGAAAATACGCTCATTGTCGTGTTGTAGTCCTTTATTTTGTAAGGGTCCATGTTCATTTCCCGTATTTTTTTCCTAGTGTCAGCGATGACCATATCTAGGGGTGAAATAGAGTTTGGAAATTGCATATCACCTGCAACCTCGTCAAGTTTTGTGTTGATTGCAGTACGAGCTTTGACGTAAGCTTCTTTAAGAATGTATGGTTTGATCGTGTCGAAAACGAAGTTGCCTACGGAGTTAATGACACCTTGGAACATGCTTCCGAAAAATCCAAGATTTTCAAAGTTTACGGCTATGGTGCTGAATGAAATGTCAATGTTGATGTTTTGTGCCCTAACTTTGCCGTCTCTTTCGACGCCTAGGTTAGCCCGAGCTTTAATCAGCAGACCCGTGACGTCGACCGTGAAGGGGCCTTGAGCTCGATTAACCCACGTTGACATGGTGTAGTTGCCACGTGCTTGGATTTTATCGATGGCCATCACAGCTTGCACCTAGAAAAAAAAATGCATTTGTTATGAACTATTTTGCTGTTCCGAATTTAAAGATTGGAAACTACTGATTAGTGGGATACCGATCTGATCTGGCTGCTTAAAATGCTCCCGGATCTCCAGGATATTATAGCTGACCTTCTTTTCCGCGTGAAGATGAGTTTTTTCTAAGACAATTGACTAACCTCCATAGCGCCAATTTCCGCGTCGATGTACAGAATCCGGAACTTGCTGATGCCGAAGACAGCGGTGTTTTTGAAGTACAGCGTGGTCCCAAAGGTGAGGCTCTGCTTCATGTCTGGTACACCGTACGGCTCCGGGACGGACGCGCCCGGGATGCCGATGGGGTCTGGCTGCTTGAAGTGCTCCAGGACCTCCAGGATGTTGTCGCTGAGCTTCTTCTCCCCGTTGATGAGGTTCTCTTCACTATTGTCATTGTCAGGGTCTTCTTGGACATCTGGAAGTAACGAGCGGAATTAATCATGTTAGATCTCTATCATCTAAATTTCAGAATCAAAATATTGTAAAAAAATTATGATGTTTTCAGTTTTTTTCATGCAATTTTTATATAAATAGGTACCTAATGTTTTTTCTGAATAATTTGTTATTTATCGCTTTCAGTGGTTAATATTTTTGCCAATATAAAAAGGAATCCTCTCTTTCTTTTAGAAAACCTCGGGAAAAGGATAATGAAAATTTCCCGAGGTTTCCAACAACGAATAAAGAAAATTGCTAAAAACGTAACCATAACTAAAGACTAAATTGTATTTTTAGTGTGTGTGTGTGTGTGTGTGTTATTATTTAGTAATATAAACATTGCCTATGCCTAGCAGTGGGTGTCGTGCGGCTGATATGATGATGATTAATAATCATGCACTTTTATTTTGATTTAATAATAATAAAATTGTATCTGAATTTTGTCTATTATTTCTCACAGCTCCTTCAATAACGAAACGTATCTTATACATATCTAACTATAAATATCACATTATCGAGTACTACATCCTATCCTATTAGAAGCAAACGTAGTAAGTACGTAAACCAATGTTCATTTTAAAACATCACAACAACTCCTAGATAGGTTAGGAACAACTACGCACGAAGACCAATTAAAAGTTCAAATTACTTTAACAATACAACACAATATACTAGAACTAGCAAATTATAAAATTGAACACAAAAAGACCACATCACACAATCATCACAAATTGGTGTTATTTGTTGACCCCAAACCAATATTTGAACACATAACACATTTCCTTGGTACATTAACAAACACAGATACCTTGGCTCAGTCCAAATTTGCAGATACACAGGGACACAATGATGATGTTTAGAATCATGTTGCTCGGATGTTTTCGCTGTACTGACTGACTTCACTGGACTTCCTTCTGGGAACAGGGGTCATTGGTTATCTGCGATCGGATACGTCACTTGGAGCCAATTTGTTATCAGCTTTGTGCGGCCTAATGTTTCGTGTACCTAACATTGTTACTTTTCGATAATCAAATCAAAAATAAAACAGTTAGCAAACAACAAAACAAAAAGCAAACAAAACTATTTAGTTAATTTGCTAATTATTCACTTCTCAAGCTTACGCGCTCAAATAAAACACAAAAACGCGCTAGTTTCATTTCATTTTTTGCTAATTGTTTTATTTTTTACTCTAAGCAAGGTTCCTTTTGCTCCCGAAGGTGGTTCTATTCATTTTCAGTAATTAAAGTATTTAATTTTAACGTATTTAACATAATTTACGACCAATTAAATATTTTTCAGAGGGAATATCCTCTCTCTCTCTCTTTACGTTGACCCTTAATTTAATTGTATGTTTTTCAAAATTCCAACAAATGCACTTCTTGTCTGCTTCTGCATCTTTTAACACTATTACCACAGTACAAACTTATATATGTACCTACTGCGCTATTACCATGACGATCGGTCAATAATCATAGAAGCTACATCACTTTTTATGTACGGAAACACCCGTTTTTCTACAATACATACATACATACATACATATACTCACGCCTGTTTCCCATAGGGGTAGGCAGAGACTATGGATCGCCACCTGCTACGATCCTTGCACACTTCTTTCGCTTCATTAACATCCATCAATCTTTTCATACATACCCTGCGGTTTTTGTCACTACGTACACCAGCCTTTTTTATTAAAACCTCTATTTGGTCCGCGTAGGTTTTTCTGGGACGCCATTGCGCAATCGTTCCTTCCACATTCGCACAATATATCTCTTTCGTGGTTCGCCTTTCATTCATCCTCTCTAAGTGACCAAACCACCGAAGCATTCCTTTCTCAATTCTTGTCACTATATCATCTTTCAGACCACACCTTTCACGAATCACGTTATTGCTTACTCTATCACTCAATTTGACTCCACATGTTTTCCTCACCGAACGCATCTCTACTGCATTTATTCTGCTTTCATTTTTCTTCTGCCATAGCCCATACCCAAGATTCACTTCCATACATCAGTGTCGGCACCAGCACTCCGTTATGAATAGCCATTCGCGCCTTTGTAGAAACGGAAATCTAAAGGGACCACATACATACCTACCCACCTACTAAGCTAGGGTTTCCTAGGATGACGGTGCCGTCATATTACGGCCGTAATTTAGCGGCGTAGAACGTTGTCTATGTAAAAAAAAAATAAAAAAAAAAAAAACCCGCCTGCATAAAAAGACAAGTCAACTGAAAAGATGGAAACAAGATTAAATATTAAAGGCAACATGTCATAATAACATGCAGTCGGAGGCATGCATAAAGAAAGTGACATTATTAATGATTTGAATTATATGCCTCCGACTGCATGTTATTATGACATGTTGCCTTTAATATTTAATCTTGTTTCCATCTTTTCAGTTGACTTGTCTTTTTATGCAGGCGGGTTTTTTATTTTTTTAATTTATTTTTTATTTATCTCTTTTTAGTTATTATATATTACGGTCATGATATACCTTTTCTCAAATATGCTTGGAAATTCGAACATTATTTTGACAACCTTCTTCGGGCTAAATCGGAGTTTCCGGACAGACCTAAACCGCGTGTAATAATGGATTTTCATAGAAACATTGCCTGCGTCTGACCGTAAATGTCAGTATTGAAACTCATTATACACGTGTAATTCAGAAATGGAACCAAATTTTCAATGAAACATGACAGCCAATGAGGTCTGTGATCATCATCAATATTTAAAATTAGAACTGGATTTGCAAATGGAAAGTTCCGAATCACGGTAACAGTGTCATGAGCGCACTAACGCCCGCCTATTAATCCGTATTCCTGGTTACAAAACTTAAGTGTAACATACAATTCGGACAGGTGGCATAAAATATCATTGGATTCTCTATGGATCTTAGCACGGGAAGTTATTATTGTTGAAATTGTTTGTTGTTTTGTCAAATATTTTATCTTCGATTTAAATTATGTACTTAAGTAATTAATTTATTATAAAAATGAGTTCCACCGACGAAAGTGATATTTTGACGTCACCTGAAATTCAAGAAGCGACAAGAACTGTAATAGAATACATGTTGTCTTCAAAATCAAAAAAACATTAAGTACCTAAACCAGATGTAAACCTAACTGCAAAGCTCAAAAGACATTTACAAGGGTATAAATGAAGGAAGTCTGCATCAAACGTGCAAATTTTCTTGTCAGAAGCATCAGGCAGTGTGTATTTGGATCCTAAAGTAGGTAAGTTTTCGTACTTATTGATAAGTACCTACCTAGGTACTAATTTACCACTTTGTTTTAGTTAAACAGCTAACATCACAATTTACACGTTCTTTATTTTTGTTGCAGGTTTGATTTTTGGCATTTTCGGAGCATGAAGATGCAACGACTTATACAGTATTTATGTAAAAGACGTAGAAACTCAAGACGGTGCGATTTGTTACCTACTTTTAATTACTTACTGTAATTTTAAATAAAAATAAAATGTTAGTAAAGTTATTACTTGGTTTGAATTTCCGCGCATTATTTGAGAAAAGTACTATACAAGCCTTGGCCGCAACTAGGCATTGATGGACTCACGTATGTGTGCCTCGGCTTCGCCTCGGCCCACATTTTCACGTTCGTCTTTCAATGCCTGTCTTGCGTGCCGCTGCAGTAATGTACTATTTTGAAATCCTTATAATAATATGCCCTTTAATATGACACCCATATTGCAGTATTCTAAAAAAATATTGTTTTTCTCTACGTATAATAGCACTGTACAGCCGCCATGTTGGTTTTTTTATAACGCCACCTTCTTAAGAACACTTGGGCTGACAAGACAAATCTAACGATATCTTAGTCATAGAAATCCGTTCAGCCGTTTGAAATATATGAGGTAATAAAGAATATTACCTACAAACATACAACATAAGATACGCGCGAAAAACATAGCCCTTTCTTTGCAGTCGGGTAAAAAATACGGCGCGCCATATTGTTTACTAGACAACGTTCTACGCCGCTAAATTACGGTAGTTATATAACGGCACCGTCCTCCTAGGAAACCCTAGCTCTAATAAAAATAAATCAATAAATAAATCAAATAAATATAAATAATGTGTTTTTTTTCAGGAAAATGCGATTGATCTCGAAGATTACGAACTAAGTTTGGAGTGTTATGGTTTATAAAAAATATTGTACCTATATGCGCACAAATATGCTCAAGACCTCGTCGCCATTACTAATGAAAATATTGTGCCATGCAAATAAAGAATACCTCATTTCTCGCGAAGCAGGATATTATTTGTGTGCTTTTATTGTTAAACAAATAATTTAGATTTCTGACGTTCATTAGGTTGTTTTAATCGGCATTGACTGATAAATATTAAAACAATCTTCAGGTGGCATTTGAGAATAATGAATAAATGAATGAATAAAATTTTATTACCTTTTTGTTTATCACTTACATACCAACAAACAAAAATAACAAACAAACAAAGAAAATAAAAAGTTAAAAACAAAAACAAGACCAGTAAAAAATATAACAAAACCAACTACATTAAACATTGTGTGACGGGCCAATCAGGACCCTGCCTGTAATAATAAAATGAGTCAGTACAAAAATTTTAAATGTTTAAAATCTTTGTAGGTAAATAGGTCTTCATTAAAATTTACTCTATTTTTACCCGACTGCGGGTTATGTTTTTCGCGCGTATCTTGTAAGTAAGTTTGTATGTTTGTATGTAATATTCTTTATTACCTCATATCTTTCAAACGGCTGAACGGATTTCTATGATTAAGATATCGATAGATTTGTCTTTTCAGCCCAAGTGTTTTTAAGAAGGTGGCCTTATAAAAAAACCATCATGGCGGCTGTACAGTGCTATTATACGTAGTAAAAAAAAAACTTTTTTTAGAATACTGCAATATGGGTGTCAAATTAAAGGGCTTATTATAAGGATTTCAAAAAGGTATATCATGACCGTAAAATATAATAACTAAAAAGAGATAAATAAAAAAATAAATTAAAAAAATTAAAAAACCCGCCTGCATAAAAAGACAAGTCGACTGAAAAGATGGAAACAAGATTAAATAAATATTAAAGGCAACATGTCATAATAACATGCAGTCGGAGGCATATAATTCAATCATTCATAATGTCACTTTCTTTATGCATGCCTCCGACTGCATGTTATTATGACATGTTGCCTTTAATATTTATTTAATCTTGTTTCCATCTTTTCAGTCGACTTGTCTTTTTATGCAGGCGGGTTTTTTAACATTGAAAATGGTTATCAAATGCAAATCGCCTGAGACCGTATTTTTGACCATATCTCCGAGGATTTTGGGAGGATCGAGATGAGAATAGTACCAAAAGCTGAGGAATTTATCGAGACACTTTTGAACGTTTGAATTATGAAAATCTACTGGTAACTTTTTGGGGGTGTTTGTTTACTAAATTGTAAATATTTTAAAAAAAAACCGACTTAAGAAAAAAATAAAAAAAGGTCCTAGGGTATTAGTTCAGCTACAAAATGGCGAAAAAAATTTTGAAATTCGGTTAATAATTTGTGACCTGTAGGTGGTCCCTTTAGATTTGGAATTGTAAGACAAACGAGTGTTTCCGTACATTAAACGTGATGTAGCTTCTTCTTCTGACCGATCGTCATGTAGCCGAGTGTCACAACACAATTGTAAAAATAATAAATAGGTAAATATACTACTACCTAGGTAACTTTAAAAATATAATAGGATTTTGCATTTGATTTGATTTTGGTTTTTCGTAAATTTTTGTATTCATTTTCAATGCTCCAATTCTTGCGGGGACTGCAAAATCTGTCAATTTTTAGGGTTCCGTAGCCAAAATGGCTACGGAAAAAAAACCGAACCCTTATAGATTCGTCATGTCTGTCTGTCTGTCCGTCCGTATATGTCACAGCCATTTTATTCCGAAAGTATTAGGATTACACAGTTGAAACTGAGTAGGTAGATGTATTCTGTTAAACGCTTAACGATTTTAACACAAAAATAAAAAAATAAAGATTAAGGGGGGGCTCCCCATACATGGAACTGAAACTGATTTTTTTTTAACAATAGTGTGGGTAGTTATTTTGATGTAAGTAATTACCTACTTTTTAACTTAATAAACTTAATAAATGAAAAAACATCTAGTATACTTACCTTACAATTAATTTATACACAAATTAAGCAACGTATATCGGTACAGTATATATGTAGGTATACTTATTAGTTTTTTCAAAAATTAAATACTGAACTTATTATTCGCGAAATAAAAAATTATAACGCATCGATTACGTACCTATTGAGACAGCCACTTTAAATTTTGCATACATCTAAAATGCATAAAGGCTAGTCCTCAGAAAAGATATTAAAATATTAACCCCTTAATAAGGGGGTAAGAAGTAATTTACGAAGGACCCTAACGTGAAAGTGAACTAGCTAACGCCGCCGGCACTACATATTTGCCAAGAATCGGCACAATTCATCGTACGTTGCCGGTTTTGTAATAAATGCTTCAAAGTGGTTTTTTCAAAAGCATCAATGTACGATAAATTGTGCATCGCCAAGCATCGGCTTGGCGAATATGTAGTGCCGGCATAATAATTGTACAATTAATTTTATTTTATTTTATTTTTTTAAGCGATTACGACTGTAATTTGAAGATCGGTAATGAGCCTGCCGAATAAATAAGACTTATTCTTAAGGTGGACACACACGGTCTTTCCATCGCGCCAAATGGATGGACGTACGTCGAAAATTTGATCGTGTGTGTCGAATCTGTCATCCAAATTTCCAATCACGGATTCCGTAAAACCACGGCCCACATCTAAAAGTTTGACCGTGTGTGCGCATATCGTCAATCGTTTAAATCAAATGGATTAAATCAAATGGACGGACGCCAAATTTTGATCACTCGATCAGTTCAAATAGGGATGTAGCGATTATACAAAAACATCGATATCATTAAAAATACCATAAAACCACAGGATTTTTAATTAATAAACTGGATAAAAAGAGATTAAAAAAGAACCAATAAACTTTTCACGCAGATGAAGTCGCGAGCGGTCACTAGTCGACTATAATAGATATACTAGGCACATTTGGAGCAAATAATCAACATAACTAAAACTTTTAAACCATCTTTAAAAAAAGGAGGAGTTGTTGTATGTTACTCGATTACTCGAAGACGATGGACCGATTTGAAAAAATGTTTTTTTGTTTAAAAGTATATACTTCCAAGTTGTCCCATTGTCATGAGGACAGGATCTAATGATGGGTTCCTGGACAAATCAAGGGAACTCTTCAAATATTATAGGCACACCTATAGCGATTTTGGTATTTTCTTAAGTAACTTATGCATTTGCTTTCGGAAGGTACCATTTTGGTGAAGTGGAACTGATGATGAGACCATACATGATAATCGGAATTATTCAATACTAAGTTTCATTGGTGCGAAATGATTACTTTTACACGGTTGCATTAATTATTTTAAGCTCCTTTAAGTACCTATTTATTTATTAACAAAAAAACGAAAATATCGATGGTACCTATATCGATATTTTTTCAACAACCCTAGCATCGCTACAAAATGGATGTGGGTTTTGACGTACATCGTTTGGCGTGATGCCAAACGATTGATCGTAGTTTGGCTGTACGCCAAACGATTTACGCCGTGTGTGGCCTCAAAAATAATTGGCGTCCGTCCATTTGATTTAATCCAATTGATGTACATCAAATTGGCGGACCGTGTGTCCACCTTTATGCTGCCGGGGTCTTTGTGGCCAGGGGCTTTTCACTTAGTACTTGACTCACTACAAGGGAGCGCGGCCTAAGATTTTAGTTGCGGATTGATTTGATAGATGGCGCAAACCTGATTAGCTGTAAATTAAATTATTTTAAATTTATTTCATGACATAGCGGTTACCTCCCAAAAAAATTACAAGTCAAGATTTATAGGAACCTACTAGTACCTATATTATAATATCGTACACTTTTTGTCACATTTCGCTAGATGGCGTTGATCATTAGGTCTGACTGATAACTCTATCTCTAGTATAATAATGTACTCTATGTTTGTGGCATTTTACCGCTGCAATGAACCTCAAAAGCACGACGTTTCTACACTTATACCGCCATCTAGTTTGCCTCACAGGAAATAAAATATGTTGTGCTTCTTGCTTTGAGCAAAATCACTACGTACTTTTGTTCTTTAAATTGACAGGCATAAGAGAGAGGTCGCCACATATCGTATGGGAGCGTCACATATTATTATAAAAGTTTGAAATATATTTTTATTGTAATAAATAATGTTTCTAAACTTTGTAGCCGTTTTAGAAATATGGAATAGGACCGCCATTTTTTCTCAGGAGCGTGTGGATATACAGAGGGAAAGTACTCTAAACAATGGAGATAGCAAATTTCAGTCAAAGGAAACACTCCTTTAATTTTGAAAATATTAAAAAAAAAAAAAACGCTTCCCACACCCAGGAATCGAACCGGCTAAAATTCGAAAAAACAACGCCCTATACTTTTATGATACCTATCAATCGATAGGGTCAAACATAAGGATCAAATCTCTTTAACAAACATGGTAAATTAAATGAAAGGACAACCATGTGAAACGGAAAACTATCCGTGGTGCGAAAACTTTGAGGTTTTCCAAGCACCATTGCTTGGAAAACGTCAAATTTTTCGGAATACAAAGTAAACTTCGCTTTTTTTGCCGCGTTGCCGCGGATCATTGTCTGTCATAGAGTACCTACCTATATCTATGACCTACCTACATTTTAACATAAGAAAACTGTCAACTGTCTATTTAGTCGCATTGTAATCGAGCCTGGCGCAACTAGGAACAAAAAAAACATTGTATGGAGTTTAGTCCAAAAATAATGGCGGATATTGCCATCTCATTCTCTCCATTTTACGTCCTACTTCAACTTATAGTTGTCATACTTCAAAATTATTTCAATGATATTATTCCTGTGTAATTTGTGGTGTGCTTACCGAAACAAAAATGAAAAAAGGAAGTTTTTGGCTAGATTTCGTTTGGATCCTCACCGGTAAGCAATAAACTATAATATTTTAGTCCCGTGTTCCACAGCAAGCAGGTTACATGCAAGCACAATTTTATGCTGAATATGTAATAAAATATGTTTTGTTCATAATAACACTAGTGCTGCTCCTAAAAGCTATCGATAACTATGTAAGTACTCACAATATTTTTCAGTTGCAGACAATGGGTTGAAATAATAAAGAATGAGGACCTGGCCATGTTCCTATTGAGAAATTATGCAAAATAAAGGACGGAGGACAGGGAGTTTCGGCGCGCACGGCCGAAACCAAAATTATGGCCGAAACTAGATTTTTGGACCGTGAACTGCCCAAAAGTAACAGAAACCGAAACTTAGGTCGGACACTAGTTAAAATGTACCAATCTTAGCATTTCCTAATAATATTTTTTTTTCTCAGCAATTCAAAATTCGTTTTTCATTCAAATACATATTTTTTAATTTTTATGTCAATAAATGTATATTATTGTGATGAAAATGTTTATTTTTTATTTTTATCGATAAATCATCCACAATGCCACACATATTTATCGATAAATGCTGGGAACGCGTGTGTGCAGCACTATTCGGTTCGCCATGTTGGCACTTCTGTTATTTGACGCAATTTTGACTTTTGTGCTGAAAAGGTGGCACTAGATTTTAGCCTAAATTGATTCCATTTTGCCATTACCTAGTCCCGTCTCTTAAAACGTAGTGATTATTTACGTTGTGATTATTTCCTCTATGCATAAGTGCTTCTTCTTCTTATTTTTATTATGGCAATCTACTCCTCTTCAGGGAGTAATTTTTGCCAGAGTCAAGTGTTAAATAATTCAGTGGTATTGTTTCAGTTTACATTAGAATGCGGGTGCATCGCATTCCAATGCTGCATGGAGCATTTGGCATCAAATATATCGATACAGTTTACTCGGAAAGTTCTGCCGAGGTAGCCAAGCCACCACTACAATAAAAGTCTCAGCTTCACACAACCAAGATCGGTCGATATAGTTCAGTTGCGTAGACACTTGTACCACAAAACTGCACCGATTTTAAGACACAATATCCACCATAAACAATTTGCAAATAATTAAAAAAGCCACCGAACTGAACTCGACGAAATGGCGCCAAAAACTCCGCATAAGTCATAGATATAGTATATTAAAAGGCATAAGTGCTATAATTAGCTCTTGTTAGCTCTTCGGAGCGTAGCTAAGGGTGCTTCAGGTGCTTCTACACGGTGCATGTAGCTTGCGCACGTTGAGGCGCGGGTTACTTACGCGGGAAATCATAAAATATTTTTTTATTTCGACTTGTTATACCTATTTTAAATTGCCAGATGAGCATTGAGCTGATAATAAAGTTGAAAGTTATTGCCTAATCAATTATCTGATATAGATTTAACTATTGTTTCCATGGAAAGATCGTATTATAAAACAATTAGCTACCGATTACAAAGTTTGTTTAAATATTTTGTAAGATTCAATTTAATTGCATATTCTATTAATGTTATCTATTTTTTTACGACAGAAAAATTGGTTACCTACGTAGGTATTTTGATCTTAATAAATTATGTTCCAACTTTCTTAAAACGGTAGGTAAATAATTATTATTTTAACATTGTTTTAGTATACAATTCCTAGGATTCTTCGGTACTACTTACTTATTAATTTATGATCAGGCAACAATGACCCATAGGATAAATACCTTAAAACTAAAACATAATATATGTATAAACAATATTTTTAGTAAATATAACTTAATATTACGTTAGTATAAAGTCAATTTGGCACTTTCTGTGTCATTTCGGTGGCACAAGGCTTTAGCTTGGGCAAAAAAAATTCGTATGTCTGTCCGGCTGTCCGTTTGTTCTCCTCTACAGGTCGCATTTCTCAACCAATTGTCGTGAAATTTTGTGAGCTGGTTCGAAAATTATATAGATTTTTTTGTCGGGCAGCTAGATGGCGCGCTTATAATTTTGTTTTTTTTTTTCGAAAAAATAAAATAAAATAAAAAATAAAAAAGTTTTATTTCCCAAATGCAAAAACTAGTTTGAGGTGAGACCGCCCTAAAAAATAAATGTGTGAATTATTTATTTTTTAGGGTTTTGGCATTTAATGTTGTGGGTGTTTTAATTTGTTTTTTGTATGTTTAAAGTTGAAATGAAAACCCTTGTCTGCAATGAGTTTTGAATTCTTAACTTGCAACTAAGTCGGAAATCGAAATTTTAATAGCTGTAGTTAGAGTCGTGCTTAAGAACTAGTTTGCTTTGGCTGCAGATGTGATGTGACAATATAAAACTATTACAATGAATATAGCGCATCAGTCCGTTCGTAACTGAGTGCGTGCTGGGCGCGACTTGTTTTGAGAAAATGGTCGCATGGAAGATATCGAGTTTGTTTATATTTAGTTTTATTTGTGGGGGTCTGCCTAAAATATTACGTAAGTGTTTTCATTTTATTAGTTCGAGAAATTAAGAAAATTTGAGAATTTTATTAACAGCGTGTTTGAATATCAACGCTCGTTTTCAGTTGTTTTAGAAATTTAGTAAGGTGTTAGACTTTATGATAATAACGTAATTTTATTGTATTTCTTCAGTTTAACTCATGTTTTGAAGGTTCTATATGTTTGAACTGAGGGCCCTGTTAAGCAGCCTTAAGTATATCTGTTATGCAATATTCAAGTGATTTAGTGAAAATTTCTAAAACGATGGTAGAAATTCCTAAGTCGATTCTAAAATAAAAAAAAATATTAACATCTTAAAAAAACAATCCTCGAACATACAATAAATTTATAATGATTTCAATTTTAATATTATTAAAATAAAAGTCATTGTATGATTTGTATGGAAACTAATTGCAGTTTACGTTTATTTATTTTGAGGAATTCAGTATTTCTTTGCCGTGCTTTATCGACACTTGAACATCCAAACTATCCATCGACATCTAAATCATTGCAGAGATATGCTCAAATTTTTTTATACAAAAGACTGTGAGCCTGTTTCTTGATATTTGTATGAAAATAACGTGGTGACCCATTCTCTTTTAGAGATTATAATATTCAAGTAGTAATGTCAACATATGAGTTTAGTATTTTAACTTTTCTTTTTATTCTTAAAGGCTTATTTTAAATTTAAATTTGACACCAAAATTAAATCATGCTATAAAATTAATTAAGAACGTATCATAGAAAACTTTTAATATTTTATTCAAAAAAAATCGGTACATATTTATTTACCCCCTTTAATAAAGATACAGATGTATAGTTACACAGTGTTTTGTCATTTTCTTTTCAATGTAAAACTCAAATAGTTTGACAAAGAGTAACCATTGTGTAACTATATCTACATCTGCTATACAATCTTTATTAATAAGGGGGTTAGAATGAAATTGCCGTCAGTTTTAATTTTATGTATCGCAGTTGGGTGTCTTAAATTAACCGGCTTTAAAAAAGGAGGAAGTTCTAAGTTCGTCGGATGTTACTCGAAAAAACTTTTTTTAAGCATATATTCATTTCCAAGGTGGTACCATTGTCATTAGATCAGGAATATCAAGATCTGATGATGGGATCTAAGAGAAATCAAGGGAACTCTTTAAATATTATTGTCACACCTATAGCGATTAAGGTATTTTCTTTAGTAACTCGTGCATTTTTTAAATACCTTTTCACTATAATCGTGATACCTACCATAAAACTTGTACCAGTGTTCTAAAAAATCTTGAATGTAAGTTAATAATTAATGTAAAGGGATATTTATATATTTATATACAAATAAATTTGAGTTAGACAAACATACTTTAATAGTAAATAACAAAGTCGTCATTGTCATTCATATTGTTACAGTGGCACATGTTTTGTAATAAAAAAATGACGATCGATTATTAATTAATTTCTTTCTCTTCAAACCGTTAGATGTTTTTCCTCAATAAACGTCATTACAATGCTGTAATAAAATTAACGACATTTTAATGAATGTTATGGAAATGTTGTTAGTATCAGAGTAATAAATTACTCACCTCAGAGCTCAACTTATTGTGAAAATAATTTGTCAAGTGTCGAAGACAGTAAAATAATTTTTTGTTATTAATTATGTATGACTTAGGTATCTCAGTCTATAAATAAGTGCTTTAAATGAATATTGTAAGTGTTATAAGAGACTAGCTATAATAAGTGCTATAAAAGACTAGTGGCCACCCCCGAAATAGTCCTTATTACATGTCAGTTAAAGTCTTCAATAAACTACCAACTTTTATTAAAAAAATGAACCAAACCTCAAATTATTCTCTAAGTCATTGAAATCTTGTTACTACTCTGTAAAAGAGTTTATAAATACATAAAATATATTAAAAATATTAGAATCTGTTCGAATTATATAATATTTTCATTTTTAATCTTATTGGTTTAAGTGCCTATTCGTAAATTTTTATGTTAATTAATAGTACTGTCAAAAATTTGCTATACCTAAATGGTCACTAAGTCATGCACTTCATTAATGTATTGTAACACCTCTGTACAGTTAGTTGCAAATAAACTTGATTTGATTTGAAATCAAAATTAAACTAAACTAAGTTTGTTTGGACAGTTATTTTACTACTTTTTCTGGATGAAAATGAAACCAAATGTCCTTTTCTGTAACGTGTAATCTAAGTGACGATGATCGGATTGTAACACAGCTTCCGATAGCAACCGAATAAACAGCCATTTTGAAAATTTCAAATAGAGCACAATAGAAATCATTTACCTATGCCAGTATTATATTATCTGTGCCTATGCTAAGGTATATTTCAGCTAAGGTTGTTACTTATTTGGTCAACCATTAAATTATGTACTACTTCCTTTAACGACAGTCTTTAAGTTACCTACCAATCTTAAACGGCTGTTAAGTTATAATTTTCAAACCACAAGCAAACATTAAAATTAAATATAATTTACTTGTCCTCAAGGAAATCTCAGATTTCGCATCTGTTTGTAAAGAGCAGTGAATTACCTCGCAGCGTATATGCATTGTTTTAGCATCATGTTATTATGCAGAGTAGTGGGCTTCATCGACTAATCGCTGGGCTCAAAACTGTGTTGTGGTATGCAATCACCAGTCAGCATGGCAAAACTGCTTCCTGATTACAGTGCGTTGCGTAACTTGACGATGCCTTAACAATAAAAAAAGAAAAACTTATAAATATATCAGTTACAATATTTTAACTTATTAACTATCTTTAATAGTCTTCCCTTTATAATCAATTAATTATATATCATCAATTCTTCCGTTTTATAATCGTTTTAATAATTACCATATTTTTTTCCCATTCTTATAGTTATTGTACGTTATCCTTACATTTATCACGTTTAATATACCTAGTATGTGTTTCATTTCATTTATTCATTTGCCAACTAAATTAATGTATCTAGATACTCCTCCTCCTCCTCCTCGCGTCGTGTTCCTCATTACTGAGGGTCGTGATTCCCCCGATGGGAAGTTAATTTTTCTTTGACGATGCCTCTGCATCGCTGTCTGTCCTTAGCGTCATGAAGTGCATCGTGTAGCTTGGTGTTCAGCGTTGAGCGGATTTGGTCAGACCACCTAGTTGGGCTTCGACCTCTCGGCCGTTTGCCATCGACAATCTAGATACTAGGTTCTCAAAAATAACTCAAAAGAGAGCAACTACCTAACTAACGATGAATTTAAATAAACCTAAATAATTTGTATAGGTAGTATGTTATTTAACAATTCTAACCACCAATATAATTTACTAACTAACCCATTGAATTTTTTAAAACAATATAGCAAACAAAGTCAAAGTCCAACTATCTTTATTCAAATAAACTTTGAATCGTCTATTCAAATATTACGTGTAAGTATATAAGGTATAAGGAAGGACTGTGACGGGAACAAGTGGAAAGAAGTACCTATTATTTGCCAAACTCTATGGCAGATGCTTCACCTTATGACCTATGTAAATCACAAAAAAAATGTATGTCCGATGCCAGGGACTGCGATAGGTTATGTTATGGAGTTATTGCTACAATTTTTTTTGTCATAACACCAGGGCTCTGTCACTCCGCACGCGAGTCTGAACCGCTCAGCGTCCTCTGAGAGGACAAATTTCATACATCAGAAAAGATAAGACCTACGCGATAGAAAGAGAGGCAACTACTAAGTGAATGTTTTGGAGCGAAGGGAGCGCTGTGCGACCTGAATTGCACCTTATTGTGTTCGTGCAAGAGTCGCAATTTATTTAAACGATATTTCGGAGTGCAACTTCTGTACGCTAGTACTATTATCTATTCTGTGATAACACGGAATAAATAATATACTTACCGTTAAAATGAGGGCTTGTATCGTTTCAGCTAGCTACATAAAAGTGTGCAAACGGGACCAGGCGACCGTCAACGAATGCGCGCGGCGCTCCATCGAGGCGCTGCGGCCGCGGCTGGCCAGCGGGCTGGCAGAGCTGGACGTGCCTGGCATAGAGCCCTTTTACATCCCTGAGGTAATTGCTTTAATACCTTAAAAACATAAGAACTAAAGTAACCGACGTCGCTCGAAGGATTGCTCAGCTGAAGTGGCAGTTGGCTGGACACATAGCGAGATGAATCTGATGGCCGTTGGGGCGGAAAGGTTCTGGAATGGCGACCGCGCACCGGACGGCGCTCCGTGGGTAGGCCCCCGACAAGGTGGACCGACGTGAGGGTGAAGGTCGTGGGAAGCCGCTGGATGCGGGCAGCGCAGGACCGATCGTCGTGGAGATCCTTGGGGAAGGCATATACCCAGCAGTGGGTGTCTGATGATAAAATGCCGGCAGGTGAGTTGGCGGTTCGTATGTGACTCGCCAGGGGGGTTCGTCAGCACCATCAGCTATTGTTGGTAGCGCTGTACCCCACCCACCCCCTAGTGGGTTTGAAGGGACTTGGTCCTAAGGGACCCTTGTAGGAATTACCTCATCAAAACAACATGGCCGTACGTACAGACACCTTTCACATAACATGGACTTACTAAACGTACGAAGTAAATCGCTAATAAAACTACTTGAAAGAAAATTGCCTGCCATAACCCGGATTAAAGCACCCCGGTTTTTGGATTCGGTTGAAAGTATATTCGTTTCACGTTTCAATCATGCGAGTCTTTCTTTACTTAAGGCGGTTGTATGACCGAAAGTGGCGCCCTCAGAAGTTTTTATTTAATAAGTTATTAATAGAAAAAGATTTTAATAATGTTAATCGTGGAGATTTTAGGGCCCATGGTCTAGTATTTTTAGAAGGTATCACTACATGCCCTCGTAGTCATTCGTAGAAGTAGATAGCAAATGTGTCAAAAACGGCCACTTTTAGCAGTTTTGCTATCTACTTCTAGCAGTGACTATGAGGGAATGTAACAATACCGCCTAAAAATACTAGACTGTGGGCTCTAAAATTTCCACGATAAACATTTTTAAAATTGTGTATTAGAATTATAATATGAAATATAATTCACCGCGGCGCCACTTTCGCTCAGGGTACCACCTTAAAAATGTCTCTGTATCATATAAACTATTTTGTCATGCCGTATACAATTCATAATGTTTTCCATTTCCAGATTACTATAGTAAGCGGAGGCCAGTTGCCTCTGAGTGCAGTAGGCAAAGATGTCAAAGTCTTCGGAGCGAGTGACTTCACAATCAAAAGTTTGTCGTAAGTTAAGCCACAGTACATAAATAAGTTTTTCAAACAGTAGAAGAGCTAACGTCACTTAGGCCCTTTTGTCATTGCACTCCGTCGGATCGCTAGGGTTGGCATTCTCCGGCCGTCTCGTCGAATAGTAGGTATTAGTCTAAAGCGAACGATGTTTCCGGGAAGCAGTACGTCGTTCGTCTATTGAAGTCGGGTGGGGCTTTTAGAATAAAAAAAGGAATCTGTACTCCAGCCCCACCCGACTTCAATAGACGTATTTTTATTATTACGAATATTATTTCTTGCTTTTTAGAGGTAGGTTTTTTGAAGTCGGTTTTTTAAGTACCTCAGGTAATGACTTTCAGAACCGTTTTGGATAGTTTCATCTGGTTTTACATAAGATTTTAAAATAAATTAACAATTGTTGTGACGTTCGGCACATTTTTTCAAAAGATAACCGGAAATATAAAATAGTGATTTTTTTTTCGGGAATATCCAGTTGGTTATATGTATTCCGAGCTCATAATTTGAACGTTACTGTATATTTTTTTTTTATTATTTTATTACTTTTAAGTAAATAGTTGAGATTTTTAATCGAGCACAAGTCGAGCACACAAACCCAATCGATGATACATTTTACAAGTTCGATTATTTACCTTTCAAAATCGGCAGGAAGTTTAAATAATGAAAATTCAGATGAGTTTAAACATCCGTAGACAGCACAATATCCTTTACTCTGACGAATCATTTTAGCGAATCAATAAAAGTAAGTAACAATAGTCTCGGTGAACTAATCCACGCGATGTGACAACCCCGACTAAAGTACTGCGAACTTTGCTTAGAGCTCTTAGAGTGACGTCAGCCGTCAAATTCGACCGTTTCTATGGAGCTCCTATACTGTTTGAAAAACTTATATATGTACTGTGGTTAAGCTATGCATTTTCCATAGGTATAACTTTTTCACGTAAATATTAGTTTTGTGTTCCCTGGTAAAAACTATAAGGGTCCGATTTTTCCTTTTGTGGTAATGAATTATATTATTATGAAATAATAGTCATCTGACATTATAAGTGATATTGAGCTTAAGCTTTAAGCTTGTACAAAAATATAACCTACCATACCTATATTATTTGGTATCTAAATAGCAATATCAACGTACAACATTTCATTTGTGCTTCAGGAATTCTGCTATTTAGGCATTTTGCGTTTTAGACATTATACGTTCCAGGCATGTGCTTCAGGAATTGCGTTACTTAGGCATTTTGCGTTTTAGACATTATACGTTCCAGGCATGTGCTTCAGGAATTGCGTTACTTAGGCATTTTGCGTTTTAGACATTATACGTTCCAGGCATGTGCTTCAGGAATTGCGTTACTTAGGCATTTTGCGTTTTAGACATTATACGTTCCAGGCATGTGCTTCAGGAATTGCGTTACTTAGGCATTTTGCGATTTAGACATTATACGTTCCAGGCATGTGCTTCAGGAATTGCGTTACTTAGGCATTTTGCGTTTTAGACATTATACGTTCCAGGCATGTGCTTCAGGAATTGCGTTACTTAGGCATTTTGCGTTTTAGACATTATACGTTCCAGGCATGTGCTTCAGGAATTGCGTTACTTAGGCATTTTGCGTTTTAGACATTATACGTTCCAGGCATGTGCTTTAGGAATTGCGTTACTTAGGCATTTTGCGTTTTAGACATTATAAATACGTTCCAGGCATGTGCTTCAGGAATTGCGTTACTTAGGCATTTTGCGTTTTAGACATTATACGTTCCAGGCATGTGCTTCAGGAATTGCGTTACTTAGGCATTTTGCTTTTTAGAAGTCGAGGTGGTCGTCGACTCGTCGCAGTCGTGAGGGATCAGCGCCATCTAGTGTAATTCCATTCAAGCAAAAATAGAGTCGTTTATTGCGTATGCGCATTCATGAATACTTTATGCGTTTCTACAATACTAATAGGTATATATTTTATAAACGGATTAAAAGATGGCGTTTACGCTGCTTTGTTAAAAGAAAAACAATGCTGGATAGATTTATCAATTGATCATGAGCAAGTTTCGAAAGGTCAGAGTTCTTAGGAGGTATATCATTTTCCAAAAAAATATATTTTTTTATTTACATAACGTGCAAGTAATAAAGTTTAATTCACAAATCAGTTAAATGATAACAACGAATTACACACTTTCAGGGTGGATTTGGACACGATGACGATACGCGCGCGGGTTCGATTCCCGCGTTTGCACCTGGAGGGGAGGTACAGCGTCGACGGACAGATCCTCATGTTGTCCATCAAGGGAAAGGGCACGCTCACATCTGATGCGGGTAAGGAAATCTCTATATCAAATGAAATATACTGGATTAATTTTTATTACATTTAAATTGAATAAAATTATTTATTAACATTTTTAAGTGACAGGCAAAGGTTTTAAAAAAGACTGGAAGTTAGTTTATCATCAGATTTCTACCCTTTGTGATTAAATTTAAGTTTCACTATGTGGACAAGCGGCAAAATCTTGGCGCTCTTTTCTACTGATCATCTCTCTCATCATCATCTCAACATCTCTTTTCGATATTCGACTCGATCTCAATACATTTGAGTCGAGTGATTCAAAAGTAGGGCCCCAGATGACGAAAAATTAAATGATACTAATTTTAAGTTTAACCAACTGGACACACGTGTGTCCATTCTCTTGTGTGTGTCCAGTTGGTGAAAAACCCATTTCTTCAATCTATTGGTAGCTTACAATTTAAGTTGGCAAAATATTTTTAACAAACAAACTTATTTTCGCTCATAATATTAGTAAGGATAAGAATGAAGATCAAACTATTATTAAACGATTCCAGTCAAAGCCGATGCTGAATTAGTATTGAAAAGCAAGATAGAAGAGAGGAACGGCGTAGAATACCTGAAGTTCACCACCTTACGTACCGACATCAGCATCAAGGACTATCGCATACGACTCGAAGGACTGTTCAATGGAGACAAGGTCTTAGGTAACTATAATAATAATACTCCTCTTAATAATATATATTGGCTTTTGTAGTCAGGTATTTAACCGCCTAGTCTGTGGTCTAGTGGTTCGCCCACCCGTGTAAGGGGTCCCGGGTTCGATTCCTAGGGGGGGGGGTACAATCTGTACTCTGTTTGGTTGGTGGTGGGGCTTATTTTAAGTCCGCCTGGCTAGCTACCACCATCTTCTGTAAGTCTCTAAGTCTGACCCAAGCACTATCGCGTTGTGCATAATTTCTTTTAAGAAATTTTTAAATGAGAAAAATATTGATTTATCCATTGTTTTTCAGGGGATGCCACTAATGAAGCTATAAACCAGAACCGTGGTGATTTCCTTCGCGCAGTGAAGCCGACCTTAGAAGACACAGTATCAAAACTATTTTTGAATATGGCAAATAAAGTTGTGGACGGCATAGCGCTTGATGACATACTGCCTAAACCGTAGAACGTACTCAAAGTATTATCTAGTAAAATTAGCCTCTATATCTTTGTGATCGGTGGATCCTAGTTGGTAGCAATGGTACAATAATATACATCGCCAGGTAGCTTTTCCAGACAGAGGAAGTTACAGGGTAACACTTGCTTACGTCATCTCCGCTATCGGTATTGAAAATTACGTTCATTCATCTTTAACTTGAACTCTTTCGTTTGCTAAAGAATGAAAGATTTATTTCGGTCAGACTCATTACAAAATTATTAGTACAACTATAAAGTCACGCAACTGGATAGTGACGTAAGCAAGTGTTAAGCCAGGGTTTCCTAGGATAGCGGTGCCGTCATATTACGGCTGTAATATAGCGGCATTGAATGTTGTCTATGTAAACAATACGGCGACACCGTAACGTCAGAAACCGCGCCGTATTGTTTACATAGACAACGTTCTACGCCGCTAAATTACGGCCGTAATATGACGGCACCGTCATCCTAGGAAACCCTAGCTTTACTCCCAGAATGGTTTTCTTGGACCATGATTGGTAGAAATAGATTTTCTGTAGATACCCAACATTGTTGGGTATGTTATTTGATTTTTTGCTAAGTATTACAGGGTGAAATCAAAGTCATTAGCAATCTTTTAAACTAAGAATTTAACCGCGGTATCAGTGTCGCCCGGAAATCGACCGCTTGGAGCATTTACACGGGTGGGTTTTCCGGGAGACTTGTTAAACGCCATGAGTCGACTAAGGCATTTCGATCATCGCTTGTAAAACCGAATCGCCAGCACCTCCTTGAAAATAGGTTTACGATTCGATATTGTCGATAAAAGCCCTATTCGACTAAAGTCGCCTGGGAAGTCGTCGCCCGGAAAATTGGCCCGTGTAAGCTCACACGGGTCGATTTTCCCGGCGACGGTTATCAATTATTAGTTTAAAAGATTGCTAATGATTTCGATTTCACCCTGTGTATCGTTATGAGGCTCATTCCTATGATTTTAAGTACTACCTAGTTAGTATAGTAGATGGCATTAAGTTTTTACTATACTTACATTGTAATTTTGCTTAGATTGTTCATGCAAGTGATATTTTTCACTTTTCATTTTCAGTTATTTTTGTTGCCTTTTAAAATTTACCTATTAAACATTATTGGGAAGTATTTAAGTAATATTATATTGGATTAAATATGCGTACCTAGCCTACATACCGTTAGTAAGTCAATGCTATCGTTGTTATAAATAAAAAAGTCATTTTAATAACACGAAAAGACTAATAAAACACAAAAACATTAAATTATGGAATAATATTTTATTTTTTTATTCTGTTATAGTTTGTGTAAAATAAATTTTATATTATGTTGTTTGTTTTAATACATAACAAAATTCTTACAGCATTTATCTATACCTATATAATACCTACCTGACTGAAGAACATAATAAAACTCTACTTTAGATTTGTGGTAACGTAGATTGTGTTATTCAGGTAGCTCGCATTCAACAAAAAAAACCAATGTTTATATAGTTATTTCCACATTCGATAGTAACTCTAAATTTTGATAGAGAAAAATATTGGTTATGTGTATGGACTAAAGCGAAATTTTGCTCTCTTTTTAATAATATGATATTTTAAAATAATACTTAATTAATGGAAAATAACAACAGATGTCTAGTAAGTACTAACTAATTGAACCATTAATAGAGCTATCCCGTATTGAGATGATAGAACACATCGTCTATGAGATTATTAAAACAAAAACACATGAAATGAAATAAAACACTTTTTTACCATCGCCACTCAAAAAAGTGCGTCTTATTCATTGATAACAGTGAATAAATCCCGTTTTTATTCACCGAGTGAATAAAAATATTTTGAATTTGGAACAAGCGCGCATCGTATGAATTAGGTACAAAAAAAATAAAAGGTGCTGAAAGTATGGAGCTATTCCATAGATAAAGATATAGTTCTACAATTAAATGACAAAAATAATCCCGCCAATTTTATTTAGGTTCTTTTTAGTGTCTTATCTTTGGGTTCTTTTCTAAAAAATATCCCGCTAAATCAATTGGGTCCTTTTTAGTGTCTTATATTTGGGTTCTTTTTTTACATATTTGAAGGAGATTAGTTGTTCAGTCTTGCATCAGTCCATTCCATCAGTCTGGTACGATCTTCAGTCTGTAAAAAATCAAAGTCTATACAAACTGATGAAGTGGACTGATGCCAGACTGATCATGTCGTTTCCCTCATAGTTAGGTCGGTGGCGCAGTGGTTTAGCGCCTGGCCCAGCGATTGCGCAAGTAAGGCAACGTTCGCAAGGGTCGGTCATGGGATGGGTGACCAAAAATGTATTATCTCGAGCTCCTCCGGGCTTCAGAAGGCACGTTAAGCCGTTGGTCCCAGCTGCATTTGCAGTCGTTAACACCCACTAATCCGCATTGGGCCCGCGTGGTGGGTTATGGCCTGTCCTCCTTACCACCCATAAAGAAGGCCTGTGCCCCACAGTGGGGACATCAAAAATGGCTGATGGACAACTATAAATACTATAGGTACTGCTATTTTTTTTTCTCGCAGTCAATGGTAAAAAGTAGAGTACACAACTCGTGAAAAAAAAATTTCATCTCGGTCCTTTGTATCCCTAGCTTCGCTCAGGATTCTACTTTTGAATCCCTCGCTACGCTCGGGATTCAACTCTAGAATCCTTCGCTGCTCTCGGGATCCAACTTAGTCCCTCGAACTAAATTCCCTCTTTTTTCACTTGTTGTATAATCTACTATTAACTCGTCAACGCTCGGAAAACGAGACACAATAGATTTTATATTGTTGTGACTGAAGCTGCTCGTTAGTCTACCCTTAAGCGATTATTTTATAAAGACGTTCAGAAATTTATATTAAACAATAAATTTAAAACCAATTACATTTATCGTAAACATAAACATTAGTTATAATTTAATTTTGTAAATTAATTAATGATAAAAAGAGAGAATCTACCACATTGGCGTATCTAGAGATTTTTTCAAGAAAATGGCGAAAGGAAACTTGGAGAGGGTTGTCGTGTCGACCACAGAGGAAATAATCACTACATTTTAGTGTCGACCTCCGTCTTTTATTTTTTTAAATTTATTTAACTACACTAGACTGACTCCCAAGTCAAAACAAAAGTCTAGGAAGTAAAAAAATTGAATATAATTTCCTAGATAAGGCAGGTTTTGCAAGGGGGGTGGGGAATGGGGCAGGCAGAGTGAAAATTAGAAAAGATGTTCATCTAACCTTAAATAGTGGGTGGGGCGCTTTCTATTAATATGACAGGAAGTGGTCTGTTTGTATCAGGCAATGGACAAAGAACATTTCAAATTACGACAGTTGTAGCCTTGTAGAAAATAAGATTTTCGACAACAAGGCACTTCACCTACATTTCTAGCCTTGTTATCATATCTAAGTTAAAATGGCGAGTCTTTATATTTCAGCAAAATGTAAAAATTGGTTTGGAATTCCAACATTGTCTTCATGCTCCATAAGTTATGACGTCATTTTGTTTTGTTTTCTGATATAATCATGACTAGCTCATGAAAAAAAAGAAAGACGTCCAAGTAGTGACCTTGACTCTGCGCTAGCGCCGGTGCATTCCAACCGCGGCCTGGAGCTATCGTTTGTCAGTCATTGCTGAAATAATATTATATTAACTTACTCGTGTTGTAACGCGCAAAAGGCTTGCGCACCAGTGCAACGTGCGCTAAATTAGTCATTTTCCATATGTATTATTATTATGATTCCAAAGCTCGATGGTGCAGCACAGTGGTATTTCAAAGCTTTGAGGCGGTTGTTAAAAAAAAAAAAAAATCGGTCAAGAGCGAGTCGGACTCGCGCATCGAGGGTTCCGTAGCATCACAGTATAAATAAATACACTGCAGAGTAGAATAATTATCATAATTATTGTAGTTTTTTTAGGTCAGCGCCATCTCTTGACCGATAGTGAAACTAATTTATTTTTTCTGCGATGTAGAATATTGCAGTTTTAGGTCAGCGCCATCTCTTGACTGATAGTAGAACTAATGTTTTTTTTGTTGATAAAATTTGTATGGGAGCCCTACTTAAATATTTATTTTATTCTGTTTTTAGTACTTATTTTTTTTGTTATAGCGGCAACAATAATACATCATTGTGAAAATTTCAACTGCAGACAGATAGACAGACATACGGACAGTAGAGTCTTAGTAATATGGTCCCGTTTTTACCCTTTGGGTACGGAATCCTTTTTTTTTTGTATCAAGAGGAGAATGCAGTCTTTACGCATACAAAACGAAAAATTACCATCTTAATCTAAGCCGTGGTCCCGGCTGCATTTACAAGCACTTTCACATATTTTTAAGTATTATAGCTTTGAATGTCGAACTAGCTTGCGTGTTAACACTATTGCATGCGCTGTGTTTGGAAAATTGCATAAACCACAAATGGCCATTCAATTAGGTATAATGACGTAAGTATAATAGCTAGCGCCAAGCACTCACGACAGCAAACGCAGGAAGGTCAATCGGTTTAAAAATGCGGGAATAATGGCGTTATAAATATTATGTAAGAACATTCTAAATGATGATAACTCGTAAAGTTAGATGTCATTACCAACTGACTGACTAGACATGAAAACAAATACACAAGTAAGTAACTATTATAACTCATTTTCAACATTAACTTATTTTCGTTACTTCTGAAAGCTGATAAGTTTCTATTCCCCATTCGTATACTTATTTATTTATTTATTTATTTAGTACACACACAATTTTTACATGAAAAATAATGGACAGAAGAGTAGTACAAGGGCACAGCACATACTTAGTTAGTAAGCTCTAAAATAGTACGTCTTCCAAAGTGGCAAAAATTGCTTATTTTGAAGTTTATTTGAATAATTTAGCGAACTAAAATATATGGAAGTGTAATTAATAATATTATAAACAAATATTGCTTAAAAATGGCACCACGGGGTCGAAAAAGTACAACCCGCTCAGCTTTAGTCGGGCAGCCACGCCCCCGCGGGCTGATTAGATATCTAATTAGAAACCACCTAGCGACCGGCCTCATTTGACAGATGAATGTGATACATTGCTTCTTCTTTTTGGGGTAAAAAAAAATACCAAAGAAAAGTAGCAATGTATGTCAAATGAAACCGGTCGCTAAATAGTTTCTGTTTAGATACCTAATCAGCCTGCGGGTGACTGACGTTAGTGTTCTTTTCAATAAAGTGCAGTTTGTATTGTAGAGAAAAGATAGTAGAAAGCATTCTTGGCTCTATCCACTTAGTAGTACTTTTCGTGTGGTGGCATTTTTTGAGCAGAATGCTTATTTCATAGATTTTAGTTCGCTGGAATTATTAGAGGAAAATACATAAGATGCGCATACAGATAATTATAATTGGTAACTAGGTATATGTATAGTCAGGTGGGGTAAGTGAAACACCGGGGTAAGTGAAACACCCAACCATATCTAAGAAACTATCGTAATTTATTCTCATAGCGATGTGTCGATAAATCAGGAATGACGAATTACTGCCCTCAATACAACACAGATATCGCTGCGATCATTAAACTAGCTAGTTAACCAAAAAGAAAATTAAGTTATGTTATAAAATGAAAATTACGTTTTTTTGATAAATCTTTGAAACTGGACCCTATTTTATTAGAATTTGATACATTTTGGATGTTAACGGTTTAAAATGATCCTTTTGTCCTATTTTTAATTAAATTGACTCAATATTTAAAGCTGTTTTGGCCACTGTTTCACTTCCCCCTTGTCAGGGGTAAGTGAAACACTTCTTAGCCTTTATATTCTTTTCGTGATTTTGTTGCTTAATGCAAGTCTTTAGATATTTACATTCATACCGTTAAAGGCTGATTTAATGAGGAGTACATTGCCTACACAGCTACTTTAATTGCGAGTTTTAAAGCTTTACTAAACCTTGTTAAATAAAAATAAAGTATTTTTCACCTGACTATACTTAACTTTTCAAATAGGTATGTACTACGTCGGACGTGGACAGGATGTCTGAAATGAGTCCTTTTACTAATAGAAATATGTACCTACATACAGACAGACAATAGCATCGTTGCTTTAGATTAGTCAATGGAAATTTCATAAGATTGTAATTAAAACGAAAACATTATTTATTATGCCCTACGAAAAAATGTGTAACAAGAACAACCAATTAGCATTTAATTATTGAAATAATGATGTTGATCATTTATTTGGCTGATTAGTTAACATCCAGATAAGCTGGTATTTTGAAGATAACCTAATGTTTGTTTATTTGGGAAATAAACAAGACTTAATTATTACATGGGTACGTCATTAATGGACTTGCCAATCAATGTACGTACCTGGGTAAAATAATGATCTCCATTTGAGGTGCGGTGGTAGTGAAACTAGCGCCGCCACTACATTTATTTTTATTACTCGTAAACCAAGTCAATATTTAAAAAAAGCTCATGTAATAATCTCTTAAATTGTCTCTAATATTTTTTGAAGAACTCTTAAACAGTTATCATTCATTCTGTAAGTTTTAAAATCCATAATTGCCAAAAGTGGCCACTTTGAGCTAAAATGGATTTTAAAACTTACACAAAGAATGAAAATGTTGAAGAGTTATTCAAAAAATATAAGAGACAATTTAAGAGATTATTATTACATGAGTTTTTTTTAAATATTGACTTGGTTTACGAGTAATAAAAATAAATGTAGTGGCGGCGCTAGTTTCACTACCTACAGCGCCTTAAAATAAATATTAATTAATGTTTTTGAATTTTTAGATTTTAGGCATTCACAATGCTATTTTTATACAACATAATTTTTTGTATATACGAAAGCCGAAACACGGGTCATATAGTTTCATTTTCAGTATAAAAAATATAATGATAAATGATGATGAACAAATGATATAAGTAGGTGGTCGATTTTTTCTAGTATTTTTTCTAATAATTTAATAATTATCTTAATTCATTAATGGCACCACGGCGTCCGAAGCGGAGAAGAAAAGCCTGGAAAAGGCCAGGAAATTATTACAAAAATCTATTAATAGGTTTTATTGCTTATATTACAGAATTTTGCTGTCCCGTAGAGACGCGAAAATAAAGAAATAAAATGTATCAATTTAAACTTCACTATCAAGCGAAGGACGTCACAAAAGTGTAGTTATTGTTGGATTCAATGGTTTGAGAATTAAACCATTATTTAACTGTGTGGTTGTTGTTACTAAATTTAGCGTTAATTGCTCACAAATCGGTCGTATCCGTATCCCACACTTAGATCTTTGAAAAATATATAAACATTGGTCTAAACTTGAAAGTCTATGTACCTTAATTAATTATTATAATAATGATAGTATTTATTTCAAATCGTTCGTCGTTTATATCATCGTCGAAATAAATAATGAGGGCTTTTTACAATGACAAAAAACTGTAGGCTCGATAGATGGCGTTGATAAAAATAGGTGACAATGTGATTTTTTTACTAAGCTTCGATGAGTATCAACACCATCTAGTGAGGCAAATAGTTACTATTTTTAGGCTTCGAAGAGTATCAACACCATCTAGTGAAGCAAATAGTTAGGTAATGGTTAGGTACTATTTTTATTTTTTAAATGTCAATTTGAAAACCCCTCATTGCTCCGATTCTAAAGTGACAGAAAAAAACACAAACAAACAAAACAGATAATGTTTTCTTTGTTCTGTGAACAAATGCACACGCACAATGTTTTTCCAATTTATATGTGTGTGTACACAAATTGGAAAAACTGAATGATTAATAAATGATGTTTCGTGTTTTTAGTACACCTTATACCTAATAATCAATTTTTCGCCAACATATCAGTAATTGTTAACTAGGTAGACAAGATAACTCTTTGTAGAATACTACTCTTCTTGTTCTATGTTAGTTAAAAAAGTAAACAGTTAATAAAAAAAAAATTGTTATTGAAAGCTCGAATGTGAATTTAGTAGGTGTTCATGCTGATTCATAAAAATAAATTGCCTATACTTGCAAAGTTTTAAGCCTATGCCTATTATATTAGTCTTACGAAGATGACGATTTCAGCGAAGCAGCCCCCCTAGCCAAAGTAACATTTGCAAATTTTCGTTATCGTTTCGCTTCGAAACATGTATTGGATTTGACGTTTTAAATTTCGATAGTTTACGAAACCTTATGTCAATCCCATACATGTTTCGAAAGCGAAGCGATAACGAAGATATTTTGTAAATGTTACTTTGGCTAGGCCCTCTGAACTTTAAACATTGCATTAGGTTTGCAAAAACACCGAAATAAACGTGGACTAGGCGAATAGATTAACATCGTTTTCATTTTAGAATTCATCCATACTTATTGCAAATAAAATATTTAAAGGTTGCCCAATAAATATTTACTTTTAGGTAAAATCAAATACTTAAAGCTAAGAGTCCTGATGCAATGCGGTCATGATGTTGTATTTTGAAGTTACTGTCTTTAAAATAGAAGTGATTTCTGAAAAGCAAGCGTTTATATCTGCACGTGTTAATGATTGCCGAGTTATGAACTAAATAGAATCTTATCTGGAAGGTTTAGGGATTAGATTGGAGTGTTGGACATGACACGTGACTTGGGTTACCAGATCCCATATTGAGATTTCCTGAATTTTCCCCTGACTTTCCAGAAAATTGTCTGACATTTGACATTAATTTTTTTACATACATTATATCCTTATTTAGTTGACTTTCAATATTTTCTTTCACCAAAATGATTCATTATACGAATAAGTATTTTCATTATTTTTAGGATTTCAAAAATTCCTGACAATAACAGTTTTTCCCTGTTTTCCTGATGGATGGCTAAAATTCCTGACATGTCGGGAAAATTCCTGTCATCTGGTAACCCTACACGTGACAGAACCTGATCGTGATTCCTTAGGTTTAGCTAGATATTTTCTATCTAAGTAGATACCTTTCAAGGACATAGAAGTCAGAGGCTGGGACAGGCGCGGATCCAGCCCTCAGAAAAGGTTGTGGGCACAGCCACCCAAAAATCGGCCCAGTGCGAGTTGGAGTATGAACTCGCTATGAACAATCATGACTCATGATGAACAGTGCAGTAAATAGCCTTTTCACTCCTCTTGCTCAAAAAGTGCGTCATTGTAACGTACAAGAGTCGAGATAAAATAGCATAATAAGCCCTAGGGGATAAAGTTTTTTCTTTTTTAATGTTTGTCTATTACCAATGAGCGTACTAAAACGAAAAAGTCTTTATTCATAATCACGAATAAAAACTCTCTCGACTTAATACTGGGGGCCTATTACGAAAAGTTTAATGCGATACACGCGGCTGCGTCCGTGCTTCGTTCTGATTGATTCCTATTACAAAGCACTTGCGTATGCGATATTGCAAAGTGATTGCGTAAATTTGACAGTTTCTCTCTAGTGGATCCGTCATTATTCGTTCAATAGACTATGGACTACGATAGCTACATTGAAAATATTTGTAATAACTATAACCGACGAACTGCGGACGACTATCGTGACCAAGTTTCGTAATAGGCCCCCAGTTTCTCATTATTATTTTTGAAAATGGAACTAAAAGCATCTCTTCGGTAAAATCATAGACTTATTTAAACTCTGTGTACAGAGTGAATCGTAGAATGCGTGTTTGTGTTGCTTAGCTGCTACAGCAGAAATTAAAAAAGGTACCATGGCGCGAAATCATTAGAATTTTTTTATAATTACAAACTGATTGAATTGTTATTGAATTGTGACTGTAATAGGAAAGAAATAATTTTAATCTTCTGCCGTCAAGCACAATCATTTATTTAAATATTGTACAAAAAGTTTATAAAGTGGAGGAAAGAAAAACGAGTGGATTCGTTTACGGAAGTAAGTAGGTATAAACTATTTAATATTGTATTTTATTTTCTCGCAATCGTAGTGAAAAGTATAGTGTAACACACGACGCTAAAACCCATTGTAACTCGGTTTCTATTTATTCCCTCGCTAAAGCTCGGGAATAAAAATACCTCGTATGCAATGGGTACTTTTAGCGTCTTGTATAACAATCTACTATTTCAACACACTTGCTCGTAAAGTGAGCCCTAATACATCGCTTTTAGGGCCATAAACCGAGTTATAACAAACGCGTGCAATAATATATAAAACACTAGTTCGTAATATAATTAACCCTACAAAGTTAAATTAATACAGTACCTTACTGCAAGTTCTATGCGAGTAAACAGAGCATTCCCAATTTAGCCGGGTAATACAGTTATTTTTTTTTGACAACAAAGAGGTTTTATGTTGCTGAAAATTCTTATACATTTTTTTAATAAATAAATGTGTAAGTCCTTAATTAAGTCAAATAAATATATATTATTATCAAATTATTCATAATTCACAATATTTTGTTATAAAATATTAAAATATTTGCATTTTGTCACTTAAAATTATAATTTTGAAGTAGGCTGTATGGTCCTCACCCCTTTGTTCGCAAAATATTCTTGCGTTGGGCTTGTGAAAAAAAACAAAAAAAATCATGCGCGCCTTTTCCCATAATTATCATATTTTGTTTTTGTCGTATTTGTTGCTGTGTGATAAATTACTTTGTTTTTTCCTCGCAAATGTGTTGAAAAACGTCGTACGAAACTCGTGAGCTCTTGCTTATTGCACACTCGGCTGAGTTACGCCCTCGCCTACGGCTCGGGCTTGCAACCCACAGCCTTGTGTGCAATGTGCAACCTAAGCTAATTTGTCTCATAATGTACTATTTCTGCGCCTTGTGCGAGCTTCTTAACTTGCCCTTGCTTTTTTAGATATTATCGGGTACCCTAGAACACACAATTTTGTGGAGGGCCAGGTTTAGTACTTTTGCAAACCGTAGCGGGCCAAAATAAATGCCCAATAGCCAAGGATAACCCGAGGCAAGTCTTTCGTAAAGAAAACAGCCGCAGAGAGCGATTTTTAGTCAGTTTCATCCAGTAACATTGTAATCTTGCCTTTTTAGAGTAAAAAAAATAGCTGCGCAGCGCTATTTTTAGTCAGTGTCATCCACTAGTCTTGCTTGTTTATAGTAAAGAAAACGGCCGCGCAGCTGGATTTTTAGTCAGTTTCATCCATTAACTTTGTAATCTTGCCTGTTTATAGCAAAAAAAATCTATAAGGGTCCGTTTTTTGCCATTTTGGCTACGGAACCCTGAAAACAGCCGCGCAGCTCGATTTTTAGTCAGTTTCATCCACCAATCTTGTAATCTTGCTTGTTTATTTGACTGTAAATCCTCCTAAAAGCAAATAAATAAATAAATAAAAAAACGGTCGCGCAGCGTGATTTTTCGTTAGTTTCAACCATATAACTCTTTGCTGCTTACCGAATCACGCACGATTCACGATTCATTCTATTTTTTTTTATTTTTTTTTACGACGACGGCGACGTGACGTCACAAGTCGATTAGTGTTGTGGCCATGCCCATAGTGCCCATAACGGTGGATCCGCGCCTGGGCTGGGGACCTTGGCACTTTCAGAGTGGAAGACGAGATAGAACGGGCTGTCTATGTTTGGTAGGAGTATGTTTGGAGTGCTCGGTAGCTTTGGTTTGTATTAAAACTTTGATTATAATAATAATAATTTATTTCAGAATTAAATGTACATCCATAATTTGTAAGTAATGCACTTATACTGTGTAAAATGAATTAAAAATAATACAAATACAAATTATAACGCAATTATTTTGCAGCATGTCCCAACGCCATAGCATGAGCTAAAACCCAATGTTTCAGCATTGGCCCGTCCACACTCTATACCTTGCAGAATGCTGTTCGCATTCGCACTCCATACATCAAAGGAGGTTATTCGCGTACGAATAATAGATGCAAAATCATACTTCCGCAAACATCCCTGACGCGCTACATCGCGATGCACTATAGGGTCAATAATGTACATCATCATCATCGGGCCATTTGATGTTCCCAACTACTCGAGCACTGACACTGAGGCGGTAGGCGCTAAGCAAGCCACCTGTCGTCGGTGCGTACGCAGCATTAATAAAAGTCTGTAAAAAGCTTTTTGTATAAAAATCATATTGTCGTCGTAGAAAATTTACGAAATCTAACGATTGGAAGTTTATATTTATTTTTTTGATGGTGATATTTTGGATTTTTTTACAGAGTTACCAAAGCCATTTTTCAATATTCTTTCGGTTATTGTGTTTCTTCGTTTCTTTTTTCAGTCTATCAGAACCATTTGTGTAGTAGGATTCACATCATTTCTACACACTAGAAGCTTAAACATCAATCTATTCGTCAGATCGTTAAGGCCTCGCCTTAACCGCTGCAACCGCAACCCACTGCGCCATCGAGCTCCTTCAATAAATATCAATGCAAGGCATCAATACTTTTTTCTGGCATAGAGTTTACAGAGATAAAAACTCACCTTTTTTCTGAATTTCTGGGGGTCAAGTCTGCTAATGTTAACGTCAAAATCGTGTTCCAATGGTGTTTGAATGGTAATGCTTTTTAACACAGTTCTTGTTTCTTAAACCCAAAATCGAGACACAATGCGTTTCCGTTATGGGTTTAAGAAACACAATGTGTTTTGGTTTTGGGTTTAAAAAACAAGAACTGTGTCAAAAAGCATTACCATTCAAACACCATTGGAACACGATTTTGACGTTAACATTAGCAGACTTGACCCCCTGATATTAGGTACTATTAATTTTGATGCACTCGCTTCTGCCCGTAGCCCGTAGGGTAAAAGTTGCGCAAGTTTCCATCTTCGCATTTAGATCTTATTTCTGTGTTGCCAATAATCTGCGGGAGTAGTTTTGCGGCTCGCCTTGACCAATGTTGCTACACCGCACCACTCGCCACGTTCCGTAGGAAATGCTCACGAATTATGCGAGACTATGTAATGTACTTACACGAATTCAATGTATGAATTTGCATCGTCGATAGTATTTAGTACTAGCACCTGCTAAGTGAACATCATTTGCAGGATCCAACCGATTATCTTTTTAAGGTTAAAAGCAAATCCACACATTGGAAATTATAGTAGGTATTTCTTAATCTTTGTCATTTGACGTTGTTTTCGAATTAAATTTCGAAATTTACTGTTTATCTTTCACAATTCATTACAAAATTATAAAATAAAATTGATAATCTAATACAAACTGTTAAAACCTCTATTGACAAGCTTTATTATCTGTTAGATCCTTAGAGCATTAAACCTTGGTTGAATGCTCTAAGGTTAGATCAGAGAAGATCGAATGGTTTGAAAACTATATGCTTCCTGGAAAGAATTAAAATTCATAGCACGAAACCCAAAAGATAGTTATCTTATTATTTTCGATATTGTGAGGTTAATCTCATGGGATTTTTATTCAATTTGATGGGTTATTGACAGCAATAAAATTGTATTAAGAGACGCTTCTATATGCTAGTGTTGATTACGAACTATTGTTATTCGTTTGAGCAATACTTAAGGCTTCAGATAATCTGTCCTGAAATGAAAGCACAAAACACTCTACCACATACACGGTTATAGATACATTAACCGTGACTATACAGTAATCATGAACAGTATACTCTCTTAAAAGTAAAAAAAATTGTTTAAAAAACAAAAAAACCGACTTCAAAAAACCTGCCTCTAAAAAAAGCAAGAAATAATATACAAATCATTAGATACGCATTATCATTGTTATAATAAAACACGTCAATTGAAGTCGGGTGGGGCTTTTAGAATAAAAAAAGGAAGATGTACTCCAGCCCCACCCGACTTTAATAGACGTGTTTTATTATCACAATGATAATGCGTATCTAATGATTTGTATATTATTTCTTGCTTTTTTTAGAGGCAGGTTTTTTGAAGTCGGTTTTTTTGTTTTTTAAACAATTTTTTTATTTTTTTATTTTTAGTGTAAGTACCTTCTGTATTAGGTAGTGTAGGTATATTATTTAGGTAGAAAAATCGGCTCAGCCAAACGTGAGATAATCGCGGAGAAACATACATACATACAAACTAAATAAGTACCTCCTTTTTTTGAAGTCGGTTAAAAAGACTACACAAAGGTATCCCTTCCCCAACAAAAAAAATCATCTAATTCGGTTCACAAATAACAAAATTGTCAAGTTAGTTGATTTAATATCATAGTATTTTTAAGATTACTTGTAAACTACTGAACCGATTTGAAAAAAAAATAAATGGGACCATCTCGCAAGAAAACTCAATCGAACAAAAAAAGAATTATCTAAATCGGTCCATAAATGTCGAAGATACGCGCGAACAACGATAAAAAAAAAAAAAAAACATACAATCGAATTGAGAACCTCCTCCTTTTGATGAAGTCGGTTAAAAAAAAACAGAACGTCCTTTTATCACAATAAACTGCGTAAAGCGCATAATTATTGTTAAAAAAAAATATTTTGTACCTAGCTGTGGTCGCCTTTCAGCCCAGATTGAGGTCAAGATCAAAATGTTTAAAATCATGCAAAGGGTCTTTTTACTTCCTAAGAAATGAGTAATTTATTATTATGTCACTTGCTCTTGTTGTTCTTAATTAAGGTCGAACCCCGTGATTATTGTACAGTTTGTTATTTGGCATTATTGAAACCTGATTTTTTTGTGGTTATTTATAATCTAGAATCATTTTAAGAAATCGTTCGAAAACAAAAATTATTTATAGGAAAAATTATAAGTTTGAAGCCTATGTCTGTCTGTCTCTCCGTATCATCGTAGTGCCTAAAGAGATCAAGCGATTTCAATGCAGTTTTTTTATTGAAAGTTAAATTAACGAGATGGTTCTTAGCCTGGATGGATTGAAATCCATCCAGCCATTTATGGAGATGGTCCATTGCCTGCCGAAACGGTAAAAGATAACTAAAACAATGTGCTTTGACTAAACTAATGTACACCCTGGGCAAATTTAGGTGCAATAAAAAAAACAAAATGACGGCAGAAAAAATGACCGCCAAAAACTAAGTTTAAAAAGCTTCAAATAAAACTTTAAATAAAACTTAAATTAAAAAAAAAAACCCCCGACACCAAAAAGGTAACTCTTAAAAAGTTAAAAATAATATCATCAAGTCATATACTGATCCATGAAAAAAATAGACGTCGGGCGGGGAACCGTTAGGTTTCGCTAGACATGACGAGCTTAGATGTAAATCCATTAACTTAGCGGTCCCCCGACGTCTATTTTTTTCAAAGACTTTTGATGATATTATTTTTAACTTTCTAAGAGTTAGCTTTTTTATTGTAATTATCACAAACGAATACATCGTACATTATGAGGCAAGTTAGCTTAGGTTGCTCATTGCACACAAAACTGTGGGTTGCAGCCCGAGCCGCAGGCGAGGGTGTAACTCAGCCGAGTGTGCAGTGCTGTATGATAATTATGTGAAAAGGCGCTTATGTTTTTTTTTGTTTTTTTTCACACGCTCAACGCAAGAATATTTTGACTTAATTAAGGACTTACACATTTATTTATTCCAAAAATGGATATGAATTTTCAGCAGCATAAAACCTCTTTGTTGTAAAAAAAAATTACCGTATTATCCGGCTAAATTGGGAATGCTCTGTTTACTCGCATAGAACTTGCAGTAAGGTACTAATTTAACTTTGTAGGGTTAATTCTATTACGAACTAGTGTTTTATATATAATTGCACGCGTTTGTTATAGCTCGGTTTATGGCCCTAAAAGCGATGTATTAGGGCTCACTTTACGAGCAAGTGTGTTGAAAATATACATAGATAACTATTTTATTATCGACAGAAATATTCTTTAACAATAAGCAAGCATGCATATTCTACTAAGTAATCCTTACTAATATATTTATAAATGCGAATGTCCTTTTGTTTGTTTATTTATTTGTTTGTTACGCCTTCACGTTTTAACTATTGAACCGATCATCATGAAATTTTACATACATGTTGTCAGGGGTACAGAGAAGGACAGGTACCTTTCATCCAGAAGAAAAGTATTGTTTTTGTTCCCGATGGATACCAAAATAACAGTCCACGCAGACGAAGTCGCGGGCGGCAGCTAGTATTATTATAAATGCGAATTGTGCGTGTGTTTGTTACCTCTTCACGCTTAAACGGCTGAACGGAATCGGATGAAATTTGGCACACAGATAGTTTATGTAACCTGGATTAAAACATAAGATAATTTTAATCCTGCTCAAAGGTTCTCTAGAGTCCAGTCAGTCGCGGGCGGCCGCTAGTTGTAAATTAAAGCCTTCAAGCTAATGTATCTGTCTGAGATATTTGACCTAGTGCAGAGTTCAGTGCTCTTTGTAGATTTAAATTAGTCTGCAAAGTTTTGTATTGGGAGATAATAAGCATGCAATTCTAAATTTTTATTCGTCTCCAAACTAATTTAGCTGAGGTAGCTGAACTAGAGAGTTCAGTGATCTTCGTATATTATGTATACAAACTATTTAAGAAGTTTTGCATTGGGAGCAAAAGATTTTTCTTACATTATGACTGAAATTATTTTTTTAATAAAAATAAACCATTTATTTTTAGCGTTACATTTAGGTTTACATACATCTAGTTTTTTATAACTTCACCTATCCATGCTATGAGACCGTGAAAGTAATTCTTACACAAATAAAAAAAATACGGTGATAATGAAGCTAATGTATTGTCAACACGTCACTTCACCTCTTAAAAACGGTAAAAACTAATATTTTCATGCACATTGCACAGTGTTCGTTTTAAACCCAATTTTTATTTCACTCTTGAATTTAGCAAGTAAACTCTAGCTGTTTGTTATTCGAACAGTGATAAAACGATACGTTCCGTATTTTAGGAAGTGTTTCTGATTGATGCTGTTATTTTGTTTAATCACCGGCAACCGGAAGTTACGCGGTCACGTGCGCTGAAAATCTGGAACGAACATCCGGGAAAACGGATGCCCAAGCAGTTTCCACTCGCAACCGGCGGCGGAACGCACCGGTGTGTAATCTCCTTTAGGGACACAAGCGAATAAAAGGCGCCCGCTTCCTTTATTACCTCTTTAATCTTTACTCGACGAACTTAAGAAGTCAGTTATAGTGCGGATCGCGGGGTTAAACGGATGTGAAGTTTTGTGCTGTCTGCTAAAGACAGTTGCTGTGTTTTTCTTTTTCAGAGATTTTTTGGAGAAGTAAGTTTTCTTTTAGTCCTTATTTTTATTTTTACATATTATTAACTTTAAAGTACTTTAGACAAATGATGTGATTTTCTTCCTCTTGCCAGGTAGCTTAGCATATTATTATATGAAAACAGTTTATGTTTAATAACGATAAGGACTGTAATTTTATAAAATGTGCAATAATTATGACTAGGCGTGATGTTTCCAAGAGAATTTGACGTAATTGCAGTTCACTGTCATAAGCTACATTACAATTACGTAAACATTTTAAAATAATAATAATAGTTTATATATAGGATTATGTGCGAGAAAATATAGATAGAGTAGAAGGTATTGGCAAAGACGATAGGATTTTTTCAGTAAGTAAAACTAGGTAGAAGAAATACTGGTAATGCGGGTCTACCGCCTAAAACATTGAAATTCAGGAAATCTTTCATTTGAGACATGGATGTGACACATTGCTACTTCTTCTTTTTGGTATAAATAAAAACTTACCAAAGAAAAGTAAATTGATTGACTGATTCACTGATACATTGTTGGGATAGGAGTTGAGCCCTAACGGCTGAAGGTAGAGACACCATTTTTGGAGGGTAGATACCTTTTATGATGTAGATGAGCACTAAGAAAGGATTTTGGAATATTCCTGTTATACAGGGTGCTACAGGTTGTTCAAGTTTGTATGAGAATTTGTATAGAGTTGAAGTAGAGACACCATTTTTGGAGGGTGGATTCCTTTCATGATGTAGATGAGCACTAAGAAAGGATTTTTAGTAAATTTCCGTTATACAGGATGCTACAGGTTGTTTAAATTTGCATGAGAATTTGTATAGGATTGAAGTAGAGACACTATTTTGGTGAAAGCATTTTGTAAAATACCCTTTATACAGGGTGCTAAAGGGTGTTCCAGTTTGTATGGGGATTTGTATAGGGCTGAACCATTTTGCTGGTAGAGATACTATTTTTGGAGGGTAGATACCTTTCATGGTGTAGGTGAGCTCTAAGAAAGGGTTTTGGAAAATTCCCGTTGTACAGGCTGCTACAGTGTTCCAGTTTGTACATTTTTTATGGGAAAATTTAAATGTGTGAAATGAGGTCTATACTGATAAATACCAAGGTATATTGGTAATCCGTGACTTTCAAAATAAATGCACAACTATCTTAATCACGCGAACGAAGTCGCGGGCAAAAGCTAGTCTATCTATAAAATTCATGCAATTGCAATGTCAGTTAGATGGTAGAAGCCCTAAGTCAGCCCCCCGGACCATCCGACCACCAAATCCTACCACCAGTGGTTGGTTGGCACTCCAATTTTTCAACTGACTACCAGTGACCAAATAACACCATGTTACATGTTACTCCCATTTCACACACCAGTGGCGTCATATGACTCCTTGCCACAGAATACATATTGCTGAGGCAGAATTAGTCAACATTTTTTTTTATAAATTATTATCTTATTAAATTTAATAGTTAACCATATAGCTTAATCATAGACTTTGAATCAGGTTATATCTTAACTTAAATTTAAGAAATATCCCAATGTTTGAGAGACGGGAACCAGGAGTTCTATAGCACGGGGTTTACCTAGTTTGGACTCCTGTCTCCCATCACGTATAAAGTTGTATGAAGCCATTGTACGGGGAGAAAATAAATAATTAATTTCGCATTAAGGATTCCAAATATCTACAAGTTTAATGAAAACTATTCTCACCCTCTGGTACGTAAACAGCAGTTGTACGACCGGCAACGCGTACACGACCGCCACCGTCAGCGAGCTCCAGAAGTACCTACAACATGTCACATCAATGTAGTGTAGTGTATAGTGTGTACTATGTAGTGTAGTGCAGTCTGTTACATAGTGTTAAGTGTAGTAAACAGCAGTTGTACGACCGGCAACGCATACACGACTGCCACCGTCCTACCTACAACCAGGGATTGACATACCGTTAAAAAAAATAACGATACAAAAAATAACGTTAAAAATACCGTTAAAACATTTTATCGGTATTTTTAACGTTATTTTCTGGGTGTTTGTGATACCACCGTTGTCTTTGATTTCCATAACACAAGTGCTTTAGCTACTTACTTTGGAATCGGAGCAATGTATGTGATGTTGTCAAATATTTATTTATTTATTATTTTATAATTATATTATTATTATTAACTTTTCCAAGTTTATAGCTATGCTTTAGGTTTATCTGTTAGGCACTAATTTTTACTGTTTCGTGGTGGTTACGTGTATGTTTTGTGGAATACCTTAACATCCCTTTTCTGGAAGTTAATCAGGAAAGAAAAGGCTTTCTAGATTAATCGAAAGCCGTTAGAATTTGGTTGGTAGTGTCATTGTTTTTAGTTCCGAAACCGGGAATTTGCAAAGCAGCACTCTTCTTTTAATTACAATTGAATGGAAGTAATCAAATCTCAATTGTCGAAATCGAATTGTCAATGGCAAGAGTTATGTATGAATTTGCGCGTAAATCGATTTAGACTTTGCAATAGTTTTGGGTCCATGAATAGAGTTATAATGGGCTGTCAATAGGGATGTTGACTAATGAATAAAATAACGAAATACTAATAAAAATCGTAAACATATTAAACTTTTAGAGTAGCTTGTATACCTCTTGGTTTTATATATTGCATATTATTTGTTTTATGACCCTTCAAAGTTGGGTGGACAAGTCCATTTAAAAAGTATAAAATTTATGAAAATAAATGATACCTTTAGTTAGTCCGTAAAATGTATAGCAAATTTGTCTAAGAAACTATTTTGATAAACACAATATTTAATATAGCTGCTGAACAAATTTCCTATGCGTTGCATACAAACTTGCAAGGCGTGACGGAGCGTTTTTGATCGAGTCCATTTGTGTGCATTTCACACTGTGATATCTCGGGCAGTTTTCATGCTAGCGAATTAATTCTTTTACCAATGTTTCTTTTTTTGAGAGGTAATTTATGTAACATAAAATAAAAAAAATAGTCAACATCCCTATTGTTGCACTTAATTAATTTTAACAATATCGCTGTTTTTCATCAGTGAAACCGGAAAAGTAGCTTTCATCTGTCAGTCACAATGGAATCAAATCCAACGAATTCTCAATGACGTTAATTATCTTTATTGAATTTCCTCGTAAATTCATTAGGATGTGGGTGCAGTGCATTTATATTCAGTTTTTAATAGGCAGTTAATTGTTTCAGCTAGCATAGGGACATTCGCGTCCTTACCTAGAGCCGCGGGGAGGTGGCAAGCACTGGGCAGTGCCGGGTCGACGCGCGCGCCGGTCGCTCGACACCAACGCGCTCGCGGAAGCAACACCCCTGTGCAAGCAAAATGTTCACCACCACTGTCCTACTCGTCGCGCTGCACTTTGCTGCGGCCGATATACGTAAGTTATGCCACCCCTAGCGTTCTATTTTCAAATTGTGTTTTGTTTCTTTTTCATAAAACGGCTTTTTCAAAAGTGTCTAGTCTTTTTATTTAAAATGGAACAGAATTTTATATTTATGTCAAGCATGCTAAATATGGGACTTATCTAAAATCTGGACATGCTCTTGATGAAGTCTTAATGCTACGAAATGCTACGAAACTACAAATGCAGTTTCGAAGTTCTTGGTTATTTCTCACTAGTTTATAATTACTACTACTTAGTTTATATTATTTTTACCTGTAATAAGAGGTGAAAAAAAGTTCCAGTAAAGAACCATTTAAACAGTTAACGCATTAACCGTTAGAAAGAGCTCGCGAAAGCTTTCTTTTTCCTTAGCTTAGAAAGGAACAAATCAAAGTATTTCATCATTATAACGTAGAAACATATTACTTTAAACAAGTACACTTACGTTAGTACATACATTACTACGTACATTCCTTTACGTTACTACAAATCTGATTGATGCTATTATTTTGAGGATACTTTTATTCTACTTATTAACAATATTTACTGTGATTAGTAACTTAATGTAGTAACCGGTATTAAATTAAATAAAAATTAAAGGTTCCAAAACTAATGATTCTGTTTTAACCAAGTCGATTATTACTGCATTAAGTTTGTTTTTGTACCTATTATTTATGTTAAATTTGCATTATGTGCCAATTAAAGTGGTTAGATTAGATTTAAATTTATGTTAAAATCTCGAAATACAAATTTTGAATTTTTATAATATGCAACCCGGAGACGTCAATGCGACAATAAATTAAATGTCGTATTGTTTTGCTATCCGCGGTAATCGCTCCGAGTGTGCATAAAAAAAACAATAATTTAGTCACAGGAAATATTTTTCAGTTACTGTTTTCAGTGCAATTATTTTTCGTTCTCTTTAGTTTGTTTGTTTTTTTTTTTTAATTTCGTTTCTAGGAATTATCTGATAGTTTCAAAATACTCCTTTGAATGAGTGTCACTTAAGTATTCTAATAAAATTCATTAAAACAATCATTAAAACAGTCATTAAAACAGACAAAATCTCGACAGTTATATTATAAGAAAACAGCTCTATCTGTCTGTCTATTGGTTTGTTTATTACGATTTCACGCCCAACATTGATAGAAATAGAGATAAATTACGCTTTGGAAAAACAGACAAATATTTAATTCGTCAAAGGACAAATATTATTCCCTAAATTCCAACGTGAAATGAAATTCCATTCTTACTGAATCTGAGGCAAAAGATATCTGCAATAATGGAACAACTATTGTTTCTCGGATCAAAGCTGAATCAAAATTATTTGTAAATAAATTATGTTCAGCTAAAAGTATAATTTTTTTTTGCAGTGTGCAAAAAAACTACTTACAAGAAAACTTTACATTAAGGCCAGTATATTCTAAATTATCGAAATTGGCCTATTTTTGATTCAACAGTAAACAATCAAATATTCTTTATTTTGAGCAGATAAAAATATTATGTTGAAGTTTCATAAACGATCTTGATTATTTTACGGTTAAAAATACGATATTCGTATCTTCACTCTACTATAAAAATATGCAAAGACAATACTAAAAGTTTATTTATCCCTTATTCACGAATAATATGTAGAAAAATAGCTAATAACAAAAAGAAGAATATTCAACGGTTACTTTTTCAAAAAGTGACTTTATGCTCAAAATAACAACAAAAACATTGAAAAAATGAAAAAGTGAGGTTATTTTCATTACTCTTCACACGTAAAGAAAAAGTCAGAGACAGAGTTTTTGGAATATACTGGCCTTAAATGTTCAAAACCACTTACTAAAATAAGTTCAAAATAACGAAATCTAATCAGCTGATCGGTATAAAAATAAATATGTTCCTAATATATGTTTGCAGATTTTTTGTTGCTAAACAGATGATAGGTAGTTTTTTTAATAACCGGTTAACTAACTGTAAGTACACTTTGATTAATGATTGATGAAAACGTTATAGATGTCGAACCGGTGTTTCAATTTATTTAAATACAGGTTTCAAGCTAACAAGTTAGTGAACTCCGGTTGTTAAATCGAAGACGAGTATTTCATCTATTCTATCAGATTAATGTAATATTGAAATTTCAACATACCAACCATTATTTAACTAAACTAAATAATAAATCTAAATTAAAATAGTTAGAAAATTCTGGAACCCAAGAAACTGCATGGCCCATAATGATAACATGGACTCAATAAAAACTTTTATAAATTTCAAGTACCTAATTACATAGACTAATCCGGTATTTCCGGAATTTCCGGATGCTTCGAATTTTCTAGCTAGTTTAATTTAGAAATGGAATAGGTACTAAGAATTTGTTAAACTGGCTCCGAGTGTTTGTAATCAATAATCAACATACCAGCTCATTATAGTTAAATGCAGGATTTCTCCCGTGGGAGGTTTTGACAAAATCTCCATCTACCTAAACCTAGGTATGGAGATTGTAGTCTTGTACCGTTTCGATCAGAAAACAATGTTCATTTTCTGCTCCGCAGAGGTGATAATACATTGTGTGTTAAAGAGTCATTAATATAGATTCATTAAGATATAGACGTAAAGATGAAGCTTTTTTACATAACTGGACAATTTTGTACTGTGTATAGAATTGACAATTCTGTATTTTTAAGTTAGTTGGCTAGTAATGCTCTCATTTGAATTTGTTGCCAAACAATGTTATTATTGGAAGGGTCTATTCCTTAGTAGCTGAGGATTCCGGAATTTCCGGATGCGTTTCAAAATCCTCAGCCTCCACCCTGCGTCGTGCACCTTTGGCCATTCCGTGACCTCAACCACCCTACAAAGGTGCCCAAATATCGGGAAATTAAAGACTGAACTAAAAAACCGAAAAGAATAAAGTTTGTGCGGAAAAAAGATACTTAATCACCATTTGGCAAACCGACAACTATTCATCATGAAGTATGAGAAGTCCCCTTTGTAGAGAATGCCTGGACGCAGAGGAAACAGCCACCCACGTGATCCTGGAGTGCGTGGGTTGGCCGCACAACGGGCAGAGATCCTCAAAGACGTGAGGTCGCTCCTAGAAGCCTGTGAACGCCCCAGGAGGATTCTGTGCTCCTGGAAGGAGCTGGGATGGCTTGGATAGCCATACCAATGCTGTGTTCACGCATAATGGCCCAAATGGGAGTCTAAATGCGGAGAAAAGAGCCCATCACCAATACCAATACCACCATTTGGCTTGTAGCTTCACCCGACATGAAACTCTTAACGTTTCGCATTGTTGATAATTCGAAATTTTAACTTCAACAACTGCACTTTTAAAGCATTCGTTCTAGCTCATTTCTGTAGATACGGATAACTTAGATCAGTGGCTGGAGATATCGACATAAAAACCGGCATGCTGGATTTATGTCAAAACCGTTGAGACATTATTGCGACGCACGATTGCGATACGATGCTCCCACCACGCAGATCTGCAATACAATGGCACGCAGCCTCCGCCAGGCCACAGATATAGCAAATACATAGATATATTTCTCATGAGACAATACTGACAATATCAATCGAATTGGCAATCAAAGATAAAAGGCACCTGAAACGAAAGTATCTAATTTATGTCTCTACATTTGCTATGGACCACAAGCGGATGATTAAATGAAAATTACTGAGAATTTACGAGTAGTAAAGACGTTAACTCGAAGTTTACTATCGCGCAATGATAATTCAGCCTGAAATTAGAACCAATTATTTATGAAACAGGGTTATTTGTAAAACAGAAACAACCTCGCAGGAGTAAATTACTTACTTACATATTCATAAACAACAATGTACACTGTAATACGACTTTCCGAAAAAGACACAAAATAATCAATTTTTCATACAAGACTCGATCAGTTGTCTGGACATTTGTATGGAAAGTATATTTTTTTCTCTTTTTTTGGAAATGTCGTAGAACAAACGTTGTTGTTTATGATGTTAGTAATCTACACCTGCAAGGCTGCTGGTGTTTTACAAATAACCCTCTAAGTATACAAACCAAAATTACAAAACTTAAAAAAGACTGTCGCTGCCTCCAGAATTTTCGAGATGTTTGTAGGTAGGTACGTAAGTTTATTTTCTAGCTTTTCAAAAACATATATTTATGGACTTTTTATAATTTTTGATCACTTTAGAATTTAAGTAGCTGTTCCTTAATATTTTGACGTAATAATGTCTCCTATATTATTATGACACTGACTGTGCCATACAATCAAAATTCCCACAGGGTTTGATACTGGGACTTTAAATAGGCTATTTGGACTGGTTGGATCTAGACTGATGATCTAGTTAAAGTCACTATTATGTTTACATTGCAGTTACGCATAATGACATAATGCGTACTGGATCGACCAGTTCTTAGCGAAAGCAGGATAGATAGGCCTGTAGGCGTTCTAAGACCGCTATTATTTTAACTTTAGCTATTTTTGAGACTAACAATATAAGTGAATGGTTTTACTGAAATAAAACACACTTTAACAATTCTTAGATTCGGCCAATCTGTGACTAAGTCTTAAGCACTTTATTATTGCAACATCTCTAAACATTAATCTGATTTGATTTCAGAGACCACACTTTTTCTCCTTTAATTGTAACAAGTCATCATAATGTTATAGTTGACGGAATATGCTAACATTCGATGCTTTACGTCGACCTCTGTCTGATCATGTCCGATGTCGAATACCGTCACAAAACGAATGAGGTAGTTTTTAACGGTAAATTACGACTGATATGATAATAATTAAAAATAAAAATAAACATGGGGGCCTATAACGAAAATAACATACGCAATTGCGTAACGCAGTCACTTGGCCACGATAATCGTGTGCAGTTCGTCAATTGTAGATATAACAAACATTTTGAATTTGGCTATCGTTGCCCATAGACTATTGAACGAATGATGTCGTTTACTCTAGAGAAAAACTGCCAAACTTACGCAATCTCTTCGCGATATCGCATACGCAAGTGCTTTGTAATAGGAAACAATCATAACGAAGCACGGACGTAGCTGCGTGTATCGCATGAAACTTTTCGTAATAGACCCCCTGTTCACTTCTCAAGCTTACGCGCGCACTAGACATGAAATAAAACACAAACCCCGTGACCACGGCAGCTGCAAAGGTGCCCAAACTTAGGGAAAATAAAAAATAAAACCAAATACCAACTAATTACCAAAGTACTTTCAAGAAAACCGCGCTAGTATCCGTTAAAAAGTGTTTTACTTCATATAAAATATGGTTGCCATTTATTTTGATGGAATTTTGTTTTGTTTGCCACGCTAATTGTAAATTTCTCGGCCGGTACCTGAATTAATAAGTCAAAGTCAAGGTTAAACGGCAATGGACTGCAATCCCTTCGTGTGGTGAGTGGTGACGCAAGGCGGCGCGTGCGCGGCGATTTCTGAAGCCCGAGGCGATACATACAACATTACCACACTGTACATATTGATTTGATTGCTATATCGTAACTACGTATGAGATCTATTTGTGTTCTCTAATGACTTCTCTTTACTATCGAATATGCTTGAATACTTTGAACTTGAGAATAATTACAAATAGCAGTTTGATATTTGTTTTTACCAACATTAATGAACTCACCAAAAAGATAGATAGTATGTAAGCACACTTATATTCAAAAACGCATTATCTGACATCGTGGAAGAACTTGGGAGAAAGTGACGAAATTGATGTTCTTATGACAAGCACCTAATAATAATGCAATAATATTCTCTCACTCATGCTCTGAAATATGATCATTACATATGAAAAAGGAATGCCGGAGGTTCCACATTTACGTGGCAGTCTGGCGAATGTGGTTCTAAATTTGAAATTCAGCCCAGGAATTAATTTCAATACTTACTTACTTACCGCACAAGTGCGGGAAGTACAATGCGAAGGTGGCGCAAGTACGCGCATAAAAAACCGATAGAAAAATTTTGTATGGGTAAAAAAATTATTTAAAAAACAAAAAAACCGACTTCAAAAACCTGCCTCTAAAAAGCAAGAAATAATATACAAATCATTAGATACGCATTACCCGACTTCAATTGACGTGTTTTATTATAACAATGATAATGCGTATCTAATGATTTGTATATTATTTCTTGCTTTTTAGAGGCAGGTTTTTTTTTGAAGTCGGTTTTTTGTTTTTTAAACAATTTTTTTTATTTTTAGTGTAAGTACCTTCTTATTAGGTATAGAAAAATCGGCTCAGCCAAACGTGAGATAATCGCGGAGAAAAATACATACATACAAACTGAATAGGTACCTCCTTTTTTTGAAGTCGGTTAAAAAGACTACACAAAGGTATCCCTTCCCCAACAAAAAAAATCATCTAATTCGGTTCATAAATAATAAAATTGTCAAGTTAGTTGATTTAATATCATAGTATTTTCAGGATTACTTGTAAAATACTGAACCGATTTGAAAAAAAATTAAATGGGACCATCTCGCAAGAAAACTCAATCGAAAAAAAAAGAATCATCTAAATCGGTCCATAAATGTCGAAGATACGCGCGAACAACGATAAAAAAAAACATACAATCGAATTGAGAATCGAAGAAGAAAAGTCTTTAGTGATAAGATTACATAAATAAATACTTATAAGTGTATATTCTGCTTGTTTCAGCGCCCTACATCAAAGTGTGTCAGCGGAATGACCCGAACGTCGACAAATGCATTATGAATTCAGTAGAAGAACTGCGACCGAAAATGATTAATGTAAGTAGAAATTACACATTAGTAATAAAAGAAATAAAATTTATACACGTTAGTAAAAAAGAACTAAAAATTAAACACGTTAAGTAGGTAAGTAGTAAAAAATAACTAAAAAGTAAAAACATTTTTATTCCGATTAGAAATAAACTGTTGTATCTACTTATCGACATAAATACGATAAGTACATAATTTCCATACCACAGTCTTCGATCACCACAGTACTAAATCTATTTGTGTACTTATGATAGTCATAAGTTTTTAAAACAAAAGCGTGTTAAACACTTTTGAAAACTTGTGACTGTCATAAGTAGGTACCTACACAAGTTATATAAAGGGAATTAATTAATTGGGTGACTTGAAATAATTAAAGGCGACTGTTAATGGGATACTTAAATACTAAACCTGGCAGCGGTATCTTTTTTGGGCGACAAAATAACTAAACGGGCGACTAACTGTGGTTTACAAAAAATACGTAAAACGGGTGACTAACAATTTAAGTTAGCAGTGAAAATGCTATTTGAGTGACAAAAATACTGAGTGGGCAACTATTACACCAAGTGGTAACTATATAACTGATTTAAGCTGCCAACATAATTGTATATTAGTATTTTTGTCATCTCGATTAGGATAATAGTCACCTTTTTTAAATAAAATATATGGCAAATTTTAAATGTTGTGTGTGCCAAGTTGACGCCAAATAGTAATTTGGTCGCCCGTTCTTAATAACTAGTTACTCAATTTGTATTTTAAAGTCACCCATTTTCAACATTTAATTTTGTAGTCGCCCTCAATTCGTCGCGCACTTAGTATTTCAGTACGCTATATTCAGTATTTTTGATACCCAAAATGGGAATTTATTGTTATCCGATTAAATACTACCCTTAACATAATACACATGGAGATTAAATTATTATTATTTTTAGGTTTATAATAAATACTTAATGCTACTTTCTAGAAAAACATAAAAATTATCATCAACGAACAACGATAAAAAATATACTGATTATGATTAATACATAACCTCCTTCTTTTTCGAAGTTGGTTAAAAATATCAGTTAAACTGGTAAGAAGAGGTTGTCGCACGACACAGTATTTATAATTTTCCTTAATAATGTCTGCCTGAAGTTGTACGAGTATTCTATGCCTGAAGTATGGTTTTATCCTTCACCGGGTTTGACGCCGTCTTCACATACTTCTGGATCAGTTGATTCAGGTGTTACGGTTGTTTTGGTTGTTTAAGGTGTTTTGAGTGATGTTTCAAGTGGTGTTTCGGGTGGTGTTTCAGGTAGTGTTAATGGTGGTGTTTCGGGTGGTGTTTCAGGTGGTGTTTTAGGTGGTGTTTCAGGTATTGTTTTAGGTGGTATTTCAGGTAGTGTCGGGTGGTGTTTCAGGTTCTGTTTCAGGTGGTGTGTCAGGTGGTGTGTGGTGTTTTAGGTGGTGTTTCAGGTAGTGATTTAGGTGGTGTTTTAGGTGGTATTTCAGGTAGTGTTTCGGGTGGTAATTCGGTTGGTGATTCGGGTGGTGATTCGGGCGGTGTTTCATGTGGTGCTTAGGGTGGTGTTTCAGGTGGTTATTCGGGCGGAGTTTCAGGCGGTGTTTCGGGCGGTGTTTCGGGTGGTGTTTCGGGCGGTGTTTCGGGCGGTGTTTCAAGCGGTGTCTCGGGTGGAGTTTCAGGTGGTGTTTCGGGTGGTGTTTCGGGTGGTGTTTCTGGTGGTGTTTCGGGTGGTGTTTCGGGTGGTGTTTCGGGTGGTGTTTCGGGTGGTGTTCCGGGTGGTGTTTCGGGTGGTGTTTCGGGTGGTGTTTCGGGTGGTGTTTCGGGTGGTGTTTCGGGTGGTGTTTCGGGCGGTGTTTCGGGCGGTATTTCCGGTGGTGTTTCAGGTGTTGTTTCGGGCGGTGTTTCGCATGGTGTTGTTTGAATAGATATAGATGTTGTCCCAGTCACGGGGATTGTGATAGTTATTGACGTTGGTTTCACGCACTGCTGAGTCCGAACGAGGTTTCTACAGCACCTAGGCCCACATTGTGTGCAATAAGGATATGGTGCATAACAATTTGTTCCGATGCTTCTTTGGACTCTTGAAACACTACTTTGTGCCTCAGCAACTTGGCCATAGTTTAGCTGGAATAAAAAAAAATCAGTTATAGTTTTTTTTAAAGTAGACGATTTCGCACTTGATCTAGAAATTGATACTGTACAAACTAATATTGCAAACGACCTATCCTAGTCGCAGAAATCCCTTGTGTATAGTAGCTGTAGGTTTATATAAATACATTATAAATAATAAATAAATATTGGGCAACATTACATGCATTGCTCCGGTTTTAAAGTAATTATAGCTAAAGCGCTTGTGTTATCGAAATATGAAACAACAATGGTATATACCACAAACAACCACACTTGAGACAATTAAAAAACAACAAAAAAATACCAAATTGACCAAGCCAGGGATCGAAACCGGGGACCTCAGATATGGTGACACCTTGAAAATCAGTATACAAGCCAATGAAGATCGTCAAATGTTCATTAGGGACCAAAACAAATTCATAAAACACAAGCGGCAAGACTTTTTATTTGAATTTCAGAACATCTTATCTTCTTCTTATTTTTGTTATGGCAATCTACTCCTCTTCAGGGAGTAATTTTTGCCAGTGTCAAGTGTTAAATAATTCAGTGGTATTGTTTCAGTTTAAATTAGAATGCGGGTGCATCGCATTCCAATGCTGCTTGGAGCATTTGGCATCAAATATATCGATACAGTTTACTCAGTAAGTTCTGCCGAGTTAGCCACCATTACAATAAAAGTCTCAGCTTCACACAACCAAGATCGCACCTATTTTAATTATCCCACATATTGTTCGGATGCGTAGACACTTATACCACAAAACTGCACCAATTTTAAGACACAGTATCCACTATGAAACAATTTGCAAATAATTAAAATAGCCACCGAACTGAACTAGACAAAATGGCGCCAAAAACTAGAACATCTTATCAGTCGACATCAAAAGAGGTTTATTAAAACAAAAATAAAAAAAATACCTGTAAAATTGTGAAGAGGACAGCTATCAGTAGCGGGGTGCATCGCTCCATTATTACTAAGTATTATTTGGTCCCATTTCTGCCGGTTTATATACACTGTCGCTTCTAGATAGGATTATGTATGTGTCATAATTTTTACTCAGTGAAGTGATATACCTATCACTTATTCCTATAGGACGGAGAAGCACGTAACCATTGTTTGGTTTCCTCTGGCGATGATAAAACTGCACCTGGTGGTTTATCATTAAGGTTGTGAAATATTTTTAAAGCCATTGTTTGTTATGCTGGTATTAGAACAGGTAATCATAATAATCATACATAAGTAAGTAGTCATTTGTGCATTGACTTTTGATGAACCTTGTAAGTTCTTATTATTTGTTCGTAAGAGTTCTAGCTGTTTTAGTCACGACTGCACTTCAAATTTTATTCAAAGACCAAAAGTAATAAATAATCACCAAGTTTTTGCAAACATCATGCAAAAAAAGGATTTCATGTCATATACCACAACCGTTGCAAGCACACTGACTCGTAGGTATTTATTACAAATCTACGCGCAACTCAATTTTACGTCTTTAATTCATGTTATTTCGCGTATGTGTCATTTTGCGTATGTGTCATTTTGTGAATGTGTCATTTCGCGTATGTGTCATTTTGCGTATGTCATTTCGCGTATGTGTCATTTTGCGTATGTCATTTCGCGTATGTGTCATTTTGTGAATGTGTCATTTCGCGTATGTGTCATTTTGCGTATGTCATTTCGCGTATGTGTCATTTTGCGTATGTGCCATTTTGCGTATGTGTCATTTAGCGTAATCAAAATGTGTCATTATGCGTAAAATTTACTTGATCGTAGGTGTTTTATGAGAAAATCACGTTATTTCCCTCATTCCTAAATTAAAAAAAATTAAAAGAAAATCCTCTACGATCTACCAACGAGGCTCTACTGGTGAATCGAAAGATTGGTCAAAGTTGGTAGGTAGGTACAATTTATTCGTATTTGGCTTGTGATTTTTGTCTTGCATGTCCCTCAATTTCCTAGTGAGACGCATCACCAGCTGTCTCTGAGAAACTGCTGAACGTCTGTAAGCTAAGCTTTATCAGATTTTAACTTAAAAACTAGGTAAAAACAAGTTAATTTTCATATTCGTAATTAAGTTGAAGGATTCTGCTCGTTATTCTAAATAAACGTGGAATATTAATGCAAGTGTGAAGGCTAAACGAATGTACGAAGTTATCCTTGAGCCCTTCATAGGGTGAATGGTTGACTAGTTAGACTTAGACCATACATAGATTAACAGTATACTTACAGGAAATAGGTACCTACTATACAGAGTCTATTTCACAAGTTCCGGTAAAGCTTGAATTAATTAAATCGAACAAGTTAGTGCCTAACTTAGAATACGAAACAGACAAGTCTTTAAAATTTGATAAATATTTAATAGATGCAAAGATAACAAGAGGAAATAGGTTTTGGATAAATATTTAAATAGCTCTTTTTTAAATTGTTAAGGGTTTTCAACAATGGATTTTAGATAGTTAAATTATTTTTTTATAAACTTAAATAATATAAACTTAAATAAAATTAAACTAATATAAACTTTTAATTATAAATAAATTAAACTTATGTAAACGCGCCTTAAATTTTCCATCTATTATAGAAAAACTGCACATGCGTTAATTAAAACTTAATAAGGCATCAGCTTTATGATTTAAATAAATTAAAATAATTATTTTCATATTATTTACAAGAAAATGGTATTTGGCGTTTTTCCTTCCGTGTGAATTTTGTATCAAAGATTAAATCATTTGTATCTGACAGAAAATTCCAATGAAATACTAATTTATGTATTCTAGTTCTGAAACTACCGAACGAACAATAATAAGTAAAATAATATAGTTTCAAAATTATGTAACTTGGTAAACAAATATGTTGATTTTGTGTATGCAAGGATTGTGTACGAAATGTATTGACCTTCATCTATAGCAATTACAGGAGTGTAATGGAAATATTTGCTGCTCAGCAGATTGGAAAGTATGTCATTGTCAACACAGTGTCGACATACAGGGCAAGTATGTCAAGATGTTATCAACCAGTTCAAAATTAAACTTATTACCAGAAAACACAATTAGCTTATGAAAATAAGGCAAGCCGGCGAGGCTAGCATGCCGGAGGATATTGCGCTAATCGCAAAGATAGACAGTGTACGATACATATCGCACATTTCCCGCATCAGCAGTTACGGCAATAAACATTATTTTATTTATTTAGCATAAGTAAACAGAATACTTAACCTAAATTAAGTCAGTTCGCTACATGTCGTTCTCCTAGCTAGATCATGTCATTTTAACTCCCGATTGCTCTCTCTCTTGATTCGCAATGATTTAAAATTTGGGCTCTCAGTTCAGATCCACACCTATAATTTCCTTGGTTCAAATAAAAATACAGCTAGCAGTTCAATCAGTGTTTCTATCATCATCATCATCATCAATTAAAGGTGTGTGTACAGAATCATACGATAGCATCACTAAAGTAACGAATTCTTTTGGTTCTTATAGCTATTCCTATCTAATCGTTACATTTACTTGTCGTCATAGTTACAACTACTGCATTGCTGTAAAAGTGTAAATTTAGTATTAAAGAAATGCATAGCACTAATTAACTTTTGCGATGTCAAAAAGGTCGGCAATGGCGATATTTTTGTTGACGTGAATCTTAATAAATCACGCTGAAAAGCATGTAATTACCTTTTGGAAAAGGGCTAAAATGCCTTTTATTTATTTTAACTTCATTTATTAATAATTTGTAATGTGCAAATGTAGTATTCATTATGCACCTTAATATTTAAAACTTTGTCACAGACGCATATTGCGTCTGTTTTTTTTATCGATGTAAATCGTAATTTTCGTCGAGTTACCACAATGCTGTGTAAACTTGTAGAACCACCTGCCGCCGTGATGGCGTCAGGTGAAATTTGGTAAAGGCGTTTGGCGGTTATAAAGGTCAGGTTTCTTTTAAATACCTACTTTAATTTTATTTCGTCAAGGTGCTATATTCATACTTCTATATTCACATATATCCATATATACGTATATTCATAAATTCTTAGTAAAATGCTGTTTTAATGTAATTTAGTTTAGTTTAATTTATTTCATATATATATTTAATTTTGTAGTCCGTTCGACAACTTATGTTTTGTAACGTTTCACTAAAATTTAATTTACCTATTGTTATTGAAAGCAAGGGAGTTCAAATAAAACCACAGTTTTGTTACATGTGTATTTTTATTTTGTAGCCACCTCCCTGCAGATTAAAAGCCAATCTCTACCGCAGACCTATCCGAGGTTACATTCTTTATTTGGCGGAGCATTCTCTGTCTGGCGCCCGAGCTATTTTATCTACATGAACATTCTCATAGAAAACATTACAATGGCATTACAATGACATAAAATACGTGAATTACAAAAAAAATACTAAGTAGATAGGTAATAAAATAATAAAAAAAAATGAGCATAAAAATGTTACCACACCATTGTTGATTGTTTGTGGGCACCCTGTGAATGGAGAAGCTTGATTCTGCCCCCCTAGCATGACCATTGAAACGCGATATGATATTGCAATTTATCACGTTTAACTGTCAAAAGACAATGGATTATACGACGCGATATATAACGTGATTCGATGGTCAGGCCCCCGTACCATGACCACCGAAACACAATTATATATCGCGTGATATAGCGCGTTATATCGACACTTAACTGTCAAAATCTATTGTCTTTTGACAGTTAAACGTGACAAATCGCTATAAATAATATCGTGTTTCGGCAGTCGGATGGCAAAACCTGGCTAATAGGATCGTCGAATTTACCAAATTATATTAATGTACCTGTGTCTATTCCAGGGAGTTCAAAAGTATTCTCGGTATGGATATGAAGGAAAAGGCAGAACAATCTGGAATAATTTAATGTTTTTATATACTTAGTCCCCTCAACTCCCCTGCAAGCTCAATTCAGTTCTTACAACGCGAATCCATGTTTTCAATACCCTGCAAAAATAACTTTCCATATCTGAAAAATATATATATAGATATTCATCGTCGGAAAATCACTTTCCACGAAGCTCTTTTTTCAGCTTCGGGAACAAAAATCGTCACTATAGATAGGTGCCAGCTGGGCTTTAAGGTGGTTGATTGATCGCTTTGAAACCACACTCCTGAGTAGCGGCCTTGGCGACACGCGCCGAGTGAATCGAGCACCGTGGTGCTCGATTTGGTCAACATTTTCGCGTCAGACATTTTATTGCACTCGAAGCAAGATTGTGAAAAAACGAATGATGGTTAACCGACGAAGTTTTCTAATTGTCACCTTGAGTATCGTAAGAGAACCATAGACAAAATTACTCTCATTACTAACCAGAAAAATCCGATACCGAGAATACTTTAAACTCTATTGTTGCATCGAGAAGTTCTGTTACCAGAGGCTTACGTATACTAAATTCGATTTCCTTAATTTCCAGGGCATTCCAGAGCTGGACGTGCCTGGCCTAGAGCCGCTAAGCCTGGGCCAGATCGCTCTGGCCCGCGGGCCGCAGGGCGCCAAACTGACGGCCGTCGTCAATGACGTCAAGGTGCGGGGGCCTAGCAACTTCATCATCGAGGAGCTCACGTAAGTTATTATGACATTATTATTACACATATATTACCTATGTATATTAAATTCACAATATCATAGAAATTCAGTTCCATATTTTAGAGTATAGTGCTATCCGGAATCTGTGAAACAGGGGCCTTAGGCTCATAACCTTTTGCCATGATACTGGAATCAGGCAATCTGTTTGAGCTTATTGTAAAATCAACGGAAAAAAATGTTAATGTTGTTTAAGTTTTCAAATTGCCACAAGTTAGCTGGAATGGTATTAGCATGTTTCTCATTATCATGTGCAACGGAAACAACATTAAATTGCACATTGATCGTTAAGATTTAAGTGTAAGTATTACCAAAATATATATTTTTTTAATCATAGGAATCTATCCCACATAGTAATCGTTTGAGCCTTCGAAGGTTCGAGCACAAAATATTTATTAAACTAGTAGTAGTGTAACATACTTAAGGCGAGGCCAGTTCATGATCTGATGAAGACTGATTTTTGAACTTCCAATGTGAAGAACAGTTGATGTAGAATTCTAATTCACAAAAATTACTGTAGACTAAAAAAGAAACTAAGAAACACAATAACCGAACAGAATATTGAAAAATGGCATTATCCTGAATTCCTGAATAACACCATGAAAACTTATAAAAATAAATTTCTAATCATCAGATTTCGTTATTTTAAACGACAGTGATATAATTTTTTATGCAAAAAAAGGATAGCTTTTTTATCAATCTAACACAACAACGGAGTATATTTTTAATAAATGATCCAGTATTTCAGCCCGTCGATTAGAATAGAATAGAATAGAATAGAATGATTTATTAGCATCACAACCATAACACACATGCACATAGACAAAAATTAAAAAATAAAATAAAAAGATAATTTCAACAATTAAAACTGCATATTGGCAACTAAATAATACTCCTTAATTTGTGTGTCACAGCGATGCAATTAGGTTAAAGCTCAGCGTATATCATTGCCCCGATGATGAGGCAAAACACTGGTTTTCAGCTGTCACCTGTAGTCACAAGGACGCATTGACAAAATCGGCCGTGCCGTGATAAAAATAAAGTATTAAAAACGAAAAACAATATTTTTACAAAAAATAAAAATCAAAAAAACAAAAACGTGGAAATCGATGTCTTATCGTATCATAAAATATAAAAGAATAAAATTAATTGCATTGAAATGAAGTGAAGTGAAGTGAAGTGAGGTTCGAAGTGAGAGGCGAGTTTGTTACAGAATCGACAGGCAGAAATCAATAAAAATGTACTAAACTTCGTCAAATTTCTGGCGCAGCGTCAATTAAAGCTATGCAATATTCAACCTTATTCTTAAGACATAGTGAAAAAGTAAATTTCGTGAACTGCCTCGCCTTAAACACTTCGTTTGTTTAGTAAAACCACTTTGTTTATTTAGTAGCCTTGTGTTCTTGGTGTATAATTATACTAGATCTCGACCTTCCTGGGATGTTGTCTTGAATCATAAATGAAGAGCCTTCTGTACTTTTGTCTACGTGATGGCACTCTAAAACTAAATGATTTTTATGTTAATAGAATTCTTTACTCGTTAGGAGTGACCGATATGGTTAGTAATGCGGTTGTTGCAATATTACACATAATTTGTACCCACTGACCTTAACAATACTAAAACTGTCAGTGTACTAATAAGACAAGTGTGGGTAACGAGCTTAGCTAGAATCACTGAACCACTGTGATGACACATATCTCTAATCTTGAGTTAAACTATGATATTAATCAAAACAATACCTACATTTTTCCAAATATTTTCAATTCTCATCCCTTCCACCACCACACCTTTTTTTTTGTATGCCGTAGAAAAACGCATTTATGCGCTTCCCTTCCCGCTGGTGATCGGGAAGAGGGTATGTGGGACTCGCCAGGAGGGGGCCGGCCCCCTCCACGACTGCCTCCCGTGATCCCACCCAACCAGATGGTTCGATGGGATTTCGGGAGGAGGGAATACCCACTAAAAAACTACGGCACTTGCCCACTCGCCACCGGTTGGTCATACGGGGGGCCATGGGTGGTAATCACCCCACTTGACCCGGTTCTACCACCACACCTCATTCCAAGATGCAAGATGCCTGCACCCTATTATTCTAACAGTTGTGCTGTCGTCATTTCCAGGTCTGACCTGGACAAGAATCGCTTCGACTTCAAACTGCTGTTGCCGAAGCTGGAGTTCAACGGGAAGTACAAGATGGACATCCAGGTGCTTTTACTGAGGTTGCAGGGACGCGGGAACATCACCGGTACCTTTAGTAAGTTTCCGACGTTACATCATCATCATCATATCACCCGCACCACATCCACTGCTGGGTATAGGCCTCCCGCAAGGATCTCCACAACGATCGGTCCTGCGCTGCCCGCATCCAGCAGCTTCCCGCGACCTTAGACGTTACAGTTAGGTACTATTTCGGTACGTACTTACGTTACATTTATACCGCCTCTGTGGTCTAGTGGTTCGCCCACCCGTGTAAGACGCAGAGGTTCCAGGTTCGATTCCCAAGGGGGGTACATTTGTAATCGTTTTGGTTGGTGGTAGGGCTTATTTCAAGTCCGCCTTGCTAGCTACATTATCTTACTTAAGTCTGACGCCATAACAACAATTTAGAAATTGTTGTGTTCTCGCAGTTAGAGGTAAGATAGCCAGCTATAGCTAAGTGATAAGGATTCCGGGTGTAGTGCGCTTCCACCTTCGGACTTATCGTCCCGAGATGAAGGCCAAGCACCATCCCGTTGTGCATAAAAAACATACTTACTTCTGTGTACAATTAATGTAGATATAAAAACCATAATATCCAAGTATTTAAATAAGAAAGCTCACATTTGGCAAACATTAAAACAGCTCCAATACGATCTTCCACGGTCAAGATTATGATTCTGCTCTTTGATAAATACTGTTCTTTATGGACGAAAATTTTCTCCAAATCTAAAGAAAAACCTCTTTCATCGTTGCATTTATGTATAGTTGATAAAGTGTTTTCCGATCATCGTTTGTCACCAACAAGTCAGTGGTTCTTGTCTATAACTCTGTAAAGACATTCAATAGAACACTATTGAGATCGAATTTTGGTGTGCCCCTTTTATAGCCTTCGACCTTCCATTGACTTAAAAAACAAAGCACGTACTATTTAGGTATGTGCGTAGAATTCGTGTTTTGTTTTATGTTTGCACACAACACGCAGTTACGTATACAGTCACGTGTTGGTAGCGGCTCCAATAATTGTAACATCCAGCGAAGCGCGGTTCGATGGCATCAGAGTTTCGTTATTGCGGTCAAAAACGTTAATACTAAAGAAGTTTCGATACCGGGCCCTTTAATACGATATTCTATAATAGATTTTGATCGTATTGTCGATGAGATGACTGAGGATTTTGGTTGACTCTCTTGCATCATGGAGCATAAGGAGCATGATGCTTTATAAGTTATCCCACAAATACAAATAGGTAGGTAAGACTTACATCATTACGAAAAATGATTTTTTACTGACAACTTATTAAACAATTGAGCAGTGCGTGTAACAAGTTACACATCAGGAATTATTAATTTTGAAGATTTAATCTTAAAAATTCAACACAAAATACCTATCAGGTACCTAGCTACACTATTTTGATCATGATCGAAGTATACAAATCTCTTTGTATCATAGTATTAAACTTTATAGCCTTGCCTTTAGGGATATGAAAGACTTCTGGATGTTTTTGTAATCACGCGTCAGCTGGATGGCACCACGCTGTCGACATTGCGGTCAAGTCGCGTGGGTACCAATACTAGTTCAGTTAGAACCTGCGCCTGCGCTTATGTAACAGTAGTGGAGTGCTAGTTACATGCACCTGCAAGGGACTTTGGTGATTCAAACAGTTTTCATAGTAGCTAAACATAAACACGTTAAAAATATGTTGATTAAGTACAACTGATTGTTATAAAATATCATATTAAAGGTCACACAACTATCAAAGTCATACTTACATTGTAAAATTCCAAATTTTATACAGAAAGCAGTTATTATGGATTGCAAATGCAGTATGCAATATCTATATTATATTGGTCATGCAAAACATTTCTGAAAATCAAATCCTAAGGCTTCCCACTCACGAGCGATTAATCGTCGAGCTATTTTTGTCTCCGAGCATAGAACGCCCACGAGCTAGAAAAAGTCGCTCGAAAAATCGCTTACAAAAGTATGGCTAATAATATCGCTATGATTATCGCAGCTACAAAAAGTAGTCCGTGTGATATGTGTCAATCATGCATTGCATGCTTTGAAATGTTGTTTGAAACTATATTTTTAATGTCAAATTCCAGAGGACTACGCGTGCAACGTCACCATGAAGGGTCACAAAGAGATGCGTGGAGACGAAGAGTATCTGCAGTTTGACCCGTTCAAGGTGCGGCTGCGCGTGGGCCAGTCCTCCATCTACCTCACCAACCTGTTCGACGGCGACCCAGTGCTGGGCCCCGCCACCAACCGCGTCATCAACGAGAACTCGCAAGTCTTCTTACAAGAAATAAGTCCGGTCCTAGAACGCTCCCTTGGGGAACTCTTCAGAGAAATGGCGAATAAGATCACCTCAAAATTCACATACAAAGAACTGTTTCCCTGATCGTGTGTCTTTTGTGATGACGGACTTTTTGTACTTAAAATATTTATTGTTAAGTCGCTTGTGACCTATCGAATATAAGACGACGGTTATCCAGCTCTCAGGATGCTTATCGACATTTTGTAAATATTTTTTTAAGAAAGTAATATTAAAATAAGATATTAAACTACTGAAATGACAATTAGGAAATTGAGAGAGCTATCATTAACTATTTATGACAAATGTATTAATGCTGTAGTTTAGAAATGTCATTACCCAAAAAGACTGTATAAAGTAGCGTCATCAAAGTGTTAGTAAATATTTTCAGGGCTTGTTTCATGAATTTATTCCTGTGCCTGTATTATTAGTATGCACAGTTACATTTACCATTCTCGATATCGACTGTAGTAAGCAACTTTGTATGCAATTTGGCACAGCGCCTCTGGCGGAACCTACACTAAACTAAAAGTTGCTATACAAATAAATATCAATGGGGATAAGGCAACTGTCAAAATTGCGCTAAGTAGGTACGCTAGTTCCACGAGAACATCAAAACAAAGGACTTTTACTTTAAAAATAGTTTTATAGCTTTAAAAACGATCAAACTCATGTAATAGGCTGTAAAAATGTTGGCACTTAAAAAAATCAAAAAAAAATGGAAAATTAATAAATTCTGTAAGAATAAAAACGTCTGAATTTGGCTTTTAATTCCGGAACTTGCATTGTAGAATCGTCTTTTATATTCATTTTGGGTCAATGGGTTTTTTTCGGTAAAAAATACCACAAAATAAATACCAATTTTCCTATAGATATGTTCTGAACCTGTCTTAGGTACAGTCAGCAACAAAAGTTATTTAACACTTTAGAACTTTGTCATAGTAACTTTTTTGACTAATGTTTCAAAACGTGAGACACCTGTAAACAAAAGTTGCTATGACAAAGTACCAAAGCGTTAAGCGACTTTCATTGCTGACTGTACAAGCGTACGCAGCGCCATCTACAATTCTTTGCGTTGCCATCCCCATTACCATCCATTACAGTCGCTATAATATATCGAGTAAGTAAGCATAAACTCATATCATAATACACCTACTGAATAAAAATGTTTAGTAAACATCAATGTGGGTCGAATTCAATAAAATGTGATATATTTTTTATTAGTTCGGTATTACAGAATGGTGGCGCTTGTACAATTAAGAGTAATAATTTTGTAAAATGGCGCTGGTTAGATTAAATACACTACCCAAGGTACACGATAATTAAGTTAATAGATATTTTTTTTTTCATTAAATAAAAGAGTTTCCGAGAGAGGAGGAAGTTACAAATTAAAACTAACCGAATATACATTATACATTGTTTTATTCAGCAAACGACCAATTTAAGTGCTCGGGGTACATTTGTTTATTCTTAAAATAAGTTAGATTTTGTATTGTAAATTAATCATAGCGTAAAACAAGGAAATTGTAAATATTAACATTAAATAATTCGAAATTACCAAATTCAATGTTGCATGTCAAATGTATGCGATATTTGTAACCCTTGCGTTTCCTTCCACTGAATTGAATGTTAAGGCGCGGTGGTAGTGAAACTAGCGCCGCCACTACATTCATTTTTATTACTCGTAAACCAAGTCAATATTTAAAAAAAACCCAAGTAACAATCTCTTAAATTGTCTCTAATATTTTTTGAATAACTCTTCAACAGTTAACATTCATTCTGTAAGTTTTAAAATCCATAATTGCCAAAAGTGACTTTGAGCTAAAATGGATTTTAAAACTTACAGAAAGAATAAAAACTGTTGAAGAGTTATTAAAAAAATATAAGAGACAATTTAAGAAATAATTACATGAGCTTTTTTAAATATTGACTTGGTTTACGAGTAATAAAAATAAATGTAGTGGCGGCGCTTGTTTCACTACCAACAGCGCCTTAAGCGACTTGTAAGCTACAAAGCAATAATTAACTAGCTGCGAAATTTAACTCTGTAATAAGTTTCGAAACAATGTTTAAAACATTGTCAGTTGACTAGTGGAAACGCAAGGTTATAAATCTTCGTCTAAAAATAAGATGTCTTGAATTTAAAATGGCTTTTAAGCTCGTTCTCCAGCTTTTCAATTTTAAATATTTGAAAAAGCTTTTTCTATATTTATGTAAAACATATCATTAGCTTTATATAAGTAATAACACAATGAGTTTCTAACATTTTATTCTACTCCAAAATTAATTGGCAAAATTTTCTGTGCCTTTAATGATAATTTTGAACAGTTATACTCATTACCATAAAATAAAAATGACGTTATTTCAAGATTGAGATGTTTGTATTGTGTCTAAAACAGTAGTAATTAAGGTTAACCTACAAATTCATTCATTCACAATGTATTTAACTGTAACACCATAGGTAAGAATATAATGTTTAAATATCCCAGTCTTTTATTTAATTTCTGATAGTGATATCCTATCACTATCGCAAAGTAACTGAAAAGTGTTTTTTCCTGACAACTGAAAAGAGCTAAGAGCCCTTTAAACCTTAAAGTGGTGCCCTCATCTTATTTAAATTTATTACTCGCTGAGTACATAATGTATCGAAAATTATACACATACATAGGTATAATTGAAACAATAACCTCAGTAAAATATAGCTTCTGTAGTAGTAGTAGTAAGCAAAAGAGCAAAAAGTGCCCATTTTGAAAAAAGAAATATAATGTAGCTTACTTCCGCAAACAAAATATGCAAGATACCGCCCGCCCGCCCGCAGGATCCTCAGGAGTTAGATCGTGCATAAACCAACACCGAATGGGTGGTTTACGCACGATCTAACTCCTGAGGATGCTCCGGGTTGGGGCGAAACACGTGTAGAGTAGCCTAATTGGTGAAGGTGCAAGGTACACACCTTGCACCTTCTGCTGTCTTGCTAAATGCAGGTATTGTGCACTTATATTTTGTGGTGTGCATGTGCATATTTTTGCGGGCGGGCGGGCGGTGCATCTTGCATATTTTGTTTGCGGAAGTAAGCTACATATATTTCTTTTTTCAAAATGGTTTGGGACTTCCGCCAAGTGACGCCTGATTCAATCAAATACAAAAAGTGCCCACTTTAGGAACTTTTGCCGACTACTAATTAATAAGACATTTAAATAAACTTTATATAAAGAAGCGAAGTGAAGGCGGGTTGCTGTATAGTATATTTCAGCACCGGTTTTTTTTTCTCACTCATAGCAGTACCTAACTCAGTAAGTTATTATTACCGTTACTTCGGGATTCAGCACTACAATTCTGGACCCAGTGGTTCCACCTCGTTGCTTGGTTGAATTAAAAAAACTCTGTTCTGTGGTTAGCACTAATATTGGAGTAACGAACGTCTTAAAGCAGTACTTTAATACTAACGACAGTGCAAAAAAAGCAGTTGTAAATTGTCAAGATTGAATAATCAAGTAAGACTCCTGAAAGCAACTTCAGAGCAAAGAAGTTTGACGGTGCCGCGGTGCCGATAATTAAAGGGCTGATTGCGTTTATTTACCGACTTCAAAAAAGAGTATAGTCAGGTGGGTAAGTGAAACATACTTTTCAACACACTTGCTCGTAAAGTGAGCCCTAATACATCGCTTTTAGGGCCATAAACCGAGCTATAACAAACGCGTTCAATAATATATAAAACACTAGTACGTAATAGAATTAACCCTACAAAGTTAAATTAGTACCTTACTGCAAGTTCTAGGCGAGTAAACAGAGCATTCCCAATTTAGCCGGGTAATGCAGTTATTTTTTTAGTAACAAGAAAGAGGTTTTATGCTGTTGAGAATTCATATAGATTTTTGGAATAAATAAATGTGTAAGTCCATAACTAAGTCAAACAAATGTTTATTATTATTAAATTATTAATAATTCACAATATTTTGTTATAAAATATTAAAATATTTGCATTTTATCACTTCAAATTATAATTTTGAAGTAGGCTGTATGCTCCTCACCCCTTTGTTCGAAATATATTCTTGCGTTGGGCGTGTGAAAAAAACAAAAAAAAACCTGCGCGCCTTTTCCCATAATTGTCATATTTTGTTTTTGTCGTATTTGTTGCTGTGTGGTAAATTACTTTGTTTTTTCCTCGCAAATGTGTTGAAAAACGTCGTATGAAACTCGTGAGCTTTTGCTTATTGCACACTCGGCTGAGTTACGCCCTCGTCTACGGCTCGGGCTGCAACCCACAGCCTTGTGCGCAATGAGTAACCTAAGCTAACTTGTCTCATAATGTACTATTATTTTTATTTTTATTTAACAAGGTTTAGTAAAGCTGTAAAACTCGCAATTAAAGTAGCTGTGTAGGCAATGTACTCCTCATTAAATCAGCCTTTAACGGTATGAATATAAATATCTAAAGACTTGCATTAAGCAACAAAATCACGAAAAGAATATAAAGGCTAAGAAGTGTTTCACTTACCCCTGACAAGGGGGAAGTGAAACAGTGGCCAAAATAGCTTTAAATATTGAGTCAATTTAATTAAAAACAGGACAAAAGGATCATTTTAAACAAGGTATTTGACAAAAAAAACCCCATTAATTAAATTAGTGCATCGTAAAAGAAATCAGTACAAAAAATTTTTTCTGCCATCTATATGTATTTATTGAGATGCTTTGAATGTTGTTGACATCATGGCGGCGGCCGCGGAAAACGTCCTATCAAGAATCTTATATTAATATTCTATTACACTATAAGATTCTTGCGCCCTATACAAAATGTGCAAAAAGTGTCAGAATAGTGACGTCGCATTTCTCATTGCGCGGCCCATAATATGACCCATATCCCATAAATTATGTATGGTGCAAAAGGATTATCAAAGCAAAAAATATTTTTACAATTAATGTTTCTTACAAAAGTATGGCTAATAATATCGCTATGATTACCTCAGCTACTCGTACAAAAAGTAGTCCGTGTGACAAGTGTCAACCATGCATTGCATGCTTTGAAATGTTGTTTGAAACTATATTTTTAATGTCAAATTCCAGAGGACTACGCGTGCAACGTCACCATGAAGGGTCACAAAGAGATGCGTGGAGACGAAGAGTATCTGCAGTTTGACCCGTTCAAGGTGCGGCTGCGCGTGGGCCAGTCCTCCATCTACCTCACCAACCTGTTCGACGGCGACCCAGTGCTGGGCCCCGCCACCAACCGCGTCATCAACGAGAACTCGCAAGTCTTCTTACAAGAAATAAGTCCGGTCCTAGAACGCTCCCTTGGGGAACTCTTCAGAGAAATGGCGAATAAGATCGCCTCAAAATTCACATACAAAGAACTGTTTCCCTGATTGTGTGTCTTTTGTGATGACGGACTTTTCGGACTTTTCGTACTTAAAATATTTATTGTTAAGTCGCTTGCGACCTATCGAACATAAGACGACGGTTACTCAGCTCTCAGGATGCTTATTGACATTTTGTAAATATTTTTTTAAGAAAGTTATATTAAAATAAGATATTAAACTACTGAAATGACAATTAGGAAATTGAGAGAGCTATCATTAACTATTTATGACAAATGAATTATGCTGTAGTTTAGAAATGTCATTACCCAAAAAGACTGTATAAAGTAGCGTCATCAAAGTGTTAGTAAATATTTTCAGGGCTTATTTCATAAATAAATTCCTGTGCCTGTATTATTAGTATGCACAGTTACATTTACCATTCTCGATATCGACTGTAGTAAGCAACTTTGTATGCAATTTGGCACAGCGCCTCTGGCGGTAACTACACTAAACTAAAAGTTGCTATACAAATAAATATCAATGGGGATAAGGCAACTGTCAAAATGGCGCTAAGTAGGTACGCTAGTTCCACGAGAACATCAAAACAAAGGACTTTTACTTTAAAAATAGTTTTATAGCTTTAAAAACGATCAAACTCGTGTAATAGGCTGTAAAAATGTTGGCACTTAAAAAATCCAAAAAAAATGGAAAATTAATAAATTCTGTAAGAATAAAAACGTCTGAATTTGGCTTTTAATTCCGGAACTTGCATTGTAGAATCGTCTTTTATATTCATTTCGGGTCAATGGGTTTTTTCGGTAAAAATACCACAAAATAAATACCAATTTTCCTATAGATATGTTCTGAACCTGTCTTAGGTACAGTCAGCAACGAAAGTTATTTAACACTTTAGAACTTTGTCATAGTAACTTTTTTGATTAATGTTTCAAAACGTGAGACACCAATTACGTACATTGACACTATGAGGATCGCTGACGCCGCCCTTGCAAGTAGGCTATACCTAAATGTTGCAATATGAAGTAAATGCTGATTCTGCGGAACGTGCCCGCTGCTGCCGCGTGACCAGCGCCGAGGCCATGCACCGGAGCGTCATCGCCCGCACTTCGTATCCAACATCGATCGGGTCAATTTCGTTTTAATTAGATATAATTTTATAACTGTAATTTCTTTTAATAAATTGTTTAAATTTAATTTCGGTTTTTTTTAAGTCCTACGGCTGCTGCCTTCGTAATTGGCGCAGTCGGTAGGATTTTCGCGGTCGGTTTCGCGCTTCATCCAGGAAGATTTCCGTTATCGCACGAGCCGCCCGAGTGGCTATCAAGTCGCGCTTCGAAAATCCGAACCCGAAGGAGCAGCCAGCAGGTCCAGTATCCAGACATCGATACGCCAGAGAGCCGAAATGTTTATGTGAGTACACTTGAATCGTTCTCGTGTTGCCTCCTGTCATATTCCTAAGTCCTTTTAATTTTATTCACGATTTTTCACCCTAGAAAAATTAAATCCAGCGTTTCTGCTTCACATCAGCAGTCTCGCAGGAGAGAATTAGTAGATAGATCTAGGCCCAAGTTAGATAGTATTCCAGAAAAGATGGAAAGGAACCCGGACGTTATCCATAAGGCTTTACGCCTCGTTCCCGATTTCGATGGAAACGCGAACGTTTTAACTAGGTTTATAAGAATTTGTGATCAGTTGTGTAGCGAATTTCTGAGTGATGATCCAGCTAATCAACTAAATAATTTATATTTAATAAATGGAATCCTTAATAAAATTACCGGCCCTGCCGCCACTATTATAAATTCAAATGGTATTCCTGAAAATTGGATTGGCATTAGAAATACTTTAGTTAATAATTTCGCGGATCAAAGAGACGAAACCGCTTTATATAATGACCTTTCTTTAGCTAGGCAAGGTAATAGTAGTCCCCAGGAATTTTATGACCAATGTCAAACGCTGTTTAGCACGATAATGACCTACGTCACTCTCCATGAGACGATAGGAACCACTATCGAAGCCAAACGAACGTTGTATAAGAAATTGTCTATGCAAGCATTTGTACGAGGTCTAAAGGAACCACTTGGATCCCGTATAAGATGCATGAGGCCCGAGACTATAGAGAAAGCTCTGGAGTACGTGCAGGAAGAATTAAATATTCTTTACCAACAGCAACGTACTGATAACTTACCAAGACCACAAGTGGGATTACGCCCACAACCTGCCGTGCCTATAGGTTTCTCACCTAAACCTTTTAATTTTAATGTGCCTATGAATAGTTTAGCGAATCAGCCGATGCAGCGGTTTACGCCGCCGCCCCCAGCGAGTCGCTACCTTGTGCAGCCGCAATCGCAACCTTTTAGATTTAATACGGCTAATAATAATAATTTCCAGCAGCGAATGCCATCTCGCACACAGCAGATGTTCAGCGCACCACCACCACGTTATAATCCCCAGAGTAATAACTTTAGATTGCCACCTAGGAATCAACCCCAATCTTCGAGCCCTCGACCTATGAGCGGAGTACAGCATTTCACCCCGAAAGCTTTACCCCCTACTTTGTCAGGACACGATTGGCGTAGATTCGGGAACCCGCCACCGAATAACTATTTTAAATCGCGTGAAATAAATTTAAATGAGTTTAACTACGACGATACATATTATCATGACAATTATTACGACGCAGACTATTACAATGACGTAAGTGACAATAATTACTATGACGCGACGTATGACTATGACGACAGAGTTCAGTTTTACGAGCCCACCACGAACGCAGAGTCAAATGACCAGCCGCAAGCGTCATATTCTAATACCGAGCCGGATTTTCAGAAACCTGGCCCGTCAGACAAATTAAGTTAGAGCTCAATTTGCAAACGCAAAGACAGTTGCCCTACATTCAGATAGCGAATCCACCTTTAAAGCTATTAATAGACACGGGCGCTAATCAGTCGTTTATTAGCCCAGAATGTGTAGATAAATATTTCTTTGATTTTTCTCTAAATTATGATCCATTCGAGGTCACTAATGTTCATGGGACTAGTCGTAATAAATATTCTATCACACTCCCGTGTTTTTTGGAATTTAACAATCAAGATCTTATGAAATTATTCGTATACCGATTTCATGATTATTTCGACGGCCTTATAGGTTTAGATTTACTTACGAAATGGGAAGCGAAAATAGACTTAAAACATCAGACGTTAACTACCCAATACGCGGTCAACCCTATTAAATTATATAACTCTTGTAACGTAAATCTTTACGAGGATATAATACCTGCCCACTCGTCTAAAATGGTTCGTATCCCAATTGACGCCCCGGATGGCGATGTGTTAGTAGAAGAGCAAGTTATCTGTAACTGTTTTATTCAGGAATGCGTTACATCTGTTAAAAATAGCCGCGGAATATTAGAGATTTACAACTTGACTGATAACGACGTAATATTTTCATTAGACAGACCGGCGCAAGCGGAGGTATTGAATATCGAGTGCACGAGCACCGAGCCGCCGATGGCTACGTCACGCGCACGCGACGTTTTATCGCGCCTTAGGACGGATCATATGAACGCTGAGGAAAAGGCTAATATAGAAGCTTTATGCTCGCGTTACGCCGACGTATTTTATCTAGAAGGCGAACAGTTAACTTTCACGAATAAAATTAAGCATCGTATTAATACTACTGACGAAGTTCCAATTTATACGAAAAGCTATCGCTATCCTTTTATACACCGTAATGAAGTTCGCGATCAAATAGCCAAGATGTTAGAGCAAGGTATAATTAGACCTTCTACCTCTGCATGGAGCTCACCCATATGGGTCGTGCCCAAGAAAACTGACGCATCGGGAAAGCAAAAGTGGCGTATAGTGGTTGACTTTCGTAAATTGAACGAAAAGACCATCGACGACAAGTACCCTATTCCTAACATAACTGACATCCTTGATAAGTTAGGTAAATGTATGTATTTTACGACTTTAGACCTGGCATCAGGTTTTCATCAGGTTGAGATGAATGAGGCCGATATCCCAAAAACTGCGTTTAACGTAGAACACGGTCACTACGAATTCTTGAGAATGCCGATGGGTCTGAAAAACAGTCCATCTACATTCCAGAGAGTAATGGACGAGGTCCTTAGAGGTCTCCAGAACGAAATTTGCATAGTATATTTAGATGATATAGTAGTCCTTGGAACATCCTTACAGGAAGCTATTAATAACTTAGAAAAAGTATTACAAAGATTACGAGAGTCCAATTTTAAAATCCAAATGGATAAATCGGAATTTCTCAAGTTAGAAACTAACTATTTAGGACACATCATAACAAGGGAAGGTATAAAACCTAACCCGGATAAAATTTCTGCTATAGAGAAATATCCAATCCCGGAAACTACTAAACAGATTAAGCAATTTTTAGGTTTGATCGGATATTATCGGAAGTTTATTCCCGATTTTGCCCGTATAACCAAACCGATGACCAACTGCTTAAAAAAGGGTAAAAAAATAACTTTAGACTCTGACTATGTAAACGCATTTGAGAAATGTAAGACCCTCTTGACAAATGACCCTATCCTACAGTATCCCGACTTTAACCGTGAGTTTTTACTGACGACAGACGCATCCAATGTTGCCATAGGAGCCATACTATCTCAGGGACCCATAGGATCAGATAAGCCTGTTTCTTTCGCGTCTAGAACACTCAATGATAGCGAAGTTAATTACAGCACGATAGAGAAGGAACTCTTGGCCATAGTTTGGGCTACCAAGTACTTCAGGCCATATTTATTCGGTCGCAAATTTAAAATCCTTACAGACCATAAACCATTGCAATGGATGATGAGTCTGAAAGAACCTAATTCAAGACTAACTAGATGGAGACTTAAATTAAGCGAGTATGATTTTACCGTAATATATAAAAAAGGCAAAAATAACACCAACGCCGATGCCCTCTCTAGAATTGAATTACATAACGAAGAAATTAGTTCAGTAGTCGCGAATTGTTCAGAAAAGCCACCATCTTTATTATCTAACTCGGAAACGGAAACCGTGCACACCAGTCACGAGAACCCTATTTTAGAAGTTCCGATAACTGACGAGCCACTAAATAAATTCCATCGACAGTTGCACATCACTATTGTCCCAGACGTAAAACGTAGGGCCGTGATAACGAAACCATTCGACACGCATACTCGTATTGCAATACAAGTAAGCGAGTGCAACTTAGAAAATGACGTAGTAACTGCTATCAAAGAGTATGTAAGCCCGAAAGTTAAAACGGCCATGCTTATAAATCCACCCCTTGCTATGTATACTATCATCCCTATTATTCAGGAAAAATTTAAGAGTTCATCTATGAATCTCATATTAGTAAAGTCCGAAATAGAGAACGTTAAGGAATACCTTAGACAGCAAGAAATAATTCGTAATTACCACGATGGGAAAACTAACCACCGCGGTATTAACGAGTGTTATTTAGCTCTTTCAAAAAAATACTTTTGGCCAAAAATGAAGGAACAAGTAGCAAAATTTATAGGTGAATGTACAATATGTGGTCAGGGAAAATATGATAGAAACCCAGTAAGACAGCAGTTCAATATAGTACCCCCGGCAACAAGACCCTTTGAGACTATACACATGGACTTATTTACTGCCCAAAACGAGAAATACTTAACTTTTATAGATGTCTTCTCTAAATATGGTCAAGCTTACCTATTAAGAGACGGCACCGCAGTTAGTATTTTACAAGGACTATTACAGTTTACTACACACCATGGCATCCCTTACACTATAGTGACTGACAACGGAACCGAGTTCACGAATCAACTATTCGCTGAATTCGTGCGACTTCATAAAATTAACCATCATAGAACTTTAGCTCACGCGCCGAACGATAACGGCAATATCGAGCGATTTCACTCGACTTTACTCGAACACCTTCGCATACTAAAGTTACAACATAAGGACGAACCAGTCGTGAACTTGATGCCTTACGCAATCATTGCTTATAATTCGTCTATACATAGTTTTACTAAATGTAAACCTTTTGACTTGATAACGGGTCACTTTGACCCTAGAGACCCCATAGATATTGACCCCGTTCCACATTTGTTACAACAATACTTACAAAATCATAAAGCTCAAATGAATACAGTTTATGAACTTATTAATAGCACATCCCTAGAAAATCGTACAGCATTAATAGAAAACAGGAATAAGTCTCGAGAACCTGAAATAGAATACACCCCTCAACAACAGATTTTCATAAAAAATCCCATGGCTTCCAGACAAAAAGTCGCACCTAGGTATACCCAGGACACCGTCCTAGCCGACTTACCTATCCACATATATACGTCTAAGAAACGTGGCCCCGTCGCTAAATCTAGACTGAAACGTGTGCCCAAAAATGCTAAATTGTTTCAGGATTCTGATGCTTCTCGTCCAGATGGCAAGCCCACAGGAGATAAGACTTGAGACACTCGACGATGGACCAGGACTTTTACCTTTCAAGTTAGGGCCGACTAAACTTATTATCCATTACCATACTTTCCTACAACGCATCCAACTAAGTGACATTGAAGATAAACTCTCTAGGTTACAGACGCAAATACAGACTTTTAAGACTAGACTTTCTAACGATACTTACCAACTATACGAGTTCCAAATTGACTATCTTAATAGTAAAATAGAAAAAGCCTTTCAACAGCTAGCTAGTTTAGAGCCGAGCCGTGCTAAACGAGGTCTAGTAAATACATTTGGATCTGTAATAAAGAGCATCACCGGTAACTTAGATTACGATGACGCATTAAAGTATGATAACGCGATAAAGACCCTACATAGTAACGAAGAAAAATTAGCATTTGAATTAAATAATCATATTAGTTACAGTAAAGAATGGATGTCCAAGCATTTTGGTATCATCTCTCAGATAGTAGAAAATCAGAGCCTTATAAATAATACGTTACATTTATTATTAGATAAAGATTATCTTCGTAATTCTAGCCTTATAAAATATGCAAAGTTCGCTCAATTACTAACTATAATAAGTGAAAATGTAGTAGACACTTGCAATGAGTTAATTAATATAGAAAATATATTAGCATTCATTCGTGCGTCAAGTACGCATAATGCTATGCTTAAATTAGATATTTTACGTAATATGATAGATAGGTTAAGAAAATTATATAATCCTGAAAATATTTTGGATATAGAATTAAGAGAATTTTATGATATTATAAAACCTGCCTTTTATTACATAGGTAAAGATATAACGTTAGTTTTTAGGGTCCCGATCGTTACAGAAGAAAATTATAATCTCTATAAGTTAGCAGTAGTACCCAATAGGAATAACCAAACCATCATCCCTTCCTATCCCTTCATGGCAACTAGCGAGTCTGCATTCGTGTACATAGAGGCTGAATGCCCGAAGTTAAGTAACGGTTATCTCTGTGAGGAAGGAGTAAATCATCAAATTCGTACCGTACCTGACTGCATCCAGCATCTCATCTCGAAGCAATCTCTTAAGACAACCTGCAAACTATCATCCGTCTCCCTACTCAAGGAAGCGATGGAGAAGCTAGATGACCAACACTATACAATATCCTTACCGCAAGAAACGAAAGTACAGCTATCCTGTGGAAGAGAAGATTACACTCAGCTGCACGGAAGCTACTTAGTCACCATCCCACTAAAATGCATTTTACGCACCCCTGAATTCACCATTACTAACGAAAACGACGAATTAAAAGGCCAGCCGCTCAAGATAATGAATATTCCCGACTTGGACATGCGAGATGTCGACGCTACCCACATCAATCTTCATTCAATCGACCTGAGAAGCCTCCACAGCATCCAAGACAAGATATCGCTCCAGCCTCCAATCAAAATCGACGAACCGGCGATCTCAACACTATATCATACTACGATACCTTTCTACGGCGCACTATTCGGTGCAACTGCACTAACACTCGTAGTAGTGCTACGACGCTACAGACTACGGAGCCTTAAGAAAAATGAAACCATAGAGTCAGCCAACCCAAGCTACCATCACTACGCAAAGCCAGAACCCCCAGAACCAAGAAGCCCTGGAAAATCAGATCGTGACACACCAGCAACATTTGCTCTCAAAATTCTCAAATAGTTGCTGATCTGAGGGGGGAGAAATTACGTACATTGACACTATGAGGATCGCTGACGCCGCCCTTGCAAGTAGGCTATACCTAAATGTTGCAATATGAAGTAAATGCTGATTCTGCGGAACGTGCCCGCTGCTGCCGCGTGACCAGCGCCGAGGCCATGCACCGGAGCGTCATCGCCCGCACTTCGTATCCAACATCGATCGGGTCAATTTCGTTTTAATTAGATATAATTTTATAACTGTAATTTCTTTTAATAAATTGTTTAAATTTAATTTCGGTTTTTTTTAAGTCCTACGGCTGCTGCCTTCGTAATTCACCTGTAAACAAAAGTTGCTATGACAAAGTACCAAAGCGTTAAGCGACTTTCATTGCTGACTGTACAAGCGTACGCAGCGCCATCTACAATTCTTTGCGTTGCCATCCCCATTACCATCCATTACAGTCGCTATAATATATCGAGTAAGTAAGCATAAACTCATATCATAATACACCTACTGTAGCACTACCATGAGTTTACAAAAACCATTCTCGATATCGACAGCGTAAGCAATTTGTATGGGAAATTGAAGCAGAGCCTCTAGCGGATACGCGAAGAACTAAAATCTATAGTAAGAGTGCTCACCATCCACGAGTTTACTATCCTCTCTAACGTGAACTCGATTGTTGGTGTAGTATTCGTGGCGTTATGTTGGTACAAGCGGGTGACGTCACAGTCACATCCCACAAAGTGGATACTTACCTATTCACGGTCAGCCCATAGCCAAAGAAAAACTAATAGCGCTTGCTGTGCACGTATATGTTATTTTATAAAATTATCATTTCATAACGAGCAATTCTTTAGATTGGTAGATATCGGAAAAATAAAAAAAAAACATATTTGGTGGGTTCGATTCTTGGTTAATCTTTGAATGCAGTTCCATTTCTATTTAAAAATAAAATTGTCTTCTTTTAGAAAAAATATAAAATATAATTCTGTTTTACAAAGTTTTAATGGTGATAATACAAGTGACGTACATAGGTACGTGAGGCAGAATGAATGGTGAAAACAAGATACGCGCGAAAAACATAACCTCTCCTTGCAGTCGGGTAACTTTAATACCCGACTGCAAGGAGAGGTTGTTTTATATTTAAACACGACAACATTGTTAGTTGTTTATGTACTTTTACTGCTTTACTAATAAATATTTCTTAGCAATAATCCTATTATCAAATTGACTCCTTACGTCGTTACTTACGTGAAAAATCTCAAAGCGTCATATTCCTGGACATATTTTTTGGTTCTTCTAAGTATTCATTTATTATGGTATATTTGTTAACGTAAAAATAGGTAATTATTTTTAAAAAAATTGTATGCACATTTTCATATTTTAATTTCTTTCAAACTAAAATGTAACTAATTTATTTAGCTTTGGTGACATGAATGGCATGCTTTACTCCATACAATACTTATTTTTTATCTAAAAAGAGTATAACTCTTTATAAACTTTTTGAATCTAATTACGACGTTTGACGTACTATTATGTATTCTGTGGTTTGACAGCTCATGAAAGAGACACGCGTCTATGATCAAAAGAGATAGAGATAGTTGTCAATATACTATATCTATGGTTGTCAAAGACAACCTTTGCCCATCAAGTTTCGTTAGGTTGGTATACTTGCAAGATAATCCAACTAAGTAAAAAAAGATCACTAGTAGCATAGCCTTCTATATTTTCCAAGCCATGAAGTGAGCAGAACGGCAACATCGCATGTGGTCAAGTACGGGGTATAACATTATTTTATTCTTTATTATTTGTTTTTCCTATATTATCTATCTTTAAACTAGTTGTCAATTGTGATGTAAGATTATTTCAATAAAGATTTTATGTTTATTATTATTATTTATTTATTAGGACATGAGGTTTAAGTCAAATTGCTTGACCTTCTCAGGGTCCTTTAGTACTATGAGCATTTTGATCTAGGCCTAGTTGATCTACCCCACCTATAGCATTGAATAATATATAATTAGAGAGGTTTTTGTATGAAAAATATTTGCTTTAAACATACTTTTTATCAATAGTTAGTATTTTCGGAGTTTTAAGTCATTAATGTTTTAAAATTTGGTTGATTTCAGAGCGATTTAACTCTCAAAGTGCTAATAGTTAACGTTTGCTGTCATACAATAAAATGTTTCAAATTTAAAGACCTTTCCACTGATGTAAGATTCATTGCTAGAGGAGGCCTAGATCAAAATGCTCATCGTACTAAAGGACCCCCGAAAAGTTCAAACAATTCGACTCAAACCTCATGTCCTAATAAATAAATAATAAATATAAAATCTTGATTGAAGTAATCTTACATCACAATTTACACCTAGTTTAAACGCAGATAATATAGTAAAAAGAAATAATCAATAATAAAAAGAATATTATTAAACTATGTGCTTGACTACATGCAATGTTGCCGTTCTGCTCACTTCATGGCTTGTAATTATAGAAGGCTATGATAGGTACCATAGAGGGTAGTAAAGTCAGTAAAGTTGATCTCACGCGTCAAAACGCAAGTGAGAGACTTTACTACTATCGTTACGGTATTTCTCGATGGCATCTGTCAATTAGTAACTCATGGTACCAAATTCGTATGACAAAGGCCAAAACGTTACTCGATGCCTGCTAGCGACTATAGTTAACTATTGTAGATTACTTTACCAACTCATGGTAGTGCTACTGAATAAAAATGTTTAGTAAACATCAATGATGGGTCGAATTCAATAAAATGTGATATATTTTTTATTAGTTCGGTATTACAGAATGGTGGCGCTTGTACAATTAAGAGTAATAATTTTGTAAAATGGCGCTGGTTAGATTAAATACACTACCCAAGGTACACGATAATTAAGTTAATAGATTTTAATTTTTTTTTCATTAAATAAAAGAGTTTCCGAGAGAGGAGGAAGTTACAAATTAAAACTAACCGATTATACATTAAACATTATTTTATTCAGCAAACGACCAATTTAAGTGCTCGGGGTACATTTGTTTATTCTTAAAATAAGTTAGATTTTGTATTGTAAATTAATCATAGCGTAAAACAAGGAAATTGTAAATATTAACATTAAATAATTCGAAATTACCAAATTCAATGTTGCATGTCAAATGTATGCGATATTTGTAACCCTTGCGTTTCCTTCCACTGAATTGAATGTTAAGGCGCGGTGGTAGTGAAACTAGCGCCGCCACTACATTCATTTTTATTACTCGTAAACCAAGTCAATATTTAAAAAAAACCCAAGTAACAATCTCTTAAATTGTCTCTAATATTTTTTGAATAACTCTTCAACAGTTAACATTCATTCTGTAAGTTTTAAAATCCATAATTGCCAAAAGTGACTTTGAGCTAAAATGGATTTTAAAACTTACAGAAAGAATAAAAACTGTTGAAGAGTTATTAAAAAAATATAAGAGACAATTTAAGAAATAATTACATGAGCTTTTTTAAATATTGACTTGGTTTACGAGTAATAAAAATAAATGTAGTGGCGGCGCTTGTTTCACTACCAACAGCGCCTTAAGCGACTTGTAAGCTACAAAGCAATAATTAACTAGCTGCGAAATTTAACTCTGTAATAAGTTTCGAAACAATGTTTAAAACATTGTCAGTTGACTAGTGGAAACGCAAGGTTATAAATCTTCGTCTAAAAATAAGATGTCTTGAATTTAAAATGGCTTTTAAGCTCGTTCTCCAGCTTTTCAATTTTAAATATTTGAAAAAGCTTTTTCTATATTTATGTAAAACATATCATTAGCTTTATATAAGTAATAACACAATGAGTTTCTAACATTTTATTCTACTCCAAAATTAATTGGCAAAAATTTTCTGTGCCTTTAATGATAATTTTGAACAGTTATACTCATTACCATAAAATAAAAATGACGTTATTTCAAGATTGAGATGTTTGTATTGTGTCTAAAACAGTAGTAATTAAGGTTAACCTACAAATTCATTCATTCACAATGTATTTAACTGTAACACCATAGGTAAGAATATAATGTTTAAATATCCCAGTCTTTTATTTAATTTCTGATAGTGATATCCTATCACTATCGCAAAGTAACTGAAAAGTGTTTTTTCCTGACAACTGAAAAGAGCTAAGAGCCCTTTAAACCTTAAAGTGGTGCCCTCATCTTATTTAAATTTATTAATCGCTGAGTACATAATGTATCGAAAATTATACACATACATAGGTATAATTGAAACAATAACCTCAGTAAAATATAGCTTCTGTAGTAGTAGTAGTAAGCAAAAGAGCAAAAAGTGCCCATTTTGAAAAAAGAAATATAATGTAGCTTACTTCCGCAAACAAAATATGCAAGATACCGCCCGCCCGCCCGCAGGATCCTCAGGAGTTAGATCGTGCATAAACCAACACCGAATGGGTGGTTTACGCACGATCTAACTCCTGAGGATGCTCCGGGTTGGGGCGAAACACGTGTAGAGTAGCCTAATTGGTGAAGGTGCAAGGTACACACCTTGCACCTTCTGCTGTCTTGCTAAATGCAGGTATTGTGCACTTATATTTTGTGGTGTGCATGTGCATATTTTTGCGGGCGGGCGGGCGGTGCATCTTGCATATTTTGTTTGCGGAAGTAAGCTACATATATTTCTTTTTTCAAAATGGTTTGGGACTTCCGCCAAGTGACGCCTGATTCAATCAAATACAAAAAGTGCCCACTTTAGGAACTTTTGCCGACTACTAATTAATAAGACATTTAAATAAACTTTATATAAAGAAGCGAAGTGAAGGCGGGTTGCTGTATAGTATATTTCAGCACCGGTTTTTTTTTCTCACTCATAGCAGTACCTAACTCAGTAAGTTATTATTACCGTTACTTCGGGATTCAGCACTACAATTCTGGACCCAGTGGTTCCACCTCGTTGCTTGGTTGAATTAAAAAAACTCTGTTCTGTGGTTAGCACTAATATTGGAGTAACGAACGTCTTAAAGCAGTACTTTAATACTAACGACAGTGCAAAAAAAGCAGTTGTAAATTGTCAAGATTGAATAATCAAGTAAGACTCCTGAAAGCAACTTCAGAGCAAAGAAGTTTGACGGTGCCGCGGTGCCGATAATTAAAGGGCTGATTGCGTTTATTTACCGACTTCAAAAAAGAGTATAGTCAGGTGGGTAAGTGAAACATACTTTTCAACACACTTGCTCGTAAAGTGAGCCCTAATACATCGCTTTTAGGGCCATAAACCGAGCTATAACAAACGCGTTCAATAATATATAAAACACTAGTACGTAATAGAATTAACCCTACAAAGTTAAATTAGTACCTTACTGCAAGTTCTAGGCGAGTAAACAGAGCATTCCCAATTTAGCCGGGTAATGCAGTTATTTTTTTAGTAACAAGAAAGAGGTTTTATGCTGTTGAGAATTCATATAGATTTTTGGAATAAATAAATGTGTAAGTCCATAACTAAGTCAAACAAATGTTTATTATTATTAAATTATTAATAATTCACAATATTTTGTTATAAAATATTAAAATATTTGCATTTTATCACTTCAAATTATAATTTTGAAGTAGGCTGTATGCTCCTCACCCCTTTGTTCGAAATATATTCTTGCGTTGGGCGTGTGAAAAAAACAAAAAAAAACCTGCGCGCCTTTTCCCATAATTGTCATATTTTGTTTTTGTCGTATTTGTTGCTGTGTGGTAAATTACTTTGTTTTTTCCTCGCAAATGTGTTGAAAAACGTCGTATGAAACTCGTGAGCTTTTGCTTATTGCACACTCGGCTGAGTTACGCCCTCGTCTACGGCTCGGGCTGCAACCCACAGCCTTGTGCGCAATGAGTAACCTAAGCTAACTTGTCTCATAATGTACTATTATTTTTATTTTTATTTAACAAGGTTTAGTAAAGCTGTAAAACTCGCAATTAAAGTAGCTGTGTAGGCAATGTACTCCTCATTAAATCAGCCTTTAACGGTATGAATATAAATATCTAAAGACTTGCATTAAGCAACAAAATCACGAAAAGAATATAAAGGCTAAGAAGTGTTTCACTTACCCCTGACAAGGGGGAAGTGAAACAGTGGCCAAAATAGCTTTAAATATTGAGTCAATTTAATTAAAAACAGGACAAAAGGATCATTTTAAACAAGGTATTTGACAAAAAAAACCCCATTAATTAAATTAGTGCATCGTAAAAGAAATCAGTACAAAAAATTTTTTCTGCCATCTATATGTATTTATTGAGATGCTTTGAATGTTGTTGACATCATGGCGGCGGCCGCGGAAAACGTCCTATCAAGAATCTTATATTAATATTCTATTACACTATAAGATTCTTGCGCCCTATACAAAATGTGCAAAAAGTGTCAGAATAGTGACGTCGCATTTCTCATTGCGCGGCCCATAATATGACCCATATCCCATAAATTATGTATGGTGCAAAAGGATTATCAAAGCAAAAAATATTTTTACAATTAATGTTTCCATACAAACATTTTTTTTGTAAAATTACGTATGGGGTCTAATAATCAACACTATTTTACTTTGATTTTTTCCAAATTTGGAGTCTTAGAAAACATTGTAAAATTCAAATCAAATCGAGCCAAAATTTCGCGTAGTGGTTTGCTTTTTAACACGTTTTTATTAGGTTTTTCTCTACTAAGTATACTACCTTAAAAGTAAAATCCATTACCTAGTAGAATACCCAATTAACAGTTTTAAGCTTAACATATTTAGGGGAAGTCAGAGTGCCTACTGCCATGTCTTAGCGCAGTATTATAACATTCTTACCATGCTATTTCGTACTACGACCTTCATAAAGTATGATTATTGTAATAATGTTTCCGTTGGAAGTTTTGTGACGTCATCGTTCAATCAGTCACTTAAACCGTACCACGACGTGTCTTTTGACAGCTAGCATTATTGTTTTTGTGTCAAATATTGAGAAATTTTGCAGTCTTAAAAAAGTTGCTTTTTCTCGACGGAAACAAAACTATTTTGAATTATTTTATTTAGAAATTGGAAATTGCGTCATAAACAGTAAGTGAAACGTTTTTATACATATTGTTCTTCATTGTGAATGTTATAGTTGTAATGTTTCATTTCTATTTGATAACAAATACTTGTTTTCGGAGGAGCTCGGTAGCGCAGTGGTTTAGCGCCTGGCCCAGCGATTGCGGAAGTTAAGCAACGTTCGCAAGGGTCAGTCATGGGTTGGGTGACCAAAAATTTATTATCACGAGCTCCTCCGTGCTTCGGAAGGCACGTTAAGCCGTTGGTCCCGGCTGCATTTGCAGTCGTTAACACCCACCAATCCGCATTGGGCCCGCGTGGTGGGTTATGGCCCATCCTCCTTACCACCCATAAGGAAGGCCTGTGCCCCAGCAGTGGAGACATCAAAAATGGCTGATGGACACACTTGTTTTCGGATGGACAGTGAAGTGAATACGAAGTATTTGAGTTTTTGGAAGCCGATAACGCAGAAACCAATAGAAATTGAAGGCAGCGTCGACTAATGTTGCGTTGAAGAAAGTGATCCCTTCGAATTAGAGGATGCTGAGTTTGTGAAACGTTATCGACTTACCAAGAAATTGGTTTATAACCTCATCGAGGAGTTGAAACCTCTGCTGAAGTCCCCTGTAAAATTAGCTGCTGCTGTTGCTGTAATTTCGTTCCATTTTCTGTGCGAGTGTATTCTTTAGCCTGCAACGACCTATTATAGGCCGAAGCAATATCCTTATTGGAATTTAGAAACTCCCATAGAAGTTCTAATTTTATTGTCGTATAATAAGAAATAATACTTAATAGTTAAACTAAAGCACTGCGCGTTTAAAGGTGATGAAAGGAAATCTGTATTTACTTACTTTAAGTCCGACATTTAAGTTTAAAATATAAAATTTTATTAATTTACAAAGTTCAAACACAAGCGCGCTTACACATTTTTTTTTAATTGTCGCATTCAGCGCATTCTTGGCCATTTTTCTCTTCTTATTATTGTGTTTTGGCAATCTACTTTCCTCTTGGAAGTAATTTTTGCCAGTGTCAAGTGTAGATAGCTAATAAGCCGTAGTGATGGCTAGCAGGGAATAGACAATTTCGCAATATCATTCGTTCATTGGCAGGAATAAAGTATTATTACTTTGTGCAGGTCGTGGTACGAATTTGAAAAATCTTATTGTAAGCTTATAACAAAACGTTCATAAAACATGATGGTTTTCTAAAAGGTGATGGTAAGCCTCCAGGTCCCCTTTTTACCGGATTTTCCTACCATTCAAGTATAAATAAACCGAGTACAAAAACATTAGGATGAGGTTTTATCTAACTCAAAAAACGTGCTAACCGTGAAATTTAAATGTTGAGCCTACTTTTTGCCTACATAAGTACATTTTGCAATACGTAGAATGACCATTTGTGCCAAAAACAATGACTACAAATGTATTGTTTTGTGTTAAATATTCTTAAAGGTCATAAGTATATATCTCACTCTGTGAATGTAATTTAGGCCTTAGTTTGGCATCTGAATAAAATATAACACTTTGACAGATTGTAAATACTTACAACGCGTATTTTATTATTATTAGAAATTACTATCACCCTATGAACGGTTCTTATAGAAGCATACCGAAACGTGAAATAATAATATCTAAAACAAGAAAATACGTAGAAATAATAGGTATACCGGGAAAATCTAAAAAAGGAAATGTTCCATTTTTGTATGGAGGCTGGGCCCATTTGGGTAACCCGTGGCCTACAGTCATAAAATTATATTTTATGGAAAGAGAACAAAATAAGGAACCTGTCCATGTATCAATATATATTTTTTAAACCTGCAAACATTCTTTTTTTATTTTTAAAGTTGGATAGTTAAAGTTAATAAAACAGCAACCCAAAACGTTTTTCTACCTTGGCAACATCTTCTTCTTCTTTTCTTTATTTGTTTTGGAGCTTATATGCTTATAGGTGTACATGGACTGTCATATGTCACATTGATGCTGTTAGATGTCAAATAAAATGACAAATGACATATCAACAGCCAATGTAGTCATTTTAATAGAAATAAAAATGCAAAGGAATATCCCTTAACAGCCGGCAGCCGCATAAAATGGATTTTCAGGATTAAATCAACAGTAAAAACTTGTAACAAGCATTAGAATTTGTTGATATACTCGGGAGAGTAAAATTAATAGTAAGGCACTTTCATTTTAAAGCGAAAACATTAAGAAATACACAAAGAAGAGCACTATTATTCGAGTTTTTAAATATTTTTTTATTTATGTATGGATTCATATTTTTTTTTTGGAAACCTTGAAAAAAATATTATGGGTGTAGGAAAATTTAAAAAAAGTGAACCCAGGAAAGAACGACTCCTTTATGTTTGGAACTCTGGAAAAGTAAAATAAACTCAACAAACCGTTTATAAAAACAAAATAAACAAACCAGGGATAATATTATCTTTTGGCTGGGATAAGAACAATAGTAGATTGTACAACAAGTGCATAAAATGGGTTTTATGTACGAGTTATACACTCTGCTTTTCACTTCGATTGTGAGGAAATAGGAAATTAAACTTTTTTTTTCAACAATATTGAAAAAAAAGTGACAAATTATATAATTTTAGAATGTGCTCACCAAGGCCTTTCATTTGATACCCATATTCAAAAATTAAAAAACAATTTTTTTTCTTAAATTTTAGTGACAAATTATATAGTTTTGGAATGTGCTCAGCAAGGCCTTTCATTTGATACTCATATTCAAAAATTGAAAAAAAAATTTTTTTTTTTTAAATTTTTGTGAAAAGTTACATATTTTTGGGTCGTGCTCATCAAGGGCTGTCATTTGATAACCATATTCAAAAAATAAAAAATGTTTTTTTTTCTTAAATTTTAGTGACAAATTATATAATTTTGGAATGTGCTCATCAAGGGCTTTCATTTGATTAGTTGTATCAATCAAAAATAGAAAAAAAATATCATTAAGGTTTCAAAAATTGAAAAAAAAAAGTAAACATGGATATGTATAAAAATGAAGAAAATAACAAGTTTGTTTAACGAAGTTTAATTGCGTGAGGATGTTTACCTGACGACCTTTGTCTTAAAGTCTGAACTTAGACGATGATTTTACTTTATGCTCTAGAGCATGAAAAGCGATTTTATGCAGCCTATACCCAACATAATGACGAACTTTACGAGCATGAGAAGTGAAAAAAAATATATGTAGCAGTACAATTAATGGCCGACTTACATTGATCCAGTAAAAACGATCATGTAGAGGTACTTACGTTATTTTAAAATCAACGAACATGCCAGGCAATGCGCCCCTACTGGAATGTTTTCACTGGATCAATGTAAATCAGCCATATGGACTATAAACATTCTGAAAGACACACCACTGTATACTGCAGGGGTCGCCAAATGGCGGACCATGGTCCGCATCCGGTCCCGCCGCCGCCGACCTGTTTTGTGCGAACCGCGAGAACACAGGAACTTACATAAATACCTACTTTGAGTAATAATTACATAACCTAATAATTACATTAACTCTGTAATAAATATTCTAACAAAATGTTGTGCGGACCGCGATAGTAATTTCATTTCTGAAAACGGACCCCGAACGAAACTAATTGGTGACCCGTGGAATACTGTATGCGAATTAGAAAGATGTTTTCACACCTCTTGCTCAAAAAGTCCGTCATTGTAACATACAAGAGCCGAGATAAAATAGCATAATAACCCCTAGGGGATAAAGTTTCTTCTTTTTTAATGTTTGTCTATTACCAATGAGCCTACTAAAACGAAAAAGTCTTTATTCATAATCACGAATAAAAACTCGCTCGACTTAATACTGTTTCTCATTCTTATTTTTGAAAATGGAACTAAAAGCATCTCTTCGGTGAAATCATAGACTTATTTATACTCTGTGCACAGAGTGAATCATAGAATGCGTGATTGTGATGCTTACGGCCAAATACTCAAACGAATCTTAAAGTTAAGGCCACCTTAAGTACATAATTTTGACAGATTTGACAGAAACTCTATGAAACTGACAGCTTCCTTAAAGTTAAGGAGACCTTAACTTAAGATTTTAGCTAAGAAGCCTTTGAGTATTCGGCCGTTAGCTGCTACAGCAGAAATTAAAAAAGGTACCATGGCGCGAAATCTTTAGAATTTTTCTATAATTACAAACTGATTGTCGTAGTGAAAAGTATAGTGTAACACACGACGCTAAAACCCATTGTAACTCGGTTTCTATTTATTCCCTCGCTAAAGCTCTGGAATAAAACTACCTCGTATCCAATGGGTCATTTTAGCGGCTTGTATAACAATCTACTATTGGATTTTACATTTGTAATGTAAAACAAAATCTGCTCTGCCCTGCACTCTTAGCCCGAGTGAGGCAAGGAAATAAGAATTCCAATACCAAAGATATTTCTCCTCTCCGATTTTCGTGCTAAAGTAAGGATTTAGTGTGCTCCAGACCTATGATAAGTTTTAGCCAATTTTTTGCTATCAAAAGCACATTTCCATTAGTTCCGCTTAATAATGCCTTGTGTTGTTAATATTTTATTGAGCTAATAAAAACAAAAAGTATGTACTTAATAGGTAGTTATTAAAACGTGATAAGTATAAAAAGTTACCAGACACTTACATTTTACTTATTTGTATGTATTATTTGGACAAAATATATTTATCTTACAAATTAGAAACTGCATCCAATACGGGTTGACATTTTACGTTGAATCTAATAAGTGCTAATAGGTCTCGAGGCCAACTAGAAAATGCAAGCCAATTTATCAATGTTTAGTTGATGGAAAAATCTTTAGGAAAATTCACAAGTGAAGTACGACCTAATGAAGAAAATGCTGCCTTGTTCACAGTTGCTGTTGGCAAAGAATTTTCACACAACATCTGGTAAAGCCATTTGTTTTGTCTTTAATCGTAGTTTTGGATTTTACTGGTCTTCATATTCTAATGATAGGCAATAAAATAGAAAGTAACATTCCACCAGATACATAATTATTATGAAAACATCGTGAAAGGCTTTAGAAAGAAAAGCTAAAAGAAAAATGCTAAAGTAATAGGTAGTTTATTTATACTCAGACTATACTAAATTTTGTTGTTCCTAACGTCTTCGTGCATAAAATAATAGTGTTGTACGGAAATTGCATTTTAATTATGCATTCTGGCAAATAACACGCTGCAGAAGGTTTCAATATTGATACGTGTGACACACTTAATATAGAAGTGTTGAAGACAATGCATATTTATTACTTCTAGCAAAGAAAAACAACTTATATTGATGTAAATATGTATATTGAAAATATTATGAAAAAAATATGGAAAAATTAATAAGATATGGAATTCAAAAATAATTTAAGACTTCTTGTCGGCTCCACGATTGGTTAATTTTAATTACTATTATTTAATTTTAGTGTAAACTTATAGCATTCCGTCTAATTTTAATGCACGATGACGACGGGCTACGAGGATGTCAAAAGAAAAACAGGGGTTGACCGTTACGTCGTCAGTCACGTATAATTTTCGCCTGCGATTTCATCCGCGTATAGTATTTCGATTACCGTGGGATTTTCTTATTTTCTCTATTTTTCTTCTCTAAGGGCAATTATCATTAAAATATATACATAAAAATGCTGACCGCGCTGTGACGGCCTGGACTTGCGCTAAGCTCCGCCCTCGGCCATCATCATCGCTGCCAGCAATGCAGTCAATAAATACCGTGGCAGTAATGTACTATTATTTATTTACAACCCGCGCAGATAAAGAATGGGATTAGAAATGGCGTCGTCCATATTCACTTCCCGCTCGCACACTAAACGCCACGCCTATCACTCTCTCAGTCACACTCGTTGTGGTAAGCGCGGTGAGCCACTATTTTCAATCCCATTCTTTATCTGCGCGGGTTGTATAATTGACTGCACCCATGCCGCACGGCCGTGATTGGTGTTGCGTCACAACTAGGTCTCAATCCGCTCGGTCGCAGTGAGATAATTCCGCTGCAGTTTATGTAACGAGCGCACCCATGCTACGCGCACTTTTTATGTAACAGGTCGCGGAAATCAGTTGCACTGTGTCAACGACCCGATTGATAACAAAAGTAATGAAAAATATTAAAAATGTAAACATTGCACTTGGTCTATATGTATAAACTGGCAGATATCATTAGTAGGTAGAAAAAAATTGTTCTTTTTTACAGGGACTTAAGCCATCATCCATTTTATGATTTTAAAATATGATTAAATGGATGTAAAAAAAGAACTATATTTTTCTGTTTTTTTTCGTGAAGGTCGTCTGCACAAAGACGAGACATAAAAAGAACATCCCACTAAGCTTATTATGATATGAGTCACCACAAAACAGAATACCTAATGTTTTACTTGTATTACGTCAAAACTTATTATTTTCAGTCAGTTACAAGAAATAGGTGCCTACTAGCTTACGCTGGCGACTTCGTCCGTGTAGTCATTTAAAAAATTACAAAAGAACCTTTGACCAGCGGGGGTTACTCCCGAACGCGATCCGGATGTGAACTCTATCTCGTTAATTCGGGGGGCGTCCCCCTACTCTCGACGGGAATTAATGAGGATCGAATAAATGTCAAAAATCTGTTATTTTGGTACATTGAAAACGGTTGCCATTTTGACGTTTATTCGATTCGATCTCGAACTCGATCTCGTCGGTTGTAACCCCCCTGTCTAAAAAGTAATCTCTATTCTCTCTATATTCATTGATGCTGCTGTCTGTTAAAAAATGTTATATAATTGATAACATAAATACTCTCATTTCTAATTTTACACCAGGGGGGTACTCCCGAGTCCCGACGCGATCTAGAATTTCAACGGGAATTAACGGGATCGAGTTCACATCAGCATCGAATAAAAGTTAAAAATCTGTTATTTTGGTACTTACATTGAAAACGGTTTCCAATGGTTCCCATAGTACCGTTTTCACGTTTACTCGATTTCAACTCGATCTCGATATTCTCGATCGCGTCGGGAGTAACCCCCCAGGTCCTAGACTGCTTTAAAATCGAGAAAATTAAATTACTTTTGGCTAGCGGCTGCCCGCGACTTCATCTGCGTGGAAAATTATTTTTCTACCCCTCGGGAACAGGCTTTTTATTATTACACGACTGCTCAAAAAAGGAAGAGTGTTGTGTTCAGGGGTCATGTAGTTTGTATTTATTTATCTATGAGAGGTTTCTTTGTTCAACTATAACTTCTAAATTCCTGAACAAAATTCGATGTATCAGGTATGGCTATAGATTTTTTGAAAAAAGTCATTGTGTCGGCTGCATGATGCCATTCTGTAATGAAAAAATGTTTTTTCTTCATTATGGGTATCAAATGAAAGGCCTTGATGAGTACATTCCAAAACTGTATGTCACTAAAATGTATGAAATAGAAACAAATAATTTAAAAAAATATTAAAACACGACTGTCCTGCCAAAAACGAACTATGACAAGGTGTCATTGCAGTTGGGGGACAGTCGATTATTTTGGACATTTGTTCACTCCCCCCTTTCATTACCTTTCTATTTTAATAATCTTACCTTTTAGCAATCGTCTTTCCAAGGAACAGTCGCTAAGGTCCGCCAGTGCCAATTCAGCATCCTTTTCATCCGTTGCCCAACCAGCGACCGAGACCGATCCTTCCTCGTACAAATATCGGTGATTTCGGCGCCCGCGCACACTCCACTGTAACCACTCACTCGGCCACCTCCGCTCACCTACTTATCGCTGAAACATTTCAAACAATTGAACAAAACAAAAGTGAAACAGTATTTACTCAAAATGCAAGTGTTTATTTTGATACTTTGTGTCGCGAGTGCTCTTGCGAAAGTCACGCGTAAGTATCGATTTCAAAGTATTGTTATTATTCAAAGTTTTGCATAGTACATAATAATAATTTAAGCTTTATCGATGGCGGTTAATTGTTTAGTTCTGAACTAGAATATTAATTTTCAAATTTTCTTTCAGTGCTTTTTTCAGTGTATGTCATTTAGGACTCTGTCCTAAGAACTTTATAGAAATTATTACTTACCTTGTTATTATTATTATTATACAGATATTCATATGAAATCGTAAGGACCATAACGAGTAAAAAAATACTGCAAACAAATAAACACTTTACTACTACATAATAATGATGCATTTAACCATTCATATTTAATAGTTCACAAGAGTTAAGAGCAATGAATTTCCATATAAGTATTTGCTCAGTATGCATAATATGGAAACATACAATACGAATTTTAATGCTTATCAACATTAATTTGTAGATATACCTAAAACGACTTGACGAAAAAATACTTATGTACTGACCTAAAAAAATTTACAAAATAAGATAATAATTTTAATATTTTGTTTATAAATTTTATATTGTTTCTTGTACAAGGAACTCTATATACTTAGTTACTCTATTTATGATATTGTTTGTTTATTTATTGTTTATTTCACACCACAATCATATAGACACATACAGTTTGTACAAGATATAGTGGTACAATCTAAAGACTGTGGCGGGTTGATACCTAAACTAGGAAGATTCCTGTGTCTCAGGTTACCAACCCTCCACCCCAAACAAGATCACATAGATTTTTCATTTTCAGTATGTAGCCCGGATTCGTGGTTTTACCCTAATTTTCTAGTAGTTGTATTTAGTAAACAGTTTTTGACAGTTTTCATACGTCTTTTATACTTAAATCGTTAATTAAAAATAAGTAAATAGCAAAACTGCTAAAAGTGCGGCCGTTTTTGACACATATGCTATCTACTTCTACGAATGACTGCGAGGGAATGTAGTACCTTCTAAAAATACTAGACTATAAGCTCTAAAAATTGCGCGAAAAGTTTTATTTAAATCCTTCTCTATTAACAACTTAATATTAACCTCTGAGGTCAGAGAATCGCCTTGAGGTTTTAAAAAACGTTAACCAATAATGTTGGATTTGAATATTAGTGTAACAAGTACTCGCAGGTATATTACTCCTCAAACACAAGTGCTTTAGCTACTTACTTTGGGATAACGTATTGTGATGTTGTTTTATTATTAAAATAGATTTGGTTTTGAAAACTTTGCTGTGACTCATAAACTAGGAATTTTTAAATCTAATTAAGAAGATTTTTGAAGGAATGTATTTTTCTTGAGATTTTTCTTGCATTGCAATACAGAATTTTCTACAATACAATAGTAACGCAATAATTGACGCGACTTGGTTTTACTTGATATTCGGAAGTTCAGATTTTTATCAATATTTATGGATGATTTGTTCTTTGACTTTTTATTCACTGACTTTTTAACGTTCACTCCATAGACTGAATTAAAAAAGTTGTTTATTTTTATCTGCTTAGGGCTGATTTTTCAATGCCTAGATAGAGCTTTATCCGTTTGATAGCGTATTATACTGCCAAATTGAAAATGCTTGTCATTCATTTGTCTGTCACATTTTTAATTACTTTTATTAGATTTGGTTAATATTTAAACTGACTGATATCTGTTATCTGAGGATTGAAAAATCAGCCCTTAGTAGAATTAATTGTTTATCGTCTGTAATGATATAAAATTGGCTAGTGGCATTTTGTTATATTGATTTTATGTAACAAATTATCAATTGAGAGGGCTAGTTCATGATAGATTACTTAGTAAAAAAATATAGACCTTAATGGCCTATCGGACAAGGTTGTCTCCTTTCGAAACACTACTAAAACCTAATAGTGGCCGAATTCAGGCTCGCCTAGAGACCAATTTAGGTCTCATAAATTCAAGGCTTTATTTAGACACCAAAGAGTATTCGATTTAGGTTTTTCTAGCTTGTCATTATTGATACACGATTTCGTAACATTTCAAAATGGAACCGAACTGAAATAACTGGAGGCTTACCATCACCTTTTAGAAAACCATCATGTTTTATGAACGTTTTGTTATAAGCTTACAATAAGATTTTTCAAATTCGTACCACAACCTGCACAAAGTAATAATACTTTATTCCTGCCAAAGAACGAATGATATTGCGAAATTGTCTATTCCCTGCTAGCCATCACTACGGCTTATTAGCTATCTACACTTGACACTGGCAAAAATTACTTCCAAGAGGAAAGTAGATTGCCAAAACAAAATAATAAGAAGAGAAAAATGGCCAAGAATGCGCTGAATGCGACAATTAAAAAAAATGTGTAAGCGCGCTTGTGTTTGAACTTTGTAAATTAATAAAATTTTATATTTTAAACTTAAATGTCGGACTTAAAGTAAGTAAATACAGATTTCCTTTCATCACCTTTAAACGCGCAGTGCTTTAGTTTAACTATTAAGTATTATTTATTATTATACGACAATAAAATTAGAACTTCTATGGGAGTTTCTAAATTCCAATAAGGATATTGCTTCGGCCTATAATAGGTCGTTGCAGGCTAAAGAATACACTCGCACAGAAAATGCAACGAAATTACAGCAACAGCAGCAGCTAATTTTACAGGGGACTTCAGCAGAGGTTTCAACTCCTCGATGAGGTTATAAACCAATTTCTTGGTAAGTCGATAACGTTTCACAAACTCAGCATCCTCTAATTCGAAGGGATCACTTTCTTCAACGCAACATTAGTCGACGCTGCCTTCGATTTCTATTGGTTTCTGCGTTATCGGCTTCCAAAAACTCAAATACTTCGTATTCACTTCACTGTCCATCCGAAAACAAGTGTGTCCATCAGCCATTTTTGATGTCCCCACTGCTGGGGCACAGGCTTCCTTATGGGTGGTAAGGAGGATGGGCCATAACCCACCACGCGGGCCCAATGCGGATTGGTGGGTGTTAACGACTGCAAATGCAGCCGGGACCAACGGCTTAACGTGCCTTCCGAAGCACGGAGGAGCTCGTGATAATAAATTTTTGGTCACCCATCCCATGACTGACCCTTGCGAACGTTGCTTAACTTCCGCAATCGCTGGGACAGGCGCTAAACCACTGCCCCACCGAGCTCCTTCGAAAACAAGTATTTGTTATCAAATAGAAATGAAACATAACAACTATAATATTACATTCACAATGAAGAACAATATGTATAAAAACGTTTCACTTACTGTTTATGACGCAATTTCCAATTTCTAAATAAAATAACTCAAAATAGTTTTGTTTCCGTCGAGAAAAAGCAACTTTTTTAAGACTGCAAAATTTCTCAATATTTGACACAAAAACAATAATGCTAGCTGTCAAAAGACACGTCGTGGTACGGTTTAAGTGAACGATTGAACGATGACGTCACAAAACTTCCAACGGAAACATTATTACAATAATCATACTTTATGAAGGTCGTAGTACGAAATAGCATGGTAAGAATGTTATAATACTGCGCTAAGACATGGCAGTAGGCACCCAGAATGGTTTTGTTACTGAAATTATTGGGAAAAAATAAAAGTTTTTGTTAAGTAGTAACTATTTGTTTATTTTGCATTCTATTGCTTTTATGTTTCCCGATGAATTGTGGCGATGCTTGGCGAATATGGTAGGTTAAACCTAAACGAAAAGTTAGCCTGGGTTAAAAGTGTTTGCCCTCATTTAAGTATTTCAGTAATATTAATTAGTAATTTCTTAATAATTAATTACGATTACTGACCACCAATAGTAATTTTAAATTAAGTGTTTTCAGCGTGTCTTGTAGTTAATTGAAGGATAATTTATTTTTTTCATAAAAGAATATACACTCGCGAGCAAAAGTATGAAATCACAGGCCTATTTACATACAAACGAGGTAACATTGAAGCTTTGGTTCTCCGCCCAGGATTAAACGGGGTGTAATCTGATGATGGCCATTAAATGAGTGAATGGAGGAGGCTCAGATCGGTGAAGAAACCTAACGGATTAGACGATTCGCTCATCGTTTAGGGTTGAATAAAAAAATATAAATAAAAACAAGCTAAAATTACAATCAAAGGTATGGAAAACGTAACACTTAAAACTCCATACGGTCTCTAGTGTAAACGACTCTTCTGATCCGTTGGGTTTCTTCAGCGATCTAAGCCTCCTCCATTCACTCTTTGAATGGCCATCATCAGATCACACCCCGTTTAATCCTGGGCGGAGAACCAAAGCTTCAAAGTTACCTCGTTTGTATGAAAATAGGACCATGCTTCCATTCTTTTGCTCGCGAGTGTATTACCTATTAGGAGTTATACGAGTACAGCAAAAAGTATTCGAACAAGATGACACAAACCATAATCTAGATCACGTAAACTCCGAATAAAATTAACACACACAATAAAACCAAAAGGAAATACTCTATTAAAAATGCAACCACTCGCCGTTCGCCAAAAGTTACATGAACAAATTAAGTATCGTTCGAGGAAGTAGAGTTAAATGATATAATATTACGTTTAATTAAATACGGCTAACTGTAGCCACTCACTGTGTGTATACGTCTACATAAGCGTAAGAAGTGGACAACGATAATCGTAAAGGAAATGCAACTGGGACAAGGATTTTCCGTCCTTAAGCCCGTATTGGGCAGGATGTGTAGAGATTCCTATTTCTATATTGCTTTGACATTCGACATAATTCTTCGACATTAGGATATTCGACAGAAATTCGAAAACAAAAATCTTTTTAATTCGCATCATTTTATTAATTGATTTTGTAACTAAGTTATCATTTATTTTAATTATCAGTTTATTTATATTTCACGCTTTTTCCCTTACTATACTTAATTAGGTCCTAAAAGAATCAATGCTTTTAACATTTACAAATTGGTAAAAGATGTTTATCGTACCTCCGTTTCGGAATTTTTTCGAGGTTCTTTGATTTTTGGGTTAAGGTATAAAGTTTAGGTCCTAGCACATATCCCTGAGGCACTCCCAATGAACAAAACATATTAAAGAGTGTTAAAATCAATGATTTCAATTTGTTGTTTATTTTTACAGCGGATTACTTCCCACAATGCAAGCGGACAGACCCTCAAGTAGAAAAATGCGTCCTGGAAGCTATAGAGGCAATGCGGCCGCACCTGCGCACGGGCATCCCTGAGGTCAACATTCCTGCTCTGGACCCCTTCAACGTACCCACTCTGAAGTTAGACCGTACGGCACCTAACTTGAGACTGAAGGCCACTGTCAGGCATGCTAAGGCGTACGGTGGTTCGAACTTCAAAATTGAGAAACTTAAGTACGTATGCAGTTTTTTTAAGATTGGTTTGATTTCGTTGTGGTAAATGTTTTCTAAAAAGGTAAAGACCAAGGGATTGACTTACCTTTGAAATAGAAGTAGCCCAAGATATTTAATAAACAATAGCACACCGGAAGCACACCACTTCTCCATAGAACTGCATGACAACACAACCAATGCAGAGGCTTTGTTAGTTCCGCAGAAGCGCTATTATAGACATCCTCTTTTTAATATTATTGTTTATTATTAGGACATACGTATTGTGAATTACAAAAAAAGGAATGAGATTTAAGAAATGTTTGAGCATAAAAATGTTACCACACCATTGTCAATGGAGGATGTTTATTGTTTGACTCTTTCCTAACCAGTATCCTTGTTCCAGAAAATATTTGTCAAAATAATTATATTATGTAATGCAAATATAGGAATTTAACTGAAGGTTCAAAACATATTTGTGTATTCATAATGCTGCAAGGTTGCATCTTCGGTCACAGAATATATTATAATAGTACTAACGTCTTCGGTTATTGCTACAATAGGTAACATGCATATTTTTTTTTTGTATCAAAATCAAAAGAATAATGCGTGAGAAAATCAACTGTAATATTAAAACTTTTCTCTTGCGCTTTTTTCTCGTGATCACGTTTCAGGCGCAGTTAGCCAAGAATTTTCAAATATCTCCCTAAATATTGCGTTTCGATATTCTGTCCGACTGTTAAGTGCATTATATCCGAAAATGAAAAAAAAAACGTTATTTTCCCCTGTGTGATAAAACTAAAATAATACATTTTTTATATATTTTTCTGTTCCATCATGTCTTTAAACGTGCTCAAATTTATCAAAATCGGTGACTTATGCATGTTCCCTATTCAATAAAAGTTTTTGCGTTCTTCTAAAAATACTTGTCCATTTTTTTCAGACTGAACCTGAACAACAGGTATGCGGCTGAGATCAAGATCGTGCTGCCCAAGCTGGTGGTGACTGCGGACTACGACGTGCGTGGCTCGAGACTGCTCACCCTCGACATCAGTGGCAAGGGCAAGCTCAGGGGCAACTTCAGTAAGTAATCATTATTCAATAGATACGCAGCTGAGACCAAGATCGTGCTGCCCAAGCTGGTGGTGACTGCGGACTACAAGGTGCGTGGCTCCAGACTGCTCACCCTCGACATCAGTGGCAAAGGCAAGCTCAGGGGCAACTTCAGTAAGTGATCATTATTCAATAGATACGCGGCTAAGATCAAGATCGTGCTGCTCAAGCTGGTGGTGACTGCAGACTACGACGTGCGTGGCTCAAGACTGCTCACCCTCGACATCAGTGGCAAGGGCAAGCTCAGGGGCAACTTCAGTAAGTAATCATTATTCAATAGATACGCGGCTGAGATCAAGATCGTGCTGCCCAAGCTGGTGGTGACTGCGGACTACAAGGTGCGTGGCTCCAGACTGCTCACCCTCGACATCAGTGGCAAAGGCAAGCTCAGGGGCAACTTCAGTAAGTGATCATTATTCAATAGATACGCGGCTAAGATCAAGATCGTGCTGCTCAAGCTGGTGGTGACTGCGGACTACGACGTGCGTGGCTCAAGACTGCTCACCCTCGACATCAGTGGCAAGGGCAAGCTCAGGGGCAACTTCATTAAGTAATTATTATTCAATAGATACGCGGCTGAGATCAAGATCGTGCTGCCCAAGCTGGTGGTGACTGCGGACTACAACGTGCGTAGCTCCAGACTGCTCACCCTCGACATCAGTGGCAAAGGCAAGCTCAGGGGCAACTTCAGTAAGTGATCATTATTCAACAGATACGCGGCTGAGATCAAGATCGTGCTGCCCAAGCTGGTGGTGACTGCGGACTACGACGTGCGTGACTCGAGACTGCTCACCCTCGACATCAGTGGCAAGGGCAAGCTCAGGGGCAACTTCAGTAAGTAATCATTATTCAATAGATACGCGGCTAAGATCAAGATCGTGCTGCCCAAGCTGGTGGTGACTGCGGACTACGACGTGCGTGGCTCGAGACTGCTCACCCTCGACATCAGTGGCAAGGGCAAGCTCAGGGGCAACTTCAGTGAGTGATCATTATTCAATAGATACGCGGCTGAGATTAGGATCGTGCTGCCCAAGCTGGTGGTGACTGCGGACTACGACGTGCGTGGTTCCAGACTGCTCACCCTCAACATCAGTGGCAAGGGCAAGCTCAGGGGCAACTTCAGTAAGTAATCATTATTCAATAGATACGCGGCTGAGATCAAGATCGTGCTGCCCAAGCTGGTAGTGACTGCAGACTACGACGTACGTGGCTCCATACTCCTCACCATCGACATCAGTGGCAACTTCAGTGAGTGATCATTATTCAAAAAATACGCGGCTGCCCTGAACTTTCTTAAATCGGTTGAGCTGAGCTGATTGTAATTTAAAATAATACTCGAGTCATTTAGAAACCCCTCCTATTTTCGACGGTAATTAAATAACGAGATCGAGTTCACATTAAGATCGAATAAACGTCAAAAATCTGTTATTTTAGTACATTGAAAACGGTTGCCATGGTTTCCATTGTACTGTTTTGACATTTACTCGATACCATACCGATCTTAGAACATTGTTCGTGTTTCGGGAGTAAATTTTACACATACTACCTAATCTGACAAAAAACATAGGTCACCGAAATACCGAGTCGGATTAAGCATGCAACTATACCGTGTTGTTTGCCAAATTCACGTGAACTAGTTGTAGGTTTTTGTGAGTTTACCTCATAAATATTACCAGCCAATTCAGTACACTTGCATCGAAGTTACAAGGCTCTAATATAGTCTAATGAATATTAGCAGCACGCTTGAATGATGCAATCGTTAGCTATACAATACCTATGTTAACTTTTTTTGTTTTGTTCATTGTGTAGAATGATTTTCAAGTTGTAGAATGGAATAGAATTGTAGTGAGCCACAGTTTAATGTATAAGCCATGAACTAGCCATGGATGCTGATTTCGGAAACAATTAAATATGTGTTCTGATGATCATAATTTATTTGCAGCTGGAATAACGGTGGTGGCCAAAGGTATCGCCAAACCAATAGATAAGGAAGGAGTAGAATATCTTCAAGTGGAGAAGGTGGTGACCAGAGTGAAGGTCGGCCATGGGCAGGTGGCTGTCGACGATACCGAGCGGCCTGTTGCTGGTAAGATAACAAACAAAATCACTTCTAAGTGTTAACTTAAAAAAAAAAACTGAATTTAAAAATAAATGGTATTAGTTCGACTAATAATGATCTATGGTAGACAGACCCCTTTTCATGAAAAAATTATGTCAGCTTAAAAGTACAAAAAAACTATAAAGTAAACATCGATGGAGGTATTTTATTTTGATGTCGCTGATATACTTAATTAATTACACCAACTCGTCTTCTGATTCCCTTGAAAAAAAAACTTTTAAAGGAAGAAACATAAAAGTACTTTACTAATGGTGACGAAAAGCACAATTCAGTTATAAGACCACGAAAGTTTTGGAATTGTTGATACCTGACAGTGAAAGTATAATCAATGTAATATAGCTATACATTATTTCAAACATAACTTCAAATTACAGTCATAAAATAACTCAATTATTATGCGAGCCCTGAGATTACATTTCGTTGCAAAACTATGTTTATTATCCAATGGTTTTAACAAAATTTATTCAGACCATGTCGGTAACTATTCTTGCAATATTGGGCGTTACGCGTTGTTAACAACTTTTCAACGTCCATAATTATTACATTTGTTATGAGGAAAATTACAACGCTTGCCAGCCGTACTAAAAACTGAGATTGACAAATGCACATGCCGTGAAATATTATTAATTAAGTATTACTAAACTGGTGATAGAATGAAATAATAGATTTTTTTACTCTTCAGGAGTATGGTCTGTCTGCAGCAGAAATTTTAAAGCATTGGAATATTTTATGTTTTATAAAATAATAATAATACCTATAATAAATGCTTGGACTGTTTCATACAGCGCCATTTAGCCCCAAAGTAAGCTAATAATAATGGCTGCTAGACAACTGATTATACCTATACATAGTAACACCCAGACCCGTCACAGAAATTAAGATTCATCATTTCAATTTCTGTCCGGCCGGGAATCGAGTCCGGGACCTCTTGCGTGTAGACCGGCCTGTTGACTACTGTACTCACTCTCTTCGTTTAAATGTCTTCAACAAATTACGAATACTGCTTTCTTTGTTCACAGCTATCTCTGCAGCTACATTCTTCAACGCCAGTCCAGGTGTCGTATTGGACATCTTGAACCCCCTCATCGAGGAGACCAGCGCAGCAGTGATCAAAGCATTCATCAATAAAGTCTTGGGGGCTATTCCTCTTAAGGAAGTTTTAAGTGACAGGAAATGAATTAAAAACAGAGGGCCTAACATAGTACCCTGAGGAACTCATTTTAATAAGTTGGACTATTGGTGAAATTCGAGTGATATACTTATTTCACAACATACAAAGTAATTATTGTAAGGTAAATAAATTGACTATTAGAAATCTCAGAGTAAGTAATATTTTAATGCAAGTTCGAAAATTGGATGGTTTTCTAAAAAAAAGTAGTTTGTTGACTATCAAATAATGAATCAATGTATTTATCAATTTTTGAACCCATACTCGTGTTTAATGCATACCCAACCTAAATCATTAGTGCACCAAAACTATATAGCGTAAATACATTTGATAAAGTTTAATTAAGTAATTTAATATTTTAATGAATATCGTAATGTTGCTGAATCAGAATTGGAAGCGAAATTGATTTTTATTGTGATATTTCTTATAACTATTGTATATGTTTTAAGAGTATTTTTGTACGTACTTTTCTGATAGAGGTATTTCTCCTTGCCTTTACATAATTTCAAATCAACTGTCTTGTCACCAAAGATCTTATAAGTACCTGTTTTATTATTCAAGTATTGATGTATGTATATTTTTTTATTAATTTAAGTTATTGTAAATGATTAGATTAAGAAACAATAAAATTATTAGAAATTAACTCGGCTTTTATACTGTTTATTTTATCGTAACGTAAATTTAGCTTTCCAAGCACGGGTGGGAAAAAAAATGGCTGTAACCTTAGAATAATAACAAAGCCGTGTCCTCGTATGCAAAGTGAGGCAACTAATACTAAGCCAAAATAGCTTAATTTTCAGATTTATATCCTTCATACTTTACCTAATCGTAACTAAAATCCAATAATATAGTAACTAATCTCCTAAATGTAGGAAAATTTAAACTGTTATGTACTTAATCGGTATGATTAGGTAATAATGGAGAATAAAAATCTGAAATAATTATACATCTATGGAAAACGGAGCCATTTTGGGTGTTTTAGTTGCCTCACTTTTGACAGTGCGCTTTCTAGAGAACTATCGTTCTAGGTGTTATTATTCTAAGTTTGTAACAAAAATTACCATTAAGATTGTTTTTAACAAAAGCTCATTAATAAATCAACAAATAGATTTAAATTGCATGCCATAATGTATATCGATGCAACTCATACTCATGCTAATATTGAAACAACATAAACAATCGTAAACAAATCCGCAGAAAATCAGGGTCTTAGCAACCATTAAGATGACGATAGCTCAAGGTAAACCGATTTACATTCCTATATAGGTAGACTTTTATATCCTCGGTCATTTTAAATTAATACTAGATAAGAGTACTATAAAAATGGTTATCATTGACGATTTATTAGTACATTCATTCACTAAATAGGTTTTTACAACAAATCTATTTCCCTTCACAGAGGTGAGAAAAACTAGAGCAATGACCGAGCGAACGCGAAGCGACTTCGTTTCTCCTTGGACAATAATGCTTTATGTCCTCCGGCTCTCCGTCTGTTTTCATCTACTTCGTGAAATTTTGTGAGCAGGTTCAATAATTATATATTTTTTTTCTGTCGACTCAGTTTATCGAAATTTTTCGAAAAACAAAACATATTTTAGTTATTTCGAAAAATGATCGAAAAAATTTCATTAACGCGAGGTCTACAGCTCACAGAGCCACTAGGTATATTTTATTCTTATTCTAGTTCTTAGTTTAAGCTATATGGGTCCGGCAATGGGCTCAGGTGGCGCTAATGATTATGAATTATTATGTCGTATAGAGACTCTTTATTTAAATATAGATTTTGTTTTTCATCCATATCGTAAAAAAGTAAATCTTACTTTGGTTGTTAGATATATATATAGAGCGATTCGAACATGTCTATTTGTTCCGCTGGTTTTTCTTTGAGGATAGCCTCGTATCTCACATATGGTATCATTACTAACCTGCTGAGACCTTTTATAAAGGCATAACCCTTTATTAAACAGTTTAGAACTAGTTTTCATCTGAAGTAAAGTAAACATTGTGGCAAAATGTGGTGTTTAGTGAGAATTTTATTTATTAGTTTTTGTGTGAGCATTGCTGCTGGGAGAAGAGTGCATAATTCTACTTATGAAGAAAGTAATGACGGGCAGATAAGTAAATACCAATATTTTCTATATTTCATATTTTCTTATAAGTAGACAGCAAAAAATAATATCAACTTGGTCACAGTTTCATCATGAATGACGGCCTCACAATCATATACCAAAGACGTAATGTCATATTGATGATAATAAATAAATAACAAACAATGGTTGCCAACCGTCACTCAATCAAATAAAATAAACTCTTGTTCCTGAGTAAAGCACCTGACAAATTTATCGTTCTATTGTGGTTTTGGTGCCAGGCCCCTAGCACGATGACCGAAAAATTATATATATCGCGTGCCTACTCAACTGTCAAAATCCATTGACTTTTGACAGTTAAACGTGATAAATTGCTATAGCATATCGCGTTTCAATAGTCATTATGCTAGGGAGCCAGTACAAGAATGCATTATTCTAGATAACCCGAAGCTGTGCCACTACAGCGACCCAAACGTGGCGCACTGCATCCGCCGCATGGCGGAGCAGGCGCGGCAGGTCCTGGCGGCCGGGGTGCCGTCGCTGGGGGTCCAGTCGTTGGAACCACTGAAGGTGCCCAGCATCCGGTTGCGCCAGCACAATATGCCCAAGAACAAGTTCAAGTACGACGCCTGGCTGACAGACTTGACGCTGAGCGGGCTCACTAACTACAGCTTCAATAATTTGGAGTAAGTAAGCAAACCATTAATACTTATCCTCACCTTCTTTGATATTATACAAAGCAAATTTAAAAAAACATTTATTTGTGAAGGTGAAGGACCTCCTATCATAATGTGGTCGAAATTATGTCACTAGTTTCAAAACTTTTCATAGAACACTATCGGCCAAATACTCAAACTAATCTTAAAGTTAAGGCCACCTTAAATTTAAAAAAAAACCGGTCAAGCAAGAGCGAGTCGGACTCGCGCACCGAGGGTTTCCATACCATCATAATAAATACACTGCAGAGCTGTAGAATAATAAAATTATTATTGCAGTATTAGGTCAGCACCATCTCTTGGCCGATAGTGGAACTATTTTTTTTCTTAGTCCAGCGCCATCTCTTGACCGGTTGTGGACCGTAACTGGGTCAGGGCCATCTGTTGACTGGTAGAGTAGAGACAAATATTTTTTTTGTGTTTTTTGAATTTCTAAAAAAGTGTGTTACTTATATTGAGACATCGTTTTATTTTTCCTGTAATCTTTACGTAACTACTATCACATAGAATTATTTTAGATTTTCTCTTTGCAAACTTCGGAGATAAGGGGGGGGGAACGGTTTTTGTTTTCCTTTTTTATCATAAGTCGAAAACTATGCGGCCTAAAAAAAAATGATTTCAAATGTGCAAACAGCGCTCTTTCATATGATACCCCACATGCCCTAGTCGCCCCACTTCAAATTTTTAAGACCCCTTTTCTGTCCCTGTTGTAAAAAAACTATTTTTTTTATTTTATTTCTTTCTTATTTTCAAAATAGTTGGACAAAGGTCATCTTTAACTATTTTAAATTTCAAGTTGATACCATTAGTAGTTCTCGAGATATCTAGCTGTGACAGACAGACAGACTGAGTCACACCATAAGGGTTCCTTTTTACCATTTTGGTACGGAACCCTAAAAAGTTTTCAGATTTGACAGAAACTCTATGAAACTGACAGCTTCCTTAAAGTTAAGGAGACCTTATAGCTTAAGATTTTAACTAAGAGGCCTTTGAGTATTCGGCCATATAAGTATCTATTGATTTGTCAGTATTCCCACTTTTTTACATCAGTGTGTTCCCGGAAGATCTAAAAGTGACAAGCAACGTGAGCCTGCCTCGCCTGGAGGTGGCCGGCGAGTACGTGGTGCTGGGGGAGTTCCAGATGCTCCCGGTGGAGTCGACAGGAAAACTCTCGGCCAATTTCAGTAAGGGTTTCTTTAAATAAATACCAGTATTAGTGCCAACAATTCATATTCACTTATAAGATTGCCTTTATACCGGGGTGGGTCATAGAGAAACAAATCAGCTAAGTACTAGTACTACACACGGGCATCGAAAATGTGTTATTTTTTATAAACAAACAACAGTTTATTATAGGTATTCATTACATATGGGTATCGGACGTTTTGTGTTATGTTCTGTTCAAGGACTACATTAAATATTTATTTTATACAAAGCACCCTTTTTGTATTCAGTCATAGGAACCTAATATCAACATTGATTGTTTTAATATGCTTATTGTTTACAGAAGCACTTATTATAACTAGTGCATAACGAACAATATACTTATTACCTATTTATAATCTAATCAGTACGGGCTTTTCAACCTTGTTTTAAGCTTGTCTAGAATGTAACTATAAGATCGATGGAACCCCATCAAATTGTGATACAACCCCACCACGCTGGCCCAATGTAGATTGGTAGGTATAACGGCTGCAGATCACGGCTTCCGAATCACGGAAGAACTCGAGATACTAATAAATTTATTGTCACCCATCCGATGACCCATCCTAGCGATAGTTGCTTAACTGTCACTATTGCAGGTAGAACGCGCTAAGCAACTGCGCCATCAAGCTCCTAGAAATATAATTTAGCCATACAATCCTTGGCGGAGCTCGGTGGCGCAGTGGTATAGTGCCTGGCCCAGCGATTGCGGAGCGGAGGTTAAGCAACTTTCGCAAGGGTCGGCCATGGGATGGGTGACCAAAAATGTATTATTTCAAGCTCCTCCGTGCTTTGAAAGGCACATTAAGACGTTGGACCTGGCTGCATTTGCAGTTGTTAACACCCACCAATCCGCATTGGGCCCGCGTGGGTTATGGCCCATCCTCCTTATCTGCCCATAAGGAAGGCATGTGCCCCAGCAGTGGGGACATTAAAATTTCTGATGGTCGTACAATCCTTTATTGAAGTTGTATACCTAATCTAAATTCAGCGAAGTGCACAGCGGCGCTGGTGGCCCTAGGCGCCCGCGTCCACAAACGCATGGTCATCAAGGACGCCAACGTGCGCCTGCGCTGCGCGGGGCCGCTGGAGGCCAGCCTTGACGACGCTCACTCCACCACCGGGGAAATGGGTCAGTAACCATACCTGCGCATACCGCATATAATTTGGGAATGGTACTTTTTGAAACCGGTGTAATTATGGGAAGTGAGCATTTTGAACCTGAAGGATAATAAAACCTTTACTAAGTACCCTACCTTCCTTTGCATGAACGTGAGATAAAGAAATTCAATTAATTGTGAACTTCAAGTGTTCACTTCTACTATTTTCTAGAAGTACTTAGATTGAAAGATAGTAGTTTGAAGACAATTAACTCTAAATATTTATGATAACTAGACTGTCTAAAGGTAATGTTACCTTAGGCTTAGTCGATATGGTGGTAACCACATATCCCTCACATTTGTAGAAACGATCATGTTAAATATAATTACCAAATACATTTTTAAAGCAAAAAGTCTCTTACAAGAAACAAACAAGTTTCCATCATGACAAAAAATCAAAATCTTACCTTTACCTCTTATTCTTACCTTAGTCTTTATAGGCCCTAAACTTCAATATTGCAGAGATGGTGACGGATCACATCGCCATGATGCACTCGCAGGAGATCCTTAAGGAGGTGCAGCCGGCCGTGGAGACTTCCCTGGCCATGGTGCTGGAGGACGTCGCCAACAAGTTCCTAAAACACCTGCCACAGGAGATGGTTTTTCCCAATTAAATTATCAACCCAATCCCTTAGCACTCTCGTAATTTTTCATCCCAATTTCGATGTAGAGTCATAATCCATTCTTCTCCATGGTCACCTACTGCTGAGTCTAGGCCTCCTTATTAGAACGCGATCCCTTCCAATCTTGTGCTTTTTGCTTCTAGGTCTTCTGCAAAAAATATTTCCCCAAAAATCTCATTGCAGGGTGAAAATCGAAAACTCACAATCCACTTCCAAATACACCCCACATAATTATTTATTACACAAGTTTATGTCTTGATCTTGACCCAAGTCTACGCCTTCATCAAATACCCATTTCCCTTCCTGAAAACTATTTTTGTTTTATCCCCTTATTTTATTTTTTTACTAAATCCATAATTAGATTCAATTCTGAGTCAACTCTTCAAGTTCATAAGTTTTTTTATATAGATAACTTAAGCTACCTAGTAGTCTTATTTAAAACAACAATTAGTGAGCTAGTGTGTTTTTAAAATGAGTTTTATATACACATCGATAGAATATATCTTATCTACTTATAGTCATCGACATGTACATTTCGATAGTTATAGTACTCGCTTCTTTTTTGTCATTCTTACCTACCTACTTGATGTTAAGTAAATTATTTAATTTATTTAAATAGTTCGTAATTAAGTGACTGAAAATTTACATGTGAAATAAAAAACATAAATACGTTTAATTTTTGTTTTATTTTCATTACTCTGAACTGAACATCCAAGTATTTTCTTACATCCTTTCTATCTACGATGCAAGATATCTTGGCTAACTAGAGCGATTTTTGTAGCAAAATATCAAATAGGTAACATGTTCATAAATAAGTATAACAATGTATGCTCGTGAAGTAATTTGTGAAACAGAATAAAAATCTCATGTTAAAAACATTATAAAGCGTATAAAACTATTAGAGTTGGATCTCTTGGATTCTTTAATTCTTTATGAAATTGCAATAGTAAATAAAATAAATAAATAATAAATAATTTTCAATAATCATGATCATATAATGAGAGCCTATTCGTCATAGTATTTACGAGCATTCCCAGCATCGAGCCCTTGTGACGTAACATTACCCGGAGCCGTGATCACACTGGCTTAGGTTACAAAACTACTTGACCACAATCTTCTTAGTGGTTCTTATTCAGTAAGTGTTATAGTCTAAATTTCAACAGCTCTGTTTACTGGGTCGACAAACTAAAATGACTGGGCAGTATTAATAAAGGTACGCGGCGGCGATTGCATAGTCTCGGTTTCTATGTAATTTTTGTTTATTAGTGTCAACAGATATTATCCAACTGGTGTCAATGGTTGGCACACTTTTGGAGTGACCTTGCGAATCGCATTATGCACGAATGTGATAACTCGATTAAATAATTATGATGTAAAATGTAATGTAAGAGTGGCCATGAACGTTTGAGACTCGATTACAAGTTGAAGTTTAAATCGGAGATTTATAGTTTGTTAAAGATCTTTATTTTTATAAAACAAAGATTAACCATCAGCCATTTTTTAATGTCCCCACAGTTGGGGCACAGGCCTTCCTTATGGGTGGATAAGGAGCCACCACGCGGGCCCAATTCGGATTGGTGGGTGTTAACGACTGCAAATGCAGCCGGGACCAACGGCTTAAAGTGCCTTCCGAAGCACGGAGGAGATCGAGATAATAAATGTTTGGTCATTATTAGGTCAAAAAAAGATTAAGAAATAGGATTTATATTGCGATCGCTCGTCATCAAGGTCTTGTGAGCAATAAAGATGCATAAACGAAATTAATTAATAAAATAAACAAGCTATCGCCCATATAAGTCAATACAACTTTTTCCTTGACCTGTGTACAAAAGTTTTAACTTTTAACAATCGAAGAGAAAAATTTGATATTTGACAGTGTGCAACTGTTTCGTAATTTTTTTAACTAACCTCTTGCAATATTCAGATAAGATTTCATGCGTTTTAATAAGATTATTTATTACGTTTATCATCACGTTTATTTTTGTATTTAAGAATAATGAGTCTGTGTTTTTAATTTATTGTGGTGTGAAAATGTGGAGTATTATTTGGTTGCTGTCAGTTGTTTGTACTGTATATGGAGGTGTGGGGAAAGGGGTGATTGATTGTAAGTACCTAAACTTTAACTAGGTATTTAAATTGTGAAAATATTTTTTATGAACATGATTTTTAATTAAATAACTTCATGAAGAAGCGAAGTAGGTATGAAACTTAATTGTTACATTAGAAAAGAGACCACTGTTGTTTTTCTTCTCAAATGTTGTTTACTGGGTAGGAGGTTTTTCTTTGAATGTCAACTGCTTTCTATCTACATATATATTTACAGTTAATAATTCTAATCAACCATAGTGTAGGTAACAATAGGTGCGATAGTTAATGTGAAACTAGCTTTCGCCCGCGACTTCATTCGCGTGGACATTCGAAAAAACTCTTAGGGACTTCCCGGTATAAAAGTATCCTATGTTTTTATCCAGGCTATAAACTATCTGTGTGCTATTCCAAATTCGTCGTTTTTGCGTGATTAAGTAATAACAAACATCCAAACATCGAAACGTCCAAACATTGAAACTTTCACACTTATAAAATTAGTGGTCATAAATTCCGTTCCTGTTTGTACTCGTTCTCGCCCCGTTTCCGTATCCCATTCCATACAAAATTTGGACATCTATTCGGAAGAATGATATTAAATACCTAAAACTTAGTATTTAAGTCTATATTGTGTATGGAAATACGCAATATGAACTCCATTTGACCTCTTTAGGGGTTGAATTGTATCATAGTCACCGTGTTGGACTTCAAAATAAATGCCATTTTTACAATCAACATCCCATAAAACCTCAATAACAACATCCTACAACATCCCCTAAAGGGTTGAGTTTCGGAAAACCACGAAACACGTGTTTGCTTATTTGTTTTTAGAAGTACTCCTACGAAGTTTCATGTTGAAATGTCTATTTAATTATTTTCGTCACATGTCACATGTTTAAGTTAAGCCTTAACCACAAGAAAATGGTTAGAGATAGGATAGAACTGAAACCAAAAAAATGCTGTCAAGTTTAGATTGGGCAAGTAGGTATACCTATACCTAACTTAACTCATTTACACGTGGTAATAATGTTTACAGTCGGTGGATTCACATGCCCACGAGAGGAGGAAGCACTGGGCAACTGCCTCAAAGATGCCTTGAATACATACATCCCCCGACTAGCTACAGGTTAGTAAATTATACAACCCGCACAGATAAAGAATGGGATTAGAAATGGCGTCGTTCATATTTGCTTCTCGCTCGCACACTAAACGCCACACCTATCGCTTTCTCAGTCACACTCGTTGTGGTAATCGGTGAGCCACCATTTTCAATTCCATTCTTTATCTGCGCGGGTTGTAGTTACCATCTTTTCCTGATAGGTTCAAATTTCAAATGCACCACGTAAATTATTCTTAGAAGAAAAGATGTCGATCAAATGAATGTTGTAGAAGAATTTAGCAGATACATGCAGTCAAAAGGAAAAATTTAGTGTTTGGCTGGATTCTTCTATATAATAGTGTTCTCATACGAAATCCTACTCAGTGTTAAAAGCTAATAGTTACATTACACTGCGTAAAGTACAGGAAAATAAATAAACATAGCATATATGCGGTTGTTTGAATAATGCTAAGTATGCACATATCAGTTCTCAGAGAAGGTTGGCATGTGTCATTATGTCATTGTTTATGGGGTCTTAAGGTTTAAATATATTCTATCTATGCACGAGGGTATCCGTGTCAAGTTACTTGATGAAGGTAATTAATTAAAATACTTGAAAAACTGAGACTTTGTTCCGTAGATGTTATGAAGTAATTGTTATTTCACGCAGGGACCGGATACCGATATATTCTAAATATCGATATTTTAACGAAAATATCGATAACGGTATCGATAACTGAGATAAATACCGATATTTGTATCGGTAATATAAAGTACCGGTATTTTGTATCGATAATTTTATCGATACCCAGTACTGATATGCTAAGCTGCGAAGCGACGTTGCATGTTTGCGCGCTGCGGGGCGGGCGGGTTGCGGAGAGGTACGGTACGGCAACAGCGCTCAAGCAGCTAGCATGCAACTAATTAATTCATTTGTTGTTTGATTATTCACGCGACTACTTTCGTTCGTTATTTTTCAACATTTTTATAATTATGGGACGGCAAAAACATAACAATGTTTACAGACATTTTGACATAAATAAAAGATCTTTAAAATCAAAGTGCCTTTTGTGCAAAAAAGATTTAAATGTAAGTACCTACTAACCTATAATTTCGTCGAACTGGTTCAAAAAATTATTACCGGTTTCCAAGCCCTGATCCGAAGTGCGAAAACTAAAAAAACTAAAGGAAATAAAAAAAATTAAAGCGCAAAAGGCATTTTATCGGTATTATATCGGTATTTCAGTATCGGTATCAATACTGATAATTTTCTAAAAAGTATCGATATTCGTGTACTGAAATAAAATACTGATATCAGTATCGATAAATCGATACCAAAATATCAGTTCCGATATCGATATTTGGATATCGATACTAAAAAAATATCGGTATTCCTGTCCCTGATTTCACGTAGTCAATTTTATTGTTTTTGGCTTCCGAGAGAATCATGACAGGTGTTGTATAAAGATGAAGGTACGAAATTTTACTGAATGAAGACTTCATTTTGATTTAAAAAAATTATTGGAACTGCATTAAATAATTTTTGAAAAATCACCTGCCTTAACCAGGGGTCAAACCTAACAATAATATGAAAAAAATAACTTTTTTATTTTTACGATGCCGGTCAAAAGGGTTATTTTTTACTCATAAGGATTAATTTTTCTTATGTAACACAGCATCTTCAACAAAAGAAAGACCATGAAATTAAACATTAAAATTTTTATTATTACGTAAAATTATGTAGGTACGTTATTGTTACGTACCTATGCGATTTAAAAAAAACTTGAATACAGATTTATTTTTAAAAATCCAATGAAGTCTTCTTTCAGTACACCTACCTTGAATATTTAAGGTAAGTACTTTCCCTCCAAAGAGAAAAATTACCGGAATTTCAGTTTGTTTGATTGTATTTGGTACATACAAACTAAATTTTACAATAGGTATATACATAAGTAAAGTAAATGTCGTTCCCACAGAACATTTTTTCTTTGTTCTATGGTCGTACTTAACATCAATCGTTAAAGAGAACATTTTGACTGTTTTTTTCTCATTTGAATGATAAAGGTGTCCCGGAGTATGGGGTTCCACCATGCGAGCCCCTCATGGTGCCGTCCCTGTCAGTGCAGCAGTCCACCGGGCCTATATCCGTGACGTCATCGTACTCTGACGTCACAGTGCGTGGGCCTTCTACCATGCGCGTACAAGATTTGCAGTAAGTTTTGCACATTTATTTATAAAAATATTTATTATTTTTCTTGTTGCTGTTGTGTGTGTTTGAATAATAAAATAACTAATCGATTGAACAAATTAACTGACAAATGAAAACCGTGGAAAATTGAGGTGACTAACTAAACATTCTTATTGCTTAGAGTTATAAGTATTCTGTTCTATGAAGGGTTCAGTACTACGGCTATAAATAGAAAATAAAATTTCAGGATGACTAAAGATTGTCCATCAGCCATTTTTGATGTCCCCACTGCTGGGGCACAGGCCTTCCTTATGGGTGGTAAGGAGGATGGGCCATAACCCACCACGCGGGCCCAATGCGGATTGGTGGGTGTTAACTACTGCAAATGCAGCCGGGACCAACGGCTTAACGTGCCTTCCGAAGCACGGAGGAGGTCGAGATAATAAATTTTTGGTCACCCATCCCATGACCGACCCTTGCGAACGTTGCTTAACTTCCGCAAACGCTGGGCCAGGTGCTAAACCACAGAGCCACCGAGCTCCACGACTAAAGATTACGTAGAATTTGTTAGCTAACTTATTTCATTCAAACTATAAAGGAGCTCTGTGGCGCAGTGGTTAAGCGTCTGGCCCTGCGATCGCAAGGGTCGGTCAGGGGATGGGTGACCAAAAATTTATTACCTCGAGGTCCCCCGTGCTTCGGAAGGCTCGTTAAGCCGTTGGGTCCCGGGTGCATTTGCAGTCGTTAAAACCCACCAATCCGCAATGGGCCCGCATGGTTGTGGCCCATCCTCCTTATCTACCCATACGGAAGGCCTGTGTCGATAAATGAGGTAAATATGTTTCACCTTTCAGAGTAGACGCAAAAAACCATATGGTGACAGCTAAGATATTCATTCCTGAGCTGAGATTGAAGGGTCACTACAACTTGGCGGGAAAACTCTTAATGCTACCCATTGAAGGCGAAGGGAAGTTTTCGGCTAAATATGGTAAGCACTTGAAGAAAGAGTTTACACTGTAAACTCTACAGTTCATCCTGTAAACTTTACAGGATGAAATCGAAGTCATTATAATTTAACCAGGATATTGATAACATTAGGACAAAAAATTACATCTTACATTATAGTAGGATTAAGTGTGGAAGTTTTGCGGCGATTTTTGATAGCGTCCGGGCGTTTTTGTGAAAATCAACTGAAGGCAATTATATTTCATAGTTGTTTGAGACTTCGTCAGTGTGGAATTTCACCTCCCCTTAGAATTTAGATAATGTCTTACTTAGCGGATGCCTACACACATCGACAAAAGTTTGCGATCGCTAGCAAAAGCAGATTTACCAATAAATAATATCTTTTGGTATTGTGTCTACCAATCAAGAGAGTTTCCGGAGCTATAGTGACGAGAGTAGAAGCTGTACGCTGCCTAAGGCCTTGGTCTCCTGTTTTATGCTATACGCGATGTCTGACGTAAACATTCCTGTTACCGATGTCGGTAACCTCGACACTGTATGTTAACGTCAAGCGGGAACGAATTGAAACACCTTCTTGAATCACTTTGAATGCTCGTATATTGTGGTTACAAAGAAAAAATGGGTGTGCGAGCTTACAAATCGCCCTGCGTCCGCGCACCCTGAGGTAGTCTGTTGCATGATTGCAACTGGTACACTAATACACAAACTTACAATATCTAATTAAGTTGGGTACTTGATAAATCTACATTTATTTCTACCCTACGTTACAACGAGTTTGTTAACGGTGGTAGGGAGTGCGCTTCCCCCACTCCGCGCTCGCAACCAACTTGGCAGCGGTGTGAGAGGGACAGCGAAACCCCTACTCCTCTCTCTTTATGAGACTACCTACCTCATTTATTATTTAGGTACCTTTCAGTATTTACATTTTGTCTTTAGGTATTTAGGCACCTCATTACCTTTAATCAGAGACCTATACAAGAGGCCTTTATTTTACATAGTCTTACCTCTTAGTACCTCGTCAAAACCTTAGGGCTTATAGGACAAAGGCTGGCGTTTGACCTAGACACATTTCAGGTCGAAACTACCACCTCCTGGACCTATAGTACCTGGCCCATACCTCAAAACCTTTACCGGGTAATGCAATTGAAACAACAAGACTTTAAATCATTTAATGCATAGGATACCTAAATACCTAAACAATACCTATTTGAGCTAAAACCTAAATATCTCACAAACTATAAAACTTACAGCTACGCTAAATATTTCATTTTACAGCACTTTTCATAAGCTACATTTTAAAATCAAATAGAACGTTACACATTAATAAACTTCAAAGTAATTAAAAACACAAACTAATCAACTCAAATAGTTATAACAAGCTATTGCTTATGAACAAGGTACTTACATGAATATTCACAAACACAATTTTCACCACTAGGTCGCACTTAGTGTCCACTAAACTGTCTTTTTGTTAATCACTTTTTCACTGAATTAAGCTGTCCGCAACAGTCTCCCCCCGGTGCAGCACTCGCGGCACCTTCTTCTTCAGTAGGGAGGACAGCCAATCTCGTTGTCGGGCGACGAAAAACTCCTCCTCTTGTCTTAACATCAGCGTTGCGAATCTCGCCGTCTGGTCCCGGATGCACCGCCGTCACGACGCCTCGCGGCCACACATTGCGAGGCAGGCTGGAGTCGACGATGATGACGACGTCACCGGGCTTAAGTGAGCGGCCCGTGACGTCACGCGCGCCCCCGCGCGGAATGAGCTCGGGCAGGTACTCGCGCACCCAGCGGCGCCAGTACTCGTCGGCCAGCGCCTGCGCAGCACGCCACAGCTTGCGCGAAGCTGGCTCGCACGGCCCAGTGAGTGGCAGGCCGCGCGAACCGCCCAGCAGGAAGTGATTTGGGGTGAGCGCCTCTGGATCTTCTTCGCTGACTGGTACGTGGGTTAGCGGGCGAGCGTTTATGGTGTGCTCTACCTCCGCCAACAGCGTCGCTAGTACCTCTTCTCGCGGCGACTTCTCGTTCAGTGTGACTCGTAGCGCACTTTTGACTGAGCGCACGAGCCTCTCCCATGCGCCCCCTTGATGTGGTGCCCCCGGCGCTATGTAGCGCCAGTCCATACGCTCTGATAGTGCGTAATCACGTAGAGCCGGTTCCCATTCTTCTATCGCACGACGCAACTCTACGTCGGCGCCTCTGAAGTTTGTTGCATTGTCTGAATACATAAGACGCGGCCACCCGCGGCGCGCGCCCATTCTTCTTAAAGCCATGATTGCCGAGTCTGTCGATAGCGACGCCACCAACTCTATATGTATCGCTCTTGTTGTGAGACACGTAAATAATGCGCCCCACCGTTTTTCATGCCGCCGTCCCACCGTCACGGTTATTGGTCCGAAATAGTCCAATCCACAGTTTGTAAAGGCTCTTGTATATGGTTGTAATCTTGCCTTAGGTAAATCTCCGTGCACTGGAACCACAGGGCGGGCCTTTCGTACACGACAAAACACGCATTTGCTAGCCACTGTACGTATCGTCGGTCTCAATCGTAGTATCCAGTATTTGGCTCTGACTTCGTTCACAACGCGCTCATTGTGCGCGTGGTGGGCGCGACGGTGCTCGCGATATAGCAGCAGCCGCGCATACGGGTGCCTGCCGTCCAGTACTACGGGGTGAGTAGCGGGGGCAGACACACCCGCTGCCCTTATTCGTCCCCTGGCACGCAGCACACCTTGTTCGTCCAAATACGGATCCAGTTTTCGTAGCCGGCTTCCCACTCTGAGGTTTCGCTTTGCAGTGATTCGTTCTATATCTTCAGCGAAACATTGGCGTTGCGACTCTCGTTGCAATCTCATCTCAGCCTCTTCTATGAGCTCTACATTCATCGTAGCGGCACGGTCACGACATTTGCGTACGAATAGTAATACTCTCGCCATCGCTCTCACCAAGCGTTCATATGAGGAAAAACGCTCGGCTCGGGGCATACTATCGTTTGCTTCTCCCATTGTCGTGAGCACTGTCTCTACCGTGTCTTCTTCCGTTACGATTTCACATGTGGGCCATAAAGCCTCATCTTCATATAAAAAATCAGGTCCTTTAAACCATCTGTCATTACACGTCTTCATCTCTACATTTGGGCGCGTTGCGTCGTCCGCCACATTCAGCGCTGTCGGAACCCATCTCCATTGGCTAGCGTCCGTAGTCTCGGCTATCTCTCCTAAGCGGTGCGCCACGTATGGTGTGTAGCGCACGCTATCATTACGTATCCAATGCCACACGGTACGCGAATCCGTCCAATATACAGTTTTCTCGGGTTCCCAGCCTTGCTGTCTCTTGATAGAGCTTGCCAGACGCGTCCCTATCAGGCTCGCTTGTAACTCCAACCTTGGTACGGAGAGTGGTTTCATTGGCGCTACCCGTGCTTTAGCGGCCGCTAGTGTCACTTCTATTTCACCATCTTCATTCTTGACGCGCCAGTAAGCCGCGGTCGCGTAAGCAACTTCACTTGCGTCACAAAATATATGTAGTTCTCGGCTTGGCTCTCCCCCCGTTCGAGCGTAGAGACGCGGTAATCTTAGTGTTCGTAGCTTTTCTATGTCTTTTAGCCATTGAATTATCTCTTCGGCCTCCGGCCCTGGTAGAGCCTCGTCCCACTCTACATTTAGTTTCCAAATGTTTTGTAACACAATCTTCGCTCGTATGGTGTAGTAACTTAGTAAGCCCAACGGATCGAAAACCGACATTACTGCACTCAGCGCTTCTCTTTTTGTCGGCGGTCTCGCTAACGTCTTCACTTCGGCCGGTACCCTTGCAAGCGTCGTATTGAACCCCAGTGTGTCGGTCGCCGCATCCCATAGTAGCCCCAGCGTGCGACCACAGTCATCTAGGTTGGATCCCAGTTGCTTGGGCGATGACGTAGCACGGCTCTCTAATGGCAGCTCAGCTAAGACTCTAGCTTCGTTTGAGTTGAAGCTTGTCAGCTTGAATCCTGCTCGCCTGTGCACTTCAATCACTTGCTTCATCGTAGTAATCGCCCGTTCCTTATCATCGAAACTGTCCACCCAGTCATCCATATAATGATTGTTCGTTATCGCTTGACATGCTAGCGGGTACTCATCGGCGCTCTCTCTCGCGTTCCAGTCGCGCACACTATGTGCTAAGAATGGCGAACTCTTTGCCCCAAATATCATTGACGTCATTTTATATTTTCGTGGCGGCCCGTCTCTATCACCGCCTCTCCATAAAAACATCTGTGCCGGTTGGTCTATAGGCGCAATTTTCACTTGTAAAAACATCTCTTGAATGTCGGCTGTTATTGCTATCCTTTTCTCACGGAACCGCAAAAGCAACCCATTTAAATCTTGTAATAAATCGGGCCCCTCTAAAAGCTCATCATTGAGGCAAACATCATTGGCTTTTGCTGCCGCGTCGAAAACCAATCTTATCTTTCCCGGCTTGTTCACGTTGGTGACCGCGAAGTGAGGCAGGTACCATGCTCGTGGATCGTCTGTCTCTTTCCCACTACACTGCTCCGCGTAGCCTTTCGTGAATAAATTTTCTATCTGTGTTGTATAAGCTTTTTCAAAGTCGCTTGACCGATCCATCTTGCGTTCTATAGATTTCAAGCGCTTCACAGCATTATAATAACTGGGCGGTAGCGTGACGTCATCTCTCTTCCATGGTAATCGTACTTCGCACTGGCCGCCGACTCGCTTTATACTCTCATCGAACGCTTTCACCGCTTTAACTTCCATTGGGTTTTCGCGTTCCCTCCTAGCGATACCGAGTGCGTCTATTTCAAAGTAACGTTTCACCATGTCTTGTAATTCAACCTCGGGTGTGATGAGCTCCGTCTTGTAAACGTTAGACGCGCCCTCTAGCGCCGTAATTCGAGGCGCCGTTCCATGTATGACCCACCCTAGCTTCGTGAGCGACGCTACCGGTTGTCTTCTGTTGCCCATTAACAACTTTCGTGACACAATCAAATGCCAATTATCGGCCCCGATCAGTAAACGTGGTTTCACTCTGTCATAACACACGTCACTAGCCGCTAATCTTCTTAAGTGTGCGTACTGTAAGCAATCTTCACTAACTGTTTGATGATTGAGCGTCAAACTTGTCATCGTTTTGGCGCGAACATGATGGGTGCTTTCATCTCTTGCTACTAACACTAGGTTTACGTCTTCACTGTTCGCTACGCTCCCTTGCGCATTTATACTACATATGCTCAATTCGCTTACAGGCCCTTTCGCACCTATTTCGTCCGCCAGGTCATGATCAACGATCGTCACTGTCGAACCCTCGTCCAGCAGCGCGTATGTCTGTACGGCGCCGCCGGGTCCTTTTACTGTCACTGGACACACCTTTAACATGACTTTCGCCGCGACGTTGGCCCTATTAATCGTGGCGATCGTCTCAGTCTGCGACTCTCGCACCAACGTCTCTTCATTACTGGCGGCACGGTCCTTATGCAACGTAGCGTGGTGACGCGCATTACAGTTGTTCACCCCGCATAGTTTGTGTGTACAGCGGAACCTCCGGTGCTTATTGTTCACACACCGAAAGCACACTCCATTGTTTCTTGCCCACTGCCATCTCTCATCTACCGTCATGGCTTTGTACTTAGTACAGTGGGGTACTTCATGATCGTTTCCACATAGTAAACACGGCGCAGGCGGCGTCTCTTTCTGGCCCAAAGTGTATATTCTTGCTACATTTTTCTTCTTATCGGTGCGTTTCTCGCTACGGTTTTTTACAGCGACGTTCTCTCTTTGCTGTGACGTAGTCGGTACGTATGCAAAACGCAGCGCGCAGTCGGCCTCTTTCATGAGAAATCGAGATAAAATAATTATGTCAGGTTCACTCGATTCATTCTTCTCGGCGTAGGCGACCCAGTTCGATAACAAATGCGGGCTGAGCTTCTTTATCACCTCTCGAACCAATAGCGGATTTCGTAGGTACCCTCGGTCATCAACCGCTTGAATAACGCAAACTATATTTTGCAATTTCACAGCGAGGGCATTCAACTCGGCAGCACTCGTACCTGAACGCGGTAAGCTTTTCAAATCTTCGAGCGCTCTATCTATAAGCACTTCAGGGCGGCCGTAGCATTGTTCTAATGTGGTCATGATACGATCGGGGTCGGTCGCACTCCATAATAGCGCCGACACACTCTCTTTCGCCTCCCCTTTCAAGCTCACGCGTAATCTTGCTAGATTTTCCTCTGCAGTGAACTTGTATAATCGTGTGGAATCACGCACTGCGGCCTTGAATAACAACCATTCATTCGGTGAACCACTAAACACGGGCAACTCTTGCGCGTACCGCGGCATCGGTCGTCTAGTTAGAACCCTGTCCAATGTTTCAGCGAGGTTTTCCACCCCGTAGCCCTTTTTCGTATCGACTACGGGCCTCGCGTCAGTCTCCATTGGATTTACACAAAAAGTTCGGTTTTTATCCATTTCTAAGGCACGCGCCTCATTGCGCTTCATATCCCTGTCTCTGTCTTGCACGATAACGGGAGCGATATCTCTGTCTCTGTCTTGTGAAACGACAGGGACGATATCTCTGTATCTCTCTAAATTTTCATCTACCCGACACCGAGGATCGGCTGTGGTATCCAACCATTCTTTCAGCCTCTCTGGAACGCTCTCGGCGGGTAAGCTCGCACGGGTTTCTTCTTCCAAAATAGTATCCATTTCAACTTGTAACCTTTGTTGAATTAATTCACGTTCTAGTTCCATTTCTTTTCTCTTAATCTCGGCCAACTGTTCCGCGGCCCGAAGTTGCGCCTGCCGGACGCGCGCAGCGACACTCGATGAACACACTGACGGCGGGTTACGTCTCAAAGCCTCAGTGTCGGTGGCGGCGGCGGCGGCGGCGTTGCCATCGTCAACTTCCTTGGTGGGCGGCGGCGGTAACGGTCTCTCTGTACCACTTTCTGTGGCCTCTTCTTGCATCGTGGCTGTAGTCAATAACGGTGGTGGTGGCGGTGGCTGTGGCGCGATCGTCGAAGGTGACGCCGGTGGCTCTTCATGTGTGATTGCCCCCCTCTTCTTCCCTCCAGACTGGCTTCTTGTGATTGGCATCTTCTTCTTTCTTGACGCCCTACTATACCCTACTCCTAACAATCCCGCCCGGGCACACTACCGCGGGGAGCCCAGGTGAGGATGGAGGTTGAAGCAGGAGTGGAAGGGAGGAATTACCCGGCAGAGGGGGTGTGCAACTCCGAGGTGCTCGGCCACCGGGAGGAACGCCCGGCAGCTTCGGCAGTGCCTACAGTCCGGCCCTCAGTGCGACACAACCCGTACCGGCGTAATCGGACAATTTCAGCTGCCTTGAAAAAGGCGGCTGGCAGCCGTGTCCGTTAGACTGCACCGCCTTGAACGGCGTTACTCACACTAACCACACTTGGCACCGTAAGGGTGTGGCAGTGTGAGCCGCGGTCCACCCGCGTATTGGCAACTAGTTACTGTGATTCTTCTTTTCTTCAGTGATGCTTCGCTTCTTCTAGCTTGACGCGCAGATTCTTCCTGTCCGCCGCTCTGCAGGATCACGCAGTAGATTCTTCTTATCCGCGCTGAGGATCACGAAGCAGCAGATTCTTCTTATCCGCGCTCTGAAGGACCACGAAGCACTGTTACCGATGTCGGTAACCTCGACACTGTATGTTAACGTCAAGCGGGAACGAATTGAAACACCTTCTTGAATCACTTTGAATGCTCGTATATTGTGGTTACAAAGAAAAAATGGGTGTGCGAGCTTACAAATCGCCCTGCGTCCGCGCACCCTGAGGTAGTCTGTTGCATGATTGCAACTGGTACACTAATACACAAACTTACAATATCTAATTAAGTTGGGTACTTGATAAATCTACATTTATTTCTACCCTACGTTACAACGAGTTTGTTAACGGTGGTAGGGAGTGCGCTTCCCCCACTCCGCGCTCGCAACCAACTTGGCAGCGGTGTGAGAGGGACAGCGAAACCCCTACTCCTCTCTCTTTATGAGACTACCTACCTCATTTATTATTTAGGTACCTTTCAGTATTTACATTTTGTCTTTAGGTATTTAGGCACCTCATTACCTTTAATCAGAGACCTATACAAGAGGCCTTTATTTTACATAGTCTTACCTCTTAGTACCTCGTCAAAACCTTAGGGCTTATAGGACAAAGGCTGGCGTTTGACCTAGACACATTTCAGGTCGAAACTACCACCTCCTGGACCTATAGTACCTGGCCCATACCTCAAAACCTTTACCGGGTAATGCAATTGAAACAACAAGACTTTAAATCATTTAATGCATAGGATACCTAAATACCTAAACAATACCTATTTGAGCTAAAACCTAAATATCTCACAAACTATAAAACTTACAGCTACGCTAAATATTTCATTTTACAGCACTTTTCATAAGCTACATTTTAAAATCAAATAGAACGTTACACATTAATAAACTTCAAAGTAATTAAAAACACAAACTAATCAACTCAAATAGTTATAACAAGCTATTGCTTATGAACAAGGTACTTACATGAATATTCACAAACACAATTTTCACCACTAGGTCGCACTTAGTGTCCACTAAACTGTCTTTTTGTTAATCACTTTTTCACTGAATTAAGCTGTCCGCAACAATTCCTATATATTTCATACGCCGACGTCAGTGTTTGAAAGAGACCAACAGTACATTTCTTTAGTAAGTATTGTGATGCTGACGCCGTAAACGGCCGACAGCGTAAAAAGAAGGCCAAAACCTAACCTCTGGTTATCACTGGCTACTACTATTCTAGTTAACCACATTTAGAGCCTGACAAATTCCAGTTAGCTAACGAAAACCGGTTTTCTGGTTAAATTAGGTAGAAGATAGAATATAATTTATTAGTCAAATTATATAGGTATTTGGAACCGTGAGGCAGGATTTGTATTAAGGTGGTACCCTGAGCGAAAGTGGCGCCGCGGTAATTTATATTTAATATTATAATTCTAATACACAATTTTAAAAATGTTTATCGTGGAGATTTTAGGGCCCACAGTCTAGTATTTTTAGACGGCATCGTTACATTACCTCATAGTCACTGCTAGAAGTAGATAGCAAAACTGCTAAAAGTAGCCGTTTTTGACACAATTGCTATCTACTTCTACGAATGACTACGAGGGCATGTAGTGATACCTTCTAAAAATACTAGACCATGGGCCCTAAAATCTCCAAGATTAATATAATTTAAATCTTTTTCTATTAATAACTTATTAATTAAAAACCTCTGAAGGCGCCACTTTCGGTCATAAAACCGCCTTAAATAAATATTTCAGGTGACATCGATGTGAATGTAAAAATAGTGCTGGGACGCAAGGAGAGGCCAAACGGCAAAGACGCGTTATCCTGCGAACATCTGGATGTCGATTTCCATGTTGGATACGCTTCTGTGGAGCTGGAGAATCTCTTTGGAGGGGACAATGAGTTAGGTAAAAAAAATATCTTACATCATATTCGTTGACTCAAATTTACCCTATAAGTATTTTAAGTAGAGGTAGACCTTATTTTTCATGTTTTGCATACATAGATTCGTGTTTAAATGGATTCATATTGTAAAATTGGATCAGGTCATAATGTCACATAAACTATGATTGAAATAATTAACTACAGTTGAACTCTTTTGCATACAATATGTGAGGGCTAAGGAGCAAACGTTTGGCCAGTGATTAAATAGCTATCTAAATATAACAAATGCTCGCACTCTCGCAGTGCTTTTAAAGAAGCTGAAACTACATTGCATAAACGTAGATTTGCAGAAGTGTCAGGGGTCCTACTTTCCGCAGGTGAGGCGTTAAGGCTTATGAATGTAAACTAGATGTTAAATTGCTGTTCCTTCCATTTCCAGGTGTGGCTATGAACAAATACCTAAACGAAAACTGGGAGAAGTTGGCTGAAGAGCTGCAGACACCCATGGAAGACGCCCTGCATGACTTCCTCAAGCCCCTGGCTGACCACTCCTTCGCTACCCTAAACGCTGACGATATACTGTCATCATAGACAATCACTCTGAAAAGATATTAGAAATCTCTAAGGTGGAATGAGACGACTCATTTATTGTTAGAATTAGCAAAGTGATAAAAATGTTATGCCAAACGAAAGTTTCTTAAGTGTTAGTTTTTCTTAAGTTAGGTTATTTAACTAATAAGTATTTATTGTCTGCTAAATATATGAAATATATCGCATCAAAAATAATAGACTATTTATTTATTTCTTAAATTATTGAGATAACGCGTTGATGTCTTTTACACTCAAAATACTACTTATATTATTATTATAACATTTACATACTTTTTAAAGGTGGTTAGGTTAGTAATTTATCATTTTTGTTCCCAGTAGAGCAAAGCAAAAAATAAACAAACGATTCATAAATAAAGTGAAAATAAAATTTTACACATTATTTATTTCTATGTCAATTATTATTTTTCTAGTGTAATTAGGTTATCATATTCATACACTATAAACCAATACATTAATTTATTACGTTTTAAAATTAAAAACTAATTTTGGTAACTTATTACAATAAATAAAGCATTAATAGACGAAAATAAAGATCTTAAAGTAGGTACCTAGTATACAAGTCAATTGATTAATCATCACACAACGTACTTTTAATGAATGCTTAAAACAACATCAATCTTACTAAAGAATTCTACAACAGAAACTTACAAATTACATCACATTAGCCCAATCGCGGTAATTCTGAACGATAAAACCTAAAACGTTACGTTGTCATTGAGGTTATATTACCTAAAAATCTTTGGTTTAGCTTCATAATTTTCACTTAAATTGTCCTTGATTGTAATTCTAGACAAGGAGTCTAGGAGAGTATTCAACAATTTTAACAAAACTAAAGCGAGTATTTTACTGTAAACGAAACCGAAACTGAAACGATTTAGCTTTGGTTTTATCGTTGAAAATTAGCGTGATTAGGCCCCAGCCTGCCTGCCTAGCATGACCGATTTATATCGCGTGATATAGCATTTTATCGACACTGAACTGTCAAATTCCTTTGTCTTTTTGACAGTTAAACGTGATAAAACGCTATATCACGCGATATAAATCAGTCATGCTAGGCAGGCTGCCTAGCATGACCGATTTATATCGCGTCACTCAACTGTCAAACTCCTTTGTCTTTTTGACAGTTAAACGTGATAAAACGCTATATCAAATATTGATATACGTGATATACGCTAATTCAAATGGAAATATTATTCACCACTTCCTTTTCTACAACATGTAAAGAAAAGGAGTATTAACCCGAAAAATTTGAAGGACCAATACTTTAGGATGTGCGCTGTGACGGAGGAGGTTTCAGTACCCTTAGCACGAACAGCTATCGAGAAAAAAAACGCACGTAAAATTACTCGATAGACAATTCTCTATGGAAAATTTAATTTCGCTTATCGGCGATAGATGGCGCTGTACAAATTTCCAATACAAAATTTATCTATGGAATGATTTTACGTGCGTTATTTTTTTCGATAGCTGTTCGTGCTAAGGGTACTGATACAAGTAATAATTATGACGTTCCATTTTAGACGTAGATAATCGATCTGAAAACTGATTTTATATTAAATTATATGTGATGTAAGTTAATTCAAAATCTGGCACGTATGTAACTGGCCCAAATACATTTTCTACGTATACGGTGGGTTCGAAATATTTCAATCGATTTTTCAGGACATTAGGTGTACTTAACATACAGCATCCGTAACATACCTACTTAATTTCATTTCAATAATAATTAAAACATTATAAATTCCAATTATAATAGAAAAGATATGCTTTTAAACTTGCTCTTAATCTATGCTTATATAGTTCAGAAAAAAAACATTCTACTGAATATAATTAAGTTTTTTATGCCAGAGATCAGCGTGGGGATTTCTAGTCTACTTACGATGTATTTTACAGTAAACCCTAAAGACACTAGTAAGTAATACTAGAAAGTTTGCAGATACATTACACCCAATCTAGTCCTTTATAAAGTACAATAACATAACATTCGTAAAAGTTAATTAAAGAACTAACCAATTTATACATCCCACTTTGTGAAGTTGATCATAGTTTTCACAATTATGCAATGTCAAATGGGGAAATTCAACTTTCCATTTTTCCAACACGATTATTTTTCTTTCCAGCAGACCTATTTATGCGCACACGAACGACAAAAAATATTCGTTATTATTCTCGCGCATGTGCGAATATCTATCGCGCATATTGTTGGCCGGTTGGTTTCATCATCTTTTTGTACTTTATTTGAGTAGTAATAATACTACAGGATTTTTAAGTCACGTGACAAAGTTTCAGGTGGGTTCAGTTCAGTCTATGAAACTGGACCATTTTCTCTAAGAAACAAAGGTCGAAACACGTCATAAATTTTGGGCCATCCCATACTAAACCGATCACGTTATTACTCTGATTTGTGTAAATAATCTAAAAAAAAATCATGTTTCGACCTATGTTTCTTGGAGAAAGTTGTTCAGTTTCATGGACTGAACACATCCTGAAATTTTGTCATGTGACTTAAAAATCAGCTTGCAGCTTGAAGTGAGGTATTGTCAAAAACCTTTTGTTTATCTCTCAAAAATGAAATGTTGTTGTAGACAAAATTTTCCTCGGCTTCGTCATGCTATGCCTTCTGGAAGTGTTCTGTAATCTTGTCGATCAACTTTGAACTTTATTACTATGATTGTAGAGGTGAGTGAATGAGTTTAAGGCTTAAGCCAGACGTCAATGGGTATGTTGGTGAAGGCAGCGTTGACGAACGCCTGGAAGTGTTTCCCGATGGCGGCGGAGGCGGCCGGCCGCATCTCGTCGATGATCTCCGCCGCGTTGTTGTTCAGGAACTGGTTCATTGCTTCACCTGGAAAAGAGTATTATAAATCTTAGTGACGGTTTGTGTAGTACTCTGTTTGTTTTATTCGCGCTAACGCAGCGTCAGAGAAGAGGCCTGCGCTGTGCATACACTAGGGACGCAAATGCAGATGCAGATAGCTCTCTTTTCTCCATTCTTCTTACAGTTAAATTTGAAAAAATATATAAATTTCACAAATTTGGAAAACGAGAGCATCTAAGAATAAGTGTATTTTAGAAGTAGTATGCATGAGTATTATGAACATTCACTCCAGAGCTGGACGTCAAACTAAATAAAAACTTACAACAAAGACACCGATGACTCTCCAATGGCTGAAAGTATTTCGGGTCTGAAGCTGTGCAGCTCGCCGTCCACCACCAGACGGTTAGCCATCGTTCAGTATCAAGACAACAATCAAATAGAACCTTATAACAATTACTTACCAATGAAACTCCTATAGTTGATTGTATCCCGGACCTTGAACCTGGAGCTGCGTAGCTTGAAGTCCACTAGCAGGCAATCAGCTGTCATGAATCAAAACTACAAGCGAAATAGAATCTTATGACCATCACTTACCGATGATACTCCCGTAGTTGACAGTATCCCGGACCTTGAACCTGGAACTGCGCAGCTTGAAGTCCACCAGCAGACGGTCAGCCATCATGTACTTGACGTTGTTGCGCTCGATCTCCTTACCGAAGATCTTGGCGATGGCTGCCACGTCGCCTAAAATTAAAGTAATGTTAAACTTTAGTGATTATTCATTTAGCATGATTATTAGAATCAAATTGTTTTTTATTATTTTCGCAGTAACAATTATAGTTTAAAGGATAAATAGTTATGTAGATTCAGCATTCTTGTTTCTAAATGACATCATTTCACTGTTTCTGAACGCTGCCCGGAAATCATCCCGTAACTGCGAGAATAACAGCACTAGTCTAAAAAATTGACATTCTATTTCTATGGTCTCTAGTTCTACATTTGAAAGCCGTAACTCTAAATGTCATTCTCCCCTATTTTATTTATTTATCTTACTCTATGGTCATTCTTCTGGTTCTTACTGTAAGCTGCAAAGAATTACACTGCCTGTAAATTAAGCTGAAGTCACCATATCTGCTATGGTTGAGTAAAAATAAACTTTTATTTCTCATATGAATTACAATGCAATGTTGCTAATCGTTATCCCAAAACACGGGATTAGGTACTTAGAATAGAATAGAATAGAAAACTGATTTTTTTAGCGGCACAAAATAAATTACAAAGTGAATGGGTACATGCATTACTTGTATGTGATGTGACGTCATAATACTGTTACTTACTAAACGCTGCCCAGAAGTCGCCCTGAGACCTGACTGGGAACAGCAACACCTGGCCCGTCACCTCGTAACGGCCAGTAATTTCAATGCGCGGGAGCACCAATCCCATGTCTATACGTAGCTTCTTTAAATCAGACCTGGAAAATAGAATTAAACAATTTAATGTCAATGTTGAATTAATAATTCCTATTTTCTTGAAGTTTTACAACAATAACTAGTCATATAGCTCTGTGGGAACGCAGATGGTCGTGGTGGTAGTATCGCAACTGTTATTGCCCAGTATGATCGAATCAGCAGAAATTTCAATTTTTATATTACTTATCTATTTTATATGTATATCATAATCCTGTTGCGGTGCTCATGCTAGAGGGGGCTGAGTTGACTAAAAGTACTCGTATCTGTGCACAGTAAATTTCGTGGTAAAACTGTGCTCGAAAAAATTCCTGCTGGTAATTTCCAAAAGAGTTCAAATTTATACGTCAACGTCAACTCTATTTGCTATTTTTATATATTAAGTTACTTAATATTATTGAAAAAATACTAGAAAAAATCGACTCGCCCGTAGCAGCTCAGACGTTGTCGTCAGTCCCGTCTGAGCTGCTACGGGTGAGTCGTTTTTTTCTAGTATTTTTTTCAATTATATTAAGTCACAAAACATGGTTTGTTCACCAGTTTTAAAGATAAAAATAATAAACAAAATTACGCTAAGGTAACCACCTGTCAATAACTTACTGCGATTTGTAATCAAAATAAAAGCCAACAGCTTCTCAAGAAAGTTAATAAGACTATTGCAAATCGCGATAAAATCAGCCTCATTACGGTTTTTGTCGTAAAACATTAAAATATAAATTGAAAAGCGCTAATCAACTTTTTGCGTTTATGTGTAAAAGTAGACACTGATTGCAGAATATCGCTGCGTCGTCGAATAACCTAAAGGCGTCTTATTACTCGGGAATTACGATAAGTTAGGTACCTTGTTACGAAACTATTGTGTCATATTGTTTACCAGCGAGGGACTGTTGCAGTGTTGCGAAGCCGACTGTGGTAGATGAGTATCTGCTCACCCACCGCTATTTAACCGACTTAACTATTTACTTTCATTAGCTAGATAGTTACCTCGTTAAAAATTTACCCCGTTTGTATGAAAATCGACTGGTGTTTTTAATTATTGAAATACTAAAGTAAAATATTTTTTTTAAATAGAAGTTGACTATTATATATACGTTGACTGTATTTGTCAGAATATTGTATGTGCTTTAAACACACGCAGGACGTTTAAGAACAAGCAAGCAAAGCAAGAATGCAAATAATCTTTAAGTTGTAGTTTTAAGGTGTTTACTTCGATCAAGGGTGTTTAAGGTAATTCCTGTTTAAATATCATTTTTGCATTGGTCATTTCATAATCCAATTGAGTTTATTATAATTATTATTATTCGTACAAAATATTCTAAGTTAATTAAGAAAACATAGTAAGTGGCCTCACGTGAATTTTGTTTCTAGATGCAGAAAATACGTAGGTGTAACTCAACGTACATGTTACCGGCAATATGTATAATCCGGCATTGTATACAATGCCTGAAACGATCAGGCAATGTATGAAATATTATTCATTTTATACTTTCAATTCATTTTTTGGCTTTCTGTTGTCTGTTATAAAAAAATAACCTTTCTAACCTAACCCGGGACCTACAGGAGTAAAGCCGGTTCGATCCCAAACTCAATGAGCCCCCCCTCGAGCTCCGTCGAGCACCCCTCAAGCCCCCCTCGAGCCCTTTTGAGGCCCCCTCAAGCCCCCCTGAGCCCCCTAGACCCCCTTGAGCCCCCCTCAAACCCCCTCGAGTCCCTCACGAGCCCCCTCGAGCCCCCCGAGGCCTCCTCGAACCCCCGAGCCCACCCCAGAGCTTTTGTGTCTGCCCACTAACCAACTAAGATCAAAATCTTTTTATTTTACACATTGCCGGTGGACCAGCAGGCATTCTTTACAATGCCTAGTCATTGTATACAATGCCTAGGTAATGTATGAAATAGACAATAATATTCATTCTATTTCATACATTGCCTAAAAGGGCCAGGCATTGTATACAATGCCTGCATTTCATACATTGCCGGTGACATATATAATAAGTCTATGGTGTAACTACTAAATGTATAAGCAAAATATTTTTATCTTTATAATATAGATACCTTCTCTGTGCAATTTATAGTGAAAATATGAATACGATTGAAGTAATTTTCATACCTTATTTTAGTGATAGTGTAGTTGCTAGGTCCGACGACGGTGATATTGGTGAAGGCCGCCGTGACCCTGACAGGACCTGCAGAGTTCTCCATGACGAGCCGGTCGATCATGAGCGGTTCCACGGGCGGCACCCCTATGTCTGGCAGCCCTCGCGCCAGGTACGGCCGCAGGTGGTTGAACGAGGCTTTGATGCAGGAGTCCAGTTGGGGGTCTTTCTGGCTGCATGGTAGGATGTACTCCGCTGGAAACAAAAGAAGGTGTTTTTTGTATTTTTTGCATTTGGAAGTTTAAAAGCTGTCTTGTTTTATTAGCACAACGGGAGAGTGCTTGGCCTTCACCTCATCTGATGTTAATAAGTGACGATTAGGCCGAAGGTGGAAGTGCACTACACCCGGAATCCTCATTACTGAGGAACTGGCTATCTTACCTTTAACTGCCGGAACACATTATTTTTTTAATTGTTGTTATGGCGTCAGACTTAGGTAAGATAGTGGTAGCTAGCCAGGCGGACTTGAAATAAGCCCTACCACCAACCAAACCAAGTACAAATTGACCCTCTCGGGAATCGAACCCGGGGCCCCTGTACACGGGTGGGCGAACCACTAGTCCACAGAGGCGGTTAAGGTATCAGTAAGTGATGTTTGACAGAAGTTTGAAAACGGTGGCAGATAGTTTTATTACAATGATATGCGTATCTAGTGATTTAAATATTATTTCTTGCTTTTTAAAGGTATTTAATTTTGATGATTTTTTGTTTTTGTCGTTTTTCGTCGTCGGTTTTTTGTTTGGCAGTGACATTGACATTACAAATTACCTAGCTCTATGATTGGTTGTTTTGTTTTGTTTGAAATTGACTTAACATTTACATAGAAAGTAATTTGTATTTTACAAATACTAATTACGTTTTAAAAAGTATTTCAAATAAAATACTAAATACATTTTGAAAAAAAGTATTTCAAATACAAAATACAAATAGGTATTTTGTATTTTGTACTTGTATTTTAAATACTTGTATTTCAAATAATTCACATCTCTGCCTATGTAATAAGAGTTTTTGCAATACAACTTATCGTTGCTAGGGCGGTGTCCCGATTTACACCTGATCTTATTGATCAGGTGTATATCAATAAATAAAGTTTTGTTTGTCCCGATCTACATTATGATGAGCTTTACCTCCTGCAGTTCTGAAAATTAAAATTAGCGCGATTAGGCCCCTGATCTCATATTATGTGAAATATTACACTGTTATGTAACCCAGAAGTATACCAGTGGGTAAGCACAACCGGTTTGGTGGCAAGGTGACGCAAAGTGCGACGACCGGCGCCGGCGGCGCGGCGCGGCCCTTTCATTTGGAAGAAAATGAAATATGATGGTAGGTATTTACCTACCATCATATTTATATAATTTACATACCTACATAGTTATCGCACATGAAAATCAACATAGGCAATAACTAAAAAAAAAGAATTTTGAGTTATTTATATGCGTATATTCGAAATCAGCATTTTTTCTGTAAAAATTGGTAACAGTCGTTTGTTACCAATTGTAGAGAAAACTAAGTCGCATCCGAGGCTACCACGACGGCGACGACGTCAGTTTGTGTCGCATTTCGAATTTGACTTGATACTGTCAACTTAACTGTCAACTTATAAATGAAGTTAATGTTATTTTGAGATACCTGTCTGTTTAAATAGTTAATTAATTAATAGGAGAGGAAACATCGTATTAACTCTAAGTGGTTCTATAAAGTAGCTTGTAAATCCTTACATATTAGTCCGAAAGACTTTATTTTTAAATAACAATAAATACTTCACAGTCATGTGTAGGTACTTTATATCATTAAAACGCTACCTATATTCCAAAACTACGTTTTTTGGGTTATGACTTTGTCGATATTCATGTGCGAATTACAATAATACGTACCTACTTTGTTTTAGCAATAAACAATGTGATATTTATATCTCGCTTATATTACCTACATATTATTTTTTTACTTCTTTATTTCTGACAATCGCTTGTAAAATGGTCACCTCATTTAAATGATGTGGCGATTCGATTTTACAAGAGATTGTCGAAAAAAGCGCGGTTCGACTAAAAGGCATCAGAAAATAGTCCGGAAAATCGACCCGTGTAAACTCTTCGCAACACACTAGTTTCAAAAGGCTTATTAAGGCGAGGCCAGTTCACGATCTGATGAAGAGTCTGATTTTTGAACTTCTAATGTGAAGAACTGATGTATGGTTCTGCTTCACAAAAATTACTGTAGACTGAAAAAGAAACAAAGTAACCGAACAGAATATTGAAAAATGGCTTGGTAATTCTGTAAAAAAATCCTGAATAACACCATAAAAACTTATAAAAATAAATTATAATTTTTAATAATTCGTAATTTTCAACGACAGTGATATGATTTTTTATGCAAAAAGGATAGCTTTTTTATCGATCTAACACAATAACCGAGTACATTTTTAATAAATGATCCAGTATATCAGAAATCAATAAAAATGTACTAATATCGTCAAATTTCTGGTGAAGCGTCAATTAAAGCTGTGCAATATTCAACCTTATTCTAAAGACATAGTGAAAGAGTAAATTTCATGAACTGCCTCGCCTTAGGACTTAAAGTTTCCTCCAAAATCTGACTTCAAGTTTAAATTTCCAAAATACACAGAAGGTGTTCCGATACAAACACAAATTGCAATAGTTGAACTTGAACGAGCGCAGCCGGCGCTTGCACAAGGTCACTCGGCCGTTACATAACAAAGTTGCCAAACTGCGCGGCCTAGTGGCCTACTGTTACGCACATTTTTGTGAGCATTTTAATCACGTGCGAACGTATGATATTGTTATCTACGAAGTCAGTTTTTTTATTTTTCGGCATCTGAGCATAGTATTGCATATTTAGTATTAATAAAATGCTACATTTTGATAATGTTTTCGAAGAACTTGTTTTGTCTGGTTTGGAGGTACATCAAATTACCTACAAGATAAAACAGAGATAAAATTGCCGCAGGGTTGAAAATTGAGGGAAGTAAAAAAAAATGATTTTACAGGGTGTGCTGGCAAGAAATATAAGAATTTTGAAATAATAAATTCAGCACACGCGATAGCGTTCTTCTCACCAAAAATGAAAAATTATACATTATTGTAACCTTCTGTACCTTTAATACTATATGCATGCATTATGGACATTACCTAATGAGTTTTATTTTATTTCAATGCAACGGATTCCTTAACTAATTGACATTCAGATCACATTATTTACACTGAACATTCAAACACCATTGCTGGCATAAGTCCAATACTTATGTGTTATATCTCCGCATTCTCACACTATTTGTCTTACCTTAAAAAAGATTAGTGCTTAAGTTAAGTTTGTTAGTTATGTTTTTATTAAAAGAAAATAAATCATAACGATTGATTGAATAGGGATGTTGACTAATGAATAAAATAACGAAATACTAATAAAAATCGTAAACATATTAAACTTTTAGAGTAGCTTGTATACCTCTTGGTTTTATATATTGCATATTATTTGTTTTATGACCCTTCAAAGTTGGGTGGACAAGTCCATTTAAAAAGTATAAAATTTATTAAAATAAATAATACCTTTAATTAGTCCGTAAAATGTATAGCAAATTTGTCTAAGAAACTATTTTGATAAACACAATATTTAATATAGCTGCCGAACAAATTTCCTACGCGTTGCATACAAACTAGCACGGCGTGACGTCATAACGTGCAAGCCATTAGTATGGAGCGTTTTTGATCGAGTCCATTTGTGTGCATTGCACACTGTGATATCTCGGGCAGTTTTCATGCTAGCGAATTAATTCTTTTACCAATGTTTCTTTTTTTGAGAGGTAATTTATGTAACATAAAATAAAAAAAATAGTCAACATCCCTATTGTTGAATTGCACTTAGTGCATTTTCTATAAAGGAATCATTCTTGCCCATGTATCCTTGAAAAATATACAGAGAGAGATGTTTAAGTTTTCCTCCTCTCTCTTGTTCAACATTCAAGTCTGACGAAAATTCAAAGTATGTACTTTGCACCGAGCACACTATTATGTATTCTGTAACCGAGCTATAAGAACCAGGAATTTATAGAAAACATTATTTTTTGAAACAAATAGCTGACGCAAATATGATTAACAACATGAATTATTTATCTACGTGTATTATTTCTCTATTTCACAAGACACAAACAGAAATGCTAATTTGCAGGTGCCGTAGGTATTTGAGTGTTTTCTCTAACAAAAGCTACGACGATTGATTAGATCCTAAGCCTTCATGTAATTTTACATGCATAAAAGCAAATAATGTTATCCTCTATGTGTTTTTATTCCTTAACCATTAATTCGATTGTGATGAAACTTTGTGCGTTGTTATATAGGTACTGTATAAAAAATGTACACGTAAGAGCAAAAATATCGAGCCACTGTGTGATATTCATACAAACATGCTTACTTCACATTCTTATGAATAAAATGGTACTTTTCACTGTAATAAAAGTATGTCGATGGATAGACCAAAAGTTCATATTTTAAATTACTACCGCCATTTCTTCAACATACAAAAGAACATTGTTTCAAATTCCAAACAAAGTTATGGAATGCAAGAACCGGCTATTTTTTTTTTTGGGGGAAATCTAGAGTTTTCAATATGGTTGAAATGCTCATTTGAGATATGAACATTTGGTGTATCCATCGACATAAAAGTAATTGCAGTGATACATTTACTTTTTAGGGTTCTGTAGTTAAGTAAACAAGGAACCCTAGTTTCAACATGTCTCCGTCCATCCGCGGCCTAACTCAGAGGCCACAAGTACTAAAAAGCTTTATTGAGTTAAATTAGCATGCATGTGTAAATTTATTATTCCAAAAAGTAGAACAAAATCTCGAAAAATATATATTTTTTGTGTATCTATCTCCCCTACATGTAAAGTTAGGATGAAAAAAAATCTCAACAATCTAATAGTGTGTGGAGACGTTAAACAGGTTTTTCAATAATATGGGGTTTGTGAAAAACACTTTTTTAATCAAGGATCCTTGCTTTGAAGTACAAAATTTTGTTAGAGTCAATGTTAAAAGGAAAACTATTTATTTATTTAACAAACTTTATTGTACATTTCAAACAAAATGTTACAAAAGGCGAACTTAATGCTAAAAGCATTCTCTCCCAGTCAACCTTTATCTACTATCACTGCTAGGTAGATTTACTTACAAAATAATTTATATTGGAAAAGTTTTCGTAGAACAAAAATAATAAATTCACATAATTTAATTAGAAAAATGTAATACGTCTACAACGCGGCATGTAAAAGATGTTAAATATGGCTTAGCAAATCCTTACAGCTTCGTGAATCTTCGCGAGTGATACCCGTATCGTAAGGTTCTCTAAGGTACAATTACCAAATTGCTTATTATCGCCCTTATGAAATAAATAAAACTGAGTATACTGTCCTTGGAAACTTTTTCATAATAGTTTTTAAACTACCGCATTACACATAATAGTCGCCGCATTAGACGTAAACAGTATATTTGCTAATGCAATACTCACAGACAAGACAAAGTAAACAAAAATGTACAAATAATAGACACGTTGTGTAATAATTATAACGTAATTTGTCAAAGGCCTGTGAACACAGAACTCTGTAACAGTGATTGGACAAAAGATCCTATTATTCCCAACTAAACACCAGTCACCAGCCTTCATTTGCGCGGGTTACTTAAATCGTCGTAAGAAACTATAGTTATTATACCTAATCATAATACAACATTGTGGTCTCTTAAAATAACACGGCCAAGACCATACGGGGGCTGTTGTCATTTACCTAACTACAGAATTATTTTGTGATTATGGTACATTCAAAACTCAAGTCCAAATACATCAAATCCAATGATGACCAAATGTGTTTGAGAAATAGACAACTTTGCTGAAAGTTATTGCGACAGGTTTTGTTTTAAAAATAGAATAGACTTCAATTAAATCTCAATTTCCAAAAGAAGTCTCAAAACTGTTTGAGAGAAGAATAATATACACACACAGTTGTAAGATTTAAGATTCACGCAAGATAAAAGAGTTCAGACCTATAATAATACCAGTAGGTATATGTATAGTTAGCCATTGCCTTGTGTTTATTGAGGTGTGCTTGTTCTGATAAATATTGTATGGATACACAAGGTGAGAATACTCATCGTGAGAAGACTACGAATGATCTGATTAACAAATGCAACGAACTGCATCTCTATTGTCAGCACGTAGAAATGACATCTCATACAAACAAGAAGCCAAGTCCACTTGAAGGTGAAACTACTTACATAACTATTAAATTCTTAATTTTCATGTTATTGCAATGCCGTATTTACAATAAAACTACCAGCTAATGATAAGAGCAGTTTGAGAACAAACAAAGTTGTAAAAGTCTGACAAAGTTCATTGACTAGGATTGCACTTTGCACGAAGACGTGGTCAGGAGATTTCGATATGCTCTGTTGTTCAGGCGTTGTTGTTTCTAATTTTTAAACTAAAAAGGTCAGCCTGGGCGATGGGAGATATTTTCACACGCTGAAAACAAAGAACAATCTCCAATGTATGTTACCGTCAGTCATCGCCTTTGGACGTCAAGGCAAGATTTAAGGGCGGTTCGTGAGGCGACTGCAAGTTTCGTAAGTTGACGCAACGGCCGGTGTCAAGGCTGCGCTGCGGCGCGCACGATACGACCACAAGCGGCGGCGGGCGAGGGATCCACCGGACTCCCATTGTCTGTGCCACTTTCCAACTTCTATTTCTTAACAATCATTAGCTTCGCAATCTTTAAGTGACATTTTACGCTGGCATCTATCATTATTTTACGTTTGTTGATCAGTTTAGAAGTTTTCGTCGGATTTTGTTTATTTGAAATTATTTTTCGGTTGAGTGAGTAGTGTGTATCACACTAGCGGCCGCCTCAGTTATTTTTCTTTGCCTCGGGAACAGTAGGTATCAATTTTTTTCTAGATGAAAGGTACCTTATGTCCTATGTTCAACGTTTATGCAAAATTTCATGATGATCAGTTGAGTAGTCAAGATGTGTTAGCATACCAAAAAAACAAACACACACTTTCGTATTTACGATATTAGTAAGGATTAACAGTAGAGTTTCTTTCGCAATGAATTACGCGACACAGATTGACTCATTTTACCTTCTTCAATTAGACCATAACACATCTTCCCGTCCGAACCAGGGCAGCCCACCATCAGTCAACCAGCAGTTTTCCTCCACGAACCTTCACAATCACCTGCCCACGTATTATCATACACTCTTATTCCATTGCTTTAAGAGTCACTCTTGCACTTACAGCATTAATCGCATTCTGGACACGTTTTGCGAGACCATTAAAAAACATGGACGATTTAAACGGACACACAAGGCTGAAATTGCTCATCTTTTGCCCAATACGTATCTGCTATTCTGAACTGGGTGCTATCATTGTTAATTCAAGGATAAGAGATTATATACCTTTTCTTTGGGTTACTCTATAGTCTATTGTATTATTTTAAGAAGTGTTTAATTATATTTTTAGTCACACCAGACACTTCCCTTTTGTCACAGAGCTTTGGGAGTACAGGTACTTGAGATTCATGTCACGTACCCTGCAATATTTCAAGAAGTATTTTTTTACCGGAAAGGTAATATTTACAGTCGCAACAAACCCATAAGGCGGTACTAAAACGGTCTTCGGAATTGCCAATACGATTGTGTTTACACACACACTTTGCAGCTAGTAAATATGGCACTAAAATATATTTTTGTTCACCATTTACAATTATTATAACTATGTATGAAAATGACTTATTAGAAATGTACCTAGCTGTTCAAAAAGCATCGATTTATTAACACCGAAAGAGCCTACTTAGGTGTAACACTGAATGAGAACATTACATAATTTTTACCGTAATGTAACACATTTTTAACTGAAATATTAAAAAAATAAAAATATGCAAACTACACAAAATTTATAGAATAAATAGAATAGGAATTTATAGAGTTTAGTTACGTGTGTTAAAATGGCTTGTGTGAGAAAGAAAAAACAATACTTATATTATATTAATCACATTTTCAAATTATGAAACATTACCGTCGTGTAGGCTGATTTATCCAATTAATGACATCTTAGATCTTTAACAATTTAAATGACTTTTTACATGGATCTAGCTTGAGTAATGGATGATATAACCGCAATTGCATCATATTTTACACAATGCTGAGGAACTTTGTTGTAGTGTACCTAATTAATTATTTACTTTGTATTTTCCAGAATAAATAAATAATAAGAGGAGGTTCTATGTTCGTCTGAATATTTGTTTTTTTTTTTTGTGGATAAAAATGCTTTCTTTTGAAAATTCTTGCTTCATGAAAATCTGATCTTCAAATTCATTTTGACAAGACGACAATTTTGACGAGAGCGGTCATGACTACCTACCATGAAAATTGCTCTTCAGCTACTGAAATTAAATAGTCTCGTGACCACAAGTAAAAAGCAGCCGCATCGAGAAATACACAAAGTACCTAATAAAAATATAAAGAAAGCTCTAAAATTCGTATTTAAGTAGGCGTTTGATGTATGAATAGTACTCGTGGAAATCTTTAGATTTATAATATCTTTGTTGTTTTAAGGTGATTCTTTCTTAGTGATTTTTACTACTAAGTGATGTTTAATATGCTATTGTCGATAGTTGTGTAATTCAAACAACACAACCGATCTTGACCTTCAGGAAATCTAGTTGGTAGAAATACTAAGTGGAAAAAAAACAATACCGGGCAGGTCAACTCACACCCATCATTCAATAAAATCAGTAAAGTTTGTATTTATTTTATGGAGATTAAGCAACGGATAAAGCATCGCTCATATCACGAACAAATCCTCTACCTCATCAAGCTAGGGGTTGACCACCGAAAGATTATAACTATCGCGTGATATAGCGTTTTATCGACACTCAACTGTCAAAACAATCTCTTAGAACGCTGATCAAGGGGCTCTATAAGCTAATTTAAATTGTTATCGTAATCGCGCTGATTGCGATTGCAATACATTGATAATTTTCTTTGGTAAGTTTTTATTTGTGCCAAAACGAAGTAGCAGTGCATCTAATAAACAGTACATCTGTCAAATCACAGTTAACATTAACTTCATTGTTTTAAGCCGATATTCCCGTAGATCAGTAGCGATCTGAAGCTCCTCCATTCATTAAGTCCCTGGATGTCCATAATCAGATCACAGCTAAGTCAATCCTTGGCGGAGAACCAAGGCTTCAAAATTACCTTGTTTGTATGACAATCAACTAGTGTCCTTAATTATCTTTTTATGTATAGTATACCTAGTACATACTCAATATAATGTTTTGTCTTGGGAAGAGCGAGTCAACCCCAACACGAGTATTGTATTACTCTCTGGGGTATCTCATTAGTATGTTAAATTGATATTGAGTAAGTAATAAAGTTATTTTTTTTTTATCTGGCCAAATCCGTGTATATATGTATATCTTGCTAAGAAGAAAAATCGTATGCATACGAAAATTCTTATGTAATTTAATAACTTCGGTTCACAACGGAAACGACAGTGTCCTCAACACCAATATAAGCATAATTATGATCGTAGGGCGAGCCTTCTAAACATAAATTGAAGGAAACGTGGCCTACATGACAAAGTTAAGTTAAGATTATGTAAGGAAGGCTATATAATTGCTTTCGGAAGCCGCTATAATCCAGCTCAAAATTTAGTTTATAGCCGTAAGTGAAATAAGCGTTTAACTTGATTGTCGTGTTCTATTTATTGCTTTATTATTTTGGATCTTCTATAGTGATGTATTCGGTTTGCTTTACGTACACACACATACAATGGCTAACGGAGTATGAATTAAGTTCAAGTTGCTAAGCTTGTTACTGTCTTTAAGACCTCATATTTAATACATATTTTAAGTATCAGCGATCGACGATCTAACTGCCTTTCAGACGCTGAATGAAAAGCTATAACCCGTAAATGGTTGAATGCTTGTATGTAGTAGAAATGCCGCTATTTTTGGTCGCAACATTGATTGTATCAAAAACGCTTAATCGTTCGTTTTCGATGGAAACAATCACAGAAAGCTGCGAAAACACGATACAGAGTGCGTCGATGCAATCACAGAATAAGTATTGTGTCTGCTGTGCCCGTTAGACCTTTTCTATTTTAGCATCTCAGCAACGAATAAGTTATGTGTGCGTACACTTCAGGGGCCTAATCGCGCTAATTTTCAACGATAAAACCAAAGCTAAATTGTTACCGTTTCAGTTTCGTTTACAGAAAAATATTCGCTTTAGCTTTGTTAAAATTGTTAAATACTCTGCCTAAGGAATCTAGGATTACAATCTGGGACAATTTAGGTGAAAATTATGAAGCTAAACCAAAGATTTTTAGGTACGTAAATATAACCTAAATGACAACGTAACATTTTTGGTTTTATCGTTCAGAATTACCGCGATTGGGCTACAGGAGTCTGCGAACGAAATTACGTGGCCTACCTTTAGTGACCACATGTAATGACTCATTCCAAGTTAAGTATAATCTCTATATCTAGCACTAATCTAAGGCCGTTTCAACACCGTACCGTTCGTTGCCCAACCGTTTCAACAGAACGAATTTCGTAGGCACTGTTGCCGCCTTTGGACGTTACTCAATATCATCTCTTTTGAATACAATCAATATTGGCTCAGTATCATAACCGGGCTCTTGACATTCAAGTATTAGGTAATGAAAGCATTTAGTTGAATCAGAGGTCAGGTGAATTTTAAATCAATGAGTAATAATAAATTCATTCACAATCAAGTTGCTGAAACAATTTATTTTAGCATCTCTGGTTGTTGAAGCCAACTTCATCGACTTCAGTCTCACAAAATTAAATAACAAAAGAATGAACACCTCATTAACTATTAGGTATATCAAATTAAAATAGCTAGTTATTGTTAAATGTTTTTAAATGAAACAGTAAATTCAATTAAAATTAGTAAAAAAAATATATCAAAATTTCTTTACTTACGTATTGTGATTGTGTTTTCATGTTCCGCGGCTTCTCCATTGCGGCAGATGACAGCCAAACATAATACTAAAAACGATCTAATGCCAGTCAATTCCATTGTTTTTATTTGTAAAAGCAACGATAATTTAATCGTCCCGATATAATTAGGTCGTATAGCTTTTTGTCGAAATCAACAACAATCCATTATCATGTGCCACAGAATTTTCACAATAAAATAAAAAAAAAAAAATTGTTTTTAAATTTTGAATTTGGAAAAGTTCGTTCGTATTTCAAATTTGGCCGCGTCCGTAGCCCGGCAGATTCAGCAGTCGATAGGCGCGAGTTCGTTCGGCCGGACGGGCGCGCGTTTCATATTGTTTGAAGTGAAAGCAACGGCCGAAGAGTTTTATTCTCGTGCCATTTTCGTCATCCCTTGGCTCCCCACTTCTGTTCTATTTACTCATAGCACGTGTTTATGAAGAACCGTCTAACAATGTTTCTGCCCATCAGATTTCATGGCGTTTGTGCTAATCTCGGGTCAATCGTTACGTCATACCCGTATAATACATGCACGCACCGGAACATCGGGGACAGGTTGGCTAACATTAAACAGGCTCCCTGTTTTATCAGTTACTTATTTGAAATAATTGGCTACAAAGAAGAAAAACGCTATATACAGGGTTAATTGTAAAACATCAACATCTCGCAGGAGAAGATTACGGACGTCATCAACAATATCATTTTCCGAAAATGGACAAAAAAACTTCTTTTTATACAAAACTCGATCAGCTGTTCGGACATTAGTATGGAAAGTTGACTTTATGCCTCTTTTCGGAAAAATCATAAAACAAAATGTTATTGTTTATGATGTTAGTAATCTACTCCAGCCTGCCTAGCATGACCGATTTATATAGCGTGATAGAGCGTTTTATCACGTTTAACTGTCAAAAAGACAAAAGAATTTGACAGTTCAGTGTCGATAAAATGCTATATCACGCGATATAAATCGGTCATGCTAGGCAGGCAGGTTGTTGGTGTTTTACAAATAACCCTGGTAAGCATATAAATAAAATAACAATTAACATAAATATTTAAAGTCACAGGAGAACCGCCCGCAACTTCGCCTGCGTATACAGTCATTTTTCTTGATGAAATGTGGGCCTATGTCTTTTTCTGTATCTCTGAAAACATGCATGCAAAATTTCATGATGATCGGCTCAGTGAAAGTGAAACAAACAAACACACTTTCGCATTTATAAGTTAGGTAGGATTCATTTGATCTTTTCAATGGAATTTTGGTAAAATGTGATGACTATGTCAAAACCAGTATGAGTTAAAAAACCCCGAGTTAACTTGACTATTCATTTTAAAGTTTTTTTCTGTATACTTATACGTGATTCGATTCGTGGTATTACACGTACGTCATCAGACAATTTTTAATATCCCCACTGCTGGGGCACCGGCCTTAGTGGATAAGTAGGATGGGCCATAACCCACCACGCAGGCCCAATGCGGGCATAGCATTCTAATAGCACTTACTATAAACCTCAGTGGTTTACTTAGTGCTTTTTAAATTTGGTTTTTACTCTGTATTATGTTTATATTGATAAATAAATAAAAAAAAACTAAAGATAATAAATTTTTGGTCACTCATCCCATGATCAACCCTTGCGTAAGGTGCCTCAAATTACACGTACAATAACGTCATAATAAATTATTGTAGTAGGTACGGTCGTCAGCAACGCTAATTACTAAACACTTTACTACTTTGTCATAGCATCTTTTTTAACACACACAGGACATGTCGCACAGTTTGAAATATGTATCAAAAAAAATGCTTTGACAAAGTGGACTTTCATTGCTGACTGTTCTAGACAAATTTTAGTACGCGAGTACAGTTAGGTACTAGTGGTACATAAAAGTACTCGTGTTTTGCTTTTAATTCAAAAAATAACTGATTGTTCTGCGTCAATCTTTTAAGTTCGCCGAGTTATCACGAAGCACGAAGGAAAGTTTTGATTACCGAAACAAGACCGAAACAATAATTTATTGGCGAGATAAACATTTAGCTAATTTGCGATATCCACAACCGAAAAACGATACTGATAACCTATTGTTAAAGTTCAAATTGCGATGTTAATTATTACAAAATAAATACGTCAGATTGGCGCCGAACACGCTTTATTTTGACCCTCGACATGATAGGGATCACAAGTTTAGTGTAGTTTCAAATACAATAATAGTACATTATGAGACAAGTTAGCTTAGGTTGCTCATTGCACACAAGGCTGTGGGTTGCAGCCCAAACCGCAGGCGAGGGCGTAACTCAGCCGAGTGTGCAATAAGCAAGAGCTTACGCGAGTTTCATACGACGTTTTTCAACACATTTGCGAGGAAAAACAAAGTAATTTACCACACAGCAACAAATACGACAAAAACAAAATATGATAATTATGGGAAAAGGCACGCAGGTTTGTTTTTTTTTCACACGCCCTACGCAAAGACTATTTTGCGAAAAAAGGGGTGAATGAGCATACTTCAGCATTATATATATATTTTTTTTTATTTTATTTAGGATACAAACAGTCTTATACATTGGTATTGCATACAAAAAATATGAGTTTCATATAGACCTATAGATCCATTTTAAGTGATAAAATGCAAATATTTTAATATTTTAGAACAGAATATTGTGAATTATGAATAATTTGATAATAATAAATATTTGATTGACTTAAATAAGGACTTACACATTTATTTATTCCAAAAATATATATGAGTTTTCAGCAGCATAAAACCTCTTTGTTGTTACTAAAAAAATACTGTATTACCCGGTTAAACCCCTTGGTGTTTTACAAATAACCCTGTATACACATTGAAATAAAACACAGAATCGCAGAACATGCCAATAAAATTAAAAGTTATGTTAATTAGGCTGACAAAAAAAATAAGAAACAATAAAACCATTCAGCTCCAGCCGACTTTTTTTCTAAAAATAATAAGATTTGCTTCCGTAATGTTGTACTATTACTACTTTTACTTTTGATTACTAGCATCATCCCCTAATAGCCTTAAAAGGAAACCCCGCAAAAGAGAAACGAGAGAGATGCAAAAAATCTTATTACTACTAGTTAATAGATAGATACCCACATATTTTTCTGGTTGTCATAAATGACCACTTTAATCGTCTTAGTTTTTGCAAGTTGTGTAGGTAAACATCGGGTAATTCTGAACTTACCATCCTATTTTCAAGAATGTCTCCAGTCCATGAAACTAAACAACTTTCTCAAAGAAAAATGTGTCGAATTTCACCACAAAAATGTTGTCATCCCATACTAAATTCATCACGTGATCTCTTTGATTTGTATGGATAGTCGATTTTTTTACATATTTGGCCATGTGTTCCTTAGAGAAAGTTGTTCAATTTCCTGGACTGAACACATCCTCAAAATTTGGATGGTGAATACAAATGACCCTGTATAAGCGTTTGCGCGTTGATAAATAAACTAAGAAAATATAGTATGGAAAATTCAAAATCAGAAGCAATGTCATAAGATATAGAGCTCATAAAGACTAGGCACCTAGTGGCAGTAACAGTCTAACCAAGCTAGATACAGTAATTAATAATACATTGTACTGTTTACTTGCTCATTAACGATCACCACGTGGAAGTGAGATTAATCACTTAGCTCGTGACTAAATTATGCAATTGTGTACGTTATAGAAATTGATTATTTCGAATTATTAATAATAATATATCTAATGCTAATAATAGTCGGCGTCTCGTCCCTTGATTATAGTTTTAGTCGCAATAGTTAGTCCGAACGTTCACATAAGCTGTTTTATCTACAGAACAAAGTTTAAAAGATCAATTGTAATTAGCGGTCATTTTATGCGGCAAGAAAAAAATCTAAAACATCTTAAGCAATGAAAATTGTATTATAGAAATTATTATAAGTATCTCGCTAAAGGGCAATATTTATGTTAAAAAAATATATCAGCACTTGTATTTAAAAAAAAAATCAAACTATTTTATTCATCTAATCTTAATAGTTGTTCTATCTCACGAAAAACGTTTTGCTATGAATGTTGTTAGGCATGCGCATTGCACATGTACATTATTTTAGTGTGCGTAATATGAGAGCGTTCAGACGCACACTAAAACAATGTGCATGTACACGGCTACACATCCATAGCAAAGATAGAAGAACTATTATCAAAGTTACGAGCTTCATAGGTACCTAATAACTAATCAGATAACGTTTACAAAACTTTTGTACCTACGACGTTGAATTGTTAGTTGAAAATGTACGAGTACGAGAAAAAGTCGGCATTTCATAGATAGTCTTCTCATCAATATCTACAATAGACGGGAAGCAATGTAAATAGCTTCCCGTATAAGGCTTGTATAATGCTTTTCTCAAGAAATGGGAGGAAATAAATTTTTCTTAGTAAAAATTAAATTTTTAAATTGGTAAGGAGATTAGTGAGGGGTGAGGAGCTCGGTGGCGCAGTGGTTTAGCGCCTGGCCCAGCGATTGCGGAAGTTAAGCAACGTTCGCAAGGGTCGGTCATGGGATGGGTGACCAAAAATTTATTATCTCGAGCTCCTCCGTGCTTCGGAAGGCACGTTAAGCCGTTGGTCCCGGCTGCATTTGCAGTCGTTAACACCCACCAATCCGCATTGGGCCCGCGTGGTGGGTTATGGCCTATCCTCCTTACCACCCATAAGGAAGGCCTGTGCCCCAGCAGTGGGGACATCAAAAATGGCTGATGGACCAAGGAGATTAGGTGAGATACGTCTCGACTCCCTCTCCCCCTATTCATCACTTCCCATATCGAGAATAAAGATACCTAATGGCATGATACAGTCAGCAATGAAAGTACCTAGCTTAGCGCTTTGGTACTTTGTCATCGCAACTTTTTAACAGGTGTCTCACGATTTGAAACATAGTCAAAAAAGTTACTATGACAAAAACTAAAGTGTTAAACAACTTTTGTTGCTGACCGTACAATAGGTATAGCACTCCGAGAACGAGAAAGCCACGTGGGACTGCACAGTCATACGTTATCACCGTTATCGGTATTGAAAATAACGTTTATTCATCTTTAATTGAACTGTTTCGTATGCTAAGAGAAACAAATTACAATTAAAATGCACTATAATAATTTTGTAATGAGTGTGACAGAAAAAAAATCCCTCATTTTTTGCATGTTACTATGAAGTCGGAATGCCTTGTTTTCTTGGACCATGCCTAATAAATTTTCTGGAATCTACGTCGTTATCAAATCTTCGATCCTCGTCTGGGACCCTGGTAATTGTGGGTCAAGGTTCCGGATTGCTGATTAACTAATCACAGTTCAATTAATTATTGAACTATTACGTGCATATAAAAATTTAACTACAAACGTACATAAACAAAAATTCATCCGATTTTCAAACTTTTTCTTATTCTTTAAAAATAATAGGGGTTAAAGTATGAAATTGACGATTATATCTCACACACAGAGGCTCTCATAATCTTCTATGATGTTGAAGATGCTTCGGTTACTTGTTATTATTTCTAACTAGCGACCGACGTGTATGCAAAATTTTATGATAATTGGTTCAGTAGTTAAAAAACTTTTTACATTAAAAAAACTTACCTACCAGAGTAATGCACGATGGTAGACATCTACATCTTTCAGTATTTAAAAAAACGTTTTAATACCTATGTGTAGTGTAAAAATCATTTAACTATTAATAAAGTGTTAAAGTTTAAAAAAAAAAAATATTATTTTAGTCTTGTTTATCATACGTAGCGGTCATTACTTCTCCACTTCTCATTAAATCGCTCGAATTTTCGCGTGTGTAAAACTGCTTATACACAATATTCATTGCTCTCTTAATTCTTGTTAACGATTCTTAAATCTTAATTAAGAAGGTAATGTACGTTCAGTGATTTGTATAGCAAAGTGTAAAGTTCACTTTGCGTGTGTGGTACATTCATTATCGTCACTTTTAGTTCCGATATCCAGAAGTTGTCTCCGTTCAGTGTCTTGTCCAGCCTCAGGATATATACCCGCATTTTAATTTTGTTATTAAAATATTTAATGTAGATTAAGTATACAAATATAGTACCAGTAACGTATTTATTTCATCATGGTTTTATAGTGTTTAAGATACACAACGCAGTTTCTAGTCATTTATTTAAGTTACTTTTTAAAATAAATAAACAATATTTTTTAAAAACTGTGAAAAACGAGGCCTTAAGTTTTTATAGTAAAAGAGACAGTGAAGTGATATAAAAATGGGTTGTATGGGGTTTACCGATAGGCAGTGGCTAACTATTATAGTAATTTCAATAGCAGACTTTTGTAATGCAATTTGTGTCGCGCTGCAGGCACCATTTTACCCTCAAGAGGTAAGTAATGCAATTACAAGAGTGCACAAGATCAACAAGATGTGTATGTATAAGTACTCGTTAATTCTTCGAAGAAAAACAAAGGTTTGATGGTGTGAAACAATGAAAGAAATTGTTTCATTTCCAGATGGTTTCACACATTTAATTTTGCAATCGTTATGCTTTTGTTTCTATTGCGTAAAACAATCTGACGATGAGAATTAATTGTGGATCATCTTGTGTGAAAAGTGTTATAAGGAAAAATATAACTAATTTACACGCTAGCTTCTTTGACATAATTAGGCAGTTATACACGACGTTTTATATAATACGTATACGTACGAGATAAATTGATCACCAACGTCATCTCCCGGCCTTATGCCAGTTTATTTGGTATCATCCTTCTCCTAAGAGATATGAAATAATAAGTATAAGAATGTTTTCCCATAGAAACCAAAAATAAAGTATGTTATTTCCATTAAATTAAAGAAATATTAACGACTGCAAATGCAACCGGGACCAACAGCTTAACGTGTCTTCTTAAACACGGAGAAACTTGAGATAATACATTTTTGGTCACCCATCCCATGACTGACCCTTGCGAAAGTTGCTTAAGAGTTCGTACACATTTTGCCGCTGATTGCCGCTCTCTCGCTCGCATGTGAAAACATCATCATGCATGTGAGAAATCAAGATTTCTTAAATCTGAGTGCGTAATTGAAAAATGTGTCTGAATATGTATCAACCATATTTTTCAGTTTCGAGTTGCTGAAGTATAAAAAGTTATCGTTTTTGTCAGTTCAAAAAACTATTAGAAACGACAACTTTTTGTACCTTAGCAACAAAGAACTGAAATATATTTTAAAATGTCCGTAGTCTTATATTGCGAAAAGTGGCCGAGACACATTTTTCAATTACGCACTCAGATTTAAGAAATCTTAAGAAAACAGAAAACATGAAATGTGCGAGCGAGAGAGCAGCAGTCAGCGGCAAAATGTGTACGGGCTCTTTAAACTCCGCAAACGCAGGTCTAGGCGCTAAACCACTTCGCCACCGAACTTCCACATGATGGGAATCAAACTTGGACGAGTGGTTAATTCGTCCAAGGAATCCAATCATAACCCTGCTATTTCTTGTATTCGTTTTTTTTCAATAATAGGTATGTTGACCTTATAAAACAACAAGCAAGAAAAGTGTGTAGGTATTAATAAATTGAAATTAAAATGTCACACCTCTTAGTTTTTGTTCAAGTACAGAAATCAAAAGTCCATCTTCTCGTTATTGTTATTTTATTATCAAGATTTTTCTAGGAAGTTTGGTGTGACAGAAGAAATTCTCATAATATTTAAAGAAATAATTTGGTTGTTAATTTTATTTTTAAATATTAACACAGATTAATTAAAACTAGAAACTTATATATTTGGTACAATTTCAGTGAACAAATCTTGAAAAACATCGTATGATGTATGATGCGCTCCGCTCCTCATAAATAAAAAATATGGCTTTACTTTCTAAAATCATTTTTTGTCCTTCTCATCTCTAAATGTATTAAGTTTATTAAATAGGACAGTAAGGATAAACAGATTGTAGTTGTGAGGTTTATGAGAAGTATATCATCTACTGGATCATTTTTTGAATACTCAAAAAATGTTGTGTTGTGGATTAGACCGTCAAATTGAACGACTTTGTCCTATGGGACCAACTTAATCAGAGCAAAAAAATAATCAGCTGCTGTTCTATAGAAAATGTCAATATCTACTCGACTGAAATGAGTGGAACAGCTGATTATTTTTTTACTCTATTGAGTTGGTCCCATAGACAAAGTTGTTTAGTTTGACAGTCTAAGCCACACCACAAAGTTTTTCGAGTGTTCCAAAAATCATGGATTTTTGGAACACTCGAAAATCATCATCAGGATCTACAGTCCTGTAGATTAGGCTAAATGACTTTAATAAGCGGTAAAGTTCGTTATTTCATAAGATTGGTTGTAGAATATCTCCGATTTTTTTAATCAATAGAAAGCTATAATTACTATCTATCCCTGAGTGTATCGTATCAGTTGTACGATGATCGTTAAGCGAAAGATCGATTATGCGATTAACGTTCACATGAAAGCTCTGTATCAAAGATCAATTCCACGTCAAAGTTTCTATGTCATTAAGCTTGCTTAGCTTTCAGCAGAACACCGAAAATCTAATAATGATGGGCTGTCTTCTCTTTTCAAAGCTTCGACTGTAAATACAGTTGTTCGAGTTTTACCGAAGCAATTACCGAAGTAAGAGATATTCAACGTTTAAACAAATTAATACGGTTTTGATATACCTACTTAACTAGTTAATTTAAGTTTAGCAGTTTAATTACATCCAATTTTACAAGCCAACACCATGTTTGAATGCCAATACCACAGATTATACAAATGTAAAATTATACAAATCTAAATAGAGAAGACCTGGAGTACCTACATAAGTTTCTACATATTTATTAACAGTCAGCATATCAAATACGATTGGCAGTGTCCCTTACACTAGTGCGAATCACTTCACTTCGACCGGGAGATGATAACCCCGCGCGAAGTCCCGGGCTATCAATATGCTATCAATATTGTGGGCACTTGTAGGCCAGGTTTCAGTGGGGCCCTTCAATCTTTATCTTATCTCTGACCGCACATAATTAATCACGTCTCTGGCACGGGCAACGAATATTTTTATATAATTATTGTTTATAGTAAATTTTAATTGAACAGATATACAAACAGATAATTAAAAATAACAATTGGTCGTTATGGGGAAGACCCATTTTAAGAAAGAGGTAACTAAAAACCTTGGTAGGTGGTAGGGGATATAAAATATAACGGTCTGCGCCAAAGGACATATTATCTTCTTTCCATCAAAACCTGGGATCTGAAAAATTTTATCAAAATTATCGTGATAATGATAACAATTATAACTATGTTGCACCCATATTGGATTATGTTATATGTCTTCGAGTTTTTTCTTATTACTGGATTTTTAGTAAAAGCTACATAATAATGATCAATTTTTTTCGAAAGTTTTGTTGCTCTTTTTAATGCTACACAAACGTATACACATTTCTTCAAGTCATGACTACTCGAACTCTTTAATTGGAAAATTCTACTATGATGGTTGATTCCAACTGTCTCTTTTCCAGGCAGAGAAAAAGAACTGCACAGCGACTGAGTATGGGCTGGTGTTCGGTATATTCGAGCTGGTGGTGTTCCTGGTGAGCCCCCTGTATGGGGCCCACCTCAACCGGTTGGGGCCCAAGCTGCTGTTCAACGGGGGCATTCTCACCACCGGCACTTGCGCCATACTGTTCGGGTGAGCGGCATAACTATACAATGATAGTACTCGAGCTAGTAGTGTTACTGGTGAGCCCCCTGTATGGAGCCCACCTCAACCGGCTGGGGCCCAAGCTGCTGTTCAACGGGGGCATCCTCACCACTGGCACTTGCGCAATATTGTTCGATTGAGCGGCATAATTATAAAATGACAATATAGCAATATCGTATTCAAGCTACTAGTTCCTGGTGAGCCCGCTGAACTGGTGGTTTTTCTTGTAAACTTTACTGGGTCCACCCCAGCAGCAGGTTTTTTGGGAAAGTATAACTAAATTATCTTGTAATGATGCTTTGCGTTCTGCATCGACGCAACAATCCCAGCCAATGAATTCGTAATCGCAGCTTGACCCTAAAACTTTAGATCTTCGTTATGATGTCGCACATTTGGCGTAATTTTCACTTTATAGATATAACTACTTATATGAAGTTGAAGTTATAAACCTTTTCTACATCATCGACATCCACGCGACATCCCTTTCTACTCGAGCAGAGATATAATCTCGTGCAGCATGTGGTGGGGCATGGCTACTACGCGCATAGTGGCTAACTTCACAGCGGCCAATAAGATTGAATCATATTATACTTAAAATTGATCTCTTGTCCAAGTTCTTCCTCCATGGAGCTTAAATAAAGATACAGCTACTCAGTCTATTACAATGTTCCAGTTTATTAGACAAGGTGGAAGGCCACATCCCGTTCATCACCCTGAGCTTTAGCATCCGTATCGTGGAGGCGATGGGGAACGCCGCCTTCCTCACAGCGTCCTTCGCCATCATCGCCAAGGAGTTCCCCAACAACGTGGCTACTATGTTTGTAAGTGACATGTTTCTAACGTGAGATGTTACACATAATCAACCCAGAGGAAATAAAAACTCTTAAAGCCAGGAAGATACTAGACTTCCTGGACACCGCCGCCGAGTTACTATAATGAGGTGGCGAGTCAAATCACAAAAGATCTTTTAGGTCGCAGTGACTACAGCTCTATCAGAACTGCAGACTGCAGAGCACCCTAACACTCAAATAATAATAATAACTTGTTTCTATTACAAGCACTGAAGCCAATTGCAGTTGCTTGCACTAACCAATATTTTACATATTTACTTAAAGAACCTTGCTTGATAATTATTATAATGGTTATAAGTTATTATATTGTATTTTACTACAAGAAGTCAAATTATAAAAAATAATCATTCCTTTTATCTTTATAATTAAAATCTGTTTTTCTGATTATTATTTTTTGCAAATAGGGTACCTGTATTGGATTGTCATTTCAATAAAATTAAATATGTTTACCTATATCAAAGTTTTATAAGTACAAAACAATAAACTAGATTTCCTCCTAGAATAAATTTTGTAGCAAAATTTACGAAATGCAATAAAATCTAAACTAAGAATGAACTAAGAATCGGATTTTATAATATCTTAAGTAACTTCCATGTTTTGTTTACTGACTGGTAAAAGCCTTAACAACCTTTATCAAAAAGGTTTTAAAAAATACTGTTAATTACGAGATTTACTTTACGTGTAATATTCTTTACAGGCGTCACTAGAGACTTTCTTCGGGCTGGGCCTGATAGTTGGGCCAATGATGGGCGGCTTCCTGTACGAGCTGGGCGGGTACACACTGCCATTCGCAGTGCTGGGCGCCGCGCTCTTTTGTGCTGCGCTCATGAGCTGCCTGGTACTACCCAGGAATCAAGACGATGAGGACGTGAAGCCTACTGGACGTAAGTTGGAATTTTTCTACAGGTGCCACTAGAGACCTTATTTCTGGGCCTTTTCTATGCACAACGGGGTAGTGCTTGGCCTTCACCTCACCTGATGTTAAGTGACGATAAGGCCGAAGGTGGGGTGCACTACACCCGGAATCCTCATCACTGAGGAACTGTCTATCTTACCTCTAACTGCCGGAACACAACAATTTTTAAATTGTTGTTATGGCGTCAGACTTAGGTAAGATGGTGGTAGCTAGCGAGGTGGTAGATGGTGGTAGCTACCGAGTACAAATTGTACCTTCCCTGGGAATCGAACACGGTACCCCTGCGTCTTACACGGGTGGGCGAACCACTAGACCACAGAGGTGATGAAAATACAAATGTTGGCCCAACGTTGGGCGGCTTTCTGTACAAGCTGGGCGGGTACACCATATCATTTCAGTGTTGGGCTCTGCGCTTATGATCTTTATGCTGCATAGGAGTCAAGATGATGAAGACCCCACGACGTGAAGTTTGAATTAAGTTGAAAAAACGCCTGTAGGTTTTTGAGCAGTTTAAGTTTTGACTTGCGATTTATGATTGAAGACTGAAGTTTTTACTGAAGACATTATAGCATCTTATAATGGACAAGTAAACTATGCAGCATCTGTTTTTTTTTTAAATAAAAGCTCTTTAGTCACACTGATGGTTGTCTAGGGGAAGTTGGTGATATTGTTGTAAACTCAATAAAATCTGACATGCAATTTAAAAAAAAGGTGAACTAAAATTGATAAGTACACTTAGTACCTATCTAAAGAAAAACATGGAAACAATGTAAGATTTTTGAACAAAGCGTTGCGAAAAGCCACGTCATTTCTTTTAACCGTTAGGTAATAAATAATGAAAATTTATCGGTTGAATGGTATTTATTCCTGGCGGTGTTTTCATATTTAGTGTACGAAAATTAAAAATCCTAGATTTTTGTTTCATTTCAGTCAATTATATAACATTTATGTTGGTGATCGGACCGAACTGAAAAGTTCGTGTCGCGATGACGCCTTATCTGGTGACCGGCTACTTCGGTTCACCCTGGACAAGGGCCCTATCGATGACTCTAACTAAGCGGCTTCCAAACGTACATCAATCAGACTGTGAAACCCAGATTGTGAAACTAGGAAGTACTGTGAAACTACTGAGATGTACGCCGAGCAATTCGTGGACTGTATTGAAATAAAACGCCGGCTGGTTCGTGGAATAACTTCAGTTTATTCCCTGATATTGATGGTTGTTCGCACACTGAATCTATCTTATAAGTTCGAAGAATACTATTGAAATTAACTAACAAAATAAAAGTACTAATAGAAAAACACTCTTTGCGATTGAACACTGAAAATTACGCGTGAATTTAACTAACAATCTCGAAACACTTGGCTTTATATAACAACTCTAATATGCAACACTTATACGACTTGAGCTACGATTTCTCGTCTACGAATTAAAAACACGGAATTTAAACTTTCGATTCGAATCTACTTTTCTATGCTCACTTGCTGATTACTTTTATTACTTCTTTAACGACGAACGGCTACTGCTTTTCTACTGCGGGCTACTGCGTGCTACCGTGTGCTACGAATAGGCAAATTTAGTTCATCGTTAATATAAATCTTGGCCCTATAGCTCTTAGATTGCGTCATAGGGCGCACGGGAAAATCAGAGGGGGATGAATACATATAAAAAAGGAGTCACGCACTATAAATCATAAAAATATTTTACAAAGTTTTTCTCATGGAAAACTACCAGAGGCGTGGCCTAATCTCTGACGTCACGCCACGTGCGTAAATGTAGCCCCTCTGATTGGCTTAAATTATTGGGATACAAATTCGATGGCTTTTTCTTATTTTCGGCGCCGGGTGCTGGCTGTCGTCAACATCCTCCCCCCGGCGAAGGCGCGCAGTCCGTAGCCTCTTCGTCTGGAAGACAGCCCGATGTGCAGCGCGTCCTCTCCCTCTGGTCCGGGGAGAGTGCGGTATGGAGCGTACCCGTCGGCTCGCAGCGCGTCCCCTCCCTGTGCTCCCAGGAGGGTGCGGATTGAAGCACGATGAATTTGGAAGTAGGCCGGCGGAACGTGCCGGCCTTTGTCTCGATGTCGGCGATGCGCACCACGCCGTCGGGGCCCGGGTAAGTGCGGGCCACAACGCCACGCGGCCATGTGTTACGTGGCAGCGTGTGGTCGGCGATAATGACTACGTCGCCTGTTTTCACGTTGTCTCGGCGGCGGTGCTCGTCGTGGCGCGGTACGAGTGTGGGTAGGTACTCTCGTACCCAGCGGCGCCAGAATCCGTCGGCCAGCGCTTGCGCGGCTCGCCAGGTGCGCCGGTCGGATTCTTCGCAGGGTCCGGTGAATGGGAGGCCGGTCGATGACCCCACCAAAAAATGATTGGGGGTCAACGCCTCCGGGTCATCTGGGTTCACTGACACGTGGGTCAGCGGCCTTGAGTTGACCGTGTGCTCGGCTTCGGCGAGCAGGGTTTGAAGCGTCTCTTCTTTAGGCGCCTTTTCTTTTAATGTGACGGCGAGCGCGGTTTTGACCGAGCGCACCATGCGTTCCCAGGCGCCGCCTTGGTTGGGCGCGCCGGGCGGGATGAACTTCCACGTCGTGTCGTGGAGCGTCGCTGCCCTGGTCATCTCGGGGAGCCATTCTTCGTACGCTTTGCGAAGCTCGACGTCAGCCCCCCGGAAGTTGGTTCCGTTGTCGCTGTAAATTACAGCTGGCCACCCCCGCCGCGCCGCCATCCTTCTCAGCGCCATGATCGCGGAGTCGGTGGTCAGTGACGCCACCAGTTCCAAGTGAACGGCGCGCGTGGTGAGGCAGGTGAATAGAGCGCACCAGCGCTTTTCTCGCCGGCGGCCGATGGCGATTAACATCGGTCCAAAATAGTCGAGCCCACAAAAACTATAGGGGCGTCGATACGGCTGTAGGCGTTCCGGCGGCAAGTCCCCGATCGGGGGGCTCCGTGGTTTCTTTCTTCTTAGCTTGCATGTCAAGCAGGCCGCGGCGACCGCTCGTACTGTGGGGCGGAGCCGCAGCACCCAATATTTCTGTCGTATGTCATTTACAACTTTTTCGTTGCCGGCGGTGTTCTCGTTCGATGAGCAATCGCGTGAATGCGTGGCGTCCGTCGAGAATGATCGGCCGCTTCGTCGCCTCAGGTACGTCGGCTTTATTTGCGCGCCCGTTGAGCCGCAACAATTCTTTTTCATAAATTACGTCGTAGTTATGTAACCGACTCGTTCGTGGCACGGCGGATTTCTTTTCTATGTTTTCGATTTCTTGACCGAAGAAATCCCGTTGGGCTTGTTTCAGCCACAGGTGCGTAGCACGTTGAACGTGCTCGTTGCTTAGCGCCGCCGCTTTATCGCGGCAGCGATGCGCGAACAGCAAAACTTGAGCTGTCGCTCCGATCAAACGATCGTACGACGAAAATCGTTCGATTTCCGGTAGGGCGGCGCTGCGATCGCCGCCCACTGCGAGGCAGACCGTTTCTCCGATATAGGCGTCTCCTCTCTCCTCCGGTGGGCGTGGCCATTCCGATTTCGGCCGCTTCAGGAAGGCGGGGCCGGTAAACCACCTGTCTTCTTCTTTCGTTGGGACGTAGCCGGCGCGCGTCGCGACATCGGCCACGTTTAGATGCGTGGGCACCCAGCGCCATTCCTTGGGGTGCGACGACTCGGTGATTTCGCCGAGCCGGTGCGCAACGAACGGAGGGTACTTCCTACTCCCGTTCCGTATCCAATGGAGTACGGTTTGTGAATCGCTCCAATATGTTGTGTCATCCGCCTTGATTCGATGACCTTCTTTAATCGTCTTTGCTAGGCGCAGCCCTATGGTCGCGGCTTGCAACTCCAACCTTGGCACGGTCTGTGCCTTCAGCGGCGCGACTTTGGCTCGCGCCGCGACGAGCGCGGTTTCGATCTCGCTGTCGGCTCCGTAGTATAGCCGCCAATAAGCGACGGCGGCGTACGCTTCCTCGCTCGCGTCGCAAAATACGTGAAGCTCGCGGCGGCGTACCTCCCTCCCCCCGTCGTAACTGCGGGGGATGCGTAGGCGGTCTATTGTTTGCAAGCTCGCCAGCCACGCGTCGAACTCCCCAGCGACATCTGGCGGCAGCGGCTCGTCCCACCCGGTTTTGATGCGCCACAGCTTTTGTAGCGCTATTTTTGCCGCTATCGTATAGCAGCTAAGCAAACCGAGCGGGTCATAAATGCTCATCACTGCCGATAGCGCCTCCCTCTTGGTTGGTGGGCGTGCGCGGTTTCGTACCGCGTCTGGCACCTTGTGCAGCGCGGTGTTGAAACTCAAGCGGTCGGTTCCCGCATTCCAACGCAGCCCCAACATTTTCTCTCCTTCGGCTAGCGGCGTCTCTCCGGCGGCGGCGCGGCGGTCACTGCTGATCCCGTCGATTAGCTCCGCGCAGTTGCTCGTCCAGCTTCTTAAATGAAAATCCGCTTTCTGGTGTACTTCATCCACCTGCGTGATTATTTCTTTCGCCTCCTTTCGGTCATTAAATGACTCAACGAAATCGTCCATGTAATGTGATTCCGTAATTGGCCGCACCGCCTTGGGGTGCGTGCCGGCGCAGCGACGCGCGTTGTGGTTCCTCACACTGTGGGCCAGGAACGGTGAGCTCGAGGCGCCGAAAAGCATCGACGTCATCTTCATGGCGGTCGGCTCGTCCGTCGGCTTGTCGCGCCAAAGAAAAAGCTGCGCGGCTTGATCCTCCTTATTAATTTTCACGCGCAAAAACATTTCTTGTATGTCTGCGGTAACTGCGTAGGCGCCCTCTCGGAATCGAAACATAATTGTTTGTAACGATTGAAGCAGGTCCGGCCCTTCCAGCAGCTCGTCGTTGAGAGAAACTCCGTTTGTCTTCGCTGCCGCATCGAATACCAGACGTATTTTTCCAGGTTTGTTTGGATTGCGCACGGCGAAGTGAGGTAAATACCACGCCCTCTTGCTATCTCGCTCGCACTCGTTGCTAAGCTCCGCGTACCCCTTTTCAATGAGGCCGGCCATTTGGGTGTGGTATTGTTGTTTCTCTTCTGGGTTGCGATCTAATTTCGCTTCCAAATTTTTCAGGCGCTTTAGGGCTGCGTTGTAGCTCGGCGGCAGTTGCACGTCGTCCCTGCGCCACGGTAGCCCTACCGTATAACGCCCGTCGTCATGCGCCACCGTACGTTGAAAGGTGGCGACGGCGCGTTTGTCTTCCTCCCTGACATGCTGCGCGGTGAGTGAGACGCCCAACGAGTCGATTTCGTAATGTCGTTCGACTAGTTGCGACAATTGTTCGTCCCCGTAGCTCGTGTGCCCGTTGGTGATGTGTAGAACGCTGTTGATGCGCCGAAGCGGTCGGTTCGGCGCCGTCCCGTGTATCACCCATCCGAGCTCTGTCCGGCTGGCGGCCGGATCCCTCGGCCCCCCGGTTCGTAGCTCGCGGGTAACGATAAGTTCCCAATTGTCCGTGCCGATAAGAATTTTCGGCTTGGCATTCCCATATACCACCTGGTCGGCGCTCAGATCCTTCAGATGCTGTAGCCGTAGTAATCCCGCTGGGATTGATTGCGACGTCAGGTTCAATCCCGCCAGCGTTCTGGCGGTGATGGTGTGTGCGTGGTCGTGATGCGTGCCCTTCACGGACACCTCGACCCGACGGCTTCTTGCGTGTTGCTGCTCCTTGTTGATGCCCCTGATGTCGAGCCGCTCGAGCGGCCCGTCGGCGCCTACCCGCCGCGCCAGGTCCTCGTCCACCAACGTAACCGTCGATCCTTCGTCGAACAACGCGTACGTGTCGACACTGCCCTGTCTGCCCGTGATCGTCACTGGGCAAATCTTCAGTTTCACGGCGTCGTCATTGGTGCTCGCGGCTGTGGTCGTCTCGATCTTGGTGGCGGCGGCGTCCGGGGCCGCGCTGGTGGCGGCGGCGTCGTTGGTGGCGACGTTGGCGGGGGCATGGGGCGCGGCGCCGGCGGCGCCGACGTCAGCAGCGGTGTCCGAATGCAGCATGTGGTGGTGTGGTCGCTTGCATCCGTTCTTGCCGCAGGCACCCTTCCTGCAATTGACGCGCCGATGGCGGCTGCATAGGCATCTGTAACAGACCCCCACTCCCTTCACAGTTTCCCAACGTTCCGTGTAGGACTGCCCCCTAAATTTGGGACAGCCGGTCAACTGGTGCGCGTCGGCGCACACGGGACATCTTCTTTCTTCTTCGTTCGGAGCCACGGCATTGTAAACAGGCCTCCTTCGTTGCTCCGGCCGGGTGGCCGGGGCGGCGGGGCGTGGTGGCTCCCTCCTCGCTGGCGGCTGCGGTGGGTGACTCGTCGAAACGAATCCGTGCCTCAGGGCGCGATCAGCTTCCCTCATCAAAAATTGAGAAATTTTGATCAACTCGGGGCACGGGGTTCGATCCTCTTCCGCGTAGTCGTACCACCGGCTCTTCACATGGGGGCTCAGCTTCTCGAGCACCTCTCCGGCCAGCTGCGGGTTGTATAGATAACCCCTATCCACGTTGGTCAGTACTGCGACAATGTTCTGCACTTTGACCGCGAACGTGTTCAATTCGGCCGCGGCTGCGGTGCTCCCCACCCGCGGCAGTCGGCGAAGCTCCTCGAAAGCCAGGTTAACCAGCATTTCAGGTCGCCCGTAGCACTGCTCCAAAGTCTTCATGATAACGTCTGGATGTTGCGCAGTACTCATAAGTGACGCCACTGTTTCCTTAGCGGCGCCCAATAAACAGTTGCGCAGTCGCGCCAAATTTTCCATCGGTGAAAATTTGTAAACTGCAGTTGTCTCCCTCATCGCCGCTGAAAACTGCAACCACTCTAGCGGCGATCCGGTGAACTTCGGTAGTTCCGTTGCCTGCCGCGGTGGCGGCCTGTCGCGTAGCATACGGTCGAGCGTGTCTGCTAACTGCTCGATGCCTCGTCCCCTCGGCGTGGCGCTCCTCCCTCGCTCCTTCGCGGCGGGCCAGTCACTCCGCGCCTGCCTCAGTGCAGGCGTGGATGCGTCAATTGGACGCACTGGTTCCGGCGCGACGGCGGTGGCGGCGTCGGCGGCGTGGGGCGCGGCGTATTGGGGAGGCTCCCCCCGTATGGTATCCTCGACAGCGGTTTTGTCGAGCCATTCCTGCACGCGCTCGGTGCGTTCCATTGGCTCGGAGTCGCGGTCGCTGGCTTCATCTTCCAACTCTTCAATATCTGCGTCCAGTTTTTTACGCACGAGGTCGGCTTCGATTTCCAGCTCCTTGCGACGGATGGTCGCGAGGCGTGTTTCAGCCTCGTACCTCAACTTCGCGACGGCGGAGGCCGTCGATCTATTTGATCGCGCCGGCCGTGGGTACCGTACATGCTTCGGCATAGGCAAACGCGGCGCGGTTGTGGTAGTCGCGGTAGTCGCGAGTAGCGCGGGCTGCGTAGCAACGCCGATGGCATCGCTCTGCGGCGGGCGCAGCGTTTCGTTCGCGTCGATATGGTCGCGGGTCTGCGGCCTTACGTTGGCGTTAGACGTCGACGGTGACCGCGGCGGTTGGTCAAAGACACGTCGCTCCTCGGCTTCCCGTCCGTTACTACCGTGCTACCGTGTGCTACGAATAGGCAAAAGAGATGGTCCAAAAATGTATGGAGCCTGGGCCAGGTCTATGTACGGTATAGAAAAATGAAGGAAATGAAATTTTATGTCGATTCAGACTATTCAATTTTCATGATTTAGCTTTATTTTCTGGCTCAAAGCATTTTAAAATACTTTGTGACATTTATACCGAGATGGCGGCATGATGGCGGCATGTCAATGTTATTTTGACAACTCAATCTATAATATTTTATTTTATTTTATTTTATTTTATTTCGTGGAAAACTTACAGCTACCATGTTTATATGACAAGGGGATCTATGGTTAGTCATTAGCCAACAATCAAGTTTTCACATGTAGGATAACAGATGAATAAACAATTTTTACGAGTAAGAACATGCGTTAATTGCACTAATACGATCGTGATATGAACAACGGGAACAATAAACAAATTAGCGATTAGACTCACTTAATCATTCAGAGAACAACGATAAATTAAACAATAAAGAAAAGTACATTAATACATAACACATTCAACCATTAGTTTCGTATTTACTAAGTAGTTCCGTTGCGAGTGCTCGCTTCAGTGATGCAATACTATTTGAACATAGATCGATATCAGTTTGATGGCTCAATGTATTAAACAACCGACACGAACGAACTAAGTAGCTATTCTGTCGATACTTCGTGCGCACACATGGCACATGTAATTTCAATGATTGGTTACGCGTAGTGAAACTACGAGGTACTATTAGCTTGATGTGTTTCAAAAGTTCGCTCGAGTCTACACTGCCTTTTAGTATTTTTGACAAGTATGTCAAGTCTGCGATATTTCTACGGACTTCGAGGGGAAGAAGGTGGTGTCGTGTGCATCGCTCCTTATATGTAGTATCATAAACACCGGTTTTAAATTCGAGGTACTTAAGAAATCTTTTTTGCACTGATTCAAGTTGATTAATATAAATCGAGTAGCGTGGATTCCAGACTTGAGAGTTGTACTCCAATATACTTCGAACCAGTGAGCAATACAAAACTTTTATGGTTTTAGCTTTTTTGAATTTGGAGCAAGATCTGATTAGAAAGCCCAAAGCTTTAGATGCTTTTTTAGCAATGTGTGTCACATGTTGATCGAATAGTACTTTGGAGTCTTGAACTACCCCGAGGTCTCTCATGTGATTAACGCTAGTGAGAGCTTGGCTTTTAAGTTGATACGTGTATTTAATGTCACAATGCTTACGTGAAAAAACCATTGAATAACACTTACTAGTATTGAGATCAAGTTTATATATCTCATGATTTGCAATAATTTTTGAAATGGATGTGAAACTATTTATTTTATCTGGTTGGACTGACGAAATAGTTTTTTACAGTGATAAACCTAGTGGTATCTACCCAAATGCGACATACCTAACCTATAAGTACCTATAAGTAGTGCGTGGAAAATCTCAACATAAATCATCTATGAGCCAAAAAATTACTAGCAAATTTTAAATATTTCTATTTTTCTGAGAATCCTTATATTTTTTCCTGTTTTTTGGTGTGCCGTACATATACCTGGCCCAGATTGGACCTTCTCCTTTAGTTCATCGTTAATATAAATCTTGGCCCTATAGCTCTTAGATTGCGTCATAGGGCGCACGGGAAAATCAGAGGGGGATGAATACATATAAAAAAGGAGTCACGCACTATAAATCATAAAAATATTTTACAAAGTTTTTCTCATGGAAAACTACCAGAGGCGTGGCCTAATCTCTGACGTCACGCCACGTGCGTAAATGTAGCCCCTCTGATTGGCTTAAATTATTGGGATACAAATTCGATGGCTTTTTCTTATTTTCGGCGCCGGGTGCTGGCTGTCGTCAACAATTTACATAATAGTTTGTTTGTCCTAACAGCGAACATGTTCACTCTGCTCCGAATCCCTGGCGTGTTCATAGCGGCAATCAGCATCATATGCACAAGCATGAGCATCGGGTTCCTGCAGGCTACGCTCGAGCCACATTTGCGAAAGGTAAATAGCAAACGATACTCTTTTTGCAGCGTCTACGAGAGTTATCAATAAATTTTAATGCGTCTCAGAAACTCCAAATGAATTGACTTTGTCAACTTTGTCTGCATGAAGTTCGGTTTATAAATAATAGAACCTATATTCGTCTTCAAGGCCCTATTACAATATTTATTTTATAATAATAATTATAATTTATTTATTTCCAAAAATTACATTGTTTGGTGTATCATTTACAAAGTCTTCCACACTAGGCAATGCCTGTCCTGTGGAAGTCTTTATTACAAAATTAACTTAAAACGAATTGCAATTTAATTATACATAGTTTAATTTAAGCCATATTAAATTAATGCATGACGTTTTGGCTCCATTTTAATGTCGCTCATTCTTGAAGGTTTTTAATACTTATTACAGATCGTTGTTTTTGTTTCAGTTCAAATTCACACCCACAGTTCTGGGTCTGATGTTCGTCATCAACGGCGGGACGTACGCCTTATCAGCGCCGGTGTGGGGCTGGCTGTGCGACCGGCCCAGCCTGCGGCCCAAGTATATTACTGCCGTGGGATGTGCCTTCATCGGTGCTGGGTTCATCCTGATTGGGCCAGCGCCTTTTTTGAATATGCCCACGTAAGTAAGCCTTTGAAATACAACTTCCAGTTCAAATTCCAGCCCACAGTTTTTGGTCTGATGTTTTTGTAGCATTCTAAAGCGACTTACCATCTTTATGATCTCTTCAAAAGAAAGGCTTTATGTTGCAATGTTGTTAATTTTTTTTTATTCAGGACAATGTGGATGACGATCGTCGGTCTGATGCTCCATGGGCTGGGCATGGGAAGCCAACTAGTCGCCTCCTTCAGCGACGCACTCAGCACAGCCATGTATGTAGAATATTTTAACAATATTTTAATGTAGGTCTCCTTACTGAGTTGAGAACAATGTGCTTAGAAAATTTCTAGTTACTTAATGTTCTTTCTCATTATGATTAATCTTATCTAAGTAACTTTTTGGACTGGGGCATAAAGGAATATTTTTTTAAATATGTTTATAAAATATTGCTTATTCAACAGGGCAGGGAAGGTAAATAAAGTAAAATGTGCTTTTTATCAAATCAGAAAATTAAATTCAGATATGGGTGTAATGAGAAAAAATAAGTCTGCAACCATAAACTTTCATCATACTGCAATTACCAAAAACCATGGGTCGTATGTATTGCCATAAGCCTGCGCAAACGCACATAAAATTATACACTGCCACAGACTAATGCACACGCAAGTCTGTCTGAAACTCTAATCGAATTATAATGAGACTTCGCAGAATCGAACACTTTTTGAAACCTTCTTTTAAATTCCTGGTAAATTAGGAAATAAAGAAAAAGGAAGCTTTACCGGTTATAAATAACGGTTTTTGGCTACTGGTATTACGCTGACTGACACGTCCCAATTACGATTCGTAAATTATGTAAAGTCAGCAACATTTCAATTTATACTAAACTGTTTAAAATATCTAATTAATTACCTTAATGTCTTCGCATTTTAGTATAAAATTGATTGGAATTGATTACCTGATTGTGGAAGCCCACCGTGCCGTTGATTTACCATGTTTGTACTCGTTTCGGTTGGTGGTGGTACAATCACGCCTGACCACCACCATCTGACCTATGACGACAAACGTTTCACCACAACAACAATGTCTAATCGAGATGTGAGATGTGCCTATGGACTACAGCGATGATTAGTTAGCACATAATTTATGATTGGACAATTATACTAGTAACTCTTTCAGTCTAGCTTCAATTTATTAAACTGCGAATGACGAATCTGCTATACATACAAGGCAAAATCATTAGCACCCCTATTAAGGGATGTTCTTCACATAATATTTATCTCAGAGAGAAATTATAAAATTTTCGAACTTCTCACATCACACCTAACATGGTGCTTCATCCACCATGGTTACACTTTTAAAGACAAGACAAGACAGCTGTTTCAATGTTTCTAACTATTTTTCTAGAGCTAGCGGTCTACCCAACTCGATCGAGACCTACGGATTGGTGTCTGGCATGTGGACTTCCACCTTTGCCTTGGGCGCCTTCATCGGCCCGACCGTGTCTGGCATGCTGTTCGACTCCATTGGCTTTCAAAGTTCTACGATGTTCGTCTTTATTCTCCACTTGTTGGTGGTAAGTGATAACTACCACGTGACGAGTTCATAAAATGACAGTAAAAAATTCCATACCATAAATACATGATTTTAAAGTTCTTGACCATAAGTACATTTTTCTAACAACACACAAGTGTGACAAACAACAAGTAGTGTCACTTTTCAAACCTTTCGATACCCCTCCTATTGACGTAGTGTCCACGAAGGTGTTAATACGAATGATAATCTTTTCATGGGACACAATTTTCCATTTAATTTTTTTATTACTATTGTATAACTGAAGTGAAGAATTCCGAATCTTAGATTTTAGAGCCTGTTTCACAAGTTATAGTCATGTTTCAGTTCAATTACTTGATAGTTTCATAGAAATTCTGTTACATATTTTAAATTACAGTAAAAGATAGTACCATGGACCAATGATAGTACTAACTGGAACCAAAGACGTCGTTGAACTCAGCGTTCTATTGATTTACCTATGCAACATTTTTATAGATGGTGATAGTCCTCCTCTACCTTTGGATCTGTGACCGCGGGTACAAGATGGACGTGTCCGTATCAGCCGGGGACCTGTTACAGCTGGATGGTACCCTGGATGAGAGTGTTCTCGTCGGGGACAAGTTCATGCCACCTGCTAGGACTAAGAGGTAAGAGTCACTTATGTGGCCAACTTGTTGCAGTTAAAGGGATTGTAGCTACTTGAAGTTGCCACTTGTCTTGGCATAACCCCCGACGCAAAAAGAGAAGGGTGTTATAAGTTTAACGTGTATGTGTATCTGTGTATCTGTCTGTGGTATCGTAGCTCCTAAACGGATGAGCCGATTTTCGTTTAGTTTTTTTGTATCATAGATAATTTTATCCCGAGTGTTCTTAGCTAGTTTCATGAAAATCTGTTCAGCTGTTTGAAGGTCATCAGCTCTTTTCAAGTTGATGAGGGGATCTGACTCAATGATATTGGAAGTATATGGTAGGGTAACCATGACCTGATTAGCCGTTTGAAGATCATCAGCTCTTTAATAGTTGATGAGGAAATCTGACTACCTTCCATATGTCCTATCATTTCCAAATTTGGTACAGTGTTACTTCAATGAGTTTGGAAGTATATGGTAAGGTAACCATGACCTGATCAGCCGTTTGATGATCATCAGCTCTTTAATAGTTGATGAGGGGATCTGACTACCTTCCATATGTCCTATCAATTCCAAATTTGGTACAGTGTTACTTCAATGAGCTTAGAAGTATATGGTAAGGTAACCATGACCTGATCAGCCGTTTGAAGATCATGAGCTCTTTATAGTTGATAAGGGATCTGACTACCTTCCATATGTCCTACCGATTCGAAATTTGGTACCGTGTTACTTCAATGAGCTTGGAAGTATATGGTAAGGTAACCATTACCTGATCAGCCGTTTGCCGGGGGGTTTTTGAAATTTTAATTTTTTGTTATATTTTGTAAAAGTGCAGTCACGGGCTGAAAATGCTCAAAACAACCTTATCCGGTCTTATAACACTCAAACATCATTCTGACATCCGTCGAATGTTATTTATAAGATAGCTATCAATAAAAAAATAACATCATAATATCATATCAGCCGCACGACACCCACTGCTGGGTATATAAAAAAATAACAGTCGATAGGCAATCGAATAAAGACAAATAGTAAAAATATCATCTTGTATTCATATGGAAGGTCTGCCCTAGCAGTATCAACGACATTAAAATAGCTGACCACGATCTCTATATACAATTCCGGCTAAAACAACCTTTACTTTTCCATGTCACAGTCATCGCTGCGGCATCAGCATGGAGCAGTCCCGGCCACCTGCCATGAACAGCCTGATCGCCTGCTCCAGCTACAAGAACCGCCGCAGTCCGTGGACCCAGCGCACCCCGCGCTACCGACCCACGTACGGCAGCCTAGACCATAGGTTCCAGGGAGCCTTCAACACATAAACGGCTTAATTTGCTCAATATTCCTTTAATAATAATTTAAGTAATAATTAATAGTATTATGAATAAATTAAATGTTTTGAATAGTTGTCTTTCTTTTGCGAAAGTTTCAGCGGACTCCTCGCTACCTACCCACCTACGGCAGCCTGGACCATAGGACCCATGGAGCCTTCAACACATAATACGGCCCTAATTTGCTCAATATTCCTATAATAATAATATAAGTAATAATTAATAATATTATGAATAAATTGAATGTTTTGAATAGCTGTCTTTCTTTTGCGAAAGTTTCAGCGGACTCCTCGGTACCAACCCACCTACGGCAGCCTAGACCATAGGTTCCAGGCAGCCTTTGACACATAATACTGCCTAATTTGCTCAATATTCCTATAATAATAATATAAGTAATAATTATTAGTATTATAAATAAATTGAATGGTCTCAATAATAGTTGTCTTCCTTTTGCTAAAGTTCCAGCAGACTCCCTACCAACCTACCGACGGCCTTCAACACATAATACGGCCTGATTTGCCCAATATTTATTTTAAAACAATTTATGTAAATTAGTAGTATTATTAGTAAATTGATATATTATTGTTTTTAATAAGTAGTTGTATATTCAATATTCTTCTAAGTAATAAATAATTAATAAATGATTAATAAATATAATGTTTTGACCAGTTGCAGTTGCTAATAACCATAGATACAAATTTTAATGGATACCTACTGCCAATACAAACTTACGACAGAACTACAAAATAATAACGACAAAGTGATATTATTATGAATGATTTGAATTCTATGTCTATGACTGCATGTTATTGTTTAATCTTGTTTCCATCTTTTCAGTTGACTTGTCTTTTGATGCAGGCGGGTTTTTTTATTTATTTTTTTATTTATATCTAGCGAGAGAGCGAGTCGTCTCCAGCACAAGTAGTTTATTACTTTCTGGGGATGCCTCACAAACATCATTGTAAACTGAATTTTTGGTAAATAAAAAACGTTATATACTTATATTATTTATTTATATCTTATTAGTTATTATATATTACGGTCATGATATACCTTTTTGAAATCCTTATTTAAATCTTTGATGATAAGCCCTTTAATTTGACACCTATATTGCAGTAAACAAGGAAAAATATTTTTTTCACTTCCTATAATGACACCGTACAACTGCCATGTTGGCTTTTTTTTAACGCCACTTACCAAAGAAAATTTGGGCTAACAAGACAAACCTAAGTTACCTAACAATATATTATACGTGATTATACATAGAAATCCGTTCAGCCGTTTAAAAGATATGAGGTAATAAAGAACACTTCTACTTCTACACACAAACAAACAAGATACGCGCGAATATAACCCTCTTGCAGTCGGGTAAAAAGAAGGGGTAGGTACTCCAACTATTTATTTACGATTGCGAGAGTATAAACCTATAATGAAATAAACTAATTCTACGAAATCAATCCGGAAATATTACTAAATTTTTAATTTATCGTATAAAATGTAATAAGCAACGGATATCATAATTTCGATATGGTTTTACCTAACCTAATTCATTCGCTTAGTACTTCTAAATCAGTCAATTGCAAACACGAATAAACAAAAATTGCTATTAAAATATCCACAAGTTTGAATTTGTAAACTATTTGTCGCATGCCGATTACATAACGACTTGATATCGAGAACATTACGAAATCCATCTAGAATCCACTTGGCTTATAAATAAACACTAACACTCACTTGATATATAAACACGACAACCCAAATACCTACTATCGAATGCATTACTTGTTACGAAAGACTTAACAAATTGAACATAATTTTATAAACTGTCGTGGAACCGTAACAAAGCGTTATTGAAGTTGCAGGTATACTCACCTATTTCGAAAGCAAGGCCATTTTTTACTTAATTTGTATAAATAATTTTATTCGGATCAGAAAAGTTTCTTTTAAACACAACAGCAGCTATGTATACAGAATTTAACAAGTGTTTTCCAAATTATACATAAAGAAAAAACATCATAATTATGTTTAATCACGTGGTATTTGCACTTACCTTTTTAAAGACTTAAAAACGAATTGGTTTATCGCAGAAATTCCAAAAAAAAATGTGTAGAAAACTTGTTATTTTTTAACTAAGCTTGAAATATGGATTCCTCAGAAGAACTCCCTAAGGCCTGTTACATGGCATTATAACTTATAACCAAACGCAAAAATTAACTTTAAAACCTTAAACTTCGGATCTACTATACATCGACGCTTGGTTAGGCAAATTGTAATATAATAGTACCTATTGCAAATGTTATAACGTTACGTCACTGTTGCAAGAGCTTCCCACGTATGTATTTACCACGGCGATTCTAAACAAATAAAGTAATTGAAAGAAAAAAACTTAGCTGAATACATTAATCACTACCTCTTTAAATGATTGGGTCCGGTTCTCCTAATATGGTACATACGTTCCTTCTATGTAAACTTTCAATGGGTGTTAGGACCTACATTCTACTTACTAAGAATTAGTTACTTCGATTTAACATAATACTTAATTAAACTGTTTATAAATTCTGTGGATGAAAGAATTTGGATCTATTTCGTTGTAAGATTTAAAAAATACTTTCGTTGTAGTATAATAAATATTAACATACTCGTAAGTAAGAAGATAGTAACAACACTTTAAGTGAAACAGTATACGCTAGAACTTTTTTAAATCGGTATACGTTGGTATTAAATTTCTTTCTAATGGAATTATAGCGCAGCGAAAATTTTTCTAAGTCTATGGGAATTATATTCGTTACTTAGTTGTCTGATAAATAAACAATACAATCAGTCTTACAGAAGACTCACTCTAAGTCAAAGTCTAAAATCTTTTGCTCAAATTATAAATTGTCTATATTTTTCTACCATCCGTTCTAGACTTTTTTAGCTGACAAGAACTTTATCAGATATCTAACAATAATTATTTACAATACAAGTAATTTAAAAAGTATAAATAAATAATATATTATATTATAATTGACCCAGCGAAGCGTCTCCGTTTCAGCTTGGGCAAAAATGCTTTCGTGTGTCTGTCCGGCATTCCGGCTGTCCGTCTGTTCTCCTATACAGGTCGCATTGCTCAACCGATTCTCATGATTTTTTTTAAAACAGGTTCTAAAAATTTGCAGATTTTTTCAGTTTTTCAAAATTTTCAAAATTTCGGAGATATGGTGAAATCATATTTCAGCTATTTCAAAAACTGTTCAAAAATCTCACGAACGCGAGATTTACAGCTGTACAGACCCACTAGTATATATAGGTATATATATTTTTGGAATCAAGTTAAAGGAAGACGTTCTCCCTAACACAAATTACTAATTAGGCAAGTTTACTTTTCAAAATTATTTATGTGAAGGACGATGACCGAAAGTTAGATTAAACAATTCGACAGACTAGACGTGTCAAACGATTTGCTTTTAACTCAATAATTACTGTCCCGGTTTCTGAAGGCACGTACTACAGTGATCTCTATAGTTTGTAAGACGTGTACTGGGGCAAAGAAACCGTTTTATAAGACTATGTAATAAGTCTGCGGCTTAAGTGCAGCAAATTTAATCTTTATTTAATAGTTATAATATGATAAAACACTGTAATCGCGAAAGTTCAACTTAAACTAGACAAAAGGCATCTAAGACCCGTATTTATAAACCGCTCTCTTGAGATCATACATGAGATGCTGTTTCTATAAGACTCGCATCTCAAGTATGATCTCAAGATATCTCTCAACGTTGAGAGCGGTTTATAAATACGGGCCTAATGCTGCTCGCACAGATGCCATACAGTTACATTCGCTATTAGCTTCTAAGGCTTGTATCAAAAATATATTCCTACTTGATGATGATGATAACGTCCGGAGTGCATAGAAGTTTGGTGATGGTGACCACTTATGTCATCAAGTTACTGCACATACTTCGAGAAAAAAGTTAAGAAAATTACTTACAATACTAAATAATATAATATAAAAAACACGACTCGCACGACGGTAATCGAACTCGCGACCTTTGAATGTCCTGTCTAGTCTAATGCTCTAACCGCTGAACTACCAACTCACTAGACACCGAGTGGCTCAGCGGTCAGAGCATTGGACTGGACATCCAAAGGATCCCCGTCTGATTTACCTTTTAACTCGCTATGACTTACCTTTTATCTCACAATAAAATACTTCTGAATGAAAATGACTCGTAAAAGAAAACTTCTGCAATGTTATTTACCCGTCTAATTTTTCTTTAACCATACATAATACACTATTAACAATGGATCACCAGCCGCACCACAGCCGGCCCATCTTCATGGGTCTTCATGACCCGACCTTTCCGATATCTCTCGGAATGTAACCTTTTCGCAAATTGCCGTAACATGCCTTCGGCCTCCTTAAATGTTGACATTACTTACCTTATCTTATTTATTTATTTGTATCTATTTATTTATTTGTTTCTGATATAAAGTACAACGCATTGCAACTCTTTCGGACAGACTCGCTCACTTTATATTCCCACATATTATGTTCACAGACATAAAACACCCACACACAACACACCTACACACACACACACGCACACACACATTCACACATTCACACACACACACACACATAACACAGTCCCCTTAATTAGTCTTTTTCTTTAAATTCTTTTTTTTTTTTCAAAAACAATGTTAGTAATTACTGTTTTATAATCTTGATTGCTTCTAATGTTCAATATCACCTACAACATCCAACAAATTATTAATAACTTAAAAATAACCTCCTACCTGATTCCACCCTGGTCCGGTTGTGGAGAGACTGGTTATCCGTCACACAGGTTCTCCTAGCACAGAGGCCAGTCTCTCACATAGACTACCATCATTATGGTTTCATAGAATAAGCTTTATACTTAGTTGAATGTTTGAGTAATTATCATGTATATGTGAGAGAAGAAATAAAGATTTATTTATATTTATTATTTATTATCTATACATATAACTAACTATGGGTAGACAAGGTGATTTTCAAATATCTATGCCCTCAAAATTTAGCGATTATCTGCAGACTAAACTATAATTTTAAGTCTAATACTAAATGTAAATAACAGATATAAAAATGAATTACCTACCTATAAATAAAGTAATACTTTGATTCTCTTATTATTGTCATAAGGGATGAAAGGCATGTTCTATAAGAGTAATAGATATGGATGTTGAGGGCTGAAAAAGAGGAAAACCGCAGAAAAGATGGATGAATTGTGTGCATAATAATATGAATGTGAAGAGAGTTGATGAGGAGATGACGAATGATAAGAAGGAATGGAAGAGAAGGTCGCACTGCTCCGACCCCAAATACCTTGGGATATGGGATGATGATGACGTCAAATATATAATCTTATATTCTCATATCATATACTAACTAATGTCATCGATAAAATCGTGAATCAAACAGAAACCTTTTTTTAAACCACAACATAGTAAGCACAAGTCTTCTAAAATAACACTGTGAATCAAAAAAGTTGCCTTGAATCATTTTACTATATGACGTATACTTAAAACTTGACTCAGACGCTATTCATCTGCAAATGATTATCCGTTTAGATACTGGTTATAACCACAATGAATATATGAATATAAAATATTAATTTATTACATAATACCTGCATGCAGATAATACAGGTTCCCATAATGTATTACATCTGCATATATTGCGTTGTAAATTTAATAATAATTATGTTACCACTTCTATAAACGAGTGGGTAACACCAAACGTTGTCCACAACATTACATACCTCTATTTACCGCTTCTACAATAATTATTATTGTCCATAAGCAGCTAAAGCACATGATGATTGATTAAAGATATCATCACGAGGGGAATTTTTCAGAAAATGAAAACCTTGATCCTACTTACATACCTGCATGTTTAATTATTTAAATATGTTCTACCTCCTCAAGCTTACGCGCTCACTAGACATGAAATAAACCATTATATTAGATTTGACAAACCCCAAATCCTTGCTAGAGAACGTAGATTCATTCCTAGAATGCTCCGCGAGGCTATCGAAATAAATAAATATCCTAATTTCAATAGAGATGATGGTTGGAAAATTCCACCAGCCTGGGACCCCATCATTCACAAGCTAAAGCCCCAAACACACACTGTAAGATCTAATGATACGGTTAGTTCCTTTTGCAAATAAATTAATTAATATAAAAGACGGAGGTCGGCCTTCCTCTCCAAGTTTTCTTTCGCCATTTCTTTCTTGGAGGGGCCTCCCATTTTTTTGAAATGGTAGTAGTTTCAGTAGATTCTCTCTTTTTAACATATAAAATTAAATTAAAACCAAACCAAAACTTAAACTAATTAAAATTTGATAAATTTTAATTTCTGAACGTTCTAAAAAATTCATCGCTTGAGGTTAGGCTCACAAGTAGCTTTAGTCCCCCGTGACCACGGCAGCTGCAAAGGTGCCGAAACGTCGGGAAAATCAAAAATCAAACCAAATACCAACTAATTACCAAAGTACTTTCAATAAAACCGCGCTAGTATCCGTTAAAAGTGTTTTATTTCATGTTCTACCTACTTAGAAACTAACTGTGGGGTTCGTGATGCTACGCCTCCAGAAACTATGATAATATCAGTTTTGTAAAATATCTTAAAGTAGTAATTTAACCGGGAGACATTAAATTTTTAACTTCAGCCATAGGTATCAAAGTCATTAGAAATTTTTAAACTAAGAATCTAACGGCGATATTGATAACTTTTTAGGACAACTAAATCAAAGTGATCAAATTTCAACATCAAAAATTACAAGAAGACGAGTAAAAGGTGATGCTAAAAAATTGTTTAAACAAAAAACCGACTTCAAAAACCTACCTCTAAAAAGCAAGAAATAATATTCGTAATAATAAAAATACGTCTATTGAAGTACAAATTCCTTTTTTTTTTATTCTAAAAGCCCCACCCGACTTCAATAGACGTATTTTTATTATTACGAATATTATTTCTTGCTTTTTAGAGGTAGGTTTTTTAGAGTCGGTTTTTTGTTATTTTTTAACGATTTTTTATTTTTTTATTTTTAGTGTAGGTACCTTGTAGGTAAGGTAATATATGTAGAAAAATCGGCTCAGCCAAACGTAAGATAATCGCGGAGAAACATACTTAAATACGGTACAAACTGAGAACCTCCTTTTTTAAGTCGGTTAAAAAACTACACTTAAGATATCCCTCTTCCAACAAAAAAATAATTATCTTATTCAGTTCATAAACAAAGAAGTAATACGACCAATTATCGAGGTAATTCACACAAAATCATACTATTTTCGTGCTTTTTTTCAAAATTACTTAAAAAGTGCTGAACCGATTTCCAAATTTTAAAAAATGGGACCAACTTGGGAGTGTACCTAATGTTATAACGTTTGAATCATTTCAATCGGTCCAGCCGTCTTCGAGTAATCGGTGGACATACACAAAAAAAAACAAATATACAGACGAACATAGAACCTGCTCCTTTTTTGGAAGTCGGTTAAAACAATAAAATAACGACAATTTTCCATATTTTCTAATTTTTAAATGGCCCATTTCTGTATAGAGTTTTTTTCCTACAAGTATACCGGTACAATTACGCCACTTTTTTTCCCTCCATCGCGTCAGCAGCATGTTTTACCCCGTTTTGTTTCGCTAGACGTTTGTGCATACTTGGGTGGGTTATTTCGCTCAGAACCCGTCAGACGAGCTGAGTCACGACCGCGGGTTCAAATTTCGAGTCGCAAAGGTCCTGAGACTTGCCTGAGACTTTATGAGAGGCGATGCTCGAGATTGTTTTGCACGTTTTCTACTGCAATTGGAGCTTGAACAAAATAATTAGCAGTTCTTTTGTTTCGAATACTTATAAATTCAAAATTAACACTGTTTGAACCAGACCGTACAAATTAGTAGGCAGTCAACAGGTTACTCGCGATTAAAATTAAGTGCGATTAATTAAATGAACGATTAGCTGTGATCTAATGATTTGATATATTCTACATTAAAATGGCTTTGTTTGTGTTAGTAAATCATTAATAACTGAAACATGCCGCAATTCTTATTATCTGGCTCAATAATAATTGCAAAATAGATATTGATGTTCAGAGTTTGAGTTGTCTAAATGTCTGTACCTTGTACTTCCTACTAATCTTACTTCTTAGGTACTTAATATACTTTAGACGTTTGGATGCCACCACGTCCACGAGAAAATCCTCATCATTAAAATTTCCCATTAAGCGATATTAATAATCACAATAATGAGACTACTAAAAAGGTATAATAATCATAAAAGCGGGGTCAATAAAATCAACCTGCGCCTGCGCAAGGTGCTATTCATACTTCATTTGCAAGGGCACTTTGGTCCCGTCTGTCGGCCGGTTACTTTCCATTGTCAGGGGTGGCCAACCACCGGGTTTTAAAATATACAATGTGAAAGAGAATTATAGATAAACCAGAATGGTAGATATAGAGGCCATCAAACTGAACAACTTTTACTATGGGACCAACAGAACTCTGAAATCACGAAATAAGTAAATGGAGACTTGTTGTACATGCAATAGTACCTAAGTTATAGTAGTTTAGCCCGTTCGATTTCTGGCTGAGACAAGCGATTTATCAAAAATATTTGAATGCAGTTTTACTTATTTTTAAAAATAACGTAATGTTTCAGTTTGCCATCATCAATATTTAGGGTACTTTCCCTCCCTCTTTACTACTACCGTCTTTTATTTTTTTCTAACCTTCCTACCTAACGGCCGAATACTCAAAGGCTTCTTAGCTAAAATCTTAAGTTAAGGTCTCCTTAACTTTAAGGAAGCTGTCAGTTTCATAGAGTTTATGTCAAATCTGACAACTTTTTTGAATTTAAGGTGACCTTAACTTTAAGATTCGTTTGAGTATTTGGCCGTTAGAATTATAAAAAATATTTTTTTATTGAGGAGCACGGTGGCGATGGCGCAGTGGTCTCGAGCTCCTCCGTGCTTCGGAAGGCACGTTAAGCCGTTGGTCCCGACTGCATTTGGCCCGCGTGGTGGGTTATGGCCCATCCTCCTTACCACCCATAAGAAAGGCCTGTGCCCCAGCACTGGGGACATCAAAAATGGCTGATTTACATATATTTTTATAATACTTATTATAAAAAAATATTCGCGACGAATTGATAACCTCCTCTTTCTTTTGGTTTTCTTTCCTCTCATTACCAAAATATCTACATCAAAACCGTGGTTTATTAAACAAAAAAAGTCTAGATTTGTTTACATTTTGAGTAAATGTAGAGTAACTACTGGGCAAAAACAATAAGGGCCTGTATCAGTATTTATTATATGGCCTGTGATCTGTGAAAAATATGTCAAATCATGTGCCAAGTAAGCTACTCAGAAATTGATTGTGAAACAGGGCTCTAAAGGACTTAAACTGTTGGAAAAACTATTCAATCCCCGAACAGACTTTACCTTCGCATTGAGGGTCGATTGTTTGACTGCATTACATACACTTGTCAATAAGGATAAACGATCAAAATGCGATACATACGATACGATACGATACGATACGATACGTTGCGACAAATAAAGTGTTAATTAACTATCTGTTTTTTATCATTAAACACTGCAGTTGGAAAAAATAAAAAAACAAAGATTATTAACATTTTTAATTACGTTTCACCCTATGCATTTTTGGCCATTGCCACCGATTACCGATATTACTAAACGCCAATGAATCATATTTGTGCGTTTCTCGTGAGAATGTTTCGGCAGTTCAATTATCTCCGTTTTTGTTTCAAAACCGTTCGGCCTCGCAATCGCCCGAGGATGCTACCTTTAGCATGCACACACAAATCATGTAGACACGCCATTCATCAGAAGAACTTGTAGACACGGTGACAACGCACTTGTTAGGTTATCCTTCTGGTAATTAAGGCACTGTTAATAAGCAATACCTTATTATTTCAAGACTTCAAGTTTCTATAACAACCATCCAAAAATAGGTAAATAAAAGTCCTAAAGATAAGGGTGGTGTGTTAATAAGTAACCTGGACGCTGAAGGCACGCATCCGAGCTAAGATTGATGCATTTGAGATGTGGTGCTGGCGAAAAATGCTGGGAGTCTCGTGGAAAGAACACCGCACTAATGCTTCTATTCTGTCCGAGTTTGATATTAAGACCCGCTTATCAGCTGTGTGCATGCAGCGTCTCCTCCAGTACTTCGGACACATGGCCAGACGGGAACCGGATAACCTTGAGAAGCTCATCGTCGTAGGCCACGTGGAAGGTAGAAGGAGCCGTGGAAGATCACCGACCCGATGGACCGATGCAGTTAAAGAGGTCTGCCAAACTGACATGCAGACATCTATCCGGATGGCCGAAAACCAAACCGCATGGAGGACCCTCATACACCGAGTGACCTCATGCTGTCGCGACCCTCAGTCATGAGGATACGAGGAAGAAAAAGAAGTTAATAGTAAAACTAAAGAAAAAGTTGTATCAAACATTACTTACTGCCTCTTAGAAATCAATTATCTGATAAATTTGCAGTACAAATAAGCTTAAGTATATTTTATTGCAAAGAATGCCAAGGGTTTATTCAATTCACTAAAACCATCCAAAATAGGACCTGCAACTTCCTTCACGTCATAGCAACAAAACCACTGCCCATGACGTGATGTTTAAAGAAATTTCTGGATAAGCTCTCAACCATTTATGAAAAATTTCCGTGGCAATTATTACAATAAACATAAAGCTACTTACCTATATTTATTCATTTCATCTGTAACTATAACCAATCAGCATAGAAAAGACAAGACAGGATTAAACACCAGAAAAGATAGCAACATGTAATAAACTTAGGCAGACAGGATAGCGTTTTAAAAGCGCAGAGCCTTTGAGCAACGGATCCAAAGTAAGACTTTTTTTGCAAAAGTGTGCTTAAAGATTAATGGGATAAAGATGGTATTTAAAAAGCAGGTGCCAGGTTAATCGTGGCGGCCCATGACTCATCCTTGGCCGTGAAGATAGTCGATCGACCGTTGGGTTTCACGAGACGCCATTTTTTTCTTTTATTATTTTAAACGTAAACAAGAACACTTGGCTTGGATGCTCATGACATGATACTTATTTTTAAACATGGAAATTTTAGCGATGTAACGCTAAATATTGGGCTAAACAATACTTAGAAGGTAGTTATAAGACTAATTATTGACAGTGTTCATTCATAATGTAGAGAAGTTAAATACGCATATTATTGAATTATGTATCAAGGAGATATAATACAAAATTGAACGGTATAAGAACACTGAAAAGAAACATAACATACCAAAAAATTATCATTTTAAGGGCCGTCCGTCTCTCAAGTTACGGTTAAGTTCCAATTAACTTACTTGATAAATAAATAACATTACAGTTTACATTGTTTATTAAACTAAAAGTGCCTAACCATACAATATTTACCTAAGTTGGTATACTATAAACATCCGTATTCAAAAATAATACTCAAACGGTCTGTTATAGAAATGTTATGGAAAGTCTCTTATGGATTTTCTAAATAGGATAATTAATGTTACTCAAACTGCGTTGAAATAGAGCTCTGTGATTGGTTCGTTTGTTGTACGTTCATACGTATGACGTGTGATTGGTTCGTGGGACGCTGGGAGACCTCATAGTAATGTTTGTGAATTTTATATTATTTACAATGTATATATTAGTTAGAGTGTTAGTGACAAATATATTATTACTCATAATATCACAAAAAGACATAAAAAGTTGTACCTAAACAAAATACAAATCTGAAAGTAAAACAAAAGAAAAAATAAACAATATTTATTTTTAACCGACTTCAAAAACAGGAGGAGTTTATCAAGTCGACGGTATTTTTACGTATATAGACTTACTGTCAGTAGAAGATATTTACAAAAAGCAATATTTCAGTGTGATACACAGTATTGAAATGTACCTAGATAGAAAAAGGTTTTTTTATTCCTTTTATTACAAGAAGCATCCTTATACTATTTTTTATGAACAGAACATAAGTATTTTGTAGATACTCAATTGGTTTTCATTAAATCACACTCCCATCCAATTTGAATATAAATACCCGTTTATATGAATATAATCCACCTTTCAATGAACCATAGAATGAATATGATTCACGCGTGCACACTTCATGAGTAATTTAGGCATTCTAGCATTTATCAGCGACCATATTGTGCAAACACTCGTCGGCATTCTCGGAATGCTTGGCTGGCTCGTTAGGGATGGCAATTGTATCACAAATTAGCTGTGAAAGCAGACATGGTAGTTGAGAAAGTAAAGTGGTGTATAGAGCAAGCATTTAGCAAATTTCTCGTAATCCATTTCCTTGATATTACTTAATATTAATTAAGATGATTTCAGATGATGTACAAATAGTAACTTTAACCAATCACAAGCTCTTTAATAATTACTGTATTATCACAGAATCTTAAAAACGTATAAGAGATAAATAAAACTGTAGGTGAAAAAAAAAAGATGTCAAGTATGACTAAAATGAGAGGTATTAAGAACCTAATCTTTAATTGGATATCGATGAATTGAGTCACTGTGTCGTGTCGTGTCCTTAGTAAGCATTAAGCAGATCTGCTAGGCGATTGCGTAAAGTCAATCGTATTCATTTGACAGTTCATATTTTATCATAATATATGTCATCCCATACAAATTGCAGCCGATGGAATACGATATGAACTGTCAAATGAATACGATTACCTTACGCAATTCCACACGTGGCTTACCACATTATGGTAAAGTTATGAACAAACGAATGGGAATCCATTAAAATGAAATAACTAATTGAATTGCAATGAATCAGCGACCATTCACTTATCATTTAGCAGCTCTAATACAATGTTACAGGTCTAACACACTATTACAAAGTAGACATTAATAAGTCGCAGAATCTTTCATTTTGAAATCTAAGTAGTACGTCCTACTTCCATACATCACATTTACGACATTATGTCTCGTGGATCACTACGATCAATAAAAAAATATTATCTCTGTAAGTATTGGAACAAAGCATATAAAATAAAAAACATTATGTACTTACCTACAAAAAAAACAATTTATTTTCACTTACGGCCAAATACGAAATGAATCGGTATAGTCCCTGGAACCAGAACTACAGTTACATTGCTGCTTTAAGTAAGATAGTTGTTATATTGGTTCTTACTAAAGCAGCAATGTAACTGCGATTTCTGTCAGAGTTGATTGCATCAAAGTTACAAAATCAGGGGGCTGGTGACAGCCCTGCCCAACCATCGCGGGCGAAGCTTCCCTCGCATCCTTTCATTCATACGGCAGGTAGGCAGTAAGCACCGCCTCGTCGGAAATCGTATGTCTTTCGATTCATTGTTGAACTTGAATGCAAAACGCTCCATCACTGCACGTAAGTAATGCAGATCCTTTATAAACGTACACGGAATATTAGCTTTGAAACAGCTTTCATAATCTGTAGGTTTTACTTACCATGAGTTGATGCAAACTGTTCGCTACCGAAAACTATAGGATGTAGGTACCGCTCACAGTCAATGCAACTGAAAAAGAGAAAACGACATTTTACGGTATGGCGATTTGCATCAATTCATTGTACTTATACTTGAAAATTTTGACATCAGGAAAAAAACAAAACAATAACCAATAAAAAGCATGGAAACCATAAACTTATTTATACTCATAGATAGTATATTAAAGTTTATACTAGTGGAATCGAGTGGAATATTAAGTTTATGATGGAAACTCACTCGCCGCAGTGTTTTGTTTTACATCATATTGTACATACAGCATAGAGTAAGATAAATAAAATACATACAGTGTCATAGTGAGGCGTTTATAACTAAGGTTTGAGGACTTCAATAAAAATAACAATAGCAGAAAATAATATTGTTTTATGAATAAATAGGTATTATGTTGTTTAATGCTAATATCACGTTTTCTATTCATACAATTATTATTATAAATAGTCATAATAATAGCTGATGTTAATGAGAGTTATTCAAATTTCATTGCGTCAGTAACTGCTATAGATGTGTATAATAGACTAAATCCTAAATTTATGGAATTGGATATGTCAGTTAATTTATGTATTGTATTTCTTTTTATTTTTATAATATGGGTAGAGGAAGGCCAAAGAAAAGGTGGATTGCATAATAAATTATAGATGGTATTGGCTAGAAAATAGGTTAATTCTGACTGATGATAATTATAATGATATGGAAGAAAAAGACATACAGCTCCGAGCCCTAAATTAATCGAAATAAGGGCAGGTGGACAATAATATTGCTTTTTAGGGTTCCGTAGCTAAAATGGCAAAAAACGGAACCCTTACAGGTTCGTCATGACGTCTGTCTGTCTGTCCGTCCGTATGTCACAACTATTTTATTCCGAAAGTATTAGGATTACACAGTTGAAACTTAGTAGGAAGATGTATGCTGTTAACCGCTTAACGATTTTAATACAAAAATGAATAAAAATAAAGATTAAGATCCCCCAAATACATGGAACTGAAACTGAAAAAAAAATGTTTCTTCATACCAATACGTGCGGTACGTCTATAGATAGGTCTTCAAAAATTACATTGAGGTTTCTAGGACATTTTTTTCTCAAAATCAACCGTTTGAAAGATAAACACTGCCAAAGTGGTAAGTTATTTTTACAGACGAAAAATGATAGTGGTATTAAATATGGTATGGTATAAGGTAACTACGGAACCCTACGGCGCGTGGCCCGACACGTACTTGGCCGGTTTTTTATCTGAAACTTCGAACATACGATTCATCTATAATGGTCCCTATGGGAAAACTCAAAACTATAGAGATGGACACTCTCACTTACATACAGGTTACTTATCTACTTAAATATTTAATTTAAGCTTTAGCTGGCTTGCAGCGTAAGAGTAGGATATACTAGAAGAAATTCGACGATGTCACTAGTGACTCGGTAGCTCAGCGCATTCGGAGCATTGGACCGGATATCCAAAGGTCGCGGGTTCGATTCCCGTCTGAGTATTGATCTGGTGCGAGTCGTAATTTTTTTAGTATATTATTTAGTATTTAAGCTTTAGGTTATATATTCTGTAAGCCGATAACAATCGGCATCAGAAGTATCCTTACACTTTAGTACAATGTGTCGTCAATTATTTCGTTCATATTACTTAGCTTAGCTTTACTTTAATTTAATAATACATAATAATAATAATAATAATGACTTTATTGCACATTATAGAAAAAATGATACAATCAGAAAAAACAAGAAAACATACAAAAGGCGGCCTTATTGCTACATTAGCAATTTCTTCCACGCAACCTTGGGCGAAATAAAATAAGATAAATAGGATAATAGGGGAATAGGTGCACTTTAGAGGACAGAATATGAATATACAAAAATACTAAGATAAATACATAATTCCATGGTATAGGAGATAAATATAAACAAGAAATATTAGTCGCGGGAAGAAGAGAGAAAATGACTCCTAACTTGCGAATTTAATTAAATTAGTAAAAAGTAATTTAATTTAATGTGACAAGGTAGGTAAGTACTAAAGTCTTTCAGGCTACTATTAAAGCCGACTGTACTTACCAAAGCTAAGCAGCTCCCGATTAAGCAGAAACGTCCGTTACGTCATACCCCATTTAAGCCCCATATCTTCGATGTTTTATCGCAATTTTTTCTAGGAATACGTAAAAAAGTAAGACTTGAAGTAGATCAACATGTCAAATTGAGTCCTATGAACTTGTATACAGGGTTATTTGTAAAACACCAACAACCTCGCAGGAGTAGTTTACTAACACCAAAAACAAGAACATTTATTTGGTCTACGACTTTTCCGAAAACAGACCAAAATAATCGACTTTTCTTACTAAACTCAAATCAAATCAAATCAAATCAAAAATATGTTTATTGCGAATACAGGTGTTACATGAGATTTCACATAGGTAGCAAATTAGTTCAGCCATATTCTGCCTTTCTGACATGCAATAATTAAAATAATAGTAATTAAAAGTAGGTACAATGCAAAGTCTTTTAGGTAAGTACTTATCAAAAATTATCAAAGCTCATTATTAAATTAAAAAATAAAATAAAAAATAGATATTATAGCAACTTACATGTCAAAGTACAATTTTCAAATTACAAAATAATGTCAAATTACAAAATAATGTCAAATTACAAAATAATGTCAAATTACAAAATAATGTCAAATTATAAGATCAATCACTCAATCAGCTGTTCGGACATTTGTATGGAATGTTGTTTTTTTGTCTTTTTTCGGAAAAGTCGTAGAACAAATGTTGTTGATTATGATGTTATAGCAATCTACTCCTGCGAGGTTGTTGGTGTTTTACAAATAACCCTGTATACAAGTTCATAGGACTCAATTTGACATGTTGATCTACTTCAGCTAGGTGGAAAATGACACCTACTGAAAGATAATAGAAAATGTTTATTGAAAACTTTGTTGGAACATGAATGGAAAGTCATCGTAAGAAAGAGGTCGAAGATATCGTAACTCAAGACATGTAGGGTCCTGGGAGGTGGAGCGAGACGCTGCTGGTCACTTTATACCATGGGACGCGGAGACACGGTCAGCTGATTCCGGCAAGATGGCCGAAACTAGTATACCTGCCCGAGGGATAAAGGTACTCCTTTAAGTACTGCTTATGTGACATTTACTCAAAGACAGGAATAACTTCATTATAATCAACACGTAACTACATACATACAATTACAATTTTGCCTGCGTTTACTTAGACGTTATATTTAAAAAAAAATAGTAGACTACCGCCGCGATTATAAGTCGTGTTAATTGATTTTGAAAAGTTTTACTAACACAATAATTACTTGCACACGTGGGCTAAACTATAAAACAAAACTATTACGTTGTCAGGTTAATATTTACCTAAAAATCTTGGGTTTAGCTTTAGAATTCTCATTTAAATTGTCCAAGATTAGCATCCTAGGCTCCCTAGGCATAGCTTTCAACAATTTTAATAAAACGAAAGTGAGTATTTTCTGTAAACGAATCAGATACGATTTAGTTTTAGTTTTTTCGTAGAAAATTAGCGCAATTGGGCCCTTGTTAAATCACTTAATCCCAAGAAGACGTTTAAAATAGAAAGTCTAATTGATTTTAACTAATATTACGTAATCGGTAGCCATCACTGTATAAAGTTGTATATTTTAATCTCATTAGGGCTGTGTTAAGTCTCATTAAATAACAATTTTAATGCAAATCACCACGCGCGATGCGTACCGATTTTTGAAAGCTTTCCATCAATAGGGATGACTTGCTTGCTACAAACATGTAATCTATTTAATTGTCGATTAAATAACAAGTAACGGCCCTTTTAAAAAAGTAAAATCATTGTAACATTAAGAAATGGGTTGGACGAAACTCGGATAGGTACTAAATAAAAAAGGCGTGTATAATATTAAAAACTTGTTATGTCACAGTGCATTTAATGATTATAACTACAACATTAAAGCTCACAAAAGCTTCGCGAACTGTGACGGTTGTGAATATTATGCTGACAATTTCAATAGGTACTTACTACAATATCTGTCTGAAATGGTGTGCAAATAATTGCAAATTAATATTCATAGTAAACAATATTGTATTTAAAGGCCAAGTGTGAACAATGTAGGTGTATTTAATTAAACAATTTATAAGCATAAGCTGTGTGAAGATTCTACGTCATTTAAACTATTTTTATTGTTAGTAAAATACGTACCAGAAGCAACAGAAATAGGCTGAACGAAAAATAATTTTCAACACCCAAAAACAAAAACAATATTATTTATAGTTAATACAGCTGAATATCCAGAAAACAGTTGAATCATATGCAATTATAGTAATAGAACAAACATTATTTCGTTTCTAATAATAAAAATCGAAACGGTCAGTCAAATCGAGAAAAAAATATCTACAGTAATGGACACCTATTTTCCGCGTTTGAAACAATCAAACGTTCTTAGTCCTTGCAATATTTTTGTAAGTTACCGTATCTAATGATTTGAAGGGAATTCAAATTAGCTTTTAATTTTTTTCCTTATTTTAAGATTACCGGTTCACGTTCACGATGTACCTTCTAATGTACCTACCTAGGTAGGATGTATTATTTGGCTTCCAAGTAAATGTTATCAATCGTTCATTCAAAAACCACAAAACCTTTTACTAGTTATTCATTAGATACTCTTATCATCGGCCAGATTGCTCAATTTTTATTTATAACGATGACGCACCTGTAGGATGCACCATAATCACTCCAGCGTAAAAAGGAAGAGGTTCCACAACAGATGCCGAGGATAAGATATCAACGTGCAAGGAACAAACGCCGGAAAGGGGAAAAAACAGTTGACCGCCTCCTCAACTTGGCAGGGTAACAGGCACAGGTGAGCGCGCTGTGAGCGGGCGCACGTGAGCACCGCACTCGTGCGCGCGCCGCGGACGAAGCCGCTTCCTATTTTGAATCCGGAACGATAACCGTTCCATTTTCAAATATTTATACAATTATTTTCCTTTTTTGTTTTTAATAAGTGCTAGTGGTACGAACTGTTTTGAGGATTTTGTGCCTGTGTGTCTGTGTGATACTTCGTGCTCAGGTCAGTTGGCATATTTTTCTGGTTTTTTAGTAGGTACTGTGATTGTGATGACAAGTTGACCGTTTTCTTTAAATACCTATTTTATATTTTTGTTCATTTACTGAAAACAGAGAATGGCAATGCACATTGCAATGAATAGCTACGTCGGACGGTCGGCCTGTTAAAGCTTTTGCAGAAAGCTTCGATTTATCTTAAGAAAAGACTTCAACGATACTTAAGGTCTTACTCTTTGTTGAGAAATGATGCGGGTTTTCATAGATTAGTATTAGAAAACCCTTTTTTTATAAAAATTGTAAATTAGTTTGCAGTGATTTCTAAAGAAAAGTCCATAAGTTAAGTAATAAGCATATCAACTTGTTTTGTCATTGGATGATGACTTAACTACGATTGCAATGAATTTTTTAAATATTTTTTATTAATCACGTTCTGAAACGTGATTTATCAGTTTAAGCACAACAAGTGCATGTGAGTATTATACTTTGCCTATTAATTAATTAATAGGCAAAGGCTTTAAAGCCACATGTCAATTATTAATTTACTTTTAAAACTGTTTCTGAACTAAGGAAGATTTTCTGCTGGAGTTTTTTAAAAATGGCATGCCTTGCTTTGCCTTTATGATATTATCGTGTGACGTGTAAATTTTCACTATAACAAATCATGATTCATATTCAATGTCATTAAGTTTTCAATATTAATTTGTAAATTGTTATCGCAGTTGTATAATAGCTTTATAATCGTCGTCATAACCAAACCAGTTGCCATATTTGATTCACCAATAAAATGAGATATTGCCAATTCAGGATTCCGATGAAACGTCAAACTGTCTTTTAATGAAATAAAATCATTAATGACAGTAAAGTTTTATGGCAAAGTAATTAAGATTTACTCAATTTTGCACCCAGTTTAATTAACATCGTTTACTTAATACAAACGTTAATTAAGCAAAACGTTCTGTGGCAATGCCTTAATTAATGTTTTGTCTTAAATATTTCATGGTCACAGTTGGGTACCATTTTCTCATAGTTATTTCCCAATTGGGAAAACTTTTCCAAGGAATAATTTTGAGAAGTGCACTTTTAATAAAACTGTTAAAAAATAACTAAATTGTAGCTGAGACACAAGAAAAAACTCGACTATTTAACTTATTTTGAGGTATCGTATGTTGACCAAGATGGTTTTGCACTTTGCACAAAGTAAATTACTATGAATCTATGCTTAATTGCCGAATCTATGGCCTCATGCCATTGCTTTTATTATTTGGTTAGCTCTCAGTCTCAACAACTTAAGCAGGTATGTTTTTTTAAGTTTAACATATTCGACTTTTTTGAAATAGAACTAAGCAATCTTTCTTGCATAGTTGCGTGACTTAAGTTAGTTCGCTATCCCTAACCAAACTTGCACGTAAACCCATGGGATACGCTATCCCCCTGTTCCGTTGCCAGTCTGGACTTCCGCTATTGATAAAATTCTTACACGGTATTACGTCGCTAAGGAGCAATTGCGTAGAAACGATCATGCAAGCAATTAATTACCGAAGTTGAGCAACGTACTCTTTAGTCATTAAAAAGATGGGTGACCTTTTTCCCGATACTTTTATTTTGTATAATCGTTTAATCCATTATTCTATTATCATACGTACGCTGTCAATAATAGGCGAGCTTTAAATAATACGTTGCAATGATACAAAAGAAAAGACAAGAATGCGCTAATTTTCTGTTTTCAAATATTAAAAATTCTAGAATGAATATCAAAGGTGTTCAAGTTTAATCACTTTGTTTACGTAGCTGGCTCAACAATTCGGTCCAGTCTGTGCAAAGCCAATAAACTGGCAGTGGGCTTTTGTCCGGGCAAAGTGACGGCAAGCCACTGCGACTGCGAGCGAGGTTGCGTCTGCGCAGGTTTCGGGAGACTGGTGCAGTATGCGTTTTTGCTGCAATCGGATTGTAGTGCAAGTCAAAAGGTGAAGATATTGCTGATAAAGAATTGTGTAGATTTATTTAACTTAAGAAATAATTCGCTCTAACGCACAACCAATCAGGTTTTTTGAAACAGGTTTAGCACATTAAGAGCATGATATTACCTATTAATAAAGTTGCGTGACTACTGTGTGTTATGAGTGTTTTATATGTATTTAATATGCAGACAATAACTTGGAGTAAATGATCGTATCAGAACTAGCATGGAATAGCCAGTCCGTGTAGGACTAAGTACTAAGTATGTATACTAATACTACCAGCATTGTGTTGTGTCTTAAATAAACCACCACGATTCTTTAAATTTTTCTTTCAACCTTAATGACAATATAATCTCTATAAGTAAAAATTGATCTTAAAAAAGAAGCCAATGACCTTATCTTGATATGACTCATTGTAACAAAGGTGATTAATTTTTGGCCACCACGAAACAAAAATATCAAAACAAAAGGGCGAGCCTGGCAGAATCCTCTACTTCGAGCACATCAGATACGGGCCTATTTTTATCACAAAAACAAGGCTTTGTACAGAGTTATCGACATCTCAAGTTAACGAGCAACCTTTGGGCCAAAATTCATGGAATGCTCCGCTACCTCTCGTGGCTCGACGCCGCCGTTAGACAAAGCCTCGTCAGCTCGCCGGCCTTCGACCGACCGGTCTGAGCCGCTTACTTTCGCATTGCATTTTGTACCAGCGCATACGCAACCACACACTCTCTTATAATGAACAACACAAAGCTCAAAATCATTTAACACACACCTCCATGAAAACTACAACACCCTTTTTTCTATCCGCAAAAGACTCAAATTGCTCGTGAAATTATCCAATAACACACCCCACTATTCGATTTAATTGCCAGTAATCTTTACCTAACACCGTACTAAGCACCGATTTTAGGGACATTTCGTTATACGCAGTTTAGCAAGAACAGTTCTTGAATTATTTATTCGCCGCAACAATGTTTTGAAATGTTTATTTCATTGCACGGAATAGTAATGAACAAAGTTGTTACAGCCGGTTTTAATTTTAATTCCTCGTCTTAATGTATTCCTCCACAAGTTAACCAAATTCAAATCCTTTGCAAAAAAATCAATTTTCACCATTCCTCATCTAAGGGAGACGGTCAAACGGTTGGATCAAAACCTTACCATTCTAGACTACGGCTACTACTTGTTGTATGGTCTGTGACTACCGCACACAATCTCATACTACTTAACTATGTATAATTACATTAATTTAGTGAAAAACTGAAGCATTTGATCAAACGACTCGTGAAGACGATCAAACCATCGCATCAAACCCATCAAACGCAAACAAAAATGCCATCTGACAAATACATATCAAACCGTTGCGTACACGATCAAAATGGTTTGAGTACGTGTTTGATCCAAACGTCTCGGGGGCTCTTTATACTATCCTTTTGAGTATGAAAAACCACTGCACTTAATTTTTGTCCCGATACGTGGTCTTTGTTCGCGGAGGCTCGTGTCACAAAATGGTTAGTCTGTGTCGGTTGCTCCTGTGGACTACTTCAAGACCATACATGCAAACGGTGCGCGTCCCTAATTTTGTATTAAACCACTTTTATGATTTCTAAAATTTACTTTTGATCTATAAAATCTATCATACAAAATTATTACTAGAAACTGCCTTGGTATCCTTAAATGCAATAAACATTACAATTTTTTCGTATACTCAGAGTGCCCATGCAAGAATTATGAGATTGCACGACTTTTAGTACAACTGCACACGATTTTGTAATCCATTAAGATTTAATAGCTAATCTCGGAATCAAAATACAATTTAATGAATTCATATCCAGCAAAATAAATTTTAGTTACATTCATGGAAGTCTTCAAAGCGTCATATTCGGTTCGAATTAATGTTTTTTTTATTTGTATGCCATTAATGACAAAAATAAATGATCCAATATATTTTTATGAACTACTTATAATGCTTTTATTTTATGCACAATACATTATTTTTTACTTACAGTTACTGTTTTAACAGCATTATCTGATGGATGACAATAATGGTATTTCCCCTGCAAAAACATAGATTTCCGTCAACATCAACATTGCTTTGTGAAACACAAAATATACACGTGCATTTAAAATTACGTATCGATGCAATTCTATTTGTGCGCCAGAGTCAGCATACATAAAAAGACATTGTGACATCAGCAATAATTTAACATCTATCTATACTATCCTTTTGCACTACCATCACATTGATTAACGTCTAAATAACAAACAGTGGAAAATCAACCTTCTTATGCAAACATTGAAGATGATATTAAGTAGTTTTTACATTTTCATCAACATTATAAAACTTGACACAATTCATGCCATATGTTATAGCCGGCTTTTTTATTTAAGACGTGCAGTTTCATAGAGATCTTTGCACAATGAATTAAAATTTTCAGTACTTCATAAAATATGACTTTCTTAGTTCAATAAACGTCTTGTCTTGACCTTGACAAAAATCGTTTTGTCAAAGTATCAGTAACTATACTTTATCAGATTATAATTACTTAGTCAAAGGTATGCAAATTGAACCAAATCCAATTTAGCTGAATAATAACCACTGCTCAGATGAAAGGTAAGGTCAACAACATTTTGGTATGTTAAATTAGCTAGCTCAATAATTTGCCAACGTTAATCTTATACGTATAAGCCGCGACGAAAATATCTACTTTTGTAATGTCTGTTTCTGTCTTTGCAGTTGTATCTGATATTAAACAAGTTTCAATCTTAAAGAAAAATCAAGTCACATTCTTAATTATAAATTTAAAATGGTTATCGTCGACTTCGGAACTCACTAGTTAGAGGGATGGCTGGAGGATTTTAACTATCGAAGATTTTAGTCAATAAAACATAAATATTAAAAAAAACCCAGTTTTAAAGGACATGTTGTGATATTCTAAAGACTGCAATACTTGTTTAAGCTAACCGGGAAATCGGTCGAACAAACACATTTCTTCAGTCCACAGGTTACGCGCCGGTCGATTACATAAAACTGTTTTCGGTAATCGTTAACAGTAGGTCAACACGGTATTGGAGGACGCCCACTACTCTGTGACATTTACTGCCAACCGGCACTGCAGGGTTGACACCTATCAGACGCATATAGAAGCTAATTAAGGCATGAAATTTAGAAATGGTCATTTTTTATGCATTTTAGAAGATAAAAGTTTTAGTATATTTTCAATTCACTTGATCCATACATTTTCACCTACAGATAATACAGTATATATACCTATATAAGACTTATAATATACTGTGCAGATAATAACCAGTAGTAGGTAAGGTACCAATAAATGTTGGTATTTTAATTATTTGCAAATCTGATGCGTGTCAATATTATCTAACACTTGAACGACCTAAGATTTAAGGTGTGTGCCTATGCCAGTTTCTCAATAAATTTCTCAATATAGTCAGATCAGCATATTTTCCGATCTAGCACACGGTTAAAATGTCAGCATTGCACTAACGCAAACTGTGTAGATATGACCTAATCGTTTTTACATATTTAGTGAAAAATCGAAAAAAAAACACTTATCGCTTAACAACATTCTGTAGCGCCTTTGGATATTTACAATATTTATACCTAACTTGTAATATTGCATATTTTCTTATCACCATACATTGTCATAAGCTCTTATCTTTTTGTTATTTTCCGTTAATTAGTATAGGTAGTGTGAGGCTTAATTCGTAGCTTATGCCTTATATCATTACATTAACCTTTCCATTTGTTAATTAGTTTAGTACTATAAGTTTCCATAAACTAGAATCGATTTAAAACCACATAAAACGTAGTAAGATAATAGTGAGCAAAAAATAAATATTGAATTACTTATTTAATAAATATGTATTTGTTTATTTGTTCATTTGTTTATTTATAAATACACTTGTAAGCTTACAGATAAAATCCAAAACGCAAACAAGTCAATTACAGAAAAAAAATCGGAATCAAAAATAAAATAGATAAAATTAATATTAATTGCATGCAATTTAGAAACAATAAGTTCAAGTTACAATAATTATTATTTAGGCATGTCATATTAAAATTAAATTAAAAACTTAGTAAAAACAAAATACCATTAATATTAAATAATGTCAAACAAAATACCATTAATATTAAATAATGTCAAACATAAAACCTATGATTGTACTAAGTCGAACCCAATTTACATATATTGTCATTGATACTTTCAAAACGAGTCACAAGATGTTTCAAAGAATCTGCAAATATGTCAATATCATAGTGCTGTGTAATGCGTTGATGTAACGTAGTTGATAACCACAATGTTTATGGCGCCTGATGAGGTTGTCTGTAATTAGAGTTGCACGAACCAAAAACTATTTAATATTGTTTTTTTATGTGTTATAAATGATCTAGTTAACTCTCTTGATCCAAGTCAATAAATAAAATTGATGAATTATGACGTACGTACCATTTCTTAAGATTTCATAAACCAATGTTGACTCTTAAGTTAGATCAGGCTTCAAGTTAGCACAGTGGTATATTGGATCGACGATAAGCACCGGATCACGATCGATTCCCGTCACGAGTCGAGGTCGGGGCCTACTTGGAAAACCACGAATATCCACTCTTCACGAATATCGGACGACATTTTGTTTCAATCAGGTCCAAAGTTGAATAAATCGAACGTCGAACACAGTCCGATTATCAAGATTTTTTTATAGTAGGCCCTCAAGTTGCTCAATCGAGTCGCTAAAATGTATCGAGTAGTCCTTGTTCGATATATGAGAGTTTCTTTTAAACTCGTTTATCTGTAAGCTGTGTATGATATCAACAGGTGTATTAAATTGCATTATTATTATGATTAATAAATATGTAACAACACGGTTTGCTTAGTTAAATACATGAAAAAAAAATGTTGAAAATAAAATAACATCAATAGTTACAGCTTAGATCAGTCTTTTTTTTCAAACCAATAATACTATAGTATTTTTAAACAAAAACCAAACATTAACCACGTCTTAGCACTAATATTAGTATCAACATTCCATCTAAAGTTGCTCTTTAACATAATAAGATAATAACATTAGCAACACAATCGATTATGAGAGCTTAAGGTACTAAAGAAACTGCATTCTTGATTAAAACAAAGGGCCAACTGCAACTCTGTATTTTTTGTCGTTTATAATATTGCTTTACCATTAGTGTGTCAATCACTACACTACCGAGTAGTTCTTTATCTTCAATGTATGGTCGTTGGTCATACTACGTTTGTCGTTGAAGGTCAACTAATGCATTTTAGTTTTTCTGTGACTTTAAGAATTTCGATTAACGTTTGATCTTTTAATTTTCTTTATATTAGTTACTTATCACCTTTAGAATATGTTCAATCAATATAATAATAATAATAAATAATAAAGCCATTTATTTCCTTGATAACATTATTCAAATAACACTTTTATGTCAATTATATTATGTCAAACTACAATATCTTTCTTTCATTAATTACTCAATTAATTTATTAAATTATATAGTTACATATAAGGCTTACCGCTGACGGGCGCTATTTTGTAGCTGCGATAAGCGCGGCGTTAATCGCGGCGATATCGCTGCGATAAACGCGGCGATAATCGCGGCGACAATCACGGCGCTTTTTAGTCGCTGACGTAGGTTAACCCTAAAAGGCACCCGGTAATAATATTATAGAACAATCACTTTTATTATTGCTAAGCTCTATAAAATAAAGTTTATGATTTATTTATGTCAGTAATTATATACTTTTCTTACTTATATACTTTTTATAAATGAAGCAAACAATGTATACGATTCAAATGTCTTCAGTATCCTTAGCACGAACAGCTATCGAGAAAAAAAACGCACGTAAAATTACTCGATAGACAATTCTCTATGGAAAATTTCATTTCGCTTATCGGCGATAGATGGCGTTGTACAAATTTCCAATACAAAATTTATCTATCGAATGATTATTTTTTTGATAGCTGTTCGTGCTAAGGGTACAGATCCTTTTATCGTCAAAATAGTGTGAAGAACAAAAATTCTGCATTTACTTTATATGCGCAAATTCAAGAATTAATAAAAATTTGTTCGATACCTACTGGAAGGTTTTGACCCCGAAAAAATATTGCGAGTCGCTCGAAGTGTTTGTTTTGCAGACATAAGCTAGTTTTTGTATTACATCATTTTATGACATATTAAAAAATAATATTTTTATCCATGTTCCACAAACGGTATTTTTTATGTGTTTTAACTGTTACTGTGTATGTTACTATGATGAGATGACATGTTATAGTGTGTTTTATATTCGCAATATACTCACAAAGCCAAAGGGCTTTGATATACCACATGGTATGAAAAAAATCTTTGTAAGTACTGAAAACTTTATGACATCACAGTTTCTACCCCCGCCATTTTCACGCTTTTCATCTTATATATTTGTGATCGGGGCATCGTATTGAATGCATCGATACCACATTTTTGTATTTTCGTGATGACTTGTGCGAAAAATAACCTCAAACCCTATAATTACCGATCGGCTAACAGTACAATAGAATATTTTATTCATGTTTTTCGAACGTTATAGTTATCTTTTTTACTATAAGTTCTATACTATAAGGAAGGAACGGTATGTTTTTACATTTTTCATTATAAGTCGAACACTATGCGGCCTAAAAAAAGAGAAATGTTTGAAAATGTGCTAACAACACTCTTTCATTATGTTATGATACCCACATGCCCTACTAGTAGCCTCACTTCAAATTTTTAAGACCCCTTTTCAATTCCTGCTGTAAAAAAAACATCCTTATTTGCAAAATATTTGGGCAAACGTCATCTTAAACTATTCCAAATTTCAAGTTGATACCATTAATAGATAGTTATCGAGATATCCAGCTGTGACAGACAGACAGACAGACTGAGTCACACCATAAGGGTTCCTTTTTACCATTTTGCTACGGAACCCTTATAAAGAACCCATAGAATGCTTATGGTTTTTCTTTTTTTGTGTAAAAACTCGCAATAGGAAATAATACGTAAAACTTTTCGCAGATGGCGCCATTGTACTCTCTACTCTATGGTAAACCAAAATGGTTTTGATTGGCTAAAATACGTCAGAAATTACATTTTACATCTGAAACATCAAATTTAACGAATTTAGGACAGTCGCATGTGGCGCCATTACTTCCTCAGTATTATCCCCTATTCCATGCCCAAAATCATCTTACTTAAAAAACTGAATCTTGCGATTCTTTTACACAAAACAGAAGTAGGTAGGTAGGCATTGTTATGGAAAACATATTTAAACGGCGACTGCTTTGATTTTCATTATTTATAAATAAATAAAATTTACTAGATGTTTGTTCTTAGACAATCCGACAGTGCTTTCAATACAATTTTATTAGCGACTAGTCAAATTCTTTAGCTAACTTGATGTTTCTTTTGTTACGTTTACGTTAAGTTTTCCATAATAATATAGGTAAATTATAAACTTATGATAATCCCAGAACAATAATTGCCTATAACCGACCTTAGGTTCGTAGTGTGTTCCTACCTTTTTTGGAACAGGATTAAAAACTATATAAATTAGTAGGCATATCATGTAATAATAATTCTCTTACTTTTTATTGCAAACTCTACCATTACAAAAATAATTATGTCAGCCAGCGAAAAAAATTGTGGTGTCTTTTAGGGTTAAAGCCGCTTGTCACTCTTGTCAGTGTCATTTCGTGGGCGATTAGTCGCCGAGCTATGTGTGAGCTACTTTTTGTAGCTCGTGGGCGTTTACGTATTGAACTCCATATGTTCTATTCTGGGCTACAAAAAATCGCTCGGCGATTAAGCGCCCGTGAGCGTTGGCGCTAAAAGAGGCAGACCACTAGAGAGATGGTCCGATGAAATTAATAAAGTAGCAGGAGACAAATGGATGACGGTAGCCCAAGACAGAGATAAGTTCAATCATATATTACTTAGAATAAAACGACTCGTCACCAATTCCTCAAATATAAAAAGATAATACCTAATTAAATTAAAAGATATGCTAATAGTATTTTCATAAAGCAAACAGTTTAATTTTACAACTCTACCTAAGGTAAATAATTTTATCATTTTATCATTTTGGATAAAAACAAGGCGATAAAGAATGGAATACAAAAGAAAAAAGTTGTTTGTGCGCCATTGACGTCTTTCAGTAGATCTGCCGGTCCAATACAACGTCAACGAAACAAGTTTCGACTAAGTATACTGTACATGTAGGGCTGCCATCCGTCATGGTTTTGTCCTAGTTTGGAGGGCGTCCGGGGAGCGTCCGGGCGGGGTTTTGATTATAGTCTGGGTAAATCCCGGTCTATAATTAAAGTCCTGGTTTTGGATCAAACTCCGCTAAAACAATACTAATTTCATTCAGCGCACGCACTACCCGCAATAAATCGCGCTCGCAGCCTACTTTTTTTACTTTAAACAAGTACCGTGCACCCCGCAAAAAAAAATTTTTTACAATAAACAAGCAAGATTACAAGGTTAGTGAATGAAACTGACTAAAAATTTTTAGCCCCTGACTATTTGGGCATGTATTTTGACCTGATTCGTTTGCAAAACTACTAAATGGCCCTCTACAAAATTGTGTTGGATACCCCGGCGGCCGGCTCTACATCTTAACTAGTGAAACATACTATATTTTATGCGAAAAAGGCTTAAAAATCTTTTTTTTTTCAGTCAAGTATTGGGTAAAATGTATTTTTGTAACCAAGCTAAGAGTGAATATAAAAAAAATTAAATGTCCGGGGTCAAGGCTCCAAAGTCCGGAGTTTTTACGCTTCCGGTCCTGGGTGGCAGGTTTTAGAGATGGCAGCCCTATGTACCTACATGTAATATAATATTTTATTCCTACACTCTACACAACATAAAAACTTGACATTTGATAGATATTTGTAATACAATACAATACTTTTGCTCATAATACCTAATGCAACTCAGATAGGTATATAAATTCACCAGGTTAAATCATTCAAATTAATTACCTAATTACTTTATTGTTCTAGGTAATATAGAAACGTAGTTTTTTATTAACTGTGTGTTACCTTACAACATTGTTTATGCAATCCAAAAACCCCCACTCCTATTTTCTAATACGTGTGTAGTAGAAAATTATTCCTTGACGTATAATATAGTTTTTCTCCTTTCACTACATCACTTTCCTTTGCTAGTTGTTTCCAAACTCCATATTCCTTCTCTTTATCTTTTTGTTCTTTGTTCTGGTCTGTTACTTCAGAATCATCCTCAGTTTCTGTTTACAACAATTCATTTTGAGAAAGTACTGAAATTAGAAAACCATTTCGAGATTTTAGTGTTCCAAGTTCATATTTTTATTTCAGAATTTTTAGATCAGTATTTTTTACATAAATTAAAAAAAACTAGATCTAGTCCAAATTGGGAATTTCAGGAAGTTTGAGTTGAGTCTCTTTGTCTTGTATTTTATTATCTGTGCTTATATTAAACTAGCTTCTGCCCGCGACTTCGTCCGCGTGGATATTAGAGAAAATCCTTAGGGAACCTTCAACCAGGATCCGACCAGTTATTTTTACGCAATTAGGCGCGCTGCTTGAGACATCTGCCGCGTGTGGCGGACCTCGCACAAGGCTCCCCGGTCCCGTTCCCGTTCCCGTGCCCTTTCCCATTCCCGTTCCCGTTCCCGTTCCCGTTCCCGTTCCCGTTCCCGTTCCCGTTCCCGTTCCCGTTCCCGTTCCCGTTCCCGTTCCCGTTCCCGTTCCCGTTCCCGTTCCCGTTCCCGTTCCCGTTCCCGTTCCCGTTCCCGTTCCCGTTCCCGTTCCCGTTCCCGTTCCCGTTCCCGTTCCCGTTCCCGTTCCCGTTCCCGTTCCCGTTCCCGTTCCCGTTCCCGTTCCCGTTCCCGTTCCCGTTCCCGTTCCCGTTCCCGTTCCCGTTCCCGTTCCCGTTCCCGTTCCCGTTCCCGTTCCCGTTCCCGTTCCCGTTTCCGTTTCCGTTCCCGTTCCCGTTCCCGTTCCCGTTCCCGTTCCCGTTCCCGTTCCCGTTCCCGTTCCCGTTCCCGTTCCCGTTCCCGTTCCCGTTACACTTTAAGGGATGATTTTCAAAATAACAAAATATGTGTTTGCCTATTTATTTTTAGACATGCTCCTACGAGTTTTAAACTTGTAATGTATATTTAATATTCTTTTTCCATACAAAATTTGAACCCCATTTTCACCCCATTAGGGGTTAAATCATGACAACCGTGTTGGACTTCAAAATAAATCTCATTTTCGCAATCACCATCCCATAAAACCTCAAGAACGACATCCATATCGATTTTTATGTTTACTCACCCCATTTACCCCTAAGTGGTTGATTTTCAAAATTACAAAATATATGTTTGTCTATTTATTTTTAGATGTGCTCCTACGAAGTTTAAAGTTGTAATGTCTATTTTATATTATTTTTCCATACAAAATTTAAACCCCATTTTCACCCCTTTAGGGGTCAAATCATGACCACCGTGTTGGACTTCAAAATAATTGTCATTTTTGCAATCGTCATCTCAGAAAACCCCAATAACGACATCCATATCTATTTTTGTGTTTTTTAACCCCTTTTCACCCCCATTTCATCCCCATAGGGGTTTAAATACTAACAATAACAATATACGTTGCGTTAGATTTCCATCCATAAGCCTAAATTATAAATTTAGCGATTTTTACTTCTAAAATAAAGGATTTTCTTCAATACACAACTTCATCCCCCTTTTGACGCCTTCGGGGGTAGAATTTTGAAAAACGCTGAGACCGGTATTTATTTATTTTCAATGGTGAGTCTAAACACAAAATTTGAAGATCCTAGCTTCAAAACTGAGGGACTTTCATACAAACTTTGATCCCCTTTTTTACCCCCTTAGGGGGTGAATTTTGAAAAATCCTTTCTTAGTGCACCCTTAGACCTCATAAGGAACCTATGTGCCAAATTTGGAGTCTCTAGACCCAGCGGTTTGGGCTGTGCGTTGATAGATCAGTCAGTCAGTCATTCAGTTTAAGATTTTATAAATATAGATAAAAACAATTGTCATAATGACAGAATGTCTTTCGAGTGTATTTCATAGCTGCTTAGTAAAATTTAGATATTTTTAAGTTAAAATAAAAAATACGTGTCTCCTAATTTTGTATCTACTTTCATTATACAAAGTAAAAATGACTTATTATATTTTTGAAAGATTGTCCATTAAAGGCATTATTCTATTGTTTCAGATAACGAAAAAGTTGCTGACTGTAGAAGTGAAATGGGACATTCCATCGATTGATTTAAATTCTAATCGATATTCCAAGACTCGTGTTGTGTATCCCACGCTGACATTATTTCAAAGTGTTGTGATTTAATCCATCGGATTGCATCGGTTTCTTCAACTAGGCTGTATAGCCTTGGTAAGTTTACGTACATATTTATAAAACCCGTCTCATTTACTTTTATTTCAGGTTGCAAAACTGAATGCCATAAAGGATCCGTAATTAATAATTGCGTAATACAACTTTCGATTTTATAAAAAAAATGCGATGCAAAAATAAACCTTTGATACCGGTTTAAATATCCAACTGTCACTACCATTTTCAGACCTTAAATAAAACTTTCTGATGTTTGCACGACTACAGTCAATTTTAATAAGTACAGTGCGAGCCAAATAAGAATAGTACTGCCAAAACGGCTATATTTGTTTGAGTTTCGCTTCCACTTTAGGGTGTAAAATGTGCAAGAAAAGGGACAAAGATCAAGATTGCCGTTTGACAGTACTATCCTTATTTGGGTTGCATAGTAAGTAAGTATGTTACTTTAAAACATATAAATTAAATAACGCGTTTTTAATTTTAACCTTGACAATGTCACGTTGCGGGTTGCTGATCGAATAGTCAAATAGCAATGTCATTAAATCATTGACAATATAAAAATACATTCTTAAATATTACTAACGATTAGTAATTATTATATCGGTAGGTAACCAGCTGTCATTAGTTGACACTCGACCTAAAAATAATTACAAACGAGTAAAATTGTCATCGCAAAAGTAGTACTAAAACGGTAGTATCTTTTTTTCGACCAATTAGAATAATTTTGCACATATCATCTTGGAAACATAATAACTCATTATAATAATATGAAGACATAATAATATCTCACAAGATTTTTTCGATACGTAGAGCCTTCGGAAATAATTGTTGACGATTCGCAAAATTTGTTGTCATTTGACATTAATTGCTGCCATTGTTCGTATGATACCAAGCGAATCGTTTCCGTAACTCAAAATTTATCTTTGTACTTACACAACAGCAAAAAATTATCCTAATCCAAAAATAATTTTAAAATCAACTTGATTTTGAAAATGTTTAAGGTTGAGTAATTTCAGTAATGAAATAGTTGAATAATAATCGATTACTTGTTCACTACTTGAGTAATTATAAACATAATCGATGTTTTTGATTACACACATTTTCCTATCACTATTTTCCCGCGCTCGCATTTCGTAATGGCGGAAAAGTGGCGGCGCTGTCAGCATGATGGGGCTGTTCCGGCTTCAGCGGATGACAATGTCGCCCTTGAACAACAATAGTCAAGGTCGTGGTCATGTATATGGAGATCATAAACTCAATATTCATGATGGAGATTTGCTACATAATACATCCCCTTTTAACTGGAAAGAAATTTGAACTATATTTTTAATCTCTATGGTTGAATCATAATGTTATACATAGTTCAAATCAAAATTCCTTGCGTATAGGAAGTAACTACTAGCTACAAGTGAGGCAGGCTCCCGCTTATCAAAGTGTCTGGCCATATAGGCCCGGTCCAGTTCCACGACACTTTCCCTGGCTCCCACTCCCACGGAGGTGGACCAGATGTGGTGGTATCAGGTAGTACGTGTCGCAATTAAGGAGTCTGCAAATAAACTGGCGTGTTTGGCTGGTATCTTTCAGTCATACACCTCAAAAAAGTTAGTGTGATTTCTTTGTCAGTTATTGAATCCAACAATTGCCGATAATTTATTTCTTCCATAAAGTAAGTCTTAATAAGAATAATTATGGAAACTATGTTATTTTATTATGAAACGTTGACAACAGTTTAAAGAGTTTCTTACCTTTATGTAATATTATTTGTTTGTTTACATTTGCCGAGTTCATTAAAAATGAAATGTCTATTTGTGCGAAATCTGATTCTCCGTTAATAATAAGTTTTTGAGTTATCATTATAATATCTAACGATGGTTAAAAAATGAGTTAGTTTTAAGTAAAATAAATGTTTTGTTTTTTGTTTCTCCGAGAAAAACAAGCTTTGTACTTAAACTGGATAAACAACCTATTTAATGCGTAATGCGGATCTCCAGCGCGAAACAATCCACAAAAATTGGGTTTTACTGGTAGAAAAAAACAAGTTACGCGAGAGTGAAGGAAGTTGTAAAGTTTTTGACAACGACTGCTAAAAGTGTTTTGTTTTGCCATTTCCTTCCACTGTTGGGCAACTTCATAAAAATGACACTTTATAAAGTTTTAATAAAGCAGGCGCGGCGCAGGACATCATGAAAGCAACCAAAGTTTCCGAAAGCAAAACCAGTTGCATAGTTTATTGGCAAATTCATCCGAGTTCAATAATTCTGCAATGACTGCATAAGTTCTCGTGGACTCCCAACAACTGGTTTTGTATCGTTACAATAAGGGTTATTTTCCGATGTGATTACCAGCGTGGTTGGGGCTAAAGACCGCTGTGGAAAGCTCGCCGACCCACTTCTATCCCGACGAACCTGTTGTTTTACATAATCCGACCAATCTCTCGTCGCCGTTCCATTCCGTCACCAGATACGTTCCGAGCAGTTCCGACAGATGTGGCAGGAGCATGTAATGTGATGTTTACACGAAGTTATTTGACTAGTTATGGTTGTGTTAATGGATTTGTAATGGCATACTTGTGTAATTGCGCCTTAAATGTACTGTGTACAAACGTAATTTTAATGACTTGAAAATAGTGATTTAAATGATATCTTTTAGTAGTGATGAAATAAATTATCCGATTTATAACAATTAGTTACTATGAGGTAAACTTAACATTACCTTCGAAGAGACGTATATTTCCATCGATTACTTAGCTAATATTTGGCTAATCGTGATAAACTCGTTACTCAGTTGCAAAAACAGTACCAAAGTAAATAATTATAGAAACCGACGTAGGTATTTCTTCAATACCTACGTCGGTTTTTGCACAAGCTTTACCAAATCACGGATAATCCACTTCGATTTTAACCTCCATAATGTACCACAAAAGTGATATAAAAAAAATGTATCAATTAATAATAATTACATAGCATAAGTGGTTGCAGTTTATTTATAAATTAATTAATATATTGGTCGTGTTCAGACAAAACCTTTCAATACCAGAACGACCGCCTGTTTGATGATTAGCTTACTTTATACATACATTATTTTCATTCATTTTTCATCACAATAATGATACTTAAGAATTACAAGATTATTTTATTCTGAAGTCTTTGTCCTCGTCGAAATCATATAACTAGGTACTTTTTTGTTTTTGACGAAGGCAACAACCTTTGCCCTTGAATCCAGTCAGTGATACCCGGCTTCGTATAACGAGGTAAACTCCTGCCTCCAGCGAAATGGTTCTAAAACAATCGGCTTACAGCCTGGCCACGCAAAACGGCGAACGGCGACGCAACGCACGAATTCCTAATCCAAGGCGTATGATCCCGCGAATTGTGTGAGTATGTCAAGCGCGCAATGAAATAAGTAAATAAATAATTACCTAAATATTGGACTACGATGACATACATTGTTCGCCTTTATAAAAAGGAAGTACCTAACACTTGTGTTATCAGAGAAAAGGTGGTAGTACAAACACGCAGACCTAAGAGAAAAATAGAAAAGTTTGTGTTTTTTTCTAAATTGACCCATCTAGACCCGGGACCTCAGAGATGGCGACACCTTGGAAACGTGTGTTCAAACCACTCGACTACGGAAGTCCTCAGTGAAGAAAGAATTATTTTATCGCCCCGCTAGCCGCACCGCAGTTCACCAATGTGCGTGGCCGGGGCGGTGGTTAGGTCGCGCGGGAACAGCACCGTTAGTCGCCGATCATATCTGATTATTGGAGGCTGTTTGTACCGCTACAACAGTAAGCAATGCAACTAGACTTTCATGAAATAACACTATTACCTGTTGCGGATGAACGCAATGATCATTATGTCATAATGAAGACTGTAATAGTTGCTGTAATAGTTTCAACCACATTCGGTTTTGAAATACTTAGGGTAAATTTTAATGCATCGCACCAACGACGAGCTCGTAAGCGATTGAAATGACGTCAAAAATGACTTCCCGGCTTATATTACTCGTATTGTAGTGTACCATGATACCTAGAGAGAGACTTTTGTTTATACATGTCAAAAACTACATTTCGATGCAGAACCATTTTGTCGTTTTCGTTTGTCATGCTACTTATACACCTGCTGGTTATAAGTAAGTGTTTATCAATAATTTATTGTTTTAAATTGTTCCTCGCAATCTTATCCAAGAAACAGGACTTAGATAGGTATGTACGTATGTCTATATACATAGGCGGTAATGTCCTTCATAAACCGAAGTAATGCAGCTAAATCAATGCATATCAATCGTTGAGGTGTGGTCGGATACCAGGGCAGCAGAAAGTACACAGAGTAAAAAGCAGTCGCACCCAAAATTGCGCGACGGCTTTCGAGTTTCGACGCGTGCTCACGCAGACTCCGCGGCATCCAGCGTGGATTAACATTCGAATGCAGGTGTGTTCAAGATCATTTCACTTCGTATGTAACAGTCGTATCTTAATAGAAGAGGTAGACGATAAATAAACATGATAATTGGATGACTTTCGTTTCGTATTTTAACAGCTGTTTCCTCAAAGACATGGCAAAGAAAATAGATTTCAAAATATTTACAGAATATTTCTGAAAAAGAACTTCATATCTTCACAAATAGTTTGTTCTTCTATCATAGATTTAGTGATAATAGTCTGAACGTAAATTAGAAGATAATGAAGAAAATCTAGTTTTCTGTTGACAGATAATTAGCAAATAAAAAATGGAAATATTTGTAAATAAAATGTAAAACAAAAAACCGACTTCAAAAAACCTACCTCGAAAAAGGCAAGAAATAATAAAAATACGTCTATTGAAGTCGGGTGGGGCTGGAGTACAGATTCCAATTTTTTATTCTTAAAGCCCCACCCGACTTCAATAGACGTATTTTTATTATTTCTTGCCTTTTTCGAGGTAGGTTTTTTGAAGTCGGTTTTTGTTTTTTTTAAACAATTTTTTATTTTTTTATTTTTAGTGTAGGTAAGGTACCTTGTAGGTAAGGTAAATTATAATATGTAGAAAAATCGGCTCAGCCAAACGTAAGATAATCGCGGAGAAACATACATACGGGTCAAACTGAGAACCTCCTTTTTAAGTCGGTTAAAGAACCTACACTTAAGATATCCCTCTTCCTACAAAAAAATAATTATCTTATTCAGTTCATAAACAAAGAAGTAATACGACCATTATCATCGAGGTAATTCACACAAAATCATACTATTTTCGTGCTTTTTTCAAGATTACATGAAAGTACTGAACCGATTTCCAAATTTTAAACAATGGGACCAACTTGAGAGTTTACCTAATGTAATAACGTTTGAATCATTCCAATCGGTCCAGCCGTCTTCGAGTAATCGGTGGACATACACAAAAAAAACAAATATACAGACGAACATAGAACCTCCTCCTTTTTTGGAAGTCGGTTAAAAATTGACATTAAATAAATAAATAAATAAATATTTGACAACATCACATACATTGCTCCGATTCCAAAGTAAGTAGCTTAAGCACTTGTGTTATGGAAATCAGAGAACATTCCTTGAACAATACGATTAAACCAAGACCCAGATGATGATCTTCCGAGAAAACAACTTTACAAAGCTCATACTCTTTTACGAAAATATCTTCTAAGATACCTACTAATACATAGCTTTAACAATTACCTACACATAATCGCATAATTTACACAATAAACTCGAGCCAAGAAATAGTTACATTTACGAAACATAAAAGGCAATATTTGTTTCAAAGCATTTCATTATTCAACATTTAAAGAATAACTATGTCAACAGAATTTGAGCAATAGCATGGGTCGGCAGTGTCACCTAAAACTAACGCAATACAACAACGTCATAAATTCATGAGTTTGTATTTAGCAAATTTCACTAGTCCATCTTGTTATTTCCCAGTGAAATCGCAAGGAAGTGTTTCGTGCGGAATGCTCGTGAGCTGTTCATCACGCTGAAGTAAAATCATTTTGTAACACTGTCTCTTTTTAAACACTTTGAAGCAATAGAGACGCGTATACAAAATGGCCGACAATGTTATTTTCAGTTTACCAGCAAAGTATGTTTCGACACTGGCAAATTAAGATGATATGCCGAAGGTGAACAGTCGTTATCGAAAGTGACGGGTTTAGTGAGACCCAAATCTATTGGATTGAATGAGAGGTTATATAACGCAGCGGAAGGTTTAACCATAGAGGAAATAATCACTACGTTTTGGTTTAACGTTGGTTTTAAATATTATGGCATTGATTAACAGTCACACAAATGTATAACTTAAATAGTATTGTGATGTATATAAATCATATCTGTTCAAGAAACGTAGCTAGAGGCTACGCAGTTTCAAAAGTTATTAATTCAGTGTAATTTAAATTTCACTTGATTTTTTTATTGTTTAACACTAACAACTATCTAAATATTGTAACACTGTTAGGAGCTTTTGATCTTGTATTAATCATTTTAGAAATCAGAAGGGCGAAAATATTCTTAACTTTACAAGTAGGTAATTTTTATCAATCCTATTTGAAATCAATAACATAGTAAAGAAAGCGTATAGGGTTGCGTACAAGATGGTGTGTCTCTTGCTAATTAAGTGGAATGTCAGAAAAGAAACCAGAAAAATCCAATAACTTGAAATCTCTATCAAAAGTTCTAACAATATTTAATATTCATTTTCACATCACCTACTTTCCCATAAGCTAACAGACGTCCATCAAACTTGATCGATGGATTCTCCACTTTGTTGATTGAAAGTGAATTTCCCTGTTACCACAACATTACGTCGAATCAACTGACTAATAATTAATAGTGTTTAGCACCATAATTAATCAAAGTGACGAGCATATTCAGTTGTAGGTAGACCAACGTAAAATTCAAGATTCACAAGAGAATATTAGCTACTAGCTTCCGCCCGCAACTTCATCCGTTTGGACTTTCGGAAAATCCCTAACGAACCTTTGACCTGAGGCCTAATTGCGCTAATTTTCAACGACAAAACTAAAGCTAAATCGTTACCGTTTCAGTTTCGTTTTCAGAAAAATACTTGCTTTAAGGCGAGGCCAGTTCACGATCTGATGAAAAGTCTGATTTTTTAACATCCAATGTGAAGAACTGATGTAAAATTCTACTTCACAAAAATTACTGTAGACTGAAAAAGAAACAAAGAAGCAAATTAACCGAACAGAATATTGAAAAATGGCATGGTAACTCTGTAAAAAAATCCTGAATAACACCATAAAAACTTATAAAAATAAATTTCAAATCGTCAGATTTCGTAATTTTCAACGACAGTGATATGATTTTTTATGCAAAAAGGATAGCTTTTTTATCGATCTAACACAATAACCGAGTACATTTTTAATAAATGATCCAGTATTTCAGAAATCAATAAAAATGTACTAAAATTCGTCAAATTTCTGGCGAAGCGTCAATTAAAGTTATGCAATATTCAACCTTATTCTAAAGACATAGTGAAATAGTAAATTTCGTGAACTGGCCTCGCCTTAATTTTATTAAAATTGTTGAATACTCTGCCTAAGGAGTCTACGATTACAAACTGGGACAATTTAAGTGAAAATTATGAAGCTAAGCCAAAGATGTTTAAGTAAATACCTATAACCTAAATGACAACGTAACGTTTTTGGTTCTATCGTTCAGAATTACCGCGATTGAGCTCCTGGTTATAAAAGTATCCTATATTTTAATCCAGGCTATAAACTATCTGTGTGCCAAACATCGAAACCCGTTCAGTAGTTTTTGCTTAATTGAGTAATAAACATTTAAACTTTCACATTTACACAATTTTTAGTAGGAACTGAAATAAAAATAAAATACTCGTAACGTCAAACTCTTCATTACTTACATTTACTACCATAAATCGAGACAAATAGCATTTTCCTTTCGTAGAAAATGTTGGAAAAAATCAAATAGATGTCAGCTTTTATCACATTTATTCGGTGCTTTGTTTTTAAAACAATCAAAGTCATAAAAATAAAATGCAAAAAAGTCAAAAAGTAGACAAAACGGCTGAACAGTTCTACTTATGATATAGCTTCTAGACACGATGCACTTCTAAAACAGTGTTGGTTCTGATTCACAAAGTATTTTTCTCAAGCCTATAGTAAAACTGAAACGATTACCATATAAACTCTGTCAGCTATCTACAAGATACCAACAACCATTAAACAATCGACGTATCGTGTTATCCACGATGGTCCAAGAAGCGAAAGTCCATCCCATTAGCAGATGCATACTCACTTTTACTGCAAACGCGATCGTTTGCATCCACTCGATAACGAATACGTAATCATTACGGCATGTTACAGCCAAATTGTTTATATCATCGATAATTGAGTACCTACCCTTTCATTAATGAAAGGCAAATACCAGAAATATATAGAATAGATTGTAAATATCTATGATTATTAAATATCTTTACATCAAAAAGACGTTATAGAAGAGAAGAAATCTCTTAGGTAGCTTTTGCCTCGATCCAATAAAACAAACTATTTAGAAAGTAAAAAAATACAAGAATAAGTATCAAATATAAATAAAATAAATAAAATAAAAAATATTTATTCAGTAACATCAAATTTTTACAAAAGAATAATATACTGAGATCCCCTTTTAAGTATTATTATACTTGTGCCAAGAGACCTCGCTCTTCCACATCATACAATGAACCTACGTTATTTTTTTAATGAATTAAGTATACTACATCTCCTGTTTATTTATTGCCAATATTTAGCCACTTTTTATATTAGGTAAAAAAAATAACACAGAGTGACTTTACAATATGTCTTGTCATTTCTTTTACGAGTAGCAGTATGACACAGACCATACAATAAATACTGTATGATACACATGTCAAACCTACTCGTGAAGAAACCGTCAATTTGTCTTGATTATCACCAACACACTAAAAGCGAAAACATCGTAAGATCTACATCACTATTACTACTGACAAAGAAATAGCGTATTACGTATATCCCATATTTCAATAATTGGTAATCTGTACAAATTGCATTTTTAATGTACCCATATGTGAGTGATTGATTAGTAGAGAAAACAATTATGTTCATACAATCACTTTCTATGCCTATTCGACTTAAATGACAGTTAAACTATTGTAAAGTATTAAAATTAATTTGCTTTTGCATGATTTAATACCAACTTGTCAAGATTAATCGCTTCAATTTTCTTACTCTATACCTTCAGTGACTTACATAATTTAATTTTAAATTAATAGATAAAAGATGAAAGTCTAACTTAATAATATATTAACTAAAATGAAACATTCCAACAGGGGACATCGTAAAAAATAAAAAATATAATAAAAATACTCAGATAATTTTTTAATTTTTTTGAAACAAAAGACATCAACGCGCTAATATTTACACGTTTTAAAATACAGATAAAATCTATAGAATCTTGCTTGCATACAGTTTATGTTCCTACATTTATATAAATATATTAAATAAAAAAAGAAATATATTATATTGATCCTGATTCGTGCCAAACTTCCCATGATTCGTGTATTCATAATTATTTTCATAAAACCACGTCGATTGTGGAATCCTTTTTTAATTTTCGTAGATTAAATCAGGATATAAAAATGATTATTTTGATGACTACTGTTGTCGATGGGTTATCCACCGAAACCTCAAGGTCGCGAGTTCAAATCAATCTTTGGGTAATTTTGGAGCGATGACCATAATTTCAACCGGTGTATTGTTTGATGATTCATTCATATGTGTTTTTATAATTATATTACATCCGTTGTTCAAAATAGTAATTGTCATTTTCATTAACTCTTTTTTTCTCGGTAACTACTAGAACCTTTTCTGCACTCGCCAATCTTACGGATCCGTAGAAGAAGGTTAACGACTTATGACTTACTGCGGCTTCTTTTGGTTTAAATAGTTCAGCTACAAACAATGCGACGTCAAATCACATCAAAGAACATAATTGATTGTGTAATAAACAGACAGTATGTTTGCTTCGGCTCGTGTGACGTAACCCGATGTCCGTTACCTACGAAGTTCACAAGCTTTCGAACATGCATTGATTACTTCGAATCACGCGCAGAACGGTGAATTGTTTTTAGAGATGTTAACCGTTGCATCGCGAGCTTACTTCAGAAGGTGAAAGAGAATTAAATGGAAGATTTTTATTTTCAAAATGTCATAAAATTACCAATTTTAATATTAATGTAAACAAAATGGATTAAAATTAATAATCGCAGTACAAATTTTGGGTTTACTACCGACTTCTTTATAAATAAAAAATATGTACGCATGCTTTCAACAATTAGTACCTATCGTTCCTTTTCAAATGATTCAAAGAGTTTTGAACAAAATAAACTAAATAACTTCTAAATAGAAAAAGGCAAAAAATATTATAAGAAAATCTTTATATAAGTGCCTACTTTACTCGTTTTCAATCGAGACAAACGATTAAAATTAAGACCTTTCTCAATTCGCCTATTTATTTACCTTTACATGTTCCTCTCGACGTACAAAGAGTTAAAAGTGCTTAAAGTAATTAAGATTAGCCAGCTTGCCTATATCTGACGTCGAGACAGACTAATAGCCTTTCTATATACCTACCATACATACGTGATTACATTTCTAAGAAAACCAATTACTTAGCTAGTAGTAACGACTCTGTTTTACGATGTTTAAACTGTAAATATATCATTATTTATGTCGTACTGATAGTCGCCAAACTTTCACATAACAACATAACTTTGTATTTTTGGTACAAAAACTCAACCTTTTTTGAAACACTGAACTAACTATTTATTAGAATTTATTTACCTTTGACCGCAGTTTCTGAGTGTAACCTGAATAAAACGAAAGAATTTAAATAAAGATTAAAATAGAGACAAGCAACTCACAAGCTTGTACTATACTGTTTAATAAACCGAAAAATAATACACACACATAAGAATATAAATATCTATAACCCGGGAATAAAACCTAGATCAAGATTCAAAATTTTAGCAATAAATACGCTTATTAGCTAGTTATATTTTTATCTCTCGTCGTATCAGTAAATCTCCAATAGCCGTGTACAATAAGCCAGAAAAACTCCATTAACATTACAGTTACCTATACGAAGTATCCGTAAACCGTTACGAACAATAGTAAGGATTTGCCCCACTGTTTCAGTTATTAGCGTATCATTAGTGTTACGGTGTAAAGAGTACATAAACAAAAGATGATACAGATTTAAAAACAAAAGTCAGAATAAAATCTCCTTGGTAACTGAAGTAAGTAAAATTATTTCTATTTATTAAGAACCAAGTTGCTTCCCGCACAAGTATATTTTCTCATGAAATGCGAAGAAATAAAATGTTCTTTGAAAAAATGTAATGTAGCCATGTGAAACGGCCAGAATGCGATAAAGATATAAAGTTTCATAAATATAACGCTAGCTTATGAATATCGATCATGTATGAATATTCCGAATACAGCAAGTGTGTGGTAGCTAGGTATAGATTTGTATGGATTACCTGCTGCGTTTGGAATGATTCCGTTACGGAATACCGAATAGAAATTCCGTCTGTATATGGCCAGTCTCAGTGAGAAAAAAAAAATTACAAATAGCTTTGTCGTTATTATTACGACAATTTCCAAACTTAAGTCTTAACATTTTCTTGCGTTGAAATTATAGTCTTCAATGATTCAATCACGATTGTCTGAGTAAAAGTGGCGTCCGAGTAATTCTTCCAAAGCATCTGCAATAAACCGAACCTCTATTGTGAACAAACGCGCATTGTTCACAGTTGCCCAATCAAGATGAACGCAAACAAACACAAAAATTATTAAATCTCATACCATTTCTAACTCGATCTTTTGAAGCACAAGAAACTCAAAGTGCACTAAAACTTTGCGGAATAATACGGCTGAATTGAAATGGGCAAACTACAGTGATAAAATGGTTAACCGTCGATTGTTTCGAATTGTCCGCATAAAGTGATCCGCCATTTCCGAGACATGATAGGGTTATTGACCCCTAGTCACTCGGACAGATGATTCCATTTAACTTAGTGATTCACTCAGATAAGATAAGCAGAAACAATGGATATTTGCACTAGAGATTCCCACCAACCAAGTATATTAAATCGTATGTTTGTTATTACTTTAATGGATATAATAACTTTTTTTTCATTTAATTGATGATGACTTAATTGTTGTCCTACTTTTCATGCTATAAACTGTAAATGTGGTAATCAATAAAGTACATAACAGAAGGTATTTACATCAATAATTGAATTTAAAAAATACAACAGATTTCATTGTAAGTACATTTTCTATTCACGCTACGTTTACTTCTACAATTAGAATTTACTTATTTTAGCAATTTAATATTTCAAAGGACTTTACTACCCAATTTGATCCATTTTTAATGCTATAAGTACAGTATCATATTCATTTCTTTGTTTGTTTTTTTATGGAGTAACTAATATACTTAACTGTATTAGTATATCACTCGATGACTAATCCAAATTACTATTCTACTACTATTAAGATAAAACTCCTTTCAAGAACTACTCAGCCAAACATTCTATATAAGAAAGATAGTCGGGCCTTTGTTCGCTTGTATTTGACGGTTCGATATCTACCAACAATGCCCATACAAAAGAGTTCAACGCTTTGTGTCAGCAGAGAAATGTTTTAATTAACTTTTATATCTGACCAATGAGTTATAATATAATACAATACTTTATCTTATTTTAATTATTCAAACAACGTCGTTGTATAATTTCACGTACAGCATAAAAAGTTAATCTGGATTGCCTCAATTAATGTCAAAGAGCATGTGTTAATTCATAAAGGCTTTTAAAAACATTACGAAAATAATAGCACTTATGCGTTTTGGATTTTCTTTGTTTGTAGTCAAAGATACGCTTACGAGTGTAATAATTCTGCCCGCAGTTCTGTTTACACTTTGTTATCAAGCTTTATAAACTTACTTTGCAGTACAATGACATTCGAGCTGATGTATACTTACACAATTCAGTAACAACAACTTTTGTCCGGGATGAGATGATGCATCTTGCTTGAGAGACCTATTTAATTTGCACCGTTTTGGGATCATATCATTAATAACCATGCTGAAAATTAATCCCATTTTGTAGTACGTATTTATTTATATCAATTAAAAGCAATTGACAATTTACATTAACTTTAGATTTTAGAAGATTAAGATCAAAATAAAACAAAAAACAAGCATATTCCAGGATGTACATTTTTTATTATCATAATAATTTATCAAATGCATGGCAATCATTAAAACATAATCACAATGATGTTCTCAAAACTACTCGTACTAGAACTAAACCAAATTATAATTAAGGAAGCAACACATAACTGATTTCCTCTCAAAGCAACAGTTAAACAATGGCTATTATAACATAATAGATTAAGATTAAACTAATCATCATAACGTAAGTACAAGCAGCGATTTGATGTATTTACTTACTGAGAAAAAGAACATAATATACGACACTCGTAAATAAATATTTACATTGAGGTTATACTCAAGAAATTTTCCTAGAAACGAGATGTGATTTTATTCTTTATTGTCACCACCCAACTAATAATTTGATACTCCATCAAACGAACGGGCTGTTATAAGGCGATATTGGTGCGCCAAACTTTAAAAAGTTTCAGCAATCCGGTTATTAGTTAGTTATTTCTTTACGTTTATAATTCAATCAAACAATAGTTGAGTAGCGTTAAAGCAACGAAACTGAAACAATTCACAAAAAGAAAGAAAAAATTAAAAGCTCTGCAAAGTGCACACTACACTATGCTTTTCGAAGGCAATGAGCAGCGTCGTAACCAGGGGCTGGCAAGGGGGCAGCTGCAAGGGGAGCAACCCTCAGGGGGGCGCACTTTGCTGACCTGTAGCTAAAAAATAAGTCTATACGTCTTGGGGCGCAAAATTCAAATCTTGCCAGGGCGCTCATGACCGTAGCTCCAACGCTGGCCATGAGAATGAGAGTTTCGTAACATCAAGCTTAGAGCAAAGTGGGCTTGTCAAATTAAAGCAATTTGATAAAAATTATTTTAAGGTCACAACACAACTCGCTTTCTTTGCTTTTTGTGCGAAAGGTCAACTAACTATACAATTCTGGTTTTTTTCTCAAAAATAAAAAGTACCTACAAATTGTTGATTTTTATGTTTGTTTATTTAACTGAAACATTAAATTATAAGAAGATATCAATGAAGGTTAGAGCCAAACAATGTTTAAGGAAAATAAAGATTATTTCAATACCGAATTGAATCGTATCAAACAAGGATATTCATTTTAATTATTGTGGCAAAAACGAAACGCAAGCACCAGAGATAAAACATTAAATCCTCCAGTTACCTACACTACACCTTTTACACGCTTACATACCACAAAAAAGTTTAAAGTGAAAAAATTATAATAATAAAATCTCCTTTAAAAACCTGAAATTAATAAAAACGAAAAAGCTTTAAAATTACATAACTCAAAACAGCAAGATATTAATATTCAAATAATTAGATACCTACGCATATCAATTTTAATCATAAACGTCTAATGAAGTCTGCAGGGGATCTGTTTTTTATTGTTTTCAGGTTTTTGAAGGAGGTATTTCTTTAAAAAAAGCTATTTTTATTCTTAAAACTTTGAAAAGCACAAATGGGGCTGCAATGCTAAACGTACGTTTGAAGAGTACAAATGGGGCAGCAAGTTTCGTCCCAGGGCGATAATGATTACAAAGAATGCTTTCTGTGCGCCGCGGGCGTGGCACAGCTTCTCAGGGCCGTCTGGCCACCCACGGGCGAGAACTCTCGATTTCAACGCGCATGCGTACTGGACACGCTTGTTAAAACTTATATTTGTATACATACTACCAACGGTACATAGAAGAGGAGGCCTATATGATCACTTTCGATTAATTACAAAAAAAAATAGGTATGTTGATATTGTCGAGGCTCCAGCTAAGAATAGGTTAACTTTTTGTACGTTTATGCTTTATTTTCAATTACAATAAGTAGTTATCGTAACAATTTATTTTGAGTCCACTATTAATTAGGGGCATTGTCGTTAGGCAAAGTAACCTGTGTTCTACCCAATGGTCTAACTCTAACTAACCTGATCGATCTCTTTTACACAATTTTTTAATTTTGGATTTTGATCTTTTCAAAGGTTTAATGTATGAATTTTTAAAAATAGTTTTTAGATTTTGATCTAATTTTCAAATTGTTCAACACAAACACAGAGGGTGCCACCATCGCTGTGTCCACAGTTTATTATTCAGTAATGTTTTCTTTTAGTTTCATTTTATTCATGAATCGAAAGGTGGTTATGTAAAGAAAGATTCTAGTTGTGTTTTATAGATAGAATGACACTCAATCAGGATGTTTCTATTAAAGTAGGTGTTTAACAAAATAAAACAAAACAGATGCGCTTGACACCTTTGTTGTTTAGCAACTTTTTCTTAAGGCGCCATATTGTTATTAAATTCAGTGCCATAATCTCCTGGATCAAAGAGATCCAATTTCAGTTAAGTAATTTAAAAACCAAAAAGAATACCATAATCGATATTGTATCCAACCACTCACGTATATCCGGCTGCGGCGGAAGTAACGGTGCGGTCGCGTCGCGTGCGCATTCTCCATACTGTAGATCGATATTATAGATATATCACATTTAATATAAATCGATAACGAAGTCGATAGCCGAGGTCATTCTGTAGGAAACGCTCATTGTCGACCAAGAGAGAAATGATTTCCTTGTGTTGTAATGTTTTGCTATTGATACTTTAAATTACATTTTGCTCAGTATCAAAGACGTTATTGTTTTGTTTCTTTACTTATTAGATTTTCTTTAAATAACCTAAATCTTTTGGAGATTTTCGTAACTTGAATGAAATTAAAATTATGTTGGAATCGTTAAATGGTCGCTGATTACAAAATTTGTTTTATCAGCGACCCTCATAACACTAAAACGCTCTACTTTTCTATAAATTTATGGTAATGTAATGCCATAAACAAACCTACACGCTTATCATTTAAAAAACCATAAATGAAAGCCAATATACTTTAAATTCCAGTCAGAAACTATACCTACCTAACAACTTATTTAATGTGCACTAAAGGTCAATTTATTAATAATAATAAATTATTTTAAGATTATACCTAACCCTAATTAAAAGCCGACGTAATTTTTTACACAAAATCGAAACTTTTTTGCGAGATTTCAGCAGCAGCAGCAGCAGTTCGTCTACCAGAAACAAATGAAAACTATTAAAGTCTGCCCCCCTACTCTTGCTCTCGACGAGATCGAGTTCACATCGGGATAGAATTAACGGTGAAAATCTGTTACCTATTTTGGTACTTTGGAAACGATTGCCATGGATTTCATTATACCGTTTTGACGTTTACTCAATTCGAACTCGATCTCGATCGCGTCGGAAGTAACGTCCGATTAAAATCCCAGCCTACTTATTTGACAGATAATTTTACAGAAATTATGTTCCAAAATAAGTTAGTGCCTTAATGTAGACTGAAATAGGCAGAGTATTATCATCTATTTTGTTGCAACCCGTTTATTATAATATAAGACAATTGACGCCTCTTTGACGCCATTGTGTCGCCACTCGACATGTCAGGGCGACGACACTAGGGCTGGTAAAAGCCCTTTAAACGTAGATTATTTCCCCTGTGAAAGCGCTCACTAATTAAAATACTCTAAATTATTTTAATAGCGTAAAAGCCCTCACTGATTAAAATACTGTAAATAGTACAGTACCCTTAGCACGAACAGCTATCGAGAAAAAAACGCGCGTAAAATTACTCGATAGACAATTTTCTATGGAATTTTTTTTTCCGTTATCGGCGATAGATGGCGCTGTACAAATTTCCAATACAAAATTTATCAATCGAATGATTTTACGCGTGTTATTTTTTTCGATAGCTGTTCGTGCTAAGGGTACAGAACATTAAATATATTGATGTTAGTGTAGCTGCCTATTACAATATCATAACACAAATACCATGGATCTATGAACTAGTATCTTTGTTCGTAGCCATGGATGGTTAAACAACATGTTCGTTTAATAGAACAAAAATTTATAATAGTTGAGGAAATAAGCCAATACAAACTATACCTAACAACCTCAACTTTTTAATGGTAATCATGGCTCTCAAAATAAGATACCTAGGCACACATGGAAGATCAGCGTCGGAATGTCTTCGACACCCGACACATGCTGAGTAGGTTGCCTTTTTAGTGTCACATTCTGTATTTTATATAAGCATGTACCTATTCACTTTGTTATTTATTTTGTGCTGCTAAATAAATCAATTTTCTATTCTATTCTATTCTTATAAACATCATCAAATTGTAACACTTCCATTGCGTTTTTCAATTATACTTGAATTTTGGTAGATATCTGTGTGAATCATAATAGGTAATACTCATCTATTTAAACAACTTCAAAATTGAAATTCCTTTTTTTCTGCTATGTTTCCCGATTACTCGAAGATTACTGAACCGATTGAAAAGATTCAAACTGTTTGTTCCCAAGTTGGTCCCATTTTTTGAAATTTCGAAATCGGTTTTTTAGTTTGCGGGAAATCCTAAAAATACCGTTGTTTTCGTTGCCATTTTATATGAATTTAAACGGATGTTCAACCATAACTTTTTGTTTATGAACCGATTTTTAAATTAATTTGCCGACAGTGGCAGCCCTACGCTGGGGCGTGTGTGCCCGCGCCCAAATTCCTCCGCTGACTTGCAGCGCGACAGCTGTTATTCGGCGGTTATGCAATGATTACAGGTTAATCTTTAACATTCCTGCACTATAATATTCAAGACGGTACGCGTAATAAGCTTGATAATGGCTTGGCAAATTTTAATGTAGAGTTTCATTGGAAAAGAGATTTAAATTAAGCAGGTACAGTTAATCTCTTTTACTTTCCTTTTAACCTTAATTCTGATGACAATAATCCTTAATCCAACTACATTAAAATCATTCTACGCAGAAAAAATATTGTTCTAAGATAAGAATTAATTCACATATAAGCGAAACGTTGTTCTACAATTGTTTCAAAAGTAAACTTGTTTTGGTAACAGCAATTAGTGCCAAAAAAGCTAGCGAAATAACTTAATCTGGCAAGACACAGGCGAGCATTCTTTGCAAAACCAATTATTTACGTTATTTTGTAAATGCATTTGCAACTGTATACCTAATACCGTAATCACTAGTTTCTCAACCAACGAACATATGTAATTTGGGCGTTATTTTATCTGATTTCTTAACGAGTACCCGCTGATTTATTTGCAATCGCCAAAATATACTTTCAACACTTAATTCCACCTGCGATCGTTATCTCTGATATCACTTCACTTCTAAAACCACGCAGAATGGTTTGAAATTAAGTATATATAAGTTTTGTTTTGCTTATTTTAATAGTACATTATGAGACAAGTTAGCTTAGGTTGCTCATTGCACACAAGACTGTGGGTTGCAGCCCTAGCCGCAGGCGAGGGCGTAACTCAGCCGAGTGTGCAATAAGCAAGAGCTCACGAGTTTCATACGACGTTTTTCAACACATTTGCGAGGAAAAAACAAAGTAATTTATCACACAGCATCAAATACGACAAAAACAAAATATGATAATTATGGGAAAAGGCGCGCATGTTTTTTTTTTTTTTTCACACGCCCAACGCAAGAAAATTTTGCGAACAAAGGGGTGAGGAGCATACAGCCTACTTCAAAATTATAATTTTAAGTAAAAATCAAATATTTTAATATTTTATAACAAAATATTGTGAATTATGAATAATTTGATAATAATAAATATTTGTTTGACTTAATTAAGGACTTACACATTTATTTATTCCAAAAATGTATATGAATTTTTAGCGGCATAAAACCTCTTTGTTGAAGTTTGTTGTTACTAAAAAAAATATCTGTATAACCCGGTTAAATTGAGAATACTCTGTTTACTCGCATAGAACTTGCAGTAAGGTACTAATTTAACTTTGTAGGGTTAATTCTATTACGAACTAGTGTTTTATATATTATTGCACGCGTTTGTTATAGCTCGGTTTATGGTCCTAAAAGCGATGTAATAAGGCTCACTTTACGAGCAAGTGTGTTGAAAACAAAGTTTCTTCTACACTTTAAAGAGCAGTAATTAAATTACACATAGATAATGTTGTGTCTGTTAGCTAGTAGGGCACGGTTGACCTCAAGGGTGGCCTAACACTTTAATATACCATCGTATCGTGCTAATTATTTTAATCACGTAGACATAGGGTGCAATTTACTGCAGGAACGTAACAGTTAGTGTGACAAAGTTGTAAAGTATTCAGCTACTTTTGAGGTTGGTGTACCCTATTCAGGTTATAGATAATATCTTAGCAAAGTGGTGTCGCTAGCGTCATTGGTTTACGGTTAACATTTGGCATCAGAGTGGGCGGGACATAAATAGTTTTTGTTCCTTTTTTAATATAACAACAACACTCGAATATTTATTTACTATCATACCACACCATACCATATTATTTGTTTCTTTAGATCGGATTGTTCCTTATAGAGACTTGGTTTTAAGCCCACTTAAGTATATTAGTACATTATACCTCAGTCAGTGTTTTAGCCACGTAATAAATGGACAGCTAAATGCATGGAGACAAGCGGCGATTGTTGTCACGACAGACTCACATTTTATTTTCATTAGTCAACTGACTGACCTTGCTCCTAGAATGCGAGACTTTCAGATCACTCAAGTTGGCACAACTTTATATCAACAGCTAGTGAGGCCGCCCTTCTTAAGTAAAATATCGGAAATATGGGTTGTATTACCTTCTTTAAATTAAAGAAGGATCGCTTTTTCTTCTTCCTATCTATACACAAGCCTGATTGTTTTTCTACAAAAAGTCAGTTCATTTAGAAGGGAAAAATTCCGGAGCAGTTCTCTGGCTTCATTGAAAATAGGACTGTACTGCAATAACAGTAACAGTAGTGGTCTCGCGCATGCTCACGAGTCGCGACCAAATCGTCGATATTCATACAATTTTCTGCATTGTCCTATTTTCAATGTAGCCAGAAAACTGCTAGAGCATTTTTCCGTTTTATTTATTTAACAAACTTTATCGTACATTTCAAACAAAATGTTACAAAAGGCGAACTTAATGCTAAAAACATTCTCTCCCAGTCAACCTTTTGGAAACAGATATCAATGAAGGCGGTACATAGGGTAAAATATTAATAAGTACAACATAACATATAATTTAATACATATAATATATATAATAACATGGATATATATAATATATATAAATAATAATCTACATACCTATTTAACAAAAATAATATAAGAAGGAGATACAAATATCGATCATTTCACATAACCTATGAGCTTTCTGACAGTAAGGCATGAATTTTCTTTTTGAAAGAGACTTTACTGGGAGAGCTTTTGATAGATTCAGGGAGACTATTCCAGAGACTGACCCAAACTTTAAAAAACATCGTTTCTGAAGGGTGCATTGCGCGTCCACTAGCGCCGCCAATCAAGAAAAAATCATTACAACGAAATGACTATGTTTAATGAAATTCTGAAAAATATAAAAACTAGTATTAGCTATCAACTTTTTTTGGATGCATTTTTTTTCGGGTTTAAATGTGTTTGTGCAGTTAAAACCTGGATTAACGCCTAAAGTGGCCACTTTGGGCGTTAATACAGATTTTAACTATACGCGAACACATTTAAACTAAGAATTTAACGCTAAATTGTTCATAGCTAATACTAGTTTTTATATTTTTCAGAATTTTATTTAACATAGTTATTTCGTTGTGATATTTTTTTCTTGATTGGCGGCGCTAGTGGACGCGCGATGCACCCTTAATAGACTCCCTATCTTCAAGTACACGTTGACGGGAAAAAAATCCACACAATGAAGTTCAGTGTAGAAAATGTTCGTGGAATTCTAGTAGACTGGTTATTAAAAAAAACTTAAAAGTTAACGGAGATGTTCGAACTAAATATATTGCCAATTCTCAAGCAGTTCTCGCCTATAATTCGTAATTTAAAGTTTAACGTAAATAGTTCCAGCGAAATACAATGCCAATTTTCAAGACCTGGTAAACTTAGAAGGCATTGAATACCAATAAAACGTGATTGATTCAGATCTTCGCCCACGCGTGGGTTCGTTTACCTCCTGACCATTCTCATTACCTGCCCGTCGGTGACCAGATACAGTTACTTACCTTCCCAAAATGGCATCAGGTCGAAGGCAATAATCAATCTTCATTCCGATGACAAATTAATGTGCGCAAAATCTACAATCCCCATTAAGTCCCCATCATAATTCAATTAACAACGAATTTCAATTTAACACAGGATTACAAGAACTCTACTAGAATTCCTGTTTCCAATTATTTGAATCTGTGAATTTTATTGTTTCCACTTTGATCATAAAACTTTGTTTGCTAAATTATTTTAACGTACGAGTATAATACGGATGGGTACTGGTTAGTTTCAAGTCTTTCATAGTCAAGATCAAGTTACATAAACATAGTTACTTTAAAGGCGCTAAAAAACCTAAACATAAATCATTGGCGTGTAAGGTCTTATTTTATTTTATGAGTGAAAAAATAAGCGTTTGTTAGTAAGCAAAAAACATTAGGTTATGAGAAACAAATGGTTTCAAATAAAATCCAAGGTTATTATTATGATCATCCGCAAGAGAATCGCAAATTGTTTCGATAACAATATCTACTTCGTTAATCGATTAAAAACATCTGAATCGAAAAAAGTTTTTTTTATGTATTTTATCCACAAAGGTCAGTGATTGGCCTTTATCTCACCTGATGTTAAGTGACGATGATGACAAATGTGGAAGTACACTACACCCTGAATCCTCAATCTCAGGAACTGGCTATCTTACCTCCTGACTGCCGGAACACAATGTTCAGTTGCTGTTATGGGGCGTCAGACTTAGGAAGATGGTGGTACCCAGCCAGGTGGGCTCTTGAATGAACCCCTAACACCAACCAAATCGAGTACAAATATTTATATTCTTATCCTGGAAATCGAACTCGGGACTCTACACTCTTACACGGGTGGACATTGTGGACAAACCACTAGACCACAGAGTCTATTTATTTGTCAATTACCACTTCAATGAGTTCAAACCTTTGTTTCTATGGGTGACAGGGCAAAACGAGGTCATTCATGCCACGACAAGCAATGCGGAGGCAGATTGCGAAACTAGTCCCATTGATGGATTTAGGCAGTTCACAAATCGCGGGCATTTGCGATAAAGACAATCAAGTTACCTACCTGATCGAGGTATTACGAAATCTGTTGAAAACAGTTTTTAACGTAGAGACTTTGAGACAAATTACTTTAAAATAACGGATTAGATACATGTACAAAATAGATATGTTTGTCTTTATTTGTACTTGATTCACGGTTGTTTGTTGTTTTTATCTTGTTGAATTAATTAACTATATTGGCAAATACTTAACAAAAACTAAAACGACTAGCTTACAGCCGTCGTCTGGTTTAGAAACTTCAAATTTTGCACAGTTTCACAGAAGTTTGTTATTTGTTTAGGAAAATTTCACAACAACTAGCTATGGATGTGTGCAGTGCAGTGATTTTAAGATACACCAACCAAATAGTATAATAATCTAATAAATAGAGATTTTTATCAGTCTGAAAGTTTGAAGGATCCGTCCAGTACACAAAAGGTGGGTCCACAATAGTCCACGTCTGCCATTGCTGCATATCGTATCTCCGTCGCGTAGCACCGAACGCGTTTCATCCAGGGGTTAGATACTATCGTGAGACAACGTCCGTGGTGGTTTTCAAGGTGATCATCTCTGAGGTCCCAGGTTTGATCCACGGTTGGGTCAATTTAGGAATCGAACTTTTCTTTATTGTATCAGCTCAGGTCTGGGTGTTTGTGATACCACCGTTGTCTCTGATTCCATAACACAAGTGCGTACAAATTTAGTTATATTAATGAACGTTTTTTGTTCCTACTTTTAAAACATCATAAACTGCCCATTCCTTAATTTTCTTTCTGTTCTGTGTAAATAAATGGTTGCCTGGAAGAAATTGCTTTTCAGCGATAACGCCAATTGTTCCACTTTTGTACTGTCCTTGTATGTATTTATTATGGTGAACAATAACGTATTTATTCATTCATTCATTATTCATACAAAGATTTGGAATCGAAGCGATGTCTATGATGTTGACTTTTATTTGAAAAATTAAAACAAAAACGTTTGTTCTTTTAAAAACTAACACTTACGCCTGACGTGTGGACCCACCCTAACAAGCAAGCGCAGGCGCTAGCTGAGTCACTCACGCGGGCGAAGCTCGACCTTTGCTCGTTACCATTGTTTGGAGATTCACCTTTCGCAACGCCACCAGATATTTGTGACTAATCTAACGTGGAATGCATACGGCACTGAGATCACTACTAAATATTTTATCATAAATCATTGATCATAACAATTCGGTAGGCTGAATTCGAAATCTGTAGCTCCCTTATCAAGAATGAATCAAAAAGATAAATTGAATTAAAAAGCACAAGCTTTACGTTACTGTCGTAAAGAATTAAAATAACTCTGTTCGTAGACAAACACTTGTTTCATTTAGTTTTGACTTTCAATGTTACAAAATGTACTTTTTTTATAAAGTATAAAATTTTCTTAAAATATAAACTTTGTAACAAACAAGTGTAACTCGTACTTAACTATAATCACATCACATAAAAAGTGTGACAATTTTCACAAGTACTACGTTCAAGGTTTTTCGATTACGCAAACAAATAAAATTAAAACATTTGATTGAGCCGTCGAATACAAAGGATAATGTTATTCGACCTCAGTGACTGTGGGCTTTGAGCACTGATTCAAAGCGTGAACAATTAAGATTCTCATCCCACGCGCAGTCGCGCATTGGTCTGGTGTTTGCAAACCGAGCCACGACCGAAATATTCACCTCTCAAGCTTACGCGCTCACTAGTCATGAAATAAAACACTTTTTAACGGATATACGAGTCAGTCGTACGTTTTCCAATATACCTACACCATGGAATAAAAATGCTTAATAATACCTAATATAAATTTTATTGTAATTGCATTCGCAGAAATATAAAGAATTTGTTCAGAATAAGGGTTAAGTGTCATCCCATTATGGTCGAAGTATGCAATATTGGGTTTTAGTGTCCTATAGGTCCCATTCACTGATAGATTGGTTTGCGAGTGTTACTTGGTTAGATATAGGTAAAATATTATCGTAAGTTCTTATTATTGCGTATAATATGGGTTTAGTACTATTATACAACGTGTTACAAAATAATCCCTAATGCCGAAATAGGGACCATCAAACTGAACAACTTTTACTATGGGACCAACTCTGAAATCGTGAAAAACAATTTGCTGTTTCATAGATTTTGATATTTTCGTTATAATTTTTGTATGAAACAGCAGATTTTTTCGCGATTTCAGAGTTGGTCCCATAGTAAAAGTTGTTCAGTTTGATAGTCCCTATGTACTATATTCGGCATTAGAGGTTACTTTGTAACACGTTGTTATATTCTGTGTCTATTAAGGTGATAAGGAAGGACATAACAAACTAAATTGCTTTAGGTATGCTTTCAAACGACCGTCAACTGTTTCAAAATGCCCAATGAATGTGTACCAGCTTAACCTGTTTGATAGTCGTTTGCATGTTTCCGAAATCGAGGCACATTATAATGTGGTCCTTGCGACCTTGACGGGACGCCCGTGGGTTAACAAATTAAGGTTTCGTAGGAAAATGAGGCCACAGAATTTGGCATTTTGCCAAGGATATTTACACTGCTCATTTCAATATCTTATTGACAGCGTCTTGATGTCCAGTTTGCGCTAGTAAACTTGTGTATTTCCTTGTTTTATAGAGGTTTTTTAATTTACTTTAATGGACTTAAAGTGATTAGGTATTTCTCTCTAAGCCTCAGTCGTCGCCTTTCTTATGACACTAGCAAACTATACAAACATTTTTCTTAGAAAAGCATCTAAGCCTTAGAACATTTCATTGCACAGAAAATGTTTAATTAACCACTGTAGAAAGACTTGACAGGGCGCCTAGACAAGTGGCAAACGCATGGCTTTTTGATTTTTATAATAGAATAGAAGTAACGTCATAAATGTCTATGGTCAGCGACATCTTATGTCAATTACATACAAGTTCCTATTCTATTATCTAACCATATAGATATAGATACAACCCCTGGCCCAGCCAAGTGCTGGGCCAGGGGTTGTATCTATCATAAAAATAACCCTTTCTTTGCAGTCGGGTAATAACATCTCAGCGCTATAAATTCTTTGGCTGTCAAAAAATACATCATTATGTAAGTAAGTTCCTAAACAAATTTTTTCTCGGGTTAAATACTACTATTGCAGTCAAAATGAACGAAGTTTGAACTTGATAGATATCCGTCTGCTTGTGTGACACTGCCCTTGTTCTTCAAGCCGATACACATCGCGAGACGGGTTTTTTCTGTTCCGTTCGGATTGTGATTCATTCCGCACGTCTTTCAAGATCAGGAAAAACGATCTTTTATTTCCCTGATCTTTCCTAACGACCTTAAGTAACATTTTATTGGTATTTAACGGTTTTGAATCACTGCAGGGTTTTCCTACAACCTTCTACTGACAAACTCAAGGTGTTACCTGTTATAAAAAAACATGAAATACCATTGTCATATCATTTGTAACAATAGATGAATTGTCAAAGAGATATAATTAGTAATTTATCAGACTATTACATATTATTATCTTTTGTGCAATGCAAAACTAAAAATAGAAAAACTTCATTATTTTATGACTGAACAGAAGAGTTTAACAAATATTTGCGACAATTTATTTTGGTGTTGAAGTTTGAAAAGGTGCCAATCGTTTCTTTTCAACACTAAAATACATTACCGGTATAGACCAAAACAAACAAAATGTACTTTTTAATCTAGAACTACCTGAATAGGTAGAGCAATCAGCCAACGACACCACCGTTCACTTTAGAAAGCACCTAGAGTTTATCAAAAGTACTGAAGGCAGTAAGTCGTGTTTTTAGTAATGTAATGAAACTGAGCCTGGCCAGTGTGACCTCCAGCCTTTCACCACAAACAATACGCTGGCAGATTCTAACTACGCCTCAGTAAGCAAGAAAGATGCGCTTCACTGCCCGACATGTGTGTACAAATAGTTCGTTAAATCGAACTATTTGTACAAACGAAAAAAACTAATGTTTTCAATTTAAATCACTTCTAGAAAAGGTAGCTTATTAATGTTTTAACTATGTACTTTATAAAAGAAAATGCAACTCAAACGTTATGTTATGGGTGACATTATCAACATTATTAAACAGCTTTTTATAAATTTCAGTGATTTTGATGTTTTATCAGTGATTTTATGTAAAAATGGTTATTTATACCTTATTTTGTGAAAATTACATGAAGTTAAAATGGAAAACTACCATTACACAAGATTATTTACTTTCTCTAATCAATTTGATACTTTTAGTTAGGTAGTTACAATAATTGCTAAAAAGTTGCAACGAATTTGTCAAATTAATTGGAGTGAGTGTTGCTCTACTTAGAAATTTTTCAGTGTAACAAACATCACATTTCTCAATTTATTATTAGATAGACTTTTAATTCACGCTTCAATATTTGACGTAAAATAATTTTAAGTCTCCCACCTAAATCCAAATAGAAACGGTCGCCATTTTGTAATGCTTGGTGACCTTGAACAATTACCAGTTTCCTATTTAGAGTTTCAACAAATTTCTTAATAGTCAATTTGGCGTTTTTTAATACCTACACAAAAATTTTAAGCGGAGTAAACGTGTTTATTTTGTTTTCATTTAATTTTATTCCAGTCTCAGGCAAAATCTACACCAAATGACTTTTAGAAGCTATCTAATAATTTCACATTGAAATAAAGTCATATTTGAAAAAGCAAAACCGAACTTCGTTGTCCAATTCGTTCTTCTGTTACGTTGTCCAATTTTGATGAAATTTGTTAAGTGTAGAGATAGAATAATCCTTACATACATACTTACTTACTTACATACATAGGCTCTTATCCTTCCCGTCATTTCCATAGGAAAATATTTTTTTCCTACGGGAAAATTCGCAAGCAAAAGCCAGTCAAAATATCTTTAGTCATATAAACTTAGTAAGTAATTAAGCGCTTATGAATCGTATATTTTCCTCCCACCCGTTCCAGACTTTTTTAACTGATAAAAAGAACGGGCGCAAGAAACTTATCAGCTTTGACAGAAATAAGTAACGACATTTTATTTAGGTAAGTACTAGTTTATTACATTTCAATCATAACAAAGTGCAGGCTGTTATCGACCGCCACGTCGGTTGGTCTGACTTGCACTTTCACGAGACAAGCATGCGACGCGGATAACCGTGATTAGTTTCAGACTTCGTGCCCGCCACAATGCCTCCGAGCGTGAACAATTTTTAATAGGACAAGCGCAGCTTTTGCACAATATATGCTATAGCGGTAACTTAACTAACACTAATAAAATAACTTATTATTACTGAAAATATGTTCATATTTTTTTAAAACAAAAATGATCCTCTCTAGCTAAAGAAACACACTGTTATTTTTTAAGTATTATCTAAAAAGGAAAAGGGTTGTTCAGACCACGTGAATGAACAACTTTTACTATGGGGCCAACCACGAAATCGCGAAAAAAGAATCAGCTGTTCCATAGAAAAGTACAACATCGACTCGACTAAGTATAATGTATGGAACAGCTGATTATTATTTCGCGATTTCGTGGTTGGCCCCATAGTAAAAGTCGTTCTTTCCGGTGGTCTGAAATCCCCTTTTCATTTTTAGTTATGCTTAAAAAATAACGGTGTATGACGGCCTAAATGATATCCCGGCGTTTAATTAAACGGCTAGGCAAATGACTTAGTTCAATAACGTTTATCACCAGACGCGCTGTAGCAGGTGCCCAGATCCTTTTCTCAGGATGGAATCGAACCCGTGAACTTTGGAAGTCCTGTCCAATGCTCTTCCAACTGAGCTACCGAGTCACAAGTGGCATCGTTTTTATATATTTTCCAACATTATTGCGTTTATCTTTTTTTCGAATTAGGTATACAAATATTGATTGTCACTTGTCGACGTATTTTTTAAGTTTCAATCATACCGGATTCATACGATTTATAAATCGTTGCACTACTGAATGACTATGTGCAGTATGGCCTATCCTTAATCCGCCGACAAATGTGCACAATTTAATTAAGTAAATTGACTTGTGACCTCACTTTACAGTTGTGTTAGGTCATTGCATTTTTACGCTTTTTGTTTTGAAGGTTTGCTAATGGAAACATTTACCAACGAAAACATTTTAAAACATTGATATGGCTTAGGTGAATCTTTTAATGTTTTTTAAGGAATCAATAAACTAACAAAGCACTTTTTCACTTTTTAAGAGAAAGTCTCTTTATTCTAAAATAAAGAAAGAGTTCACAAGAAGCTAAAATCATAAGGAGGTTAATCACTTTAAAACATGAATCCTTTGGTACACAATAAAACCGTGATTCCGCCGTATACTATTTTATCTCGCTAGCCCAGTGTTCTGCAATACAGTTAACCTAGCACTAGACTAGCCTTTCACGACTGCATACTTGGCATTCCTACTGTTCATAGAAGTATTGGCTATGATTTATTGATATAAACTTTATTGGTTATAAAATAGGTGTTATAATTCTAAAGTTTCAGGGAAACTATAGCACATTCGCATTTTGGTTAAAAACTCCTTATTAAAAAAAGTTAAAGCTAGGTTCAGAGGCTTTGTGGAGAGCTCTCGCAATACTTTTCACCAGTTGCATATTGGAAGGCAGTATTACCACCTTTTCACCAGTTGCATATTGGAAGGCGGTATTACCACGACGCTCCGTGGGTAGACCGACGATCTGGTGAAGGTCGCGGGAAGCCGCTGGATGCGGGCAGCGCAGGATCGTCGTGGAGATCCTTGGGGGAGGCCTATACCCAGCAGTGGGTGTCGTGCGGCTGATATGATGATGATGATGATTACCACCTTTTCACCAGTTGCATATTGGAAAACAGTATTACCACCTTTTCACCAGTTGCAATATTACTCCGAAGACTTGACATACCTACGCAGTGATTGTCTTGCACCACAAAAAATTAGACATTCGAAAATTGGATAACTTCCTACTTATCGCCCCATAGTCTCTTATCCCACTAAAACAAAGTCCTCCGCCGCGTCTGTCTGTCTGTCTGTCCGCGATTAACTAAACAACTTTAAAAATATACATACCTACCTACCTAACAAAAAGAAAATTAAAGTAAAGGATGAAACCAGATAGTAAAATGTACCACAAAATAAATTAAATGTGTAATGTATGCCAAGGTGGTCTCAAGATTGTTAGTAATCTGTTGTGTTGTGATCGTAACGACTAACGATGACCCGTCATTGTTGTATGTACATACAACAGGTACCTACATAAACTGTGGCTATTCTTTGAATATTCTTTGAGCATGAAATCATTCCTCTTGAAAATACTTACTCACGTATAGAGTGCTCTACTTTTTAAACACGAGAATTGATAATACTTATAGATGTTGTGTGTAGTGTAGCGTAGTTTTGTGGCATGGTGTGAAGATCATTGTGGGAGTCCTACGGCCAGCAGCAGTTGTACCGTAAATTTATTTAATGCAAAAGTATTAAGTAGGTAAGTTTGTACTATAATACTGTGCCAAAAAAGAGAAATATTTAATGCATACCTTAATAGGTAAAAAAAAAGATATTTTTAATGCATAATAGTAATCTATTGTGCATTAAAAATATCTTTTTTACTGCTAAGCTCTACCTTTTCTTGACAAAACTAAAAAGATCCGTATACGATGTGGAACATCTATTGGTGCTTGGCGCGCCTTGGCAGTAATGCCGTGACGGCAAAAAAAACAAAAATAATGATTTGGTGCAGCTTTTTTGGTTGTTGTGTCTGAGTTTTTTGGTCACTTTGATATGTAGGTACTCAAAATAAAATTCCCCTTTTAAAATCTGCAGTCACGCACGCATGTTGCAGCGTGAGCGTGAATCAACGTGATAAGAAATCCTTGTTCATTCGCTACTGCCTGCTGTTCCTCAAGATCGATTCTCATCAGAAATACAGTTACTATTAATTTTACTGGTTTGTTAATTAATCTCTACAAAACAAGTATCGTTCATCATTTATTACAAACAGCATTATAAATCTTACCCACTACTTATTCAGATAAGTTATGTCAGTGCAGTCACGGCACTTGTTTGTATCAATATTTTAGCAACATTACGCTTGCGTAAAATGACAATAAACTGCATTTTCCGTCAGGTAGTGCAGCCATTGTGCATGAGCCCACCTTGATTTTATATTACTGTTGTCATAATAAAGTTATTATATTAAGATATTATCTATCTAATATATACTCGTCGCAATAGTAGTAACAAAAGGTTGCTTTGCTACCATCACGCTACTATTATGAAAACATGTCAACAAGTAGGGAAATAATAAAGAAAATACGTCTGAAACACATTCAAGAATAATAAAAAAGTCATCCTGTACGTACAGCTAATGGCGATGACAACAATATTATTGTTTACTTGATTGTTTTCTTTGTCATTTGAATGCGAAGTGAGCCGCCGGACCGCTTGAACGTTAGTCGCGCTTGTAACAATATCTGGGGCACTAGGAAGATGCACCTTTGCCCGTTCTTTTTTTAAAGTGAAATGTCGGATTTGTTGTTTTTGTCTAGTCGGTGAAATGTGAAAGAGATAAGATGCCCGGCGGCGGGAATTTGGTGCGTGTCGAGAGGTATAGGAAGAGGGCGCGGACACCGAGGTCTGCGCATGCGCGGTATTATTACACTAGGTCGCTGGTCCTAGACCATCAGCCATGGAGGGGGGAGATGGCAAGGACGAGGTGAGCAACGGACTTTTTTCAAATCACATTGCATCGGTTTTAGAATATAGTGGCTCCACTCTATTCTAAGACAAATTACTTCTTCTTCTTCTTATCGTATGAAGATTAGTGGCCACCTCTGGTGTTAGAGTTTGTCAAGCCGCCTGTAAGGCCTCTGACTTGGCTTAACGACTGTTATCAGATGACAGCAGCCGGGATTTATCGTGCTCTATGTTTCACTCGTGGACTGTAGGGATTTTCTAGGTCCTTAATAATTGAAAGTCTTCGTTGGTTAGCACTCAGATATAATATTTATTGAGCACACACTTGACATCGTACAATGGTGGTTTTCAAGAAGAAGGTAAAAATTGCCAACATACAAAAACAATGTAAATTTAAGTTGGTGTTGCCAACACTCTACGAAGAACGGAAGCGCTCAGTTGTAATGTCATGAAGTGGCATTACAACTGGTCACCCATCCGACACCTGGCCGGACTGAGCGTTGCTTAATAAACGTGATCGATCACGATCAGATGAGCGCCTCTACAAATTACTTGTACGGAATAATCACTAGTGGACTCGTTTTGTTAGCCTGGAAGACCACAAAAGCAGCTATTTTGCATAAAATAATGTGTTAAAATATACAATTGACAACAGAAATTGTTAACAATCGTTTTCTTTAGACTACATCATATTTTATATATAAACAAGCCATTGTTTTACATTTTGAGATTTAATATTTTTACATTACTTATTAGTTGTTGCAAATTATGCTTGTTGTGACAAATATGTCTTATTGTATTGATATATTCGTCAAGTCAGTAAAACCCGTGTTTAAACTATAGATTAGCGACAAATCATATAAGGTTAGGGCGTTAGCCTTGAGGTCGTCATGTTTATATGTTCACGTGTTATGTGGCCCAAGTAGTTAGGTCTAAACGGAGTAAAAGGTTGCTCGCCTCGCACGAGCACGACATTTCTGCAAAGGACAACGGCCAATGAAATTGAGGCGACACAATCTTTATGACGAACGAAATTGGAGTTTGACACAATGGAAAATTACCAGATAATGTATTTTCCTGTATTTTTTCCACGGAACAAACATGTTAAATTAGCCAGTACCTACCTATTTATAGAAAAAAATGAAAACACTAGGTACCTACCAGCGAACTAAAAAGTTCGCTGCTTCTTGATTTCTTAATTTGATTCTTAACTAATATTAAAATTGACTTAAAAGTCCACTTATACTTAAGGGTGAGTATGTCAAACTCAATATTGTATAGGATCAAAAAGGTTATAATGGCATGCAATTAGATACAAACCTTGCAAGATCAAATTAATGGTGCATACAAATCTTTTTACAAATCTCTTAATTTTTTTTAAACACACAATAAATGTAAAATAAATGTAACTATAATCAGCTAATTATACGAATACTTACTAGCTATACAGAGTGGGAAAAACGGTAGTTGGAGGGAAAGTAGGTACCTACCGTAATTTTTTTATTTAAAAAAGTAAGTAAAATTGCATTTTTTTTATTATTTTATTTATTATCCCAAAATCCACAGCACTTAAAAATTAACAGTAATAGTTATCTTACAAATTTTGCTGAATGCCAATAACGGATTTACATTATTTTTTTTTGATAAATCGCTTTTCTGAGCCGGGAAATCGAACGGGATTAACATCCTGTACCTGAATACCTGTACCTACATGAATACCTGTACCTACATGAATACCTGTACCTGAATACTAGTACCATGGCTAACTCATAAGGTCTTCATAACCTTTCGCTGCGCATCTTCAAACTCGATTCCAAACAATTCGATGGCGAAATCAAACCAAGAAAGATTTAATTAGAAACCCACCGACTGGCCGAGGAATTTGTTAACAACTTAATTACAACTCACTTACATAATCATTTTATTTTGCAATCATTTGAAATCCACTAATTTCTACTGTAATAATGACTAGTTTTATATTAATACCACAAAATATAATTAAACTTTATGGCTACATCCGTGTATTAGGTGCCACAAACAATTAAAAATTATATCAACATGGTAATTTACTAAATAAATTTACCTAGTGGTTTTGGAAATGAAATATAATATGATAAAGACTACAAAAATATTTGCCAAGACTATGTACACGGTGTTTGGTTAGCCTTATAAAGCCGAATGTGCATACAACTCCCCTTAAAACACCTTTTTTTAAAAACATAAAATTGTGTTTTGCTTTTGCCCATTTATGGATTGATTAATGAATACAATAGTCTATTTACGTCTACGGTTGTCATTTTTCCATACAAAGCGGTTTTCAGGGTCCATAATATTTTACCGGGGTTATATGCATGGTACCCTAATCTGTCATGTTCGGCTTTATAAGGCTATTACCAAACGGTCTGTGTAGTCCAGTCAAATGGCTCAAAAGGGGGTGTAAAGTTCGCGAGCGGGTAACTAAGAAAACTTGTTTAGTTTACCCCCTCACTCACTCTACAAGTGTATCAATGTAGTGGGTGATAGCGAAGGTAATAGAACGTTGTATACATATTTTTGATACGTTTAATGTTTACGTACCTACCTAGGTACATCACATACGCGTAATGTCGGTCACTTAGTATTACTATTAATTTATGTGTAGATATTTTTGATACTTACACAAGTATAACGTCTATGTACACGTACAACTTAATATTACTGTTTATTTATATAGCTACAATAAACAGTTTTTGGCGACATCGTCAAAATCCAAATGTTTTTCACTTTTGTTGGAAGTACGAGCATGACTAGTAAGCATGAGGTTGTGAACGAGACAAATAGACGAATCGAAACCAAGTGCCAAAACATTCCAACCGTAATGAATCCATTGGTGCCATGTTATCTGGATCAAACCAACATCTAGTTGGAGATTTGAATAAAATCTGTTCATTTTTCGTTCTATATACATAAGTACCAACATTATTGACAAACTCTGTTGAACTAAACTTTTTGCTGGAAACGTAAAGAAACGCTGTGGCAACTGTATTTGGCTTTGTGATTCAATCTAGATTGTTATTTTAGATTTACGGAAAGAAAAACTTCCTTATTCAGCGAGAACAATTATGTAGTTGAAGGTGCATCTGCTCAATTATTGTTTACACAATCTTTATTGTTCAATAAACATTCACAATGTGTAAATATCCAGCGCCATTAAAATTTTTAATTAAACGAATCATAACCGACTTTCTTTTCTTTTCAGATGTCAGTCCGCCCCAAAAGTAATGGATAGCCACAGCAGATCCGCGTCGCCGCGCGACTCCTCGCGGCCGCAGCACCGCCCGCCCTCCCCGCCCACGCCCACAGCCTTCGACAACCGAGGCTTCTCCCACGACGAAGCCGACCCGAACCACAACGACTCCTTCACTTCCAACCCCCCACAGCAAAATGGACATAGCAAAGAACCTAATGGAGACACAAAAACTTTAGAAGCAGTCAATCTAGAATTGATCAATCTCACTCCCAAAAATGGAAGCAAGAAAAAAGAGGTCGAAGTGGACTTAAATGCAACCAACCCTTACGACGAATACTTCGTTCCGGTGAACGAGCACAGAAAATATATGAGGTTTGTGTTGTCATTTCCTTAATAGTAGGTATAGTTTGAGCTACTTATATGATTACAATTACGAAGAATTTTTAACACCACGCACCTTTTAATTGGTCTCGTTTTATATATGAGTTCCTGAATGATTTCCGCTGAATTCGTAGCATCGTATCTAATTTTGTAAGCACAAGTAGGTAATCTAGTAGGTAGGTAAAATCTTGCAATAAAGTAAAAGATTATAATCAGATACTGAAAGAAGTTAACAAACTATTTTTTAACCATGTTTTTATTATTTATAATATTTCTATTGGCAGATATAAAGCGAGGTAGGTACTATTGAATTTCATTATAATTCGAATTGCCATAAACAGTGGCTTGAGTGTGTAACTATATTAGTTCCTAGTACAATATACTTCGTCCTCTGCATTACGTGCCTTGTCTTATAAAATTTGTGTAATAACTTTAACAATGGCGTATCAATTCAACAGGATATATTTCAAATAGCCCGCTAATACTAGGCAGATTATTTTGGTCTCGCTTTAATTAAACAACAGTAGACTATTTCCACTTCAGTGATATTTTTGATTAAGACCTAGTGGAGCAGTGCGAACACTGTCCTTGAGGACTTTGCTCCTAAAGCCAGCAAGTTCAGGTTTTTGCTATGCATTCGATCCGTTGAGCTCATTTGAAACAAAAAACTATTGAGCCAAAGCGAACTTTGACATTGCAAAAAATCTTATAAGATTAAAGGCAGTCAGGTTCCGTTTTATCATTTATTTACAAAGCAAATAGTTTTATAGAACTGCACTTAAAGAGTGCCTCAAGGACCGACATTAAGCCCTTTTTTCGCACAAAAGTAATTGCCGCTCTCAGTTGAGTTATTTATATGATAATTTTATTTCGAATACCCTATAATACTAAACAAGACAAATCAATTTAAAAGCCTGATACACCGTAAACTATCGTGATAAATTATACTGACGCTGCTGGTTGCCACATTCAATAATGAGACTTTACTATCGCGGTCCTTAGTTAATCTGATAAAAACTTCACCTATTATCGAGTGGTTTGCCTAAACTAGGTGAGCCAGTTGTCTGCGCACGCGGCGAGGGCGGGCGGACAGCGTTGGTCAACTTTGCGCAACGACCTATGCGCCACTGAACCGCGACAACCATACCAAAATAAACTGCCGCGTTGCATAGCAGCCGCGATTGAATTTTTTACTATTGTTGCCTGCTTATTTTTTACGAAATAGGTAATGTACAATTTAAGATCTGCCTACTTACTTACTTACTTCTTCACTGAAAAATATATTCTTGACATTTTTAGTCTAAAAATACTTAATACCTACCTATAGCTGTACGTCGTGTATTTTAGGACTAAAAATGTTTATGCGAAATCCTGACCTAAAAATGTTGACCAATCTGAAATTGGTAAATCGGATGTATTGACGGAAATGACCTCACTTTAAATGCAGAGGTTTTTCAGTTTTGACGACTCTGTCTGCATGAAATATACAGGGACAAAAAAACAGCTCTCTCAACAACGAGTTTCTTGCCGGTTCTTCTCGTTACAAAGGTCTCTCGCTTAGGGTTTGCGAACCGATGGCGTAGCATCTATGACATTCACATAAGTGCTTGTAACCACTTGTTACAACAGCCTAGACTGAATAAATTACCTACTTATTTTGAATTCGAATCAATCAAAGATAATCGAAATAAATGAAGATCGATAAAAAAACGTGTAGATTCTCATCATCCAAACTTAACAGTTTAAATTAACGGCCACGCGTGACGCAGCGCCCCTCAATACGGCGAAGCTCACAAACCGTCAATCGCACGACCTTGGAACAGAAATTCCAAATACCACCAACCGACGACGCGACGGCAGGTCCTATAATAACGACGCTTTTTGAATTGCAAATCACTCGCATCGCCACATTCGCGTCCGCTTAGGATTATTTAGAAGATATCGCCAAATAGGTCCTAATACCTACTTAATTTTGATTAGACGTCACTGACGATTATAAAGAACGTTACTTTCTTGAAATAAGTTGGTTTCGTAGTTTTTTGGGAAAACACTAAATCCGTTGCTCTAGCAAACCAACTGTAAATTTCAGTAAAAAAGCTATTCCAAATGCGAAAATTTTCATAACCTCTACGTGAGGAAGTCGCTGCATTAAGCTAATGTTGGTAGGTAGATACCTATGTGGGTTAAAACCTTTCTTATTTACTGTTTTTATTTTTATAAAAATTGCTTGCTATGCGTCGCATCTGCCAAATAAGACCTTGACATTTTTTTACCTAAAACTAAAATCGAAGGTTTATTACTACTCGTACATAAAAATTATAGGCCCAAGGCCGTTTCGGTTACACTATCATTGGTTACACCTCCAATAATTGCCGAAACCAGCTAATAAACACGTAAGTCTTTTATCGTTTCCTATTTCCATTTTTATTTTTATTTTCGGTTTTGTTTCCTCCTGCCTGGAAGCTGTTAAATATCCTTAATTACACGGTCGATTACTACCAGCTTAATTGATATTACCTACCAGTCAATTTAATACATCAACACCACTAGATCAACAGTTCATTAGATCAACAGTTCATTAGATCAACAGTTTACTACATCAACAAATTACGAGATCATAAGATCAACAGATTATTATATCAACATTTCACTACATCAACAACAGTTTAGTAGTTTAAAATTTAACATATTGTTGGGTCACTCAACCCAACTCTAAGTTTTTTTTAATTATTAGGTACCTACAGACCCTACAGTCAAAAGAAAAGAAACAATTACTTTACTTAATACACTTTCGTTTAATTAACTTCCATTAAAAAAATAAAAATTCGTACTTATCTACCGAAACAAAATTAAATAAACATGTTATTTTAAAAAAACTCGATTTAAGTAAAGCAATTGTTTCTTTTCTTTTGACTGTACCTAATAATAACAAAAACTTAGAGTTGAGTTGAGTGACCAAACAATATGTTAAATTTTGGACTACGAAACTGTTGATGTAGTGAATTGTTGATATAATAATCTGTTGATCTTATGATCCACTGATCTCGTAATTTGTTGATGTAGTAAACTGTTGATCTAATGAACAGTTGATCTAGTGGTGTTGATGTAGTAAGTAAATGTTTACCTTGAGTGTTGATCTTAGGTATCAAACCCACGAGGACATATTATATGAGAGCTCAAAAGACGCGGAACTCGAAGGGCTTTAAGATGGTTGGATGGATAAAAATATTTTGAAAAATAGCCTTATGAAGCCGAATATGGTAGACCCACCATGCATACAACCCCGGAAAACTATATAAACCCTAAAAACCGCAACATGGCTGGTAAATTTCGTAGGTACTTAAATAAGCAAGTATACAAAAAAGCAAAATGACAACCTTAGACGCAAATAAACTATTCTATTCGATAATCAATTTTCGTTTAAACTCTTAGGTTATCTAGCCTTCTTATTGTCTAATTTTCAAAATCTATCGCAATCGCTTGCATTTGACAGGTGGATGTGACACATTGCTGCATTTCTTTGGTAAGTTTTACTTCGTGCCAAAAAGAAACATAAATGTATCACATTCTGAAAGCGATTGCGATAGATTTTGAATTTAGGCAATTAGCCCTCAGGTTTAACCTCCCGAAACTTTTGTTATCTACTGATGACTGTCGTGTCGTGCTTGTGTTACCTAAGTACGTCAGCTGTTAGTATTAGTATTACCTATAACTTCTTTTAACGAGAGACTTTCACATCTGTGAGTGCGTTTAAGATGGCCGCATGGCCGTCATTGTCACACGTTGTTATGCGTCCGGAAATAAAGGAAGTGTCGGTCACGAGGCTCTTCTCTTCATTATGATGCAACTGCATTGCATAATCGGACACCGCCGAACACTCTTTTGATTCACCGACACTGCAGTGAACTCTTTTAATTTGCATAGTTAAGCCAATGAACCGAATCGGAAGTTCTATTAATTGAACGAAAAAGATAGATTGTCACCACAAGCGAAATAAAACTCTACCGCGTAACTATATTGATATGAAGTTCATGTAAATGTTGACATTTTATGTCCATATTTTGATGGCTTTTTGTTGATTTGTTTGTTTTTTGGTTTTTTGCAACGCAAAGCTGCCAAAAAAACCATAAAAATAGGCTTAAAATGTCAACATTTACATTGAACTTCATATCAATGTTCTTACGCAGTAGGGAGGCTGAAGCAACGTTGGATAGAAAAAAAGACAGTTAATGACTCTCAAGAAAATCATATCAGATCTTTAATCATTTGATTTAATTTTTCATTACCAAATAAGACTAGCGATAGAGAATTACGATATGTTTGCTACGATTTTATCAGCTTAAAGTGCTTCATCAGACGTAATCAACGCACGTGATTTCTGAATAAAGACAAAATTTTTTTTCGAGGATTGCGAGTTTTCTTCAAAGAATCAAATAAATATGCAAACAGCTATTGGTATTTGCTTTAACCCCAAAAAAATGTATGTCGAAAAATCTGCAACAACAAACATACAAAACATTGAAACCTATGTAGATTCAACACGCAGCAGCACCGGTTTTGTTTTCAACATCGCCCGCCGTCATGCTTGTATCCATCTTATTGTTTTGAATTTCTTTCAGGCAGAGCCTTTGTTCAGTCAACCCGTGCATTATGCGTCGGCTTTCTAAACTAAATTGTTAAGAAGCCACGCGAACAATTTGCTGTTTGCTTCAGGTTGTTTGCTCCACTTTCTGCCGGATTTTGCTTAATGGAAAACAATTTTAACACAACATCCTTACTGCAATTAAGCTTGCTTAATAGGTCCTTACAAAATTTTGCTTTCCAACGACAATGATGAATGTATTACAGTAAACGAGCATTAAGAAAAACTGCTGAATGGATTTTTTACGAAAATTTCAGTACTTATTAAAAACTAAGGTAGGTACTTAAGTACCTTATACTTAGTCAGATTATGTTCTAAACTATAAAATCAAGAAAACATGTAGATAATATAAAAGTAGTTACGTAATTAGTTATGAATAAGTTGTTAAACATAATGGTGCCCTTTTAATGTACCTAATAAAGGGCGCGTAGACACCTTGACGCGTCTAATACGCACGTCACTCTAGCTAGTTCACATAGCTTGCGTAAGCTGTGACAGTGTGATATTTGGTTGGACCCATTCACGGATCAGAATAGCTGATACTGGGTTGCTCAATGGTGCCGAACGATCATCTGTTACAATGTGTGTCACCAGTTCTATTGCTTATTGACGATTTGGACAAATGAAGCATGACAAACAATGCACGACTAAATTAGACAAGTAGAAATACTAATAATAAATAATTAATGCATCTAAAGCAAATAAATCAAGATCATGGATAGCTAATTAAACATATTTTAAGAAACAGTTTACTAAGAGAAGCATATATATTAAAACAGCGTAATTTTAAGCGAAAATTAACCATAAAATCACATGAATTTTATAATGCAGCACGAAATCGCCTACCTCTATCGAAAAATGCGTATCCACCAACAACTGACGTAGCGTAGTGTAGGTACGCATAACGGGACGCTCGAACACTCGGGCGGGATATAGAGCGTTTTTAGCCGGTTTAATTTATTTATGCACCTATCAAGTTTTTAGTTTTCTAATGTATAGGCTAGGCATTTATTACAACTTAGGCCTTATTTGTATCAGACACGTAGAAGGTGCATATTTAACGAAAATAACAATTAGAAGACACATTTCAAAATTTTTGAACTTATTCATTGTTAAGCTGAATTTTTAGATTTTAGCATTCACAATGCTATTTTTTTCAGTTATATTAAGTAACTTAGGTAATATTATTCATTGTTAGTCTACCTAGTACCTATCTTCCTAGATTATTTTTGAAATAAAGAAAGTGTATCGCTTAACATAATACATTAACAACAGTAACGTCGGGAAATATTTTAAACAAAACCATAAACAGCACGAACGCTGGCGTGCGTGCATTCAGCACACCTATACTACTTATACTTATTACTTATATATACCTTAAAAAGAAAATCGAAGTCCTAAATGTAAGCTCACGTTTCTAGTCACGTCAAAGTCCTGAGGACCATAGCGAAGGCGATTGTTCCGCGTGCCCCCCACGTGAGGGGGGCGCAGGAACAAAGCGCGGGGCATCGACCGCCCGACCGACCGCGCTCACCTCGCCTCCGATACACACAGATTTTGTAATAACGTATACTGTAACAACCACTTCACCATCCCTATTGCACATTAGGGACAACAAGTGCACGGAAGTGAGACGACACGAATGCTGCAGTTCCCATGCTTGTGTTTACCCAGAATACCCAGGCCACAATCATGCGAATATCGGGATTTGATACGTGGCACGCAAATGATGCTGGGCCTTTAAAATACGTAGATACCTACCTAGTATGGGTGAAGCTGTCCTATAGAAAGTACAAAGAGACTATTGCTATCCTAGTTTATTAAAGGTCTATCTATACACACAATCCTTTAACTTTAAATAAATGTCTGTATATTCTCGTTCACTATGCTATTTTGGACTAATTCAGTCAGATAATATTGATTCGAATGTCGAGTCTCAAAAAATCTAGAATGCAGTAGCTTCCTCCTTTCGATTATTTACGTTCCTAAGCACCTAGACACCATTTGAGAATATGACATTTTGCGAAAAGCTACTCATTTAGCCAATTTGCACTAAAGGATCGTCACCGGCAATCAAAACTTGTATTGAAAACTTGATTTGACGTTGAAGTCACTGAGATATGTGAAAGATCCTTAATCCGACTCCGCAAACCACACGTGAACACTCACAAAATCGTACTTACATAAAAAAATATCCTGTGCTGCACTGCAACACAGGATCAAATTAAAACACGTATGCGAGCCTACCCCCGTACTCAAATGAATGAATAGAATACCAATTGGAATGACATATGCTGACGCTTAGCTCCTGTCAATCCCATACATTTGTCATATTTCTATTCTACTAGCGTTTATTTAAAAGAATGGCCATTTGAGTATCTATGCCCTCTGGTTCGCACACGTATGCTGCAGTACCTGCCAAAGTCAAAATATTTTTTTTGCTATGGCGCAGTTCTAGATTTGCGAAGCACGGAGGTTCCCGAACCTAAGTGGGTGCCGTCCTCACTTCTACATAGCCCGTTAAAGCTATTCTTTTTCCATTTCAGAGGCGAGAAACTATACGTGACAGCCGACAAACGCGGTGAAAAAGGAGGATGCAAGCGGCCACTCTGCTGGACGCTGCTGGGGCTGGTGGTGGCCGCCATAGTGGCGCTGATAGTCCTCGCAGCTAGTGAGTGTTTTATATACTTCAAAATCACAGAATAATTGTTCCGAGTTCAAAATATTTAGAACCAAAGAAGTAACGTCCGCTTATGACGCTTCTGACGCTTCCAATCCAAAAACTATACCAATTATAGGTACATTCTGTGAATTTTTCCCAATCGTTGGCCCAACCACTTTGACCTCTCGACTACAACATCACCGGGGCGCGCGTCCTGCGTCTTGCGTCTCGGCAACCATTGCGCGGTCACGGCAAGCGACGCGCTGATGAGTGGCCGTCATATACATTGAGACAGCGTGCGGGTATGCCTAGACGCAAGACGCTCGCGCGATGTTATCGTGGCCGAGGCGCACAGTAGATTTTGGAACCCGAAAAAGTGACATCGTCAAGATTATTCCAAAAAGACGAATTTCCAAATAACTAGAACTAACAGATTTTGGAATAATCTCGACGATGTCAGTTTTTCGGGTTTCAAAATCCACTGTGAGGCGTTAAGATACTAATAGAGTCTGGTCAACGTAATTAAGATAGACTCGGTTGGAAAATGAACTAATTTTCCGCCTTATTTTAGGGGTCAGTTTCCAATAACTTATTAATTTAAAAGGGAAAGTGGCGCCACAATTTCAGTCTCATCTTTCGATGACCAGACTACCCTTTTGTGGCCAATTGGTGCTTCTTCTTTGTAAATTATCAGAGAAAATATTTTTGCAGTTGCATTAGCAAGCACTAAACTTGTTTTAAAACATTCCAGCTGGCGTGCTGTTCACGAACTCCCCTACAACGTTAGAGCAATACAACACGTCAATCAGTTCTGCGCGGGCTCTCGGCGGCATCAGCAGTTTCCCTGAAGACAAGAACGAACTGAGCCAACCCGAGCAAAGCCACGACCACGCGGACCATGAACACAACGCTACTGAGACCACGCCACAGACACAGAGCGATGAAGCACTGATGGGATCTGATGAGATGACAGACGCATCTATGTATGGTGAGTATACTCAAATATTTACTTCGGCTCGGCAAGTAGTACCCAGCTTTGAGGTAGTAATCAACTTTCTATTAATTTTAACGCTAATTATAACGACTGTACAATTTCTGTCTTAAAACGAATATGCCGTAAAGCGAATCCGTCGTAAAGCGAATCTGTCCTAAAGCGAGTAAGGGAACACCTACCACCTACTTACTACATAATTAAGTGTCGTAACGTAAGAAGTCAATGAACTAAGTACCGTCAAAAGGGGGAACTTTAGACTAGGATTTTAGTTGAGACAAATCTGTGTGAAAATTTTTACGGCTAATGCTGGTACCACTATCGGTTGATTTGCGCCTTTTTCGCTGTCACGCGCAAGGATAGTAATCGAAGTTCCCAAAAGTTAAGGAAAAAAAATGTTTTGGACGTTAAAATTGCAATTTTTTTATATTATATCACCTTGCGAAGAATTCTCATAATTTTGTCGATAATAATAATAACTTACTAAGTATGTGGACTTAATTTGAGTTGCTAAATCGACTGGCTGTTTTTGCGATATAGAACCTTATTCTATTGACATTTAATATTTATTCACGTCAAATTGATATAACTAATGACACAAAAAATAATTTCAAAAAATTATAGATGCGTTCACATCCGGGTAAATTGAGACAGTGTTTTTAAGCCGATAGAAGTTGAGGATGTTCAACTTGAGACTGAAATCGAGAAATATTTTCCTTTGGCAATTAGTCAGACTTGAAAATAGCGATCAATAACGTGAAGATTTTAAGTTACCCCAACCTATGGACCTACTTGGGACAAGTTTAATAGTAGTTTTTTTATAGTAATATTTGTGAATAAATGATTATTTTTATTATAAAATCAAATGTACTCGTCGGTCTTACAATGCCCTGAGAGTTCAATTCAACAATGCGTTCAGGGTGCTGTTGGGTTGGGGTTGCCCCGCCACTGTAGTGCATCAGGGATGTTTGCAGAAGCGCGGGTAGACTGCTTCTACGCGACTATGCGGAAGCGATGCGCCTCCCTGGTGCGCAGGGTGAGGGGCAGCGCCAACAGCATCCTGAGCATGATTGCAAGCAGGCTGGACTGCCCGTACGTGAATCATTGCTGCGTAACATCTGCCGGGGTGGTGCGTCGGTGATTCGCGTGCGGACGGTGGCACCATTATTATTATGAAATATGATTTTACTAACATAGGTTAAGTAAAAACTTTGTTACTAACAAAAATGAGTCCTTGTAACTTGAACTTAATAAATAATAATAATAATAATAATAATAACCTATTAACAGGCACTGGAGCACAGAATATATAATAGTACTAACTACTGACTGGAGTCCAGAATAAATATCGGAGTCATTGTGGTGATATCTATACCTTTTTTTAGTATTGTATTGCAAACTGGCTCAAGTTCCCCCGTTTGACTACTAATCTATGGAATACTAAATAATATACTAGAAAAATACGACTCGCACCAAATCAATACTCAGACGGGAATCGAACCCGCGACCTTTGGATATCCGGTCCAAAGGTCGCGGGTCCCGTCTGAGTATTGATCTGGTGCGAGTCGTATTTTTTCTAGTATATTATTTAGTATTGTATAAAAATAGCATTGTGAATGCAAAAATCTCAAATTTAAAAAATACTAATCTATGGTTTATTTTTAAGCTTTAAGTTAGCGTTAGGTAACGTTCAAATGAATAGAAAGTTGGCTTTTTGATTGTTCCATACGAATTTGGTAAGTTACCGTCAAAAACAAACGCCAACTAGTTTTGTTGATAAGTAAAAGTAAACAAATCTGTTTAATTTTTATTTTGATTTTGTTTTTCTACTAACTTACCTACATTTTTCTTTTCTTACAGTTCCTCGAACTGTGGAAGGTAATTTGAGGATTGATAACGAAGAATTTACACCTCAGATGGAAAATCCTGATAGTTCTGAGTATCAACAATTTACCTCCACTTTTAGTGAAGCACTTAAAAAAGCCATCTTCGATCGAAACACCTTAGAAAAGGGTGACAACGACATCATTGTTGAAGTCATCGAAATCAAGTAAGTAAACACCTACAGCCATTTACATGCCCCCACTAACGGGGGCACGGGGAGGCACAGGACAGTTTACTGAATGTATTGTATAATATTGTATAACAAATAAAGGAGATGCATTGTGGCGGGTGTTAGTTAACTACAGCACGAAACTGGCACCAACGGCTCAACGTGCCTTCCGAAGCACGGAGGAAGTTGAGACCAATCCTGGCGATAGATGCGTAAACGTAGTACCTAATTGCAGGCGGAATGCGCTAAGCCACTGCCATCGAGCTCTTCCACCTAGGTTTACTTATTCTTTTGACTCCAAATATCAACTCATAACATAAATCAATATCTTTTTGTTTATTACAGAGGGTTAAAAAAATCTTTTAGTAACGTTTTTGTAAGTACCTACCTTTTTAAATTATCAATATATTAACTAGTTTATTTATTTCAATTTTCAGAAAAGGATCCTTAATAGTGACATATCGAGTTCACTGGGCTCCGAAATCGAATGCTGAATCCAATGAAGACTTGTTAACAGCGAAAACGTTACAGACAAAATTAGACGATTATCTCTCTAGAAACGACAGAATGATTAGTACTTACCATGTCGCAGAAGATAAAATGACATCAAGGCCGGTTCTAGATTTGTGCAAATTCAGCAATAACGAATGTCAGTATAGTTGTGAGTTTGACGACTCGAGTCTCGATTTCACATGTGCTTGCCCTCCAGGAAAAATTTTAGATATCGCAAATCCCAAGAAGTGCACCACACTTTTCCCAAATCCTGAGCAAGCGGATTCTCATTTCGTCGAAGACACTGAAAAAAAAGTTATCGGTGTTGATGCAAACCCTACTACAATACAACCGGTTTCAGAAGAAGAAAAGCCAAACCAATTTTTCACTGTAAATAACTTGTCGAATCAAAAAACGGAAGATTCATCAAAGGAAGATGAAAGTATAGAGCGTCACAATGGTCATGCACCAGAGCCTGTTGCAGAACCGGAACCAGAGCCCGCGTCAGAGCCAGCCGCAGAGCCGAGCACTGAACCTGCCGAGCTGATTGGTTTCCAGCCACATGCTGGAGCCAGCAAGCCAAATGCTGAACCTACAGCCGAACCAGCGGCTGAACCAACTGCAGAACCATCCGCTGAACCAACGGCTGAGCCATCAGCTGAGCCAACAGCTGAACCAGCCGCTGAGCCAGCCGCCGAGCCAACCGCCGAGCCAGCCGCTGAGCCATCCGCTGAGCCATCCGCTGAGCCAACCGCTGAACCATCCGCTGAAGCTTCGGATGAACCTGCCGCTGAGCCATCTGCTAAACCATCCACAGAATCTTCAGCTGAGGCTTCTGCTGTACTTGCGGCTGAGTCATCCGCTGAACCGTCAGCTGAGCCATCTGCTGAACCATCGGCTGAACCAACGCCAGCGCCAGCCGCTGAACCGGCCCTTGAGCCATCCGCCGAACCGACCACTGAACCTGCAGCTGAACCAGAACCCAGCCCGTCGGTTGAACCTCAGCCGATCACATCTAGGCCTTTAAATGAGCCTGCGACAGATGCATCGATCGAACCCAAAGAATCTACACAATCAAATTTGGAATGGCTCATACATTCAGCGATGAATCCGGAAGATACCCCCGAACAAGAACCGTCTTCGGAACTGGAACAGACTACCCCAGGATCGGTACCAAAGCCAAATCAAGCTGTGAATGAAAATAATATGAATCTCATGTACGGACTAAAAGGCCATAAAATGGTCAAAGAATCAGATGAAAGTCAAGAAACAGAAAGAACTTTCATTGAAGTAAAACCAAACTCATATCAAAATGAATTTATAAGCCGTTACAATGCAGGCGAAAGTTCTATGGAAACGATAACAACTCTGGAACCAACTTCAAATACAAAAGACGAAACCGAAGTCACTACTGAAGGCGACTGGCTAGTTAATACTAAAAACATCGCGAACATTTATAAATCTGATGAGTTTTCGCAGTCAAGATCGTTTCCATCAAATGATAATGAAATATTTGCCGAAACTACAACCAAAGCGAGAGACGATATTTCTTTTAACATCCTTATAAACCAAAATAAAACGACTTCTAATGAAAAGAATACGATAACAAATGACGACAGTACGGAAACCTCTACAACCACAGCTGCACCGACAGTAAATAAATCAAACGAACAATCTATAATTATGACAAGCGATGATAAAGACAGAACTAAGGACGAGACAGATAAAATGTCGAAGGTTAATACTTCAAATCTAAATGAAAGCATTTTAGTTAAAACTACGGCGACCGAACCTGAAATGAGTACAGAATTTTCTTTAGATAAACTCAACAATTCTGATGAAGATAAAAACATAATGAATGCTCTCCACGACAAAACAGAAAATATAACGTCAACGGAATCTGTCACCACTGAAAACAGTTCTGGTTTTGACATTACATTTGAAGATATCAAAGAAGCAGCTTTTTACAACCGGTCATCTAAAGCTATAACGAACGAAAACACCACTGTCCAAGAATTACCAGAAATCAATACAACTACTGAATCAGAGTGGCTCGTCGAAAACATAACAGAGATACCGTATGACGAAGACATGAACAGCGTGAAAAAACCACTAACAACCGAAAGTTCCATAAGCAAGGGTGAACTATCTAACATTGGGGATTTTGAACCTGATTATTTAAGCAATATTGGCACTACAAACAGTAAACTTGGGGATACAGATGTGCCTATATACGGCCCGGCACAAGACTACGACGGAGACTTACGAGTAAAAAGAGTAGATGAAGATGAAGTAACTCATACAACACCAATAATGCTGGAAGAGTTGGTGACGAAACCAAATTCAAAAGAAACTACTACTCAGGCAATCTCTACTAACTTTACTCCACTTACTAGTGTTGAAACTACGACTATAAAAGATTACATTTACAAAACTGGAAGACAAGATGCAACCATGTCACCTTTAGATTTGCAGCCAGCCCCCGTTTGGGAACAATCTGAATCAGGTACGGACTTAAGTATTAAAGAGTTGCCAACTATGATCCCTGACGAAACAACAATAACTCCCGCAAGTAAAACCGAAATTAATAAAAATGTACAAATTGATGATAGCAAAGAAACTTTTTCTTCCCACAATTTTACGCAGATGAATAATTTAAATGTTAATGTGTACGAAGTATCTAGTCATAATGAAAACAATACCTTTTCTACTACAGGAACCAACTCCCACTCTGCAGAACACGAAGATCCCGAATCCGAAAATCCATTTTTGCCAGAAGTTGAAAACAATAAGCATCTAGTAAAGAAGTTACAGGAAGGACATGATTTAGAACCTAATAATTTAAATGAAACACAAAATGAAAACATTGAAGATCATAATATTAATATGTCAGACGCACAAGTGTCTTCAAGCAATGAAGCAGTAACAACTGTCATGGAACAAACTGAAAGTGCTACTAAGGCGGCTGAACACAAAATTGTAACTAATAATCCAATCGATGAATCACGGCGCGATATGATGATAACTACAAATGACACAGAAACAACTTTATCTATAGATGCAAAAATGAATTATACGAGCAAAATGGAGATCCCAGAACAGTCAACATCAGTCATATCTGATTTCTTATTGGATACTGATGATTTAGACACAAACCAAGAGTATACGACGACAACCGCAGCAGACGGAATGATCAAGGAGTTGAACTCTGTTTCAGACGAGTTCAGTGTGATTCCAGTAGCCAAAAGGAATTCAGAGAAAGACTCATATAAGACCTTCGAAAGTGGAAATAACCAAAATATCAATGACATCACAAGTGATTCAATAAAAAATAGTGATAGAACTCAAAAGGTTACCTTCAAGAAATTTAATTCACTAATTAATACGGCGTAGTGCTCACTTACTTTAGTTACACGCAGTAAATTTTTATTACTGTTATAGGTATTTTCCTGTGATGATATCGTTACTGTCGAACAAATAATTTGAACTAAAGTAATCGGTTTACACCAATGTAAATGCAAAAAGAAAATACAATCTATTTTTGGGCAGCCGTGTAATTAAAGGTGTGGCTACAGATGTACCACAAAACTAAATGGTAGGTATAGATGTTCTATTTTTACGAAGTTAGTAAGATTCAGATCTGGGGGTCAATTCTGCTAATGTTAACGTCAAAATCGTGGTTCAATGGTGTTTGAATGGTAATGCTTTTAGACACAGTTCTTAGAGCCAAAATCGAGACACAATGTGTTTCCGTTTTGGGTTTAAGAAACACGTTATGGGTTTAAGAAACAAGAACTGTGTCAAAAAGCATTACCATTCAAACACCATTGAACTGCGATTTCGACGTTAACATTAGCAGAATTTGACCCCTGAATGTGGATTGTAAAGATAATATCCACATTTTATATCTCTACGTACAAACTGAACATTCCAATTCCAAGCATGAAGCATGCCCAAAATATTGTATAATAATGCAAACGGACTTCATAAAATAGAGTATGTTACTAGCTACTTAATGGAAAATATTATTGTTGTGTATGATGGATGATATACCTACTTATAATATTTTATTAGACTAGTCAATCTAGGAAAGAGTCATGTCATCTCGAGGTTTAGATTTATTTATTGCTTCAATAATTATTGCAGATTGGTGCAAGTAGATAAGTACTTACACATTTCAAAAATTAAAATATTTATTTCAAAGACACAGGAAACTTTTAGAGCATATTCCTACTTTAAATTGTTACCAGAACTAAGTGTATTATAGTTATTTTATCCAAAATTATGTGACATCATGATGAATGAATGAAATAAATATATTATTTTCATGTGATGAATGAAATAAGATTCTGCCATGCTGTAATGTGATAACTCGCAGATAATGGACAACACATTCGCACTTATTGTAATTTAGAGGTATGTGCAGGAGTGAGGTCTGATTGTAATATAATAATAATTAAAGTAGTACTTGTTAACTAAGATATATTTTGTATAAATGGTTGAAACTGTAAAGAATTACGTTGTAAATAAATTTAACGTTAATACATACATGTGAGTTATTTCGAACCTACTATCTTAAATATAATGTTAATACTGTAGGTACAGTCAAGTTCAATAATATGAACGCACCTTAGACAATTCATTAACATTTAGTTAGTTATCTATATTCACGCGCCGTGGCCCGCGCCGGGATGCCGCTTAACGCAGCGGACGCCCTTATGCCCTTGTAATAAAGGCAACATATTGTCAAAAGTGCTAACATATTATTGAACTCTACTGCAACATAAGAATAACATTCACCCATTAACAACTTACTTTATAACTTCGTAACAGTCTTTACATTTGCCATAAATTCATGACTTTTAAGTACTACCTCTATTAATAACAAAAAAAAAATTACATCTAAATTTGGTGACAGCTAGACAGTTAAACAATTACATTGTAATTATTGCTCATATTTATTCTATAATCATTCTTAAGGTAGGTATCTACCTAATTCAAAAGAGCTAACTGATATCACATCTTGTTAATCAATATCACAGGCTTAAGATTAAATGCTTGTATCATTCCTTAGGACATGGTGTCAACTCGGTTATCTCCTGATCCAACATTAGCTGATCGTCCATCGCCATTTTAGCGCACAAACAACTTTCATCGATAGTTCCGTTCCCACTCACTATGCAAGTTCCTAACACAGCCTTACAACTGTTGAAAGGAACATTATCAGACACATTTCTACCACTTTTAATTCTCTCAATTGAATAAGCAAGAATTTCTGAATTAGTTCTCATATCAAATTTTTCCTTTATTTTAACTGTTCCATCGGATTTGTAATCAATAACGTCATGAATTGGATTCAATGAGTCAATATTGTTGTTATCATTGATTACATTGACGGCTTCTAATAGAGAATCACCCATGCAACCACAAGTATCACAACTATTAATTATCTTAACAGGTTTTGAACTGCTGTCATTGACATCCATTGTTGTATCAGGATTGCAATATTTATTTTTATTTGTTAAAAATTCATAAGTGTCTCGAATTGATACTGAATTTGATTGTATTTGAGCACATAAACATTTCCGCTTGCCATTTACATCTTCGCCCATTATACATTCTCCAAGACTTGACATGCAATTGCTGATTGGAATATCTTCTTTTATTTCAAGGGAATTCACTTTCAGCATCAATAATTCCTCATCTTCGCTTTGGCACAAATTATTAGATACTCCGTTATTATCATTAATATTACACTGATTATCATGCTCTAGGTATTGTTCTCGCCAATCCAGTTGACTAGAAGGCTCACTAAGCACAAACTCTGAAAAAAAAAAACAATATCATGTACTTAAGAGGGTTTATGCACTACACTAGCGCCGCAAATGGAAAAAAATCATAGTCGAAATTGTGAATTGTGTTCTTCTAGTCTAGTGTACTCCGAATAAGATTTGTGGTACTTTTTATTACTTAAACTATATTTTCTAGTCTGTCGTTTAGTTTAATGGAGTTTTATTGCTGAAAGTGGCCACTTTTAGCAATAATAGTTTATTGCTAACGACAGGTTATAAAATATTGTTTCAACGATAAAAAGTACAACAAAGCTTCTTCGGTTCGGAGTACACTAGGAGAACACAATTCACAATTTCATCATTATACTATTTTTTTTCCATTGGCGGCGCTAGTGTAGAGCAGTGGGTTACTGCGCTACACTAGCCACCTTAAGTAGAAAAAATTACTCATAAATCATTTTGACCACATAAATCCAGAAAGTCTCATGAGACTTTAAGATGTGTCCTGATAAATGTCAGGTAGAAAAAAAAGATCCCCTTCACGCTACACTGTGCCAGGTGCGAGCCGAGACTTCTCGGCCGTAGCACGATCAACTAATATCGCTCACGCTATACCGTGCGGCGGCCGAGCAGCGGCCAACAAATTGGGATCGTGCTACGGCCGAGACTCGGCTCGGACCCGGCACGGTGTAGCGCGAGTCATCCCTAATGCTTCAACAGGATATTGCTTACCTGATTCGTTAAAGTCAGTATCAACGAGAGATTTAGATTCAGCACTTGCATCTTCACTGATATCTGTAGAACAAAGGACACATAAATATTAACAGATAAAACTAAGATCAATAGGCTTGTTTCCATTAAGAATAAATATAATGGATAGGGGTTTATAATGATTAATTATATTATGGAGAAAATAACAAACAATTTTAATTATTAAAAGCGTTAAAGATTAATAATATTTAAAAAAAAAAAATCGTAAAATGCAACCTTTAGTCACGTGACAGTGAACACCAATCAGAAAGCGTTACGTCACGCCGTGCGAAACTCCAATCTTGTCTTTGACGTTTCGAGTATCACTACCGGAGGCGCGTTCCAAACCTACACTCCGAGTGCAACCTAACCACAACCGAACGCAAGTTTTAGCCACTTTTTCCGTATTTCTCCATTGTTTGGAACATATATAAATAACTGGTTTGGCGTTTTTATAGTCGTGCTATCACACTGGGGCACTATACAGTACTTATAATATGAGAAATTCATTTTTAAACGATAAAAACTAGCTATAACGTACGAAGACACGATCGCTCTTTTGTTTGTTTTGCACGGCGTGACGTCATTCAAGACGCCATGACAGTCTTGTGCGTTTTGGAACCAAATTAAAATTGGTTTTTTAAAACGCGAAATTTATAATGTAAACGCTCGATTAAAAATAAATAAACCTTTTTTTTCGATAAAATGCCTAATAAGCTAAAATATTAAGCAGTTATTGAAATTTTGTCAACTAGCCTATTCTCGGACGGGAATCGAACCCGCGATCTTTTGATATCCGGTCCAATGCTCTGACAACTGAGCTACCGAGTCACTATTACATACACATTTTTTTAGTACCTATATAATTTAGTATTGAATAAAAATAGCATTGTGAATGCAAAAATCTCAAATTTAAAAAAAGATAAAACTAAACTAACTACTTTATATTAGTTTATGATGACAAGTATTTTGAGCTGATTCCCCATGATGTCAGTAGGACCTTGTGATTTCGTGAAGTTAGTATCTTATCCCTGTCGCGTAGTAACGATGCGTAATGTTCAGTCCACACTATCGACTTTGATTTTCATATGTATTGATGCAACGCGCTAGGGATACGCTACACCGTATTATATATATTATATACCATATTCCAGTTCCATTACAAACTATTAATTGATCCTAACAAATTATATTAAAAGATCTTACCTTACTCTTAGGCTTACAGCGAAAACGTAAAAAGTACTAGAAAATTTCGCCACTCCCACTAGCGATTCGGTAGCATAATTGGTCAGTGCATTGGGCCTGAATCCCAAGGGTGCGGGTTGGAGTTCCGTCTGAGGTGCTACGGGTGAGTCGATTTTTTCTAGCATTTTTTCTATTTTTTTCCTAATATATTAATTATTTGAAGTTCTTACCAGTTTCTTTACAGGTGATTTCATCTTTTTTCATGGCACTTGTTGTGTCAGTATTTTCTATAAAAAAATTGTGAAGACATTACCATTCAAGTTAAAAGTGCAATCATGCAGTTTTAACAGTACCAAACTAATGAAACTAAACAGCTCTTCCAAAGAAATATGGATTACTTGACACATCAAAATAACTATCTAAAAAGGACGTAAACCCAGCAGAGGGAAATGTGCAGCCAGGGCTCTGTCACTCCGCGCGCGAGTATGAAGCGCTCGGCGTCCTCTGAGAGGACAAATTTCATACGTCAGAAAAGATAAGACTTATGCGATAGAAAGAGAGGCAACTACTAAGTGAATGTTTTGGAGCGAAAAGAGCGCTGTGCGACCTGAATTGCACTTTATTGTGTCGGAGCAAGAGACGCAATTTATTTAAACAATTTTGCGGAGTGCAACTTCTGTTAGTAGGTACTATTATCTATTCCGTGGTGCAGCTTGCAAAACGACGCCGGCGCTTGATATAGAAACAAACTGTAAATGGCGGCCGGCCGGTCATGCTATCTCGCTCACACACACCGTCATGCTGCATGCCATACACGTGGGTGGGTCATACTCTCGCGCTCACACATGTATGGCCGCTATTTACGGATTGTTTCTTTATCCGCGCGGGTTATACAGTTATCATAAAACTCACTATGGCTCCTGAGATGTTTCTTCAATGCGGCTTCTTGTGCAAACGTCTTGTCACAACTAGAAAATGGACAAGGCAACCAACTGTCTCGCTCATGGGTCTTCAAATGGCTTTTCATGTGGTGATACTGTATAAATCCTGTGAAATCATAACAGAATCACACATAAATAAAAAAAAATATCTGGCCACCACTATTATCTACAAGGTGTTTGGTAAAAGCCTTATGAAGCCGAATATGGTAGATAGGGACCATCAAACTGAACAACTTTTACTATGGGACCAACTCGGAAATCGCGAAAAAAAATCAGCTGTTTCATACAAAAATTAATAAAGAAAATATCAAAATGTATGAAACTGCTGATTTTTTTTCACGATTTCAGAGTTGGTCCCATAGTAAAAGTTGTTCAGTTTGATGGTCCCTATCTACCATATTCGGCTTTATAAGGCTTTTACCAAACACCTTGTATATAATGTAAAACTAAATTAAGTGCCAATACTTCGGCGGCGGAACGTCAGCCTTTCTATTGTCTAATTTCAAAATCTATTGCAATCGATTTCAGGATGTAACACATTGAAGCTTCTTTATAGCACAAATAAAAACTTACCAAAGAAATGCAGCAATGTGTCACATCCATCTGTCAAACGAAAGCGATTGCGATAGATTTTAAAATATTTAGACAATGTAGGTCAAGTTAGAACACAATGGTGAAGTAAATATGATTTATTTTATGTTTTTATTACCACAGGTAGATTCGTTTGGCATTTAACCTAAACAACCCAAAACGCAAAATTTAGTTATTTTATCGTCATGGCAGTACGTCAGCTCTCCTTCACCCCATAGTGGGGCACAAGTTACTTACCTTTATCACAAATACTGCAAAAATATTGTTTGGTGTTTGTGTGGGTCAGTTCATGGTGCTTCAAATGATGATGAAAATTAAATGTTTTAGTGCAGCCTTCAAAACTGCAACGATACTTCCTTTCTGATTCTGGCTTGTGAATTTTCATATGAGAATGCAGAGCTAAGTCACTGTTGAATATTCCATTACATTTGATGCAGGTATATGTGCCTGAAATAAGAATAAACTTTGGATAAATAATCTTACACAACAATGTAACAGTAATATATACTTAAAATAAATACACAAAATGTAAATGACATTACAGAATAAAGATTCCATACAGTAGGCCGACGGAGACGTCTAGATAGGGCAATAGTGCGGGGCGAGAGGGAGGGAGAGGCGAGGCGGACGAGCCCGAGCTGCATACTTTGCCGTTCTTAGTAGCTCGGGAAACGCCAGCTAGCTAGACGAACGGCGGCTTTGCGCCAACTACAAAGGCGTCGGCCTACTGAAAGGAAATAATCTTTATTCTGTGGCATTGACTTATACAAGGTGATACAAGTCAACCGACAATGCCGAATATGGAAGATAGGGACCATCAAACTGAACACCTTTTACTATGGGACCAACTCTGAAATCACGAAAAAAAGATCAGATGTTTCATAGGTACAATTGACAAAAATATCAAAATGTATGAAAAAGCTGTTTTTTTTCGCAATTTCAGAGTTGGTCCTACAGTAAAAGTTGATCAATTTAATGGTCCTCATCTACCAACTTTAGCATTGTGAGTTATAAATAAATAAATAAATCATTTATTCTCAAATTCATTTCGTTCACATCAACAATGGACAATATTTGAAGTTGTTTTGTAACAATGACGTACCTTTATGAGCATATTTAAAATGTCGCTTTAGTAGAGAATCATCTCGAAATTTGCGTTTGCAGTGAGGACAGCATACACTTCCTGTTCTTTCATGTTGTTTTTCATGTCTACGCAGGGCCGACCTGTAAATTACAAAACTATTAATGCCTGTAGGTTATAAATAACGCATAAACAATTTGTTGTCTTTTTGTCTATTTGCCTTGGCAATACAATAGCATTTTAGTGGCATTGGTAATACAAAGCATAACTATGTATTTGAGAATAAATCCATCTAAAGGCAGAATGCAAATTTTTTATTTAAACAATATTTTTTTTTATTATATAGATCTTCCAGGATACTTAAGTTTACTGGTGGATATAGATCTTCCAGTAAACTGGAAAGCAAGATAGCAAAATTATAATAATAACTGATCAGTCACAAATAGAATGGAGTCGCAAGAGCTATACGCTCAAGGGTGGAAGTGAAACATGAGTAAGTCGCGAGTTGGCACACTGTTCCATGTACAGTGAGAAGAAAGATGTGCACACCTCTCTTCCTAAACTCTGCAGGCGAGAACACCGACATTGCATTCTTGCCATTGCGGCAATTGCAACTAAAAAGGCTTGATCCTTTTTAGTCACCTGGCAATTTTTCAGTCTGGAGACTATGATAAGGCAGGTATCCGGTAGTCTTTTTTATAGCCCAAATTCTAGTCCATCTAACCAACTAAATCCCGACGCAATAGCCCGCTAGTCCTTAACCAGTAGACTCCATAGTTTTTGTGCAATTGCTGGAGTACTTTTGGCCCATGAATTTGAAAGAGTACAATAAAGGTCTATCCCCACATATCCAGGCCGTGCCGTGTCTAGGGCCCCAGCAATGTTGGGCGTCTCTATGTTTTATATGAAGGACCAACGTATTTTTAACAAAGCAAAAAAAAGGAAAATTATATCTCGACAAACGTTTAAAAAGCATATAAAATCAGCACTACTCCATATGCAAAAGTTGGGAATAAGCACGAGTGATCGCTTGATAACGGTTTCTCCTCCTGCTACATCCTTTCAATGAATAAATAAGTCGGATATATAATAATTATATTCTAAGATAAATAATAATTATAATAGTAATTACTTATATAATAACAATCATAATAGTAAATACAGTGTTTATAATGATGATAATAACAATAAAAACTAATAATGGTAATTTTGGAATGTTCTAAACGAAATCTAATTTATTTTTATTATTTTTATTTTATTAATTTTATATATTTTTTTTATTTTATCTAATTTCTAATAACTGCATACACGTCTGTGTCGTCACCGGCGACCACGCGCTTACGTCTGGACAAAACTGAAAATCAGTGCTTTGCTTTAATTAAAGCAAAGATATCACTGAGTTTTTGCCTTTTTCTGTCGATGCGGCACACAGTCTAGTTTTTTTTTCTTCTTTATAAGTTATGTAGTCAATTATCATCTGTGTACGTATGTGATGGAAATAAACGATTTATCTATCTATCTATCTATCTATTACTAGCGACCACCTGCGACTTCGTTTGCATGAAAAAAAAAAATTTGCTGTCCCTCGGGAACAATACTTTTTTTCGGGATGAAAGGTACCCTATGTCTGGTTCTACTTTCCATTATCAGACCACGATTTCGGGGGTGGGAGAGGGGGAGAAGGGGGTGGAGGGGGCAACCCCTCCCTAAAGTTTGAAAGTTAGGAGATGGATACTTTTTTTTTAAATGGTTAAATAAACAAAAAATATGGAAATTAAGCAGGGGAGGATAAAAAAGGTGGGGAGAGGGGAGGGGACGTACGTACAAAATTTCGCACGTAAAAAAAGTCGTTTCTGGCGCTTCGCCAGCCGCTGCCGCGGCACGCTCGCTTCGCTCGCTCGGCTCGCGCGCTTTTTCTCGCGTATTATTTGGTTCCTAAACATTTCGTATGCGTGTTCCAAATCATGAGTTCTTTACATAAAAAAAATATGAATTCGAAACTCGTGGTCTGATAATGGAAAGGTGAGCCAGCAAAACAAACAAACAAACGGACTTTCGCATTTATAATATGTAAGGATACTGATAAATTACTTACATGAAACTAAATTTCTTATTACAAACTTTACAGGCAAACTGTGGAGAATGGCTCTGCTCATGTCTTTTTCTTTCGCTTTCATACCTGAACTCTTTGCCACAGTGGTCACACTTTAGCTCACTTTTTAATTCCAATTGTTGTATCAAAGCAGACTTAATTTTCTTTCTCATTTTCATCCTTTTGACAAACTCTTTATCAGCTTATCAGCACCTAGATAGGAGTCACTGCTCAATGAGTACAGTATAGGAAACCACTGTTATGATTATGATAATACGATTAGATTATTAGTAGGTATAGTATTAGTATTAAACCAAAGATATTGGAGTAAACTCTAATGAACTAAATAACTACTACATACATAAAATGGTCCAGTTATTATTTACTACATGAAGAGATGAAAGTACCTACAATCAAATTGTTACAATAAAACGTAGTAATTACTTGCTCAGTAACCCCTAAGTGTAATCACAAATTAAATTACAAATATTTACAAAATTCAACTCAACCAACAACCCCAAACCAAAGCCCCAAACATCAATTTTTTAATCTTTCCTTTGTCTGTCAGTGTCAATGTCAAGTTTTTTTTTGTTCCGTAGAACGGCTAAAGGTCATCATAGACCATGCTGCCTCGTCATCATCATTAAATGAATGCCAAGGGGCCTTACTATGAGCTCTTAAAGCAGGGCTTATATTGAAATGTCTTACTTTTTCGTACTATGACCTCAACGGTTAGTATGAAAGCAGGCCTTAAGCAGTCCTGTTTATGGCCTGCTTTTGAACTGAACGGTTTCTCATTTGCTGATGGTAAGCCCCCTGGGGCCTTACTATGAGCTCTTATAGCAGGACTTATAATATATTGAACGGCCTTACTTTTTCGTACCATGATCTCAACGGTTAGTATGAAAGCAGGCCTTAAGCAGTCTTTTTTACGGCCTGCTTTTGAACTGAATGGTTTCTTATTTGCTGATGGTAAGCCCCCTGGGGCCTTACTATGAGCTCTTATAGCAGGGCTTATATTGAACTGCCAATACTTTTTCGTACTATGACCTCAACGGTTAGTATGAAAGCAGGCCTTAAGCAGCCCTGTTTAAGGCATGCTTATGAACTGAACGGTTTCTTATTTGCTGATGGTAAGCCCCCAGGGGCCTTACTATGAGCTCTTATAGCAGGGCTTATATTGAACTGCTTTACTTTTTCGTACTATGACCTCAACGGTTAGTATGAAAGCAGGCCATAAGCAGTCCTGTTTAAGGCCTGCTTTTGAACTGAACGGTTTCTTATTTGCTGATGGTAAGCCCCCTGATACTATACTTGATTGTATTCACAAATTAAATCAAAATAATGTTACGGTTATCCTACAATGGATACCTTCCCACATTGGTCTTTTGGGCAATGACATAGTAGATAAACTTGCCAGGGAGGCAGTGGTGGATGGGGATGATCTAAATTGTCAGCCATACTTTACCAACCTAATATTCACTGTTAAAGAACATTGCCGTGAATTGTGGTCAGAATATTTCAGCGAAAGATCTTTGTCAAAAGGCATCTGGTATAGGACTATCCAACCCCATTTACCTCGGCACCCATGGTTCGAACAGGATAATGTGGGAAGGCACATTGTTATAACGGGTCTCAGGTTGCGTTCTGGACACATTCCACTGAACAAATTTGGCCACCTAATGCGAAAAGTCAATTCTGCAAAGTGTACTGAATGCGATATAGTCGAGGATGTCCACCATATTCTTGTGGAGTGTGTCCGGAACGAAGCCGTAAGACGAGACCTGAAGGTGAGATTTAATATAAATCCGATAGAAGTTGGCTGGTGCAATAGCATTTTATCCTCTCCCCTTTCGGAAGAGGCTAAAATGCTATGCGCCATGGTGAATGTAGGCCAACGTAATAGAATTACAAATTAATTAAGTTTTTGTTACCCAAATGATTATTCTACAGGGGTGACATGTTCAGTGTTTGAACAAACCCCTTTAAATAAATAAAGAGAAAAAAAAAAAAAAAAGCCCCCTGATGTGTTGTTCGGAAAATTTGGGATTGCCGTATTGAAAATCAAGGATTGCCGTGTAAAAAGCCAAAAATTACTAAATCTATCTTTTCCGTGGTGCTTGTCAAGCATCGCTCCTAGACGATCAAAATGTGATTGACGAGCAATGCAATGTAAATGAATGACAAGCAATTTTAATCGTTTAGGGGGTTCCATTAGACCCTATTTACAGTCGCCAAAAAAGAAGTGATTGGAATGCATCCAACTTGACTGACAGTGACAGAAAGAAAACTTGTTTTTGTTTGTTCACATCACAAATTAGTCTGTGTAATAAATTTAATGTATGTTTTTGATTGCTTACCTATTATAATTTGTAAATATTTTTTTATTAAAGCATAAGTTTCCAGACATGTGACAAGTTGTTACCTAAATTCAAGAAATACTATGTTATAAGATATGTCTCATTCAGACTTAATTTTATTTTTGAGGTTATCATGTTTACAAACAAATAATTTGCAATAGATTTGAACATTGAAGTATAGTTTTCATATATGTCTGCAGTACCTTTAAATGCCGGAGAAATTGCGTTCGTATGGTTTTTCAGTGAACTTCGTATGCACATCATACTGGACGAACGCGAGCGAACCGGTATGTGATGAAAAGATATGTCGGCAGTATAATCTTTGCTCAGTTTGCCGTCTATTGGACCCTGAAATTATAGTGCATACGTGGTTAAAAGTAACAATGGTATTGTGCCTTTATGGCACTTTGCGCGAGATTCGTCCTTCTGAGCCTTTTATCACAGATTTTATTATTGGAAATTGGAGAAATGTTACAGAAGAACAGTTGAAACGCAACGTTTATCCCATAGCAACTTACTCTTATTTATCACTGCTGGTTGTGGTATTTTTAGTAACAGACTTATTAAAATTTAAACCCATAATCATATTATCAGGTAATTAAAAAAACATTACTACTATAACAAGCCTCAGCACGTAACTTTAGCGGTGAGAGAAACTGAAGGGGATTACTGCGCATGTTTGCAGTAGCCCCACGTCTCCCGCGCAATGAGACCTTTTTTACTTCTACGCATAAAATGTCAACGCTAAAGATATATATGCTGAGGCTTGTACTGTAATAGACATAGAATAGATACAGAATGAGGATCCATATCCGTAACAATGTTAGTTGAGAATGTAGTGCAAAAATTATTGTTCTATGAGAAAAATTTACAAAATTACGATCAAAATATCAAATTACTAGCAATGTGCACCGATCAAACAAACCAACCGACCAAAAGAAACTGTCATAATCTGAGTTTTTAATTTAAGACAAAATATAATATACAGTGTCGGTCACATAATTAAAGACACCAGGGGAGGGATTACATAACTTTGTTGCAATCAACTCTGACAGAAATCGCAGTTACATCGCTGCTTTAGTAAGACCCAATGTGACAACTATCTTAACTAAAGCAGCAATGCAACTGTGCTTTCAATCTATTTCAATCAAGAATTGTTAGCAACAGACTTACGTAATTCGCTAGCAGTTGATTTTCGTACAAATGGGGTAACTTTGAAGCCTTGGTTCTCCTCGCAAGGATTGACCTAGCTTTGATCTGATGATGGCCTATATTCTCAATGAGTGACACTGAATCATGGTTGAGAAAAAAAAATATATCTTATTCTCACTTATTCTCAAATATTTTATTTAGTTAACAGTTCCATTGAATGTTTGATAAATAATTAAAATTGCATTATTGAAAAATACTGACGTACTTATATGTAATAATTTGAACTTGTATCAAAAACAAAATTGGTTTTCAGGGTTTAGTGGAATAGCAGTATTTGGTTTACTTCAATGGTCAAATACGTTACAATGGCTACAAGTGGCACAATTCCTTTATGGATTGTATTGGGCCACAGAAGTGGCATACCTAACATATATATATGCACAGGTAAAATAAAGGCTTATGTTTAAATGATAACCATACTAACGTAACCTAACCCGGAATTCAGCACATCATCAGGATCATTTTTGTTTTTTAAGGGCTGATTTTTCAATGCCTAGATAGAGCTTTATCCGTTTGATAGCGTATTATACTGCCAAATTGAAAATGCTTGTCATTCATTTGTCTGTCATATTTTTTAATGACTTTTATTAGATTTGGTTAATAGATACATACATATAATCACGCCTGTTTCCCATGGGGGTAGGCAGAGACTATGGATCGCCACCTACCTGCTACGATCCTTGCACACTTCTTTCGCTTCATTAGCATCCATTAAATATTTAAACTTAAACTGACTAATATCTGTTATCTGATTGAAATACCAGCCCTAAGCAAAGGACAAACCAACGCCTTCAGCTTGCGTGCGCGGTGGCGACAGGTACCAGGTACTGCAGTAGCGTTTTGTAGTAACATGGTCAAACCGGTGCGTCGGACGCCGGCCGCTCGAAATGAGTGCTTTCGCACGCGTGATCATTAGGCGGTGGCGTCCAGCAGATGCTGTCGACACGATTTGAACGCTGCACGCAAGAAATTTGAAGGTAGTCAACGATGTCACTGAAGTGCAAAAATATAGGATACTAAGCGACCCGCCCTCGCCGAACTTTTGGAAATAAAATATTTTCAGACGCCTGTTGGTAAGGGACATGCAGATTTGATGGGTTTCAACGTTTTAAAATCTTCGTAAATGTAATGTTTAGTGAATTATTAATAAAAATACAACTTAGATATCAATATGCTTATTTCACCTAAATGAATTTATTCTGCTAGAAGTCATTCATCTCAAAAATATAAGTAAAGAAATCCGAGGGACAGGGCAAATACCGGGGGTACACTTTTTTGAAATTGCTCATCTTCGATTTCATCTTCCATTGGGCGGTTTTCCACTTACCGACACGGCGACGGGACGGCGACGGCACGGCGACGGCGACGGCGCGGACTACGCTCAGTACAGACACGCACGCCAATTTTACAAGACTTAAAAATGTCCTCGTCTAGTCGTCGTACTATTTATTTGCTCTACCTTTTACATTTAAGGAGAAAATATCTACAACGTAGAAAAGTAAATTTTTGGGTCGATCCACTTATTAAAGTTAGGTATTTAAAGGGTTCTTACTATACTTTATTTGATAAACTAAAAATGAACAATAAGCAATTCTTTAACTATTTTCGAATGACTCAAGAAACATTTAATTATCTGTTGGAGAATTTATGTGAAACAATCCAAAAGAAGGATACTAAATTTTTTCAAAAACAGTTTTCGACTGAACGCACCGATCGAAAAACAGTTTATCCACTAACGCCATCTGTGCAATCAGTTGAATTTGAATATTACGTATGCCGTACCGTAGAGTTTGCCAAAACTGTGTTGGTATGGCTTATGCAGCGAATAGAATAGATGGCGCTAGCACAATAAAAAAAAAAAGATATCGAAAAAACTGTAAATCTACAGTTGAAACTATATAGGTACTAATAATTATTACCAATTTTTATTATATTTGGAATTTATCAATTAACCTAACTATTACAATAATGTACCTACGTACAAATGACTTTTATGTTGTGGTATAAATAATAAGAATATCTTGTAATATGCTGTAAGTATAAAAAAATTAAATATGGTAATTTGTAATTTATATCACATAAAAAAACAATATCAAACTTATGTTTGTAGTTCATTTCATACAAAATAAGTGCATACGACCTCAAATGTAAGCTTGTCAACAATAAGGTTGCGTTCGCGACTGTACAGGCTGAACCCTGCCCCGCGCGCGCACACACGCACGCACACGGCTACGTACGTATACAAAACACACACAGATTTGCCGGCCGGCGGCGGCATCGGTGGGGGTCAATGGGCCGTGCCGTCGCCGTCCCGTCGCCGTGCCGGTAAGTGGAAAAGCGTGCCATATAAACTCATACATTTATGCTGCCACGGCAGCCGTCGCCGGGCCGTCGCCGTCGCCGTCCCGTCGCCGGGCCGTCGCCGTCGCCGTCCCGTCGCCGTGCCGGTAAGTGGAAAACCGCCCATTTTTGTACATTGATAATGGTGACGGCTGCCGTGGCAGCATAAATGTATGAGTTTATATGGCACGCTTTTCCACTTACCGGCACGGCGACGGGACGGCGACGGCACGGCCCATTGACCCCCACCGATGCCGCCGCCGGCCGGCAAATCTGTGTGTGTTTTGTATACGTACGTACGGGTTCAGCCTGTACAGTCGCGAACGCAACCTTATTGTTGACAAGCTTACATTTGAGGTCCTATGCACTTATTTTGTATGAAATGAACTACAAACATAAGTTTGATATTGTTTTTTTATGTGATATAAATTACAAATTACCATATTTTTTTTTTATACTTACAGCATATTACAAGATATTCTTATTATTTATACCACAACATAAAAGTCATTTGTACGTAGGTACATTATTGTAATAACTAGGTTAATTGATAAATTCCAAATATAATAAAAATTGGTAATAATTATTAGTACCTATATAGTTTCAACTGTAGATTTACAGTTTTTTCGATATCTTTTTTTCTTTATTGTGCTAGCGCCATCTATTCTATTCGCTGCATAAGCCATACCAACACAGTTTTGGCAAACTCTACGGTACGGCATACGTAATATTCAAATTCAACTGATTGCACAGATGGCGTTAGTGGATAAACTGTTTTTCGATCGGTGCGTTCAGTCGAAAACTGTTTTTGAAAAAATTTAGTATCCTTCTTTTGGATTGTTTCACATAAATTCTCCAACAGATAATTAAATGTTTCTTGAGTCATTCGAAAATAGTTAAAGAATTGCTTATTGTTCATTTTTAGTTTATCAAATAAAGTATAGTAAGAACCCTTTAAATACCTAACTTTAATAAGTGGATCGACCCAAAAATTTACTTTTCTACGTTGTAGATATTTTCTCCTTAAATGTAAAAGGTAGAGCAAATAAATAGTACGACGACTAGACGAGGACATTTTTAAGTCTTGTAAAATTGGCGTGCGTGTCTGTACTGAGCGTAGTCCGCGCCGTCGCCGTCGCCGTGCCGTCGCCGTCTAGTGGAAAAACGGAGCGCCGGCCCGTCGCCGGGCCGTCGCCGTCGCCGGGTCGTCGCCGTCGCCGTGCCGGTAAGTGGAAAACCGCCCATTAAAAAAGATTATTATGATTATGTTCGGAAGGCGGACGCAGACTGAACTGAACGCGTAGATCGCGTGTTTGGTGTGAACGGGCTTTGCGCGCGAGAAGTTTGCCTCCGAGCACGCCACGCACCGCGAAGGCAGGCTAAACGCGTTGGTTTGCTCGCACCTTTAGACTTTACCTGGAAAATCAATAGGTACTTACCTAGTAAAATGGCTATGAAGTTATTGAAGGTCAAAATAAAATAATAACAAAATCTTTTGTTAACTATTAAATTTTTGTCCAAAAAAACATTATCAAAATTGTAAGTATATTTTCGTAACAAGCAATGGCTTCAAATCGTCATCACTCAATGTAACTCATGCGCACGCACACAAACGCTGTGTAGCACGCACTCGCAGGCGCGGCGCAATGTATTGCGTTGCGTTGCGTGGTACTGTTTGCAATGCTTTTTTAACACCAAAAATGAAAATCGTTTTCCAGCAATAAATTTTAAACAGAAATATGACTCCTGATGTTGGGCTGCATTGCATACGTAGCTGGGCTTCGTTAAGGGGTCTTTTTACACTATGCTAGACTAGAACTACCATTTATTTTAATTTCAAATAAAATCAGAGAGTATACCAATTACCTAACCTACCTAATGAATCTAATGATAGTGCCTGTTTACGGAGGAGGTGGGTGGGGCTTGCAGCGGCCCGCGTCATCGCACGCGTAAACCCAAACATTGGCCAGCGTCGTAGCTAAGAGCTGGCAAGGGGGGCAGCTGTCAGGGGCGCAACCCTCAGGGGGCGCACTTTGCTGACCCATAGCTAGAAAAAAGTCTATAAGTCTTGGGGCGCAAAATTCAAATCTTGCCAGGGCGCTCATGTTCCTAGAAAATAAGCCTTGTTGGGGCGCAAAATTCAAATCAAGCCAGATGCTTTTATGATCCTAGCTCCGACGCTGCATATATTATGGCAATATACGATTTTGAAACATCTGTTGTTTAATGTAAGCTGGATGTTACCAAACCAGCAATATATCCTGTTTAATTAGTATCCTTCTAATCAGGTAGACTCTTCAATGTACCCCGTCGTGTCGTCGTACGTGCACTTGGCCCTGATCGCGGGCAAGTTCGTGTCCGGCATGACCGGGCAGGTGCTCCTCTTGTTCCAAATCATCACCTACTCGCAACTGAACTATGTCACATTAGCAGGTACAATGTTTTTCACACACTGTAGCCAAGGGCGTCGCCAGTCGCCAGCCCGTGGTCCGGGGGGGGGTAGCAAGTTAATATTAAGAAGGAAGAGAAAAACACTCAAGAGCGCACCTAGTAGGACTTTGGTTTCTTTGCAGTTGGCTACATTTTTTAACCTCTAAAGCCTGGAGGGGGGGGGGGGGCAGCTGCCCCTCCCTGCCCACCTTAGCGACGCCTTTGACTGTAGCTATAACAAATTGTAAACTTTCTCTATAATGTTTAAAAATTACCAAAAACAATAAAACCACATTTCATGTTACAAACTTATGACTGATTTAACCAATGAAATTGACAAACTAACGACATGTAATTTACAATTTAGCCCGGCCCATGGACGAAATATCTATGTTAGTGACGGCGCCGGCGCGGCATACTAGCGATTTTAGCCTTAGGAGTGGTAAAGAGGAAATGTCTATAATTTTTACTTACTTTAAATTTTTTGACTCTTGCCTAGGTGCAATTTATAATACTGTCAGCTGAGACTACCTGCTCTGCTTCTGCCTTACTGCTTTCATGGTACTTTTCTTCCAGCTCAGGTCCTGGCCACTATCTGGGCATTTTGGCTGCCATCCGTTAAGTATAGCGTATACTTCCATCAACGAGGGGATCCAACAAAAAAGGTGCGATTATCTAAATAATATATCAAAATAATAAGACAAAGAAACCCCCAGTATTATTTTTACCAAATATTAGTTTTTCTTGATGTTTCTGATGAAGAAAATGCACCCTCTAACTAAACGATCAAAACTGCTTATCAATCATTTACATTGCATCGGCTTGTCAATCACATTTAACATTATAACATTGGCGCGGCCATTTTGACGTTAATCAGAATAGACAGATTACCGTGGCCTATCGAAAGAAGGCCACGCACGTCCACTTACGCCCCCAAATGGTAGTGGTAATAATGCTATGTAAATGATTGACAAGAAATGCTTGATCGTCTAGACTCTAGGGCGACCGTGTCAAACATGCGGCCCTTTACATGTTTGACTGCGGCCCTGTCCAATTTTAGAAACGTCCTCGATACGGCCCGCAAGCGTGTCTCAATATTTCATCAGTTCAAAAAAATTCAAAATTCAAAAATAATTTATTCAGTCTAGGCTGTTACAAGCACTTGTGAATGTCATAGAAGCTACGCCATCGGTTCGCAAACCCTGAGCGGGAGACCTTGTAACGAGAAGAACCGGCAAGAAACTCGTCAAGGGCTGCTTTTTTTCTCCCTGTATATTTCATACAGAGTCATCAACATTGAAAAATGAGCTCCACATTTAAAGTGAGGTCATTTCCATCACAATAATTAACAAAAGTTTGCACACAATGGGTAGGTAGGTTGAAATTAAATACCTACTACATATCGGATAGGTAATTGTGAGAGTAAATAACTTTCAACTAAGTAGTTGAGAAATCAATAATCACTCTGTCTGCTATTTGAAAGTGCACCTAAGTAGGCAAAATTTACCAAAAAACACTTGATACAATACAAGACATAAAAATAAAAATAGAAAACGCAATTTTTACAATTCAAAAGTAACACTAGGTACCTAACCTAGGCAATGAGTTTTTTTTAAATTGGGTTTTGCTGCCCACTGATTCTACGGTCAATATACCTTTGGGTTTGGCCCACCAATTATTTTGAGTTTGAATGGTTGATCTAACAGCACCCCATACTTTTTTTAGGGAGATCGACCTAGCAAAAATTTATAACTAAGAGATCGACATTTTGTATTTTTGTGATTATTATCGAATCGCAGCGTCATCAAACCGGTCCCGACGGAAGACCAGCGCTGGTCGCAGCGCAGACCATGCATTATGCTGAGTTGGGACCGTTTTGAGACAAATAGTCGTTTAAGTTTTTGTTTTGCTTTGTTGTATGTAATAATGTCTGTCTCAAATAAATAATAATGTCTTTTCTTTCTTTCTTTCTTATGCTTGACGATCGTCCTTAAAACCTCTCGCGATCGACCGTATGGGTATCTCGGTGTAGAACCTGACGACTGGACTATATGGCATTAAAACGTTTTCTTGTAGCAAACATGCCGGAGTAAGGCAGTTGAGGCGGCAAAGCTGATGGGGCAACACATCCGAATGGCTTACAGGCAGCCGAGACTGCTCGCCTGGTCGGCGCTGTACGCGGCGCAGTTGGCGCTGTACATGCCGGCGCAGACCTACATCCACCTGCTGTGGAGGCATATATCCAACAAACCTGTGAGTGCCATAACCGCCGGGCTTCGATCAAGAATGCACTAGATATCCGGTCAGAGTCTCAAAAATGGCACCTCAAATAGCGTCCTTCTTACAAAAATTTGCCGCTTATTTTTCACAAAGTAAATGATAAAAGATGTGTTTTTGTACAAATAAGCGATATAAAATGTGAGTTTGTACAAAATAAGAGGTGATTATGTACAAAATAAGCACCTAGTTTGTAAGTAGGACGCTATTTTAGGTGCCATTTTTGCGTACTGTTATAGTTTGTAAAGCGTAATCTAGGATATTCTTGATCGAAGCCGCCGGGCCAAGCTAAGCGATGAACGACTTCTGCCCCCTAATTTTGTAACTTTGTTGCAATCGATTCTGAGTTTCTGACAGATATCGCAGTTACATTGCTGCTTTAGTAAGAACGCAATGTGACAACTATCTTACTTAAAGCAGCAATGTAACTGCAGTTGCGGTTTCAATCGATTTCAATCAAGAATTGTTAGCAACAGAGTTACGTAATCAGCCAACTGTTCTGTATTCATTACGTGTTCAACACTCCTAATTATACCAAGAAAGCCAACCCCAAGAAAAATAGAACGGCCGGCGGCGGGCTCCCGGACGCATATTCGTAAATACCCGACGCGTTAATATCCACCCGAAGTTGCTTCGTAAATAGCAGACGTGTCGGAATAAATACCTGACGCGTTAGCCACCAGAAATTGCTTCGTAAATAGCAGACGTGTCGGGATAATGCGTCTGCTATTTACAAGAGTCAGAATCGCTTTATAAACAGCAAACGTACCGCGTCAGTTACTATAATAAAAGAAAATATTTCTGTTGTCTGTTAAAAAAAAAATAACCTCGAAATTTAAGGCTCACGTTTTTCGCTGGCCTTAAATTTCTAACCTATACGCAAGACATACAGGAATAAAGCAGTTCCATTCAATCGATCGTCGACACGTCAGGTCAAATACGAGCGCCCGAGCGGCTGCCGAAACTTTCCGAGTGGATAACGCGTCGGGTATTTACAAATATGCCGCCCGGACGCGATATTAGAAATGCCTGTGGTGCAGACACTACCTGCTCTGTACCGCTCTGAGTTTTTCTAATTAAATAATTTCGAAAAAGCCTGTGTGTTTCAGAGCATCGCTTGCTCTATATGGTCACAGAATAACTAATAGTACAAGTACAGAAGCAGCAATCGGCAAAGTCATTTAAATAAGTAGCGACTTTTGCTCCGACACAATAAAGTGCAATTCAGGTCGCGCAGTTCCCTTAGTATTTGCCTCTCTTTCTATCGCGTGCTGTTACCTTTTCTGACGACGAAACGTTAGGGTTGTCTTCTTTCAAATGAACTGCTGTGAAAAACGACAATAGTTTATTGGTTGTTTGATTTTGACATCCGTACACGGCACAGTAATGTCGATTCGACAAGGAGCTGCAAAACGTAGCGTCAATGAAGACATATAAAGTTTTGTCGCATAGTTAGAAGAATCCACACATTTTGAAAGGTAGAAAAAAATATAATTGTATTTGACATAATATTATCCTGAATTAGATACTTAGCTATAAAAAATTTCAAGTAAAAGCTTAGTTAGTGAAAAAAAATGATTTTTCTAAAAAGATTTTTCGTCGCGTAATACTCGATATTTTCAGCGGCAACTAGCATATTTTTCTCAAATTATAAATCGAACATAAGACGCATTAAAGAGTTATATAAAAAAAAGAATGTTAATGTTATAGATCACTATTAAAATCAAAATAAACAGGTTTTTAGCGCCTGAAAAATGTAAAGAGCAATGCACTTAGAAAAATATTTGCTAGTTTTCGGCAAACACAGAGATCTGGCGCGGGCGGGCGGGGTGACCGCCCGGGGCCGGGGGCATGCATCGGGTGGTATTGAGAATGGGGCTGTACTTTTCATTTCATATTTCATATCGTAGCGTGGTCGGTCTCGTCTTTCCAAACTTTGTTTGTTTTAAGTAAATAAATAATTTTATTTAGTGCCAAGTAATAGTTTTAGGTGTTTGTTTTGTAGTTTTAGGTTTTAGTAATAAATAAAATAGATTTAGTGTAGTTTTACGTCTTGTGACTGTGACTTGTTTTTATAGGTACCTAGTTTTGTACGAACTTGACTGTATTATTATTATTTATTATTATTATTTATTCATGTATTGTGTGTGTGTAAAATGGGAAACAAAAGGAACAAAGAATGGGGTTGGTAAACTTTTTCGAAAAGAATTGTTTTATATATTTTTTTGATAGCACAAGTTTGAAGAATAAAGAAAATAATATTATGATTTTTTTATTTTACCTTGTTAAATAAATATATTTTTTTATATTATTATCGCGATAAAATATCAAACATACGGCTAAACACGAAATTCCTTTGCATTTACTGATTTAAAAATCTGATTGACAGATTTGACAGACAGTGACAAAGAGTAATCATACCTTTGTTTTTTTTGTTTTGAGCAACAACATAGAAAGTCTTTGGAGCAAAGGCATAACCTACGCATACAGCCGTAATAGTGATTTATTGTACTATGCTGTAAATGAAAAATTTAAATTTTTATTTAAATTAAAATGAAGCATTATATAATTCCGCAATTTATTATTCCTGACTCCAAAGCCAAAGGCTACCAGAAAATTCACAACAGTTTTGGAAAAGTTTACCAACCCCATTGCGACGGATGTGTCGTAGAATTAGAAAACAAAAAAAAATCACAAATCCAAGTAGGGTGAATATGCCTATTACCAGCCCCCCCTAAGATTTTTCAACTTTGAATCTCTGTTGCTGCCACAATTACAGTCTTAAAATTATTGTTGATACAGTTTTAGGTAGCTTGATTGATCTTTATTACGAATATAGTACTTAGTTTTACGTAGTTTTGTGGGGGAAAAAAGAGAATCGTTTAAATGCACGACGGGCGAAAAACCCTAATTCCAGCCGTCTTTGCCCTAATATCAGCCGCTTTGTTCCCTAATTCCAGCCGGGTACAGGATGTTCCAAAATAAAACAACCATGTTTGTATGAGATTAAAGAATATTCGTTTGGTAACTCTAATCATGATAATAAAATACTAGAGGCTTTAAAATTATGGTTCCCATAACAAGTCATTGAAACTTATACCTCTCCTGTAGATATTAATCAACTTAGAATATATAAATATATTAAATATTGCGTAATAAAAAATAACTTATACAATAATCAACAAGTACGAGATCGTTTTAATTATTTGAAACCTTTAAAAGCGTTTTCCAAGAAGTGAATATCGATATACAATTTTTAAATTGAATTTCTTTTCTGTTTCTATGATTGATTATTATGATGATAATAAGTATGATTTTGATTATTATGTTTTATTTTACATCTATATATATAAAATTCAAAGTCCTGACTGACTGACTGAGTGAGATATCAACGCACAGCCCAAACCGCTGAACCTAGAGACTTGAAATTTTGCACATAGGTTCCTTTTGCGGTCTAGGGGTGCACTAAGAAAGGATTTTTCAAAACTCACCCCCCAAGCGGGTGAAACGGGGGTCAAAAGTTTGTATGAAAGTCCCTCAGTTTTGAAGCTAGGATCTTCAAATTTTGTGTTTAGGCTGAACATTGAAAATTAATAAATTTATTTTATTTATTTAAATGCCGTCAATTTTAATTGTTTATGATTTAATTTATTATTATTGTTCAAATGTTTATATTCAAAACTGATCTACTTATGGGTATTAAGCCTGAAATAAATGATTTTTATTTTTTTATTTTTATTTTATTTTTATAAATACGGGTCTCAGCGTTTTTCAAAATTCTACCCCCGAAGGGGTCAAAGGGGGATGAAGTTGTGTATTGAAGAAAATCCTTTATATTCGAAGTAAAAATAGCTAAATTTATAATTTAGGCTTATGGCTTTAAATCTAACGTAACGTATATTGTTATTGGTAGTATTTCAACCCCTATGGGGATGAAATGGGGGTGAAAAGGGAGTAAAAAACCCAAAAATAGATATGGATGTCGTTATTGGGGTTTTCTGGGATGACGATTGCAAAAGTGACATTTATTTTGAAGTCCAACACATGATTTGACCCCAAAAGGGGTGAAAATAGGGTTCAAATTTTGTATGGAAAAATAATATAAAATAGACATTACAACTTTAAACTTCGTAGGAGCACATCTTAAAATAAAAAGGCAAACATAATATTTTGTAATTTTGAAAATTAACCACTTAGGGGTAAATGAGGTGAGTAAACATAATAATCGATATGGATGTCGTTCTTGAGGTTTTATGGGATAGTGATTGCGAAAATGAGATTTATTTTGAAGTCCAACACGGTGGACATGATTTAACCCCTAAAGGGGTGAAAATGGGGTTCAAAATTTGTATGGAAAAATAATATAAAATAGACATTACAACTTTGAAATTCGTAGGAGCATGTCTAAGAATAAATAGGCAAACACATATTTTGTTATTTTGAAAATCATCCCTTAAGGTGTAAATGGGGTATGTAAACATGAAAATCGATGCCCGTGCGGCAAATGTCCTGCCTCGCGAGGCAGCGCGCTTGGTGGGAACCCGCCTAATCACGTAAAAACGGCTGATCAGAATTTAATGAAATTAAAACATGAGGATTTTATCGAATGTCCACGCGGACGAAGTCGCGGGCGGAAGCTAGTCTAATATAAAAAAACAAAAAAAAAACATTTGAAAACACCCTGTATATTGCCGTAAAGTTTTGATGACCGGCTGATGTTAGGTTCTTATGTATTTCTTAATATCAGCCCCTAATTTGAAGAACAAATAACTTAGGAATTAAACATTATTCACCCGGCTGTATTTAGGCCATTGGGTGCAGGGTTAGTAATTCTAGTGAATAGCACTACAAATTCCAACCTAAAGACGAGCAAATTAAGATGAGATTGATTTCATAAACGAAAGTTAAATACCCAACATCAGCCCCCGGCTGATAATAGAAAGTTTTGGAAAATCACATAGTCAAACTCCAGCCCCCCAAATTTTTTCGAAATTCGTAAATTTAACTGCAAACTTGTAATCTTAAAACGTTATCTAACTAATCTATTACTAGTATCAAAGTTTAAAACTATAAAAAATTGCATCTTGCCTTCATAAACACACTTCCCAAAGTTCGCATCGATCGATGTTTTAGGCTGTTTTTCAAACATAGTCACCTCTACTCGGTCTCGGTGAACATTATTGCTCGTTGTGTAAATTGTTGGTGACGTGACGGGGTAATACTGATTTCCAACGTCGAGGATTAACTAGGGATGTGGTTCCATTAAACAGTTTCCGATTTTTATTGCTTTTTAATAAAAGCAAAGCAAAAACATATTGGGGGCTGGAATAAGGGGGGGGGGCTGTATTTAGGCCATTGGGTGCAGGGTTAGTAATTCTAGTGAATAGCACTACAAATTCCAACCTAAAGACGAGCAAATTAAGATGAGATTGATTTCTTAAACGAAAGTTAAATACCCAACATCAGCCCCCGGCTGATAATAGAAAGTTTTGGAAAATCACATAGTCAAACTCCAGCCCCCCAAATTTTTTCGAAATTAGTAAATTTAACTGCAAACTTGTAATCTTAAAACGTTATCTAACTAATCTATTACTAGTATCAAAGTTTAAAACTATAAAAAATTGCATCTTGCCTTCATAAACACACTTCCCAAAGTTCGCATCGATCGATGTTTTAGGCTGTTTTTCAAACATAGTCACCTCTACTCGGTCTCGGTGAACATTTTTGGTCGTTGTGTGAATTGTAGGCGTCGTGACGGGGTAATACTGATTTCCAACGTCGAGGATTAACTAGGGATGTGGCTCCATTAAACAGTTTCCGATTTTTATTGTTTTTTAATTAAAGCAAAGCAAAAACGTATTGGGGGCTGGAATTAGGGGGGGGGGGCTGGAGTTAGGCATATCCACCCTATTCCAAATTCATACAAATAGTCGAAAAGCGAGCCATACTTCGATCAAATACCTACGCGCCTCGAGTTCGGTCTGCAGTCTGCACTCGGTACCTACACAAACAGTAATGATCCCAACTATTTTTTCATTAGTCGGTTTTGTCATTAGAAATTATTTTCCAAAAAAGTACGATTTGCCCAGTGCCCGGCCCCCCTGTTTCTATTTCCGGCCCTCCTATTTCTATTGCCCAGTATACCGGCCGCCTTTCAAAGAACATGACGAGAAGAAAAAACCACATCGTTCAATGCAGTAGCGATCGAATGAGTAATTCGCTAAAATACACTTCGGAAGTAACAAGAGACAAACAATTAATATTATTAGTAGATAAATTTCAAAGCTGGCAGGTGTACTAGTAGTATTTTGCAGGATAGCCAGTATACCGGCCTCCTAGTATATACTAGGAGGCCGGTACACTGGGCAAGCACCCAGTAGATCCGGCCACCCGTTTCCATACAAAAAAAAAACAACTTCTTATACAAGCACATTTAGACGGCCGAGTACTGGACACAAAGTACTTTAAATTTAATAAAAAGGGATAGCATTATACATTCTTCTATAGAATCCCTCTTTTAACAAAAAGAGACAAAACATTATATCGAGCTCAGTCCCAGTTAACCGGCCCCCGGCCGATATACTGGAAACATGTGGTTTCGTTGTCTAATAAGGCGGCCCCTTGATATTACTAAATATCTGCTTTTTAAGCCATATTTAACATTAAAACAGTAATAAATAACAACATACCTTAAGAACAAACTAAATATTTACCTTTTAACGATGCCCTGAAGGACAATATTGACTATTTGGCAAGAGCTCTCCACAATTTTTTTTTTATCTCCACTTGCGAAATCGACCCGGATGCGGGCTTCAACGTAAACACAAATTATAAAATATTACGTAACGTTTCGCTAGTGGCGTCCATACCATTCGATAGATCGATAACAGTGTTGCCAGGAAAATATCCAAATTGTTAAGAAATTGCCACGAATTTCTTATTTTAGTCGAAAAACTGTTGGGGGGCCGGATAACTGGAGGCGGCCGGCTAACTAGGCATATTACCCTGTGTACATACTGACAAAATGCAAGTCAGCGTTTTGGAATTGGAATTTTTAGATTTTAGGCATTCACAATGCTATTTTTATATTAGGATAAATATTTTAATAGAAAAGTTCAGACGGGTGAGTCGATTTTTTCTAGTATTTTCTATTAAAATATTTATCTTAATATATTATTTGTCACTAAAATCTGTGAAATAAAAATAAATTAATTAAAAACATAACTGCCTGACAAAAACGAACTAAAAAGTTAAAAAACAAGAGTGTCATTGCAGTCGGGGGACCTCTATGATCAAAAATTGTTCCATGAAACGGTCCCCCGACTGCAATGACACTCTTGTTATTTAACTTTTTAGTTCGTTTTTGTCATACAGTCGTGTTTTTAATAAATTTTTTTTCTCCACAAAATTTCGTAATAAAGACTAATCAACCTACCTCAAACTGTGTCAACAATATTTTTAAGACCGCAATTGTGGCAACAACAGAGATTCAAAGTTGAAAAATCCTTGGGGGGCTGGTATTAGGCATATTCACCCTACTGTCTTATCTTCTTAATATATAAAATCGTAAACTGAATGACTGACTGACTGATCTATCAACGCACAGCCCAAACCGCTTGACCTAGCGACTTAAAATTTTGCACACAGATACCTTATACAGTGTAGGCATCCACTAAGGAAGGATTTTTGAAACTTCCATCCCTAAGGAGATAAAAGAAGGGATGAAAGTTTGTATGAAAGTCCCTCAGCTTTTAAGCTAGGATCTTCAAATTTTCTGTTTAGGCTGACGATTGAAAATTAATAAATACGGGTCTCAGCGTTTTTAAAAATTCTACCCCCAAAGGGGTCAAAAGGGGGATGAAGTTATGTATTGTAGAAAATCCTTCATTTTCGAAGTAAATATCGCTAAATTTATAATTTAGGCTTATGAATGGAAATCTAACGCATGAAATGAATGAAAAGGGGTAAAAAAACCTTTAAATAGATATGGATGTCGTTATTGGTTTTTTTCTGGGATGACGATTGCAAAAATAACATTTATTTTGAAGTCCAACACGGTGGACATGATTGGTGATTGATAAGGGGTGAAAATGGTGTTCAAATTTTGTATAGAAAAATATTACAACTAATTTTTATAACTCTCAAAGCTCGTTTACGTGATAAAAAGTATAGGTTCTTATTATGTAATATCTCAAAATATAATTCAAAGTTTTGTTCACCCTAGACTGATCAGAGAACATGACATTTATTCATAACAGCAAATAATTTAAAAAGAAACAAAAATTTTCTAAATGCGGCCCAGTCTACACCGCTGCACTCGCAGGTGAGGTGCGGCGCGGGAGGGGCGCCGCTGCACTCGCACACCGCTTCGTCTGCCGCACCCCCTCAAAAACCAGAAAATTCGATTAAGCAGCGCCTTAAGAGGCAATAATAATATCTACTTGGGCAGTAAGATTTGCGCTTGTACGGCGGCGGGCGTGTAGCGGCCCTCTGCGCACTTGTTCATTCGAACGAACGGCTAGCGGTAGGCGTTTATTGCGCGACCTTGAGCGAGTGAAGGACGCCAGCCTGCCTAGCATGACCGATTTATATCGCGTGATATAGCGTTTTATCACGTTTAACTGTCAAAAAGACAAAGTAGTTTGACAGTTGAGTGTCGATAAAATGCTATATCACGCGATATAAATAGGTCATGCTAGGCCGGCTGGTATGGTGTAGTGAGTAGAGTCCTTTCAGGGTTTTTTTGTAACAAATTGTATATTTTTTGCACAGGTATCGTACAATGGTATAGCGGACGTGATACAGACGCTGTTCAGCGCGGCGGGCACGCTGGGCGCGGTGTACCACCCGCGCGCGCTGTTCCCCGCGCCGATGGCCGCCGTGCAGTGCGTCGCGCTGTTCCTGTGCACCTTCATACCGAACATATTCGTGTCCTACGCCATGTACACCGTATTGGGCATCATGTTTCAGTACAATATCACTCTGGCCAGGTGAGTACTTACAATCAGTAACGAACGACCCTATAATTCTCATATGCTCTAAGTCGAGTCACACTGTGACTGGTTGAGGGTTGAGAGAAAAAATTTCGCTCGTTGCGAATTTGAGTATAAATTAAATAAAATGGAACTTTAATTATTCAGTACAGAATTTAGTTAGTGTTGCATAAAAAGTGACGCCCTCAATTTTTGTACACTTTATGGTCACAAAGTCACAAGCTGTACCTAATCTGACAGATAAAACCCAATCGCCTATAAGTAGGTAAAATTCTTTCGTGAAGTTTTTATGAACAACAAAAAATAACTATTAATAACTTAATTCCAGTATAAGGGTAGCCCAGCTGTTGACGGAGACGAGTTGCTTCGGTCTGATATTTGGCATGAACACCCTGGTGGGAGTGGCGCTGGAGACGGTGCTCACTATCTTTCTCATCACGATCTTCAGAATCCACATAACCGCACTGTATTTCGTGCTCAGCGTCCTGCTCATGCTGTTCGCTGTTCTATGGCTGCTTGGCTGGATTTATTTACGACCTTACTATGCTAAGCCTGAATTTAGTGCTACACGGTCGGTCCGTACGAACAACAACCGTACAAGCCGACCTGCTGCACGAATAGCCCTGAAGGCACGTCCTCTGCCTCCACTACGTACCGGCCAGCGCGGTAAATAGATTGTATGGCTGCAGTGACGTATCTTTACTTTTTATTCGGGGGGGGGAAACAGCATCCCGCTAACCGGGCGAATATCTCGCCCTCTAAATTTGAATTAGTCCTGTTCTACAGATTGTGGGGGGGATAAATCCCAACTATCCCCCCCTCTAAATACTACGTTACGTGCATGTATGGCTGTGGCAATAGAATTTCAAAAGCCGTGTGCCGCGTCGTCTGTATTGCGGGCTATTTCCACTTAGAAATATCTATTATCTTATCTTCCAACCGCAGAGGGCATCCGCACGGACCGACCGCACAGCACTAATGTGCTTTAGCGCGTCCGGATACGGAGTTCGGAAACGCGGACGCGCTATTTCTTTCTATACGATAGCTCCGGACGACGGACCGTCCGTATAGCACTAAATACAGCCTAAATCGCTAAACTGAGGGTTAAAGAATACAATGGGACACTTTTAATATTGTAGTCCATAGGAGGTAACTACCTACCTAACTCTGAACTAGGAAAAAGTGCATAATGTACAGTCAGCATCACGTCAGGTTACCACCGGATGACAATTTTTTTGAACCAATTTTGAACTTTAATTTTAACTTCCTTGTGGTTTAAAATCATTTGAGGGAATTTGATAGTTTTGTAAAACCCCGTGTACCCAACTGTAAGTACCTACTGAGTCGACCTTCTCTACGTAAACCCTGATATATTTACTGTAAAAGTTTCCTATTAAAAAATCCCTATTATTGCCGTTTGGTCATAGATTGGATTTTCATCAGCTCAAGACGGTAGGACAATGTGAATGTAAACTAAATGCTTAAGTACCTATAGGTAAATATTTGTGATAGAATTTGTCTGTGATATTAATTTTATTTATTAGCATTTTAGTAAAGATATCAGTGAGAAATTAGATACCTACGTACAATCGCAGTGGTTGGCGATCTGACACTTTGCAATCAATTCAAAATGCTTTGGACGGTTACGGCACAGAGTATAATATTATGTTATGTTAGCGCAAGCAAGGTGACAGAGCGCGCGCCGCTTTCTGCGACTGTACCTACATTGTAGAATTCTATGATGGATTATGGTGTGTTATTTTAGAAAATATCCAAATCGATTTTGTTATTTTTTAAATTAATTTATATTTTGTAAATCAATGTACTTATGTATTTTTTTTACAATTGTATGTTAAAAAAACAAACTTGATGAGGAAGGAATTGAACATAGAATACATACTTACTTGAGTAGTATTGTATGTACTATCGACAACACATCCGCTTTGTCATTGCCACACCTAAGGTTAAATCGCTTTCACGCCGCGCCGCGCCTTTTTTACACTTAAATTTTAAATAGTTTATCTTCATGTGCTGCTGAGTGTACCTATTTACATAAGAGTTTATTTTGATAAAAAGGTGTTTTTGCTGTTCCTGAAATATTTCAGCCTGTTCTGTTATTGTTAAAGGCAAAAGTTAGTAAACAATCATGTACTTACTGGTTATTAATCAATCATAATTTTATTTTACTCAGTTATTTGCTGTTATTGTATCAATGAAGAAAGAGCTAAGCAAACTACCCACTTGTAGTTTTTCTTGTTCTACCACTACAAATCAAATAGGTGAACCTACCTATGAATTTCATTTAGGGCGCCTATATCCCTCAAGCTCAAGTGGAGCAAAAGGCAGTTTAAGAATAAAAAGTAGTAACTACATAAAAAGGAACTAGACGTCGTTCGTTAACATCAACTAAGTAGGTACTTAGGTAGATTTTTAAGAAAGAGGCAAAGGATGAAACGTAATTACTTTTTTAAAGTAACGTAATTACGTTTTACGTAAACGCAAAGGATGAAACCTATGTGGTTTGTTGCGATGTGCGTTGGTTGTCCGTTGGCGTATTCCGAAGAACTTTTCTCTGACCCTTAGTGTGAATCATTTTTAAAAAATCTACCTAGGTAGTTTAATAGCGCCAGCCAGGTACCTACGAGGCAAATATCTTAAAAAAAATTGACGGAGCGGAGTGGGGATAAGTTCGCGCATGTGCTCTTGTGTGAGCGAATAGCGCGCGCCCCTCTCCCGCCGCGCCGCCAGCGTACCTCGCCGCTACACATACCCAAAATACGTTCCGCGCAATCCCCACCCGATTTCAAGATATTTGCCTCGTACTGTACCTATCTTGCTTGTGTTGAAAACTCACATGTAAAGATTGAAGAGGTTCTTTTACAAACAAAATAAGCGATAAATTGCCTAATCTGGCCACACTGGACGTATTTCGGGAGAGAATCTGGCGTTGAAAAAATCGCTCGTGTGAGCTGACATCTAGTACAGTCAACAGTATATCAAGCTATACAAAAATCTATAATGAATTTTGAACCTTGAACTGTTCGGTTCGGCTGTCACTTCGGCTTAAAGTATGAAAATGATTGGACAGGTTGTAGAAGCTCAGCGTGCCGTCTACCGTACGTTTCCCCTATGTTGCATTTTGTCGCCGTTTTCCGCTCGGGATAAAAAAATCGCACAGTAAAATTAACGTCCATGTGAACACGCAGCTGAGAAGCACATGCGTCAGTATCATTATAGTCTGTGAGAAGCACTGAGAAGTTTTTTTTTTATTATAATATAGAGGTCAATTTGCCGTTCCAAGCCAAAGGCAAAATGTTCCATTCGAAGCGTTAGAAAAATCGCGCGATAAAACATCGAAAAATCGCTCGTGTGGACAAGCCCTAATAGTACAAAAAGAGAAGTGTTTTGAAAGTGCGGTCGCTGCCTTTTGCACAGAATATAATAATAGTCTTGGTATATTTATCTTCTATGAGTGGGTCTTCAGCTTCCTCATAGGCTATAGAGAAATTCTAAGCATGCCATATTTTAAAGCATAATAGGAGCAATCAAACTTCCAAACATAATAATAGCAGCCATCAAAAGCTCGTTACCATGAGTTGTTTTATGTGTGCGAGCTGGCGACACGTGTCTACAGCTTACACATGCCGTTAAGGCAAACCAGTGAGGTTAGGGTTTTAGACTATAGTCAGAAATTTAGAGCATAATTGCAGCAATAAGATCCAAAAAAAACAACCATCACACTCAAATACTGTTGAAACTACGAGCATAAAACTGTGTGCGAGCTGGGGACCCGTGTCACTGGCTTGCACAGCTGTATTGTCGTAATTATTTAAGCTACGATTATGTACTATACCTCAAAATTTTCAGCCGAATTGCAGCATTAGGCTCCAAATTTTTCAAAACTCTAACTCGAAAGGTTTTTGAGCTACGAGCCGATATCTATGTGTAAGCTGGAGACCCGTGTCACCGGCTGACACATGGTGAATTGCTGTAACGGTATATGTTAGAGCTTCGTTTTAAAGATCAAATGATATGTTATAATGGCAGCACACACGATGCATAATTTCAAATCTCTGGGCCTCTTATATTCGAAATTATAAGCCAAAAACCGTTTTCCCCGCCAAAAAATTCAAAATAATGGCTCGGATGCGGCTAATCGCGCCGTTGCCGTTCCGTGCGCTACACTATTGCAATCGAATTTGAACCTAAGAGCCAGTATTATTTTGAGTCATTTTAATTTGTGCTCTCGATCGTTTTAATTTCTGTGCTGAGAATTTTAGTCTAGGAGGTAGGAGCCGATATAACTGGTTACCTAATTTAATAGAAAAGCAAAGTCTATTTATTTAGGACTGTTTATATCGCTAAGGTATGTACTTAATTTTATTTTATTAACACGTTTTTATTAGGTTACTTTCTCGTTTGTTTGTTTGTTTGTCCATAAAGTTTGCGAACGATTTTATACTATAGCTTTCTGATGAGCTAAAGACTTAAAACTTTAAACATACGTCACAACTAAAAGGCAATGCAGTATTATGGTGCCATTGAGCTGATCTGATGATGGAGCCGGAAGAAGGCCACAGGAACTCTATGATGAAACCATACAATCCCATCGCGTTTGGGCTCGTTAGAATCGTATTGATGAGTACTACAATAAGAGGCGAGGTCCAGGGTCTGATAATGAAGCTGGAAGGTCATGCCATAGGAACTCAATATTGAAACCGTGCAACCCCATCGAGTTTGGGCTCGTTTGATTCCTCTTGCCGAGTACTTTGTAGGAAAATAGTGTTCAGGGTCTGATGATGCAGCCGGAAGAAGGCCACTGGAACTCTGTAATATAACCATGCAACCTCATCGAGTTTGGGCTCGTTTGAATCGTCTTGACGAGTACTTTGTTGGGCAATAGTTTTTAAGGTCTGATGATGGAGCCGGACGAAAGACACAGAAACTCTGTAATAAAACCATGCAACCCCATCGTATTTGGGCTTGTTTGAATCGTCTTGACGAGTTCTCTAATGGGAAATAGTGTTCAAGGATATGATGATAAAGCCGGAAGAAGGCCATGGGAATTCTATAATAAAAATATGCAACCCTATCGAGTTTTCGCTCGTTTGAATCGTCTTGACGAGTTCTCCGATAGGAGATGGTACATTTTTGGTCTTAGCTCGTTAACTTAAAAGCAGAAAATAATAATTTACTGAAAAAAAACCTTTTTTAAAACACGTTTTTAAAACGGACTAAACTTTACAGTAATCCCACAGTTCACTCAGGTTCCGTAGTAAGAAAGTAAAAAGTATTATTTTCACCTTTCACCGAGTATCATAAGCTTTATTTTAATTCGGGGAAATTTTCAGGGGCGGCTTCAAAAGGCATTTTTTTATATTTGATATGCGTACCTACTTACCCCTGTTTTCTGGTGGTCCCATGATTTTGTTCCATTAATTAATTATGTAGATTTCTAGCTTTTTAGAGCTGTTTATTTTTATATGTAAGTACCTATTATAGCGGTTTTCGTTAGGTTTTTAAAGGTTTTTGAAGGAGGTGTACATTGGTAACGTTGTAGGGACTAGGGACGTAGTAAGCCTCCTTTGCTCTGGCCGTCCCCATAAGCACAGAATATAATAGTACTAAAGTCCATATAGTAAACGGCGGATGCCAAGAAAGCAGTTACTTCGCCAACATACCACAGAATAGATAAAAAGTACAAGTACCATACCACGTTTAGGTATTTACTAAACCAACCTTTTTGACAAGGAGGGGTCGGTCATATTAAGCTTTGGCAGAGTAGTGGAGAGAGCGGAGGTGGGCACAGCCAACAGCAAAACACAATAATCACTTTAACGAATTTATTAATCATAATAAACTGTTCAAGTAAATACAAATTGAACTTATTTTATACAATAATGTAAAATTGCGTCCGGCCATTAGAAGTCGTTCCAAGAAAGAGGAGCGAACCAAAGTCAAGTGTTGTCACGTTAAAAATATATTTAAGGGATACCATACACAATCCGACACTTCCCCTTATACCTTATAATATTTAAGTCAAATAATATAATTACAAATACAATCTTAATTGTAATAAATAAAAATTACTTGACAACATATGCAAAAAGTGTATACTCTACTTAATTTATGCAGATACATCAGGTGTCAACATGTTCATACCTTTAATAAAACGATAATGTTTATCTTTACACAAAGGTTTGGTAAGAACGTCGGCAATCATTTTGTCAGTGGATAAATACTTTACAGAAATAGACTTATTCCTAATTAAATCTTTCACAAAATGAAATCTTATGTCAATATGCTTTGTCTTCTTATGACATAGTTCTCTACACTCCAGGAGCTTTTGGGCACTCTGGTTATCATTATACACTGTACACGAAATCTCTTCAGTTATAAGCTCTGATAACAAGTTCTTAGTAAAGGATAAGTCTTTACATATGTCACCTATTGCCAAATATTCGGCTTCAGTACTAGACAAAGCAACGCATCTCTGTTTACGAGATTCCCAGTTAATAGTACTATTTCCTAGCTTTATCACAAAACCAGTGTAAGATTTGCGGTCATTTACATCATTGCCCCAATCGGCATCAGTGTATCCTACCAAATTAAAATTAGCACTCTTTATAAAACATAAAGAATTGTTAATTGTGCCGGCTAGATACCTCAATATTCTCTTAGCCGCGGTCCAATGAGACTGCTCAAAACAATTGTTAAACTGACTCAACTGGCTACATGAAAATGAAATATCTGGTCTAGTACAAACCGATAAATACATAAGACTTCCCATGAGTTGCCTATAGTTATAGGTTTCGTCTTTTAAATGTTCACTTACATTAGTATTCTTTGTCAATTTACAATTTAAAACCATAGGGGTACTAACTGGTTTACAATTCTCCATATTAAAACGTTTCAATAATTTTTTAATATATTCAGTTTGATCCAAACACAAAGTACCTTTACTTCTATCTCTAGTGACTCTCATACCTAGACAATTTTTCAATGGTCCCAAATTTTTGACATTGAATTTCATTTGTAATACATTTAACAACTGCTCTTTAACCCGGCGTCATTGTGGCGGAAAAAAGTTACACTAACGTTGAGGTGGGTCATCATGACCCTGGTTACAATTGTTAAAATTTTGCCTAGTATAAAATAATTTTAAATTTTTCAAATTTTATATTAATTATAAATACTGTATTTATAATCAGTAGCAGCAATAAAACACATTGGTAATGAGTGAAATAATCTTTATTTTTCGTTTTTCTTATAGACTATTAATTATACAACAAAACTGTAACTCTTTTCTTAATTTTCTTATATCAACAAAAAACAATATCGTTTCTAACAAATACTTACTTAAATAAAATCTATACTACCTTACCTCTCTATCATTGGAAGATAAGAACGAACGACGAACACTAACATGATCTTCATATAAAATATATATAAAAAGTATATGGCACAAAACAGCAACGTCGCCGTTGAGCTGGGTCATAATTACCCTGTCGCAGGTTCACACACGTGTTGCTCGTTGCGCTGGTGATGGACGAATGAAGTGAGATACGCGAAGGGGAGGGGTGATCTTTAGCTGCAGCTACTGAGACAGACAGTTGTGGGTGGCAATTATTTCTAAGCAGTTTTCCGTATGCAAAACATGCAGGGTCATATTGACCCTGCCTCAATGACGCCGGGTTAATTGAACTATTTTTAGAATAAAAAACATAAAAGTCATCTACATAAACAGCAAGGATAACAAAGTCTTTATCTAATTTCTTTGTATAAATACATGGTTCACAAAGAGACTGTTTGAAACCAGTTTCAGTTAAAACATTATGCAATTTCTCATTCCACATTTTACTAGCTTGTTTTAAACCATACAAACTTTTCTGTAATAAACAAACTTCATTTGGATTATTGTTACAAAAACCTATAGGTTGTTCCATATATATTACCTCATTAAGATTACCATTAAGGAAAGCAGTTGTGACATCAATATGGTCAATTTCGAAGTCCATTTCATTTGCTAATGAAAACAATATTCTCATAGAGGAATGCCTCACTACCGGAGAAAAGGTATCGTTATAATCTATCCCCTGCTTCTGGGTAAAACCCCTGGCAACCAGTCTAGCTTTAAACCTATCAAATTTCCCATCTGCGTCATGCTTTAGTTTGTAAACCCATTTGCATTTCACAATGTTAGTGTTAGTAGGTCTCGCCACCAGTTTCCAAACCTGATTTTCCAAGAGGGAGTTATACTCGCTTTGCATTGCTGCTAGCCAATCCTCACGGTGTGGAGAAGACACAGCTTCATCATACGATAACGGTTCCTCAAGAGCTTGCTGACTCAACATACTATAGTCATAATCACCATACCTTTGTGGTGGTCGCACATTACGTACAGGACGTTGTGACACCCTCGTCGGTTCGATAGGCACGTCGGGCTCGACAAGCACCTCGGAGTCGACAGGTAACAACTCTTCCCCTCCATCAGTAGGCTGGCCAGACGATGTCGTGCCATGATAATGCTCATCAGCATCAGATTCTTCAGTAAAGTCCGGTGCAGTCAAATTTTCTTTAAAAGACTCTTCCTTGTCTACGCCATCTGAAGATTGAGAAACATTTTGATTAGAATTTTCAATAATATCATTATCATTATTCATTAAAATAATATTTTCATTATCATTATTCATCAAATTCTCATTTATAATATTAAAATAATAATTATCAATATTATTACAGTCTTTTTCTGATTTATAAGGTACATTTTCATAAAACTTATTCTCTATAAATGCCACACTACGGGAAATTATCACATTTTTAGGACTAGATGGCTCTGACAATCTATAGCCTTTACATGTTTCGCTATAGCCAACGAAAATAGCCATTTGTGCTTTAGCATCCAGCTTCCTACGCTTCTGAGATGGATTCAGATAATAGGCAATGCAGCCGAAGACCCGGAGATGGGACAGGTCCACAGGTAAACCAGACCAGACCTGCTCAGGCATACGACCTTCTAGTGCAACAGTGGGTGATCTATTTTTAAGATAAATCGCTGTCATTACAGCCTCACCCCAGTAACGGTTGCCCAGTCCAGATTCTGCCAGCATACACCTAACTTTATCCATAATCGTACGGTTAAGACGCTCACTGACCCCGTTTTGTTGCGGACAGTAGGGTACGGTACTTTGGTGTATAATACCTTCCCTTTTTAAATAATCAGAGAATTTGTTGCTAAAATATTCACCACCATTATCAGATCTCAATACTTTTATTCGCAACCCCAATTGATTTTCTACATGTGACTTGAAAGTAATAAAATGGTCAATTACCTCAGATTTTTCCTTCATAAGGTATCCATAAGTCTTGCGGGTATAATCATCTGTGAAGGTGACAAGAAATCTCGCCCCACCCCAGCTTGGCTCCTGCATCGGTCCACAAACGTCGCTATGTATCAACTGCAGTGGCTCAGTAGCTCGGTTTGCCCGTCCACTGGGATAAGATGCGGCCGACATCTTCCCCTGAAGACATGGCTCACAGGTCTTCAAATGAAGTTCATCCTGAAACATAATACCACATGCACATTCCCGAAGTTGTATCATACCTTTTTCACTTAAGTGTCCAAGACGTCTGTGCCACAATTGTGCGGGTAAGCTTGCTGCTACTGTGGCTCTCGGTGATTCCTGGCTTACATTACCCAGAAACAAAGAGTGCTCCTTTGGCGAGGGGTTATCATTCTCCACATTAACACATACACACAACTTGTACAAACCATTTGTACATGCAACACATGCAATTGGGTTGCCAGATGTTTTATTATAGATAGAACAGCCCTTATCATTAAAAACGACAAAATAACCTTTTTGAATTAATTTTGAAATGGAAATTAAATTACTTGACAAGTGGGGCACATACAACACATTAGACAAAGTCAATGGACTCACCTGATTACCAATTGATAGGTTAACGGTTCCTATTCCTTTGCTTAATAAAGTGTCATTATTGGCGACTTTAATTGAACTATTACAAGGTTTCATATCCTGAAATAAAGCTCTGTTGTTAACCATATGATTGCTTGCACCACTGTCTAAGTAAAAGTTCTTGTCCTTATCGGGAACAGTCAAAAATGCTGAAACTAAGTGTGTTTCATCGACGCTTGCAGTCGCAGCCTTGTTTGATTTTCTCTCACGCTTCAATTTGAAACAACGGGCTTTCAAATGTCCTTTCTTCCCACAATGATTGCACACTAAATTTCCAATTTGGTTTGATGCAAAAGCTGATCCACTTCCATTTGACATTTTTCTAGAATATTCTTGCAAGAGTCTTGCCTTTACATGTTCACTTGAGAGTTGGTTAGTCGCAGTAACAGCAGCCATGCTCGAGACGATAGTGTCATAGTCTGACGACAGCCCGCTAAGCAAAATCTCAGCTACCTCAGCATCTTCTATGAATCTCCCAATGTCAAGGAGCTGCTGCACCAACGTAGTCACCTCTTCAATGTATGCACTCATTGTGTCGAACTCGCAAAATTGGATCCTGTGCAATCTTCGCAGGAGTAATACACGGCGATAAAGACCCTTGTCTTCAAAAACGTCTGATAAATTTTTCCATGCCTCAGCAGCGGTCTTGGAATTCCGGACGTACTGGTATAGGCTAGGTTTTACTGCAAGGCATATGCGCGCCAGAGCACGCTGTCCACTCACCGCATCTTCGTCGCGTCCTTGAATGACATCCCAAAGGCCTTCCAAAATTAAAATATTTTGCATCGTAAATTTCCAAGTATGGAAATTAGCAGGGCCATCCAGTTTTTCAATTCCTTGTGTGGCCAACACGTGGCTCGGTTTCGCCGAAGTCGCCGGCAAATTTCCGTCAGCCATAACGAATTACAATGGCGTTGGGCCGGACGCAAATAAATTCCAAAAATATAAAAATTACTAAGCAATTCGTACGGATGCTGTAATGAAAAGCTGGCCCCAAAGCTCACGCTCGAATACACGCTGGTCACATAACCTATTAAGCTTTGGCAGAGTAGTGGAGAGAGCGGAGGTGGGCACAGCCAACAGCAAAACACAATAATCACTTTAACGAATTTATTAATCATAATAAACTGTTCAAGTAAATACAAATTGAACTTATTTTATACAATAATGTAAAATTGCGTCCGGCCATTAGAAGTCGTTCCAAGAAAGAGGAGCGAACCAAAGTCAAGTGTTGTCACGTTAAAAATATATTTAAGGGATACCATACACAATCCGACAGGTCAGCCATCGACACGAAGAAGAAAAATTGGTAACTTTGCAAACTTTTTAACTTGCAAATAGATAAGTAATGAAAATACTACAGTTTTTAAGTAAATAACGATTGGTAAAAAAAAACTTTTATAAATTTGGAATAACTTTATTAAAAATAGTTAAAACATAACATTGTTTGTTATCTATGGATTGGGTTTAAAATCCATAATATAACATGAATAACATCTTACTAGCATTTTAAAATGACGCTTCTATGTAAGTAATTGGTTATAACATAACAAAGACACGCCCTATTGAATAGTGCTAATGGTATTTCTGCTAATGGACAACAACTTAAAGAGGAAACCATACCTGAAGGCTAGTATAAACAGCAGAACGTAGAACACCTTCAATAGTGCGTACCAGGGAAGCCGCTGGATGCGGGCAGCGCAGGACCGATCGTCGTGGAGATCCTTAGGGGAGGCCTATACCCAGCAGTGGGTGTCGTGCGGCTGATATGATGATGATGATGAGTGCGTACCTACCTTTGGGAATAAAATTCAGGAATTCTTTCTACCAACGAACGCAAACAGTTCAATTAAGTATCACAGTATAATCAGATTTCGATCGTAGTACAACTTACTTACACAATACGGCAAAATGGAAGTTTCACAAAATAATAAGAGCTTTTTCTGAACGATTGTAAATCTAAGGCAAGATTTTTGCCGTTTTGTTTTTCAATTAATAAAACTGTACATAAACTTCCAACATACCTCATTGTGAGGGATACCACAATAATAAATAAATAAAAAAAATAAATAAACTTTTATTGTGCATAATGATGATACAGATCGTACACTAAAAAATGCAAACTGACATTAGAGTCATCAGACTGATACAGGGCTGCCTTTTGTACGATTTTGTTTTTAAGAATGAGTGGTTTTCAAAAGGCAGTTAAAAAAAAAGTAGTAGTACCTAAAAGACGGCTAGATGTCGTTGTTCAACTAACTAAGTACGTAACTTTTTAAGAAAAAAGCAAAGGACGAAAAGAGTTAACGCCAATTTTTGACGTTGTTATGGCAATCTACTCTTCTTCAGGGAGTAATTTTTGCCAGTGTCAAGTGTTGAATAATTAAGTGTATACTCAGCTGCTAGGAAAAATAAAAAAAAACCTACCTAGTTGAATAGCGCCATCTAACAACATAAAAAAAAACTAAAATTCTCAGCTGTCAGAAAACCGCTCATTAGAAAAAGATTTGAAAATTTTTTGCCAAAAAAAGTCAGTTGGTAAGGAAATTTTTCAAGTTCGCATTTGAGGCTTTCTTCTGGGTTTGGAGAGTCATAATTGAGTTTTATTGCAATAAACTGTGAAAATTGATACACGTAATAAATAATTGTAGCCTCCACAAGATTTTTCCTTGCACTCGAACATTTTTATCATGCATTCAAGGGCGGAATCTTCTAATACCTGTGGGCCTGATTCAAGTATTAACTGTATATTGATTGGCACAAACCCTGTAGATCTTGTAATAATATTCGCATGGTTTACAGAGCCTGTAATGTTTGTGCAGCTTTTAGCACATATTATTTTGCGATAACTAGAAGTAAGGTATTTATCAATAATATAAGTGACGTTGCATTCACAATTGATTATTGAAGCATTTGCTTCTGATTTAAAGTGTAAATTTAGAAGATTATCCCTGATTTCATAAATATCTGGTCGATTTAGAGTCATTGATATTATTAAATTAGCAAACAAGTCATTACCAGTTTTTAAAGCCTGTAGTATATTTTTCTTTAAAGTGCATATTGCTGCAAACAGATGTGCTATACTGTCGAACGCACCAGTGTTATACATAAATAAACTTCCGAGGTTGGAGCCATTTCTGAGTAAACATATATCGTGAGGTTTTAATGTCAAGGATATTTCCTTTTCTTTGAACTGGTTATCGATTGGTTTATGGTTTTTAATTAATTTTTCTGATATAAAATCAATTTTGTCATTTTGTTTTTCTTCTTTCTTTACTTTTATAGTTTTACACTTTTTTTTACGTATCCTCTCCAGTTTTCTATATATGATGGGTTATTTGAAAAAAGAGAAATGAAGACAGTTCAACATTTAAACGCGTAAGTATGGTCGACGACGTCTGTAATGTAACGGACTTGTGCGCGCGCGCTCTGACAAAAGTGCAACCAAATATGGTTTTTATTTTCTACGGCACTAAACTAAAATGATAATCCTATGAACAGTAAAAAACAAAATCACGCCATCTGTTCGCGCACCAAGGAATTATTGTTATAGCCGTGTGGACGCGCTCTGATTCTGACATAAGTGTTGCAACCAAACAATGGATTTATTTTTTCACGCCATCTGTTCGCGCACCAAGGAACTATTGTTAAAGCCGTTCTTCAACGCCCGGAAAAAAATACAACAATTTCATTAGCACTAAAGACTATTAGCACGAACATTAATTTGTCGAGAAAAAAAGTTTTTTGATTTTTTTAAACTATTTTTATTTTTTTATTTTGAGTGTAGATACCTTGTAGGTAAGGTATATTATAATATGTAGAAAAATCGGCTCAGCCAAACGTAAGATAATCGCGGAGAAACATACATACGGGTAAAACTCAGAACCTCCTTTTTTAAGTCGGTTAAAGAACCTACACTTAAGATATCCCTCTTCTCTAAAAATAATTATGTTATTCAGTTCATAAACAAAGAAGTAATACGACCATTATCATCGAGGTAAATCACACAAAATCATACTATTTTCGTGCTTTTTTCAAGATTACTTGAAAAGTACTGAACTGATTTCCAAATTTTAAAAAATGGGACCAACTTGGGAGTTTACCTAATGTAATAACGTTTGAAAAAAAAATTATACAGACGAACATAGAACCTCCTCCTTTTTAGGAAGTCGGGTATAAAAAAACGCGGGTAAAAGCACTCAATATAGTAATATTATCTATATCAATATAGTAACTTTATGGACAAACAAACAAACAAACGAGAAAGTAACCTAATAAAAACGTGTTAATAAAATAAAATTAAGTACATACCTTAGCGATATAAACATTCCTAAATAAATAGACTTTGCTTTTCTATTAAATTAGGTAACCAGTTATATCGGCTCCTACCTCATAGACTAAAATTCTCAGCACAGAAATTAAAACGATCGAGAGCACAAATTAAAATGACTCAAAATAATACTAGCTCTTAGGTTCAAATTCGATTGCAATAGTGTAGCGCACGGAACGGCAACGGCGCGATTAGCCGCATCCGAGCCATTATTTTGAATTTTTTGGCGGGAAAACGGTTTTTGGCTTATAATTTCGAATATAAGAGGCCCAGAGATTTGAAATTATGCATCGTGTGTGCTGCCATTATAACATATCATTTGATCTTTAAAACGAAGCTCTAACATATACCGTTACAGCAATTCACCATGTGTCAGCCGGTGACACGGGTCTCCAGCTTACACATAGATATCGGCTCGCAGCTCAAAAACCTTTCGAGTTAGAGTTTTGAAAAATTTGGAGCCTAATGCTGCAATTCGGCTGAAAATTTTGAGATATAGTACATAATCGTAGCTTAAATAATTACAAAAATACAGCTGTGCAAGCCACTGACACGAGTCCCCAGCTCGCACACAGTTTTATGCTCGTAGTTTCAACAGTATTTGAGTGTGATGGTTGTTTTTTTTGGATCTTATTGCTGCAATTATGCTCTAAATTTCTGACTATAGTCTAAAACCCTAACCTCACTGGTTTGCCTTAACGGCATGTGTAAGCTGTAGACACGTATCGCCAGCTCGCACACATAAAACAACTCATGGTAACGAGCTTTTGATGGCTGCTATTATTATGTTTGGAAGTTTGATTGCTCCTATTATGCTTTAAAATATGGCATGCTTAGAATTTCTCTATAGCCTATGAGGAAGCTGAAGACCCACTCATTTATCTTCTCTGTGGCTCACCTCAGAGGCGCGTTCCAAACCTACACTCCGAGTGCAACCTAACCACAACCGAACGCTCTAACGGCGTTCCAAACATTTGAGCGTGACGTTCGGTTGACACAACCGGCCCGTTCCAAACGTCAGGGGCCTCACTATGAGCTCTTATAGCAGGGCTTATATTGAACTGCCTTCCTTTTTAGTACTATGACCTCAACGGTTAGTATGAAAGCAGGCCTTAAGCAGTCCTGTTTAAGTCCTGCTTTTGAACTGAACGGTTTCTGATTTGCTGATGCTTGCAGGGGGCTTACCCCTGCTGTCAAACCGTGCGTCATGGTACGCTTCGTCCATACATAAAAAATGGTGAACGGTTTAAGAGCGTGTATTAAAGCAGGCCCTCCGCAGGCCTGCTAAATCGAGGTCATGGTACGAAAAAGTAAGGCCGTTCAATATAAGTCCTGCTATAAGAGCTCATAGTAAGGCCCCTGGGGGCTTACCATCAGCAAATAACAAAACCGTTCAGTTCAAAAGCAGGCCTTAAACAGGGCTGCTTAAGCCCTGCTTTCATACTAACCGTTGAGGTCATAGTACGAAAAAGTACGGCAGTTCAATATAAGCCCTGCTATAAGAGCTCATAGTAGGGCCCCTGAGCGTTGCAACCAAACAACCATCAAAAATGATGGTTGTAAAACGCTCTGACGTTTGTCTTTAGAAAAAATGTCAATGTCATTTAACATTATTTTGTATTTTTGATGTTTTTATGTCTAATTTTTGAAATAATCATGGTAGATCCTCAAAAAACGGATTTTATTTGATTTAGTATAAAGAAAAGTTTAAATTATTCGTATTCCAAATGGAAAATGAAGAATTTGTATTGACATTGACATTTAAAGTTCTTGGTCGTTCCAAACCTTAGAGCGAGTTAAAAAACAACCAAACAACCGGCGCTCAAACGTTCTGGGGGCTTACCATCAGCAAATAAGAAACCATTCAGTTCAAAAGCAGGCCGTAAAAAAGACTGCTTAAGGCCTGCTTTCATACTAACCGTTGAGATCATGGTACGAAAAAGTAAGGCCGTTCAATATAAGTCCTGCTATAAGAGCTCATAGTAAGGCCCCTGAACGCAACCCGCAATCTCGGAACGAACGTCAAAAAATGCGAGGCAAAATATTTTAGCGTATAGTTGGCAGCCTCACCATGGAATTAGAAGGTTTTGACTAGGTCAAAAAATTGTTGATAAATAGTGAACTTTAGCATATAAATAGTGATACTATGGTTCAAAAGATATTTTAAGCCCCGGGCCTTGGAGCAAATAAGAAACCGTTCAGTTCAAAAGCAGGCCTTAAACAGGACTGCTTAAAGCCTGCTTTCAAACTAACCGTTGAGGTCATAGTACAAAAAAGTAAGCACTTCAATATAAGCCCTGCTATGAGAGCTCATAGTAAGGCCCCTGAATCGGTACGCTTGTTATCGTGGTCAACGCTGAAATTGATTTTAGTCTGAATCGGAATGCACCCTTACTAAATCTAGTCTGTGTTGTTTTGACAATGACATTTATTTATGTCATCAACAAACGAGAACTTTTTTATTTGATTTGAAAAAGCCGCTTTTTCATACACGTTCACAAAACTAAATAATTATTTGAACAATAATTCGTACATAATTATCTCAAATATTAGTTATTTTAGAAGATGTCACAACTACAAGAAGGCAATAAAGGATTATTTTGTTTTTGAGGTTACCTATGTATTTTTCCTTGAAACTTATGTAAGAAAAGTTGTTTCTGGCGCAACAGTTGCCTGAAACTGAGAAAGAAAGATGTTCAAAACCTCTGTGCGGATGCGGACGTATGGTGTTTCAATGCACTACATAATGGACAAACAAACATGACGGCAGTCAGTACGCTATCGAGTCCTCAGCATAAGTTTATAGTTACTCGGACTTGACTGCGATGCAAGCGTGGCTGAAAGTAACGTTGATATTGTGTCTTTTCGGCACTTTGAGAGAAATTCGTCCTTCAGAGCCGTTTGTCACAGAATTTCTTCTTGGAGAATGGAGGAACATTACAGAAGAGCAATTGAATCGCGATATTTATCCAGTGGGGACATATTCTTATTTATCCCAGCTGGTAGTGGTGTTTTTGATAACTGACTTCTTAAGATTTAAACCGGTCATCATATTATCGGGTAAGTAATTTTAATTAATTTCCAAAAAACCAACTCAATTTAATTACCTGCATACCTTTACTTTAAATGGAAGTCACACTAATATTTGGTCAGATAATCCATTTAAAATAACTGACCAAATATTGGTTTATATTTCATTATTTTATAAATACTTTTTCTCATTAATTCATATTGTTACTAACACTACGGACTGTATTTGTCTGAAATAAATTATATAATAATAATTACTTGATCATTTATCATTTGTTTTGCTAAAAGCCTTTCTTTTAATTATTATTACTATACCTACTGATTCCCAATTGTTATATTATTTAATGCATCTAGCCTATGAGCTTATAAAAAACATGGAAAGAAAGACCTATTTTTTTTTAATATATTAAGTCATATTTGAGTAAAATAAATAACTTGTAAAAAATGCTTATTAAGCAATAGCAACAGAATATTTATAATAGTACTAACGTGCAATACAACATCCTATAGTGCCCGTGCCGTGCCACTTGTTCAATTTTAAATTTGTATAGGTACCATGAATTATAGTGTATAGAATTTCATACATATTGCCTTCAATTATAGCCAATAACATCCTAATAGCTTTTATTCAAGTTCAAGGTGAAGACTGCTCTGACTACTATGTCTGTATTTTTTTTAATTTAGACAATAATGATGATTGATTACTTACTTTGAAAAGTAATTGAGTATACATAACTGAGATAAATGAGTATGACCATTACTTAACTCAAGGCCGGCAACTCCAAAGTAGGCTGGCAGGTAAATTCAAATGCCTTAGCCAGCCCGGCTTAAAGTTGTGGTCTGGCGCTGCCACAGTCTAAAAAATTTTGCCCACCTGGAAAATCTATTGGGCCACCCTTGATCTAACTAAAACCCTGTCTTAGAGACCATGCATGGCTTAAACCTAGTATTAATGTGAGCGCAAAATTTTTGCTCTGTCTGACAAGATATTTTAATATGTTACTTAAATGATATTTTTAAATATTATGGGGTAAATAATAATAAATCTTGAGAATATTGATAATAGCCAGTATGAGGCATTACTAACTCAAAAGTTCTGTGGATTAATATTAGTAAATAAATGTACTATTTTTTTTTATTTGTAATAAGTAATTATGTTTCTTTTATCAGTGTATTGAATCTGTAAATTGTAGATAGTTGCTAATCCCAATGAATTCTATGTTTGTATAATTATGGCAAACCCTTATTATTTTTATTGCTATCAGAATTTAGATAAAGATCCAAAATTGAATTTCCGTCGGTAATAAAATTACTCCTCTGAATCTTTGAATTGCTTGGCAAAATATTACCAGTATTACCAATTCCAAAGATTAAAATTAAATTTTAAACAAATTATGACTCTGGTGGATAAACACCCTCTAAGGCCGCCTATGCACCGACAGGTGGCTAGATTAGCGCCTATATAGATCCTAGATATGTATCAAAGTAAAAAGAACTTTCACGAATAATCGCAACCGGCCGCACTGTGCATTAGGCTCCTCGAAACTTGCAGGCGAACTGCCTAGCTAGAACGTATCGTAGGCGCGAGGTTTACAACCAAATAGCATGAGACCAAGGCTCCTAATCTATCAAGCCATCTTCCAATGTGGTAGCCACCTTCCAATGTGGTAGCCAACTGTCGGTGCGTACGCAGCCTTAGCTTTCTGTAACCTTGAATGAAACAAGAATCTTTTTTTCAGGTCTAAGTGGAATATCAGTGTATGCTGTACTACTGTGGACAAGTAGCTTAGAATGGCTACAAGTGTCGCAATTCCTGTATGGACTGTATATGGCTACAGAAGTGGCATATTTAACTTACATCTATGCAAAGGTAAACAAGGAAAACTAATAAATTGAAATTAAATTTCTTCACAAAGTGGAAAGACACCTTAAGTAGCGCCTAGCTAGACGATTAAGCATATCTTGTCAATCATTTATGTTTACACTGCACATTTTTACCACCGATGTTACTGACCGAGTGAGCATCGGTACGTCTAATTTAGGTCGCGCGTCAGCACTTTAAATTTACCTTTTTGATGTAATTATTTAATTTACGAGATTATTATCGGCTACGGTTAGGGTTGCCAGATGTCCGGTTTTAGACCGGACAGTAAGGTTTTTTGATCGGCTGTCCGGTCTAGAAAATTTTAGAAAACCGGACAATAGAAAGTCCGTTTTTTTTAAATACACGATTATATATCTCACTCACGAGAGAATTTACAGAGCTAAAGCTGTGAGTTATTCTGGCGGGTGGTAAGCAAGACTTGCGGGCGGGGCGCTCCTAGCCGCGCGATTCGCCTACCCACGCATGACCCCAACCCGCTCGCTCAGCTTTCTCTGTTTGATCTGGTCAAAATTGAAAGGTTCCCCTTTGAGTTTTCGTCAAATTGTATCAAAAAAAAAAATCAACACCGAACTTTTTTTATCAAATCCCTTTGACAAAAAATGTTCGGTTTTTTTGTCTTGGCGATCTGGCAACCCTAGCTACGGTCGAGATAAGACCCATCTACTTTAAACTACAACTTAACTAGCAACTAACTAACTTTAACGTAATAAAGGTGTAAAGTGACGGATTTCTTTCCTTTATCTTCACATCTGAAACAACTTCAAGCCAGCAACTAACTAAGAAACTTTACAACTACCTACAACTTTCAACATCATCCTGTACGGAGCCCGTGGTCAACTAAGCGGACCTCCTACAACGTGATTATTTCCTCTGTGACTACCACTTTCATTTGTGGGCGTGGCCTATTTTTGATAGGCAACAGTAATCTATCGATTCTGTGGTGCTAATCAAGCATCGCTCCTAGACGATCAAAATGTGATTGACAAGCCGATGCAATGTAAATGATTGACAAGCAGTTTTGATTGTATAGGTAGCTGTATGAACTTTCTATAGGAGTTTTTAATTCTTTTGGCCGTGGTGTTTCACCTTAATCGATAATGGGTATCCATCACTATCCAGGTGGACCCGTCCAAGTACCCCCGCGTGTCGTCGTACACCCGTATCGCCGCGCTCACCGGCCGGTTCCTGTCCGGAGTCTCCGCGCAACTGCTCGTCCACCTACACCTCATGGACTACAGGGACTTAAACTACATCACATTTACAGGTATAATGTCGTTAACTCATGAACTACAGGGACTTAAACTACATCACATTTACAGGTATAATGTCGTTAACTCATGAACTACAGGGACTTAAACTACATCACATTTACAGGTATAATGCCGTTTATAAATACTTAAGAATCAAGGAGTCGAAAACAAATATATAAGAATTATACGAAACATTTATAATAACAGTAAGGCAAAGTAAAATTAGAAAGAGAAGGAGAGGAAATCAGGATCGAACGTGGAGTGCGTCAAGGTGACCCCCTTTCACCAAAACTCTTTACAGCAGTACTAGAGGACATATTTCGTGAGCTTGATTGGGACGAGTACGGTTTGAGTATAAATGGAGAAAAACTAACGAACCTCAGATTAGCAGACGATTTAAAACTATTCTCCCACACTAGCACGGAACTATCGAACATGCTTAGTGACCTAGAAAGAGTAAGCAGCCTTGTTGGTTTGACTGAATCTAATAGGAAATAAGAAAATGTAAATAGATATTAAGATGAAATGTAAAACTAGACAAAGAAAAAGCGAGAACTGGTATGAAAGAGTTAAAATAATATTGTCAAAACAGGCTTTGACTTAGAGTCAGAGGTAGCAGAGTACTAAAAAAAAAAAAAAAAAAAACAAAAGATATGACGAAGTTGAAAAGAAAGTAGGGTCCTAATAGCCTTTTCTCAATGAGGGCTTTTCACAATGACAAAAGACTAAAGGCTCGATAGATGGCGTTGATAAAAATGTGTCAATGTGATTTTTTTACTAAGCTTCGACACCATCTAGGCAAATAGTTACTATTTTTAAGCTTCGAAGAGTATCAACACCCTCTAGTAAGGCAAATAGTTACTATTTTTTTTAAATGTCACTTTGAAAAGCGCTCATTGCAGTGCAGACGCGACAGCGGCAGCGGTACGGGGTATCGCCTCGCCATAGTAAACAGGCGTGGTTGCCATGGTTACCGAGATAAATTACTATGACAAGGCGATGTTGTACCGCTGCTGCACCGACAAATGAGTAAAGGTCCTTCTCTCTTGATGTTTATAAAATAATACGATCATTAGCTTCTTCTCGTGTTTTTTGATGGTACTGCATGAAAGTATTTTTCCAGCTCAAATTCTGGCGACGTTTTGGGCGTTTTGGCTGCCATCCGTACAGTACGGCATATACTTTCACCGAAGGGACTCAAATAAACAAATCACTGAGGCGGTGGAACCGGAGCAGGTCAGTAGTCACTTACATCTATCCGACTGAAAATCTAGTAAATCTCGTGTTATCTATATTCAGTCAGTCGTCGGTCAACCATTTGCTCCGAATTTCGATCTTTCCAATACCAGGAATACAATAAATGGAGCTCGGTGGCGCAGTGGTTTAGCGCCTGGCCCAGCGATTGCAGAAGTTAAGCAACGTTCGCAAGGGTCGGTCATGGGATGGGTGACCAAAAATTTATTATCTCGAGCTCCTCCGTGCTTCGGAAGGCACGTTACGCCGTTGGTCCTGGCTGCATTTGCAGTCATTAACACCCACCAATCCGCATTGGAGTCCCCAGCAGTGGGGACATCAAAAATGGCTGATGGACAATACCACCCACAATCCACATACAATTCTTTAAAACTTCTTTGGTTCATTTACTTTTAATTAGGTGATATTATTATAAGCTATTTATAATTTCCGCAATTTAGCATAAAGTCTGTTATTCAATCTTAAATTCAAACGTTTTTTGCAGCAAACATGCCGAGGCAGGCTAGCAGAAGCGTCGTCGCTTATCGCGCGGCACGCCCGGATGGCGTACACGCGGCCTAAGGTGCTCGCCTGGTCGGCGCTGTACGCGGCTGCGCTCGCGCTGTTCGTGCAAGCGCAGACATACGTGCAGCTGCTGTGGAGGCACATACAGGACGAGACCTACGACCCCGTGAGTATACTCCAGAGTGTTAATGGTATCTTCATGTTCATACACTCGGCCTAATGTGCTCGCCTGGTCGGCGCTGTACGCGGCTGCCCTCGCGCTGTTCGTGCAAGCGCAGATATACGTGCAGCTGCTGTGGAGGCGCATAAAGAAAAAGACCCGAGTGCCAGTTAATGCTGTCTTCATACAAACCGGGTTAATGTGGCTAGCCTTCTCGGCGCTGTACGTGGCTGCGCTCGCGCTGTTCGTGCAAGCGTAAACATTACTCGTACGTCCAGCTGTTGTGGAGGCATTCAAAAACAGACAAAAAAATCGACATTCCATACAAAATGTCCGAACAGCTGATCGAGTTTTGTATGAAAATTCGAATTTTTTTGGCTGTTTTCGGAAAAGTCGTAGAACAAATGTTGTTGTTTATGATTTAAGTTATCTACTCCTACGAGGTTGTTAGTGTTTTACAAATAACCCTGTATAGGACGAGACCTACAACCCCGTGAGTAGGTATACTCCTTCATAGGTACAAACCGGTTGAAACGACCACGCGCTAAGAAATGTGAAAACTTCAGTACACAACAGTTGCGATATAATGAGGTTGCGAGTGCGCTGCAGTGTCTCGTACGGACGTCGAACAAGACGCTCCCGCGCCTTTATTTACGAAGATTATCGGTTTTTTTTATCGGAAATCATAATTAATAATTATTTCAACCATTGTAGACGATTCATAAACATGAAGAAAACTAAAATTTAAGCTAGTTTTCTTGGCTAATTTCAATAAGATGAATGCTTTAAAAAGTCCATTATTGTCTGATGCATTCTGTAAATATTTACACATTTTAATTCGAATAAACATTCCATTTTTAGCCAAGAGTATTTGCTCTGTCAAATCTTAATGTAAACAGACAATTATAAAGAATGTCTTCGTTCTTATCAATTTGTAAATGAACTTGAAGAAATCTCTTATCATGCGGCTTACGCTATTCACAAGATAAACCTACCTTTATATTACGAAGTCGCCTCTACAGATTATCATCTCTACATTCGGTTAATATGGGTTAATTATCTGATATCTATAGATAGACATGAATGAACTGGCTGATATACCTACATAATATTACCGTCTTAATTAAAAATGCCAACTGATTAAAACAGAATTCATATCCAGTTAGGTATCTAAAGATGTAATTTTTTGCATCTTAAAATATTACTTTTGCTTAAGTAAATGTGACACTTGACTTTCTACTAAACAGACAGAGGCATGAATTACGAAAAAGAGCAAGGACTCACAATTCGCACTAGTCTGTGTTTTTTTAATTTAAACTAGTTTCAACTGTAGCACAGAAACTGTAGCTCTACCATGAGTTGATGCAAAATGTTTCCGCTACCGAAAATTATCGGATATACTGCTCACAGTCTCTCACAATGCGAGTGAAAGAGAGAAAACGATAAAGTATAAGAAATAAAACACTTTTTAACGGATACTAGCGCCACAGAATATATAATAGTACTATCGTACAGAAGTCGGTCCCCGCGAGGACCATCAAATAATAAGCTACTCTCGCTGCACGGCAATAAAGTACAATTTCAAACTGCACAACGCTGCGTGGATAAAATTATATGCACCTACGAAGAAGAAAGAGAGGCGTCTCTTTCTGTCGCATAGCTCTGTCTCAACAGACACATTTCGGGGTTGCTACTCGCTAGTTACTGATATCATAGAAAACATTCGTTATGCCCATGAATAAACAATGAAATTACTAATAGGTACCTACTTAAAAAATAAAATAAATCTACCTAATAGGTGAGCTGAGCATATTTAAAGAGCATAAATAATAGATAAGTATTTCTAAGTACTAAGTAGTTAGAGAAGCTCGACGGCGCAGTGGTATAGCGCCTGGCCCAACGATTGCGGAGGTTAAGCAACTTTTGCAAGGGTCGGTTATGGGATGGGTGAAAAAAAATTAGTATTTTTTAGCTTTTTTTCTTTACTGGTGCCATATTTCGAACTTCGATACAACTAAGTATGTAAATATGTATACAAAAAATACGATAAACTTTGGTAGGTAGGTAGGTAGGTACGTTAGTAATTAAGTATCAAAAACGAAGTGCATGCAGTTTCGCATTCGGCGCTTGACTGACTCGTTTCGTTCGTGACGTTCACGCGCTGCGCTCTCGTCGCTTGCACACGCCGCGCGTTTCGGTCGGCGCGGTGATATCCCTCGACAATGGCCCTCTTGGAGTGGGCCGCGAGCAGTAGGCTAATATAAAAGTTTAAGCGCGGAGTGATACCCCCCTGCTAGCGCGGTGTTATTGAAAGTACTTTGGTAATTAGTTGGTATTTGGTTTGATTTTTTATTTTCCCGACGTTTCGGCACCTTTGCAGCTGCCGTGGTCAGGTTACGGGGGACTGAAGCTGCTCGTCGTGACCACGGCAGCTGCAAAGGTGCCGAAACGTCAGGGAAATAAAAAATTAAACCAAATACCAACTAATTACCAAAGTACTTTCAATAACACCGCGCTGGTATCCGTTAAAAAGTGTTTTATTTCATGTCTAGTGAGCGCGTAAGCTTGAGACGTGTCGATAGTTCAAGGTAGGGAATTGCTTACAACCACGTATCGTGCAGGTAGTGTTCAATGGCGCCGTGGAAGCGGCACAGACGTTGCTAGGTGCGGCGGGCGCGCTGGTCGCGTCGGCGGCGACCGGGGCGGCGAGCCCGGCGCCGGCGGCCGCCGTGCAGGGCGTCGCCATGTTCGTGGCCGCGTACGTGCCCAACGTGTACGTCTCCTACGCGGGCTACATCGTCATGGGCATGCTGTTTCAGTACATCATCACATTGGCCAGGTGAGTCACACTCATATAGTCTCACTTGAGAGCTTATTCCGTTTATCCACCCCGAAACAGGCACCCTAAGGTGGGTACTCGGAAATAGCGTGTCCATCTATCCACCCCATCATAATATCAACTATTATGGGGTGGATAGATGAGAGGGGTTTTCCGAGTATCCACCTTCCGTAAAAATGATTTTTATATTGGTTCGTGTGGCCATGTGAAACGACCAGTTATGCAGCCATAAAGTTTCATAGAAATAAGTTCGTGTGGCCATGTGAAACGACCAGTTAATCAGCCATAAAATTTCATAGAAATAAGTTCGTGTGGCCATGTGAAACGACCAGTTATGCAGCCATAAAGTTTCATAGAAATAAGTTCGTGTGGCCATGTGAAACGACCAGTTAATCAGCCATAAAATTTCATAGAAATAAGTTCGTGTGGCCATGTGAAACGACCAGTTATGCAGCCATAAAGTTTCATAGAAATAAGTTCGTGTGGCCATGTGAAATGACCAGTTATGCAGCCATAAAGTTTCATAGAAATAAGTTCGTGTGGCCATGTGAAACGACCAGTTATGCAGCCATAAAGTTTCATAGAAATAAGTTCGTGTGGCCATGTGAAACGACCAGTTAATCAGCCATAAAATTTCAAAGAAATAAATTCGTGTGGCCATGTGAAACGACCAGTTATGCAGTCATAAAGTTTCATAGGAATAAGTTCGTGTGGCCATGTGAAACGACCAGTTATGCAGCCATAAAGTTTCATAGGAATAAGTTCGTGTGGCCATGTGAAACGACCAGTTATGCAGCCATAAAGGGTGGCTGTTTCAGGTGGATAAACGGAATAAGCCCACTTAAGTATCGTAAGATATATATAGTATGATCGTTTATAGACTTTATAGTCCATGAGAACGTTCGTGGCACGCGGAGTCGTAACACGCGTCAGCGACGTCAGTCGTTAGGGTTGCGCGTGCCGTTGATATGAGCCCGCCCATAAGGCCTATAAGTGCAAGGGAGCGCGCAATATAGCTACTCCGTTCGCACATTTTATGACCTCGCGTGCCACGAACGTTCTCGTGGACTATAGTGGTTCTTAACTTTTTAGTAATGATTTACAATTTACTTAACGAATTCAATTAATTGAATCTTACAAGAATATAATGTTCTGGTATTTGTAACGATATCTGTAACATCCATTTTGTAATAATGATATAAATTTGTTATAGCTATGGAAACCTATAATTGGCTTATTTAAGACTTATATGTAATTACTCAATCTGTACCTAATATAGCTAGCTGTTGGTTTTCTGAATAAATCATAAAAAAAAAAATTAGGGAACCATTTGACAAAATTTGTCTTGGCATAGACCACCCACTGTTTAGATTGGAGGTAAAATACAATGAATAAATGAAGGGTTATTATGACCACCAGTGATCCGCGGACCACTGGTTTAGTGGCACAAAACCACAATTTTTTTCTTACAAGTTAACTGTAGATCCGACGCGCATTTCAGAAGTTTTTTTTAGTTGTATGGCCTAACTTTTATTGTCTCTGGTTTGTGGTATCGTCTTTGTTTTCTATTTCCATAAATTAACTACTTTAGCTACTTTTTTGAGTAGTTGGGTTAGGTTAGGTTATAGTTGGTAAAAAAAAACCTGTGCACAGTGTTTCTTTAAGGTACTAGCTCGGGGGCTGAGTACCTAGCCCTAGTGAAAAATATATACTTAGTTATGCAGACAAAAGTCCTTCTAATTGCCCCTCTGGAGAATTTTGTCTGAAAGAAACACTGGTCGTTGCAGTGTGCAATGTGCATACAAGGCCGGCTGAATATATTTTATAGTGATCGGTTAATTACGTTTACTCATTTCAGTGCAAAAATAGCGGGGCAGTTGACGGATGAGAGTTGCTTCGGTCTAATATTCGGCATCAACACCCTGATCGGAGTCGCGCTGCAGGCGCTGCTCACCCTCGTCCTCATCCAGACGCTGCAACTTGACATTACGTCGCAGTACTTCGCGCTCAGTGGCCTGTTCCTGTTGCTCGCCTCTATGTGGCTGCTTGGCTGGATCACGCAAATGTGCAGGCTCAAACAATCTATTGGTACAACCATGTAATTAGTGACTTATAGGATTTGTCAGATCAGTATGTTTGTTCTACACAGATTTCGAAACTTGTTAGTTTTTTGTTAGAATGGGGAGTTTTACGCAATCGAAAATTCTGAAAAAAAATCTATTACTAATGGAGCTTATACCTACCTATAAAAAAATATTTATAATTTGTTTTTTTTCGGACTTTCCCCATTTTAGATGAAAGAATTTTGAAGTTGGTTTAAAAGTAATTCCTAAAGGAATTAAATAAATAAATAAAAAAATAAATAAATAAATAAAATAAAGGCTAGGACAATTTCACACAGCGCCATCTATTAGCCCTAAACTAAGCAAAGCTTGTAATATGGGTGCTAGACAACTGATATACTACTTATATACTTTTTAAATATATACTTATTATACATAGTAACACCTAGACCCGTCACAGAAATTAAAATGCATCATTTCAATTTCTGCCCGGCAGGGAATCGAACCCGGGACCTCTTGCGTGGTAGGCGACATGTTGACCACTGCACCACTCAGGTCGTCAGAAATACCTAGACAAACTATATTTTGTGACCAATGTCTGACTGAAATAGCTGGATTCTGAAAATTTCGATAAGGTACAGATCAATGCAAACTTTATGGCGGCTCGGAACATCGCGCGAGACGATGCGCAGCGCAGAACACAATTTCGATGTTAGCGGGTGGGAGAGGTGAGGCTGCGGGGCACGGCTACACACGGCGCGCATAGTAGTAGCTAACTTCACTACCGCCATTAAGTTCGCATCGAACTGTATTAAACTAGACCTTAGAAATAATATTATTAAGATTTTCATGTTCCCAAATGCACACAGTGATTGAGTGCATTACTTGATAATTTTTGTGATATGAAATTTTCAATTTATTTGTGATATTATTAGCATTTAGTGATAAAATCAAAGCAACATAATAAATATTATATTATTGTAGGTATTGTTTATTATGGTGATTGAGTGACTACAAACAAATATCAAAATCATTATTGAAAAATAAAATGAGATAGTTATCACTTCGGTCGCTGAGCCATCCGAGAAAGTAAGCAAGTTATTTTGTTAATCAATGTAGTTTTAAAAGGTGAATTAAGAGAACAACACTTTGTTAATTAGATAAATAGTGGAGTGCATATTTTTAGTAGGTCTGTACTTACATAGTTTTTTTAAGAGCCCCTGCAAACTACCGATTTTCTATTTTTAATCAGTATGAAGTAAGCAAGTGCGCATATTACAACAATTTGGTATCGGCCGATTCTTCATAAATTAAAAAGGTCTGACCCAACCAGTTTGCAGGGACATAGTGTAGTAGCATATTTTTTTATTATATTTTTAGTCAAAAAACCTACTGTTTTATTTACTTAGTCATGATTCCAAAAATGGAATATCTTCGATCATTTTGTAATATACGTAGTTATTAAATAGAATCTACCAATATTGAATATTACTGTTTTTTTCTTCTACCTACTAAACTAAATAGATATTTAAAAAATTCTATATTTTCACACCTTCATAGTCAATAGGCGGGGTTGGTAGGTATTGAAAGGCCTGTAATGTTGCGTGAGCACACATGGAGTGTTTACTATCATTTTACAAACTCGCCACATGGTTCTTGTGTCCACAAGTGTTAATTACTGTTAATAGAAGTTTCATAAGATCAAGGGATCACAATAAAAATCTTAAAAATACTTAATGAAATATATTTAAGTATAAATCTATATTTACATTAAATTTGATATGTCAATGGAATGTAGGTTAGGTACCTTGAAGCTTATGGGCAATTAGACAAATAAATACATTTCAAATCTGTACTATGAATGCAGAAACAAGACTTCTTTAAATCCCTTAGTTTATTCCAGAAAACTTTAACTTTCACGATTCTTCAATTTTATTTCGTTCACAACCACTATGTTATTCCCAGTTTTCTTTCCATTTTTAAATAACTATACACTTTACAAAATCTTAGAGATTTACATTTTATGCATATTGCATAGACGTCGGCCTAGTTTTAAAGTATACGTAAATACAAATTAATAAGAATATTACAGCGAAAGTGGGTAAAACAATGGTGTTGATTTGCTGTCGCATTTTTGCAAATTCCTGTTTTCTCTCCCGTTTCTGTTTAGCAGTTTCTTTAACCGTTCCTTTTAGTTTCCTCATGATGTAGCTGTAGCTGCGAACAAATAAATGATAATATACTTTATCGCGTGATTTGTTGGAGATTTAAAATTGCCACGTAGGTGTGTAAAGTATAGTAGGTACCTATGTAAAATCGGCAAAATATTTATCCTTGTTTATCATTTAATATTTAATGCTAAATAATATGTGTATTAGATTAGTAGATAAATATATTCACCCGCAATTGATATAATGCTATTATTCACGTATTAATTATTTTATTCAAAAGTGATCCCAAATCTTGAAAAACATATCACAATGACTTGACTTATGAGGCGCGTTCCAAACATTTGAGCGTGAGCCGTGACGTTCGGTGGACACAACCGTGTCGTTCCAATGAGTGGGTCTCCAGCTTCCTCATAGGCTATAGAGAAATTCTAAGCATGCCATATTTTAAAGCATAATAGCAGCAATCAAACTTCCAGACATAATAATAGCAGCCACCATAAGCTCGTTACCATGAGTTGTTTTATGTGTGCGAGCTGGCGACACGTGTCTACAGCTTACACATGCCGTTAAGGCAAACCAGTGAGGTTAGGGTTTTAGACTATAGTCAGAAATTTAGAGCCTAATTGCAGCAATAAGATCCAAAAAAACCAACCATCACACTCAAATACTCTTGAAACTACGAGCATAAAACTGTGTGCGAGCTGGGGACCCGTGTCACTGGCTTGCACAGCTGTATTTTCGTAATTATTTAAGCTACGATTATGTAATATACCTCAAAATTTTCAGCCGAATTGCAGCATTAGGCTCCAAATTTTTCAAAACTTTAACTCGAAAGGTTTTTGAGCTACGAGCCGATATCTATGTGTAAGCTGGGGACCCGTGTCGCCGGCTGACACATGGTGAATTGCTGTAACTGTATATGTTAGAGTTTCGTTTTAAAGATCAAATGATATGTTATAATTGCAGCACACACGAGGCAAAATTTCAAATCTCTGGGCCTCTTAGTTTCGAAATTATAAGCCAAAAACCGTTTTCCCCGCCAAAAAATTCAAAAAAATGGCTCGGAAGCGGCTAATCGCGCCGTTGCCGTTCCGTGCGCTACACGTTTGCTATCGAATTTGAACCTAAGAGCTAGTATTATTTTGAGTCATTTTAATTTGCGCTCTCGATCGCTTTAATTTATGTACTGAGAATTTTAGTCTAAGAGGTAGGAGCTGATATAACTAGTTACCTAATAGCTGTAAGCTGATATAACTGGTTTAATATAAAAGCAAAGTCTATTTATATAGGAATGTTTATATCGCTAAGGTATAGGTACTTTATTTTAAGGAGCTTAAAATAATTAATGCAACCATGTAAAAGTAATCATTTCGCACCGATGAAACTTAGTATTGAATAATTCCGATTATCATGTATGGTCTTCATCATCAGTTCCATTTCACCAAAATTGTACTTTCCGAAAGCAAATGCATAGGTTACTTAAGAAAATACCAAAATTGCTATAGGTGTGCCTATAATATTTGAAGAGTTTCCTTGATTTGTCCAGGAACCCATCATTAGATCCTGACTTCATGATAATGGGACCAACTTGGAAGTATATACTTTCAAACAAAAAAACAATTTTTCAAATCGGTCCAGCAGTCTTCGAGTAATCGAATAACATACATAACTCCTCCCCTTTTGAAGTCGGATAAAAAGTTTTAGTTATGTTGATTATTTGCTCCAAATGTGCCTAGGTATACCTATTATATATAGTCGACTAGTGACCGCCCGCGACTTCATCTGCGTGAAAAGTTTATTTGTTCTTTTTTAATCTCTTTTTATCCAGTTAATTAATAAAAAATCCTGTGGTTTTATGGTCTTTTTTTTAATGGTAACGATGTTTTGTATAATCGCTACATCCCTATTTGAACTGATCGAGTGATCAAAATTTATAACCTAATAAAAACGTGTTAATAAAATAAAATAAAGTACCTATACCTTAGCGATATAAACATTCCTATATAAATAGACTTTGCTTTTATATTAAATTAGGTAACCAGTTATATCAGCTCCTACCTCTTAGACTAAAATTCTCAGTACATAAATTAAAACGATCGAGAGCGCAAATTAACATGACTCAAAATAATACTAGCTCTTAGGTTCAAATTCGATTGCAATAGTGTAGCGCACGGAACGGCAACGGCGCGATTAGCCGCTTCCGAGCCATTTTTTTGAATTTTTTGGCGGGAAAACGGTTTTTGGCTTATAATTTCGAAACTAAGAGGCCCAGAGATTTGAAATTTTGCCTCGTGTGTGCTGCAATTATAACATATCATTTGATCTTTAAAACGAAACTCTAACATATACAGTTACAGCAATTCACCATGTGTCAGCCGGCGACACGGGTCCCCAGCTTACACATAGATATCGGCTCGTAGCTCAAAAACCTTTCGAGATAAAGTTTTGAAAAATTTGGAGCCTAATGCTGCAATTCGGCTGAAAATTTTGAGGTATAGTACATAATCGTAGCTTAAATAATTACGAAAATACAGCTGTGCAAGCCAGTGACACGGGTCCCCAGCTCGCACACAGTTTTATGCTCGTAGTTTCAAGAGTATTTGAGTGTGATGGTTGGTTTTTTTGGATCTTATTGCTGCAATTAGGCTCTAAATTTCTGACTATAGTCTAAAACCCTAACCTCACTGGTTTGCCTTAACGGCATGTGTAAGCTGTAGACACGTGTCGCCAGCTCGCACACATAAAACAACTCATGGTAACGAGCTTATGGTGGCTGCTATTATTATGTCTGGAAGTTTGATTGCTGCTATTATGCTTTAAAATATGGCATGCTTAGAATTTCTCTATAGCCTATGAGGAAGCTGGAGACCCACTCATGTCGTTCCAAACGTCAGAGCGTTGCAACCAAACAACCATCAAAAATGATGGTTGTAAAACGCTCTGACGTTTGTCTATATAAAAAATGTCAATGTCATTTGACATTATTTTGTATTTTTGATGTTTTTATGTCTAATTTTTAAAATATTCATGGTAGATCCTCAAAAAACGGATTTTATTTGATTTAGTATAAAGAAAAGTTTAAATTATTCGTATTCCAAATGGAAAATGAAGAATTTATATTGACATTGACATTTAAAGTTCTTGGTCGTTCCAAACCTTAGAGCGAGTTAAAAAACAACCATACAACCGACGCTCGAACGTTCTGAACGCAACCCTATTATGACATATTGGGTTGGGCGCATTCCATTCCTATAATATTAATCTGGCGCATTCTGCCAGACAAATCTAAAGGTGCGGGCACATTTGTCTGACGCCACGTTTTAGACATTATATGTTCCGCATGTGCTTCAGGAATTGCGTTACTTAGGCATTTTGTTTTTTAGACGTCGGTCGTCGACTCGTCGCACTCATGAGGGATCAGCGCCATCTAGTGTAATTTCATTCAAGCAAAAATAGAGTCGTTTTGCGTATGCGTAAGCGCATGCATTCATGAATACTTTATGCGTTTCTACAATACTAATAGGTATATATTTTATAAACGGATTAAAAGATGGCGTTTGCGCTGCTTTGTTAATTGCATTGACACTCTTATTTTATGTGTGTTTCGGCCAAATACTTAAAAGCTTCTTACTTAGCTAAAATCTTTGGTTGAGGTCTCCGTAGTAACAATAAACGTATTTAATTTATAATTTATTCCTTCATAAGTAGTGTTAGTGGACATCCTCTTTACTTAGAACCCTACAGTACTAAAACCCTACCTCTAAGTGCCAGAGCGGTCGCCGGCGACCTGCGGGTCTACCGGCTAAAAATAATGAAGTTAATGTTAACTGTAAGTATGTGATACATTGCTTCTTTTCTTTGGTAAGTTTTTATTTGTGCCAAAACAAAGTAGCAATGTATCACATACTTACAGTTAACATTAACTTCATTGTTTTTAGCCGGTAGACCCGCTGACATAATCGCCATATTGCCGTTGTGTCAAAGCCCAAGCGGTCGCCGGAGACCGGTACCGGTAATCGGTTTTTTCTCTATGTAAATGACTATGATTTTGGTATCTAGAAATGAGAAAAGTATTCATAAATAAAACTATCTTTACAAAATGATAAATTATAGCCTGATTACCAAATTATCGGGTTTTTTGTGAAAGACGCCATTTTATTTCTTTCTTGTCAGTTGGTGGGGAGGGTTTTTTGTTTTTTAACAAAATGGCGGAAGGCGCTGAAGGGTCGCCGTATTTGATTGTTTATTAGCAAATAAGTGTGATCCTAGTGCAATGTCGTAGGATAATTGTACAAACAAGATTTTAACAAAAATCCTAGTATGATTGTAAAATACCGGATAGTTAGAATTTAAGACAGATTTTTGCAATAGTCCGAGTGATGCTTAGGATTTTTACAAAAATTAAATACTTAAGTTTTAAAACAAGTGTTTAATTTTCTGGTAACAATACTGTTATATTACTTACCAACGACATAAAGTATTCCTGTTAGCTTAAGGGAAACCTATTATTGGCTATACTAACTAACATGTACCTAATGTTATAGCTTGGCCAGAAAGAGAAGAAATTAATTATGACGGAACTAAAATTTTTCACCATATGGCAACACTACAGCAACTGTTAAACTATCAAAACAATCCCGATTGCTTTCGGTTTTTTTTATATAAAACGTAATAATCTTGTTATAATCAGTGAGTTCATAATCAAAATGGTTAAGACATTAAAAAGTGGCAGCAGAACAGTGGTTCATAATGTTTTTAAGAGATGTTTAGCGGAATATCATGCCGGTAAACTTCTTTCAGAATTGGATAACATATACCAACGAGTTTCTACTTTGACAGGTATTTATGGACCCGAATTTTATATATTATACGTGGTTTACGACATAAATTACAATAATTATCTGTTAAAAGAGTAAGAAATATCACAACAACGACTTTTTCTGTAGATTTAATTTAATTTGAGAGGTTATGTTTTGATTCGGGAAATGTAGCTTTGTATAGCGCGACTGCATAATTTTAATCGTTTCACATTATACAAAATACAATGTTTTATTTTGATTACAGGAATATCGGAAAGTACAGTCAGGCGCCTAATTAATGAAGGTGATAAAAACGGTGGCAAATTTTCAACACCTGCGAAACATAGAAAAGGCCGTCCAAAAATTGAACTAGACGATTTTTCAATCTGTGCTGTTCGTCAAAAAATTCAGTTCGCATACATAGTGCAGAAAATAGCACCAACTTTACGAAAGTTGGTAGCTGTGGCAAAAGAAGAGTTAGGGTTTCAAGGAGGCCGTGAGAAATTCAGACAAATTTTACATGCCATAGGTTTTACTTATAAAAAATGTTCTACGAACAGAGAAATGCTCATAGAGCAAACACATATAGCGGCAAAGAGAGAAAAGTATTTAGAGATAATAAAACAAAATAGGGATTTGCCTGTGGAACTCCAGAAACAAATAATTTACTTGGATGAAAGTTATATCCACTCTTCTTATAAATTGAAAACATGCTGGCAATCTATAAAAATAAAAGGCATAAAGCATGATGTTTCAAAAGGCAAACGTTGGATTATCGTCCATGCTGGAACTGCTAATGGATTTGTACCCAATGCTTTACTTATATTTAGTGGCAACAATAAAATGGAAGATTATCATTCTGAAATGAATTCTCACAATTTCACCAAGTGGGTGAAAGAAAAATTAATCCCAAACCTTAATGAAGCTTCTATAATTGTTATGGACAATGCGCCATACCACAGTGTGGTGCAGAATAAGGCTCCATCGTCGGCATCCCGAGTAGGCGATATTAAACTTTGGTTGTTAGAAAATAACATTTCCTTCAAGCCCGATGCAAGAAAACCGGCATTATTAATGCTAGTCAAAAAGCACAAGCCAGATCCAGTGTACGAAATTGACGAGTTGTTTGGCGAACATGACCATGAAGTGGTAAGATTGCCGCCTTACCACTGTGATTTTAATCCCATTGAGCTTATCTGGGGAATAGCGAAGCAAAAAGTGGCTGCATGTAACATAGGAGCAATCGACATAAAAATAGCAACTGAGCAAGCCTTTAATAGCATTACTTCTGAAATATGGAATAATTGTGTTGAACACATAAAGAAAATAGAACAAGAGTACTTCGACCGAGTAAGAACACTGTATGAAGATATAGACAAACTGGTTATTCGTGTGGGAGAGGAAAGTGACAGTAGCTCAAATTTTCAAGATAGCGAAGTCGAAGATATGTCTGGTGTAGAGTCTATGGGTAGTGACTAAATTATGTTTATTTAATAAAAAAATTAGTTCTTAGTAATTAGTTCTGTACTGTATTGTATTATTTTTTTTATTGTAAAAATTTTAGACAGTGTCCATATACCATGAATTTAATAAATCAAAAACATATTTTAATTTAACTGGATATTTATTTTTACCATCTAGTAAGGCAAATAGTTACTATTTTAGGCTTCGAAGAGTATCAACACCATCTAGTGAAGCAAATAGTTACTATTTTTATTTTTTAAATGTCACTTTGAAAACTCCTCATTACTGAGGGCTTTTCAAAATGACGAAAAGCTGTGAGCTGATAAAGATAGGTGACAATGTGATTTTTTTTACTAAGCTTCGAAGAGTACTCAGACAGGCAGATGTAACCCTAAAATAAAAGGCATGCACTCTGTTTTGTGTGAATAAAACGATTTGATTTGATTTGATATAAAATGTTTCTCTTTGGGCAGATGTCAGCCAGCGAGCGCTTACTTTCCTCTTTGGCTTTGGTACAGGCCGTTTATTTTTAAAGCCAATTTTTTCTCATCTGTTTCCATCAACGCCATCTAGTGAGGCAAATATTTACTGTTTTTATTTTTTTATGTCACTTTGAAAAGCCCTCATTAATATTAAAAAAATGCGCATGTACCCGTGGCTCCGCAGCGGGAGGTCCGACTTCTCACTGAGCACCTTCAGAATGATGTTATAAAAATACCGTTTTAATTACGATTTAAAAAGAATATAAGTATCAAATTCATTCAGGTCGCAGTATAATGTTGCCATGTAAACGACAGTGGCGCCCTCATTTTATGTCAACTCTTTATGGTCAAGCTGTAAGTAATTTTATTAATACGCCGTTGGTTTTCTTAATAAATAAAAATAAATCGCGAATTACCATCTTTTTGCGCGCGCTGATTGGCTGACGTCAACGTTATGAACTGACGGATGTTCTGATTGGCTAACGGTTACATATCTGTGTCCATTGTTATTATTGTGATTATTGACAAATATTTATCTAGTGTTTTGTTCGAACTTCAGGTTTTTTATTTAAAAAAAATTGAGTGATGACATCAATTAAATGACATTAATGTACGATGAGTGAAGTGAGTGAATTGGATGTTATGCAAGTGCCGAGCTCAATCAGTTCAGACAACTTATAGGTTATATCTAAAAAAAAAATTCTATACAGAGCTAAGAAAGTTCTACAGAGCGCTTGTCAATATGGTTGTGCAAAACCCCAATGGACTTTCGAACGAATTAATGTTGTTAAAACTTCAATTGATGAATTTAATTCGGCAAAATTAGGAAATAACCCCAAAACACATCAATAATGTGTTCTGACCAATCAGACTGAAGATGATTTTTACTCAATAATGCATTTTTACTCAATAATGTTTTTGTAATGTAATGATTTTTATTTTACTTTATTTTGACATGGAATTATTATTGATGGGTTTGACATTTATTATGATTATTATTATTATTATTATTTTCACATTTTTAATGCTACTAATATTTTAATTTTATTGATGTTTATTATTATTATTGATGTTTAGATTTAAATCCCAATTGTAATTTTCATTTTTATTTTCTATGTTTTAGTGTACAACATTCAGATACAATTGTAAAATATTGTTATTGAATTAAATAAATTGAAATTGTTATAAATCGCCTCTTAGATTATCCAATTAGCATTCAAGTTTACGATTGTCCGAAACATACTAGGATTTTTACAAAGATCCTAAAAATTGCTCGGACGATTGCAAAAAATTATCTTAGATTTCAATTATCCGGTTTTTTTACAATCGACCTAAGATTTTTGTAAAGATCCGGTTTATACAATTTATCCTACGTCACATACTGAAAACCAATGTCATCTGACGGCGTGTTAACACGTGGCGTCAAACAAATGTGCCCCACCTTAAGAGTACATTTTAAACATGAAAAGCAATATTGCACATTCTCTCTGGCGATCGATGAGATGCATGAGAAAACCTAGAGACTTGACATTTTGCACATAGGTTCCTTATGAGGTCTAGGGGTGCACTAAGAAAGGACTTTTCAAAACTCACCCCCCAAGGGGGTGAAACGCGGGTCCAAAGTTTGTATGAAAGTTCCTCAGTTTTAAAGCTAGGATCTTCAAATTTTGTGATTAGGCTGACCATTAAAAATTAATAAATACGGGTCTCAGCGTTATTCAAAATTCTACCCCCGAAGGGGTCAAAAGGGGGATGAAGTTGTGTATTGAAGAAAATCCTTTATTTTCGAAGTAAAAATCGCTAAATTTATAATTTAGGCTTATGGATGGAAATCTAACGCAACGTATATTGTTATCGTTAGTATTTCAACCCCTATGGAGATGAAATGGGGGTGAAAAAAGGTAAAAAAAAATCGTTATTGGGGTTTTCTGGGATGACGATTTCAAAAATGACATTTATTATGAGAGAGAAATAAACATTTTTTATTACTTATTATTATTATGAAGTCCAACACGGTGGACATGATTTAACCCCTAAAGGGGTGAAAATGGGGTTCAAATTTTGTATGGAAAAAGAATATAAAATAGACATTACAACTTTAAAATTCGTAGGAGCATGTCTAAAAATAAATAGGCAAACACGATATTTTGTTATTTTGAAAATCATTCCTAAAGGTGAAAATGGGGTAAGTAAACATGAAAATCGATGTGGATGTCGTTCTTGAGGTTTCATGGGATGGTGATTGCGAAAATGACATTTATTTTGAAGTCCAACACGGTGGACATGATTGGACCTGGACATGCACATCCAGGGGACGGGGACGGGGATAGGGACGGGAACGGGAACTGGAACGTGAACGGGATACTAATATCTCTGGATACAATTCTGAATATTATAAACTAGCTTCCGCCCGCGACTTCGTCCGCGTGGACATTCGATAAAATCCTCGTTTTAATTTCATTAAATTCTGATCAGCCGTTTTTAAGTGATTAGGCAGGTCTCCACCAAGCGAGCAGCCTCTTGCGAGGCCCGTGCGGCAAACGTCCTGCCTCGCGAGGCAGCGCGCTTGGTGGGAACCCGTCTAGTCACATAGAAAAGGCTGATTAGAATTTAATGAAATTAAAACATGAGCATTTTATCGAATGTCCACGCGGACGAAGTCGTGGGCAGAAGCTAGTCGTTCATATTTTCTCACGAAATTCTTTTAATCATATAAATTTTGGATTTAATGTATACATAAAATAATACAAAACAACTATACTGCTTACGCATTTTGGATTCGGCTCTAAAGACTATAATCATAAAAAAACAAACGCCTTATTTCTCTGGAAAGGGGTGTCGACCAAGTCTGTAACTTGAGGACAAACTCGGGAAAACTACCGGCTACACATACGAGTAATCAGATTCTCGCTACGACCTTTCGTTCTCGAGATCCAGGTAGAAAGGTCTCCACAGCGTATCCTCACAAACAAAATCTGGTTCTTGGTGACAAACTCCGACAAAATACCGGCTACACCCACGAGTAATTAGATTTTCGCTACGACCTTCCGTTTTCGATATCTGTGTGGCGCAGCTGTAGAGACGTCTCTACAGCTGCGCCACACGTATCTCCTAAACGCAAGACCGACAAACTCTGGTTTTTGGCGACAAATTCAGACAAATTATCGACTTCATCATGGGCATCATGGCATAGTCAAAAAGTCAGATTTCCAACAATTTTTTGTGGCCCAGCTGTAGTCCGTCACGTATTTTAAATTTAATTATATTTTTAACAGACTTCCAAAAAAGGAGGAGGTTCTATGTTCGTCTGTATATTTGATTTTTTTTGTGTATGTCCACCGATTACTCGAAGACGGCTGGAGCTGGACCGATTGAAATTATTCAAACGTTATTACATTAGGTAAACTCCCAAGTTGGTCCCATTTTTAAAATTTGGAAATCGGTTCAGTACTTTTCAAGTAATCTTGAAAAAAGCACGAAAATAGTATGATTTGTGTGAATTACCTCGATGATAATGGTCGTATTACTTCTTTGTTTATGAACTGAATAAGATAATTATTGTTTTGTTGGAAGAGGGATATCTTAAGTGTAGTTCTTTAACCGACTTAAAAAAGGAGGTTCTCAGTTTGACCCGTATTTAAGTATGTTTCTCCGCGATTATCTTAAGTTTGGCTGAGCCGATTTTTCTACATATATATATAATATACCTTACCTACAAGGTACCTACACTAAAAATAAAAAATTGTTTAAAAAAAACAAAAAACCGACTTCAAAAAAGCTAAAAGCAAGAAATAATATTCGTTATAATAAAAAAAGGAATTTGTACTCCAGCCAGCCCCACCCGACTTCAATAGACATATTTTTATTATAATGAATATTATTTCTTGCTTTTTAGAGGTAGCTTTTTTGAAGTCGGTTTTTTGTGTTTTTTTTAAATGTGCTCATCAAGACCTTCTCGTGATAACGATATACTTACCGAATACCTATAAAAAAATAAAAATTGGAATGTGCTCGCTCATCAAGGCGCTTCATTTGATATCCATATTCGTGTTTCATTGGAACTGGAACACCCTGTAGCACCTTGGTAGCACCCTGTATAACATGAATTTTCGAAAACCCTTTCTTAGTGCTCACCTATACCATGAAAGGTAGCTACTCACCAAACATTGTGTCTCTACCTTCAGCCCTATACAAATTCACATACCAACTAAAACACCCTGTAGCACAATGTATAACGGTAATTTTCCAAAACCCTTTCTTTGTGCACACATACATTCTAAAAGGAATCTACTCTCCAAAAATGGTGTACCATGTTCAGCCCTATACAATTTCCCATACAAATTGGAACAACCTGTAGCACCCTGTATAACGGAAATTTTACAAAACCCTTTATTAGTGGTGTCCTACTGAGTCCTCCTACATCTTGGCATGGACCACTTTGAAAACCGCAATTCTGACGACATGGAAAATTTCTCCCCAATTAGTCCTACTCCTAACTAGTCCCACTTTTTCGGAATTAGTCCCAAAAAGGACTGAAAGATAAAAGCGATTTAAATGGTCCATGCCAAAGCAAAACCACAGAATATGGCAAAACATTCATTTTGGCAGGGACAGGCTATATCTAGTGAACCATAACACCTAGCCAGGATCAGCTAGGTGAATGTGTAAAGTCAATCGTATTCATTTGACAGTTCATGTTGTATCATATTAGATGTCATCCCATACAAATTGCAGCCGATGGAATACGATATGAACTGTCAAATGAATACGATTACAGGCTATATCTAGTGAACCATAACACCTAGCCAGGATCAGCTAGGTGATTGTGTAAAGTCAATCGTATTCATTTGACAGTTCATGTTGTATCATATTAGATGTCATCCCATACAAATTGCAGCCGATGGAATACGATATGAACTGTCAAATGAATACGATGGAATACGATATGAACTGTCAAATGAATACGATTACCTTACGCAATTCCACCCCTGATTATTCAAAAAAAAGTCCCTTTTTACCCGACTGCAAAGAAAGGGTTATGTGTTTCGCGCGTATCTTGTAAGTATGTTTGTATGTTTGTATGTATGTTTGTATGTAATATTCTTTATTACCTCATATCTTTCAAACGGCTGAACGGATTTCTATGATTAAGATATCGTTAGATTGGTCTTTTCAGCCCAAGTGTTCTTAAGAAGGTGGCGTTATAAAAAAACCAACATGGCGGCTGTACGGTGCTATTATACGTAGTGAAAAAAAAATTTTTTTTTTAGAATACTGCAATATGGGTGTCAAATTAAAGGGCTTATTATAAGGATTTCAAAAAGGTATATCATGACCATAATATAATTATAAAAAAAACAATAAAATAAAAAAAAGTAAATTATATTACGCAAATGCGAGCGGCCGCTATAAACATGTCAATGAGAAATTTATATTTTGTTTGTGTATGTTAGCCACATTCATGATGGAAAAATAGGCTATAATATCATCCCAAAATCCCTCGGGATCGAAGCCTCAGGCTATGCCGCAGGGCACGGCTAAGTTAATCAATAGATGGCGCTGTAGCCGAGTACATCGCGGTATGGTTTTGTATTCATCATCAATAGATTTCTAGTTGCATAGACCATATCAATAGATGGCGTTGTAGCCAAATACATCTCGGTATGGTTTAGCTCTCTGTAGATTATAGAAGGTCTTTTGTGTTTATACTGAAAATATAAAGATAATAAAGAATCGAAGAAACGATAACGAGAAATAAGAAGAAACGATTCTCGTTTATGGTCTTTATAACAATTAACAACTTTTTTAATTGATAATTATTTACACTTATTTAAGAATTTCTTACCATAAGGATCATAGAGATACGAAGGTCGTGCTGCAAAGAATACCCCTGTAGCACGACCAAGCTTAAACTCTTATTAATTCAGGGATTCCAAAACGGTATAAAATAGTTTAGAATATTTACTATTTACCCGACTGCGGGTTATGTATTTCGCGCGTATCTTGTAAGTATGTTTGTTTGTATGTAATATTCTTTATTAACTCATATCTCTCAAACGGCTGAACGGATTTCTATGATTAAGATATCGTTAGATTGGTCTTTTCAGCCCAAGTGTTCTTAAGAAGGTGGCGTTATAAAAAAACCAACATGGCGGCTGTACGGTGCTATTATACGTAGTGAAAAAAAAATTTTTTTTTAGAATACTGCAATATGGGTGTCAAATTAAAGGGCTTATTATAAGGATTTCAAAAAGGTATATCATGACCGTAAAATATAATAACTAAAAAGAGATAAATAAAAAAATAAATTAAAAAAATTAAAAAACCCGCCTGCATAAAAAGACAAGTCGACTGAAAAGATGGAAACAAGATTAAATAAATATTAAAGGCAACATGTCATAATAACATGCAGTCGGAGGCATATAATTCAATTATTCATAATGTCACTTTCTTTATGCAGGCCTCCGACTGCATGTTATTATGACATGTTGCCTTTAATATTTATTTAATCTTGTTTCCATCTTTTCAGTCGACTTGTCTTTTTATGCAGGCGGGTTTTTTAATTTTTTTAATTTATTTTTTTTATGGATCCCGCAATGCCTAGAATCAAAACGAAATAAAGAGCGCCGTGAATCAGTCAATCAATTTAGAGTTTTATATGTATAGATAACTATACAGAGTATATATTCTGTGACTTTAATATATTATAATACAGTTTTAATATTTTTCAAAATTTTAATTTCGTTGTCATTTCGTTGTAATGATTTTTTCTTGATTGGCGGCGCTAGTGGACGCGCGCGCGCGATGCACCCTTACTAATAGTATTATTCTATTCTGTGCCCTTACGTAAAATTTCACATCTAAAGAAAATACGTAAAAGGTTTAGTATAATGTTCCAATAATTTATTTCTAACGGTATTTACAATAAAAATTTATGAAATTCACAACTTTTATTAATCCGTAAAAACTAAAAGGCCTCAAGTGGCGCCCTCATCTTAATAAAATTTATTGCTCGCTAAGTCTATATTAAATAAAAAAATAACATGCACAGATTGAAGCTAAGGGTCTATATTTTATTTACAAACAATAACTTTAGTAAAATATAGTTCGTTGTAGTACCTAGTAGTCGGCAAAAGAGCAAAAAGTGGCCAACATTAGGCGAGCAATAAATTAAAATTAAGATGAGGGCGCCACTTTGAGGGCTTAGGGCCCTTACTTAAGTGAGTGAAAAATAATACCTATGTATTAATGCATTCTTTTTAACATTTAAATATGAAGTTATAATTTATGGCGAGTATCCACCAAAGAAAATTGCCAACTTTTGCGTTGGTGACAAAAGTTTCTGTAAAATTCTTGGTGGATAACTTGTGTAGGTACTTATACAAACTTTTGTTACCAACATGTGTTGACAACACAAAAGTTGGCAACTTTCTTTGGTGGATACCTACCTGCCTTTAAATGTTGTGAGAGGTCCACTACAGATATAAATTAGTCAATAACCAGGATACAATTATTTGTAATTTCTTTATACAGGGTAATTTTTGGACCCTTTTACACAATTTTGGTGTTGATAGCTGTTCTTTAACGGCAGTACAGTCAGCAACCGGTTTACGGTACACTGGGCTTGGAAAACAGCTGCAACTGGTTCCTTGTTATTCATTGCTTCTAAAATTATTTTAACTAAATCAAAACATGCAAGTGACGTAGTGCTGTCTTTTCTAAAACCAAACTGTTTTTGAGTTAGCAAATTATGTTTTGATATAAACTCCTGAATTCTTGCTAGAAATATTCGCTCAAATATTTTACAGAATATTTGTATTAAGGTTATAGGCCTATAGTTTCCCATGTCAGACTTACTACCTTTCTTAAATAAAGGTTACTCTACTCTATTCTCTTCTCCTCGCTCGCCCCCCTTAAATATTTTTTCATACATTTTGAGGTCAGGCTTAGTAAAATTTCAAAATGCAATTAAACAAAAAAAACTATGCATTTCCGCACAAAATGCTTTGGTGGGGAGAGGTCCCCTCTCGCCCTCCCATCCACCCCTTGCCCTAAAAACCTTAACTAATAGAAATTTAACCCTGGCAACACTAGTGTCAACATAAACCTGATGGACCTCCTAAACGATCAAAATTGCTTGTCAAACATTGATAAATATCACCTAATTTTTTCTTGAGCTTATATTTCATTTTTTAAAGGGGTCGCAAAATTACCCTGTATTAAATTTGATCTATTCCCCACTCATCCGGATGAGTTTTGATAATTATTGAAATACCTACAGCAAATTTCCCTTTTCATCCGAAGACCCGAAGGTATGCGATTATTTTGTAAACGTAGGTATACTAAAAAATATACTTAAAAATAAATAGGGTCAGCAAATAAAATTTAAAATTTTATTAGTTGTTGTTGTTGAATAAAATTAAATATGTAGTAGCACGAAAAAGTGAAATATAAAATTTATAATAAAGTAAGTACCTTACACATTTACACAATAATATTAACAACCGAGATATTTACATATTTTTTTGTATCGATATAAATTTAGCATTGATGTTTAGTAGTTTTCCTGTAAAATGAAAAAAAAACTACGCAGAGGGACACTTCGGAAGGGAAAAGGGGGAAGGGGCGAAGAAGAGCTGTTAGCATCTGGCATTTTTGGATTCAGCGGGGTCGAATCATAAGAAAACATCGGTTACCAAAAAATAATACGATTTGCTTCTAGAACTTCACTTTTTCAAATTCTGGTCTAGTCTATTTACATTATAATTTAGTTTTAATTGTTCTTTTAAAAATAAAGTATGATTATAGTTTTAATGACCCAGATAAATGCGCTGCTTTATCAAGCTGACAAACAAGTTTTTTTTTTTAGATTTTGAAGACATACCACGAAACACCTATGTAATTCAGTTTTTTATGAATCTGTTGAAAATAAAATGTAATTATAGTTTTAATGATTCCGAAAAAGATTATTACTACCATTTATGAAAAGTGGAGAACATGCTAGAAGCCAAAATACGTAAAAAAAAATTAGATTTGTCTATATTAAATTTAAATTTTCAAAAAAGATACAGTAGGTACAATTTTTATGCAATCTGTATCTTTTTCTTGTTCCAAGACAAATTAACATGTCGGATGAATGGGGAATCTTTTTTCAAGTGAATGAGTAACAATTTATTTATATTTAATTTTCGGATGAGTGGGACATATTAACTCGGATGAGTGGGGAATGAAAATAATTCAGATAGATCTAGATAGATTCTAGATAGATCTTAAATTTGCACACTAAAGGCACACAGATAAGACTTAATGGATTAAACATGAAATTCACCCCCATCACGCTTTTCATCAGATAGTGAAGCTAAGATACTACTTGACGTACTCTGTGAGAACCACAACAAGCACATAAAGAGGCCTTCAATAATGCCAATTCCAACGCCTGCCAATACGTCCAGAATATAGTGCCTCTCTAAAAGGACCCTAGATATTGACACTGATGTTACCCATGCAAGCAGCGGAGGGTAGAAAAAAATGGCCACTGGGTCTGCACAAATCAGAAGAAATGCTATCATTGTAGCTCTGCTGGCATGTCCTGATGGGAAAGAATATTTGTCAGGGCCCACACCCATCAGCTTATTCATCGGCACCGGGCGGCGCCTTCTCACTAATGCTTTGGTTACAGCAATTACTATGATGTCCAAAATGAGCGCTGGAATGATAAACAAGTATAGTGAATACAAGAATCATTTAAGTTAAACTGAAAAAAATACTACTGTATAAAAATATTTTCATACCAATTAACATATTGACTTGAATTTGATACAATTCCTTGTTATTGAACAACCAGATAAAGCTGAGCCAACCTGCCAGCCACACTATGCCATGACAAGAGACCTTCAAGGAAAAAATGATAGTTTTTTAGATGCTTTTTTGCCACACAATATAGATACCATAGGTGTCTATATTATCCATAGGTGTAGACACCATAGGTGTCTAAATTGTGTGGCACTATTGATAATTTGATGTAGAAATGAATTGCTTAATTATTATAGTATGTATGCAAGCTATAGAGCAGGGATGCACACCAACCCCCCGGCAATAATTATGCTAGTGGCCTGGCAGTAAAAATATTCCTCGTACATTTGAAGGAAAATTTTAATTTTTAGCAATTTTTTTGTTTTTAATTTATGCTGGTGGCCCCCCATAACTTCATATTTTCCCAAGTGGCCCATCGTCTCGATAAGCACTGCTCAATACTTTATAATATTCATACAGCAATTTTTGAATACTGATGCACCACCATGAATCATGATTGATGTAAAATTTTGGTATTATTCTTTTTGTAATAACTGGAAATAAATAGAAGGCAATAAATACTATTCATATGTGTTTATAGTTCATACTATACGCTCTATAGCTTGCTAAATCTAAGTAAAATACTTTTATATTGTGGGTACCTCCAGTAGTTTTGCATGGTTTCGTAAAGATCTCAAGGCCGTAACCCGGAGAGCTCTTTCAACAAAAGTCTTTGTAATTTGAACGTCATAGCGTAATATTTTCTGCAGCATTTCTGGGACTTGTCTCTTTTCTTCTGATAGCACTGGCTGAAATACAGAAAGCAAACAACATAAATAGCATTGTACGGAAATAACCAAAATCTAGGTATCTATGAGTCACAAGTCACAGCGCAACAGCTAAAAGTATTAGTTTACAAAGCTTATTTTGATTTTCACACTGATAACATTAAATCTTACCATGTCCATGTTAAAGAATTTAAGATTTTATATAAAAGAAAAAGAAGCAAGCACTTGTGTAAATAATGGATAATGAAATAAACCAGTTCAAATAGTGCACTAAGTCAGTAGTTTCCAAATAACGCCAACAGCAGGCAAACACTAAAAATAATCATCAGAAGTCAGTATGTTATGGGTAGATACCACAGGTTGTATATAAAAAACAAAACAAGTTTCTAATAAACGAATAATACATGATTAAATTTATTTTTAGGGATAGGGTTATTTATCAATATTGTAGGTATAAATAAATCTTATTCTGTGCTTTGGTAGAAAAAGAACAGAACAGAACAGCAAGTTAAATTTATCACTGTACCGATCACTATTATTTAATTTACAAGTGTGTTACTTATTTTAGTAATTTACCCGGTCTATTTAGATTTTTCAACAACTGAAAATTGAAAATAATGAAATACCTAGGTTGCGTTCAGAACGTTCGAGCGCCGGTTGTTTTGTTTGGTTGTTTTCGCTCGTTCAGAGGCGCGTTCCAAACCTACACTCCGAGTGCAACCTAATCACAACCGAACGCTCTAACGTCGTTCCAAACATTTGAGCGTGACGTTCGGTTGTCACAACCGGCCCGTTCCAAACGTCAGAGCGTTGCAACCAAACAACCATCAAAAATGATGGTTGTAAAACGCTCTGACGTTTGTCTATAGAAAAAATGTCAATGTCATTTGACATTATTTTGTATTTTTGATGTTTTTATGTCTAATTTTTAAAATAATCATGGTAGATCCTCAAAAAACGGATTTTATTTGATTTAGTACAAAGAAAAGTTTAAATTATTCGTATTCCAAATGGAAAATGAAGAATTTGTATTGACATTGACATTTAAAGTTCTTGGTCGTTCCAAACCTTAGAGCGAGTTAAAAAACAACCAAACAACCGACGCTCAAACGTTCTAAACGCAACCCAGCGGGTCTACCGGCTAAAAATAATGAAGTTAATGTTAACTGTAAGTATGTGATACATTGCTTCTTTTCTTTGGTAAGTTTTTATTTGTGCCAAAACGAAGTAGCAATGTATCACATACTTACAGTTAACATTAACTTCGTTGTTTTTAGCCGGTAGACCCGCAGAGGCGCGTTCCAAACCTACACTCCGAGTGCAACCTAACCACAACCGAACGCTCTTATGGCGTTCCAAACATTTGAGCGTGACGTTCGGTTGACACAACCGGCCCGTTCCAAACGTCAGAGCGTTGCAACCAAACAACCATCAAAAATGATGGTTGTAAAACGCTCTGACGTTTGTCTATAGATAAATGTCAATGTCATTTGACATTATTTTGTATTTTAGATGTTTTTATGTCTAATTTTTTAAATAATCATGGTAGATCCTCAAAAAACGGATTTTATTTGATTTAGTACAAAGAAAAGTTTAAATTATTCGTATTCCAAATGGAAAATGAAGAATTTGTATTGACATTGACATTTAAAGTTCTTGGTCGTTCCAAACCTTAGAGCGAGTTAAAAAACAACCAAACAACCGGCGCTCAAACGTTCTGAACACAACCCTGGTTTGGAACGACCAAGAACTTTAAATGTCAATGTCAATACAAAGTCATAGGTACATTTTCCATTTGGAATACGAATAAACCAAAGGCGCGTTCCAAACCTAGCGCCGGTTGTCTGGTTGTTTTATAACTCGCTCTAAGGTTTGGAACGACCAAGAACTTTAAATGTCAATGTCAATACAAATTCTTCATTTTCCATTAGGAATACGAATAATTTAAACTTTTCTTTATACTAAATCAAATAAAATCCGTTTTTTGAGGATTATTTTAAAAATTAGACATAAAAACATCAAAAATACAAAATAATGTCAAATGACATTGACATTTTTTCTTTAGACAAACGTCAGAGCGTTTTACAACCATCATTTTTGATGGTTGTTTGGTTGCAATGCAACGCTCTGACGTTTGGAACGACACGGTTGTGTCAACCGAACGTCACGCTCAAATGTTTGGAACGCCGTTAGAGCGTTCGGTTGTGGTTAGGTTGCACTCGGAGTGTAGGTTTGGAACGCGCCTCTACACTATTATGTATTCTGTGTCTACACTAGGGTTGCCAACCGTACTATAATATATAGTATTGTACTATATTTCGGGTCTGCGTACTATATACTGTTGAAGAAATATATAGTACGCAAAAATACTATATTTTTAACATCGAACGCTGAATTCTGAAAGTATCTGTATTATTGCATCAATGTCACAACCTTCAAACGATAGTTTGGTCATTGGTCGGTCTGTTCTATTTTTAACCGACTTCCAAAAAAGGAGGAGGTTCTATGTTCGTCTGTATTTTTTTTTGTGTATGTCCACCGATTACTCGAAGACGGCTGGACCGATTGAAATGATTCAAACGTTATTACATTAGGTAAACTCCCAAGTTGGTCCCATTTTTTAAAATTTGGAAATCTGTTCAGTACTTTTCAAGTAATCTTGAAAAAAGCACGAAAATAGTATGATTTTGTGTGAATTACCTCGATGATAATGGTCGTATTACTTATTCACTTCTTTGTTTATGACGTATTACTTCTTTGTTTATGAACTGAATAAGATAATTATTTTTTTGTAGGAAGAGGGATATCTTAAGTGTAGGTTCTTTAACCGACTTAAAAAAGGAGGTTCTCAGTTTGACCCGTATGTATGTTTCTCTGCGATTATCTTACGTTTGGCTGAGCCGATTTTTCCATACCTACAAGGTACCTACACTAAAAATAAAAAAATAAAAAAAAATTGTTTAAAAAAAAACAAAAAACCGACTTCAAAAAACCTACCTCTAGCAAGAGACGTATTTTTTATTATTACGAATATTATTTCTTGCTTTTTAGAGGTAGGTTTTTTGAAGTTGAAATTAGTTATGGAAAGTGGTAGCGATAACGAAAGTGCGTCAATTCCAATTCAAGTGCGATTAAAAAGCGAAAGATACAAAAAAGACTCCAAAAATATCCATAACTTGTTGAAAAATGCAAAAACTGAAAAAATCTAGTTTTTATAAAAATAAATAAGTAAAAAAATATATTTGCCTATTAAATACTATATATTTTTAAAGTGTACTATATTTTTTATAGCTTAATTTGAAAAATACTATATTTCGCCAAAGACATGTTGGCAACCCTAGTCTACACTCCTAGTCTAACCACAACGGGGACCCTACCGCCTAACTCAAAGCTTTAGCCAGAGCGATAGCAATGCTCTGTCCGTCCTTGTTTGATCATAACACGATGACAAGGACGGACAGTGCGCTGACGTCATAAACCAAAGCCAGAGTCAAAGCGATAGAGTTAGGCGGTAGACCCGCCGAACGCTCTTACGGCGCACACTGGTTCGATATTGAAAAATATGGGACATGAGAGTTAAAATGTACGGAGGCGCATGAAAATTTTTTTGAGGATAGTTTATAACACGCCTAACAACATTTGTAGTAGCAATTTTCTCTAAAATGACTTCTTCATGGTTAAAAAAATTCACAAAGATTTTTTTGTATGGAAAAAAATACATTATGGGTTTTTCTCGAAATGATATAAAGTGTTACACCAATGAGATATTGTGGAGGCTAGATTAGCTTATTGTGAACAATTATCGTGATAATGAGTATTTTTGCGTACTTTTGAGATACAGGTGATCTAACTTTAAAAAAATATCTATATGAAAAATATTAAAAATTACCACCCAAATATATAATAAATTACCTGTCAATATTAAAGAGATTAGTTCCAATACTGCATTTAAAAACAAGTTGTTTATATGGTTAAATGAAAATAACTTTTATGATGTGCGAGAATTGTTTGACTTAAAGACGTAATTAATATAAAATAAGTATCTTTTGAATAGTATATGTTTAGTGTGCTTGATGACATTGTACGCCTTTAATAGGTTAATTGTGAGGGACTCCACTAAATTTAGTTTAATAAGACCGTTATGTAACCACAATTAGAACAATAAAGAGATTATTACTATTACATAGATTTTGTATGCAATTGCTGCGTTCGGAATTCCGATTCGGGATTAGTATATATCAGTATATATTCTGTGGCTTGGCGGCGACATCAAAAGTGACGTTTGTAAATTTTTAAACGTGTGCGTGAATTTTAGAGATGCGCTCAAGTCCATTTTGGGTTGTCGATAACCATACTCATGGACGATAAATTCGTCCATGCCATAATGTATAGCTCTGATAAATAAAACACAAACAAGATTTAATCATTGTAATAAAGTAGTAGTATAACTTCAATGAAACATTTAGGTGTCATTATTATCCTCTAAAGAGAACAATTTTATTTAAATAATTTCATAAGGTCTCCTTTGAGGCTCCCAGCCTAATTATTTTTATCCAGTTTTTTATCAGTTAATCACTATGGATTTATAGGAAATCTGGAAATATTGTTAAATTGGTACTTAAGTATATTATTATTATTATTTGTTATTTGAAAACTATCGGTTAACCCTAGAAGAACCGTACCCATATTAAAATTAAAGTAATGGTACCCTGGGGTGCTGCTGGTGTACCACGTCTACTCTTCAACAAAACTGACAACCAGCGGGGGTATCCACGAGCAGAATAAAGCGTCACGAGCATGCTGCGTTCCGTCGTTTTGGGTGTAGTTGTTTGGTTAAATAAAACCCGTTTGAGTTGCAACCAAACCACGGAACGATCGATTGGTAGAAACACAGTTTTGGTTTTCAAATTTGAAATACGGATTATTTAAACTTTCTTGTATACTAAATTTTGAGCAGAAACCATGAAGTTTTTGGAAACTTGAAAAAGACGTGCCGCCCGCGTGCGGTGCACACGCCTTGCACGCCCGTTTACAGAGGGCCTGGGCCCCTATTTTTGAATCGCTCGTCTGGCGTCGAGCGCTCTTTTCTACTGATTTTTGTTACATTTTTGATACATTTGAGTCAAATGTCGAATGAAAATCAGTAGAAAAGAGCGCTTGACGCCAGACGAGCGCTCTTTTCTATTGATTTTCGTTCGACATTCGACTCGACCTCGAGTCAAAAATGTCGAACGAAAATCAGTAGAAAAGAGAGCGCTCGACGCCAGACGAGCGATTCAAAAATAGGGCCCCTGAATAAGATTATAACAAAATATAACACAATGTTGTAAATTATGATCAAAAGAGTGTTGCATATTTATTATTCTTTCGAACTATATCAAGTATTAGGGTATTCGGAGACATGGGTTGAGGCCATCTTGGATATGTGTGATGCCAAGTAACAGTCGCTAGTTCAGGATCATGCTGCCACCACCCATACTGTAACAAACAAAATTATATACAGTCAGCAGCACATCAGGCTATCACCTTTATGCCGTACGTAATAAAAGCTGTCTTCGTGACTGAATTTTAAGACATAAATAGGTATTATATTGCGGCAGAACTGACATAGGTTGGCATGTACTAACCTACCTGCTCTGCTGCCCCCTAGTAACATTTTTGCAAATCTTCGTCATCGCTTTGCTTAGGACGCCTTAGGAAACATTCGGAAATCGATTGTTAAGTAATGATCCCATACATCATCCGAAAGCGAAGCGGTAACACATAATCCGGGTGACAGACTTACAAGTAAGTACGTGTAAGTACTACCTACTCAAAACTGCTGAACAAGTTCGGCTGCAACAACATAATTATATTATAATTTCCATAACACAAGTGCTTTAGCTACTTACTTTGGAATCGGAGCAATGTATGTGATGTTGTCAAATATTTATTTATTTATTATCCTTCAGAGTAGTACTGACCTCTACTGATGACGCAGGTGGTAGTCTGTATATATCAGCAGGTCCTGTCGGCTTAATGACTCCCTTTCGCTTCATTTTCACAAATCTTTGAGATGAGCCATAAGCGAATCCATTCACCCTTCCAATGTAACAGTCAATTAATCTAATTGTATCAACATCCGGTCTTTGTATCTAAAAAAGGAAAACGAAAATTAGTCGCTAGCGACAGTTTTTTTAAACATTCAACAAAAACATTTGAACATTTAACAAAATCGACCAAACAACAAACAGGGGCCTTACTATGAGCTCTTATAGCACCTAGGGCTTATATTGAACTGCCTTACATTTACGTACTAAGACGTCACGGTACACGTCGTGGTACTCGTGGTAAGGTTAAAGTGAATGATTGAACGATGACGTCACAAAACTTCCAACGGAAACATTATTACAATAATCATATTACTGTGGATGGACGTAGTACGAAATAGCATTGGTAAGAATGAAATAATACTGCGCTAAGACATGGCAGAGGCACCCTGAACGGTTTCTTATTTACTGATGGTAAGCCCCCAGGAATTTTGTTAAATAATGTTTATCTTAAATGTTTTAAAAAAACTGTCGCTATGCTTAAGTCGGGTCTCCTGCGCCCGTTTGACGAGTTTGCTAACACATTGAAGGTTGTTAAACGGTGCACCAGTAAAAAAATTCCAATTTGTAACTTACTACGGTAAAATGAATAGGAGAGAGGGGGGCAGCTTTGTAGTTTTGGGCAAATTTTCAAAACTGCCCCGTCCAGGGGGTAGTTTTGAACAGCGGGTCTACCGGCTAAAAATAACTGTAACTACTATCGTCGCAAATGGAGAGGAACCATGATGGTTCCTCTCCATTTGCGTGGACACGTCGTGCGACGCGCGTCCGTGTCCGCGGATGCATCCGCGCATAGTGGAGAGGGCGAAATCTGTCGAGATCTGCCTGCGCAGGGACCGGATACCGATATATTCTGAAAATCGATATTTTAACGAAAATATCGATAACGGTATCGATAACTGAGATAAATACCGATATTTGTATCGGTAATATAAAGTACCGGTATTTTGTATCGATAATTTTATCGATACCCAGTACTGATATGCTAGGCTGCGAAGCGACGTTGCATGTTTGCGCGCTGCGGGGCGGGCGGGTTGCGGAGAGGTACGGTACGGCAACAGCGCTCAATCAGCTAGCATGCAACTAATTAATTCATTTGCTGTTTGATTATTCACGCGACTACTTTCGTTCGTTATTTTTCAACATTTTTATAATTATGGGACGGCATAAACATAACAATGTTTACAGACATTTTGACATAAATAAAAGATCTTTAAAATCAAAGTGCCTATTGTGCAAAAAAGCCCTGATCCATAATCCAAGCCCTGATCCGAAGTGCGAAAACTAAAAAAAACTAAAGGAAATAAAAAAAAATGAAAGCGCAAAAGGCATTTTATCGGTATTATATCGGTATTTCAGTATCGGTATCAATACCAGGGACCGGAATACCGATATTTTTTTAGTATCGATATCGAAATATTGATATCGGAACTGATATTTTGGTATCGATTTATCGATACTGATATCAGTATTTAATTTCAGTACACGAATATCGATACTTTTTAGAAAATTATCAGTATTGCCACGCACATGTCGGGATTAGTGTTGCCCGCAGGAAAAAATATATTTTGTTAAACTAGCGTTCAAATTACTCTACTAGCACACATATTCAAAGCTGCCCCTGTACAAAGCTGCCCCTTCTCCCCTACATTGCGGTAACTATGAGTAGGTAGTTTATTTTCTACTTTCAAATTGGCGAGACGCAATGAACACCAAACAATCGTTGTAAAACCTACAATGGTAGTGTTTATGAAATAATAGGCTCATGGTCTGCCTGTTCTGTGCTGTGGGTTCCGCAAAGAAGAATCAGAACCACTAGTTAAAAAATATTGAACAGTAACTACAACAAGGTAAAAGAATAAAATAGGTAGGTAGTTATATTAATAAAAAGAAACAGTTTGATATTATTATGTACCTTATTGGGCATTGTAGAATTTAACACTACCTTCTCCATTAAAGGTTTTACCTCTTCTTTTTTCATAGGCTCCTGATAATAATCTCTCATAACGTCCTTGATGTAATTTTGAGGCCCTAATAAAGTGTATCCAAAAAACTCCATCACAGAATCCAATAAACTTTTTCTAAAAAGCAATATTTTGTCACTAAACTGATTTTGCCTGTCATGTCAGTCACTGTCAAAAATAGTTATAACTCTACTCCACATAATAACCAAAAAGTTTATATACCTATCTATATATGCGGCAGCTCAAGGCTCTTTTAAGTCTTCATTTTCCATTTGGAATATGGTTATTTTATAATATTACTACGTATAGATTTTTGCTCCACGCGTTGAGGTCAATTGACCTCAACTCATTTAGTCACTCGCCAACGCTCACCGCGAACGCACGGTGTATGTGCCGATAAAAATGCCGACCTGTGTGTTGAAAACGTGCAAAAATCGCTCCACTACGAAGCAAAAAATAGTGGAGTGACTTATCATCGGTAAATAAACAAAACATCAACATAAACCAACCAAAACTAATTTTTATACATTATTTCTACTGACCCGACATTTTGAACGAAAATCATAGATTATGAAAAGTGTGAACCATACAGATTGTATACGTAGGTACTAAATTAGGACAGGTGAACTAATAACACAGTTTTACAATATAAGTATATTGTTCTATAGCAGTGGTTCATACCCTTGCGTAATTACCCCCGCAGGGGTAAATCAGCTATTTCACGGGGGTAACAAAGAGCCTAATTATAAGGATAAAACTAGCACTTTGTGAGTTTCCCGCGGTTTCCGGACAAGGATCTGGGTTAGTAAATATTTTTCCAAGTTGCCATTTACCTACCTAATAAAAAAATATATTCAACGACACCAAATAATTAGGTACTATTAGTGCGGGTACTAAATGTCCATCCTCCTTTTTTATTTTTGGAATAAGTATCAGAATACACCTAATTATCTAATTAAACTACGTTTTTAATATAATTTTATGCAATAATTACTAAATAGGTACCTATATCATAATCATTATGAAGAATGTGTCACATCTGTGTGCATGTTACTTTTTCTTTGACAACTCTGCGCATGCGTAGCCGCCATCTTTGCGATCGCTGCGACAATAATGTACCGTAGACTGTCCTTTCTATACGTAGTAATATATTTCAATGGGAACGACACGGTTGTGTCAACCGAAAGTCACGCTCAAATGTTTGGAACGCCGTTAGAGCGTTCGGTTGCGGTTAGGTTGCACTCGGAGTGTAGGTTTGGAACGCGCCTCCGGCGCTCTAACGTTCCCTGAACGCAACCCTACGGTCCATGTTTCTTTTTCTGTCACTGTCAACTGAACTGACTCAACTTTCTTTCGTATTGTTCACGTTGTGAAGTGCGGAGGTTATCCTCAAATATGTCGTAAGTAATCGTAATTTATTGTAATAATCTTCAGGATTTTTCAAGTATCTTTCACTAAGTACATTTAGGAGTAGCTTTAAAACCATGTAATTTAATTGATTTTAAAATTTTTGGTTATTGTCTTTATTCCAATCTTATTTTTCCAGGTCTAAAGTGTCTCGTGATACTCTATACGAGTGCGTAAACGCCGTACTCGAGAAGTCCAAGGAGAAAAAGCGTAATTTCTTAGAGACTGTAGAGATACAAATCGGTCTTAAGAATTATGACCCACAGAAGGACAAGCGTTTCTCCGGCACCGTCAAGTATGTTTACCTGGAAAGAGAATTTTTGTAGAATATCCATTCTTTGAAGTAACTGTAAAGTTCTACAAATCTGTCTCTGGACAGGGAGTCGGTTAATTCTGACGGGACTTAACCCAGAGTCTCTAAATAATGGGTAGGTTTGCTTCGGCTTACCGCTTTATTCACAAATATGCCTCAAGATCATGGTGGTAAGACTTTACCTATACGATCCTGTAGTGTCGCCTATTTTTCTTATTTAAAACTACCCATGATGTTATTTAAATGCATGTATTATCTGATCTATTTGATGTCACATTAGTACTGATTTACTTTATATTCAATTCTAAATGCAAACAATTTTAAGCACAGGTTATAACTAAGTTTGTCTTTTCAGACTCAAGTACATTCCAAGGCCTAAAATGCAGGTTTGTGTCCTTGGGGATCAGCAACATTGTGATGAAGCCAAGTCTTTGAGTGTACCTTGCATGGATGCCGAGGCTCTAAAAAAACTGAACAAGAACAAGAAGCTGGTTAAAAAGCTAGCCAAGAAGTAAGTTTATTTTTTGAAGTAAGTTTGTTTTAGTAGTAATTGTTGCCGTTCCAAGATAAAGATATTTGTAAAGTAGCATATAATTAAAATTGCAATAGCTACCGATAGCCAGACAACAACAGAATATCCACTGTCTCATTTTCTGGAATATATATTGTACTTACATACATTTGAACATGTAATTCGTTAACTTATCTATAATCAAGTTTTTGTTATTACATTTTAGGTTTGATGCTTTCCTTGCATCAGAATCGCTTATCAAACAGATCCCACGTCTCTTGGGTCCTGGCCTGAACAAGGCCGGCAAGTTCCCTGGTCTCCTCTCCCACCAGGAGTCCATGACTATGAAGATTGATGAAGTCAAGGCTACTATCAAGTTCCAAATGAAGAAGGTAATTTTATTTATCTGAAATTACTCTTAACTAAAGGTGGAATTCTGAGATAGGCTGCATACTGCATCCGCCAGTCCTACCTACCCACCTACCGTTCTATCGCCCGGTTTCTGAGGATCAGGTCTCTTCTTCTTGTCGATGCAGGCAGTTTCCACAACTCGACGTCTATTGCGCCTATTTTGCGTGTGGAGGATGTTGGTTTCTGAGGTACTTACAGTACTTCAAGATGAAGAATGGGCTTTGGCTAACTTCGTGTTTTTTGACATGACATTGACATTTATTTCATAATTCATTGCAAAAAAGTTGAAATTGTAAATGACTTAGAGAAACTACTTTCTGTTAACTGTCTTTGTTATGTTAGTTAAGCTGAGTTGCACCATCTAACTTTAACGATAACAAGCTTGTTAAAGTACCAGTTAAGCACAAGTTAGCCAAAAAAAAAAGGTTGCCAGCCAGCATGATGTCCTTTGACAAGTTTGACGTAACAAATAGCTAGCATAACTTTGACAGCGTTTTGGTGCAACTCACTCTAAAACTGTTGTTTCGGATGTTTTCTGATGCCCATTCTTTATCTTGAAGTACTGTATCGGAAGTTTAAGTTTATCGGAGGGGTTGTGGACCCCTGTGGTTTAAAGTTCATCTTATTACTTTTAATCGGATAATGTGGACCCCTCTGATAGTGCCTCAGAAACCAGGTGTATTTCCCTCCCATCCCATCCCCTAATTCAACATATTAATAACTTTAAATTTCTTTACAGGTACTTTGTCTCTCGGTAGCTGTTGGACATGTAGACATGACGCCCGATGAACTCGCACAGAATGTTCACTTGTCAATCAACTTCCTCGTCTCTTTGCTAAAGAAGCACTGGCAAAACGTGAGATCTCTCCACATGAAATCCACCATGGGCCCACCTCAGAGATTGTACTAGAAAGTACCAATAAATTTGACTTTTAAGGATTTTCATCTTTCATTTACTACCTAATGAAATAGGCACCGCTAGGCGACTAGCGAAGGCCGCCGCGCTTGACGCCTTCGCTAGTCGCTACAGGCGAGGTGACGGCTACCTATAAAATAGGCGCTAAAGAGCTAATTAGATCATCCTAAATATCGGACCCGATATGAAGTCGCTCCTAAATTCAGAGCAGTGTAATTGCATTCAGGAAGCTAGGATCCGATTTAGGATCCTAATTAGGATAGAAATTGTCTCCGACATAACGGATGCTAAATCGGAAGCACTTACGACAGTGTAATCGCATTCAGGACGCTCGGCTCCGACACAGTAGTACCACAGCATAAAGAGTAGTCAGTCAACGCCTTTTATGTTGGCGAAAAAAAATCCGCCGCGCCCTTCGTCTAGATCAGTGGTTCCCAAACTTATTTTGTCTACTGCCCACTTTGAGAATAAATATTTTTTAGCGCCCCCATTTTTTCACCTATTTAAAAACCACTATAACTTCAAATTAAATTAATTAATTATTGTGACCTATATATGTATATTAACTCATTCGACGCTCAATCGTACTCAACAAGTCCGAACAAGTATTCAATGAACCAGCCGACTGATACAGGAATGCACAATTCGGGTTATTTAACAAAAACTTGTTAAAACATGATAGATATCTACGAGTACTAATAACTATTAAAATGCGAAAGTGTGTCTGTTGCCTTTTTATTTGTTTGTTTGTGTCTACTTTCATTACGAAACGGAGCGACCGATTGACATGATTTTCATTTTTTCTATATTCAATAAAATAGGACAGATATATGAACTACGCGGAGAGAAATATAGAACCGAGTTTGAGCAATCTTTTAATTCATATTAGTTGATGTTCACAAGTTGTTGTTGAGAGTCGAGAGCTCTTGCAGTCGTTGTTTAAGAGGCCTCCTAGCTAAATAAAATTACAAATCACCCCTCCCGCCCCCGCCTCTACACAACGCCCCCATTTTCTTTCTGGGTCTCTTACCGCCCCCCTTGAGACCTGCAGCGCCCACAAGGGGGCGTTATCGCCCACTTTGGGAAAGACCTAGATAGACAGTTGGCGCAACGACTAAAAGTATATAAGGGTTGTCACTCTGTGATTTGCTTTTTTTTTTACCTACATCATTATAAAAAACGTTTTATTAATTCTAAAAGCCCCACCCGACTTCAATAGACGTGTTTTATTATAACATAACAATAATATGATAATGCATATCTAATGATTTATATATTATTTCTTGCTTTTTAGAGGCAGGTTTTTTGAAGTCGGTTTTTTTTTTTTAAACAATTTTTTATTTTTTTTTATTTTTAGTGTAAGTACCTTCTGTATTAGGTAGTGTAGGTATATTATTTGGTAGTAAAATCGACTCAGCCAAACGTGAGATAATCGTGGAGAAACATACATACATATACAAACTGAATACCTCCTTTTTTTGAAGTCTGTTAAAAAGACTACACAAAGGTATCTCTCTCCCAACAAAAACAATCATCTAATTCGGTTCATAAATAACAAAGTCGTCAAGGTAGTTGATGTAAAGTCATAGTATTTTCGGGATTACTTGAAAACTACTGAACCGATTTGAAAAAAAAATGGGACCATCTCGCAAGAAAACTCAATCGAACAAAAAAAGAATCATCAAAATCGGTCCATAAATGTCGAAGATACGCGCGAATAACGATAAAAAAAGTATACAATCGAATTGAGAACCTCCTCCTTTTGATGAAGTCGGTTAAAAACTAGTTAAGATTAGCGTTGAAAATGACACGTACCTACCTAGCTACCTCTATATACCTCCTATTTACCTAGCTATGTATTTTTACGGCTACAAGAACATTCGTTTAACAACTGTATGATCGTAAAGCTGTGATATCGGATCCGACATTCAGGACGGTCTAATTGGCGACTGAATTTCTCGTCCTAACTAAATCGGACACTAAATTCCGGATCCGATATTCAGGATGGTGTAATAAGCGCTTAAAGCAAGTCACCTATGTCGGTGCCATAATAGTAGATTATACAACAAGTGAAAAAAGAGGGAATTTAGTTCGAGGGACTAAGTTGGATCCCGAGAGCAGCGAAGGATTCTAGAGTTGAATCCCGAGCGTAGCGAGGGATTCAAAAGTAGAATCCTGAGCGAAGCGAGGGATACAAAGGACCGAGATGAAATTTTTTTTTCACGAGTTGTGTACTCTACTTTTTACCATTGACTGCGAGAAAAAAAAATAGCAGTACCTATAGTATTTATAGTTGTCCATCAGCCATTTTTGATGTCCCCACTGTGGGGCACAGGCACAGGCCTTCCTTATGGGTGGTAAAGAGGACGGGCCATAACCCACCCAATGCGCGGGCCCAATGCGGATTGGTGGGTGTTAACGACTGCAAATGCAGCCGGGACCAACGGCTTAACGTGCCTTCTGAAGCACGGAGGAGCTCGAGATGATACATTTTTGGTCACCCATCCCATGACCGACCCTTGTGAATGTTGCTTAACTTCCGCAATCGCTGGGCCAGGCGCTAAACCACTACGCTACTGAGCTAACTAAGAGGAGGGAAACTACATGATCAGTCTGGCATCAGTCCACTTCATCAGTTTGTATAGACTTTGAATTTTTACAGACTGAAGATCGTACCAGACTGATGGAATGGACTGATAACAACTAATCTCCTTCAAATATATAAAAAAGAACCCAAATATAAGACACTAAAAAGGACCTAATTGTTTTAGCGGGATATTTTTCAGAAAAGAACCCAAAGATAAGACACTAAAAAGAACCTAAATAAAATTGGCGGGATTATTTTTGTCATTTAATTGTAGAACTATAATTTTATCTATGGAATAGCTCCATACTTTCAGCACCTTTTATTTTTTTTGTACCTAATTCATACGATGCGCGCTTGTTCCAAATTCAAAATATTTTTATTCACTCAGTGAATAAAAACGCGTTTTATTCACTGTTATCAATGAATAAGACGCACTTTTTTGAGTGGCGATGGTAAAAACGAATTATTATTATTCCACTAAGTTTATGGTCGGTGCGTACATACGTGGCTTAAGCTAAAGATACTCATAGAGAGGGGAGACAATAATATTATCTATCTACTACGCGTTCACTTCATCATTGCCGCTACCTCCCGGCCCGCTTCGTCATACCGCACCCCCTGCGTCGCCTTGCTAGTACGGCTAGCAATGCAAAGCTTAATTTTTGTTTTTGTTCATTTAATCATTACGTTCGTTATTTGTGTTGTTTTTATGATTAAAAGAGTAAAGTTCCTACATAATGGCGAACCTAACTTGTTATATAAATTAATAACACTCTTTGAATAAGAAAAAAATTAAAAACAGATAAAAAACATGATTACTTTTTTGTCTACAGTACCGTTAGCTGTGACGTCATAACGGTCGTGAGCGGCAATGACGAAGTGAACGCGTAGTACACAGAAATTGAATAATACTTAGGTATATGGCAAAGTTATGAAGACTTATCTACCACAAATTAGGAATTATACGAGTAACCAAATACCCTGTACATTAAAATTCATCAAAAGCGGTTCAGATTCAGACGTGATAAGGTCAGCCCCCCTAGCCAAAGTAACATTTGCAAATTTTCGTTATCGTTTCGCTTCGGAACATGTATGGATTTGACGTTTTAAATTTCTATAGTTAACGAAACCTTATGTCAATCCCATACATGTTTCGAAAGCGAAGCGATAACGAAAATTTGCAAATGTTACTTTGGCTAGGCCCTCTGATTTGCTCTCAATGGACTTTGCTAAAGCAACTGCAGTTGGTCCTGGCTGCATTTACTTGGGTACGCATCAGACTATCAAGCGAGATGATTATTTTCTGGGTAGGTAGTAGGGTTGCCAACATGTCTTTGACGAAATATAGTATTTTTCAAATTAAGCTATAAAAATATAGTAGGTACCTACCTATTTAATAGGCAAATATTTTTTTTATAAAAACCATATTTTTCAGTTTTTGCATTTTTCAACAAGTTTTGGATAATTTTGTAGTCTTTTTTGTGTATCTTTAGCTTTTTAATCGCACTTGAATTGAACTTGACGCACTTTCGTCATCGCTACCACTTTCCATAACTAATTTTATCTAAGACTTGAGTTATATTTCTCAAAGAAAGAATAATGTTATATTTTGCAGATGATTACCAACAAAATCTCAAAACAAAAATAGAATAAAGCAGACCAACCAATGACCAAACTATCGTTTGAAGCTTTTGAATTTGACATTGATGCAATAAGATAGATACTTTCAGAATTCAGATACGTTAAAGGCACAGTACATTATACAGTGTGAGTCTTTATAAAGTGCACATATCAAAATCAGGGAAACTACACTCTATTTTATCGACGGGAAAATTATAAAAAAAATATTTGTAATTTTTATGATTTTTTAAAACTTTTGAGTTACACCTGTTGACCCTATTTACATAAATCGTCATAATTTTTAAACTAAGTGTGTTATCACAGTGGAATAAATTTTGTGATGATAACTAATAATAGGCCGTACCCATAAAGTAAAAATATCCAAGAAAACTAACCCTACAATTTTATAATTAAGTGAAACTTAAAGAAAATCTGTTTTTTTTTTCATCATTTTTACAATTATTTTACAATTTCATAAAAATTCATGGTATTAACCCAACTTTTTTACCATGAATTTTTAAGAAATTGTAAAATAATTGTAAAAATGATGAAAAAAACAGATTTTCTTTAAGTTTCACTTAATTATAAAATTGTAGGGTTAGTTTTCTTGGATATTTTTACTTTATTATGGGTACGGCCTATCATTAGTTATCATCACAAAATTTATTCCACTGTGATAACACACAGTTTAAAAAATATGACGATTTATGTAAATAGGGTCAACAGGTATGCCCCAAAATTTTAAAAAAATCATAAAAATTACAATATTTTTTTTATAATTTTCCCGTCGATAAAATAGAGTGTAGTTTCCCTGATTTTGATATGTGCACTTTATAAAGACTCACACTGTATAAGTTTTTCAAACAGTATAGGAGCTCCATGGAAACGGTCGAATTTGACGGCTGACGTCACTCTAAGAGCTCTAAGCAAAGTTCGCAGTACTTTAGTCGGGGTTGTCACATCGTGTGGATCAGTTCACCGAGACTATTGTTACTTACTTTTATTAATTCGCCAAAATGATTCGTCAGAGTAAACGATATTGTGCTGTCTACGGATATTTAAACTCATCTGAATATCTTTTTTAGGGAATAGTAAGCTACTATGTTTTATTTATCATTAGTTACTGTATTAAGTTTATCTAGGTAGGTAAGTAGGTACCTACTAAGTTCTCAAAAATTATATAATATACTTTCAATTTTAAAATTGCCGCATTTTTCTTTCTGCTTCCCGGAAACATCGTTCGCTTTAATGTAAATACCTACTATTCGACGAGACGGCCGGAGAATGCCAACCCTAGCGATCCGACGGAGTGCAATGACAAAAGGGCCTAAGTGACGTTAGCTCTTCTACTGTTTGAAAAACTTATATTATGTACTGTGATTGTCTGTGATATAGGTGTGCCTATATCACAGACACACGCTATCGAATCAGTCAAAATGCACGAAAGATTTGTTTCTTAGCGTTCGATGATAAAAATATAGTATTTTAGTGTACTATATATTTCTTCAACAGTATATAGTACGCAGACCCGAAATATAGTACAATACTATATATTATAGTACGGTTGGCAACCCTAAATACAATCCAACGCTTTACGCGGTTCATATTTTACGAACGAGGCGCCCGCCGATGCATAACGATTTGGTACGCCTTTGGGCTTTGCCCCTACATCACAGATTTGCTGGGGTTACGCACACCTCTTTTCGTCCATCACAAGAATCAAAATTTTTTCAAATTTTTTTTCAAAAAAAAAACAAAAACTCGATTTTTTTTTAACTCATGTAACCACAGACCTGCGGGTCTACCGGCTAAAAACAATGAAGTTAATGTTAACTGTAAGTATGTGATACATTGCTACTTCGTTTTGACACAAATAAAAACTTACCAAAGAAAAGAAGCAATTTATCATATCCATCTGTCAAATTACAGTTAACAACTTCATTATTTTAAGCCGGTAGACCCGAAGAACGGAAGATGGTCAAAGGAGAACGGCAGGGTAGTATGGGAATTTTGTACAGGTCTACAACTTTCATGTTTGGCAATGAGATTTATACATTCGATAGATAATATTATTAGGAATTACTACATAAATTGACAGAATTTTAAAAGTTGGGGTTTATAAGTTATAATAGTATTTCTAATCATGTTCTTAGGTTGATTTTCCCCTTATTTGACAGTTGACTGACAGTGACACTTGACTTACTGCGACAGTTGACTGACAGTGACAGCTAATTATACAAAGGCCGCGTTCCGAATCACGCTGATAGCGCTATAGTCATAAAATATTACACAAATAGGGTATTTGTGTACCTACTTTATTTAATGGATTATACTCTAACAGTGCTGTTTGCGTGATTCGGAACGCGGCCAAATTGTACCTACTTTAGTTCGGTAGTTTTTAATAAATACATCGAATTAATTGCATTGTATTGCTACATTTGCTACGTCTCGTCATATGTATTGTATCTCTAGAAGTCTAGTAGGGCTGCGGTCCGCATAGCGATAATATCGCGAATCCATATAAATGCAGAAGGTAGGTACCTACAAAAACCCTATTAGAGTCTGTTCGGAAAGAGAACCGACTTGGGATTAGTGCCTGATTATAGTTTTTTAAATGTTGACGGCACTGTTACGTTTTAGTGCGACTGTAATAACTTGATAAATATTAAGTCAACATAGTCGCACTATAATTACGTATATCAGTGCAGTCTACATGACAAAAACGGTGATCAAGCACAAATTCCAAGTCGGTTCTCTTTCCGAACAGACTCTAATTGTGTAATATTTTACTTAATTTGGTCAGATTCGCGCTAAAATCGATTTCATCGCCATGCAGACCGCAGCCTAGTAATAGGTACCTATCTGGAACTATGATAATAATTTATTGAGACATGCTTGTGCTTGGATATTTAAAACACCTATGAAGTAGGTACCTAGGTACTACCTACCTAAATAGGTACCTAACATGATTCATGAGATATGTAGTACCTATGGCACTGTAACTCTACTTAATAGATATTATAGTAACCTACTACCTATATCGCTTGATTAAGGAATTGAATTCTCTTACTACTATCTCCTAACTTAATCGAATACTGCTCAGATTGTATGCCTACCGAGTTACTTTAAAGACTTACTGACACGAGTAATGAATTGGGCACACCATAGAAATTGTGTCAATATGGGGTGTTGTTTAAATAAAATAATAATTTGATTTATTTAATGAATATATTTTTAAAATAATATAAATAAACCTAAGGCACTCTTAAAATATTGTTATTCATGCAAATGAAGATTGCATATGCGTGCACCACGAGGTATAAAATAAGAATATTCTAGAAGTATACGACGTCGTGTATCTTCAGGCACAATATGGCGTTTGGAGCCAGTACATCCACGGTAAATACAGTGGCCTGGTGTTTCAGCTGCTCTCCGTATATTCGGCAATGTTATGTACCGAGGTTCACTAACAGTAATTCTGGAGTTCAATATTCCTTGAGTTCTTTCCCAACACGTAGAGCAGACTTCACTTATTGAGGGCACCTGTAAACAATGAGATGAATATAATAATGTGACAAATATTATAGTACCTACCTTGCTTTTCTATTCAATGAAAGCAAATGTACATATTGGATCTCAACATTTGCTGTTTTTTTATTTATTTAGACATTTCATTAAACAATAAAAGTAGCAATGCAGAAAAGACTTTTTAGTGCAGGGCCTACTTTTACTTTAGGTACTTCAACATTAATTACACGGACTACACGGTTCTCACCTGCTGGTGCTCTATCAATTCAGATATTATTTCTATTATCTGTCTTTCATGTTCATTTGTAGATTGCCTTTCATTTGTAAATTCAAATGTGTTGCTACATAGACAGCATGTTCTTGTTATTTCAGGCTGGCTATCATCTAGTACATTTTCAGGCTGGATCATTTCCTGTGGCTCTGGCTGCCCACTTCTACGTGAAGCTCTTTGCGCTCGAAGCCAACAAGGAATACAAGCTTCATCTTCTGAAGAAAGCTGAAATAAACAATTGCAATGTTATTACAAAAGCTACTAATAAATAAATAAATGTACATATTGATGATAGTATTTAATATGTGAATAAATCCAGCACTTATTTAAGATTAACAAGAAAGAAGATAAGTATGGTGTAAGATGTTACCTCTCGTGGTCGAATCCAATTAGAAATGATGTCAGTCATCCTTTGTTCCTGCTCATTTGGCTCTTGAATGACAACTCTACGTCTAGTTATTCTTAGATACCCAGTCAGTCAGCCACTACTATCAAGATAACACAAAAAAGTACCTACACTACACAAGCACAGCACAGACAGATTGTTTGTGTTCACTTACACTAAAGACCGTCTTTTCGCAAAAACCATTTACAAATTGAATACGGAGGAACCGCGGCTCAAAATCAACGGAAGAAACTTATGTTTTATACAAGTACTAACGAAAATGCCAAAACGAGAATTCGCCAGACATCCACTAGCACAAAGAATAAACCACAGACAGACGCCATTATTGTTTATTTTGATAAGTTGACATTGACAGTGTTGCAAGTAAATGTCATTCGTTGTTTTACAAATAAAAAATCGATAAGAAAATCGATTTTAGAAAAAAATAACAACTCTGTCATTATTTATGAAAACGTGTGATCAATGCTCTAATACCGCAATCTCACATTCGTGCTCGCTACTCGGCGCCCGCCACTCGCGCGAGTCACTCGCGTGAATCCTCGTCTCGACGAAACATTCGAGTCCCGCGGGTCTACCGCCTAACTCTATCGCTTTGACTCTGGCTTTGGTTTATGACGTCAGTGCAATGGCCGTCCTTGTCATCGTGTTATGATATGAAAGGGACGGATAGAGCATTGCTATCGCTTTGAGTTAGGCGGTAGGGCCCCCGTTCACACATTCGCGCGGCGGTCTTCATTTGGATTTTAAACGCTCGCACGCATAGAGTACATTTTCCATTCCGTAGCAGTGTATCTTTCAGGTACTACTCCGGCGGACTGATTTGACAGATGACCACCTAGCGACCGGTCTCATTTGACAGATGAATGTGATACATTGCTTCCTCTCTTTGGGGTAAAAAAAACATACGAAAGAAAAGTATCAATATTATTATGTCAAATGAAACCAGTCGCTAAATAGTCTTTTCTTTCTATTTAGATAATCAGCCTGCGGGGGGGTAAAGGCCTCTCCACACTCACGCGCGAAACGTGCGCGAAGAGCCGCGAACCTAAGTCTAAAGGTGCGGGCACATTTGTCTGACGCCACGTGTTAACATGCCGTATTTATATGGAAGTGTGATCCTAGTGCATACATTTACTATGAAAAGCGATGTCAGATGACATCGCTTGATGGCGTGTTAACACGTGGCGTTAGACAAATGTGCCCGCGCCTTTATTCGCCACGCGTCTGTGCAACCACACAGATACATAATTATTAATCTAATTCTAAACTATAAAAATAAATTAAGACGTATTAGCTATACGAGTATCGATTAAAAAAATCGAATATTCGATATTTTTTACGTATGGCAAGTCTGACAGCAGTTTCGCGTATCACGTTTAGTTACTGCTATTTAAAAATGCGTTTCGTTACTAGTTTTTGTACTAAGATTTCACTTTAGGATTTTTCTTGAACCCGGACTTCTAAAAGTATAACATTTACTGGAAAATTATGCTAAAAAATAAAGGAAAAGACTATGCAAAAATGATACCAAAACATTCACAATAAGGGCCTGTACGTCAGTACGCGTTCTCCTTTCATGATTTCAGGGACAGCTAGCGCCATCTCTTGCAGGACTTTAGCACTAAACTCATTTCAACGAATGAGCTAGTTTTGGAAAAATCAAACCATTCTTTCAAATGTAACGTTAAAATGCAACGGTACACAGGTTCGTACAAACAACCACAGTATGCCGGTAAACTGGGGTGATTCGCAACTGGGTGGTGGAAACAACAGTCAAACATTAAAAATACTCTAGTTTAGGGGTAGAATTATGTTTTCAAGTGTGCCCTCAAGTCTTCAATGAACTTGAAACCGCATCCAGTAAACTTGACAGTCTGCGGGGTTAAGATGACTTGATGCCGTATCAAGTCCGCTTCAAACTTGACGGTACACTTGATCGTGTATAGCTACTAGCTAGATATAAATCATTTTTCCTACACCCGTGTAAATGCTAACTAAAGAAAACTTTATGACTGAAGACTTGGTTACATGAATAAAGTTTCATTTGCCTTTCCAACACTACAGAAAAAACCTTGTCTAGGGAGGCAGCCGCAAGTCCCTACAATTAGGATCCAATTCGGGGCATCGTCTTCAATCTGAAATTGGATCCCCAGTAAGGATGCTAAATCGGCGTATGTAATCGCGGCTTTAGAGCATTTGTTGCACTCGGAGCGTAGCTTAGGAACGCGCCTCTGGCAGCCAGAACTGTCACTGTCAGCTGTCACATTTGTCTCCCACGATGGCGATGGGCCAACTCGGATTATTTCCAACTCGAGTCGGGTATCTCGGTTTCAACTCGAGTTAGCCGCCCCGAGTCTCGCGAATTTCCGAGCTCCGCGAGGTCGACCCGCGAGCCAGCTCGGAAATTCGCGTAACTCGGTTTCAATTCAACTCGAGTTAGCCGACCCTATTTGGCCAGCGGGTCAACCCGCTAGGACCCGCGAGCCAACTCGGGTCAGCTAATTCGAGTTGAATTAAAACTGGCATATGGCAGGCTGATTATCTAAATAGAAACTATTTAGCAACCGGTTTTGTTATGTATGTGCCCTCGCGCGGCTGCGCCCCCGCACCCCTCACCTCTCCTTGGTCTATGATGGCCTCCAATAAAGCAGTGCGTTACGAATCACCGGCTGTTTCTCTTGCGTGCCCGCCTACTTATCATTGGCGACGAGGATGGGATTCGAACCCACGCGTGCAGAGCACATTGGATTAGCTTAGATTATATGGTTTCATTTGACATACATTGCTACTTTTCTTTGGTATGTTTTTTTACCCCAAAAAGAAATAGCAATGTATCACATTCATCTGTCAAATGACACCGGTCCCTAGGTGGTTTCTAATTAGATAATCAGGAGGCTTACCCTCAGCAAATAAGAAACCGTTCAGTTCAAAAGCAGGCCTTAAACAGGACAGCTTAATGCCTGCTTTCATACTAACCATTGAGGTCATAGCACGAAAAAGTAAGCAGTTTATTATAAGGCCTGCTATAAGAGCTCATAGTAAGGCCCCAGCCCGCGGATTTCCGTAGCAAGCGAGTCAGCCAGAGAACTTCGACCACCACAACAACCAAATTTTAATATTAAAATTTGTATAACGAAAAATTAAAAGAAACAACTCAATTAACAATAAAATATAAAATTAGCCGGTAGTAAGAAAAGAGAAGAGCTCGGTGGCGCAGTGGATTAGCGCCTGGCCTAGTGATTGCGGAGGTTAAGCAACGTTCGCAAGGGTCGCTCATGGGATGGGTGACCAAAAATTTATTATCTCGAGCTCCTCCGTGCTTCGGAAGGCACGTTAAGCCGTTGGTCCCGGCTGCATTTGCAGTCTTTAACACCCACCAATCCGCATTGGGCCCGCGTGGTGGGTTATGGCCCTTCCTTCTTACCACCCATAAGGAAGGCCTGTGCCCCAGCAGTGGGGACATCAAAAATGGCTGATGGACAAGAAAAGAGAACTTCGGGTGTTAAACGAGTAAACTCGGATTAGATCGGCCAACCCCGCCTGCACGCACGGGATGTGCGTGTGGTGTGAGTGTTCCTATCCTAGAAATTGATTTGACCATACGAAGATTTTAAGAAATAGTTGTGAAAACTTGATGGTGAAATCGAAAAATTTGTGAAACCTATGTAGACTTAGTTATGGTCGATTATATAGAAGACTCATACCGCCAGTCTCGCCAAAACGCCATACTTGATATCATACAATATACTAGATGTATGTTAAAAAAAGATATATGGAAAATTTGTGCTGAATTTGTGACAACTATTCACAAAATAATCAATTCATTATCATTGTTAATTTGGATTTTATAAGGGTTTATTAGGAACACTCACACCACACGGTGTGTGGTGTGAGTGTTCCTGAAATCACTAACTTTAACTGAATAATATTGAAATTTTATTATTGTATATGATAATTAGGATTCAGAGTAAATTTGTGACACATAAATCTTGTCACAAAACGTGATAGATTAAGAGTTATTAAACATTTTGTTTCTTTTTTAATGCTCGTGTGAGTGTTCCATATTTTGGCATTTATTTGATTAACCAGACCTCGTATACAAGTGGAGGCTGCATCCAAAATTGTGAAAAGTTTGTTCTTAAAATTTAAAACATCTTCCATTTCCGTAAGCGTTATACTTTAATAGTTATAATTTTTTTTACATTTTCAAAGGAATATTTTATGTAGGGTGGGTATGCTTTTTTATTTTGTCGGACACAATTTTCGTCTACCCTCGTATTGGCTAACCTTTACTCGTAGTTTGGCGTTGTAATAATTCTATTTTTATTGCAGTCTGTTATTAAATTCTCCTGTGTTTCTGTTTACTAATAACAAGTAATCATGTAAGTTATTATATTTTTCTAAAGGTACTTTTTATTAATTTTATCTAATACTAGCTTTTGCCTGTGACTTTGTCCGCGTGGATATTCCAAAAATTTCTAGGGAACTTTTGACCGGGGGGTAATTATGTAACTCTGTTGCAATCAAATCTGACAGAAATCGCAGTTACAGATGCTTTACAGATGCTTTAGTAAGAACCAATGTGACAACAATCTTAACTAAAGCAGCAATGCTACTGCGCTTTCAATCGATTTCAGTCGAGAATTGTTAGCAACAGAGTAACGTAATTCGCTAGCGGTATAAAAAGGATCTTTAACCCAGGCTATAACTATCTGTGTGCCATTCCAAATCCGTTCAGCCATTTTTAACCCCCCGACGCAAAAAGAAAGGGGTGTTATAAGTTTAACGTGTCTGTGTATTTGTCTGTGGTATCGTAGCTCCTAAACGGATGAACCGATTGGTAGGGAAACCATGACCTGATCAGCCGTTTGAAGTTCATCAGCTCTTTAATAGTTGATGAGGGGATCTTACTAACTTCCATATATCCTATCGATTTGAAATTTGGTACAGTGTTACTTCAATGAGCTTTTGATGAGAGGATCTGACTACCTTCCATGTGTCCTATCGATTCGAAATTTGGTATCGTGTTATTTCAATGAGATTGGAAGTATAAGGTAAGGTAACCATGACCTGTGGCCCTACCATGAGTTGATGCAAACTGTTTACGTTACCGTAAACCATCGTTTTGTCTCTTTCACTCGCACTGACTGTGAGCAGTATATCCGATAGTTTACGGTAATGTAAACAGTTTGCATCAACTCATGGTAGGGCCACAGATCAGCCGTGTGTCGGGGGGGTTTTTATTTTTTTTTTGTTTTTGTTATTACGTGATTGAGTAACAAACATCTAAACATCCAAAACGTTAAACTTTCACATTTTTAATATAAGTAATTCCCGTTGTCGTTCTCATTCCTATTCCCGTTTCCGTATTTTACTTAGGGGAATTTTTTTACAATAGTAAAGATGATCCTGTTATTTTACATTCTCTGTCATACGGGTTTTTAGACTTAAATAAAAAAGTGACTGTGACAAACGGACAGACAGACAGACAGACATGACGAATCTATAAGGATTCCGTTTTTTGCCATTTAGGCTACGGCCTAAAAAGATGTTATCGAGCCCAATAAAATGTAATACATAGGTACTACAGCGTAAGTAACAAAATAACCGTTACATAAAGATGCTGGTAACAATAAACGCAACCCTTGATTGCATGTTATCAACCATATAATTTTGTTGTCTACTTTTCGTGTTTTATCAATTTTTTTTGTAATAAAATGCTTAAACAAATGTTTTTCCCGCTTTTTGTTCATTTGCATGGTCACCCTACATAAGACTTTCCTTTGAAGATGTAAAAAAAATGATAACTATTAAAGTATAACACTTACGGAAATAGACGATTTTTTAAATTTTAAGAACAAACTTTTCACAATTTTGGATGCAGCCTCCACTTGTATACGAGGTCTGGTTAATCAAATAAATGCCAAAATATGGAACACTCACACGAGCATTGAAAAAGAAACAAAATGTTTAATTGCTCTTGATCTATCACGTTTTGTGTCAAGATTTATGTGTCACAAATTTACTCTGAATCCGAATTATCATATACAATAATAAAATTTCAATATTATTCAGTTAAAGTTAGTGATTTCAGACCCGGATTTTAAAAAACCCTTATAAAATCCAAATTAACCATGATAATGAATTGATTATTTTGTGAATAGTTGTCACAAATTCAGCACAAATTTTCCATATATCTTTTATTAACATACGTCTAGTATATTGTATGATATCAAGTATGGCGTTTTCGCGAGACTGGCGGTATGAGTGTTCTATATAATCGACCATAACTAAGTCTACATAGGTTTCACAAATTTTTCGATTTCACCATCAAGTTTTCACAATTATTTCTTAAAATCTTCGTATGGTCAAATCAATTTCTAGGATAGGAACACTCACACCACACGCACATCGCACGGGCCGGCCGGACCGAGCATGGCAGCGGCGGGTCAACCCACTACGAGTCTACGACCCGCAACCCAACTCGGGTCGGCTAACTCTTGAATTGAAACCGGTTACTTGAATTTCAACCGAATTGAATCAGTTCGGTAGCGCGATCACCGAACTTTAATATTTGTATAACCAAATATTAAAAGAAACAACTCAAGTAAACAATAAAATATAAAAATTCGCCGGTAGTAAGAAAACAGAATTTCGGGTGCTATACGGGTAAACTCGAATTAGATTGGCCAACTCCAACGCACGGGTCGAGCCGGGCTGAGCCTGGCGGGCGGTGGGCGGGGCGGCGAAGGTACACAACTCTAGTTCAACGGTCTAACTCGAGTTGACAACATCGGCAACTCGAGTCAACCCGGGTTGGATTGGAACTCGAGTTGGCCCATCACTAACCAGCACCGCCCGACCGACCCCGACCCCGACTCAACTCAAAACTATTTTGCGATATTTTTTGTGGTCGATTAAAAATTGTACCTATATAATTTTACTAAATTATTCAAAATAAGTTGAGCTGATATGAATCTTAATGTTGCTATATTTGGAAAATTTGTCTGGAAGTCTCAGACACTCGCAGGTTACGGGGTAAATCTATGCTACAAACCTTTTTTGTAATACAATACCTACTGTGGTGAGTCTCAAAAATTTTCTCATTTCAGTACCAACAAGTACGTAATAAATGGGCTAATTGGCTTATGATAAGGGACGTCAAGAGGCGCCGCATGAGTGCTGAAAACTTTCTTGAGAGGACTCGTATTAACGCGATGAGAAAGAATGATATTTTACCACTAGAGTTACGAGAATTGGCCGATAAAGATATGTATAAATTTGAAATGAATGCCATACCTCTGAGGATAAATAATAGATGTGTTGTAACATCAAGGTAAAATCAGTTTTTCTAAAATGGTCATCGACTAAATGCCGCTGTAAACATAAGAGGAAAAACCTTGGACAAGACGGGGACGTGCTGTGCGCCATACATCTTCCCCCGTCCATGTTACATTGTTTTTATATTTAACAATGTCAAGAATTTACCCCGTGCCCAGCCCATCCTGTCAAGAGTTTCTCCTGATGTGTATACAGCTCTAGGTGATAATTATGATAGTGTTAAAATAAAACTGGTTTAAAATCAGTTTTTTCCACATACCTAACAAACTCACGTGTTACCCCTTATAACAGGAATGATTATTGCTGCGTGTAGGTACCTCTTGTTGCAACCTTGCACACCCCTAGGGGTACACGTACACTTAAAATAATCAACACTTGAATAATTTTATTGTCATCAACAGAAATGGCCCGTTTTCTGGTGGTCATGATTTTCTTCCATTAATGGGACCACGACGGAGAACTGTTTCTCAGTCTCCAGCAGTGTTACAAAATATTATTAAATTATATTATACTTGATTTATTTTATTCAAGTGCACCTTTTATATATTTTCAGGCCTCGTGGTATTGTAAAAGAATGGAGAATGAGTAGGATAGTTTGGAGACATTTAGCAGATTATAATAAGCTTTCAGGTGTACAAAGGGCCATGTGGGGCTGAAAATAATAATGTATTATACTTTTAGTCATTAAAATCGTATGTTAGTGAACCTGTTGATTTGTTTTATTGATGATTTGTACACACAAAGAACAGTAGCGACACAATAGCATTGGAATTTATAGGTTTAGCCCTAGGGTCACCAGACATTGAAAAGCTCACGAAGATATGGAAAGATCGCCGCATAACTAAATACACCAAAGTTCGATTAATGAGATGCTTAATATTTCCTATATGGAGCTGAAACATGGACGATCCACCAAAAATACGTAAGATTGATGCTCTTGAATGTGGTGCTGGAGGCGCTTACTGAGCATAAAGTGGACCGCTCACCGGACCAAATGTTTCTATCTTGAAAGAGCTTCGTATCAAACAAAGACTTTCGTCAATTGTGCAAGTACGAATCCTAAAGATGTTTGGGCATATCATCCGCAATGCAACATTAGAACGATTGATGGTACAAGTGGAGAGTGGAAGGTCAACATTCTCACGGCCGATCACCCACACAAGATGGACAGACATAAAGATCTACTACAAAGTGTTCTCTCACTGAATGCACACACAGTGCCACGAACAGAGAGAGATGGAGGAGTATCGCGAAAGCCGCAACAAACCCACCAGACAGTCCATGACCACGACCACTCCGCCAGGCAGGGTTGGAAAAAATCAGGATTTTTGCAAAAAATCAAAAATCACAGATTTTTTTTCAAAAAATCAGATTTTTTTTCAAAAAATCTTACTTCTTTAGATTTAAAATCCACTTAATATAGTGCGTGAAACCACAACGCGCTTTTGTTTGACTTATTTAACACTTTAAATCGAAAGAAACACAAATAAAAAGATCAATAAAACAGTTCAAAATAAAAATTCCTGGTGAAAGTTAAATATTAGGATAGATGATTTGGCAGTTTTTTTAGATGAAAAACAGTTTAAATCAGTTATAACACAAAGTTGCATTTAATATACATTTTTATGTGTCTATCAATTATTTAAAATTAAGAATTTTATATTTTTATACAAATAAGAAAGAAAAAGGCAATTTGATTTAATTCAAAATTTTTATTCAAAAAAATCACTTGATTTAAATCAATGTGATTTAATCATGCCAACCCTGCCGCCAGGAGTGTACGACTAAGAAGAAGAAGCTGCTGGTCACATATTTTCGTTCACGGGAAAATAGCTTTAATCTACAATCCAATTTTTATACGGTAGGTAACATAATAAATTGCTATCATATCACTTTTTTCCTCCTGATCTCAGTAGTTTTACAGTGTGGTCTACTTGGTGGTCTGGTCATGCTAGGGGGTAGAAGTAGGCAACCTAACCATACACATACTTGTAGTCTAAAAAGCTTTATCACTTAAAATCACCTTCAAGGGTGTAAGGTCACAAATAAATACAAAACTTTGTTTAAATCTTTATATTAAAACTGTTTGCCTTACAACTAAACAAGCTTCATAAAGCTTATATTGGAATATTACCACAGCTTTAACATAAAGCTTTTTAGTCAAAGAGACCTGAAACAAACAAACAAAATCATTAACAAGTTAATAAAATGTAATGAAAAATTGTGTCAATAATTGTCATTATATCTTCAGTTTATAGTTTTCGATCATTTAGCATCTGTAGCTAATACATGTGCAATCAGCATCACAAGATTACTTAATTTTTTATGACAATTAGCCATCTATTTATTAGGATGATAATCTATTATTCTATGTTACTAACTACATACTAATGCCATCAATGTTGTTGACACACATTAATATCCGAAATGAAATCGAATATTATTAAACTTGTTAAAGGTTAAGGAATTATTAAATTAATTAAGATTTACATACCGAAGCCCATGTCGTCGTCAGACTCCTCAGGTTCCTCCTCTTTCTTTTCCTCTTTAGCGGCTTCAGCAGCGGGCGCGGCGGCGGCGGCGGCAGGCACCGCTCCACCAGCGGGCGCAGCTCCCACGCCGGATCCGATGTTCGTGATCAGCTCGCGCACGTTCACACCTTCCAGCGCCTTGGCGAAGAGGCCAGGCCAATACGGCTCGACTTCAACAGCGGCCGCTTTCAGGATGGTGGAGATTTTCTCACCCTAAAAAGTTGATATTTCCAATATTACAAACCGAAATGTTAGTGCACAAGCATAACATGACTTACGTATGCGAGGAAAACAGTGAAAAAAATCATCAAATTGCAAATGGAAACGTGATGCAAGTGGATTATTCTAACACAAAATAGTAACATAACCTAACCTAATAATGTCAACGTCAGGAACATTTATATCAAAAAATACTTACAGTTACAGCGACATCATCATCAACTAGGATGAGAGCGGAGTAAACACAGGCTAATTCAGCTTTGGATGCCATTTTTTATAATAATGCGTGCAAGTCGCCAAATGGCCTTAGCTCGAAGAGAACAAGCACGTTTGATTTCTCACGTTGAAAAGAAAAGATTTTTCTTTTTGTTTGATTGACGTTGACGTTTTGTTTGAGTAAGCATGCGAAAGTCACAAGTGACAGTGACGTTTGTCTGTCAATGTCAATGGGTGCATTCCAACCATAGATTCCAACGATTCCAACAGACTGGATGCTCGAATTCTATAAATCAGTCCATTCTGGCACTTTCGTGTAAACCGTAGAAAACGCTTTCAAAAAATTCCTTTAATTGTAGCTTTGCATTAAAGTGTTTGAAATTGATACGATAGATAGAACAAAAAATCTCTTTTAATACGTTTAATTTATACAAAAATATTATAATTGTGTTTTTAAATAACAAAAAAGTGGACTTTTTACTACTTTTTATTCGTATTCAAAGGACATTTTATGGACTTACGGATTCTTAACTCTCTGAACAAAAGACTTAGAGGTAGAAAGAACTGAGAAAATAAAAGAAACCGTGAAGGGTTTTGTGAATGTTTCAGATTTTTCAAGTTATTACTCATTCACACTAGTCGATGCGGAAAAAAAACAACGTCTTGGTGTTGTTAGTTTAAATACCATTTTTAACCGACTTCAACAAAAGGAGGATGTTCTCAATTCGATTGTATGTTTTTTTTTTATTTATTTTTTATCGTTGTTCGCGCGTATCTTCTACATTTGTGGACCGATTTAGATGTTTTTTTTTTTGTTTGATTGAGTTTTCTTGCGAGATGGTCCCATTTTTTTTTAAAATCGGTTCAGTAGTTTACAAGTAATCCTGAAAATACTATGATATTAAATCAACTAACTTGACAATTTTGTTATTTATGATATGAACCGAATAAGATGTTTTTTTGTTGGGAAAGGGATACCTTTGTGTAGTCTTTTTAAACGACTTCAAAAAAAGGAGGTATTCAGTGTGCATGTATGTTTCTCCGCGATTATCTCACGTTTGGCTGAGCCGATTTTTCAACCTAAATAATATACCTACACTACCTAATACAGAAGGTACTTACACTAAAAATAAAAAAAAATTTTTAAAATACAAAAAACCGACTTCAAAAAACCTGCCTCTAAAAAGCAAGAAATAATATACAAATCATTAGACGTCAATTGAAGTCGGGTGGGGCTTTTAGAATAAAAAAGAAAGATGTACTCCAGCCCCACCCGACTTTAATAGACGTGTTTTATTATAACAAAAATAATGCGTATCTAATGATTTGTATATTATTTCTTGCTTTTTAGAGGCAGGTTTTTTGAAGTCGGTTTTTTTGTTTTTTAAACAATTTATTTAGAATTCGAGCATCCAATGCTGAGTCATCGATCGCCATAAAGCAAATTTTATGTTCGTCATTTCGGCGAGCTGATTATCTAATTAGAAACCACCTAGCGACCGGTCTCATTTGACCGATGAATGTGATACATTGCTTCTTCTTTTTGGGGTAAAAAAAAACATACCAAAGAAAATTAGCAATGTATGTCAAATGAAACCTTTCGCTAAATAGTTTCTATTTAGATAATCAGCCTGCCGGTGTACCCATAAACTTAATATTCCACTTGAGCGTAGCGAAAATTTTTCTAAGTCTATGGATGTACCTTACTCCTTCAGGGGCCTTACTATGAACTCTTATAGCAGGGTTTATATTGAACTGCCTTACTTTTTCGTACTATGACCTCAACGGTTAGTATGAAAGCAGGCCTTAAGCAGTCCTGTTTAAGGCCTGCTTTTGAACTGAACGGTTTCTTATTTGCTGATGGTAAGCCCCCAGTTCGGATAAACGTGACGCTGCTAGACTGCTTTATTTGGCTCCAAATAGTTTAATTCTCGATATTTTGACAAATGAAATTTGGGCCACACAGTCTCGTGTGGTCCTTGTTTGTACAACGATTTTATGAGATCACCGTTGGGGGTCCATAAAATACTTTTCATGATGTACTGTGGTGGTAACCGAAAACTTAGCAGTTGGTCTGCTGGAATGCACCCATTGTCACACTACCACAGAACTACTCCTACTGTCATGCCGTAATACCTAATCTGTGGTTGGTAACTTGGTAATGCAGATATTAGACGGTTCATCAAAAGTGCTTCATTTATTGGCGTATAGTTTGCAGACTCACCATGGAATTAGAAGGTTTTGATTATGTCAAAAAATTGTTAGTAAATAGTGAGAAATAGTGAACCATAGCATATAAATAGTGATACTATGGTTTCGAAGATATTTGAGTATCTTGGTGAGGCTGCTATCTTGACGTCAAGCTAGCAGACACATTAAGAAATACAGTTCGTATCAATATGATTTATATGCCGAAAAATTGTTAGGAAAATAGTGATAGTATACGCAAAATTTCAATAATATTGCTTCAATACAAGCCGAGATATTACGGTCTCAAAGTGGGCTGCTAACTTGACGTTTCTGTCGATGGCGATTCCAGAGAAACGGGTACAAGTTTTAAACAAATAAATATATCAATAAATTGTTAGTGAAATAGTGATTCTTACGATATAAACAAAAAAAGAATTCTTTATTGCTATTTTCCAAAAATCGAATGTGAACTTCTACATAATACTCTGAATATAGGCTGTTGATCAATATTGAACTTTGCTCCACAGTAATAAGGTTTAAACTTGATTGCAATCATGAGGTGAGTACTGTCAAGCAAAAAAGTGAAATTTATATTTTATGACTGTGTCAATAACTAGTCATATCCTCGGTTGATATTGATTTGATATAAAAAATACTTTTCTACCTACTTTTTTTTCGTTTTTTTTATTAAATCTCATCAAGAAAAAAATGATTGTGTCAATATTCTACTCTTAGTTCATTTATTTAGTTATTTATTCGGGAAAAACTATTAATATTTTCTACTTATATTATCTACTTCCTACCTACTGATTACTAATTTAATTTTATATCTCAGTAAATAGGTACCTATCTACTACGTTAAATTTATAACTGAGAAATTGACATTCTTTTCCGAGAGATGGCGCTTCTTATTGTTTGTTGCCGCGTAGGTCAACCACCGGTTACCTACCTTGTGTATGAAATCTACAATCGTTTTTATTTTTGTTAATTTATTTTTAGTGTTTCATTCATGAATTGTAAAAAATATGTTTGTATGGTGGCGTTTAACGTGAATGAATATCGTTATTGTTTGATGACAACATTAAATTATTAGAACAAGTGTAATAATTATAAACTTTAATATAGTTATAAATGACTTATTCATTGTCTATGGTTTGGGTCAAGTTATTTTGCGCGAGCTGTAGTATATAGAAACACCGTGAGATGGCGTGGTTTTGTATACATAAGTGATTTCGGTTAACGACAATGGCGAAAAGTTGGTTATGGTTAAAGTTGTTTGGATTTGCATGTGTTAATGACTCTAGGGTTCAGAAATGAAAGAAGTTCTTTGATATAAAGGCGGACTGTACTCGAGGTTTACATAGGTTATAAAATCAAAAAGGTGTGCAAAGGGAAAAACGTGCGTCTTCATCGGTGGCAGTGGTAGCAGAGAGAAAAGCAAGCGCGGCCGGGTGGCGCTGGTGTCGCGCGGTCGTAGAATCTCGGCTCCCGCCGCCGATCGTCGAGGTCTTCCCCCCCGCGCCCGCGGGTGGCGTAGACAGCATGGTAATGAGTTCAAAAAAAAATACATGAAGTGAAAGTTTATACCTATCGTTTAAAACATACAACCTACATTTTAAAGGTACGTAGCTTCTATTTTGGTTTTATAATAATTAATAAAATGTATAGGTATAATCTTGAGTTATGTAGATATTTTCTCAGTCATATCATGCAAAGCTTCTCCATATTTAATAGTGCACAACTATATCACTCACCAACCAGGGCACGGGATCTCCCCTCGCCGCGGTTAAATATCATAATACTTGACTAAACATATCCCAACTATTCTCGAGACAATTACGGCCAAAAGACAAAAGACCTAGGTTATACATTATTTTGTTATACTTAGCTCAAATTGCAATGCAAGCTCCCAGTCGGCTTAATTTTTACAGACCTCTTCAACAATTATCGTCATATTTCTACCAATTTCCTCAAACCTCAACTTATTATACACCTAAACCTTCCTCAGGAATCACTCTATCGTTTATTGAAAACCACATGAAAATCCGTTTAGTAGTTTTTGAGTTTAGACAGACACACAGACGTGGCGAGGGACTTTGTTTTATAAATGTAGTGATAGTGATTTAGATTAGTATCAGTAGGTAGGTAGGAAGTAATGTAAGTAGAAAATATTAATAGTTTCTCCCGAATAAATAATATTGAACTGCGAGTAGAGTATTGGACACAATCAAAAAATTAACTGAGAGTGTACCTACCTAGACCTAGAGTATTGACACAATGAAATTTTTTTTAATGAGATTTAATGAAAAAAAAGTAGGTAGAAAAGTATATTTTATACCAAATCAATATCAACCGAGGACATGACTAGTTATTGACACAGTCATAAAATATAAATTTCACTTTTTTGCTTGACAGTACTCACCTCATGATTGCAATCAAGTTTAAACCTTATTACTGTGGAGCAAAGTTCAATATTGATCAACAGCCTATATTCAGAGTATTATGTAGAAGTTCACATTCGATTTTTGGAAAATAGCAATAAAGAATTCTTTTTTTGTTTATATCGTAAGAATCACTATTTTACTAACAATTTATTGATATATTTATTTGTTTAAAACTTGTACCCGTTTCTCTGGAATCGCCATCGACAGAAACGTCAAGTTAGCAGCCCACTTTGAGACCGTAATATCTCGGCTTGTATTGAAGCAATATTATTGAAATTTTGCGTATACTATCACTATTTTCCTAACAATTTTTCGGCATATAAATCATATTGATACGAACTGTATTTCTTAATGTGTCTGCTAGCTTGACGTCAAGATAGCAGCCTCACCAAGATACTCAAATATCTTCGAAACCATAGTATCACTATTTATATGCTATGGTTCACTATTTCTCACTATTTACTAACAATTTTTTGACATAATCAAAACCTTCTAATTCCATGGTGAGTCTGCAAACTATACGCCAATCTTCATTTTCGATGAATAGTGACCAGTGAACGACATTTTGTATTTAGACACTAAATATAAAAAATTCTTCTTCCCCTTCTCGACTACGCCGATGTTTGTTATCTGGATGTGACCGAGGAACAGCTGAACAAGTTGGAACGCTTACAAAATCGGGCCATTCGTTTCATTTTCGGTCTGCGCAAGTACGATCATGTGTCAATCTTTCGCCAACAACTTAAATGGCTTCCCATTCGCTTTCGCCGTGATATGCACATCCTCTCCACCTTATTCAAAATTCTCAAAGACCCTAACTCACCTAAGTACCTTTCCTCCCGCTTCCAGTTGCTTCCTCCTCCCTCTCGCTCCAGGCGTCCTTGCATCACTACAATGCTTGAGGTGCCTTGGAGCAACACCAAGTTCTTGCATAATTCCTTCTCTGCCAAAGCAGCACGGCTTTGGAATAAACTCCCGACTAATATTCAGGACTCCCCAAGCATCCACTCATTTAAATCCAAAGTTAAGTCGCACTTTTTATCACAGTTATCCCAATCAGAATCATGAGATACTTAGTTAACACCATCTCTTATTTATTTATTTATATGTATGTATATTTATAATATAGGTTAATATGTATGTATGTATGTGTTTGTATAGGTAAATTAGGTATATTTATTTATTTATATATTGTAGGTACTATATTTTAGACTTTAAATTGACAGTTTTTCTAATTTAATTTTTGCACTTTATGTCACCCGCTTAACATCGAAATCTCGAACACGTTCTCAGGTTGGCTGGAAGAGATCTCTTTTAGAGATAAGTCCTCCTTTGTGTACATATCTCAATTTATTTTTGTGTAACTATTTTTATGAGTGCAATAAAGAGTATAATACAAATAAAATGAATGTAGTATTTCTCATTTCTCACAAAATTTCGCGGCAACAGGTTGTGCGTGATAATTTTGATTATAGAATTAAAGAGAAAAAAAAAATGCTTGCATGCACTGCTTGTATGCATGTTGCATGATGCGGCTTGAAAAAAGTCTAAAAACGAAAAATAAAGGCATTTTAAAATAAACACAAGTTACTGACGACATGCCGTTCACTGCAGTGAATGGCACTGTTTACACGCTTCATTTATTGTTCATTTCCGATGCGATGACTGATGAAAGGCCGATGCCCGATGAAAGCGAACGGCCGTCTAGTGACTTTCATCCATAAGGCGCATCGCGATGAAAGATGAATCTACATAATTAGACACTTCATTTGCGATGCTTCACTGCGATGAAGCATCGAAAATGAACGAAAAATGAACCGTCTAATATCTGCATAATGTTTGGCATTCTCATTCATCAATCATCTGGCAAGGGGTGCCAACTTAGGGGTTTTCCCCCTAGATTTAGTGGGAGAGAGAATAATAATAATGTAGGTTGGGTGGGTTGGGACGACCTGAGTGGTGCAGTGGTCAACATGCCGCCTACCACGCAAGAGGTCCCGGGTTCGATTCCCGGCCGGGCAGAAATCTGAAAAATTGAAATCAAATAATTGGTGCAGGGCTTTTTGAACATACGTAAAATAAGCTGCCTAATAGACCTTCAATGGCGGGATGTCACAAAATTTATCCCACTTGGTGGCGCTACTGCTGCTGGAGACCTTTGTATGGGCATTTATCCCCGATTTTCCTGTTTATTTTAAATTATATCTAACAATGTTTGGTACCTACAAATAATTATAATTGTAGTCTGACAGTAAACGAATTAAAGATTGAAGAAAATTCAAAATATGTTGGGAAAAAATTGAAATATATTGATACGAAAAATCGCTTCCAACTTCCAAAAAATAACAAACATATGAAAAACAACGAAATGACAGGTCTACATCTACACTAGCGCCGTAAGTAGCTAGTAGTTAGTAGTAGTGCGCCAACTGTTACTCGTGGACGATTTACGAATCAGCAAAATTATCTTGCCATTGAAATGCTGCAAAGCATCATGATGATCCGCTTCTCTCTTTTGCGGCGCAATGGTGGCTTTTGCATTACATTTACTCCAACAAAAAAATGTTAAGCCTATTTAATGTGAAAATATATGATTTTAAAAATGAAACCTCATCAGTGGTCGAGAGAGATGAGACCAAAGCTCTGGCTGAAAAAAAAGATATGTTTTAAAGAGTATTTGAAGGAAAATATATATTGTTTCTTTTTGGGGGGTTTTACAAACAATTTTGGCGATTTTAGGGGTTTTTGACATGTGCTTAGGGGAAAACATTTTCAGGAGTTGGTAACCCTGCATCTGGCAAACAAAAAGTGAACAAAAAGACAAACTGGCGGGCGCGGACTCGTAGTTTTTTACAAGGTAGTTTAAATTCGTTTTTCGAAGTAGGTACGACGAAAGTTTTCTTGAATTACACAAACATTCCAAAGTCTTGTGGGCAAAGCAACTCCACAACAATGAGTGGTAAAAGACTAAGATCTCAAGCTTTGAGTGGTGGCAGTCCAATCAAGAAAAACAAATCCAGTCAACAAAGTTATTTTTACAAAATCCTTGAAGAAAGTGGCTTGAGTTTAAGTTTTCCTCCAAAAAAGTGCGTTACCACTCTAGAAACTGTACTCTTAGTCCGCAATATTAAGAAAAACCTACAAAAGAACTTTGATTACCCTAGAAATGTGGCCGAATTCTTCACACATTTAGAAAAGGAATGTCAAGACATTAATTTGTTCAAGCACTTCTTATTTCCAAATATTGTTAGGATCACCGGAGATAGTCCAGACGAACACATTATTAGTGATAGTGTTTTCAAGATATTGCTAAGTATACCTATTTTACAAAATAAATTGATAGATTACCTATTTGAAAAAGCTATTGATTTAGCTGCTAAGTCTAAATGTGGACCTTGGATACAAATGATATTAAAATGTTTTTCCTCCTTAGACAATATAGCCTGCCCTGATAAAATTGCGACTCATCTGATCAATTTGCTTGATATTAGTACAGAAAAAATGGTCCGATTAGAAATTATTACTGCTATCCCAGATATAATAGGAGATCAAGAACACAACAATATTGCAGTGGAATTGAGTAGAATATTGAATGAAGATCATGATCTTACACCAGCTATTTTAGATTGCTTATCATATTTGTGTTTGTCTGATGAACAATATGAACAGTTGCAAAGGAAAACTTTGAACATTATGATGACTTTACCAAAATGTATCTACTTTCCTAACTTTATAAAATTTCTGCTTATGCCTAGTAGAATGACTGATGCTGCTTATTTTGAAGTAATACAGGGTACCAAGAATGCACTTGGCTGGCCAACTTCAGTTGTAACTCAGCAAGAAATTGCAACCAGCCAAGTCCTTACCGCCACAGCTATTAGGAATTCAATGCTGTCTTCAAAAGCTATAGCAAATGCTTGGCTCAAGGTAATATCAGTATGCAAAGAAGAGACTGATCATAGACCAATTGATTTTATTGTTCTCTTGATTGTATATTCTTTGTCAGAAGAAAAGCAAAAACTAGTTGAAAACTTAATTAAAAAGCATGTAAAATTGAGTATCTTAACAGAGGATTTGCTGGATGAGTCATTTGAAAAGTTTAAATACATAATAAAAGATTATTTAAAAGATTTGATTACCCTCACAAACTCATTGTTGAAGACAAGAGGTGACCCTATGATAGAAACATTTGCTTCAAAACTGTACACACTAATGTTTACTCACTTGAACGATTGCTGTCAGACTATTGTCGCAGAATTACTGCAGCTAGGCTTAGATTGCCAACAAGCTGCAATGAACATTTTACTCATATTGAACAATGTTGCAGTCAATAATATGGGCATTTTGAAGCCACAAAGTGTGCAGATGTTAACATTATTAGACAGAATGGATAACATGACATTTAATGAAATAAGAGCTGTAATGAGTTTACTTTGTGGCCTGGCATACAGTTATGAAAATTCTGTCATAAGAGATGATATTCATATGATAATAAGGAAAGAACTAGGCAGCTCAACACCTAAAATTAAAATTCAAGGTATTCTAGCTGGGCTTCATGCGGTGAAATTTTTAATGGCCAAACACATTGACAATGAACAAACTGCAGAATTTCCAGATGATGTGAGTTACAGTTCTGTTACATTTTTAAATGAAGGCGATCTTCGCGAAGCAGCACAAATCATAGAACTAATAAGTCGAAGCACTAAGCAATTCCCAGATATGATCGCTTTTTTCTATGATGAACTCTCTTCAATTATTGTTTCATCATCTGACATAAACAAAAACTTTTTGTCATGGTTAACTGATGCAGTTACCAATGATTTACAACAAAATTTTATTGTAGACACTGTAGAACATGAAAAAATTGGTGAACTGAAATTGTCCATGCAATATTGTCTTAACGCTGATAGTGAAATGGATGAAACAATTGCTATTAACATAGCTGGCCTTACATTGCAACCAAAAACTGTGGTAAACATTGGTATACTGTCACCACTGTTCCAGTTAGTCCAAACGTTACATAATAAACAATATGATGGTACATTATCTACCATTGATGCCTTACTAGGATGTCCTGTAATTATGCCAAAATTTGATATTGACCTAGTTGAAGACCTAGACAATTCTGTTGTTTCAAATATATTAGACTGTTTAGTCCATTGCGTTAATTGGTTTAGAGAATTACTTAACGCTTTTGCTACCCAGGATGATGAAGCTCTTAAAACAAAGATTCTAAAAAGGCTCCTTCAAGTTGAAGAATTAGAAGCTATTATTGAACAAGTTCTACTAAAAAGTAACTTGAATTACAAACCACCTCAATGCTTCTTCAATATTAACAAGTATACAGGTGAACAAGTGGAAAGGAAACATACTAAAGCACAGGGAAATAAAAACAAAGTACAGAAGAAACAAGTTCAAGAAGACACAATATTACCAGAAACAGTGAAATCACAACCAACTCAAAATAATAATTCACTAAAAACTAAACTAAACATAATTAATGGAATACCTTTAAGGCAGTTAAATTTAAACATACTTTATCTTCTTAACAATGATATAGGCAATAATGATGATCAATGCAATTTAACAGTCAAAAGTTTAAATTATCTGTTGAAATGTGCTAATGTAAAATTGGATAATATCCTAATTTCAAAAATCAAGAAGAAAATATACTTTTCCAAGAAAGAAGACATTGTCTATGATCAAAAAAAGGCAGAAGAAAGTGCAAATTATGCCAGTAAACTATTCCCAAAATTAATGGTTCATATTACATTTCTGACTTCGTATTTAGATGACCACATTTCGAGCAATACTCAGAAAGAAAGTGGTTTTATTTTTACAACAAACATATTAGATCATCTAACATGCTTGGAAAGTATTTACAATATGTTCACAATATTCTTCAAATGGATTGGATTCAGAAACCATCAGAATGCTTTATTAAAGAGTTCTTTAAGAGCAGTAGCCTCTGCAGATGGTAACGCTAGTACCATATCTTTAAAAGATTTACTATTAGAAACAGCAAAATATTTTCAAAAACATCAAAAATACTGTTACCAATTAACTACTGCCATATCATTAATCGAACTATTAAAAACAATTCAGCAATTTTCTGACAACAGGACCGTTTTAAAAATTTTGAGAGATATGTCTCAGACTTTTCTATCACAACAATGGAAAACGTCAGATGGAATTCCAGAAAAAGGATTATTTTTTAACCAAAGTATTGATAAGTTGGCTAATATATTTTTCATTAATAACGAAGTATTGACTTTAAAAAATCTTACAATACAATTGGCTAACGAAATTAAAAGTTTGAAAAGCCAAAAAGATACTCTTACATCTTTCAAGTGTGTCAACAAGGGAAACTTTTCAATATTGTATAGAAATCTTGGTACAGCTCTATATGATTCTACGAAAACACGTCTCAGTAAAGGACTTACCAATTCTGAACACGTCGGACTATGGAAGGATGTTGCTGTTATCCTAAAAAATATGTCGGATATCGCGAAAACTTTAGAAAACAGAAATAATTTAGCAGCTTTCTTCAAAAAATCTGTTCCAGTTCTAAAACTTTTTCTTTCTCAAGGAATTCCTATTCTAGAATTACAGCTAAAAGATGAAACTGAAGAAGTGTTGGAGATTTTGAAAATACTTCAACAATCAACCAGATTTTTACAATCTCTTTGCTGTCACTCTAGACTAAAAAAAGACAAAGTTTTAATGAGTAAAGTACCATACATTAGACAACTACTTGAAACTCTAATTTACAAAGTTAAAGCTGCATTAGCTGCAAACAATTGTTCTGAAGCGTTTTGGATGGGGAACCTTAAAAATAAAGATATTCATGGGGAGATAATATCTTCACAACAAAGTGTGGAAAGTGAAGAATCCTTTGAGGATGGTGATGAGCAATTACCCGATGATGACAGTGAAGACAGTGATGATGAAATGATTAATCCAGACTCAAAAAGTGTCAGTGACATTGTTTGAAAGGTACTGCAGAAACACTTTATTAGGTATAACGTTAAGCAATGACAATAAATTCAGTATTTTCTCAATTATTTGTTTTTTTCCACTCTTCTTATTCTTCTCTGAAGTATTTTCTTCCCCGCTACCGTTTTCCTGACATGTCAGGAAAATTCCTGTCATCTGGTAACCCTATTGGCGAACCTAAGTACCCACTACTTAGGTTCGCCAATAGGATAGAATAGACTTTATTATATTTCTGTTATTTACTGACTGATGCAGAAAGCTCGCTATTCGCGAAAGGAATACCATGTGAAATAAACAAAATGAGAGATAATAAGTTAAACTTTATTAATATATATGATTTTAAAGCGTCAATAAATACGAAAACCACTAACACAACAATACACATTTTTACTCATTGAAATGCTGAAGATTAATATGAACAACAAATTATTTAGTTACAAGTCCCAAGAAAACAAGTGGTGTTTCACCAGCATATCTCTCACTCCTTCCTTTAATGGTTGGTTTTGGGTATCTTTTTTCACAGGTAGTTCCCAATCAGGGTTCAAGTTAAAACCAAACTGTGAAAGAATTCTTAATTCACATTTAATCTGCACCCAGCCGGGTGAATTTATGAATGACCAAGGGTGATACCACTTTTGTACAACATCAATACACGAGCACAAAACCTCCAACCAGAGATGTAAAGCTTCTTCATTCAGACCCATGCAAATCAACGTGCGCAATTTCACATCCATTTGAGCATGAGCATTGTCATGTGATAAGTTGATAGCTTGAACACATCTGTATAGTAATTCTTCTGGTGTAAGAACCTTTCCATCTTCATCTAAACGGTAAGTTTTGCATAACACTAATCTACTATATACTGAATTAAAATCCTTTTCCACTTCCCGCGATGAAGCTTCTTCAATGAATAGCCATGGATGACAAGGCCCGTCTAAGAAACTTGGTCTTTTAATACCATGAAGCAACACTCTTTTGAAGGCAGGTGCAAGAACTCCTCTTACCAAGTGTGCAGCTTTTTCAGTAACTGAATCATCTCCTGCTCTACTGTACTTGACTCCTTTTTCATCCAACAGTTTGACAAATCGGGCAGGGAACCAACCTCTCAGACCATTCAGTTCTCCAATCCAACAATGCTCATCTCTAGAACTAATCACTTCTATGACATCATTTTTTCTAAATCCTAATTCATCACCATCTCTTCTTTCAAAATCTAAAAGAGCTTTAGCACGCCGTCTTTTACTCCGAGAAACATTAACATATCTTTCCCTATCAGCAGCATGGCTTTGCATTGTGTAATCAGCAGTTAACTGAACTTCAGATGCAAGCTGCGGTTCTAGGGCCAAAAAATGACGGGCTACCTGTAGAATTGCTTCTCTGAGATCAACAAGAATTTCAGTTTGTTTAACATTTTTCGAGACAGCATCTTCATTATTACTGTCCTCTCCAAAAAGTATTGTTTGTATAACAGATTTGCTTCTCTTTATTTGCCTTCTTTGGAGCTGTTGTTTAGGGAGATTTGGAACGGCACTGGGGTTGCCCACTAAGGCACCTTGGTCAGCCATAAGGTATGCCAGGTGTCTTCTTCTGTGGGTGTCTATTAAAGTAGGGCTTAAAGTTTCACCACACACTTCATCTATAGTTTTTATTAATAGATCAACATCATCTATCTCACCAGGGATATCAGATAATGCATTAAATATTTGTGCTGAATTTGATATTTCTGTAAATCTGTTTTCTCTTATTTTCAGCATTGCCAAAGTCACTTTAAAAAGGACAATAGAGCCATCAAGGAAAAATAAATCCCATATCCTCAGTAATATTTTCATGTGTACTACATTAGCATACAATGTTAAAAACCAATGCATAGTAATTAATGAAAGTTCTATATCATGAGCGTTTAATACTTGATCAATGCCTGGTAAGTAGGTTGATATGAGACTTCTCAACACCTTCTGGTCGGCTTGGATGCCAATAAGTGTGGAGGAATAGTAAGATGCAGGCAAAAGGTCCTCTACTGTAGTACACATAATCCAGAAAGCATCTTCTTCTTCCATTAAAAGCAAAAGAGAGGCGGCTATCATTCCTGTCCCTTGACAATATCCTATATCTGGATAAAGCCAAGCTAAAGCTCTTAGGATTCTTCTTAACCGAGGAACACCTGTGCTAGTAGGATGTGAAAAGCAGACATTATTTGGTAATATCTGCACCAAATCTTTTTCAATTTGCTTACTTGTCACCAAGCCATCATCGCTCGAGGCTCTCACTATTTCATGATATGTGATTTCTGTTGATGCACGTTTTTTGTTTGCACCACATAAATGCATCCATACCTGGGGTCGCAATGAATGAGGCACACCATCTTTAACTATTTTTTGTAATTTGTCACTTTTATCCAGTTTCCCTTCTCTATTTGTGAAATTAATTTCTTTACTGTAGAATTCCCACTGTAACCGGTGTTGATCATCTTCCATAAGGGCGTTATCTAATAGTTTACTGGTGCATTGTTCGTTTCCATCTTCATCTTCCATACAAAAGCCAAATTCGTCAAATCTATAATCAGGGAGACCGCCATGGCCTTCAGATTCTGGTTGCGCTAATTTTGCCATTATATCTTGAGGAACCATACTTGAAGTGAGAGCAGAAAAAGGTCCCCCAGGCGCTGGAAGCAGTTCGTCAGCTAAGTTCAACCCACGTATCGCATCCAATACATCTTCTGGGTCATCATCTGCTAAAGCTGCGCTGATTTTACGTTCGTGGTCTTCACGTCCCACATAACCGTCATGGTCACGCGAACTGAACAACGATTTAGCTAGATCCATTTTAATGCATTACCTTGATTAAAAACAAAAACGAATGCAATTATTTACGCTTTCTCTCACATTCAAAACATTTTACGTCAAAATAAATATCCAACAATCCAACTCGCTAAGCTGAGGCGCGTTCCAAACCTTGGTTGCGTTCAGAACGTTTGAGCGACGGTTGTTTGGTTGTTTTTTAACTCGCTCTAAGACTCTAAGGTTTGGAACGACCAAGAACTTTAAATGTCAATGTCAATACAAATTCTTCATTTTCCATTTGGAATACGAATAATTTAAACTTTTCTTGATTTAGTAATCAAATAAAATCCGTTTTTTGAGGATCTACCATGATTATTTTAAAAATTAGACATAAAAACATCAAAAATACAAAATAATAATGGATGGTTGTAAAACGCTCTGACGTTTGTCTATAGAAAAAATGTCAATGTCAATTGACATTATTTTGTATTTTGAGTCTAATTCTTAAAATAATCATGGTAGATCCTCAAAAAACGGATTTTATTTGATTTAGAATAAAGAAAAGTTTAAATTATTCGTATTCCAAATGGAAAACGAAGACTTTGTATTGACATTGACATTTAAAGTTCTTGGTCGTTCCAAACCTTAGAGCGAGTTAAAAAACAACCAAACAACCGGCGCTCAAACGTTCTGGGGCCTTACTATGAGCTCTTATAGCAGGACTTATAGTGAACGGCATTACTTCTTCGTACCATGACCTCGATTTAGCAGGCCTGCGGAGGGCCTGCTTTAATACACGCTCTTAAAAACCGTTCACCATTTTTTATGTATGGACGAAGCGTACCATGACGCACGGTTTGACAGTTTGGGAGCTGTTTTATAGCGTCTGTAATGTCAAATAAAGCAATTCTTAAAAAGTTCCTACGTGATTAACTTTTTCAAAATTGTTTAGTGTATTTAGTTAAGTTTGGTGTGAGAATTTTAAAATTTGTGAATTTCTTTTAATGTTTATTATTTAACAGTTGGATAAAGGCAACGCGACGTCTTCCTTGTTGTTGATTATCACTAAAATAAAAAGAAACGATGAGATGAGACCCCATAAATAAGTACCTAATTTGCATCACATTTTATGTTATTATGAATAATAATAATCAAATAAAGAAGAAAATGATTATTGCTCGCTTCAACAACGTGCTCCAAATTTGAATGATTTAGACAATGCAAAAACGATTTGAAAAATAAAGGTATTCATTTTGTTGAAGCTGATAAAGTGCTTCGATCGTACTGTGACTCATGTAGACTGGTGTGAATAAGACCGGGAGACTTGTGTTTAACTCTTTTATTATCTTCTCACATAACTAATATAACTAACAGACATTTATAAGCAACTGCTTAACTAAGCTTGACTATCACCTGACGGTACCACGGATCACAATAGACTGAGTCAAACCTATAGCTGTCGCGCATGTGCAAGGATTGACATAATAGTACTGACTTTAATATTGGAACGTACCATAGACCTTCCATCGTGAAGGTCCGATACTTCCCTCAACACACCCCCTCAATCCGCTGCACATGCTGACCATCCTGACCTAAACCAGTTTCTAACTTCCTGTACATCACTACTAAATTTCGAATTATCTGCCTAATCATTCTTATACAATCTTAAATCCTACCAACAGTTACATTAGCTAACACAGACGACAGAATTTCTACACAGACAATCCAATTACACAATCCAAACCAGACCTAACTAACTCAACCAAAGAATTATCAAAATACAATACATAATACAATACATTCGGATATCAAAAACATTCTATTGCTTTTAAATGATGATTCATTTACTTTCTAATCCTTTCTAATCCCACACCCCCTTAAATGAATCATTATTTAGAACACCCCCTTAAATTATTTAAAGCACCCCCTTAATTCTTTAATCTATTCTAACTTCCACTAAACTTCTTCATAAATACATAAATATCTCTCTCTTCTATTTCTTATCAATATTATAAACTCCTTCTCTATCTCTTCTATATAAATTCTCCTTCTCAACATCTTCTATATAAATTCTCCTTCTCGACATCATCGTTATAAAACCTTCTCCTTCTCACACTGCTTCATCCTTAAATTCTCCTACTCGACATCTTCATCAATACAAAACCTTCTCCTACTCGATATCATCTTCTTCATAAAACTTCTTCTCCTCACATCATCTTCATTATAAAACTTTACTCCCACTCGACATCATCAACATTATAAAACTTCTATTTTTCTCCCACTCGAATCATCATCATCATTAAAAACTTCTTCTATTTCTCTCCTACTCGATTCATCATCATTAAAAACTTCTTCTATTTCTCTCCCACTCGATTCATCATCATTAACAACTTCTTCATCATCATGCTCGATCTCTTCATCATAAAATACTCGCCAAAAATACATCTTCAAAATAAACTTGTTCCAAAAAAAATTCTTCACATAAAAAATCCTTTCAAAAAATTTCCTTTCTTCATTTTCTTCCATCGTCATTTGTTTCACCGTCATATGTTTCACCGTGATTTGTTCCACCGTCATTTGTTTCTCTAAAGCTTCTATCTCTACTTCTATTATTTTCCACCGCTCGACTTCCCTCAGTTTCTATTACTATTGCCATTTTCTGCTTCACTCTCTACTGCTCTGCTCGACTCTGACTATCTTCAATTCCTTCACTATCGAAAAATTCTTCACTTTCTATAATTTTGAGGGTTTTTTAATTTATTTATGTTTTCCATGGCCAAAAGTGTAATTCAGAAAAGTTTCATATAAATTCAGGTTGAAATTCAGATTCAAATAAATTTTCTTCAATGTTCTTTTGTTTTCCGGCCATACATGTCAACAGCAAAATTCAAAATATTTTTTCTGATTTTATCTTTTCAAGGATTTATTCATTTTATTTGTTGTCACTTCTTATCTGTTTTTTTTTTTTTTTCAACACTTTTTCTAAATTTCTTTACACTTTCGTTGTACTTTATCTCCCTTGGTTACACTATTTTGTAAACAATCGCGTTGCTAGGCATTATAATCAGTTACGTTATTTCTGAAAACAAAGCTGAAAAGTTTTCTTCTTTCTTCACTCCCGGTCTTTACAGTCTTTTAGAGTGGCCCATGACCTGTATGGGACCATAACCTGTAGACTGGTGTGAATAAGACCGGGAGACTTGTGTTTAACTCTTTTATTATCTTCTCACATAACTAATATAACTAACAGACATTTATAAGCAACTGCTTAACTAAGCTTGACTATCACCTGACGGTACCACGGATCACAATAGACTGAGTCAAACCTATAGCTGTCGCGCATGTGCAAGGATTGACATAATAGTACTGACTTTAATATTGGAACGTACCATAGACCTTCCATCGTGAAGGTCCGATACTTCCCTCAACAACTCAGATTTCGCGGGGGATCCAGACACTAGGCGTAGCACGTCGGGTTACGTGATTTAGCTGAACGGTGGACCAGTGGCATTGAGCTCAAGAAAGCAGCCGATCGTAGCGCTGTCAAGTACAGAAGCAGAGTTTATAGACGCAGCAGAATGCTGCAAAGAACTCCTGTTCATCAGAGACTTCATATATGAAATGACCAATGAGAAATTAGAAATAGAAATGAAAGTGGACAACCAGTCAGCGATTTGACTTATGAAGAAAGGAATTATGAATAAAAGAAGTAAACACATAGATGTGAGATACTATACTACCTAAAAGATCAGATTGATGCAAATAGAATAACAGTCAAATACTGTCCAACGGGTTCGCAGATAGCAACTCAGACAGACAACTCACAAAGTGTTTGTCGCCAGTGAAGTTTGAAAGGTGTCAAAGAAAACTTGTATCAGAGTGAGTGTTAGGTAGTGATAAGTGCGAGAAAAAGTGAATATTTTCGGTCAATATATGGGGAATGAGTATGTAAGTTGTATAGGGGTGTGTAAGATTTGTATAAGAAAGGTGTAAAGGCGTGATGTAAACTTAAGAAGCCCAGTCAATTCACATTATCAGTTAAAGAGTTAAGGGGGTGCATATACTTATTAAGGGGGTGTATCTTGGCATATGTAATGATTCATTTAAGGGGGTGTGGAAATATAAAAGTAAGTGAATCATTGACTTCAGAATTTTAAATAAACAACGGCAACATAAAACGGTGAATAACTTAAACTTTGGGAAGTTACTGTACAAAACTATTTTGTTAGATTGGCCTTAAGTTTCTATCACATTTACTTTTTATAATTGAAGATTTGTATTTGGTTGTTTGTATTTGTGTTTGTTTGTATTTTGTATGTCAGTTAGATTAGTTAGATATTCGAGTGAGGAAGTAACTTAACAGTGAGAGATGACTAAGTTATTTATGATGTGTAATAAGATAAGTCGAGTAGGAGTTAAAGTTAATTGAAAGGTTTGGTTTTTGAAATGTAGTAAGTAGCTCGAGAAGTGTTGTAACGGGTTATAGGAATGGAGAGACAGATAGAAAGTTTTGGAATGTTTGCAGTGTTTCAATGTTTGGGATACATTAGGTCAAATGTTATGTTAAGGGGTAGACAGGGGTAATAAGAGTTAGATAACTTGAGATAGGTTTTGTAACTGTTGGTAGGAAGCTTTTAAGAAGTGTTTAAGTTTGATTAGACAGATATTATAATTTGAAATTTAGTAGTGCTGTACAGGTAGTTAGAAAACTGTTTTAATAAGCATGGTCAGCATATGCAGCAGATTGAGGGGGTGTGTTGAGGGAGGCTTTCGGCCTCCATGCTTTGCTCTATGGTACATTCGAAGTTTAAGCTAGACAATCTGCTTTACATGTGACAGGAATGTCATTGCTTTGACGCACTTCTTGTGAAACCGTTGTATTGTTTGGTTGGTGACATAAGCTTGTAGAGCTTATTCACTTCTCAAGCTTACGCGCTCACTAGACATGAAATAAAACACTTTTAACGGATACTAGCCCCCAGTGACCACGGCAGCTGCAAAGGTGCCGAAACGTCGGGAAAATCAAAAATCAAACCAAATACCTACTAATAACCAAAAAACATTTAATAAAACCGCGCTAGTATCCGTAAAAAGTGTTTTATTTCTTGTAGAGCTTAGTAAAGCTATGTGTGTAAAATGTTTGTAAAGTAAGATAAAATAGAGTCAGTGTCAATAAATGTGTGAACAAAAGTCTCCTGGTCTCATTTATGTACATTTAAACAGATGTAATTATCAAATTAATGGTGTGCAATGATATTGAAAATAAAAAACTAAAATAATAAAGGTAAGTTTAATTTGTTTTATGGACTTGCGACATTTTATTAGAGCACGCACCTAGTAAATCGCACTTAAAAATAAATATGAAGTTGTAATACTTTATTTGCAATGTTCTCATTAAAAAAACTAGTAAGTATCCGTTATTTTATTTTTCATTAATTTAGCGTTCTAAATTAATGAAAAATAAAATAACGGATATAACGGAGTCGCGTAGCAGACAGAGATATACTATCCCCGCCAATTGGTAATGCGCAGGAACCTTGTCACATTAACATCCACATCGACGTGATCCGCAACTAAAAATGCCATGAAACAAGAAAATTCTTAATAGGTAATCTAATATAATAATTATTTATTGAATTGTTATTTTCAGTAAGATTTCCAATACCTACATTACGAGATCAGAAATTTGCAATTGTTTTACGTTTTTGAGGTTACTGCATTCTGCCAGACAAATCTCTGAGTCATCGATCGAGATTGAGTACATTTTTTAACCATGAAAAGTAAAATATGGCGATCGATGACTCAGAGATTTGTCTGGCAGAATGGACCCACAGACTAATAAGAGATACTACGTCGGCGCTATCTCGTATTCGCATTACGTCTACAAAGCATTAGTGATCTGTGACAAACCATGCCAGAGACAAACTAACCGTTCACCTCGAGTCGAAACAATCTTTAAGCCGTTCACCTAAAAGACGGTCATGGTACCGATTTAAGCAATTTTGTTTAAGGCCTGCTTTTGAACTGAACGTATTAAGGATGGTTTCTTATTTGCTGATGGTAAGCCTCCTGGGGCCTTACTATGAGCTCTTATAGCAGGGCTTATATTGAACTGCATTACTATTTCGTACTATGACCACAACGGTTCGTATGAAAGTCGGCCATAAGCAGTCCTGTTTAAGGCCTGCTTTTGAACTGAACGGTTTCTAATTTGCTGATGGTAAGCCCCCTGACGTTTGGAACGACACGGTTGTGTCAACCGAACGTCACTCTCAAATGTTTGGAACGCCGTTAGAGCGTTCGGTTGTGGTTAGGTGGCACTCGGAGTGTAGGTTTGGAACGCGCCTCAACCTTGGTTTGGTTGGAACGCGCCTCTAGTATAATTAAATTTATCTGTGTTCAAAATGGAGGTGGGTCATCCATCATTGCTGTGTTAATTTGTTTCTAATTTACGATGGATCTTAAAATATTATAGTATTTATTATTTCATTCGAAAGACAGAAATCAGTTTGACTTACCACATAATCTAAATTAAATTCAAGAACGTGCTTACATTTGGATAGCGTAGGTTAGTGTGTTAGTTATTATTAAAAACAACAATAAATATTTATCTCTAGACTTACCTAGTTATTTTTAAATCCTTAGATTGAGTATTAAGTAATAAGTATTAACTAATTTCATTTCTAGAAACCGTTTAGCGTGCAAGATGTGCTAGGCTTCTGATAAAATGAACAAACAAAAAACTAGTCGATCTCAATAATATTATAAGTTATGATGGCAATAAAAAAATGTTGCATTACGAACTGTAGTTCATGTTCCTCAAGGGCTGAAGATGTTGGTGTAACTTACCACAAATTTCCTAAAGACACATCATTAAATGAAATCTGGGTTAATATTACGCAATACAAATTAACTATTTCTGAAACAATTCCTTATGTGTGTTCAAGACATTTCTGTAAAAGTGATTTCAAAATTTACAAGGACTCGAAATATGTACTTAAGTCAGGTATTATGGAAAGTCAAACAAATCTTAAAATTATGTGTAGATAGTTTGCACTCTCAGTTGATGGCATTTTGTTTTGTATGGCTAGTACAATCCATTTTGTTAGCCGGGTTGACATGATAAGAGTCAGCTCGGATCAAATCAAGGACGAGTCCACTGGTATGAGACAGCTTCATACATAGCACTTCTGAGTGCGCTCGGATTACATGTTAACACGATACGAGTAGCATCCAAGTAGTAATCTGAGTGCATTCTGTCTGAGCTGACTCTTATTGTGTCAACCCGGCTTTAGCAAAAGAGTTGCATTATTTTGTCTTATGTGAAATATCTACATGTTTTGAGTCTGAATATTATAGTTTTAAGTTGTCCTTTTAAGGTAGATGTTTATTTATTATTTTAGCTGTGTTGTGTAGAAGAGTAGCTAGTGCATGCGGTAGACTTTGAAATATTTTTTTGTTGTGCCATTAATATTAAAATTAACATTCAGATGCTGTACCATCAATATTTCCTTGGATTTCAAATGACAATAAATTAGTTGCAATAAAAATGGAATCTAATGATGTTGAAAAGAAAACTGCAGAATTAAATACCAGTAAGGAATCCGAAGGAGATAATTTGGAAGAAATTAAGAAATTTATAGAAAATGAAGAGTGCAAAGTTGATGATGCAGTTCCATCAACTTCAAAGGAGACTGACAAAGATACTGCAGATGCAAAAGTTGAAGTAGATGGCTCCAAAGATTTTGACGAGCGTCTTGCTGTAGCTTCAAGCATGATGGACACGATCGTAAATGAGTCGGAAGAAAGACTGGCTAGAAAGAAAGAGGGGAAACCATCCAAAAAGAGCACAAACTCAGGAGAAAAAGGTATGGCGCTTCTAATTGATTCTACAAAAGATGATGATGTTACATCCTTCTTTACTTATTATTATTTATTAGTAATGTGCGGAAGGATGTAGGAACTGTAAGTTAAATAAAAAAATAAGTTTGTTTGTTGTTACGCTTTCATGTCTCTTAACTATTCAACCGATCATCAAAAAGGAAAGTGCAAGTCTGCTACAAACTAATTTTATTGTGATACAGGAAATTGCAGCATGGCTTTATCGGTCGGATCTAAAGTGGAAGCAAGGGACTTTGGAGAGTACTGGTATCCAGCAAAAATTGTTGAAGTTGACTATGAAGAAATGGAAGTACTAGTGCATTATGAGAATTCATCCAAAAGGTAACCTTAGAAAATACTGGGTGTAACAAGACCTTCAACGAAGCCGATGTCTATGTTTTCTGCCCATCATCAGGACCATTTCTGATTAAAATTATTGCTGGGAAACGATTTTGATTTTTGGTTTTAAAAAAGCATTGCATACATTACCACTCAATGTAACGCGTACAGCAGACCGCGCCTGCGAGTGTATGCTACACAGCTGCGTGCGGCAGCGTTTATGTGCGTGCTCATGAGATACATCGAGTGACGACGTTTTGAAGCCATTGTTTGTTACGAAATACTTAAAATTTTAATAATGTATCTTTGGACAAAAAGTTGGAAGTAACAAATAAAATAAGATTTCATAAAAAATTGGAAATAATTTTTTGACTTTGACCTTCAATAACTTCGTAGCTATTGGTTTCCAAGGTATAGTCTAAAAGACAAAAATGATCCTGATGATGGGCGGAATACGTGGACTTCTGCTTCGTTGAAGGTCTTGTTACACCCGTTAGGTTAAAGTATACAGTGGATGTTGTGTGCCTAATATTAAATTTAGACGATGAAGAAGTTTCATGATGTTAAAAAAAGCCGGCCAAGTGCGTGTCGGGCCACGCGCCGTAGGGTTCCGTAGTTACCTTATACCACTATCATTTTTCGTCTGCAAAAATAACTTTGTTTTTCAAAGTGTTGGTATGAATAACAAAGTTAAATATAATTGCGGTTTTGGAAAATGTGCTATATCTCAAAAACTAATTACTATATCTCGTTCAAACCAATTTTCGTTGAAAGTGTTAATTAAGGTCTCTATAATTATATATTTTTTTAGATTCTTCACTCTTATTTCAAAAGTTAGAGGGGACACACATTTTACCACTTTGGCAGTGAATATCTTTTAAACAGTTGACTTTGAGAAAAAATTGTCTTAGGAACATCAATGTCATTTGAGTTCGTTTGAAGAAAAAATAATTTTCAGTTTCAGTTCTATGTATGGGCAGCCCTTAATCTTTTATTTTTTTGTGTTAAAATCGTTAAGCGGTTAACAGAATACTATCTATATGTATCTACCTACTAAGTTTCAACTATATAATCCTAATACTTTCGGAATAAAGTGGCTGTTACGTACGGACGGACAGACAGACATGACGAATCTATAAGGGTTCCGTTTTTTGCCATTTAGGCTACGGAACCCTAAAAACGGCCGGGATGCTCGAGATGTTCCGCAGATGACGTCACGCCACTTCGCGCCCGAACTTGCCACCGCTGGAGAGTATGACACGCCTGATGAGCGAAATTATCCTAAAATCATAACTTTCATGTCCTGTAACTTTTTTAAGGCCAGATTTGGCTTTTATTTTAATAATAGCGAAATAAAAAAAAACTTTTCCATTATAATTTACAGACCTACCAACTTATCTGTTCAGTTGGTGGCGTCGTTAGTCTGTTAGTGGTCAACATCAATATCTCATTAATGTCAAAAATTTATAAATCGTAGTTCAATTTTTCACCATACTTTTGGAACTGCTCAGACTAGTCCCAATTAGAGAGTGTGGATGAGACTTGTTTTATTTTAAAATAAGTGAAACCTTACAACTTTATTGTTTGCAGGCATGATGAATGGATTTCTGTGAGCAGTCCAAGGTTGCGTCCACTTTGCGCGAAACCAATGTCGCCCGCTCCCACCCCTGCGCCAGTTGTGACTCATTCTAGTCCTGCAGGCAACTGCCTTCCTGCCGCTTCCAAGGATATAAAGCAGGAACCAAGAGTCGTGTCCGAGGACAAGCCAAAGTTAATGTTCGCGGTCGGAGAGAGGTGTCTAGCTAGATGGAGGGACAATAGGAGATTTACGGCCACTGTCAATAAAGATTTGGGAAACGGTTAGTTGATGCAGCATGTCTATAAGAGTGGCCACATACAGACCGAATTTCGATACGGAATTCCGTAACGGAATCATTCCGAATCGATACAAATTTATGGACCTACCACACACATATTTTTCTGGGATTTTTCCGTATTTTATACATTTTCATACAATATTGATATTCCGTTTTGGGATTCCGAATCGGGATTCCGTCTGTATGTGGCCGGCTTAAAAAGGGCATTGTATATTTTCAAAATTAAAAAAGAGATTTATTTATGTTTATTTAATTTTTTATTGACAGGACATTATGAGGTAGCTTTCGATGATGGCTTCCTATGGGAATGTGCCACAAACAGGATGTATAAAATGAAAGACCCAGTGAAGGCAGAAGGCTTAACGGTTGATATGACGGGGTCGTCGCCTGCCACTGTCGGTCACTGCCAGTACGGCGCAGGACCGAGTACCGCTCTACCTGTCATGCCAGCCTTTCACACACATTTGTTTGATCCCACGCGTGATTATCTAGGTTCAAAGAGTGAGCGTCGCGAAATGAAACGTAAATTAAACATCAAAGAGATTTTCAACATTGGACAAAAGAAGAAAAAGATTGAACCAAAAGAGAAAGTGGCAGGAGATACACCTGTAGTGAAGAAAAAACCAAAACTGATAAGGAAGAAACCCGAATTGCAACCAACAGCAACTGTGAAGACTGAAATTCCAGGTAATCGAAAGTTTTTCTATCTTTTGTGTGCATGTAATTACTATTCATATTTGGTACTTATAATATAAACTTATAATGATTTGTATTACTAGATGCAGTTGCATCTATAATTGGAACGGCAAAAGATGAACCAGCTATTGTAGAAGTCAAAAAAGAAGAAAGTGCACAAAAAGTAGATATTAAGGAAGAACCTAAAACTGAGACAGAAATGCTTCAAGATGACACAACAAAAACCGAAGATAACGAAATGAAGGTCGAAGAAAATGTAGAGACATGTACGAATTCAAACAGCAGTGAAAAAGAAGATCTTAGTATAGATCCTGTAAGTAAAAATAATTTCTGGGCCTATAGTTATACTTTGCATTGGTGAAATAAAGTGTTAAACTTTGATTTGAATTTACCAGGTTCAGAAAGAAGAAGTGAAACTTGAAAAATTCGAAAAAATAGACGACACGAAGCATGAAGAAGTCATAGATAGGATGAAAGAGGTCATTAATAAGTTAGAGGATGGTATAAATAAAGTACAGAACTCCCCTAAACCAGAAATTAAAGAGGAACCACTTAAGAGCGAGCCCGAACCCGAGCCGATAAAGCTGGAAGGCGATAAGGAAACGGTTAGAGATAAGAGTAAAAAGTTGGCAAGGATAAAGAAAGGTAAAAGGTTGAGGTTGTTGCAGGAGAAGAAGGTAAAGAAACAGGTGGAGAAGGTAAAGAGCGAGTTGGAGGAGATGAAACGGCAGGTGGAAGAGATGAGGAAGCAGATGTGTATGGCTAAGACGGAGGAGGTGAAGTCGGGGCAGAAGGAGATGCCGGAGAGCTTCCTGCTGCCGGGCGAGTGGTGCTGCAAGTGGGTCAACGGGCAGCCCGTCGGGAAAGTCAGCGAGCTGGACGCAGAAGTCAGGGATGCTAACGCTAAGCCGGGTTTGCCTCGGAGGAGTGTGCAGGTCAGAGGTGTTTTCTATTAATAAATGAAATGATACAATGATTTCTGTTTCATCAGACATATATTTTGTGATTTCAAGTGTATCTCGGACAATTTTGTCAACTTTGACAGATCTAACAACTTAATCACACAGCTCACACACTTAAATTTTTTGATTGAGCGAGCATAGATTCATGTGCGTGCTACAAGAATATCATCAATGTACATTGTACAATCGGCAGCACGTCAGATTATACAATACTGTCAAAAATCTACAATTTAGTGTGAACCTTAATGTCTTCGCATTTATGTATAAAATTGATTGAATTTGATTACTTTGTCGTGGTAGCCTAGCGTGCCGTTGACTGTACTTGTTTACTATTCAAAAATATTATGAGTATTTATTTTGGCTTGTTTGTTAAGGTTGAAGATAAAAGACTTCCAACTGGGTGGACTAAACACATGGTGCGGCGAAGTTTGGGCAACTCTGCCGGAAAATGGGACGTTGTGCTAGTAAGGTATGTTACAAAAAAGCCGGCTAAGTGCGAGTCGGACTCGCGTACGAAGGTTTTCATGCCAGTTGTTGTATGCAAGTCTGTTTGGCATGGACTTGTTTGACAACGAGCCCCATTTAAATATTTATTTTACTCTGTTTTTTAGTATTTGTTTTTATAGCGGCAACAGAAATACATCATCTGTCAAAATTTCAACTGTCTAGCTATCACGGTTCATGAGATACAGCCTGGTGACAGACAGACAGACGGACAGTGGAGTCTTAGTAATAGGGTCCTGTTTTAATCCTTTGGGTACATAACCTTCAAAAACGAACGCTTTTGGGGTTCGGAAATATGTAAAATGTAATTTTTGTGTACGCCTTTACAGTCCTGACAACCGAAGGTTCCATACGAAGACTGATATGAAGAATTATATAGAAAATAATCAAAATCCGAGCCTCCACGAATATGAGCATGCCCTTATGGATTTCGGTGTGCATTTGAAGTTAGCGCGGCGAATGGGCTGGTACAAAACCACTCCGGGTGAGTTCAAGTTATTGTAACATTTGCGGCCTTACCACGAAACACTGTTCAACAAGGGTTAAGGCCTACTCAAACCGGAGCGGTATCCGCTACCGCCGCCGGTAACGGTATACCCGAGCGATGTCCCGACCGGTGTTTTTTATGGTTTTACCGCAGCTGCTGCGAATCCGAAACCGCATACCGAATGGGTACGCGGTACGTATCGCGTGTCTGGCGAAACTTTTCCTCCCCATGCGGACGCACACCGAGCCGCCCGCCCGCAGTGCTCGCGTCGCGCGCCAGTACCGTTACCGCCTCCGGTAGCGGTAAAGTTCCGTTATGGTTTGAACAGCGCGTTATCTGCATACTCATCGGGATATCGTTACCGCCACCCAGGGATTGATAAAGTTATTTTTAAATGTAACGTTATTTCTTACTTTTTGTTACCGTTACTTTAAAATTAACGTTCTTCCAGATACTTTTTACCGATAATTTTACCGGTACTATTGTACCGGTAAAGTTTAACGCTATATTAAACGGTAATTTTACCGGTACAATATTTTTAACGTTATTTTACCGATAAAATGTAACGATAAAATTAACGTTATTTCCTGAAATAACGTTAATTTCAATGTTACGTTATCTAAAGTAACGTTATTTATTGACATAACGTTAATGTTAAAATTAACGGTAAAAAAAGTAAGAAATAACGTTACATTTAAAAATAGCGTTATCATTCCTTGGCTGCTGCGCGTTAGCTTCAAGTGAATATATCACGAGAAAAAAACGCAAGAGAAAAGTTTTTATATTACAGTTGATTTTCTCACGCATTATACTTTTGATTTTGATACAAAAAAAAATTGATGCGTGTTCCATAATAGAGCTTACTGGAAGTGGAAGTTAAGCGGGACGCGCGCGGGTCGACATAGATTAGGCCCTCCGCTGCGTCAAGCGGGATCCCGCCGCGAGTACACGGCGCGGGAATATAGATTGCTGGTTTTTTACGGACAGATGCTTGCGCAGTGCATGAGTAAGCTCTAATCTATGTCGACCCGCGCGCGTGTCCCGCTTAACGCAGCAGACGCCATTAAATGTGATGCTGTCACTTTTTTGATAATGTTGTTTGAAAGAGATAGCGTCACATTTCACATTAAAACAGTGTCTAGATTAAAGTGTTTCAAAATCTTTTGTGGTAAAGCCGTTGATGTTTGGTGTTCGAGTATAACTGAAAATCCGAATACTATTAAGAACTTGTTTTCATTCCAAAGGCGGTATAGATGAAACACCTGTAATCCCTCTGCCGGCGGGCACTCTTTGCAGTACTTCGCCGCTTGTGAAACGCAGGACGCTTAGTCTGAAGAAAGCTCGTAAGGAGAAAGAGAAGAAGAGAAAACTTGGCATTACTATCAGAATGCCTAAATATTTGGTATGTGTTCAGTTATTAGTTAGGTGCCAACTCAGAAGAGAAAGGCTTACTAAAGATTTGTTGCCTAGATATTTCTGTTGATTCAGTTGCCTAGTAACAGATCCATAAAAGGCCTATCTCACTGATGATAGATTATTGAAATCGGCCTCGATATAGTATTTCCAGGTTTCCTGAAAGTTCCTTATTTGAGTATCTCTTACTTTTTGACATGTACATTGACAGTATTAATTCTGTAACAATTATTGGTTGTCTGCTCAAATACTACAATCACTAACTATGTGTTTTAGACTGCAAATGTTGAGTCTGACAAGTTGGCAAGTGGCACGGAACCGGAGCCATCGTTGCCACATTCCGAAAGTAGTTTTGGAGATCCTCCGTTAGAAGATGGTTTTGGTATGTATTTTAGCTTTTCAATAAAATATGCTACAAGATAATACAGTCCTATTATTATGTAAAATAATGTTTCTTTTCTAGTTTATGTGGGTTCATTGAAAGTACAAATAATTGAGAATCTCCTTCGTTGTCCTGCCGAGGGTTGCTTCAAAAATTTCAGAAATAATACTTTACTGAAAATGCACATCAAACATTATCATAGAGAGTTAAGAAAAATGCTCGGGAGAACACCTAAAGTTTTGGACTTGGCTTACGCTAGAACCATGCCAACCTCACTAAAACAGACAAAGGCTAAAGATCCAAACAGAAAATGTATTAAAATTAAAATATCGAGGCAACCTAAACGGGTGGATGAGCCAAAATCTGAGGTTAAGGAGCCTAAAACAGAGATACTGGAACCGCAGGAATCTCTACCGATGACAGTCGACGTTGAAACCGAAGAGGCTGCACCAAAATTACTGGATTCGCCGAAGCTCCGACATGCGCTGATCAACAAACCGGTGAAGAGACCTCGCGTTTTGTTGCCTGTTCGTCGGCTAGAGCCGGAGCTAGACCAAACAGGCAACCACACGGATTCAAGTCTAGATCAGGAGCTACCGATCGAACCGATCGTAGACGTGCCGCTACTCGAGATATTGGACTTTGAAACGGCGATATCCACGCATACAGTTACAAAGCCTGCTGAACTGTTTAAAAAGAAGAAGATGGCGGTTTTGACACCGAAGCTAGTGAGTGAAGACGAGGATTGGTTCGCGGCGACGTCGGATGTGGAGACGCGCTCCAGCTTCCCAAGGTCTCTGACACCGGATTCGAAGATCATGGACCAGAAGTTAAATCCAGTGTCTTCTGAGTCTAATGAAGACCAGAAAGACGCCAACTATATGCTTACTGAGAGTAAGTATCGTGTATTGACGAATTTTTTTTTTTTAAGTTTTCGGCCATGGTCAGTGCGAGGCGGACCGGCGCGGATGCGGACTGGACGCGGCCGCCGACCGGACCACCCGCGGATGAATTGTATGAATCCGCGTCGCACCGATCGTATTAGATAGGCTTTAAGTTGTCAACGTCTCGGACCGCACAACGTGGAAAATCTATTGTATCATTTTCCGGGGCTTGAAGGATTAATACATTTTATCTTTTTATTTTTTCCCGCGCGCCGAATCCGCGTCGCACTGATTCAAGCCTTAGTTTTAGGTTATAGGTAATTAGGTCCAAAAATTGAACTAATTTTATTGTTATTTTAGACTAGAAAACTGCGTTTATTATGTTAATGATTTTCTATTAAGTTTTAACAGATTTGGTATAGTTCTTGCATTTCACGAATGCGTGCGTCAACACTGTTAAGGCAATGCAATAAGGTTGAAACTCGTTAAATTCACGCGCATTCGTGAGGTGCAAGAACTATTCTTAATTCTCCCGTAAAATTACAGATGGCGAGCGCATAAAGATAGTGCACATGAAGCGCGAGGAGATAATAAACTGCCACTGCGGGTTCCGCGAGGAGGACGGGCTCATGGTGCAGTGCGAGCTGTGCCTCTGCTGGCAGCACGCGCTCTGCCACAACATACAGAAGGAGTCGGAGGTGACTATTTTAACTTAAGAGGCCGTAGCGATTAATGTCTTAGTTTTTGAGATATTATGTTAGAAAGGCTAAAAAAAAGCACACAAATTTTGTGTAAAATTTTACTTCAGTAATTTTTATGACGTATTTAAGTTGAAATTTACACGTTTTTTTTAAATTGATAGGTAGGTATTATTAGCATTCAAACAGCATTTTTGTTATAACTGTAGGTCTTCTAAATCCGGAGAAATTAATATTTTTCGGCAGGGTCATCTAAAATAAAAAGTCAAATTTAAAATAGCGGCCATTCCAACAGGAGTGGGGATAGACCCCAACATGTGGGAGTTTTTTCGATAAAATTAGGTGTATTTCACGTCTTTAAATTATCGCTAGTTTAAGACTAAACCAAAGGCACTGTAAACACGATGAATAGATAACCTCCTCCTTTTCAATTTTTGAACTTGGTTAAAAAACTACTACCACAAATGGTTGAAACGAATATGGCCACGATAGTGACAATCAAGAGTCGTTGTGTATTTGTTTATTCTTTTTGAGTGAGATATTACTATGAAGCACTGTCTATTCTTTGTTTTTATTCCATGAATCTTGGATCCATTATTTGGTTAGTTCCATTCAAAAAATCTTGATTTGTCAGTTCAGTCAGGGGCCTTTGATCTGACTAGAGCTTCTTATTATGGTGCCTCTCCAACTATTGAAGGTTGGCAGTTGACTAGAGCTGTAGGAGCATCCTTTTCTAGTAAGATAAGTTAGTCAGATGGCGCATACGCAGTGATAATCTTACTCTCACAACATTTCGTATAGCTGCCTTAAAATGGTCCTTCGAGCCGGATATGAATATATTTGGTTTTATTTTTGTCTAGGTGCCCGAGAAGTACACATGCAGCATCTGCCTGAACCCGCGTCGCGGTCGTCGCTCGCAGCGTTTCCTTCACGACCAAGATCGCTTGTACGAAGGGTTATTGCCGGGCGCGCGCGCCAGCGAGCCGCTGCGGCGCTCGCACGAACTATCCGGCAACCTGCTGCGGATACAGGACGCCCTACACGCGCTGCGCGTCAAGTACTACGTGGCCACGTGAGTGACGACAGTAGCGACTGTAGTACTAGTAGTATACGAGGGGCTGCTGCCAGCGAGCCGTTGCGGCGCTCGCACGAACTATTCGGTAAAAAGTAACGTTATTAATTGGAATAACGTTAATTTTAAAGTAACGGTAACAAAAAGTAAGAAATAACGTTAAAATTAACGTTATTTACTGAAATAACGTTAATTTCAATGTAACGTTATCTAAAGTTACGTTATTTATTGACATAACGTTAATGTTAAAAGTAACGGTAAAAAAAGTAAGAAATAATTTTACATTTAAAAATAACGTTATCAATCCCTGGTATTTACCATCCAAATTTTGAGGATGTGTTCCGTCTATGAAACTGAAAAACTTTCTCTAAGGAACACAGCACCAAATATTTAAAAAAATATCGACTATATTATTACAATATTTATAATTTATAAATAATATAATACAAATCTAAGACATCTCGTGATCAATTTAGTATGGGATGACCAAAATTCTGTGGCGAAATTCGATAAATATTTCTTGGAGAAAGTTGTTTAGTTTCATGGATTGGAACACTGGACACATCTTTGAAAGGATCGTAAGTTTAGAATGACCCTGTATATCTGTGGTATTGTAGGCATATCAAAAGTTCTCAAACAAAGACTTTTGAATGTTTACATAAGCGAAAAGAACATTTATTAACATAAGCAACTTGCGACGCCTTGAGCACGATCAACAAATGCTGATGTAATTAAAAAATAAAATAAAAAATTGTGTCATTTTATCGTTTCACAGTAAAAAGGATCACCCGAAACTATACCTATGGGCGAAAGACTGGGAGAACGGCGAGCTGAACATTTCCCAAGACCGGCTGAACTCGGATTACTCTGACCTGAACCTGATGATCAGCAGCATCGGCAAGGAGAATCTGCCCGTGTTGAAGGATCAGATCGAGTTTCAAACCCCGCCTTCGGAGGAACATGATAGGTAACAAGGTTTTTCTTTATTTATAAACTTCAGTTGTACAGTTTAACGATGTGTCACTGAAGCCCGTGCCCTGTGGTAGTGTAAACTGTGTAACAGACTTCAGTGTCTTCCCAAACTATCGATAATAGGTTAATAATAAGGTAATGTAGGTTTGTAAATTATTTAAAAATTAAGGGTCCACTAGCACCGCCATTCAAGAAAAAATCATTACAACGAAATGACTGTTAAAATTCTGAAAAATATAAAACTAGTATTAGTTATACACTTTTATTCTGTGCGTTTTTTCCAGAGGCTCATTTTTAATCTATCGCATATTGGGACACCACATTGGAAAGATAGTCAGTTTGATGTTATCAAATATCATCGCCTGCCTGCCTAGCATGACCGGTTTATATCGCGTGATATAGCATTTTATCGACACTCAACTGTCAAACTCCTTTGTCTTTTTGACAGTTAAACGTGATAAAACGCTATATCACGCGATATAAATCGTGGTACTGGTCATGCTAGGGGGGCTGGGTTGCGAAGTAGGAAGCTTCTGGGAGATATACCCTGAACATATGGCCTCCTCGTCCTACAATGATCTCCGATCGCAAAAAATAATCGATCGCATATTGATATAAATGGTGAACAAGGTCGTAGGTGGCATCAATACAAACATGTTAGACATCGGCTTGGTTAGTTTTCAGGAAGCATGCGCGCGGCTATGGTAGAAATATATTTCCAAAAAATAATCGACTACATATTGGCATGTAATGTAATAACATTCGGGAGGTGGGGCAGGTCCCAGGCGTATATAAAACCATAGTCTTGCGTCGCTTTCAGGAAGCGTCTAGCTAGGAGGTAAAGGAAAACGATTCCATTTTCGACAATTCCTGATTCGCCAACTCTTCGCCAATTCTTTATTGAGAAGCTGAATTTTCAGTCGCTCGAGCGTTGATGTCGTGGGCTCAGCCTCATATTAAATTCACAATTTTTTGACGTTTCGCAATACAATGTTTGGGTTTGGCTGTAGGCCAGTAAAGAATTGGCGAATCAGGAGTTGGCGTCCCATACATGTTTCGAAAGCGAAGCGATAACGAAGATTTGCCAGTGTTACTTTGGCTAGGCCTTCAGGAGTGCCAACTCCTGAATGAATAAGGAATTTGCGAAAAAGGAAGTTGGCGAATGTGGCTGTACAGGGATCTTGCCAATGTGGTCTGGTCCCAATATGCGATAGATTGAAAATGAGCCTCTTGGCTAAATAGTCTAGCTTCATTACCAGTTCATGTCATAAAAAGGGCTTCCAATTCGAATATTCGAATACTTCGTATATTCGCCTTATTTTGCTATTCGAATAATCAAGCCGGTGATATTCGAATATTTTCTACTTTGTCAGATTTAAGCAAGCTAGAATGAAGCGTTTAACGTTCACTTTCTCATCTATTTATTTTTTTACGTATGTTGTTTGTCCACAAATTGCAAAAGATTTTAATTTACTTGAAACTTAAAACATAGGTCAGAACTGGAAGTCAATGAAATATCATAGTGTCATCATTGAGCTGATTTGATGATGAAAAGGGGAGAGGACACAAGAAATCTGTAATAAAACCATGCAAACCCATCGAGTTTGATTTGTCTTGACTAGTACTCTAATAGAGATGGTTTCCAAGGTCTGATGATGGAGCCGGAAGAAGGCCACAGAAACTCTCTAATAAAACCATGCAACCCCATCGAGTTTATGCTCGTTTAATTTGTCTTGATGAGTACTCTGCTGGTAAATAGTGGCCAGGGTTGAATGATGGAGCCGGAAGAAGAGCACAGGAACTCTGTAATAAAAACATACAAATCCATCGAGTTTGAGCTCGTTTAATTCTTCTTGACAAGTACTCTGTTGGGAAATAGTGTTCAGGGTTTGATGATGGAGCCGGAAGAAAACCACAGGAACTTTATAATGAAACCTTACAAATCCATCGAGTTTGGGCTCGTTTAATTCGTCTAGACAAGTATGTACTCTGTTGGGAAATAGTGTCCAAGGTCTGATGATAGAGCCAGAAGAAAACCACAGGAGCTCAATAAAACCATACAAATTTATCGAGTTTGGGCTCGTTTAATTCGTCTTGACAAGTACTCTGTTGTGAAAATAAATAATGTCCAGGGTCTGATGATGAAGCCGGAAGAAGGCCACAAAAACTCTAATAAAACCATACAACTCCATTTAATTTGGGCTCCTTTGATTCGGTCTTGACTCGTACTCTGATGGGAGAGGTTTTCAGGGTCTGATGATGGAGTCGTAAGAAGGCCACAGGAACTACGTTATAAACCATAAAATCTATGGAGTTAGAGCTAGTTTGATTTGTCTTGACATGTACTCTGTTGGGAAATTAAGTTCAGGGTCTGGTGATGGAGCCGGAAGAAGGACCCAGGAACAATTTTTTTTTCATAAAAATAAGTGAGCATTTGTCCACAATAGCACCTGATGTTAAGTGATAATGCGGACTACGATGGAGCATGCTCACTTAGATAAAGGCCATTCACTCTAGCCTTGAAAAGGCCCAAGATATAACTTTTGGGAAACATATCGGCAGGCAGCCTGTTCAACTCTTCTGAACTCTATAATGATACCATACAACCCCATCAAGTTTGGGCTCGTTTAATTCGTTTTGAAAAGTATTCTGATGGGAGATATAGTGTTAGACTCTGGTATGATGATGACGCCGGAAAGAAACCACATAAAAAACAGTTAAGACTAAAAAGACGAATATAAATATTTACTGACAAAAAACGAACCAAATAATAATAATATGACCCTATACAGAAGTTTTAAACCTAAAAACGTGGGGGGCGAATGCAAAAGTAAGTTTATTATAAATCTTACAGAATGCGCCCCATTAAACGAAGCATTTCACTTTAGTTTAACTTGGAAAATAAACAATATTTAGTAATTACGACCATCTGTTTTACTTTTGAGAAATATTCGAATAATATTCGAATATATTCGAATACCTCCTTAAAAAAATTCGAATATTCGAATATTGAATTTCATCGAATATTTGCAAGCCCTTAAACCACCTCGGTCATTCTCTTCATATTGTAGGTACAGCCAGCGAGAAGGGCCGATGGGCTCCCAAACGCTGCTGAGCGGCTTGCTGTCGAGCCCGGGCGGCGCCTCGCTGGACCTGCCGCTGCCGCTGAGCGCCGCCGAGCTCGAGCGGCTCACCAAGACGGTGCAAGGTGAGGGCTTTATTTTTTTTATAGGGCCTCGAGGCTATTGAAAGTAAAACGAGGCAATATTGAAGAGCCATTTTCTATGAGTATAACGTTTTTTTTTTGGCTGTGTTTACAGAAGATTTGCAGCGCGTATCAGCGCCGCAACCAGAAGCAGCGATAGAAAACAGCGCGTGCCGCGAGCGATTGTTACGTCACATCCAGCGCTGCCAGGCCGTGATCGACGCGCGGCTCGACTCCATCGAGGCGCAGGTGGCAGGTACTAGCACTGTGCACCGACACATTACAGCACGACTGTGACGTCACATCCGGCGCTGCCAGGCCGTGATCGACGCGCGGCTCGACTCCATCGAGGCGCAGGTGGCAGGTACTAGCACTGTGCACCGACACATTGCAGCACGACTGTGACGTCACATCCGGCGCTGCCAGGCCGTGATCGACGCGCGGCTCGACTCCATCGAGGCGCAGGTGGCAGGTACTAGCACTGTGCACCGACACATTACAGCACGACTGTGACGTCACATCCGGCGCTGCCAGGCCGTGATCGACGCGCGGCTCGACTCCATCGAGGCGCAGGTGGCAGATACTAGCACTGTGCACCGACACATTACAGCACGACTGTGACGTCACATCCGGCGCCGTCAGGCCGTGATCGACGCGCGGCTCGACTCCATCGTGGCGCAGGTGGCAGGTACTAGCACTGTGCACCGACACATTACAGCACGACTGTGACGTCACATCCGGCGCTGCCAGGCCGTGATCGACGCGCGGCTCGACTCCATCGAGGCGCAGGTGGCAGGTACTAGCACTGTGCACCGACACATTACAGCACGACTGTGACGTCACATCCGGCGCTGCCAGGCCGTGATCGACGCGCGGCTCGACTCCATCGAGGCGCAGGTGGCAGGTACTAGCACTGTGCACCGACACATTACAGCACGACTGTGACGTCACATCCGGCGCTGCCAAGCCGTGATCGACGCGCGGCTCGACTCCATCGTGGCGCAGGTGGCAGGTACTAGCACTGTGCACCGACACATTACAGCACGACTGTGACGTCACATCCGGCGCTGCCAGGCCGTGATCGACGCGCGGCTCGACTCCATCGAGGCGCAGGTGGCAGGTACTAGCACTGTGCACCGACACATTACAGCACGACTGTGACGTCACATCCGGCGCTGCCAGGCCGTGATCGACGCGCGGCTCGACTCCATCGAGGCGCAGGTGGCAGGTAGTAGCACTGTGCACCGACACATTACAGCACGACTGTGACGTCACATCCGGCGCTGCCAGGCCGTGATCGACGCGCGGCTCGACTCCATCGAGGCGCAGGTGGCAGGTACTAGCACTGTGCACCGACACATTACAGCACGACTGTGACGTCACATCCGGCGCTGCCAGGCCGTGATCGATCTTATTGACGGCTTACTTGCATAGTGGCTAAATTTACAACCGCCAATAAGGTTGACACGCATTATACACCGACACAGGACTGCTGCGGCAAATCCAGCGCTGCCTGGTGTTATTTTTAGCATCATTATCTAAGGCTCTCCGCTGTGTTAAGCGGGACACGCGCGCGGGGCGACATAATTAGAGCTTACACATTCCGTGAAAAACCAGTAATCTATATTCCCGCGCCGTGTACCCGCGGCGGGATCCCGCTTAACGCAGCGGAGGGCCTTAAGGCGCTTGTGCACCCGCTCGTATTCGTATCATTTTTTACAATCATCTTAAAACGAATTGGAATTTCACAGGAAACTGTTAAAAGGACGAATATGATTTGAAAACCAATAAATACACTGGGTGCACAACAGCTTATACATCGAATTGTATTTTCTCTAATCACAAATACGAATGAGTGCAAAAGCAACCATGCGCATATTTTCAAACTAGTTTTTTTTTTTACTGTTTCCAGAATTGGAATCTCAAGATCCTTCGTTCGAGGACGACGAAACGGCCGACTACTTCCCGCGCACCAAGCAAACTATTCAGATGCTGATGCGAGATCTCGACACTATGGAGGAACTAGGAGTTATCACCTAAAAAGCACGCTAATTCGTGCGTGATCTGCCTTTCTATTGTCTAATTTCAAAATCTATCGCAATCGCTTTCAGGATGTGACACATTGAAGCTTCTTTTTGGCACTAATAAAATTTTACCAAAGAAATGCAGCAATGTGTCACATCCATCTGTCAAATGAAAGTGATTGCGATAGATTTTTAAATTAGACAATTAGCCCCCTATCTTGCCTAGAAACTGGTTTTTAAGCATTAACGGCCATCTTGGCTACGCTATATGATTTGTTTGTGTGATCAAACGTATAGCTAAGTATTGTAATTAATGTTGCTCAAATTATTAACTCACTGTTTGTACCGAAATTCTGAGAAACAAGAGTACCCATGTCGAGTTTAGTCGCCAATCACAAATTGTTCAAGATTGATTACTTGTCAAAATGTATGCTTATCTTATTTGTTTATTTAAAACCATAATATATTTATTTTGGCAAAAAGCAGATTTAGATATTTCCCAGCCTAGGACCCTATGAAATAACTTTAGCTGTCAGTAACAACTTTAAATATTTTTTACCCAGAGAAGCTTTTAAGTTACTATTGTATTTATTATAATACCAGTGTATTAAAAATGAATTATCACACTATACAATTAGAATTTGGTTGGAAGAATAAGGAAACTTTGTTCAATTTGTTAGCTTAGAAGTTATTGTAAATAAGTTACAAATAAATAATTTAATTCATAAATTGACTTTTGATTCCTATCCTAGTAATATAATAAGTCTGTTTGATTCGCATATTTTTTAAGGCACAATGGAATGGATGCATCCAGCAGATCAATCGCCAAATCACCGCAGTATACATTTTAATAATAGAAAGTTACTTTCCATGGTGTTAACCTCTAAGTGCCAGAGCGGTCGCCGGCGACCTGACATAATAGCCATATTGCCGTTCTGTCAAAGCCCAAGCGGTCGCCGGAGACCGGTACCGGCAATCGGTTTTTTCTCTATGTAAATGACTATGATTTTGGTATCTAGAAATGAGAAAAGTATTCATAAGTAAAACTATCTTTACGAAATTATAAATTATAGCCTGATTACGAAATTATCGGATTTTTTGTGTAAGACGCCATTTTATTTCTTTCTTGTCAGTTGGTGGGGAGGGTTTTCTTGTTTTTTAACAAAATGGCGGATGGCGCTGAAGGGTTAAAATGTACTCTATGGCGATCGATGTCTCAGTCAGCGATTAGTCTGTTGGAATCAGGGATTGAAATACCGTTAAAAAAATTACGTTACATAAAAATATCGTTAATTTACCGGTAAAAATAACGTTAAAATTATTGTACCGGTAAAATTGCCATTAAATATAGCGTTAAACTTTACCGGTACCTACAATAATTTTAACGTTATTTTTACCGGTTTAAAATTTTTTGTTAAAATAATGACGTTATTAATTGGAATAACGTTAATTTTAAAGTAACGGTAACAAAAAGCAAGAAATAATGTTAAAATTAATGTTATTTACCAAAATAACGTTAATTTCAATGTAACATTATCTAAAGTAACGTAATTTATTGACATAACCTTAATGTTAAAAGTAACAAATATTTAAAAATAACGTTATCAATCAATCCCTGGTTGGAATGCACCTAATTTACTGGTGAACTGGGGCACAGAGGAAATAATCACTACGTAACTGGGGTGTGTTGTGTTGATAGCGGAGTGAATAACATTAACAGTAACATATTTTTGAGAAAAAATATCTAAATGATCTTTTTATTTTTAAAAAATTAATTAATGTTCTATGGACACAGAGCAACGCGGCTTCCTATGAAGCCTGCATTGCTCTAAGTATGATCCATAAACTTAATATTCCACTAGTTATATTTGTTATTTTTTCTGTTAAAAAATAGTACTGATTTAAGGAAGCACCAAGAATCATATTCATAAAATTCTTGGGAATTACACTAACTAATCAAAGAGCTCTTTTCGTTATTATCATCAGATAAAAAACTTCAATTTATAGAAAGTTTTTATTACCTTAAAATAATTGAATACAAAAATACCATCAACCTTCATAGAATTTAGGCAGTTGGTCTCCAAGAATGACCGAGCGTTCAACTCCTGCTTCTGTGATCACTCCGAGTCTCACCACTCCTCCTGATGAGCCATCACGGAGCATCGCCAATGCGAGGGTGTTAGTGACCAACTTGACGGCTTCTTCCTTGCTCATGTTCAGTTTGAAGTTGGCATCCACATAACCGTAAACATACGAAGATCCAGATCCTCCGACAGAGACTTTTTGGCGCTGCACCATACCACCGATGGGAACTGAATATATTTGACCTGAAAGTAGAAAAGAAGAATATTATTAAATTATGACATTCCTAGTGTGCTATCTGCAATTAACTGTATGAATCTGTTTCTGTATACTATTCAATTCAGCAAAATATAAGCTATCCAATTACTTTGCATTGTCGTCCACTTTGTCCACATGGAATTACATCATCCATCCAGCCAGAGCCCAGTGGAAATTTCAGGAATAATAGTTTTTCTCTATGATCCAATCTATCTCTATACAGATATTCATCAAAATTGGTCTAGCTGTTTAGGAGTGAAAGTGAATACAATCCAACAGATAGTATCTCTCACACATAATAGTAGTACATTTACATCCTCAACTAAAACAAATCAAGTATTTACCTCCTAGCTTCTTGTCCCAGCCTGCAACCAAGATTCCGGCGACCAGTGAGTCACGGTAGTTGTAGCACAACTCACGGAAAATGGCTGAAGCAGTCTGCACTAATGGTTCCTCTCCTAGCTCCATCTTGTGGAAATCTGAAAACAAATTCACATTGAGTTTACAACCTAATGGGGTTGGTAAACTTTTTCGAAGAGAATTGTTTTATATTTTATTTTGATAGCACAAGTTTGAAGAATAAAGAAAATAATATTATGATTTTTTTATTTTACCTTGTTAACTAAATATTTTTTTTTATATTATTATCGCGATATAATATCAAACATACGGCTGAACACGAAGTTCCTGTGCATTTACTGATTTAAAAAACTGATTGACAGATTTGACAGACAGTGACAAAGAGTAATCATACCTTTGTTTTTTGTTTTGAGCAACAACATAGAAAGTCTTTGGAGCAAAGGCATAACCTACGCATACAGCCGTAATAGTGATTTATTGTACTATGCTGTAAATAAAAAAATTAAATTTTTATTTAAATTAAAATGAAGCATTATAAAAATTCCGCAATTTGTAATTCCTGACTCCAAAGCCAAAAGCTACTAGAAAATATATAATTCACAACAGTTTTGGAAAAGTTTACCAACCCCATTCAACAACCTGTTACTCTATTGCTGCAGCAATGCATGTCAAAATGAAAGCACAAACAAATAGCTTCATACATCTCCCTAAAATATGACTGAGTAAAACAATTGTTGTGAAGCTCGTTGGGGAAACATAAAAATAACTGGGCAGCCCCCCTAGCATTACTAATCACTGAAACACAATAAATATCATGTGATATCGCATTTTATCAACACTCAACTGTCTAAATAATTCTATAAGTGAAAACTGTTTAAGGCATTTTCATACTAAAGTTTAGATTTTACTTGTTACTTTTATATGCTGTTTGTTTTCCGTAAATATAAAATAAAAATAAATCCATTGTCTTTTGACAGTTAAACGCTTCAATCAAGAATATCCTAGATAACGCTTCACGAACTAAAACAGTACGCAAAATTGGCACCTCAAATAGCGTCCCACTTACAAACTTGGCGCCTATTTTGTACATAATCACCTCTTATTTTGTACAAACTCACATTTAATATCACTTATTTTGTACAAAATAAGCTTATTTTGTACAAAAACATATCTTTTATCACTTACTTTGTGCAAAATAAGCGCCCAGTTTGTAAGTGGGACGCTATTTTGAGACTCTGACCGGACATCTAGGGTATTCTTGATCGATGGTTAAATGTGATAAATCGCTTTATCATATCCCATTTTGGTGGTCATGCTAGCTAGGATGGGCATAGTAAAGTTTGGGAAATGCTGTGTAGGACTATACCCCTGATTCTATGAACACATTGTAATCATTATCATGAGTATTATCTCCTTGTCTTTGTACCAATTTGATACCTTTTGCCACTATAAAACTTTGCTATGAACTAGAACTAGCATGATAAATCTATTTTATCTTATTAATTATAGGTATTATGTAAAGTAAAAAAAAATGCCCTTAGAATCAAATTGGTCGAGGGCACCTTTGTTATATTGTAGTTTCATGTAGTTTAAGGCTGCATACACATCGACAGATGGCTTGGTTAGCTCCTAGCTCCACAATATATATCGAAGTAAAAGTAACGTTTACAAATGTTCGCAACTGCACCTGCAGCACAGCACGCATGGTGCCTACTAAATACATAGTTAGGTGCTAACCATCCCAGTTACAGATGAACTTACTTAGGTGGTATGTGACTATATCGGCGATAGCCTGCGTGTCTGCAGCAGATCCAGATCGGCAGCAGTATATGTGGTCGGTGATCCTAGTCAACTTGTCAGTGACCCTGTTGGCGATGTAGGCGCCGGTGGTGGTGCGGGAGTCAGCTCCGATCACCACGCCTCCATTGAACTCGCAAGCCATGATGGAGGTACCGGTGCTATGGTGTGCACTCAGCCACTCGGGCATGCTGGGGTCGGCGTATGTGTTTATAACAGATGTAGCCATTGTACTGAAAATTTAAATCGTATGTTTTATCATTTGTTGGCAGAAATAATTGGAAAAACTGAATGACAAAATAAGTATCAAACAAAATAACCCAACAGCAGAATGAATCTCTTGAACGAGTGTAATTAGTAAATGGAAAATGAAATTGTAGACTTCCACTATATAATAATAATGTAGTTATGCGAAGAAGTACTTACAGATTCTAATAAATACTTTAATTTTAATTTCTGAAAGTCACGATCAACAAATGCCAAAACAACCTGTCATTTAACCAAAGAGTAAAATAACATAAAACTGTCAAAATGTCGTGTCATCTTGGCCGCGTTCCCTTTTGAGCCAATAGTACTGTTGGCGATGTGAGCGCTAAAAGCTGTTCCGTTTTGATTATCGCGCTGACAGCACTGTTGACGCGATTTCAATTCGGAACGGCTATTATCGCACGCATCGCGCGCCGAACTTCTGATTCGTTATTTACTTTGTTTTGACGTTTTGTAACGTCAAAACAAAGTAAATAACGAATCAGAAGTGTGTAAGGACATGAACGTCAACTCAAAACGTCAAATATGACAGACTGCTCACAGTGCTAACGCTCGAGAACGATATCACTGTAATCGCAAAATGGCGGCGATAGTGACGTCATCCGTGACGTAAATACTGCTATCGTTGGCGCGCTCACATCAAATCGGAACGAAGTGTGAGCGCGATATCAGTGATATTATCGCTGTTGGCGCAAAAGGGAACGCACCACTTATCTTACGCAGCTTTTCCGGTTCACGCATACAAACATAAAAACGAAATCATATTACAACACCCTTTTCTTTCTCGTTTAATAGCGGCGCGTTCCAAACCTAGGCTGCGTTCAGAACGTTTGAGCGTCGGTTGTTTGGTTGTTTTTTAACTCGCTCTAAGGCTCTACCATGATTATTTTAAAAATTAGACATAAAAACATCAAAAATACAAAATAATGTCAAATGACATTGACATTTTTGGAACGCGCCTACACTCCGAGTGCAACCTAACCACAACCGAACGCTCTAACGTCGTTCCAAACATTTGAGCGTGACGTTCGGTTGACACAACCGTATCGTTCCAAACGTCAGAGCGTTGCAACCAAACAACCATCAAAAATGATGGTTGTAAAACGCTCTGACGTTTGTCTATAGAAAAAATGTCAATGTCATTTGACATTATTTTGTATTTTTGATGTTTTTATGTCTAATTTTTAAAATAATCATGGTAGACCCTCAAAAAACGGATTTTATTTGATTTAGTATAAAGAAAAGTTTAAATTATTTGTATTCCAAATGGAAAATGAAGAATTTGTATTGACATTGACATTTAAAGTTCTTGGTCGTTCCAAACCTTAGAGCGAGTTAAAAAACAACCAAACAACCGACGCTCAAACGTTCTGAACGCAACCTAGTATTATTATTATCTGTGGTTGGTGGTTTTAATTATCATGTGCCGTTTCCAATATCATGTATTTGAAAAAATAATCCTTTTATGTAGGTAAAGTAGGTAAACTTAATAGTAGTGTTTCATGATAACTATGTGTAAAGGAACGCATATAACGTTTCGTTTTGCGTAAGTTAAATAGTTTATGTTAACATTTTGTTATTGTTTTCTTGTGTGGATTTAAAATATGACGGTTGGGAGTTTTTGGCGCCATTTCGTCGAGTTCAGTTCGGTGGCTATTTTAATTATTTGCAAATTGTTTATAGTGGACTAGCTTCTGCCCGCGACTTCGTCCGCGTGGATATTAGAGAAAATCCTTAGGGAACCAGGATCCGACCAGCCATTTTTACGCAATTAGACGAGCTGCTTGAGACATCTGCCGCGTGTGGCGGACCTCGCACAAGGCTCCCCGTTCCCGTTCCCGTTCCCGTTCTCCAACCTCCAGGTCCAATCATATCCACCGTGTTGGACTATGTGTTTGCCTATTTATTTTTAGACATGCTCCTACGAATTTCAAAGTTTGTAATGTCTATTTTTTTTTACCCCATTTTCACCCCTTTAGGGGTTAAATCATGTCCACCGTGTTGGACTTCAAAATAAATCTCATTTTCGCAATCACCATCCCATAAAACCTCAAGAACGACATCCATATTGATTTTCATGTTTACTCACCCCATTTACCACTAAGTGGTTGATTTTCAAAATTACAAAATATATGTTTGCCTATTTATTTTTAGATGTGCTCCAACGAAGTTTAAAGTTGTAATGTCTATTTGAAAAAAACAATAAATACTAACAATAACAATATACGTTGCGTTAGATTTCTATCCATAAGCCTAAATTATAAATTTTGCGATTTTTACTTCGAAAATAAAGGATTTTCTTCAATACACAACTTCACCCCCCTTTTGACCCCTTCGGGGGTAGAATTTTGGAAAACGCTGAGACCTGTATTTATTTATTTTCAATGGTCAGTCTACACACAAGATTTGAAGATCCTAGCTTCAAAACTGAGGGACTTTCATACAAACTTTGATCCCCCTTTTTACACCCTTAGGGGGTGAATTTTCTTAGTGCACCCCTAGACCTCATAAGGAACCTACGTGCCAAATTTGGAGTCTCTAGACCCAGCGGTTAGGGCTGTGCGTTGATAGATCAGTCAGTCAGTCAGTCAGTCATTCAGTTTACGATTTTATTATATATTGTGTCTTAAAATCGGTGCAGTTTTGTGGTACAATGGAAACCTAACTCGGGATTAGAGGAACGCTTGTTGTGAATAGATACAAGGTTACTTCCCATTTCGGTGAAGTTATGGCGAATGAAGAGATCCTGCTTGGATCATCGACTACTTATTGACTAACCTAGCTCATGTGGCTAGTGGACCTTAGAGTAAGACGGGCTTCTACGAAGCCGGCGTTGCTCGAAGTAGTGGACCATAGCATAAACTGTGGTGTGGGCCCAGCTAACGTGTTGTGCCTGTCTTTGTGTTTTTGACGGCCTAAGCCTTTGGATTTGGACATAATATCCACAGAAGTTATAATATCGAGATTGTCTGTGCTTTGGTCTCTGCATAGATAGCGTAGGTTTTAAATCTGACCTCAGCCAGTGGGAAATCTCCGTATCTAATCTGAATTTCTTCTATAATTAATTTGTGAAGATTAATTCTTATTCATTGTTTTAATTGAAACCAAAAACATCTGTCGATGGTTCTTCTATTCTCCTATAGGTTTTCAGTGTAAGTAAGCACTCACAAATTGTATGAGGCATCTGGATTAACTCGCAAATATTATTGAAACTGAATACGAAATGCACAGTCACCGTAGCGTGGGTGTCCTCCACTCATTAGCACCCCTTGTCCCACCAAAAACGAATCATTAAAAAAAACTAACCATTCGCTACGCGCCATTTTGTACGTCATCCCAAAAACGATGTTTATTTAAAAGTTATAAAAGACTATCCGCATTGAATGAGCTGACGTTTTTGATAAATCACTATTTTATTCGACATTTTCATTGAAAATAAATAGTTATAGAATTTTATTTATTCATGAACTTTGCGATTCGCCACCGTTGTTCAAAACGATGGCACACGCGTCTTAGAAAATCCGTAGACCGGTAAATGTACCACCGTCCTGGTTTCTTGATACTTTAGTTAAGTTCAGCCACAGAATTAATAATGTTCAGCGGTGCTGTGGCGGCATACACTGCTATAATGCCACGCCACGCATCATCCAGATTTTATCACGCGCGTTGATGTCTATTACCTCTACAAAATTATGGCACTTTATGAACATTTACGCATGACGCAGTTTATTGGTACCTATGTAGGTAGCAGTTTAACTCTTAGGATACTAATTGTAATAGGAAAGAACTTTGATATGATACGCAGATAAGCAGTTAATTAGGTAGTATGCGGGGTACTTGTACTATTAGTTATTCTGTGGTATGGGCCTGTTTTAAGCCCATATGGAACCACTATATCAAGTTAGAGGTAAGATAGCAGTTCCTTGGCTACGGATTCTCCATTTGCTTACACCTTCAGCTTTATCACAATTTGATTTTGGAAAAGAATGGAATTTTTTTCTAGTTTCTAGCACGTTAGCCTGGCATCCTACCACAATATGTATTGGGTCCGATTATCAGGGGATGATGTAGATACTTGACCAAACATTTCCTATGTGTATTTGACAGGTATGAGGTAGACGACACGTGGTTTCAGCCCAAAGGTTTTCCATTTGTTTAACATCAATGTCGTAGCTACTCGTAGTTTTGGGATCTAGAATTTTAGATTTTTTTTAAATAATAATAATAGTACCTAACTTTATTTGTCCATTATGATATTGTCATTAACAATGAAGGATAGTATAGTAACAGCAGTAGCAGATACTGACAGCTCTCCACGTCTCCACGCTAGTTGAAAAGATATTTTTGTGTTAAAAAGGCAAGTATCAAGAGTATTAAGTCGCAGCATTGCTCGGCAGCAATAAGTAGGCGTATTATTGAGCTGGCGGCCTATGGAAGTGGCTGTCAATCGCACTTGAATAATGACGTGTGCGGTGGCGACATTTTGCTATTTATTTATTCGACGGCGACTCCCCCGCGTCCGCGAGACAATCGCCAGATGCCGATGTTTTTTGTATTACAATGTATTTTAAGTTTCGATAGGGCTTTGTGTGAGTTTCCGTTCAACGGTCATCGGGCGGTGTGCCATGTCACCCGTATGATGCTGTTGAATTTCGTTACAAAGTCATACGTGGATGAATATCAGATCAATATAAAATGAACGAAAACATTATTTAAAGCGAAAATCTCTTAAAATTTGTAGTTCAGTCTAGTTTTGACAAACAGCTTGATAAGATACATACATCAGATAAATCAGCATACTCACGATCACGAGTGTTCTTTATGTGTTTTAAGGGTAGGTACCATTATGTATGAATCCTAAACAATAATCAATCGATATCATCACCCACTCTTGACATTTCAATGCGCCGCCGTATGAAAAAGGTCGCAATCCTGGTACCTAAGGAAGCCCTCAATTCTACTCTCATAAAATAGCTAAGTACCTACTTATACATTATAGTAGTCCTCTTCACGAACTATCTTATAATAACGATTTTAAAACAAAATAATAAGCTAATAGCAGCCACTTCGCAATAGGTAGGTAAGTAAGTACCTACCTAAATATTTTTCAGCGATAAAATATAAAAAGTTTGTTGAATTTTAACAATGACGAAATAACTCATTTAAACAAAGTGTTACGATATGGGTTAAATACAAAACGTTAGCCTATTTATATCTTTAATTAATTTAACAGCTGTTAAAACAAACGGTTTTGACAAAACTTTATTGTTTCTTTTTGTCAATTACCTACATGTCCTTATATTTATCATATTTTACGATTCACCTTTAAAGTTAAACTGGCTAGGTATTCTTACCTAGAAACTAGATTAGATATAGCTAGGTTATAAATTGCATTAACCATTACGCATTAACAATATAATTAATAGTAGTTAGGTACAATACAGGCGAACGCGGGAAGTTAGCACTTACATTGTCGAGGATGGTTTGAATCTTTAATCATTCGAGGCAATGCAAATTGCTTCCCGTACAATTATATAGCGCTTTTCTTAAGAAATGCGAGGAAAATGTGGCAATGTGAAACAACCAGTCATGCAGGCATAAATAAAAATAACTCTAGCTGATGAGTTCGACCGTTTTGCATTTTAAATGAGAATCGAATGAGAATATTTTGTGAAATATGAGAAGTGTCAATTTTTTTTTAATTCCCTATTTTTTATAATTTCAACCTGTCTTTTTACTAACCGACTTCAAAAAAAGGAGGAGGTTATCAGGTATTATTATAATATATCAAGTAGACGGTTTTTTTATTTTCTGTTCGACACTTTTTACGTCTATGGATGGCGGTGGGGCGGGCGGGTCGCGCGCTCCAGGGGACGTATTTTTGAAACATTCGAAATGAATTTTTAAATTTGAGATTTTTGCATTCACAATGCTATTTTACACAATACTAAATAATATACTAGAAAAAACACGACTCGCACCAGATCAATACTCAGACGGGAATCGAACCCGCGACCTTTGGATATCCGGTCCAATGCTCTGACCGCTGAGCTACCGAGTCACTAGTGACATCGCCGAATTTCTTCTAGTATATCCTCTACTCTTACTAATAATAAGAGCACGACTCCTGCGAGTCGTGTTTTTTCTAGTATATTATTTAGTATTCGAAATGAATCTTAAATTCATGCACGAAAGCAAAACGTATACGAAATAAATTTCGATTGCTCCCAATTTTACGTATTTTTGAAACAATAGAAATGAGTGTTGCCCTAAAACTCGAATCTTATAACATTTTTCATTTCACGCAGAAAATATAAAAACCGGAAAGCCATAACTCGTTGATTTTAAAAACCGGTATTGAATTACGGGGGAACGGAACGTAAATTAAAAAGTTATTATGTCATTGTCTGTCAGTCATTTGATTTTGATATTTCTCTCTCTCTCTCACGTCATTTCTACTGGTAGAATATCGAAAACGAGTGGTCGGACCACTCGTTGCAAAATTCACGAGTATGAATATTCAAAAATAGCGATTTTAGGAATTCGCATACGAATCTTGCGATTTCATATACGATTTGGAATTCTAATGATTCAAAAATCGACCCCCAGGCGCTCCGCGCGCCGCGCGTAGAGTTATAAACATAAGAACGGTACATTGAAAATGTCATTTTTTTGTATGAAAGTAAAATCTAACGAATTACCTAAAGTCGTAGAACAAATGTTGTTGTTTATGATGTTGGTAATCTACTCCTGCGAGGTTGTTGGTGTTTTACAAATAACCCTGTATAGTCATATGAAGGCCCTAATATTATTGATACCTTGTTAAAAAAAACTGTAAACAATCTAAAAAACCGCAAGTAATACATAAACACATTGATTACGAACCAAAAAATAATTATAAATACATTGCCTCATTACGTACCAATTTGTAATATGAGTGCCTTTTCCCCGTATCTAGACTTGAATGTTTTTTCTTTGATTTAGACTACATTCTATAAAAAAATCGATAAAAAATATGTTTAACCAAATTTTCCAAACTTGTAGACCTGTAGGTTTCGTAAAACCACCATTTATTCTAGTTTTGCTTTCATAAAATAAATACCTATGTGGAACAGCCAATGTAGCCAAACTAATTAAATTGAAACAAAACACGATGTTGTAACAAAAGAGAATCTAAATTCTCTCGCAATCGTCGTAGCTTTTATGTCCTCTACGAACAACCCTAATGGCTACCCATTCACGCACATCAAATAGTTTTTTTCTCCTTCCCGTGCCAACAAAGACTTCTCTTTATATAAATTTGATACGATATTTCATTGTAAGCACGCGCCAAAGCTCGCGCGATATTTTTATATTTTTTTTGTTATGTTGCTGGCCTGCGGAGGGTGGCGGGGCGAGGGTGTGGGGAGGGAGGGACAGCCCCTAAAAAGTTATGTATTTTTTCTCCTCTTTTTTCCCATCGACGTGATGAAACGGCGGACGATATTGATCCGGCACGTTGCCAGTATGTTATTATGGAGCACTTGGGCTCGCGAATACTTTTGAGTTTCTTGTCCGGAGTTTTGATATGAAACTGTGTTTGCACGTTGTCTTAGTGTGGTGATACTGAATGGTGACATATTTACTTACCTACATTATTTATATTAATTAGATGAAATCTCAAACAGACGAGCCGCAAGCTGCAACAGATAGCTCAGCACTAACACTGTTTATACACACATCAACTTTGTCTAGGGATACAAGTGTTATTTTCATACAAACGAGGTAACTTTGAAGATTTGGTTTTCTGCCAGGGTTGTACCGTGCTGTGATCTAATGATGGCTATCCAGGGAGTGAATGGAGGAGATTCAGATCGCTATACACACCTAACTGATCTGACCAGCATTCTAAAAGATTAAATGGACGTGTTTAAAAAAACCGTGAAAATAGCCTGAAAATGTATGGAAATCCTGAAACTGAGAACTCTGACCCATCAATCTTTTAGAATGCTGATCAGATCAGTTGGGTGTGGTGTTTACTCCTCCTGTTTTTACATACCTACATTTTAAGACTAAGTAAGAAAGTACATTATATTTGAAATCAACATTCTATCTTATACATTTTAAGACAAAAGTAGGTAAGTAAATTGATTCTATATTGTTAATAATCAATAAGACTTAGGAAAGATTGGTTACAAGGTTTTTATTTTATTTTTTTCTTTTTCTTCGCTTAAATATTACATAGAGTTAGGCAAATCAATCAGCCGATTTCATGAAGTGGTTATTTCAGATCAGTAAAACCTTCAATATTAAATTCCTTCTGTCCCTTCTGCATAAAGACTAAAAAATAAACCCTAATGGCTGGTTTACATGTAGTAGTCAAGTAATTAACTTAATTTTAACTAAATTTTAAGTGACTTAATTTTAAGTACTTAAGCCTTTACACGTTGCAACACTTAAATTATAGTTAAGCTTTTTAGTTCGCTAATGATGGACGGCCAACAAAGTCTTGAATACTGCCATAAAAATAGTTTTAAGTGAGATTTTTGACAAGGTAGAGCACTAAATAGCCGGAGAATACCTAAAAGACTGTTGGTGAGAAACTGGATAAGTAGCTCTGTGTGTCATATGAGTCCGCGGTGGCCAGGAGCCGGGAGCAGGTGTGTCCCGTCCCGGGCGCGAGGCCATCCTTTTTGTGCGGGCAAGCTGCACACACCCTGGAATCTACAGGCTGTAGAATAACTGTCTCTAAGCAATAACTTAAATCCATTCCAATAAAATATATATTCAAAAGTTACACAATATTTTATTCCTTTTTTACCGTTAAAAATAATGTAGCTGTATTAAATATTTAACAAACAAAGTTATATTCGCAAGTTAGTTATATCCTGGAATTCTTTGGCCACATGCATCGCCCGCAAAGATGGACGTAACCTAGAACAACTGATGCAACCTAGAACAATCTGATGCAATCTAGAACAACTAGACGGTTACTGGCAAGGTTTATGGATACGGATAGGCATTGATAGAACCTGTCAGGGGTATCACGACCTTCAGTTATGAGGAACACGACGCGAGGACGGCTGCGAATGATTTCATTTACTTACTTTACTACGAAAAAGTTTGTGAAATTCTGTGAAGTTTACGAAAAGTTGAATAGATAACGCGGTCATGCGACAACGGAAAAGCATTGTATATACACAGATACATCGTACCATTTCGTATATAGCTTCAAGAATAAGTAGTCTGTTTTGTTTAATTTAGCAAAATTAAAATTTCGATCAATTTGGTATAATTATGTACCTACAAGAAGAATCAGAATGTACGTACGATACTTGTTTTACTGAAAAACTGAATAAAATATGTTTGCAATAGTAACACTTGTGGCAACAAAGAATTCTTAAAATAGTACCTTTAAGTCGACCGATAGTTATTTTTGCCTCTTACATAAAGTGGAAACGTTATCATATTGTATAATTAAATAATATTGTCTCCTTTCGTTGTGTTAAAACAATTTTATTTTTATTGCGTCTAAAATCTTTTTTACTTTTTGATAGCAATCAGGCCACCCTGTATATGTCACGTAAGGGTCTATTATACCACGCGCGCGTGATTTTTTTCGGACACCGCTGCTGTTTTGTCGATAGTCCATTCAGGGGTACAATTCTGAGTACTCTTTGGGGTCACTTTTTGGAGTAATCTCCACATTGTGGGCCGAAGTCGAAACGTCCGAAAAAAGCTGTTGACCGTATAGGTAGGTAGGTACCTATTTTTATTCTTTTTTTTTGTAATAGCAGATTAAAGCAAGGGATCGGTTACATCTTGATCTCGAGTGTGCGGAAAATCGGCTAGAGAGATACCATCTCTTTGCTAATCAAGATATCGTTGCACGAAATTGATTTTCGTGTGTTTGCTCGATTGTACGGACACGCGTCTGGGCAGCTGCAGTTTAGACGTAAATAAGATGTAAATTTTGCAACTCAGATAAAAATATTCAATTGGTAGATAACTTAAACAAGCAAACACAATAAGAGAGAGAGAAGACTTTTTATGAAGTATGCCAAAAAAGTAGCAGAAATTGTTATAAATAGAAACAAAGATTGACGGGATATAAGACCCAAATGACAGGAATCTAATATGTTAAGCCATTAAAATACAATATGTAAAATTTAATTGCAATACAGTTAATGTAATTCATAATATCAAGATATTATGTATAAAGCAACAAAATGTATAAAACTAATGATATTAATAAAAAGGGTAACAAAGAAAATTGTAAAAGTATAATATGCGCATAACATAAGAATATTCTAATAAGTAATGTAATAAATATTAGATAAGTAGCAATAAATATATTATTTAGATAAGCATATTACACACTGTGTAAACTTAATGTTAGAAAATTAGAATAAGTAATTAAATGTATCAAAATTAAGAAAGGAACTGTATTAGAAACTAAGAGAAATTGTTACAATGAGAAAAGAAAAAACAGTATTAATAAAAAAAGAATATGATATATGCTATAAAGCAAGTATAAAAAAGAAAAAGATAAGCAAAAAAAAAGATGAGAATGGCAAAAAAGGTCCTGCCAAAAAGCGGGGAGCAGCTGCATAAAAAAAAAAAAAAAAAAAAACAAGCAAACACTTTTTTGTGTGTTTTTTTTTAATGTATTTAAATATTGAATCAGGCTGGCTAATAACGAAAGGACTCATTTTGTTTGTGAGTTACTTTCGCAGTAGGGTATTGTTTAAGTAAGTTCTACTTAAGAGCGTTTATGCGCTATACTAGCGCCGCCAATGGAAAAAAAAACATAGTGCTTAAATAAAGACGAAATTGTGAATTGTGTTCTTCTAGTGTACTCCGTATTAGATTTGTGGTACTTTTTATTGCTTAAACTATATTTTCTAGTCTGTCGTTTAGTTTAATGGAGTTTTATTGCCAACTTTTAGCAATAAACTAAACACAACTAAACGACAGGTTATAAAATATTGTATAAACGATAAAAAGTACAACAAAGCTTATTCGGAGTACACGAGAAGAACACAATTCACAATTTCGTCTTTATTTAAGCACTACGATTTTCTTCCATTGGCGGCGCTAGTGTAGCGCAGTAAGCCTCTATTTATTTATGCACGTTATCAAGTAAACTGCTGCGGTCAAAAATGCATAAGTTTGTAGTGTTATGTGACTGCAATTTGGGAATGTTACACGGGATAAGGGAACTGAACCGGATTAGAAAGTGAAATTCCTATTATTGAGTTGTAATGGGGTTGGTAAACTTTTTCGAAAAGAATAGGCTAGTTGACAAAATTTCAATAACTGCTTAATATTTTAGCTTATTAGGCATTTTATCGAAAAAAAAGGTTTATTTATTTTTAATCGAGCGTTTACATTATAAATTTCGCGTTTTAAAAAACCAATTTTAATTTGGTTCCAAAACGCACAAGACTGTCATGGCGTCTTGAATGACGTCACGCCGTGCAAAACAAACAAAAGAGCGATCGTGTCTTCGTACGTTATAGCTAGTTTTTATCGTTTAAAAATGAATTTCTCATATTATAAGTACTGTATAGTGCCCCAGTGTGATAGCACGACTATAAAAACGCCAAACCAGTTATTTATATATGTTCCAAACAATGGAGAAATACGGAAAAAGTGGCTAAAACTTGCGTTCGGTTGTGGTTAGGTTGCACTCGGAGTGTAGGTTTGGAACGCGCCTCCGGTAGTGATACTCGAAACGTCAAAGACAAGATTGGAGTTTCGCACGGCGTGACGTAACGCTTTCTGATTGGTGTTCACTGTCACGTGACTAAAGGTTGCATTTTACGAAATTTATTTTTTAAAAATATTATTAATCTTTAACGCTTTTAATAATTAAAATTGTTTGTTATTTTCTCCATAATATAATTAATCATTATAAACCCCTATCCATTATATTTATTCTTAATGGAAACAAGCCTATTGTTTTATATTTTTTTTTGATAGCACAAGTTTGAAGAATAAAGAAAATAATATTATGATTTTTTTATTTTACCTTGCTAACTAAATATATTTTTTTATATTATTATCGCGATAAAATATCAAACATACGGCTGAACACGAAGTTCCTTTGCATTTACTGATTCAAAAATCTGATTGACAGATTTGACAGACAGTGACAAAGAGTAATCATACCTTTGTTTTTTTTGTTTTGAGCAACAACATAGAAAGTCTTTGGAGTAAAGGCATAACCTACGCATACAGCCGTAATAGTGATTTATTGTACTATGCTGTAAATGAAAAATTTAAATTTTTATTATAATTAAAATGAAGCATTATATAATTCCGCAATTTGTTATTCCTGACTCCAAAGCCAAAAGTTACCAGAAAATATATAAGTCACAACAGTTTTGGAAAAGTTTACCAACCCCATTATAGTTTGGTAGGTACTTACTAACTAGTTACCATCACGTTAGGTATCTACCATGATATAATATGACCGGTTGTTTTCAAGCTTATTTGTTTCAGAGCATAAAATTGTAAAATGAAAATTCACGAAAAAATATGACATCCGATTTTACCAAATGATCCTGAAATAATAAAATTGTGGTTACAAAAAAAATACGAATAAGTATTATTTTCCCGAATTTTCACAAAATTTTACTTTTCCGATAATCTACGAAAAATTAAAACATGACTAGGTATTATTTGGCCAAAAAAAGATTCCGTTATACCATTTGAAATTCATGATTTTTAATAGTTAGAACTTAGATACTATTAAAAAAATGCTAATCGCGTTCATGTCGTAAAAATAAGAGCAATGTCCTTGGCATGGTGAAAAACCTACGATATCATTAACTTAGGTAAAAGATAATGTAATGCTATAATATGCCATAGTATGCTATAATTAGTATTTAAATATTTAACCGCCTCTGTGGTCTAGTGGTTCGCCCACCCGTGTAAGACACAGGAGTCCCGGGTTCGATTCCCAGGCGGGGTACAATTTGTACTCAGTGTGCTTGGTGGTAGGGCTTATTTCAAGTCCGCCTGGCTAGCTACCACCATCTTACCTAAGTCTGACGCCATAACAACAATTTAAAAGAGGTAAGATAGCCAGTTCCTCAGTGATGAGGATTCCGGGTGTAGTGCGCTTCCACCTTCGGCGAGATGAAGGCCACCCCGTTCTGCATAAAAAAATAGTATATTTATATGAGTATTAGTATTGCTATAGTATATATATAATGCTATAGTGCCTACATCCTTAGAATAATAACAAGCTACAACGATAGTTCCCTACAAAAAGCACTGTCAAGAGTGAGGCAAATAAAACAGAGCCGAAATGGCTCAGTTATCACTTCATATTACTCGTACGTTACCTACCTTTAACGTAAACTACCTAATCGTACCTATAAGAACGAAAAAGATTGAATTTCCCTACCTTTAGGGGATTAGTATACTACTTATTTCATTGGATTTAATAGGTAACGCATGAAGGATTACAAATCTGAAAACAGCCATTTCAGCTCAGTTTTTTTGTCCCACTTTTATACATACTCCATTTTTATTTTTTACATAGAAAATTATAAGTAAGTACTTACCTACTTATATAGCCTATATATCCTATTCTATGCATTATAATATAAGTTAACACCAACAACCCTCAATTATCCAATAATCATGTTTTACGCGTGTTGCCATAAAAAGTGTGGTAAAAACTCCCCTCATTTTTTAAAGGGCAACAATGATTAGCCTTGTTATTAGGGGACTTTTTTGTTAAAAAGCGGAAGCATTTAATGGTGGGGTGGTTAAAACAAGCCAAATTTTATGGTACACAGGTTGGTAAAAAGCCACGATGGTAGTGCAGATTTTTTGTTTGTAAGGTGGAAGAAATTTAAGTTTTTTTTTATAATTAAACAGTAAAACCACTTAAGTACTTTTTATTATAACTTACACGAGAAGGCATAAAACTAATGTAGGTCTTAGCTATTAAAATGTGCTAACTTTTGAAGCCTAATGGATTTTGTTTTCAATTAAAAATTAATAATAAATATGGTTGTTGACTTTATTTCAATGACTAGGTAAGAATAAATAAATGTATGATGATGATGATTAACAAGATTCCTAAATTTCACTGATTTAACATAATTAATTAAACTCCATTGCTACATACTACTACATTAACTACATTTTGACGGTATTACCTAAACAAAATTAAAACAGCCACAGACGTAAGATGTTATCTAAACTAACAAATAAAATACTTACTTCAGTATCGATAAAAAAGAATTAATTTCATCAGTAATTGATCCTAAACCCGCGTATTAAAGCCAAATATCAACATGTTACAACCGCAAAAACCACAGGCACGTCATCATCGATATAACCACAGACAAAATGCTTTTTAACATTAAAAAAAGTTTGAACGGCATGTGCCACCGATTGCAGAGGAGAGTTTTTAAAAAGTTTAAAGGAATAATTTTACTTTTTACGCGTTCGCGTGCGGTGTTGTGCCTTATACCTCGAGGCGGGCAAATGTCAAGCACACTTCCGGTATTGTGTGCAACCCCTCTTATTAAGATTTTATTAAGGGGGAAAACGTCTTCTTATATCATATTTTAAATTACTTATTATAATGAATATGCGATAGTTAAAATAGCTGTTTAGGGAGCGCCACCGTGAGTAGATAGAGATCAGCTGTGATGCTCTGTAGAGCCTTTTGCCTACGACGACTTCCTGCAATCTAGACTTCAATCAAACCTTCTGGTGGTATATCTAAGAATAAATAAACATTAAAGACAACACCACAAACATTGCTTCGATTCCAAATCCAGCTAAAGTAACTAGCTAAAGCACTTGGTTATGGAAATCAGAGACAACGGTGGTATCACAAACACCCAGACCTGAGACAATTAGAAATGTTCATTTTCTACATTGACCCAGCCGGGGTTCAAACCCGGGACCCCAAGAGATGGTGACGGACGCCTTAAAACGGCATGTAGACCACTCGACCACGGAGGTCGACAAGAATCAGAATATTTTCAAGAACCTTATAGCAATAGCTAATCTTGTAATTCGTAGTTTTAACTCACCTAAGTTTTTAATTTAATTGTTGATAAAGGGGATGAATCCCAATTCTTTTTAAAACCTAAATAAACCTAATATAGCACTGTTAAATGTAAGAAACTTGTTCTAACTTTAAGTGTTTTAATATTAAAAATTAAAAAAAATTGAATGTGGGTGCTATCCTCGACAAGTCAAATATGCATTTAGAGAAAGAATTTTCCAACATTCAAACGGACACACAAGGATAGGTACCGTGTTTACCAATATCTAAACGACCTACTTTCGTCAATCGTCAAAACAATTCCACTGTTGTCTTTTCACATACATTAGTACGTTGTTTTAGTTATCGAAGCAAACATTGTCTCGACCTCGTCTTTTTAATCTATGTAACGTAGATTAAAGCAAACATTGGAAGACAAAGAAATTATTATCGGGTCAAATAAAGATTTCCGGACTCCTGTTCTTAAATCAGGAAGTTAATTGGGTTGTATATTTTCCTGAGTAATTTTAATGATTATTTCAGAACTTACTTTATACCATTTATACTTTTTTGTAAAAGTGTTTATTTTCAGATAGTTCATATACCTAGATATATACCGTTCATATAGATAGATTCAGATACTTACCGACGGACGTTATTTTTTAAATTTGTCGGCTCCTATAAACAGCTTATAATTCCCCAAATCCGTTTATTCTTTGTATTTAAAAAAATATCCGCTCCTTTCCGTTATTTTCCTATTTCTCGATCCTAACTAAACAACGCCGTTAAAACTAATGCCATTGTCCATTAATCAAGTTAAAAGGATTTTCTCTCGCAAAAAGTTTACATTTCACCATAACCCTTTTTTATTACCGCACTGTGGGGTACCGTTACAATATTTAGAACAATTACATTGTTTGTAGTACTAGGATTTTTTATGACACCGCCTGGGCTCCTTTGTCGCTGCACTAAAAGCAATATATTTGCATATTGAAGCCTACAGATTTGCATATTGTTCCCAAAGCCTATTGACGGGTTGAAAAATTTCATTCCGGTGCCTTCAGTGACAAAGAGTTAAGCAATAAAATGTAAATTAACGAAGGACACGTTTTTACAGTGTTTTAGAAATTGACAAACAACTCTGTTTGTTTCGGCGTCAGACAGGAGGATTAGCATAAAAATGTGAAAAAATTACTCACTTAATAAATAAATTTTTGCCGCTACTGCTTTATTATCATGTCTAATTATACAGTTTCCTAATATTTAACAACATCTTTGTTTAAAGTAAAATAAAGATTGACACAAAAAACAAAAAAGACATTTAATTTCCATAATGTACCTCTATGTTTTTCTACTAGATTTCAGTATTAGTTTTACCCCTAACAAACACTGTGACATATTATACTCTCGAAATATTAATGATTTTCAAAAATTGTCTTTTTATTAATTAAGTAAATTAAAATAGTCAATTCTCTTTCAATATTATAAATACTCAAAGTACATGATCAACGATCACTTTATAATAATACTATATTGATGATCGATTTTTTGCTATCCATTATTAAAAAAAAGTTTACGTCAAAAACAAATACCGAGGCAGCAATTTTATATTATGTATCATTTGCATTATTTTTTGATACCGTTGTGTAGAGTGAAATTAATATTCGAATAATGACTATGCAAACAACGATTTTGAATGTTTCTCAATACCGTTGTACCTAGGTATATAATACAATCAATTAATACATTACAGTTGCTATAATATAACTGTATTGCTTTCTAATTGAAAGATTTTATTTGTTTAAAATGTGACCCGAATAGATAAATTAATTTAAAACTTACATAATATTTACTGGCATAGTACAGTGATGTTAGTTTTGTTCTCAAGATTAATCAAGCGAGCATGTCTTTATTTTTTATACTTAACATTGTAAAAGGATTAAAATGGATGCATAATTTTGCATTCGCATTTCTGTAGCAGTTCGGCGAAATGGAAATAGATGACAATGAACAATTTTTTTGCGTACGAAGATGGATGTATTTATGAAAGATATTTTTTTCATGTGGCAATATCTTGTGTAGCATTTTAAATGTGCATGTGGCTGTAAAGGGACAGTTGCAGGTATCCACTGGCGTTTTTGCATTTCCTTTCCTCTCTTTTTACAATAAAAACTTTCTTTTAAATAAATAATCCTGACGTCGCATGACAGGGATTCATCTTAAAATAATAATTGCCGAGCGTTTGTAGAACTTAGGTTTTTTTTGTTAAAAAAAGGTTAAAGTGATTTCATGGAAATATTTATTAGTTAGATAGTTTTTTTTTATTCAAAACTAAGATAAATGCAACACCATATGTACCTTACCTAATAAATGTAACTTATGTAGAGTTTGATTAATCACACGATGCGAAGTGCGATTCAGGACCGCGTCATTTCTTTATTCCAACTGCGAAAACCGACCTTAAATCTTAGAGGTTGAGTAAAAAAACCTATAGTTACCTACATTCTGTGTTAGGCGTCGATAAAATAAAGAAGAGGGCGAGTAGGAGGGTGAAAAGCAATAAATTCAGGGCCTCATTTGAATTTCGAATCAGTGCATTTATTACAGGCCTGGACGGAGGGGCCGGCAAAAAAAATGGGTAGGTACATTAATGTTTCGGCTGATAAATGATTACACAGTTGGGCTGAGCTAAGTATAGTGTACTTACCTAAGTATTTTTATCACGTGGCGCAACATGTCTCATATTTTTAACCGCGACCGTGCAAAAGTAGCTACTCTGCAAAACGCTTGCCATACAATACTTTTATTTAGCAATGTAGGATTTTTTACTTTTACATAACGAGTTTGGTACAAAAAGAAACAAATTGTGCCTACTTGCACCAACGCTTGTATAAAACTTGTTAAAATATTATGTCAATTTCCTTAGAAATATCGTCATTATTTACGTTGGTACGTAATAATTTGTGCATTAAATACAATTTACATAAAACACAAAAGGAGTTAAGTTAACATAATTGAAAATGAATAGCATTAGGAGTTAGGAGCCAAAATAATTTTAGAATAGGGATGTTTGTGTAGAAATATTGGAAAAAGCTTAATCCATGATAAGATCGCGTTAAACCAGGTGAATACAGCAGTTATAATGAAGCCATAAGCCGAGGAGAGGTTTGATTTGAAGGTGTCGATTGCAATCGAGATTGCAAGTCGAGTAGAATGAATGAGTTTTACACCTCGAATGGTTTCAGACTTTTTGGAAAAGTGTTAACAAGTGGTAGGGGTGCTTGTCGATGAATCGTTTTTCCAGATGTGATTTTAGAATGTTAGTACGAATAGGATAGGCTTCGATTCCGTCCGAGAATATGATCTGCCTTTCTATTGTCTAATTACAAAATCTATCGCAATCGCTTTCAGCATGTGATACAATGATGCTTCTTTTTGGCACAAATAAAAACTTGATAAAGAAATGCAGCAATGTCTCACATCCATCTGTCAAAATTTAGCCCCCTGATGCGAGTCGTATTTTTTCTAGTAGGTATATTTAGTACGTTATAAAAATAACATTGTGAACGGTAAAATCTCAAAATTAAAAAATATGAATATCATATAACTTATAATTATAGGTAAAAAATTATAAGTCAGTTAAAAATAATACTCAAATGAAACGGAAGTTGCATAGTTTTCAACATTTAGGTAAGCATTTTAAACATTTGTAGTTTTCTTATAGATATAATAGATCGAATGTAATTTTTCTTTAAAGATGTCACATGAAAAGGTAAGAAAATATTAAAAACTAAGAAATTAGCTAAATTCGAATTGAATTGAGTTCGAGAACCTACAGTACCTTCTTACAAAACAGATTAATTAAAAAGCAGAGAAAAAACCGAGAAAACGTGTAACACGTGTCGTCTGCGAAATAATAAAGAGGGGCGATGGCAGATTAAGCAAGTGTCTCGCTTCCTAGAAGGCGGGGAATCGATTTTTGTTCTGCATTTTGCTCGCTTGTTTTGGGATTAACGTTTTTAGGTTGTTTTTTACAGAGTGGTTTAAAAGGCATGTGTGGATTCCAGTTTTGTAAGATCAAAACTCTATTTAAAGTTTCCGATCCATTGGTAAAAGAAGGTAATTTTCTCTACGCAAAAATTTTCATGCTAAAGTTTACTGCATCGGAATCGGAGCGAACGGCGCGGACGGATCGTCGGCATTTGTCACTTTGTATGCATTTCTTTGGCGATCACGATGACGTCGAAATGCTGATGCAGTGCACGCAGTGCCATTGAGATCCATACAAATAATCAAATCCGTACGCTTCGGCCGCTCCGATCCCGATGCAGCAGACGCGCACCTACTAGTTCTTTTATATGAAACATCTGGAAGCATTCTTACTTTTTAGTCAGTCCTCTTCAATCATAGTATCACTTAACACTGGCCGAATTACAGAAAAAAGCCGAAGTATATGAGTGGTCAAACAACAGCTGGATTCCAGAAAAAGGTTGGATAAAAGAAAAAAAACTGCACATTTTAAGGCGAAGGAGCGTGCCGCCCCGCCGCACCGCCCTTGCGTTTTTACGTTGCAATTTAACTTTTTATTTTGCAAAGATTTTAGATAGAACCCGTATGCGGTTAGCTTGACCATTGGAACATGTGGTGTGGAATGATTTTATTATAAAAAAACCCGGATAATTTATCAGTACCTACCCTAACGCAAATGTAGAGTTTTTTTTATTGCGTATGTAGTAGTTTTCCTTTTATATAATATTTTATTGTAAAAATGTCGGTAGTGTCTTGAAGTCTAGTCTATCTATAGTGTTGAATAGAAACTAAGTATCAGCTAGGTCGTATTTTTATAAAATATCAAATCTTTTTTTATTTTTATTTTCAGCGCTCATACAAAGAACTACGCGAATGGAATACGGTTATCGTCTACACCGCATAAAACTTTTCGAAAATAAATGACATCATCCTTGTTTAAAAAAACCATAATAATGCAAGAAATTAGTTAACAATTAAATAATGTGTCGAAGTTAATTGAGAAAAAAAATCTTGCCCATGTATGGTATGCCACGTATGCGTAAAAAACGCTAAATGATAAATAGAGATTAGCATCTATAAAATTCACAATTTTACCGGTGGGAAGTGTGAAAAATCGCAAATTAGAACTCTATTGTGTAAAGAGAATCCTTAAAAAAGGTGGCGCCGCGCCGCCCTACTTTTTTAATGATTTATTATTCGCATATTTCGGCATATTTGGATCACAAAGTTATAGTTAGCTTTAGTTTAACCTTTGTTCGCAAAATATTTTTGGGAAAATATGGTGAAGTCTTTTTTTGGTGGGATTTAGTCAGTAGCTGACACACGAGCAACTTTTGTCTCCGCAACTAAATTAGTCTCTCACATCAAGTCTACGGGTTTGTTCGAAGTGCGCACACCAGACAGCCCAGAGATTTTTCATGCAAACCATGTGAGAGACAAATAATAAGTTGTGGAGACAAAAGTTGTTAACATCATAAAAAGTAAACTTATTTTTTTTTAAACTGGGTCGAATATCTGGAATGAAAAGCGCCGCATTTTTTTCATGAACCCGCCAAAATGTTTTATTTTTCAAAATTTATGACGATGCAAATATTTTTTTTTTATAAAAATATTTTATTTACCTACAATTTTTTTCCAGAAGCAAACAAAAGTCTGATTTTCAAAAAGAATTGACACTCTAATTATTTGCAAATAGGTTCAAAGAATTTATTTCTCACAAAAACATGAAGTTTACATAAATTGAGAATCAGGTTTAACATTAAGTTTAAGTATTTCTTATGTGGCTATTTCTCTAACTAAAGCATCGGTAACCGGCACACAATGTGCTAAGAACATGGCAGAAAACATGCTTTTGAGTCTTATGTTAATTGTTATGGCACAATTATTTATTTAAAAAACAAAATAAAAACACTTTATGTTGTTGCTAGCTTTACTATAAAAACCTAAGATAAAAACGAATTAATGGAAATATTTAGGTAGATACAACATTTTTCAGTATACTTAGCATATTTCTATTTACTACTTTACATAGGTACAATTAAAAAAAAATAGGTACGGTGCTTATGTACAAAGAAGTTAAATAAAAAAACGCTGAGTAATCCTCCTTCGAATTTCAAGTAATCGTTCAAAAACGCTACACAACACAAGTGATCGCTATGAATGTACGGTGCAACCATTGATACTGGTGCAAAAGTGCGTGTTTTATTAGGTTTTCGTTTTTTTTCCTGCAGCCTGCAAGGACACCTGCGTGGCACGAACCTGACAAAAAAGTTCTGCATTATTCCAATAAAGCACCGATTCGGGATTTTCAGACCGTATGTGGAATAAGGGTGGTGTGGAGTTGTAAGTACTAATAAGTTTATTCAAGCAACATAATTAATTATTTTATATAAAAAAAAAAAACCAAAAAAAAAACAAGTATGAAAGTGAAAGAATTTGCATTTTTTTCCTTTACATAGTATTGTAATATTTGTTTTAAAGTTATAAATTTCAACCTAAGTGTTATAAAGATGACACATACTTTTTGCTCACTTCTACAGATCCCTGGTATCAAATAGAATTCTTTGATTATATACCTACCTGTATTGATTATATACAGATAATATAATCAAAGATAGCATTTTAGTTATACGCTAGTATTATGGATAATGTTTTCCAATTGAAACTTTCAGTTATACTTAAGTAGTGAAATTATTAAGCAAAAATTACTATTAAAAGTTTTTTCTGTTTTGTTATAAAGGCTACTCCGTTCCACACCTGTTCCCATACCTCTTACAGAGTTAAACCAAATTCTTTTTATACATTTTTTTGCGGAACATCTTTTGAAAGTGCAACATCCGTTGGATTTGGGTCAGGCGACAGTCGGCCACTGGCTCAATGGGTCCCGAATCCCAGATATAATATATCGATACTAGTTTCATTACTAGGAAGTGCAATGAAGAAGTGAAAAGTACATCGAGTGACGATGATGTTGGTATTGGTGGTCAAAAATGTTTAGAAGGGAAATCAGTCCCTTGATTACGATACTCTGTTGTTAACAATTCTCGATTGAAACCGCAGTTACATTACTGCTTTAAGTAAGATAGTTGTCACATTGGTTCTTACTAAAGCAGCGATGTAACTGCAATTTCTGTCAGAGTTGATTGCAACTAAGTTACAAAATCGGGAGCCGGTCGGCCATGTTAACTTAGTTAAGTATGTATTTTGTATAAAATGTGTTGCAGATTTAGTGGAAAATAAAAAATACTATTGTAGTTGTATGAAAGAGTTTCTGAAGGATTTCTAAATATTTTTTACGCTAACTTTTAAGCTATGGTAGGGGCAACAATCATAACATAATATGAGTTTGAGGAAGGTATGAAATTCAACATGTTGTGCAGTTATAAGCAAAGACACAGGCGTAAAGAAATCTACATGCACGAACTTTTTACATTTTACAATTAAAGATTTGGAAAAAAAAAAATTTTTATTTTTAACAAGTATAATTAAAAAAAAACAACTCAAATAAAACATAGACAACCCAAAGTAAAAACAGACAACTCAAATAGGTTCAGTAATTGATAAGATATACTTACCGCGACACCGTTTATACATATTCATGGCGGTTTTTACGCGTAACGGTGACATAAAAATGGTATTGTTCAATAAAAAATTGCCGTTTCTTGAGCAACAATTGCTTAGAAACAAAAGAGTGGTTATTTTTAGAACGTTCTTCACTTGCTACCGTGTGTCGTCGGCAGAATGCTTTTGTTGCCTTTGTCTATTAATGTTACTGTTTTGAATAAAAAAGTTACGCTTTTCGCAACCCGCTCGCCTATTGTTATTTACCTTGGCTAGTAGGTACCTAGTTGAGAATTTTCAATAGAATTCCAAGTTTTCTGTAAGTATTTATTTATTCCTTTATCGGTAACTTTAGAAACAGTTTAATCCTGTCGTAAAACTGTATTTCTGGATACTTAACAACGTAAGGCTACTAGTTTCAGTAAGTTCTATTAGTTTTTACTATCATAACGGTTTATTTGGTTGAAAATAAAACTTCGGACGAATAAGTATAGGTACGGTCAGCAACAAAAGTCGCTTAACACTTTAGTACTTTGTCATAGCAACTTTTTTGGCAGAATGTCTCACAGTCAAATAAGTTGCTATGACAAAGTACTAAAGTGTTAAGCTACTTTAATTGCTGACTGTATCTACAGGGTAAAATCGAAGTCATTGACATGAAGGTGGGTAACGATTTTTGCATTCTACTACCTACTTATATAAAAAAAAAAAAACCCGCCTGCATAAAAAGACAAGTCGACTGAAAAGATGGAAACAAGATTAAATAAATATTAAAGGCATAAAGAAAGTGACATTATGAATGATTGAATTATATGCCTCCGACTGCATGTTATTATGACATGTTGCCTTTAATATTTATTTAATCTTGTTTCCATCTTTTCAGTCGACTTGTCTTTTTATGCAGGCGGGTTTGTTATTTTTTTTTAATTTATTTTTTTATTTATCTCTTTTTAGTTATTATATATTACGGTCATGATATACCTTTTTGAAATCCTTATAATAAGCCCTTTAATTTGACACCCATATTGCAGTATTCTAAAAAAAAAAATTTTTTTCACTACGTATAATAGCACCGTACAGCCGCCATGTTGGTTTTTTATAACGCCACCTTCTTAAGAACACTTGGGCTGAAAAGACAAATCTAACGATATGTTAATCATAGAAATCCGTTCAGCCGTTTGAAAGATATGAGGTAATAAAGAATATTACATACAAACATACATACATACATACAAACATACTTACAAGATACGCGCGAAAAACATAACCCGCAGTCGGGTAAAAATCGGTTATTAAAAACTTATTCAAAAAATGTTTTTTGTCCTAAAGTTATTAATTTAATATCGCGGTTATTAGTAAGTATAATTAAAAGATTGCCTATGATTTTACCCAGTAGCAACTATCATAGCCCTGTAGTATCGTACCTATGCATGGGTTTGTTTCTAATCAGTGTAACTAATAGGTATGTAATTACTATAAATCAGGTTTTTCAAAAAGTAATCGGCGGCTTCCGCATTGCTCTAAGTCTTTTTATTTCACCGTATGATGAGTAGTTTTGATACTAAAGTAGGATATTGGATGTTACCTGGAATTGGAATTAATTGACATTTGTTAAATTACCTATATAGTAAAGTACTTACTACGAAATCTACGAATAAGGTAAGATTTAATAAAAAATACAAATAGAATGAGATAAAATTTTGTATTTCGCTATTTATGGTATCCAGCACACTCATTGAACTTAAGTTTAGTGACAATTTTTTCGACATTAAAATACAGTTGACATGAGATTTAACTTCCTTCTTTTGTAATAACAATAAAATAAACCACAGATCAGTACCTACAAGTGTGATTTTAATTAATATATTTAAAAAAAGTTACATTTTAAGGTATTGTTATTGTTATACTTTTATCAGTTAAAGTTGATAGTATTAAAATAATGAGCCATGTAATACACGTTGAGGAAAAACAGATAAAAATCCCTAATTACCAAATACAATAAAAATCAAAACACAATTTTGTGCAAATTAAATTAATCAAAACCACACTCCCGATAACAAAATAGAAAAAAATAATACATGCAAGCAAAATTTTATCCAAATCCAGTTCCACAAATCAATACACACTACGTACCTACATAATAAGGATAAATAAATAATATAAATCTTTGCGATTATTATAAATACACTCTGATTCGCCTAAATATACTCGTACCTACGTTACAATAAGATACGCGCTAGTTTCAAGGATCTACAAAACCTTATTTCCGTTAAGAATTAATAGGTAACTTCACCGTGTTTCAAAAGCAAGCTAAGTAATCGAAGAATTCTATCACTTAGCCAAAATTATTCATAAAGTGATTTAACTTTAACCCGATATTCTAGAAGCTTCAGCAATGAAGGTACAAAGAAGGAACAACTTTGCATCCACTTTTGTACTTATTCAAGAGATACAGTCTTGTTTACATATTGGTCACTCGTCACTAATACCTATTGTTTAAACTAATTAATTACATTCTATGACAGGGCTAACGTAAATAATTACAACACTATTATTATCTATCTATCAACCTATTTACAATACTTATATCAAGTCGTATTTCTTACTACTTATTTAACACAGAATTCACAAGATCGAACACGACTCTCTTTGGCCTACGAACGTTTAGAACTGACTTTATTCTCCTACTTCTATTTTTAAATAAGTGTCTATGTGGTATTTCACATCTATAAAACCTAAGCAAGCGTTGACTAGGGCGGTTACAAATAGTTTTAAATCAACTAGGCGTGTTGGGCGCGCCCGAGGTGGATGAAGAACGCGACGCGGTCGGCACTGCGCTCCCCACATTTGTTGCACATGAAAGGATCGTTGTAACCATGGAAACCCATGTGGATGGTGTGCATCGTCAGGTCGCCGAAGGTTATGTCGCAGTACTGACAGCTGTAGGTGTTAGAGGCAATCGTCGAAGGAGTCTCCTCTTCAGATTCAGACTCGGACGCCCGCGGGTCTTGTTTCTCGTCTTCATGCTGCAGCCGTAACGCCGCCGGCTGAAGTTTGAATGCAGGACCTTTTCTTCTGTTTTTGAGGCTGGTCGTTGGTGTTGCTGGCGCCGAACGCTCAGAATTCGGAGTGGGCGAACCAGCTTCACTAGTCTTTGTATTCGTGAGGTCGAGGGCATCATTAGTCGCTGCAGGTGACACGCTTCGAGCGGGTGGCGTGCGTGGTAGACTTACAGGCGATTTTGGAGAAGCTACACTTGTATCCATCCGTTCTCCATAAGCCAGCCGTTGTTGCAGTAAGGAAGGAGGGGGTGACGAGTTATGAGACTTCTCGACTGAGTCTGAGCGTTTTGGAGGCGATTTGGGTTCGTAATTGTTGTTCGGTGGGAAGAGGAATGAGTGAGGTAATAGGGGCGGCAAGTATGGTAGGTTTGGCAAGTTGACGGGGAAATGGCTGCCAAATAGTGGATGCGTAGGTGGGGCTTGAGGGAGGTTGTTGTTATTCATTGCCTGCTGTTCAAACAATTTCGAGATTGGTTTCTGTTTGGGGCCACGTCGTGTTCCATACACGTCGATTATGGGCAGCGGGTTAGGTGTACCGTCCATGTTTAATACCATAGCGGGGTTGTGCTGGTATTTTCGTAGGTGCAGTTTTAAGGAGTGGCAGTACTTCGTCGCGTAGTTGCAGTCAGCGCAACGATACTGGTATATGTTAGAGTGTGACTTCAAATGTGAATTGAGCATCGATTTGTTAACACATGAGTATGAGCACTGACTACACTGAAAAGGCTTGGAACCCATGTGATTCCTCATGTGGTACTCTAGGTGATGTTTGTATTCAGTGACGAAGGGACACTTACGGCAACAAAGCATCTTCTCGGGCTTGATGTGTTCTTTGCTGTGTTCCCAGAAGCTGAGTTTAGTGACAGCGACGAATTCGCACTGTTTGCATTTGAAAGTTTTGACTTTTCCGTGTGAGTTGACGGCAGGGACGCGCAGGCCGGGTTCCTCATCAAAGTCGTCTTCAAGACCGGAGCCGTCACGGCCGTCGTCCCCATCATGTTTACCTTGGGCGTCAAACCCGGAGTCTTGGAAGCGGTCGAAGGATCTTCTGTCATGATCCTTGTCCGGGGATGTGGGAGTTCTTGGAGACTTAGGTGGCGTGGCGTCGGCACGTGCCAGCGGAGTGGACACGTGCGCAGGCGGCGCTAGATTGCGTGGTGAATAAGATTCGTAACCTGGGGAGGGTTCTCGGCCATCGCTAGTACGCGGCTCGAAACCAGGTGGTGTGAGCAGACTGTAAGGCATGTTGCGGTATACGTCTAAATGCATACCCAAGTTGGCTTTCGCTTTGAGTGACATAGTGTCGTAGAAAGGTGAAGGCTCGCCTGAACTGCCAACGCTCCTAGGCGAGTGTCCATTGGAATCCTTGCTGGATGACGACGGGGAAGCGCTGTGGAAGCCTTCCGAGTAGAACCCGCTGTGCTGCTCCTTTGCGAAGCTGGTATCGTCCATCGGTTCCGATTTCTACGAAAAATATATGTGTGAGCTTCTCGTATTTTCTTATAAATTTAATAGGGCGTCCGCTACGTTAAGCGGGATCCCGGCGTGGGAATATAGATAGCTGGTTTTCTGACGATGCTTGCAGTGCATCTATGTCAACCCGCGCGCGTGTACCGCTTAACGAAGTGTACGCCCTTAAGGTTGTTGTGGAGATACTTACCACAGTTGGTGGTTGAAGTAGCGGGCCCCAGGGCTGAGGATGGGCGGAGTGAGGCGCGGGCGTCATGCCGGCGGGTGACGCGCAACTTAACATTTCTGAGAAAAGGAACGCAACTTCAGTTTGTTTATTCGACGCATTCCAAACGACATTGCGTCATATCAAAAGAATCAAAGTGACATGATTTGAAAATTAGCTGACGTCGCAAATAACTAAACAATGTAAAAAAATGCGAAACGCAGCAGTCACGTACGCGGCCCTGATGTTTTATAATAACGAAATGTAATTAGGTATATTAGCAGTCATCAGGTAAATTTGATTCCACGATTACGATAATAAGGTATGTCAAATATTTTTTAACACAATAATAGGACAGTCAGAAAAGTTACACATGGTTTAGTTTAACTGTTTCTTTATTTTAGGAATTACTTTAATTACTTAGATATAAATAAGTCTAAAAGAGAATTTGAGAAACTAAAAGAAATATTAATAAAAAAACAGATAGGTCTACCTAATTTAAGTTTAAATAGGTTCATAGTTCGTCTTTGTAAAAAATCATTAACTATACATTAACTATTAACATTAACTATATTATTTATTTCATATACAACATAGAGACGACAATGCGGCAGTAAATTAATTGTTGTAGGTACTTATACTTAGCTAATAACGTCCCCAGTCTGCATAAAAAAACCAGTATGTTTAGTCACAGGAAATATTTTCAGTTACTGTTTTCAGTACAAATTAATTTCTGTGCAATTTAATTTTTTCGTTTTTTTATTCGTTCCTAGAAGTCATTTCAGAATTCCAAAATACAATATAATAAATACTTACAAATACAAATAATAATACTGTCACCAATGTTTTAATTTATTGACGAGTTGTCGTCTCCACCTTGTTTAAGTAATTTAGTTTAGTATGTAATTTTATTTCTCTTAATTAAAGTAGTCTCTGGGATATAAAGAAAAACATATCCAAGAAAGACATCCGATTAGAAATACTACAAAAAATATTATGGAAAAAACACAAACAAATAATTAAGTTAACTCACCTCACAGTTAAAAGCAGAGCAAATTAAACTTCCAAAACACAAGACATAAATGTTTTCATCCAAACTAAAACTTCACTTCGTTATCACTTCAGAGTACTTAATTATGAAACACGTAAAACCTCAAATGTTTTTTGGACAACCCTTCAGAGCGCGCGCCGAGTACGGTGTGACCGTATCGGCTCCTCACAATGAACTGAAAAAAAAATCTGTCAATTTTTATGCCCCAAACATCGATAAATGTATTCCACATTGGAAGGCGACGAGTTTTCTAGTGCGAAAGAGAGAGCGCGAAAGACCGATACGTCCATCCCTCTCTCACCCCCACAGCCTATTTTCACCCGCACCAATACGACACGAGCTACCGCGGGGTGGGGACCCAGTTATTAAGTTATTGTTTATGCGATATTAATAATAAAAAAATTGGGTAGTTGTTATTGTAATAAACTATAGGCGTTATGCTATACGTTATTATGAGACAATAAAATACTGTTATGCAGGGAAATGAGATCGTACGCCGCCCTTTATGTCGATAGCCTAATGCGATATTTATGTTTGTTTGCGTATAAATTAAGCGGCTTATTATGATTAGCTAAGCGTCTGTATTAAAGAGTTTTACAGTTATCGTACCTGTTCTTGAAATTCATTACCAACGAGATGACTGTAAGAACATAAGTTATCCCATTAAGCATGTGTAGTACAGTACATATTTTTATGTATAATAATTGTTTCGTTTGGTAGTGTGTAAAAATAATCCCCTCTGCGCAATGCGATGAAAACGCATAAAAAAGAAAAAGCGATCATAGATAAAAAGTGGAGTTGAAAGGGAGGCGCTATAGAGGGGCGTCGAGCTTTTTATGTCGGCGATCGACCAATAGCAGCGGCGATATTAAAAAAGGAATGCTCTTTTTATTTTTTTCGCGGTTCGTTTCAACCAATAGAAGTTATTTATAATGAAATAATTTATCAACGATTCTCCACTGCGTGCGATAATCTTTTTGAATATGTTTGGTTGTCAGAATAGACTGATTAAATCGACCATCATCGTGATGACTCCTGTCACAGGTCATTTACGCAATAACTTACCTACGTAACTTGTCATCATCATATTTAAAAGATTTTTTTAAATAAATTTGTTAGTGTCTATTTTCAGTATAGTCAGGTGGGGTAAGTGAAACACCGGGGTAAGTGAAACACCCAACCATATCTAAGAAACTATCGTAGTTTATTCTCATAGCGATGTGTCGATAAAGCAGGAATGACGAATTACTGCCCTCAATACAACACAGATATCGCTGCGATCATTAAACTAGCTAGTAAACCAAAAAGAAAATTAAGTTATGTTATAAAATGAAAATTACGTTTTTTTGATAAATCTTTGAAACTGGACCCTATTTTATTAGAATTTGATACATTTTGGATGTTAACGGTTTAAAATGATCCTTTTGTCCTGTTTTTAATTAAATTGACTCAATATTTAAAGCTATTTTGGCCACTGTTTCACTTCCCCCTTGTCAGGGGTAAGTGAAACACTTCTTAGCCTTTATACTTACATTTTTTTTCTAGTTAGGTTAGGTAAAACTTATTTAACCTAACTAGAAAAAAATTACAGACTCAGTAACTACTAAGTAAGACCGTATAGGTGTTAATATTTGGGTAAAAAATTAAAAGGGCTAAGCCACATTACTATGTGATTATTTTGACTAAGGTGTAGAGTTTGTGACGTTAGGGCCTGTAGTTGTAGAGTTAGAAACATATGGCTCTTTATGAGGTCTGATAACTATTTGACAGTGCGAGCCATATGGTCTCGTCTTGGCAACATTTTACCTATCCACCCTATGAATATAAATGTTTTTTAATGTTTTCTGGGATCTAAGTTATCTCAAATACACTATAATGTTGTTCAAACTCAGTAGAACTAGAAAAATAAGTAATCCATGTCTTTGCTACAATATCACAAAATGATTCTACAAAAGTTTTTATATTAGATACTTATCTAGATACCACAATGAGCGTATAATTAATTATGGTACTTTTAATGCAATCGTTTTCAGGTTTTTAAAGACAACAACAACTTTTCAATTTTTATTAGTTTTACCTTCGTTCAAATGTTTTTCTAATGTTTTAACCAACTTCAAAAAAGGACGAGGTTCTCTATTCGTCTGTGTGTTGTTTTTTATACGTATTTAAAAGCTTTAATGACTAGGTATTACCACAAATCATTAACACTTATATTTACTTAATTACGTTTATTGTAAGACTAAAAAACTAATAAAATGTAATTAAGTGGAATTGTTTGTGACACCGAAATTATTGTTAACGGCATTGCTAATGTATACGTGACAAAATCCATTAAGAGTCTACACTAATTTCTAAGGACATAGGCTGTTGGTTTTAAAATTAAAGCAAAAAATGTAACTTTTTGAGCATATTGTAATTTCTTAGTTTTAGGTAAGTTTGTTGGTTGGTAGGTTTAGCACTGAGGTAAATGTAGGTATAAGTGTACAAAACAAGAATCATCTAAATCTAAATATAAAAAAAAAACAAAAAACCGACTTCAAAAAACCTATCTCTAAAAAGCAAGAAATAATATTCGTAATAATAAAAATACGTCTATTGAAGTCGGGTGGGGCTGGAGTACAAATTCCTTTTTTTTATTCTAAAAGCCCCACCCGACTTCAATAGACGTAGTTTTATTATTACGAATATTATTTCTTGCTTTTTAGAGATAGGTTTTTTGAAGTCGGTTTTTTGTTTTTTTTAAACAATTTTTTATTTTTAGTGTAAGTTGGCCTTGTAGGTAAGGTATATTATTATGTAGAAAAATCGGCTCAGCCAAACGTAAGATAATCGCGGAGAAACATACTTAAATACGGGTCAAACTGAGAACCTCCTTTTTTAAGTCGGTTAAAAAACTACACTTAAGATATCCCTCTTCCAACAAAAAAATTATTATCTTATTCAGTTCATAAACAAAGAAGTAATTCGACCAATCATCGAGGTAATTCACACAAAATCATACTATTTTCGTGCTTTTTTCAAAATTACTTGAAAAATACTGAACCGATTTCCAAATTTTCAAAAATGGGATCAACTTGGGAGTGTACCTAATGTAATAACGTTTGAATCATTTCAATCGGTCCAGCCGTCTTTGAGTAATCGGTGGATATACACAAAAAAAAAATATACAGACGAACATAGAACCTCCTCCTTTTTTGGAAGTCGGTTAAAAAGAAGAAACTGACTGACTAACATATCAACGCACAGCACAAACCGCTGGGTCTAGAGACTCCAAATTTGGCACATATTAGGTTCCTTATGAGGTCTAGGGGTGCACTAAGAAAGGTTTTTTTTAAACTCAACTCCTAAGGGGTGAAACGGGGGTTCAAAGTTTGTATGAAAGTCCCTCAGTTTTGAAGCTATAGCTAGGATCGTCAAATTTTGAGTTTAGGCTGACCATTGAAAATTAATTAAAATTATTAAAAATCGTTAAATTTATAATTTAGGCTTATGGATGGAAATCAAAAAATTGGACCAACTTGGGAACAAACCTGATCTAATAACGTTTGAATTATTTCATTCGGTTCAACCGTCTTCCAGTAATCGGTGAAAAAAAAATAGATACATACAGCCGAACAGTGAGAACCTCCTCCTTTTTAGAAGTCAGTTAAAAAGATTATGACTAGTGTTGTGTGGTAAGGCAAGTAGTGTTGTAACGACACCCGAACGAACAAACGATATTGAACAATTAGAGTGGCGCCAGTTTTAATGTTTTTTTAAATATTATTTGGTGATTAACGTTGGGCTAGGTAATGGAATGGATTGTCGCATAACGCATCACGAATCTTCGCCCGCTATAATATGTTTACGGGTTAAAATTTCACATTTTGTCTTGTAGCTCTAAAAATATTTTTATAAGTACATAAAATGTGTGTTTGGCAACTTACTGTACCAAATACCAAAAAAGAACAATGGACCAAACATACCAATAATTATTAATACAGACGAATTGAACATGTAACATCTGTATAAATAAACGTTTTTATAATTTTTAAACGAAGTACAAATTTAGTGTCACCTTATTGTATTTTCCTGACATGTATTGTTTGCGAAAATAATTCACGTGCACCCCACATGAAAATTGTGAAATATTTACTTTTAAAAGTGTATAAGTAATTAATGAATTCTAAAAATTTTCTACGAATTATTTTCAAGGTGTGGAAAATTAAAGGTGTCCAAATCTTTAAATAAACAATAAGTGGTAATAATTATGTTAGGTATTAGATAATTCTTAAACTACTTACGAGTACCTATCAACTTTATTGATACTATTGCCATTGACACTTTTGTTGCCGTAAGTCTACAGTTGCTAATACGAATTCGACATAAAGGAAACATATTCGGAGATATCGGGAATAAGTTTAGTGACATTGTTTTTGACACTACTACATAAATATATACCATAAGTACCATAACATAACATAAGCACACAATAGTCATTATTTTTTCACAATAGTACCTACCTAATTATTTTTTGTTGCGACATTTTTTTCCGCGAAAACCAATAGTTTTAGTAATTTTTCTCTTACAAATCCCCGACGTTTTTAAGGTTTCGTAGCCTAATGGCAAAAAACGAAAACCTTATAAATTCGTCATGTAGTAGTAGTAGTCGATGTAGTAGTAATTTAATATAAACACTGTTCCATTGTTAAATTAAACCAGCCTGCCTAGCATGACCGATTTATATCGCGTGATGTAGCGTTTTATCACGTTCAACTGTCAAAAAGACAAAAGAATTTGACAGTTGAGTGTCGATAAAATGCTATATCACGCGATATAAATCGGTCATGCTAGGCAGGCTGAAGTAGTATAGTGCCTAATCAAAGATTCTTAAACAGTTTAGACCTAATACCCAACTAATTTATATTTAGACCTTAATTTGTTGATAAGAGGATGAATCCCAGTGCTTGGTAAAACCTAAATAGGTTTATATAGCACTGTTAAATGTAAGAAAACATTGTTGTAATTTGTGTCTTAATAATAATAAATAATAATAATAATAATGTCTGCATGTCTGTCTGTCCGTCCGTATGTCACAGCAACTTTATTCCGAAACTATATTGAGATTACACAGTTGAAACTTGGTAGATAGATGTTTTCTGTAAACCGCTTTACGATTATACATGGAACTGAACAATTATTTTATCAAACCTATACGTGCGGAGTGTCTATAGATAGGTATTTAAATATTACATTGAGGTTACTAAAACTATTTTTTCTCAAAAACAACCGTTTGAAAAATATTTTTTTTAACAGACAACAGAAATAACTTTCTTAATATACTTACAAACACTATGAATTACGAAAAATAATAGTGGTATTAAATATGGTATGGTATAAGGTAACTATGGAACACTACTGCGCATTCCCCGACATGCACTTGGCCGGTTTTTTAATTAACTCGATTAGCATATAACTTAACGAAAACGAATATGTTTTTGAAGATAAAGATATATAGTATGCATAATATTATATTCGATGACGTAGGTAACGAACATTAAGTAAAAGATTTTCAAGGGCTCTGTTGACATATTGTTTAGTGCAGAGTTAGACAAGGCTGAGGGTCGGATGTCAAGTGTGAAGTCGGTTGTTTGGATTTTTTTCTCGTCTTTTGGAAAATAAGTTGTTAAAATGACGAGTTGATTGATTTTGAAGAGAAACTTAAGCAATAGTTACGTAATTTTTTCAACAAATATTATGAATGAGTCGTAGAAAGGTTTTGAAAAAGGGAATCAATTTTTAAATTTGTGACTTTAGCATTCACAATGATATTGACAACCTATATTGAAACAATACTAAAAAAAGTGATAGCTCAGCTAGCTCAGCGATAGCTCAGTTTGGTAAGAGCATTGGACCGGACTTCCAAAGGTAGCGGGTTTGATTTCCGCCTGAGACAATTCTGGGAATCAATTTATTATTTATTTTATTTATAGATAAATTCGAAATTATATTCCGGGCCAAAAATTTTACAGTGTGTCGCTATAAAAAAAGGAAACCTTCGCCACATCGTCAAAGATTTAACTAATTTTCTAATCCAAAAATACACGCATTAATTCATAAAAAATCTTCATTTAGACTTTTCACCGATGAAAATCGTTTGTGGAAAGTTTTTTTATTAGAAAGCTTTTGATTTATTTGTTACTTAGCGCATTACATAAATCAGCTTAGTCAACAGCAAAAAAACATTTATATTCAGCCTTTTCCAAACAAAATGGAGTAGGAGAAAATGCCGTTTTCCACGTTCGCCGCATGTATTTGGTAGAAATATGCGCAGGGCGAGGACCCTTATCGCATCCAGTAAAAAGTAATGCGGCCAGCGTTTACGGCAGTTTCGAGACACGCTCTTTATTACGCGGGGTGGGTCACCCTCACCCCCGCACAGAGGTCTGCGAGGACATGCGTGGACTTAGATCGGACAAAAAAGTATACCTATTCGTAGAATAAATGTAGGTACAATTAGCAAAATGTGCACCTCTTGCAAAATTAACAATACGCCGAATGTAAAATTTACGCAAAATGTACCTACATACATGAAATCTACAAAACGCAAAATGTACAATTATGTTACACGAAATGTTCAATACGAAAAATTTGCGATAGCTTTGCGTACCTACGTTACGTACCTATCTAATCTAGTTTATGGGTTCTTGTTATGAAGCTTAGATAATGTTATAATTTAATATAACACCGATGTTTGTAAGGTACACAAGAATGCAATAAGAAAAAATGTAAAAAAAACAACAAAAACTGCTTCAAAATTAAATAGCTCTAATAAGCAAGAAATAATTGACTTTTTAGACGTTTTTATTAAAATTCATATGCGTATCCAATGATTTGAATATTTTTATGCATTTTGGAGACATTTAATTTTGAAGCTGTTTTTATTTTTAGGTTTTTGAAGGAGGTTTTTTTTGTTTAAAGTTTTTTCAACTTTTCTGTAGTAGTAATATGTTAGCGGGTAAATATTTTTTAACTTTATTTAATGGTACAATGCCCATTATAACTCAATTTCCAGGAGTTCCGTTGTGCTTTCGTAGTCCAAGTCTAGTCCAATCGCAGATCATAGCTCGGTTTGTTTTGGATTGTCATAATTAAACCTACTAATATCCCAATCACTATAGGTACATATCCTATTTGACTTTGAGGCGTTCCCTTGGTATCTTCGAAGTACAAGGTCCAATCTCAATGAAATTAAAGGTATCCCTTTTCCAACATAAAAATTATCATCTAATTCGGTTAGTACGATTATAACCGAAAAAAAACAAAATGGTAAGGGTCGCTAATGAGCTCAGTGGTGAATCTTTTTTTCAAATAATAGTGAGAGTACAGTTTTACACGAGAAAAATATATTAAATTCTTCGTCCGCTCTCCCGTACCACTGTGCCTCCCTAGCTTCCCCTCGCATAAAAAATTATTGTACCTTCAAATCTATCCCAAGCAAGGGCCGCTCCCTCCAGCCGGCCTCCCGCCCTCCCCTATATGAATGACTTGAACTTATACGAGAATCAAATGGCTGCTAAGATTAGGATAGGATCTTTAGGTACCTACATAAAATGCTTTTTTTATGATTATTTTAGTTTCATTTGTTTAAAAAATTTATTTTTCAGTAGTTTACTAAAAATTGGCAATTTTTATATTAGTTTTACGCTCTATTAAAAGTTAAAAATAAGCAAAAAGTTTCACATGTCGCTAGATTGTGCCAATAACAATCATTGAATGGAAATGTATGGAATTGAAATGATTACGACACGTAGTACTAAGTTAATTTTATAATCAGCATTAAAATTAACAGAAAGTTCTCAACTTGAGTAGCAGTTTGGATGAATTATCGTTGAAAAGTGTAATTTTGACAACAAATGTAAAAATTTTTTTTGGTCTCTATATATTATTATGTTTGCTCGCAGTTCACACAATATTCAGTAGTAACTTTTTTAAATAGGATGAAGCTTTAAGAACTTTCTGCAAGGGCTTTTAGGTATAAATTCATTAACCCTGTATTCGTTTCTTATAACCGACGTACTCATGGTTCGACAAATAGTTGAAAATGATTAATACTTAAGGCGGTTGTATGACCGAAAGTGGCGCCCTCAGAGGTTTTTATTTAATAAGTTATTTATAGAAAAAGATTTTAATATGATCGTGGAGATTTTAAGGCTTATGGTCTAGTATTTTTAGAAGGGATCACTACATGCCCACGTAGTCATTCGTAGAAGTAGATAGCAAATGTGTCAAAAACGGCCACTTTTAGCAGTTTTGCTATCTACTTCTAGCAGTGACTACGAGGGAATGTAACGATACCGTCTAAAAATACTAGACTGTGGGCCCTAAAATCTCCACTATAAACATTTTTAATATTGTGTATTAGAATTATAATATTAAATATAACTCACCGCGGCGCCACCTTAAATAACTTTTGTATAAAATGATTTAACATGTTTGATTGTAAATTGTTACACCGACAACTGAGTACATTATACTATAATATAATACACATTGTGGTTTGTATTACATGTGCGTATATTTGTTTATACGTATCTTTATATTATATGTACGTATATTATACGTATGGAATGCCATCATACGTGACGTTGGCAAGTAATCACGTGCTTATTTAATAAAATATTATTTTTACCATCGCCACTCGAAAAGTGCGTTTAATTCAACGATAAGAGTAGGTATAATGCGGATTATAATGTACAAAAAAAGAAAACGAGCTGAAAGCTTAGAATAATAATGTTTGCGAAATAGGCAAAGGGCAAATACAATATTTTGTAAAACTGATTGATTTAAATTTTAAATTTTTGTTTAAGTGTTTAATTTTCTGGTAACAATACTATTATATTACTTACCAACGACATAAAGTATTACTGTTAACTTAAGGGAATCCTATTATTGGCTATATTAACTAACATGTACCTAACGGTAAGTAATTTTATTAATACGCTGTTGGTTTTCTTAATAAAGTAAAATAAAATAAAAAATAATAACACCTAGAACGATAGTTCGCTACAAAGGCAACTAAAACAGCCAAAATGGCCCCGTTTTCAGATTTTTATTCTCCATTATTACCTAATCATACCGAATAAGTACAAAACAGTTTCAATTTTCCTACATTTATTAGATTAGTTACTATATATTATTGGATTTTAGTTACGATTAGGTAACGTATGAAGGATATAAATCTGAAAACTAAGCCATTCTGGCTTAGTATTAGTTGCCTCACCTTGCATACGAGGACACGGCTTCTAGGTGTTATTATTCTAAGGCTGAAAGTAGCTAGTGGCTGCTATGGAGCTATTCCATAGAGCCATAGTTGCACAATTGAATAAAAAAATATCCCGCCAAATTAATAAGGTCCTTTTTAGTGTCTTATCTTTGGGTTCATTTCTATATATTAGAGGGAAATTAGATGTTCAGTATTGCATCAGTCCATTCCATCAGTCTGGATTACCTACACAACTCGTGAAAAAGAAATTTTATCTCGGTCCTTTGTATCCCTCAAACTAAATTCCCTCTTTTTTCACTTGTTGTATAATTTACTATTTTACTTTTTTATTTGATACGAATCAATATGTGCCTAATTTTGGCTATAATATACAGTAAGTGAGATAAGAAATATAGTATAGGTATCAATTTCGCACAAACACGTTTCAGAATAAATTATGATTGTTGATACAATCATACTTTATTCAACTAGAATATTTCAGTGTGATCACTGAACTATTCTAGTTGGATTCACCTTGTTGAAGAGCAAAAGATTGTTGTTATCGTTTAGCACTCGGTCATAAATTATGGAAAAAACTTAAGTAAGTACATTTTATTGGAAGAAGGCATCATGATTATGTTTTAAAAAAAAATAGTATTTATACTTAGCACTTTATAGGTACCTAGGTACCCTAAAAAAGCATCACCCTAACGACATGTCCATTTATAGCTTGGTATTTAAAATTATTTATGTCTATAAAATCACTTGCTCAAATATGTACTGCTGAAAATGTGTTCGTATGTATGACGTTTAATATCGATTGTTTTTTAGGGTTCCGTACCTCAAAAGGAAAAAACGGAACCCTTATAGGATCACTTTGTGGTCTCTCTGTCTGTCTGTCCCTTTATCTCAAGACCCTTTATCTCAAGAACGCGAAAAGGTATCGAGTTGAAATTAAAACCATTACACTTAAGTTTGTCTACGGCCCCTTGAAGCTGTGAAAAAATTTAACTTCTACGTTTACGTAAAAAATGATACGGCCGTTTATGCTACTAAAAACTCATATTTCGACACTCAACAGAGAAAAATCTGAAACTATTCATTTGTAATTAAATCATAAAAAATAGTCTTTATTTAATTACTAACAAATTAGTACTGAACCGTTGGTGGGCGAGTCCGACTCGCACTCGTCTGGTTTTTTGACCTTCGAGAATATTCATTTGTGAGGATGTAAGTACTACTTCGTAACGTAGGTAATATTAATAAACGGGTTATTCTTACTAACTAAACTGTGATATGATAGGTCCACATAGAAAAATGAGGTGCATGAAATGGCATGGCATGCATGCTCGAATGCATGAATTATCATTAGATTGTGAAGAAACAAATACTTTACTTTGGAGCTCGGTGGCGCAGTGGTTTAGCGCCTGGTCCAGCGATTGCGGAAGTTAAGCAACGTTCGCAAGGGTCGGTCATGGGATGGGTGACCAAAAATTGATTATCTCGAGCTCCTCCGTGCTTCGGAAGGCACGTTAAGCCGCTGGGACAAATAATTTAACGTGTGGCAGTCTTCGTAATTGATAATTTTTTGAGACCTTAAATTTCCTTTGAAAGAAGTTTAGTAGGTATATGAAATAATTATCAAAAGTTGTGTACAAGGTTATTTGTAAAACACCGACAACGACCAACAACCAACAAAAAAAATGATTTTCATACAAAACACGCTCAGCTGTTCGGACATTTGTATGTAAAGTTGATCTTTTTGTATGTTTTTGGAAATTCGTAGGACAAACGTTGTTGTTTATGATGTTAGTAATCTACTCCTGCGAGATTGTTAGTGTTTTACAAATAACCTTGTATATAAGTTGATAATTATGTATGAGTAGGTGTTCATCGCACTGTTCGATAAATAAGACGATCTTTTTTCTCTTTAGTAAAATTACGTTATATTTACCTAAGTATATATTTTTTTATTTTATTTTATAATTAATAGTATTTAATTGACGTCACTGTTTAAATATAACTAATAAAACGAAATACAAAATGTCTAGACGGATACATTGTAGTATTTGCTTAAACAAACACATATATCTTCACAAAATGTGTATTCAACTGAAAAAGTTTGTTTACATACCTAAATGACGTTTTGGTAAGTTACAAATATATATTTTTTAAAACATACTTAATTGTGTTTTGGCACAAATAATTTTTATTATTGAAATATTTGCGGAATCCGAATGGATACCTATACGTTATTATGATTATGTAGATAAATATTAAATATTGTTTTGTTCACTATTATTTTACGGTATCTTTAACCTTAAAATGCGAACGAATTCATAATGAATCGATGACTATTTGCCTAACTACATAATGAGGATCAACGAGGTTTTTAGTTAAATATGTAGAGTTACAGTCACATCAAAAACAATTATTTCAGTGAAAGAATTATTGAAATTGGACCAAAAATGACGAAGATAGAGCGATTTTCGTGTCGCATTCTCAAAAACGCTCCCTCGCTGTTGACGTCATCAGCCACGTTCGCCGCTCAGCGACGCGGCGGATGTTTGTTCGGGCGATCGTGGCACGTGAAGTCATCGCTTGCCGGCCGCGTTTTTTAAACTCACTTTTTAAAACTTCAATAATTTTGTCATTACTAAACAGAGATTTACTCAGTTGTTGATATTGTATTTGATGTGATATACAGAATTGATATATTCAATTGTCGTGTTGATCCTCATTGCAAAGCTCGAACTGGAAAGCTAAGTTATTACATTTTGTCACCTATATAGGTTACGTCATTGACTACATAGACACCAGAAACGCCATCACCGATGTGTCAACTGCGATTCAATATTACTAAAGTTGATGGTCACAGGTTACTAAAATCGACCCATGTAAAACAGTACAGCCATTGCAACTTAAGTCTAAATATTAAACTTAAGTTAAAAACCTATAACGTTCAAATTCAACCGTCAAACAACGCCTATCTAGCTAACAACTGCCACGTGTCGATTTTTCGCTCCAAATAGCAAAACCCGGAAGCAAAAAACCGGTAGCAAAAAGCGAGAGTGGCCAATATTGTTTTCGGCTGGAATAAAATTATTTATTGCTCAACCCAGCGGTGGTAACGGGGCGATTGTTTTGCGACGCCTAGCTGCGGGTCTTTTAGGCCGAATTCGCCATTTTGCGACGGTCATTGTTCGGTGAGGCTACCTAACTTTTATTGGTTATATACAGCTTGTTTGCATTCTTCTAGTTGTAAACAATTATGCGTTTGAAATTAGAATTATAAGAAAATTAATACGAATAATCTTCTATTCTAATCTATAATTACTGAATACGAGTAATCTTCTATTCTAATCTATTAAATATCTTTAATCTTCCGTTTATATTAATTTGCAGTCATTATCAGGTCAAAGTCAAAGACAAAGTCAAATAAGCTTTATTCAAATAAACTTAATTATTAAGTATGTACTTTTGAATAGTCTATATTTTCCTACCATCCGTTCCAGACTTTTTTAGCTGACAAGAAGAACGGTCAAGAAACTTATCAGCTGTAACAGGTTTTCTATTCATTCATAAAGTGAAATGAAGTTCAATTGATTATTTATAAATAAGTACAATGTACAATATATTTAAAAATGTAAATAAACGTGTAAATAAAGTTAATGTATAGAATTCGATTCATTTAAAAATATAGGCGCTATAAAAGTGAGCTTTTCGATTAAAATTTTCAACATTTTTTTTATTTGACACATATATTTTTAAATTTGAGATTTTTGCAATGACAATGCTATTTTTATACATATATTTTTTAATTTTCTTTTGCATTTTATAAATATTGAATGCAACATCCTGTATGTGAATTGTGAGCAAACAAACTGACCTTTGAAAGCGAGAGTCGTTTTAGTGTATTTTTTGGCAAAAAGATGCAAACGCCACCATCAGTTGCCTCGCCTCAGCTGTCAGTCCCATAAATCAATTCATTGCCATTCAGGACAAAACAGTGACAATTCGTACTTTTGCTATTTATAGCTGGTTGTACTTTAATAGTTTTAAAGAAATTAGCAACAAATTCACAGATGAAATGCTTTTTCCAGATTATAGCTTTTAGGGAAGAAAATGTTTTATATCGAATGCTCGCAACATTTGGTTGATGAGTTTATTTCGCTGTCACCTTGTTCTTCTTTCTAAATTCGATACTAACATGTGTATCGACCGATGTTTGGGTTTTCTCCTAAAAAAATGAAACGTTCTAAAAACAAAAGACCTATTGGAAAAAATGGCTGTTAGTTGGGCGTGCAAAAAGCGTAGCAGGCACAAGTCGGCGGCACGAGGCGCAGCTGCCGTGCTTCCTCTTCCGAAATTTAAAAAAAAGAATGCCAATCCAAACTTCGAATCCTAAAAGCTGTCACCAAAGAAATCGCATGCTTTACTTTACTCGTTTAAAGAAAACAAAAAAGGTTCCTTCTCAAGCTATATTTGAATTTTCATTATTCAAAATTTAATACGAGCATAACTTTAGAAGGATCTTTTTTAATTAAATAACTTTCAAATAAATGTTCTTTATGTTGTTACTAATTGAAATACTAAAGTTATGTATGCGGTCATTTAGTTTGAAGTGTTGCTACCGAACTTCTAAAAGTACCTACAGATATGATTTAAAAACGGTTTTTTTATATTTTTTACAGACAGTTGCCTGCACAGTAGCATGTCTCGCAATTCCTGGAAGGACTTTGCACAAAACAATAAAGAAAGCGAACGTCAATGCTTTGCAATTCCTTTATTATAGAGATCGAAAGCTTTTCTAAAGACAAGAAATATTACTTGCGCTTTTAAAAATGAAGGTCGTTCTGGGTCTTAAAATTAGGTAGAATGTGAAAAATTTGCACGTAACGTGCGTAAAAAAGTCAACAGAGTGAAAAAAGTCGATTCAGGTGCAAACCTTTTGTAACGGCAGGTTCGTAAAAAACCCCTCAGCAGGTTTTTTGTGATCGCTTTATGACGATAAAACGATTTGCCGCGCGGTGCGCGAAGCGTTAGGGGTGTTTTTTACCTTCCTTGTTATTTTGGGGGTTGGTTTTTGTACAGATACTGATCTCTCTCACGTTTTTTAATCGGTTTTTATCCGCGTATCGTGTTAATGCTACTTGATTATGGGATGTTTACGCGTGTTCAACTTTTTTATGTTTTGATTATACCTTTTTATTTCCGATACGGATCTGTTTTTGATTTCTTTTGAATAGATGTCTATTGAAAATTTATTCAACCTTCTGAATGGTTTGTTCAATTGAAAAATGTGATTTATAATTTATGGTGTCTCGATAAATATTGTAATTGGGGCATTATTAGGGGTCAGCTGCCCTAAGATGGTCGGCGCATTGTTTGTTGCTTGTTGGGGTCAAAATGGTCGAGGGGTCAACGATTTATGACAATTTGTCACAAAACTTTGGAGATAATATTGCTGTTACAATGACAATTGCATTAACGGAATTTACAGATTTTTTTCTAGAAAAACTTTACGAATTTGAAATTAAATTACTTTGGTACTAAGTAGGTACTCAATTTTAATGTTATTTAAAAAAATGATTTGTTATATATTTAGGATATCATTGAATAATGCTATGAAGAATTGTTTTTAATTTAAGAAAAGATAGACTTTATTGCCTGAAATCTGAAATGTGCAACACTTTGATATTTTTATTTTAAGTTGGTCATAATCGTAGGAAGTTAGGAAGTTACTTCAAAGATACGGACGTCTTTCGTTCAACAGATTGAGTGTGCTCCTAATGATGGTTGCTCACGACCGTTAACCTCTGCTCCCAAGACGTGTGCGACCTTCGACCGTTATGCAATTTATTTTCTCCACACAATCCACGCTATTGACCCGTAAGCCAAACATCTTCCCAAGTATCCCAACCCTAACCATTCTAAATTCAAAATTCAGTCTCCAACATAAATCAAAGTTCGGACCGTTCGGAAATGTGCCGATATCCAAGCAACGGCCCATACACAATGGCCACGATATACGGTTACATTTTATTTTTCCAAAAATGTAACAATGTACAATTGTTATCAAGGAAAAAGGGTAGATTTTAGTAATCTTCTTAATGGCGTGTGTGAAAAGATTATAAATTAAGTTTCTGCAACAAATAAAAGTGACCCCTGGCTATTGTCCGGGTGTCAATATGTGTGACCGTGGTATTGTGTGTGACCCCAGCAGGCTTAGCGGCAATTTGCGATCGCTTCGGTTCACAGCCGTGATCGCTCGGCCAATGCAAGGATTTCGAACGATTTACAATTCGATGTCATTACAATAATGGACTCTTACAAAAATATTTTTTTTCAGCACCAGATGGCTTTTCTAAGGAATCTAACTAACGGTTGACAATTATGATATCCTAATCGTTTAAAGGCCCTATAACTGGCGCACTCATTTTAATTATTGCTCGCTAAGTACCTTATGTATCGAAAATTTGCACAGATTGAAGCTAAGGTTCTATAGTTTATTTACAAACAATAACCTCAATAAAATAAAGTTCGTTGTAGTATTAGTAGGCAAAAGAGCAAAAAGTGGTCGCTTTAGGCACTTTTGCCTACTACAATCAAATTAACCAAACTGCCTGTCTTTTTACCGACTTCAAAAGGAGGGAGGTACTCAATTCGACCCGTTTTTTTTATGTATACCGATTACTCGAAGACGGCTGAACCGATTGAAATGATTCAAACGTATTACATTAGGTAAACTCCCAAGTTGGTCCCATTTTTTAAAATTTTGAAATTTAGTACTTTTCAAGTAATTTTGAAAAAAAGCACGATATGTTTTTTTTGTGTGAACTACCTCGATGATCAGTCGTATAACTTCTTTGTTTATGATCTGAATAAGATATTTATTTTTTTGTTGGAAAAGGGATATCTTAAGTGTAGTTCTTTAACCAACTTAAAAAAGAAGGTTCTCAGTTTGACCCGCATGTATGTATGTTTTTCCGCGATTAACTCACGTTTGGCTGAGCCGATTTTTCTACCTAAATAATATTTACTAAAATATTTTTAATAAATAAAGTAAATTGACGTTTCCATCTCTGCTCAACTCTAAAAACCACACCTCCTGAGCTGTCACAAAATTGAGATCGGCAATAAAACGCACTCAACGCTCACAGGAATGGTTGGCATTGTGCGGCTTGACCCCTCGCCAGAAATAATGGCCGGGGGCAGATAAATTAAAAATGCCTCAAAATACCCCTTGACGGCTCGATTTATAGTCTGTGCGTTTCGCGCCATTTTAGAGGGCGGTGGAAATGTGGAACATTCTGCCATTTTACACTATGCGTTAACTAAATATGTAACTCATTTCACACAGAATTTTGTTGTATTATGATTAAAGTTGTGTGAGCGCTTTGAAATACGATTCCGATAACTATTATTATAAATATGTATGTAAAAAAGGCCGTTGTTTAAATGAATTTTAGACGAAACAACTTTTCTTTATAAGGCAACGACTGTTCTTAATACTTTATGCATAATAAATTACCTACCAAAGTTATATAAATCAGAAAGATTTTAACTAAAAAAATCAATCGACTGAAAAACGAGTATATCAGTCGTTTAAATTTTTCGTTGGCATTGCTGAAAAAATTAAGGCTTGATAATAATATGATTGCATGAGAGATGAATCATTTGAATCAACCTTCACCGAAAGCCTGCAAGAAGTATTAGCAACCTAATCGCTACCTAAAAAGTATCTACCTAAAAAGTAAAGAGCTAGTAAGAATCTCGGTAAAAAAAGCAAATAATGCACCGGTACTTGCACAAAGCACGTAGTAATGACACAAACGAATACTGGCCACAATAACCCAAGATCGATGTGTTTTTTTTACGATTTGTAACCATTTTTACTCACCGAAGTATGCGCCCATTTGATTCAAAATTGCACTCAATTCCAAAGTATTACGGAATTGCAAAAACGTTAAACGAAGTTCCAAAGGTGGTTCCTTTTTCAAAAAGATCGGTTTTTATTTCGGCGAAGTGTGTTTTTTACAGCCAAGCCTTTTGTTATTTTTTAAAGGGACAAGGCGATTAGGTTGTGTCCATTCTGCCGGGTCCGATTCTGAATCGATAGTAAATGCCAAAGTTGACGGATTGCCGCTATCGCACCTGCACTCAGTTTGCATTACCTGGTAATGATGTAAAAAAGTAAGCGGATAGTTTGGCATTGCTGAGCCAACATTTTTAGAATATTATGATAGGAGTTTTAATTTTCAAGTTATATTTACTCAACTAAATATACCAGATGTTCAGATACGAGAATGAAGCCCTGAAAAATATTAGGGTTATTTATTTTGTAAAATACCAACAACCTCGCAGGAGTGGATTGTTAACATCAAAAACAACAACGTTTGTTCTACGACTTACCGAAAAACAAAAAATACTTTTGCATACAAATCTTGATCTGCTGTTCGTTCGTTTGTATGGAATGTAGATTTTTTGTCTGTTTTCGGAAAAGTCGTAGATAAAATGTTGTTGTTTATGTTGTTAGTAATCTATCCTGCGAGGTTGTTGATGTTTTACAAATAACCCTGTATCTATAGGTGGGAATTCAATAACAGAGTATACGAATTGTGAAACCTACATAGTACAGAAAAATCAGCTTGAGAGATTTCAAGCACAATATCTACAGTATCTGATTCGGTTGGAACGTCACATGAATAAAACATTGCACTTTGACAGGGCGGGGGCGATGAGGCGCGGGGCGGGCGGTGCAACCCTTTCCCTCGTGAATTTAATAAATGTGCTCACCCCACGTTTTTTGCGCACTGGGGTAGCAAATGCATTGATTTTTTTCGATAGGGTTGAGTATATAACTGTATCAGTCTTATGTATTTACGTTTATACAAAAACTAAAGTTCGAATTGCTTTTTGTTTTGTCCGGCGGGCGGCGCGGTGCCACATTTGCGTGCTGTTTTGGTTAGTGAAGCGTTATCTAGGATATTTTTGATCAATGGTTCTATAATCAGCTATTCTAGATAGGGGTCAAAGTATGAAATTGTAATTTTTTTCTCACACACAGAATCTCACATTCATTTCTTCTATGATGTTACGTAAAGATCTTCAGTTGTCAATGATGTTTCAGTTGCTTGTTATTATTTCGAATTATGACCAAGACCGCCAACTCTGATTTACGTTTATAATATCTATTTTTTTATAACGTTGAAAAAATACCTTAAATGCCTTTTTTGCTTGCAGATATAATGAGCACTTAAGGCGAGGCCAGTTCACGAAATTTACTCTTCCACTATGTCTTTAGAATAAGGTTGAATATCGCATAACTTTAATTGACGCTTCGCCAGAAATTTGACGAATTCTAGTACATTTTTATTGATTTCTGAAATACTGGATCATTTATTAAAAATGTACTCGGTTATTGTGTTAGATCGATAAAAAAGCTATCCTTTTTGCATAAAAAATCATATCACTGTCGTTGAAAATTACGAAATCTGACGATTTGAAATTTATTTTTATAAGTTTTTATGGTGTTAATCATTTTTTTTTTACAGAGTTACCATGCCATTTTTCAATACTCTGTTCGGTTACTATGCTTCTTTGTTTCTTTTTCAGTCTACAGTAACTTTTGTGAAGTAGAATTTTACATCAGTTCTTCACATTGGAAGTTCAAAAATCAGACTTTTCATCAGATCGTGAAATGGCCTCGCCTTAATTCGTTGTAACTAAGCCAATATACTTACTTATTTTATTCACTTAACAAATATTAGCATTAGTTAACTAAGTGTTAAATTCAAACATTTGTGCTTAAAAGTTTTAAAACATTAGCGTTCATGATTGTTAATAAACTAAGAAAATGTTAGCATGAAAAATTCAAATTCTTTAAAATTCTCCATACAAGACGGCAATTTCATACTTAAACCTTGACAATATTGTATATTTCTATTTTCTCATTGGTTATTTTTTTTCTGTCAATGTTAGATTTGAATGACATAATTCCTAGGTAGGTATTTATTTTTATATGTATGAGTAATATGTATTTTTAGTAGGTAAGTAAGTACACAAAATGAAATTTCTTTTTTCGTGATACCACCTAGGTCCAAAGATATATATTTTTTTGTAATATCATTGCCTACGTCCTAGAATATCGTCGCAATTTATGTAGTTTCATCATAATAGTTGATACAAAATGTAACAAATGCGTCATATACATGTAAGCCATTGTTGCCAATGATCCTGTCACCATGTTGTAATTATCTGGTAACGATATATTCAAGTTTGTAAATATCGTTACTTATGGCTGTTACAGCTGATAAGTTTCTTGCGCCCGTTCTTCTTGTCAGCTAAAAAAGTCTGGAACGGGTGGTAGGAAAATATAGACGATTCAAAAGTACTTAATAATTAAGTTTATTTGAATACTTAAATCTTATTTGACTTTGACTTTACTGTTCTTGTTGATATTATTCTGTGCCATTTTGATGATTAAGTTTTGTAGTTTTGTACCCCTTTACTGACAGTTCTAATGATGTATGCACAAAGCACTGGGAATAATACCGTGTGAATGGTATTGTGTTTCATTCTAGAGTAGATGCACTTCTATTGGGTACTTTACAATATAAGGGTATAATTCCATGATTGTACAGGGTTACTGGAAATATGACGTATTCCTGCTAAGGAGTTATAGATGAGGTCAAAACAAATGTTTTTTGTTAAAGGTAGAACTTTTTCTTTAAAAGTTAATAAGTAAGTACTTAGTTTTTGAGTTAAGTAATTGAAATTATTTTTTTACCAAAAGTACGTTTTCAGACACAAAAAAAAACTACTCATTCGATTACGGTTTTTATTACTATGGGATAGAAAACATTCTGAGTGTTGATAATGAATAAAAAAAAGTACAATAAGTTACTTATAAAAAAAAACATTCTTTTAAATGCATTTTATTTTTTTATTTTTCCTTATTTTTCGGAAATAGCAGCAAATCATCTCATCTATTCAGATTTCAGTTTAAGTATAAAACGTATTAATATCTTAAATAAAAAATGATAAATTAAGACTTAACTAACAGCAATCCCATTTCTTGTGTAAAAAAATCCTACTTGAAGCAGTCGTATTGTTACCGTAGATGGTCGTAACGGCTGGAGAAGTAAAAAAATATAATTATTTAATCATTCCTGTAGTTTTTCGATAAAAAAACTTCCTGAGAGCTATTAAAAATAATAAAATAGCCATATGCTACAGGCGTTAGTAATGAATTTATGAAGTTTAAATATATTTTTTACTAGCTACTTATTCCTTGTGATCTTAAAAGAACTGCCATTTACTTAAAGTCAGTTATCAAATGTGCAAAAACGTTTAAGACATCTCAAGGTTTTAATTTTTTGTTAGAATTAGTTTTGTCTTCATACATATTCAATCATAAGGAAACTTACCCCCCGTATATGAATAACGACCATTTTCCAACAAACAATCTCATCAGCAAAAGAATATCGTAAGATTTATGAACCGAAATGACTTCAGGATTCCCTTTTCATATAACGACTAGGAGTTTCCCTTGCGCTCATAATTTTAGATTCCCTTGGAGAATATTTTTTCCCGAACAGTGGGGGAGAGGGACGGCGTAGGTGTGAGGGAGACGGTGTAAAATCCATACTTATAATATTTGCAGCCTCCGCGCGGCACTCACACATGGAAAGATTTAGCACTCCGCCGAGAGGTTCGGACGGTGTACGTATCTACATGCTGATGTTTTGAGATGGATTTTGGAAATAAGTTTCACAACAAAACTTTTTGGTAGTATCAAACGCTTAGAAAAGTCTGAGAAAGTGTTTTTATCGGTAAAAAGAGCTAGTGTGCCCATGTCATACACTTTATATTACCTACTGCCCATCTCATTTTTACAGGAAAGGCAGGCCTACAAATAAACATTTAAGTACTTATAAAAAAATATTTGACTTAACATTGTACTTCAAAAAATTTGATGTTATGAACAAATAGGAAATTAACAATAGTGACAATAAAAGATTACTAATGATCTACTTACTTATAAAAAATAATCAAATTACAAAGGCGCCGCCGCACGTTATGTTAATATGATATGAATGATCACCTAACATTCGTTAAAAGAACCGATAAATAGTTTAAGTAAATACAAGTCATCTAAATATTGTTATAAAGAGGCGCCAGGAACTCGACTGAGCTCATTAAATACATATTATGTACATAAAAATATCAAAGAAAGACTATTGACTTAATGACTATTCCCGTACAACTCTTATCTTAAGTCATTTTCTTTTTACAATAAACGCATTTTTTTATCATGGAATTCAGTAGAAAAATTTAATAACATAGCAATTAAAAAATATGTAATGGGAATATAATTGTATATGTAATCCAGTAAGAAATAATAATACCTACTCGTAAAATAAATATGGGTAGGTAGGTAGTATGAATTTATGTATCACTGAACCGACAAACAATAGCAAGATGGTTTACAATTAAATGCAACACTAGCGCCCGCCTCGATGGTCCCATCGCAAAATACCAATTACCGTTATTTATAAACACAAACTTAATGATAGATAATTATTGTGTTTTTTCTCGACGGAAAACAAAACGACCGACGGTCGTTTTTGGTTTTTCACAACCAAAACGGCAAACAATTTATTTGTCACTGAGTTTGTGTGTTCATAATAACAATTGAAATTTTGCGAGGAGACCATCAGCTTCGATTTGTAATAAATTGAGTACTCGGTAATTATTTTTTTGCGGGATTGGCGCTAGTGTTATATTTAATGTCGCCTTACCGAGCCTTTTTCAGGAAAATCTTAAAGCTTTTTCAAGAAAACACCAGCCTGTAACAGCAGGCATACTCACACAGCGCCGAGCGTCGCGGCGCAGGAAAAAATGTACGACGCCATAAAAAATCACCGGCCGTTCGCTCCCGCAATTTTTACCCGTTTTTTCCCCTCTGAGGGGCGGTTGCCATGGCGACGGCCGGACGCCCCCGCCCCACGACTGCTAAAAGCGTCAATATTTTTATGGCAACTGTAAGCCGTGTTTTGATTTGCCATCTTTTTGTAAGGACTCTTGTCTTGGTTAAAAGAAGTTTAATATCTTCTAAAGAAAAATCATAATATGTATACCTACTCGTACATTTAAGAGTTTGTTAATTTTTTGACAGGAGTAATTTCTAATAACTGTGTTCCATTTTTTAATGAAACCCAATGTGCATCTTACTTGGCGCGTGAAAATTATTGCATTGATAAAATAAAATAAAATAATTGTATCCATTAACTTGACAAAATGAGTACAAGGGAGGAAAATGAGAGTAAATTGATTAATGGATTTCCGCGCATTATTTGAGAAAAGCACTATCCATCGACTTACCTCGGTCCACATTGTCACGTTCGTCCATCAAATTTGTTTTGCCGGCTACCGCTGTATAACTTTTCATAAAACCTACATTCAAATGAAACACATTATATTTTCGTTTCAATGTTAATATTGAAACGGTTGCCGTTAATAGCGCAGATTGTCGCCGCCCTCCGGTCCAAAGTCAAAGTCAAAATATCTTTATTCAAATAAAAGTAATATAAGGAAAGGACGTAATCGTTACGCAAAATGGATCCACACCGATACCAGGGGGGTCTTTAGGATGATATTTTTAATGTCGATTATTAACCCAAACCACATAACATGCAGTTTAGTATTTAGTCGTCGTCGTTATGTCAAATGTTGTGTTTTTCACCTGGATCTTTTTCTTCATTTAAGATATCATCCAGAAATATATCGATCCCAAAGGTATCGATGTGGATGGATCCTTTTTTCGTATAACTAGTTTGAATCGTCTATATTTTCCATCCATCCGTTCCACTTCCAGACTTTTTTATCTGATAAGAAGAACGGGCGCAAGAAACTTATCCATTCAGTATTTGATTCCCAGCAGGGTCAATGTAAGCAACCATCTTTCAACTTGTATCTTCTGAAAAAATATTTATAAAAATATTCTTCTATTCACTAAAAAGTATTTAGCTATCTTTATTAATTTGTAAAAGAAATATACGCAAACACACTTACAGAAAATTACAAATCTACTGTCTCGACAAACAGACAGTCAGCTCGTATCATACTCCAGCAAAGTAGTTGTACAACAAACATCGGTAACTTAATATTTGGAAACCAATTATCCTCGAGAAATATTCGCCAGTTCGGGATATAACTCAAATAATTCGCTTAAGGAAATATACGGCTAAGAGAAGGAGCGTTTTAATAAAGAAAGGAATAGGTATCTTACTTACATGCTTCTTGTTCGTCCATTTACAGAACTTACCTAAGCATTTTGTATCGATACTTAAAATGTAGGTTCACAATGGGGTTGGTAAACTTTTTCGAAGAGAATTGTTTTATATTTTTCTTTGATAGCACAAGTTTAAAGAATAAAGAAAATAATATTATGATTTTTTTATTTTACCTTGTTAACTAAATATATTTTTTTATATTATTATCGCTATAAAATATCAAACATACGGCTGAACACGAAGTTCCTTTGCATTTTCTGATTTAAAAAACTGATTGACAGATTTGACAGACAGTGACAAAGAGTAATCATACCTTTGTTTTTTTTTGTTTTGAGCAACAACATAGAAAGTCTTTGGAGCAAAGGCATAACCTACGCATACAGCCGTAATAATGATTTATTGTACTATGCTGTAAATTAAAAATTTAAATTTTTATTTAAATTAAAATGAAGCATTTTAAAATTCCGCAATTTGTTATTTCTGACTCCAAAGCCAAAAGCTACCAGAAAATATATAATTCACAACAGTTTTGGAAAAGTTTACCAACCCCATTAAAATACCCATACGTGAAAAGTTAATTTAGTTATTCATTAAATTTCAACAGGCACATAATCAAAGGTAGGTGTTTTTTTAACTTTACTAACACCTTTAATTAATAAACTTTTTACGCTACAATACAGTTATATTCCCATTAATATTAGCCAATGAACGCTGAAAGTCAAAAGACGCCTCGCCTCTATCTACGCCCTTTTTTAAAAAGAAACGTATGTAAAACCCTCATATGTATGTACTTATTACTGAGTTGTTAAAAAACTCCCCTCGCTTTTTTACTGTTTATTAAAGCTCTGTCATTGGCCACGTTCCCCCAATAAAAAAGTAAAAGTCGCGTGCTCAGGGCACGCGTAATGCCATTCAAATTCAAATAAGGAACGCACGCGCGCGTATGTAACATATGGTAGCACGGCTGCGTCTTATTATTACAACCACCAATTTAAAAAGGTCTCCCCTGCTTCCCAAAACCTGATATATCAACAGTATTTGGTAAGAGTTTTTAAAGCAATGTAAAGTCCAAGTTGATTTGGTGCCGACGCATAAAAATACGCGCGGAAAAAATATAAAATGAGTAGGGAAGTATTTTAAAAATAGAACGCTCTCCCTTCCGAGTTAGGGGAGTGACTGCTTGATATATTACCGGAGTTACTTGGGATTTTAATAATACACAGCGTGTGTTGGTTCAGCGAGGCCGTAAGATTTGTCAATATGGCATTCTGTGGGCGCTATTTTGGGTAGGTCGCGTGGCTAGAGATCGTGTTTCTAGATATTGTAATGTTTACCTGGCGGGAGGAGAGTACGCTCGAGTTACCGGCTTCCGGCCATACACGTCGCCCGGAGATCGATGTGTATGAAAGCAGATAGTACCTACTCACACGCTGATAGACGTTATTATCGCTCATAATGTTAATTGAAAAAGCTTTGTGGAGACTCTGTACTTACTAAGTTTTTGTTCCTTAATTTTGTTGTGAAGATCATGAGCACTTATAATGTGTCATGTATGAGTGATCGAAACTACTTTATTTAGGACTTGTGATTAGGGTGATTATTACGTAGTATATGATATTAGCACAGTCTATTATAACCTCGTGATATTGGATATCAAATGCTGATTAAATTAATCAATTAAGCACAGTTATAAAAATCATCGTCAGAATTCATTTTCACTGTGAGAAACAATAAGAAAAGGTTGCCTCGTAAAACTGATAATATTTGTAAAAGAGGACACTATAAAAATTGCACCTTAAAATTCACCAAACCAAGGGCATCTGTTTCACAAAAAAACGCGCGTCAAAAAATTCGATAGAGCAATTTTGTGTGGTGTAATTTATACAGCGAAGAGAAATGAAATTTTCCATAGAGAATTACCTACTATATAGAGTCTTCTTGATAAGGGCACTGAACTTAGGTTTTGATTGTGACATTAGTATTCTGTGGTGAAACAGAACCTATATAACCATGTTAGTTACCTAACTCATCAAAAATGGACGGCTCACAAGTTTGTGCGTCCAAGTCAATCTATAAGTAGCTGTAGTTACAGTTATAATTCTATTTATGTATTCGATAATGCAACTACATACAAGTCTATAGTAAGAATAGATTCACTATCAGTAAGTATCTTATAAAAAACAGATTGATCACATAAATAATATCATCCTCTCTGAGTGAGCGGTCATTACCTGCGTTTTGAAGAAAAAACGAGAAAAAGTAAGTAAATCAATGAAAAAACGTGAAAATTGTTTTTCTCAAAATGTTTTAACGTTTACGTAAGAAAGAGGAAGCAACACAATCAAATACATGGCCATTACATACCAGCATAACTACGAAAAAGACGAAAATAAGGATCAATTTAATTATCATTACTCACGCGCCTAAGCCCGGGTTAAAACCGTCAATTTATTATTATGGACCCGTATCCAATTTAAAACAACGCACGGCCGAATGGAGCCATTAGGTACGAGGGGGATACATTGTTTTGGTACGAGCGAGGAGGGGAATCCTTGTGGAGCAGAAAAAACAATTTAAAAATAAAATGAAATAATTATAAAAGGGAGGGAGCGGCGCGTGTCATGCCCGCTTTATTTATTTCAGTGCGTTCAGCTGCTGTTCGAATTTTAAACTTACTGGCACATACGACATGTGGTGCTGTAAAAAAATTCAGGCAAACGAGAAAAAAGGTTTCCACCTCTGGCTCTATGATCACACCTGTTTTCTTTTTTTTTGTTTTAAAAAATACAGTTTTTTGACAAAAATCGTAGTAACTTTAACGAATAGAATATTGAATTAGAATACAATATTAACAGTTGTGCGTTGAAAGAAATAATTAGATTATACGAAAACAAAAGTAATTAAAAATCTAAAAGAAATAAATTAAAAAATATATGAAAACAAAGGTATGATTTTCAGAAAATGCTAAAATCATAGAAACATTATTCAAACTACTCATCATTGCTTAACCATATAATGTAAAATGATTTAATCATCACACAAAAAAAAAAAAACAATAATTAAAACGCAAAAAGTCTCATCGCACCATTTGGTCTGGCGCTCCGCCTATACGCATCGACCGAGGGCGGGGTTTTACGCCACGTGTGTTATGATTTTGTTTTTTTTTTAACTTTATCAAATCTGCCCCACACATTGTTCGAAATACGAAAACAAAAAACATTATTCGCTAATTTGTTTGACGTCATTGCTCAGTATTACTTGAGCTCTACATTACGAACAGCTTTTTAAAAACTGTTATTTTCCGGAGCAGTAATAAGTGTATGTACATAAGTACAAACTTATCGTTTGCGTTAAGGTAAACCTTATATAAAATGAATTTACTAACATAAGTATTTTATATTATCTATATACTAGCGGCCGCCCGCGACTTCGTCTGCGTGGAAAGTTTTTTTGCTATCCCTCGGGAACAATACTTTTTCTCGGGATGACTTTCATGACCCTATGACTCTATGTTGACCCTATTGTTCATCTCTGTACCCCTGACAAGGTGTATGTAAAATTACATGATTTCATAATAAACAAGCTTTTCTACTTTACTTAATTTTATATTTCTTGAGAAAGTAACATGAAAATTCAAACGAAAGCGATATGAATCTTGTATTTTATTTATGTTGAAAAAATATTTACTTATCTCTTAATTAAACTATTATAGTAATAATGTTTTAATTAAACTACATAATGCGTCCTAATATGAGAATGTTATCTTTGTTAGTCGCATGCGGGCAATTTGATTATTATGACCAATGGGAAAATATTGCTGCCAACATGGTCAAATGTTGTAACAAAAGGCCAATGATTGGTAAGCCTGATAACAAATTGATATGACATGACAATCAAACACAACAATAAAAAAAAATTGAAATACATAATCACAATACATAAAAATTATCAAAACTAAAACCGACGGCAGATCGAAAACTGAATCTGAAATCAAATCGAAAAGGATTTGCTCGATATTAAAGAGACTTTTGTATACCAATACCAAGGTAGTTAGTTATTTAGAAAATATTGACGATTCAAAAGTGCTCAACTACTTTTGAAGTTTACATAAAGACTATACAGGGTGTATTTGTAACCAATCTCCGAATTTTAAGGATGTGTTCAGTCCATGAAACTGAACAACTTTCTTCATGAAACATGTGCCGAAATACGCCAAAAAATTTTGGTCATCCCATACCAAACTGATCAGGTGATCTCTTTGATTTGTATGAAAAGTCTTTTTTTTTTTACATATTTGACCCTATGTTTCAAGGAGAAACTTGTTCAGTTTCATGGACTGAACACATCCTTAAAATTTGGAGAGTGGTTACAAATGCACCTTGTATATACAGGATCAGGTTTCAGATTTTAGAAGTAAAATAGCCAGTTCCTCAGTGATGAGGATTCCGGGTGTAGTGCGCTTCTACTTTCGGCCTTATCTTCACTTAACATCAGGTGAGGTGAAGGTCAAGCATTATAGTATTATGGGTAAAAAAAGTCGGTAAGTATCTGAAAATCGAATAAAACATTACGTTTGTGTAACGTAAACAAAACACTATTGTTGCTGATACTGGCCTTATTTGTGTATTTTATTTTGTACTTAATTCAAATGTATTTTTGATAGTTGGTTTTTTGGTTGTCAGTGTGATAGAAGTAAAATATATTGCGTTTTAAATTCAACCTTGGTTTTTATTTTCCAACAACTATAATATAACTATTCCAAGCCTTATTTATGTGTAGTAAATGTAGAGCATATTTTAGTGGAACCAATAAAAAATATTCTCAGAACATTATTACCTGCGAAAGGTGACGCTAAAAATGGTTACTACTACATTAATCTCTATTTGTCAAAGCAGATTAATAATTACCCTGGACTCTTGGAGGTGTACGGCGGTCATCTTATCAGAATATCTTAACTACCAGGAGCTCTGAGAATCATGTCAACTCATTTTACACACGTTTTACCGACAATAATTGTAACGCTGTTGAACCTTAAACGTATAGGCATAAGGAGTAGTAGATAATTAGTGGCGATAAGATTGCGCCTCACAGACCAGACCACCCATATTTAACTCTGGACAATATTGAAACAACAGAAAAAAGGGTTTGAACTAATTTTGAACTCTTTGCATTGAAACACCAACTACCATCTTACTTTTATTGATAAAAATAAGTAATCGAATTGAAAACCTACTCCTTTTAAATTTTTGAAGACGGTTAAAAATGGCAAAAACTTTAGATAAAACCATGAAGCTTCCAAGGTGTTCCTGCTTTCAATTGTTTTTCGTAATCAATTTAACTTTCTGTATAGGAACTTCTTTTCAGATAAAAAAACGGAGGTCGGAATGAGTTTAGTTTTTATTTTTGCCTGTCTTTTCCAGCTTTCTTATTTTATACTTTTCTTGTATTCTTCTCAATAAAATAAAAAAATTGCCAGATTATGTAATCGACACTTTCTTCGAACAAACGCCGTAAGTGCGGAATAACAAAAAGCAAGCTTCAGCTGTCCACTATTAACCGTAGATGGGGACATTTGGGACAACTTTTTACAATGGCCCCTAAAATGACCAGAAAAAAAAACATTCTTTTTACTCACAATAGACTCATGATGCGAGGGTGGACGATCAATAATCGGCAGTAGGAAAAAACGATTTAAAATAATTGTAAATTTTGTGGAAAGAGATTTATGTAGCAGTAGTATTGTGGTAGAATGGTATCTACTTGGTGTCCAGTTGCAGATGGTAATGATAAAAAAAGAAATTTTGAGCTATTGTTTGGCGCCAATTTCTGTGCAAAAGACAGCGGCGCGGCGCCTTAAGACTTTTGTTAAGGTTCGTTTTTTAAATGTTTCGGTCAATTTTGTTTTTTGAACGAAATAGAGTTACGCGGTTTCTTTGTGTTTAGGATGTAACTGTTGTAGGTTTATAGACATACCGATTTATAAATAGACGCTTAGCGTTGAGAAATAAATCACCAGAATGAAAGATATGAATTAAAATTGATTGTTTTTTGGAAAACGAATCGTCTTTTAGGTGGATTTTTTTATTGAATGCTAGTTAACTACTCAATGGATGCGGGAAAAGCGTGAAATTCTATCTGTGCTTTGATGAGGGTGAAGTGAGGGTATGCACGACGACAGACCACATTCACGCCTCATACCAGCACTTCTCCATGTTGTGTGACGAGAAATTTTCTAGTAAGGTTTTTTATAAAGCTTGTGGATTTGAGAGCATATGATTTAAAAAGAAAATAACTCCAGCCGCTTCAGTTTCTTGATACTTATTATGAAACCTAATGAATCTGGAGCTTCTAACCGAGCGCCGAGCGGCCCGATTGGGCCGCACAACAACGGCAAATCTATTATGTGTCTCATTTTCCGGGGCTTGAAGGATACTACGATAGATGTAGATGGCCATGTAAATAAAAGCATTATTGTTTGACACAAAAAAATCTTCCAGTTAAATCTTTACAACTCCTATCAAAAATAACCTAATGTCCCTTGAGAGTTGTAAAACTCTACCAAATAGTAGTAACTAAATAGAGTGAAGTACATTCCGTATAATAAATAGTTTTTAAGTTCGCCTCTAACAGCCATTTAGAGAGTGAACTATCTCCGTCACATGCAATGAAGATGAACGATGCGGCTAATGAACGGCTCGGCATATCACAAAGATTATTGGATTAAACTCGAAAGAATCGTCACTCGGTACATGTTAATGTACTCTGCCTACGACTGAAATGCAAATCTTTTGAACTGTAATCGAACACCAGTTTTGAATATTACATAGTTGTTCTATCTCACGAAGTCCGTTTTGCTATGAATGTGTTAGGCGTGCACTGCAAATAGTTTTAGTGTGCGTCTATATGCTCTCGTAATACGCACACTAAAATAATGTGCATGCGCACGCCTAACAACATTCATAGCAAAACGGTCTTCGTGAGATAAAAGAACTATAATTATATGTATAGTAATGGATAAACGCTAAAAGTTATTGAGTTGAGTTCATATCACGCAAAGTTCGTTTTTATTTTTTTACTGTTTTGTTTTTAGCACAACGTTCACAATGTTGTATTTTATTTTTAAATTACCTACCTATATAAATGAGGTGGTTACAAATGTTACAATCTGGTTTTGCTGGATCTGGCTAAGTTTCTGATTTTGTCTGATAATAAACAGGTATATTAGGCTACTTCTTTCAATCGAAATACATTACAATTTTCACAAAACTATTTCTTTTATCTGCAAAATCAATGTAGGCATTTTACACGATTAAACCTGTATCGTCTGTGTTGATATCCAATCTTTGCACTATTTAAGTTAAGGAGAAGGTCGGCGGCCTACGCACTTGCTTCGTCGTATGTAGCGCGCCGACTTTTTACTGTAAAGTTTTTTTTCACAGACTAAAAAGTAGTGTAACCTGAGCCAAGCATGCGGATGTCAGCGGGAGGATTCCTTTGCCTCGCTGAATAAATTAGACGCTGTGACGTTTTGTGACGACAAAAAATATGCGTGATTTAAGCGCTTTTTAATGCACTGATATGTTTCGGTTTCGGGAACTGTTTTAATACGGTGACGGTTTATTTTGAACAGTTTTAGTAAATTCGACTTGTTGTTTTGTTTTTTTTGTCAACTGTATTTAGTCAAATCTATAATTAAAATTCTATACCTAATCAGTTTTAATTGATTAGGTGCTTTTTCTCTAAAAAACATGGAATAGTTATTACAATTTCCCAATTTTCCAATTTTAAGTTTAATTATCCTGAGAATAAAGCTTTTAATACTTTATTTACACTGTTAGTCATTTAATGTCATTTTAGACAAATATGGATGTTTAGTTTACCGAAATATAGTCGTTAAAAATGATCTTCGCCGCAAAAACGTCTCGCGATCTTTCGACATTTTTGCTACATTTTTTTGGAATTCCTTCAGCTGAGTTGCGCGTTCGTTCTTGCAGGAAATGATGTTCAGGAATGAGGATATATTCTCGTTAATTTGCACCATAAATCATCGAAAATGTTCGCTGTCGGCCGCTGGGGGCGGTGATACGACCTTTTTGCGGCTTACTCAAGTTACAGTTTTTAGGCTGTGGCGACTGGCGACTGTCAACTGTTAGTTCTGATACCATGACGTAGAAGATAGTGTGGAAAAGTTCTTAGGTACCTAGTTGTGAAATTATGATTTTACTTGTGGACCCTATGAACTTCGTAGGACTATCTAAGAGAAATACTTAAATAAATTTTACCTTAAAAATTTTAAAATGTATATATCCTTTATTTATTTCACCAAGTGCAGATCTTTCAGAATAACTTCAATTTATTAAAACTTTATCAAAAGTTAGCTGTCAAAAGTAATCCGAAATGGCCATACGTATACAAAATTGCCAATGTTTAATTTTCGATTATACAGTTACAGTAAACTAAACAAAAAAACTATAAAATTATTCTAGTCGGTCGAGCCGTTTTTGAGTTTTAGCCAGACTAACAAACAGCAATGGGCAACATTGAAAGGTTTTCCATTCATTTTTAGAAGAAGATTAACTACTAAGATTTTCTCGCGTAGGTACTGAAATAAATCACTTTTAGGGATAGTGTCATAAACTTATTACACTTATTACTTTGGATAGTGTAGGTATGATCGAATCGAAGGTACAGACACTCAAAGGTTTTATAAAAGGTTTAAAATCGTGTTAGTATCAATTAAAACTATATGATTCTGATTTCAGATTAATTTTCTATTTAGCTATAATAACAAATACCTACCTCTTATACCAATTATTAGGTTTTATGAAAAAAATATTTAGACTAAAAATTCATCATATTTAATTATACGATACGCTATCAGATTCAGAGTAGGAACCTGCAATATTTATGTCCAATGAATCAAATGAATGTGATGTTGTTTGACATATAAAATTATATTATTATTTTGTAAGTACTTACTTACCTATTTCTTTCTATTTTAGTAAAAGGTATGTCACCTGGTGTTAAGGGTCCATGATAGGAAAACATGGTTTGCGCGGGCCATTTTTTTATATAGAAAACGTGAAGTTGTAGCCACGAAAAAAAACATACGACAAGCTAAAGAGATTACCTAGTAGCTACAAGTATAAAATTGCGTATAAACCTCACCGAGGATTGTAAAAAAGATATCAGAATATCATCAAAAGCGCTTGTTGCGGGTCATATTTTTATCCATAAAATACACTTTAATGTAGACAGGTTCTGTGCAGTTGCTCCAATAACCTTTTTTTCAAGAAAGATAATTGTGCTAATTATATAATGATGAAAAAACAACGAAAAACATCGAAAAAGTGCAGTAGTGAGGTTATTTTCCATACTCTTTACACGTAAAGAAAAAGACAGAGACAAATGTTTTCGCATAGCTAAGCGAGCCTTAAACTACATACTAAATAAAGCAGCCAATTTCCACGAAGCACCACGAAAAAACATACAAAAGTTATGAGTACCTAGTTCCGTTGCTTATATTTCGTGAAGCGAATCTGGCAGAAATACCATTCGGTTGGACTGGGAGATTCGCGGCGCGGATACTGTTACGATTGTATTGGGAATACGCCAACGGGCCAGCGCGACTTATCTGACCCCGGGGGATAAGGGATGGGATGGGTGGGCCACAGTAGTATGTATGTAACGATAAACTTTTCAGCTTCTTTCAAAATCCTAAAAGAAGGTTGAGATAACTTAGAGAGAACTTCTGCGACATTTTGAATTTTAGTTACTTAATCCAATTTTTTTTCATAGAATAATAAATAATACTAGAAAAAAATCGACTCGTCACCAGATCATTTTCTCAGGCGGAATCGAACCCGCGACCTTTGGAAGTCCGTTCAGTCTGAAAAATTTAAAATGTCTATTATTATATAGAATTGAGTAAATTGTTTTATCACAGAGTAAAATACAAGAGATGGTGTAATAAGAGAACAATCTTTTATGCAGATTTACTTTTTAATATTATTTTAATTTTTTTTAATGTCATCTCACTGTGATAACTGAGTATTTAGAAACAAATGCACTATTATAGTACATTATGAGACAAGTTAGCTTAGGTTGCTCATTGCACACAAGGCTGTGGGTTGCAGCCCGAGGGCGTAACTCAGCCGAGTGTGCAATAAGCAAGAGCTCACGAGTTTCATACGACGTTTTTCAACACATTTGCGAGGAAAAAACAAAGTAATTTATCACACAGCAACAAATATGGCAAAAACAAAATATGATAATTATAGGAAAAGGCGCGCATGTTTTTTTTTGTTTTTTTTTTCACAGGCCAACGCAAGAATTTTTTAGAAGAAGAACGCGAACAAAGGGGTGAGGAGCATACAGCCTACTACTAATACTTCAAAATTATAATTTTAAGTGACAAAATGCAAATATTTTAATATTTTAAAACAAAATATTGTGAATTGTGAATAATTTGATAATAATTATATATTTATTTGACTTAATTAAGGACTTACACATTTATTTATTCCAAAAATGTATATGAATTTTCAGTAGCATAAAACCTCTTTGTTGTCAAAAAAAAATAACTGTATTACCCGGCTAAATTGGGAATGCTCTGTTTACTCGCATAGAACTTGCAGTAAGGTACTAATTTAACTTTGTCGGGTTAATTCTATTACGTACTAGTGTTTTATATATTATTGCACGCGTTTGTTATAGGTCGGTTTATGGCCCTAAAAGCGATGTATTAGGGCTCACTTTACGAGCAAGTGTGTTGAAAATTATATTATATTTTAATATCGATAAAAATAGAGAAACGGTAGTTACGAACATCACTAAGTTTTGCATTTTGCAATATTTCCTAAATCGCTATGAGGGCTGATTTATTGTTTTCGGAAACTTTAAAAAACTTAAACTTACTTAAGTGCTACATATTATAGGAAGTGGATAAGTTTGATTCCCAAGGCAGGGCAAGAAATCTTCGGTTTAACTTTGTTTATGTTTATGTTTATCTTTTGAATACGGAAGAGATAAATTAACCTTTTACTAGCCTATCTAAAACGTTATGTCTGATTAAAAAAGTACTACCTGTGTAGGTATATAGATACTTACTTAAAAAACATTAACCACTTTAGATTTATTGTTCCTTAGACTACATTTTGCAGTCGGCTAAAACTGAATAACCTAATAAAAATTAGGTTATTCAGTTTTAGGTTATTAAGGCGGTTATATTACCGAAAGTGGCGCCCTCAAAGGTTTTTATTTAATAAGTTATTAATAGAAAAATATTTTAATAATGTTTTACATGGAGTTTTTAGGGCCCATGGACTAGTATTTTTAGAAGGTATCACTACATGCCCTCGTAGTCATTCGTAAAAGTAGATAGCAAATTTGTCAAAAACGGCCACATTTAGCAGTTTTGCTATTTACTTCTAGCAGTGACTACGAGAGAATGTAACGATACCGTCTAAAAATACTAGACTGTGGGCCCTAAAATTCCACGTAAAACATTATTGAAATTCTGTATTAGAATTATAATATTAAATAAAAGTCACCGCGGCGCCACTTTCGCTCAGGGTGCCACCTTAAGGTAGAAACCTTAAACGTAGTTAACCGTAGATTGCAAAACAGTACAATTCTGTAATCTCGTATTTTATTTGAAACTTCGTATCTGAATCCACTGTAAGAGTTTTTTTTACAAACGCAGGCAGGCAGGCCTTACCTTATTATCATTGACTACGTCCAATAGTGGAAATTGATTACGCAACCCTATATGATTTGATTATACATAAACATAAGTATTTGAAATATAATACCACAAAGGTGCAATATCATTCTCATCGGAAGCTAACCTCTTGAACTTTTATAACTTCGAAAACGTATTAAACAACTTGAAACTCCGTGGAAACTTGGACCTTTTCGGGAACTATTAAAGTGCATTAAGGTGGTTGGGACTTTTATGAAAAAAGTTCAACTTAAGTGTGAACACCGGCCCACTCGAGCACTGGAAAGTGTGAAATCCTGTAAAGGTAAAAACTTAGTTCTGTGCATAGTAAATACCTACATACAGTAGGTAAAATCCTTTGTTCGCTTTAGGATAGATTCCCCTTCTACAGAAAAACTGCTTGAGTTCCACAATCATGATTGAAAGAGTGTTCAGTATCTTCATGCGTAAATAAAAAAAATGCTATTATATTTTTTTTACTTTAAGATTTTATCTTTTTGTAGATCGTAAAAGTAGGTAAGTACCTAGTTATTATTAGGCACTTACAAATATTGTAACTGTTTGTCAAAAATAATAATCTTAGTAGAATCTGGAATTTAATTCTTGAACTCAGTGTTGGAGTTATTAGCTTAAATATCGGTGATATTAATTATTGTATAGGGATTAAGTTATTATAAACTTCACTCATTTGTGTTTTGAAAAAATATTTGTACAAAAATTACTTATTTGTACAAAAAATACCAATTGGTACAAAAAAATTCCAAGATTTCTCTGTAATTTGGACGATTTGATTTAAATTAAACTTCAATCATTTTCAGCATATCCAAGAATAACCTACGTCTATCCAATTAAAGTTCTCCTACCGTAGCCCATTCAAGTAAAGGCCCGTGTCCACGTGCTAGCGCAGGTGGCCCGCTAATGAGCAGGGTCCCACGGGACGCGAACTGTGGCCCGCTTCCGAGATCTCGACTAATTACGTGCATCCGAATGACATTATTAACTGTCTTCTACTTGTGTAATGTGGATGGATACATACTATAGTAGGATAATATCGACAACATTTCCGCTTTACCACTTTAACATTTTTCGGCTGGGTCATTTAAAATTAAAAGTAAAAAATTGCGGCCATTCCAACAGGAGAGGGGATAGACCCCAACATGTAGGTGTTTTTCTAGATAAAATTAAGTGTATAATTATCACGCCTTTAAATTATCGCTAGAACAAGCAAGACAAAAGACACTGTACTTATAACAAGTAAGTATCAAAACTATATTTTCTGACTACAATCAGAGTTGCCATTGTTTTTTTTTAATTTGCCGCCTTTTTCCAGTCTCATCATAAGTTGACCAGACTCTACTATACGTTTATAATGCACGAATTTTTCTGCAAAGTGGTAAAGCTCATGAGTTGCTGATTGTATTTAAGGTGCAAATTCCAAGCATAGTAAATATTACGTAAGATGTTGCCTCAAAGTAAAAAAAAACTAGATGTAATCGGTAATAAAAAAAAAGTTATTATGTGAGTTCAAATAAAAGACCTCTGTGATACCTTCTGAAAAAAGCAGTGGAAAACTGACTATAAGGAATTAATTTTCTTCTTTGATTTCCGAATTCCATTCAAAAAAGTAAAATTATTTTACTGATAGTAATTTATACGTTTGAAATCTCGTTTATTGCAAAATATTGAAGAGAATCAGTGACATGACATCGGTCTCTTTCGAAAATGTTTTTTGATAGTACTGCAAAAGTAAGTATCACACTGGCCTGCAAAAGTAAGTATCACACTTTTCATTTTTTTTTTTTAACTATAGAAGGTAGAGGTTTAAGATTAAAAACGTTTTGTTGCAAATTTTATAGGCTTTAATTCTTAGAAACTAAAATTATACATTAGTAACTACTAAAAATGTCTATTTTCATTGTTTTATCTTTTTTAAGTTAAAAATGTTACTAATATTTATAATTTTAGTTTCTAAGAATTAAAGCCTATAAAATTTGTAACAATACGTTTTTAATCTTAAACCTCTACCTTCTATAGTTAAGAAAAAAAAATTTGAAAAGTGATACTTACTTTTGCAGGCCAGTGTAGTTAGTAGGTACACTTTACGAGAAACCGATGACAATCATAATTTTAATTCATCACATCCTCTCATGAACGCGAATATACCAAAATTTCTTCAAATTCAAATTTCTATTTTCTTTTACGAAACACCTTGCGGATGTTAAATTGCAACATTCGTAACTTATCGACCAACCATTTATATGAATCCTTTAAGTTTTTTTGCCGTTTCTTTTGTTAAAAGACACTTGCGCAGTGATTATTTGACAAAAATCCTTTTCTGCTTTATTTACCTGCAAAAGGTGGAACATTATATTGATCCACATTTTGCGTAGGGTAAAAAGGACTAAGGGATTCTATTATGATTTGTTATTTAATTTCTTCGAATATCTGTATAATGACTAATATTATAATAAAGAGGCTTCTAAAAATAATAATTTATGAATAATAATAACTATGACGATACAAATAGAATAAGAATGATATTTACTTACATAATTATCATGTAAATAAAAATGTATCGACATTCAGTATTTGTAACATCATTATTATGTGTAAACATATGTTATAATGAATGGCATAAAAATATTCCACTTTCTAAGTAGCCAGTTTGTTTATACAAGAATGTTATTTTTATTACATTTTCCATTCACTGAAGTTAATTAGTAGTTATTTTTTTATTATTTTAACATTAAAAGAAAGGATAAAGAAGTTATTTTTTCGCAAGGTGCCCATGAGTTACTGACGTCTCGGAGACACTTCTAGGGATTTATAACATTTTGTCTGACTGTACAAAACCGCTTTAACTGTAAAAATGTCAGAATAATCAGTGCAAAATAATCAAATTAAAAAGTGTAATCTCGGACTAAGTGTCTGAAATTATTTTGTCCCAGACGTCAGTACAGCTCGTGCCCATTATTGGAGCGTTTACCCTACACGAGAAAGGTGCGCCAGGACGGGTTGAGTGGGTGGAAGGGAATCGCCATTGTCAATAAGTGTTTATTCGAGAGTCCATCTGCCCTGCCATATGTGTATGACAAATGTAGGTATTCAATCACTACATGAATTTGCTATGTATCGAAAGAGTTTTTGCACAAAGCCGCGACTGTCTAATCACAAAATGCATAAGCCATCTTATTCAAAAGTTCTTACTTATGCTAAAAAATGGGTTTAAACTTGGGGTTGTTTGGAAAGATTAAATCTGATTACCTAACTAAAACATCATCATCACCATCATATCAGGCGCATGACACCCATTTCTGGGTATAAGACTCCCCCAAGGCTTTCCTCAACTTCAAAACAATTAAATTTTAGTACAATAGTTAGATACAAGATTTTTTACTGAAAAAAACAACGGTTTTGAAAACTTCGTTGAAGAAAAAGACCTTGGTCTTCTCTTAAAACTCTATTATAAAGATAGTACTTAGGTAAATCTACTTCTTAAATAAATTTATATATTTACATTAAAACTGTTCACAAAGAATAGGTAGGTATACTATCTCGATGAGGTATACCATTCAATATATTCATATTGACAATACAAGTATTTACCAACAAAAAATTACTCAGAATTTCAAAACTCCATAATGAATAACCATGTGCAAACTAGAAAAAAAGCTCGACCATTTGTGAAACTCAAAACCCTTTTGTGGCCAAAAATTACGGAGAAAGGGTCCCGATTCGCTTCGATCATCGAAAATAAAAAGCCGCATCAGTGTTTGTTCCAACTCCGAACACATTTTTGTACAAAACTTTCTCCGGGCCGATGGTGTATTTTTTGCAAAAATTTCTTTACCTGCACTTGTGTGTTGTGGGAAAAATTAGAGCATACTTACTGTTATTTTTTGTTCTAAGTATTATTTAAATAACTTTTTCTACTGTTCATTGTCATTTTTCACGGAACCCTTTGTTGCTATAAAGAAAGCAGTTATAGCAAGGTCGCAATTTATTCAAAGTATTGTTTTGGGTACTGTTACTTGAAAGAAAATAATTAAACTCTGTTGTGTTTTTGGTACAAGATGCTATTATGATGTTTGTACTTTGCAACGCTTTTCAAAATAAGTCTGACCATATAGTATCTTACTTATGTTTATACCGTGAATAAAAGACTCTTTCGTTTAAATGTTAGTAAGGTTGATTGCATGCAGAATCTTGCAAATTATGGAAAAATATCGATCTCATCGACTCTATTTATCGATGTTAACCTTAATTTAATACTAAGAAAAAGTTTCGAATGTCGATTGGGTATTTTATCCTCAACTAATCGAAATCAAATAAATAAACAATCGAAATCAACCACAATCGAAATCGAACCGCACACAGAACTATTTTTATTACGGATTGCTTACGAATGCTGACGCCACGTTGACAACAAAATTACCGCTATGACGTGCAATTTGACAGGCGCTAGCCTTTGCTGACCTTTTCAGTAACGTTCAATTATTTTGTGCTAACCTTCGTTTTCCCACTAGAATATTTAACGACTGCATTAATCACTGGATTAGAGCAAGAATCAACTTGCGTTGAAAAGCAAAAAAAGTTGCGTTTTGAAAAAAAGGTTTTCTTAGAAAATTTATTTCTTAGAATGTCGATGCAAATGACTGTTTGTTGTCATTAAATAAATGAAAAAAAAAACGTATTCTAAAAGAATCGTATGAGTTATTATTAAACATTTACTTACCTACCTAATAAAATAGATTTTTGGAGTACCTGTAACACTTATGTACAATGAAGAAAAACACGAAATATTTATCATCATTTATTTATTTAAAGTCATCCTTATAATTAAATTCTTAAATTAATTTACTTTACAAACTAGCTTATCCTTAATAAATGCGTATTTTTTTAGTTGTAATCTAATTAGGCAGACTTTGACTACCGTTTTTTTATCGTACAACCACCTTATAGTCAATACTGAGCTTTCATCGATAAAGCTTGGTCTAGCAAGCTTTGAGGACAAGAGCTTAAAGTTTGTTAGATGCATCATAATAACATAACGTCTGAAATTAAAAGAACATTCCTTAATTTTTTAAGAGCTACCAATGTTCATCAAAGGTCCATCAACACGAGCGAAAAAAAATATTTAAAAAAATAACCGATTTCCTGTAGGTTACATTTTTATGTCTTTAATATAAAAATGAACTGTACTTATTTAGTTACTTTATTCCAAAAATAATCAGGGTTGCAATTTGAATTCTGGCAAAAATTAAACAGTTGAAGATTTAACTGAAAATTAGCAAAGTAAGTAAGTACATTTTTATGTAAAACAATGGCTAATTTGCTTACCTACAAGCCGAGAAATCTTCGATTTTTTCCAAAAACACACAACATGTCAATTATTCGTATGACAACTTGCGTTTGCGTCATACATATCTCGTAAAAAAACCGTGAAAACCGAATAATTCCTGCCATTTCACACAGCCTTGTTGTTTTGACATTGCTTCTTGCAAGAGATTTATGACGCAAGTTTAAGTAATTACTAATTATGATGTAACAAGTGTTTTTCTATCGACTAATGCTTCATGGCAAAAACACTATTTAGAGTGGAGATAGGCATAAAATATAATACCTAGCTTAGATATTTCTGTGAAATGGCGTGAACAAACAGTGGCATAGTAGCTAAACCAAAATAGACAGACATATCTCTTACTATTAGTAAAAACACAATCCGAGTGGTTTTACAAAATAATAATTACACCTAAAAATGATGCCAAATAGCAAACTTTCGTTTTTACCCCAAATTAACTTTTCACCTTTGACTTAAATTAAAATATTAATTAATTAACTTATTAAGTACCTACCATACAAATGCAATAATGGCAAGTTTGTTTTTAAGATCTAAACTGTTTTTTCTACAATATCTTGAGCATTAAAAAAACATACTTACAAAATTACAAGGATTTATGAACCCAGGATTTAAGTCAATGTCTTAAAATCACACTGTAATAATTTATACTTTGTAAAAATTGCTACTTATCAAAAAATGAGTATTTGAAAGATTTATTGTTCTCTTCTAATAAACCATTCTACATCTTTATGAATTTACATTGTATCATCAGAACATCAGTAAAATCTTCCATATTCTGTTGCCTGTAAATAAAATTACAATTTAAAGAAACTAAAAAAGCGAAGAGCGGCTTCATTAAAAAGATTTTTCTCAAAACTACGACCATCGACACAGTTGGAAGGCATTGAATCAGTTTAAGTCTATATCCAGGGAAAGTAGGTGTGAAATCAGTCTTAAGTCTACATCCAGTCGAAGTCCAGGCCGTTACCCTCGCTGAGGTAGTCGTAGAGGTAGACAGCCATCTCGTCGAGGGCCTCCAGCCGAGGGTCGCTGAAATCGTCTCTGATCGACCTGGCCGACCGCGATAACGATCTGGAATGAGTAAGTTGGTTTTTTTAAGTTATTTTTGTAGTATAACTGTTAAATCTCAACGTGGTACCGTATGTGTACCGACAGGACTCGATAGTTTGTGTGGTGAAAGGACCACACAATTTTAAGACTCGCTTTATCGAGCGGACTCGACCGCACGATTTCAAGATTCTAACTGATCGATCCAAATTGTGTGGTCTAATTTGATGCTGAAACTGATTTTGAAGATCTTACATGTTAAGGGCTTGTGGAATGAAACACTGCTTCATAGTTCGAGGTTTAAGTTCATCGATTTCTCGTTGAAGCCTTTTTTCATCTGCCCCAGTAGTATGAACATCGAAACACGGTAATTATGTTGAAGTGATTTAACCATTAGCCAATTTAACTGTCCCCACTGCTGGCACAGGCCTCCCTTATGGGTGGATAAGGAAAATTGGCCATAAACCACCACGCGGGCCCAATGCGGATTGGTAGGTGTTAATGACTACTAGTTTAACTGCGTTTCAGTGATCATGCTAGGGGGGTCGGTCTAAATAGTATTGATTATTATAAAAAAAAAGATTACCTAAAATCAGTATCTGTTTCCAGCTCCTCTTCCGTTGTGAACCTCTCTCTGATATCCTTCATGATGCATGCCTCAAGTTTCTTATGCTATAAGCAAATTATACGATTTTTTAGAAAAACACGTATTTAAAGACACCCGAATTAAGTAGGTAGGTACCTAATTTATTAATTACCTTGTAGCAACGGAAGAAGAACATTGGCTTGATCAGTTCCTGCGACAGTGGCGCCACATCACGCTTGACATCAGGTACGCATTGCTGTAACAATAGCAAAAGTATAAGATAATTTAGGGAAAGATGAGTAGGTATTTTGAAACGGTTCATAATAAAACTAAACTAAGAGATTGTACGTAGTTTTGTAGATATCTGACTACATCTACCTACCTGCACTGAGCAATAGTTGATATTGTTCTTAGCCCGAAATATTGTATAATAAGTTCGATTTTAAAAGTGAATTTACCCTATAACGGAAAGATAAACATTGTATAAGGTTGGAGATGAGAATAGAAAATAAAAAAAACAGAAACAATGTTGACCTTTGCGTTATTTGTTTAAATTAATTGTTAAAATTTAACTTATTATACGGGTGGCAACTCTAAATTGGTATGCTAGATTGGAATATGTAATCGCGGCTTATGCATGCTGATGACAAAGATTCATACCGAGAACTTCCTGCAGAACTGCAGCCCGTCCTGGATGTCTCCCTTCAGCTCAGCGGACACGGGGAGGTCGGTGATGCGCTGGGTGATTTGCTCGTAATTCGGTTCCAGGTTGTGGTCGATGTAGCCCAACTCCTGCATCACGCAGGTGATGTTGCGCACTTTGCCGCCCGCCGGGCCGCGAGAGATCATATCCAGGCGCTCACGCAGGTCCATGTCACGCTGTTAACATGATTAATTAGTTTAAGAAATACCAAAGTTTTAAGATGATTGTATAAGTAAATATATTCAGTAATTAACTTTATAGATAAATGATGACTGTCAGTTTAGTTAGCTGTTATAGACGAAGAAAATTCTTCAATATCTTTTTATATTGTGTTTTAAGATTGCAAACAAAACAAGCTTAAAATCATAATAATTATCATTTAGTTTTAGTGTTTTCTAACTTTACTTTTTTTTCTAACTTGTACTATTATTGTATTCTGTGACTTTACACAAGATTGTGAGGCTCTCGAAATTAATCGAAATCCATATTATTAAGCTAATCCTGACCTGATACATTATAATAATTTGAATCACCTTTGTATATCTCATAGACGAGTGTAAAAATGCGTCTACACTTTTTGGTAGTCTTGAACTCTTGAGGTGCAAACCGCCGTTCTTCAAAATTGCTATGATCTGCATTGGATATTAGTAGGGTAGGATTTAAAAAAGGTAAGCCGTGGGTGTCGGCTTTGTTATCTTTTAATTTTTCCTTACCGCCACCCTATTAGATCCGAAGTACGGCTGCTGTTGGTAGAATCCCTGCTGGTACTGCTGTTGGTACCCCTGGTAAGGGTTGTACTGCATCGACTGCATCCCAGGCGGGTAGAACAGGCCCGGTGCGTTGTACGGGAACTGGTAGAAGGGGGTGGCGGGAGAGAACGGCCGGTACTGTGGCCCCATCATGTATGGAGGCACTGATGGTGGGGGGAATGGATTCTGGAGAGAGAAGAATTAGAATTAACCTATGTAGGTATACTAAATAAAAATATCAGATACCTGCTTACAATTTATTTATTTTTTGGTGATTTACAGATAATATAAATCCAAAAGTAACTAATTATTGTTTGTGCCATTTTTACATATCGCAGGCATAGTGTAGGTACTCTTTGGATGAATTTAGTAAAGAGATAGATTAGACCACGGTGAAGGTCAGGAGGTAGGTAGGTACGTACTTATACTTATAAGTAGATAAGTTTAATGGTATAACGTGGTATAACCATAAGAATAAATAAAACTGTATAACTGAGTTCAGATACTTTTCTAGTTTAGCTAAAACAAGATGTTTTGCAATGTATACTACAACAGTAACTTATGCCACAAATTATGTTCATAAATTCCGTTGCTGACTGTACCTACTAGTAGTGCTGTGGTAGATATACTACCTACCTACCTACCTACCTAGCTTGCTTGCACAGCAAAAATAAACTAAACGAAATAAAAATAATTACCTATTAATTTAATTTCATATCGACAAAGGAACAATATGAGTAATAAATTAAAAAAATACGATTTTAGATTGATGATGTTTCATTTCTAATGTAAAGTGTAATTTAAATTATATGCTTAATTTCGACCTCATTCTTGTCGGCCTCTTTAGCTCAGTGGTAGAGCACTGGTCTCGTAAACCAGGGGTCGTGAGTTCAATCCTCACAGGAGGCAACTTCTGTTTTCGTTTATTGTTCTTATTTTTGACAAAAGCGTTATTTTACTTACTCCTCCGTGTTGTCTGAACTGGAACGGAACGCTCATTGGTGGTTTTTGGGGTTGAGAATCTTGAGGACTATGATGATCTTTGTCTTGATTTGAAGCAGCGCCATCTTGTGGCCTAGTGATGGTTTGCGTGTTGGGGTCCATGCTAAACCCGAGCGGCAGCTTGCCGAGCAGGATAGACGGTATGTGCGGGTTCGGCGCTTCTTCAACAGGTGGCGCTGAACATTTGGCGTAGGCATCTTTCATTTCTTTGCGAATTTGTTTTACAACTTCGGGCCCGAAACAACTTTCATAAATCTGTAAAATTAGACTTGTTTTTAAAAATATTTATGTAAGTTATCGATTAAAACAATCAGAAAAAACATTTTGAGATAGTACGCTTATAAAAGTAATTTTTATTTTTATTCGAGTCGAAAAAATCAAAACGAAAAATTAATAAAATAATACTATTAAATAACATAACATAATCTGAAACGCAAACGTTAATTTGGCTACAAATATTAAAAGCAGTCGTGGCCGAGCGGTTAAGGCGTCTGACTAGAAATCAGATTCCCTCTGGGAGCGTAGGTTCGAATCCTACCGACTGCGAAGTTGTTTTTGTTGTTTTTTTTTCTAAATTTATTTCTCTTTTTATGTTTAACACGGTGAATATTTTTGTACTAACAATAAACTTACCTTCATCATGGCATACTTTTTGATGAATCTGTCATCACTGTTTGCGATCGCTTGCGCCACACACAAGAAGAACAGAAATGTTAACGGTCTGCACACCATCTTGAATCTGGGAACAAAGATTATGATAATAATTATTAGATAGCGGTATCTTTCGACGGTCACACCATAAAATGCTTGGCACTACATATTTGGCAACTGCCTGTGCTAACAACTTTGTTTTCGGATACCTATTTCTAAGAGAGAAGTTCATTAGAGAACCTAAATAGCTGATGTTTGTTTGGAATCATTTTGTTAAAAATTTCCATTACAATTTATGTACAATCTCTCGATAACTGGGCAAATGCTACATCTATTCACTGACCATTGAAAACTTCCTCAGTACGAGTAGGTACTTAGGTACCTTTTTATTCCTAATAAAACATTGTCCGTAAACGTCTAAACTTTTTACGACTAGGTATTCGTTTTATATTATGTCCATATTCCTGCGAGTTTCAATGCTCAAAAGTCATTATGATTTGAACTCATGAGCACCGCGCCATCGCCATCACGGCGTAGTAATCAAGTTTGATGCTCGACCGCGAGAAAAGTACCGCTAAAGTGTGAGATCATCTGCTAAAATGCTGCCTTTTTCTATTCATTATGGCTTCCTACGTCCATAAACTTAATTATATGTTTCATGTTAATTTCCAGCTTTTTGCGACGTTGATGTAAATCCATAGAGAAGTGTGGGAAGTTTTTTAAAGGTAAATACACACTCGAGCGTTCTTTGTCCAAAAGTTAGTAATGAAAAAGGCATAGCAAATACTGTTGCCTATTGTCAATTAACTTTAAATACTCCACAGGTTTATTTAACGTTTATTCTGGTATCGGTAAAGCAATAAGCGTTGGCCAATAAAATTTCATTCTGTCGAAAAAGATGAAATCTTTCAGTTTCTGTGATCAAATCCAGACTGGACAAAAATTAGCATCATTTAAGTAGTTGTACCTTTACATAAAGTTATTATGTGTGATTTTGAGTAGAGCAGCTGTTGAGAACTAATGTTTTGCTATAATACGAGTTTAAAGTACCTAAGTATGTGCTAGAGGTAGATCGAATCTCATGAAACGGAAGTGAAATTAGTTTTACAAAAACACGTGGTTGTTGCAGTACAAAAGTAGCTAGCAATGAAATAATTTCACTTACGTTTCATGAGATTCTGGTCTACCTCTTTCTTACTACAGGTGGAGAATTTTATTGTTTTTTCCATCAAACTTTATCTCCACCAGAGCAAGACAGACGCCCTTCGATACGAGTTATAAAAAGAAGTGTATTAATGTAATAATAATCATTAGTTATTTTGTTTTACCGTTCAACCAACTTGTCACAAGTTTCTATGATTAATGACATCATAAAATTGATATTCTGAATCAACTTGTACTTGATGCGCCTGAGGTTATATCAGCTCAGCCAGTTCGTATGCTGATGAAATATAATATGTTCATGCATTACTAATCAACGGTTTAATACCGTTAAAATTTTAATAATACTTTTAGGGCTTGATCTTTCGGTGCCTAGTTCTTCGTGATAAAAGTTGTAATAAATAAATACATAAATAAATATTATAGAAACATCACAAACATTGCTCGGATTCCAAAAATAACTACTATAGGAAATCAGAGACAACGGTGAAACTACAAACATCCAGACTGAGCCAATATAGAAAAGTTCGTTTAATTTGACGAACTCGGGAGTCGGGACCTCACCTCATCAGAGATCTCGACACCTTCAAAACCGGCGTACAAACCACCTCGACCACGGAGGTCGTGATTGATAAATTCTTGAAATTGTTTCAATAAAGAAACAAAATTATGAGTGTCACAATAAGAAACGACACAAATTCTAACACAGACCTTTGATAAGGGGCCATCCATATATTTCGTCACACGAATTTCATGACTTTTGACCCCCTCCCCTCCTTGTCACAGCTGATCACATTTGTGTGATCCCCCCTCCCTAGTGCGACGTCACATATTTTACAAATTTACATCTAGAAAATCAAAGAATTAAAAAAGGTGTTTCGAAATTTCAATTTACCTAAATGATTTTGAAATGTGACGTCACGAAATTTAGGACCACTCCCACCTCCTTGTCACACAATGTCACTCTTCGTCGACCCCCTCCCTCCCCCTTAAGGCGAGGCCAGTTCACGAAATTTACTCTTCCACTATGTCTTTAGAATAAGGTTGAATATCGCATAACTTTAATTGACGCTTCGCCAGAAATTTGACGAATTTTAGTACATTTTTATTGATTTCTGAAATACTGGATCATTTATTAAAAATGTACTCGGTTATTGTGTTAGATCGATAAAAAAGCTATCCTTTTTGCATAAAAAATCATATCACTGTCGTTGAAAATTACGAAATCTGACGATTTGAAATTTATTTTTATAAGTTTTTATGGTGTTAATCAGGATTTTTTTTACAGAGTTACCATGCCATTTTTCGATATTCTGTTCGGTTACTATGCTTCTTTGTTTCTTTTTCAGTCTACAGTAATTTTTGTGAAGTAGAATTTTACATCAGTTCTTCACATTGGAAGTTCAAAAATCAGACTTTTCATCAGATCGTGAACTGGCCTCGCCTTAACGTGTGACGCCATCACTGCGCTGGGAGCTCTTCGGAGTGGACAAGCTTAAGGAAGAGGATCTAAAGCAGTTAACGATAAGTCAACTCAGCAGGTATTGTAAGCGCACAGGTAGGTTCGAGGGTCCGACGCCGGTGGGGTAAATGATAACCCGCCTCCCCTGCTCTTTCAGGGGATTTGGGGAAATGGGTGAAATGGTCCCGACCAAGGTGACTGATCACCCGCCCGGCTTCGCTGGCGTCCCCCCTTATAAATAATAAAATAATAACGTGTGACGCAATTTATGGATGGCCCCTAAAGTTGCTTAACATCCACGATCAGGGAGTCTCAAAACTTTGCCACACGGAGAAATTTTACTGAATGATATTTTTTAAAATAGGTACCTACCTACGTTTAATTGCATTCAAAAATGTTTGAATAAAATCGCATACAATAGATATAAAAGAACAAAAAATGCCCACCTTTTGCCTACCTCTACTACAACGAACTATATTTTACTGAGGTTATTGTTTGTAAGTTTGTAAATAAACTATAGAACCTTAGCTTCAATCTGTACATGTGAATTTTCGATACAATATGAACTTAGCGAGCAATATAAATTAAGACGAGGGCGTCACTTGAGGGATATAGGTATTCGCCATAAAAGCGGCTTTCGATCGATCTTATACATACAGATACTAAATCAGTGAGAGGTATCCGATGATCACCTACGTGGGCTTTATATGGCTTGGTTTAAAAATTGCACAAAGAAAAAATATCATTAGATATTACGGTAAGTTATAAGTTGGTAGTTTTTATGTGACTGGCACAAATAAGAGCAATCTTCACTAGATCATGCCTCATACACACGGGGTCGACGCTCTGACGCGGCCTTGCTTGGTAGGGTTGGCAAAAACCGACTGAACATCTGTCGACCTTCATGAAGGAAGATTTTTGGCCGAAGGGTGTCCTATTCCGCCGGTTTCGAGGTCGGCTACCGGACACTGCGTTGCGTAACACGTCGCCGCCTTCTATACGTGTAAATAAATAAGTAGTTAAGATATAATATATAATATGTATGTTTGTCTGTTAGGTATTTATTATATGGGCCTAATATTGTAAATGATATTTCTGTTGCCTGAAATAAATGATTTATTTATTATATTATTTAAAAATAAGTTTTTTTTCACTTTTGCTAAAATAAATACCTACAGGGTACTTATACATATTTTTTTTTTTCAGTAAACAAAATTAAAGGGTGTCCTCAGTCCGTGAAATTGAAAAAAGCTGTGTAGGTACATTTCTGTATCCCACGCATATCCCACGTCACAAACCAGTGGCTCTATTTTTGAATCGCTCGTATGACATTGTTTTGTCACATGCGACTTAAGTCACACTCGTCTTCCAAGTCCCATGACGCCGATTTTCCATATTTTTGAATCGTTCGTTTCCGGTGCTGCCAATATAAACGAAGTGTTGGATTTTAACCAAGCGCTCGACGCCAGTCGAAGGATTCAAAAATGTTCACCCAGCGGCCCTATTTTTGAATCGCTCGGCTGTCGTCGAGCGCTCTTTTCTACTGATTTTCGTTCGACATTCGACTCGATCTCAATACATTTGAGTTTTGAGATCGAACATTTCGTTTATATTGGCAGCACCGGAAACGAACGATTCAAAAATATGGAAAATCGGCGTCATGGGACTTGGAAGACGAGTGTGACTTAAGTCGCATGCAACAAAACTATGTCGTTAAAATAGAGCCCATGATCAGCATAATGTAAAAAAAGAGCCCATGATCTTGACCTATTTCTTTATTTCTTTTCACATGATCACAATGATGAAACTAAATAAGTTTTTGTTTGTGTTGTGACAACCATAACACGGTAAGCGCCCACCCATCTGCCTCAGGCACCTTGCGTAATGAGCACATGCGCTGCCCATTACGGGCTCAAACGGCGTAGCTCATAAGGCGCGTCCACAACCGCACAAATTGCCATATCAGCATATTTGGCCAGACAAAAGTAACACCGAAGTGATAAAACAAGTTGCATAACAAGTTTTGTGTTAAAATAGCTGTATTGTGAACGCACCTTTACAAGATCAGTGATCACTTTAAAACCTGATAAAGGTAGGCAATAAAGGTAGGCAGAATTGAAGGCTGGATAAACGACGATCTGTGAGGTACACCGAGCAACTGTGGTTATACTAGGAACCGTACTTAGATAAAATGCTTTATGCTTCTTCTATTATATTAATGTACGAGTATGATGAGCATTTATGGTAGTAAACAATACAAAATAATATACTAGAAAAAATTCGACTCGTCAGCAGATCATATTCTCATGCGGGCATCGAACCCGCGACCAATGAAAATTCCGGTCCAATGCTTTTCCAACTCAGCTATCGAATCACTAGTGCATTTGATATAAAATAAAGTTGTAAAGGTTAATAATAAACAAAAACAACTGGGAAAATAAAAAATCGTATTTTTACAATGCTTAAAATTTATTTTAAAGAGCTCGTCATTCGCAAGTTTATTAGGAATGAACAATAATCCAATTTCGGCCGAAACCGAAACCGAAACTTATTTAGATATTAAATTGTCGTTGTTTTAACGGATACAACGTGGATGGATACAGTGGATACAACGTGGATGGATACAGTGGATACAACGTGGATGGATACAGTGGATACAACGTGGATGGATACAGTGGATACAACGTGGATGGATACAGTGGATACAACGTGTTACAAAATAAGCCCTAATGCCGAATATGGTAGATAGGGACAATCAAACTGAACAACTTTTACTATGGGACCCAACTCTGAAATCAGGAAATAAAATCAGCTGTTTCATACATTTTGATATTTTCGTTATTAATTATTGTATGAAACACAGCTAAAACCGAAACTGCGGCCGAAACTATTAGTTTTTTGGCCAAAACTGGCCGAAAGCGAAACCGAAACCGAATCTTCGGTCGGTCCCTACACAGAAGTGTAAGTTTAACGTTTTTTTATATTTCTAGTTTTTTAATAAAAAGAAATGTAACATCTTTCTTTACATAAAAAGGTGCATTTAAACAGTATTTCTTGTTTTTAGTTGTTAAATTTATACATAGTTTTTGGTTTAATTGAATTTTGAAATTTTATTAATCCTAACCTTAAGATGTATGAAAAAAACATTCAATTCGAGCGAGGGGAAAATAATAGAGTAGATAGGGGAACTCCCTACAAAAGCTTAAAGGGGTACTTATTAAGAATGATATTTTGTGTTGTCTGTTAAAAAAAACATGAAAATTTAATTTCTAACCTATCACATTACTTGACAAACTTAAGGAGGGATGGGAGAGTCCCCCCTCTCTACTCTACTCTTTTCGCCTCCTTGAATGTTTTTTTTCAGTTTTTTCATACATTTTGAGTTTAAATTGGTAAAATTTCAAAATTCATTTAAAAAAAATCAAAAGGCTTTGATAAGGAGTAGGGGGCACTTCCAACCCTAGCTCAGTTACTAAGTAAAAAACATTTGAACTACTTATTACAAAGGTACAAAAGATTACAAAAGATTCAAATTGCATTTTCATTCTCCTAGCTAAGGTATTGTGCTTTAACGAACCCAATTAACTTTAATTCTTATTATATGGACTGGACGCAAGATGTTTTTTTATAGAATTATTCGCTTGCATTGTAACTGTAAATATAAAATAATTATACTTGTAACTGCGACTTGTCGATTATATCGATAACAATTTTGACACGTAGCTTGTTATACTCGTATACTTATTGTTTTATCCAGTCTATACTTAATATTTGATTCACTATACTTCACTCATAATAACGCAATGCTATTGCCGTTCGTTAGTGACTTTATTGCTTCGAAACCAGTTATCCGACTTTGTTTTTTTTTGTATTTATTACGAGTTGCATACTAGTTGAAGTGAGATGTTAAAATCTAGGGTTATACTTTATACAAGGTTATTTTTAGTTAACACAAAACCTCTCGTGGGGTTGATCAGACCAAAGAACTGAACAACTTTCATTATGGGACCTACCTCGAAATCACGAAAAAAAAAAATCCTATACACCATCGAAATTATGAATAACCTTGTATAAATCACAAGCAAGACAGATGTCTTTTTATTTCACAACGGATTCATTTGACCTTGTGGATTATTCATCTGAATTTCAGGACTATCGTAAAACGTGATTAATGACTTTAGAGGTTTATGAAGCGTTACATACCTAGGCATGTAACACCCTCCCTGGAGGGTGGCAGCGTTTTCATGAAATCATTATAGCGCTTAGCTGCGATCTCCAATCCGGCTGCCAAGTTTGGAAATTATTGCAACAACCCTTGATGAGAAAACCTGATGATGCGTCTGGAGATGGGAAAAACCTATTCAACCTTACCATCGAGGTTTTAGCTAGACACACTCATTTACAATGCTGCTTCTTTTAGATTGGAAAAAAAGTGTTTGGCATAAAGCTCTTAGTAAAGATCAAAGTTGTTTGACTGGTATGGCTATGCCACCTTTAAGGCGAGGCCAGTTCACGATTTGATGAAAAGATCGATTTTTGAACTTCCAATGTGAAGAACGGATGTAGAATTCTACTTCACAAAAATTACTGTAGACTGAACATTATGTCATGAAACACAATAACCGAACAGAATATTGAAAAATGGCATGGTTACTCTGTAAAAAAATCCTGAATAACACCATAAAATTAAACTTCAAATCGTCAGATTTCGTTATTTTCAACGACAGTGATATGATCTTTTATGCAAAAAGGATAGCTTTTTTATCGATCTAACACAATAACCGAGTACATTTTAAATAAATGATCAAGTATTTCAGAAATCAATAAAAATGTACTAAATTTCGTCAAATTTCTGGCGAAGCGTCAATTAAAGCTACGCAATATTCAACCTTATTCTAAAGACCTAGTGAAAGAGTAAATTTCGGGAACTGCCTCGCCTTAAAAATCGCACTTTTATTGAGATTGTGTTCAACGTGTTCAACACTGTTATTTACTATAGCATAAGTATAAATAAAACTATAGTTTCTGAATGACTTGCTACCGACAGAGCCAATTATCTAACTGTTCTTACTCTTGCAGTTATACTGTAATTTAAGTTTTTATAGTACGATTTCCGGTATCGATGAGTCTATATGGGCAGTAACTATTTGTAGCAAATATGGCATGTCAATAATATCGACCGTCGTTTCAGGTAGTACTTGTAATAATTCGATCTCAACAATCTTCGCATGTTTACTATCGAGCTTTCAATATTTTATTCACCACGATTATTACGACGCCTTTTTCGTTTACAAAAAAAGACTTTCTTTAATAAATGGAGTTTAGTTTTAGATGAAACAGGGTGTTACAAAAAAACGTAATGCCAAATATGACAGAAAGGGAACATCTAACTGAACAACTTTTGTAATTGGATCAACTCTGAAATCGCGAAAAAAAATCTGCTGTTTCATACAAAAAATATCAAAATAGCTATATATATGTTTTTTTGCGATTTCAGAGTTGGTCCTATTATAAAAGTTGTTCAGTCTGATGGTCCCCTACCATATTTGGCATTACGGTTTTTTTCTGTTGGCGGAAAGATGTTATTTAACGACTCATATCCCTTCATTCACCAAGATTTGTTATTATAAGTAAGTACATAACTGTTACTAAATGTCAAAGGAAGCATACCAAAAAAGTTAATGTTTAACACCCGTAAAATGTGTATGTAAAGTATTCTTTATGTAGCACCATAATGAATCTAAGCTTCGGAACTGGTAGTAAAATTGCTGTAACCGTTACTTGGTTAAAACACTCTAATGTCGGCGAGGCTATTGTATCAAGACAAGTGTTGATTCAAGATAACTACATGCGCGTGACGTAAAAAAGTTTTAATTCGGAGAAAAAAGTCGGAACTCAACAGTTACAATACCTTTACTAGGTAGATAAGATACGTTGTTTTTGTCTTGTTAACTTAAAATTTTTTGACAGTCCTCACACGCTTTTTAACTAAAAACGGTATTTAAAAACATCAAATACTAATAAAAATTGCCACCTTTTTTTGATATAGTTAAAATGATTTTCCACATAGGAAAAATTTCAAAAAATCCTTAAAAATGCAAACTGCATGAGTAACAGTTAGCAAAGCTGGTTTTTGAGGTGATAACATCAAACTTTTTTGATTTCAAAACTTTTTAGTGTAATATAGTTTTGAGCTTTTAACGAAATAAAAAGCTTTAAACGAAATAAAAAACAATTATTTACGTATTTAAGAATAGGCGTTCACAAAAGGTTTTTAATGGGTAAGTAATTAGCTTGATCATTATCTTTTGCCGCTGAATAAAAAGTTAAAAGGAAGTAACTTTTGCTTAAGCAAATGTAACAATTACGATTAGGTTAAAGATAAACTTGAGAGCTTAATTAGGTTAAATTTTTAAGATGTTTAGAATTAGATATTTCAAATGAAGTCATTATATTGTACACATAGCAATTAAATAGGAAATAGGAAATAGAGATTAATGATAAATAGTTTAACAGATTATCTGAAAGATAATACTAACTCTATCGTTCATATTTTATATTTCTTCTCACTTAATACAAAAACAGTAAAAAATATGTATTTCATTCATTAACACTAGATTTTAATAATAAGTAATAATAATAGGTACCTACACGTTATTAAGCCCATTTTTTACATTTTGTGGTAACCTGATATGCTGCCTACTGTACATGCAACAAAGTAAAAGTTCCTATTTACTCGTGACCATACGATTACATCTAATGCTAGGGTTATTGTCGCCTTAATTAAAGGCTTCCACGGCGCACGGTTGCATGCAACGGAAGCAAAGTATAAGTACTGCACTAATACCATTAGCACAGTATAACCAAATTATTTGTTATATTGTGCCATTAGTTTGCTTTATACTATGACACCAGAATAAATATAATCTATGGCACTACTACTACAGGGAGAGCTCGCAGTGGGTTAGCGCATTGGCCCTGCGATTGCGAAGGTTTCGCATGGGATGGGTGACCAAATATGTATTATCTCGAGCTCCTTCGTGCTTCGAAAGGCACGTTAAGCCGCTGGTCCCGAGCTCCCGGCTACATCTTGCAGTCGTTAATACCTTTAACACCTACCAATTCACATTGGGCCCGCGTGGTCGGTTATTATTGGCCCATCTAGCGAAATAATCCAACTACCGAACTTCAAGAAAATGTATGAAACTGATGATTTTTTTTTGCGATTTCAAGATTGCTTTGCTTCCATATTCAAGTGTATTTTTTTCAGAAAGGTGGTGGTTTTCAGGATTTATAGTAATTTTTCGGGTTTGTTGCATGGTACCCATAGCCTTCTCTATTTTACAAGCCATGAACTTAAGTTTGGCAATGTCTGTTAGTGTCAGTTCGTGGTCATGGCGTCGGTTAGTCTCCATGTATTCTGATGAGTCGATATTTTCTTTCGTAGTAATCGTGCGGGGTTGAAAATATGAAAATAATGTAGTTAATAAATATAAAATCTTGATTGAAATAATCTTACATCACAATTTACACCTAGTTTAAACGCAGATAATATAGGAAAAAGAAATAATCAATAATAAAAAGAATATTATTAAACTATGTGCTTGACCACATGCGATGTTGCCGATCGCTCACTTCATGGCTTGGAAATTATAGAAGGCTATGATGGTACCCTATCTACCATATTCGGCTTAATAAGGCTATTACTAAACACCCTGTATAGTAAGACCCACTATTGTTTTTGTTAGGCAATTGGTCTAACGGCACTTTAGAATAACAACTCTGATTAGTTGGCTAATTAACGGTGGCAAAAACGCTAGCACGCCCGCAATCTTAGCGACGCCTACGCATACTCGACACTGGAGTCAACGCACTTTTGTTAGGAAATCATTTTAATGAGGAAAGAGATAGGTGAGGCCGAGTTACTTTGACCAAAGTTTAAAAAAAAGTGTACCTAATTAGCGGTGGCTAAAATAACAAGTGCGCCGGCAATCTTGGCGACGCCTACGCATACACGACCAAGTCAACGCATTTTAGATTAGAAGGCCTTTTTTAAAAAAAAATAGTGATAAAAGTCATCTGTACCCTTAGCACGAACAGCTATCGAGAAAAAAAACGCGCGTAAAATTACTCGATAGACAATTCTCTATGGAAAATTTAATTTCGCTTATCGGTGATAGATGGCGCTGTACAAATTTCCAATACAAAATTTTTCTATCGAATGATTTTACGCGCGCTATTTTTTTCGATAGCTGTTCGTGCTAAGGGTATTGATGAAAGAACAATAATGGTTCGGTTGGAACTTTGACCAGCAAAAGAACCGAAAAAGTAAACGAGTTTAGACTGGGCAACTTTGGTTCAAAGTTTGAACAATTTTGAGCCATATTCACTTCTCAAGCCTTTTGAGAGTTCAATTTTGAGCCATATAAAAACAAAAGAAATTGGCAACTGAAATTCTGCATTGATTTAGTACATGTTAACTATTTAAGGTGGTACCCTGAGCGAAAGTGGCGCCGCGGTGAATTATATTTAATATTATAATTCTAATACACAATTTTAAAAATGTTTATCGTGGAGATTTTACATTCCCTCGTAGTCACTGCTAGAAGTAGATAGCAAAACTGCTAAAAGTGGCCGTTTTTGACACATTTGCTATCTACTTCTACGAATGACTACGAGGGCATGTAGTGATACCTTCCAAAAATACTAGACCATAGGCCCTAAAACATCCACGATAAACATTTTTAAAATAATTTTCTATTAATAACTTATTAAATAAAAACCTCTGAGGGCGCCACTTTCGGTCATACAACCGCCTTAAGAGACTTTTATTATCGACATCTTCCTTAATTAAATTGCTTCGTGGCTAGTACGATTTATGTGTGCAAATCAGAATACTTTATACCTACCTAGTAAATTTCGTATGTCAGACAAATCCAAGATTTTGCACTTTACAACCGCCTGTAAACGTACTCAGTATTTAGAATTTCTACCAAATAATAAATAATAGTAGGTTTCTATTCTACAACATAATAAACAGTTATAAAGTGTTATGTTTTAATAAGCCATAATAGTTTTTTTTGACAAAATATAGTCTCTTAACCATAGAATAACTGTCTCGCAAAAGTAATTCTATATTGTGTTATTAGTTATATGTACACGAGTAAGTTAGTTTTACACTAGTATACAGTATTATTATTTTCTGTGGTATAACATAAGATAGTCACACTATCGAATTGAGATCATCCTATTGATAGATAAGCATTGATGTAAAAAAATAAATAAAATGTAAAATGTAAAGCTTGAGAAGTGAATAAATAATATGTATTCAACAATAAATATGCCTTATTTATTTTACGACTGTAAACTCTGTTATTTTATTATTTGGATGTCTAGAATCTAGATAGGCATTCGAAAACTATGAACGCGTCAAAAAAAATATCACTCAACTGTTGAGTGATTTCCGTTATAAAATCTATAATTGAAATTACGAATATGATTACTTATAATCAGCCTTGTTAGGGTCAAATAGTTGTAGGTACATGTTTTATGATCACCTATTTGCCTTATAACAGTCTAGCTAGGTACAGTTATTTACTAAATTAACTGCGTAGGTCGCTGACCTGTACTGTACTTGAAAATAAAATTAAAATTACTATTTTTTAATTTGAGATTTTTGCATTCACAATGCTATTTTTATACAATACTAAATAATATACTAGAAAAAATAAGACTCGCACCAGGGGTGCGATTGCGTAAGTTAATCGTATTCATTTGACAGTTTATATCGTATTCAATCGGCTGCAATTTGTATTGGATGACATTTAATATGATACAATATGAACTGTCAAATGAATAAGATTGACCTTACGCAATCGCCTAGCAGATCAATACTCAGACGGGAATCGAACCCGCGACCTTTGGATATCCGGTCCGATGCTTAAAATTACTACCTTCGTAAATTTTCTAATTAAAGTTTATAGAAATATACCTACCAAAAACATTATCTCTCTATTCGATAGCTCATTTAGCATTATGGTGGTGTAATGTATTAGCTGGTGATTTCTGATAATTTGCATAGTAAATGAAAATTGTATCTTTATGAACATAACAAAGGAATATAAAATGTTTGTATTAGGAGTTAAGTATGAAATTGCCGTTTTGAATGGAGAATTTTAAAGAATTTGCATTTTCCATAACCATGAACGCCAATGTTTTAAAACTCTTATGCATAAATATTTAAACACTACTACTAGGTACTAACACTAACACTAACTAATGCCACATGTGTTATGTGAAAAAATAAGTAAGTATAGGATAAGTTACAACGATATGAATGTTCAAAATTCTGCTAACGAAAAAAGGAGTTACTTTTGAGATACTTTTTTTAACGTTCAGGAAAGAAAATCAGAAATGCTTTTATTTCTGATAGTGGGCCGTCATGATCATAATTCGAAATAATAACAAGTAACTCAAGCATCTTTAACATCATAGAAGATTTGAGAGCTTCTGTGTGTGAGAAACAAATCGGCAATTTCTTAATTTAACCACTATTGTCGTAAAGTTAGTATAAGTACCTACCTTATTCCTTATTTAACTCTATGATTCTCATGAAAATGTCATAATTCCACCTGCAGGCTACTGTTAGCTTTTCACCTTTACTTTTTAATTGTTGACAAGCAAACAAAAGGGATGGTTTATATTCATTATATCAGGATTGATATCGAAAATATGAGCTCACCATGCGCTGGTGTTAACTTTAAGTGATGTTAAATTGAACAAAGATCGCTATAGAACTTATTTACTTGTAGCATTTCCATATACGGACGAATCAATACATTCGTGCAGTACCCTGCATGCAATGGCACTGCAAGCAGGGTCTAATATCGGCCATGCATGCAGGGCTTTGAGTAGCCCGCTTCAAATATCATAAATCCTGATAAAATCGCAATTTTAAAGTCAACTTGCATCATGCACGTGCAATATTGCCTCCAAAGCATGAATTTCGTAGGAGAGCTGACAAAAATTAGCGTTGAAACATCACTTACTGTCATATTAGTCAGAATCAAAAGTATATTTAATGCCTAGTTTGAAACAAAATAATAAGTGTGAGCTGTCCCACTTTAAATTAAACCTTATAGCAAGAATGAGAATACTGCAAGAAATCCAGAGCAAACCTATAATAACAAAAACCGGCATAAACATAACCCGTCACGTACAAACGATCGTCGATCAAAAACCGATCTATTGCATTGCACTCTATAGATAGAATGAGTTTTATTCATATTTTTTTCTAAAATTTACGTCGTGTTGACATAAGAAGTTTTGAACTGACCGATAATAATGGGATTCGTGATTTTTTCGTAGCAATATAGTTTTTCGGCTACTACGTGAGCTTTTAACTTAGGAAAAGTTGGATATTTGACGTTATTTGAAACTTATTTTGTCGTAGGAAGAGGATTTATAAAAAAAACATTACAAACTTTTTAGAAAAAGTTATGAAAATATTGTATTCTACTTTGTTTTAGAAAAAAAACGCCGCTCAATTTCTTAGTTTTTAGTAAAAATTACAAACCGAAAAATATTTCCTTTACATTCAAAGAACTCAGCAAAGATTTTGCAAAGATTGTATTTTCCTGTCTGTTACTGAATTTTAACAAACATTCGAATCAATCATTGCATTTCAATGATAAAAAGAAATATGTATAGTTTTAGCGGATATATTTTACTATGCCAATTATTTTTCAATAGTTTCACTTGCAAGCATTTTGTAAGATGAAAGAAATTAGTTGCTCCTGAAATAAACTTTCCATTAATGGTTGCGGCTAATTGTACAAAAATTAAGAAAAATTAAACTTATACAACTTGTACAAGTGTAAAGAAAAGAGTTTTGTAGATAAGTATCAGCGATGGCGATGGATCAGATTGCCGCCACGGGCAACCGGCTTATATCTTATTTATAGATGTAGCCAAGTAGCACATCACTATGCTCGTATAATCGTATACCGTATGTATACTGTCAGTCCACTGCAAGTGACATAAACATGTCAACTTTTTGCAAGCTTTTCTTCGATTTTAATCAGTGGCAACTCACATCACGACGATAACGAAGAATATCTTTGCCAGTGTCCTTCGATATTTTTACTTTTTGTCTTGCCCCTTACTAATAAAGATTTTATAGTAGATGTATAACTATAGTTACACAGTGTTTTGTCACTTTCTTTTTAATGTCAAACTCAAATAGTTTGACAGAGAGTAAACCATTGTATAACGATACATCTGCGGGGCTATTCACGATTGTCGGAAATCTACCCGAAAGCATTCGATTCGAATCAGCAGGCTTACGCAACAGCACAATTTGACGACCGTCGTGATCGTGATCGTAAAACAGTGTAAGATATAGTCAGCGAGTCAAGCTTTCTATCGGCGTTTTTCGTTGCTCTATCTAGCAACTAAGAACTTATACCGCGAATTTTTATTTCACTATGAATAACTGACACCGCCTGTCAAATTGGTACGCAAAGGCACATTCGCAAAGTAAAGATAACGACGAACGACCACATAGACTTTTTGTCTTTGCATCGCAAAAGTGACAATTTGGTGTCAACCAGGTGCAAATGTCAGCTTCAAACAAGTTTTGAAAATTATTATTTAAGTAAAGTTTGTTGTTTCAGCTCGAAAATTTATGAGAATGATTTGTGATTAAAGCGCTTACAAATGCAGAGACAGGAAAAAACAATTTATTAATAAAAAAGTATCAATTAATATAGATACAAAAGATTTATGCTCCAAAGCGGCATACCTACGTATAATTTATCAATTAAATCGCATAATCCTACGAAAAAGTGATTTTAATAGCGCCGAAGAAGAAACTCTTGTAAAATGTATACCAAAAATCTTGTATAAGTACAATACAAGGTATTGAAGAGGTACATTGTGAAATTTTTTGAAAGAAAGTAGTTTATATCGATTATTTTTGTATTACATGAATAAAACGTTTCATTACAAATCTGTGTGGTATAATTTGCTGGGATAGTACTTAGGTATGTTATTTAGTATTGTATAAAAACATTGAGAATCCTAAATCTCAAATTTAAAAATAAAAAAGGTATGACAGCTCGGCTGCCCTAAACCAAATTATCTTAGATACCTACTTGTATCTTATTCCAGACATATTTTACAGGAGAGCTTGAGATATTCTGAACACTAAAATGTTAAAATAAGAATCGCATATTGCAGAAAGGGCATAAGTCAACTTAATGTTATAAAAACAAAAAACCGACTTCAAAAACCTACCTATAAAAACCAAGAAATAATATATAAAAATACGTCTATTGAAGTCGGGTGGGGCTGGAGTACAAATTACTTTTTTTTATTCTAAAAGCCCCACCCGACTTCAATAGACCTATTTTTATTATTACGAATATTATTTCTTGGTTTTTATAGGTAGGTTTTTTGAAGTCGGTTTTTTGTTTCTTTAAAACAATTTTTTATTTTTTTATTTTTAGTGTAGGTATCTTGTAGGTAAGGTATATTATATATGTAGAAAAATCGGCTCAGCCAAACGTAAGATAATCGCGGAGAAACATACTTAAATACGGGTCAAACTGAGAACCTCCTTTTTTAAGTCGGTTAAAAAACTACACCTAAAATATCCCTCTTCCAACAAAAAAATAATTATTTTATTCAGTTCATAAACAAAGAAGTAATACGACCAATCATCGAGGTAATTCACACAAAATCATACTATTTTCGTGCTTTGTTCAAAATTACTTGAAAAGTACTGAACCGATTTCCAAATTTCAAAAAATGGGACCAACTTGGGAGTGTACCTAATGTAATAACGTTTGAAGCATTTCAATCGGTCCAGCCGTCTTCATAGAACCTCCTCCTTTTTTGGAAGTCGGTTAAAAAACAACAAAATTAACTTATTCGAATGTTTCTTAAAGATATTTCAATTACATCATTATTATTTGTTAACTTATTGCTTTTATTTAGTTATCAGAAGCTTGACCCAAAAATATTGCATATCATATGTTGCTCTTTTTGCTCTTTAGCATGCAAAACATGCTTGTGTCAAGCAAGACCTTGATGGTTACGACTTTGATGTTATCAAGAGTTTTGTATCCCCACTTTAGATTAGAAAAAGGGTAGGCCAAATTATACTTGCAATAGCCTATGCTCCAGATTAGCGATCGAGTAAAATAAAATTACCTACAAGAAAAAGTGAGGGCCTCTGTTCTGTACCTATAGGTATATAGGTAGTTACCTACCTAAATTCACGTCCGATTGAAATCAAAATGCTACCAGCAGCAGCAGTAGAATTAGCAATTAGATATACTTGCACTTGTACGTTACGATTCGGTTTAAATGTTTTTACCGACTTCCAAAAAAGCAGGAGGTTCTCTGTTCGTCTGTATATTTGTTTTTTTGTGTATGTCCACCGATTACTCAAAGACGGCTGGACCGATTGAAATGATTCAAACGTTATTACATTAGGTAAACTCCCAAGTTGGCCCCATTTTTTAAAATTTGGAAATTGGTTCAGTGCTTTTCAAGTAATCTTGAAAAAAGCACGAAAATAGTATGATTTTGTATGAACTACCTCGATGATCAGTCGTATAACTTCTTTGTTTATGAACTGAATAAGATAATTATTTATTTGTTGGAAAAGGGATATCTTAACTGTAGTAGTTCTTTAACCGACCTAAAAGAAGAAGGTTCTAAGTTTGACCCGTATGTATGTATGTTTTTCCGCGATTATCTCACGTTAGTTACTTTCTCCTAAGAAAAAAATCGTTAGAAAAGATATGCTGGCACAAAACAGGTCAATAACATGGGTCAGTGGGTAAACAATAGAATAACATATAGATTTTCCAATGCCAATTACAAATCCCCACATATAGGTTTATAGGTAAGTTGCATTAGCTATAAGATTTTAGCAAGTAGGTATACACTTTTTCTTTCCAACAAAAACAAAGGATTACAATAATGAGCTATTTAAAGAGTTGAGACAATAGTTCAAGAATGCCAAATTTAAGTTATGTGAATAAAGATGTTAGACTTAATTTGGCTTTAGTTACTTTCACCTAAGAAAAAATCGTTAGAAATGAGTTTTTTTACTGAAGATATGCTGGAACAAAACAGGTCAATATCATGGGTCAGTTTATTAAATGATTTGCATGAGCGTAAAACAAATGTGTTGGCTCTGTACCGGGTCTTAGCTAGAGGTACATTTAGAATGGGTCGCTGTCTAAACCTCAGTAAGTTAGTTTTTAGGTTTATTTTAGAAAGTAATTCAGGGCAGTCAACAGATCCATTAGCAATGTTCATAAGGTAGCATATGTCGCTAATGTTACGTCTTATTCCAAGAGGGAGAAAGTGGTACTTTCTGCATCTTTGGAGGTAATCGCTCGAGCGTTGATTAGTCCTAAAGTCGAGGTATCTCAAAAATCGGTTTTGTATACGCTCTATTCTTAACTTATACGTTTCATATTGAGGGTTCCAAATTTGGGAGGCGTATTCTAAATTGCTCCGTACGTATGCACAATACAGTATTATTAGTATTATGCCTATTATATGCAAAAATATGCCTATTATTAGTATTATAATATTATCTGTGCTATTATAGAGGTAATAAAGTTCTCTAGGTATCTATTATGTAGGTACCCATAATGTTGATAATTCCTGTTTGTCAAAATTCAAAATTCCCTATTAAAACCCCCAAGTTATTAATGAATACCATACATTAAGGTGGCACCCTGAGCGAAAGTGGCGCCGCCGTGGTGAATTTTATTTCATATTATAATTCTAATACACGATTTTAATAATGTTTTACGTGGAATTTTTAGGGCCCACAGTCTAGTAATTTTAGAGGGTATGATTAACTGCTTAAATTGCTAAAAGTGGCCGTTTTTTACATATCTGCTATCTACTTCGCGAATGACTATGAGGGAATGTAGTGATACCTTCTAAAAATACTAGAACATGGGTCCTAAAGCTTCCACGTTAAACATTATTTAAATCTTTTTCTACTAATAACTTAATAAATAAAAACTTCTGAGGGCGCCATTTTCGGTGGGGTAGCCACCTTAAGGGAAAAGTACGAAATGAACTGCAAAATTCCCTAATTAATTAATAAAAACCCCCAAGTCATGAATGAATACCATACATTGAGGGAAAAATACGCAATAAGGGTCACATTTTGACGATAACTACAAGGTTTTGGATAGTGGTATTTATAATCTGTGGAATTCGTGATCTTTTACGAAATCGTCGTCAAAATTGTGCATTTGCGTAAGCACTTGCGACTGACCACTCCCACATGTTGTCTATGACGGAGGAGGCCACGAAGATTTAAGTAGACATACACGCTACGACATTTTTCAGAATCTTATGAATGTCTCTATATTTAATGTAATATGGTTCCTTTGATTTAAAACAATATTTGCATTGTTTCGGCTTAAAGATTAAAGTTTACGACAATCCATTTGGTTGTAGCTCTTTATGTCGTTGCGTGAATGGTGTGTTTTGTCTTGGCTATGTCATAACCATAGAGTTAGAGAATTCTTGTAAGTCAAAAATATAGGGTGACTATGAAAAATACGATACTTTAAATTTTAAGCGAGTATTAATTTTTTATAAGAAGTATCGAATGGAAAGTTTTCCTACACATTTTAATTAAAATGTGTAAAACGACTTATATACCTATAACACTTATTTTTTCAGATTATATAGAGTATTTCGTAATTTGTTAGCTCAAAAACACTTTATAGGTATTGCGATATACTTAGTGAGAAATAAATATTGAACGCAAAGAGGAGAACATTTTTGATCTTTATGCAAATTATACGAAAAGAAAAATAGCCGAGGACCTATTTTCAAAGACTAATAAATATAGGTACTCTGAGTGCCACTTACGTGGTTACCCTACATGAACCATAAACGAAACTATGATATTTTTTAGAACCACGCACACGGGCACTAGCATGTGAAATAACGATAGAAATAAAGAAATAACGACACTCATGTATTGTAAAGCCGTGGTCGTCGTTAACGTTGTAATGTCAAATTGACGATCACGAAACGATCGCGATGGTGCTGTTGCGTAAGCCTGCAGTCTCCGTTCCGATAGATTCGAAAACTGCTATTCACAAATACATTCGACTAGCATTCGACTCGCTTTCCGACGTTGACTTTTTAGTCATTGTGAAATGCATTTACAAAGTTTGTAGCTTTTGGTAGAAATGATAAAAAATAAGTTCGATAGCATAACATTGATATTTTTAAAGTTTTACGTAATAAATTACTAAAATTAACATTGAAATTTCACAAGATTTATCCTATTTATCTAAAAAAAAACTAACAGTCATCATTAATCTGCGATATTTAATATATTATAATATATTTCATTTTACATGGTAACATTCTTTGTAAACGTAACGTAAACAAACGTAGAGGTTATGTTTTTGACTTTTTGTGTTTGTTTACTCACTCACAGAGAAAGAAAGCAATACTTGTGTTTACTTAGTTGAAATTTCAAAGTGTTTTGTTTGTTTTGGAAAAAAAGTGTAATGGAAAAATCAGTGAGTGATGAAAAATGCTTAGTTTTTATATTTGACCACAGTGGACTCAAAAATAATACCTAATATTTTTTAGAACCCTAAAAATATTAGGCTCCTACGACCAGCGTCTAATTAGTCTCACTTTCATACATTTAATTTTCATAGAATATAACCTAGAAACTATAGGTACAGCACAAAAATTAAAATATTATTTACTTACGATGTTTAGGGTCTCGAATGTTGTTAAATTTCAAGTTTTTTTACCTTTATTTATCACCTGTTATGTTTTTTTACATTCATTCTTACCTTCTTATATTGTTCGGATCTCTTTCCGATAGAAATATGCTCTCGGATACTAAATCGAATTCAATCGACAAAGTAATGTCAAAAATATTCGATCCGATAATCGTGAATCGCGTGTTTCGGGAGACTTTCCGATTCGATACGGAAAGTTGCTTTCCGACAATCGTGAATAACCCCCCTGATATACAATCTTTATTAGTAAGGGGGTAAGAAAGCGGGAACGCACTATCAAGTTAGAAAAAATATTTGCGCTTCGCAAACTTAAACGAATGACTATATGAAACATTTTATAGTTTCATACTGTTTACAACTTTAGGTAGGTATGTAGGTACATCAATGAAAATTCTAGCTATTAAACCTAAAAGAGCATCTGCTTGTTCACTTTTATGGTGTCGATAAGGGTTTAATTTAGTATAAAAAGCTATGCAATATCTTGCTTAGTAGTTAAAAAAAGTATAAAAAGCTAAGCATTAAAAGCAAAGTGGATTAAAAGTAATTAACTTGACAATGATTTTATTATCATCGCACAGCTCGATCGAATTATGATTTGGCACGTTCAAACTCATTCAACTCAAACCGACCAGTTTGATTATTACATTTATTGCTTTCTAACTTTAAGGTTGTATACATGTACTGTGGGAAGAAATGGTATAACAAACAGCAGGTACTAAACCCTACTTTTGCCCACACGATGAAAAAAGAATAATAAGAACACTTTCGTATGTCCGTCTGGTTCTCCTCTGCAGGTCGTATTTCCCAAGAGATTCTCGTGAAATTTTGTGAGCAGGTTCGATAATTAAATTATGTACTTACAAAGATTTTTTCAACACACTTGCTCGTAAAGTGAGCCCTAATACATCGCTTTTAGGGCCATAAACCGAGCTATAACAAACGCGTGCAATAATATATAAAACACTAGTACGTAATAGAATTAACCCTACAAAGTTAAATTAGTACCTTACTGCAAGTTCTAGGCGAGTAAACAGAGCATTCCCAATTTAGCCGGGTAATACAGTTATTTTTTTAGTAACAACAAAAAGGTTTTATGCTGTTCAAAATTCATATAGATTTTTGGAATAAATAAATGTGTAAGTCCTTAATTAAATCAAACAAATGTTTATTATTATTAAATTATTAATGATTCACAATATTTTGTTATAAAATATTAAAATATTTGCATTTTATCACTTAAAATTATAATTTTGAAGTAGGCTGTATGCTCCTCACCCCTTTGTTCGAAAAATATTCTTGCGTTGGGCGTGTGATAAAAACAAAAAAAAACCTGCGCGCCTTTTCCCATAATTGTCATAATTATTTTGTTTTTGTCGTATTTGTTGCTGTGTGGTAAATTACTTTGTTTTTTCCTCGCATTTGTGTTGAAAAACGTCGTATGAAACTCGTGAGCTTTTGCTTATTGCACACTCGGCTGAGTTACGCCCTCGCCTACGGCTCGGGCTGCAACCCACAGCCTTGTGCGCAATGAGCAACCTAAGCTAACTTGTCTCATAATGTACTATTATGACGTTTCAGTTTTAAGAAAAAAAACATATTTCAGCCAATTCTAGGTCTACAGCTCACAGAACCACCACTAGTCTTTGTTTGTTCCTGTTAAACCGTTATTTCATTACACAAAACTACAATTTTTTTTGTTTTAAACCAACAAAAACTACGAACATGTAAACAATTTGCGTATTGGGTCACTGTAATAAAACTGTACCACACTGTACTAAGTTACCGTAAGCTAATATTAAAACGTGACTTGGCACTTTGTTACAATTGTCTGTTTACATTGGATATTTTGCTACTTTACAGTAATTTAAGATGTGGGTACTTTTTTACTTTTCTTTTCGAATTATGAGTAGAGAATTTTCCGTTAGTATTGAGCATTAGAACTATAAAGGTTGTTTATTAGTTTTTTTTACTTTATAAAGTAAGCATTGATTGATAAGCATATTATTAATAAGCATAAGCTGACGACCTGAGTGGTGCAGTGGTCAACATGCCGCCTACCACGCAAGAGGTCCCGGGTTCGATTCCCGGCCAGGCAGAAATTGAAATGATGAATTTTAATTTCTATGACGGGTCTGGGTGTTACTATGTATAATAAGTATATATTTAAAAAGTATATAAGTAGTATATCAGTTGTCTAGCACCCATATTACAAGCTTTGCTTAGTTTGGGGCTAGATAGCGCTGTGTGAAATTGTCCAAGCATTTATTATTTATATTGCTACAAAATTACCTACTCAAAAATAATCAATGTTTTTTTAAATAAAATTGTCTTGTTTTATTACAAAACAATCATTTATAGTAAAGTTGTAGTCAATTTTGTAGTGACTATGACTCTAACACAGTAATATTTTGTGTCTTTTTCTATTTTTTTATTTGTCCGGACTTTTTGCACATAATAGATATCTTTTTGTGTCGTAGATACATTGTATTTTTTTTAATAAAAAAATTTTTTATGTATAAATAATTTTAGTTCGTCACATTTTTGAGGCATTTGATTTTTTTAATGAAATAAAAAAGTTTTTTTTTTCAATTAAACTTGAACTTTTCAAGTTGGGTTTGCAACTTGCACTACTCATCTGTCCATTGTCTGTTAAAAAGTATTATTTACAAAATGTTTCAATACATATTTTGATAAAAATAATAACTTGGTAGGTACATATTTTTCAAGACAGACAAGCGTATATATGTAAGCTAGCCTCCGGCATAACCATGTATCTGCTTTTTATGATGAGATCAAGAAACTGTGTGAAATAACGCACTAATAATTAATTAGCTACAGCAATTTTCATGTTATTAAGTAAAATATTAATATAGTGTAATTTCTCAGTAGAAGTGTCCCATTACTTTCTCTTTTTCATACCGATTAAAAAGAGATAAACAGATCTTAATATTATCTGTTGTTACATCTTATCAACCCGGAAGTGGCATGATAGATAATAAACAAAAAAGTTTAGAAGGCAAAGACCTCTCGCTTTTAGGGTTCGGTAAAGACTAATTTGTTGTAACCTCCCGAAATATAACATTTAAAACTGTTTTCTCCTAAATACAACTAAGTTTGCAAGTGCTTATGTTTCGCATTTCGCTTTCATTATGATTGCAACTCAAATGAAAAAAAAAATAGCATTAGCATACGCATAATGTCTAAAGATGAGTGTTCACTGCTGTTTGAGCTTTTTTAGCTTAGAGAATTGCAAAGCTGAACTTAGTCTGTATGAGTATTTGCAACAGAATATAGCATAAAGTAGTAAAATCTTCTCCTTTTCCATGTGGACCAAACTAAAACCTAATTTAAAACCGATGATACTATCTTTTCTTTCCTCCAGCGAACAAAATGATAGCATCAGCTTAAAACCCACGAGCTTATTTTTAGTAACTTTTTAAAAACACAATATTTGTATCGTTACGATACAAGGGTACGTCATGTTAAAATTATTGTTATACTTTTATCAGTCTCAAGTGTTGGATAGGGTTCAGTGATATTGTTTCGGTTTGCATTAGCATGCGGGTGCATCGCATTCCAATGCTTCTTATAGCATTTGGCACTCAATAAGTTCTGCTGAGGTACTCATACTACTACAATAAACGTCTCAGCTTCACATGACCTAAGTATTTCAATGATTCCACATAATTATTGTTTGATTTCGTAGACATTTGAAACACAAAATTACACCAATTTTAAGACACAATATCCACTTTGAATAAATTTGCAAATATTTAAACTAGCCACTGAACTGAACTCGGCAAAATGGCTCCAAAACTCGTCAAAATTATACTACGGAACAATGATTACACAAGCCTCTGCTGACACTTTGCCCACTTTTTATTCGCTGTGTTTAGATGACATGCAATCGTTATTTTTTCGTTAGTAAGTTCGATGTGCTCATTTGAGTAACCAAAACATGAGTAATGTAGCTTCGTTTTTTTTTTAAATAGAGTCGAAATAGAAAGAAAAGAGATAGAGATATGAACATGTACATTGACTAAAGCCTAGAAGACAATACAAAATTTATTGCTTTTCATAAAATGAGTAGGTATCTACTCGTATTTAAAAAGTATCTAGATAATTAGACAATTTCGTCTATTTGGAAAGAATAATAATTATCAAACAAGAATCAGACATTATAAAATGATCAAAAACTGGACAATAAATGCATAGGTCAAGAATTCTTGCACTTTTAGAAAACACCATCCCCCAAAAACATTTTCATGTAAAATGTTGCCAAGACGAGTCCATATGGCTCGCACTGTCAAAATATTATCAGACCACATGAAGAGCCAAGCTTCTAACTCTACACGCTCTAACTGCCCCTAACTTTACCTACAAGCCCTTACTTCACAATTAAACTCTACACCTTAGTCAAAATAAGTGGCTTCCCAAAATGTTTTTTTTATATTTATATTCTTTGTTTGCGTTCTTGTAAAAATACATATTCATCCAAATTCAAGAATATTTTCTTTTTTAGAAAACAACATTACCTCTCCCTCGGTGACTTATGCTTTATTACAGAAATATGCCGGAAGTGGCATTACAAATTGAACAAACAAGGCAAATAGCAATCGGTTTTATTTGACTTTTTTCGTTATAAAATTTAAGCCAATTATTTCAAACTATTTTTTAAAAAAACACAAAATAAAATCAAAATATTTTCCTTTTTATCCCAACGGAAAATATTAAAATATTCCCTTTTTAAAATTGAAAAAATTATGTATTAATTTAGTTTTATCACACGATGAAATCAGGGGAACATAAAGTTTTTTTTTTCATTTTGAGATAAAATGCACTTAACAGCCAGATAGAATAACGAATAAGAAATAATATTTTGCAGCAAAAAGTTAATGTGTGAAGTACGTGTAAAGTCTTTGAAAGTACCTAGAGGATTACCTCCCATCCCACGTGTATAAAAGCCAGCGTTCGAGCAGGTGCTGCTTGCTATAGTAAACTATTTTATTTATTTTTATTTTTCATCACCTGTGTAACACACACTTGAAGTTTGAGAATTTGCATAGTAAGATATCTTACAGCATCGTGTTAAACTATTATTATATTCTGTGGCATCGTGTAAACCTACCTAATTCAGACGACGTTAAAGAAAATAGAGCAGGTACAGTCAGCAACAAAAGTTTCTTAATATGTTAGTACTTTGTCATAGCAACTTTATTGACCAAGTGCTTCAAACTGTAAGACAGGTGTCAAAGAATTTAATATGACAAAGTACTAAAATGTTAAACGACTTTCGTTGCTGACTGTATCTTTCACAAAAAGATATTAAACAATATATTGGGTCCCCATCCTATGAAATTGGCGAATTTTTCTCACAAATAGAGAATCTCCTCACTTCTGTAATTTAAAATATTCATCAATACCCTTTCTTGCAATATTATAAAGAAAGCTAAGTTTTGAAAATTATGTTGATTTTGTGAAAATTATATTAACTACTTTATACTTATTTTTACCAGAACCTATAATTGAAAATACAAAATTCCGTGTTTTGACGCCGATGATTTCAGCAAATATTTTCTACTTCAACCCAATAAAAATGATTTTGGTAAATGACATTAGGCTAGCTTCTTCATGAAATATACTGGAGAATATAAAATGTGCAAATCCGGAAAAGTTTCCGGATTTGCACATTTTATATTCTCCAGTAGAAATTACCAACTCAAAAGAATAAATTATTGAGAAATCCACTTTAAAAGAATTTGAAAAAAGAAATCCTTACCCATATTTTGTATTTTTAACACAAACAATGTTTTTTTATGTTTTAATTTTTAACAAAGGCCATCGAAAGAGTTTAAACAACACTCCTCATAATTTTCAGACGTTAATTTTCATCTACATTCATTTGTTTTCCCAGACTATAAATAAAAACAAACACAAAACAATGGTCGTTCCATTTTCAAATTGCACATTCATCACAGAAAGCTCAAAGCTACTCACCGTCGCGTCGTACCGGAGGCTTCTTGCGGAGTGCGCCGGCGCAGCAGTTATGCGATGCGCGAGGAGCAATGACTCGGACGCGCGCACTTGACCTTCGTAGGCGAGTACACGCGAAACGGACACCGTACTCGTTTTATACTCGGTTTATTGACGTTACATACAGGTGTCGTGGATGGGCAGTAGAGGAGGCTGCTACAGGTGCATTTTTTTTTCACAAAATTCAATTCAATTCATAAATAGATACTTATTAGAATAAGCGTAATGTATAACTTCTTCTTCTTATCGTATGAGAATTAGTGGCCACCTCTGGTGTTAGAGTTCATCAAGCCACCTGTAAGGCCTCTGACTTGGCTTAACGGCTGTTATCAGATGGCAACAGCCGGGATTGACGGTTTAACTTGCCCTCCGAAGCACGAAAGCGCTCAGTAATAATGCAAATTAACGGTTACCGATCGGACGGACCGAGCGTTGCTTAATAAACGTGATCGAGTACGATCAGTCTGTCAAGCTTCGCTATGAGCGCTTCTATTTAGTACTGACTGGCACTGGACATAAGCGTCAGAACCATCGGCTTCAATCCCCATAGCCTGTGTAGCAATACGCACCACGACTAAAAACCCAATTTCTATATACTTACCACCAATATTAGATGAAGAAGATAAATACTACTTGTCTTGAGATAGCGCTACGAATATAGACTAAAATGTCGTACCTAGTACGTATGCTAGGCCACCTGTCGTCGCCACATAAGAAGCTTTTTATCGAATAGCTTGAAACTGCTGGCTAACTGTAAATGTTACTACATTGACATAGTTAGCCAGCAGTTTCAAGCTGTAAAGGAGAGAAGTGAAGATTATAAATCAGCGAAAAAGTCTACAATTAATACAATTTCTAGTTTCAATTAATTAAACATTTCGATAGCACAAGTTATTTATCGCTGCATATAGTCTGCATACTATTTATTAGTAGAGCTTAATTTCTATATTTATGTTTTCTATATACCCAAGTGCAGTATGTCACCGTGCGTTGTACACCAACCAGTTTATTTTGAGCCGCTACGCACCGCATCCATTCAACAAAACTGAAAAAATAGACTTAAGACAGGTATCTGACTTAACTGGTTAGCACTTAGTACTTAGAGGCTTTCATGTAATAAAGTCCTGAGAGATAGCATGGAGAGCTCACGTTGCGAATAATTAAAACGCAACTTATAAGGATTGGCATTTTGAACCCTGATTTTCGCTTTATTCTGTTGGGAATGTTGAAAAACTTTTAATTGTAGGTACCGAAGGATAAATCAGTAAAGAAATCTAAAACTGAATTTGATTATTTATCACATAAAACTACGCATTCAAAAGCATTTCTTAAAACGATGTAATTTCCGGTTGAAATTAACTTTTCAAACCTTTCGATACTTTTTCCACGAAAGTTTTTTAGAGTGTGAATAAATGTGTTTTCGACGGCTGTTTATTTATATTTTGTAATTTAAAAAAAACTCAACTGAGGAGAAGATTTTTTTTTACTTTAATTTTATCTGAGCGTTTACTTGTGAAAGTGTAAACATCATTAATCAGAATATTTAGGTTGAAAACCTTGAATAGAAATGAAAAGGTCTCAGTTAGCAACGAAAGTCCCATTCAACTTTCTTACTTCTATTTTCATAAATAAATGCGAGGACTATCACTCATATGAAACCAAAATTAACTTACGTAAAAACCCGAGTGTATTCGGTTCTAAGTTGTTATTGCAAAAGTAAAAGGAAACTTGAAAAGAATCGCTTTTAGAAATATCGCGAATACTTTTGTCATGTGTGTTCCTATTACTTAGGTAGGTATGTAATGTATATCGTATTACGAAGCCACGCCACGCATCGTACTGCAAATTTTAAAGTTTTTATACGTAAAATCCTAAGTTTGTACAGAACTCACGCGCGTGGATTTTCAGGAGGTTATCAATTCGTCACGTTTATGTATTTAATGTATGAACCGATTGAAATGATTCAAACGTTATAACATCAGTTAGTTTCCGAGTTAGTCCCATGTTTTGAAAATATTGGTTCACTAGTTTTCAGGCTCCTGAAAATACTGCTGTTTTCGTTAATATTCTGAACTTATACGGATGATTAACCTTCTTTGCTTTTATGCCAAATTTTCATGACGTGATGCATAGCAGTGTGATCTGCCCCCTGATTTCGTAACTCTGTTGCTAACAATTCTCGATTGAAATCAATTGAAACCGTAGTTACATTGCTGCTTTAAGTAAGATAGTATTGTTACATTGGTTCTTAAGCAGCAATGTAACTGCGATTTCTGTCAGAGTTGATTGCAACAAAGTTACAAAATCAGGGGGTCCTAAATAAAAAAAAAACTTTGTTTGTTCTTTACTCACCCATCGTCCTATAAGTTAAGTACTTAGTTATACTTTTTATCCCGGAAACGTCGGGAACTCGCGCATATGAAGCCATGGGAAAACGCTAGTTAATGGCTTTTAATGATAATTGAAGTCAGAGATTATCTTTTTATGTCTAGTAATGCAATTACTTCTTAGTAAGTATTGGTAACCGCCTCTGTAGTATAGTAGTTCGCCCCCACCTGGTACTGTAAGACGCAGGGGTCCCGGGTTCGATTCCTATGACCGGACCGGATGGGGATACAATTTGTACTCGGTTTGGTTGGTGGTAGGTAGGACTTCTTTCAAGTCCGCCTGGCTAGCTAGTTAGCTACCACCATTTTACCTAAGTCCTTCCTAAGGGAGACGAGAAGCCATAATTGTTGTGTTCCGGCAGTTAGAAGTAAGATAGCCAGTTCCTGATGAGGATTCCGGGGGTAGTTGAGAATATCAGGTGAAGTGGTAGCCAAGCCAAACTAGATTGGGTTTGTATAAAACTTTGTGCTTGGAACAAATTATTGTAGTTTCAGCATAATTTACAAACACTACAAAAATAAACGCACAACTGGGTACATCCATAGATAATGGTAATTTATCCAAATTGATAACTGGACTTGTTCTATTATGACTGTATTCTGTCTGTGATACTAGGCGGGCACCTTAATTTAAACCACATGAGTAAATTAATGTGCTTTAAACTATTAAAATAAACTAGTTTGTAATAACGATATAGAAAAATGGATGAGTTCGTTATATTCCTTAACAAGGAAGCTTGTTAGCTGATACAAGTTTAATATCTGTGCATCGGCCATTTTCGTTGGCTATGGTAATTCAGTTCTGAGGTCAGAAGAAATAGTCAATATGACCATTTGAGCAGTTCTATGGCAGTTACAGTTTTAAGTGGAGGTCAAGAAACCTACTACAGGATGGTAACTGGATAATAAAGCTCTTTCTTTTTTAAGGACACGTCTAATGAAAAGTACTGGAGAAGGTAATACCTTCTCCATATTTATGTGACCCTGGTACTTTGGTGACGTACTCGTACTACAAAGAAATTGTACTATTTAGTATTTTGTGGAAATAGTAATAATAATAATAATAATAATAATATAATAATAATGATTTATTGAAAGGCATAAAAAACCCAATAAACACTGTAATGCCACTTGCTCAGTAGTGCCGTGGGTAATGATAATGATTTTAGGGTCTGTGTGTCTCGGGGGAATAAGCAAATAAATATTTAGCACTACTAGTGTTTAGATTATAGTGTCACGGGATAGAAAATTCACCCAAGACACTACTGGTAGTGCCAAACGATAGTGCCTAGGGCGAAAAGGAATTCAAAGGCGCCAGACCCAAGATAATATAGAAAAGTTAGATAACTGTTCTGATTGATCTAATAACCTTGTCACTACAGAATTTAGCGCATTTAGCTATCAATTCAAAATTTTTTAACACTTATATTCTCAACAATGAACACAAACACAAACTCTTTAGTTTTGCAGACTGATCTGGGATCACTTTGACATACTCTCTCATCACAATCGCCATTGAAAACTGAAAAACTGTAGTAAATAAAAACTGATTGCAAAATGACTAGGTATTTAAATTACGCTTCATGTTCACGCTTGATGATCAAATTCTTGCGAACGCTATACCTTAATTGATACTGGGACAGAAATGAAAGATCGGAACTGTCTCAAAGCCTTAGGTTTATTCATTTAATTGTTAATTTTACAAAGGATTACCTTCTCTTAAGTTACTATGGTAGGAAGCTAAATATCTACCTTACACAGCAGTAGTTTTCTTAAAATTATCTTTAATACAATCCAACGCTATAAGCGGTTTATGAAGGTAATCTTTAGTGGAGAAGACGAATATCAATTTAAGTATTATAATAGACCATTTGCCCAGGCTGGGTCGATTTATGTTGGTTCGCGATTGTGATCAAATCTCACTCGCTATGACAAAAGAAAGAATTATTAAGCACGATCCTTACAGCTCATCTCATACAGGTTTAGTGGGTTATTGCCCTAATTTAACGTCATTTGCACAGACGAGTGTTTAAAACGTAAAGGATGAGATACCTATATCTCTCTTACTGCGTCCACTTTATTAGTTACGAGCTCAAAATATCATCAGCAGGAATATTTATGGATGTTACATGATTCTGTGTCTATATTTTTTTTTATCCAACAGGATAGTGCTTGGCCTTCACTTCATCTGAAGTTAAGTGACGATAAGCGCGAAAAAGCGCACTACACCTGGAATCCTCACCGCTGAGGACCTGGCTATCTTACCTCTAACTGCCGGAACACAATTTTTAAAATTGTTGTTATGGCGTCAGACTTAGGTAGGATGGTGGTAGCTAGCAGGCGGACTTGAAATAAGCCCTACCACCAACCCAACCGAGTACAAATTGTACCCTCTCATGGGAATCGAACCCGGGACCCCGCGACTTACACATGGGGGCGAACCACTGGACCGCAGAGGCGGTTAAAAGATTTCCTTCAAAAGATAACAAATCCTACTTACTCGTTTGTTCCTTAATTACGCAAAAATGGCTGAACAGATTTTGATGAAATTTGACATGCAGATAGTTTATAGCCTGTATTAAAATATAGGATACTTTTTATCGCGGTCAAAGGTTCCCTAGGGATTTTTGGATTTTACACAGCAACGAGAGGTAGTACCTCAATTCTATTAATAATTTGGTCAGAGGAGATACATTTTAATCGGATACTCCTAAAGATACTTAAGTCAACAATTTTTAGATTATCAAATTCTATTTTGAAATCATCTAGGGATTTATGATGAACTTTTGAAGCAGACTTAAAACAGTGGTGTAAATTAAATACATACCTTAGTGTAGTCTCTCCACAGTAACGCAACGCGTTTTACTCGTCAGTTCACTTGCAACACGTTTGCTAGACAGAATATGGTCGGATTAGCATAACAAATGGTCAGGCGTTCGCAAATGAGGCCCGCAGACACTTGTCTGCACCAGACGAGAGCTCCATGGACGATGCCCTAGGGACAACCAGAATGCCCAGATTAGGATAGGCTAGATCGTCAGCTGATGATGGAGTTAACCTCTAAATTTGGATGTAAATAAGTAGTATTTATTAAAACACAACATTTTAAATTTTCTAATATTTTGCGATGAGTTTGGTGACCACAAACACATCGAGTGAGTTGAGTCGAGTCGAGACCGATATACCCTGCACTGGAGTCTAAACAATATTCCATCTAAAGATTTTGGCAGAAGATAAACATTAGGAACATCATCTGAGTAACTATGGCAAGTCCTCTTGTTTAAGATTACGGAATGCAAAGTTTATTGTCTTAATAAAACAGTTTCCAGCCGTGTAAAATTGCGTGATTATTTGTAGGTGCCGTGATACTTTAGTCGTGGTGTCTCCTGGTCATCATAACTAACTGTTCAGAAATCAATTTAAAGGCCTTCTTAATCATAGTGTCATAATGATTTTTGCTTCCGGTAAAATGGTGCCTGATAAATGGGAATCTATCGTTTGCCGTTTGCCTTTGGCATACTACATATCATTAGAAATTTATATTGTATTTTCTGCTCATAAAAGGAGTGGACTACTAAGTGGTTATTGAATTACATTACTTTAGCCGAGTGGCGAGGGGTGAAATTATGTTGAAGGTAAGCCGTTCTACAAAAATGTTATGATCTGCATAGTAGTAGATCGGTGGGGTGGGATAAATTTCTAAAAGGTACCTAAGCCGTTGGGAATCGGCTAGTATGGACCCTTTGCCACTGCATATCTTCCTTATCCGTCAATGGCTACTTTCTTGGACATTCAAATAAATGGCTGAAGATGATGGTTAATTTAAACTCGGTTTAATATTTATAAGTGAGCGAGTTTATCTCATAACTCGTGGTACTCAATTAGCGTAGATATTATGACTTTTTTGAAGTCACTTTGCCATCCTCATAAAAATCATTGATTATTAAAAGACTTTAAAATAAAATAAAATGTAAAAAAAATAAAAAAAAAATATTAAAAGACTTGCGCTATCGACCAATATCAACCGTTTTCGAGGAAAAATAAAGCGTTTTTTCATTTGTTCTCCTTAAGAGTAGCAAGAAACAAACACTCGGTTAACGTATTTTTGGATAAACTATTGGGATTTCCGTCGTGATAATCGAAAAAAAAATCCTATGTCTTAAAAAAACCCATTTACGGAACTTTTACGGTTTAATACTTGTACTATTAGTTATTCTGTGGTTTAATGATGTGCATATAGTTAATTGGATCTAACGTACGAGTATATCGTGTGTAATTGCGGTTGATAGTGGTCGGACGAGAATAGAATTGCAAGGACACTCTTGAAGAAAAGAGAATTAGAAGGAAATGAGAAAGGTTAATAATTTGTCTGATGAGAATCCGACTTTGTACACAGAGGCACATTATGTCATAATACCTAGTACTAAGTAGGTCTCAAAAATCTCTGTACTATAGGTTAGTACAGAGATTTCTGAGACTGAATTTATTAATATCTACTTATTCTCAAAAAGAAATTCTGGTCAATCGACAATGTCGACATTGATCAATTTGAAGCTTGTTTAATTTTGTGTAGCAAGTAATCTGAAGATGGAAAAACTACAATACTGTACAGTACCCTTAGCACGAACAGCTATCGAGAAAAAAAACGTGCGTAAAATTACTCGATAGACAATTCTCTATGGAAAAATTCATTTCACTTATCGGCGATAGATGGCGCTGTACAAATTTCCAATACAAAATGTATCTATCGAATGATTTTACGCGCGTTATTTTTCTCGATAGCTGTTCGTGCTAAGGGTACAGAATACTCGTATTTCACGACATCACACCACAGATTGACTAGCCCAGTTTGCGATTCCCTGTAGTAGTAAAAAATGATTTAAAAGAAAAACCAGCAATTGCGTAAGCGACTGTAAATGCACTATCGTAAGGTAAGAGCCGTTCTATACTACGGTTAATTGAACTTAATGCCGTCAGCTCAGATGAGTCTACAAAGACTAACGATTTGTCAAGTAGGACCTAAGAGGCCCTACAGGCCACGGACTTTCGGGCCAAAATGTAAAAAAAGTGTGTATTATCATGACATACAACAACATCACATCGATTCACGATTCTGCATCGGACTGTAAATCATACCCAACCCACTGATTTTATGGGACTAACTACGAAAGTTCTTGGTACTATGTATGTATAGGCTCTTATTGCTACTGCCCACGTATTATTTCTGAATGAACCCTAAAAATCACTTTCGGATAAACTTTTCTTTAGACAATTATACTGGTTATACAAATTTAATACTTGCTGAAAAAAAGTTTTTTTTTATTTTGCGAAATTTTTTGATTTGTGCACTTACCAGCTAAGTGCCCTACCCCTCCTTTCTTAATATAATTTTTACTGTTAATCATAAAATCTTCCTATCAATGAGCTGTTTCCCTATTCGGAGCTTTCAAAAGAAAAATAATAAAGAAAACTTCTGTAAAATATTTCAGAAATAAAGCGAAAAAGAAAATCAAAACGAAAAAAACCAAAGTTAATTAAATAGTAACGCGAAGAGAAAAGTGAATTTAATGATTCAGATCACCATTCAGTACCCTTAGCACGAACAGCTATCGAGAAAGAAAACGTGCGTAAAACTACTCGATAGAAAATTATCTATGGAAAATTTAGTTTCACTATTCGGCGGTAGATGGCGTTGTACAAATTTGCCATACTAAATTGCACTATCGAATGATTTTACGCGAGTTATTTTTTTCGATAGCTGTTCGTGCTAAGGGTACAGACTATTTAAAATCTAACGGAACCTTTACGATTGCTTGCGCATTTTTTATGCCACTTGATAGCAAGTTAATTCAGTTTTGCATCTCAAGAGTGGTCTACAATCAATAAACGATTCTCAATAATCTGAAGAAGATTATTTGCTCAGTCGCAGTTTATTTTGTGGTTTTAATAACGAGTAATGCGATGAACAAATTGCTTAACGATGTGGTTAGTATGATGGGCAGTATCAAATGAAATTGAATTTTAAATATTATGTACGGAATTTGTTGACACAGTCAAAGACAGCTTGAGTAATCCACTTCAGTTTATCTCTTACTAACGACCCGCCTTCGCTTCGCTTCGGTTCTTTCCTGTTTTGCCAAATGCGACCTTCCAACAACACCCAAAAAGAAAACAAATACCTTACAGTCGTCACCAAGTCTGTTTCCGTCCTGGGGCCTTACTATGAGCTCTTATAGCAGGGCTTATATTGAACTGCCATACTTTTTTGTACTATGACTTCAACGGTTAGTATGAAAGCAGGCCTTAAGCAGTCCTGTTTAAGGCCTGCTTTTGAACTGAACGGTTTCTTATTTGCTGATGGTAAGCCCCCTGTTCGAGTGTACTCACGTTACAAAACAAAAAACCGACTTCAAAAAACCTGCCTCTAAAAAAAAGGAAGAAATAATATACAAATCATTAGATACGCATTATCATTGTTATAATAAAACATGTCTATTAAAGTCGGGTGGGGCTGGAAAACATCATCCTTTTTTTATTCTAAAAGCCCCACCCGACTTCAATTGACATGTTTTATTATAACAATGATAATGCGTATCTAATGATTTGTATATTATTTCTTCCTTTTTTTTAGAGGCAGGTTTTTTGAAGTCGGTTTTTTGTTTTTTAAACAATTTTTTTATTTTTTTATTTTTAGTGTAAGTACCTTCTGCATTAGGTAGTGTAGGTATATTATTTAGGTAGAAAAGTCGGCTCAGCCAAACGTGAGATAATCGCGGAGAAACATACATACATACAAACTGAAAACTTACCTCCTTTTTTTGAAAGGAGGTAAGTTTTCAGACAACAAAAAAAAACATCTAATTCGGTTCATAAATAACAAAATTGTCAAGTTAGTTGATTTAATATCATAGTATTTTCGGGATTACTTGTAAACTACTGAACCGATTTGAAAAAAAATTAAATGGGACCATCTCGCAAGAAAACTCAATCGAACAAAAAAAAAATTTTCGAAATCGGTCCATAAATGTCGAAGATACGCGCGAACAACGATAAAAAAAAAAAAAAAAAAAAAAAAAAAAACATACAATCGAATTGAGAACCTCCTCCTTTTGATGAAGTCGGTTAAAAAATATGGAGCGCCGCCACTACCTACTTAGGTACTTTGTGCTCCCGCCCCGTCATCGGTGTAAGCATTGCGCTTGAATTTATTTTCGTGTGCGTAATTTTTTGCCGTAACTCCCAAGATATTCATTTAAATGGTATTGTGTAAAAGGTTAATAATTTTTAGTACCTGCCACGTGGCCTGCGCTGCGCACTACAATTTTTGTACCTGCTGAATATTGCTAAGTACTGCGCAAGCTTCATTGTCTATTGTTTGGTTCAAGTTATGGTGCGCGAGCTGTACTTCCTAGTTATTTAGAGTAGGTAACGAGAAAATTTTGTTTTTCTGGTGCTAGTATTTATACTGTGAGTCTGTGACTTAAAACTGGATTCACTAGCTGAGGACGTGAGTCGTGACGTGCTCGGTTCCATTAACAAGAGGAGATGGCTGTTATGTAGGTGGCTGTAGCGGCTACAACAGGCTACAGTGTAGCCTTAGGACTTGCGGGGCGTTTAGGCTCTCTACTGTGTTATAAGCGGGACACGCGCGCGGGGCGACATATATTAGAGCTTACTCATGCAGGCCCTCCGCTGCGTTAAGCGGGATCCCGCCGCGGGTACACGGCGTGGGAATGATTGCTTGTTTTTGACGGACAGATGCTTGCGCAGAGCATGAGTGAATGAGTAAGCTCTAATCTATGTCGCCCCGCGCGCTTAGGGTTCCATTCCATCCTCCATGGAAAAATACCAATCAGAAAAATAATACAATACCTATTAGTACCTACAGTAAAATAACAATGAACCGGAATTTTCAGTGAGTGCCTATGCCATTTGCAGAAGTGACCCTACCCCAAAAAATAGGCCCGGAAAATGAGACGAAGCCAGCGTCCGCGTGGGCATTGATAAATTAAAAAAAATAGGGTTTCACTTTAATCATATCCTACACTGCACATAGAAGAGAATATAATATCAACAATTTGCAAAACACACATACTAACAATTCTATAACAATAAAAAGAGATTCTAAATGAAATAACGACGACGCCGACGGTGTCCGGCGATAGATTCTGAGGAGAGGAAGTCAAGGCCGTAAACTGTATGTTTCTTTGCTTTAAAAAAACTTTAATGTCAAACTGCCTGATAGATGTCTGTTTGATTAACTGACATTGACAGTGATAATAGGTGCATTCCAGTAGACAAACCGCTGAGTCATCGATCGCCATAGAGTACATTTTAAGCATTGAAAGTAATAAAATGTTCTGTGACATTGGGCCTTGCTTGACGGATATTCTTTTCAATGACGTATAACCCGTCCAAATTAAATGAACAAACGTATTACAGTTGACAATTTAAGTTGGTCAAGTGCTTTTTTTTTTGTGACATCGATGCACTTTTTTCGATTATTTGAGTTTTTAACTGTTTAACTGTTTAAAATCAAGTACACAGTGCTTGTTTTTACGCTTTTAACTCGAAAATTTTGCCTCAAACGCGGGTAATGACTACAGTTATCATTATAAAAAACGCGTCAACAGTTTGTGGATACAATTCTATCCTGTTTTAGTTATTTTATTCCCGTATAATAAAAATAGGTGACTGTGATGGTTATGCAGTGGTTTTTTATAATTGGAAGTTTATTCTAGATTCTAAAACAGAAAACAGAATGAGAATTAGTGAATGAATAAATGAACAGAAATGTTTTTTCTGAACCAACTCAATTTCCGCGAGCCGCGTTAATTTCGCGGATGCTTAGTAGATGTCGCGCTATTGTAAGCGAGAGCTCAATAGGATAATGAGGCCTTTTCTAAATGGCGTTGATAAACAGGCATTTGTCCACTTTAAAAAACGTAGAAAAACTATTTTAGACATAGGCCGTTTATTTTTCAAAGCTAATTTTGATGATTCTTACTAGATGGCGTTGACGTATAAGTAAGGTACAAATAGCTTCATATCCTACATCTTTGTCCACTCTTTTTCATTTTTGGTATTCACAGATAAAATAGAATAGAACCGAAATATATTTGTTTTCTAAAATTCAAGAAACCAGGGGCCTTACTATGAGCTCTTATAGCAGGACTTATATTGAACGGTCTTACTTTTTCGTACCATGATCTCAACGGTTAGTATGAAAGCAGGCCTTAAGCAGTCTTTTTTACGGCCTGCTTTTGAACTGAATGGTTTCTTATTTGCTGATGGTAAGCCCCCAGTCCTCATTTCTAGCCTATTTTTAGATACAACAAGCACTATTTATGTATTTCTGCTCTTTCCACCACTTCTCGAGCAAGTTTTTGGCAAAATTTGTAATTGGGCATTGATAAGACGAAAGGGCAAAGATGGAGGATAATTATGACGGTAAGTCAACGCCATCTATTGAGGTAAATAGTTACTATTTTTTTTAATGTTACTGAATTGAAAGGCACTCTTTGAACATTATAAGGGCAAATTCCCGACCGACCCGTTGTCACATATATCACACCAACTTACCACACCAGTGTGACTACGGGAATTTTTTACCCGTAGTCACACAACAAATAACTAAGTAGGTAGCTTTTTATGAAAAAGGCAATTAATGTAATTACTTTTTTATTATACGTTTGTTGAGTATGTGGTTTGTTGCGTTGTGCGTTGGTTGTCCGTTGGCGTATTACGAAGAACTTTTCTATGACCAATATGATCATTAGTGGGAAATAATTTTTCAAAAGTCTACCTAGTTAAAGTAGCGCTATCTATCGACATAAAATTATACTAAAATTCTCTACTGTCAGAAAACCGCTCATTAAAATGTATACTGTAGTGACCGATGATCTAGCGATTGGCCTGCTGGAATGCACCCACCCATTTGACAGTTGACATTACAATCACTTGTTTTGTTTGTTTGCTGTGTTTGTTGAGGTTGAGGTTATAAAATTAAACTTTTTCTTAGAAATAATCAGTAATATTTAGTACACTATAAGTAAATAGCGTTATTACAAAAAAATGTCTAGCAAGCCGAATTCTAAAAGAACAATATATGTTGGAGGTCTCGCCGAGGAGGTGGACGAGAAAGTGTTGAATGCGGCCTTTGTACCTTTCGGGGACTTGGTAGATGTTCAAATTCCCCTTGATTATGAAACTGAGAAACACAGGGGCTTCGCATTCATCGAATTTGAAAATGCTGAAGATGCTGCAGCTGCTATCGACAATATGGTAGGTATCTAAACAGTTTGCAAGCTTCATTGACAATCTAAACTCGATTTGTTTTTCAGGCCCTCTGAGGGCCTAGCCAAAGTAACATTCGCAAACCTTCGTTATCGCTTCGCTTTCGAAACATGTATGGGATTGACATAAGGTTTCCTTAACAATAGAATTTTAAAACGTCAAACATGTTTCGAAGCAAAGCGATAGTGAAAATTTGCAAATGTTACTTAAGCTAGGGGGGCTGAAAAACAAATCAAGTTTAGATTGTCAATGAAGCTTGCTTATTATTTAGTTAACAAATGCTTCAAGCACTTGTTTAGTTTGAAAATGGAATCCTAGACCTAAAGATCAGCATCAAAAGGCATGTTACACAAGCTGTTTATTGAACTAAATAATAAAACTGGCCAAAATTTCTAACCTAAACTTCCAGAATGACTCCGAGTTATTTGGGAGAACAATAAGAGTAAACATAGCCGCACCACAACGCATCAAAGAAGGCTCCACACGGCCGGTGTGGTCGGATGATGCGTGGTTACAGAAACATGCTGGGGAGACACTGCCCATAAACAAGGACAATGAAGAAAATGACTCTCAAGATAACACACAGACAGAAAAAACTGTGAGTAAAAAGTGTTTGATTAATTATCCCAAATAAAGAATGTCATTAGTGGCCTGCACCTAAACAAATAGGTAGAGGTATAATATTAATATTTGACAACATCACAAACATTGCTCTAATTCCAAAGTAACTAAAACACTTGTGTTATAAATATCAGAGACAATGGTGGAACTTCAAACGCCCAAACCCGAGCCGATATAGAAAATTTATTTTCTACATTAACACAGCCGGGGATCGAACCCGAACTCGGAGATGACTACACCTTGAAAACTGGTGTACAAACCACTCAAGCATGGAGGTTGTCTAATATTATTATATACCTAATTGTGTTTAATTTGTTTTCAATCTATTTTATATTTCACAAGTAAAAGAAACCTGCCTACTAAATGGACTCAGTGCTGTTTTGTATGTGAATGGGGTTGGTAAACTTTTCCAAAACTGTTGTGAATTATATATTTTCTGGTAGCTTTTGGCTTTGGAGTCAGGAATAACAAATTACGGAATTATATAATGCTTCATTTTAATTTAAATAAAAATTTAAATTTTTCATTTACAGCATAGTACAATAAATCACTATTACGGCTGTATGCGTAGGTAATGCCTTTGCTCCAAAGACTTTCTATGTTGTTGCTCAAAACAAAAAAAACAAAGGTATGATTACTCTTTGTCACTGTCTGTCAAATCTGTCAATCAGATTTTTTAATCAGTAAATGCAAAGGAACTTCGTGTTCAGCCATATGTTTGATATTTTATCGCGATAATAATATTAAAAAATATATTTAGTTAACAAGGTAAAATAAAAAAATCATAATATTATTTTCTTTATTCTTCAAACTTGTGCTATCAAAAAAAATTTAAAACAATTCTTTTCGAAAAAGTTTACCAACCCCATTGTCAAAACATGGTTATGTATGATAAACTTTAATTAGATTGTATTAGATTTAATGTAGCGTTTTCATTTCAATAGAATATGTTTCTTCCTGTAAAATATTTCATTTCGATTCAGTCTAATAATTGTTATATCATTTTACATTTCAGGCAACCCCAGCCAAACCAGCAGAGAAAAGGAATCCACAAGTGTACTTTGACATAAGTGTTGGGAAGCAGGAGATCGGTAGGATAATCATGATGCTTCGTGCCGACGTGGTGCCCAGAACTGCGGAGAATTTCCGAGCGCTGTGTACGCACGAGAAAGGCTTTGGTTTCCAGGGCAGCAGTTTTCACAGAATTATTCCAGATTTTGTATCCTTTATATCAAATGAACACCCTACATTATTTTGTTACTTATCATTACCTAGCGGCCACCCGCGACTCCGTCTGTGTAGAAAGTTTTTTGCTTACCCTTGGGAACAATACTTTTTTTCGGAATAAAAGGTACGTCCTTCTCTGTACCCCTGGCAACGTGTATGTAAAATTTCATGATCATCGATTCAGTCGTTAAGACGTAAACAAAACAACAAACGGACTTTCGCGTTTATAATATTAGTATTAGTAAGGAAGTAAGGATTACGGGTTGATCTTGATAATTCAATGATTTATTGTAGTATGGGTGTGTGTTGAAACTATCAAACTGTAATATGTGTGTGTGAATACTTTTTAAAATTAACTGAATTTTTAACAATTTCTATTGCTTTATTTTCCTAAACATAACATCAGATGTGCCAAGGAGGCGACTTCACGAACAACAACGGGACAGGCGGCAAGTCGATATACGGCCGCAAGTTCGACGACGAGAACTTCACGCTGAAGCACACGGGCCCCGGGATACTCAGCATGGCCAACTCGGGGCCCAATTCCAACGGCTCGCAGTTCTTCTTGTGTACTGCAAAGTAAGTTTATACAGAGTGGAATTTTTAATGCCACCTCTGGAGGGAAAGTATTCTAACTAAATCCACTCAAAGGTTTTATTTTTGAAAAGAAACAAAACTGTATTAAGAGATTTTTAGAAATACACTTCCCACAGCCATTAATCGAACCAGCTATATTTAAAAATCTTTGAATGCAGTTTTGTTTCTTTTCATAAATAAAGGAATGTTTCCTTTGAGTGTGCTACCTATCTCCATTGTTTAGAGTACAATCAGCAATGAAAGTCGCTTAACGCTTTAGTACTTTGTCATAGTAATTTTTTTAACAGATGCTCTCGGTTTGAAACATTACTCAAAAAAGTTACTTTGACGAAGTACTAAAGTGTTAAACAACTTTCGATGCTGACCGTGCCTTTTTTTTTTTTTTTTTGTTATGGCGTCTCGCGGTTTGCGCATTTTGCCAATTTCAAGGTAGGGAAACGATGACAAAAATAAAAAAGGATTTACCCTCCAGGGCCAGTAAAGGTGTTGACACATTTTTCTGATGTCAGTGTTAACGTCCGTCAGATGACATTTGTACGGTTTACACCGCACAAATGAGGTCACCGCGTCAGCGTTTTAATAATTAACTACATAATTTCGTTCGTTACAATAATTTCGCAATAAAATATTTAGTCACTTCATTTCATTGGCAATGTGAACTCATATCAAGCAAATAAATATTTTTACAATCATCAAGGATTTATCATTTATATCAAGATCCAGCAAGTTAGTAAAGTGGCAGCATCAAGGCACCACTTTACAACATTTTTTTTCATAGTTAATTATCTTAGAAACAGTGGCCCTACTATGAGTTGATGCAAACTATTTTCGCTACCTTAAACAATCGTTTTCTTTCTTTCACTTGCATTGATTGACGACCTCCGTGGTCGAGTGGTTTGCACGCCGGTTTTCAAGGTGTCGCCATCTCTGAGGTCCCGGGTTCAATCCCCGGCTGGGTCAATGTAGAAAATGAACTTTTCTATATTGACTCAGGTCTGGGTGTTTGTGATACCACCGTTGTCTCTAATTTCCATAACACAAATGCTTTAGCTACTTACTTTGGAATCGGAGCAATGTATGTGATGTTGTCAAATATTTATTTATTTATTTATTGTGAACAGTATATCCGATTTTACGGTAGCTAAAACAGTTTGCATCAACTTACAGGTCCATATAAAATACGGTGTGTTTACACGTAGATGTTAAGGCGTTTGTGCCAGCACAGCACTATGTTCGAAACTCAAGATACTATATATACCATATAGAGTTGACAAAAATTGAGGGCGCCACTTTCTATGTAAACACGTCAAAATCAGGAATAATTTGGCAACACTGACTATATTTTGTACTGAAAAATGTTAGTTCCATTTTATTTAATTTCATCTCTTTATGGCCAAGCTGTAACATTGCATTTTTTTTAATACTCTCCAATACTGATTTCATACTTTTTTAAAATGTCTATTTGTAAATCTATTGCAGAACCGATTGGCTGGACAACAAGCACGTGGTTTTCGGTCACGTGATATCCGGCCTCGACGTGCTCAAGAAGATGGAACGATACGGCAGCAAAAGCGGCACGGTTTCAGCCAAAGTCACTTTAAGCAATTGTGGCGAATTACAATGATACTAGCAAATGTGTAGTTTATTTTAGTATATTAGCGACCTTTTTTAACCGACTTCATCAAAAGGAGGAGGTTCTCAATTCGATTGTATGTTTTTTTTTTTTTATCGTTGTTCACGCGTAACTTCGACATTTATGGACCGATTTAGATAATTCTTTTTTTGTTCGATTGAGTTTTCTTGCGAGATGGTCCCATTTAATTTTTTTTCAAATCGGTTCAGTAGTTTACAAGTAATCCCGCAAATACTATGATATTAAATCAACTAACTTGACAATTTCGTTATTTATGAACCCTTTTTGGGGGAGGTACTCAATTCGACCCTTTTTTTTTTTTTTTGTATGTACACCGATTACTCGAAGACGGCTGAACCGATTGACACGATTCAAACGTTATAGCATCTGGTATGTTTTCAAGCTGGTCCCATTTTTAAAAAAAATGGAAAATAAAAATTGAAATTGGATGATGGGATCCTGGAGAAATCAAGGGAACTCTTCAAATATTATAGGCACACCTATAGCGATTTTGCTATTTTCTGTAACTCGTGCATTTGCTTTCTAAAAGTACCATTTTGGTGAAGTCGAACTGATGATGAAGACCATAGATGATCACCGGAACTAATAATAATAATAATTATTATTAATAGGTAAAACCAGCTATGAGCTGTGAAAAGTTACAACCTTTTTCAAAAATAATAATAATAAAAACACTTTATTGCACACTAAGACAGGACATATTACAAAGAAAAACAATAAACAGATAAAGCACACAAAAGGCGGCCTTATTTCTTCCAGGCAACCTTGAGTAATAGAGTGAGAGAAGAAGAGGACAGTGGGAAGTGGGTGCAAATATGGGAAGGAGAACAGATATAGTAGATATACAAGAATAAATAGAAAGAAATGATTTTTTTCTAGATTACTTGAAGTGATAATAAGGAGAGGAAATAAGTTAGATAGAAGAAAGGAAATGTCTTCTGACTTGATCGCGAAAGGAATTCAGAGAACGAGCCATCCTGATACCCTCCGGGAGTAAATTCCACAGACGTACAGCATGCACAGAGAAAGAATATGAGAGGAAATCAGTTGAGTGGCGAGGGATTTCTAGAGTGAGATTGGAAGAAGAGCGCAACGTGCACTGTGTGGATGAGGAGCGGAAGGAGAAACATTTTTAGAATAAATAAAGAGTTGAACTTCAGCCCCACCCGACTTCATTAGATGTGTTTTATTACAATGATATGCGTATCTAGTGGTTTGAATATTATTTCTTGCTTTTTAGAGGTATTTAATTTTGAAGCTGTTTTGTTTTTATTTTCAGGTTTTTTGAAGTCGGTTTTTTGTTTTTAAAACATTTTTTGACGTTAGCATTAGCAGACTTGACTCCATGTTTACAAGTAAGTGCTAAAGTTATAAAATTGATTGGTATGAGTAGGTAACATTTAAACTTGCACATTTATAATAAAAGTAGGATGGTAGGAGGAAGTCGGATACCTAGTAAGATTGAATACAACAAGTTTAATTTCTTGCCTTTAGATTATGTCTATTTCAGGTATAATTTTTGGGTTCGACCTTTGTGACAATTGTGACAGACTAAACAAAAATATCTATTTTAGTTTGATACCTGCATGAGCCATGAGGTCTGACGTGGGTTTGAAACTTTACCATTTTATAAAAATACCCGTCGCAGACTTAACTCACCTAGGCTAAATAATAAATTTTCTCGAATTCGTGATGTGACCTCTATATCTAGCACTTATTAGAAGAATAGATATTTAATACTTATTATATTAAAGTCAATGATATTTAATATCATTGATTGAAGTCTAAACTAAAACCTACACAGGTGTGTCCGACGAAATTTATTCGATTTCAATTTACTTATTTTACTTATTTTAATTGTCAACAAAAAGACCTTGTGATGCCATTTTATTTAAAACTAGCGACCTGCCCTCGCTTCGCTTCGGTTTCTTTTTTGCCAAATGCGATCTTCCAACAACATCAAGTCGTCACCTCTATTCATTCCAAAAGTCTGTTTTCGTCCCGTTCGAGTCCCGTCCCGTCCCGTCATTGAATTTATTTTCGTGCGCGTTAATTTTTTGCGACAACTGGTGTAACATAAAATGCCTCTCATAAAATGCCTAAAATCCTCTGCCCAAACCCAGCGAAGACGGAAGTAGTAGCATACCACCTCACTAACTGTCTGGCAAACAAGCAGCTTAAGGTTTTCTTCTGTGGGGAACCGGTTTAACACAACTCGGCGCCTAAGTATCTAGGTGTCGTACTGGACTGATCTCTAACCTACAGACAACACCTGGAAGGCGTAGCACAAAAGTTGAAGACCAGACAAAATATCATTAGGCGTCTTGCTTGCAACAGCTGGGGGGCTTCAGCCACAGTTCTTCGCACCTCAGCACTAGCCTTGGTTTACTCTGTTGCCGAATACTGTACACCAGTGTGGTACCAAAGCGCGCACACCTACAAGGTTGATACCCAGCTCAATGAAACCATGAGAATCATCACCGGACTTATTAAAACGACCCCTCTACCATGGCTTTCTGCACTGGCGCATAAACCACCACCGGAACTTCGTAGGTTTAGCGCGGCGGCTTCTGAATGGGAAAAATGTCAGAGACAAAACATGCCAATCCGGGAAACACTCGACGATCTCCCATGCCAGCGTCTTCCGTCCCTAACGAACACATCAGAGCCCCTTTCAACGTGAAAAAAGCATGGACTTCTTTATGGGAAACCACCCGCACAAATCTCTAATACCGAACCCAACGAACAAACCAGCAGGACTTGATACACAACGAGCACTATGGGTCAAACTTAACAGGTTCAGGTCAGGACCCGTCGATCGAACCACCATCTCCATTAATGGGGCATAAAAGACTCACCAGCCTGTGAATGCGGGGCCCCAGACCAGACCCTACAGCACGTCGCTGAGGACTGCCCGCTGTACTGCTTTTCCGGTGGTGGTTTAGGGGAGCTTCACCAACTGACGCCCGCGGCCAAAGAGTGGCTAAGAGACTTACAACTGGAGGGGTAGGATGCTGACGCAGTCGGCCATACGATATGATGATGACATAAAATGCCGTTGATTAATCCTTCTCAACAGCTTTCCAAATTACAGCATTGCCTATTATGCCAATTTGAATTTGCATTTTTGTAGATATACCTACATAATAATGTATCCATCATACAAAATATTGTTATAGGTAGGTACTTAGGGCAAAAGGATTTATAGGATTATGCAGCGTTTTCGATGCAAGCTCCCAGTCGGCTTAATTTTTGCCGACATATTCAAATAATTATCGTCATTTTTCTACCAATCTACATAAAACCTCAACTTATTATACACTTTCCTCAGGAATCACTCTATCATTTGGTCATCACGAACAGAGACAGACAGGCAGACAGCGAGGGACTTTGTTTTATAATAGGTACCTACCTAATGCAAAAATTACAGCAATTCGCAAATCAGCCTTATTTAATGTCCCCACTGCTTGGACACAGACTTTTCTTATAGACGGGAAATAACCACCACGCGGGCCCAATGCGGATTGGTGGGTGTTAAGACTTATTGTACTATTATGTATGAATATCGTAGGGCGGATGCGCGAACCCACTGCACTATCAATCACTGCTCAACTGCTCATAAACTGCAAATTTAATTCAGAAAATACTACGCTCCTACAACGTATAATTATTAGAAAATGAAACAACAGTAAATTCGTAAGCGATGCCGTTTCGAATTTTATACGCATTGTTGCTCGCTTAAATTTTCGCTTGTAATTAAAAGCGTAGGCTGTGACGGTAGTTGGCGAACAATCGCCGCAAAGCGAGAGGTGTCTAATGAAATGTTCATAGCCACCTCATAGCCCTAATAAAAGGCTAATGAGTTTCTTGCAAATTCCTGTAAATAATATTAGTTTACTCAAATGAAAGAAAATAAAAATCACGCTTCACGTCTTGAGTTTGTTTTAGCTTCTTGGTAGGTACAAAGTCTTACCCCCGTATCTATAGACTAGTTAGTAATGACTTGAGTAAAACTTGCAATTTTCAAATGCTTCCGACATTATATGCACACACATTCTATAGTATCTATAAATTAACCTTAAATGGACCAAAACTGAACTAAGAAGTCATTTAAGATAATTTTGCTATAAATAATTGCATACTTACTTGTCTATAGATTGGGAGGAAGGGGGGGGGTTAGATTTTAAGGCTAAATTATTAGATTGATTGAGATAAGGGTGCCACTTTAAGGGCTATATACTTACCAATAAGTTACAAAGTAGTTTGCATCTCTTTTTAGCGCATAATTAGTTCAAGATTTCTTGTTTGGTATCCACTAGTATTTCAGAGTTAAAAATAAACTTGTAAGTAGGACCTATCTTTAGAAGTCTGTCTAATTGAAAAATAATGAAAGGTGATTGTGAAGTGGTGCCAAGTGTCGGATGAAGTTCGGACGTTTGAGAGACGAGACGACTGAAATAAATTGGAAAAATAATTTGGAATATTTTATCACCTGTGACTTTTTCTGCGTCAATTTTTTTTACGCACAACGGGGTAGTGCTTGGCCTTCACTCACCTGATGTTAAGTGACGATAAGGCCTACTCCCGGAGTCCTCATCACTGAGAAACTGGCTAGTCCTCATCACTGAGAAATTGGCTATCTTACTTCTAACTGCCGGAACACTACAATTTTAAATTGTTGTTATGGCGTCAAACTTAAGGCGGACTTGAAATAAGCCCTACCACCAACCAAACCGAGTACAAATTGTACCCCCCCTGGGAATCGGATCTGGTACCTCTGCGTCTCTATACGGGTGGGCGAACCACTAGACCACAGAGAGGTGGTTAAAATTCCACTTCCTGTTAGAGTTATGCTTTAAGTTATGATAGCTTTTACAGCTTCCGTCCACGACTTTGTCCGCGTGGATATTCGAAAAATTCCTAGGGAACCTTTGACCGGGATTAAAAGTACTCTATTTTTTTATCAAGGCTAACTAAAAACTAACTATACTTAAGTGTGCCAAATTTCATCAAAATTCGTTCAGCCGTTTTAAAGTGGGATGTTATCATGTTATGTTACACAGGAATAGCGTAGCTTTAGCATAGGTGATAATGAAGATACAATTTTTAAAATAGGATGATTAGTTCAGAGATTAGGTCACGTTCGTTACCTTTATAACGAAGTAAAGTTTGCCCAAAACATAAATAAGTAAAGTAACTTATTAATAAACTTATGTAACCTGCCTGTGTACCTTTGCATCGTACGGTCGTACCATAGTAAGTCGTTGCCTAAAGGAAAATTGTAATTAAGCAAGGTAATTAAACTAATTAACATTTTTATCCGATGTGGACTGTTTAGATTAGACCTTGGCTTGGGAATTATTATTTTATTGACGAAGACACGCGAATGTCATAATTAACGCACGACAGCTCTACCTACATGAACTGGCAATGATATTTTTTTGTAAAAATATATTTTAGTTTTACTTACTTCTACAGAGGATTTAGATTATATAAGTACCAGTGGTGCCCAACCGGGAGCTCGCGGGCACCAAACTCGAAAATTTCACAAAAAAATCTGCCTTGATTTTCTCAAAAAGAAAAAGATATCCCTTTTTAGGATAAAAAGTTAATAATGTTATTAATATTTTATTTAATTGATGTTAAGCTTTAAATCTCTTATTGTACATTTTATCTTATTTTTTTTAATGTGCAACATTCAGACACAATTATAAAATATTATTATTGAATTAAACAAATTGAAATTGAAATTGATCACTTCACTTGACTCTCTTTTTTTTTCAGGCACCCTTTTTCAGAAACGCATACTGAGGTCTACGAATTTTTCTTTGTCTACCTACGGTGTAGCGTTGTTTTTGTAAATTAGGCAGAATGGTTGATGGTTTCCTGCCTGTCCTTGAAAGGGGAGGATTTTATTTTTATTGTAAAACAAGTAGGTAACATGAACTTATAAAATGATAGAATTGTTAGGCAGTAAGCCTAGTGTTCCTTTTCCATATTTCCTAGTAAAAGAGTTTTCACCCTTCATACAGGTGCCTGTTTTTTTTACAAAAACTTCAAACGAAATTACGTCGGTCCGACGACGTAAGTAATCTCGATTCCACTCGCGAAATCCAGCGTGCGAGAGATCGAGAGATGAGATTTTCCCGCCAGTTTCTCACGAGATACCGAATGCTGCGGGCGTCCATGCCACCGTGACGCCTCTCGAGTTCGATTTCGCGCCAACACCGCGTTTAAAAAGTTTAAAGAGTTTCAAAATTGGAATGAAAACCTTTTAAAAAAGAAAATTTGGAATAATAATTTTAAAGTGAATCTTCATACGTTCGTTTGTTTCGAAAAAGTACCTGCTTGCTGATTAGTTTTTAAAACGTTATTTTTTACGTTTTTGTGTGAAACTCGTGTGTGTACCTACTTATACAAAATAGTGATCGAAACAGCACCGAAAGGTTAGTTACTTTTTATTATATTTTATGTAGTAGATTAGGTATTTTTAATTCTGATTTTGTCTTTCAGAAACCTACAAGATCCTTATAATAATAAAAAGTTTAAAATGATAACCTACAAAAAATAATTAGGAACAAAACTAAATTGAAGTAGGTTATTTCTTTTTTTTTTTTTTTTTTTTTTATTCTTAAATTTTTTAAGGGGTTTTGTCCTTTTGGACATGCCAACCCCATCGTACCTAAAATGAAAATATTACATAGGTATTTAACTTAAATTAACTTAAACTACTAATTATGCTACACAAGGATTTTGTGGCTTCCGATTTAGGATCCGACAGAACACTTTGGGCCATTCCTACATCTAAGAGATTTTTGTTAAAAGTTTTGACAAATGCCTCCCTCTTACTCTTGTTTCTCTCACAGTCCATCAGCAAATGTTGCACATCTTCAACCTTATTACAGGTAGGGCATTTGTCCGACTCGGCCTTTTTCATCAAAAATGCAAACTTTGCTGAAGGATAATGGCCTGATCGGAGTCTCAATACCAACTTAATGTAGTTTCTGCTAAAGTTACAGTCTTCAAACCACGTTTGACGAGGAGGCTGGCTTTGGATGGTTTTAAACCATATCCCTTTTTCTAGAGATTTTGCGTCAAAACTATCTTTCCAAATATTAAAGCATTTAATTTTGAATTTTGGTACAAATTCGAAATAGTCTGGTTTAATGTCAAAGTTGTTGCCATTTTGTACAGCCAATTTAGAAATCCGGTCAGCCTCCTCATTTCCTTTCAAACCAATATGTGCCGGGAGAGTGTGAGTTCCAAACACATAATTGTAACAGGAGAAGTCACCTTGTAACCTATTTTATGTCCTGTGCTTTGATCATAGAATCCCGCAACCATCAACACTTTTCGAACCGTCTGTATAAATTCTATGCCAACCATCATACCTTATATTTAATTCTGTTACAACAAAGTCAACTCATTGCTAAACATCATTTAGCAATGAGTTGACTTCATAATGTTTTTAGCAGCTTTCAATGCTTCTATATTAGTTATAATGTATCTATTGTGATCAATGCAAGATACCCAAAAATCTAAGCTAAAAATGATATTAATATCTAAAGAGGAACAACTAATCTGTTTAACATCTGAATAACATTGGACAAGTAAAGGTACTTTCTTTTTCTCCCAGTATTTGGAAATACATGGCTTGGATAAATCCAGGATAGGTTATTTCAAAGTCTTATGGTCTCCACGAAGAAACAAAGTATAACTCTTTTCTAAAATTGTTTATTATAAATAATTTTACGCACATTGTTGTAAAGATTCAAAACAAAATAAGACCTCTAAAATCATTACAAATATTTATTTATTTATTTAGTTTTTATTTAATCTTTATTGCTTAAGTATATATAAAAATACAGCAAATGGCGGACTTAATGCTAAAAAGGCATTCTCTCCCAGTCAACCAGAGAGGATGTGACAATGAAAAATGTGCAGGCAATAAAGCGGATATGAAAAATAACAATATTCAAATTACACATAAGTACTATAACATAACATAGATTAAATATATATTATAATATAAATATATAATTATATACATACAACATACATATGCAATAAAAATATTTATTTAAGTAGGTAATAGAGGAAGTTAGATTCCAAGGGAGCTAGCGTAGAGAACCAAGATAATAATATACTCTTTATACTCTTTATTGCACTCATAAAAACAGTTATACAAAAATAAATTGAGATATGTACACAAAGGAGGACTTATCTCTAAAAGAGATCTCTTCCAGCCAACCTGAGAACGTGTTCGAGATTTCGATATTAAGCGGGTGACATAAAGTATATACAATATATAGGTTTTTTAATGCTAACAATGCTAAGTATTTAATTATTCTTGATAAACAGCTACAAGTCAAGTGCCAACAACATATTGCACCATTATACTGAATGAAAATATGTGAAAATTTCGAAATGACGGGGGTTATATACCTACCTACTTTGAGACGTTTCGTAGCAATACAAAATTATTTTGGAAATCACCGGAAGAGAGTTGCATTATAATGTCAAAACGGGCCTATTATATCTCGGCGTTAATATATTATAATGATATGATATCGTATACACCTCAAATAAAATAGGGGCCACCGTACGATTTTCCATAAAAAAGAGCTTAGTTCTGAAAGGTAATATTCTATTTTTATTTGAATTTACAGGAAAAAAAATCCTATTCGCCGTGTGTCAGAATTGAAAATGTTATAAACGCGTATTTTTATAGAGACTTCAATTTCTTTTTATTCTTACTTTTTTATTCAAAAGCATATAAAAATATAAAGCTAGCCTCATAAAACGTATTTTTTAACTTTCCAAGTCGTAAAAGTCGATCAGGCAAGTTTACGTTATGCCCGAGTAAATAGACCGACTGAATAAAAACACGAGTTTTCATTAACAAAAATATATATTTCTTGTTAATGAAAACTCGTCCATGCTAAGAGTTTATTTTTAACGCTGTTGGGTAAGGTCGTAAAGCAGATTCCATATCAAGAGAATCGAATCCGAAAATCCGAGAATATGATCGTGCGACTCGTGTTTTTCTAGTAGGTATATTATTTAGTATTGTATTAAAATAAAAAAATAAAAAATTAGGCAGGTACTTACTTACTTATTATTTCAAATACGGAATACAAATTCATAAGTTACTATGTAGGTGTTTTGGAAATAAATTGTCTCCTGAAAACAAAATCTTATTATTTCTCTTTACAACACAATGGATAGGTGTAATCTTTAGCGGTCTTATTGTTATACGAAGAGTTAGTTTACACCTGGTTTAACAAAAAAAAATGGTACTTATAGCCATATTACTCCTTACATTTGACGTCTCCAAAGCGTCATATTTCTGCAAACTTTTTTGTTACACTAGGTGTAAACTTGATCTTTGTTTATTAATAAGGGGATAAAGACTTATATTTTTCTGAGATGAAAAGTTTTGTAATATAAAGTTCAATATTACACAGTGTATATTGTTACTATATTTTATTAACAAAGTTCTTATTATACGACGCTTCTATATAAAATTGTTAATAGCAAAATTGATTGCACTACTCTTCTAGGCAAAATTAATTTTAAGGTTCCACGTCCATCCTCACGTTCCAAAAGTACATTTTACATTCCTCCATCACATACAAATTACACAAAAAAATCATTTTTAAGGCGTTCACTTGATTTTTATAATAATAAATTGACCAATATCGATATTTTTTTCATAAGTTTACCAAAATATAAAAGACTAGTTCACGAGGCGTTATCACTTTAAACTTTATATATGTTGTTGTTACATAAGGCTAAAACTGTAATTTAAATTTAATTTATTATCAAACATCAAGTTGTTATGTCCAAATTAATTTCCTTATTGTAAGTCATTGTAAGTTACTGAACATTTCTTTGTTTCTTACGTACTCATTTATATAAAATCTTGTTTATAACATAATGGTACTGTAGGTCTATTTGTGTTTAATATTTGTTACTTTTATTGTTAAAGACTGTTTGTTACCTAAATAAATAAATAAATAAATATACCTACATATAAACAGAAAGTGCTGCTGTGTTACAAAAGTTCCCATATTGTATGTAAAGTAGAATCACTAAAAGATAATCGAGAATAGTTGCAAATCCGCAAAAAAACGACTGCGGCGGACGCCGTCCATTTTGTTACTATCCGCCATTTTGATTGATAACTCTCGGATGTTTTTTAATAAACCAACAGATATAATAATACAGTGTTTGTGCCGAACAAGATTGATGATCTGATGTAAATGTATGCTCAGAAAATGGGGTGTTTTTGACACGGAATGAATGACAATTTGCGGGCGAATTTCTGCTCTTTGGGTTGAAATGATAAATCTAAATATTTTATCAATTGGAGTTGTAAGATGATTATTTTAAAGTGTATAACTATTTATATGGAATAGAGTATTATTTAATTTGATAATACATAAACGAATAACCGTGTTATTTTGGTTTTTTTGTCCGACAATAATAAATCTCTCAAATAAACGACTAGGTACAACGTTTTTAATCGTAAAAAAAACAATAAATGTATAAACTAATAATATAAAAATGTGTAAAAAACGATGTTCTTTTGTTTTACTTCTGGAAGTTTACATCTCCTTTGTGTTGAGTATTGAGGTTTGTACACATACTTAAACACACGCACAAGGGCATTAATGAGTACAAAAACAACTATAATCCAATTTTTTTTATATTGGTACACCAACTGCATTAGTTATTTTAACTTCGTCATTATTCACAGCGTAACTGAAATCGTATACTGGTAAAATATAAAACAAGTGAAACTTTTTTCGCGATAATTTATTTTTATTAAAAAAAAATCAGAATGATTAACACTACGATTTTTTTCAGGTTACCTATGTATAAACAAAAAATAACGTTGTACTAGTATATTTATCTACTTAATTCCTACCACCACCTGAGCCTCAACGATAAATATATCAAAGTTACTTTCCCTGATAATCTATCAAACTTTTAAGATGTAAGTACAACAGGCCTATTACATAAAAAGAATCGCGATAGTCGGACGCAATTCGTCGTCGGACGCAATTCGTCGTTTAATTTAGGTACTTGATTCTACCTTATTCGTGAGTTAATAGTGTCACGGAGTGGAACAAACATGGACGACTGTATAACGCAGTTGCAACAAACAAAAGAGCGACAATCACTATAGCGACAGAACGATATTTCGACACACGTAGCGACAGTACGTACGTAGCTGCGACGAACGTTACTGCGACAGCACGTTTTGGAGACTGTCGCTATAGGTAGTGATTGTCGCTCTTTTGTTTGTCGCATCTGCGTTATACAGTCCCAATCCCGCTTATCGCAATTGATTTTATGTAATAGGCCTTCAGATATCCATCACAGGCTTAATCCACCCTGAAAATTTACAAACGATCAACGAACTCTTGATGTAAATTATATCTATTGGATGGAACTTTTTATACTCTTATAAAAGGTTATTTGTAAAATACCAACAACCTCGCAGGAGAAGAATACTAAAATCATAAACAACAACGTTTGTTCTACGACTTTTCTGAAAAAAAAGACAACCAAGCCAAGTGCGTGTCGGGCCACGCGCCGTAGGGTTCCGTAGTTACCTTATACCATACTATTATTTAATACCACTATCATTTTTCGTCTGGAAAAATAACTTTGTTTTACAGTGTTGGTTTGAATCATGAATGACAAAGTTATATTTGCGGTTTTGGAAAATGTGCTATATCTCGAAAACTTAACAATATCATTTAAAAAATTAAATTATTGTCCAAGATTGACGTCCGAGGCTCCTTAGCCATAGCATTCAACAATCACCTATACCAAAACTAAAGCGACTATTTTTCTATAAACAAGACTGAAACGATAACGTAGGTACTGGTTTTATCGTTGAAAATTAGCGCGATTTTTCCCAAGGATTTTAATCTCCAGTCACCAAGCCCTCGGCCCTTCCAAATTGAAGGGTCAAATGATCCTAAATCAGTCTTTCTTAAAAGCGGTAAAAAAATCTTGACATATTGACAATATATTTCATCTCAAAATATCTAGTTTGTTATCGCTTAGCTACTACATCATGAGTACGATTTCCGCAAGTGATTTGTGACCAGCCTCATCTACACGTCAGCATAACGTTCTGTTCCCGTAACACGAACATCAATCGAGGAAAAAAACGCGCGTAAAAAAATCGATAAGTACAGTGGCGCCATTTACCGTCGTTTTCTACGGTATTTCGAATTTAATTTCGCTTTTCCGAAATGAAATTCTCATACTTAGACAATTTTCTCAACTCTCAAAACTCTATCGTATACTTTTTTATGCGCGTTTTTTTTCTGTATAGATTGTCGTGCTAGGGTAGGGGTACCTACACAAGGAAAGAGATTGATTAGGGGCCAGGTATGGCTGCAGAAAACTTGTAAAGGGATAGAAATGCTGAGCCGTAAAATTTGAACAGCGCCAACAAAAATTAGACATCTACGCACTCGATAGTTTTCCCCCTGTTTCCACATTTGCCAACTTCCTTTTTCGCCAATTCCTAATTCACCAATTCCTGATTCGCCAACACCTGATTCGCCAATTCCCGATTCGCCAACTCCTGATTCGCCAATTCCTTACTGGCCCACAACCGACGAACTGCGGACGATTATCGTGACCAAGTGACTGCGTTACGCAATTGCATACGTTATTTTCGTAATAGGCCCTCTGAGAACCTCCTTTTTTGAAGTCGGATGTAACAAATACTTTTCTGAAAACCGCAACAAAGTCGGTTCAGCCGAACGCGAGAAAATCGCGGACAAACATACATAATACATACATACGGGTTAAACTGAGAACCTTTTTTTTTGAAGTCGGTTAAAATACTAAAACCTTCTCCTAGGTGTAAGAAATACTTTTCTGAAAACCGCATCAAAATCGGTTCAGCCGAACGCGAGATAATCGCGGACAAACATACATACATATACAGGTCAAACTGCACCTCCTTTTTTTTGAAGTCGGTTAAAAATCGACTGTTAAAAATCACCCGTAGCACCTGAAACGGGACGGGACTCGAACTCGCACACTTGGGATTCCAGCCCAATGCACTGGCCGATTATGCTACCGAGCCGCTAGCAGGAGCGGCGAAATTTTCTAATAAGTAATTTTTACGTTTTCGCTGTAAGCCAGCGTTATTTTCATCAATGTTAAGAATTACCTTCGACATTATAATGAATCGAAGATTGTCGAATAAAATCGATGTCAATTTTATCAAATACATTATATTAAATTACGTTGGCCAACGGTTGGTCTTCTGTATGTTACTTACTCTAAATATCTGTTATTTTTTTTAAATTTTGACACAGATATAAATTTTGTGATTTATTATGTTTTAATCCGGGTTATTAACTGTAATTGTGCCAAAAATCCAAACATAGAAACTTTCACACAATTAGTAGGATTTTTTGTAGTATAGATTGATTTACATACATTTTTTCCTATCTGTAAGAATAGTGAAATATCTTCCTATTTCGACCGTAAAAAACATTGACACGACAGGAAAAATTCACAAATTAGATTTCTACACCCTTTGTGGAGTTTTCGGACATGGAAAACTTAAAGGTTTTACGGGTTTTCTTCAATAAAAAGGAAAAAGAAGTCCTACCTAAGTGATGAAAGCATTTATTTTCTTATTTAGAAGTTTTATAGGGTTTTGTGAAAAAAAGTTTGTGAAAATAACTAGAGAAATCATTGTTTCGCAGATTACTGATGGGATACCATTTTTAACCGACTTCCAAAAAAGGAGGAGGTTCTCTGTTCGTCTGTATACTTGTATTTTTTTGTGTATGTCCACCGATTACTCGAAGACGGCTGAACCGATTGAAACGATTCAAACGTTATTACATTAGGTAAACTCTAAGTTGGTTGGTTGGTTTTGAAATCGGTTCAGTACTTTTCAAGAAATCTTGAAAAAAGCACGAAATTAGTATGATTTTATGTGAACACTAACTCGATGATCAGTCGTATAACTTCTTTGTTTATGAACTGAATAAGATAATTATTTTTTTGTTGGAAAAGGGAAAAAGGAGGCTCTCAGTTTGACCCATATATGTATACTTATATGTTTCTCCGCGATTAACTCACGTTTAGCTGATCCGATTTTTTACCTACACTACCTAATACAGAAGGTACCTATCATAAAAATTTAAAATTGTTTTAAAAAAAAAACCGACTTCAAAAAACCTACCTCTAAAAGGCAAGAAATAATATTCGTAATAATAAAAACACGTCTATTGAAGTCGGCTGGGGCTTTTAGAATAAAAAAAAGGAATTTGACTCCAGCCCCACCCGACTTTAATAGACGTGTTTTTATTATTACGAATATTATTTCTTGCTTTTTAAAGGTAGGTTTTTATTAAGATCCCAATACTTAAGTGTTAGATGGACATAGCCGAACCTATGATAAGATTTTTTAAATTTACTCACGCAATCAAGGAATGGCGGTGAAGGGCATGATAGGGTATCGCGGTAACACGGTAGGGTGTTGATCGGTAGAAATATGCAGAGAAAAACTTAATTCTGTTTTCATTGGAAATAAACACTTTTAGCCCGTATTATTATTAATTCATGTGTTATTTTAGAATTATTTAGTTCGGATTTATTGGTTTTCTGATTTCATGAAGTATCCAACACCTATATTGTTGGTTATTAGAATAAATTATGTCGGGATGTCGGAGTCTTAAAAATAAACAGGTGCATGGTGGAAATCCCGACATAGCTTATTTTAATAGGTACCTATCGACACCGTTCCAGGGGCCTCACACAGAGTTGGCAAAAAAACAGTTTTTTTAAAAAGAACAAAACATCATGTTTTATTTAGTGAACAAAAAAAACATGTTTTAAATATTTTTTTTTATAAATGTTTTAATTGATTTGTTTTAAACATGTTTTAAACATATTTCAAATATGTTTCAAACATATAAATGAATTGTTTTGTAATTGGAGTAAGGGGAAGGAACAATAATAGCAAAAAACACCGCAGTATAAGCAGAGCGAACTGTATTCATCCCTTTCCCATTTACCCACTGCAGTAGAATACACGTTATTCGTTCGTTCACTTATTGTAGTCTGTCAGCCAGAACAATCCGAGTCTAGGAGATTCCACGAATTCAAAATTCAGAGTTGCCATCACAATTTACCTCAAAATTATAATGTTGCTTATGAAAAGTTTAAAAAAGTACAAGAAATATTAATTATGAGTAATTTTAGTGAAGTTTTTTTAAATATGTTTTAAACATGTTTAAAACAAAATGTTTTAAAACGTGTTTTAAACAGATGTGTTTCTTTTCCAATGTTTTAAACAGTGTTTTAAACACTTGTTTTAAACAAATGTTTTAAAGATTGCCAACCCTGGCCTCACAGTATAAAACATGTTTTATTTCTAGTTAACTGTACGCGTGGAAGTCTTAGAAATGAATGTGTGATTCTTTTTTTAACGTTTGGTTAGGTAATAATTTATAATAATGCATAATTCATAATGTATTTATTTTTGAACAAATATATCGCAGATAGATTGGTTGAAATCCCCAATATGACGTGACGTTATATGATAGCTGCTAAGCTGTAGGCACAGTCACAGATAAATAAAAATCTTCTGTAGTTACTTATATGTAACAGTAAAAAAAATTGTCATGCTGTTTAATAATAAGTTTTAAATAGAGTATTTTTGTTACAGAATCTCAAAAAGTTTTATAAAATAAATAAACTAGGTACTTTAATTATAAATGCCATTGACAAATGTTGTTTGAATATTTAAGTAAATGAAGCCCTTAAAACATTTCTGTGATAGCTATTTAATGAGATTTAATATCGAAATGAATCGCTCCTTTAATTTCGATTACTTAGCGAAATTGCAATCTACGTAATTTCACAGTTGAACATCAAACGTTTTCGACGCTTAGTAAATCGAAACTTGGGGGTTAAAATCGTTAACCCTCAAAATGTTCGATTAGTAAAGTCAATGAACGCAACTCATATAATTTTAATTAAATATAATAAGTATACGTAACATAAACTTAGTGACTTTGCGATTTTGTTCATTAAGTTACATACTTAGAATTACCAACTGTTTTGATAGGTAATTAATACAATTGGAAAACTTAAGAAGATTTATTTTTATTTCAAGAATGTTTTCAAATTACTAAATGAAAAAAGAAATATGTAATCACTAGGGATTAAAAAGAAAGGATATTCGTATACGTACTAATCCAGTATGACCACAAAATAGGGACTTATAACATAGTGCTCTAAGTAGGTATATGACTTAGGTCTTGCATGAATCATACATATTTTTGATTTGATTATGTAGGTATTTCTATTCGACCTAAGTTATTAATTTATTGCTCCCTTTAGTTTGTGTCTAATTGTAATTTAGAAAAAAAAACAAGACATACATGAAAATATTTTATCAAGTTTTGTATGATGAAAAACAGTTTCAAAGGGTAACTTACTTGAATTCAAGATCTGTTTTTACAGTGTTTCTTTTACTTTTTGCAGTCATACAGTTCAGAATTTGGAATATTCCACGGACCCCTTTTATGATTATAATGTTTTCGGAAAAGAAAACAAGCCTTATATTGAAAAAAAAAAAAACTTTTACAGCTGGTTGTTTTATTACGGAAATGGCTAACTGCGGACTCCTGAAGTCCTGACACACGAGCTACGGAGCCCTAAGGGGTCCGTGGATCACACTTTAAGAAACCCTGTGTTTAAGAGGTTTTGGAAACATTTGTCTAGAAAATCACAAGTAATTTTAAAAAAGATTTATTCAAACCGAGCTAACACTGTGGCTCTGTGAGCTGTCGACATCACGTTTGTGACATTTTTGAACATTTTTCGAAATGGCTGAAACATTTTTTTTAATAGTTTCGAAAAACTAATTCAACAAAAAATTATATAACTATAATTATCGAACCTGTAAACAAAATTTCACAAGAATCTGTTGAGAAATGCGACCTGTAGAGGCAAACAGCCTGACAGACAAGCACTTGGTCATTTTATCACTTTGGTCATTTCAGCACCTTGGTCATTTTAGCACCATGGTCCTAACGCCCCGAAAGGTTTTGTTCAAGCTGAAAGCTGTTCGCTCGCGCTTCGGTTAGTAATTATTTTGACTAATGTTTATTTGGTAAAAGTCATCTTTTGTTTATTTGTCCTTCTTTCAGATGAAAATTGAACTCTAGACGCCGCCGTTTAATTAGCCTATTTATAAATACTTCAACATTACTAAGTCTCATTAATTTATTATTAAGTATTTCGTGTTGTTTCAATTTTTCTAGACTGATTTAAATTTAAACTTGTTTCGCAGATTTAATGAGGTATCTGCTTTTGACGTTTAGTCGGAGAAATAATAGGCCTACCTATCTTTTGTTTGGAACACAGAATAAAGACGGATTACTTGACAAAAGAGGGATAGAACTTCTAGTGATTGATTGTCTTTTGTTCTGGCTTATGTCATAACATAACACTAGTACAAAGGCATCACATCTTATTACTTTCTTGAGCTAAGTAGATGGTACTTTTTATTTCGGTTTTGGCTAAAGCTGGACTTATCTAAACCCTAACGTCTAAGCTAAGTGTACAATGAAAGTGACTCTGCATTCGGTCTATACGGATCGGTTACAGTTACACCATACCGCAACAATGTGTTATTAAATGCGACGTGTGCGTTTCATTGCGTACGATGTAGAACAATGGACGCTTAACTTTATTTGTTAATTATTCATTTTTATCTATGCACCTACCAGGTGTAACAAGACCCTCAACGAAGCCGAAGTCTACGTAATACGTATTCAGCCCATCATCAGGACTATGTCTGTTCAAACTTATTGCTGGGAAACGATTTTAATTTTTGGTGTTAAAAAGCATTGCATACATTACCACGCAATGTAACGCGTATACAACAGAGGATAAAAATTTGGACATAACGAATAAAATAAGACTTCACAAAAAATCCTGATGATGGGTGGGCTGCGTGGACTTTGGCTTCGTCGAAGGTCTTGTTACACCCGTTAAGTAGGTATATGTTCAAATTAAAAACTAATATCATTTTTACGAAGTATCATTAGGTGTTAATTAAAAATGTTTCTCATTCAACTTAAGATAAGTTTAAGGAAATTATGATATAATTTTTTGTTTTGTTTACAAGTCAAAGGTACCGAACGAGCTAATTAAATGTATTTTAATGAGGAAGTTACCTGAAATCATGCCAGTAAAAATATATTATTCAGTTCAGACATTAGGTTATTTGTCTATGACTCTGCCGATTTAATATTTCAAGTTTCAAATATTTGAGTAAGTATCTTCTTTTAACAATGATTATTTAATTAAGATAAACAAATTGAAAGCACTAGCAACTTCATTACAACTAGCCATGAGCGTAGCCAGCCATGGGCTCAGGGTGGGGCAGCATATGTAACTAGCAAACTATACCCGCGGTCTTACACTGGTAAATTTTTTCAATGCATATTTTGTATTGCTACGGGTCTATCTCAATTATTCCGCGTCATTTTTATATTTTCTTACTTAGGTAAGATTAGGTAGGTACCTCACAGTTCAGAGCCAGGGTGGGGCATGCCCCACCCTGCCCCACCTTGGCTACGCCCATGCAAATAGCACATATTTTTTTCAAAAAACATGAAACGTTATGTAATAGTAGTTTAAAAGAAATGTATCATTGTTATTTAAATCCAATTAAACGGCAACTTATTCATAAAAGGTTCTAATAATGCACCTTAATTAAACAGCATTAAGGTACCATGTCACTATGCAGGATTTGTCACTAATCCACTTGATTGATGGTGCAATATCGAAACACCAAATTATTGATACGTTTCGTCGAATATTGATTGTGGAGGCGTTACTAGCTCCGGCAGGCTTATGGAGAAATTGAATTTATTTGAATTACCTAATGTGCTCTTGGCGAGCATTCGCACGGAATAATCTTTCGGCTGAATGTTCGCTTGCATGAAGATAATTGCCCCTTTACATGAGTGCTCTGCGGGAGAATAATTGAGAATGCTCGTTGAGAAAAAAATGACGAAATTTTTTAATGTTTGAGCAGTTGTCATTATATGGAGCACGAATGACAAAATAACCTATTTCGATGTTGCCGTCAAACAAAAAGATGAGTTTTTTTTCTTAAATATTTTAAAGCCAATCATTTGGACCTAAAACGATCAAAATAATTTCATTTAAAATCGTACGAATTAGTCAAAATTATCTTGTTTAAAATATTCTTCTTTTTATATCTTTATTATTACTTTTTTATTTAAGTTAGTCACAGAAAAACGTTTTAAGTTAGAAATAAATTATTTGCCAATCACTTAAAGTACAATTTTGCAAAGAATTCCTTTATAACACTAGAGATAAGTTTACGTAACTTTACGAGTTGGGGCTGACATATCTCTTTAGACAAAAGCTCGTAAATACAGATAATAATATCAGACTAAGCAAGAGGTATAAGAAAATGTCTGCCCCAATAAAAGATAATATTCTAACTACGACGTAAAGAAAATAGCTAACGACTTTCCTCCGGCACGTCTTGTGACAGTTGCTTCCGCCTTTTTCTATATGCATTGCGTGTTCTCAATGTTGGCATAGAATACTTGGGTATTGAATTAACTTATCAGCTTTTTATTAAGTGTGACTTCGTATTGGAAGATCTTTTAAGTGCGATCGTATGTCCCATTTAAAATTCAATACTCAATACTCAAATATTCTGTAGCTCACGCACGAGTCACCACCGATATTCGGATCAGGATTTTCTCCGTGCATTTCTACGATAAAAATGGGTCCACCAAAAAGTACCGTGAACCGAGGCTACTTTGACTTTGCGTATTACTTGTTTGAGGGTTACTTTGACAAGACGCGATTTAAGTCTTTTGTGTGACCTGTGACCTGTTTGAAGTGGGTCTGTGGTCATTGCAATGGAGGGACCAAAAAAAGTCATAATATGAATGCGAACGATGTGAAGATACAGACTGATATTTTTGAGTATACCTATTTTAATGATTAATCATAGTTATTTTGATTTGTTTTGTATGAATATTAAATTGTTAATGTCCTGACTGGTTTTAATTACACATAGTACAACAGTTCCTATTAATTTTATAAAATATGACAAATACCCAAATCACGAATTTTTTCCAACTTAGTATTCGTTTTATTTTATAAATAAGTCTATAATAGATGAAAACTATGTAAAATTTATATATTTTTTGTTTTAAAGGTGTCAAAGAAACCTGCACTACAACTATCATTGACTTTCAGGCAAATCTAATAAGGTGTAAAAGTAACCCCACACTCGAGGTTACTTTGACACCTTTTTAATAAAATATATAAAATGAATGGGGGTCTAAGACTGCTGTACCTATAGCACACAATCTCAAAGCCAAGATAATGAGGTACAAAAAGCTTGAATTCCGAGCATATTTTTATTGTTGTAATGTATATTAAAACTTCCAAAAACATGTCCCGCATGACGGTAGTAGCTTATTAAAAAAAACAAATCGTAATATTATTTTTCGCCAATAAACCACTACGGGTCGAAACCGGCATCCGTTTTGGGTAGTTTGCGGAAATATAATAATTTGTTGTAAGTATCGAAGGTAGAAATCGGAATAGATTAAGCAAAATTAAATATTCGTGGGTAGAACACGGAAATCTTCGAAATTGTTGCATACACATTTGTCAGAGGTACAGAAAAAGACATAGGAAACTTTCATTCAGATAAAGTACTGTTCCCAAGGGACTGCAAAATATCTGTACACGCATTCGAAGTCACGGGCGACCGTACCTGCTACTCCCAAGTAATATATTCTATAACGAAGACGTAAACTAATACCTTGCTTGTCATAATAATCATGAGTAGTGACTGATTGATGGAGGATCATTATTTTAGAAACTGTATTTAAACTGTCAAGTGTCATTAGTTACATACCGCGGGGGATATTTCTGTACCCCTACCACAAGTTCAAGACTATAAGCATTAAACTCGTTGGGCTATTTGTATTCACTCTCAATCAGCTCGCAATTCTGTTTTATCGTGGTTATTTTATTGAAGAGTCTCTAGGAAATGCGTTTTGAGTGGAGGCAGGTTAGCCCCCCTACTCAAATGGCCAACATTCTATGCGTTTGAACGCTACGCTTACTATTAAAGCTTTGAAATAAGCGTAAACTGCGTGCCGTAAGCTTGACAATTCCATACAATATATCAAAGTCTGTGATTGACATAAGTTTGCGACATGTGATTCAATCGTCTGTTGCCTGGATTTAAGCTTTAATAATATAGTTAGCGTAATGGTCAAACGTATAGAATATTGGCTGTTTGACTAGGGGGCAGGTCGGACTTGTACTATTCTGTAGTTCCCCTAGCATGCCGTTACAACATTTTTACCTTATATTTTACCCAATTTATTTTTCTGTACTTCAGAACTAAAGTTGCCGATTTATTTTAGTCATAATACTCACAGCAACTAAACGTAGGTAGGTACCTAATTGGCAAGGTAAAAAGTAATCAGCCACCTTTTTTCTAAGTCAAAGTTATATTAATATTTATTCGTCTTCTCCTACCACCAATCAAGTAATTAACTATCTTAGTTAGCTGAGTTTCCACCGAGACCAAAACATGATTTCAAAAATCATTTTACCTACTAACAGATCCCATAAAAAATACCCTTTTATAATTCTCACCGAATGAACTACAGACCAATGACCGAATCCAGGGGTGTGATTGCGTACGTTTTCATTTGAAAGGTTCATATCGTATTCCATCAGCTGCAATTTGTATGGGATGACATATACCTATATAGTACAATATGAACTGTAACATGAATACGATTGACTTTACGCAATTACCTAGTACGCAAGTCCCAGAAGCTTATTCACTTCTCAAGCTTACGCGCTCACTAGACATGAAATAAAATACTTTTAACGGATACTAGCGCGGTTTTATTGAAAGTACTTTGGTAATTAGTTGGTATTTGGTTTGATTTTTGATTTTCCCGACGTTTCGGCACCTTTGCAGCTGCCGTGGTCACGGGGGTCCCCCGTGTTACTAATTACCAAAGTACTTTCAATAAAACCGCGCTAGTATCCGTTAAAAGTGTTTTATTTCATGTCCCAGAAGCTTCCTACTTCGCAACCCAAACGATGATATTTGATAGCACCAAACTAATGGCTATCTTGCCATTTTGGTCTGGACCCAATATGCGATAGATTGAAAATTACCCTCGTTGGCCGGCGGTCCATAGCAGTTTACTACGCAGATGCTATACGGTATCACACGGTATCGCATCGATAGTTACACAAGTATGCGTTTAGGAATAACGCAAAGTACTCGTAGTACTTACGACGTAGTCCATCGTAGAACCGTGACGTAGCATGATAACGCTTTCTGGAAAACGCCACGTCACTACCTACGTGTCGCTATGCTGGGGCGAAAACATTACCCCGATATAATTGTGTAGCTGTGCCAAATTCTTAAGTTACACATTTTCACATTCGCACCTGTGAAATCAATTCTTATTCGTCAGTATCAATTTATTATACCTTCCTATCTATTATTAATTAATGAATCATCATCATTTTTAAAGTCAATATTTTTTACATAAATTATTTTAAAAGATGTCTTGAGTTGACTATTTCATCATTGCACAACTCAAACTACTTATTAAATACTTAATATGACATGTTATGAATGCATACGCTAACAAATATGTAGGCAGATATGTAGTAGATCAGATTTGTAGTTATGCAGATATGTAGGCATACACTAACAAAGTTTGTTTTGAAAATTAGAAGGATAATGTCACTTTTAACTAGTATTCAGCCTTTGAATGAAAGAATTTTTAGATCTGGATTAAATAAATAATCCCTGAGATCAACTACTTCAACCGTTCATAATCTAGATCACTCGGTATTTATTTGAAGAATAAAAGAACGGTTCTTTAAATATCAGAAAACACTTAAGAGTCTCTATTGAAAAGGATAAGGATTTAATTTCGCTACATCTAACTTTAGATGGTGTTAAGTGGAATTTCATTTAACATCTAACGGTTGCTTTCTATATCAATTGTGTCTATATATAACGCTATTGAAAGTAGAGTTCGATAATAGAAAAAAGCTCGCTCTAAGTTCCATTTTCGCTGCTGTATGACTACCCTCCATTCACCGAGCTTTTGAATGTGTGCTAGTATATTCATACTACCTACCTTACCTACTAACGTCGACAAAATTCCATTTATTTTTCAAATAGAAGTTCCAATAAGACGGAGATTTTATTTTTACTTCAAAATACAGTTGAAACATTAAATTTTGAGAAACAACAAAAAGTTTTAGGATCGTGTATAGTATCGATACTAGTGATGTTTTGTTTCGATATCATTATAATTACTTAGGTAACTTATTAAATAGCGGATTTGAATTGCACTCAGAATCAGAACATTGCGTTTCCTATCATTGAAATTTTTTAGTACCTATGTATCATTTTATCAAAAGATCTCAGACAATGTACTCACTCCACATATATGTTATCATGTTAACTGAATTCAACAACATTTTATAAACTATACTTACATAGTTACAAGTGTTGAAATTGCCGGTGAAACACATTTGGAATGCTTTTTATTTTCCGTGTGACAGGTTTATGAGTTTTGAAGCTACTTGGAGTTTGCTTGATCCGGAGGTGGTTAATGATGACGTCTGGTTTGCATCATACCGATTTAGAATATTATGTAAACAACGGTTACGTCATTTTATTTCAATTTTGTAATTTCAAATTCCATAATGTGAGATCTAAAGCACGACTTTTGCCGAAAGGCGAAAATTGACTGTGTAAATGGCAATTTAGCCTAGGCCGCTTGTGAATGAACAAACTTATCTGATCCGGTGGCGAAAACTCGACTACAAAGACGACAGCGACGCCGTCACCGATGTGTCACCAGCGATACAATTTTACAAACGACTAGCTAGGTGACTTTTGACCGTCACATCACAGGTGACAAATCGACCCAATGATATTAAATGTAAAGATAGGTTACCCGCGCTTCACAATGGCAAGACGAAAGTCAGGTAATTGCCCGACTTTCAATTAGTCAGGCACAGTCTCGCGACACGGTAACACACGCGGCTCTCGTCAATCAGACGCAATAAAATTGTGAAATACCATAAAAAAATGTCTACTTGCGTCTTTAGACGATGTACAAATTATACAGCAACGGTCAGAGATCGGAAAAATGCTTTATTTCACACGTAAGTACTGTATTTAATAAAAATATGTATTTTCTATTACTTAATTCGGCCATATTGTACAAAGAGCGAGCTGTCTGCTTTGCGTGTGGGAGTGAAGGAGACAGCTGACGCGCTGTCAATTGGCAGCCAATGCGCATGCAGCGGCCAATGTGTGTATCTATAGTACCTTTACGCTGTTTTAAATAGCAATGATGTTGGCGCATAACCTATCTTTACGTTTAATATCATTGAAATCGACCCATGTAAAAAGCCCATAAAGATTGTTTCAAATCTCTTTTTTTTATTGCAAGTAAAGCAATAGTTTTTGGTCCAACCTGCTATGATGATGAAAATTAATACTTTTATAATTTAGATGATGTTTTGCTCAATTTTTAAAAAATAAAATGTGCTTAAGACCTTTTTCCCGCAGAATATTTTCAGAAATGCGCTTTTTTACTTAAGTATACTTATGACGTTATTGCTCTCAGAGCGAACAGCCACGTGAAAGAGGTCGCGTTGTAAGTGTAAATGCCCCCTAATTTGTACGATACGACCTTTTATTGAGTTTTTAGCGGTCGATACATCGTAATCTGGAATAAGAGCTCGATGGCGCGGCGCAGCGGTTTGGCGCCTGTTCCGGCAATTGCGGAGGTTAAGCAACTTTCGCAAGGGTCGTTCATGGGATGGGTACCAAAAAAAACGTACTATTTCGAGCTGCTCCGGTGCTTCGGAAGGTACGTTGAGCCGTTGTTCCCGGCTGAATTTGCAGTCGTTAACACCAATCCGCATTATACCCGCGTGATGGGTTATGGCCCATTCTCCATCCATCCATCCATAAGGAAGGTCTGTGCCACAGGCCCTCAGCAGTGGGGGACAATAAAAATGGCTGATAGTCAAATTGTAGTCTGAATGTCAGGTTTTTTTCATAAAGACTCCAATTCCGATTGTTATCAGATGGTATCGAGTTGGGAGATTCAAATATAGACAACCATTATTACTTGAGCTTTGCACTCCTACGATGTTGTAAGCCTATCAAATTAAATACATCATAATAATTAAATAAAATAAAATTTTATTATTATCGTTACTGAAAAAAACTAAATCTGAAGACTTAGTTGCAACTGCCTTGGAGAGTCCGACTTGAAAAGTTATTTTGAGCAACTCATCAGCAGACCCGTTCATTCAGTATTTCAACCTGAATACCGCCTGTAGAAGCAGTTAATGAATCCGTCCCTTTAGTGGGTGTCTGTTTGCGCAGTAAATAATTAAGTCTTACCACAGTATAAATAACTACCAGTATATTAGGCAATTAAATAAAATGAAAAGAGTGTATCTCTTCCCTATTCTAATCGAGTATGTACAGTTAAAAGTTTTAATATTTAATAATTGGTCTAATGAGGTTTTTTATGTCCCAAACCTTTACTGATTTCTGGATTTAGAGCTCATTCATACACGAGCGTAATCAAAAGAGACTATCTTGTTTACCTACGTAAATAATTAAAAAATGCAATTTTTGTGAGTTAGCCGATTAAGGCGGTTGTATGACCGAAAGTGGCGCCCTCAGAGGTTTTTATTTAATAAGTTATTAATAGAAAAGATTTTAATAAGGTTTATCGTGGAGATTTTAGGGCCCATGGTCTAGTATTTTTAGAAGGTATCACTACATGCCCTCGTAGTCATTCGTAGAAGTAGATAGCAAATGTGTCAAAAACGGCCACTTTTAGCAGTTTTGCTATCTACTTCTAGCAGTGACTACGAGGGAATGTAACGATACCGTCTAAAAATACTAGAATGTGGGCCCTTAAATCTCCAAGATAAACATTTTTAAAATCGTGTATTAGATTTATAATATTAAATATAATTCACCGCGACGCCACTTTCGCTCAGGGTACCACCTTAATTAAGATTTTTTCCGATATTTTCAAACTATTAATTTTTAACTTTTAACTGCACATTCATATTCAGAAACGTGGTCTGATAAATATAGAATATAGAGATAAATAGATTTAATTTTTAGATATACTTAAAAATTAACGGTGTACTCGTAAGTATATTCATCTCCATCTTCATAAAAAACTGGTGAAAACGCGCCGTAATGAGTAATGACGCGTTAAAGATTCACGGTCGCGATTTTCAATAAATCAAGTAGGTAGATCATTCATTGAAATTAAACACTTTTACAATTAATAGCAACGCGTTTTTATTATTCTACTTGTTACATTAAGACTCTTTAATTTTCCAAAGTTTGGGTTTTTAATTTCGCGCCATATCGTCACATTTTCAGAAGCTGTGGTCACGGGATGACTAAATATCTGTAAATTATTGCTCGAAATGTATCAAAATCAAGAGTATAATGCGTGAGAAAATCAAGTGTAATATTAAAACTTTCTATTGTGTTTTTTCTCGTGATATAGTTACTTGAAGTCAGCACGCATGAGCACCCGCCGAAAACGCTCTATACAAAACGGTGACGTCACATGTCATGTTTCAGGTGTGTTTCAGGCGCGTTTAATATGGAGTTAGCCAATAATCTTCAATTATCTCCCTAAATTTTGCGTTTAAGTACATAAGTGTCATACAATATATTATTTCTTATTCGATATTCTATCTGACTGTAAAGTGCATTAATGAAAAAAAAATATCGTTATTTTCCCCTGATTTCATCGTGTGATAAAACTAAAATATTCCTTTTTTTTTATTTTTTTTTCTGTTCCATCATGTTTTTGTAAGTGTCCGCAGCGATTAAGCTCAAATTCATTAAAATCGGTGACTTATGCATATTCCCTATTATTATTCATTGTATCGATTTTATATAATTTGAGCGTATTTAAGTACTGTGATAGGTAGCCGTAGTATTAGTTCAGGACATTTATGACATTATGCGATATGTATCATTCATCATAATGCATCATTTAGGACATTATACGAGTTTAAATACTGTTTATTACTTTATTCTATGGCCTTTTACACTTGAAAATCGGTCAAGACCATACCTAGTCACGTTTTATTTGTTTAGTTCCCAACTCATTCAGACTATCTTAAAAGTTTTGGGACTTGAGATTGTTTAATTTGAGTTAAATTGGGAATCCGAAACAGTTTGCAAACAAGACTTGAAAGTCACGTTGAAACGTGACGGGAATCAGAATGTCATTTAGGATATCTTTTCAATTGGATTAAATAGACGTCAAATTGAATGCAATGGGTTAACTGTTGTTACATAAAATAGGCTTGTTTCCATTAAGAATAAATATAATGGATAGGGCTTTTAATGATTAATTATATTAAGGAGAAAATAACAAACAATTTTAATTATTAAAAGCGTTAAAGATTAATAATATTTTTAAAAAATAAATTTCGTAAAATGAAACCTTTAGTCACGTGACAGTGAACACCAATCAGAAAGTGTTACGTCACGCCGTGCGAAACTCCAATCTTGTCTTTGACGTTTCGAGTATCACTACCGGAGGCGCGTTCCAAACCTACACTCCGAGTGCAACCTAACCACAACCGAACGCAAGTTTTAGCCACTTTTTCCGTATTTCTCCATTGTTTGGAACATATATAAATAACTGGTTTGGCGTTTTTATAGTCGTGCTATCACACTGGGGCACTATACAGTACTTATAATATGAAAAAATCATTTTTAAACGATAAAAACTAGCTATAACGTACGAAGACACGATCGCTCTTTGGTTTGTTTCGCACGGCGTGACGTCAATCAAGACGCCATGACAGTCTTGTGCGTTTTGGAACCAAATTAAAATTGTTTTTTTAAAACGCGAAATTTATAATGTAAACGCTCGATTAAAAATAAATAAACCTTTTTTTCGATAAAATGCCTAATAAGCTAAAATATTAAGCAGTTATTGAAATTTTGTCAACTAGCCTATTATGGGAATTCAAGAAAAGATGGTTAGACTTAGGTTGCGATTCGATTTTACAAGCGATTGTCGATAAAAAGCGCTAATTGACTAAAGTCGTCTGCCGAGTCGACTTGTGTAAAACCCCGTCAGGCGCATTAACCGAATGGACTGACTGACACGGATCGACTCTCTTTAGGAGCTCGTTTTGTGGAATGGACTTAAGGCCAGTATATTCCAAAAACTCTGTCTCTGTCTTTTTCTTTACGTGTGAAGAGTAATGAAAATAACCTCACTTTTTCATTTTTTCAATGTTTTTGTTGTTATTTTGAGCATAAAGACACTTTTTGAAAAAGTAACCGTTGAATATTCTTTTGTATGTCATTACCTATTATTATATATATTTTTCGTGAATAAGGGATTGATAAACTTTAAGTATTATCCAAAAAATATGAAATTAATGAAAATTGTCTTTGTCTATGCATATTTTTTTGGTCGAGTGAAGATACGAATATCGTATTTTTAACCGTAAAATAATCAAGATCGTTTATAAAACTTCAACATATATTTTTATCTGCTCAAAATAAATAATTTTTGATTGTTTATCGTTAAATCAAACATAGGCCAAATTCGATAATTTGGAATATATGGCCTTAACAAGCATTTTGTTATGAGAACGATTCTACGGATCGACTTTCTTTGGGAGCTCGTTTCGTGGAATAGACTTAACAAGCATTTTGTTATGACAAACATCGTATTCTTTGGGAGCCCGTTTCGTGGAATAGACTTAACAAGCATTTTGTTATGACAAACATCGTATCATTCTACTAGAAAAACCATTTTTACTATAACAAACTGTAAAACTATTAAAGTGACGTAGTAAATACCAATGTTTGCTTTCTTTGGAAAAGATAAAGAAAGATGGCGAACTTAATGAAAAGCTACGTAAAAATATTGACATCAACCTTAATTTGGATAATACGTAGTCTATTAAAGTTTCGTTTTCTAAGCTTTAAAAGGATTGACTTCATTACGCTCTGAAAGTATATTGTGCATAACGCACCTTTTTTATAAACTATTGTCTATTTAAAACGTGACATTGACGTCGGGGTTTTGCCTTTGTATTTTGATTGTCAAACGTGAAAATTACCTGAAAGTTTGCCTCTGTTTGCCTTTATATTTATAATAAATTTCCTTCCATTACGTAGCTATGTTTTACTTGCAAATCAGTTTACAGTCCCTCAGTCACATATATTTTAATCATAATTTAATTAATTATACGTAGGAAAGTTAGACTGGTGTAAAAGTTAGGAGAAAAATGAATTTGATATTAGTTTTCTTGTTTTGGCAACACCCACCGGCATAAAAATTTTGGTTGGCAACTCATTTATAGTAGGGAAAAAATATATCTGTTCTGATATTGTCAAAAAGTGAATCAAATTTTACCGAAGTTACACACCTGTCTATATTTTTCTCATTTTATTTTACTATATTTTAACTAGATTTATGATATAAGCGTGATATGTTATAAGCGTACTAGAATAAATTGCATTCATGAATTTGCCTCAAATAATATTAACCTATATTATAAAATCACACGTGCGAAAGTATACGAACGAGTTATATCTATATATAAATATGTAGGTAGAGATTAGAGATAACTTTGAATGTTCAAGTCGTGAAAGTTTGGGAACCGCAGACTTGGCTAAGAACTTTAACTCCCCCGAGTACTAATAGAATGTGAATATTCATATAGCAACGCTACATTTTATAAACGATAATATTAACAATGCGACAATTACAAGAGTGTTTTTGACGTTTTCATGCTAAAAATACTTGTAGGTACTTTACGTTGAATAGAATAGAATAGAAACGTTTATTAACAACACACAAAATAAAAGAAAACAGTATACAATTAAACAAGAAGAGATAATTCATTCATTTGATTGGAATGCAGGTAGTACCGAACAGCCGCGATCGCAGTTTATTACAATCTTACCCTCCGTAAATTGGACTTCATGGACTGTTATTATGTTAATCATATTATATTCTAATGTTGGTACCTATGATTACTTTATAAAATATTTTGATTGTTTTCGTAATGTTTAGATATAGATGGTGAATGGCAGTGTGCAGAAAAATCTATGCAGATTTTTGCAACACTGTACGGTCGAAATTATGTTCTGCATTATTGTTTATTATTAAATAAATAAATAATAAAAAAAAGATAAATTAATACATAATAATTCTACGTTATAAAAACAGAAAGTGTGGTTCTAATGGGCCCTGCCTCAGCAAAATTAACTTCTGGGTCATTCTTTGATGTATACAGAATGACCAAAAGCACTGATATTCTGACGTTGAAATTTATTAAAACAGTTTATTACTTACGCTTTTTTACTAACGCAATTTTTTTTAAAGATTTTTTTAGGTTTTTACCGAGAATACCTACTTACAATGTTTTGAATAGGTTTTTTATTATATTTTACATTTTTCGACGTTTCGGTAAGCGTACCTTTCCAGCTGCCATGTTGTGGTCACGGTTTTCCACTCGTCAATAAAACAAATACGAATATTTGATACAAATATTTAAATAAATAAATTATTAATAAATCTTTCTTTATTTCTTCACAAATAATAGTAACAAGCAACAGTAAATACGGTAAATACAGTTTAACTTTAGACGAACATTACAAATACACTAATAGGGATGTTGACTATTTTTTTTATTTTATGTTACATAAATTACCTCTCAAAAAAAGAAACATTGGTAAAAGAATTAATTCGCTAGCATGAAAACTGCCCGAGATATCACAGTGTGAAATGCACACAAATGGACTCGATCAAAAATGCTCCATACTAATGGCTTGCACGTTATGACGTGACGCCGTGCTAGTTTGTATGCAACGCGTTGGAAATTTGTTCGGCAGCTATATTAAATATTGTGTTTATCAAAATAGTTTCTTAGACAAATTTGCTAATCATTTTACGGACTAATTAAAGGTATTATTTATTTTAATAAATTTTATACTTTTTAAATGGACTTGTCCACCCAACTTTGAAGGGTCATAAAACAAATAATATGCAATATATAAAACCAAGAGGTATACAAGCTACTCTAAAAGTTTAATATGTTTACGATTTTTATTAGTATTTCGTTATTTTATTGTTATTGTCATGTTATTATAATAGTCATGTGAAGTGCCACCATTAGATTAGAAGCCGTTGCTTGGTTACACGGCAAGCAAGTTGGCAACTAACTATAGTAGGCACTCCAATCCACAGAAAAAAATGAAAATGAAAATGAAAATGAAAAATGAAAATGAAAATGTGTTTATTGACAGAAATGTTGTACAAATTTAACTATATCTAATGGCCCCACAATAGGCTAAGCCTGTCCTGTGGGTACCGGTTACGTTTAACAATTGCATTTTGACCAAAATTCAATTTGTTCGGTTCGGTTATCTAAAACACAAGAAAAAAAGGACTTATGAGTTTAAGTAAATTAAGATGCTAATTTATAATAACATATTTTTCATAAATGTAAGTAAAAAGAATAGTAAATACATGTATAACAATAATTAAGAAATATATATAAAATATATGTATACAATATATATATATATATATATATATAATATAAGTAAACAATTTAAATTATAACATTTTTGATGTCTCAACTCAAACCTGCGATATATAGCTGTTCAATTATCTATCCGATTTTAACCATAAGACTTTCCGTCGCGTCATATGACATACTCGTAGTAGTCAGCCACTGTGTGACTTTCTTATTTGCTGCTTTTACAGTGCATCTTTTAATATCACAGTGGCTGACCACTCTGTTATAGACAAGGTGATCTTTAAATGGACTGAACCGTCTAGCAAAAGTTGTTTTTATTGACGGATATTCAACTTTAAACACACGACGGTTGAGCATTTTATGATAATCGGTTCCATTTACAACTGCACGGTGTAACTTTAAGGATGTTTTTAATATAAACAACTGGCGCACGCTAAGAACTTTACTTTCCTCGTACAATATTTGAGTTGGGTACCCAAAAGGTTTTGCAAACATGGTCTTTAGCACTAATCTTTGGGCTCTTTCTAGCTGAATAAGAAAGGATTTCAGTGCACTTCCCCAACAAGTTATGCAGTAGGTAATTATCGATTGGGTCAGGGCAGCGTATACCGTTTTTAAGATAGCTGATGGCGCAGAGGATCGAAGCAGCCGCATTATGCTTGCCGTTTTCCTAACTCGACTTGAGACTGTGTTGATATGTGCTTTGAAATTTAAATTTGGATCAATGATCACACCCAGATATTTAGTAGTGCCAGCTTTTTGTATGGTGTCACATCTACAGGATCCCGCGTCTTTACACGTGTGTAGTTTAATTACGGACGAAGCAGGAGGCGCCGATGCAGCTGTCTTGTAAAAACATACATAATTGGTTTTTTGCGTGTTTAATGTTAGCAGATTGTGCTGAAGCCAGGTTGATATCTGCTTCATTCCCATCTCTGCCTTTGAGAACGCTTCTTCCCAAGAGCTACCATCGAATATTATTGCCGTATCATCTGCGTAACATACTATTTCTGCGTTAGTACTATTATAAATATCGTTCATGTACAGGGTGAATAATGTCGGCCCGAGAATACTACCCTGTGGAACACCAAAATTAACAGCGTGTACTTTACTTTTATAGTTGCCAACCCTAACACACTGTTTTCTTTCAGTTAGGTAACTTTCAAACCATTTTAGTGCAGTGCCCCGTATACCAAACTGGTTTTCTAACTTTCGAAGTAGGATCGGAGTGGACACAGTATCGAAGGCTTTTGATAAGTCAAGGAAGACACCTACACTAGCTCTGTTTCTGTCAAGATGATTTGCAACTGTTGATGTGAGTAAAGTAACTGCGTCTTCAGTCGATTTGCCCCTTCGAAAGCCAAACTGCTTAGAAGAAAGTAGATTCTTAGTCTCGATATATTGAGAGAGTCTTTTATTTACGATTTTTTCCAGGAGTTTAGAGAAGGCAGTAAGAAGCGAAATTGGTCGATAGCTTTCCGGGGTGTATCTAGAGCCATTTTTATAGATGGGCGTTACAGAAGCAGTCTTCCAGGCATCGGGGAATGTTCCAGATCGTAGGCTGTGATTAAATATTTCGACTAACGGTGGTACAATAGCAGTCCTAATATGTTTTAGGAGGCTATTAGACAAGCCATCAATGCCTGGAGCCTTGTCAGTTTTAAGTGACAGAATTAGGGAATCCAATTCAAATTCATCGGTTGGCTGCATGAAAAAGGATTCCGCAATCGAAGTACGAGGAACTCCAGCTGTAAGTGTATCTTGGTTTGTGTGTAAATTATGTAATATGTTGTTTGCTAGCTTTTGTCCTACAGATGAAAAATATTCACAACAAATGTCAAGTGAGCTTTCAGCGTTTAGCGCACCAGGCAGCTCCAAAAGTTCTTTAGACTCTTGTTTACTATTGGTGAGATGGCATACCGATTTCACTGTTTTCCACATTTTCTTAGGGTCTTTGGAACAACTGGAAAACTCCCTGCTTTCATACTCTCTTTTAAGCTTTCGTAATAAACTATTGCAAAAATTCCTGTAACGGGTGAATACTATGTGCAAAGTCTGATCATTTGGAGATTTCTTTGATTTCATTCTAAGCCGGTCCCGGTGTCTCATGCATCTCAACAATCCAGGAGTAATCCACGGCTTAATGTTAAATTTTGAATGACTTACGCGAACAGTCCGTGTGTGTTTATGTACAATTTGTGTTAATTTAGCACAAAAATCATACACTATTTGATTAGTGTCAGAATTTTCTAGTAGTTTCGACCAGTCTACCTGAGAAAGCTCGTTTTTGATGGCTTCCACATCCCTTTTTGTAACGAACCTACCTACAGGTTTTTTCTTAGAAGTCTTAGATGCATCTAAAGAAAGTCCAAGCAATACTAAGTCATGATCAGTTATGTCAAAATTACCAACCACACCAATAGAATTGATCACTGAGTTAACATAAATGTGGTCAAGACAAGCAAGTCCTCTGGTTGGTTCAGATATTGCAGGGAAAAGACCATGCTGTGCAGCAAGACAAATGTATTCCAACTCTTGATTATCCGGTGCGAGTATATTAACATTAATATCACCTGCAAGTACGAGGGTATTATTTTTGTTATTAGTAGAACTGGCAAGTATACGGTCAAGAGAAAACAAAAAATTATTAATATTGCCAAAACATGGTGGACGATATATTCCAAGAATAGTTACTCCGTTAGATAATTTTAATTGCAAACAGTTCGCGTCGTCGATATCTGGTTCTAAGACACAGACACCAAGGGAATCTCTTACATAAGCCACTACACCACTGTTTTGATTGATTATCTTCAACGTTCTATAGCTAGTATAAGACTCAATTTGCGGTATTAGTGTGTGATCACTTAGCCAACACTCTGTGAGGATTATAACATCCAGAGTATCGCTGATCCTCGTTAGTGTTGCCATAAAATAATCAAAATTCTTATTTATACTTCGAATATTTAGGCTCAGTATTCTAAAATTATAAGATTGTGCAATCGTAGTATGAATTTCCTCAGGTGAATGTACTACATGGCAATTTATACCCACCGAGTCAAGTTCATTAATTGTATCATCATTATGAGCCATGAATGCAGAAAATAATAGTTAAATCATATGATATTCGCATAGTTCGACTTAAAAAATTACCATGCTGCACAATCCTAAACACATGATTATAATCTGGCTTCGAAAAGTAAGGCGTTTTGCAACCATAATAAAAAATACTATTTGTGATGGTAGTTCGCATACAGGTTATTTTATTAATTGAGAGTATAAGCGATTTTAGAAACTTTGAAAGATTATTAATAATACTGAGTATAGAATACCTTTTAAAAAATATATACGTGTTCAATATATGAGTTAAGATAAATATACATGTATACATATTATTTGAGTACAAAATATAAATGAATGAAGTATTAATAACATAATAGACATGATTACAATTTTTTAGTTTACTACCGGTTAATATTAATAAACATATACGGTGTCCGTTTGTGAATTCAGTTTCCTTTGGAACAGTTGAAGATAGTGCCGAGGTCATCATGTTTGCGTACCGGTAGAGACGGTTTACCTTCTCGTTGTCTAACAAAAATATTTCCTTGAGTACACCAACAGTAGGAGAAGTTATGTTCCTTACATTTTGATCGCGCTGCACGAAAAAGCAGTCTGTTCTCTTTTGTGAGACGTTCATTATAAAAGATCTTGCTGGATGAGCCTGTAATATCTAGATCCGCAGAAGTGATGTTTCTCCTTGTTTTTGCTGCTTTCAAGATTTCGTCTCGTTTACTCCGACGTAAAAGTCGGACGATCACTGGCCTTGAAAATTTTGTATTATCTTCTGCGGATATGGCAGACTTAATACGGGGACCCACTCTAGCTACCCAGTCAATATCACGTTCCTCTACTTCAACGCCCACCTTTCGCACAGCTAGTAGGGCTATGTGGTGCAGATTTTCATTTATTTTTTCGGGAATGCCAGCCAGTTCAAGTTCGTTGCGTAAGTGTTGTTGAGCTTGAGTATTCATTTCCATTTGTAGATGGCTCACTTTTTCTTCGAGGAGTCTTACTTCGATATCCCTTTCCTCAAGGCACTTCAAACGTTTGTCATTGATGGCTATAGATGATGCTAGTTCTTCAAGTTTCACCTGGCAGCCAGTGAGTGACGCGGTAGCATCTTCCAGTTTTACTTTTAGAGAAGAAATTTCACGGGTGAGAAGGCGAACTTCCTCCAAAAGCTCTTTTATCTCGGAGCTATTAGGTCTAACCTTAGAGTATCATAAGGGTGTAACACTTACATAGTTAGGCCCCGATTAAAGTTGATTAAGGCAAGGTAGCACAAAGTAAGTAAGTACAGTTTCTTACAGACAATGCACACAATTTTGGGCAACCGGTTGGACATTTTTACTAATGAGTATCTACTCCACATATCCTACCTGCTAATATTATATTACCTATATTATGGCTATACTAGGGAATCTTTGACCGGTATAAAAAGTATCTTATGTTTTAATAAAGGCTATAAAATATCTGTGTGTTAAATTTGATCCAAATCTGTTCAGCCGTTATCCTGTTCAAAGGTTCCCTAGGGTCCACGCGGACGAAGTCGCGGGCGGCCACTAGTTGTATGTTAAACCTTCATGTTCAGTTGACGTGACTCACTAATGAATACCAAATGACAAACTTAAAACTAAACTAAAACCAGATATTAGATTTAGTTTAATTATTCCTTCAGTGACAAGATCTTCATATACCGGGTGTTAGAGCACCCTAGCGAAAACTTTCAGGGCATAGTCGACTCATGATTCTGAGTCTATCTGAAGTGGAATTTTTCGTCGCAAAATTAATGAAAAGTTTAGTATATTTTTTTCTATCATACAGAGTCTGTCTTAGTTGCATAGAACCTAAATTTACAGAAAAATAATTAAAATATCAAAATTTTATAAACCCGCAATGTACAACTGTTTACCCGCATTGACCTGTTTTTTTTTTCTATTTAACTGGACTGGCTGTCTGTATGATTAGATAGCAAAGTTTTTGTGCGTTTTTGAAACGCCACTAGCGTCTAAAGAACTAATATTAACGTACATTGAAAATGGTTGCCGTGATACAAAAAATTAATCCTTTATTTTGACATAAGCACATCACTAGATTTAGTACCCTGTACGCACGCTTCGTCCTACATCGCCAAAATGGTGGAAATCAAATAGGCACAAGAACAGTTTGACAGCAGCCAGTCCAGTGTAATAATATAGAGGTCAATGGTTTACCCGCGATATTATCGAGTTTGTAACGCGTACATTGCTTCTCAATGAATAATCAAAATCTCAACAACTATGCATTTGCGACAAGTGGTTCTATAGAGAAAGTTGCTTATTTCTAAGAGTAGAATCATAGAGTGCTACTAACACCCCGTATAATAGTGATGTGAAGTTAGAACTAGTAAATTTTATAGAATATTTCAAACGTTATACAAGAAAATAATGATGTTGAATCTCTTTGATGATTGCTCATCGTATTTACCTAGATTTTCATGTGTTGGATTTATAATACGATACAATTTTCTTAGAAAATAGGGAAAACTATAGTTTTGACGTAAATATTGCTTGTCTGTAGCCAGTCAGTGACAAATCAAAGAGGTTCTCTCTAGAGAAGTTTGTTTTTCTGTTTGGTGCTTTGACGATGAGAGAAAAACTAGATACCTACATAAATAAAACCGAACATTTCAACATTTTACTCCCAATATTATCTGCAAGGAAAATAAAATCCTGTGAGATAACTATATAATCTCTTAGGAATAGATTTTCCTCGCAGATAACTTTAAAAATAAATAGTTATCTGTAAGGGAAATAGATAGATAACTAGTTTTACTGGAGGAAAAAAACTTCACAGATAACCAGGGTATTGTCTAATTTAAAAAATCTATCGCAATCGCTTTCGTTTGACAGATGGATGTGACAATTGCTGCATTTCTTTGGTAAGTTTTTTTTGTGCCATAAAGCTTCAATGTGTTACATCCTGAAAGCGATTGCGATAGATTTTGAAATTAGACAATAGAAAGGCAGTTATCAGTACCCTTAGCACGAACAGCTATCGAGAAAAAAAACGCACGTAAAATTACTCGACAGACTATTCTCTATGGAAAATTACATTTCGCTTATCGGCGATAGATGGCGTTGTACAAATTTCCAATACAAAATTTATCTATCGAATGATTTTACGCGAGTTATTTTTTTCGATAGCTGTTCGTGCTAAGGGTACTGGCCATATTTATCTCCAAGGAATAAGGAATATTGTCAACCGATGGTCTTGTGGCAACAGGAAAAAAATCTTTCATAAACTTATTTATTGGTTAATGAAGATTAACAACCATCTTAAAATGTCTATTAAAACAAGCCGTTACTTCTGTGTTTCAAAGCTACTTTATCGCCGCGCCGCCGGTTTGTTTGTGTCCGGATTTATTGTACTAATATTTTTATAGATAGGTAACTCGTAAATAGCAGATGCCGTATCGACTGAAGTAATAAACATTTAGCGAAGACGCGATGATAAATTTTTATGTCTTATAAAAGTAATGGAACCTTATACTAAAACTCTGATATTAAAATAACAGTGAAATTTCACTACTTTGAAAATTTCGGGTTTTTAGAGAAAATAGGTAACGCGCTTTGATCTTTACATGCCATTAGAGCACCTTTTGTAAATGTAATTTGAAAACAAAGTTATTGAATTTTGTAACACTGCTCAAGTTTCAAAAAGTTTATTTTATTTATTTATTGGAAATCTTTTTTAATGATGCGTAACCAACCTCGTGGGGGGGGGGGGGGGCATGGCCCCCTCTGGATCCGCCAATGACCAACTTCAGATTGTACTTTTATGTATTCTGTGCTCCAGAACGCTTGCATGTGCGCCACCATACATTATCGAGTGAAGTTGCCGCAGACCACTGTCTATTGTAAGGGTCTGTTTCATAGCTTCGAAAACCCTTACCTTGTGGTTTAATTTAAAAATGGAACAGATTATCTTTTGGGTCTGATAAAAGTTCCATCGCCGTTGCGCCCGCTGTGTCACGTCTCTTATCCTATACTGTAAAGTATTAACATTGCGTGCAACTAATGGGGTATTTACACGGAGCGTCTTGGCAGGCGACTTTAGTCAATAAACGCTTTTTGTAGACAATCGCTTGTAAAATCTAATCGCAAACCTAATTTCAATGAGGTTGCGATTCGATTTTACAAGCGATTGTTGATAAAAAGCGCTAATTGACTAAAGTCGCCTGCCAAGTCGCCTGCCAAGTCAACTCTTGTAAATACCACATAAGTATTAGTACGTCGCGTTGCCGTCGCGCCTCGCCTCCTGTCTAATTACTCTTGTATTTTAATAAAGCCAGCATTGTGATGTATTAATTCTTGGTATGACAAATGAATTGTATTGTGAACGTTACACACCCGTCGCGGACGCCAATCAATGTCGGAGCCAGATGCGTCAGAATTTACATCAAAAAATTTAATTCTATCGATTTCTTGTCAACTGCATTAGCAAAGTATAAAATTCAGTCATTGTATCGAAAACCTAGTTATTTTATATACTATACTGCCGAGCTTGTTCTAGGCATTGTAGGTACTTATATTTTTTTTTCTTTCGTTTATCGTTAACATACCCTGCCATTATACAATTTGTACAATTTTGACATCAAATGTTGCAATAGGAACGCTTTTAATAGTAATAGTAGATTATAATACAAGTGAAGAAAAAAATGAAATTTAATTCGATAGACTAAGTTGGATCCTGAGAGCATCGAAAATCATAAATCACCGAGATGTGATTGTGGCTTTGGGGGCTGAAGATTGTAATGGAGCAATAAGCAATATCGCCGCAACTTTTGCCTGCAATAAAAAAAATTGCTCCATGTCGCTCCATACCGCTATACTAACTGCTACATGTCGCTCCATACCGCTACACTAATTGCTACATGTAGCTCCATACCGCTACACTAACTGCTACATGTCGCTCCATACCGCTACACTAACTGCTACATGTCGCTCCATACCGCTACACTAACTGCTACATGTCGCTCCATACCGCTACACTAATTGCTACATGTCGCTCCATATCGCGCCACAAATTGCTCCATATCGCTCAATTCGTATTGCCCGAATGCCCGTGGAAGCGCTCCATAACGTTTGAATCAAATTACGAGATCAAAACAATAGTCTATTTCAATAAGGACTTTGGCGTTTGCATTAATTCAATCCTATTTTGCCATTTTAATTTTTCCTTGATTGAGGATAGTGCAGCTATCGATACGATAATTCCGTATAGATTATCTACTTTATATGAACAACGGGAGAAATGTTGTTCACATAAAATATTATGTTAAATGAAAAAAAAAGCCTTGTAGGTATGAAAACTTTTTATATCACATCTTGACTACTGAATAAAAGTAAAATATTATTCCACTATCTAGCAAAAGTCGCCAGTATTTAAAGCAAGCAGCTACATCAGTTTCAATAAAATGAGATTTAGTACAAATGGACATTGCGATCTCGGAGTAATTTAAAATGCGCCGGGAGCTCGCCACCTCGTGATCCCATTTAGGCCCTGGGCAGACGTTGAACTTTAAGCTAGCTACTACTGGTGAAAACTTCGGAATATTTACGAAACTTAAAAATAAATAAAAAAAAAAAGAAACTGGAAGATTGCAAAATGGATTTATTGACTTAGAAAAACTGGGGATACTTGAACCTTAGTTACTATGCTAGTATTACTATAGTTCAAGAGTTATAGGCAGTGGCAAATGTTGGCAGGAAGTTAGGCAACATTGTTCGATTGCAAAAAACTCATAAATTTACCAATTTTCGAGTCTTGTCATCAAGAGTTGAGGTTGCACTTGGTTTACAAATCAAAAAAACTTGTCCTTGTTTAACATTTTTTTGAAGTTATAGCCGATTGTGCAAAAGCGGCTAAAGATGGTGGATTTCACGGTACCTATCTAATTTATTTATCTCAATCTCAATATAACGATATAATTGAAACTAATTGAGGGCAGAAAAATATTTTTTAAAACTTCCAAAGTTTGGAAGTTTTGGAAGTTTTTTGGGAATACTTCGTTAGATGTGGAATCTTTCCTGCAACTTTTGAACTCTACTAGCCACGGACGAGACTTTCATTTGGCAGATTCCAAATGGAGCACTTCCTAACTTCCAGATATACGTCCATTTGGATACACCAACGCTGTCACATCCATAGTTTAAATCTGGATACTCATTGTCTTATTTCAAAATCTATCGCAATCGCTTTCATTTGATAGATGGATGTGACACATTTATACATTTCATTTGTAAGTTTTTATTAATGCCAAATAGAAGTATCAATGTATCACATCCATCTGTAAAATGAAAGCGATTGTGATAAATTTTGAAATTAGACAATAAGTACCCTGGACGTACTTTTATTTGGATGTCTCGTCAGGGGCTAACATTTGAACGCTGGGCAGAAATGACCACTGTGCACGGGACTTGCAACGCAAACTCGACACTAATGGCACACTGGGCACACACTGTGCTAATAGTTCAGTTGTCTGAATAGTTTTTGTAGAGACTTCCTTATCTTCTGCTATCACTGAAAAATGTTAGCACGTCTGTGCAACGCCTTATTTCCAACTTTTCAACGCTAAAATAGTGCTCAGTTTTATTTAATTATGCAGCTGTGCTGTGCCATTATTTAATTCTAAATATTGTTATTAAATAAAGACGTCCCTCTTTCTTCATTTTCACTATATTAGCACGGAGTTTCTTTGAGCATTTAATATAGCTAGAGAAAAAGCAATTTTTATGCAATGTGCTCTGTTTTTAGATTAAGATTTTATGATGTAGGGGGACTCAGATAGAAAATATTCCTTCTGAGAAAGAGTTTTCCTGTAAAATTGCACACGAAGCTCAGTTTTGATCCTAGAAAAGGCTTGGATAAATTGTATAGGTACGATTGAATTGAAAGGCTTATAGAGATTGAACAACCAATAGCGATATAAATTATTATAGGTACTATGACTAACCCTTTTATCTATAGACGAGTAATTCTAATTAATGGCTTTGAATACTTCTTAGTAATATTATATTCACAATGCAATTTATGGTACTTATAAATTAATCTTACGAAAACTGAACTAAAACAGTAATTGTCTGATTGAGTCTCACTCACACTTTTGAACTTTTTGAAGATAATAAATGATTTAATTTATTTTTGGCCAATGTTTTCAATACATTATCAATAAAATTGTATTACGGATATAATTATTATACATACGTTGTTTTTGTTGAAAACTTATAAGTATTTAAATGTAGATGAACTAGTTCAAAGTTATTGTTTTTTGAGGTTATTTCACCAAGTTAAAATAAAATATAGACGTAAAATATTTGTGATGTGTGATAATTATATTACTTATGTCAATTATTATCTTTAAAAAGTTCAAAAGACTGTGACTATGACTCCCACAGAATATTCGTCTTCTAAAAAGCTTTATATTCATTTCTATTTTGAGATTTTAGTATCCACAATGTTATTTTTATATAAGACTAAATAATAAAGCTATTATAATTAAGTTGGTTCATTATAGCAAGTAGGTAGGTACACAATTTAGGTGTAATAGTTTATTTAAGTGTATATGTATTAGACATGCTAACATAGCCAAATCAAATATCATTCCCTAATTGAACATATCAAGCGGTAATTACCTACCAGATATCTATCACACCCTAGCACAACCTCGAGATAAGTAATACGATATCGAATATTAAATCCTCATTTAGGTCCAAACTTCTAATGGATCCAAAAAAGTCTGTATTTAAGTTGCCATGACGTAGTCGTTTTGTTGGAAAAATTATGCCATCATGATGAATGTTTTTTTTTGGTTTCAGTAGGAAACGTTTTGAGGAATAAGTAAAATAAAATGGATTTATTTAGGTTTTGATTTACTGGTTAGTTTTTTCAATACTTTTTTACTACTGAAAACAAAAACTAGTCTCTAATCACTCAGGTTGGAATCGAATGCACAACTTTTTGATATTACCGCCATTGTTTGCTATACCGCGCGGGCGCACCAACTTGTTAAAAGAAGCATCTCTTATTCGAGCATTGCGAACATTAAATATTGTTGCCAATACTGTTGATGTATTTTGTTGCTCATTGGAAGAGTTCACAAGAGTTACTCTGTTTGTGCTGTGTTACAGTCAAATTTAAGAAAATGTGGCATTTATTTTTATAATCATATAATATTTTGTCCATATAACAATAATATTAGTTAAGTATACATAAAATAAAATAAAATTATTTAGAAGATTCGTTGTCTTGTATTTCTTACTTTTATGCTGTAAACCAACGTTTCATAAATGTGAGAAAGTACTCTCGACATAGAATGTGATCTACTGGTTCGCTCACCCGTGTAAGACGCAAGGGTCCCAGGTTCGATTTCCCGGATGGGGGTACAAATTTGTACTCGGTTTGGTTAGTGATAGGGTTTATTTCAAGTCCGCCTGACTAGCTACCACCATCTTGCCTAAGTCTGACGTCATAATAACAATTTAAAAATTGTTGTGGTCCGGCAGTTAGAGAGGTAATAGCCAGTTCCTCAGTGATGAGGATTCCGGGTGTAGTGCGCTTCCATAGTCTCATAACATTAGGTGAGGTGAAGGCCAGGCACTAATAACCCGTTGTGCATAAAGAAAAATATTTTTGTTTCATATTCCTAAGAAGGTTCTTGACAACAGAAACCAAGTGACCTAAAGGGTTCATTTTTTTTCTTGTATTGTCAACCACATCACTGGACCACACCACTTGGTGTCGATGGTTTTTAGGTAACCACACTACCGTATTGAAGTTCTAATACTAAACATGCATTTATATTTAATTATCATTCGTAAGATCACGACATGACTGCATGGCGTATTTAGAGATTATTTTCCATGGGGTCTGGCGTCCAGTTGTGGGAGTTTCGAAGGGCGATAGGAAAATATATCATTTCTCTGGGATGAGAGCCAGAATGTTCTGGGGTGTCGTCCCCCCCTCCTACGCCAATGATGACACATCTCTAATCAGTAGTTGTGTGATTACCTAAAAAATTAAACGACACCCAACTCCAGTGGTGTGCTTGATAATGCACGAATTTTTTTTGAGATACGGAATTCAGCTACCAAATATATTCTTAGTTTAGTATCCCCTCAATCGTATCGTATCGTTACAATAGACCACGTAAGCCGATTATATTTATCTGGCTTTACACATAAATCCATTCGGTTCCAGCGTGATAAACATCAAAGAGATATTAATGGAAGGGAAAGGAAGTTGCGAATGTTGTTGCAATATGCTGTATGTAAATAATGTTTCACGCATGTTTCACGTATCTGAGGCGTAAGTGAATTACTTTCATATGAATAATATTGTAGAGCTCGATGGCTACTGTTGATAATCGGATTGAATGACGGGACGACCAAAAATCAAATATTCAGGTTACATATTTCATAGGTTAGTTGACATCCCTAATTATGTTAAAATAGCGACTCGCCCTCGCTTCGCTTCGGTTCCTTCTTTTTTTTGCCAAATGTGACCTTCCAACAACTCCCAAAAAGAAAAATACCTTACAATCTTCATCTCCATTTTCTCCAAAGTCTTTTTCCCTCCCGTTCGTCCCGTCCCGTCAACGGTATAAGAATCGCGTTTGATTTATTTTTTTGTTAATTTTTTTGCCACAACTCCTAAGATATTCATTTAAATAGTTTGGTGTGAAAGGCTTAAATAATGTGCATAAAATGCTTAGGGTAACTAACCTATTTAATTTGATTAGGATTTATACTGTATCCTTCTAAATAGCTTTCCAAATTACCGCATTGTACTTGACCATTTTTTAGAAGATATAATGAGTATAGTAAGTTATTCTTAAGAGATAGATAAGTATATGCCATCGCGGATTTTTTTGTAGATCTATAAAGGAGGAAAAATTCCATCATACATTATTTTGTTATAGCTTAAAAGGTTTGAACAGCGTTTTCAATGCACGCTCCCAGTCGGCTTAATATTTGCCGACCTCTTCAACAATTAACGTCATATTTTTACCAATTTACATAAAACCTCAACTTATTATACACCAACACTATCCTCAGGTATCACTCTATCATTTAGTGAAAACCGCATGAAAATCCGTTCAGTAGTTTTTGAGTTTATCGCGAACAGACAGACAGACGCGGCGAGGGACTTTGTATTACAAATGTAGTGATGATTATGTAGTTTGATTTTCCCGACGTTTTGGCACCTTTGCAGCTGCCGAAAAAAAAACCAAAAAATCAAAAATTAAACCAAATACCAGCTAAGTACCAAAGTACTTACTTTCAATAAAACAATCGGAAAGCTAAGTAATGTTGTCTCGTAAACAATGACGTCACACATTTGTAAACAATTTAGTTGTAATTTTTAAAGCCATTGACTCAAGTCTCACTCGTCTAGTCGTTGACTATTATTTGTGGTTAAACGTAATATTCATATTTTGCGATTGATTTTATCAGAAACATAAAAACAAAAAAACACGATTTACGGGCACTATTATTGGTACAAGCAGTTTTTTTGTCACAAACTTGATTGAACTACATTTTATTCAATTACTTTTGTTAAATACAATGATTAACTTAAAGTTAGAAATAAAACAAAAGTTGGAAGTTGAGCACCGGTTTCAAGTTTATATAATTTTAATTTACGTCAGCGTCAGATTAAGACACTGCCTATTATTTGCTCCTAATCACTGCTACACTTCGATCAAGAATATCCTAGATAACGCTTCACAAACTAAAACAGTACGCAAAAATGGCACCTCAAATAGCGTCCCACTTACAAACTTGGCACTTATTTTGTACATAATCATCTCTTATTTTGTACAAACTCACATTTTATATCACTTATATTGTACAATAACACATCTTTTATCACTTACTTTGTGCAAAATAAGCGTCCAGTTTGTAAGTGGGACCAGTGAGTAAGTGGTACGTTAGTAATATTATCTATTCTGTGGTGGGACGCTATTTGAGGTTCCATTTTTGATCTTTGACCGGACATCTAGGATATTCTTGATCAAAGCTGCTACAGTAAATTTTATTATTATTCATACAGTTGTTTTTTTTATCAAAAAGTTATGATTGTTAGGTTTGAACATAATTACTTTCAGATAATTACGACTGACATAAAATATACAAATCTCTCCATTTTCTATAACAAGAAATAATTATAACAATTTATTTTTATCTCAAAGTCCTATCAGTTTACAAAATACTGATTCAGCTTGTTGTACCTATTGGAGTGGATGGGGTCAAAAAAGGTGACTGTCCCCAGTCTGCAATATACCTACTTTACAATGTCTGTTGGCTCGAGAGTTCACTGAAATCGGAAGTTACGCCTTTGCAACTTTACAACGAGCATTGATTTGAAAGTGGAAGCAAAGATTTCGTAGATAGGGTGTTCTGGTAGATTTTCGCACTATTCTGAATGGGCTTGAGGGCCCTATATGCAGCAAAGTGGCACCCTCATCTTAATTGAATTTATTGCTCGTATTAAGATGAGACTAGGTTGAAGCTAGGTTCTATGTACCTACTAATATCTACTTTGTGGTTCTATAGTTTATTTGCAAACAATAACCTCAGTAAAATATAGTTCGTTGTAGTACTAGTACCTCCTACTAGTGGTAGACAAAAAAGAAAATCTCCTTCAAAAACATAAAAATAAAAACAGCTTCTTTGAGTATATATTCTGTGCCAATACGCATATATCAATTTTAATAAAAAGCGTCTATTTAATTAAAGTCGGGAAATATTATGTACACACTGTGGTGACTAATGAAATAGTAGGATCGTAGCAAGTGCATAACTATAATACTTTTCCACTACTACGTTCGCAGTGGCCCCACAAAATTTTGTCCTAGCATATCTTGTGGTACCGTAAACTATAGTTTTTTCCCTTTCACTCGCATTGACTATAAGCAGTATATCCGATAGTTTACGGTAGCGAAAACAGTTTGCATCAACTAATGGTAGAGCGACAGGTGTAAATTAAACACTTAGTTCTATATCATATTCTATGTAAGGGTGGGGGATAGTACTAAAACAAATGAATCTTAGAAGTTGATATGTTACCACACATTATGCGAGTGTTGACCGCTGGAGTGGGGCCAAAACATGCCGGGCATTGTCCACTTGTCAACAAAAGTTGAGTTATTTTCTATTTATTTGAAGCACGCGCGTTTGAAATAGATCACGCTAATTTCAATTTAGCGTAGCTTTGTGTATGACGCGGTTGTAGCGATTGAGGGTCAATGACGCAGTAGTAGCGTGGGTGGGCGACATTCAAAGATCTCATATAAAACAGTTTAATGCAAAAAAGCTTTTTAAGGTTCCTTACCAAAATGGTAAAAAGGAACCCTTATGGTGTGACTCAGTCTGTCTGTCTGTCACAGCTGGATATCTCGAGAACTACTAATGGTATCAACTTGAAATTTGGAATAGTTAAAGATGACCTTTGTCCAACTATTTTGCAAATAAGAAAGAAATAAAAAAAATAAATAGTTTTTTAAACAGGAACTGAAAAGGGGTCTTAAAAATTTAAGTGGGGCGACTAGGGCATGTGGGGTATCATAATATGAAAGAGCGCTGTTTGCACATTTCAAATCATTTTTTTCTTTTTATGATGAAAAAAGTAAAAAAAAAAACCGTTCCCCCCCCCTTATCTCCGAAGTTTGCAAAGAGAAAAATCTGAAATAATTCTATGTGATAGTAGTTTATGAAAAGATTACAGGAAAAATAAAACGATGTCTCAATATAACACACTTTTTATGAAATTCAAAAAACATACAAAAAATTAATTCGTTCTTCTACCAGTCAACAGATGGTAATATACTATATCTATGACAGATGGCCCTGACCTGACCCAAGAAAAAATGAATTTAGTTCCACTAACGGTCAAGAGATGGCGCTGGACTAAGAAAAAAAAAATTGTTCCACTGTCGGCCAAGAGATGGTGCTGATCTAATACTGCAATAATAATTTTATTATTCTACAGCACTGCAGTGTATTTATTATGATGTACGGAAACCCTCGGTGCGCGAGTCCGACTCGCTCTTGCTTGACCGTTTTATTTTATTTTATTTAGTTATGTAATTTTTTATGGACAGTGGGATTGTACTTGGCTATTTGTCTATTTTACCTCTAACTGCCGGAACACAACAATTTTTAAATTGTTGTTATGGCGTCAGAGCTAAGATGTTGGTAGCTAGCCAGGTGGACTTGAAATAAGCCTTACCACCATCCAAATCGAGTACAAATGTACCCCCACCTGGGAATAGAACCCGGGACCCCTGCGTCTTACACGGGTGGGTGAACCACTAAACCACAGAGGCGATTAAGCTGCACCAACCTACGTCTTTACCAATGCTCGATGGCGTAGGGGTACGCGCATTCGTTCGGCTGTGATGGTTTAAAGCAACTTTCGCAAGAGTCGTCGGTCATGAGATGGGTGACCAAAAATTAATCCGTGCTTCTCCGTGCTTCGGAACGAAAGCATTTGGTACCAGCTTCATTTGCAGTCAATAACACCCATCAATCCGCATTGGGCCCGCATAGTGGGTTATAGCCCATCCTCCTTTCCTTCAAGGAAGGCCTGTGCCCCAGCAGTGGGGACATTAAACATCTGATGGTCACCTATGTAAGCTACCTGTTACAAAGTTCCGATTGATTAAGTTTTAAAAGTTATTTTATTTAGAAAATCTAGTTGAGTAGATACAATGACTCCGGAAGTTCGACCTTAGGCAACCACTCAATATTGGACATTATACTGAAGAAAATCATTAATATTGATTATTCAAGTAGGCACACTTGAAAGCAAATCAAACAAGACCATTCAGAAAACCCCTTGTCAAAACAAAATACGTTCGCGAATTACTAAACTGAAATAAAAAGTAATCGTTTATTTGATTGAATCAGGCGTCACTTGGCGGAAGTCCCAAACCATTTTGAAAAAAGAAATAAAATATAATAAAAAGGAATAAAATCGTTTATGAAAAGACTAGAATTTAAATTCAAAAGGTCTTCGAGCATCGCGGCTGAACAGAAACGCGTCTTACTCTAAGCAAAAGGTAATGCGGAGTAAAAAAGTATTCGCTATTCAAACCATCACTTTGCAAAGATATTAAGAAATCTTTCAATAGCACCATAAAATATTATAAGGTTTATTTATTTGGATACACTGCAATACCCTCTTTTAACTTTATGTAAGGTTTATGAAGCGTTTGTCACCATCAAACTCTATGATTATATTATCAGGTTTATTCCGATCTGTTACCCCAAAGAATCCACCCTGAAATTCTAGTAAACAATTATATCCGAGAATTTACTCTAAGCACAGATTACATAATACCACAGATAATATAATACTATACTAGTATAATACTAATAATACTGCTAGGGATGCGAATATGCGATGGAGCTAGCCTAGGGAGAATGTTTTCCCAGAATTCACCTCAGGGTGGATTCTTTGGGGGTAACAGATCGGAATAACCGATTTTATCAATATAATAGGCGTCCTGTAACTTTCTACGAATAGGATAGCATTCTATAGTCTTTCGTTTTTTATTCAATTTAAAAACAAGGCGGTTAAAAATCAAGAATTTTCTAACAACCAGCTGTCGATGTTGACTTCGATGAAATCTTCTATACTATTACAACGGAATAAAATAGTAAATCCTTTCCCACCATGAGAAAATAGAGAAAAATATTTCAGTTGTCCTGCTTACTTTGGCTACCTAAGTTTAACTTATGAAAGCGTCGAAGCGTTTGCCATCATTTTCAGGCGTATTGTTTGTGATACGCTCATGAATTATGTTTGACGTGTATGACCACTTTACCGAACGAATGGTATACTTTTCTTGATATATTGCCACTCCACTACCAAATATGATTGAGTGGTGTGAAATATTTTTTTATAGAAGCCAGACCACTCGATTCTAGACTTTACGGTGTAAATTATAATTATTTTGATTGATGCATAAAAAAACAAAACAACACGACGTGATTTTTATTGTTGTCATGAAATAACACTAACACTTAGTCACAGTATACTTAGTAGAAAGTGTCTTCCCATCATACCCATTATTTTCTACTCTTTTTTGCCAGACTGTACCAAATCAAGGGCCGTACTCTGAGCTGTTGTTACAGGGACAGAGCTATACATCGCGTATAGACTCGTGTAAATGCCCCACAAGCTAGACAAGACAAACGACTAATATTATATATTATATATGTCGGAGCGAGAGCGTAATGCTGGTGACTAATCGGTACAGAATCGGTGCAGGCTGAATACGACTAAACCCTATGTTGTTAAACACCTTTGATTATGGTAATGGTTGACTGGCTGGTTGGAGAAATGTGAAGCAAGCGTTACGTCAGTTTTGACATAACGTTGGAGTGTGGTCTGTGGATGGGTCGTCTTCCTCGTATAGCGATTCGGTGAGCTCAGTGTAGAAAGATGGAGGTTATAATATTGGAAAATGGAGATTATTGATTATTGCGAGTTGTGTTGTGATTCATTCATGGAGAATCGTGAAAGGCATCAGAACTCACTGCGTTTCTCTAATCAGTCTTCATCCTGACCGTGCTGTAGTTAACAGTCAACTTTAATTGTGAAATTGTAATAAAATGGGATTAGAGGAAACGTCTGCGAGTTTATTTTAGAAAAATATACCACAATCAAGAATATCTGATATCGGCAAGAAATACTTGAGAAACCCATAGGTCTACTCCGATATATATAATAGAATATACAATAGAAAACTTGATATATACAATATTTATACAAATGTGCTTTTCTCCTATTTTTTCGGTAGATCACAGAAGCGGAAGTTAACAATTTACGCTAAGCGATAACTTATGATATTATTTAAAAACCAGCTCTACATTAAAATAAAAAGTTAAAACTCACAAATTCTGAAATTTGTCTGTAGGTGTGAGTAAAACGTAGTGATTATTTCCTCTGTGGGTGTGAGTGAATTGGCATCGATTTATTGTGTACCTACCATTCAATCCCTTTCAACTTTTTTAACAAACCAGAATCGCCTAAGTTGATTTTGTGCCAAAACAAAGAGAGAAAATAGTCGTTTTTTATGCAACCAGTAAATTGTGATATCGACAGCTTAATAGCTATTAAAATGATTCATTGGTAAATGAACTAAGAGTAATGATAAACAGTGCTCATCTTTGTTTAATATCAATAATAATAATAAATTGTGTTGAAACTGTGCAGAACCTAACCTAGTATTGATAAAAACAAATATTACAAAAATCTGCTGACACAGACAATGTTAGTACTGTACCTTGAAATAAAACATTACCTATACAACTAAAGGAACGAAATCTATATATTCTGTTTATTAACAACAATAAATCAAGTCAGTTAGATCTGTTATTTTAAAGGCAGACTGCGATAAAAAAAGTTTTACCATTCATGCGGCCATCGAAACACGGCCAAAATACCTAGTAATTACCTAGTTTCAGTAGAATAATGTTGTGTAACAAAATATCGAAAAAGTGGGTTTCGACAGATGGCATGTTTTTAGGGTTCCGTAACCAAAATGGCAAATAACGGAACCCTTATAGATTCGTCATGTCTGTCTGTCTGTCCGTCAGTATGTCACAGCCATTTTATTCCGAAAGTATTAGCATTACCTATATACACAGTTGAAACTTAGTAGTTAGGTAGATGTATTCTGTTTACCGCTTATCGATTTTAACACAATTTTTTTTAAAAAATTATTAAGGGGTGGCTCCACATACATGGAACTGCAACTGGAAAATATATAGGTCTTTAAAAATGACATTGAAAAAATTACAAAATGACATACCAACACTGTGAAAAACAAAGTTATTTTTACAGACGAAAAATGATAGTGGTAGTAAATGGTATAAGGTAACTACGGAACCCTTCGGCGCGTGGCCCGACACGCACTTGGCCGGTTTTTTTTCAGCTGTTGCTGGTATGTTGTGTTACTTAGCCACAGTCCGTTAAAGTACCGATCACGCCATTTTTCCAAGTTCAAGTGTCGATGGGCGTAAAATTCAACACAGAATCCGCAAAACAAATAAACAGTAAATTCACGACGGCAGCTCACGCACTTGCCGTGCTTCGGCAGTAAATAGTCTGATTTAGGGCTCTTTCTTTGATTTTTGGTAGGTTATTTAGTTTTTAACATAAACTTAATATTCCACTCGAATAGACGGACAGAGTTCGCTTGGAGGCGACACCAAAAGTGACATAAGCTAGTGTTTGTAAATTTTTAAACGTGTACGTGAATTTTAGAGATGCGCTCAAGACCATTTTGGGTTGTCGATAACCGTAATGTATAGCTTTGATAAATAAAACACAGACAAGATTTAATCATTGTAATAAAGTAGTACCTAGTATAACTTCAATGAAACATTTAGGTGTCATTATTATCCTCTGAAGAGAACAATTTTATTTAAATATTTAAATAACCCTAGAAAAACCGTACCCATATTAAAATTAAATTAATGGTACCCTGGGGTACGGCTGTACCCCAATAAAAATGAATAAACGAAAGGATTAGAAACTTTTATTAAAAATCGACATTCCTAAGTTTCTTAAACGTTAATTTCAGTTTCACTAATAGCAATTTAAGCTAATAATTAGGAGTAACAAAAAAATTTTGGGCATATTTTGCTTTTTTGGTCATTTCAAATAAAAAAATCACTTGGTGCACAGCACTGTATGCGAGATTTACGATCTTCCGACTTTGGGCATAATATAAATAATACCTTCCAGATTTCAGAGCTGAAGACAAAAAACAATTCAGTAAAAAAAGGTAAAAATGAGTATCAAAATAAATATCTGTTGAAAAAATAAAAATAACCTACTTCAGTTCGCTACTTTTTGTATAAAATTATTTACATACGGTTATCACAACACCTATCATAATATTCGTAGGTACCAAAAAACAATATAAATGCGCTAAAAATATAAATAACAAAAAAAATCGTAATAAAATACTTACGTTGATTGTACCCTGGGGTGCTGGTGTACCACGTCTACTCTTCAACAAAGTTAACAACCAGCGAGGGTATCCACGCGTCTGGCTGCCACTCGTAAATACACCCACGAGCAGAATAAAGCGTCTTATAGCAAACGATTTTAATTTTTTTTTCATTCGTACCCCAGAGTACGGTTCTAGAGTAAAAGCAGCTTTAAATAAAACTATCAATGTTCACAAAGACAAACAAAGTTATATTGGAAATCATCGACATGAGTATCGATATCGATAATTTTTGATCAATCTCAACGTCGTATTTTCTCAAGTTCACGGACATAATATCTTTCTATCTAACACATAATGTTTAGAAATCAGCTTTTATTTAGAAAATAGACGTTTAGTAGCATGATATTAGTGTATCACTTAGTTTGTTTGGGAATATATTCAACTAAAATAAGCAATATGAAAATGGTAATTGTACAATCACATTTACCTGTGAAATGAGTGTTTATTTACGATATTACAATTCAATACAGAACACGACACCATTATTGATTTATATTGTTATAAGAGCCAAATCGACCCGATCAGGATCAAAATCACAAAATAATCAAATGGACGCTTTTTGACAAGATGATAAAAGACGATAAATGAAGTCAAGCTAGGTTCTGCTGTCATTTTGTTTTTATCTCTTTCTTACACATCGCATAAGCCGTAAGAATCGGTTTCTCACTTGCGCCATAGTCCGTCTACTTGAGCGTAGCGAAAATTTTTCTAAGTCTATGGTGAGGGGTTAAAAAACCCCTTTGTGGTCTTATAAAGAGAAATAATTCAGAATTCGGTTGAATCCCATCCAATTACTACTTAACTTAGGTCGACTGTTTTTCAAAGTTCAGCATGTTAAGAACTCCTTTTCGAAAAAAAAGAAAGAAATGAAAAGCTATCGAAGAAATAATGATAATTTTATTATTTAATGTAGATTAATTACATGTGTGGTCCGGGCCTAATCGCGCTAATTTTCATCGATAAAACCAAAACTAAATCGTTACCGTTTCAGTTTCGTTTACAGAAAAATACTCGCTTTAGTTTTGATAAAATTGTTGAATACTCTGCCTGAGGAGTCTAGGATTACAATCTGGGACAATTTAAGTGAAAATCATGAAGCTAAACCAAAGATTTTTAGGTAAATATAACCTAAATGACAACGTAACGTTTTTGGTTTTATCGTTCAGAATTACCGCGATAGGGCTCGTGTCGATAGACGTAACATTCAACACTAGAGCATAAAACAAATAAACAGTAAGTCGTGACGGCAGCACACGCACCCGCCGTTCGGCAGTAAATTAGCGGCACGGCCGGTCTGATGTATGGCGCGAGATATTACTTCGAAATTTTTCGTAAGTTTCATTTTCAACCCTTTTTTCTGGTTTTGAAACGGGTAATTTTGCAAGGCTCGGAGATAACGTGTACAACAAATTGTTGTCATATATAATGTAGGATTTACCTTATTACTACTAGTGCCCCTTTGAGCTTTAGTGGAGACCTCGTAAGTCTGTCTTTGCATAGCTTAAAACTGAATTTATGTCCATTTTTGAACATTTTTCGAAATGGCTGAAATTTTACGATATCAACCCTCATATCTTCTCCATTTTGAAAATTTTCTCGAAAATAAAACTATATAACTATAGAACCTACTCACAAAATTTCACGAGAATCGGTTGAGAAATGCGATCTGTAGAGGAGAAGAGTCGGACATCCAGACATCTGAACATAAAGCATTTCTGCCCAAGCCCCCGGTAACGGTCATTTGCGATTGACAATTTTTCCGCAAATGATGAGCAATTGATGCTCCAATTGACGGCGTATCATTCGCCGTCATTCGCGCAGCGCTCAGTTCATTCATGATCTGTGTTGCGGAAAGACGTGTCGGTTATTACAATGATTTCAAACGCAGACAAGGCATTTGTTGCAATAACTTTTGCTGTGGCTTTAAAAAAACAGAAATAAATCCAGACGATGCGATGGTCTAAAGAATGGTTTAAATAAGTTTGATGGTCTCTATCTACCATACCTATTTGGCATTAGGATTTTTTGTAACACGTTGTATAAAATGTCGGCTTTCTTCACTTCTGTACGCTAGCACAGAATAAATAATAGTAGGTACTAGCATAACGCTAGTGAGCTAGCAAACGTTTTCGCAGTTTTACTTTATAACCTGACGTGCTGTCGTGTGTACAATGCAACGCGAATGTTCAAAAGTGTATGTATCTTTATTATACAGTAAGTAGGTAATATTAAGTAAGTACAATATTACCCACTTACTGTATAATAAAAAAATTAAACCCACCTAGTGTTGGTACCTCCCTAGATGAAATAAACATTTTGGAAAATAAATGACACATTTTACTAACAATTCCCGACTCTTACCTCACTGTTTTCAGTTCACATTAATTATGGACATTTGGTCCGAAAGTTCATCATAATAAAATAATAATAATATCACCAAAGCGTTGGCTTAGCTATATCGTCATCGTCTACTTGCTCTTTCTATTTTATTTCGCTCTTTGATCTGTTCTCAGAGTATTAATATTTTTTTTGTTGCACTTCTGTATAGTTCGGCTTATAAATTCGTAGAGCTTTTGCAATATTTTGTAATGCCATGGGACGTTTATTTTTGTCCATGTAATCTTTATTTTTTATTTTCCACAATACTGGATTATGAATAGAATAGAATAGAAATAGTTTATTGCCTCATGCAAAAACTACAAATTACTTACAATATTAGTTTACAAATAGCCACAGAGGCAAAAGGTAGTTATTATCGCTGTATAAGGATATTAATTATAAGGATATTAAAGGGTAGTATTATCTCTGTATAAAAATTTAATAGTAAAACAAAATCCCGCTCTGTTACTATACTACTGTAGTGGCTCAAATCCTAATTTGTATACGTGATCGTCTAGTTATAATGTTTTTCTATGTATTTGGTGGTCTTGGTGAAAGTCGATGTTACTGACATCTAAGTGATCTGCGAATCGTTTTTATGTTTGTACTATTTAGTAGCTGCGTGTGAATGGAACGGAGGCTCATCGAGATAAATCCATCATTCCGCAGGCCTATGGTTTTAAATAACATTGCGAAGCTTGTTAATATTAAAATGCAAATTGTTTTAATCTGATCGCGACTTTCGCCTCTCCTCTACACTAATTACCTAAGCTATAACCAAAAGATGTCTGCTCATGATGTGGATTACACTCTGGTCGTTTAATAGCGCCTACAAAACCTTCTAGGAAAAACCCTTCTGGGGTTTATTATTTGGGGAACGTCAGCCATCTTTGTTACGCTGCGGAGCGTTTGTCAGACATCTCCAGGATGTGGACATTTATTTACTTTACTTTATAAGGTGTTCGCTAGACACCTTTCCCCATAAAACCATGGTAAACTTTATTTATTCATATTTGTATTAATTGAGAAAGTTCGATTTGGCCAAATCGGGCGATGGCTGAACGCTATGAAAGTGCAAATGTGACGACGACCCAGAAATGCTTCTACCCGTTCACTGGATCCACACGCAGATAGCCTTTAGGCTCAATAAGGCTGAGCTCGCGAGTACCGGCCATAGCATCCCGTTCAGTCAAGTCTAAGAGAATAATCTCTTATAGTCAAGAGCCCTCATTCGATTAAAGTCAGTGGGTGGAATGCCTAGCTCGCAGCCTCAAGCGGTCAAACACCCCAGGATCTAAACATCCTGTACAAGTTCAATTTCATCACAGATCACCTAGTATACCTATCCCTATTTCCTATCCTAAATACAAGTCTATAAGTGCACCTAACAATGTCTATGTCCTGTGTAGAGGCAAAATGTACTTACACATTATACCTATTCAACACTAATACATCATACTTCCTTCTGCTCAGCTCCTGTTGTGTCTCTCGTCCAAATTCAGCAGCTAGACTCCTTTACTAACACGTTTAAATAAACTACCTATACACAAGTAACCTCAACGGTTTGAATGTAGTCTCTTCCTTAGTCTTTAATCACTCCCTACTATCCCATGTTTATTTAATTAGGTATATGTATAGAAATCTACCTAGACCTAGACTGAAATCTAACGAATTTAGCTCATAGAAATCGTAATTCAACTGAAAGGTATATGTGTGAGAACGCAAAGTGTTAAACGAAGCCAAACAAACTAGCTCAAAGGTTCTTCTAAGTATTTCTTAGTATTTAACACGAGTTTGACTATGCCTCTCACTGTGCCTCCTCTTAGGAATCTTATCTCTAAGCAGTAAAACATATAATTATGGAAAAAAAATATTATTTATTTAAATTAAATGTGTTTAGTTTATCTTCGAAATAGCAAAAGAAACTGGTTTGATTATTTAAGCTGTCACCTATAGGTTGCTATATAATGACAGCTAGATTTTCAGCTCCTATCTTAAGACCACACTAAATAGAGAGAAAGCGAAAATCCAAAGAAAAAACTCTCTAAGGTCATCTAGATTCACACTTAATTTTAATTAAACACACACTAAAGTTTCAATAGTTATTTTACAAATTAAGTCTAAAGTGAGATACGAACACATTTATAGAACTAACCTGATACATTGATTGAAAAATGGAAAGAAAAAACTATTTCACATATTAGTCTAATCTAGACTTGATTATTAACATTCATAATAGATATTAGTGTTTCGTATTCCACCGGGCTACATAAAGTTACAGTCTCTAGAGCTTTAATTAATACTTTCACGTTAACCATCCTTATCTCCGAGATTAACTATGCATTAAGAAAACGCAATCCAATTCAATCTAACCCGGCTCTTTGCATTTCTATCTCATTTGGTAGACCATCTTGCAAATACCCCCGTCTATTTAATATTCGACGATTGCAATAACTGAATATCTTATATCCACAACACCCTAATACAACTATTGCGCATATTAAAGTCAACACAAAAATGAGGTGTTCTACCGAGTTCCATTCGGTTATTAAAGAGAAACCCCTAGAATGGAGTTGTTCTTCGTATTGATACATTTCTACGTTGTATACGATATTCTGCTCGTTAATCTAGAGATTGTACCTTTATTGACACACGAAATAAATCACAATGTACACAATTACATACCCCACTCGACGTAGTTTGGATTCACTTTGTAAAATAGTTACACTTGTTTTAATATTCAAATCTACAATTTACTTAACAAAGTTAGTATTTATTTAATAGTTAACTCTTTAGTCTTTATTTCTCACACAGTTAGTTACAATGGAGTCACGAAACTCCCAATCTAACACTCCTAAAATATTAAAAGCGTCTGCGTCCTACTGTCTGTCTTAGCGTCTGTCGAATGCTAGTTCCATCGTCGTTTTTTTTTCTTCCATTCCTACTGAAGTTTTTCTCCGCCCGCTCTACGCCCATTTAGACCCCTCATTGGTCAGCTTGATGCTTGCAATCTTCACGGCGACGCCTACGCACCATTTCTCACGATCCGCCCTACCAATTCTGAGAACTCAAGTTTTTTTTCTTCCTTCGACTACTTCACCCATCTGTAACACATTTAAATCTACCAAACTCTTAGAAATCTGTGCATTTCAACTAAAATTGTCCATCATTCACCAGTTTGAATAGTTTGTATGACAGTTGAGCGTAATTTACGGCCTACCCAAGACTCCATTTGTCTTAGTCCCCGCTGTGCGCTAATAAAACGTGTCGCTCTTAATCTATTAGAAGAAATATTCGAAACAAATTTTTTATTCCTAGTTTTGTTTTACGAGCCCGGCTCTCACATCTGCTAATAATACGAATGCCATCACACATTCCCCTAAATAGAATCTTAAACACCTACATCCGAATGTACGGTCGTTTTAAATTATATTTCCTATCTGTCCACATTTCCAAACTTTCCCACGGTATTCGTTCAGTTCTCACGTTCCCTTTCTATAGCTCTTATCTGTCCATTGTATACCCAAGTAGGCAATAAACCCCGATACTCCGCCTCCTTTGTTACATAAGTATGGCGCCTCACAAACCATTGTCCCTACTTTTTTTTCTTTTATTTTATTTTTTTATTATTTTTACCTATTCACATAATAGCGAAACAGGTGTATCGCATTGTAATTCCCTTTTATCTTGTTTGTTTGTTTATCTATTAGAGTGTACACGTTGCTACTGGGAATAGCACCAATGACGTATGGTCCTTCAAACAAACGTGCAAACTTCTTAGTCACTTTTTTAGATGCATCCGATTTCGCAAACTTTTTCAACTTCACTAGATCACCTATGTCAAAACACACTAGTTTATGATTTTTGTTATAATGAAATTCTCTACTCTCTGCTGACTTCAATATGTTCTGTCTCGCTCGTTCCCGAACTAATTCTAATGGCTCTTGTTGTAGGCCTAACCCTACTCCAATAATTTTGTCGTTATCCGTAGATAAGCGAGTTCTTGTACCCCATACTATCTCGTTAGGTGTGTAACCCGTCGTGGTGTGTATAACTTGATTGTAACAATCCTCTATTTTCGGCAATACGTCAACCCAAGAACAATGTGATTTTTCACAATACGTCCTAAACATTCTTCCTAGCTCTCTATTGACCCTCTCCGTAGAATTAGGTCGCGGGTTTCTGATTGAGGTGTGCGTTAGCACGATACCTAACTGTCTAACACCTGACTCAAAAATCCTTGATGTGAAATTTGCACCTCTATCCGAACATAAAACCTTTATTTTGACCTGTTCGTGAAATTTTCTAACACAAGTTAACGAGGCCCTGCCACTCGCCTGTCGTAATGAGTATAATCTAATTAATTTGCTGAAGGCGTCCTGCATAACAAACACGTACTTATGACCAAAGCGTCCTGCCGGTATTGGTCCATAAATGTCACAAAATACTCGTTCCCCTATCTCCCTAGCTATCACCGTCTTAATTGGTCCTGAGTGTGCCTCCAACGCGTGTTTCGATTTTTGACACACGTCGCAAGCCCTAACTACCTGTCCTATTTTGCGTGCCATATCAGTGAAGTAGTAACGTCGCTTCATTAACGCAAGCACCTTGTATCGCCCAAAATGTCCTACTTCCTCGTGTATACTAGTAATCAATTCCGTTTGTAAGTTCTCGGGAACATATAATCGCGACCTACCCGAACCTATCTCTATCCTATAGAGAATCCCGTCTATTAGTCTGTAATGTCTAGCCTCAGACTCGCTCTCAGCTTTTATACGCTTAGTTATTTCGCTAACAACACGATCGCGCCCCTGATGTTCTCTTATCTCTTCCCACTTATTCTTTATGAGTCGTCCAGTTGGTATTTCAAACAAATTCATTTCCGGTCCCACAGTTTTATTAGTCAAGATATCGGTGGCTCCACTTATATGTCGTGACAACACGTCCGCTACAGTGTTCAGACTACCCTTGACATGTTCAATCGTATAATTGAACTGTCCTATATAACTTACCCACCGTATCATGCGAGCGCTTAGTAATTTACACGATTGTAGAAACGTCAAACTCTTATGATCGGTCCTAATTACTAACTGAGCACCCCTTAAATACGTTTCAAACTTTGATAGACTATAAATTATGGCCCACAGCTCTTGTTCAGTGACTGTCCATCTGCGTTCCGTTTCTGATAATGATTTACTACAAAACCCTATAACTCTCTCTTCCCCCTCACTCGTTAGTTGGTAGATGTATCCTGCGACACCTATATTCGAGCTGTCCGTTTGTAAATAATATATCTCCTTCGGGTTTGGATGTGCAAGAAGCACGGTATCTACAAATAAAGTTTTCACCCTTTTAAAACAATCGTCTACTTCCTGTGTCCATGACCATCTTTTGTTTTGTTTCAATAGGTCACACAGAGGCCTAACCTCCTCACTATACTTTGATATAAATCTACGAAAATAGTTTATTAATCCCAGAAATCCTCTTAATTGTTTTATGGTTCGAGGTGCGGGGAAATCCAATATCGCCCTTACCCTATCCGGATCCATTTGTACCCCTTTGGTATTTACAATGTGTCCTAATAACTTTACCTCCACACATAGGAATTTACACTTTTCCTTCCTACTCGTTAGTCTAGCCGCCTCTAACCTGCTCAGTACTTGATCTAGGTGTTCTAGGTGTAACTTTTAGGTCCCCCTTAGTGAACACTACTATGTCATCTATATAATTTATACAAAACTCGCGCACCCCTTCTAGTACCGAATCCATAGCCCTCGAGAAACCTGCCACCGATGTCTTAAGTCCTTGGGGTAAAACACAATACGTATAGGTTTTCCCCATAAAAGTGAACCCTGTATACTTTCTAGAATCGGGATGTAATGGTATCTGAAAATATGCATTATTGAGGTCAATAAGACTGATGTAATTAACCCCATAAAAGGATTGTATGATTTCTGATGTAAGCGGCGGCGCCCCCGCGTCCCCCACCATCTTCTTATTGAGTTCGCGCGCGTCTAATAAGAGTCTAATTGTTCCGTCTCGCTTTTTTGTAAAGGTAAGCGGACTACAACACGGCGTCGCCTCCTGACGGATAACTCCTAAACTCTCTAACCCATCTAGTTCTCTTTTTATCTCCTCCCTATATGCTAAAGGTATTGGATAACTTCGCTTTATAAAAGGCGTGTCGTCGATTAATTCGATAACATGCTCGTATCTGTCCGTCAATCCTAATTCGTCGGTAAACACTCTACTATATCTGTTTAAAACGGGTAACAATAGTTTCTTTTGTTCGTCATTTAAACCCATCTCGTCCAAGTAGGTAGCCACCTTTCCGCTATTGTTTATTTTCTCGCTCGCCTCACTATACACCGCCGGTTGGGCGTCCGTCTCTAACATCGTATTTATCATGTTTGCATTGTCTCTCCCGCCTAACCGTTTTAATTCGCAACTCGAATTTATTTTGACACTAGTCCTGACTCCTAAGTGCTCAATTGATAACGTCCTTTCTCTGCCACACTCCACTATCCCCTTGACACGTTCCAACCAGTCGTATCCTAATATCATTGACCCAGGAAGCCTATGCAGAATTAACATTGACGCTTCAATGATTGTGCCACCCAAACTTAGCTCTATTAGTACCATACGATTCGCACTTTCACTCCGTGATCCAAATGCTCCCTGCACCTGTATAGCCGGGATAGCGATCTCGGGCAAATCACCTCTCTCTTTCCGAATAGAATCGTGTAGTTCCCTAGTTATAGCGCTTATTTGGCTCCCTGTGTCTATCAATGCACTTATACGCATCCCGTACACATCCACTCCTATCTCGGGTAATCTAGGCAACGAATAATCAACACCTAAGTAATCTGACTCGTCTAGCTCATGTGATATCGACAAAACCTCTCTACCCCTGCTTGTACAAAGATCACACGCAAGCCCTTCTTCGTCACATTCTATCACATGATTGAATTGATTTTCCAATAAGACACCTATGCTACACGCTATTGCTCGCAAACTGTTGCTACTCACTGACACTCCCCCGGTCAATGGCCTCTTCAATCCCTTTCCGTCTGCTCCTAAACCCTGACCTGGCTCCCATCCATTTTTAACTAAAATCTTATACGCTATATCGTCTTTCCTATTTTCTGAAGTCCATTCATTCCCCTTCCTACACTTTGATAACCGATCGGACTCCGCTTGTGTAGGGGGTATTAGTTTTTTGTTTTATCCTCCCTCACAGACGTTGATAATGTTGACCCCTCACCTTCCTTCATGAATGTTATAGCTGGCCTAGTATTTATTTCACCCAACACGTTCGACCGTGATGTATTCCTATTAGAATATGATCCGTAACCTATCCTGCCTCGTCGGTGAGCCCTTCCCCGAGTCGAACCGCCTCTGCCTCGCCATCTTTCCGCTAAAATCGTTGCCGCAACTGGATAATCTGTCTGTGTCCTACTGTAACGACCTCTCTGATTATTTCCTCTCTCTCTAGCATATCTACCTATCTCTCTCTGTCCCACAACTACATTTTGTTCGATACTCCTAAGAAAGTTCGCGCCTTTCATAATAGTGGGTTCCTCTGCTCTCGTAAACCACAACCGTTGAACATCCAAAGGATAATGACGCATTATCGAATTTACTAAATCCCTTTCACTAAAAGATATGGTCAAGGACTGCATCGACTCAACATATTCAGCAAAATGTTCGGACATCGAAATTGCTGATTCACTTGTGTACACCGTGTTAATCAACCTATACCTAACGGATTCTTGTATTTGTTCAGTCCAATAAGTCCGTCTAAAGTCGTCCTCAAAATCACTAAAAGTATTCCATCTCCTTGAGTACATCTCCATCAATTTTCGTGCATGTCCCGTGATGCAACCTAGCGCTATATCAATTTCGCGGTCCTGTCCGTTCACTTCTCTAATATATTTTTTTAATCGTTTCAAAAACGCAATAGGGTTCGTGAATGGTTTTCCGTCAAAACTCGGCTTCGCAACTGAAGGCTGTATGACGTATAAGTTTCTAGTTTCCGAATTCGCGACACTACCACTAGCTATTGTGCTAATCGACTCTTGTCTAATCGTCTGATGACTATTTTGCACATTCCCGCTCGACTCTATCCTCTCGTTTAATCGCTCCGCGCTCAACTGCCGTAATGTATTTTGAAATTCATCCATTCTTTGTGACATCTGTTGTAAAGTTATGTTATCTATATTTCCCGTTTGTTCCCCTATGCTTCCGTTACTCTCGCGACTTTCCCCTGTCCTATCTTGACCTCTAACCCGTCTCTTACTGCGCCTAGGCATTATAACGTCACTTAACTCAACTGCCGACAAACTAGTTTCGATTTAAACTTTCCCCTACTCCTAAATGCACAGATCGTTCTTTATGAGAAAGGTAGATAGTTCCACATGTGATTAAAATACTCATGATAACAGACTTACATTGAAATGTAACAATATCTTGAGAATCTGCTCCCGCCTTTGTCTCCACCTAAATCACACATCTTTATTATGCTAACCTTTTTACGTACAGTCAAAATCGTCAAACGCGCTGCTATGCTTTGAATAATATTGGAAAGTATTTTTATTTTACTCTTTTATTGTTTATTTTGTTGGGTAAGATTTCTCCACGTCCTTCCCTTTTGTCTTTAATGTACAACCGTCAAATTTTACTTCAATGGACAACAGCAGTTAAGTTGCAAACCAATAAAACATTACCCTAAGGTTTCCTTTGTCTCGCTTCCCATTCACAAGCTTGTCAGACAGGCTTTTGTCTTCCGTGAACAAATAACTTGGCTATACAGTTGTCTAAAAATAAATTCTTTTAATTTTACAATTTACGAAATAGGTATGTATATATTTTTTTTTCTTTCGATCTCGTTGATAACATTATGACGAATTCTGACTGTAACTGTGTCTTTCCCCTACATTCAAAAGACATGTAAACAGTTTAACACAATAAAATAATCACACCATGCACATAATTAAAATAATTATTCCATGCACAATTTATCTCGCCTCCTTGTTTCGCATCACGATGTCTCGTAACATCCCTGTAAAAGTATTCCTTTCAACTGACCACGATTTCTACGTTGTGTTTATTTTATTTATTTTGTTTTATTTATTTATTATAATTATTTGGTCCTTTTGATCCAATCGTATCGTTATTTCGAATACGTATTTGGAATCCTGGTCGACACGGCATCATTTTCTGTAGTGGCTCAAATCCTAATTTGTATACGTGATCGTCTAGTTATAATGTTTTTCTATGTATTTGGTGGTCTTGGTGAAAGTCGATGTTACTGACATCTAAGTGATCTGCGAATCGTTTTTATGTTTGTACTATTTAGTAGCTGCGTGTGAATGGAACGGAGGCTCATCGAGATAAATCCATCATTCCGCAGGCCTATGGTTTTAAATAACATTGCGAAGCTTGTTAATATTAAAATGCAAATTGTTTTAATCTGATCGCGACTTTCGCCTCTCCTCTACACTAATTACCTAAGCTATAACCAAAAGATGTCTGCTCATGATGTGGATTACACTCTGGTCGTTTAATAGCGCCTACAAAACCTTCTAGGAAAAACCCTTCTGGGGTTTATTATTTGGGGAACGTCAGCCATCTTTGTTACGCTGCGGAGCGTTTGTCAGACATCTCCAGGATGTGGACATTTATTTACTTTACTTTATAAGGTGTTCGCTAGACACCTTTCCCCATAAAACCATGGTAAACTTTATTTATTCATATTTGTATTAATTGAGAAAGTTCGATTTGGCCAAATCGGGCGATGGCTGAACGCTATGAAAGTGCAAATGTGACGACGACCCAGAAATGCTTCTACCCGTTCACTGGATCCACACGCAGATAGCCTTTAGGCTCAATAAGGCTGAGCTCGCGAGTACCGGCCATAGCATCCCGTTCAGTCAAGTCTAAGAGAATAATCTCTTATAGTCAAGAGCCCTCATTCGATTAAAGTCAGTGGGTGGAATGCCTAGCTCGCAGCCTCAAGCGGTCAAACACCCCAGGATCTAAACATCCTGTACAAGTTCAATTTCATCACAGATCACCTAGTATACCTATCCCTATTTCCTATCCTAAATACAAGTCTATAAGTGCACCTAACAATGTCTATGTCCTGTGTAGAGGCAAAATGTACTTACACATTATACCTATTCAACACTAATACATCATACTTCCTTCTGCTCAGCTCCTGTTGTGTCTCTCGTCCAAATTCAGCAGCTAGACTCCTTTACTAACACGTTTAAATAAACTACCTATACACAAGTAACCTCAACGGTTTGAATGTAGTCTCTTCCTTAGTCTTTAATCACTCCCTACTATCCCATGTTTATTTAATTAGGTATATGTATAGAAATCTACCTAGACCTAGACTGAAATCTAACGAATTTAGCTCATAGAAATCGTAATTCAACTGAAAGGTATATGTGTGAGAACGCAAAGTGTTAAACGAAGCCAAACAAACTAGCTCAAAGGTTCTTCTAAGTATTTCTTAGTATTTAACACGAGTTTGACTATGCCTCTCACTGTGCCTCCTCTTAGGAATCTTATCTCTAAGCAGTAAAACATATAATTATGGAAAAAAAATATTATTTATTTAAATTAAATGTGTTTAGTTTATCTTCGAAATAGCAAAAGAAACTGGTTTGATTATTTAAGCTGTCACCTATAGGTTGCTATATAATGACAGCTAGATTTTCAGCTCCTATCTTAAGACCACACTAAATAGAGAGAAAGCGAAAATCCAAAGAAAAAACTCTCTAAGGTCATCTAGATTCACACTTAATTTTAATTAAACACACACTAAAGTTTCAATAGTTATTTTACAAATTAAGTCTAAAGTGAGATACGAACACATTTATAGAACTAACCTGATACATTGATTGAAAAATGGAAAGAAAAAACTATTTCACATATTAGTCTAATCTAGACTTGATTATTAACATTCATAATAGATATTAGTGTTTCGTATTCCACCGGGCTACATAAAGTTACAGTCTCTAGAGCTTTAATTAATACTTTCACGTTAACCATCCTTATCTCCGAGATTAACTATGCATTAAGAAAACGCAATCCAATTCAATCTAACCCGGCTCTTTGCATTTCTATCTCATTTGGTAGACCATCTTGCAAATACCCCCGTCTATTTAATATTCGACGATTGCAATAACTGAATATCTTATATCCACAACACCCTAATACAACTATTGCGCATATTAAAGTCAACACAAAAATGAGGTGTTCTACCGAGTTCCATTCGGTTATTAAAGAGAAACCCCTAGAATGGAGTTGTTCTTCGTATTGATACATTTCTACGTTGTATACGATATTCTGCTCGTTAATCTAGAGATTGTACCTTTATTGACACACGAAATAAATCACAATGTACACAATTACATACCCCACTCGACGTAGTTTGGATTCACTTTGTAAAATAGTTACACTTGTTTTAATATTCAAATCTACAATTTACTTAACAAAGTTAGTATTTATTTAATAGTTAACTCTTTAGTCTTTATTTCTCACACAGTTAGTTACAATGGAGTCACGAAACTCCCAATCTAACACTCCTAAAATATTAAAAGCGTCTGCGTCCTACTGTCTGTCTTAGCGTCTGTCGAATGCTAGTTCCATCGTCGTTTTTTTTTCTTCCATTCCTACTGAAGTTTTTCTCCGCCCGCTCTACGCCCATTTAGACCCCTCATTGGTCAGCTTGATGCTTGCAATCTTCACGGCGACGCCTACGCACCATTTCTCACGATCCGCCCTACCAATTCTGAGAACTCAAGTTTTTTTTCTTCCTTCGACTACTTCACCCATCTGTAACACATTTAAATCTACCAAACTCTTAGAAATCTGTGCATTTCAACTAAAATTGTCCATCATTCACCAGTTTGAATAGTTTGTATGACAGTTGAGCGTAATTTACGGCCTACCCAAGACTCCATTTGTCTTAGTCCCCGCTGTGCGCTAATAAAACGTGTCGCTCTTAATCTATTAGAAGAAATATTCGAAACAAATTTTTTATTCCTAGTTTTGTTTTACGAGCCCGGCTCTCACATCTGCTAATAATACGAATGCCATCACACTACGTCGGCTGCAGCGGCGGCAGCATCGCGTTCGAGAACGTCCGACATACTCGGTGACACAGTCAAAACTAAAAACAATTGTCATTTGCCGTCAATGTGCATCAATGCAAGGCGCGTCATTTGCCATAAATTAAAATTTCGATCATTTGCCGTCAATGTTGCGGAAAAATTGACAATCGCTTCATTTGCTCGCGTAAACGATCAATTTTTCTGTCAATGAGCGTCATTTGCGGAAAAATTGTCAATTGCAATTGATCGTTACCGGCGGGCTTTAAACAGAGACGCTTCGGTCACAATGTCCACTATGTGTGAACCAATTTGCAAATTAAAATAGCCACCAAAAATTAAAGTATTTATTGTTGTTTTTTTAATACATCCATTACAGGCTGGGAATATGAATCTATGTGCATATAGCCAAATCATCAGTTAACTATATTATTTTCCTTATGAAGTTATATTAAATGTTATTTACACAGATGTTTGGTACTCGTCCCTTCCGGCGTCAAATATTATTTGTTCAGCGATCAGCTCCCTCGCCAAACACTTGTAAAGGTTCTTTAATAAACACTTATGAGACCTCCGGTAGCTTCTTCCTTATCTTGTTTACTATTATTTCGAGAGGACCTTTCGGTAGGGGTATGGTATTATTTCGAGAGCTCGCTTTCGTTTTAAGGGCTATCAAATCTCTTTTAAATAAATAAATAAATGCTTGGACAATTTCACACAGCGCCATCTAGCCCCAAACTAAGCAAAGCTTGTAATATGGTGCTAGACAACCTGATATAGGTACTACTTATATAGGTACTTTTTAAATACCATATACTTATTATACATTGTAATACCTAGACCCGTCACAGAAATTAAAATTCATCAATTCAATTTCTGCCCGGCCGGGAATCGAACCCGGGACCTCTTGCGTGGTAGGCGGCATGTTGACCACTGCAAAATGTTTATCGTATGTAATCGTAACTATTGATAAATCGTAAAAAGCATTATTTAATAATTTCTAAAAGTTTCTTCTATACTCTAATATCTCTCTATTGCGTTCAGTGGCTCAGAGTGAGGTTGTTTGGTTGTTTTTTAACTCATTCTAAGGTCCGGAACGACCAAGAACTTTTAATGTCAATAATGGTACAATATCTTCGTTTTCCATTTGGAATACGAATAATTTAAACTTTCCTTTATTCTAAATCAAATAAAATCCCTTTTTTGAGGATCTACCATTATCATTTTCAAAATTAGACACAAAAACATCAAAACACAAAATAAAGTCAAATGACATTGACATTTTGTTCTATAGACAAACGTCAGAGCGTTTTACAACCACTGATTTTGACGGTTATAAAGTTGCAACGCTCCCGTTTGGAACGGGAAGGTTGTGTCAACCGAACGACACGCTCTAATGTTTGGAATGCCGTTAGAGCGATCGGTTGCATTCGGAGTGTAGGTTCGGAACGCAACCTTGTAACTCCCAAGATTTTGTTCAAAAAGTGACTAGTTTATAGAAAAATCGAAAAAACTGCTGCTTCCGGATCAAAAAGTATTTTTTTTCAATCACAGTGATTATTAAGACTTGAATTCAAAAAGTGTCATTTTCTTAGGAAATACTTACGTTTGAAGAGTCTTTAGTACGTTCAAACCGGGTACATTTTCCCTAAAAATTGAATCGATTTTACAATACAACAAAAAAAAAACAAATATAGAACCTCAACATAAAAACGAACATAGAACCTCCTCCTTTTTTGGAAGTCGGTTAAAAAGGTGACATTTTACAAAACTATTGAATCGAGTAGTAGTAGTAGTTGTAATTCGTCCTTTTGGACAGGCGAAGGTCAAAGCCATACAGCCAGTTCTTGAGTGTTCGTTTCTTATTCAAATAGTGACATTTACAAGCTATTTTAACAAAGATGGATCAAAGGGTGTCATTTGATATGCATTTTTTTATCCAAACTACAAAACCTGCAAGATTATAATACATTAAATTTTATACAATAATTGACACATAAATGGTTAATAAAAAAGAATGAAAATTGCTTAGATCAACTTGAATATTTATTTTCTCAATTTACTCAAAAAGTTAAAAACTGTAAATGACACTTTTTGTTCCTAACCTCCTCAAATATTGTCGACATTATCCGTAATAATTTGTCATGAGATCAGGAAACCAACACTCAATAACTGGCTGTATAGCTTTGACCTTCGCCTGTCCAAAAGGACGAATACTTACAACAACTACTACTACTGACTGAGTTGCTGTCATTTATCTAGTTTCAATAAAAAGGTTTTCTTTTTTAATTTAAATGTAATGTATTGTAATGTAATCAAATAATGAAAACGTTAAAGTAGAGTTGCTAGTAACAAAGTGTCATTCCGGGAATCCAATAGATGTTGATGATTGATTCACTTTGCGAGCGCATTCCAAAGAGACATAGTGTTATTTCAATCGAAACTTAGACGTTTGTTCAAAGTAATGGATTATCAATGGGATTCCTTCACAACGATTTGTCTGATGTAAGTACAGATTATTATTCTTTTAATATCTCTAGTTTATTCTGGGAACGCTTTTGGGTATATTATAAGTAGTTTGTGTTTTGTTTTACGAGATTTTTAGTTGTATTGATGAAAATTCAACAAAATTTTTCTTATGTTTTAGAAACCAAAAATGCTTTTTATGTTTTTGACTTGGCCGTATGATGTAAATAAATACCTATGTAATAATTGTAGGTTTAAAAAAAAAACATCTTATATTTCTACCTACTTCTTTTTCTTCTTTGTCCGTCCCTGTTCCCTTTATTTAGGGTCGGGTCTCCTCACACTTCTTCGCCAGGATAATCTATCCTGGGTTGTCTTCTCTGGCAATTGGGCTTTGCCTTAATATTTCTACCTACTGTAAAAATTAAATCTAAGATTGGCGATTTGCTTTATACCCCCTGTTAGTGTGCAAGGCGCATGCGTCGCGTCCTCGAGTGCGCTAGAGCATACGTACTGCGCATTCGCGACCGGGCAGCGCAAAGGACTTTGAAATAGTGCATGACGGCTCGGGTTACGTACATATTCTCATCGAGTCACACTGAAACGAGTCACACTGTGACTGGTTGAGAAAAAAATTCGCAGCGAGTACAGGGGTATCTAGTAACACTGCTGGTACATGTATAGTGTGACTCGTTCGGAAAAAAAACGCATGGGGTAACAGTGTGACTAAGGTCGTGTGATGCCAGCCTAAGAACTCCAGAGTCTTAAGGCGAGGCGAGTTTACGATCTGATGAAAAGATTGATTTTTGAACTTCCAATGTAAAGAACCGATGTAGAATTGTACTTCACAAAAATTACTGTAGACTGAAAAGAAACAAAGAAACACAATAACCGAACAGAATATTGAAAAATGGCATGGTAATTCTGTAACTCTGTAAATAATTCTGAATAACACCATAAAAACTTTTAAAGATAAATTTCCGATCGTCAGATTTCGTAATTTCGTTGAAAATTACGAAATCAGTGATATATTTTTTTATGCAAAAAGGTTAGCTTTTTTATCGATCTAACACAATAACCGAGTACATTTTTAATAAATGATCCAGTATTTCAGAAATCAATAAATATGTACTAAATTTCGTCAAATTTCTGGCGAAGCGTCAATTAAAGCTATGCAATATTCAACCTTATTCTAAAGAATTAGTGAAAGAGTACATTTCGTGAACTGCCTCGCCTTAAGGCGGTACCCAGACCGAAAGTGGCGCTGCGCCGTAGTGAAATCTATTTAATATTCTAATTATAATATAATAAATAATTTTAATAAAACTTTGCGTAGAATTTTTTAAAAGCCTAGTATTTTTAGAAGGTATTATTACGTTCCCTCGTAGTCTTTTCTAGAAGCACGGCACCTCAAGGCAGTAAAATACAGGATGTTTGTTAATTGCAGAATATGGTATAAGATAGGGTAGGTATCATCACTTTTTTGCGTCTAGGGTTATCATTTAGAATTTTTCCATTCAAATAAAAAAAGCAAAATTTATCATCCATGTGGGCGGTTTTCAGGGTACCTAGTATATAATAATTTTCCTAAAACAGCCTGTATACATATTCGTAATCCGTAACATTTTTGTTTCATAATTTTAGCAAACATATGAACGGATACAGGTGCGCAGCGCAGGCGGTATAAGTAGTTATCAGAGTAGGGATCCATCTGGGATTTGTGGCAAAGAAAAGGATGAGGAAGTATTAAGGATAATGGAGCAAACGATGCCACATTTCATTTGAAAAGATTGTTACAGACCCTAGAATAATAACAACCTAGAACGATAATTACCTACAAAGCGCACTGTCAAAAGTGAGGCAAATAAAACTGAGCCAAAATTGCTTAGTTTTCAGATTTTTATCCTTCACACACTTACCGGAAAAAATGATTTTTCAGGTTTCAATTTCCCTACCTTTAGGGGATTAGTTATTGGATTTAAGTTACGATTAGGTAAAGTATTGAAAACTGAGCCATTTTGGCTCAGCTTTTTTTGCCTCCTAATAACCTATTGCTATTTTTAAATACTTAATATGTTAGAACGGTAGGGCCAATTTAATAGATCACATTTGACACTTCATCAAAATTCATCAACGTAACCTTCTAACGGCGGGCACACATTTTTTTTTTCAAAGACAGATTTTTTTTCAAAGAATGACGATTGACTTTGACAAATAAAACTGCCAAGTTTGATGTCAAATGTAATCTATTAAAAATCGACCCTACTGAACACTAATTTGAATACAATTTTGAAAAACAATTTCAATTGTATTATGATTTATTGCCATCTGTAGCTTTTGCCCGCGATTTGGCCCGCGTGGAATTAAATTTTCCGTGGAAAGTGCAGGAATAATAGTAGATCGAGTTGGTCATCACCACGATCCAATCCATCTCTGTACCAAAAGTTCATCAAAAGTGGTTCAGCAGTTTAATCGTGAAAATTTAACAAACTAGACAAGAATTACTTTCGTAACTATCTACAAGTTATATAGTTGTACTTATGGACATATCAATCACTTTCTGTTTTTTTTCCAAATTATTTGTAAATAAAATGAAAAGACATTTATTATGTCTTATTTAATAATAAATATTTAATTCCTTAATAATATGTATGATATTAAAAGGACCATGTCCACAAAGTTGAGTAAACATTTGCCCTTATCTCATTATCGTGGGCAAAATCTTGCGAACGTTACGTTTGTATACTTTATTTACGAGGTTACATTATTTTGAAATAAAATGTATGTAATATAAGGAGCATTCGCTTTTTTATTCGATAAAGCTGATAAGTTTCTTGCGCTCGTTCTTCCTCATAATAAAATACCTCATAAATAGGTAGTTCGGAAAAAACTCGACTACACAAAAGTACTTCTTTAGTGAGTCTATTTAAAAAAAAACTTTTTAATTTCATTTAATTTCACATTTTGGGTCCTATGTCGTCGAACTCTTTGTTAATGGATTAAGCTTATATACTTTTCTGATTATATTAGTTAGTCTGCAAGTCTCTTTATTTCTAAAGCGAAAAAACTTTCCACATTCCATATTTGCTAAAGGAATCCACAAAAACCTCAGGCAAGATTTTTCATAAACATTTCGCAAAGTATTTTGTTTCTTAAAAGAAATAAACCAAAAAGATTTTACGGATTCGCGGGCTCATATTAACGCATTCTTAAAAACAAGTTCGGTAGGTGAAAGTAATTGAAATCCAAAAGAGAGCAACGGAATAAGCATATTTTTTCTTTATTTTCTGAGCGATAACTGATGTTATCATAATTGGTAGGTAACCTACTCAGTGCGATATTTTCTTAAAATTTTTCTTCGATGTTCCATACGTTGAATAGCTTTTACAAAACTTACGTATAGGTACTTACTGAACGAGGGGGTTGAAGGTTATCTTAATCATAAAATGGTTTTATGAATCATCAAATTGACTCTTAATTTTGATTTCAATTTAAAATTATCTTCAGATGTTTTATGAATAATTTCTCTATAGGTAGGTAATATAGGATATCTGCTTCCAATCACTAATTGTTTATATTTTAATTTCATTCTACAATTTTGATTTTTGAGATCCTCACTCACCGAAAATAAGTTTTATCCGCCTCTGTGGTCTAGTGGTTCGCCCACGATGTAGGACCAGGGGTACAGGTTCGATTCCCAGGAGTGGGTACCTTTTGTGCTCGGTTTGGTTGGTGGTACGGCTTATATTTAAAGTCCGCTAGCTACCACCATCTTACCTAATCTAACGCTATAGCAACAATTTAATTTTTTTTATGTTCCGGCAGTTAGAGGTAAGATAGCCAGTTCCTTAGTGGTGAAAATTCTGGGTGTAGTGCGCTTACACTTTCGGCCACATCGTCACTTAACATCAGGTGAGATAATGCCAAACACTATACTGTTGTGGATTTAAAAAAAATCGTTCGTTTATGTTCGTAACGTATTTTTATAGTCTTGGCGAATTAGAGTAGGTAGACGTACAAGTAAAATATCGAATTTCCAACATCACATCGATTCCATTTGACAAATATAGCAATAGTTGAAAATAATTTCGATGTATTTGTTTCTCATTATTCCCAAAATAGCTTAATTGAAAACACAAACAATCATTAATTATATTTACTTACCATCTTCGTTATACTTCTAAATATGTATTTGCTCTCATATTGAATACAAATCACTGAATATACAGAAAGTATGTAATTTATTAGTTACCTACTCACATAGAGTACGAAAACCTTTATTATTCTCGTAGGTAAAGGTTTTCTGCGCAGAATTTTATGATATATTTCTGACTGAAAGTCGATCGTACTAAAATACTTGAAGTATTGTTTTCTTCTTCAATAAATGAGAAGAGTCCTTGAGACTTACTTATGTCCTAGTAAAATGTTATGCATAAAGTATTCTCTTTTCTCGCATTTGGCTGGGAAATAAATTGAAGTGGTGTGCATTACTCGCTATAATGAGTAATGGAAAAATAATGTAGAGTGAGGTATTTGGCTTGTGTTATATGTATAGAGGTTTCAATTAATACAGCTATTTCCGAGTAGAGATCTTAATAATTAGACTATATCGAGTTCAGAGAAGATAATAATTTAAATGTGCCAATTAGTTCACCCAAAACTACATAAATATTGCTAGTTCAAGACTAAAGTTACAAATTCCAACGTAAATTGATTATGATTGATTTCAAGAGTAACTCTTTAGCATTTTAATGTGCAAGCTTTTTTAAGTTTAATATAAGCATTTATTTTTAAATATGAGATTTTTGCATTCACAATGCTATTTTTATACAATACTAAATAATAATTATACTAGAAAAAATACGACTCGCACCAGATCAATACTCAGACGGGAATCGAACCCGCGACCTTTGGATATCCGGTCCAATGCTCTGACCGCTGAGCTACCGAGTCACTAGTGACATCGTCGAATTTCTTCTAGTATATCCCTAGAAGAAATCGAGTTGGTGAAGATTTATAGCCGTGCCAACTACCTCGTTCTGCCACTAGATTACTGCAATGAAACCTTTCGGGTAGCAAAGATGCTGTACTTTAAACTTGACATAAATAGTGAATACCTACGTTGTTAAATGGCTGATGGACTGGACCTCCTTTGTGTAGCTCGGTGGCGCAGGGGTTTAGCGCCTCACCCAGCGATTTCGGAAGTTAAGCAACGTTCGCAAGGGTCGGTCATGGGATGGGTAACCAAAAATTTATTATCTCGAGCTCCTCCGTGCTTCGGAAGGCACGTTAAGCCGTTGGTCCCGGCTGCTTTTGCTGTCGTTAACACCCACCAATCCACTCTGGGCCCACGTGGTGGGTTAGGTTAGGTTAGGTTAGGTTAGGCCCATCCTCGTTTTCCACCCATAAGGAAGGCATGTGCTCCAGCAGCGGGGAAAATGAAATGGCTGATGGTCATCCTTAAAAAAAAACAACTGACTTCTTTTGACATCTTCAACGCATGCTTTTAAATAAAAAAAAATAGAAGTGCCTGTGAAAAACAAAGAAAAGTCAAGATATAAAAAATAAAGGCAAAGTTGTAATTAGCTTTGCTAGAGGAAAATAGCGGAATAAAAATCGGTTCTATGTCCGAAACAAGCTGCCAACTACTTTATTAAGTTGATCCAAGTTTTGAGTGGTTAGTTAACTTCGCAGTTACACTCAGTTAAACATAGTAGGGTCAGTTTGTTTCGGTTTTCAGTTCAACTTTGTTTTAAATACGGCTTTTAGTGAAAACTTAGTGATTCCTGACTGTAGTTATTAATAACGGGTCAGTTGTGTTATAATAAATGGCTTTATTTTAATTACAGTAGCTGTGGCAAACTGTTTATTTTTTATTTTAAAGCTGAGTTCTCACCAAGAGCATTTGTTCACAATCGCGGAAGCTTTCATAATTTTATTAAGAAATATGAAAACTTAGGTAACTAGTAACAAAATGCACGGGCTTATTAAAAAAATGTTAGGTAAGTAGTACATAATTATATATCGAGTAAATTGTGAACACCCTGTTGTAATTTTGATTTAGTTTCTGTGTTCACAAAAAAATACTATTGGTAGGTATAGAAACACTATGTATCATTCGTAGCGTATCCAAACGACGTATCTAGGTTTTTGTAGAAAAAGGTATTAAATATAGTAATATTGATTCTTAAATGAAGATATGTATGTGTTTTGTAACTTCATAAGTATTTTGTAATTCAACGTTTTCTTGTTAAAATCAACTATGAACACAAACCTAACAGAGCTCAAAATTTTGAACACTTCTCTGAACAAGAGCTTTTACAGTGAAATATAAAATTAAAATGTACAAAACTCTATTTTGGATGAACGTGCGGTTTGACTGTTTAAAATATTCACCAGAATTTTAAAAATTCGCTACAAAAAGAGTAAAAGAATGTTCTGGGAGCGACATTTTGTCGAAACGATATTTGCGTTAGCGCTTCCCACCCACAATGCACATTGTGCATGTTTCTACATACTTTGGACTTAGTACTTACATCACAAATGCATTTGATGCCTCTACACTTTAAAATGTTTTCGAATTTTTCAAACTGAACTTTGACAGACTTGCTGAAAAGAAGGATGTTTTCATACTTCGTTTGTGAATTTAATTTTAATTTGTTCAGAGACAAAATATCTTTAAGGTGATTAGTATCCTCAAGTGGCGCCCTCATCTTAATTAAATTTATTGTTCGCTAAGTACATAATGTATAAAAAAAATTGTTTAAAAAAAACAAAAAACCGACTTCAAAAACCTACCTCTAAAAAGCAAGAAATAATATTCGTATAATAAAAATACGTCTATTGAAGTCGGGTGGGGCTGGAGTACAAATTCCTTTTTTTTATTCTAAAAGCCCCACCCGACTTCAATAGACGTATTTTTGTTATACGAATATTATTTCTTGCTTTTTAGAGGTAGGTTTTTTGAAGTCGGTTTTTTGTTATTTTTTAAACAATTTTTTATTTTTTTATTTTTAGTGTAGGTACCTTGTAGGTAAGGTATATTATTATGTAGAAAAATCGGTTTAGCCAAACGTAAGATAATCGCGGAGAAACATACTTAAATACGGGTCAAACTGAGAACCTCCTTTTTTAAGTCGGTTAAAAAACTACACTTAAGATATCCCTCTTCCAACAGAAAAATTAGTATCTTATTCAGTTCATAAACAAAGAAGTAATTCGACCAATCATCGAGGTAATTCACATAAAATCATACTATTTTCGTGCTTTTTTCAAAATTACTTGAAAAGTACTGAACCGATTTCCAAATTTTAAAAAATGGGACCAACTTGGGAGTGTACCTAACGTTTGAATCATTTCAATCGGTCCAGCCGTCTTCGAGTAATCGGTGGACATACACAAAAAAAAAACAAATATACAGACGAACATAGAACCTCCTCCTTTTTTGGAAGTCGGTTAAAAATCAAACGTTGCGATTGAAATTAAGGTTCTATAGTTTACTTGAGGACACTAATCGCCTTAAACTCGATCCTTGAAAAAAAAACAATTTTTAAAAATGGAACTCTCCGATTTCAATGGACGAGCACAAGAATCTTATATTCATATTTTGGACGAGCAGATTGCTGAAATAGGTACTATTAATAGTAATTTTTATTTTTAATATTCATTTTTAATGTACTCTGATAGTTGCGTGGAGCGGCAAATCTGTAATTTTTTATTATGCTGAGTTTTAAGTTTAATTGTTGAAGTTTAGTTCAGTGAGTCTTAATTTTTTATTTCATTAGGTCAAAATAATTAAAATACTGCCAAAACCATAATAATGTGATATTAATAAGGCTTATTATAGCACGGACATACATGTCTTGAATTCATTTTTATAATCTTACTTACTTAATTCAACTACTTATGTAAATAATAAATAATGCACGCGTTTCATAATTTACTATTATTAGTTGTAATTGGTTTAATTGTTACCAATTTTAATGAGTATACTTTGTTCTATTGAAATAGAACAAAGTATATTGAATGTTATTTAAGTATATTATGTTATTTATTATTATTGTTGTTGATCTCATTTAACTTTTTGGGTTCCGTACTTACCTCAAAAGGAAAAAATGTAACCCTTATAGGATCACTTTTTGTCCGTCTGTCTGTCAATCTGTCTGTCAAGACCCTTTATCTCAGAAACGCGTAGAGGTTATCTAATTGAAATTAAAACCATATACTCAGGTCTACAGTCTCTTGAAGCTATGAAAAAATCAAACTTCTAAGTTAACGTGAAAAAACCTGTCAAGCAAGAGCGAGTCGAACTCGCGCACCGAGGGTTTCCGTACCATCATAATAAATACACTGCAAAGCCTGCTGTAGAATAATAAAATTATTATTGCAGTATGAGGTCAGCACCATCTCTTGGCCGATAGTGGAACTATTTTTTTTCTTAGGCCAGCGCTATCTCTTGACCGATAGTAGAACTAAATAACTTTTTCTTAGGTCAGGGCCATCTGTTGACTGGTAGAGGAACTAAATAATTTTTTGTTTGTTTTTTGAATTTCTAAAAAAGTGTGTTATATTGAGACATCGTTTTATTTTTCCTGTAATCTTTACATAAACTACTATGACATAGAATTATTTCAGATTTTTCTCTTTGCAAACTTCGGAGATAAAGGGGGGGAACGGTATTTTTTTTCATTTTTCATCATAAGTCAAAAACTATGCGGCCTAAAAAAAAGAAAAAAAATGTTTTAAATTGTGCAAACGGCGCTCTTTTATATGATACCCCACATGCCCTAGTCACCCTACTTAAAATTTTTAAGACCCCTTTTCAGTCCCTGTTGTAAAAAAACTATTTATTTTTTTATTTCTTTCTTATTTGCAAAATAGTTTGACAAAGGTCATCTTTAACTATTCTTAATTTCAAGTTGATACCATTAGTAGTTCTCGAGATATCAAGCTGTGACAGACAGACGGACAGACAGACAGACAGACGGACAGACAGACAGACAGACGGACTTAGTCCATAAGGGTTCCTTTTTACCATTTTGGTACGGAAACCTAAAAAGATACGGCCGTTTATGCCGCAAAAACGCTTATTTCGACACTCTCAAGGGAATCAAAATTCATTGGGTACTTCCCGTTGACCTTGTTTAATCTGTGTTTCAATTTTGATAAAAATTTTAAATTCAAATTGAATGATATGGCATCTCTTCTGTCAACATTACTAGCACTTACTACCTAGTGATTGTAATTTTACTGCTCGGGTGTGATTTTCCGAAAAGGCCTCCTCGCTATCGACAGATCGCACGCCCAGTCGTGCGTATCGTACATCGCTGCGTCAAGTCGCATTGCACTCATGCTCTCGAGAGTCTGCTGAGTGCGTTAATGATGTGGCGCTGTCGATGTAAGTTTCTTTATCGATATTATGGTTAAACATCAGCAATGGACTCGAAACTATAGGGCAACTAGATGGCGCTGATTTATCATAGCGTGGTTTCCCAGGATTTAAGCTTTTACACCATATATTTTAGCTTGTCCGACAACTAATTTTTCACTCTATGAACTATAGTTTATCAGAGCAAAATTATGTCATTAAATGCAATATGTTTGTAGTATATGCCTGTTACAGTATTGTTTAATGATTATTCATTTTTTGGTTCAGTTTTTGGTTGTTTGGTTGGATAGTACTATTAAATGGTGGGTGGTGAGTTATGGCCCATCCTCCTTACCACATAAGGAAGGCCTGTGCCCCAGCAGTGGGGGCATCAAATGGTCGATGGACGACTATTAAATACTCGTATCATGGATCGATATACCAAGCGCATCACTAGCGTGCATTTGCTTACTGGAATTCAATTTGCTCGGACAGCGTTGATGGCGTAATAAATGAAATGTGAAGAGTCGATGAATGAAAACCGGTGACACTTTACGTCAGAACCAATTCATCGCACGTCGAATGAATTGATAAAAAAATAGACATTTATGCGTCGACTCTTTAACAAATTTTTCAATGTGCGAATTCATTTGGGTGTTTTTAGATTTTTTTTAGTTTTTTTTTTTAAATAAAAGCAACAATGAATAATCTTTATTGCCTTATAATTATAACCGTACTAACTGAGGTCAGAGAAAATAATGAAACCGTTCTAAAAGTTTTGGGCGATGTCATCAAATTAATTTGTGGCTATCAAATATGGTGATTAGTGATTATTTCCTCTGTGATTGTGATGGTATAAATACAAGTGCATGTTATGTATACTTCTTAAAAATAAATTATTATCGATAAATTATTTGCTCAGCTTTAAAATCTTTTTTTTGCTAATGAAGTTAGTGTCTTGAAGCGTGGAACTTAAGTACTGCATAATGACGATCAAAATTACAACTACTACATATTAATAGACAAATTGGAATTATTTACGTTTGTTACAGTAACTTTACCTAATACAAAATGATAACGCTACCTATTTGTCACGTCAAACTTGTCAAAGGACATCATGCTGGCTGGCAACCTCTTTTTTTGGCTATCTTGTGCTTAACCGGTACTTTAACAAGCTTGTTATTGTTAAAGTTAGATGGTGCAACTGAGCAGACTATAGTAATAGTTAATAAGGCGAGCGTATCAAACCAAGGATAATCCAGGGCCTAGCTTAATTTTGTGAGAAAAACCCAGTTATGATCATAATTATTTTGAATAAAAGACATAGCATTGGCAAGTATATTCTCTGTTGTTATTTTATTACCCACGTTATACAATATGGCCCCTAATGAAGACCCCTAACAAAGACCGTTCATAAAACCTTAAACTTCCGCTAACTAAAAGGAAAATCTCATACAGACAGGCATTATTATAGCCTTAGCTAAAGAAATTACTTTAAGGTGGTTGTATGACCGAAAGTGGCGCCCTCAGAGGTTTTTATTTAATAAGTTATTAATATAAAAATATTTAAATAATGTTTATCGTGAAGATTTTAGGGCCCATGGTCTAGTATTTTTAGAAGGTATCACTACATGTCCTCATAGTTATTCGTAGAAGTAGATAGCGAATGTGTCAAAACGGCCACTTTTAGCAGTTTTGCTATCTACTTCTAGCAGTGACTACGAGGGAATGTAACGATACCGTCTAAAAATACTAGACTGCGGGCCCTAAAATCTCCACGATAAACATTTTTGAAATTGTTTATTAGAATTATAATATTAAATATAATTCACCGCGGCGCCACTTTCGCTCAGGGTAACACCTCAAGATATTTAATTTACCTACGGCGTAGAATATTTCATTCTAACGAAACATATAGTAGATTTAGCTGAGCCTGTGACTTTATGGAGTGACTTGGCAGGCGACTCTAGTCAATTAACGCTTTTTATCGATCGCTTGTAAAATCTAATCGCAAACCTAATTTCAATGTGGTGGCGATTAGATTTTACAAGCGATTGTCGATAAAAAGAGCTAATTGACTAAAATCGCCTGCCAAATAGATACGAAAATATGACGTCTATAACACTTTTCGCTCTTTGGACTACCAATTGTATTGGATACTCGACAGAAAATCTATTTCTACTCCAGCAGTGCAGCATCCAAAATAATAACTGTACATTTGTAGTTTTCCGTTTGTCCGGTTTCTATTGAAGTGTCCGGCTCGTGAAATACCTAGAAAATGTATAAAAATCTATATCAATACTTATAATATTTGTCTTTCCAAAGCTTCTATAGGTTTTATTAAAATTCTAATGGTTATTTTTTATTTTATTTTATTTTCATTGGGGAGCTTACAGCATTATTTACAAACTTAAAGAAATAAATATAAGTAATTAAGGGCTAATTACAAGCTTCCACAGATAGAACCTACACATTAAATTTTGTATGTTTTAAATAATTTGCAGTTTTCGTAACAGATTTACATAGGTAGTTAGTACTTACTCAATGATAAAAGAAAAAGAAAACTACAGCAAATTTAATTAAAAAAACATTTTTAATGAAAATTATACCCGTATTCACAAACAATACCTCACCTGCTATATGAACTGTGCGTTCCTTTTTATTAACGCATAGTGTTGCTTCTGACTCAAGTGTTATTCATGATAGGTTTTGGTACCCTGTGCATCCGCGCGCACTATGAGACCTCGTCTGGTTTTTGTGAATACGGGTGTTAGTATGTTAAATAAGCAACTAAGCAATGAGTTTAATCATATTGTTTACTCTCACTGCAGTTTATTAAAAAGGAAATAAATAGACGGTCGCATGAAAATTCGTAAAAGAAAAATATAACATAAAAGGGAACAAGGACATAGAAAACAGTGCTCATCCATTTGCCGGTCCGAAGCGCTAGGACTCAGTTCTTGCGGTGATTGATGGCCAATCTATACACCTTCAGCGAAAAACTAGAGCTTTAAAGTTAAACGATGGATTTTGCTGTACTGTACCAATACATTTATGTATATATATTTAATGGCTTCATCTAAGCTTTTGCGGAGTATTATACTTATATAGGAGCTCGGTGGCGTGTGGTTTAGCGCCTGGCCCAGCGATTGCGGAAGTTAAGCAACGTTCGCAAGGGTCGGTCATGGGATGGGTGACCAAAAATGTATTATCTCGAGCTCCTCTGTGCTTCGGAAGGCACGTTAAGCCGTTGGTCCCGGCTGCATTTGCAGGCGGTAACACCCACCAATCCGCATTGGGCCCGCGTGGTGGGTTATGGCCCATCCTCCTTACCACCCATAAGGAAGGACTGTGCCCCAGCAGTGATGACATCGAAAATGGCTGATGGACTAAGTAGTGACCGACCGAAGATTCGGCTTCGGTTTCGGCCAAAAAAACTGGTTTCGGCAACAGTTTCGGTTCCGAAACTCGGTTTTCGTTAATTGTCGTACGTCAATCGGTTAACTTCGGAGTTCACCAGTCGACGCGAATCGGCGCGATCGTGTTGAATTGAGGTTACGTGGTTTAATAATCAGTTACTTGATTGATTTTAATTTGTGAAAAATCATCTACCCTACCACCAACCATGTATGTGTAAAAAACAACGTCAATTTAATGTGCGAAAACCAGTTTCTGTTTCGACCGAAACTGAACCGAGGGCCGATAGTTCGGTTTCGGTTTCGGCCGGAATTCCAGTTTCGGTCGGACACTAGCACTAAGTGGCTCACATTGAAATCTCGTCCAAATTGTGTGAAACCTACTAGGTTTCTAGGACCTTTGAAGTGTTCAGCAATAAAATGTGAATTTACTAATGCAAACCGATTTGCGGAGTATTATACTTATATAGCAGTGATGAAGGGTCCATACAAGCCAATTCTCATCGGCTTACTTTTAAGAAATCCCACTCTACCGATCCGCTATGCAGTACATAACATTTTTGTAAAACAGCTTACCTTCGCCATAATTTCACCCCTCGCCAATGCTTGCGTGGTAGGTTTCAGAAGGTAATGGGGAACATGCATACTTATGCAGTATACAGTTGATCGCTGCGGACACGTATAAAAAAATATGATGGAACAGAAAAAATAGTAGTTTATGATACTGATGCATAATACCTAGTTATGTGCAGTTTCATACACTACTTTATCTACACTCATACATTTGGGATTGAACCTACTAAATAAAAGATCAACGTTAGAAAAGAGAGAGACTTTAGTTGTATTAGCTATGTACCTACCTTGTAATAATTTTGCAGAGTCAATTTGTTTTCACATTTTAAGGCAAGAATAAAAAACACCTACGAAATTCAGTATAACAAAATGTAAAAATCGAAATCAAAATTCAAATCTTTTTTTTGTAATGCTCTAAAAATGGCGCGCATTTCATTAGAAAGAAAAAATGAGATGAGTGCATTCTTGCAAACTAATCGCAATAAGTCATCGATCACCATAGAGTGCATTTTAATCATGGAAAGTATGTGGGAAAATATCGTTGTTTTTTTAATATCACGGCACTACCTTCTTCTTGGATTTGCCCTGTATCGTAATGAGAAAAAAAGTTATTTTATGATGCAGCTGACTGCATCGTATTGAGTTTTTTTTTAATTTTACCTAATCACGAAAATAAAGTACGTATTTATATTACCTTTTTTTTAATTCATATTTGTAACATTACGTTGTGAGTGTAGATAAAATGTATTATTTTAGTTTTATCACACAGGGGAAAATAGCGATTTTTTTTAAATTTTCGGATATAATGCACTTAACAGTCGGATAGAATATCAAAAAAGAAATAATATTTTGTATTACATATATGTACATAAACGCAATATTTAGGGAGATATTTGAAAATTCCTGGCGAACTCCATACAGACGTGGCATAAGTGACGTCACAAATGTTGACCGTTTTGTATAGAGCATTTTCGGCGGGTGCTGCTGCGCGCTAACTTCAAGTGAATATATCACGAGAAAAAACGCAAGAGAAAAGTTTTAATATTACAGTTGATCTTCTCACGCATTATACTTTTGATTTTAATACAAAAAAATAATATGCACGTTGTTCCCTATTACTGATGGTGAATTCATTTTGTAAGGCATCACTGAAGCATTACGTATTCCACTAGACTAGATGATGCTTCACTTAATTTCATACCATGAAATTATCAGTTCCGTTCTTTTCCTCGTAGTTCCTAAAAACTACATTCTGCTGCCTGAACAAATTCATTTCGGGTTTTATTGATGAGGCCAGACTTTCCTTTCATATGCATTTTGAACGTGTTTTGATACATAGAGCAAAATAAATATTTTACGAGACCTTAAAAAGTATTGCAGTACTAGTGCTTTCTATGAGTTTAGGCATGAGGTCGTAAAACTGTACTTTTGTTTGATCAAACACGTTTCCAAGGACTTTGGTATTGTTTTGCTGCATTTACGTTTTCTTATGAATCCTTCTTCCCGTCTTTGTAAAATTACAATTTATAACTATATTTTCCATACTATAGCTTCGAAACTTTTTTATTTATTTTGAAAGTTTTTAACTATTTCTTCATAACTACTTTTTAACAAGAATGCATTCTAAAGTACGGATCGTGGTAAAACGCTTTGATTAATGAAACACCTAGAAATGGGAATTCTTAAAAAAACATTATACTTACAAGATTTTTTCTCCATAAAAAGCTGGTTTTAATTTTAAAAATTAAAATACAAATACTGTGGAGCTTTATCATACTGCTGTATTTTGTTATTTTGGAAACATTTATTAACGTTTATTGCTATTAAACTTGGTGTCCTAAAATATCATTATGAGAAGTGTCTTTCTGTTGGGGGACACAATATTGTTCAGGTTATGGCAGAATACCAGAGGCTGTGGGTTTCCCTCCCGCGGTCACTGAGTCATTAACCTTTTTGTCAAATTGTTAAAGGATTTAATCATTGCATGTATATTATTGTTTTGAGACAAATAAATGATTTTATTATTATTATTATTATATGCCTTTTTTAAGTCGGTTAATAAATTGTTCCAATCTCAGAAAATGCTGGCAATGTTTCCTCTCTAAAAAGAACGCATCTGCGGCAAATAGTATTTTATCTTTTGACTTGTACAAATAGTTTAATTTCCACGACCGTCTATGCTCTATCCTCATTTACATACGAGCTCATCACATGATGGCCTTCATTCGGAAAAGGTTTGGCTCTATTGACAGAGGGCAGCAACGTAATAGCTTTTTTGTTCAATCAATCTAATCTAGGATCATACCACTATCTCTTAAGGCATTATTTGCAGTTTTTAATCTCCATGGCCTTATTAATGAAAAAAGAGTAAGTTTAAACCCGGTTTAACCAAAAATGTTGCTTAGCAATATTACTACTTACGTTTGATGTCTCAAAGCCTCATATTCCTAAGCAAACTTTTTGGTGTAAACTTACAGGGGATAAGATGTACAGTACTATACATACATAGTGGAGTGTAATGTGCATGTTCATGTCATGAACCCTGATCACATTACACTCCACTATGGGCATTTGGGCTAAAACTTAAGCTCATTCTTTTGACCGGTTGCTGCTTTCCATAATTTGAAAATCTTAATTTCCCAACATCGCTATAATTATTATCATCATAACCAGATAACAGTCCATTATAATCCTCTTTAGTACGTAAGTATCCCCCATGACCTCTCATTTGGTGGAAACACATCGTTTGCTCGTACGATCGAAGCCAATTAAGAGGACGCTTAAGTGATCCATCAGTCATCTTATACGACACCGCGTTTGAAGGGTTGAGGCTATTCTACTCTGCCGGACGCTCAAGGTCCAAGTAAGAAGAGCACACTTGAAATATAACCGCTGATAGTGACACTGCAACTCATAATAATGCTTTAATGGCAATGCAGCCTTGACAGTGCTGTGTGCAGCTTGTTTATTGCTGACGGAATACCCACTGCATCTCACAGTGGACATTACGGATTTAACGGTTATCATATAAATCCTTCATCGGACGCTATGGATATGGCCTTTCAATTCTACGTACAGATGGTGTTTGGTATAAGTAAGCATAAATTTTTTAAGTGTCTCTTGTACTATAGGTGGTGTGGAATACTTATTAAGTAGTACACCTAGTACAGTCAGCAACAAAAGTGGTCACTTTAGTACTTTGTAGTTGCAACTTTTTTGCCAGCTGTCTCACAGTATAAGGAACAAGTTACGATGACAAAGTACTGAAGCGTTAAGCAACTTTTGTTCTGACCGTACTACTTTTTTCTAGTTTTGAGGTATATTTTTCTAGATTGTTATTAAGTAGTCTATGATTCCTTGAGGTCCTAGTTGTACTTATCACGTTACTAACTTCCGCCCGCGACTTCGTCCGCGTGGACATTCGGAAAATTCCTAGGGAAGCTTATAAGTATCGGGATAAAGGTTCAGTTCAGCTGTTTTAGCTTTTAGCGTCATTATTCATCATTCATCTTATTCAAATTGAAAAAAAAATCCTATTTTAATGGGTTTACTATCCAAAATTTAAGTTACAAATAAAGTAGGTACCTATCATAAGTTTTTCCTTGAAATCTGTTGTATATTATATTTCATTTATCAAGTTACCTCTGATTTTTTCCGGGGCGATCAAAAGGTAATCATGCAGTATAGATATGGAAAATATTTCTCCCTTCTTAAATAGCAAATATGAACCGTAAAAACAAAATAAAGTAACACCTCTCAACCCCCATGAGGAATGGGAATATAACTCGATTTCCGGAAGACTGTTTTTGCAATAATATTGTTTGTCAATTTTTGATTAGAAAGCAATTTTTATAAAATTCACATTCGTAGGTACATTCTGCATTATTTATTTTTTATTATTATTCAGTTATTATAAACAAAGAGGATACAATATGGGGTTACAAAATAGTCCCACAAAACCAACTAGTCGGTTTGACTGTGAGATAATCACAAGTGGTTATCACTTTTGATGATATATTTGGGGGTATTGGTTGTCTCTATAAAAATGACGCTGACTGCACAATTTGCTCGTTTCCTGGTGGTCATAATAGTTTGTCATACCAGTATGACCACGAGGATATACATGTCCTCCTAGTCATACTATTATTCCCTCATACTTTTTGTATGAAGGATTTTTCTTTTTTCGTTCTTCGTATAAGACTAAATAAGTCACTAAAGTATCAGGAGCTCATAAATATGGCGAAGGTTAAATTCTAAGTTTCATTATTTTTCTTATTTTTAGTTTTCATTTTTACTATTCGTCATTCGACCGAATACTAAATACCAATAATGAAAAAACGCGTACTTAATAGTTCTCACATATTTTTTTTTTAAAGATAATTGAAAATTTATGTTTCTACTATGATGGGCAATTTGCTGGGCATTGTAATGCAGCTGAAACATATTTTTTAAATTGAGTCGGTCGTTACCTTGCGGAAGTCTTATGATAGATGCAAAATAATAAATTTCCGTTACAACAGATGGCAAATATGCATGCCATTTTTACAGCGCTCGTACCTACGCAAATAAATGCACATGAAAATACCTGCAAACACACATAGAGCAACAAACCTTAGTATAAGGGTACCAAGTTTCATTCTACGTGTGTTTCATCCCTACACTGAGGATCAGCAGACTCTTGCTTCAGAACCTGTTCTAATACTTTTGTGACCAAAACTGCATAAAAGTAAGTTTTCTTTAGTACCTAACCTAAAATCTTAGCATAATAACACCTAGAAACCAAGTCCTTGTATGTAAAGTGAAGCATAAAAACTAGTCGCTATGTTTTCAGATTTATATTCTTCATACGTTACCTAATCGTAACTAAAATCCAATTAAATAGTAACTAATCCCCTAAAGGTAGGGAAATTGAAACTTTTCGTTCTTATACGATTAGGTAAAATATGAAGGATAAAAATCTAAAAACTTAGTTGTTGTTATTCTCAGCCTAAAGTAAATAAAAATTAATAATATATTCTGAAATCTCTGTGTACCTATCCTTCTCGAGTGCTGTTCATATTCTGAGTGACATTCGTCTCGTCGCGTCATTCGTATTATTTCCATGTCAATTCCCGCATCCGACTCAAGGCTTCGCAAACCTGTCAACACCTATTAAGGATTTATTTACCTGACTTTCTGTTCCAGTGGATTATTGTTGTGACGTTTATAAAAAACGAAGTTTGTGGCTGCTACTATACAGGGTTATTTGTAAAACACCAAAAACCTCGCAGGAGTAGATTAGTAACATTGTATACAATAACATTTTGTTCTATGACTTTTCCAAAAACAGACAAAAAATATCGAGCAGCTGTTCGGACATTTGTATGGAGAGTAGAATATTTTTTTGTATGTTTTCGGAAAAGTCGTAGAATAAATGTTGTTGTCTATGATGTTAGTTATCTACTCCTGCGAGGTTGTTAGTGTTTTACAAATAACCCCTGTATAAACTGAACACAAAGGAAACTATAAATTAATAATAGGGGATATCCAAAGGTCGCGGGTTCGATTCCCGTCTGAGTATTGATCTGGTGCGAGTCTTATTTTTTACAATACAATTTAATCGAAAAGTATGATTTTTTTATGAAGTTTCATTTTAATACTATTTTTAACCACCGCAAATGCTTCTGTAACAAAAGTACAATTTTGTGGTATTCTTCCTGAGAATAATAGTAGATTGTTATACGAGGGTCAAAAGGAATTGATGACTTTTACCCGTGTTAAACACTCTACTTTTCATTTCGAATTTCAGGAAAGTAAAAAAGTCTTAGTTATTCCAAAATGTTTATTAATAAAAACATGTACCTACTTAGTAACTATATGGAAGACCTTATAATTATTACCTATACCAACTTACCTTTAAAGACTCTCCTGAAGTAGTTGTATCCTGTAGGCGAATTACAGCGTAGTTTTATTGTTTCTTTTATTTTATTTGAACTTTTTGTTTTAGTTTTAAACTCATTTTTAGTAAATACAAAATAAACACAAAACTTTAATACGGCACACACAGCTCAAAGTCACAGAGTTAGGTAAGTCTCCCTCCAATATTTTATAGTTTTTCTTATTTTAAATTTGGAACACGCCGCGTCGCCGGACGCTCCGAACAATGTTTTTAATTTTGCACTGGCTTTATACCATGTTTTGTTATTGTTCGTGAATGCGCCCTACAAGGCTGCAACTTTTTTTAAACCATTTTGTTTTTAACTATTGTAAACTTTTTCATTGCCAAATTCAGTTCTATTTTTAAATTACTTTTCCACCCTAGGGTGGAACGAAGAGCTTTGGACCCGCTGCTCAGTTCAAATATACATCACTTTCCGAATATGAGAAATGAAAAAGTATTTTTGGGTGAGAACCGTTTTCAGTTTTGTGACTAAAAAAATATGTTCATTATTGGTCATCCCTTATTGGCTATGTAATGTATAGGTATGTACTTATATAACAACAATTACAAGTTTCTATCGCAGAAATATTGAAGGTTAATTTATAGACTTGTTAGATTATATACCTTCCCTTGTATTTACAAGCCGAACTAATTTATAAGGGTCCTAAGACAATTTAGTTAACGCTAGGGGTACTTTAATTACATCGGCTCAATTTGTGGCCTTAAAAATTTTAATTGTACAATAGTGAATAAATTGTAGGTTTTAGAAAAATAATTATTTTTCAAGGCTACAAGGTTACAACTCGATGAAGAATTTACAAAATATCCAGTACCTATATTTTTTAAAGCACAAAGCTTGGAACACTCTCAAGAATTGTTAAGTTTTAAAAGTTGTCATATATATATATTTATTTGTCTAACAATGTTTTAAATTAACTTAATAGGTATGGGTTTTCAATGATTACCTACGTCATTAAGCAACTCAGCAAGTTAATCAACGTGATGTAAATTATGTCTTATTAAGTTACTATGTTACATCAAGTTCAAGACAGCAAATCAAGTCGTGAAAGTCATTAATCATGAAACTTCACACACACATACAAACTAAGAGTGACGTTGCTACCCTTCAAGATTTCAGCCGGTCAAACAGACAGCGAACCGAAAGCGAAACGAGCACGTGCCGCAAGCGAATCGGGGGACGTCACACTGAACCGAAAATAGCAAACCGAACTGACGCCGCCGGTTCGGTTCGCCATTATACAACATCAAAATAATTGAAAATGACTCAAGTAGGTAACTAACTATTATAAAACTTGTAACAAATACAGTTAGGACCATTTTGCTATCGAAAATAAAATAAAATACAAATGTCCGAACAGCTGATCTAGTTTTGTATGAATGCAATTTTTTTGTCTTTTTCGGAAGTCGTAGAACAAACGCTGTTGTTTTTATGATGTTAGTAAAGAACGAACATCGCCCGTTTTTAAGGTTCCGTAGCCAAAATGCCAAAAAACGGAACCCTTATAGATTCGTCATGTCTGTCTGTCTGTCTGTCCGTCCGTATGTCACAGCCATTTTATTCCGAAAGTATTAGGATTACACAGTTGAAACTTAGTAGGTAGACGTATTCTGTTAACCGCTTAACGATTTTAACACAAAAATAAAAATAAATAAATATTAATGGAACTGAAACTGTAAAAAAAATTTTTTTCTTCATACCAATACATGCGGGGTCTCTATAGATAGGTCTTTAAAAATGACATTGAGTTTCCTAGTCAATATTTTCTCAAAGTTTACCGTTTGAAAGATAAACACTGCCAAAGTGGTAAAATGTGTGTCCCCCCTCTAACTTTTGAAATAAGAGAGTGAAAAATAAAAAAAAAATTAGGCTATAGATCTTAATAAAAACTTTCAAAGAAAATTTGTTTGAACGAGATATAGTAATTTGTTTTTGAGATATATCATATTTTCCGAAACCGCTAATATAACTTTGTCATTCATACCAACACTGTGAAATACAAAGTTATTTTTACAGACGAAAAATTATAGTGGTATTAAATATGGTATGGTATAAGGTAACTACGGAACCCTACGGCGCGTGGCCCAACATGCTCTTGGCCGGTTTTTTTTGTAATAGACCCTCTAAGCGCCAATGAAAATAGAATCGTAAAGTTCCATACATATCAGAGCCGTAAATGTTGAGTCCTAAATGTATTGAAAGAAAAGAAAATGAAATGTGCCATATTTTCCATTACAGCTGCGAGGCATAATTTTCCAAGTGCTTTCCACACGAATGCACTGGATATGTAGTATCTATTGCTTCAAAGGCCAAGCTTCACGCATGAGAGCACTCAACTCTGCATATTAATGTGACACGAGGACTCTTGAACATGTTCGATACGCGAAGTAAAAGTCATATAATTCAGCAAACATCTACTATGTCTCTTGAGCCAAAGTAAGTAAGTTCAAACCTGGTATTGTAACTATGCTTCATAAATCCACTCTCTTTAGGGCAGGCAATACAAGGGGTAACCCTTGGGCAAGTTGTGTGCCAAATTTTACTATATTAATACAGTCGCGGGCCATAGTAGAAAATAAAAATCTATAAGGGTTCCGTTTTTTGCCATTTTGGCTACGGAACCCTAAAAACTTATTTTATTTATCTATTTATTAAGTTTCTAATGAAGTTAATTTACATTTAAAGGTTAACGCGCTATTAATTTTTAAACTTTAGAAACAAGTTTTATCAATGTCTGAACGAATTCCACTTGTACAAGTGCGTAACGAGTTTTCCAGATTTTCATCTGTCAGAGAACTCACAGAGTAAAAAAAAATCGCGTTAATTTTCAACGATAAAACCAAAGCTAAATCGTTACCGTTTCAGTTTCTTTTACAGGAAAATACTCGCTTTAGTTTTGTTAAAATTATTGAATACTCTGCCTAAGGAGTCTAGGATTACAATCTGGGACAATTTAAGTGAAAATTATGAAACTAAACCATAGATTTTAAGGTAAATATAACCTAAATGACAACGTAACGTTTTTGGTTTAATCGTTCAGAATTACCGCGATTGGGCTCCAGGTCAAAGCCGATGCGGGCCGGACGTTGTCCATGTCTGGTTTAGGGGATCATGCTGCGGTTATAGAGAAATTTATGTACGAACGTCTAGCGGCCAAGATTTGGCTCGGAATCGGCACGTAGTTTTGAGTCATCCTAATATACTCTAGAGGTAGATAAAAGCAATATTTTAATATTACCTAAGTGTAATAACAGCTAGAAGCCGAGTCCTTGTATGTAAAGTGAGGTAAATAAAACTAAGCCAAAATAGCTCAGTTTTTAGATTGACTTTCTTCATACGTTACCTAATCGTAACTAAAATCCAATCCAATAAAATAGTAGGTAACTAATTCCCTAAAGTTTTTCGTTCGAACTTTTTCGTTCTTATAGACAGGTACTATTAGGTAACGTATGAAGGATATAAATTTGTAAACTGAGCCATTTTGTTTTTTCTTTGTGCTCAGTTTTTTTTACCTCACTTTTGACAGTGCGCTTTGTAGGGTACTATCGTTCTAGGTTGTTATTGTTCCAAGAATATTACAAAATAAGCATCGCTGCATTTGCATCGTGCATTAGGAGTTTATGTTTACTTTCAAGAAATTCAGCTTAGATGTTAATTACCTTTTGCTATGTTAATACAGAGCTGCAGGAGGTATTAATATTAATTAACTCCGCGACTGTAAACTGAAGAGACAATGAATAATTTATTAATAAATGTGACGAAGGCACGTTTAGACATTGTTAAGAAGTGTCAAACAATAACAAAACCTGGGATTCATTTTAAAATATTGCATTTGAATTATAACTTTTATTAATTAAAAACAAAATAGTTACCTGACTAATTCACTAAGGTAATGGAATAAAATAAAATCTGTTTTACAATAATAAAATGATGCATCTAAATTATTTAATTTAAATATTTTAGGCACAGAGGTGTCCTGCCTGTAAAATATAATAATATTTACAATAGGTTATTGTAAATATTATTGAAAAATTAAGATTGTTTTAATTTAAACGCAATGTTTTGTTTTTATTCATTGATCTGTTAGCGGAATATTGCAATTATTCAAATGCAGTATTACTTATGTCAATTATTTTCTCATATTTCCATATCTTAAACTGTGACTGATAAGCAATAGAACAAAACCCAACTAAAAACAGTGTCAGCACTTTATCATAATTAAGATAGTATTTACTTACGTTAACAATTTTTGTTACAGATGCTATAACAATGGATGACCAGTAAGCTGCATCAAGAATGCCTCCAGAGGTGACCTAGCGCCGCTCCAATGAATGTACCCTCTGGCTATGTCGAATTCCACCTACAGCCTACAAGACTTAAATTGTCGATTACTCCCAGGCACTGGATGCGGAAATACCACCTACTTGGGCTTAGACTGCCACGGCGACTTCGCAGACACCTCCACAGATTACACTTGCGACTTGAACCTCGACATCCAGAATGAGACGGTCTACAGCTGCCATTCATGCTTCAATGATTCTCTGGACTTTGCTAACGGTACTTTATGCCACGCTGGACTTCAGCTGAATTTAGTCACCGCCATTTTTGAGAGTGCATTAAAAACTCTGTGGCTGAGACTCCCCAGTTCCGACTTTTGTGAATGGGACTCGCTCTTCTGCTTCAGTAATGGTTACAATCGGACGTTGTATGTGAAGGACGGGTCAGTGACCAGCATTGAAGCTTACCAGTGTAGTTGGAACTTCAGGAACAGTTCTGGTGATGTGATCGGACCAAAGAATTACGATTGGAGTTTCTTGTTTGTGATATTGTTTATAATAGCGGGTGGTGTTGGGAATATTTTGGTGTGTTTGGCTGTGTGCTTGGACAAGCGACTGCAGAATGTGACGAATTATTTCCTGTTGTCGCTCGCGATCGCTGACTTACTTGTCAGTTTGTTTGTGATGCCGATGGGCGCGATCCCCGGATTTCTAGGTAAGGAAGTTTATCATTTCTATTCTTGCATGCTAAACAAAACGTTTTATTGTATGAATAACTAAATCAACTTGCAGAAATAACACTTCCTTTGCTAGTTCCTTTTCTGACTAATAGCCAATTTACATAGGATCAATAATTTATCAAGATGTCCGTGATTTAGTAGGCAGATCCGAAATCACCTACTTATATACTAATTATAAACCTATTTTACGAAAGTGACATTTTCTCAGCAGATATTTTGCGAGTTTTGCGACATGTATTGGTTGCGTCGTTTGGCGACGCATAACCATTAACCAGCTATCGCTAAGAAACTGTTGCACATGTGTAGGCTGCCTTAAAACACGAAAAAAAGGAGTAATATCATCATTTTAGTTACTAGGGAGCTGTTTAACATTCACGCAGACATATTATTAGGTTTCCCTGACATTAATGATAACAAAAAGGTATCACAAGCCGGCCATATTTTTTGTGCTGACATTTTAACATCGCCTCTTACACCGGTGTGTGAAAGAGGTGAGGTCGTATATTACATTTATTGTTTGTTATTGTAACTTTTGCTTTAGGACCACGATTTGTGCTGTACAAGCGATATTGAAGGATGTGAGTTATGTTATGGGATTCTCACTTATTTGGAGGAAGTTTTTGGAGAGTGAAAGTAATATTTGTTAGGTTCATTTAATATTGTAATATGCATGTTACTTCTTTTCTATGTTTTCTATGTAATATTTTTATCTGTAACTTTCATCACACAACACGACAGTTTCTTATTACAAACGTGCATCACACAATCGATATTTCTCACAAACTTGAAAAATATCGTCGCACACGTCATTTGACATTTGAAAATTATTATTGCGATTTTTCATTCTTCACTTTTCGAAAAAAAAATCGTACAATGTTCACCGCAGAAAATAATACCTATTTGCTCATTCGAAAATGAATAGTGAAAAATCGCGGTTTATTTATTATTTATTATATTTATATACCAGCAATTCATAATTGCATTCTTTCTTATGTCCATCAGCCGTTTTTGATGTCCCCACTGCTGGGGCACAGGCCTTCCTTATGCGTGGTAAGGAGGACGGGCCATAACCCACCACGCGGGCCCAATGCGGATTGGTGGGTGTTAACGACTGCAAATGCAGCCGGGACCAACGGCTTAACGTGCCTTCCGAAGCACGGAGGAGCTCGAGATAATAGATTTTTGGTCACCCATCCCATGACCGACCCTTGCGAACGTTGCTTAACTTCGCAATCGCTGGGCCAGGCGCTAAACCACTGCGCCACCGAGCTGATTCTTTCTTATAGTTACAAAAAATAAATGTTTCGTTCTGTAGGTTACTGGCCGCTGGGCTGGGTGTGGTGCAACGTGTACGTGACATGCGACGTGCTAGCCTGCTCCGCCAGCATCATGCACATGTGTTTTATCAGCATTGGCAGGTTTGTGTCCTGTATTAACATCATCATTTAATATGTTACCTCATCATCATCATATCAGCCGCACGACACCCACTGATGGGTATAGGCCTCCCCCAAGGATCTCCACGACGATCGGTCTTGCGCTGCTCCAGCGGCGCACCGCGACCTTTACCAGATCGTCGTCGGTCCAGCCACGAAACTGGGGGCCTATTACGAAAATAACATACGCAATTGCGTAACGCAGTCACTTGGTCACGATAGTCGTCCGCAGTTCGTCGGTTGTGGCTATTAAACACATTTTTAATTTGGCTATCGTAGCCCAAAGACTATTGAACAAATGATGTCCGATACGCTAGAGAAAAACTGTCAAACTTACGCAATCACTTTGCGATATCGCATACGCAAGTGCTTTGTAATAGGAAACAATCCTAACGAAGCACGGACGCAGCTGCGTGTATCGCGTGAAACTTTTCGTAATAGACCCCCTGTCTGTTACCCAATTTTTTAACTAAAGTTTATTTTAATCTTCAAAAGAAAATCATCAAAACGACCTCTTCTTGCTCAACAATCTTGCAATAACAAAGTTAAGATCCATACCTTACCATTATATTATACTATAGGTACATTAAATATAGAAAATCATAACTATACAATAACATTTTCTTTGTTGTCCTAGACAATATTATTCTATGTAAAGAGGAGGGAAGAAATCTATCTATCTATCTAATAAGCGTTACTATTCTGTGTAACAATTCAGAGATGGGCACCTGCATTCCAATTTATTGTAATTTTGAGAAAATAACAATTCCGTTCGGTTTTCCTTTTATTTCTCAGATTTAGTATACTTACAGTCAAATAAAACCAAAATATCGTATCTAATAATAGTTATTTTAGTCTAAACGATATTAGAAACATGAAGCCATGTGAAATTGGAAAACATGATTGAGTTGTGCAGGGTGTTTGGTAATACCCCTATAAAGCCGAAAATGGTAGGTAGGGCACCACATTATACAACCCCGGATTTTTTTATAAAGACTGAAACCACCACTTGGATGAAAAAAAAAACTACATAGTGATTACCCTAGACTGAAATTGTATTTTGAGTTTGCCCATTAAAATGAGATTTGATTATCAAAAAGGATAGTCTATGTGCGTGTAAGGTTGTCACTTTTCAGTTTCCCAAGAAACTTGTTTTTGTTTGTTAACGCTGTAAACAAACTCGTGTTTTTCGTTATCCAGTTAAATGTTTTGATCGCCGAGCTACAAGGATACCCGTTGATATTTTTAATATTTATTATACTCACTGGTACTTGAACTTACAGCATCGCATTTCTCAATTATTTGTTTAGAACGAGGAAATAGTGTTTCTATGTAATTGACGCTCAAACAATTTGCACATTAGGTTGAAGCCGTAAGTTACTATTGAAATGCATAATTTTGCCATAAAATAAACTCAACACAGAGTGATTTTTTTTTTTTTTTTTTTTTATTTCTTTATTTAATTTAGGGACTTTTACACAGAGTACGTCAGTCCCATTATACCCTAAGTGCCTACTTTACAACACATCAAGCACGTGATTGCACCATGTCACATACAAGCCTGGCTGCATCCGATGCGGGATCCGCCAAAATACTTTGGAAGGCTCCCACATCAGATGCTTTCAGGTCTAAATGAAGAGTTAGTTGCCGTCTCTCCCTTTGGTTCTTGACACATTCCGTCAACAAGTGTTGCACATCATCCACTTTACCACACGTGTCACAGTTTGGTGATTCGGTTTTCCTCATTAAATGTGCAAACCTGTTACACGGAAAGTGTCGGGACTAGGGTTGCCATCCGTACTCTAAAATAGAGTAATTGTCCTCTATTTTGGGTAGGTGTACTCTATAATCTACGACAGCAATAGAGTACGCTCGAACACCCTTCTTGACTGTTATTGGTAAGTTACTTGTTGTGAGTATATACTGTTGTGAGTACTTATGAGACTAAATAAACTGGTTTTTAAAGATAACTAAGTATAGTATAAGAATATGTACTCTATGTACCTACCTACTTTTTCATTTCACCTGATGTTAAGTGACGATAAGGCCAAAAGTAGACTCTGATATCGTGAAAAAAAAATCAGCCTTACTGCCCTACCTATGTTAAGGCCTATGTTAAGGATATCAGAGTTGACCCCATAGTAAAAGTTGCTTGTAATCATGAGTGGAACCACTCCATTGCGGGAACCAAATGATAAAAATTTCAGCGTGTATTTGTCTGAAAAAAGATAGCAACCCTTATGCTGACCGTACATATTAGCAAAGGAATACAATGAGTATACAGTGAGAATAACAAATATTTTGCTTACATTGAAGTGTCACAATTACATCAGCCATTTTTAATGTCCCCTCTGCTGGGATATGCTCATCAGCCATTTTTAGCCTGCTGGGGCACTGGCATTCCAGTGAGTTAAGATTATGACCCATCCTTCACCCATCATAAGGGTAGGCAATAACTCACCACGCGAGCCCAATGATTAGTGTGTATTAAAGGATTGGTGGGCGATAACGACTGTAAATGCAGCCAGGAGATAACAAATTTTTGGTCACCCTTATCCTGACTGACACAATGAACAAATTTTGATAAGTGTTTTTATAGAACTAGTGTGTATAACTATAAAGCTGAGACTGGTGTATGGAAGATAAAAATTTATTTCTCTTACAGTAGTTACCAAAGTCAAGTCAATACCATTTCCTTTCAATAATTAATAGGCAACACTGTATTTCATTTCTCATTCATTCGCTTTCTTTTCTGTTCATCTTTCTTTGACAGTTTTTTTTCTAGAAGCGACGGCGGAAAATTCGTTTCCTACTGTTTTTTTTTTCTAGTTTCAGGCATCCTTTGTTAGTGAGGTTTTCTTCAGAGCAAAAGAGAGCTTAAAATTATATATATTTTAGAAGCTAACGACAATAGTGTGGTTAATAATATTGGTTCCTCTTACATCTAGGGATTTTCAATTTTTTAAAAATCTTGGCTACATGCTAGATAAATATGTCCTAATCAAAAGAAAACTCGACTTTAAAGCAAATGGACGACATCTAACTTATGGGTTTCACCAAAAGTTAAAAAATATAACAAAACTAATGAATAGGTTTTAGTAGGTACTGATTTTGTTTAGGTGTTGTTGTTATTTTTTTCTTATAAATACAGTTTTATTTTAAGCATGCACATTAGGAATCTCTCATAAAACAGAAGTACTACATACAGGTTTTGAAAGTTGGTAGGTACTCTAAATTATACATGCTTGAGATGACGGGATGAAATTCTGCGCCATATAATAGAATGCGCGAATAGAATAGAAAAACATTTATTCGAGACAAACCAAGAACACATAAAAAAAACAAAAAAAATAAACAGAGGCTATCTTAGTTTTGTCCCAAATCGGTCCCGACTCAGCATAATGCTAGGAAGTGAAGAATTTCTTTACTTTCTATTATACCATCTTCTAGGAAGTGACCACTTCCACTTCCATTTTCCCCACAATCCAGCAAAAGAAACTAACAAAATCGCACTTCATTTGTTCACTTTCCTCCTGCCACATAAGTGTGGACCTCTCGAACCGTCCTGTCAGACATTGTCGGGCCACCTGTCGGACATCTTACGATGCATTGTCAGACACCTTGCAGTGAAGTGCACCATTAGTTTCCGGTAAGCGTCGTGTCTTCTGTACATTTATACTAATTGGTATCATCGTTGAAAGTTGGCCGCTTTGTCTGTAGTTGCATCTCCTTACTCTGTGGGAATACCGAAATAAGTGAAGTGAAAATAAATGTTAGTACTGGATTTTATAATACTGTACAAATTTTGTGGTGTGGCTTTGATCGTCAAACTAAACAACTTTGTCTATGGGACCAACTTAATCAGAGCAAAAAAAATAATCAACTGTTCCTTACATACATTTTGGACAAGTAGATATATTGACGTTTTCTATGGAACCACTGTTCAAAAATCACTTAGTGGTCGAAATGGTTTATTTATGGGGAATAGCAATATTTTTTCATACTTTTTAGGGTTCCGTAGCCAAAATGGAAAAGAACGGAACCCTTATAGATTCGTCATGTCTGTCTGTCTGTTCGTCCGTATGTCACAGCCATTTTATTTCGAAAGTATTAAGATTACACAGTTAAAACTTAGTAGCTAGATGTATTTTGTTAACCGCTTAACGATTTTAACACAAAAATAAAAAAAATAAAGATTAAGGGGGGCTCCCCATACATGGAACTGAAACTGAAAAAAAAATTCCTTCATACCAATACGTGCGGGATAGGTCTTTAAAAATGACATTGAGGTTCCTAAGTCCCCCCCCCCCTCTAACTTTTGAAATAAGAGAGTGAAAAATCTAAAAAAAAAAATATGCTATGGATCTTAATAAAAACTTGGTTTGAACGAGATATAGTAATTAGTTTTCGAGATATATCATATTTTCCAAAACCGTAAATATAACTTTGTCATTCATACCAACACTTTGAAAAACAAATTTATTTTTACAGACGAAAAATGATAGTGGTATTAAATATAGTATGGTATAAGGTAACTACGGAACCCTGCGGCGCGTGGCCCGACACGCACTTGGCCGGTTTTTATTAGAAACGAATTTCATTGCTATGCATATTAAGCTATGTCTGTATTAGTCCCAACAGTCTTAAGCAGACATAGGTTTTTCATCAAAGATAGTGAATCATAAGTACAAGCCTACAAGTAAGTATAAAACATTAAATTCCTTTAAGTAAGTACTTTAAAACAAAATCTCACTTTGCAATTTTATTGTTATTCTTTTGAATGGGTTGCAAATAAAATTCCCAACTCAAGCTGTGAAATGAAAAGGAGCAAATTATATTAAATTACGCTTGTAAAAATAACGAAACAGATAGAAGGTGAAATTTAACCCTAAAGTTTCGTATTACACATCCACTTTAGCGATAAAAAGAGCAATACAAAAGAATGTCCCATTTATACAAGAAAATCTTTCTCAAAACGTTTCAAGTAAAAGGACGGTATTTTTCTGGGTCTAGGGCATTTTCCGGTAAAACACACTTAGCCTTTATGTTATCATAATGGAAGTATCGCGTCATCATATGTTTTACAATAATCAAATATTAATGCAGTATCATCCACTTAGTGCGCTTGCGAAACATACGATCCTGAGTCATGATTGTTTGTTTTCTTATTCATTCTTAGTATAAGTTATTTACTAAATATTTATTTAGTGCATAACATGGGTTTTCCGTGATTAACAAGTTTGCAAGTTTCACTATCTATCTAACTTATGGTTTAATTAAAAAACCGACCAAGTGCGTGTCGGGCCACGCGCAGTAGGGTTCCGTAGTTACCTTATACCATACCATATTTAACACCGCTATCATTTTTCGTCTGCAAAAATTACTTTGTTTTCACAGTGTTTCCAAAACCGCAAATATAACTTTGTCATTCATAATGACAAAGTTATATTTGCGGTTTTGGAAAATGTACTATATCTCAAAAAACTGATAACTATATCTCGTTCAAACTAATTTTTGTTGAAAGTGTTCATTAAGAACTATAGCATTTTTTTAAATATTTTTTACTTTCTTATTTCAAAAGTTAGAGGGGGGGACACACATTTTACCAGTTTCAGTCAGTCAGACAGAAATGACGAATCTATAAGGGTTCCGTTTTTTGTCATTTAGGCTACGGAACCCTAAAAAGGAACTGGTATATTAATTTGAACTTGATCGGACTTTGTTATACAGGCCCTTAATCAGTAAAATTTCTTTAACGAAAATGATTCAAAATTTAATTTTAATTTAAGATTTCTAAAACTTTTTTTGAGTGTGTTGGTTGGATTTTTCAAATTTTTATTTGCAAAGTCAAAATTTCGTCCGCAATTAGCGTACGAAGTACGAAATTAGCTGACGCCTAATATCTAAAGGCATCCAAAGGCGTGACTGTTTTCAAAATGATACATGAAAACCAAAGAGGCTCGATCAGTCGTTGTCGGAGATAAGTCAAGTCACAATCCATGTACAACAAAATCTCACGACAACACCAAGAAAAAAGTTTCAACCTTTTGTTAAACTAAGAGAGAGACACAAATTCTTCTTACGGCTTTTATTATTTACCTTCAAAAAACCAATCTGAATACATAAATAAGCTACAAGAGGCGCGTTCTTCCCGCAAAAATAGCACGTATGATATTTATAGAGCATACAGTACAATATGTTCCTGGGTGAGCGGGTGGCGTCTCAATTTTGCCTCATAATGTGTCACGGGAGGCTGCTTAGCGCCTACTGATGGTGTCTTCATGAAATTAAACCGCGCCGGTGGTTGCTGTTGCCGTTTTGGGGTTAAACAGGCACGGAATAAGGGGAAAATAGGTTTATTGTACAATCGAGTTCATTAATATGTTGTCTTTATGGCTTTATAATAAAGGTCAACAGCCTGTCAAAAATGCTAACATATTAATATACTCGACTGTACATACCTACCGACACCTATTGATATTTATTTATTGTGTACACATACAGCGTATACATATATACAGTATCATAATATCACATCATCAAGTCTATTAGGTTATAAATGACAAATCGGAACCACTTAATAAAAAATATGGTTCTTTGAGCTGTAGACCTCGCATATTTTTTTTATCTCAAAATTGAATCGATAAAAATATTCATAATTATTGAACCTGCTCACAAAATTTCACGAGAGTCGGTTGAGGAATGTGACCTGTACAGTAGGACAGCTAGACAGCTGAACACACGATAGCATTTTTGCCCAAGCCTAAACGGAGACGCTTCGCTCGGTCAATAAGTTTACTGTAACAATATTAACTAATTAATACTCAGCATAGCACAGTTTACTGTAACAATGTTAACTAATTATTATATTCAGCATAGCACAGCACAGCGTAGCATAGCTCTTGATGCCAGGTCCTCAAATATTTATAACATTTACAACCAATCACGAATAATATGGGCCCCACCGATGCATCCCTGTAGTACCCGTTTAATGTCAGAATAAGCCCGCCAAATGGCACCCAGTGATGAGACCGAAGCACGTAAAGTTTATCCGAGAGAAGAGGCGGTAACCCGTCTGTCGACGCGTAGAAATTCTACTTGTACCCGGTTTTATAGCAAAGATAAATGTGTTAGCAGAAATTCTAGACAGTAAAATAATAATGCCGCCTTAAATTTGTGTGGAGAGAATTCTGAGACGGCGATGAGAATGCCTGTTCACTGAGTAATGATGCGAAGAAGAGAGGGTTAAATTTTGTTTTTGACAATTATTTCGGCAATTTACAGCAGTAATTTTGCTTTCATTGGAGCAAGCTGTAACCTTACAGTCATTTTTAGTATGACAACTTTGCTTTCCTACATTAATACAATGGAAACCTTACGAACTAAACTTCTTCTGTTTAGCCACCAAGCCACTTGACCTCAGATACCCTTGAATATTTTTTATAATAGTTTTCAATTATCAGTACACAGCGGACACGTGAACCTTTCAGAAATGGACTTGTCGTCCGAAATGCTAATATTCTCGAACATTGTCTGCAGATTTCATGCACGGCTTACCTCATTCTAAATTGATGAAATAAGTTCTAATAAGTATTCAATGCAGTAAAAAGTAATAGTAAAAAAATCCACAAAACCAGTTTAAATAAAAAGTATATTTAGGATAATGAACAAAATCAACAAAATCTATATATATAAAATTCAAAGTCCTGACTGACTGACTGAGTGAGATATGATGCCTGAAATAAATGGTTAAATAAATAAATAAAATAAATTAACGCACAGCCCAAACCGCTGAATTTAGAGAAATTTTGCACATAGGTTCCTTATGAGGTCCAGGGGTGCACTAAAACGTAAAAACCTAAAAACGTAAATCACGTAAAAACGGCTGATCAGAATTTAATGAAATTAAAACATGAGGATTTTATCAAATGTCCACGCGGACGAAAGCTAGTCGTTTATAAAATAAAAGAAGCCAGTCGTTTATAAAAGAACTTGTATTTTGTATTCTAATAAAACATTGAGTTCATGCTTGGTTGATCGAGAGCTGAACCGCTATCAGGGGGTGTAAATTGGCTGCATCACGGCTCAGACCATTAGCGCAGCCTTCGTGTCCAGAATACTGTACAATGGATGAAATATACGGTCACGGACTTGGTTCAGACACAATATAAATTTTTTATTCTATTCTGCCCCCATAAACAAAGTAACATTTGCAAATATTAGTTATCGAAATACGTATTTAACTTAGTTTCCGATAACCATAGATTTTTTCAAAAGCAAAGCGCTGCTGCTTTGAAAATATGACACCTAAAGCAGGACAGAAGTGCCCCTGTAGGCGTATGAATTAAAAAATAGGCTTTGGAGCCGTTTTATTATACAGAGATTTCTTGTACGCATGTTCATGTGTGCCTACACGTAAAACTTTTTTTTCCCCAGCGGCTTTTCTGTTAACTTTATGTGTAGTGACTTCTTCGCGTGACATATTTTAGAATATGATACTAACGTTTGTTACGACTTTCCTCATAACCTATTAGAAAAGAGAGAAGAAAATCATAAATATTTATTTCTATCATATTGAAATATAGTCGTTTAAAAAAATATTGCGTGTTTAAGCGACATTCGAGCTCGTATGTTTTTGCGGATGTAAGTTTTATGCATAGAATCTACAGTGCAGGATATTGCAAACTTTTGCAACAAAACAAAAACTAAGTAGTCAATAGCTTTTAGTTATATAATATTTGTTGTTATCTGTATGTTTATAAGCTGTTAGCTATCCATAAACGATAAATAAAATAATAATAATAAAATAAAATAAGTAAGTACCTACTTATACAAAATGAAGTTTTGAGCAATATGTATTTAGTTTTTACCCTATCTATCATCAAAAATGTGTTTGTTTGTATCGTGTTTAAAGGTTTCCTTTATCCTTCAAGGTTTATTTCTATTAAAATACAATTTATATGTATAGCTATGCAGCAGTGAAGCTTTTTTGATTCTTCCTTGTTTTGAGCTCTTCAGATCTCATGGATCAAAGTGCACTTACTTAGCTTTGCCCTTGCGAAATCTTCAAATTGGATTCGATGTCAGAATCTCGAGGCTCTTGAAAACGATTCATCTTTCGCGTTTTTATTTACTTCTAACAGTTGCAAATTATAGAGGTATGTATTACTATAGTCACAGACACTTCTGCTCATTGATTCATAAATTATTAGAAATTCTGGCATTTTAACCAGAAGGTCTCATTCAATTTGTTTTTAAGGCTCGTTTGTCATGAATTTTGCCAGATCAAAAGTTCGGGAACAGCAATTAGGAGATTTGCCAGATTTTCAGAATTTTCCTAATGTGATAATAAGTGTTTGTTCGGCGTGGACTGTTTTCATACCAAATCATGAAAAGATAACTTTGGGCTAGGGTGGATCAAGAACAGTAAGTTTTTGCTACTCGGCTGAGGTGACAATAAGCGAAAGCGGTCATTCAAAATTAATAAAAATAAATAAAAATCATTGCAACTTTTTCATAAACCAAAATGATTGTAAAAAAACTTCAAAATCTTATTTTTTATATCGTCATAATAGGTAAGAAAACATTTCCATATAAACTGGTTGACCTAACCACCTCTATATTCTGGAGTAGTACTCTCACCCAGGCTTTTCTAGCCAATGGCTAAATTAACCAACAATTTTTTTTTAAGGTGGAAACTCACCTTTTGATGAGAATTTGACATGGTGAGTCACCGCCTAAATCCATATCCTGAGCGACCAGTTAACGGCGTGGCAATGAATTACTTTATTTTATGTATTGGTGAATTATGATTCATGTGATTTTCCTCCCTCAATCACACTTAATTGCCTGACGGTTGTAGGTATAGGAAGTATTGATGACTTATATACAACGTGTAACAGAATTATTAGCTAAACCAGAATATGTTAAATATCAAACTGAACAACTTTTAATTTTTAAACTTTTAAATTTTTTATGCATTCACAATGCTATTTTTATATTAAGATTATTAATATAATTGAAAAATATTAGAAAAAATCGACTCACCCGTAGCAGCTCAGACGGGACTCGAACCCGCACCCTTAGGATTCCGGCCCAATGCACTAACCAATTATGCTACCGAGTCGCTAGCGAGCTTGGCGAAATTTTCTAATACTTTTCACGCCAGATGGCGCTGGCCTACAGCGTAAAAACGTGAAAAGTATTAGAAAATTTCGCCAAGCTCGCTAGCGACTCGGTAGCATAATTGGTTAGTGCATTGGGCCGGAATCCTAAGGGTGCGGGTTCGAGTCCCGTCTGAGCTGCTACGGGTGAGTCGATTTTTTCTAATATTTTTCAATTATATTAATAATCTGAACAACTTTTACTAAGGGACCAACTCTGAAATCGCGAAAAAAACACATTTTCACATTTTCCTTTACTTTTTTTATGAAACAGCTGATTTTTTTCGCGGTTTTAGAATTGGTCGTATTAAGTTGCAAGAAGGAAAGTTTATCAGATATTTGGTCGCTATATTATATACCATATCCGGCATTATGGGTTGTTTTGTACCACCCTGTATAGAATAATAATTATTTATTTATATTTCTCTCGCAGGTACCTTGGCATCCGGAATCCACTAAAGAGTCGTCATCATTCCACAAAGAGGGTGGTTGTCATCAAAATAGCGCTAGTATGGCTTCTCAGCATGTTCGTCTCAAGTTCTATAACAGTGCTAGGTGAGTTTTAAAGTAGTACAAACACTAAACCAGGCTTACGCAACAGCACCAACGCGATCGCGCAAATAAAAATTCGCGGTATAAAATCTTAGTTGCTAGATAGAGCAACGAAAAACGCCGATATAGAGCTTGACTCGCTGACGCCTGACTATATCTTACACTGTTTTACGATCAAGATCACGACGGTCGTCAAATTGTGATGTTGCTAAGCCTAGGTAGAGAGAAGGTGGTTGGACGCGTCGGTATATCAATACAATTACGCATAAACAGATGAAATTGTAACATCTTATTGAATTCACTGGGGATGATAAATGTTTTATCCTACAGTGGAGTAGCACAGTTTTATACTGATACGGAGGATACATGAATTATCTCAGTGGTTTGGTTCTAATTACAGACTAATTAATGTACTTTCTTAAGGTATAAAATGCTTAGATACTTATTTGTTTTTCTTTCTTAAGAACCTTTTTTTTAATCTCCAAGCAATTTGAGTCTATTATCAGTTCACAAGTTCCAAGAAGAAAATAGGACAGGGTGTCTAATCTCCATCTCTTAAATCTAACAAGTGAATACAGTTTCTGCTCAAAGCGGTCGAACATTAATGCAGCATGCTGTCAGTATTGTGGCTGTTAATGAATATTCAAATTTGAGCTTCAATCGTTCTGTTTATACAGCCCCAAAATAGAAGATGAAATAGCGGAGTAGTAAACTGCCTCGGATCGGTCATTGTTAAGCGTAGATACGCTGGAGTGTCCATATTTGATTGTGCATTGTTTTGCTGTCATGCCTTCCTTTATAATGCAAGCGGCTGTTAGTGAAGTTAGCTTGTGACTTAGCACATTTAGTATAAAGTTACGAAAACATCATATTATTATATTTAAAAAGTCCACATGTTCTTTCAAACGAATCTTGCTTAAATCCGTCTTACACGCAGCAAATACTTCAGAGCGAGCTTAAAATTTTGCACGAATTTATAAAAAGTATGTACATAAGTATAATTTTTTTTAAAGAAACGATTATTTTAATTTGGCATTTTCGCTCCTAATGGTAAACGCAATTTACCCGTGGACCCACCAGCCTGTCAATTCTGTAACCAAACTCGCATCTCACTTCGAACCTCACTTCACTTCGCGTGAATTTGTTATTAGAAATTAGCTGAATATAAGCCATTTTACCGATGGCAAAAGGTTTTAGCTACCGTAGCTTTCTAAATTCTTTTGTGATGAAAAAACAGCCTATCATTATCTCATTTATGATTTAAAATTCCCGCTAAGTGAAGTGAGGTTCGAAGTGAGATGCGAGTTTGTTACAGAATCGACAGGCTGTGGAGAGTGCCGGTGGGTCCTCGGGTCGTGATGGGCCAATTCTACTCCCCATTTGTACAGAAACAACAATTCGGTTTGTTTTCGGTTGTAGCACATTATACCCCACTTTGACGCCTAAATACTGTGAGCAACAAAGTTAGCTTTTGGTCGGACAATGGTTTGGTTCAAGCCTCTTTGAAAAGCCTTGTGCTGTGCAGGCACTGACGAGATGCGAGACGTACGTTTTCCATCGTGAGCGTTGAATTGGCTTTCGGCATGGACGAATTGCTTTCGGTAAATTAAATCTGCGTGTAGTTTTGGGTTAACAAATTTTCTGTTCCTGTACCTATCTAACGAATGTATTTTATTATCAAATACCAAGATGGCGGAAAACATTATGTAAACCCCAAGAAAGTACGAGGATTAAATGAGGACATCTTGCCCAGAAATTGATTCTGACGAATAACATTAAAAGAGTTTGTAAGTCAAACTACTTTTGATCGGTTTCGATACAAGTTTTCAGAAAACCGTATCCATTATTTACCTTTGATTTACGTTCAAGTACTTTTGAAAGGAAAGTTATATAATTATGTCGCTCCGGGAATCTCGTTTTAATTGGAACCACTTGAAACTCAGTTCTGTTTGTTTGACATTGAGACGATTTTCGATTCGCGAGTTTTAAGCCTATTTTATTTCTCTTAAGGGTCTTACCTACCTTCATTAAGAGTTTCATTCAAAATATTCAGACTTGCACCTTATTTATGATGCAAAATAAATTTAATCTCTTAAAGTGTCGTGCCGTCAAATAGAGTAGCTTGGAAATTTACACTCAAGCGACGACGAAAATTATTTCAAAATGTAATAAGCCCGGGGCAGTTTATTAAGAAACACTTATTGGAGGCAGCCCTGGCTTAAGAGGTGGCTTTGGTAGAAAGCTATCTGTCTTCTTCCAACCTGTAGGTAGGGGTATTAGCAAGGAGATTTTTATTTACACTTTGTTGTCGTTATCAAGCTTTCGGAGTGATTTGCTTGTTTAGTTGTTTTCTAACGGTTTAATGAGAGTTAAATCGTTTATTTTTAAATATTCTTTTACTTTGTATTTTTCTTTTTAGTCGCAGAAAGTTACATTTACAAGTGGTTGGTTTAACTTAGGAAGATCTCTATTTCAAAAATCTACAGATCTCACACTACGCGCAACTATCAAAGGCATTGAAAATGTAATTTATAAATAAAGCACACGATAAAATTTTAGTTATTTTTGTTTTTTATTTAACGAAAAGAAACTAAGAATTTAACGAAAAGAAACTACAGTTTTTGTCCGCCCGCCTCCTAAAATGGCTCAAACTGTAGCTTAATGAAATTTTGTTAAATTTTGGAAAATCTGTAAAAGTTACTGGCCGATTTTAGAAATTCAAATTGCAATTTGAAGCCCACCGGCAGACACAAATTTTGACATAATTAAAGTTCATCAGCGTACCTTTCATATCTGCGAAACCACAATTTAGTAAATCGGGCCACTATACTCGATCACGAAAACATAAACAATTTCAATATTAAAAGTCAAGTATTGTCATAAAAATAATTTGTGTATTTTAATGGCATGAAGGATACCAATAAAAAAACGTGTACAAGTACAGCTTAGTTTTAATTATGTTTATATGGAAAATCCACTTCAAATAAACAGACGAACCATCTGTTGTTTCAACATTTTAATACCAAACCCTAGCAATTTACAAATGAAACAATCACGTTTTGTTACTATTCCAGAGTTTCTCAAACTATAACAACCTAAGTGTTCGCGCCAACGTCGCGACGATGTCTCTTACTCACTCATTCGCTCGCTCGGGCTCGCGAACGAACGGCCCGCGCGCAGTTGCAACGTAGCAGTAGCGAATTGAACTTGCAAAGTACAAGAGTAGCGAGTTGCACTAAAAACGTGAACACTGCGTCGTGCTCAAATCTGCTAGAATCGTCTCATTTGATAGTTAACCGGCCGGTACATAAACAGTTATTAAGTGTAATTCAGCTCAGACATTTAGTTCAGTGGGTGAAAAGTGTGTGTCGGCTCAAAACCTAACGAGACCTTGGTCAGAAGAAACCAGGGATTTTCATCAGCTCAACTCCAGCCGCGATCTGTATCGTGGCTTCGTCACGCTGCCAGCTCATGTTCCATCCAAGTAAGTCCCTCTCTTAGTTCATCCCACCTCATTTCCACTCAAAGTCGAATGTGACTGCCCACAGCACTCACATTTTCTGATTGCATCATTATTCGCAGCGAGGAAGTTCTGAACTTCAATGAGATGATTTCTAGCGCCTACATAATTTGTGCCGCAATCTGATCTAATTAAAACCGGAGTACCGCGCCGCGAGATAAACCGTTGTAACGCCGCAAGAAAGGCTTCCGTTGTAAGAGCAGAAACGGCCTCCAAATGAACGGCCTTCGTTGAGAGACAAACAAATATACAAAAGTACGCCTTCAAAAGCTTAGCGTTCCGTAACGTGCTAGATTTTACGAGAAATGGGCCGGCAAAATCAGTCGTGACTTGGCTAAATATCGGTTGAGGGTTGACCCTGTCGGCTGGAAGATCACCCATGTACGGGGCTGTAGGTTGAGCGCGGCATCGGAAACACCTAATACACTTAAACACACGGTGCCGGACCACACGGCGAGCGGATAGTATCCAGAATTGCTGGCGTAAAATAGCGTGTAAAGTGTCTGCGCCAGGATGGCAGTGTATTTTGTGATAATGGTCAATGATAAGGTCTACGAGTGGGCTAGAGCTGGGCAGTATGAGTGGATGTTGAGCATCGTACCTAATTGACGCATGAGAGAGGCGACCACCGACTCTCAAGAGACCGTCTTTCAAGAATGGTGAGAGACGCTGGAGTCGGTTGGTACAAAGTTTATTAGTTCGAAGACGATTGAGGTCCTCTGAAAACTCGTTCTGCTGAACGGAGCGGACCCAAAATAACAGAGCGTCCCTACGCTCACTAGCTGTCAAGGGACCAGAGTGGCGTACGTCTGGAGTGTGTTGAGAATTAAATATAAAACGCTTGATGCAAGCCGTCACTCCGACGAGCTTGTCAAGAGAGCTGAAGCGAGTAAGCAGCTCATGATCCAAATCAGGGACCGCTATATGAGCAGGCACCTTTTGTGGCTTGAGGCCTGGCAAAGCGTGATGACCTAAAGCGATTGGCATCTTGGGCCAGGTGTGAGGAGGCTCCTTGAGCCAGGTGGGAGACCACCAGAGGTCATGAGTTGAAAGAGCGTGGGCTGACATTCCCCTGCTTGCGCAGTCTGCAGGGTTGAGGTTCGTGGGAACATGTTTCCACGTGGAGCTGGTTGGACTGGATTTTATTTTAGCCACTCGATTGGCCTCGAATGTCTGGAGCCGATGAGGGGGCGTGTTGAGCCACGCTAAAACTATTGTGCTGTCTGACCAACAGGTATGTTGGTTTATAGTGATGTGAGCTGACAATTCAGCTGACACTCGAGTCATGAGCTGTGATAAAAGAGCTGCAGCTGATAGCTCCAGTTTTGGGATTGTGAGTTTATTTTTGATAGGAGCGACCTTTGACTTGGCAATGACCAAATGTACATTGACCTGTCCATCGGTATTGAGCTCATGAAGGTAAATGACAGCGCCAAAACCGGCTTCTGATGCGTCCGCGAACCCGTGAAGCGAGTAAGTGGACGTGGATTTATATTTGCAAATGAGCCGAGGTAAGCGTAGACTTGAGAGTTGAGGAAGATCTTGTGAGATGTGATGCCACTCTGTTTAAACTTCATCAGGGGTAGGCTCGTCCCATCCCAGTTTCATAAGCCATAACTTCTGCAATAGAAGCTTTGCGCGGAAGATGACTGGGGTAACCCAGCCATTAGGGTCATAAAGCGATGCTACTGTGCTGAGAATGGAGCGCTTGGTAACTTGGGTGAGTGAGGGGAGAGAGATGCGATACGTGAACTCATCTGTTTGAGGAATCCATTGTATACCTAAAACTTTAATGGAATTCGATTCTGGGCTGAGGTCAAAGTCTTTAGGCATGTCGCATTGGTCATCTGGGAACCGTTCAAGGAGCTGGGGAGAGTTTGAGGTCCATTTACTGAGCTGAAAGCCACCTAGGGCCAGTAAGTTTATCAACTCGGTTTGGAGTGCCTGAGCAGACTCCACAGAGTCATGACCACAGAGTATATCATCGACGAAAATTGAACGTCGTATAATGTGAGCAGCTTGCGGGTAGCGATGACCTTCGTCATCAGCTAATTGCAGCAGAGTGCGAATGGCATGGTACGGGCTAGACCGTAAACCATACGTGACCGTATTTAGCGCATATGTGAGCAGGGGCTGGTCAGGTGACGACCGCCAGAGAATGAGTTGATACTGTCTTTGATCTGGGTGGACGAGTATGTTTCTGAACATCATCCTAATGTCAGTACTGAAGACTACGGGATGTGTCCTGAAAGACATGATAATGTCAACAATATCTTGTTGGAGAGCTGGACCTGTGTGAAGGCAATCATTTAGGCTGACGCCATTTGAGCTTTTACTACTACCATCAAATACAGTGCGTAGTTTATCTGATCCCGCTTTGAAAATGCCATGATGGGGAATATAGAAGTGGGGCTTATTCGCAAAGGTACTTGGGTGACATGGTGACATGTGTCCCATGTTCAAATAATCATTCATGAAGTCTACATATTTTGAGCGGAGGGGTGGATTTGCCTGAAGCTTCCTTTCAAGATTGAGGAACCTACGTAACGCAATAGCATGAGTGTTGCCTAATGACGGCGCATCCGGTAGAAAGGGCAAAGTTACCATATAACGACCTGATGGGTCGCGAGTGGTTGTGGTGCGGAAAATTTCCTCGCATTGCTCTTGTAATGGGCTGGTTTGTATATGAGGTTGGGGTTCTTCTGACTCCCAAAACCTCTCAAGGCTCCTGCAAATTTCATTTGCAGAAACGTCGGATTCTGGCTGTGAGCTGATAATGTGAGCTGAGTTAGACTGGTTCGCCGGTGTTGTACATAGGTCCTGAATGGGCCCTATCAATGTGAAGTCAAAAATCGTGCCGAAGGCTATGGGCTTCCCCCGGCCCAACGAGACCTTAGTCCCGTCCAAAACTTGGCCGAGAACGTCGCAACCTAACAAGAGGTCAATCGGAGCTGGTGTATCGTATTCCTTATCTGCTAAAGGAATCGGTGGTTGCCCTTTCACCCTTGCAATGTGTGGGACCTTTTGCAATGGTAAATAGCCGGTAACGCTTTCCAAAATATGCGCTGTAGCTGTAATCGTAGGTGTGTCATGGTGTATAGGACGACATACTATTGTGATTGATGCTTTTGATTCCTGTGTGTTTTACTAAAAAAAAAAAAAATATTTGGTGAACCCTTTTTCACGGCACTAAGTATACTTTACTTACGCAACTACTAAGTAAGTACGCTAAGCCTTCGAAATCTAATAAATAAACTACAATAATAATGTATGTGTTTACGTTGAATAAAAAACTAATGAGCTGAAATAGCAAACAACGTTAGCCGATGAGCGGAATATATACTTATAGGTAGGTAGGTACCTACGAGTCTCGCGACACGGGACTACTTGCTACAATGTTGAGTTTGAAAAATAATGCAATCACCACGTCTTTGCTTTGGACGAAATGAAAAATAGCTTTGTAAACAATTCCACACACTTAAAGAACGTTCGCTTTGGTACATATATTCAAGTTATAATTTTAAAATTACGAGCTGATAAATAATTGGGAATAAAGGGTTTTTGTTTTGTTTACAAATGCAATGAGTGTAATGAATGAATGAGAATTAACTTTGTCGCTAGACGTGACCTTGTAGGTAGGTATGTACGTTGGGGAACGATCTGGAATGTTCGAGAATGGGCCGAGTAGTATGTGCTATCTACCTGCTTTATTTTACAAACAAATCATGTGTGATAATATGATTTTAAATGAGTAATGGGCTGAATTTGTACTTTAATTTAAGTACGAAATGGGCATACAAATTGATACGAGACGAGAAGATTTTTTTTTTTTGAAGTGGGTAGTTTTTTGGAAAAAACTGGGTGTGGTTTTGGGTTTTGGGCTAGCGGACTGTAATTAATGAGAAAGGACTGGTTCAATTAATCGAATGATCAATAATTTGACCGGCTCGGAGACCAGAAAATATTGTTTAACGGCTCGAAGGAACAGAAAATATTGTTTACCGGCTCGAAGGACCAGAAAATGTGAGTGCTGTGGGCAGTCACATTCGACTTTGAGTGGAAATGAGGTGGGATGAACTAAGAGAGGGACTTACTTGGATGGAACATGAGCTGGCAGCGTGACGAAGCCACGATACAGATCGCGGCTGGAGTTGAGCTGATGAAAATCCCTGGTTTCTTCTGACCAAGGTCTCGTTAGGTTTTGAGCCGACACACACTTTTCACCCACTGAACTAAATGTCTGAGCTGAATTACACTTAATAACTGTTTATGTACCGGCCGGTTAACTATCAAATGAGACGATTCTAGCAGATTTGAGCACGACGCAGTGTTCACGTTTTTAGTACCAAACCCTAGCAATTTACAAATGAAACAATCACGTTTTGTTACTATTCCAGAGTTTCTCAAACTATAACAACCTAAGGTCAGGCAATCCCCAATGTGGAGAAGACTATTAAATTAAATTTGACATTTACCGGACTCCTATGACAATTATTATTGTTCCCAAACTTGCAAAGTTTCTAACTTGTTAGTACAGGTCTGGGTTGAATAAAGTTTTATAATTAGGTGTTGCTTGACGCGTGTTAAATTAGAGGCAGTTAAAGGTACAGGAAACAGGATCTATAGTAATGCGTAAAGGAAGATTTATAGTAAAGTCCCATAAACTCTAGAGATTTTGAGTAAAGATTGCCAAAAGACTTATAAAGTAAGTTGTTATTGCAGTAGGTAATCTATATTTATAAAATCGTAAACTGAATGACTGACTGACTGACTGATCTATCAACGCACAGCCCAAACTGTGGTCCGCTGGGTCTAGAGACTCCAAATTTGGCACGTAGGTTCCTTATGAGGTCTAGGGGTGCACTAAGAAAGGGTTTTTCAAAATTCACGACCTAAGGGGGTAAAAAAGGGGATCAAAGTTTGTATGAAAGTCCCTCAGTTTTGAAGCTAAGATCTTAAAATTTTGTGTTTAGACTGACCATTGAAAATAATTAAATACGGGTCTCAGCGTTTTTCAAAACTCTACCGCCGAAGGGGTCAAAAGGGGGATGAAGTTGTGTATTGAAGATAATCCTTTATTTTCGATGTAAAAATCGCTAAATTTATAATTTAGGCTTATGGATAGAAATCTAACGCAACGTATATAGTTATCGTTATTATTTATTGGGATGAAATGGGGGGAAAAGGGGTGAAAAACCCCAAAATAGATATGGATGTCGTTATTGGGGTTTTCTGGGATGACGATTGCAAAAATGACATTTATTTTGAAGTCCAACACGGTGGACATGATTTGACCCCTAAAGGGGTGAAAATGGGGTTCAAATTTTGTATGGAAAAATAATATAAAATAGACATTACAACTTTAAACTTCGTTGGAGCACATCTAAAAATAAATAGGCAAACATATATTTTGTAATTTTGAAAATCAACCACATAGGGGTAAATGGGCTGAGTAAACATGAAAATCGATGTGGATGGTGGTTGCGAAAATGACATTTATTTTGAAGTCCAACACGGTGGCCATGATTGGACCTGGACATGCACATCCAGGGGACGGGGACAGGGACGGGACGGGACACGGGGACGGGGACGGGGACGGACGGGGACGGGGACGGGGACGGGGACGAGGACGGGGACTGGGACGGGGACGGGAACGGGAACGGGAACGGGAACGGGAACGGGAACGGGAACGGGAACGGGAACGGGAACGGGAACGGGAACGGGATCGGGAACGGGAACGGGAACGGGAACGGGAACGGGAACGGGAACGGGAACGGGAACGGGAACGGGAACGGGAACGGGAACGGGAACGGGAACGGGAACGGGAACGGGAACGGGAACGGGAACGGGAACGGGAACGGGAACGGGAACGGGAACGGGAACGGGAACGGGAACGGGAACGGGAACGGGAACGGGAACGGGAACGGGAACGGGAACGGGAACGGGAACGGGAACGGGAACGGGAACGGGAACGGGAACGGGAACGGGAACGGGAACGGGAACGGGAACGGGAACGGGAACGGGAACGGGAACGGGAACGGGAACGGGAAGCCACGTGCGAGGCCCGCCACACGCGGCAAATGTCTTGCCTCGCCAGTTAGCGCCCTTGGTAGGAACCCGCCTAAATGCGTAAAAATGGCTGGTCAGATCCTGGTTGAAGGTTCCCTAAGGATTTTGAAGGTTCCCTAAGGATTTTCTCTAATATCCACGCGGACGAAGTCGCGGGCAGAAGCTAGTCATTTTATAAAACTGCAATATGCTGGCTGTCGAGACAACGCTATTTGTCTTCATGCTGCCTCGATCGCTTAATTGCTTTAGTGAAGGCTCTATTGAATAAATATTTTAACTAAGAATAATAATGTCCCTTCAAAGTCTCTGTTGGCTCTTTTTTATTAGAATAATCTATTGCTTTAGTGAACCAATTGTGTGGGTGAAAGTAATTTCAAATATAAAAATATCGTGTCTACTGATTAAACTGTCAAAATAATAACAAGAGTTTTGACAAAACAATCAGAACTTTTTCATTGAGTAAAACCTTGGTATATTTGTTTCCTTTCGCAATTTAATTTAAAATAATCGACCTTTTGATCGGAAAGGGTTAAGGAACGCTGTCGAGGCAATTCTTTTGAAGGCATTAGGCGATGGGGTGTGAGGGTTAAACGCAATATAAAAGTTGAGAAACAACTTTTTTCCTTTTTCAAAGTTTTTGCATTTGGGTTTTTTTCTCTAAACGTTCCAGCTTTGTGTTCCTAACACTAAGTTGTAAAAGAAAGTTATTTTCTTTTCTTCGTTTTTGTTTTCTTAAATATTTTAAATTTTAGACTATTTTTGCTTTGACATATACGTTTGTTTGAGTTGAAATATACCTACACAAATGGCCAACATTCTATCCGATTGAACGCTACGCTAAGCTCAAATATGAGCAATATACGATGAATCACAAGTCGCAAACTTATGTAAATCACAGACTTTGATGTAATGTATGGAATTGAGAAGCTTACGGCACGTAATTTTAAAGTTTACTGCTTATTTTAAAGCTGTAATAGTTAGCGTAGCATTCAAACGAATAGAATAATGGTAATTTTGAGTAGGGGTGCTGCTTACACCGCTCCGATGAGTGTTGACAATGGTTGAGAAATACTCGTAGTGCGCATCAAGACTGACTCGTTTAATAAATGATAAACAAAAAGTACAGGGTGGCTCAATTAAAGAGTAAGCATTAAAATTTGTTTTGTTAATAGTTTAAAAAGAAAAACCAAATTATTTTCTGTAGGTAAAGAGTTAAATCGTTTATTTTTGAATTTGAGAAGTTATATTTGGATTACTTCTTGAAGAAAATATCGGGTAAATGGTCGGTCGCCTTTACAGAGGATGGCGCAATGAGCTCGTTTTTCAGCATTTTCTATGACCTAACGAAGTGTTGCAGCCTCTTTATCGGCTTTAAATGAACGTAAAGCTACACAATAACATCACGTTTTTCAAAAACTTATGCTTCGAACTTTGAACGAGCGCTTTTACAAGTCAATCTGACAACCGGTGTCAAAGTTATAGAGTTGCCAGGTGCTAACACTTTAAATGGGCCTCCTGTTATCCTTACTAATATTATGAGTTACGCCTTCACATCTTATATAACTACTCAACCGATCGTCATGAAATTTTTCATACACGTTCTCAGGGGCACAGAAAGAAAAGGACAGAGGGTATTTTTCATCCAGAAAAAGTACTGTTTCCAAGGGATAGCAAAAAATCTTTCCACGCAGACGAAGTACCCAACGTATCTTAAAAATTGCAACCCTTCGATCAAGAATACCCTAGATGTCCGGTCAGAGTCCAAAAAATGGCACCTCAAATAGCGTCCCATTTACAAACTGGGCGCTTATTTTGCACTAAGTAAGTGATAAAAGATGTGTTTTTGTACAAAATAAAAATAAGTGATATAAAATGTGAGTTTGTACAAAATAAGAGGTGATTATGTACAAAATAAGCGCCAAGTTTGTATTATGGGACGCTATTTGAGGTGCTATTTTTGCGTACTGTTTTAGTTCGTGATGCGTTATCTAGGATATTTTTGATAGAAGTTGCAACCAGATATAATCAGTCTCTATATTCTACTCCACCAGGTCTCATCAACACAACCAACATAATGCCTACTCCAGAGCTGTGTGTTATCAACAATCGGATATTTTGGATCTTCGGGTCTCTGGTGGCGTTCTACATTCCAATGCTGATGATGGTGGTGTCGTTCGCGTTGACGGTGCAGCTGCTGAAGAGCCAGGCGAGGTTGGCTGCTGCTCCTGTCCCTGGAGGAATGCAAAGAAGGTAGGGAATTTGTATTAAACTGTCATTACTCCCTTGGCATCGAACGATGCCTTTGTCGCCCGTGTTACGTAATATGCTTAGTAGTAGGATTGGTAGTAACCAATCCTACTACTACACACTACTATACACTGTTGATTAAAGTTTTAAGTTTATCAATTCATCATTATAACACTAGGAAACTACGACTATAGTTAAGGTACTACTATTTACCAACTATGACTATTACATCTCACATAGTAATAAAAAGGCACCAATTTACCAAATCTCTTTTGTAGTAATTTATTTCAGACATTAGTTTAGGATTTTCAGTTTCAAAAATATGGCATGGAGCGTAATGTAAAAGATTATCATAAACTTATTGTATTACTAGCGTAATACTCGTAATATAAACTCATCATAAAATTAGGTAATGTTTATAGGTTCTAAAATACCCATTATACTCTGAAGAGATGTTAACGTTTTATTGTTTTGCAAATTTACTATTATAATGGATTTGTAGATTGCATGTTAAATACAACTGAGTGTTAGCAATCATTTTGTTTATTACTACAGCAATACTAACTGATATTACTCTCAATAGGTAGTCAATTTGTGATTTTTTGTGCATTTGTATTTTTTTTTCAAATTATTATTACAAAACAATATTTAAAAACAATTTGTTCAACGAATAGAAAAAGAGAAACAATCCTAACATTGTGTTTGATATTCGAAAACAGACCATAATTATTATAATAACAAATACCTACTATTCGAAAAACATAATACTTAATACTAATAACACCATTTTTTTAACAATGAAAAAGTTTCAAATAGGTACTTAAAACGTTCCGAAAAGGTTCGAGTTTTTCGGAGAATATTTCGGTAATATCTATAAACCGTCGTTTGTTTTTTCCCACCGATTAACTCCGAATAGGTACACTTTACCAAAAAAGGGTTTATTTCAATATTCGAGCTCCGTATTTATTACTATTACGACATATTATTCTGGCTCAGGTGAAAGGGGGTGTTCGAGTTTTATGTTACAAAGAAAAAATGTTGTTCAATAAATACGTGACGTGACATACGTAATGTTACGGCTCCACCTGCGTCTTAACGCATAGCTTAAAGCATCTAGGCGTTACGCAGATGTGGCCAAGACTTTAGCGTGTTAATTTCAAACGATAGTACCTACTAAATTTATATAACGCCAAAGTTACCATTAACGTTAACGTTAACGCAGGTGGAGCAGTAGCATTAGAAGTAGAAGTAAGATATAATAGTGATATTAAGAAGTGTCGCAATTATGTCGAAGGTAAGCCGTTCTACAAAAATGTTATGATCTATATTGGATAGTAGGCGCATAAAATAAGCTATAATTGGACATAATTCGTAAACTGAAATTTTCTTTTTCTATGGCATAAAGTATTGTTAGTTATAGATAAAATAAAAAGAATTAAACATTTTGAAACTCCGCATCAAAGTAAAAAAAAATAAAAACTAGATTTTCAACATATTTTGATTTCAACATTACAGCATAATAAATAACTTTGTAAAAGTATCTGTGTTATGTTAAGACGCTTGCATGTCAGGTTTATAAATTAAAATTAAACTAATTGATCAATCGGGACTTTCATTATTAAAAAAGGTTCAGGAAAATGCAGATGTTTTGGTTTATCTTACCAGAAATTATAGATAACTGCAATTCGACAATTTATTCTGGATAGTATATAATGTGTGTTAATAAATTGTTAAAAATTAAACAGATTCTCTTTGCGGATTTCTATTTTTAGAACTAAGCCACAAATAATTGTAATTTTTGGAAAACCAAAATACATAACTACTTCAAAAGTGTTTAATTTGTGCCTCCAAAATATTATTAGTACTGTAAGAAACAAATTAAACAATAAATGTCCGCGATTATTCATTAATTGATTTTGATTAGTTAGGTACGTTTTAATATAAACGTTATTTCTTGCAAAATAAGGTCGTTATTTGTTTGTGTACCAACTTCCAACCGTGCTGTCGCGAGTCGCGAGGCCGAGTAGGTACCAATATTATCTTTATTATGCTACGGCTCCACATGAGTTAATGTTAACGTTAATTTTAATGTCCAACTACGCGCATTATATATTTTTAGTACCTACTTACTTACTGTCGTTTGTAAATTAAGGCGCCGTAGTACCTACCTACTACTAGCGCCGCCAATACATTGATTTTAAGTACTCGTAAAAGTCGTAAACCAAGTAATTATTTAAAAAACGCTAAGATCATGCCATCCTAAACTGTCTCTAATATTTTTTGAATAACTCTTCAACAGTGTCCATTCTTGTGGCCACTTTGAGCTGGATTTTAAAACTTACAGAAAGAATGAAAACTGTTGAAGAGTTATTCAAAAAAATTTAGAGACAGTTTAGGAGGGCATGATCTTAGCTTTTTTAACCGACTTCCAAAAAAGAAGGAGGTTCTATGTTCGTCTGTATATTTGTTTTTTTTTTCTTTTTTTTTTGTGTATGTCCACCGATTACTCGAAGACGGCTGGACCGATTGAAATGATTCCAAGTTGGCCCCATTTTTTAAAATTTGGAAATCGGTTCAGTACTTTTCAAGTAATCTTGAAAAAAGCACGAAAATAGTATGATTTTGTGTGAAAAAACTCGATGATATGCTTTGTTTATGAACTGAATAAGATAATTATTTTTTTGTAGGAAGAGGGATATCTTAAGTGTAGGTTCTTTAATCGACTTAAAAAAGGAGGTTCTCTGTTTGTATGTTTCTCCGCGATTATCTTACGTTTGGCGGAGCTGATTTTTCTACATAATATGTAAAAAAAATATTATAATAGGTATACCTTACCTATTATAATATAAGGTACCTACACTAAAAATAAAAAAATAAAAAATAGTTTAAAAAAAACAAAAAACCGACTTCAAAAAACCTACCTTTAAAAAGCAAGAAATAATATTCGTAATAATAAAAATACGTCTATTGAAATCGGGTGGGGCTTTTAGAATAAAAAAAAGGAATCTGTACTCCAGCCCCACCCGACTTCAATAGACGTATTTTTATTATTACGAATATTATTTCTTGCTTTTTAATAGGAGCCATGATAGTCCGTTCGTTTCGGTCGGGTAACTATAGTACCTACGAATCCTATTCCGGAGGGTGACTTGCCTAGTATCCGGCCTTTTAAAGAAGTAGACGATTTTAAACACTTTATAACTTAATAAATAGTAATGACCTCAAATAATTTTATGTGGTTGGATTAAATATCCTTGGGGATTGCCTTGATTTTTATTTTTATTTTAGATTAGTCAGTTTTGTCATTAAACATTATTTTACAAAAAAGTGTTTTTTCCCAGTATACAATACAGCCGTCTTATTCGTAATTCCGGCCTTCTTGTGCTCAGCTCAGTATGTGGCCGCCACCTTTCAGGAAGCTTTTTATTAAAAAAAGTTTTGTTTTGTTTTATTATATGTTTTATTTTCAACTAGCTTCTGCCCGCGACTTCGTCCGCGTGGATATTAGAGAAAATCCTTAGGGAACCTTCAACCAGGATCTGACCAGCCATTTTTACGCATTACGGCTTCCCGTTCCAGTTCCCTTTCCCGTTCCCGTTCGCATTCGCGTTCGCGTTCCCGTTCCCGTTCCCGTTCCCGTTCCCGTTCCCGTTCCCGTTCCCGTTCCCGATCCCGTCCCCGTCCCCGTCCCCGTCCCCGTCCCCGTCCCCGTCCCCGTCCCCGTCCCCGTCCCCGTCCCCGTCCCCGTCCCCGTCCCCGTCCCCGTCCCCGTCCCCGTCCCCGTCCCCGTCCCCGTCCCCGTCCCCGTCCCCGTCCCCGTCCCCGTCCCCGTCCCCGTCCCCGTCCCCGTCCCCGTCCCCGTCCCCGTCCCCGTCCCCGTCCCCGTCCCCGTCCCCGTCCCCGTCCCCGTCCCCGTCCCCGTCCCCGTCCCCGTCCCCGTCCCCGTCCCCGTCCCCGTCCCCGTCCCCGTCCCCGTCCCCGTCCCCGTCCCCGTCCCCGTCCCCGTCCCCGTCCCCGTCCCCGTCCCCGTCCCCGTCCCCGTCCCCGTCCCCGTCCCCGTCCCCGTCCCCGTCCCCGTCCCCGTCCCCGTCCCCGTCCCCGTCCCCGTCCCCGTCCCCGTCCCCGTCCCCGTCCCCGTCCCCGTCCCCGTCCCCGTCCCCGTCCCCGTCCCCGTCCCCGTCCCCGTCCCTGTCCCCGTCCCCTGGATGTGCATGTCCAGGTCCAATCATGGCCACCGTGTTGGACTTAAAATAAATGTCATTTTCGCAACCTCCATCCCATGAAACCTCAAGAACGACATCCACATCGATTTTCATGTTTACTTACCCCATTTACACCTTAAGGGAGAATTTTCAAAATAACAAAATATGTGTTTGCCTATTTATTTTTAGACATGCTCCTACGAATTTTAAAGTTGTAATGTCTATTTTATATTATTTTTCCATACAAAATTTAAACCCCATTTTCACCCCTTTAGGGGTTAAATCATGTCCACCGTGTTGGACTTCAAAATAAATCTCATTTTCGCAATCACCATCCCATAAAACCTCAAGAACGACATCCATATCGATTTTTATGTTTACTCACCCCATTTACCCCTAAGTGGTTGATTTTCAAAATTACAAAATATATTTTGCCTATTTATTTTTAGATGTGCTCCACTCCAACGAACTTTAAAGTTGTAATGTCTATTTTGCAATCGTCATCCCCGAAAACCCCAATAACGACATCCATATCTATTTTTGGGGTTTTTTACCCCTTTTCACCCCCATTTCATCCCAATAGGGGTTCAAATACTAACAATAACAATATACGTTGCGTTAGATGTCTATCCATAAGCCTAAATTATAAATTTAGCGATTTTTATTTAGCGATCGAAAATAAATGATTTTCTTCAATACACAACTTCATCCCCCTTTTGACCCCTTCGGGTGTAGAATTTTGGAAAACGCTGAGACCCGTATTTATTTATTTTCAATGGTCAGTCTAAACACAAAATTTGAAGATCCTAGCTTCAAAACTGAGGGACTTTCATACAAACTTTGACCCCTTGTTTACCCCCTTAGGGGGTGAATTTTGAAAAACCCTTTCTTAGTGCACCCCTAGTCCTCATAAGGAACCTACGTGCCAAATTTGGAGTCTCTAGACCCAGCGGTTTGGGCTGTGCGTTGATAGATCAGTCAGTCAGTCAGTCAGTCAGTCAGTCAGTCAGTCATTCAGTTTACGATTTTATAAATTTTCAATAACTTTCAGATAAGTTTATATATTTTTTTATCGGAAAGTGATTGAAATATCACAGAAGTTAACCTTCTCCATATTTATGTGATCCTGGTACTTTGGAGACGTTTTTATTCAAAAACAAAAAAAAATATCCAAATTCCAAACTGAAAATACTCTAGGTAAACGCAAAAATATATATCAAAAAGTGATTGAAAATATTACAACTAAATGTCGGCATTTGTCGACTAAACCGGCCAATTGATGTCACTGATTTAAAAATAACGTGGTTTCCCAGTTTATTTGTTTTTACACAATATAGGTATTTTAGCATGTCCCGACAACCAACGGCAATGGGAAATGTCTGAAAAAAAACTGGCTTAATATTTTTTACATTTAGTTGGAAATAAGCTCCTTTAATCGGTTTTTCAGCCCCTTTATTGCGTTGCGTCTTTACACGCGCAGTCAAGGAACTATGCTATTTTCCATGGTTCCGCAGTTTTTTCCAGACTCACGGCTTGTATATAAAATCTGAAGTTCTGCACGATAGGGCATGGAATACCGGAATGATTTTCATACCGGTATTGATACCGGTGTTGAAATTTCAATTACCGGTTTATATTATTAAGCTTTATTTGCGGAAAGTGATTAAAGCTTTATGTCAGAAACACTCAAACTATTTACCAACTCCCTAGAAACAACAAAATGAGTTATTAAAGTACAGGTAATTAAGAATACTAAAGACAATACGTTATTTGATCCAAAAACTATTTATATTGTTTCATTGGCACAAATATCGCAATCAAATCCTTGGTATTAGGAAAATGATAAGAAAACATGTAACAAAGGCGCAATTTTACATACCAATCAAAGGCTTTCTCATAAGAAAGGCTTTCTCAAAGAAAGCCTTTGATTGGATAGAAACCTGGGTGGTATTGCAGTCTGTCCTAAGGTGCCAAGTAGACTACAGGTATATCGAGGTGTTGAGGTACTTTTACGAAAATGCCACCATGTCGATCCGAGTACAGAACCTGAATACAAATCCTATTCAACTGCAGCTAGGTGTGAGACAGGGAGATGTTAACTCTCCGAAACTGTTCATAGCTGAGTTAGATGTCATCTTTAAACTCTTAGACTGGAAAAGACTCGGCATCAACATTAATGACCAGCACCTTCGTTTTACCGATAATATAATTCTGATGGCTGAGACCTTGGAAGACCTGAACACAATGCTCGAAGTTATACAAACACAATACAAATATCTTTATTTGCTCTCCGTAGTGCTTCCCAAACAGTGGGTCTTGGGATGATCAGGTTGTACCCGCTCCGCTCATGTTCATGTTGGGAACACTAGCCTTAAAGTTATTGACCATTACGTATACTTTTTTTATATTATTTGTTTCTCTTTTGGTATTTGTCGAACTTATTGTTTTTTTTATTTTTAGTTAATTGTGTTTTTGTTTCGTACTAGTTTACCAGAGGAAGCGATTTGATACTTCTCTCCAGTTTTGAAGAAGATTAAGTAGATTAATGTGATTACGTATTTTGTGTGTTAGGTAAGTCCAAGTTCGAGAAAGAGATATCTCATCGAATCCAACTCAGATGTCAGCATTCGGGAAGCTTCGGACTTACCTCAGTGTCTCAAGACGAAAGTCTATGACCAGTATGTGTTACCAGTGATGATTTACGGCAGTGAACCGTGGTCGCTAACTATGGACCTCATAAGGAGGCTTATGGTCACCCAGAGTGCAATGGAGAGAGCCATGCTTGGCGTTTCCCTGCGTGATCGAATTAGAAATGAGGAGATCCATAGGTGAACTAAAGTAACCGACATCGCTTGAAAGATTGCTCAGCTGAAGTGGCAGGTGGCGGGAAAGGACACACAAACACACGGGGGCGAGAAGAACCGATGGCCGTTGGGGCGGAAAGGTTCTGGAATGGCTCGCGCGCACCGGACGACGCTCCGTGGGTATATAGGCCCCCGAAAAGGTGGACCGACGCGAGGGTGAAGGTCGCGGGAAGCCGCTGGATGCGGGCCAAGCAGGACCGATCGTCGTGGAGATCCTTGGGGGAGGCCTATGCCCAGCAGTGGGTGTCATGCGGCTGATATCATGATGATGATGAAAACATTAGACGAATAACTAAAAGCAATATCAATACCCCTTTTGAGCGAAGTACCTAAAATGCACGATGCCTATGATACAGCTAGCATGTAGTGTTTTGCGTAGGTGTTTTTTTAATCGTGATTATTCGTGACTCGTCATATAAAAACTCATCTGCTGTATGAACAACAGTATAATCTACAGAAATCGAGCGTTTTGCATAGTCTTTAAACACCGTTGCAAAAATAAATCGCTTTTTTCGAAATACCGAAATTGAAAATACCGGTATTTTATCCTCAAATACCGGTATCAAAATACCGAAAAAATTAACCGATATACTGATACTTGCCTACCTAGAAACTATTCTATTAAGATGTCTCCTGAACTTCTTGTGGCTCTCATTAGTGGCTGCAGCTCTAGGATGAGGTCCACGACTAAAGGCTTCGAGAGTGATAGATGCAGCATCCGGAATTTTGAATGGGTCAGCGAGTTCCCTTTGACGACACATTTGCCTTTTGCACGTGTTGAGAAAATATGAGCACGTTCAAACAAATCTAGCCATAATAACCCTAATTGAGCTATTATTAAGAAAATCTTCGCATACACTTTCTGACATACCTAATTAACGTCATAAAGATGCAAAAGTTTGAAAATTCTTGGGAAACTAAGTTAATATTGTTATAATTATAAATGAATATAAGTTTTACAGAAGTTAATATGTATTAACTTTTGTTTGATTCCTATTACGCAGATATCAGCAGCATATTCACGCCCAACTCCACGTTGAGTGTGTCACTTTTCGGTAAGGCGGCCCCTAGACGACACAATAATATTGCGCAATATTTAACCCTTTGTTGACTCGTGTGATATTTTTTTAACTCACTCTAAGGTTCGGAACGACCAAGAACTTTTAAATTTCATGGTAGTTTCTCAAAAAACAGTTTTTATTTGATTTAGATTATAGGAAAGTTTAAGTTTAAAGAAAACGAAGACTTTGTTCTATTAATCACATTTAAAGTTCTTGGTCGTTCCGAACCTTAGAGTAGCGAGTTAAAAAAATGACACACGAGTCTACAAAGGGTTAGGTTAGGTTAGGCAATATAATTGATCGTTTAGTTAGGGCCTAACTAATTTTTTATTGTAAATAGAGTACTTTAAAAGCTAAGCTGCACGGAAAAAACAACTTTTCACGCACTTCTAAATTGACAGCGTAATACGAAACGATCTTGTCCACGCTCATAATCAACTTCACTTTGACTGTCAACGGTAGCAAAATAGACCCCGTGGCCGGTATATTGGTAGAATATTTGCAGGATAGCTAGTCCACCGACCCGGCCCCCATACATGCTAGGAGACCAGTATTACTGCTAGCTCCTAGTAGATAGAACCTTCTACATATTTTTAATAGATGAAGGCAAAATCAGCTTTATAAACAAGCACATTTAGACGGCCGAGTACTGGACACAGTACTCGATACGACAAGTATCTTGAAGTTAAAAAAAATGGGATGACATTAAACATTCTTCTGTAATAATTTCCTTCTTTTGTCAGAGAGACAAAAACAGAAATCAAGCTCAATCTCAGTAAAATCACATACGTTCCACTCATAATTATGATTTGTGATCTAGTGCGGCAACCCCCTATTTGCTTACTAAGTTATATAATTACTAGCTTATCCCCGCGACTACGTCCGCGTGGACATTCGATAAAATCCTCCTGTTTAATTTCATTAAATTCTGATCAGCCGTTTTTACGTGATTAGGCGGGTTCCCACCAAGCGCGCTGCCTCGCGAGGCAGGACGTTTGCCGCACGGGCCTCGCACGAGGCTGCTCGCTTGGTGGAGACCCGCCTAATCACGTAAAAACGGCTGATCAGAATTTAATGAAATTAAACATGAGGATTTTATCGAATGTCCACGCGGACGAAGTCGCGGGCGGAAGCTAGTTTATAATATTCATAATTGTATTAGTTCCCGTTCCCGTTCCCTTTCCCGTTCCCGTTCCCGTTCCCGTCCCTGTCCCCGTCCCCTGGATGTGCATGTCCAGGTCCAATCATGTCCACCGTGTTGGACTTCAAAATAAATGTCATTTTCGCAGTCACCATCCCATGAAACCTCAAGAACGACATCCACATCGATTTTCATGTTTACTTACCCCATTTACACCTTAAGGGATGATTTTCAAAATAACAAAATCAGTGTTTGCCTATTTATTTTTAGACATGCTCCTACTAATTTTAAAGTTGTAATATCTATTTTATATTCTTTATCCGTCATACAAAATATGAACCCCATTTTCTCCACTTTAGGGGTTAAATCATGTCCTCCGTGTTGGACTTCAAAATAAATCTCATTTTCGCAATCACCATCTCATAAAACCTCAAGAACGACATCCATATCGATTTTTATGTTTACTCACCCATTTACCCCTAAGTGGTTAATTTTCAACATTACAAAATATAATGTTTGCCTATTTATTTTATTTATTTTATTTTATTATTTTATTTTTTATTCTTTGGAAAACCAACAGCAAGACAAACAAAATAATATCTAAAATATATAAACAGTCAGCCAATTAAAGGTCTTCACATATATACTTTGCATTCAGTGCAGTGCGCAGCCCGCTCGGAAACGGACGTGCTCAATTGCATTAGTGCGAATTGTTTCTAATTCACGTTTTCGCGCGGCATTTGCCGCTGCGCGCTATCACTATGGGTTCCCAGCAACTCATAGTGAATGAAGTCTTGGCTTTTATTCAAAACGCCATCGATACTATGGACGAGATCAGCATCGTGCAGATCTGCAAGTCAAACTTCAAAGAAGATGAGATTTGCAGTGGCAAGGCGCTGCTGTTCAGGAGCATCGGGAAAGCCGATGTGATGCCATCTCGACGAAGGGATGGAGGTGAGAAGAGTCTCCAGGACATCATCACCTGTCTAAAGGAGACCGATCCAGACGACGTGCCGACATTCGTGGCGAAGGAGCTGCACAAGCTGCCCCCTGTCACTTTCGACCACGTCGACGTCACCAGGCTGCTAAAGGATATCACCTCCCTGAAAGCGTGTCTGGCAGAAGTACAGTGTAAACTAAAGGCCTCAGATAACACCATCAGTGAGTTGCGAGCCCAAGTGCTGTTGTAAAGCAACACCGCTGCGGTAAGTAGGTCACCTGAGGCCTGCAACGTGAACACTCGTCGTGGGGCGCAAAATGCATCCATCGGCAGTTTTGAGTCGGCGAACTTGGATGCGTCACCGGCCGCCGCCGACACATCGCGCGATGCACCGCGCCCCGCCGCCGCCCGCCCCGCCCCGGCGGAGACGTCACGCGTGAGCACGTCGACCCCTCAACGTGCATACGCTGCAGTCACCGCTACTAACCGACCCGCTGTCCAACAACTCGAGCGGGGTACCAATGAGGGAGACAAACAACGCCGACCGGTCTCTAAGCCTGTGCATCCACGGAGACTGGATGAAGAGTGTGACGAGGACGGCTTCAAAAAGGTGGAAAGGAAGAGGAAGCCCACCCGCCGTAACCTTTGTGGCACCGCCCCGACCGGACACAACCACCTACTGCGTCCGGCTATCCCGACGACGCTAGTGTATGTATCTCGCCTGCACTACAGCACGAAGCCTGATGACATCGGAGAATACATCAGAGTGAAGACCAAATTCATTCTGAGGGTCGAGCGATTGGAGTCCCGCCACAATGTGAACTTCAACTCATTCGTGGTGAGGGTACCGACTGAACATCTGTCGACCTTCATGAAAGAAGATTTTTGGCCGAAGGGTGTCTTGTTCCGACGCTTTCGCGGTCGGATACCGGACACTGCATTGCGCAACACGTCGCCGCCTTCGATACGTGTAAACAAATAGATATTTTTATTTAATAATTATGTATGTTAGTCTGTAAGGTATATATTGTATGGGCCTAGTAGCCTGAAATAAATGGTTAAATAAATAAATATAAAACATTATTTTAAATTATTATTTTTAATTATTTATTCTTAGATGTGCTCCTACGAAGTTTAAAGTTGTAATGTCTATTTTATATTATTTTTCCATACAAAATTTGAACCCCATTTTCACCCCTTTAGGGGTCAAATCATGTCCATCGTGTTGGACTTCCAAATAAATGTCATCTTGCAATCGTCATCCCCGAAAACCCCAATAACGACATCCATATCTATTTTTGGGTATTTTTTACCCCTTTTCACCCCCATTTCATCCCTATAGGGGTTGAAATACTAACAATAACAATATACGTTGCGTTAGATTTCCATCCATAAGCCTAAATTATAAATTTAGCGATTTTTACTTTGAAAATAAAGGATTTTCTTCAATACACAACTTCATCCCCCTTTTGACCCCTTCGGGGGTAGAATTTTGAAAAACACCGTATTTATTATTTTTCAATGGTCAGCCTAATCACAAAATTTGAAGATCCTAGCTTTAAAACTGAGGGACTTTCATACACACTTTGGACCCCCGTTTCACCCCCTTGGGGGGTGAGTTTTGAAAAATCCTTTCTCAGTGCACCCCTGGACCTCATAAGGAACCTATGTGCAAAATTTCAAGTCTCTAGGTTCAGCGGTTTGGGCTGTGCGTTGATATCTCACTCAGTCAGTCAGTCAGTCAGGACTTTGAATTTTATATATATAGATGTAACACTAAAATAGTAATAAGTAACAAATACCTTGAGAACCTACAAAATATTTAACTTCTTATAATACCCTAAAACCTATACCCAGCAGTGGGTGTCATGCGGCCAATATGATGATGCTCTAAAGTGCACTATTTGACAACATAACTAATGTTTTCTTTTTATAGTTGCGAAATCGAACAGGTGCATACGCCTCAATTTTTAACACAGATTAAATAAAAACATTACGTGACGTTTCACTTAAGACGTTCATACTAATCGATAGGCCAATAAAATATCCAAATTGTTAAGAAATTGCCACGAATTTCTTAATTTATATGAAAAATGCTCAGAGGGCCGGATAATCCGGATACTGGATAAGTCACCTTACATGACGTCAGAATGTAAGAGCAGCTCGGGTAATAATTATGTACATAAAACTTGAAGTAGTAACTTAGTAAAATTTTGTAAAATTTCTTCTAAATAGTTACTACTTTAGTTTTAGTGTCACGGTCGGATCGGTCGGTACGGTAGTCGCGATAGATACCTACTCCTCACTCCCGTAACTTACTGTAAAGAAATTGTGCTTTTTTTATTTACACACAAAAAAAATCTAGGTAGGTACCTACTTAATCGTTTCTTTTTAAACTTTGCAAGCGGTAGGTACTAGCTACGGTACGAGGTAGGTAGTTACCTACCTACCGTACTAGAATATGACATCAGTCAGACTGTAGGTAATACGACAATAATACTTAACACAGTAAAATCCAAATGTCATGTATTCGTTCGTATACCTACATTACCTACTCGTTACCTAGGTACCTATCGATCGCCGAACTTCAGTGCCTACTTTGAAGTCGGACATTGTGCTGGCTCAGTATAAAAAAGACGCTATTCTTACAAACACTTTTACTTATCTACCTAAACTCGCTCGTACGCAACTCAAAAGACAAGACAACGCGCCAAAATGCTCCATTTTTCAACTGTATGTAATATAAGATTCCATTGATCATTTTATTTTTTTTATTAAAATGACACAAATTGTGAATAGTGTGTCGTTACCCCCTACCGGTCTAGGTAGGTAGGTAGGTATTGACATGTCGCCGCGCGCGCGGCGGCGGCGGCGGCGCGCGGCGGCTCGCCGCGCCGGGCGGTTATCTTTGCAATGCTCCACTACTTGCTTGCGCGTATTTTCAATTTCTTAAGCGTGACATTTACATGTTTAATTTTGATGAAAACATTATTGTAGTACACAAAAACCTATTATTAAACAATAAAATCACAGTTACGATTTTGGACTACTGAGAAATACATAATTATGGAAACGTAAAACATAAATGTTTAATTTTTGGCTTAAATGTCTAAAAAGACGCATTATAGCTTAAAAAAAAAACAAACATCATAGTTACCATTTTGGCTTATCTAGATATTGAGATTAGATGAATACTTTGAAAAAAAACAAGCATACGAATTTGGTTTCAGTTTAATTTTGCTATTATGTGATTGCATTTGAATGCACCTTAAAATTATACTAACGAGGTATTTGGTTACCTATTTTGCTTTTAGGAAAAAGTTAGGTAGTGTACGAAATCTCATGATTTTTATATAAAACGGTTACCACCGCAGATTTTTTACATCATATATCTAATTAATATTTGACACTTAATATCAATCCCCGATAAAATAATAAAAACAACGAGTTTACGAATTATGTCCAGATAAAGCTTCTTTTATGCGCCTATAGGTAGGGTAGGATTTCTAAAAGGTAAGCAGACGGAATTCGGCATGTATGGAATGGACCCTTCGCCAAATAGATACCTATGTCATCTTTTAGCATTTTCATATGGTCAGGTGGATAATAACATTAAAAAAAAGATTTTATCAATGGTTATTTTGTTTTTGGTCTAGTTGCTAGAACCGTCGTCGTTATTTCTAATTTACTATAGATAAAAACCATAAACTTATTAAATTATAAAAGTTTATGGTAAAAACGAAACAGCTTTATCCAAAAACAAAGCTAGATAATAATCTATGTGGTGCAGTGGTCAACATGCCGCCTACCACGCAAGAGGTCCCGGGTTCGATTCCCGGCCGGGAAGAAATTGAAATGATGAAATTTAACTTCTGTGATGGGTCTGGGTGTTACTATGTATAATAAGTATATATTTAAAAAGTATATAAGTATTATATCAGTTGTCTAGCACCCATATTACAAGCTTTGCTTAGTTTGGGGCTAGATGGCGCTGTGTGAAATTGTCCAAGCATTTATTATTATTATTATTAAATCTATGGTAATATTGGTAATGTATTTATTGTGATATTTGTGATGGTATTTTTTTATAAAGTGTTCTATTTATTTTTTATTTTCTTCTATTTTTATTTATTTATTTTAGGTACTCCAACAAACACTATTAATTTTTTTTATTGAAAACCAGAATCATAAAAAGAATTTCAATAATATGATCAAAACATATTTTAATTTTTGACAGATTTGTCATTTTTGTCTCTGTATATTAAAAAAACAGACATTAGAAGGTTTCTTTTCGTTTTGGCCGTACGCCAAAGTGCCAAATACCAGCCCGCCCCGCCTCATCAATCGAAATTCGAATCAGATTTTTAAGTTCTCTTGTTTTTTAATTAGAAAAAAGGATTCTTGTCATACTCTTTTTACTTCATTAGTCGTCGATTACATTCTCTATAATTTTTACTACGTGGTCGAAATACAAAAAGCTGTTGAACTGCTGTTAGGTTTATTTTATCAAAATTGGAAAGTGTTTTTTTCTTTTTCCATATTGTTTTAGTCAGAAGCGTTTTCAAAAATATAGTTCGTTTATTAATGCAACAGTTTACATCTTTATGGTCTAGTTAGTTTATGCAGCATGTTGGCAAAAGCATGTAAAATATTAAAACTAACAAAGTAATATTGAAAAGTTGACATTATGGAATAAATATCATCCTAAATGGTATAAATGAGGTCAGGGTTGCAACGGGGATGACAAAAACAACATAGCTCGCTAATAGGGCGACCGCGCACCAACAGAATTTGTCAGTTTGTCAGTCTTGAAAAAAAAGAGCGGTCGTACATGTAAAATCAGCCAGTGCGTTGCTCTGCTGCCCACTGTGAGTTATTGTATTTAATTGGTACCTACTCGGCGCATTCTAATAGTTATAGGTTATTACGTACAATATTATTATGTTATCAGTGGGTAAAGCATAATTTATAGCATATAGCTGAAATATCAAAGAAACAATACTTACGATCACTTTGCTTCCTTATTTACGCCATACTTATTTACGGATATTTTTTGTTATCATTGCTATCGCATGAAGTACCTACTTAAAATAAATAAATAAATAACTAACTAATAAATAAATAAATACTTATTTTGGCACTCAAAAGTTATCGTATCAACGTATAAATGCATTGATTTTCGAATCTGGTCTATAAAAAAGTTTGAAATAGTGCAATATGAGCGAGGTCTACTATCACAGACTATCAACTCAAAGTCTACAGTTTGCGATATGTCTAATTTAGCCAGTGCAAACTGTTCATAACATCTTCAACTTTATTGGGCTCGTGTCACTAAACGCAGTGAATTGCTTCAACAAACAAACCCCTATTGGCCTGAGCAAACAATGATATTGGGGTTTTAGCACAGATTATATTGGTAGTAAAACTATACGTATAAATTCTGAGATCGTCACTTTAGTGGATATCTTTGTTTTATCTCCAATCCCTTATTGTCTTGAGGCAGATTACTTTATCGTCTGTAGTATTGTTTTATGTGTTCTCGTTTGAGTAAATTTTGCAGACGCACTTGGTTTCTCTATGCGTGGGTTGTTAAACTTAAAATGTATTTGAAGTTCAGGCAACCTAGAATTGTATAGCCAAATATTAGTTTGTATTGTTGTTTCTGTTGAGAAATTGGCTGCCCCAAGGAGATTACTTAGGGCCGCTAGTATTTCTAACCTAGGCTAATCTGTGTCTGAGGTAGCCATATTTTAAAAAATAAAGGTTTACTTGGTAATCATAATACGAACCATAAAATGTCATATCAACTTATAAGGAACTTTAGACTTTTCCTGTAGGAAAAAAAATATCTGTTTTGGTTAATCTCATGTTCAATTTTTTTTCAAGATTTCTTGAATTTTTTTACAACTTACGTTTGTTCCTTTATTATTATAACTAACTTTTCATCCCTATAAATCATAAGTCTAATCAAAAGCAGAGGGGATTTTCTGATGGAACATTCTGCAGAGAACAGAGGGGTTTTAGCATAATCCCTCTGAGATGCATGCTCCCTCTGGAATCATATTTCTCATCTCTCTTGAAGCTCTTTTTGTCGGTAATGCAACAATGGTGTACTCCGCAGTAATATTATTTAAAAAAGCTGCTTTCTCTTTGTTTTTATCACACCTTATTATAAGAAATTAGTAAAGGGTTTTGAATAATTTCTATTTGATGCTCGTGATGCCTGGGTCATTGTACCTAATTATTATCGTCATAATACAAGATTGGTTCGTTCAATGATAAAAAAAAATTACTAGAACTTGTGGAAACTGAGCTGCTATTTAAGTAGGGTTGCCTACAAGACATTCGTTCAGTAATAAATTGGTGGTGGCTAATAATACCGTTGTTTTGGACAATCAATCACAACTTTTACAACCCCGTTATAAAAATAAAAGAAAAGTGAAAAGATAATTCACAGTCGAAAAATCGCGAACACTTTCGTTTCCTTAGGAAGATAAAATTTAGATTTGTTACTTTCAATTCCGATGTTATAATCACAAGTTACGTCTGGATTATCCATAGCCCGTTTGCAATAAATCCCGGGACATATAAAAATTGGGATGATCGAAAAAGCTTCCGATTCACAGGCCTCCTTGAAACGAGCTTAAAAATGGATAACGTCTCTGGAATCCCCCAAGAATTTACCTAAAGTGATCGGGAAAAAGCTTTGATTCCTTTTATTTTGATTGATTGTTTTTTCTGTATCAGTTTTTTCGAATTTGTGCAAGCCAGATTTCATAAAACAAAAAGTCATGTCATTATAGATTCGATGGCGTTAATTTATTACACTAAGATCAAACTTACGATAAAGTAAATTTTCAATTTGACCCTAGCAATCGTTTCCTAGCTTTTTAGTTGCAATCATTTTTTTAACTTTATTTTTTGTTAACAGGCAATGTGGTGGATTTGACAACGGACCAATGCAAGGAGTAAGAAGAATAGGAGCTAGGAGTTCTCCAGATCTGTCTCCAAGTACTTCTGTCTCAAGGCACCTTACTTGGCGGGTCACAAGCGCAACCAGGTTAGAGCTACTGTTCGAACGATACTTTTCTGGAATACTAATTAACATATTTGACAAAGCACCCGAGATTTATTTGAATTATGTTTTGTTATCTTATAGTGCTTCTGTATTCGGATCCCGGATCTATCTAGTGAGATAAAATAATGCCTTGTTTGATAGGTGGAAAGGCTTATTTTCAAATCTGTTTATGATTCTGATTCAATGTCTCTATGATCTCCAAAGTACTTAAAAATAAGCTATCTGAAGAAGTTCTTTGCCACAATATAATTGTGATCATTGTAGTACGTTATTATTCATGAAAATATTTTAGGGCTCAGCGAAACAAGATCGGCGTAAGCGTCTCCCACCCCCAACTGAGTTATATGAACGGCTGCGGGGGAGGAGGGCCGAACCAGAGAAGAGGACGAGATGTGGCCACGCAGACTCCTCCCAGCATAGCGGCAGAGACTAGGAGAGCCAGGCTCATGCCCATCAAGCTGACGTTGGCCACTCCGAACGCTTTGACTCTTAGGTAAGTTAAAAAATGGGATAGCAGAGAAACCTTTGGAGCTTCCTCTTCATCAGCCTTTTTAATGTCCTCATTGCAGGGGCACAGGCCTTATTTATAGATGGATAACAGGATGGGTCATAAATAACTCACAGGTGCGGGCCCAATGCGGATTGGTGAGCATTAACAACTTGTCTTCCGAAGCTCGAGGGAGCTTGAGATAACATGTTTTTCAAACTAGTGAACAATCGCAGGTCAATCACGCTATGTCACCATGCGAAAGAAATCATTAAAAAGAGCTTATCTAAAGTTATGTTTATAAACTTAGCGGTCTATAACTGTTATTTATTATAGTTTATTCATTACACGTTTTGTAACCGTTAGAAGTTTATGAACTGAAAAATTATATTTTATTTAGTAAGTTTGGTATTGTAAAATCATTATTCAATAAAATGGGTTACTATTTATAGGATATAATAAATTTGATTTTCTCAGATCAATTTGTAACTAAAAGGTGACTTCTTCGAGTTAAAATATTCAGAAGGTTCATTTTACTCAGTTAATACACATCATGAAAAGTAATTTACATTAAAATTTAATGTTAGTATGTTATCATTTTAATAGTTTAAGTTTAATACAGTTGTTAATAATTGTAATGTAGGTACCTACATTTTAGTAAACATAATTTCTACTTTTATAACTTTTTTTATTGCAACGTTCATGTGTGATAAACAGAAGAATCAAAAATATAATAAAGATAGGGTCGTAAAGTGTGAAGTTAATCTGTTACTTGAACAGTGTTTCAATTTGGGCGAATCTTATAGAGACATCAAAGGTTTTGAATGCCTTTTTGAAAATATCTGTAGGAAGGGTTGTAAGCACAGACCTATCTGTGATTGTAAACTTACTTGTTAGAAAAGGCTAATCAATCCCTCCAATTGTTGGTTTGTGCCAATTCTGATCATGAATCAAATCTGCGAAAATTGGGTACAACCCTCTTCATACATCATACTGGAAATTGGGTGTAAGTTTATCCTGACAATATATGGGTTCTACAAAAGGTTCGTATTTTGCAACTAAAACAGTTCAATCGGATCTAGTTATAGGGGCCTTGTTATAATCCCTAAGGTTAAAATGAAATGTTGTATCTGGATGAATTATAGCTCTGGCACCAGGCCCTATTTTGTAGGAGAGAAATATTGGTTCCATTTTGATTATAGTACAAAACTTGCAGACTTTTAAATATTTATCGGATGGGATGTTTTACGAGCTTCGAACCTCCTATTTTTTGAAAGAATAATTTGTTAATAATTTTAATATGTCTATGTCCATCAGCCATTTTTGATGTCCCCACTGCTGGGGCACAGGCCTTCATACAGGGTGGTAAGGAGGATGGGCCATAACCCACCACGCGGGCCCAATGCGGATTGGTGAGTGTTAACGACTGCAAATGCAGCCGGGACTAACGGCTTAACGTGCCTTCCGAAGCACGGAGGAGCTCGAGATAATAAATTTTTGGTCACCCATCCCATGACCGACCCTTGCGAACGTTGCTAACTTCCGCAATCGCTGGGCCAGGCGCTAAACCACTGCGCCACCGAGTTCCTCAGTTTTTTATACTTTCTTCCTTTTCTTTTCTTTCATGTGACGACATACAAACACTTAAATTATGAGTCAATACTGTTCATCGTTTCGATGACCTGTCTAATGTGCGTAAAACTTACAATTGCTCCGAAAATTGCACAATTCATTGGAAACTCAGTTTTGTCATTCATTAGATGGTAAAACACGTCATGTGTACATAATTTTAATGAGTCAATTACGTTCTGGCAAAATGTTTCATGCGTGTTTGAATTAACACGGCTATAATGCGAGTAGGTTAGTTAATAAAGAACCATTTCAAATTGGTTTGGTTAAATACTGACACAATTCATATTAATGTATAATGTACTCATCATTAATGAATAGCTTACAATAGATACTAACGAAGTAAATCAAACATCGTCTTTATGTTGAATAATTCACGTAGTTTTTTTACGGCTGAATATCAAATTTATTTTTAATTAATTAAGGGAAAAACGACAGTATTTAACATAAACTTCTAAACCTAGCGCACCAGCTCGTAGTAATACAATGCTTTCATCAATTTGTTAATCGGTCTAAACATTTCCCCTCAGGTTCCTAGCAAATCGCAGAAAGGGGCGGTCTCTCTCTGCGAACGCGGTGGCGAACGAGCAGAAGGCGACCAAGGTGCTCGGCCTAGTATTCTTCACATTCGTGCTCTGCTGGGCGCCATTTTTTCTGCTCAACATACTCTTCGCTTCGTGTCCTGCTTGTACAGTGCCAGGTATGTTTTCTTTAAACGATTGTATTTCAAACATTTCAATGGAAACTTTAGTGGCCAACGAGCAGAAGGCGCCCAAAGGTGCTCAGCCTAGTGTTCTTCACGTTCGTGCTCTGCTGGGCGCCATTTTTTCTGCTCAACATACTCTTTGCTTCGTGTCCGGCTTGTATAGTGCCAGGTTAGTTTTTTTTCAACGATTGTATTTCAAACATTTCAATGGAAACTTTAGTGGCCAACGAGCAGAAGGCGACCAAGGTGCTCGGCCTAGTGTTCTTCACGTTCGTGCTCTGCTGGGCGCCATTTTTTCTACTCAACATGCTCTTCGCTTCGTGTCCTACTTGTATAGTGCCAGGTAAGTTTTTTTAACAGTGATCGTATTTCAAACATTTCAATGAAAACTTTAGTGGCCAACGAGCAGAAGGCGACCAAGGTGCTCGGCCTAGTAGTGTTCTTCACGTTCGTGATCTGCTGAGCGCCATTTTTTTTGCTCAACAGCTCTTCGCTTCGTGTCTTGCTTGTATAGTGCCAGGTATGTTTTTTTTAACAATGATCGTATTTCAACCATTTCAATGAAAATTTTAGTGGCCGAGCAGAAGGCGACCAAGGTGTTGGCCTAGTGTTCTTCACATTCGTGCTCTGCTGGGCGCCATTTCTCCTGCTCAACATGCTGTTCGCTTCGTGTCCTGCTTGTGTAGTGCCAGGTATTTTTGTACAACAGATCAGTGCTTGGTATTTATCGCTTGTTTAGTTATGATGGGGCCGAAGGTGGAAGCGCACTACATCCGGAATCCACACCACTGAGGATCACCTCTTACTGCCAGAACAAAATAATATTTATTTATTTATTTAATTCTTGGTGCACAATTTGTACAATGGCGGACTTAATGCTTTAGGCATTCTCTACCAGTCAACCATAGGGTGATGTGGAGACTTTGTGTGGTAGGGTGCACAACCAGGATAAAAAGAAAAATAAAAAAGAAATAAGAAATAATATGTTATAACTTCTATATTTAATTGTTGTTATGGTGTTTATGATATACTTAATTGAAATGTGCATGTAAATTCATTTTCTGTTATCCCTTGAAATCACAAAAAATACAAAATACTGGATAACCTCAGTATTGCCTGTTTATTTGTTTTTATGTGAATGTTCCTGGAGCCCAATCGCGGTAATTCTGAACGATAAAACCAAAAACGTTACGTTGTCATTTAGGTTATATTTACCTAAAAATCTTTGGATTAGCTTCATAATTTTCACTTAAATTGTCCCAGATTGTAATCCTAGACTCCTTAGGCAGAGTCTTATTCAACAATTTTAACAAAACTAAAGCGAGTATTTTTCTGTAAACGATACTGAAACGGTAACGATTTAGCTTTGGTTTTATCGTTGAAAACTAGCGCGATTAGGCTCCAGCCCCCCTAGCCAAAGTAACATTTGCAAATTTTCGTTATCGTTTCGCTTCGAAACATGTATGAATTTGACGTTTTAAATTTCGATAGTTAACGAAACCTTATGTCAATCCCATACATGTTTCGAAAGCGAAGCGATAACAAAGATTTGCAAATGTTACTTTGGCTAGGCCCTCTGGTTTACTAAACGTTATCAATTTTAAAGAGCAGTGCTGATAAACATTTCGATCAATCAAGTAGCAAAACGAAGGTGGGCCCATCTCTCGGGAAATTAATTCGTTTTGGGAACCCGCAATGTTTAAGCCGAGGAAAAATGTATACGGATATGAATAATAACATACGATTTTTTCTATTTGTTTAGGCTCGGTACGTAATGTTTTGTTAGGTAAACCAAAACATAGCTGATGTTCTTTTTAAGCGACTGGTTAATTAAAATGTTTTTGTTTTGTTTATACATTCATTGTACAAATTGTTAATTTTGTTTTGATAATTAATTTTTAATTTAATTATTAAATGAACATTATTGACCTTTGTGGCTGGTAGAATCAGTCTAGTGTTGCCATATTTTGTGAATTTGAGTTAAACGAAAACATTATTAATTTATCTGTGGAATTCATTCCATTCATTCATGAAAACAAAATTAAAAAAAGTTTGTTTTTCATTCCCTAAATATTTAGTCAAAAGTAAAATGATGTCCTAACAAGTTGGTCAAGACAAAGATTAAAAACGCAGATGGCACTAAACTCACTTCCCCGTAGGTAATTACTTATAGCGTTTTAAACTTCTTCATAGAAGAATACCAAATGACAGAAGCGTATTTTTATAGAACTGTAAAATTTTTATGAACGCGAATCTTTCAAGACTAACTCGATAGCTATTTCAACCGGTACTGTTCATATTTTTATGACATCCATGATCAAAGATAACTGAATCATATTGGTCCCTGCTATAGTTTGGCAGATCCCGAAGCGTAGATGCAAGATAGTAGAAAATTGCTTTCAGTGTAAAAAAATAATAGATAAAATAAAATGATTTTCAAGTTTGTGATATTGCTTGGGGACAAAGGAGCGCGATAACTAAGGATACTATTGAATACCTACTTACGTAGGTAAACGCAGAATGAATAATGAGAACATAATAATTTTGCTTGCCATTTTCATGTTATATCTTTTTTGCAATTTATTTCGAATACCTTGACTGAATATGATAAGAACCGTGAGTAATTTGACGGTTCGCTAGCTTCGGGTTAGTGACCTAAAGGCAACAGTCGTAGGTTAAAGTTTTTATCCTCAAAGGGATACACATTTAGTTTTAATTTCTTTTTAATCTATCTAGAATAAAATTATAATTTGACAGTAACATTGTAGTTATAACGCTTTTGTCAATTGAATTTTCAACAAAATTATAAGTACTACAAATTGTATTACAAACAGAATATTGCAATTCAATTACAATAGCAATAATTTTGATGAAATATCTTTGCAATAGAGATCTGGGCGTCTTTGATATTGAGCGCTCGTTAATTCAATGATACCGGCTATTGGGATCTAATATTGAAATGGGAAAGAATAACCGTTTGTTCAAACACAATGGCGGGAGATAACAAACGAATTTGATCGGAAGTTGAATTATTATCTTTGAAATGCTTAAATAGGTACCTATTACCTGTTGCTTCTTCTTGGAAATTGTTTCTCTGAGTTTTGTTATGATTGGTACTGTATCGTTCCTTATTTAAAAATGCATAGTCGTTATTAATAGCATATTATAAGGATTAATATAATTATTAGGATAGCAATGATGATAAAAACTCATAATTAAGATAAACAGATAGCAGTTTCACAGCGAAGAGTTTGCTTATTTACAAATCTTTTTTACTTCCTAAATTAACACCTAATTTTAGATATTTATACCTACCTAAGATACTCAAAACCTTAGAGCAACGCGGCTTCCTATGTTACGGAAGCCCATATTGCTCTAAGCGCAAAACATAACATCTCGCGGCCGAATACTCAAATAAAGACTTCTCGGCTAAATTATAAGGAAGCTGTCAATTTCATAGTTTCTGTCAAATCTGACAAGTTTTTTGAGTTTAAGGTGGCTTTAACTTTAAAACTCGTTTGAGTATTGGGCCGGATTAGTTTGATCGAATGCATTTTCTGGATCATGACAAAATATCGATACCTATCACTTTGTCAACAGAGCATGTGGTGGACATCTGCCTGTGGCTGGGCTATGTGTCCTCTACCATCAACCCCATCATCTACACCGTCTTCAATAGAACCTTCAGAGGTGCCTTCTTGAGACTTTTGAGGTGCCACTGTAACAGGTAACATTGAGTCTTATTTCTTTTGTTTATTAGATTTTTAATGCAGTGGCTCATTCATGTGATTTATAAGCCTTTTCATTTTGAACAGTTGTGATTTGAAATCGGGATCCTTGTTTAGTAGCCTAGCCAAATGATTTATTCAACACATTGTACAAATTTTTTCTTTTAACCTCACCACCTTACTTTCTCTTTTCTCTTCTCTTTTACGCAGTCTAGATTGCAATCGTCGACTAATCGCACCTAAGAGATCACACAGCACTCTACCGAGTTCTTTTCATATTCGTTTTCTGTTCATGCTATTCGTCTATGGAATTTACTACCAGAAAACATCAGAAAATCTCAGTCTATATTTACAAACTATTGATTTTTTACTTATAACTGCACATACAATTCAGTAACGTGATCTTATATCTTCATTTAATTTTTAGGTACTTATACTTACTTTATTTTAATGTTAACGGTGTATAAAATTAATTAAGTATATCTTAATAATAATGTTTAGTCACATAAGTATACCAAAATAGGTAATTTAAACACCACACGAAACAGGATGCCAAGATCTTATTTTCATGAAGTAGGTACCCATATTATGATTTATTTGTTTCTCAACATCTAAAGTTTCATTTTTACGAGTAGAATTTCCACAAGTTTTACTTTACTTGGCACTTGGCACAGTTTTTGACCTTGACAAAACTTTTACTTGGCAAAGTCGACCGAATATTATGAAGCTGAATTGAACCGTCTTTGTAGCACGTTTTTATTAGATTGTTTTTTTGTTCATTTGTTATTTTAAACATCGGTTACACTCACACTTGTCAGTGTACCTGAGAGTCTACTCTAAAAACTCACCCTCGACAATCGGAAGAAGTTCGTTCCGCTTTGTGACGTCAAAATATTTTGAAAAAAGTAAAAAATTGAGTAATTTTTTTTATTTTTCACGGTGGGCTCTTCATTTTCGTCGCCGTATGTGGTACTTCTAGAGATGCTGCCGCGCGCAATTACGCCAGGCGGCGAGGGGAAGAAACAACCATAGAACAGTGCTAAATTGATAATTAATGTTCCCAAGCTTTACAGCTGGTGCACTTCCGTCCTGTTCTTAATCTGTAATAATGCAGGGGTTTGTTGTTAATTAATTTTAATTAAAATGAAGGCTCTTTAGAAAATTGAGTATAAATTATCGCCAGCTCTCTGTTTTCTTAAATTTCTCTTTATAGCCCATTTTGTCTTAATAGCGGGGAGTATTTTTTAGTTAAATAAAAAATCGCTCAGAAAAATGTTTTACTAACACAATTATTGATAAATTTAATTCCGTAGTCAATCGTATAGTGATTTTTTACATCACGAGCGACGTAATCAAATTTATTTAAAGTATTTTTTTAATTAGGATTTCATTTAAAGATAGAACTTCACTTCAACTAAGTTCATTATGTTTAATTTCATTTTTTTTCTATTCACTCTCATACAGATTTTGTTTAGCTGAATCTATTTTTAAGTTATATTATTCTAAATTTTTAGATTTTAGCATTCACAATGCTATTTTTATATATTCAGTTACTTAGAACTGAAAAAATATTAGAAAAAATCGACTCACCCGTAGCAGCTCAGACGGGACTCGAACCCGCACCCTTAGGATTCCGGCCCAATGCTATTCCATTTGTCTGGCATCTGTAAAGATGTTGCATTCGAATGTTGAAGGTAATTCTTCACATTGATGAAATAACGCTGGCTTACAGCGAAAAACGTAAAAAGTATTTCGCCACTCCCACTAGCGACTCGGTAGCATAATTGGTTAGTGCATTGGGACGGAATCCTAAGGGTTCGGGTTTGAGTCCCTTATGAGCTGCTACGGGTGAGTCGATTTTTTCTAATATTTTTTCAGTTTTAAGTAACTTAATTATATTATTCTATTGAAAATCACATCGATGTTAAAAAAACGTTTCAAGAATAATTAATTTTCTTTGACTTTGAAACAATGATTTGTCAGTCGTTTCTGCGAATGTTTTCTACTTCTTTTCCGTTCATGTCGTCACTATGTGAATCCAATGTCAATGTCGTTGCTACCGGAAGATCGCATCCGTTTTGGAAACCTGTCGGATCTGAACTTGGAGGCAGTCCAAGTGACGGGGAAAACAAAGGATCAATACTGTTCCAGACCTTGAAATAACAGGCTATTCTAAAATTTAGTAGGGGTACGAGGCATTCCTTTAAAAATGTAGGCTATCATAAAAGTTGGCCTTTTTGTACAGTCGACCGCAGAAGTATCTTAATATTAAAGAATCATGTCGTGCAAATTACTGGTTACTTAGTGGTAGCAGTGCTCTGTCACTCCGCGCGCGAGTCTGAACCGCTCGGCGTCCTCTGAGAGGACAAATTTCATACATCAGAAAAAATAAGACCTACGCGATAGAAAGAGAGGCAACTACTAAGTAAATGTTTTGGAGCGAATGAAGCGCTGTGCGACCTGAATTGCACCTTATGGTGTCGGAGCAAGAGTCGCAATTTATTTAAACGATTTTGCGGAGTGCAACTTCTGTAGTACGTTAGTACTATTATCTATTCTGTGGTGGTAGGCTTGCAACTTACTATGTAGTGCTATTGTTGGTGTAACAAGGTTCTTAAGTATGCAGCTATTTCTAGGCATAATTGTATTTAATCAACTTTCATAATTTTGTGGAATCATCGAAACTAAGTGTGAATTAATTTTTACGGTATTCATCCATTTAATGCAAACGATACGACGTGAAACTTCAAATTATAATTTCAAAATAATTGCCAGTTTTGTTTAAAGTAGGTATCTCAAAGTTGTCTATCTATTCCAGCAATATTTCTCTACAAGACCTATACAAGTAACAATATCTGTTCTGTTCTCAATTTGTAAATTGTTATTTGGTTAGTATCTATAATGTATGACCTTTAGAGTTTCTCAAAGTTGTCTTGTCTATCTATCTAAGCTAAACAATCAATCTAATCATTTAAATTTTCAATGGCATCTACAACACACAAGTCAATATTCTCAAGAAATATCTTCAGTTGTTACCATTAATGTTTGTAAAGTGTCCGTTCATACCTACCCAATCTATTCAGATGTTTCTAAATCGTTCTAGTTTCCAATCACGTACTTTGGAAGAGGCACACTCAAAGTGAACTAATTAACGCTCTGCTGATTTAGGACCCATAAAATAGAAATTTCTAACACTACACTCTATAATTTCGACCTTATGCGTTGCGTATACAGTTCAAAACTGCGATGCCCTTCAGATTGTTTTTGTAGGGAATAGTTAGTAATAGCATTTTGGTACTAGTGAAGGGCAGAAAAAGGCCATTTACGAAAACTATTCATAAACACTGTAACAAAAAGGTTTTCCAATGTTACATACAATACAAGTAAGTTTGGGTATGGTAGTAAAGTAAAAGACAACAGTATCAGTTCACTTTTATCTTACCGGATATTGTGCAGACTGTCTTTTAGCTCTTTTTACTTTTTCTGTAAGACACTGACAGTATAAGAAAAATAAATGGAATGTATGTATAGGTTTTGTAATGGGTACATGTACGTACGTACGTATGTACCCATTACAAAACCTATACATAACATTATCATGAATTCCTGATGAAATAAAATTAGGTAAGTACTATTTTTTGGTACATAAAATTACCAAAGAGCAACTGGAATAATTTAAAGTAAATATTACTTTAAATATTGGCGTATTTGCCAAAGTATATCATAAAGAAGCCATGATGATTTATTTACTTTATAATGTCATAACGTCACGTCACCAATTACCTAATGGTCTCAAAATAACGTCCCGTCCCTCTAAAATGGCTATCAATCATTTTACGTTACATGCTCTTGGAACAATGATAATTAGGTACCTATATCTTTTTATTTTTTGGGGGTTTTTGTTTATTAAATTGTAAATATTTCGGAAAAAAACAGACTTTAAGAAAAAAAAATGGGTCCTATTAGTTTAGCTACAAAATGGCAAAAAAATAAAAATCGGTTAATAATTGTGACATGTAGTGTAGGTGGTCCCTTTAGATTTGGAATTGTAGAAAAACGGGTATTAATAACAAAGAATGAAAAATTTAAAACCCCCCGACACACGGTATCAAATTTCGAATCGATAGGACATAATATGGAAGGTAGTCAGATCCCTTCATCAACTATTAAAGAGCTGATGATCTTCAAACGGCTGATCAGGTCATGGTCACCTTACCATATACTTCCAATATCATTGAAGTAACACGGTACCAAATTTCGAATCGATCGGACATAAAGAAGTTAGTTGGATCGGGCACACGGTATCAAATTTAGAATCGATAGGACATAATATGAAAGGTAGTCAGATCCCCTCATCAACTATTAAAGAGCTGATGATCTTCAAACGGCTGATCAGGTCATGGTGACCATGACCATTTACTTCCAATATTATTGAGTAACACGGTACCTAATTTCGAATCGATCGGACATAAGGAAGTAAGTTTGATCCTCTCATTAACTAGAAAAGAGCTGATGATCTTCAAACGGCTGAACAGATTTACACGGTACCAAAATTCGAATCAATTGGACATAAGGAAGTAAGTCAGATCCCCTCATTAACTAGAAAAGAGCTAATGATCTTCAAACGGCTGAACAGATTTTCATGAAATATGGCTAAGAACACTCGGGATAAAATTATCTATGACACAAAAAAACTTAACGAAAATCGGTTCATCTGTTTAGGAGCTACGATACCACAGACAACCTTAAACTTATAACACCCCTCTCCTTTTGCGTCGGGGGTTAAAATGTAGCTTCTATAATTTATTATTAACCGATCGTCATGGTAATGGTGTTAAAAGATGCGAAAGCAGACGAGAAGTGCATTCGTAGGAATTTTAGAAATCGTAAATAAATTTTTCGGCTGCTTCGAGACATTCAGCAGACGCTTTCGTGACACGAGGCGAAGCCGTCACAATCGGAAAAATAAATAAGTACCTTAGAAAAATAATAGGATTTTGCATTTATGATTTGATTTTGTTTATTTCAATTTTTTTGTAAATTTTTGTATTAATTTTTAATGCTCCGATTCTTGCGGGGACTGCGAAATCTATTTTTTTTATTTAGTTTAATCACATACCAACCATTATTATGAATCAAGCACCGAGCGAAGAGTCACGCCCCGTCGGTAGATGGCGCTATTCTCGGATAATCCGCCCGGAAGCGCATCGAACGGGATGTGCACATCCTTCTGCCCCTACTTCTTATTCTATTTTTTATGATTGAAATTTGAAAACCTGATACTTAAGTATTAAGTATCTGTAAAAAGATTCCACTTTTAAAATTGCAATTTTACAAATTCTAAACTGCATATTAGATAAATCATTATACATATTTGCAGCCTCATTACTTAATCACGATAAATTATGATGATATAGGACAAGCTACACTCATACCAACTTAAAACAACACTTCTTCTGCAATATTCTGTATACCTTCTTCAATTGGACCTAGTTCTGCAGAAAACACCCATATGGCATTTTTTTCCAAAATTTAGTTATAATCACAGCCATACTTGACATTGAGGATTTTTTGCAAAGACAACCATGTCGATAATATTAATATCGATAAATTTATTTATTTATTTATTTATAATCAGGCAACAATGGCCCATAGTTAATATACCTTAAAAACTAAAAATATATAAAAATATAAAACAGTGGTGTTAGTTAATAACTTAATAGTAATGTTAGTAAATAATTAATTTGAAAAAGATATTATCTCTTTTTAACACGAAGATATGAGCCGTCCGCATCGAGACATTCGACACAGTCTTTGATTAACTAGTGTAGTTATATATTGTTACAAATAAATATTTTTTTAATTTTGATTTTTATATTTTATTTAATATATTTTTTTTGTAAAAAACAATCATCTTTATGTAAAATGCAGCCAATTATGACACCTGATTATTGTTCTAGGCGCGGCCGTTGCACTAGATATCGCTCTGGGGACTCAACACGTGGTGCGTCACAGCTGTGCGCGCGGTCTGCGTTGCCTCTCGCTATCTCCCTCCGACCATCAGCAATGCTGACCAACGCTGGCAACCAGGAGACCACCGAAACCGTGCTCATGGAAACCCCTATGGACTATAATGTGCGTTACTAAAGACACTGTGACTTAATTTAGGATAATAGTGTAAGGGTAAATAATCAACATTGAGCTGTCAGTTTTAGATAAATGTGCATATAACTGCGAGTAAGATAAACGGAGGATTAGGTGTCAAAAAGAAATATTAATGAAACACAATGAGGATCAACGAGGTTTTAGTTAAATATGTAGAGTTTCAGTCACATCAAAATAAATTATTTCAGTGAAAGAATTATTGAAATTGGATCAAAAATGATGAAGATAGAGCGATTTTTGTGTCGCATTCTCAAAAACGCTCCCCAATTCATGATTGGCTGATGACGTCATCAGCCACGTGCGCCGCTCATTGGCGCGGCAGGTGTTTGTTCGGGCGATCGTGGCACGTGACGTCATAGCATGATCCGCAAGGGCTGGCCGTGTTTTTTAAACTCACTTTCTAGATCTTTAATAATTTTGTCATTTCTTGATGGATTTGAGAAATTTAAACAGAGATGTACTCAGATATTGATATTGTATTTGATGTGATATACAAAATTGATATATTCAATTGTCGTGTTGATCCTCATTGAGACCGGGTTCTGGCAAGTGAGATCATTACTTGAGGCTAAGTGAGATGAGCACGTCTCAAGTGAGCTATGCTATTAAAAAGAAAGCAGCAGCTTCACAAAGGGTAGCACGGTGTGTTTAATTAGTTCCCTCATAGCACAGCTCAATGTTGAATACTTACCATAAGAGTTGTGAAAAAAATGAAGCTACTTTCTTTATTAAAATTGTCACCCCACCGATTAGGATTTTATTAGTACTTGTAGATCAGTAAATAAATGGCTATTAATAAATTCTGAATATTTGTCGTTATTTGTGTGTTGATATTTTTCATACAAAACCATGATATTTTAACAGTTTCAATGTTGAAATGATTCTAATCTTTCTTAAAGTCGAGAAACCATTCTATGAATAAGTACCATTATTTTAAAAACATACGAGTAAAATAAGGTTACCTACGCCCACTTTTTTGCGTCACATTTCCGTTGCATTTACGAATACCCGGTTTTATTTGTTAATACCCCTAGCACAAACATCCATCGAGAACAAAACGCGCGTGTACTCGATTGTCTATGAGAAATTTCATTTCGCTTTTCAGCAGTAGATAGCGCTGTACAAATTTCTCATTCAAATTATTATATCGACTTTTAAGCGCGTTTTTTTCGGTAGCTGTTCGTGCTACGGGTACTGTTCATGGAATAGAAACTTAAAGAATCAGAAATGTTTACTACCTACAGCTTCACCACAAAATGTTGAAAAAATTGAGAGCGCCACTTTCTTACACGTCAAAATCACGAATAACTTGGCAACACTGACTATATTTTGTACTAAAACATTTTAGTTCCATTTTATTTAATCTCTACTCTTTCTGGAAAAGCTCTACATGCAAGTATTTTGTAAGTTTACTCAAGTACCACATCTAGTCTACAATGCGATGAAATGAGCGGTTTTCTGACAGCTGAGAATTTTAGTTTATTTTTATGTTGATAGATGGCACTATTCAACTAGGTAGTTTTTTTTTATTTTTCCTATAGCAGCTGAGTATACCACTTAATTATTCAACACTTGACACTGGCAAAAATTACTCCCTGAAGAGGAGTAGATTGCCATAACAACGTCAATAATTGGCATTGACTCCTTTCATCCTTTGCTTTTTCTTAAAAAGTTACGTACTTAGTTGAACAACGACATCTAGCCGTCTTTTAGGTAAGTATTACTTTTTTAAACATAGACAGTGACCCGCGGCATCGCACTGTTAATCGATCTAAGCAGTGGTTTCACTACCATGTCATGCCAACTATTGCGATCACAGCATTGTTACAAAACATAAATTATAATACTTGATTTTGATTTTGATTTTATGAAGATTTCTACGTGTGGCAAATGCAGATGATCGTCGCAACCTTTGCCCATTGTGTTGTAACTAAATTTTTATAGCTTGAAAGATCTTAAATCAAATAAGCCGGTCCCACGCTCCTATATTAATCCAATCATTATGAAAAACACGTAAGTATTGAGTTAGCAAATACACAGGAAAATTTGATATAATTAAACAACAATTTGTCTGTCATACATTTCATACAATACGGTTGCGTTGAAATATCCTACTAAAAGAGCTGATATTTATAATAAGAAAAACAACATGAAATGTGAAACATTTTGTTTAACTCTAAGTAGTTACTTACATAATAATTAAGTACACATAGTTCGATCACTGAATGACCAAAGTTGAAAAAAAATGTTCAAAACAAACTGAAACTGCCGAATAAAGTATTACCAACAGTAAACAATTTCATAACATAACTCAAATCAAGGAAAATTAAGAAAACATAGAGAAATGGAAAAAGTATTGGAAAGAAGTCATAGAAGTTCTCAGTAAATGTTTAAAGGTTGTTTTTGTTTTCTTTAAGTAGGTAGAAAGATTTCCTCAGACTTGATTTTTTTTGGATCTATACATAGTTGGTATTTACTTTGAATTTTCATAATACATATTCAATAAGCGCAAAACAAATCATTTTGTATGCAATAGCAAGGAAATGTCAATGGAAACTGCAGTATTGTTTTTGTAACCCAATAATTTAGTTTGAATTAAAATAAACCAATAAGAGTTGGTTATTTTTACGCTTCTTCTTTTTGAATATTCAGTCTTGTTTGAACCTATAAAGTATTGGCCTAATATAAAAGGTCCACGTGTGAAATATAATTTTAGTATGTGTACTTAGTATTTAATAAAATGTGCCAAAAGTAGATGAGAAACGTTTCATAAACGTGCTTTGCAGATTTGAATTAAATAAAAGGCAACACAACAACGTACCTAATTAAATTACTGTGAGGATTTCATAACTTTACCATTATGTACGTGATATGTACTGCGAACAGAAATCACTTAAATTTTGATAATTAAGGCAGTACTAAAACTTTGGATGCCTAAAAATGACTTTGTACTACTTAAGTTGAAATTAAGTTTTGTACTTAATTGTTATGTAGCTCAAACGATCAGTATTAAATAGTCAGTCAAAAAGGTTAACAAACGCTGTATTTAAATATAAGTGTAAAGTGTATTATTTGTTAAATGTCATTGTGATTTTATCATTCTAGTTTTTTTATAGAAATAAAACCACGTAAAAGTGTTTTATTTGAATGAGTACGCACGAAAATCTTAAGAAATATTTAGTTTCTCGTAGTTATAATATTTATAAAAGATGTAAATACTTATAGTAATAAATGACATAAAATTTAAAATATTGTTTGATAAAGACTTAGTATCTGGTATGATGTTCAATTAAATTATTCGTTTTCGTTTAATGTATGGATGTAGAATAAATATTATTTTCAAATACCTATAAAATATTGTTTTCTTTTCTGTCCTTTTATGCGATAGCTTCAGAAATAATAACTATTACAACCCGCGTAGATAAAGAATGGGATTGAAAATCGCGGCTCACCGCACTTTTAACAATGAGTGGGAGTGAGAAAGCGACAGGTGTGGGCCACACCTGTGGTGTGACGTTTAGTGTGAGAGCGAGAAGTGAATATGAACGACGTCATTTTTAATCCTATTCCATACAAATATTAACACAGTCACCTTGCAAGTGATGATAAGTGATCAGAAACTCCCTCTAACACTTCATGTTCTCAAGTAATAAAAGTCTTAAGTAAATTATTCATTGAAATTTATTGAAGTACAGAATCTTGCGTGAGATTGGAAGACTCTTACAAAGTCTGAACTGAGTGAAAATGTATTTTATTCGAGTTAGCATTGCTCTTTGGAATACTTAACTCAATCTCTAAAGGTTTTCTGCACAACGCGTTTTGTTCTTACAGAGTTAAGTCTTATTTGCTTTTAAACTCATAGATTTGGTTTGAATAAGGAAACCAACGAAAATATATAAACTAATGAACTGCAGCAGCCTAACTATACATGTACTTCAAGTAATTCCACTTTGGGACTTACAACACTGATAATGTAATAGTTACAATTTTTTAATAAAAATATAGAAAATTAATAAACGTAAAAATCATCTAAAGTAAATACTTTGAATAATATGTAGGTATTCAAAATTCTACAATCATCAAGCCATTAACAAAAATTAAATAGAACCTGAATTTGAACATAAAGGAAATCTTCTATAGCCCGGGTAACTTTATGGAAGTGGCAAATTACTTTCCATTCGGGACTTGAACAAATCCTGGACCCCTCAAGTTGGTAGGTTTATCCTGTGAGTTTTATGATATTGTGATAACTTTCTGGCTACACAAATGTGCCCGGTCAAAAATACACTTGTGTCTATGGATTTGCTTTAGACAATTGAGAAATAACTTATCATCATTATCGTAACTTGTCCCATGGAAGGATGCTGCTATAATGTTATTTATTACTTATACAGGGCTGTTAGTGTTTACAACAAAAAGCGCTGCTGCCTATTTTGGTCCTTCAAAAGTGTGAAGGCACTATTACGTTTCTCAAATCAGGGATGTTTTTTTTCCAATATGTGGTCAAAGTTAAACTAAAGGTATAAATATGACTTTTTAACAAATCTGCCTGCCTAGCATGATCGATTTATATCGCGTGATATAGCATTTTATCGACACTCAACTGTCAAATTCCTTTGTCTTTTTGACAGTTAAACGTGATAAAACGCTATATCACGCGATATAAATCGGTCATGCTAGGCAGGCAGAAGTGACAGCAAAGAAATAAACCGCGTTTTTCCATATTTTCTCTAGAATATTATACAATAAATTATAGAATTGTAATTTGGGATTAGATATTTTTGAGAATTCGTCATTCTTCATTCATGTGTTTTGATATTAGGATCTTATGATCCGGAGGATTCTAAACATCCTATCCAATAGTATATTATTTCTATTTAAAATATTTTTTTGATGAATTATGAAGAAAAAGTAATACATTCAACTTTAAAAATATCAAAATTAAGCTACACCTAAGTTTAAATCTTTGAACTTCACTTCACGATAAAATGTTAGCTTTCGTGAAAAATTACAGTGAAATTCTACGAAATTTGATCTTCTGACCTTTACACTAAAAAGGAACAATTTAGCCTACTAGCATCCTCGTCAATAAGTTGGGACTTCAGAGGGCCAACTTGCGGGAATGTTTTGATTAGTTTATGTGAGCAAAGTGCTCCATCAAACTTTGCCAGTTTTGAAAAGATCATTCTTGTTCCCTGTTCAGTGGCTTGGAGAAAAAAAACTTTGAACTAGCCACGTAAGTAGAAAAATCGTTTCTTTTTAACCTTTTTTCATATAGTCGACCAGTTTGCAAAATTTTGAAATAAAGGCTAGTCAAGGAAATCGAAGAGCATGTATGAGAATTGAGAACTGTGATGAGAGATGAGGCAAAAGGAATAAGTAGGTATTAAGAATCGTAGCAAGTCGAAATAAGTGCCCTCTGTCTACCCCTACCGGCGTGACTTTGTAGGAATGTGTGGGTTTTACGGTTACTCGTAAGTTATTAAAGTAAAATTTTGCTTAGAAATGTCACTGCACAGGTGGTAAACGAACGGGTTGAGTGAAAGAGAGATGTGAAATTTTCAATCACCCAAAATAGTTTTACATCCATTAGGAGCTGAAGCAGGGTACTTTCAAGATGTACCGATAGGGAATATGCATCATTTTTTTTAATCATAATCAAAAGTATAATGCGTGAGAAAATCCACTGTAATATTAAAACTTTTCTCTTGCGTTTTTTTCTCGTCATATTATTATAGTACATACACAGTACATACACACATACACCCACACCCACACACACACACACACACACCACACATGCACGTAAACACACAAAACAAGCAATAGGTGGTAATTTAATTTAATTTAACTTAATTTAATCTTTTTATTGTTTTTGTAATTATAATAAAATTGTAAAAGAAAATAGTCTTAAGCTATTATCATTAAGTTAGGAAGAGCGGGACTTCCTGACACAAGTATTATCAAATACTTAATAGGTTTGTCCCAACCACTTGTATTATTATCTTAAGTTTATATTGAATAAATATTTTTTCATTTTTTTTCATTTTTCATTTTTTTCATAGTTACTTGAAATTAGCACGCATCAGCACCCGCCGAAAACGCTCTATACAAAACGGTGACATGTCACGTTTCAGGTTCCCCTGATTTCATCGTGTGATAAAACTAAAATAATACATTTTTTATTTTTTTTTCTGTTCCATCATGTTTTTGTATGTGTCCGCAGCAATCAAGCTCTAATTCATCAAAATCGGTGACTTATGCATATTCCCTATTAAGTTATAATGGATATAAGATTTAACATTTCATTGTTCTAAGTTTTCCATTTTCATATCACAATACTATTGCCTATTGTAAGATGCAGACAACCAGTGAGTGCAGGTATCACTAATGCAGCTTATTGTTCTAACTATTACTAGCTAAGTGCTATCGGTAGTCTAACTTGATATTAATGTCTGAAACTTGCGAGCACAAAGCCACCCAGGTACTGCAGAATTGAGTTAACGTAGTAAGTTGTTATTGATGTTATTAGTTTATTACAGTCAATGAGAGATATAATTTTATTACTATTAATGTAACATCGAAAGATATCTATTTAATTTAGTTCCTATTTTGATATAAGACTTATTCCTCACAACTTCAGGAAAGATAAAAATAAGCTCAATTAAAATATCTGAATATTTCTTGCATTATGCATGTTTTTACTAGAACACTCACTCATTACTATTATGTTTTTGACCGACAAAAACAATAAGCTCAAAAGACTCTCATAACTATTTACCATTTTGCCTACTGGTTTATACACATGGCATGTAATTTGACGACCTTCGTGGTCGAGTGGTTTGCACGCCGGTTTTCAAGGCGTCACCATCTCTTGAGGTCTTGTCTCAGGTCTGGGTGTTTGTGATACCACCGTTGTCTCTGATTTCCATAACACAAGTGCTTTAGCTACTTACTTTGGAATCGGAGCAATGTATGTGATGTTGTCAAAATATTTATTTAATTAATTTGAATGAAGTACGTTAATAGTAGTTACTCTAAACTTTATTAACGGAGTTAACGAAGTAAGTAAAGTATAATAGGTACTTACACTTACTGAAGAAAAGCTAGAAAGAAAGAAAGTAAAAAAGAAAGAAAGAAAAAAAACATTTATTTAAAACCACACAACGATACACAACATTACAAAGACAGTATAAAAACACAACACAAACAAAGGCAAAAACACTAACATTACGCTTCGTCGTGTAATGCCAACACAACACTGTACTCAGCTCAGTTTAAGCATCAGGCTAGGCCCTACTGCACTGATATTCTGCCGAGCACAGTAATGACATCAGAAGAGCGAAAAACACAGATTTTTTACACACTAAAAAGTATAATAAAAACAGCATTGAAAACTGTGGCCCTACCATGAGTTGATGCAAACTGTTTACGTTACCGTAAACTATCGGATATACTGCTCACAGTCAATGCGAATGAAAGAGACAAGACGATAGTTTACGTAAACGTAAACAGTTTGCATCAACTCATGGTAGGGCCACTTATATTCCCTTGCCTTCCCATAGATAGGGGAATACAGACAGCAAGTACATTTATTAGTGGTCTGAGGTACTATTTTTTAAATCTATTTACTACTTGCTATAGTACAGATAAGTTTGCATGGAAAACTTATCCATACTATAGGCAAAACAAAGGCTGACATGCCGAAATTGTATTTCGTCTGATACTTATTCAGCAGATGCAAATCTTCCGTGGAAGAAAGTGCCGTTAGGGCAAAAGTTAAAGTTGGCGAACTGTGCGACTTGGTAACCGCCGCGAAGTTCCGAGGCCGAACAAAAGTTATATATTAGCGCATCTCATTCATGTGAATTGGTTGGCGGCGAATATCTCACACATTTACGGTGTGCCGCGAGTGAAAGGCGTTTTCAGTAAATATGAAGTTGAATAAAAGTTTCATTTTGTATGCGTAACATATAATTTAATGTTTAGGATTTTGATGTAACATCTCTTCGATGATGATCTGGATGATTCTGGTGCCGCAGTGTCTGAGTCCATGTCTGTAAGCTTGCACGCTCATTATTAATTATTATTTTATACAATACCAGTTATCAATTTTATTATTTTCATATTCATTATTATTATTTTTGTTGTTTTGTTAGTAATTTTTGCAATCCCAATTTTAAATTCATTTATTTTTTTACACACAGTGCACATTTTACATACAGAGACACCACACACATACACACCGACACTCACGAACACACACACACTTGTTCCCGACTTAGCACAGTAACAGTTGCTGGTACCCGCGTTTCATCTGGGTGACGGCTGAAAATCGGTGTTTTGGTGACACCGAGCCTAGACCCTTTTTGCTGCTGCACACACATGCATGCCTTCTTCTGATTCTCTTTTGTTATGTTATGTGTACCTAAATGTCAATTTTGTTTGTCTTTTATTTTTAGTCATCAACTTAATGTAGGTAGGTATGCATTTTTATTTGTATAAATGTTTGTGTTTTAGCAAATAAACTTCTTATCTATCTATCTATTGATCGAAGTAACATTTCAACAAATAATTACTTTAAACTTTTTGAATATTTTACGACAGAAAACTAGTAATGCTCGCTTAATCACATCGCCTGCCGCAAAAAATTGTGGGAAAATGCAAGAGACGGTTACAAAAAAGCTAAATGCAGTGAAACTTTTTTTTTTCATTTTAACAATTTTATTTTAAAATTTTCATCTGCCCGTGACTTCAGGCCAAACATCCGAAATTTCGCGAGTTGCCGAACAATCGTGTAGTTAATCTGAACAACTCGTGTTTACAGCTCAATATGGCCGCTTACAGCCAAAAGGGTTAACTTTACCCATTCAATGTTTTTCAAACAATACGCGGACTTTAAGTGTTATTGAATACATTTCTTATTTTTTTTACACATCTTTATTCAGTGTTTTGAAGTGCTTCCAAAATTTTAAAAACATTCGGTGAAGGTGTAGTAAAAATGTATTTTTCAAAAACCCGTTTTTTTGCTAAAGATACTTTTTTTATTCCAGATACTATATCATACTTATATGAAACAGATTTTTTCTTCTTAATTTTAGGTATTGTGCACGAAAAGAAAATGCTTAGTGCTGTTGTCTGAGTGTATCTAGGTTGTTCTATTTTATCGTGTTTATTATTTCAAAGGTAAAATATCAAAATAACTTTTTAATTTATAGCGCATATGGACTCGTTGTAGTATCTATGGTTATGGTATATTTTTAACGCACTAGAAAAAGTTTTGATTTCAATTTTAACTTCTTGTTATAAGTACTCATAAGTACTGAATTCCGTAGGTTTTTTATTCTTGCTTTAAAATGTCTCATAGCAATGAATGTGAAGAAAATTTTACTCCTCCTGATATTTTAGGTGCAGCAAAGTCTCTCTCTTTTCTAACATTGATCTTTTATTTAGTAGGTTCAATCCCAATAAAATTGTATCAGAGTAGATAAAATAGTGTATGAAACTGCATAAACCTACTGCACTTTTATAGATCGATTGATTGCTAGCATTGTAGCTGATTGAATCTGATGAACACAGCCAAATTACAAATTAGCATGTACAATATCGCAACTAATTTATTCTGTGTTATTTATTATTCATGAACACCATGTAGCAGTGTCAGGTTTATCAGTAAATCAACAATGCATAATTATAGAAACAACTACTCCATTCCCTAGTGTGTTCATAATTTATTACATGAAAGGGACAGGTTGGCAAAAACCTAAAGGATCGGACCATAAACTTAATATTCCACGAAACTGAACCACTTACCCAAAGAAACATTTCACAAAAAACAAATATACAGACGAACATAGAACCTCCTCCTTTTTTGAAAGTCGGTTAAAAATGGAAATGTCCGTAGGTATTTATAAACAAACTAGAAGTTAGTTTGTAATAATTTTTTAACACCACTTTTTGCGCTTTAATGAATACTTACAGGTAACAGTTATTAAAAAAATGTAATGTTTTGGAGTTATGCTTGACTAAAAATTATACACATTACATTAAAAACAAGGCACTTTTTATATTTTTTTCCTGCAGGCAACGACTGGCACAGATAAAGTTTACATAAAAGAGTAGGCATAAGAGCGCCTGAAACACCGCAACTTGGCTCGTTAGCCCGATTTATGGCAATTTAAAATTAAAAAGTATACCCCACTGTGATGGAGAGAAAAATGTCACAACTAGAGGCCGCCGCCGTATACTTACTTTTTGCCGATCTCTCACTCGCACATTTCATGTTTTCTCAAGATTTCTTAAATCTAGGTAATTATTGTCTAATTTCAAAATTCATCATATTCTCTTTCATTTGACAGATGGATGTGACACATTGCTACATTTCTTTGGTAAGGTTTTATTTGTGCCAAAAAGAAGTATCAATGTACGAGTAACTATCATATAACATATAGCGAAAGATGTAACACATAACTATACTTTATGTACCTACTTTGTTTCCAATAATCCTGTCACCCTCCTGTTGTAATTATCTGGTAACGATATATTTAAGTTTGTAAATATCGTTACTTATGATGGCTGTTAAAGCTGATAAGTTTCTTGCGCCCGTTCTTCTTGTCAGTTCAGTTCAAAAGTACTTAATAATGCAGTTTATTTGAATAAAGCTATTTTTGACGTTGACTTTGACTTTGATATCCTGAAAGCGATTGCGATAGATTTTGAAATTAGACAATAACGTAAGTATAAGACCCAGAATGCATAATTAAAAATGTATTCCGGCCACTTTTTGCCACAGACACAGACTATGGCTCTGTAGAGCTCGCGTTTTTGAACATTTTCGAACTGGCTGAAATATGATTATTCCCCATATCTCCACCATTTAAAAAAAAAATCGAAAAGCTGACTCAACAAAAACAATTCCATATAATTATATAGAACTTGCTCACAGAATTTCAAGAGTATCGGCTGAGAAATGCGATCTGTAGAGGAGAACAAACGGACAGCTGGATATGCAGCCGGAGGGACATACAAAAGCATTTTTGCCGAATCTGAAACGCTGAAGCTCGCTCGGTCAATCACTGACATTTTGACATATATTTCAGTTTTGTATTATATATTATGTGGACTCTGTGGTTTCGTGTTGCTGAAGTTTTCAATGCGACATGATGTCACCTAAGCCACATCTCATGTATATATGCACAAAATATTAGCAGACAGTAGATCCACTGTGGTAGAGCCGCCGCTTCAAACATCTCGTGGTTTTCGGTATATACAGGGTGTATTTGTAACCACTCTCCAAATTTTAAGGATGTGTTCAGTCCATGAAACTGAACAACTTTCTCCATGAAACATACGGTCAAATATGTAAAAAAATGATAATATATATAATGATTTTCATATATTAAATAATATTTTAATATATAAAATGATTTTCATACAAATCAAAGAGATCACGTGATCAGTTTAGTATGGGTGACCAAAATTTTTTGGCGTATTTCGACACATGTTTCATAGATAAAGTTGTTCAGTTTCATGGACTGAACACATCCTTAAAATTTGGAGAGTGGTTACAAATACACCCTGTATATAACTTGCGCCAAACTTCTAGCCCGATCGGAAGTTGTTTCGCGCATGCGTAGTGTATGATATCCATACCAATTTCCGAGAAATCCGGATCGCCTCATGTTCAGACGTAGCTTGAACTTTGGTGCGACATAACTACTGTAGCAAGCAGCTTCTCGCGCAAAAAAACAGAATGACGGAAAAAAATTCAACAGCCAGAGCGAGGGAAACTGATGACTTTTTTTTTTTTTCTTTATTGGTTTTCGGGATTTTTGTCATAAGTTGACGATGCCAATCCCATCGTACTTATAATATTATAAGGCTAATCTCTAAAAACAGAATATAAAGACTTAGCTGCTATTGAGGTTGGTTCTGACAAAATTTTGTGAAACATTCCTATATCTAGTCTATTAAGTTTTAAATTGCTCATTAACTGCTGCCTCTTACTCGCAAAACGGGCACAATCCATCAAAATGTGTTGCAGATCATCAATTTTTCCACATTGGTCGCAGTAAGGAGAATCAGATACTGATGACTTAATTTTCATGGTATTGACTAATAAGGAAACTGACTAGTTTGAAAAACTGACGAATTAGGGAAACTGACGAGTGATAACCCAACCCACGCTTCTGTCACAAAATAGTCAATCTGTGGTGCTTCTGTCTAGAATACACGAACTGTATATTGTTATATGTACAAGGTTAATGTGAACTAATACATAGATTTGTTTGTTTACACTATAACAACTAATTAATTGTTGAATCGCGTGATTCAATTGCATATCTGACCTTCCAGTTTTATCTGACACTTGCTGTTCAATGAAGAAAAATAAATAAATGGAATCAAGTTTAAATCTATAGTTAAGATTTAAAATGACTAGGAAAAAATATTATTTTTCACCACTTAAGACTTCAGCAATAGGTTGTAATAGGCAAAATGTAATAAATAAATAAATATAAATAAATATTTGACAACATCACATACATTGCTCCGACTCCAAGGTAAGTAGCTAAAGCACTTGTGTTATGGAAATCAGAGACAACGGTGGTATCACAAACACCCAGACCTGAGACAATATTGAAAAGTTCATTTTCTACATAGACCCAGCCGGGGATCGAACCCGGGACCTCAAGAGATGGTGACGCCTTGAAAACCGGCGTGCAAACCACTCGACCACGGAGGTCGTCAAAATAGGTCGTCGTAATAGAGGTTGAAACATGTCTAATTATAAGGTATAAAAGCACGAAATAATTTTGTAAGATATTTTAATACGATGTAGGTAACAAAATTTTTCTTCATAACTAAATCTAAGTAGGACATTTTCACTCCAAGATGGTGATTCGAATTACCTAGCATTTATGCATTTGGTGATAAACATAATTATCGAAACTTTAGCCTATATTAATTTAATCAGATGCGGTTTTGCGTATTTGTATTTCTCAAATCTTTGGGATAAAGAGCGTAACTAAGTGTAAATTAATTTATTGATAATTTGTATTGAATTCATTAACTACTGAAACATCGGCCTGATGTTTTCTCGCGAGAAACCAATCATAATCGTATTGAATCCTTAGCCCATATTGTTCCGACGGCAGTGACAGAAATTCATTAATATGTCTGGTCTGATAATAATAAGCTTATTCTCCCTTGGAGTGGTTCTGACATGTCAGGTCAGTAGCATTTATGTCGGTGCTATTGGGGTACTAATCAACTATTCGTAAGCACCTATATAAAATGTGCTGGGTTTGAGAAATAGGCTAATGCTAATATGTACGCTTCGATGAATTATTGAATTGATTTATTCTAAACATAACGAAAATTACGAACTCTGACGATTGGAAATTTAGTTTTATAAGTTTTTATGGTGTTATTCAGGATTTTTTTACAGAGTTACCATGCCATTTTTCAATATTCTGTTCGGTTAATTTGCTTCTTTGTTTCTTTTTCAGTCTACATGTAATTTTTGTGAAGTAGAATTTTACATCAGTTCTTCACATTGGAAGTTTTCATCAGATCGTGAACTGGCCTCGCCTTAACTAACTGTAATTTCTGTAATATAAGAGCTTAACTAAATGGGTAAAATTATCTTTTTTTAATTTCTCCACAAAAACAAAATGGTAATTTTAACCTATAAATTAAAACAATATTTTTAGTTACTTCTTACTACGGCCCCAGAAAAGAAAAGAAGAAAGAAAGAAAAGAGTGTTCTTTAAGGTTTGTTGATATTTTTTTTTAACTTAGTAGGTAAATATAAAACAGCAATAGTTCAAGAAATATTGGTTAATGATTAAAAAAAACTGTTCGACGCCTGTATTTACTAGTAGCCAATATACAGTCATTATTTGAAGAGAAATTTATAGCTTCTGGTCATGCAAGTGCTAGCAAATTAAAAACACCATAGCTGCACCATTTTCATTGGTAGCTAGTAATAAAGAAAGTTTTTACAAGCCATGAGGGAAAATAGTAAAGGTTCTTCTAGATTGACAGCACCATTAGCTAAAAATGATAAGTTAAAAAAGAGCAAACTTATGTTTCCTGATCAACCTTATCATAACGTAAGTAATCATTTTGAATTTTCCGTTCCGTCACATTTATTAGACAAAAAAATATTTATAAAGGGTGCAAGCGTTCATTTTAGGGTTTGCTCAGACAGAAAATTTAAAATTGTTCAACGTAGCTATTTTGCTTTTGCCCGATTATCATGCATTGCCATTTTGTATTTGCTCATTTAGGATTTCTTGGACACAATGATAAGAATCTTTCACTGGTCCCGTTGGTGTGGTTTGATGGGCCCAGGGCCTCGTATTTGGAAGGCTTGGAGTCTTCTTCTGTTTACATCGCTGATGACCATAGAAGGTGGTGCCATCTGGAAAGTAATCAAAGCACTGGCTGGATGGGCCGTTGATATTGAGCGACAACGTAAGTATTTATTTTGTAGATAAAAATACGATTGTATACTTTAATCTTTTTCTTCATCTCTCTATCGTAAACTTTATGCTTTCATTTCAATTTTATTTTCTTAAAACACATTTATTTATCAACATCATTTGTGCCATAGTTTGATTTCAAAAAAAGCCGATTGATAACACTTCAACAAGTGTTATCAATCGGCTTTTTAACCGACTTCAGCAAAAGGAGGAGGTTCTCAATTCGATTGTATGTTTTTTTTTTTTTTTTTTTTTTTTTTTATCGTTGTTCGCGCGTATCTTCGACATTTATGGACCGATTTAGATAATTCTTTTTTTGTTCGATTGAGTTTTCTTGCGAAATGGTCCCATTTAATTTTTTTTCAAATCGGTTCAGTAGTTTACAAGTAATCCTGAAAATACTATGAAATTAAATCAACTTGACAATTTTGTTATTTATGAACCGAATTAGATGATTTTTTTTGTTGGGGAAGGGATACCTTTGTGTAGTCTTTTTAACCGACATCAAAAAAAGGAGGTATTGTATGTATGTTTCTCCGCGATTATCTCACGTTTGGCTAGGCCGATTTTTCTACCTAAATAATATACTTACCTACACTACCTAATACAGAAGGTACTTACACTAAAAATAAAAAAATAAAAAAATTGTTTAAAAAACAAAAAACCGACTTCAAAAAACCTGCCTCTAAAAAGCAAGAAATAATATTCAAATCATTAGATACGCATTATCATTGTTATAATAAAACACGTCTATTGAAGTCGGGTGGGGCTTTTAGAATAAAAAAAGGAATATGTACTCCAGCCCCACCCGACTTTAATAGACGTGTTTTATTATAACAATGATAATGCGTATCTAATGATTTGAATATTATTTCTTGCTTTTTAGAGGCAGGTTTTTTGAAGTCGGTTTTTTGTTTTTTAAACAATTTTTTTTTGAAATCAAACTATGGCACAAATGGCCATTTAAAATCATTGCAAATGGCAGTATTAATAGTATCTTGCACCTTGTTTGCCAGACCAAACTATTTAGTTTAATTACCAAAAGTGAGTAACAAGTTTTCACGAGTTTCACAGAATACAGGAAATTGAAATCGAAGATTGAAATGGCAAAATTCTTTATTCAAATAAACATAAGCAAAAGGAAATGCTTTCGTTTTATTCATTTGAGTCATTAAGTGCTTTTGAATTGTCTACCACCCACCCATTCGAGACTTTTTTATCTGATAAGAAGAATGAAAACTTTATTCAAAATAACGTAGGTACTTATCATATATTTTTCAGGGAGTATCACTGCTCGACTGTCAGGAACTTTCTTTTACACAAGTTCAATACTTTCCCTCATATTCTCATCCAGGTTATTTTTGGCGTGGAAACCATTGTCAGATTTTTGGACTTCGGCTGAAAGGATGTTGTATATAAATTTACCACCTGACATGACATTGAAGAAAAGGATGTATAGAACTGTAATTATTATGGGTGTATGTTCATTTTGTAAGTAGAGGTTGCTTGTCAAAATACTAGAAACAATCGATTCGCCCGTAGCCTCAGATGGGACTAGAACCCGCACCTTTGGGATTCCTGCCCAATGCAACCAATTAAGCTATCTAGTCAAAGAATACAGAAAATACGGAATTGCAAGGGTACGGGTTGGAGTCCCGTCTGAGGTGCTACGTGTGAGCCGATTTTTTCCAATATATAATTACCTATCTTTATATAAAAATAGCATTGTAAATGCCTAAAATAACTAAAAAGGTACGTAAAAAAATAATTTAAATAAAAAAAACATTATTTTATTCTAGTGGAGCATTTGATGAGCGTAATCTCAGTAATTGAATTTGAAGGTCCTGCCGACGTTATATTTAAGCAATACGTTATGAAATCTCATGGATTTATTTTTTTACGAGGTAGGTACTTTTATTTTTTTCTTAACACGGAGTTTCAAAGATAGAAAAACTTGTCTACACTTTTCGATGCACTGATTTTAGTATGTGTGTGCTGGTAAATACAAGTTAAGTAGGTACTTACTAACTTAAGAGTGCATCGTGAGTACACTAGCTTTACCAATCAAGAAAAAATAATTACAATGAAATAACTATGTTTATCTACAGCCATCCTTTAAATCCTCTAAAATGGTTCTGAAAAAGCTTTTAGCCAACATTAAAACAACGAGTCATACCTACTATAGTAACCATAATATCTGAACGAATCAAGGCTGGTCGCGCCCCCGCGCCTACTTCCGCTAGTTGCATTATGGAATTTAGTACAACATTATAACACTCGTTTCGATGATAATATTTATAATGACGGAGGTGCGCGCGGCAGGCGCGGCGAGCCACTCATAACCCTCATTATTATTTTATTTTATTTATCTTTTATTGGGAAACAAACAGCCTTATACATTTTCATAGTAATAACTTATTATACAAAAAAGTTTCAACTTATAATAATTTACATTGAATTCGCTTAGTACGTACTAATTATTATTACTATTATTATGGTTCCTGTGACATTAGTCTTTTATTGTTGGCTATATTCAAAACCTTTTATAGATGATTCATATCATGTGTAGATAAAGTTTTGTATGCAACTGTATATAATTAGATATACTACAATTGCATAAATAACTATAATAAAATTCTGAAAAATATAAAACTAGTATTATTCAGAAAAACTATTTTTCTGGTTTAATTGTGTTTGTGTAGCCACAATATCGATTAACACCTGAAGTGGCCACTTATACCAATTTAAATCCAGACTCACGATGTGCCTTAAACATTCGGATGTGAAAAAGTGTAATTTTAAAATTAAATAATTTATCACAGTAATCTTCTTATTTTCAGATCAATATTCAGTATGGTTATCATTACCTCTTATCGTTTTACACCATATCGCTACTTTCCTATGGAATCTGCTAGATACATTGGTAGTGTTGATTTCTATGGGATTGACATCTCGGTACGTTAGGTTAAACCAGTATGTGGCTAAAGTTTGTGATGATGAGACAAATTCGAAGGAGAATTCGGTAAGTCTTAGTCTTCTCTCTAGGTTAAGTGAACTACTGCAAATTCTAGAAAAGGGAAAAAACAGGTAGGTACTCGAATTGGACGTAGTTACGCGAAAAGGATACAATCAACATAGAGTTGATTTTGAGATACAGGCCATTAAGGGTTAAAAGGTGTTAGAGGTGAGAATTATTAAACTTACTTGCCAGTAAAATGCAGAAATCATGATCAACAACTCTTGCATAAAGTTTTTTTGTAAAATCTACCCCAAACATTAGATTCCAATATGACATTTTGTGCTGTTTAAAAAAAAATTGAATACCTAAGTAGTGGGTTTCATTACAATGAAGGCATTTCCTTTTGACCCCAAAACTATGGAAGTTGCGTAATAAACATTTTTTTTTCAAGAAAGCTGAAGCAGTAAAATTGTACACATGGCGTAAAGTACGTGAGGCGTATGTTAAACAAGCGGCTCTTGTACGCAAAGTGGATCGTCACATTGGTGGAATCATACTCTTGTCATCGTTTGGGAATTTCTATTTTATATGTCTTCAACTTTTTTTGGGTATAACGTAAGTGCCATGTTTCAGTAGAATAAAATCTACACTAAAAATTAATTAAAACCCGCCTGCATAAAAATACTTGACATACTGACAAACTGATCAGTTTGCGTTGCTTAACAAACGTGATCGAGTACGATCGTACTCGATCACGTTTGTTAAGCAACGCTCAGTCCGGCCAGGTGTCGGATGGGTGACCGTTAAGTGACATTACAACTGAGCGCTTCCGTGCTTCGGAGGGCACGTTAAATCGTCGGTCCCGGCTGTTGTCATCTGATAACAGTCGTTAAGGCAAGTTAGAGGCCTTACAGGCGGCTTGATAAACTCTAACACCAGAGGTGGCCACTATTCCTCATTCGATGAAAGAAAGAAAGAAGTTAAATAAAATCTACACTAAATATTAATTTAAAAAATTAAAAAACCCGCTAGCATAAAAAGACTAGTCAACTGAAAAGATGGAAACAAGATAACATAACATAACATAATTTATCATAATTATTAACATGATTAAATATTAAAGGCAACATAATAACATGCAGTCATTCTCGCTTTCTGGCGTTTTGGCGTTTATTCGATCCATGTGAATCATAATCGAATAAACGCCAAAAATCAGTTATTTTGGTACATTGAAATTCCATTCCACGGTTTTGACGTTTACTAGATTCCAATTCGATCTCGATATTCTCTGATCGCGGCGGGAGTAACCCCCCAAATTCTTAATTCAGTACATTCCATAGTCAAGGTTTAAGCGGCATCGAACCAAAAATAAGGCTGATGTACTACATGGCATCGTTGGCTGGTGGTGAGGTGTTCTTGGATGGTGCTGTCTGCTGCTGAAGTCAATGTGCAATCGAAGAAGGCGCTGCGGCATCTTCAAGACTGTGGATCCCTTAGTTATAATGTGGAGGTACCAAATATTTATTGGTAATGTAACCCTTTTCTTAATTGTTTTCCCAAAATCTTTCTGATGGGGGAGAGGAGGGGAGGGGGTGAGTGACAGGGAAGTGGGGGGAGAGTGAGATGGGGGAGAGAAGGGAGCGGGGCAGCGCGCTTGGATGGGGACTCGCCTAATCACGAAAAACGGCTAATCTGATTTTGATGAAATAACTATTAATTAGTAGGTATTCTATGTTTTTTATCCTGGTTGAAGCAGAGAAACAAGGAAATATTAACCAATAGAATTGCAGAGCGGAGATTTTATGTAATCCTATTGGTAAATATTTCCTCGTTTCTCCGCTCTTCAACCTCGCACTGCGTCAATGGACAGGCAGACAAAGGTTCCATAAGGATTCTCTCAAATATCCACGCGGACGAAGTCGCGGGCAGAAGCTAGTGATTTTATAAGACATTAGACGAACTCTGTGGTCGAGTGGTATCGCCATCTCTGAAGTCCCGGGTTCGATGCCCAGCTGAGTCAATTTAGAAAACTCACTTTTCTATATTAGCTCCAAGGGGGTCATTACAACCTTTTAAAACTTGCTAGTTTTATGAATTGCTATAGTTACATCTCTTTCTCGCTGTATAGCAAATAAAAGAGACGCATTGATAAACATTCAGAGGGCTGGCAAGTTTTGAGAGGTTGTAATATGGTGCCAGGGGCCTAATCGCGCTAATTTTCAACGATAATACCAAAGCTAAATCGTTACCGTTTCAGTTTCGCTTACAGAACAATACTCGCTTTAGTTTTGTTAAAATTGTTGAATACTCTGCCTAAGGAGTCTAGGATTACAATCTGGGATAATTTAAGTGAAAATTATGAAGCTAATCCAAAGATTTTTAGGTAAAATACCCTAAATGACAACGTTACGTTTTTGGTTTTATCGTTCAGAATTACCACGATTGGGCTCCTGGTCTGGGTGTTTGTAGTTGTCCGCCGCTGTCTCTGATTGTCTCTGTCTCTGATTTCCACAACACAAGTGCTTTAGCTACTTACTTTAGAATCGAAGCAATATGTGAGATATTTTTCAGATAGACAGATTGCAAAATCAACTACGTAAGGACTATGTGGCTTTGAGTGGAATGGGATTTTACTACTTGAACCGAAATATTTTACTAAAGGTACTACCCATGTTATTCATAATTGATACGCTATTTAGCTAAATCAGTAATCTAACCATAACAACAATTTAAAAATTGTTGGGTTCCGGCAGTTATAGGTAAAATAGTCAGTTCCCCAGTGATGAGGATTCAGGGTGTAGTGCGCTTCCACCTTCGGCCTTATCGTCACTTAACATCAGGTGAGGTGAAGGCCAAGCACTACACCGTTGCGAATAAAAACCTAACAGGATATCAGTAAATAAAAATAAAAATAGATAAATGGCATTCAAAACATTTAATAGACGAATGACAAATATTTTCAATTGACGGTTCAATACGTTAACAAGCAAATAAATTTCATCTAGGCATTAAAAAATCAGCCCTTAGAATCAAAATGATTTTAATTTTTACGCCTATTATCCATTTTCATTGCTGACGCCTATGTTTAAATTTAATTTTAAAAACGTGTCTTATCTACCACATGAGGTTGTTAAAGTTTAAAATGTGCAATTCATTGTTTCACCACAATAGGTATGTTTGCTCTGATGAAAATGTAATAAAATCATTTCCAGATGGCTGCATCGGTGGTGACATACGAGCTGATGCTTATCCAATTTGACAACAAAGGATCGACTGATCCCTGAACTTTTTATTAAACTTCATAGGATACGATAAGCAAATGTTTTTTTTAAATAAAGATTGCAGCTTTTATTCCATCCTAATAATATTAGTTTTTTTTAAACGTATGTGTACTTGATGGTTTTGTGGTCATTGTCACCTTACCTAAGTCTGACGCCATAACAACAATTTAAAAATTGATTGTGTTCCGGCAGTTAGAGGTAAGATAGCTAGTTCCTCAGTGATGAGTATTCCGGGAGTAGTCCTCATCACTTTTGGCCTTATCGTCACTTAATAGTAATAACATCTGGTCAGATGAAGGCCGAGCACTATACCTTTGTGCATAAAAAAAACCACAAAAAACCTAACCTAAACCTAAAGAGCCTCTAGAATGTCGTCTACAATGCATAATGACTAAAATGCAGACAGCATAACTTGCTGGAAACGGATATAAAAATTTATAGGGCTGCAATTACCGGTAATATACGATTATATTTTTGTTTAGTGGCAAACGTCTGATTTACCTCAGTAAGCTCCATCTGTACTATCATCAAAGCTTGTAATCAGAACCGGAACATTCAAAAACGAAGCGTCAGGTTGATTCGCAATAGGTATTGCGATGCATTTTCGATACAGTTGCATGCATCAATGGCTACGAAGGTGAGAGTAATTGAGGCCCAATTTCTGCTTCGGTACGGTACGGTCTTTTTGTATTTGGAACGGATCAATTTTTGTCCAAGTTTATCTTGAACTCTTTAAAGTTCTTTGCATGGCAGAATTTATAGTTACTATAGGTTTAAACACCATGTCAATCCGAGTACAGAACCAGAGCACAAATCCTATCCAGCTGCAGCGTGGTGTGAGACAGGGAGACGTTATTTCTCCGAAACTGTTCACAGCTGCGTTGGAGGACATCTTTAAGCTCTTGGACTGGAAAGGACTCGGCATCAACATTAATGGCCAGTACCTAACACACCTTCGTTTTGCCGATGATATAGTCCTTATGGCTGAGACCATGGAAGACCTGAACACAATGCTCGAAGATCTCCGTAGTGCTTCCCAAAGAGTGGGTCTCAGGATGAACATGGATAAGACGAAAATTATGTCAAATGCCCATGTTGTACCCTCTCCAGTACATGTTGGGAACACTACACTTGAAGTTGTTGACCATTACGTATACCTAGGACAGGCAATCCAGTTAGGTAAGTCCAACTTCGAGAAAGAGATCTCTCGTCGAATCCAACTCGGGTGGGCAGCATTCGGGAAGCTTCGAAAAATCTTCGCGTCCGACTTACCTCAGTGTCTCAAGACGAAAGTCTATGAACAGTGTGTGCTGCCAGTGATGACTTACGGCAGTGAAACGTGGTCGCTAACTATGGGTCTCATAAGGAGGCTCAAGGTCACCCAGCGTGCAATGGAGAGAGCCATGCTCGGCGTTTCCCTGCGTGATCGAATCAGAAACGAAGAGATCCGCAGGAGAACTAAAGTAACCGACATCGCTCGAAGGATTGCTCAGCCGAAGTGGCAATGGGCGGGACACATAGCGAGAAGAACCGATGGCCGTTGGGGCGGAAAGGTTCTGGAATGGCGACCGCGCACCGGACGGCGCTCCGTGGGTAGGCCCCCGACAAGGTGGACCGACGATCTGGTGAAGGTCGCGGGAAGCCGCTGGATGCGGGCAGCGCAGGACCGATCGTCGTGGAGATCCTTAGGGGAGGCCTATACCCAGCAGTGGGTGTCGTGCGGCTGATATGATGATGATGATGATAGGTTTAAAGGATAATATAAAGTTATAAAGGAGTTTTAGTTATTGATCATTCTTAAGCGTTAATAAGGCTACAGCCATCGTCATGTATGCAATTTCCACTAGTCAAAAATTTGCAAAAGATAAAGCAAAAACTTCAAAAACCTTAAAAAACAGATGTAAAAAAGGCAAGAAATAATGTTCAAGTCAAATAATTAAAAAAACGTAAGTTTTATATTTTTTCTTCTATTTTAAAAGCTCCACCAAAGCGATTCACAAACGGACAGCATGCACAGAACAGAATTCGAGTGTAAGATAAAAAGTCCGTAAGCCCGCGACAATATTGCCTACGCCATATGACATCACGATGAAATGCATGGCACACGGTCGGAAATGTGTGCAGAGCGAGGATCAGAAGATTATCACAAATAAAATTGGCCGGAAGCTTGAGAAAATCCTTCACTTCCCGTCAAAATTTTAAGGTTATATTTACATCATGTGTCATCAGTACGAGACCCGTGGCATCAATTAGCCCTTCAATAGTAAAGAGAGTTAACATTAGTCTCTCACTTCCAAAATGGCCTGAAAGTACTTGACAGACTTCCGGCCATTTCATAACTGATAGACTTACTAACCACTCTCTACTACGCCACGAGTCTCGTACTAATGTCACGTGACGTAAATATAACCATAAAATTTTGTCCGGAAGTGAAGGATTTTCTCAAGCTTCCGGCAAATTTTATTTGTGATAATCTTCTGTAAACATGTAAATAAACAATTTCATTTCATTTCATTTCATTTCATTTCTGATCCTCGCTCTGCACAACATTTCCGACCGTGTGCCATGCATTTCATCGTGATGTCATATGATGTAGGCAATATTGTCGCGGGCTTACGTTAAGGGCAAGTTAATGTATACTAAACGGTAAGAATATTTAGATCATTATAAATGATAATGTGATAATACACTTTTTTATTAATTGATTGAAGCTATTTCTAGCTTTTTTAAAAGCTGTTTTAAAAGGTTTTTGGAGAAAGTTTTGCTTTTTTAAAGCTTTATTTTGTGTGTATTATAAATAAAAAGTTTAATATTTCACACTTTTTAATAGTTTACTACATAGTAACTCAATTTCCACATTTCGCACTGGGCCTTCGCAGATGCATTATGAACTCGAATTCAAGAGTAGGTACGGTTTTTTGTAAAAATAATAAGTAATAATATTTCTATTTTAGAATTGTTAATAGATTGCTGTTAAAAACACACTAAATTAAAGTATAAAACACTTAAACTTTGTATTACCAATATAAACGAAACTAGGTACCATGTTAACACAGCTTTGTACACATTGTCTCCCAGATGACTCAATATCAGAAAGCTTTAAACGGACTTTGATAGTGGATTCGTTTCCAGTACAGAAGCAGTAAGATTTCCCAACAGTATTGTATTCCAGGATTTCCGGGTACTTTGGTATTTAACGAGCATCGACTTTGTGAGTCACTAAATGACAGTTTAACTATTTAAATGAACTATTTTTTTTATTCAATGAATCTCACTTAGTTACATAATTATTATAATATATTTTTCTAATCTTTTTTTCCGCCTAAAAAAAGTCTTATTCCGTTTTTACTTCCTTAAGAGAAACATTATTTTTTATTAAAAATAGAATAGAATAGAATAGAATTATCATTTATTCAGGCAAATTACACCCATTTACAACAATACAATATATTAAAATTTCTAGGTACCTATTAAATTACAAATTCTTTTACTTAATAAAATATAATTTAAAAAAAATTGTATTAATTTAAAATGCGAAAATCATATCATCAAATACCAAAAAAAAAAAAAAAATTATAATTTACACTTATAATAAAACTGCATTAAGTAAATTTAAAATGTCAAAATTAATTAAATTAAAACATTCCAAATACTTCCTGTTGTTAATTTTGATTAATAAATATACGCTTTGTATCGCATACACATACACATACATACACACATATTGTTTATCAGATGTATACCTATAGTTACACAATGGTTACTTTCTGTCAAACTATTTGAGTTTGACATTGAAAAGAAAGTGACAAAACACTGTGTAACTATACATCTGGTATACAATATTTATTAGTAAGGGGGATAGAGTATAGCATTTGTATATAGGTAAATAAAGACTGTATTCTTAGTTTTATTTCAATTTCCAACTAAGATTCTCTCTTTTTCTCCATCACATCTCATCTTATCCTATTCCTCATCCACTTCCTCATCCGCATCCATCATCAACCTTAATCAATACGATCATCTCCCATCCTCAGGAAAAATCGCCACATCTGGCCCGAACACAAACATTTCATTATTTAAAAGATAGCACATCTCTAGCCAAAGGAAATAACATTTGCAAATCTTCGTTATCACTTCTCTGTCGAACGCCAAATTTATACATTATAGTTTTGAATTCTTTGGCTAGGGGGACAAACGTTTGTGAAAAAATAATCTTTTTTTAATCACACTGTGGATTTATTTGTCAACGGAATAAATCCGTCAAAAAGCACATAAAAAGCTTTCAATTTAGGCCCCTAAAAGTTCTACGCCGAGAGCTTTATAAATATTTTATATGTTTCTGAAAATAAATATATGCCAAAGCAATTTTGTTTCAATATTTTTTCCACGACACCGATTCACAAAAGTAATTTTAGGCCATTAAGAATAAATTTTATATGACTGCACTTCACTAAATAAGTGGTTATTGATGGATCAAAGATTATCATTCACTATAATTTGACGGGATTTTTATTTATTTCATCAAAATAAAAGTATTTTTTGAAGCGGTCGTTTGGTTCATTTCAAGCTTTTCGAGGTAAGTTGATAGTTGAAAAACTATTTACATTTTTGTTTTAAGTTACCTGTATAAAGGTGGAACCAACTTATTTAACAATACTGAAACCAGGTGATAGTGTTGCTTAAACTGAAGAACATTTTCCAAGGAACATTAGGTCGAAAATATTTTTTTTTCTCTTTTGCATAGTAAGTCGGTCAGTTAACCAATACACAATACACAAGTATGGGTGTATGATATTTTTTCTTTTTTTGACCTATGTTCCTTGGAGAAAGTTATTCAGTTTAAGCAAAAATTACACTAGTTCAGTATTGTTACAAAATTTGGTTCAGTCTTTTAAGGGAAATAGTTCTGTTTAGTTTTTCAACTGTTCAATTATGTTTAATTTGCAAAATGAACTAATTTTATTTACTTACGTTTAAATGTTTGCTTAATTAGTTGGAAAACAAAGAGACCTCGAACTTTTGTGTTAAATAGTTCCGTTAGCATTTTAACACTTTGTCAATATTCGTGACTTCAATTGATTTATATCGAGAAACGATTAAGTGACCACAATTATTATTAAATATGTGATTTTATCTCTGTTTAATGTTTACAATTGGTTGATTTCAAGATAGTGTTATATTTTTTTAGGGCATTACTCGATAAAAGTGTTTTCATTTTGAAGTATAAAAGCTTTTACGCCTAGTGGTTATATATCTGAAATCAGTAAGTTACATCCGTTTTTACTAAAAAAAATTAGATATAAACATTAACATTTACCTTACCATACCTTTAATATTTTGATTAACATACAAAAAGAACAAAGAAGTCATGAAACATTCTTTAATGACAACTTTAATGTACAAAAACATCTGTGTGAGACACAAAAACCGAGCACAAATCTTATTTTTCTAACAATTCTACAAACTTTCAGCGTTGACACAATAAGAACTGCCACTTGTCTAATTAAAACATCCTCTTTAGTAGGTACAACGCTTCTACAAGCATACTCGTAGCATTTTCAATTAACTGTGTCACCTTAATCCGCTGGCTTAAGAGCGAGTTTTGAATGGGAAACAGAATAAATAGCATTTGTATTGCAAAACTTTTGTTCTAGATGGTAATGCGAGACTCGGAAAAAACTCAGAAACACCGTGAGCCCGATGTGAGTTTGTTTTCCTTGATTTACTTTGTGTACTTTTAATTTGTTTTTCATACTTTGTCGCTAAGTTATGAGCCGTTGGAAATGTTCTTGAAACAAAATTATTAAGTAAAAATTGTTTAAAAAAACAAAAAACCGACTTCAAAAAACCTACCTCTAAAAAGCAAGAAATAATATACAAATCATTAGATACGCATTATCATGGTTATAATAAAACACATCTATTAAAGTCGGGGGGGGGCTGGAGTACATCTTCCTTTTTTTATTCTAAAAGCCCCACCCGACTTCAATTGACGTGTTTTATTATAACCATGATAATGCGTATCTAATGATTTGTATATTATTTCTTGCTTTTTAGAGGTAGGTTTTTTGAAGTCGGTTTTTTGTTTTTTTAAACAATTTTTTTATTTTTTTATTTTTAGTGTAAGTACCTTCTGTATTAGGTATTTAGGTAGAAAAATCGGCTCAGCCAAACGTGAGATAATCGCGGAGAAACATACATACAAAGTGAATACCTCCTTTTTTTGAAGTCGGATAAAAAGACTACACAAAGGTATCCCTTCCCCAACAAAAAAAATCATCTAATTCGGTTCATAAATAACAAAATTGTCAAGTTTGTTGATTTAATATCATAGTATTTTCAGGATTACTTGTAAACTACTGAACCGATTAAAAAAAAAATTAAATGGGACCATCTCGCAAGAAAACTTAATGGAACAAAAAAAGAATTATCTAAATCGGTCCATAAATGTCGAAGATACGCGCGAACAACGATAAAAAAAAAAAAAAAATAAAAAAAAAAAAAACATACAATCGAATTGAGAACCTCCTCCTTTTGATGAAGTCGGTTAAAAATGAACATGAAGTTATGAACAATCATTGTTATAACTGCTAGAAAAAATCGACTCGCCCGTAGTCCCGTCTGGGGTAAGTAGGATACATAATTTGTTAAACACCAACAACCCCGCATGAGTAGATTACTAACATCATGAACAACAACATTTTTATGTTCTACGACTTCTCAGAGTTCGACAGACAGACGAAAAAATTCTACATTCCATACAACGAACTAACATCTATGGAAGTGTAATTGCAAACAAATATTGCTTAAAAATGGCACCACGGGGCCAAAAAACTACATTAGTCGGGCCAGCCACGCGCTCTGTGACTACCGTTAGTGGTTCTTTACAATAATTGCAGTTCGTGTTGTAAAGAAAAGAAAGAGAGAGTTCATTAGAAATGACGTCAAATGGTGAAAAAGACGCAAAGAAGGCAGTAAAAAGATGCAGAAATACGTATCTTATTGTTTCGTTCAAGTATACATAGAAAATAATATCTATGAGTATACAAATTATGGTCGCTAAATAGCAACCAGTGTTCAGACGCTTTGTGCTGCATAATTAAATGCCAGCATTTTTAGCTCCATCCACTTAGTTGTACTTTTCGTGTGGTGCCATTTTTTGAACAGAATGCTTATTCCATAGATTTTGTTCGACTTTTGTATGAAAAGTCGATTTTTGTGTCCGTTTTCGGAAAAGTCGTAGAACAAAATATGTTGTTTATGATGTTAGTAATCTAGGTAGTAGGTACTCTTGCGAGGTTATTGGTGTTAAACAAATAACATATTTCATACATTTTACTTCCTCCGATATCGGATCGGCTCGGCGCCCGACACCGAAATCGAATCGGATAATGTGAAAACGCTCCTAGAGTAAGTGTTTCCTTTTCTTGCAAAAGATAAATTTTTGAAACACCCTATAGTGTTTTATCATAATTATTATTAGTGCCTAATTTTCTTGTTACCTTTTTTTTATTTTTATATTTAATGGGTTTGCTCTTGACCCCTGTCTTGCCCAAAAGCAAAGACAGGGTACGATGGAGCGAGCTTAACCAGAAGGTGCTTATTCACTCTGGCCTTGAATAGAGTCAGGTTGTATGCGCTCGGAAACACAGACGCCGGCATGGAATTCCATTCCATAGCTGTGCGCATTATGAAAGATGATGAGTAGCGTTTGGTACGCAGAAAAGGTATATCAACTAAGAACGGGTGGTAACCTGCAGTGCGTCTGCAGTTCCGCGAAAGGAGAAGGTGGAATGAGTTCATGCAGTTCTTGAGCACACTCACCGAAGTAAAATCTGTAAAAGACCGATAGGCAAGCAACTTTTTGGCGGTGAGCTAAACTGTTAAGCTTAGCTGCTACCAGTTCTCCATCGCCTATTAATCTTTTGGCTCTGCGTTCCACCGAGTCCAATGCAGCAAGTTGATATTTCGCCGAGCCATTCTAAAGGTGGCAGCAGTACTCCATGCAAGATCGGACTTGAGCTTTATAAAGAGTTAAAAGCTGCCCAGGCGTAAAGGACCGGCATTCGCGCTGGACAGATAACTCTCCATGACAGTACTGTCGTCCGCATGGCCAACAATGCCCGATATTAGTAGGTCATTGATGTGTAGCAGGAAAAGCGTCGCAGAGAGCACCGACCCCTGAGGAACTCCGGCATCAATCGCCATGAGGTCAGAGGAGCAGCCGTCAATTACTACTCTGATCGACCGTTCATTCAAGAAGTCGGCTACCCAGCTTCAAAAGCCAGCAGGGATTCCGTACGCTGGAATCTTGCTCAGCAGACTTGCGTGCCAAACCCTGTCAAAAGCCTTTGAGATGTCAAGCGAAACAGCAAGTGCTTCGCCGTGTTTCTCAATGGCCTCGCCCCAGCAGTGCGTCACATACACTAGACTAGAAGATCCCCAGTTGATCGTCCTCGGCGAAAGCCATATTGACGATCACTGAGGAGATCGTTATCCTCTAGGTAAGTGAGCAGCTTACCGTTCAGTACTCTCTCCATAACTTTACACAGTATGGAAGTAATGGCGATTTGTCGGTAATTGGCTGGGTCGGCACGACTACCCTTTTTAGGTACTGGTTGTGGTTGCACATGTGCGAGCTAAAGATACTTATACTTATAATATACTTAAACTTATATATATACTTATATATTATATACTTGCAATATTTTGTTAGCAGTCTTTGAAGCTCTACCTTTTGAAATTTAATATTTTTGTAGAACCTATGTATGTATGGTTTTTGTTTTTAATTTTCAGACGTTTCTACCTACATTGACTCACATTTTCACGATTGCTCAGTGGTTCGGGATTCCGTCTTATGGATATAAGATATCAGTTCTTTGGGCTATCTTGATATTGTTAATGTTAGTGGTGATAGAAGGGGCCGCACTCTGGAAGCTTGCTAGGAATATTGGTGGAATCGCCATGCATGTAGATGAAGGACGTAAGTTCTATCATTATAATTAACTAGCAACCACCCGCGACTTCGTCTGCGAGGAAAGTTTTTTGCTATCTCTCGGGAACAATACTTTTTTATCTAATCTAAGTTATCTAATATAAAAAATGAAAGCATTACTATTGATGTAAACTTTAGCTTTAGGAAGCAAAATTCTTAAATTAGTGCCGTATAGAGGAGAGAAAAACGTAATAAATTTATCAGGTATAAGTGGATTTTTAAATTTGCTTGTCAGAGTTATTTTTCACAAACGTTTCAGCTGTAACAAATAAGAATACGACTCACATTTTTTTTTTCATTGTTTGTATTGTCAAGGAGCCCTATAGAGAGAAAATAAAAAAAAAGGTTTTAATCACAGAGAAATAAAATATTAATCAAATCGGTACACTTTGACATGTTTTTTTAGTTACTGGGATTTACAGATTCTAAAGTATTTTTTATTTTTCTTAGGAATAATGAGGTAAGTATTTGTCTATTGTATTGCGTGTTTTGTATAGACTTATATCTATTAACGTTCGCCCTCATTACAGCTCGCGCAGAGTTGTTTTGATGATTTGTATTGAAAATTTAAAATGTTTTCATTTGTATTGAACGTGATGCGCGTCTTGAGTTTCTATTGGTCTGTACGGTTTCCGAAGAGATTTCCTAAGGAGTGTGAAATGCCGATGTCGCTGGTTGAGCTCACTCTACACTTGGAGAAATTCATACTTACTTCTTAGCCAATTTTGCAATTTTTCTTTACAACGCATACGCGGCGGCGGCGTAAATTCTTTAATACCCTTAACATTATTGTAGGTGCTATCACAGATCGCTTGTCAGGGAGCATATTTTATGCCAACGCACTTTTATCCCTTGTTATATCTTGGCGATTTCTATCTTCTTGGAGAAGGGTTTCTTTTTACTGGGCAAGAGCAGAAGTCACTGATGGAGTTTATCTAGGTTCAGATAAAAGGATACGTGGACGGATTATTTCTGTGACTGTCTTTGTTACTGTATGTGCTGCAGGTATGATATGTTCACATTAATAATGTTCAGTTAAAACAAAAAAAAGTCATTTTATACTTAGATTATAAAAAATATTAAAAAATGTGTATTTTGTTTTAGCGGAGCACATGCTCAGTATGCTCTCAGCGACTGGTTTTGGTTTTCCACCACTTGAGTATTTAGAAAGATACATTCTAAGTTCCCATGGATTTATCATCACTGATGGTAAAAAATAAATTTATGATATGCCCATCTTTACAAAATTTTACGCATAGTTATGATGCGAACAAGAAAGTCTTATCTTCCCTTCCCTTACATGCTTGCGAAGAAATAGAAATCAATGTAAAGGAAACAATACCTCTTCATTTACTGTCATTATCTATTAGTAATGTTAAACCAATACTTCTTTACACATTTAATCTTGAATTTTTCAGCAGAATACTACAGTCTATGGAAAGCCATCCCGATCTTCTTTCTTAGCAAAATTGCGACAATCTTATGGAACTTCCAAGATCTCATCATCATACTGATCAGTATGGGTCTGACTTCAAGATACCACCGATTAAATTTGTATGTTAATCGTGTTGTGAATTTTGAGAAACGCACTAGAGACGTTGAAAAGGTTAGCAAGCATTCATATTTTAATTCTTTTGATAAAATCTATAAAATTAAGCGTAGTAAGGTATTTTAAGTTAAGTTGACGATCATTTTAGAAGGCACCTTGTACTATCAGTACAACGACAGCTATTAATATCATAATTATCTACTATTTCATCTGGACGCATACTTCCATCAACATTGGTATGATGAAGCCATTATCAGATCTTTAGCTTTAAAGCTAACGAACAAACATTCATCCATCATCTCTTCTTAGGATATTGCCCAATTTAGTACTCCCTATTTGTCATATACAATCAATATAAATTAAGATTTGCCCTTTTTCTCAGGTAGGATTTGAGAAATACCTCCGCTTCGAGCAGTGGCGGCGGATCAGAGAAGCGTATGTACGCCAAGCGTCACTCGTGCGCATGGTGGACGCGCATATTGGCCCATTGATACTCCTCTCTAACATCAACAACTTCTACTTTATTTGTCTACAGCTGTTCCAAGGGATTAAGTGATTACCTATCTACTTTATAAACTTTAGAACCGGTCACTGGACAAATGCAGTCCCTCTACAATACGCTTTTGAAAAGGAGAAATAAAAACGTTTTCTAAAATTAATAATGGGTGAAATTTAGCCGCGAGGTTAAAAAGCTCATTTGTCCAAGCACCTTTCTATAATGTAGTATTTGACTTCTTTCCATTAATTTACTAAAAAAGTCAAATTAACCAATTTTATACATTTGGTTAACAAAACCTTTTTATTCAAAAAGCGGCTTGCAAGCATATTACAATTCTACTGTTTCTTAACGATCTTTTAAAACAGTCTCGTCTTCTTGTGCTCTTTCAGCAAAAGTCAAGGTGCTGCGATCAACATTATTTACTACTTCCTATCTCTCGGCTGGCTTATATTCAGAGCGTGTGGCGTCGTGCTGGCTGCTGCAGACGTGCATGTTCACTCCAAACGGGCATTAACGTGCATCAACAGTTGCCCTACGTTGGGGTATAATATCGAGGTAAGACAATAATGGATATTTCATCTTTGAACCAGCTATCGCGAAGCATCTTTATTATTCCAAAAGTTGGAAATCTTTTTAAAAGGTTTAACGGCGTTGTTTTACTAATTTATATCGCTTGGCTGGGTGGTATTCCGAGTGTGTGGCGAATTCCGAACGTGTAACAGCTGTATATTATTAAAGCGGAGTAGAGTAATTATTGTGGTAATGTAGTCACTATGAATTATTTCATTGTGACTGGTTGAACAGCTTGTCATTTCCTCTGAAATTATTTAGTTTTCAGAAAACCCTTTGCATTATAGGTAATGTAATGCAAATAAGTTCATTTGTTTTTTAAGTGACTTCAAAAAAAGGAGGAGGTTCTCAGTTCGTCCGAATGTTTTTTTAGCAATAACCTTTATCTCTGAGATGAGAAGTTAAGTAGTGAAAGTGAAAGTGAAATAAGCTTTATTCAAATAAACTTAATTATTAAGTACTTTTGAATCGTCTATATTTTCCAACCACCCGTTCCAGACTTTTTTAGCTGACAAGAAGAACGGGCGCAACAAAACTTAGTAGGCTTTACTTTACATAATTACCAATATTATTTTTTTATAATAAGAGATGATGGTGGTAATACAAGAAACGACCATAAATTAAGGATAAACCATTATAATAAAATAAAACTTTATATAGCTATTTGGGTTGGCTAATAAACTTAATTTAAAGAAGTAAAGGTAGCATGTTAGCCTTCAAGAGAGTTTTATCTTGAAAATGTTTGAAGGATATCTTTAAAATATTTTTAAACTCAAGAGAGCTGAAATTCAGTTCCTCAAGGATTGGCTCGTTTGTTAGTCGCTGATTTTTCAGAAATCTTTGTAAGAATCATTTACGTTTATTTTTCTTAAAAATATTGTAGAAAATGATTACAATGATCAGCGTTGTAGTTTGGTAACTTACGTGTCTAGTCTAGTCTTGCCGCTATTGAAAGCCAAATAAAATTAAAAAAATTAGAAAGACTTTTCCAAAAGACCGCAGCTAAATGGCGTGTCTTATAAGAAATTTTTAAATAGTAATAATGTATTATGCATATGTTTTGTAAATTTCTCGTTGTTACAGATAAAACGTTTGAACAATCAGCTAATGCATGACCACGTAGCGTTGAGTGGCATGGGGTTTTTCTTTCTGGATAGACAAACTTTATTAGCGGTATGTGTTTTTGAAGTTTAGTTCTTTGTACTGAACAAAGACTAGTTCCATCGCAATTATTTTGTTCTGAACAAAAACTGGATTCATAACATTTTTGTTTTGTACAAATTAATAAGTCCCATTAGATAGAGTAATAAATTTGACAAAATTTCTGAAATATTCTAAACAATGTTGAAAACATTCGAGTGGAGTCTTTCTTTATTATGAGTGACTTATTTAATATCATTCATCCGTCACCAGCTCCTTAAGAAATTGAAAAGAAAGTAATAAGAACAAGGATATTATTATATTTTGTTTATAGCAGAGTAAGCCTACTTTATTTTTGTTATTGTTACAGGTTGCTGGCAACATAATAAAATATGAGTTGGTACTTATCGAATACGACAAATAAGTGTTTTGTTAAAAAATAAAATAATGTTTTCGTAATGTTTTTTTCAATCATCAATCATGAAATAAAACACTTAATAATCATCAATCAATCACCTCTCATTCGAAAAGGAAAATAAAATAAATGGATTTAGTGATGACAATGTAATTTATAAGTACGATGAACAACACACGTGCTTTACCACTTTGCAGAAAAAATCGCACGTCGCACGAACTAAGCGTATGTTGTGATGACCGACGACGCCGACGTGGTGCCGGCGTCCGGCGCTGCCGTCGTCCAAGCGATTTTATAACCTAAGGAGTTACCACTCCGCTTTGCCAAGCAGAAGTGCTGAAAGCTCACAGAGCCACTAGTGTAAAAGCAAGATGCAACTTATATTTTTCAATACTAATACCTCCCCTGCGTCAAGCGGGATCCCGCCGCGGGTACACGGCGTGGGAATATAGATTGCTGGTTTTTGACGGACAGATGCTTGCGCAGTGCATGAGTAAGCTCTAATCTATGTCGCCCCGCGCGCGTGTCCCGCTTAACATAGCGGAGAGCCTTAGTGCCTGTTTCACATTCACTAACTTCCGGTTTAAGTTGCGCGTCCACTGCATCGAAATCGGAACGTACGGGGCGGACGGAGCGTCGGCATTTGTTACTTTGTATAGATTTCTATGGAGCGGAAATGCCGATGTAGAAATCTATACAAAGTATACGCAGAGTCATAGAAATCCAAACAAAGCAACAAATCCGTCCGCTCTGATACCGATGCAGTGAACGCGAACCTTTAATAAAAAAAAATATGTGAAATTACTCGTCAAAGTATTTTTTATTAATTTTAACTAAAACATTACATAAGTTCAAATAAATAAATTAACAATAATAAATAGGTATAAACTCCTTCTTTTCTTTTTTTGAAGTAGGTTAAAAAGTTTCAATATATAAACGAACCATAATTTGTATTAATTTATGCGTTTTTGTCTTCAATTTAAAAAATAAAAAATCAATGAAGCAAGTAAACTAAAACAAAATAATAATAATAAAAATATATATGTAAAAAAAAGAAAAATATTAATAAAAATAAAAATAAAAATAAAAATAAAGTTTTTAATTTACCTTAAAAATCTAATATCTAATTTAAAACAATAGCTACAAAAAGAAAAAGAAATAGTCCTAAAGTCCTAATAAATTCCAATCAAGCCACATCTAGCGTTGCGCTGAGCGAAGTTTATTTGTACGTCAATGTTTTGTTAACATTGCGCCCGATGCCTGAGGCTCGTGTATTTGTTGTGACAATATTTTAAAACTACCGTCCATTAGTACGTATCTCATCTATTTTTTGTTTGTTTAATTGTGTTGTTCTCATGTAAGTGAATTAATTAAAATTCTTAATGAGAATAAATGTCTTAAACCTTAACTTCATGGTGTGAAATAGGGTTCTGTAAAATAGACAATTTATTTAGGAAGGCGCAGCAACATTAAACACCTTAGCAGAATGTATTTTTCATCATCATCATCATCATCATCATAAGCCGCACGATACCCACTGCTGGGTACCTATAGGCCTCTCCCAAGGATTGCCACGACGATCGGTCACAAATTATATAATGTAGGTATTTTTAAGATTTCATAACATTAATGATTAGATAGGTAGTAGGTATTCCTACCAATAATGGATTTTAATCTGCTATCAATATGCTATCTATCAATAACCATTCAGTAATCAAAGAAACCGTACTTTGAATAAAGAACCTAATCAAAATAACCTAACAATAGGAGGATAAAATTATATGAGACGGCGCTCAGAAAGGTAAGAAAAGATATTCTTTTGTGTTAGAAATGGAAAAAGTCTGGTTAATAATAATAATAATAAATTGTTATATTATTTTGTTACATCAATAAAACTCGTGGCCAATCATACAAAAAAGTAAAATTGAAATTGGACCACGGTGCAAAGCTATTTATGTCCATTTATCTAAGTTCTACCCATTTTTGACTAATATTAAAATTTCTAATAATCCCTGTATAGATTCAGTTTTTTTTTAAAAGTAGCTTTAAATCGCAGTAGGTAACAATATAAATAAATGTTTATTAGATTTACAGTTAATTATTTAAAGCTGCGAATACTCACGTACCTTGTGTCATTTGAAAACTTCATGGCGACATTCTATTTTATTTTATCGCGAGGTCTACAGCTCACGGAGCCACTAGTTTAACTATTAGACTATGAACGCACAAGGGATGATGGTAAAAGTGACAGCTAAAAATAACTACGAGTAAATATATTGTGTTCAATAATGCCATTTGATTTTTGAGAACAAATCCACACTCCTCCAATAATATTTAAGTTAGGTACTACTTAATACTTTTTAATGTTTTGAATCTAATTACTACACGAAGCACAAAAATACACCGAGTTCAAATCGAATTCATTTATCAATTACTAAATGTAAATAAATGTCAGTTTTGGAGGCGCAACTTTCCATAGAAAATTACGCGAGGCGAATTCGATTCGATAACATTGAATTTTTTGTGCTAAAATCAAATTATTCATATTAAAGTTGCTTTGAAGTCGGTGCTGGCGCTGTTGGCGTTACTCCAGTAAATTGCATCAGTACTAATTCGTAAGTTACTATTGTCCCAGCAATCTGTAAATAAAAATGGTCCTTTACAATATTTAGTCAACGCCCAAGACAACAATGGAAAATCTCAGTATTGTGTATGGCTTGAAGCAATGTTATTCATCATACAGTTGAAGTCATACAACTAAGTTTTGAAGACCACCGTATTGTATTTATGATAATAATTATTATTATCTACATACCGTCAATACCAAGCCACGTTTAACAGTGAAGAATTGTATGCCAGTCAACCCAACGGTGTCCGTATGTATTTGGTCAAGGAGTCTCTGGATCTGAAACCAAATAACAGAAATATATTGCAGTGGTTAAAAATGCAAGTAATAGTAATAAGTAATTCAATTATTATTATTAAAAATATTTAAAAACTATTTTTTGTCGACCGTCTGTCAAGATCTTTTTATTAGGAAAATGTGGAGAATATCTAATATTAATGCTATCAAAAACTATTAGATTTCTTACAGATACAAGACCCAATGAGATCTCCAAACAAACAATAATTTTCTGCGAAAATAAAAATATCAAAAGATACGGCCATTTTTATGTCACATATTTTGAGTTTGGGTCTTAGAACCCTTTGTTCTCTGTATGCCTAAATCGTAATAAGTCTTTTTGCCTAAACTTCAGTGCTTCCCGCATTGTAGACGTTTTGCTATAAAGACATTTTGCAAGTTAGGCTTTCTGAGGGCCTAGCCAAAGTAACATTAGCAAATCTTCGTTATCGTTTCGCTTTCGAAACATGTATGGAATTGACATAAAGTTTCGTTAACAATCGAATTTTAAAACGTCAAATCCATACATGTTTCGAAAGCGAAGCGATAACGAAAATTTGCAAATGTTACTTTGGCTAGGGGGGCTGATCATATAGGGTGAATGGGCTGTTTTGCGTTTCTGATATTATGCGCCTTGGGACTAGAAGTTTTTGGTTGAAGGAAGGTCTAACCCTCTGGCCGGTTTTTAAAAGGGGCATATCTTCACCATCTATCTTTAAAAATGTGCCTCAGAAATGGAGACATTAAAACGTCTGATGATGATGAAACGTATAAAGGTTGTACCTCAACACAATATGTCGCTGAAGAAACCTTGTAAAGCGCGTAGGCAGGTTTCTTGCTGGCCGTATGGACTTGAGCTGCTATTAGAGAAACTGCTAACGACCTTGCAACGAGGAACACTAAGGAATATACGAAATATGTCGCCTGCTCGTAACCTCGTAACGGGCTGAAAAAAAAAATATTTTATACGAGACATAATTGGAATCATGAGTAACCTTTAATGGTAGAGCTTGGTAATGGTAGAGCTTATAGTATTGGGCAATTCCATAGCCCTTAGAATTAATATAATGGTAATTTTGTTCAAGATAAGATTTGAGCGGCGTGGGCAGTTTCTTTTTCAATACTAACATTTTAAGCTTAGAAACTCTTTAGTTTTAGATTTTTCAAAATTTCATAAAATAGTAAATTAAAGCTCCATTAAATATTGTTTTACCGGTAATCAGAATCATCAGTATGACACGAAGGAGTAGCTTTTATTCCATCCCTGAAATGGAATGAAAGAAAATAATTTAATTAGTAAGAGTCATAACAATCCTCAATTTTGAACTTAAATAATTTATTTATATCTGTTACGGCTAATACCCGAAGTGCGACACCTAGACCTAGCCGGGTAAGACTAAAGTGTGCTACGAGCCGTAACGTACTAAACATAAATAAATTATCAGAGTTTTCTATTCTACAACACTCTTATGCAAATAAAATATAGATTGATAAGTGTTCAAAGTGTTCGAATAAATGGAAATCAAAACGACTGAGTTTCATTTATTCGAAAGAGGTTGATATAATATTTATATTCAGATTGATACCTACCTATGAAGCTTCAATGCGGTTTTAAATATTCCGTTTGTATCAATATTGGCAGTGACAATATTAGAGTTTTATATCTCGTTAGTTCATTAGTCATCTGCCTTCATCGAGTCACTTTCTCGTTCCCTTTCCCTGTCATCATCAACAGTTTCAATTGTCTTGCGTCAAACGCGTGCCATACAATATTTTTCGTTTTTTTGAGATTAGGGGCAAGAAGGATGAGAAAGCGACTGTATGAAGACACACCAAAGATCGTAGATATTAATTAGATATAATGTATACGTAAAGTACTCACGCCATCGTATGTAGAAGCTGTAAGCATATAAAAAAGAGGTTATTCGCGAAAGAGATGAATATAACCCCTCCTATGACCTCATCTACTCTTCGCACCAGAGAAGTTGTTCTACAGTAGTCTTCTCTCATAGCTCGCCAAAATGTTGAAGGCACGTACTGAAAAGATCGAAAGCTTTTGTGTTATTTGTTATTAGTGTCAAACTACGTACATAATACACAGTCATATGGGAATAAAAAAGATGTTATTTGGACTAGTCGGCATATTCATCACCCTAATCAATAAATATAGTAAATACTAGTGAAAATTCACTGACAGCCAAAGCGTCTACCATGCATTGCCTACGAGAGGCCCTGATATAAACGCTTTTGCTTTCATGAGTTAACCTGACGTGAGGCTTTTTTGTTCACTCAGTACTTGGTTCTACACAGTATAATAATTAACAGCTTCTGATGATGCCCTATGTATGGACAAAATGAAAGTAAGGTAGTTAATTAGTGCAAGGTGTCTGTGTGTCTGCATGCATTTGCTGTTCATGCTGTGCAGTTTTATAACCTGTTTTTGCTGTGCATTTACTTCTGGACTGGAGGGCGGTTGGTACATAGGAATTTTGGTTCTGTTTTGTGGAAGTTATAGCAGCTAGGTATAGAGGTTTTTACATCGAATGAAAGTACCTACTTCCTTTCCTTTAACGGCGTTAATTCTTTTGTTTATCTGATCCAACCTTGATGTTAAGTAGATGCTAATGCATATGACAAACACTCCGGCGAAATTCCAGTTAAATGTACATTGTTTGTTGGTGATCTGAGAACAAGGGTAACAGATGTCAGAGTTAACAAAAAAAAGGTTTACACTTTTGAAAAAAATGAACTAAGGACCTTGCCAATGGTAACGTAGTCTGAAAGTACTTATGAGTTTTCGTTGAAACTTATGGGTTCTCTTAGGATCACTTCGATATCGTTCTGTTTTATTTTAAAATCGTTGATGATTTTCTTTTGAAATGTATTTTCTATTACCTGAGTGACAGGTCCAATGAAGTTGTTATATGGGACAAAGGAGTAAAACCAAGGATAACTGTTCCTGATGAATGTTTCATACACGGGCCGGTCTGGTGAACAATCCAGTATCCCAGCTATCCCGGAGAGGCAGGCTAGAACATGTTCCACTGGAAATAAAACAAACGAACAATTACAGTATCAATCTTTATTGGTGTTTGTAGACGACCGACTTTTTGTAGGTGCGTTTGATGGATCGGTGAGCTGAATGTTTGTAAAACGTGTACATCACTAATGGTGTGCATCATAGAATGGGACCTTATGAATTACAATATATTGTAATTCATCCTATCATCATCCCATTCTATGATCCGATAATCAGACCTTCAAAACATCGCACCTTTTTAGAATCATAAACTACCTTTCATATTATCAACAAACATTGATGACTACTTACTTCTTAAGTAAGGTCAAAAGTTTTAAGTAACTTCAACTGTTTGAGTAACTTTAAAACATGGAGAGTCAGTAGAGTTACCTAATTTTGTACAGTTGAGGAAAATATTAATTTTTAAGCAATCTTAGGGAGACGTTAAAGCGTTCTTTCGTATGCAAAGTCGAAGACTCGTAATTTTTTGATTGTAGCCTTGTCTCCCTAAGCCAGTTTCCACTGTTTTGATAGAGGCTAGGAAAATTAAGCAATACGATTTTGATTTTTTTCCCTGTAACTGGCTGATGGAAACACAGCTTAAAAGCCAGCCTTTTCCATGTATTTGCTGATACATTGATGGCAAAGAATAAATTTAACCTAGTTTTAGTCTGCTGTTTGCTTTTTTTATATAAAATTACGGTACCTACAATATAGGTGCCGAACGTAAGCACAAAGGCTGACATTGAAACAAAAACGAGAATTTGTAAAATAGTCAATAAGCTTTGTAAAAAGCATAACCCAACGAATGCTATCACGAAACCACACATTGTATTTAAAGTATCAATAGTGAATAATATTAGTAACTAAATATAATGGTGTAGACATTTTTATAGGTCTCATACGAATTTTCTTCCCCATTTAATTCTCATTTTCGTGGCAAAGCTCATGATCCAATCTATCTATCTACCTTCCACATTTTTAACAATATGGATTAAGAGTATTCTGTATATTGAAGGCTTATAATTTCGTAATAAAGGCACGCGCCACAGATTAGAAAGCTTACCAATCGCCAATCCCAGTATAGCAATACATGATGCATTGCACCTCTTTACTAAAGTGCTATCTGTGTAAGGGTCTGCTGCCTCAAGTCTTGAAATGTGTTGGCTGAGCCGCGGCCATTTTGTCGCAATCCGATAGAATAGTAATGTCGTTAGGCTGTTCGACGTATAGAACACGATGGAAGCTAAAAAATAAGGCAAAATGTTTTTTTGTGGTAGATCAAGTCAAGCGCTTGGCCGCTATCATGCCGTGGTAAGCGATTATGCGATCTATTATGAAACGCGCTTGCTTAAAAGTTACCTATTTACTTGCGACTTGTTGGCACCCAGATTGTACCTATCAGGAAACACAGACAAACTCAGGCAAGGAACTCTCTAGAGCATGGGACTCCTAAACTTTTTAGCATAAGGGCGAGACTAACTCCTCCATGAAGTCTCATGGGCCAGGATCTAGCTAGCTCGATACCAACATACTGTAAAGTACAGTATGTTGGTACGATCCAGTCCGCATTCGCGGGCCGGATTGTTGGTGCTCGCGGGCCGGAGATGGCCCACGGGCCGTAGTTTGGAGACCCTTGCTCCAGAGGTACGGATTGAAGTAAAACGCTTAGTGCGAATTGGAATATCCACCAAAAGCGGTGGCGCAGACTCGTACGTCTAGTTTTCCAATAGAAGAAGGGAGATGGCGGAATTGTGTGCATTGAATTAAAGTGCACTTCCGTGTGACACTCTCAGAAATGTATCCGATAAAAAAAACCAATAAGCTTGCGATAATATACTGAAAAGAAGACTAATCCGATTTGAGTGAGCTCCGTTCAGTGAAAGTAAAAAAATAAGCAAGACTAAAATTGTTTAAGGGTGCCTGTTCATCGACGCAGAACGAGGTGACAGAGCGGAGAAACGAGAAAATATTAACCAATAGGATTGCATAAAATCTCCGCTCCGCAATTAACATTTGCTCGTTTCTCCGCTCTGCGTCAATTTACAGGCAGCCTAAGGGTTTGCTCAGACTGAAAGCGATAACGCCGATAACGAGTTTGAGTGTTCCGTGTTTGCATTTCGGATGCTGTTTGTGATACAAAGCAATAATTGCAGAAAGCAAACGCGAACGCGAAATCAGAACGCTTTCTGTTTGAGTTAACCCTTAGAATGGATGACAGTCACTTTGTAAAATGATTTTATTCTATTGAGGAAAAGTCAGTTTTTGGATAGCATAAAAAAACTTACTGTTAGAAGATAATGAAGCGTCGGTGTCTTTGATCAGTTTGAAAAAACAGAAAAAAGTAAATGCACATTGAGTGAACATTGAAACTATACTGTAGAAACTTCTACATGAGAAAAATTTGAACCTGAAAGATGCATTACGTACGTAAGTAGGTAATAATTGAAACTACTTTCATCTACTTATATCTATCTTACGTACATCTAAAAATTTACACTTTTTGATGAACGCCATAGGTCGCAGGAAGATTTCGATTATATTTTTATATCTTTCTCCGGACACGTATATATAGAACCAGCTTGCCTAGCATGACCGATTTATATCGCGTCATATAGCCTTTTATCATTATTTATATAGCCTTTTATTATTATTGTTTTTATATGCCTATAAAGCTGTAAACCTTCCTAAAATAAATAAAATAAAATAAAATAAAATCACGTTTAACTGTCAAAAAGACAAAGGAATTTGACAGTTGAGAGTCGATAAAATGCTATATCACGCGAAATAAATCTGTCATGCTAGGCAGGCTGAAACACAATGATTTTTGGCTCGATATATTTTAATTTCGAAAATACCTCTTTAATTCATAAAATCGAAATGATTTAGAAACAACATTAGCTATTCGATTCAAAATTGCTTTAAATAATTAGTATTATCAATATTCAGAGTCGTGTAGAAGCATTTGTTCGCGCCAACGTCGCGACGATGTCTCTTACTCACTCATTCGCTCGCTCGGGCTCGCGAACGAACGGCCCGCGCGCAGTTGCAACGTAGCGGTACAACAGAGTAGCGAATTGAACTTGCAAAGTAGCAAGTTGGAATAGCGAGTTGAAATGCGTCGCGCTCGAACCAGCTAGAATCTTCTCATTTGATAGTTAACCGGCCGGTACTTAAACAGTTATTAAGTGTCTTCAGCTCAGACATTAAGTGCAGTGGATGAAAAGTGAAAGTGTGTCGGCTCATATAAAGAAACCAAGGATTTCCATCAGCTCGACTCCAGCCACGATCTGTATCGTGGCTTCGTCACGGTGCCAGCTCAACTTCCATCCAAGTAAGTCCCGTTCTTATTCTTCCATCCAAGTAAGTCCCGTCGCTCATCCCACCTCATTTCGCTCATAGCCGAATGTGACTGCCCACAGCACTCACATTTTCTGTTCCTTCGAGCCGGTAAACAAGATTTTCTGTTCCTTCGAGCCGTTAAATTATTGATCATTCGATCAATTGAACCAGTCCTTTCTCATTAATTACAGTCCGCTAGCCCAAAACCCAAAACCACACCCAGTTTTTTCCAAAAAACTACCCACTTCAAAAAAAAAAAAATCTTCTCGTCTCGTATCAAATTATATGCCCATTTCGTACTTAAATTGAAGTACAAACTCAGCTCATTACTCATTTAAAATCATATCATCACACATGATTTGTTTGTAAAATAAAGCAGGTAGATAGTACCTACCTACTCGGCCCATTCTCGAACATTCCAGATCGTTCCCCAACGTACATACCTACCTACAAGGTCACGTCTAGCGACAAAGTTAATTCTCATTCATTCATTGCACTCATTGCATTTGTAAACAAAACAAAAACCCTTTATTCCCAATTATTTATCAGCTCGTAATTTTAAAATTATAACTTGAATATATCTAACAAAGCGAACGTTCTTTAAGTGTGTGGAATTGTTTACAAAGCTATTTTTCATTTCGTCCAAAGCAAAGACGTGGTGATTGCATTATTTTCAACCGCAACATTGTATTGTATTCACTTCTTGTATTGTATTGTAATTGTATTGTAGTCAAGTGCCTTCCCGTGTCGCGCGACTCGTTCGGTACGGCCCGCCCCGGCCCGGCCTTCCTAACTATAAGTATATATTCCGCTCATCGGCTAACGTTGTTTGCTATTTCAGCTCATTAGTTTTTTATTCAACGTAAACACATACATTATTATTGTAGTTTATTTATTAGATTTCGAAGGCTTAGCGTACTTACTTAGTAGTTGCGTAATTAAAGTATACTTAGTGCCGTGAAAAAGGGTTCACCAAATATTTTTTTTTTAGTAATTTCGATCACATTATTATTGTTTTTTTATTTCCTCTCGATTGTTCGTTATTGGTGTTAATTAGCATACTTAACAAATTTTTATACAGGGTGGCAATCGTATAACTGATATACAGTGTGGCAAATATTTTTTCTCATTTTTTTTTTAATTTCGTTTTGGTGTCTCACACATAGTAATTATAAAGTAGTTTCAGCACATTAGAGATTATACAGGGTGTCATAAAAATATTTTTTCTTTAAAAAAAAAAAAATTTTTTTTTTTTGCTCATCACTTTCAACTTGTTGCAAGTTTGCTGCCACTAAGCTGCCGACCGCTCAATTACATCCGCTCAGTATATACATATTTATATATTTTTATTTTTTAAGAAAAAATACAACAATGCCTACCAAATCCCAAGCTGCCATCTTCCGTCAGGCAGTTAAAGCAATTACCTTGCTTAAGGAAATTGCCGTGGCAGTGCTCGCCAAGGATACCAAGAAATACACTTTTACAGACTTCACTGCTCGCTACTCAAAGCTGGAAGAACATAAGTCCAAGCTCGAAAATATCTACCTAGAGATCTTGGACGATGACGATCTCTCAGATGAAACCGAGGCAACGTACACTAAAAATTACGAAAACGCGCTCATTGACTACGACCAAATCCTCGTCGCATTCAAACAAGTGAGTGTGACCTCAGCTCCCTCAGAGGCTTGTTCTACGCCATCAACTCCCAACGTTCTGCCCAAAATTGCGCTGCCCAAATTCAGCTCAAAGGTTGAAGACTGGCCGTCATTTATCGCCATTTTCAGGAGCCTCACAGATGACATGACTCACATTTCGGATGCTGTAAAGCTCCATTACCTGCTCTCGTGCCTATCAGGCGAGGCACGCAGTATGATCGCACACCTTCAGCTCACTGGTGACAACTTCGCCGTAGCCATGGAGATCTTGACCAGGCGCTACGAGAACCGCCGCGTCCTCATCGACCGCTTCGTAGACATCATTATGGGGTTACCACAAATTCATGCCCGCTCAGATATCCGCACGTTATTTCTCACTCCGCTCATTTCAGCTCAATCGGCGCTCAATAACCTAGATCTGCCCATGAAAGACTGCGATTATGTTTTCGTGTCAATAGTGGTGCGAAAACTTAAGGGTGAGCTCCGAACCCTTTTTGAGCGCAAATACGGATCGCGCCAGACTCTGCCCACTCTCAAAAATTTAATCGCATTTTTAGAAGAACACGCGCGTTGTGTTGAGACCGAGTGGTCCAGCCCAGGTCCCTCACAAGTTAATCAGCCCTCGCCACAGCCTGGCCCATATCGCAGGCAGTCTCCCGTTGCTTTTCCACGAGGGCCGCCTCGACAGCCCATGTACCAACAGTTTCGGCCTGTTGGCCCGGCCCGACCCGGCCCGGGCCGCCCCGGCCCGGCCCGGCCCGGCCCGGTTGATAGTCAACCATTTTACCGCAGCCCAGCCCCAGCTCAGCCCAGGCCCGTTTACTCAGCTCATCCCAGGCCTGTTTATTCAGCTCAGCCTTCAGCACAACCCGCCTCCAATAATATGCCCTGCCCATTCTGCGGAGAAAGAGGGCACAAGCTCATCGCCTGCCCACGGTACAACGACCAACCAATCCAAGGCCGTTGGGACTTCATTGAAGCTCGCAACCGTTGCCGACGCTGCCTAGGCCCCCACTATGAGAACGAATGCAGGTCAACGCGGGCTTGCAAAGAGTGTGGAAGCGATAGGCACCACACATCCCTTCATCGTCCCGGTGCTCCTTCTCCAGTCAATTCATCCGCGCATCTTCTACCTCCACATCTGAGAGATCAGCCCAGACAGCGCCCAGCTCATGAGTACCAGCATTCATCGGCACACGCCTCACAGGTGGCACCACCACCTCCTAACAACCCATCTAGTCACTCACGCTCGCCCAGTAGGTCACGTGTAGGTGGTCAACAATGACTATCGGCAATAGCCGAACACAACGAGGACGACGAAAATCAGCTCACACACTCACGCTCACACAAAGTACATACACACTCAGCCCATACACAGACATCACAAGCCCACTCTGCGATATCAGCTCCAATAGCAAATCATAATTACTGTAATTCTGCTCAATGTGACGAGCACGTCACTAATCAGCCCATTTTATTGCCTACCGTCTCGCTAAAAATAGCAGACGTGCATGGCCAGTTTCATACAGCGCGAGCCTTGTTAGATTGTGGTAGCATGCTAACGCTTATAACTCAGCGCATGGCTCGGATTTTAAATTTACCGCTCAACTCAACATCACTAAAAATCGCAGGAGTGGGCAACCACCACACACAGGAATCAAAGGCATCAATCACAATAGTATGTCGTCCTATACACCATGACACACCTACGATTACAGCTACAGCGCATATTTTGGAAAGCGTTACCGGCTATTTACCATTGCAAAAGGTCCCACACATTGCAAGGGTGAAAGGGCAACCACCGATTCCTTTAGCAGATAAGGAATACGATACACCAGCTCCGATTGACCTCTTGTTAGGTTGCGACGTTCTCGGCCAAGTTTTGGACGGGACTAAGGTCTCGTTGGGCCGGGGGAAGCCCATAGCCTTCGGCACGATTTTTGACTTCACATTGATAGGGCCCATTCAGGACCTATGTACAACACCGGCGAACCAGTCTAACTCAGCTCACATTATCAGCTCACAGCCAGAATCAGACGTTTCTGCAAATGAAATTTGCAGGAGCCTTGAGAGGTTTTGGGAGTCAGAAGAACCCCAACCTCATATACAAACCAGCCCATTACAAGAGCAATGCGAGGAAATTTTCCGCACCACAACCACTCGCGACCCATCAGGTCGTTATATGGTAACTTTGCCCTTTCTACCGGATGCGCCGTCATTAGGCAACACTCATGCTATTGCGTTACGTAGGTTCCTCAATCTTGAAAGGAAGCTTCAGGCAAATCCACCCCTCCGCTCAAAATATGTAGACTTCATGAATGATTATTTGAACATGGGACACATGTCACCATGTCACCCAAGTACCTTTGCGAATAAGCCCCACTTCTATATTCCCCATCATGGCATTTTCAAAGCGGGATCAGATAAACTACGCACTGTATTTGATGGTAGTAGTAAAAGCTCAAATGGCGTCAGCCTAAATGATTGCCTTCACACAGGTCCAGCTCTCCAACAAGATATTGTTGACATTATCATGTCTTTCAGGACACATCCCGTAGTCTTCAGTACTGACATTAGGATGATGTTCAGAAACATACTCGTCCACCCAGATCAAAGACAGTATCAACTCATTCTCTGGCGGTCGTCACCTGACCAGCCCCTGCTCACATATGCGCTAAATACGGTCACGTATGGTTTACGGTCTAGCCCGTACCATGCCATTCGCACTCTGCTGCAATTAGCTGATGACGAAGGTCATCGCTACCCGCAAGCTGCTCACATTATACGACGTTCAATTTTCGTCGATGATATACTCTGTGGTGATGACTCTGTGGAGTCTGCTCAGGCACTCCAAACCGAGTTGATAAACTTACTGGCCCTAGGTGGCTTTCAGCTCAGTAAATGGACCTCAAACTCTCCCCAGCTCCTTGAACGGTTCCCAGATGACCAATGCGACATGCCTAAAGACTTTGACCTCAGCCCAGAATCGAATTCCATTAAAGTTTTAGGTATACAATGGATTCCTCAAACAGATGAGTTCACGTATCGCATCTCTCTCCCCTCACTCACCCAAGTTACCAAGCGCTCCATTCTCAGCACAGTAGCATCGCTTTATGACCCTAATGGCTGGGTTACCCCAGTCATCTTCCGCGCAAAGCTTCTATTGCAGAAGTTATGGCTTATGAAACTGGGATGGGACGAGCCTACCCCTGATGAAGTTCAAACAGAGTGGCATCACATCTCACAAGATCTTCCTCAACTCTCAAGTCTACGCTTACCTCGGCTCATTTGCAAATATAAATCCACGTCCACTTACTCGTTTCACGGGTTCGCGGACGCATCAGAAGCCGGTTTTGGCGCTGTCATTTACCTTCATGAGCTCAATACCGATGGACAGGTCAATGTACATCTGGTCATTGCCAAGTCAAAGGTCGCTCCTATCAAAAATAAACTCACAATCCCAAAACTGGAGCTATCAGCTGCAGCTCTTTTATCACAGCTCATGACTCGAGTGTCAGCTGAATTGTCAGCTCACATCACTATAAACCAACATACCTGTTGGTCAGACAGCACAATAGTTTTAGCGTGGCTCAACACGCCCCCTCATCGGCTCCAGACATTCGAGGCCAATCGAGTGGCTAAAATAAAATCCAGTCCGACCAGCTCCACGTGGAGACATGTTCCCACGAACCTCAACCCTGCAGACTGCGCAAGCAGGGGAATGTCAGCCCACGCTCTTTCGACTCATGACCTCTGGTGGTCTCCCACCTGGCTCAAGGAGCCTCCTCACACCTGGCCCAAGATGCCAATCGCTTTAGGTCATCACGCTTTACCAGGCCTCAAGCCACAAAAGGTGCCTGCTCATATAGCGGTCCCTGATTTGGATCATGAACTGCTTACTCGCTTCAGCTCTCTTGACAAGCTCGTCGGAGTGACGGCTTGCATCAAGCGCTTTATATTTAATTCTCAACACACTCCAGACGTACGCCGCTCTGGTCCCTTGACAGCTAGTGAGCGTAGGGACGCTCTGTTATTTTGGGTCCGCTCCGTTCAGCAGAACGAGTTTTCAGAGGACCTCAATCGTCTTCGAACTAATAAGCTTTGTACCAACCGACTCCAGCGTCTCTCACCATTCTTGAAAGACGGTCTCTTGAGAGTCGGTGGTCGCCTCTCTCATGCGTCAATTAGGTACGATGCTCAACATCCACTCATTCTGCCCAGCTCTAGCCCACTCGTAGACCTTATCATTGACCACTATCACAAAATACACTGCCATCCTGGCGCAGACACTTTACACGCTATTTTACGCCAGCAATTCTGGATACTATCCGCTCGCCGTGTGGTCCGGCACCGTGTGTTTAAGTGTATTAGGTGTTTCCGATGCCGCGCTCAACCTACAGCCCCGTACATGGGTGACCTTCCAGCCGACAGGGTCAACCCTCAACCGATATTTAGCCAAGTCACGACTGATTTTGCCGGCCCATTTCTCGTAAAATCTAGCACGTTACGGAACGCTAAGCTTTTGAAGGCGTACTTTTGTATATTTGTTTGTCTCTCAACGAAGGCCGTTCATTTGGAGGCCGTTTCTGCTCTTACAACGGAAGCCTTTCTTGCGGCGTTACAACGGTTTATCTCGCGGCGCGGTACTCCGGTTTTAATTAGATCAGATTGCGGCACAAATTATGTAGGCGCTAGAAATCATCTCATTGAAGTTCAGAACTTCCTCGCTGCGAATAATGATGCAATCACACACAAACTTGCCAATCAGCACATAACCTGGTTGCTGAACCCGCCCAAGGGGCCCTGGTTCGGTGCTTTACATGAAATTAATGTCAAATCTACGAAACAGTTGCTATATCGCGTAGTTGGTGAGCAACACTTCACCTTTGAAGAATTCAGCACACTTTTGGCACGTATCGAAGCTGTACTCAACTCTCGACCCCTCTGCCCACTTTCGTCCGACCCCTCGGACTTTGAACCCTTAACTGCCGGTCATTTTATTATTGGCCGTCCGCTCACTGCTCTGCCTGAGCCGTCCTTTGATGACAGGCCATTATCCGCTCATAAACGTTTTCAGCTCATACAAGCTCTTTCTCAACGCTTTTGGACACTGTGGACCAAGTCCTACCTCCATACCCTTCAAACCCGCTCCAAATGGCTCTCTCCCTCCTCACCTCCTCAAGTCGGCGAACTCGTACTCATCAAAGAAGATGACCTGCCACCGCTTCAATGGAAACTGGGTCGAATTACCCGCACAATACCTGGCAAGGATGGAATGATCCGAGTTGTGGATCTGGACACAGCCCATGGACATCTGCGCAGACCTGTGCTCAAGATAGCCAGGTTGCCGTTAGATTCAGCTCAAGAAGAGGGTCTACCTCGGGCCCCCCAGGATGTTCGCGCCAACGTCGCGACGATGTCTCTTACTCACTCATTCGCTCGCTCGGGCTCGCGAACGAACGGCCCGCGCGCAGTTGCAACGTAGCGGTACAACAGAGTAGCGAATTGAACTTGCAAAGTAGCAAGTTGGAATAGCGAGTTGAAATGCGTCGCGCTCGAACCAGCTAGAATCTTCTCATTTGATAGTTAACCGGCCGGTACTTAAACAGTTATTAAGTGTCTTCAGCTCAGACATTAAGTGCAGTGGATGAAAAGTGAAAGTGTGTCGGCTCATATAAAGAAACCAAGGATTTCCATCAGCTCGACTCCAGCCACGATCTGTATCGTGGCTTCGTCACGGTGCCAGCTCAACTTCCATCCAAGTAAGTCCCGTTCTTATTCTTCCATCCAAGTAAGTCCCGTCGCTCATCCCACCTCATTTCGCTCATAGCCGAATGTGACTGCCCACAGCACTCACAGCATTTCTCTCTAATCGCTATAGTTATTTACTACGAATTAATTTTGTGATTTTTGCGCCCAATCTGTATTAGATTTCAGAGCAGGTTTTTAAACATGTTACATGGTATTAGGCCACCAGGGAGTGCTACAGCAACCAGATAAGTCGCACTTGAAAAGTTCTCAAAAACTTCTAAACTGATTTCGATGCGGTTTTCTGTAATGGGTGTGTTGGTTATCGGCGATGGTTTTTAGATATGTGTAATGGTATTTAACCGCTAGGGGGTGCTGATGTTATCATTTTCCTATTTATCTCCAGAACGGATTGACTTATTTAGATGCGGTTTTTTCTGTAGCTTTTCTTTACAATCGTCAACATGTCATTTGTATAATTTTTATTTATTTAAACTATATAAATTATCATCATATTAGCCGCACGACACCCACTGCTGGGCAAAGACCTCCCCCAAGGATCTCCACGACGATCGGTCGGTCCTGTGCTGCCCGCATCCAGCGGCTTCCCGCGACCTTAACCAGATCTTCGGTCTACCATGTCCTACCCACGGAGTGTTATCCGTTTTCTTTATTAAAGCAATGCTTAATACCTCAATTTAGAAGTGTCACTATTAGTGATTCCTAAAACAGGTATCAGGCCAAAACACTGTCCCAACAACATCGTCAGTTTCATGGCTCCCTGGAAAGTTGCACATTTCAATTTCAAGGCGCTTGGTGATGCAAGGTATTCTCCTTGCCATGCTTTTAGGGGATCTGTCAACAAAAAAACATTTTAAACACTAAAGGTGCGCGTCCACTGCATCGGAATCGGAGCGATTGGCGCCGACGGATTTGTTGCTTTGTATGTACTGCGTGCACTGCATCGGAATTTCCGCGCCATATAAATCCATACAAAGTGACAAATCAGTCCGCTCCGGAGCGGCCGCTTCGTCCGCTCCAGCCGCTCCGTCCGCTGCGATGCTGATGCAGTGGACGCGCACGTTTAAATGAATACCATTTCCATTCTCAGAATTATTCTTACACTTTCCATTCTGAGTACAGGGAAAATGTTCGAAGTTTAGGTACCGTTTTCTTTTGTTTTTTAATTTCAAGAGCTTAAAGTATCTTTTGTTTTTTATAATTTCAAGAGTTTACAGTTAGTTTATTTTATCAAATTCTTGGAGTTATCTATCAAACTCCTCCTTTGCATCAACCGGGTAGCCCAACGAAAGTGGCGCCCTCAAAGGTTTTTATTTAATGATTTTAATAAAACTTTACGACACGTGGAAATTGTTAGGGCCCACATAGTCTAGTATTTTTCGAAGGTATCAATACATTCCTTCATAGTCATTCGTAGAAGTAGATAGCAATTGTGTCATGATCCCTAAAAATTAAACGAAAAGTTTTAATAATTAAAAATGTCGGCAGATAATAATAATTTTTCAATTTAACTAAAAATAACCTTGTATGTAAAGTCGCGGGAATTTAGTCACTGATTACCTGACTGACTAGTGTTATTCTGACTGGCCTGGCGCACCAGATATTTTGTAAAGACGAACAACAAAGTAATCCTATACGGATTCCTTTTTTATTTGAAAGAACGGAACCCTAAAAAGGCACCTGCCCTTGAAAATTATTAATAAAAGTAAAGTGAGCCCTAATACATCGCTTTTAGGGCCATAAACCGAGCTATAACAAACGCGTGCAATAATATATAAAACACTAGTTCGTAATAGAATTAACCCTACAAAGTTAAATTAGTACCTTACTGCAAGTTCTATGCGAGTAAACAGAGCATTCCCAATTTAGCCGGGTAATACAGTTATTTTTTTTGACAACAAAGAGTTTTGTGCTGCTAAAAATTCATATACATTTTTGGAATAATTAAATGTGTAAGTCCTTAATTAAGTCAAATAAATATATAATTATTATCAAATTATTTATAATTCACAATATTTTGTTATAAAATATTAAAATATTTGCATTTTGTCACTTAAAATTATAATTTTGAAGTATTAGTAGTAGGCTGTATGGTCCTCACCCCTTTGTTCGCAAAATATTTTTGCGTTGGGCGTGTGAAAAAAAACAAAAAAACATGCGCGCCTTTTCCCATAATTATCATATTTTGTTTTTGCCATATTTGTTGCTGTGTGATAAATTACTTTGTTTTTTCCTCGCATATGTGTTGAAAAACGTCGTATGAAACTCGTGAGCTCTTGCTTATTGCACACTCGGCTGAGTTACGCCCTCGCCTGCGGCTCGGGCTGCAACCCACAGCCTTGTGTGCAATGAGCAACCTAAGCTAACTTGTCTCATAATGTACTATTATAACATATTATCTTTTTAATTTGAACATTGTGTGTATGACATAAAGCGATGTTAATTTATCGTTTGGCCTTCATTTTAAATATTCATTACATTACAGGAATAATACCCTGTTTGCATCTGTTTGTTCATGTATCCGTAATTAACACAAGCTGGCTAAAGCCTACTCGGTGATTATTAACGGCATGTGCTATGAATTTAATAGTACATTACAGGCGAGCGCGGGAAGTTAATTCTACATTGTCGAGGATGGTTTGAGGCCCGATCCGTAGGCGATGGCTTTAATCATTTAAAGGCTTTATTTAATTTATTTAATATATTTTTGAAGGAAAACCAACAGGACATGAGACATTATTAATGTTAATAATAAGTAGTGGATTGCCAATTACAGATCAGGTTAAAGCCATCGCAATTTACATCGCCGCGAATGATCGAGGCAATGTAAATTGCTTCCCGATAGTGCTTTTCTCAAGAAATGCGAGGAAATAAAATTTTCTTTATTTAGTTTTTTTACTTTATACTTCTAATTTTCTTTTTTTAGTTGGTTCGTGTGGTGGCCATGTGAAATGACCAGTCATGCAGTCATAATGTTTTATTAAACTAACTCTTTGAATTGGATACTTCCCGCACTAGTGCGTGCGTAGTAAGTATTAAAATTAATTTCGCCTTAAAATTAAAGTTCAAGGAATGCTATTTGTTGTAAAATAAAATGAACATGACATGTTTTGCTTTTTTTTTCACTGCTTTTTAATTTACAGTTTTCGCAAATAAGAATGCTACAGGCCATTTTCCAGTCTGGCTCGTCTCTTCCTATTTATTACACTTGAATAAATTGAAACATTTTGGTCCTGCCTTTGCCTTTGTTTTCGAGTAACTGCTAATTTACGACCACTTAGTGCTTAGCTAAGGCAGGGCAACAGATTTCGGAGCTAAAACAAAAGATCTTAAGCCACATTTGTACGCAAACAGAAGCCTTGAGTTAACTATAGAAATTCTGTTATAGTCATGCTAATAGTACGTTGTTCCAGTTTGTCATGATGTAGTTATAAACGAAATTTTCATATTCTTATTCATAAGGATTTATCTTTTATGACTTTGCGGGTCTAGACTGTATTACGAGCTTTGTTACAATTGTAAATGAGATGGATTTGACACAATGGAGGATTCACAAGTTTGTAAAACGTATTCAAACTCTTTGTTTTTCGAATCCAAAACCGATTTCACTTCAGAGGTTGACGTCATACTTTGTGAAGCTTTGGTTCTTCACCAGGAATTGATCGGAGGGGTTATCTGATGATGGCAATACAGAGAGTGAAAGGAGAAGCTCCAGATCTTAAAAATACACCCAACTGGTTGCACGAGTCGTTTATTCCATAGATGTACTTGAAAAAAACCAGCGAAAAGAAAATGTGGCACAGAATCCCCCGCTGTTTATGGGAACGGCCCATCCGATCAGTTGGATGTGTTTTAAGATCTGGATCTCCTCCATTCGCTCGCTGAATTGCCATCATTAGATAGCCACCCCATCAATCTCTGGTGGAAAATCAAAGCTTCACAATGTATGACGACGAAATGGGTTTCGGATTCTAAAAACAAAGAGATTTGAATCCTACGTTGTTCATACTTGTGAATCCTTACTTACCTCCTTTGTATGAAAATAGGTCTGTGTGGTCTCTTATTTTTGCTCGCGAGTGTACATTTTAAAGCTTTACCACATAACAAACTATCAAGCTTTGCCGCACTTTCTAAGCAATTCAATAAATAAATTGTGTTTAAAATGAAAAGCACTCACAGTCAACCAGGTAATTCTTTCTTTTTTTCGATTCGTTTTTTTGCAAAAAATCCATCGCTCCCCTAGAATGCTTAAATCGAAATAGATTAACCCGTTTTTCGATAGTTCGATCGTGTGTGATAAACTTAATTGCTTTAGTCCGCACCGGAATTTATGTTTTAATGAGAGCTATTACTTTGTTGAGGTTTTTAATCGTTGTTTCTATTGGAGAACACGTAAACCATGTTTCTAATAACTATAATTAATTTCCTAGTACCAGTTGAGTAATCATGGTTTCTGTAAATGATTACGTCACAATGGTTTTTCAATTGGTTCTGATGTTGTGAAAGTTGATTCTCATTATTTTAGGGATTTATTTATTAGGGAGTAAACTAACTAAGGAGGTGAGCCGGAGTGAGAAGTTAAAGTTTCACCTTATTATAAAAATAATAGTTATTTATGCAACTGTACCATAATGAGGGGTATTAAAATAAGAATTATGTACAGTTGCATACAAGACTTTATCTAAGTACACCCTATTTTATTTTTTTAAATTTTTATTTGGGAAACAAAAAATATTTAAATACAATGAATTAAAAACACCTATGATATTATCTATACCCATGTATCATTTATAAAGGGTTTTGACTTTGCCTTTGTCTTGGACTTTGACTGTCCTCCCCCTCCTCGTGTCATCATTATGTCATCCGCAAGAGTGTTATAATTTTGTACTGAATTTCATAATGCAACTCTTCGCGCATGTGGGCGCGGCACAGCAGAACCCCCTCTCGCTCGGATACTGTAATGGTGGCAGTAGGCTCCGTTTCAGAACCTTTTACAGAGGATTTAAAGCATGGGTGTAGATAAAAGCTTATACAATTCTCTACAACTTTATTATTCCTACACTTTGTTGGAATTTTTGGAATGTATGTTCACTCCCTAAGCACGATAAACAAGTTACCACAAGTACCCTCCACCCCCTTTTGAGTCATTCGTTAACTAGACTGTAGAAACTTATTATAACACTTTTATTTCATTTTGTCTCCGTCACTTTTATTCATAATAATATTTTCTATATAATAATCCTTTGATAAATTAATTTAGTTTACAATTTAATTCTGATGGTGTGACTCTATTATTAATAGGTAGTTCCAATTTTGTTTCTTTTAACACAAATAAAAGTCTATTATGATATCACATTGATGATATTTATTCGATATTGATTACAATTTAAACAACTTCAATGTTTACATTATGATATTCGAACAATCATCGCACGTCAAGCAATTTAAAAGTAATAGTTGTTTTTTTACTGTGTTGGCTCTGCGCTAATGGTTTTTTAAATGTCTGTATTCGTGATTTCATTTTGCAGAACTAAAGTAACGTTTATAACACATTGGATGACACTTCAAGTATTTTACGTGTCATATATCTAAAATTTAGGTAGTAGATAAATGTAAAGAGAAAAGTTTTTTACAATTAATAAATTTTAAATATGTAAAAGTCGCCATTATTTAGAAACAATGATAGATATTCGTATTTTAATATTTATTAAATTACATTACAATTTTACTCAAAGTATATTTAAAATTTATAATAATAAGTGACTAAAATGGTAAACCTTATTTATCATCTAGCAGGAAAACTGTAACACTTGTATGCATTAAACTAAAGAATCGCCTGAGTTTTTCCCTAAATTACAGTCTGAGTTTTTTCTAAACTACAGCCTGAGTTTTTTGTAAACTACAGCCTGAGTTTTTTCTAAACTACAGCCTGAGATTTTTCTAAACTACAGCCTGAGTTTTTCTAAACTACAGCCTGAGATTTTTCTAAACTACAGCCTGAGTTTTTTTAAACTACACCCTGAGTTTTTTCTAATCTGCAGACTAAGTTTTTTCATAAACTATAGACTGAGTTTTTTCCTTAACTACAGCCTATTTTTTTTCTAAACTACAGCCTGAGTTTTTCCTAAACTACAAATTGAGTTTTTTTGCTAAACTACAGCCTGAGTTTTATTTACTAAACTACAGCCTAAGTTTTTTCCTTAACTGAGTTTTTCCTATACTCGATCAAGATATTTAGGCGATTGACAGCTGCATAGCTGCTACAGCTAAGTTCATGACACCGTTTTAATTTGGTGGAGTTGCGAGGTAGTTAGGATTCTTGAGTTTATTGCAAACGAATGTAAATCCACGTGGACAATATATTTATTTGATTTTGTTCACTGTGAACTTCAGGTTTGTTAGCAGTCAATTAACATTTATACCTTCTTGTGAACTTTAGAAACTCAGATAAATTTCAGATTCCATCTTCATTATTAAGTTAACAAGGCAAATTATTTGGCAAACTTGGATTACATAGTGAAAGCAGTGATCAGTATAGAAAATCAGTTTATAGGTCTACAGAAAATAATATTTTAGGAAAAATCCTTATTGGTAGTTAAAAAGAAAAAGTTTTTTTGATATAGGTATATTGGCGAGTGAATAAAATTGTGTTTATAAAATAAAATTATGTGCGTTTAATTCAATTATTCATTAAATAATTTTAAAGTAAAAAAGGTTTTGACTATACCTCTATTATTTCACTACCAAGTTTTTTTTTCAGAATTTTTTTATGGCCAATGACCTAACTGCGTTATTGCGTCAGACATGTTTTGTAGAATAGAGAAGACTTTTCAGAACATTTTTTGTTTACCCTGTGCGACTAGTTTTCAAAAGATTACTCATAACTCCGTAGTTAAAGCAATTTTTAAAGGCTTATGTTCATATTATGACCATGCTAACCTAACCCAGAATTAGTAGTAGTAATAATATAGCTCTGTGAGTTACTGCAAAATTTTACTATGTATTTTCAGGAATTCAAGAAAGCGACGAGTGTTGCGAAGAGCCTAATTACACTCGTACATCTGTTACGAACCATTTAATTAACTTAATCAAAAGTTTAACGACTCCTTAATAATTGTTACGTGCTGTTAAATTCAATAATTTGACATTCAACAATGTTGTGCACTTGCAATGTCATGGAAATAAAAAGAAAAGTAATGAAAGTGTAAACTGATACCGTGTTATTAAATTTGATGTGTATGTCTCTATAAAGAAATAAATAATTTTTGATTTTTGATTTTTTGATTTGATATTACAAAAGATTTTTAAACACTGTTTAACTAAAAACCTGTTTAAATGTGATGCTGTCTCTATCAAACAATTATTGTCAAAAAAGTGACAGCATCAAATTTAAACACGTGTTTAGTTAATCAGTGATTAAAAATCTTTTGTAATAACACGGATAGAGTTTAAGCTGGAATCATATTACAAAGCTCTTTGTGATAAGTACACACAATGTAAATAATATAGAATACATTAAATGCATAAAATAACAAATATTTTCTTTATTTTCATTAAACATAGTAAAAATCTATTTATCAGAAAAAAATAGTTCTGTTTTTTTTGTAGGTTTGAAATTCATAACAATTTTTTTATTAAACATCAAAAACATTTATAAAATAAGTAAGAGTACATGTTTTTCCTTGCTTTCATGTAGATAACGTGATTTGAATAATTGTATAAGTATTTTTATTACCCTTGCTACTTTTACAATAACATGTTTTTTTTGTATTGTGTAATTGTTACTGTTTGAAAAAGAAAACAAAAACCAACACAGTGGTATGTATTCAAAACACAATCATAACAAAAAGGTTTTTTAATAATAAACTGTTACAGAATTGTTTGTGTTGTGTCGTCACAGTGTTGGGAGGTGTCAACGAAACAACGATATTTCTTTATTTCTTTATTTCTTTATTTATACATTTGCACTACATGCGACTTAACTACTAGAGTAACTAATTATCGCATGCACCTTGACAGGCATAGCAATGTTTAAATTAAAAATAAATACATTAGGTAAATAGATTAAAATTCTTAATTGATAAAACTTTCTAACTTGCGGTATGGCCTTGTAGGTCAAAGGACTACCATGTTGATATTACTTATATCAAACATGAAACTAGGACATAGGTTTATCTGAATATTTTTATGGTAATTTAACATTTAGTTGAGGTCTCAAGAAAAATCATACTTTTTGACAATATTTTTTGACAGAGACAGCTTCACATTTAAGCAGATGTTTAGTTAAACAGTGTTTAAAAATCTTTTGTAATAACAAGGAAAGTTTATAAACCTTTCTGTTTAATCATGACGGTAAACTTTTATCTCCATATTCATTACGCTCCCGATATCACACTTTTAATTTAAAACGTTGAACTACATATTATAGCAACGAGCGTTTCACTATGATTAATGCACTGGGAAAATTAAGACATGACGTCAGAAAAGTTAGTACATTGGCAACGTTGTGAAAATTTATATTTAAAACGAAAGACATTTTATTTTAGTAAAATAAAACACTATCGCCATTTTACTCGAAATACTTTCAGTTGGTCCCATAGTAAAAGTTGTTCAGTTTGATGGTCTATTCAACATTACTCGCATTTTTGTAACACATTGTATAGTCGCCCTCTTTTGTTCTTGTAAAAAACGTGGGCCAAAATTAAAACAAGTTTAAATTGCTATGTGAAGTTGCAAGATAATACCGGTATCTTTAATGAACATTTTGTTTAGTATGGTCAGTTTACTTTTAAAAGTTTTAACACGAACTTACACATAAGTGTGCCAACAGCTTCAAACCCTCGACGGCACCCAACAAGCGCGGTAGATGTTTGCACAAGAATGTTTGCCAGCCCTGATACGTCGGGGTCGCAAAACTTAGACTGAAGGTTGTCAAAATATGGGTCGACTATCTTTGTATTTATCAACTTTACGTGGAATGATACATATCTGTGTTTGTTTAAACACTGTTTCAGGTTATTATAATAATTTGACTCTACAACGTGTTACTAAAAACCCCTAAAGTCGAATATGGTAGAAATAGTACAAGCTTGTATGATTTTTTCCAAAGGCGGCTTTGAAGCATCCATTGCATTACAAATTTCAATAAATTTCAAGAACATCCCACAAAGCGCCGAAATTCATCCAAAAACTTTATCTGCAGAAGGAACTTGGTCTGTGGCACATTAATGCCACTTTCAATAATCTGTGGATTACATTCTAAAACATTAGGGTCGAAATTGCTAGAAGAAACGTTTGGGAATTTATTGATAGTTGAAAGGAAATTACACTTATCGCAATTGAATCTTAAAAATATGTAATTTACTGTAAGTAAATCACCCCTAACTGTTTAAATCAGAAAATGTATAAAAATAGATACTTAATATTAATTTTATATAAGTAGGTACTTTCTTAGGGATAAGTCCCAAATTGTTTTCAATTTGGCTTAACCTGTTTAAATATTATTTAGTTTAAATCATTCTTAAAACCACTTCTTGTCATTGTCATGCTCTAAAAACGCCTTACTACTTGGATCTCGGAGTTGCATTTGAATACACGTGCTGAGCCTGAGCGTAATCAGTTTTTAACCGACTTCCAAAAAAGGAGGAGGTTCTATGTTCGTCTGTATATATTTTTTGTGTATGTCCACCGATTACTCGAAGACGGCTGGACCGATTGAACTGATTCAAACGTTAATACATTAGGTACACTCCTAAGTTGGTCCCATTTTTTAAAATTTGGAAATCGGTTCAGTACTTTTCAAGTAATTTTGAAAAAAGCACGAAAATAGTATGATTTTGTGTGAATTACCTCGATGATTGGTCGTATTACTTCTTTGTTTATGAACTGATTAAGATAATATTTTTTTTGTTGGAAGAGGGATATCTTAAGTGTAGTTTTTTAACCAACTTAAAAAAGGAGGTTCTCAGTTTGACCCGTATTTAAGTATGTTTCTCCGCGATTATCTTACGTTTGGCTGAGCCGATTTTTCTACATATATAATATACCTTACCTACAAGGTACCTACACTAAAAATAAAAAAAAATAAAAATTGTTTAAAAAAAAACAAAAAACCGACTTCAAAAAACCTACTTCTAAAATGCAAGAAATAATATTCGTAGTAATAAAAATACGTCTATTGAAGTCGGGTGGGGCTTTTAGAATTAAAAAAAGGAAATTGTACTCCAGCCCCACCCGACTTCAATAGACGTATTTTTATTACTACGAATATTATTTCTTGCTTTTTAGAGGTAGGTTTTTTGAAGTCGGTTTTTTGTTTTACAGTGACATTAGCTTTTTTAGTGTAATATCATTCGGATATTAGTAGAAATTAAGCCTTGCGGTCCCAAGTAGCTTTCTGACTATAATATAAGTCCAGAGACCACTGTTGATCACTGTTGACCTTGATCAGCCATTTGTGTCTCGGACGTCCTAAACCTAATGGACCCTACACATAGGCCTGGCCAAAAGGATCGAACGTAGAGGCACTGCCCTCCAGCCACATGTGTAGGGTCTATGAGAGAGGTTAAACCTGGAATTTCTTCTTCGAGGATTAGTCGTGGCAACTCGTAAAAAGAATTCAAAGGCTTGTCCTAAAAAGGCGCGACCTTACGTTTGACTCTTTATATCGGCGTTTCTCAACGCGATATACTCCCGTATATTCCGAACTAGCACGGCGAACTTATTATAGGATCTAATCCACGATTATTGGAGTAGCTAACTTTTAATGAATTTGCCCAGAATTGGCCCGCCAATCATTAAAGATTTGGCTTTAAAGCGGTTATTAGTATTGTAAGCCTATTTTTGCGATTGTTGAGATGCAGCTATTCAGTAAAATGATTGAAAAACTTTATTGTTACTTTTATAGGATTTCAGAACTATTTTAAAACAAGTACATAAAACTCAACCAAGGAAAACTTGCAGTTTTAAAAATATGAAATAAAATAAATATTTTATAATTTACTCTGTGTAAGTTATACACTTGTGCATAAATAAATTTTAATATGAATATCTTGATATTTAATTCAGAAGACTGTTAACAATAACGATTTAATAGATTTTCGTGTGGTATATGTTATAATTTAATTGAATATCAATGCCTATTTTTCTATATTTTTATTCTAACAATTTAGTTTTTTTTAAACAGTTTCATCAAGTCACCTTTTATTTTCAACAAAATTTTTTTTCAGGTCAGTGATTATACGCAGAATATTACGAATACTTAACATAACCGTTAAAAATGTCTCTGTTCTGTGGTCATCCCTTATCTGAATGTAATTTTTTCACGTCTGTTTTTGAAAGTCATGTTCGCTAATGCCCGTATCCAGAGTCCAATGGGGCTACTATAGGACCTTTGAGCTGGTAATGGACTATTATGCTACCATGTTAATGCGATTACAGGGTAGTGGCCTAATTTAATTTGTTTCGTTTGAGCTTTATTTACTTGGGAAAATCTTTGCTATGCTCCATGTTTAAGTGTTTTTCAAACATCGAAAAGTTAAAAAAATTAAGAAAGTGCGGCTAAGGGCGCGTTGAAGATGTTTTGGTGACGATAATTCAGTTTCCTGCACCTATTCTTCTTGTCAGCAAAAAGTCTTAAATATGTGGTAGTGAAATATTGATTAATTCATAAACGCTGTACTTTTAAGCTACTTTGCATAAAGAAATAGTGTGTTATACTTATGACTAATGTAAATGTAAGTGGTACAATAGTAATAATACCCTTTTTTACAGTTTTCAGTAGAAATTTTAATTTTGTTCCTTACTATCCTCCCGAAAGAAATTATGTAGTCTCAAAATCTTAACATTTTAATCATACACATTACCTAATTGATACAAGTGAACTGCACTTCTCAACACTGTCTTTTCTCAAACGGAAAGTTTCAAAAGCTCTCTCGCGAAGAACTCGTCATCATAAAAGTGTCATTTACAGAAGTAGGAAGCTTTGCTGTGCTGCCAACATTAGCACTGAAAAACCGACTTCAAAAAACCTACTATAAAAAGCAAGAAATAATATCCGTAATAATTAAAATACGTCTATTGAAGTCAGGTGGGGCTGGAGTACAAATTCTTTTTTTTTATTCTAAAAGCCCCACCCGACTTCAATAGACGTATTTTTATTATTACGAATATTATTTCTTGCTTTTTAGAGTAGGTTTTTTGAAGTCGGTTTTTTGTTTTTTTTTTTCAACAGTTTTTTTTTTGGTGTAGGTACCTTGTAGGTAAGGTATATTATATATGTAGAAAAATCGGCTCAGCCAAACGTAAGATAATCGCGGAGAAACATACTTCATTACGGGTCAAACTGAGAACCTCTTTTTTTAAGTCGGTTAAAGAACTACACTAGAAATCCCTCTTCCAACAAAAAAATAATTATCTTATTCAGTTCATAAACAAAGAAGTACCTAATACGACCATTATCATCGAGGTAATTCACACAAAATCATACTATTTTCGTGCTTTTTCAAGATTACTTGAAAAGTACTGAACCGATTTCAAATTTAACAAAATGGGACCAACTTGGGAGTTTACCTAATATAATAACGTTCGAATCATTTCAATCGGTCCAGCCGTCTTTGAGTGATCTCTTTAGTAACTCGTCTTTGAGTAACGTCTTTGAGAGTATGAGTGGACATACACAAAAAAAACAAATATACAGACGAACATAGAACCTCCTCCTTTTTTGGAAGTCGGTTAAAAACACTTTACTTGCTTAAAATACAAAACATGATGGTATTTATAGATCTAGTTATTATATTTTTTCTAAATTTCGGGACTTAGTAATTCTATTGTTATGGACGTGTCCTACTAATATTATAAAATGTGAAAGTTTGTGGGTTTGAATGTTTGTTCCTCAATCACACAAAATCTACTGAACGGATTTGCTTGAAATTTGGCACACAAATAGTAGATATAGCCGAGACCTAAATTAAAACATAGGATAGTTTTTATCCCGATATTCCCACGGGAACGGGAACCACGCGGGTGAAACCGCGGGTGACCGCTAGTAAGTTATAATAATGAATAAACAAAAATTACCTACTTAATTTTTAGAAAAAAATCTGATCTACGTGATTATGATAAAAAAAATCATGACAAATGAAAAAAAAAATGGTCAAAGCCATGTCAAGATATTGGCCACAGTATACAATACAAGCTCATCAAAACATTATACATGTGAGCGAGCGCGAAGCGTCTCCGTGTCAGCTTGGGCAAAATGATTTCGTATATCTGTCCGTCTGTTCTCTACATTTCTCAACCGATTCTCGTGAAGTTTTGTGAGTAAGTTCGATAATTACTTATCCCTAAGTATATTCTTTTTTGCTGTTTTAGTTTCTAGAAATTTTTCGAAAAATACATATTTCTGCGCGAGGTCTACAGCTCACAGAGCCACTAGTTTTGTATATAAGAATATACGTGGCGTGCATTGTTTTAATCCAGAGAAGAAAATTGAAGAGATGATTTGTCGACACCTGTACCAGCACAGGAATAAAGATTTATGTTTACTCTGTGGTACCTATCAGTGTGTTTAGACATTCGACCACCGAGGTTGTTTTGTTTACTAAAAGAAAGCAATTGGAAAGAAAAAAAAATTGTTTTCTCTCTCAATATTTAGATGGTTTACGTTGACAGACAGTTTAGATAAACCCATTTCCATAAACGATGTGATACGTAAATCAAATATTCATCTATAATAATACGTAGGCTACGTAGGTGACTTGACATGAGCTAACGACAATATTTTCGTTATGATTCGTATCAATTTAGGATATACATTTTGATAGTTAAAATAACCCGCTTGCTTGGGAGTTCATGGTTTTTTTTAAGTTCTTTGTTAAAAGTAGTTTGGGTTGAAAGACATTCGTGGTTGAGTCAGGTCGGTGCATTTTTTTACAGTTTTTGCATTTTTTGAGTTGTTGGCCATAATTGTACTTTTTTTTTAATCAAAAAAGCATTAGTGACTTATAAATTAAATGTGAATATTATATTGTAATTCTAATATTCCTTATATGTTATTCAAAGGAAACTAAAATGTTTTCTAAACAATTTTTTTAGCTAAACAGTGTTGCCTTCTTCATTCATACGCAATTCATAATAACGATTATAATAAGTTTTTTTTTAATCAATAACAAGTTTTGTTATTAAAGTCATTCATTTTTGAAGTCAGACGTTAGATATCAAACATTGCTTTCGACAAATCAATCTTCGACGTCATGTTTTAAATGAAAAAAAAATATTTGTTAGGGAAATCTAACCGTATCTAACAGTATTACAACTTACGTGTGCTGGCACTTTAAAATATTTTTAAATGTATATTTTTTACTTATTCAAAAGACTGACATAAAATTCATGAAAGTTTTGAATAAACAATCAAAAATTAATTAAATCCCCAAAAATATAGAATTACTAGAGATGATTTTAAGTAACTAACACTTTTTTGTTTTTGAATTACTGAATTATATCTTAGACAAAGTACCTATACGGGTCATAATTACCCAACCAAAAAACCGTGTATAATTTTCCACCCTCTTTAACGCTGAGTTAATTAAATAATAAATAAATAAATAAATGCTTGGACAATTTCACACAGCGCCATCTAGCCCCAAACTAAGCAAAGCTTGTAATATGGGTGCAAGACAACTGATATATAATACTTATATACTTTTTAAATATATACTTATTATACATAGTAACACCCAGACACGTCACAGAAATTAAAATTCATCATTTCAATTTCTGCCCGGCCGGGAATCGATCCCGGGACCTCTTGCGTGGTAGGCGGCATGTTGACCACTGCACCACACAGGTCGTCGTAATTAAATTATACCTTTTCAGCTAAAACCATGAGGAGATTATACCAGCGAACATTAACCCATATTGCGACAATGCATGCAATTTCTACGCAGTCTTGTGAGATGCAGTCGTGCGTATATCGAACTTTAGTATTGTTCAGATGCTTCGGTTGTTTTCCAGTTGAGGGATTGGGTAGTTCAAATGTGAAAGATATAAAGTAAGTTTAAGTTGTTTGTTTTTATTACTAAAAAGTTAGGTTTACGCAGTGACTTACGAAGTGATTTATTTAATTCTAGAGCGGAATAATATGTATAGATTGTTTCTCTCGAAATAGAAAGCTTGGTGCACCTTAACCACAAAAATACAAACATATTTTGAACGATTTTTTTTAATTTTTCTTTAAATTACAGATTCAATATAAAATCAGCGTATGGTGTCTACTATATCTTTACATTTTTGGGACAACTCATATGCTTAGGGTTGTCCATATACTGGTGTTATATGAGTGAAACGATATCAACTGGAGTAATAAGTAAGTTTGAAAACAACGGTGATATAATATTAATCAGTTTAAATATACTTACGCGCGAATTATCTTCAATAAAACATTTTTTTTTATAGTTTGATAGGATAAGAAACTAGAATAAGTGATGCTTACCTACTAAACTGACTAGTGTTTTTAGTTAAAAATATATTTAGAAAATTATCTTTCCGTTACCATTTTGTAATATACCTATTTTATATGAATATGTTTTTTTATTCGATTTCATTCATTTTCATATACAGGGTGTATTTGTAACCACTCTCCAAATTTTAAGGATGTGTTCAGTCCATGAAACTGAACAACTTTCTCTAAGAATCATGTGTCGAAATACGCCAAAAAATGTTGGTCATCCCATACTAAACTGATCACGTGATCTCTTTGATTTGTATGAATAGTCATTTTTTTTACATATTTGACCCTATGTTTCATGAAGAAAGTTGTTCAGTTTCATGGACTGAACACATCCTTAAAATTTGGAGAGTGGTTACAAATACACATAATATATAAGAAGGGTTCTTATGAAGATTTGATTTGGCAGTGAGGAAAGGGTGTTTTTAATGGGTCGAAAACGATTAAATGTGTTATAATAAACAAAAATGCCAAATTTTTATTAATTATTTAAGTTATTTTGTTAAAACATTTCCAGTGCAAATATTATTATATTTCACAACAACGTCTCTCCTAATAATTTTATCAAATATTGCCAGAAGTTGGCACTATGTTATAAAGGAGGTCGCAGATATAGAAGGAAAATTGAAAGGAATAAGAAAGCCTAGAAACGCCAGCTTTTACTGTAACATGATTTTGTACGGTATTGTCATCACATTTATTGGTAAGCTACTCTTCGTGAAACATGAAATAAAAGAAAGAAACAAGATTTGATTATATTTAATTTATTTGCAGTTGAGACTATAACAGCTTTTATGTTCCACACAAAAGTCATCAAAATATGTTTGAAATTAGATGAGTCTGATGAAGAAAATTGGCAAGTCGTTTTCAAATTCTTTGCGCCACAACTCTTTCGTGTGACATCATACGCTACTTGGAAATTTGTCATTTATAAGGTAATAACTACTTACTTTACAGCACGAAAATAGTTTCTGTTTATGAATTTGGACCCTTCAATAAGATCAATATTAGGTATTGATGTATCGCGATTTTACTAACTTCTATTGGATATGTTAGTAAAGTCGCGATTCCATCAATATTTTTTTACTCACGATTGGCATTTATGTTTTCAATGCTTTCAGTTGGCAAATATTCAGGCAAATATGTTATCTTATACTATGGACATGATAGTTATATGCGTCAGTATTTACTTGACGTCTTATTTTCGAGATCTGAACAATGTAATCAAATCTCACAGGACAAAAGTAAGATTTACTCAAATATTTAAATGCAATTAAGTTGCTGCTGCCACGGAAATTCGACGCTGTACGTGTTTCTCCATCTCCAGCAAGAGTTCGACTGATTGACGGATCACCTATGGCTAGATTTTTGCATTGTTTTGTTGAATACAGTTGGTAATTATACTACGCCGTTGCATCCTCGAGATTTATTTATTCACTATGTAGTCCACTCCTCAATGTACCGGGCAAAAAGCACAGTTTCAGAGCTAAAAAAAAAACTAGAACGAAACAAGTAGTTCCTGCCATAGGTGGCGCCATCTCGCGCCATCTTGATTCATTCACTTTCTTTGTGCGGGCATCATAGCACGGAAATTTTTAATAAAATTTACTTTAAAGGCTAAAGTTATAGTTTAGTTCGTGTTTGGTGATAATTCGATAGTTAGTGTCATGGGAAAACGAAAACATAAGGATTCTTACGAACACATCAAGAAAAAGTTACGAAAATATGAAGAACGCCTGCGGCGATATGAAAGTTCGGATAGTAGCAGCGAAGGTGAGTGTTTGCCGTTTCTGTTTATTTGATTAAAGTTCATAAATACGTATTGAATATGTACGAAATATGTTTCGAACTAAGTAGTATTCATTACACTTGATATGAAAAAGAAGGATTTTTTTTTTTCTCATTGTGATTTTTTAATCATAGTATGCTTATGTGGTTAACTAGATTAGATCAATAAACAAATAATACGTTAACTAAAAACCTAGCTAAGTTCATTTACGATAACGACAAAATCGGTCGCAGCTCGCAGACTACCCACTTATGATAAAAAAATTGAAAGTAAAGGGCCTTGCTTATTACGCAAAAAGGATTTGAAGCAGTATCCAAATAAGAAATGATACAATGTTAAAGATGATATTTGTTATTGCTTTATCATTTTAACATATTTCACATTTTAATAAGTTAAATTCTAAGAACTAATGTTTCGCGTTTCCAATACGTTTTTTGGGTATTGTAATAATGTTGCCAGTTACATGAGTGCCTTGGTACTATGACGCGATCATAGTCGTGCACATAAGTATTACGATGCGATCGTAGTCATGTTTAAAAGATGTACCGTGACGTGATCACGGTCTAAATATTATAGCTACCATTCTAGTCATGATGCGATCATGACGAAAACTTTTTTTTCCTTGGCAGGCCAAAACCATTATGATTGGAGCCCTGCACATTCACCTTACGAGGAAGCCAATGAAGTATTAGTCTTATCAGACTCCGGTGCCTCCAGTCCTCATGTGAATGCCAATGTTCGTTCGTCTATACATACTGTAGACGTCCACAATGAAACTGCAATAAAGAAATGCGATATTCCAGATACTGCGATTTCAGCAGCTGCTCCATCAACGTCTGTTGATCCAGTACCGTCTACAACCGCTCCGGTCACGAGCGTTACTAATGATTCTGTTGTAGATCCAACATCAGCCAGCATGCCTGCTGATATATTAGACGTGCTGGGAGAATCAAAAGCAAAGCAAGAGGTTTTTGGCCCAAAAATTCAAGAGGAGATCTCTAAACGATGGGGGCGTATTCTATGCGAAGGCTTGAATAAAGACCAGAAAAAAGATCTGTCTGGCAAAATTCTTGTTCCTGAAAACTTCCAACTAGTGAAAGCACCGAAGTTAAATCCAGAATTAGCAGCTGTAGTAATTGAATCCACTAGAAATCGTGACAAACGCTTAGAGAAAGCTCAGAACCAACTAGGCCTAGGGATTTCGGCTTTAACAAGCTTGATATCATCCCTAATTGACAAGGATATGGATAAGATGGATATCATCAAAAGACTCTCCGAATCAAATCAAATGTTCCTTGATTTACACTATGAAAGTACAGTCAATCGTAGAAAATTAATATCATATTCGCTTGATAAAAAATTTCAAGACCTGGTAGAAGAAGTGAATAGAGATTCACTCTTATTTGGAGAGAATCTCTCTGACAAAATAAAGGCATCGAAATCGGCCGAAAAATCAGGCCTCCAAATCAAGAAGGTGCAAGCTGCAGATACTCCAGCTACAAAGAAGACTCAGCAGGGAAACTGGAAAGGCCCACCTCGTCACACTCAGCAGCGTGGGAACAGACGAGGCGGGGCCAAGAGTCGTCCGTCTTACCAGCCCACCAAAAGGTCTGCTCCAGCGAGCGACCGCTACCAGGCTCCGCCAAAGACACGGTCGAGGCAGAATCCCAAGACTCATTAGAGGTAATTGAACATTCGTGTAGACTAAAAAGATATTTTTATTGTTGGAAATCAATTACCAATGACCCGGTTATCTTAAATATCGTTAAAGGTTATAAAATTCCGCTTATCGAACCAGCGTTTCAAGAGACAACACCTAACAATTCAAATTTTTCTAAAGCAGAAACTATTAATTTAAGGTTAGAAATACGAAAGTTATGTCAAATTGGTGCAATAATACCTTGTAATGATAAGCCGGGTCAGTTCTTGTCCAGAATTTTTCTTATACCCAAAACAGACGGTAATCACAGATTTATTTTAAATCTTAAATCTTTTAATGAATTTGTCGAGACTAAACACTTCAAAATGGAGGATTACAGGACAGCTACTAAGCTTATGTCAAAATGTTGTTACATGGCTAGTGTTGATCTAAAGGATGCATATTTTCTTGTGTATATGCACGAATCTTCCAAAAAATTCCTTAGATTCAAATTTGATCAGAAAACATACGAATTCCAATGTCTTCCCTTTGGACTTTCGTCCGCACCATTTATTTTCACTAAGTTACTAAAACCAGTTGTATCGTTTCTAAGAAGTAAGGGTTTTATAATTGTCAATTATTTAGATGACTTCCTTTGTATAGGAGATTCATACGAAAAGTGCCTTAATTGCGTTACAGAAACAGTTAATTTACTAATCTATCTAGGTTTCGTTATCAACTACGAGAAAAGTCAACTAGTGCCAAGTCAATGCCAAAAGTTTTTAGGTTTTGAACTAAATTCCTGTAACATGACATTAGATCTTCCTATAAAGAAACGAACAAAAATACTAGATCTTGTCAGAGATATATCTTCTAAAAATAATATAAAAATCAGAGATTTTGCTACATTTTTAGGAGTACTCACTGCCGCTTGTCCAGCTGTTGCATATGGTTGGGGTCATACAAAACAGTTCGAAAGATCAAAATATTTAGCACTGTTACAAAGTAATGAGAATTATGACTGTAGAATGACCTTAGATAAAAGTTTAAATTCAGATTTCGTTTGGTGGGAACAACAAATAATGACGTGTTATAATCCAATTCGAAACCATAATTACATACTCGAGATATTTTCAGATGCATCCTTAACTGGATGGGGAGTGATGTGTAACGGTGAGCGATCAAACGGTTTTTGGGGCTTAGATGAAACTCAGGACCATATTAATTTATTAGAATTGAAGGCAGCCTTTAATGGACTTAAGTGTTTTGCTCATAATAAGCGTAATTCTGAAATTCTGTTACGCATAGACAATACGGTTGCTATCTCCTATATTAATAGAATGGGGGGTATCAAATATGATCATCTAAACGATATCACACGCGATATTTGGAAGTGGTGTGAAGATAGGCAGCTCTATATCTTTGCTTCGTATATTAGATCTAAGGAAAATACGGAGGCTGACGAGGAGTCCAGACGCATAAACATTGATACCGAATGGAATCTGTCCTGTACGATATTCGAAGATATTGTTGTCAATTTCGGACAACCAGAAATCGATCTCTTTGCATCAAGTTTAAATGCCAAATGTGAGAAATATATATCGTGAAAGAGGGATCCATCCGCTTTTAATGTAGATGCATTTACATTTGATTGGAGTTCATATTTTTTCTACGCATTCCCTCCTTTTTCACAAATCTTAAAATGCCTCCGAAAAATAGTAAATGATAAGGCAACCGGAATTATGGTAGTGCCCTATTGGCCTAGCCAACCGTGGTTCCCATTATTTCAATCATTGTCATGTCAGGAACCTATATATTTTCACCCTGACGAAAGATTGTTATTGTCTCCTTTCAGAAAACCTCACCCACGTTGGAGAACTCTTACCCTGGTATCATGTCGGTTATCAGGTCGGCCTACCTAAAATATTCACTTAACCTGGAAACGATTGATATCATGATCTCGTCGCTTTCAGCGAACACCCTAAAACAATATAATGTAGCATTGAAAAAATGGTGGCTTTTTTGCAATTTCAAAAATATTGACCCATTTGTAAATAATGTACCATTTCTACTTCAATTTCTAACAGACGAATATAATCGTGGTGCTAATTTCTCAAGCTTAAATACTTATCGCTCAGCACTAGCTCTAATATTTGGCAAAACATTTAGTGAAAACGATTTAGTTGTCAGATTTCTCAAAGGTGTATTTAAATCTAGACCCACGTTTCCAAGATATCAGACTACTTGGGATCCAAACATTGTTCTTGATTTTGTTTCAAAACTTTACCCTAATGAAGGACTAACATTGTCTCAAATTACTAGGAAGACAGCAGTCTTACTCGCATTGTCGTCAGGACAACGAATCCAGACACTGTCACTAGTAAGATTGTCAAATATTAGAGTTAGTAATTCCAACATCAAAATTGTTATCAATGACGTAATAAAGACGTCGGCTCCAAATCGAGCTATGCCTAATTTGGTCATACCTTTTTTCCCAGATAGGGTAGAAGTTTGCCCTGCAAAGACGCTCTTAGCGTACATGGAGGCTACAACGCACTTTCGATCCTCTGCTGATACTGAACGTCTGTTCTTGACGACCAGAAAACCGGTTCATGATGCGAGTTCTTCGACAATAGGTAGATGGATTAAAGAGACTATGGGCGAAAGTGGGGTAAATACCGAGGTATTTTCTGCACATAGTACACGCCACGCATCTACCTCAGCAGCTTATCGCCATGGTTTGTCAATAGACCTCATAAAAAAATGCGCTGGGTGGTCAGGAAATAGCTTAGTTTTCGCGAAATTCTACAATCGGGACTTAACCTCCAATTCCCCTGAGAGCGCCTTTACAGAGGCTGTATATGATTATCCTAGTAATAATTAATGATTAGTTATTACGGTTTATGATTACTTTGTCATCAATAAATATTTTTTGTTCTAATCAAAATTTTGTTTAGATTGTCATACCCTTCAGAAAATTTCGCAATAGACTCTAAACATCCTACATAGTGAATAAATAAATCTCGAGGATGCAACGGCGTAGTATAATTAATGGTTAAACAAACTTACCTGAGTGATGTTTGACCATAATTATGCTAGCCGTTGCATCCGAAGAGATTTATAACCCTCCCATGCCCTGATTAGCTATAAGCAAATAAACCCATTAATAGCTATTAATTATTAGGTATTGCGAAATTAAGCTCTAAAATAATGAATCAAGATGGCGCGAGATGGCGCCACCTATGGCAGGAACTACTTGTTTCGTTCTAGTTTTTTTTTTAGCTCTGAAACTGTGCTTTTTGCCCGGTACATTGAGGAGTGGACTACATAGTGAATAAATAAATCTCTTCGGATGCAACGGCTAGCATAATTATGGTCAAACATCACTCAGGTAAGTTTGTTTAACCATTAATTTTAGGGCTCTTTTAATTTAGATGGGTTGAGTTGAAACGGACTGCTGTCGCACAACAGCAGCCCGGAAGTTGGTACAGCAATATTTTGCCAACGGACATGGGCTGGACTGCAAGCACGTCCGTTGGCTTTCTGAAAAAAACTTCTTTATGAAAAAACCCTGTGCAGTACGATACCAGTTAGTCCGTTTCAAACTATCTTAATTGCCCTAAAGTTACTAACTTATAGGTATTCAAAAAGCAGAAATGTGTTTCCCTGCGTGATCGAATCTGAAATGAGGAGATCCGTAAGAGAACTAAATCATCGCTCGACGGATTGCTCAGCTTATTAAGTGACAGTGGTCGGGACACATAGCGAGAAGAACTGACTGATAGCCGCTGGGGCGGAAAGGTCAAACACGTACCGGAAGACGACGCTCCGTGGGTAGGACCCCAACAAGGTGGACTGACGATCTGATGAAGGTCGCGGAAAGCCGCTATGTGCGGGCAGCGCAGGGCCGATCGTCGTGGAGATCCTTGGGGGAGGCCTATACCCAGCAGTGGGTGTCGTGCGGCTGATATGATGATAATGATGATGATTCATGACTCCAGCTCTCATTCAGTGTTTGCCGGTTTTACCTTAGTACAATTTCTATTGCCGTCAACGAACTGCCAAAAAACCAATAATTATACACCGTTAATTTTTAAGTATATCTAAAAATGAAAAGGGGATTTCAGACCACGTGTATGAACAACTTTTACTATGGGGCCAACCACGGAATCGCGAAAAAAAATCTGCTGTTCCATACATTATAGTCGAGTCGATGTTGTACATTTCTATGGAACAGCAGATTTTTTTTTTAAAATTCCGTGGTGGGCCCCATAGTAAAAGTTGTTCATACACGTGGTCTGAAATCCCCTATTCATTTTTAGATATTCTTAAAAATTTACGGTGTATATGGCGATTCGTTAACAGACTAGCTTAAAAAGACACCCAGTCTAAATATTGTGTTGTTAAATAAATAATTTCCGTTTACTTTTTATACAGACACACTGTATTTACTTTCAGAGTCCTAAATTTTGGGAGAAGCAGCGATGCCACTACACTCAATTAACCAATTTAGTGAAATTAATGAACAACCAACTGAAGACTTTAATATTTTTATCTTTACTCGTTTATTTGATCTTCATATGCATCCAGCTGTTCTTCGTGATAAAGTACGAAATTCTAAACCGCTGAAAATTATATAGAAATAATCCTTATTATAACTTAATATCTCCCCATAAGGAACTTTTTTATGTGTTGATCTATTACACATATTTTACTAAAAATCAGCTTAATTTACTTGGTCTATTAATATTTATTTAGATACAGCTTAATTTCCATGTAAAAATATATGATTTTTTTTAAAAAAATAATAGTTATATTTCAGTTCAAGTTCATTTCGATTCCTAAACTGCGATGAAGAGTTGTTAAAGAAGTAAGTATACTTATTGCTTTTTGTCTCATACACGCGTAGTAACAAAAATATAAACTGCATTGAATAAAAAAAACTGGAGAAGAACAGGTTGGACTTGGGCATAAGGGTTCCGTGCTAAATTATGTTTTTAGGGTTCCGTAGTCCAGTAAACAGGGAACCCTTATAGTTTGTAGTTTCTCCGTGTCCGTCTGTCTGCCTGTCTGTCTGTCCATCTGCGGCATAGCTCAGAGGCTTTTAGTTAAGTGAAAATTATGAAGCTAAACCAAAGATAAATAAAGTAAATATAACCTAAATGACAACGTAAGGTTTTTGGTTTTATCGTTCAGAATTACTGAGATTGGGCTCCAGGTCTTTTGAAATATTGAAGGCTGTCAGCAGTGGGCGTATCGTGCAGAACCTATTTTATTTTTCCAGGCTAACGAATTCTATGGAAAACATGTTACATGTCACCCTCTCAGTACTGTCACCTGTGACTCGAGCCTTAATCGCGTGTTTGTTAGCAGCCAATGTGCACATTGAAGCCAAAAAGCCGATACTGTACTTGCACGAAGTTCTTGATTCAAGCTATAACTTGGATGTAAGTTTTGGCATGCAAATAGTTTAGTAAAGAGCACAACATTCACAAAACGTAACCTTTGAAATAACTGAAAACTATACGTTTGTGTTATTATGATGAATGCGAAAAACTAAGGAACATTCAGAATGGCTAAAGACATCGGATGGATGGTCATTGGTCACCTTTTGCTATCCCCCGCCCCCAAAAGCTAGTTAAATCGTTCATCTAAGTTGTTTATAAGTCGTTGCATTATGGATAAGGTATTTACATGGAGTGACTTGGCAGGCGAATTGAGTCAACGCTTTTAATCGACAAACACTTGTAAAATCGAAGCCCTAATTAAAATTAGGTTTGCGATTAGACTACAAGCGATTGTCGAGAAAAAGCGCTAGTTGACTAAAGTCGCCTGCCAAGTCGCTCCGTGTAAATATCCAATTACCTACCAATTGCACTCTCGTGCTGGTTATTGCCTGATTTCCTGTAGTAATTGCACCCAAAAAGCCTTCTATAAACTCAGCTTAAAATTTTAAGTGAAGTATGCTAAAAATAGGAATTATATTCCTAGTGATGAGTTATATTAGACCAGCCAGCGCTGCATTTTATTTGAAGCTCTATCTTTTTCCGTCAGGAATATTCACTTTATCATGAAAATTCTATTCTATAATACACTATTCTATTCTAAGATGCTTCGCCGATGCCAAAGAGCGTGGAAGCGGCCTTTTTTTCATTAAGTATTTAAAATGATTTTATCCTGCGACGGAAAGAGATAAAGCTACGTGTCGGGGGGCCATTTTTTTACTCCCCACATAATTCATTCGTTTCATTTCAAAAAAGGCAACCACATTTCAAAAGCGCCTTCAAATTCCCCCAATTTTTTCCCGCAGATACAACGATTTCGTCTCCAAATATTGTACTGTCCAATCTACTTGAGTGGATCATTGTTCTACATAACAAGAAATACTATACTGAAGGTAAGGAATATAGGAAATAAGGAATATCTGAGTGAAGTAAAAATGCGGCGTGCTAAGAATCACTCCCTACTACGCTCGGGTTGCTGGCATCCATACCTACTAATATTATGGATGCGAAAAACTCTCTCTGTTTGTTACCTAACTTTACACGCCTGTACCGCAAAACCAATTTGCATGACCCTAGCATGACCACAGAAACGCGATAATGATATACTTAGTGACTTTTAACTGTCAAAATACAATGGATTTTGACAAAACTTACCAAAAAATCATTATCGGTCTTGGCAGTTACAAGCACATAAGTTTCACATAAATTTATAAGAATTCAAAGAAGCTACGTTATCTGTTCTGTAGAGACTAGAGGTATAAAGGGCCATTGGGTAGGTTAGGTATTAATTGGTATTAATTAAAGGTTGGGCGTACCTGTAAAGATAGATGTGTGTTATAAATAAATAAAATAAAATAATAATAAAAAAAAATAATTATAAAAGTTTTTTTTTATATTTACAGGTGGTCAGCAAAATCATCACATATGAATTGGTATTACTACAACTAAATCGGACCAGCCGTCTACATATGGCCATTTCGTATGAATTTGATAACTCAACTAAAGTAAATTAACAAAATGTAAAAATAAATTTACAGAATCTTGTAGTAAATTGGCACCGTGCACGCTTTTAGCGCCACCTAGCATTCGCAACTTTGTTGGCTCTGACCTGACAGTTTTTACGTTTTTATATGAAAAGGCGGCATTGTGACAAAATGTTAAAAAATACTATACTTATTGTGTTATTAATGTAAATTTCAAAATAACTGTGATTTGGGTGGACAAAGTGTTGTGAAATCATTTTTGGTCATTTAAATTAAATATGGCAAGTAAAATCTATTCAATAAGAGTGTTTTATTTTGGTTATAATCAGGGTTTGTTTACTTTAGTTGTAGATTTTGTAAAACAAGAGGATAAAGCTACTTTTCTCACTTATGCTCTGAAATCTTATCATTCCATTTGAAAAAGGAATGCGGGGCGTTCCACATTTCCGAGGGGGTCTGGTTCATCACATTCTAAATTTAAAATTCAGGCCAGGAATGAATTTCAATACTTACTTCCCGCACCAGCACCAGTGCGGGAAGTAGGTACAGTGCGAAGATGATCTGGGTGGTCTGCGGCAACTTCTTTTTTTTGTTTTAGCTGTTCACAAAAACAAAAAAAGCAAAGGCACATTTGCACCATACAGCCATAACTTTAGTTCCTTTTTTCTGGCACGCAAGCCAACGACAAGACAGTTAATATTATAAAGGTAAAATTATTTAATAGGTACTATAATAACGATACAATAAAAAAAATGGTGCGCACAGAGTATATTACTATAAGAATAAATAAATATTACATTGTATTGTACCAGATTTATCAGAGACAAATCCTCTAAGTAATCTTGAATTATGTACAGCGCCATCTACCGCCGAGAAGCGAAATGAGATGGGTTTTTGCTTCTCGGCGGTAGATGGCGCTGCACGTAATTCAAGATTACTCAGAGGATTTGTCTATGATAAATCTTATTTTGCTTTTCGGCGCTTCGAGCGATTAAACTGCTGGAATGCACCCAAAAAAAAAAACTGGCGGGAATTAAATTTAATTAAGTTTCAATTGAAAAGTTTTTTATTTCCTCGCATTTCTTGAGAAAAGCACTATACAAGCCTTGTTCTGGAAGCTACTTGCATTGCCTCGAATGATTAAAGCCCTCGCCTGCGGCTCGGGCTTCAAACCATCCTCGACAATGCAATCGCTAACTTCCCGTTCACGGCTGTAATGTACTATTAATAATTTTATTAAGTGATAATAAACATATATAATTGTTCCTGTATCGCTAGTAATAAATTAAATATCGTTTTCAAACAGATTACAGAGCCTACATTATTTCTACTTTTTGCCACCATGAGCGCTGCGATCGATTATTATACCTTCGCACCCAGCGAATAGTCTGACCTACTTGTTTACCTATTATTTATATTTTTTCACATGTAAGAAAGCTAGTGTATATCCATAAATATGGATTTATACTTGTATTTGGAATTTGGAAGTTACTCGACGAGTCCAAATTTCAATTCGATCTTCAACAAAATATTTACAACAAGGAGTCCTTTGAGTTGCATTCTTATGTTAAATAAATAAATAAATATTGTCAACCTCACATACCTAAATCACTTGTGTTATGGAAATCAGAGACAACGGTGGTATCACAGACTCCCAGACCTGAGACAATATAGAAATGATCGTTTTCCAAATTATCCTAGCCGCGGAATAAATCTGGGACCTTGCTGATGGCGACACCTTGAAAACCGGCATACAAACAAAGCCACTCGTCCAAGGAGGTCGTCATTGAATAAATATTTCACTTTTCATTCTAAAGTGAAGAAATTAATTTTTAGATTTTGGCATTCACAATGCTATTTTTAAATATTAAGTTACTTAATATAATTGAAAAAATACTAGAAAAATCGACTCACCCGTAGCAACCGTCCCGTAGCGGGTGAGTCGATTTTTCCTAGTATTTTTTCAATTATATTAAGTAGGTACTTAGGAATATCTTATAAATTAGGAATATATTATATAATTATATATTAGGTAGGTACTTAGTAACGCTTCGGAAGGCACGTTAAGCCGTTGGTCCCGGCTGCATTTGCAGTCGTTAACACCCACCAATCCGCATTGGGCCCGCGTGGTGGGTTATGGCCCATCCTCCTTACCACCCATAAGAAGGCCTGTGCCCCAGCAGTGGGGACATCAAAAATGGCTGATGGACAGGTACTTAATGAAGAAATTAAATTAATCGAGATAATCTTCTGCAGACGTCTTTACACTATGATGTCAACAGGAGTCTCATCTCTACATTTCCGTATTTCTAATCAAACTTCTTAATGAAATCTCTGAAATGGCCCCCAGCATAATAATAGAAGGAACGTTTCTGGCAAATTGAGGCTAATTGTGTCACAATTACCTACCTAAAGTTGAAGGTGTCGTGAAACTTGGGGTAAATCTTTGCAGCAATTTTAATTCAGAAATCTGTCTCTGTTGTCAGTTATGATTGCACTAGGATGTTTTATATACCTTAATGATAAAATGGCGTCTGTCAATCATTTTAGCGGTTAAAGATGTTATCGTGTATTTAAACCTACATTATAAAGTCGTTCAAAAGGTGTATTAATGCTTACAGCATTCACTCAGAATATTGTATTGAAATTTTCAATTTCCTATTAGTTAATTCAAATTAAAACATGCCATTTTTACAACCATTATTATCATCATTATCATTGTCAGAAACTGCAAAATTTCTCCAAAAATTTGAAATATAAATAAATAAATATTGTTTAATGACTGATGCAGTTTATTTTACAAAAAGAAGACAACATTTGGATTATGATTATTTCGTTTTTTTTTCATTATAGAATTTTATTAATCATTGCTTTGCTTTATTCGGTTCGAGTGGGATTTAGGTTGACAATCCGTGTCATACGTCTGCAGAGCCGAGGTTGGTATTAAAAATAATCCCACTTTGAAAACCTCGGGCAGACTGACACATTTTTCAATAATATTTAATTGGGGTTTTGCGAAAAAAAAACGGAATATGATATGGGTATTTTTTTGTGATCTAAAGTAAAATATTTAATTTTGTAAACCGCTGATATAAAATACTTTTAAGAAACTTTTAACTTTAACTTAAAAGTATTTTATTTCGGCGTAACTTTGTACGTAATACCATACACACAGAATGTATGTAGTCTGTACCTATATTATCATATTTTTTAGGATAATGAAAAAACTCTTTGCCAGATCACTGTAAAAACACCTGAACTATGTTCTTTCAGATATGATTTTTTTAATCGGTTAATAACTGGCGAAGTTATGGTAAAACATACATAAAAAACAGTTGACTTGAAAACCTAATTTTTTTGAAGTCGGTTAAAAATAGTGCTTAAGTAGTGGCCATCTGCAATTTTTCATTTCAGTAACCGACTGATAAAATCAGTTGAGATAATTCAATGAAATTAATGCCAATGGAACTATTTTTAATTCTTACATCAGTTATTGATTTTGTGAAAAAAGTTTAAAGAAACTTTAGCTGAGCTGAGTAGATTTCATTGCTCTCAAGTGTAGAACCGACATAGTAGGTTATTCAGTCGCTGTCGATGTTTACAAATCTAATACCAATTTAACTTTGCCGACTCTAGTTGACCGTTTTTAACAAGAAAAGTTAACGTTCACATACTGTAACAGTCAGGGCTTAAAGCAATTTTTTTTTTGTTAAAAAAAACACGATAGAGGCAAAACAATATTGAAAAATATGCTTATTGTAGCGATTTACATTTGGAAACTGGAAATGGCTAGAGTAAACTAGGTTATTAGCAATTGCGGGGTAAATAGTAACATTTTCGAGAAAAAGAATCAAAAATAAAAAAAAACAGGTAGACAACACTTTCTTTTGACAGTGTTTTTGCTTATTTTCGTAGCAATTTTGTTTGCAAAGTTAGCCGACTTTTTAAAGCCAAATTAGATAGTGTATAACTTTGCAATTTTATCAAAAAGAAAAACTCTATGGCAACCAACTCCTTTAGCTATTTTTTTTTAAAATGAGCTTTTTCTGAATTAAATCAGCAAAACAGGAAGCGTTATTTTAGTCATAAGTTATTTAAAATGTTTAGATTACTGGTCACTTTCTTTCCTACCTATCGATTAATGTGAAAGTTTGTGGGTTTGGATGTTTGGATATTTGTTCCCCAATTACGCAAAAACTTCTCAACGGATTTGGTTGAAATTTGGTAGATAGCCTAGATTAAACAAAGAATACTTTTTATCCCGATATTCCCACGAAAACGGTAACCACGCTGGTGAAACGGCGGGTGGCCGCTAGTATTATTATAGTACATTACCAAGTGCCGCCATTTTCAACGAAACCGTCAAACGAAACAACAGAATATTTTATTCAAAGTTGTTTTGTTTGACAGAATTAAGAATAAATGGAGAGTTGCCAATGTGTGATTTATCATATTTTTTATATCGATAACTTTATTTTAACAACGGTAATAAATTATCACAGAGTAATCAATTACCTATTGTATTGAAATCGAATCCATCTAAAAACAAATAAAAACTTTAAATAACTTTTGATTTAAGTGATAAATCACTTTAAAGCTTGCTTTGGCATTTTCAAATAGAGGCCCCTATACTTAAAACCCTTAAAAAACTGTGTATTTTAGCAATACAATATACCAATTTTACCTAAGTATACCTATACAATATAGTTAAGGTTTCGGTAAAAATAAGGTAAAGTAAATGAAAAAAATATAATTTCACATTTGTATTTTTCATGCATTCCGATTGTTATTTCAGACACATAATTTTAATGGAACATAATGTGACATAACTGTATAATTTAGTGAAAAAATACAAAATTAAGGGATAATTTGTGTTTCTTACACAAAATTAAAAACAAAATTACCCAAACAAATAAAAAATACTCTTTTTATATTATTTTGATATTTTAATCACACTTTTTGGTTACATTTGAATTAGCATCAATTCGTAGGTCACCATTACACTACATACCTGTGGAAAGAGAAAGTAACAGTTAAAAATATAATGACAAATCCACAAAAAAATCCTAACACTGCAAAAATATCAACTTCACAAATTCCAATTAATTAAACCTCAAAAAAGATTCTTTCGGAGACCTATGAAAGGGGCCCTTGAAATAATAGCAAATATTTTTTAATTTGAGATTTTAGCATTCACAATGTTATTTTTATACAATAGGTACTAAAGAATATACTTACTAGAAAAAAATCGACTCGCATATTCTCGCTAGCTCTGTGGTAAGAGCATTGGACCCGACTCCCAAAGGTTGCGGGATCGATTCCCGTCCGAGAATGTGATCTGGTGCTAGTTTTTCTAGTTATTTTTTATTATTCAATTAAGTTGCACAACGCATAAGACAGAGTTGAATTCTATGAAAGTAGGTGAAATCAACCTATTGGTTAATGCTAACAGATCTGACGAAGGTACAGTTGCGACCTAAACGGCCACCTACGTCACCGTCAAGGTTAACATCAATTAAACTCCCATCGGAATCTTATTAGTATTCCATAGTAGGATGATAGTAGGCGAAGGAAGTTAATTTTAGAGCTAAAATGGTCGTCGTATTTTAGTTTAACCGCGGTATTAGAATCCCTTTACAAATTGTGGAATTGGGGACAAAAACTCGTTCATTATTTGAATATTTTGCAGCTTGTCATAGTTCTGCTATACCTTAATAAATGTAGTTTAGTTACCCAGCAGCCATCTTATGAACTGGAAAGTTAACCACCTCTGTGCTGTGGTTCGCCCACACGTATAAGACGGGTCCCGGATTCGATTCCCAGGAGGGGGTACCATTTGTACTTTGTTTAGTTGGTGGTAGGGCTTGTTTCAATGCCGCCTGGCTAGCTGCCACCGTCTTACCTAAGTCTGACGACGCCATAACATCAATGTTGTGTTCCGGCAGTTAGAGGTAGGATAGCAAAGCCAGTTCCTCAGTGGTGAGGATTCCGGGTGTAGTGCGTTTATACTTTTGGCCTTATCTATCCCGTAGTGGATAATGTATGAGGAAATTCTGCTTAGTCTGAATATTTCAAAGCCATTTCATTGCATTTTTGAACTTTATTTTCTTTTCAATAAAATACAACTTACAGTAAGAATAGTTTCTCTTGTGAAGTAAAAAAGATCGAAACCAGTTAACGCGACTGTTGAGTGGTAAACTTGATCCATAAACCGCTGCGTCTGTAATTGACATTACGTTTAAAACAATACATGTTAAATTTGATAACTGAAATATAAACAAAGTAATTAGGTCTGGCTACAATGCTAGCTACAACCTCGTGATGATCGGCAGTGGTCTGAGCGTAGTCGAGATGCTTTAAAAGATAACAAGAAGCTAACGCAATTGCAACTCATGCTGTTTATCCACTGCAGCAGTTACCGGGCTGTCAATAGAACGAGATGATGGGTTCGATATAGATAGAAACATGCATTCACTATGACAGCTTCTCCACCGAAAACCAATTTTATTGCATCATCTTGATGTCATAATAAAACTTCGGCGCCGTCATCCCGTCCCGTTGACGGCAGCGGTGGACAAACGGCATTATTACTTATTTGATTTCATTTTAATAAGGTTTAATTAGTAGATGTCATACTATCGATTTGAAATGTATTGATATATGAATTTGAAATACGTTCATATGAATACACAATTACCTACCTACCTACCTACCATCAATACCATTAAAATTGTAAGGCTAACACTAAGATCATAATAAAGTAGGTACCTCAGTTTCCTGTTATTTTTACTTCTATAACCATCTTGTGGAATAAACAGTGTAACTAGGCAATGATAAATCAAATAATTTCGAAAAATTGGTTTTACGAAGAAATATATTATTGAACCTGCTCACAAAATTTCACGAGAATCAGTTTAAATACGATCTGTAGAGGAGAACAGACGAAAAGCTGAACCGGATTCGAAAGCATTTTTACCCAAGTAAAGCTGAAGCAGAAACGCTTCGCAGTAACTGAGAGAATGGTTCTGTTCAAAAAGTGTATTACCTCATAAGTGTAAATGGTTCGAGGCATAGTCCCTAACGCCTCCAAGGGTTTACGACTAGTAGTATGCAGTTGTGCTGACGCGAACAACACGCACCCAGATTTTACTAGCATGAGTCCGGTGCTTATGAAAGTACGTAAGTTTCGTATTTTGTAATTTCTGTAAATTAATGTGAATAGATTGAAAAACTAGTGGCTCTGCGAGCTAATAGACCTCGCATTTGTGACTTTTTTTAAAGTGGCTCATGTGGTTTTTTTTTCACGAAAGGTTTCGAAAAACAAAGTCGACAAACAATTATATATAACAAAACTTCACGAGAATCGGTAGAGACATGCGACGGAGCCCAAGTCTGCTATTGTTTACGTCATAATCGTGATTCAATTGTGTTTCGGTTTTGGGTTCAAAAGAACAACAGCTGTGTCGAAAAGCATTACAATTCAAACACGATTGAAACACGATTATGACGTTAACAATAGCAGACTTGGGCCCCTGTAGGTAGAGGAGAACAGACATAAAAAAAAATGCCCAAGCTGAAACGGAGACGCTTCGCGCTCGCTCGGTCAATAAATAAACTAAAAATTATGCTTTAGCCAATAAAAGTTACTAATACTGAAAATCATCATTTAATTAGTTTATTGGAGAAATATAATTAAAACAGAATTTTTACCTCCCTTCACCGACACATCCATCATTCCATCCTTTATCTTCCAAAGAACCAGTTTGATTTCTGAAATAGATCAAAATATTATGACTGTGTAAGTTTTAAGGTCATCGTATAGCTATAAAGAAGAATAATATTAAGTTACACTATTTTCTTACCCAATTATCAAAAATAAGTGCTGGCATAAAAGGATCATGTTCGTGAAAAAAGTTATAAACGTTATAGGACTGATGAACTTATCTACAGTCCTCACTAAATCGCTCAAACTTGTATAATGGGCCTTTATTTCATTCCAATTTACCCTATCTTGAGTTTCCTGAAAAAATTTACCTGTAGGAACTGGATTTTCATCTCACACCTTAATAAATTAGTTAGATAACTTACTTTTACCGTTTTTGTAAACAATAGATCGTTGAAATTACCAAACTGATTTTCTAAATAAACGCAACACGAAATAATAAGTGCATCACTTATACTCCAAAGAAACCATGCTTGCAATTTCACAATCTGAAAAAAGTTTCTTATTATTATATTTTAGTCAACTAGTGCTTTTTATCGACAGTCGCTTGTTAAATCGAATCGCCACCTCATTCAAATTAGGTTTGCGATTAGGATTTACTAACGATTGTCAATAAAAATACGACAATACGCGAACGCGGCGCCTGAATGAGTATCGAAATCTAACTAATGTTGCTAACGTGTGACCCGGCCGGCACGCGGCGGCCCACTGTAATTAGTCCGTCCGGACGGACCCGCCGGCTACTTGTAGCTTCGTACCTAAAGAGCGGAATGCGCCTAGCCTGGCGGTACTCCGCATCGCGGGATATTGTTCTTCTTATTTTTGTTTTGGCAATCTACTTTCCTCTTGGAAGAATTTTTTGCCAGTGTCAAGTGTTTAATAGTTCAGTGGTAGATATTGTTTCAATTTTCATTAGAATGCGGGTGCATCGCATTCCAATGCTGCTTGGAGCATTTGGCACGAAGTATATCAAGACAGTTTACTCGGTTAGTTCTGCCGAGGTAGCCACCACTACAATAAAAGTCTGAGCTTTACACAACCAAGATTACGCCTATCTGAATTATCCCAGATATTGTTCAATTGCGTAGACACTTGTACCACTAAACTGCACCGATTTTAAGACACAATATCCACTATAAAACAATTTGCAAATAATTTAAATAGCCACCGAACTGAACTCGACAAAATGGCGCCCAAGACTCCTCGCGGGATTTTTCTCGCTATTTTGCTATTGCTAAAGAAACAGAAGACCGTGATTTCCTATGTGCCGAATATTAATATAAGATTCTTGTATGTGCCAATATCCCTCTGTCAAAGTCAAACTAGTAATCGCGACTGTCATTTAATTTTGTTCATTTGGCTTTCAAAATGGCTAGCTCCAAGAAATAATGATGCAACCACGAACAACTGCATATCGTAGTCATCATCTGCAGTTTATTTTCTCCCATCTATGTATGAGTCATTTTAAATTATTGTCGCTGCTCAAGTGAAGATTCCCGCACTGCGATACCCGATCGTGTAGCATGAACCTTAGTCAGATGAATTAAAAAAAATACCTGAAAAATAAGAAGTAGTGTATAACTTGACGGTAGTATATTTAGAAAACAATCATTCGTGACTTCAGTCAAAGAACCATTATTCTTATTTTCTGACAGGACGCAATTTCTATTTTCCATAGCGTACATTACTTCTTGCAAGATGAAGTTTGCTGAAAAAATAATACAAGAAAAAATATTATAAATGTAGTAAAAAAAAGATTGTATCTTGATAATGATCATGGGATTTTTTTCTAAGGCCTCATAATAATCAGTACGTACTAATATAATGGAGCTCGGTGGCGCAGTGGTTGAGCGCCTGGCCCAGCGATTGCGGAAGTTAAGCAACGCTCGCAAGGGTCGGTCATGGGATAGGTGACCAAAAATTTATTATCTAGAGCTCCTCCGTGCTTCGGAAGGCACATTAAGCCGTTGGTCCCGGCTGCATTTGCAGTTGTTAACACCCACCAATCCGCATTAGGCCCGCGTGGTGGGTTATGGCCCATCCTCCTTACCACCCATAAAGATGGCCTGTGCCCCAGCAGTGGGGACATCAAAAATGGCTGATGGACATAATAATCAGTACGTACTAATATAAAATTAGAAACAAAGAACATAAAAATATCTTTGTATTTATAAAGTGCAACAATGATTGAATTGAATTGAATCTTACCAATCATAGCAAAAGTAAAATAAGTAGCAATCAATTTAATTTTCCTGCGAATTGTGTTACTATTAGTTACTGGTGTTAAGGAAGCTTCTATTTCTTCTATATCATGGATCATTTTTTTGAAATTTCTACCGAATCTTAAGAACATAATTGAACAAATTTCTCCGTAAAACCATAGCGCCATTTCAGCTGAAATTGAAAAAGTGATTCCTAAATTCGCCATTTGTGATAGATAACTTACAAATTACTAAAAACGTCATATTTCTTTCTAGATAATGTACTTAAGACTAAAAAAGGTCTTGAATGGGAAAATATTGAAGAATCAAAATCGCTTAATATTATTATTTATTATTTAATTTTGAGTAAAATATTTTATTTTGATTTTGACTTTGTCTATTACAGAAAATGAAATTATCTGTCAAGTTTAGTAGATTAACTGTATAAATAAAGTAATTAAAAGTGTTCCTTAATAAAACACTACAGTTTATGAATAAAAAGTTAAGCTAAAATGTCTATTTATTATGAAAATATTTAATAGTTACATAGATAATTTATGATAATTGGATTTATTTGGAATTCATTGGAATCATTTCCAAAACATGACCTCAGTCGTTTTTTTTTTTTTTTTTTACTTACGATATCTCGAAACAGCATCGGCTGTTATACAGCTGTACACGAATGCAAATAATACGGTATAATGCACTAAAATACAGGGGAAAACTATGAAAATAACGTTTATTGAAAACCAGGAGAACCTGTAACAGAAAAAAACTGAAATAAATAATATATTAAGTACTCTTCATTAATTAAACTTTTATATCATGACTATCACAGCTATCAATAAGTTTGTGAATTATAAAGATTTAAGCTAAGAAGCCTATAAGTATTTGGCGTAAATCACCCACACTCTGCCAAGGACTAAGCTATTTTATTTAATTTATAAATTGCGATAATCAAAATACTAAACTCGTAGCATTGTAAGGACTTGTAAAAAACAAAAAACCGACTTCAAAAAACCTAACTCTAAAAAGCAAGAAATAATATTCGTAATAATAAAAATACGTCTATTGAAGTCGGGTGGGGCTGGAGTACAAATTCCTTTTTTTTATTCTAAAAGCCCCACCCGACTTCAATAGACGTATTTTTATTATTACGAATATTATTTCTTGCTTTTTAGAGTTAGGTTTTTTGAAGTCGGTTTTTTGTTTTTTTTTAAACAATTTTTTTATTTTTAGTGTAGGTACCTTGTAGGTAAGGTATATTATATTATGTAGAAAAATCGGCTCAGCCAAACGTAAGATAATCGCGGAGAAACATACTTAAATACGGGTCAAACTGAGAACCTCCTTTTTTAAGTCGGTTAAAAAACTACACTTTATATATCCCTCTTCCAACAAAAAAATAATTATAATTATTCAGTTCATAAACAAAGAAGTAATACGACCAATCATCGAGGTAATTCACACAAAGTCATACTACTTTCGTGCTTTTTTCAAAATTACTTGAAAAGTACTGAACCGATTTTAAAATTTTAAAAAATGGGACCAACTTGGGAGTGTACCTAATGTAATAACGTTTGAATCATTTCAATCGGTCCAGCCGTCTTCGAGTAATCGGTGGACATACACAAAAAAAAAAAAAAAATATACAGACGAACATAGAACCTCCTCCTTTTTTGGAAGTCGGTTAAAAAAAAAACAAATATACAGACGAACATAGAACCTCCTCCTTTTTTGGAAGTCGGTTAAAAATGCTTCTTCTAGTGTGTCAAGAAGTAAAAAAGTTGGGTTTTTATTTGGTATTTAGCAGACTACCAAAAAAGGAGGTATTATGATAATCACCACGATATACTTACCCCAAGGCATTACTTAAATTTTTTCTCAAGCCGTTAACCGGAAATAATCCAGAGCATTTAGTAAAGAGAAAAACAATTCGCATAGTTGAATAAAAAATTTCCCTTGCACTTTCTTTCGGAGCCACCTTCATATTTTCCTAAAAAAAATAAAAACGTTATCAGTTGCTTTATATACCAATGAGTTAATATTTTTATTCAAATCTAATATGATCTCTTAACATATTTGTTGTTTCAAACCTTTGAACAAAAGCTACTTGAAATTTTAATTTTGGTATAACGCAACATAAACTAAAGACCATAAGTACACCATAACCCAAATCCTCCTACAATTCCAATAACATTATTATCGCTACCATAACCTATCACGATCACAAATGAATATTTCCATCTTACGCCAAATGTAACTTTGAGCCCTTCCTTAATCGAGTAGATGCTAATCACGTAGACCCTGTAATCAGACCGACCTTAAAGTATCTGAAACCTTTACTACCGTGTCACATTAAATATTACATCTATTTTAAGGTTAAAACTTACCGAAAAAACTTTTTAGTTAGTAAGACAAAGTACTGAACTGTTAAGCTATTTCTGAAGTAGCTGTACCTTCAATTCGACAGGGTCCTTTATGATATTGGATCGACGTAAAGTCTCAGCCGACCCCGATTTACATTTCAATATCTGCTGACACTCTATGCTAATTCTTTTGATCTGGAATGTAATGTCGCAATTCACAGATAGTTTCAACGAAGGGTTTTATTAAATGGCTGTCGTGCTTTCAGTGAAAACGTTACGTAAATTCTAAAGTAAATATTAGTTTGAACCCAAAAAAAAAAGTTTTCGGTTTTGAATCTTAAGTCGATTACAAGATATTTTTTCCTTTAAGCGGCTGTTTACACAGCGATCCGTTTTACAGGTTCATTTTATCAAACTATTTTTTCTCAATATATTTTTTTTTCATTTATTTAATGACAACAAACAGTCATGTACATCGACATAAATATTCTTAAACTATTAATTATTTTACTTATAGACCTAGAGTGCCTATTATTACTTTATGAAAATTATATGTAGGTAAGTGACAAATCTTATCGAAAACGATTCGTGATAATGAACCTATCCTTTTGGTCGAAACCGACCTCTACAGTTCCAACACATGTATTAAAGTAACTAAATACGGTAAAAAATATAACGTTAAAATATCACTTTCATCTTTTTATAAGTGACACCTTAATAAACACTCAGAATTTTACCTTCCACGAAGGATACGAAAACGCAAACAAGATTAAAAAATCAAGGGACATCAATAAGTAAATTATTGTGTACTTAGTGTCAGGATGTAAGTGATAAAATATTCATGATTTATAAATGGCTGGATACAAACACGACAGATAGTTTAGTTTAGTTTGGGCTACAAGTACAAAATGACACAAAAGAGCGCTTTTGTTGGCGGACGTATAGGTAAATTTTATTGTTTTTAGTTCAAACAATAATGTAACTATTGTCTTTAACGTGAGTGACGTGAATAAACAAAGAGTAATATGTTTTAGTAACGATCAATAAACAGTTATTTATCAATAAACAGGGTGTTTTGAAATGTTTATTTAATAGAATATAAAAAATCTTTTTCCTTTGGTTTATTTAGTGTTTTGCCTTTTTTGATCGAATGCAAAATTACTTTCGAATAATCTGAACATTTTATTGAATTTTATTTTAGCAACGAAAAGGAATATTATATTTCCTTTCGTTATAGGTTAATGTACGTAATTTGTGTATAACATTTAAATAATTATAATTGCATATAGAAAGTGCATTGTGCAATAAGATCAAAATTTATTTGACATGATAAACTGTTAATTATGTGTGTTACAAAAAAAAACCAAATATGGTAGTTACAGACCATCAAACTGAACAACTTTTACTATGGAACCAACTATGAAATCGCGAAAAAAATCTGCTGTTTCATACAAATATTTATACGAATAATTTCTCATCATAATTATAAAACAGATCGCACGAATTCGCAACTTTATAAGGAATTGGAAACAATTAATTTCAAAGAGCAGTTTGCAAGGAGTTTGAAATCGAGAGAGAGGTAAGTAAATAAATGTACAGGATGGGGCGAAATAATAAAAACAATTTATATAATAAATAAATATAATAAAAAATAATAAATTGTTTTTTCCTGACATTATAAAATCTATTATAAAATCTAAACGGCAATCACAGATAAGCGGTAGTGCAATTACTCGTAATGTATCCTCCAAGGAAATTATAAGTACTTCGTAGTATCCTCTTTTACGAACATCATAAAAAAAAAACAAAAAAAAAACAGGGATGTACATTATACACTTTGTATTAAATTCATATTCGATTTTATGATTAATCGAACTTTAATATTTTTTTTAAACAGCTTTACTCATGTGGAGCACTCTGTATAAATTGAAGTTAATAACATTTATCTGTAAATAGATCATTCTTAAACGAAGATTAATGGACATCTAATTTCAGAGACATTAAAACAATAAGCGATAACTTCGTTAAACCTAATAGTAAAGGGATCTTTGAAATAAGGGGTGAGTATTTACATGTACTTAACTATGAAGGTACTATGTACAATATTTTTTTTTATGCCATGTTTACACGAGTTTAGCTACTAATGCTTAGTCTTTTTACCACTAATACAAACAAGTGCTTAGTCAGTATGTTTACATGGAAGATATTAGTGTTAGTGACAAGTACTAAGCATTAGTAGCTAAACTGCTGGTGTAAATTAGGTATTAGAGAGGTTAAAAGGGTGCGGTTTCTGAACTTCAAGTTGAGCTACCTAATCATTTTTGAAATGACGACACAAAAATACAAGAGGAGTAGATTTTAGATAGTACTAATAGTATACTATATAGTACTATACTTACGATATTTTATAAAGTATTTATATTTTTAAAGAATTTATATTTATGTTACGGTTTAACCAGCTGCTACCGGCTACAACTAGTTTTAGCCGGCAATAACAAGGTGCAGCCGCACATCGGGTATTTAGCCATAACATATGCCTATAACATACACAGATTTTGAAATAATATGAAAAAAATCAAGAAAGACAAATCGAAAATAAAAACAATTTTTCCATATTTTTTAGGTACATCTACAGTCAAAACTGTATCTAAAGGATTAAGAAGTCAATTGGAATTGTTTCAAAGATCAATGAAAGTGTTGTTAATATGCGGCCAACTAATAGGCCTGAATCCTGTAATTGGCTGTTTAGAGTTGGACACGTTAAAAATAAGGTGGGTACCTATTTCTTTAATAAAAAAAAAATACTGTTAGTTGTGTGTATGTCAGTGGTAAGTAAGACTGGAGTGAACCCCGGCATGATTTCATTCATGATCAAGAAAAAAATCATTACAACAAAATAACTATGTATAATAAAATTCAGAAAAATATAAAAACTAGTTTTGGCTACAAACTATTTTTGTATGCTTCTTGTTATTTGTAATGTGTTTATGTAGTTATAATCAAAAAAACCGCCAAAAGTGGCCACTTTAGGCAGTTTTATTGATTGTGACTACACAAACACAATTTAAACAAAAAATAAACGCATACAAAAATCGTTTATTAACTAATATGATATAACTAATACTTACTAGTTTTAACATTTTTAAGAATTTTATGGAACAGTTATTTTGTTGTAATGATTTTCTCTTGAATGGCGGCGCTAGTGGACGCACGATGTACCCTTAAAGCTTTACCGTGCGTTTACACAGTGGTTTCGTATTTACATGAAAATTGTTACGGATTTTTCGCTTCTGGAAGTGTTTCATACCGCATTTACAGGACCGTTTTATCATATCCGTTGCTATGGATCAGTACACATACGTATCCGATATACTGTGTTGTGTGTGAACACGGTCGTTCAACTACATACGATTAGGATTAAACAGAATTTTTGTTTCAGATTCAAATATATTTCGTTTAGGTGTATATACAGCATCCTGTTATTCCTGTGTCAAGCTGTGATTTCGGCTCTTTGTATATATCGAGCTTGCAACATCTTCAGTATCACCTCAATGTGTAACTTAATACAGGATGTTTATTTAAATTGTATCTAGAGAAAATCATAATCATCAATTCCGCAACGTTCGCAAGGGTCGGTCATGGGATGGGTGACCAAAAATGTATTATCTCGAGCTCTTCCGTGCTTCGGAAGGCACGTTAAGCCGTTGGTCCCGGCTGCATTTGCAGTCGTTAACACCCACCAATCCGCATTGGGCCCGCGTGGTGTGTTATGGCCCGTCCTCCTTACCACCCCATAAGGAAGGCCCCAGCAGAGGGGACATCAAAAATGGCTGATGGACAATCAAAAGAGACTATAATCTTGTTTACCTACGTAAATATAATGAAAAGAATGAATCTACGCACGCGTCTTGCTATTTTTGTGAGTTTGGCGATAAATCAAGATTTTTTTCCGATATTAAAAAAATCGGAATTCATTCATTCATATTCAGAAACGTGGTCTGATATCCTTATAAAATTTTTAGATATACTTAAAAATTAACGGTGTATAAAGTTTGTGTTGCTTTTTTAATCTTTTAAAATTTAATTGAATAGTTATTACCTAACTTACGGTATTTTCGACTTTAGTGAGCTTGTATGTTTCTCCTCCATTCAGAATTACTGTCACATTATTGGAGAGAATATACAGATCTATTCATATATTATGTAGAAAATATGAATATGCAGCTTTGAATAGCTAGCCAGACTCTTTCAACTAAATTCATTCACAGAAATCATATCATCTGTAGTAACAACACAGATAAAAAACATCAGAAATAGTATTTTAATTTCTATTTTTTTCAGCGTTTGTGACGTTTTATCTGTCTACAACAATGACGACCCTACTGTACATACGGATTGCGTACAAATGGCCTGCCCTGATGAAAGATCTATCCCATTCTTCTTTAGATAAATACATTGATCCGAAAATACGATGGCGGATGGTATTTACTAGTATTCTTTTTTTGAGTGTGGCTCTGTGTGAGTATAGTTTTTAATAAGAGGCAAGGTTCAGTTTCATATTTTTTTGTAAAAAAAAACTTTAGAGAAGATAATGAGAGCTTTTCAAAATGACAAAAAGCTGTAGGCTCGATAGATGGCGTTGAAAAAAATAGGGGATTCAAAGTATTTTTTACTACGCTTCGAAAAGTACACAGGTAATAGAGGTCAATGCAATACATAAGAGGGGGGAAAGTAATTTCCTCTTTGGTACTCTTCGGTAGGCCGTTTATTTCGACTTACCTCCGAAAGCCAATTTTGACTTACCTCTTACCATCAACGCCATCTAGTGAAGCAAATAGTTGGGGTTTTCAAATGTCAATTAGAAAACCCCTCATTGAATTAGATTATTTTACTTTTCCATACGCTTAATCATATCTGTGAAATTAGTGAATCATTACAAAAAATCGCGAAGACAAAACTAAAATATGCACAAAAAACTAATTGAGTTAGTATATTGGATCTTTTATTTAATAACCTTATCCGGATAACACCACAATAAGAGTTAATTATGCTCAAATTGGAAATCATTTACGTTTATAGGAAGTTCAGCGTTCGGCTGTTCTTGTTTTTAGAAACTTAATTTATTCATTCACCCGTTCTAATTGGAGTGCTTTCTGATTGAAACTTGGCACGATCGCTGATTTTGATAGTTTAAAATATGAAGTTATTCCTGAAGTCAAATATATTTTTGTAGATAAGAAAACAATTTTGGAGCAATCCTCTTTCACATTAATTGCTGATGAATATTTTGCTAACCGTTTAAGTGGGTTTATGCGCTTCACTAGCGCCGCCAATGGAAAAAAATAGTAGTGATTAAATAAAGACGAAATTGTGAATTGTGTTCTTCTAGCGAAGAAGAGCTTTGTGGTACTTTTTATCGTTTAAACAATATTTTATAACCTGTCGTTTAGTAATTGCTTAAAGTGTCAACTTTGACCAATAAAACTTCATTAATCTAAACGACAGACTAGAAAATATTGTTTAAGCGATAAAAATTACCACAAATCTTCTTCAGAGTAGGTACACTAGAAAAACACAATTCACAATTTCGTCTTTATTTGAGCACTATGTTTTTTTCCATTGGCGACGCTAGTGTAGCGCATAAACCCCCTTAAGTGATACCCTATTAATAATAGCCACGATCAATAGGCTAAAGAAGCATGCAAAAAATATTCCCAAAGAGAGCAAGTAAGTACACAGTACAGTCGTAATATTTTATATTTTCAGTGGAACATCTCTTATCTGTGAACACAAAGTATTCCGAAGCAAGCTTATGCCCAAAAGAAAACGACACAGTTTATAAAAATTTCATAGACATAACATTCCCCTGGTACAGCGAATTGAAGTTGCCTTTCTACCCTGTGACTGGTGTTATTTTACAGGTAAAAGATTCTGTGTTGTTGGAAAATTTCGAAAATGTTTATTTGCTGTATTTAATGCTTGACGCTCCATTAGCGTCGCAAGTTGATTTGTGATCTTGATATTAAAAGGCTTTATGCGCTATACTAGCGCCGCCAATGGAAAAAAAATCGTAGTGCTTAAATAAAGACGAAATTGTGTTCTACTAGTGTACTCCGAAAAAGCTTTGTTGTACTTTTTATCGTTTAAACAATATTTTAGAACCTGTCGTTTAGTTGTCGTTTAGTTTATTGCTAAAAGTGGCCACTTTTAGCATTTGGCATCCTATTAATTTCTATACTTTTTCGCCAAGCTGTAAAATGTGTGAAGAATATCATCTGATTGTCGTGATTCTTTTTTTCGTAATAGGCCCCATAGGTCTGGCATTCCGGGAGTAACACAGGCTTACGTCACTATACAGTTGCGCGACTTTAGTAACAAGCAAAAAAGGAAGGTTTTTTTTGTCGCACTCATTACAAAATTATTAGAATACATTTTAATTGTGATTCTCTTAGCAAACTAAACGGTCAAGTTTGAATGAACGTAATATTTAATGCCGATAGCGTAGATGACGTAAGCCTGTGTTATCCACGCGACTTCCTCTGTCTTGGAATGCTTCACCTGGCGCAGTATTTATTGTACATAGTTTTACCTTTTTCAGTTCTTAAATATTACATCGACAATCAATTGGAGCTATTCGGACGTTTTCATCGTTTGCATGAGTTTTTATTTGGAAGCGATTATTAGACAGATTCAAAAAACCATCGTGGAAGCGGAACAAAAGGTAAACGTTCTAACATTGTGGCAGTAATGATGCAAATTATTGAAAAATATCTACCTATATTGTTGGTGTCATAAAGCACCTACTAAAGAGTTTAGAACTTTGGCTGCAATAAACAACAAAATTGTTGCATTGTCGTAACTACGCGCGTCTACGAGCTACGTCGTAGAAGGTAAAAAAGCCCAGCCGTAGCAGGTGCGTAGTAGCTAAGGTGGTTGTTTTTTTAACATTAAATGGGCTTACTCTTGGTCACATTCGAGAAACATAAGGCTAAGAAGAGGCCGAAGATGAAGCGAGCTTGCCCAGAAAGATTAACATTTAGGTGAAGCATAGTCACTTTTTAATTAGGTCCACAATGTGTGGCGTACTGTCTAGTCTAATGAGCCGTTAGAAATTAGAGCCATTTGCTATACTAGACTGATTAGAACCATACTCGGCATTTCCTTGCGTGTTCGAATCAGAAATGAGATCCGTAGGAGAACTAAAGTCAAACAAAAGTAACCGACATCGCTCGACGGATTGCTCAGCTGATGCGGCAGTGGATGGGACACATAGCGAGAAGAACTGATGCCCGTTTGGGTGGAAAGGTTCTGGAATGGCGCGCACCGGACTACGCTCCGTTGGTAGGCCTCCGACAAGGTGGACCGGCGATCTGGTGAAGGTCGTGGGAATTAAGTCGCTGGATTGGGCAGCGCCGAACCGATCGTTGTGGAGATACCCAGCAGTTGGGTGTCGTGCGGTTGATATGGGATGATGATTTGATACTAATGTTTTTATTTATTTTACATACTGTTTGCAGTATCACCCGCCTTCCTTCTGGAGTGCTCTACGCGATGACTACACGAGGGCTACTCGTCTCGTGATTTCCTTTGACAACGCGATCAGTGGCATTATGTTTCATTCTTTTGCAAGCAACCTCTTTTTCATCTGCCTACAGCTGTTTTATATATTATCGTAAGTCTTTAACTACCTTACCAATATTAGACTTAGACTAGAATAAACAAAAATATTATTTAGCAAAAAGTATTATTTAGATTTTTAAAGAAAGTTTTTGGTTATGGCATGAATTATATAAATTTGAGTATTCGTAGGATAGTAGGTAACTGTTTAGGGTGGATTCGTCCAAACTTCAATATAAACGGGAATAACTATACAAAGAATACATATTATATTCCACGATTTTTTTCTCGAGTAAAGAAATGGTAATTTTTCCATGCAATCTAAATATAAGTTACTCTTGGGATTCTTATTCCTTCATAAGTGAGTGAATATAAGAATAAACGTATTATCCGGTCAATTGTCATTGTTCTTTAAACGAACTATTTAAAAGGCAACGTCTTGTCAACTTTATTTTGTCTTCTTGTACGTATATGTAGCGGTCAAAGTCAAATGTCAAACAAATGTCACTGACATATGGCACGCGGATGCTATTAAAATCATAGATATAGTATATAAGGAGATTAAAATACTCGCGGATTAACGGCCAAATACTCAAACGTTACTTAAAGTTAAGGCCACCTTAAATACATAAAAGTTGTCAGATTTGACAGAAACTCTATGAAACTGACAGCTTCCTTAAAGAGGAGACCTTAACTTAAGATTTTAGCTAAGAAGCCTTTGAGTATTCGGCCGTAACTCTGTTATTCCCCGCGAAATGGTGGTATAGTGACTATTCCTGAATATGCAAAATACTCTGAGAACAGTATGTGGTAAAACGTAATTTCGGTTTACTTTCGATGACCAGTTAGGTCATTTTATCTAAGAATAACAGTTATTTTCACTTGGTCGAAAATCATTTTACTAAAGTAATAGTAGGAATTTTAGTAAATTATTAGTCTATGTTTGTAATATTTTATATGCAACGTGTTTTTTTTCGCGATTTAGTTTGATGGTCCAAAGAAGCGGTCTTACTATTTTTGGTTCATTATTAATACCATGTATAAAGCTTTGTAATCTTTGTAAGTCTCTGATTATTAACATTGCATAACTTGTGGCTCGTTTGTAACATTTTAATCATTATTCGAAATAGCTGAAATTAAAACGTAGTGGTTTAACATTCTCTTTGGCTAAAATATGATTTTCTAACGTTTTCAAAATTCGAAAAACTGAATTGACAAACGGTTGAATGCTTTGTAATTATTGAATATGCTCACAAAATTTCCTGAGAATCGGTTGAGAAATGCGACCTGTATACAAGAACAGGCGGACATCCGGACCCTCGATCATAGGATATACGAAAGCAACTTTGCCCAAGCTGAAACCGAGACGCTTCGCGCGCGTCGATCGATTATGATTTTTTTACATAATATGGAATACACATAAAAATGCTAAATAATATACTAGAAAAAATATGACTCGCACCAGATCAATACACAGACGGGAATCGAACCCGCGACCTTTGGATATCCGTCGAGACATCGTCGAATTTCTTCTAGTATATCCTACTCTTACGCTGCAAGCCAGCCTCGACATTCAATTTAAATATCTGATTATTAACTGAGTATTGATCTGGTGCGAGTCGTATTTTTTCTAGTATATTATTAGTGATTAAACGAACTTACCTGAAGTGAAGTTCTATCATAATTATACGGGTTGTAATTTTTTGTAAGGTAACATCCAATTTAGATGTACACAAAAATAGCTTTTGTTGTCAAGATCAACAGGGTTGTAATATTACTCGGTAATAGTCACAAAGAACTACACACTGCAGTAGTCTCATTTTTGCAAAGTAACATCCATTTCAGATGTACACAAACAAAAAAAACCTGACAAGTTGACAATTACTCTGAGAAGAGTAAAGTTTTTCTCAATAAATAAAAATGGTCGCGAACATTGAGGTTATGTTGTTAGCAACTTCACATAATTACATTTTTACATTGTTAAATGTCTAGCCGTGTAATAGAAATGTTTATGTAGATAACTAACCTTCATTTATTAACTGGGTAGATATAATACTTGGTGTTGAGTACTAGAACTCGAGTTTTGGCGCTCTAATTGTCGTTTACGTTTTTTCAATTTTTTCTCCATGCGCCTAATTTTTCTTCTCAATCTATCACTATCATCATCATCCGAATGTTTCCTCTTCGGCATCTTGTGTAAACACTGTGATAATAAGCACTATTGAAGCTGAAAATGCTGAAATAGAAAAAAATCGGGAACGCGTGGTGAACGGCGCGGGCACTAGAAACGCGAATGACATCAGCGCTCCAAGCGGTAGGCAGAGACAATGTTGCTTACCAAACAACCATTTCCCTTTCCTTACAGGATGAAATTTTTAATACTGTTTAAAAATTGTGGATATATTATTTTTCATTTAAACTTATAGTGGATGAATGGCGAGCTAGTACGCGCTACTACAAGTGCTAAACTAATCGCGAGAAAGAAGCAAAGAAGTATAATTTAGTATTGCATTGTGAATGCAAAAATCTCAAATTTAAAAATCACATAAAAATGGTTAAGATACAGACATCTTTATCGATGTTGTTTCAGTGCCGTTTTAAAATAATAAAGCTGATTTTGTTATAACAGTCCTAAAAATACTACTTACTTTTGAATATTTTAATGTATTAAGATAAATATTTTAATAGATGATTGTTTTAATGTAGGTTTTTTAAATAAACATTTATTTATAGAAAAGGAGTGCGTGGGAGTACAATGTTTACCTGTTCAAAATTACGTGATGCTAGGTGAGTGACTTAACATAAGTTCTCAACATTTTGTAATACATATTATGATTTTTTTTTTTCTACTTTTGTGTGCTTTTGTATGTATTTTTTACTGTACGCAATCAACGGCGTCGGCGTACAAGAAATAATATAAATGGCTTGAAAATCAAGTAAGTTAAGCAAAGCGTGTACTATGAGTACTAAGTAAATAATGCAGACTCAAAAATCCCAGTTTCAATATGCGCAAGGAGAACGGGTTAGGATTATAAAAACGGCTTTAAAAGTCTGCATCACGACACAATTTTGTCTAGATTCGTCGCGCTATTCCGCACTGATGTTTTTATTATGCCTCACTTACGTAATGTTAAGTAACGATTAGGCGAAGGTGTAAGCGCACTACACCCAGAATCCTCATCACTGAGGAACTAGCTATCTTACTTCTAACTGCCGGAACAACTAACTATGACTAACTTAGACTTAGTTAAGATGGTGTTAATGTGAAAGATACAGCGACCCACTATCGCGGGACGCATTTCGACAAATTTTTGTCCTGGTGCGTGCGTATCTAAGGTCAGCAGAAGCTAATAAGAAATACGTTAGTACTATTATATATTCTGTGATACAGGTGTACTTTAATCTTTTTGGTGTTTTTTTTTCTTTTTGCCAGCATATTCGGGGGCTATGATCCGTTGGTATACTTTCTGTTCTCCCTGGTGTTCGTACTGTGCCGGTTCATGGCTGTCTCTCTAAAAGCTGCCGACATCCATTCCGCCTCACAATCTTTGGCCCCGGCGTTGTATAATTTACCATCTACTGTGTATAATAGCGAGGTATTTATTCTATTTTGAATATTAAAAAATCGCTGTATTTCATACTTTTTTATTTCTTAATAATCCTTTCGAACTTGTGATTGTTTTGTCGTCACTGCTGGGGCACAGGCCTTCCTTATGGGTGGTAAGGAGGACGGGCCATAGCCCACCACGCGGGCACAATGCGGATTGGTGGGTATATACAGCCGGGACCAACGGCTTAACGTGCCTTCCGAAGCACGGAAGAGCTCGTGATAATACATTTTTGGTTTGGTTACCCTTGCGAAAGTTGCTTAACTTCCGCAATCGCTGGGCCAGGCGCTAAACCACTGCGCCACCGAGCTCCAACTTGTGTTTACTATTACATATTTTAAATAAACCATTGATTAGCTACTTAAATGATTTTCTTTTTAAATTAAATATTCGTAACTTGTTTATTTGCATTTAAATATCACGTCATTTTGTAATGGTCCAATATTCATTGTGTTTTAAAATCCATCTATACCTTATAATTTTACAATATGTATAATAATATAAATACGAAATTAACTCTGTCTGTCGGTTATGTTTTCACGCCTATACAGCTGGACCGATTTTGACTAAATTTGATACAGTCTAAGATGTTGATGTAATAAAAAAAATTGTTGTTATTTCCAGATACATAGATTTATTGAACAAGTGCATGGCAACACTGTAGCTCTGAGTGGACTTCAATTCTTCTACGTTACTAAATCATTGATTTTATCTGTAAGTGTGATTTTATAAATAATTAATACAATAAAACGTAAGGTTCTTATTATTTAAAATTCATTTATAACTTATCCATCCCTAAAGGCAACTAGATAAATTTTATAAGAAAATTAATTTTAGTGTTTATTTTTAAATTTTAGATTTTTGCATTCACAATGCTGTTTTTCTAGTATATTATTTAGTATTAATTTTAGTGCCTAAATTAAAATTAAGTAAGTACCTATAATTTTTAGATCTTAAAAATACCCAGATTTTTAGGTAGAGGTAGTAATCTTGTGTGTGTATGTGTATCAATCAATGATATTACATTATCAAAACAATTGAAATTGCCATCTATTAAGCTGGACTCGCAGTCAAAAATAATACAAGTATTTTATTATGTCCCCACCTACTTCAAATTTAATGTATAATCTAGTTGAGTTTTTCTTTTTTTCCAGGTAGCTGGAACCATAGTTACATACGAGTTAGTACTGCTTCAATTCAACGGAGAATAGGGTATACGTTGCACAATTACAACGCAATGATTTAATAATATAAAGAGATATTATTACAGTCTGAGTGGACAATTAAACTTTGAACGTTTTGCACTGTTTTTTTTCATTGTACAAGACTAATGTTTTATTGTGTAAATGTTGATATCTATTGAAAGTACATTTAATGAGCTTTCAATTAATAATTATTTGATTTAGTAAACATAACAGTTACCATAATTAAACGCTTAAAGCGTTATTGCTTGCGCCGCCATAAAAGGAAAATAAAAGGGGTCAATTCAGGAACTGCGGGTATAGCTATCGAGATGATGGAGAAAACACACTTCAGCAGTTCAATTAAAAATAGGAATACTCAAGATGGATACTATTGCCTATGAAGTTGCTCAAATATTGCAAAAAAAAATGACGCAATTGAATGTTGCTCGGAAACTGAATCTCAGTAATTGATTCCGTTCGACGAGTATTCCAACGGTTTCTCTAGAGACTGTTGGCTATGTCGGAAGGGGAAGAAGTATATAACAATACTTACCATTAAATTAGATAGGATTAAATTAACTTTAATGAAATTTTTGAAAAGGTGTGATTTTAATGACGCCGAGTGTAGTTGACAGCTCAATATTCGTACTATAAGTTGTGGTTTATAATAGTAGCCTCTAGGGGCTCCTAGTTTTACTCGTTTTGTGTATTACGTATATTTATATTCAGCTTGTAAAAGTAATTTGTTTATAACCCAAGGGTAGATCATAGGAACTGTAAAGAATAGTAAGTAAATACTCGGAACTTCTCAATAATATACATATTTGGAAAATAAATTTTTTGGTTTCATTTCAATTTATCACAAATAGGTAACTTTAACAAGTTCTTCCGCACCCTTATTTTGTAATTTTTATGGCAAATACTTGGTGTTAATAATTCTTATTATATTTTTTTCGACTAACAGTAAAAATCTTTGCGAAACGGAACGATACAATTTCTAAACTTCAAAACGTTAGTTATTATAAAGCGATAAGCCGAAACTGTTTATTGGATTTAAAATGTTTTTATTTCTTTGGTTCAGTTGCATCGCAGTCGCTTTTGGAGCGTTTAGAAGTATAGTTTTTTTATTTACGTTAAAATATAAATTTTATCCATTTAACAGATACGTAAGCCTTATTATTGCCCATTTACTAAAATTATGTTTATGGAAAATAAAAAGGCAACAAAAATTAAAGTCCATCCACTCGATTGTTGGTTTCAAAGATGTTTAAAGTTTTCTTTTTGAACTAATTTGGTGCCAAAAGTTTTCAAGTGTGTAATAAAGTAAAAGATTTATATTGTAAAATACTAACAGCCGGCCGAGGTAGAAATATATGCCCGGCATAGTGTGCGATAATTCAAAAAATATATGCAAGCGATTTTCTCGCTAAGGCCCGCCCCGCTGCGCTCCGGCATAATGTGCGTGAGTGAAAGAGATAGAAAACGTTAGTTATCGATAGCGAAAAGTGATTACACTAGTGATTACAATATTATGGTGTCATCATTATGACGTCACAATGATCACATTTTTCCCTAGGGACAAATCCATTAAAGGCTCCGAAGCACATGCCACTCGGTTCAAAAAAGCTTCGCTTCGATGACGCATGCGACGAAGTTTGCGTAGACCTGCCCAAAAACGACAGGGAGCCAGTTTGCATGATGTTCAGTAGGTACAAGAAAGGTTACCAGTACTTTGTGAACCAATGCCACGCGAGGCGAGCAATTTGTAAAGAAAACATAGGTATATATTCATGATGTTGTTATATTTCTTTTAAACATTTTTGGGTTTCTATGAGTGTGTGCGATCATCGATATTGGTCCCGCTCACACCGCTATGAAACGAAAAGACGATAAAACTGTCGACAGTGATCGTGGTGCGCTTCATATGCCAGTTAGGTATAACCATAAAGTTAATATACCTAATACCTATTAGGTATATTAACTTTATGGTATACTATACCTAATATTTACTGAATGGGTATAACACAATTTCGTTTGACAGTAGCATGGACACCAGTTTGCGTTTGTATTTATGTGTATGTGTAATATTATTATTATGTATGTTTGTAAAAGCCATCCTCATAAAAAAATATAAAACGATTGTCTTATAGCATCAATGAACAGAATCGATGTTTTTGATTAATAATAAACATCGTTAGTAAAATACATTAACTCTACATGTAAACAATAGCACTTTCTAAATCAGTTTCTACAAAGAATTATTTTCTATTTCTAATACTCATTTCAATCTCCTCATTCGCAATTAATCAGATTCACTTAACTTCACTCATTTGAACCCAAGCTAAATCGTCTCCATTTCCCACGCATAAATCTGGAAACCTAACATTATCTTAAGAAATCCAATTCCCGGATAATAAGGGAGGTTATATTGACGTCCTTAAGAACCTCTTTATTCTTTTTTTCCAAACACAATGAATTTTTAACCCTCACCTCGAATAACCCTTAAGGAGCTCTCGGTTCGAAAGAACTGGAAAGTGCTGACATTGTACCACTTCAAACTGTATTAACCGCATTTTCAAGAGTGTCCCTTTGTTTTTATGAATTGGATGTAGGTACGTTGCGTCAGGAAAAATTTGGATACCACTTTAACTCTTTGCTAACAAAGTAAATGTTTTTTTAGCTGTTAGGCGTTTTTGTTTTTTTCTGGAGCTATCCAACGGGTTAACGTTTGAGTCATAAAAAAAGTGTAATAATGGTGTCAATTTTGTTGGTTGGCACGAGGTAACTAAATTGACAGCACTAAACTTAGTTTTGAGGAGCTCGGTGGCGCAGTGGTTTAGCGCCTGACCCAGCGATTGCGGAAGTTAAGCAACGTTCGCAAGGGTCGGTCATGGGATGGCATTTGCATAACACCTACCAATCCGCATTGGGCCCGCGTGGTGGGTTATTGCCCATCCTCCTTACCACCCATAAGGAAGGCCTGTGCCCCAGCAGTGGGGACATCAAAAATGGCTGATGGACATGGACAACTTAGTTTTAGCATTCTGTTCTTGTCTTTTCGATACAGAAAGAAAATTATGGAAAACTAAATTAGTCATGTCAATTTATTTAAGTCGTTGCCAACCGACTCGACACCAATCTTATGGCTCAAATGGATTTTTATTTGTTTAATTTTATTATTATTTAATATATTTAAATTAATATCATTTCAGTGCTCCATATAGTTCATCCTAGCAGATGTAGCAAAAACAACCAGTTCTTCATGCCAGTCAACTAAATGGGATAAATGAATTGGAAAATAAAAAACTATGACTTCCCATATTATAGTATCATAATTATTATTTAACTTCAGTATAATAAATTGACTAAGTCGGTAAGTTTAAAATAATTGTTGCTCTAAATTAAACCAATGAAGAATTGTAGAACGAACATACATTTTTGAATCGATCTTCTTTATCCTCTTCAACTTGTGCTACATTTTTTTTTAAATATAATCACACTTCCTATCCTACTCATATTTTAAATGTGAATGTTTGTGTTTGGATGTTTGTCACTCAATCACGCAAAAACGACGAACGGAAATAAAACTGAAGTCATCGGAATTGTGTACTGATATTTCAAACTTTTATTCTCAGTAGAATGTTCCCGTGAGATGATTGAAAGATATACAACATATACAACAAAAAAACCCCTAAATCCGAATAATTATATGAATATAATAGTTGAGCTCGGTGGCGCAGTGGTTTAGCGCCTGGCCCAGCGATTGCGGAAGTTAAGCAACGTTCGCAAGGGTCGGTCATGGGTGACCAAAAATGTATTATCTCGAGCTCCTCCGTGCTTCGGAAGGCAAGTCAAGCCGTTGGTCCCGGCTGCATTTGCAGTCGTTAACACCCATCAATCCGCATTGGGCTCGCGTGGTGGGTTATGGCCCATCCTCCTTACCACCCATAAGGAAGGCCTGTGCCCCAGCAGTGGGGACATAAAAAATGGCTGATGGACAATAGTTAGGGACCATCAAACTGAACAACTTTTACTATGGGACCAAATCTGATATCGCGCAATGCACGCATGCTTTTGTGTCTCGGTAGCTCAATTGGTAGAGCATTCTACCGCACTTCCAAAGGTCGCGGGTTCGATTCCCACCTCAGAATATGATCTGGTGACGAGTCGATTTTTTTCTAGTTTAATATTTAGTACCTACCTATATGAACTTTACTTTTGTATTTATAAAAGTAGTAAGGATTAAATTACACCCACAGCACTAGATACGACCTCCGCAGTTATTTATTTATTTATTCATTAATCTTCTGGTGCCCCTACTTAGCTTCTGTCAGCCTTCTATGATGTTATTGATATAGAATATTCTAGGTATGATTTCTAATACCTTCCCAAGGATTCCATAAACCGACTCATAGCGGACAGATGACGAGGGCTTCATAGAATATTGAATTAGTTGTGCTACTCAGAAACCCTTTGATGTGTATGTTAAAAATAGATTTTTGCCGAAACTTGATAAACGACAGAAAATATTTTATATTTTATTTTAAGTCTTTTAAATTTGAGATTTTTGCATTCACAATGCTATTTTTACACAATACTAAATAATATACTAGAAAAAATACGACTCGCACCAGATCAATACTCAGACGGGAATCGAACCCGCGACCTTTGGATATCCGGTCCAATGCTCTGACCGCTGAGCTACCGAGTCACTAGTGACATCGCCGAATTTCTTCTAGTATATCCTCTACTCTTACGCTGCAAGCCAGCGTTATTTCACCAATGTGAGGAATTACCTCGACATTCAATTGAAATATCTTTCCAGATATTTGGCAATCGATTAAGATGAAATAGCTATATAATTTTTAAATTTGAGATTTTTGCATTCACAATGCTATTTTTTTAAAATTATATAAAATTATATAGCTATTTCATCTTAATCGATTGCCAAATATCTGGAAAGATATTTCAATTGAATGTCGAGGTAATTCCTCACATTGGTGAAATAACGCTGGCTTGCAGCGTAAGAGTAGAGGATATACTAGAAGAAATTCGGCGATGTCACTAGTGACTCGGTAGCTCAGCGGTCAGAGCATTGGACCGGATATCCAAAGGTCGCGGGTTCGATTCCCGTCTGAGTATTGATCTGGTGCGAGTCGTATTTTTTCTAGTATATTATTTAGTATTAAGTCTTTTAGTTAACTAGCTTCCGCCCGCGACTTCGTTCACGTGGACTTTCGAAAACTGCCTGGGGAACCTTTGGCGAAAGCCCATCCCTATAGGTACAGCGTCATGTGGCTGAAATATGTATATATCACTATGTTTGTGTTGAAAGGTGCAACATGATAATTGTAACATTACTTTTTTTTATATATAGCGTCCGTTACAGCCAGGCCCTGTCAGAATAGCAGCGTGCCGTGGCGTTACTCTAACGTCACGGCATTCATACGCTGAGGCGGGGGCCTTTTATTAATCTCTTTGTTTAGTTGTTTTTATTTATGTTATTTTAATGGATTTTTAATTTAGTGTTTAAGTATTTTGTTCATTCTTTGTGCGGTTAATAATCAACTAATTTTTATTCAATTCTATTCTATATAACTGGAAAAAAGTATTGAAATATAGTTACCAATACAGTGCCCTAACAAATGTAACAAAAAACTTAGGTAAAAATAATCCATGGTCTGAACTTGATCGTAATTACCAAATTTTTTACGAGACCCATGATTACAAGTCTACTCCTGCTTGGGATGAAGAAGCTCTGCTTCAATAGTAAAGCATAATACAATGACCATCAGCCATTTTTGATGTCCCCACTGCTGGGGCACAGGCCTTCCTTATGGGTGGTAAGGAGGATGGGCCATAACCCACCACGCGGGCCCAATGCGGATTGGTGGGTGTTAACGACTGCAAATGCAGCCGGGACCAACGGCCTAACGTGCCTTCCGAAGCACGGAGGAGTTCGAGATAATAAATTTTTGGTCACCCATCCCATGACCGACCCTTGCGAACGTTGCTTAGCTTCCGCAATCGCTGGGCCAGGCGCTAAACCACTGCGCCACCGAGCTCCTCGTATAATACAATACGTGTTACAAAATAACCCTTAATGCGGGTTGATAGATTATTTTTCGCGATATCAGAGTTGGTCCCATAGTAAAAGTTGTTCAGTATGATGGTCCCTATCTACCCAGCATTAGTGGTTATTCTCAACTTGTGTATATCTTTAACATTTTACTTTATTGCGGCTAAAAAATTGCTTAAACAGGAGTGTCCTCCAAAAATTTCGTTACTTTCTCTCTCAGATCCTCATACCGATTAGATAAGGAGGTAATTAGTAAACTTTTCTGCAATAACAAGCCTCAACCTTTTTTACCGGGACATAATTTTTTACCAGCAGCAACGTGATTCAAATTTAAAACACTTTTTCACTTTTATCATTTTCCTGTTTGTTGTGGCTTTAACTTTATTAATAAATTTTAATTTATAATAACAAAAAACGTACATTAACGACAAAGACAATAATTATTTACTTTTTTATATTACTGTTATTGCAACTTAGAGCTTTCTAGAGATAGATTTATTTCAATATGAGGATTACGAAAAGTAAACAGACTTACCAAATGTTTTGAAAAAAAAATGATAATACAGTTACCTTACTTAAAACTAATCTTTGAAATCATTTTCATCATCGTTGAACAGTTTATAAAACAATTTAAAAACTATCATTTGTTGTTAGTTTTTCCGGAACACAAAAAGAGAAAAGCGAACCTCCAAGATAAAAGTTACAATGGGGTAATTTACCTAAAATAGAAAATAAAGAGAAAATTGGGGCAAACTGCCATAAGAAGCAAAATTGGCTTTCCTATTTCTTAGGGTTTGGCACGAACCCGTATTCCAGATGCAAAATTTAAATATCCACTGCTTGGAAAATCAAATGGAAGTAAATAATGTCTGCATAATCTGTGGACATGCTCCCAGAAGTATCTTTCACCCAAACATATTATATTGCTTGCAAGATAAATCTTGAAGTGGACTTATGGAGGCGGCAAATATAAACAATTTCTGACACATTTCAATACCTCTACATAAAACGTTCAGCTCATAAATAAATGATGTACTAAGAATATTTTTGAAAAGTATTAAAATTTAAGAAAATCATTACCTTGCCAAAACTTACAATATAAAAGATCAGAAATGAAAATAATATGAAACACTAAAAATATTTCTGAGAAATACATTTAATGTATGAAGAAACATCATAATGTACAGACGACGGCACATCAGATCATACTACAATTGTTAACCTTGAGACCGTCTTTATGCCCTACGTAATAAAAGCTGTTTTCATAATTCAACAGGTTGACTTGATGTGCTCAACAGTAACTGTCGTACGTATAATAATTATTATCATCATCATATGCATCATATCCGCACGATTCTCAGAATCTCAAAAACGGCACCTCAAAATAACGTCCCACTTTCAAACTGGGAGCTTATTTTGTACAAAGTATACTCTTCTTTGTTTCTGACTATTTAAAGTTTAACGTAGAAAGAACAGTAATTTGTACGGTCAGCAACAAAAGTCGCTTAACACTTTAGTACTTTGTCATTTTAACTTTTTTGACAGACGTGTGAAAGTTTGAAACATAATTGAAAAAAAGTTGCCATGACAAAGTACTAAAGCAACTTTCGTTGCTGACCGTACCAAGATATATATTCATGTGGGGATTCGTAATTCAAAATTTCGAATCGCTTTTTGTTTTGTCGTCTTTGTCATGTCTGCGTGCTATTTTAGTTCGTCAAGCGTCTAGCTAGATATTCTTGATCGAAGGCCGCACGACTTCCACTGCCGTTCTGCAGATCGTTATGGAGATCATTGAGGGATCAAGGAGCTCCACAACGATCTGTCCTGCTTTGCCCACATCAAGCAGCTTCCCGCGACCTCTGCCAGATCATCGGTTCAGCACTTTTTTGGGGGTTCCCGGAGCGTCTTGGTGCATAAATATATTGCAAGTTTTACCATCTTCTTTTAATATTTTTATGTTATATATTAATGATTTTTGCATTCAAAATGAAAAATACCACATCCGAACTACTTAATTGTCGTATTGAGCTTAAAACCTTGCTACTGCGGCATCGGTGAATGGAATTGAGAGATCCGCCGAGCTTAAGCACCAAAGTAGATAACATTAAAGAATTGACTTTGAGTTACCTATGTCTGCAATTTTGTTACGACTTCCTTTCTGGGGACCTCATTTGTCTTTACTTTAGCTACTTTTGCTGGACTTTATGTTCTTATTTGAGATACCTTTAATTATGCATTTTATCTCTTTGATTGATAAATCCATTTACACAATAAGGAGCTCGGTGGCGCAGTGGTTGAGCGCCTGGCCCAGCGATTGCGGAAGTTAAGCAACGTTCGCATGGGTCGGTCATGGGATGGGTGACCAAAAATTTATTATCTCGAGCTCCTCCGTGCTTCGGAAGGCACGTTAAGCCGTTGGTCCCGGCTGCATTTGCAGTCGTTAACACCCACCAATCCGCATTGGGCCCGCGTGGTGGGTTATGGCACATCCTCCTTACCACCCATAGGAAGGCCTGTGCCCCAGCAGTGGGGACATCTAAATGGCTGATGGATATTTACACAATATTTTTAGCTTGTTCAATTGGTTATCAGAAAATTATTAAAGCACTGGTTCTTAAAATATTTCTCAACGATATCGTTCTTTTGTTTTGTGGGAGTTCATTTCACTTTTGGATTCTTAAATAATTAAAAAAAAAACTTCAGTCATAAAATTAACGTACATTTTTTACATCCGTCATTACCGTTGACAGTTTAACGACTAATTAAATTAAAATCATTAACTTGTTGAATTAAAATAAAACTCTGCTCTACCTAGCTGATTCATCGAATCATTTATCTTCGTAAATCTTTTCTATTAAATTATAAATTATGATGTCTTGATTGACTGATACATCAAGCCACTTGGAAAATCAAGCTTCCGCAACTTCCGCAATCGCTGGGCCAGGCGCTAAAAGCTGCTTGCTCAGTAAGATATTTGCGCAACTTAGTTTTAAACGCATACCGACTGGTGGCCTGGTGGAATTGACTAAAGCCGCCTGCCAAGTTGCATGCCAAGTCGCTCTGTGTAAATACCCCATTATGATGATAGTTATTAGGATAGTTTAAATATTTTGGCTAAGTATATCCTAGATGAACAGTAACGAATTTTCCTTTATTTTCAATGTTACATTCTTGTTTTCCTAAGTGGCCCAAGATCGTGTACAAATTGCCTCTTGGTGTTTTTCTGCAGCTTACTTCGGCAATGGAGCGGATGACCTAATGGATTTATTTCTTCCCCCCACAGATTTATGGCCGACCGCCGTTATATAACCTCCTGTTATGCTCATAACTATTTTCCTTAGAAATGCATTTGATAACATGGGCAATAAATCTTCTCGTTCGTGAGATAATTGCACCTTTTACCGCAAATTTTTGGTTTTAGTTTTATAGAAAATCGTCAGTTTCGATATGCAACAGGGTGATTTTAAGTGAACAAGCCAACTAATTCAGGATGACTGTGTTTCTCTAATACAATTAATAAATTGTATGCATGGTATCCCGTCTACCGTTTTTTTAAAACAGGTTATGTAGGTCGAAATGGCCGAAATTCACAGACAATATTTCCTTTGCTGTTAGGTAAACACAATGCAAAGTTATCCAAACAGAAGGTGAATGTTGTAACATATTTCGCCGGAAATAATTATCTACGTACCTTTACATGAAACAACTATCAAAATAGGGTAAACGACATTGGGTCAACTTAGTGATGTACAGCAGTATGATGTTCTAATTTGCATTCTTTTTTTGCACAATGGAATAGTGCTTGGCCTTCACCTCACCTGATGTTATGTGACGATAAGGCCGTAGGTGGAAGCGCACTATACCTGTAATCCTCATCACTGAGGAACAGGCTATCTTACCTCTAACTGCCGGAACACAACAATTTTTAAATTGTTGTTATGGCGTCAGACTTAGGTATAAGTAGTGGTAGCTATCCAGCCTGCCTAGCATGACCGATTTATATCGCGTGATATAGAATTTTATCGACACTCAACTGTCAAACTCCTTTGTCTTTTTGACAGTTAAACGTGATAAAACGCTATATCATGCGATATAAATCGGTCATGCTAGGCAGGCAGGACTTGATAGAAGCCCCACCGCCAACCAAACCGAGTACAAATGTACCTCCCTCCTGGGAATCGAACCCGGGAACCCTGCGTCTTACACGGGTGGGCAAACCACTAGACCTCAGAGGCGGTATTTTTTAATGTATTATTGAATATATTAGAGCCTAATGATTTTCTAATTTTATTTTTCATTACTAGGTATTTCAGTTTAAATAAACAAATAATATTATCTTCATAATCATTGAAGTAATTTTTATGTATGTACTACGCATTTCACTCATCATATTACTCTTATCTCACTTGTCTTTCCAATTACTACGATCCTTACACTTATTAATTTGTTTTGGTTTCTTAAGGCGAGGCCAGTTCACGAAATTTACTCTTTCACTATGTCTTTAGAATAAGGTTGAATATTGCATAACTTTAATTGACGCTTCGCCAGAAATTTGACGAATTTTAGTACATTTTTATTGATTTCTGAAATACTGGATCATTTATTAAAAATGTACTCGGTTATTGTGTTAGATCGATAAAAAAGCTATCCTTTTTGCATAAAAAATCATATCACTGTCGTTGAAAATTACGAAATCTGACGATTTGAAATTTATTTTTATAAGTTTTAATGGTGTTATTCAGGATTTTTTTACAGAGTTACCATGCCATTTTTCAATATTCTGTTCGGTTAATTTGCTTCTTTGTTTCTTTTTCAGTCTACAGTAATTTTTGTGAAGTAGAATTTTACATCAGTTCTTCACATTGGATGTTCAAAAATCAGACTTTTCATCAGATCGTAAACTGGCCTCGCCTTAAATTTAATTATTCGATATCAATCAACAAAATTTGGTATGCTCATCACTACGCTAGCTCGTTTTCCAACTTTCAGTAACAAGTTTATTAGGCTTCAAACTGGCTTTGAACTAACCACAACCCCACATGCCATTTGCATACAAACTATAGTTACAGTTACAGCTGACTAACTTTGTCATAAATTTGCTAGGTAAGGGTTATTCTTCAAAAGCGTCAGATCCTTTTGCTACTAGTGTATTTTGATTTAAACACCTGTATATACCAAGCAAAACGTTTGTTTTTTTTTTTGAACAATCAGACATTGTGTCTTCTGAAGACGAACATTTCTTGCTAAATACAGCATTTAAACCAAAATAAAGTGGATCTTCATATGATTCCTTTCCCGTTCCCTTTCACTTTCATCTGACGCAATGAGTAGCGCACGCTGACAGTGCACTTTGGCTTTCCTCATGCGCTTTCAACAGAAGCATGTCTCAGGGCATGCAATATCGCATGCCCTATCTTCTAAAAAAAACGACAAATTTGTATGGCTGTGCTGTACTATTTATAAGTTGAACGTAAGAGCACACGGTTTGGAGGCACTTTGCATACCTCTGACGCAAGCTGGATTGAAAGTCGAAAGGGAAAACGCACAGTCTGGAGGCAATATTGCATGCGCTTGTCGCAAGTAGACTTGAAAGTTGAATTAAAAGTTGAAGCGAGTCAGTGGAGACAGACCAATAGATCTGGCATGGTCTAACTAAACTCTAAAGAATAACCCATATTATATTTTCAGCGCCCGCTTTCTAGCACTAATTACAGAATTCACTTTCACTCGTTAGTATCATTAACTTGTTTTGAAAACTCTACCTATAATTGTAATTGTTAAAGTTTTAGAATGTGATTTCCAAGTTGCGTGGGTACAAGTTATGATCGAAAATAGAAATTTGAATCATGATTAATAATAATAATAACAATAATAACTTTATTTCTCACTATAATTTTAACAGTTATATATTGTAGTTTGGAATGCAAGAGTTTGTTGTACAGTACGAAAAACTTATCTAATCTTAATCTATTGAAAAAATGACTATGGCGGGCTGCCACCCAAACTAGGACGGGTCCTGTGTCTCAGGTAGTCAACCCTCCACCCCACAAATGGTCTAGAAAATATGTTATTTAAAGAACATAAAAATATATTGAACATTAACATATTAAAAAAGGGAACAGTAAGATACTTTGTGTGTTTGTGTATGTGTGTATGTGGATGTGTGTGTGTGTTTGTAAACATGACTATGTGTTTGTGTTTTTGTAGTTGTAAGCATGTTTATTGTATTATTTTAAGATTCATTGATATAGAAACGTAATTATTATTATTATGTAGATAATTTTTATTTTCCATAACTAGCAGGTAATTTTGCAACTAAATCATTGTTGTTATCATTGAACTTTTAGATTTTAGGCATTCACAATGCTATGTTTCAATTATAATAATTATCTTAACATTGTTGTTTTGTTGATCGATATTGAAATTTAGTTTCAATATTAACGTTTAGATTAATGTGTATGTATACGAGTGTTTAGATTGTTTTCAGAAAATTTAATAGTACCTACCAAGGACGATTTTTTAAAAAAAACACACAACCATAATCAATCACCATTTATTTAACTATTTGGATCTCTTGTGGTTTTTATAAAAATAGACTAACGAGTATTATGATTATTTTAGATGCTCTCCTAGTAAGAAAAATATTATTATTTATTTATATTTAAATAAGTTCATAAATATATTTTCATCATTAATTTAATGAGGAATCAAACTTATTTACCTAACCAAACCACAATTAAATTAACCAGACCGATACCGAACAGTAAATTACACTTCGACCGTAACAGTTTAAATTACTTTAAATTAAGCATAAATCTGGCAGGGCAGGATTCACCGCAAATTGGTCTTACGTCAATCCTATGACAACATACAATTGGGTACGATTTACATCAAGTCGAGCGTGACAGAGTAAGTTAAATCAATGTGGCAAAAGAGTTTCTTTTGTTTCCGCACTAGATTCAATAATCGCTAATTACGGTTTTTAATTTTATTTATTTACTAGCGACCCGCCCTCGCTTCGCTTCCTTTATTTTCGCTCCAAAAGTATGTACCCGTCCCGTTCGAGTCCCGTTATCATCGGTATGAGGAACGCGCTTAAATTTATTTTCGCGCGCGTAAACTTTTTGCGATAGCTCCTAAGATATTTATTAAAACCATATAGTGTAAAGTGCTAAAATTATGTGCATGAAACGCTTATGGTAACGAATGCATTTTGTTTCATAAGGATTAATACTGTTTCCGCCTAAATACCTTTTCAATTACCACATTATTAGTGACCATTTAAAAAAAGTTTAAATGGTTAATAATTTAAGCTATCCTTAAAAGATATACCTATAACAGAGAAACAATTCCTTCATAAATTATTTTGTTATAGCTTGAAAGGTTTAGGCAGCGTTTTCGATGCAAGCTCCAAGACGGCTTAATTTTTGCCGACTTCTTCAACAATTATCGTCATATTTCTATCAATTTATATAAAATCTCGACTTATTATACACCTATAACCTTCTTCAGAAATTACTCTATTAATTGGTGAAAACCGCATGAAAATCCGATTAGTAGTTTCCGAGTTTATCGCGAACAGACAGACAGACGCGGTAAGGGACTTTGTTTTATAATGTTTATGTAGTGATATTGGTACAAATTTTAACAAATTCAACAGAACCTATTTTTATAACGGAGTATTCCTCAGTTAAATAAACTGACCATTGCTTTTGTTGTGCCTTTTGAACCGAATGAAAGTCTCGTAGAGACAACATTAATATGATTGTTTTCATGAAGTAGTTGAGGTTCTATTGTTTTAAAACAGAATTCAAATAGCGCATAAAACGATACGAAATAACATCAATTTGAACCACAGCAAAGCCGATTGCATTGTCAACATTTAATCGTTTTCCTTCACTAACTAAATAGTTTATTAAACTACCTATATAAACACGTGTGAAGCTCTTATATATACATAGTTCCTGTTTAGTATTAAATACCAAATTGATAGCTAGATGGCGCCTCCAGTGCCCTCGGCCTGTTTTGTCTGACCAAGCACACGATTGTATCGGCTCCTCATTATATAAAACCTATTTGCTTAAAAAGTGATATTTAAAACGTGTAATGTGTTTCAATTCAATAAAAAGTCTGTGAGTGTCAGTGCGTTGTATAATTTCCAGCTATCTCCTGCATATTTAACAGTTCCTATTATCTATACAAACCTACAAAATTGTAAGCATACTCCTGTAGGAGTATTAAATAAAACTGAGTAGCAGTAGGGAATAGTATGTCACTCTTGGCATATCCTCCTCATCCTCATAGCGATATACATGTAACATTAGAGCCACATACTCGTTGCCTACAAAAATAATTAAGTATGTACTTATTGTTGTTTTTATGAGTAAATTAGGGAACGATTGGCTGATCTATCATACACTTCACGACAAATTATCTACACTCATCTCGAGGATAGCGTTATGTTGGATGGGTTAACTTGGCAGCCGAGTTGCCGGTCGATTTAAGTCGATTTGCAATTTTTATCGACAATCGCTTAAAAATCTATTTGAAAACCTAATTTCGATGTGGCGATTCGATTTTAAAAGCGATTGGCGGTAGTTGTCATACCACATTACGCTCTCGCTCACGCAAGTGTGTGTGAGCGAGACGCGCTATCACGAGACGAGTGTTGACAAAAAAAATTCGTGGTGCATAATAGACCAGGCACACCCAGCTTGTCAGAAGATGCAAGGCATAGATAGAGACATAGATTGTCATACAAGCTAAGCGAATAAGCAATATCAGTTATACACTGTTAATTTTTAAGTACCTATATATCTAAAAATGAAATGAGTTTTAAACTTTTTTAGATTTTATGCATTCACAATGCTGTTTTTATATTAAGATTATTAAAAAATATTAGAAAAAATCGACTTACCCGTCCCGTCAGTCCCGTCTGAGCTGCTACGGGTGAGTCGATTTTTTCTAATATTACCAATTATATTAATAATCTTAATGAAATGAGTGTTTCCCATCCCTAATTCTAATCGGTATCGTTTAGTTAGGTTAGTTTCAATATTTGATAATAATTGGTCAAGATATTGAGGTTTGTTTATGACCCAAAATTTTACTGATTTCTGGATTTAGAGCTTATTCATAGAATTACACGCGCATAATCAAATTATACTATATTGTTACCCTACGTAAATAAAGAAAATAATGAATCTACGCACTCGTCTTGCTATTTTTGTGAGTTTGCCGATTTATCAATTTTTCAAACAATACATTTTTAACCTTTTAACTGAACGTTCATAAACAGAAACGTGGTCATATATCCCCATTTCATTTTTAGATACATAAAAAGAATCGCGATAATCGGACGCAATTCGTCATTCAATTTACTTAATATTGAATCTCATTCGTGATTTAATAGTGTAACGGAGTGGAACGAACATTGTTTTTTATGTAATAGTGTAACCTCCCCTTACCTACCCCTACTTCTACCATACTAAAATGCTGAACGATGTATGTCAATTAACTACCTATTTCTTTATATTATGTAAGTTACCTACCCAATGTTTTTTTTTATGTATCAAATCTTTCCTTTGCTCCGATTAAATATTCTAACCTATCGTTTTCTTAGTTATTCCTTGTTAACCTATCTTACCTATAGATATAACCTACATTACTGACGTGCTTTTATGTGGTCTGAAAGGGCTCGTGATTTCTAGGGCGGTCCCTGATTGTGAATAATAGTAACCTAGATTCTTTTCAGAAGTGCAATCATTGTTTTGTTTCCCGACTATAACGCTATCATTCTTTCCTTATTCATTCTTAACTAATTCTGTTACTATGACTGTTACTAAATGATAATATCACAAATTAGCCGTTACCCTAGTAAATTGTTAATAGAATTTGATATTAAATTTTACATAGATATAATCTTTATTGCACTTATAATTATTATTACCTAAATTATAACAAGACCTGTGAGTAATGAAGAGTTATCTCTAAAGAAATCTCTTTCAGCCAACCTAAGTACTTCTTTAAGGTGAAACTACCTAATCTTTACCCATACTAGAATGTTGTTATTGCTTTATGGAGATTCTTATTCTAATAACTGACTTAGTTTACTGCATACTTTTAAATGGTATACAAATTACTCTTATGTCTACCCGCTGTACTTATATGACATTCAATATGGTACCTACTTCTTTAGGATAAGTTGCTCAGTATGTTTATAAAAGTCTAGTATGATGGAATGCTAATAGATATTACAGTAATAAGAAATGAATGAAATAACCAAAAGTTATGATCACCAAAAGTCAGATATAGAAAATTGTTCACCGCTACTAATTATGATTTTATTTTCTTACTTTTTTATTTTATTTAATTTAGGATATCCTATGTGGTTTAGTGGCTTAGGAATAGAGTAAAAGAAGGTAAAATGGTAATAAATATAGAAGTTAACGTTGTATTAATTCAGAATATAGAAAATCTATCATCGTTACTTAATAATTGTTCTAGTGTTTTTTGTCAAATATAAAATATACTATTGTGCTATAGTCAAGTACTAAGTAAACAATGGTTTCTTTGCCAGCTAGATACAGAGCACCTCCCCGCTCTGTATGATGGTTCTCGTCTAACCGGACTGGGCAAACCTCTCCTGGAAATCCACCATTTTCTTTCATAACAACTTTAATTAATAAATTAGTTGAATTATTTAGTCTTAGTATGTCTGTCTTAATAAAAGAGGACAAGCAAAGTGCTTCAAGCGATCTATCAGCTTATCACAATGAAGAATTATCTTTCTATTGTGATGGCGGCTTTGCACAATTTTAATTTAATTTAAAAATATATTTATTGTTAGCGAAACTGTTTAACATTATAACATTATTATGGACACAACATTACTATCCATTCAAAGGGCCTGATAGATCCAATTTCTGAAGGAAAGACAATTTAATTCAAAGGGAATGTATTATTTGGTCGAAGACTTTCCGCATCTCAACATCAGAAACTATCATAACTACTATGAACTGTGGTAATTTCAGTTTAGTCTACTAATGATATCTAACCTGTACATTAATTGTGTTTGTCAATAAGTACTTAAATTCAATTGTGGAATATAATTCTATTGAAACAACTTCCAATTGAATTGGTAAATGAAACCTAGCTGAAATATTGATGAGAAAGTACTTTAGTTTAACCATTTGAGAATTTGGATATATTCACTAAACAGTTTGATACTTTTATAGTACATAATTGAAGTATTGTTTCTATATTATACAAAACTATTCTATTAATAGAAAAAGTCCACTCAAACATTTTGATCTAGCGTCCTAATAGCCGTGAATCAACCTTAGCATATATAGAAACGCAGGCTTATTTCATACACCCAGATCTAGATTTCAGTACACCTTCTAGATTACTAGAATAGAATATTTCTTTTAAAATCAGTAGTCTACACACAAAATCATCATAAATCCAATCCAATTCAAAGATAAAGGAACTTTCTTTTATAAGTAGTAATAAATCAACTTTCACTATCCACTCACTGAAGTAATTAATTAATATGTACTCACCGAAACTGGTAAAACCAACACAATTAATGCTACATTGTGAATATTCACTACACCGAGCTATAGTTTAAATGGATTTTTGTTAAGGCACCTACCTACGGATACTTGTTAAGGCATCTACCCACGGATACTTGTTAAGGCATCTACCTATGGATTCCTGTTAAAGCGCCTACCTACGGATACTTGTTAAGGCTTCTACCTACGGATACTTGTTAAGGCATCTACCTATGGATTCCTGTTAAGGCGCTTACTTTAAGACATGGAATCTTACCTAGTGAATTTACCTGCCTAACAACTACTAAATTTTTGAATTCCTATGCGACTCCCATGATGTTTCCCGACATCTTTGACGCCCACACAGATCTCACTTCAAAGAATACCCCACCTTCTTGAAATGCTAACCTTTTACTTTTGCTCAATTCACCTAATAATAATATTCCTACCTTATTAATGAATTTACCTGCCTATTTGCGTCTAAAATTAGAATTTCCTATGCAATTCTTGGATTGCTTACCCTCAATCCTGTCGCCCAATTCTCTACAGTTTGAGCAAGCATAACTCCCTAAATTCCTATCGCTTGGACGTGTCCACAGTTGATGGGGAAGGAACAACCGGGCCCCTACAGAGGAATAAATATAACAAACACTAAGGATATGAGCGGGCCAGCGAAATCAGATTTACAACTTCCTTCTTGGAGCGGGAATCTGGCCAACTATACCACGTTTGCTACATTTATGTGACTATCTAGGTATCTTAAAAACAGAAACCCATCTAACCAGCCACATGGTTAGACTTTTCTACCTAAACCCCCCGCGAGGATCTGACAAATCGCCCCAAAAAGACACAAAACTAAATGAATACTCATCTAAAATCAACATTGTATAATAATACTAGCAAATCTAGTTAGCTTTCATCCCACAAAATAATGCAGCCCTGACCTCAACAGACTCAAGAACCAATACAGTTGTATTACCTCTTGACCCCACCGAGAGAACCACTTCACTCTATAGGATTTCACTAACAAATCTGCATATTTTAATTATGAACTTCAATTCCTAGTAGTCCTACTATACTAATTCAAGAATTTACAGGGAAAGCTACGTTACTTTATGATTATCGCAAACAAAATCTACATACTTTAATTATGAACTTAATTATACCAGATAAGCTCAAATTAAAGCATTTATGCAAAAGATTCGCGGGACAAATGCGGCCCTATTCGTCAGAAAACCTCAACCACTTTCTTGCTGACTTCTTGAAATTTGCTTGATTTAAAAATAAACTTTTTCAGTAACGCGATCTTACAGAGGGATGTGGAGTTTCTTCAAAAATTACGTCTTGACGCTTCGCTCGACACCGGAAAAATGATTCCCGCTTCCCTGATCCTTCCCCTTATAAAGACTAAATTAGCGTCATCACGCGAACCAAAACGGTGCCAAGTAATTTGCGCCTTTTTCATCAAAATAGCTAAAATTTCCCGCGTTAAATTGACATTGTGCACTTAAGCCCACTCCTATTGGCGTGCTCGTTTCGACTCCTCCCCTCTTTCAGTGTTCCCCGCTTATGAAAATATATCACTACCCTATTAATGGAGATATTAAAAATTACTTACATTACATTTTGATAATTATCTTATTTAAATCAACAAAGATTATAAGTTTCATTTTATGTGAAGTCGTTAACAGTTTCAATAATTCGTCATAACCTCGCAACGCAACACTTTGAGAAAATCATTTTTGAATAATAAAATTTCACAATAATATTACTAAAAGTTACGTAATCAGTTTTGTCTTGTCAATCTTTAATAATACGATTAATATAATTTCCTTACATAAACTAATACCCTCAAACCAACTTCATTTAGATTTTAACTAATTAATCGTTTCACTTTGCTTTACCTAATCCCGTATAATTTAAATTGCCAAAATACCTATTGCTGAGTACTAATTAATGCAAATATTCCGCTTTTCCACCTGCTTAAAATACAGTAAACTTATTATCTCTAACTAAACACACATACAAAAATGGGTACTTTGCAATTTTAGTTAGCAACACTCTTTATTATTTTACCCCCGCGACAATCTGTCGCCATCGATCTGACGCGCCAGTTCTGCCATATTGAAAATATAAATTGTGCAGACCCCTAATCGTGATTGTGGAATTGTGCAATCCGTACCATGGCTGCCAACTTACTAAACCTAATTAATCGCCAAATTTCATTCCTCTTTAAAGTATTTTTTAGAAATAAACAATTATGACGATAACTGATGAGTGCTAATAAAACTAATAATATTATCAATAATAATTATGAATGAATTATAACTTAATCCATGTTTTGAACGTCACGAGGATTAATATTTAAACCTTGGCGCCAAGAAAGATTTAAGAAACTTCCGCCTATTTTTATGACCTTAAATTACTCTTTAGACAGATTATTATAACAATTAATTACTTAATTATGTTCTATTTTACTAATTATTATTCAGTAAAATAAACAAACACAATTCAGCATTATTTAGTCACATTTATCTCTTGGTAAACAAACTTGAACGAGAATAAAATAGTTTCACATTTATGCAAACCAATATGTTTATTTAAGTTTTTCCCAACAATTTATGCTTTTAAACATTATTAATTTATCACATGAACTTATCTGTGGAAATGAAATTAATTCGTTTTGTTTTCCAAAATTGGCAGTAAGGTTAAAACCCTTTGCCTTTCTTACAGAAAATTCACAATTGCTAAATAGTTCCGATTTTTATCACTAGCTGTCAGATTTACGTCATCCTATCTGTCATAATCTTCTGTAATTATCTGTTATTAATTTATAACCTTCTAAGCTAATATTATGTTATTCTTTCTCATCATCAAATTATGACAAACAAATTGTGAAGTACAACAATTTATGAGTCCAAGTAATGTTCAACACAAGCTCCTTTGAAAAATAATGAACATTTTATTAATTGTTGATTGACATCTGAAGTGCTTACGATTTACTACAAAACCTGTGTTTTTTATGAATAACTGCATAATCAAATGCCGATAAGTTCCTGAGAACAAGGTCAGTGACAACCTTCCTTTAATATATTTCTTTTCTTTACAATTTAAGTAATATTTGAGATAAAAAATAACATGTTCAGTTTTGAACTGTTACAATAGGCCTCTGTTGTTTTAATCAATATTATTTATACTATTTTCCTCCAATCTAACGTCCTAAATCTAAAGTTATTATGAGGAGAAACAGACAGGTATTTGTAGAAACAAAATATTGAACAAGAAATTATTTACCTTTGATACATAAAAATATCCTTACTAACTTTAGTTTAATAAATCAAACGTGAAAAAAATATTTTAGTAAACAATTCCTTTGATCAATCTTCAAGTGATTACTTAGAGACAGTTACCGTCCATTAAATTTAAGTAGCTACTTAATTATGTATGCCGACATCTTGATTTGAACGTTTGATAAATCTTTTTGTTTTTATCACAAGGAACATGTATACGTATAACACGTATACGTATAATACGTACAACATATAAGTTAAGAGGCTATTATTTAAATGTCACGAAATGTACCTAAGTCGCTCCAATAATGTACATATTATATGTCAATGTCACCAAGTTATTAATTTATTTATTGATCTATCATCTAATAGCATTGTTATAAACCATCGTGGTTTCTTAATGTTATTATTAAGTTAAAAACATTGTCATTTTAATTTTTGAAATGGTAATTAACCCGGCGAGCATGTGGTGAAAAAAGTTACACCTAGCATGTGGTGGGGTTTGCCAAACCCCAACATATAATTACCTATAAATGCCAATTTATTAAACCAAGACTTAAGAATTTATTCGTATTTTGAAATATGGTTTATATTTAGTGTATAAAATAAAAAACAGTGTATATTTATATACTTTTATTGTATTATTTATCAGAAATACTAAAATATAACATTTACAAAAAAACAAAAAAAGGAACTTCTGAAAAAGGAACTAAAATCAACTAATTCTTTAATAAAAATATTAAATCAACTTTAAAAACTTAAAGAATATAAGATTCTCAATAACATTTTTTTTAAAGAATTAGTTGATTTTAGTTTTAGTATTTTTGATAAATAATACAATAAAAGTGTATAAATATACACTGTTTTTTATTTTATACACTAAATATAAACTATATTTCAAAATACAAATAAATACTTAAGTATTGGTTTAATAAATTGGCATTTATAGGTAGATATATAAAACTAACACGGAGCATGTGGCGGGGTATGACGCACCCCACGAACGTTTACACGCGTGTAGCTCCTGCGCCGGTTTACGCGACACTGCGGTCACGCCACTCTCCCCCCGCGGAGTACATTGGCTCCAGCTACTCGAAGCAACAAACCAATTGAGGGGCAAATTTGAAAAATACACGACTTCGCGCAAAGCATGGGCATGTCACACCCCACCACAAGCTCGCCGGGTTAAATAAAAAAAACTTAAAAAAATAATGTATGCTAAATGAATTTGGTTTTTATAAATATTTTATGAACAAAAATACTGAATAATAGTAGTTTATGATACTGCCACATAATGAGGGGTATTAAAACATGAGTGTGTGTTTAAAAACCGAGCCGTAGGCGAGGTTTTTAATAGTATCACACGAGTGTTTTAATACCTAGTTATTTGCAGTTTCATACACTACTTTATCTACACTCATACATTTAGGATTGAACCTACTAAATAAAAGATCAACGTTAGAAAAGAGAGTGAGACAATGTTTGTATTAGCTAGGTATTACCTTGTAATAAGTCATTTCCTTAGCGGCATCTAAAATATCGAGCAGAGTCTAATTTTCTTCACATTTTAAATCAAGAATTAAAAAAACCTACGAAATTCATTACAACAAAATGTTAAAATTAAAATCAAAACATTTTTGTAAAGCTCTAAAAATGGCGCGCATTCCATTAGAAAAAAAATAATGAGATGAGTGCACTGGGTTGCGTTCAGAACCTACGCTCCGAGTGCAACCGAATGCTCTAACGGCGTTCCAAACATTAGAGCGTGACTTCCGGTTGTAACAGCTTTCCCGTTTCAAACGTCAGAGCGTTGCAACTTTTTAACCATCAAAATCGGTGGTTGAAAAACGCTGACGTTTGTCTATAGTAAAATTGTCAATGCCATTTGACATTATTTTGTATTTTGATGTTTTTTGTCTCTTTTTTTTAAATATTTATGGTAGCTCCTCAGAAACAGATTTTATTTCATTTAGAATAAAGGAAAGTTTAAATTATTCGCATTCCAAATGGAAAACGAAGAATTTGTACTATTAATGTCATTTAAAGTTCTTGGTCGTTCCCAACCTTAAAGCCAAAAACCAAACAACCGCACTCTAAGCCTCTAAACGCAACCCTGCAAACTAATCGCACTAATGTCATCGATCACCATAGAGTGCATTGCCCTGTATCGTAATGAAAAAAAAGTAACTTTATGATTCAGTTGACTGCATCGTAATGAGTTTTTTTTTTAATTTTTCGTGTCCACGAAAATAAAGTATGTATTTATATTACCTTTTTTGAATTCATATTTGGAACATTACGATGTGAGTGTAGATAAAGTTTATTATGTTATTAGAAATTATATTTGAAGAGTGACAATAGCTAAACGAAGTAAGATCTTTGCATTTTTTTATTTTACTAACATTTATTTTTTCCATCTAAACAATCTAAAAGTAAAATTGGTTTTATAATAGCATTTAAAAAAAACCTTGGGCTAGTTTAACATGCATAATTTTTAAGCAATATTGACCACTGCGTGATGTGAGAATTTTAGAAGGAGGCTGTTACACAAGGAGAGTATTGCATCGCACGCGAGTGGCATTTTTGCTAGGCAAATCGCCACTCGCGTGCGAATCTCTGCTTGTGTAACAGCCTCCTAACACTGACACAATAGTGTTCACCATATCTGTTCACCATATCTGTGGACCTAGATCAAGCCCACAAAAAGCCACCATAAAAAAAGCAAGAAATAATATTCGTAATAATAAAAATTCGTAATAATAAAAAAAGGAATCTGTACTCCAGCCCCACCCGACTTCAATAGACGTATTTTTATTATTACGAATATTATTTCTTGCTTTTTGAAAAGAACTCTTGATATTGAACCTTATTAGTGAGTCAATAGTGTCACGGAGTATGACGGACATCGATTGCTATTCGCGATTGTTTTTATGCTGCTGAATATAGTTTGACTTGGCCTGAGATTGTCTACGAAAGTGCACGGAAAACTGCATTTTGTTCCGATGGTTTTTCTGTATTACACTTTATAATGTTGTGGTATAGCTTCAGTTCCTTATACCGCATTCGTACGATTGTTTGATCGGCAAACAGTAAACGCTTGTGTGACCCCTGTCCTATGCAATTTTATTTTGGTAACTCTCGAGGATGTGATTTTAGAAACAGTGGAAAGGTAATAACAGTGGTATTTATGTAGTGTTTTTAATTTAGTTAACCTTAATAGTGTAAGCAGAATGTGGTGTTGATATTTTTAATTTCTTTCAAAGTGAAAAAAGAATACCTACGACTAAAACTTTAAAATGAATTATTACTCAAATTAGAATCTAAATGTCAATTATAAATTTGATCTGATTTGATTTTGATTTAATTGAAAATATTTTAAGTAAGTATATTTTTATTTTTTTGATTAGTATGATGAGACGTCATCATAATTAATGCCAACCGCACGATTCCCACTGCATGGTTTCCCCAAGGATCTCCACGTATACAGACGAAATAAAATTATTATTCTGAGCTTAAAAAAAACATTTAACCATATTTATGTATCCCATTCAGAAGGACTATCTTCAATCTTACTGTGTCAGGACCAAAAAATATCCAATCGGGAGGAAAATTAAGTCATTAGAACGACGGAGGAAAAAAGAATAGCTTAGTCACGGCGTCTGTGTGCTATAATTTAGTAACTTTATATTGTTACGTAATCTGATGTTGTTTATAGCCACTTCTTTTAATTGATATCTTCTCTTAATTGTTATTTATGCAACTGTACTATAATGAGGAGTATTAAACCAAGTGTGATAATTGTATCAGATGAGTGTTTTAATACCAAATTATGTACAGTTGCATATCGCGTCTGTGTGCCATAATTTAGTAACTATTGTTACGTAATCTGATGTTGTTTAGAGCCACTTCTTTTAATTGATATCTTATCTTAATTGTTATTTATACAACTGAACTATAATGAGGGGTATTAAGCCGAGTGTGATAATAGTATCACATGAGTGTTTTAATACCAAATTATGTACAGTTGCATATAAGACTTTATCTACACACAAATGTATCCTCTCGGTGGCTTATTAGCAACATTGAAGCAACCAGTGTCATGTAGCCGTAATGTCCGAGCGAGGTCTTGTCGCGCTCCTCCTCCTCCTCGTCATAAAATCATCCGAACGAGTGTTATAATGTTGTACTGCATTTCATAAGTAACTCGTCGGGCGTGGGCGCGGGGACGAGCGTGACATGCTCTCGCTCGGTCGGATATTGTGATTACTATGACACTGGTTGTTATATAATGTTGGCAGTAAGCTTCAGAAACTTTTATAGAGGATTTAAAGCATGGGTGTAGATAAATTATATTTAGTAAGCATAGTCAGCTTCAAAATACATTTAAAGAAGCATCTCTCTCATGAAATGTGCCTTAGCACGAAAAATTATCGAGTGAATTGAATGCGTATCGTAAACAAATGTCAACATTTTGTATTGAGCTCTATTTACGGTGGTAGGTAGGCGGCACTTTAAAATTTTAAATACAAAAATACTTATTTGTCATGTTTTATGCTTGGTAAGATTCGATTCGCACTAAAGCCGGCCACAGACGGAATCCTGAGGGCCTAGCCAAAGTAACATTTGCAAATCTTCGTTATCGCTTCGCTTTCGAAACATGTATGGGATTGACATCAGGGTTTCGTTAACTATCGAAATTTAAAACGTCAAATCCATACATGTTTCGAAGCGAAACGATAAGGAAAATTTGCAAATGTTACTTTGGCTAGGGGGGCTGATTTGGAATTCCGAAAGGGAATATCGATAATATATGAAAATTCCGTACGGAAAAATCCCGCATGTGTGTGGTAGGTCCATAGATTTGTATGGATAAGCTGCTTTCGGAATGATTCCGTTTCGAAATTTCGAATCGAAAATTAGTCTGTATGTTGCTTTGCTACGGTCAATAGCACATCATTGTCAAAAAAAATGACGTTTTGCACCATTTTATTTTAAAGAAAGATTTATGGCTTCCACATGGTATTGAAATTTGTATACATGTCTTTATAGCTTCAAAGATAACTTTGAAAACATTACAGAAAGCATCCTTTGTATAACAAAGGGTAGTCCTTGGTCGCTGAAGAGTACTCAATAATTACGTTCGAGAGTGCGTGTAATGTAAAATCGAGGGCTCGGGACATTTCCCGGGGAGGTTTCGAGCTCTTTGCGTTTCTGCTTCCTGGCTATGAGAGGAAGCTGTTCTGTTCCTATTGTTAAGGCTATTGTGTTTTTAAGCGAAACAATGTGGTTACTACTAAGTTTTGCTTTGGATATGCAAAGTAATTCCATATTCACTTCTCAAGCTTACGCGCTCACTAGACATGAAATAAAACACTTTTAACGGATACTAGCGCGGTTTTATTGAAAGTACTTTGGTAATTAGTTGGTATTTGGTTTAATTCCATACTATTAAAGGTGTATATTCCATACTATAAGGGTGGATAACGTTCCATTTTTAAATTTTCAATACAAATCAAAACAACTCTGCGCGAGCCGTAATAAGGGCGAACTTTGAAAATTCCTATTAAATTATTAAATAAATAAATGGATATACAAAACACGCAACACATTAGACAAATACCTCATTATTCCTAAAAAACATTAGAATATTTAAATGCCAGTAAAAAAACATGCCAAAGTGTACTGATTTGAGCAATTTTTAATATTTTTATTTTCTCTGTGATTAAAAACTTTTATTTTTATTTTCTCTCTATAGTGCACTCCTTGACAATTTGTATTGTCAAATAAGTGAAAAAATAAATACTTAATATGAGTCATATTCTTATTTGTTACAGCTGAAATTATTGTGAAAAATACCTCTGACAAGCAAATTTGTAATTCCACTAGAACAGATTGTCAACGTTTTAAAATACCTGATAATTTATTATGTTTTTCTCTATGATCGCCACTAATTTAAGAATGTTGCTTCCTAAAACTAAAGTTTACTTTAAACTTTTTAACTTTTTTAGGGTTCCGTACGCAAAGGGCAAAAACGGGACCCTATTACTAAGACTCCGCTGTCTATCTGTCTGTCACCAGGCTGTATCTCATGAATCATGATAGCTAGACACTTAAAATTTTCACAGATGATGTATTTCTGTTGCCGCTATAATAAAAAATACTAAAAACAGAATAAAATAAATATTTAAGGGGGGCTCTCATACAACAAACAGGTTTTTTTTTTTTGCTGTTTCTGGTACGGAACCCTTCGTGCGCGAGTCTGACTCGCACTTGGCCGGATTTTTAGTAATGCTTTTTATTCTTTAGATAACTTCTTCGGAAAAACGCTAATTTCTTTAAAATGCGAATATACAGTCTTATGAGGTAAATTATGTATCTACATAAATATGTAGTGCTACGTAGTGCTAAACCACGCACAGTGAAATGATATTGATTTGATTTTTAAAAACCTATCTAGGGCATCAGTCTTCACATAATAGCTTATTTATTTTTGTTACTTTTAGTAAGTTAAGTGCTTTGTGTAACCAACAATTGTGTGATGGAAAATAAATATATTTTATTATTATTATTATATTATCTTTTTATGCATTTTTCTAAATTTAACTTATGTACTTACAAAATACTTCATACATAGTTGTTTTATATAATAAAAGCTATTGCGGTTCTCAAAGTGATTTTAAGAATGTTATATATATGTTTCATAATATTTGTAAACATAAAATGGAATTCACATGTCAAATTATGAATATAATAATAGTATCGTGTCATTATAATGTGTCAACATAATTAAACCGCTGCTTTTGATGGATCGTACTCACACACGCTATCTTGCATGTTTAACTATTATACTTACATGCATGTTCAATCGGTACCTAGCTAAGCTAGGTATAGAGATAATCTGATAAAATCGTATTGTTTTGTAAACAACTTATTTATTATAAGTTTGACGGCTGATTTTGTACGTATAGGTAGGGTTATATCACGATATGACAAGAGGTGACAACTTGACAAGTAAAAATCACTAAGTACAAAAAATAGAAAAATGATAATTTTTAACTAAGAGCATTAAAATATCAACAACTTTACCGGGAATTATCATTGGGAATAAGTCATCATATCCATTGGTGCATTACTTTACGGAATTCCAAGATGCAAAAATCGCTAAATCCAAAACTATTTGTTGAACTTAGCAGGCAAAAGTTGACTTAACCTTACATTGTATACTTAGTGAGTTTTCCTGCCACTCGACAGGTAAAAATTAACTTTGGTTACTCCCTCACTAAACTTTTTAACGAATTTCCTAATTAAAACGATATATTTTGTATAAAATTGGTTTATAGTTACCGAATGTAGATAATTAAGCATCATAATCATATCCAGCGTGAAATTTTAATCATTTGGTTCCCGCAGTGGGGTGGTACCTAGGTTATTACAAGCAACTTTTACTATGAGGCCAACTCTGAAATCGGTAAAAAAAAACAGCTGTTCCATACATTAAAGTTGAGTAACTATACCTAATTACCTACTCAACCTTAATATATGGAACAGCGCTTGTGCTTTTGTATGGAATGCACATTTTTTTTTCGCGATTTCAAATGACTGAGCGTAAGTAATATCTTTACAAAAATGAAATTTTGACATGAACAACACTATTTAAATGTTATTATTTTCGTTACTTTGTGAGTTTTACTTGACACCCAGTATTCTGTGGTATAGAGCACATAATTCCAATGAGCAATCCAGTCCAGTATTCCAGTGCTGGTCATTATTTTAGTGGTATGGTACCTATGTACCGTATCCACCGCTGGACTGTTTTTTTTAATAGTTTCAAATGGCCTAGATAATGACTTTGAATTTAGCTTGAACGCTGAAAATTTATTTATTAGGAAATGAGCTAACTAAATTTGATTAAGCTGATATAGGTAAGTTTTTTGCTCCCATTTTTCTTGTCAGCCAAAAGACGTCATAATAGGAGGTAGGATAAAATAATTGACGAATTAAAAATGCTTATTATGTGAGCTTATTTGAATGAAGAATCTTTCACTTTCACTGGATTGCTTACTGAAATAATGTGAACCAGTCATTGTCATACTTGTCGAATACCTATTTAGTTGGTAAAAACCAGTTGCTCGTCAAACCACCAAACAACATTAATTAAACTTGTACAACGTGTTCATGAATGAATCGAAAATGGGAAAACCGTTTCATCAGATTCAAACTGAATATCTTTTACTATGGGACCAACTCAGGGGGTCTATTACGAAAAGTTTAATGCGATATACGCAGCTGCGTCCGTGCTTCGTTATGATTGTTTCCTATTACAAAGCACTTGCGTATGCGATATTGCAAAGTGATTGCGTAAGTTTGTCAGTTTTTCTTTAGCGTATCCGACATCATTCGTTCAGTCTTTGGGCTACGATAGCCAAATTTATTGTAAATGTGTTTAATAGCCACAACCAACGAACTGCGGACGAATATCGTGACCAAGTGACTGCGTTACGCAATTGCGTACGTATTTTCGTAATAGGCCCTCTGTAACCGCGAAAAAGAAATCGACTGTTTCATACAAAAAATAATAAAAGTAAAGTAATAAGAAAATATGTAAAAGTACGAAGCAACTGATTTTTTTAATAAAGTTTAAAATTGAGACTTTTCGATAACAACGTTAGTATACAAGACTATCAAAATATGAGTAAAAAAAAGTTGATCTCGTTAGCCCTCGGATTTCTGGCTTCGTTAGCGGACAAAAACGCCATTTTTATATTGAAGCTTAATAATTATATTTCACAGATGTTAGGTACCTACTTTTATAATGAACCCTGTTAAATAGGTATATTGAATAGGTGGTTATGGCCCCAGCAATACTTTATCTCATCTCATTTAGTAATTACTTTTTATCTTATATTATCCATAATTTAATTTAGAAAGTAATTGCGAAATGAGATATTACCCATGTAGAGTTTGTTATGTAGAAATACTGGTGCACTGAGACATTTTGTGTGGCTTTTGCTTAGTTCAGGCAGTTCTCTCACAGTCTCTTAAGTTGTAACTCTTAGAATGTACGATTTCATTGTAGATTTTTTGAGAAAAAAAATATTAAATAGCATTAAGCCTCTATACGTATAGAGATGTCATAAAAGGCGACTTATGTCTGAGGGGTTAAAATAACATCTCCGTAGACAAGAAAATAGGCAGCAGCGAGCGTTCCAAACTGTCAAACTTTGCCGTCTCAGGAGATTATGGCAATATTGGTATCTCTTTTTGTGGAAAATTATTTATAAATATACCTAATATGAGAAAACTACTCAACCGCTTCAGCATCGGTGAGCCGGTTGTCATTGATTCTTGCTTTAGCAAATGATGTTTCTGAGCGTTAGAAAGAGATAGAGTCACGGTTGTGTTCAGCTCGTGTGTCCGACGAGGATAGTTTTCGAAGCCAGAATACCAAGACAGATCAGTACCCATTAGCACGAACAGCTATCGAAAAAAAAACGCGAGTAAAATCATTCGATAGTGCAATTTTGTATTGGAAATTTGTACAATGCTATCTACCGCCGAATGGTGAAATTAAAATTTCCATAGATAATTCTCTATCGAGTAATTTTACGCGCGTTTTTTTTCTTGATAGCTTTCATGAACAGCACGCTAAGGGTGCAGTTAAGTATTTCAGACACTATCGCCTGTAGCACACCTCCGCTGCAAAACACCGCTATAGGTTCCGCCATAAGTTCGACAAGCGAAACAAATGGGGACAGCCTGTTCTAATGCATAGATTTTTCACGCGCGATTCCACCCGATCGGCTCCGACCGTTGACACGACGTGCGAAAGCAATGACAAGAAACCGCTACGTAGATGTGAACCTTAATATCATCGTCGATAGAAGATAACTCATAGCGGAACAATGGCGGAGCTATGGCGGAACTACCGCGGTACCGCTGGTACGGTTTCGCTGCGGGGTGTGTTACAGCGGAAAGGTCAAAGTTAGTTTCCAGGCGGAAAGACCAAAGTTAGTTTAAACGGCAAATATGCTTTATTATATTAAATCCCTATACCGATCCCTTCGTCCGTATCTATGGTCAGCCACCTCATTTCTCGATGCAACTTATCTAGTACTTCCTTGTTCTCTAACTTCATATCTCGTAGTAATTTTTCTGTTATCTGTAATAAATAAAAAAATATTATAAGTTCGCGACGAACAGACTCCTCCTTCTCAATTTTAAAGTCGTTTAAAAATACTCCATACTTATTTGAAAATAAAAATATTTTTTACACTTTAAGTAAGATTTTTTAATGATTAATGACAACGAAAGATGTTCATGAGTCATTTTTATTGTCCCCACTGCTGGGGCACAGGCCTTTCTTTTGGGTGGATAAGGATAATATAAATAATAATAATATAATATTAAGGATATGGGCCATAAACCACCACGTGGGCCCAACGCGGATTGGTGGGTGTTAACGACTGCAAATACAACCGGGACCAATGGCTTAACGTGCTTTTCGAAGCATGGAATAGCTCAAGATCATCCATTTTTGGTCATCATCATTTTTGGTGATCATAAATTTCTGGCGAAGCGTCAATTAAAGCTTTGCAATATTCAACCTTATTCTTAATACATAGTGAAAGAGTGCCTAAATTTCGTGAACTGCATCGCCTTAAACCACTGCGCCATCGAGCGCCTCAGTAAAAATAAAAAGTAATATTTGTTGATATTTTTTTGATTACAGTAAGTTGTATAATAATATATTAAAACTAATAAAACAAAAAAAAAACGGGGCGAATTGAGTACCTCCCTCCTTTTGAAGTCGGTAATAAAATACAATGTGTCATACTATATTTGCCTATCTGGAGATTGTGAATACGGGTATTCACAAACGACATTCAAACGAACCTTGACTACGCGACGCAAACGCACTGCGTTGAAATAAAGCTCTGTGATTGGTTCATGGGACGCTTTAGTTCATCCGCGGGATACTGGAGCCCAATCGCGGTAATTCTGAACGATAAAACCAAAAACGTTACGTTGTCATTTAGGTTATATTTACCTAAAAATCTTTGGTTTAGCTTTATATTTTTCACTTAAATTGACCCAGATTGCAATCCTAAACTCCTTAGGCAGAGTATTCAACAATTTTAACAAATTGAAAGCGTGTATTTTTCTGTAAACGAAACTGAAACGGTAACGAATTACTTTTAGGTTTTATCGTTGAAAATTTGCGCGATTAGGCCCCTGGTTACCTCACCAATGTAATGCATGGCAAGACGGAGCACACACGGCTACGCATTACTCTGCGTTACTAAATTTTGATGAAAAAGAGCTCGCATAGGTGTGTGGTACCGCGCGTGTTGTGTTTAAGTACAAAGAACTTGGCACTTTACCACAAAATAAATAATGACTTTACATACAGTTTAAAAATCTGCTCAGCATCACGTTACGATGTGTGATCCGCCTTAGGCCAGATACATGCTTGCAACTTGATCACGTCGTTGATATTACGATAAATGCACGAATTCTGTAAGGATATTTCTCACAATTTGGGTTTGCTATGGTACTTAGGGCATTTGAGTGTCCGAAAGCAAGAAATAGTCACGTAACTACAATTCGGTGGTATACTAGATAGGTAAACACGTTTTGAATGGGTGAATTTCAAATCGTGTCCGATTTTTGGTGCACGTATCACGAATGTAATGTTTTATTTTTGAAAATTAATAATTAAAAAAAACTACTATAATCTAGGAAAGATCAACATTAGGGTCTCAAAAATTCCTTTATTCCATCCAGTCCTACTATTAGTTCGATAGTCGAACTGTTTGGACAATTCTTTTCCAAATTGTTAGACTGGGGGATTAAACATTTAAGCGCAATCAAACATTATTAAATCCAAAACCCGCCAGTCTAACAATTTAAAAAAAAATAGCCAAACAGATTATCTCAGCCAGTCTAACAATTTCGAAAGAAATTGTCCAAACAGTTAGATTATCTCCGCCAGTCTAACATTTCGAAAGAAATTGTCCAAACAGTTAGATTATCTCCGCCAGTCTAACAATTTCGAAAGAAATTGTCCAAACAGTTAGATTATCTCCGCCAGTCTAACAATTTCGAAAGAAATTGTCCAAACAGTTAGATTATCTCCGCCAGTCTAACAATATGGAAAAAAATTGTCCAAACAGTTCGACTATATCTCCACCAGTCTAACAATTTGGAAAAAAATGTCCAAACAGTTCGACTATCGAACTAATAGTAGGACTGGATGGAATAAAGGCAAAAGTTACCTCATATCGCCGATCTTCCCGAATATCCATAGTTCTTCTATATCTTAAGGAGAGTTCTGCCGAATCATCCGCTCTCCTAGCTCTCTCCTTAGCCCTATACAAAGGTACACTATCTCTTCTCCTCAAATTACCGATAATGAAGTGAGCCGCTTCGTAACTATCTGGCCAAATGCAGAAAATACAAAGCAAATGTAAAAAAAATATAAACAAAAACATTTCGTCACATTTTTAAATGTTAAATAAAAAGCACAAAACTGTTTTCTTCTGCATTGTTTCGAAATGATTATATAGGTTGTATCATATTTGGTAACGCATAACGTAACAAAACTAACTAATAAATTTCGAGAGCGATGTATAAAACATTTACCGTGTTATTCATAAAACTCCACACATTCACACACATATTTAAAACCTGTTTTGTCTTCTTCGTTAAAACTCAATTCATAATGCGAAAGAAAAAGACAAAACACTTTTTTTTTATAGAATAGGTTTATTAAGCGTTTGATTTTTTTATCAATGACACAGTAAGAAATTTACCAAACTATAAAGGTTTTTAGTAATAGGATAAACGAACCATTTTTTTATTTCAGAGTTCCTATCAAAGAATTTTCAGGCAACCAACATTTCGAAACGAACAATGACATTGTGACGCGTTTGGTTTTCATTCACTTGCAAATTCTTTTGGGACGGGGATGGAACTGTGTAGGTATGTAGGTATTCCAAAAATTCTTCAAAAAATATTGTGTTTCAAAATAGTTGAGTTGAGGGCTATTCATTCGCAAGTTTTCAGTTCGTCGTACAATACAATGCCTCGATTCAAAATAGGACTCTGGAATCTGCAAAATGCAAATGGAGTCGTAATTTTACGGGTGACGTGCGCATACTTTATCTGACACCCTGTATATGAGAGACGTATAAAATTTTACGGCTCATTTTTGATATCGGCTCCAGACCGAAACTATTTATAGGCGGATAAAATTGAATGTTATAAGATCGGACTATTGAAGAGTGCAAAATATTAAACACGTCCTTCATGATATGTTCTGGGAAGCCTATTACGCATATTTATGTATTCTGTGGCCTACGTCCCTAGAAAATGGGGACCTTAAATATTAAAATACATATACAAAGATTCAAATAGATAGGTAATGACAGCCATTTTAGTGTCCCCAGTGTTGGGGCACCTTCCTAATAGGTGGATAAGGAGGATGGGCCATAACCCACCACGCAGGCCCAATGCGGATTGGTGGGTGTTAACGACTGCTAATGCAGCCAGGACCAATGGCTTAACGTGCCTTTCGAAGCACGGAGGAGCTCAAGATCATTTTTGGTCACCCATCCCATGATCGACCCTTGCGAAAGTTGCTTAACCTCCGCAATCGCTGGGCCAGACGCTATACCACTGCGCCACTGAGCTCTTCAGATAAGTAGTTTGATAAGGTAAGATTTAAAATCCCTAGTACTACACTACGTTGTTTACATAGTTTTTTTTTAACAGACTAGGTTAATCACTTTTAACTAGGTTTTATTTCTTCAAACTTATACAAATCCATGCAAAATAGTTTCCGTGCCGTCTTACAATTAACTGGGCTCTCAAGTTAATAGCCCGCATCAAAATGTAATGAGTAGGATCAGAAAGAAAAAGAAAGAAAGAAAGAAGAAAGATTAATAATTTTAGTGCTTTATTATTTTATTTATTGATTATTACACTCTTTAACTTATATCTAATACATAGTTCCACAAAACTGTATACACAGTTTGACTGCACTGTCCATTCTGTAACAAAACTCGAACCTCACTTCGAATCTCAATTCACTGCGCGGGAATTTTAACTCATATATGAGACTGATAATGATAGGCTGTTTTTTAATCACAAAAAGAATTAGATAGCTCGGTAGCTACCTCAAAACTTTTGCAATCGGTAAAATAGGTAGCTTCAATTCAACTAATTTCTAATAACAAATTCACGCCGAGTGAAGTGAGGTTCGAAGTGAGATGTGAGTTTGGTTACAGAATCGATAAGCAGGATCAGTGTGTCCTAAACTTAAATACACAATACTTAGGTAGGGCCTGTTTCACAATAGTACATTATGAGACAAGTTAGCTTAGGTTGCACACAAGGCTGTGGGTTGCAAGCCCGAGCCGTAGGCGAGGGCGTAACTCAGCCGAGTGTGCAATAAGCAAGAGCTCACGAGTTTCATACGACGTTTTTCAACACATTTGCGAGGAAAAAACAAAGTAATTTATCACACAGCAACAAATACGACAAAAACAAAATATGATAATTTTGGGAAAAGGCGCGCATGTTTTTTTTGTTTTTTTTTTCACAAGCCCAACGCAAGAATATTTTGCGAACAAAGGGGTGAGGACCATACAGCCTACTTCAAAATTATAATTTTAAGTGACAAAATGCAAATATTTTAATATTTTATAACAAAATATTATGAATTATGGATAATTTGATAATAATATATATTTATTTGACTTAATTAAGGACTTACACATTTATTTATTAAAAAAATGTATAAGAATTTTCAGCAGCATAAAACCTCTTTGTTGTCAAAAAAAAAATAACTGTATTACCCGGCTAAATTGGGAATGCTCTGTTTACTCGCATAGATCTTGCAGTAAGGTACTAATTTAACTTTGTAGGGTTAATTCTATTACGAACTAGTGTTTTATATATTATTATTGCACGCGTTTGTTATAGCTTGGTTTATGGCCCTAAAAGCGATGTATTAGGGCTCACTTTACGAGCAAGTGTGTTGAAAAGTTCGATTAAGTTATAATCAATATATTTGGCGAGTCATATAAATACCGCTTCATTTCATAAATAAACCAGAATTAGTTTTGAAACAAATACTTACTGACACCTATTACAAGATTATACATTAATTTAAGCAGCCTCTATGTATCAAAGAGATTTTGTCTATATTTTTTAAAATTTTTGTTTATTTGGTTCCCGTCGTATGTGTTCGGAATCTCTATTTTAGTTTATTTAAACAATACCAAAAGGCTCTAACAAAGGCAAATGAGTCAAGCACCGCCAAACCTCCGCTCTGTTATTATCGCTGAATTACTTGGGTTTCATGGAAATGGCCATTCACTTTGTTGCCACCAGTTCAACTAGAATTGGTTCTGCACACTCTAATAGCGTTTAGTTTCATTCAAACTTCAGAATGTGCTCTGTTATTTGCCAAAGTTTATGAGTTTGAAATCGTAATGAAATGGTCACTGGTATGTGCTTTACAATAGGGTACCTAATGGAAGGAGAACTAAATAAATAAAATAAATAAATATTAGACAATATCAGAAACATTGCTCCGATCCAAAGTAAGTCGCTAAAGCACTTGTATTATGGAAATAAGAGATAACGGTGGAACTACAAAACATCCAGACCTGAGCCAATACAGAAAAGTTCGTTTTCTAATATGACCCAGCCGGAGATCGAACCCGAGACCTCAGTGATGGTGACACCGGCGTACTATCCACTCGACCACGGAGGTCGCCAGAACAGTCCTCAACATGCTCTTAGTTTAAAATTCTTGCATAGGCAACGGGGTTTCAAAATTTTAGTTAATTCTTACACATCACAAAATACGAAAAAATATACGAAAATCTTTCGATGAATTTCTTACTTTACCAAAATATTATAGTATTTGTATGTTGTTTATAATGAATAAATATTTTTTTTTTCTGTCTCAAAGGTACCCTAATAGCTAACACGCAAACAAATAAGCGATACATTAACGATAGGTCTGTACCTAGTTCAATGATATTTGTTACAATCGACAAGTCTCATGTTAAATGTGTACACGGAAATTATGGGACCAAAGCAATTTAAAAAGAATTTCTCCTTATGGATACCGACAAAAAGTAAGTACATTGCGATTAATTTAACAATGCACAACCGAAGCGATTAACTTCAGAGCGTTTGCTGTACAAAATGACGAATTTTTATACGTAAAAAATATCTTTGCCACACATTTTTGAGTGAAATTGCAGCGGGTCACTATCAATTATTGTTAATATATTAATCGCATTATAGGATGTCATTTTATATTTCCATGTATTTCATTTATTTTTCCGCCGCTATTTCGTGAAAATAAGTGAAAAAGAAGATAGATGAAGAATATCGCGTTTATCGCATAACTATTATACCTACTATGCTATTTTTATATTCGTTATTCAGTCGCCATATAAAAAGCTCTACGTAGTTTGGGACTAAAAGTTTGTTGTGAGCTTTCTGATCCACATAAATAAAATTCAATCACTGTATGTAATAACAAGCTTTCACCCGCGACTTCATCCGCGTGGAAATTCGGTAAAATCCGGTCAGCCGTTTTTGCGTGATTATTCTTAAACCTGTGCATCAATTATATTTTATGTTAATTGATTTTATGATTTGCTCCTGATAAAGCTAATAACTTTAAAAGATTTATAAAACAGGTCTAATGGCCAGAATTTAATTAATCCCCATAGGGATAGGCCCGATCTAGATTAATACTGTCGAACATTCTTTATTAATATCAAACGTTGCCTAGCAACTCATCTGGATCAGGCCTTTAATCCAATCTGTAGATTGATTATTTTGGCTGTAAGTGGTGTGTTCTCTATTTAGTTAAAGAAAGTTTCCATCAGCCATTTTTGATGTCCCCACCTGGGTCACAGGCCTTCCTTATGGGTGGTAAGGAGGATGGGCCATAACCCACCACGCGGGCCCAATGCGGATTGGTGGGTGTTAACGACTGCAAATGCAGCCGGGACCAACGGCTTAACGTGCCTTCCGAAGCACGGAGGAGCTCGAGATAATAAATTTTTGGTCACCCATCCCATGACCGACCCATGCGAGCGTTGCTTAACTTCCGCAATCGCTGGGCCAGGCCACAGAATACATATGGCCAGGCGCTAAACCACTGCGCCACCGAGCTCCTCGTAAAAGTAGGTAATACTTAAAACACAGCTTTATCACGGTACATACCTAATGCTTTATGATTTTACATAACATTTGACTAGGGATAGACTAGGGTACGAGGAAAGTTTACAAACTTTAGGCATTTAATAAACAGCTGACACTGTCAGATTTGAGGTTTGGGTTAGGCCAAACTTTTAGTAATCCCTAGGTAGTGGTAAAATATTGCTACAATCGAAAACTGGTAAAGTATAAGAAAGCTTACATTTTCTATTTTTAGACTATTTTTAAGTAATTTCTGCCGTGAAAAAGAGTCGACAAAGATTCGAAAATGTCTGAAAATGATGTTCTTTATCTTTCAGAAAATAAAGTCCACGTTTCGAAATCAAAGCCAGTGAGGAAGATTGCTACATTTCAAATATCTCTGCGAGTGACTTTGACTATTGGACAACTGTTTTCTCTTTTACCTGTATTAGGTATATCGAACAGTAATGCAGCGAATGTAAGGTTTGTATGTATGTGTTTTATTACATAGGGGCCTATAATAAGAACTGGCAGCAAAAATACTTGTAGGTAAAAAAACAGACAGCGGTGAGGAGTAGGTACCTATTTGACGCCATATAATTTTGGTGACCGTTTAACGGTTAAACCGTCACCAACACTTTAACCCCATTAATATTAAGACCGCCTTGTTGCTTATGCAATTAAAAAACAGCTGTTACTTAAAGAAAACACATGACAATTTGTTCTCATAGTTTCATTTTAAAACCCGAATAGGCCAAAATAAAAAAGACGGAGAAAATGTTTATCTCTTTCGCCTATAAATGCCCAGCCAGACGCTCTGATGTATCAAAAACTACTTTAATTTTTACAGATTTACTATTAAGTCTTGGAAATGCATATATTCGTTATTGTCACTTTGTGGGCAGATCTTTATGACAGCTTTGTGTGTCAACAAACTCTTCACATCTGTTACTTCACTGAATGGTACCAGTAAGTAGTATTGTTTTAGCCCCAAAGTTGTTGTTGTACCGAAGACGATGATGAATTCGCTCAAAATCTATAATAGTAAACAGACTTGCATTGACTTCACTGTTAACAGTGAGTTTAACGTCTACAGCGCCAGTGATATTCTACGGAACCACTTGCATCACGATGCTGATGTTCTTCCAAGTAGCCCGTTCTTGGCCATGTCTGATGCAGCATATCGCACAATCTGAACAACTGGATCCGAGTTTCGACAACGCATTAACAAAAAAGTGCAATGTTACTTGCATCATTGTGCTTTCGTTGGCTTTATGTAAGTTAAATTCTGAAATTCTGTTAGAATATTTTGCTGATGAAAACACTACAACTGGAGCACTCTCCGTGGATAGGCTACGATAGGCCCTCCTACAAGGTAGAGCGACGATCTGGGGCCCTATTTTTTAATCACTCGACAGGCGTCGAGCGCTCTTTTCTACTGATTTTCGTTCGACATTCAACTCAATCTCAATACATTTGAGTCAAATGTCGAATGAAAATTAGTAGAAAAGAGCGCTCGACGCCTGTCGAGTGATTCAAAAATATGGCCCCTGGGGTGTTGAGTTGGGTACAAGTAAATGTAAACATCGCTCCTCAAACTCGTTTTCTCTTTTTCAGTTGCATTGACTATGAGCAGTATATCCGATAGATTTCGATATCGAAACCAGCTTGAATACTCGTACTCAGCACTCTGATGATGATCTCGGCAAGTCGCTGGATACAGAGCAGCGACGAGCATTAAAGCCCTTGACAAGATTCTTTCCGATTCTTCTCGTTACAAGGTCTCCCGCTTAGGGTTTTCGAACCGATGGCGTAGCTTCATTGACATTCACAAGTGCTTGTAACAGCTTAAACGGAATAAATGACTTTGAATTTGAGTATTGGAGATCTCATAGGCCAGTATCGATCATTTGGAGTAGTGGGAATGACAAATGATGTTTATGTCTAACAAATTACATAAATTCATTGTATTTTTTTGCAGTAGAACACATCGTATCTCTGCTCTCTGCTTTTGCTGGGGCAAAAGTATGTCAAGCCGAAAAAGAAGTGTATCAAGGTTTTGTTACACACTTTTACTCGTGGGTGTTTAACGTCTTACCGTACTCAGCTGTTCTGGGTGCTATAACTCAGGTATCTTAATCTTAACAATTGTATAATTATCTATATCTTTGTTCAAATAAACTTAGTAATTAAGCGCTTTTGAATAATTTATGTTTTTCTGCCACCCGTTCCAGACTGTTTTAACTAAGCCTATTCACTAAATTACCTACAAGGAACAAGTAGAATTACATAATAATATGAAAATGGACCCTTTTTTGCTGCGATTGTCAAATTGGTTTACACTCTTTTTTACAAGATTAACTTCAATACAAACCGGGTCACCCGTGTTGTTAATTACAAACTGGGACAGAATGTACCGTCGGTATATTTTCCAGATTACATAATCGCGTTATAAGGTATAATCTTATTTTCCCAGTTCCTGCACTTCCAGTCGACTTTCATATGGAACTTCTCGGATCTGTTCGTGATATGCATGAGTTACTACCTCACCTCACGTCTTCAGCATATAAATGGGAAGCTCTTGGCAGCACAGGGAAAGGTACAGTCAACCACCCTATTAAACTTACATTTTGAAAACAAATTCGCTTGTAAGGATGGTACTAACTAAAAGTTCGTCTTCATCATTGTTCGCCTCATGGTCGAGCAATGACAACCAAAAAAATATGCATACAAAAGATGCTTTTGTTATGTCAATTTTGTGATTTTTGGGTAAAGCAAGACAGACCAGACCACTGAATCTAAAAATGAACTTTAAAGTGTGCAGCCCATATTATGGTTGATTGCACCCTCTTCCTGGGAATCGAACCCGGGACCCCTGCCTCCTACACCTTTGGATGAAGCACTAGACCACAGAGGTGGTTGTTTTTTGACGCAGATTCTGCACCGCTTGCTTTGAAAAGCATACGTTTAATTTATTTATGAGTAGCTTGATTGTTGACAGTATTTACCAGAATTATTTTGGAAGACGATGCGCGAGGACTATTGCCGGGCCACGCAGTTGGTGCGAAAAGTGGACGAGGTGATTAGCGGAATCGTGTTCATATCATTCGCTAATAACATGTTCTTCATCTGTCTGCAACTCTTCAATACATTGGAGTAAGTATAGACAACAATAAAAGGCTCAACTTTCTATGCGCATTGATGTTACAGCACGTTGAGGATACCATCCAACGCCGTAAATGGAGATGGGTAGGATACATTGGTCGCATGAGCACCGAGAGATGGACCAGGAAGGTACTGGAATGTAAGCCAAGACAAACTACGCGAGGTAGAGGTCGTCTACCTGAAAGGTGGATCAATGTCCTAAGGAGTCATTCTGGTAACAACCGGTTCCAGGTGGCGCAAAATAGAAGTTCGTGGAAAGCTTTGGAGGAGGCCTATGTCCGATGGCAAATGAACGAAAGACTGATATAGCTAGATAGGGCCTCGATCTGCACGACGCAGACATGTTGTGTTGTCTGTTGGCAGAACAGATCTAATTTTGTGTCGCACGTGCTTTCAGTTTTTCGTACGCAGAGCTCTCAGCGCGTCATTACAAAATCTGCTCTGCCTTGCGATGCATTGACTGCATCCTTGCCTGTCTCTCTGCACACGATTAGCTTTTCGATCGAATTTTAAAGTTTTTTATCAACAAAATTTCGACTATCGTGTCTATCTTTGAGATTACTTATTGAGGTTAACCTATTCTTCGTGTTAATTACCAAAAAATACCCAAAAAAAGGCTTTTATATGTAACAAAAACAATATTGCCTGTACCGTTAAAAAGGGAAAAAACGGGCAATGCTTGTTTAACAACTGAAATCTGTGTCATTCATCTGTCACTCGCAAGCCGAGCCTCCTGTAGAAACAAATGAATTTGTGTGAGGTTTTAATTTTCTATTTTGTTTTCGTTCGAACGAACTGTGTTTAGCTAAACTACCTGTCCATTTTGTTTTCGTTAAATTAGAATTATTATCAAAAAGCCGCAAAACCCAACAAATATCTTAAAAATAATGTCTTACGAGTATAACAATTTTGTAAAGCGGTTGCTTATCGATTACTTGTTACTTGACACAGACTATAACGAGCATTAATAATATATTATGGCGATTTACTTAGATAAGTAAAGAAGTTTGTTATGTACAATTTTCATCTATGTACTCAACTCAACAGTACTTGTTGAATGGTCTGTGGTACTGGTACTCAATAATAATAAGTTAACCTGTTATAAACGATATGTATGGAATTGAATAGCTTAATGTTAGGTACTGAAAAAACTGCTTTCCAAGTTGTATCGTAGCTAAATTAAATACAAATACGGTGGAGTGAAATGTGAATTCTTTTGTTTTCAGGGACGGTATCAAAGGAACGGGAGAATGCAGCAGCCGCTCTAAAGCGTACGTACATTTAAAAAAACACCGTTTGGTAGTACCAATGGGATTTTCAGTATTAATATACCCACTGTGGTATGCTTGTAATTAAGTCTTTTAATCCTAGTACATTTTAGTCTTCGCTTTTTCACAAAATGAAGTCTAAAATCTTAGGTAGGTACTGTTTCAATTTTGCTAGAACTCGTATTTTATTTATTTTTAAATAAAATCGGGAAGTATTTTTTTTATCAGTCATTAATCTAAATGGTTAGAAAAACAATCTGCAGTTAAAATTATTGCTCAGCAAAAACTGGGGGGATAGGGGATTTAAAGTAAAGAGGGGATACAGGAGGGGATTGTGGGATGGGGAGGAGGAAGGGGAATGGGAGGGGGATGTGGACCCTTCTACCTCCTCCAAAATTTGGTAATAAAAGGGAGTAGAGACAAAAGCAAGGGTGCGGCTCGGCAAGAAAGAGTTTTTATATTTTTTTATAAACGTGGGTCACTGATATTTTTTTTTAATATTAGACAAAATCACAATTTCTCGCTTAACAAAATTTGAGTCAACGTGAAAACGTAGGTAATGCAGCTAAAGGAATTAAAACTTAATTGATGATTTATTTCGAAATATTTGCTAGCCAAAAGTCGCTGACCAACTAACTATTTTGGCTGACCGAATATATTTTTCTGTTCACCAAAATACGAATATTTTGCGACCACAGTCCACACCCAATAAAATCTTTAGCGAGCACATCTAAATTCTAATACTTACTCCTAGCTTTCTTAATGTTTGTTTCTTGAGTCCAAAATAATTCGTTATTACATTCCAGGACCTTTCTCCTCGGTGGTTACGAAGCTGCGGTATATTTCTTGTTCTCCCTTGTCTACCTCATAACCCGCTCAGTAGCAGTGTCCCTGATTGCATCTCAAGTCAACACAGCTTCAACTGTCCCCGCTCCAGTGTTGTATGATGTACCTTCACCTGTTTATTGTGTGGAGGTTCGTAAATAAGAAAAAATATTGTTTTCAATTCACTCACATCATTTTGCTATTTCTATACCAAATTTATTTCTTCCTATAAATCTTTATCAGCCACTCAAATGACCATTCTACTAAAATTAACGCTAGTAGAATAGAATAACATTGTATGGGAATGACATTAGCTAACGCTTAGCTTCTGTCAATCCCATACATTTTACTCTATTCTGCTACCGTTAATTTTAGTGAAATGGCCATTTGAGTAGGCCCTCAGTAATCTTTTATACAATCCACCTATCTTAGACTTTCTTTTACTTATTTATTCATCCACATTTAAACACACATACGCACAACATCAACATTTCCAATATATTAAAATTTTCTGTCAACCCAGGTGCAGAGGTTTTTGGATCAAGTACATGGAGAAAACGTTGCCTTGAGCGGCCTCCAGTTCTTTAGCGTCACCAGAGGACTGCTTTTAACGGTGAAGTATCTTTAATTTGACCACAGACTTAAAACATACGACCATAATAACTACTGGTTTTCCTTTGTAGGTCGCAGGCACAATAGTTACATATGAGCTGGTGATGTTCCAGTTTACAGCACCAACCACTTCTGGTATAACATTACCACATGTTACCACAACTATGGCTACAAATGCGGGTTGATCGTTTAAAAAGTAAACTGATCGGCTGCTCGTGACTCCAATGAAAAATGTATATTTAATTCATGGTAAATGTAAATAAATATCATAACTCATTGCTAGTCTAATTGAAAAAAAATCAATGTTCTTTGCTGGAAGTCATCTCATTTTTAAAAACATTTATTATTAGCGTAAAATATTATAAGTAAAAGATGAAATATACTCATCAACTTTGTCTATGGATACAGGTGTTATTTTCATACAAACGAGGTAACTTTGAAGCCTTGGTTTTCTGCTAGGGATGTACCGTGCTGTGATCTGATGATGGCCATCCAGGGAGTGAATGGAGGAGATTCAGATCGCTATATAAATATATTAATTCGCAACAAGCAATTAACTGTAAAATTCATAAAACGCATCAGATTTGTCTCTTTCTTTCTCTTTAATTAAATCCAGCAGTGTTTTAATGAACAGCCATTTAGTAAATGTTCAGCAATAATCGTTTCATTTGAGTTAACATGGCAAGGTATGGAAGAACTCTCTTTTATATCTCAAGTGATAATTCAAAAAGAAATCGTGAGATGGAATTTAATCAGACTGTGCACTTAACTTGTCTGAGGAGAAGTCCGATTGCACAATTCGTTCAATTAATTCTCAAATGCAATTGCGTCTGTAGATTTTGAAAGGGATAGTGTTAATAGTGCTATGGTTGTAATAGGATAGCTTTGCTACTATACTGGTTCCGTAAAGATCTCTGTTTTCTTTCTCTTTTGGTTTGAGTTGTTAAGTAGCAATGCATACGCTTTTTAATTTATTTAAAAGCTACTAAAATTTAAATGAAAACGAAATTCAGAGTATTATTGTTCTCATCATTGTTATAAGTTCTTTCATAAGACATAAATAGGTTTTCCTTTTTTCCCTTCCTGTAATAAGTTTAACAGGTGCTACGGGTGAGTCGATTTTTTCTAGTATTTGTATTAAAATATGCATTGACAGAAGTCTTAAAAATAACCATTGAGTTTAAGTACAGAATAGATAATAATACTAACGTACAGAAGTTGCACTCCACAAAATCGTTCAAATAAATTGCGACACTTGCTCCGATACAATAAGGTGCAATTCAGGTCGCACAGCGCTTCATTCGCTCCAAAACATTCACTTAGTAGTTGCCTCTCTTTCTATCGCGTAGGTCTTATCTTTTCTGATGTACCTATGAAATTTGTCCTTTCAAAGGACGCCGAGCGGTTCAGACTCGCGCGCGGAGTGACAGAGCCCTGGTTTAATTTTAATTTGCATCCTGAATTTATGCTGGAAAAATAGGTTTGCCTTCACATAGGGCGTCTTCAGACTTAGTTCTTAAAATAAGTTAGAATACTTATGATCATATTCCCCATATTTAAAAGGATCATAGTTATTACCCCCTCTCGTCTTTATTTCTCTGTACCCTTCAAATGTGTTCATAATCATCATCATTTTAGCCTATTTATTATTCCACTGCAGGGTTTATGGCTATAACGTGCGAGGATGTTGTCTGAATACTCACACTAAGTGGGGCCACAGAATAGATACAAGTACTACGTACAGAAAGGACACTCCCCGCCCCGCCCTAGAATCAATTACCTCGCCTCACCCCGCGAGTTCATAATATGCCGAATCGTACTATGCTCGTTTAGTTATGTTTAACTTTGTAAAATATCAACCATAAACTTAATATCCCTAGCGAAAAATTTTCTAAGTCTATGATATCAACTTATTTTAATATTCAAAGCAATGCGTCTTAACTCAACTTTTTAGTCGTGTTTGTCAACTGTCAACTTATTTTGATATTCAAAGCAATGCGTCCACTGACCTCTATTATATTGTATAATAATCAATAATATCAATGTATAATAAATTTAAGACGATCGTTCCGCTGCGCTTCGCGATCGTCTTAAATTTCTAACCTCAGTGACCTACCAGGAGTAAGGCAGCTTTGACTAAAATTAACCTAAATATGTATGAAAAACATCATTCATTTCCGATGTTAGATTTAGTCAAAGCTGCCTTACTCCTGTAGGTCACGACAATAGGTAAGAAATTTCGTGGTTATTTTTTTTTAACAGACAACAGAAATGTTTGTTTAACAGGAAGATTGTTAATTTTCACTCTAAAGGATTTGTTTTTCATACATTTAAATACAAAACAACAATTACTGTACATAATTTTAGTCTGACTGGTCAAACCCATATTTCACAGAATTGCGTTTCGGCGTTTGACTGTCCAAGTTAGTCTCTCCTAGGTTTGGCCATAAATGCATTAGTCAAAGGCCGAAACACGCTATTAGTTTTGGACTTTGACTAAGCCTTCTTGTCAAACCTGAGGTTTGACTAGGCAAACCTAGGAGCGCCGGTACTTCGGGGTTTGACTATAACAAATAGCTAACCTTGCTAGCTACAATTTAGGCTACTATTTTTATTATTTGAGTGTTAGGGGCTCTGCAGCTCTGATAGAGCTGTTATCACTATTGTGACTCGCTACCTAATTACAGTAACTCTTCTAGTATCTTCCTGGCTTTAAGAGTTTCCACCAATAAAAACAGAATGAATCGAAATGAAAAGACCATTAGAATCTGCTATGTTTGCAGGCGAAGGTTCCTTCAAGATGTAACATCTCTTTAGCATTTAGAGCAGTTTTTAAGAAAATGCGGTTGGACATTCAGAGCTCTGATCAGACGTAATTTATTACCAACTCGGGGAGATATCTGAATATACTTAAATAGTGGGAAATTTGTCTTTTTATTTAACTTATTTTAACTAAGTATTGTTTAGATAGGAATGCAATGATTTTTTGTATGCAAATTTTTAAAAATATACGTTTTAATAATTATAAAAAAAACCTTTTTATTTAGGAAGAAAAGTGAAATAACTCATGCAATTTGACAGATAGTAACATTTAATTTTATAAAGCCTGTATTGTTTGGGGTAATATATTACGTCTCTATTTTGTACTTAAGTAACTCAGATTCACGCGAAAATGTTAAATGAATAATTGAATGAATGAATGAATTTATTTATTTGCTTTTGAATAGGGTAGAATAGGATTATAAATGGTTTACAAAACCTTTTACTTAACAATAGTTTCACCTACTCAGCTACAGACAATAGCATGCCAATAATAATTTATTTAAAACATTGGCATAGCGGTATCATAAAAATAAATTAAATGAAAAAGCGAAGTGTTTCATCTTTATTTTAGATGCAGAAGACATCTTCTTCTTCTTCTTGTCAATGCAGGCGGTTTCCGCAACTCGACGTCTATTGCGCCTATTTTGCGTTGGAGGGTGTGCGGCCGGATCACTCCAGCCAGCCCAGCTCAGCCAGGAACGCTCCAAGGGCTTGCAGAATGCCAATGCAGAAGACATAATATTTTCATAAATATTGAAATTCACTTGCGCTACATCCGCGATTGAAAAATATGGGATACTGATTGGGTCGGGACTGCTTCGGTTTACTTAACACATACAAGTATTATAAAAAATAATAAATATAAAAAACGGAGGTCGGCTTTCCTCTTCAAGATTTCTTTCGCCATTTCTTTCTTGTAGGGGCTCCCAATTTTGTAACGGTGCATGGTAGTTTCAGTAGATTCTCTATTTTAAGCATTAATTAATTCACAAAATTAAATTATAAATTGACTTAAACCAATTTTTTTTTGTTAAATATTGATTTCTGAACGTCTTTAAAAATTCATCGCTTGAGGGTAGGCTCACGAGCAGCTTCGGTCCCCCGTGACCACGGCAGCTGCCGAAACGTCGGGAAAATAAAAAATCAAACCAAATACCAACTAATTACCAAAGTATTTACTTTCAATAAAACCGCGCTAGTATCCGTTGAAAAGTGTTTTATTTCAATAAATATTTTGTTTTAAAAAACAGGATTTCGGTAAATTGCTAATAATACAGTACAAATAGTGTACATTATTCATCATTTCTATGTTTTATACAAATTATAGGAGTAAAGTAAAAAAATATTGAAGCGCGTTATAATGGAGCTGGACACACTGGTCGTACTCGATCACGTTTGTTAAGCAACGCTCGGTCCGGCCAGGTGTCGGATGGGTGACCGTTAAGTGGCATTACAACTAAGCGCTTCCGTGCTTCGGAGGGCACGTTAAACCATCGGTTCCGGCATCTAATAACAGTCGTTAAGCCAAGTCCGAGGCCTTACAGTACAGGCCGCTTGATAAACTCTAACACCAGAGTTGGCCACTAATCCTCTTAAAATAGTGAAAGTGAAAGTGAAATAAGCTTTATTCAAATAAACTTAATTATTAAGTACTTTTGAATCGTCTATATTTTTCTACCACCCGTTCCAGACTTTTTTAGCTGACAAGAAGAACGGGCGCAAGAAACTTATCAGCTGTAACAGCCATAAGTAACGATATTTACAAACTTGAATATATCGTTACCAGATAATTACAACAGGGTGACAGGATTATTGGCAGCAACATAGACTTATTATATTACTTCAACAAAGTTCTTATATTAGCAAGTTATGTGTTACATCATTTCCACGCATTTTGATCTTTAAGATAATAAGATAATAATAAGATTGAAAATATTTCATCGTTACCGAGCAAAATTTATACCCCTGTTTTTTCAAACAATTACGCTAAAGGCTGCAGGATATCAGATTCAGTATCAGAACATTTAAATGTTAATTGATTAAAATAAGTTAGCTATAAAATTTTCCGGCGCGAAGAGAGGGGAGAAAAGTTTTAGCGACCGATTTGCCTAACGATTATCGCTTCTGAAACTTTGTCAAAATTATGACCTAAGTTGTAAATTGACAAGACATAAAATTAATTCTAATTTTGTCAATATCGAAGTTTTTTGATATTGACATTTAAATTTGCCTTTTTTAAAGTAATTACTTTAAAAAAGGTACAGTCAACAACACGTCAGACTATACATGTTGACCTTGATACCGCCTTTATGCCAAAAATAAGACCTATTTTCGTACTTCAACTGTTTAACTTACTAAGGCTCAGTTGCACCAGCTTACTTTAACAATAACAAGCTTGTTAAAGTACCGGTTAAGCACAAGTTAGCCAAAAAAGGGGTTGCCAGCCAGCATATTGTCCATTGACAAGTTTGACGTGACAAATAGGTAACATCATCATTTGACGATAACTTTAACTTTGACAGCGTTTTGGTTCAACTCACCCTAAAACTTAATCAAAAGAAGATTATGGTTTTGATTACCATAGTATTTTAGTTATATTTGGTATTAGTAACTAAGACTCCCTATGTTGGGTATGATCCTGATGATCCTAAAAAAGTATAATGAAATAAAATAACGAAGTGAAATGCAAGGAGTGTTTTATTACAAATAGTAATAGTTACGAATTTTTATAAACGCCTAACATCGTGTTTAGCACTCATTTGGTAAGATTAGAAGGAATCTCACTAATCACACTTATGTTTAACTAGCGGCCGCCCACGACTTCGTCTGCGTGGAAAGTTTTTTCCTATCCCTATTAAATAAACGAATAATATTTTTTTCGGGGTAAAAGGTACCATTATGTCCTTCTCTGTACCCCTGACAACGTGTATATGTAAAATTTCATGACGATCGGTCATTATAATATTAGTAAGGATTAGGACTTCGATAAAGAATATCCTAGATAACGCTTCACGAACTAAAACAGTACGCAAAAATGGCACCTCAAATAGCGTCCCATTTACAAATTTGGCGCTTATTTTGTACAAAATAAGCTTATTTTGTACAAAAAACACGTCTTTTATCGCTTACTTTGTGCAAAATAAGCGCCTAGTTTGTAAGTGCGACGTTATTAGGTGCCATTTTTGAGACTCTGACCGGACATCAAGGGTATTCTTGATCGAAGGATTAGGATAATAAAAATGCTCAATAAAAAGAAACCAAACAGTCTAATAAGCTTTCATTGAATTAGACGTACCTTAATTAATAAAAAAATCTTCAAGGTACCTACGCGTTGAGTTTAGTGATAAGCCTTCTTTAATTCAGCTTGAAGGTTAAAAAAAATGTAACAGTCAACGCAACCCTTTTCCACTGAAGAGAAAATAATCGTTTCTTTTTCTCCGAAAAAAGTCCTGTATTTGAGAAAACTCTGCTTGATTGCCTTTTTAATCTCGAGATTCAACGCGTTCCTAAGTTCACTTACAGATGTTGGAAATAGAATTAACACTTTGTCTTTTATTGTTGAAAGTTTTTTTTAATTTCGCTCTCAACTGTGTTGAGGTACCTAGTTATTTAAGTATTTAAGCGTACTTATCGTAGTATAAATACTCAATTACAAATTAGTGCAGTGTATTAACCCCATAAAAATACAGGGTGTAACAAGACCTTCAACAAAGCCGAGGTCTACGTATTCTGCCCATCATCAGGACCATTTCTGTTCAAAATTATTACTGTTTCTTTAGTCAAAAAGTAGGAAATAACGGGAAAAAAAAGATTTCATAAAAATTTTGAAAAAAAATTTTTGATTTTGACCTTCAATAACTTCGTAACTATTGGTTTCCCAGGTATAGTCTAAAAGACAAAAATGATCCTGATGATGGGCGGAATACGTGGACTTCGGCTTCGTTGAAGGTCTTGTTGCACCCGTTATAATTAGAGTGATATTCCAAAATGTGCTAATTCTCACGATGCAATTTTGCACAAATAACTTGTGACAAAAAGTGTTATTTAACACTTTTTTTTTAAATTTAAATATAAAATATTTAAATTTGTTACATTTAAGTCGAAAAAATAGTAGGTAGGTAATTAAAACAATTCACAAATTTGAAAATAAAAAACAACTTAGTACGGTCAGCAACGAAAGTCGTTTAACGATTTAGTACTTTGTCGTAGCAACTTTTTTGATGAATGCTTCAAACTGTGAGACATCTATCAAGAAAGTTGCTATGACAAAGTACTAAAGTGTTAAGTAACTTTCATTGCTGACTGTACCGTTTGGAATATCACTCTTCAAATAAAATTGGGTTTGGAATATAAATCCACGACTTAAAATTAACTAGCTAATGAATACCAATAAAAGTTTTAATCTTTAACTAGAATATTATTTTCCCCATTATTACCTATACAGGGTACCTAAGTTATTTGTAAAACACAAACAACCTCGCAGGAGTAGATTACTAACATCATAAACAACAACATATTTCTACGACTCTTCCGAAAAAAAACTACTTTTCATACAAAACTCGATCAACTGTTCAGACATTCGTCGTAGAACAAGACATCATAGAACAAGTTGTTGTTTATGATGTTAGTAATCTCCTGCGAGGTTGTTAGTATTTTACAAATAACCCTGTATATTTACGAACTTTGGCCAAAATTCAGAAAAGCTTCGCGACTAAAGGATTCTCTTACTCAATACCCTTGAATGAATAATGGGCTCACGCATTCTTACCTCATTTCGTGATGAAAATTTCACGGGCGGTCGGGGTAATAAATTGCCAATGCCAAGTGTCTTTCACGACATGTCAATAATTCTGTAAGGTCTCATTTTTACCCGACTGCGGGTTATGTTTTTCGCGCGTATCTTGTAAGTATGTTTGTATGTTTGTAAGTATGTATGTGTATGTATGTATGTTTGTATGTAATATTCTTTATTACCTCATATCTTTCAAACGGCTGAACGGATTTCTATGATTAAGATTTCGTTAGATTTGTCTTTTCAGCCCAAGTGTTCTTAAGAAGGTGGCGTCATAAAATAACCAAAATGGCGGCTGTACGCTGCTATTATACGTAGTGAAAAAAAAAATTTTTTTTTAGAATACTGCAATATGGGTGTCAATTTAAAGGGCTTATTATAAGGATTTCAAAAAGGTATATCATGACCGTAATATATAATAACTAAAAAGAGATAAATAAAAAAATAAATTTAAAAATTTAAAAAACCCGCCTGCATAAAAAGACAAGTCGACTGAAAAGATGGAAACAAGATTAAATAAATATTAAAGGCAACATGTCATAATAACATGCAGTCGGAGGCATATAATTCAATCATTCATAATGTCACTTTCTTTATGCATGCCTCCGACTGCATGTTATTATGACATGTTGCCTTTAATATTTATTTAATCTTGTTTCCATCTTTTCAGTCGACTTGTCTTTTTATGCAGGCGGGTTTTTTAAATTTTTAAATTTATTTTTTAAGCAACTTTACTTACGATAAATATTTCGTATAGGCCAGTGTATATTCCAAAAACTCTGTCTCTGTCTTTTTCTTTACGTGTGAAGAGTAATGAAAATAACCTCACTTTTTCATTTTTTCAATGTTTTTGATGTTATTTTGAGCATGAAGACACTTTTTAAAAAAGTAACCGTTGAATATTCTTCTATAAGTCATTACCTATTTTTCTATATAATTTTCGTGAATAAGGGATTGATAAACTTTAAGTATTATCCAAAAAATATAAAATTAATGAAAATTTTCTTTGTCTTTGCATATTTTTTTAGTCGAGTGAAGATACGAATATCGTATTTTTAACTGTAAAATAATCAAGATCGTTAATGAAACTTCAACATATATTTTTATCTGCTCAAAATAAGAATATTTGATTGTTTATCGTTGAATCAAACCTAGACCAAATTTGATAATTTGAAATATACTGGCCTTAAGATGATTGAGGTGAAGACTTTGTCATATTTTTAAGGAGTAATAAAATATATGGTATTTTAATAATCGTTATATTTGTCATACCTATGACGTAATGACGGTATGGATTTAAATAATCTAGAAACTATGTAGGTAAATAATCTATCTTAGTAACTTATTTCCAATTACTGAATTGCAGCAACACTAGTTCATACGTTACTATTGTCCCCAGTAGCTGAAATAAAAAAAAAATTAAATACATTGATTTTCACTTTAATGGATGTCACTGAGGTTTGTTTCGTTTGATTGTTAGTCTCAGTCGCAAAACCCCGCTCTACATAATCTGCGACCGTTTTCAAAAACCTTTATCCGTCATTTCAAGACAAAATGTATGGAAATATGACTCTCAATATTGAATTTTTCTACATCAAGTTCCAACATCCAATCAAACAGTTCGACAGCGCGGTACCTGAGCACAAGGACGTAGTTCGGTCGAAGCTCAGTGGCGCAGTGGTTTAGCGCCTGGTCCTGCGATTGCGGCGGTTAAGCAAATTTAGCTAGGGTTGGTCATGGGATGGGTGATCAAAAATGTATTAATTTGACTCGAGTTCCTCCTTGCTTCGGAAGGCATGTTAAGCCATTGGTCTCGTTTGCTGTCGTTAACACCCACCAATCCGCAATGGGCCCGCGTGGTAGATTATGGCCCATCCTCCTTATCCATCCATAAGAACGGCCAGTGCCCTAGCAATGAGGACAACAAAAATGGCTGACATCGATTTCCCGTAACGCTAAGCATTACGGATGCCTGTCCGTTGACGCGGAGCGAGGCGGCGGAGCGGAGAAACTAGGAACTATTAACCAATAGGATTGCATATAAAATCTCCGCTCCGAAATCCTATTGGTTAATATTTCCTCGTTTCTCCGCTCTGCCGCCTCGTTCTGCGTCAATGGACAGGCACCCTAATGGTAAAATCTTTAAGCCGCCATACATAATGTACATATTTGTACAGAACCCGAAAAAAGTAATGCGATAAAATAATTTACGCACAAGCGCTCTTGAAACATTGACATCGGCCTTATAGGACCCTCCCTTTAGGCCAAAGTTACTCATGGCCCTTTCCTTATTCCAAAACTGATACTCACAGTCAAAATCATAGTTCTAGTCACGTAGAAGAAATCCAAACCACTCAGAGCCACTTTAATGTTGTTGATTTGACTAATGTACCTTTCCACCTGAAACAGGAAGGAAGTTTCGGGTAGTTTGTTTGTTTCAATAAAATAGAGTATAATTATGTCCTGATAAATATAAAAAACCAGCCAAGTGCGAGTCGGACTAGGGTTCGAAGGGTTCCGTACCAAAAAGGCAAAAAAAAAACGTTTACATCTCTCATATTCGGTAAGTAGGTCCTTATTACCCCCAAATGGGGCTTGTAGGTAACCAATTAGCGCTCTAAGGTAATAATGTAGCTAGAAAAGCCCTAGGGCGGTAAGTAATTAAAAAAATCCTGTAAGTAAGTAAAAATCATGTAAGTAATTAAAGAAAGCCCTAGGGCGGTAAGTAATTTAAAAATGCCCTAGGGCGGTAAGTAGTTAAAAATATCCAGCAAGGTGGCTGAAGGTTACATTGAAGATTCCATACAAAGTAAAAGTAAAATTACCAACAAAATGTTTTATTCTTGTAATGCCGGTTTTTTCTACTTCCCTCACCATCGATATGTAAAGCAGAGTAGAGCTCGGGTGTAAGCATCAATTGCAGCCCGAGATATTTAGCTATTAATCTACTATTGTTGTAAAGGAGCCTCACTTAAATGATGACGTAACGTGGATATTAATATGACAAGTTTCCTGCGCATTATCAATTGGGCGGGGATAGTAATAATTTGGAACCACTTACCTCAACGTTGAACCTTGAACTGGGTATACGATACAGTAACGGTAAAGATAGAGTTGATGCTGAGTTGATCCTTGCTGCCAGAAGCAGTACCATCATCGTCCTCACCACCAGGAAGGAAAACGAGTAGCTGAAGTAGATGGTGTGCTCGACACCATGCACAAAGCTGGATGGACATGGATTAATGGAAGGTGTTTTGTTTAATACGGGTTTAAAAGATGTATGATGATTTATAGGAGTGAGACTTAGTCGCCAACTAACGGGTCCTCCACATGCACAGGCGACCGGAGAGGTCGAGAGGGACGGAGCAATACGAAGGAAAGAGAAAGTTGTTGTAATATGTCCTTTTTAATCGACTTCAACAAAAGGAGGAGGTTCTCAATTCGATTGTATTTTTTTATCATTGTTCGCGCGTATTTTCGACAATTATGAACCGATTTTGATGATTATTGTTTTGTTCGATTGAGTTTTCTTGCGAGATGGTTTTTTTCAAATCGGTTCAGTAGTTTACAAGTAATCCTGAAAATACTATAATATTAAATCAACTACCTTGACGATTTTGTTATTTATGAACCGAATTAGATGATTTTTTTTGTTGGGAAAGGGATACCTTTGTGTAGTCTTTTTAACCGACTTAAAAAAGGAGGTATTCAGCTTGTATGTATGTATGTTTCTCCGCGATTATCTCACGTTTGGCTGAGCCGATTTTTCTACCTAAATAATATACCTACACTACCTAATACAGAAGACCTAAAAACAAAAAAACCGACTTCATAAACCTGCCTCTAAAAAGCAAGAAATAATATACAAATCATTAGATATACGCATTATCATTGTTATAATAAAACACGTCTATTGAAGTCGGGTGGGGCTTATAGAATGAAAAAAGGAAGATGTACTCCAGCCCCACCCGACTTTAATAGACGTGTTTTATTATAACAATGATAATGCGTATCTAATGATTTGTATATTATTTCTTGCTTTTTAGAGGCAGGTTTTTTGAAGTCGTTTTTTTACTCCATCCCTTTCGGCCTTCCGGCCGGGCCTTTTTTTATGCCGATGAAAATGCATTTACGCATCCCCCCCTGCAGGTGAGCAGGAGGTTCGTATGTAGGACTCGCCAGGAGGGAACCGCAACATTTAACAACGTTGCAGTCTCCCCCCCACGACCGCCTCCCGTGATGCGGGAGGGGGGAATACCCACTAAAACCACCGGAACTTGCCCTCTGCTTGTGTAGGGCGCAACGTCACCCAGTGCACAGTGGGTTATAATAAAAGTGTTCTCCTATCTATTATAATTAGAAATAAGGGGATCCGACGGATAACTAAAGTAACCGTGATAAAAATCAGCTATAAACGTAACTGAAAATAATAAATACTTTATTAGAAATACTTACTTACGTGCGTCTTCGTTTTTGAGTTGGCAAGAAACAAAATGGCCCGTGTTGTCTTTACTGAAACAAAAATTATAAAAAGATAGAAATGTCTTGGCCATTTATAAGGACGATTAGCAATGATTACAATTAATTTCTTTTTCATTGTGGTGGATTTAAAATGGTTTTTAATTATTTTTCAGTACTTGCAAATATGTACGTCATCCTTTCCTTTAAATATTTCCTTTTCCTCGATGTGTGCACGCAATATTGCTGTTCTGCTCGCACCTACGCGAGAGAGTGAGACGACATTAGCGAGTCGCGAACCTTCTGATGGAAGACATCTTTAATCTCTCTCTTCGAATATCAACGCGGCACGGTTGACATGTGCTAATCATAAAACTTTAAAATATACGTATTTGTAACGCTAATTACTTTAAAAATTGTGTGTCAGTGTGTTAAATTGGTACCAGTGTATGGACAAATCAAAATCCTAGGTGAACTGTGAACTTTCCCAAGCAATTAAGCTAACCGCCCCGACGCGCCGGCCGCCGAAAGACCGTTGGTTGGGTTGAGCTGATCAAAGATCTCTGGAGACATCATCCTCATCAGCAAACAAGTAAGTGTGCACATCTTACTTCCTACAGGAGCTGTGATTGTGTCCTTTTGTCTCATTCCTTTATTGCAGCTCAGTGTTCTCCGCCCTATGTTACATACGTGTTTGCAAGTACAAAAGAAAATACCTACGTACTTCAGTTTCACGACCGCAAACCTACAGTCCATTAAAACATTTTATTAAAAAATAATCACCACATTTGTTGGTCACTATCGAGCCGCATTAACTAGTTTAAAACTTATAACAATATTGCACCTAGGTACATACCTACCTACCCGCAAACTCGCATCTCTATTGATAATAATAAATATTGCTCGCTATAATATTTAACACACGTACACAATTACCGCTATAATTATCTATTTATACGCATTTTTTTTTACCTATAGGTTCCTACCTACATTACATATCGCTAATAGTTTCTATAGGTACTATACCTACTCACCGCACCGATTACGAGATTGATAATTTGTCAAAATTTCTTTATTTTACCGCATCACGCATTGGCAAACTATTTTTATCTTTTAATCTTATACTTAACCGCATAATAGGTAATTACCTAAGAAGTTTACTTACACCTACCTACTAAATATTTTAATGATTTTGTTCTTAAATAACACCAACGCATCATACCATTTCCGCTATTTATTATTACAATAAATTACGTATTTGTTGTAATATTTCGCCCGCCATTTTGTTGGATCGCATCGCATTCCATTTCTTTCCGCCATATTTGTATTTTTCTTTCCGCTGTGTTTAGCAAAGTGCCCGCGCACTCACTGTCTCACCCGCTAACGTTTATATCTATAATTCAGTTAGTTTATCTAGTATTTACTCGCTGTTCCGCACATTCGTTCGTTCGTGCATCGTGCCGTACGAACCCGCCCGCTTGCATTATAAGTGAATCAAGGTCATAAACAGACCAGCTGATTTGTTCCTGTCTGTTTACTTACGTTCTGCTTTAGCGCGACATCATATTGCATACTTTAACTATTTTATAAAACATTAGAGTTGTTTTTGTACGTAAATTATTTCACGTAAAAAATGACTTCTAAAGCTAAGAAAAATGAAACTGAAGACACTGTCATAGATCCTAACTTGTCAGTGTTAAACTCTAAACGTAATATACTTTTTGAGCGTATGCAAAGTATTTATAATATCGCTAAGCATGTGGAGGCAAAAAGGACTGAGCCTAGCGCATTATTATGCAACGTCACTAACTTAGATAATTTTCGCGATGATTTTGTTAAGGCTTTAGATGCCTATAATATGGCTTTCGCTAAAAGTAATCCTTCCGCTGAAGTTAATTACCAACCTTGGACCGCATTTGAAGAGATGTTTTGTTATGTAAAACGCATAATTGCATTATTTCAACAACCTTCGCAACCCTCAGATTCTTCTGTGATAGAATCGCAATGTCATTCTTTGAAACCTATCAAACCACACTTACCGCCCATTGAATTGTTGTCGTTTAATGGTGATATTCGCAACTGGCCCCTTTTTTATCAACAGTTTAAAAGTGTTGTACATGACAATAAGTTTTTAAGTGATAGTGAAAAGGTGTTTTACTTAGTCGGAAAACTAACCGATAAGGCTACTTCTGTGTGTGCAGGGCTGCCGCCTACCGCTGAGAACTATAATATTATTTGGGGAGCTCTTGTGCATAAATATGAAAACCCGCGTTCGCTCGCTTCTTCGTACCTCAATCAGCTATTAGAATTTAAACCCTTGAATAATAATAGTACCGCGGCTTTAGACTCATTTTTGTATAATTTTAACTCACCTGTTGAAGCCCTAAAACAGTTGAATATAAAAGATTTGACTGATTTTATTTTTCTCTATATCGCATTGCAAAAACTAGACTCCGAAACCGTCAAATTATTTGAAATGTATAGTCAGCAAAGACAGTTAGGTATACCGTCTTATGCTACCTTAATTGAGTTTATAAGAGACCAATCAAGGGCGTTAATTCAGTCAACTCATACTCCAACCGCTAATTTTAATAAACGCAACACTAATGTTAATTCAAAAAAGTTTGCTCCAACCAAATCGTTCATTACTGATTTAGGTGGTGGTACAAGTTCTAATAATTCTAACACGAAATGCACTTTATGTAAAAATTATTGTCACTTACATTTATACCAATGTTCTGCTTTTATGAAACTCAACCCGCATGAAAGATTTAATTTTGTTAAACAAACCGCGTCATGTACCAACTGTTTAAGTACTAAACATAAATTATTTAATTGCACATCGCATGGTACTTGTTCGTATTGTTCGGCCAAGCATCACTCTTTATTACATTTTGATACGCAAAACAATAAAAATAAATCTAACAACAATAACTATAACCGCATGCAGAATAATAGTAGTGAAGCGCCGCCCGCTACCGTATCCGCTGTCGCTCGGGACTCACGACCGCCTCGTGACGTCATCGAGCCTCCTCCGTGCGCCCGCGACCCGCCGTCGCAGCCACTACCCGCCAGTTATAATAACAACACGATTTGTAATCATTCTTGTGAATATAATAATCGCACCGGGACATCCGCATTATTAGGCACCGCAAAAATAAAATACATAGATTCGCACGGTCGCTCTCATTTATTGAGATGCCTTATTGACCCGGGATCCCAAAGTGATTATATTACTGTCGAATGTTGTAATCGTCTATCGCTTTCAATTAGCAATAAAACCCCATATACCCAAGTGCAAGGTATTGGTGGAACTCCGCAAAAAATTAACGGAATTACGTGTTTAGATATTACTTCGCGATTTAATTCTAATAGTTATTCTATTAAACCGATGGTCGTGGAACGCATCACGTCATTATTACCTGACACTTTTATAGATACCCGTGCGATTAAGCATATAGCAAACTTGCCTTTAGCCGATGACGACTATTTTAAGCCCGGACATATTGATATGTTATTAGGCGTCAATTTCTATTGCGAAATTTTACTTTTTAATAAAATTAAAGGCGATAATAATGAGTCTCCTGTCGCTTTAGAGACTACGTTAGGCTACTTATTGTTGGGCAACGCACCTATTTTATCGCAACCGCAAAGAAACTCGCACTCTTTCTTAACAATTTCGTCAGATCCTTTAAACTCACTTTTAGAAAAATTTTGGTTAGTCGAGGAACCGCCCACGCACAAATATTTAAGTCCCGATGATAGCAAATGCGAAAATATTTTTGCTACCACAACTGTCCGTAATCCAGATGGGAGTTATTCTGTAGATCTTCCGTTCAAGGACGACCCTGTTAAGCTCGGTGATTCGTTTACTTCCGCGCAAAAGAGATTTTCCTCATTAGAAAATAAATTTAAAAGGGTTCCGGATTTACGCGGCAAATATAATGAAATAATTTTAGACTATTTAAGTAAGGGCATTCTCCATAAAGTTCCGCAACAAGATATCAACTCTACAGGTTTTTTCCTACCGCATCATCCAGTAATTCGTAATGATAAAACAACTACCAAAATTCGCATCGTATTAGATGGCAGCGCAGCCACTGATACAGGTATTTCGCTCAACGATATTTTACATACCGGTTGTAATTTGCAATCTGAAATTTTTAATATTTTACTTAATGTTCGCATGTTCCGCATTGCTTTCTTCGCTGATGTAAGACAGATGTATTTATGTATACATGTCAACGAACCGCACCGAAAATATCAACGCATTTTATATCGTTTTTCCACTGATGAACCAATTATTGTCTTAGAATTTACACGAGTCACATTCGGACTTCGTTCGTCTCCTTTTTTGGCGCTCCGCACTCTTCGCCAGCTTGCGTCTGACGAGAGGGAAAAGTATCCTCTCGCAGCCTCCGTGGTTGAAAGGGATATTTATATGGATGACCTTGCCAGTTCAGCACCGTCCGTTGATGAAGCATCCGAAACCGCTAACCAACTGATTGAATTATTTAAATCAGGAGGTTTTGATCTTGTGAAATGGTCAAGTAACTCCCGCGAATTACTTGATCATATACCTGTGACGCACCGCCAATCAGAATCAGTTTCGTTTGATGATGGTAATGGCTTTAAAATACTAGGGCTCCGCTGGCTTCCTAGTTCAGATGAGTTTATTTTTATTGTTATTCAACCGCCTGCAACATGCACTAAACGTGCTATTTTATCAGCAACCGCTCGTCTTTATGACGTTTTAGGATTAGTAGGTCCAGTAATTTTGTTCGCTAAACTGCTCATCAAAGAGCTCTGGCTACTCCACATCGATTGGGATGAAACTCCTCCCTCAAACATAATAGAAGCTTGGAAAAAGTATATTTCAGAGTTACCGCTGCTTTCACAGCTACGTTTCCCTCGTTTTCTTAATGTAGAAAGAAATTCACCTCGCGTTTATTTGGTCGCATTCGCAGATGCTAGTGAAAAGGCATTTGGTTGTGTCATATATTTATACGTTCAGAACGACAATGAACTGCCTAAAGTTTCATTAATATGTTCAAAATCACGTGTAGCTTCACCAAAGTCAACTACAACTATCGCTAGATTGGAATTAAACGCTTTAGTCCTTCTATCAAAAATGGTTAGTAATGTTCGTGACCAGCTCTCTGAAAGACACACAATAGATAAAATATTCGCATTTTCCGACTCAGAAGTTGCTCTATGTTGGGTTCATGCTTCTCCGCACAGATTTCAAACTTATATAGCCAATAGGATATCACAAATTCAATCGCTTCTTCCCGCTGAAGATTTTTATCATATTGCAGGTTCAGAAAACCCCGCTGATTGTATATCTCGTTCTCTCTCACCCGCTCAACTTATCACTCATGAACTTTGGTTAAATGGTCCCGCTTGGCTTTCGCTACCGCATGGTGAATGGCCTATTAAGAAATTTGAACCTGGTAAATCTACTACGTTACCTGAAGAAAAAACTGTCACTCACATAGTTAATAATAACGACAATTTTAATGATCATCCTATAATGTTACTTGCTACTAGAGTTTCAAGTTATAATGTATTGCTCCGCTCCATTGTTTATGTTTTCAGATTTGCTAAAAAATTTAACTCGCGCGGTAACATTACCACTGAAGAATTAGCACAGGCTGAAAAATATCTCATTCATATTATTCAAAATAAATATTTTTATTCAGACATTACAAATATAAAGAAAAATAAATTGCTTTCTTCCCCTTTACGAAAACTCTCTCCATTTATAGATGGTGATAACATATTGAGAGTCGGTGGTCGTTTAGGTAATTCTTCTCTCAATTATGAACAAAAACACCCCGCATTGTTACCGAAAAAGGATAGAGTTATAGAACTTTTAATAGATTATTATCATCGCAAACATTGTCACGCGGGTCCGCAACTCCTGATTTCAATTCTTAGAAATAAATTTTGGATTTTATCCGCTCGCCGTGTTATCAAACAACGCATTCATAAATGTTTAAATTGCTTTCGCTTAAATCCAAAGCCAACATTTCCATTAATGTCTGATCTACCGCAATTTCGCTTAGAACAGTGTAACGCATATACACACACTGGCGTAGACTATGCAGGCCCTCTGTATGTCACTTTAACTAGAAAACGCGGTGTACGCAGTCAAAAGGCTTACATATGTCTATTTATATGTCTTGTGACAAAAGCTGTTCACATTGAACTTGCTTCAGATCTAAGCTCCGCTTCATTTTTAGATGCTTTTAAACGTTTTCTTGCGAGACGTGGTCCATGTCAATACTTATATAGTGACAATGGCACTAATTTTGTTTCATCCAAGGGATATTTAAATGAGCTTTATAAATTCTTACTAGACGACGAATATTATAAACTTTTTCATGAAGAACTGAATAAACACCGCATAGTATGGCGCACTAATCCCCCCACTGCGAGTCACTTCGGTGGTATTTGGGAATCAAACATAAAGTCCGTGAAATCGCTGTTGTTTCGTGTGATAGGAAAACAGCTACTTACATACGAAGAAATGCTTACTGTTTTGACTCAAGTTGAAGCCGTTTTAAATAGCCGCCCTTTGTATGTTTTAAGTTCCGATCCTTCGGAACCCACCGCATTAACTCCTGCACATTTTATAAGAGCCGCTCCGTTAAGTTTTCTTCCCGCAACAGATTTAAGTAAAGAGAATCCTAACCTACTCTCTAGGTTTTCTTTAATGGACTCACTAGTACAATCATTTTGGAAACGTTTTAGATCTGAATATCTGCATAATCTCCAAAGCAGAGAAAAATGGAATACGAGTTCTAATCCTGTAAAAGTAGGAACTATTGTTCTAATAAATACTGAAAATACTCCGCCACTGCAATGGCCAATGGGTATCATTACGCGTCTATATCCTGGTAGAGATGGCGTGATTCGAGTCGCTCAAGTAAAAACCAAGTCTGGACTCTATGACCGACCTGTTGTGCGGTTATGCCCATTGCCTATGTATAATTAGTTTTTATCTCACACTCTTAGCTTTTAGTATTTTGTTTATTTAAGTGTAGACCTCACCACTCTTTTATATATTCAAATATTAACACACACCGCATTAATATTATTTTGTATTCAAAACGCGACTCTCTCTCTCTTATTTCGAAGGAATGGATTCCTTCAAGGCCGGGGGAATGGTGGATTTCAAATGGTTTTTAATTATTTTTCAGTACTTGCAAATATGTACGTCATCCTTTCCTTTAAATATTTCCTTTTCCTCGATGTGTGCACGCAATATTGCTGTTCTGCTCGCACCTACGCGAGAGAGTGAGACGACATTAGCGAGTCGCGAACCTTCTGATGGAAGACATCTTTAATCTCTCTCTTCGAATATCAACGCGGCACGGTTGACATGTGCTAATCATAAAACTTTAAAATATACGTATTTGTAACGCTAATTACTTTAAAAATTGTGTGTCAGTGTGTTAAATTGGTACCAGTGTATGGACAAATCAAAATCCTAGGTGAACTGTGAACTTTCCCAAGCAATTAAGCTAACCGCCCCGACGCGCCGGCCGCCGAAAGACCGTTGGTTGGGTTGAGCTGATCAAAGATCTCTGGAGACATCATCCTCATCAGCAAACAAGTAAGTGTGCACATCTTACTTCCTACAGGAGCTGTGATTGTGTCCTTTTGTCTCATTCCTTTATTGCAGCTCAGTGTTCTCCGCCCTATGTTACATACGTGTTTGCAAGTACAAAAGAAAATACCTACGTACTTCAGTTTCACGACCGCAAACCTACAGTCCATTAAAACATTTTATTAAAAAATAATCACCACATTGTTTATTATTATGTTATGCTTATTTTTAGAATAACATGATGATGATAAATCAGGGATTCCCAAAATATTTCGGGCAAGAGACTCCTTTTCCAAAATGAATTCATACTTATCTCATACCCATATAGATAGCCAAATTACTTTAAAAATCCTATCAAATATCAAGTGTAATTAATAATTATTATTCTAATTATTCGTTTATGTCGGCCCCTGGAAAACCGATTTCGTCCCCAAGGGGTCAATATTTAATTTACAACTTTGGGAATCCCTGTGATAAAATTAATGATCCACATACCTCATACTGAAGAATAGTTGCGTGCAAATCCAATACAGGTTTATTCCAAAACAGTTCAAAATATAAATCCCAATAGTTTTATTTATCAATTTCACTAATCTTATTAATAACAGATGTTGTACTCTAAATTCGTCACAGTTAAATTGATCCTAAAAAAAAAAACAATAACAATAACGGGTGTAACAAGACACTCTACGAAGCCGAAGACCACGCATTCCGCCCATCATCCGGATCATTTTTGTCTATTAGACTATACCTGGGAAAACAATAGATACGAAGTTATTAAATAAATAAATAAATGCTTGGACAATTTCACACAGCGCCATCTAGCCCCAAACCACAGAATATATAATCCCAAACTAAGCAAAGCTTGTAATATGGGTGCTAGACAACTGATATACTACTTATATACTTTTTAAATATTATACTTATTATAAATAGTAACACCCAGATCCGTCACAGAAATTAAAATTCAGCATTTCAATTTCTGCCCGGCCGGGAATCGAACCCGGGACCTTTTGCGTGGTAGGCGGCATGTTGACCACTGCACCACTCAGGTCGCCAAAATAGTCAAAAGTTATTGAAGGTCAAAGTCAATTTTTTTTTCATTTTTTTATGAAATCTTATTTTATTCGTTATTTCTTAATTTTTGTCTACAGAACCATTATGTAAATTTTATGTATTTCGTAACAAACAATGGCTTCAAAACGTCATCACTCAATGTATTTCAAGAGCACGCACATAAACGTTACATTGCGTGGTAAGGTAATGTATGCAATGCTTTTTAACACCAAAAATTAAAATCGTTTCCCAGCAATAATTTTGAACAGAAATGGTGCTGATGATGGGCAGAATACGTAGCCCTCGGCTTCGTTGAGGGTCTTGTGACACCTGGTAAGTATACCTGAATACCTTTATAAGAGTTGTTTATCGTCGCGCATATTTTTTAAATACCTATTTTATTATGCACTGCAAAAATGTTGAACAGAAAAACACCTGTTTTCGCAGTGCCTGCAGACGCACAGCGTCCCAACTACCAAGTGGTCACTGTGGATTGGATCACTTACTTGTTGCGTAGCAATCTTCATCAATTTGTTGTGTATTTTAAAATGTTCAGTAAGGTAAATGCTGATGACCATAATCAGTAAGTCGCTGTAACTCCAAATAAAAGTCAATTGAATATTTAAAATCTGGAACATAATAAGAAATTAATAAATAAGGAGGTCGGTGGCGCAGTGGTTTAGCGCCTCGCCCAGCGATTGCGGAAGTTAAGCAACGTTCGTATGGGTCGGTCATGGGATGGGTGACCAAAATTTTATTATCTCCAGCTCCACCGTGCTTTGGAAGGCACGTTAAGCCGTTGGTCCCGGCTGCATTTGCAGTCGTTAACACCCACCAATCTGCATTGGGCCCGCGTGGTGGGTTATGGCTCATCCTCCTTACCACCCATAAGGAAGGCCTGTGCCCCAGCAGTGGGGATATCAAAAATGGCTGATGGACATGACAATAAGAAATAAAGTGGCTTTAACCAATATTCTAAAATAAAAGTTTTAAATTCCGTTCGAAGGACCATCGAAAATACAGCCAACTCTCTAGGTTTGAAAAGAAAGTGGTCACAATGAACCTATTTTTTTATATGTAGCTTCGATTATCTTTTAGTAAGCTAAGTTATCGACATTAAAGAAATATGTATAGGTACCTCTGCAAGTACCTAGCTCACACAAAGTTGTTTAGCTGCAAATAGTTAATAGCAATAAAATGAAAAGCTTTGCAAAGGTTAATGTTCAAACTTACTTCAATAATAATCCCTTTCCAAAGGCTGTATGTGGTGTATGTGAAAATCCACGGTTTATCGGAACGAAAAAATGTTTCCATGATATTATTTGGGTCACAAGCCATTGCTACCATTAACCCGTAGAATATTGATAGCAAATGCTCAACTGAAATAATTTATATGCACTTGGAATTTGTTATTTATAGAAGGGAAATCTAAAATGTAACCTAAAATCAGATATTTTGATAACATTAAGAATTACCAGTAAAGCAAAATAACACTGACGACATCTTAATCCTCTCAATAACTCAAACTAGATTTACCTAATCATAAAACTAATACCTACTATCTGTCTGTCTATTTATGATAAAATGCAGACAGAGACACCATTAATTTGATCAAAGATCCCACATAATTTGCTACTAGTATAAGAACTTTGTTGCCATTTGCCAAATTTAAGTTTGAAAAATTTGACAAATTTAAATTTGTAAAAGTCGTTTCTTATTAAGTTTCTTGCGCTTTCTTCTTGTCAATTAAAAAAGTCTGGAACGGGTGGTAGGAAAATATCATTGACCTCTAGAAAAAAAATTCTTCAGGTCAGTGGAAAAAATAGATGAATCAAAAGTGCTTAATTATTGTTTCTTTGAATAAAGACATTTTGACTTTGACTTTGAACTTTAAATCTTACTCCACAAAACGTTATAGTGGTCGCCCTACTTAGCTTATACCAATACCCTGTACCATACCTAAAGCAGCAATTAGTATAGATGACAAAGTGAAGTTGCAGAGCATTGGAACTCGATTGGACAGTGGCGGAAGCTTCCTTTCAATCGCTTCTACCTTCATGACAAGACGAGGCCAGCGCCGACTGATGGTAGCCAATATCACGAAAGATATTAAGCCCGATGTGTAGAATATAATGTTAGCTGCAATGAGACATCAGCTAATATAAAATAAATATTGTTAAAAAACAGCAAGTAAAGAAAAGGTAATTACATTATCGCACTTTACTATAATGATACAAGTTGGTAAGGAGGTTTTAAAAAACCTTAACAACCGTGTGCTATACTACGTTTTTCAATACATTTGCGAGAAAACATTATAGGTACTACTGAAATTGTAATCTATACGTATAATAAAACTGTAAATTCTAAATATTTGTGGGCGAATTACGCAAAAACCGCTAAACTAATTTTGATGGATTTTTCATAATTTAGTAGATTGAGGTCCAACTTAAAATCTAAGCTATGTTTCATCAAATTCAGGTGGGTGGAACCAGGGATACAGCTTAAACTCTCCGTAGTACTAGCTTTCATACACTAAAGGGGTCATTTAAAACTGGTTCCAATATTTTTCTACTGTCCACGTGGACGAAGTCGCGGGCGGAAGCTAGTAGAAATTATAAAAAACGTTCATAAACAAAAACGCACGGCGCCGGCGTGCAGTAAAATCAACTTTCCGCACGCTGTACTAATCCGTAAACAAAAACGCACGTCGTGCGGTAAAATCAACTTACCGCATGCTCGACTGTCATCGTAAACTAACGTTTTCGAGCAACTGTATTGAAAAATCATTTTTAAATTCTTGGCTAAAAAGAGCTTGTAAAAAACATACGCGACTAATTAAGAACACCTGTTTTTAGGTGGTGTCGGTTAAAGCCTAACGAAAAGAGCTAACAAAAACTTGTCGGGGCTGCTTTTTTCTCCATGTCAGATTCGTTCACAGAAAAGAATAGAGAGGACAGCTAGTACTGTTTGTTGTTGTATTTGGATATGACCCGCTAGGTAATACTAATAATGTCCGGAAATTGTATCTAGCACCAGTACCTACCTAGAAAGTAAGTAGGGGAGACCCGTACAAAACCGTATACCAGGGTAAAACCGTACGGTATAGCTGTGTCTGTTATTATTTTGAATAAGCCGCGCATTTGCCGATCATAGCAAGTAGCCAACAGGATCAATCTGTCAACAGACATTTGTCGCTGCAGGCACGAGCTTTAACCTTAAATCACATAATTATTATTTGGAGGTGTTTCGATCTAATTCTATTGTCATCAAAATATATTCACAATTAAATCTTTTACCTATTTATAGGTAAATGCAATGTTATTAACCTGAAACTTTGTATTTTTACTTAATCATCAACAAAGTTTTGGTTCCAGATCTGCATTATAATGACAAGTTAATGTTAAATAATATTGTTTTGGTCGGTGGGGCAAAACCGTAAGGGGTAATATCGACCAGTAATCAGTATACGGTTTTGACCCGAAACTACGCCAAATTGATGTTTTTGTTTACAAGTTTTCATCAAAATGCTAAGGAATAATATAGAAATCTACTAACAGTTAAAGCTGGGACTCTTTGATTTCAGGTTGATAACGTATGGGGCAAAATCGTATATACTATACGGTTTTGTCCAGCCCCTGGGGCAAAATCGTAATTCGTCAAGGTTTAGTTTGTGTTGATTATTTTTTGTTATTATGCTGATTATAGTTTTATTTTTTGTAAATTTATATAGCCAATGAGAGTCTCTAATAAACGAGTTAAATTATCAATATGTAACTTTCATTTATTTCGATTTTATATAGGTTTGTTCTTAACTATACGGTTTTAGACCGGTCTCCCCTACAATGCGATTAATTTGACTTTGTCCTAAGTTTGTCCCACAGAATTGTGACCAACTTCAAAGTTCTTGCGGTTGCAATCTGTGCGCACCAAACAGGCACCAAACATTCTCGAGTGACGCGGAACGTTTTGTAGGTAGGTACTACTAAATTAAGGGGTAGGTATATGCAATATCGCATTTTTATAATTAATTAGGTACTTACTCATGTTGGTTAGTGAAATCTTATTTTTGAGAACCCAGTAGAAGCTCGAAACGAACATTAATACTTGTCCAATAAAGCTGGCGCAGTAAAACATTGTGTATACTGAGCGTAGCTGAAACCTAGAAACATATTAATGTAAAAAATACTTAAAATGGTACCTACCCATACGACCTACGTCCATTCAGGAAATCTTAACAAAGAAACAGGCTGACGGAGTTACTTTTACAATTTCTTATTGACTTAACTGTAATAGTCATCTGAAAGACCATGCATGATGAAAGATTCTTATAAAATAAAATAGATGACTCCATAACTCCGAGGGCTGGTTAGTCCAGACAACGGCACGGCCTAAGCCAAATGTAACTTATTCTCCAAGTCACCGTAGCGGCTAAGACCTCTTAACTTGAATAGTCTCATATTGACTTAATTACTAGTTTTAAGAATAGTATAACATTTCTGACTCACCTAAGCTCTTGACTCCGAGAGCTGGTCAGTCCAGACTCCAGACAACGGCACCAGTCCCATCACTCGGCCACTGAACAGTGTTAGCCACAGAGCTGAATGTAGACCACCATTCTCAGACTTGGCCAAGTGTAACTTGTTTTCCAAGTCACTGGAGTGGCTAAGACCTCTTACCTTGAATAGTCTCATGTTAACTGAATTACCCATCTCAAGAGTAAGTACTATAAAACCTTCTGACTTACCTTAGCTCTTGACTTCGAGAGCTGGTCAGTCCAGACAACGGCACGACTCCCATCACTCGACCACTGAACAGTGTTAGCCGCAGAGCTGAATGTAGACCTCCGTTCACTGACTTAGCCAAGTGCAACTTGTTCTCCAAGTCACTGGAGCGTCGAAACCCTCTTAACTTGAATGGTCTCATGTTTATTTTCAATGGAGACAGATTTTCTAATCTCTTAAATTTGAAAAATTCATTAGATTTAGAATTTAACTCATCTACTACACAATATTCTCAAGTCTCAATATTCCTAAATAAAATACATCAGTAATGAAACCTACTTAGTATATTTGTAGTACGTACTATGCTTTTAGTAATTCCTATTTTAATACAGACATCTTGAATTAATTTTATTTGTATGAACAAGTTCTGCCAATTTTTTTGTCAAAGTCTCAAAATATGAATTATTTACCAATGTCACGTTTTTAGAGATATGGTGTCATATTTTAAGTTAAATATGGAAATGATAGCAATTATCTTCGGTGTAACTTTATGCTGACACAAGCAATAAGTACTACTCCAAAGTATACCTATCAATAAATGTTATTTCAGTTATACCTATGTTATTATGAAACGGTTTAGCTGTCGGCACTAATCAAAATAGACCAAATACGACTTTCAAACAAATACTCATAAGATTTAATAGACTGTTGATTTATACTAAGAATATGTGATTTTAGAGAAGGTTAGTGTCAACAAACATGACTGTTGCCGTTTATTTGATATGGGTGGAGGTTTGAAAATATTTGTCCAACGAGAAGTACGGTAAAGAAAACTCGTTGCTATTACCAAGACTTAAGTGTGATAATAAGATTCAAGTATTTTTTCTTAAGTTTGAAATCATTGAAGGTCGCACGACTTTCAGTGTATGCCTAGGACAGTATGCCTAATGCCTATCCATACAAATACAAATAATTAAAATCAAAATCGGGATTACACATAATAATCTCCTTTGGTCCTTAACTAGGACTAAGAGAAGCTTTTACTAAATTGATACAGTTAAATAGTTTCGTATAATAACGTATAATATTTAAATAATCTTGACCTATGATGACGCTCAAAGACTTTAAAGAATACCTACTCTGCCTGCCGATTCTGTAAAGTCACTACGTATCTCACTACATTGCGCGTTAATTTTAAATCACAAATGAGATAATGGTAGGCTGCTTTTTAGATAGCTACGGTACTAGCTAAAACCTTTTGCACTTGGTAAAGTAGCTTAAATATTCAGCTAATTTCAATTTGTAATAACAAATTCACGTGAAGTGAAGTGAGATGCGAGTTTGGTTACAGAATCGACTGGCTGCACTCGTAGAAAACTGGGTTACAGTAAAAGTAATGTAAAAAATAGTAATAAAATAATTTATACTTTTGCAAAAAACAAAAACTTCCTCAAATTACTTAAAAAAAGGTTGCTAACGTCAGCTTCTTTCACGATCTCATTACAGACGTGTGCGAGTCCTTTAATACAAAAATTCTTTTTTAAATTGCTCCAAGCAAGAGTGTCGCCCTAGTAGGTAATTTATTTCGTTCGAGCTTGGAATTTTAAATTACAACTGTGTTATCTCTTGAATTCAGCTGCCACTTAATAACCTCCTTTACACGATTCTGAATGTTCAATGAATCAATCTTGAAAAGGAATAAAATTACATTTTTAATAATTTTAGTATCGATGTTGGCATTTTGTTCTATCTTCATTGACATGATAGTTTTTTTGGCTTGGTGACGGTGGGTGTTTTACGAACTAAAATATTCGAAATTCGAAGAAGGAAGATGGAGTAATTTTACCATTATACTTAATTGTTTTACACAATATCATCATCATCATAATTATAATTTTATTATTATGAGCAGCACGATGCCCACTGCTGGGAAAGGCCTCTCCCAACTCCCAAGTATCTATTGAGGTTCATGAAAATTACATCATAATAAATCTATACATAATTTTTTTTTGTTTTAAGTGTTTCACCATAATAATATGATCAAAATATCCTTTCAGTCAAAATTCAGTGTGACTATCAAAGTAAATGCTCTCATTTACGCCGAACGCCGCCAGAAACGCCGAGCATGGCTCTCTAGCCATGCTCGGCGTTTCCCTGCGTGATCGAATCAGAAATGAGGAGATCCGTAGGAGAACTAAAGTAACCGACATCGCTCGAAGGATTGCTCAGTTGAAGTGGCAGTGGGCTGGACACATAGCGAGAAGAACCGATGGCTGTTGGGGTGGAATGGTTTTGGAATATCGACCGCGCACCGAACGACGCTCCGCGAAGGTCGCGGGAAGCCGCTGGATGCGGGCAGCGCAGGACCGGTCGTCGTGGTGATCCTTGGGGAGGCCTATTCTCAGCAGTGGGAACCGTGCGGCTGATATGATGATCAAAGTAAAGTTAAAATTACCAACACTGTGTTCTCTAAAATCACAAGACTTTTTAAAGGTCGCATAGAATATTAACTAACAATACCTACAAGGCCCCCCAGTAGTTTTTCATAAAGAACAGGATGCGTATCTTTGCCAGTGCAACTTCTCTTTGAATAGGCCTTTGTCTTTGTAGACACGGGAAACTGTTTTGTGAAAGACCTCTTTGTTTTATTTTTATTTATTTTAATGGCTGCTCTGATAAATACGCAGATTACACAGGGCATATCAACGACTAAAAATATGAATATGAAAAATAAACTTTCTGATGATTTGAAGATTGATTGTACAGAGTAAAAATGAGCTCGGCTGAAATGAGAAAGAATACGAAAAAATATCTACTACAGACACAGGTAGTAAAAAACAAAAAAAAAGAGTCAGTAAGTATAAGTACAATAAAACATATTACAAAGACAAAGAAGATTACAGTTCAGTACAGTTGTGTTGTGATGCCAGTAACTGTCTCAGCAAAAAATACATAGTTATTTTCAGTTTTACTAAGAGCCGACAATAATTTAGCACTACCAATAAGGCAGACCTTATGGCCAACATTAATACGTTTGAACTCTAACTACTAAAGCTATAGAAATCACATGTCGCAAACTTAGGTTAATCACAGACTTTGATTATAATGAATGGAATTGTCAAGCTTATGGCACGTAATTTTTGTAGTTTACTGCTTATTTTAAAACTTTAATAGTAAGCGTCGCGTTCGAACGCATAGAATGTTGGTCATTCATTTGAGTAAGGGGCTGTTTATGTTCATTTGAGTAAGGGGCTGTTTATGATATTTTTCTGTAAGATATAAGTTACTCCTAAAAATCTTGCGAAATATTTTGATCTAATTTTCCTTATTAATATAATGTTACATGAGCTTAATAAAACATCATTAAGCTCATGTAACAAGCAGTTCAGTTTAATATGATAGTCAAGTTTGGCGCTTCATTTCAGACTTACTAAACTTCGTTCTGAATTTGTATTTTCAAATGTGTCACGGCCGTGACACACAGACTTTGCAAAATAATACTTACCTACTTTATTTAATAATTAACATCAAATACTGGGAAGGTACCTACGCGCGTAGATGCGTTGTTAGTGTGTTACTTACTATAACTATACTAACTTTCTACTTTACGTGCAAGTTTAAAATTTGCAGTTACGTATGCACGTACATACATTTTGCAGGCGACTGCTACGGCAGTAAATGATCAGTTGAAGGCCTTTCGATTCTCCAAAAGAAACACTTTGAAAGTAAGTACTTATGTAAATACCTTGCGCCCGTTTTTCTTGACAGTAAAAAAAGCCTGGAACGTATGTAGAAAAATATAGACGACAAGCGATCGCCCGCGACTTCGTCTGCGTGGTCAGTTTTTATCTATTCCTCGGGAACTGTACTTTTTCCGGGATAAAAGGTACCCTATTGTCCTTCTCTGTACCCCTGACAACGTGTATGCAAAATTTCATGATAATCGGTTGAGTAGTTAAGACGTGAAGGCGTAACAAACAAACTAACAAACGGACTTTCGCATATTTTGTGCTGTGATATTTTGTGTTAATGAAGCGAAAGAAGTGTGCAAGGATCGTAGCAGGTGGCGATCCATAGTCTCTGCCTACCCCCATGGGAAACAGGCGTGAGTATATGTATGTATGATATTAGATTAGTAAGGAAGTAAGGACTAAAAAGTGCTTAATTATTAAGTTTATTTGAATAAAAACATTTTGACTTTGACTTTGACTAAGTTTGACTCTTTAATAACCTCCAGTTGCCTCCAGTTAATAATACTTACCGTATTACCATTTACCAGTATTACGTAATGAGTCGTAATGTACCTATTTTCACGTGTGTGTCACATACCTATTATTTTTTACAGGTAGAGAAACAGGTAGGGTTGTTAAAGTGTGACACTCGTTTTTGAAATCTAAGGGCGGCTTGCGCAACATTTGGTCTAAACAGAATTTAGTTAAATGCGTTTATCTTGCTAAATATGTTTAGCCTAAATACAATTAAAATGGTCTTGCTCATAGAGTACATTATTATACTAGAGACTTGCTCATGTCCGTTTGGATTTTATCTAATCGTAGATAGGGAGTCGGTAAAGCAGTTTCTTGCGTTCCTTTTTACGTTTTCGTGCGTTGTGCACTTGACTTAGAGCAAGGGTCTTCAACCTTTTTGAAGTCAAGGGCCTAGTATACTCTGATATTGGTTCGGTGGGCCGCAACACAAGAAAAACATTAAATTCTAACTAAATAGGTAGGTAAATAGTATAATTTGTAGACAATAATATATGTGAATTTAATTTTGTCAATCAATACAATGACGGGCCGCCAAGAACGCAACCACGGGCCGCATGCGGCCCGCGGGCCGCGGGTTGAAGACCCTTGACTTAGAGCAAAATGGTTGCATTTCTTAAAAAAAATGCGTGAAATGGACCGACGAGCTTTTAACTGTCACATAAAGTCAACCGAGCTGTCAACAAGTCAACTAAACGTATTTAGCGACGCTAAATAGCCATCTTTGGGTATTTAACTTTGACAGTTCGTAAAACATGATTAGTGCCTAACTTTTTGTCGTGCAAGACGCTAATTATAATTAGCAGACTAAATGCGTTTACGTCGCTCTTAAACTGTATTTAAAGACGATGCGCGAACCGCCCTAAGTACCTACCTATATTACCTACCTATATTACCGTACCTTATCATATAGATAAGTTAAGTTATCCAGTTACCTGACAGCAAAGGAATGCTTTCATTCTTGTAGTCCATGTGTCAGTATTCCGAATCACCGTAATCTGCTCAGAAAACTTTGGGAACGCATAATCAAACCCCTAAGATCTGGTTTCATTGTGACAGAGTGATCGATAACTTTTGACAAGTTTGCCAAATAATTTTGTAACGTGATAGACCTACACATATTTGACTCTTTTTGGAGTTCGGGGTTAAAGATTTTAACGAAGAAAGATTTCAAGAAACAGGATAGGTAACAAAATTTGTTATGTACCTGTTTCTTGAAATAGACGCTAATATTTAATAATAGCGTCTTTCGTAATCACAAAATAATTAGGTGCTTATACTTAAAGTATTTTATCTACACTCACAACGTAATGTTCCAAATATGAATTCGAAAAAGGTAATATAAATGCGTACTTTATTTTCGTGAATAGGTAAAATTAAAAAAAAAAACTCATTACGATGCAGTCAGCTGCATCATAAAATAACTTTTTTTCTCATTACGATATAGGGCAAATCCAAGAAGAAGGTAGTGCCGTGATATTTAAAAAAAGACAACGATATTTTCCCACATACTTTCCATGATTAAAATGCACTCTATGGTGATCGATGACTTATTGCGATTAGTTTGCAAGAATGCACTCATCAATTTTTTTTTTCTAATAGAATGCGCGCCATTTTTAGAGCATTACAAAAAAGTTTTGAATTTTGATTTTAATTTTTACATTTTGTTATAGTGAATTTCGTAGGTGTTTTTATTCTTGCTTAAAAATGTGAAAATAATGGACTCCAAAATTATTTTAGATGCAGCCAAGGAATTGACTTATTACAAGGTATACAACCAAAGTATCTCTCTCTTTTCTAGCGTTGATCTTTTATTTATAGTAGGTTCAATCCCAAATGTATGAGTGTAGATAAAGTAGTGTATGAAACTGCACATAACTAGGTATTAAAACACTCGTGTGATACTATTAAAAACTTCGCCAACGGCTCGGGTTTTAAACACACACTCATGTGTTAATACCCTTCATTATTATGCATCAGTATTAAAAACTACTATTTAAACACATGCAAAGTAATTGCATGAATTAATAAATCTGTATGTGGTAAAGGTAATTTACTTAAATAATCATAATGATATATGGAAACCTAATAGGTATAGGCACTAAAAATATGCAAGGCGAAAATATGTGCCTACCTAAGTATTTTGTAAAAATAAGACTATTAGAACACATTATTTTGCACAAAACATAAATACAATAAATAGAAAATACCTACCTTCATTAGAAAGTAAGTAATAAATTGCAGAAAATAACTTCAAGATCTCATCATTTTTTGTAAATCATTTTTTACATTTCTCCTTTCAAGTAAGTACTTAGACCTTTCTATCCTTTTATTGCTACTAAAACTTCGGGTGAATTATCTGGCATTATGACTATTTTCCACATATTAGTTCTAGCCATTTTTGTCCCAAAAATTAAGTTATAAAAAAGAGGAATTTGGCAATAAATGGGATCGAACTTGGATTTTATGGTGGTCGTAAAAAAATATTTTTTATTAGTGTCGACATAATAATATTAGGACATCAAAGGTCATTGTAGGAATGACGATAATACCTACCTAAGATTAATTATTATTGTTGAAGAAAAAAGTTTAACACCCGCATTTGTATGACAATAAAACTTTAAGTACTTGATCCTAATAATCATAGGATGTAAATGAAATAAATTTACATAGGTACACACACAGTACATTATATCAAATGAGTTAAAATAGGTACTCAAAGCATTGTTTGTGCTTCGGCGAAGAGATAGCTTGAGATAATTGTTTGAAGATATAAATATCTTAACTTTGGCAGGCCAATACATATAATGAAAATGTTGTTTAAGTAAGCAAACACTATGATTCATTTGCTAAGAACAGCAATATTCACCAGTTTAATACAAGAAATAAAGATAAACTTGCTGCGGTCTTGATTGACGACCTGAGTGGTCCAGTGATTAACATGCCGGTTTATCACGCAGAGGTCCCAGGTTCGATTCCCAGCCGGGCAGTACCCTTAGCACGAACAGCTATCGAAAAAATAACGCGCGTAAAAGTACTCGATAAGTAAATATTCTTTATGGAAAATCTCATTTCGTTATTCGACGGTAGATGGCGCTATACAAATTTCCCTAGCGTTTTTTTTTTGTGACGGGTCTGGATTTGACGAGTTTGAGGCTAGATGGCGCTGTGTGGAATTGTCCAAGCATTATTTATTTATTTAATTTTGTCTTGTTGGTTTTTATTATAGCAGGTAGGTAACAGGCAGTAAAGGCTAATCCAAGAAGCTATATCCCATGACACCGGAGATTGCATCACCAAGTAGGGTTTGAAGAATGAAAAATGAAAACAATATTATGATTTTTTTGTATGTACAATGCTGAAAAAGTGAAAAGTTTAAAACCAGTAGCGACATCTCTTAGCGTTTATTGAAGTTAGAAGAATAGGCATTCAGCTAAGTCGCTCGTGTCTTTTTGCCTTCTAGCTAGAGTTTCACAAGTTGCTCACCTTAATTTATAGATGTCACTTAAGGAAAAATTTAAACTTTTATCAAAACACTACAATATTATTTTAATTTTTTTTTTGGGAAGAAGGAAAAATGTATTAATAAAAGCAGTTATGAAATTTTATTTCACTACATCAGCTGAAAATACATCTAACAAAAATTTCTTATACTGTTCTTCATTCACTGAGTAAACGAGCCTGGCTTTGCTTTCATTTTTCTCAACGAAGTTATGCGTTATGATGCCTCTCCTAGGATCTGAAAATAATTCGTAATTTTCTGTAGGGTTAAGTTTTTTATTATCACATGAGTAATTATTATCATGAAGACACTGATTCGATCAGCCAATTTAAGAATTTAAGAACTTGACGATATTGAAATTGGGAAAAATAATGGACTAGTAAAGAACATTATAAATAAGTATTTATTCTGTGATAATATTTAAAAGTTACTAGCAAATATTTGCAAATTATCAAACTCAAGACCAACAACTCTAAATTCATAATGAATTTAAAGTTCTTGCTCAAAAATTGTTTAAAAAAAACAAAAAACCGACTTCAAAAAACCTACCTTTAAAAAGCAAGAAATAATATTCGTACTTAATAATAAAAATACGTCTATTGAAGTCGGGTGGGGCTGGAGTACAAATTCCTTTTTTTTATTCTAAAAGCCCCACCCGACTTCAATAGACGTATTTTTATTATTACGAATATTATTTCTTGCTTTTTAAAGGTAGGTTTTTTGAAGTCGGTTTTTTGTTTTATTTAAACAGTTTTTTATTTTTTTTATTTTTAGTGTAGGTACCTTGTAGGTAAGGTATATTATATATGTAGAAAAATTGGCTCAGCCAAACGTAAGATAATCGCGGAGAAACATACTTGAATACGGGTCAAACTGAGAACCTCCTTTTCTAAGTCGGTTAAAAAACTACACTTAAGATATCCCTCTTTCAACAAAAAAATGATTATCTTATTCAGTTCATAAACAAAGAAGTAATACGACCAATCATCGAGGTAATTCACACAAAATCATACTATTTTCGGGCTTTTTTCAAAATTACTTGAAAAGTACTGAACCGATTTCCAAATTTTAAAAAATGGGACAACTTGGGAGTGTACCTAATGTAATAACGTTTGAATCATTTCAATCGGTCCAGCCGTCTTCGAGTAATCGGTGGACATACACAAAAAAAAAATATACAGACGAACATAGAACCTCCTCCTTTTTTGGAAGTCGGTTAAAAAGGCAATTCTTTCGCTAGGTAAACTCACCACACAGACTGACGTCTTGCTTCGTGTATCTGTACTCTGTGACCAAATCTGGTTTGATGACCACAGCAATGGCCGCTGGATCGAGGGCCTGCCATCTATCGCTCTGTTCAATCGCCAAACGTTCGAACTTATTCTGGGCCCTTACGATGTCTGTGTCTATAGTGCCGAAGACTTGTTCTCTCCATTCCTGCAAGACGTATACTAATATAAACATACCTATTTGATATTTGGGTGAAAATTGGTATCTTTTCCATGAATATTATAGTCTAACAGTCGATTACCTATGCCGAAGGTCTAAGCTAACACCCGGAATCCTCAACCACTGGGTAACTGTCTACTATTATCTCAAACTGCTGGAACACCATGGCGTTAGCTTAGGTAAGTTGTGGTTGCCAGCCAGGCACCTTGAAACAAGCCCTACCACCAACCAAACAGAGTTCAAATATTCCCCTCTTCTAGGAGTCGAACCAGGGACCTTTGTATCTTACAAGGGTGGGCGAACCACCAGACTACGGAGGCGGTTAAAATACTAAATTATAATACTAATGTAGAATTATTGATAAATAGGACTTTCAGTATTACATAAATGGAAAAGAACAACAGTCATAATTGGCTCAAGACTTATGTGTGTGTGTATAAGTCGTGGGCCAATGTCAAAGAAACTGATGATAGGTACACTGTAGAAGTATAAAACTTGGATAGTCTAAGTAATCTTATCGATATCAGCAATTTTTGATGTCTTCCTTATGGATGTATGTATAAGGAGGATGGGTCATAACTCATCACACAGGCCCAATGCGGATTGGTGATTGTTATCGACTGTAAATGCAGCTGGGACCAACGGCTTAGCGTGCCTTCCGAAAATGTAAGAACTCGAGATAAGTATAAATTTTTATCCCATGCCCAACCCTTATGAAAGTTGCTTAACCTCCACAATCGCAGGGCCAAGTGCTAAACTATTTCGCCATCGAGCTTTTCAGTAATATTATAACAGATTCAAATTATGCCTACTTACTCTCGATATATTGAGATGCTGCATCACTTGCGAGAAGGGGAGGAAAGTCACTTTGTCTGGAGTGGCATTGTCTGCGACTACTCGGTATGCTTCAACATCCATGTACACGTTGAATTCAACCTCTTTAATGGATTCATCTTGGAAAAAAAAATTAGTGGTACCAAATGATGTGGGTGATGTTACTTAGACATGTGATAGTACTAACAACAACTAACTAAGCAACATTCTCCATAGAACATAGGTCAAAAAAAAATTTTTTTTCGCCTTTCCATAGTAAGTCGGTCAGCTGACCAATATATTTTGTATGGTCATGTTTTTCGTTTTTCGACATAATTGTTCGTTGGAGGAAGTTGATTAGTTTAAGCAACACTTTGACCAAAAATTCTGCATTATCTGAAACAATGTGCTTCCAGTCTCTTCATTTGTGTTTCCACCTGTATTCAAGAATGATACTCAAACAACCCTTGGTCTGCGAACTGCGTTGAAATCGAGCCCTTTGATTGGATCGTTTGTTTTACGAATTACCTATTATTTATTCTGTGGTATTAAGTGCCATTGGTAGTGGAGACGCTGTACGTCCGCCACTGTGAGACCTCATAGTAATGTTTGTGAATATGGGTGTACCAAAGTATATAACAAAGTATTTAATTTTCTTAAGCTTATGGAATACAGGTTAGGGATAAATAATTACCATTAACATGTCCGGCTGCAATGTACAGATGACCTAGTCGATGCAGAAAGTCTGGGTCTAATTTTATTGCTAGAGCTACATTTGTCAAGGCTCCTATAGTGATCACAGTTAGTTCATCTAAAAATAAACAACCATATTTTAATTTTTATATTTTGTAAAATTGTGGTCTAAAAATTGGTGAATTTCGCATCAGTGAGTCTCACCCTACCATGAGTTGATGCAAATTGTTTTCGCTACCGTAAACTATCGTTTTCTCTCTTTCGCTCGCACTAACTGTCAGCAGTATATCCGAAAGTTTACGGTAGCGAAAACAGTTTGCATAAACTCATGGTAGAGCTACAGGTTAGCAAGTCGTTGCAAAACAAAAAAAAACACTAATTTTCCTTCCGCGCCTATCAATAAAATTATAAAATTTCTCATAATTTCAGTTTCCCTCATTACAAAGTTCTTCATATTTACCTTTGTGGGTTTTTGACAGTTCAATGAGAGCTTCTACAGCATCTAAAGGTTTCGCTGGGACCAAATCAGTGTACACGTCACCAGTATCGCCAAGACCATCTTGTCCAAAATATGCCCCTCCATCAGGTGTTATTACTAAAGATGTCTTTGATCCTCTGTAAATTGGCACCTGGAACAATTATGATATGACATTTAAACTCTAACAAAGCGTCTTATATTCCTTCAGAATTCTTTTTTATTCGACTCGCGTAGAGCACTTTTAACGAGAGCAGCGCAGACAGAAGTCTGTAACACAGACTTGTGGTAAAAGTTTATTTAGCCAATTTGGTTCATATTACTTATTTAAAATAAAAAAATAAACTTTGTATTTTATTGAAATAAATAATAACAAATTATAAGATTGAAGGTAACTCGCTGTTACGTCAATCTATTATTTATTCTGTGTCGCTGTAAAAATATTGTTTCAAAACAATATTATTTTGTGCAATCTTGTTTATTAGATGGCAGCACGTGCATGTATGATTTGTAATGTATTTCACTTACATCTTGCCTATTAGCTACTTTCAAAATCCTCTGATTGTTTACGTAAACATTATCTTCAGGTGTGTTTCCATTGCTTGTTGTCAAACCAATCAGCTGAGGTCTGAAAAACCAGAAAAAGACACGTCATAGTAGGTATTATCTTAGTGTTTGTATTTAATAATAATAATAATGAAGTTTATTTCAAGGCCAAAATAACCCATATTAAAAATTACAAATTAAATGAATTGAGATTAAAAAAATAAAATAAAATAAAACATAAAATAAAACAAAACTTGCCGAAGCTAATACACCGTCACTGCTTTACTACAGTGCAAGATTGCCCAGTGTATCAGCATCGGTCCGTCCCATCGATCGGCTATCCTATCATGCATAGGATGCTGTTAGGACTACTTCGCACACGATTTAATGATGAGGCGCACCGTTTTCTTATTATGGCGTGAAATCCATAGATACGGGCCTCTGCGAACATGCCTGAAGCACTGCAGTGCCTCAGTAGTCCCATCAGCACCCTATATGCATTGTTATATTGCACTATTTAAGCTTGCAAGTGTCTTTTTAACAATTTATGTAAATAAAGAAATAAAATTCTTCAGAAATTAACACAACTCAAGGGAAAAAATATCACAAAATAAATTAGAACTTAAAAAAATCGTACCCATTGAAATGTTTTTCATTCAGGAGGGCCAGAAAGATGGCCATCGCATCATCACCTCCAGCATCGTTGTCAATCACAAGTTTTGACCTTCTTTCTGATGAACTGAAATAAGAAGGAATAAATTTATAAATACTTATCGTACTGAAATACAGGACCAGTTAGGAAATGTTGATGAAATAATCGACATTTTCTATCTGGTTAAATCAACTGAGATTTCCTGAAAAAAAAATCTAATCAAAACTTCGAGCAAAAATGCCGTAGATTTCCGGTCAGTCGGTAGATTTCGGGTGGGGCTTTTAGAATAAAAAAAAAGGAATTTGTACTCCAGCCCCACCCGACTTCAATAGACGTATTTTTATTATTACGAATATTATTTCTTGCTTTTTAGAGGTAGGTTTTTTGAAGTCGGTTTTTTGTTTTTTTTAAACAATTTTAACGTAGTGTAGTCTAACCTCACCTCACCTTATCTTTTCGCATTATCTATTCAACAAGATTCTAACAATATTAATTGCGTAATACTTACATGGCGTTATCACAAACGACAAAAGAAATACACAAAAATAAAACATCGTATCTAATGGTCATGACACTAGTTCACTGAACAAGATTAGATGATACACTGGTTTTGTCGGCCTCACTTGTAGTTTAGTATAGTATAACTAAATTGTTTAGCTACTCCGCTTTCTGGACTTGTACTATTTTGTATTTTGTGTTTCTGGCTGGTTTACATAATATTAGCTATTTGTATAGAAGGAAGGGGGAGTGAGGGGAAAGGAAGAGATCATCTATTTTATTGAGATTAAAATATAGAATACTATTTATCCTGTTTAAAGTTTGATTGTTGCAAACACATGTAACTTATTATTGCCAATAAACTTTATTATTATTATTATTAAAGGTTCCCTTAAATTTTTCTCGAATATCCACGAGGTCGAAGTTGCGGGCAGAAGCTAGTATATTTATATGACTGAACATCTTTAAATTAAAAATTGTCCCTGTTGCAGCGTATAGGTATTATATATAATTATACTAACCAGTCTGCTACGAGATCTTATGGTAAAATAGTAGGTATACTTACATACTATTATTAGTTTAGTATTATATTATCTGTGCTATTATTGAATCATAATAAACCGTAGTGTCATTACATAATTAAGATATGAACATTTTACAATTATTATTGATAATGATAGACGCCACTTAAATATTTATGTGGTGATAATTCAGTCAGAGTTATCACATATTTGTCAATTTTCTAATATATATTTCTAACTAGCGGCTGCCCGCGACGCTGTCCGTGACCACTTTACCCCCTATTAACTATTTCATTCATAGCTTATTGTGGTCATATACAATCAAGTTTGTAGTGACTTGCAAACTCATGCCGAAACATACGAACTTAATATGTTTATTAACCGACTTAAAAAAGAGAAGGGGATTATTTCAATGCTTTAAATTTAATGTCCCGCCAATGAGGATCAACGAGGTTTTTAGTTAAATATGTAGAGTTTCAGTCACATCAAAATAAATTATTTCAGTAAAATAATTATTGAAATTGGACCAAAAATGACGAAGATAGAGCGATTTTCGTGTCGCATTCTCAAAAACGCTCCCCAATTCACGATTGGCTGATGACGTCATCAGCCAAGTGCGCCGCTCAGCGGCGCGGCAGGTGTTTGTTCGGGCGATCGTGGCACGTGACGTCATCGCATGATCCGCAGGGGCCGGCCGTGTTTTTTAAACTCACTTTTTAAATCTTTAATAATTTTGTCATTTCTTGATGGATTTGAGAAATTTAAACACAGATTTACTCAGATATTGATATATTCAATTGTCGTGTTGTTCCTCATTGACCAAAGAAAAGAAGAAAATGTCTATTCAATATGTAACTAAAAATAATATGTTAATCGCAATAAAGGAAATTAGTTTCCCCATAAATATTTTTTATTGCTTTTTCGGATACGAGTAGGCCCTTTTAAGGCAACCAAAAGTGGCTCCCTCAGAGGTGTTTATTTAATAAGTTGTAAATAGAAGGATTTTAATAAAACTTTTAGCGGCCACTTTTAGCAGTTTTGCTATAGCTACTTCTAGCAGTGACAACGAGGGAATGTAATGATACCGTCTAAAAATACTAGACTGTGGGCCCTAAAAATTCCACGACAAGTTTTATTAAAATTGTGTATTAGAATTACAATATTAAATAAAATTTACCGCAGCGGTGCCACTTTCAGTCAGGAAAGCGCCTTAAGTGAAATAAACCCCGTCAATAACAAAAAGGTGGAGCTCGGTGGCGCAGTGGTTTAGCGCCTGGCCCAGCGATTGCGGAAGTTAAGCAACGTTCGCAAGGGTCGGTCATGGGATGGGTGACCAAAAATGTATTATCTCGAGCTCCTCCGTGCTTCGGAAGGGCACGTTAAGCCGTTGGTCCCGGCTGCATTTGCAGTCGTTAACACCCACCAATCCGCATTGGGCCCGCGTTGTGGGTTATGGTCCGTCCTCCTTACCACCCATATAAGGAAGGCCTGTGCCCCAGCAGTGGAGACATCAAAAAAATGTCTGATGGACAATAACAAAAACGTACTTACCTACACAGCATGTTGCTATATTTGACAAACATATCACATCTTTTACTGATATTTTAATACTTATTCAATACGAGTGAATGACATTATTACTATTTACACTATTATCTGCTTTAATTTATACAATTTCCGTAAACAAAGGAACATTAATACAAATAACTTTACAAACTCGGACGCAAATGTACTCTATGCTCGGACGCACGTAATGTCACAGTCATCAAAGTCTGACGAACTGACGAACATCTCTTTCTAATATAAAGTAAGTGAAAGAGATATCACAACATATAGCAAGAATATATTGCAGGAAACCCAATTATTATACCAAATTGGGCTCTTTTGGTAAAGAGTTAGGGTTCAGATTTACATCCTAAAATCTAAACGTCATGACGTGAAATGAAGTGTTATTTTAAGAAATGTTAGGTACACAGTACACGGTTGTATGTATTCATTGAAATGTATTACGTAGTAATATATTTCAATGTATATATTATGATATTTATGATATTAACAAAAGTAATGTTAGCATTTATGAAGGACAAAATATTTTGCTGTAGGTACTTTATATATTGAGTACTAGAGCTGACAACCGACATACGTTGTCCTGTCTTATATTAGTATATTACTAATTTATTTATCTTACTCTATGGTATATTAAGTCTTAGGTTATAAATTATTGCAGCACGCATTCTGTCAAGTCTATGTCAAACGTCATAAGGTTACATTAAAATAAGTTAATATTGTTCAAAATAATTTTATAATAGCCTTATATAACCGAATAAGGTAGATAGGAACCATCAAACTGAATAACTTTTTTTATCGGACCAACTCTGAAATCGCGAAAAAAATATCAGCTGTTTCATACAAAAATTTCAAAATGACAGAAACAGCTGTTTTTTTTACACAGCTGCGTGCGGCCGAGTTGAAAGGCAGCGTTCATGTGCGTATGTGGTCATAATGAGATCTATTGAGTTATGTTGTTTTGAACCCATTGTTTGTTACGAAATAGGTACTTAAAATGTTGATAATGTTTATTTATACATAAATTAGGAAAAAACGAATAAAATAAGATTTCATATTTTTTTTTTACTTTGTTTTTCAACTTCGTAGCTATTGATTTCCCAAGTATAGTCTAAAATACAAAAATGATCCTGATGATGGGCGGAATGCGTAGACTTCGGCTTCGTTGAGGGTCTTGTTACACCCGTTCCTATTATAAAACAGTTTAAAAACAGGTTATGACTGTAAGAAAGGATGTTTGAAAGGGAAATCGTTTTTGGTTATACGTATTGTTAAATAGTATTTCTTTATAATAATAATAGTAACAATAATTAGTCAATAAACTTACTCGGTCTTCAACCAACTACGTTCATAACCCTGCAAAAATCTTCAATCTTTAACACATGCCGAATTTTAAGACACCCCAGAAAATACAATAGATTCCTAATTATAGCCTCTTTGTTTAAGTTTAAAGGATTAATAAATGAAAATGTAGATAAATATAAAAAAAATGTTTTCTTTATTTACGACTAAATAAATCTAATAAAAACTGTTGGTATTCCTCGTCGTTGAATGAGTAGATAACTCTTACGTTGGCTTCATCTTTTTCTACAAACTTGTTAGTATTTATTCCCCTTAGTTCACCTGTAATAAAAAATAAAGTAAAAATTAATAGGTACTAATATAGCATACAAACTCCTGACATGACACTGCAATGTTCTTGGTTCTATCATCAACCGTCCACCAATCGACGTACTAGCACCAGACGTAGACCTGTCATTTTGTTGTTAGCTATCAATTTTTTGATGTTGGAAGCGAGTTTTTGTAAATATGAATTTATCTTCCAACATATTTTGGTTTGCTTTTTTATCATCATGTAAAATGTAAACACATGTGCAACCATTGTAACTTGGCCTCCCCACAGGCCACTTTCCCTGCGAAAACCGACCCTAGATAAGGCGTGACAGCTGTCAACATTAGTTCCTTTGTATTACCTACCACATAGTTCAATATCGTTTTGTGAGTATTTGTACTGCTTCACTAATGCTGGTCTGATGGCTGCTGACACTGCTGCAGGGTCTAGAGCTGTCCATTGTCTTACAGGTCGTTCCATTGAAATTTTCTCGTATTTATTCTGTTCTCTAATAATTTCACTGTCAATTCCACCAAGCACCTCATTCCTCCATGTCTAAAAAAGTATTAAAACTAAAAATCTGTGAAAAAGTTGTTTGGGTTTTTTTCATTTGAATTTTAGAATAGTTAAGTACTTACTCAAATCTCTATAAAATAGCTCTACCTTATCAAAATTCGCATCAAAAACCTCAATGAGAAATAATTTTGCAATAAAAGTTAAAAAGATTTACCCAGAAGGACTGAGGGCAAGCAAACCGAAAAAAGTTTTCAAAATTATTGTCATTACTTTTCTTCGGTTTGTTATATTATTATTTTCGTTATTAGCAAAGTGATTGAACACCGCTATTATCTAGAATATTGGTGACACATTCTAATTTAATGTTAAATTAATTATACCAAAGTTGATCTTTGAACAAATGATTTAATGATTATTCTCACGGATGACAAAGAGTGAAAATTACTTACTCACCTTAGTGAAATTCAAGTATATCTGGGTCTGTGAGAAGGGAACAATTGTGACTTTGTCAGGGTTAGCGTTCTGGGCTATAACGTGGTAAGCTTCTGCATCCATTTGAGCGTTGAACTCGGGCATCGAATGTTTGTCACCTACAAAATGTAAGAAGGTATACTATACAAGTCTGCAATAATAATAATTATAAGCACATAATAATGTCAGCAGCTAAGAGGACAAACTATATCTTACAGGATTAAAAGTGTATCTCTGGGGAATAATTTGTAGTTTGGATTTACAGTAACAACCAAGTTTCTCAATAATTATCTCGGCATCACAATATAACCTAAATTGAAGTTCAAATATAAATTGTAACTTTTTAGCAACTTTCAAATAATCATCAATTTTTTCATCAGGTTTATTATTATTATTATTAATTACTTTATCTTGTAAGATTATTATGTCACCAATCTTAGCAAGGCGCCCATGAACCTTGCTAAGATCTGCAACATTATCATCTTGTGATAATCTTTTTAGTGCGTTTTTACTTAACTCTGTAAGAAGTAGGCACTGGTAAATACTTACTATGAACGTGGCCAGCAGCTACGTACAACTGTGACAAGCGGTTTATGAACGAAGGATCAAGTTTAGTAGCCAACGCAACGTTAGTTAATGTTCCGATTGTAACTATAATCAGCTCTCCTGAAACAGAATGATGACAGACACAATAAGCTAAGACGTTTATAACATTAAATGCATGTTTATTGAAAAGGCTTTGTTTCAACAACTGGCTATATTGACAGTACTCGTGAGATTTCTAAGAGCTTTCCGAAATGCATGAAATTGTTTTTTTTCCCGAGACAGAAATAATGAAAAATGTTAATGAAAAAAGGTTGATTAAATTGAGCTGGAACCTAGACTTCTAAATAAAGTCTCTAGGTAATAATTCTTCTGCTTCGTCCGCGTGGAGTATGTGGACCCTAGGCTAAAAAGTAACCTATATCCAGGTCCTAATCTGTGTACCAACCAAATTTCATCCAAATCACATCCACACACACTCTTTTGCATTTATAATAATATCTACTAATATAATTATAATTAATGATTATGAGTAATTTATTATCACCTAATGGAACCATTTGCTTAATACCTATTTTTAGTAATGGTAGTATACCGACCGGCACATAACTTGGCAAGACAAAAGATGCGCAGCAGCTACAAAAACTAAATACGGCGCATCTTTTGTTTCATCTTTGTCTTGCCAAATAAGGTGCCTGTATCTGTATTTTCTCACCTTCATGCGTCTTTGAAAGTTCTATTAGACGAAAAATTGCGTTTTGTTCTTGTACTGGAGCTAATCCAGTAACGTCATCATCAGAATCACCTAGACCATCAACACCATAGTAGGCATTTGTTGTTGGGGTATTCACCATTGATGACGTCGACCCTCGGTAAATTGGCACCTGAAAGTACCACCTGATTATCAAATTAAAAAATATTTTTAAGGTGGCAAAGTTGTTTGATATACTTAGTTGTAAAAAAATAACTAGAAGAGTTTCTAAGACAAGTTTTAAAAAGAATATGCCACGGTAATTAGTGCTTAGCCATAGATTTCCATGGATGGATTGGATAAGAGGATGTTCCATAACCCTTCAATCTGACCAAATACAGACAGATTGGTGACGGTGACTAATTAAAATATTATAATGCTGTCTACGTTTTCTACATCAATACTTACATCTTGTCTATTGGCCACTTTCAAAATCCTCTGATTATTTTTGGTCACATTATCTTCTATAGTGTTTCCATTGCCAGTTGTAAGTGCTACAACTTTCGGACTGAAATTGTTAAAAAAGTTAACAAGAATTAGTTGTACAAAATATCAATAATTTTTACTGCTGCAAATCTTCTAACGTACGAATAATCATAATTATTTTACACATAAATAAAAATAAGATTGCTTTACAATGCAGCCCCCTAGCATGACCAACGAAACGTAATGTGATACAGCGATTTTACCCATAGAAATAGAATGTCAAAGAACAACAATGTCAATAAACAGGTGATCCGAAAAACGAATGTATATACATTGTATATGAGATACTTAAAATGTGACTTACATACATAAAATATTAGTATATTATGGCAAAGGAAATTAATAAACTATGTTCCATACTGCCGCCGTACCGCCTAACTCTATCGCTTTGACTCTGGCTTTGGTTTATGACGTATAATGTTAACTTCTCTTTTCCACGCTTTGTTGGTCTTCTTGAGCGCAGCGAAAATTTGCTATGTCTATGGATTTACCAAAAGACAATTAATTTTGACAGTTGAGTGTCGATGAAACGCTATATCACGCGATGTATATCGTGTTTCGGTGGTCATACTAGGGTAGACCACCAACCATCACCACTATCACAGAATTGATAATAGTTCTAGCGTACAGAAGTTGCACTCCGCAAAATCGTTTAAATAAATTGCAACTCTTGCTCCGACACAATAAAGTGCAATTCAGGTCGCACAGCGCTCCCTTCGCTCCAAAACATGCACTTTGTAGTTGCCTCTCTTTCTATCGCGTAGGTCTTATCTTTTCTGATGTATGAAATTTGTCCTCTCAGAGGACACCGATCGCTTCAGACTCGCGCGCGGAGTGACAGAGCCCTGCCACTATTTAAAAGATTAAGGAATAAGCAATCGTATATTAATACTTTTAATTTATACTTACACCCGTTTGCGCTAAACTTAAAAATCGCTCTATCCCTAACTACACTACAACTCGACCAAATTAAAACGGTGTCATGAACTTAAGGCCTTAAGGTGGGTCAAATCCCAATATTCAATTCAAATTATTGAAAGATTACGCGTGTGAAGCTATCATGGAAAAAATATATAATGTACTTGAAATAATACACAATAGATTTAATTGAAATCATTTATAAAAATGTACCACCACCTTTGATGTAAAACATATTCCGTGGACTCTGTTTCTCGTCTTATTTGTAAAATTTCTCGGAAACAGAACATTCGTTTATGTTAAAACCAACCATAAAAATCGGCGATGTTAATACCTTCAATCTAATTGAACAGATTTTTTTAACTAACTTAAAAGCGAAGAAAAGTAATAAAAACATGTAAAAATTGAGATTTCGGTGCAAGTTCTCAACGCAACCACCGCGTTGGAACGCGCACTGATTTGAACCCAAAGTGAGTAGAGTTACGTTCGATTTCGCTCCATCACGGATCGACCCGCTCGGATTGACCCACCTTAAGGCCTTAACTGTCATCCAGTTATCATGCGTCTAATTATCGTGGTCGAGTTATAAATAGGAAAAGACTGGCGATTCTTTAGTTTAGCGCAAACGGGTGTTAGTAATTATTTTATTAGAATAGTAGTGAACTTACCCATCATAATACTTTTCGTTTAGAAGAGCGACAAATATTGCCATAGCATCGTCTCCTCCCGCATCATTATCAATCACCAGTTTTAATTTTACCTCCTTTGCGCTAAAAAAAATAATAATTATATTAAAGGCCAAATAGTAAAAAAAAAAATTGGGTAAAACTATTTTTACACAGCTAAGTAGGGCACTGGTTCCCACACTAGAATTCCCTGTGTCGCAGGAGCCAGTCTCTTTCGTACAGATTAAGTTTACTAGGATGATTATGAAGTATGAATTTATACTCAATTATTACTTATTGTTATTATGACAAAAGCATGAAAGAGAAATGAAAAAAAAAAGTTAAGCAAGTATTTGTTGATAAAGGCCCCAAGTAAGGGAAATAATGTCAAGTTCGAAACGTGCTAGTGATCTCTGATACTGCTTATGTTCAAAGATAATATTTACTAAGTTGTTGATATAATTTTATCAAGAAACTCGTTTAAATGAGTGTGGACATTGCTACATAATGGAGCATACTGTTTTTAGTATTTTATTTTATTTTAATTTTCTTCATCAGATACAACATACTACAGTCATGAAAGCAGATAATAAAATTGTACAATGTTTAAGTACAGGCTGAAATCCAACAACATACACCCTTTAATAAACAATAATTTCTGTGAGTGAAATGAAATAATATATCGCTTTCATATCATGCTAAAAGGAGTTGTAAAGATCAGTTAAATATAAAAATGTATTTCTATGTTGTTTAATTAACAATTTTACACTATCGCCATAATGATTGAATGCATGATGGAAAAATAAAAGTAAAGTTCCAGAGAGACACAAAAGATACTAAATGAATCGCATATTGCAGAAAGGACCTTAGTCCATTTAAATTTACTTTAGGGAATTAAGTAAAAACTTTTTAATTTTATAATAACAAATTTTGTTAAACGAAACGTACCATAACCATAGCCGAACCGAATCATAATACATAGGTACAGTGTGTGTTAATACAGTTCATCAAAATTTGATGTTATAAAATTAAAAAGTTTTTACTTAATTTCCTAAAGTAAATTTAAATGGACTAAGGTCCTTTCTGCAATATGCGATTCAAATAAGCCTCACGATTAACTTAATAAAAACAAACTTTTAAATATCCTACCTCTCTGCAGCTAAACACGAAGCACAAATAAAACTTAGTGTGGAATATGTTAAAAAAAGTTTCATCGTGACGTTAGACGCGAGTTTACCCTAACAGACTTCGTGATAAACTAAATTATAGCCGTAAAGGAGGTGATAGGATGTATTCATACTGATTTATAATTATAATGAATCATTTACAATACAAATTAACACAACAATGGTATTTAAAATTCAAAAATATATTTTTAAAACTCTAACATAACTTATTAAATAGAGTCTTTTAAAGTGTAATTTTCAAATTGACATCAATTTGCATAAATTAAAATTAAATTATACGGATAAGAAACGAATCTATCGATTATATCTAATTATATTATATTATATATTATTTTCTAACAAAAACAAAAGAATTGCTGACGTTATTCATTATTTAGTTAGGTAAGTAAAAAAAATAAACATTATACAGGGTGTTTTATCATAATCCATAAAGCCGAATACGGAAGATAATCGACCTTGCATACAACTCTGGAAACTTTTACAAGTCCTGAAAACTGACACATTTTCTATGATTAACTGCAAAGTGGCGACCCTAGACCCTAAATATATTTTGCTTTTTTCAGTTAATTGGATTGATTATCGAAAACAATAGTCTATTTTCGTCTATGGTTGGCACTTTGCATTTTTCCAAATAAATAAAAAAACACAGATTTTACAGTCCCCGCAAGAATCGGAACATTGAAAATGAACCCAAAAATTTACGAAAAACCAAAATTAAAACAAATGCAAAATCCTATTATATTTTAAAAGTTACCTAGTTAGTACCTATACCTATTTATTTTTACGATTGTGACACTCGGCTTCGCCTCGTGTCACAAAAGTGCCTGCTGACTGCCTCGACGCGGCCGAAATATTACTAACCGATTTTCAAAATTCCAATGTATGCACTTCTTGTCTGCTTCTAACACTATTACCATGACGATCGGTCAATAATCATAGAAACTACATCACATTTTTTGTAGAGAAACACCCGTTTTTCTACAATTCCAAATTCCAATTCTAAATTCTAAATTCCAATCTACCACCTCATCATATCAGCCGCACGATACCCACTGCTGGGTATAGGTCTCCCCTAAGGATCTCCACGACGATCGGTCCTGCGCTGCCCGCATCCAGCGGCTTCCCGCGACCTTCATACAGATCGTCGGTCCACCTTGTCGGGGGCCTACCCACGGAGCGCCGTCCGGTGCGTGGTCGCCATTCCAGAACCTTTCCGCCCCAACGGCCATCGGTTCTTCTCGCTATGTGACCCGCCCATTGCCACTTCAGCTGAGCAATCCTTCGAGCGATGTCGGTTACTTTAGTTCTCTTGCGGATCTCTTCGTTTCTGATTCGATCACGCAGGGAAACGCCGAGCATGGCTCTCTCCATTGCACGCTGGACCACCTACAGGTCACAATTTTATTAACCGATTATCAAAAGTTTTTAGTCATTTTGCAGCCAAACTAATACACTAGGACCCATTTTTTCATTTTTTCTTAAGTCGTTTTTTTCTGAAATAGTTACTATTTAGTAAACAAACACCCCCCAAAAAACCTGAATTTACCCGAATTTTGCATAATTCCAAAAAAAGTTACCAGTACATTTTCAAAATTCAAACGTTCACAAATGTCTCGATAAATTCCTCAACTTTTGGTACTATTCCCATCTCGATCCTCCCAAAATCCTTGGATATATGGCCAAAAATACGTTGGCAATTTGCATCTGATAACCATTTTCAATGGTAAAAACAAAATTTCTGAGCCATGTGGTGGTTTTTAACACATTTGGCTGAGCCGATTTTTCTACCTAAATAATATACCTACACTACATAATACAGAAGGTACTTACACTAAAAATAAAAAAATAAAAAAATTGTTTAAAAAACAAAAAAACCGACTTCAAAAAACCTGCCTCTAAAAAGCAAGAAATAATATACAAATCATTGATACGCATTATCATTGTTATAATAAAACACGTCAATTGAAGTCGGGTGGGGCTTTTAGAATAAAAAAAGGAAAATGTACTCCAGCCCCACCCGACTTTAATAGACGTGTTTTATTATAACAATGATAATGCGTATCTAATGATTTGTATATTATTTCTTGCTTTTTAGAGGCAGGTTTTTTGAAGTCGGTTTTTTTTTTGTTTTTTAAACAATTTTCATGGTTTATTATTATTTTCCTTGGCTGGTGTGCATGGTACTCTATCTACTTATTCGGCTTTATGGATTATTATGAAACTCCTTTTTTTCTTTTAAATTCAAATCGTTTATTTGCAAAAACATTAGGGGTGCATAAAATGCTATCGAAATGGCGTGCAAATATTTAAAAAAATATTATTAATAGCCAAGTTTGTATTGAATGTTTGACCTATTAGATAAAACGGTGACTTTTGACGGTGACCTATTATAACACCCGCTAATTTATTCACTTTATACGATTAATTATCTTATCGATACAATGTGGAGAGTGATCTGAATAATTAAGTTTGCTTAATTTTATAGTTTATTTGAATAAAGATATTTTGACATACTTTAATTAAAAAAAATATATTATAAAATTGCTAGATAGGCTACCATATTCTGCTTTATTATAGTGATTTTCAAACAACTGTGGCCCTACCATGAGTTGATGCAAACTGTTTACATTACCGTAAACTATCGGATATACTGCTCACAGTCAGTGCGAGTGAAAGAGACAAAACGATGGTTTACGGTAACGTAAACAGTTTGCATCAACTCATGGTAGGGCCACTGTATTAATTAGCATCCTTTCTTATCTTAAAGCAGAGTAAGTGATATTAACTATCACTTAATAAAACCACCGTTGTGTTCATAAGAATATTTATTTAAAATTTGATATACCTACTTATATAAATGTAAGTAGGTATGTCTTATTTTGTACTTTAATGTTTAAGCTTTGTTCCTCCTAAAATGCTCTGAAAACGTTTCAATTAAATATTTTTCGTAGACATTTTCAGAGATAGAATAGACTAGATTTACGTTTGGTTCGTCGCTTTTAAAATTGTTTGTGATGATACCTCTTTCTTCACCTGCAAACGAAAAAAAAACAATGTAATAACATAGGAGTAAAGAAAAATCTTCTGTTCAAATTTATTCCTGTGGTATAAATATTAAATCACAGTTTATTAATCATGATTGTGGCATCCTTGATGTTGTTGAAAAAATATCTTGTAAACTTTTCACTACTGAACGGATTTGGTTGAAATTTGGCACACAGATAGTAGATAGACTTGATTAAAACATATAATACTTTTAATCCCGATATTCCTACGGGAACGGGAACCACGCGGGTGAAACCGCGGGCGGCTGCTAGTATAATTATATGCACATAATATATCTCATGTACTAGTTTTATTATTGTTTGTATCAGTTTACTTATTGTTGGCTGTCCTAATATATACATTTTATTGAAATCACAACCAAAACTTACCATTTAAAATAATACTGTTATTCGAATACTTAGTAGTTTCAATGATACAGTTGTTCAATGCTGCTGACATAACAGCAGGGTCCAATAACTGCCATTTACTGCTTTTTGGCAGCGAAACATCTTCATAACCATTCTGAGCCTTCATAATTCTAGTATTAATAGCTCCAAGTACATTTTTGCGCCAGCTCTGAAATGTTACTTTTATTTTGAATGTGTGTCTTTACTAATAAGTTGACATTGGGTATTAAACTATTCTTATGTTAGTGTCACTCATGTCTAAGTAAATGTTTTGAGAGATGATTGAATCAGATTTTATAAAAATAAAAAAAAACGTTGCAGACATAATGATTGTAGTCAAGAACTCCTACCTAGAATAAGTATTTTTAAAGTCATCTTCTATTACTTAAGGTGGTACCCTGAGCGAAAGCGGCGCCGCGGTGAATTATATTTAATATTATAATTCTAATACACAATTTTAAAAATGTTTATCGTGGAGATTTAAGGGCCCACAGTCTAGTATTTTTAGACGGTATCGTTACATTCCCTCGTAGTCACTGCTAGAAGTAGATAGCAAAACTGCTAAAAGTGGCCGTTTTTGACACATTTGCTATCTACTTCTACGAATGACTACGAGGGCATGTAGTGATACCTTCTAAAAATACTAGACCATGGGCCCTAAAATCTCCACGATAAACATTATTAAAATCTTTTTCTAATAACTTATTAAATAAAAACTTCTGAGGGCGCCACTTTCGGTCATACAACCGCCTTAATGGAATAACCGCCATAATTTGTGTAGGTAGACGATTAAATTTTAAATGCTGCATTATGAAATTTATTAAGGTTACAATATTAAGTTCTGTACATCCCACACATATTAGGTATGATTGGAAAGCAATTGTTTCGAGATGTGTACAAATGTATTAACTCACTTCAGATAGATTTATTGATTTCTTAACTTGAGAAAAAGGGAAAACTGTCACTTTATCAGGACTCGCTTTTTGCGCTACAATGTAGTAAGCTTCTACGTCGTGCAAAGCATTATATTCTGGCTTTGGATCTGATGAATCTAAAATGTTAGAGAAACTATTAGATCGTAGAAATTTAAACTCACAAACAGCTAACAGAAGCTTAAAAAAACAGCGTGATTAATAAAAAAAAACACTGTTTATGTTGTCGTTCATTGAAATCGGAGAGAGAGTACAATTATTTTCAATTTTATTATTCTATTAATACGACTAATTTTCAAAAATTTCGTACCATACAATGTCCCGCAAGTTTCTGCATCTTTTGACACCACTGACATTCGTTTATCTTTATAACTTTTGAAAATATAGCCTTATTACACTTCCCCACGAAAACGATCTCATTAACATTTTCAATGTTAAAATGATTTTAAAAATAAAACGTATTAAACATACATAGGTACACATACCATTATACCATTACATACCATTTATAGTGCCAGCACCAACGTACAAATGTTTCAATCTATTAATGAAATCTGGATCGATCCTAATAGCCAAAGCTATATTTGTGAGTGGGCCCAGTGACACAACTATGAGTTCATCTAGAATTAAAAAAACGTCTTGACGGCGAAGCTTTAAAGAAGAAAAGAAATGGCCTTAGTATTAAACCCTGTGGCACTCTTACTTTGCTATAGCAGAGATTAAGGCGCATCCGATTTTTAATGACAAAAAATATTCATTACATACTCTGTAGGAATTAAGCTCAAAGGCTTGAGTGTAAGTTTTTAAATGTCCAAACAATACTGTCGTTTTTGCGTAAAATTTATAAGATCTACCTAAAGTAATATAAATTGTAACTTGAACTACGAATGTTTGAACATATTTACTTACACTCCGGTCTCAAAGTCAGAGGGTAAGTATTATGAGTTTGCATTGCTACCACCATTCTTGATAATTCTCAGTTGTCAAGTATCTTTTACAGGCCGCTATAATGTAATTGTTGCATTCCAGCAGAGTTTCGGATTCCAAGGTTATGCTACTTTATTAGCCTTATCATTACTAATAAGGCTAATAAAGTAAATAAGGCATAATTATTACCTTTATATTTCTTCGATAGCTCAAGGAGAATGAACACAGCGTACGGCGGTTGTGCTCTTATCTCACGGTATACTTTGACCTTATTGTCACCAAGACCATCAGTCCCAAAGAATCCATCTTCTGGGTAGTCTCTAATTATAGCATTTGGACTTCCTCGGTATATTGGCACCTGCAATGATTGGTGAAATTTACATTATTAGGGTATGGGTACTAATATTATGAAATTAAAATAATGATCTTAGTTTAGTTGTATTTAGTTTCAAGTTGCTTAAAAATGTTAGCTTTGAATTCACTGCTATTGCTATTGTAATGGTATTTTTTAACAAGTTTAAATTAGTTTGCTTTCTTGTTTGGTTGTTTGCTCACAAATTTAGCAAACGATCTTATACTATCTTTCTGATGAGCTAGAGACTTAAAGCTCTGAAAATAGGAACTGGAAGGCAATGGAATGTTTTGGTGTCATTGAGCTGATCTGATAATGGAGCTACTGGAAGAAGGCCACAGGAACTCTGTAAAAACGTCATCGAGTTTGGACTCGTTAGAAAATCCTTGAGAAAAACACTTAGGTTTAAAACTATTATAGAGGAGTATAAATCTTTATGGGAGTGAGGGCACCTCAGAGAATTCCTAAGTAAAATTTCAAATTTTAGGCCGATAGTTTAGGCTGTGTGCTAACAATGTATGCAATGTAGTCAGTTTCTCTTTTAGTACCTACACATAATAATTATAGACAGATAGATAATGAAGATGATGATGATGTACTACCTACATCTCGTCTGTCAGCTACATCTAATATCCTTTGAGTATTTATATAGCACTGAGTTTCGTTCACATTTCCATGACTAGTAGTAATACCCAACACTTCAGGGCTGAAACAGAAAAAAAATAACAAAAAGGTGCTTCGCAGACTTTGTATCGCATTTTAAAATATTATTTACAAATGTTAGGTACCTACTTGAGTAGGTACTGATAGCGTATAGATAACGTATTAACTTTGACTTAATACTGTATTGCCTGTCAACTTTTATCATCCGTACCCACTCAGCTCCGTACCGCTAGAGAGTGGAACTCCTTGCCTGAGTCTGTGTTTCCTGACAGGTACAATCTTGGGGCAATCGAGTCACGAGTGAATATTAACGTGGATATGGAATAGGTTACCAACGCGTGATAGAGGTCAAGCTTGCCTATCTATCATTAAAAAAATGTTATTACTATTTTTTAATTTGAGATTTTTGCATTCACAATGCTACGAGTATTTTGGAATATTATATAAATTTAAAAATTATATAGCTATTTCATCTTAATCGATTGCCAAATATCTGGAAAGATATTTCAATTGAATGTCGAGGTAATTCCTCACATTGGTGAAATAACGCTGGCTTGCAGCGTAAGAGTAGGATATACTAGAAGAAATTCGACGATGTCACTAGTGACTCGGTAGCTCAGCGGTCAGAGCATTGGACCGGATATCCAAAGGTCGCGGCTTCGATTCCCGTCTGAGTATTGATCTGGTGCGAGTCGTATTTATCTAGTATATTATTTAGTATTATTACTATTTTGCTTGTTTTTTGCTTCTGTCTTGGTTAGTCCACTAACTGAAAGTTCTAAGTGAAAAATAATATTTTTTTGACAAGGCAATATCATTATTACTTATTTACTCTACGTGGTTCTAGAAAGTAGCTTGTAAATCCTTATATTTTAGTCCCAATTAAAGACTATCGGCCTTACCACAAAACACTGTTTAACAAGTGTTTAACTAAAACACTGTTTAAATGTGATGCTGTCACTTTTTTGACAATATTCTTTGAAAGAGACGGCATCACATTTAAACAGTGTTTTTACTAAACAGTGTTTTAAAATCTTTTGTGGTAAGGCCGTTTATTTTTGATATGTATTGTATATGTCGCAGCCATCTGGTTTAATCAGCCACCCAATTAACGACCTAGTCATTATGATTGAACAGCGCCCCGTTTAATCACCGGCCTAAATGACATTTAGCCATTGCGTCTAATACAACATTTAATCAGCTGACAGATGATTAGGCCGTAAAAACACATCAAATTCAAACATAATATGACATATTCACCTAACAAACAATGTTCTAAACTATGTTTTTTGACTTATTACTACAGTCCTTTTTATTTCGAAAGTATATCTTGTGAACTTAAAACGTTATCCCAATTTTAAAAGTGTGATACTTACTTTTGCAGGCCAGTGTATGTTGATTATAAATGCGAGATGTGGTCGGTATTTTTATATAATTTGTAGTTTATACTTACTAGGTACTACTTGATTGATATACTTAATATAAAAAGTGAGCTGTACCCTTAGCACGAACAGCTATTGAGAAAAAAAACGCACGTAAAATTACTCGATAGACAATTCTCTATGGAAAATTTCATTTCGCTTATCGGCGATAGATGGCGTTGTACAAATTTCCAATACAAAATTTATCTATCGAATGATTTTACGCGAGTAATTTTTTTCGATAGCTGTTCGTGCTAAGGGTACTGAACAGGATGTCATTGGAAGACTGAGGTTGAATTTTAATGTAATTCAAAAGGATATTGTTAAGTGAAATATAATGAAAGCAATCAATATCAATTATCTCTTTTTGTCATCATGACCTTTATTAAATCCAGGTTATTAGCAATATTACGTAATGACAGTCATAACCGTTGATAAATTAAATAGAAGATAAGTTTATTTTGAGATTATTGATGTTATCGAGCACAAAATGACAACTGACAACAAATTGAACAGCGGCAACTATATGATTACAGTACAAAAAAATTGCTTGATTTTAATTCAATTGGCTCAGGAGAGCGAAAAAATAACGAAAAAGTCGCCTTTTTTTCGTGATTGAATTTTCGTGATAATGATACTAATATTTTATTTGGACAATAGATTAATAAAAAAAGTTGGTAGATACTTACCCCCTAAAATATCTTTCACGAAGTAATGCAATGAAAATAGCCATTGCGTCATCCGCACCTCCATCGTGATCTATCACAAGTTTTGTTCGTTTCGAAACTCTATAACTGAAATATAAAAAGTTTACATCATCGTAAGTTAATCAGCTGTTTCCCACATACCTCTAGTTCTTTTATATATATTTTTTCTTTCATCAAATTCAAGGGCAGTTTAGTTCTTTTATTAATCATCAACAGATGGCGCTCACGTATGATTGATATTTAGTACTTATTTAAAATTAGCAGTGGACAAGTTCGTTCATCATCATCATCATATCCACGACTCCCACTGCTGGGTATAGGCCTCCCCCAAGGATCTCCACGACGATCGGTCCTGCGACTCCTGCGCTGCCCGAATCCAGCGGCTTCCTAAAGAGACTGACTAAAAGGCGGTTGGGTTGGGCCGTAATAGGGATGTTGACTATTTTTTTTATTTTATGTTACATAAATTACCTCTCAAAAAAAGAAACATTGGTAAAAGAATTAATTCGCTAGTATGAAAACTGCCCAAAATATCACAGTGTGAAATGCACACAAATGGACTTGATCAAAAACGCTCCATACTAATGGCTTCCAAGTTATGACGTCACGCCTTGCAAGTTTGTATGCAACGCATAGGAAATTTTTTCAGCAGCTATATTAAATATTGTGTTTATCAAAATGGTTTCTTCGACAAATTTGCTCTACATTTTACGGACTAATTAAAGGTATCATTTATTTTAATAAATTTTATACTTTTTAAATGGACTTGTCCACCCAACTTTGAAGGGTCATAAAACAAATAATATGCAATATATAAAACCAAGAGGTATACAAGCTACTCTAAAAGTTTAATATAATTACGATTTTTATTAGTATTTCGTTATTTTATTCATTAGTCAACATCCCTATTGTAAAACTAAAGAATAACGTACCTTCTGACTTTTTACTGTCACAAAGTTCAATCTTGGAAATATTTATAACACTGAAATTAATATTTGCTTCTTAACTTGACCTGATATACACTGTCAAGCATATCGACCTACTTTTCTAACTAATTAATTATAATACCTTGTTAGTTAAGACGTCTATCTTTATAGAAAATAAACACTTTAAGATGTAAAGCCATTGTTCGATGAAAGATCCTACCGATCTGGGGCCTTATACTATGATCTCTTATAGCAGGGCTTATATTGAATAGCCTTACTTTTTCGTACTATGACCTCAACGGTTAGTGTGAAAGCAGGTCTTAAGCAGTTCTGTTTAAGGCCTGCTTTTGAACTGAACTGTTTCTTATTTGCTGATGGTAAGCCACCTGGAATTGAGATTTCTTTATATCTTTTTTATATTTTTATATTTATAGGTAAGTACCTACTTTATTTAGAAACAACATTTGTAATTAAACTCGAAATTGTTTTAAGTATTTTTCTATCATCAATATTAAGATTTGTGTAGAAGCATTTCTTTTTAATCTCTCGTTATTTACCTACTACGAATTTATTTCGTGTTTTTTTAGCATTATCTGTCAAATCGGTCTCGCTCCTGCGCGCGTCGTTTCCTCATTGCTATCTCGCTTTAGAGATAGTGTCTTAAGGACCTAACATTGAAACATTGAAAGTACTTAAATACCTATCAGTTGATCTCGATTTTATCTGAAAAACCAGGGGGGCCTATTACCGCTTACCAGGAATGGTATACGTAAAGAGTGTATCTACCTCAATATAATAAAAGAAAAGAAAATGGGGGCCTACTATCTATCTATATGAAATAATAATCAACGTTTTTTTCAGGCCTAATTCTAAAAAGGCAAGGTTGTTTTCAACACATTTGCTCGTAAAGTGAGCCCTAATACATCGCTTTTAGGGCCATAAACCGAGCTATTACAAACGCGTGCAATAATATATAAAACACTAGTTCGTAATAGAATTAACCCTACAAAGTTAAATAAGTACCTTACTGCAAGTTCTATGCGAGTAAACAGAGCATTCCCAATTTAGCCGAGTTATACAGTAATTTTTTTTTTACAACAAAGAGGTTTTATGCTGCTAAAAATTAATATACATTTTTGGAATAAATAAATGTGTAAGTCCTTAATTGAGTCAAATAAATATATAATTATTATGAAATTATTCATAATTCACAATATTTTGTTATAAAATATTAAAATATTTGCATTTTGTCACTTAAAATTATAATTTTGAAGTATAAGTAGTAGGCTGTATGCTCCTCTCCCCTTTGTTCGCAAAATATTCTTGCGTTGGGCGTGTGAAAAAAAACCAAAAAAAACATGCGCGCCTTTTCCCATAATGGGGTTGGTAAACTTTTCCAAAACTGTTGTGAATTATATATTTTCTGGTAGCTTTTGGCTTTGGAGTCAGGAATAACAAATTGCGGAATTATATAATGCTTCATTTTAATTTATATAAAAATTTAAATTTTTCATTTACAGCATAGTACAATAAATCACTATTACGGCTGTATGCGTAGGTTATGCCTTTGCTCCAAAGACTTTCTATGTTGTTGCTCAAAACAAAAAAAACAAAGTTATGATTACTCTTTGTCACTGTCTGTCAAATCTGTCAATCAGATTTTTAAATCAGTAAATGCAAAGTAACTTCGTGTTCAGCCGTATGTTTGATATTTTATCGCGATAATAAATTAAAAAAAAATATTTAGTTAACAAGGTAAAATAAAAAAATCATAATATTATTTTCTTTATTCTTCAAACTTGTGCTATCAAAAAAAATATAAAACAATTCTTTTCGAAAAAGTTTACCAACCCCATTATCATATTTTGTTTTTGCCATATTTGTTGCTGTGTGATAAATGACTTTGTTTTTCCTCGCAAATGTGTTGAAAAACGTCGTATAAAACTCCTGCGGCTCGGGCTGCAACCCACAGCCTTGTGTGCAATGAGCAACCTAAGCTAACTTGTCTCATAATGTACTAATGTTACATAATTGTAAACCAATGATATAATATAATGAGTATCATTTCCTAAATTACCAAATCCCCTGCAAGCAGGTCTTTGTGTAGGCATGCAGGGCTGATAAATATATTACTAGTATAGTATTATATTATCTGTGTATATATATATATTTTTACTGGGTGTCCACCTTAGTGGTCCCTTTTATGTTTTAGTTCTTGAAATTAATTGAAAACAAATATTACCGATATGAAATACAAAATCCCACGACAAATAACATGTGTGACAATTAAATTAACGTAATAGAGGAAATAAAATTGTTATTTTGTCTAAATCACAGTATAGGTTTTATTTCCTCAATAATGCTATCTAAGTTTATAGAGATCTTGCTATCATAAAAACTAGTTTTTATTAACTAACAAAAACTAATCTATACGCATGCTCATAAATATTCATAAATCTTTAAGGCTAGAATGATCTTGATTTTTAATACTAAATTAGTATATACTAAGAGCTGACCCCGGAAATAGGAATGCCATTTACAGAGCGACGAAATTCCTCTAGTTTGCCATACTATCATTATTAACTGATCCGCAGGCTGATTTATCTAATTATAAACCACCTAGCGACCGGTTTCATTTGACAGATGAATGTGATACATTGCTACTTCTTTTTGGGGCAAAAAAAACATACCAAAGAAAAGTAGCAATGTAGGTATCACATTCATATCTGTGAACTAAAACTGGTCGCTAGGTGGTTTTTAAATAGACAATCAGCCTGCTGGGCACCTGGTAGATTTTCAGTGGTGGTAGTGGGAGTGGTTGGGCAACAAAGCGCTGAAAAAGCGATTGAAGGTCCACAATTTACAGAGCTCTGGATTTAGTGTGGTATTATAGCCAGCCAATCATGTATCTAAATCGAATATAACATTGCCAGACATTTTGGCTGGTGGAAAAGTAATGCCAGGCGGCATAAAAGGTGCGCGAAAAAGTGGTAAAGTTTCGATATTCGATTGCTATTATACCACACCAAATCCAGAGCTCCGTAAATTGTATACCTTCAATCGGTTTTTTAGCCTCTTTGTTGCCCAACCACTCCTACCCCCACCACTGAAAATTTGCCAGATTAGGTGCCCGCATCTGTTAATAATGATAGTATGGCATACTAACTAGAGGGATTTCACCGCTCTGTAAATTATTGTTTACCTATTTCCAGGGCTAGCTTTTAGTCCGGTAAATGTTTCATCAGATTGCCGTTTAGGTGTTTCTTGGTAATAGATTTTTGTAGTCCTACAATTTATTATTATTGTAATATTATACATCTTTAAATGTTAATGTTTGGATATTTTTACTTAAGGTGGTACCCTGAGCGAAAGTGGCGCCGCGGTGAATTATATTTAATATTATAATTCTAATGCACAATTTTAAAAATGTTTATCGTGGAGATTTTAGGGCCTACAGTCTAGTATTTTTAGACGGTATCGTTATATTCCCTCGTAGTCACTGCTAGAAGTAGATAGCAAAACTGCTAAAAGCGGCCGTTTTTGACACATTTGCTATCTACTTCTACGAATGACTACGAGGGCATGTAGTGATACCTTATAAAAATACTAGACCATGGGCCCTAAAATCTCCACGATAAACATTATTAAAATCTTTTTCTATTAATAACTTATTAAATAAAAACCTCTGAGGGCGCCACTTTTGGTCATACAACCGCCTTAATCACGATAAAACGGTTGAATGGAATTAGATAAAATTTGGCAAACAGATAATTTATAACCTGGCCCCCTAGCCTGACCATCGAAACACAAAATTAATTGTCAAAATTAATTGTCTTTTGAAAGTTAAATGCGTTAAATTGTTAACTACTTATATCATATCGCGTTTCAAAAGTCATAATTATGTTCTATCACTTTTAGACAGTGAATACAAACTTTAAAAAATATTTTGTTGATTCATAATAATCTATACAGCCACCTAATCGTAAACTTTTAAATGAAGAATATGTAAAGCCGGTAAAGTTTTATCAAAAAGAAGTCGTGAAGAACTCACAGGTCATGCGTTTCATCTTTGCCTAGGGTTTTTGAGTAAAGAAAACAGACCACTTCAAAATTATCGGCTGCAAAAAACCGATTGTACCTATTTTTTCTTATCTGAGAATGTGAAGTGATACATATTACCATCTGTGCAGGTAACAACTAACAAGATTAACAAGATATTTTTTTCCATCGCATAATTATTATTATGGCATTAGTCCGTTTGTTACCAAGGTCATTGAACTAACATCTTGTTTGTAAGTTAGGATAAAGTCAAATCATAAGTATGATAAAAAAGCCAAAGTTATTAAATTTGTTGCGGCTGGTTTGTTTGTGTCTTCCAGTCTAAATGTTTCAAATTGATTTTTTATAAAAAAAAAATATTTTGGATCATGCTAATATTTATAACTCTGCCGATAATCACCAATAATTATAAATAAGAAGTATTAATATATAATTATTGAATGATTTGAAGAATTGTAATCAAGAGACCTTTGACACTCTTGGTTTTTTAAGAAGTTTCACTATGTTGATTTTTTCAATGATATCGTACTTAAGTAATACCTACCTAAATCCTTCCTACGGTTAACTTTCATTCATTGCTCTTATCTGCATAAAATTCGTTTAAAAAAAATATCATACAAGAAAATTTTATTAAGAAACAAAATGGCAGAAGTAAATAAGATCCAAAAATATGTACCTATACCTACCTATATTTTATTCATAAATGAAAAGACACACTTACCTTTCCACTAAAAAAAATAAATTGATGACTATAAATAAATACTTTGCTAACAATCTCATCGTAATCTCTTATTGTCACTTAATTTTTCAAGAGCAAATGTTGAACAATACCATTGGCTAGATAGCAAAATTGTAAAGTGAAACTTGTATCAAGTGTCACCTGTTTATATACGTATTTATAAACGAGTAAACTGGCCTAAATAAGTTTAGGCCAGTAGGATATTTCTCTTACATTGAACCTAAAAAAATTGTCAGATAGGCTTAGCGATGAAAAAAAGTAATTAAATAATAAATAACGAACGAACGTGGCGAATCCGGAACAAATCTGTTTAACAATACGAATGTCATTCACCACACTTTACACACACACACACACACACACACACACTCACGCTAATATTCATTTATTTTGCATTTATAAGAAGGTTTGTTTTACATAATAGTACTATTATATATTCTGTGATAATAGTAACATTTTAGGTTCAGTAAATTTATGAGGAGCTCGGTGGCGCAGTGGTTTAGCGCCTGGCCCAGCAATTGCGGAAGTTAAGCAACGTTCGCATGGGTCGGTCATGGGATGGGTGACCAAAAATGTATTATCTCGAGCTCCTCCGTGCTTCGGAAGGCACGTTAAGCCGTTGGTCCCGGCTGCATTTGCAGTCGTTAACACCCACCAATCCGCGTTGGGCCCGAGTGGTGGGTTATAGCCCATCCTCCTTACCACTCATAAGGTAGGCCTGTGCCCCAGCAGTGGGGACATCAAAAATGGCTGATGAACAAATTTATTTTGTGACTGTTACAATTTTATAAGTTTAAGGTAGGCGCTAATAACTGCGACACCAGGTCTCTGACTCATGTAGTCATTAAAGTTAATTTAATTTGTTAAACATTTTTAGAAACAAATAAATAACTTTGTTTTTTTTTATAAATGAATAAATAATTTATTTACTTATTACATCACAACAATACCTACGTCATAATATAAGCCTATAACATATCTTGAAGAAAGATATGACCTAAACGTGAAAAGCTGGTGTCTGAAATTGGTTTGAGATGACAACCGGTTGTTTAAAATTATTTAATTTGTAATAAAATAATAAAGCACTTTATTGCATGTGTTAGTATATAGAATATATTCTCATAATTATAACGACTAAAACTGGTATTCTTAGTACACATTTTCACTTTTAAAACAAATGAAAAAATCATAATTTTTATAAGGATGTATTATTTTTAGTAACACATGCAAAAAACACAATATACAGAACAAAAGTACACAAAAGGTGGCCTTGTTGATAAATAGGAATCTCTTTCAGGTAAAAGTATTTTTATTTAAATACTTAAGTCGCCAACATTTTAAAATAAAAACCTGAAAATTAAAAAAAACAAAAACAGCTTCAAAATTTGTTTTTATTTTTAGGGTTTTTCTATTTTTTTATCATTTTTGTGGTACTTACCTATGTTTTTTTAAAGACATCTGCTAAATTCGGGTAAAATTCAAAAATAAAAAACAGCGGATCTTTAAAGATTATTCCGTACTGTCTACTATTTTAGTCTGTACCGTATACAGCAGCACGAAACTTTACCTGAAGGGAGTGTGTAACGGAACGGCAGGTGACGGAAGGTCGAACGGCAATAATTATTACAAGGAATGGCCGATTTTGATGAGTATTTTGACGGTATTTTATCCGTTTCCCTAAATCGAATAAATGTACGTTTTTACCAACTTCCTAAAAAGGAGGAGGTTCTCTGTTCGTCTGTATATTTGTTTTTTTTTGTCTATGTCCACCGATTACTCAAAAACGGCTGGACCGATTAATTCATTAACGCCGGAGCGATCGCTGGCGACCGAGACACAATAGATTTTCTATTGTGTCTCATTTTCCGGGCGTTGAAGAGTTAAAATGATTCAAACGTTATTACATTAGGTAAACTCCCAAGTTGGTCCCATTTTTAAAATTTGGAAATCGGTTTAGTACTTTTCAAGTAATCTTGAAAAAAGCACGAAAATAGTATGATTTTGTGTGAACTACCTCGATGATCAGTCTTATAACTTTTTTGTTTATGAACTGAATAAGATATTTATTTTTTTGTTGGAAAAGTAGTTCTACTTAAAAAAGGAGGTTCTCAGTATGTATGTATGTTTCTCCGCGATTAACTTACGTTTGGCTGAGCCGATTTTTCTGCATAAAAAATATATGTACCTACACTACCTAATACAGAAGGTACCTACGTTAAAAATTGATTAAAAAAACAAAAACCGACTTCAAAAACCTACCTCTAAAAAGCAAGAAATAATATTCGTAATAATAAAAACACGTCTATTGAAGTCGGGTGGGGCTTTTAGAATAAAAAAAAGGAATTTGTACTCCAGCCCCACCTGACTTCAATGGACGTGTTTTTATTATTACGAATATTATTTCTTGCTTTTTAGAGGTAGGTTTTTTGAAGTCGGTATTTTGTTTTTTTAAACAATTTTGTATACAACTCTTCGAAAGGTACAACTAATAATGTATTCACTGGATACGAACAGGAGCCCAATCGCGGTAATTCTGAACGATAAAACCAAAAACGTTACGTTGTCATTTAGGTTATATATACTAAAAATCTTTGGTTTAGCTTCATAATGTTCACTTAAATTGTCCCAGATTGTAATCGTGACTCCTTAGGTAGAGTTTTCAACAATTTTAACAAAACTAAAGAGATTATTTTTCTGAAAACGAAACTGTAAGGTAACGATTTAGCTTTGGTTTTATCGTTGAAAATTTGCGCGATTAGGCACCTGGTAAGCTTAAATATTTATCTGCAAAGATTACACCCGAATGGATGGTGGGCATATACGTGTATATTTTATCAACAATGGTATTTATATAACGCGTACGCACATAAATTGTAGTTCGGTAGACAATAATAATAATTAAGGCTTCAATAGTTGTAATTAAGTTCAATAGTCTTAACTAAGTGTACAATTTTGATGTAATTGTTAAGGATTTCATAAGAAAATAATGCAAATATTAACATAATCATATACTTTATCATATACTTACATAAAAATTTCTACTGATTGCTTTGACCTCAATATCAAAATGGAGCTCGGTGGCGCAGTGGTTTAGCGCCTGGCCCAGCGATTGCGGAAGTCAAGCAACGTTCGTAAGGGTCGGTCATGGGATGGGTGACCAAAAATTTGTTATCTCGAGCTCCTCCGTGCTTCGGAAGGCACGTTAAGCCGTTGGTCCCGGCTGCATTTGCAGTCGTTAACACCCACCATTCTGCATTGGGCCCGCGTGGTGGGTTATGGCTCATCCTCCTTACCACCCATAAGGAAGGCCTGTGCCCCAGCAGTGGGGACATCAAAAATGGCTGATGGACACAATATCAAAATGTTATTGTAGAAGCTAAATCTAAAGGGTGTCCCAAAACTTTTCCACAAAGAGGGTATCAAAGCACAGAACATAATTACCTTTTATATATTGAAGATAGGTTCTAAAAATAAGACTTCATTTTGTTTTTAAAAATAACTGGAAATAAATTCAAAGATTTTAATAAATCGCATACGATACGTGTTAAATTTCATGGTGTTTTGTTTGAAATGTTGTGTTAATCAAGACAAAATAACCCTATTGAGTAACCCTTTCGATCGGTATCGTACACATGAATGTTTTTCGTTCTATTCCTCTATGGTTCTATTCCTGGTTAAGGCAGGCATTTTTTCAAAACTCTTTAAATGCAGTTTTAATATTTTTAAATCAAAATTAACTTTTCTTTCAGTAAAATTTCCTACCTTCAGTAGGTACCGATAAGGTGGTGAAGTTTTGACCCATCGCCTATCCTATTGCGAACACTTGTGAAGGTTGGGCTTAGGAATTGACTAATTTAATGACTCTTAAACAACTACTCTCCCTCAATTTTTGTATTAGTTTGAGGATATTTTATTATAAGTACTACCTATACGTACTCAAAAGAAGATACCTTATGCCGTACGCGATAAAGCACATATTGCATTGAGTTTGGCATTTCCTTCAAACCCTTCATAACTCAACCATATTTTCTAAACGGATTTCAAAAAATCTTTCACTAAGTTTCATAGCTATTAATATGATTTTATATTATATCAATAAAACTATAGGATTCAAACCTGTTACTGATCTTCATTGCAGTTTCATACAAAAATACGCCCAATTATACATTTTTAAATTTATATATACGTTGAATAGGATAAATACCTAATCATAGGTACAATAAATTCGATAGTAAAGACCGCAAGTTGACTATTACAGCTTTCGAACAATATAAAATCCAAATAAACTCGGATTAAATTTATCATAAAAAAAATACGCGAAGTTAGTTATTTTGTATGGAAAATCATATAGTGGCTACAATTTTCTTTTGAGCAGAAGGTTTTTATTAAATATGTGCTGTAAGTATTCTGTTTCAGCGGCTCAATCGCGCTAATTTTAAAAGATAATACCAAAACTAAATCATAACCGTTTCAGTTTCGTTTACTTACAGATAAATACTTGCTTTAGTTTTGTGAAAATTGTTGAAAGCTATGCCTAGGGAGCCTACGATGCCAATCTTGGAAAATTTAATTGAGAAATTATAAAGCTAAACCAAAGATTTTTAGGTAAATAATTATAACCTAAATGACAACGTAATGGTTTTGGTTTTATCCTTCAGTACCCTTAGAACGAACAGCTATAGAGAAAAATAACGCACGTAAAATTACTCGATAGACAATTCTCTATGGAAAATTTCATTTTGCTTATCGGCAATAGATGGCGCTGTACAAATTTCCAATACAAAATTTATCTATCGAATGATTTTACGCGAGTTATTTTTTTCGATAGCTGTTCGTGCTAAGGGTACTATACCCTTAGCACGAACAGCTATTGAGAAAAAAAAACGCGCGTAAAATTAATCGATAGACAATTATCTGTGGAAATTTTAATTTTGCTTATCGGCGGTAGATGGCGTTGTACAAATTTCCAATACAAAATTGCACTATCGAATGATTTTACGCGCGTTATTTTTTTCGATAGCTGTTCGTGCTAAGGGTACAGAAAAAGCGCGATTATGGGTCTCTCTCTGTACCCTTAGTACGAACAGCTAGGTACCTATCGAAAAAAATAAACATTCGATAGAGTTTTGTATGAGAAATTTGTACAGCGCCATCTACCGCCGATAAGCGAAATGAAATTTTCTATATATTAAACTGTATCGAGTACTTTTACACATCCATAAGTAAATAAGTAAGTAAGCTCAACTGTTCCTCTACTTACTTACTTAATCGGAAAACGGGAACGGAATACTTAGTTGAGTGAGTTGCAGCAGCAGGCTACAATGATGTTCATAATAGACAGTCTGTTAGAGTTAAAAAGTACATAAACTACTTACCTTAAACATGTTATCTCTATAAACAGAAGCAATGCCACAACGATTAGTACCACAATCACAATGTAAAGTTTACGTCTGAGCATTTCTTGTTTATCACTCAATCACGATATTTAATGATCAACGTCACGTCACGACGAATCAAAAAAACAACAATATCCTTATTTCACACTTTATTTGTCTATTAGTCTCATCGGACCATGAAAACCTTTGAATTCTATGAAAAGATTTAAACTGACGTCGACGTTGGCAGACTTCCCCGTTTCTTCAACATTACAATACAACCTCCCTTTGAAGGTTAGATAAAGGAAAATGAGGGATCTGTTTAAGGCTGTTTATCCGCATTTCAAAGAAATTAGCGTTTTTTTTCAAAGAAGTTATCTAAAGAATGAAAGCATTACTATTGATGTAAACTTTAGTTTTACTAAGCAACCTTCTTAAATTAGTGCCGTATAGAGAGAAAAACATAATAAATTATCAGGTATTTTAAAACAAAGACAAATTTCTGACATTTATTTTGACATTTTATGAGTTTAATTTTCTATATTTTAATTAAATTAATTTATTTTTAATGATACCGCTATGTCAATGTTTTAAATTAAATTCAATATTAATTATTAAGTATTTGCATGATATTGTCTGTAGCTGAGTAGGTAAAACTATTGTTAAGTATAAGGTTTTGTAAACCATTTATAATCCTATTCTACTCTATTCAAAAGCAAATAAATAAATTCATTCATTCATTCAAAGACAATGTGTTCAAGCTTGTCAGAGCCCAGAGGTATTTTTCACAAACGTTTCAGCTGTAACTAATAAGAATTCGACTCATATTATTTTTTTCACTTATTGTTTGTATTGTCAAGGAGTGCTCTATAGATAAAATTTAAAAAATGTTTTTAATCACAGAGAAATAAAATATTAAGAAATGCTCAAATTTGTACACTTTGTCATGTTTTTTACTGGTATTTAAATATTCTAAAGTATTTTTTTATTAAAAAAGGCCTATGTTCAGCAGTGGACGATAATAGGCTGATGATGATGAAAGTATTTTTTTTAAGAATAATGAGGTATTTTTCTAATGTATTGCGTGTTTTGTATAAACTTATATCTATTTAGTAATTTAATGAGAATTTTCAAAGTTCGCCCTCATTTTACGGCTCGCGCAGAGTTGTTTTGATCATTTGTATTGAAAATTAAAAAATGGAACGTGATGCGCATCCTACACCCTTAATTATCATAAAATTATTGTTTGGCTAATAAAGATAAGATTGAAGATATTGCTATAAAAACAACGTGGCATATGATGCCAATGAAGCTAAGAGCTAATGAGAGAGAGAGCCATGCAATATTTTATTATTCAAATTGTTATATTACATAATGTTGTATTACATATTATATTGACTAAATATTGGTAATTGAATTTCAATCTCAAAATACAGAATTTTAGCAATACAAAAAGAATCGGCTCAACATAGAATATTGTTTCTAGAACATAATATTTTTCCGGAGCGACATCTATTAGGCTTACGTAAAACTACACCCAGTGTAAACGCAGGTTAAAAAAGTGAAGACTTGCTTTGATACCTATCTATGTAATGTTCTTAATTTTTACTAGATGGCATTCAAATGAAATTTTTTATGAACATGATATTTCAAAGAAAAAGAAAAGGGTGTAAGTTTGAATAATTCTTTATTATCAAAAAAAATAAATGTTTAATGCTAATCATTATCTTCTGCAGCCTCGAGCGATTGTAAATCTTCCTGTAAATAATCGAAAAAATAAATTAAAGTAAGTAGGTATATAAGTAATATTCACAGAATGATAGCAGTTGTGAAAATTAACACAAAAAAATATTTTTCCTTTACTGAAATATATATTTTATTTTTGTATTTTCTGACATAATGTGTTATTTATACAACGTTTTTAATGTTCTTAATTACCTGATGGAAAAACCACCAATCCCTTATATCATTATTCATATTCACTAATGAATCGGATTTATTATATTTCGGTATTAATTCCTCATGGTTAGGTGCGTCCGGACTTATTTTTATGTGATTGAATAAGTCCTGAAATTTACAACTGTTATATTAGATCATTTACCTATGAAACTATCAAACTTTCTGACACACTGTGTACATTGGTATCTCGGTTCACTTATACAAGGCGAAGGCGAAGTAGATCGGACTGTCAAACAAAGAATAAACACAGGGTGGATGAAATGGCGACAGGTCACTCGAACTATTTGCAACCCCCGAGTCTCCCTTAAGGTTAAAAACCTCTGAGGGCGCCACTTTCGGTCATACAACCGCCTTAAACTTTGCGGTTGTATGACCGAAAGTGGCGCCCTCAGAGGATTTTATTTAATAAGTTATTAATAGAAAAAGATTTTAATAATGTTTATCGTGGAGATTTTAGGGCCCATGGTCTATTATTTTTAGAAGGTATCACTACATGCCCTCGTAGTCATTCTTAGAAGTAGATAGCAAATGTGTCAAAAACGGCCACTTTTCGCAGTTTTGCTATCTACTTCTAGCAGTGACTACGAGGGAATGTAACGATACCGTCTACAAATACTAGACTGTGGGCCCTAAAATCTCCACGATAAACATTTTTGAAATTGTGTATTAGAATTATAATATTAAATATAATTCACAGCGGCGCCACTTTCGCTCAGGGTACCTTAAAGGGAAGATATTATACAAAACGATGATAAGACCTGCTGTCATGTATAGATCGGAGTGTTGGGCCACCAAGGAGATGAATGAAAGACAAATGCATGTAGCTGAAATGAGAATGTTAAGAGGAATGTGTGGTGTTACGCGAAAGGACAAAATTAGAAATGAATACTTAAGAGGAAGTTTGAAGGTGGCGCCATTAACCGAAAAATTAAGGGGAAACCGGTTGTCGTGGTATGGACATGTAATGCGGAGGAATGAGGAGCATGTTACGCGAAAGGTTTTAAGTATGAAGGTGGATATACGAGTAGAGGAAGGCCAAAAAAAGATGAATGGACTGTATAAAAGAGGATATGGCTAGAAAGGAAGTTAACTTTGAGATGACGAGTGATAGAGATGTATAGAAGAAAAAGACATGCTGCGCCGACCCCAAATAAATTGGGATAAGGGCAGGAGGATGATATTCATTCATAAATAAGATACACATAGAACATGTTAATTTTAATAATTTTACATAAGTCTAAAAGTTTTATAACATTTGCGTTCAAGGTTCGTTAAGGATAAGTTAGTATAAAACTTTTAATATAATTTCTTTCAACATGTTTATACAAAACGAGAAATTCAAAGGCGCAGGGACCCAATATGAGGTAAATGAAACGACTTTGTATGATGTAAATAATATTATTTAAGAATATAATATTTTTAAACGTTTCTGATACCTTTTTGTACTAGTATTTTGTGGGTTTTTTTTGGTGGTTAATTATTTATTTTTATATTCGACTTTGTACTTATAATGTTAGGTAGTTTAACATTGTTTGAAAGAATTTGTTAGTTTAATAATCTTGTCCGTTGACTGTGTGTACCTTTGTTTGTAACAACAGTTCCATTTTAGTTAAATTCGCAGGTCTTTCCTCAGATATGGGTAAAGGCTGTTCGTCTGCAAAAATGTTTTCGTTGCTCGCCGCAAACGGATCGTCACTGTCAGGATCTAATGGCTCTATAATTTCTTTGTCTTTAGGTATCTCTCTTAAGATATTTCTGGGCCTTACGCCTTTGATCCACTGTCTGATACTCCTAGGTTTTATGCTGCCTTTGGTCCTTTGTTTTGCGAAGTTCTTGAGTTTGACATGACTTGACTGTGGAAAAATTGCAAGTATTTTATTAACAGTCCATTGTATTTCCTCTCCTCTACCAAATACACTATCGTTTGTCCTGTTCTTTCTTTTACTTTAAAGTTTATTCATAATTCCTTTCCTTATATCTATATCTAATATCTCTTTCCATAATTGCACCCACTCCCCCTAAATCCTCTTCTTCTTATCTTTTTACTACTCAAGTTGCCTGGAAGAGATTGCTATTTAGCAATAAGACCGCCTTTTGTGTGCTATCTTTCTGTTTTTGTGTCTGTTTGTAATTTTTTTCTGTCTTGTGTCAATAAAGTGTCTATTATTTTTATTATTAACCGACTTCATCAAAAGGAGGAGGTTCTCAATTCGATTGTGTTTTTTTTTTTTTTTTTTTTTTATCGTTGTTCGCGCGTATCTTCGACATTTATGAACCGATTTAGATAATTTTTTTTTTGTTCGATTGAGTTAAATTAATTAAGACAACAGTCACGATGGGACTGACATGTAAATAAATTTACAAAAGTCCCTAAAATAAATGAAGAAAAAAAAAAAAAAAAAAAAAAGTTTTCTTGCGAGATGGTCCCATTTAATTTTTTTTCAAATCCGTTCAGTAGTTTACAAGTAATCCTGAAAATACTATGATATTAAATCAACTAACTTGACAATTTTGTTATTTATGAACCGAATTAGATGATTTTTTTTGTTGGGGAAGGGATGCCGTTGTGTAGTCTTTTTAACCGACTTCGAAAAAAGGAGGTAAGTTTTCAGTTTGTATGTATGTATGTTTCTCCGCGATTATCTCACGTTTGGCTGAGCCGATTTTTCTACCTAAATAATATACCTACACTACCTAATACAGAAGGTACTTACACTAAAAATAAAAAAATAAAAAAATTGTTTAAAAAACAAAAAAACCGACTTCAAAAAAAACCTGCCTCTAAAAAGCAAGAAATAATATACAAATCATTAGATACGCATTATCATTGTTATAATAAAATACGTCAATTGAAGTCGGGTGGGGCTTTTAGAATAAAAAAAGGAAGATGTACTCCAGCCCCACCCGACTTTAATTGACGTATTTTATTATAACAATGATAATGCGTATCTAATGATTTGTATATTATTTCTTGCTTTTTAGAGGCAGGTTTTTTTGTTTTTTTTTCCTTTAACATTCTAGTTAAGACTGATTTGTTAGATTTAACAAAATAGTGATTCGTAGAAGACAGTAGCATCTAAAGGACGGAAATTGACGAAATAATCGAATACCAATTTAGGATTTATTGCACACATTAATAATTAATAAAATATAAAATGTATTCAATAAAATGGACTTTCGCAAGGTAACGCCTGAAACGTTTGATTCTATTAAAAGTTTAGTTGATTGCAATATTAATACATAATTTCAATGATTATTTTGATACTGTGAATAAATGTTTGCATAATTATAATGAATCCATAATTTAATATTCCATTAACACTTACCTCGGAGCTACTAGATTCCGAAGATAATATATCGTTCAGCCTAGAAAAGTATAGAAAATTTGTATGAGATTATAGTCGCAATTATACAACCAGGGGACTAAATTGTCAAATTTTAGAATCTATCGCAATCATATCGCAATCGCTTTCATTTGTCTGATGGATGTGACACATTTCTACATTTCATTCAATATATTCCAATACATTGATACTTCTTTTTGGCACAAAAAAAACTTTCAGGATGTATCCTGAAAGCGATTGCGATAGATTTTGAAATTAGGCAAAAGATAGGCAGTGTAATTTTTGTATGGTGCTATTTTTTGAGCGTAATGCTTGTTCCATAGATTTTAGTTCGCTGGTCCTGCGTAGCCCGTAGTGTTGTATAATATATGTATGCGTAAGTACCTATTTATACTTATTTTTTATAAAAGATATATTTATAAATAGATGACAAAAAAATTAAGGCAGGTATCACAGGCGTATGGCGTCAGTCGTCGCTGTGAGAAAAGCGATGTCAGTCGAATATAAAAATATGATTAATTTGAACAAGTAAGTAATACACCATTTTTACTATTTCAGAACAAAAATTATCTGCTCCTCTTTTTTATCAATTTGGTAACAATAAATACTAATTATATAATATAAAAAAACCATTAAAAAATCGGTTTCTCCTTTTGTTAAAAAATCTTGTACTCAAAAACAAGATGTATGTTAAAACTTACTTCAATGATTTTTTGGACTGATTTTTCTTCTTTCGTTTCTTTTTAATATTTCTCCTTTTCAACGTGTTGTATAATCTTAGAATTTTATTTTTGGCATCATTTTCTTTATCCTGAAATGTATAAAAATGTAGGTACCATTTTTTTATGCACAGCGTGATAGTGCTTGGCCTTCACCTTACCTGATGTTAAGTGATGATAAGACCGAAAATAGAAGCGCACTACACCCGGAATCCTCATCACTGAGGAACTGCCTATCTTACCTCTAACTGCCGGAACACAACATTTTTAAAATTGTTGTCATGGCGTCAGACTTAGCTATGATGGTGGTAGCTGGCTAGCTAGGCGGACTTGAAATAAGCCCTACCACCAACCAAACCGAGTACAAATGTATCCCCCTCCTGGGAATCGAACCCGGGACCCCTGCGTCTTACACGGGTGGGCGAACCAATAGACCACATAGGCGGTTAATTTCTATAATAATTATGTTAATTCGAACCAATTACATTTTATATTGGTAACAAAAAATTTAGTAGGTACCTAACTTAAGCACTTTTAAACTTACCATATCTAGTACCACTGATGCTAGAATTACCCTGAAAACAATTACCAAATTTTAGTTTCATTAAATACTAGCTTTTGCCCGCAACTTCGTTCGCGTGATTAAGATAGTTGTGCATTTATTTTGAAAGTCACGGATTACCAATATACCTAGGTATTTATCAGTAGATCACATTTCACACATTTAAATTTTCCCATAAAAAAATCATGTACAAACTGGAACACTAGCACCCTGTACAACGGGAATTTTCCAAAACCCTTTCTTAGTGCTCACCTACACCATGAAAGGTATCTACCCTCCAAAAATGGTGTCTCTACCTTCAGCCGTTAGGGCTCCACGCCTATCCCAACAATGAATGAATCAATCAATTTAGAGTTTTATATGTATAGATTAGATTTTTGGCATTTTCACAATGCTATTTTTAAATTAAGATAAATCAATACTAGAAAAATAAACTCACCCGTAGCACATCCGTCCCATCTGAAGTACTACGGGTGAGTCAATTTTACTAGTATTTATTTATTAGAGCCCGTAGAGATTTTGCCACTGACTGCCGCTCTCTCGCTTGCACATTTCATGGTTTCTCAAAATTTCTTTAATCTGAGTGCGTAATTGAAAAATGTGTCTCGGCCACTTTTTGCAATATAAGATGACAGACATTTTAAAATATATTTCAGTTTTTTGTTGCTAAAGTTCAAATTAAACTGACAAATACGATAACTTTTTGAATTTCAGCAACTCGAAACAGAAATATATGTTGAAATGTCAGTAATCTTATATTGCAAAAAGTGGCCGAGACACATTTTTCAATTACGCACTCAGTTTTAAAAAATCTTGAGAAAACATGAAATGTGCGAGCTAGAGAACTGCAGTCAGCGGCAAAATCGCTATATACGGGCTCTTAATTATAAAATTGTAGTTTTACAAAATTCTAAGTGATATTATGTTCAAAAGCTATAAATACAATAAATCCGGCAATTTCTGTTTTTATTCAGTGCAAAACTAATTTTACATTATTTTAGTAGATGCTCTACCTTTATTTTGGACTTGCTTTAACCACAAGGATAAAAGAAAAGTGTAGTAAATAAAAGAATTGATATTTACTACAAAAATATTAAAAACTTACTTTGGATTTCGAGTACCTGTGTTGACCGGGGCAACCTATAAAATCAAAACTTAAAACATAATATTATTTTGAAAAATCAATTTATACATTTTTATGTAAATTTTATGTGTATTCGGTCTTTGTGTAGAAGTTATTGATAAGGGAGTAAGGGTGGTAATTTAATTAAAACTAATAATATTTAGAGTTTAAAGCTTTTTCTAATAAAAATATAGAAAACTCGAAAACTCATTTAATAAAAATAAATTAGGGTAGAAGGGAAAATGCGTAGGTACCATTAAATAATCTGAAAGCGCCCGTCGGAATCCTGTATACAAAACTCTTGCATTTCTATTGTTGTATCTGTAAAAAATATGATGGGAACATAGACTTATTTTGGAAGAGAATATTTTTTGAAATTAATATATGTATGTATCAATATAACTAAATCAGTATCAAACTGTACTATACTAAGAGTATAATAAGCTCATGTCCGAATAAAACTTCTGCGCCTTGGTATGTTGTGTTTTGTTAATTATCATAGCAATGATTACAAACAAGTGATGACTGACTCCTGTTAGCACTAGGTATTCTATTTCCATCTCACTCTTAAGCCCGATTTACACATATCACTAAAGTTCCGGCACAGTACCGCCACCGTGATAAATTCTTTCATACTTTCTCCACGAACACGCGTTCACTGACACTGAGAGCACTATCTCGTCACTGACACTGACAGATGTGGACGCGTTCATAGAAAATATACGAATTTATTATCACGGTGGCAGTACTGTGCCTGAGAGCCAGTGCTCTCCACTGACACTGCCAGATGTGGATGCGTTCATAGAAAATGAATAAATGTATTTATTATCACGGTGGCAGTACTGTGCCTGAGAGCACTGTCTCGTCACTGACACTGACAGCTGATGTGGACGCGTTCATAGAAAATGTATAAATGAATTTATTATCACGGTGGCAGTACTGTGCCTGAGAGCACTGTCTCGCCACTGACACTGACAGATGTGGATGCGTTCATAGAAAATGTATAAATGAATTGATTATCACGGTGGCAGTACTGTGCTTGAGAGCACTGTCTCGTCACTGACACTGACAGCTGATGTGGACGCGTTCATAGAAAATGTATAAATGAATTTATTATCACGGTGGCAGTACTGTGCCTGAGAGCACTGTCTCGCCACTGACACTGACAGATGTGGATGCGTTCATAGAAAATGTATAAATGAATTGATTATCACGGTGGCAGTACTGTGCTTGAGAGCACTGTCTCGTCACTGATACTGACAGCTGATGTGGACGCGTTCATAGAAAATGTATAAATGAATTTATTATCACGGTGGCAGTACTGTGCCTGAGAGCACTGTCTCATCACTGACACTGACAGCTGATGTGGACGCGTTCATAGAAAATTTATAAATGAATTTACTATCACGGTGGCAGTACTGTGCTGAAACTGTGACGGTACTGATATGTGTGAATCGGGCTTTAAAGTATGTCTTCACCAAGTTGCTTTCCCGTTCCTAAGAGGAAGTTCGCTTTCGTCGTTCCTCTTACGCTTTCATCAGAGGCTTGCAATAGCGGATGTCCTAAACTTTAAAAAAAAATCTATGGCATGCGTTCGACGCAAGACGTATTAAAAATTAAAGACATAAGAGGAATGAAAGACACAATTTATTTGCGGCGGCTGGGCGGTTTCCCGAAGCATAGTAAATTGTGTCCGACCATCCATCAGCCATTTTAATGTCCCCACTGCTGGGGCATAGACCTTCCTTATGGGTGGATAATGAGGATGGGCTATATAACCCACCACACGGGCGGGCCCAATGCAGATTGGTAGGTGTTAACGACTGCAAATGCAGCTGGGACTAACGTCTTAAAGTGCCGTCCGAAGCACGGAGGAGCTGGAGATAATATATTTTTGATCACCTATCCCATTGACCGAACCTTGCGAAAGTTGCCTAACGGCGCTAAACCAATGCGTCATGCACCTAGCTGCACTGCTGCGGCTTAAATGCGGGTTTCTGCGGCAGGAGAACCGTTCGTGTTGTGGTCTAAAAATAAGTCCTTATATTTAAAAAGGAAAACTCACTCTATTCCCAAATTATTATAACTTCCGTAAACTCCAGCACCATTTTCCATGTCCATGTGTGGGAATTTAATTGATGACTTCAGCATGCCAAGAGCTGGTTTGAGTAGCGTGTGGCCCGGAAGGATTGGTTCTGCCGCTGGAAGGTGCCCAGGCCGTGATGGAGCTCCAAAGATGGCGTTAAATTCCACCATTCTTCTCTGAAGAAAATGGCTTGGTAATACGTAGTTTTAGAAGTTTATTGTGTGGAAGAAGCCCAAGTTTAAATATTATAGAGAACAAATAAATACTGTAACTACCTGGTTTTACCAGCGTTTGCTGGTGCAAAGACTGGTAAGTCCACATAGAACCTCAATATTAAGAATACGAAGAGTTTTTACTTTTGTTTGTATTTTGACTGCAATAGTAAAAAACTATTATTTTTATTTATTTATTTATTTGTACGGAAATAAAATAGGTATTGAACTAATACCATAAAATTATAATACAACACAAAAACTTACCGTTGGCAAGCCATCATATAGGCCAAAGCTCTCCCGCCTCGTTCTCTGAATAATAATAATAAATTTATTCTACTGTAGCTTGCATAGTTGAAACTTCAGAATTAGACAAACAAGTAGGGAATTTGATAGCTAAAGAAAAAACTCACAAGTATATGCTCAAGTTGTTCTTGAAGGCTTGCACCATGACAGTGAATTATATTCTGAAATAAAAAAATATTTGACCGACTATAAAGAATAGCGAAGCGTCTCTGCTTCAGCTTGGGCAAAAATGCTTTCGTACCTATGTCCGGCTGTCTGTTCTCCTCTACAGGGGCCTAATCGCGCAAATTTTTAACGATAAAACCAATGCTAAATCGTTACCGTTTCAGTTTCGTTTACAGAAAAATACTCGCTTTAGCTTCGTTAAAATTGTTGAATACTCTGCCTAAGGAGTCTAGGATTACAATCTGGGACAATTTAAGTGAAAATTATGAAGCTTAACTAACCTAAATGACAACGTAACGTTTTTGGTTTTATCGTTGGGCTCCTGGTCGCATTTCTCAACCGATTCTCGTGGAATTTTGTGAGCAAATTTGATAATTATATAGCTTTTTTTGACCCAGTTTTTATTTTTTTCTTATGATAAACTGCATAGTGCCTAGACCGAAATTGTATGTTCTTTATCAAATACAACAGTCTATTTGCGCATAGCGTTGTCATTTTGCATTTTTCCATACAAAAAAAAACAGAATTCTCAGCCACGTGGCAGTTTTCAGGGTTTTTAATAGTTTTCCGGGGTATGCATGGTTCCCTATCTGCCATATTCGATTTTATAAGGCTATTTCCAAACAGCCTGTATAGCAACTGCGATAATTTGAATTCATTTGGTAATTTAAAAAAAAACAAAGTTAAATACTATTTACTTACACAAACAAAAAATGTATACAGCACTGTCTTATCCATACTAAGTTTGGTCCATAGCTTATTAATTACAATGCCTAACTGGAAAGGCAAGGCAATCAAAGTTTTTCCATTAAATCTAGCTGTACTAAATAATACACAGTAAAATACCGTGAAAACAATGAAGAATTCATTAATATTGTGATTTTACTTTTACATAAGTGTTCTTAAAGCGTAGACTTTTTTTCTAACGAAACTTTTAATGGAATAAACGTGGAAATTTTATTCAAACAAGATAGTTGAAAATACTTTATTTTTTGATGCAAAAAAATATAAAATTTATAAATGAGGCTAATTTACCTTTTCGCTTGTGTGTTGGTCCATTTAATTAATTAACCTTTATTCGTTTAAAAACTTTTCTAGTACCTACTTACTTATGTAATTTATCAGCATAATATTGTAAGTGCAAAGGTTTGATCTAGGCGGACCTTACACAAGTGTTTCTTACATAACTACTTACTTACTAGGGCTGTTGCACCACTTGTTTTCTGTGGAAACTTTATGCTATGAAATATTCTGGTCTAATCACATTATGTACATATTAGTATAAATATTTTTTTGAGTTTAAGTTACAAGTGTCGGTAAAAATATATAAGTTTTTGTATTATTATAATAAAAAGGTGACTCGTAAGTTTTATCATCGAATTAGAATTCTGTTTGTTTTCGTTAACTATGTGGCACATAATCGTGTGTTAAAGAATAAGGTTTTTCTTTTCTAAGCATTCTTTTACAATCAAATTATTAGGTAAACTCAATTTAATAGGTACCTACTTAGTTTTATGAAATCAATAATATGTACAATTATGTGCCATAAAAATGACAACTTACTTAGTTACATTGCTTTTTTATTTACTTTAAACTTTACATAAACATTCATTTTAATTTTACGAACAACGCAACGCCTAAATTGTTAAAATACGAGGCGCTCAGGGTTCCTTGTATGTACACCTCAGTTAGGCAGCATGTGTCACACCGTCGTACGATGCGATGATAAGCGAGTTGAGATTGAGACGCAGTATGAATCTCTTTCACGTGTCTTTGAAATAGTTACTACGATAGGTCACCTACTACTGTGCTAACGGCCTCTACACGCACAAGCCCCCCTTTTTTATTATAGTGAGGGCAAATACAATCTTTACATATACTTACCATACCTGGCATGCTGGGCTCGATAAGTTAGCAGGAAGCCTCCTGCTCTGTCTCTTGCCGCCCCCGGGTCCCCCGTCGAGCCTAAATAGTAGGCTCGATGGGGGATCCGGGGGGTTCTAACCTCTTCCCAAAAGGGGGAGAGGGAGAGAGCCTCTTCCCGACGCACCAGCCCCTACTAATTTATTTATCTTACTCTATGCCCCTATAGCATGACCACAGAAACGCGATAATATCTTAGATATAGTTTAAAGGGGGATAATATGATGTAGCGATTTGTCACATTTAATTCTCAAAAGTCATGGATTTTGACAGTTGAGTAATCGGTCTTATCTTAGAAGGCATAGTGTAAAGAAATATAATAGTAAGAATTTTAAATTTAGAATTTTATATTATATGTGTCTAATTTAATATATGCATATCGACAGATCGATGAAACATGTAGTGCAACGCTCTAAAATAAAGATTTATGATTTATAGTGCGCGATGCCGACGCGTCCCAACACTCGTGGCAACCACTGCGTGCTTCGTCGCGACCGCGCAATGCAATGCATGTCCCTTAATGCGAAGTAACGTCGTAACTACCATATTCTGGTTTAGCTATTAACTCTGTTACACGTTGTATATTCTGTGTTTAAAGTTGAGGGAAGCCCCAGGCAGCGCACGGGTAGGGAGGCGTTTGCCGCGCCACTATAATATTTCTTTGCACTATGCTTACGTTTAGATTTTTTCTAAAAGTTAACCCATATTTAATATTAAAAAAGCTTGTCGCTTCTTCGCTGACTGTAGGAGTGATGCCTATGGCGCTATGATTAGCATTAACCAAACAAGAAACTCCGAAAGACTTGCAAATGTTCCATTGTCGTGTCACTTTACCTTTGAAGCTTTCAATCTGTTGCGAGAATTTAATTAATGTTGCGAGGATTAAATTTAATTATTTACACTTGACAAGAATTTGGGTGAAGTGATTTATATTTATAGAATACCATACCACCAGAGTTAAAGAAAATCAGTATATGATTTGTATAAATTACATTACTAACTGTTAGTAATTAATTTTGTAAATCAATTGTTTATCAATCCTAATATCTGTTGGCCATTTCCTTGTCGAGTGTCATATGTCAACTTGACAATACTTGAAATTGACATTAGTGTTGCCATAGTTCATGCAGTTGTCGGCAATCACTCACAGACAAAACATCCTTCTGACGCTAATGCTAGTCTGTGAATCGTGGAGCAAAGACTGACAGATTGATTGACGTGCCGTGGCGCGACACGGCACGGTGCAATGGTGTGTTTCCGGCTCAAGTCTATGCTCCACGTAAGTTTATACTTGACGGTTGCAAGTCTATGGACAATTCTATGATAGTTATGGTAAAGCGTATAAAAGCATTGGTTTTTGTAAATTGTGCTCACTTTTGCTCGAGCTATCGTCTGAACTGGTCGTGAAATAAAGTATTACTTCTGTTAACGTAGTGTATGATTTATAATCAACCTTAACATAACTTAATACACAGAAATTAATACTTATTGTCATTTATGATCACTGACCTGTTTTTTTTTCTATTTAACTGGACTGGCTGTCTGTATGGTTTGACAGCAAAGTTTTTGTGCCTATTTGAAACGCCACTAGCGTGCGTCTAAAGTACTAATTTTGGCATTTGGCATACATTTTTGACAAGTTTTAAGTTGTATAAAGGGCTATCGGTATTTGCGTTGACATAAGCACATCACTAGATTTAGTACCCTGTACGCACACTACGTCCTACAGCACCAAAATCAAGTAGGCACAAGAACAGTTTGACAGCAGTAAGTCCAGTGTAATAATATAGAGGTCAATACATATGATCAAATTGTGCTCCAAAATCAAAGCAGTCAGCAAGTAAAAAATCAACAAGTGTACTTTTTGAATTTTGAGAACTCATAAATAGAAATTAACAGTAAAGAAATCATATATATTAAAAAATAACGCTACATTTTCTTACTCTTTACTTATAGTCCTCACAAATTCGAACAAACTTTAATCGCACAATCGATCTTTCGCACAAATTTCATCGCAATATTTCGTAGTTTGACCTTATACCTGAAAGTGGCGCCCTCGTCTTAATTAAATTACCTATTGCTTGCTGTATACAACCTGTATTTTATGATATAATAATCGAAATAATCAAAAAGCTCCTAGAACATGTGGTCCAAAAATGCTTAATTATGACGACTCTTTGTTTTTGCTACACATACCTACTTTTTTATTAGTATCAATGATCACAAACGTAAAGATGACGTTTAGCTTTCATTGACACTGCATTGTACGATTTTAGAGGTACGGGTCGACGTTGCCATATTTCACTTAAAGGTATTTTGCATAGATAGATAGATAGATAAAAAGTTTATTTGCTAAAACACACACATTCATACAAATAACAATACATAGGTAGGTACATTAAGTGAATAACTCATAAAAAGAAAAAAGGACAAACAAAATGGACATATAAAAGAGATAATCAGAAGAAGGCATGCATGTGTGTGCAGCAGCAAGAAGGGTCCAGTCTCGGTGTGTGAATTTTACCTTTCGGCAAAACACCGATTTTCAGCCATCACCCAGATGAAACGCGGGTACCAGCAGCTGCGCTCGCCGCATAGTTATGTTTGTATTAAAAAAAATATATAAAAAAAAAAAAAAAATCTATGCTATTCGATTCTATTTTATGGTCTCATTAATACCCTAGAGTTATTTTATACACCGTTATTTTTTAAGTATATATAAAAATAAAATGGGGATTTCAGACCACGTGAATACAACTTTAGCCACGGAATCTAGAAAAGAAATATCTGTTGTTCCATAGAAAAGTACAACTTAAATGTATGTAACAGCTGTTTGTTTAGAAGCGCGAAAGATCGATTGTGCGATTTACGTTTGAATGATTTCAATCAGTCCAGCTGTCATCGAGTAATCGGTGTACATACAAAAAACAAAAAAAAAACGGGTCGAATTGAGTACGTCCCTCCTTTTGAAGTCGGTAAAAAGAGCAAAAAGGCACTTTTGCCTACTACGTACCTACTCTACGATGAATTATACGTTACTGAGGTTACTGTTTGTAAATAAACTATTGAACCTTAGCTTCAATCTGCGAATGTAAATTTTCGATACCTACATTATGTACTTAGCGAGCAATAAAATTAATTAAGGTGAGGGCAACGATATATCAAAACTTTGTTTTGATATATCGTTGGGTGAGGGCGCCACTAGAGGAACATGGGAGCCTTAAGTTTCCCTTTTATTTTGGACTGAATAAAGTTTAAAAGAAAAAACATAAATTAAAAGGAGTTTTATTTAAATTACAATTTGCTTCACATCTACTATCCCAACGGCATGAAGTCATCCTGAAATAAAAATCAGTAGTTACGATCAACCTCAAAAAAAGTTTGCAGCCTCGTCAATTATTAGTATAGTTAATTTTTAGTCATAATATGGTTTGACATAACGGGAACGACATATAGTTTTTTTTCATAATGGCATATTCGAATCGTTATATTCGCAGAATGGTTTCATTGGCATAACGATTACTTGGACTCATTTCATTTGGCATAAATTTCGTGAGCTTAAATGTTAAACGAATAACTTTAACACGCATAATACGACGACCTGTGTGGTGCAGTGGTCAACATGCCGCTTATCACGCAAGAGGTCCCGGGTTCGATTCCCGGCCGGGCAGAAATTGAAATGATGGATTTTAATTTCTGTGACGGGTCTGGGTGTTAATATGTATCATAATTATTTATTTAAAAAGTATGTAAGTAGTATATCGTTGTCTAGCACCCATATTACAAGCTTTGCTTAGTTTGGGGCTAGATGGCGCTGTGTGAAATTGTCCAAGCATTTATTTATTATTATTATTATAATAGTAATTAAATAAATAATATACAAATGGCATAATTTATTATTATATGCTTCATAGTCATATCGCCCTATAAAACATTTGATGGACATTTGATAAACAGACGATTAGGTGCGACGACGAGTATGCCGCGGCAGCGGCTGCCGGCGAGGTATCAGAATCAACCAACCTACTGGAGTCTATGCATTATGCCACAAGTAACAACTTGACAATGCTAATAATCGTTATGATTAGTAATCGTTATAGGTAAAAAGGTACCTATGCAATAAAATTTTATTCTTTTTTAACATTATGATAATAGAATTTATGCGGAATGAAAGTATGTGTAAAAATTTATTCGTTATTAATGTTATGCGAATTGATTATTCCATTTTGTCAAAAAACCTTACGCTATAGTATATTATGCGTAAAAAATTTATGCATTCACCTATGGATTTTGATATTGATGTTTATTCGCCACATTTTATTAACCTCACCTGATTAAAATACCACCACTTTCTGCCAAAGAAAAGGTCAACCCCTTTAGGCCCAAGTGAGTTAAAACCTGGACTGTATGGGTTAACGTTCATGTGATTGCCATCCATCTGAAAAAGAATGCCAAGGATTTTGGACTAAATTATGTATTTTTACTTTTGGTATTGTGTATTGGATCTTTATCATGGTAATAATGTATTTTTTATTTTTTTTACTTACTTGCAATTACTTATCTTATTATTACCCTGTCTTTGTGGTCGAATTGCATTGAACAATTATGTTTTCTTGGTGTCGCCTCGCTATCTCTTAGGTTCCGGGTTCGATCCTAGGCTGGAGCTATTTTTAATGTAAACTTTCAAAAATGCAAGTCCTAATCAATCATCAATAATTTATTTTTATTTTATTTATTTATTTCGTATCGAGCATGAACCTAATACTAATGATGTAGTCCCATTTTTTTTCAGGCATACTTAGTTAGGATAGTTGTAGGATATTGTTCAGATGACAGCTATCTTTCTTACATAAGTAAATCGTTAAAACTGTTTTTAAATTGCCATAACAAAGTACTCTAGTCTCTGATGAAAACTTGAAGTCAGCGTTAAGGTGGCAGCCCTAGCGAAAGTGTCACACTCAGAGGTATTAATAGAAATAAAATAAAATAAAAAGAAACGTGAAATTTGTTAAACATGCAATGTAGTATGTTTGGATGGTATTATTATTACATCGCATTTGATATTGTTAGAAAAAGATAGTAAAAGTGCTAAAAGTAGACTCTTTTGACACTTTTGCAATCTACTTCTAGAAATGACTACGAGGGAACCTTCTTAAAATCCTATACTGTGGGTCAACTTCGACGTAGATTTTAATTAATTTTTTGTTTAAATAATATAGATTAGACAAAATTTAACGCGTTGCTACTTTCGCTGGGGATGTGGACGAAATCTCCGCTAAAATCATATGCTAAACGCACGATTGAAAGTTATGAGGTTAGCACGAAGTCGTGCTTTAAATACTAAGACGGTACGCACAAAACGGCCATATGCAAACTATTTTCGCTACCGTTAAACTATCGTTTTCTCTCTTTTACTCGTATTGACTTTGAGCAGAAAATAATATCCGATAGTTTTCAGTAGCGAAAACAGTGCTAGCATCAAGTAATGGTAGAGCTACTGAAGAAATACTCACAAAATGATTCCACATCCAGTTTTGCTTGTACTTTCCTTTGTAGGTTGTGAACGGGTTCCCTCGATTTTTGTCATAATCTGAGCTGTCGGATGTATCAGAAGATTCGTTACTGGACAGCTCCGTCGAGTTGTCGGACTCCAGGTTTAATCTATTCCTGTACTTTTCCCTCTTCTGTTTGCGGGTGTACTTCGAACGTCTGGCTTGGCCACCCTATAATTGAAATAATAATTCTGAGGCACTGGCTTTTCTTACTTAATACATCACGTATTTATAAAATAAACCGTATTTAATTTTGCTACTGTACATTTTAAAATGTCGTCATCTATATTGATTAAATAACACTTACCGTTTTGCATTTGAAACTAAACTAAAAATATTTTAAATCACTAAAGTAATAAAATGTTTGAAAATGAAACCTCATCTTCTGCAGTCGAGCTAAAACAAAAGGTTTTGACAATATTTAGCATGACAGTTATTGCAGTTCTTATTTCGATGAATAAAAATAAAAATAAAAACTAATAAAAATACGTACTCAGTTAAAATTTCTCTTGCGTCGTCCATTTCATTTTCTGATCTCTGAAATCCAACAATAATGTTCTTTATTGTAAAGTTTAGCACAAACAAAAACGCACACGTAAATGATTGATAAAGTAATTTTCTATGGAAAATTTCATTTTCGGGGGTAGATGGCGCTGTACTCCCATACAAAATTACTCTATCGAAGTTTTTCACGCGCGTTTTCTCGGATATCTTTACGGTATATCTTCATCAATACAAAACTATAACCTCGTAATTATTACAAAAAAATAGATTGTGAGGTAATCGCATAAATAAACTTACCGGAATGTCAAGCACCTCAAGTTCCGGACGAAGTGATCCCAAAGATCTGTAATTTTCATACGTACAGTCAGCAACGAAAGTTGCTTAACATTTTAGTACTTTGTTATATCAACTTTTTTGAATAATGTTTCAAACAGTGCGAGATATTTTTCTTATTTACAACGGGATAGTGCTTGGCCTTCACCTCACCCGATGTTAAATGACGATAAGTCCGAAGGTGGAAGCGCACTACACCCGGAATCCTCATCACTGAGGAACTGGCTATCTTACCTCTAACTGCCGGAACACAACAAACTTTTAAATCGTTGTTATGGCGTCAGACTTAGGTAAGATGGTGGTAGCTAGCCAGGCGGACTTGAAATAAGCCCTACCAATCCGAATACAAATTGTACCCCTCCTGGGAATCGAACCCGGGACCCCTGCGTCTTACACGGGTGGGCGAACCACTAGACCACAGAGGCAGTTCGGTGCGATATACAAAAATTTTAACTTACGATTCTTCGCCTGAATTTAGGGCCTCAATGAAAATCTATAAAAAAAAAAATATTGAAAGTAAAATGTCGGTAATAGATAAACATTATTCGATGAAAATCCTTATGGTAGTTTGTTGCTCATCATGTTTTCATTTCATTTAGTTTTATATTTGTCATTATGCACTTAAAACTAATTAGTTAAGAAAATATTCATTTAACATACCACATTAGTATCACTGAAAAAAAAACATTTATGAATGTCACAAAAACAAAGTAATACAATGTTTATTTTAGTTTTTTTTTCAGTTATATTACCTTTGATCGTCGTTGCTTTTAATAATATTCCTTACTGCTTGAGCAATCGTTGCTTCCTATGACAATAAAACAAAACTAGAGGAAACTAGAACACTAAACTATAATATCGTTTTATTAAATTATAAAATATTTGTTGAGTTAGTAAAGAATAAATTAATACGATTCCATTTACTATCGTTAATGTATTTTCTGTTACAAAAAGTAAATGAGTACAACTCTGCGAATCAAAATCTATGGAAGTGTAATTGCAAGCAAATATTGCTTAAAAATGGCACCACTACTGGGCCAAAAAATTACAACCCGCACAGCTTTTGTCGGGCCAGCCACGCGCTCGGTGACTGACGTTGGTGTTCATTACAATAATTGCATTTTGAATTGTAAAGAAAAGAAAGAAAGAGAGAGTTTATTAGAAATTACGTCCTGTGTAGGTAGTCAAATGGTGTAAAATACGCAAAAAGGCAGTAAAAAGATGCAGAAAGTAGATGCAAAATAGTTTTTTCCTAGCTCCTTAAATATTTGAACAGTAGTTATATATTCCAGTTTAAGTTAAATTCGTACGTTATTTCACTACAACATTATTTACATGTCTTTAAGCAACACGCATGGATGAAAGAAAACCAGGACCCCCAAGTGTTATTATTTTATTTCCCTCAATCGCCATCCAGTTTTACGTTCAACGTGTTAAAATCGATTCCAATTGTCATTTTGATCAGTAGTACCCGTAGCACAAATATAGCTATCGAAAAACGCGCGTAAAAACATTCGATAGAATAATTTTGTATGGGAGTACAACGCCATCTACCACCCAAAAGTGAGTGAAATGAAATTTTCCATAGATACCAAACCTAACCTAACTACTCTATCGATTACTTTTAAGCGCGTTTTTTCTCGATTAATGTTCGTACTAGGAGGGGTGCTATTCTCTAACATGCAACTTCACTGTCAGTGATCGTTTCGTCGAGATTCTGACAGATAAAATAATAAAACAAACAGTAGTATGTAAAGTCATATACCTACCCATTACTGAGTCACTAGGCATAATACCATAGATTCCAAAGAATTTAACCAGTAATGGGAATATGACACCAGCCAGACATCGCAGTTGCAGCGACGAAGTGGACGCTGCAAACTTTAGAGAATAGTATAGCTCAAATCCAAATCGAATGCTTACTACTTACTACTATGTTGTTTGTTCTTCTGAAGCCGGAGTACATAACCCGGTAAGGTGACTTACCATAGCTGAAAAAGAAAACAACTATGAAATATACCTATATTATTTCCATCAAAGTCAGGGTCACTGAAATTTAATGTCTTTGATCCCAGGGGCACCACATAAGTCCATAGTCACTCAGAAATTACGACTGCTTAACAATATTAGTATTGTATAGCAGTCGGTCTTAGAAGTATTATGATTTATTCCATACATACTAAACAGAGTTACTTCGAAGACAGTGCACAAAATTTGGGATATGCCAATATTCATTAATTTGAACAGCTTTTATTATGGGGTCAACCCTGAATTCAGATGTTTCATATACTATATTGGGTCAAGTAGGTTTTACACCTTGCTATGAAATAGTTGTTGCATCAAGAGAATGTGCATAAACCAAATTGTCTCCAAAGTGATCCTTTATGAATGTAACAATGTTTGGCGCACAGAATACTAACTAATCTTAAGCAGTTCCTTAGTGGTTCAAGATCGGGTGACGAGAACTGCTATTTTCAGCCTAATTTGTCACTTAGCTAACTTAATAATTAGACGAGAATACGAGATGAAACTTAAGCACGTAAAATGGCCACGTGAAGTGACTAAACTAAGTAACTAAGTAAACCACGTCTGAATTCCTAATAAATGGCGTGTGCTGCCGCAAATTGTAAATTTTAGGCTCGGACTATAAGCATCCGGAATCTCCCGGGCCCGAAAAAAACGGCCCCGGACAAGTCCGGATTCAATCCGTCTCTCAAGCGATAATTTGAATTGTTCCTGCATTGACTACAAAGAATCCGGGGCCGTCCGATCCGAAATTTCATACGGAAGCATTCGGATCATGCATGCTCTTTTCTCCGGCCACGCGATCCGTTATTTTTCGGCACGAGGGGCGGAACCCTTTCAATACATAATAGTATGTAGTTTAAGGAGCTGACCACAACGACACGTTCACTCCGGGCGGTCCCTCACAACAGGTAGGGCGCAGCGCTTAAATTAAAAAACAAGAATGGTGGATTCCGAGCGTCTAATTATGGTAATTGATAATTACCAATGCATTTGGAACATCTTATACATTTTTATATTCCACAAGATATGACTTGTGGAATACATCAAAGTAAGGACTATTGAGTGCAAGTGTTATCGGCCGACTGAGTTTCTCTCCGGAGTCCGGATTAAGAGGATTGTCAACCACGTGGTCTCCATACAAACGGCGATAACGTTTCCCACCCTCTAAACCTTAACCTACAGCAATGAATTTTTGGTATGTTTTTGAAATGCCTAAAAACTAGGGCTGTACGTTTTGATTTTTAAAATATTCATTGTAGATTTAAAAATATTGGCACTTCTGTGTTTTGTATGAAATCACTAAAATGCAAATATTTCGAAATCTATTATAGATATTTAAAAAATCTAAACGTACAGCCCTAGTATTTAGGCATTTCAAAAAAATACCAAAAATTAGTTACTGTAGGTTAAGGTTTAGAGGGTGGGAAACGTTATCGCCGTTTGTATGGAGACCACGGTAGTTGACAATCCTCTTAAAACGGAGCGCCCGTAGTCGATTGCAAGCCGAATTCGGTTTTTTCTCGGATCGGGCAGATTCTGGATGCTAGTCAGAGCCTAACCGCCCCAGCCGGCTGTGCAGTGAGCGAGTCTAGCGTGCAGTGAAGAGATTATTTACTCGTCGTCGCTTCGCTTCACCATTGGTCGTTTCGCATACTCAAGCGGTAACACTCACGTTATACCCAAGTTATTTAAATTTCCATAAACCGCCATACTGTCGGCATCCCTTAAGGGGTACTTCACTGATGACTTTAACATCTGTAGCGCAGGCCTTATAAGGGTATGCCCTGGTAGAATCCTCTCGGCTGGTGGTAAGTGTTCGGGGTGCCTTGGAGTCTTTAAGATGGTGCGATGACCCCCATACCTTCGCTGAAAGGAAAATGATGTTGTTTAAGAAAATAAATATAAAGATGAAGACACTTTGAATGTTGCTTGATTAATGCGATTGATTAGGTATAATATTTCAAAATACACCAACGATATCCTTTAGCTGATTTGGTTTATCCCTGTTCACCTGGATGCTACCATTTTTAGATTTCTCATATTATCACTTCAGTTCAGAGTTATTTCACTTAGGTGATTTCACCCAGGTGAAATGCATTGAAATGTTTGGTGTGATTTTGTTATCATGAAAAAAGGCGACTTTTTAGTTAAAACTAACAATTCCACTTTGTGCACCCTGATGAACCAAGTGAAATAATCCCCATATTGAAGATGTTTAGTCGCATTAAATTAATCGGTTTTGTATTTTTCATTAATATTTCCAATATGATTTAGTTTTTGTAACATTATTTTGGTTACAGCAAAGTTATAAAAAACCATTATGCTGAAATGAAACTAAGAACGAAATAAAGCAAAATCTACCCTTATAATTAAAGCATAGCTCCAAACTTCTGCCTCCAAGTTAAGTAACAAAGGTTGTAGAGAAAGGTATTTATTAAACTTTACACTGGCAACTCTAGACGTGACGTGTCCGTAGAAGTAAGAGATATAGATAATGAAACAAAGGATACGGCCCCGGCGCGGCGTCACCCTCCACTTCACCCACAAACTTAGTTCGTTTGATACACTTTTGTAGATACGATATAAGTTTTAACATTGTTTGAGGTTCGTGTAAAACACTTTAACGAATACTAACGCGGTCTAGTTATTGATTTTTTAGGGTTCCGTACCCAAAGGGTAAAAACGGGACCCTATTATTAAGACTCCGCTGTCTGTCTGTCTGTCGCTCTGTCATCAGGCTGTATCTCATGAACCGCGTGATAGTTAGTCAGTTGAAATTTTCACACATGATGTACTTCTGTTGCCGCAATATATAACATAATATAACAACAAATACTAAAAACTGAACAAAATAAATATTTAAGCGGGGCTTCCATACAACAAACGTGATTTTTTTGTTACGGATCTCTTCGTGCGCTATATTTTTGGTTTTTTAATAAAATTTTGGATTTTCCGACGTTACGGCACCTTTTCAGCAATCATGGTAGAAATAAACTTAAAAAAAAAAAAAAAACTGGGGGCACGGCAGTGCCCCCGCCAAAGTCGAGCGCGAAGCAAACACTGCAGTACCATCCTTTTCTGGAACCATTTCGCCGCATTTTCAGGCCCCTATTTGAGAACCTCTGGATAAGACCAGAACGCAGAAATTTTCGTTATCCAGTAAACTATAATCACATACCTACTTAAAATCCAAATATTCAAGTCTGTAGGTCATTTAGTTCCGAAGTTAAGCGAAAGCAAAGTTTCGCATTTATAACACTCGCTCACTCATGATCATCAGAATACTTCATAATCATAATAAATCATAAATCATTTATTTGCTTGAATATGGTACAATACAGATTTTAATTAAATGGTTCCCGCATATTCTACCGAATGGTTCGATGTACAAATACTTTAATTAATGTCCAATGTTTATCTGATTCAAAATATAATGTCAATGAAAATAGAAAATGTTAGTTAAAATAATAAATAAGAATAACGCCACTTACAATGTCACATCGATAAAAAATAATGAAAAAAAAATAATTACAAAAATATGGGTCATCAATGGTCAGAATTATTTAAACCACACAAGTATACAGTCATAATAAATTTAAATCATAATTATGTCAAATTGCTTAGTATAAGTTAATTCATTTTAATGTTTTGTCATTTAGGTATTCATCAATGGTATAATAATTCCTTTCTTTTAAAACTTTTGATAGCTTACTTTTAAACTTAGTTAGTGGCAGTTCCTTCATTTCAATAGGTAATTTATTATACATATAGACGTATTGCCATAAACTCAGAGAGCTGAAATTTGGTACAGATTTAGGTTTTAATGACCACATAAAGGGAAAACTATGAAAACCAAAATCTATTTACGGTTGAAAATCGTAGCTAATTATAACTCAACATTGATTATCCCTAATTTGAAAGCTTGTGTGAACAAACTAAATATTTAACAGCAAATTACTTATACGTGAAACCGCTGGTAAATATTATGCTGAAACCTGACAATACTTGTTTGATTAAATTTGTGGATTATGTGGCGATGCAAAATAGCTTGTAATAATATTAGTACCTAGTTGTTTATGAATTAATATCGGGATTGGTGTTTGGTAATGCACTCATTGTTTGCTTGCGGCATTTATTATGATTAATTAATATTTTAATGAGATTAAGCATTAACTGGTTCGTTAATTTTAAAATGAATATGTATCAACTTAGAATTTCTGATCATCAATTTTATTACGATTACAATTTGGATTTAAATTTGGGAAAAATACTGTTGAACATTATGTCGTATCTTACCTTATTCCACAATATAAGGCAGTCAGTATGCAAGAGGGTGCCTAATCGCGCTAATTTTCAACGATAAAACCAAAGCTAAATCGTTACCGTTTCAGTTTCGTTTACAGAAAAATACTCGCTTTAGTTTTGTTAAAATTGTTAAATACTTTACCTAAGGAGTCTAGGATTACAATCTGGGACAATTTAAGTGAAAATTATGAAGCTAAACCAAAGATTTTTAGGTAAATATAACCTAATGACAACGTAACGTTTTAGGTTTTATCGTTCAATATTACTGCAATTGGACTCCTGGAGGCCGAATGGGTACTTTTTATAGATAATTTATGGATTTCCAAAAAGATCGGACTTTTGAACCATTCGAAATGTATCGTTTGAAAAATTTAGATGAATTTAAAAAAGCTACTTATTTCTTTTATACGTTATTAATTGCTATTCTATAACGTGTTCTCATTTTCGTTGTAATCGAGTGCAACTTAAGTCGATTAAACTGTACTACGGTTGAAGGAGCCCTGTTAGTTGGCCCCATTACTAGGTATAATGATATCTGCTAACTTGAGTGATGTATCGATGTTAACAAGAATCGATTTTAACTTGTACTTACTTCATTTATCACACTTGATTACTTTCAAGCTTTGAACAACTCGAAATGCGTATGAAAACTACTAGTATTCAAAAAAAATCCTTCAAAATGTGCCTTGGCCTTCAATATCAAAGGGGCCTACAAATTTTGCCATTTCGCCCGGTATAGACTATTTGTGGTGCTAGTAAACTATTTGATTTCATTTACGGAGCTCGCTGACATTATATTTGTATGAATGCTCGTTTCGTGGAATGGACTTAATTAATAATTTTATTTTAATCCCGATGCAGTAGCGATGACGTTTAAATGTCAAATAAATCGTGAGTTGTATTTTGTGATCCGATTGTAGTTGATTTGAGAATTGGGTCTAATGCAAAAACTTACCTTTAGCATTTTGATTAACCTATTTATGTTCTGATTATGCATGTTGCCTGCAAATAGGGAGAAGTTCTGAAAAAATAAAGATGTAAAGTCACAGGTTCTGGTTAACACCAATCTTATCTTCTTATTTAATTAAAAACTGGAATAGAACTTGTATGATTTTTTTGTCATAATGCGATATGACAAAACTTCACATAGTTCAAATTCATTCATACGTAGTGGTATTACTTTATCAATATTATAAATTTGAAAGTTACCTACAATGTTTGAATGTTTGTAACTCAATCACGCAAAAACGGCTGAACTGATTTGGATGAGATAGTTAATGGCCTAGCCCTTAAGAGCCTAGTGTGGATATATCTGTAAATATTCAAAGGTGTCAGAAACCTATGAGCATTAATCATTATTGACTGTTTTCACAAAAACTGTTTTTCTGTTTGGCTAAAAGCAGTGGGACCATCAGATATAATATAATTTTATCTGATAAATAAATACAAAAGTAATATAAAAAATCAGTATCGTTAAGAAACTTACCAAAGCAAGAAAAATCAAAAATATATGCCATTTCATTTTTAGATAAATTTAAGTTATTATTAAATCAGTGACAGCATGACGATTTTCCGAGGAAAAACCATTTCGTGGTTTTTTTTCATTTCCATTTATCACAGAAGTCATACCGTGAAATAGGCTGTATCAATAATAATTCGAATGATTGATTTAATGAAATGCTAACAATTTTATTTTGTTATTACAAAAAAAATAACAGTGTTTTGAGGACACAGAAATCAAAAAGTCAATATTACCTATACCACGTCAGTTGTCATCTCAGCTGAAATGCACAGCCCACTTCAACAGAGATGACAAACCGATGGCCGTTTTGGTGGAAATAATCTAGAATGGCGATCGTGTTCTGCTATACTATTCTCTAAAGTTAGCAGCCTCGACTTCGTCGATGCGGTAGCGTTGTCTGACAGGTGTCATATTCCTGGATGTCATTTCCTATTAATGGGTATAAACTCTTTGGAATCTATATAACATTTTACCTAGTGATTCAATCGACGTAACGATGACTAAAAATGAAGTTGCATGTTAGAGAATAGCACCGCAGGACGTCCGTCGTTTCGTGGGTGGGCCTCTGACATTGTAGAATCTGGCATTTATAGAATCTGGCGTTTTAAACTCATCTGGCATTTTGTAGAATCTGTCGTTTGTCAACTTATTCGTTTTGAGTAAAAAGAGGTTCGGGGAAGTTGGCGTTCGGGGAATTGACGATCAGGGAAACGGTCATTTGGGTAAATGGACGTTCGGGTAATGGACTTTCAGGGAAGGGGACGTTCAGAGGCCGTACTCTAGGATCTTAGCAACATCAGTGATGTTCTTATAGAGACAGAAGTACACATCGCGTAAAGTGCCATTTCAATCACAACATCACATCGATATTACCTTTGGCAGTCATTATAAGAGCACATCATTCGGGGAATGGACGTTCTGTAAAATAGACCTAGTGAATCGACAGGACATTCCGTTAAAAGGACCTAAAGTGCCTAACGGGTGGACTGATGTGGCGCTTTTGCCTGGGGGAAACAGGCACGGCGTCCTTACATTTTATCTTTCATTTCGTCTACATTCTATCTCTACATAGAAGTCAGAGTGTTTCGGGCTAAGTCAATTTAACTTCCGATAACCAACTTACTCTTTATAGCCCCACGGCAAATTGCTTTGAAGAACTAATGGTATGGAAAAGCGAACCGTTTATCACCACGAAAATAGCTTTGAAATGTAACAAATGAAGAGCGAGGATAAAAGTGTGAAGCGTTTTGTAACTAAGTCAAGGGTACGATAGCAATAAAGTTTTAGCATGTATTTAACTTGTGAACTTTTTAACAAGCTAAAGAAAGGAAGTTTCTTTATAAATTTATCATTACTTTTAGCTTTTAATAGGAGTTAAATAATAATTAATAATATAACTAAGTGTTAAAGATTGTTATACCTGCACTTCTTGACAAACCATTAGTAACTTTATTTGTTGTATAACGTCACCTAGGACCCTATTTTAAAATCATTCGACTGGCGTCAAGCAATCTTTACTACTCATTTTCATTGGACAGCCAGTTATTACGTTATTAAAAATATAGGACCCTGGGACCGGGTAATTTTAATTTATTACCGGGTAAGTTTGAAATCGTTCGTGTTACTTATGCGGCGTATGTCACAATTTGACATCTGAATGGCTCTCCAAAACCGCTGACCAAAGACGGGGCTGACGACTGGCTGACCAATGAGCGATTCAAAAATATAGATTTTGCTATTTCGAATGAAAATTAACAGTAATGAGCACTCGACGCCAGCCGAAGAATTACTGATACTAAAAAGTACTAATACTATATTTACTAGAATAATAGATTGTAATACTAGATTACAAGTTGTTAACCATTACAGATATTAACTCTGCACAAATCTAGTATTAGTAATTTCTGGCGTCAAGCGCTCTTTACCTTTGGTATAATGTTTTGTATCTATAATGTTTTGTGTTAAGAGAGTCATAAGATATGTTACGACTCGCTTAACACAATTAACATTTTTAACAATTTATTAATTTTTAAAATCCTCTTACAGAGGCAAAACATTATACCAAAGTGTTCATTTCTCCATTTTTATTTTGTCTCGACTAAAACGCCATCGGATGAGAACTTCATAGCTACTTACAGCATTCAAGTAGCCATCCGTCCATGACTTATCTACATCAGCCGCGATTTCCACTCAAACCGAGTCAATTGAAGGCCGATCGCAAGAGCACTTAGCTCTAGACCTTTTGCAGACGGAAATATGATATAGATAATAATGAAAAATATATTTTGCTCTTTATAATCGATTGAAGAATGGTCCGAAAAATAATTAAAAACAATCTCTAGGTTTTTTCATTTCTTTTTAAAAAAACCTATTACTTTTATTCTTTTTCTTACAAGTGGCTAATTGATATAGTGGTCAACTTTAATTGCTTAGATATTTTCACAAATATAATCAATTAATATTATTCAAAAAAGCAAAAACGGTAAAATTGTATAAAAATCACAAAAGAATATAATTTAAATGAAATAAAAATGAAAAACTATGAAATGTAATAACGTGTACAAAGTTTAATAAATAATGATCTACACTAAACATATCAACTTATCTACTTTATCATGGTTGCATCTCTTAGGTATATTTCGTAATATTTTTGATACAAATGATACGGTACTTAAAAAATCTTAACAGTTCTAATAAAAATGTTTACAATCAACATCAAATTTAAACATAGCAAAGTATAAAAACAAATTAAATAAGTACACAACAACTTAAACACAATTAAATGCTAGCAAAACGTAAAGCAAATATTTGGAATGTAAAATGTCTTTGGCAAAGTAGGTTGGTATCTTAATTAATTGGTGGGCGAACTTTGTTGGCGAAACTACCAATTATATTGCCCGGAGGGTAATAGTTTGCCACAACGTAAACTTGACCTTCTTTCGACTTAGCTATCCCAACACCGACCTCCTTTGTATCTTCCCAGATAACTTGCGTAAAGTGACCCGTGCCTAAGCTAGTTGGTTCCTTCCCGAATTTGTGGTCCTTGATTTCGGAATACCATTTGTCTACTGGCTCTTTGCCGGATACGACAAAACTAGAATCTGAAGACCAGGCGTAGAATATGTTCTCACCATATTCATTCTGGTCCCTATGCTCCATACTTCCTTTCTTCGATAGCGCTTTAGCCCACTCTTCGGCATATTTACAAAGTTTCTTATTAAGTTCAAGGGGTGGCACTCCATGCTTATTTCTGTAATAATTATGTGCTTTGAGACACTCTTCTTCAAACTTGTCACCAGTAATGGAAGTTGATTTGAGTTTACTAACTAAATCAGAAGCGTAATCGCCGAGGTTTTTACTGTTTCGTTGGTTGGGTGAAGGCGGTGCAAGATTATTATTGGTCTCCACTCTTGTGGTTTTTGAGGTAAATTGCATCGCCCCTGGAGGAAGAACATTTTTGGAGAACTGTCCACTGTAATTTCCTGGTGGATTGTAATTGGCGACGACGTAGAGTTTACCGGCTTTGCTTTTAGCACTCCCGATGCCAAGTTCCGTAGTGCCCTTCCAAACAATTTGAGTGAAGTGACCGCAGCTGAGTACCTCTGGTTCTCGACCGAAGGAGTATTCGTTGATCTCGCTGTACCATTTGTCGATGCAATCTCGTGCTTTAATTTTCGTGTTAGGGTCAGCTGACCAGCCGCAATATACGCTTTCTCCATACCCTTGATTGAGACTGTAAGCCATCGAATCCTTTTTGGCCAGTTCATCCGCCCATTTTTGGCTTATTTTGCAGATTTCCTTGCTTAAGACCAATGGAGGAGCCCCATGTTCTCGTCTATATTCATTGTGGACTTCTAGCGCTTCGTTTTCAAAGTCGCTTGACTTGGAGCTAAATAATTTGCTCTGAAAACAGAAAACAATATGAATTAAGAAGCTTGCATAATACAAGAAAATGAATTATATTTGTTTGATGCATACATAAGTTCCTTTATCCTTGCTAGTATGGCATTGAAGCGTAATAAAATCAAGTAATGTGAGCTATGTGTATCATTTTACGATTGTTGCTGATGTGATTTGCATTTTGAAATGGTAACTCGCTCACGGAATAATAAATTAAGTTTTATTTGCAATAGAGAAACATTTACAATTTAAAAGGTTTATTTGTCGTAAGATACTTGTAACAATAAATTAATGTAAATATATTATTATGTCTTCGTTAAAGTGCGGAAATTAGCGGAATCAGTTAACTGGTCGAATCAGTTAAAGTGCGAAAAATCCCGAAGAAGCCCCCCACCATGAAAAAAGTCCTAAAGAGTTTATTAGGTTAGGTTAGTATTGCGACCAAAAACGCGCGAGCCGAGCAAGCGGAGAGCACATGCCGCGGGAGCGGCCGGCGAAGCGCCAGAAACGATGTTTTTGTAAAATAAACTTTCAATATAGGTCTTTTACTTAAATTTCCTAAAGCCTTTTCTATTTCACTCACTGTATTCCGCACATTAACGGTGTAGCATCCGTTAATGTGCAGATTAACTAGTTAAAGTGCGGAAATAGTCTACTTTAATAAAAAAATTCGCACTTTAACTGACTCGACCAGTTAATCTGCAGATTCACTAGTGAATCTGCAGATTAACTAGTGAATCTACAGATTAACGGATTCCGTATACTTTAACGGTAACATATATAATATACTTTCGTTCTTATTTAACTATAACTTGAGGTTGCAAATCAATACAAAAGGACAAGCTTCTTGGAAATTAACATGATTCATCTAATTAATTAATCTCCAACCATCCGCCCCAAATGTAAATTAGTTGTTAACTGTGCAACCAAGGGTAGGATTAATTTTAATGATCGTTCATTTGCACTGAACCGCAAGGAATCGCAAATCAACAGTAAAATTGAATTATTTACGTTTTAATTCATTAAACGCGAGCCGGTCGAATGAGGGCAGACAAAAGTGGAAAATCTTTGCGTCTCATTTGAATAAAATAAATAAAAATAAAATAAATAAAAAAATTGTCTCGCTTGACAGGTGAAAGCTTCTCGGGAAGCACATACCCGAACTCACTCGCGCTGGGATAAAACTGGTAGTGTCACGAGAGAGAAAATTTACTCATGGTCAATGCTAGTAGTGCAAAACGGTGAAAACTGTCATGGAGAGATATCTGTCCAGCGCGAATGCTGGTAGAGATGAGGTAAAAATAAAGAGAGAGGCCATGGTTGAGCGATTGAACCTGACGTTAAGTCTCGTCTCCCAATGGGGTGATGAAAATCTCGTCAGCTTCAACGCCTCTAAAACGCAGGCATGTCTGTTCACCGCGAAAAGGAGTCCATTTACCTTAACTCCTACTTTCCGAGGTACATCTATCCAAGTAATCGATTCTCTCTGGAGTTATCTTCTGACCTTAACTTCGGCACCTCCATCGAGTCCAAGGCTCAAACTGCAGCTAGGAAGCTGAGCGTCCTAAATAAAGTCAAGCGGTACTTTACGCCTGGGCAGCTTTTAACTCTTTATAAAGCTCAAGTCCGATCTTGCATGGAGTACTGCTGCCACCTTTGGGATGGCTCGGCGAAATATCAACTTGCTGCACTGGACTCGGTGGAACGCAGAGACAAGAGATTAATAGGCGATGGAGAACTGGTAGCAGCTAAGCTTAACAGTTTAGCTCACAGCCGAAAAGTTGCTTGCCTATCGGTCTTTTACAGATTGTACTTTGGTGAGTGTGCTCAAGAACTGCATGAACTCATTCCACCTACTCCTTTCTACCATCGGACATCTAGACGCACTGCAGGTTACCACCCGTTCTTAGTTGATATACCTTTTCTGCGTACCAAACGCTACTCATCATCGTTCATAATGCGCACAGCTATGGAATGGAATTCCCTGCCGGCGTCTGTGTTTCCGAGCGCATACAACCTGACTCTATTCAAGGCCAGAGTGAATAAGCACCTTCTGGGCAAGCTCGCTCCATCGTAGACCCTGTCTTTGCTTTTGGGCAAGACTGGGGTCAAGAGCAAACCCATTAAATATATAAAAAAAAAATGAATGAGCGGTACAATCAATTTACGAATTCATAAACACTTCGCATTAATTCTCTACTTCAATACATACAGTGTGTTCGACAAGAACGTGACCGGCATATTTTTAAATTTTGGTATGCAGTTTATAAAAATAAATATTAGACTGAATAGAATAATCATTTTTCTAAAATGCTTTGTAAAAAAACATAAGTTTTCCCATGATTTCTGGATTCTGCATAAGAGGATAATGATCCTAAACACCGAAGTTGGCTCCGCACTACTTGGAAAGCGGTACGTGGTATTGACGTGTTGGATTGGCCCTCACAGACAACTGTTGCCAACCCAATTGAAAATATTTGGGCGTGGATGAAGCCTATATAAAGGGCAACAAATGCAGTAACCGTCGCTGACCTTACTCGTGAACTGAAATCCGCGTGGAGGTCTTTACTGAAAAATTGGCGGAAAGCTGCCAAACGATTATGGACAATGGAGATTGTTTGACGCCGTATTAATAAAGCATCAAACAGCAATAAAAGATTAATTATAAATTAATCGTTTGATTTTTCTAAGATTTTCATTAAAATTTGCCGGGCACGCTCTTTTCGAACATAGTGTAAGTATTCCTAAGTTCTCGTAAATTATGTGACGAATGATGAAGCCGCATTTCAACTGCATTCACGTTCACGTTTATCTACCCAGTTGCGTCCCGGTCGAACAATACAATTGCGCAAGTGCCTATCCGGTAAACACTTTTACTAATAAAAACCCGGCCGGCATGCGTACGCTCTGATTCTCACACATTTTTGCATCGTTACCTAGTTTTTATGACTTCTGTTCCGGTTTAAAAAGGCCCGATTACGGCTGACTCACACAATATTCACGGTCAAACTGATATAATTTTTACAGTTAGTAAATATTTATGTAACTGTCCTTTGTTTTATGATAAGGGACGTTATTAGTAATATTGTAAATTTCCGTGATGACAAAATTTATAAAATTGTAAAATACAGATAATTTGGTTTACTTAGAGATAATTTTGTTTTATTAAGGACTACAAGAGGAGCTCGGTGGCGCAGTGGTTTAGCGCCTGGCCCAGCGATTGCGGAAGCTAAGCAACGTTCGCAAGGGTCGGTCATGGGATGGGTGACCAAAATTTTATTATCTCGAGCTCCTCCGTGCTTCGGAAGGCACGTTAAGCCGTTGGTCCCGGCTGCATTTGCAGTCGTTAACACCCACCAATCCGCATTGGGCCCGCGTGGTGGGGTATGGCCCATCCTACTTACCACCCATATGGAAGGCTTGTGCCCCAGCAGTGGGGACATAAAAAATGGCTGATGTACATGGACATGGACAAGGACTACAAAAAATAGGTTTTAGGGAGAATTTTGATTATTAATATTATTATATGAAACAATATTTTCTTATTTCGTAACAAAGTATTTTAGGTAATAAGTATAGGTACTTAGTTGTGATCATTTCATTTCTCAATAGGTACTTACCAAAATAATTATAATTACTTACCTCAAATAAGTTTTCTATATTAGCTATTTTAATAGGTAATTAATTATCAAAGTTGCGGTTCATGCAGTTAGTTTTGAGATAATATTAGCATTGATTAACTTTAATTAATATTGGGAAAAGTATATTTTTAACGGCTACTATTATTATTTATTTAAAAATACTTGATCATTAGCGCACTGGTAACTATGCTATTTTAGAGAAACCAACAGTAGGTAAGTCAAACTTTGAATTATTTTACAATATTGTGTGTATTGTTGGTGAAAAAGACAGGGGTAAAATGAGAAACAATAGGACTGTATTGAAAATGTGATATAATGGATAATAAAAAAACAAGCTTTCAAAGGCAACGAAACATCAGATCAAAATCAACAGTTACAGCAAAAGTCCAAAAGTGTCAAAACGTTTTTTTTTTTAAATCCTACCACAACAAAGAGGTGTGGGTTTCCTAGACAGTGCAGTCAGCCGTATTGTTTACATAGACAATTCTACGCCGCTAAATTACGGCCGTAATATGACGGCACCATCATCCTAGGTAATCCTAGCTTTAGGTACTCGTGTAATCGTCATTATAGAAACAGCCAATACACCTAAATACGTTAAGTATTCTTAGTAAAGTATTCAAAATTGTCGTTACAACCAAGTGTCCTAGTTATTAAAAACCTCTGAAAAAGTTCCTTGTAGTTATTATCTCTTTGAACACTTTAGTTTTACTGAAAGTTTGATCAATCTAGTTGTTCCTAAGTTCCTAACTGTATTTGGGCATATTGGCTGTCTTCGTGTATGTGACGTTGACTGTACGTCTCGGTAATATGTGCAATAGAAACTTTTCAGTGCAATTATTCATGATAAATAGTCATTCTTGTAAAAGATAAAGGTCTAATTTTATTTAAACATGATAATCACTGATATGGCTAAAGATAGTAGTTAACATCAGTCATTAAATTTTACATTAAATGCAATTTTGTTTTCTTTTAATGTTCTTCATAGTCTAACCGATTTAACGAGTTCGGTCTAGCTAGACTAGACTCTAGCTAGACGTATACTTTCGTAGGAGAATATTTACCATAATCTCCACACTTAGTCTATAACATTATATACTTAATTAAATTATTGTAATCAAACCAAATGATATAGCGCTTAATTTTTTTCTTGGAAAACGTAACGGATTACCAAATATCACGATAACTATATCTCAAGAATTTGCGAACTGGGATCAGCTTATCTTAGAATTTGATTATTAACATAATATCGAAAACTTTATTTGAACTAGGTATTTATTCTTATAGATAAGGGCATGTTTGTTTAGTTTAGGCACGTATGATAGTTGTAAAATAGTGTATGTATACCATTAGGCGTTATTCAAGTGGAATCTTGATATAATGTTCTAATTTTTTAAATTACTTCAATACTAAATTGACTGTGTGTTCGTGTCTGGGGGTCTATTACGAAAAGTTTAATGCGATACACGCAGCTGCGTCCGTGCTTCGTTTTGGTTGTTTCTTATTACAAAGCACTTGCGTATGCGATATCGCGAAGTAATTGCGTAAGTTTGACAGTTTCTCTCTAGAGTATCCGACATCATTCGTTCAATAGTCTATGGGCAATGATAGTCAAATTCAAAATGTTTGTTAAATCTACAACTGACGAACTGCGCACGATTTTCGTGGCCAAGTGACTGCGTTACGCAATTGCATAACACTATCTATCCTAGGCAGCTTTAAGGGTTTTTAGTATTATATATATGTATATAGACTATAGAGGGAGATAATTAATATGAGAAACAAATTCTGGTCATCACACAAACATTACCCTACCCTACCAGGATTTGGACCCGGGGTCCATGGCGCAGTAGAAAGGATAGCTACCAGGTGCAAATAAAATAAGTGTTTACTTAGGTAAATTTAAGACATTTTTAAACGGAACAGTGTAACAGTTCAAAACTGAACATGTTATTTTTTTATCTCAAATATTACTTAAATTGTAAAGAAAAGAAATATATTAAAGGAAGGTTGTCACTGACCTTGTTCTCAGGAACTTATCGGCATTTGATTATGCAGTTATTCACAAAAAACACAGGTTTTGTAGTAAATCATAAGCACTTCAGATGTCAATCAACAATTAATAAAATGTTCATTATTTTTCAAAGGAGCTTGTGTTAAACATTACTTGGACTCATAAATTGTTGTACTTCACAATTTGTTTGTCATAATTTGATGATGAGAAAGAATAACATAATATTAGCTTAGAAGGTTATAAATTAATAACAGATAATTACAGAAGATTATGACAGATAGGATGACGTAAATCTGACAGCTAGTGATAAAAATCGGAACTATTTAGCAATTGTGAATTTTCTGTAAGAAAGGCAAAGGGTTTTAACCTTACTGCCAATTTTGGAAAACAAAACGAATTAATTTCATTTCCACAGATAAGTTCATGTGATAAATTAATAATGTTTAAAAGCATAAATTGTTGGGAAAAACTTAAATAAACATATTGGTTTGCATAAATGCGAAACTATTTTTTTCTCGTTCAAGTTTGTTTACCAAGAGATAAATGTGACTAAATAATGCTGAATTGTGTTTGTTTATTTTACTGAATAATAATTAGTAAAATAGAACATGATTAAGTAATTAATTGATATAATAATCTGTCTAAAGAGTAATTTAAGGTCATAAAAATAGGCGGAAGGTTCTTAATTCTTTCTTGGCGCCAAGGTTTAAATATTAATCCTCGTGACGTTCAAAACATGGATTAAGTTATAATTCATTCATAATTATTATTGATAATATTATTAATTTTATTAGCACTCATCAGTTATCGTCATAATTGTTTATTTCTAAAAAATACTTTAAAGAGGAATGAAAATTTGGCGATTAATTAGGTTCAGTAAGTTGGCAGCTATGGTACAGATTGCACGATTGCACAATCACCATTAGGCGGTCTGCACAATTTATATTTTCAATATGGCAGAACTGGCGCGTTGGATTGATGGCGACGGCATGTCGCGGGGGGTAAAATAATAAGAATGTTGCTAACTAAAATTGCAAAGTACCCATTTTTGTATGTGTGTTTAGTTAGAGATAATGAGTTTACTGTATTTTAAGCAGGTGGAAAAGCGGAATATTTGCATTAATTAGTACTCAGCAATAGGTATTTTGGCAATTTAAATTATACGGGATTAGGTAAAGCAAAGTGAAACGATTAATTAGTTAAAATCTAAATGAAGTTGGTTTAAGGGTATTAGTTTATGTAAGGAAATTATATTAATCGTATTATTAAAGATTGACAAGACAAAACTGATTACGTAACTTTTAGTAATATTATTGTGAAATTTTATTATTCAAAAATGATTTTCTCAAAGTGTTGCGTTTCGAGGTTATGACGAATTATTGAAACTGTTAACGACTTCACATAAAATGAAACTTATAGTTTTGTTGATTTAAATAAGATAATTATCAAAATGTAATGTAAGTAATTTTTAATATCTCCATTAATAGGGTTAGTGAAATATTTTCATAAGCTGGGAACACTGAACGGGCACCAATAGGAGTCGGCTAAAGTGCACAATGTAGGTTTGGCGCGGGAAATTTTAGCTATTTTGATGAAGAAGGCGCGAATTGCTTGGCGCCGTTTTGGGTCGCGTCATGACGCTAATTTAGTCTTTATAAGGGGAAGGATCAGAGAAGCGGGGATTCATTTCTCCGGTGTCGGGCGAAGCGTTAAGACGTAATTTTTGAAGAAACTCCACATCCCTCTGTAAGATCGCGTTACTGAAAAAGTTTATTTTTAAATCAAGCAAATTTCAAGAAGTCAGCAAGAAAGTGGTCGAGGTTTTCTGACGAATAGGGCCGCATTTGTCCCGCGAATCTTTTGCATAAATGCTTTAATTTGAGCTTATCTGGTATAATTAAGTTCATAATTAAAGTATGTAGATTTTGTTTGCGATAATCATAAAGTAACGTAGCTTTCCCTGTAAATTCTTGAATTAGTATAGTAGGACTACTAAGAATTGAAGTTCATAATTAAAATATGCAGATTTGTTAGTTAAATCTTATAGAGTGATGTATTTCTCTCGGTGGGGTCAAGAAGTAATACAACTGTATTGGTTCTTGAGTCTGTTGAGGTCAGGGCTGCATTATTTTGTGGGATGAAAGCTAACTAGATTTGCTAGTATTATTATACAATGTTGATTTTAGATGAGTATTCATTTAGTTTTGTGTCTTTTTGGGGCGATTTGTCAGATCCTCGCGGGGGGTTTAGGTAGAAAAGTCTAACCATGTGGCTGGTTAGATGGGTTTCTGTTTTTAAGATACCTAGATAGTCACATAAATGTAGCAAACGTGGTATAGTTGGCCAGATTCCCGCTCCAAGAAGGAAGTTGTAAATCTGATTTCGCTGGCACGCTCATATCCTTAGTGTTTGTTATATTTATACCTCTGTAGGGGCCAATTTGTTCCTTCCCAATCAAATTTGGCATTCGTCAAAGGTTGCTAGAAAATTAGGGAGTGCCACTCAAACTGTACAGAATTGGGCGACAGGGTTGAGGGTAAGCAATCCAAGAATTGCATAGGAAATTCTAAATTTAGACGCAAATAGGCAGGTAAATTCATTAATAAGGTAGGAATATTATTATTAGGTGAATTGAGCAAAAGTAAAAGGTAGCATTTCAAGAAGGTGGGGTATTCTTTGAAGTGAGATCTGTGTGGGCGTCAAAGATGTCGGGAAACATCATGGGGGTCGCATAGGAATTCAGAAATTTAGTAGTTGTTAGGCAGGTAAGTTCACTAGGTAAGATTCCATGTCTTAAAGTAGGCGCCTTAACAAGTGTTGTAGGTAGGTGCCTTAACAAAAAATCCATTTAAACTATAGCTCGGTGTAGTGAATATTCATCATGTAGCATTAATTGTGTTGAGTTTAACCAGTTTCGGTGAGTACATATTAATTAATTACTTCAGTGAGTGGATAGTGAAAGTTGATTTATTACTACTTATAAAAGAAAGTTCCTTTATCTTTGAATTGGATTGGATTTATGATGATTTTGTGTGTAGACTATTGATTTTAAAAGAAATATTCTATTCTAGTAATCTAGAAGGTGTACTGAAATCTAGATCTGGGTGTATGAAAAAAACCTGCGTTTCTATATATGCTAAGGTTGATTCACGGCTATTAGAACGCTAGATCAAAAAGTTTGAGTGGACTTTTTCTATTAATAGAATAGTTTTGTATAATATAGAAACAATACTTCAATTATGTACTATAAAAGTATCAAACTGTTTAGTGAATATATCCAAATTCTCAAATGGTTAAACTAAAGTACTATCTCATCAATATTTCAGCTAAGTTTCATTTACCAATTCAATTGGAAGTTGTTTCAATAGAGTTATATTCCACAATTGAATTTAAGTACTTATTGACAAACACAATTAATGTACAGGTTAGATATCATTAGAAGACTAAACTGAAATTACCATAGTTCATAGAAGCTATAATAGGTTCCGTTGTTGAGATGCGGAAAGACTGCGACCAAATAATACATTCCCTTTGAATTAAATTGTCTTTCCTTCAGAAATTGGATCTATCAGACCCTTTTGAATGGATAGTAATGTTGTGTCCATAATTATGTTATAATGTTAAACAGTTTCGCTAACAATAAATATATTTTTAAATTAAATTAAAGTTGTGCAATTCCACCATCACAATAGAAAGATAATTCTTCATTGTGAAAAGCTGATAGATCACTTGAAGCACTTTGCTTGTCCTCTTTTATTAAGACAGACATACTAAGACTAAATAATTCAACTAATTTATTAATTAAAGTTGTCATGAAAGCAAATGGTGGAGCTAGAGGAGAATTGTCCCAGTACGGTTAGTCGAGATTCACTATACAGAGCGGGGAGGTGCTCTGTATCTAGCTAGCAAAGAAACCATTGTTTACTTAGTACTTGACTATAGCACAATAGTATATTTTATATTTGACAAAAAAACACTAGAACAATTATTAAGTAGCGATGATAAATTTTCTATATTCTGAATTAATACAACGTTAACTTCTATATTTATTACCATTTTACCTTCTTTTACTCTATTCCTAAGCCACTAACCACATAGGATAACCTAAATTAAATAAAATAAGAAAGTAAGAAAATAAAATCATAATTAGTAGCGGTGAACAATTTTCTATATCTGACTTTTGGGTGATCATAACTTTTGGTTATTTCATTCAGTTCTTATTACTGTAATATCTATTAGCATTCCATCATACTAGACTTTTATAAACATACTGAGCAACTTATCCTAAAAAAGTAGGTACCATATTGAATTTCATATAAGTACAGCGGGTAGACATAAGAGTAATTTCTATACCATTTAAAAGTATGCAGTAAACTAAGTCAGTTATTAGAATAAGAAGCTCCATAAAGCAATATCAACATTCTAATATAGGTAAAAATTAGGTAGTTTCACTTTAAAGAAATACTTAGGTTGGCTGAAAGAGATTTCTTTAGAGATAACTCTTCATTACTCACAGGTCTTGTTATAAATTAGGTAATAATAATTATAAGTGCAATAAAGATTATATCTATGTAAAATTTAATATCAAATTCTATTAACAATTTATTAGGGTAACGGCTAATTTGTGATATTATCATTTAGTAACAGTCATAGTAACAGAATTAGTTAGGAATGAATAAGGAAAGAATGATAGCGTTATAGTCGGGAGACAAACAATGATTGCACTTCTGAAAAGAATCTAGGTTACTATTATTCACAATCAGGGACCGCCCTAGAAATCACGAGCCCTTTCAGACCACATAAAAGCACGTCAGTAATGTAGGTTATATCTATAGGTAGGAAAGGTTAACAAGGAATAACTAAGTAGACGATAGGTTTGAATATTTAATCGGAGCAAAGGATAAGATTTGATACATAAAAAACATTGGGTAGGTAACTTACATAATATAAAGAAATAGGTAGTTAATTGACATACATCGTTCAGCATTTTAGTATGGTAGAGCAAGGGGTTGGTAAGGGGGGGTTACATTTTGGGGGTGCCTTTGACCAGGATCTTGTGGGGATGAACAGTATCAAATCTTCATAGCGGTAACTTACAGACTTTTTGGTAGGTATAGTTCAAGTTTTTGTGTAGTCCTGAAAGAAAGTGGCTGTTTTCATTTAATTATGTTCCAGTCACATTTTGTTGCGGTGAAAATGGACTCGTGCAATTGTTAATTTGTGTCCCGTCATCCTTCCTTATTTATTGATAAACAGTATCAATGATTTATTGCACTTGTGCAGGTTTCATCACATTAGGGGTCGGTTTTGATTATGTGATTGGTTTATTTACGTCCTGAAAATAACACTTTCACTTTTATAAAAACACGTTGATTTGACAATGCCTACGCAAATTAATTAGGTTAGGGTTATGTTTAGAACGATCGAGCGGGATTGTGTCAATTAAACGTCACGCCATAATAATGGAAAGTGGCATTGAAGCGTTTGGTTAGAAAGATTGCGCTCGGAGTGTGGGTTTGGAACGCGCCTCGGTACAGATAAATAAATTTCTCTTTGAGTCACAGAATAAATTTGTCTTTGAGTACAGATAAAAAAACGAGCATCTAGAGCGATCATTTACTTTATTTTATTTACGTATTAAAGTCGTCATGGCTGCAATAGGCTAACTATTGGCAAGTGGGAGGTCGTTCAGTTCAAAGCAGGACTTAAACAGTACTGTTTAGAGCCTGTTTTCATACTAACTGTTGAGGTCATAGTACAAGAAAAGGTAGGGCAGTTCAGTGTAAGTCATGATATAAAAGTTTGTAATAAGGCCCCTTATTTTAATTATCTGTGGTTTGACATTACGAAATAAAATGACAACGAATAAACTCTACTTTGACAGTCAAGATAGACACAGAGAAGTTGCGTTCCGAATCGCTTCTCAGCAGTAATGCTCGGTCCGAATCATGCTTAGGAAGTCACTGTTATTTTTAAACTGTCTTTATACATCCTTGATACCTAATCGATAAATCCGTAAATTTTGACATTTGGATTGATGTTATTTTAAATTAGAGTTTGTAGGGGTCAAGCGCCACGCTTTGTGTACGTAACGGCTGCGTGATAGAGTTGTGCGGAAAGGGTCTGTTTATGAATAGCGACTGAACTGTGTTCGCGTAATCGACACAGTGAATTCAATTCGAAACGCGACGGTTTTATTTCACGATACGGTTGTAACAAGTAATTTCTGATGTAGCTTAAATTCTAATTCCGATTTAATTATTTAAGGGTTTTCCTTTATCTATTTTTATTCAATGATTAGAGCAGTCACATTGGCTGATGCCACGTGGTAACACGTGTTAACACATTATAAATTGGCGTCGGATTTCATAATGAATGAATGCGTTAGAATTGTATCTATCAGGGGGCTTACCATCAGCAAATAAGAAACCATTCAGTTCAAAAGCAGGCCGTAAAAAAGACTGCTTAAGGCCTGCTTTCATACTAACCGTTGAGATCATGGTACGAAAAAGTAATGCCGTTCAATATAAGTCCTGCTATAAGAGCTCATAGTAAGGCCCCAGATAGCACGTCCGTTTAAATACGGCGGTTTTATTAAGTCGGTTAAATTTATGGGCCGTCACATTTACGTTCTGAATGGCGTGGCCGATTAGACGGTACAATGTGGAATCGATTAGCAGTCATGATAAAGGTATCAAAGTTGGTCGATCGCGCGGGCAAAGTTCACACGAAGTATCGCGAGATGGCGTTCTAATGCGTGCGTGCTAATTCGGTTACGCAAAAACATCAAAGATGGCGTCAGTGGTAATTATTTTACCACAATCAATGAAATAATTCGTGATTATTTTAAGACTTATTTTGCCTAAATTGCCAGGTTTCAAAAAAAAAAAAAAAAAAAAAAAAAAAAATTGCGAAAAATAAAGGAACGAATGCCATTCGGAGAGAATGATACGGAGTTCGAATGAATGGGATGAAATTTGAGTAGATTTTCATGATTGCCAGTCACTGTTTACGTTCGACAGCTGTCAAATTGACATTATTTTACGTTGAAAAATAAAAATACTTTAGATTAGAAGTTATCGCGATATTTTAACTGAGAAAGTGATATAAAGTATTGAAGTATAAAAAAAAACAGAAGGTTCCTAGTGAAAGTAGGGTATGGATTAAGTGTAAATTGCAATGGATGTTATGTAAGTAAGCTCTGCTAAATTCATTGTAAGAAACAAACAATAGAAGTGTAGTAAACATGTAATAAACAATATTTATTAATGATTGCCAAAGGTCACATGTGGATTTTATTAAATGATGTTAGTTAATTGTAACTTGTGGTTATAAAACTGAGTTAAAATCGAACTGCATTTGAATAGCCAAGTCTTGGTGGTAAAATTTGTAGAACATTGCTATTTTGAGTGAAATAAGTTAGCAAAACATAGGTTAGTACACAGCGGAATTGGTATTCGGTTAGGTTGTTTAACAAAACAGTGTGAATAAACTTTGCTATGAAAAATACTACCTTATCTTTAACATTGGGGTCGAAAGTCATTTAGTTAACTTTAAAATCAAAACCTTAAAGCAAGTTAGTATGCGTTGGTTTGGTTTTGTAAAAGTTCAAGATTCAATTCAATTGCTAAGTAAGTCAATTAAGCGAAACGATAAGTAATATTTAAGAAAATTTAATAAAATTCTTAGAACCTTAAGGTACATTATTGAATATCAGACTTAATTTGTATTTTCTAAATATTTGACACGCAAATAACTTTCAGAATTATTCTTTTAGTTAAGTTAGAATGGAGTTGGGTTAGTATTTTTACTACAGTAAAATGATCTTAACCAAATGTTTATGGGTACCTTTATTAGTGGTTCCTAACGAGAAGTTAAAATTTAAAATTTAGTGAACGGGACTTAAATTTATTCGAGTCATTCTTGTGTCGCTCTACTATTAGTGTTGTTATAAATTGAACGTAGTAAAGTAGATAGTCAGCTTAGCTCAGAATTGAAGCGAATAGTTGATATTATCAGAGGAATTGTAAACACATATCATTGGCTCTTAGCGTCGACAGGATTGATAACATAATAAATATCGGTATATAGTGTTAGTGAAGTAAAGTTAGGATGTGTGAAATTATTTTATAGGTATTGTTGTTTGTGATGGACAGGGGTAACAGTACCATTATTTTTAACAAAATTTTAAGCATAACAATAGAGTTGAGGTATGATTAGTTTGCCACTCAAGTGGAGGTCAGTTAATAAGTACTTAACTTGAAATAATTAAGAAGGATTAGGGACTGTTTACATTGAAAGATTTAAACAGTAGGGATAGAAATGATTTGTTAGTGAACAATTGCGGATGACCATTAGGTAGTGATAGTGCTGGGACTTAAATTAGTGATGTAATCAAGATTGTCTATGACACTTATCAATAATCATTTCAGGGTAAATTGAATTTTATAATTTAAATACTTATAAGAATAGTGAAGTTAATTTTGGAATTAAGATTTAGTTCATTGTTGGTTTCAAAAATTTTATTCAAACTTCAAGAACCCAATGTTTCAGAGTTTTGATTATAGTTAACAATAAATTTTGGGTACCAAGACTATAAAAATATTAGTTACAGATTAAAGTAGGGGGGTCGTGGATTAAATTAGTTACACTTTTGAAGTTTATTAGACATATCAAAACATATTGATTTGACTTTAAAATTTATTTAATTGAATGATTAAATGGTTTATTTTAAGATTATGTGCAGATTATTTTTTCAACTTAGGTTAAATATTTTCTAAATGAGTTTCTTATGATATATCTCATGAAGAGAGTTACACAGCATAAATGTTTTATGATATATCTATCTGAAGAAAGTCATACTTATGGTTGACAATAATAGCATTAGAAAAATATTTAGTAGGAAGTTGTTGTAGCATTAATTATCAAAACGGTTTAGTCATTGAAGCGGTGATGGTTAGGGAGAAATAATATAGGCGTCAGTTATAGAAATTTAATGAAAAATAAGTTAGTGAATTTACTTTAAAAATAAATTGAGTCGAACTAATTAATTTTAAGAACTAAGTGGGCAAAGAGTAGAGGGAAAGGTTTTGCGTTATTCGATGCGTTGAGTAACATAAAATCGAGTCGATAGGGGTTTATATATTTTGTTTGATTAAAAATCTGACCTTAAACTAAACTCAAGAAAAAAAAATAAGTTTCATTTACATTACAAGGGTGAATAGAAATTAAGTTTCACTTAGGGTATACCAACATGAGTTCACCGTGAACTCACTATTATCATTATGAGTCATCTCAGAAATAAAAAATAGAGTTAGAAAATAACGAGCCAGAGGCTTTAGTTAATTCATTTCTAGTTAGAAAGTGGGGATGTTATTTATTTTATTTAACAAACTTTATTGTACATTTCAAACAAAATGTTACAAAAGGGCGAACTTAATGCTAAAAGCTTTCTCTCCCAGTCAACTTTAGGAAACAGAAATCAATGAAGGCGGTACAAAGATATTAATAAATACAACATAACATATAATTTTAATAGTTAGGGTTACTTCTTTGTAAAAGAGTTTATAAATACATAAAATATATTAAAGGTATTAGGATCTATTCGAATCAAATAATAATTTTATTTTTTTTGTAATCTTATTGGTTAAACCCATTTATAACGACCAATCGTTATAAAGATTAAAAATAAGTATAAGGAATATCCTCAATTTAAAAATATAAATGAGCGGAAAACTTTTCTTATTGGTTATCAATCACCGCAGTGATTGTTTGACATTGTTTTGGTTTTCCTGAAAACTTAGTTTTGGTATTTTTCCATGTTTAGTTTATGCATCAAGGTTTACTAGGATACTGCTGTGATATAAAAGAAAAAATTGTTTCAGTAACAACTGGGTTAAATGTCTATTCGTAAATTTTAATGTTAATTAATAATACTGTCAAAAATTTACTATATCAAAATGGTTATTAAGTCATGCATTTTATTAATGTAGTGTAACGCCTCTGTACACTTAGTTGTCAATAAACGTGATTTGATTTAATTTGATTAGAAGTTAAAGATGGAGTAATTTTTTTGTTGATACTATCTTCGATTTGATTAATAACAGAAAAAAAAACACAATAAAAAAAAAATAAAAAAAAAAAAAACGCTTGATTGCGGATTTGAACTTGGGATTGTCGGTCCAGTGTGGAGGTGCGATCCCTTGTGCCAGCTTTGCTATAACTCAGGTAACTAAAATTGCGTATTGTAGGATGCGAATATTAGTGACGCGACGGCGACGATTGTGAGTGAGTATGCTTTGACTTTTTCCGATTCACTTTCATATCCACTTGTAAATTCACTCACTACCGCCAGTATGTTCACTAAGATTAGCAAATTAAACTAAATCACGGTATAATATTCGCAATCACAAATACTAACAATATTATCATAAGTACAGTTAGTGAGGAAACTACGAATAGAGTAAACTGGGGTAGAGTACACTGAAATTTAGGTCGAAATTGATAGTTAAAATATTTGATGAAAGTCTTGTAGCTTTACTAGTATAAGTAGTGTAGTGATATAGCATATGTTTCGGAAGAATGTTGGTATAGTTTAATAGTAGGATAGGTTAACTTCTCAAACGTTCCGGTGCCCGCAGTCACCAAAAGGAAAAACGCGCAACACGTCCTGGTTAATAGAGTCACCACGAGTTTTATTGAATTTTAGCTTTATTCAACAGAAAACACAGATTAAAGTTGTCTGAACTTTTTATTTACATTTCCCGATAGAACAAACTTGTTATTGGTTAATTTTTGGAACAGGTAGATACTCATTTCATTATAAATAAAAATTAGTTTTGTCAGTGATTGTAATAGCGTATCATTGGGTCATTCTTACCGAAAATAGTTTAGGTATAGGTAGTTAATAAAGAAAAGCCGCCAACTCCGGTTTTCTTTGGGAGGTTGATAATTTTTATAGGTAGATTAAGATAAAGGTAATCTTTTTAATTGCCTACTAGTAACTTTAGATTTTAAAAAAATTGAGTGAGTAAAGGTTTTCTAATAATGAAGATGCTTTGCGTAGTTAATGGGAAATAATGAGTCAATTCAATGAGTCTCAATGTTGTGTAGAATTTCATATGGTGACAATCGACGTATTTAGTAAAAATATTTTATTCAAAACAATTCAATGTAGCAAATTAATTTGTACTCAGGTAGTAACTATGATATAATCTTAGGTGGCGTGAAAGTAGGCTAGTAAATGAAGATAGTGGACGTTGTGCGATGAGGAAAGAAGAACAGAGTGAGAATCTAAATTAGATTAGGAGTGTGAATAGAATGAAAAAAAAAAGTAGCTAGGAAAAAAATATAGATTCTTCATGGAGGGCTTTGGATTATAACGTATGTGAAGCTTGAGTACAGAATTATTATTGGCTCAAAAGATAAGATCCGCACACTACTTTAAACGTTCAGTCTTGGCTAGCGGTCGGATTGGCGTTTTAAGGTTAACAAACTTGAATTTTGTACAGAAGGACCTTTTGGTGATAGGTTAATAAAATAAAAAAAAACGGAGAGAAAACAAACACTATTATTGTTTGTAATTGTCCTGGTGTAAACAGCTGTCCAAAATTCATACTACACAAGAAGCCAAGAGCTATGATACAATCGACAACTACACATTTTCCAAGGTGATATTAGGGTTGTTCTAGAGTCTTAAGTAAGCTTTTGGAAATATAGGGTCATTGTATATGCTCACTTTATCTGGCAGAGTAGGCCCTGTTTAGTATAGAAGGAGGCGTACAGGAATATGGAGGGGTACTTTGGACGGATACGTTGTGTCCTACACTATCTTTTCATAATGTTAGAAAAGAGCGTATGTGTCCGGGTAGGTCTAATAGGGACTATGGCCTCACAACCCATACCTTACCTTGTTTTTGTACACTTCTGGTGTTGAATATGCATAAGACGGAATTGGCAAAAGCAATAAAAGTACTTGAAACTCGCTTAATAATTTTTAATATTATCTTGGTTTAAATACACTCTTCAATCTTAAAAAAAAATTCATTTACACTAGGGCTCACCCAACAATTCTTTGATTTTGGGAAAGTAATAATAGTTAGGGTTATAAAAAAAGAAGTATAAAAAATATAACTTTGAAAAAAAAGGAGAGAGTAGAAAGGTTGATATAAATATTTGAGAATTGAGAAAGAAAAATTCTACTCCGGATCCAGTACGTAGTATTGTCACCTATGAAGAATTTTGGGGTCGAGCTGTAACAGTTCAAAACTGAACATGTTATTTTTTTATCTCAAATATTACTTAAATTGTAAAGAAAAGAAATATATTAAAGGAAGGTTGTCACTGACCTTGTTCTCAGGAACTTATCGGCATTTGATTATGCAGTTATTCACAAAAAACACAGGTTTTGTAGTAAATCATAAGCACTTCAGATGTCAATCAACAATTAATAAAATGTTCATTATTTTTCAAAGGAGCTTGTGTTAAACATTACTTGGACTCATAAATTGTTGTACTTCACAATTTGTTTGTCATAATTTGATGATGAGAAAGAATAACATAATATTAGCTTAGAAGGTTATAAATTAATAACAGATAATTACAGAAGATTATGACAGATAGGATGACGTAAATCTGACAGCTAGTGATAAAAATCGGAACTATTTAGCAATTGTGAATTTTCTGTAAGAAAGGCAAAGGGTTTTAACCTTACTGCCAATTTTGGAAAACAAAACGAATTAATTTCATTTCCACAGATAAGTTCATGTGATAAATTAATAATGTTTAAAAGCATAAATTGTTGGGAAAAACTTAAATAAACATATTGGTTTGCATAAATGCGAAACTATTTTTTTCTCGTTCAAGTTTGTTTACCAAGAGATAAATGTGACTAAATAATGCTGAATTGTGTTTGTTTATTTTACTGAATAATAATTAGTAAAATAGAACATGATTAAGTAATTAATTGATATAATAATCTGTCTAAAGAGTAATTTAAGGTCATAAAAATAGGCGGAAGGTTCTTAATTCTTTCTTGGCGCCAAGGTTTAAATATTAATCCTCGTGACGTTCAAAACATGGATTAAGTTATAATTCATTCATAATTATTATTGATAATATTATTAATTTTATTAGCACTCATCAGTTATCGTCATAATTGTTTATTTCTAAAAAATACTTTAAAGAGGAATGAAAATTTGGCGATTAATTAGGTTCAGTAAGTTGGCAGCTATGGTACAGATTGCACGATTGCACAATCACCATTAGGCGGTCTGCACAATTTATATTTTCAATATGGCAGAACTGGCGCGTTGGATTGATGGCGACGGCATGTCGCGGGGGGTAAAATAATAAGAATGTTGCTAACTAAAATTGCAAAGTACCCATTTTTGTATGTGTGTTTAGTTAGAGATAATGAGTTTACTGTATTTTAAGCAGGTGGAAAAGCGGAATATTTGCATTAATTAGTACTCAGCAATAGGTATTTTGGCAATTTAAATTATACGGGATTAGGTAAAGCAAAGTGAAACGATTAATTAGTTAAAATCTAAATGAAGTTGGTTTAAGGGTATTAGTTTATGTAAGGAAATTATATTAATCGTATTATTAAAGATTGACAAGACAAAACTGATTACGTAACTTTTAGTAATATTATTGTGAAATTTTATTATTCAAAAATGATTTTCTCAAAGTGTTGCGTTTCGAGGTTATGACGAATTATTGAAACTGTTAACGACTTCACATAAAATGAAACTTATAGTTTTGTTGATTTAAATAAGATAATTATCAAAATGTAATGTAAGTAATTTTTAATATCTCCATTAATAGGGTTAGTGAAATATTTTCATAAGCTGGGAACACTGAACGGGCACCAATAGGAGTCGGCTAAAGTGCACAATGTAGGTTTGGCGCGGGAAATTTTAGCTATTTTGATGAAGAAGGCGCGAATTGCTTGGCGCCGTTTTGGGTCGCGTCATGACGCTAATTTAGTCTTTATAAGGGGAAGGATCAGAGAAGCGGGGATTCATTTCTCCGGTGTCGGGCGAAGCGTTAAGACGTAATTTTTGAAGAAACTCCACATCCCTCTGTAAGATCGCGTTACTGAAAAAGTTTATTTTTAAATCAAGCAAATTTCAAGAAGTCAGCAAGAAAGTGGTCGAGGTTTTCTGACGAATAGGGCCGCATTTGTCCCGCGAATCTTTTGCATAAATGCTTTAATTTGAGCTTATCTGGTATAATTAAGTTCATAATTAAAGTATGTAGATTTTGTTTGCGATAATCATAAAGTAACGTAGCTTTCCCTGTAAATTCTTGAATTAGTATAGTAGGACTACTAAGAATTGAAGTTCATAATTAAAATATGCAGATTTGTTAGTTAAATCTTATAGAGTGATGTATTTCTCTCGGTGGGGTCAAGAAGTAATACAACTGTATTGGTTCTTGAGTCTGTTGAGGTCAGGGCTGCATTATTTTGTGGGATGAAAGCTAACTAGATTTGCTAGTATTATTATACAATGTTGATTTTAGATGAGTATTCATTTAGTTTTGTGTCTTTTTGGGGCGATTTGTCAGATCCTCGCGGGGGGTTTAGGTAGAAAAGTCTAACCATGTGGCTGGTTAGATGGGTTTCTGTTTTTAAGATACCTAGATAGTCACATAAATGTAGCAAACGTGGTATAGTTGGCCAGATTCCCGCTCCAAGAAGGAAGTTGTAAATCTGATTTCGCTGGCACGCTCATATCCTTAGTGTTTGTTATATTTATACCTCTGTAGGGGCCAATTTGTTCCTTCCCAATCAAATTTGGCATTCGTCAAAGGTTGCTAGAAAATTAGGGAGTGCCACTCAAACTGTACAGAATTGGGCGACAGGGTTGAGGGTAAGCAATCCAAGAATTGCATAGGAAATTCTAAATTTAGACGCAAATAGGCAGGTAAATTCATTAATAAGGTAGGAATATTATTATTAGGTGAATTGAGCAAAAGTAAAAGGTAGCATTTCAAGAAGGTGGGGTATTCTTTGAAGTGAGATCTGTGTGGGCGTCAAAGATGTCGGGAAACATCATGGGGGTCGCATAGGAATTCAGAAATTTAGTAGTTGTTAGGCAGGTAAGTTCACTAGGTAAGATTCCATGTCTTAAAGTAGGCGCCTTAACAAGTGTTGTAGGTAGGTGCCTTAACAAAAAATCCATTTAAACTATAGCTCGGTGTAGTGAATATTCATCATGTAGCATTAATTGTGTTGAGTTTAACCAGTTTCGGTGAGTACATATTAATTAATTACTTCAGTGAGTGGATAGTGAAAGTTGATTTATTACTACTTATAAAAGAAAGTTCCTTTATCTTTGAATTGGATTGGATTTATGATGATTTTGTGTGTAGACTATTGATTTTAAAAGAAATATTCTATTCTAGTAATCTAGAAGGTGTACTGAAATCTAGATCTGGGTGTATGAAAAAAACCTGCGTTTCTATATATGCTAAGGTTGATTCACGGCTATTAGAACGCTAGATCAAAAAGTTTGAGTGGACTTTTTCTATTAATAGAATAGTTTTGTATAATATAGAAACAATACTTCAATTATGTACTATAAAAGTATCAAACTGTTTAGTGAATATATCCAAATTCTCAAATGGTTAAACTAAAGTACTATCTCATCAATATTTCAGCTAAGTTTCATTTACCAATTCAATTGGAAGTTGTTTCAATAGAGTTATATTCCACAATTGAATTTAAGTACTTATTGACAAACACAATTAATGTACAGGTTAGATATCATTAGAAGACTAAACTGAAATTACCATAGTTCATAGAAGCTATAATAGGTTCCGTTGTTGAGATGCGGAAAGACTGCGACCAAATAATACATTCCCTTTGAATTAAATTGTCTTTCCTTCAGAAATTGGATCTATCAGACCCTTTTGAATGGATAGTAATGTTGTGTCCATAATTATGTTATAATGTTAAACAGTTTCGCTAACAATAAATATATTTTTAAATTAAATTAAAGTTGTGCAATTCCACCATCACAATAGAAAGATAATTCTTCATTGTGAAAAGCTGATAGATCACTTGAAGCACTTTGCTTGTCCTCTTTTATTAAGACAGACATACTAAGACTAAATAATTCAACTAATTTATTAATTAAAGTTGTCATGAAAGCAAATGGTGGAGCTAGAGGAGAATTGTCCCAGTACGGTTAGTCGAGATTCACTATACAGAGCGGGGAGGTGCTCTGTATCTAGCTAGCAAAGAAACCATTGTTTACTTAGTACTTGACTATAGCACAATAGTATATTTTATATTTGACAAAAAAACACTAGAACAATTATTAAGTAGCGATGATAAATTTTCTATATTCTGAATTAATACAACGTTAACTTCTATATTTATTACCATTTTACCTTCTTTTACTCTATTCCTAAGCCACTAACCACATAGGATAACCTAAATTAAATAAAATAAGAAAGTAAGAAAATAAAATCATAATTAGTAGCGGTGAACAATTTTCTATATCTGACTTTTGGGTGATCATAACTTTTGGTTATTTCATTCAGTTCTTATTACTGTAATATCTATTAGCATTCCATCATACTAGACTTTTATAAACATACTGAGCAACTTATCCTAAAAAAGTAGGTACCATATTGAATTTCATATAAGTACAGCGGGTAGACATAAGAGTAATTTCTATACCATTTAAAAGTATGCAGTAAACTAAGTCAGTTATTAGAATAAGAAGCTCCATAAAGCAATATCAACATTCTAATATAGGTAAAAATTAGGTAGTTTCACTTTAAAGAAATACTTAGGTTGGCTGAAAGAGATTTCTTTAGAGATAACTCTTCATTACTCACAGGTCTTGTTATAAATTAGGTAATAATAATTATAAGTGCAATAAAGATTATATCTATGTAAAATTTAATATCAAATTCTATTAACAATTTATTAGGGTAACGGCTAATTTGTGATATTATCATTTAGTAACAGTCATAGTAACAGAATTAGTTAGGAATGAATAAGGAAAGAATGATAGCGTTATAGTCGGGAGACAAACAATGATTGCACTTCTGAAAAGAATCTAGGTTACTATTATTCACAATCAGGGACCGCCCTAGAAATCACGAGCCCTTTCAGACCACATAAAAGCACGTCAGTAATGTAGGTTATATCTATAGGTAGGAAAGGTTAACAAGGAATAACTAAGTAGACGATAGGTTTGAATATTTAATCGGAGCAAAGGATAAGATTTGATACATAAAAAACATTGGGTAGGTAACTTACATAATATAAAGAAATAGGTAGTTAATTGACATACATCGTTCAGCATTTTAGTATGGTAGAGCAAGGGGTTGGTAAGGGGGGGTTACAACAGGTCAAATGTTTACAAACTGGTGACATGAATATAGTACATTATGAGACAAGTTAGCTTAGGTTGCTCATTGCACACAAGGCTGTGGGTTGTAGCCCGAGCCGCAGGCGAGGGCGTAACTCACCCGAGTGTGCAATAAGTAAGAGCTCACGAGTTTCATACGACGTTTTTCAACACATTTGCGAGGAAAAAACAAAGTATTAAGATTATTAATATAATTGAAAAATATTAGAAAAAATCGACTCACCCGTTTTTTCTAATATTTTTCAATTATATTAATAATCTTAATATAAAAATAGCATTGTGAATGCATAAAATTTTAAAAGTTTAAAAACAAAGTAATTTACCACACAGCAACAAATACGACAAAAACAAAATATGATAATTATGGGAAAAAGCGCGCATGTTTTTTTTTTGTTTTTTTTCACACGCCCAACGCAAGAATATTTTGCGAACAAAGGGGTGAGGAGCATACAGCCTACTTCAAAATTATAATTTTAAGTGACAAAATGCAAATATTTTAATATTTTATAACAAAATATTGTGAACTATGAATAATCTGATAATAATATATATTTATTTGACTTAATTAAGGACTTACACATTTATTTATTCCAAAAATTGAATATGAATTTTCAGCAGCATAAAACCTCTTTGTTGTCAAAAAAAATAACTGTTTAACCCGGCTAAATTGGGAATGCTCTGGAATGCTCTGTTTACTTGCATAGAACTTGCAGTAAGGTACTAATTTAACTTTGTAGGGTTAATTCTATTACGAACTAGTGTTTTATATATTATTGCACGCGCTTGTTATAACTCGGTTTATGGCCCTAAAAGCGATGTATTAGGGCTCACTTTACGAGCAAGTGTGTTGAAAACGTAATTACAGTTGTTAGTTTGTAACAATTTACTGTTAATTTTAATTGTAATTTAAAAACTTGAAATTATTTAGGTTTCTTTGTTTATAATAGAAAAAGAATGTCCGTAAAAATATCAACAACACATCCGGATATTTTTTTAAATAAGCAACCGTGTTGTTCGCCTTTTTTACTAACTTGATTTATAGATTAACTTCTACTTTGTACTATTATAATCCTAACAAAAAAAGTTACTTATAGTTATTATTGGAACAATACCTACATAGTAACGTTCATGATAATATACCTAAGTTAACTGACATCGTTGACTTGATTACCTTTTGATAACTGACGCATGTAATTAAGAATTAAGAAACACTGTCTAGATCTTTCAAAAAAAAACATTATGCGCTTCGAGAAGTTTTAATATGTTTCGAACCTCACGCGAATGGAATTAAGTTATTGCTAAGTTATTCAGTAACCTTTGAGTTACATCAATGAGAATGATTAATAAAAAAAACGGATATTGATAATTTTGGGATTCATGCAAAAAATTAGATTTACAACTTCGAACAAAAAAGTAAGTGTATGGTAGTAAAGTACTATTAAAAACAAAAGTTTGTATTTACCATTTCCCCCTTCGCTCAATTTCAAATTAAAAAAAAAAAACAAACGCACACGTCCCTTCACAATTGTGCCACTGGTGATCCTGGCAATTGTACTTGATTATCCTTACGTTGAATGCTATAAACCGTTTAATATACGTTATCACGACATCACTCCGTCTCTATCGTTTGTGTATTGAATGAAAGAAACAAACATAGTGAAATTGGGTGAGTATACTGATCGAGAGCCATAACGGATTACCGATAAGAGAAGCATATCGCCGGAACAATACGATAAGTATGGAATATGACATTTTGACATTATTGATTTCATGTAAAACATTTTTACTGAAAAGGTTATACAGGGTTACTTGTTACTGTGCGTTTACACTCATGACGTATCCCAGCAACTGATTTAACCCTCCATTCCACCATAACTAAAACATGACGTATATCCAGCAAAGGATTTAACTCTACCATAACTTAATGACACTAGTTTTCGCTTCATCATCATCATATCAGCCGCACGACACCCACTGCTGGGTATAGGCCTCCCCTAAGGATCTCCACGACGATCGGTCCTGCGCTGCCCGCATCCAGCGGCTTCCCGCGACCTTCACCAGATGGTCTTTCCAGTTTTCGCTTATTCGCGTTGAATTCCACTGTCATGGGAGTTAAGTTCTTTAAGGCAATGACTATATAGGTATAACAGCGCAATATATGTAAAGGAAAATTATGAAACTTATGAAACTTATGTTTTTCTTAGCTTCCATTTTCATGTATCCATAGATATTTTGAAACCACACAAACGCCATTCAAATTAAAAGAAATGTATATAAACACTGGAATAACATTTTGAAAATGTTTTAATTTAACCTTATTTTTCCAACAGGTTTTTAATGATAAAACTTTCCACTTTGAAACAATTCCAAAAAACACTCACTTTGATTATATACGGCATTTTTAGTCAACTATGTTAGTTTATTGTTTGACCGTGCACAATGCAAAAATCAAATGCGTGAACTCGTGCGTACTCATAAAAAGTAGGTTATGAACTGAATGGAATTACTTTCAACTTATTTGGTAAATACGACAGGAAAACCGTTAAGCATACCTTCTAACAAAGAATCCGCAAAAAACAATCGGCAAAAAATTCGACAGTCACGAACTCTGATAGTACACGTTCGGTTATCCGTGCATTTATGAAGCATACTTATGTATGAATATAGGCTATTGTTGATTGGCTCACGGCCGTACTCAGAGACGTCAATTAAGTTTAATGTTTCATTAAAATTGTTGCTATCTCTTTCTTTTCCATAGTGATAGTATAAGACGACACGATACTTAATGAAGCATTAAACTTAATTGACGTCTCTGAGTACGGCAGTTATTGTTTAAAAGTGTAAGATAGTTCTTTTTATCCATTATAATAATACTATAATGTACGAAAGATGTGTCTTTTTTTATTTACAGCGAGATAGTGCTTGGTCTTCACATCAGCTGATGTTAAGTGACGATAAGGCTGAAGGTGGAAGCGCACTACACCCGAAATACTCATCGCTGAGGATCTGGCTATCTTACCTCTAACTGCCGGAACACAACAATTATTAATTTGTTGTTATGTCGTCAGCCTTAGGTAAGATTGTGGTAGCTAGCCCTACCACCAACCAAACCAAGTACAAACTGTACCCTCCCCTGGGAATCGAACCCGGGACCCTTGCGTCTTACATGGGTGGACGAACCACTAGACTACAGAGGCGGTTAAATAATTTTAAAGTGTAAGTGTAATAGTTTTTTTTATCAATTATAATAATACTATAATGTACGAAAGACATAAGTTGTATCTTCATGTGTGTGATACCTAGATAGTTTTTAAACCTGGGCCAAACCATGAGCGTAGCCAGCCATGGGCAGGGTGGGGCGGCAGTCTAAAATATTATGTAACTAGCAAACTATACCCGCGGTCTTACCCTGGTATTTTTTTTTCTTTGCATTTTCCATGCATATTTTGTATTGCTTTGGGCCTATCTCATTAATTCCGCGTCATTTTTATATTTTCTTGCTTAGGTTTGATTAGGTAGGTACCTCATAGGTCAGAGCCAAGGTGGGGCAAGCGCCCCACCCTGCCCCACCGTAGCTACGCCCACTCAAACCAAATGCGTGTGCGTTGCGTTGCAGCACGGTGCGTTGTGTTGCGTAGCTTGACTGAAAACTATTCTACATTCTGCCTAATTGGTCAATATTTCCCATTGTAAAAAAATATACCGTTAAAATTACGTTAACTTTTTGAGATAAGTATATTTAACTACTCATGTCACTAAACTAAACTGATTTTATTATGTTCGACGTGTCGTTTATCATAGTAGATAGATAAGCACAAAGATAATTCTAAGATTACTTTGTAAACAAAATACTTAATGTGTCTTCATATAATTTTTTAAGAAATCATTTAGTATTTTTATAGACCATTAAAAATGCATGTAAAATAATTTTCTCACACTCGAAAAAATCTAACAGCTTTGATAATAACACCATTAAAAACATTATATGGGGTGTTTACTCACTCTTCATATTTTAAGAATGTGTTCAGTCATATTTCACTTAGAAACATGGTGTCGAAATACGCCACAAAATTTTGGTCATCCCTTACTAAACTGATCACGTGATCTCTCTGATTTGTATGGATAGTAATTTTTAACATATTTGGCCCTATGTTTTTCAGTTTCATAGACCGAACACATCCTTAAAATTTGGAGAGTGATTAAAAATACAGCCTGTATTTAAGAATTGCAAAGGAAGAATGCTCTGTGTGTAAAATAAAGTCATCAAAATAAGACAACTCAAGAGCTTGTTCAGCAATATTCCTTAATTTATGAGGTCTTCAATTTTATTGTCTTCAATTCCATAAATAGGTTGTCACAAAATGTGACGCTATTCCTATCTTGGTCATTTTATCTCTTCAAACGTTGCAATTGAACAAGACCTAATTAGTTGGCAAGGAAACGTCTTATTAGCTTGATTGACACTATGTACGGATTACACGAAGCTAGTTTTTAACCGACTTCCAAAAAAGGAGGAGGTTCTATGTTCGTCTGTATTTTTTTTTTTTTTTGTGTATGTCCACCGATTACTCGAAGACGGCTGGACCGATTGAAATGATTCAAACGTTATTACATTAGGTACACTCCCAAGTTGGTCCCATTTTTTTAAATTTGGAAATCGGTTCAGTACTTTTCAAGTAATTTTGAAAAAAAAACACGAAAAATAGTATGATTTTGGGTGAATTACCTCGATGATTGGTCGTATTACTTCTTTGTTTATGAACTGAATAAGATAATTATTTTTTTGTTGGAAGAGGGATATCTTAAGTGTAGTTTTTTAACCGACTTAAAAAAGGAGGTTCTCAGTTTGACCCGTATTTAAGTATGTTTCTCCGCGATTATCTTACGTTTGGCTGAGCCGATTTTTCTACATTTATAATATACCTTACCTACAAGGTACCTACACTAAAAATAAAAAAATAAAAAATTGTTTAAAAAAAACCGACTTCAAAAAACCTACCTCTAAAAAGCAAGAAATAATATTCGTAATAATAAAAATACGTCTATTGAAGTCGGGTGGGGCTTTTAGAATAAAAAAAAGGAATTTGTACTCCAGCCCCACCCGACTTCAATAGACGTATTTTAATTATTACGAAAATTATTTCTTGCATTTTAGAGGTAGGTTTTTTGAAGTCGGTTTTTTGTTTTTTTTAAACAATTTTTGAAGCCAGGATAGCAAGCCAGCGTTAGTAGTTAGCTGGCAATCTAGCTCTGGCCTCGTGTAAACAGAACTATCTTCATTTCTAGGTTGGTAAGCTAGTGAAACTAGGACAGTATCACTGGCTTGCTGTCCTGGCCTCAAGAACTATCCTCGTGTATTTCGGGCATAAAGGGACTTTATATAGCAAGCGCTCAAGAGCCAGCAAAAAAAATCAATTTTTAAATATTAGACTAGCGCGGTTTTATTAGAAGTACTTTAAATTGTGAAGAAAGTTCGGGAAACTCATAAACTAAAACTAACACAAACTAATCACCATAGTCTTTCAATAAAACCACGTAATATTCGTTAAAAGGTGTTTTATTTCAATTTCTAGTACGCGCGTTAACCTTACAGGTGAAAATGTTCTATGAAACGATAGCGGCGAGAGGGGGCAACTCATCCCAATGTGACGTAGGTACCACTGTCAATTGTTGATCTCAGTACTTCTTAACTAACATAACTCTTATCGTTCAATAAACGCACATAGTGCAACAGTATATTCACTAAAAATATCAGATGAGTTGACTCCAACTCCGACCGTAGAGTTTCGCACATTTTTTGTACTTACAATGTAGTGGCATCCTGGTATAACACATGGAATCTTCATATTTTTTACACAAACACCACTGAATTGTACACTGAAAAGTTATTAAAAAATCTTTAGGGAACACATTTTTTGTTAAAATACGCGTCTGCAATCTAAGCAAGATGATAATGGCTAGCCAAGATTGTGATCTGAGATAAGAAAGTGAAAAGGGACCCGAGTCACAAGATTGCATAGATTTCATAAGCGACGCGGGTTTACTCAAGAAATTTTAATATACAATAAAATGTAACAAGGCGATGACTATTTAAATAGGCACGTAAACATTTTGATAGTGAAATACGTTTACAAATGTTGTTTTACTATCAGCGTTCTTTGTTTCTACATAATAATATATCAAAACATTTTTTTAGTAGGTAATTCAATGGCGTTTTAATTCCTAATTAACTTCGACACCGATTAAAATGACACATATTGCATTTACGCTATTTTTTTTTTTTTTTTTTTAGTTTATTGGGGTCTAACAAACAGTTTCACAAATGTATGTAATAAACAGTTTAGGTAACATAGAAATATTATTAAATGTGGAACCAACATCGTTAACCACTGATTACATAATATAGAAGAAAATGGGAATATTTTACAGATTTAAGTAATACAATGTTTTATAAAATCTTATGTTAAGGTTATATAATTTAATTAGGTATAGTGTCGATCTCATTCAACTTATTTACAACTAATCTCTTAAAAGAGCCAATACGCGTTACAAATATATCTATATCTTGAAAGTATTTATTATAAGTGTCAACCATCCGAGATATTGGTAGACGTTTGCCTGCATTTGTTCGCGATGTGCTTGTTACAAAAAGTTTAGTAGTTCGGCAGGCACGCCTTTGCGGTCTGACTGGCACATGGTAACTTATTCTATTCACAATATCACTGCAATCATATTGATTGTGACAAAAGTCATACAACAACTTTGCCTGAGACTGTAGTCTCCTAGATTTAAGATGATGCAATCTATACTGCTTCAACAGAATCGGATAGGATAAACGACTACGAAAACATTTGAATTGCATGTACCGTAAGAACTTTTTTTGTACTTTTTCGAGTTGGTCTGAATATTTATTATAATAAGGGTCCCATATGGAAGTGGCATACTCTAACTGTGAACGAATAAGTGATTTATATAAATGTATAAAAGTAGTGGGGAGTTTAAATTCTTTGCTGGCTCGGACAACAAAGCCAAACATTTTATAAGCTTTGTTGCAAATGTTTTCAATGTGAACATCAAAAGTCAGTTTAGCGTCCATTGTTACACCTAAATCTCTAATACTGTGTACCCTCTCAAGGTGAGTATTACATAAGGAATAATTAAAAGTAAATAATGATTTCTTTTTTGTAAAAGATATACATTTACATTTATCTAAACTTAGGCTAAGTTTATTGTTATGACAATATGCTGTTAATCGGTTCAGATCATCTTGAATTTTATTTTGGTCATTAACATTTTCTATAATACGATAAATTTTTAGGTCATCAGCATATAATAAGAATTTGCTATTTTTAAAACATTCATTAATGTCATTGATGTAAATAACAAAGAGCAAGGGGCCGATTATAGACCCCTGGGGTACACCAGAAGTTACCGTAACAATTTCAGACTCATGACCATTAATGACTACCTTTTGGGTCCTATTACTTATGTAAGACTTGAACCATCTCCAGAGATTTCCCCGGATACCATTAAAGGCAATTTTTTGTAGCAAAATTTTATGGTCCACACGATCGAATGCCTTCTTGAAATCTGTATACACAGCATCTGTTTGTTTATTTGCATCTAAATTTTCAAATAATTCGGTTGCATATACCATAAGATTGGTATTTGTCGAACGTTTGGCGACAAAACCGTGTTGTTGTGGAAGTATACTACTATGAAGAAGAGAGTACAAGATGCAGTGTATAAGTCTCTCAAGAAGCTTCGCTAAGACAGATAAAATCGAGATTGGACGATAATTGGCTACATCCGTCTTTGATCCTCCCTTGTGCACTGGAGTAATTCTTGCAGACTTCCACACTTTTGGACACACACCCTCCTCGAGACATTTATTAAAAATTATATGTATTGGTTTGTGTATGGTCAAAGCCGTGTTTTTGAAAAATACTGACGGTAAATTGTCCGTGCCCGACGCCTTAGTACAATCCAATGACTTTAGCTCATTCAGTATACTGTCGGCTGATAAGTTTATATTACTAATTATAGTGTCTGTGCGGGTTTTTAAGTCTAAGTCGCTTATATCACTGATGTTATAGGAATCGCTTACCTCAGAAGGTTGAAATACGGACTGGAAAAAGGTTGAAAACAAATTACATATTTCACTTGGGCTGTCAGCTTTTAAACCAAGGTAATGCATGTTACTAGGAATATCAGATTGATTTTTTCGATTACTAATATAGTTCCAGAAATATTTAATATTGTCTTTAATGCTGTCTTCCACTCTCTTCATATATGAAACATAACATTTTTTTGCTTCTTTTTTAAATCTAGCTCTGTACTTAGAAAAGTCTAAATAGTCACTTTGGTTTTTGTACTGTTTCCATTTTATCCATGCTGCATTCTTGTTTCTAAAAATATGTCTTAACGAAGAGTTGAACCAAATAAATTATGATTTTTTTAATAAACAAAATAATGTAAACATATTGTTAGCAGTTGTTGTAAGCCTTGACTCAAAGACTTATTATTATTAAAAAAACGCGATAGGCGATTAGAAATGCTTTCATCGTTTCGTTACCGATATTTTTTTGGTTTTCTTTTAATATTTTCGTGAAGAAAAAATAAACCTGTAATAGGTGTATTTATGGTTTTATCATTGTAGCTTAGCACAGTACCTTATCATAAACTGAGTCGTATAGAATCAAAGGCGGCAATCTACGATTTTACTAATTTATGGTAAATAGAAAAAGAAAAAATCAAGATGGCGGAATTTCGTGGATTTTGTATGAAAGAAAGCCGTCTTTGATTCTAATAAGAGATTTGCAGTCCAATTTACTAAAGGAAATGGCCGCCTTTGATTATTAATCGGTTGAACAGTCGATGACGTTTAAAATTTGCAATGCTGCTGTATCAATAAGTCATTTTTGACAAATGACGTAGATTGCCGCCTTTGATTCTATATGTTGTGAGAAAATGTTTTCGTTTCAGTTTTATCGCTTTCAGGCTCCAGCATTCTGGTAAATCTTAGCAACATGATTAACTTAATTTGCACGTTTTCATTTTATTCATATCAACATTTTCTCAGTCGTATTTTTTTTATTAATCTTTGTTTTTTCGAATTGGGTTTAAAAAATTAGACACAGGGGTAGAGATATAAGTCCCCTCCGTACATTTTAGTAACTGCGACTCGCAACCAGTTGCGAATCAAGAGAACTTATCATCATCATGTATCAAGAGAGCTCTATATTTGAGATCCCGCCTTCAATCCCCAGCGGGGTCAATGTAATTTAAATTAGTATTTCGTATAAATAGCATAACTTTTGTAATCTGTTTTTATCATCTTAAGGTTAGTGAGCACGATTCTCAAACAAGTAAAAGAAGCAATGCTACACTATACACATGTTAAATGCTTAATCGAGATACGGCATGCACCTGACTCAGAAATTCTTAATTTGTAACGAAGTAACTCAAGAACAACTCTATTATGCTTTGTTAATAAAAAAATGTGTTTTTATCATGTCAACATGTATGTACAGTACACTTTATTGTACCTTCTTGGTAACCAGCTAGACAAATTGTTGTAAAAAAATCTACAGATCTACGCGCAACTATCAAAGGCATTGAAAATTAAATTTAGAAATAAAGCACACAATTAAATTTTAATAGGAATTTATTCTATCGTACTGAGGATAAAGTGAACTCAAACTGACCTCGTGCGTAAGGGACCCGCTACACTACAGCCTTACATTTGTTGCCCGCCCGCCTCGTAAGATAGTTCAAACTGTAGCTAAATTCAATCCCAAGATCCATATTTTTTCTGTTTCTTGAATAGCAAGATCAAAAAAAGTTATTAGGAACTTCCCGATCCTAGTCGGCGGAAAAAAATTGAAATTTTGGCAAATCTCAAAAAGATACCGACCGATTTTGAGAAATTATTTTGCACTTTGCAGCCCTCCGGCAGACACATTTTTGACATATAGCCCATCTGCCCCCACATATCTCTAACTACAGGCAAATGTCACAATTTCATAAAATAATGGAGGCAGTGATTTCTTCACAGCTTCATATTTGTTTAAAAAAGTATGAGTACCATTAAATTTCTACTAAATGCGAGCGTTAGTTTTCTGCACTATATTTCCCAAAAATTAACGAGAAGTCGTGTGTTCTGTAACTTTCCATCAAACGAGATGATATTATTATGATACCAAAAAGAAAAAAGCATAGGTCTCCATTACTAAATATAGTACCGAGACACAACAAAGGTCCTACAACTCCCCCATTCAGTTAGCACTGCCTCGAAATGTGGCCATCCGTTTAAAGTACTGCCATCAAATTTGTTCAATCGCGCACTGGAGCTACGGCCGTCTACGATCATTTGTCACCCTAGCTAGAAAAGGATGGCAGCAAAGTGTGCTACGATAGAAAGAGAAGGAGCGATAAATAAATGCTCTATCATCGGAGTAATCTTTAATTCATCGCCTTAAAATGTTTTGGAAGAACCTTCTTTTCTAAAACGCAGTATCTAGGCAACTTTTTTTAATACATTCTTTAATTCAATATTCTAATGGTGTATACCTATATTTAGGTATCTGATTAACAAGAGTCTTTTTCATTTACCAATGTAAAATTATGCTAAATGGCAATAATTAGTGGACTTAGAAGATATCAAGAAACATCGGGTTCTGAAAGTCGTGCTAATATTAGTAACAGAGGCCCTAAAGAGTCTCTCTCAACTCACACAAACAAATTCGTCCCAAACTTAACTGAACGAATAGTAAAGGTATAACAAAAAAGAATTAAAATTATGGATCGAGAATTAAAGATTGTATAAATACCATACTTCTATCTAGATTTAAACCATCGTCTTTGGGGAATTAGTTTGGTAAACGACTGCTAAACCAATCGGTCATTTCCAACATTATTATACTACGTATATTTTTTTCTAAAATTGACCAAATTTAAAGATGGCCGAATACCTTATACTGCCTGGAAATGAAGAAAGAAGTTTACATCTAGAATAACTGAAAAAAATGCTTAGTAATTATGTCGCTTTGAGACCTCAAATGGCATGTACCTAATTTGTTAAACAATATTTTTGGTTAAACTAATTGTAACCTTATTCTTTGGCATTATTCATAAACGAAGAGTGTTGGACCAAAAATATTTCTGATCAATATTACTCCTTTTATTTGAGGTCTCAAAGCCTCATATTCCTAAGCAAACTTTTTTATAAACTAGGTGTAAAGTTAATCTTTATTTGATTTTCGAATAGACTCTATATGTATCTATCTAGATCTGAATGTAAATCTGAATCCATTCTCGTGTCCGTCAGGGACTAGGTGTTGTTCAGGCCGTCAGTCAAGAAGTACCTCCATGATAAATGGTAGCAAGGGTGACTCGACGTCCCTTCTGTCACGAAGATACAGATCGCATGTCGAGATTAGGTACAGGCCTTTGAAACACTCAGTTAATGTTTCACAAAAAAGGTTTCGAAGATTTTGTGTATTGTAAACTAATTTTATAGTATCTATGTTACGGCTAATACCCTAAGTGGGGCGCTAAACGTAGTTTTAGCCGGCTAAAACTAGGTGTATAGTCGGTACCTATTGGTCAAACCTAGGTGTTGCCGATTTGCTCGCGGCTGATACTAGGTGTAGCCAGTTAAAACTAGGTCTAGCCTTCTTATACTTCTACTAAGGGGGAGTAATTTATGGGGTATTTCTGTTTTCTGTTAAAAAAACCTCGAAATTTAAGGCGAGCGCTGCGTTCCGCGCTCGCCTTAAATTTGTAATACTAAATAATATACTAGAAAAAATACGACTCGCACCAGATCAATACTCAGAAGGGAATTTTCATTGATCTGGTGCGAGTCGTATTTTTTCTAGTATATTATTTAGTATTGTATAAAAATAGCGTTGTGAATGCAAAAATCTCAAATTTAAAAATTAATTTTGTAATTTATATTCGGGACCTTAAAGGTATAAAGCAGATCGGTTACACCTAGTTTTAACCATCGGCTATCGGCTACACCTAGTTTTATTCGACTAAAATTAGCTTTGGCCGCACTTCGGGTATTAGCCGTAACATCTATTCAGAATGATTTCATTAGAATACGTATTTGAATACAGGGCGCCTAACCACTATTAATATCAAATTCCTTTGCGCGCCGCATTGTCGCGATCAAAAGTTATTTCGAACAAACGTAAGTAAACAACTGATTTTCCAACATCGGTAATACAATCCACTTTATTATTAGCCTAACTTATAATCAGTAAATACGTCAATTGAATTTACCCATGTGGTGATGTTATATCAACTTTACAATGGATCTTTCTCATACGGCATATTATCAAACGTCTCGTGCCTGCTATCTGTGGATAAAATGGAAGCAATATATTTAGGTTAGAAACTGCAATATTTCCTACAATAGAACAGACATTTTTAGCTCTTTGCTTTAGGACAGATATACGTTGGATCGGTACAAGTTTGATCTTACTTAAAATACAATATCATACAATTTTTCATTACCTACAATGAACCATGTATATAAGACAGTTAAAGTTGTCAGTTCTAGTGGTGTTGCTAACACTGCCATTTGCAAACGAAAATCATAAAAATACACTCAACCTTCTCAACAGTCATAACTTAAATATATTACTAATAATTTCCATATAACTGAAAATCACAAAAGGTTTTAAAAAAGTAAAAAAAGAAACTTTCACACGCTGTCTCTGTTGATAAAAATGAATAGCCATACGTTGATTTATTTTTATTAATTTTGTTTTATTAATTTCATTTGGTAACATTGCTTACAGTAACAAAAACAGTTACGGTAACAGTAACATTTCCTGAATGTCAAAACAAAATGATGACAGTAAGTTATATTAACATTATCAACGCCCTAACAAATGCGTTCATTCAGATTCGGACCTAAATTAATTTTGGACGACACAAAAACTCGAGCCAATCCGTTTCGTCCGGGTTCTCTTTGAAATGGCATGTATATTTATGATTTTAGTCAGCATAATGTATTCACGAACTGAGTCTACATATTTTATGGCATTTGGAAGGCTGGGAGGATACGGAATCGATTCGTACACCATTATCTCTGCTTTTCATCCACGAGTATTGTGAGGCTACGAGAAGCGAGTTTTAATGATTTTGAAAGTTACCTACCACGTTATATTTTCACTATAATAGCTGTATCTTACTAGAAATATAGTTTTGCCATGTCCATCTGTCCATTCGTCGTCCGTACGTCTGCGGCTTAGCTCAGAGGCCCTTTAGTATTAGAAAGCTCTAATTTGGCAAAAATAAAAATATTAAAAGTAAATAATAAAATCAAAATTGCCTTTATTCTGCCACAATATTAATTTGTTGAAGTCGACTGAATTTGTCGTTGAATAGGTCTTTTGAAAATACTATAGGTTTGTGAAGATTACTTTCAGGAATCTTTTTGCGAAATATTAAGCTTTAAAGTGAAACATTTTGTTAGTCAAGTGTACCCCCTCTACCAGTTGTAAATGGTTACTTTTGGATACGTGAAAAAAATTAGGACAGTAGTACATAATATTATTATAAAGAAGTTAAAAGGAAAACTATCACTGCTAGGTAGGCTTTATAAGTCAACGAGTAGTAATCGATCTACTTTTAAATAGGTATTTGAATTTCCGTAGGTAGGCACAAAGAAATAATAGTTAGGTATTATGATTAGTTAAACACATTAGTTGTGTAAAACAGGGAGTAAGTAATGATAAGTTAATGGCCATGTAGTACGGTTTAAATTTACTACGGAACCCTATACTGCGCGTGGACCGACACGCACTTGGCCAGGTTTTCCTAAAATTATAATTAATATTTATTGCCATTGATGAAGATTTGTTTTTGATTTTTTTAGTGTTAGCAAAGGTCTGGTGGGTGTAAAAAAATTATTACTGGTTGGTTCAACCCACCAATCTGCATTGGGCCAGAATTATGGGTTATGTTATGGCCCATTATTCTTATCCATCTGTAAGGAAGACTTCCGTGGCTCCAATGTTCTTGGGTGAGCAAATTACATCTTTCTTAATTGTGAATTTGTACGAAAGACCCAAGTTATTTATTTACCCCCTTACTAATAAAGATTGTGTAGCAGATGTATAGTTACACAATGGTTCTCTGTCAAACTATTTGAGTTTGACATTGAAAAGAAAGTGACAAAACACTGTGTAACTATACATCTGCTACAATCTATATTAGTTCTAGGTTATATCTAGGTTAGCCTCGTCAAAATAGATGCAAAGATTTTGTATCATACTCTACCTCATTTTAGTGGCCCCACAGTCGCTTTAGCTTTCGATAGACCAAAATTTTATGTCCATTACCAGTTATGATTCAATGGAAATGAGTGCGCTATTGGTAAATACGAAATGATTTATAAATTGGAATATTATCGATTTACTTATTCAGTTCATTGTCGAGTTATTTGTAATGAAATTCCGTTCAGTGGGTGTTAATACGATTGTTAGGATTATCGCTGAATTATTTTTTTTAAGTTAATTTTTTTTTTTATCGTGTTTCGTGCTTAGAGCAACGCGGCTTCGGTACGGAAGGTTTCATGTTTCGACTAAATAAAAAAAATTTGATCAAGACAAAGTTTTTTTTTGGATTGGAACAAGTAAGTATTTGGTCTGTGTACGAGACACCTAAAGATGCTGTGATAAGTAACTAAAAGATTATATTGATTTAAACTATTTATTATTACACAAACTGATATATTTAAATTGATGCTACTATGCTAAGTGATTAATATATATGAGTGCGCGTCCGCCGCGATGTGTGTGGTGACGTGAACTGTTGCAAAATTATAATTATTTAGTACAATTAATAAAATGATGATTCTGCGAAATGCACGGTTGCACTGCACCGTACAGTCTGTATAAGCATCGACTGGCAAAACAAAGCTAGTCGCGCGTCTTCCAAAATATCCTCGAAATAGAAATTATGTTTTCTACATTCATGGATATTTTGGAACACTACTACTCCATTTATGCTATCCAAGTTTTATGCTGAGTTGGGACCGATTTGGGACAAATCGTAACCATCAATGTATTTTAAAATAGTTGTTTTGTCTCAAATAAAGATTTTTCTATTCTATTCTATTCTATTTATACTGATGGACGTTTCGTTAATACCTTGAGTATTATTTCCAGGGCTTTCTACTCTTTTTGAAATGGGTGCCTAGATTGTAAGCGCTTCGCAAATATTTAATTTCAGTAATTAATTTAAAAAAAACTCTGTCTGAAATCGTTAAGACCAATCTGATGAACTCTTAGAGCTCTAAGGCTAAACTCATTATTAGTACTTTGATGTAAGGTCTACAATTCTTGGAGATCAGCCAATTTTTTTTTGTTATTAACGAAGTTACATAGGTATTTTGTAAAGCTATAATATTGTTTCAAGAATACTTCTTTCTACATTATCAAGTACTTAAAATAATTCATTAAAAGCTTTTTAAACAAAATAAACACAGTCAGAATTTGAGTATTTTTTACTGAATATATTGGAGTACTTATAACCTTTGATATCTTAAATAATTACCGATATTCCCTTAAGCCGTGAATGAGAAAACATTTTGCGAAGTGGCTAAGTATGAAAGTTGGCAGAACTTTTACTTTTTATTGGCGGGTGAAATCTTATTACTTTTGCCCTTAGTTCAGTTAGTTTCGGTAGGACATCTCATCGGTAGAACGAAACAATGTTGATAGCGTAGCGTAGCGCCATACCTGCCGAAATTACAGCGCCGAAGGTCAGTGCTTTGAAGCAACACTTGACAAATCAGAATATACTATGAACGAAACTTCAGCCTAAAAGGGCCGTGCCGTACTTTCGCCAGGTATGGCCCTAAACTTACATGCCTTCAACAAGACTTGCAACCTTTTATCTGCAACAATTTAAACCTATTAAACAATGCAAATTTAATATTTTGCTACTTAAATCGATACGTTATTTACAAATCAAAGCCTGATGAATGTGTTTTTTTCGGTTGTTAAAACCGACCAACAACACCAAAATGCTGCGCTCAACACGTTTTCTACTAATTTATTCGGTAGTAAATGAATGTTAGGCTCGATGGCGCAGTGATTTAGCGCCTTGCCCAGCGATTGTTCGCAAAGGTCGGTCATGGGATGGGTGAACAAAAATATTCTCTAGCTCCTCCGTGATTTAGAAGGCACGTTCCTGGTCCTGGCTGAATTTGCAGTCGTGGTGGATTATGGTCCATCCTTCTTATCGACCCATAAATAAGGACTGTGTCCCAGCAATGGGGACATTAAAAGTGGCTGATGGTCAAACTATTTTTTATTAACGTACTGATACATCAATGCACTATGCTTTTGGGACTATAATCCTGTTACGTGCGTAAAATGGAATGGCCTTGATATGTTTATGCGTTCGGATAATGTTTTCTTACAGATTCGTAAAAAATGGGTTTAACTATATTAGTCAGCGATTCAGATTTTTATTAAGACATTTATTTTATACTTATACGAGAGTGCAATAGGTCTTATAAAGTGCGTAAACTTCACTTTTGACTAATAGCACAAAATCAGTATTGTACTAGTGCTAATAGTCAAATGATTTAAACTAGGATGACGGACCCAATTATCAGCACTCTAAGATGTCATTAAATTTCAACTATAAATATTACATATATTATAATATTCAATAACTTTTGTGTTGCGTTATTAATGTTGAGAATATAATCACCTGTTGTGTAAAGTAAGATTTTTCAATATTTGTAGTCATTATTGAGTCAAAATTACAATTTATTAAAAAACAAGCATATCACCATTTATCAGCATAGTCATCACCAATTATCGTCACCTACTTACCCAATTATAAGCACTGTGAATTGTAATACGTTTTATGGGCTGAAAAATAAAATCCTTTAGAAATTAGTACTCTTTTTATTGATGATCAGACTTTTAACATTTTTATTAATTATGGCACGTCAAAATGTACCTTTACATCTAATTTGTTCAACTTTCAGTCGATTAAAATAAACAGATTTTTGGAATTAGAAACTTTACCCTTAAACTAGTAAGATAAATATTAAAGTAATTAATATTAAAATAAAACATAAATTTCTTTACTTAAAACTAAGTAATAAACAAATTATTTGCTTAAAACTAGGAACCAGTAAAGGCAGAGCAATACAAAGGTTACTTAAAAATTGTTCTACATAAAAACAGTTTTTCTCAGTCATTAGTTTAGTCTTCAGTCAGTATCTTTTCTAATAAATATCAGCACGATGATTATTATTATTTGAGTATTAGGGGCTATGCAGCTCAAGATGAGGCTGTAGTCACTGCGACTTACTTGCACGATGATGATAAATGGTAAATGGATTTTCAGCACGGGGCTGAAATTTGGAAAACAAGGGTTAAATCACTTTTTACACAACACTCAACCATACTTTTAGTTACACACTTTAGCTAGTTAATTAAAAGAAAAAAAAAATACTTAAGATTATGTCTATTTTATTAAATTATCAGCATGTGTGCTGATAACTGAAAAACATAAAATTTCTGTATCCAGATATTGGCACCATGATATATCTATTGTAATTAAAAAAATAAACTTAAAATTATTTCAATTTAGGATGCGAAAAACGTTAACAATGTGTTTAAGGCGAGGCCAGTTCACGAAATTTACTCTTTCACTATGTCTTTAGAATAATTTTGAATATTGCATAACTTTAATTGACGCTTCGCCAGAAATTAGACGAATTTTAGTACATTTTTATTGATTTCTGAAATACTGGATCATTTATTAAAAATGTACTCGGACTCGTACTGTTAGATCGATAAAAAAGCTATCCTTTTTGCATAAAAAATCATATCACTGTCGTTGAAAATTACGAAATCTGATGATTTGAAATTTATTTTTATAAGTTTTTATTGTGTTATTCAGGTTTTTTTTACAGAGTTACCATACCATTTTTCAATATTCTGTTCGGTTACTTTGCTTCTTTGTTTCCTTTTTTAGTCTACAGTAATTTTTGTGAAGTAGAATTTTACATCAGTTCTTCACATTGGAAGTTCAAAAATCAGACTTTTCATCAGATCGTGAACTGGCCTCGCCTTAATTACCAGTATTTACAAATAGTGCTTTAATCGCATCACTAAATGACTAATAAACGTAAGCAAAATTTTACCCTTGATGTGTCAGAATGGTCAAAAATCACTTTGTATCACACAACGTTCACTTCTCCTCTTAGAGTAAGACGCGTTTCAGCCGCGATGCTCGAAGCTTCTCCTCAATAGTACGGCGCCATAATAAATGTCAAACTATACACAGTGTTGCTAATACAATAATTTAAAACTATCAGAACTTTTTTCGAAGTGCTGATAAACTGGTGCAGTGCTAGTATTTGGGTCAATGCCCCTATATATTATATCATCAGACTTTTAGCACTTTTTTTAGTAACATAAAAATTTAATGATTCAATAAACAATAATGAATCATTATATTTTTATGTTACTAAAAATAATGCTTTTGTATCTTAGAATAAATATACGAAAATAGCAAGAATAAACAATAAACAAACATGAACGACGTTCAAAATTATAAAATCTATCATCATTATCTTAATAAGAACAAAACAGTTTAATAATGTATATTTTGGTAAGAATAGCAGAAGTTCAATGTTGAAACAGAGAAAATAATGATTATTTTATTATTATTACAGCATTAGAGAAGTTAATCCAGTAGCAAATGCAGCGCTAAATTTATTTTCGGCATTGACGTTTATTGCATTTGCAACTAATTTATCTTTGTCACTCATGGGATTCGATCCAGTGATCGTTTGACGATAATGAGTTTACCAATACGTCACTCCCTGTCACGGTGCGTAACACAAATGCGAATAGATATATTGTGTAAGGGACCACTGTACAACGCATATAACCAGTGTTGCAAAAGTTCCCGATTTATCGGGAGATCTACTGATTTTGGTGATTGTCTCCCCATATACCGATTTCGCGATCCTATCTCCCAATTTTTTGGATTATCAACCACTGATGGATCTATGGATATTTTTTTCGCTTCAATACACAGGTAGATTTACTGATATTTATTTTCTCTTCGATCCACCTGTGGACAATTAGCATTACCGTCAATTTTAAAGCTCCTACTGTTGCACAGCTCAGATTTTATTCTTTATATATAGCTAGATAAGGAGGGTAGGATATATCCACGCGGATCCAATTAGTGGGTGTTCACGATTGCAAATTATGCCGGGACAAACGACTGAACGTGCCTCTCAAAGAATCTTAATTGACTAAACTCTTGCTAAAATTGCTTAATCTCCTCAGCTGCTATTCTAAAGCTAGATGCAGCAAGAGCGATTAAGCGCTATACCTCACTCAAGCTTAAAGACTGGGGCCCTATTTTTGAATTGCTCGGCTCGGCTCAAATGTATGGAGATTGAGTCAAATGTCGAACGAAAATCAGTAGAAAAGAGCGTTGAAACTTTTATTGCTAAGCGATATGCACCACGAAAACGCTACTCAAAATATCTTATCTGCTGTGGGCCTGTGACGCTTATAAATATCCAGAATATTTAACGCACTAGTTGGTGGATATTATAAAGCTATGATATTATTGATTGAATCAATCAACTCGTAAAAGAGACTCACAAGACTAATGTTTAAACTCCTTTTCGAAAAATAGGTTTTTAGACTATGTAAAAATATTGGTATGAATAAAGAAATGAAAAGCTATCGAAGTAATATTGATATGTTATTATCTAATGTAGATTAATTACTGCGTGGTTAGCAAACTCAGAATAACATCAACAAAAATAAAAATAGCACCTATATATAACTACAATCAATTGAGTCTTGTTTATCTCATCGCAAGTACCAATACGGCAAAGTAATTTGTAAGAACTAAAATAGCGAACAGATTGCGTGGTTGTAAATAAATAGGGAAGGCAATTTCCCCCTCTAAGGGCTTCCTAATGGCAGTAATACCCATAGGTTAATTGGGATCGTATATTGCTTCTGGAAAATACAGTCTGAAAATAATAGCTAAAAGTGTTCACTAGAGATTGTTAGTTTTTTTCTACGTAGTAATGTTACTTTACAAAATATACATTATGTATAAATAAATAGCACTGTAGGTAAATGCAAAAAAATCAAAACCCTATGCTTATTGAACTTATTAAGCTTATTAAACTTGAAGAAGTACACTTACCAGTAAAATTTATAAACATTTACAAATATTGGTATGGAAATCAGGTCAACAATGTAAGATGGGACGGGGCTTTGTCCACGTCTTATGGGTTGGAGTGCGGGGTGAGTGAGGCAGGGAGGGTTGAGCTCACCTACGCTCTTCAATCTGTATGTGGATGAGCTCATTGGCACTCTCAGCAGCACCAGGGTCGGATGTCATATAGACGGTATCAGCGTCAATAACCTCAGCTACGCGGACGACATGGTGTTGCTGAGTGCGTCAGTCTGTGGTCTTAGGAAGTTAAAAGCACTATGTGAAGCGTACGCTCGTTCTCACGGGCTGGTCTATAATGTAAAGAAGAGCCAGGTTATGGTCTTTGAGGCTGGAAGTAAACGACTGGAAAATATTCCTAATATAGCTCTTAATAATACTGTGCTACAAAGGGTATTCAAATTTAAATATCTTGGTCATATATTAACTTCCGACCTCAAGGATGATGACGACATTGAAAGAGAAAGGAGGGCGTTGTCGGTGAAAGCGAACATGCTGGTGCGCAGGTTTGCACGCTGCTCACGTGAAGTCAAAATCACCCTATTTAGGGCTTTTTGTACAACTTTTTACACGTGCAGCTTGTGGACCAGATATACTCAAAAATCCCTTAATGCTCTTCGAGTGTAATTTAATAACGCGTTCAGGATGTTGCTGGGGCTGCCCCGTTACTGTACCGCGTCTGGAATGTTCGCGGAGGCGCGTGTAGACTGTTTCTACGCAACCATGCGTAAGAGGTGCGCGTCTCTAGTACGCAGAGTGCGGGGGAGCGCCAACAGCATCCTGGATATGATAGCGAGCAGACTTGACTGCATATATGTGCGTCATTGCTGCGCCGTATCTAGTGGGATGGTGCGGAGATAAATTATTTTGCCCTATTATTGTAACTAAACTAGTTTTTAAGTTAATACTAACCTTCTGAGTCTTTGTTACTTGTTCCAATAAAATAAATTAAATTAAATTATTACCTACGTCGTCGTATAGGTTCTTAATTTGGAAATATACATAGTCTCTACAGGAACTCAAAGTAGTCACTAGATATTATTAGTTTTTTCTATAAAAAATATTTAAAAAAATACGTACTTAATAAGTAGCAAATGCAAAAATATAAAATATATTAATAATCTAAACTCTATACTTGACAACCTTCATCACCTCCGTCAAGTGACTTGTGCTCTGGTTTTTATGGTGTTATCACGAAATAGTGTTACTATGTCTGAGTCCCAGATTCGATCACCGGATGGATTTTGAAATGTTTTGGGGTTCCTTAACAAAATGGTACCTAATAAAAACTCTCCATCTCAGTCTGTCTGTCACAGCTGGATATCTCAAGCACCTTTGGTGCGCGAGTCCGACTCGCTTGTGACCGGTTTTTTATCTTAGGTCTGGGTGTCTAAAATCAAGGGTTCCGTTTTTGCCATTAGGCTACGAAAATCTGAACCAAATAAAGAGTCTTTGTAAAATAAAACACATTTTCTGCAATTTCAAGGAGACAAATGGAAATAGAAACACTTTTATCGAATTTCTTCTGCTTAACAATTCTTAAGAAGTTATTTAAGGGCTTTGTGAACGACAAACACCTGTTTGAGGTAGGTCAAGGATAATGGATTCCAATTGTAGAAACCGATAGAAATGTTACCAATACTAAATGAGATATTAATAGTAAGTAGCTGCGTTGTTACGCAGTTGTGGCTGTCGGGTTAAGGCGTTGGCGTATAGAAAGCGATGATAATAACGTAAAAAAAATCGGCCAAGTGCGTGTCGGGCCACGCGCCGTAGGGTTCCGTAGTTACCTTATCTACCATACCATATTTAATACCACTATCATTTTTCGTCTATAAGAATAACTTTGTTTTTCACAGTGTTGGTATGAATGACAAAGTTATATTTGCGGTTTTGGAAAATATGATATATCTCAAAAACTAATTACTATATCTCGTTCAAACCAACTTTTAGTGAAAGTTTTTATTAAGATCTGTAGCATATATTTTTTTTAGATTTCTCACTCACCTATTTCAAAAGTTAGAGGGGGGGGACACACATTTTACCACTTTGGCAGTGTTTATCTTTCAAACGGTTGACTTTGAGAAAAAATTGTCTTAGAAACCTCAATGTCATTATTGAAGACCTATCTATAGCACCCGCACCTATTGGTATGAAGAAAAATTTTTTTTTCAGTTTCAGTTCCATGTATGGGTAGCCCCCCCTTAATCCTTATTTTTTTAATTTTGTGTTAAAATCGTTAAGCGGTTAACAGAATACATCTACCTACTAAGTTTCAACTGTGTAATTCTAATACTTTCGGAACAAAATGGCTGTGACATACGGACGGACGGACAGACAGACAGACAGACATGACGAATCTATAAGGGTTCCGTTTTTTGCCATTTTGGCTACGGAACCCTAAAAAGCTGACAAACAAATCAACTGCAAGAATATCAAATATCGCTTAAAAAATTAGAGATTTGCAACAGAACATTAGTACGTAGTTCTAGTTAAAAACCGAGTGCGTGTCGGGCCACGTGTAATATAGGGTTCCGTAGTAACCTTATACCATACCATTTAGGTGTAAATTTATATTTACTCCCTTAAAATGGGAATAGGCTGTCTTATAGACTTTAGACTTTGTCCCAGGAGATGCAATTACACCGCGAAAATTCGCAATATTTTAGTAACATGTCCATATGTCGCAACAATCCATTAGGTACTTATATACTTGTGTTATTTAGTAATATTCGGCACTGTCTTGTCTATTCAATAAGGAACCATTATTGTATTATCCTAAGTTCATGTAATGACTGTTATGTGCCAAAATAAAAAAAAATAAAAACATGTCCTCAGTAATGAGGATTCCGGGTGTAGTGAGCTTTCACTATTCATTACTTATCATTAGGTGGGGTGAAGGCCAAGCACTATCCCGTTGTGCAAAAAAAATTTTATATTATTTTCACTATTTATTTACATTAAGATTGGTCAAAATGTCTAATCGTATCTCTTAATGTTGAAAGTTTGAAATGCAATAAATTTACACAACTTTCAAGTATTTAAACATAATATTTTTATTCGAATTATTTATAGTCGAATTTTTTCTAATGTATATTTATAAGATTGTTAAAGCAACACATTAATAATGTGTTGTTTGCCTTTAATGAAGAATCGACATTATTCGTTTAAGTTTCCAATACAATTTTTCACAATAAAAACTAACCTCACTTTTTTAATATAACATAACACTTATGATTTTTTGACAGTTCTCGTTGTTAGTTTACAAAAGCAAAGGTATCAAATTCTGAAGAGCCAAGTAAAAGAAATAAAATAAGAGATTAAAGAAATATTTTCTCTTTATATATTTTTATCGCTACTGATTCACCTTACTTTGGTGTGTTAAAACCTAAATTGTATAAATTTTCAATAGACTATTCCACGCACAGCTGTACCTAACGTCTATCTAAATATTTATGTCTAATTTAGACGTGGTTCAGGTTACCAACAAATGGAAACACCTTGTGCGAGACGTCCTTGCAAGGAGTCACGATCCTCAACCATGATGAGGGAACGACTGAAGGGGAGGGGGCCGGTTACCACATTGATGGACAATCATGAAGTAAAATTCCACTCATTATTGCTTTTTATGGACACCGTTAATTTTTCAATGCTGGCTAAAAATCACCTTGTATGCCTGCACGAACATTTTGATACATCATTTTCATAATGCAAATCAAACGTAGGTAACTTAAAGTGGTAATAGAACTATTTCTCAAAATTATATAATAGTGTTTGTAGGAGTAATGTAGGTAAATAATGAAAACAAACTTTTCGGTTGGATAATTCAAGTGGATAAGTCAAACTCTTGAATATTTTTGACGGTTACCTTCGACGACTCCTGAAGCGCAGTGACGTCTTTTTTCTTACTCCTGATCTCTTCAATAAGGCTCGGCAGGGATTCCAATAGCAGACACATTGACTCCAACTTAGTCATAATGGTATCCAGTGATGACTCCTGGGATGTGAGGCTCAGCCCACTGACTGCACCGGCGGCACCGGGCGACAGAAGCCGACAGGAAGGGCACTTCCAGGCTGCTCGCCTCTCAGGCCCCAAACGACGATAGCCCGTTTCTGTGATATTAGCACAGCCGAAGTCGAAGTGTTTTTTGCAGACGCCTCATTGGACTCCATCATTAAATCACTCCCCACAGGTTGAGCAATTCATGTTTTTGTTTCCGTTATAAAATTAAAAAATTATGATATTTAGTATTATTTTATGATAGGTATAGACAGTTATAATTAAGTAACTCGCTAAACGAACACACTTTGCAACATGCACGCGCAACACGGTCAGACAGCGCGCGGGGCGTAGCGCTCGTGCAGTTTGTACCGATGTCGACTATCGACGTATGTATTGGATATATCGTAAAGGTATACACAACGTGTAACAACAAGGGGGTATCAACCCGAAAGGAGATCAATGTACTCGTAAATCTGAACGCCTTCCAACAGAAAAAAAAATTCAAATCGAAAAAAATATTTTGGAATCTCCATAGAAAATTTGAATTTGCCGCCAACATTTTGTATGGAGAGTTATTTTTTATTTATTTATTTGATTTTTTTTTGTGTTGGATGGTGTTCAGTTTCACGAGTACATTGACCTCCTCTCGCGTTGATACCCCCTTTCTGTTATACATTGTATATACTATGTATACATGGAAACACACTGAATATTAACGTATACTATAAACGTGTGTCAGACTATACCGTTCATACAAATTCCAACATAGAATCTAGATTTTAATCTACATTTTCCGTGGTATGTCGGGAAAATCTTTACATTCCCAGACCCCAGATTGCTTAACAAATAATTAGATTTTCAGATATGCCACAATGAATGTTAAAGCAAACGTGGATTTTCTGACGTAATCCGTACATTTTCGTTTAAATATTTGCTCCAAAGAGTAGACATTTCGATTTATCTCTAGAAGGGCTTAATTTAAGGTTAGTAAATTGTCGGTTAACTTTAAATAGTACATTTTTTTTTTTTTTTTTTTCTCTTTATTTATTTTGGGGCTTTTATCCATATGGATACGCCAGCCCCATTGTATCTTCTCACAATACGATACCAACGTGGTTGTAACTAATCTAAAGACAGTATTAAAAAGTAAGTGCTTAAAATTACGTTAGGTTATGGAAATGGAATTACTGTTGTCATTTTTTAATTAAACCACTTAATTTCTTTGCCGCATCTGCTTTAGGGTTTGCTAGAATACTTTGAATTAGCCCTACGTCTCTGATATTCAACTGTAATTCTTTGAACAGTAATTCCCTTTCTGCCCGGTTCTTGGCACAATCCAACAGTATGTGCTGTATGTCTTCTACCTTATTACATTCACTGCAGTTAGGAGAATCGACCTTTTTCATTAAGTAGGCAAACTTCGCTGATGGATAGTGTCCCGAACGCAGTCGTAAAGCCAGTTTAACATAATTCCGACTAAGACTAATGTCTTCAAACCATGGCACCCGAGAAGGCTCACCTTGTATAGACTTGTACCATAATCCTTTATCTTTGGAGATATAGTCAAAATGTTTTTTCCATTCTTCAAAAACTACGTTCTTATATTTACAAACATATTCGGATTGATCTGGTAAGTACTCGAGTACAGATCCCCCACTAGCTGCTTCTTTAGATACAAGGTCTGCCCTCTCGTTACCTATAAGACCAATATGCGCTGGAACCCATTGCAACCTTAGTTCTACATTTTTGGTGTTCAATGTGCTCTTAAGATCTCATAGGCTATCGCAACACCTCTGTACCCAGAGGCGGTGCGAGCCAGATGTTGTAAGGCGCTTTTACTGTCAGACAGTATCACGACCTTCTTTAAGCCATTATCAATCGCATATGATACCGCCTTACATATTGCAATGAGTTCCAACGTCATAATGGCCACTTTACAAGTTATTTTAAAACCAACCGAAACATCCAAGCATTGATCAAAGAACCCACAACCCAAACCTTGAGGACTTTTGGACCCATCGGTAAATATTTTATGCCATCCTTCGTAAGTTTTAAAAAGCTCTCTAATAACGTCATTTTTCAACAGATTAGGTTCATACGAGTTTTTAGGTTCCTGGATGCAACTTAGGTTAATTTTTATGGTTTTCTGGATTTCAATACCGGTTACCCAAATGTCTAAACTGAACATTGGTAAAACTTCAGTGGAAAAGTACATATATTGACACACCTCGCTGTATACTTTAGTGAGTAATGGTTTTTTCTTATTGCGCCAATAACTGTTTTGATCACTTAAACTGGTCAGATTAGACATTTCCGCGGTAATTACATTATTTGAGCGAGAGCAGCATTTCAACATATACTTGTACGCTAAATATAATCTTCGTATAAATAAAGGCTGTATACACAGTTCGCTTTCCATCACATGAATAGGAGAGCTTTTAATAAACCCTCCTATCACTCTCAGAGCTTGGTTTTGAAGTTTGTCGAGCTTTGAAACATGAGTTTTAGCACTACTATCAAATAAAAATGAGCCGTAATCCAGTCGGCTCCTTATAAGGGCAATATACAGACGCCGTATGTGTTTGGTATGCATACCCCACGAGCTACCAGCTAACATTTTTAGTATATTCAAAAATTTGGAACAACGGTCTATTATCTCATTAATATGTTTCCTCCATAGGAGACTCCTATCTAGCCACAAACCTAAATATTTGACACATTCTGTTGAAGATAATTGTTGTCCATGGATTTTAACTATTGGATTAATTCTTCGTCGTCCTCTACTGAAAACACAGAAGTTAGTTTTAGCAACAGACAGTGACAATCCAAGTTCATCTAAAAGCTCAATCACCGTGTTCAACGATTCCTGAATATACCGTTCACAATTTTTAATGTCTTTGTCACTTACAAATAACACAAAGTCGTCTGCGTATTGTGATACCTGTACCCTTTGTAGAACTAGGCAAATTTTATGCGTAATTATATTAAAAATGAGTGGCGAGAGGGGGTCCCCCTGAGCCAAGCCTTTATTTGTCCATCTCGTCACAATATTGTCATCCCTATTCAAATTTATTTTTAAATGTCTTTCACTGAGAAAAGACCAAAGGTAGGTACATAATTTAGAGCCAACATTGAGTTCATCTAGTATTCGGACGGCGACATCGATAGACACATTATTGTAGGCATTTTCGATGTCCAAGAAGCAAGCCATAGTTGGAATATTTTTCGTGAAACCAATTTGGATGTGGGTTACCAACCGCGTAAGTGCGTCTAAACAGGATTGAGCTTTTCTGAACCCCACTGTGGCTGGCGATAGAATTTTATTTTTTTCTATAAACCATTCCAAACGTCTTAGAATCATCAGATGGAAGATTTTGCACAAGCAAGAGAGTAGAGAAATGGGTCTTAATTTAATTTGAGAATTATTCGTATTTGATGTACTCGCGTTGCAAGATTTTGGTATCGGGATAATGTTAACATTTCGCCATTGGGCAGGTACTTTACCATTATTGTAAATATTATTATATAGATTTAACAGACAATGCTTTGCATTGTCCGGAATGTAATAAATCATCGAGTAGGCAATGTTATCGTCACCGGGTGCGGAGTTTGTCTTTTTCAAACTGTTATTAAGTTCCTGAAGAGTAAAGTTAGATTCACAAAGATAATTTTTTGATTTGAATATCGGCGGAGCATTTGAAGCCGAATCAGGGGATAGGGACTGTAGAAGTTCACATTGCTTTTCTAAGGGTGCACATGATTTATTTTGCCTATAACCTTTCATCCATTTGACGCGTTTCCACATTTCAGGAGCCGAAGTTGATTCATTAATAGAGTCGCAATAGTTATACCAGCCGTTTGACTTAGCGTGGGAAATAGATTTTTGGGATTCAAGAGTTTTCTCTTCGAGTCTAGATAGGTTATCTGGGGTTGGATTTCTGCGGAAGGTAGATAGCGCTAATCTACGTTCTGCGACAGCCTTAGAAAGACTAGGACTCCAGTAGCTTTTAGGTTTAAATTTGTTATTAGGGAATTTAGGGTATTTTACATAAGGAATGTGTTTGTCTACCGCATCAGAGATATGTTTAACAAAATGATCATACCTAACCTGAGTATCACCTACGTTGCAACTGTCACAATCAAAACTATCTGTTAAGGACTCTTTATATTTATTCCAATCGACATTTTTTAAATTACGTTTCATTGATTTTTGAAATGAGTCTTCAACACTTACTGATATTTTAATGACCAAGTGATCGCTTCCTAGATTCTCATTTAATACTCGCCAGTCGAATTTTATTGCTATGTCAGTCGACGCAAAGGTTATATCGGGTGAGGTTCGTTGTAGCACACCGTTAACTAATTTAACTCGTGTATGGTCACCATTATTAAGGGAGCTAAAGCCGTTTTCCACAGAAGAATCCATAATTTGAGTTCCTCTAGTATCAGATTTCACAGACCAGTTTGTATGATGACCGTTAAAGTCTCCTGCCACTATGGTTTTCTTCTTGAACAACGAAAATATTTCATCCCAATCCGATTGGGTAGTATGCACAGTTGATGGACAGTATAACGATACGAGGTATTCTAGCTCATTGCAATTTATGAACTTAATACATAGAATTTCAATACCTGCATTATTCAAATTGACTGGTATAGCATGGCACTGAATCGATTTATGTACCGCAATCGCAACACCACCATAAGAATCCCACCTATCCTCTCTGTAAATATCATAGCCACTAATGCTTAAACTTGTTTCGCTATCCAGCCAGGTTTCACTTAAAATTGCTATATGAATGTTTTCTCGTGCTAACAAGTCTGAAAAGCTATTTAATTTTGGACGCAAGCTCTGAGAGTTCCACTGAAATAACTTGATATTCGGTTTCTCATAACGCGGTCTAGCCATTAAAACTATTTATAATTTTTTCTAAAGTATCTCTTCCAAGTAAGACATTGAAAACAAACGATTTGATTTCCTCGAAAATTAATTTAAAAACGTTTAGACTTTTTACCTCAAAACTAGCTTCTGACATAATTATCTCCTTCATTTTTAATAAGAACTTCTTGAATTCAAACTTATTTAATAGCTGTTCACCTCTTTTTCTTCCTTTTTCTTCACACTGTATTTCATTCTGAAATTCCATCTTATTTTCCGTTTCCATAGGTTGAACAACGGCGTGGAATGGTTGATTTTCTGGTTTTTTCTTAGATTTTTTCTTATTTTTCTTTTCGCATACCTGTTGGTCGTCACCATCTCCAGAAACCTCTTCATAAAATTCGGAACTGTCCTCGTCATGTATAAGACCTTTTGCTAATACACTACTATAAGTATGAAAACTACTTTTTGGTTTTGGCAGTAAATTCGACGGTGTTTGAGTTAAATTATCTGGAACTGTAATTTTCTTTTCTTTTTGATTTTCTTCTAGAATCATCTGCAGGGCTTTCCGATAGGTAACTTGTTCCTTGCTCATCATATATCTTATGCGTTTTTCTTTTAAGAAAAATGGACATTGTTTGTCCAGAGAGATGTGAGGTCCTTTACAGTTTATGCATTTGACTGTTTTTGAGTCGCATACGGCGTGATCACTTCCACATCTTGGGCACAAAATTTTTTTTATAGGGCAAAATTTTAGAATGTGCCCAAATTTCCAGCACCCTGAGCATTGTGTAACTGGGAAGCAAAATGGTTCAACCTTGAAGCAACATTGATAAGCATAAATATTATCTGGCAACTTGTCACCTTTGAATGATATTCTTATGGACTCACTATCAATCCATTTACCCTGTTCGTTCAAACGTTTCAGCCTCTTAATAGCTAAAATCTCTGTCTCAGATTTCAATATTTCACTAAGTTCTTTTTCACTCAACTCCAAATCTACGCCTTTGACTACTCCATAATGCACGGATAATTAATGTCTTAGTTGGCATCGCATGCCGAGCTCTTGCAACTTAGGTGATTCGATTAATTTTATTGCATCCTCTCGGTTTTTAAATTGAACAAATAACTTGTGTGGGCCTTTATAGTTAATTTTACTAATATCCGTAATACTTTGTGCTTGAAGAAGTTTAGCCATCGCTATTGGTTTTGGTAAACTTTCAAGTGATGTAACACATACTTCATGAATTGAGGGGTCGACAATTAGTACATTTTTCTCATTATGCTGTGTGTCACTTTTCTCTATCCCTGTTGAAATACTTCTTATCAATCTTTTAGGTTTCCTTCTATAAACAGTTGTAAACCCATCATCTTCTTCCACACTGTCATCTTCCCGTTGTCTTCTTTTATCCATCGACCTTTCATTTTCTAAATTTGACGTTTCCTTTGGGTTCACATTTTGATTCATTCCACTAAGCTCTCGTTCACAGTACTCCAAAATAGCTGAGTCACTCATGTCTTCTTCACTTTTACTTTCAGCCATGTTTGCACTCAACCTTTAATAACAAAATGCGGGTAGAAATAAAACTTAAACCGCTCGCTTCGTAAGGTACTCTGCGCACGTCCGTTCGGATCGGCCGCACGCGCCGCACTGAAATAGTACATTATGAGACAAGTTAGCTTAGGTTGCTCATTGCACACAAGGCTGTGGGTTGCAGCCCGAGCCGCAGGCGAGGGCGTAACTCAGCCGAGTGTGCAATAAGCAAGAGCTCACGAGTATCATACGACGTTTTTCAACACATTTGCGAGGAAAAAACAAAGTAATTTATCACACAGCAACAAATATGGCAAAAACAAAATATGATAATTATCGGAAAAGGCGCGCATGTTTTTTTTGGTTTTTTTTTCACACGCCCAACTCAAGAATATTTTGCGAACAAAGGGGTGAGGAGCATACAGCCTATTGCTAATACTTCAAAATTATAATTTTAAGTGACAAAATGCAAATATTTTAATATTTTATAACAAAATATTGTGAGTTATGAATAAATTGATAATAATTATATATTTATTTGACTTAATTAAGGACTTACACATTTATTTATTCCAAAAATGTATATGAATTTTCAGCAGCATAAAACCTCTTTGTTGTCAAAAAAAAAAACTGTATTACCCGGCTAAATTGGGAATGCTCTGTTTACTCGCATAGAACTTGCAGTAAGGTACTAATTTAACTTTGTAGGGTTAATTCTATTACGAACTAGTGTTTTATATATTATTGCACGCGTTTGTTATAGCTCGGTTTATGGCCCTAAAAGCGATGTATTAGGGCTCACTTTACGAGCAAGTGTGTTGAAAACAAATTTTCAGCATTTTTTTGCGAACTTAATTAATTTGTGGTTCTACGTGCACTTTCCACAAGTATTTCTCATTTAAATCCTTGCGTGGGTTTTCATTCGGCTGTTAAGAAAAAATTAATACTACTTAAATTAATTTGGCCAGATCATGTGCCTGTCAAATAATTGCCAAAACATTTTTACTAAAACTTTTGCCCTTTCTGTGACATTTACACTAAAGGTCGAATGGAGTGTTCAAATAAAATATAGGCCACACAACACAGTCATGAATGAAACTTGATTATAGCCTTTCTTACATAAAATTTGAATGAATTGAATTACTTTGTAGCGTTAATTCAAGTTAAGACCTTACGCACATGACACGTCACTCCCTGAGCGAAGCCGGGCACCACAGCTAGTGTGCATGTAAATCACACCTTCCATGTTTATTTTCAGTATGTGAAGCTGAATTTGGCGACTTTATTTTAGTCATCGTCTAGATTTTAATATTGGGCAGAACCAGATTAGTTTGTAGGTATCAGATTATTACATAGAAGGTAGGTATGTCCGCCCATTAGGCATATTTTAATGTCCCCACTGCTGGGGCACAGGCCTTCCTTATAGGTGGATAACTGGATAAGGAGGACGGGCCATAACCCACCACGCGGGCCCAATGCAAATTGGTGGGAGTTAACGACTGCAAATGCAGCCGGGACCTACGGCTTAACGTGCCTTCCGAAGCACGGAGGAGCTCGAGATAATAAATTTTTGGTCACCCATCACATGACCGACCCTTGCGAACGTTGCTTAACTTCCGCAATTGCTTGGGCGAGGTGCTAAACCACTGCGCCACCGAGCTCCTTGCCACCGAACAATTAAATGTAGGTATGTACTATTATTTATTTTAACATAATTTATTTATGAATAATATTCGTATAGTCGTGTGTAAACGACCTTATTAGGGGGAAAGTAATTTCATTACGTTTCCGGCGACGACTATGAAATTTTTATACTCGATACTAATCTTTATTACTTACGTTTATATGCCGGGTGCAAAGTAAATTTTTCGTCGCTCATTAGCTATGAGGAGATTTTTAGTATTTTTTTTACGTTGTTTAGAGTAAGTATTAAGAACTGGGATTTTGAGATTTAATAAAGTTTAGAGTTTACTTGCAACACTATTTGATTAATGTATGGCATAGTATAGTAAAATGAAGTAGGTACCTACCTAAACAGCTAATAATATTATTTTTAATTTTAGTGGAACGCAGGTAAACCTATTTTTTTTAGTAGTAGTAAGTATAAATTCGCCAGATTATACTTACTTGTTCGGTTTGCATTTAGAAATCATCAACAACAAAAACTTCTATCGAGTGAAAATTTTATTATAATATCAAGCGATAAAATTCTCAACAATATAAATATAGAAAAATGAAAAATAAATAAATGAATGACAAATGCAAAATAAATTAACTTTCACATCACAACCCGGATGTTATACATTCAAACCGAAGTTATTAACCCAATTAAATCCTTTTACCCGAATCGCAACAAAACCTTTTCAGACGTCAGACATTAAACGTCAAACTTCGTTAATAACCGAGCCGGAACAAAGACTACCTACTGAATAAAAATAGCTAGCGTCTGTTTACGCAAATCATCACGCGTAAACTCTGTCCATACAAACTATAAAGTAAATAGAAGAGATGTTTTGAACAAATCGCGGTTTTCCATGCACGCACACATAGACATTACGAACAGACTATCTCGAGTTATGTCAGACTATAACAATTTGATTGTAACATTACAGTTACCAAAGAGTTCTTAGCGCAACAAAACATTTCACCCGTATTCACAAATACTCAAACGACCCTTGATTACGCGAAAGCGTTGAAATAGAGCTCTGTGATTGGTTCGTTTGTTTTACGTATTACGTGTGATTAGTTTTGACTGTGAGACCTCATAGTAGTGTTTTAGCACTAGGTGTACGTACGCAAAAAACGCAAATCAATGTACACGATAGCCGTTTGGCACACGTATACTTGATGTCAAAATAATATTTTAGATCCGCAGTTAAAAAAACTAGGTATCTTAGGACGTCATCTTTTTTTATGCGAATTTTTTATACATTTTTTAGTTCTATAACTTATAGTGTGTGCTATCAAATTGATGGGCCTTCAGAGCCAATTTTTAAGGAATATTTTGTATCATTTGAGGTTTATTTTACGGAAAACTAGAGAAGCCAAAACTGGGTATGTTTTGAAAATTATTTTTTGTTTAATTTAAAACAAGTGACTGAAATGTAATGATTAGTTTAAATATTTTTTAGAATTGGCTCAGAGGCCCTTCAACTTGATATGACACACAATAGGTTATAAAAAGTCCCATACAAAAAAAGATGACGTCCTAAGGGAGTTTTTTTTTAAACTGCGGATGATAAATATTGTTTCGACCTCAAGTAATACGTGTGCCAAACGGTTATCCTGTAATCGATTTGCGGTTTTCTTCCGACTTTGGGCTCGTTCGCCGACCACTTTTTGTGAATACGCGACAGCAGCGTTCTCGAATAAGGCCCGAGCGGCGCTTCTGTTTCACTTTTTGTACTGCCACTTTAGCGGAGCGGAGGAGTATCAATCATTTTGACAGCAAGCTACTGGATACTGTCTTCGGCGTTTAAAAAGGTTGCGTAAATAATCGAAAATAGGCAAAATGTTTTACGTGCATTTCAGGGATGTACCTATACAGGTACATTTTTTATGCTCAACGGGATAGTGCTTAGCCTTCACCTCACCTGTTGTTAAGTGAGGATAACGCCGAAGGTGGAAGCGCACTAGATCCGGAATCCTCACCACTGAGGAACTGGCTATCTTACTTCTAACTGCCGGAAAACAACAATTTATAAATTATACATAGTAGAGGAATTAAGTAAGTAGCTCTTCACATCACTAAAAGATAATTCAGTAAGAGCATATATTGATTTATAAGTTTAGTTTAAGCAGAGGAACAGTTATAAAAAAGATTTGAATATGAATACAAAAAAACTACGTACATGTTTTACGAATGCGTAAGTATAAGTAAGTGCTTCTTCGAGTAAGGCATTCTTTAGTGATTTTCGTGGCAATTTTAAATCCATTTTTTTTTTAATTTATTAACAGATTCGTAAAATATACGTAAAATTAATATTTTTAATAGAAGAGGCACCTCAGAGAGCGATATACTTACAGAGTTAACCGAGGTTAAAAAAATTGAGGCCACGCAAATCACAAAATATATTATAATAATTATCAGTAGGACGGTTAGTTATAAAGTTGTCGTGTATGTGCCGGCTTAGAATAGCACCACCCCCTCTCATCCCGTAGGTGTCGTAAAAGGCGACTAAGGGAACACAGCCATCAGGAGATGGGCAGCAGCGTCTCCAAAAACCTTGGCCTACTGCGATCGCCAACCCACCGAAAAGGCTTTAGCACCATAGACCACATCCATACGCTGCGGCAGGTAATACAGAAAGCCGAGGAGTATAATCTGCCACTTTGTTTGGCGTTCGTGGACTATGAGAAAGCCTTTGATTCGATTGAAACCTGGGCGGTGCTGCAGTCTCACCAGAGGTGTTAAGTAGACTACAGGTATATCGAGGTGTTGAGGTACTTATACGAAAATGCCACCATGTCGATCCGAGTATAAAACCAGAGCACAAATCCTATCCAACTGCAGCGAGGTGTGAGAGAGGTTATTTCTGTTATTTCTCTGAAACTGTTCACAGCTGCGTTGGAGGACATCTTTAAACTCTTCGACTGGAAAGGACTTGGCATCAACAATAATGGCCAGTACCTAACATACCTTCGTTTTGTCGATGATATAGTTCTTATGGCTGAGACCTTGGAAGACCTGAATGCAATGCTCGAAGATCTCCGTAGTGCTTCCTAAAGAGTGGGTCTCAAGATGAACATAGATGATTTTCGTCTTATCCATGTTCATGTATGTTCAGCGGGCACAACATGGGTTGTGCCCGCTCCAGTTCATGTTGGGAACACTACACTTGAAGTTGTTGACCATAGTTGAAGGTAAGTCCAACTTCGAGAAAGAGATCTCTCGTCGAATCCGTCTACCTCAGTGTCTCAAGATGAAAGTCTATGACCAGTGTGTGTTGCCAGTGATGACTTACGGCAGTGAAACGTGGTCGCTAACTATGGGTCTCATAAGGAGGCTCAAGGTCACCCAGCGTGCGATGGAGAGAGCCATGCTCGACGTTTCCCTGCGTGATCGAATCAAAAATGAGGAGATCCGCAAGAGAACCAAAGTAACCGACAGCGCTCGAAGGATCGCTCAGCTGAAGTGGCAGTGGGCTGGACACATAGCGAGAAGAAACGATGGCCGTTGGGGCTGAAAGGTTCCGAAATGGCAACCGCGCACTGGACGACGCTCCGTGGGTAAGCCCCCGACAAGGTGGACCAACGATCTGGTGAAGGTCGCGGGAAGTCGCTGGATGCTGGCACCGCAGGACCGATCGTCGTGGAGATCCTTGGGGGAGGCCTATACCCAGCAGTGGGTGTCGTGCGGCTGATATGATGATGATGATGATAAAACGTCAGAAACCTATTGAATGTGGCATTTTAAGTTTGATTTAAACGAATTTGCATTTGTTAGTTAAATACAAATTCGTTTAAATAAATAATATCCATGAACTAGTACAAAACTCAAAGTTATTTCAGTTGCACGGTCAAAAATTGATTTGCGTGGGTCAAAACTACCACGTAAACCACGCAAATCATGACAACGTAAATCAAAATAAATCATTTATCCTAAAAATATACATCATCATCATCATCAGCCTATCATCGTCCACTGCTGAACATAGGCCTCTCCGAGAGCACGCCACTGAGCACAATCCGCGGCTATACACATCCAGTTTTTGCCAGCCACCTTGCGAAGATCATCGCTCCACCTTGTCTGAGGGCGTCCCAAACTACGTTTGCCGATACGCGGTCTCCACTCAAGAACTCGTCTGCCCCAGCGGCCATCGGATCTACGGCTAATATGGCCGGCCCACTGCCAATTCAGCTTGCTAATCCGGTGGGCTATGTCGATGACTTTAGTTCTCTGTCGGATCACCTCGTTCCGGACTCGATCTCTCAGAGAAACTCCGAGCATAGCCCTTTCCATAGCTCGCTGTGCGACTTTAAATTTGTGAGCCAGCCCTACAGTGAGTGTCCACGTTTCGGCTCCGTATGTCATGACAGACATATTTCGTAACAACTTCGAGAGGACTACCTTGTACTGCCATCGGTCCTGGAATTACATGTTCCTTGAACATAACCTTGGTCTTGTCCAAGTTCATCCGAAGACCGATGCGTAGAGAGGAATCAGCTAGGCTGTTCAGCATGTATTGTAGATCCTGCAACGTTTCAGCCACAATTACGATGTCGTCCGCAAATCATAAGTAAAAATATACAAAAACTATTAAAGCAATTTAACTGTGTTTTGAATATAAGTTACGTTACCTTATATTTGTTCACTACAATATTTTATTAAATAAATATATTCACAGAAACCCGGACAAAGTTGTACCACGCAAATCAAAGTTTTGAGAAACCAAACCCACGCAACGAGGTTCTTACCTCTATTTTTAAACTCGACGCACCATCACACAATCACTCTGCCCGGCCGACGGAGCGCGACCAGTAGTATCTTGAATTAGGATGACGCAACATTGGGTCGCGAATTCAGAGATGTGCTAGTGAATTTATAATGATCCACGCAAATCACCAACTACCGACGGACAGATACATTTTTATTTTTTTTAGGAAATGTACTTCATTTAGAACTATAGTGTAATTTTTCAAAGCATTATAAACTTCTTAGGATTTAGTCTTTTTTTTTTGGTAAGCATGTAGCGTTTAGTTTAAGATATATAATTTACGAAGTGACCAGATCGGGGCTTGGGACACTCCACGAAAATCAAATAATGGGGGTATTTTATTTTTTTGATGATATTAATTATAACGATAATAGAATAATAATCAGTGTCCCAGTTAAAAGAGGTATCGAGGTTTGCGCAAAAAAAAAAGATAGCTTGCTGACTTTTCAATTTCCATAATTGTCAGAAAAACGTGCCCAAAATAATGACCCAGGTATGTACTTCATTTTTGCCCAAGGTATCAAAAACAGGCAAGTGAAAAATTATAACATTCACATTTTATAATAATATTAATAAAAAAGTTTTGATGTTTGTAACTCAATCAAGCAAAAACAACAGAACTGATTTGGATGAAATTTGTCACATAGAAAACTATCTATGTGACTTATAAGTACTTATAGCCTGGATTAAAACAGATAACACTGTTTATCCCGGTCAAAAGTTTTCCGGGATTTTCCGAATGTTCACGTAGACGAAGTCGCCGGCGGAAGCTAGTATCACTATATTTTTTGGTCACTATACTAATCCGGAAGTAAAAAAGAACATAACGTAGTATCAGCTGCTTATCATGCCGCCCAAGTCGTAAAATTCGAAGAAAATTTACTTTTATGACGTCTTACGTAATCGTCTTGGTTGGTATGTTTAATAAATTGACTTATGGAAAAAGGCGATGGTTTTATATTATGAATTTGGATTACTATAAAATAGACTTTGAAATTGTATTTTGTTAGCAAAAATTTATCATTTTTTACACAATACTAAATAATATACTAGAAAAAATACGACTCGCACCAGATCAATACTCAGACGGGAATCGAACCCGCGACCTTTGGATATCCGGTCCAATGCTCTGACCGCTGAGCTACCGAGTCACTAGTGACATCGCCCAATTTCTTCTAGTATATCCTACTCTTACGCTGCAAGCCAGCGTTATTTCACCAATGTGAGGAATTACCTCGACATTCAATTGAAATATCTTTCCAGATATATGGTAATCGATTAAGATGAAATAGCTATATAATTTTTAAATTTGAAATTTTTGCATTCACAATGCTATTTTTACACAATACTAAATAATATACTAGAAAAAATACGACTCGCACCAGATCAATACTCAGACGGGAATCGAACCCGCGACCTTTGGATATCCGGTCCAATGCTCTGACCGCTGAGCTACCGAGTCACTAGTGACATCGCCCAATTTCTTCTAGTATATCCTACTCTTACGCTGCAAGCCAGCGTTATTTCACCAATGTGAGGAATTACCTCGACATTCAATTGAAATATCTTTCCAGATATATGGTAATCGATTAAGATGAAATAGCTATATAATTTTTAAATTTGAAATTTTTGCATTCACAATGCTATTTTTACACAATACTAAATAATATACTAGAAAAAATACGACTCGCACCAGATCAATACTCAGACGGGAATCGAACCCGCGACCTTTGGATATCCGGTCCAATGCTCTGACCGCTGAGCTACCGAGTCACTAGTGACATCGCCCAATTTCTTCTAGTATATCCTACTCTTACGCTGCAAGCCAGCGTTATTTCACCAATGTGAGGAATTACCTCGACATTCAATTGAAATATCTTAATACTCACATAATCACAATACTAAAAATTATTTAGTATTGTGTAAAAATAGCATTGTGAATGCAAAAATTTCAAATTTAAAAATTATATAGCTATTTCATCTTAATCGATTACCATATATCTGGAAAGATATTTCAATTGAATGTCGAGGTAATTCCTCACATTGGTGAAATAACGCTGGCTTGCAGCGTAAGAGTAGGATATACTAGAAGAAATTGGGCGATGTCACTAGTGACTCGGTAGCTCAGCGGTCAGAGCATTGGACCGGATATCCAAAGGTCGCGGGTTCGATTCCCGTCTGAGTATTGATCTGGTGCGAGTCGTATTTTTTCTAGTATATTATTTAGTATTGTGTAAAAATAGCATTGTGAATGCAAAAATTTCAAATTTAAAAATTATATAGCTATTTCATCTTAATCGATTACCATATATCTGGAAAGATATTTCAATTGAATGTCGAGGTAATTCCTCACATTGGTGAAATAACGCTGGCTTGCAGCGTAAGAGTAGGATATACTAGAAGAAATTGGGCGATGTCACTAGTGACTCGGTAGCTCAGCGGTCAGAGCATTGGACCGGATATCCAAAGGTCGCGGGTTCGATTCCCGTCTGAGTATTGATCTGGTGCGAGTCGTATTTTTTCTAGTATACTATTTAGTATTGTGTAAAAATAGCATTGTGAATGCAAAAATTTCAAATTTAAAAATTATATAGCTATTTCATCTTAATCGATTACCATATATCTGGAAAGATATTTCAATTGAATGTCGAGGTAATTCCTCACATTGGTGAAATAACGCTGGCTTGCAGCGTAAGAGTAGGATATACTAGAAGAAATTGGGCGATGTCACTAGTGACTCGGTAGCTCAGCGGTCAGAGCATTGGACCGGATATCCAAAGGTCGCGGGTTTGATTCCCGTCTGAGTATTGATCTGGTGCGAGTCGTATTTTTTCTAGTATATTATTTAGTATTGTGTAAAAATAGCATTGTGAATGCAAAAATTTCAAATTTAAAAATTATCATTTTTTTATTTGCATTTAAGGCGGGACTTCTTAAGGTGGTACCCGAGCGAAAGTGGCGCCGCGGTGAATTATATTTAATATTATAATTCTAATACACAATTTAAAAAATGATTATCGTGGAAATTTTAGGGCCCTCAGTCTAGTATTTTTTGACCGTATCGTTGCATTACCTCGTAGTCACTGCTAGAAGTAGATAGCAAAACTGCTAAAAGTGGCCGTTTTTGACACATTTGCTATCTACTTCTACGAATGATTATGAGGGCATGTAGTGATACCTTCTAAAATACTAGACCATGGGCCCTAAAATCTCCACGATAAACATTATCTTTTTCTATTAATAACTTATTAAATAACTTACTTACTATACTTATACTTATTATATAAAAACCTCTGAGGGCGCTACTTTCGGTCATACAACCGCCTTAACACATTTAGTTTGATGCGTAATTATGCATTATCCAGCCGTGAAAAATAAGGAAAATAAAATTAAAAAAGAATAACAGCTTTGCAAAAGCAACTTCTCTACAAACAGGAAAAAACAGGTTCCGATCATTTAAAAACAATAAAGTAAAAAATTAATTAAGAAACAATGATAAACATTCCAGGCTTAATTATAAATTAACATTCCGTCTAAAGTGTGGAAGTATTTTGTTAAGAGCCTTTTTACTGAGCAAAGTTGTTAAGAACTCGAAGTTTCCGAATAAAAAACTGAAGTCTCGTTAAGAGTGTTTAGTTTATTTTTTATTTAATTTTCCAATCAGTACTGTTTTGTTATTTCTTTATAATTATTTATTTGTAATTTCACGGTGTTCTTGTCATACTTTTTAACTAGGTATATCACTTTTTTTCTCACTATCGTGAAAAATGTAAAAAAATGTTTGATGATAGATTACTGACTAATGTCACTTATTAAAACTTATTTGTGGTTAGACTCACAATTAATTTAGTCAGTTAAATTATGTTAATGTATTACATACATATGTTTTTTTTTCATTTATTGGGGTCGAACAAATAGTATCACAATAATAAATGCAAAAAAATATCATTGATTCCCTACAATCAGTTAATCAACCCGTGTACTATTCGTTATTTTTCCATAGATAATATTATTAACTATGGAAAAATAATATTGTACAGGAAGTTAAGACACGCATTTGATTTCGGCGCTATTGGTTTTTTCTGTATTTCTCCATAATAATCGTATTATGATAATATGAGTCGTCATACAACACAAAACATATTGACCTATTATTTCAAGTCTTTAAAATAATGCAAAAATATGCAAAAACAACAATGCTTCTCAAAAAATTTTGAAAAATATTTGGAGAAGCGTTGTCATTTTTTCATGCTTAATTTTTTTATGATTCGAACGAATCGCTAAAAACATTAATCTCTTTTCCCTCAACAGAGGCTGCGGAATCCGATGGCAATTCATGCCTCTGCATAACGGAACACAATATAGGTCGTTAGAAAGCTGTAATGGTTGGAAATTACCTGCACAGTGATTTATAACCGGTTGCTTTGTACCCCGCACAATATGGCTGACCTCAATAGATAGTTAATCTTACCCCTTAAACTTCCAATGGGAATGTGCACGAAAGCCTTAATATTGATTTAGTTCGTCATACTTGTGAATTTGGTTGTATAATGCATTCGAGGAGCTTGGTGGCGCAGTGGTTTAGCGCCTGGCCCAGCGATTGCGGAGGTTAAGCAACGTTCGCAAGGGTCGGTCATGGGATGGGTGACCAAAAATTTATTATCTCGAGCTCCCCCGTGCTGCGGAAGGCACGTTAAGCCGTTGGTCCCGGCTGCATTTGCAGTCGTTAACACCCACCAATCCGCATTGGGCCCGCGTGGTGGGTTATGGCCCGTCCTCCTTATCCACCCATAAGGAAGGCCTGTGCCCCAGCAGTGGGGGTACAATTTCTACTCGCTTTGGTTGGTAGTACACTTATGGTATTGCTTATTTTAATTCCGCCTGGCTAGCTACCAGCTAGTAGCTAGCTGACGCCATAACAACAATTTCAAAATTGTTGTGTTCCGGAAGTTAGAGGTAAGATAGCCAGTTCCTCAGTGATGAGGATTTCGGGTGTAGTGCGATTCCACTTTCAGCCTTATTGTCACTTAACATCAGGTGAGGTGAAGGCCAAGCATAAAAAATGCTCATTATAATATGTACTTCATTATTTAGTTATGCAATATCCAAATAATTAAGGACATCAGTCTATTTTCATACGAGTGAGGTAACTTTGAAGCTCCTTGATTCTCCGCCAAGGATTGACCTAGCTGTGATCTGATGATGGGCATCTAGGAAATGAATGAAGGAGATTTAGCTAGCCATACACACATATGAATATTGCGGATATGTTTAAAAAAAATCGCGGAATTAGCATAAAAATGTATGGAAATCTTGAAACTGAAAACTCTGATCCTTATATATCTCTCAGACCTTAGTTACCTCGTTTGTATGAAAATCGACTGGTGTCCTTAATTATCTGGCCATCACTTTTATGTATATATTACTCGGCAGTGCGTGGCGGTTTTATCTTGGACGACGCCCTCACTGGGCGTCATCCAAGATACCGCTGGAAAGATAAAGTTGTCAAAGGCCTGAAAGAGCTGGAAGTGCCCGACTGTTCTCACTTGGCACAAAACAGGAAGGAATGGCGCACTTTAATGTCGGAGGCCAAGATCCACTTCAGGTCGCTGGGCCAGCGTAGTAAGTAGTAAGTAAGTTAATACTATTGAGTTGAAATCTCATCGCAATGTTTCACAAGATAACCCAGCTGTACCTGTGTTCTCGCCGCCTTTTGCAACGTAGCGAGCAATCTCTTTGTCTTCGTCGCTTTTGTTCAGTATCAGGCACAAAGGAAACACTAAACATACTAGGAAGGGCGAAAATATGCGTTTCAAGGTGATTTTTGATAAGGTTACAAGCTAAAAAATAAATAAATGAAACGCATACAGTTATCAGCTCAGATTAGTATTCCACGAAATCCTATGTTTGGGTGATAGACTTCCAAACTGTCACGTATTTTGACTGACTTATCTGTGCGTATCTTTGGCAATCTTGTTGTGATAATCACATCTATGCTCATCACTAATGGAATATGAGTGTAATAATTTTTAAGTTGTACCTATTTTTTGAAAAAAAGCCGTAGCCTCAAAGTGATTCATACTGTTTATTTTGCCCTATCTAGAGGTAAACAAAAAGACGATAAAGTACACGTACGGTACGTAAGATCTACTTAAAATGATCTCTTTATCATTTAAAGTTTTTTTAAGCATCTTAATTTGTTTTTAATGTTATTTAATGAATTTATAAGGTTTAACATCACCTCTCAAATCAAGTTTAAAAATGTTTCCTGCAAAAGTTACGTAGGCAACAGTACGATCATAAGTATCTTCAAAATTTTGCCTTTCCAATGCGCAAAAAAAAATCCAATACTTTCAGAAGATCTTCAGATCTATTCACTTCTCAAGCTTACGCGCTCACTAGACATGAAATAAAACACTTTTAACGGATACTAGCCCGGTTTTTATTGAAAGTACTTTGGTAATTAGTTGGTATTTGGTTTGATTTTTGATTTTCCCGACGTTTCGGCACCTTTGCAGCTGCCGTGGTCACGGGGGACTGAAGCTACTTGTGAGCCTACCCTCAAGCGATGAATTTTTTAGAACGTTCAGAAATTAAAATTTATCAAATTTAATTAGTTTAATTTTGGTTTGGTTTTAATTTAATTTTATATGTTAAAAAGAGAGAATCTACTGAAAATACATAACTACATCGGGCAAACAAAGAGAAGCATAGGGAAAAAGAACATGTAGCTGACATGAAACATAGGCGCGATAACAAGTCTGCAGTGAGTGAACACGCCTTTGAGGGGCCCAACCATTATATTAGATTTGACAAACCCCAAATCCTTGCTAGGGAACGTAGATTCATTCCTAGAATGCTCCGCGAGGCTATCGAAATAAATAAATATCCTAATTTCAATAGAGATGATGATTGGAAAATTCCACCAGCTTGGGACCCCATCATTCACAAGCTAAAGCCCCAAACACACACTGTAAGATCTAATGATACGGTTAGTTCCTTTTGCAAATAAATTAATTAATATAAAAGACGGAGGTCGGCCTTTCCTTTCCAAGTTTTCTTTCGCCATTTCTTTTTTCTTTCTTCTTTCTTCTTCTTGGAGGGGCCTCCCAATTTTTTGAAATGGTAGTAGTTTCAGTAGATTCTCTCTTTTTAACATATAAAATTAAATTAAAACCAAACCAAAATTAAACTAATTAAATTTGATAAATTTTAATTTCTGAACGTTCTAAAAAATTCATCGCTTGAGGGTAGGCTCACAAGTAGCTTCAGTCCCCCGTGACCACGGCAGCTGCAAAGGTGCCGAAACGTCGGGAAAATCAAAAATCAAACCAAATACCAACTAATTACCAAAGTACTTTCAATAAAAACCGCGCTAGTATCCGTTAAAAGTGTTTTATTTCATCTTCAGATCTATTGTTCTTCAATAACTCGTAAGACCCTCACCTTACTGCGCCTAAAACTACCTTTTTAAATAGCTGAAGCTGATTTTAAAAGTTTAGATAGCTTGGTGAACTATGTAGTTTTTAAGTTTGACGACTTCCATGGTCGAGTGCTTTATACACCGGTTTTCAAGGTGTCGCCATCTCTGAAGTCCCGGGTTCGATCCCCGACTGTGTCAATTTAGAAAATAAAATTTTCTATTGGCTCAGGTCTGGGTGTTTGTCGTTCCATCGTTGTCTCTGATTTCCATAACACAAGTACTTTAGCTACTTACTTTGGAATCGGAGCAATGTTTGTGATGTTGTCTATTTTTTATTGTTGATGGATGATTTTTTTATTATTATTGATGAATGGATGAGACAGGATGTCATGGTATGAAATCATTAAAATAATATGATGTGACAAATTGTTTTTAAAAACAAATTAAAATTTAGTTTTTCCTAATAAGACAAACTATAAAAACATAGGTAATATCTGAGCGACAATGACATTTTTCTAATTATTCATACAAACTTCAAAACACTGAATAAGCATTTGGCAGAAGTGCACAAAAATGGATGGTTACTGCTGCTAAAAGCGTAGAACATAACTTTGAAACTTACCTAGGTAATGATGTGGTAATGATTTAAATAAAACGCGCGCCGCTGCGTCGTATCATGTACTCGTATAATAAAAAAATGTCTGATTTAGACATATTTCAAAAGTCTTTTAACCAGTTTTAAAATAGCATTCATTTGGAATTAGAAATTTAATAAGAAAATATAAATTTCAATATTTTTTAATTTTCTGTTTTCGTATTTTGGGCCTGTTTTAAAAGTTACACTAAAAATATATATTTAGATTACAGTACTTAATTAACTAATTTATTTTTTATATTTATATTTTAATAATTGCAAGACTAAAATTAGTCGGGCTTGTCAGTCGTTTATGAAGTAAAGTATCTAAGAAATTTCCCCTCATTTAAGTTCGTTAGAACACGAATTCCGGCCACGATCTGATAGGCTTTTCCCAGTTTGTCGATGAAGTGAAAATTCAATACAAACTGCGATAGCTTTTAATAACTTTTCGTTATTATATTATTACAGCAATTAAACTTTCCGATTGCTTGTTTAATCTTACAGAGTTTAGGCTTCGCAGCAATTAGCAAAATACTATAGACCTTTCGAATATTGAAATCCGAATAAATGAAAAGTTATTTATGAAATTTCATTCAAAATCACATTTATAATTTAATTTGAGAAAGTGATATGCTTCGTTTACACCAGTTCGCTTTCACTTTCATCTCGCGCTTTCGTCTGATGCTTGCCTGAAAGCGTATTGCAAGCGCATTGCAAGCGCTTGGCGTAAGCCGATTAAAATGTAAAGTTGAAGACTAATGGGCTATTTTTACATGGGTCGGTTTTACTCACCCGTGGCCTGTACATGAGCGTAGCCAGCCATGGGCTCAGGGTGGGGCAGCAGTCTAAAATAATATGTAACTAGCAAACTATACCCGCGGACTTACCATGGAATTTTTTTTTCTATGCATTTTCCCTGCATATTTTGTTTTGCTACGGGCCTTCTCATTAATTCCACATCATTTTTATATTTTCCTACTTAGGTAAGATTAGGTAGGTACCTCACAGGTCACAGCCAGGGTGGGGCAAGCGCCCCACCCTGCCCCACCGTGGCTACGCCCATGGGCCTGTAGCAAGTCGCTTCCAAAATTGAATCGGTCGAACGAGCCCAGCGTACTCGTTTAAAGCTAATGTATTTCAAGAATAGGACTTTTTCAACACAGGAGCTTTACCAAATAACCAATTTACTATCTATACGTAAACTATACATCATGCACACTTTACTAAAAAAACATAAAAACATAACTTTCTGTCCAACTAATGTGGGTAGAAGGGGAAAGAAAAATGTGGTTCCACTTCCTTATAATAAAACGATGTTCGCAAGAGCACAATACGAAGCACGTTCAGCATGTTTATATAATAAAATAAATAAAGAGATACATATATATGATAAACCTATTTACGAGTGTAAGTCAGTATTAACAAATTGGATACATAAATTAACCTACATCGAAACTGAAAGTCTATTAGAATATATAAAATAAACACAGTAAATACATTATATTATTATTATATTACATATAAATATACATAAACATATAATAATTAACATTAGTAAGTACTTACCTAGCTATAATCTATTCTAAACCTAAAGTGTCAGAAATAAAAAAATATAAAAAGTATTTAGATATAATAAGTATAATATAATAAATATAATAAGTAATACAGAGCGGAGTCCCTTGGCACAGGCATTTTTTTGCTTGAAAGGGGTTTCAAAAATTATTGTTATTTAAGTCATGAAAGTGAATAAACATTATTTTATTTATTTTTATTTTATAAATCGCAGGTGATGGCGTCGCTGTCGTATAGTTGATGGCGTAACCTAGGTAACAATAGAGAACATGCATAATTTTTTTTGTATTAAAATCAAAAGTATAATGTGTGAGAAAATCAACTGTAATATTAAAACTTTTCTCTTGCGTTTTTTTCTTGTGATAATTATATTCACTTGAAGTTAGCGCGCAGCAGCACCCGCCGAAAAAGCTCTATACAAAACGGTCAACATTTGTGACGTCACTTATGCCACGTTTGTATGGAGTTAGCCAGGAATTTTCAAATATCTTCCTAAATATTGCGTTTAAGTACATGTGTCATACAAAATATTATTTGTTATTTGATATTCTATCCGACTGTTAAGTGCATTATAACCGAAAATGAAATTTGCCATTTACACGGTCAGTTTTCGCCGTGCGGCGAAACAAGGGTTTCCTAGGATGACGGTGCAGTCATATTACGGCCGTAAGTTAGCGGCGTAGAGCGTTGTCTATGTAAACAATACGGCGCGCCGTATTTTACGAATCAAAAAAAAAAATTTACGTTAAATCTTATTTTCCGCAGCTTAAAGCTGGTCTTCTCTGTAACTACGGGCCTAGGCCAAGTAAATTACAGGCTGTTATCACGAATCCTTTTCGACTAGATTGCTCACATACCTACCTACATATGATTTTCATAAAAGTAATCATAGGCACTTAAGGTTTAGTAGCTGTCGATGTACACGATTGTTTGTTGCCAAAAAAACAAGGACTCATCATCAACATAAAACGTAACGTAACGTAAACAAAGTTAAATAACTAGAAAAGATCAATAATATAAATGTAATCATCAAAGGATACATAATTCCACTAATACTGTTTGTTAATTGTTTATAATTATGTGGGTTGACATACCGCCTCGAGTCATGATAAAATTGGATGTCAAAGTAAAATTATTTATGAGTTCTGTATTAGGCTATTTCATTTATGTCCAATTTAATTTCTGTTCTATATGAATATAACTCATGTAAGTTAGGAACACAGGTTTTTAATAGGTGTTGGACACCTACCTTATCCCGACGTTTCGACCGAGTTGCATCGGCCGTGGTCAAGGTGTCCAACACCTATGTTTAGTTCAAAAACGCGTTAAAAACCTGTGTTCCTAATCTAATAAAATGCAACGCGAAAGTTTAAAAGTATATATAACTCATGTATTCCACGTTAAATATAAAATGTGTAGGCCAAACTAATGTTTACTAATCTAATCAATATAGCTTATCTATCGATGGTAACTTCGATAGAATGCGTATTTTTTGTTACATTGATGATTTAGCGATTTCAAAGTAATAAAATAACTAGTTTTGTGTCACCTTAGAATAACAACACCTAGGGCCCAATCGCGTAAAACAAAAACCGTTACGTTGTCCTTTAGGTTATATTTACCTAAATATGTTGGGTTTAGCTTGAGAATTCTCATATAAATTGTCCAAGATTGTTATCTTAGGCTCCCTAGGCATAGCTTTCGACAATTTTCACAAAACTATATAGTATTTTTCTGTAAACGAAACTGAAAGATTAAGTTTTGGTTTTATCGTTGAAAATTAACGCGATTGGGCCCCTACAACGATAGTTCCCTACAAAGCGCACTGTCAATATGGCTCAATTTTCAGATCTTTATTTTTCTTATGGGTGTGGCAAATTCTAATAGGGGGTAGCTGAATCAAACGGCAATCATACAAAGTACTTTAGATTTTATATTGAAGTAGGTAATGGCAGAGCGTGGGTCGAGGTTACACACAATGAATCGGGTCCCGACAATCAGAACAGTACTATCCTGGCCTTCCGCTGCGATGGACAAGGGGGCGGTGATGTTCTATTATGGCATTCGAAGTGGTGTTGGACACAGGGTAGTAGGGCTTCCAACAGAATTCCACGGCCAGCAATGGTTTCCTTTTCTTAAGGTAGTGAATAAACCCTGGAACATCAAACCAGCCATTTTATGGACTGTCTGATTCACCAGCCTGACAGCGACACCTTAATCGCAGTAATTATTGCTACATGCTTAGCTCAGGTATAGTATGTTGCACTAAGCAGCGATCAAGGTGAGGCAATCGAGGCAAAAATAAACACAGTAATAAATAATCAAACTACAAGAATATTTAAAAATTGGAAATTAGCACAACGGTTTCATTATCAAAATAAAACTAATTTTATACAATATTTCTACGTAATAACGTTTAGTAATACTTAACGAAACTTACACAATTGTATTATGTCGAAATCCAACTGACAATTTGCATTAATTAGTTAAATTAAAGATTAGAAAGTTATAACAGTGGATTTCGACATTATTGAAAATGGAAGGTAGAATCAACCAGCTACGCGTCTACATAAAACTAAGCTACCAAAAATTATCTTACAACACTTACCCAGTACGGGGTTTTATCACTCACTACACAATAATTAAGTATATATTCAATTAGATATGACAGATTTAATTCGAGTATAATTATTTAGCACTCGCGAGAATGACTGTCTTTTAAAGCGGTAAAACTCGGTCTGGAGGGGCGCGGCAGGCGCTCGCCGATAGCCGCGTCGAACAATAGCCGACGTATGGAATGTTACAGACAGTAATGCTAAATCCGAGTGAACGCAACTTTCTGTAGGACCGTGTAGGTAAATTCCAAAATGTCTAGAAGGCAACACAATGATTCAACGTAATGTCATATTATTCATGTTTGTATATTAGTTATAAGTAGGTATTGTACATAATAATATGTAATTTGTTTTTAATTAGGTATTTTTATTTATTTACTTATTTAATATAAAGGAATTTAGGTTAAGGTGTTACATGGGCTTTACATGGGCGACTAAAGTCACACAAGTTTCGCCGCATGGCGAAAATCGACGGTGTAAATGGCAATTCGGCCTAGGGCGCAGGTGACTGAAGAAAATTATCTGATCCGGTGGCCAAAACTGGATCTACATTGTTACCTAGGTAACGCCATTAACTACATAGTTAGACGACAGCGATGCCATCACCTGCGATTCAATTTTGCAAGCACCTTGCTGGTGACTAAAGTCGACCGTTACAGGTGACTAAAATGGACAATGTAAATAGCCCATAGGTTACTTAATCGTAAGTACGAAACAGTTTCAATTTCTCTGCCTTTAGGGATTAGTTATTATTTTATTAGATTTTAGTTATAATTAGGTAACGTATGAAGGATATAAATCTGAAAACTGAGCTGATATATAGCTCAGTTTTAGTTGCCTCACTACCTAGAAGCAGAGTCCTCGTATCCTCGTATGTAACGAGGATACGAGGACTCTGCTTCTAGGTATTATTATTCTAATTGTGTCATGATAAATAATGTGTGTTGCCTTTATAATGGCATTCATTTTCAATATCTTGTTGATTATAATTTCCGTAAAACAAAACAATACAAAATGCATTTTTATCGGAACAATGTACAAATAACTCAAAAGATAAGAAACGGGAGTTCCAATAATTACGTTTTCAAGATTTGACGCTGTCATACCAACATACCATAAAATATTACAAGTTAAATAAATGCTTTTAAAAATGTATATATGTACGTACTTACTTACTTATTACACTCATTTTAACTAAACTACTTTTAACTATAAAATAAATGTTCTAAACTCGGAGCTTCATTTATAATCTCATCTTTTGATTTAACACCACATGTATTTTCACCGTATTTCAAGCAAATAAAATATCTTTATCTTTAATGGCTACAATTACCTATAGCCCTGAGCTACGCGCCTTCCATGAATATAACTCGTCATGTCTCCATTTTATTAAATTAAATTCAAAAAGGGGATTCCCAAAATCCTTTCCAATAACGGCGGCATTATTCGCCGTAGCTCATACAGTCAATGAAATTGAAATATTGCTCGCGGCTATTTTTATTAAATCCTTTTTGAATGTTCGGTCTGAAACCGGAAGGTTTCGATAAATTATTAGCATTTTCATGTAATGTTTTAATTTTAAATGTGATATGATTTCGTAAAAATACTGTAGAGATTTTTTAAAGTAAATAATAATTACATTTATTTCAGATCTCACAAATCCATATTACAATTATAAAGTTACAAAAGAAAACAATTAAATTAAATATTATAAATTAAAAATCATCATCATTCACAATTTACTTTTCCTCACTTGCATGTTAGTCAGTACATGAACAAAAAAAAAATTGTAAAAATTAGTTATATTTTAACTATATATTGCATTATTGACTTAACAGGGTATAGCATTCGAAAGAGAAGATTGCAATAGTAATCACACTTCTTAGTTAAACTTATTTACTTCAAAATAACAAAATTCAACAGATACATAATAATTACATTAAAATTACAATTCATTTAAATATCAATCTAAAATAAAAATTCATTGAGTGTCTAGAAAAAAAATCTGGCTTATTTTTAATGATTGTGTTAAAAAAATATCTACACTAATAATATTTTTCATATTTGATTGAATCAGGCGTCACTTGGCAGAAGTCCCAAACCATTATGAAAAAAGAAATATATGTAGCTTACTTCCGCAAACAAAATATTCACATGCACACCACAAAATTATAAGTGCACAATACCTGCATTTAGCAAGACAGCAACACACCTTGCACCTTCACCAATTAGGCTACTCTACACGTGTTTCGCCCCAACCCGGAGCATCCTCAGGAGTTAGATCGTGCGTAAACCAACACCGAATTCGGTGTTGGTAGTAAGCTACATATATTTATTTTTTCATAATAATATTTTTCAACTAGAATACTTGTAAGTTTGTGTCCAACAGTCATTTTTGATGTCCCCACTGCTGGGGCACAGGCCTTCCTTATTGGGTGGATAATAATGATAATAATAATGTAAGTTTAGCTCTAAACAAATTTTTATTAAGATTTTTGTAGTTTTTTGGAATTTTATTGTAAATCTTCGGAGCCATACATTATTGTTTCGTAAAAGTGTTGTCGTAGCAGCATGTATACATAGCTTGTTACGTACAGCAGATTTACGTGGAAACAGATGTATGTGGATAAGAGCACTATAACATTATGCAATGCAGTTACAGATCACCGACCTACATGCTAAATAAAACAACCTGAGTGCCTAAACAAAACCAACTCTAGTCGTAAATCTCTGACAACACAAGCAAAGTGGCAATAAACGTAGCATCAAATCTGCAATCGGACGTAATCAGTGGCAATCTCTGCGATTGAAGGGGCTTTCGTGTCAGGTCAAGCGAATAATAGGAGATTATTGGAGTCAAATCGACCCCACTATATGTAATGGGCCCGAATTGAGAACGGGTCACCGGGGCAGATTTGGTGACCTATATGGAGGTGCAGTGCTCTTGAAAGAATTACTTAGTTAAATGCTGGCAGTTATGATAGCTGCAGGTAGTGCTGAATCTATCATCGTGAGGACAAGATATCGTAGCTAACACTATGCATCTAACGTCTCGTTTCCGGATCCCGTTTAATATTGTGTGTGTTTCACTGTTTCAATACTTCGATTGTGATACTGATACCTGACTCTGAAAAGAATAACACCGATTTCCACATCCCTGAAAGTTCACTAATACGAATCATTTAACAACGAAATAACGAATACACGCTACTAGTTACGAAAAACTTGACGCCGAAACCATGCGATCTTGAATAATCAAGCTTCTAATTCATTTTCAACTCACACGACACAAGTCACAAGTCACACGTCATAAGTCACACGTCACAACTTACACGTCACACGTCACAAGTCACGACTGACACGTCACAAGTCACACGTCACAAGTCACACGTCACAAGTCACACTGTTTGCAGGATTGTCGGAATATTGCCGTGGGAACAAGTCGTAATGTAGGACAAAAGGTCTAGAGATACAAGACTCTTGCTAGAGATCTATTCTCAGCAATAAGTCTCGTGCGGCTGACATGAAAATTATTAGGACACGTCTGGTACCTCCTCCAATACAAGGAGTTCCAAAACTTTACCACACGAAGCGAAAGTACTTTAAAAAATTGAAGGTAGAAAATTTTACAGACAGAAGACTTAATTTTGATTTAAAAAATAATTGGAACTGCATTTGAAGATTTTTGAAAAATAAATTAATATCTTACCAAATATGAAAACAATTTTTTTACAATACCGATCGAAAGAGTTACTCATTAAAATATTTTTTCTTGAACAACACATCATCAATATTTTTTTTATGTATGTATGATATGATATTGATAATGGTATTCGATTTAAAAAAAATGCAGTTCCAATTGTTTTAAAAACATAATGAAGTCTTGTTTCTGTAAAACTTCCTATCTTTAATATTTAAGGTATTTTCCCTCCGTGTGGCAAAGTTTTGGGACACCCTGTAGGATGTTTGTGCTACAGGACCATGATATACAGAGTGGAGAGGACAATGCGAAAATAAATGATAACACTGTAGACACTAGATCATAGAAGTATTTTGAAACTATCAAACTAGATATACGAAATTTAATTTATTGTCGCATTGTCCTCTCCACTCTGTATAGTTAAGTTACTTCTGTATGTAATAACTTTGCAAACGCAATTCAGGTGTCCCTTATTATCCTTGACATCACCCATCGTGCCATGATCCCAGAATTTGGTTTCACTAATTCTTTTTTTTTTTTCAAATTATTCTCAGTTTATAGGGTAACGATTAAATTCGGCCGCTACACTAATTAAACGTTTTTCTCCTGTAATTTCCCAATTAGGATAAATTCATTTTGGCTTTAGATAATTTCCATGTTACGGGAAACAAAATCAATACAGTCATTTGTTTACACGACGGCTTCGTCTGGTACAGAAGCCCGTCTTACTCTAAGGTTTACTGCTTTCGAATCCACCGTTTGCAGTCAATGGTCCAACAGAAAAAAAGAACATAAATCCTACAGCTAAAATGGTTGCAACTAGCGCAGTGCGCTATTTTATCAACGCTCAGCAAATATTTACGAGTTTGGAACTTTTTGCGATGCCGCCATATCACAAAATATAAAAATCTGTGTTTTCTAGACAGAGGCGCTGCACTGGCCGTATTCGAAAATGCGTCCGAATTTTGTTTTTTTTTTGTGCAAGGAGCAATCATAAAAGATTTTTGTATACTCTGTGCAATCAATATTAGTGGCTCTGTAGAGCTGTAGACACGTTTAAAACATTATTGAACTTTTTTCATTTTGAAAAACTAAATCAACAAAAGAACCAGTATTGTATAAAAGAACCATTTTATACCTAGAACCTGCTCACAAAATTTCGCGACAATCGGTAGAGAAGTGCGACGGGCCTAATTGCGCTAATTTTCAACGATATAACCAAAGCTAAATCGTTACCGTTTCAGTTTCGTTTACAGAAAAATACTCGCTTTAGTTTTGTTAAAATTGTTGAATACTCTGCCTAAGGAGTCTAGGACTACAATCTGGGACAATTTAAGTGAAAATTATGAAGCTAAACCAAAGATTTTTAAGGTAATAACCTAAATGACAACGTAACGTTTTTGGTTTTATCGTTCAGAATTACCGTGATTGGGCTCCTGTAGAGGAAAACAGATGGGCCGCCGGACATACAAAAGCATTTTTGCCCAAGCTGAAATGAAGACGCTTTTTTTCTTGCTGTTAAAGTTAAGGAGGCTAACTTAAGATTTTAGTCTTTGAGTATTCGGCCGCTAGATGAGTTTAAATTTCGAACATCTTTAAAACGCTTTTTATAAGTTTTTTTTCTGATATTCACAGAAGATTGTTCACTCTGTGCTACAGTACTGGCTATAGCCTGATTTGGCCTGAGATAGCCTGTACGTAATGTCAATGTGTGCAAGCACGGAAAACAGCGATTTTTTTCCAAGCGGCCCTTTTATGTACTTTTATATTTTGTGGCTTTAATGCCCAGATTCAGGCATTTATTAGTTTTTCGAGTGCGCCAAAAAGGGTTATTACATTTTTGTGCGCCATTTAGCTTCGTTATCTTCTAAAAGTTGGGGATGCGGTGAAAATGCTTTATTTCTACACTTTTGAAAACATTTTGTAAGTTTTTACATTGCACTAACTATTCTTATTACGCGTGGGCATTTAAATAATTTCGCAATAGACATGCAGCCACGACAAGCAAGGGACCTAAAATACATTAAAAGATAAAATAACTTAGACGGAAATAAAACTGTCCACTCAGAACGAAGTCGCGGGCGGCCGCTAGTGTAACATAATTCTATATAGCATTTTATTTCATGATTGTTTATATTATCCGTGTCAGTAAAAACCTTTCTAAATTCACTTCAATCTTTATTTTAAGAATTTCTTAAATTAGAAAAGTTCTGACATAAAAGATGTGTGAAGTGTGTCGTAAAGAAAATTCGACAAACTTTGAGCGCGACGCTCCATCATCTTCGGAATATTACTCGACGATATATCATACCAAGTCTGAGCAACAGCACAAATCCATTCATTTAACATAAGCAATTTGCTCCGTTCTGGAGGCTAGACGCTGATTTATATGGAAATTGCGGAAAAATATGGTCCGCCGCGGAATCGATGGGGCCGCGGTAGGCAAGGTCGCGCGTCACTGCCTAGCCTAATAAAACTGTCTAGAAAGAATTTGGAGTGGTTTGTTGCAAATAGTACCACTGATTAAATACATAACATACAAGGGCCTAGAATTAAAAAATGAGTATATTCTTATGTTGGAAAATAGGTACTACCGTTATTAATAAATAGAAGGATTTAATTTTTCATTTCATTCAATACAATAATAATAACATTACTTGTGTATTAAATTTATAGTTGGGATATATTTTTGAAAAATATTTGAAAAGGTCATATGACTACCAGCTAGATAAAAAAAATACCTCATATTCCTTTCGCTATCTTTAGACTGAGAATAACTGGATCTTTTATACTGTGGAGGATCCACTGTCATAAAACCAACCTTCTAGAGTAACGACCCTGGATTACTGTGATCCTAGTGTATAGGTACGTATGAGAAAACTACCTCCTGGAATATTATTATTTTAGTATGTAGGTACGTAGTATGAAAAAAGTACCTTTTACAAAAATACTATTAAATCTTTCCTACAACTCCCTTTATCCAGCTATTAAAAAAAATTATATGATTGATGAGATTGCCCAGTCAGACACATTTTGTCTAAATACTTTTCATGTCCATCACTGTAACGATAATGTTCATCATTATAAAAATCAAGTTTACCTATTTTATAAAACATCAAATTGGTCAGCAAACAATTCAATTTAACTAGAAATAAAAACAAGACTATTGTGGACCGCTTCAATAAAATTCCTCGATCTGAGGCACTGAAAGACTACGAAACGGTAGAGTAATTTGTCTATCTGTGGTCTCTTATAAAAAACAACAAAAACAGTGAACTAAAGATTCGATAGAGAATCGGAATAGCCAAAGCGGCAGACTTAGCTTAGCAGGGTATGAGGATAGCAATATTCGTCGATCATAAAAGAAAAGGAAAAAGACCGAGAGGCAGAATTCCAAAACATTGGTGACGTTGGCCAGACCGTGTCAGAAAATCTGGATATGCCCGTGAACGTCACGCTGCATCACGCCAAAGACCGCATCAGGTGGAAACACCTCGTACGCTACGCCAACTATGAGGGAACAACTGAGGAGGAGGATAAGTAAGCGCAGTGACGATAGAATTCATTATTTAATTATACTTTCTAATTTTGATGATCCAATAGTATTGAACCGGCTTATAATATTTTGAAGATTTATTTATATTTACGTTGTTTGATGACAAAATAATAGTCGAGCGGTTTATGCTACGAAGCTTTTAATATTAGAAGATGTTCGTAGCACGACTACGGTAACTACGGCGTAGCGCGTAGCGTTCATGAATATTCGTAGTTTAAACTTGTTCAGAATAAATCAGGCCCATTAAGAGTTGAGCATAGTTTGTATTATTCATTTCTATACGACATTAAACTACAGAATACATATTTAACTCAGTTAAGTTTCCGTATTAAAGAAATAAAATGGATTACTAACCGAGCGTAGCACTACAATCAACATAAACACCAACACTCAACAATAAATATCGACGATGTTGATAGACCAAGTCAAGTAATATGTTAAGTCGGGCTGTGCCTGTGCGTTATTCCCAACTTTATTATTTTTATTTATTTATTGATTAATTCTCAACATACACAATCATTACAGGTAAATAAACCTAATGCGATGGCGTAGTAGATACTATATAAAAAGATAATCTGTGATCTAAGAGCTCACTCAGCGGACACGAAAATAAATCAACTCGCTCAGTTGATAATAAACATTTTGACAAGACACTACAAACACAAGGTAAACCTAATTATTGTCACTTTAAGGGGGGGAGGGGGGGGGGGCGTACGACGCTGGAAAAATTTGAGGTCACTTTACGATTTTTTCTATTTAGAAAAGTTTTAGTTTTTATTTTTTGTCAATTATAAAACTGAGTTGAGTACTATAATCATTATTTTTAGGGATTTTTAGGGACCGATATGAATTACGTCTAGAAATGTTATGTTCATGAATATCCCTCAAATACAAATGAATCAAACTACCTATCAGTTTTACGATTTAAAAAATTAAAAATTAATAATAAATTTTACTGCTTTATTTGTTTTGATTCTGTTTATTAAAACCGATAAACAGATTCAAATCAACTTAAGTAAGATATTTATTAATCAATAAAGAGATGTATACTAACTTTTAGCAATAATTCTAATCACAAAATATTTTGACATTATGCGAGTAGTTAGGTATAGTATAGTAGTATATATAGCATACTTACAAATTTTAACTGACCAATAATTATGCTACCGAGTCGCTATTGGGATCAGCGAAATTTTCCAGAACTTTTTACGTTATCACTGCAAAGCAAATATTTATTTATCTTAATATGAAAAACAAAATAGCATTTTGAAATGCGAAAAAAAACTTACAACGGTCATTAGTTAATATATATTTTTTAATCCGATAACTGAAAAGTTTGCTTTCAATTAGGTACTCCATTTTGCTATCAAAGTTAACAAGGACTATCTATTTCAGTGCTTCAAAACGATTTTTCCATTTCCATTTTAAACTGATCCAACAAATCCAAAAACAAAGCATCTTGCACAGAAGCTTTGTATTTTTAGAAAACTCCATTTAAAACAGTTCTTGTAATAGATTATCGACATTCTATTTCCACACTCGTAAGGCTTAGAACGTGTCACTAAGAAAATAAAACGGATAAATTGAGACGTGTGTGTTTACTCCAACTTTGATTAGTTCTCGACACCCGTGGGAACATTTCATGTACTTAATGTACACTGAGATATACCTGAGGCACACCCCGGACACTCCATACATAAACGTGTCGTTTTATATATCTCCGACTTCTATTACATAAACAGAAGGACGTCTATACACACTGCGTATGAGTGGGTGAAGTGTTCAGGGTTACAAAGTGACATTTATAAAATAAAAATGGTAACTACTTGCCTCAATAGATGGCGTTAATGGAAAGAGATAAGTCAAAATTGGCTTTTAAAAATAAAAGGCCTGTACCAAAAAGGCAGTAAGCGCTCGCTTTCTGACATATGCCCAAAGAGAAATATTTTAGGGTTACATCTGCCTGTCGACCTGAGTACTCTTCGAAGATTAGTAAAAAAAATACATTGAGACATACATTTTTATCAACGCCATCTATCGAGCCTACAGCTTTTTGTCATTTTGAAAAGCCCTCATTGTTATGAAAACTTTTACGTAACTATCATAATTGTCTGTATCAACTGTCATATTTCTAAGTCGAACCGAGCGACGAGCGAGAAACACGTACTGCGGGGCTATTCACGATTGTCGGAAATCTACTCGAAAGCATTCGATTCGAATCCGTCTCCGTTCCGATAGATTCGAAAACTGCTATTCATAAATTCATTCGACTAGCATTCGACTCGCTTTCCGACGTTGACTTTTTAGTCATTGTGAAATGCATTTACAAAGTTTGTAGCTTTTGGTAGAAATGATAAAAAATAAGGTCGATAACATAACATTGCTATTTTTAAAGTTTTACGTAATAAATTACTAAAATTAACATTGAAATTTCACAAGATTTATCCTATTTATCTAAAAAAACTAACAGTCATCATTAATCTGCGATATTTAATATAATAAAATATATTTCATTTTACATGATAACATTCTTTGTAAACGTAACGTAAACAAACGTAGAGGTTATGTTTTTGACTGTTTGTGTTTACTCACAGAGAAAGAAAGCATTACTTGTGTTTACTTAGTTGAAATTTCAAAGTGTTTTGATTGATTTGGAAAAAAAAGTGTAATGGAAAAATCAGTGAGTGATAAAAAATGCTTAGTTTTTATATTTGACCAGAGTGGACTCAAAAATAATACCTAATATTTTTTAGAACCCTAGAGTCTCCTACGACCAGCGTCTAATTCTCACTTTCATACATTTCATTTTCATAGAATATAACCTAGAAACTATAGGTACAGCACAAAAATTAAAATATTATTTACTTACGATGTTTAGGGTCTCGAATATTGTTAAATTTCAAGTTTTTTTACCTTTATTTATCACCTGTTATGTTTTTTTACATTAATTCTTACCTTCTTATATTGTTCGGATCTCTTTCCGATAGAAATATGCTCTCGGATACTAAGTCGAATTCAATCGACAAAGTAATGTCAAAAATATTCGATCCGATAATCGTGAATCGCGTGTTTCGGGAGACTTTCCGATTCGATTCGGAAAGTTGCTTTCCGACAATCGTGAATAACCCCGCGGATGTCAATACTGTCAGATAACTCGCCAACCTAGTACGGGGGTACGGTACCGCCGAGCGGTGGGAGGGTGTTAGTGGTCATTCTGTACGTCAGTACTATTATTAATTCTGTGCCTGAGGCGTAGATTACACAAGCACTGACATTACTTACCACCCACCTACTAATCTTCACCCACATGACCGTGTGAAGACAGATTAGACTTTTATTCCCAATGTCCATCAGTAGAGACATTGAAAAAAAGATTCAATGTCCCCAGTGCGGTTAATGATATTATTATTATGCATACAGTTTTATAAGAGATCAAATCTGTAACAAGTTATCTGTTGACCCTAGTGGATAACGGTAAAAATTGGGTAATACGTCGTCAATAAGTAGAAGTGAGAAGCTCGGTGGCGCAGTGGTTTAGAGCCTGGCCCAACGATTGCGCAAGTTAAGCAACGTTCGCAAGGGTCGGTCATGGGATGGGTGACCAAAAATTATTATCTCGAGCTCCTCCGTGCTTCGGAAGGCACGTTAAGCCGTTGGTCCCGGCTGCATTTGCAGTCGTTAACACCCACCAATCCGCAATGGGCCCGCTTGGTGAGTTATGGCCCATCCTCCTTAGTACCCATAAGGAAGGCCTGTGCCCCAGCAGTGGGGACATCAAAAATGGCTGATGGACAAGTAGAAGTCGTGAGAAAAATAAATAACGGCGCTGTAACGACTACGGTCCTGACTATTAATAACTCAGTTGTGCCTGAGATTGGCTGTATGTACATGATGTATATGTGTGCGTGTACGGAGACTGTTCAGTCTTTTTTATTTTGTGTTTATAGTGTATTTAGCAATCTACGCAAATACATTTTAAGTCAAGTAATTAAACACTGATTACCGGTAAGCGTGGGAGTCGAACGATTTAATCAACTGTGACGCGCATCAACACTCGATGTTATTCAAATTAGTTAGCTTAATAGCTATTCAGACCTGTGAATTGAATAGTAAATCCGAGAACCTTATTACTGTGACGGCAAAAGCAAAATTGTTTTCAACAATGAAATACGGCGAAATATGATTTCGTCAAAAAGTAACACATTATTAGTGACACATTTTTATTATGAATAAGTCTAGCTACCTACTAATATTGTTCATTCATAAAGCGTCAATGAATTTTCACCTGTTGAAATTAAACTGTATAATGAATGAATTTTGACCTTCTGGGTACTAACAAAGTCACGAATACAAATTATTAAGTTAATAGACTTAATTAGGTCTAGTAGCGAACACATTATCGTTGTGGAATAAGTTCATGATCAAAAATATTTTTTGCAATAGAGAAACTCACTATTTTACCTCCAACGCTCTTCCAAAAACCAATAACTTTATAATATTATCTCATACATCTTGACACGAAAAAGCTAAATAACTTACTGTCTTATTTAGATAACTGGTCAATTGATTTAAAAGTTGAATTTCAGACAATTGACGGAAGTTTAAGTAGAAAATTTTAAGACACACAACACACTAGCTATACTTTGAGGCCTAACAAAATAGTCCGTAAGTCCGCGACAATATTGCCTACGTCATATGACATCACGTCCGTAAGCCCATAGCCGTTATATGATATCAGTACGAGACACGTGGCATCATTAAGCCTTCAATAGTAAAGAGAGTTAACATAAGTCTGTCACTTCTCAAATGGCCTGAAAGCTAGTACTTGACAGACTTCCGGCCATTTCAGAACTGACAGACTTATTTAAACTCTCTCTACTTAACTATTGAAGGGCTAAATGATGCCACGCCACGAATCTCGTACTGATGTCACATGACGTAAATATAACCCTAAAATTTCGACCGGAAGTGAAGGATTTTCGCGAGCTTCCGCCCAATTTTTTTTGCGATAATCTTCTGATCCTCGCTCTGCACAACATTTCCGACCGTGTGCCATGCATTTCATCGTGATGTCATATGACGTAGGCAATATTTTCGCGGGCTTACGGACTATAATATAACTAGAATCCATTTAACATTTTTAGACATCACTAATGCATCTAAAGCTTTCTATCGATTCAGCTGCTTTCCACAAGCACCAAAATAGCGGAGTTGAAAGCCTTTACATAGAACGAGTCTGAACACTGCCTTAGCAAACAACAGGTGCGGGTACGAAGCATCGAAACTCCATTCGGCGGCAATCGCCGTAGCTGCCGCACGTACGCAACGACACGATTCGAAATTCGAATGCCGAAAGTTTTTCTAATACTAAACTCAATCGAAGGTAAAAAACGCTGAGCGCAGCCAGTGTTCTTTTTTAATTCAAATAACTTTGTGGCAGTGGTCAATTACATTTTCAGCCAGTGATCAATTTAAGCTCGACAGCGATTAAGCTGAACTGAATTGGAACGTGCTTTTGTGAATGAAACGTAATTGAAATTGGACCGATTGCAGAAGGTATGATGATAATTGTATTATAGCAATAGTTAATAGTAAGAATGTTCTTAGCTACCTGCACTTATAGGTTGTTAATAAGAAGATTTATTATATTAAAATGTAGTAATAATTATGCTACCTTTATATTTTGAACAGAAATCAGCTACGTCCTAAAATTAAACTGGTGGGTTTAATAAATAAAAACCAATTACTAAGTCACATTAAACATTTTTTTATGTGAACAATGTTGTAACAATATTATTATATTTTTATTTTTTAAATCATGCTGTTACTTATCGCTGGGCATTTCCTGTAACGATTTAAAACTGAATCTTCAACGTGACAAACTTTCTACATTACTTACATACTGAATATTGTACTTATTATCCCAGTAGCATAGTAGTGCAAGTAGCATTTTGTTAAAATACGTTTATGAATAATGAAAGTTTTAAAAGGTTTAATAAGCCTTATCAGTATTTTAGCTAAAATTTACTATAAATAACTATTTAAAGGATTTTTTATGAATATGACGGTATGTTTAAAGAGCGAAACGGTTTTTTGCTTTGTTTGTTTAAACTAATAATAACATAATTTTCTTCGGTTCAAACTATCAATAATATAATCGATGTTTTATCAATAAAATTAAATAAATCGATTCATAGTCTTGCAAGTTATTTATTGGTAATTTACATTCTTCAAGAAATTCTTATTTTCTTCTTTGGAAAATTGTTTATTAAAGACAACAAAAAGCTCAACTAGATTAGAAAGAAAGAAAAAAAGATTATTTGAGACACACAATAAAACAATACAGTAGTACAATAAAACTTAAACACTATTTGTCTCAAAACGGTCCCAACTCAGCATAATGCTGGTCTGCGACCAGCGCTGGTCTTCCGTGAGACCGGTTTACGTTCATAGTTGGTTATATTTTATCAATCAGTATTTCTTGTGTAACGGTAACGTACAGAAAGTTTTCATTGCATGAAATATTTCGCCGCATCTACCAAAAAATTTGAGTGGGTGGTCAATACTTTTTGAGTTGATTCACTGCAAACAGTGACAAGGACAATTAAAAGTTTTTCTAGCTGTCTTAGATTTAGGGTTGTTTTTTGTGTGAAAATTCATTCATATTTTGACTTGTACCGCTTGCAAGTTTCGAGCATTCATGCTTATGAAGGCTCATGCAAAAAAAAGGTCATTAGGCTTTTGAAAGTCTTGTTGATTAGAGATGTGAATTAGGAAGATGTGCGAATAATCTGTGATACCCATTAGATAATGACGTATGAGAGATAGAGATTAGAGATGACAAAACTATTATTCGTTACTTATTCTTAAGTTTTTTGCGCCCGTTCTCCTTGTCGGTTATAAAAGTCTGAAACGGGTGGTAGAAAAATGTCGACAATTTAAAAGTGATTAATTATTAAGTTTATTTGAATAAAGCAATTTTGGTTTGACTTTGACCTAAATTAGGTTTATTTTATTTAACGATGGCTAAACAGGTACCTTGCTTTCATAAGAGAGATTATCATAAGATAATGCTGAAATCGGTAGCGGACTTTAGTCAGAATCCTAAATTACTCGGAAATAAGGACCCAACTTTAATAACATGTTTTAACTCAGCGTAAACGCAACTATTGTAGTAGAAATATCTAAATACACTACATTATACGTATTACTGCAGTACATTTTACGATTGCATTGTCACTTTAAGGGTCTAGTTTTAATAGGAAAACATGGTTTGCGCGGGCCATATTTTTATATAGAAAACGTTAAGTTGTAGCCACAAATAAAACATACGATAAGCTAAAGTGATTATATAGTTGATACAAGTATTAAATTGCGAATAAACCTCACAGTAAAATAAACTTTACTCATTGTAAAAATAATCAGAATATCATCAAAAACGCTTGTTGCGGGTTATATTTTTGGCGTAAATAATAGCGGAAACGTATTGAATTCTACATCAAAATATACTATAACGTACTGTGCAGTATCTACAATAACTTTTATTCAAGAAAGATAATTGTGCTAAAGATAATGATGAAAAAAACAACGAAAAACATCGAAAAAGTGCAGAAGTGAGGTTCCGCATGAGCCTTAACGCTATGGATGGGGAATCGTCATTTGGAAAATTACGGTGCCATCTTCTAAAAGACAGAGAATTTTGAAATTAAACACTTTTAACGGATACTAGCGCGGTTTTATTGAAAGTACTTTGGTAATTAGTTGGTATTTGGTTTGATTTTTGATTTTCCCGACGTTTCGGCACCTTTGCAGCTGCCGTGGTCACGGGGGACTGAAGCTACTTGTGAGCCTACCCTCAAGCGATGAATTTTTTAAAACGTTCAGAAATTAAAATTTATCAAATTTTAATTAGTTTAAGTTTTGGTTTGGTTTTAATTTAATTTTATATGTTAAAAAGAGAGAATCTACTGAAACTACTACCATTTCAAAAAATTGGGGGGCCCCTCCAAGAAAGAAATGGCGAAAGAAAACTTGGAGAGGAAGGCCGAACTCCGTCTTTTATATTAATTAGTTTATTTGCAAAAGGAACTAACCGTATCATTAGATCTTACAGTGTGTGTTTGGGGCTTTAGCTTGTGAATGATGGGGTCCCAAGCTGGTGGAATTTTCCAACCATCATCTCTATTGAAATTAGGATATTTATTTATTTCGATAGCCTCGCGGAGCATTCTAGGAATGAATCTACGTTCCCTAGCAAGGATTTGGGGTTTGTCAAATCTAATATAATGGTTGGGCCCCTCAAAGGCGTGTTCACTCACTGCAGACTTGTTATCGCGCCTATGTTAACCCCAAATCCTTGCTAGGGAACGTAGATTCATTCCTAGAATGCTCCGCGAGGCTATCGAAATAAATAAATATCCTAATTTCAATAGAGATGATGGTTGGAAAATTCCACCAGCTTGGGACCCCATCATTCACAAGCTAAAGCCCCAAACACACACTGTAAGATCTAATGATACGGTTAGTTCCTTTTGCAAATAAACTAATTAATATAAAAGACGGAGGTCGGCCTTCCTCTCCAAGTTTTCTTTCGCCATTTCTTTCTTGGAGGGGCCTCCCAATTTTTTGAAATGGTAGTAGTTTCAGTAGATTCTCTCTTTTTAACATATAAAATTAAATTAAAACCAAACCAAAACTTAAACTAATTAAAATTTGATAAATTTTAATTTCTGAACGTTTTAAAAAATTCATCGCTTGAGGGTAGGCTCACAAGTAGCTTCAGTCCCCCGTGACCACGGCAGCTGCAAAGGTGCCGAAACGTCGGGAAAATCAAAAATCAAACCAAATACCAACTAATTACCAAAGTACTTTCAATAAAACCGCGCTAGTATCCGTTAAAAGTGTTTTATTTCATGTCTAGTGAGCGCGTAAGCTTGAGAAGTGAACAGAGAATTTTATAAAATCAATACATTGTTAATTTTTAAGTATATCTAAAAATTAAATGGGGTTATCAGATCACGTTTCTGAATATGAACGTGCACTCAAAAGTTAAAAATTAATAGTTTATCGGAAACAAATTTTGATTAATCGGCAAACTCACAAAAGCAGCAAGACGCGTGCGTAGATTCATTCTTTTCATTGTTTACGTAAGTAAAAACAATGTCTCTTTTGATTACGCGCGTATAATTCATGAATGAGCTCTAAATCCAGAAATCAGTAAAGTTTTGGGATATAAACAAACCTTAATACTGAGACTTTTAACTGTACATACTCGATTAGAATAGGGAAGAGATAGTTTAGTTACACTCATTTAATTTTTAGATACGACTACGTCCATACAAGGTCTATAATAATACATTAAAATTGTTTAAAGTAAGTGATATTATAATTTGAGACAAATAATAAAGTAATGCAACAAATTAAGAAGTAAAGATAATTCAAAAACACTAAACGTAAACATTGAAAGTTTTCACAATTTCTTAAACAATTTGAGTTTTATGTATTATTGTCAAATAAAGTTTACAAGTCAAATAAAGTTAGTTAAAGACTAAAAAAGTTACAAAAGAAATAAGTAAAAGTTGCCTGAAGTTTCTCCATAGAAGCCTCTCATGAAGTTTCTCCAATATTTACAGTGAATGAATTCGAAGCCGATAAAATATTTAGACACTTTATTGACAAAGTTTAACGGAGTTATGTCCAACTTGAAGGCTTGTGAGAAGGTTTTGAATACCAAATTAGACTTACGTGAAAACGTACCTACTCCAACACTTTTTATTGCCATGTAAAACGTAAAAAGCTTTCGCATGTTTTACTTATATAATTTCGGCATTGATATACGATGCGATTTTCGTTTCTTCGAGAGTTTTGATTAGCTTTTGTATTCATTCGTGAAAGATAAATATAGATGTAAAAGCATTTAAAATACAATGACTATATCCGAACGTAGGTTAAAAAACTTATCTGTTACGTGATCCAAACGAACAAGTAATACAATTATATGTAATTGATTTCAAATTATATGAAATCCGGAATCCTTTTCAGTTGAGAATTGATTCAAATTATATGAAAAAATGGATATTGCATCTGAAATTCCTTCTAGTTGAGAACTCTCTAAATTCATAGTTATTAAATTCTAAATTTGAATTCACTAGACTAGAGGCTGCTGCTATCGATTACTCGTCCGACGGCGACGACGTTGTTTAAGAGACGGAACGCGCTTTATTTTAGGCACTAGGGCCCTATCTCATTAAGGCGGTTGTATGACCGAAAGTGGCGCCCTCATAGGTTTTTATTTAATAAGTTATTAATAGAAAAAGATTTTAATAATGTTTATCGTGGAGATTTTAGGGCCCATGGTCTAGTATTTTTTACTGCTTCTAGCAGTGACTACGAGGGAATGTAACGATACCGGCTAAAATACAAGACTGTGGGCCCTAAAATCTCTACGATAAACACTTTTAAAATTGTGTATTAGAATTATAATATTAAATATAATTCACCGCGGCGCCACTTTCGCTCAGGGTACCTTAAGACACCATGGTTTGCGTCACTAGCGGGTGATTTGCTTGCCACCTTCAAATTGGTTGAGCACAAAATTACACTCAAATAACCAATATTCTATGCGTTTGAACGCTACGCTTACTATTAAAGCTTTAAAATAAGCAGTAAATTATAAAATTACGTGCCGTAAGCTTGTCAATTCCATACAATACATCAAAGTCTGTGATTTACAAAAAATTGGTTTAGGTATTAAGAAAAAAAATCTAGCTGTAAATCTTACCTAAGCGAACAAAAGCAAATACAACCTTCATCCATAAAGGAACACATAAATAGCCGTGATATCACAAAAATACACGCAACCCCCTTACAGGGTTGTATGTAATAAAAATGTATCTTGTTTATGTGATTAAGTAGCGTTCCAAGCGTGACGAGCAAACAGAGAAAATTAAATTACCAGAAATATAAGCAGATGAAACAGTTCGTGTATCTGAGATTTATGTGAGCATTTTTTTGCTGGCGTGTTGTTAAGACGGTTATACTGTTACTGAATATTATGTAGTCGAAAGACTATAGAATCGGATATATCAAGACTTGACCAAAAAAATGGAGAAAATCACTTTAGGTACTTACACAGTTTCCAAAGATAGCTAACAAAAGTGTCTTATGGGAATCAGAGACAATGAAACACACAGTCCTGAAACAATATAGAAAAGTTTGTGTTCCAAGTTGACCCAGCTGGGGATTGAACCTGTGAACTCAAATATGGCGACACAATGTCACGTGATACGGTTTACGAGCCATTCCAAAGAAGTTGTCGAAGAGATGAAGTAGATTATACCAAGCCAGCCGATGATTATCTTTACTATATTACTTCGGATAGGTAAGTACTTACAATTTGGTGTAAAGAATATCTCTGTTTTTATTTTGAAAGGACTACTTACTCGTAATCCCTTCCCTCCGGACATCTGAGGCGATCAGACGTGTTTTAAGTAATCCCCCTTGTGTTTTTATAAAGTTAAAATAATAAAACAGAAATAAAAACAAGAACGCAAAATAGGAGCGCATAACAACACGGAGCCACACTAATCCAAGTCTGTGTACGCAAGGACAACGTGAGTGCTTTTACTCAATACTTTACTCGAGCGAAACTAGCGAGGGTCAAGTCACGCTGGACGGAAAACACTTTTGTACCAAATCGCCGCGACCGTCCACTATAAGCTGAGCTCCGTCGTTTCTACGGTTACTTATTACTTCTATCAATATTATTGGACCCTGGTACATTTTGTGCTCACACTTCGCTGTCGTACGCATTTGTTTATGATGTTACCAATACGTCACTCCCCCCCGACACCCGCTGCCACCGCCGCCGCTACTGCTCGGGCTCGCGGAGACAACCGAACGCCCGGACAAAAAGGTGCACGCGCTAAACAAAGTGAATTACCCGCGCCGGAAATAAATGTGCAACAAAGCTCATCAGAATATGATCAACAACAGTCAGATGAACAATCAAATTCAAATGTATCACAGCGCCATACCAAGCGAAAGAGAACTAATACGTCGGAAATGCAATTAAATAATTTTATGACTGAAATAAGGGACATGTTTTCTGACTTAAAGTCACAACAAGATTCAAAAATGGATAAAATACAAACGGCGATTGAAGAGATTAAAACTCAAAATTCTGATATAAGATCATCTATTGAATTTTTGTCCGCCAAGTATGATTCAATAACACATCAGATTAGTGAGTTAAAAACTGAAAACTTGCAACAACAAGATTATATAAATTCCCTTGAACTCAAATTGGAAAACTTGGAAAGAGGAACGCGTTCCACTTGTTTGGAAATAAAAAATATACCCGCCACTAAACCCGAGTCCAAAGACAGCTTAATCGAATCAGTCACTAAGATTGGAAAGGTTCTAAATGCCAATATACAGACCAATGACATCAAAGACATCTTCCGTATCTCCACGTCAAATCCGGACAACAAAACTATAATTGTGGACTTTGTTAGCGTTATTGCTAAAAACAAATTACTGAAGGCGTACAAAACTTATAACAAAGGAAATTCCAAACTGAACACAGAGCATCTAAAAATAGTTGGACCCCCCAAACCTATTTTCATATGTGAGAATCTTACCGCGAAGATGAAGAGATTATTTTATTATGCACGTGTTTTTGCAAACAGCAAGGGATACAAATATTGTTGGACTACAAATGGCAAGATTTTTATCAGAGAGAAAGATGGGTCTCCATTCCACTTAATTAAGGATGAATCAGATTTAAAAAAAATGGAATCATTAAAATGACTAGTTTTTATGTATTACTTTTGCATGTTACTTTCTATTTTGAATTATCATAAGTTTTGTTATAATTATTTTGTAACTTTTACATATGCTTACATCTACTTTGGATTATTATTTACAGCTATATACACTCAACTCAACCACACACAAACTATTACACACAAAACTCATTTATTATATTTACATACTTATAAAGCTTTATACACTCAACTCAACCTCACACAAACTATCACACACACCACTCATTTATTATATTTACATACTTATACAGCTACATACACTCAACTCAACCACACACAATTTATCACACACACCACTAATTTATCATATTTGCACTCTTATATGAATTATGTTATGCTTAACTCACTTTTACACTTGCAACCGCAAGTCAACTGTACGTTTATCTCCACTTTTTTACTAAGTGAATATGAAGAAACAAGTTTGCTGGCTTTACTATGGATAATAGTTATACTTCTCTGCTCTTCAAGGGATACTGCTCCCCAACGTACCCTAACTAACTTTTTAGAAAACCCAGTCTCGTATATACATTGTTTTAACTATTTATTTCTTTATGGATCATAACATAGAAATATCGTTAGATATCGATGATATATCTGTCGGTAAATCATATATTTGTACACCTGAAGGCACATCAGTACATGTAACCAACCCGGAAAAACAACTAAAAATTTTTCATGTAAACATTAGAAGTATTGGTTGCGCTGCAAATTACTGCAATCTTCTTCTCTTATTGGAGAGGATCCATTTGAATATTGACATAATTATTTTAACAGAATGTTGGTTGAGCAAATGTCCCTATCTGCCTCAAATACCTGGGTATCGTACTCATAACTCTACTTACTCTAACCAAAACGATGGTATAGTTATTTACACCAAAGATGATATGCTGACTAAAGTGGATGAGCAAATTGTGGCAGATGCAAACTGTTTGACTGTGAAACTTTCTAATGATGTTGTGATTATTGCCGTGTATCGGTCTCCATCATGCCGAGATACTGAAAATTTTTCAAATAGTTTGGAAGTCCTTCTGTCCTCCTTGCGCTCTTTTAAAACCGCAGTTTTAATTGGGGATCTCAATATTAATATAATTCAAGGTATCAATGATCAAAGTTCTAATTCGTATCTCAACTTGCTAGCATCCCACTCCATGCTGCCTACTCACTTCTTTCCAACTCGTGGCAACAGTTGTCTTGACCACGTGATTCTAAAAACTGACAAAAAATCTATTACGTTGGTTTTGGATTCTTATATCACTGACCACTCTCCTATAGTATTATGTATTGACACAAATTGCAAGATCGGGAAATTTAATAAAAAATGTACTGTGAAGCGTCTCGACATCCCAGCGTGCGTACTTGAACTTGAAAAGATGGATTTTTCAGATGGTGTTAACAATAGTAACGCCGAAAATGCTGCTAATATTCTAGTTGAAAAACTATCCACTGTAATTAAAGCCAATACGCGTACCATCTCCATTCCTAACAGAAAGCGCATCTCCAAGCCCTGGATCACCCCCGGATTGCTACGCTGCATCCGGCATAGAGACAAGCTTTACCGTCAAACTAAAAAACATCCCAATAACGATATTATAAATATTTCATATAAACGATATAAAACCTTTTGCAATAACCTATTAAAAAAACTTAAAAAAGACTATGAGCGTTCACAATTTACAAAGCATAAGAAAGATCCGAAGAAAGTTTGGGACCTCATTAAAAATGTCACCAATATCAAGCACACCGCTACTTCATCTGACGATCTTTTATCGGCGTACAACGATCCACAGACTGCTGTATCATCGGTGAATGGGTTTTTTGCTAGTGTAGGGAAAGACTTGGCATCGAATGTGATTAACAACTCTTCTAAAGTACCTTCATACCACTCATCTGATCTAAATTTCTCTGTAATGCACTCGATGGCCTTGTTAGATACCGATGAAGCAGAAGTTGAAGATAAAATCATGGGGTTAAAGCTCGATTGTGCAGTTGGCTGGGACGGTATCTCAAATACATTAATAAAAGAAGCTAGACACGTGCTCATTCCAGTTTTGACACACTTGTATAACCTCTGTTTCTCGACTGGTACTTTCCCCGCGGTATTTAAGAAAGCAATAGTCCATCCTATCTTTAAGAGTGGAGACAGATGCAGTGTCATCAATTACAGACCCATTTCAGTTTTGTCAGTCCTTTCAAAAATTTTAGAAAAAATTATAAATAGTAAATTAATCAACTACTTGCAATCTAAAAACCTTTTAGCTTCAAATCAATTTGGATTTAGGCCGGGAAGGTCAACAGAAGATGCTGTTTTGGAACTCACTAGTACTGTAGTTGATAATCTGAATAATAAACTAAATTCCCTGTGTGTCTTCCTTGACCTTTCCAAGGCTTTTGACACTGTATCTGTCCCTATTCTTCTAGGTAAACTACAACAGATGGGTGTAAGGGGTATTGTACTCGATTTATTCAAGAGTTACTTGAATGAACGGACGCAGTGCGTTAGGGTCGCAAATTACACTAGTCATGAGGTACCCATTGAATATGGAGTGCCCCAAGGCAGTGTCCTTGGCCCGACCCTGTTTTTAATTTATGTGAATGAATTGTGCCAATTGAATCTGTTAAACTGTAAAATCGTCATGTATGCTGATGATACAGCAATTGTGGCGCATGGGAGTAATTGGAAGGAGGCACAGTTATTTGCTGAGTCGGCTTTAAGAAAAGTCATGTTATGGCTGACGAAAAATGTACTGACTCTAAACCTAAATAAGACCAAATATATTACTTTTGCTCCCAAGCGCTCCTCTCAGCCGGATGTAATGTTTAGTTTAACTGCGCATAACTGCAACGATGTCTTTGACAATACATGTACCTGTGTTTCAATATCACGCACTCACAGTATTAGATACCTAGGTGTTATTGTTGATAGCCTAATGTCGTGGTCCGAGCATATTCATTCTGTTGCAGTTCGTATCAGAAAGCTTATCTTTGTTTTTAGCAAGTTAAGAGCTATTGTCTATCCTGCCACCCTCAGAACTGCATACTTTGCTCTCGCCCAGTCTATTATGTCGTACTGTGTAACGATTTGGGGTGGTTCTGGAAAAACCATGATGTTAGAACTTGAAAGGGCGCAAAGGGCCATCTTGAAAGTTATGGCCTTCAAGCCAAGAAGGTTTCCCACTAACTTAGTTTATGGCTATTGGGAAGTTCTCTCTATCCGTAAACTATTCATACTACATGTAGTACTACGCAAACATGCGCTATTATCGTTTGACCCGTCAATTTTGGCCAATAAAAGAAGAAAAGATATAGTCTGTCAAATACTAGCATCTCGTTTGGTATTGGTGAAGCATCATTTTGACTTCATATCGCCCATTTTGTATAACAAAGTGAATAGAAAGCTTAATATCTTTCCTCTTTCAAAATACAAATGTAAAACCATGTTATACGAGTGGCTTCTTGGCCTGGACTATGATACAGCTGAGTCCTTGGTAAAATAAATATTTTGCAAACTCATGCACACTTATTCACAAACACATACACATACTCTCTCTCTCTCTCTCACACACACACACACACACACACACAAACACATACACACACGCATTTACATATTTTTTATTTTATTTTATTTTTTTCTGTTTCATATTGTTATTTTAGCATTAAGTTCAAATCATGTCTGTAATGCCTGTCTAATTTGAGGTGGGCGCTAATAACTGTAACACAGTCTTATGACTACAATGGTTGTTAACGCTAATATGTTTTTGTATTCATGTCATGATTTAAATAAACTTTTATTATTATTATTATTATAATCACAGATAATAGAATCTCGTAAGTATATCGGAGGCCTATACCCAGCAGTGGGTGTCGTGCGGCTGATATGATGATGATGATGATGAAGTATATGAGGGCGGTAATATTCTAACATCCTTAAACTATTTCGTCACTTTTATCTAACCATTATAATGAATGGATATTAAAAACACCCCAACAACGTGGAGTGTTTGTAATATTTATTCATTAATTCATATAGGTAGATATTGCACTGAGTGAAAACTTTGCCCTATATATTTTTAATATTTAAAGTGATTTTATTTCTGGTTACAGAAATGTCTGAAACCGTTCAATGGAATGAAAGTAAATAGCACCTAACGTACTAATGGAAGGTCCTTAATAAAACCCCTGCAAACCAAGCTTTGCCCGATTTTATAATAAGACGACAACGTGTATGTATGTGTGAAATTAGAAGCCGCAAAGACTGATTATTTTAGGCAATATTGTTATACAACAAAATGTGGTTAGATTTACATATGAACCAGATTTTTTATCGAGGCACATGATTAACGTTTATTTGGTATTGTGGCGCATTTGCTTTTCCAAGAGACAATGGAATTTGCTGTGGACTGACGCCATTTTAATTTGATTTCAATAGATGCTATTGCAATTGATTTGCTTCTTACTTTTCTCCTTGGAGAATTATCGAACCGAAACTTTGTTTAATCAATGGTTCAAACTGAGTTTTGTTAAAAAGCTTTACACAAACGCGTTTCCTTTCTTACAATTATAACCAATTTTTGGACTGTTTTTATAGTAGGTGCCTGTTTCACAATCAATGATTGATTGATTACTTCTGGTTTAGTCTATAAATGGAACAGAATTTATATGAAATTGACTTAATCGGATTTGTGAATTACTCAAACAAATCACCAGTCAATCTTAAGGAAGTTATCGACTGACCATTCGATCCTAATTCAGTCTGATTGTGAGCCAAAGACATTAATTAGTTCTTTTTATTATGTGTCAAATCTATATTGTATTAAAGCTACCGAGGAGGGGAATGATGAACCTTCAATCTAGAAATAATATAATTTTTAGCTCATAATAAAAGAATATAAATAATGTTTATGTTGCAATTTTCTAGTCAGATATATTCGTCTTGACTAGAAAGACTCCTAAAAATGTCTACTCTTGTTTTTTTTATTCCTATACGTTTATTTAAATTACTAGCTGTTGTGCCCGCGACTTCGTAGGCGTAAGTTGATTACAATATTTCTAGATTTACAAAGATAAACTTGTACACAGACATCTTTTAACTGAATAGTCTATTGAGACTCGATAGGGCATTGCTGACGTGGAAGAGTATGTGTAAAGAGTAATGTATAATTACAAAGTGAAAAGAAACTGCTGCTTAGCTTCCCAATTTTGAAACTTTGCATCTAGCACAATATCATATTTTTAATATTTTTTCGCTGCAAGCCATCGGTATTCCATCAATGTGAAGAAATTACCCTCGACATTCGAATGAAACATCAAAAAAAGACAAGTCGACTGAAAAGATGGAAACAAGATTAAATAAATATTAAAGGCAACATGTCATAATAACATGCAGTCGGAGGCATGCATAAAGAAAGTGACATTATGAATGATTGAATTATATGCCTCCGACTGCATGTTATTATGACATGTTGCCTTTAATATTTATTTAATCTTGTTTCCATCTTTTCAGTCGACTTGTCTTTTTATGCAGGCGGGTTTTTTAATTTTTTTAATTTATTTTTTTATTTATCTCTTTTTAGTTATTATATTTTACGGTCATGATATACCTTTTTGAAATCCTTATAATAAGCCCTTTAATTTGACACCCATATTGCAGTATTCTAAAAAAAAAATTTTTTTTTCACTACGTATAATAGCACCGTACAGCCGCCATGTTGGTCTTTTTATAACGCCACCTTCTTAAGAACACTTGGGCTGAAAAGACCAATCTAACGATATCTTAATCATAGAAATCCGTTCAGCCGTTTGAGAGATATGAGGTAATAAAGAATATTACATACAAACATACATACTTACAAGATACGCGCGAAATACATAACCCGCAGTCGGGTAATAAAGCTGTTGAGCTCTCAGTTTGGCATAAGCTGTATATCCGTTGCTTGGTTATTGATTGATGAACCTTACAGATATTGTCATTGCACTAGGCCCACGCTATTCTTTATCGTTTGCGTGAGCTTCGGATAGTGATTATTTTGATTGATAAAAAGAACAATAGCTCACATTCTTTCTAGAACAAACAAAGTGACCTACTAAATTCTCAAATAATGTGCCCTATATCTCAAATTTTCAGGTCAACCCAATTGTCGTCTACCCGAATTTGATATCATGTAGGTAGTAGGTAATCGAATATCATACATTCGTATTTTCATGTTTGGGAGACGAATTGAGTTTGTGTTCGAGAAAGATAAATGCCTATGACGGAGCCTCTGCGAATAGGTATAATAGGTACAATGATCATGATGCTAGGCAATCTTTGATTTTGTGTTTCAAATATAATTCTAACTAATACTAGGATCTGCTGGAATTGAAAAATTATTAAATTAAAATTAATAGAATGGATTAAAATGCTGAGGAGTTAAAAAGTAAATTATTATAATAATTAAACATTGCTGTTATAGGAAGTTATAATTTGTGAAAAATTAAATGATTTGATAAATTATACAATTTTTAATCTTCATAGTGTGCTATGATAATGAGAAACGTTAGGAAAAAAACAAATAAAATAAAATATACAGGGTGTATTTGTAACCACTCTCCAAATTTTAAGGATGTGTTCAGTCCATGAAACTGAACAACTTTCTCCATGAAACATAGGGTCAAATATGTAACAAAAAAATTGACTTTTCATACAAATCAAAGAGATCACGTGATCAGTTTAGTATGGGATGACCAGAAAGTTGTTCAGTTTCAAGGACTGAACACATCCTTAAAATTTAAAGAGTGGTTAAAAATACACCCTGTATGCGTGTATTATTTATTTCAGAGAATAGTTGATATTGGTGCGCGAAGGAAGTCATACAGTCCATTATGCATTAATTTAATCATAAATCAGTAATATACGTATCTAATTTAGTATTTTATAAATATTTTAAGTAAACATTGGTTTACGGTAATGTTTATCCTAATTATGTTGCAAAGGCAAATAATTGATAGGACCGTCAGGCAATTTCGTTGCCAAACTAAAATTTCTTTCCGCTAAAATGAACTTCATAACTTAGTAACAAGGTCGTCTTTTGCTTGTTTCAATAAACATTCGGCAAGAACATTCCCTGAAACAAGGCTGAAACTAAATCAAAGTGTTTATGTTATTCATGCGAAATTTCGATACACAGTTCCGGTTACAAATACTCTTAAGTAAGATTCTCGGGCATTTGTTATTTCCAAAGGGTTCCATAGATCACGCTAGGGGGCGATAGTTATGGCTTCGGCCTTGGCCTCGGTTTATGGCTCTACCATCAATTGTAAACGGAACGTTATACCGAAATTGCGACAGTAAACTGAAGAAGTGACGCAGTGAAAAGTAATTAATTTGTTATTTTATTCGTCTGACATAAAAGGACACTATTTATTTATTTGCTTCAAGTTATTGTTTAGTATATTTATTTTTAAGAGGTATTGGTAACTTTTTTCCTTTTTGATATATTTATCAATTTTATTTGTAATAAAAATTAATTAAACTATAATAATTAACCATTTATTAACATGAGGTCTAAACATATTGCCTAAAAAGGAGAGTGTTTTAAAATGAAATCGCATTTGTATTTTTTCGCCATGGATTTTTTTTATCAAAATTTTATGAAAGGAATCACTGTATGCGATGACAGTTTTATTATTAATTGCAAACTAATTTGTTGTTTAAGTAACATGATCGTAATGCAATAGCTTTACTGAAGACGGTAAATTCTCACAGATCGTTTCTGCACAATTTAATTAATTCTTCAAATTCAGATCCTAGTGATTTTTTACTACAAAATTTTCGCTATTATGTGTTAGATTTTTTTTTATTCGGTCCTAGAAATTATTTGATAGTTTCAAAATACTTCTATGAACTAGTTTCAAAATACGTCTACAGTTGAATGCTCTAAGGTCTACAGTGTTATCATTTACTGCCGCATTGTCCTCTCAACGTTGTATAACCATTCTGTGCAACAGTTTACGATTACACTTAACAACTTTCTACCATTGAAAATTATGCTATATTCAAGTGCGTAACTTTTTATCCGCTATAGGTAACTTAAAGCAATAGACAATTAAGTTACATGTTGTAATCTGCAATCAACTGTCATTGACGTATTATTTGAAATTAATTGACATGCTTACGATATGTAATTTTAAAGTTTATTGCTTATTTTTAAGCTTGATGTTTGCGTTAGCGTCCAAACAATTTGAAAGTCTGCAATCAGGTCTTTGGATTGAATACCCAGTTATTTTAATTTTTATTTAGGACGAATTTCATTTTCACTTCCAGCCTTTAGAGAAAATCTCGAACTTCTCCAGTATTAAGTATAATGTGCTTTGGCGTACTTCTGATTTCACCTTTACAGAAAAAGCCTGATACAATTTTTTATTACTAGCTTTCATTGGGAATGCTAAATAAAAAATCTATAATATAAAAGAGTCAGACCAAGTTCTCTGGCTAACGAGTTCTATTATGAAATAACTAGATTTTTTACTGTATTGTTAAAGTAAAATTATGTATTATAATTTATATTTCATTTTTATTTAACCCAGTTGTTACTGAAACATTTTTTTATCTCGTATCACAGCAGTTTTTTAGTATTGTTACTTTGATGCATAAACTATACCTGGAAAAATACCAAAAAAAACTAAATTTTCAGGAAAGCCAAAACAATGTCAAACGATCGCTGCGGCGATTGGTAAACAATAAGAAAAAGTTTTCCACTCATTTATATTTTTAAATCGAGGATATTCCTTATACTTATTTTTGATCTTTATAATGATCGGTCGTTATAAATGGGTATCATAGCTCACTTGAAAATATTCAACTGCCAAAATAAAGTTGATAAATTGAAAAAAGTTACTGTTATTGATTATAGAAATATAAATAGGTATAGATTTTCCGTACTTGCATACCTAAAGAAAATTATAGAAAGTTGAAAGGGCCAGCGCACGGTTTTGAAAACGTCAAATTTGTATGGCAGACGGTTTGTTATGGGGAGCGCACGGTTTGGAGGCAAAAATTGCTTGCTGCTCGCGTCTGACGCAAGTTGAATTGAAAATTGAAGCAACTTGTGAAGACATTATGTGTGAGATGAGCCTATTACAAAGCAACCTTACTAAAGTTAGCAAGTAAATGTCACACCAAGCGAATTAATCCCTTCTTAGTATTCCATTTCCGAAGGTAACACCTCAATACAGTGACAACCCTGACACAAAGGCGAGACGATATCAAGTAACGAGAGAGAGAGACGAATAAATGGCCATGATTGTTGAATGAGAAATTAATTAATCATTATAATTATGAAACGTCAACACAATATTTAAGTGCCTCTGCTAAGTTCCTTCTGGTCAGATCACCACCAAATCTCATCACCAGTGGTCAGTTGGGAAGAAAAATTTGGGATTGGGAGCTTATTTTTGGTGGAACTTCAAAAAAGTGTCTAGTCAATTAAATAACAAAACGGGCTTGACGGAAATTAACAAAAAAGACGAACGATATTCGTTGTTCGATATCTTTGATTTTGCACGTTATTCATGGTAGTTACAGAGCTAGTGACAGAATACTGCAAAAGGTATCTCAACGCCCATCATTCAATATGATATAGTGTTTAGGGTGTACATGAGTCAGCACCTACTTGCAAGGCCAGGAAGCGCAACACCTGGCGTCATCACGCTTTCAAGTATGTAAAATTTTGACATGCTCAAGACTCTCAAGAGTTATCTCAATGTTCAAATTTGGCAGTATACTAGAGAAAGGTACAAAAAAATGGGAAGGTAGTCAGACCGCATTATCATAAAACATGCCGAGTCAGCACGCCACGCAAGTTGTCACAATTTTGAGGTCGGTACAAGAGCTTTCTCAAGGCTGAAAATTCGTATACTGCTTAATTATTATGCATAAGTAATTTATGAAAAAAATTGTCAGACCACAGATTCATGGAACTTAGGCAGTCAGCAGTCGCTTAAAGTGCTTGAAAGCGTGCTGACGCCAGGTATTCTACTTCCTGGCCTTGCGAGTAGGTGCTGTCTCACGTACAATTGAATGATGGGCTATTCACTTTTCAAGCTTACGCGTTTACTAGACATGATATAAAAGACTTTTTAACGGATACTAGCGCGGTTTTGTTACCAAAGTATTTTCAATAAAACCGCGCTAGTATCCGTTAAAAAGTGTTTTATTTCATGTCTAGTAAACGCGTAAGCTTGAAAAGTGAATAGCCCATCATTCAATTGTACGTGAGACAGCACCTACTCGCAAGGCCAGGAAGTAGAATACCTGGCGTCAGCACGCTTTCAAGCACTTTAAGCGACTGCTGACTGCCTAAGTTCCATGAATCTGTGGTCTGACAATTTTTTTCATAAATTACTTATGCATAATAATTAAGCAGTATACGAATTTTCAGCCTTGAGAAAGCTCTTGTACCGACCTCAAAATTGTGACAACTTGCGTGGCGTGCTGACTCGGCATGTTTTATGATAATGCGGTCTGACTACCTTCCCATTTTTTTGTACCTTTCTCTAGTATACTGCCAAATTTGAACATTGAGATAACTCTTGAGAGTCTTGAGCATGTCAAAATTTTACATACTTGAAAGCGTGATGACGCCAGGTGTTGCGCTTCCTGGCCTTGCAAGTAGGTGCTGACTCATGTACACCCTAAACACTATATCATATTGAATGATGGGCGTTGAGATACCTTTTGCAGTATTCTGTCACTAGCTCTGTAACTACCATGAATAACGTGCAAAATCAAAGATATCGAACAACGAATATCGTTCGTCTTTTTTGTTAATTTCCGTCAAGCCCGTTTTGTTATTTAATTGACTAGACACTTTTTTGAAGTTCCACCAAAAATAAGCTCCCAATCCCAAATTTTTCTTCCCAACTGACCACTGGTGATGAGATTTGGTGGTGATCTGACCAGAAGGAACTTAGCAGAGGCACTTAAATATTGTGTTGACGTTTCATAATTATAATGATTAATTAATTTCTCATTCAACAATCATGGCCATTTATTCGTCTCTCTCTCTCGTTACTTGATATCGTCTCGCCTTTGTGTCAGGGTTGTCACTGTATTGAGGTGTTACCTTCGGAAATGGAATACTAAGAAGGGATTAATTCGCTTGGTGTGACATTTACTTGCTAACTTTAGTAAGGTTGCTTTGTAATAGGCTCATCTCACACATAATTCTAAGGTACTAATTTTTATTTGTCAAAGGTATGAAGAGCGGAGCGGTCTAACACACGTATTTCTTTACTTAAATGGTTACCAGTTATCACAATAAATTTATTTTATTTTATTTATTTATAATAATGAAGACTGACTTGATGTAGGTACTTTTGTCCTTGAGATCACATCAGTATGAATACGCACTTTAACGCGTTTTTCCCTAAGAACGCACGTATCCATAATAACAACTTAAAGTAAAGACTGTCCACACTCGTTACTTTAACAAACCAAAAACGACTTGAATATATTAAAAAACACGATTGTTGAATTTGTTACTTTTTTGAAGAGCCTCTTATGTGTGTGATCACAGGGTGCACATGAGAGCAATTCATATTTTGCTGTTTTTTGAATATATTTTTTTCTTGTATTTTTATTCATTCAGAAACATTTATTTCCTGCGTGCGTTGATTAACTTGTCCACGTGCCGATTTAAAGATGACTGGGATTCTTTTTCATTTTCTCCGAGGTTGTATTTTTATGAAGGCGGATTATGCGAGGAGCGGTGGCGCATCCATTATGAATATTACCTCTTTGTTGTCTCGCAGTACTTATTGCTTCTCCTTGTAATAAATAATTAGCAGCGCATAACTGATTTGGACAGTTTTGTAGCATTCAGTTATGTATATTAATTTGTCTCTACAATTATTTCGTTCACAAAGTTTTTCGTGCTTTAGGTATTCATTACCCCTAACACAATCTGGGAGCCGTCAAGTCGCGCGTTTTTTATTGTCATCTCAATACTTAGATGTTCGTCGTAAAATCTAGGTGTTGAAAAAAAACGCGCGAGAAACCAAGAATCGTCAGGAATGGCTATGGGAATTTCAAATCTCTTTTTGGCAGCAGATGGTTCTGTAAAAATTTACTTAGATAGACAAGCGCTTAACCGCTATCAGGAAATGGTAAGCGATAATACTATCAACGATGAAACTCGGTTGCCTAGAAGTAACCTATACACTCGCGACTTCATCGAACGACGCATTTCCACGCATTTTGATCTAGGACGAAGATCAAAATGCGTGGAAATGATGTACCTAACACATAACTTTTGTTGAAGTATAATAAGTCTATGTTGTTGCCAATAATCTTGGCACCCTGTTGTAATTATCTGGTAACGATTATTCAAGTTTGTAAATATCGTTACTTATGGCTGTTACAGCTGATAAGTTTCTTGCGCCCGTTCTTCTTGTCAGCTAAAAAAGTCTGGAACGGGTGGTAGGAAAATATAGACGATTCAAAAGTACTTAATAATTAAGTTTATTTGAATAAAGCTTGTTTGACTTTCACTTTCACTTGAAGGCTCCCAGATTGAACCTATCGGGAAACTCAGACTCCTCATAACTCAGACTCAAAGTAATGAAAGGTGTATTTTTCCTTGCCTTTTTATTTTAGCGTAAAAACTGTTTCGTGCCTATATAAAGATTTATTTTGATGGTACTGTTTGATCTTGTTTTTTCTTTTATGTAAAGTTGATATTGCCATAATTGATTTACATAACATTCATGTTCCTTTAGGAATCCCGTTCATAGTTTGTTTATTCAGTATATTTTTGCTTGGGCAATTTATGAAAAGAAGATTGATCAGCTAACATTGATTTTGAATCACATACATGAGGATAAGATACGTTTACCTACATAATTGTTATTCCAAGCATAAAATTTTGATTTATGTACACACGTATACACGTGTAATTTTGTAAACCACTTTATGCTCTACCTAATTTTATTACGCGTGATATCTTTAAATTATATGGCTAAAATTTAAATCATATGTTTTAAACTAAACAATAAACACTATGATTAATTTTAATACTGCCTCGTTAATACTTGTATCTTTTAGAACAAGTATGGCACGAAAAATGTATTTTAAAAATATTTTAAAATCAACCATCGAATCACTAAACATTAAGGTACGGTCAACGGCACGCTGGTCTTCTACTACAGCGTAATGATATTCAATGAATTTTATACATAAATACAAAGCTATTAAGGTTCAAAATAAATTACAGATTTTGGACAGTTTTGTATAACCTCATGCGGTGCTGACTGTACATTAACACCACCTATCTCAACACTTTAGCCACATACCTCGCAACCTATTCCAATGGTTGTTGTACGGTTAGCCACTAAATGCTTGCATCTCGAGGCTTCCTGCGCGCTAACAGCACCATATCCGGTGACAAATTGAATCTGCCGCCGTGTGGAGCTAATGTACTGTACATAATGAAAAGGGTTGGGTCTTAGTATGCTCTTATTGTTGGAACATCCGTTGTGAGTGGCTTGCACGGTTCTGATTATTGCTATCTTTGGGGTCCTACTAGGTCAATTAAAGAAACGAACTTAGCTTTATTTTCTCAGAAAAAAGGTGAAGGTATTTGTGGTGCCTGCCACCGCTGTTAACAATTTCCATCACATAACACACAAATGTTTTAGCTACTTACTTTGCAATCTTAGCAATTTATGTGATTTCAAAAAAGGAGGAGGTTTTCAATTCGTATTTGATTGAATCAGGCGTCACTTGGCGGAAGTCCCAAACCATTTTGAAAAAAGAAATATATGTAGCTTACTTCCGCAAACAAAATATGCAAGATGCACCGCCCGCCCGCCCGCAAAAATATGCAGCACACCACAAAATATAAGTGCACAATACCTGCATTTAGCAAGACAGCAACACACCTTGCACCTTCACCAATTAGGCTACTCTACACGTGTTTCGCCCCAACCCGGAGCATCTTCAGGAGTTAGTTAGGAAGTGACAATAAATACGGTGTCGGAGGGCGTAGTTGCTCATTCGGTGTTGGTTTACGCACGATCTAACTCCTGAGGATGCTCCGGGTTGGGGCGAAACACGTGTAGAGTAGCCTAATTGGTGAAGGTGCAAGGTGTGTTGCTGTCTTGCTAAATGCAGGTATTGTGCACTTATATTTTGTGGTGTGCTGCATATTTTTGCGGGCGGGCGGGCGGTGCATCTTGCATATTTTGTTTGCGGAAGTAAGCTACATATATTTCTTTTTTCAAAATGTTTTCAATTCGATTGAATATTTTTTTATTAATGTTAGCGCAGAACTTCCACATTTTATGGCCCTTTTTTGATTATTCCTTTTTTTACCGGCTTTCAAAAAAGGTGGAGGTTCTCTGTTCGTCTGTATATTTTTTTTGTGTATGTCCACCGATTACTCAAAGACGGCTGGACCGATTGAAATGATTTAAACGTTATTACATTAGGTAAACTCCCAAGTTAGTCCCATTTTTTATAATTTGGTAATCGGTTCAGTACTTCTCAAGTAATCTTGAAAAAAGCACTAAAATAGTATAATTTTGAACTACCTTGATGATTAGTCGTATAACTTCTTTGTTTATGAACTGAATAAGATAATTATATTTTTGTTGGAAAAGGGATATCTTAAGTGTAGTTCTTTAACCAACTTAAAAAAGGAGGTTCTCAGTTTGACCCGTATGTATGTTTCTCCGCGATTAACTCACGTTTGGCTAAGCCGATTTTTCTACCTAAATAATATACCTACACTACCTAATACAGAAGGTACCTACACTAAAAATTAAAAAAATATTTAAAAAGACAAAAAACCGACTTCAAAAACCTACCTCTAGAAAAAAATCGTTTTTTTGTCTTTTTAAACAATTTTGTTTGAATGAGTTTTCTTTCGAGATGGTTTCAATTTTTTTTGTAGTTTTCAAGTAATCCTGAAAATACAGTATTTTTTATTTTACGCATTTTAGACCATAACTTTTTTGTTTATGAACCGATTTAGATGATTCTTTTTTTTGTTGAAAAGAGAGTGGTTACATTTCAATTTCATTAGCATTAGCTTAGACTTCGAAGATACACAAGGAAACGCTTTAAAAAACAAAGAACGTGAATGTGTAAATTGAGCAATACAGGGGTTCCCAAGCTTTTACCCTGTGTGCCCCCACTCAACGGTATCACAGAATAAGTACGGTATGCTAAAATACTTACGCTAATCTTATCAAACTCAATAGGTGCACTATGCGTATCGATGGCACTGATCCCGCCGTGGACAAATAATCTGGAGCCGCTCGTCGCGCTCCCCTTTGAAAGTTGCCTTACCACAAAAAAGTTGAAAATATACACCTAAGATTTTTTTAATAATAGAAAACCTCCTTCAAAAACCTAAAAAAGGTCTAACAAAAAGAGCTTTAAAATTAAACAGTTCTAAAAAGCAAGAAACTACATTTAAATAATTATTAATGGCATATTTTAAAAAAAGTTTATTGAACTAGGGTAGAGCTTTTACATGAATGAAATAAATTTATAAAACGAAACTATATAAAAATTAAATAATGCCCCCCTTCCCCACCCGACCCGAATCAGCTTTTTTTCCATAATAAATAAATAAATAAATAAATATTTGACAACATCACATACATTGCTCCGATCCCAAAGTAAGTAGCTAAAGCACTTGTGTTATGGAAATCAGAGACAACGGTGGTATCACAAACACCCAGACCTGAGACAATATAGAAAAGTTCATTTTCTACATTGACCCAGCCGGGGATCGAACCCGGGACCTCAAGAGATGTCAGAGATAATAATGTCAGAGTTTATGAAATGAACGTTGGGAAATAGGATACTTACATATAATTTATAAAAAACTATTTAGTTAACAGGACATTCTAAAACCATCTGAAATCTTAAATAACCTATCGGTAGGGTAACTCAAAATAATATAATCGCGTTACTTTTTCGTCATTTTATTATATTTAATGTAAGTAATCTAAGCTATCAACCAATTACAATAATTATCACAAGAACAATAAATCAGTTCTGTTATAGTTGTAATAATAATGTTAATCAAATTATAAAGACATTAAAGATGCTTATTTTTATAAAAACAATAATTGAACTAAGTAATCATTTTTTTCAATACAGCATGTTCATTTGTTTTTCATTTAAACTGATTTGTTCACGTTACATGAGAACTATGTTTTAAACTATTAAATTTTTAAATAAAATTGGTCTGATTATGAGATCTGGTTGTCAGTAAACTTCTACTTGACCTAAACTAAATTACTTTCTAAAAATTTTTCTAAAGCGAGAAATCCGTCCAAATAAGAACAAAAATCCTCAACTAAGAGATGTACAAAAGAGTTATTATTCCGTGTTTTCGGCGCAAAAAGGGGCAAATTTTTTGAAAGAACTTTATTAGGACCCTTTGTGTGTCAGCGGCCGATGTCGGCAGTGATAAATGGAGTAAAAGTCGACTAAGGATTAAAACGAAGGGCGAAAACTGGCGCGTACGTTACACTGCTGTAAACTTTAGGGTTATATCCAGAGGTACCATTCCCGTGACGCAACGGAAAAAGAGTATGGCAAAGTCATCGCTCTCATTTCTAACTTCGAAAAGAGGTTACATTTTGTAAATCCTTCCAGCTTGAATTTGTAAGAACGATGGAATTTGGCGAAAGATGGTGTTAATTTTGTTAGAGATATTTTCTTATCTGAATAAATATTTCTTACTGGCTGTCATAACGAAATTTATTTTATTAGTTATATTCACTTTATAATAATAATAATAATAATAAAATTTATTTATTTGTTCCAAAAAATAAATACATTGAAACCAATAACACTTAAAAATAAAAATAAGTATTACAATGAATTATGAATGAATTAACTTTAAGTATTTTAGCAAATTATGAAACAAATTCGATTGGAACAAAAAGGCATGCAGCTCAGCATCTGACAGCTGAGTCATCAGCTGTCGCTGTTATTCTGCCACACCCCAAACTAAGACATTTCTAAAATATGACAATTTAGCAAGTTAGATAAGTATTAATTAATGATTTGAAACGTTATTAGTACATAAGTCCACTACAAATTGAACTCCAAACTAGCCGCTTTGTATTGTTCTTCAAGGAACCATAGTTTGCACTTTCGCTTAAAATTGTTCTTAGACATTAAAAGACCATCCCGCAAGGGAGGTGGTAAGTCGTTCCATATCTTTGAGGCGGCAAATGCAAAGCATCCCCTGGTAACAGTATTATTAAATATAGGCCGAGTCAGAAAAATACCATGATTTCTTAGATATCATCGATGCAGTTTGGTTCTTGCTTGTCATAAAACATACATGTTTCAGATCAAAGTGTTCTTTTTACATTTTGTATCAAAATACGATACTTTGCCTGAAAATCCAGTTTTGTCTGAAATAAAAACTGACGATCACATCCAATAAATAATAAATAAATAAATAAATACCTACCAATAAGTAGGTACTGAAATAAAAACGGCACTTCCTGATTAATTTCATACCTTCTTGTCATTATTAAAAAAAACATCAAAAAGATAATTAATGACTCTTGTATCAAATGAAACAGGTACCGTTTCGTCCATGTTGATAATTCATTTATCAACACCCCATAATCTTTTCCATAGCATCAGGGTGACCAAGCGACCTTGTTAGTAGACGATTTGTCTCTGTCAGAGGCCAACGTATTGACTGTTGGGTCATTCACCACGGGTTCAATCGGTCCGAACTAGAAATTATATAAGAACAGTAATTGATCGAGCGAGCGCGAAGCGTCTCCGTATAGCTTCAAACATGCTTTCGTATGTCCCGCTGTGTTCTCCTCTACAGGTCACATTTCTAAACCGATCCTCGTGAAATCTTGTGAGCAGGTTCGATAACTATACATATATAAATATTTTTTGTCGATTAAGTTTTTCGAAATTCGAAAAAAAAAACATATTTCAACCATTTCGAAAAATGACAAAAACGCGTCACAGAGTCACCCAGTATTTGAAATTGTGACATTAAAAAAAATACACAAAAAATACAAAATTAAATACCGGACAATATAACTTGCAATTAAAATTTTAAACCCAGAACTAAGCAAAGCTTGGGCTATTATAACTAAATAGCGGATAGAAATAGATAAATAAAAAATATAAGCGTAGGTACTTATAGTAGTAAAGTGGTGTCACGATTTAGTTATTGCTGTTCTTGTAGATATACAGAGCTTTAAAGTTATAGATAGATATTAAGTTCTGTATCTAAACTAATACTAGACTTATATTTTGTGAAACAAAAATTACCATCTGATTATTTTAATGAAATAAAAATAGGTACCTACCAGTCAAATACCTACCCAATTGTTACTATAGTGGTATGTAATAATTTATGTCTGCGTCCGTCGAAGTTAGGATTCAACATTATCCTTGACAGCTGAAACAAGGAATTTCCCCCGGGAAAGTCGTATTTCTGACGTAAATCTCGGTATACGACAAAAGTGAAATTTTGATGAAGACAAGTAAGTAGGCTAAAGGTTTTTAATGGAAAAATAAACGAAAAGATGCCTGAACCTGACATTGACTTCCAGAATGGAATGATACTTAACTGTGTAATGTTTATTCTCTAAAAATATCTCTACGATGCGGCACCGCTGTCACATAGACGCTAGCGCTGGGACGACGAGCTCGCCGATGGTCGGAACTATTTTTCTATAGCATCTCGACGCTGCGGATGTTTTTAGAGAATTGAGGGGATGATTGTGGCGGACGTGCTCGATGAGTGCAGTGTAGTGAGTTATCGCAATTGCCTTGCGATTTCGGCTGCTAAGCAACTTCGACAAGGGCTGGTCGTGGGGTGATCAAAAATGAAGGGTAATACACGTAAGGAAGGGGCTCATCTACAATAGTACAATTTGAAGAGAGAATCATGGGCACTCTACCAACGAAAATGGACGTATATGGTTGATAATTAGAAAGATTTCATTTATTTATTTTTACTAAGACGATTTAACGAGAAATGGGATTTTTAGGTTTTGAATATGCCATTTGAAAGACCCGGTCAAATGTTATCATGCTATTGCTTGAAAATGTCGATTGGCCCTTTCTTTTCGTGTAGGTATACCCTTAAAATCATCTCCGCTATCAGTATTGAAAATTGCGTTTATTCGTCTTTAACTTGAACTGTTTCGTTTGCTGAGAGAAACAAATTACAGATAAAACGTTTTGTAATTCTTTGCTTGTTAGTATAAAGTCTGGATACTGACGTAAGCAAGTTCACTCCCGGAATCCTAGACGATGTTTTCTTGGGCCACTCACACAGTCATCAGAAAAAATAGCACCAGCTTTTCCTAAAACATGGCTAAGTTTGGCATTGCTTCACTTCGAACTTCACTAAGAATCAAAGCAATTTACAGTAATGTCCGATGGTTATTTTTAAAAAGTATAAAACAAACAAACGTTTATATCAACCCACAAATAATTTGTGGCAATCTAAATATTTATTTATAAACTACCATATAATTATTTTAAATATAAAAAGGACATTTTTTTTTCATTAATGTGACAATTTGATATACATTTGGACTATCAATTACGATTTTAAGCACGCACGATTTAATTGCTACTTTCAATTATCCTTCAGAGTTTTTAAGTCCGAAGCAACAAGTAAACATAATAATTCAGTCTAGAAAACATTATTCCCCAATTAAGTGATCAATAGTTCGAAAAATTCTCATGACTTTGACGTCACTTACGGGAAATTGCACGAGGCCATCCACCACTTCCATTGTGTAGTTAATGTTTCAGTATTTATAAAATAAAGTAAAGGTAAAATTGCAGACCAATTACTACCATTACAAAGGTTTGTTACTTATCAGTTTGTTTTCCGTTTATAGATTCCTTAGTTTTTATGATACTCGTCTCTCACACTTCAGGATTACGTCGCTCAAAAATCGACGCAAAGTTACCGACCTCTTGACTCTACATAAACTCCTTCATGGTAACCTTAACTCACCCTCACCCTATCTATTATCAAAAATCGGCCTGAATGTTCCATACCACATACCTAGACAAGCTTTAACCAAAAACTTTAGCATACCCTTTATCAAGACTAATTCAGGGAAAAACGTTCCTCCTTATCGTTGCATGCAAACCTATAATGATATTAATAATTCCGACATAGACATATTTGGTGATACAGAAAGCGTTTTTAAGAAAAAGTGTGTGGCAGTGTTTTCTTCTTCGTCCAACCTTTGATTATCTTTGTTTTTATTGTAATAATAATAATAAAAATACCTTGTTATTAATGACAGACTTTCTCTCTTATTTGATTATTTTAATTCTAAAAAACTACTTCTTGTTAAGATTTTGAAAGACTTAATATGTAAGTAATCATTAATATTGTTTAACAGAACTATAAAATGTTAATGTACCTATATTAAGTTAATTGTATTCATTATTATTGTGTTGTAAGTACTTAATATTCTTTTTTAGAAGTGCTGTATACGCCTATAAAGGCATATCATTATTCCGAGAATATCTATATCAAAATTGTTATAAAATGTAAAATGATTTTGTCGCTGGTGTATCTTAATCAATAAATAAAATAAAATAGATATCAGTTTGATGTTCCTTTAGAGATCCTTACCTACAACAAATTGAATATTATAGAAACTGTTCATGTTAAAACGGGTAGGAATTTTACACAGAACGGATGAAAACTTTCACTCGTAGTGTATTTAAATAAATTACAGGAGACCCGTCATTGTATATGCTAAAGTATACAACTTAAGCATAAAATGACTTTTAAATTTTTGAATCTGTGATTCAGAATCTGCTTGTACTTGTTCACTTAAGCCGCGATTACATACACCGATTTAGCATACCAATTTCGGGTTGCCACTCGTACTTGACAATAAAATATTGTATAATAAGTTCGATTTTAAAAGTGAATTTACCCTATAACGGAAAGATAAACATTGTATAAGATTGGAGATGAGAATTGAAAATAAAAAAACATAAACAATGTTGACCTTTGCGTTATTAATTGTGTAAATTAATTGTTAAAATTTAACTTATTATACGGGTGGCAACTCTAAATTGGTATGCTAGATTGGAAATATTGGAATATGTAATCGCGGCTTTAATAAGCTGTGGTTTCATAGTAAATGTCAGCTGTCAATGCCAAATTGAAGTCAAGTTGATATTTCGCTTTTTAATTTCGAAAAAAGTAAATAAATTATGGTTTATACAGCCTTTTCTTTCCTTTGAATATTTAATGTAGATAACGGAACGTTTTTCGATGACTCGTTGTTCCCGTAGTGTTTCTATATAAAAAAAAACAATTAATACCCTTTTTTCTAAATGCGCTTAAAATAAGACAGAAGTCATGTAGCAGATATTTATTAGCTACAATTTTAAGATCAAATTCAATCATGTACAAGTTTAGCATTTTTTCTAGGGATGTGTCGGGTCTCCTTTAAAAATGTTTAATTATAATCAAATCATTTATTCAAGCGACCAAGGGCTCACATTGTGTTAGTATACCTACTTAACCTATGTTCTTAAAAAGTAGGAGGGTAAAAATTATTACAATATCACTTATTCAATTAAAATTGTCTTTGGATATGAGGCACTGGTCCATGTAAGGATAGCCAGTGCCCCATAAAGTGACTGTCCACGCGGCCTGCTACAACGTGAAAGTGAAAGTGAAAGTGAAATAAGCTTTATTCAAATAAACTTAATTGTTAAGTACTTTTGAATCGTCTTTATTTTCCTACTACCCGTTCCAGACTTTTTTAGCTGACAAGAAGAACGGGCGCAAGAAACTTATCAGCTGTAACAGCCATAAGTAACGATATTTACAAACTTGAATATATCGTTACCAGGGTAACATAATTACAAAAGGGTGACAGAATTATTGGCAACAACATAGACTTATTATATTACTTCAATAAAGTACTTATATTAGCAAGTTATGTGTTACCTACATCATTTCCACGCATTTTGATCTTTAAGATAATCGTCAACTTTATAATAACCTTTATCCATGAGCGTTTTTTTAACATGGTTTTTAAATTCATGCAAAGGAAGATCAATCACTTGTTGTGGAACTTTATTAATAAAGGCTATGCCTTTCCCCATAAATGAACCTCTCGTTTTTGCAAGCCTAAATCTAGGAACGGCAAGTTTATCTTTATTTCTTGTATTAAACTGGTGAATGTTGCTGTTCTTATCAAATGAATCATAGTGTTTCCTTACATAAACTAAATTTTCATAAATATATTGGCCTGCCAAAGTTAAAATATTTATTTCTTTGAACAATTCTCTCAAGGTATCTCTCCGCCGTAGATTGTATATGGCGCGAACAGCTCTTTTTTGGAGTACAAAAATATTTTCAATCCTGGCTGCTGAGCGGTCAGGAGGCTGTTGCTGCTGTCGCGCGTCCGCCGCGCCATCGAGGCCGCCCTTTTAAAATGATCCTCAATACATCTAGGACACACAATTAGTATCGTGGAAGTAATACCGTCACAAGCCACAACGCAGAATCGGCGCACGGCTCACGTGGAGTGCTCGCTGGCAGTAATTAAAGACCGAGCTCACCTCAAACGAACGAGAGTTTCTAAAGGACGGAGTCACTACAACCTACAGTTTAAATGTTAATGAATCGCTTAGAGGCTGGTCTTTTTTAAGAGTCAACTAAATTGGTAAAACAATTTAAACGTCAATTTAACTAGTTTTACTAATTTTGTTGAGTCTTAAAAAAAACCAGTCAATAAGCGTTCGTCCGTGTACGAGTAACTTCATGCGAGTTAAATGCGGCTTCGCGTAAGAATTTTTAAACTAGTACCTACATTGTATACATCTTGTATTCTATGCCCATATTCCATGCCCATAGTTAAGGCTAATGTCAGTTTCTCCTTTTAAATTGTACCTCAAAATGTTAGAAAACCTTCACATCTCCAGAGTGCCGTATGCATCAAAGCCAGCAGTAATTATAGACCAGAGTACTCTCAAATGGAAGAAGAGTATTGGACGGGGCGAATCGGCACAACCCGGGTTTAATTTTTAATTGACTCTAACCATTAGGACTTAGTGAAACTTTTCTTTCTCAGCACCTTTCTGAATCGTTAAGCTGGACAGTGGTGTTAGAATTAGCTAATAGTAGGAATAAATAAATTAATGTTAAAGTTTGTTACTAAGTTACACAAAAACGGATGAACGGATTTTGATGTAAGGCAATTGGACTAACATTTATGATACTTTTATTCTGATTAAAAGTTTTCTAGGGATCTCCCTGATGCCCACGCGGAACAAATCGCGGACAGAAGCGAGCACATAATATTTAAACATACCTATCAATTTGTGAAGAATTTAAAATTCATTGTAAGATACCCTTTTCCAGTTAAATAACTCTCAAAAGTATACTCTCATACTCTCAAATATTTTTTGGATAGGTACATAACAAACTTATCAAACTTACAATACTAAATAATGTACTAAAAAAAATGACTCGCACCAGATCAATTCTCGGACGGAAATCGAACCCGCGACCTTTGGATGTCCGGTCCAATGCTCTGACCGCTGAGCTACCAAGTCACCAGTGGTATATGAGTCCAATTTCTTCTAGTAAATCCCACTTACGCTGCAAGCCAACGCTATTTCACTAATACAAAAAAATCCAAAAATGTTTATTTCCAACAAGTAAGGTTAGGTAACACTTATTATAGTTACACAGGTTAACAGTTGTGGATAGGTACAAGATATATCATACTGAAATACAATGTAACGTAGATAACATCCTACTTTGTTGAGAGGAATTATACATGTAAATTTTCCTGTAACACCAACACTAGAATTTATCTGTATAGCTGGCATCTATATAATGTGAGGAATTATCTCGACATTCAATTGAAATATTTAGTATATAATTTTAGTAGTTATTGTATAAAAATAGCATAGTGAATGCAAAAATCTCACTCACTTACACACTCAATTTTTACAGGAATTCTACGAATGATTTATTTGGTTTTCGTAGAATCATGACTTTGGATCAAATAATTCAAAGTTTATCTGAATAATCTACCACGCTGGTGCAGTGCGGTCTCGAAAATGTAAATACACCCCGACTTTCAATAGTTTGATGAAACAAAAGCATTGTTTTGTTGCCTTTCCAAGGAGAAGCTTGATATTAATTTCGGTCGATCATTTGGGGTTGATCAAACTTTCCAAAGTTAATTTTAGAGAATGGCCTTTCGAAATTTATAAAAAAATATTGGATATTTGTAGTCATATATTTATATTTAAAGTCAGTGTTCTTTGATTTGATTTGAGACTACCTATTAACGCAACGCCCTACATCCCTGCCTGGAGTATGATAAATTATAAAGTGTGTATATCATTAAAATCAAAGAAAGTTTTTTTTGGTTAGATAATAATAAAACCTTTAGTTTTTAAATTAATAACCACAATTTCAGAGAAAATCGTTACTTTTCAGGAGAGCGTTTTAAATGCAAGACTTTAATAACTTGTACAATAACAAAGCTACATATATTTCTCAAAGGAATATTTAATTAGGGCATCTAGGAAATGGCTAAGCCCAATTTACTGTGATAGTTTTGTCATAATATGGTAAGTATAGATATCTTTATCTTCTTCGCACAATAAAAAATGCTAAATAAACACGCTCAACTGCGAAACGGCTATCTGACTGATGTCTGCGTCTATAATATGCGACCACGCTGATTGTCCGACGCAAACACGGACAGATGGTATAATAATTCCGTGTGTACTTCATCACTTTGTAAAAAATATACGAATATGTCTTCATATTCGCGAGAAAAAAACAAAAATACATTAGATAATCAACTGTTTTTTTTATTTCCTATGATGGTTTGGAGAATACTGAGTCAAATTATTTATGTGAAAAATAAGTTTTCGTAAAAAATCTCGATGTCTCTTTGTTTTTTCCTGCCGTCTAAACGATAGTTTATGAAATTTCTACGTGGACGAAGTAGGGGACAAAACCTGATTTTGAACATTTACAAACGGTAGTTTATGATTAAAAATCATTGTTGCAGTTATTTAAACATAATTTTCAAAGGAGAGATAACTCGACAGGCTAAAAGCAACTTTCCACAAAGTTAAATTAACTTCCAGCATAGTAAAGACCATTTGCCCGGACAATGGCTAATTTGCAACAAGAAACTATAACACTTACCCTAATCTCGAGCTCTAAGCGACAGAAATTAGTAAAAGAAACGATGTACGCCATTACTGGGGTTCATAATGATGGTTCTTAGAAATAAGGAGATAGGATATTCTAGCTGTTTAGGCTCGATACTAGCCAATAAAAAAAATGTGCAGATGAGACTAAAAATGTAGAAGAATAGTGATTACAAAATCTATTTGCTTGCAACTTGTCTTTAGTAATCGATAAATTCCATTATTTAAAAAAAATTGTAAAATTAATGACAGTGAACAATGTCGGCTCTTGTTTGTTTCGATCAAAAACATAAAAAGGCTTTGTACATAATTTGTTTTGCATGAGATCCTACCAATATTGTAGATCTAAAGTGTGACTAAAAGCTTGTACGGGCCCTATTTTTTGATCGTCGGTGAAGTAGGTACAGTGCCACAAACTTATCTTACCAAAACTGGATCTGGCTCATTCTCATAAAGCCACGTTTTTTTTTTCAGAAACATGGTCTTGATGAATTTTGAAGAATAAACAACATGGTTTAATAAAATACTCAATTTGTAACGTAACGGTGCATGAGGCCCAGTTTTTGATCCTGTAATTTCGTATTTATTTGAATCCCACTATTGGCAGCCATGTTTCTGTGAGAACAAGTTTAAATAAAAATGGAACTTAATTTGTTAAAAAATATGTCTTTAATATTATTCATATGAAAAACTTTAACATACGCATATAGATATGAAAGTAACAATTAAAATACCAATGAAAATATTATTTATATTTGAAACTTTAATAAAAATACAAAGCCAACTCTTTTTTGCTACGTTTCTTCACATTTCTTCACGGGTGATGAAATGAGTGTATGTGCCGGACAGCCGGGCGCTGTAGGTAGTGTAGGCACGGTTAATTAAATGGGTCTCGTTTGCACTCTTTGAGTAATGGAACCATAAATTTAACTGAAATATGCATAACATGACAGTTTAAAAGTGTTTAATATAGATCCACAAAAGTATAATGCAATCGCACGGTTCATATATCCAAATACTTATTTTGCTATATAAAATATTTCAAATCCTAGCCCAACAGTGGGATCCCACGATTAACAATTCTCCAAGAAACGTGGATAACTTTATCAAAAACATGGATCGTGGAAGCCACGGCAACCATGTTTTTGAGGCCACGTTTTGGAGAACAAACACTTATTTTGCAGATAAAAACACCGTTATAAAACTCTTACTGATATGGCTTATTACTTTAAGGAAACTAAAGGCAATAACCAGTAAAATTTATAACTATATTCTATAATCGGGAACATAATAAACTACATCCATGTTTTTGAGAGTAGTACTGAACAAAAACGTGGTGACTATGGAACTCACCTTCGTGAGTCGACCCTGAACACTGAACAGCAGGTTCCTCCCTCTTAATGTATATGACTGTCCTGGCGCTACCGACTCCTGTGTGAGACAAACAGGTAGCATTCACCGTTCCCGATTTATGAGTGAATGAAAAAGCGCGGCGCGCTTTTTACCCGACTGCGGGTTATGTATTTCGCGCGTATCTTGTAAGTACCTATGTATGTTTGTATGTAATATTCTTTATTACCTAATATCTCTCAAACGGCTGAACGGATTTCTATGATTAAGATATCGTTAGATTGGTCTTTTCAACCCAAGTGTTCTTAAGAAGGTGGCGTTATAAAAAAACCAACATGGCGGCTGTACGGTGCTATTATACGTAGTGAAAAAAAAACATTTTTTTTTAGAATACTGCAATATGGGTGTCAAATTAAAGGGCTTATTATAAGGATTTCAAAAAGGTATATCATGACCGTAAAATATAATAACTAAAAAGAGATAAATAAAAAAATAAATTAAAAAAATTAAAAAACCCGGCTGCATAAAACTTATACATACATACTTAATTATATTTACTATCATTACCTATGATTTTTATAAGAAAAATAGTAAAATCTTATTTATAAATCAATTTTTTACTAACGTTCCGTGAGTGAACCTCAGATCTAAAAAATTAAAAAACCCGCCTGCATAAAAAGACAAGTCGACTGAAAAGATGGAAACAAGATTAAATAAATATTAAAGGCAACATGTCATAATAACATGCAGTCGGAGGCATATACTTCAATCATTCATAATGTCACTTTCTTTATGCATGCCTCCGACTGCATGTTATTATGACATGTTGCCTTTAATATTTATTTAATCTTGTTTCCATCTTTTCAGTCGACTTGTCTTTTTATGCAGGCGGGTTTTTAATTTTTTAGATCTGAGGTTCACTCACGGAACGTTAGTAAAAAATTGATTTATAAATAAGATTTTACTATTTTTCTTATAAAAATCATAGGTAATGATAGTAAATATAATTAAGTATGTAAACAATGGTTAGAAAACTTTATCACATTAAATATTTTGAAATTATCAGAGAAACTTACAGGCAAGGTAGTAAATTTCCCCCCCATGTTTTTTAGAGAATACATGTTTGACAGTAATTTGTCAGAAATCCATTAACATTTTTAACGTTTTTTATGTTTGACCATATGCGGAGAGTGTTCAGGAATTGTACTAGTAAGTTTCTGTATCCTACTCTTAGTAGAAGTATATTTTTTTTACTGGAATGTCCTAAAAACGTGGCAAATGAGAATGTCCCGTCTAATTGTTATTATAACATATTGTTATCTACGTTACGTCGTCGAATAGGTACAATTCATACACAACAGCGATGCCTTCACCGGGTCAGATAAGTTTGTATCACATATTATTTGAGTGCGTTTAGACTAGTTCGGATTCGGAATTACGAAAAGGAATATCGATAATGTATGAAAATTGCGAACTGAAAAATACCGCATGTGTGTGTTTGGTCCATAGATTTGTATGGATTAGCTTCATATGGAATGATTCCGTTTTGGTATGTGGCCAGACTTAGTCAAATAAACATTAAGTCGCATCTGTATCCGTCATACGAACGATTTCAAACGAATGATTCAAAAATAGGGCCCCAGATGAAGCGATTTCGCGCGAGTGGACTCGTACTTAACCGAGGTTTCATAAAAGGAAGAAACCGGTTTCGTACATAAACCTTTTTCTCCTCTTTGTCAACTGGTTACGAACCTACGGTTTCGTAGACGGCCGAAGGGGAACCCTCTTTTAATCTAGGTCATAATAACAAGTCGGATAAAATATAATAAAGAAAAAAAATGTTTTCCGTTATGAACACCTGTTTGCAGATTTTTTTTATAACACGGTAATATGGAAGTAAATAAATACCTATCTATTTCGGAAATTAGTTTGAAACTGATAAACATTAACAACATTGGAGTGGTAGTAAAATTTATCTTACAATTTTAGTGATATTGATTTTTTATGACCTGAGGCGTTAATTTTTATGGGGTCAGTAAAACGGGCAATATTGCCCGAGCTGCAATAGTCAGGAAGGTTAAAAATTCGATATTTTCGTATGAAGTTAAATTTATCGATTCTCCCGTTACATGAGAAGAATTACATTACTTATACCTATGCACAATTGCACATGATCATAATTAAATATGCTACAAAGCCTAGGTATACAGGGATTTAAGATTTGTATATTGAAATAAAGCTGATTTCACCTTGCTTCATAACTCTTAACCAATCAACGTGTTTGACATTAATAAAATACTCAAGCTTTGATCTAAATAATGTTACTATATATTTTGTTTTAGAAACAAACTCTTACAACTTACTACTTTTACGGAAAAGTTTTGACACAAAATCATAAAAAGTTTGTGTACTTACGAAATAACATTTCTGGAATATTTGAATAAGTATCAGAATAAACTTTTCCACCCCAGCAAATAATATTTTTTTAAACAAATCGAAATGAATCCTGGTTTTCTAAGAAGTGGAAGTCATATTGAAACTTAAAGAGATAAAGTAAATATATTTTTTCTCTCCAAACTTCGCAAGCAAAGCGACTGTCGCAAACATTCTTTCTTGACAATTAAATAAAGAAAGTATTTAAAAAGTTAATTAAGTATTTCATGGCATGACTTTATTAAAAAAATATTTATACTTAACTAGCGACCGCCCGCGACTTCGTCTGAGTTTAGGAAACGGTACTGTTTTTTTTGGATAAGGGTTACTCTATGTCCTATTCTGTACCCCTGCCCAGGGGCTCTATTTTTGAATCTCTCGCATTACATAGTTTTGTCGCATGCGACTTAAGTCACGCTCGTCTTCCAAGTCGCATGACGCCGATTTTCCGTATTTTTGAATCGTTCGTTTCCGGTGCTGCCAATATAAACGAAATGTTGGATTTTATCCGTTCCACGCAGAATCTAGAGAAAACTGGTAATTACCGCAACGAAAACAAAAAGTAATATCCATGTTTTTATTGGCTGTTACATAAAAATCTTTGTTTTTAGTAGAAAAGAATATCGCTCGCCTTACCGTATCGCTCAACTGTTCACGAGTGGGTAGGGACACTCGTTGCGGTCGAGCGATTCAAAAATATGGAAAGTCAAATGTCGAACGAAAATCAGTAGAAACCAAGCGCTCGACGCCAGTCGAAAGATTCAAAAATAGGGCCCCAGGCCTCCTTCACTCGCTCAAGGTCGCGCGATAAGCACCTAACGCTAACCGTTCCGCCGGCGGGACTAGTGAGCAGAGGGCCACCAGCCGCCACACGCCCGCTAGTGCGAGAGGTTAGAGGGGACAAACGGCACTTCATATTAGAATTGTGCCACTTGTCGTCTGAGTCGCAGAGCCGTAAGTTCCGTCCCTTAGGATTCGAAATGGCGCCAATTTACAAAATTGCGTCCAATTTAGGGATTATTTTTTCCGAAATCAATTATGAGAATTGTGCCACTTCGTACACTTGTTCCCTAGACCTATTAGAGCGATTTGAGTCGCAGAGCCGGGAGTTCCGTCCCTTAGGCACAGAATATATAATAGTACTAACGTCTTAGGATTCGAAATGGCGCCAATTTTCAATATTGCGTCCAATTTAGGATTTCGGAAAAATAATTCCTATCTATATTTTAACTAAACGTAAACAAAATTGCAAAATTATGCCATCTTTGCAATATAAACTTATTCATCAGCGCAACAGTATATTTTTACCATTCTCACAATTTTAGTGTCACGTGACACGTCACAGAATAGATATAAGTACTAGTTACATTGCATCATCACTATACTCGTAGATAGCATCGAAATCAAATTATTCAATTCGATTCGATTATGAATTAGTCGAACTGAGCAAGCTGGCACCGAAAAAAATACTCTCACCTGAATACGGAAAGGTCTACTTTATTGAGCAGATTAAGCAGTGATTTACTCTTATAGAAGCCACATAGTGTGGTTATTGTTATCGGTTTAGGAGTTACGTTTTCGTTATTTAACAAATTATTTGTCTTATGAGAACTAATACAAGCCATGCGTGGCGCAACGAAATATACGGGTTTCATTAAGGTGATCGATTTATTGTAATAAGTCGAAGTGTTTAGTAATAAGAATTTGGTAGCTGTTGTTTTTATTAAAAGGCGGGTTTTTATTACCTGCGTTGTTTTATGTTGTTTATATAACTACTGTCTCAAACCAATAAGGACATAAAAAATATAAATCACAGTAAACTTATTAGCATTTTGAAAAAATAAATATAATATATTATGTAGCTGAAGTGACGCCTGACTCAATCAAAAACTTATTAGCTTTACGAATATTATGATTGTCATTTTCCTTCCAATCTTGTATAAAAAATCGATAAACGTTAAAAAACAATTACTGAAAAATAACACTTTTTACTGTTTTGTCTACTACTACTACTACAACGAACTAATATTTTACAAAGGTTATTGATTGTAAATAAACTATAGAACCTTAGCTTCAATTGGTAAGTGCGAATTTTCAATTCATTATTGTACTTAGCGAGCAATAAATCCTACTAATATTATAAATGTGAAAGTTTGTTGGTTTGGATGTTTGTTCCTCAATCACGCAAAAACTACTGAACGGATTCGGCTGAAATTTGGCACACAGATAGTAGATAGCCTAGATTAAAACATAGGATACTTTTTATCCCGATATTCCCACGGGAACGGGAACCACGCGGGTGAAACCGAGGGCGGCCGCTAGTTTAGTTAATAAACGAAGGCGCAATTGTTCGGCTAAGTCACTAAAAAAACAAAACAAAATCGATGAATGTTATTAAACAAATAAACAGTAGTTGTCTAGACACTCATAAATTTAATTTCAATTCCAAGTTAGATATTGAAGTTGTGAACAGCTCACCTGGGCTATTAAGATCTAAGATCCTAGTGAATGGTACCCATTGTAAACTCCACTTCTTCTACCATCGTTTAATATCTATGGTAATATAATCCTCAATTGATTACAGCTATAGGTAACTGAAACCTCATGAAGACTTAGTATTGGCCAAATTTGATCGTCTAATTATAAAAGGACCTACGTTGTGATTTTAAGTAGTAGTAACCCGGACTCTTTTGGTATGTCTGGCTCGAGTCTAGATGTTTCATTATCAAGTGCACATGTACTAATTCTATCCTATAACTAAAAAGCCTTATTCTGATCTTAAAATTAATAAGCATTATAATATATTAATATTTAACATAGCATAAATTATATTGATGATTTGGATAAATTAAAGATAAATAAATAAGGATGAAGATAATGGAGCCAAGGCTATAAGCCTTGGAAGGTCTCTACCACCAGCCCCCGACCTTAATTCCAAACGCACACCAGCATAACTAGATGCTTTCCCGGTAACTATGTACTGCGCAACTGTGGCGCTATTCAAAATCGACATGAAAGAGGAAGGTACACCGATTTAACCATACTGGAATAGATGTAAATGTTCCTAGTAGTATTCCATGTCATTGCGTCACCATGCAACATACACAGCCAGGAGTTGGGTAAGCATTGGGATAGTTCCGTAGAATCTATACCAAGTGATTACATAAGTTGGTGATGGTACCGACCACTAGGGAGGCACAATGTGGTGTTCCCAGGTACAATTAGGTGAACAATTCAGCCTGCATGTCCATAGGTTTGTGTAGTATAAGTTCCCATAGAGGTCAGCTGGTACGGAAACCTACCGTCAACGCTTTCGGTGGATGGCACTGAGCAAATCCAGTTACTGGCGTATATTCGCGGCTCCGCATATTTCCAGACTAAGCTCTATCAGGGGATTAAAATTTGTGATTATAGTAACAGCCAACGGCTGCCATTGTATAGTTGTGTTCTGTATAAAATCCATGTATGTTACAAGACTATTGCATTGACATGGAAAAAACAGCATATCGCTGAACCAATTGGAACAGTTCAAATGACATTGAACGCATTGTTAAATCATAGTATGATTAAATCAGGTACTGATGTGGGTCAGTAGGATTATAAAATAGACAAATAATTCTGTCTTGTAATGTATAATATAAGTCTGTATAGAGTATACCAAACCAGCAACCTTTACCGGCTAAGCTCCCAACTTTAAGTTATTTCTAAAGTCTATCAAGTTTTGGTTTTAGTTCACCAGACGGTCATAAAAATAGGAACACAGGGAGGTGGATGTACTCTGCCTTGTATATCAATAGCCGAATGGAGATTTGTCCACAACCACTGATATCACAAGGACAAAGTTTTAGTTTTGAAGTAATTGCATCAGGAAACCAATGGACATCTGATCAAGCCTCATAATTAACAGTAATCTCATCAGAATATGATATGACTGCACACACAGATTCTCCACTGGCAGGTCCGCCTAACATGGCTTAAGGTGTTCAGTCATAACATCACATTCCAACAAATCACTATTAACTATGGTGTTAGAGTTTCAAGGCACGAGGCCAAGAACTGCCCAAGCCCTCAACATTTTTCAAACAAGCCTATTTTAGCCGCTTGATAAATGAGATTGAATGTCGTAACTAGACTTGTAATTACCTCGGGGAAAGCCCTAAAATAAAACTCTAAGGGTTTATGATCGTCTGCTGAAAACTACCAATAGACTCAACAATTATTGTTAAAATCCAGGGTCGCTCAACTTTACCTTTATACCTCATTTAAAATATCTGGAGATTAAATCCACAGACATTTCAAACTACAATTTGATTGTTTGTGTATAGGTGTATGCATATATAAGTACATACAAGCAGCTTTTATCATATAGATAATAACTATTGTTTGGATGAAGTAGTTTATATGAAGTACTTATTTCAGCTCTCATTATTCTCTGAGCTCAATTAGTAGGTATTTGACTTATTTCATCCAAGCAGTAGAAAAACACATGTAAATATTGGATTTTGTCATTTTCAATAAGGGTCCTTTTGCTCACTACTATTGCTTATTGAGGCAATTAAATAAGTGTTTAAGTGCAAGGAACACCTTCTGAAAATACACCATCCAAATCACACATAACAAATGTATGGTTCACGCAGGTATTCATTATATAATATTATGGTCTCAATTGACCAGCGTTGTCAATTTTAATATTGTTCTGAAACCTGCATGAGTCATAAGGATTATAACTGTGAAAACAATGATATTTTGTTCGCATATTAATTAATAAACTTTATTATTAAGTTTATTAATTTTGAGCTAGATTTATTTTGGTAAAACCTTAAATCATGAAATAAATGATTGGATTAGTATAGTATTACTGATATTAGAAGTTAAAGTATGTAGGTATTTTTAGTCCTACAAATAAAGCCAGAAGTATTAGATGTGAACAAAATACCTAATTAAACGCAAAGCACATGACATCCTAACCCTAGATCTGCCAGATTCCTAAAAACAGTACAGGCAATAAATTAATAAACTTTAGGTTCAATTTAAAGCCTAGATTTGTTAAGAAATTATGTTGTATGAGTGATAGCTGGGTCAACACAGAATACTTTTGATCCTAAATGTACCTAGGTCGTCTAATAACACTAAAACACACAAAACCATAGTATTCCTGAAAAAACACTGATTAATTACCCTAACATGAACTGAAGGAGATTTTAGAAAACATGCTTACTTACCTGAAATCTATTTGTTTATTCCTCGTAAATAGATCCTCCTCACCTTAGTTTACCACAAATCACTTCACACACAACACTTAAGCACATTTCACTAAAACACAAAGACACTGATTACTAGATACACTGACCACTAAACACTCCCGTCGCGATTTCTTTGCTAGCTCAAGAGGCGACGACCTAGAGCTTTACGCGAGCAAAGATAACCCTAAGTCCTAACTGTGACCTACCTGTTGGAACAGTAAGCAAGTCTCCCTTCCCCTATCTTAGACACGGCCACGCACAACAACACGATTTCATACAAAAAGAATCGCATCTGGACGCGCTTACGATGTCAAAAGTTCCATGAATTCAGAAGTTCTTCAGACTTCTTGGAAAATAAACAATGAAACTCTACCTTAATCCTTGCAACAATTAGCACAAGCAGGGCCCTGTACCTGTACCAACCGTAGCAAGAACTGTCCCGAACGAGGGTTTATAAAATACAGTATTCTAGAAGACCAGATGAGACCTGCTTACCAGTTACGAACCAACATGCCTAGCTATTTATGCAAAATCTACGATGTATTCTTCACAGAAAACTAACACTATTTAACTTTTAATTAAAACAAAAGACAATAAATTTACACTTAAAACTTTGACTGGCTTCTTGGACTTTTTCGGCAGAGTTCCGACTCCTGCTAGATATACGCAAAAACTATCCCCGAAGGTCTCAATCTTCGTCTTTTAAAGTCTCTCAAACCCCCACTTAATTCTCGAAAAACCGTTGAATCCTTATGTAAAATGCCATATATGGCCTGATACATAAGAAAATATGTCCGACTGTAACGATTCCACAGCCAAGTGTCAAGTGGTTTTTAAAAGGTCAATAAATCATTATATGAACATAAAAACAAGAAAAGAAATGTGAATTCCTCAAGCATTTAAGTTTCAACATCGGTTAGATGACTTATTTGTAAGCTTTTCAGCTGTTTTCTATAATTAATAAATAATTAATAAATACTAAAAATTGCCAGCTTTTTCTCAATTCTCCCATTATAAATATTCAAGTTTTTTATTCGATAATAACTTTATTTGTAGATTTCTTATATTAATCACCAACCAAAGTAATTTAATTTATACTTCTTTCAATCTTAACAATAATTTGCTAATTTTTTTAGCCTTTCAAACTCCTGGTGACATAGTAATATCCATTTATAACACTTGGAAAACCTTATTAATTAATTAAACAACATACATAATTAACTACATAACACATTTAATAGGTAAAACCTACTAATAAGATAGTAGCTTATTAATTTCAAATATTCTATAAAATTTTCAAAGTATTTTATCTCCAGACAATTTATACATTTGCATGAATTTACTTTATTTCCACGCATTATTAGCCCTTCATTACTTGTTTTGCATGTAAACAACCTATATTTTAGTTAGATTATTTAGGTTTTGTAATTTCGAACAACTTAAGTTAAAACACCGTAGTCGAAAAATCTCCCGATGATCGGGGAAAATGTGACTTGCCACACTAATTTTCCCCTAGACCTCAGACTAGCTATCAGCTTATGTACTGTGTTAAAAACAACGACAACTTCATTTTAGGACCCGATTACATTATACAAGCAACCAAGCGGCCTGTATAAATGTCAGCGTTTTTAAAACCGCCAAAGTGAATATGTTTCCATACAGTTTATAATTTGTTGCGCTGTGTTCATAATGACGATTTTGATGTAAAGCCGGCCACAGACGTACACTTATAGTGTAGCTGTTACAAAACTGTCCCTGTCTTAATGACAACGTAGTGAAAACATAATAGTTAAGAAAATCAGACGCGGATTAAATCGATAACTGTAGCAAGATTTTCTATTCCGTACATCAATAGACAGCCAAACCATGGTCGAAATACACACCCCTTGTTTACCCGGTAGGCAATCCTATTCTTATCTTATATAACTAGATAATTTCACCATATATTCGGCCTAACAAATGTTCCCCTTAACATTTGCAAATAACGAGTAGTAATATTAATCTTTGAAATGCATAAAACACGTGCATGACGTACATCAATTGGTTTGCGCACACCAATCTCACATTTGGAAGATGTTTGTGACGTGTTTGTAGCATAGTCGTGAGTTTAAATGCCGCTTAACAGTTCATACTAATATTTGAACGCATCCGTTGAGTGTTCTCTTGAACGCACCTCATAAAACGTAATCACTGAGAAAAAAAATAACTTGAAGGTAGATAATATAATGTAATAATGTTTTTAAATGTGGTCTTTTGTTAGCTTACAGCTTTCAGCTGTAGAGGGGTTTCATTTTCAGGAGTTCTAACCATCAGCCAAAGTTAAAAGGTATTTATAATAGCGCAATTTGTCATATTTTGGTATTTTTCACACATCCAAAAAGTAATGTTTTCCTAAATTTCTTGACATTATTTATATTAAATTATAATAAGAACAATCTGAATTTATCAATTTTACTTCAACCTTGTGAATCTATTATCAAACACAAAAGTTATTAGCATTTTTAAATTAGCTTAATTTTGGAATTCTATTACATCAAAGAATCTGCTTTTTTACTCCTATTTAAAATCTATATGACTTAAGAAGGTAGTTTTTATTTTAAAATGTTAGACTAATTTAGTAGCAATAATAAATGATAAATTTCCCATAAAGAACATAACAATATTGATTTTCTGATGAAAATCCAAATTTTGTCTACGACAAAATTTTATCCACTTTAGTTTTCATTACTGTTAGTTAGTTATACTATAAGTACTGGTTAAGTTTATTAATTCCTTATCAACACTGGTTCTATTTAGCAGTAATATCAGAAAATACCTAGATTTATGTATATTTCTATATCTTAATGAAATATTAAGAAGATGCAAATTTCTATATTTTGACATTTGGTACTTTTCAGGTTTACCAATGTTTCATGTCTCATGATGATAATTTAACTCACTGGAAACATGATAGCACCTCCACCCGTTTGCTAACAATAAACAGAATGAAACAGGACATAGAAGACAAGTTTTTCAGAAGAAAACACATTATTAATTTGACCAGTCTGAAAACTAATGCTTCCTTTTGATTCTACCAGACAAGCTTTTATAATTTATTGTAGTAATAATAATGTATGTTTCTTTTTGTCCCTGCAGCTTGTAATGTACGAGTAAATAAACTATTTCGACTTTATTGATTCAGATAGTTTTTTTTTAATTATCTTATTTTAACAGCGCCATCTAACGAATGTTGGCCGTACTTCTTATCATATATTCTTTAAAGCAACAGACAAGCACGACTTAGCTCCTCTTTTGTCAATCGCATTAATAGTTTTTAGGTCTCACCGTAAGATGGCGTTGACTTGTTATTTGTAATATCTTCACAAAACTAACATCCTCATTTATTCATCTCCAAAGAATAAATATCCATAAAAGATTAGAATAATAAATTGCTTCAGTGAAAAAGAATTGTTAATTCTCCTTAAAAACAATTCTTAACAGCTGAAACAATTTATATGAAATCTTTACTCATTCTGTAAGACTCATAACAAGAAAAATAATAATAATAAAGATTTAAGTTAGTAAATGTTAGTAATAATGTATAAAAATACTAAAAAGTAAGAAAGAAAGAAAAAGAAAAGAGAAAAAAATACCAAGTCGTCTGAATAATAATAGGCAATTAGGTTGGTTTGGCACATCCGGCCCCTGATTAATAATGAAAAATAATTTGAGTTATAAATCATCTAAACAATACAAAACATAATAATTGCCGCAATAATAATATATAAAAAAATTTTGGAGGAAGATTGAAAAATAAAAAACTTTTTTTTTTTTTTTTTTTTTTTTTTTTTTTTTTTTTTCGCAAGGTGTGAGTAGCCCCCTACCCCCTGAAATGACCTCCCTACACCCCACCGAGTATGATTGTTATTATAACGCTTGATAGTTTACCTTTTAACCAATTTAAAATGATATTAAGACAGTAGACCGATTGAGGTCGTCGATTTGAATGTAAAACGCATAATTAAGGTTATTCATCCTTTCAAGCGTTCTGACAGTCGTACTCGAGTCATTTCCCTGACCCAGCGATTCCCCAAAATCTATTATTAAATACAAATTAGTATATAGATTTGTTGAATCAACACTGTTCAAATAACAATAATTGCAGCTTTCCAAAAGCGATTCATTATAATCGTGTAGTTATGAAATAATTTACATGATAATATTTGCACTCTATTTTTAGTATAACATCAATTTACAAATGATATCGTTAAATATTCATAGGATCATAATCGGAATAAAATCAGTCCCCCCCTTTTTTTTTATAGTAAGAATTATTCAATAGCTAGCCATTAATCTTAAGATTAATATGTTTAACTTGCTCTTACCACAAAATCAAAGATAAATTCTATCAAAAACTTCGCAAGTCAAATTATGACATAGTAAAAGAATGATATTATTCACAATATTAGCTATGGTAATATCCTAGTACACAAGTAACTTAAATAACGTAAAAAACCCTAAAATAATTGAACTCCAACATATTTGCAACATTAAAACACACAAATAAAATGATTAAACTTAACTAAAATATTTACAACACTAAAACCCACAAATAAAATGAATGAACTTAACTAACATAATAATATTTACAACATTAAATCCCACAAATAAAATGAATGAATTTAACTAACATAATAATATTTACAAACCACAAACAAATTTAACAAACCTAATTGGCTCGATTACACGGTATGTCATTATAAAACCAGGATTCTTAGTCAAAAATGAAAATAAATGAAAATAATAAAATAAAAAGAAAAAAAAACAAAACAAAACTAACTCTAAAATGTATGGTTATACCAAGTGAAACCTAACTTAACTGTACATAATATTTTAATGATTTGTTCATCATAATCAATTTTCCTTAACCTATTATAAGCAACTTGTGATTGAATGTTTACACATAATATCTATTTAAATGAATGGCATTAAAGTTGCCCCTAATCTGCTTGGTCTTAGGGTTCATTAACGTGTAAACATTTGCAAAAGGCACGGCGCTAACTACATAAGGACCTTCGTAAAGTAATTGAAATTTCTTTGTAAGTTTTTTCTGAGCCTCTGACTTGTTAACCTTACGGATCTTTACATAATCACCAATATGAAATTCGATCAACCGATGAGATCTATTGAACCTAGTTTGTCGTTTTACACTGTTATCTTTTAGATTTTGCCTAGCCTTTGCCCTGACATCATTAATGTCTTTAATTTTGTTTAGTTGTGGCAGACAATTGTCAAATGACATGCTGTTACACGAGCCATATAATATTTCGTTAGGAGTAAAACCGGTACTTTCATGGAAGGTGTTATTGTACAACTGCTCTATATTGTTTAATATCGTTGCCCACCCCTTATGATTTTTATGACAATATGTTCTAAATAGTCGTCCTAACTCTTTATTTACCCTTTCCGTGGTGTTAGGTCTAGGGTTTCTAACAGTTGTGTATATTGGTTTAATTTCGATGTCTTTTAAAGCTTGTTTCCAGCTATCAGATGAGAATTGACTGCCATTATCTGTCATGACTACCTTAGGCTTGATTATTTTAGCGAATTGTTTTAATTTAGAAATTACTGATCGTGAAGTAGCCTTTGCTAAATCATATAACTTAACAAATTTGCTAAATGAATCCTGGATTACAAGTATATAAGCAACTCCAAATCTACCTTTAGGTAAAGGCCCATACAAATCTGCCATTACCATGTCTCCTACTTGTTCTGTTACAATAGACTTACATTCGCCTACATACTTTATATTATCACTTTTAGAGACCTGGCAAATATGACAAGTTCGTAATAAGGCTTTTACTGTTTTGTTCATCCCAAGCCAATAAAATCTATCTTTGAGATATTTAAGTACTTTATACGCCCCTTGGTGACCCATTTCTTTATGGACTTGAAGTATTATTTCCTCTCTCAAGCTAGTAGGCAAATAGATTACATGTTTATCCGAATCAATCTTGAAATACACTACTCTATCCTTAATATAACATCGTTGAGCTATTTTACCTAATTTACCAACTAGATTATTATTAGTTTTATTTACAACACTCATAATTAACTGAACCTCGTTATCGTTAGCTTGAAAATTAGCTATGTTTTTCAAATCAGCTATTAGAGTTTTGTTTTTAGTGGCCTCCATATAATGAATCTCAGGACAATACACCTTATCATCCTGTATTAATGCTGAATCAGGTGGAAACCTAGACAGCACATCAACAGCGACATTGTCTTTACCCTTTATGTGTTCAATGGTATAATCAAACTGTTCAAGGAAAAGGATCCATCTTATTATTCGGCTATTGTATAATTTCCAAGTTCTAACAAACGTCAATGCTTTATGGTCAGTCCTAATTATTAATTTCGCGCCTCTCAAATACGTCTCGAACTTTCGCAAACAATAAATTATTGCCCAAAATTCTTGTTCTGTGACTGTCCATCTTAGTTCAGCGCCTCTCAAAGCTCTACTACAGTATCCTAATATTTTCATTTCACCCTTATCATCGTACTGAAATAGAACTCCAGCTAAACCTACTCCAGAACTATCAGTCTGCAGATAATAAGGCCTAGACATATCCGGATGATGCAACATTATTGAATTCAAAAACTTGCCTTTTAGTTCCTCAAAGGCTACCTGAGCTTCCGAAGTCCAGGTCCAACCTTTACTTTTCTTTAATAATTGACATAAGGGTTGAATAGTACTATTGTAGTCAGGAATGAAACGCCTATAGTAATTACATAGTCCTAAAAATGCCCTTAAATGTTTTATCTTTTTAGGAATCGGAAAATTCTTTATGGATTCTATTTTCTCTGGATCTGTTCTAATTCCTTCCGTAGAAATAATATGACCTAGCATTTTTACCTCCTTACAAATGAATTTACATTTTTCAAGATTACAGGTAAGTCCTGCTGACTTTAATTTGTTTAATATAATGTCGATATGTTCTAGATGTTCTTCTAAACTACCTTGCGTTAGAATCGCGATATCATCCAAGTACTTGACACAAAAATGACTAACTTCAGGCCCTAATATCTGATCTATTGCCCGGCTGAAGCTTCCAACAGATGTCTTAAGTCCTTGTGGTAAAACATTGTACATGTAAGATTTTCCATTAAATGTGAACCCCGTATACTTTCTACTATCCTCTGAGATGGCAACCTGGAAGTACGCATTATTAAGGTCTATAATGCTGATGTAATTAACCCCATGAAACGAATTCAAAACGTCTATTTGCATAGGTGGAGCTTCAGCTTCAGCTACCATATATTTGTTAATTTCCCGTGCATCTAACAGAACCCTAATTGAACCGTCGGGCTTTAATGTGAATGTTAACGGACTACAATATGGAGTAGAACCTCTAGATATTATACCCATTTCTACCATTTCAGCTAGTTTTTCCTCCATTCGTTGTCTATACGCATATGGAACGGGATAAGAGCGTCTTATAACTGGACTATGATCAGTCATTTTTATTACGTGCTCATAGCTATTTGCACGTCCTAATCTCTTAGTAAAAACATCACTGTGTTTTCTTAACACTTGTCTCAATTTATTAGTCTGTGTCCCTTTAAGAGGTATCCCTGTTTTGATTTCCTGTAAATACTTTTCAAAGTCAAAATTACTATCTACCTTCGCAATTTCTGAAACTTGACCCTCAAATACATACTCGATGAAAGGAATTAACACTCTTTGGCTATTGTGACTAATTATTAACCCTACTGGAGGAGTTTGTAACCTGATATTAGTTTTATTTGCAACAAGCCAATCAAACCCTAATATCGCGGAGTGAACTAATTTTGGTACTATTAGAAATCGGATTTCTAGATCAATATTCCCTAACCTTACAGGCAATAAGACCATTTGTTGTATTTTAGCGCTCTTTTGTCCTACGGCCCCACGAATCTGAATCGGCTTAACGGGTAGCATATTTAATTTATTTCCACCCTGTGACTTGAGAGTTTCCCAAAATGACTCGGAAATACACGTGATGTCACTACCAGTATCAACAAGACATATAACACGATGATTAAATATTTCTACCTCAACTTCAGACTTGACCATTTCGAGTTTATCAACAGAAATGTTATCTTCTTCCTCAAATAGTGACGAAACTACCTCAGTTTGAACTGATGAACTATTTCCTAACTCTGATTGTGCTTTAAGAGTATCCACCACTTGCAACTCAAAGTTACTTAAGTTAGTTTCTTTTATATCTGACCCTAAACCTGCCTTATTGCATTGACCTTTGATGACTATGGGTTTAAGAATCCCTTCATCGCGCGTTCCTAATGTCTGTCCAGGCTTCCACCCGAGATCTAGCATAATTTTTAAAGCTACTGGAGTTAAATCGGCCCCTCCTAATGTCGATGTAACGGAGCGACTTACATCAACACCTACTCGTTTAAATTATTTGTGGGTTCATTAGAAGAATTGTTAGAATCATTTACAATATTTACAACATTGGTTTTTGCTATTCTATTCGATGTGGCTTGACGTGCCGGTCGGTCATTGAACTGCCTCTTCCGGTTGAAATTGTTTCTGTTTTCTGGTTGATGTTGTTCGGCTGCCGCAGGCTTTTGTACAACGTTCGTTCGGGTATTCTTCTGTTTGAGGTCTGTTCGCTTGTTCACATTGTCTAATTTGCGTAAAAATTCTGTAGCTTGTAGTATGGTGGTGTAATTAGACGCATTCCATGCGTATTGGATATTTCTGGGGAAATGTCCGATGATGTCGCTTACTAACTGTTGTTCTTGTATAGGGTATGTCAACATCTTTGCTTGACCACATAGCGATATGAAATGGCTTAACATTGATTGTGTCCCATCCCATGTGTTTTGTACAATTTTCCTCCTCAATTCTCCTTGTTCTGCTTCTCCCCAAAAATTTTCCAAGAAGTCCCTTTTGAAGTCCTCAAACTGTGTCCATCTACTCCTATATAACCTTCCCCATTCTCGTACTTCACCGTCAAGGGATTCCAGGACCATATCAACAATATCAGTAGTTCCAGGATACTTCTTCAGATATGCTGTCAAATCTTCAATGAAGGTCACAGGGTGTTTGTATTTTGACGGATACTTGGGCCTCTCAGCAGACATTTGGACTGGATAATACACCGTAGAAGGCCCAGGCTGTACTAAAGCTTGAATATTAGTGTCGCTTCCTTGTATAGATGTATCTGATGCTTCGACAGGTGTTGAGGGGGTTGAAATCTTGTTTTCTAATTCAGCTATTTTATTATTGATGGTATTTACAGCTCGCTGTACCATACGTGACATATACTGCACTGAAGTGACCCTTCTCGGCTCTGGAGGGGGGTCTGCTATGGCGGCCCCTCGAGTCACAATATTGGACCTTCTTGTAGCAGCGGCTTTAGGTTGTGCTCTTTGTTTCGGCATCTTGAAGGTTTTATTGGATCACGTTCACCTTTAGACTCACTTTTAAGTTCACTTATACACTCAAGGTTCACTTACTATTTAACCACCATAAATTAAAGTCAAAAAATTTAAGTTCACATTAACATAAAAATCCACTCATTAATAAAATTAAAAGAAAAGAAAAAATATAAAACACAAAAAAAAACACTCAATAATAAAGTTAGAAGAATAATAAAAAAATAGTAGTTCACCTTAACACTAAAAATCACTCAATAATAAGTCAAAAGAATAAAAAAATAGTAGTTCACTTTAACACTAAAAAAAAAACACTCGCTAATAAAGTCAAAGAATAAAAAAATAGTAGGTAGTTCACTTTAACACTAGAGATTGTTCGCTCGTAATTAATTATAATGCACTCTGGATAAGTTCACTTTCACTTTTCACTTTCTAAAGCACCCCGAAAATGCACTCTGGAACAAACGTGTCTACGTTAAACTGGTAATATCGCACTTATGTCCAAGATTGAAAAAAAATTTTTTCTAATTTATATTCTATTAATAATTAATGAAAAGTTAAAAGCCTAAATGAACAATGTCATATTCGAATAAGAATGTAGTTCGTTGTATTTGTCATCTTAAAGTTATTAAAACCTAATAATAATAGCAGAAACGTTTAACTAAACGCAAGCAGGAACGCTATTGAATCGAAATTGTAACCCGAAACGCAAAAGAAATAATAATAAACGCGAAAAAAAAATGCCGAGCAATACCGCGAAATCATAATCAAAATAAATCAAAACCAGAAAAAAAATATTCGTACTTATACAAATAAAATTAGTGTTACTACTGTGAATCCAAAACATACAGCATCACGTACTGGGTGGCGCTGTAACTAAACGTAGGTATTGTTTAAATATTTTATTATTATTATTATTCAAAGAGTAAAAAAAATATTTATAATATTTTAATAAGTAGGTAACTGTATTTTTTTCAAAAGGAAAAAAAGAATACAAAAGAAATTTAATGAAAGCCGAAAATGAAAATTTATCAAAGTGGTAAACATCCTACTAGCGCCATCTCTTTAACTCTCAGTGAACTATACATCTAAATTAATTTAATCACGTTTCATCTAAATACACCACGTATTTGGTTTTAATAAAATCCACTAGACTGTGTTTGTAACACTAAACTATACCGAATAGTTTTAGAATAACAGATGGTCTATAAACAACTAACGCCATCTATGTAAATTGGCGCGAACTAATTGTCTAGACTAGACTATTTAAATAGACAATACCATAAATAGTTTACCGAAATTAGTGTTAGTTTTATTCTATGTGTGTGCTAAATTGATAAAGAAGTCAAGAAAAATTTAGAGTTATTGGTCTAAAATAGTTACGTAAGTATCAAAACATTTTATCTCCTGTCTTTCATACGAGACTTACTTATTTAAACCCTTAAAAAGGAACCTCCTAGTAATTTATTCTAAAACCGCATCAACATCATTGGTTAAGCTACTCTTGACAAATCTAATAGTAATATTTCTACTACAGCGCCCCCCAGCGATCAAACATTGTAACACCCACTTACAACCCATTGCCGTCAAACCGCAATCACATAAATAAAAACGTACATAGAATAGTTAACAACGCGCGTTTATATGTACTCGAATAATTAATCAAACAACTCACACATAAAAAAAAACCGCCAACTACCCGTAACATCCATTATTCCATTGTTGTTAAAATAAAAAGCTTTACCTAAGTCCTAAGTAATAACAACTAACCCAAAATTATTTACTTAACAAATGGCGCGGCCCCACTTAAACATAACAAGAGATAATTTATCATTCCCATGGTAGGTATAAACTAGTAAGGTATACTCGTTAAATCTATTTATAATAGTAGATTTCTATCATGAGCCTTAACTGCCCTTTAGTAAAAGAAATCATTAACCCTCAAGTGAAAATTACGCACTAGGGAATCAGCAAGTCGTCAGTTACCTAAGGCATCCGTATACCTACACAATTTTTTTTTTTATAAATAAATAAACCAAACCGCATTTTGTACTAAGTAAAAGAAGATGATTAGAAAGGGAAAAAAATAAAATCCATTGGTGTTAGGTAGGTATACATAAACCATTTATTATTTTAACAACTCACAATATGTTAACAATACATCAATTATAAACTCCTGGACATAGCATGCAACTTGTTGTATGGGCGGTGAACACGCAGGTACTTATGCAGGTGATTACTGATGATGACGTTTCACTACGTAGCCGTTAAAATGTTTCCACGTCACTAATGGTTACCATTCATTTCTTCCATAAGAGGTAATAGCTAGTACTCTTCCCCGGACTTCTTGTTGATAAGATGAAGAAAAATAATATTTTATTGTAAACATTTTTCACTTGTTTCACTTCACAATATTCTTCAAACACCAATACTGACACTTTAAATCACTGCACTATCACTTGATAACACTTAAAACACTGTACACTTAATATCTTAATAACACTTCTAACACAAATAAGTATTTCACACAGCACTCACTTAGTGAACTTAGTTTTCACTATTAATTAAATCACAAGTCCGTCCGTAGGGCAATACAACCAATTTACACTAACACAAAAGATATTCACGTAACCATAAACTTTAGTGCAGATACCCTGGTGGTACACGAGGTGTACACAGTAGTACGTTTGTGTCACACGTATTTATGCACTAAAATCAGTACATAAGTTTGTTTGTTTGTCACTCCTTCGTAATATTCGTAACTAAATAGCGCAATTGATTCCTGTAGTGACCTACTGTATTTAGTGATTTTTATTATCATGTAAACATTTCCAAAATTTAATTATTTAATTTATTTTATATTAAAAGTTAACTTTATAGCACGAGCGAGAACGGGGCGCACGCTTGTATAGCAAAGCAACTCGCTCTTGACCGCTGTGACGGAGTGCGCCAGTCTGAGCTCGAGCGATGCACCGAAGTGCGCTTCAGTGCTATTCTGTTCCCAAGGCGAGTGCACGCACTTTTTCGCTCCCGCACCTACCTAAATCTTTTACGTAAACTGATTTCTGCTAGCGACAATAATTCGTTTAAAAATTAAAATTAATTATGTTCAAGAACTAAAATAGCTAAGTTACTTTTTTATAGATTTTAGTTCGCTTTACGCAAAACAACCAGTACAGATGATAAAAATATATTTACATGTACACACAACAGCGCATCGGTTTCGTCAGCCGAATTATCGTAAATTCTTATCACCACGTCCATTAGTTAACAAGTACAGTTCGACGCACCGCTGAATGTACAACGTAAATAAAAGTAAATAGATACTAACCCCGTACTTTTTCGTATAAAATCCTTAGCTACATGTAGTTTAAAGTGATAACTATACTCGAAAAGTTGCTAAGTTAAGTTTTTATTAAATTACTCGAAAACCAAATAAACTAATCAGTTGAACTATGAAAACAGTCCGACGCGACGTGACGCGAACTGTACCTTTGCTAAGTTAAGTTTTTATTAAATTACTCGAAAACCAAATAAACTAATCAGTTGAACTATGAAAACAGTCCGACGCGACGTGACGCGAACTGTACCTATCGCGTAATGATCGCGTAGTGGATTTCTATTCATTTACCTATGTGTCGTGTGACATGTGTCACGTAATAAATGACTATTTACATGATAACCTAGACTGTTAGTAGGTCACTATTACTAGTCTACGTACCTAGTCTACTAAAACGTAATCAAAATGTTGTCCTACAAAACTATTAAAGAAATTGTCTATGGATTAAGGCCTTTTTTCAAAATTATCTAAGCCCCAAAATGCTATAGCATTTAAATCCTGCCACAATTTGCCACATAATAAAACTTTAATAAATTTTTATAAAATTTAGTATAGAAAAAAAATTAAAGTTCGCCCTAGACCGTTTTTTGATAGCTTATCAGGTGCTATTAACCTACTACGGGGTTTCTAAAAGGGGGTCAAAATTCGACTATTTTTCCTATCAGACCCACCGTTTTCGAGATAATTGAATTTTTGTAAAAATTTCAACTAAATTTAGTATAATGACATTTCTAGCAAAATAACTCAAAAGTACAATACTAATAACACACTAAGAAGAATCTAATCTGTACCATCCAAACTCCGAACAGGATTCGAACCCGTGAGCTAACCACTAGGTCACCGAGTCACATTTCTCTTTTTTTTTTTCTAAAAAACTGCTAAGCTGTGACATCTTTGAACGTACTAAGAAGGAAAACTGACTCGCATCAGATCAACCCCCCCCGAACAGGAATCGAACCCGTAACTAACCACTAAGCCACCGAGTCACTATTTTTTTCTACAGTACCGTGAACTATTTCGTTAAAATAATTGACGACAGATTTACCTACTGAATGAAATGAACGCACATTAACTACTCCCTAAAATGTACAAAAGTCTGGTGTCATTTTTATGATTGCGTCTGTGAACATAAGCTACTATCTTATCAGGGTATAATGAGCCTAAAATTGTGACGTGTCAACAAAAATTTCCGTAATTTTCCTTATGTAAACAGTAAATAATAAGCCGTACGATCACATCATACCTTTACCTATTTTTAAAGAATGAATAAAAAGATGTCAAAAGTTACCAACTTGACAACAAAATATCCGAAACTTTGCGAATTTTTGTAATGAATATGTGAAAAATAATATTATGATAATAATATTCTTGTAGGCTTCATGATTTAAAATTACCAACCGCAGTAACCAAAACTTATTCTTTCCTAATAAATCAACATTACTACTACCCGTTAACTAGACTTTTATCATTTGAACCCGAATAATAATAAATTCTTACGAAATACGTTTTTAAATTCTGATATTTTGTACTATTTTTAAAACCTTCCGCTGGCAATACTTTGTCTTGACACTTCAAGATACGTATTATGATAAGGGATGTGACAGAAAAATCGATATTTACGCTATTCAATCACTATGAATGAATCGATTCTACTTTTGAATGAACTAATAATCGAACTATTTCTATTCGTGTTTCTCAACTTTGAATGTTAAAAAGTATTTACATAAAACAATAGAATACAAGAAATAAATTTATTTCTATGATTTTTCGGCCCCAGCATACTACTATTAAATTTAACTATTTAGCTATTGTTATCGTTTAAATAAATAATTAATGAATTTATCAGTAATCTTATCGATTTTTCCGTCACTAAAAAACTGTTTAGTAATATATTAGTAAAATTCTGTTAAGTTTAGTTGGAATCGATTAACTCGATAATCGGTTCGGTGAGTTTACGATAATACGATTACGGCACTAGTCATGTCAAAGTAATAATTGTCAAACATGAAAAATAAATCAATACGACGAACACAAATTATTATAAAAAATATGAAAAGCACAGAAAAAGTAATAGCTATACGCAATAATAAAAAGATCTGAAATAAAGCCGATACGAAGTAACATACAATAAACCCCCAGGTATCACTCTTTTTGTCATTTTGTTGTTAATGGGTTGCGATTTTATGCTAACTAATGTTTGTTTTCATGCTTCTAACGCTATTGTTTTTATTTCAGTTTGCCTGTACTGTTCTTTTGGTGAAGACTATGAATGCTTGAGCACTTATTACGCAATGCCGCATGGCATAACTGCACTGAAAAATAACCTAATCGTCAAGCCAAACAGAACTATTAAATGGTTTAGAGCAAGTTTTTATTTTTATTTTGCCCTCATGCTTTTATAACTTCGCTAGGCACACAGACATTTTCGCTTTGCACTCAATTAATATAAAGACTAGTTGCACTTTGAAACATCTAGTCTAACCAGACATTTTTAAAACCAAACATCCGCTGGTCACGGCAACAATTGTGAAACAGCTCACCTGGGCTATTAAGATCTAAGATCCTAGTGAATGGTACCCATTGTAAACTCCACTTCTTCTACCATCGTTTAATATCTATGGTAATATAATCCTCAATTGATTACAGCTATAGGTAACTGAAACCTCATGAAGACTTAGTATTGGCCAAATTTGATCGTCTAATTATAAAAGGACCTACGTTGTGATTTTAAGTAGTAGTAACCCGGACTCTTTTGGTATGTCTGGCTCGAGTCTAGATGTTTCATTATCAAGTGCACATGTACTAATTCTATCCTATAACTAAAAAGCCTTATTCTGATCTTAAAATTAATAAGCATTATAATATATTAATATTTAACATAGCATAAATTATATTGATGATTTGGATAAATTAAAGATAAATAAATAAGGATGAAGATAATGGAGCCAAGGCTATAAGCCTTGGAAGGTCTCTACCACCAGCCCCCGACCTTAATTCCAAACGCACACCAGCATAACTAGATGCTTTCCCGGTAACTATGTACTGCGCAACTGTGGCGCTATTCAAAATCGACATGAAAGAGGAAGGTACACCGATTTAACCATACTGGAATAGATGTAAATGTTCCTAGTAGTATTCCATGTCATTGCGTCACCATGCAACATACACAGCCAGGAGTTGGGTAAGCATTGGGATAGTTCCGTAGAATCTATACCAAGTGATTACATAAGTTGGTGATGGTACCGACCACTAGGGAGGCACAATGTGGTGTTCCCAGGTACAATTAGGTGAACAATTCAGCCTGCATGTCCATAGGTTTGTGTAGTATAAGTTCCCATAGAGGTCAGCTGGTACGGAAACCTACCGTCAACGCTTTCGGTGGATGGCACTGAGCAAATCCAGTTACTGGCGTATATTCGCGGCTCCGCATATTTCCAGACTAAGCTCTATCAGGGGATTAAAATTTGTGATTATAGTAACAGCCAACGGCTGCCATTGTATAGTTGTGTTCTGTATAAAATCCATGTATGTTACAAGACTATTGCATTGACATGGAAAAAACAGCATATCGCTGAACCAATTGGAACAGTTCAAATGACATTGAACGCATTGTTAAATCATAGTATGATTAAATCAGGTACTGATGTGGGTCAGTAGGATTATAAAATAGACAAATAATTCTGTCTTGTAATGTATAATATAAGTCTGTATAGAGTATACCAAACCAGCAACCTTTACCGGCTAAGCTCCCAACTTTAAGTTATTTCTAAAGTCTATCAAGTTTTGGTTTTAGTTCACCAGACGGTCATAAAAATAGGAACACAGGGAGGTGGATGTACTCTGCCTTGTATATCAATAGCCGAATGGAGATTTGTCCACAACCACTGATATCACAAGGACAAAGTTTTAGTTTTGAAGTAATTGCATCAGGAAACCAATGGACATCTGATCAAGCCTCATAATTAACAGTAATCTCATCAGAATATGATATGACTGCACACACAGATTCTCCACTGGCAGGTCCGCCTAACATGGCTTAAGGTGTTCAGTCATAACATCACATTCCAACAAATCACTATTAACTATGGTGTTAGAGTTTCAAGGCACGAGGCCAAGAACTGCCCAAGCCCTCAACATTTTTCAAACAAGCCTATTTTAGCCGCTTGATAAATGAGATTGAATGTCGTAACTAGACTTGTAATTACCTCGGGGAAAGCCCTAAAATAAAACTCTAAGGGTTTATGATCGTCTGCTGAAAACTACCAATAGACTCAACAATTATTGTTAAAATCCAGGGTCGCTCAACTTTACCTTTATACCTCATTTAAAATATCTGGAGATTAAATCCACAGACATTTCAAACTACAATTTGATTGTTTGTGTATAGGTGTATGCATATATAAGTACATACAAGCAGCTTTTATCATATAGATAATAACTATTGTTTGGATGAAGTAGTTTATATGAAGTACTTATTTCAGCTCTCATTATTCTCTGAGCTCAATTAGTAGGTATTTGACTTATTTCATCCAAGCAGTAGAAAAACACATGTAAATATTGGATTTTGTCATTTTCAATAAGGGTCCTTTTGCTCACTACTATTGCTTATTGAGGCAATTAAATAAGTGTTTAAGTGCAAGGAACACCTTCTGAAAATACACCATCCAAATCACACATAACAAATGTATGGTTCACGCAGGTATTCATTATATAATATTATGGTCTCAATTGACCAGCGTTGTCAATTTTAATATTGTTCTGAAACCTGCATGAGTCATAAGGATTATAACTGTGAAAACAATGATATTTTGTTCGCATATTAATTAATAAACTTTATTATTAAGTTTATTAATTTTGAGCTAGATTTATTTTGGTAAAACCTTAAATCATGAAATAAATGATTGGATTAGTATAGTATTACTGATATTAGAAGTTAAAGTATGTAGGTATTTTTAGTCCTACAAATAAAGCCAGAAGTATTAGATGTGAACAAAATACCTAATTAAACGCAAAGCACATGACATCCTAACCCTAGATCTGCCAGATTCCTAAAAACAGTACAGGCAATAAATTAATAAACTTTAGGTTCAATTTAAAGCCTAGATTTGTTAAGAAATTATGTTGTATGAGTGATAGCTGGGTCAACACAGAATACTTTTGATCCTAAATGTACCTAGGTCGTCTAATAACACTAAAACACACAAAACCATAGTATTCCTGAAAAAACACTGATTAATTACCCTAACATGAACTGAAGGAGATTTTAGAAAACATGCTTACTTACCTGAAATCTATTTGATTATTCCTCGTAAATAGATCCTCCTCACCTTAGTTTACCACAAATCACTTCACACACAACACTTAAGCACATTTCACTAAAACACAAAGACACTGATTACTAGATACACTGACCACTAAACACTCCCGTCGCGATTTCTTTGCTAGCTCAAGAGGCGACGACCTAGAGCTTTACGCGAGCAAAGATAACCCTAAGTCCTAACTGTGACCTACCTGTTGGAACAGTAAGCAAGTCTCCCTTCCCCTATCTTAGACACGGCCACGCACAACAACACGATTTCATACAAAAAGAATCGCATCTGGACGCGCTTACGATGTCAAAAGTTCCATGAATTCAGAAGTTCTTCAGACTTCTTGGAAAATAAACAATGAAACTCTACCTTAATCCTTGCAACAATTAGCACAAGCAGGGCCCTGTACCTGTACCAACCGTAGCAAGAACTGTCCCGAACGAGGGTTTATAAAATACAGTATTCTAGAAGACCAGATGAGACCTGCTTACCAGTTACGAACCAACATGCCTAGCTATTTATGCAAAATCTACGATGTATTAGCACAAGCAGGGCCCTGTGCCTGTACCAACTGCAGCAAGAACTGTCCCGAACGAGGGTTTATAAAATACAGTATTCTAGAAGACCAGATGAGACCTGCTTACCAGTTACGAACCAACATGCCTAGCTATTTATGCAAAATCTACGATGTACAGAAAACTAGCACTATTTAACTTTTAATTAAAACAAAAGACAATAAATTTACACTTAAAACTTTGACTGGCTTCTTGGACTTTTTCGGCAGAGTTCCGACTCCTGCTAGATATACGCAAAAACTATCCCCGAAGGTCTCAATCTTCGTCTTTTAAAGTCTCTCAAACCCCCACTTAATTCTCGAAAAACCGTTGAATCCTTATGTAAAATGCCATATATGGCCTGATACATAAGAAAATATGTCCGACTGTAACGATTCCACAGCCAAGTGTCAAGTGGTTTTTAAAAGGTCAATAAATCATTATATGAACATAAAAACAAGAAAAGAAATGTGAATTCCTCAAGCATTTAAGTTTCAACATCGGTTAGATGACTTATTTGTAAGCTTTTCAGCTGTTTTCTATAATTAATAAATAATTAATAAATACTAAAAATTGCCAGCTTTTTCTCAATTCTCCCATTATAAATATTCAAGTTTTTTATTCGATAATAACTTTATTTGTAGATTTCTTATATTAATCACCAACCAAAGTAATTTAATTTATACTTCTTTCAATCTTAACAATAATTTGCTAATTTTTTTAGCCTTTCAAACTCCTGGTGACATAGTAATATCCATTTATAACACTTGGAAAACCTTATTAATTAATTAAACAACATACATAATTAACTACATAACACATTTAATAGGTAAAACCTACTAATAAGATAGTAGCTTATTAATTTCAAATATTCTATAAAATTTTCAAAGTATTTTATCTCCAGACAATTTATACATTTGCATGAATTTACTTTATTTCCACGCATTATTAGCCCTTCATTACTTGTTTTGCATGTAAACAACCTATATTTTAGTTAGATTATTTAGGTTTTGTAATTTCGAACAACTTAAGTTAAAACACCGTAGTCGAAAAATCTCCCGATGATCGGGGAAAATGTGACTTGCCACACTAATTTTCCCCTAGACCTCAGACTAGCTATCAGCTTATGTACTGTGTTAAAAACAACGACAACTTCATTTTAGGACCCGATTACATTATACAAGCAACCAAGCGGCCTGTATAAATGTCAGCGTTTTTAAAACCGCCAAAGTGAATATGTTTCCATACAGTTTATAATTTGTTGCGCTGTGTTCATAATGACGATTTTGATGTAAAGCCGGCCACAGACGTACACTTATAGTGTAGCTGTTACAAAACTGTCCCTGTCTTAATGACAACGTAGTGAAAACATAATAGTTAAGAAAATCAGACGCGGATTAAATCGATAACTGTAGCAAGATTTTCTATTCCGTACATCAATAGACAGCCAAACCATGGTCGAAATACACACCCCTTGTTTACCCGGTAGGCAATCCTATTCTTATCTTATATAACTAGATAATTTCACCATATATTCGGCCTAACAAATGTTCCCCTTAACATTTGCAAATAACGAGTAGTAATATTAATCTTTGAAATGCATAAAACACGTGCATGACGTACATCAATTGGTTTGCGCACACCAATCTCACATTTGGAAGATGTTTGTGACGTGTTTGTAGCATAGTCGTGAGTTTAAATGCCGCTTAACAGTTCATACTAATATTTGAACGCATCCGTTGAGTGTTCTCTTGAACGCACCTCATAAAACGTAATCACTGAGAAAAAAAATAACTTGAAGGTAGATAATATAATGTAATAATGTTTTTAAATGTGGTCTTTTGTTAGCTTACAGCTTTCAGCTGTAGAGGGGTTTCATTTTCAGGAGTTCTAACCATCAGCCAAAGTTAAAAGGTATTTATAATAGCGCAATTTGTCATATTTTGGTATTTTTCACACATCCAAAAAGTAATGTTTTCCTAAATTTCTTGACATTATTTATATTAAATTATAATAAGAACAATCTGAATTTATCAATTTTACTTCAACCTTGTGAATCTATTATCAAACACAAAAGTTATTAGCATTTTTAAATTAGCTTAATTTTGGAATTCTATTACATCAAAGAATCTGCTTTTTTACTCCTATTTAAAATCTATATGACTTAAGAAGGTAGTTTTTATTTTAAAATGTTAGACTAATTTAGTAGCAATAATAAATGATAAATTTCCCATAAAGAACATAACAATATTGATTTTCTGATGAAAATCCAAATTTTGTCTACGACAAAATTTTATCCACTTTAGTTTTCATTACTGTTAGTTAGTTATACTATAAGTACTGGTTAAGTTTATTAATTCCTTATCAACACTGGTTCTATTTAGCAGTAATATCAGAAAATACCTAGATTTATGTATATTTCTATATCTTAATGAAATATTAAGAAGATGCAAATTTCTATATTTTGACATTTGGTACTTTTCAGGTTTACCAATGTTTCATGTCTCATGATGATAATTTAACTCACTGGAAACATGATAGCACCTCCACCCGTTTGCTAACAATAAACAGAATGAAACAGGACATAGAAGACAAGTTTTTCAGAAGAAAACACATTATTAATTTGACCAGTCTGAAAACTAATGCTTCCTTTTGATTCTACCAGACAAGCTTTTATAATTTATTGTAGTAATAATAATGTATGTTTCTTTTTGTCCCTGCAGCTTGTAATGTACGAGTAAATAAACTATTTCGACTTTATTGATTCAGATAGTTTTTTTTTAATTATCTTATTTTAACAGCGCCATCTAACGAATGTTGGCCGTACTTCTTATCATATATTCTTTAAAGCAACAGACAAGCACGACTTAGCTCCTCTTTTGTCAATCGCATTAATAGTTTTTAGGTCTCACCGTAAGATGGCGTTGACTTGTTATTTGTAATATCTTCACAAAACTAACATCCTCATTTATTCATCTCCAAAGAATAAATATCCATAAAAGATTAGAATAATAAATTGCTTCAGTGAAAAAGAATTGTTAATTCTCCTTAAAAACAATTCTTAACAGCTGAAACAATTTATATGAAATCTTTACTCATTCTGTAAGACTCATAACAAGAAAAATAATAATAATAAAGATTTAAGTTAGTAAATGTTAGTAATAATGTATAAAAATACTAAAAAGTAAGAAAGAAAGAAAAAGAAAAGAGAAAAAAATACCAAGTCGTCTGAATAATAATAGGCAATTAGGTTGGTTTGGCACATCCTAGTGCTTGTTAGCTGCTCGTCATAATATTAAAGGCTAGCGACAATGGCAATTACGTGCCTTTCTCGCCAGTGCCCTCGCCGAGACAATTACAGAAATTCTTTTGCTCTATTAGCTGCTTTGTGCTGTCCTTTCCATTTTGCTCCTTTGAGAAAGAGTGATTACGCTGACTCATTACGTTTGATTAGCTAGGCGTTTGTTTTGAGACTATGTAGTAAGCTTATGAAAGTACAAAGTTTTAAAGATATTAAGTTATGTACGTCTTAAGTAGTTGCAATTATATTATAGACAATGTTTTATGTCAGAAAATTGGATTGACAATTAATAAGACTCAATAGATTTACCTCGGGTTTAGAAATGATTCTTATAATACAGATACAGTTTCGACCAATGAAGAACGTTATCTGGTGGTAGGAAAAGATAGACGATTCAATAGCGCTTATTTTTTAATGTATTCGTATAAACATATTATAGACTTTGACAAACTGACCTATTGGTTAGTCTTCACCGAGCCACTTCAACATTCATTAAACTTTCCAGTCAACTGGCGTCAGCCGCTGGCAGTATTGCCTCCAAATCGTGCTCTTTCACGTTCAACTTTCAGTCATATAAATTTGACGTTTTTTTGAGAAGAAAGGGCATGCACTATTGCGTGCCCTGAGGTTTGCCTCTGTTGAAAGCGCAAGAGGAAAACGAAAGCCCACGGTCAACGTCCGCTATTGAATGCCTTGAGGCATACGTGAGATGAAAATGAATGGGAAAGCGATCGTATGAAGACACACCTTAATGAACGTTGTAAATAAATCGAACAGTAGGCAATAGGCATCTAGATGTATGTGGTTGATGATCAAGTTACTCAGTTACAAGCTCAGCTGCAGTAGCAGTGGGCTGGATAGGTACATAGCGACAAGAACCGATGGCCGTTGGGGCGGAAAGGTTCTGGAATGGTGACCGCGCACCGGACGACGCTCCGTGGGAAGGCCCCCGACAAGGTGGACCTGGTGAAGGTCGCGGGAAGCCGCTGGATGCGGGCAGCGCAGGACCGATCGTCATGGAGATCCTCGGGGGAGGCCTATACCCAGCAGCGGCTGATATGATGAATAAGTTACTAATCGCCATAACTGTATAATATCAGAGAACTTAAAAGTATAACTAATTAAGAAATACTAATCTCTGCTTTGTATTAGTGCCTAATTCCTTACGTAACAGGAGAGTTTTCGGCATCTGGAAGCTAAATTGTTTCCACCGAACGAAGCTAGTGATAAATAATTACCCATTCTTCAAACGAAATTGAAGAGGAGGGAAAGCGCTGTTCATTTCCTCCTTGACTCGGAGGAAATGGTCTGGCTGTATCGCTACGTGATTCACCTGCCACCTTGGATAAATCCAATCGGAATTAAGAAAACATAAACATTGGAATATTTTTTCAAATTATCTTTTGTTTATGTGAAAACAAAACAAGAATTGTAAAGGTCTTTTAGAGATTTTGGAGTTACAGGTTACTCAGGTTACTACAGAACATGTGTCATGTGTGTGTACAAACATTAAAATGACAAAGTAATTGATTCTGTGCAGATTTTTTTTTTTAAGTTTATTTTTTCATGCATCACACTCACAAATTTCATCAAAACCGCGTAACAACGGTAAGCTCATAGACATAGAATAGTAGTTTATGATACAAGGTTGGTAAGGAGGTTTTTAAAACGAGTTGACGTTTTATAAGCCCGAGCCGTAGGCGAGGGTTTATAATCGTCACGAGTTTCAAAAAACCTTAACAACCGTGTGCCATACTACGTTTTTCAATACATTTGCGAGAAAACATTATAGGTACTGCTGAAATTGTAATCTATACATATAATAAAACTGTAAATTTTAAATATTTGTGCGCGAGTTACGCAAAAACCGCTAAACGAATTTTGATGGATTTTTCACAATTTAGTAGATTGAGGTCCAATTTAAAATCTAATCTATGTTTCATCAAATTCGGGTGGGTGGAACCAGAGAAACAGCTTGAACTCTCCGTAGTACTAGCTTTCATACACTAAAGGGGTAATTTTTAACTGGTTGCAATATTTTTCTACTGTCCACGCGGATGAAGTCGCGGGCGGAAGCTAGTAGAAATTAAAAAAAACGTTCGTAAACAAAAACGCACGGCGCCGGCGTGCGGTAAAATCAACTTTCCGCACGCTGTACTACTCCGTAAACAAAAACGCACGGCGTGCGGTAAAAACAACTTTCCGCACGCTCGATTGTCATCGTAAACTTGCATTTTCGAGCAATTGTATTGAAAATATTTTCGCTGCGCTCAAGAAGACCAACAAAGCGTGGAAAAGAGAAGTTAACATTATACGCACATGCACGGTCTATGAAAAAAAGAGACAAAGGATCAAGTGACAATGTGCCAACATTTTTTTGCAGTAAGAGCCCCTAGCGTCCCGCCTAGCAAAAGAAAAATCACAATTTCTTTAAAATATTTGGTAATCTTGATTAGAATTTTAAATAAGGGTATCGTGGAGCCATGGTGTCTTGTTCTGTTAGTGATTGTGATGTGACAAAAAGAAACAATTCAAGTAATCACACTTTTCACAGGTATAAGATATTGCCACACGTTTCTCTAAAACCAATTTTCGCTTCATTTATTCGTTTATCCATAATAGTCATATTTTTGATTGACATTGTTGTTCTTTGACATTTTTTTCTATGGGTAAGCTAATATCACGGTTCAAGAAAGCAAGGTCTGACATTTCGGGAGTACTTGCTTACGTCACTATCCAGTTCCGCGATTTTATAATCACAAGCGAAAAATGTAGGTTAGTTATATGTCACACTCATTACAAAATTATTATTGTCATGCGTTTTGATTGTGATTTGATTCTTAGCAAGCGAAACAATTATTAAGGATGAACATTATTTTCAATACCGATACTGGAGATGACGTAAGCAAGTGTAGACCACGAGCCTTCCTCTGTTTTCTTCTGCTATACCTGTGCCCTTTTTATCAAATCATAAAAGTCTACAAGTATTTACAAGTTCAGGTAAATTATATTTTTTATCCAAATAGTATTATTAATGACACTAGTGGCGAGTCGCCGAACACCCTCAGGAATACTCAAGATTTTCCATAGAGATATTTACACTCGTAAGTTAAAAAGTTTTTTTTTGATTAACGAAATCACGAATACAAGTGTGAAAACATTTGTTAAATAAACAATGATACTCGTAGCGTGTAATTTAACGTGTAATAAACGGATTTGTGGAATAGTTATTTTCATAAGGAAAATTATTGTACTATAAAGACTTGTAGGTTTTGATAAACAGGGCATTGGGTGCAGTATATCATTGTACCATGGCTAGTAGTACGCGCAGTCAGTCTGTAGCTTCGCCCGCTCGGATAGAGCTCGCTACGGTACTTCGTAGCACTGTGCTACGACCGCGCGATGTCAGAGCGCGTTGGAATGGATTTTACAATGCGCCCACAAAATAAAGATAGGACAGAGTAGTCGCGTAGCTAGAGAAAAATTACCTTCGATAATACTAAAAGTTTTCGTTTTTGCTGAGTGTATAGATTATGTGCATTGTGAGCTATTTTTGAAAAGTTAGAAGTTTTATGCCGGTGCTTTAGGTATAGTTTAGGTATTTCGTAATATTTCGTTTAACTTCATATATATAGAATTAAAGTTTGAAATGTTGATTGTTTCATAATAAGAACTATGTTATCATCATGTTGTAAAAAAATTAGAAAGTTAATATATGTGTAACTGCGTAAATCACAAAATCACTCTTTTGTGTTCGAATAAAATTTTAAAGTTTCTGAAATCTTATTTTAAGACTTTCAGTGGTTAGATATAGCTGTTGAACAAAGTTTAGAAAGTTAAGTGGTGTGCTTCTTTGATATTTTAATTTTTCCTTTATAACATACGGAATAATGAATTAAAAATGATAAGATCGCTCTTACATGACCTTTTCAATGCACTTATATACTACACAAAAAATTAGAAACATACATAATGTGGATTTTGTTTAATTACGGATAAATTATTGCGCTTAAATACGAATTATGCGGGACGCGCGAGCGGGTCCATGCAGGGCCCGCCGACTGCCACGCGCCGCGCGGGCAGGCGCGGGGCCACAAACAATAAGCTACTCTCGCTGCACGGCAATAAAGTACAATTTCAAATTGCACAGCGCTGCGTGCCTGATATTATAATATGCACCTACGAAGCGCCTCTCTTTCTGTCGCGTAGCTCGCTAGTCGTTCTTACCGATGCCGATATCATAGAAAACATCCGTTATGTATGTCGATGAATATACAATGAAATAACACAGCAGAATACTTATAAAATAAAATAAATCTACCTAGGTACCTACTAAATGAGCTGAGCATAATTGTATTTCTAAGTTAGTTAGGCGAATCAACTTTTGAGGCACTCCTTTCAGAGCATTTTGAAACAGACAAACAAAATTAAATTTAATCAAATTTAATTAATTTAAAACAAAATTAAATTTAATTTTTGAGATTTTTGAGAATAACAAGGATCGTCGTAAAAATTTCCCCTCTGTTACGGAATTAAGGCTCCGTTACGCGAAATCACTTGTCTCTGTCTTTTTCTTTACGTGTAAAGAGTATGGAAAATAACTTCACTTCTGCACTTTTTCGATGTTTTTCGTTGTTTTTTCATCATAATCTTAAGCACAATCATCTTTCTTAAAAAAAAAAGTTATTAGAGCAACTGCTCAGTACGTTAAAGTGTATTTTGATGTAGAATTCAATAAGTTTCCGCTATTATTTACGCCAAAAATATGGCCCGCGACAAGCGCTTTTGATGATATTCTGATTTTTTTTTACAATCATCTGTGAGGTTTATACGCAATTAATTACTTGTAGGTACTAGATAATCTCTTTAGCTTGTCGTATGTTTTTTTTTGTGGCTATAACTTTACGTTTACTATATAAAAAATATGGCCAGCGCAAACCATGTTTTCCTATTATGGCCCCTTAAAATGATACTTCAAAGAAAATCTGTACATTAAGTATTTAAGTAATACAACAAGAAAGTATCCTATTAAAATAATGTATCTATGTAGTAAGTAATAGTTTCTTAAGATTGACATTATTTTAACTCCACTGCGTTACTTTGACATAAAGTAACGCAGTGGAGTTGATTAGTAACTGATTGTTAGTTTTCACACTAATAATCAGCGGGTAATAATCGGTACCGCCTATAGGCCACAATGGCAGGACCCGGGTGTATTTTTGGACGATATTGCGGCTTCCATTGCCTCTTTCAGTAACTACGATGTGTTGATCCTGCTGGGTGATTTCAACATAAATCTGCTTGATGTTAGTACTGGTAAATACAAACAATTTATGCAGTTTCTTAGCTGTGTCAACTTAAAACAAATAGTTAAGGAACCCACACATTTTACCGATCACAGTTACAGCTTAATTGATGTAATATGCACGGATACTCGGGCTCTAAATGTCACTGTTAAACACATCTCTGAACGTGGTCATGGAATGGTATTAGCTGAATTTATGGTCAAGAAAAATATGCCCACGATGGGTGACATATAGGCCACTAAAAAATATAATGGTGGACCAATTAAATCGGGATCTTGATGCGATCAATTGGGATGATTTTCATAAACTTGATAACATCAATGAGCTTGCAGAATCCTTTACGGCTTGTCTCATTACATTATTTGATTTGCATGCTCCAACCAAGGTGCAAAAATTCAAACATCCACCGCACCTCTGGATCACTGATTCTATCAAATGTATGATGCAAACTAGGGATGATTATAACATAAGATCTTTGGACGAACACCTAACTTTTGAAAACCATGTCGCTGAGTGCTCACGCAATTGTTTTTATAGACTTAAGTTACTGTTCAAAATAAGACCTTATTTGGGTGAGGAACTGAGGGTCACACTGTGCGAGGCACTGATTTTGTCAAAACTAAATTACTGTGACATTGTTTATGGGCCGTGTTTGATCTCCAAGACGAGTAAGCTTATCCAGCGGGTGCAGAACGCTTGTGCGCGTTTCTGTTTTCATGTTGTATTATATCACACTATTCTGTAGTTGCACTTTTTATGTAATGTAGGTTGCGATTTCTTTTTCTTTTTTTTATTGTTTGAAATGATGTATTTTTGCCATATTAACCAAATAAAATAATCTCTTCGTAAATAAAATCAAAACGAAAAATATCAAATCAACCAAAGAGTACTTCGATTTGTCTGACCAAACAGCTCTTTTATATATATTTATTTTTATTACTATGTAGATCAAACTGTCATGGAAGAGGCAAGGAGACCTAATTCCATACAGCCATTAAGTTTGAAATAAAACACTTTTAACGGATACTAGCGCGGTTTTATTGAAAGTACTTTGGTAATTAGTTGGTATTTGGTTTGATTTTTGATTTTCCCGACGTTTCGGCACCTTTGCAGCTGCCGTGGTCACGGGGGACTGAAGCTACTTGTGAGCCTACCCTCAAGCGATGAATTTTTTAGAACGTTCAGAAATTAAAATTTATCAAATTTAATTAGTTTAATTTTGGTTTGGTTTTAATTTAATTTTATATGTTAAAAAGAGAGAATCTACTGAAACTACTACCATTTCAAAAAATTGGGAGGCCCCTCCAAGAAAGAAATGGCGAAAGAAAACTTGGAGAGGAAGGCCGACCTCCGTCTTTTATATTAATTAATTTATTTGCAAAAGGAACTAACCGTATCATTAGATCTTACTGTGTGTGTTTGGGGCTTTAGCTTGTGAATGATGGGGTCCCAAGCTGGTGGAATTTTCCAACCATCATCTCTATTGAAATTAGGATATTTATTATATATATTATTATATATATATATATATATTTATTATATATATATTACAAACCCCAAATCCTTGCTAGGGAACGTAGATTCATTCCTAGAATGCTCCGCGAGGCTATCGAAATAAATAAATATCCTAATTTCAATAGAGATGATGGTTGGAAAATTCCACCAGCTTGGGACCCCATCATTCACAAGCTAAAGCCCCAAACACACACTGTAAGATCTAATGATACGGTTAGTTCCTTTTGCAAATAAATTAATTAATATAAAAGACGGAGGTCGGCCTTCCTCTCCAAGTTTTCTTTCGCCATTTCTTTCTTGGAGGGGCCTCCCAATTTTTTGAAATGGTAGTAGTTTCAGTAGATTCTCTCTTTTTAACATATAAAATTAAATTAAAACCAAACCAAAATTAAACTAATTAAATTTGATAAATTTTAATTTCTGAACGTTCTAAAAAATTCATCGCTTGAGGGTAGGCTCACAAGTAGCTTCAGTCCCCCGTGACCACGGCAGCTGCAAAGGTGCCGAAACGTCGGGAAAATCAAAAATCAAACCAAATACCAACTAATTACCAAAGTACTTTCAATAAAACCGCGCTAGTATCCGTTAAAAGTGTTTTATTTCATGTCTAGTGAGCGCGTAAGCTTGAGAAGTGAATAAGCCATTAAGTTTTTTTATTTTTATTCCTCTTAAATAATATTTTTATTTTGTTAGTGTTGGTGATGATAGAATCGATGCTCGTTAATATTTATCTATTACTTCGTTAAAATGATTGTCTATTGTCTTCTGAATTGTTATTAAATTATAATTTTTGTTTGTCTGTTCGTTGTCGTCGTCACCAAGTAGGCTCCTCCAGAATACCAGCGTTGCAGTGGCATACTCAGGTTTGCCTCTGTAGCATTGCTGAGGTTGGGGCCTAGTTGGCCGCACTATAATTAGTCCTAAGTTTGTGTAGGTACATTGTTTTCTTTTGTTTTGCGGTCAATAAATGATTTTTCTTCTTCTTTCTTAAACTTTAAAATAATTTGATATTAAACAGCCACTTGAAACTTACTTCTATGTCAGGCAGTACTTTTCTTTTCTTTATAATTACGTTCACTGTATTGTTTACAAGGGGGACACCAGGGTAACACTAGAGAATAATATATAGTAACTCCGGAAAAAAAGAATTTGAGAATATTATATTGAAACTAGCGACCTGTCCTTGCTTCGCTTCGGTTCCTTCTTTTTTTGCTAAATGCAACCATCCAAAAACACCCAAAAAGATAACAAAATAATACCTAACAGTCCTCACCTCCATTTGCTCTAAAGTCTTTTTCTCTCCCGTTCGTCCCGTCCCGTTTTCGGTATAAGAGACGCGTTTGATTTATATTTGCGCGTGTTAATTTTTTGCGACGACTCCTACGATATTCATTTAAATGGTATGGTGTTAAAGGCTAAAATAATGTGCATAAAATGCTTAAGGTAACTAACGTATTTAATTTGATAAGGATTAGTACTTTATCCTTCTAAATAGCTTTCCAAATTACCGCGTAGGACTTGATAATTTTTTTATGAAGATATAATTGGTATAGTTAGTTATTTTTAAAAGATAGATATATACCATCACGGACTTTTTTGTAGATCTATAAAATAGGAATAATTTCATCATAAATTATTTTGTTATAGCTCTAAAAGTTAGAGCAGCGTTTTCAATGCAAGCTCCCAGTCGGCTTAATTTTTGCCGACCTCTTCAACAATCATCGTGATATTTCTACCAATTTCTATAAAACCTCAACCTATAATACACTTAAACCTTCCTCAGGAATCATTCCATCATTTAGTGAAAACGCCGCATGAAAATCCGTTTTTATAGTTTTTGAGTTTATCGCGAACAGACAGACGCGGCGAGGGACTTTGTTTTACAATATGTAGTGATTCATCAATTAATCTAAGCTATAAAACTAGACACGAAGTTATATTAACTTAACCAGATTACAAATCATAACAGGAACATAGCGAAAACACAATTTAACATAACATATTGTCGCTATGTCCCATGTATGAAAATGTATATATTGTTTTACAATTTAAGTGATTTTTTCGGCAAAACCTACCTGTAACCTTTATAAAAAACATCGTATTATTTTTTTAACGATAAGTTTGAGCTTAATTTCACGTCTTTTCATTTGTGCACTTAATGACTGGGCACATGGAATATTTTTAAAATTGCTGAAAACTCGACTATATTGATATTTGATTCTATTTTAAAATCAGAGCTCAAACCATATCAAACTGCAGCGAGATAACAACAAGACAAGGAGCCGTAATGTATGTTTTTAGGTTTCTGGACTGGAATTAATTCGGCATCAGCATCAATGGCGAGCACCTAGGATGCCTTCATTTTGCTAATGATGTAATTCTTATAGTCAAGACCTTAAAATACTAGGAAATAATGTTTTAATATCTCAGTGGTGCTCCCCAAAGTGTGGGAATGAGATGAACATGATAGAGTTAAATAATAAGTCTGAAGGAGATCGGGAATTTCTATTCCCTCGCAGATTCGATGACTTCCAACCTTCCAAACAAGCCGGTTCCCAAGAAGGCACCATTAGACCATGACCAGGGGCCTAATCGCGCTAATTTTCAACGATAAAACCAAAACTAAATCGTTACCGTTTCAGTTTCGTTTACAGAAAAATACTCGCTTTAGTTTTGTTGTTGAATACTCTGCCTAAGGAGTCTAGGATTACAATCTAGGACAATTTAAGTGAAAATTATAAAGCTAAACCAAAGATTTTTAGGTACCTAAATATAACCTAAATGACAACGTTACGTTTTTGTTTTATCGTTCAGAATTACCGCGATTGGGCTCCAGGTTGCACAGAGCACCGAAGAGTATCTGCTAAGAGTTGGTGTTCATGAACTATGAGGATAAGAATACAAAACTGGGTAGATCGGACACTTCCGTTGAGTGACGGTGGGTCCGAGCTGCTGGTGTGGTGCGCAGAGCTGCCACGCCGGAGTGAGGGCCCAGTGATGCTCCAGTAGTGGGCTGCGAAGACCAGGTCGGGATAATGCCGTCGAGAGTTGCCGAAGGTCCAAGAAAGCGTCGTCAATGATGCTGCGATGGAACCTTGAAGGCCTGGCTTGCTGTGCTTCTGCTTGCAGTGTGACTGCTGCGGATGCTGGGATAAGGTATGGGGAGTGATGGCTGCGCTGCGTTGCTTGCTGAAGGTGCTTGATGTGCTCCGTTGGGGTCACCAGTGTAGTGAATGAAGTAGGTATGGTAGGTATGGAGAGAGGTGACCACTAGGAGGAACGCCAAATGGAAGATCTTCCTCCGGGCTTGGTGGTATTAGTCCAACCGATGATGGTTGGCAGTTGTATATTATGCTGCGTCGCTGACTAAACGTCGTTAGCGAGATTTAGGTTTCTCCATAATTATTCTCCATACTACGAGACGCTATTCCTTACTAATCTTTGTGTTTATTCGACATTAGCGCCATCTAGTCACACGGTGATGAATCTTGTTGCAATCGTGTGTTGGTATGGTAATGAGCGGCGTATAGGTAGGTGCTGCTACACGGGCAACGCAGGACCGATTGTTGTGGAGATTCTTGGAGGAGGTTTTTTACACAGAAGATAAGATGATGATAATGAGTGTAAATGTAAATTATAAATGTAAAACCAACCATTAATTTACTTCACTACAGTGAAGTAATCGGTTGTTTATATTATATATATATATATATATATACGTACAGTACATAAATTCTCTGGTGTTACCGGTAACGCGATGGAAAACATTGATAAAAGTACAAATAAGTAAGTAAACATTGCATATCGAACAACTATTTCAACTTGATCTTAAATTCCGATATTAAAGTTAGTATTATAACATAATAATAGTAAAATAATCCATGAACTTATCGTGATTTCCGACGTAACACAGCAGAACCACAATAAACCCACACACACCCCTCGAGAGCTATCGCTAGAAAGACATTGAATGACAAAACGTACGTAAAGTTAGACAAGGGGCAATTCTAACGACGCTAGATAAAACCTTTATGGTAATACCATCACCAATTATTAACGGTCACGCAGGAGCCCTGATTTTTTAGACATTGTTGGGGACAAACCATCGGAAATATTAATTAGAAGATATAAGCATAAGTACATAAAATCTCTGATGTTACCAGATATTTCTCTGATGTTACCAGTAACGTGATGGAAAACATCGATAAAAGTACAAATAAGTAAGTAAACATTGCATATCAAACAACTATTTCAACTTGATCTTAAATTCCGATATTAAAGTTAATATCTTAACGTAATAATAATAAAATAATCCATGAACTTATCGTGATTTCCGACGTAACACAGCAGAACAACAATAGACCCACACACACTCCTCGAGAGCTATCGCTAGAAAGACATTGAATGACAAAACGTACGTAAAGTTAGACAAGGGGCAATACTAACGACGCTAGATAGGACCTTCATGCTAATACCATCACCAATTATTAATGGTCACGCAGGAGCCCTGATTTTTTTAGACATTGTTGGGGACAAACCTTCGCAAATATTAATTAAATATTGTAAAATTATTTTGCAAAATTACTAAAACTATGTATTGTAAATAAAGGATTATTCAATATAGAACTTAAATATGTATAAAATATTGGGTATTCTGATACAATATTTTGAAGATTTGACATGATTTGCTTTGTCCGGCTATGCCAGGTAACACAGATTCTTTGTATGGGGAGCGATTTTGTTCTCCTGAGATACTAGCTATAAAATGTTCAAAGGAAAAAATATTGTAAGCTGTTGTTTTCGCATTGCTAAATGCATCTAATTTTAGATTAATGTAGAAAAATGTAAGGTTTAAACCGAGTTGTATGTAATAATATGATTTTTTATAGGACAAGAAAGGAGTACCTTAAAAGTTGATTGGCCAATCTCTGACTCTGACTGAAGCAAACATAACTTGCCTAGTAAAAACTAGGTTACTTGATAAAAATAAAAATATACTTACTTGAAAAGTATTAATCAAATTGTTTAAACCTACTAATTTGTTTTATTTATCTATGTACCTACTGTGCTAATTTCATAAAATTACTATCGTCTTTTAGGGCCTATCTACATAATATATGTGGCAGTTGTATAAATTAGGTAGGTACGTTAGTTAGAGCTAGGTAGGTTAGAGTTGCACTATCCTTACTAATATTATAAATGCCAAAGTCCGTTTGTTTGTTTTTTTACGCCTTCACGTCATGACTACTGAATCGATTACAATGAAATTTTACATACACGTTGCCAGGGGTATAGAAAAGGACATAGGGTTTTATCCCGAAAAAAGTATTGTTCGCGAGGGATAGCAAAAACTGTCCACGCAGACGAAGTCGCGGGTGGCCGCTAGTGGAATTATAAAAATATATAATTTCGGGATAAGAGATAGGTCAGATAGGAGTCGACACGTCTTAAGTAGCCGTAATGTTACGTTACGCCGAAATGTTACAGATCAATCGCCAGTATCGCCACCTAATTAATTTATTTATATGGCGCGAGCGGGCATAGTAGCTGGCCGCCGCGCCGGCGTAACGGCGCGGCGCGGGCGGCCTGTAGCGACAACAATTTATCTGTAATTAAACAAAATCCACTGTATGTATTTTTCTAATTTTTTGTGTGGCATATAAGCGCATTGAAGAGGTCATGTAAGAGCGATCTGATCGATTTTTAATTCATTATTGCGTATATTACGAAAGAAAAATGAATTTATCAAAGAAGCACACCACTTAACTTTCTAAACTTTGTTCAACAGCTATATCTAACCACTGAAAGTCTTAAAATAAGATTTCAGAAATTTTAAAATTTTATTCGAACACAAAAGAATGATTTTGTGATTTACGCAGTTACATATATATTAACTTTCTAATTTTTTTACAACATGATGATAACATAGTTCTTATTATGAAACAATCAACATTTCAAACTTTAATTCTATATATATGAAGTTAAACGAAATATAACGAAATATTACGAAATACCTAAACTATACCTAAAGCACCGGCATAAAACTTCTAACTTTTCAAAAATAGCTCACAATGCACATAAACTATACACTCGCCAAAAATTAAAACTTTTAGTGTTATCAAAACTTTTTTATGAAATTTAATGTCCCACGACCGGACTAGAGATCAAGCTTAGTACTACGCGCGCACGAGCAACGCACACACACATAAACATCTCTTTCTCACCGAGCGCCGACGCTGCGTCACGCACTCGTTGGGATTTATCTGAGATTCCGTGTCGGTGAGAGGTATCTATGTGTGCATTGCTAGAGCGCGCGCAGTACTATAAGCTTGAGTTCTGTCCTCTCTCTATTTTGTGAGTGGAACCACCCCACTGCAGGAACCAAATGGTTAAAATTTCACGTAGCATAAATAAGTTTCAATTCCAAATCACTAAATCCTTAGCTTACTTCAAAAATCCTGACTAATGACACAATTGATGCACGTATTTAAACAGTCACTTCATTTGTATGAAATTAATTTTCATCAGCGTTATTCAGGCTCTAATCTTGACTTGAGAAACCAAAGAGACAATAATTAATGTGGATTGTGTCGGAAATATTTACTGTACAAAGGGAATAATTACGATATTAATGTATTCTCTTACAAACTTGACAGTGACTTTAGCCACATAAGTACTTATAATTTAGGAACGCACGAAGTATGTTCTCATAACGTCCGGAACGCCATCTGTTGTCATCAAGTTACGAAATACATACTTCCTTTTTGTTACTTTTGTTCTAAAGTAAGCACATACAATACATCATGAACGCACGACGTATATACATTTTTTAAGGAATTATATAATATCCAACAACAACCCTCACAGGCACTTTTTGAGCAACAGAGTGGTCAAAGCGTGGAACAATTGCCAGAACAAATAGTCTCAGCCAACAACTTAAACCAGTTTAAAAATAGATTAGACAAACACCAACTTAAATAAAGATAAATAAAGCAAGATTGCAGGATACAGGCAGTATCAGTTGCAACAACTACTCGTCTATTTAATAATAATAATAATCCTGTCACCCTGTTGTTATTATCTGGTAACGATATATTCAAGTTTGTAAATATCGTTACTTAAGGCTGTTACAGCTGATAAGTTTCTTGCGCGCGTTCTTCTTGTCAGTTAAAAAAGTCTTGAACTGGTATGAAAATATAGACGATTCAAAAGTACTTAATAATTAAGTTTACTTGAATAAAGCTTATTTGACTTTGACTTTAATAATAATTTCAAGCCGAGATACAATAATAATAAAAATTTCCGGAACTCCGGAACTAACAGCAGTATGTTATTATTATATTTCTATCTAAATATAGCATCCATTTGAATTATCATATAACAAACGAAAATAAATCTAAGAAACTTCAAGCTTTTCTTATTTAAACAAAAATATACTTGAAAGACTTTGAATTAATTAAAGAGAGTTTATTAAGTTACTTAATATAACTGAAAAAAAATACTTAATATAACTAAAGAGAGTTTATTCGAATACATTAAAGGAAAGGAGGAAATTCGTTTGTTTGTGTAATTTTATAAAAACAAGTATGAGAATCTTGAATTACTTGAGATTAGGCAGCTGTGTATGTTTTACGGAGTTTATGTAAGAAAATTACCTTAGTCACTTAGGACGATTAAGCCTGATGAATGCCATTCAATCATCCGTTCTGTAAAAAAATATCAGGCGTAAGGCATAGGAATAAATAATTTATTCTTATGCATAAGGCACAGTCTTGTCAGTATTCATTATGGGATAAATAAAGAAGTACTCATTTATAGGCAGTTCTAGCTTAATGGAAACAAACAAGAAAGCGATGTAATAAAAACGTGTTAAAATGGAACCGTTTTCTATGACATTCAAACCTGTGAATCGGCCTTTAACCTAAATATTTGATAACTTAGTGCATTATAAGTAAAATAAATAATAATAAATAAATGCTTGGACAATTTCACACAGCGCAATCTAGCCCCAAACTAAGCAAAGCTTGTAATATGGGTACTAGACAACTGATATACTACTTATATACTTTTTAAATATATACTTATTATACATAGTAACACCCAGACCCGTCACAGAAATTAAAATTCATCATTTCAATTTCTGCCCGGCCGGGAATCGAACCCGGGACCTCTTGCGTGGTAGGCGGCATGTTGACCACTGCACCATCCAGGTCGTCGAAGTATTGGTACATTAATTCCTCTATACATAAACAGCAACCGAATTCCATTTCATAGAAGAGATGACGAACATAAGCTAATTAAAAGCCAGCATCGAGATTGCAGTAAAACCCTGGTCACACTCTCAAACATTAGCTTTCTCTCCACTTAAATTTTTGAAACCAGAATATAACTCAAAATTAAAATGTATTTTGCTAACCTATTATTCTGGTTTTATATTTTATCCAGTATTTTTTTTTTATTTATTGAAATAAACAATAATTTTGAAAACCATTTTTATTGACGACTGAAGTTTATAGCAAGACTACAAAATTAATTAAATAGGTCATATTTTTGACTGAGCGAGCACGAAGTGCGAGCGAAGCGTCTCTGCTTCAGCTTGGGCAAAAATAATTTCGTATGTCCGGCTGTCGTTCCCACCTACAGGTCGCATTTCTCAACTAATTTTCTTGAAATTTTGTGAGCAGGTTCGAAAATTATGTAGTTTTTTTGTCGAGCCAGTTTTTTGTTTTTTTTTCAAAATGGCGGAAATATTTAAAAAAACATATTTCAGTCCGGTTTTCCAGCGCTGTATGTTTTCTTCTACAGGTCGCATTTTTCAACCGATTTTTGTGAAATTTTGTGAGCGGGTTCAAAAATAATATATTTTTTTTGTCACACCAGTTTTTTGAAATTTTTCAAAATGACGGAGAAATGTTAAAAAACATATTTCAGTCCGGCTATCAGCTCACAGAACCACTAGTTTATATTAATATATTACTATTTTATATATGTGAATTATTATACTTTTCATTAATATGGTACATTTAACTTTAATCCATCTGTTTCTCTATCTAATGATTAAAACAAAGCTTTTTAACAAAACACATTGAGAAAATTTCTCTACACAATGTGAAAAATTCTATACATTTATTCTAAAGCAAAATCAATACATTTTTATTATTTAACAAAAAGACAAGCGCCGAAATAAAAACGCAATCGATGGCAATGAGGTTCTATGTTATTATGGCTCAATGGTCGGAAAATCAAAACACAAACCAAACAGTAGATGGCTACTAAAGTCGTACAAATTAAATCAATCTTTACTCCTTTCTAAGAAGCTTGCTGTAGTGTACTCTCAGCTTAAAATACAAACTAAACTGATAGTACTGCTTCAGAAAATTGTAATTAACGCTCACAGCTGTGGGTGGACTCTATTTATAGACACAGAAGTAGCAAATTGGAATAACGGTCGCTTCGATACTTTTATCATAGGAACGTGATTATTAGAAAAGTCGGAAAATGTTAAATCCTTATAAACATATTGATTTACGTGTTCTAGCAGATAAGAGAATTTATTTGCGTTACAGATTTTTTTAAATTAATATACAACACAACACATCCACGTATTAAATGGAATATATTATTGTGCTAACTGCGTTGCGTGCGGCATAATACTTTTACGGCCCGGCCACAGCCTGCCGCGGCGGCCGGCGCGGCGGCGCGGCAAGCGAACTCAATAATCACTGCGCTCTATCTCGATGGCATAGGGCAGCCACTCTGCTCGTGTCGTCACGACCGCGCAGTGATTACCGAATTCGCTTGCCGCACCGCGCCATTTATCGCGGCAAGCTGTGGACGGGTCGTTAGACGTTATTTAAAACAGAAATTGAATAGTACTACTCAATTCACACTCAATCAGCATAATTTGAAGAGAAGAGATGAGAGGAGCTCGGTGGCGTGAGGAGCTCGGTGGCGCAGTGGTTTAGCGCATGGCCCAGCGATTGCGTAAGTTAAGCAATGTTCGCAAGGGTCGGTCATGGGATGGGTGACCAAAACTGTATTATCTCGAGCTCCTCCGTGCTACGGAAGGCACGTTAAGCCGTTGGTCCCGGCTGCATTTGCAGTCATTAACACCCACCAATCCGCATTGGGCCCATAAGGAAGGCATATAAGGAAGGCCTGTGCCCCAGCAGTGGGGACATCAAAAATGGCTGATGGACAACATAATTTCCACTCAAAAGTATTTTTTTATGTGTTGCGAAAATGGTTACAATGAGTATACTTTTTCTATGTGACAATCAATCTGCACACCCATGGGGTAATAATAGGTATAGCGCTCAGTTTATATTTTAAAACACCATTAATTGTAAACCTTACTGCAAAGAAAACAACTTTAATTTGAAAGTATTTATGTAGCTTTTGCCTGAAAATAATATAAATCACAAAATAATACTATAATAAAACTTTTTGCAATCGGTAAAATTGCTTATATTCAGATAATTTCTAATAATAAATTCACGCGAAGTGAAGTGAGGTTCGAAGTGAGATGCGAGTTTGATTCAAGTTAAATAAATTGAAAGCCATTTATAACATTTTAGATAGCTAAAACGTGTTGGAAAATACAATTATCCGCTAATAGTTCCTACTAACTCTGATAACTTAATGACCGGTTAAAACAAACCATAACATTATTACGCTTAAACAAAAACCAAGTTTAACAAACAAAGTTTAAGTTTTTCTTTATGAATACGCGTAACTGAAGGTTTTGATAACTTATGTGAACTATATTGATGAAATTCCACTTTCCGGAACTTTCATAATTTCTTTCTTAGTAAGTAGATGCCTATATTCTATTGTACAGTTACGTCTATAAATATGTTAACAGTTCAGAACATTTTCACTCTCAACGCTTTTACTTTTTTTGAACAGAAATCAATAGCAAATGATAACTACACCAAAGTGACAAAGTTCTATACTGTATATACATTATTTTACGACGTATGTGACTGACTGTACTTGTACTATAATGTGCAAAATGTAAGCCCGATTCGAGACAATGCATGTATAGAAATGAAAAATTGATGAAATGAGCAAGAAAAATACGCACCACGCAAGCACAACAAAAGCCTCGGTCTCACGTAGCGATTAAAAGCTGCTATACATATACTGCTTGCGGCTATTATTAGCTATAAATCGCTGCTACGTGTGACCGCTGTCACTACATGTTGTTTAAAAACCTCATTCGATTGGCCGTATTGGTCCGTAGTCTCGTAACCGCTACAAAATTGGACAATTTTTAACGGCTATTTTTCGATCAGCGATTTTGAGCTCATGCACGCTCACACGAAGGTATTTTTTGCTAGGGGAAAAAAGCAACTAGGTATAAATCGCATCGTGAGACCAAGGTACGAGTACAAGGATTAAGAATGTCTCGAAAATTATTATCTTTTTACTACATGGATAATAGTACATTATGAGACAAGTTAGCTTAGGTTGCTCATTGCACACAAGGCTGTGGGTTGCAGCCCGAGCCGCAGGCGAGGGCGTAACTCACCCGAGTGTGCAATAAGCAAGAGCTCACGAGTTTCATGCAACGTTTTTCAACACATTTGCGAGGAAAAAACAAAGTAATTTATCACACAGCAACAAATACGACAAAAACAAAATATGATTATTATCGGAAAAGGCGCGCATGTTTTTTTTTGTTTTTTTTTCACACGCCCAACGCAAGAATATTTTGCGAACAAAGGGGTGAGGAGCATACAGCCTACTACTAATATTTCAAAATTATAATTTTAAGTGACTAAATGCAAATATTTTAATATTTTATAACAAAATATTGGGAATTATGAATAATTTGATAATAATTATATATTTATTTGACTTAATTAAGGACTTACACATTTATTTATTCCAAAAATGTATATGAATTTTCAGCAGCATTAAACCTGTTTGTTGTCAAAAAATAAATAACTGTATTACCCGGCTAAATAGGGAATGCTCTGTTTACTCGCATAGAACTTGCAGTAAGGTACTAATTTAACTTTGTAGGGTTAATTCTATTACGAACTAGTGTTTTATATATTATTGCACGCGTTTGTTATAGCTCGGTTTATGGCCCTAAAAGCGATGTATTAGGGCTCACTTTACGAGCAAGTGTGTTGAAAAACATTTTAATGACACTCGGTCAATCTTCCCGCTCATCGAACCACATCTTAATCCCGAATTGGATATCAGTTTTGAGGTCCAGATGTCTCGGGCACTTCGGTCAACTTCGGACAAAGGCCGTGAAAACAGCTGGACTAGGTTCGACAACTTTAATTAAACAGTACAGAGTTCTATACTTAAACATGATGGAATAAAAATATATTATTTGCTTAGGAACTGACGTATATAATTGTTATTATTCATGGGTATGATAATAACAATTTTAGTTAGGTGACAACAATTTTCCCAATCCCTAGCTAAAGAGACGTAACACGTGTGTGTTTACACACAAACGATCAAACTAGTTCCACCTGTAACCAGCGGCTTCCCGAAACCGTTACCCTAAGGGAGTTTTTTTGTTCTGTGCCTTCACCAGATCGACGATAATGTTCCACTTTTGTTTATCATAAAATTATGCTGCGTAACTGAATGACAGCAGTCTATTTTTCAAATACTAAACATAACATCGACATTTTTATAACCTGTCCAAAGGAAAGCTGAAACGTCAAAATCAGACCTTTGCACTCCAATTACGCGTATGTATAGAAACCTGTTGAACAGTGAAATGACGGGATCAGCCAAGCTCATCGAGCCATGAAGATTAAGAAAATAAAAGGTCCATTCAAATGAAATCACATTCCTATTGGATCTGTGTAATAGAATGCCCATTAAATGAGAACGATGATCTCATACAGAGGTCGAACGGTGAATCAATTCGATTTTTCAGGCTCGTGGGCTTTATGTTATGAAATGCATGTTCTGAATTCTTCTGAATTAATGGTTACACTTTTAAACAAATTGATTGAATTTCAATTAATTACCTAGTCTTATAACTTTAACTAGCTTCCGCCCGCGACTTCGTCCGCGTGGACATTCGATAAAATCCTCATGTTTTAATTTCATGAAATTCTGATCAGCCGTTTTTACGTGATTAGGCGGGTTCCCACCAAGCGCGCTGCATCGCGAGGCAGGACGCTTGCCACACGGGCCTCGCACGAGGCTGCTCGCTTGGTGGGGACCCGCCTAATCACGTAAAAACGGCTGATCAGAATTTAATGAAATTAAAACATGAGGATTTTATCGAATGTCCACGCGGACGAAGTCGCGGGCGGAAGCTAGTTTATAATATTCAGAATTGCATCCAGAGATATTAGTATACCGTTCCCGTTCCTGTTCTCGTTCCCGTACCCGTTCACGTTCCCGCTCCGTTCCCGTTCCCGTCCCTGTCCCCGTCCCCTGGATGTGCATGTCCAGGTCCAATCATGTCCACCGTGTTGGACTTCAAAATAAATGTCATTTTCGCAATCACCATCCCATGAAACCTCAAGAACGACATCCACATCGATTTTCATGTTTACTTACCCCATTTACACCTTAAGGGATGATTTTCAAAATAACAAAATATGTGTTTGCCTATTTATTTTTAAACATGCTCCTACGAATTTTAAAGTTGTAATGTCTATTTTATATTCTTTTTACAAACAAAATTTGAACCCCATTTTCACCCCTTTAGGGGTTAAATCATGTCCACCGTGTTGGACTTCAAAATAAATCTCATTTTCGCAATCACCATCCCATAAAACCTCAAGAACGACATCCACATCGATTTTCATGTTTACTTACCCCATTTACACCTTAAGGGATGATTTTCAAAATAACAAAATATGTGTTTTCCTATTTATTTTTAGATGTGCTCCTACGAAGTTTAAAGTTGTAATGTCTATTTTATATTATTTTTCCATACAAAATTTGAACCCATTTTCACCCTTTTAGGGGTCAAATCATGTCCATCATGTTGGACTTCAAAATAAATGTAATTTTTGCAATCGTTATCTATTTTTGTTTTTTTTACTCCTTTTCACCCCCATTTCATCCCTATAGGGGTTGAAATACTAACAATAACAATATTATACGTTGCGTTAGATTTCCATCCATAAGCCTAAATTATAAATTTAGCGATTTTTACTTCGAAAATAAAGGATTTTCTTCAATACACATCTTCATCCCCCTTTTGATCCCTTCGGGGGTAGAATTTCGAAAAACGCTGAGACCCTTATTTATTAATTTTCAATGGTCAGCCTAAACACAAAATTTGAAGATCCTAGCTTCAAAACTGAGGGACTTTCATACAAACTTTGGACCCCTGATTCACCCTCTTGGGGGGTGAGTTTTGAAAAATCCTTTCTTAGTGCACAGGGGTGGAATCCTCATAAGGAACCTATGTGCAAAATTTCAAGTCTCTAGGTTCAGCGGTTTGGGCTGTGCGTTGATATCTCACTCAGTCAGTCAGTCAGTCAGTCATTCAGTCAGTCAGTCACTCAGTCAGTCAGGACTTTGAATTTTATATTATAGATTAAGTAATGTAATGTACATATGTCATATGGTATAAACATACAGTCTTTAGACTAATGCAGTTATTAACGTAAATTATGTTCCGTAAACATTTATAGCACAAATAAAGATTAATATTATTATTATACATATTACATAATTTATTATGTTATGTCAAAAATGAATTAATTGCACCTTTTGCTTTCACAACCCCAGTAGCTAGAGAATGATTTAAAAATTACGTTAAAGCTTAAATTAAACTAATACTTTGCCCATTGTCCATCAGCCATTTTTTGTCCCCACTGCTGGGGCACAGGCCTTCCTTATGGGTGGTAAGGAGGACGGGCCATAACCCACCACGCGGGCCCAATGCGGATTGGTGGGTGTTAACGACTGCAAATACAGCCGGGACCAACGGCTTAACGTGCCTTCCGAAGCACGGAGGAGCTCGAGATAATACATTTTTGGTCACCCATCCCATGACCGACCCTTGCGAACATTGCTTAACTTCCGCAATCGCTGGGCCAGGCGCTAAACCACTGCGCCACCGAGCTCCTCAAAATATAATTATACTTTGTAATACAATACTTTGTAATTAGTGTTAAACTAACACTTTGTAAAAGATTTTTGCTTTGATTTGATCGTACGAGTACAAATTCTACTAAGAAGTTCGCTCCCAAAAAGTAACTATCCCACCCACTCGTGCACAGCACAAAGGTTATCCACTATCGAATAACATTATTCAAATGTCATATTTAATTAACCTGTAAACCAGAAATTATTCTATAACCGTTCCACATTCAACTAACATACATGAATAATTCAGTGAGTATCGATTCTTATGTTATTCACGTAAAGATTAATTCCCAGGGTGTACATAGTCATAACTTTGACGTAACGTAACGTTGAACATAACGTTTCAACTTAGCTTATGCAAATGTTACAATATCAAATAGCACATGTTGTTTTCAGCGGTAAGGAACACAATATCAATATGTAGATGGTAGGTAGTGTTTATTCAGAAAATATTATTATTATGTTGAGATTTTTTTAAGGATTCATGTTTACTAAATTTATAGATTAGATTATTTAGGTATAACATTCATATAAAAAAATAGTTAGCTCAAATAAATTAAAGCGAATGATAACTTTGAACTCCACTACAACTACAAAAAACTTAAGTGAATCATAAAAAAAACTTAATAAATAACTGATATTTAGAATACTTTTTAAATTTAAGATTTTTGCATTCACAATGCTATTTTTTACACAATACTAAATAATATACTAGAAAAAATACGACTCGCACCACTATTTCAACTATACTAGAATACTATTTCATTTCCACAAAAACATGAACTTAATACAACAAAATTAAATACTGAGCTAAATGTTATTTAAAAATTTAATAATTACATACTTTGTACGTTGAGTAATTTTAAACATTTTTAAATATTTAGTTTACAAAATAGGCAATCCATGTTAATTCGGACATATTTTCTAAAGGTAGGTATGTAAATTCAATTTATTTGAGCTGGAATGGAAACCAAAGGAAATACAAAAAAATGTATAAGTTGCTTTAAATAAAATTGAATATTTACTACAATTATTAGGTATTTTGGGTATGTTTTACTGTTTTTTTTAGTTTTTTTTTAATTCTAGAATGAAAAGTATATTTCAATAAATACTACGCGCGGAAATATAAAAACTGTACAGCCTGTATGTATACGATTTCAATAAGAGCTCACGAAATCCGAAAATATCTCATATAAAGTGACACTCGCTCGGGAAATCTCGATCACGTTGCGATGTAGAATTCTGTGTTGAACATTTCACATGTCTCCTTTCTATGAAAATATCTGGTTATTTGAAATACCACAGCAAAATAAGAAGCGGTGAAGTATGTTTGATAGTCAGGGGTCTCAAAAGGCAAGATTGTAGATGAAAAATAGAACTTTTTGTAACAGAAATGAAAATTATGAACAATTTTATGCATTAATCAATCTAGTCTCTTCAAACTCAAAACTAAAATTCAAATATCAATACTGTTGACATAATTATACTAGTAAGCATTTTGGAATCGAAATAAAATTGTTCAAAGACCCAACCAACCCAAGGCCAGTATTATCACTCATAAAGTCAAAACCGCTTGCACGCCGCGCGGTTATAGTTCGTGCAGGGGTGATAAGCGCTCATACGAATTTTTCGCACGTGAGTTGCTAATCGTACATGGTTCTGGGGTCAGCTTTCCTTACATTGCTTCTCCACCTCGCTGTGTCCTTGGAATCATCCTCGGTTACCTTGCACTTTCTCATGTCCTTCACCACTACATCTTTCCACCTTATCTTGGATCTTTCTCTTGGTTTTCGTCTAGGGAAGAACGATGTTCTAGAATGTTTTACACAGCTTAAAAGCTTAATTAAAAATGTAAAAAAATAGGTTTTACACAGCTTAAAAGCTTAATTAAAAATGTTCTTAATATGTTGTAATTATAGTTTCCAACTTGAAACTAAATATATCAAGGCTTAATTCACCCAAACTGAAAGTTACTTGTTACTTGTAAAAACTTCCAATTGCTGATTAGTTACAAATTAAGCTATCGTCGAGGCGTCTTGATTTAGTAACACTTAAAGTTAATTAAGCAGGAGGCAGAAACATGGGCTGATTACCTTTAATTATGCTATCAATTTCAGTTAAAAGTTATACGATATCACACCGTTAATGTATGAGATAAATGACTCATTTTACAGAATGTTCTGAAAGATTTTAAGGGTTTTGATTTGAGACCAATCATTAATAGCAAACTTTGGGAGTTAAAAAAGATCGTGGAAGTTTTTTTTTCTATGTTTACATTGTCAAGAATGTCAACTTTGATCTAATACTACTACTTAATATAAATAAACGATATACTTTTCTATGTTCGTATCGTACACACCATAATGTACGAGACGAACATTGAGAAGAAGAAGAAGAGAAGCTATGCAAAACAGAGTTGAATTCCATTGACGATCTTTTAAGTCGAAAGTAGACCATTTCACTAATTTATGATAATGTATCAAAATTACAACTATAAGAATAAATTGACTGTTAACTTCTCTGGAATGTTCGTTCACTGTGGTAAAGCATGCATAATACAAATCCTCCCCGAGGAGTACGCGTAGAGTTCAATCCGAAGTTACGGTGATAACGGCGCCAACTTTGTTCCTGATCGTAGGAATAAACGCCCTGGGACCAGGACAGATGCAGGTGTTAGTCTCAAGTGATTTTTGTAACGGTGTAATAAATCAAGGAAATTGTTTGGCGCTGTTTTTGGAATAGAAGAAGAAAATTGCTTGTATTCTAGAAGATGACACGGGTTATCTATAGGGTTATTTATAAAACACTAACAACCTCGCAGGAGTAGATTGCAAAACTCGATCAGCTGTTCGGACATAAGTATGGAAAGTTGAATTTTTCAGTCTGTTTTGGGAACGGTCGACGGTCGTAGAATAAATTGTTTATGATTTTAGTAATCTACTCCTGTGTGGTTGTTGGTGTTTTACAAAAAACCTTGTGTATTGTCGGCCTTAAAAGTAATTAGGTGAAAACTAATTTTGAAATGGGTTTAAAGTGGTCACTTTTTGTTTCAAGTTCCTGTTTTGATATTTATATGTCATGTCTTCACTTTTGAACACTACCATATTAATATTTTTTCATCAATAGCCCGAACAAAATATTAATTATTTATGTTTTTTTTTTAATAAATAGTTTCGTTCACTAATTTTTAAAACCGTTTAGTTTTCACTAACTCGTATTTATAGTTGTAAATTAAAAAGTTTATATGATTCATTTCATGTAAGACTGTCTTATAAAAATCACCTGCTTCGGCAAAGATAAGGCGTAACACGCACAGCCTATAAACTTACAGACTATGTTGGACATTGTAGGGCACGTAAATTTTTATACTAAGCAAGTAAAATACCAAACGATTTTTCTTAAACATCGAGTGTCAAAATCATGATTCGTTGTTTGTTAAAAGCACAATTTTTTCAGGTTCATTAGTCTGCAATTCTACTTTATTTTCACATGAAATGTATAGGTAAGGCAAAATTTGAAGTGGCATAGGTAGCTGCTTGCATTTGGTCTCAGGGGAAATTAAATTATTATTTAAATTTGCCTGATATTTTTTAAATTTATTACTCGGAGGTGGTGAAGTATCAGTTTTAAGTTTTTTCTCGTTTCCAATGGATTAAGCTTTAGAGTAAAAAAAAGCATTCTACCGAGTGTAGTAATTGAAGAAATCTTTTCATTGCACAAATAGAAAAAAATCAGCTGACTCAAACTATTGGAACAATGAATTCGAATGAGTGAATTCGAAATTTTGCTTTGCAAGTTGAAATATTGGTTGAGCATTCAATTAGAAAATATTTACTTAAATTGTTACAAATGCAACCGGGAATTTTTTGCATTAGTTTGCAGTCTGTTGGATGGTATTATACAATAAGTTGAGAAAACTATTTTCGATTTACATTTTTCTTTAAAAAACAAAGTAGGCAACAGCTTCTGTTCTGTCTGAGCAGTGAAAAGAGATAGATTGAGCTACGGAAACATGCAGGTAGTCCAAGACAATTTTACTATATGAATGCAATATTTGGTCATGTAGTTTGGTAACTTAAACTGATGGTAAATGACTTATTGCTTTATTTTATCGATTTTATCGAAGTTTTAGTGACTTGATCACAAAATACATAAGTTTTTTACAAAAGATTTAAACACCTCTTTAACTCAAACACTGTTTAGTGACAGCATCACAATACTGTCACTTTTTGACAATATTGATTGAAAGAGACAGCATCACATTTAAATACTATTTAAGTTAAACAGGTGTTAAAACATATTATTTTATAATAACACTGAGTAAGTTTTATCGGTATTCTACGTTGAACATTCTAAGTTGTTTCCCTTCTGATTAAGTATTAATTTTATTTAATCAGTTATTCAATACATCGATTTAATTTTGTAGTTAGCAATGTGGTATAGGTAGTACTTAATTGAGATTTTTTTTATTTATCTAAGACAACCAACACAATAAACGCTATTTACATATGATAAAGCAGAACATAAAAGTAACAGGCAAAAGCGCTATCTTAAATTAAGTTGCCACGGCAAGCGCTAACACTAAGCTAAGCGAGATGACGTGCTTCTTTTTTATGCACAACGGGATAGTGCTTAGTCTTCACCTCACCTGATGTTAAGTGACGTTAAGGCCGAAGGTGGATGCACACTACACCTGAAGCCTCAATCCTCATCACTGAGGAACTGGCTATCTTACCTCTAATTTCCGGAACACCACAATTGTTAAATTTTTATTGGCGTCAGACTTATGTAAGATGGTAGTAGCTAGCCAGGCGGACTTGAAATAAGCCCTACCACCAACCAAACCAAGTACAAATGAAGTACATTTGGGAATCAAACCCGGGACCCCTGCGTCTTAAATGGGTGGGCGAACCACTAGACCACAGAGGCGGTTGCCCTTTTTTAATCGATAGTGTCACGAATCGTGTGTATGCAAGCTCATAGGCAGCCATTACACGGTAGGTTTTGCTGTCAGTTTAACCACAGTCACGGCCGTGACTGACGATTAACCTACCGTGTAATGTAGTGACTGATGGTTGCATGAAGTTAATTTCTTCTTTCCATCAATAATGGAATTTGACTGACGCTTGCACGAGCATGTAATGGCCGCCTTATTACCAACTTAAATTCCAATATTGCATCCTAAGTAAGGAGGATTTTATATAAAGTGTTTCCCTTACACAAGGGATCACTGCTCCTGACAGCCATTTTAAGTTGTGAGTCCAAGTGTAATAGGTGTAATAAATCTTGTAACGCTGTTACGATAAAAAGTGAAACGTGTTACCTTTGCGGATTTTCTCCGCCATTTTGTGTTAGAAATGTTAGGGATTACGATTGAATTTATTGTTACTAATTATGTTTAAAGAACGCGATTTGTATAGATTTGGTAATAATATTCTTTTTTTAACCGACTTCATCAAAAGGAGGAGGTTCTCAATTCGATTGTATGTTTTTTTTTTTTTTTTTTTTATCGTTGTTCGCGCGTATCTTCGACATTTATGGACCGATTTAGATGATTCTTTTTTTGTTCGATGAGTTTTTGTTTTGTTACACGTATATGTTACATTAAATAAACATCCTTTACAAGAAATAAAGTTATTGTTAAAAAGGTTTTGTTCAATTTATTATGTGTTTTATTTACAGTACTTTCAGCAGGTGTGACGTTACACATACCGGTTTAATTATAAGTAAGTTATAAATAATTCTCCAACAATCTTTACAAAATCAGTTATAGGTACTACCTTTTTATTGTCAATTAACATCTTCATTAAAATTCAAATCATAAAATGTTTGGACTTAACTAAAACTTAACTATCTTCAATTAAACAAGTTTCAACTAGAAAAGCGCTTTACCAATTCTAACTCAGAAAACAGTATTGCAGTGCTATCAATTCTAATTCGAGTTCGAAGACTGACAACATACTTAAAAAACTTTTATTTAATGAACGTTAGTTGATGAAAGTCTAGACTATGAACACAAAACTAAAAGTAGAGTAGAGAAGAGCTACTCGTTACAGATCGTTAGTTTCCATGCACACACACATGAATAGATATTATCATCATCATCATCATCATATCAGCTGCACGACACCCACTGCTGGGTATAGGCCTCCCCTAAGGATCTCCACGACGATCGGTCCTGCGCTGCCACCATCCAGCGGCTTCCCGCGACCTTCACCAGATCGTCGGTCCATCTTGTCGGGGGCCTACCCACGGAGCGCCGACCGGTGCGTGGTCGCCATTCCAGAACCTTTCCGCCCCACGGCCATCGGTTCTTCTCGCTATGTGTCCCGCCCATTGCCACTTCAGCTGAGCAATCCTTCGAGCGATAATAATAGATATTAAACGAAGAGCCAATTTTGGGTCAAACTTTTGGGTGAAGCTCGGGTCACAGCAATAATATACAATAAAAATTAGGCCCGGACTCCACCAAAGCGGGGACGAGACGAGAAGAGATGTGTTTAAACAACCAATAGGATTTAATTATTTGCACATCTCGTCTCCGCCCAGCTTCATTGGAGATGGTTGAGCGGAGAGGAGAAACCTGCGCAAATACCAGCTGTGCCTCGCCGAGCTGTGAGCGGGGTAGCGCGGCGCGAAGTGGGGACGAGATGAGAAGAGAAGAGACGTGCGACGAGTGTCACTTATAAGAAGCTTTCTAATAAAAATAAATACAAATGCACGCTTTAAATATGCTTTTTACTAAACTACAACCGCCGTTTATGTTGATGCGAAAAAAATACTTACTTTGACCGCTTTGACATTTGATATTCCTCCGCTCTCGCCAGCTCACATCTCCGCTCCGCTACGCACGGCTTCGGTGGAAACACTCTAGCTGAAAAACAATCTCTTCTCCTCTCCTTTAGGCACATCTCTTCTCGTTTCCGTTTTAGTGGAGATTAATGGACGAATACTTACTAGCTCTATCAATGTTTTTTTGTTGTCTTTATAGAAGACTATTGTTGATTCTGTGTCCTAGCACAACAATATAAAAGACGGAATAGTTTTACACCTTCCTTTGCAAATGTGACTTTGGCTAGGGGAGAGAGGGGAGCTTCTATCTAGAGCAAATTTTGTGCAACGAACGTGATGCAAGCAAACTTAGTGGCATCGCATCAAAAATGCAAAACTCAGTTCCCGTAAAAGCATTTGCTTTTAGGAGATTAGTTTGAAGGTGCGTAAACTGTAATATACAAAGGGTAGTGTTCACTTTAGAATAACGTGTATATTAAATTACATAATATAATTTAAAAATACTAGAAAAAATCGACTCACCCGTAGCAGCACAGACGGGACGGGTGAGTCGTTTTTTTCTAATATTTTTCCATTATATTAAGTAATTTAATATATAAAAATAGCATTGTGAATGCTAAAATCTAAATATTCAATATAACGTGTACACTTTGGATATGAGTGACATTTTACAACTAGCCTCATTTAGGACACTTAACTCTCGATATTAAGCAAATTAACATTCACGTTGCAACCACTTTATATAATTTATTATTTTGATAATAAATTATTTTGCTGATAGTTCTTACTATTTTTGTTATAATTATACCTATGATCAATCTTAAATTATCTTTTCAAATAGATTTGCCATGCTGATGACGTATGTTTTTGCTGAATGATATGTCATTTTGTATCAGTACTTTGAAATAATTTTTAATAGTTTGAAATTGCCCCTTATAGCAACTTCGAAAAATCAATTTAAAATTGTTTTTTTTCATTCATTACATACAAAAAATATGTCTTAACCTAAAGTAAAAATCTTAATTTTTTGAAGATTGTAAAACTTTAGCAAAAAATAGGTTTGTATAAATATTTGACTGAAGCTAATCGTAAGCTATCCAGAAAACATTACTACCCTCCACCTTCCATATAAAAGATGATAACATCCAACGCCAATAGGGAATATGCATAAGTCACCGATTTTGAACATGATGGAACAGAAAAAAAAATAGTTTTATCACACGTACGATGAAATCAGGGGAAAATAACGATACTTTTTTTTTTCATTTTCGGATGTAATGCACTTAACAGTCAGATAGAATATCGAATAAAAAATAATATTTTGTATTACACATAATAATATGTACTTAAACGCAAAATTTAGGGAGAGAATTGAAGTTTCTTGGCTAACTCCATATTAAACGCGCCAAAACACACCTGAAACGTAACAAGTGACGTCACCGTTTTGTATAGAGCGTTTTCGGCGGGTGCTGTAGGCTTACGCAACAGCACAATTTGACGACCGTCGTGATCGTGATCGTAAAACAGTGTAAGATATAGTCAGCGAGTCAAGCTTTCTATCGGCGTTTTTCGTTGCTCTATCTAGCAACTAAGAACTTATACCGCGAATTTTTATTTCACTATGAATAACTGACACCGCCTGTCAAATTGGTACGCAAAGGCACATTCGCAAAGTAAAGATAACGACGAACGACCACATAGACTTTTGTCTTTGCATCGCAAAAGTGACAATTTGGTGTCAACCAGGTGCAAATGTCAGCTTCAAACAAGTTTTGAAAATTATTATTTAAGTAAAGTTTTAATTATATGTTTGTTGTTTCAGCTCGAAAATTTATGAGAATGATTTGTGATTAAAGCGCTTACAAATGCAGAGACAGGAAAAAACAATTTATTAATAAAAAAGTATCAATTAATATAGATACAAAAGATTTATGCTCCAAAGCGGCATACCTACGTATAATTTATCAATTAAATCGCATAATCCTACGAAAAAGTGAGTTTAATAGCGCCGAAGAAGAAACTCTTGTAAAATGTATACCAAAAATCTTGTATAAGTACAATACAAGGTATTGAAGAGGTACATTGTGAAATTTTTTGAAAGAAAGTAGTTTATATCGATTAATTTTGTATTACATGAATAAAACGTTTCATTACAAATCTGTGTGGTATAATTTGCTGGGATAGTACTTAGGTATGTTATTTAGTATTGTATAAAAACATTGAGAATCCTAAATCTCAAATTTAAAAATAAAAAAGGTATGACAGCTCGGCTGCCCTAGACCAAATTATCTTAGATACCTACTTGTATCTTATTCCAGACATATTTTACAGGAGAGCTTGAGATATTCTGAACACTAAAATGTTAAAATAAGAATCGCATATTGCAGAAAGGGCATAAGTCAACTTAATGTTATAAAAACAAAAAACCGACTTCAAAAAACCTACCTATAAAAACCAAGAAATAATATTCGTAATAATAAAAATACGTCTATTGAAGTCGGGTGGGGCTGGAGTACAAATTCCTTTTTTTTATTCTAAAAGCCCCCCCCGACTTCAATAGACCTATTTTTATTATTACGAATATTATTTCTTGGTTTTTATAGGTAGGTTTTTTGAAGTCGGTTTTTTGTTTTTTTTAAACAATTTTTAATTTTTTTATTTTTAGTGTAGGTATCTTGTAGGTAAGGGATATTATATATGTAGAAAAATCGGCTCAGCCAAACGTAAGATAATCGCGGAGAAACATACTTAAATACGGGTCAAACTGAGAACCTCCTTTTTTAAGTCGGTTAAAAAACTACACTTAAAATATCCCTTTTCCAACAAAAAAATAATTATTTTATTCAGTTCATAAACAAAGAAGTAATACGACCAATCATCGAGGTAATTCACACAAAATCATACTATTTTCGTGCTTTTTTTCAAAATTACTTGAAAAGTACTGAACCGATTTCCAAATTTCAAAAAATGGGACCAACTTGGGAGTGTACTTAATGTAATAACGTTTGAAGCATTTTAATCGGTCCAGCCGTCTTCATAGAACCTCCTCCTTTTTTGGAAGTCGGTTATAAAACAACAAAGTTTGTTTTTATAACAAAATATAAAAACAAACTTTGTTAAACGGAACGTACCATAACCATAGCCGAACTGAATCATAATACATAGGTACAGTGTGTGTTAATACAGTCCATCAAAATTTGTTATTATAAAATTAAAAAGTTTTTACTTAATTCCCTAAAGTAAATTTAAATGGACTAAGGTCCTTTCTGCAATATGCGATTATTGGTAAAAGGGCGAACGGTGACAAAATATGCCTATTATTAGTATTATAATATTATCTGTGCTATTATAGAGGTAATAAAGTTCTCTAGGTATCTATTATGTAGGTACCCATAATGTTGATAATTCCTGTTTGTCAAAATTCAAAATTCCCTATTAAAACCCCCAAGTTATTAATGAATACCATACATTAAGGTGGCACCCATGTGCGAAAGTGGCGCCGCCGTGGTGAATTTTATTTCATATTATAATTCTAATACACGATTTTAATAATGTTTTACGTGGAATTTTTAGGGCCCACAGTCTAGTAATTTTAGAGGGTATGATTAACTGCTTAAACTGCTAAAAGTGGCCGTTTTTTACATATCTGCTATCTACTTCGCGAATGACTATGAGGGAATGTAGTGATACCTTCTAAAAATACTAGAACATGGGTCCTAAAGCTTCCACGTTAAACATTATTTAAATCTTTTTCTACTAATAACTTAATAAATAAAAACTTCTGAGGGCGCCATTTTCGGTGGGGTAGCCACCTTAAAGGAAAAGTACGAAATGAACTGCAAAATTCCCTAATTAATTAATAAAAACCCCCAAGTCATGAATGAATACCATACATTGAGGGAAAAATACGCAATAAGGGTCACATTTTGACGATAACTACAAGGTTTTGGATAGTGGTATTTATAATCTGTGGAATTCGTGATCTTTTACGAAATCGTTGTCAAAATTGTGCATTTGCGTAAGCACTTGCGACTGACCACTCTCACATGTTGTCTATGACGGAGGAGGCCACGAAGATTTAAGTAGACATACACGCTACGACATTTTTCAGAATCTTATGAATGTCTCTATATTTAATGTAATATGGTTCCTTTGATTTAAAACAATATTTGCATTGTTTCGGATTAAAGATTAAAGTTTACGACAATCCATTTGGTTGTAGCTCTTTATGTCGTTGCGTGAATGGTGTGTTTTGTCTTGGCTATGTCATTACCATAGAGTTAGAGTAATCTTGTAAGTCAAAAATATAGGGTGACTATGAAAAAAAGATACTTTAAATTTTAAGCGAGTATTAATTTTTTATAAGAAGTATCGAATGGAAAGTTTTCCTACACATTTTAATTAAAAAGTGTAAAACGACTTATATACCTATAACACTTATTTTTTCAGATTATATAGAGTATTTCGTAATTTGTTAGCTCAAAAACACTTTATAGGTATTGCGATATACTTAGTGAGAAATAAATATTTGAACGCAAAGAGGAGAACATTTTTGATCTTTATGCAAATTATTCGAAAAGAAAAATAGCCGAGGACCTATTTTCAAAGACTAATAAATGTTGGTACCTACTCTGAGTGCCGCTTACGTGGTTACCCTACATGAACCATAAACGAAACTATGATATTTTTTAGAACCACGCACACGGGCACTAGCATGTGAAACCCATGTGAAATAAGGTTAGAAATAAAGAAATAACGACACTCATGTATTGTAAAGCCGTGGTCGTCGTTAATGTTGTAATGTCAAATTGACGATCACGAAACGATCGCGATGGTGCTGTTGCGTAAGCCTGCTGATGCGTGATAACTTCAAGTAACTATATCACGAGAAAAAAACGTAAGAGAAAAGTTTTAGTATTACAGTTGATTTTGATTAAAATGACTTGATTAAAAAAAATTGATGCATATTATTCCGTATTAACTATTTGTTTAATTCTGATTTTATACAACGCATCAATAATGAGTGTAAAGTTACAAGCGAGTTTGCAGGCTCTGTTAATTCTATAACAAGGGTTTGTGAGAGTGCCATAATTTTATTTCCTCCGCCAAAGCGTCAAAGCGCTATCTATGTAGTTATTCTGATGGGATCTAACTATGTTCCCGTGAACTAGTGCACGGAGAAAGTTATTAATGGAACGTATTAAAAATTAATAATTAGAGTGGAAAGAAAGTTTATGAACAAGTGTGTTCGTTGCCTATGTTTCCGTTTTGTTTTCAACACTAGCTTTCATCGAACATTACTTTAATTTTAATTTAGTATTGCAGTAGTTTCGTAAAAAAAACTAAACAATATCTCATAAAATTAAAACGACTTTTTTGTACATTTGAGAATTTCAAATAAGTACTAGATATATAGGTCAGATGGAGACTAGCAAATAGTCTTCACTGTTTTGCCTTTCTTAACTGGAACAGGCAACAGACTAAGTTGGAAGTTGTGAAAGCTTGTCAAACGAATTAAGAACAAGTCACAAACCCAAACGAAACTTAGAAATATGCAACTTAGCTCCTTTTTGGGGTTTTTTTTTTACTAATGTGTTGAAAATCGTCGTATGAAACTATTATAATTATAATGTACTATTATATAACGGTGGTTTATTAATAGTTTTAATTATATCATAAGTTTTATATGCAGATATTCAACGATGGACTCGCCTCGTGTTTCACTTAGATTTTTACCGCTACTTCAAATCGAAAATTTGCCGATCCATCTCATATTTTTACGTCAAAATCCACTATTACCTATTTTACGCTCGCTTGCTCGCTAGCGTTTTTGCAGAATAGGATTTTTAGCATAATAGCACAGTGATTCGACATTACTGGGTAAAAATAATTCTCTGGCTTTAGTTTCCTCATACTTATTTTACCGTCTAATTCAGAGATTTTAATTATGAAGCTAGACTCTAGATTCATAATTTAAATCACTGAACGTCTCTACAATAGGGACATTTTTACTTCATTTAATGTTACAATACGTTTTTACCTCATTCAAAGTCACTTTGAATTCTTTTGTCTTCACAAATGCTGTAGCTGGTATTTACATTTCCTGGAAACTATTTATTCTAAAATTTCATTTGAGTTTTGTTTCAGTTTTCCCTCGCCTTTGGTAGAATAAACTGGGTTATTGTAATACGAAAACACTATTTTGATAACTTTATACTTTGGTTTAAAACAATTCGATGCTAGCGAAATAATATTGTTAACTTTCTACGTTAAAATTACAAATATTTAAAATAAACATTTATAAACTCCTCTTAGATAACCCAATAATTAAATACAATGTGTCGCATCTCTAATTGAAAACTCAGCTATATGTACTTAAATAAAAATCTATTTTTACAAAAATGACAAAACCTTATTTGAGAAATTCTATACTAGGTATTTGTAATTTAAAAAAAAGAACAAAATCGAAGTTTTTTTTATTTATCAGAGTTTTTGGGTGCGATCGAAGCACATTCAAACAGTGTTTACAGTTAAATCAATTTTCTCATTTGTTTCAGATGCACAGACGCAACGAGCATAACTAATCATCATCAAAATGGACCCTTCAAATACAATCCACATTTACGAAATAAGATGAATGGTGAACAAACAAAAATGATACTAAGAGAGCATATTATAACACTCGCCCACGATGCATGAGCTTATGTTCGTCAAGCCACTTTCAGCGATACCAGAAACGATAATAGTCGAGCAAGAATTGTATTGGGATGCATCCGCTAACTTTTCTTTCAATATATCTGACGCATATGGAAATGGGACGAACTCGACAGATTATACTAAAGAAGGTGTAGTGAACAATTGGTGGGGGTTAGTGGCTCTGCTGCTGGTGGTCTGTACGGCAGCCGGCAATGTATTGGTGTGCCTAGCGATATATTATGAGAGGCGACTGCAGAATGTGACGAACTACTTTTTGATGTCATTGGCGATCACTGATCTGTTGGTGGCGATGTTGGTGATGCCGCTTGGAATATTGACGTTGGTTAGAGGTAAGTGAGTTATAGAACTAATTTTTGGAATGTCAGGTATTTATTTAACAAATTGTACCAATACAATTTCGAACATGTACCAAAGAGGTTAGTACCTACTATCGTATGGTCTGTGGTACCTACTGACAAATCAAAAACGTGTCTATAGTGTTATGCAATAGCCAGGCTCATATGATAGAAATTGCAATACAACAGAAGAATATTTGGCAACTTGGCTACACTATTACATCAAGAAATGTTCATACTAAGTAGAAATATACGAGCGATGAGCGCGTTCCTTGAATGGTCGGTACTTCAAGTTTATTTCAAGTAGGAGTCAATAAAGAATACTTGTAAAACTTCAATGTCAACACGCCCCACTCGAGAGGGCTTTCGTACCCAAATTCCGTGTCGTATCTCGACAAGCAAAAATAACTCAGTATCTTGTTTGACAAATTGCTTCACAGTTGTTTAATTAGTTTCTGTAAAGTTGCAAGGAGTAAACTTTCACGGCAAAATTAACAGGATTGTGAAGGGAAAAAAATGGCCGTGTATTTTTAGTGCTAGTAGTGAGTCAAAGTCAAAAATATATTTATTCAAATAAACTTAATAAGAAGATGGATGAAAGGAAATTAAGGCGAGGCCAGTTCACGATCTGATGAAAAGTCTGATTTTTTAACTTCCAATGTGAAGAACTGATGCAAAATTTTACTTCACAAAAATTACTGTAGACTGAAAAAGAAACAAAGAAGCAAAGTAACCGAACAGAATATTGAAAAATGGCATGGTAACTCTGTAAAAAAAACCTGAATAACACCATAAAAACTTATAAAAATAAAATTCAAATCGTCAGATTTTGTAATTTTCAACGACAGTGATATGATGTTTTATGCAAAAAGGATAGCTTTTTTATCGATCTAACACAATAAACGAGTACATTTTTAAAAAATGATCCAGTATTTCAGAAATCAATAAAAATGTACTAAAATTCGTCAAATTTCTGGTGAAGCGTCAATTAATGCTATGCAATATTCAACCTTATTCTTAAGACATAGTAAAAGAGTAAATTTCGTGAACTGGCCTCGCCTTAAATGTAGCAGAGATGAAAATGTTGAGGTGGATGTGTGGTGTGACGCGAATGGATAAAATTAGGAATGAGTATGTCAGAAGAAGTCTGAAAGTAGCACCAGTAACAGAGAAGTTGAAAGAGTATCGTCTGGCTTGGTTTGGGCAAGTTATGAGAAGAGATGAAAGGCATGTTACTAGAAGGGTAATGGATATGGATGTTGAGGGCTGGGAAGTAAGAGGAAAACCGCAGAAACGATGGATGGATTGTGTGCGGAATGATATGAATGTGAAGGGAGTGGATGAGGAGATGATGAGTGACAGGAAGGAATGGAAGAGAAGGACGCACTGCACCGACCCAAAATAAATTGGGATAAGGCTAGGGGGATGATGATGATGAATTTGAATCGTCTATATTTTCCTACTACTCGTTCCAGTTAAGAAACCGTTATGTTGCTGTTTATCACTTTGAATTTTGTCACCACATTTTACCAACTCGCTCTTTAGTGCAGTTCTGAAAAAAAAAATACGTTATTTGTTACTTCCAAAAATTTTAGTCCAATAAATGCATAGGTATTAACTTTTAAATAAATTAAATAGAATAATTAATAAGAACAAATTATATAGAATTATAACCAGTTTCCCTAAAAATATCGACTAAAACAAAAATAAAAACGTGATTTTTACAACAGTAAGCCTCTCGTTAGACATATTTTTAACTAAATTCCTTTATTAAATTCTTCAGTCTGACTCCGCAAAGGGATAAGTAGGATGCCTCAGGAATACCTAAACAAATACCTGTTCGTTGTTTGAAATATGCCCGCAATGACGTCACGGGTAGGCATACGACTAAATTACATCTGCTTCATAATGTTACATTCTTTCCAGATGACAAGTCACTGTGATTCATGCACCTTTTCATAAACATTTTTGTTTTAAGAAGCTCTTACATACTTACTGCGTACATATTAAATTCAGTAAAAATCTCTACTGGAGCTTAACGCATTACACTTATGATTCTCAGGAAAATAAGTAAAATCCTTCGCATTTGCAATCGTAAAAGTTTACGATACCCCTGAACCGGTAAAATTCTCGTAACAGGTCGGAGTAATGCATAACCTGGGTTAAAGCCGTTAAAATAATCCATGAAACGATCTAAGTTAACTAAGATTTATAATAACCGGAATTAACTGGGGTTATTCATTAATTATAGCTTAAAGGATTTCGAATGAGAAGTAAAAAAAAATGGCGATTGCGTTAAATATGAACAGCCATTGATAGTCCACAGCAGTGCCCCAACACTGACCTTCGGATAAGCCATAACCGACCACGCGGGCCCAATGCGGATTGGTGGGACCTATGGCTTAGCATGCCTTCCGAAGAACTAAGAAGTTAGAGAGAACACTTTTTGGTAATCCATCCAATGGCTGATCAATAGTAATAGTTGGTTAGCCGCAGCATCAGCTAAGCAGAATTTTTATATGAGATACCTATTCAACGTGACTTTTAGGTACTATGGGACCAACTCTGAAATCACGAAAAAATCTGCTGTTTCATACAAAAAATAATAACGAAATTACTAAAATGTATGAATCAGTATTTTTTTGGTCCCAAAAGTACAAGTTGTTGAGTTTGATGTTCATTCGTTAACACGTTGTAGAACCAGGAGCCCAATCGCGGTAATTTTGAACGCTAAATCCAAAAACATTACGTTGTCATTTAGGTTATATTTACCTAAAAATCTTTGATTTAGCTTCATAATTCACTTAAATTGTCCCAGATTGTAATCCTAGACTCCTTAGGCAGAGTATTCAACAATTTTAACAAAACTAAAGCGAGTATTTTTCTGTAAACGAAACTGAAACGGTAACGATTTAGCTTTGGTTTTATCGTTGAAAATTAGCGCGATTAGGTCCCTGTTTAAGTTATGGCCTGCGGACACAGACACAGCCTGGTGAGGGTTTTTTTTTTATAAAAAGGAGCAAAACTATGACTTATTAGTTTTACAATAAGGTTTGCACTACACGGCATGCCTAAGCATACCTCAGCCACAGAATAGATATAAGTCCTCAGCTAGATGTTTGCACTTAAGGTGGTACGATGAGCTCAGTAGCGCCACCAAGGGAAATAAATCAATTACGTTTTATCAAGGGTTTAGATTAAAAGTTTAAAATGCATTTTCTAAATATAGTTTCAAGAACTCAAACTTAAGCAATAAGTCGTGTATGTCACTAGTGCCAAAAGTGGCCACATTTAGCAATATCGACATTCATAACTAATTGTTGATATTTGAGGCCATGAAAAAATATTTAAAAATTGCACTTTACTCTTCTATTTGCGCAAAATATCCAAAACTTTTATTGTAAGCCCTTGATACAACGTAAATGATTTATTTCCATTGGTGGCGCTACTGAGCTCAACGAACCACCTTAAAAGAATACGCTCATTGAAATTTCAATCTTATCGTACTTAATATTTTCTGCTCGTTTCATAAAAATCTTTTGACGTGCAATACCGTCAGTGGGCGCAGGCCACTAATGTCCAAAAGTACAGATTAGTTAAGGATCCAACTTACCCAGAAATTCGATTGATTCATCATAATAAATAAAATAAAAATAATAATAAATGCTTAGACAATTTCACACAGCGCCATCTAGCCCCAAACTAAGCAAAGCTTGTAATATGGGTGCTAGACAACTAATATACTACTTGTATACTTTTTCAATATATACTTATTATACATAGTAACACCCAGACCCGTCACAGAAATTAAAATTCATCATTTCAATTTCTGCCCGGCCGGGAAACGAACCCGGGACCTCTTGCGTGGTTGGCGGCATGTTGACCACTGCACCACTTAGGTCGTCATAAAATAAATCCAATTCTTAATAATGAATGAAATACGTAAGGTCAGCTGCACACACTGCTACAATGTTGTAACTTTGATACATCAGTGTCGTATTGTTGCTGGATTTACGTGTTGACGTCACGTTACTCCAGGATAGGATCATCAATCAACGCCACGCGCCTTTCATGAAACACGGCTACGTGACTCCGAATTAAATTATAGGCTTAGGGTCACGGCGGACTACCGACAAAATATTGTGTCAGTTGACAACTTTATTTAGCTCAGAAGTTTTATACTTTTTAATAATTTACTTTTTAACGAAGCGTTAACAGCAGATCAAAAATCAAACTAATCGTTTTTATAGTGAATCTTACTTTATAAAGGCATTAACATATAAAAAATTACATGGCTTTTCAGAAATTTTTGATAATCAATAAACATAATAATTATTTAATGTTTTTGTTTCCAAAATGTATCACATAACTTACTTTATGTGGGATTAAACTGGCTGTCTCCAAATATTAGATGCCGATCACAGAAAGGTCTGTGATGCCGATCGTATATAAACGGACAGTAACTTTGACTTTTGACCAAGGTGAGACTGTCAACAGATTCATTAGACGTTTAACCTATATTTTCTTTCCTATTGGTGTTTCTTGGGTCAGTAATTTGATTAATGTTCCTTCTGAAAGTTCCGGTCTGTCACTTTCTTAAATTTTTTGTAATTATCTTTAGAACCTTAATTTTGGAACCCTTTTTTACTTTAGTAGCCATTGCAGAATCGGCGAGAGTATTGCAATTGATTTTTTTAAGCTTTTCCAAAACTACTTCGGCACTTTTTTGAGACAATGTTCAATCGTCGGTGAATAATAATAAGTATAATTATCAAGTTTTAGAATACCTAAATGAAATCAAAATTATTGATTTCTGCTTGCACATCATCAGCGTATCATCGTCCACTGCTGAACATAGGCCTCTCCGAGAGCACGCCACTGAGCACGATCCGCGGCTATACTCATCCAGTTTTTGCCAGCCACCTTGCGAAGATCAACGCTCCATCTTGTCTGAGCTGTCTCTGCTTGCACAGCACAAAATAATGATCATGTTCTCGAAAAACCAGCTCGTTTATATTTTTTCTCTTTCGTCTCAGCGATTTATAGTGTTAAGTTTAATGAACTCTAATTTAAGTTAGAACATAGATCAAATAACCTGAAATTTATGCGAGATAATCAACTATACTACAATAACGAAGAAAATTCGCGTGCAACATAATATAGTAAAATTAATTTAGAAAAGCTCACTAAGCTCGACTCATAATCTCGTAAACCCGACACCCGCACAAAATAGTTATGACTAGAACGTTACCATAAGATATATTACCTTGGTAAATTATTACGGTAGCTTTCATCCCCCTTTTATATTTTCCAGTTGGTTCTACCGTCTGTATTACCAACAATATATTACAGGAGGAGAATCAACACAAATTGGGCCTTTCCCTGTAATATGTTATTATTCTTAATGACTATTCGATTCGTAAAGACGGCTGCCCTAATTATTACGAATCTTGAATGTGTTTTCCTGTAAGGGACTTTTTCGCACCAGCTGAAAAACCGCAGGGAATTAAGTTAGTAATATTACTTATTTCTGATACTTTAAAAAAATGTTTTATTCAATACGATAACTCGCCATGCACTTGCAATTTTTAACACAATAATATAAGTTAGCATCTGAGCACTTACAATAACTAAATATATTCAAATATCCACAATTTTGACCATAGCTATTTTAATGATTGAAAATAGTGTTAAATTTAGAAAAAAAAAACTAATTATTTATCAAAATCTTTAGATCAAGAACGAGAAAACACGTTTCGAATAAAAAAATACGTTTGTGAGGTCATTAAAAAGCCATCACGAGTAAAATATAATTCTCAGCATTTAGAGCAAGTATACATTTATGCTTTTCATTGAATTTTATGCGATATTTATCTTGTACTTAATTAACTTTGCTATTTGAGTGTTTAAATACGGTAGCGTATTATATTTCTTTATTATTTTCATTTAAACATGAGAAGTAAAGAAGTTCTTCGCATTGTAGGCAGTTAATAAATGATCTTAAACGCCGTAGACAATACCAAATTATTTAGTATCAAATAACTGACGACCTACGTGGTGCAGTGGTCAACATGCCGCCTACCACGCAAGAGGTCCCGGGTTCGATTCCCGACCGGGCAGAAATTGAAATGATGAATTTTAATTTCTGTGACGGGTCTGAGTCTTACTATGTATAATAAGTATATATTTAAAAAGTATATAAGTATTATATCAGTTGTCTAGCATCCATATGACAAGCTTTGCTTAGTTTGGGGCTAGGTGGCGCTGTGTGAATATGTCCAAGCATTTATATTATTTTTATTTACAACTCGTTTTTTTTTTTAATTTTAAACTTATAGACATATTTGTTCTTAAAGAATTGTTTGTTGAAATTCCTTAAAAACTCGTACATATAACTTCTGTGTAAAAACTGATACAGAAGTTTTATTTTGCGAAAAGTTATTATCGATGTATATGCCACTTTGAACACGCAGGCTATCAAAATTTTACAAGAAATTGTTTGACAAGAGATTTTACTATTTCCAGTAAGTATACAAGTTTTGATTAAACAGAATACTTAGTCGCAGTTTGGTCTTTGTTTGTAAGTCACAGCTGATACCGTCTCGCTAAATCTTTGGACAAACACGAAACTTATAGTGATTGTTATTGCTCTAGCTATAGTGTGATATTATACACCTCCGGAGGTATTGACGACCTCCGTGGTCGAGTGGTTTGTACGCCGGTTTTCAAGGCGTCACCATCTCTTGAGGTCCCGGGTTCGATCCCCGGCTGGGTCAATGTAGAAAATGAACTTTTCTATATTGTCTCAGGTCTGGGTGTTTGTGATACCACCGTTGTCTCTGATTTCCATAACACAAGTGCTTTAGCTACTTTGGGATCGGAGCAATGTATGTGATGTTGTCAAATATTTATATTTATATTTATATATACACTAGTATTCACACACTACCACGAACCGCTTTTTTAAAACGCATAATTTATGCAATAAACTACAGTATCTTGACATAACTTCCAAACGCAATATAATGCACCAAAACCAAGACAACTGAATATTCTACATTATGTCCCAGTTGTAACGTTAATTAGCTTTTTATTACTTTTTGCGCAATTGCTAAGCTTGTTTAATCTTACTGCATATCTTATTGCATCATCTTACTTATTCAAATTTGTCATGGGTACAACAATTTTATGTTGTGGTTTGAAAGTAAGATAGCCAAATAATTTTGGCAGCCGCTTAGTGTAGCTGTAATGATCCTGCCGACTGCGCCAAAGATCTTGGGTTCAAACCCAAGGTTCAAATTTAGATTAGACCAAATTAATGTGTTTAATTGGATCCCGAGTCTTAGATGTCAAGCTATCTGAAAAGTCCGGTTTTTTAAATTTTAAACCATCCGCCTTTTCGAGCACAAATCAAGGTGAAAACGAACACCAAAATGAAGGCGACGGAGCAAAATAAGAAATTAAAAACTGGAATAAGATGTTTTCAGTCGCACGTATATTTGACATTCACAACAAACCAGCGAGTACACCCAAAAAACTACTCTCTGACCACTTACTTTTTAAACATTTATATTTTTAAGCCAAAATTAACGGCCCGGTACCGCGTCGATCATATTTCGATTAGATTAAGTTCTCTCTTCACCTTTACCTTTGTCCTTCTATAATCTAGGCTTGACATCAAATTTACGTATCAAACCGGTTAAAATTAACATTACTAAAATCAGCGGCAAGCCCCTGTCAGCGGTTACCGCTCCCTTTTCACTTAGGATTATATTACGTTCAATTTGCTGGACTTCGCAAACATCGATTGGGCCCTAATGAGGGATGTTTTGGCCTCTCTGGGAGGTTCTGTTTGTATTACGTAGAAACGCGCCAAAGATTGGTGTTGTTTATTGCAGGCTTGGAAGATATACGCTTAAACTTAGATGAAATCTAAGCTCATGAAGAACTTGGGCTGAGGTTGCCAGTATGTTTGAAGTTTATTTGAAGTGTCTAGAGACGCGGCATCATGCGACTTGCACTTAACTATTGCGCCTATTTGTTGGCAAACGGACAATTGAACGCAGTATGATTCTATAAGGTTTATTTAACATCTTTTTTGGCAAAAACAACATAACCGCAGCGTGTCTAAAATTTATACTGATTTGTGATTTTTAATAATAAAAACTTTAGGAGGTAAATAGGATCAAAGCGATTAGTCTTAACTTTTTATTTGAAAAGCTGCTTTGTAATCTCACTCATTCAACTTTGCTCATTTTAGAAGCATGTCGGACAATGGGCGGTGCCATTAGCAATATCCCGGCGAGACAGTTTTTTTGATGAAAAATATATTTAGGTATAAATACAGGTTGTCTACTTCTTCAATCTCCAAATTTTAAAGATGTTGATAGTGTTCAGTCCATGAAACTGAAAAACTGTCTCTAAGAAACATATAATGGTCAAATATGTAAAAAAATGACTTTCCATACAAATCAAAGAGATCACGTGATTTAAGTGAGTAAGGGATGACCAAAATGTGGCGTATTTCGACACATGTCATGTTTCATGAAGAGAGTGGTTCAGTTTCATGGACTGAACACGTCCTTTAAATTTGGAGAGTGAATCAAATCAATCAAATCAATCAAAAAATCATTTATTCAGTCTAGGCTGTTACAAGCACTTGTGAATGTCAAAGAAGCTACGCCATCGGTTCGCAAACCCTGAGCGGGAGACCTTGTAACGAGAAGAACCGGCAAGAAACTCGTCAAGGGCTGCTTTTTTCTCCCTGTATATTTCATACAGAGTCGTCAACATTGAAAAATGACCTCCACATTTAAAGTGAGGTCATTTTCCATCACAATAATTAACAAAAGTTTGTACACAATGGGTAGGTAGGTTGAAATTAAATACCTACTACATATCGGATAGGTAATTGTGAGAGTAAATAACTTTAAACTAGTTGAGAAATCAGTAATCACTATGTCTGCTACTCGAAAGTGCACCTAAGTAGGCAAAATTTACCAAAAAATACTTGAGACAAGACATAAAAATAACAATAAAAAACGCAATTCTTACAATTCAATATGCGTTAAGATAGGTACTCAGAAGCAGACCCATTCCCACTGGCAGCACCCGTTCACGAGCATGACGCGTGGACCAGCCATCGCTTCGCTCAACCATATTTGAGGGAACGTAACGACCCGCCCCACACGACACCACCGCAGAAATGATTAAAGAGAGCATGACATACTTAGGCTACCCATCCTAAGGCACTGAATTGAAAACTAATATCCAAAAGCTTTTCATAGGCCTTTACTTACAAAAACTACTAACTATAGAAAGCAAAATGATTGCAATAAAAAAAAAAGAGAAATCAAAACAAGGTTTACTTGCCTATTAGTTTTATGTTTTGAGTAAGAAGTGCCATACATATTGATAACATCAAACAGAGAAAAAAAAAATTATAAATATACGACGCCCTTAGTACAAGCAGATAGAAGCAGACCCATTCCCACTGGCAGCACCCGTTCACGAGCATGACGCATGGACCAGCCATCGCTTCGCTCAACCATATTTGAGGGAACGTAACGACCCGCCCCACACGACACCACCGCAGAAATGTTTAAAGTGAGCATGACATACTAAAGCTACTCGCATTAAGGCGTCGTCGAGTCAAAAAGCTTACAATAAGTTTTAAGTAGGTAGGACAATTCCCTCAATTTTCACATAGAATAGAAAAATCTACGACCAGGCTGTTTTATCAATTAAATAATCTTTAACGGTATAGTATCCTTTTTTGAGAAGACAATTTTTTACATGAGACTTAAAGTTTTCAAAATGGTAAATCCAAAATATTACTAGGAATTTTATTATAAAACTTTATACCAAGACCTATGAAAGAACCACGGACTTTTTCTAATCTATACTGAGGCATTACAAGTTTGTCTTTATTTCTGGTATTCCGATTGTGCCAATCACTATGTTTTGTATATAAGTTAATATTGCGACGCACGAAAAGTATGCAGTTTAATATAAATTGAGATGCTGCTGAGATGTTATTTTAATATATTTCTTCAGTTTATTAGCACCTAAAATTTGAGGTTGAGGTGAAAAGTCACTGCATGTGGTTCTTGACTGTTCTGCCGACTGTACAGCAGGTGAAGAAATCATGAGCTCCTCAAAAAGACTCTGTGTATGGTCCACTTCTTGCAGTTGCTGCTGCTCCTTGAAGTATAATATTTGCCTGTTAGCATCGTTCAGCTCCCGTTCCAAATCAGTGATGCGGTTTAGGGCCCTCTCGTAGGTGCTGCACTGTTCATCGAAGCTGCTAACGGTGTTCTCGAGCTGGTCCCGAGCGAATAAAAATGCAAGCCTGTTTAAAAAACTTTCTATAACCTGATGTGCTGCTGACTGTACACGAATATTTTAGCTATATCGGAATCTTTTCTGTTTCATTACGTGGTAGTTGTGTTGTTCCTTGTATTTATAAAGTTTGCCAATATACTTACAAAGGAAGAAGCTAACGAAAGTTGATGATTGTTTGCTAAGAAAAAGTTAGGGATGTTTGTTTTGTGGCAGCAGAAGTCAAAGTGATCTGATCTTTGAACTTCATAGTTCAGAGAATTATATAATAACTAGTAGTATTATAATTAGTAGAATAATATAATAACATATTAATCAATTGAGTTTTTGATTTCCATCCACTATCTGTATTGGCGTGTTGCCTATAATTTATGCTTTCACAAAAAGGACAGAGAAAGAATCAAAGTTCAAATTGAAATAATAAAACCATTGTGTTGGATAAAACTATTAGGTATGTATGTATTCTGTGATTTACGAAAATTTACTTCCAACATACAAAAAATTATAGCAAACAACAAAGGGACAGGTCTACATCTACACTAGTGCCAAGTTGACGGTAGTGCGTCAAATGCTGGACGATTTGTGAATGAGTCAAATTATCCGTACATAGTCGAACGGCCCGGCCACAGCTCACCGCGGTGAGCGGCGCGGCAAGCCAATTCAATATTCACTGCGCGCTATCTCGATGTCGGTCGGCCTCTCAACTCGTCTCGTCACGAACGCTCAGTGATTACCGAATTCTCTTGCCGCACCGCCCGCCGCTGCGGGCTGTGACCGAACCGTTAGTCATTGTGTAAATACCACATTATAATTTTTCGGTAAATTATAAGTATTTATTTTTAGAGAAACTAAACAAGTGACGATATGTAAAAAGGTCCCTTACATTGTTTTATTACGTTTCCTACCAAAATGACATCTATGTTGTATTGTTACAGGCTATTTTCCTCTGCCGGCTGTGTACTGCCTGACGTGGATCTGCCTGGACGTACTCCTGTGTACCGCCTCCATCATGCACCTTTGTACTATCAGTATTGACAGGTAAAACAATAACAAATTAACCCCGACTTGCACCAGAAATTAAATGTTATTAAAAAGTACCAATTAAACACAATTTCGTATACGTAAAATAATTCGCCCTATAAAAATATCGATGGCTTTTTGCGAGAAATTTTGTTTTATAATTTAGGTTTGGATAAATTAATTATAGAAATAATTATAAAAGATTTACAGTCTCATCTAAAATATTTTATTTCTATTATTAATTTGAACATTACTTTTGCAGATCACAAGCTATATTATAGTAATTTGTGTGGGTACTTTTATCTGTAAGTTTCCAGTCTATAATAATCTGTATGTTTTATATCTGCTGTCTTGTTATGTTTGCTCTGTATACAAAGACTTCCGATATTATCCCCTTTTCATTGATATCTTAAGTAAACAGCTTATTTGCACTACTATCGCCGTCAATAAAAAGATTACCAGCAAATACTAATAAAGCTTTCCGAGTCTTGTTTAAAGACGCTCTTTGAAGTCTATTTCTGCTAAAATCAAAATCTAAATATCAGCTTTCATACCTCACTGAATTAAAATACAAAACACACACTAGCCTCCTTATAACGATATATTCAAGTTTGTAAATATCGTTACTAATGGCTGTTACAGCTGATAAGTTTCTTGCGCCCGTTCTTCTTGTCAGCTAAAAAAGTCTGGAACGGGTGGTAGGAAAATATAGACGATTCAAAAGTACTTAATAATCAAGTTTATTTGAATAAAGCTTATTTCACTTTCACTTTCACTTACTAATAAAGATTGTATAGTTACACAATGGTTACTCTCTGTCAAACTATTTGAATTTGATATTGAAAAGAAAGTGACAAAACACTGTGTAACTATACATCTGCTATACAATCCTTATTAGCAAGTGGGCTTGAGCCCACGAGCGATTTTTTTGTCGCCGAGTATAGAAAATTTATTAGAGTTTGATAATTAAACGCCCACGAGAAAGTCGCTAACAAAATCGCTTACCGAATAGCCGAAAAAATCGCCGCGACGACCATCGCAGCTACAAGCTACAAAAAGTAGTCCGTGTGCCTTAGATGGATGGAATTTTATGAATAACATTGCATTTCACTAACATTACGGTTTTGTTACAGATACCTTTCTCTTCGTTACCCGATGAGGTTTGGGCGCAACAAGACTAGAAAACGGGTGACAATCAAAATCGCATTTGTTTGGATCCTGTCGACAGCAATGAGTCTTCCATTGAGCTTAATGTATTCTAAGGTAAGTTATTTTAGTATTATCACAGAATATTAATAGTACAGAACGTGTATTATATCTGTAATAAGTAGTAATGACACAACACAACAAAAATCATAATAATCATAATCATAACCATTAACAGTCTGGCGCGAAAAAAAGATAATCGAATCGTCGTCGGCTTAGAGTAAGACGGACGTTTTAGCCGTCGTTGCTCGAAGGTCGTCGGTATGACATTACACGTATAATGTTCAGAAACGCCTGTAGAATTTATAGTACATTCCTCAATCTTTATACAAAGAGATTAAATTGACAATTAGACAGTGATCTGCTGCAACTTTACACGACAATGTAAAATGGGAAAGAGTAAATTTTACAGATTAAAATACGTCGTTTTATACTGCAAGCGCGGTCGCCATAACCGAAATACGATACTCAACTTTCTCAAACACGATATTCAACTCTCTCAAACACGATACCTACTCAACTGTCAAAATCCATTTCATTTTAATACCCGTAGCGATTTTGCCGCTGACTGCAGCTCTCTCGCTCGCACATTTGATATTTTCTCAAGATTTCTTAAATCTGAGTGCGCAATTTTATTGAAAAATGTGTCTCGGCCACTTTTCGCAATATAAGACATTTTAAAATATATTACAGTTTTTTGTTGCTAAAGTACAAAAAGTTTTCGTTTCTATCAGTTTAGTTATTTGAACTGGTAAATACGATTAATTTTTGTACTTCAGCAACTCGAAACTGAAATATATGTTGAAGTTGCTTAATATAACTGAAAAATAAAAATATGCTGCTACGGGTGAGAAGATTTTTTCTTATATTTTTTCAGTTATATTAAGTAACTTAATATATAAAAAATAGCATTGTGAATGCTAAAATCTAAAAAATTCATTATATGTTGAAGTGTCCGTAATCTTAGATTGCGAAAAGTGGCCAAGGCACATTTTTCATTTACACACTCAGATCGAGAAAACATGAAATGTGCGAGCGACAGAGCAGCAGTCAGCGGCGAAATCGCTACGGAGTCTTAAATAGGTGCTAGGGGCTAGACCCCCTAGCTAGCAGGATCACCGAAACACGATACTCAACTCTCTCAAACACGATACTCGACTGTCAAAATCCATTGTTATTTTTTAAATGTATTTTAATGCACAATTTTACAACAAGTTTATTTATTGCTTCAGGTTTGTATGTTTGTGTTTACCGTCGTTGTTTCAGATTTCAAATAACACAAGTGCTTTAGAAACTTTGTAATAGGAGAAATTTATTGTGTATTTATATTTATTAAATCTAGTAATTGAATCCATCTCAATGCTTCTTACGGGTCAGTTTATCACTCAAGTTTATTGTGAAATTAATCCAGACGTGCTAATTGGTTTCATTTGAAGGGCCGAGCTCGAACAAGTAAAGCGATACTAATTGGGTGAATTAAAAATATAAGCGTATTATTATTTTAGTATTATACAGGGTATTAGGGAATCCTACTTTATTGTTATTAATATTATAAATGTGAAAGTTTGTGGGTTTGTATGTTTAGATGTTTGGTTGTTTGTTACTCAATCACGCAAAAACTACTGAACGGATTTGGTTGGGATTTGGCACACAGATAGTAGATAGCCTAGATTAAAACAAAGGATACTTTTTTTTCCGATATTCCCACGGGAACGGGAACCACGCGGGTAAAACCGCGGGAAGCCGCTAGTAGCCTTATTAAGCCATGTTATTGTATTCAATGATATAGGCTGCCATGCATACAACCCTGGAAATTACTATAAACTCTGAAAACCATCACTTTTATGATTTTTGTTTTTGTTTCTTTTTATAATCAACTGCATAGTGGCAAGTGTGGCAACCCTAGACTAAAATTGTGTTTTGCTTTTGCTCAAGAGTTAATTATTGAATACAAAGTCTATTTGCATCTAGGTTTATCATTTTTCATTTTTCCATACAAAAAACATAGAATTTCTCAGTCGTGTGGCGGTTTCAGGGGTTGCCCTACAGGGTACCCCTGCGTAAACAAAAAAAAAGGGGTTGCCCTACCATACCCTATCTACCATATTCGGCTTTATAAGGCTTTTACCGAACATCCTAATGTAGTATTCATTCCTCAAGCTTACTCGCTTATTAGATTTGAAATAAAACATTTTTAACGTTAAATATTAATTTCTGAACGTATTTAAAAAATCATTGCTTGAGGGCAGGCTCACGAGCACTTTCAGTCCCCCGTGACCACGGCAGCTGCAGAGATGCCGAAACGTCGGGAAAATAAAAAATCAAACCAAATACCAACTAATTACCAAAGTACTTTCAATAATACCGCGCTTGTATCCGTTAAAAAGTGTTTTATTTTAAGCCTAATGTAGTATTATTGAGCCAATAATGAACATTACAAATTAACATTCTAGGCAATGAAACAAGAAAATAATTTTCTCGCTAAAGTAATTAATTGATTTTCACAAAACTGATAGGAAATCCGCAAATATCTAATTGGGACGGCTATCACTGACTCGAAGTATTGATTGGTTCCACAAATACCTTAACCATTTTAATTGAGGTACTCTAGTTCTTCTTTAGTTTTAGAAAGCTTGTCCTCAACTCAGTCGGAGCTTAATTTGGCTATTTATTTTTAAACTGGCAATATAAAAAGGCTGAGGAGGATTTAAATTGAAATCGTTGCGGCGGTGACTGGCAATCGCAGACGGCCATCTGCCGTTCTTCATTTAATTTTAACGACAAAATTAGTTTTATGACTGCCAATTCGAAAAAAGGATTTATTTTAAAACTACTGGAAAGTTAGAGAGCACAGTGTATAATACAACCTGTATTTTTTGATATCACTCTGAAGTTATATTCTATAGGTCAAAATAATGAAAAAAAAAACTCCTTGATCATGTGGTCCAAAAATGCATAGTTTTGGAGATATCGTCAATCTTAATTTAATTACCTACTTCAAAAGTTTTTACCCTTACTATTATTATATTTTATACCTTACTTCTAAGATTTTTCTTGATGAGTTAATTCATATTTAGAGGTACGGAAATGCTACGTTGCCATATTTCACATAAAATTTTCGTTAAACTGACTTTGTTCGTATTATTAAAAAAAATGAAAAATATTTTCTATGCTATTCGATTCTATTTCATTTTCTCATCAATATCTTAGAGTTATGGAATATTAAAAAGACGTTGTATATTAGTTTTTAACCGACTTCAAAAAAGGAGGAGGTGCTCAATTCGATTGTATATATTGTATATAAGTCGGGTGGGGCTGGGGCTAATAAAAAAAGGAAGTTGTAGGTACTCCAGCCCTACCCGACTTTTTATTATAACAATGATAATGCGTATCTAATGATTTGTATATTATTTCTTGCTTTTTAGAGGCAGGTTTTTTGAAGTCGTTTTTTTTTAAACAATTTTTTTTACAAAAAAAATATATACTGTGGTTAAAGTGAGAGTCGATCTGGTTAGATGATGAACTTATCGTTCAAATTGGAATCACAAAACTACACTTTAAATTATGACATAACTTTTTTTATAAATCTCGTAGTTATTGCAGGTAATTAGCTTTAATGCGAGGCAGTTCCCGAAATTTACTCTTTCACTAAGTCTTTAGAATAAGGTTGAATATTGCATTGCTTTAATTGTCGCTTCGCCAGAAATTTGACGAAATTTAGTACATTTTTCTTGATTTCTGAAATACTGGATCATTTATTAAAAATGTACTCGGTTATTGTGTTAGATCAATAAAAAAGCTATCCTTTTTGCATAAAAAATCATATCACTGTCGTTGAAAATAACGAAATCTGACGATTTTAAGTTTATTTTTATGGTGTTATTCAGGATTTATTTACAGAGTAACCAAGCCATTTTTCAATATTCTGTTCGGTTATTGTGTTTCTTTGTTTCTTTTTCAGTCTACAGTAATTTTTGTGAAGTAGAATTCTACATCAGTTCTTCACATTGGAAGTTCAAAAATCAATCTTTTCATCAGATCGTGAACTGGCCTCGCCTTAAACCATTGTACTTACATCACTTACACTAAATTTTAGCCTCAGGGGCTAATTGTCTAATTTCAAAATCTATCGCAATCGCTTTCAGAATGTGATACATTGATGCTTCTTTTTGGCACAAATAAAAACTTACCAAAGAAATGCGGCAATACAGTGTCACATCCATCTGTCAAATGAATATTTTTCTACCACCCAAAAACTTTGTAGCACAAGTCACCTACTTGTCAGCTTAATATTTGTTGAATAAATCGGTAAATGTAGTTGTCGATCGCAAAACTTGAAGCTATTATTAATAATAACTTATTATTTTTACGAAAAAAAAATGTATGAATAAAAGACAGTTTAAAAGCAGGCGGCTTTGTTTGAACACAGCGGACGCTGACCGTTTTGTGGTTCTTTTGTGTATTACGTGTTTTTGTGCGAAATGGAACCGACTTTTTACTCAGCTTTTTACACGGAAATATTTCATAATAAAAGACCCCTTAAATGGGTCATCCTGATTGAGTGTCAAATAAATATAAAAAAAAACATTACGTAATTATATCTGAAACAAAATATAAGTTACTGAACGGCCGTTGATAATGTCATCTTTGTAATAAATGTAGTAGACCTTCATAAGCACTGAACCGATTACCATTAAATTATTATTACTTTCAAAGTTGTAACGCCAAAATTATTGGGTACATTGTGTTTTTATCAAACTGATGTCATAATGTTATAAGTTCCTAAAATAAAACAAAATAGGAACGTAGGTATTTCAGTATTTCATTTCACTGCCAACTGTCTTCAGTATTTTCAGTATTTCATTTCTGTCGTCAACCTTCGATCAAGAATACCCTAGATGTCCGGTCAGAGTCTCAAAGTGGCACCTCAAATAGCGTCCCACTTACAAACTGGCTGCTTATTTTGCACAAAGTAAGTTATAAACGATGTGTTTCGTACAAAATAAGCTTATTTAGTATAAAATAAGTGATATAAAAAGTAAGTTTGTACAAAATAAGAGGTGATCATACTGATCATAATATAAAGCGCCAAGTTTGTAAGTGGGACGCTATTAGAGGTGCCATTTTTGCGTATGTTTTAGTTAGTGAAGCGTTATCTAGAATATTCTTGATTGAAGGTATATACCTAATTTTTGTTTATCAATTAGCCAAAGCTTATTGAATTTTAGGACTGTACCAGTAAACAGGCTTTGAACCGAATTTAGTTATCCGAAAAGATCCATGTAGCAAACAATAAAAGTCATAAAATTTGCTCTATTTTATTCTTACGAGAGAAAATTCAATTAATCTTATGAATATTGTTCGTTGCTTAGAGTAAGACGCGTTTTCGTACGAAGCCGCGATGCTCGAAGGTTCGTTGTTTTTGAGGTAGCAAAAATAATTGTAGCATTTATTAAAACTAACTACCTTTACCTATAAGACGAGTGTATATTTTTTTTAATCCAAAAATTAATTACCTAGTTCGCAGATGATTTCTAAAACATAATATATAGCTTGTTAGTTACCTAACTGAAACGAAACTATACATATAAAATGTGAATTATTAAAACGAGATGAAAGCATCTTTCTGTTTAATTATTATTGGTGATGAGAAAGCTAAGCAATTAAAATAAGCGGAAAATTAGGTAAGATAGAACCGCTTGTAAGAGATGAGAAATGAAGCGAGCTAAATTGTGTAAGAAAATATTATAAGTTAAATTGAGATGGACTAAAATAATACTACAAACTAAATTGAACGATAATATAGTTATACTAAATATTTTGTTTACTCTATCGCATTGGGTGTATGTACCTGTAAAGATAGATGTGTGTTATAAATAAATAAAATAAATGACAAAGACGGGGGGACGGATGAGTTAAGACAATACAAAACATGTGGATTATAAAAAAGTTCTTTATTAAATTAATCAAAAATAATAATACTCGCTAGCTTAAAGGCCGGGTGTCCGATCTAACATGGTGATGTATGATTCATCTAAAATATAAATCATTGCATCTTATAAATATCGTGAGGAATTTAGTCTAGGAAAATAATTATCTTAATTAAAAAAAAATGTAAAACCAATATAATCGGGCCCCAATACTTAATATCGCTTAATATAATGATGGCAAGTAAATATCATATACTTAATAATAAATTTGATATTCTATGTTCTGTTTAATTTACACACAAAACAGGGAAATTCTTTTACCCAATTCGCTGTTCTGTGATTTCACCAATCAAGACAAAAGACTGCCGTGACGATAATGTACAGTCACAAGCAATTGAATGTGTACATTCTGTAAATCTTTATCTGGCAGTGTGATTTATAATGGAGTAAAAGTTATTTAGTATCTAGGGTTTCCTAGGATGTCGGTGCCGTAATATTACGGCCGAATTTAGCGGCGTGAACGTTGTCTATGAAAATAATATGGCGCGCCGTATTGTTTAAAATGACAGCACCGTCATCCTAGGAAACCCTAGCTTAATCAGCCTTTCTATTGTCTAATTTCAAAATCTATCGCAATCGCTTTCAGGAGGTAACACATTGATGCTTCTTTTTGGCACACATAAAAACTAACCAAAGAAATGCAGCAATGTCTCACATCCATCTGTCAACTGAAAGCGATTGCGATAGATTTTTAAATTAGACAAATTACCCCCTGGATCCACATGCAAAGCTAATCGTAGATGGCGCCAGCGGCGCGACCCGGTCATTTCCGGCCGCTATCGACGGTTTTGATTGGTTAAAATACGTTAGAAATTAAATTTGATTTGATACCTATTTGAAACAACCAATCAAACGATTTCAGTACAGTCGCTTGTGGCACCATTAGTTCCTTAGTTCCTCAGTATTCATCCCCATCGTAATGAGACAAACTTCAATGATTTGTTTATTTCATTGCGCGTGACGTAATAATATAACATTCGGTACAAACATGTATAATTAATCAAAGAGAACTGTAATCCTAGGCTCAAATACTACTGCTATGTGAACAATGTAATGCTAGATTTACAATAATTACTTATTGATGTAATGTTCATTTCTGAAATACACGTAAATGCTTTTACGCTGGGAGATAAATAACAGGTAAAGATAGAGAGACATAAATACTTAAATTTAATCAATATTTCATGATTTTTATATTTGATTTTTTTTTACCTGGACATAAGTTCATGATAACAGTATTTACACTCTTTAACGGATACTAGCGCGGTAGTTATTTCTAGTGAGCGCATTTGCTTGAGAGGTGCATACATTGTGTCGCTCTGAACAAAGCTAAAATCTTCGTTTTCTCAACTTATAAAAAATATAAAATTTTGGTGTCATAGCGACTAAACAACTCCTTGTCTGGGGATTATACTTCGAGCGCAGTGTCAGTCACCACAAAATGGCTGGCTTTTTAAAATGTCGCGCGCTCCTACTTTACCTGTCACCTGTCAGAATACAAACAATTGAATGAATATTCTATTTTGGACAAAACATCGGGGAGTTTTATTACAAGTGAAACTGAATAAGGTTGCATTGTGTATTGTATTATTAGGTATATAGTAGGTACTTTATTTATGGTATATACGATGATTATACCGAAAGTGGCGCTCTCAGAGTTTTTATTTAATAAGTTGTTAATAGAAAAGGATTTTTAATAAAACTTGACGTGGAATTTTAGGGCCCAAAATCTAGTATTTTTAGAAGGTATCACTACATTCTCTCGTATTTATTCGTAGAAGTAAGTAGATAGCAAATGTGTCAAAACGGCCACTTTTAGCAGTTTTGCTAACTAATTTTAGCAGTGACTACGAGGGAATGTAATGATACCGTTAAAATACCTACAAGACTATGGGCCCTAAAAATTCCAGTCTGTCAGTCTGTTCGCGATAAACTCAAAAACTACTGAACGGATTTTCATGGGGTTTTCACTAAATGATAGAGCAATTTTCAAAAAAGATTTTAGTGTATAATAAGTTCAGTTTTTATGTAAATTGGTAGAAATATGACGATAATTGTTGAACAAGAACAAAAATTAAGCCGACTTGGAGCTTGCATCGAAAACGCTGCATAAACCTTTTGAGCTATAACAAAATAATGTACGATGGAATTGTTCATTTTTGATAGGTCTACAAAAATTCTGCAATGGCATTTTATCTTCTTAAAAATTGGTCACTTACAATGCGGTAATTTGGAAAGCTATTTAGAAGTATTCAGTATTAATCCTTATCAATTTTATTTAAATACGTTACTTACCTTAAGCATTTTATGCACATTATTTTACCCTTTTATACCATTCCGTTTAAATGAATATCTAAGCAGTTATAGTAAAAAATTAACTGAACGTAAAAGAAATTCAAGCACGTTTCTTATACGGATGACGGAACGGGACTGAAACAAACTTTGGAGCGAATGGATGATGGGTGTTGTTGGACTTGGAACACATTTGGCAAAAAAGGACCCGAAGCGAAGTGAGGGCGGGTCGCTAGTATTAAATAAAATGCACTGCGGCGCCAGTTTCGTTTAAGCAACCGCCTTAAAGCATATTAAAATAAATATGATTAAGGCAAAACTATATTGGTCCACCCGACTCCACATTAAAAAATATCTAATAATACAAAAAAAAATCTGAACAAAGAAACGTTGTCTCGCTAGTCGCGCTGTTTTCAATATTAAATACTACATCAAGCTTGAAAACTCCCTAACGTATAACCTTCTATAAATCTTGGGTGACGCAGTAAAGCCGTAGGCCGTGGCTATGAATACAGCGGGACATGGAGCAGTGATAAAACGCTACATTGTTTATGTTTACTGCATTTCATACTAAAAATAGCAATAGTCATCTTTTGTCTTTCCTTTAGCGTGAGGAATACATAATAGCCTTTAGATTTTCGAATTTCTCATTTCCTCATACCATCTTTTCTTTCTACAGACTTTAGGACCGTAGCGCTAGCTAAAGAGACGACTGTTACTTGTAATAATTATTTTGTTTAGTTTTGTTTTAATTATTCCTTAGGGCTTATTACAAAAAAATAATCACGATAGTCGGACGCAATTCGTTCAATTTACTTGATATTGAACCTTATTCGTGAGTTAATAGTGCGACGGAATGGGACGAATATCGTACGCTTATCGCGATGCTTTTTTGTATAGCCCTCAGAAATTGTATGTGCTCAGCAGAATACCAGTGCTGAAGGTCTTAGCTTGCTGCTTATACTGATACAGAGCTGAGTACAGTTTTGGCGTCAAAACGTTGCATTATCATTGTCTTTATGATTTGTTTCGTCCAAAATAAATGTATTTTCTTTCTTCTTTCTGACTCATCACTTCGTGATATAATCTAATCCAATGACTCCGTAAAAATAGTTATTTTACGAAACAATTAATCAAAAATATAACTTACTAACATTAAGTATATAAATAATAAGTACCGATGAGATTTTGAGACGATTTTGAGACTATCTGTCCGATTTTCAGTGTTTGTTTTGTGTTCATGTCTCAAATATTTTTTTTTCTTTCTTTCTTTCGATGTTATCTTGATGGAAAACATGCCTGTTGCGACAGTTTCAAAGTATTTTTTATTAAAAAAAAAACTTAAGTAATTATTAATTAAATGGTGCGTTCTGCAAATCGTCGCTTATAAACAATACCGCAAAATTGGCCATATTGTGACGTTTTATACCTCATTGGATAGCTATTATTGGCGCGCATCCAATGATGTTACAAAAAAAAATCAAAATTAGCCAATCTCAGCACTTAATCGGAAAAGCTGCGGAAAAGGGAATGAAAATGCACCATTTAGATGTGGATACGGCATTTTTAAACGGTGATTTGGAAGAAGAGGTGTTTATGACACAGCCGGAAGGATTTTATAAACCTGGTCAAGAAGAAATGGTTTACACACTGCCAGATTTTTCCGCGGTTTTCCGCGGTTGTAAACCGCGCAAGTTGACAACTTGTACTTTTTTACATTGCTGCTGCTACCATAATATCGGGCGTTGGTGTGAGAACGTGCGCAAATCAGTTTTTTGTCTCTCCTGCCCTGCCACAAAATTTTCTAAAAACATCCGTCGTCATCAAACGTCATTTTTGTATAGAAAAATTGTTCCGACCATCGGCGAGCTCGTCGTCCGAGCGCTAGCGTCTATGTGACAGCGGTGCCGTATCGTAGAGATATTTCTAGAGAATCGACACGCTGAAAACTTGTAAAATATAACTTGCGCGGTATTGTTATACAGGTTGTATTTGTAACCACTCTCCAAATTTTAAGGATGTTTTCCGTCCATGAAACTGAACAACTTTCTCTATGAAACATAGGGTCAAATATGTAAAAAAAAATGACTTTTCATGCAAATCAAAGAGATCACTTGATCAGTTTAGTATGGGATGACCAAAATTTTTTGGCGTATTTCGACACATGTTTCATGGAGAAAGTTGTTCCGTTTCATGGACTGAATAGATCCTTAAAATTTGTAGAGTGGTTACAAATACACCCTGTATAAGCGACGAAATTTAACCTGTCTAACTTCTAGCTTCAATTCAAATGAGATTCAAAGGGGCCATTAATAATTCAGCTATATTTCTAAGCACAGGATGAGCGTTACGTTAAGTGTGGCCTTACTCTGCTTAATAATTTATCCGCACTAACTCGCCTTCGCCTCGACCTGATCAATAGCTGAGAATAATGGGTAAAACCGATGAAAGGGTTGCTTTAGACTTGAACTGGGGTTGACAATAATTAAACGGGAGAAAAAGTTTAGTATGAACGACCATTTTAGAATCAGGGATGTTATTTATTTATTTATTATCACAAAGTCCACAGCACATTGATTATGATTATTGATATGGAATTTCGGATCTGGATACGTATACGGATATAGAAATAATATTATACCGGTTTCGGATACTGTTACGGATATGAAATTATTTCGGATTACCCATAGTTTATTTAGGTTACAAATACAAGTTTTTAAGAGATTGTAAACGGCGGCTAGTTCGTCGGCTCGGCCGGAGAGAAAAACTTGTTATAAGTGTAGACTCCGGCCGTATCCGAAAGTATCCGAAACTTTTAAATCGAATTCGGTTGCGGTTACTAATAGATTTTTATTTCGGATATACGATAGTTTCAGTTATGATTACGGAGCTCTTTATCATCCCTGGAATCAATAATCTGGATAAAAGAGGCGTAACAGAAGGTGTTTGTTTTCAAACAAATCACCAGCTAGGTATTTTATTTTATTTTATTTCATAGGAGAACATACAGTGACTTAATAGCTTTTTAAGTAATCCGTGTAGGAGTCTATGCACCATTACAAGTTCTCGCATATAACATCTAATGCTTGCTAATTAATATGAAAACATAATATCTTCTTTCTTTTTATAGAAATGTTTTGCATAAAATATAAAACATTTTTAATACTTTTTTAGAAATGTTTCTTTACAATCTATTTACGTATTGCTTTCCATCAGTGTTGGGCGTAATTAATTACTTTTGTAATTAAATTACTAATTAGATGAAAAGTAATTGAATTACTTTAATTGAAATTACATGTAATTGGAATTAATTTAATGGAACTACATAAATCACTAGTAATTCCAATTACATTAGTTTGTAATTAAAATTACTCAATTACTTTTTATAGGGGTACATAAAAGATAAATAAAATTGAGATGTTGATCGCTTGCTGTCCTCACGCAGCATATCACAACCGATGCTTTTAGTGCATGTGTGTGTGTGTGGCTTGTTACTGCACACAGGTATCCCTTCTCGCGCCTCCTCACGTGCACCTCTCCTCTCTAGGGATTTTCGATCCGGGGTCGTCGATCCGATTTTTCGAATCGTAATGGATTGTATCGGATCGCATGCCGTCGATCCGATCCTTAGGGAATCGATCCGGATCGGATGCAAACAAGTAAGGACGCAATCATTTTTTGATTTTTATGAAGTAAACCATTAAAAATAAAGTTTTTAATCTGTGGTTGACGGTGTTGGTCTTTTTGACAATTTACTAAATCTACTATTTAAGATTAGCTTAACATTACTTATTGTGAAACTGCTTGTCGACCCCAATAAATAGAAAAACCCATGTAAAACTTGTAAACAAGTACCTTGAATGATGATGATTGATGCCGCCATGTTTAAAATGTAAACAAAGATATGATTCGTTACAAATAAACCTAAGTAAGTAGGTACCTATTTTTCGTAAACAAACCACGTTTTTATTCATACGATCCAAGCGATCCTATCTTTCAAGTTTTGTATCGATCCGGCAAAAAATCGTATGGTCTCGATCCGATCCGAAAATCGCCGGATCGTATGCCTGCCAATCCGATCTTTCAAAAGATCGGCGGGTTGATTATCCAATCAGAAACCACCAAGCGACCGGTCTCATTTGACAGATGAATGTGATACATTGCTTCTTCTTTTTGGCCTAAAAAAACATACCAAAGAAAAGTAGCAATGTTTGTCAAATGAAACCGGTCGCTAAATAGTTTCTATTTAGATAATCAGCCTGCGGATCGGCGCATCCCTACTCCTCTCTTCGTCGCACCCGTCGCGTCAGTGCGTCGCAAGGGTTGCCAGATGCCTAACTGGTCAACTCGCCACTTTGCGATGAAAAGATAGCCCAAAGTAGCCCAATTTGAAAGAAAAAATAAAAAAACGTTTAAAAGTGTCGTGCTACTGTTCTGTTACACTGGAATTACGATTATTTATATTATTATTTACCCCATTTTCACTTTTTGTTTGATTGTTTGTTCACTTACTCACCCACCCCGCGCGCATAGAAAGACTAGACTAGACAACGCATAGAGAAAACTATGTAAACTGATATCAATAAGTCGAAAAACGTGTCGCCCAACAGGCGATAAGTCGCCATTCCATAATTTTTAGTAGCCGCGACGGTCCCAAAGATAGCCCAATTGGCGATATGTCGCCCAATCTGTAGACCCAGGCTAGCAGTGGTTTCGCTACCTGCCACAGAAACTACATCGTATTATTTAAAATACTACCTCAACTTTAAAAGAAATTATATAAGTAGTTAGGTAATTACAATTAACAATTACAATTACCAATTGTAATTGTTAACTGAATTACTTTTTAATAATTTCAAGTAATTTGTAATTGAAGTCGCCAATTACAATTTGTAATTGTAATTGTTAATTAGTAGTTAATTACATTTTGCCCAACACTGCTTTCCATGCATTCAATAATTTTCTTTGAAATCCGAATCTAGAAATCCTAGAAAGAATAAGTACGGTTATTTAAAAAAAACAAGTTTATTTTTATGACCTTACTTTAGACCGTAAAGACCGTACTGACAAGCAAAACACTGCGACTGACACACAAACGTTAATAAATTTTTAATTGTTACGACAGTTTTGTGTGTCACTGTGTGAAATATCACACACACAATGTAAAGACGCTATTATTTATGAGTAGCACAGTATTATGAACTATAATACTTATAAATAAAGCCTTGACGCGATTGCTATTTTGCAATAAGGTCGTCTTTTGTCTGCTATTGTTCTGTTAATTGTGTTTTCCTGTTTACTTTCTGTTCTGTGTTTGTGTGCAATAAAGTGTTTTATTATTATTATAAAACTAAAACAAACGCGAATTGTTCGTAATAAGACAAATTAATTAAGATTTTATATTTTGACGACTTCCATGTTCGAGTGGTTTGAACACTGGTTTCATGGTCTGTGAGGTCCCGGGTTCGATCCTCGGCTGGGTCAATTTAGAAACCAAACTTTTCTATATTGGTTAAGGTCTGGGTGGTTGAAGTTCCACCGTTATCTCTGATTTCCACAAAACAATGGGGAACGCATAGTCACCGATTTTGATAAATTTGAGCTTGATCGCTGGGGACACGTATGGAACAGAAAAAAAAATGTAGGTATTATTTTAGTTTTATCACACAGGGGCAAATAGCGATTTTTTTTTCAGTTTCGGATATAATGCACTTAACAGTCGGATAGAATATCAAATATGAAATAATATTTTGTATGACACATGTTTACTTAAACGCAATATTTAGGGAGATATTTGAAAATTCCTTTTTATTCTATGACGTAGGCTTCTCCCATGAGAGAATGTTGCCATAACCTTAACGCTTTGTCTTATGGATAGGGGAACCCAGTGTTGCTCTGTTTTCATCGGAATAATGATACACATTTTATGGTTCACGGAAGTAAAGTGTTAAATTAAGGGCTAGTCATTAGCCGCCTTATATGACAGTCATAAGAGAGAAGGGTTGGTGCTACCTAAGTTGGTACGTGTGGAAGTTAACCAATAGAGATCGGTACTATCGCCAATTCTTAGACACAAAATAGTAAAATTGTGTTTTAATTTTGTATTTTTTATTTTAATTTTCATCTCTTGGATTTAACTCATGGCAATCTATTAAACAACTTAATCTCTTACTGTATTATTCAGAGTGCGTTTGTTATACTAAGGCCAAAGTTAACATGGCATTAGACTGCGTACTAACGCCATTTTAGCGCAAATCGTATTCAGAGTGACAGTTTAATGTTTAGTCCCACCGTTTATGGATAATAGGTGCATTGTGTTTGGTTTACTAGCATTATACCAGGGGGTCAAGTCTGCTAATGTTTTCGTCAAAATCGTAGTTCGATGGTGTTTTAATGGTAATGCTTTTTGACATAGTTCTTGTTCCTTAAACCCAAAACCGAAACACATTGTGTTTCTTAAACCCAAAACGGAAACATATTGTGTCTTGATTTTGGGTTTAAAGAAGAAACAAGAACTATGTCAAAAAGCATTACCATTACAACACCATTGAACTACGATTTTGACGGAAACATTAGCAGACTTGACCCCCAGGTTTTGTTAGAACAGTCTTGCATCCCAATTTTGTGCTAAATCTCTGAATAAGACAGTTAGTGTTAGCATGTACGTTCGGTATGCAATAAATATGATAAAAGCGTAACTTCTGTAGATGATTATCTCTATTCTGTGGTACCTACGTACAATATTCTCCGGCCAGGCCTGTACATGTCGAGGATCCATATCTCACTAGGATACCACTGGTGGTGCGGCGGTAACAGTATAGGTACTGTGAGCAAAGCTATGAGCTGAACACCATAAGGTTCATTTCTAGATTGAGTAGCCTGTATTGTTTTGTATTTACCCAAAAGTTACAAAAGCATCTTTTGTATAAAAACAATGGAGGCAGGTAAAGACAAACTTATAGTTGAAATCCTTGCAAGCGATTTATTTTCAAACTGTTAAGGTCATAACTTTGCTGACTGTACATTTTGTTAATCTGTAAACATTTTGTTGATAGCTGTACCAGTTGCGCTATCAACAAAATGTATACAGATGTAGAGAGGGTACTTCACCTTGTGTAAGCTTGGTTGCGCAATTTGGAGGTGGCAAGCGAATCCACCAGCTTCTGGTTGATGTCCTAGTGGGATAGGACCCCAACGTGAGAAGCGAGTTATCGCTACCAACTTTGACATTCTGACTCTTTCTTACAACCTTCAAACTGGTTTCCTGTTATCGATCAACAATGGTAAACCGTCTTTCCTTTCTCATCGGTAAACTTTTAAAATAAGTAATTAAGTACTTAGTCGAAGAACCTCTGATTCGCGATAGAACAAATCTTGAAATCCACTTTCTTGTAAATAACTTACGTATCCACTACTTTATTCTTATTACACACTTTCCCTGTTTATGTAAGATCAGTAAAAACCTTCTTTCAGCAACCTCTCCGTCACAAATAAAATTCCCCTCACAAATATCGAAAATTATTAATAGAAACGAGTAAAGGAGAGTTGAGTTATGGTTTCCCATCAACTGTACCTGGATCCAATTTCATTAAGTGCCATCGTATTTCACGGTTTAGAACTCTCCTGATGATTATTATCCAATCATGATTCTGTCGTACTTATTGGACCAGTAACATTGTGAAATATCGTTTTTTAAACTTACTATTTCATTTCATATATTGATATTTATGCTGCTTAGAAATATTCAAGACTTTGACCAAAAAGGCCATGACAATCTTTAAAATGAAAATAGAAATTGAATCTTATGCTATAGCTACATCTGTTTGCTATAATTGTTGAAGTTCTGTTATTGACTTCCTGCTCGCTATTATTTTTAATTAAAAATAACAAAGTAACAGAACAATTATTCTGTTTCTTTAACTGTTGAACTTCTTATAAATAAATAAATAAGTAAATGTTAACGAGTTTGTGCCTTTAGGCTAACCAACTTGGCATATCGATTTCAGAATTTATTCTTTGTAAAATTATTTCTCATTATGGATTTTATTACGTAGAATTGCGTGTGATCGACTGCTGATGTTGCGGCGAGAAGAAATATAGGCGTCCGGTATCTTTTCGATACTGCGTATACCGAGCATGTTGATCAACTGATGTTGTGCCTATGCTGCGTCGACATATTGAGTAAAGGCTTTTATTTTCAACTTATAGTGCATTCGATCCCACTGTACGCATTTACATTGCTAGTAGTATTTGTCTATACAATATTCTTTTTGTCCACAGAATGAAGAATCAGTTCTAATCGACGGTTCATGCCAGATCCCCGACCCGCTGTACAAGGCTATAGGCTCCATCATCTGCTTCTACATCCCGCTCGGTGTGATGCTGCTGACTTATGCGCTGACGGTACAACTCTTGGCGCGGCAGAGGAAAGGCCTGGGCGCGGGATGGGCGGCAGGCTGGCTTGGTGCGCCTCCAATCGGTATTTATATGAGTGGAAAAGGTGGATGTTGTACACTTGGTCTAAAACTTGGCATATTACTTAAAATGGACAAGGGTCTAATAAACATTTGATGTAATAGCCAAAGATTTTGAAAAGATTGTTATTGTTGGCTAGACGGACTCTTCTTCCAATAAAACCGAAAACAAAACATACCCTTCTATGGGAAATGAACCCGGGACCTCTGGCTATACGATCATGAATGTATTTATTTATGTACTGCTTCTACATCTTGCTCGGCGTGATGCTGCTGACTTATGCGCTGACTGCGCAACTCATGGCGCGGCAAAGGAAAGGCCTGGGCTTGGTGTGCGTCCAATCGGAATTTATATGAGTGGAAGAGGTGGATGTTGTACACTTGGCCTAGGCCTCTCTGGTCTAGTGGATCGCCCACACGTGTAAGACGCTGGGCTCCCGGGTTATTCCCGGGAAGGTGGGGTGGGGGTTTGAGAACCCAATTTGTACTCCGTTTGGTTGGTGGTAGGGCTTATTTCAAGTCAGCCTGGCTAGCTACCACCATCTTGCCTAAGTCTGACGCCATAGCAACAATTTAAAAATTGTTGTGTTCCAGCAGTTAGAGGTAAATAAGATAGCCAGTTCCTCAGAGATGAGGATTACGGGTGTAGTGCGCTCACACTTTCGGCTATAACGTCACTTAACATCAAGTGAGGAGAAGGCCAAGCACTAACCCGTCGTTGATAAAAAAAACATTAAATGACGTTGGACGAAGATCTAAACTCTAAAGCACTTCACGTGATAGCCAAAGATTTAGATAAGTTTGTTATTGTTGGCTAGGACACAACAAGCCTGTCGAGTGTCGGTTCTGTAACAAACTCGCATCTCACTTCGAACCTCACTTCACTTCGCGTGAATATTTTATTAGAAATTAGCTGAATATAAGCTATTTTACCGATTGTAAAAGGTTTTAGGTAGCTACCGTAGCTATCTAAAATCTTTTGTGATTAGAAAAACAGCCTATCATTATCTCATTTTCAAATTTCCGCGAAGTGAAGTGAGGTTCGAAGTGAAATGCGAGTATGTCACAGAATCGACCGGAAGCTCTTCTACCAACCAAACCGCAAACAAATATACCCTTATAAGGGATTTTAACTCGGGACCTCTGACTATACGAGTATGAATGTATTTATGTATTATTAGGAAAACATCTTATTGTTAAGCCGCATTCATCTCATCTCGTATATTTACATGACTGTAAATTGAATGCATTATTCTAGAAATTTTAATGAAATAGAGGTATGTACAGGGTGGATTTTTGACTTATGGTACATGAAGGGCAGGTACCTTAACCGTTATAGTTTCAGGAAAACGTTCCTGGGAGACCTTCCATAACTTTTTGAGATATTTTGAACTGCATTCACAGATTTTGTACAGATAGTTCCATACAGTTTTTTGATCCCCAATTGAAATAGGATTGATTGGCATAAAAATATTTTTTTTGGTAACGGTAACTTTTTTTCAAAATCAGTGAATGCAGTTCAGAATATCTTAAAAAGTTATAGAAGGTCCCCCAGGAACGTTTTCCTGTAACTATAAATGTTAAGGTATCTGTCCTTAATGTACCGTCTCAAAAATCCACCCTGTATATGTAGATTATACCTCTATTTCATTTCTAGAATAATGCATTCAATTTACATGTAAATATTATACGAGATGAATGCGGCTTAACATTAAGATGTTTTCCTAATAATACACTAACCTGCCCTTAATGTACCTTCTCAAAAATCCAACCTGTATAGAGGGAGCTCACTCTTATTTATAATCTCTCTTTTTTGTTATTAGATTTATAATTTGATGCCAGCCTTAGGCTTTAGCCCTGAAAACTAAATTGCGATGATCATCGTTGTTTTTTTAACAATACCTAGTTGCCGTTATTAAAACGCTCCAAAGGTTATCGTTTGCTCACTAGACTGGAAATGGGATTAATTGTAATTGCCAATAAAGGTCTTATTTCTTTATTAGTAATATTATATTAGAAGATTGTTATAGATTAATTAATTGTCTTATTATTAGTTAGCGTCGATGTAAAGTAGATGCTTCTATAAAGCTAACACTTAAATTTTATCTGGAAGTTAAAAACCTGGTTACAACTCTCATATTTACAGAAAAAAAAACATTATGAATACATTTATTTTCCATTTCCGTCAAAACCCACCAGCTGTAATCCTTTTGATTGAGTAGACTTAAGCGGTTAACATACTCTGAATTGAATTCCACGTAAAACATTAAGTCTCATATTTTATTTATTAATAACTTGATGTGAATAGCCATGAACTGCGAGTATTGAAGTTACTACATTGAGACTATTATTTATGTTTAATCAAGTTTATACTTACGACATTTTAATTAAAATGTTAATTAATAAATCACCCGTGTCTAACAAGCTTAATTACAAATAACTAATTTAAAATAGAAATACGGAATATTATAGTTTATAACCAAAACTGACATGTGGCAATCACAGTCAAACGTGAAATAAAATACAAAATATACATTAAGAAAAAAAAATTGCTGGTTTTTTCCACGCAAATATTTGAAAAGAATGCAATTTTGCATGCCCCATGCTGTGCCCATGCTATGTTTGTATAAGGGGAGGTATACTGCTAGCATGTTTTTTTTTGTAACGAAGAATTATTAATGATTTTGCTTTCATACTTTTAAAAGCGTATTAATGAATTTTTCGATATGAAAATTTGAAAACTCTCATGAACATTTTTAATAGAATAAATACATCCTGAGCACGGTGGCGCAGTGGTTTAGCGCCTGGCCCAGCGATTGCAGATGTTAAGCAACGTTCGCAAGGGTCGGTCATGGGATAGGTGACCAAAAATGTATTAATATCGAGCTCCTCCGTGCTTCGGAAGGCACGTCAAGCCGCTCGTCCCGCGTGGTGGGTTATGGCCCATCCTCCTTATCCACCCATAAGGGAGGCCTGTGCCCCAGCAGTGGGGACATTAAAATAGCTGATGGACAAATACATTCTATTTAATTTGGTCATCTAGGTGGTTCGTAATTAAAGTTGACTTAGAAAATGAGTTCAATACATTATTTGACTATGTTTTTTTATCGTATATAATCCCGTTCCCATACAAAATCGCACTTTTAAAAGCGATAAAAGACTTCGCATGGTAAAAATGTAGGTAAGTAAGTATTTGACATTGCGAATAAATCTAATTAATATGAAGTTGATTAAACAATAACAAAATTAATATTCAAACTTACCTACTACTTTATATAGACAACTCGTTTTATTTTTCACACTCTACACTCGGTTAACAATAAAAACTTCAGTTTTGAAGAAAACTTTACTCTAATTCAAAACCAATACCATTTAAAAGTCTTAAACCTTCTACATGAGGGTTAATGGACATCAATTTCCATTCTGATTTTCGAGTTGGGGGGGATTAGGGAAAACTGAAACGACATCAAATTTAATCCCTAAAGCTCTTAAGTCCATTGATTCTGATTTGAACGGGCGCTACCCGAAACTTGGGTTTACTACTGATATATTTACTCGCTGATGCGTGCTAAAGTAAAGCAGATTTAATATGTGTTTCCGTGAATTAAGTTAGTTTTAGATACAAATACATCTCCATCTCTCAAGTAGTTTTGTGTATTGTGTTGTAGAAATTGACAAAAATTTGGTACGACGGTATCACTAATCACTCCAATGTAATACAAGTCAGTTTTCGATATTTCTGCGATCAGGCATAAAATCTTAAACTTTTTTGACGTAACTACGCAAGACCCCTAGCCTCTCAACAACAGAGGTCATTTATTTAATTTATCAAAAATATTTTATTTTTATAATTAAAAAAAGCTATTAAAATACACGACAACCAAATAAATATAAAAGATAACAAGAATAGCTAATTTAACCACATAACAAAGTAACGATTGATTTCGTGGCTAAATTACACCTTGTCCATCAGCCATTTTTGATGTCCCCACTGCTGGGGCACAGGCCTTCCTTGTGGGTGGTAAGGAGGATGGGCCATAAACCACCACGAGGGCCCAATGCGGATTGGTGGGTGTTAACGACTGCAAATGCAGCCGGGACCAACGGCTTAACGTGCCTTCCGAAGCACGGAGGAGCTCGGTGGCGCAGTGGTTTAGTGCCTGGCCCAGCGATTGCAAAAGTTAAGCAACGTTCGCAAGGGTCGGTCATGGGATGGGTGACCAAAAATGTATTAAATTACACCTATACATAATTAATTAATTTATTAACTTACAGAACTATAAGCATAATTCACACCATTAATAATACTCAACAAAAAAAAATCAAAACAAAGTCTTCATTAAATCACTGTTACATTTACACTCAAGTAAGTACGTTCTAAAAAGTAAAGCCGATTTTACACTTGGCCGCGTTAACCACTCGAAAATCTGGCACTAATCGGCCTATGTGAGAATAGGGATGTTGACTAATGAATAAAATAACGAAATACTAATAAAAATCGTAAACATATTAAACTTTTAGAGTAGCTTGTATACCTCTTGGTTTTATATATTGCATATTATTTGTTTTATGACCCTTCAAAGTTGGGTGGACAAGTCCATTTAAAAAGTATACAATTTATTAAAATAAATAATACCTTTAATTAGTCCGTAAAATGTATTGCAAATTTGTCGAAGAAACCATTTTGATAAACACAATATTTAATATAGCTGCTGAACAAATTTCCTATGCGTTGCATACAAACTAGCACGGCGTGACGTCATAACGTGCAAGCCATTAGTATGGAGCGTTTTTGATCGAGTCCATTTGTGTGCATTTCACACTGTGATATGTGTGGGCAGTTTTCATGCTAGCGAATTAATTCTTTTACCAATGTTTCTTTTTTTGAGAGGTAATTTATGTAACATAAAATAAAAAAAATAGTCAACATCCCTATTAGTTTATGATGAGAAACTTTTAGGCACACGCTGTTCAAAAATCAGACAAATTATTGACACTATTGAGCAAAGATTAAAGGTTTAATTCTCTAATAAAGGTAAAATGTAATTATTAAAAAAGTTTACATAAAATATAAAACTGAAAACTAGACTAGCTTGCTTAGCTCGCTTACAAAGAATAAGCTGCTGTAATATTTTATGTAATTAGAATAAGTAGGATAAATAAAACTGTACTACAATTTTTGTAAAAAGGTGAAATAAAGATTATTATTATTAAAAAAAGAACAACTAGGAAATATTGTAACATCTCAACTCAGCGGTTGACGTACTCTCCTGGATTGCGAAAGGTTATGGGTTCGATTTCCATCTGAGTAGTTAGGAGCGAGTTGCTTTTAGTACAAAAAGTTTAGGTTTTAAAAATAGCTTTAGCAATGCAAAAATCTAAATCTTATTTAAAAGTGTACTTTCGTCAATTTATTATCTCCGAACGTGTCTTTGATCATTCAGATATAGGATGAATACTACGAAAACCTAAAAAAATATAATTTAAAATTTTGTATCGCAATCAACGGCTATATTAGTTTAGCAAAGTTATGTACCAATCTTCTTTCAATTTACCGTCCCTGGATTACTCTGACTTAAAATTGCTTTTAATTATCCGTCTTTCCCTCAGTAAACTGGACCATAAATAATTAAGGGCGAAAAAAAATCTAAAATGTTTTTCACTCTACGGCCACGCGAACCGGCGATAGCGACTCGCGATTCTCGCGACGCGACGCGCAAATTATGTCGACTCTCTCTTGCGTATGAACAATTCAACCGACAATTCGCGGTATCATAGGAAAGTGTGAACGAATTCGCAAGTCGCGTTGCTGGTCGCAGCTTCGCCTGGCCACACCATTATCCATTAAAAAGTCCCGGGTAAACGCAAGACGATCCTCTGGGATTACGACGTTTTTTGCGGTGCGTCACTCTAGTTACCTTTTTGTAGGTTTTATATTCGAGCAGATTTTTAAAGATATATAGCTTTTAATAAAGAACTCTAAACATGAAAAGATAAAGGGATTTAACAAAGTGTCAATTGAAAAGTGTATCAAGATAATTATCATATAGAGCAAGCCTTTTTGTCCTCGTTGTTCAACCTTTCTTTCACTTTACCTTCTTCGTAAGTCTGCATTGTTTTCCATAGGAAAACTATGCAGACTTAACTTATTATACTTGACTTATTATTATTCTAGTTAAGAAAATGTCACATAACCCGCCATTTGTTGTCAGGAAAAAGTGTAAGTGCCCACTAGGAACTCCTTTGCTATTTATAACTACACTACAGCGGACTTTGTTTAATAACAAAGTCATAAATAAAATTAAAAAAAAATATAAAAAAAAATCAGATTAGGAACAAAGGTTTTAAACGAGTTTTTAACTAAACATAGGTGTTGAACACCTACCCTTTAAACCGACGTTTAAAACCTGTGTTCCTAATTTGATAAAATGCAACGCGAAAGTTTATAAGTGTAAAGGTACAGATATAATTGTTTCTAAATTAATTAATCGACGTTCTTGACAATCTCTTTTCTACCTATTCGTGATTCTACACAATATTTGTTCATTCCAATTTGTCATTCCTATCAACTAATTGACTTAGAGCAGAGACAAGAAGGCACTGTAAAAAGAGATGCATACGAAATGCCAACAACCTAGTTTGTTACAAAAAAACCTCGAAATGATAACTTTTATCGTTGGTAGATTGAAATCCTACATACGTATGATACTTCACAATCCAGCAAGCCATTCAAAGAGTGAATGCTCCCTTGGCTCCCAGCATCAATGCTGACGATTTCAAAAGACTGCTACAGTTTTAGAAAACTTACTTTTTATAGCATAGATTCTATGCTATTAAAAGTAGATTCTCTATGCCATAGAATATTAACCTACAACATAGGCGTGATGTGTGGCATATAAATGTATGTATAGTACGGTGTTTTTGCTTATAGCTACCTGATTTGAGTACTTTATTAATATTAACAATAAACTTTAGAAGTAATTTGATAATTATGGCTACACTTCGATTTACACGCATACTATTCATTGAAAAAATATTAGGTCGCCTTCTTGTTGTTTGTTTCTTTATTGTTTGCTAGTCCCCAAACTGTGAGTATGTTACATCTAAGGAAAATACAAAAAACAAGAAACGAAGAGATTAGAAGAAGAACTAAACTGACAGACGCCCTTCAGAACGCTCTACGTCTGAAGTGGAACTGGGCAGGTCACATCTCCAGATACAAAGATAAGAGATGGACGCTGGAGGTAACAAAATGGTTGGGGCCTGAAGGAAAAAGAAACAGAGGCAGACCATATAAACGGTGGGCTGATGACTTAATAGAAACCGCTGGGCCAAACTGGATGAAGGTTGCCCAAGACAGGAAAAATTGGCAAGGGATGGAGGAGGCTTTCACCCAGAAGGGATCCATATAATTATTTAGTTTGAAATTATACTAACAAATTAAAATAAAAAAGTTTATTTAAGTACTAACACTTGTCATCATTTGAAATGTAAAAATTATTATAGAACAAATAAAGCTCTATTATTATTTATTATTATTATTAGTCCCCAAACTTAGCAAACGGTTTTATACTAGCTCCCTGATGAGCTAGATACTTGAAACTTTAAACATAGTTCAGAACTAGAAGACAATACAATATTATGGTGTGATTGAGCTGATCTGGTGATGGAGCCGGAAAAAGGCCACAAGAACTCTGTAATTAAACCATGCATACCCATCGAGTTTGGGCTCGTTTTATTCGTCTTGACAAATACTCTGATGAAAGACGGTGTCCAGGGTCTGATGATGTTGCTGAAGAAAACAGGAATAAATTAACAAAAATAAGAATAAAAAGCAGAAAATAATTATTACTTACTAAACGAATAAAGTTTGCAAAAGTGGTACTAACTAAAGTACTAAACTACTTCACTTTCAATGCTTCTTGCGGTGTTAGCTATAGCAATATGTTTAAAGCAATAACGTATCGAGTGCACTCATGGTGTTTACTAATAACTTCAAAGGACATACCCAGACACTCACGATCAACCCAACACTAATCCATTAAAAGCTTTCGTGTCTGCTACTGTTTACTATGGCGCACGTCTGAAATAAGGAAGGGTTGATACATAAATACCAACAAAATAAAGAAAAAAGGTATTTTATGTTCAAAGGAAAAAACGACAAAAAATATATTTGAGAAGTTGAATTACAACCTTTAATTTTAATAGTCGAATGAGGACAGTGTCCTAGATTGTAACTGCAGACTTTTAGAGAAAATTAAAACAATTTTTTTGTCTAAAAACAGTCTCTTTAAATTATTTTTAGATTTAATATTTCAAAGTGCCTGTTTTTTTTATCAAAAATGACATTCGTTGTAGCTTAGTCTTCCTTTGTTTAAACATTTTCTTGTAACTATTAAGGATTTGTCGATGGCGGTTGTGAAATAAATTAAAAAACTTAAGTGTCATAAAATCACTCATAACATCATTCATACCGATTTCATTGGTAGACCTTATGAATGTAATATAAAATACGTATAAACAAATGTTAGAAACAAGTATTCTTTCTCAGTTCCAGTTTTTTTTTCACATTTCAAGGAGTTTTCTAGTCTTTTATTTTAATTTATTGAATGTTTGCGCATTCGACTTCACTTTCATCGACGAAGATGGAGCGCGCTTTTTTTTCCAAAATTATCTCCAAGTTACTGCGAATCAATATGCTTTTATAGCGTCAGAGTTAGCAATTAAAGTGTTAAAAAGGATACCAAAACCGATCTAAGAACCAACCTTCAAACTTTTCTAAACAAAATTTTAAAGAAATCTAATCAAACGTCAATTCTAAATCTTTTGTCCTTTAGTAAATCAATTAATTTCTTCTACATAAACTTTCTGATATCGATCGCATTTTGTTTTGGACAAGTTTTTAAGCCTTCTTCACAGATTTTCGTAAGAAAATTGAATATTTTCAGGCTTGAGAAATTCAGCAATAGACAGCCTCTTCAAAATATAGACCTGAATGCTATTCGATAGACTAAACCTAATTTGCGTTGCTTGTTTAACAGCCTGAAAAATAAAGTTATATGTCAACATTATATTTTTGGTTCTCTCTTCATTACGCGGTCAGAATGCTCACAGCACATCGGTGGACTGATGTCACGCGATATGTATAACTTTAGCGAGGGGTCTTCATTATCTGGTTTAAAGTTAATTTTATTACTTTAAACCAGACAATTTTGACCACACCGATTAAGTTAAACTTCCGATAAAATACCTCATAAACCAGGGATTAGAGTTGATAGTCCAGATACAGTTTTTCATCGTAAAAATGTACGGTTTATTTGCCGTGCGTAGGCATCATGATGATCAGCAGAGTTGTATGGAGCACTAACAAAGAAAATATACTTAACTATAAAGGCTTGTTCGCTTAGAAGTGGTTTTTTTTTCTTTTTTTCTGTGTATACGGCAGTGGCGCAGCGCGGGCGTAAAACAGTGTGTGGACTTTTCCGTAATCGAGTAGAAATTTACTAACCTGGCCTATATTTTGCAGAACGAAGGTGTACATGGAAGAGGTTCCTAGGGCCCAGAGGTGGGACCCCTCAGCACTCAGCTGCCTCCACCGAGACTGAACTACCCCCCATCGACACCAGAGATCTATGGATACAAGACTCGAGGTACATGCAATGTTCAAAACGTATGTAAGGCTACCTTTTTTTGTTACAAAAGGATCTGAGTCAAACATTCCAGGTTCCCTAATCCTAGTATATAGGTAATATGACCGTAAGCATTTATTCCTGGATATATTATATGTTTACGTAATTCTATCCTGTACTTAGTATCTTTAGAAAAAGGTTTGCTTAGTTGGACTTAATGTTAAGTAGATGTTATGGGCCTTCATGTGTGGAGACGCCAACCTCGATGTAGTACTTATTCTAACATGATTATTTTGTCAGAAAGACGTACCAACAGAAAGGATAAGAATAAAGTTCGTTCCCAGTAAATTATATATTCTTTATTGCACTTGTAACATAATGACACAGGTAAATATGAAAGTTGTTTACAAAGGTGGGCTTATCTCTAAAAAAGATCTCTTCGAAAGAGAATTACTAAGAAACTTAATTTTATTTGATTCTTGCTAGTCACTGAATGTATTTTTTCAAATGCTATTATACAAAGTTGGATTACAGAAACGAACACAAACCAAAAACGGAAAGAATTACTTTTTAGTTTATCATCATGTCATTCCGACGTAATTTTGATATCAACAAACTGCATTAATTTACGAAGTAATTTTAAGTGTCTAGTGTCTTGTCTTTCATAAATGTTGCATGTTTGGTGTTAAACTGTTCATAGTTAACTAATAGATCTTAAAGTGAAGACTATTATCTTTAGGGAATTAGTATCTAATATTAAGCTAACTTTCATCTTCTACTTTCTTCGGCAAAGCAATGGGACAGAGTACCGACTAGATTTCCATTTTTTGACTCAGATGAACAATTAATATTAGTTAGGTCTAAAAAATATTTTGAATATTTACAACTGAGTGATTCATACAATAAAACGAAGATTCTTTATGCTGCCACTTTCAACTACTGAAATGAAATTTATTAAATTATGAATTATTTTATTTACTCTCTTAACAATGGTAATAAGTATTATTTTGTGGGTATCTAATCAAGCAAAAGTCACACATAATAACCTTCTTTCTAATTTTCTATCAACTAACTAAACAACAAAAATCTTAAGTTAATACGTTAAAAAATGCCTATCAAACAAAACATTAAAACAAAACAAAGCCAGATTTTAGGTTCTATGAAATTCGGAAAGGGTTACCATGTTACATTTTTTATATTGTTGTTGTAATTAAAATATGCTTTTGAAAATAATGGTTTGATAAGTTTCAAACAATCTCAATAAAAGTAATAGATACTGTTAGTTTATACCTATCATATTTTGTGTTAAGGGGGCGTACAACGCTGGATGGCATTTTCATAGTAAAAATTATAGAAATTATTGACAACATTATCATTTTTCAAATAATAACTCTAACTATTTATTATTTTGGAAAACTGTCAATCACAAAACTAGAGAACTCGGTTTTTTCCCTGTAGTTTCAAGATTTATATTTTATATTGGTTGGCACAGCATTGAAAAACTACAACATTGAAGGTCACTTCTCGATTTCTTTCTATTGAGAAAAGTTTAGCTAAAATGTTTCTGTCAATCACAGAACTGAGTACTAATCTACTTTCTAATATATTTTTTGGGATCAATAAATCAAGTAATTCTGTGTGAAATTGTTGCTCAAAAATGTGTAATTGACGTTGTACAGCCTCTTAACTAATAACGTTTACCTCGCTATTGTAACTGTTAGCAAAAATTGAATTTAAAAGTCACGTTGCATGTGAAAAAGTTTTCCTCGTATCAAATTAAAACTATAAATTATTCCAACCTTTTATGTCAACACTAACTTAGCTTTTAATTGGGAAATATATTTTACCTTACAACACTGCGCGGCCTTGTCATCCTGTTTTTGCAATAACTGTTCTCGCAACTTCGTGTACACAATCAAAACCAAGCAAACATTTCAAGCACTCGGAGTAGCCACTTATAATGTTGTACAACTTATTAAAACTCTTTAATAGTCATAGTTGTTTCCATGAACTGCCTACACGTTTTTTAATGGCTGAGTTCACGATATGAACACGCTATACCAGAATTATGTCTTTCCATGAATTGTGTACGACCTGGGAATACTGTGAAAAGATTTTAAAGGCAATTCGTTGGAAATGAAATGTGTTTGCGAAAAGTGGGGCTGGGAAATGTTACGTTATTTAGGTTTTATAAATAGTTATTATCCACCTACACAGTCATGCGTGTAAAGCTATACACACTCTATAAAATTTTCTAAAACAGATAATGCCAACACTAAAAATGTCATAAACAATATCATCCAAAACGAGTGTTATAATATAATGTTGTACTTTTCATAATGCATTTCCTTTGCTTTTTGATTGCTTCCGCGCAAATAAGGGTGTAGATAAAGACTTGTATGCAACTGTACATAATAAGGTATTAGAACACTCCTTCAATACTATTATCATTCGTGTTTACTACCCCTAATTATAAAACAGTTGCATAAATAACTATTGAGACGTTAACTTAAATTGCACATAAACAAAATGTACTGTTTCCGAGTAATTGTGTCTATAAGACCAAAATCAGGGGTTATTTTTTTTACATCAAAACACGCGTTTCTACGTCATATTTTGCCTACCTTAAACTGCTTAATTACGCTTTAACAATAATTACGTGCGAACGCCGACGTCCGGACAACAATAGTAAATCTAATGTGTCTTATTTTTCGGGCGATGACTACTTCTAAGGTTACTGGCATATAGATAGACGTGCGAACACGTGTAACACGGGTAAACACGGGCGTATGGTAGTAATGAAATAAGTAATAGTATTTCATGCTAGCTTCATAATTCCAGCTAAAGTATCAAAAATATAGCACCTTTTGGATGGTATGTGTACTGTACTATAAAACAAGCGTGCAAGACATAAAATAAAAGAATACAACGAACGAACAAAGGCACAGTGAAATTCAATAGGAATGACGTGTAATTCAATATGAATAAAACAAAAGAAAAGCTGATATACATTATAGAACTATTCGTTATTCGTTTGTGACGCTCATCAAATCTGACAGTCATAGGTACAAATATAGTAGAGAGAAAACAACATTGTTATGGATAATGGATGGATATTACCATAATATTTGCGAATATAATGTTTCGAAAGCAAAAACAAATGTTTACTGGAGGTAAAATGATAATGTGTACCTACTAAACGTTTTAGTTCATTTTAACACATTTGACTAAGTCGCTTTCTCGTTTATTAGTTTTTTTGTTTGTCCACAAATTTTGCAAACTATTTTAATCTAGCTTTCCGATGAGTTACGCACTTGAAACTTTAAAAGTAGGTCAGAAATAGAAGACAATGCAGTATTATGGGACCCTTAAAATTTCGCTATATTTGACGAAGGTTACAACAGACTTTTTATTTAGTACTTACAAAACTATTATATTTGGCATTTTAGTGTACCTACTTATTTATGTGTTACGTATTGTAGCATGTGTGTTATATGTTTGCCACAACAATAGTCCAGCCAAAAAAAAACGGCTGGACTATATGTTTGCCTTTCGATGTTGTATTAATGTATTATCTTAAACTGTGTATGACATGTGTTTGACGTCAACAATTATTAATGTTAGATAAAATAAACTATTCCACTTCTGCTGAAATTGACAGATATATAATGCAAGAGCACATACACATCCAAATTTGCATCTAAATCTGACCTAAACTCATACATTTATTCTCATTAACATTGGTTTGGTATCTTTTTCTGTGTTTAAAATATAACAAGACTCTACTTGCTTGAATGAATAAAATGTCTTCATTTAATGAGCCATCTACGATTATCATGTAGATGCGTTTGTAGAAAGCATCTCATTAGATACACTCTCCTCCTACACGATTGTACTACCTACATTGTCATACTAAGTACTACAATACCATACAATATGTCTTACGTAGGTAAATGAATTATGATGTCGAGTATGACTGTAAGCAGATGTCTTGGTCAACTTGCACGTGCCTTAAGTGATTACACAATCAGCAGTATCATATGATCCAATAAAGCTAAATACTGTTTATAGCATTGACAGTATACTGGATATTACCTAATTCACCATAAAACACGACGCATGGCATGCAGCAAATAGTCTGCATAGTATATCGTTCGTGGCCGATACGCTACGTTATGGATCGTTGGCATTAGACTCCTTAAATAATATCATTTTTATGGCCATACATAGATTTACTGGATCACGATAATAGTTGATAGTGTAATACCAATCATTGCCGTATTGTATTGCCTTCGTTGTTGCTAATGTGATTGTGCTATGTCGCTGTCAATGTGTAGCCCTGATACCGTGTTGTGTTGCACAGTGAGCCTGCGCCGTCCGCCATGACCGCACTGCATCAGTTCGGCGCCGAGATGTTGCGTCTTTCGCGAGGCTTGGAAGCTTCCGCTGCAATCAAACCGCAATACAGAGGGTATACCAATTGGCTAACTGTTCGCTTCAAAATTTATCGCCCATGCAAATTGCAACGTAAATATAATAAAACTTCCGTACTTACAACATTGTGGAGGTAGTCAGCATGACTTTACTGAGACCTTGCAATTATTACCTCCACAGTGTTGTATGATTTTGAGCAGAATCACTAATTATATCGTCGAGAACACGAAGTAAAGGGTGCAATTGCTTCATGTACCTTATTGCAAACTTTGCATCATCCCAGAGCAGAAATTAATAGACTTGTTGTTCGCAGGACGAATATATCTGAACGTGGCGGCCTGTTGACTCCTGGATCCCTTAGTGTTTCATCCAGTTCACCTTCTTCGATGCTTCAAGACAAAAGGCGACCTTCTTCAACTTGTGACCCAAATACTCCTTTACATAGACCACGAAGCGCATCAGATGATGAAGGTAACGATGGTCTTTTAGCACCAGCTACTTTGACTGCTAAGTCAAGAAGTTCCGAAGACGGTCTTCTCCTTCCTCCTCCGTGCACTTGCCCATACTTTGGTACTGACTCAACTCCACCCAGACGTACTACTGAAGTGATCATAGTTCCTGGAGGTGACATAAATGGTTGCAACGGATATCCAAGAAATGGAAACTTGAAAGGTGATGAGACACCGCAGTACTTTAGGAGGTCCAGTCGAGGAGCAGCTTCGATGGTAACTTGGGATGAAGCCAGAAGGTTTAGGAGAGGTTCTAGCTTCGGAGGAGCGAGGACAACGTTATCGACGCCAATCCGAAACATAAGAGCCCAAAGATCGATATCATCTCGACCCCAACAAGCTATCACGCCAAGTCCTCAACGCCAAACGCCAAGAACCCACCATTCTAGGAATTCTAGCGTAATTTCTAGGAATTCCTCGCGCCACGGCAGAATATTACGATTAGAACAGAAAGCAACTAAAGTACTTGGGGTTGTGTTTTTTACATTTGTCGTGCTTTGGGCACCGTTCTTCATCCTCAATATGGTACCAGTCGTGTGTCCAGAATGTGAACGAAGTATTTCGCCTTGGGTGTTTGATTTCGTGTTATGGTTGGGTTATGCGAGTTCAATGGTAAACCCAATATTCTACACTATATTCAATAAGGTATTCAGGCAGGCATTTAAGAAAGTGTTACTATGTCAATACTGTGAGTCTAGAAGATAGCCGGCACCCTGGGAGCGCGTGCGTCCCTCTTCAGATCCCGGCATAGGCGCGCTCTCAGTCAACAGACCAAACGTTCGATCTCAATTCGTCTAAATGTCGCAACATAAGCTTTAACTAAGAACGCTTTTCTGCAACTGTGTAGATAGAACCTCTCAGACAAATATATTATGTGTACTTTTTTATTTCAACAAGCTGTGCATCACTCGTTAAAATGCAGCGCACAAATAGAATTCTGCCTTTAATCTGACCTCATAATTGTACCTGTGAACTCAAACGTAGAAAATTTGCATTTAGATAATTGCTACTGTGAACTACACTTAATTTATAAGACTGAGTGGTTTGTTTGGGCATGGCAGCAATAATTATAGAAGTAACACGTACTGTTTCATTTCTGCTAGTTTATGGCACTCATTTCTTAACACGTATATTCATCTTATTTTGGGATTTTTTCCATTCATAGAATTTTATAGTACTTAAACCTTATTCTTCAAAACAGTGATCATTTCTGTTCTACGTAAACTATTTGCTAATTAAACTATGTTTTTTATTCGATGTTCATAAATAATCTAGTCAATGTAATAACGAGTCGCGATGGATTATGAATACAATATTACAGATAATATTAATTGTACGTACGATAGGCCGCACATCAGTAGTAACAAGTAAGTACTGAATAACTTTAGTTTTGACTAGAAAAAGTTGAATTCAAGTTTAAAGAGTTACCTCTGACGTGGGGCCTAATGCATCCTAGATTGTAAAGTCGTATAAATGTTTGAATTAGTAAAATACTCATAGTATTATTAGAGAAAATGATTAGTATGATTGTCAAATGAATTTATTGATGTTATTACTTTGTTCCTATTTGTACGTTCATAAATAATAGGAAACATAGCAAAGCGCCCGATTCGACTATTTTTAGTATTGTGTAGTCATTTATGCGAAATCATTCGTAGCACGTAGCAAACTACGATCGAATGCTACGAGATGCTACGCAATCCACGGTGGGAAAATATTGCATTGAATCTTGAATTTCAAACTGTTTACATCATTATACAAAAGTCAAGTAACCGTCTAAAATTTCTGTTCTATTGTAAATAAGTATTCACTCTGCATTTAAACTAATTAATCGTTCATGTAAAACATAACATCAAGCGATTATTATTTTATACGGGCCTAAAACTTCATTTGAGTGCTAAATATCTTACTAAGATAAAAAAAAACTATGTATAATTAAGAAAGTGTTGTAAATAATATGGAATACAAATATAATTAGTATTATTAATAAAGTGAAATTATTATTGTAAATAAAAAGATGTTTCATATGGTGTGAATAATAAAATTACAGATCAATTGGAATTAAAGCGATATGATCGTGAAGTCTGTTTTTTTATGTTGTCGTAAATCATGTACCTATACTTAGTTTATACCCTGCTCCAATTGATGGGAGAAAAATAAGCAAAGACCTCGTATTCATTAAGATACAAAATATTCCTTGACACACGTCGCTTATGATATCGGGCAATGTTGATTGTTGATGCCAGTAGCAGACCAAAATTAAGTTGTCATTATTGGAAAAAAATAAAGATCTGTGGAATATTTACTTATATCAAAGACAAAGACAAACATTTCCCCATTGGAAACCAATTTATTTTTTCATTTCCTTACAAAATTTAATCTGATTTTATCCGTTATTTCCTATTTTTTGTCTTCAGAAACATTATCAAAATGTTATGTATATCGTAACAAACAATGGCTTCAAAACGTCATCACTCAATGTATCTCATGAGCACGCACATAAACGCTGCCTTTTAACTCGGCCGCACGCAGCTGTGTAGCATTCACTCGCAGGCGCGGTCTGTTGTACGCGTTACATTGCGTGGTAATGTATGCAATGATTTTTTAACACCAAACATTAAAATCGTTTCCCTGCAATAATTTTGAACAGAAATGGTCCTGATGATGGGCAGAATACGTAGACCTCGGCTTTGTTGAAGGTCTTGTTACACCCGGTATACTTTTCTTATAAATTAAGCGAAGAAGCGCAAATAAGAAACACAAACGTGACTTTGTTGCGTTTGATTATTTAGATAAGTAGTTCCTCGCCTTCGCAAATCAGACAAGCTAACCCAACCTAAAAGAAAAACAAATTGAAATGCAAATTGATGCATTCAAAGTTAAATAGACAGCTTAACGGTTTCACTTCATTACTTAGTTTTCCTTGAGCAAACCTTTAATTAGCTAAATCAAATAATTGGTGTTGTAACAGTTCAAAACTGAACATGTTATTTTTTTATCTCAAATATTACTTAAATTGTAAAGAAAAGAAATATATTAAAGGAAGGTTGTCACTGACCTTGTTCTCAGGAACTTATCGGCATTTGATTATGCAGTTATTCACAAAAAAAACACAGGTTTTGTAGTAAATCATAAGCACTTCAGATGTCAATCAACAATTAATAAAATGTTCATTATTTTTCAAAGGAGCTTGTGTTAAACATTACTTGGACTCATAAATTGTTGTACTTCACAATTTGTTTGTCATAATTTGATGATGAGAAAGAATAACATAATATTAGCTTAGAAGGTTATAAATTAATAACAGATAATTACAGAAGATTATGACAGATAGGATGACGTAAATCTGACAGCTAGTGATAAAAATCGGAACTATTTAGCAATTGTGAATTTTCTGTAAGAAAGGCAAAGGGTTTTAACCTTACTGCCAATTTTGGAAAACAAAACGAATTAATTTCATTTCCACAGATAAGTTCATGTGATAAATTAATAATGTTTAAAAGCATAAATTGTTGGGAAAAACTTAAATAAACATATTGGTTTGCATAAATGTGAAACTATTTTATTCTCGTTCAAGTTTGTTTACCAAGAGATAAATGTGACTAAATAATGCTGAATTGTGTTTGTTTATTTTACTGAATAATAATTAGTAAAATAGAACATGATTAAGTAATTAATTGTTATAATAATCTGTCTAAAGAGTAATTTAAGGTCATAAAAATAGGCGGAAGGTTCTTAATTCTTTCTTGGCGCCAAGGTTTAAATATTAATCCTCGTGACGTTCAAAACATGGATTAAGTTATAATTCATTCATAATTATTATTGATAATATTATTAATTTTATTAGCACTCATCAGTTATCGTCATAATTGTTTATTTCTAAAAAATACTTTAAAGAGGAATGAAAATTTGGCGATTAATTAGGTTCAGTAAGTTGGCAGCTATGGTACAGATTGCACGATTGCACAATCACCATTAGGCGGTCTGCACAATTTATATTTTCAATATGGCAGAACTGGCGCGTTGGATTGATGGCGACGGCATGTCGCGGGGGGGTAAAATAATAAGAATGTTGCTAACTAAAATTGCAAAGTACCCATTTTTGTATGTGTGTTTAGTTAGAGATAATAAGTTTACTGTATTTTAAGCAGGTGGAAAAGCGGAATATTTGCATTAATTAGTACTCAGCAATAGGTATTTTGGCAATTTAAATTATACGGGATTAGGTAAAGCAAAGTGAAACGATTAATTAGTTAAAATCTAAATGAAGTTGGTTTGAGGGTATTAGGTTATGTAAGGAAATTATATTAATCGTATTATTAAAGATTGACAAGACAAAAACTGATTACGTAACTTTTAGTAATATTATTGTGAAATTTTATTATTCGAAAATGATTTTCTCAAAGTGTTGCGTTGCGAGGTTATGACGAATTATTGAAACTGTTAACGACTTCACATAAAATGAAACTTATAGTCTTTGTTGATTTAAATAAGATAATTATCAAAATGTAATGTAAGTAATTTTTAATATCTCCATTAATAGGGTTAGTGAAATATTTTCATAAGCGGGGAACACTGAACGAGGGAACAGGGCACCAATAGGAGTCGGCTAAAGTGCACAATGTAAATTTAGCGCGGGAAATTTTAGCTATTTTGATGAAAAAAGCGCAAATTACTTGGCGCCGTTTTGGGTCGCGTCATGACGCTAATTTAGTCTTTATAAGGGGAAGGATCAGAGAAGCGGGGATTCATTTCTCCGGTGTCAAGCGAAGCGTCAAGACGTAATTTTTGAAGGAACTCCACATCCCTCTGTAAGATCGCGTTACTGAAAAAGTTTATTTTTAAATCAAGCAAATTTCAAGAAGTCAGCAAGAAAGTGGTCGAGGTTTTCTGACGAATAGGGCCGCATTTGTCCCGCGAATCTTTTGCATAAATGCTTTAATTTGAGCTTATCTGGTATAATTAAGTTCATAATTAAAGTATGTAGATTTTGTTTGCGATAATCATAAAGTAACGTAGCTTTCCCTGTAAATTCTTGAATTAGTATAGTAGGACTACTAAGAATTGAAGTTCATAATTAAAATATGCAGATTTGTTAGTTAAATCTTATAGAGTGATGTATTTCTCTCGGTGGGGTCAAGAAGTAATACAACTGTATTGGTTCTTGAGTCTGTTGAGGTCAGGGCTGCATTATTTTGTGGGATGAAAGCTAACTAGATTTGCTAGTATTATTATACAATGTTGATTTTAGATGAGTATTCATTTAGTTTTGTGTCTTTTTGGGGCGATTTGTCAGATCCTCGCGGGGGGTTTAGGTAGAAAAGTCTAACCATGTGGCTGGTTAGATGGGTTTCTGTTTTTAAGATACCTAGATAGTCACATAAATGTAGCAAACGTGGTATAGTTGGCCAGATTCCCGCTCCAAGAAGGAAGTTGTAAATCTGATTTCGCTGGCACGCTCATATCCTTAGTGTTTGTTATATTTATTCCTTATGTAGGGTCTTGGTCGTTCCTTCCCACTCGGCCAAGAGAGCGTCAAAGGTTGCTAGAAAATTAGGGAGTGCCACTCAAACTGTACAGAATTGGGCGACAGGGTTGAGGGTAAGCAATCCAAGAATTGCATAGGAAATTCTAAATTTAGACGCAAATAGGCAGGTAAATTCATTAATAAGGTAGGAATATTATTATTAGGTGAATTGAGCAAAAGTAAAAGGTAGCATTTCAAGAAGGTGGGGTATTCCTTGAAGTGAGATCTGTGTGGGCGTCAAAGATGTCGGGAAACATCATGGGGGTCGCATAGGAATTCAGAAATTTAGTAGTTGTTAGGCAGGTAAGTTCACTAGGTAAGATTCCATGTCTTAAAGTAGGCGCCTTAACAAGTGTTGTAGGTAGGTGCCTTAACAAAAAATCCATTTAAACTATAGCTCGGTGTAGTGAATATTCATCATGTAGCATTAATTGTGTTGAGTTTAACCAGTTTCGGTGAGTACATATTAATTAATTACTTCAGTGAGTGGATAGTGAAAGTTGATTTATTACTACTTATAAAAGAAAGTTCCTTTATCTTTGAATTGGATTGGATTTATGATGATTTTGTGTGTAGACTATTGATTTTAAAAGAAATATTCTATTCTAGTAATCTAGAAGGTGTACTGAAATCTAGATCTGGGTGTATGAAATAAACCTGCGTTTCTATATATGCTAAGGTTGATTCACGGCTATTAGAACGCTAGATCAAAAAGTTTGAGTGGACTTTTTCTATTAATAGAATAGTTTTGTATAATATAGAAACAATACTTCATTTATGTACTATAAAAGTATCAAACTGTTTAGTGAATATATCCAAATTCTCAAATGGTTAAACTAAAGTATTTTCTCATCAATATTTCAGCTAAGTTTCATTTACCAATTCAATTGGAAGTTGTTTCAATAGAATTATATTCCACAATTGAATTTAAGTACTTATTGACAAACACAATTAATGTACAGGTTAGATATCATTAGAAGACTAAACTGAAATTACCATAGTTCATAGAAGCTATAATAGTTTCCGTTGTTGAGATGCGGAAAGACTGCGACCAAATAATACATTCCCTTTGAATTAAATTGTCTTTCCTTCAGAAATTGGATCTATCAGACCCTTTTGAATGGATAGTAATGTTGTGTCCATAATTATGTTATAATGTTAAACAGTTTCGCTAACAATAAATATATTTTTAAATTAAATTAAAGTTGTGCAATTCCACCATCACAATAGAAAGATAATTCTTCATTGTGAAAAGCTGATAGATCACTTGAAGCACTTTGCTTGTCCTCTTTTATTAAGACAGACATACTAAGACTAAATAATTCAACTAATTTATTAATTAAAGTTGTCATGAAAGCAAATGGTGGAGCTAGAGGAGAATTGTCCCAGTACGGTTAGTCGAGATTCACTATACAGAGCGGGGAGGTGCTCTGTATCTAGCTAGCAAAGAAACCATTGTTTACTTAGTACTTGACTATAGCACAATAGTATATTTTATATTTGACAAAAAACACTAGAACAATTATTAAGTAGCGATGATAAATTTTCTATATTCTGAATTAATACAACGTTAACTTCTATATTTATTACCATTTTACCTTCTTTTACTCTATTCCTAAGCCACTAACCACATAGGATAACCTAAATTAAATAAAATAAGAAAGTAAGAAAATAAAATCATAATTAGTAGCGGTGAACAATTTTCTATATCTGACTTTTGGGTGATCATAACTTTTGGTTATTTCATTCATTTCTTATTACTGTAATATCTATTAGCATTCCATCATACTAGACTTTTATAAACATACTGAGCAACTTATCCTAAAAAAGTAGGTACCATATTGAATTTCATATAAGTACAGCGGGTAGACATAAGAGTAATTTCTATACCATTTAAAAGTATGCAGTAAACTAAGTCAGTTATTAGAATAAGAAGCTCCATAAAGCAATATCAACATTCTAATATAGGTAAAAATTAGGTAGTTTCACTTTAAAGAAATACTTAGGTTGGCTGAAAGAGATTTCTTTAGGGATAACTCTTCATTACTCACAGGTCTTGTTATAAATTAGGTAATAATAATTATAAGTGCAATAAAGATTATATCTATGTAAAATTTAATATCAAATTCTATTAACAATTTATTAGGGTAACGGCTAATTTGTGATATTATCATTTAGTAACAGTCATAGAAACAGAATTAGTTAGGAATGAATAAGGAAAGAATGATAGCGTTATAGTCGGGAGACAAACAATGATTGCACTTCTGAAAAGAATCTAGGTTACTATTATTCACAATCAGGGACCGCCCTAGAAATCACGAGCCCTTTCAGACCACATAAAAGCACGTCAGTAATGTAGGTTATATCTATAGGTAGGAAAGGTTAACAAGGAATAACTAAGTAGACGATAGGTTTGAATATTTAATCGGAGCAAAGGATAAGATTTGATACATAAAAAACATTGGGTAGGTAACTTATATAATATAAAGAAATAGGTAGTTTAATTGACATACATCGTTCAGCATTTTAGTATGGTAGAAGTAGGGTTTGGTAAGGGGGGGTTACATATTGGGGGTGCCTTTGACCAGGATCTTGTGGGGATGAACAGTATCAAATCTTCATAGTGGTAACTTACAGACTTTTTGGTAGGTATAGTTCAAGTTTTTGCGTAGTCCTGAAAGAAAGTGGCTGTTTTCATTTAATTATGTTCCAGTCACATTTTGTTGCGGTGAAAATGGACTCGTGCAATTGTTAATTTGTGTCCCGTCATCCTTCCTTATTTATTGATAAACAGTATCAATGATTTATTGCACTTGTGCAGGTTTCATCACATTAGGGGTCGGTTTTGATTATGTGATTGGTTTATTTACGTCCTGAAAATAACACTTTCACTTTTATAAAAACACGTTGATTTAACAATGGCTACGCAAATTAGTTAGGTTAGGGTTGCGTTCAGAACGATCGGGCGGGGTTGTGTCAATTAAACGTCACGCCATAATAATGGTAAGTGGCATTGAAACGTTCGGTTGTAATTCATTGCACTCGGAGTGTAGGTTTGGAACGCGCCTCGGTACAGATAAATAAATTTCTCTTTGAGTCACAGAATAAATTTGTCTTTGAGTATAGATAAAAAAAAAACGAACATCTAGAGCGATCATTTACTTTATTTTATTTACGTATTAAAGTCGTCATGGCTGCAATAGGCTAACTATCGGCAAGTGGGAGGTCGTTCAGTTCAAAGCAGGACTTAAACAGTACTGTTTGGAGCCTGTTTTCATACTAACTGTTGAGGTCATAGTACAAAAAAGGTAGGGCAGTTTAATATAAGTCATGATATAAAAGTTTGTAGTAAGGCCCCTTATTTTAATTATCTGTGGTTTGACATTACGAAATAAAATGACAACGAATAAACTTTACTTTGACAGTCAAGATAGACACAGAGAAGTTGCGTTCCGAATCGCTTCTCAGCAGTAGTGCTCGGTCCGAATCATGCTTAGGAAGTCACTGTTATTTTTAAACTGTCTTTATACATCCTTGATACCTAATCGATAAATCCGTAAATTTTGATATTTGGATTGATGTTATCTTATATTAGAGTTTGTAGGGGTCAAGCGCCACGCTTTGTGTACGTAACAGGGCTGCGTGATAGAGTTGTGCGGAAAGGGTCTGTTTATGAATAGCGACTGAACTGTGTTCGCGTAATCGACACAGTGAATTCAATTCGAAACGCGACGGTTTTATTTCACGATACGGTTGTAACAAGTAATTTCTGATGTAGCTTAAATTCTAATTCCGATTTAATTATTTAAGGGTTTTCCTTTATCTATTTTTATTCAATGATTAGAGCAGTCACATTGGCTGATGCCACGTGGTAACACGTGTTAACACATTATAAATTGGCGTCGGATTTCATAATGAATGAATGCGTTAGAATTGTATCTATCAGGGGGCTTACCATCAGCAAATAAGAAACCATTCAGTTCAAAAGCAGGCCGTAAAAAAGACTGCTTAAGGCCTGCTTTCATACTAACCGTTGAGATCATGGTACGAAAAAGTAATGCCGTTCAATATAAGTCCTGCTATAAGAGCTCATAGTAAGGCCCCAGATAGCACGTCCGTTTAAATACGGCGGTTTTATTAAGTCGGTTAAATTTATGGGCCGTCACATTTACGTTCCGAATGGCGTGGCCGATTAGACGGTACAATGTGGAATCGATTAGCAGTCATGATAAAGGTATCAAAGTTGGTCGATCGCGCGGGCAAAGTTCACACGAAGTATCGCGAGATGGCGTTCTAATGCGTGCGTGCTAATTCGGTTACGCAAAAACATCAAAGATGGCGTCAGTGGTAATTATTTTACCACAATCAATGAAATAATTCGTGATTATTTTAAGACTTATTTTGCCTAAATTGCCAGGTTTCAAAAAAAAAAAAAAAAAAAAAAAATTGCGAAAAATAAAGGAACGAATGCCATTCGGAGAGAATGATACGGAGTTCGAATGAATGGGATGAAATTTGAGTAGATTTTCATGATTGCCAGTCACTGTTTACGTTCGACAGCTGTCAAATTGACATTATTTTACGTTGAAAAATAAAAATACTTTAGATTAGAAGTTATCGCGATATTTTAACTGAGAAAGTGATATAAAGTATAGAAGTATAAAAAACCAAAAGGTTCCTAGTGAAAGTAGGGTATGGATTAAGTGTAAATTGCAATGGATGTTATGTAAGTAAGTATTCTCTGCTAAATTCATTGGTTATAAGATTGTTATCTCATTTTCACATATTCGGTCGGGTTTTGCATTGGAAAAAAGTTCTAGATGATACAAGAGAGAATTGATAAGAATGTTTTCATTGATAAGATTAGAAATGGTATCGGAAACCGTAAGAAACAAACAATAGAAGTGTAGTAAACATGTAATAAACAATATTTATTAATGATTGCCAAAGGTCACATGTGGATTTTATTAAATGATGTTAGTTAATTGTAACTTGTGGTTATAAAACTGAGTTAAAATCGAACTGCATTTGAATAGCCAAGTCTTGGTGGTAAAATTTGTAGAACATTGCTATTTTGAGTGAAATAAGTTAGCAAAACATAGGTTAGTACACAGCGGAATTGGTATTCGGTTAGGTTGTTTAACAAAACAGTGTGAATAAACTTTGCTATGAAAAATACTACCTTATCTTTAACATTGGGGTCGAAAGTCATTTAGTTAACTTTAAAATCAAAACCTTAAAGCAAGTTAGTATGCGTTGGTTTGGTTTTGTAAAGTTCAAGATTCAATTCAATTGCTAAGTAAGTCAATTAAGCGAAACGATAAGTAATATTTAAGAAAATTTAATAAAATTCTTAGAACCTTAAGGTACATTATTGAATATCAGACTTAATTTGTATTTTCTAAATATTTGACCCGCAAATAACTTTCAGAATTATTCTTTTAGTTAAGTTAGAATGGAGTTGGGTTAGTATTTTTACTACAGTAAAATGGTCTTAACCAAATGTTTATGGGTACCTTTATTAGTGGTTCCTAAGGAGAAGTTAAAAGTTAAAATTTAGTGAACGGGACTTAAATTTATTCGAGTCATTCTTGTGTCGCTCTAATATTAGTGTTGTTATAAATTGAACGTAGTAAAGCAGATAGTCAGCTTAGCTCAGAGTTGAAGCGAATAGTTGATATTATCAGAGGAATTGTAAATACATATCATTGGCTCTTAGCGTCGAAAGGATTGATAACATAATAAATATCGGTATATAGCGTTAGTGAAGTAAAGTTAGGATGTGTGAAATTATTTTATAGGTATTGTTGTTTGTGATGGACAGGGGTAACAGTACCATTATTTTTAACAAAATTTTAAGCATAACAATAGAGTTGAGGTATGATTAGTTTGCCACTCAAGTGGAGGCCAGTTAATAAGTACTTAACTTGAAATAATTAAGAAGGATTAGGGACTGTTTACATTGAAAGATTTAAACAGTAGGGATAGAAATGATTTGTTAGTGAACAATTGCAGATGACCATTAGGTAGTGATAGTGCAGGGACTTAAATTAGTGATGTAATCAAGATTGTCTATGACACTTATCAATAATCATTTCAGGGTAAATTGAATTTTATAATTTAAATATTTATAAGAATAGTGAAGTTAATTTTGGAATTAAGATTTAGTTCATTGTTTGGTTTCAAAGATTTTATTCAAACTTCAAAAACCAAATGTTTCAGAGTTTTGATTATAGTTAACAATAGATTTTGGGTACCAAGACTATAAAATATTAGTTACAGATTAAAGTAGGGGGGTCGTGGATTAAATTAGTTACACTTTTGAAGTTTATTAGATATATCAATACATATTGATTTGACTTTAAAATTTATTTAATTGAATGATTAAATGGTTTATTTTAAGATTATGTGCAGATTATTTTTTCAACTTAGGTTAAATATTTTCTAAATGAGTTTCTTATGATATACCTCATGAAGAGAGTTACACAGCATAAATGTTTTATGATATATCTATCTGAAGAAAGTCATACTTATGGTTGACAATAATAGCATTAGAAAAATATTTAGTAGGAAGTTGTTGTAGCATTAATTATCAAAACGGTTTAGTCATTGAAGCGGTGATGGTTAGGGAGAAATAATATAGGCGTCAGTTATAGAAATTTAATGAAAAATAAGTTAGTGAATTTACTTTAAAAATAAATTGAGTCGAACTAATTAATTTTAAGAACTAAGTGGGCAAAGAGTAGAGGGAAAGGTTTTGCGTTATTCGATGCGTTGAGTAACATAAAATCGAGTCGATAGGGGTTTATATATTTTGTTTGATTAAAAATCTGACCTTAAACTAAACTCAAGAAAAAAAATAAGTTTCATTTACATTACAAGGGTGAATAGAAATTAAGTTTCACTTAGGGTATACCAACATGAGTTCACCGTGAACTCACCATTATCATTATGAGTCATCTCAGAAATAAAAATAGAGTTAGAAAATAACGAGCCAGAGGCTTTAGTTAATTCATTTCTAGTTAGAAAGTGGGGATGTTATTTATTTTATTTAACAAACTTTATTGTACATTTCAAACAAAATGTTACAAAAGGGCGAACTTAATGCTAAAAGCTTTCTCTCCCAGTCAACTTTAGGAAACAGAAATCAATGAAGGCGGTACAAAGATATTAATAAATACAACATAACATATAATTTTAATAGTTAGGGTTACTTCTTTGTAAAAGAGTTTATAAATACATAAAATATATTAAAGGTATTAGGATCTATTCGAATCAAATAATAATTTTATTTTTTTTGTAATCATATTGGTTAAACCCATTTATAACGACCAATCGTTATAAAGATTAAAAATAAGTATAAGGAATATCCTCAATTTAAAAATATAAATGAGCGGAAAACTTTTCTTATTGGTTATCAATCACCGCAGTGATTGTTTGACATTGTTTTGGTTTTCCTGAAAACTTAGTTTTGGTATTTTTCCATGTTTAGTTTATGCATCAAGGTTTACTAGGATACTGCTGTGATATAAAAGAAAAAATTGTTTCAGTAACAACTGGGTTAAATGTCTATTCGTAAATTTTAATGTTAATTAATAATACTGTCAAAAATTTACTATATCAAAATGGTTATTAAGTCATGCATTTTATTAATGTAGTGTAACGCCTCTGTACACTTAGTTGTCAATAAACGTGATTTGATTTAATTTGATTAGAAGTTAAAGATGGAGTAATTTTTTTGTTGATACTATCTTCGATTTGATTAATAACAGAAAAAAAAAATCAATAAAAAAAAAAAAAAAAAAAAAAAAAAACGCTTGATTGCGGATTTGAACTTGGGATTGTCGGTCCAGTGTGGAGGTGCGATCCCTTGTGCCAGCTTTGCTATAACTCAGGTGACTAAAATTGCGTATTGTAGGATGCGAATATTAGTGACGCGACGGCGACGATTGTGAGTGAGTATGCTTTGACTTTTTCCGATTCACTTTCATATCCACTTGTAAATTCACTCACTACCGCCAGTATGTTCACTAAGATTAGCAAATTAAACTAAATCACGGTATAATATTCGCAATCACAAATACTAACAATATTATCATAAGTACAGTTAGTGAGGAAACTACGAATAGAGTAAACTGGGGTAGAGTACACTGAAATTTAGGTCGAAATTGATAGTTAAAATATTTGATGAAAGTCTTGTAGCTTTACTAGTATAAGCAGTGTAGTGATATAGCATATGTTTCGGAAGAATGTTGGTATAGTTTAATAGTAGGATAGGTTAACTTCTCAAACGTTCCGGTGCCCGCAGTCACCAAAAGGAAAAACGCGCAACACGTCCTGGTTAATAGAGTCACCACGAGTTTTATTGAATTTTAGCTTTATTCAACAGAAAACACAGATTAAAGTTGTCTGAACTTTTTATTTACATTTCCCGATAGAACAAACTTGTTATTGGTTAATTTTTGGAACAGGTAGATACTCATTTCATTATAAATAAAAATTAGTTTTGTCAGTGATTGTAATAGCGTATCATTGGGTCATTCTTACCGAAAATAGTTTAGGTATAGGTAGTTAATAAAGAAAAGCCGCCAACTCCGATTTTCTTTGGGAGGTTGATAATTTTCATAGGTAGATTAAGATAAAGGTAATCTTTTTAATTGCCTACTAGTAACTTTAGACTTTAAAGAAATTGAGTGAGTAAAGGTTTTCTAATAATGAAGATGCTTTGCGTAGAAATGTGGATTAATAGGGTGCAAATCATTTAATAGGAATGCGTATTAGCGGAATGTGTAGCGTATAGTATGAAATGCGTAGTGCGTAGCGTTAAGTATATTTTGCGTAGTTAATGGGAAATAATGTGTCAATTCAATGAGTCTCAATGTTGTGTAGAATTTCATATGGTGACAATCGACGTATTTAGTAAAAAATTTTTATTCAAAACAATTCAATTTAGCAAATTAATTTGTACTCAGGTAGTAACTATGATATAATCTTAGGTGGCGTGAAAGTAGGCTAGTAAATGAAGATAGTGGACGTTGTGCGATGAGGAAAGAAGAACAGAGTGAGAATCTAAATTAGATTAGGAGTGTGAATAGAATGAAAAAAAAAGTAGCTAGAAAAAAATATAGATTCTTTATGGAGGGCTTTGGATTATAACGTATGTGAAGCTTGAGTACAGAATTATTATTGGCTCAAAAGATAAGATCCGCACACTACTTTAAACGTTCAGTCTTGGCTAGCGGTCGGATTGGCGTTTTAAGGTTAACAAACTTGAATTTTGTACAGAAGGACCTTTTGGTGATAGGTTAATAAAATAAAAAAAAAACGGAGAGAAAACAAACACTATTATTGTTTGTAATTGTCCTGGTGTAAACAGCTGTCCAAAATTCATACTACACAAGAAGCCAAGAGCTATGATACAATCGACAACTACACATTTTCCAAGGTGATATTAGGGTTGTTCTAGAGTCTTAAGTAAGCTTTTGGAAATATAGGGTCATTGTATATGCTCACTCTATCTGGTAGAGTAGGCCCTGTTAGTATAGAAGGAGGCGTACAGGAATATGGAGGGGTACTTTGGACGGATACGTTGTGTCCTACACTATCTTTTCATAAGGTTAGAAAAGAGCGTATGTGTCCGGGTAGGTCTAATAGGGACTATGGCCTCACAACCCATACCTTACCTTGTTTTTGTACACTTCTGGTGTTGAATATGCATAAGACGGAATTGGCAAAAGCAATAAAAGTACTTGAAACTCGCTTAATAATTTTTAATATTATCTTGGTTTAAATACACTCTTCAATCTTAAAAAAAAAATTCATTTACACTAGGGCTCACCCAACAATTCTTTGATTTTGGGAAAGTAATAATAGTTAGGGTTATAAAAAAAGAAGTATAAAAAATATAACTTTGAAAAAAAAGGAGAGAGTAGAAAGGTTGATATAAATATTTGAGAATTGAGAAAGAAAAATTCTACTCCGGATCCAGTACGTAGTATTGTCACCTATGAAGAATTTTGGGGTCGAGCTGTAACAGTTCAAAACTGAACATGTTATTTTTTTATCTCAAATATTACTTAAATTGTAAAGAAAAGAAATATATTAAAGGAAGGTTGTCACTGACCTTGTTCTCAGGAACTTATCGGCATTTGATTATGCAGTTATTCACAAAAAAAACACAGGTTTTGTAGTAAATCATAAGCACTTCAGATGTCAATCAACAATTAATAAAATGTTCATTATTTTTCAAAGGAGCTTGTGTTAAACATTACTTGGACTCATAAATTGTTGTACTTCACAATTTGTTTGTCATAATTTGATGATGAGAAAGAATAACATAATATTAGCTTAGAAGGTTATAAATTAATAACAGATAATTACAGAAGATTATGACAGATAGGATGACGTAAATCTGACAGCTAGTGATAAAAATCGGAACTATTTAGCAATTGTGAATTTTCTGTAAGAAAGGCAAAGGGTTTTAACCTTACTGCCAATTTTGGAAAACAAAACGAATTAATTTCATTTCCACAGATAAGTTCATGTGATAAATTAATAATGTTTAAAAGCATAAATTGTTGGGAAAAACTTAAATAAACATATTGGTTTGCATAAATGTGAAACTATTTTATTCTCGTTCAAGTTTGTTTACCAAGAGATAAATGTGACTAAATAATGCTGAATTGTGTTTGTTTATTTTACTGAATAATAATTAGTAAAATAGAACATGATTAAGTAATTAATTGTTATAATAATCTGTCTAAAGAGTAATTTAAGGTCATAAAAATAGGCGGAAGGTTCTTAATTCTTTCTTGGCGCCAAGGTTTAAATATTAATCCTCGTGACGTTCAAAACATGGATTAAGTTATAATTCATTCATAATTATTATTGATAATATTATTAATTTTATTAGCACTCATCAGTTATCGTCATAATTGTTTATTTCTAAAAAATACTTTAAAGAGGAATGAAAATTTGGCGATTAATTAGGTTCAGTAAGTTGGCAGCTATGGTACAGATTGCACGATTGCACAATCACCATTAGGCGGTCTGCACAATTTATATTTTCAATATGGCAGAACTGGCGCGTTGGATTGATGGCGACGGCATGTCGCGGGGGGGTAAAATAATAAGAATGTTGCTAACTAAAATTGCAAAGTACCCATTTTTGTATGTGTGTTTAGTTAGAGATAATAAGTTTACTGTATTTTAAGCAGGTGGAAAAGCGGAATATTTGCATTAATTAGTACTCAGCAATAGGTATTTTGGCAATTTAAATTATACGGGATTAGGTAAAGCAAAGTGAAACGATTAATTAGTTAAAATCTAAATGAAGTTGGTTTGAGGGTATTAGGTTATGTAAGGAAATTATATTAATCGTATTATTAAAGATTGACAAGACAAAAACTGATTACGTAACTTTTAGTAATATTATTGTGAAATTTTATTATTCGAAAATGATTTTCTCAAAGTGTTGCGTTGCGAGGTTATGACGAATTATTGAAACTGTTAACGACTTCACATAAAATGAAACTTATAGTCTTTGTTGATTTAAATAAGATAATTATCAAAATGTAATGTAAGTAATTTTTAATATCTCCATTAATAGGGTTAGTGAAATATTTTCATAAGCGGGGAACACTGAACGAGGGAACAGGGCACCAATAGGAGTCGGCTAAAGTGCACAATGTAAATTTAGCGCGGGAAATTTTAGCTATTTTGATGAAAAAAGCGCAAATTACTTGGCGCCGTTTTGGGTCGCGTCATGACGCTAATTTAGTCTTTATAAGGGGAAGGATCAGAGAAGCGGGGATTCATTTCTCCGGTGTCAAGCGAAGCGTCAAGACGTAATTTTTGAAGGAACTCCACATCCCTCTGTAAGATCGCGTTACTGAAAAAGTTTATTTTTAAATCAAGCAAATTTCAAGAAGTCAGCAAGAAAGTGGTCGAGGTTTTCTGACGAATAGGGCCACATTTGTCCCGCGAATCTTTTGCATAAATGCTTTAATTTGAGCTTATCTGGTATAATTAAGTTCATAATTAAAGTATGTAGATTTTGTTTGCGATAATCATAAAGTAACGTAGCTTTCCCTGTAAATTCTTGAATTAGTATAGTAGGACTACTAAGAATTGAAGTTCATAATTAAAATATGCAGATTTGTTAGTTAAATCTTATAGAGTGATGTATTTCTCTCGGTGGGGTCAAGAAGTAATACAACTGTATTGGTTCTTGAGTCTGTTGAGGTCAGGGCTGCATTATTTTGTGGGATGAAAGCTAACTAGATTTGCTAGTATTATTATACAATGTTGATTTTAGATGAGTATTCATTTAGTTTTGTGTCTTTTTGGGGCGATTTGTCAGATCCTCGCGGGGGGTTTAGGTAGAAAAGTCTAACCATGTGGCTGGTTAGATGGGTTTCTGTTTTTAAGATACCTAGATAGTCACATAAATGTAGCAAACGTGGTATAGTTGGCCAGATTCCCGCTCCAAGAAGGAAGTTGTAAATCTGATTTCGCTGGCACGCTCATATCCTTAGTGTTTGTTATATTTATTCCTTATGTAGGGTCTTGGTCGTTCCTTCCCACTCGGCCAAGAGAGCGTCAAAGGTTGCTAGAAAATTAGGGAGTGCCACTCAAACTGTACAGAATTGGGCGACAGGGTTGAGGGTAAGCAATCCAAGAATTGCATAGGAAATTCTAAATTTAGACGCAAATAGGCAGGTAAATTCATTAATAAGGTAGGAATATTATTATTAGGTGAATTGAGCAAAAGTAAAAGGTAGCATTTCAAGAAGGTGGGGTATTCCTTGAAGTGAGATCTGTGTGGGCGTCAAAGATGTCGGGAAACATCATGGGGGTCGCATAGGAATTCAGAAATTTAGTAGTTGTTAGGCAGGTAAGTTCACTAGGTAAGATTCCATGTCTTAAAGTAGGCGCCTTAACAAGTGTTGTAGGTAGGTGCCTTAACAAAAAATCCATTTAAACTATAGCTCGGTGTAGTGAATATTCATCATGTAGCATTAATTGTGTTGAGTTTAACCAGTTTCGGTGAGTACATATTAATTAATTACTTCAGTGAGTGGATAGTGAAAGTTGATTTATTACTACTTATAAAAGAAAGTTCCTTTATCTTTGAATTGGATTGGATTTATGATGATTTTGTGTGTAGACTATTGATTTTAAAAGAAATATTCTATTCTAGTAATCTAGAAGGTGTACTGAAATCTAGATCTGGGTGTATGAAATAAACCTGCGTTTCTATATATGCTAAGGTTGATTCACGGCTATTAGAACGCTAGATCAAAAAGTTTGAGTGGACTTTTTCTATTAATAGAATAGTTTTGTATAATATAGAAACAATACTTCATTTATGTACTATAAAAGTATCAAACTGTTTAGTGAATATATCCAAATTCTCAAATGGTTAAACTAAAGTATTTTCTCATCAATATTTCAGCTAAGTTTCATTTACCAATTCAATTGGAAGTTGTTTCAATAGAATTATATTCCACAATTGAATTTAAGTACTTATTGACAAACACAATTAATGTACAGGTTAGATATCATTAGAAGACTAAACTGAAATTACCATAGTTCATAGAAGCTATAATAGTTTCCGTTGTTGAGATGCGGAAAGACTGCGACCAAATAATACATTCCCTTTGAATTAAATTGTCTTTCCTTCAGAAATTGGATCTATCAGACCCTTTTGAATGGATAGTAATGTTGTGTCCATAATTATGTTATAATGTTAAACAGTTTCGCTAACAATAAATATATTTTTAAATTAAATTAAAGTTGTGCAATTCCACCATCACAATAGAAAGATAATTCTTCATTGTGAAAAGCTGATAGATCACTTGAAGCACTTTGCTTGTCCTCTTTTATTAAGACAGACATACTAAGACTAAATAATTCAACTAATTTATTAATTAAAGTTGTCATGAAAGCAAATGGTGGAGCTAGAGGAGAATTGTCCCAGTACGGTTAGTCGAGATTCACTATACAGAGCGGGGAGGTGCTCTGTATCTAGCTAGCAAAGAAACCATTGTTTACTTAGTACTTGACTATAGCACAATAGTATATTTTATATTTGACAAAAAACACTAGAACAATTATTAAGTAGCGATGATAAATTTTCTATATTCTGAATTAATACAACGTTAACTTCTATATTTATTACCATTTTACCTTCTTTTACTCTATTCCTAAGCCACTAACCACATAGGATAACCTAAATTAAATAAAATAAGAAAGTAAGAAAATAAACTCATAATTAGTAGCGGTGAACAATTTTCTATATCTGACTTTTGGGTGATCATAACTTTTGGTTATTTCATTCATTTCTTATTACTGTAATATCTATTAGCATTCCATCATACTAGACTTTTATAAACATACTGAGCAACTTATCCTAAAAAAGTAGGTACCATATTGAATTTCATATAAGTACAGCGGGTAGACATAAGAGTAATTTCTATACCATTTAAAAGTATGCAGTAAACTAAGTCAGTTATTAGAATAAGAAGCTCCATAAAGCAATATCAACATTCTAATATAGGTAAAAATTAGGTAGTTTCACTTTAAAGAAATACTTAGGTTGGCTGAAAGAGATTTCTTTAGAGATAACTCTTCATTACTCACAGGTCTTGTTATAAATTAGGTAATAATAATTATAAGTGCAATAAAGATTATATCTATGTAAAATTTAATATCAAATTCTATTAACAATTTATTAGGGTAACGGCTAATTTGTGATATTATCATTTAGTAACAGTCATAGAAACAGAATTAGTTAGGAATGAATAAGGAAAGAATGATAGCGTTATAGTCGGGAGACAAACAATGATTGCACTTCTGAAAAGAATCTAGGTTACTATTATTCACAATCAGGGACCGCCCTAGAAATCACGAGCCCTTTCAGACCACATAAAAGCACGTCAGTAATGTAGGTTATATCTATAGGTAGGAAAGGTTAACAAGGAATAACTAAGTAGACGATAGGTTTGAATATTTAATCGGAGCAAAGGATAAGATTTGATACATAAAAAACATTGGGTAGGTAACTTACATAATATAAAGAAATAGGTAGTTTAATTGACATACATCGTTCAGCATTTTAGTATGGTAGAAGTAGGGTTTGGTAAGGGGGGGTTACAGTGTACAATACTAAATAATATACTAGAAAAAATACGACTCGCACCAGATCTTATTTTTTCTAGTATATTATTTAGTATTGTATAAAAATAGCATTGTGAATGCAAAAATCTCAAATTTAAAAATAATTGGTGGTTGTGGCTGAAACTAGTTTAATTCACAAAGGATTTCCTAGCGAAACTTTCACTATTGTAACAATAATTGAATTATTCGCCGCGAAGTTCAAAACTACGATAAAATAATAACTGTTACTAAAAAGTTTAAATTAAATCTGCTTTACTGAGCGGTCTCTTGGGAATACCTAGTTTTATAGCAACGGAATATTATTGGAGTGAAAAGTCACTTTATTAAGCTAGGTAAGATAAAATGGAAGAAAATAACAAAATATTTGAATTTAACACTTTTCAAACGGATACTAGCGTGGTTTTATTCAAAGTACTTTGGTAATTAGTTGGTATTTGCTGCAGCGCAAAGGTGCCGAAACGTCGGGAAAATAAAATCTCAAACCATTTACCAACTAATTACCAAAATACTTTCAATAAAAAAAGTGTTATATTTCATGTCCAGCGCGTAAGCTTCAGGTGAACAAAATATTAGTTTTAACAAAAGTTATCATATTTTTAATTATTATACTTATAATAGGTTTTTACTATCCTAACAAAAACAACACACAGAAATAAACAATCAATGGTAAAAGCCTACATTGCGACCAAACAAATAAATTCCCTTATAAAAAAACAGTGCAAAGACATTTTTCTTGTCTCAAATAACGACACCACAACACAAAAGCTAAAGTGGAAGTGTTAATGATTATTTTTAATCCATCTTGACAATCCGGAATAGGGGATAGGTAAAATAAATGATTTCGGGGAGGGAAGCTTATATTAAACGGGCTGCGCAAAAACACAACTCGCCTCAGCTTCGGGTGTGTTGGTATTCGCCTTGCGGTCATTGCCTTCGATATTAAAAGAGTTATTGAAGTCGGGTGAGGCTGGAGGACAACTTCTTTTTTTAATCTAAGAGCCCCACCCGACTTCATTAGACGTGTTTTATTACAATGATGTGCCTAGTGATTTAAAAATTATTTCTTGCTTTTTAGAGGTATTTTATTTTGAAGCTGTTTTTGTTTTTATTTTCAGAATTTTTGAAGTCGGTTTTTTGTTTTTAAACAATTTTTTCGTTTTTTCTTTTTAGTGTAAGTACCTTCTATATTAGGTAGTTTTACTTATTTATGGGAATTTATATTATGTAAATGTAAGCGTTGATGTTATGTATTTTTTTTATATTTTACACTTTTCCATGGTAATACCACTAAATAGGTAACTCAATTTCCACTGTTTGTGCTGTTTGTTGCTAAAGAGTTTCGTTGTTCTTTGGCAGTTCAAGTCTCGTCCAAAACGTCCTTGACCATAGTTAGATTATTAACCTAAGCCGTTTTCAATCACTATACAGTTCCAATTTGATTTTGAGGAGTTCCCTTGTGTATCTTTAAAATCCAAGGTCCAATAACAATGAAATTAAAATGGTATCATATCATCTCTAAAGTATCCTCTATCAAACAAAAAGAGTTATCTAAATCGGTACATAAACAAAGAAGATATGGTCGATCATCCGAAAAAGTTCATAAAATGATAACGAAAACGACAGTATTTTCAGGTTTTCCTGTAAAGTACTGAACCGATTTCAAAATGGTCCAACTAAGGAACAAACATGATCTAATAACGTTTGAATTATTTCAATCGGTTCAGCCGTCTTCGAATAATCGGTGGACATACATAAAAAAACAGACATACAGCCGAACAGGAAACCTCCTCCTTTTTAGAAGTCGGTTAAAAATGATTGTTGGTCAAGACCATTTTAGTCTACTGCATGCAGGACGTGGGGTGTCGCCATCGCCTTTCCAGCTACCCTTATTTGTGTAAGTATTTACAAAAAAAATAGATAAGTAAAATTTTAATACAGATTTAAATAAATTAGAGAATTAAAAATCAAGAATAGAAAATAGATAGGTACATAAAAACTATAGGATAACTGTATCAAATGCGACCACCGTAACAAAAGCACTACCACTTTTCTGTTTTGCGAGCCTCTGTAGATTAGTCTCTGTCACAAAAACAAGTCAACATAAGCATATGTAGGTACCTTATGACTAAGTACAACTCCTTTTATACGTGTTATTGATTAAAATCCACTTTGACAACCAAAAGCCAGACAAAAGCCCAATACAATTTCTTATGGGTTCGACTCTCTACAATTTAAATGATTTATGATTAAAGATCTACTAACCTAACCTAGAACCAGAATTAGTAAATGCTCACCAAATCTTCTTGGGCGGTTTAGGATTGGTGAGAATATTGAATTTTTAGATTTTAGCATTCACAATGATATTTTTTATATTAAGTAACTTAATATAATTGAAAAAATACTAGAAAAAAACGACTCTCCCGTAGCAGCTCAGACGGGGCTCGAACCCGCACCCTTAGGATTCCGGCCCATTGCACTAACCAATTCGCATTTTGCGACTAAGCACTGCGCGAAGCGACTCGGTAGCATAATTGGTTAGTGCATTGGGCTGGAATCCTAAGGGTGCGGGTTCGAGTCCCGTCTGACCTGCTACGGGAGAGTCGATTTTTTCTAGTATTTTTTCAATATATTAAGTTACTTAATATTGGTGAGCATTTCCTAATTTTAAAATGTTTTTTTTGGTATGCTAAAGTAATTAATACTGACCCATTTTAAATTATCTCAGGTTTTGAGATATGGTTGTGGTTATTTTTGATTCTAACTTCTGTTTTTTCGGTTGCACGCGTAGACTCCAACGTTGGCCAATACATAGCATATTGTCGGTTTTGTAACCAATCAGTAGAAGCGGTTCCTTACAAAACCGGTAATGTCTGACGTACTGGCCAACTTTGTGGCCAACGAGTGGAGCCAGTATAACACAAATGCTACAGCTGCTTTAAAAAAAACTACTTAACAAAATAATTTCATACACCTTTTTTAAGGGTGCCGTAGTTTTAAAGGAAAAAAAGAGGGACCCTTCACTTTGTTGTCCGTCTAAGTTTAAATTAAAACCATATACTCAACTCAAGTCTACATACCCTTGAAGCTATGAAAAATCAAACTTCTACTTAGAGTACGATAACTTTATCGTAAAAAAGATACGTCCCTTTATGCCACAATAAAAGAATATTTTGACACTCTAAAGAGAATCAAAATTTATAGGGTACTTTCCGTTGATCTAGAATTCTAGACCTATGGAATTTGGCAAGTATTATCGTCTTATACTACAAGTGTAGGGAAAAATCTGAAAACTGTACATTTGTAATTAAATCTTAAAAAATACCTATACCGAGTTATTTCAAAAGATTTTAAACACGTTTTAACTAAACAACTTTTTAAATGTGATGCTGTTACTTTTTTGACAATATTGTTTGACAGAAACAGCATCACATTTAAACAGGTGTTTAGTTAAGCAGTGTTTAAAAATCTTTTGTAATAACACGGATAGTCTTTATTTATGTACCTACTTTGTACGAAACCCTCGGTGGGCAAGTCCGACTCGCACTTGTCTGTTTTTTTTTGCTGTTATCCAACATCATTAAATATTTATATTATCTTTACTGTCTGTCTGGCATCGATTTTCTATCAAACCAATTGAAAAGGAAAACATATTGTTTCTATTTTAATCGCTGCTTGCATTCTGTATTTTTACCGCAACAAAAGTCCTTCTTACTCGTATATTTCGATTTAGTATTCAAATATTATTTTAAGAAATTATAGGTATTATAGTGGTGATACAATCACGATGGAACATTAACAAGACGAGCGAGCCTTTTCATGAAGAACATCGTAACCGCCACTTTGCATATTTTGCAGGAGGTTTTTAATATTTTAAAAAATATTGCAAGCGACAATTATTTAACTTACGTTGCATAATTTACTATCGTAAGTGCCAAGAATGATTGTGATATAAATTTAAACTTAGTATTTAATCTTAAGCGACCTAGTTTTTTGTCGTAAGCGACAGGTAGGTACTATGCTTACGAAATATCAGTCGATGGAGTTTACGACAAAAAACTAAACGGGTTGTAACTTACGATAAAAACTGTAAAATGTAATAATATTTAATTATTATTTTCTGTGAACTCTAATGTCAGTGTATAAGCTTAAAATAATAACACCTAGAACGATAGTTCTCTACTAAGCGCACTGTCAAAAGTGAGGCAACTAAAACAGTCAATTATCACCTAACCATACCGAATAAGTACAAAACAGTTTCAATTTTCCTACATTTATTAGATTGGTTACTATAACTATTGGATTTTAGTTACGATTAGGTAACGTATGAAGGATATAAATCTGAAAAATAAGCCATTCTGGCTTAGTATTAGTTGCCACACTTTGCATACGAGGACACGGCTTCTAGATGTTATTAAGTGTATAAGGTGCAAAATCAGCTGATATGGCGGTTACTATAAAACACATTTTTGATAATTTTGGCGCTTACGATGTTCTTTCTGAAAAGGCTCGACAGATCCAGAGTAGTAATTTATCATCTTCTTATTACTTACATAGTTAATCAGGCTTTTTTCCAATTTTTTGTTGAACCCCTACATAGCAACTTCGTTTATTTTCTTTGTTAGACCTCAAGTAAAACATCACCGAAAATGGAATTACAAATTATTATAATTCTAGCATGATCCCGCGCTGTTAGCCTTCAACCGGGTCGGACCTGTATAAGCTAGGGTTAATTAAGTCTGCCCCTCCGAAGATTTCAATTAGATTCGTGAACTGAGGATTTTGCTTGTAACATTAACATTTGCACGGAACAATGGAGAATTTTGATACCTATTGATCGTAGTTAAAACGAATTTTCAAAATAGTCATATACATGCTTTTGGGTCAATCCACTTTTAAGTGCTTTTAAGTTGTAACATAAAAGTCAAATCTATATCGCAGAAAGATGAATGATAAAGCGCACGGTATAGAGGCAAGCAATATTGCATGCGTTAGACGCAAGTTGAATTGAAAGTTGAAGCGACTTAGTGAAGACAGAACAATACGGCAACGCCATGTTGATAGCGATTTTTTTTAATAAAATACCAAGTCAGGTATTTTTATTAAGGACTTAAGTTATCGGCAAGTTGATTGCACAAGTACCATAACAAGATACCGTAAATTGGATGTCGAGAGATGCTCCTCGCATCGCATGCATGCCTGAGCTGCGTGATTTATGAAGCGGTAGGTAGCGCTGATACGAAAATGCAAGGTTGTTACAACCAATTTATTTATGTAACAACTTTTAATTTGTAATCGTGAAATTCGTGAGGTAAATACACAACACGTTCTTTAGTCAAGTGTCTTGCTCAATCTAACTTCGTAATTTCCGGGACCTAATTCTAACAACATAATTTAACTAAAGTTAACGTTAACATTATGTAATGTTGATTCTTCTTTCTTATGAGGTGAGGATTAGAGTTTATCAAGCCGCCTGTAAGGCCTCTTCAATTCAATATTCAATTCAATATATTTATTGCAACCATAATGTTATAAAGATGTTACAACTAAAAACAAAGTACAAATTATAGACCCTGTTGGGTATCACAATATTGGGAAGGAAGAGAAGACAAGAGGACGACTTTTTCATAATAAAATAAAATAAACTAGATTTTGGGGCTTTTGTAAAGCGGATACAGAGACACCTATCTATTTTCATTGCTGCATAATATAGGTATGTGTATTTTAACACTTAAGTATTCTTGAATATTGTAATAGCTTTTTGAAATTAGTAATTTTTTTAATTGGCTTGTAAATATGTTTTCGTTTTTTTCACCTCTTAAATTTTCCGGTAATTTATTGTAAATCCTGAAGCACGGAAGTGCTCAGTTGTAATGCCAATTAACGGTCACCCATCCGACACCTGACCGGACCGAGCGTTGCTTAACAAACGTCATCGAGAACAATCAGATCAGATCAGTCTTTCAAGTTCCGTCATGAGCGCTTCATGTTATGTTAATAATAATGTTGTTAGAATTCAGATTCTGGGTTCGATTTCCGCGTGTTCCACAGACTTTTTAGGGTGATATCCATTATTAAATTTTTAGTCGAAAAACCCTGTGCACTACCAGCAGGTGATGCAGCGATGGTCTGAAACACACACTGGCTTTTCCAACGTATTTAATTTGAAAATCCCCGTGCGGCCCAGGGGGCCTATAACAAAAATAACGTACGCAATTGCGTAACGCAGTCACTTGGCAACTATAATCGTGCGCCGTTCGTCAGTTGTAGATATAACAAACATTTTGAATTTGGCAATCGTTGCCCATAGACTATTAAACGAATGATGTCAGATACTCTAGAGAAAAACTGCAAAACTTACGCAATCACTTCGCGATATCGCATGCGCAAGTGCTTTGTAATAGGAAACAATTAAAACGAAGCACGGACGCAGATGTGTGTATCGCATTAAACTTTTCGTAATAGACCCCCAGAGTAAGTAATGTCTGTACTCCACACGCATTTTTAATATCGCAACCCGTTGTGAATAAAAAAAACTCTATTGCGGTCTGAGTACCTACAACTAAAACTAATTTGTCACATAAAACTAAATCGGATTCGAGGAATATGTATTGTGATTGGTCTCAGGTTCGACATAAAAAAGCTATACTTTTGTATGTCGCCTCACGCCTGTATAGTTAGTGATACCATAGACTTCTTCGTCTATGGTGATACTGATATTGTTATGTAATTTTTTTTTATTTCATAACACGTAAATGTTTGGCCCGTTTGATAACTCATCAAGGGGACTAATTTCGTAAACATAGTTAGTAATATTAATGGAATTATTAACATTATCAAAGAAAATTATAATCAAAGCAAAAGTTATTTCTACTAATGAAATAAGCTACCTTATTTGAAAAAATTATAAAGCAAGTAATATTTACTTTACGGGCCCTTTCATACACATACTAATTAATACTTTAGAAACGCATAATACCCTTCGTCAGAAGAATAATCTTAAAACGCGTCATATTTTTTGATATCAACAGGCCTATTACATAAAATAAATCGCTAAAATCGGACGCAATTCGTCGTTCACTTTGCTTGATAATGAACCTTATTTGTGAGGTATATTAGTGTCACGGAGTGGGAATAACATCGTCGAATCATTTTCGTGTTTTTATGTAATAGGCCTGCCAGTATCATTACTGTCCCCTCTGTTCATTGAACAATGAAACACTGATCTTTATGCTACCCTCATCAAGCCATTCTGACGGGTTTCATAGGCATTCTTACCACGCATTTAATAGGAGGCAATCTTGCTTAATTTTATCAATCTAAGTCGCAAAATAAAATAAACTAGTGGCTCCGTGAGCTGTAGACCTCGCGATAAAATAAAATAAAATGTCGTTATGAAGTTTTCAAAGGACACAGAAGGTACGTGAGTATTCGCAGCTAGATGGTGCTTCTAATTTTGATCATTTTTCAAAATGGGTAAATATTTTTTTTATAAATTTGGAAAAATTGGCTTGACTAAACAGTTATATATGATTATCTTTTAAATACTAGTTTTGCAAAAGTTTAGCACTACGTACATAAACCCGCTTTATTAAATAAAAAAAATATTGTTTATGTTAACAGCATACCTGTAGTTTAATCACAAAGTACTTGAAAACAAACTATAAAAGAGGACTTAAAGGAAAGTAATATGTTTTATTTTCCGTAGGTATTTGAGATTCAAGATCCTAAATAAACATGTTTGTACTTTTTGAATTCATTTTTATTTATTTTATATTTGGCTGTTGATATAACAAAACAATCTAATTGTACTTCTGTAGCAGATACTTATGTGGAGGCGTCTGGCCTACATTTTATTTATAGAAGTACACAAGCGCCACCGTTTTTGGTGGATATGTCAAAAACTCGCACTAAGCGTTTTGTCAAATTTTATCATACGTACCGCTAGAGAGTGGAACTCCTAGCTTAAAGTTCAAAAAAAGTTCAAAAATTATTTATTTGTGTCTATACATTTTTAACAAAATCAAATTAACGTTAATAACCACATTAGTCAAAGACTGTGTCGCAGCTATTAGCGCCCACCTCGAACTTATAGAATTATAACAGTAAAACACAAAAATAAATTTGTTGAATCTAGAAGGAACTTACTATGTAAAACAAACTTTCTTATAAATGCAAATGAAAATTAGTATGTGTGTTTGTGTGTGTGTGTGTTGTGTGTGTGTGTGTGTTATGTGTGTGTGTGTGTGTGTGTGCGTGCGTGCGTGCGTGCTAAATGTCATTCGTAATGTAAAACAAGAGACTCGACATCTTCGTAATTCAGGCTAAATAACCACTCACACAAAACTTTCTTACACTCGCGTTGAGATAAGCTGTAAATACGCAGTTTATAATTAATTTTATTATATAGGACTGCGCTAAGGTATAAATAATGTCGTCCAGCCAGCTTGGTAGAACAACTTTCGACTTTAAATATTCTATTAGACATTCTGGTATTCGAAGCTAACTCAGTATCAAAGCTACAAGACTTGTGTTTACGTAAAATGATATGTAAAACGAAAAGCTTACGTACAGAAAGAACTTTCCAAAGCTCATATAGCTGTACAGTTGGATACCAGATGGGTTTAAAAGCCATTACTTTCAGCACTGCTCGCTGAGCCCGTTCCAGCGTGATGAAGCTTGAAGACCAAATACTCAAACGAATCTTAAAGTAAAGGCCACCTTAAATACATAAAAGTTTTCAGATTTGACAGAAACTCTATGAAACTGACAGCTTCCTTAAAGTTAAAGAGACCTTAACTTAAGATTTTAGCTAAGAAGCCTTTGCGTATTCGGCCGTGAGTCTGGGTTTCCCTATAGGTACGATCTGGGGCCTAATTGCGCTAATTTTCAACGATAAAACCAAAGCTAAATCGTTACCGTTTCAGTTTCGTTTACAGAAAAATACTCGCTTTAGTTTTGTTAAAATTGTTGAATACTCTGCCTAAGGAGTCTAGAATTACAATCTGGGAAAATTTAAGTGAAAATTATGAAGCTAAACCAAAGATTTTTAGATTAATTAAACCTAAATGACAACGTAACGTTTTTGGTTTTATCGTTCAGAATTACCGCGATTGGGCTCCAGGGGCCCTTGAAGTCGCGAGTGAATAGGTAAGGTAACTTCTAGGCAAGCGCGTTTCATCGTAGATCGCATCATATCGCTTACCATCAGACGTCATAGCGGGCAAGCGCTTGACTATCTATCTTTTTTTTTGTTATATTAGGTATATTATGGGTATCAATCCTTTCATTTGATACCCATAATATACCTAATATAACAAAAAAAAATATTTTTGGTTTGTGCTCGCTCATCAAGGCCTTTCATTTGATACCCATTATTCGTGTTTCATTAAACAGTTCGCTCCATTTCTGAATTACACGTGCGTAATTATATTATGTTGTTGTTATTTTTAAATTAAAATTGCTTTATTTTTAACGCCACTATACCTTGAAAAGGTGAAATTGTAATACCTAACATCTTTAATTTACTCAATACTATTGTATGTACTATTTTATTACAAACTTCATGTGGAATAAATGAATATGAATATGAATATGAATGAGTTTTAATAGAAACATTGCCATAGAAACATTTTTGTATGAAAATCCATTATTACACGTTAGTAATGGATTCTCATACTAAAATTGCCGGCGCGGTTTAGGTCAGTCCGGAAACTCCGATTTAGCACGAAGAAGGTTGTCAAAATAATGTTCAAATTTCCAAGCATGTTTGAGAAAAGTAACTTAATATATAAAAAAAATAACAAGACTACGATACTCACCATGTACCGTGGGTGGTTTTCTTGAAAACGTGTAAGGTTGGATGAACTTTAATACTTCAAAATCGTAACCCAATTGAGAGACCTTATTCCTAAACTATTATTAATTAGATAATGCCTCAAAATATGAACGAACACTAACTTCACCTGTCTTTTTTATGATGATAGATAGATAGTCAAGCGCTTGCCCGCTATGACGTCTGATGGTAAGCGATATGATGCGATCTACGATGAAACGCGCTTGCCTAGAAGTTACCTTACCTATTCACTCGCGACTTCAAGGGCCCCTGGAGCCCAATCGCGGTAAGAACGATAAAACCAAAAACGTTACGTTGTCATTTAGGTTTTATTAATCTAAAAATCTTTGGTTTAGCTTCATAATTTTCACTTAAATTTTCCCAGATTGTAATTCTAGACTCCTTAGGCAGAGTATTCAACAATTTTAACAAAACTAAAGCGAGTATTTTTCTGTAAACGAAACTGAAACGGTAACGATTTAGCTTTGGTTTTATCGTTGAAAATATTTATAGTTCATAATAACCGTTAGTGATATTTGCACCCTCCATCGTTTTCTTTTTTGGAGATTATATTTTTATTTTGTTTTTTTAAGCTGCCTAAAGATTGATTTTGTTGCTTACTCAACATATAAATGCGCTTATGTTTACTTTACATACGTACATAATCCGAGACGTTCTAAAGGCATTTCCCAGATGACGCATTCCTATTGTATGCTCAGATAAAGGCCCTACCATTGTGATGTTGCCAAGGTATTTATTCACCGGGGAGCTGCATACAAATTGTCTGATTTCATTCGCAAATATGTGAACATAATTCGACTCTGGGGCAAATGTGTTCCATTAACGTTCCATGTTAATTTGGGTGCGACGCTTTGCTTAATATCGTATCTATGTTTTTGTGTCTTTGTAACAGTTAAATAACGATTATTGTCGGGTGTTTCTGACAAACTTATATTAACGACCTACACTAATAATTCTTCCAAATTTTTTCATTTACTTTGCGGTACAATACAAAGATAAATCCATATTTTAAAATATAAATACACATATTTTCAAGTATAATATACCACTACGATAATTGTGTATAATACACGACTTATTTTTACTTTACTCATTAGCCTAGTCTAACACAATTGTCTAATTTACAAAAGTCAGCAATCTAAAAAGTTGGTAAAATGGCACCACTATAGTTTGGTGAAATGTCAAGAGCAAATTGTCATCTTTTCATAGGCCAGCGCCCCTTAAGGCCAACGAACGTGGTCATAGCAATAAAAGAAAAGTAGAACATTATTAGATACTATTATATATTATTATATTTATGGATACATTTGTGCACTCATGGACGTACATGCTGGGTTGCGATCCTCGATCTATTTGAAACTTAAACTACAACACATTTGAGCTCAAAATTAAATGGGGAAATGCAAATGAAGAACCTGAATACAGTTAACTTAACTACTCTAAAACTAACTGTGGTCGGCTTTGCTCAGTTTAATGAGATTGTGTGGCAGTTGGAATAAAAAATATGACGTGTAAACTTGCAACTTTGCGTCATAATACGTCATTGAAAATTACTAAATTTGAATCCGTGTGTGCTTTTATAGTTTTTGTTACATATCTCAAAAACTAGGACATTATTATGCATTTTTTTCATTATTCTAATACACAGGAATATAAATGACATCAAAATCATTTCTCTGAGTTGCATATCAGTGTCATCTAAAATAAAAACTTAAATTTAAAATGGCGGCCATTCCAACAGGAGAGGGGATAAACCCCAACATGTGGGTGTTTTTGTCTATAAAATTAGGTGTATTTTACGCCTTTAAATTATCGCTAGTACAAGACACGAGGCTGCTTATTAAGAAATTAAATGACATTCCCCTATGACCACGGCAGCTGCATAAAGGTGCAGAAACGTCGGGAAAATCATAAATCAAACCAAATACCAACTATTTACCAAAGTACTTTCAATAAAACCGCGCTAGTATCCGTTAAAAGTGTTTCATTTCATGTCTAGTGAGCGCGTAAGCTTGAGAAGTGAAAATTAAATGACAATTTAATTATTGTAGCGACCACAATTTTAATTTGATTTATTTAATTTATCACCGGCCCAGCAACTGGTCAACTATAGCTCATATACCAAGGATACCGATGATCCCAACTGATCTGCCAATCCCGTTTAGGCTTTAATTTCCGGTAAAAACATCTTTCGCGGTAACTATTAACAAGAAATTAAAACTGTTTAAAATTATGGACTAAATAATTTCAAACATTCTTCATAACATTGAAATTTTATTCTAAAATTGAATTTGTTTGTTTTTTATTTGTATTAAAGTTATGAGTATAACTATTTAAAATATGGACTCTAAAATGTACTCTTTTTTAGTAATACTTAGTACTTATGTTAAAATTTATAACTTTTGAAAGTTTTGTTAAATACACTAACGGGTAAATAAAGCCGGGGGCGTGCTTCGCTCGGGTATGATTAAATGTGCAAAAGTATAACAAGTGTATCAAACAGTATGACTATTCGGAGGAGTTCACTGGCGCTTGTGGTGGTGGCAAGCTAAATTCGCAAGGGTCGGTCATGGGATGGGTGACCAAAAAGCTCCTCCGTGCTTCGAAAAGCACGTTAAGCCGTTGTTCCCGGCTGCATTTGCAGTCGTTAATACCTACCAATCTGCATTTGGCCCGCGTGGTGGGTCTTAATCATAATCCTAGATGATGGCCCATAGCCCATCCTCCTTATTCACTCATAAGGAAGACCTGTGCCCCAGCAGTGGGGATATTAAAAATGGCTGATGGTCATAACTAGAGACCGGATTATATGCAAATGCATATTGCATATGCATTTGCATATTTAACCCCTTTTCAGTGGTAGTTGCATATTTTGGCAATAAAATTTGAAATCATGCATATTTTCTTTCGATCTCGTTCATAATTCTGCCCAGTCACCTCAGTGCATGCCTCAGTAGACGTAGAACGGTCCTTTCCGCTTCCAAAAATATATTAAACCATATATCATACACACAATAAAATTTGTCTTTAGAACATTTGGAGCAGTACGTAGTCATATAGGTACATTTTTAAAGGTAAATTTCAATGTCAAATAAATTTTAAAATTGATATTTTCGCAAATACGATTGTTTTCGTTGAGTAATAATACCTTTTAAGAATAAAAAAACCTTAAAAAACGACTTTTTTATTATTTCATGTAGCATATTCTGGCATATTTTAGGTATTTTTCTTGCATATTTGCATGCATATTTTTTGCTTTTTATGTTGCATATAATCCGGTGTCTAGTCATAACTATTTGATGTTACCTCATTAGGTATTATTCTTTCAATTAAGACTTTATGAGTTGACTTTCAACCGAATCCCGCCCACTGTTGGGCGGGATCTACCTACATATACCTCCTCCAAGGATAGGCAAAGAATACTTTTACGGCAAAATAATTAAATGTTTCAATAGTCCCAGATCGTATGTTACAAAAAGCTCAACAAAATAATCTTTACATATATAAATTTTCTGACAGATGAAATGAATAATAATAATGTAATAAGTACCTATAATAAGTAATTATGTTTTCTCGAAGTAAGAAAATAATAAGTGTATCAAAGCTAAAGCTAAATAAACCTCAGAATATTTACCTTTTGTGCGATTTATTGAAAAATATAAATGTAATAGGATCTTCTTAAAGTGCGGTCTATAAGTAATAACTTTCTTCTGAAAGGTTCTACTCGAGTACAATGTACTTAAACTGAATTAAAGAGACTTTCAGACGCTACATTTATTTTAAATACTTCAAACTCGATAAACTTCGAAGAAAATTTTAAGTATTTCCACTGAATTAAATAATTGCACAGAGAAATGTATACAAATCTCTTCTCAATGACATAATTCAAAAATATTGTTGCAAATTGGACACTATTGCAAGGGTATAGAGTGCACTAAAGTGTCATCGTAGCATACCGTGGAAGTAACCTATCTGAAGGTGTATAGTTTCTGAAGACTATATTATTTTCTATGATTTAATTAAATTTTCAGATTTTTCCGTGTACTTGTAGTATAAAACGATATAACTTGCCAAATTTCATAATTCTAGGTCAACGGGCAGTACCCTATGAATTTTGATTGCCTTGAGAGTGTCGAAATATGCGTTTATTGCGGCATAAACGGGCTGTATCTTTTTTTTACGTAAACTTAGAAATTTGTTTTTTTCACAACTTCAAGGGACCGTAAACTTGAGTATTATAGTTTTAATTTCAACTCGATACCTTTACGCGTTCTTGATATAAAGGTTCTTGACAGACAGAGAGACAGACAGACGGAGAAAAAAACGGAACACTTATCTACCTATAGGATCACTTAGTTGATCCTATAGATAAGGGTTCCATTTTTTCTTTTGAGGTACATAACACTAAAAAGTGATATTCACCTAACATAACTGTGCACTGAAAAGCACCCAATTTATTGTAACCTCATTTCTCTAACTTTAATTATGTCATGGATATGTCACTTAATAGAAGTGAAATAAGGGTACGGCAATAAGCCTTTGGTCCCGGTTCCGTTTGAAGTCGTAAACATACCAATCCGCATTGGGCTCACGTAGTGGTTTATGACCCATCATTCATAATCATCTATAAACAAAGCCTGTGAGCTAGCAGTAAGGACTGATGATGAAAGGTCCAATTAACTGCCTATAAGTGTTTTAACAACAATCGTGGAGCTCGGTGGCGCAGTGGTTTGGCGCCTGGCCTAGCGATTGCTGAAGTTAAGCAACGTCGGTCATGGGATGGGTGACCAAATTTTTTTTATCTCGAGCTCCTCCGTGCTTTGGTCCCGGCTGCATTTGCAGTCGTTAACACCCACCAATCCGCATTGGGCCCGCGTGGTGGGTTATGGCCCGTCCTCCTTACCATAAGGAAGGCCTGTGCCCCAGCAGTGGGGACATCAAAAATGGCTGATGGACAAGTGTTTTAACAACAATCAACCGAAAACCTTTTTCAACTCTTTTCAGTAACTTCTCACCAAATTGTTTCGTGAAAGCTATTTCAGTCCAAAAACTATCAATATACTTGTAAATCTCATTCCGTGCAGCATATCAACACAGGTTTGCGCTTAATAGGGAGCCAGACGGCAACGAAATTGGATTACATATTCGGGTCAAACGTGCCACGGGCGATGTTGTGTACACTGCATTATTGTCATATCAACATGTTGAGCCATGCACCGAGCCCATCCAATTGGCGGAATTATCATGCATGTTTACTTTTAGAAACCAATCAATTTTCGCCACATAACCAACTTGGCGGAAATGAGTATCCGGTTTGAAGGACCAATTTTCTAAAAGCTTCGGGTATACAATATTGCTTCAAACATCAATTTATATTTTATTGGTAAGTTAATAGCTATAAGGAGATCAAAATATAGCGCATTTTGAAGAATTTTGGTATTATCTTACCAAAAAATAACAATTAAGTTGTGTAACTTATAATAGTTGTAACGATCATTTCTCTGTATACATAAGAATAAGTATAAAATCTCAGTTAAAATAAACCCATTATTTCTTGCACTATGTACACTCTGCTTTGTTACAGTATCGATTTAGTGTACCGTGAAACAAGATTACTTTCCAATCGTAGGTAAGGTACTGATAGGCAAACTAACTAGCTATTAACTTAGCATTATTTGTCCATCAGCCATTTTTAACGTCCCCACTGCTGGGGCACAGGCCTTCCTTATGGGTGGATAAGGAGGACGGGCTATAACCCACCACGCGGGTAATGCGGATTAGTGGGTGTTAACGACTGCATATGCAGCCGGGACCAACGACTTAACGTGCCTTCCGAAGCACGGAGGAGCTCGAGATAATAAATTTTTGGTCACCCATCCCATGACCGACCCTTGCGAACGTTGCTTAACTTCCGCAATCGCTGGGCCAGGCGCTAAACCACTGCGCCGACGAGCTCCCATTATTTACTTACCTGAAATAACACACTATTATTTTAATGACCACAGAGACTGACACCTGGCACAGCCGTGACACACTCTGTACGTGAGAGTTCGAGCGCCAGCGACCTTGAGCCAGAACGTGTAAGCGCTAGGGTTGATACCGAAATGGAATTTAGACTTGTGGTACATAAAGGAAATTACATAGTAAGTATGATAGGAAATATAAACTTGTGCAAGGACATGTTAATGAAAGATCACAGGCGTATGGCGTCAGTCGTCGCTGTGAGAAAAGCGGATGTTGTCAGTCTTTCAAATAGGTTTGATTTCTAATAAGTTTTGTAATTTTTAAATTTGAGATTTTTGCATTCACAATGCTATTTTTATACAATACTAAATAATATACTAGAAAAAATACGACTCGCACCAGATCAATAATCAGACGGGAATCGAACCCGCGACCTTTGGATATCCGGTCCAATGCTCTGACCGCTGAGCTACCGAGTCACTAGTGACATCGTCGAATTTATTCTAGTATATCCCACTCTTACTCTGGTGAAATAACGCTGGCTTGCAGCGTAAGAGTGGGATATACTAGAAGAAATTCGACGATGTCACTAGTGACTCGGTAGCTCAGCGGTCAGAGCATTGGACCGGATATCCAAAGGTCGCGGGTTCGATTCCCGTCAGAGTATTGATCTGGTGCGAGTCGTATTTTTTCTAGTATATTATTTAGTACTGAATAATTGGTGTGAGTAATTACGAACTTTACATAGCATTCCATGACTTAGTAATTAGCACACATAAATGGCGATTGAGTTAATTATCATGACAATAAAACTTGTGGGCAAACCCTAACAGCGTAATAAATTATCGCTTTACCAAAAGCCCAAAGAAATTTTAAATGTAACTTATTTATTAATAAACCAGGCGACCGTACCCGCAACTGGATATAAAAGTATGAATAATAAGTCTGTGACTGTGCGTTTAAAATAAACCCAATAGGGATGTTGACTAATAAATAAAATAACAAAATACTAATAAAAATCGTAAACATATTAAACTTTTAGAGTAGCTTGTATACCTCTTGGTTTTATATATTGCATATTATTTGTTTTATGACCCTTCAAAGTTGGGTGGACAAGTCCATTTAAAAAGTATAAAATTTATTAAAATAAATGATACCTTTAATTAGTCCGTAAAATGTATAGCAAATTTGTCCAAGAAACCATTTGGATAAACACAATATTTAATATAGCTGCTGAACAAATTTCCTATGCGTTGCATACAAACTAGCACGGCGTGACGTCATAACGTGCAAGCCATTAGTATGGAGCGTTTTTGATCGAGTCCATTTGTGCACATTTCACACTGTGATATCTCGGCCAGTTTTCATGCTAGCGAATTAATTCTTTTACCAATGTTTCTTTTTTTGAGAGGTAATTTATGTAACATAAAATAAAAAAAATAGTCAACATCCCTATTTGTATGGCCTGGCTCGGCTGGGAAATGTGATTTACGGTTATTTAGTTCATTGAGGCAATTATTATACATACATATTATACTAGGTATTTATCGTTTTAGCTTTCTGCAACAAAACTTAATTACATAAAAGACAAAATGCAAGCTCAGAAACCCTTAATGACGGGAAAATGTGTTACTTGACCCGTATTTATAAACCGCTCTCAATGTTGAGAGCTATTTTGAGATCATACTTGAAATGCTCTTCTTATAGGAACAACACCTCAGGTATGATCTCAAGATAGCTCTCAACGTTGAGAGCGGTTTATAAATACGGGCCTTAGACTGATTCTAATAGAATAATATAAATTCATTCAACTCTTGTTTCAAAGTATTCTAATTTCGAACTTAATGTAATTAACTTAAATATGTATTTAATTATGAAAATGATGATGAAAAAAATATAATGACTATGTTTAAATTATTATTTTACTTAAAATAAGTCACCTTTTTTAATAACCGTGTGTCGCACGCCGCAAAACGTGATTCGATTTATCTACATTCTCAATTTTACTCCGTGTGAGAGGAACTTAATACCTGATTTTTTCCATTTAACTTCTGAACTTTTAACTTAAAAGTTTCGAGAAGCCACCAAGAATTTATGGAAATTGTTTTCTGTCTAGCTTTATTCGATTCTATCTTTCATTTCAAGCGTTTTAGCCAACATTCGGTTTTTCTATCAAATTAAGGAGTAAGTACTTGAAAAAATCGACTCACCCGTAGCACCTCAGACGGGGTGCTATGGGTGAGTCGATTTTTTCTTGTATTTTTTCTAATATATTCTATCTTAATATAAAAATAGCATTGTAAATGCCTAAAATCTAAAAATTCAATAAGGATTACTTAATAATTTAAGATAAACCATTGAGATTGATAGAAAAAAATCCAAAAAATAGAGCCCCTATCTATCACCCAATTATTTAGTCTAAACCTGCTTGGGGTTCATTTATGGTACAATAATATACTGCGCCAGAAATAACACTCCAAGACAGAGGAAGTGGCGTAAGTTTGCACAGGCTTACGTCATCTCCAGTATCAGTACGTTAATTCTATTCATCTAATTGAACTGTTTGCTACGAGAAACAAATCACAATTAACATGCATAAATGTTGTAATGAGTGTGACAGAAAAAAGATCCTTAATTTTTTGCTTGTTTCGATAATGACCAGCAAAACATGAGATAAAATACACGATAATATCGAAAACGGCAATAAAAAATATCACACGCGTTAATTTAGTTCGCTGACCGACTCGTCGCCAGTGCAACGTCAATCAAACACACAGGCTCGTGATAGACTAGTTTATTGCATAGAAGACAGCGATTCACACACTACCTGCGTAAACAGTAATATTAATAAAATCGCGTGAAATAGCGTTTTAAATATCGACACTCAACTGTCAAAATCCATTGTTTTTTGACAGATAAAAGTGATAATTAACTAAATCATATCGCGTTTCAGTGGCCATGCTAGGGGTAGAATAACCTACAATGCGATTAATTAACCAAAAATAAAACAGAAGTGATGAGGATAGGGCACGAAATCACACATTCACTTCAATATCGTACAAAGTTTTAATGTCAACTAACTACAAGCATTTGTTTTTACAAAAAAGCTGTCACTGAAATTTAGAATTTAGAAGAAAAACCGAAAAAGAATCCAAAAAGGCTGTAGCTAGTGCTGGTCGGCAACATGGCCCCCGACGGTGTGAAGCACCCAAAATTAGTGGGCACCGACGAGCAGCGCTACTTTGCGAGTGGGTCTGCGCAGCACACCCCCTTTAGTCTGAACATCCACCACGCGGACGATCCCGTCTTTTCCCGGGTAGATGGCTTGGATGCGACCACGCGGCCAGCAGCTTCTGGGCAGCGTTCCGTCGGCGATGAACACAAGATCACCCACGTTTAATCTCACGTTATTGGACGCCGCAGGCCCTTTCCGAGGCACTAACGTAGGCAGGTACTCTTTAACAAAGCGCTGCCAAAAGTGATCAGCGAGTCGCTGCGCCTTCCTCCAGTTAGCTCGTCGTGACAGGTCAGCGTCATCGAATTTTGCTAGGGGTAAGTCATTGCTGGACGTGCCCAACAGGAACGAGAAAGGTGTTAAAGCTTGGTCTGAATCTGCCTCAACTGATACATGCGTGAGAGGCCTGGAGTTGACGATGCATTCTGCCTCCATCAACAAAGTGTGCAATACCTCTTCCTTCGGCGAGCGTTCCTTGAGCGTCACTTGGATGGTATTCTTCACTGACCGGACCAGTCGTTCCCAGCAGCCCCCCATGAACGGCGCAGAGGGTGGAATGAAATGCCACTCTATCTTCCTGTTGGAGCAAAAATCGTAAAGATCTGGCAACATTTTGGCTGCCCCGACGAAAGAGGTTCCGTTGTCGGAGTATATTCGCGCTGGGCACCCTCGTCTAGCAACAAAGCGCCGAAGAGCCATTAAGGCGGAGTCCGAAGAAAGACTCTCGACTATCTCGAGGTGAACTGCTCTAATGGTGAGGCACGTAAACAGGGCGATCCATCTCTTTGCCGTGCGCCTGCAGATTGTCACAGTTAGGGGACCGAAGTAGTCCAGTCCTACGTGAGTGAAGGGCCGCTGAGAGTGCGCTAATCTAGCGTCTGGCAAGTCACCTAGTGGTGGAAACACAGGTTTGGTCTTCCGGTTGCGACAAACTTGACATCTCTGCGCCTCGCTTCTGACTGCCGGTCTTAAACCAAGGATGTAAAACCTCCGACGAAGCTCATTCACCACCAGCTCGTTGTTACCGTGAGCATATTTTATATGATAGAAGTGAATAATCAATCTGGTGATAGGGTGTTTACCATCTAAAATTATCGGGTGTGATTCGACGTCTTCAGAGGCAGCAGTTCGGCCGGACAGATGCAGTAGACGATCTTCTCCGATGAAGAGAGCAAGGTTCTTAAGCCTACTATCGGATAAAATGGGGCGTGCTGCTTGGACGCGAATCAGTTCCTCAGAAAATGAGTCTAATTGAATTTTGAGAAGAAGATGTACTTCGGCAAATTTCAAGTCCTCGGCAGAGAGTAAGAGGAATTTATTACAATCTCTAAGTGAAATTAAATTTTGGCGTAATGTTGGCCGAAACATTTTCGCGCATTGGTGAGCTCGGGCTGTCGCGCGTAAGAGACGCATCCACCTACTGAAGCGTTGGTGGTCGGCAACTACCGGTGAAGGTAAGTTACGCCGTTGCTCTAGGGTTATATGTCCCACCGATTCGGAATTTGACCTTAGTTCCTCGGTAACCGGAGGGACATTGATAAGTGGTTCATGGGGCCAGTCCGACTGGGGAAGTAATAGGAACGGAGGGCCACTGAACCACCGAGATGATGATGTTAATGATGTCTCACGAGTAGCGTCGTCTGCGACGTTCAAAGCTGTGGGGACGTACTTCCAATCCTGTATGTTCGTCGTTTCGGCGATTTCCCCCACGCGAAAAGATACGAAAGCTTTGAACGTACAGGCGTCACTCTGAATCCACCTTAAGACAGTTAAGGAGTCCGACCAATAGAAAGTTTGGTCGGGCTTCCGTCTGTGAGCGTCAATTATGTATGCGCTAAAACGTGAAGCGATTAAGGCTGCCTGAAGTTCCAATCTAGGAACAGAGACAGGCTTGAGTGGAGCTAGACGACCTTTTCCCCCGATTAACGACAAGTGTACACTTTGGTCGGCGAGAGTGAATCGCCAAAAGGCCCCACATGCGTATGCTCGTTCGCTCGCGTCTGCAAAAACGTGAAGCTGCAAATTTACGATATCTCGCGTTTCGGGCATATAGCAACGAGGGATAGAAATTTCGTTCAATGTCTTTATTTCGTGGAACCAGGTTTTCCATTGCTCAATAAGTGCACTTGGCAACTCGTCGTCCCAGTTAATGCCCATTCTCCACGTCCTCTGAAATAACACACGACCTTTCATAATGATCGGAAGTAGGAAACCAAACGGATCATAAATAGACATTAACAAAGACAAGACAGAGCGTTTGCAAAATTTTACAGGTAATTTAGGAAGAGATTTCACGAAATAAAGTTTATCTTCCTTGACGTTCCAAGTAAGGCCAAGAACACGGATTTGAGATGGGGATGACGGCCCTAGACCTACCTCGGTAGCATCACTTGCGTGCAGCTCGGAGGGGATTAGCGCCAGCGCTTCCTTTCGATTAGATACCCACGAGCGCATTTCAAAGTGAGCTGCCTTATGAATCGAAACTATCTCTAAAGCTTGTTGGGCAGCTTCGCTGGTACTGTCAAAACTTCCCAGGTAGTCATCCATATAATGGTCTTCGATGATAGCCCTGACGGCCTCAGGGTGTTGCGCTTGGAAGCGAAGGGCATTGTGGTTTTTAACCCATAAAGCGGTGCACGGACTTGATGCAGCGCCAAATATCATCGAAGACATTCGGTATTCTAATATTGGTGATCCTGGGTTATCCCTCCAAAGGAAACGCTGAGCATCTCTATCCTCGGGTCTGATCTTAACTTGCGGAAACATTTCCCTGATGTCCCCGGTTAGTGCGATTGGCCCCTCCCTGAAACGCATGGCTATGGCCAGCAAGGGTTGAAGCAGATCTGGCCCCGTCAAGAGTAAGGAGTTGAGGCTGACGCCCGCGCATTTTGCTGCCGCGTCGTGGACGACGCGCAGTTTTTTCTTATGGGGATGGATGACACCAAAATGCGGAAGATACCACAAGACATTGCCTACCGGTTTCGACTCGGAACAAAGTTCGGCATACCCCTTGTCGATGACACCTCGCACATTTGCCCTATAAGCTTCCGCGTACAAGCTGTCCTTGGCCATCTTGCGTTCTAGGCTAGTGAAGCGGGACAAGGCCAGCTCACGACTGTTTGGGATACGCGAGATGTCATCGCGCCATAGGAGTCCCGTTTCAAACATGCCGGAGTCAAGAAGCCTTGTAGTGGTCTCTAAAATATGAATGGCGCGCTTGTCGTTCGAATTTTGATGCGCCACTTGCGCTATGCCTATTGAATCCATCTTGAAATAATTTTTCAAGATGGAGTCAAGATCACTTGGTTCGGAATCTGTATGATATGACGTTTCGATATTGGTGATAAGGTTGCAAGTGTGATGCGAGTGGGGCAGATGACCAAACAAAACCCAGCCCAACGACGTTAAAGCTGCGGCTGGTTGACAACGGGAGCCTTGACGGACAGCTTGCGGCAACATTAGGTGCCAGTTGTCTGCTCCAATCAACAGTGTGGGCTTTGCTTGGTCATAGCCGATAAAATGTACAATGTCGGTCAAATGATTAAATTGCGTAATGTCACTAAAGGTAGCAGACTGACTTTTAATATTTAAGTCTGGTATAGTTCGTGCCACAATTTCGTAAGTGTTCGAGCTATACTTTCCTTTTATTTTTAAAGTTACACTACTTGACTCAGTTTTCTTACTCAGCCCACCAATACAGTTTATTTCGATCGCGTGTTTAGTACCCGCGGCAGCTACTGAATCAGCTACGGATTGATCTAAAAGCGTCACGGAACTACCATCGTCAAGAAGGGCGAATGTATCTATAGTACCTTTTGGCCCGGTAATAGTGACCGCCACCATTTTAATAGCTTTTTTTACAAAAAAGCTGTCACTGAAATTTAGAATTTAGAAGAAAAACCGAAAAAGAATCCAAAAAGGCTGTAGCTAGTGCTGGTCGGCAACAAGAAGTAACCAACTTCACAGCGCTTGCGGTACCAAACGACATATTTAAAACTGTTAAATTTTCTTTTTGACATAAATTCTCAAGAAAAGTTGCAGCAGATCAATGTCTTTTGTCAATTTGATCGCATTGTATACATTTTAATATTTTTTGAGAGCTTTACGCTTATGATAACTCTTTATCCAAACTGATTTTACAACCCCATAAGGTTTTTTTACTTAACCCTTTACAGCTGCCTTACTTTGTTGTTTTTTACGCGACTGCCAAAAAAACAGAGAGTGTAACGTGTTCAGGATTCATGTATGTTCTTTATTCCACAGTAACTTAGGGGTAACGTAAGAATCCTAACACCATCCCGAGTGACACTGAAAAAAAAACAATAGGGCGACGACGTTCTATGCTGTCAGGGCAACATTTTCAATTAACCCCGCCGACTTATTTCCGGTGGCATCACGCCCACTTCCATGTTTCACGGGCGACTTCCGCACGTTCACACCACGTCAATTAACATGAACAAGTTTTGCCGGATTTAGTAAAGACTATGAAAAAAAATTATTTATAAAAAAACACATGTTATTTTATAGAAAATACATGGTTTTTCCTATAAAATTGTCGGCCTATAAATTTCACCTACCTAATTGAAAAGAAAACTTGGTTTTATACAATTTCTCCATATCATAGTGAAGTAAAATCTTTCTACGTTAAGATTGACTTTCAAATTAAAATTTTCTAAAATACTGATCAGCAACTAATTTTAAATTCAACTCATAACCAGCTAGTTAAAATATTACTTAAAATTAAGTTGATAACTTTTTAAGGGGCCAGACTACTAACTTCTATAAACTTGTAAATTATGTTATTTTAGAGCATACCTATTTCGAAATAAATTCACTCAATTAAAACTTGATAGTTAAAGAAGATCAAAGTAAAATATTTTTTTATGTGTAACATAACCGAACTACTTTGAAATATAATTATCATAATATCTTTCTTTGCATGAATTTAAAAACCATGTTAAAAAGACGCTCATGGGTAAAGGTTATTATAAAGTTGACGATTATCTGAAAGCTTGAAATGCGTGGAAATGATGTAACACAATCATAATTTTCTCCTAGAAGTACTTAATTGTACTGTATTTGGTAACGATATATTTAAATTTGTAAATATCGTAACTTATTATAACAAATAACTATTACGTCAGAATTGGGTATCTACTTGGTTAGGTAAAGTCTGGTCAACGAAAGATGATATTGAAATGGCGGCACCACTTTCCCTGATAAAATAACGTTTAGAGGTTAAGTTATTGGAAACTGAAGCGACCTTAAAATAAGGCGCAAAATTAGTTCCATTTCCAACCAAGTCTCATATTTCATTGACCAAAATCTAGCAGTGGCGAAGGGTCCATACAAACCGATTCATCTTTAAGATATCCCAACCCACCGATCCACTATGCAGATCATAACATTTTTGTTGAGCGACTTAGTTTCGCCATAATTTCACCCCTCACCAGTGGTAAGGACCTAATCTAAAAAGAGAAAAAGTTACAGTAACGCTCATTAATTATTAGGGCCGCGGTCCGAATCACGCTAATAGCGCTGTTAGCGCGAGTTCGACCAAATTAAATAGTCACAAAATATTACACAAATAGGGTATTTGTGTACCAACGTCATTTAATGGATTATACGCTAACAGTGCTGTTGGCGTGATTCGGAACGCGGCCTAGGTGTTCACGCGTAGTAACGGAACGCAACCCTCGTGACGTCATTTCGGACAGCTGTCACATTTTGCCGTTTGACAGTTCTTCGGAGACTGAAATTCCCTCTGCTCTCGCGCGCATGAGAAATTCGAAATCACTAAAGCCGGCCGGTATTAATTTCGTGTGCAAAAAGTAGTGAATAAAGTGAAATTCGTATCGAGTGCTCATCCATCCTTCATCAGCCCATTTCATCACTCCACGCCAGAAGGTGTGTGCGCGACGTTCTGCTCATTTTAGGCGCCAAGGAAGACTCAGCTTGCAGGTACCTGAAATTCGTTTCCTAAAACGTTTCGCAACATCATTAGGCAAACGTTTCATCCTCGGTAAAATTCAGCATATTAAAACAAACAACTCTGTTGCTACCTATATGAAAGACTTCCAAACAACTTTATAAGGAGAAGCGACTATGAGCTAAGTTAGGATAAGTTATAATTTCTAAAGGCTCAGTGTCATTATACTGAGCTTTTAGTCGTTAGTCGCAAGTCATTACTTATGATTTAGGTAATAAAAACTTTTTGGATAAAATTATAAATTAACGATCTAGATCGTTTTTCTTTTGAAATGTGCGAACATTATCATTTTATTAATGTTTCTGCCAGTCAGACTGGGAGGAACATTGGACTGTAGGTTTTAATTCGACTTTTTTTAAAGCAACAGCGACAAGCGACAATTTTAAAGACAAAATTATTTGTAGGCGACAAATATTCGTTACCATTATTATTGTTAACGTATATAAATACATCATTGAAAAACGAGAAATCAACCTAATAAAACGTGTTAAAAAGAGATCGCTGAGAAACTATAAAACCCTTAGTTTGTCCTAATAATTAGTAAAGAACTTTTGTCAGTTGTCATAACTACGTCTTTTGTATTGAAATCGTTATTTAAAAGTATCGAAACGTATTGAATTCTACATAAAAATACACTTTAACGTACTGTGATTGCTCCAATAACTTAAAAAAAAGATAAGTTAATGATGAAAAAACAACGAAAAACATCGAAAAAGTGCAGAAGTGAGGTTATATTCCATACTCTTTACACGTAAAGAAAAAGACAGAGACAATTGTTTCCATATTAACCGAGCCTTCCCATGAAGGCTGGGTTATGACTACGTTTTTTTAAACTATTCCCATGAAAAGCTTAAAAAAACGTAGTAGCATAATAGCAACATGCCCTTAGTCCACAGATAATATTGTATAGTTCACTAGCTGTAATTGAGATTTAGTCTTTGAACTAAAGCGAGGACTGTTTTAACTATTCTGATTTAATGTAAATATAACTGTATATCAAAGGAGAGGGAATTAGTTCTAAATTTAGTTATTGTTAGAGTAAATAATATCAGTTTGCGGAGTAAATAATATTTGAAACAGCCAATATTTACATAGATAAATTGACAAATAGTTTCATCAATGGAGTGGTTATTTTAACTTTCTGGAAATACCTGGAAAAGTCTTAAATAAGTATATTACGAATCTATTATATTTATCGGTTTTATGAAATAGTTACCTATTTAGGATTATCCTTATCCTTACATATTATAAAACAAAGTCCCTCGCCGCGTCTGTCGGTCTGTCTGTCTGTCTGTCTGTTCGCGATAAACTCGGAAACTACTGAACGGATTTTTATACGGTTTTCACCAATTGATAGGGTAATTCCTGAGGAAGGTATAGTGTATAATAAATTGAGGTTTTATGTAAATTGATAGAAATATAACGATAAATTGTAGAAAGAGTCGGAAAAAATTAAGCCGTCTGGGATCTTGCATCGAAAACGCTGCCTAAACTTTTCGAGCTACAATAAAATAATCTATGAAGGAATTGTTTCTCTATTATAGGTCTACAAAAAAGTCCGCGACGGTATATGTCTATCTTTTAAGGATAGCTAACTATTGCTATTTGAACTTTTTTTAAATGGTCACAAATAATGTGATAATTGGAAAGGTATTTAGACGGAAACAGTATTAATCCTTATCAAATAAAATGCATTCGTTACTATAAGCGTTTCATGCACATAAGTTTAGCCTTTTACACTATATAGTTTAAACAAATACGAGTATCTTAGGAGTTATCGCAAAAAGTTTACGCGCGCGAAAATAAATTCAAGGGCGTTTCTCATACCGATAATGACGGGACTCGAACGGGTTGGGTACAGACTTTTGGAACGAAAAGAAAGGAACCGAAGCGAAGCGAGCGCGGGTCGCTAGTTAATTATATAAAAAAACACAAAAATAAAGAAGAAAATTACAAATTTAAACTCCTATTTACTTGCTTCCCGCGACTTTGTCCGTGTGGACAGAAAACGTGCGGGATATCAAAAAATTCAAAATTCAAAATAATTTATTCAGTCTAGGCTGTTACAAGCACTTGTGAATGTCAAAGAAGCTACGCCATCGGTTCGCAAACCCTGAGCGGGAGACCTTGTAACGAGAAGAACCGGCAAGAAACTCGTCAAGGGCTGCTTTTTTCTCCCTGTATATTTCATACAGAGTCGTCAACATTTGAAAAAAGAGCTCCACATTTAAAGTGAGGTCATTTTCCATCACAATAATTATTATTAACAAAAGTTTGCACACAATGGGTAGGTAGGTTGAAATTAAATACCTACTACATATCGGATAGGTAATTGTGAGAGTAAATAACTTTCAACTAGTTGAGAAATCAGTAATCACTCTGTCTGCTACTCGAAAGTGCACCTAAGTAGACAAAATTTACCAAAAAACACTTGATACAAGACATAAAAAATAATAATAAAAAAACGCAATTCTTACAATTCAATATGCGTTAAGATAGGTACTCAGAAGCAGACCCATTCCCACTTGCAGCACCCGTTCACGAGCATGACGCGTGGACCAGCCATCGCTTCGCTCAACCATATTTGAGGGAACGTAACGACCCGCCCCACACGACACCACCGCAGAAATGATTAAAGAGAGCATGACATACTTAGGCTACCCATCCTAAGGCACTGAATTGAAAACTAATATCCAAAAGCTTTTCATAGGCCTTTACTTACAAAAACTACTGACTATAGAAAGCAAAATGATTGCAATAAAGAAAAAAGAGAAATCAAAACAAGGTTTACTTACCTATTAATTTTATGTTTTATGTTTGATAAAAAAGTATCCTATGTTTTAAACTATCTGTGTGCTAAATTTCACGCAATTTATTTCAGCCTTTTTATTGCGTCCACATCCACACGTCTAAACTTCCACTTTCATATAATATAACTAATATCTATTCTGTGATATTAGTAGGATTAGCGATACGGTAGTGTGTCTTGGTGTGAGTTTCACACGATTACCGAACTTGCGTGGAAATACCTCAAACGTTAATAGGCCGTTAGTGTAAGCTCTGTGGTCTGTATTTGATGTTAGTGTTGTACTTGACAGCAACAAGTATCCCACATTATACACGCCACCGCAAACCGGATGAAACCGAAATCAGAAATTATTCAAACTGTATAGAAACAAATAAAATATCTACTTGGGAAGAACTTAAATAATATTTCCGTGAATTTACCGATGCACTTTGCTTTAAACAAAAACCTGAAAATGAAAACAAAACAGCTTCAAAATTAAATACCTCTAAAAAGCAAGAAATAATATTCAAATCACTAGATACGCATATCATTGTAATAAAACACATCTAATGAAGTCGGATGGGGCTGAAGTTGAACTTCTTTATTTATTCTAAAAGCCCCGCCCGACTTCATTAGATGTGTTTTATTACAATGATATGCGTATCTAGTGATTTGAATATTATTTCTTGCCTTTTAGAGGTATTTAATTATGAAGCTGTTTTGTTTTCATTTTCAGGTTTTTTGAAGTCGGTTTTTTGTTACATAATATAGTATAGCTCAAAAGCAATATGATTGTAGTTAACAAAGCCCTTTATATTCTGTTATTCCTGAAATTTGGCATGTGCCTACATATGACTGTACAATTCAAGGTTCCGCAGAATATCAGTGTTGCAGTTGATCATGCTGCAACTTATGCTGAGTGGCGACCTTTTCGGCTTCATAATATACCTAACATAAGCTCTGATACAGTCATTATCTGTACATACTTACCTACCCAAAGTTATGGAATCGAATAAAGTTTTTTGTAGGTATTTGTATTTGTTGATTACGTTACTCTGTTACTAACAATTCTCGATTGAAATCGATTGAAACCGCAGTTACATTGCTGCTTTAACTTTAGTTTAGTTGTCACATTGGTTCTTACTAAAGCAGGAATGTAACTGCGATTTCTGTCAGTAAATGTCTGTAATAGGGGGCGGTTCTTCGCTGTCCGAAAAAAGTAACGTAAAATTCACAAGGCACTTATATATGTTTTCAAAAGTGTTTTATTTTTAAATTGTCTATCGGCTTTTTGTTACTTACTATTAAGAAGCAAGAATCCAAAAATATGGGCAATCAACACAAGCAAACATTTCCACACTCTAGTATCGGTTTAAGAGCAATAAACGGTATTTTATTGCAAAAACCCACATAAAGGTGAACGAGTACGTAAGGTAAACAAAGTCGAGTCTCAGCAATTTCGACGGTGAGGCAACAAAAACATTTCATGTTCCCAAAAAAGCGAAGTTCGGTCCATTCGTATCTTTTCGAGGGAGCGGTACTCGAGGGACGAATTTTTCCCAATGGCCAGGCAGAAGTTAATAGATGAGAGCGTCAGTAAATTCGAATTGAAATACTCATTTATTCTGTTGTTCATAATAAAATTAAAGAGCATGTGAACTATTTTCTTTTTGCTACCCTTACATTAGTTAATTAGCTATGTTTTATTTATTTTCTAATGCTTTGCAACTATTGGTATTTTATCGCAGTATTTTTTTTCATGTTTAGTTTGTGTAAGTAGATAAAGTGTACTTTAGTATTTTTACGGGAGACATCTCCTGAAAATATGACTAATAATACTAAGTACCTACCTACTTTTTTATTTAAGAAAAACATTATACCTATTACATTTCATTATTGCAATCGGTATGCGTATTGCTTCAAACGACGAAATCACACTAATAAGAACCAGAATCTCGAGGACCTCAATGGCGCGGGCGCTGGAAATTTGAGGCTCATTACCAGCAGCTGGCACCCAGACTGGTGGGTGCAGCAGCTGCGCTCGGGCGATTGCTGCCCAACGTAGGAGGGGCGAATCCGAGTTGTCGGCGATTATACGCAGGGGTCATCCGTAATATGGCCCTCTACGGAGCCCCTGTATGGGCGGATGCTTTAAATATTTTTTATTTTCTACTTCTTCTAATATTCTATTTTTACGTAGAGGTTTTAATTTTATTTTTTATTGTTTCTTACTTTGTAGTTTCTGTTTTCTTTAACATTGTATTCTGTACATAAATGTATTGATTGGGGAACAATAAAAACTATTTTCTTTCTTTCAAATGAGGCCAATAAAGACGGCTTCCCGCATGGTGCGAGGTTACCGCACCGTGTTTTGGCCGGTACGCCACCCTGGGAATTGGAAGCCCAGGTCCTTGCGGAGGCGTACAGGCGTAGGAAGGAACTAAGGGTGGTTGATAGCCGCCTTGCGCCACAGGAGTTTGCCGGGATCATGCGAGCGGAAGAGGCGCAATGTCTCAAGACATTGCGCCTGGGAGCTGCAACTGGCGAATCCGATTGCCGGCCATAAAACGGTGGCAGCAGTTCGCCCAGTACTCAAGGAATGGAAAGAACGAGTCCATGGGGCTCTAACATATCGTCTGACACAGGTACTTTTCGGACACGGGTGTTTCGGGAGGTACCTGTGTGAGATACAGAGGGAAGAGTCCCAGGTGTGCCACCATTTTGGCGCACTGCAAGACACTGTACGCCACACACTTGAGGAGTGTTCGGCGTGGGTGGTGTAGCGCCAGGAGTTGGTTGTTGCGGTTGGGCCGGACCTCTCGCTTCCCAATATCATCTGTTGCGATGCTGGAAAGCGAGAGGGGATGGCAGGCTGTAGTCGTGTTGCGTATGCGTATTACTTCAAACGACGAAATCACACTAATAAGAACTAGAATCTCGAGGACCTCAATGGCGCGGGCGCTGGAAATTTGAGGCTTATTTCCAGCAGCTGGCACCCAGACTGGTGGGAGCAGCAGCTGCGCTCGGGCGATTGCTGCCCAACGTAGGAGGGGCGAATCCGAGTTGTCGGCGATTATACGCAGGGGTCATCCGTAGTATGGCCCTCTACGGAGCCCCTGTATGGGCGGATGCTTTAAATATTTTTTCGCACTGCAAGACACTGTACGCCACACACTTGAGGAGTGTTCGGCGTGGGTGGTGTAGCGCCAGGAGTTGGTTGCTGCGGTTGGGCCGGACCTCTCGCTTCTCAATATCACTGTTGCGATGCAGCAAAGCGAGAAGGGATGGCAGGCTGTGCTCTCCTTCTGCGAGGACAACAACTCGCAGAAGGAGACCGCGATAGGATTCGCGAAGCAGACGTCACAGCGAGCCAACTCCGACGTGCGCGATGGGAGAGAGCGAGACGCCAACGTGCGCGTCTCGTTCTCCCCTAGTCGCAAGGGGGGCGCAGTAAGGCCTTCTGGCTCCTATAGGGTAGAGCCCTAACGGGACGCTCTCCCCGGGTCAAGTGGAGCGTGCCAACGCGTACCCACAAACCCGGGAAAGGAGAGGCGCAGGTAAACCAGAATCTTAAAAGGTATGTCGATCGCACGTCGCTTGTGATTTGGATCACAAAGATAAGAGTGAGGAAAGGGACACACTTGATCCGGCCCTAAATTTACTTTTATACATATAGAACTTTTTTAGTATTCGTGCCATTGAAAGGCGTTTTACTTAGGAATAAAATAAAGCCGGTTTCTCCTTTCATATCTTTCGGCCGATCGTAAAAAAATAATTATGCAAAGAGCAAAATTAAAGCTACAGGATTTCTGTATAATGAATTTTCAATGTATTCCAAAGGTTGGGAAAAACAAAATGCCTTGTTGCTTAAACTTAAACTACACTGAACAAGTATTTCGTGTAAGTATTCGTAAGGATACTTGAAACAATATTTCATTTTAGCAAACGTAACACATTCAAAACTCTTGCCTTGCAACAAAAGGGGTTTTAGAAAGACCAAAATTGCAGTGGTTTGCTTTTTAAAATTGAGCTGCAGCTTATTGTTTTCTATCTGGCATTATGAAGGTTGGTACGTTTAACCATTTTTATTATTAACCAAGATTTCATTTACCGAATCATAACAAAACTATTGGCTCTGTATGGTATCCCACGTTTATGACATTTTTGAAAAAATTTCATTAAAAATTCTAAAAAATGAATCGACAAAAAATCCAGATAAAATTTTATCGAACCTGCTTACAAAAGTTCTTAAGAGTTCTTGAGAGTTTCTTGAGAGTTCTTGAAAGTTCTTGAGAGAATCTGTTAAGAAATGCGACCTGTAGAGGAGAACAGCCGGACATCCGGACATTTGGAAATACGAAAGCATTTTTGCTGAAACTAGGCTGAAACAAAGCTGAAACGGAGACGCCTCACTCGCGTCACGCTTGCTTGGTCAATGAGGGCTTTTCAAAGTGACACTTAAAAATATAAATAATAACTATTTGCCTCACTAGATGGAGTTGATGGAAAGAGAATAGTGTCAAAATTGGCTTTTAAAAATAAATGGCCTGTACCAATGGCAAGTAAGCGCTTGCTGGCTGACATCTGCCCAAAAAGAAAAATTTTAGGTTTACATCCATAGATATAGTATTACATCTGCCTGTCTACCTAAGTACTCTTCGAAGCTTAAAAAAAACAACATTGTCACATAAATTTTTATCAACGCCATCTATCGAGCCTACAGTTTTTTGTCATTTTAAAAAGCCCTCATTACACATCTTCACAAAATAATTTAACAATGAATATTCAGTTTGATGGTTGGAAAGTAGAATTGTAATGGACTAAAAACCAAATTCCTACACTGCATTAACTGAGGGCCTCGAGCTGGAATAATACCTGGCGACGGTGACGTGACGCTAGGAAAAGCTAATTTATTTATTTATTCATCCATGATGTCTCCATCCAAAGCTCTTTTAAGTTTAGACTGTGGTTTAGTAAATTCTACAGTAGGTACATCATGCTGGAATTATCTTAGATTTACGCGTCAACCAAATTTAAATCTCTTCGACGAAGACAGGATAATTGGGATCAAACTGCACTAAGTTTGTTTGACCATTAAATTTTAAGTCATATCATACATAATGAACGTCAGATTACGCTACAAAAGTAATAATAGCAATAATCTCAAGAGCGACTCGGTAGCATTTGGTCAAAATAGATACTGACTGTGGCGTGTATAATGTATATTTTGTATTCCAAAAAACACGATACCTACTACTGAATTTTACCATTCAGTTTTCATCCTGTATTTTGTGAGGTGTTACTTTACCCTTGAGAAATAAGAATTTATGGCTTAGGTAGCGAAACTAAGCGGACGATGGCAAAGTTGTGAACGACAAGCTTGGGATCCAACTTATGAGATTGTTTTGCTAACTTAATCTGCTGGATGGAACCCTATATAGCAACTAGGCTGAAAGTAAGTCTAGCGGAAAAACCTTAAACTGAGATGAGGTTTTATCGTTACTCATTTAACGTTATGTGAGTTAACTAAGTTTACCTAGTTTCAGAATAACGATAATATAACCTTTATATCAACTTATTACATGGACTAGGTTTAATTATTTACTATAAAAAAACACGTTTTAATAATAGAGATAGAAATAGATCCAAAAATAGAGATAGAAATCGGTCCAAAAAGTGTAAATTAATATTTCCTATAAGCCAGTTAAAAATTTATAACCCCACACAGATTCTTTACCCCATGTAACAGATTTACGAAAAATGTGCTGTGCGTGCAAAGCATGAAAAACAATTTTCCTCAAAATGATAGTTCCCTTAATGTCTAGATTTTAGCTTGCTATTAATCTATTCAGGTTTATGGCATCGTATCTTAAAGCCGGTCATATTATCGTTGTAAATTTAAACAAAGCGCTACATTGTTTAAAGTGTAAAGTCGCTATAAACCTCTTTATGACAGTACTTATCTGTGAGCTTGTGGAATCCGCTATATACAGACTTTAATGAGAAAGTTTATCAACATGCCAAATTCGAGCGATAGCATTAATTAAATACGTCTCCTTCATATCAACAGTAATTTTACTGCATTGTGCATATATTTTCAAGAAAACCATACAAGCACAAAATAGATCAAAATACTCAGACTATCTACAAATAAGTACTCCCATAAATTTTGATACGATATAGTTTCTAAGCTTTGGTGCGTCAAAACTAGAGATGGGTCGTCGACGTTTTTATCGTCGACGAAACTAGACCGTTTAATTTCGTTCATCGACTAGTCGATCAACTAGTTGAAATCGTCGACTAGTTCACGTGTCAACCTAGGTTTTTTGCCGTTGTTTGCATTGTAGATAGTAGAGTTGAGACGCGGTGTATAGGGTCACGAAAGTGCGAGCTAGGGTTGCCAACTTTTTTTAATTAAGTATAAAATATTAATTTCCAAAATTAATCAATTGGATACCTTTGGAGCGTAAATTTGTGGTGAAAGATCTGGGAGTATTCTTTGATAGCAAATTAAGTTTCAGTAATCACTGCGAGGCAATATCTAAGAAGTGCAGCAAGCTTTCTGGCTTTGTCTTTCGTGTTACAAAGGAGTTTAGATCCCCTAGGAGCCTGCTGCTGCTTTACAAAACACTAATAATGAGCCAGCTCGAGTATGCCTCTGTAGTGTGGTCACCCCAATATAATAAATACATAGATATGCTGGAGTCAATTCAGAGACGTTTTCTCAGGGTCCTGACATTAAGGTTTGGTAAAAAAAGAGATTTCACAACATACGCGGAACGATTACGCTATTTCAACTTAAAGAGTCTCGAGAGCCGACGTAAGGTGCACGACCAAACCTACCTTCACAAAATCTTACACGGATCACTACATACCACTCTGCTACCGGATATTCACCTCAGAATACCGACGAAATCATCTAGACATGATCGTCCCTTCTCTATTCCATTCTGCGGTACCAAAGTCTCATTCCACAACCCCATATTCAGAATGTGTCGCGAACATAACACTCTGCTTAACCAGTTGGACGATGTGCCTGATATCTACGCTTCCTCGCTCAATAAGTTCAGAACTTCACTACGCAGGCTGGTATGATGGACTATATTCAATTTGTATTTTGTTCCTGTCTATATTAATTAGTTAATGGAATTTAATTGTATTCAATCTAATTAATTTTTAATCCAATCTAATTTATTTAATTTTGTAATGTAATTTAATCTTAATCATTTCAATTTAATTATTATTCAACTTAATTTATTTTATGTAATTTAATTTAATTGCTGACTTGTCCGATTAATCATGTTGTTCACACATGTTGTTGGAGTTGCAGCCTACCTGCTTACTTTTTATAATGTTGTGATCTATATTTATGTATTTGCTGTAAATCTGTTTTGTGTGACAAATAAATAAAATAAAATAAAATAAAAATAAAATTACCTAAATGGAAAAATATAGTAGAAAAAAAATAAAAATGCATGGCTTGGTGTAAATTTTATTTGCTGCTCTGATGCATTGTTGTTAAGTTATTAAATCCTTTTGTGATTTAAAAAAAAATCTATAGAAAAATATTATTATGCAAAAAAGGTTTCATTAGTATCTCTCTTTCACACTCGCGAAATTAGCCTGTCAGCATCCTAATCTACATTTAATTCGGGCACAGAATACAACATTATAATAGACGCGGATATATTATCATTCTTTAGCGTTCATTTTAGATTAACCGTCAAATACGATTCCAACGAAGAGCCAACGATCATACAAAGTTTAGTAATAAACTGTGTAAACGGCTACGTCTACGTTCAACGTCGACGACGTCATTCACTTTGCGTTGCGGACAGGACTACCTGCTGTTTAGCCGAGCCGTCTACGAATTCGACTAGTTGATCAGAGAACGGTAAACCGTCTATCCGTTGAATGAACGTCGACGGTCGATTCAACTAGTCCGTCTATTCAACGCTCATCCCTAGTCAAAACTTATGGTGGTGACTGTACACGACAAAAATACGGCTATTGAACCAAAGGATTTCTTCGACAGGATTGATCTTTGTGTTCCTAAGATGGCTAATAATTTAACTGCTTAGGTAGTAAGCCAAGTTTGGTATCATTTTCAGGTAAATCAATAACGTGGCATTCATTAATGTTAAATAAAATAATTTTGCATGCGAAAAAGTTTATAAAAACATTAAATACTTAGGTATTCTTGGGTCCCATATTTTTGTGGGATAAAAGATCTTGACGCGTTTGTTTTTTTTAAGCCGTAGAATAATTAACTGGAGCTTGTTTTACTTATCTCAATGGACACACTTTTGCACCTTTTCAAAGAACTCATTTTAGTAAAAGCAAATTCAAAAATAACTGTGGAAAAACGTTTGTTATTTTGATACGTTACCGTTTCTAAAAGCTATTTTTATTAGAATGCCTATTATTGTGGTAACCTTTACATCCAACGGTCAAAACACACGTGTGCGATGCTTAAATTCACAACGCCTACCTTGATCCTTTGGGCTCAGAGAACCTACTACAAAAATAGAATCGAGATAATAATGTGGACGATGTTCTTCGTTCGATTTATTTAGTTTTGAACATTGTCACTATTATCTTCAGCAATCTATATTTCTCAATGTGAATAGTTTCAATAAACTTAAGAACTTTTTTTGAACATTGTCACTATTATCTTCAGCAATCTATATTTCTCAATGTGAATAGTTTCAATAAATTAAATAAAGAACTTTTGGATGAAATGCATAGGGCCTTGGGCCTACTTATTATCGAGTAATGTTTTATCATAGTGGTAAATTAGTGAGTAAGTTTTAATGAAATAATAAAAAGTATTTACGTTTGTGTTATACATGGTTACGGTTATACTTTATGATCGTTGTGTTAACTTAAATAACGATTGAAATTCCAAAAGCTTTCAGGAACATTTTAAATATAAAAATGCCACGTAAAACATTCCAATACCTTTTCAATACGGTCTTTATTGACTGGGTACCTGTCGTCGGAATGCATTTGCTTAAAAGCCTTCCCCAGACGTAATATTTCAGGGACCGTGCGGACGGAAATTTCAGGATTCAAGTTTGCTTTGTAAGTTTCATAAGTCCTATTTCTGTGCAGCGAAGCGGAGCCCAGACCTATAGGATTGGTTTGAAACATTGATGGAACAAAGCGGCGACGACAAAATTTTACTTATCTGTTTCGGACAAGGTCGTCAGTCTTTTGTTTTGTATTCTTCTTCGACATGAACCATAAATCAGTTCGTATTATAGTCAATAGATGGGCTCTTTGTTGTGTTTTTTGAGTAAACTTTTTTTATACACAGTTACTGATTGACTAGGAGAGTAAGTCCGCCATTTCTTTGTATTTTATATACTTGCAACAAAGATGAAATAAATAAATAAAAAAACTTGAAAAATGTTTGATACCATGAAACCATAAGTTGAACATCTTGTTCAATGTCAACCTATACAGCTATAAACAACCAATAACCATTCAATTAATAACCTACCAAGATATCAACGTGGCACGCACCAAGGTGTTTCATCACTGCAATGATTAATTGCACAAACACGTCATCATTAATGAATTTTGATTAATGACGGCCACCGGCACCACCCGGCCCGTTTGATCGCAGGATTATTAAATCGAACAGAATCAAAACCTTGACACTGCAACTTACCATTTGTTTCTTCTATAAAATCTATAAACATTCACTTCTCAAGCTTACGCGCTCACTAGACATGACGTTTCGGCACCGAAACGTCGGGAAAATAAAAAATCAAACCAAAACCAAATACCAACTAATTACCAAAGTACTTTCAATAAAACCGCGCTAGTATCCGTTAAGTGTTTTATTTCATATTTAGGTAAGCATGTTATTGCAGAGTCACGAATGTGAAAGTGTGTGTGTGTATGGTTTGTAGGCTACGAACAGTAGGTATCCATATAGTTATATCGTTCAGTTATACGAACTAAACGGAGAAAAAAGACTTATACCGGGTGTAACAAGACCCTCAACGAAGCCGAGGACTACATATTCTGCCCATCATCAGGACCCTTTCTGTTCAAAATTATTGATGGGTAACGATTTTAATTTTTGGTGTTAAAAAGCATTGCATACAATTACCACGCAATGTAACGCATACAAAAGACCGCGCCTGCGAGTAAATGCTACACAGCTGCGTGCGGCCGAGTTGAAAGGCAACGTTTATGTGCGTGCTCATGAAATAAATTGAGTGATGACGTTTTGAAGCCATTGTTTGTTACGAAATACATAAAATTTTGATAATGTTTCTGTAGACAAAAATTAGGAAATAACGAATATAATAAGATTTCATAAAAATTTTGAAAAAAAAAATTTACTTTGACCTTCAATAACTTCGTAGGTATTTGGTTTCCAGGTATAGTCTAAAAGGCAAAAATGCTCCTGATGATGGGCGGAATGCGTGGACTTCGGCTTCGTACATTCGACAGAATATGCTGGAAAATTATTATAACAACTTGTATGTACCATATTTAGCAAATAAATGAATTATGAATTATGAATTATGAATTATGAGTTGAGTGTCTTGTTACACCTGTTATTTTACAAATTGGTTGGACATCCGAAAGCGACAGGTAGTCGTTTGCCTTCGGATCCGGCTATTCCTTTGTTGAAATGTTACCAACTGTCTTTAGATTGAAGGGAGTCCTCTAACCGTCTAAAACTATAAGACCAATAATTTAAAGATACGAGTTTAACTCAACAGCACGCGGAAAGTTACCACATTTTGATATCTCAAATAGTAGGAGCGACTTCCTTATATAAAATATTAAGAACTATTAGACATTTTGGGTAAAGAATCTTCTGCAGAAGAGGTCCTAGAATAAATTATGAAGACCACACATCAAATATCACAAAATATGAAAAAAATAAAAATAATTGAATTTGTGTGAAGGTTTTTTTTTAATCTTTATTTAACGAGCATGATCACTGAGTGAACACGTCGCTCAATTGTGTGAAGGTTAAAAATTACTTACCCTAGATCTCTTACGGATGTGACAGTCAAATAATTGATGTATTTAGTTATTTGACGGTTTGTCTCTGTTCGCGCATCACCAATATGATTTGATGGCGTCTAATTGCAATTATAATGAAATCAGGTCGATTGCTATTGATCATCAGCTCTGATGACAGAAACTGCTATGTGCTTGTTTTCGCCTTATCTTTTACATAAAAATATCATATCGTTCTTGAATAAACATATTTCATCTTTAGTCGTTTTAAATTTAGCACAGATAACGATCGGTTCTGCGCTGTTGCGCTGCCCACAATTTTAAAGTCGTTTTTTAGAAATCCTTTATGTATATTTTGAATTCAAACGTATTTAATTATGACCTCAAAGTCTGCAAGCTAGCTAGTTTATAAAGGTACTTTTACCTATAGTAATAAAAGATTTGAAGGTCGTGGGGTTCAAATAGTTATATTTATACTGTGGGTCGCAAGAACCGCTGCTCTAACCTTTCAAGTATTTGACCAAATAAAAAAAAGATAAACTTATTTTCTCTAATAATAAACTGTTTTGCTGCGTCAGGGACACTAAATTACCTAGAGATTCCCCTCGCAATTCAAGTGGATCCTCTAATTTACGAGTTAAAGAACTTATCGATAAATTAAACAAATCCTCTCCATAGAGCCATCTTCATAAACACTTACCGACTTATTCATTAAAACAAGCAAAGTTATAGGAGGCTTATAAAGTGTTTTGTTTTTTTTACTCTTTTGATAAAATGATAAAGATAAAAAAATATATTATCGGTGCAATAGCTAAAATTGCATTGCTATGCGTTTATGGATAAGGTCGTTAATTTTTTACGGTTCTGTTATTTTTATAGTTAGGTACTACTCAAATTTCAACTGAAGTGGCAGTGGGCGGGACACATAGCGAGAAGAACTTTACCGATGGCTGTTGCGGCGGAAAGGTTCTTGAATGGCGACCGCGCACCGGACGACGCTCCGTGGGTAGGCTCCCGACAAGGTGGACCGACCGACGATCTGGTGAAGGTCGCGGGAAGCCGCTGGATGCAGGCAGCGCTAGACCGATCGTCGTGGAGATCCTTGAGGCAGGCCTATACGCAGCAGTGAGTGTCGTGCGGATGATAATTATGATGATGATGACTCAAATTTAGAAAAAAGTTAAAATAATGCGTAGAAAAATGTATTGACTGGACATTGTATTATCATGTTCCTATTTTCCATCCCTTTCTCTATTTTTAGAAAAAAAAAAAAAAATTATATCAGACTCCCAACATGACGTGACACCAATTATAGTCGCCCGCGTCTTATAATATCATTATGTCACGTCGTGTGAGCATCCGCGATCACGTAACCATATTAAAAAGGTAAAAGGAATGCTTGTTTTGAAATATTATATTATGTCAAAACTTCTTCAAACATTTTTTTTAGTCACGATAACTGTTTGCAAAGAGAAAAATCTGAAATAATTCTATGTGATAGTAGTTTATGTAAAGATTACAGGAAAAATAAAACGATGCCTCAATATAACACACTTTTTGAGAAATTCAAAAAACAAACAAAAAATTTATTAGTTCCTCTACCAGTCAACAGATGACCCTGACCCTAGAAAAATTAATTTAGTTCCACTAACGGTCAAGAGATGGCGCTGGACTAAGAAAAAAATAGTTTCACTATCGGCCAAGAGATGGTGCTGACCTAATACTACAATAATAATTTTATTATTCTACAGCAGGCTCTGCAGTGTATTTATTATGATGGTACGGAAACCCTCGGTGCGCGAGTCCGACTCGCTCTTGCTTGACCGCTCTTCACCGAAGCTCACAATTTACAGATATTTCACTACCGCAAGCGATTCGCTGCCGCTTGCGAATGCGTCGTTGTACCAATATATATCTATTCTGTGGTTGTACCTATATAAGGGCGTCATAGTCCATATTCTATCGAATTTAGCTATTACATAAAATTTTCTACGAATCTGATTTGATATCAAATAAATTGTATGCGACAGCCCTTCGTTAATTACAGGAACAAAATCCTAATCAGAATGTTCGCCCTTGGGAAATCTTTGGAGTTCATGTTATTTTATTCCTTTGATTATGATCCATTCAAATTGTTTGATTATAAATTGTTCTAATAGCGCTTAAAATAAAATCGGTACTTATATTTGAACTAAAAAATTTCGTTGGGAAAATTTAAAAGCCCACCCTAAAATGTCGACAACGTAAAAAATATTATGTGTGTAATCAAAGTCAAAAGATGCAAAAAACATAATTATTTGTCTCAAGTTTGTTATTTTTTTTAAGTAATAATGATGTTTTATAATTAAATATACTTTGTTTCTTTATAATAAATATCTTTTCTGACCGTCCCTCAATTGCGTCAAAGCCTTTTTTCATTTCAATCTTTTTCTAGACAGGTTTAACTTAATAAAAACGTTTTAATTTAAATCAAACTATCTTGTTTAATAATTTTTCAAGAAATTCCTTGAATTTTTTTTTATTTAATAAGTACCTACTTTACTTTCAAAGCTGCAATAATTTCTTTTTAATTAAACTTCAGATAAAATTAAAAAAGTAAGAGACGTAAAAAATACTTACTAACGTAATACTTGCATTCGATATTAAATGTGTGAGATTTAATACCACTATTCTCGTGCCGTATGAATGGAAATCATGTGGAATTGTTTGCTAACCAACCGACTAAGCTAGAATATTGAAAACCAGTAATGAGGTTCTATTGTAAGACGTCATATTAAAAAATAGTTACTTATGACGTTTTCCTTCCGTGACGACTCATGAAAGAAAACTGAGAAAAGTATTTTAAGTATTTTGGTCACGGGATGACGTCATCAGGGGTGTCGAAACGTCGGGGAATCGAAAAACCCTTTAAATACAAACTAAACGATTTCTGAAATAGCACATTAATATACGCGCTGTAATCTGTTAAATGTGTTTTATTTCTAAAGAAATAGTTTTAATATGCATGGTGTCAAATTAAACTGTTTTCTTTAATTTTAGTTACAACAACAGTTTTCCAAAAATTAGAAATTATTATAATTATATTAGGAAATTTAACGACTGAACGATAAAGTTTAGACATAATTTGGTAATGGTAAGTTATTCTTTTTTTTTTAATAATCTGAAGCTTTCAAAAACTAAAATTTAACATATTAAAATGCAGATTATCAAAGAAAAATTCGATTCCTGCACATGAAGTGCAAACATTTTGTGGCAATTTTGTTTAGATTGCCTTTAACCCGTGTAACTTGAAGCAGAATAATCGTCCTAAAATATGTAGTCTCAGTTCGAGCGAGTGGCGTTTTATGTATTACTGATGATCGCCCGCGACTTCGTCTACGTGGATAATTATTTCTCTATCCTTCGGGAAAAGTATTTTTCGGGATAAAAGGTCCTATGTCCTTTATTTAAATTTCATAGTGATCGGTTCAGTAGTTAAGACGTGAAGGCGCAACAAACAAACAAACTGACTTTCACATTTATAATATTAGTAAGGTAAGGATGAATTAATGAAAAAAGTTATGTATGTGGAAGTAGCTACATAATATTAAAATTGTCTATCCATAAGAAGATCCATAAGGACATAATACAAAATTTGCTTTATTTGTTTATTTATTTTCTTATAACTACTCGTATTGACACTATCATACCAACGTTAAATACATTTTAAATCTTGGAAAAGCTAATATTGCATCTCCTCCATATTATAAATCTTTGTGGTGAATGTTCAGGTACATGCGATAATGACATGACTGTGAGTGCTTAATCTACTTTCTGTTTGTTAGGCGTTTTATAATAATTTAGATGACAACATTATATAATAAACTTTATCTACACTCATGCTTTAAATCCTTTGTAAATGGTTCTGAAACAGTTATATAGCTTACTGTTCTGCTAACTACTATAATATACTACTATAACTAAACCAGTGTCATAGTTACCACAATATCCACCCGACAAGTTACATTATGAAATTCAATACATTCGTTCGGATGATAAAATGACAAAGGCGAGGACAGTCAAAGTCAAGGTCAAGGTTGAAGTCAAGTTTGTTCTCCACTCTCTTGATCACACGTCACCTCATACAACACTGTGTGGTGTCCATCCAAGTAGTATACTACCAACCTATCGCACTTAGGTGTATAAAAGGCGAGTAATGACTTACATGTAGTATATCTAACAGCTCTAAGGACTTGAAAATGGGCAGCATTTTCTGCCAAAAATAATAATCTCCAAACCCTACATCTTGCAATGAATAAAATGATAATAATAGCTCGCAGGGTGGAAGTGAAACATGCATAAGACGCGAGTTGGCACACTGTCGCTTGTACAGTGGGTAGAAAGCGGTGCACACCTCTCTACATCCTGCAGCCGAGGACACCGATGTTGCTCTCTTGCCCTCGCGGCTATTTTGGAGAGCCCATTTAGTCCGTTGCTAGTCACCGCCTGCCAATTTTTCAGTCTGGGAGACTATGATAAGGCAGGTGTCCGGTAGTCTCTTTCTATAGCCCAAATCCCAGTCCATCTTAATCCCAACCTAATAGCCCACTAGTCCTTAACCAGTAGATTCCATAGTTCCTGTGCATTTGCTGGGGATAGTCTCTGAGTATATCAAACTGATGTAGTCAGAGATTAGATCCAGCAGGTGTACCACACGCATATTAAATTAAAGTAGCTAAAAATGGCCTCTACGTGTTGGATCCATATCCCCACGCAAGCCTTAAAGGGCCGGGTCACTTTTGGCCCGTCAATTCCTAAGCGTACATAATAATAATAAAAACACTTTATTGCACACTAAGACAGGACATATTACAAAGAAAAACAATAAACAGAGAATGAATATGGCCATGTAAAATAAAAAAGTACCCAACTAGTCTTACAATCGCTCATCACGTAGGTATACAACCTTCGCCCAAAATCGCCATGTTCCTAATTTTATAACACCAAAAAGTTTTAACGACACGCTCTCACAGGGCATGCAATATCTCATGTAACGGACACGTGCTCGATGTTTTCGCATTTACATAATTTACGGCGGCCCGGAACTTTTGTATGGTGTAACGTTACGACGACATCTGTTGCAAATTCTGTTCCGCACTTGTTTGTCGCAGATGTATTTTGTTAGATACGGACTTTTATTTTTTTTTGTATAAAAAAATATCAACGCCAGCAAATTCAAAAGAGACATCTGTATTTTTTGCGAAAAGTACTTTTTCACAATAACTCCACTCAAAATTTCCTAAACTATTATAAGAATTAATAAGATATGTCCATGTTTACGTCAGACAATCGGCGCGGTCGCATATCATACCATCCCAGGAAAATCATTTAAAGTTTTAATAAACATTTTGCTTTAATATTGGTATATTCTATCACCTACCTACTAAATTTTTTGATACTTAACCGAGTAATAAAATCATAAGTCACGCATGCTGTCCGTAACAAGTTTAATTAATAACACTATCTGCTAATTACTATACTTAAATAGACTTAGGTAAGATGGTGGTAGCTAGCCAGGCGGACTAGAAATAAGCCATACCACCAAGCAAACCTCGTATAAATTGTACCCCTCTTCTTGGAATCCAACCCGGGACCCCTTACACGGGTGGGCGAACCACTTAACCACAAAGGCGGTTAAAACATTTATTTTATTCTTTTATATTTGTGCCAGCTTTAGCGAAATATGAAGGAGATTAACAAGTTTACTTACGTCATTGAACGCTATCAATTTGATTCATCAAGCTCATATATGTAATTCCAATAAATCGCTGCTACTGGGACCGTATTACGTGCTGAGTTGCATCAGAGCCTGAGGTCAAACAATCTGTTTCATCGGCGGATGCTGGATCGGAGCTTTTGCGAGCTTCAACTGGGCTTTGTATTAATCCACGACTCGGAACAGCGGAAAAGTGCAGTACCTATACGATATTTCAGTACATACTGAAGTATTTGTGACAGATACTATATTATAAGTATAACAAATACTATGGCTACGTAACAGCTTGACAAATCAATTTGTAAGTATGATCATTTTGACTCCATACGTTGAGTGCGAAACCAGGTCTATACGCCTCGCTTACAGTGCGACTAAGAAAAGTATAGACTTCCTTGTCACGCGGAAGGCATAACTTTAACTTGGTTCGGTGTAGGAAAGAGATGAATATATATCTAAGATGTATTCTTAAAATAGAATCCAATGGTGTACCTACCTTAATACCAGGTTTTTAGACCTGGCACCGCATGGATGTAATAAAATTTTATCACAGTGCGTAACCTGGTCGAAGCACCTTGTACCCCGCGCACCTGGTACCGCACCCCGCGCTCGCTTCGCGCGGCTAGTGTTGGCTTGCATTCACCACGAAACGCACGCGTCCAGCGTCGACATGGCGTCAAGACCAACCAAAAGGTGCCAAAAAAAAATGTCTACGATGTTTGTGAGGACAGTGATGCAGTGAATATTAAATCTAATCATAGATTGATAAATCAAAGACAGGTGAGTCATCATTACTATTTATTTTATTTACCTAATTACGTTTCCTGTACCCACGGCACCGGTACCTGCCTACCCAGGCAGGTTTTTATTCTCTGTTTTATTACAGAAAAGTAACATTTACTCTACTTACTCTATACTAATATTATAAAGAGGAAAGATTTGTATGTATAAAAACACATACATACACATACACATACAAATAAAAAATAAATTAATAAATTAATCTTTTCAGAACCCGCACGAAAACTTGATGAACACAATTTGGTAAAAGGTGTTAAGAAGAGGAATTGTGTCGGATGTTACGAAAAACTCCGAACCTTTAGTAAAAAAGTGATTTTTTTAACTGAATGTGTTCAGTGCAAAAAAATCTTTTGTTACCCATGTTTCATTGAAAAACATTAATTCATATTTGTTTTATCTTTTTTTTTCATTATATTAAACTTAATTAAGACTATCGATGTTTTTATTTCACATCCCTAAAATACGCACCAGATTTCCCTTATTCAGTGCGGCACAGGGTGCATAAACCCTGTATTTTAAATATAGCTTTAATTTTTAAACTAAGCAAGCTGTTAACGAACGTTTTCAGGTGTATGTCAATTAGTTCATTGTTATTTATATACAAAGCAAAAAAATCATATATCTTTTTGCATGAAGCCAAAAAAGGATTTAAAGTTTCTTAAATGTTGCAGGGTCTATAAGCCTTGTGCCGCCACAATGGAAGTTTTATTACCAGGTGTATAGGCCTTGTACCGAAGGAATGGAAAGTATAGAAAAATCCTGCCGCAGCGAACGTGTTAAGAAAATAATGATTGAGAATAACAGAACTAAAATAGAAAATAGTTATTTTATTCACGTGTTTTGATCCATGATTCCTACTGAATATTTTTTTTTAGAAACATGCGTCGAATATGTATTTGACGCATTGTGCAAATCGGCGAGATAACATAGTCGATTTGGTATTTGAGGACCAAAAATATTTAACGTATTTATTTTAAGAGTCCGTACACATTTTGCCGCTGGCTGCCGCTCTCTCGCTCGCACATTTCATGTTTTCTCAAGATTAGGGATGTTGACTAATGAATAAAATAACGAAATACTAATAAAAATCGTAAACATATTAAACTTTAAGAGTAGCTTGTATACCTCTTGGTTTTATATATTGCATATTATTTGTTTTATGACCCTTCAAAGTTGGGTGGACAAGTCCATTTAAAAAGTATACAATTTATTAAAATAAATGATACCTTTAATTAGTCCGTAAAATGTATAGCAAATTTGTCGAAGAAACCATTTTGATAAACACAATATTTAATATAGCTGCTGAACAAATTTCCTATGCGTTGCATACAAACTAGCACGGCGTGACGTCATAACGTGCAAGCCATTAGTATGGAGCGTTTTTGATCGAGTCCATTTGTGTGCATTTCACACTGTGATATCTCGGGCAGTTTTCATGCTAGCGAATTAATTCTTTTACCAATGTTTCTTTTTTTGAGAGGTAATTTATGTAACATAAAATAAAAAAAATAGTCAACATCCCTTTTCTTAAATCTGAGTAATTGAAAAAAAATGTGTCTCGGCCACTTTTCGCAATATATAAGATTACGAACATTTCAACATTATAAAGTTCAAATTTTTTATTGCACTTTTCATGTTGTAGGTATTATTACAAAAAAGAGAATCAAACATGAAACCCTGCAAAGGCACAGCAACTATGAGAAAGTATATCAAATCTATAAAAATATATAGGTATACTTATTTAAATTTTTTTTAGTAATAAGTGTTTGTCAAACAATAATTGTTATTTTCTAAATCTAGATACGTATCTAATTGAAAAACTAAGTTTCGAGTTGCTGAAGTACAAAAAGTTATCGCTTTTTCTAGATAACTGTTAGAAACGACAACTTTTTGTACTTTAGCAACAAAAAACTGAAATATATTTTAAAATGTCCGTAGTCTATAGCGAAAAGTGGCCGAGGCACATTTTTCAATTTCGCACACAGATATAAGAAGTATGTAAGTATGTGTTAGGAAATCTTGAGAAAACATGAAGTGTGCGAGCGAGAGAGCGGCAGTCAGCGGCAAAATGTGTACGGGCTCTTAAAACCATATTTCAGAGAAAGTTGTTCAGTGTCGTGAACTGAATAAGTACACCCTAAAAATTACAAGTTTAGGGTGTACTGAGCTGAGGGTGAACAAAAATAGTCCAGTTCATTCATCCCCAAATCAGAAAAGCAATCAAAAGTTAAATCAAAATGTCTTACAAAAATAAATCAAATTCGCCAGTACTCTCTGGCATTTACTATTAGCTCCCTCATCCTTACTTCTTTACTATAATATTATAAATATTATTATAAATGAAAGTCCGTTTGTTTGTCACACCTTCACGTCTTAACTACTGAACCGTTCATCATGAAATTTTACATAGTCAGGGGTACAGAGAAGGACATGGGGGTACCTTTTATCCAGACAAAAATATTTTTCCAGAGTAATAGCAAAAAACCTTTCCACGTAGACGAAGTCGCGGGCGGTCGTTAGTTTCTTTATATGAAAAAAAATATAATTACAACAATCTGAAACAAGCTTTGTATTAACCACCTTATTCCTTTGTAATAAATGTCATATTGCAATTTTAATGCCACGTTTTGTCTGCATACTGACCACAGAACATATTTCTTTGTTCTGTGCTGAAACCAGTTATGTGCAAACGCCAGAACGCCAAATTAGGTACGTATCTCCTGGGAAACTTATTACACTTCCAGTAAATGTAGATTACATCACTGAATAAGTGACAATAATCAGGGGGCCTATTACGAAAATAACATACGCAATTGCGTAACGCAGTCACTTGGTCACGATAGTCGTCCGCAGTTCGTCGGTTGTGGCTATTAAACACATTTTCAATTTGACTATCGTAGCCCAAAGACTATTGAACGAATGATGTCAGATACCCTAGAAAAAAACTGTCAAACTTACGCAATTACTTTGCGATATCGCATACTTGCGTATGTAATAGGAAACAATCCTAACGAAGCACGGACGCAGCTGCGTGTATCGCGTAAAACTTTTCGTAATAGACCCCCTGTATTTAGCGGTAGGTTGATCTATCTATATTTTACTTTCAATAAATACCTATGATATAAATAATTTTCTAAGCTGCACCAGTTTATATTCCTGGAAAGCTGATAACCTTCTTACAATTAAACGCAAAATACGCTTCAAATTACGCAGAGTTTTGCTTATGACTCTCAAACTTTATAGTGTTTTAGTAAAAGGCCTTTTTTATAGAAAAACACTTTTGAATATTAGAGACAAAACAAGAAATGATAACTATATGAACTACCAATTTTACAGGTTCCAGTTATCTTACCTAACAGATAAATTCACAGATATATCTTCTTTTAAGTTATACCAGAGGACAAAGATATCTGGATTAGGCCCGTATCTTCTATATATTTATAAAATCGTAAACTGAATGACTGACTGACTGACTGACTGACTGACTGACTGACTGATCTATCAACGCACAGCCCAAACCGCTGGGTCTAGAGACTCCAAATTTGGCATGTAGGTTCCTTATAAGGTCTAGGGGTGCACTAAGAAAGGGTTTTTCAAAATTCACCCCCTAAGGGGGTAAAAAAGGGGATCAAAGTTTGTATGAAAGTCCCTCAGTTTTGAAGCTAGGATCTTCAAATTTTGTGATTAGACTGACCATTGAAAATAAATAAATACGGGTCTCAGCGTTTTTCAAAATTCTACCCCCGAAGGGGTCAAAAGGGGGATGAAGTTGTGTATTGAAGAAAATCCTTTATTTTCGAAGTAAAAATCGCTAAATTTATAATTTAGGCTTATGGATAGAAATCTAACGCAACGTATATTGTTATTGTTGGTATTCAAACCCCTATTGGGATGAAATGGGGGTGAAAAGGGGTAAAAACCCCAAAAATAAATATGGATGTCGTTATTGGGGTTTTCTGGCATGACGATTGCAAAAATTACATTTATTTTGAAGTCCAACACGGTGGACATGATTTGACCCCTAAAGGGGTGAAAATGGGGTTCAAATTTTGTATCGAAAAATAATATAAAATAGACATTACCACTTTAAGCTTCGTTGGAGCACATCTAAAAATAAATAGGCAAACATATATTTTGTAATTTTGAAAATCAACCACTTAGGGGTAAATGGGGTGAGAAAACATAAAAATCAATATGGATGTCGTTCTTGAGGTTTTATAGGATGGTGATTGCGAAAATGAGATTTATTTTGAAGTCCAACACGGTGGACATGATTTAACCCCTAAAGGGGTGAAAATGGGGTTCAAAATTTGTATGGAAAAAGAATATAAAATAGACATTACAACTTTAACATTCGTAGGAGCATGTCTAAAAATAAATAGGCAAACACATATTTTGTTATTTTGAAAATCCTGCCTCAAGGTGTAAATGGGGTAAGTAAACATGAAAATCGATTTGGATGTCGTTCTTGAGGTTTCATGGGATGGTGGTTGCGAAAATGACATTTATTTTGAAGTCCAACACGGTGGCCATGACCTGGACATGCACATCCAGGGGACGGGGACGGGGACGGGGACGGGGACGGGGACGGGGACGGGGACGGGGACGGGGACGGGGACGGGGACGGGGACGGGGACGGGGACGGGGACGGGGACGGGGACGGGGACGGGGACGGGGACGGGGACGGGGACGGGGACGGGGACGGGGACGGGGACGGGGACGGGGACGGGGACGGGGACGGGGACGGGGACGGGGACGGGGACGGGGACGGGGACGGGGACGGGGACGGGGACGGGGACGGGGACGGGGACGGGGACGGGGACGGGGACGGGGACGGGGACGGGGACGGGGACGGGGACGGGGACGGGGACGGGGACGGGGACGGGGACGGGGACGGGGACGGGGACGGGGACGGGGACGGGGACGGGGACGGGGACGGGGACGGGGACGGGGACGGGGACGGGGACGGGGACGGGGACGGGGACGGGGACGGGGACGGGGACGGGGACGGGGACGGGGACGGGGACGGGGACGGGGACGGGGACGGGGACGGGGACGGGGACGGGGACGGGGACGGGGACGGGGACGGGGACGGGGACGGGGACGGGGACGGGGACGGGGACGGGGACGGGGACGGGGACGGGGACGGGGACGGGGACGGGGACGGGGACGGGGACGGGGACGGGGACGGGGACGGGGACGGGGACGGGGACGGGGACGGGGACGGGGACGGGGACGGGGACGGGGACGGGGACGGGGACGGGGACGGGGACGGGGACGGGGACGGGGACGGGGACGGGGACGGGGACGGGGACGGGGACGGGGACGGGGACGGGGACGGGGACGGGGACGGGGACGGGGACGGGGACGGGGACGGGGACGGGGACGGGGACGGGGACGGGGACGGGGACGGGGACGGGGACGGGGACGGGGACGGGGACGGGGACGGGGACGGGGACGGGGACGGGGACGGGGACGGGGACGGGGACGGGGACGGGGACGGGGACGGGGACGGGGACGGGGACGGGGACGGGGACGGGGACGGGGACGGGGACGGGGACGGGGACGGGGACGGGGACGGGGACGGGGACGGGGACGGGGACGGGGACGGGGACGGGGACGGGGACGGGGACGGGGACGGGGACGGGGACGGGGACGGGGACGGGGACGGGGACGGGGACGGGGACGGGGACGGGGACGGGGACGGGGACGGGGACGGGGACGGGGACGGGGACGGGGACGGGGACGGGGACGGGGACGGGGACGGGGACGGGGACGGGGACGGGGACGGGGACGGGGACGGGGACGGGGACGGGGACGGGGACGGGGACGGGGACGGGGACGGGGACGGGGACGGGGACGGGGACGGGGACGGGGACGGGGACGGGGACGGGGACGGGGACGGGGACCGAGACCGGGAACGGGAACGGGAAGCCACGTGCGAGGCAAATGTCTTGCCTCGCCAGTTAGCGCCCTTAGGTAGGAACCCGCCTAAATGCGTAAAAATGGCTGGTCAGATCCTGGTTGAAGGTTCCCTAAGGATTTTAGATAGAGATAGATAGATAGATAATCATTTATTTCTTGCTTCAGACACACACATAATTATTTAACACAATCGGTACACAATTTTACACGTTATAAAATAATGACAAAAAAGAGAATCAATACAAACAAAAAACAGTAATCTATACCCTAATAAAGATGTGTGTGTGCCGTAGCAGTACGCAAGGGTCGCAGCTCAGCGTCATATTCACTCGCGTTGCGAGTAAATCGCTGATTTTCTCTAATATCCACGCGGACGAAGTCGCGGGCAGAAGCTAGTTTATTTATAAACCGCTCTCAACTTTGAGAGCTACCATCAGATCATACCTGAGATACTGTTCTTAAAAGAAGAGCATCCTCAAAATATATTATCTCAAGATAACTCTCAACGTTGAGAGCGGTCTATATACGGGCCCTAGACCGCTTACCTACCACTATTTTTTTTTGTCAAAAACCTTTGTTAATAAATAAACCATGATTAACCTTAATCCTTAAATCATTTATATAATCGCTTGCGTTTCACTTTCTTCGCCAACTCAATTTCGATTACATTATTTATGGAATTTTCTCTACTACCGTACGCCATGTTGGTATTTTGGTCACGTGCCGATGAAAAATGTGATAGCCTGCGACAAGCGAGTCTCAAAGCCGACCGACGATTGGCCACTATTATTGATACAGTATTGATATTTTTTCTATTATGTCGCCATTTAGACTTTGGGGGCCCTCAAGATTAAGGAAAGGAACGAAACAAAGAAAGCTTAGAACTTTCATTGGTTTAATTGGGGAGAAGGAAGTCTTTGTATTTAGCCTGGCGCAAAAAATCTGTCAATTGATATAAACCGCACGAATTGGAAGAATATTTTCAACGTTGCGAGTTAAAGGGTTAAGGAAGGTAATAGTAAAGTATCTATATTGGTTTCTTTTAGGAAACCCTCTTTGAAAATAATTCCGAAAGATAATTCCTCTTCAAACGGGTAAATAGTTTTATAACGGGGTTATAATTATAACGAAAGTGGCCACTTGTGATTTTAACCCAAACCCAAAATTAAGCATAAAAAAACTTACTTTCTTTTTTTACTATCGATCTACTTTATGAGTCAAATTAAATATATTTGCGGCACTAATTGACTTCTGTCAGACTTCAATTATTTTGAGATTTTCAAAAATAGAGTTAAGTACAAAAATACATGATAAGTTAGATGCTTTCTAAGTGACAAGTAAAAGATCAAGTTTTGAATCTAAATACGCATAGTCACTGTCAGAGAATCATTCCTACGTGCCTCTTCTACGCGCTTCAGTAGATCTGCTCGGCCATATTGCGATCGTGTTTAGAATGGGTTGGATTTCATTTCCTACGCTCTTTTACTGTTTGTCACTTATGTTTGGTTCTAGATAATGAAACTTATTTAGCCTTGAGCATTGTCTACTATTGATCGTCAATTTTACTTTTGGTTTCAAAACTTTAAATAGTATTTCTTTTTTTTATATTGAGTTTTTATGGTAATTGCATTTATATAAAATCCTTAACGTATAGTAAGAGTTCACTAACATAAAACTTATCAAATAACTTTCATTTTTCTTAGCAACGTCTTCTCGTGTTGCCTTGTGAACCGAGCTAAGTACAGCAACTTATTTCTATATATAGAGTGTTAGTAGCACCCTAGCGAAAACTTTAAGGGATGATTCTACCCTTAAGCAACATTCTCTATGGAACCACTTGTCGCAAATGCATAGTTGTTGAGATTGTGAATTTTCGTTGAGAAGCAATGTACGCGTAACATCTCGATTATATCGCGGGTAAACATTTGTACATTGCGGGTTTATAACATTTTCATAGTTTAATTATTTTTCAGTAAATTTAAGTTCCATGCAACTAAGACAGACTGTGTTATAGAAAAAAAAAGCACTAAATTTTTTCATGAATTTTGTGACGGAAAATTCCACCTCAGATAGATTCAGAATCATGAGTTGATTATGCCCTGAAAGTTTTTGCTAGGGTACTACTAAGCCCCTGTATATGGATGTAACATGCTATAATAACAATGTGATTTCAATGTGGATAGACTTGTTACAGGTGACAATGTATACTGTGTGGAATGGATGGACGTGTTATACTTCAAAAATTTTATAACATAACGCATCTTTGTTACACAAAAGTGTTAAACTTTTCAATGTAGTACGTAGTACTAATATTTCCACTTCAAATACAAAGTACAAATTCTACTTACCAAGAACTGTGCGATACAATACAACATTGAAATAACACTGTTGAAAAGAATGATAGTCTTCGTGAGAGCCTCGGAATATATGGGAAAAGTTTCAGCCGCTTATTGGTGGAACTTTGCTTAGTTACGTAAGGATTGGAAATGTAAGGGTCTTACTTTTATGAATCATATAAAAGGAAATTGTATTACTGAATAAATACTATTGAGACCTGCTAACGACTTTTGATAATAGCACTCCACGAGTGGGTTACGACCCTACAATGACTTATTAAGACCTAAAAGATGTCCTGAATGCATGGTATGATAAAAACCAAATTAGCCTGTTTGAAATGAAGATAATATTGTAATTTCATTCTCATTTTCACTGTGAGAATCACGATGAAACCGTTGGACGCTGGGTTCGTCTGTTCGCGATAAACTCCGAAACTACTGAACGGATTTTCATTTGGTTTTCACCAATTGATAGAGTAATTCTTAAGGAAGGTTATAGTGTATAATAAGTTGAGGTTTTATGTAAATGAATAGAAATATGACGATAGTTGTTGAAGAAGTCGGCAAAAATTAAGCAGTCTGGGAGCTTGCATCAAAAACGCTGCCTAAACCTTTCGAGCTATAACAAAATAATGTATGATGAAATTGTTTCTCTGAAGGTCTAGGTCTAGGTTTTTTTTTAATGGTCACAAACAATGTGGTATTGCAAAAGGTATTTAGACGGAACCAGTATTAACTCTTCAACGCCCGGAAAATGAGACACAATATAAAATCTATTGTGTCTCGGTCGTCAGCGACCGCTCCGGCGTTAATGAATTAATCCTTATCAAATAAAATGCGTTCGTTACCATAAGCGTTTCATGCACATAATTTTAGCTCTTACACTATATACTCGTAGTTTAAATATATATCTTAGGAGTTATCGCAAAAAGTTGACGCGCGCGAAAATAAATTCAAGCGCGTTTCTCATACCGATGATGACGGGACTCTAACGGGACGGGTACAGACTTTTGGAGCGAAAAGAAAGGAACCAAAGCGAAGCGAGGGCGGGTCGCTGGTTCCAAATAACAAACCACGATTATTACTTGACTAAAGTTCAGTCGGGCTTTAAACCACAGTAAATGCGTGCATGAAAATTTTAGAGCAAATCGATTATGCCTCCCGGTATCTCACACAAAAAACTATATCGTATTAAATAAGTATCGCAACACGTTATTGAATGTCGATCTGCGACATAAAGCGCCTCAAATTCATAACGTCGGAACGGCTGAGGCAAAAGGCAAAAAATTGACATGGGAATGCTTTCATTTTCCTTTTCACCGGATAATGTTTTGTGTAGTAAGACTTCGATATATATTTTAAAGAACTTGTTGGCACTGTGATATTCTTCATACAATCGTGAAGTTATGCAATTTTTGCAAAGACTGGGAATTAGATTTTTTTTTAAATATTACAGTGCACTAATTATTAATCTCCAATTTTATTTAAAAGACCAACTTATTTAAATTAGGATTTGCCCATTCGAAAACAGTTAATTAAATATTGACGATAAATTGTATGAATTTTGAAAACAATTTTAATTAAATGAAATGAAATGGTGCTTTCATTGTTCACTGAAATTGTTAAGTTGAATGTTATCAAAATATCTTAACAGGTCCAGTTGATATAGCAGGGGATCTAAAAAGGCAAGATTGTCGATGAAAGATGATGTAGTTGTTGAATTGTAGTTTAATCCAGGAGCTCAAAAAAGTGCCTTCGCGCATTTCATGAAAAGTCTGCACTATTCAATAAGTCATTTTTGTTTCTGAGATCGAGATCGCCAAAATCGGCCATTTTGCGCATAAACACAGTCGAGATGTAATATGCTTCTTAAAGGCTAGGCAAATACATGCTCTTTGGGCTAATAACGACAGAGCATATGCTCTTTTCAATCAGACCATAAACTAACCATACATTGTCATAACAAAACACAATCGCAATAATACCAAAGCTAACAAGGTCGAGGTCTACATTAATATCGAATGAAATACAGCTCCCAATTCCAACAGAACTCATCATGATGCTCGGCTGTAAGACAAGTTCACAATGTGCCATCAACTATGTCCGAGCACAAAGGAATTTAATCTGAGTTCCTATGCCGACCGTGCGTTGAACAAACCGCGCTGTAGGCGTTACAGCGAGCGAGCCTTAGGGCCGTTGAACACTAGCAACTGGTTGCAATATCAATATAAATAGATAAATTTATTCGAAAAAAAATGTTTTAATATGCGTCGTCCATAACTCGCTCATTTATAAACGTATAAAACCGAGAATTGGAGTAAAAGATAGTTTGATACAACCGTACGATCGAGTAGCGATCGACGGACGCAATCATATTACTACCTATAACGTACCTAGTGATTTTACATTCTCTTTGTTACTACCTAAGCATACACTATAATATATAAGCCTATGTTCAGCAGTGGACGATGATAGGCTGATGATGATGATGACTACCTAAGCATACAAAGTCGACAAATAACTAAGAAACGATGAACAGCAAAAACTAAAAATTATAAACATTCAAAGTAGCATTGATGCAAATTGAATGCAAGTACGCAATATACACACGCCTCTTAATACATACAAATTCCAGTATTGATCAGTTCGACACGGTCCCCAGTCACAGACGCGTCGCTTGTTGGAAGAACTACCCTTTCGCTGAGCATAACTACGGCGAAATCCTGAAAGAGACGAAAAAATACTATGATTATAACTTTAAGGCCTGATCGAAAGTGGGGCAGCGGTGAATTTTTATTTATTTTGTAATTCTAATTAAGTACACAATTTTAATAAAACGTTACGTGGAACTTTTAGGGCCCATAGTCTAGTAGGTATTTTTAACGTTATGACTACATTCCCTCGTATTCACTGCTAAAAGTAGATATTTAGCAAAACTGCTAAAAGTGGCCGTTTTTGAAACATTTGCTATTACTTCTACGAATGAGTACGAGGGAATGTAGTGATATCTTCTAAAAATATAAGATTTAAGAGCCCTAAAAATTCCACGTAAAGTTTTATTAAAATACTTTTCTATTAACAACTTATTGAATAAAAACCTCTGAGGGCACCACTTTCTGTAGGCTATCCACCTTAAGATATTTCGCAGTGTTAACATCTAAATTGTCTGCGACGAATCACCTCATCGCAAGTGTCCAGCCAGCCTATCCCTTCATTACCCGTGTTGGGAACGAACTGCATTGTTGTAACATAAAAGCTCTAAGGTACACATAGCATGTGTGTGCTCATTGTTAATTTTTTCTACGCCATCATTTTTCTTTAGAAGTCAAAGCCAAATAGCTATCTCACAGTGAGTTCTCAATTATGAAGCAAATAAAGCGAATTGATCTTTCTTTCTCGAGTTTTCCTCGGCTTGGTTATTGTCAGAGCGAGCTCGAAGCGCGAGCGAAGCGTCTCTGCTTCAGCTTGGGTAAAAATGCTTTCGTATGTCTATCGTTCAGCTGTTCTCCTTTACAGCTTACATTTCTCAACCAATTCTCGTGAATTTTTTAGTGACATTTTTTTTCTGAATAACTTTTCTTATAAATGACCTTAACCAATACTTTGTTCTTTCAGATCCTGATTATGAATACTTGTACTTTTTTGGATCAGTGCAATGTACTCAGATCAGATGACACTATGTTAGATAATAAAAACTGTTAAATTAAATTAACGAAGCATCCCACACCATAACACATTGCCAATATTTAACCTAAGTTATTATTTGAAAAGGCCACTTTTAATATTTATGAGGTTTCCTGCCATTTTTCTTGCCAAAAGGTCCAATAATAGAGGATCACGTTTTCAATCCATTTGACGTGACCAAAAAACCTTTCGGGTAATATTTGACGTGACTCCATAAACGGCCAATCGCCATCAATAATCTTGGGCCAAAGATTGTCATCGCGATTTACATATAAAACCGTTTCTATTTAAAGAAAATCCTGTTCAAATTATGTGAAATATGAAGGACTACGATGAAATAAAAACGCATTGGGTTGGTGTAAATAATTACAGAATTAAATAAATTGTAGGTAAGTATATGTCGATTATAATAAGACATAATAGGTACTTAATTGAATTATGTTTCATTTACTATTATTTTAAACCTCCTAATATAAAAATTGAGGAGCTCGATGTAGCAGTGGCTTGCCGGTTTGCCCAGCGATTGTTCGCAAGGGTCGGTCATGGGATGGGTGACCAAAAATTTATTATCTCAAGCTCCTCCGTGCGTCGGAAGGTACGTTTAGCTGTTGCATTGGTCCCGGGTGCTTGCAGTTGTTAACACCCACCAATCCGCATTGGGCCCGCGTGGCGGGTTATGGACTATCCTCCTTATCTATCTATGTACCCATAAGGAAGGCCTGTGCCCCAAAAGCGGGGTCATAAAAAAATGGCGGATGGTCAAAATAAAAAAAACGAATCATTTCATTAAACTCGTTAAATTGACGCATTGAAACTTTTATTATAGTTAAAGGAAGATTTTATTTTTAATCTTCAAATAACTTATCAAAATTGAAAGTCTTTATGCAATACGGCGCTAACACATTGAAATGTTTAATGTTATCGATTTATTAATGTCATCACTAATACCTTTTCCATTTAAAATATTCCATTTCATTTACAATTCATCGTCAAATCAAATCAAATCAAATCATCAAATCATATTTTTATTTGCCAGAACATTAGTTTGCAATAAACGTCAGCAGAAACCTCTTATATCGAAGCTTGCGTAAGCTCGCGTCTGCAAAATAATGGTTTGTTTTGACAGTTATAAATGCGACGTTCGATCGCAGTGTAAAATCTTTACTGATAGGTATAGAAGTAAATATTGTGATGGACTACTGTATTTTTTTAATAAGCTCGACTATGTTTTAGATACCTAGAAAAAGAAAGAACAATACAATACTAAAGCAACATAGCTTTTACACCTCACTGATAAAGTAACCAATTTATTTAAATTGTTGTTGTTTATAATAATCCAATAGATAACTCCAATAGTAAAAAAAAAAAGTTTCTCTATTTAAATTTCTATATGCTTTCCATTTTCAAGTAATAAACAATTATACTGCTTTTAATTTAATTCGACGGTATAGATTTTTGCTGCAAGAAAACTTCCTATTATGATTTTTCACTTAAAATATTCGTGAAAAAAATAAATCTATCCACTTAATGTGCCATAATTATCACTTTGTATGCTGTAAAGATTAAAAGCAAAGACTTTTCTGGTTAACCCCCGCAAAACAGTAAAAACAGATTAGTTTTTCACTCCATGGCTAGTTAATATTTCATTATTAATTGGTTTTCATTTGCATATAGCATTCAACTATATTCTAACCCTTTACCCACAGACATTATAACCAATATTATTGTATGGTCTGTGCCTTTACCTAAAGCTTAATCCCACGCAGTACGCCTACTGCTTAAACCAAGTTTATTGTTAGTCTGTGTAACTGTTTGTTCTGCGAAAGTAGCTTATAAACTGCTGAACAAACTGTTGGAATACTGTTTTAATAAATATTCAAAATTCATTATTTCATAATAAACTTAATACATTGTAACAAGCACTTCGTTGATACGCGTACTACGATTTTATTTAATATTCTCTATGTTTTGCCCGCGATTTCATTCGCGTTGACATTTTAGAAAATCTTTACAGTTGTCACTTGTCACTTCACGCTTTTGCTTCCGCTTACACTTAAGCCGGGTCTCCTGCGCTTAATTTTCAACATGTTTTGTGTTTTCAAACATCAAACAATGTTTTGAGGAGCGTGGCCTATGAGTTTTGTCTAGCAAAAACACATAAAGCCGCGGCTCCTGCGTGTTTTGCTAACATGTTAGGGGCGTGGCCTATGAGTTTTGTTTAGCAAAACACAAAACATGTTGAAAATTAAGCGCAGCATACCTGACTTTACACATACTGTCATAACCGTCAAACTTTATATCTATCTTATCTATCTATCGTTGTCCCCCCTCCCTTTTCCCCTTCCCCTTTCCCTTATATTTTTTAATCGTCATCATCAGCCTAAACACATAATTTGATCATCCTAGCTTTGAGACTAAAAGACTTCCACACAATTTTTTATATCTAGAACTATTCAAAATCCTTTCTTAGTGCTGACCTAAACCATGAAATCTACCCTCCAAAAATGGTATCTCTACTTTCAGCCTCAATCAATCAATTTATAGTTTTAAATATGTTTGTACAGTTTAGGCTAATTGTCTTGTTGGAAAACTAGTTAAATAGGCGGTATGCTTTACTATAATATCCCAAAACATCTTTCACACCCTTTTTAAGTCATCGACTGACATGCTGCCCTTGTCGCATATACATCATAATATCATAAATCATAATGTGACACTAAAATTCCACAAATTACTTTTGTAGATTACGATGGAATGATTCATCATCATCATCATCATATCAGCCGCACGACACCCACTGCTGGGTATAGGCTTCCCCTAAGGATCTCCACGACGATCGGTCCTGCGCTGCCCGCATCCAGCGGCTTCCCGCGACCTTCACCAGATCGTCGGTCCACCTTGTCGGGGGCCTACCCACGGAGCGCCGTCCGGTGCGTGGTCGCCATTCCAGAACCATTCCGCCCCAACGGCCATCGGTTCTTCTCGCTATGTGTCCCGCCCATTGCCACTTCAGCTGAGCAATCCTTCGAGCGATGTCGGTTACTTTAGTTCTCTTGCTGATCTCTTCGTTTCTGATTCGATCACGCAGGGAAACGCCGAGCATGGCTCTCTCCATTGCACGCTGGGTGACCTTGAGCCTCCTTATGAGACCCATAGTTAGCGACCACGTTTCACTGCCGTAAGTCATCACTGGCAACACACACTGTTCATAGACTTTCGTCTTGAGACACTGAGGTAAGTCGGACGCGAAGATTTTTCGAAGCTTCCCGAATGCTGCCCACCCGAGTTGGATTCGACGAGAGATCTCTTTCTCGAAGTTGGACTTACCTAACTGGATTGCCTGTCCTAGGTATACGTAATGGTCAACAACTTCAAGTGTAGTGTTCCCAACATGAACTGGAGAGGGTACAACATGGGCATTTGACATAATTTTCGTCTTATCCATGTTCATCCTGAGACCCACTCTTTGGGAAGCACTACGGAGATCTTCGAGCATTGTGTTCAGGTCTTCCATGGTCTCAGCCATAAGGACTATATCATCGGCAAAACGAAGATTAGTTTAATAATATAATTTATTTTGAAAAAAGAAATATATATGTAGCTTACTTCCGCAAACAATATATGCAAGATGCACCGCCCGCCCGCCCGCAAAAATATGCACATGCACACCACAAAATATAAGTTCACAATACCTGCATTTAGCAAGACAGCAACACATCTTGCACCTTTACCAATTAGGCTACTCTACACGTGTTTCGCCCCAACCCGGAGCATCCTCTCGTGCGTAAACCAAAACCGAATTCGGTTTCGGTTCAAAATGGTTTGGGGCTTCCGCCAAGTAACGCCTGATTCAATCAAATAATATAATTTAATTAAAGTTAAATAAAACACGTAGTAATATTTTAACTTAATCCGTGAGATAGCTGTACTAAGCAATTAGTAATCTAAGATTACTATCAATAATAAACTCATCTATCAGTGAATAGAAAACAATAGCGAAAAGCGGTCGATATTCGTCCCACTCCATGACACTATTAGACTCATGAATAAGGTTCAATATCAAATAAATTAAACGACCGATTTCGTCCGATTATCGCATTTCTTTTGTAATAGGCCTGAAGATATTATGTAAAGAAATTTGATAGCTAACGCATTATTTTAATAGCTAATCTTTTTCGTTTTAGCTTCTCGTCCGGAAAATCAATTTCCTTTTCAGTCACGTCAAGAAAATCAGCTATCCATTAAGAAAGGTTTATTACGTCAAGTTCAGCACAAACAAAAATATCCCGACTCCTGATACCCTTGTAAGAAGCCAAAGAAGACATATTACTGATCAGAGCAGTCAATCTGGGTCACAGATTTATTACGGCGCCGGACAAACGACAATTTTACGGACAAATACATACGATCAGATCGGGGGTCTATCTTTATTTTTGGAGACCTTTCAGTGATTGTTTCGTAATTTTTGCACTCTTGAAATTAAAAGTAAAAGAATGCTAGAAAAACATTACTATGCAGATGTTTCTAGGGGTGTTGGTTTGGTACCTACCTAGTTCAAAAATCACAGCAATCGCCGAAATATTCAAGTTAATAATATTCAAAATACTAGAAAAAATCGACTCACCCGTAGCACCTGAGACGGTCCCATCTAATAATAAAAATTGCATCGTGTAGGTATGCGAAAATATGAATTTAATAAAATGCAAGGACATAGTTAGAATCAAGATTGCATTCTTTTCTGTGTGAGAGTGACGACTTGATTAACCTTTTTTACCCGACTGCAAAGAAAGGGTTATGTTTTTCGCGCGTATCTTGTAAGTATGTTTGTATGTAATATTCTTTATTACCTCATATCTTTCAAACGGCTGAACGGATTTCTATGATTAAGATATCGTTAGATTTGACTTGTCAGCCCAAGTGTTCTTAAGAAGGTGGCGTTATAGAAAACCAACATGGCGGCTGTACGGTGCTATTATACGTAGTGAAAAAATTTTTTTTTTATTAGAATACTGCAATATGGGTGTCATATTAAAGGGCATATTATAAGGATTTCAAAAAGGTATATCATGACCGTAATATATTTTTAATAAGTTACATCATAGACTTATTATATTACTTGAGTCTTGAGTTACATGTTGTTTTTTCAGCAGAAAGTGTTCGTCGTAGATTCTTGACGCGGCTTGCCGTTCATTACATAAAAAAACCAGTGGCTCTGTGAGCTGTAGACCTCGTGTTTGTGACATTTTTGAACATTTTTCGAAATAGGTAAATTATTTTGCATTTCATTTTCATTTTGCGATTATACAGAATAGACCCCCAGATAAGGTCAGACGTTTGACCGCGTCGGATTGATATGTGTAGGGGTTTGATGATGTTGTGTATCGTTCTGAGGAAGAATCGTGGGAAAGAGATAAAGATTGTGTTGTCTTTTTAATTTACTTGTCAAGGAGATCAAAGACTATCGATTACGCTTATCGGTATAGCAGATTATTGTATCAGAGTTAACTCTGTAGAGCTCTAAACCGAGGTTTAGTTTGTGACATTTTAGAACATTTTTCGAATAGACTGAAATATGATTTTCCCCATATCTCCGCCATTTTGAAAAAAATCGAAAAACTGAATCGACAAAAAATTCCATATAATTATATAACCTGCTCACAAAATTTCACAAGAATTGGTTCAGAACTACGGAGGAGGAACCTGTGGAGAACAAACGGACAGATATCTGGCAGACAGACATGCGAAAGCATTTTTTCCCAAGCTGAAACAGAGACGCTTCGCTCAGTCAACAAAAATCTTGTAATTCTGTCTTTTGATATAACATTCGAACAGCATTTTTTTATTACAATTAAAATAAAATAAAATAAAATAATTATTTATTTCCAAAAGTATGGTATACATTAGGATGTTACATAGTATTAATGTTCGGCATACTCTGCCCTCGTCGGCGTGGAAAATTTTATAAGTCGTATCATGTTTTTAAATACCTAACCAAATATTCATTATTAATGATTCATTATTAAATATTATTAGTAAGCAATTATTCGTTATTAATTAGCAATTAAATAAACAATGAAAAATTAATACGAATGTCTAGATCTTACAAATTTTAAAATCTTTATCTCGTCAATTAACAATGTCAATAATAAAATGTCAAACATAAAGAGAAAATTAACACAAATGTCAAGATCTTACAAATCTTATAATCTTATGTCAAGTAATAAAATGTCAAACAAGCAAGAATAATAAAAATCAGATAATACAAATATCTACAGTTCATGTCCTAAACAATCATTGATTGAGTAATGGCATTCGTTTAAGATTTTAGAGCAGACACTAGAAGCTTACATCACATCAAACGGCAAAGTCACAATGTCAACGTAAAAGTCCCATTACCAAGTTATTTATTGGTCGAGAGAGGTCAAAGCCCAGTCCTTAACTTAATTTCAAGTTAAACTATTGATCGATTAAAGACAAAGTGAAACACCACAAGGCTTCAAAGTATATTTCAAGTCAGTAAATATCTAATTTCTTTGAGTATATATTTGAAATGAAATAATGATGCCTTTATTTGCACTATAATGAGGGGTTGGATGTCTACGAACAGTTAAGTTTTGTTCTGTTGAAGTATCGAAGCCTAACTTCAAAGGATATTTTTTTATAAAATAAATAAATAATATTAAGTGCTTCAACTTCAAACAGCAGCTTATTTATTTAGGTCATTTTAACTAGAATTAACTTTTTTATCTATTAATATTAACCTCTTAAACCCTGGAGGGTTAAGCATAGGTCATCAACAAGTTTTTTGTGAAAACAAATAAATTATTTTTTTAAACCTATATTCTTTTACAGTTTAAATAATTATATTGATATTCTTTTTTTCGTCATTTAGTTTTTCATTGAAATCGGAAACAATAAATACTTACCTCCAGGGTTTAGGAGGTAGACCTAAAAATATCTATATCTATTAAGTAATCGTAATTTAGATTCAAATGGAATTAAATAAAACATAAGATGTAAAACATATGTATATTTTTTTATTTTTATTAAAAACACATTTTAGTACAGAATTGTTTATATAAATTGTAAAATAGTATACTTATTTAAAAAAATAGGGATGTTAAAATTGTATTCAAAAGTTTTTGTTTTTATTTCGTGTATTAGGTCTTTATTTGGTGCATGTTAAATAGATTCGTGCAGGCCTCTGTTTAAACAATATAAACTTCTCACACTTATTCTCTATATTAAACAAATATGCACATTTGTCAAAGATAACGTAGAGCAGTTTTCTCTAAAACAAGTTTCTAAATGCCTTTCGCCAAAGACCAAGTCATAAACTTGAACGACCTAAACGAAAGCTGCATGAATATCTCATCGAAAACTGCTTTTACTCAGATATACATAATATTAACAAATATTTATTTAAACATTCTTGTTTAAATAAAAAATTGTTAATATTATTGGTATAATTTCTCCGGTTTTAACATGTAGGTATCTAATGAAATTATATTAATCTTTAATGTATTGTAAAAGTTTTGTAAAAAATTTTGGGTGCTTGATTAGATTTTGACGGACTCTATTATTTAAGAACACCAAATCTTGTACTCAAGATTAATGCAAATAAATATATAATTCATTCATTCGTGTAATTTTGCATTACCAGTGCCCGTAATCCATTATTTCATTTTTATATGAATAAATACGACTTCTATCAATAAGTACATAATAAAGTGTACCTATGTATTCTATCGATTTTGAAGTTTTTGAATATGTCAAATCCGTTGAATGTATAAACACATTTTGTATCAACAAACACTTTAAAATAATATCACATTCTTCTAGTAGAAAAAAGTTCAGTCAACGGTATAAATGGTTTAACTGTTGTATCAGTTAAACTTCAGAAGCAATTTCGCCTAATCTTACTGAAATAAATTGAAAGTTAGCGGCTCGCGGAAGTAGTAACGAAGGTATCACTTTAATTTTATTTCAGACTTAAATTGCTTTAGACTTTCTTTTAAAGTTTCTTTATTTTTTCAAAATCAAAATCAAAAAATCATTTATTCAGTCTAGCCTAGACTGAATAAATGATTTTTTGATTTTTGATTTCTTTGTTACAAGCACTTGTGAATGTCAAAGAAGCTACGCCATCGGTTCGCAAACCCTAAACGGGAGACCTTGTAACAAGAAGAACCGGCAAGAAACTCGTCAAGGGCTGCTTTTTTCTCCATGTACATTTCATACAGAGTCGTCAACATTGAAAAATGAGCTCCACATTTAAATTTCACTTTCAGTGATTGTGTTGAAAAGAGAATTCATAATATCGAAAGGCTGTAAAACAGTCGATGTGGAAGAGATAAAGCAATAGGTTTTTTTAGTTTGTCTAACTTGAGTAATAAAATAATAAATATTCTGTGCTTGTACTAGGGTTACTGATCGCAAAGTAGATAAAGCGGTAAAAATTCAGAATACGAAATATTTACAAAAGTGATGGAGCCGAACGCGAAATTAACATATTCGAACAAAATTATTACTTATAGACGATTCACAATTTTCTTGCTTAAAATTCCGAAAGCGGTTTTTTCGCCAGTTCCTCGGGGAGTCAATAATGAAATCAATTATTCAAATTCTTATTTTGAATGCAAATTGGAGAAAAACGACTTGATTCGGTAAGATTTGTTTTTGTGGGAAATCTTGAGGCAAATTAATTATGCTTGTCAATGATTTTTTTTGAAAAATGAACCCGCATTTGAAGAGCAGAGACATGTAAGTGGGCTAAGACCTAAAGTGTGAGACTTCCTGGCAGCGCCACAATGCAGTACAGTCAGGTCTAAACATAATGTACTCAGAAGCTTTTGCACTCACTTTGAATAAACTGGTAGTAGCTACGATCAAGAATAGCGATAAAACCGTGAAGCGTTATATCAGCACGCAAATGTAGCACCGATGCCAGAACAAAAACCGATTCGAAATTGTAAAATTCAAATCCCTATGAATATTTTATGGGTAGGTACAAATTACTATTCTTTCCAAATTGAACTTGAAACAGTAAGAAACAAAGAAGAGAATATACTTTGTACAAAATAAGCGCCCTGACCGGACATCTAGTCTAGGTCTAATTGATCGAAGCTAAGTATTAAATTACATCAAAAAGAGAGGACAAGAATAAAATTGGTCCAGCCATGGAGTGCAACATCAACATCCCAGCCGCGCCATTCTTATAAATAGGTATCACAAAAAGTATTGTATGAAATAAATGCATGGCCGCTTTATACTAAAAGAATCTTTATTTGTGCTATAAATGTTTACAGAACATAATTAACGCAAATTATTTACCCGACTACGGCGAAGCCAAAACGAAAGGTATATGATTTTGACCTGAATGTATGTACTATGTTCATCTGTTATATTATTTTTCGATATTGTTTCATAACCCAAATCTTATACTTACAAGAACCATCACTTTCCACGTGGATACAAGATATAAGCGTGTTTACAAAACACCTTAAATATATTATATTAGCAGGACATAGCATATTTCATATTTGCGTTATTTTCGTATTTGTTTATTATAATAATGTCAATGTAGGTAATTAACGTAATTAAAATATACGAATAAAATTGTTCAATTTCCAGACTGAAATTATTTAGCGTCCGTTGGACGTTACTTGACACTCATACTAGCGACTTATCAAAAGTTGTGGAATTTTAAATCAACCAGTAAAAAAAACGTGAGAAAAGCTCGACAAAAATAACTTATCGCATGATTTAGCTTTTCTATAAAACAGAATTATGTACGGTCTAGCAAATTATTATCGAGTTTGCTGAAAAATGCAAATGTAACGTTCAGAAATGACCAGTTTATTACTCTTAAATTATAAACTCAAATGCGCAGCAACACGCCTGTAGGTTTAACGGCCAGAAAGCTAATTTGCATTGTAATTGAGCCGGTGAAACAGTTTCGTAATAAATAAAAAAGTTGAAACTTGTAATAAAAAAGAGTTAAAATATTCATTAAATTCTAAGAATGCAATATCGGTGGTTTCTGTATAAAAGATAAAAGATAGAATTTTATAAAATTACATTTTAGCAACAGTTTAAAGAGCTATGTTAAAAATAAATTGTAAAGCGAGATAGCAATGAAAAAACCGGTCAAGAGCGAGTCGGACTCGCGCACCGAGGGTTTCCGTACCATCATACATAACAGACCATACAACAAGTAACTATGCATCATAAAAAATACACTGCAGAGCTGTAGAATAATAAAATTATTAACAATAACTGTGCATCTTATTAAATACACTGCAGAGCCTGCTGCTGTAGAATAATAAAATTATTATTGCAGTATGAGGTCAGCACCATCTCTTGGCCGATAGTGGAACAATTTTTTTCTTAGGCAGGTCTGTTGACTGGTAGAGGAACTAAATATTTTTTTGTTTATTTTTTTAGTTTCTAAAAAAGTGTGTTATATTGAGACATCGTTTTATTTTTCCTGTAATCTTTACATAAACTACTATCACATAGAATTATTTCAGACGCGGTAGCGAGACCGATTTGCCAGAGTTGGCGCAAAAATCACTAAATCAATTCGTAGTTAATAAATATAGCGACCGAGGAGCTCGGTGGCGCAGTGGTTTAGCGCCTGGCGCAGCGATTGCGGAAGTTAAGCAACGTTCGCATGGGTCGGTCATGGGATGGGTGACCAAAAATTTATTTTCTCGAGCTCCTTTGTGCTTCGGATGGCACGTGAAGCCGTTGGTCCCGGCTGCATTTGCAGTCGTTAACACCCACCAATCCGCATTGGGCCCGCGTGGTGGGTATGGCCCATTCTCCTTACCACCCATAAGGAAGGCCTGTGCCCCAGCAGTGGGGACATCAAAAATGGCTGATGGACAAATATAGCGATTAAAGAGAAATGCTTCTACATCATTGTGAATATTGATGATGATACAAATTATTTAAAGCAATTTCGACTTGAATACCTAATGATGTTTCTAAATAATTTCGAATCTAAAAAATTTTAAGATATATTTTCGAAATTAAAAATGTATCGAGCCTAAATCACTGAATCGTGTTTCTGGTTCAATGCGTGTCTGGAGAAAGTAATAAAGAAATACATATACCCCCTTACTAATAAAGATTGTATAGCAGATGTATATAGTTACACAATGGTTACTCTCTGTCAAACTATTTGAGTTTGACATTGAAAAGAAAGTGACAAATCACTGTGTAATCACATACATCTGCTATACAATCTTTATTAGTAAGGGGTTAATCTTTATTTCAGATCTCTAGGATCTTTCCGCGACCTATTTATATAATTACATTAAAAAACAGGATCTTACTAAATTTCGGTGCGTATAAAAAGTTGATATACACCCAATGAAAGAATTTATTAAGAGGATTGTCAAGCAAACGGTCTCCATACAAACGGCGATAACGTTTCCCACCCTCTAAACCTTAACATACAGTAATTAATTTTTGGTATTTTTTTGAAATGCCTAAATACTAGGGCTGTACGTTTAAATTTTTTAAATATCTATAATAGATTTCGAAATATTTGCATTTTAGTGATTTCATACAAAACACAGAAGTGCCAATATTTTCAAATCTACAATGAATATTTTAAAAATCAAACGCCCTAGTTTTTAGACATTTCAAAAACATACCAAAAATTTATTTCAACCAAGATTTAGAGAGTGGGACACGTTATCGCCGTTTGTATGGAGACCGCTTGCCTGACAATCCTTTTAAACTCGTACATTACGTAATTCTAACCGCCTCTGTGGTCTAGTGGTTCGCTGACACGTGTGAGACACAGGGTTCCCGGCTTCGATTCCTAGGTGGGGGGAGGTACATTTTTACTCGGTTTGGTCTTAATTTTTTAAGTAAGAGGCGATAGTTGCCCCTCATGTTTGCTGTGCCCTAGCAGGGCATTACTTGTGCCTACCAGTCTTATAACACCCATTTCAACTTGTGACTTGCAATAAATGAATATTGAAATAGCTACCACCATCTAACTTACGTCTGACGCCATAACAACAATTCAAAAAATGTTGTGTTCTAGCAGTTACAGGTAAGATAGCTAGTTCCTCGATGGTGAGGATTCCGGGTATAGTGCGCTTCCACCTTTGGCCTTATCGTCACTTACATCAGGTGAGGTGAAGGCCAAGCACTATCCCGTTTTAGATAAAAAAATACGAGTACCTACCTATTTAGTATTCTTATGTAACGTTACTTATTTTTACACAATTTGAAGAATTGATCATGAACTACTTTTTGTATAGAAACAATAATAACTGTAACATACCTAAAACTTTTTTAAAACGTATAAGGCTGGCCACATACAAACGGAATCCCGATTCGGAATTCCGTACGTACGTGATTCCGTACGTACCACCACACACAGACGTTTTTTTTTCGTTCGTAAGCACGGCTCAGTCAGACGCTAAACCTTGATGAGGAAACATTGAGCGAAGATGAATTATTTTTCTAAAAATAAACAAAAACTATATAATTATAGACTATTTATTATTTATATTACGCACAGGTCAATTGTATTGCTTTTTTGGAAACTAGAACTACATAATAACTAAGCAAAATAATAAAGGGTTTGCCAAAAGTCTGGTATCCAGAGCTGTAATAAATAAGTTGTAGGTGTTTGTATACGTCACTCACACATAGGCCGTGCGTGTGAGCGCATTCCGTACGGAATAAAAACGGTTTCGTGTGGCGACCAATACAAAATACATGGTAGTCTTGCGTTCGGAATGGCTTTTTTCCGTGCGAGATTCCGAATGCACGGGCTCTCATGTGGAATAACGTACGGAATAAAATTACGTACGGAATGTTAACGCATATGTGTGGCAGGCCCATAGATTTTGCATGCAATTGCTGCGTTCGGAATTCCGAATCGGGATTCCGTTTCGAGATTCCGTTACGTGATTCCGTCTGTGTGTGGCCGGCCTAATGGGTTGGTTCTTTACAAATAGTTTTCAGATTTTGTGTCAGAAAATACAATTAATACCCAAAGAGAAAATATAGACACGCGATCGCAAATAAAGTTTTAAGCTATTCTAAAATCACATCAAATACACTTACGATCCCTCTCACAGCTCACTTACTTAAATTAGGTGACAATAAAGAAATAAAATGTCACTTAGCGTGAATTTTCACGAATTTCCCGAGTGATTATGAAAGAGGTTGGATCAATAAGACCGCGTCCATTTTAAAGAAAATAACGTCAAGTTAGCTTTTATTTTAATAGTGTCGAGTAAAAAATGAGCTCGATACAACTTGTCCTGAAAATTGGAGAATAAAAAAGGCTGAAAATGAAACCACAAAGCTTCAAAATTAAATACCTCTAAAAAGCAAGAAATAATATTCATATCACTAGATACGCATATCATTGTAATAAAACACGTCTATTGAAGTCGGGTGGAGCTGAAGTTCATCTTCTTTTTTTATTCTAAAAGCTAAATTTATTCTAAATTACTTTAGTTTATTTATATTTAGTTTATTTATATTATCTTATCCAGTAAGTATATTATCTAGGTAGATAAAACATGGGTAGACGCAATGTTTTTTTTATTTAACTTTTTTGTGGTAAGTATGGTATATTTAGCGAGGATATTATCTAAGTAACAATAGTCTTATGTCAATGGCTCATCACCTTTTACAAAATACTGGTTGTCCCGACGCAGGGGCGTTAATTCTTGAGAAGTTCTCTTGGTACTTCACTATCAGCTCCACTTTACCATATGCATTATGACGAACAAAATAAATAGCCTAGCAACCGTATTAAAGTAATCGTATCGCACCAGTGAGATACTTAGTTAAGTACCTATTGAATAGTTTCGGTAATCATCTATGGTCTTCATTATCAGTTCCACTTCACCAAAATGGTACTTTTCGAAAGCAAATGCACGAGTTACTTAAGAAAATACCAAAATCGCTATAGATGTGCCTAGAATATTTGAAGAGTTCCCTTGATTTCTCCAGGATACCATCATCAGTTCGTGATCATATGACAATGGGACCAATCTGTAACTATATGCTTTCAAACAAATAAAGAATTTCTAAAATCGGTTTATGATTGACAAAGTTATGAGGTAACAAACATAAAAAAAAATAAAAAAAAATCAGACGAACTGAGAACCTCCTCTTTTTTTTGAAGTCGGTTAAAAATAAAATGAGGCACCCAAGGGAACAAATACCGGGTGTAAAAAGACCCTCAACGAAGTCGAGGTCTACGTATTCTGCCCATCATCAGGACCATTTCTGTTCAAAATTATTGCTGGGAAACGATTTTAATTTTTGGTGTTAATAAAAAAGCATTGCATACATTACCACGCAATGTATCGCATACTACAGACCGCACCTGCGAGAGTATGCTACACAGCTGCGTTCGGCCGAGTTGAAAGGCAGCGCTTATGTGGGTGCTCATGAGATACATTGAGTTAACATTTTGGTAATGTTTGTTTGGACAAAAAATAGGAAATAACGATTAAAATAAGATTTCATAAAAACAAAGAAATAATTTTTTTAAAGTCTGCATTAAATACCTTCAGTACGTATTTTGTACTCTCTGTTTTACAAGCAATTCCCAAACTTTTGCACCGCGTTGTATTCTCGTGCGCCTGGCCCCATGAATAGTTCATGAGCATTGCACGAGCCTGTTATTTCTTCGCTCAAACTTTGGCAACAACATAGCATCATCTTGCCTGAAAACTTTTTTTAGGCAAGGCAAGTATTAAGTAACACTTTATAAGATTTCTTACAATTAAAATGATTCAAGTCCACTGAGTAAGAAATCGATCAAAAATGAGGAGATCCGTAGGAGAACTAAAGTGACCGACATCGCTCGAAGGATTGCTCAGCTGAAGTGGCAGTGGACTGGACACATAGCGAGAAGAACCGACGGCCGTTGGGGCTGGGGCGGAGAGGTTCTGGAATGGCAACCGCGCACCGGACGACGCTCCGTGGGTAGGCCCCCGACAAGGTGGACCGACCGACGACCTGGTGAAGGTTGCGGGAAGCCGCTGGATGCAGGCAGCGCATGACCGATCGTCGTGGAGATCCTTGGGGGAGGCCTATACCCAGCAGTGGGTGTCGTGCGGCTGATATGATGGTGATGATGATGATGAGTACGAAATATATTGAAAATTTTCCAGACATTTCAGCTAGTAAAGTTTTAATTTAATTGGTAAAAAAGTATATAGCATCGTTGACGCAATGATACCATTAGAAAAACGTATTTAAAAATCATCCGGCGACCTCCTACTAATAATTTAATACCAAACTATTCAGTGCCGAAAATAGATATATCGGAAACAATGATTATTTCCATCTTACAAACATTGCCCCCTAAAAGATTTGAAACAAGAAAAATGGCAATTTCATAAATACGTCTCACACTTGACAATTTTTTAGTAATTAAGTTATATTGTTCGTCTGCATATTAATAAGTCTCATATAACTTGTTTTAGTCTAATGAAGAGATTTTAGTAACAATTTCATTAATAATAATTGTGAGGCGAAAAACCTTATGATTATACCCAAATTATATTCTAATTTCATTTTATTACAATTTAAATATTTGAATGCTTCATTTAATCTTTCATCTAAGTTAAAAATATTGTTAGGAGCAGCTTTGTCAGTTAATGAGATTTGGTGAAAATTTACGATTTTTAAGTGTAAATTAAGCATAAATTAGGTTGAAATTTTTAATTACAAAATGTAAATACTACCTACCACGGAGTTTGGTTTGAAACCGTTGACATTGAAAGTACTTATTTCCAACTAACTATTCGTAAAATAGTGATTTTTACTATTTCTCTCTTTCTCTCTCTCTCTCTTTCTTTATATGAGAACCGTTTTGTGTATTTCTGCTACTGTATTACAAACACATATCGCGGTGGTCGGAAAGTTGATACCGTGACTCCTTCACATGTCGTCTCATAGAACACCATAAAATATGAATCCCTCGGATGCTTTTTACGACTTGGACGGGATAATGAGCATCTGGTACATTTTACACTTTACTTTCATGTCAAAACAATACGCTTTACTGATCACCAAGAAACTTTTATACACGTGTCGAGGATACAAAAAAAGGACATGGGTACCTTCATTAAAAACAAGTTATTCCAACGGATAGAAAAAATAACTATACACGCAGTAGAAGTTGCGGGCACTAGAAATATATTTTCTTTATTAAAACTTCTTTAAAATTATAATGTGCAAACCGTGTAACTAAAGTTTTCATAAGAAAAGCCCGCAGACTACGATCAATCAAGACAGTTTTCAGAACAGATAATATCTCGACCTGAAATTGGCCCTCAAAGTGTTACTGAACCCAGCTTTGAAATATTTAAGTATAACTTTCGACGGAGTTGAAAACCGCTCGCTCAATTTTTGAACCAAAATCTTTGGCTAAACTTTATTCCAAATGAATTTCTAATTAATTTATTATTAGAATAATATTTTATGGATGATTCGCAGGCCTTTTTGTTTAGTTGAGGTGAATTCACAGAATACAAACAAAGCGGTCAAATATATTAAGCTTATACTTAAAAGCTTAGTAATTATAATGATGTGAGTTATAATCATTATAAAAAATCCTTTTCTCACCACACACTTAACTTAAACTATATTGAAGAACTTGAAATAAGTAGAAAAATAGTTAAGAACAATTTTAATCTATTTGTAAATCTATTAAACATTCTTGTGAATTTCACGCACAAACGCAGCGATTAAAGTTTACTGGCCGTAACAGGAAATTAGTAGTAGCTTACAAAGTGAGTATACTTAGCGAAGTTTTAACTACCTGTCTGCAGTTTGTTTTATAGATAACTTTAAAAAATATATCCGTGTATATTCACTGAGATTTTTATATATTAGATTATCCCTTTCCTATATAATAACGCCATAAGTCCGTCACTTTGTATATTGCGCAGCTAGCGAAGTTTTAATTACCTGTCTGCAGTTTATATTTTATAGATAACTTTAAAAAAGATATCCGTGTAATTTCACTGAGTTTTTTTTATATTAGGCCTACAATACATATTAACGCTCTAACTCCGTCACTCTGTATAATACTATAATAGCGCAGCTAGCAAAACAACACACCTGCAACTCGAGCCCATTTATTTCAGGAAATGACACACATTGCGCTTTTCCAACAGGAGAAAGGTAGCTGGGAGTTCGCTCGTCGCGCTCTTTCAGCGAAAATAAAAATAGAACCTGATAAAATACCTCATTATGTGGTAGATCTCATCAAGCGTGGACCTCTGGTCAACTGGTTGACTAAAGTACAGTATTATAAATTATAAACCTGTGACTAAAGGATGATATAGATATCTTGCAGCAATTAAGTTACTTAAAACCAATAAGCGTTTATGGTAATAAATTATAACAAGTTCACATTCAGTGGGATTTAATTCAAAGTTCAGTACCCTTAGCACGAACAGCTATCGAGAAAAAAAACGCGCGTAAAATTACTCGATAGAGAATTATCTATGGAAATTTTAATTTCTCTATTCGGCGGTAGATGGCGTTGTACAAATTTCCAATACAAAATTGCACTATCGAATGATTTTACGCGCGTTATTTTTTTCGATAGCTGTTCGTGCTACGGGTACAGATAAGTGCAAAAAGTAAAAAGCAAAACAGTTTTGACAATATCGGATTATTAATTTATTTTTATTAAATTTCGTTGACAGTATATTCATATTCATATTCTTTATTGGCGTCTTGTTGTATACATGGTGTTTACAATGTGTTTACATGAAGTTTCAAACAAGAACCCCATAGGGGTACTGCAAATTCCTTACAAACTAGAAAATAAACAAAAAATAAAATATTAGATAAAACTAAACAAATTAACATTAGTTAGGAACCTAGAATTAAAATCTATCATCTTAAAATTCCTTAATACTATAATAAGCCTTTTCCAGAAGAATATTTTTAACTGCATTATCAAATTTACCACCTTATTACCGTATTCCAAAATAATAAAAAGTAAAAGAAGCCGATTGCCACTCAACAAAAAATGAAGGCGGCGTTAAGAATTTCAGATAAAAACTTTGTTTTAAAGAGCTTTCACGGCGGTATTCAATTTTTACTGCAAATGAAATCTGAACTTCAGTGAATCGTTTCATGAAATGGAAACGTAGACAGATTTCAACGACAAATATTTATTTCTGCCGAAATGGTAATTAAATTTTTTAGCTTCGTCCGAAACGCTTCTCGTGTTTCTGCTGTTGATTTTCAGGTTTTATATTAGACGACTTGTCTTGACAAGATCTCTGATACCTACGTTATAAAAATAAATTTCTTTATTGCCTGCAAATAAAATTAAGCTAAATAATTATTGATATTTACTTACAAAGAATTAGTTTTTACATTTTACTTTAGAAAGTGGAGCAAAAAATAGTGTTGTAAAATAATTAGAAACTACACTACTTTTTGAGTTTTTGACTCATAAGTAAGCTAAATGAAATTACTGACACTGCACTTTTTTGTAAGTGCGTCAAATATTTATTCTAACCATAATTTAATGCCTATAAACACTGTTTCCTTCGGAGCAAGCATTATTTAGGCATAAACAAACCTATACTAGTGACGCAATCTCGTCGCTTGCTGCACAATAGGTTTAATGGAACTGAGTGGCTTCACGGTCCACTTACCTAAAGGGTAACGGTGTTATATACTCTGGAGACGACAAGAGACGTAAATACGTTTACTTTAGGGATGCGTCTGTTAACAGAAGAGAATTCAGTCTGGATCATTGTATTTCCTGAGTGTATGCATGTTAAAATGTTGTACCTAGCTTTTTGAAATTATATTACGTTACATTTAATACGGAGTGGCTTTATAGATCACGTGGTTAAAAGATAGGATATGTTCCGGCTTCACCGTGTTCCTGACTCATCGTATTCCAGATTTGCCAGATTAGCGCTTTTTTATACTCTAAACACCTCTAGAGATGACGTGATACTTTAATACATTCATTGTAGTGGGTACAACGTGTCCCTTAGCAGCATAAAAACATTTATGAATAACTCGGTATGCACTCTTTGTATTTGCTGAGGCATAATGCATTTTAAAATGTTGTAGTTTTTTTTTTAAATAATGCATTGTACATTAACACAAACTTACTGTTCTGTTCAACCTTTAGAGAAGACTACTAGTCAATACGTTTACCTGGTAGGTATGCAACATTATCCCCTCTTATGCTCTGGATTAATTTTTTTTCGTTCATATTTCGATTTACTGTTATTTTATTGTTTCATGTGCACTATAGTTCAACTCCAGTATTGAGTTTTTTTTAATTCAGTAACGTTTTGGAAAGCTGTGATTTCACGGTCGACTTGCTAGCTAGGGTAACGATATACGTTTACCGCATGTCCCAGTAATGAGTGAGGCTCGCATTTTCTAGATTATTTGCCATTGTATTTGCTTATTTGCGTGGCTTTTTTCTAATATTACGGTGGCTTCAAGACTCTTTTATCTGAAAAGAAAAGTTAGGATCTTAAATATTCTAGAAACGTGTAGGTACACGTTCTGTGTGTCTTTTGTTTCCAAAACTATGCAGATTTATATTCTCCTATCACTATGTTCCAATAGTATAAACTATATATAGGTATACTAAAGTACGAGTAAATTAAAAAGCGATATACGGCTCAGTTGCACCATCTAACTTTAACAATAAGTACCGATTAAGCACAAGTTAGCCAAAAAAATATATTGCAGCCAGCATGATGTCCTTCGACAAGTTTGACGTGACAAAAAGGTAATTATCATTTGACGATAACTTTAACTTTGACAACATTTTGGTGCAAATCTAATACCAATTACTCAGAAAACCGTTAGCTATAAGTTTAGGTAAAAATTGAGTTATTACTTATGGGTCTTTAAATAAGACATCATTAGGTTTCCATAGCTATAATAAATTATACCATTACAAAACAGATATTACAGATAATTATCATTACAAATACCAGAACATTTAATATTCTTGAGAGATTAAATTATCTAAATTAGCTAAGTACATTAATTGCATGGCACCAGCTCCAGATACAATAATAGGTAATTGTATTTTAATTTAATTATTTCAACAAGTGTGACTACGATTAACTGTGAATGCAAAAATCTAAATTTGATGATCAATAAGTTTTAATATTCTAGAATCTTCTCTTTTATTTACAATAGACAGATTGAAGTCGAATCACAAAGTATTCCCTTACAAAATATTAACCACCTAACCCTTCTTTCAAGCAACATTCCTTTTAAAGGCGGGCTCTAAACAAGTAACATTAAATCCAGTAATAGGCCACAAAGGTCTTAAACTGGGCCAAGCAACAAGCGAGTTTACGATCCCTTGAGGGTAGGGTTGCCAAAGATAAGTTTCTTGCGCCCGTTCTTCTTGTCAGCTAAAGAAGTCTGGAACGGGTGGTAGGAAAATATAGACGATTCAAAAGTACTTAATAATTAAGTTTATTTGAATAAAGCTTATTTCACTTTCACTTTCACTTTCAAAGTACGAACGAGTACATGTTCTTGCTCTTTAGCTCTTTGGCTATTATTGACTTCTTAACTTTATCAAAAAATAACTTTATAAGCTGTACAATTTAAGGTTTCGGGACATTTACGGGCAATATATTAAAATTCAGGGACAATCCCAAATAAGTCCCAGCCACCTGGCATCCCTACTCGAGGGAGACTAAACTATGTCTTAAGTAGGTGTAAAGAAGGCTGTTTTCAAGCAATCACCGCGAGATGCTGCCAGCAGTTAATCCTTGTAGGTTTTGTTTTATACACAATGAACATACTCGTATATCAGGTAATTTTGCAGGGAATAATTCAAAGAGTTTTGATTTATTTTGCGTCAGGTAGCACTGAGGGCTGTTAAGCATCCATTAAATTCGCAACCTCGAAAACCTGTGTGGAACTTAAAAAAACAAAAATGTGATCGAGCCCTAGAATTTTCGATAATATTATATGAAATTTCAAAAAAAAAATATAAATAAAAAATTATAGTAAAGAAAAGGGGACCAAATTAGCACTATTCTTTTTGTAACTATCTAGAGACTGCCCGCGGCTCCGCCCGCGTGTAATCTATTGTAGAGGTTCACGGGCCTTTTCACTACTTAATCCATCAGGTATGATGAGAGAGAGTAGAGGACGCTATACTAAGGAAAGAGAGAAACAACTAATAATTTTAAACGAATAACTTTATTGTGCCTTTCCGCCCCAACGGCCATCGGTTCTTCTCGCTATGTGTCCCGCCCATTGCCACTTCAGCTGAGCAATCCTTCGAGCGATGTCGGTTACTTCAGTTCTCTTGCGGATCTCTTCGTTTCTGATTCGATCACGCAGGGAAACGCCGAGCATGGCTCTCTCCATTGCACGCTGGGTGACCTTGAGCCTCCTTATGAGACCCATAGTTGGCGACCACGTTTCACTGCCGTAAGTCATCACTGGCAACACACACTGTTCATAGACTTTCGTCTTGAGACACTGAGGTAAGTCGGACGCGAAGATTTTTCGAAGCTTCCCGAATGCTGCCCACCCGAGTTGGATTCGACGAGAGATCTCTCTCTCGAAGTTGGACTTACCTAACTGGATTGCCTGTCCTAGGTATACGTAATGGTCAACAACTTCAAGTGTAGTGTTCCCAACATGAACTGGAGAGGGTACAACATGGGCATTTGACATAATTTTCGTCTTATCCATGTTCATCCTGAGACCCACTCTTTGGGAAGCACTACGGAGATCTTCGGAGATCTACCGATGGCCGTTGGGGCGGAAAGGTTCTGGAATGGCGACCACGCACCGGACGGCGCTCCGTGGGTAGGCCCCCGACAAGGTGGACCGACGATCTGGTGAAGGTCGCGGGAAGCCGCTGGATGCGGGCAGCGCAGGACCGATCGTCGTGGAGATCCTTAGGGGAGGCCTATACCCAGCAGTGGGTGTCGTGCGGCTGATATGATGATGATGATGATGATGAACTTTATTGTGAATGAATCCTAAAACAACTAATATTATAAATTCGAAAGTCCGTTTGTTTGTTACGCCTTCACGTCTTACCTACTCAACCGAACTTACAAATCAAAAAAGTGTTTGATAGCATAACTTTGCTTGAATACATACATACTACTGCCAACATACAGGGTCATTCTAAACTTACCATACAAAATCGACTATCCATACAAATCAAAGACATCACGTGATTAATTTAGTATAGGATGACCAAAATTTTGTGGCGAAATTCGACACATGTTTCGTGGAGAAAGTTGTTCAGTTTCATGGACTGGACACATCTTTGAAATTGGGATGGTAAGTTTATAGAATGACCTGTATATTATTTATTATGATCTTATGTTAAAGAAACTACATACTAGTCACAATTCCAACAGCTCTTAGGAAATTAAATGCTTCGTTTCTCGTTAGTCAATATGTACTAAGTCCGAGAAGATAAATTATGCATCTTTCACGGGGGCAATTTACAATTTATTCCAGTTGACAGTTTGTTGTATTCTTGACTCTTGTTATTCTTAAATCAATAAGTTTCCATATTATCATCAAAGTCAGAAAAGTTCATTAATTCAGCAAAATGTTTTTACTTCTCAAATAAGGATGTTACAGTCTAAATATTTTCAATGATAATGGCAATTTGGAAGATGGCAACATTTTATTACAGTGATGAATCTGGTAGCGTGTTTCTCATGCCATAAAAGTAATATGTTTGCCTCGTAAACCTAGTTTATTTTATGATGATGAACAGTTTTCGATACTTTAGGGCTATACTCGTATGTCTAAAAGGATAAGGTAACATGCCCAACTGAAACTCGTCTACCATTTTAGTTTTAAAATTATATTTAGAATTAAACATGAATAAGAATAAGAAATCTGTACAATGCTAAATAATATACTAGAGAATGAGTACTGAAGATACTGAAGATTTCTTAAAATATTTACTAAGAAATCTTTATTTGTACAAAACATGATATAAAATAAAGGTGTTAGGTTATTAAAAATGGCCTCATGTTTTACCAATTTCAATATGGCAAGCAAATCACTTGTAAGCTGCAGCAAAAAAAACCGGTCAAGAGCGAGTCAGACTCACGCACCGAGGGTTTCCGTACCATCATAATAAATACACTGCAGAGCCTGCTGTAGAATAATAAAATTATTATTGCAGTATTTGGTCAGCACCATCTCTTGGCCGATAGTAGAACTATACTATATTTTTTTCTTAGTCCAGCGCCATATCTTGACCGTTAGTGGAACTAAATTATTTTTTCTTGGGTCAGGGCCATCTGTTGACTGATAGAGGAACTAATTAACTTTTTGTTTGTTTTTGAATTTCTAAAAAAGTGTGTTATATTGAGACATCGTTTTATTTTTCCTGTAATCTTTACATAATCTACTATCACATAGAATAATTTCAGATTTTTCTCTCTGCAAACTTCGGAGATAAGGGGGAGGAACGGTATTTTTTTTACATTTGTCATCATAAGTCGAAAACTATGCGGCCTAAAAAAAGAAAAAAATATTTAAAATGTGCAAACAGCGTTCTTTCATATGATACCCCACATGCCCTAGTCGTCCTACTTAAAAAATTTAAGACCCCTTTTCAGTCCCTGTTGTAAAAAAAAATTTTATTTTTTTATTTCTTTCTTATTTGCAAGAAAGACAAACGCAGAGACAAACGTCATCTTTAACTAATCCAAATTTCAAGTTGATACCATTAGTAGTTCTCGAGATATCCAGCTGTGACAGACAGACAGACTGAGTCACACCATAAGGGTTCCTTTTTACCATTTTGGTACGGAACCCTAAAAATCAATTTAAATAATTGCGACACTCTAATCACAATGGTCACATGTACATCGACATTTTAGTAGTGTATTAGTAGAGATAAAACCAATTTAATTAAGTTTTAACACTGTTAGGTTGGTAGATACCTACTCTATTCTTATGGAGAAAAGAACTATTATAGTGCCTTACGCGATAATGCTCATTATTAACTTTGCCAAAGGCTTCAGCTTTCCTCTTTAAACGGCTTTAAGATTTTGAGTTGGCACTGAAAGTTCTTTCATTTCATTTGATAAGTCGCTTAAGATATTTTTAATTTCGCGCTGTTTCTTTTACAACAGGCTTTGCTCTTTGTTGTGACTGAGTTATAATTATATATTATTAATAATAAATTGAGAATGACGAAAAGTTCATTAGATATGTGTCACACAGACTATACGTACGGGCTAGTACTATCGTAGTCGATAATCACACTGAACCATTAATTATCGATTTTTTTGGTAGTCTCTACCATCATAACTATCGATAATTTTCGATAGCGTATTGATATCAACTATTTCTGTTAAGTTTGCGGCGAAATTTGACAGGCCCGCAAAGTTTACGATTAGTACCCCATTTAATATAAATTTAAATATAAATTTAATAAATTATGCACTTTTGAATATGTTTAATCTATTGTATAAGCTTAATATTTTGTTTTTATATAACGATGCTCATCTATCTCATTACTGAAGCGAAACTGTTCTAAATGTCTGTTCTAACTGTTTTAAGTTAGCATAAATTGATTTATTATGTTATTGTATTGTTTGGCGAGTGTTGTCGCTATAAAAAACATTTGGCTCCACCTGAAAATCAGTGTCGCACAGGATGTGGCAATAGCTGAGGTTGGAGACCATTTTGGCTAATTTTCTTTTAAATTGGGGAAACGGATTTCGAAGAGTCAAAGGATTATTTGAATATGATTTCATACATTAGAAATAAGTTATCTAAAGTAAAAAATACAAATATTATATTGTGTTCACCTACTTACATTTGTGGATCAATGTTGCATAACTGTAGGGTTGAGACTTTCAATATGTTGTTATGTTTAGATATAAGTAACCATAATTACGCTCATCTCATAGACTCCAACTATAATTTGGAACTTGATATGTTTTCACCATCTACTGGCAGAATCAATAAAAAAGGATTAGTACGTATTGTTAGTGATGTATCTTACTACTTAAAAACTCTTCCAAAAAATGAAGCATGTCCAGATGAATTGAACCAGACCGACCAGACGCTTTTTCGCTAGTAAATTTACAATACTAAATCAAAATATGCAAAGTATGAGAAATAAACAACATCTACTTGAAGCATATCTAGACAATAAATCAAATATTGGTGCGCTATGTATAACAGAAACTTGGATAAATGCTGAAAAATTAGATTTATTACAAATAAACGGTTTTAAATTAGCGTCACACTTTAGTCGTAAAAATCATCGAGGTGGTTGTGTATGTATAATGTTAAAGGATGGCATAGAATTTTGTGAACGGAAAGAGATTGTAAATATGTCCATTGAATATGTATTTGAAGTATGCGCTGTTGGTCTTACTACCTTAAATAATTTGCTACTTATTGTAGTGTATTGGCCAGATAGCAATAGAGAACCCGATACTTTCTTTAAATGTGTAACAAAACTTATGGCTTTATTGAGGTTGAAATATAACAAAAATGATATTATCATAGTAGGCGACTTTAATTTGGATGTTTTAGGAAAAGATGCGAAGGTAAAAACTCTTCTCGAACTTATGCTTTCTTACAATTTCTATCAGTTAAACAAAGAACCAACGCGTGTTACTGCAAAAAGTTCAACTTGTATTGATTTGGTTTTTACAAATTTCCGACATAAGCAGACATCTCTATCTGTCCAAGAAAATGGATTCTCTGATCATAGAAGTGTCCTTATCACTTTAGACATATACACAACGAAATCCTCAACAACTTGGTGGACTCAGAAAAGAATTTTCAGCAAATCAAATATCGACAAATTTAAATTGGAACTCAAAAATATTAAATGGAACGAGATAATTGAAGAACATAATGATGTAAATAAAAATTATAATCGTTTCCACACGATATTGACAAATATATTAGACAGGTTCATACCAAAGAAACGAATAAAGTTACAAGTAAAGCCTAATAAAGGCTGGCTTACAAAAGGAATAAAACGGTCCTGCAAACATAAACGCCTCTTAAAACTTTTTTTATCTCAAACTGACAATGATAACCCCGTCCTCCAAACACACTATAAGAATTATGAAAAAATACTAAAAAGAGCGGTTATGACTTCTAGAAAATTACAAAACGCCAGTCGAATGAGACAATCTACAAACAAAACGAAAACAATGTGGACTATTATAAAAGAAAGAACAAATAAACATGCGGTAAGGCATTTTCAAAAAACCAAATTAAAAATTAATGATGCAGTTTGTGATGATGCATTTGTAATAGCGAATACTTTTAATAAGTTTTTCTCAGCAGTGGGCGAACAGAGTGAAACAAACCCTTTACAGGGAAGGCCTGTCATTAATCCGACAAATTGTTCGTTATTTTTGTGGCCAGTGGATTGTCAAGAAGTATATTTGATAATACGAAACTTAAAAAATAAACGCAGTTTTGGAATCGATGAATTGCCCCCAATATTAATAAGAGAGTGTGCAAATGAACTAACTCTTCCATTCACACTTCTCATAAACCAGTCATTCCAAGATGGAATCTTTCCAGATAAACTTAAAATAGCAATAGTAAAGCCCATATTTAAAAAAGGGGAAAAAACTGACCCAAATAATTACCGCCCTATTGCACAGCTTTCTACGGCTTCAAAAATTTTCGAAACTGCCGTGTGTCGGAGGGTGAATAATTTTTGTGAAAAGCATAAAGTGTTTGACGCAAGCCAGTTTGGATTCAGAAAGAAAAGGTCGACAACCCTGGCAGTTTACAACTATATACAAAAAGCGCTCGAGTTCATAGATAATAAACAATACGCGATTGGTATTTTGCTTGATTTAAGCAAAGCATATGACCGCGTATCATTCAAGATTTTACTGTCGAAGCTCTATGGCATCGGTGTAAGAGGGATCCCTCACGATTGGTTTGTGTCGTACTTGAGCGGTCGGCAACAATATGTAGAAATTGAAGACTGTGATCCAACAACAGGTGTTGTAACAACCCATAGATCAGAAAAATGCGATATGCCGAATTCAATTCCTCAAGGCACTGTTCTAGGATGTGTCCTTTTTTTGGTGTATGTCAACGATTTGCCGAAAATAGTTAATGAGCACTGCGTGGCTTTTGCTGATGATGTTTCTATATTGTTACCATGCGATCAACCCTCCACATTAAATTATAAACTTTCTCAAATATTAGAAAACGTTATGCGATGGCTAAATGACCATAATTTGGAAATTAATTTGAACAAAACCAAGCTAATGCAGTTTAGACCACGCCAAAGGGACCCAGTGGATATAAATTTCGCTGTAGGCCAATCAACCATTGAGTGTGTTGACAGTTTTCCATTGCTTGGCTTTGAAATAGACACGTGTTTAACATGGAAGCCTCACATCGAAAAAATAAAAGTCAAACTATCTCGCTTCATATATGCCCTATTTGAAATAAAACGTAGCACAGATTTACAAACAGCTCTTACAGCGTACTACGCCTACGCATATTCTTGGCTGCAGTATGGTGTTATTCTGTGGGGAAATAGTACTAACGCTCATGACCTATTTGTGATACAAAAGAAATGCATAAGAATCTTTGCTAACATCAGACAGACAGAAAGCTGCAGACCACATTTCATTTCCTATAAAATTCTTACTTTAACAAGCTTGTACATCTTTGAAATTTGTAAATTCGTAAGACAAAATCAGAGTTATTTTAAAACAAATGAACAAATGCGAAGTAAAGAAATAAACACACGCTCCAAACACAATCTCTGCCTTCCCGTTAGCAGACTAAAAATGCATAGCTCAAGCACATTCATCATGTGCATTAAAATATATAACAGAATTCCGGAGCACCTTAGGTCGGAAGTTAGTGACAAGTCATTTGCAAGAGTACTTAAAGAATACCTAATAGAAAAAGCATTTTATAGTTTAGAAGAATTTTTCAAAAAATGACATGCCTGGAATTTATTTATAATATTGATATAATTATTAATGCAATTTTCAATTTTTATTAATCATATTATTGACATTCTAATATTAAATGAATACTATTAAAACTGTAATATCTATATTTAAAATTATTCAATGCATGTTGTTGTGCCCCAACGGGGTTCCATGATTGTACTTTTTTTTTTACCTTGTGACCTTGTAAACAATGGAAACAATAAAGAATTGAATTGAATTGAATTGAATAAATTGTGTTGATTTTTTGTAACAAATGCCTTTAAGCTGAATAAATTTTTTCACTTTCACTTTCACTTTCACTAATGTTTTTGTGAAATTGACTTAAGTAATATGATTTTGTGTGCTTTCGTGGTGTTTATTGTGTGTTTAGAAAATCCAAAAAGCTAGAAATGGCAAGGCATAGGCCTATTTACCGTAGGATTTAGTTTTTGAAATCGTTTGTGTGACTTAAGTCACTATGCGACGTAATGTCACAATTGACACTTGTGATACTACTGACAAACGAGTGATGCAAAATCCGTATTTTTTAATAAAATAAACAGAATATGTTAATTAAAGAAAGCCAGCCCCCTATTTAATAACATGACAATTTGTCAATTGTCATGACAATTTGGTTTATGTTGCGTTGTAGCAATGAGTAGTTTGTTCTATTTTCAAATTGGTTGACGAAATGGATACAAAAATGTCATGACAGGTGATAAATTGTCACGTTTATTAAATAGGGCCCCGGTTTTTGTGTTAAATTGTGACATTACGCCGCATGTGACTTACTTAAGTCATAAAAACGATTTCAAACGAATGAATTCAAAAATAGGGCCTCTGCCTGCCTAGCATTACCGATTTATATCGCGTGATATAGCGTTTTATCACGTTTAACTGTCAAAAAGACAAAGGAGTTTGACAGTTGAGTGTCGATAAAATGCTATATCTCGCGATATAAATCGGTCATGCTAGACAGGCAGAGCTGAGCTCCTGTTTAGAACAGACAAAGCATTGGTGCCGCCTCTAAAGTATGAAAGAGTTTGTTACTAGAAGTGTGATGGACATGAACGTTGATAAATGGAGTGGAAGAGACCGCTGAAAACATGGGTTTTGGGTTGAATGACGAAATAACAGGTGACAGATTAAAAGCGAAGGCGCACTGCAATGAACCAATTATACAGGGTTATTTTTAAACCACCAACAATCTTACGGGAGTAGATTACTAACATCATAAACAACAGCATTTATGATGTTAGTAATCTAGGTAAGTCTAATCTAAGCAGTCTGCAAGTTTTTAGAAAAGTCGTAGAACGACTTATTCTAAAACAGAAAAAAATAGGTATTCATAAAAACTCAATCAGCTGTTCGGACATTTGTATAGAAAGTCAATTTTTATTTGATAGTTTTTGGAAAAGCCGTAAAACAAATGTTATTGTTTATTATGTAAGTAATCTACTCCTGCGAGGTTGTTGTTGTTTTACAAATAACCCTGTATAGAATAGAGTAAGGGTAAGGAGATATTGATTACTTTTATTTTTTTTATTTTTAACTAAATTTGACAAAGAAGAAGCTTCCATTTTCATTTTCTCGTCTGTCCCATCACATTTTTGATGTTCGTCGTTCGTTTTCTATACTAAATACTAACAATACACGTAAATAAGTACCAAGAATAATGTTTGTACTTCCCAAAATCTCAATAAAAATTTTTCACGAAAACCCTAAAGGCGTGTTAGGAAATTCTAATAATAAAAAGTCCTATAAGTATGGCACTAACCCTTCGAAGTAGGTAGAAACTGCCTTTTTAGAGGTAGTATAGTGAAAGTAACATAAACTCCGTAAGCTGACTTGATCCGCAGTAACGTCTTGTATTAGTCTTACTTCGGATAGCTATTTACGAATATATTTTATTCCGATTCCAGGTTTAAGACTTCTTGTACTTAGTTTTTTTTAGATTTAGTTATAATGCTACATAATTATCGCGACTGATCCTCATTATAGGTTTTATTATGTACAATTTTCAACACACTTGCTCGTAAAGTGAGTCCAAATACATCGCTTTTAGGGCCATAAACCGAGCTATAACAAACGCGTGCAATAATATATAAAACACTAGTACGTAATAGAATTAACCCTACAAAGTTAAATTAGTACCTTACTGCAAATTATATGCGAGTAAACAGAGCATTCCCAATTTAGCTGGCTGATTTTTTTAGTAACAACAAAGAGGTTTTATGCTGCTTAAAATTCATATACATTTTTGGAATAAATAAATGTGTAAGTCCTTAATTAAGACAAACAAATATTTATTATTATTCACAAATTATTAATAATTCACAATATTTGCATTTTATCACTTAAAATTATAATTTTGAAGAGGCTGTATGCTCACTTACCCCTTTGTTCGCAAAATATTTTTGCGTTGGGCGTGTGAAAAAAACAAAAAAAAACCAGCGCGCTTTTTCCCATAATTATCGTATTTTGTTTGTGTCGTATTTATTGCTGTGTGGTAAATTACTTTTCAACACACTTGCTCGTAAAGTGAGCCCTAATACATCGCTTTTAGGGCCATAAACCGAGCTATAACAAACGCGTGCAATAATATATAAAACACTAGTTCGTAATAGAATTAACCCTACAAAGTTAAATTAGTACCTTACTGCAAGTTCTATGCGAGTAAACAGAGCATTCCCAATTTAGCCGGGTAATACAGTTTTTTTTTTTACAACAAAGAGGTTTTATGCTGCTGAAAATTCATAAACATTTTTGGAATAAATAAATGTGTAAGTCATTAATTAAGTCAAATAATTATATATTATTATTAAATTATTCATAATTCACAATATTTTGGTATAAAATATTAAAATATTTGCATTTTGTCACTTAAAATTATAATTTTGAAGTAGGCTGTATGCTCCTCACCCCTTTGTTTGCAAAATATTCTTGCGTTGGGCGTGTGAAAAAAAAAACAAAAAAAAACATGCGCGCCTTTTCCCATAATTATCATATTTTGTTTTTGTCGTATTTGTTGCTGTGTGATAAATTACTTTGTTTTTCCTCGCAAATGTGTTGAAAAACGTCGTATGAAACTCGTGAGCTCTTGCTTATTGCACACTCGGCTGAGTTACGCCCTCGCCTGTTGTCTCATAATGTACTATTGTTTTTTCCTCGCAAATGTGTTGAAAAACGTCGTATGAAACTCGTGAGCTCTTGCTTATTGCAACCTAAGCTAACTTGTCTCATAATGTACTATTATTTGCAACACATATTATGTCATAGGTACCTACATAAAAGCGAAAAATAAGGACATAGAACACTCTTTATATGACAAGAACACATTGTACTGTACAGTGCTGTGTGATGCAAAAACTCCAGCAAAAATATGATCTGCTGCACTGGTATGCTATTGAGCCTGTAGTGACATCTTGCAGCAATAGGTACATTTAGGTAATCACCCGCTGACATGATTTTATGAATAAATTTTTTGCCTCCAAACAATGACTGTGCATAAAATAAATTATCTTAAAAAAGGCTTGCAGATAGTTCCTTGTCTTTTTATTGCAAAATACATTACAGCATAACAGAAATAGTCGAAGAAAACTTATCGAAACATCACAAAATTGTTCAAGAGGCGGAAACCGTTAACCCTAAATAGTTAAAGAGCTAAGGGTTGTGAAAGCCGGTTTCACGGTAAATGTGTAAAGTGGTCAGAAAGTCCACTATTAAAGTTAATGCGAAACTTTCATCGCCCCTTTGAAAGTAGAATGAGTTTTTTGTAGCTCCAAGCTCCAACACGGATATTATGAAAGCATTAAGGTTTTTTACTGAAAAATAAAATACAGGAAAAATTGAGAGCGGAAAATTGTTTTGATAGCTTCAAGATAATGCTATCAAAATAATTTCTCTAAAAGCTAAAGTTTTAATCGTGTACCTTATTTAAATGTCGATTTAACGAACCTTTGGTATATTTGGGATTAAATCATTAAAAAGTATTATATTTAAACACCGTCTGTGTTGGCATGTGTGTCAACTTCCGGATTGGACTCCCGTTGTAGCGCTATCGTATTGTTAATTAGAAGTAAGTAATAACATGGTAACAACAATCGAAGCATACTGTGATTATTTTTGTAGTGTTTATTGTATTTTTTCGGCGCGACTAGTGTGTGAAAATCTGAAGTAAAGCAGTTTTCAATATTATACGCAAAAACGTGGAGCATACAAAGTCTCCTAGACATGACGTATATACATAAAATTCACAAACCCTTTGTGTTGCTCGTTTAACCTCTCGAGACCTGTAAAGTAATGCATAATTTCTACCCCACCTGACCAAAGGCAAAGTAGGTAATGTATTATATACCGACAAACGCTGCTTGCATAATATTTTGCCATTATGGGAGAAACTTTGTAATATTGTACAGTATTTATACAACACAAAACGTAATAAACATACCAGAAAGTAAAGAATTTTTTGACAACTCATTCTTTTTTGCCGAAGGCATCTTTTCAATAATTTGATGAAACCCCCTTTTATAAGTATAACTTGGTTTGTTAATAGTTTCTTCGAAGGAGTGACTCTATATTTAAGTAAATAATTACTTACATTATCTTTTGGGAAAAAATACAAATAACGTTAAGACTTTAGTAGGTAGCCAATTTTTATCAACTTAAATAGTGTTATGGGCTTATGTAGTTACTAAGTTATATGTATTATAAAATAGTTAATTTAGTCAAGTACGAAAAATATAAGGATCTTGATAGACTGACAGACAGACGGACAACAAAGTGATCGTATACAGGTTCCTTTTTTTCCTTTTGAGGTACGGAACCCTAAAATAAAGCATTAAGTTACAGTATCTAAAACTTTTACAAGTGATGAATAATTTTGTCATTTATTTTACTGTTTTAGTGAGACAACGGACCATCAATCCGGTAGAAACGGTGCAATGGAACGTTCCGCCGGCGATTCATCAAAAGAATTGCTAACACGAGCTCACGGAAAACTGTGGGATAAAGGCAAGGACCTCCTACTGAAAATTCTATGGTTGATTTTTTCTAAAAAAAAACTTTTGAAAAATAAAAATAATACCTGTACAACGTTTTCGAAGTGGGTTCAAAAACCGGTAAACTGGCCTCCTACCCAAATGGCCAATTTTCCATTCGTTCGCTAACTTGAAAATTAAAAATAAAACAGAAACATTATTTGTCGTTGGCTTGTCAATTCCATACAATACAACAATGTCTGTGATTTATATAAACTTGCGACCTGCAACTTGATCGTCTTATTGCTTTTATGGTTGCATCTGCCTACCTACCTGAGGTCTCTTCGCAGCTTAGTAAAAAAAATACATTTACACATACATTTTTATCAACGCCATCTATCGAGCCTACAGCTTTTTGACATTTTGAAAAGCCCTCATTCCGAGGCGAAGTTTGAGGTACTAGGTTATGCCTCCCCTTAAATTTACCACGCGTGACGTCATTTGTCATGAAAATTGCACCGTCAGCTATTTTTATCATAACAAGCTCGAAACCCAAAATAGGGTTGATAAAATCTACCAGCACGTGTCGATAAATTGATGTTATTTGTTAATATTTATTGGCATCACATGTTAAATACGGTTTGTTCACGTGTAGTGCAAATTAGTTCTGTAGTTAAATTAATGGCTTGTTATATAGTTATATTAGCTCAAATAGATGACGGTAAATTACTTTTAAATGTAGGTATTTCCTTTTAAAACCACCTTTTTGAAAGAAACGTTACTAGTAAGCCTCTTTATTGAAGTGTCGGCTGACTTGATACAATCATATCCGAAACTTAATAAAAAAAACTAAAAACTAACTTACAAAGGTTTTAACAGCGGCCTATTTTAAATTTACCCCAGATCTGAAGCTAGCAGATAATTCCATAAACATTGATAAAAATATTAAAGAGATAAAAGTCTAACAATTTGATTGAACACTTGTAAATTCTAATACAACATTATCATTTAAAAAAACGTACGGAAGCCGGTTTCTTCTAATTCCCCTAGAGACCAATTTAGCCCAAAGTTAAACCATTTAATTATCAAAGAACAAGGAAGGAGGTCTGAGAATTGTCATTAGGGCCGCTCGGGGCCGCATAAATGAGCCTCCGTACCTCTCTATTAACACTGAGGTCACAATCTGCCTTATAAATAGACAAACCCTACTATATAAACTACTCCTCATGTAAATGCTGGGATAGAACACTAACATTATGGACTTGAATTAAGGTGGCGATACCACTGAAAGTGGCGCCCTTAGAGGTTTTTATTTAATAAGTTATTACTAGAAAAATATTTTAATAATACTTTATTGGAATTTTTAGGGCCCATGGTCTAGTATTTTTAGGAGGTAAGTATCACTACATTCCCTCGTAGTCATTTGTAGAAGTAGATGTAATGTGTCAAAAACGGCCACTTTCATCAGTTTTGCTATCTACTTCTAGCAGTGACTACGAGGGAATGTAATGATACCGTCTAAAAATACTAGACGATGGGCCCTAAAAATTCCACTAGAAGTTTTATTAAAATTGTGTATTAGAAATTACAATATTAAATTAAATTCACCGCGGCGCCACTTTCGGTCAGGGTGCCACGTTAATGAAGACTACTTAACTGTGGCCCTACCATGAGTTGATGCAAACTGTTTACATTACCGTAAACTATCGGATATACTGCTCACAGTCAGTGCGAGTGAAAGAGACAAAACGATGGTTTACGGTAATGTAAACAGTTTACATCAACTCATGGTAGGGCCACTGGTGTGTCAATTCTCTAAAAACATCTCTACGATACGGCACCGCTGTCACATAGACGCCAGCGCTTGTACGACGGGCTCGCCGAGATGGTCGGAACGGAACTATTTTTCTATACAAAAATGACGTTTTTAGGGAATTTTATTTTTATTTTATTTTATTTTATTAGGGATAACAAACAGTTGCACAATGTATAACATAAGACGCAGGCTTACAATAATTATATTTTTGCTAATCATGCAACTGCAACATGCATAATTGAGGGGCTGCACGCACGTTAAACGAATATAAAATGGTTTTTCTACCTAGCAAATTAGTCTTTTAAAAGTGCATTTCAAACAGCATATTTTCGCTAGAAAAATCACCAATCTTCAGTTTCTACAAATACCGGTGCCCCGTGTTCGTGCATTCCCGGTCCTGGCTATGACGAGAAACGGCGGATATTCCGGAATTGGCGAATCAGGAATTGGCGAAAAAGAATGTTTGCGAATGTGGAAACAGGGCAAAGAATAATTTCCTCAAAAATTATGAATTAATACTTACTTTTATCTATATAAAAAAAACTTGTAACTTTAACATTCTATCTTCATTGCATTTAAAATAAAACAATTCTTTTATTAAATGGTTGATTGTTCGAGTAATATTCAGTCAAAAACTGTTTTTTTTTACAGTTCTATAAGAATTATTTACTAAGGCAAAACAAAATCAGTTTCAGAAATCTCAACAGTAATCATTAAGAAGATTTTGTCTACTTAAAATAAATGGATGTCGTCTTTTGCAAGGAAGAAGACAATTTTTCATCGTCATTTTGTATTTCTGTGACAAATATCCTCTAGAGAGATCTTGAAGCTCGAGCAGGAAAGTAGGCTGAATTCAATTCGACAATCCAAAAGTACAAGCCTGTTAGTATATCTAGTGAAACATACATGACGGAACATCAGTTCGGTTTTGGCTGATTTAATTTTTTGTTGAGTTCGTTCCTACTTAAGTGCAAAACTTACTATACAGGGTCTCTTGTGATAGTCTCTTGTTATAATATGTGCGCTAAGACGAAAAATGCAATAGAAGAACTAATTGTGAACCACTGCACTGACCTAGACAACATAAATCAATGAGGTTAAAAATACAGGGTGAAATCGAAGACAAAAATTTCTTAAATGAAAGTTCAAGAAAATTCAAGGAGAAATAAACATAAAAAACAAGATTAATGAAATTAGTGTCATTAAATTATCAATATCGTAGGTAAATTCTTAGTTTAAAGGTTACCAATGACTTTCACCCTGTATAAACAGTTTTATGTTTATATATAGGACGATAATTTACGATCTCCGCTAGCGTCTCATTAAAAACCTTTTTGTGTAGCAAAAGATAAATATTAATGATTTCTCTCTGGTAAAATATTGTCAAAATTAGTCTCCAATGCTTTTAACAATAGGAGACTCCCTGAAAAGAAAAGCAACACAATGACTCACCCAAGCGAAAACGGACAGGACTAAAGTGGCCCTTAGTTGCTAAGGAATTAGATCTTTATTCGTTTAGCTATTTTTGTGTAATGGGTATTTATTTTACAAATTTTGTCATCAAAATCAAACATAATAATAGTTAATTAAGGCCACAAGAATTGGGAATCCCATGGATATTATAAAAAACTAACAATCGATAAAAAGATTTTCGATATTTTTTATCGCAGTATGAAGCTCAAAACTTTGAAGATTCAATAGAGTGCATTATCTGTTTCTGGACTCGAACTACCATCTACGTTGACAGCATTATAAAGCTAACAGGTATAATGCTGTTAGCATAGATGGCGCTCATCCGACAGTCAGGTTGTATTCGGCAAATACTACAAACATATTGCATTAAATTTAATGAGATAATTCTGCTTTGAAAAAATAGTTCATAGTGAAGAATTGGTTAGTTGTCGGACACGCTAAAATATATTGTGTAAAAGCTAAAATCCTGAAAAACCACGCTATGATTAAATCAGCGCCATCTATTTAGCCTATAGTTTCGAATCCAGTGCTGAACCACAGAATCTGGCTGAACTATAATTATCAAGTTTGAGTAATATCATTGAAAAATTGCATTCTCGCGTTTTTGTTAACCGAGTTATTTTAAATGCGTGTGTAATTCTTTCATTGATTTGCCTTTTACGTGTTATATTTGCATTACCTATTGAATACTCGAAAGATCGTTTAAAAGTCAGACGGACAAGGAAGGCTCCTGTTTGTAAACAGGAGCCTTCCTGATAAAAAAGATAAATCTTTACGCAACACTAACAATAAAATAATATTTCCAATTATTCAATATGTTTGGTTTTTTAAATAGAATAGAATAGAATAGAATTTTATTCGCATTAAATAGGGTTTACATAAGGTGTTCGTAGATCAATTTAAAGTCAATCTTATACCTATTTAGCCATTACAATGACATGCAAAAATTGAAATATTATTTTTCAAGGTACAATTTTCCACATTATTTTTGTAGTAACTAAAATATTATTATAAATTCATCAATAATAAACTAATTTCAATGTCAAATTCAATTTAAATCAAATATAATTATTAAAAATGAAAAAAATTAAAATATGTCAAATAGCACACAACTCACATTTACATTCAAATTAAATATTAAATATATAGCTAACATTTCATGTCAATCCATGTACAAAGTTAATTACCACACAGAAATTAATACATTAATTGCGGTATTTCAAAAACTCGTCGATACTATAGAATGTATTTTCTAGTCTCGTAGTGCTTTTTTGAAGTTATTAAAAGAGAGTTGTTTTATATCCTCCGGTATTTTGTTGAATATTTTAATTGCCATTGCTGGTGCGTTAGATCGGAAACGTTTTGTTTTTGGTATCGTGCTTTGTACTAATTTAACAGGAAGTCTAAGGCTTCTATTTGTGGTGTCTTTTGCCTTTGAAAACATATGGATGTGTTGTTTTACAAATACGCCTATTTCCAATATGTATAAACAGACCAATGGTAGATGACTAATGATGTAATTTCTTGTGCCTTATTACTTCAGGCGGATGATCATCTGCTTTGTTTAACAGTACCCTAAATACTATTACAGTTCAGTGAACAAGTGGTTAGCGTTAAACGTTAATTTAATTTGATGATAAAATAGTTAGTATGCGAGGTTAGCACATAAATTGCATATAAGATCTCATTAACAACGAGTCTGATGATTTGGACACTTTGTCCAAATTGTCACTTTTTAATTTTATTATTTTTTCACTAATGATTCGAACACCATTAGGTATAGTTGAAGCTTTGGTACAGTCAAACAAAAGTTATAAATTCCTAGAAAAAGAGCGTCACTTAAACTTTTAACTGTTTTATATGGTGTTCTAATCTGAAAACATAATAAAACAAAAAAGTGTCAACCCAGACAAAGTGTCCGAAATTATTTTGTACGAATCGTCAGTAACTCTTCACATCTGACGTTCTAAAAGTGAAAAGCTTTCTATTTGATTTCATTTCACCCATGTTCAGTAATACCCACTGATATTCTAATAAAGTAAATAAACCAACTGTTAACTAATAGTGAAATTGGTAGGTAAGTAACAAATCGGTAAAAGCAAATTATAAGAAATCGTTATGCATCCTAAAATTTCATCTTATAATCTTAAAAATCCTAAAATTTTCAAAGAGTTAAATTCTGATTCCTCTTACAAATTAATTGAATAATATAATGTAAGTCTAAGACTAAGATGAGCGTCCAATTTGTAATTAAATGTTTCAAATTAAAGATAATCTGAAGCCAAAATCAAAATTAAATTCTCATTTTCTGATAATTCTAGGCTTCGTGTCCGGAGAGAATACTCGTAATTTAGATTTCGTGCCCTATTATTAGATGTTTCTGAGAATCAGAACTGGAATGGTTTCCCTTAAAACAATACATGCTCAATCATTGGCTATTAATGAAATATAATTTGAACAGACAGCGACAATACTCTGAGAGATAGTAAATACACAATAAGTTTCAGATGGTTTGAGTTACTATAACTTGAAAACAATTCGAAGTAAGTACCTATTAGTAGTTACCTACTTATTATTTTATGTAAAGAATATTTTTTTTAAAACAAAATGATTGCTATTGGTATTGTATCGCAAAAAAATTGTAAAGTGATTTGCTATTGTATTTTAAAAAAATACAGACTTCGCAATCCCCGCAAGAATCGGAGCATTGAAAATGAATACAATAATTTACGAAAAAACCATTCCAACAAATGCACTTCTCGTCTGCTTCAGCATCTTTTAACACCATTACCATGATGATCGGTCAATAACCATAGAAGCTACGTCACTTTTTATGTACGCAAATACCCGTTTTTCTACAATTCCAAATCTAAAGGGATAATTACAATAATTATTAACCGATTTTCAAAATTTTTTCGACATTTTGTAGCTAAACTAATACCCTAGGACCTTTTTTTCATAAGTCGGTTTTTTCCTAAATATTTGTAATTTAGTAACCAAAAACTCCCCAAAAAATCCGACCTCTTCAAACATTTTTCAAAATTCCAAAAATAGTTACCAGCCCATTTGAAAAATTCAAAGCTCACACGTGTCTTGATAAATTTCTCACTTTGTACTATTTTTTCATCTTGGTTCTCCCAAAATCCTCGGAGCTATGGCCAAAAATACGTCTCAGGCGATTTGAATTTGATAACCATTTCTGAAGCGAGATTTAATAAGGTTCAAAGTCTCAGTCATTTATTAACTGCACATTTTGAATAACTCATATTAAAAGAGATGCAACCTCGTTGCTTTGAATTATTATCATAACGTATAAATCCGTCTGTCAATACAATAATTTCCAGCAAAATATTGTATATCTCATACAAACCAATGAACTGTCGGCTTTCATGAAAGCCGAGTTGCATTGTACCGTAAGACAGACGCTCCAGTTTCCTTTGACGAGGCTTCGTAGGATTTCAAATAACGACTCTTTAGGCATTTCTATTCTTCCCTTAATGAGACAATACGCAAATTGAGAATTGCACAGTGTTTGAATTGTTGCATTTTATTATTGTTATCAATTTTTTTTTCATTTTAATTATTTATAATGAAAACAGATTTTCTGTACTTACAAAGTTTGACCTGCTCTTATTAAGGTATTATGAGAGATAAGAGTATAAAATTACGAGTATACATTAAGAGTATATTATACAGGTAGCGGTCACATTATTAAAGACACCAGTAGATTTTCATATAAACGAGCTTACTTTGAAGCTATACACATCCAACTGATCTGATCAGCATTCTAAGAGATAGAAGGATATGTTTAATAAAACCGCAAAAATGTATGGAAATCCTGAAACTGAAGACTCTAATCCTTCAAGGCTTCAAAGTTACCTCGTTTGTATGAAAATCGACTGGTGTCTTTAATTATGTGACCGCCACTGTATGTATAATTATATGTATATCTGTAATTCGGGACCATGCACAATAGGGATGTTGACTAATGAATAAAATAACGAAATACTAATAAAAATCGTAAACATATTAAACTTTTGGAGTAGCTTGTATACCTCTTGGTTTTATATAATATTGCATATTATTTGTTTTATGACCCTTCAAAGTTGAGTGGACAAGTCCATTTAAAAAGTATAAAATTTATTAAAATAAATTTGCTATACATTTTACGGACTAATTAAAGGTAAATTAGTCCGTAAAATGTATAGCAAATTTGTCGAAGAAACCATTTTGATAAACACAATATTTAATATAGCTGCTGAACAAATTTCCTATGCGTTGCATACAAACTTGCAAGGCGTGACGTCATAACGTGGAAGCCATTAGTATGGAGCGTTTTTGATCGAGTCCATTTGTGTGCATTTCACACTGTGATATCTCGGGCAGTTTTCATGCTAGCGAATTAATTCTTTTACCAATGTTTCTTTTTTTGAGAGGTAATTTATGTAACATAAAATAAAAAAATTGTCAACATCCTATTATCATCACTGAAACATACTCGTAATGTAACTACGAGTAAATACTTACCACGGCTCGAAGGGGACCGCTGGGATCACTATCACTGCGCCACGCGTTCGTTAGATCTTAATGAAGTGATTATTAAAAAATACTTCGATAAACCAATAACTTAAGCGAATCAAAATGTTTTATAGCTCATTTGCTTGAAATTAATAAAACAGATTCCCTCGTACATTTCCACATAGTTTTCCATTAGCGAACCTTCGTAAATTAACAAACTATTCCAACAGTGAGTCCCGTCTACGTTTTTACCTTTTACATCTATTTATTCGCTAATTGCCGATTTACCAAAGACACAGTCTAAAATTTTATAGTATCACAAAGGAATTTTATTTTTAAAACAGCTTAATAAAATGTTGACATAACGTTAAAATGGCTACATACATAAAATATAGTATGAGAAAACATCCAAGTCCGTGACTCGGCTACGTACATTTATTTTTAAAAATTGTTTAAAAAACAATAAAACCGACTTCAAAAAACCTGCCTCTAAAAAGCAAGAAATAATATTCAAATCATTAGATACGCATTATCATTGTTATAATAAAACACGTCTATTAAAGTCGGGTGGGGCTGGAGTACATATTCCTTTTTTTATTCTAAAAGCCCCACCCGACTTCAATAGACGTGTTTTATTATAACAATGATAATGCGTATCTAATGATTTGAATATTATTTCTTGCTTTTTAGAGGCAGGTTTTTTGAAGTCGGTTTTTTTGTTTTTTAAACAATTTTTTTATTTTTTTATTTTTAGTGTAAGTACCTTCTGTATTAGGTAGTGTAGTGTAGGTAAGTATATTATTTAGGTAGAAAAATCGGCCTAGCCAAACGTGAGATAATCGCGGAGAAACATACATACAATACCTCCTTTTTATGAAGTCGGTTAAAAAGACTACACAAAGGTATCCCTTCCCCAACAAAAAAAAATCATCTAATTCGGTTCATAAATAACAAAATTGTCAAGTTAGTTGATTTAATTTCATAGTATTTTCAGGGTTACTTGTAAACTACTGAACCGATTTGAAAAAAAATTAAATGGGACCATCTCGCAAGAAAACTCAATCGAACAAAAAAAGAATTATCTAAATCGGTCCATAAATGTCGAAGATACGCGCGAACAACGATAAAAAAAAAAAAAAAAAAAAAAAAAAAACATACAATCGAATTGAGAACCTCCTCCTTTTGATGAAGTCGGTTAAAAATAGTACACATTCTGTGTTTTCCAATAGGCTCAATTCTCAACTTCAATATTCAGTAAAATGTATCATTGCAATTAATGGTAGAGACACGTCTTGTACCTAAACTTTTAGTTTTTTTTAACCACCTATGCCAAATTTACTACATGCCTATCTATTTTCTTTGGTTCTTTTTATAATGAAATGGTTAACAAACAGCTTTATGGCCAGTAGATACAAATTCGATTGCTTTGTCAATCTTATATTTATTAACAAACTTTAGTAGGTGGTCGGTCCAATTATATTGGCACTATACAATGATTAATCAGTTTTTACATTTATAACAAACTCTATCATCTGTCATTGTCTAGGCTGTGGCGAAAGAGCCCAGAGGTATTTAATTAAACACTACAATCGGTTTTTGCTCATCGGAGCGAAGTTTCGCCGGTTCCGATCTGTGGTGCCTTTGTTCATAAACCAGCTACTTGACGACTATGGCCACCATTTTGACCGCTTATTAATGAAAAGTACTTCCAACCTATAACACATGAAACTAATAAGATCTAGTTAGATGCTCTAGTCATTTAGCTAGTGTATGAATCTCGCACAGCGCGCACTACGAAAGTTGTGTAGCGCATTTCATCCGAGCGGGTGACGCTACACGCACGTGCTACGCGATTTTTATGTTGGTGATGCAAGGAAAAGGTCAGAATTTGAAGTAATACGTTATTTGTTCAACAAGTGAGCAAAGTTTAATTTTGCTGCGAGTGCTGACTAAACGATATTTTAATATGTAATAGACTATTGAGCACAGTGAGCGATTTTAAGGCACTAGACATAAAAAATTTGCTCTCGTGCGAAACTTAAAATTTTCACCTCTACCATCAAGAAAACTCGCAGCAAAAAGCTATTCTGCTGCTAGAAGCGGTTTGAAACGCGGCCTTTGTGCTTCACCACGGACTAGATTGTGCATGCACTGCACAGTTTAAAATAATATTGCTATATTGTTCCGTAAAATAGTTTTATGATCTTTGTGCTTTTCTATTATTTCTCTTGTATTTTGTAAAACTTTTTTTATGTGTAATCTGTGTTTTTCGGTCCTGATGTCATTACTGTGCTCGGCAGAATATCAGTGCAGCAGGCCTAGCTTGCTGCTTATACTGAGCTGAGTACAGTTTTGGCATCACGTGACGATGCGCAATGTTTTATTTATTGGCCTTGTATGTGTTTAGTTCTTTGTACTGTCTTTGTAATGTTGTGTATCGTTGTGTGTTTCCAAAATAAATGTATTTTCTTTCTTTCTTTCTTTCTAGTTTTTACCCGACTGCGTGTTATGTTTTTCGCGCGTACCTTGTAAGTATGTTTGTATGTATGTATGTTTGTATGTAATATTCTTTATTACCGCATATCTTTCAAACGGCTGAACGGATTTCTATGATTAAGATATCGTTAGATTGGTCTTTTCAGCCCAAGTGTTCTTAAGAAGGTCGCGTTATAAAAAAACCAACATGGCGGCTGTACGGTGCTATTTTACGTAGTGAAAAAAAATTTTTTTTTTAGAATACTGCAATATGGGTGTCAAATTAAAGGACTTATTATAAGGATTTCAAAAAGGTATATCATGACCGTAATATATAATAACTAAAAGAGATAAATAAAAAAAATAAAAAAGAAACAATGTCACTTTCTTTATGCATGCCTCCGACTGCATGTTATTATGACATGTTGCCTTTAATATTTATTTAAACTTGTTTCCATCTTTTCAGTCGACTTGTTTTTTTATGCAGGCGGGTTTTTTAATTTTTTTTTTTATCTATCTCTTTTTTTACGCACCAAAAGTGCTCTTTTCGTGCTGGAGAGGTTTAAAAAGCATTTATTAGTTATCCGTTATTTGCTCAGAATCACTTGAATTTTTTACACGTCCTCGCGTCATCCAATACATGCAATGCAAGGTTATTTTTAGTACTTATACGAAACCTGATAACTGTTTGTTCAGAATCAGTAATTGAATCGATTGCAATATTTTTTATATCATGTTATATTTAGACTAAATAATATTTTCACATAACCATAATTTAACGCACGCCCTACTAAAATGTCTCGCGCGCACAACACAAAAAGCTTGTAACTTCGTGAGTTTTTAAGGTATCATTATCATTTTTTATACCGATTCTGAAAGTGAAAATATGTGACCCGTGTTTCGGCTTTATACAAAAAATAATGTTGTATATGTAATACCGATGATGGTAAGACGGTATGTTTGTTTTGCCGCGCACGTCGAGAGGTTCACACACAGTGTCAAGGGCTTTGTCAGCCAACCTACTATGAATGATGAGTTTCTACAACATTTGTTTGCGAGGATGAGTACTTTTCTGTATATTCTTAATGAGATTGCCAAGTTACTGTGTATAGAGAATTGTATTTTCAGCACTTGAATATTATTTTGACACAAATATTATTAATTTATACAAAGAAATTATATTAACAGCGCTCTAAAAATAGATTTAATGTTTTTTTTTTATTTTTATTAAATTATGTTTATTGCCACAACGATTTTTTTTCTACAGTCCGGCTCCAACATTTGATATTTTATTTAAAAAAGTAAAAGTTAGAACGAATATCGATATTTATTTTGATGTTAGGTTGCAGGTACTGTTCATGATTTCAATTCAACAAAGATTGTTTTTATCTATATTTAATGTAGAAAATTATATGGTGACCAGTTTAAATTACCTCCTTAGTATATGAAGGAGATTTCAAGCTGTTTCCCTGGTTCCACCCACCCGAAATAAATGAAACATGGCTTAAATTTTAACTTGAACCCAAAGCTACCAAACTGTGGAAAGCTCATCAAAATCCGTTAAGTTGTTTTTGCGTTATGCGCGGACAAAAAATTACATTTACAGTTTTATGTTATGTAAGTACTTATAGTTTTTTTTATCAAATATGCTAGAAGTATGCTCAATTTTTAGGTTAAATAAAAGTTGACAGAAAACTAAATAATGCCATTCCTACAACATACTGCACTCAAATCACGCGTTAAAGCGTGTGAGACTCCGATATCAAAATCTACTGATATTCCCTTCTATTCACATGAAATGCAAGAACTTCCCCCTATATTCCTACTTGCTTCATATGCATGCATCCCAAAGGTATCAATTTAGCTCGATCGATGCCAATTTCAGCACTCGAGCACCAAGTCTGACAGTAATTTGATACAGAGGTCTCTTGCGACCAGCTGTTTGAGCACAGAATAGATATAAATTATAAGTACTACGTGTTTGAGGCTAAACCGCACTTATACTAGCATCTCCTTACGTACTTACTTCTAGTTTAATTCTTCATAGAGTTTTACGTAAAGGGAAAAGTTCAAATGATGATGATGAAATATACATTAATAGTTGATGACTTAGATATAGATAAGCCAATAAAGAATATACCTATTGATGTAACAACGCTTGGTCCTATACTTTTGATAACGTAAAAACTCTGCCCCGTGATATTTTGTGGGGCATTGATGATAATAAATTTTAATGACTCGTAAAATCTTATTTCCAGTGCCTATTCAAATATTTGTGAAGAACCCTCTTGCCATTCTTGCATCATAATATTTGTTGAATTTTAACGATCTCTATTCCTTTGTCTTTTCAAAATGAGCCAGCTTCTTATTTCACAAACCCTTAAGTGAAATTCGAAATAGCCTCAGAAAAAATATATCTCCGTTAATAAACGGGTTTAGATATAAACACCGATTTAATGTAATTACTTCGAAAGCTCATGAACTTTCTCGCAGTTCGCCTTCTCTATACAAAATCTTTTGATATTCTAAGGCTATTTAGTTCGATTAAGCGAATCCCAATAAGCTAAAATCGATCGGATAACCATTCATCACCGAGAAGATGGGTCCACCCATAGTCCCTTTTAACCACATAGTTGTTTTAAGGCAATTTAGTTTCCAGACAGAGTAATTATTCAGGATTTGTTTAATCTTAACATTCTTAACAAAGCTTTATAGAACGAGTAGGTATGCATAAACTAAATATATTTTTTTGTATTTGGTTAGAATACTAATAAAATATCGTTGACTCTTCAAACCTATTCAGTTATTGACACGAAAAAAAAAAGTTATCAAATTAATTCAATGATACAAAATTAGTTTAATTAAAGTCTTGTGACAGTTAGAAAACAATTTATAAATCTTAATAATTTTGAAATCCCTACATTGCTATGTAACATAACATTAACATCCTGCCTTAACATAAAAATAAATCTGTATATCCGAAAAAAAAATACTTTGATAATATTAAGTAAGTAAATACTTATTCTCTCTCATAATAAATAAATCCATATACATTTCTCAGCTAGCAGGAATCAATTTGGACGCCAATCAACGCCAGGTTGAGCTTTAGCCATTAATCAATATAAACTTTTTTACTACAGGTAGATAATTATCTTTTCACTTCTCATGCTCGTAAAGTTCGTCGTTATGTTGGGCTGCATAAAATCGCTTTTCATGCTCTAGAGCATAAAGTAAAATCTTCGTCTAAGTTCGGCTCTAAGACAAAGGTTGTCAGGTAAACAGCCACACATGCAATTAAACTTCGTTAAATAAACTTGTTATTTTCCTCATTTTTAATCATAATCCATATTATAATAACTACCTACATTTTTTTTTCAATTTTTTGAAAATGGTATCAATTGAAAAGCCTTAATTAAAAAAATCCATTTTTGAATATGGGTATCAAATGAAAGGACTTGGTGAGCACATTCCAAAATTATATAATTTGTCACTAAAATTTAAAAAAAATTTTTTTAAAATTTTTGAATATGGGTATCAAATGAAAGGCCTTGGTGAGCACATTCCAAAATTATATAATTTGTCACTAAAATTTAAGAAAAACATTTTTTTTTTTAAATTTTTGAATATGGGTATCAAATGAAAGGCTTTGGTGAGCACATTCCAAAATTATATAATTTGTCACTAAAATTTTAAAAAAGTTTATTTTTTTTTCATTTTTTGTTTAATTTCCTCACAATCGAAGTGAAAAGCAGAGTGCTATTTTGAATTTGGAACAAGCGCGCATCGTATGAATTAGGTACAAAAAAAATAAAAGCGCTGAAAGTATGGAGCTATTCCATAGATAAAGATATAGTTCTACAATTAAATGTCAAAAATAATCCCGCCAATTTTATTTAGGTTCTTTTTAGTGTCTTATCTTTGGGTTCTTTTCTAAAAAATATCCAGCTAAATCAATTAGGCCCTTTTTAGTGTCTTATATTTGGGTTCTTTTTTATATATTTGAGGGAGATTAGTTGTTCAGTCTTGCATCAGTCCATTCCATCAGTCTGGTACGATCTTCAGTCTGTAAAAATTCAAAGTCTATACAAACTGATGAAGTGGACTGATGCCAGACTGATCATGTAGTTTCCCTCTTAGTTAGCTCGGTGGCGCAGTGGTTTAGCGCCTGGCCCAGCGATTGCGGAAGTTAAGCAACGTTCGCAAGGGTCGGTCATGGGATGGGTGACCAAAAATGTATTATCTCGAGCTCCTCCGTGCTTCAGAAGGCACGTTAAGCCGTTGGTCCCGGCTGCATTTGCAGTCGTTAACACCCACCAATCCGCATTGGGCCCGCGTGGTGGGTTATGGCCCGTCCTCCTTACCACCCCTAAGGAAGGCCTGTGCCCCACAGTGGGGACATCAAAAATGGCTGATGGACAACTATAAATACTATAGGTACTGCTATTTTTTTTTCTCGCAGTCAATGGTAAAAAGTAGAGTACACAACTCGTGAAAAAAAAAATTCATCTCGGTCCTTTGTATCCCTCGAACTAAATTCCCTCTTTTTTCACTTGTTGTATAATCTACTATTTTACCATCGCCACTCGAAAAAGTGCGTTTAATTCAACAATAAGAGTGAATAAAACGCTGTTTTATTCACCGAGTGAATAAAAATATTTTGAATTTGGAACAAGCGCGCATCGTATGAATTAGGTAGAAAAAAAAATAAAACGTGCTGAAAGTATGGAGTTATTCCATAGATAAAGACATAGTTATACAAATATATAAAAAAAATATTCAGCCAATTTTATTTAGGTTCTTTTTAGTGTCTTATCTTTGGGTTCTTTTCTAAAAAATATCCCGCCTAATTAATTAGGTTCTTTTTAGTGTCTCATCTTTAGATTTTTTCTATATATTAGAGGGAGATTAGATGTTCAGTCTTGCATCAGTCTGGTACGATCTTCAGTCTGTAAAAATTCAAAGTCTATACAAACTGATGAAATGTACTGCCAAACCGATCATGTAATTTCCCTCTTAGCGTTGTTGTTTTATGTCATTGGAAAACTTCTAGTTTCACTATTTTCTAATGTTTAAATACTGATTACCTACCTAAATAATAAAAATGTGATAACTATCTAATTACATAGGTATAAGTACCTATTACTGCTATTTGTTTTCTCGCAGTCAATGGTAAAAAGAAGAGTACACAACTCGTGAAAAAAGAATTTCATCTCGGTCCTTTGTATCCCTCGAACTAAATTCCCTCTTTTTTCACTTGTTGTATAATCTACTATTATTTCGTACATATTTTACTATCTATGACAAGCTTCTTAGAGATTTTTTGTAGATAATAATAGATTATGCCTCTCTTCTTTTTTTCGTATTTTTGCCTTATTTTTGCATTGAATTAATATACTAAAAATAATAATAATTTCATTTATTTCAGACATACTTAGTCCATATCATTTGTTATATAGGAACTATGTATATACAAAAAGTAATTTATAAGTGATTCGATTTATGGGAGAAGCGCGCCGTGCGAAGGCATGGACGGTCGTCTGTCTTGATTTTTGAAACGGTAAAAGTGTAAAATACTAATAATAAAACATTTATATCAATTTCAAACGTCCTTTAATTTTATCTACGCCCCTACACCTATAAAATACCTTATAGCGTAATCAAAGGTGAAATATTATACCGGGTGTAACAAGGCACTCAACGAAGCCGAGGTCTACGTATTATGCCCATCATCAGGAACATTTCTGTTCAAAATTATTGCTGGGAAACGATTTTAATTTTTGGTGTTAAAAAAGCATTGCATACATTACCAAGCTATGTACCGCGTACAAAAGACCGCGCCTGCGAGTGAATGCTACACAGCTGCGTGCGGCCGAGTTGAAAGGGAACGTTTATGTTCGTGCTCATGAAATACATTAAGTGATGACGTTTTGAAGTCATTGTTTGTTACGAAATACATAAAATTTTGATAATGTTTCTGTAGACAAAAAATAGGAAATAACGAATATAATAAGATTTCATAAAAATTTGAAAAAAAAAATTGACTTTGACCTTTAATAACTTCGTATAGCTATTGGTTTCCCAGGTATAGTCTAAAATGATCCTGATGATGGGCGGAATGCGTGGACTTCGGCTTCGTTGAGTGTCTTGTTACACCCGTTATAGCTTTTTATAAAGTCTTTGGCCACAACTAATTCGGATGGATTCATATTCAGTTCGAAAATGAATTAGGTAATGAATGATGAACTTTTTTAATTTAAAATTAATTATATTACGAATCCGTACAACATCCGGTACAACAACAGACAACATTTTAAAAGTCGTTGACTTGACAGCTCGTTTACGAACTGGGGCCCAATCGCACTAATTTTCAACGACAAAACCAAAGCTAATTCGTTACCGTTCCAGTTTCGTTTACAGAAAAATACTTGCTTTAGTTTTGTTAAAACTGTTGAATACTCTGCCTAAGGAGTCTAGGATTAAAATCTGGGACAATTTAAAGCTAAACCAAAGATTTTTAGGCAAATATAACCAAAATGACAACGTAACGTTTTTGGTTTTATCGTTCAGAATTACCGCGATTGGGCTCCTGACTAGTCTACTATCACCATTCACAAATAGATACATGACGCCTCTGGACTGAATGTAAATGTGTAAAAAAGTTTATATCATTCGTTCGTTCGCAGGAACTCCCCCACCCTCATCTCGTGTGTGTCTGAAATGATAATCTCTCCGAATTCTCGCGACAACTTTATTGGAGGCTATTTCCATTTGCTGAGTTGTACCTTTTTTGTCCTAAGCTTTTCATATTAGGTTTTGGGGAGATACAAATTTGGTACATTTTTCTGGTGCGGAATACAGATGAAGCTAACTAAAACGTGTTGGCTCTTGAATAAATTTCGTTGAATCCTAATAGTCCTCGTGCTAACAAGAAAATGCTTAGCAATACAATTAAAAAAATTGAAAAAAGACGGTAGTTCGAGGGAAATTGGCAAATTTTATTGAAAGAAACATTCCATTATTTTAAAAAATAAGTAAAACTGCATTCAAAGTTTTTTGATAAATCGCTTGTCTCAGCCCAGCCGAGAATCGAACGGGCTAACCCTAAAAAATAACAACCTGTACTTTTAAAATGTAGTGATTGGCACAGATGCCAAATATTGCACTTTGGTAGGTACAAACTATTTAACCAATAGTTGGCACATAAGTTATGTTAACAAAACAGAGAAAAATATAATTGAAAACTGTAATATAATTTATTAACAAATTTAAGCGTTTCGCACCTTTAGGAAAGGCAAAATTATAAAAAATCAATAAATTTTCCATACCTCTTTCTTGTTGAATCCGTTAAAATTCGCAAGGAAAATCAATATAGGTGCTTACCTATTATTATTTTTCGCGGGTTCTTTTCTCTTAATACTGTGTTGCCATATAACTCGGTTGAAAAGTCTATTTTAAAATTTTTGAAGTGTTGTAATGCCAGATAAAAACTAACAACGGAGTAGAACGATTTAATATCTGCATTTAAATGATAAAGTGCAAACACTGTCGGAGTGCCAAAATAAGTGAAGCTTACCCTACATGAACTTTTATAAAGCTTTTTGACAGGTCAACGCTTGTATTGAAAAAGGGTAATTGTTCATTACTGCCTTTCTATATTTTTTTATCGATTTTACCTATAATTATCGAGTAAGTAATCTTCAATCGTTGCCGTAAAAACGTGCCAGACCTGTTTTTCATAATTTTCCCTCTTAGAAACTAGTTCGTGTAATGCTGAAGCACGTCCCGCGCATAACCTTCTTATATTAAGAATAGATGCTTTCAGAAGGCTCGTTAAATTACCTCAATATAGTCGCTAATGAGAAAATAGGGAGTTAAATGAAGCTGGACCCGTATTACAAGCACATGGATTTATTATTATTATTATATAAATAAAAGATAAATTTAACACACTGTACAGATTATCTTTGCGTTGCTTTTAAGAGCTTGTAATTGTTGAAAATATATCTTAAATCTAATCTAATCTAATCTCCTGTTGTAATAAGATTTACAAAATAATCATTTATTGTAATATGTCCCTTAACAAAAACCTCTTCACTCATATAAACATGATTTCTTTCACTTCTGCTCGTTTCGTACTCTTTATCTGTCCTTCATAACATGATTGCTGTGGATCGTTTCCGAATATTACTGATACGTGAACACCTGCTCCTAATGAATTATTCGAACCAATCGGGTGCGAGGCGAAGAGCGAATGATAATGAACGAATGGTCGCCCGGTGAATGAGTCTGCGTGCATAATGAACGGTTACACGATCGGTTATTATCTGTCACTAGTTCATTATGAAGAGAGTTAATCATAGCGATTACTGTGAACTGATTTGTTATAAATCTGTAAAGAGTTTTTATTTAAAAAGTAATATATTGAACAATAATTACAATTTATTAGTTGTTTACATTTTAATTATGTAAGTACTGACATTTCGAGGTAGGTTATTGTCTATTTTTCAAAATCTATCGCAATCGCTTTCATTTGACAGATGGATGTAAGCCGGTCAATTGAAAATAGCATTGGAAGTTTCCCACTAGCCCCCTTACTAATAATGATTGTATTGCAGTACCCTTAGCACGAACAGCTATCGAGAAAAAAAACGTACGTAAAATTACTCGATAGACAATTCTCTATGGAAAATTTCATTTCGCTTATCGGCGATAGATGGCGTTGTACAAATTTCCAATACAAAATTTATCTATCGAATGATTTTACGCGAGTTATTTTTTTCGATAGCTGTTCGTGCTAAGGGTACAGATGTATAGTTTTTTGTCACTTTCTATTAGTTCGACAGGGAGTAACCATTGTGGTACTATGAGTACATCTGCTATACAATCTTTATTAGTAAGGGGGTAAGACTAGTAGGTAGTACTTTTAAATTCCAAATTGGATCATTTTTAATGAATACCTACATTATTAATGATGGAATTTCATGTTAGAGTAATATAAAATAGTAGACTTTTGCTAAATTTCAATGAAGATTTAATTATACTGGTTAATTATTTTCTTTATTTAACTATTTATAAAAATGTTAGGTACTATATGCACATTACCTCTTGTTTATAATATAACGACATGATAACATTATCAGTTAAATAGTTTTGACCATGTGTAATTTAATTAGCTGCTGCAGTTTGTTATTACACGCTTGCTGCAGATTTCTATTTTCATTGTTGTTGCTCTAAAAAATCAAAATGTCACTAACATGAAAAAAAATAAGCGTCTCTATGGTGGTGATTCTGGTTTTCGGCTAAGAAGATTACTTTTGTTTGAATGTAGGCCTTTCTACCGCTACGAATAAAATTGTAAAAAAATACTAAAGTTTGATACTAAAAATAGATCTCATGTTTATTGTCAGCGCTTAGTACACATTGTGCTTACATTATCAAAATTTAAAGTGGGTGGTTTTAGAGGTTACTGGAACAACCTTAGAGTAAGACGGGCTTCTGTAACAGACGAAGCCGGCGTTGATCGAAGGGAACAACGATACACTTTGTTAAAATAACTACACACAATCGAAGCCAACATTATAATAATATCTGTTCCTGCTTATTAACTAACTAATGGCGTAAACGCGAAAACAGCAATGGAACCTGCTTTCGTGATCTTTAAAAATGGTGTGAAAATATTCCTGTATCATGTCATGATATTCGTATCTAATCTGTAAACCCCTATCAAACCTATAACCCTTATTGTAGGTGACTGTTTACCCTTATAAGAAGTTTATCAATGTAGGTAGATGAATCATAATAATATGACTCAATGTAGATCAATGTATTATAATAAAAAGTAGATGATCATGTAGTTGTATTCCACTTACCTTTAAAATATTAGCAATTAAATCAAATCAAATCATTTATTTGCTAGAATATGGTTACAATGCGGTCTTATGTTTAAACTAATCCAACAGCTTGATTCGAGTTCATGTCTTTTCTTATAGCCAAACGATTATTCTAATTAATAGCTAATATACATAGACATACGTTCATCAATAACAATTACTTACGTTGAATTTATTTTGTAGATATAAACGAATTCACAAACCGTAAAAGACAAAATACAGCATTGAGTTGAATATTCTTTCTTACGAAACAAATTACAGGACTAAATAAGTGAGCCAAATAACCTTTAGAAATAAAGTATCTTCTTAAAACTTATATCGTCGGTAAAATGCTAAAAAGCTCGCAGAGAGAGAAAATGCAAAACAAAGAAGCGACACAATCCAAATGCTAAGTTTGTTCACAAATTGATATAACACAAGCGAATTCTGCGAAACTTTTATTGGGTATATAACCTTCTGGGGTAGTGTGACCACATTCATAGGCCTCGTGGGACATAACACACTTTTTTTAAACTTTTATACTCTTTATTAAGATTTTCTTCGAACTAATAGTTGGGCAAGACTTCAAGTCCAAGAGAGTCTAAAGTAGTAAGAAGTTCGACGAAGCTACACGCATAATTGGGAGATTTTTTTCATTAAAGTAGGTTTCCATCCACGTAATATCGATGTGTATGTATTGTATATATTTTTTAGGTATATATCATATTACAATATGAAGAATCTTAGTGTAAAAGCACCATGAACTGCCCACTTCTTATTCTTCTTCTTCCAGTCATACAAATGGTTGCCTGGAAGAAATTGCTTTTTAGCGATAAGGCCGCCAAATTGTTTTTAATATATATTTTTTCCTTGTAATGTTTTCTATTATGGTGAACAATAAAGAATATATATCTATCTATCTATCGAATACATTACAAAATGTAAGTATATTTGCAGTGGCTTGGAAAACTTTGATATCGTGGATTTTTCTGTGAGTCAATATAAGCGCGATGCCTGCCCTTAATTAAGTTAATCTGTTGTTTTCATTTGAAATCATTTGAAATGAATAAAATTTGTCAGTTTCATTTACTAACTAGCACTATGTTGTCAACTGAACCTGTCAAATTTCATTAATCTTTCGAAATATTTCAAATGAGAATTGTTAGCAACAGAGTTAAGTATAATCAAGGGGCTGCACGTAATGCATGCATGTATATTTCACTTATCCTAAATTTAATCGTTATTCCTTGATACTTAGGTAGCTAAATGACGCAATACATCGCTTCTGATCCGGAGTCTTAAATTCATCTGAAAATTAGCTATACTCCAAATAACTACGATATCAAAAACTTTCTGCTATTATTAAAAGTTGAAAAACGTGGTCACATTAGTGGCAAGAAAATGCGTAAAGTAAGGCATCTTTGCTGTGTTAGAGGTCGGAGTAATTCGCGATGTTTCGTTTCAACTTTTTGAGCGGTTTTATACCGAGTTTTATTAAAGTGGAGTTACGTTTGTGATATATCATTTATGTTCCGCGATATTACAATTTAATATTTCATCCATTTATACTTAAGCGAAGTTGATGATATATAAAATAAAATAGCAATAGGTCAGGTGGGGTAAGAGAAGAAGAGTTAGGGTGTGTAGAGTTAGAAGCTTAGCTGTACGTGAGATCTGATAACTGTTTAACAGTGCGAGCCATATGGTCTTTTTAGGGTTCCGCACTAAAATGGTAAAAAGGAACCCTTATGGTGTGACTCAGTCTGTCTGTCTGTCTGTCTGTCACAGCTGTATATCTCGAGAACGACTAATGGTATCAACTTGAAATTTGGAATAGTTAAAGATGACATTTGTCCAACTATTTTGCAAATAAAAAAGAAATAAAAAAATAAATGTTTTTTTTACAACAGGGACTGAAAAGGGGTCTTAAAAGTTTTAAGTGGGGCGACTAGTTTTGTTTACTAGCTTGTATAATGATCGTAGCGATATCTGTATTGTAATACGGAAACTAATTCCTTATTCCTGCTTAATCGACACGACGCTATGGAGAAAAACCACAGAATATATAATAGTACTAACGTACAGAAGTCGGTCCCCGCGAGGACCATCAAATAATAAGCTACTCTCACTGCACGGCAATAAAGTACAATTTCAAACTGCACAACGCTGCGTGGATAAAATTATATGCACCTACGAAGAAGAAAGAGAGGCGTCTCTTTCTGTCGCATAGCTCTGTCTCAACCGATACATTTCGGGGTTGCTACTCGCTAGTTACTGATAACATAGAAAACATTTGTTATGCCCATGAATAAACAATATGAAATTACTAATAGGTACCTACGTATATAATAAAATAAATCTACCTAATAGGTGAGCTGAGCATATTTAAAGAGCATAAATAATAAGTATTTCTAAGTAGTTAGAGATACAACTAAGTAAGTATGTAAATATGTATACAAAACTACAATAAACTTTGGTAGGTAGGTAGGTACGTTAGTAATTAAGTATCAAAAACGAAGTGCATGCAGTTTCGCATTCGGCGCTTGACAAAGAGAATATAATCACTATGGCGCTTGACTGACTGGTTTCGTTCGTGACGTTCACGCGCTGCGCTCTCGTCGCTTGCACACGCCGCGCGTTTCGGTCGGCGCGGTGATATCCCTCGACAATGGCCCTCTTGGAGTGGGCCGCGAGCAGTAGGCTAATATAAAAGTTTAAGCGCGGAGTGATACCCCCCTGGAAAAACTACGATAGTTACTTAGTTAAGGCTCGATGTTTCACTTGCCTCGGTATTTCTCTTGCCACACCTGACCTTACCTCATTCAAAAAAACAGTTCTCCTTCAAATTATGCGCTAGTAAGCGGCGAAAAAAATTTTTTTTGATACAAACATTCGTGAAAATACGTGTCACTTTGCTATAAAAAAAGCTTGGTTTGTTTCGCTGAAGATTAAAAATATTCCTGAACACACATTATTATTTTAGGTCTAGAACACAGACCATACAACAACTACTTACGTGTCTGTGGTCTAGAAGGACCACTCAAAACAAAAACCTATCAAATAGATAAACTGAAAAGTGCGACAAAATGACTTACGACGATTCATAATAGTAGATTGTTATACGAGGGTCAAAAGGAAGCGATTCCCATTCGAGATATTTAGACGCCCGAGCATAGCGAGGGCGGCTATAGTTCGAGAATGGAATTGATGACCTTTTACCCGTGTTAAACACTCTACTTTTCATTTCAAATTTCAGGAAAGTAAAAAACGTCTTAGTTATTCCAAAATGTTTATTAATAAAAACATGTACCTACTTAGTAACTACATTGGTAGACCTTATAATTATTACCTATACCAACTTACATTTAAAAAAACCTAGAAAAATTACAACAATATGTGAAATTTAAAGTTAAATTAAATATAATATAAAATATAAATTATTATGATGACAGATTTGGCTTTGTCGGATGCCTGTAAAAGTTGGAGATATTCTCTGGTCTTTGATAAGACAGTAGGTCCATGGCAGATACTCTCCTGAAGTAGTTGTTTCCTGTAGGCAAATTACAGCGTAGTTTTATTGTTTCTTTTATTTTATTTGAACTTTTTGTTTTAGTTTTAAACTCATTTTTAGTAAATACAAAATCAACACAAAACTTTAATACGGCACACACAGCTCAAAGTCACGGAGTTAGTAAGTCTCCCTTCAATATTTTATAGTTTTTCTTATTTTAAATTTGGAACACCTCGCGTCGCCGGCCGCTCCGCCAAATGTTTTTAATTTTGCACTGGCTGTTTCTGTTTATACCATGTTTTGTTGTTGTTCGTGAATGCGCCCTACAAGGCTGCAACTTTTTTTAAACCATTTGTTTTTAACTATTGTAAACTTTTTCATTGCCAAATTCAGTTCTATTTTTAAATTACTTTTCCACCCTAGGGTGGAACGAAGAGTTTTGGACCCGCTGCTCAGTTCAAATATACATCACTTTCCGAATATGAGAAATGAAAAAAAAATTGTAACCGCGGCGCGCCCACATTCTCTTCCCAAAGTAAATACTTCTAGTAATTTAGAATACTTAAGCGAACTGAAGTCCGTCTCAAGACGTGCCTAAGCAAAGCTCATAAAATATTCACTTGCAAATCAGGCCGATTGGGCCAGAAAAAGATAAATCCGCATTTCCTTTATTTCGGCCGAGAGGAAAAATAAACCTGGAGAGAAAATATTGCAATAGTGCCGACGGGTCTCGGGAACAAGCTTGGGGTACCATTATTTATAAAGTCTCAGGACTATAAGACTTGTTTAGATCGTATTGATCCAGATTAAGTACCTATATAGCTTTAGTATTCGTAGTCTAGGTTCATGAACATGAAGGAAAAGTTCTTCTTTCAAAACCGGTTTCGGACAAGGACATTTTTTCCTCATAGGTAACTAGTTACGAACATATATGGTTTCGTATACGGCCGAAGGGCTTTGAAACTTTTTGACCGCGCTCGCTCGGTCAAAAAGTTCGTTTTATAGTTAGCAAAGCCAAAAAAATATCAATCACATTTTAGTGGTAGGGCTTATTTCAAATCCGCCTGGCTAGCTACCACCATCTTACTTAAGTCTGACGCCATAACAACAATTTAAAAAAATATTTGTTCCGGCAGTTGAGGGATGATAGCCAGTTTTCAGGGTTTTTTTTTATTTTCTGTCATTTAAGCTCCTGCTAATTTAAGTGCCAAAATTAAGCATTATTAGATCCGATCTTTATTAAAATTGATGAACGTAATTATTTCAATTATTAACCTTTTTTCTGGGACACCTATTTAAACACAGATAATATTTGATTGCTAAATCTTTATGAAATCTAAAACAACACGCAACACAAAAACCTTTACAATGAATGTTTATGTACCTATAGGTATTTGCAATATAAAAAGAAATAATAATTATATCCCATTGTTTTTTTTTCGATATATTGTAATATATCTATTATAAGTACATACCGTCATGGACTCCCTAGTCGTGGCAAATTATATGATTTACTGTAGGCCCATGAGCACATAATATCCACATGAGTATACCTATTACATTTGGGTTTACTATTTTTATACAAGGGAAACCTTCTTAGCTTTTATTAGGACTGTTTATACAAATTAACTCAATGTTAAGAGTATTATTTGTTTTCTTTGTTTATTTTAGTGTCACATTTCCTTGTACTACATTATTATGATTGTATTCTCTGCTTTATGCTGTCTGTATCTTTGTAGTGTTTTGATCAAAATAATTATTGGGTATAGCAGTTTCACAATCTGTAATCACGTTTATCATTCTTAAGAAAATTCGGCAAAATAAAATTCTTACAAAAATCCTTGAATGAAACTGTGAAACCATGGCAATTATTTTATTCCCTCTAAATTCCTTTCTTTAATGGGAAAAGAAGGAAATAAAGACAACCGTAGCTGTGACATCGGGTAAAATTTATGGTCCCCGTGTTAAGTGACGTTGGAAAACCTCAGATAAGTCCCTGTAAAAAAAACAATATTGCCAACAGAAAAAAGACTGTATCTATACCTACTAATTTATTTGTTATGCTTTACACAATATAACATTATATGTCTTTGTTAATCATAATACTACCGAAAACCCTAAAGAATAATATTGAAATAATTATCAGCATTTTTATCAACCCACCCATTGGGCCCGCGTGCTAGAGTGTGTTATGGGCCTCACACATCCTCACCTATATGGAAGGGCTGTGCCCCAGCAGTGAGGATATTAAAAGGTGTAAGTGATGATGATCATTACTCCCCTTAACCATGAATTGCGCGAGATTCTACATCAAAATTCAAAACCTTGGTTTAATAAAAAAGTAATGTATGAAATTGTTGTGCTTTGTTTGTATGTTTTTTTTTAAAGGCATAAAAAACCCAATAAACATTCAAGTCAAATACAAAATAAATTAAATTAAAATTAAAAGTCAAAATTACACATAAATAAAATAAAAATAAAATAAAATAACTCAGTAATTTTTTACATTAAAAGTTAAGAGTTTAAACATTATTTTCTATTATCGCTCCGATGCACCGAAATCCAGTACTTATATAGTGGATTGTCCAATCCCCGACTTACGGCCCTAATTATGCTATTACAAGAAAGACATATACTCGTCCAAAACGGCATAGATTCGTTTTTGCTTTCTCATAACAGCATAAAAGTCCGGTGTACGGGCGTCCGCGAACATGCTTGACGCGCTGCTGTATCTTGGATGTTTCATAAGGATACGAAACGCGTCATTGTATTGTACCCTTATGGAACTGTAGGACGTACGGTTAAAGTTGGCCCATAACTGGCAAGTGTAAAAACATTGACAGTATGAGCCAAACAGAGTTAATTTGACTTCGTCACTACATTTACCGAACTTGCGCGCGAGCATGTTACAGCGAACAGACAGTGCTCGTCTCTCTCGTTCTATATCGAGGTCGTCTTTTCTATTCTCTGTATTGCCTATAGTTTGCTAGTTTCTATTTTACTAGAACGTTAGGATATAAATAAGTATTATACTTTTCTTATAAATAAGTATTATACTTTTCTTATAAATAAGTATTGTACTTTTCTTATCTGAATTATAAAGCAGCCTATACGGGGTTATTTGTAAAACCAACAACCTCAAATTACTAACATCATAAATAACAACCTTTGGCCTACGACTTTCCAAAAAAAAGACAAAAGAATAGTTTTTTTTTTGGTCTTTTTCGAAAAATCCTAGAACAAATGTTATTGTTTACTTATCTGGTAATAAAGTATCTCTCACTCCGTTTGCTACGCCTTTCACAGTCAAGAATCGTCCATTTAAAATATAAAAAAGCACACCACATTCTAAAAAGAAGGCTAATTAGGGAATACGATGGACCGCGACGACGACCGCAGAAAATTAAAAAAGATTTATGTTCGTTACCGTTTTTAATTCTACAAAAGTCGTGCCCTTTGTGAACTGACTGATCTCTGCTTTTTTCTCACATTTTAGTTATTACAAACTTTTCAATGGTAAACTCTTGTATTGTAGGAAGCCAAGTGTGTTCTAATTTGAGAAATTAAATAAAAAAATCAATTTTAACATCACAATTTGATAAAAATATCTAAATTTCACAAATGGGTGCTTCTTCGAGAAAGGCATTCTTTGGTGATTTTCGTGGCAATTTTCAAATCCAATTTTTTTTAAAATTTGATAACAGATTCTTAAAATATACGTAAAATTAATATTTTTAATACAAGAGGCACCTCAGAGAGCGATATACTTACAGAGTTAACCGAGGTTAAAAAATAGAGGCCACGCAAATCACAAAATACCCCCATAAAAATGAAAATTGTAATTTAACTTTTTCAAATGAGTAACTTAATGTTACTTCATATTGAAAAAAAGTTATTGTTTTATTATAAGGTAAAAAATAGGTAGATTACTATGGCAGAAATCGTTTTTTATCAGAATCGGTCCAAAAATGTTTATTATTTATTAAAGAAATTACAAATATATAACACAAATTTAAACATATATTATAATAATTATCAGTAGGACGGTTAGTTATAAAGTTGTCGTGTATGTGCCGGCTTAGAATAGCACTACCCCCTCTCATCCCGTAGGTGTCGTAAAAGGCGACTAAGGAAACACAGCCACCAGGATGGAGATGGGCAGCAGCGTCTCCAAAAACCTTGGCCTACTGCGATCGCCAACCCACCGAAAAGGCTTTAGCACCATAGACCACATCCATACGCTGCGGCAGGTAATACAGAAAGCCGAGGAGTATAATCTGCCACTTTGTTTGGCGTTCGTGGACTATGAGAAAGCCTTTGATTCGATTGAAACCTGGGCGGTGCTGCAGTCTCACCAGAGGTGTTAAGTAGACTACAGGTAAGTGTTGAGGTACTTATACGAAAATGCCACCATGTCGATCCGAGTCACAGCACAAATCCTATCCAACTGCAGCGAGGTGTGAGAGAGGTTATTTCTGTTATTTCTCCGAAACTGTTCACAGCTGCGTTGGAGGACATCATCTTTAAACTCTTCGACTGGAAAGGACTTGGCATCAACAATAATGGCCAGTACCTAACATACCTTCGTTTTGTCGATGATATAGTTCTTATAGCTGAGACCTTGGAAGACCTGAATGCAATGCTCGAAGATCTCCGTAGTGCTTCCCAAAGAGTGGGTCTCAAGATGAACATGAATGTTCAGCGGGCACAACATGGGTGCCCGCTCCAGTTCATGTTGGGAACACTACACTTGAAGTTGTTGACCATAGTTGAAGGTAAGTCCAACTTCGGGAAAGAGATCTCTCGTCGAATCCAACTCGGATGGGCAGCATTTGAGAAGCTTCGAAAAATCTTTGCGTCCGATCTACCTCAGTGTCTCAAGATGAAAGTCTATGACCAGTGTGTGTTGCCAGTGATGACTTACGGCAGTGAAACGTGGTCGCTAACTATGGGTTTCATAAGGAGGCTCAAGGTCACTCAGCGTGTGATGGAGAGAGCCATGCTCGACGTTTCCCTGCGTGATCGAATCAGAAATGAGGAGATCCGCAGGAGAACCAAAGTAACCGACAGCTCTCGAAGGATCGCTCAGCTGAAGTGGCAGTGGGCTGGACACATAGCGAGAAGAACCGATGGCCGTTGGGACTGAAAGGTTCTGGAATGGCAACCGCGCACTGGACGACGCTCCGTGGGTAGGCCCCCGACAAGGTGGACCGACGATCTGGTGAAGGTCGCGGGAAGTCGCTGCCATGCGGACAGCGCAGGACCAATCGTCGTGGAGATCATTGGGGGAGGCCTATACCCAGCAGTGGGTGTCGTGCGGCTGATATGATGATGATGATGATAAAACGTCTGAAACCTATTGAATGTGGCATTTTAAGTTTGATTTAAACGAATTTGCATTTGTGAGTTAAATAAAAATTCGTTTAAATAAATAATATCCATGAACTAGTACAAAACTCAAAGTTATTTCAGTTGCACGGTCAAAAATTGATTTGCGTGGGTCAAAACTACCACGTAAACCACGCAAATCACGACCTTGTAAATCAAAATAAATCATTTAGCCTAAAAATATACAAAAACTATTAAAGCAATTTAACTGTGCTTTGAATATAAGTTACGTTACCTTATATTTGTTCACTACAATATTTTATTAAATAAATATATTCACAGAAACCGGACAAAATTGTACCACGCAAATCAAAGTTTTGAGAAACCAAACCCACACAACGAGGTTCTTACTTCTATTTTTCAAAAACTCGACGCACCATCACATAATCACTCTGCCCGGCCGACGGAGCGCGACCAGTAGTATCTTGAATTATGATGACGCAACATTGGGTCGCGAATTTAGAGCTGTGCTAGTGAATTTATAATGATCCACGCAAATCACCAACTACCGACGGAAATGTACTTCATTTAGAACTATTTCTACTATTTTTGGTAAGCATGTAGCGCTTAGTTTAAGATATATAATTTACGAAGTGACCAGATCGGGGCTTGGGACACTCCACGAAAATCAAAGAATTTATTTTTTTAATGATATTAATTATAACGATAACAGAATAATAATCAGTGTCCCAGTTAAAAGAGGTATCGAGGTTTGCGCAAAAAAAATTATGGCTTGCTGACTTTTCAATTTCCATTATTTTTATGCATTGCCGCTTGAAAAACGTGCCCCAAATATATTTCGATAGAAAGAAAACCTTAAAGATTCTACAATCTAGACAGCAGACACCTAAAATTCCTAATACAATTTTCACTACAAAATGTCCCCTACTACTTTCGTTTTTTGAATTCTTTATTTTAAAAAGTTATAACGCTCATTTAAAAAAAACTACTTTGTGTTTATTTAAATATACTTACATTTATCCCCATTCACTTTTGCAATAAAACCTAAAAACAAATCATTTGCAATTTTCTAAAAAAGATAGACCGTTCATTTTCGATTCAGTTTTCATCGAAGCAACACTTCATTACGTAAAGTGCAAATGGTGCGTATCACTTTTATGATAGCCTATCTCCAAAGAGTAATTTTGATATAGTGGGGCGATATCATGAACAACTATAATACAACAATTTTATTCCTGGCTGACAACAGCGCTACATCAAACGAAGTAATTTATTAACACAGTAACAAAGTAACATAATCTATAAAATGTGTGAGTTCTTATTTCTATTTGATTCGCTAGTTTGGGCACCGACTTTTCCCTACAAAATATTTAATAATAATAATAAATTAAACTTCCGTAACAGCTCGCCACAGATCATAAAAAATACAGCAAACTTTGTGTGAGACTAATGTATTTTTATGCTAACTAGCAGCATAAGTAGTTCTGGATTATAAAACTCAGCGTCTTGGAATACTTGCACAGTAGAAGAAAATGTATAATACACAGTAGATTTATAATTCCAAAAATCACTTTGATTGAGATATAACAATCTTCTTCTTTCTTCCTCAGCCTCAAGTCACCCACTGCTGAGTGTAGGCCTCCTCACTTGCATTGCACGCCATCCCCTTCGGTCTTGTCACTTACTCATCAAGTTTTTCCCCGCTACTTTGGTGATGTCCTTTGACTATCTGGATTTTTGGCGGCCAACACTTCTGGTACCGGTCCTTGGTCTCCACTCCAGCACCTTTCTCCTCCACCGATCAACGGTTCTGCGATATATGTAACAGGCCCATCGCCACCTCCCTTGTGCAATGATGCGCCCCACGTCAAATAGTTTTAACTTAGTGCGACTCCGGATCTAAAATATGTATGTCTATATAAAAATGGAACATCTTACCTTTTCATTTACTCAAAATGAAACTTGTATTGGAGGGACCGCACGGCCAGCTGACAGCAAAACATGGATCTTATGTTTGCAAGAAATAAATGAATTAAACTTTACCATGGTAACGCCAAGGGGACATTCCAAATGAGGTCGTAAAACATAAAGGAAAATGAGAAAATTCTAATGAAGAACTCGATTTATCTTCGGGATCGACTGCTCTCAATTGACTTTCCAATTGTCTCATTAAAAATAATTGGATCTGTAATACTTTCAGACGTGTTTATTCTCCAATGGATGTCCAAACCGATTGATAGCGAATGCTGATTAAGTGGCTTTTTATTCTAATTTGTTTATGAATAAATAGATCTTAGAACAGGGTGTCAATTTGAAGTCTGTTAAAAACTGAAGACAGACGATCTACCTATTTAGAAATGTAAAAAAATGACTAATCGATTAGTAAAAAAATATTTATTTTCCGTCTTTTTAACCGACAAAAAATGAGGAGGTTCTCAGTACGTCGGAATCTTTTTTATGTATGTATTTTACTCGATTACTCGAAGATGGCTGGACCGATTTGGAAATTCTTTTTTTGTTTGAAAGCCATTAATTCCAATGTGGTTCCATTGTCATTTAAGTCGGGATCTTATAATGGTATCCTGGAGAAATCAAGGAAACTTTCAAATATTATAGGCACCTATAGCGAGCGATGGCAAAATAACCAAAACGCAGAATGACTAAAATGTAGAATGACTAAAACGCAAAATGCCTAAAATGCAAAATGACTAAAGTGCAAAATGACTAAAGAGCAGAATGACTAGAATGCAAAATAACAAAAATGGAAAAGGCCTAAATAACTTCTTTTCAGAATGCCGTAAACAATAAGTTCAAATGGCAAGTAATTGTTTGATTAAAAATCTATGAACATACGTGCGTATTTCAAGCAGATAAAGATGTTTATACTAGGATAATTTGCGACATAGACGTTTTGCACTTTAGACCTTTTTAATCCTTAGGCAAACTGCTGTTTAGTCATTCTGCGTTTTAGACAATTTACTTAGTAGACATTTTGCTCTTTAGACATGAATTTTAGGCATTTTGCTTTTTAGGCAGTGTGATCAGGAATGTTAAAATCCATTATTGCATTGTTTTTTGTCTTTTACTTCATAGAAATTAGAAGGCTGAGTTATACTCAGATCATTACGCGACGGTACATTTTTTTTTTATTTACTCAATGATAAAATCATGTGGTACTTTTACACGAAAAAATCTGAAAAAATATACAGTGTAAATCGGATTTGTGAACGAAATTATTATCCGATTCTTGAATTGGATTTTTTGTTCTACTCGATACGAACTTGATAGATTTTCACGCTAAGGATATTATGACTGACAGATATTAAGATCGTGATTCATAAATATAATATGCTTAGGCTGAGTTGCATCATCTTTACTTAACCGTAACTTTAAGAGATACAAACTTATCTGAGCCAGTGGTCAAAAGTGGAACTAAGGTGTTATTACATACTGTTACATAGGTTACGCCATAGACGACACCAACGCTGTCATCGAGCCACGGTTAAGTCAAGATGGTGCAACTCAGCCTTAGTTGTATGCTTTAATACTTTGAAACTCCTTCGGGCATATAAAAACATTAATCAATGGAGAAGAAAAAGGTTTCCACTTTCGCCTTTACAAAACCTTCAATTCCTAACTTCAACAAAGGTTCCACGGCTTAAACCAAAGTAGACAATGGCTGTTATTCTTCTAAGTGACACGCCGATGAATCACCGCCTTAACTGGTGAAGTCACCGCCTTAAGGCGAGGCCAGTTCACGATCTGATGAAAAGTCTGATTTTTGAACTTCCAATGTGAAGAACTGATGTAAAATTCTACTTCACAAAAATTACTGTAGACTGAGAAAGAAACAAAGAAGCATAGTAACCGAACAGAATATTGTAAATGGCATGGTAACTCTGTAAAAAAATCCTGAATAACACCATAAAAACTTATAAAACTAAATTTCAAATCGTCAGATTTCGTAATTTTCAACGACAGTGATATGATTTTTTATGCAAAAAGGATAACTTTTTTATCGATCTAACACAATAACCGAGTACATTTTTAATAAATGATCCAGTATTTCAGAAATCAATAAAAATGTACTAAAATTCGTAAAATTTCTGACGAAGCGTCAATTAAAGTTATGCAATATTCAACCTTATTCTAAAGACATAGTGAAAGAGTAAATTTCGTGAACTGGCCTCGCCTTAACTGGTGAAGTTTAAAAAAGTTTGCCCTTTAGAAAATTAAGGAAGTGAGATCAGCAAAAAATTTACCCCTGGGTTGCCCTGATTCGTTAGTATCAGCTGATTAATTAATGCTGGCCAGTTTCGCAGCGTAGTTAAATAAAGCCTTATAATAAATGAATATAAAACCACATCACGTCGGTCGGTGCTGGCTGGCTGACTCGGAGATCAGATTGATTACGCTTCGTTGCAACTAGCTCTCATCTTTCATTATTATCTTTATCCAGAAGTTTAGTGAAACCTTATTAGTTAGAAGGCTGACTCATGCAAAACCTGAGGATAAATCTTGTATTAGGTATGGTAAAGCAAATGTGAAGTTTAGTAAAACCTTTCTAATAATCAGGCTGACTCAGGCAAAACCTGGAAAGTCTTGTATTATGGCAACGCGAATGTGACGTTGTTATTATCTCGATAATAATAATTCTCGACATATTATGCTAGCAAGACCAACCACTAAAATGTTCAGCGTAAGCGACGTCAATTTTTCAGTACACCATACAAAATTTGTGACATTCATATTCATATAAATAAATCGTTTCTTCTTTATTCTAAATGGCATGTAATATTCATTGAGGAAAAACATATTATTTAATAGTCCATCAGTAATTTTTAATGTCCCCACTGCTGGGTACAGGTTTTCCTTATGGGTGGTAAGGAGGATGGGCCATAACCCACCACGGAGGAGCTCGAGATAATAAAGTTTTGGTCACCCATCCCATGACCGACCCATGCGAACGTTGCTTAACTTCCGCAATCGCTGGGCCAGGCGCTAAACCACTGCGCCACCGAATCAAATCAAAATCAAATCAAATCATAATTTTATTTGCCAGAACATTAGTTTGCAATTACCAGGTGGTATGTTATTAGTTTTAAGTACAAATGTTCGCCTTATACACAAAAGCATGCAAAAATTATTAATAATTATTATTCATAAATCAATTTTAAAATGTCAATTTAGTTACAGAATATTAAAATGTCAGTTTAGTTACAGATAATGTCTCATATTATTAATTATTCGATACTCAATAAACAAATGAGCAGAATTATAGAAGTGTCAGAAGGTTCATCAAGCCTCTTCGAATTCTCGCAAAGAATAAAATAAGCCATCTGCGCAGGTCCGAATGGCATCTCTCTTATACCTTGGGGTATCTTGTTAAAGACTTTTACTGAACTAACCGAGCTCCACTGCGCCACCGGGCAATACTAAAAATTCATAAATATATATTACTTACTTAAGTTTTCACTTAAGTAATATATTTATGAATTTTTACTGCTTCATCAATGATTTAAAAATTGCTGAAGTCCTAGTGGTTCGCCTACACGTGTAAGACGCAGGGGTCCCGAGTTCGATTCCCAATTAGAACTCGATTTGGTTGGTGGTAGGGCTTATTTCAAGTCCGCCTTGCTAGCTACCACCATCTCTTGACGCCATAACAACAATTTAGAAATTGTTGTGTTCCGGCAGGAGGTAAGATAGTCAGTTCCTCACTGGTGAGGATTCTGGGTGTAGTGCGCTTACACTTTCGGCCTTATCGTCGCTTCTTATCCTGTTGTAGATAAAAGAAATCTTATTACTAAAAATAGCAATTACTTTAATAACATCAGGGCACTTATATTTTGAAATTGTAATCAACAGTCAAAATCGAATTGAAGCCTAAAAACTATAAAAATAAAAAAATAAATAAAAATACTTTATTGATTAGTTTCTAAGCTAAAAAACAATTTACAATGCAGGTGTTACAAACAATAGATTTTGTCTAATCACACGATCAGTCGCCCACCCAATCGAACGAACTAGGCACAAAAGACCTGTATCTCGTGGATTAGGAGGTGAGGTATGTTCTGAAGGGAAAGTTACTTAGGAAATAGTTTGTTAATAGTTACGATAATGGCGGAATTTAATCACAAACGAAGCATGTACCTAAACGCAACTCAGGCAACCACAATGCAATTAGGCAATTGGGAGATATTTGCCGGCGGCGGGAGTGCGGTTGCGTTTCGTGGCTTTGATAATAATATGCAGTACAATTAATCTGTTATGTTATGATAATGCAACTTGACTCACTGCATAACAAATTATGCTATGTCGGTCAGTATTATAATTCAACGATGCCTAATTGAGACTGTAATTATGTAAGTACTTAGTTAATAACTAGTATTTTAAGGCTCATACATTGTACAAATCGATCCTACTTAGGTACAAAATTTCAATCCCTAGACTCTACACCTGTGCGCTTATATTATAATTTATTATGACAGTCGGTGAGTCTTCAATATCTTACCGTGCGTGATACTTACTTACTTACTTACTCCGATGGCTCAGCGACCCGAAGTGAGTCTTGGCCTCCGACACAAGGTGGCGCCACTGCTCCCTGTCTTGCGCGATCTCTTGCCAGTCGCTAGTTTCCAGGAGTTCACGCAGGTCCTTGGCGACTTGGTCCATCTAGCGGTACTTGGGTCGGCCAACTGGTTTTCGTCCTCTAGGCACGCCCAGGTAAGCACGCTTCGTCGCCCGATCCTCCCCCATTCGCTCAACATGCCCGAGCCACCGCAACCTATGCGCTTTTGATTCTCCCAATATATTGGGTGTCGCCACTAGTTCCTCTATCTCAATGTTCTTCCTCATTCTCCAGCTTCCATCGTCTGCTCTTACCGGTCCCAGAATCTTCCTGAGCACTTTCCTTTCTGTTACTAGGAGTTTATTGTCTTCTTTCTGTGTAAGTGTCCAAGTTTCACAGCCGTACATCAAGATTGGACGGATGACTGTCTTATATATACGAATCTTGGTCGCTCTGCTTAGAAGCTTGGACACCAATACCTTATGAAGAGCAGCGCAGCACCTCAAGGTATTCTGTATGCGTATGTCAATCTCCTGTTCTCTTGTGTGACCGTGCGTGATAGCACAGAATAAATAATAGTACTAGGTGATAGACTGGTCGGTCCCACTATTTTCATTGAGAATCACCATTAATGGTAATAGTGACACTAACTTTTCCACAATTAAGTACTTAATTACCATTATGTTTTATGGACGCCATTGTCAATTCTTAAATCAATGGTTATAGTGGGGTCATGGGGTGGAACTGTTTTGAGAAAAAAGTGAAGTCACTGAGACTTCACTTTATACTGAATACCATTGCAATGGCGATACTTAATGGGAAATAATTTCAGAATATTGAAGAAAATAATATTTTTTTTTAAATTTGAGATTTTTGCATTCACAATGCTATTTTTATACAATACTAAATAATATACTAAAAATATAATATACTACTTGATCTGGTGCGAGTCGTATTTTTTCTAGTATATTATTTAGTATTGTATAAAAATAATTCATACTAAGCACGTGTTAATTTATTTTTTAGATTGTAAAACGGGCTTCCAGTTAAAATGGTGATATCTGCAATAGAGTGTCGAAATTCAGTACATAGGTACATCACAGATATACTTCTTGTCAACTAAAAAATGGTTGAGAATTTATAATTTTCATTCTAAATTGTAAAATTATTAAGTTTATTTAAATAAAGATTATTTTAACTTTGACTTTGATCAAACAATCACACACTGAACAATAAATGGAGAGCCAAACTTAGCAGCCGTCTTTTGTGGGCCGTGAAGTTGGAATACATTTGTACATTGTTTTGCTCCAGCAAATTGTTTCATCAAATCTCGGCTTGCTAATGAAGGTGGAGGCTGGTTGTTCCCAGATAAGGAGCTTTCAGGTGACCTTATGGGACAAAGAAAGGAGTGGAGGGGAAATACGACCTGTATTGGAAGTGTGTATTTTTAATAATGGGTTGCGAAAAAAACTAGAAATTACTTGAAAATCATTAAGGACGAGGCTTTATACCGTTTCAGTAGCATCGATTTCTGATCACATTTCACATGACCCACTATAGCCCACTAATACTTAAGTCTTAATTCATTTTCCTTTTATCTAAAGCAGGTGTTTTCAAAGTGGGTAGCGCCCCAGGGGGGGGGGGGCAGATACTTTCCAAGGGGGCGTGGGCCACCTGTGTAGTTAAGGACCTTATTAATTAGATATAACCAAGAAACAACGACCACAGGTATGTATGGTGTTTGTCAGCGAACTAAAATCTGTTTGTACACTTATTGAAAGCGCCTAATCAACGCACTAACCACAGCAAGCGGTTAGTTCTGGCGTCTCGCTCGTGCATTCTTTTTTTAAATTGTATGGGTAGACCCCCGTCTATCCATATAATTGATGATTAAACGAACTTACCTTAAGTGAAGTTCAATCATAATTATACGAAGGACGCTTTGGGTTGCTTTGCTGTGCTTGTTACAGTTGCGTTGTTGAACCGATCTATGCGGTGAAATAATCCAATGACTATCTCGAGTGCGATAGATATTATTGGTTCATGCCGCAAAATCACTGATGCCGCCAAATACTAAACCGACCTATGCGGTGAAATAGTCCGTTTGACTATTTCGATTGCAATAGATCTTTGGTTAGTAACATTACTTTTATTAGTCTTTCTTCTTTTCTTCACTAAGCATTTTTACTTAACTTTAAATTAATTTTCACTGAATATATTATATCCTAAAGAATTCTCACTTTGAGACTGTACGTGCGTTCGTGGCGAAGCACAAAAAGCGAATGAAGTGTTGGCGCCAAGTAGTGACGGGGAGAACTCGTACAGGAAATGTCAAATCTGTCAATTTGAAGTAAAAAGCTACTCTTTTTAGGTTTTTTAGGTTATTACTCTAAAATAACGTGCTAAGTGGTGATAGTATACGAGCGATACTACAAGTAGTCAATATACTAATATCTTCGGACGAATCAAGTATAATTTAGAAAAAAAGCATGCACGAGCCCCCCCCCCCCCGCGCGTAACTATTTTTTGGTAGAAGGGGCACGTATCAAATAAGCTAGGGAACCCCTGGGGGCTGATTATGTAACTTTGTTGCAATCAACTCTGACAGTAACCGCAGTTACATTGCTGCTTTATTAAGAACCAATATGAGAACTATCTCGCTATAGCAGTAATGTAACTGCGGTTTCAATCGATTTCAATCGAGAATTATTGTTAGCAACAGAATTACGTAATTCACGTACTGATCTAAAGTATCTCAGTAACAGGGGCCTCGGGGATACAAAAAAAAATTGGTGCAATATGTAGTATGCACTAAATATTGGTGAACTGTTTTAGGTGGGCTTTAAGCTCTGCACCTGCACTACTAGGTAGGTAATTAATTTGTAAAAAGAAGAAATTATTAAAAATGTTTATTCTCCAGGCCACTCTTATGCCATCCGAATTAAAACAACGATGAATAACTGTCGCAGACGAACATTTAAGTAGATTTTGTCCGTGGCGGACTGTACTCGGTGCAACCGGCTGTGAAGGAAACAAGAAACTTTCATTTGATAACGGAAGTAGCTATTAGGTACCATACCATTAGTAAAATAAACTAGGAGCTCGATTGTGCAGTAGTTTAGCTCCTTTCGACGCATAGTGCCAGAAACGCAAATTACCGTACACGCTAACGACCATATTTCAAATTCGCAACTGACCAGACGTGCAAATGCCCCGATACGCAAACGACTTGAAATGAATTCGCAAACGACCAGGTACGCAAACGACCTAAAATAAATTCGCAAACGACCAAGTACGCAAACGACCTGAAATAAATTCGCAATCGACCAGGTACGCAAATGACCTGAAATAAATTCGCAATTGACCACCCATACGACCTGGGGGTCAAGTCTGCTATTGTTGATGCAGGGGTCGAAAATGGCCAGTAAAGTCAGTAAAAGTCAGTTTTTTTGACTTCGGTCAGTAAAAGTCAGTTTTTCCAAAAAATGGTCAGTAAAGTCAGTTTTTTGGCAACCTACGTTAAATTTTGTACACTTTTTTTATTATTACCGTTTGTTTTTACTGTAAACAGGCAAGAGTACAAGATTAGTGAATGTATCTAACTACACTAATTAAACTAAATAAATAAGTACCTTTATATTTAAACGGTAAACGGGTGTTTCCGTACATAAAAAGTGATGTTGTTTCTATGATTATTGACCGATTGGTTCATTGTCAATGCTCCGATTCTTGTGGGGACTGTAAAATCTGTGAATCCTTCGAAAATTAGAAAGCAATTTATTTACTAGTCCCTTGCGAAAGTTGCTTAACCTCCGCAATCGCTGGGCCAAGAGCAGGGTGACCAAAAAATTATTATCTCCAGCTCCTCCGTGCTTCGGAAGGCGCGTTAGGCCGTTGGTCCCCGGGTGCATTTGAAGTATTTACACCCACCAATCCGCATTGGGCCTGCGTGGTGGGTTATGGCCCGTCTTCCTTATCCACCAATAAGGAAGGCATGTGTCCCAGAAGTGGGGATATTAAAAAAAGCTGATAGTCAAGTTTAACAATAGTACATCATGAGACAAGTTAGCTTAGGTTGCTCATTGCACACAAGGCTGTGGGTTGCAGACCGAGCCGCAGGCGAGGGCGCAACTCAGCCGAGTGTGCAATAAGCAAGAGCTAACGAGTTTCATACGACGTTTTTCAACACATTTGCGAGGAAAAAACAAAGTAATTTATCACACAGAAACAAATACGACAAAAACAAAATATGATAATTATGGGAAAGGGCGCGCATGTTTTTTTTTGTTTTTTTTTTCACAAGCCCAACGCAAGAATATTTTGCACACAAAGGGGTGAGGAGCATACAACCTACTTCAAAATTATAATTTTAAGTGACAAAATGCAAATATTTTAATATTTTATAACAAAATATTGTGAATTATGAATAATTTGATAATAATATATATTTATTTGACTTAATTAAGGACTTACACATTTATTTATTCCAAAAATATTTATGAATTTTTAGCCTTTGTTGTCAACAAAAATAACTGTATAACCCGGCTAAATTGGGAATGCTCTGTTTACTCGCATAGAACTTGCAGTAAGGTACTAATTTAACTTTGTAGGGTTAATTCTATTACGAACTAGTATTTTATACATTATTGCACGCGTTTGTTATAGCTCGGTTTATGGCCCTAAAAGCGATGTATTAGGGCTCACTTTACGAGCAAGTGTGTTGAAAAACGCCTTTTCTATCTTGTCTTGTTTGTGGTTTATTTATATATTTTTTTTATTTCCTTTTTTATAATATTAAAGGGGCTTGCTTATTCCTACCAATAAAAAATATATTTAGCCTATTTGATCTTTTTCAGACACCCGGCGAAGCCCGGCCCATTGTTCTACTAACTGTATATTTCATTACACCAACAAATTTCAGATACCGAGATCCAGCAACAGCTTTCCAATGACCGATAACTAAACATTCTAGTCAGATCTTCGATTCCCATGTAAATTAAAAGCAAATTCCAGGTGTGGGGTTCCTGGAATCCGCTCATACGACCGTAAAAGGATTCCGTACGGATCGAAATCGTATCGTATCGCTCGTGGAATATCAACACACGATCAAAAGTAGCTTGCAAAGCAAAACCGCAGACATTTGTACCTAGTTCAAGTGTTAATTTCGACCTACATTTGATTTGATTTTCGATTTACATTTCAAATGTTTATATTCAAAAATAGATCTACTTATGGGTATTAAGCCTGAAATAAATTATTTTTATTTTATTTTATTTTAATTTTTATTTTTTTATTTTGATCCAGGGCTCGATTTGTGTTAATTTGAAAGCGTAAATCGATTTATGGTTTCAATGAATTATAAACCTATCTATTTAAATGAGTACGTATAGAATGAAAATAATAATTATGACTAGTTAGAGTTCGTACTTTTTCACGGATTCGGATATATTCCAGGTAGGTAACTCACATTACAAGTGATTTTACACATATTCTGTTAGATTTATAAATTGAACCATAAGATACGTTAATGTAAGAATGGTGTATTTATAGGCTATGTCAGCTAGTAGATGTTTACTCTGTATACGTAATGTAAGCCTTTTTAGAATGGTTAGTCATTCAAATCATTGAAATAAAAATTAAATAAAAAATAAGGTTTGCGATGTAATATTTTGACAGGCAGACATTCCAACCGGCTTAGGCACAGAGGAAATAATCACTACGTTTTAGGCTTAGGGCCGAGATCAGTATTTGTTATAAAAGGTAAATTCGCTAAAATATATGAAATAATAAAATAAAATATATGATATATGAAAAGTAAATTTTTTAAAGATAATTCTAAATTACTTAATATTAAGTTGAATTACTACATTATATGCTTTGTATTATAAAAAAAATAAGAAGAACACAATCAATGAAAATTTAATAACTTTCTTTTGAACGAATTTAAAGAATCGCCAAAAATATCCAGCCCAGGTATGTTCACAGTCATACGATTGTAAGTGGATGATATTCTCGAGATTGGTTGATGAAAACCCAGATTCGTTCGACACGGTCCGATGTTTAGAGGTTTGGTAATGCGGGATCTGCCTGCCTAGCACGACCGATTTATATCGCGTGATATAGCGTTTTATCACGTTTAACTGTCAAAAAGACAAAGGAATTTGACAGTTGAGTGTCGATAAAATGCTATATCACGCGATATAAATCGGTCATGCTAGGCAGGCTGGGGTATTTAAAGGGAACTGTAAGTCTAAAAAGTCCAAGTATTGAAGAACTTGTAATAGTTCCATTGAAAACTTTATGTAGAAATGTCAGATCAGCTATGGTTCGCCGATTTCTTAATGTAAGCATTTTAAAGATTATTAATTAAGTTCTTCGGAACTTAATCTCACTAATGCAATTTTACTCTAATCTAACATACCGTCTTTGCATTACCATTTGTGAAGACTTTAATGTAGGATACAGTATTTGGCAAATGTACTGCAAATAGAGTAGGGATTCACTTTTTTTACCTTATTATAAGTCATCGAATACATTGCGGTACAGGGACAGAATTAAATAACGTTTTTGCGGTTTGGGCGGTTCAAAATGCTATATCATGGTATTGTATTACGTTGAAAATTATCTCTTTCGGCGTTGTTTAACAGAATGACAAGCAGCTTTATCAATTGCGCGGTCATAACTTATAGCCAGTAAACATTCATTGCCATAATAAACGAGTATGCAATACATATAAGTATTGCACATTTTCAGACATCCCAAGACCCCTATAAGAGTCTCCGTGTTTTACGACATACCCTTGTGATGCAAATATAATCGCATTGAATACCAAATTCCTTTTGTGTTTGGGGTATGCGAACACTCCGATAGCAATATCTCGAGCAATTTTCACGTTTTATAGGTGAAAGTCGGTGTATATACGCGCCTATTCCGGGCCTCCTGTTCGTCACTGACGTAACTGCCTCGTAACATTACCTATTGGCTTATTTTACCGCTTTGCTAGTTTTTTTTTTCTAAAGAATATTTTTGATGCACGTTATAAATACGTTGAAGAAAAACTACCTAAAGATAAACCACTGAAAACCATGTATTTGAAATGGGGGGATGTCACAAAATGTATCCCGCTTGGTGGCACTACTGCTGCTGGGTCTTTACATAAACTACTATCACATAGAATTATTTCAGATTTTTCTGTTTGCAAACTTCGGAGATAAGGGGGGGGGACGGTATTTTTTTTTACTTTTTTCATCATAAGTCGAAAACTAGGCGGCCTAAAAAAAAAGAAAAAAAATATTTCAAATGTGCAAAGAGCGCTCTTTCATATGATACCCCACATGCCCTAGTCGCCCCACTTAAAATTTTTAAGACCCCTTTTTAGTCCCTGTTGTAAAAAAGCTATTTCTTTTTTTATTTCTTTCTTATTTGCAAAATAGTTGGACAAAGGTCATCTTTAACTATTCCAAATTTCAAGTTGATATCATTAGTAATTTTCGAGATATCCAGCTGTGACAGACAGACTGAGTCACACCATAAGGGTTCCTTTTTACCATTTTGGTACGGAACCCTAATTATATCTAAAAATACTATAAATAATACTAATATTATGGAAGTCGGACAGTAAACGCATTAAAGATTGAAGAAAACCAAAATGTATTGGAAGAAAATTTGATTTTTACGAAAAACCGCTTCGAATATCCAAAAACGTATAGCAAACACATATAAAACAACAAAATGACAGGGCTACATTTACACTAGCGCTAAGTTAGTGGTAGTGCGCCGACTGGTGGACGATTTATGAATCTGCTAAATTATCCTGCCATTGCACCAGCAGCGGTACAGATGCTCGTTTGTCACAACATTTAAAGCATATTAGCGGCCGCCTGCGACTTCGTCTCTGTGGACTCTGTGGACTTTTCTCCACCCCTCGGAAGCGAAGCGATCAAAAAAACATTTCCAATATTAAAATGCTACTACCAATATGGTAGTTAATTAACATAGCGGGCCACTTAAAATCAGTCGCCATCTTTCTCTTTCTTTTTAACCGAATTCCAAAAAAGGAGGAGGTTCTCTGTTTGTCTGTATCTAGTATAGTATTATATTATCTGTGGTCTGTATATTAGTTTTTTTTTGTGTGTATGTCCACTGATTACTCGAGACGGCTGGACCGATTGAAATGATTCAAACGTTATTACATTAGGTAAACTCCCAAGTTGGTCCCAGTAGTGTATTATTGGGCATTCTGTCCCCCCCGGTCGTCCGCTTCGCTTCCGATCGTTCGCTCCGCTCACTCCGGTTGGTCAGAATGCCCAATAATACACTACGGATTACGTGTATTTCGGTTAAAGACCGGTAAGTATCTTCCGAGAGACCCATGGCAAGATTCTCTCACCAAATGTTCTTCCTAACACATCCAGCTTAAGACCCATGGTAAGATTCTTTCACTAAATGTTCTGTCTAACACATTCGGCTGAAGACCCATGGTAAGTATCTTCCGAGAGACCCATGGTAAGATTCTCTCACCAAATGTTCTTCCTAACACATCCAGCTTAAGACCCATGGTAAGATTCTTTCACTAAATGTTCTGTCTAACACATTCGGCTGAAGACCCGTGGTAAGTATCTTCCGAGAGACCCATGGTAAGATTCTCTCACCAAATGTTCTTCCTAACACATCCAGCTTAAGACCCATGGTAAGATTCTTTCACTAAATGTTCTGTCTAACACATTCGGCTAAAGACCCATGGTAAGTATCTTCCGAGAGACCCATGGTAAGATTCTCTCACCAAATGTTCTTCCTAACACATCCAGCTTAAGACCCATGGTAAGATTCTTTCACTAAATGTTCTGTCTAACACATTCGGCTGAAGACCCATGGTAAGTATCTTCCGAGAGACCCATGGTAAGATTCTCTCACCAAATGTTCTTCCTAACACATCCAGCTTAAGACCCATGGTAAGATTCTTTCACTAAATGTTCTGTCTAACACATTCGGCTGAAGACCCGTGGTAAGTATCTTCCGAGAGACCCATGGTAAGATTCTCTCACCAAATGTTCTTCCTAACACATCCAGCTTAAGACCCATGGTAAGATTCTTTCACTAAATGTTCTGTCTAACACATCCAGCTTAAGACCCATGGTAAGATTCTTTCACTAAATGTTCTGTCTAACACATTCGGCTGAAGACCCATGGTAAGTATCTTCCGAGAGACCCATGGTAAGATTCTCTCACCAAATGTTCTTCCTAACACATCCAGCTTAAGACCCATGGTAAGATTCTTTCACTAAATGTTCTGTCTAACACATTCGGCTGAAGACCCGTGGTAAGTATCTTCCGAGAGACCCATGGTAAGATTCTCTCACCAAATGTTCTTCCTAACACATCCAGCTTAAGACCCATGGTAAGATTCTTTCACTAAATGTTCTGTCTAACACATTCGGCTAAAGACCCATGGTAAGTATCTTCCGAGAGACCCATGGTAAGATTCTCTCACCAAATGTTCTTCCTAACACATCCAGCTTAAGACCCATGGTAAGATTCTTTCACTAAATGTTCTGTCTAACACATTCGGCTGAAGACCCATGGTAAGTATCTTCCGAGAGACCCATGGTAAGATTCTCTCACCAAATGTTCTTCCTAACACATCCAGCTTAAGACCCATGGTAAGATTCTTTCACTAAATGTTCTGTCTAACACATTCGGCTGAAGACCCGTGGTAAGTATCTTCCGAGAGACCCATGGTAAGATTCTCTCACCAAATGTTCTTCCTAACACATCCAGCTTAAGACCCATGGTAAGATTCTTTCACTAAATGTTCTGTCTAACACATTCGGCTGAAGACCCGTGGTAAGTATCTTCCGAGAGACCCATGGTAAGATTCTCTCACCAAATGTTCTTCCTAACACATCCAGCTTAAGACCCATGGTAAGATTCTTTCACTAAATGTTCTGTCTAACACATTCGGCTAAAGACCCATGGTAAGTATCTTCCGAGAGACCCATGGTAAGATTCTCTCACCAAATGTTCTTCCTAACACATCCAGCTTAAGACCCATGGTAAGATTCTTTCACTAAATGTTCTGTCTAACACATTCGGCTGAAGACCCATGGTAAGTATCTTCCGAGAGACCCATGGTAAGATTCTCTCACCAAATGTTCTTCCTAACACATCCAGCTTAAGACCCATGGTAAGATTCTTTCACTAAATGTTCTGTCTAACACATTCGGCTGAAGACCCGTGGTAAGTATCTTCCGAGAGACCCATGGTAAGATTCTCTCACCAAATGTTCTTCCTAACACATCCAGCTTAAGACCCATGGTAAGATTCTTTCACTAAATGTTCTGTCTAACACATTCGGCTAAAGACCCATGGTAAGTATCTTCCGAGAGACCCATGGTAAGATTCTCTCACCAAATGTTCTTCCTAACACATCCAGCTTAAGACCCATGGTAAGATTCTTTCACTAAATGTTCTGTCTAACACATTCGGCTGAAGACCCATGGTAAGTATCTTCCGAGAGACCCATGGTAAGATTCTCTCACCAAATGTTCTTCCTAACACATCCAGCTTAAGACCCATGGTAAGATTCTTTCACTAAATGTTCTGTCTAACACATTCGGCTGAAGACCCATGGTAAGTATCTTCTGAGAGACCCATGGTAAGATTCTCTCACCAAATGTTCTTCCTAATTCAATTTTATATATACGATTGATTTCAATTTATAAGTAATAAAATTAGGAACCTTCTCACTCACTATTAAAATGTGCGATAGATATTACTCACCCAGTCACAGAAGAAATACTTATATCTAGGTAGTACAAACCTTGTTTCAAAATCTACACAAAAATGTAAAAAAATATACTTACATTTTATGTTAGGCACTAATTCCACACAATTAAAAAAAAAAAAAAAAAAAAAAAAAAAAGACACTTTTTACGAGTACAATGAATAAACATGCTCAACGAAAGCTACCACCATAATGTCGCAATCATAGACTTATTTATACTAGGTAGTCGCAATCGTGCAAATGTGTGACGAACATCGATCAGACCAAGAGCCAGGAGTCGGATGCTATACCTACTCTGCGCACTAATAATTGTATTACAATCATAGACTAATAATAACATGCGTTTTGACAATTATTTAAATCGGCTTATTATTATACAGTTATTATTATATTAGTTTACAGTTTTTAGAAACAACTACATACACAATGACAAAAATACCTTGGTCTATATTCAATACCCCTGGTCAGTAATATACAAACACAGTTATTATTTAAATATATCATCTTTAGAATTGTATAGTGTATAGTGATAGTTAGGAAAATATATGTAATTATAAGTTTTTTTTCTAACTTTATCCTATTTACATTTATCTTAAACATGTTTACTCCTGGTCTAACGCTATGAAGATGATATTGTCCTTATTATAAATAATATCATATTTCTTTAAAGTAAACATGTGAAATATGATATGATACTTTTCTAAACAAGCTAAATGTCAAGTTAAATCATTTACGTATTGACCTATTTGAAAGCACTATAAAACCCCTGTGTTTCTCTCAATAAAATCACAGTTAAGTAACTTCGGTTGTATTATTTCATCGTCGCACATCTCAACGAATTATTTATCGATCACATAAATTACGGATTTTGGTTTAATTACGGCTTTCGTGATTTTTGTGCTTTTTGTGCAAGGCCAAGGATCAAGTTCGTGATTATTATTTAAAATGTTAGTAAGTATCTGCTATTTATATTTGTATGTATTTTCTTATTGACCGACTTTAAAAAATGATTATCTGTTTTTTATTACAAATATTCATATGTTTTTCTTTATAGGTCGGACTATGAGTACGCATCCAGCACCGAAGAGGTAGCCCCAGTGGTATTGCAAACACCACAACCGACCAAGGGCAAGAAAAAAGCGTCCTCCTCAAATTCAACCGTTCCCACCACCGCCGCGCCCAAGACGAACAAACGCAAGATCACCATCGCTGCGGTCGCCAACGCTCAAGCCCTATCATCGCCTCCTTTACCTCGGTACTTAAATTATTTTATTTGCATGATTTTTTGAGAGGTAGTTTCATTCCATTAATATAAACATAAAATAAAGATTTTTTGAAATGTAAACAAATGCAATCATATTCATAAGACACCTATTAGTTTTCATTGTAAAAGCCATCAAAGTGACTTGAGATCAACTAAATAAAAGTACTACTATAAAATTAGTAATAAAGTTTTTTTATTACAGGGCGAAAAAAAACAAAGGCTTGTTTTCGATAATAAATAAGGACGAGCGAGCAGCGAGCAACAAGGATTCCCCTCGCGGCATAGCATCCAGTTTTACATCACGAGTGTCTTCAGGCCAGTGTCGTCGTACCGCAACCACTGTCGGTGAGTTTTACGCGGACTTGAAGATCTACAATACTGACGATGTTAGAAGCACTCCTGCAGAAGAGCGCTATAAGAAAGCTCTAGCATCGGTGAAACTACAGTGCTGCGAACAATCGCGTGAGTGGGAAGTGTTGCAGGACTTTCTAGGTCAGGCGTATACTATTTTTGAGGATAGTGAGCCTACGTACTATAGTAATAAAATTAATTTTAAATAACAATAATGTGTTTTGTGCTTCCATAAATTTTGGGCACTTCAATGATTTTATAAGTATTCTTTCATATTTCCTTTATGTTAACTTCAAATTTTAATAGAAACATTTTATATTATTTTATTTTCTAATTTTGGTTCGGCAATATGCCATTTTGTGCCATTTGTAACACATCTGTTGGTTCAACCTCTTGGGTAGGTCACTTACGCAGTCGCGTGCATAAACAAAATAACTCTAGCCATCTGATTAGTGATGGTGTGGAAATTGTAGGATCTGCATTTCGCTCTCGTATTACATCGTACAGAATTACCGCTTGCGAACCTGATAATCAAGTGTCTTTAGATGTTTTTTTAAATTCTATTCGTATTAAAATAAAGCACCTTTTAGATGAAGCTTTAAAGAAACATACATGTTTAAAAGTAAATTTTGAACTTTATGCCATTTTCGTGCTATTTAAAAATAGTGTGCAGGAAATTAAATCCTTTAATACAAAAAATTTTATAATTTACAGCTACTATGATTTCGATAGTATATTTTCAGAAGTAGTTGATACATTGAAAAAGAAAATAGAAGAGTTTCAGCAGAGCGACAGCGGTTGGGCATTTTTGAGTAATTCACATTTAGAAATGAACGTAAATAAATACCAACCAATAGGTGGTTCGGTTTTTTTAAAACTACCTAAATGTATACAAAATAAGAAAGCCTGTGTAAACATTCAAAATAAGGATCAGTTCTGTTTTTTATGGAGCGTAACAGCGGCTCTCTATCCAGCTCATAACCATCCTGAGAGGGTATCGTCTTATCCTCACTTCCAGGATGTTTTAAATATCGATGGAATGTCTTTTCCTGTCACGTTCTCAGACATAAAAATCTTTGAAAAAAACAATCCCAAGCTGAGTTTTATTATTTATGGTTTAAAGAATAATAAAAATATTAAAGGACCTTTGTACAAATCTGAAAACAACAAAAATAAAAAAACCATTCATTTGTTACTGTTAGAAAACGGTCTGATTTCGCATTATTGTCTAATCAAAGATTTGTCGCGGCTGCTCAGAAATCAAATTACTGCACATCACGGCAAACTATATTTTTGTGATACGTGTTTAGTGTTTTTTACTACCTGCGTAGAACTTGAAAATCATGTTTGTAGCGGAATTGTTACTGTATTACCGGAAAAGGGTTCAGTAATTAAATTTCAAAATTATGATCGAAAACAAAACGTTCCTTTCGTAATTTATGCAGATTTTGAGACCATTTTAGAGGAACATAAAGAAAATACTTCGGTTTCTGATACGGCAAACACAAAAACACTACAACGCCATATCCCGGCTGCGTTTGCATATCATGTAGTGTGTTCTATGAACGCAAGTTATAATCAGTATGTTTCATATCGTGGCATAGACTGTGTTAATAAATTTATAGAATGTATCTATCGTGATGTTCGAGAAATTCATTCAATCTTGTCTAAAAATTCTCCGATGATTTTTACAGAGCAAGATGGTATTGATTTCATGCAGGCTTCTCGTTGTCATATTTGTCATTATTTTCTGTTTTCCGATAAAGTGAGAGATCACTGTCATATAACAGGCTTATATCGCGGTGCCGCACATAAATATTGTAATCTGCAATACAAAATACCCAAGTTTATTCCTATTTTTTTCCATAATTTAGCAGGGTATGATTGTCATTTGTTTATAAAACAAATAGGTGAATTGCCTGGAAATATTACGATTATACCTAAAACGAAAGAAAATTATGTGTCATTTACGAAATTTATTCCGGTTTCAAGTCAAGAATTTATACAAGTACGGTTTGTAGATTCGTTTAAATTCTTAGGTACTAGTTTGGATAAGTTAAGCAAAACTATAAAAAAAGAAGAATTTGAACATTTGCGAAATCATTTTCCTATTCAAACGCAATTCGATTTACTTACACGCAAAGGTATATACCCTTACGAGTACGTGAACTGTTGGCAACGTTTTGAAGAGCGATCTCTTCCAGATAAGAACATGTTTTATAGCTCTCTTACAAATGAGCATATTACTGACGAAGATTATCAACATGCACAATCAGTATGGACTCGATTTAATATAGAAAATTTGGGCCAATACACTGATTTGTATTTAAAAACAGATATCCTCTTATTAACTGACATTTTTGAGAAGTTTAGAAAAACTTGCAAACTTCATTATCAGTTAGATCCAGCTTTTTACGTAACTGCGCCTAGTTTGTCTTTTGATGCGATGCTTTTCAAAACAGGAGTCGAGTTAGAGCTCATTGACGACCTTGCTATAGTGCGTATGATCCAATCCGGTATTAGGGGTGGGGTGTGCATGTGCTCGCACAGACACGCTAAAGCCAATAACAAATATATGGCAGAATATGACATGCTCAAACCAGATACCTACGTAGTTTACATAGATTGCAATAACTTGTATGGATTCAGCATGTGTCAGTCTTTGCCATTATCAAATTTTAGATTTTTAAATGGAGAAGAAATTGATAAACTTGATTTCGTTAATATTCCTGACGACGCGGAATACGGTTATTTTCTAGAAGTTGACTTGAGCTACCCAAAAAAGTTACACGACCGCCATAATGATTTACCGTTTTGCCCTGAAAAATGCGTCCCTCCCGGAGGAAAGAATTCTAAACTCGTGCCCAATCTTTACGATAAATACTTCTACGTTATTCATTACGTTCATTTAAAAACTTGTATAAAACATGGATTGATGTTAAAAAAAATTCATCGTGTAATAGTATTTCGTCAGTGTCCTTATTTAAAACAATACATCGACCTTAATACCAGTCTAAGACAAAAAGCTCAGTCTACGTTTGAACAAGACTTTTTTAAATTGCTTAATAATAGTATTTTTGGAAAAACATTAGAAAACAACGAGAAAAGGGTCAATGTGCATTTAGTAAATGAATGGAGTGATCAGAAACATAAAACGAAGAAAAGAAAAAGCGCCAATAAATTAATCGCGAACTCAAATTTTCATAGTGCATCAGTTTTCTCTGAAAATTTAGTTGCAATACAAACAAAACCTGAACGCGTAGTATTAGATAAGCCAATATACATAGGATTTACAGTGTTAGAGCTATCTAAAAGCCATATGTATGATTTCCATTATTCAGTTTTTGAACCGTCATATAAAAACCGCTTACGGATGTGCTATACAGATACGGATAGTTTCGTTTACCAAATTGAAACCAAAGACTTTTATGAGGATTTGAAACAATCTTTCATACATTATTTTGATACAAGTAACTTTTCTGAACAAAATAAATATGGTTTACCGCTTTTAAACAAAAAGGTTCCTGGTCTCTTTAAGGACGAAATGGGTGGGAATATCATTACTGAATTTGTGGGATTACGTTCAAAATTATATTGTGTGAAAACGGCTAATAGCACTATTAAAAAAGCAAAGGGTGTAAAAACATCTGTTGTTCGTGAAATTACATTATCTGATTATAAAAGAACTTTATATCAAGGCGACATAGTGCGAAAGACAAACGTTTTATTTAAGTCAATCAAACATGATATTTTCACGCGTAGTCTTAATAAAGTTGCGTTATCTTGCAACGATGATAAGCGGTTAGTTGCGGCTGATAAGGTGTCTACAAAAGCTTGGGGGCACGTGTCAATACTTAAATATTAGTGGTATTGTTTCTGTTTATAAAATACGAACCAAAATTAGATAATAAGAAAAAATATTGTACTAATACCTAAAAGTACTTATATACTTTTTTTGGTGGTTTTACAAAATATATTTTTAAGTGATATCGTGCTTTTAAGAGACATGATATTGAATTGAGCTATGTAAATAAAATTAGTTATAAGACTGTATAAAACTATATATGTAAACAGTTGAAACGTAAATAAATTATGAATTTTTAAATAGTGATTTATTTTTTTCGGTCCTTAAAATACATTATAAAAATACATATTGATGCATTGTAGGTACTGTAAGGATGGTTAATTTGTAGTCTGTGATTAGCTGGATTGTAGGCTGCAAATTTAAACATGCAAATTAATGAGGGCAATCAACACGCTTCAAAAAAAAAAAAAAAAAAAAATTTGGCTAAACTTTCCATACTTATTAATACTAAACTATACTTTAGAGCATTAGTGTTACAAAAGCATTAATATTATGCTCATCTCGCTTGTTGCTACATGATCCAGTTTATCTGAGATGGTTATCCTTTTTGGGCATAGGTATCTGTCGGTATTATTAGGATCTTATTACATTTTGTGTCTTTATATTTAATTATTCATTACACATTAGCAATAGGTGACGCAATGTATGAGAGAGAAAGAATGATGTCGGTTGTTGCTTCTGAGCAGAGCGCTTACGCATCGTCTCTACCGTATTGTGTTCGTGTGCGGTATCCATGCCCTAGTCTAGAAATCATCCTCTTAAGATTTTTTGAATCTATACTAAAGCTCCATAGAATATGAATTAAAGTTATAAATTGGATCTACTTGGTTAACATGACATATTTTATAAAGCGCTGCAACTTCTTACTAATATAGTAAGAAGTTCGGAGATCGCAACGAAAGCAAGGCCCCTTATTATTCCCTTGGGATCCTTATAATTAATCATAATTCAGGTGAGGGCTTCTAAAGTTATTATATTTTATATATAGTATATATTTATTTTCTTGATATTAAGTAAATAAATATAATAAATAAACATAAGTTATTGTTAAATGTTATTTATTACCATATTTTTAATCAGTTAAATATAATAATTTATTTTTTGTTCTTACAGAAAATGACAGACTGTTCTCGAGACATTTTTCCCCAATACGCTCAGGACCCGCTAGAAAACTTTACTCAGCAATGCAAAGATTTATTTAACTCACAATCAACAGAAGTTAAACAAAAAAGAAAAAGACGAGTTGTCGCAAGAAAACCAAAGAAGGTATCTCTTAAATCCTTTGTGGTCACTAAGGAGCAGAGAGGCATCAAGCTGATACAAATAAAGGTTTTGGAGCTGACCAATGATTATGATCCAGTGAAAACATGGTCGGAACCTAGCGCGAATAACGAAAATGTGATGCTTAGTGCTCAATATGTAGTCCATGACCCGATGGATGAAATTATGGACATGACTGAATGTGTAATAAAAAAAATTTCTAAAAACTTAAGTGGTGATAGCTTTTAATTTTTTTATTTACGAAAATATGATAGTATGTTTTAAGAAAAATATGTAGTTTTAGTTTCACAAGTTGTTTTCAATTCAAGTTGTTAGTACCTAGTTATTATTTAAATATAATAAAGTTTTTAAAAGTTAGTAAACTGGGTTTTTTACTCACCAAGTTCAATGAATGATTAAAGTGAAATCAAAGACATTAGGTACATTTTTAATAATCATTTATTGAATAATATGTTACAATTTTTTTTTTTTTGTATACTTTGTAAAATTAAAAAAAGTCATAGATATAATTATCACAGTACCACATCTTCAGACACAATACATTTTTTAATGCACACATTTTTTTATGATGAACACAATTCCAAACCTTGTTTCCTGTGTCATAGTAATCATTATGTAACTTTAAAAGTTTAGGACAACCTTTTTCACCTAATTCTATTATTTCACATTCTTGACATAACTCTCGAAGCCATATTGTTTTATCGAATCCTTTAACTAATACTTTTTTTCCAATTAAATAAGGAACTACAATTCGCTGAAATTCTCGGTGATCAATAAATCCCTCGCTCCAAGTCAAGCCACGGTTTCTTTCCAACCAACGCACTTGCTTTTGTTCTTCATTTGATAAAGTTTTAAAAGAATAGGGTGATTTTATTAAAAATGTTTGAGTATAATCTTTGGTAGCGATTGCCAACTCTTTAACTATAAATTTATTTTTTAAATCTTTGAACCCTTGTAGATCCACGACTATTGTATCGATATTCATGATATTTTCCTTACAATATTACTTAAAGGTTTGTATTCAAATATGCAGTCGTTCAGAATCAAACAGTAAGCAGCGGTCTGGTCTGGTATTTCTTGATCGGCTTCGATTTCAACTCGCACGTCAATCGATCCCTTTAATGCTTCGTGCTGGCGAGAGCAGTCAATGACGTATAAGGGAGCAATTTCTTTGAATTCTTTTATACTCATCAACGGTTCAGCTCGGCGTCCGTGATAAGACTGCTGAAACCTAGCGTACTGTTCATATATTAATGTATATTTGTTGTCAGCGAAACTTATGTTCAGACTTTCATATGGATAATAAGAAGAATTTAAAAAAACTTTTACATCACGTAAATGGCAATGGTCGAACTCTGCCATCGACATTGTTGCATTATGTTTACGGTTCGTTTGAAAAGCAATTACGACGAATCGTGGTTTCTCTATCTGTGAGGATGTTTTAATAGACCATGTATGTTTACGTGTTTTGGGAAGTAATGGATACTCATATAAATCCCAATTGCGAAATGCAACTGTTATCGCTCGATCTTTTTCTAAGTGCTTAAGCAAATTTATTCTTTCCCGATCTGAAACTTTAACATGAGGTACTCGCCAAATAATTTTATTTATTGATATGTCATCCACAACTTCACCGGCATTTAATTTTAAGGCATTAAGATTTGTGTTACTTCTCAAAAGAACTAATTCATGTTTACAGTTCATTATAATTTTTTTATAATCTTCAGCAAAACCCAACACTTTATTTAGCGGTATACAGGTTGAGAATACTCCACTACTGTCAGTAGTTGTGCCTGTTGTAGACCAACCCCATACTCGTGCACATTTAGATTCGTTATCGTTCAACGACAGATATGATTTCATTGTGGTTGTCACTCCTGCATTTTTAATTCTATCTATTTCTACTCCGTTTATTTCATAACGAATGTCTTGAAATAAAAATAGTGCAAGATTATTTACAAAATGCACACTCGTTACTCGTTCTTTTTCTTTTGCAATCTTATACACGTTTACTCTGCCTTCAATATACAAACTGCTGAGTGAAGGCAATACGTAGAGGTCTTGCTGATTTATCGGTATCCGTATTTCATCATTATTCTTGAAACTTGTCACGTATGGTTTATACGAATGATATTCAAAACTTTCGATGCTATTATCGTATGATGCGGGTTCAGTTATATTTAAAAAATTCATTTTATCAATCCCAGTGACTTCAAAAATGCCTTATTACTTTTTGTCAATTTCTTTATTGATCGAAATGGTGCTCTCTTATGAGACGATCTTTTAAAACTGGCTTGAGTTCGTGTAGTATATAGGCTTTTATTGAAATTCAACATGACTTTTTAAAGTGTAAATAAAGCTGCACTTCTTCACCACGTAAGTTAATTTTATTATTTTCTGCGTCTAATAATCTTATATTTATAGCACTTATTGAACTTTGATTGACAGGAAAATAAATTAAATTTTTAGGTATTTCAATGATTCTATAACCAGGTGGTACGTTTGGTGCGAATTCATAAATTATATGGCTTGCTTTTGCGTCTACGAATGATCCACTGATTACATCGCATTCGATGCGCACGATAGTTGTTGATAAAATGCTGACAGGATATCTAGACTCTGTATTTATATTAGCCTTTATTGTTTCCATACCAAAACCCAAAGTTTTACCAAGTGAGTCATTTTTATTGAAGTGAACTTCTTCTGAACAGAAAATACTTGTTTTTAATGTGTTGTTGTTTGCAGTCAATCTCAACGCAACATTTTTGATATTGCTCTTAAGATAATCATAAATATCTTGAAGTTCATAAGACCCTTCTGGTATTTTTATAACACCATCTTTACCATAATAAAATTTATTGTTTCTTTCGTCTATATTTGGGATGGAATTAAAAGTTGAAAAATATAATAAACCACACTCATACTTTCCCTCTAATTGTATTGTAGGAGAGTAGTTTGTTATCAAAGAAGCTCCTCTGCCAGTTATCGACACAGTGAAAGACATGTTTATACTGATAAAGTTTATTATATTACTTCTAATATAAATGATGTTTCCAATACATTCTTAAAAAATTTAAACACAGATGACCACAATTTATAGTACCAAACTTTTGATACCGCACATAATTGTAAGTTATAGACATATTCTTTAAATAATTTATTAATTCTAATGGAGGTCTTAAATCACCAAAACTATCAAAATATTCGCAGTAGTCATTTTGTTTGACATAGGCTACCCAGTGTGTTCCAGGATTTTCGGAGCTATCTAAATTCAATATAGCACACTCAATTTTTCTTGGTTTTGAGGGAAGTGAGTCTCTCATAAATACTCCTCGAAAATAAGGAATGTCAGTTGCATGCTTCAAAATGTCTATATTTGTCAGGGGACGTCTGGGTAGCCCTTTGTTTAGTTTTTTGAAGGTTTCAGGTATAAACCGGCTCCTCTTTTATGAGGCTTAATATACATCCCTTTTCCAAGAGCAACAGCTTCCATTGCCTTGTTATGACGTACTGATTCTTGTAGGTTTTTCTGAGCAACTTTGTAATCATTAACAGCTTTTGCTATACCTGCCGCACCGCCAGCAAGTGAACCGAGGGCTGACAAACCAGCAAAAATTGGAATAAGTGGTAAAAAGCCTCCAGTTTTTGGGATAGGAATACATCGCGGTAAGCGTATTCCTTTTTTGTTTTTAAATAGTTTTTTTGCAGCAGCGTATGCGAAATTTATAGCTGTGCGATTATCTTTAGATTTCAACTTCTTTATTTGAGATTGTAATTTTTTCACAATTGACATAAATGTACGTATTCCGGCACCAGCTTTGAGTTTTGCTTTCATGGCATTTTTTACTATCCATGACGCAATTTTTTCACCTTTTCCAGCATTGCTTGACTTAAGCCTTCTCTTAGCCATATTTAAGAGTTCTAAATCGGCTTTATGTCGAACACTCAAGTCTTTGTTGTTGTAAGCAATGTCGTGGTGCATACAAGCTTCATCTAATTTATTTACACCACGATCACCCCTTAGTAATCGCTTCTGAAGTTTAGTACCAGGACCACAAAATTGATAACCTGGGATATGAAGCTCAATTGGTAAATTATTAATAAAGTTATTTAAAATACCTCTACCCTTCTTCATTGATCTTTTTTAAATGATTAATTTTCACCCAACACACAATTTATATTACAAAAGTAATGCGCTCTTATCCACCCAACTGTTTTCTTCCTTACTGAGACCTAACCACTTCACAAAAAGCTTATTGCCTTTTCTTTTTATAACTTTTTCAATGAGATAAAGATCAGGAAACTTTGTTCTTTGCAACTCGTGTTCGTAGAATGAGCCCAAAATTAATTGTTTATGTTTATCTTCTAAAATATACGTAGGTGGGTTTGTATCGTTTACCCTAACTATATTAAATATTTCTGTTGACCAATTAGGTGTATAGCCTTTGTAAAAATCACCCTTAAATTTGCTTATACGAACACTGTCATTAATACAAAACTTAGGTTTTCTATTTGCATTGGGTATTCGTGTTTGCATAATGTTAGATCTAACAACCATCTGGTTTACTTTATTTACATCAACAGGTTTGTATTTAGTAATACGATGAGTAGTGTTATTGTATTTTTCTACGACTGAATTCAAGTTGGGTCCTAGCCATTGGTAACAGCCATATAAACTAAAGAGTTTATAAAGGTGACATTTTATTGTACGAATTACTCGTTCTACAATAGAAGCTTTTTTGACGGAGTGGGTGGAATAGTGATTAATATCATATTTTCTAATCAATTTTTGAAAAACCTCATTATAAAATTCCTTGCCATGATCAGTTTGTAAATTATTAGGTTTTCTTGATGAACAAGATAATATCTCATGCATTGCTTTGGTAACACTATTTTTATCTTTTGATTTTATGGGAAATACCCAAACGTATTTTGATAACGTATCAATTACTACCAAAACGTATTTGTATCCTTTGTTGAAATATGAATATTTTTGAAAATCCATAAGGTCAGCTTGCCATAAATCATCTATTCCTTTTATGATAGTCTGTCGGCGAGGAAAATTCCTTCTTGCTGCTTTGTGAATTTCATCAACTATGTCTCTTTTACTCATTTTTGGTTTAATTTAAGTTTAATCAAATTATCTACTTCTGTCTTTGAATAAAACGATTTTGTTAAACGGTCCGATGTTATATTTTCCAAATTTTTTAAGTACAGTTTTGTATCACTCTGAGTTTTTTTTATTTCACTTTTTAATTCTAGCACGATTTCATCTACATAAGCTTTGTTCACTGCTTCATCGGCTTCCTTTGGTGATAAAAGACCTTTTAATTTAGACAATTTCAAATCATAGTAGCCAGCGTGCGATTTCACTAATGTATCGTTATAAGTATCAACGAATTCAGATAACCGTAAACGTTTATGAACGTGATGACCAAATTTGTCTATATTCATCGCTGTCTAGATGAGTCGACCACTGAAAATGTACTGCGTAATTTTCCTGATGGAAGCTCTTTAAATGCTACAGTAGTTATTATACCAGCTTCATACAATTCTTCAACAATAGCAATGATTTCGTTATTTACTCCAGTGTTGCCTGCTGCCCATGATGCTAATAGTAATTTTAAGCGTTCTACTAACTCGTTCGGGTCATCCCAGTAAACATAATCAGTATTTTCTTTTACTTCCTTTAAAAGTGGAATACCCTTTCCTTTTGGAGTACTCTCCAGGTTTTTGGGAGCATTTCGAGATAACTTGAACAAAGGCTTAATAACATTAGTGTATTTGAATCCCTTGTTGCTGTTTATTGGTTTCGATGACTCAAAGTTACGTCGATGTGCATTGGTTTCTATTAAAAGCAATTTATAATCTTGTAAATCACCATCTGTAACCACATCTAAATTGGGTCTCTTATTAAACAATAGTTCTTTCAAACCTTCAGTTTTTTCCAAAGACTTTGTTCCAATTCTTAATATTTTGCCATCATCAAAAACGCGGGTTTTGCCAAGCAATAATTTTCCATGTTCATTTCTAACTCCAAATGGTATATTAACAATTACTTCAGATGATGTAGACCACGATGATGATTGATTTTTTAGACTTGGTGATGAAGGAAGTGATTCAAAGGATCCATCGCTCACATTGTGGTCAGACGATGGCACCACAAGGGTTTTGTTGTAACTATTATCTAACTCGCTATCGGAATTATTTTCCTCTTCACTGATAAATTCATTAAAATCTTCCTCAGAAGTACATGTCGTAAGATTATCGTCATTCTTAGTTTTTTTCATCAACGGTTCACGAGTCTCTTCCTTGAGATGCTTATCTTCATTTTTATTTGCCAACAAGGTAAGAGGATCCACAATGGGCTTAAATATTGTTTCTAGTGCCATATTATTTGCATTCTTTATGTCTTTTATCATTTCGACTTTTCTTTTAACAGCTGCTGCGGATTTAACAATTTGTTCTTTGAGTTTTTTTTCCATTATAAAACGATTCGCTCGCGCTCAAGTCTCAAACCAAAATGATTCATATGTCATTACACATTTGATTTTGTATGTTAGTCCACCACAATAAACGTATCAAATGTTGACCTGTAGCATCCGTTGTTTTTTTCACAATCCTTATTAATCACAAGATAGCTGAAGGGTTTCTTCCAAACAACGGAACATAGTTCACGAAACTGAGACCATGACATATCAGAACCAACATGCTCATCATATACATGTTTCAAATTAATGTCGTCTTGCTTAAATAATATTAGTAGATTTGAATTGTCCCTTACTAACTGTTTAGGGATTTTTGTGTAAGTTTGATTAATATAAAAACAATCAATGTTCTTATGACGTCCCATTGCAAAATAATCCCTTATATTGTTTTGATTTTCACAAGCAACATCATCGAAAATTATAATAGAATCTGACAAAGCTTCATGTGGACTCAAGATTTCACTGTTGTGATTGTATTTATGCAACGATGTACCAGGAACCATGTCTAACACTTTCTCCAAATATAAGTATTTAGCTTGGTATAAAGATTTTGAATAAACATACAGATTCCTAAAACGTGGACCATCTTTGTGTAACACTAAACTGATAACTAAATTTGTCTTTCCACAGTTTGATGGACCACAGACAATGCAACGTATTGTGTGTGGTAATAAGTTACCATGTCGCTTAGTTATGTTTGAAGGTGATGGACATATACAATCTAATTCTAATGATTCTTTTTGTTTTATGAATTTCATAGCAACGGTTGATAACCGTAATGGTGCATGTATTTTATGAAAATGAGCATAACATAGCATAGTCATTTATTTAAATAATCTCATCTCTGTTAAATGGATTGACTAAAAATCCGTTCAGCCGTTTGAAAGATATGAGGTAATAAAGAATATTACATACAAGATACGTACAAAAAACATAACCCTCTTGCAGTCGGGTCAAAATATGCATATGGCGCTTAAACTAGATGTGTAAGGTTCAACATTAGTGAGAGAATCTTACCACAGGTCTTTAACCGAAATACACGTAATCCGTAGTGTATTATTGGGCATTCTGACCAACCGGAGTGAGCGGAGCGAACGATCGGAAGCGAAGCGGACGACCGGGGGGGACAGAATGCCCAATAATACACTACTGGTCCCATTTTTTAAAATTTAAAATCGGTTCAGTAATTTTCAAGTAATCTTGAAAAAAGCACGAAAATAGTATGATTTTGTGTGAACTACCTCGATGATCAGTCGTATAACTTCTTTGTTTATGAACTGAATAAGATAATTATTTTTTTGTTGGAAAGGGATATCTTAAGTGTAATTCTTTAACCGACTTAAAAAAAGGTGGTTCTCAGTTTGACCCGTTTGTATGTATGTTTCTCCGCGATTAACTCACGTTTGGCTGAGCCGATTTTTCTACCTACACTAAAAATAAAAAAATAAAAATTGTTTAAAAAAAACAAAAACCGACTTCAAAAACCTACCTCTAAAAAGCAAGAAATAATATTCGTAATAATAAAAACACGTCTATTGAAGTCGGGTGGGGCTGGAGTACAAATTCCTTTTTTTTTATTCTAAATATTAGGTATTTCTTGCTTTTTAGAGGTAGGTTTTTTGAAGTCGGTTTTTTGTTTTTTTTTTTAATTTTTGTAGAGTAGTGTCTCGTTTTTGCATTCCATGCCATGCCATCGCTGGCTCGCAACCATCGCATTGGCTCATACAATACGAGGCATATATCTTGAAATCGGGTGGGGATTGCACGGAACGCGTATTTTGTGCATGCGTAGCGGTGAGGGGCGCGGGCAGCGGGAGAGGGGAGCGCTATTGGTCGCTCACAAGAGCACATGCGCGAGTTTATCCCCACTCCGTCGCAAAAAATTTCAAGATATATGCCTCGTACTGTACTATAAAGTTGACTCCCTCTGGCTGGCGTCTACGCACGACTCTTGCTATCTTTGCGAGTTTATCGATTAATCAAGATTCCTTTCCGATATTTTTAAAACTTATTGATTTTTTTATTTTTAACTAGGTACACAAACTTATTCAATAACGTGGTCTGATATGCCCATTTCTTTTTTAATCTTAAAAATTAACGGTGTTGATTAACAATCTTTATTATCGCAGTGTCAACTTCCCCGAAGTCAAAAATCTCTTTAACCGTATACTACGTTTACTGAGATTTTGCAGTGAATGGGATCTTGAGGTGTAACAACGAGGCTGAAAAGACTCTTGGATCGAGGTCAAGTGCCAGCTTTGGGCGAGAAACATGTTTTGAAATATTGCTAAGACAATTGTACAGGTTTGCCGAAAAATGGCTTGTTGTATTTTTAATTTTAGTGGTGGAGCGTCGTCGTGTCTGAAGACAGGATAAAATTAATTGCTTTATTAATTTAGAGTGAACAACTTAAACATCAATAAATCTAGCTAGTGTTAATTGCAATTTCACTATCAATCTTTGAATCGTCGACTTTCTAGTTTTGTTTAAGTGTAAAAGGCAAAATCAGTAAAAGCTAGGTAAGATGAAACTTATGCAATACTAAATAATATACTAGAAGAAATTCGACTCGTCCTCAGGATTGACTCAGGCGGGAATCGAACCCAAGATCTTTGGAAGTCCGGTCCAATGCTCTCACCGACTGAGCTACTGAGTCTCTTCGACCCAGAATAACATAGCAGCAATGTTTGAGCTCAACTTATTCATTTAAGTTCTTCATAATCACTTTAAAACCTTACCTTAGGTTGTAAAGCCACAAAGAGCTCGTGCACAGAAAGTCTCTACTTTAACGGCGTATCCAAGCTTTATATTCTATTAAATTTTTCATCTCGTAAGATCTTTCCAGGGAGTATACTTGTCGAGTTTCCAACTAGTTTCACGGAAGCGACATTTATTATTCAAAGTCATACTGGAAGCCAGATGGGAAAGGCTTAAGTTTAGACTGTATTTAAGAGTAATATTAAATAATGTTGGCTAATTGAGACAATCCTTATCTCCTTACTAATATTATAAATGCAAAAGTCAGTTTGTTTGTTTGTTACGCCTTCACGTCTAAAAGTCTTAATGTTGTCAAGGGTACAAAGAATGCCATAGGATTTCCTTGACCTTTCATCCACAAAAGAGTATTGTTCCCGAGGGATAGCAAAAAACTTTATACGCAGACGAAGTCGCGGGCGGCCGCCAGTTATAAAATAAAGTTTGCCAAATCAATAACAGGAGTTTCCACTTGTGCGTGTATTTTTTGCAAATCCGAATAAAATACAACTTAAATGTACGCAATTAACATTATTTAATTGAAACAACCAATGTTTTTAACTTTGAGCACATTAGTTATGAATATTTTTTTATGCCAAACTCTAGATGTCGGTGAACTGTTGCAGAATCCCGGTAGTAAACCTGAAGATGATGATAACAGTCAAAGTTATTCGTATTTATACAGTACTAGCGGCCGCCCGCGGTTTCACCCGCGTGGTTCCCGTTCCCGTGGGAATATCGGGATAAAAACTATTCTATGTTTTAATCCAGGCTATCTATTATCTGAGTTCCAAATTCCAACCAAATCCGTCCAGTAGTTTTTGCGTGATTAGGAACAAACATCCAAACATCTAAACATCCAAACCCACAAACTTTCACATTTATAATAATAATATTATTTAGTAGAAAGTAGGATTTCCTCTACATTATTTTAGGCCTCATAAAACCTACCATTGGTTAAGACCAAAAGCAAATAGATAAAGGAAAACAACTTGCTCCGGGAATTTAGACCTGTTCGTCCAATTGGTCTTTGATTGCAATTTTCTTTTCAGGAATGGGTAACCTTTTGTAGGTACATATTTATTTAGGACTCGGGTCGGGCCTCGATATATCCCATTTTATCCTACAGACCGCTTCGCTTCGAAATTATAAAGAACTCTTTGAAGAATATTTTTCTATTTCTTCGGATATCACAATAAAAGGCTAAGCAGATCTGTTTGATTTTGTTATTTTGTAAACAGAATAAATAGATAAAGCTTCATCTTCCTTTGTTACTTTCGGTGTAAAAAAGGTTGTTGTTGTGTTACATAATAGTTAATGTTTATATTTGTTTTGGTATTAAAAATATTTATGGAGTTTTGTTGTTCACCTGTAATAACTACTTACTTGAATTGTGTGAAGTTTTATGGAATACCAAATGACAGTAGAACTTAGCTGGTATGTACTCAAAGCATCACGATCTGTCAGTTTATAAAAAAAGTGTTTTTTTATTTAAAATAATGTTGATATGAGTCTTCCAGCGACTGCGCCTACTGGACCCACGGGCGCAGTCGCCGGATCGAATTATTTTAATATTTTCATTTAGTAAACTGCGCCTACTATCGGTAATGCCTAGAAGTTCCATTGTTTAATTTTATTCTATGGTTTAAATAATAATAATAAATGCTTGGACAGTTTCACACAGCGCCATCTAGCCCCAAACTAAGCAAAGCTTGTAATATGGGTGTTAAACAACTGATATAATATTCTTTTTAAATATATACTTATTATTTGATTGAATCAGGCGTCACTTGGCGGAAGTCCCAAACCATTTTGAAAATAGAAATATATGTAGCTTATTACTTCCGCAAACATACTTATTATTCAAAAATAGAATTCTAGTACAGTTAAACGAAAAAAAAATCAATAATATTATTGATTTTTTAAGATTTTTTAAAACTTTTTTCTTAAGTTTTTAAGATACCTAATGTTACTTTACAAAATGAAATAAAGTTAAACTAATATAATTTACTTTGCTGTCGTGAAATTTTGTGTCACGTGGGAGATTGTAGTAAACTCTCTAAAGTATTAGCTATGTCTATATTAAATTTAATCAAAATTTGTTCTGCTGTTTCGGCGTGAACACGTTTCAAATAACTATTGCATTAATTATATTAAAGCTGGTTTGCTTTTTGTGTTCGGAATGAAAAATGTGACTCTATTTTTGCTAGTCAGTGAAGTTGAAGTGGCGTTGAAGTATTCAGAGTCAAAAAACGATTTGTCAACATTAGTGAGAGCTAAAGTTTGGGTCCCATCTCGCCAGACGCAAACTAAGGCACATCGATCAATTTGGCTGCGTCTTAGTTATACTTAACTTATTTTATTTCAAGTTGATCCCTTGCGGAGACTTAGAAAAAGTAGAGGAAACTTTGGTAGGGTTATTTGTAACTACACAATCGCCTCTGTGGTCTAGTGGTTCGGCCACTCGTATAAGACGCAGGGGTCCCGGGTTTAATTCCCTGGGCGGGTACAATTTGTACTCGGTTTGGTTGGTGGTAGGGCTTATTTCAAGTCCGCCTGGCTAGCTACCACCATCTTACCATCCCGCGTTATCCGATTACAAAAACTTTCTATACCCCAATCTGTAGAACTAATCTCGGCGTATCTTCTCCAGTGATTAGAATATGTCATGAGTATAACATGCTTAACTTGACTCATGATAATGTTGATATTTTCCATGATTCTTTGCCTCGCTTCAAATCTAAGATACTGGAATCATTCGTGTGATATTTGGTCTAATTCCATGAGGTTGTATCTTTCTTTTGTATCTTTCTTTTAGTCTTAATATATACAATACATATATACATACATACGGAAACATTGTTAAACGGATATTGTGAATCTATGTTAGTATTAGATGCCTATTGTTTATTAACTCGTAAATAATTTGTTGACTGTGACTTACTCTAATTTGAACGCTGTACACGCCTGTTATTGGCCTACACATCAGAAGTGAAGTTTGATTATTGTTTCAAAGTGTATGTTTCATTGTGTACGCTGTTGGTGTGTCTTAAATAAATAAAATAAAATAAAATAAAAATCTTACCTAAGTCTGACGCCATAATTGTTGTGTTCTAGCAGTTAGAGTTAAGATAGCTAGTTCCTCAGTGATTAGGATTCCGGGTGTAGTGCGCTTCCACCTTCGGCCTTATCGTCACTTAACATATGGTTAGGTGAAGGCCAAGCACTATCTCGTTGTGCATAAAAAAACCTAGTTTAGTACCTATTATGATTAGTTAATCAGCCCGCAAAACAAAAGTAGTAAGTGTGTCCATCAGCTATTTTTGATGTCCCCACTGCTGGGGCACAGGCCTTCCTTATGGGTGGTAAGGAGGACGTGCCATAACCCACCACGCGGGCCCAATGAGGATTGGTGGGTGTTAACGACTGCAAATGCAGCCGGGACCAACGGCTTAACGTGCCTCCCGAAGCACGGAGGAGCTCGAGAAAATACATTTTTGGTCACCCATCCCATGACCGACCCTTGCGAACGTTGCTTAACTTCCGCAATCGCTGGGCCAGGCGCTAAACCACTGCGCCACCGAGCTCCAAGTAGTAGGTAGATAGTAGTAGGTAAGTAGTAGGTAGGTAGATTGATTTTGTGCCTAATGTCTTCAGATGACGTAAAAGTGTATCTAAAGCAATCAACATTAACCTACGTAATTTTACGCTTTACGCTCACAACGTATCAAACTTGAGAATGCGTTGTTCAATAACACACGAGTTTACTAAGGTTTATGTTTATATCTCACGTAAAAGGGCACTAAATTTCAGCGTATACGATTTGATGAGGGTAACGAAATAAGTAAGAAATTGCTAAATAAAGTAACACAAGATAACATAGAGCAATATCGCATATTCGCACAAATAGGTGCCCAAATGAAATAAGGAAGATTATTCTCTATACTGATCTGAAAGAATCAAGTAGTCCGTATAGTTCTACTGTTTTGTTATACTAGTAGGACTATACGGAGAAAAAAGTCATTTTAGTTCTACTAATTTCTGTACAAATTTTAATAGGACTAAACGGAAGACATACCAATTTTCTGTCAAAAATTTAATAGGACTAAACCGACATAAAAGTTCTTTAAGCGCCGTACTCAGAGACGTCAATTATGTTTAATGTTTCATTGCTTGCTATCTGCGAACCCGTTGGACAGTATTTGACCGTTATTCTGTTTGCATCAATTTGATCTTTTAGATAGTAGTATCTCACATCTATGTGTTAACTTCTTTTATTCATGATTCCTTTCTTCATAAGCCAAATAGCTGACTGGTTGGCCACTTTCATTTCTAAAATTGTTGCTATCTCTTTCTTTTCCATAGTGATAGTATAAGACGACACAATAGTTAATGAAGCTTTAAACTTAATTGACGTCTCAGAGTACGGCAGTTAGTCCTATTTTTTCTTTTACAGAAATTAGTAGAACTGAACGGACAATTCTTTAAGGACTAAACGGACAAAATTAGTAGGACTAAACGGCCAAAAAGAAAAGAGGTGTTTTGAACTCAAATCCTTAGTGATGTAGAAATTGACTCGGCGTTGTTCATGATTTGTTCACAAACATTAATTTTAATTTATAGCAACCAACTTATCGCCATAGCGCATTTTGCCGTAAAGAACCATGTGCGGCCAGTTACCGTCTCGTGTTTCCAAGACGTGGCACTATTATTTGAACCTGGCAGGAAAAATATGGATTTGTGAACCACTAAGTAGCCACCGGAAGTTTTTGGCGCTATTTTGTCTAGTTCAGTTCCGTGGCTATTTTAATTATTTGCAAATTGTTTCATAGTGGATATTGTGTCTTAAAATTGGTGCAGTTTTGTGGTACAAGTGTCTACGCATCTGAATAATATGTGGGATAATTGAAATAGGTGCGATCTTGGTTGTGTGATGCTGAGACTTTTATTGTAGTGGCTACCTCGGCAGAACTTACTGAGTAAACTGTATCGATATATTTGATGCGAGCATTGGAATGCGATGCACCCGCATTCTAATGTAAACTGAAAAAATACCATTGAATTATTTAACACTTGACACTGGCAAAAATTACTCCCTGATGAGGAGTAGATTGCCATAACAAAAATAAGAAGAAGAAGAAGTAGCCATTGTCAGGAAGGTAACAATATGATCGTAAGAAAAAACGCGTTAAATATGTGTGACATTTATATCAAAAACTGTTTACATGAACACGTATTCTTCTAGCCCAAAATACTGAGGTCCAAGTTAGCAAAAATTTCACTGGCGATTTCATGGACGGTTTCACTCAGGAACTCTGTGATTTCAGGCTGAAAAACAAGATTAGATAATAAGGGAATCGGCTTAAGTATAAATATTCAGACACTTAAGTCAATCTATGTTTACACACATCATGAACTGTACTGTACTCTGTACTCTACCATGATGCAAACTGTTATCGCTACTGAAAACTATCGGATATATTGCTCACAGACAATGCGAGTGAAAGTGAGAAAACGATAGTTTACGGTAGCGAAAAACTCATGGTAGGACCACTGTTGGTCGTGTATGAGTGATCGTTATTCATCAAGTCAAACTACAACATGGTGTAGCCAAAAACAGTATAATATTTCATTCAATAGTTGAGTGTTATGTATGACCATTTCATGAAATAGTCGATTAAGTACTTCCTTATTTATTTATTTAAAGTGAAAGTGAAAGTGAAATAAGCTTTATTCAAATAAACTTAATTATTAAGTACTTTTGAATCGTCTATATTTTCCTACCACCCGTTCCAGACTTTTTTAGCTGACAAGAAGAACGGGCGCAAGAAACTTATCAGCTGTAACAGCCATAAGTAACGATATTTACAAACTTGAATATATCGTTACCAGATAATTACAACAGGGTGACAGGATTATTGGCAACAACATAGACTTATTATATTACTTCAACAAAGTTCTTATATTAGCAAGTTATGTGTTACATCATTTCCACGCATTTTGATCTTTAAGATAATCGTCAACTTTATAATAACCTTTACCCATGAGCGTTTTTTAACATGGTATTAGTAGTCCCATTCCCATCTTTATCTAAACTGCAGGTCCAAATGTGAAAGAAAATGGCGATGAAGAATTTTGAACTTGATTTCTTACCTCGTAAGCTTTCACCGCGGCCGGAACGAAATCCCTTAGGAAGTCATTTACGAATGCGCTGGCACCCTCATCGTTAAAAATTCCCCTGATTTCTGGCTGCAACATTAAATTTAAAAATAAAGTAATCTCTTAAGATGTGTCCGGAGAAACTCGTAAAGGACTGCTTTTGTCGCTGTCTTGTTTTGCATGAGTCGAGAATTTGGCAAATAACTTCAGCACGTAAACTAGGGTCTAAAATACTGTTACCACAAAAAACTTACTTCGAATGCTTCCAGGTCAAATTGAGCCTTTGTTTCCATTGGGTTGATAAAAATGCCTTGTATCACAGACACTCTTAAACCAACTAACATGTTGATTTTCAATGCAGGATTGATAACTTTTATTCTGAAACGCAAACTTGCATAATTACAAACTGATTTTATTCCAATTTTTATTGTCATCATCATTTTTCGAAAAGAACTAAGTATTTTTAATGATACTATTTAAAAATACTTACTTAGCATCACCAGATCCAAATATATTGAATCCCATAGCTGACAAGTTAATGTCATATTTCTCTAAAACCAAGATTTTATTAATTATTAAATTTATTTAGTCCAGTCAAATTCAGTGATCCACAATGAAATCAGCAGTCAGGTATTAATTTTTACTCAAATACAGGACTGATGATCGCTAAAGGTGCTATTCAATGGGTTGGAATTAAAAAATCTGAGGGCCCTATTACAAAAAGCATCGCGATAAGCGTACGAGTGAGGAGCTCGGTGGCGCAGTGGTTTAGCGCCTGGCCCAGCGATTGCGGAAGTTAAGCAATGTTCGCAAGGGTCGGTCATGGGATGGGTGACCAAAAATGTATTATCTCGAGCTCCTCCGTGCTTCGGAAGGCACGTTAAGCCCGGTCCGGTCGGTTAAGTTGGTCCCGGCTGTATTTGAAGTCGTTAACACCCACCAATCCGCATTGGGCCCGCGTGGTGGGTTATGGCCCGTCTTCCTTACCACCCATAAGGAAGGCCTGTGCTCCAGCAGTGGGGACAAAAAATGGCTGATGGACAAGCGTACGATATTCGTCCCACTCCGTGACATTATTAACTCACGGATAAGGTTCAAAATCATGTAAATCGAGCAAAAAAAACCTCGTTTGACTATCGTGATTCTTATTTGTAATAGGCCCTCAGTCTAGAGCTAGCGAGAGCGAATGAAATATTTATATAGTTTAGGTATACAACATGTTATAAAATAACCCCTAATGCTTAATAATGGTAGATCGGGATAGGGGCCACCAAACTGAACAACTTTTTACTATGGGACCAACTCTGAAATCGCGAATGAAATCTGTAGTTTCATAAAAAAAAACGATTTTTCTACTCAAGGTTGCCTGGAAGAGACTGCTACTTAGCAGTAAGGCCGCCTTTTGTGTACTTGTCTATGTTTATTGTCTGCTTCTTTGTAATGTCTCTTTCTAGTGTGCAATAAAGCGTTATTATTATTATTATTATCGAAAATATCAAAATGTATGAAACAGCAAATTTTTTTTACGATTTCAGAGTTGGTCCCATAGTAAAAGTTGTTCAGTTTGATGGTCCCTTCTACCATATTCGGCGTTAGGGACTATTTATTTTGGAGCACGTTGTATAAGTATACAGGGCTATTTTATTTTATTTTATTAATATGACAAAATGGTAGTTTTTCAATCAGAGTTCTATTTCTTCTATACAGGGTTATTTGTAAGACACCAACAACCTCGCAAGAGTAGATCACTGTCATCATAAACAACAACATTTGTTCTACAACTTTTCCGAAAACAGACAAAAAAACGAGTTCCATACAAATGTCCGAACAGCTGATCGAGTTGTGTATGAAAAGTCGGATATTTCGACTGTTTTTGGAAAAGTCGTAGAACAATGTTGATGTTGTTGTATACCTATAAGATGATAGTAATCTACTCCTGCGAGGTAGTTGGTGTTTTACAAATAACCCTGTATAGAAGATAATAGAACTCTGATTGAAAAACTACCATTTTGTCATATTCGGACGGAAATAACTTTACTATACCGGGTGTAACAAGACCTTCAACGAAGCCATACGAAGCCGAGGTCTACGTATTCTGCCCATCATCAGGACCATTTCTGTTCAAAATTATTGCTGGGAAACGATTTTAATTTTTGGTGTTAAAAAAGCATTGCATACATTACCACGCAATGTAACGCGTACAAAAGACCGCGCCTGCGAGTGAATGCTACACAGCTGCGTGCGGCCGAGTTGAAAGGCAACGTTTATGTGCGTGCTCATGAATACATTGAGTGATGACGTTTTGAAGCCATTGTTTGTTACGAAATACATAAAATTTTGAAAATGATTCTGTATACAAAAATTAGGAAATAACGAATAAAATAAGATTTCTTAAAAAAAAATAAAAAAATATTTTGACTTTGACCTTCAATAACTTCGTAACTATTGGTTTCCCAGGTATAGTCTAAAAGACAAAAATGGTCCTGATGATGGGCGGAATGCGTGGACTTCGGCTTCGTTGAGTGTCTTGTTACACCCGTTATACGATCGTGAATTAATGATAACATAATATTTGTGGCGCACTAATGCATCATTTTTTGACGCACCAATGCAAACGATCATAGGCATTATCATTTTCAAGCCCGTTGCCAGTCGGAAACAGTGCTATGATCGAATATAGAATCACTCCAATATAAATGAATGTCTCGTTATCGGCAACTACTCGGTGGTGTCAAAGACATTTCGAGTGGTTGTCGATAATTCGAGAGCACTCGCGGCAGAATTCGACACGAAGCAATTACCTATGTCATTTCTGTTTTGCTTTTAATCGATGACATTTTCATTGACTGTTTTGAAGTTGGGTAGAAAAATATTAAAATACAAAATTAATACTTTTTTAACCAATAAAAATTAAAACAAATAAAAAAATATTTTTTTACCAGACTATACAAAACTGTGTATTAGTTATTTGCATATAATATTGTGATTTAATGTCATACTTAAGAATTTATAAAATATTTCGTACTTAATTTACTTCTCACTCAACACTGTACACGCCAGTGCACACGAGCAACTTTTGTCTCCGCAACTATTTTGTCTCTCATATCAAGTCTACGGGTTTGTATGAAAGCGCGCACGCTGCACACGCAGCAACGCGACAGTCGGCAACTTTTCATACAAACCATGTGAGAGACAAAATAGTGGCGGAACCAATAATTCTAAAACTATTTTCTATTAATAAGAGATCTTATTCCCACCTAAAAAAACAGCCAATTTGTTTTTTCTCAGACATTCCCCATTGCTTATGCTCATCGCACAAAAAATTGTACCAAGTAGGTAGGTAGTACAACTGGTACCCATCGGGAGGTTGCTCGTCAAATGCTCGCATTGAACGGTAAGTCGGCAACGTCACGATGGCTCGCGAGGCAGACATCGCGAAGCTGCCTCGCGGCATCATTCGAGACCAAGCCTCGCAACGTGGATACACGGCATAAGGAATCCTTATTGAGAAATGATTTTAATGGTACATCCTTATAAATCATTTCTTTTCTGGTGAACGTAGTGCAAAAACTATACCTGCTACCACATCCAAAGAAGGAATCCTCCCATCGACTTCTATTCGGTACCTCTGCAGTATCAACGAAGTTAACGTGACGGATAAGTCGTCTATGATGAAAGTAGCCAGGTTCGTCACTGTCACTCCCGATAAGTCCACTTGTGCCCTGAAATCAATGACAATCATTTCGGTTCTAATTTGGTCAAACGTATCTTGACTTGAAAGCTTGACGACTAGTGAAGAAGCTTCCATTATACATAAATATATTTTAGATTTTCGATATAGTATATCATCTCTCGTCAGTAGCTAAATATTATGGTATCACATACAGACGAGACGAGGAAACTTTCAAATCCATAGTTATACTAGCGACCTTACTCGCAAATACGGACGAATTTTTCAAAAAATTCAAAAATTATTTATTTGTGTCTATACATTTTTAACAAAATCAAATTAACGTTAATAACCACATTAGTCAAAGACTGTGTCGCAGCTATTAGCGCCCACCTCGAACTTATAGAATTATAACAGTAAAACACAAAAATAAATTTGTTGAATCTAGAAGGAACTTACAATGTAAAACAAACTTTCTTATAAATGCAAATGAAAATTAGTATGTGTGTTTGTGTGTGTGTGTGTGTGTTGTGTGTGTGTGTGTGTGTGTTGTGTATGTGTGTGTGTGTGTGTGTGTGTGTGTGCGTGCGTGCGTGCGTGCTAAATGTCATTCGTAATGTAAAACAAGAGACTCGACATCTTCGTAATTCAGGCTAAATAACCACTCACACAAAACTTTCTTACACTCGCGTTGAGATAAGCTGTAAATACGCAGTTTATAATTAATTTTATTATATAGGACTGCGCTAAGGTATAAATAATGTCGTCCAGCCAGCTTGGTAGAACAACTTTCGACTTTAAATATTCTATTAGACATTCTGGTATTCGAAGCTAACTCAGGATCAAAGCTACAAGACTTGTGTTTACGTAAAATAATATGTAAAACGAAAAGCTTACGTACAGAAAGAACTTTCCAAAGCTCATATAGCTTTACAGTTGGATACCAGATGGGTTTAAAAGCCATTACTTTCAGCACTGCTCGCTGAGCCCGTTCCAGCGTGATGAAATTGGTTTTTGTCGAGGAGCCCCATACAGAGATACAATAACTCAGTATCGATTGAGCTAAAGTTATGTAGGCCATCTTTAAGGTGCCTTCATCAGCACTACCACGCAGTTTACGAAAGACAAAGATCAGCTTTCTGATACGAGAGGATACTGACTGAACATGCTCATGCCATGACATAACACTGTCAACGACTACACCCAAATATTTCACGTGGTTTAAACGTTGGATCTTAAAACAATTGCAAATAGTACACTGGGGATTGCCCACGATGGGACAAGAAGTATCATGTGCATATATATTAAACGTGCTGTCAGGTTGGGAATTAAGTCTAGGAGCGAAAGTCACGAAGCAAGTCTTTGTGAGGTTAAGAAGGAGTCGATTATTTGAGAGCCATGAAAAGACTGTTCCAAGAGCACTTTCAGCATAAGCACGAGCCTCCTCCCAATCCTGCCCATGGACAAGAAGCGCTGTGTCGTCAGCGTATGTCACAATTTTACAATTAGGTAGGGATAATTGACATAGTCCATTGATGAAAACAAGAAAAAGTGTGGGCCCAAGCACACTACCTTGGGGAACTCCGGAAGTGACAGATCTCTCGTCGCTAGTTATACCATTGATTGTAACACTTTGGCTTCTGCCGCAGAGGTAACTTTTAAACAAATTGAGCGCTAAACCACGGATCCCCAAGTGTTCAAGTTTGTGTAGTAGGATTGGGACGGAGACAGTGTCAAAAGCCTTCGAAATGTCCAAAAACAGGCACAATGACTTAACATTCTTGTTGAGGTTTTTAACTAAAGACCCAGTTAGTTCGAGAACAGCGTCCTCGGTTGATTTTCCTACTCTAAAGCCAAATTGGTTTGCTGAAATAATTTGTTTAGTATCTAGAAAGCTAATCAATCTTTTGTTAATTAATTTTTCCAAAATTTTTGAGAAGATAGAAAGCACAGAAATGGGTCTATAGTTTGAGACACTATCCCGGTCACCATTCTTAAAAATAGGATGAACTAGTGCTTTTTTAAAAACACTTGGAAATATTCCGTCTGTAAGACAAAGATTGAAAACATGGTTCAATATTGGAAGTATGATATGCCTACTGGCCTTTAAAAGAGATGTAGGGATACCGTCCCATCCAACAGCACTATTTAATTTGAGACCCAGAATTATCGAATCTATTTCTGATTCATCAGTAGCAAATAAACCCATAGAATCCTGGGAGGAAATCTCAGATCTACAATCAGGATTTATTTTATTTTTGACGTTCGATCTACTGAGCTTATACAGCTCAGTAGATCGAACGTCAGCACGACTGTTAGAACCTTAACTGAACACTGCAAACTAAACAGACACCTATTTCATATGAAATTGAGTGATACTGACATCTGCAGATATTGTAATGAGGAGCAGGAAACGCCCAAGCACCTCTTATGTGATTGTGGGCCTCTAATCCACAACCATAGTATCCATCTGGGACGACACGTTATCGACCCGGAGGAAATAAGAACTCTTAAAACCAGGAAGATACTAGACTAGGAAGTTCCAGGAGGAAGCCGCTGGGCTCAAAGAGTAACTATAATTAGGTGGCGAGTTACAATAGATCTTTTAGGTCGCAGTACAGCCTCATCTTGAACTGCATAGCCCCTACACTCAAATAATATAGGTACTAACGACCGCCCGCGACTTCGTCTGCATGGTCAGTTATTTCTCTATCCCTCGGGATGAAAGGTACCTATGTCCTTCTCTGTACCGCTGATAACGTGGTGTATGCAAAATTTCGTGATGGTTGAGTAGTAAGACGTGAAGGCATAAAAAAGAAACAACGGGCTTTCGCATTAATAATATTAAGTAAGGATTAAGCAACGATAGTAAATATGATGTTCTTTTAAAAAAAAATACTATGAGTGATTTTTTTTTAAAGAAAACTTAAGAAATACGTTACCCTGGTATGGGAATATCTTCGTCGTTAAGTGATAAGTGTTCGATGACCAATGGATCTAGGATAGGGATGTCATCGTTTCCGTTGAGCATCAGATCTCTCCCTTCATTGATCAGGGACAACAATAACTCTTCTATCAGGTTGTTTCTTGCATTCTCCACTGAAATCAAAGAAAAATAAGAATAGAAGAAAAATACAAAGATTTTTAACACTTCAAGGCCCGGAAAATGGGACACAATAGATTTTCTATTGTTGTCCGGCCGCATGCAGCCTGAATAAGAAAATTAATAAATGCACATTTTAGTATTTCTTCCATCTATATAAATAACTAGCTTTTGCCCGCAACTTCGTCCGCATGGACATTCCGAAAATCCCTAGGGAACCTTTGACCGGGATAAAAAGTATCCTATCTTTAACCCAGGCTATAAACTATCTGTGTGCCATTCCCAATCCGTTCGGCCGTTTTTACGTGATTGAGTCACGAACATCTAAACACCCAAACATTAAACTTTCACATTTATAATATTAGTAATTCCCGTTCTGGTTCTCATTCCTATTCCCGTTCCCGTATTATTTTTCCATTTAAAATCTAAACCCCAATTTGAGTCCTTTAGGGGTTGAAGAATGCCCACCGTGTCGTGTTGGACCCCAAAATAAATGCCATTTTCGCAATAAACATCCCATAAAATCAGAATAACGACATATCTATTTGTTTGCAATTTTTTTTCAGAAGTACTCATACGAAGTTTCAAGTCAAAATGTCTATAAAATATTATATTTTCATACAAAATATGAAGCCCATTTCGCCCTTTTAGAGGTTGAATCATGGCACCGTGTTGGACTTCAAAATAAATGCCATTTTCGCAATCAACATCCCATAAAACTTAAATAACGACACACATATCGATTTTGGGATTTTTACCCATTTCCCCCTAGGGGGTTGAGTTTCGGAAAATCACGAAAAACGTGTTTGCTTCTTTGTTTTTTAGTAGTACTCTTACGAAGTTTCAGGTAGAAATGTCTTTTAATATTTTTCCTATACATACTTTGAACCACCATTTTACCCCTTTATGGATGGAGTTTCCAAAAATCCTTCCTCGTGGGTGTTTACACTGTATAAAGTAATTCAGGTGAAAATTTTCAAGTCTCTAGGTCCAGTGGTTTGGGCTGTGCGTTGATATTACAATCGATTTCGGGATTTTTCTACCCATTTCCCCCCTAGGGGGTTGAGTTTAGGAAAACCGCGAAACACGTGTTTTCTTATTTGTTTTTAAAAGTCCTCCTACGAAGTTTCAGATCGAAATGTCATTATTTTTTTTTCCCCATACAAACTTTGAACCTCCATTTACCCCTTTACGGGTAGAATTTCCAAAAATCCTTTCTTAGTGGGTGTTCACACTGTATAAAATATCTATGGACAAAATGTCAAGTCTCTAGGTCTAGTGGTTTGGGCTGGGCAATAGTCTGTCAGTCACCCCTTCACAATTTTATACAAGAGAAGATAGGGAGAAACTGACTGACCAACTGTCTGATATATCAGCACAGAGCCTTAACCCTAAGTTTAGGCCCTAAACTATTAGATCTACTAAATGTAAAAAATAATAAGGAATAATCAGCACCAAGTGTTGATACCATCATTCACAATTCTTCAATCATTTTAAACTAGTTTGTCTATCTATAAAATCCATTAGCGACCAAAAAACAATAATCTATATTTTTATAATTACTGATTGGTTGCAGCGACATCACGCGATCCTCGTATGATTTTTATAGGGCTCGAACACATCTTTTCCTTTCTAATTATTGAGAGTTCAGTAGGTACACAAATTATCTAACGTGTTTTTTTAGAACAATTTTTTATCTGTGAAATGACATCATAGTTCCAATTCTCACCACCAAGTGACAAATCTGTTTGACACCCGTCAACTTTCTTGTTTTCACTTTGTAATTTAACAAAAAACCGGTCAATTGCGATTCGGACTAGCGCACGAAGGGTTCCGTACCAAAAAAACGGCAAAAAAAAAAAGACGTTTGTTGTCTCAAATATTTATTTTATTTTGTTTTTAGTATTTGTTGTTATAGCGGCAACAGAAATACATCAGCTGTGAAAATTTAGGGTCCCGTTTTTACCCTTTGGGTACGGAACCCTAAAAATGGTTAATTTTTAGTTTGTCCACTCTGCGTTCCTATTCAATTGTTCTGATTTTTTTATTTTTCTACCTACATTTGCAAATGTTCCTGGCTCAATAGATATGGGGAAAATAATAAAAGATATAAATGTAGAGAAAATATGAAACAATTCGGATTACAAAAACAGCAAGCTTGTCTTCGAAAAAGTTTAGTCTTAGCAAAATAATTGTATAGTAGAGTCACAGATTATGTTAGTGTAGAATACTAGGACACTTACCACTCATAGAAATTCTATCTTTCAAAGAAATTACTTTAGGTGCCGCCAAAACGGTAGCTACTGCGGCAGCCAATAATACCCATATCGCTCGCATTTTTATTTAGCTAGAAAATAAAACATGAATATTTATAAAACTAAGTTTTATATAAATTAATATTATTTTGCTGAGCTCTTTGCCTATTTGCTTTCAGTTGACATTTCATACTACCACACCTCATATTCTTCACACCAAATACAATAGACTTTTACTAAAGTTTTGATAATTGGAATAAATACAACGTAAATTAATTAATAATTAATTACATACCGATTGCTGTGGATATCTTGCGATTAAAATATAAACACTACTCACATTTTGTCGATTATCTTATCTTTCTGGATCGGCTCAAGATAATTTTGATAACTCTCTGATAAACCCAACTGTCCACTTACGTCAATACGTTCAAAATACATAGCTTCAAAGATAATGTTGTGAGATTTATTGATTGATATCTCCAATTAAAGAACTAAATTAGATTATCAGATAACAGAATCCTCAAATTAAAATACATCAAATCCAATATCGTTTAAGTGTTGAAATATACCAAAATACCTTACATGAAGTTTTTTTTTATTAGCTTTAGTTGAAAATCCGCTTTTTTGTATTATTTTAAATACTACACAAACACTGTCGGCCTTACCACAAAACACTGTTTAACAAGTGTTTAACTAAAACAATGTTTAAATGTGATGCTGTCACTTTTTTACCCGACTGCAAAGAAAGGGTTATGTGTTTCGCGCGTATCTTGTAAGTATGTTTGTATGTATGTATGTTTGTATGTAATATTCTTTATTACCTCATATCTTTCAAACGGCTGAACGGATTTCTATGATTAAGATATCGTTAGATTTGTCTTGTCAGCCCAAGTGTTCTTAAGAAGGTGGCGTTATAAAAAAACCAACATGGCGGCTGTACGGTGCTATTATACGTAGTGAAAAAAGAAATTTTTTTTTAGAATACTGCAATATGGGTGTCATATTAAAGGGCATAATATAAGGATTTCAAAAAGGTATATCATGACCGTAATATATAATAACTAAAAAGAGATAAATAAAAAAATAAATTAAAAAAATTTAAAAACCCGCCTGCATAAAAAGACAAGTCAACTGAAAAGATGGAAACAAGATTAAATAAATGTTAAAGGCAACATGTCATAATAACATGCAGTCGGAGGCATGCATAAAGAAAGTGACATTATGAATGATTTAAATTATATGCCTCCGACTGCATGTTATTATGACATGTTGCCTTTAACATTTATTTAATCTTGTTTCCATCTTTTCAGTTGACTTGTCTTTTTATGCAGGCGGGTTTTTTGACAATATTGTTTGAAAGAGACGGCATCACATTTAAACAGTGTTTTAAAATCTTTTGTGGTAAGGCCGTGTAATTTTGTTCGTAACCAATCACTAGTTTTCTTTGTCACCGGCTTCTTCTTAAAACTATTAATTTCTATTTAGACCTTAATTTTTTGATAAGAGGATGAATCCCAGTGCTTGGTAAAACATAAATAGGTTTATATAGCACTGTTAAATGTAAGAAAACATTGTTGTAATTTGTGTTTTAATAATAATCAATAAATAAAAAATAATTAAAATATATTAAACTGCTACAGCAATACAAAATCGTAATTTTTTTAGTACTATGAACACCGAATTCAATATCACCCGTCTTCATTTTGCAATACAGAATCCATACAATGTCTACGGTAGGTAATCAAAATGTTTTTTCGGTCCATAATCCAAATGGGTTACTAAGGGGAAAAAAGGCACATCTGCTTTTTAAAACACTTTATCGTGCTAAATTTTATTCAGTAGACAGAGAGTCTTAATAAATTAAATAACTAACACATAATATTGTAAACGCTTATCTAATTACTGTTTTACACTTGGCCATGTTGTTTTGTTAGTTTTCTAGCCGAATACAATGGGAGCGGAACTTTTCGCATAATGTCGATTGTCCGAAAGTCGTTTGTCATACATCAATTGGCATAATCATCAAATAGCATTACACTAATGTCACATAATTTTTCCTTCACATAACTTTTAAGTAGCATAACTGTCTATACGCATTATTATGAATCATAATAAATTAAATCCCTAATTTCATTTGGCATAATATTAGGCAGTCCTAAAATCCCTTAGCATAATTTTATTTGCCATAACTATAGAAAAACCTAATTTTATTTGGCATATTTTAGGTAGTCCTAAAATTTTTGACCATAATTTTACGTGTCATAATTAATGAAATCTCTAATTTTGTATAACATAAATTATTTAGTCCTAAATATTAATGAATAAATCGAATTATCACCTAGATTCGAACTAGCACAACCCGACTCCACGTGGCCCGACCTTGCCCTACACTAGAGTGTAATTTAAGCCCACGTAGGTGCGGAGGGGCGAGGCGGCCCGCGAGCTGAGGTACAGGTGGTTTGAAAGGTCGCCGCCGAGGCTGAGGCTAGCCGGCGCCGCGCCGGCCAGCAAGCCGAAGCTGCGGTGGTAACCGAAAATCATCTGCGGCGATAAGCTCGCGTGGGACCGCCCCCCCGCAGCGCCGGAGCCGTGACAGAAACCATGCATGCTGCATGCCTACTTCCATTGTTGTACGCATGCTTGCATGTTGGGTGCTTGCTTGCAAAATGCTTGCCGGGGGGTGCAGGGGGGCTGGCCCCCCTGAAGTAAAACGTTTAACGCCCTAGGTTAGGTTAGGTTAGTGTTTTGACCACTCGCATCGGAGCAAGCAAAGCGAGCGGAGCTCCACAATGCTTGTATGCATGTTGCATGCTTGCTTGTATGCTGCATGCTTGCTTGCATTCTTGCATGCTGCTTGCCTGCTTGCATGTTGCATGCCTGCTTAATAATAATTTACATGGTTAAGAAAATGAAACTTTAAAAAAAAATCGTAATTCTATAATAGGCTTGTTTCCATTAAGAATAAATATAATGGATAGGGGTTTATAATGATTAATTATATTATGGAGAAAATAACAAACAATTTTAATTATTAAAAGCGTTTAAGATTAATAATATTTTTAAAAAATAAATTTCGTAAAATGAAACCTTTAGTCACGTGACAGTGAACACCAATCAGAAAGCGTTACGTCACGCCGTACGAAACTCCAATCTTGTCTTTGACGTTTCGAGTATCACTACCGGAGGCGCGTTCCAAACCTACACTCCGAGTGCAACCTAACCACAACCGAACGCAAGTTTTAGCCACTTTTTCCGTATTTCTCCATTGTTTGGAACATATATAAATAACTGGTTTGGCGTTTTTATAGTCGTGCTATCACACTGGGGCACTATACAGTACTTATAATATGAGAAATTCATTTTTAAACGATAAAAACTAGCTATAACTTACGAAGACACGATCGCTCTTTGGTTTGTTTCGCACGGCGTGACGTCATTCAAGACGCCGTGACAGTCTTGTGCGTTTTGGAACCAAATTAAAATTGGTTTTTTAAAACGCGAAATTTATAATGTAAACGCTCGATTAAAAATAAATAAACCTTTTTTTTCGATAAAATGCCTAATAAGCTAAAATATTAAGCAGTTATTGAAATTTTGTCAACTAGCCTATTCCTTGAGATTATTATGCTATACATTCATTATGCTTTAAACAAAATATGCGTAAAGATATTTTTCGTTGTGATCGTTATGCTTTACATAAGTTATGCTTTTAAAAATTCTGCTTGAAGCTATTCTGCGTTTTAAAATTTATGCCTTTTAATACGTATGTCAAACAATTTTAGCCTACACTATATTAGGACTTTTAAAATTATGCGTCGCGATAATATGCAACATGATGATTATTGGTATTAAAATTATGGAACATGATAATGACAATAAATGTTACGCTTAAAATTACGGAGCCGAATACCATACCTACAAAGTTCAGTAAGAAAAGTTAGTTTTTTATTTTTATTTATTTGGCACAAAAACAATTACATAATTATGCTTACCAATGTGACAGATATTAAAAAATAGTACTAATTATGTAACCAACAACATTGTCCGCAGAATAATATTAACATAAATAATAAATAACATGCATGCTACTGAGCGAAAGTTAGTAAAACATAATTCCAAAGCTAAAGGTAAGATAAAGTGCTTAAAAATAAATTAGTTAATTAAGTACTGTAATCTAAATATATATTTTTAGTGTAACTTTTGAAACAGGCCCAAAATACGAAAACAGAAAATTAAAAATCATTAAATTTATATTTTTTTATTTAATTTCTAATTCCAAATAAATGCTATTTTTAAACTGGTTAAGAGACTTTTGAAATATATGTCTAAATCAGATATTTTTATTAAACGAGTGCATGATACGACGCAGCGGCGCGCGTTGGCCTGCTATTGGTCCTATTAAATCTGGGTGCAAATACGCCATGTGTACGAGTGTAGTAAATTTATGAATCTAATGCTACTGCTTCACGAACGTTAACGTTGATGCTAATGTCCAACTATGCGTTAATTAAGGCATTAAAATGCGTGTTGGCTTCATTAAGGTTTCAATGCCGGCAAGAGTTATTTCTTAGTGAAGTAACGCGTAAACCGGTTTGAGTTACTTTTTACCAAATTAAGTTTTTTTTCGTATTTTCTTAATTTATTGTGAGCCTAGAAATGAAACAAAAGTGAAAACTTATGTACTAGTCTTTTTAGTAATAGTGTATTTGCAATGATACCTAAAATTTATAACCGATTGCCATCTGACATTAGGAAATGTAATGACTTTTGGACATTTAAAAGGAAATTATTTGACTACCTTACGGAGCAGACATTTTACACAATGACCGAATATTATAATAAACCTCAGTTGATTTTTTAAATATATTGCATTTTGACATTCTTGTATTATATGACATTTTTAGTTAGATTTTATCAATTAATTGTTTTAGTCAATGTTTGTGATTAACTTTAAAATCACTCTTATGTACCATTTGCATGCTTACAATGGCAGGATGTACTGGGCCTATAACTTAATTTTGTCAACATTTATGTACCTACATTCATAGCAAATAAAATTATTATGATTATGATTATGAAAAACAAAGTGCATACGTCCTTGCTCCGCGCGTGCACCCCACGTAGATCGCTTAGCGCGCTTAGTAAGGCGCTAAAACTCTTTGATGTGTCAAAAAAAACCGACACCCGATGAGCTATCGCAACGATTAATGCCATTAGAAATGTGGTTTCTAAATTAACACGTTAAAATGTTGGCCACATCTACGTAATGCCTTAATTAACGTGTTTATTAAGGACCAATCCTAAATTAGAAATAGAATCATTTATTTGCGAATACTGAGTATAAGTACGTTCATAAGTACATAAGTTCATAAGTACATAAAGAATACTATTTTGGCAGTTCTAAAATTAATAAATTTATGTATGTCATAATTACAGTAGAATGTCAATAATAATAATATAAAATGACAATATTAATTAATTATTAATGATCATTTTCGAAAAAATTGTACTTATAAGATATTATTCAAATGTCATCACTATTCATCAGCATTTTATAAATGTACGTACCGGTCAGAAAAATGTAACAAATTGACCATAATAAAATATACCTTTTTGCAATCCTTATAATAAGCCCTTTAATTTGACACCCATATTGCAGTATTTTAAAACAAAATTTTTTTTTACTACTTACAATGGCACCGTAGGTACAGCCGCCATGTTGGTTTTTTTATATTTATATCTTAATTACAGAAATCCATTCAGCCGTTTGAAAGATATGAGGTAATAAAGAATATTACATACAAACAAACATACTTACAAGATACGCGCGAAAAACATAACCCTTTCTTAGCAGTCGGGTAAAAAACAATACAATGTCAAGCGCTTTTCTGAACTAAGTATTCTTTAATCGAGTAAAAGTACTAAAAACCCTGTTCTAATAGCCACGAAAATAAAGATTTCTTAAATATATTTTTCTCTATTATTATTTAAAACCTATACTACACTGTTGGTATATTTGAAGTAAATAATTTATATTTGTTCCTCTTCGAGATATTTGATTATCTTCCCGGGAGCACTAATGTAGAAAAAAATAATTTGAGTCTTTTTGTCCAATCTATACAATATTATAAGTATTTAAAAATTGAGTTTATGTGTTTTGGCCACAAAACGTAAAAGGTAGAAATTAACATTAAATTTTACACAAAGATACATTTTTATTTAAAATTAAATATTGAGTAAACTTTTTACCCTTTTAAAGTAAATTCTTTTCAATAATAATAAACAGGAAAAAACAATTATTCACAAAGTGACAATAAATATTAGATTTTAATAATACATAATTATAAGAAAATTTTAAAATACAAGAATTTATTTCTACTCAATACAAATTCTATAGTTTATACTAAAGTTTATAAATACAAAGAATAATAATTTCATCTAATTGAATAATTATTTTCGTAAAAATAAAAAAAAACATCGTCGCTATCGCTACAATTAAAATAAGTTTTCAAGTTGATTGTTAGAACTTCTTTTCTGATGTTGTTGAGCCGATTTCATAACTTTCTCCAGAATTTTATTTAGAACATCCTGAAAAACAAAAAAAACAAAAAAATTACACTTATTGATATATTTTTCCTATACAGGACGTGAAAAATGAAAATGAAAAAACATTTATTTCATAAAAACAAGTGGGTACAGGATATGGTTCCCCCTATTAATTATAAAAACACCTGTACCAGGAGAAAATCGCTTTCTCAAAACAACATAAGTTTCTCGTGTTTTTAAAGTAATAAAACTGAAAATTTTTGTTAAATCTTAAATATTAACTCTAAAACTCTAAAATGTGATTTTGTGTGTGTGTGTGTGTGCGTGTAAAAATACTTTGTCTTAAATAAATAACTGAAAAAATGTAACAGAAATGATGAGTCTATGCCCAATCGATTTCCGTTTCATCTTGCGCTTTCATCAGAGGCTTGCTTCAAGCGTTATCTTTATCAATATAATCTGTGGCCGTAGCCTGTTTTAGGGCATGTTCTATGGCATGCCCTATGGCCCATAGGTAGGGTTGCCATACGTCCTGTATGTACGGAACTGTCACCGTATTTGACCATATCGCATCACATAAATTTGTCCTGTATTTCGATAATTTCGAGAAAATGCGGGCCCGAACTGGGTGCGAGTGGCATATAGTATAGAAACTTAAAAGTTTCGAGAAATCTACATAATAATAAATCATAATATATACTTATAAATAACTTACACTGTGTCTCGTTAGAAAGGCAGGAATGCTTTTGCTTAAGAAGTCGTTCACTAATTTGGCATAGCTCGTTTCATTAATGTTTACTTTCAAATTAGACTGGAACAAAAAAAGAGGTTTTTTTCAAAACGAGTTAGTGCTTGGCCTTCACCTCCATAAGGCCGGAGGTGGAAGCGCAGTACACCCGGAATCCTAATCACTGAGGAACTGGCTAACAATTTTTAAATTGTTGTTATGGCGTCAGACTTAGGTAAGATGGTGGTAGCTAGCCAGGCAGACTTGAAATAAGCCCTACCACCAACCAAACCGAGTACAAATTGTACACCCCCTGGGATTCGAACCCGAGACCCCTGCCTCTTACACGGGTTGGCGAACCACAAGACCACAGAGGGAAGAAGTAAAGAAGGAGAGAGAATGAAGCTAAAACTATACGCCTGCCGCTATTGACAAGTCAATGGTCTACAAAAACGGTTCTAAACTTTACAGTTGAATAACAGATTATCGAATAGATATTCAGCCAGACGCTCCATATGGCCAACAATATTGATAATAATTAATATAGATTATTAGAATAAACTATATAGGGATTTACACCATGTACCTGTTTATTTTTGAGACTACGATAATTATAAATCCCGGTATAGTTTATTCTAATAACGTTAATAATCATGGTAAAACAATTAATATAGACTTTTTAAACAGGGTGTTTGGTAATAGCCTTATAAAGCCAAATATGGATAGAGCATACCACCTCAAAAAATATTATAATCCCTGAAAACCACCACTATTTTTTTTTACTTTTTTATTAAACTGCATATTGACAACACTAGAACGAAACTGTGATTTGCTTTTGCCCATTAATGGGATTATCGAATACAATAGTCTATTTGCGTCTAGGGTTGTCATTTTGCATTTTTCCATACAAATAAAAAAACAAACTAAGCCATAATAATGGTTTTTAGGTTTTATAATAATTTCCTGATGTTGTATGCATGGTATTCTATCTACTATATTTGGGTTTATGAAGCTATTACCAAACAGCCTTTAGCCTGTACATAAATAATAAATAAATAGTTTTTATTAGACATTGTTAGATACCTTTATAGATCCCAGAAGAAACTTTGCATCGATTTTTCCCAGTGAGAAACTGAAATCGTCCGATATCTCGATCGACAGCTCTCCTGTGATTCGAGGCTCAATTATATTAATTCTGTAAATGAAAACAGTTCTATTGTAATTTCTTGAAACACAACGATGTATTGAAATCAACTGTGTGATTAGACTAAAGACTTGCTTTGGCAACATTATAATAATTATCAATTCAAAATATCTTTATTCAAATAAACTTAAAAACTAACCACTTTTGAGTCGTGTTTTCCTATCACCCGTTCTAGATACCTTTGTTTTGGACTGTTAAGAAGAACGGGCGCAAGAAACTTATCAGCTTCAACAGAAATAAGTGACGATATTTACAAACTTAAACATAACAACCTAAATGACGATGATGATGATGATGTTCTCGACTGATTTCGGCCACAGGGACTGCATCATTTATTGCATAGGGCTACGTTGAATTGCCCTATCGTGCGCTCTCATATGGCTGGAGTAGCCAATTTTGTTGCTGAATACACGCGCATATATACTTCAAGTTAGGACTCCGTTAACAATGTTATACGAGATGGATTTTGGTGGTTTAGCCTTAAATGATAATTTATTCGCAAAAAACATGGTAAAATAGGTGGTCACAACATTAGAGCGTACAAATATGTTTTACCAGACTGGCATGCAAATATTACCTATATTGATTTAGATTAATAATCGAGTTCATTTTATTACTAATTTATAATTATCATGTCAAATTAAATACCTAATAAAAATTAATTTCAAAATATAACCATTGCTAATAATATGGATTACAAAAACATAAATATTTATTTTTTGTCCCCATTGGTCACATCCTTAAACAATTCAATTCTTCATTAATAAAAATTCTGCTACACTGTTAAAACTGTGGTCTATTAGAAAATTTCTTAGTCTTGTTTTAAATATAGCTAAAGATGGTAACTGTTTGACACCAACAGGTAATTTATTAAACAGCTTCATTGTCATTACTAGGCAGCTTTTAGAGAACATTGCTTCAGTTTGTCCCGCTTGGCATCAAGGTCTGCCCTTCTTTCTTCCTCGAAGTCTTGCACCTTCGAATGCACTAAGCGTCTCCATTCCGGGCGATTCTGAGCACATGCTTCCCAGTTCGAAGGTTCAATTTGGCAACACTTCATATGGCGTTTTAATACGTCCTTACAACAACAACTTAAATGAAAGGCCTACGTCCAGCCTGCCTAGCATGACCATCGAAACACGACATGATATAGCGATTTATCACGTTTAGCTGTCAAAAGACAATTGATTTTGACAGTTGGGTGTCGATAAAACGCTATATCACGCGATATCGTGTTTCGTCGGTAATGCTAGGGGCCAGACTGCCAAACTTACCCGGCCATCTCCCGTCGGAGAGGAGGCCTCCTGGGTAGCCGGACAGGCCAATGTGTGAGATTACTACCGTGAACCTCCATTGGCGGCGACCACACTTATAGCGGCGAGAGAGTAAGTGCTGGGGTTTTAGTGGGTATTCCCTCCTCCCGAGATCCTATTGAGCCATTCGGCTGGGTGGGATCACGGGAGGCAGTCGTGGAGGAAGCCGCAACGCTGAATGTTGCGGTCTCCTCCTGGCGAGTCCGACATACCCCCTCCCCGATAACCTGCGGGAGGGGAAGCGCATAAATGCGTTTTCCCTCAGCATAAAAAAGGGGGGCCAGACTACCTAGCATGACCAATTTATATCGCGTGATATAGCGTTTTATCACGTTTAACAGTCAAAAAGACAAAGGAGTTTGACAGTTGAGGAGTGTCGATAAAATGCTATATCACGCTATATAAATCGGTTATGCTAGGCAGGCAGGGGTGCTATTCTCTAACATGCAACTTCACAGTCAGTGATCGTTTCTTAAAGTTTCTGACAGATGTCATATACCCATTACTGAGTCACTAGGCAAAATGCCATAGATTCCAAAGAGTTTACCCAGTAATGGGAATATAACACCTGCCAGAAACTTGAAGAAACGGTCACTGATAGTGAAGTTGCATGTAAGAGAATATTACCCCTGGACGTAGGCCTTTCATTTAAGTTTCAGCTGCAGCAACGAACTGGACGCTGCAAACTTTAGAGAATAGTATAGCTGCATTGGACTGATCATTATTTTATTCATGATCTTTTCGTATGTCTTAAATCTGTGGTGATTTGAACTTTGATAGTAGGATATGTAAAATAAATTATAAATTAATGGTTACGGCCTTGGTCTCCTATTTTATGCTATACGTGACGTCTGACGTCACCGTAAACATTCCTGCGAATGTTTTAATATTTTATAACAAAACATTTCATACGCCAACGTCAGCGTTTAAAAGAGACCTAAGTGGCTCTTTTAAACAGTATATTTCTATAGTAAGCATTGTGTTGTGACGCTGACGCTGTAAGCGGCCGACAACGGCAAAGATATAAGAATATCTTTTAATATTCTTACAGTTATCAAATCTAATCAAAAATAATATTAATCTAATCATTTCACTGCTCGGAGCTCGGTGGCGCAGTGGTTTAGCGCCTGGCCCAGCGATTGCGGAAGTTAAGCAATGTTCGCAAGGGTCGTTCATGGGATGGTTGACCAAAAATTTATTATCTCGAGCTCCTCCGTACTTCGGAAGGCACGTTAAGCCGTTGGTCCCGGCTGCATTTGCAGTCGTTAACACCCACCAATCCGCATTGGGCCCGCGTGGCGGGCTATGGCCCATCCTCCTTACCACCGGCTGATGGACATGGACAATCATTTCACTTACTTTCCTTTGAGTTCACCTTCGAATGCATTTCCAACTATCTCTATTTTTCCGCCAGCTTTTCCTGTAATCACAGCATTGCAAAAAACATTTTTATTACCTACTAAAAAATAAAATATACCTAATGGTGTCGGTTCGGTTGGCAACGATTGGCAGGACTAAACTAAATTTTGATTTCCAACCTTTTTAGGGTTCCGTAGCCAAAATGGCAAAAAAGGAACCCTTATAGATTCGTCATGTCTGTCTGTCTGTCCGTCTGTCTGTCTGTCTGTCTGTCTGTCCGTCCGTATGTCACAGCCACTTTATTCCGAAAGTATTAGGACTACACAGTTGAAACTTGGTAGGTAGATGTATTCTGTAAACCGCTTTACGATTTTTACACAAAAATAAAAAAATAATAAGATTAAGGGGGGGCTCCCCATACATGGAACTGAAACTGAAAAATTTTTTTTTTTCATCAAACCAATACTTGCGGGGTGTCTATAGATAAATGACATTGAAGTTTCTAAGACTATTTTTTCTCAAAGTCAACCGTTTGAAATACAGCCAAAGTAGTAAAATGTGTGTCCCCCCCCCCCCCCTCTAACTTTTAAAGTAAGAGAGTGAAAAATCAAAAAAATATATGCTATAGATCTTAATGAACACTTTAGTTGTCATTCATACAAACACTGTGAAAAACAAAGTAATTTTTTCAGACGAAAAATGATAGCGGTATTAAATGGGTGAATCAACTTTTTATTTTATTTTATTTTATTTTATTACTTTGTGAAACATACAGCTTTAAATAATACATAGTGATAAACAAAATATTAGTACATCCGCCAAAAAAGTTTCCACCACCAAGTAGTACAATACGTTGAACAGACTATTATGTAAGCAAACAGATGTAAGAAAATTATTAAGTAAATAATTACATTACAACAAAAAAGTCTTTTTTTTCTTTAAAAGTTTTGAATGTAGCAAATTTGGTATTTAAAATAAGTAATCTAATAACATTTTAACAAAAATGGTTAAGACATGGTAACAAAAAACATTAAGGTTGTAGTTTACTAATACAAATTTTGAAAGTTTCATTTTTAAATTTAGCAAATTTGGTATTAAATAAATCTATATCACTAAAATTGTTAGAATTTAATGTCAGGAAAAAATCGACCCTTGTGTAAATTTTCATAAATTAAAACAAAACTAGATAACTTTTTAAAAAAAAAACTATATTTTACGATATTTAGATTCTTAGCCAATAAAACATACTTAGTTTTGTACAAATATAATCAATAGTTTATTGAAAAACATGGGTGACCCAGAGGACAATGTTGTCCCCAGCTTTTATATGAAAAATAGGAGTTGTCTCCTGGGTCACCTCCTATGTTTTTCTTTAAAATCACGTTACAATTTTCATGTCTTTTAAGTTTTCTTATAAGATAATTAGCTGAGAGTATTTGCAACTACAGATTAACTTCATATAAAAATAGTTCACGTAGATATTTTTAAAAATGCCACAATACAACAAAAAGTTGATTCACCCAAATATGCTATGGTATAATGTAACTACGGAACCCTACTGCGCGTGGCCCGACACGCACTTGGCCGGTTTTTTCTGTATCTCTTTGTTACTATGAAATAAAATTTAATATCAAATATTTCTTTGTCTTAAAGATAAGATGATGATAGGTAAAATGATAAAATTCAGTGGCAATTTAACTCACACACGCCAACCCAGATAATTTTAATATTAAATTATACATTAGTCATCCATCCCATACAAACTTAGATATCTTTATGAATAAAAATGAATATTTTTGTTGTCTGACTCCTCTATGCATTCCTAAATCATTCATTTGTAACTACGTGTCTTTGCAATGCATACAACCTACCTACAGCTTGTACCAAAATACTTATTTGTTACTTAATATTGTGGGTAGAAAGTGTAGTATAAAACAAAGTAGTGTAAAACCCAGTTCCGACAAGACACTTCTCCGACACGACGGAGCTCCGACAGCCCGAGCTCCGACAAGCCCGAGCTCCGGCAAGACGCGCCGCACCGACAGGACATAGTTCTGTCTACATACTACTGTTTGGAAAAAAATCCATACTTATATATTTATTTTCTTTACGCAAAATACAAATACTTAATAGTTTTTTTTAAGTCAGTTTTCTTTTTCTATTTTGGTACTTATATAGATTTTATTTTTTATTAAGTACATGTATGTGTTTTATTATATGTATTTTTCATACAGAAAATAAATATTTTGACTATATATGAGTTTTTTTTCAAACAATAGTAATCTTAATGTCGTTGGAGCTCTGTCCTGTCGGAGTTCGGGCTTGTCAGAGCTCGCGCTGTCGGAGCTCCGTCCTGTCGGAGAAGAGTGTCTTGTCGGAACAAAGTTTTACACTCATAGGCACAGTTACTAAGTACATTGTATATATTTTTTCGTTACTTTTTTGTTATATATAAATAGACAACATACCGAAAGACAAAATTAGTTTCGGTACTGATATATCGAAATACACTTTGGATGATTCCGAGTCAAATTTTAGATTGTGTACCACTAAATCGCTCGCTCCGGTAAACAAGAACTTATTGACAAAAGTGCGATAGCTGAACATTCTGGAACAAATAAAATTATCCTGTTATAAAAGAGCCATTGACTACCTAGGGCTGGATAAAGCCAGCTGTTATAGACTAGCTTTCTCTATAAAGTTCAACAATAGTCGTCTAATTTTAACAATCTAACCCTTTTTAATAATTTATCAAGTCATTGTGATTGATGTTTTTAGAAGAAATTGCCGGTTAGTAAGAAGAATTTTAGCGAAGTTGCACTAACCATCCTGAATTTTCTTTATTCAACAATTGCGAATGCTATTCTAACAAAACTTTTATGTAAGTACAAATGTTTAAACACTACGAGTAAGCTAACTAACAACGACACTCTCGTTTCTATAGACGAGTAAGTAATGACTTGAGTAAAACTTGCAATTTTCAAATGCTTCTAATATTATAGTCACGTGCAATTTATAGTAAGTACTTATAATTAATCTTTAATGCAGTTTTAGTGCAGTTTTGATGCATTTAAAATTATTTTATACTATAAATTGCATGTGAATATAATATTAGAAGCATTTGAAAATTGCAAGTTTATTCGAGTCATTTACTTAGTACTCGTCATAGATAAAGTAAGTAAAAGTAAGTAACTGCACACGTAGGATCTTTTTGCACAAAAATATTTTATATTTCGTGCTAAATGTGTTATGTTAAAAATGTTATTTTGCAACAAAATTCTTTCTTTCTTTTTAAAGATTTAAAGATTCGTTTCACTCTCACCAATAATGGCATTTAAACAATTGTTACATTATTAATGCTTTCTTACTCTGATGCCTCTGGATTGTACTCCAGTTCCCAAGATTCAACAGCGCAGTGGCCGTAACCTGATTCTTCTAAATATGTCTTCGCGAAGCCCACAGCGCCTTGCAGAAGCCCTGATACCACACTGTCTAAAAACATCGCCATGTTGCTGGAAAAAAACATCCAGTAGGTACTTACTTCTTTATACAATTTTATTTTTGTAACCATTGTAGAGCATAGACTTTTTGCACGTAAACAACCCTAAAATCAGCTGTTTCATACATTTTACCACATTTCGCGATTTCAGGGTGTTTACAACTATTCATTGTATCCATATAGTTTTATCGTTCAGTTGTACTAATAATAGAACTAAACGGACAAAAGGTCCTTTTAGTTCTACTAACTTCTGTTTGGAAAAAAGGACGGAAATAACGTCGAAAAATTTTGCAAGTAAGACCTAAACCAAGTCCACGGATATTTATTACATCAAAGTTGGTAACATTTCTATAATGTTGGTTAAAATCAACTCTACCACCACTCAAAAAAAACCAGTAGATATGTCGTGGCCTTATTGTCTGTTTCATTTAGTTTTTTAAATCAAATAAGAGCTGTGGTTATAGTCCAATAAGTCTTTTTAAATACCTACTGCTATATAATATAGTTGAGAAAAACCACGACTTTACAGGGCTATGCAATATTGTCTACTACGCGTTCACTTCGTCATTGCCGCCGACGACCGTTATGACGTCACAGCTAACGGTACTGTAGACAAAAAAGTAATCATGTTTTTCAACTGTTTTTCATTTTTTTCTTATTCAAAGAATGACATTAATTTATATAACAAGTTAGGTTCGCCATTATGTAGGAACTTTACTCTTTTAATCATAAAAACAACACAAATAACGAACGTAATGATTAAATGAACAGAAACAAAAATTAAGGTTTGCATTGCTAGCCGTACTAGAATGGCGCCGCAGGGGGTGCGGTATGACGAAGCGGGCCGGGAGGTAGCGGCAATGATGAAGTGAACGCGTAGTACGTTTCCCCATAATTATGACGTCATTACATAAAATATATTCATAGTAACCAACTTTTAATTAACTTTAGATGTAGGTAACCCTAACTCCTATGCTTCATATCATTATGATCAACACCAAAACAATATTGTCCCATTTTTTGCTTTTAAGTTAAGACAATACTTACTTAACGACCCGTCTATAACAAAATGTATTTTGATTTTGTTATAGACGGGTCGTTAAGTTCCACGTCGCACTTAATAAACATTTACTTTAATCTTTATAACTTATTATTTCAGCTTCATTAGTATAATATAAGAGGATATGAAGGTACTTACATGTTGTGAGGTTTTTATGCAGGTTTTTGTCCAGCAATTTATTTTACCAATAACCAACCAATAATAACTGCTACACGGCTATTGAATGATTGCTGATCGAAAACGAGTACCTAGATTGGTTTACTCTGTTCTAGTTTAGTAATAAAGTCAAGCTGATATCAATGCAATGCGGCTGCTGAAAGAAGTCACATTTAACTCATTTGTCAAGTTCCTTATGTCAACTAAATAAGGTATATTTCCTATTATCTGGAAAAGAAGACAATCAAAAATAAGTCCTATTATGTTGACATAAGGAACTTCATAACATCTGCCAAATATGCATTCTCACAGCGGTAGACTTGTTTGTGTCGCATAATAAACTGGAAATCCCCGAACAGTGTTGCCATACTGAGATGTACATTTTTCTTTTTAGTGTTTCGCGCTTATCAGCACAGAATAATATCACTCAGTGAGTATGACCTCGTGAAAGGAACCTAAGATTTGTTTGGTAACGAGTGCGCTTAAATATGATTAATTAAAACAATTTGATTGTCACAAATTTAAAAATACCATCACGCAAATATTATATTTAAAAATGTAAATTATGTTTTAAAAAGTCTGGAACAGTAGGAAAAAATAGACAATTCAAAAGTGCTTATGTTAACTTTATTTGAATAAAAATGTTTTGACTTTGACTTTGAATGCTGATATTATGGACTTTTTATTGGTCTCAACCTCAACACTCTCAACGGAGCACCATGTTTATGTGTTATTTTTGTAAATTCCACCCCTAAGGGGTTAAAATAGGAGATGAAAGTTTGTCTGAAAGTCCATCAGTTTCGAAGTTAGGATCTTCAATTTTGTGTTCGAGCTGATGATTGAAAATAAATTTTGACGTGTCACAGCGGTTTTGATAATTCAACCCCTGAAGGGGTGAACAGAGAGATGAAGTTGTGTATGGAAAATCCTTCATTTTCGAAGCAAAAATCACTAAATTTATTATTTAGCGAGCGACGAGCAAACGTCCTGCCTCGCAAGGCGGCGTGGTTGGTGGGGACTCGCCTTATCACGTACTAATTCGGTACTTTCTACTAATTTCATCTTGTATTTAGAAATAGAAAATTCGATAATGGGGTTGCCAGGGAGCATGACGTGTAAAAACGGCTGATCGGAATTAGATGAATTTAAAACAAAGTATACTTTCTAATCTTTCTAAAGCTTCTCTAAGGATTTTCTCAAATGTCCACGCCGACGAAGTCGCGGGCGGAAGCTAGTTGTGTATATAAATTGCGAACTTATAGTTTGATCTAGGTATGTAGACTAAAGCCGCGATTACATACGCCGATTTAGTATACCAATTTCGGTGTAGTGGACTGTATTTAAAATAATAGAGCTTCTTCGATATTTTCTTCTTTATTGGGTCTTCCTGATTACAATATTTCGTGCTTGAACTGCGATCTTGAACTGCTTATCTCGAACTGTGCTCAGACACTATCCGACCCTATTTTTATACCTGCGCGCACCGAGCGCCCGGCCGGCTCCGGCCAATCACAGGTCCTACTTTTATTGCCCGACCAATCGCAGGCCCTACTTTAAGTTTAGCGCTATCCCGTTCCTACCGGTGCCTCTCTGTCTCGCAGAGTTATCCTTGTCTAATCTATATGTCCATTCCTTTCCTTTTATTTTGTCCTACCTCGGATAGTGTGCTGAGCTTACAATTTTAACTTAAAACAATAATATCTTATTTTACGTATTTACATGTCTTACTTACTAAATATCATGTTTATTTACATACTTATTTCTTACTTATCACATTCCTACTTTGTGTACTCTTATTTCCTACTGATTACCTACTTTTCCTACTTATTCTTACTTATAAACTAAATAAATGTAAACGACAAATCCCATATGCTTTATTATGAACTCTTACGATCTAAGTTCATACGCTAAACTAACATGACAAACGCACGTGGTATTTATTTACATAGCTCGCCGTCCTCAACATCCTCCCCCCGGCGTAGCTTGCGTAGCCTCTTCCACTGGGAGCACGGCGAGTTTGCTGGCGGGACGCTTGAAGACCCCAGTCCTAGTCCTGACTTCGGCCACTCGTACACCGCCGTCTGGTCCCTCGTACACCCGCTCGACGATCCCCATCGGCCACACGTTGCGGGGCAGCGTGTTGTCTACCACCACGACGACATCACCAGGTTGCTGGCGTCGTCTCATGTTTGCTGCTTCGCCTCGCGGGATCAGGGTTGGGAGGTATTCGTGAACCCAACGTCTCCAGAAGTGATCCGCTAAAGCTTGGCTGGCTCGCCACGTCCTTCTGTCGGCTTCGTCGCAGGGTCCCGTGGAAGGCAGTCCAATCGATGAGCCCAGCAGGAAGTGGTTGGGCGTAAGCGCTTCCGGGTCGTCTTTACTTACGCTGACATGCGTCAGCGGTCTGGCGTTGATTGAGAACTCTGCTTCGGTCAGCAGAGTCCTCAGAACCTCTTCTGCGGGCGCCTTTTCGCGCATGGTGGCGCCGAGTGCAGCCTTCACCGAGCGTACCAACCTTTCCCACGCTCCTCCTTGGTTTGGAGCCCCCGGCGGTATGAATCTCCACTCCATCCGGTGTAGCAGCCCTTCTTCACGCAGAGCCGGTGCCCATTCGGTGTAGGCCGCTCGTAGCTCTAGGTCGGCCCCTCGGAAGTTCGTACCATTGTCCGAGTACATCAACTTTGGCCATCCTCTTCTGGCCGCCATACGTCGTAACGCCATTATTGCGGAGTCCATTGAGAGCGACGAGACGAGCTCTATGTGGACGGCGCGCGTGGTGAGGCAGGTGAAGATCGCTCCCCATCTCTTCTCTCGGCGTCGCCCTATTTTGACCATCATCGGCCCAAAATAATCCACGCCACAGTTAGTAAATGGGCGGTGGAAAGGGTCCAGGCGGGCGCGTGGGAGGTCCCCCGTTGTCGGTGGTCTTGGTCTTGCCTTTTCGATCTTGCACTTCGCGCAGTCTCTCTCAATGGCTCGTACTGTGGGTCGTAGGTGGATGACCCAGTACCTTTGTCGCAGGTCATTGGTCACGCGTTCTCTGTTGGCGTGGCCGGCAGCACAGTGTTCCCGTAGCACGATCAGCTTCGTTATTCGATGACGTCCGTCCATGATTATTGGTTTCTTCATGTGATCGGGAGCGGTGGCGGCTTGGATTCGACCGCGCACCCTTATGATGTCGTCCTCCAGCACTGGATCTAGCTGGAACAGGCGACTACCCCTGGTTATCGGGCGTCCCATCTTCATTTTCTTAATATCTTCTTTGAAGCTTTCACGCTGTGCTCGCTTGATGAGCTCTTGTTCTGCTCGTTCTATATGCTGATGTTCCATCCGCTTGGCTTTTCTATTACATATGTCGATGAAGGCCAGTACCCTTGCAGTCGCACGCACCAACGTTTCATACTTCGAGAAGCGTGCGGGGTCTGGTGTCCATTCTTGTCCGTGTTCTTCTTCGGTCACGTGAAGGACTTCGGATTCCTCTTGCTCTTCTAGGGCTTTTGTCTTAGGCCATAGCTCCTCTGGTTCATATAAAAATCGAGGTCCCTCAAACCATCTGCTGTTGGCACTTATTGGTTCGTCCGACAGCCTGGTAGCGTCGTCCGCGACGTTCTCTGCGGTCGGGAGCCATCGCCATTCTTCGTTATGTGTGAGCTCCGATATCTCCCCGAGTCGATGAGCCACGAATGGGGTATATCTCTTTTCTTCGTGACGTAACCAATGGATCACCGTCGTCGAATCGGTCCAATAAGTTGTGCTTGCTATCTCCAGCCTATGTTCGTTCTTGATCTGCTCAGCGAGTCTCGCTCCGATGACCGCGGCTTGAAGTTCTAGCCTTGGGATTGTTTGCGTTCGTCGTGGTGCCACTTTAGCTTTGGCGGCCACGAGAACCACTTTGATCTGCCCGTCGCTGCTGATCATTCTCCAGTAGGCCGCAGTTGCGTATGCTTGTTCACTGGCATCGCACAACACGTGTAACTCGATGCGTTCGTACTTCTGCGTCGAGTAGCACCTTTGAAGCCGTAGTCTTGCTATTTCATCCAGGCGCGCCAGCCATCTTGAAAATTGTTCTTGTTCATCCTTCGGGATCGGTTCGTCCCAAGAGATCTTGAGGCGCCACAGGCTCTGTAGTATTATCTTCGCTCTTACGGTGAAATGGCTCAGCAGGCCCAGCGGGTCGTAAATGGACATGACCGCACTGAGTGCTTCCCTCTTGGTCGGCGTGCGCACTTGTTTTCTTACTTCCTCCGGGACCTTGTTCATTGAAGTGTTGAAGCCCAGCTCGTCATTTTCCGAGCTCCACATCAGCCCGAGGATCTTGTTTTCTTGTTCTCCCCCCAGTGGAGTAGGGGTGGTGGCATGCAGCTCCGTCGGCACGTCGTGTAGTACTTCTTGTCTGTTGGTACTCCATTGCCGCAGGGTGAATCCTGCTGCTGCGTGCACCTTCCTTGTTTGGGCTATGGCGGTCCGTGCTTCTTCCATGTTTTCATAGCTCGCTACATAATCATCCATGTAATGTGATGTTGTGATGGCTTCCAGCGCCAATGGGCATTCCTCTTTATGTTGCTCGGCGTTGAAATTCCTCACGAAGTGTGCCATGAATGGTGAGCTTGCTGCGCCGAATATCATGCTTGTCATCTTGAAGTGCCGTGGTGGGCTCGTTCTATCTTCACCACGCCATAAGAATTGTTGCGCGGGCTGATCCTGCTGCAGTATCTTGATCCTCAGAAACATCTCTTGGATGTCTGCTGTGACGGCAACTTCATTTTCTCGGAATCTGAACAGGATTCCAGGAAGAGAGAGCAGCAGATCAGGTCCCTCCAGCAGGTGGTCGTTCAGGCTCACTCCTCGGCTTTTCGCTGCCGCATCGAAAACTAGTCGCTGCTTGCCGGGCTTATTTGGGTTCTGCACGGCGAAGTGTGGGAGGAACCAGCAGCGTGAACTATTCATCTCTGACCCGTCGCATGGCTCCGCGTACCCCTTCTTCAGTAGGTTTTCCACTTGCGCAGTGTACTCGGCCGCGAACTCAGGCGATGCGTCCATTTTCTTCTCTATACTTTTCAGCCTTCGGAATGCTGTGTCATAGCTTGGTGGCATCTTGATTTGATCGTGACGCCATGGCAGACAGACTTCGTAGCCCCCGTCGATTTTCTTAATTGTCTTCTCCACTGTTTCGATGGCTCGCTGGTCCGCTTCACTTATTCGTGGTTTCTTTGAAACGCCCAGTGCCTCAATCTTGAAGTGGTAGTCGACGAGGTCGTGGAGTTGATTGTCGCGTCGCTCTTCGATGTTTGAGTGCCGCTCAGGTTCATAGATGTGTAGCACTCTTTCGCTTGTCTTCATGATGACGCTTCGTGGTACCGTTCCGTGTACCACCCAACCAAGTTGTGTTTTGGAAGCAGCTGGCTGGTCTGGCCCCCCGGTCCTTAGTTGCCTGGAGACTATGTTTTCCCAATGGTCGGTGCCCACTAGGATGCCTGGCCGCGCCTTTTCATAACATATTTCTTCATGTTTCATGTCTCGAAGATGTTCGTATTTCAATAGCTCTTCAGGTATGGTTTGTTGATGTAGCCTCAAATTCTTCATGGTTCTGGCGTTCAACTTGTAGGACTTGTTTTCATTCTTGCCCCGGATCCTTACAGTGACCATCTTACTATTGGTGTTTCTTGACATGTTTACGCCGTTAAGACGTAATGTGTGTGTCGGTCCTTCAGCTCCAACTTCATTGGCTATATCTTCGTCGATGAGGGTGATGGTCGCTCCTTCATCCAAGAGTGCGTAGGTGTGCACCTCCCCCCGTGGTCCGGCAATAACTACTGGACACATCTTCAGCAGCACGGCGCGTGGGCCCGTGGCTTTGTTGGCAGCCACAGACAACACAGCTTCATTGTTCGACGGTGCTTGCACGTTCGATGTCGCTTGCGTATTCGACGATGCTTGCGTGTTCAATTGCTCTTCTTGTTTTTCAGCATGCAGAGACTTGTGATGTGGACGCTTGCATTGGTTCACGCCACATGGCTTGGCGCGACAGTTCCCTCTTCGGTGGCGGGAGCAGGCACACTTGAAGCATATTTTTCTCTCCTTCAAGAAGTCCCATCGCTGCTCCGTTGTCATATCTTGATACTTCGGGCACCGAGGAAGTGAATGTGCTTGTCCACAGTTCGGACATGGTTCAGTATCTTCTGTCTTCTCTGACATGTTGTAGACAGTACCGATCTTCTTTTTCGGTTGCAGGACAGCAGGTCGGAGTTCCTTTTTCGTGTTCGTACTTGTTGTCGGCGTCGGAGCGTAAGTGTATCTTAACGCTCGGTCCGCCTCTTGCATAAGGAAGCGCGAGAGCATGATAATTTCAGGTTCCGCCGTCCCTTCATACTGGCTTGCGAAGTCACACCATCTTGATCTGATGTGCGGGCTCAGCTTGTCTAGCACTTCTCTTGCTAGCATTGGGTTGTAGAGGTAACCACGCTGGTCGATACTCTTCAGGACGCAGACGGTGTTTTGCAGGCGCACAGCGAAGCTATTTAGGTCCGTCGCTGATGAGCTTGGTTTTGGCATCTTCTTTAAATCTTCAATTGCCCGATCGATGATGAATTCTGGTCTTCCGTAGCATTGCTCGAGCGTGCGCATGATAATCCCGGGGTCGGTGGCCGTGTGTAGTAACGCAGACACGACGCTTCTTGCTTCGCCCTTGAGGCAACTTCGAAGTCGCTGAAGGTTTTCTGCCGCCGATATTTCATACATCTTCGTGCTGTCATCCATTGCAGCCTTGAACGGTAGCCACTCGTTGATGTCACCACTGAATATTGGCAAGTCAGTGTGACGTAATCTTGGCCGCGCCATCTTCTCCAATGTTTCGGCGAGTTGTTCAATTCCGTTCCGATTTCTTGACGGCGTGTGCGATTGCGATTGCGATCTCTCCTTGCTGACTGGTACTTCGAAGCGTAGTTGTCTTGTTTCTTCCCGTGGATTCGTTGCTCGTAGCCATTCATCAACTCGTTGTTCTTGAGGTAACGGTTCTTCGTGCAGGCTGTCGTTTTCATCTTGAATGATTGAAACCTCCGCAGCCAATCGCTTCTTGATTAGATCGGCTTCGATTTCGAGTTCCTTTCTTCTTAATGTAGCGAGTTTCTCAGCCGCTTCTAGTTCCGCCAGACGAATTCTTGCTGTTGCGCTGGCTGTTGACCGCTGAGAACGCACGGAGTGCGCCGGTGACCGTGCACGTGGTCTTTCTTCTGTGGGACGTGGTATTTCTTCGGTGACACCTGCACGTGGTGTTTCTTGAACCGTCGACGTTTTTGCAGTATTCTTGTTTCTTGTGTTTGCTTCGTTTCGCTCTGTACTTAGTTGTCTTGAGCTCGGCGAGGCTGGTGGATCTTGTGATAGCCGCCTTCTTCGTTCGTCGTCAATTCGCTGCCTTTCATGATCTCCGGGTGCTGCGGCATGTGCCCTTTCATGAGCGCGGCGTTGCTCTCCGGCGTCGCTTTGGCTCCTTGTTATCATGGCTGGTACCGTAGCGTGTGTAGCGTTCTTCTTTTGCTTCACTTCCGGGAGGCAGGAACCCAGGTTGCTTGATGTAGCGGTGTCTTGATCCGTTGATCCGGCTCGAAGGACCACAATGTAGTGGACTGTATTTAAAATAATAGAGCTTCTTCGATATTTTCTTCTTTATTGGGTCTTCCTGATTACAATATTTCGTGCTTGAACTGCGATCTTGAACTGCTTATCTCGAACTGTGCTCAGACACTATCCGACCCTATTTTTATACCTGCGCGCACCGAGCGCCCGGCCGGCTCCGGCCAATCACAGGTCCTACTTTTATTGCCCGACCAATCGCAGGCCCTACTTTAAGTTTAGCGCTATCCCGTTCCTACCGGTGCCTCTCTGTCTCGCAGAGTTATCCTTGTCTAATCTATATGTCCATTCCTTTCCTTTTATTTTGTCCTACCTCGGATAGTGTGCTGAGCTTACAATTTTAACTTAAAACAATAATATCTTATTTTACGTATTTACATGTCTTACTTACTAAATATCATGTTTATTTACATACTTATTTCTTACTTATCACATTCCTACTTTGTGTACTCTTATTTCCTACTGATTACCTACTTTTCCTACTTATTCTTACTTATAAACTAAATAAATGTAAACGACAAATCCCATATGCTTTATTATGAACTCTTACGATCTAAGTTCATACGCTAAACTAACATGACAAACGCACGTGGTATTTATTTACATAGCTCGCCGTCCTCAACATTCGGGTTGCCACTCGTACTTGACAATAAAATATTGTATAATGAGTTCGATTTTAAAAGTGAATTTACCCTTTAACGGAAAGATAAACATTGTATATGATTGGAGATGAGAATTGAAAATAAAAAAAAACATAAACAATGTTGACCTTTGCGTTATTTGTTTAGATTGATTGTTAAAATTTAACTTATTATACGGGTGGCAACTCTAAATTGGTATGCTAGATTGGAATATGTAATCGCGGCTTAAGAAATATATCTTTATTATTACCGATATTTCTTTGTAGTAGTGGAAAACTTGTTGAAAATAAATGGCAACATTCTTGATGATGTCATAAAAAGTAGTCTGGGTCAACGAAATGAATTTGTCTCATTGTATTTCAAAGTTGTTACGTAACCAGACCAACGATATATCAATAACAACTTTGAAATACAATGAGACAAATTCATTTAAGTAGTTCCAATATGGTGGCGCCACTTTCCTTTAAAAATTTATAACACAGTTATTTAAGGGTGTGTGCTCCACTCATGAAACGAAATATTTTTCCCAAAAAACATGAGTGGAAAAACGACAAAATAAAATTACTTTCCCATCAATGTTTTAGCTGTCTAGTTAGAATGGGTGGACCAATAGTAGTTTATGATACAAGGTTGGCAAGGAGGTTTTTAAAACGAGTTGACTTTTCAAAACCTTAACAACCAAGCCATACTACGTTTTTCAATATATTTGCGAGAAAACGTTATTGGTACTACTGAAATTGTAATCTATACATTAACAAAACTGTAAATTCTAAATGTTTGTGCGCGAATTACGCAAAAACCGCTTAACGAATTTTGATAGGTTTTCACAATTTAGTAGATTGAGGTCAAACTTAAAATCTAAGCTATGTTTCATCAAATTCAGGTGGGTGGAACCAGGGGAACAGCTTAAACTCTCCGTAGTACTAGCTTTCATACACTAAAGAGGTCATTTTAAACTGGTTGCAATATTTTTCTACTGTCCACGCGGATGAAGTCGCGGGCGGAAGCTAGTAGAAATTAAAAAAAAAAACAACTTACCGCATGCTCAATTTTATTGTCATCGTGAACTTACATTTTCGTGCAATGAAAAATAATTTGTCGTAATCGAATTCTGTTTCTTTGGCAAAAATGTATGGTTTCATTGGTAGAACAAAACGTAGCGATTAGGTATATTGTCTTTTGGTAGAATTACGGTGTATTAGCCTATTGGAAACTGGGGGCCTATTACGAAAATAACATAAGCAATTGCGTAACGCAGTCACTTGGTCACGATAGTTGTCCGCAGTTCGTCGGTTGTGGCTATTAAACACATTTTCAATTTGACTATCGTAGCCCAAAGACTATTGAACGAATGATGTCGAATACGCTAGAGAAAAACTGTCAAACTAACGCAATCACTTTGCGATATCGCATACGCAAGTGCTTTGTAATAGGAAACAATCCTAACGAAGCACGGACGCAGCTGCGTGTATCGCGTGAAACTTTTCGTAATAGACCCCCTGACTTTTAATAAAAGATGTAAAAATTGAAAAAAATAGTTTATAACTAAAACAAAGAACACAGAACTACATTTAAGAAAAAACTTCAAAATAAAATGTAAAAAGTTTAATATTAATTATTACCTTATAAAAATATAACAAACGTATAATATAATAACAACAGCTTTATTTGAGTGGAATTTACATATTATTTTCAATTATTATCTGCATATAATGCTCCAACACTCGGTTGATGTCGTTCTGAAATTAAAGAAAAAAAAAATAAGTACCTACTTAATTATGTTGGTGTACATTTGATGAGTGATTCGTCAACTCGTCCCACATGCCTACGGCCCCTTTAGTTGAAGAAAATCAAAATAATTGACGACATCCATGGTCGAGTGGATTGTACGCCGGTTTTCAAGGTGTCGCCATCTCCGAGGTCTCAGGTTCGATCCCCGGCTGGGTCAATTTAGAAAACAAACTCTTCTGTACTGGCTCAGGGGGCGTACCGGTTAACGCATCGAACTTCGAAAAGTGTGCCGGGTTTCAAATTAAAACAGATAAATTGAGCCTCAATTGGGTCAAAATGGTGAACCCCAATTCATGATATCACACGAACATCAATATCTTCCACATAACTTGAGACAAATAGTACAGTATGAAATTCATTTACTTTGATTTCTCTTTTTTAAGTTGAAGCTCGGCAGATCCACCGAAGTTTGAAAAGTTAGCCGGTACGGCCGGCCCCTGGGCTACTATTGTCTAATTTTAAAAATCTATCGCAATCGCTTTCATTTGACTTGGATTTGACACATTGCTGCATTTCTTTGGTAAGTTTTTATTTGTGCCAAAAAGAAGCATCAATGTATCACATCACATCCTAAAAGCGATTGCGATAGATTTTGAAATTAGACAATTAGCCCCCTGGTCTGGAGCTATATTAGTAGACACATGCAAGCGCTCATACCAATAAGTACAAGTAACTAAGTAGAGTTTACTCACCCTGTTAGCCGCAATGGTGGAAGGAACAGTAACTTCTGCGAGATGGTTCACCTTCTCGGAAAGGTCTTTACCAAGGGCGACCACTTGTAAGTCGGACTGTAAAAGATAAAAGTCAATTGTCAAGCGTCTGTGAAGACTGATAGAGAATGCCCTAACTCTAAGGCATCAAGTCCGCCAATTGTATTTTGTTATGCAATAAAGTTAAAACAAATAAGACCAATATATAATTCCGCTATAAGATTTTTAAATCTTTGCTTTAATAAAGGCCATGGTAAGCTCAGATCCCTGATTTTGTAACTTTGTTGTAATCAACTCTGACAGAAATCGCAGTTACATTGCTACTTAAGTAAGAACCAATGTGACAACTATTTTACTTAAAGCAGCAGTGTAACTTCAATCGATTTCGATAATTGTTATCAACGAGTTACGTAATCAGGAGGCAGGTATCAGACCCATGATTACTAATCTGAACTATAGTAGTGAAATTATTTAGTAGGTACAGCACATGATGTTATACAAAACTGACAAAAATCTGTTACTTATTTTGAACCTTAATAGCTTTGTAATTAAGTATAAATTTGATCGAATATCATTCCCCTGTCGTAGAAGCCCAGCGGGCCGTTCACTGTACATAAATCGAATATCGTCCGATTATCGTAATGTCTAGTAGGCCCTCTACTGGGTGACCATAAATTTATTATCTTGAGTTCCTCCGTGCTTCGGAACGCACGTTATGCCGATGGTCCCGGCTACATAATATCTTATCACCGCACGCAGTATGCACTGAAGATTTGTCACGTTATGTGGTGTATCGTCGTAAGCGACATTCGTCGTACAGGTTCTGATAATTAAGCGACTATCGCTATTCCGAGACGTTTTTAGAATACTATCAACTCTTTTTGAACATAGTAATGTTTCATTAATAATGCTTACCCTGACGCCTCCAAGAGTGAAGTCGAGTTCGATGGACCTCACGGAGATTCCGCTGATGAGACCGACGGACACTCTGAGGTCGCCAGACACTCTGATGTTGTCAATGTCAAGGCTGTCGAACAGAATAACCACAATTAAGTAGGTACCTACATTGAAAATGCATAATTTTGGTAGCTGAATTACGGAAAAATATCTAGCTCGTGGTCGAAAATATTTTTTACTTAGTTCAAGGTCTTTTTCACTGGACAAGTCCCAATTAAATTGAACCATAAAATAGTGCGAACTGGAACCTCAGGCCCTAAATATAGTTGCATTTTTAACGTTAAAACATTAACATTTACCTACATTTTAATTTCTACCCTTGATCGGACACGACCGTTCTATCAGATAAGATAAATAACAGCTACCTACATCATAACCTGAAGGTAGGTATTCTTATCGGGGAAAATATTTCATGATGTTTTTATCGGATTGTTATACGAAACACTAAACACTAAAAATCTTACAAGATTTTAACTGATAATGATAACACAAATATTATCCCTATTAATGACTACGGATTTACTTATCTACTCGTTAAGTATTTTGGTGATCAATCTTATGTAGTGTGTGTACTATGTATTTATTTACACACCAGTGACGTCCTTGCGAAATCCATAACTTACAAAAAGAACTAATTTATTGGAATTGGGTAAACGCAGCGACGACATTTTTGGCTGAAGAACCTGAGTGTAGTTCTGATGTAGTAACATCTCTATAGAGGAGTATTTTTGATGTAGTAACATCTCTATTTCGGGCAAATGTCTCAAAAGTCAAGGAAGCCTTGACTTTTGAGACATTTGCCCGAAATAGAATTTACATTAGCCTGAACTCTGTCCAACCTCCGATTTGTACTATTATATATTCTGTGCCTCCGATAGAAGTGGAACACACAGAAGAAAAAGATTGAAAAAACAATATTACCTTCCACTTACAGATCCACCCGCTTGATAGCCAAAGAACGATAAGTCCACACTCGAAGAACCTGTAAAATAAATATGATTATATCCATCACAACTTGTTACCAAAAATGCAAACAACAATGTATTTTGAAATCATGTTTGTACATTATAAAGTATATCAGAAGTCATGATCATCATCATAAGACATTTTTATGAACTATGTACGCCGTTATTGTGGCATGCATCAGAATATAACGTATTTAAATTAGTTTGTAATGGATGTGTTAATGTTTGCCATGTGGCTGTACTCATAATAATAAATAAACCTATTTCAGATCCTCCTTCAGGCCTTCCTTTTATGGATGGATAAGGTGGAAATGAAGAGTAGTGTTTTTTCATTTCTTTTTATTTCAATGAGCAATCCAAACTAAATAAAATTTTATAATCTGAGATATTAGAAGTTAGAATTTTTCGGGATAGTCAAATACTCGTATAAATATTTTGAGAGTTTTGATGTCTAATAAAATTCGACAGTTCTGCCGACGTAAAAATACGGATTCAATACTGCGATATTTTTGATTCTGTTCTTACCGATACTGATAGCGATGTGAGGCAACGACACCTCGAAGGTGAGTCTGGAGAATAAGATGCTGTAGTTGACACGGTTCAGCACAATATTGCTGGCCCCCAGTACCAGCAGTTTTTCAAGTTCAGCCTGCGCGACCAGCAGACTGGAGAAAAATACAAATCGAATCAAATCAAATAGTTTTATTTGTAAAATATGGGTAAGAACAAAATGTTGGTCTTATAAATTATTGGAGCGCCATATCTAACCATTTCTGGTGTGCAAAATATAATGATTAGGTGCAACATTTATCATTTTTCATATTTTTTCAATCAGTATTATTATCATTACAAGAGTAACATAATTTGTGTATAAATAAGATGAAATAAAATTGAAGTTAAAATAAAAATTATAATAAAAATAAAACTTGAAATAAAAATAAAAATTATAACAAAAATAAAAATTGAAATAAAAATTTAATTTAAAATCAAAATAAATTAAATTAAGGACTCTCAGAAATTATAATTGTTAAAATTAAGTTCGTACATCTCTGGACATGGATATGGCTTAGTAACTTTGATTACAACTCTGAGGCTAGTGGCGCTGTATGCTGAAATACAGTATTTAATATCCTAGTTCAGCAAATGCTACAATTTGTTGATTGTTATTTTAATTTGTTTTAAGCTTTTACCGGTTAGATATCCTTATATGAGTGTGTGGTATTAAATAAATTGTTTATTATTACTATTTTTATAATTATTATATTAATTAGAGTATTTAGTCTACTGTGCCGCATTTCTCAAAAGCTCTCTCTTCTTTGTTACACAGAAATATTGTCACACAGTGCGCAAAAACTACTCGGTGCCAGGTGGTGCACTTGCACACCTTGAGAATCTCCCCTCCCGTCCCTCGCCACGCCTTGCCCCGGACCTACAGGAACGTACGGAGAGGTGCGGCCGTCCGCGGCCTTCCGACCAAAACTCAACGTGAGTAGGGGGAGACGCGGAAAAATTCTAAATGCTTACACAACTCTGAGACAGGATTAGCCCCAGAACTACCAGGTCAAGACTAAAACGAAAATGGCTTTGATGAGTGGATTCGAAGGAGTAGATGAAGCAATTAGAATATATGTAAAGATCGTAGCATTATGGAAAGGAGTTAGTTGTTCGTATAGGTAGATAATCCACACAATAACCGGTAAAATCATACTCACTCAGTAACTGGTAGCCTTTGATATTGGGAATATTTTGTAACGTACAAGGGATCCAGACCAAAATCCACGATTTGGTTACTGAGATCTTCGATAACGCCAGCGACGATGCCCTCCACAAATCTTTCTGTAATTTAATTTTATTAATATTATTGAGAAGGTCTATTCTTTTTGCGAATAAATAAACATAATCCTAGACTATTTTGGTGGGAACCAATCATTAAGTGTAAAACCAAGCAGAGCTTGTACCATCTGTATGCACAAAAACTGTTTTCGCAGTTCACCTGTTAAACTTGATATGATGTCGTTGTTAACTGTGGCGACTAAATATGGTACATAAATAAAATAATAATATTAACACGTCTGGTATTTTAACTTAAATATTTAATATTGAAAGATAAAAAAAACATAACCCTCTTGCAGCCGGGTAATAAAAAGATGATGCTTTCCCAATGGATATTCCGTTGTTATTATTATTAAGGGTACTTATATACCTAATGACAATAACAAAGACTAATGTCAATGTTAATAAATGGTCGACATAAGATGAAAGATAACTTGCTAAACATCAAGCCAATCTCTTGTGTCCTCGATATGGGAACATAATAAATGGAGAGTAGACAGTTAATTCGCATCCACATCCATGTACCTAAATGTAAAATTCGTTTAATTACAAAAAAATAAGTGTTTCCCACTAGGCTTGCCATACAGTTAGTACTACTGGGAATTTTCATCCCAATAGTCTTACTAATCCTAAAAAGACGTACCATTTGCTCTTTGGTCATCTGCTGCAACTGCAACCTTCGCTGTAACGCTAGCGAGGACAGCCGCGAACACAATCACAATTATTTTCATTGTATTTTATTTGCTTATAACTGAAACAAAATTATGTGTTTTAAACCATCCATTGACAAATTCTCTGATCGCATCACCGGCAGACACGTGAAGGGGTGAAAGTGTAGGGCCGTGAATTATGAATAATTAACTGATGTGCGGTGAGCGAGTAGAGCGATCAATGAAGAGAGAATTCGCTCGTCGCATCGCTGTTCGCCGCGTTTCGTTGCCATCAGGCTATTAATCCGAACGTTATATGAAACTATAAAGAGATCCCTTAACCTTTCATTAGAGGACTTAAAATTAATACTACTGAGAGTCGAATTTTATTACCTTTTATACAAGGTTATTTTAGTTCAAAACCTCTCGTGGGGTCGATCAGACCATCAAACTGAAAAACTTTTATTAAGGGACCAACCTCGAAATCACGAAAAAAAACTGCTATTCCATACAAAAGTACAATGCCTCTCCATCGAAATGTATGAAACAGCTGATTTTTTTTTCGCTATTTCAAGGTTGGTTCCATAATGAAAGTTGTTCAGTTTGATGGTCTGATCAACCCCACGAGAGGTTTTTAATGAACTAACAATAACCTTGTACTTATATCAGAATCAAAAGCTACCTCAAGAATTTGATATAATATCAAAAAATTATAAATTTATAATTCTACTTATATAACAAACATTCGTTTAATTAATTTTTTAAATAAACTGTTATAAAAGACCTACCTGCTACACAGTAACACTTTTAAACAGGTATTTCAGTAATTGTTTTTCTCTTTGCCTTTTATACTGATTCGTGAGATAATGGTCACAGATAATTATAATTAATTTTGATCGATTGACTATTGGCGAAGTGCGTATGTATGTCCATAACAAAATCAAACGTAAAAAATTAAGGCTGTGAACACAATCTGCCGAAATCAGTGTGTTTTAGCATAGTTGTGATTTTTTGCATTTTTTCTAATGTTGGTAGGTAGGTACCTATATTTTAATCTAAATTACTAACAAAATAGGTACCTACCTAGCTAATAACAAAAAACATAGATTTTCGCCAGGTACGGTAGAATTCATTAGGACGTTAGCACTTTTGACATGATGTTGACTTTTATTACAAAGGCATAAGGTTGATGAACTGTCAATGGTGCGGACATATTGTTGGAGTTCCTATGGCATGGCCTTTCGGCTTCATCATCAGACCGTGGACCTCGTCTCCCGTCAGAGTACTTGTCAAAACGATTCTAACGAGCCCAAACACGATGGGGTTGTATGGTCTCATCATAGAGTTCCTGTGACCTTCTTCCAGCTCCATCATCATATCAGCTCAATGACACCTAATTATTGCATTGCCTTCTAGTTCTGACCGATTTTCAAAGTTTCAAGTCTCTAGCTCATCGGAAAGCTTGTATAAAATCGTTTGCAAAATTTGTGGACCAACAAACAAACGAGAACAAGCAACCTAATAATTAAGTTTAAATGATCACCATCATTTCTATATGATCACTATGACCATACTAACCTAACGTAACAACCAGAATTAGTCAAAAAATCATCATATCAAAAAATGATTACCAAATCACCGAGTCAGGATTTGGTGATCATTTACAATTTTTGGAGAACATTTACTTTAATAGGATAACGTGGTGTTAAATATTTCTAATGACATTTTAAATTAAAATGTGGTGCAAATTTTGATGATCATTTACTATTTTTGGGTTAACAATGATTATTTTGGTAGCAAGGTATACATAATATATAAATTATATAAGTAGATTTATGTAAATATCGTATTCTTAAATTAGGTTAAAATTATATTAATGAACGTTTTTTGTTCCTACTTTTAAAACACCATAAACTGCCCATTCCTAATTTTTCTTTCTGTTCTGTGCAAATAAATGGTTACCTGGAAGAAATTGCTTTTCAGCGATAAGGCCGCCAATTGTTCCACTTTTGTTCAGTCCTTGTATGTATTTATTATGGTGAACAATAAAGTATTAATTTATTCATTCATTCAAGATGTGAAAACATTGGTTAGAATTTGGACTATTTTTGGCACTAAAAAGCCTTTTTTTGACGTTAAATTTTATAATATCTGGTGATCAGTTAAACATAAGCCGTTATTTTAAAATGCATTTGAAATGACAGTGGCCACTTTTGGTTTAAATGGATGTTAAAACTTATAGAAAGAATGAAAACTGTAAGAGTTATTAAAAAAATATAAGAGACAATTTAAGAGGGCTCCTTTTTTTATTAAATATCGACCTGGTTTACGTATAATAAAAATAAATGAATTGGCGGCGCTAGTTGACGGCTATAAGGCAGCCATTGCACGCTCATGCAAGCGTCAGTCAAATTCCATCAGTCATGAATTACGTTTGACTGATTGACTGATGGAAAGAAGAAATCAACTTCATGCAACCATCAGTCACCCCATTACACGGTAGATTACACGATAGGTGACTGACAGCAAAACCTATCGTTTTGGCTGCCTAAGGGCCGCGATCATCTAATACCTGGCACTCCTAGTTAGTACAGTATAAGTTTTATACAGAAAAGATTTGATTGGGCTTATGCTTAATAACAATAATAGTTATTTCTATATCGCATTGTAAAATCTTATTTCATTCTTTTAAAAAGCTATATTTTTTTTATTGACCGACTTCGAAAAAAGGAAGGAGGGAGTTATCAATTAGGTTGTGTTTTCTTATGTTTGTTACCTCAGTACTCCAACATTTATGGACCGATTTGGATTTTTTTTTCCAGATTGGTCCCTTTTTTTCAATTTTTAAATCGGTTCAACTGTTTTCAGGAAATACTGAAAATACTGTCATTTGTGGAATGTTAAATAGTGTAAATTGAGATTAGTGGTATTACAGCATTAAAAAATGTGAAATACAAAAGCTTTTATAAAAAGTAAAACTTCCTGCAAAAAACCGTTATAAAATTAAACCCAGCTCTAAAAAACATAACCGTCTTACAGTCGGGTAAAAAACAATAAATTAAATTCAAGTCTGTATTATTTATTAATTAGGTGAACGCAATATCTAAAGAACGACTGTGGCTTTTAGAATTAAAAAACCGGCCAAGTGCGTGTCGGGCCATGCGCAGTAGGGTTCCGTATACCATACCATATTTAATACCACTATCATTTTTCGTCTGCAAAAATTACTTTGTTTTTTACAGTATTTGTATGAATGCTAAAAGTTATATTATCGGTTTTGGAAATGTATTACCTATATCTCGAAAACTGATAACTATATATAGCATTTTTTTTTAGATTTTTCACTCTCTTATTTCAAAAGTTAGAGAAAAACACACATTTTACCATTGTTATTTTTGTTTCAGTTTCAGTTCCATGTATAGGGAGCCTCCCCTTAATCTTTTATTTTTGTGTAAAAATCGTAAAGCTGTTTACAGAATACATTTTCCTGTCAAGTTTCAACTGTGCAATCCTAATACTTCCGGAATAAAGTGGCTGTGACATACGGACGGACAGACAGACATGACGAATCTATAAAAGTTCAGTTTTTTGCCATTTAGACTACGGAACCCTAAAAAGACAATATTGAGAAAAATAAATAAACACAAACATTTCCTCTGGCCCCACCCGACTACATTTGATGTTCTTTCAATTTCGATACCTACCTGTCTACGCGTTCACCTAATTAATAATAATGCAGATTTGAATTATTTTTTCTTGTTTTTTTAGAGATGTTTTTATCAATCAACTTTTTCTTTTGCTCCATCCCTGATATGGTTTTCTAGTATGCTCATGTTCATACCAGCTTGTCATAAAAAAAACTATTGGAAAGTTTATTTAAATGTAGGTACCTACACAACACACGTCATGATTATACAACGTGTTACAAAATAGCCTAGGGACCTTGAGAACATAGCATAGGGACCATCAAACTGAACAACTTTTACTATAGGATAAACTCTGAAATTGCGAAAAAAACAGCATGTAACAGCAGATTTTTTTTTCAAAGTTGGTCCCATAGTGAAAGTTGTTCAGTTTGATGGTCCCTATGAACCATATTCGGCATTATTTCATTTTATTTTTATTTTAGTTTATTAGGGAAACAAACAGCAATTTTACAATAAATATGGGTACCACAATTGAATCACACATTTGCCAAAACAGTTTCCACAAATAGCTTACACATTGATATCTAAAGATGTATAAACAAACACATTAGGCAGAAAAAATAAAAACCAAAGACATTGGACACAAATTCGGATAAGACAGCAAGCCAGTACAAATTATTGTATTAAAAGACTTTTGAATTTTTTAGGCTTTGTACAGAAAATATCGATGTGACAATACTTCAAATTATAAAGTCTCATGGGGTTACCTGCATAGTTAGTACCTACGACAAAAAGATATAGAAAATATCTATATCACATGATCTCATGTTGAACCTCGGACATCGTAACAAAACTTTACTTAATAGATAAGGCGAATCGACATAATTATTAACTATCTTGTATGATAAATATTGATCATGATGTTCTCTTCGCAGAGTAAGGGGAACAATATCCTCTGCGTTGAAGTTTCTAAATCTGTATTTCATTCTTTTAATGAACTTGTTCTGTATCCTGGGTATATTATGGGTTATTTTGTAACACGTTGTTCTTACCCAGATAGCTTAGCTACTCTACATAGTTACCTACTTTTCCTCCGTTAAACCTACTTACCCACGGAACAAAAAAACCTTTGTTCTGTTACCTACCTATATTGAGAGCCCAGGGCCCTCCATGTAAAAAGCATACCTGCTGAGTGAGTAGGTAGTAGGTAAGAGTACCTACATAATTTATCAAAAATTCAATTACATAACAAGTTCGTAACAGCGTAGAGGGAAATAAGCAAACTAACATTGAAAATAAAATAATCTGCAAACAAATCGCATAATCGGTGCCGATATGACGACAAAACTAACATTCATACAATTTAATCCTACAATCTGGCATTGCTTTTAGATATTACTTAATCGCAATGATTTCCACATTATGATATACCCCCCTACTAATAAAGATTGTATAGCAGATGTATAGTTACACAGTGTTTTGTCACTTTCTTTTCAATGTCAAAATCAAATAGTTTGATAAAGGGTAACCATTGTGTAACTATACATCTGCTATACAATTTTTATTAGTAAGGGGGTTATAATATAACATTATAACATCTCAAGGATATAACATCCCTTATACCTTGAGATGCAACGCCTTTATTTACAGATTCTGTGGTATAAGCAACAAACTTCCTACGTGATTTGTACCTACCTATCAAATAACATTCGATTCTCAATACATTAATAAACATTCAATACACACATACAGGTGTTATTTTCATACAAACGAGGTAACTTTGAAGCCTTGGTTTCCTGCCAGAGATGTACCGTGCTGTGATCTGATGATGGCTATCTAGGGAATGAATGGAGGAGATCAGTACCCTTAGCACGAACAGCTATCGAAAAAAATAACTCGCGTAAAATCATTCGATAGATACATTTTGTATTGGAAATTTGTACAGCGCCATCTATCGCCGATAAGCGAAATGAAATTTTCCATAGAGAATTGTTTATCGAGTAATTTTACGTGCGTTTTTTTTCTCGATAGCTGTTCGTGCTAAGGGTACAGATCGCTATACACACCCACCTGATCTGACCAGCATCGAAAATAGCATGAAAATGTATGGAAATCCTGAAATTGAGAACTCTGACCCATTAATCTTTTAGAATGCTGATCAGTACCCTTAGCACGAACAGCTATCGAGAAAAAAAACGCGCGATATTTTTTTCGATAGCTGTTCGTGGTACTGATCAGTTGGGTGTGTATAGCGATCTGAATCTCCTCCATTTACTCCATGGATAGCCATCATCAGATCATAGTACGGTACATCCCTGGCAGAAAACCAAGGCTTCAAAGTTACCTCGTTTGTATGAAAATAACACCTGTATCCCTAGACAAAGTTGATGAGTATATATTCCAAGCTTTGTTTATGAGTATTTAACTATTGATTTAAAAAAAAAAAAAAAAAAATCATTTATTCAGTGTACCTACCTATACCTAAGTTATTTATTGTTGTGAAAGCCTATATAAATATAAGTAAGTGACAGACTTGCGCCGCCATAATTATAACTTCACCCGTGGATGGAAGAGATAAAAAAATATCAATAGATCCACCGGAGAGGCCTCGTCGGTGGATCTAAGAGGAATGAGGGGAAGACAAAAATGGGAAAACCGTCTCTTTTGACTGTGTATGGAAATTTTACATACACGTTGTCAGGGGTATATACAGAGAAGGACACATTCATCCCGAAAAAAAGTATTATTCTCGAGGGATAGCAAAAACTTTCCACTAGAGGCATACATATTATATAGTCTCGGCAACTATTTTGTCTCTCACATGATTTGTATGAAAAGTTGCCGACGACCGCGTCGCCCCGTGTGTGCGCGTGGACATATAAACCCGTGGACTTGATGTGAGAGACAAAACAGTTGCTGGGCGACTATAAGTTGCTCATGTGCGATAGTGCTTAATATTAAGACAGCAACGGATAACCTAGCTAGGTACTAATAAGTAATAATAAGGTATAAACTGCAAATAAATTTAGTACCTAAGTAAATACTTATCAAATTCAGATTATCTAAGTACTTTTTATCGTAAACTTGTCAAAATACGCCTTACGTCTTTATTATCTTTGGAAAAACATAGTGTTATCGCTACGGTATTTTGATAAGCATCAAAACAAAATATCTCATAATATTAAATTTAATAGTGACTGGAAAAGACGATTAAAAGAAAAAACCCACATTAACAGAAGCGATCGTCGTATACGACGTCATACCGCCGTATACGACACCCATTGCTGGGTATAGGCCTCCTCCAGATTGTCGGTCCACCTTGTTGGGGGCATAGCCACGCGTCGTATGGTAGGAAATATTAAGAAACAAATAATGTACCTATTCATGTATCTTGCCGTGCCTGACTTTTGGGTGTCAAACATGGGCACTGACTCAAAAACATTATTTAATGCTCAGAACATGCCAGAGGAAAATGGAAATAAGCCTAATAGGTGTTACGCTGAAATACCGCCAAAAATCAGAGGAAATAAGAACAAAAACGAAAGTGGAAAATATAAGACAGTTAAAATGGCAATGGACTGGTCATATGGCAAGAGAAAGCAAAGGAAAAGAGGAAGACAAACCAAAACTGAAAATTGGACGCGAAAAGCAAAAGACAGAATGGAAACAGCTGGAAGAGGCCTACGTGTCACAAGACACGCTGATCACTAAAGCCTAGAAGGAATAAAATATACAGGGTGTAACAAGACCTTCAACGAAGCCGAGGTCTACGTATTCTGCCCATCATCAGGACCATTTCTGTTCAAAATTATTACTGGGAAACCATTTTGATTTTTGGTGTTAAAAAAGCATTGCATACAATCATTACCACGCAATGTGACGCGTACAACAGGCCGCGCCTGCGAGTGTATGCTACACAGCTGCGTGCGGCCGAGTTGAAAGGCAGCGTTTATGTGCGTGCTCATGAGATACATCGAGTGACGACGTTTTGAAGCCATTGTTTGTTGTGAAATACTTAAAATTTTGATAATGTTTCTTTAGTCAAAAAATGGGAAATAACGAATAAAATAAGATTTCATAAAAATTTTGAAAAAAAAAATTTGACTTTGACCTTCAATAACTTTGTAACTATTGGTTTCCCAGGTATAGTCTAAAAGACAAAAATGATCCTGATGATGGGCGGAATACGTGGACTTCGGCTTCGTTGAAGGTCTTGTTACACCCGTTATTTAGTTAATTATTAGTGCCAATATTTAAAATGTTTGTTTGCTTTGTGACAGCAAAAATGTACCTATGTGGCGACATCTACCGTACGCCGAACATACCAACACACGGTTACAACAAGATTTATCACCGTGTTTCACTAGATGGCGCTAAATGTCAAAGAAATGACGATCAGTCCATACTATTCCATAATAATCACTTGTATTACGGAAAACCTTCATCTCGCTTACGGAGTTTTCGCAGCCGCCAAAACTAAACCATCATCGGTTGAACCGCTTCCTCGGGGCTAGCAACACCCAGCCCCGAGGAAGATTTTCCTGGCCTTCCTCTCAGTAGTATCCTTTACCCCTACTATTCCTACAGTACTACACCTATAATTTTATTGGTTTCTATGCAGTACTTATGTCAAAAACATCCACTCATGGATTTAATAAAGAAAATAACAAGTTCTTTATACAATTTACTATCAATAAGTTTGTTTCTTAGGCACCTAACTTACTTTTAAAATTTAAAATAAAATAACAAGTTATATATACAAGCATTTATTTTCATAATGAAACACAAACGTTGCAAACATTCAATAATGCAATCATAGCACTAATAATAGTATTAAACTTACTTGAAACATTACTATTAGAATTTAAAAAGATAACTTGACTAAAATTATAATACAATACGGCAATTTGTAGGCCATTATTGTGCTCTCTATCGCTGTTAGGCCAATCCGTGATACGACGTTCTGTTCTATTTTATTTTACATTATATTATAGCCAAGCCAAGTCGAAGCAAAGTATCGGTGATTAAAAATAAGCCTCGATTCCAAATTCAAATTTCACAAAATGTAGAAAACAAAACTGACTCTAATTATTTATTAAAAATTTATCATTTTGTTATGCATGCTGAGGAACTAATGGCGCCACAAGGCCACAATGCCACAAGTGACTGTCCCAAAATCCTTTGATTAGTTGTTTTAAATGTCGAATGTCGGTTCTGACGAATTTTAACCAATCAAAACCATTGATAGTTGGCGCCATCTGCGATTAGCTTTGCGTATGGACATTATCGTGGTGTGGATCCCTATTGCCTTTCTTATATTATTGAAACAACTATAAAGTATTGATAAATGGAAATACTGAAGTAAAATTATCAAATTGATAGTTGATTTCTTGGATCTTCTGATTTACAAATAACATTTTTATTAAATAAATATAATTAAACATTCACTACTCAATGTGAAAAGTTTCTTACATTGTGTGAAACATGATTTGTTGGTTTTCATTTTTAACTACCATAGTGAACAGTTGTATAGCAATAAATTTTAGCATAGTGTATTTTTCATTGAAATATAAAAATTCAGAATAATTTTTATTGTCTTGGCATAGCGTTCGCTGATATTAAGTTTAAAAATTATATTTGATCTCAAAAGTCCCTTTATTAGGAAGGCTAAAATAACACAAAACCTTTAATTTGTGACTTGTGCAATTATCCAAACGTTTAAGTTATCTTTCACTAATATTTTTTTCCTAAAGGATGTCGTGAAATGTAAAAAAATCTTTCATGCTAATTGAGCTACTTATAAGATTTTTTGTTTGTTATATAAATGATTTTTTTTATCATTTCAATACCATTATGAATATCTTAAAAATACAAATCAGTATGTTTTTTATTGTAATTGAATAACCACACAAGTATACGTTTTACCAAAAAATCATTGATAATGATACATTATGAACTTAAACTTCTCTCGCTGTCCTGCTTTAAAGTGCACGTTTCCAAAACCATCTTTATCATGAAATCAATTTTAAAGAAACAAATTGTTTTAATAGAAGTTTAAAGTTAAGCAAATCTTTTACCAGAAAAAATTTAATCATGGGTAGGTATACCGATAAACTACTATGATACTCGTTAGCAAATACCTAAGTATAAACCAAAAAAATAAGTACATTTACAAATAAATACTCCGTATGCCTTTATGTTTGACTAAACTTTATTCTACGAAGACAAAGTGATTTATACGTAAAAAGAGTTGTTTAAAGCTAGAATCGTGATTTCATACATCTACATTATTAATATTATATAAACTTTCTCCTTCAAGTAATAAAATATAGCCAAACTTAAAATTCATATCAAACTATTACATTGTAAATGTTAATATCTCTCATTCTTTAGTTCCATTTTTATTTGGCACTACCCTTCTTTCGTTGGCCTTTTATCACATAATATAAGAAAATGAAATAGTGCAGATACTTTAATAAGACGTAACGCGCCGCTACAACTACTAGTATCACCTATATTTTAGTGTTATATCAATATATATAAAAGTGAACAAGAGGCACTCTATTTAGGTTTATATACGCAGGTTAAAATAAGCGTAGTCCATGAAACATCAAACGTGAACTAGAACATCGTGAATATGATACTATATTACATCTCTAACATCAGCGAATAAACGGCGCACACGCACATACTCGCGCGTGCACTCCTAACACAAACGGAACGAAAGCACGAATACTACTAAATGTATTAGCTCTTACTCATAATGTATCGTCTTTCACAACAGATCGTAATCGATAAATGTTAGCACTCAGGCTCGATTTGCCCTTAAGCAAATTGAATTAAGACTAAATCAAAGGGGCCCAACGACATCCTAAATCGACTAACACTCACACAATATGTACAACAACGAAAAGTTCAGTTATAGCAGCTGTCGCGAGATTATCATCAGTAAAGTTATCGTATTGTACTAGTAAATTTTTATCATAAATCTTGAATTGTAAAGATTCATCTATTAAATTGTTCATACCAATATTCGAAAGCTGAACCGATGGACACTACGCTCTCTTAACTAGATGTATCAACCCTAAACAATAAAGTAGGTATCTACTAATTTTGTATGTTCTACACATTCAGTATACTAAGAACTGTACATATCTCACTCCACTGTACATTACCGTTGAGATTCACCATTGCTATTTCTTAATCTGTTATTTTAATGACTTTCCTTTCCCTCATTTCTGCCTGACGTTTGACAAAAAATGGGTATTGTTCTCTATCCATAAATTTTTCTTCAGTTTTGATTTGAATTATGTCATTTTCCTCAAAAACCGCTACACACGAACCATTATTACACGTAGATACAACTTTCTAATATTGGTCCGCTACTGAGTTGTGAAATGATCTAGCTTTACACTCTTAAATTATTCTAAGCCTAGAATGAACTTATACATCTCTATGCCTTGCGTGATATGTTTTGCAATAGAGGCGTTAAAGCTAACATCTTCACTTTACTAAACAAACTTACTCCTTCACACTTACGCTCGCAAAATGTTTCTCCAACTATTGAAGCTGTTATATCAAATCAATATGCCATCTTATACTATGGTCAAGACAGTTAAAGTTCACAGAATCAAAGCGCATTACTCATTTTTTTCATCGCACAATTTTGATTAATTCTGTGTCTCTATCTAGCTAGACCATGTGATAGCAATTCCATTCCAAAGTGTTCATGTCACCTACTTCAAAGATATGTAGAGGCTTACAAACTATGACAAAATTACGTCTACATAATTCTATAATTTGTTATAAACAAGTGATATGTTGTTGGAGGCATCACTCCCTTTCAAATATATTATAACATTCATTCATAAACGATAATTTTACATTCCTTACCATTTAACTAGAACTTAATAGCGACTTTCTAGACGAATACTTAATGGACTTAAGACCAATTTCGCAGTATCCTGTCGAGGCCCAAAAGCGTCGACTAGGACTCAATAGATACTGCTGCATCAGATCTCGAAGCGCAATATAACACTTGAGGTGGCTTATAATTAAAATATACTTTCTATAATTTTACATATAAAAATAAGTTAGTAATAAAATATCCCAAAGATTCATAAGACGGCAAAATATACACACATAATATACTATTTATAATTTTTATAATACAAGACATTCTGCGCAATTTAAAAGTGAACCAATATGATTTATCTTCTGAACTTAACATTAGGATGCTTGCGTTTGATGTTCTTAGAAACGATAATATTAATATGAGTATTGTTTAATCAAGCAATGAAAGATTTGTCGAAGATAAAGTACTCGTTCCATTTACAATGCGCGTCGTGTTAGATTTGCAGTCATTTGGAATTGGAACAAGCTAATTCTGAACTGAGTAATAGAACGTCTCGCTACTAAGGTTGAACTTGGTTCAAATGATGTACTTGAACAAGGCGGTTTGGAGGAAACCAAAGATTGTAACAAGACTGAAGCTACTGACGTCGAGCGACGCCTGGCGGTAGCCCGCGTTGCTGGTGCAGTTCTGGGGTGGCCTTGGCTTACCTGCAAAACATAGTAATGCAATATTTAGGGGAGAAATATAAATCAAGAAAATCATTTAGGTTTGAGATTTATTCGTAAACTTCAAATCAATGATCAATATAATTTATTAGTGTGGTGCTGTCGCCACACCGAATCAATCAAAATTAGCGGGTGTTCACAGATGAGTATCTTAACATTAATCTAAAAGTAGGTAGGTAACAAATAAATAAAAGGTAAGTAGTATGCATTAAAGAAATATAAGTGCCGAAAACAGGCTTATTTTCAATTGAATTTCTTAAAAATTTCATTTCCTGTTTAGACTATCTTTGCAACTACACTCGCGAGCAAAAGTATAGAATCATGGGCCTATTTTCATACAAACGAGGTAACTTTAAAGCTTTGGTTCTCCGCCCAGGATTAAACGGGGTGTGATCTTATGATGGCCATTCAAAGAGTGAATGGACGAGGCTCAGATCGCTGAAGAAACCCAACAGATCAGAAGAGTCGTTTACACTAGAGACCGTATGGAGTTTTAAGTGTTACATTTTCCATACTTTTGATTGTAATTTTAGCTTGTTTTTCTTATTTTTTTTATTCAACCCTGAGCGACTCATGCCTAAAAACTTGGGGTGCATGCAAAAGATAAATTGATGATAAATCTTACAAAATGCGCCCCACGTTTTTAGGTTTGAAACTTCTATAGGGTCTTGTACTATTGTGTATTCTGTGATAGGGTTATAAATCTTTACGGGAGAAATTGTTTTATAGCTAGCGGCCGCCCGCGACTTTGTCTGCGTGGAAAGTTTTTGCGATCCCTCGGAACAGTACTTTGTTCTGGATGAAAGTTACCCTTTGTCCTTTTCTGTACCCCTGAGAACGTGTTTGCAAAAATTTCAGATGAAAAATGATAGTGGTATTAAATAAGGTAAAGTATATGGTAACTACGGATCCCTACCGCGCGTGGCCCGACACGCACTTGGCCGGTTTTTTGGTTCTACAAACATAATAAAACTAGTGGCTTGAGCAGTAGACCTCGCGATTGTGACATTTAGATCATTTTTTGGAAATGGATGAAATATTACTGTCTTTATCTTTGTCATTTTAAAAAAAAACTGAATTGCCAAAAACATATTATTAATATCGAACCTGCTTACAAAACTTTACAAGAATCAGTTGAGAAATGCGATCTGCAGAGGAGAACAGACGGACGGCTAGAAGGACCTATATCTATGAGAAGGACATACGAAAGCATTTTTGCGCAAGCTGAAACAGAGACGCTTCGCTCACACTTCGCGCTCGCTCGGTCAAAAAGACTGCAATCGCCGAATAGAAAGAACTTCTTACAATGAAAAGCGAGCGAAAAAGCAAGATGCATTGTACTAGATTCTTCCTGTTCGTGGAACGTACTAGAAAAATGGAAACTCACTTGTGGCAGCCAGGAGCTGCGGTAGGTACTTCTGCCAGAAGGCGCACTCTTTCACCCTCAGGCCGTGGCCCACTGCGCTCGAGTTGACGGCCAGGGACAGGTACTCTCTGCCGAAGGCCGTGTGCACTGGCCAGTGAACTTTCGTCATCTCGCCGTTGGGATTCAAGGACGGGTTGCTGAAATAAACAAAAAGATTTCATTTTAAACATCTACAAGTAATTTGAAAAGAATTATTGTACTAAATATATACTGAAAATTATATTTTATTTGCATAAAACACAGTTTAAAGGTAGACATGCGAAACATTTTAATTGTAATACATATTCAAAAATTTATGAAAAATGCGCCAAATAAATGTTTAATTTACACAATGATATTGTAAAAAAGATGGTACATACCCTGATCTAGCAAAGTTGGCCCAATATCTCATCAGACGCTTGCTGAATTCTACTTCCTCCGGAGAATAGTTCTTTCCAGGGTTCAGCGGCTCCCCAAATACATAGTTGATTTCATCAGCGTGCATTACTCCCGTCCAGGAAGGCCACGGGTTGTTCTTGCTCCGATGCTTATAGTAATATGTATAAACATTATTTCCAGTTTCCGCATATCTATGGGCTAATTCGTTTACACCACATGTGAAATGGTAGTCCCCAACCATCTTATCTAAAGAATTGCGGTTTCTGATTGGATCATCAGGATTCAACCAGTCAGTGTATTCAAAAACAATTGCCTGTCTCCCCACATCACTCACATAAGGATTCAATTCTTTTACTGCTTGAAGATATTGTTCTCTAGTAATACCAACGTTCTCCTCTTTAGGAAACAATTCTGTTAGATAATACAGGATAAAGTAGTACCCTTCTTCTGTATTTGAACCCATCAATATATTTGTCTTCTTGAAGTTCTGATGGACCAGAGATCTAATCGGCATTTCATCTAAAAATGATCCATCGATTATTGGAACGAATGGAAATTCACATATTCCTAATGTGCCCCACTCATTGTTAACTAGTTCGTCAGCACTCTTCTTTCTCAAGCACTCTATCATGGGACCCATATCTTTTAAGGAATGCGGACAATGAACAGCTTCTGCTAAACGTGTGCCCCTTAAAATACTTTCCTCTCTGGATATTATAGCCCAAGGTGCTGTAGCAGCACCAGATTGCATAATGGCTTGTGAAAACAAATTTCTTGAAAGAGGCGAAAGTAAATGTAACGAAACAGAAACAGCTCCAGCTGATTCTCCAAACAAAGTAATGTTATGGGGATTACCACCGAAGTGCGCAATATTATCTTTTACCCACTGCAATGCCATTAATTGATCAAACATACCAGCATTACCCGGTACATCAGCAGTGTCAAAGAAAAGAAAACCTAAGGAGGCAACTCGGTATTGCATTGACACGTACACGATTTTCTCTTCCGAAACAAGTATCTTTGGATCATATACATCCAAGGTAGCAGTCCCAGAATAAAATCCACCTCCAAAGACCCACAACATGACAGCTGCGTTCTTAGGCCTAGGTCTGGGTGTTACTATGTTAATATACAAACAGTCTTCCTGCATATCTGTGTTGGGATTCCACATCATTGCACCGGGAAAATCTCCAAATACCGTATCAATTATTTGCACGCACGAGTGTGGCAGTGTAGTCGTGTTAAGTATTTCATCTCCCCAACTTTCGACCGGTCTCGGGTGTCTGAATCTCAGGTCACCAATGGGTTTTTGCGCATAGGGTATGCCGAACCAAGCATCTACTTTCTTTCCAGTAGCGGCCGTAAGCGTAATGCCTCTGACTCTCCCCTTTCTTGTGCGGACGATGAGAGGATCGTCGTCCTCCGGCCCTAGCAGGGGGTCATCGGCCATGAACTCCTCATCGGCCCGCTCATGATTGGAGTAGAAACGATCGTCGTATTTGGACGAGGTTTCCGCGTCGTCGAGTTTCGCGCGTTTGGATGAGGTTTCATGGTCCTCTATGCGGGGGAGGATGGTGTCGAGCTCTGGGTTGTAGCGAACAGCCTCGCCGTGGCCGCGGTAGGGCTGCGGGGGGTTCGCGGGCGCGGGGAAGTGGAGGGGATGGTCGGGCGCGTGGTGCCGCGCGCGGTGCTCGTGCGGGCTGGCCTGCGCGCGCACTGCCAGCGCCGTCAGCGCCGCCAACACCACGCGCATACCGCCGCTACACCCGCTCCCACAATCACCACCTGGAATCGTGAAAACATTCCTTCAATTACATTATATAAACTAGATCAATTAAATAATGTAATTTGGCTACTTATTGCATCCTCAAATAGTTATTCAGTGAACAGTATAAGGCAAATTAACACGCCTATCAAGCGTGGAGATTTTTTTTTTTATTTATTTATTGACAACAAACAGTCGTGTACATCGAAATAAATGCTTTAACTAATAATTACTAAACATATAAACCTTGAGTGCCTATGATTACTTTTATGAAAATTATATATAGATTATGGCACCACAGAACCACGGGAGAATTGATATGACAATATTAGAGTGATGATAGTAAATTGGCTTCATTAAATACGTTAATTAGTTCTAGTTCATCAAATAGATCAAGCACATTGTTTAATATACAGCTATCGAAGACATCAACTATGAAATTATGTTTTCACAAACACCTAGCCCCGATCGATCAATCTTGTCCAACTCCGAAGAAAATACAATGTAAAAACCACACAAAAGCAATAGTAAAATAACGTGGTCTATAGAAGTGTAGAGCAGCAGCTGTGGGGTATCAAATAAGAGAGGCGTCAAATAATCTTTTCAGACGACGACGTCTCGCAACCGATGACAAATTAGTGCCTTACGCAACTTGATAAATTCCACTCCTAAACAAATGGCAATTCATCAAAAACACAAAGGCACCTGCGGACACCAGACCTTCAAAACGATAATGTACAAAAATAATGGTGAAGCGTGAACTAACAGTACGTACGAGTACGAACGTTAACAATAAGTTTATGAGAGTTTACTATTGTCGTTCTGCATTGAATATTCATGAGATTTAGTGTGTGTGTTGTTTACGCCTTACCAATTAATGCAGACGCCAAGGAAACGCTGTTACTGATGTTTACTATGAATAAAACGAGTAGAATAAAATAGGACAGATCTTTTTGAGAAAAACTATTAGTTATTCTGATAAAAAGTAACTTATTTAGGGTTCGCTATAATTTGGGAATTGATGTTGACTGACTACCTCGACAATTATCGTATGATTTTATTTTTAATTGGTTAAACAGAAAATTGAGCCCGTCTTTCGAAAAGGACACAATATTGGACACACTTACACGCTGGAATATATTTTTCAATTTTTTTAACATTTTTTGTCATTAACTGGCACTTTACCAGCATTATATGGTAAGGGTGACTTAGTACACATCCTCTGTAATAACTGAAAATCGTGACTTACTACTATTCATGCTCTTGTTGTCACAAGATGTGTAGCCTTGGATAATGAAAATTAGTCCGGGACTCGTGCCATTTTCAAACAGACTTTAATTTTCGTTTACCTTTTAAGTCGACTTGTGGTATATGAAGATGTGATCTTTTCACAGGGAACATATAAAACGCATCAATAAATAAAATGGCACCAAAAACGATATTGGAAAAAAGTGTGACTCGTGCAGTTTTCGAAATAACGGGTTCAATACTCATTTAAGTCACTAACTAAATACTCTCATTTAGGGTGCTTCTACACGGTGCAAGTAGCCAGCGCAAATTAAGGACTTGCGCAGGTTACATGCTCCGTGGAGACACGTAAAGCGGGTCCGGCTCCATAGCATTATACAGCCACGCAAGTAACGCGCGCCTCAACTTGCTCAAACTACACCTTTACAAACAAACATTAAAGTTAAAAAGTTGATAAATACTTCAGCTATCGTCATTATTTATTTTCTGTCAGCCATTACCTATCAAGTAAGTATTTATTTGATTCGCGTCCTTGGATGTTTTGAAGATTTTTCCGAGGAATTTCTTTCCCGGAAACTTTTCCCATCATTACAACTCTGAAAAGCTCATATCTATTACGCGTACACGTGTAGGAAAATAAAGTTTTGTTCAGCCACCTGGCAAAACTGGGGGAAACGATTTTACACCTTATTCTGATCCAGTCACACTTTAAACTTCTAAATCCAAATTTCAACCCGAACCAAAATAGTCATATCGATTAAAATTGGGTCATATAATTAGTGGTCTGACTTGAAAATAGATGGTAAGAAATAACTATAGGGGAAAACTGTGTTTCCAAACAAGGTAGGTAAATCTTAAACAAAAGTTACAAAAGTTAGGGGATAGTTATATCAGTAGATTAAGCTATTCCCTAACTTACACTTCCTTACACTTTCAACCACCACATTACATTTTAATTTCTTATCTTATCTATCTAAAGTTTGCCATAAGACAAAAGACGACTAACGACGATCTTTGAAGAACGTCTTTGTATATTTCATTTATGCACACTGTGTAAAAAGAGTAAAATTTATAATTCATAATCACTATCAATTCTATACATATAGTCTTTCGCAGTCCATACAAAACTTAAACAAACGACCGGGAAGAGTTTGTCCCCGCGACAAATAGAGTCCCGGTGCTCCCGGTTCGCATTGTATGCCCCCGGGAAGCCACCGTCTCCCGCGCTATTGATCTATTCTGACTCCTCAATAGCGCTGATAAATTGCTTTTGCTTTTCAAAGACTTTTAGACCAGCCATTTTTGTTTCAATTTAGAACGATTTTTCAATATTAAGGCGAGCCCAGTTCACGAAATTTACTCTTTCACTATGTCTTTAGAATAAGGTTGAATATTGCATAACTTTAATTGACGCTTCGCCAGAAATTTGACGAATTTTAGTACATTTTTATTGATTTCTGAAATACTGGATCATTTATTAAAAATGTACTCGGTTATTGTGTTAGATCGATAAAAAAGCTATCCTTTTTGTATAAAAAACATATCACTGTCGTTGAAAATTACGAAATCTGACGATTTGAAATTTATTTTTATAAGTTTTTATGGTGTTATTCAGGATTTTTTTACAGAGTTACCATGCCATTTTTCAATATTCTGTTCGGTTAATTTGCTTCTTTCTTTCTTTTTCAGTCTACAGTAATTTTTGTGAAGTAGAATTTTACATCAGTTCTTCACATTGGATGTTCAAAAATCAGACTTTTCATCAGATCGTGAACTGGCCTCGCCTTAAGTTTAGTAACTTCAATAGATTTTAAAACAATGACTCCTATATTTTAAAAGAATGAAATCCTACTAAATGGAATTGAAAAATTTATAAATGTAAAAGTTTAGATGTTTTAATTTTTTTTTATTAAGTTGTCTACTCCATGCAACTGACTACATAAACTTAATTCAGCAATATAGAGTTCGTAATATCGAATATCCGTTGGGGGCTGTTTGATTTCCGCCAGTCAATACAAACAGAAAAACTGGAGTTGGACCAAGACAAATATTTGTCGGCGCAACAGAAAAAACGGCCGTTATGAGTTACTGTCGGCTTTTGGATGTTTGTTTATATAGAAAAAATATTATTAGATGAAAATGAAATGAAAAAAATATTTATTTTACCAAAATTTCATAGTAGAACTTGATTTTCACTCAATGAGAGCGCGTATTTTAAATTGTGTGTCATTTTTTTTCGTGCAAGTAGCAACAAAATTTTTCAAATTCCATACAAAATAAATATTGTGCTATAACTCCCTCCCATACATAAATGCAAGACGGCTCCCCTTCTTAAAATGATTTGGATCAGAAGGTTCACCCTGCCAGAAGATATCCCTCTTTTAGGTCGTGAGCCAATGCAACTAAACTGGTCAATAACTAAATATTCGATGAAATTTATACTACCAACGAAAGCTTTTCCAATATAATTTAATTTTGTAAGTTGTTTGACTATCATTCGTTAACTTGTAAAGCCTATATACCTAGCAGTGATAGTTTTCCTTTTAACTTCATTATATTATGTAGTACTGTCTAAATTTTTTCACGATTCCAAAAGCATCCAAAATTTATAAAAAAAATGTTTACCTGGTAGGTAGAGGGGGTTACACTTGACCCTTACAAGATCTTGCACTTTAAAAGCTTTATATTTGGCAAACTGATTTTTGAATCAAAAAGTGGTTTTTACAAACCACTATTTGCTACGATTTTATTATCAACACTGCGACACCTTTTGATGCCCATAAATTGCAGGTGTTTTTATCGCTTGGTCTTGTTCCTAAAGATAAAGATTAATAAGTCGAATACATACATACAAATAAACTTATTTGTTTATGTCAATACTAGCGGCCGCCCGCGGTTTCACCCGCGTGGTTCCCGTTCCCGTGGTAGTATCGGTATATGTATCCTATGTTTTAATATAGGCTATCTACTATCTGTGTGCCAAATTCCAACCAAATCCGTTCAGTAGTTTTTGCGTGATTGAGGAACAAACATCCAAACCCACAAAGTTTTCATAGTAGGAAGTAGGAAGTAGGATAGGAAGTAGGATAGGATCGGAAGTAGGAAGTAGGATAGGAAGTAGGAAGTTGGAAGTAGGATAGGATTATAATATTGTAGGAAGTAGGATATAGTAGGATAGTAGGAATAGGATAAGAAGTAGGAAGTAGGAAGTAGGAGTAGGATAGTAGGAAGTAGGATTTATTCTAAATAACAACTAACAACACAATTGATAGAATCTTACTGTATCTATGGAAAATTTTGTCGATTATTATCAGTCTATCGGAGAATAAAGTTTTATCTTATGATTATCGTGCTGTCTCATCTCACAGGTCTTCACATATCACTTTATTACTACTTATTGTTTATTTTGAATCAGTTCATCAACAAAACTATTGTTCCCAATAATTCTTTAATTTCAACCGTTATCGTCTCTAAGTTCAAGCACTGAACCGTTGTGGGTGAAAAACATGGGTTAAAACAACAAAACATGTTTCTTCCAACTATGCTTTAATTTCATCACAATCACACTAAAAACTCAGTACAAAGCGAGTCTTTAATGCTCTAGAGCATTTGAAAATGTATGAAATTTCATTATTGCACAGTTTTTTTTTAATCGCACTAAAAGGTGCCAATCTCAATGGATTAGCTATAGTCAGAAAGCCGATATCAATACTTTTTTTTACGAACGTATTCGTTTCTATCCTACTTGTTCCAAATTTAAAAAATGATTGCTGCTAACTCCGATTTAAAAATGAAAGAAATTTAAAAAAGTGATTTGGCGGGAACTTTGTTAATTTTGCTTGTTTTTTTTTAATTCAACTTCTATTTTAACTGTTTGATATGAGTTTCTTTTATCTACTATTCCTATAGGTAATAGTTGAAAGAAAAGCAGATTATGCACCTCGCCTTAAGTAATTTGTGCTCGATGCAATAATCTACTATTATTTTGTATACAGATAAGTTATTTATCTATATAACCAAACAATAAAGAATGCAATTTATATTACGTCTCCATAAACAATTTATATTTGTCCAGATTCAGGCAAGCAAAAGTTACATTGAGGTTTAAAAATAAATGGAAAGGGTCATACATTTACGAAAATAAATTGTGTCAACACAAGAGCGTCTCATTCGAGGACCGACCTCGGCTCGATCAAAGCTGTGGAGCAAAATTATGTTAATTTAGCAGAAAACCGCCATCTAGCGGACGACTCGCAAATTACACTTCGCCACCAAAGTGACCGTGAACAAACGCTTTGCCTTTTCTTTTCATGATTCAGCAACGTTTTGGGGGCAAAAGTTTAATAAATAAATATGGAAGCTCGAGAAGTTGACCCTGAACGAGATTTTGACATATTATTAGGGTTTCAATATCACTTCTTTGTTCTTCTGTCAAGGCGTCAGTAACGCATAGAGGTACCTATTAAAACTACACTGTTTAATAACTACACTGGCCAACAAATCAAAACTTTTACGGTACCTACCTCCGTTTAATTATGACCAAGAAATATTGCTAGAAACAAGGTCTCACAGTCAAATAAAAAATCCGAAAGTTGATAATTTCTAGCCTACAACTTTACCAATATAACAAATAATTTTCCACTCTAATAGTTATTTGTTATACAAGGTGACCAAAGTCATTGTGCTGCGACTGGCTGACTATTTAATAAAATAACAAATATAATGATATTTCACATTTTTATACCGCGCCAAACAAGTTGCGATACAGCAGTAATTATTTCAAGTGCTTCTGCTGAAGAGCTCAGAAAATACAGACATGGACTTGGAAAAGAGGTCTTACTCAATAATGAACGCAGCTAAGTTTTACACATCTAATGATACTCGTATATACGTCTTTGATGTCTCATTAAAGATGGATCCACAATACTGTCAGGAAGTGGCGATAAATAGGCATTAGTGGTTGGTCTTTGAAGGAGGGCTAATGACTGAGAACGGACGAATTATAGGTTAAAGATTGAATGAAATTAAAGCTTAATCGACGAAGTACTCTAGGTTGTAAAATTGTCTCATTTAATTACAGACCTAAGTTTTACTTGAGACTTTTAGTTGCCAGAATACCAATGTTAGAACTAGTGGTATCTATCCCGGTGGACTTAATAACTAACAACTAACCAAATTCACAAAAAATACCCTTAGTCTGACACTGGTCGAAAGAGCCATTGCTAAACTCAAAATTGCGGCGAGGCGCGCGATATCGCACGGTCGCGTGTGCGAAGGTCAGAGGTTGCTGCAGATACGACAAGCTATTTGCAATTCAAAGGGAGACGAGTGGCACTGCGACAACTCTGTACGTTCGTAGCTCTATGCCCTTGAGGTGTAATTGGGCACCTCTGATTGTATTGATTATCGAATTTGATTTCATTTATTTGAAGTGCAGTCGGATAATTTAATAAGATGTAGTAAAGTCAAATTACTTATGAACTAGTTAAGTAATCGATTATTATGTTTATACACCAGAAGTTAGGGCGTATTCGATCAAGAATACCGATCCTAAATAACACTTCACGAACTAAAACAGCACGCAAAAACGGTACCTCGAAATAACGCCCCACTTACAAACTGGGCGCTTTTAATACAATATCTTCGATCAAGAATACCCCTAGATGTCCAGTCAGAGTTGTTCGAAGGGCGTAATACTATCTTTGTACCTATCTTGTATTTTTGTAACCAAAGTTCTTAAAAAACTCCTTCTATTGGAGTCCAGGTATGAATTTCGTTAATTATTAATAGTAAAGGTGTTAATATTCTAAACCTAAAACTGTGACAATGGTGCCTTCTCACAAGATTTTCTAATACAAACAAGAAACTGTACGAATATGATTAATTAATTTCCGTAAAAAAAATCAAATTGTGCACTTTTGTCTAACTTTTCATATTAATTAATTTATATAAACTTTACACCACAAAATACCTGAAAAGTAGTGAAAAAAATAGTGCACTGCACCGCAGTAAAGCTGTTCATTTTAGTTTTTATGACACTTTTTACGACCAAACTTTATTCAGACAACGGTACAGTACAGTTATCTCAGTGCTACAATTTAAGGCAAGGCCAGTTCACGAAATTTACTCTTTCACTATGTCTTTAGAATAAGGTTGAATATTGCATAACTTTAATTGACGCTTCGCCAGAAATTTGACAAATTTTAGTACATTTTTATTGATTTCTGAAATACTGCATCATTTATTGAAAATGTACTCGGTTATTGTGTTAGATCGATAAAAAAGCTATCCTTTTTGCATAAAAAATCATATCACTGTCATTGAAAATTACGAAATCTGACGATTTGAAATTTATTTTTATAAGTTTTTATGGTGTTATTCAGGATTTTTTTTACAGAGTTACCATGCCATTTTTCAATATTCTGTTCGGTTAATTTGCTTCTTTGTTTCTTTTTCAGTCTACAGTAATTTTTGTGAAGTAGAATTTTACATCAGTTCTTCACATTGGATGTTCAAAAATCAGACTTTTCATCAGATCGTGGCCTCGCCTTAAGGCTGCTTTTCCACTAAAGAATCTTTAGTGGAAGATGTACGAGGTAGTTGCGGAGTGCGTGGAAAATATCCATCATAGCATAACTTTGTTTTCCTAGCCTCGCCTTAGCGCTAAATATTTATAAACACAATAACAGGGAAATAACGAGGAACATGAGCGAGGGACGTGCTACGCATCCGCACGTCACGCGGCACTGCTCGCTCAGCTTCCACGCACATCTCTAGTGGAAACTCAAAACCTTTCACACCCTTATTAAATATCCTCTCATACCTCTTTACATGTCTCTTGTGAAAGCGCAGCCTTACGGCCTGGCCGCCAGATCCGCCCATTCACTCATGGCCCTGGCCACATGAGTTAATGGGGAACGGCGGCGAAGCGAAAAAAATATTTCCAATATACAGGGTGGAATTTTTTAATGCCACCTGGGGCCGTATCGGCTAACGCATCGAACTTCGAAAAGTTTGCCGGGTTTCAAATTAAAACAGATATATTGAGCCCCAATTGGGCTAAAATGGCGAACCCCAATTCATGATGTCACACGAACATCGATATCTTCCAAATAACTTAGACAAATAGTACAATACGAAATTACATACTTTGATTTCTCTGTTTTAAGTTGAAGCTCGGCAGACCCGTCGAAGTTCGAAAAGTTAGCCGGTAGGGCCCCTGAATGGAAAGTACTCTTTAATAGAGATAGCAACTTTCACTTGAAGGAAACATTCCTTTATTTTTGAAAAGAAACAAAATTGCATTCAAAGATTTAAAAAAATACGGAATGAAATGATTTATAAAAATATCTAAATTATGTAATTTTACATTTAAACATTTTTCTTTCATTTAATTTACCATGTTAGTTAGAGATATTTGATCCTTATGGTTGACCCTAACGATTGATATCATAAAAGTACAGGGTGTTGTTTTTCGAATTTTAGCCGGTTCGATTCCTGGGTGTGGGAAGCGTATATTTATAATCTTTAAATACAGTTTTGTTTCTTTTCAAAAATAAAGGAATGTTTCCTTTGAGTGAAATTTGCTATCTCTATTGTTTAGAGTACTTTCCCTGCAGGTGGCATTAAAAAATTCCACCTGTATAGTGTGAATTGGTGTATAATGCCGCGAATTTTGAAGTGATCGTATCGAGCACGCAATGAAAATAGAATTCGGAAGTAGAAGGGACGTCGCCTCCACCACTTCACTGCTCTAGATCTCAACACTAATTGCCGTGTCTGATTGTGTTTAATTGGTAACGGTTTGATTGACCGACTTTTCTCGGAGAAATAACGAACTTGATACTTAATTGAGTTTGCTTGTTCGACAGCCCTTTTCTCGAGATGAAAATTAAATAGCGAATGGTTTCCCCAAACCGCAACACTGTAATTATAGGCTTCACAAACAGTTGACTGATTAACCGCACGAGGTCATAATCAATGTAAATGTAATGGCCGATCAAAGCCATTCAGTATGTGTCATATTAAAAAATAAATGAAACGAAATAATACTTAAATCTTACCTCAAAAACCAAAATTCAGTCGTAAAATGCTTGTATTTTTTTAAGTTGTTGGGCAACGAAAAATTACATGTTGTATTTAAAAGTGAGTAGAGTCAAATGAATGGACACTTATTTTCAGTAGTCAGCTACGTTAAATACAGGGTTAGTTATCACTAAGCACAAACTAATAAATCGTACGCGTAATATTAGCAGTCAGTAACGAACCGCCCTTAACGTGAGTTCTGAGTGTAACCAGCAATATCGTTACGTTCACAGCCTCAAAACGAAATTTATGGACGATTTTATGCCCTAGGGAGCCTATTACGGACCTTCGCTTCGGGTAAAAAGAGCACTGAGAGTAGAGTGGGTATCCTTATTTAAAAAAATAGGAAAAGTCAAAAGTTATATTTTGTTTTTTTCCCCGATTTCATCCCCGAGGTGACTGACGTCAATTAAACATAGTGCGCAATTATAAAGGTTGAAACAAACTAGGGCAAAACAAAGTAGATACTATAAATATTACAAAACCAACTAATTCGTGACTAAGTTACACGAACAGCGACCAAAGGAAGACAAGAGACAACGTCCATATAAATAAAGATATCAATAAACACACATCATGAATATATTTAGCTTTTCGTGGTCGACCTACTCATGCTTAGATATCTAATAAAGACAACAGCCGAAACCAAAGATTGAGAACTGAAGGCACGAATTAGCGGCCATTTAAGTACAGATTCCATGAATATATTTTCAGTGCCATGGTTAACCTACTCAAGCCGAGACATCTCATAAAAACAGCGGAGGCTCTGCCGAAACCACAGATTCAGAAGTGAGATATTTCAGCGGTGACTCGGGACAGCTGAAAATATATATATCAGGAAAATTGCGGTGGCGACTGCACCATCGACAGGTGTCGGCTTAAGTTTTATTTTATACTTATTCCCTTGTTAATCTATATACTGAAAAATACAAGTTTAGGAATCCTTTTTTTTATAATGATATAGGTTTCGTTTTGAACAAGTGAAGAAGGCAGTGATTATGCGTATAATAAACTGGAATTCAAGTGGATTTGGTGACTATTATAAGAATATTTCATTGAAAGTTAATAATAAAATCATTGCAATAACTAAGTATTAATTTTCAAAGACCGCTGATTGCAGTGACATCATCACCAATCAGTATTGTACTCATTGTGATTTGGAGCTGTATAATGAATTATACTTACGACATCGTAATCACGAACAAACAGCGCGTTTTAAAATTTTACTCTGAAATTAGGTAGTCAGCCAAAAAAAACTTTTAATGAAGCAAAATTGGGGCAAAGCATAAACAAGAAAGTTGTCAGCGAGTAATCCCTGACACATCGCCAGTCCTCCTGCGAAAAATTACGCAGTGAGGGGACATCGACATCATTATATCGATGTTTGTGGAACCAATTGCGTTTATGATACATTTTAGACTTTCCTGAACAAAAAGGTAAAAGTTACAACATTTTTACAACAAAAAAAATACTTTTTACTTAAATAAAATCCTAGCACTCTTTCGTTTGTTGCATCAAGCAAATCAAAAAGTTCGCTCAAAGTTTATTTTTGATAGATCGATCGCGATTAATATTAGATTTATTTAATAGAATCAGGTAACCTTGCGGAAGTCCATTGTTATGGATGCAAAAACAATATTTAGCAATAACTTCCACTCATTAAATTGCAAAATATGCAATATATCTGGTCACGTCCGCCCACCCACAAATAAATGCACGTGCAGACACAGTGACAATAACACACCTAGCCCATGCCAACTACTCTACACGTGTAATGTTTCGCCCTAACACAGAGTATCATCAGGAGCTGTAGACCGTGCAATGCCATGCACCACCATTAGTTCCCTTTTTTAAGTAACTCACAATCAACATTAATAATCGGAATTAGTAAATCCATATCCGATATTACCAACTAAGCTTCCAGCAGCCATTCAGCTACATTTACGTTTACGTAGAGCCTAAAAAGTATTCGTTATTATTATTTTGGGATATAAAAAGGTACGGATGATAGTGTAGGATATGAAGCGATCTTTTGTATGGAGACCCCAAAATTAATTCCTCAGTCGATGAAACTTTGCAGGGATGTAATATAGTATGAACCAAAACCTATATACAAATATCCAATCGACACTGCTTCAGTGGAAACAGTATCGATTTTCCTTTCATCGATATCGATAATCGCCATTCCATCGCTACCCGCCGACATAAAGTCCGCGCACGCCCTCCTCCGTGGCCGCACATACAAACGACCGAATTATATTTTTCGCTCGCCCGTCGCCACGCAGCGACATAGCACCACCGATATGGTACGGTGTGTGCTATGCTAATATTGCTAATATACGTGTGCTACCAGAAAGGTTATACATTAGGCTTTTATGGGACTGTAAATCTTCTGGTGTGAGTATAATTAAAGTAGTAATAAAGTAGGAATGAAAGGTAGTGGACTACCACTGCAAATCCTCAGTAGACGAAACATTACAGTATGATAAAGTATCATAAATTAAACTTATTTTTTAAATTATCCAAATCTTTTTTTTTTATTTGTACATAGGTTTTGGTTCATACTATATTACATCCCTGCAAAGTTTCATCGACTGAGGATTGAATGTTGGGGTCTCCATACAAAAGATCGCTTCATATCCTACACTATCATCCGTACCTTTTCATATCCCAAAATAATAATAATGAATACTTTTTAGGCTCTACGTAAACGTAAATGTAACCTATGGCTGATGGAAGCTTAGTTGGTAATATTTACTCGTTTACTTTGACGGTTGATAAATATTTTTGTGTCGATCTACATATATGGCTGTAATGTTTAATATAGTACGAATATACCTACATCCGCTTTTACAGAAAATGTTCTAGAAAAATTCTTTTTGCACATTATGAAATGTGAAAAGTCTTTTTAGGTTGAATGTCGCAATCTTAAAAGTTCATAAAGACGTTTAAAATGAATAGAGGAAACTTTAGTAAGAAGAAAGGGTAAAGTTTTTGAAATTTTATTCCGCTCTAAAAAAATCTCAACTCTTATTCATGTAATTGAATGAAGTTAAGTTTGAGATATTTTTATTATGTAGGTACTCTTGGCAAATATAATTCTGGGCCCTTGGGACTAATTATTGAAATAGGCAGCTACATTATACGATTACTATATGTAGAATCTCAACCTCCATCGTCCGACGGGAGAAGCCAACGTTTTCTGCAGTGAACTAAAATCAGCTATTCTGACGACGATGAACTTTCTCTAGGGTTTCGTTCCCGGGAATTACCGGGAAAACTTTCATTTCCGATCTCGGGAAATATGCGCCGGGACCCCGGGAATGACGGGAATTAAATATGTTTGGTTAAAAATTTAAATAACTGTTATATGCGCTTCGTTTTACATTAAAACAAGCAAAATATATCAATGACACTGTGACCGTCAATGCAGTCAAAGCAGAGCTAAAACCAATAGCTTTTCTATTGACAATCATACGACAAGTAGTGTAAAAAGACCCTTGACGAAACCGGAACCTACGTATTCTGCCCATCATCAGGAGTATCAGGATTGCCATTTAGACCGTATTTGGAAAATCGATAGCTATGAAGTTATTGAAGGTCAAAATCTAAAAATAGTTTTTCAATATTTAAAAAAAAACATATTTAAAAAAAATATTTCTTAATTTATGTACAAAGAAACGCTTTTTAACACCAAACAAAAAAATCGTGTCCCTGATTTTTATGTTTCTTGTTTTGATTAGAATGCGTAGACTTCGGATTTGTCAGGGGTCTTTTCTCTTTTTATACGCTGTATGTTGTATATTACAATAAAAAACAAGTACCCATAAGTTTTTTATAAAAATATCGAAAATTCCAGATTTGCAGGAATTCCCGGGAATTGTAAATATTTTTCCAGGGTCCCGGGACTTTCTCGCTTGGAAGCACTATATTTTTTATTTCATCATTAAAAGTGAAATAACCAATATCGCCTGGCCTTAAAGTTGCTTTTGAATTCAATTCCTCACCTGGCACTATCTCCGGGACGCCATGTCCGCGCGCGGCGCATGTGTGGCGTGCGCGGGCGCAGCACTTCACATCCTATGCCGCACCAGCTGCGAACAAACCAGAAAAATACTTGTTATCGTTTACAGGAACATTATATTTTGAAGTATGTATCAGACGACGTGTTAAAAATCTAAGATGACTGGGTGATTCTGAGTAGATTTTTTTCTCAGAATGTCCACCCTTTTCCTTACATTTGCATCACAAACACCAGAATCGCGTAGCATTTGTAGTAGAACGCGTAGACTGTGTGTATGCACAGAATAACTAATGTATGTATCCAATGGAGTGTGCTACGAAATTTCGTAGTACGCTACGACCTTTCGTAGTACGCTACGACCGCGCGACCATGTCGGCAAGTCCATTTTTGGAGCTTTTCTTTTTATTATTGAGCGATAACTTATTACATTATGAACTTTTATTTATTGATTTTCATTTTTGAGGGATGGTCACACCACACCTCACTTTATTTTATAATATTTTTTTACATTTCGCTCGTTATACACACACATAAACCCCGTATGAATTCCGGACAACTGTCACCAGTCATATAGATTCAAACATGATTAAAACTAAACAATACTGGTACTCAACGGAATTAATCTTCATGACTCGGGATTAAATGCTTATGCTTGCTTACTTGCTGGTAGGGTGGTCCAATGTCCATAATCTACATGAAAACAAATCGAAATTTGTTCAACAGTCTAGGCGTGAAACGTAACAAAAATCAGCCTGACAGAGGTTTATGTTAGTTATTTAGATTAGATAAAGAAATGATGAGGCAGACATAGACTAGGCAAAAGCCTCTTAATTAAAATAGAAAAAAAAACTGTCAGAGTTACTTTTTTGATTGACTGTTTTTTTGATCGACTTGTTTAATAGACTTTACAGTTTATATAATTATTATCAGTTGGATTAATAATATATACTTTTGTAGATAGAAATGGTCTTTAATTTGCTTTGTATTTGAATACCGGGGTGAGTTTCCACATAAATCTACCTCGGCCTCAATCTCGCGAAGCACTTAGCTTATTGCTCGAAGAATGGATTGTTCTGGTCGTCCGTTACTTTAACTTATAGCTTAAGCTATGTTGTGTTTAACAAATTGAAATTACTTGTTTGAAGATATTAAATTTTCTTTGTTGAAGTAACGTTGTTTATACATTGAAAATGGTAACTACCTACTTGAAAATTATCGAGTGGAAAAGGCAAAATGAAATTAGAATTATTAGGAAAGTCATGGTACAAAAAACATATAACTCGTATAAACGTATAACGTGTGCTTCTCAAACAAATCAAAACCACAGTATTTTTAAATTGTACAACCACAATTTGTTTTCATTTTTTATTGCGTAAAAATGATGATGCACTATCGCTATTTTTCATTATTTATTTTACAGTGTGAACAGATGACAATATCGCGATTTCGATTTACTAACCAACGACCGTTATGTTTTTCAGTATTTGCTACAACTTTATATAAAATAGGTTTTATATTTTTTTTTTAAGTAGTACTCCACGAATATAATTTATATGTCGTCGTCAACAAGCTCTCGAGCCAGTTTCGATGAAAAAAGACTCCGGAAAAAGTCTGGTTATTCGCTCACAAAACTACAAGTTCAGTTTAGTTTCACCGTGGAGGGCCCTCGCGACGTTGCCTGGACAAATTGCACTCAAGAGGTTTAGGGGACACACGGGCAGATAGCACGCACGGTGCCGATACGTTTCATTGAGCGATAAAACTCAAAATTAATTTATGGAGTCTAGGCTGTTATAAGCACTTGTGAATGTTGAAGAAGTTACGCCATCGGTTTGCGAGCCTTAAGGGGACGACCTTGTAACGAGAGGAACCAGCAAGAAACTCGTCAAGGGCTGTTTTTTCTAGATAGACAAATAGCGTCCACCAGCCCCTCCCTAGCCCAAGTAACATTTGCAAATTTTCGTTATCGCTTCGCTTCGAAACATGTATGGATTTGACGGTTTAAAATTCGATTGTTAACGACACCTTATGTCAATCCCATACATGTTTCGAAAGCGAAGCGATATCGAAGTTTTGCCAATGTTACTTTGGCTAGGCTCTCTGAGTAGAATAGCATCAACCCTTCAATGACATAAATGTAGCACATCCACCTCCTTCCACCACAAATGGGCAGTCAGCGATCGCCGACCCGCCCACAGAGGAAATAATCACTACGTTTTAACCCGCCTGCGAAGCATTCGGTGGTTTTACAAAAAAAACATCAAATCACTTTTTTGACAATATTGTTTGAAAGCGACAGCGTCACATTTAAACAGTATCTAAGTAAAACAGGTGTTTAAAAATCTTTTGTAATAATACCGGAGTTTAATGGCAAAATCACCATAAGAGAGAGAATTCGTCCTGCTAATGCCTATGATTGGCTATTACGACTATAGACCAGACATTATTTAAAACCAAATGTTTATTATGGCGTAAATACATAGGCAGAAGTCCCAACATCACAGATTATTACGTAAATGTTAACGTAAATGTAACGTAGATTTTATTTTGACTGCGGACTTTTGGTAGTTTATTGAAGCAGAAAATCAACCGATTTCTGCTTTTTTTATAATATAACTTTACCTGTTATTAGAATTTTTGTTTTCAACATATTTTTCTTTATATTTTAGTGACGTTCGTTTCTTGCTTTTCATCGCCCGTGTGTTTCTATTCTAAGCCCCATTTTCCGTATTTCCTCCTCTAAATTTCAAATGCTATGCCTCTCCAAGGGTTTAAGCGTTATACCTATTTTCTTTTCCAGAAATTTCTGCGAGTATTTGCGATGTCGTTTATTAGGCATGTTTGTGATGTAATGTTATGTTATAGTGATGCTATGAATTAGTAAGTTGTAATATAACTTGTAGTACGCGTATCGTTGATGTCGGCGCCTACAGTTCTTATGAAGAAATATGAACTCCTGTTGAGTTATGGTCTGTTTGCCCTCCACATTTAATTAGGGAAGTTGTGTGTTAAGTTTCTTAAACGTGGTTGGTATGATAAGGGTATTTCTAAGCGATATTTAGTTGACAGTGCTAACTAACATTACAAGAAGCATTATCATGACAAATTATTTGCTGGGACCTTTTACCGTAAAAAATATATTTATAACAATATAGTAACCATCATTACTTCGAGACAATTATATTCTGCAGTAAGTATAGAAAAAAAATTAGGACACTTTATTTTTCGAAAGCATAAGAAATTTGTATTATATTTATACAACTTCGACTATCCGAGCATGTGGTTTTACAACTAAACCAGCGAGAAATTATTGTTTTCCTGCGTTAATTTGCCAGTATTTTCTTTGGGTTTCGATCAATATAATATATCCTGTATATTACAGCTTTATCGAGTTACAAGTGAAAATTCAAATCAATGATTGTAATTTTAACTTCACAACATTTTTAAGTAGGTAGGTAACTCGTATTTAAAGAAGTTAAGAAAACTGTATTCATATTCAGTAACGGCATTCGGCTGCAATTTTCATAACTCATTGGGAAATTCGCCAATAAACCTGAATACTGTCTGAATACCATAATAACAATACACAATTACACAAAATCCGATATGAGACAAAGGCAGTAAAATAATGCCCACGCGGCCTACCGGCCTTGTACAGAGGCCAAGGCCACCGTTGTTGTCATACATCATCCGAGGACATACAACCTTGAACATCTTCAAATGAGCATAGACAATACACCACTCCGACTTTCCCGCGCACTTAGGCTGAACGCTCAGCCAAAAAGTTTATGCATCGCATGCATTGTAGGCAATCTGATTCTATTCAATTATCGTTTTAGGTATTATTGCAGCGGTGGCATGTTGCATTTTGGACGGCGCGCTCATAAAAGGTTTTTTTTTCTATGCCTAAAGAGGAAAGATGAAACTTATTGTTTCAAGAAGTAATGTGTAAGCTATATGCTTACACATTACTTCTTGAAACTCACTCTAGAAAAATAAATTATTCTTCAAATTAATAAATGCTACTACAGTAGACATCTCAAGGATAATGTTTGTATAAGAAAATATTCACGCGTCAAATCATAGAAGTGGGTAAATTTGTTTAAGGTGTGAACAGATTACACATGATAGAGGCAGTATTTTTCGTGAGATCTAAGGATATCGCTGTTTCCCTTAGCTAGTAGCAGCTTTTTTAAAGTAGCTTTCTTATTTAATTAGAAATGCCTATTTTTTTTTATTTCGAAATCGAGAAAAAAAAAAATAAGTAAAATTAAAAGTAAAGCATGTGCCAGACGGATTTAATCACGCCCCCCAACCAAGGTCACCTTGGTGGAAGCTTGATTGGGGCGTGGTTTCATCCACGGATTGAATGGAGAAATTTGGATTAAATCTAACGTCTAGATGGATGGCATCAAGCAAGGTCACCTCTGTTGGGAGGCGTGATTAAATCCGTCTGGCACATGCTTAAATAACAAATGTTATATACTAAAATTAACTAACAAATCGAAGGAAAATGTATCCAAATACTTTGACCAAATCAGTTGATTATATATTTTTTTTATTAAAATATTACTTACATACTTGTATTTTATGAAAAAATCTAGCGGCAGACTAAAGAAATAACATCTTATTTCACTCATCTCATTTGTCAAATTAATATTACCCAACTTTTGAAATAGACAGATATTTTAGTTAAAAAAATACAAAATATTTTCCCTCGTCTTCATTACTTACTAAATCTCTCAAATATCAAAGAAAAATACTCACTCCACCAGAAAAGCAGAAATGCTCAAAGTGCATGATTGCATGAAGCAAAGAGAAACACTACTCAGCTCTTTTGAAAGTAAATTATAATCTATGAAATAGCACAAAAGTTTACCGTGCAGCTCTCGCCAAGCCAAGTGAAAAGTCAGTGCATGGAAGTTTCCAGACGCTAGCTGAGCTAGAGTAATATAATACCTACACTATAACACGATAGAAGTTTATTTTGTTCAAATCCTTTTTGATCCTTTTCATTTTCTTACATCAAAATAAAACTAGTTGCTCCGTGAGCACACCTCGCGTTAAGTAACTCAAATTGTTGGTTGTTTAAAAATTAATAGATGTTACCACGAGGTTTTCAAAGCATATGTAGGTATGTGCGGTATATTCGCAGCTAGAAGGCGCTTCTAATTTTTAACATTTTACGAAATGTGTGAATTATTTGGGTTTATTAATAAACTTCGTTAAACTGGCTCGACTAAAAAATCTACATAATTAATAAACCTGCTCACAAAATTTCACGAGAATCGGTTGAGAAATGCGACATGTAGAGGAGAACAAACGGACAGACAGACAACCGCCGGACATACGAAAGAATTTTTGCCCAAGCTGAAGCAGACGCTTCTCGCTCGATCGTTCATCTAATTTATTTTTCCTACACTTATTACACCAACAAGTCACCACCGGAAACTTACCAAATGCGCCCCTTTTTCCATTTCCCTAGGAATGGGGAAACTACTTCAATAACCTACTCCAGTTTTCCGATAACTTTGCGCTGCCTTCTATTTCCGCCCCAATAAAACGTTTAATTTTCCTAGACGTTTATGGAAAAACGAATGGAAATGTTCTGAGGGAGTTGTTAATTGATTCTCGCCGGGAACGAAAAAGAACAGAATGAGAGGATATTGATAAAATTTTTCAAATCAAACAGAGTTCCTTTGAGGTGAATTGATTGTTTTTTACCAAAGACTACGCTATTTTTCACAAGCGATCGTCTGTGAACTGTATGTGCAGGAAAAAAACAGTAACCAATCTAAAATTTGATTTTAGATTTTAGTTTACTGTTAATTGTCCCAACTGGCAGTTATCGGAAGAATAAGTACCTAAGCTCCTTTATTTAGACAATTTAATTTTTTCAAATTGGTACCTAAATCATCTAATGACCCTTAGTTTCTCTTTCATCGACTGTGCTTTGGCTATTTTGAGGATCTGTTATAATAAGAACCTATTTTTTTGCGAATCGGCTAATTTGCGTTTCTGTATTATGCGCCTAAACGATAGGTATTATCGTCCCTACTAGAACTGGTGTTCAAGGATGTATTTAAAAGGATGGGCCATAACACACCTCAAGAGCCCAATGCAAATTGTGAGATGTTACTACTACAAAAATGGTGCCGATACCATTAGCTCAAAACGTGCCTTCCGAAGCACAGAGGGGCTTAAGATAATACTTAATATTTTGGTTATCCATTCGACCGACACGAGCGATACTTTTAGGCCATGACAATCTAACATTCCACTGCGACAAAGCTATGTTAATATTTTATATAAAAATATAGAACACAGGTAATCAATAAGACTTATATAGCTCCACCACTTCCATCTCAAAAGTACATTAAATTGGAATTCATCAAAACCGAATTCAGTTCATTCGTCGGGATTATCTTATTTTAATAAGACCAGATTATTCTTAAGCCGCCCAAATGTCAGAGGTTGACATTTCGAGCTTCATAATAATGCCATGGAGTGCAATCGGAATGGATCACTGAACTTAATTCCATTAAGTGATAATTAGTACGTTAAGTAATCCTAAAGTTTTTGAAGACGGACTTTTCAAATCTTTGAGTGAAGTAATTAGAGAAAATGTTACTAAAGTAACAGATTTTTATTGTATTTAAGTAGATAATATTGTGTGGAATGTAAAACTTTCACATAATAAGTATAATAATGAAAAAAATGAAAACCCTAGATCCAGATGAACTGTTGTTTTTAAAAAAAACATTACAGTATCACGGTCTAGGATTGCAACTGAAAAGTTTTACATAATAAGAATAAAAAAAAATCAGCTAGGAAGTGGTTTTCAATCTTCATATTGTAATAACTTTCCGGGTTGTATGGATGGTAATTTCGCATTTTCTAGAGTATACCGGTATTTCCAAACAGCCTGTATATTCGAGACATGTATCGGGGTGTTAATTATACCTACACTTTGTTCCTTGTGCTCCCTAGAGTGTATCCGGGTTAAATTACTGCGGATGAAGCTGTGCTGGAGTGGTATTACCCGCACCAATTCTCCAGTTGATTTCTGACTTTAATGCAGAAATAAGCTACAAAATTCGCGTAAGAACCTTTGAAGAATTGGCCTTGCAGCATAAGTGCCGAGGCTAGACATTTGGAAGACTAGCAAAATAATGTATTTTTAGATATAAGTGTGTCATCAATCCTCACAACTATGATTGTTACAGTTGTTGAAAATTGCAAAGGTATACTGGGTACCTAAACAAAACTTGTATTTAAAGATGTTATTCGATGTTGTGATACAGTTATTCTTGTCCGTTCTTCTTGTCAATTAAAAAAGTCTGGAATGGGTGGTAGGAAAATGTAGACGATTCAAAAGTGCTTCATTATTAGCTTTAAGGTTAGGTTAATTTACTCCCGGAGGGTATAAGGAAGGCTCGTTCTCAGAGTTCCATTCGTCATCAAGTCAGAAGACATTTCCTTTCTTCTATCCTACTTTTTTCCTTTCCTAATTATCGCTTTATAATCTAGAAAACTTCATTTCTTTCTATATATTCTTATATAATTTATATCTGTTCTGCTCCCCATATTTGCATTGCAACCACTCCCCACTGTCCTCTTCCTCTCTCACTCTTTTACTCAAGGTTGCCTGGAAGATATTGCTATTTAGCAATAAGGCCGCCTTTTTGTGTGCTTTCTCTGTTTATTGTTTTTCTTTGTAATAATGTCCTGTCTAGTGTGCAATAAAGTGTTTTTTTAATAATGACATTTAGTTTGATTTTGACCTTGACTTTGAACAGCAAAATTGGTTTATGTCAAAATAATTGCTATTCACGTATTTTATTTACGCTTGAATTTGTATTTTTTTATATATTTTAGGGCAATTTTGTTACCAAACAAAATGTGACTACCTACTTCACTCATAGTATTTTGAATGAAAATAATTTATTTCACACACTATAACAATGCACAATAACACACATGCAAATAAAAATAGAAATTAAACACTTATTTACTAGGTACTTTAGAATTGTGAGCAGTGCTACAGTGGAGAAAAGGTCCCCGGCTCAGCATATGTTACGGCGTTGTTGTTGGTGCCATAACGCTGTTTTTCAGACGGAGGCTATAATACACACACAATACAAACACACACGACAACGTACACACACATACACACTATCAGAGTCGCACATTTTTATTTTCACCACTTCTAAATTCTTCTCTCATGAGCTTGCTTACATACTTTCTGACACAGTAAGAATAAATCAATTAGTAGAATAAATTAAATAAAAACAAAAAATAATAAAATATATTAATAAATGAAAAAATATAAACGCAATCAAATCCATAAAATCCATATAAAAAATATTAAAATGCATAAATAAAAATGTAAATTAATTAGAACCAATGATACATCGGTATTATTTAGTAGTGTAACTCTTTCTTTCTTCCTCCATCAAAACTATCTTTATTGCTACGTATTACCTCAGTACATATTATATAAGTTTATATATGTACTGTGGTATTACGGTTCATTAATTAAAATATAATAACGCGGACAACATACCAGGGTGCGATGCGATTAAAACCAGCCTTAATTAACTGTTCCATGCCTGTCCTGCGAGGTGGATTACTGCGAGTAACGAAGTTATGCTAGATAGAACCACAGACAATATATGTCTGTGGATAGAACGCATCAGCATTGCTCTAAGGTTACAAGGATGGATGTGGTGACTGGTGACGCATTTTTATTCTTTGCCAAAGTCTGAGAAGTCGTATTCGAAAACAGTAGTATTGTTGCATAGTCTGTGCGAAAACACTTTCGTCATTTGTTTTGTTACGCTAGGAACTCCTGCAGAACTGACTACCCTATTTTGCCTGAGATAGCTTGTATTGTATATTGTATACATGTGTGTGCGTGCGGAAATACAAAGGATAATGCGCAAGTTTCATGAAAAATTTCCCCAGCCCCGACGCAAATGAAACTTATCTCAGATCTAAGGATCTGTTATCTGTATAACAACTTGGTATGTGACTTCGCTGATCGGTGGATAACATAGAATAAAACCAAAGTATACAAAAAAATATTAAATAATTTGGATACCTATTACAGGTGCGCAATGTGCATTTGTTTGTTTATTCGTAATAATAATATTGTTAAAATATAATAATTATTTGAGAATTACCCCGCTTTCGACTACAATTCTCAAATAAATCCTCCTTTATTTTTCTCAACCAATCAATGAATCGAAAACTAGACAACCGACTCAAAACTCGTTCGTTCTAACTATCTTACCCTCTAACGAAAACAGAATTCAAATCGGATTACCAATCAATAACGTGCAAAGCTTTACATAACTTTAATTGCCGTAACCGGCCCGTATACGGTAAGTGGCGTAACCGATCCGGGCCGGACGGGCGCCGGACGAGAGCAGGCCGGAAATTGGGAGCCATCCTCGTAGAGTGGCCACCATGAATATATGATTGATTCTATACGCTTTTGAACTTGTGCATTGTCTTTGGATGTGAATTTCAATTAATGCATGAAATTCAATTCAAATAACTGGAATAAGTGAAAAAACATCTGGCATACCATACACAGAAAAAGAAAAAAAAATGTTACACTTACTGCCGGCCGCTGCTTTGACGCATCTCATCCTCATTATAGCAAAATAGTCGCTTTACACTCTCATAACAGGTGCACAGTTACAGTACGAGGCAAACATCTTGAAATCGGGTGGGGATTGCGCCGAACGTGTATCATGGGTATGCGTAGCGGTGAGGTGCGCGAACTTATCCTCATACACTCCGTCGAAAAAGTGTCAACATGTTTGCCTCGTACTTATACATAAGAATAAATCTGTATATTAGCTTAACGTATCGACGAAACCCGATCCTTTCAAACGGGCCAATCAACTAACTAATCGTGCTAATTTTCAACGATAAAACCAAAGCTAAATCGTTACCGTTTCAGTTTCGTTTACAGAAAAATGCTCGCTTTAGTTTTGTTAAAATTGTTGAATACTCTGCCTAAGCAGTCTTGGATTACAATATGGGACAATTTAAGTGAATATTATGAAGCTAAATCAAAGATTTTTAGGTAAATATAACCTAAATGACAACGTAACGTTTTTTGTTTTATCGTTTAGAATTACTGCGAATGGGCTCTTACAATATCCTATCAGCAAGCCAGGAGAATGATGTCGATAGTAATACGATTCTTGTATGTATAAAAAAATACTAGTTCGTAGCCTACACATTTATTGTCAGAATACAATCGCAATTCTTTTTTTATGCACAGCGGGATATTGGCCTTTACCTCAAAATAAAAAAAAAACGAAAACGTATGAAACTGCTGTTTTTTTCGCGTTTTCAGAGTTGGTCCCATAGTAAAAGTTGTTCAGTTTGATGGTCCCTATCTACCTATTCTGGTTTAGCCATTAATTCTGTTGCACGTTGTAGAAATAGACATAATTTATATCCCTGTATTGCAAATCATAACTGCAAATACCACTTATCTCAAACGGACCTGAAGTCTGTAGATGTCATCAAGGATCTTGGTGTGTTTCTAGATACTAAATTGCATTTAGATCACCACATTAGTGCAATCAAAGATAAGGCTTTTAGACTGTATGGTTTTGTGCGGCGATCAGCGTGTGACTTTAGGCGCCCCTCTACACTCCTTCATTTATATAAATCATTAATTCGACCCCAACTGGAGTATGCCACAGCCATTTGGAACCCTATATATCGCAAATACGTGGATATATTAGAGAAAGTACAACGCAAGTTCTTGCGTTATGTTGACTTTAAGATCTGTCGTGCTCGTCGGTCATACACACAACTTCTGGGCAAATATAATGTACTTAGCCTGGAGCACAGACGCACACTTCTCAGTGCTATGACACTATATGGCATTTGTAACAATAAGCTTGATTGTACTGAGCTGAGCAACAAATTGTGTTACGTTGTGCCTTATACATCACATCCTCGCGCTGTACGTGTGAATCGCGTGTTCTACACACCGCGGTGCCGTACACAAGCCGGTAAGCGCGCGCCCTTACATCGCTTGGCTCACATGTACGACTCATCCTTTCCTGATATTGACATTTTTGCACACAGTCCTCAAAAATTTAAACGACTTTTAATACAATACTTAAAAAACATGTAAAATTATACACTTTATAAATTCGGTACTTATTTACATAAACATCATATTGTTTCTCAGCTCGCACATAATAATAATAATAATTGTTTTTTAATGAATAAGCATTGTTTTTCTCGTTCTTTGTTGTTAGGTTAATTAACTGCATTCAAAAGCTTATTTTATTTTTTATTGAGTAATATGATTTAAGTAATATGTGGAAAACGGTGTGGGTTTCGCAATGAACCAAACAAAATTGTATAAACTTGTACACTTAAGTAATACTATATTGTGTAAACTGTTTGTTGTCCCCAATAAAATAAAATAAAATAACGCAAACTTTACTCACATCGGTGGCTAATACCCACCAATTCGACCAAAGGTTGTTTCGCCTTCAATGAGGAACATTATTGGCAAAATATAGAGTTGCATTTGCCCCAAACAATATCATATCGACAACATAAGCCATTTGTGGAACAACATAATATCGAACATGGTACCACAATAAGCTCCTTCTTGCCTTCAAAAGCACGTTCAGAAAAGCTCCATGTTTACATGATATTGTACCCAAGTGTTTACTATTGAAACATTTCTTGAACTTGTCATCAGTTTCGTTGGATAAGCTGGTCAAAATTAATTCGGTGAGGAAGCTGACAGTATAAAATGATTTGAAACCACTACTTAATTTTGAAACCATAAATCATTTCAAATTTTATTAGCATACTTTTGTTGAAAGTAATTATAAATGTATTAATATATTTTACTTAAAAGTAACTTGCGATTATTTTGCACACAACAAATGTGAAAATGTACTTACTAGTACTTGGTGGAGACAAATAAGCTCACCAATTCATTTTATGTTAAATATTTATTGGATAAGGCGGCACACACACTTTTCAGTTACCACAGATCAGATGGAAGAGGGGGCGAGCACAGAGCATGCATTTCTATGCCGCTGAATACAGATTAAATCTAAGTGATATTATTATTTATGTCTGTAACAGTACTTTTTCACTGTTCTGTGCGGGGAGACCTGCCGCCAATGATATTAAAATACGCACTGTACTTCCTATATCAATGCTTGCAAAAGTTTATTCAGACTTGGACTTTCACTTCGTCATGCTTAGCATTAGAAGAAGATTAAAAAAAGGTGACCCTTCAAAGAAAATAGAAGTCAAGATATATAATTAACTGCTATCTAACTAGTTATATTCCAATAGGTTTTTTGTAATGTCATTTCAGAAAATGCCTGACAAACTCCCAAGTATCGTCGTATAAAAAATTGGATTACACCTGGGCGGTTTTCCACTTACCGGCACGGCGACGGGACGGCGACGGCGACGGCCCGGCGACGGCTGCCGTGGTAGCATAAATGTATGAGTTTATATGGCACGCTTTTCCACTTACCGGCACGGCGACGGGACGGCGACGGCACGGCCCGTTGACCCCCACCGATGCCGCCGCCGGCCGGCAAATCTGTGTGTGTTTTGTATACGTACGTAGCCGTGTGCGTGCGTGTGTGCGCGCGCGGGGCAGGGTTCAGCCTGTACAGTCGCGAACGCAACCTAATTGTTGACAAGCTTACATTTGAGGTCGTATGCACTTATTTTGTATGAAATGAACTACAAACATAAGTTTGATATTGTTTTTTTATGTGATATAAATTACAAATTACCATATTTTTTTTTTATACTTACAGCATATTACAAGATATTCTTATTATTTATACCACAACATAAAAGTCATTTGTACGTAGGTAAGTACATTATTGTAATAGTTAGGTTAATTGATAAATTCCAAATATAATAAAAATTGGTAATAATTATTAGTACCTATATAGTTTCAACTGTAGATTTACAGTTTTTTCGATATCTTTTTTTCTTTATTGTGCTAGCGCCACTATTCTATTCGCTGCATAAGCCATACCAACACAGTTTTGGCAAACTCTACGGTACGGCATACGTAATATTCAAATTCAACTGATTGCACAGATGGCGTTAGTGGATAAACTGTTTTTCGATCGGTGCGTTCAGTCGAAAACTGTTTATGAAAAAAAATTAGTATCCTTTTGGATTGTTTCACATAAATTCTCCAACAGATAATTAAATGTTTCTTGAGTCATTCGAAAATAGTTAAAGAATTGCTTATTGTTCATTTTTAGTTTATCAAATAAAGTATAGTAAGAACCCTTTAAATACCTAACTTTAATAAGTGGATCGACCCAAAAATTTACTTTTCTACGTTGTAGATATTTTCTCCTTAAATGTAAAACGTAGAGCAAATAAATAGTACGACGACTAGACGAGGACATTTTTAAGTCTTGTAAAATTGGCGTGCGTGTCTGTACTGAGCGTAGCCCGCGCCGTCGCCGTCGCCATGCCGTCGCCGTCTAGTGGAAAAACGGAGCGCCGGCCCGTCGCCGGGCCGTCGCCGTCCCGTCGCCGTGCCGGTAAGTGGAAAACCGCCCATTGACACAACACAACGTCACTTAACTTCCGTCAAACTATTATTGTGACTATTACCACAACGAATGGTCCTCAACACCGTTTATAGGCGCCTTCAATTATTTAGCAATTTATGACAATAATACTCCTATTGCTTTTACTAAGCATGAGCGGTATTTTTAGACATATTTATGGTATGGATGTGGAATAATTATTAGCAGTCTGTCTTATATTGCTAGTTATAGATGTTTTTTATCGACTTATCATTATCTAACTAAATATATAAAATTCAAAGTCCTGACTGACTGAGTGACTGACTGAGTGAGATATCAACGCACAGCCCAAACCGCTGGACCTAGAGACTTGAAATTTTGCACACAGATACCTTATACAGTGTAGGCATCCATTGAACCATTGAAAATTAATAAATACGGGTCTCAGAGTTTTTCAAAATCCTACCCACGAAGGGGTCAAATGGGGGATGAAGTTGTGTATTGAAGAAAATCCTTTATTTTCGAAGTAAAAATCGATAAATTTAGCCTTATGGATGTAAATCTAACGCAACGTATATTGTTATACAACGTGTTTTGCGCCCTGCCTCGCGAGGCCGCGCGCTTGGTGGGAACCCGCCTAATCGCGTAAAAACATCAGGATTTTATCGAATGTCCACGCGGACGAAGTCGCGGGCGGAAGCTAGTCTAATTTAAATTATTTAAGTGTATTAGATTGTTAGTAAATCAGATTGACTAAAACGATTTGCTTTTGAAACCTTTGTAAAACAAATTAATATTCCCACTTCACATTCAATTTTTAACAAAGCACCCTTAAAAAACTTCTCTATAATTTACGATTCACAGTTGCCAGCTGTCGCGTGACCTTACATGATTATACTACAATTTTTCACATAACATTTTTAATACTCATCTTTATACACCAGCAATAAAGTCCATATTTCATAGGAACAAACCACCGAGAATTTAATTATATGTTTTTATTATTGTTTACCCTAGTCGCGCTTTTACACAAATCGGATACAGGTAAGTTAAAATTAACTATAGGTTATTCGTGGGTGGTAATTTTAGGTTTCAGGGTAAAATCTGACCTCTTTGCATTTTCATGACGGCAAAGAAGCACGACCTGTTAAATAAATTAAAAGAGATCTTTATTTCAGTACCATAGAGTTTAAAACTGTGTAACAGCCAGGTAGAATATTTTTCTTATTAAAGCCTCTTTTCATCAATTTCAGTTTCACATTCCGACACTATCATACACCTGTCTTCTTATATCAAAGTTGATCTAACCTCGCTCCGCAAAACTGAACTTTCCGAGATCACAAATAGGGTATAATTTCAGAAAGCCCCCAAATAAAACTTGGTAGGTAAGTGTTTTATGCCCTTCAAGGAATCGCGTGTCGTCACCCAATTAGCCAGCCGAATAAACCTTGCCAAGTGACTCCTGACCTTTGGCTCTTGTCTGTCGACAGATAAGCACATTCCACCTGCAGTAATGTCCTCATAAACTCAGACTTAGTAGTTTTGCCAGAATATGCCCTCGGACTAACTGGGTTATGGAAACACACTGGTGAAAAATCGGCGTGTGAACGCAGCGGATATAACTTTGTTGCATAGATAATAAATGTATTGTGTACCTACCAAGCCGCAATGGGCCATACACCCAATGCGGACTAGTGGGTTGTTAAGAGTTAGATTATATTAACCGATGCTTAATTTAATATAAAGTAGAGCAAACTACACATACAATATGGAATTTCTATTCCAAACTTCAAAACGTCCAATGCAGTGGCCTGTATGCAGTCGTGCACTTTGCGCCAAAGCACGCCAGTCTTAGAGACGTGGAAACTCACAACAAGGCATTACAGTGGCGTGCTGCCAAAACGTGAATTACTGACCCGATTCCAACTATTGTTTTAGGCGCATACCATGTGGAAAACTGCACATAACCGCAGTAGCTATTTATAGTCGAGAAATAAGCGCTGCACCGTTTCAAATGGCGCGCTTCTTTTGAATTCAAATAACGGTCAACGGCCCATTTTTCAGTGTTCTTTTTTGTTTTTTATGATTTACGTGACGAACTTCATGGAGTATGGCTAAACACAGAAGTTTTAGTAGTCTCTGGCGCTGAGGAAACTTTTATGGGTTTGAGTATTTTCGGCGTTTATAATGCCGTCATCGTTTCCATTTTTCGATAATACAAATTCTTAGTCATACCTACTCAACTTCAATGTATTGCTGTAACTAATAGAACTCCTTATTATTTATTGCCCTTCAAGTACGTGTCGCCCATTGTTCTAAGCAAACTTACTTATTGAATTGGCAATCAAATAATATCATAGCCCAAACCCGTCAGGTGACGCGGTGGCGGTGGCACCACCGCGCCGGTGCTCACTGGTTGCCAATCGACCAAATCACCGAGCAATTTTTGTCATAAAAACAATTGACTGCCGCGTCACTCATAACACCCATTCGGAAATAGAATCAGGGATGGCGTTAATTGAAAAAAGATTATGTTACAATTCCAGTCGTTTTCAGTGGAAAGTTCGAGATTGGATGAATTGAACTTTGAACTTTAGAGAAAGTTTATCTAAAATAGCTTAAAACTTGAATCATGTGAAGATGAGCTAACACATAAACGTGTGATACTAACAAATAAATGTTATTCAACTTACAAATACTGTTCTTTCGTTTCTAATAAATTTAAGAAATCCCATGCAAATTTTTTATAACACTTTCAAAGTTGATTTCCTCTTACTCATTAACTGGAAACGGAACTTATCCTAGTCAAATCCTACTACCAACCAATCTGCGAGGCAAACATAACTTTGTCAGTAGCCCTTTTGAATCATCATCTGCATCGTGTAACAGAACTAATGCAGCTAAACCAGTATATGGCTGGTAGGGACCATAAAACTGAACAACTTTTACTATGGGACCAACTCCGAAATCGCGAAAAAAAGAACAGGTGTTTCATACAAAAATTAATAACTAAAATATAAAAAAATATGAAACACCTGATATTTTTTCTTTCGCGATTACACATTTTGAAACACACTGCAAATTTTGTTCACACTGCAAAAGTTGTTCAGTTTGATGGTCCTTATCTACATTGTTCTGGTTTAGCTATTAATTCTGTTACACGTTGTATATCAGCATTTTTACCTATTTCTACCAAACTTTAAAAAATATACTAGTGGGCAGCCCTTTTTTTTAATCTAGATGAAAATTACCGGGGTCTTTATCTTTTAGACATGCCAACCCCGTCGTGACCTTATACTATTCTTTCCAAAGGAGAGGTAGCTATTGCAAAACCGTAACCAAGTGACAAAGTCTTTTTGCAATTTCTGATCGTGGTTCTGACAAAATACTTTGAACAAGGCCAATATCAAAGGTGTTTTGGGCAGCCCTAGTACAAACAAATCGAATCGTCGACGCAACAATCATGCCCCACTCGCTGCGCGCAAATACGACATCCGTCACCAAGTGACATCTTTATGACTGTTCGTACTTACTGCCGACTGTTCGCTTTGGATTATACGAGTCTAATAACTTGTACTTACTGTATATTTCTAAAAACTGCATGTTGAAATGTCGAGTGCCTACGAGTCTAAAAGCTAGAGTCAAAGTATGTATGTTATGTATGATTGATAAATAACTCATAACGTCATAACGCACTTGATTCCAAATAAGTACTTATGAAATACGTACCTACTACCTACCTATTTGGAATCACAATTCATAACGTTTTTTATAAACAAAACACGATTTTAAAACGGACTAAAAAGTATAAAAAAATTCTCCCGTAAAGATTTATAACCCTATACAGAAGTTTAGACCTAACGTGGGGCGCATGCAAAAGACAATTATTTTTGATGATAAATCATACAAAATGCGTTTTTAGGTTTAAAACTTCTGTATAGAGTTATATTATTTTTTTCAGAAAAATATTATTTTCTGCTTTTTAGCCCTCCGAAGTTCCTATCGAAGTACTTGTCAAGACAAATCAAACGAGCCTAAACTCGATGGGGTTACGTTTACGTGGTATTATTATAGAGTTCCTGTGGCCTTCTTTCGACTCCTTCATCAGACCCTGGACACTATTTCCCAACAAAGTACTCGTCAAGACGAATCAAACGAGCTCAAAATCGTTGAGGTAGCATGGTTTTATTATAGAGTTCCTCTTCTTTCGGTTCCATCATCAGACCCTGAACCTCGTCTCCCGTCAGAGTACTTGTCAAGACAATTCTAACGAGCCCAGTACATTTTGCGTATTGTTCATTTAGAGTATTTGTTCATTTTGCAAGAGGTGCACATTATTCGAATTGTACATTATGCTGCGAAGGGAACTCGATGAGGTTGTATGGTTTTATTACAGAGTTCCTGTGATCATCAGATCAGCTTCATGACACCATACTATTGCATTGTCTTTCAGTTCTGACCTATTTTCAAAGTTTCAAGTCTCTAGCTCATCGGAAAGCTAGTATTTTTTTTGTGTTTGCAAAAATTGAAAAGTCATCAACATTGTAGAGTCATATATCTTGTATGTTGTTAAGCTGTTCCATACAAAATTACAATTACTCCACCGAAATGTATGATACAGCTGATTTTTTTTTCGCGATTTCAAGGTTGGTTCCATAATGAAAGTTGTTCAGTTTGATGGTCTGATCAACCCCACGAGAGGTTTTGTATTAACTAAATATAACCTTGTAGGTATGTATAAAATAAATAATTAATTAAAACTTCATAATATACATACATACGCCTGTTTCCCATGGGGGTAGGCAAAGACTATGGATCGCCACCTGCTACGATCCTTACACACTTCTTTCACTTCTTTCCTAGTTTTACTTAGAGAGACTAAGTAAAACTAGGAAAATGTTATTAAGTTCCTGTATTATCAAAATAAGTTAGGATGTGGACTTGTCCCAGTAAACAAATATAGTTTGTTGATTATTTTGATTGTTTCTTAGTAAATAAACGTATTAATATTGCTCTCGTATTAATAAAGTATAAAATAAATTACAGTGATTTCAAGGAAGTGTTATTAATTATTTAACCCGCCCAGCCAAGAATATAAAAGTGGACTAGAACGAAGACTAACAAAGAAACAAACAAATAAACGAGAAAGCAACCTAATAAAAACGTGTTATAGATTCGAAATATCCAACCAATTTTTTTACAAGCATGACTGTTCCTCATACAGCCCGCTTCATGAAAGGAGGTGCTCAGAACATGAGAGAGAGGTCTTTATCAACTTTTCTGTGATGTGCCCTGCACTATTTTTTATCAGAACTCATGCTTTCTCTTAAAAAACATCAATCAACCAATCCGTTTTTTGAAATTGAACGCGTGACTGTTCCTCATACAGGCCGCATGGCGCAGCCCGCCGCACTGCGGCACACACAGAGCGCCTCTGCCGCGTACACGGCCCGCGCCCGGCCGGCCTTGAGTAGGCCAAGTTACCGAACAACCGTAGATTATCAAACCATCGACAAACGCAATCAAACTTTTTTCTTTGCGATTGAGCACTATCGATAAAAGGATATTCTCTATTGAGGTACTTATACTTCCAAAAAAGGAGGAGGTTCTCTGTTCGTCTGTATATTTGTTTTTTTTTTGTGTATGTCCACCGATTACTTGAAGAAGGCTGGACTGATTGAAATGATTCAAGCGTTATTACATTAGGTAAACTCTCAAGTTGGTCCCATTTTTTTAAATTTGGAAATTGGTTTAGTACTTTTCAAGTAATCTTGAAAAAAGCATGACAACAGTATGATTTTGTGTGAACTACCTCGATGATCAGTCGTATAACTTCTTTGTTTATGAACTGAATAAGATAATGATTTTTTTGTTGGAAAAGGGATATCTTAAGTGTAGTTCTTTAACCGACTTAAAAAGGAGGTTTTCAGTTTAACCCGTATGTATGTATGTTTCTCCGCGATTAACTCACGTTTGTCTGAGCCGATTTTTTTACCTAAATAATACCTACACTACCTAATACAGAAGGTACCTACACTAAAAATTAAATAAATTAAAAATTGTTTAAAAAAACAAAAAACCGACTTCAAAAAACCTACCTCTAAAAAGCAAGAAATTCAAAATTCAAAAATTATTTATTTGTGTCTATACATTTTTAACAAAATCAAATTAACGTTAATAACCACATTAGTCAAAGACTGTGTCGCAGCTATTAGCGCCCACCTCGAACTTATAGAATTATAACAGTAAAACACAAAAATAAATTTGTTGAATCTAGAAGGAACTTACTATGTAAAACAAACTTTCTTATAAATGCAAATTAAAATTAGTATGTGTGTGTGTGTTGTGTGTGTGTGTGTGTGTGTGCGTGCGTGCGTGCTAAATGTCATTCATAATGTAAAACAAGAGACTCGACATCTTCGTAATTCAGGCTAAATAACCACTCACACAAAACTTTCTTACACTCGCGTTGAGATAAGCTGTAAATACGCAGTTTATAATTAATTTTATTAATTATAAACTGCGTATTTATTAACTATAAGCTGTAAATACGCAGTTTATAATTAATTTTATTAATTATAAACTGCGTATTTACAGCAGAGGATACTGACTGAACATGCTCATGCCATGACATAACACTGTCAACGACTACACCCAAATATTTCACGTTGTTTAAACGTTGGATCTTAAAACAATTGCAAATAGTACACTGGGGATTGCCCACGATGGGACAAGAAGTATCATGTGCATATATATTAAACGTGCTGTCAGGTTGGGAATTAAGTCTAGGAGCGAAAGTCACGAAGCAAGTCTTTGTGAGGTTAAGAAGGAGTTGATTATTTGAGAGCCATGAAAAGACTGTTCCAAGAGCACTTTCAGCATAAGCACGAGCCTCCTCCTAATCCTGCCCATGGACAAGAAGCGCTGTGTCGTCGGCGTATGTCACAATTTTACAATTAGGTAGGGATAATTGACATAGTCCATTGATGAAAACAAGAAAAAGTGTGGGCCCAAGCACACTACCTTGGGGAACTCCGGAAGTGACAGATCTCTCGTCGCTAGTTATACCATTGATTGTAACACTTTGGCTTCTGCCGCAGAGGTAACTTTTAAACAAATTGAGCGCCAAACCACGGATCCCCAAGTGTTCAAGTTTGTGTAGTAGGATTGGGACGGAGACAGTGTCAAAAGCCTTCGAAATGTCCAAAAACAGGCACAATGACTTAACATTCTTGTTGAGGTTTTTAACTAAAGACCCAGTTAGTTCGAGAACAGCGTCCTCGGTTGATTTTCCTACTCTAAAGCCAAATAATATTCGTAATAATAAAAACACGTCTATTGAAGTCGGGTTAGGCTTTTCGAATAAAAAAAAGGAATTTGTACTCCAGCCCCACCCGACTTCAATAGATGTGTTTTTATTATTACGAATATTATTTCTTGCTTTTTAGAGGTAGGTGTGTTGTTTTTTTAAACAAATTTTTTTCACTTCTTTCTGTAGACTGATTCTAATGTTTGTGTGTTTGTTATCACTAACTGGTGACATTTCCTGGGATATCAGATATTTGGCGTTCTTGCTATAATTTAAGCATACAATAACAATACTATACAAGTTTGTATAACATACAACATTTGCACCATAAGGCTGATCGGTAAAAATTCACAAAAGTGAAACGCAAAGGGATGAAACGTATTCAGCCAGCCAATGACTGCATTGTAGGCTCCATAAAAGTTCACAGGTGCTGGCCAGTTGATAAAGAGGTCAGATATGGCGAGGCTGATTGATGGCAGCTTCGATTAAATGATCGAAGGATGGCAGTGAAGAGCGCTCGGAAACGGCCCGCCTGGCAAGATTGATGGACAATGTGCCAGCTAAAGTGGTGCATTCGATATCTTTCATAATACTTTTAATAATTTTTTATTAAGGAGTTCATACCTAGTCATGTCATAAGATTATTACTAGCTGTTCACTATAATTTTCCTTTCAATATCGAAAATATTGAAGCGAATCATAAAGTGAAAATAAGCTAGCTATAGCTAGCTAAGCAAGTTAAAATTAGTTACGGTAACCATTTACCTAAAGCTCTATAATACGTGTTAAAAATAGTGCCACGTACCAAAACAATATAAGTAAGTGCTACAATTGTATCATTGTTGGGCCCAAATATATGTATACGGCGGGGGTATAAATCTCTTACCTTCTGAAAACTAGAAAAAGAAGTATCCCATATTTATTCCCGTATTGCATGAATTCCATTGTGCTCATGAACAAAACATCTGCAGGCAGCTGAGCGATGCATTGACCTTTGAAACTCGCCTCCAATAACGGATAGCTATTCAATCTAGTTATGCAACATTTATTTTTTGTTACCTATCATAGAGCTAGTTAACTATAATATTTTCAGATGAAGTGAAATAAAGTTGTCATATATTTTATTTACTGTTTTGCAAACTTAGGCTATTTTCGTATCTTCAATTTAAACAGTCAGTAGGTAAGTTCATCAACATCAATGTTTTAACCGCCTCTGTGGTCTAGTGGTTTGCCCACCCGTGTAAGACGCAAGGGTCTCGGGTGCGATTCCCAGGGAGGTAGAATTTGTACTTGGTTTGGTTGGTGGTAGAGCCTGCCTGACTAGCTACCACCATCTTACAAAAGTCTGAAGCCATAACAACAATTTAAACATTGGTGTATTCCGGTAGTTAGAGGTTAGATAGCCAGTTCCATGAGGATTCCGGGTGTAGTGCGCTTCCACCTTCGGCATTATCGTCACTTAACATCTCGCGAGGTGAAGGCCAAGCACTAAAGTCCCGTTGTGCATAAAAAAAATATGGCAACAAAATTACGAGCATCAAGAATTTTAGAGTTTTAGAGTTTGAGTAGATATGATATGTATTTTCACATCTCCAGCACGAAAAGGGCGCTTTTGGTGAGTAAAAACTCGTGAGTTTCGAATCACTTTTCCTCACGCTCGCAGTTTTCTCGTTGGTAGAGATGAAAAGTTGTATGTTGCACAAATAAACTTATTTATACTATATTAAGTTTATGGTTTCACAGGAGAGCAAATTTTCACTTTTCAGCACTAGACATTGAAATAAAACACTTTTAACAGATACTGGCGCGGTTTTATTGAAAATACTTTGGTAATTGATCACCTCGATATAACTCGTATAACCATATCAATTCTAGCCTAAGGGAAATTCAAATTTAACCATTTTATCTAAAAAAATGATTCATAGAAAAAAATACATAACATGAGATATAAATACACCCTTCAGTTAGGTGAAAGCTAATTTCAGCGGGTCCGTGCCGCTGCCACTGACTGGCCCACGGGTGCCCACGGGTATAAAAGGGCCATCGATTTGTACCCTCTGCCTGTGGCAGAGAGACACGCGTGGCCGACTTTCGGACCGAACGAGCCACAACCCTCCCGATACATACGGTTCTGAATTACCTATAGATTATTTCATAAATAAATAAATATTTGACAACATCACATACATTGCTCCGATTCCAAAGTAAGTAGCTAATAAGCACTTGTGTGATGGAAATCAGAGACAACGGTGGTATCACAAACACCCAGACCTGAGACAATATAGAAAAATTCATTTCCTACATTGACCCAACCGGGGATCGAACCCGGGACCTCAAGAGATGGTGACTCCTTGAAAACCGGCGTGCAAACCACTCAACCAAGGAGGTCGTTAAAATTAAAAACTATTATTAACATTTAAATCCTCTATTCAGAGTTTTACTTTTACTTTAACAAGATGTCATGACTAACACTGGACTGATCGGATTAAAATTTGCCAAAGTCATTAACGTAAGCATCCACTAAGAAAGAAATTTCGAAAATTTCTACGGGTGGAAGCCAATGATATATCAAAACAAATGATATATCTTTGGTGGAAGCTAATTATCATAAGATTGCTTTGATGCAGATTAATAAAATGAATTATTTATTTACTTATCTTAGTGTGTATTTGTTTTTAAACACTTATTTTACTATCCTCATCACTATCCTCATACGATAAGAGAGAGAAGAGAATTGGATGAAAGTGAAACAATAAAAACTGTCAAATGAAGGTTGTGTAATAGTAATCTGTGTGTTTCCACCGCTAAGGTATCCTAACTAATTTCGCTAGATTGAACGGCCGATAAGAGGTCGGCCTTGACTTGAAACTTTTCGTCTTTACCCTAAATGTTATGTAACGCTCGGAACTTTCTGTCCTCCTTATGTCGTAGCACTAAGAGTTCTTTTTTCAATGCGAGTAATACGTTAGATGTGTGGTTAGTTGTACTTTGCAGGAATTAGGACATTAGAAGGTCATATGGAGTATGGTCATGTAGACACATATTATGAAGAAAAACGTTTGGATATGATTAAATTGAAGTCCGAATGCTACTCGTAGATTTAAAAAAAAATTGTCCACGTTCGAAATTTCCCGATTGAACCATGAATCAACGTGGGGCTGGTGATGCACCTAATTGGAAAAAAAATCCTAAAGGATAAAATAAAAAAATCAAAACAAAAGTTCTGAAGAACAGTTGAGAGAGAGAGAGAGAGACTTGGAACTTGAAACTTAGAACTTACTTATTGGAAATTGACTAATTTGATTTGTTTTGTAACGTCTGTTAGTACTGTCTACACTACAGGTTTCGAAGCCAAAATGAAGGCCTATTCGTGTTTATGATACGAGATGGATCGATGCAAATAAAGCGAGCAGATTAGTGCGGTTGCCAAATAACATCAATCTATGTTCGGAGATCGATTAATTTGCATACAAATACATTTACAACATCCCTAGTTAACGAATAGTTATTGTGGACAACTATGTGTTTAACACACCTACACCATACACAGTTAAAACAAGTATGTATGTCGTTGTTAAATTACATGACGTCTTACAGCAAATGCTTCCTCGAATCAAATGCCGTCGATGTATATATTGATCGATTCATATCTGTAAGGACTGTCTTTGTCTGTGATATATATTTTTTTCTAATTATTCAGCCGCAGACGAAATTGCAGAGGACTTAACTTAGCTATCTAATAACTGATTTCCAAACTTCTGTGTGAAAATTAAACTTCACTCAATACCCACAAAAACACTTTTCCAACCCATTAGGTAAACTTTACTATACATGTAGTACTTTCTATTCTATAGAATAGAATTCTGAATGGAAAATAAACAGATCTATACTTTTTTATTCATAAAATAATAATTGAACATCCGAATACGAGCGTTATAAGTGCGGAAGTAACTTAGTCTCGTTTTTAACATTTAGTCGCTGAAGCATGATTTTTCTATAAAGACAGATTGGACTTTGGAGGTCGAAATTCTCATGGCAAGCGACTGTGGTCGTCATTGAGGTAGGGTGCGGGGTGGGGGGGCCCATCGTGACGGATCGCAACGGCTGACAAATGAGCTCCATTTGGCAACCTGCACGTATGCATGGCACGGCCACATGCCACATGTGCATAATGACACCTGAGAGATGTATTTCAAACCTTACCTTAGATGCGAATTCTAGCTGGTTGTATACTTATATCACTTAAAGTATATATTCAAAAGTTATTTCAACTATTCGTTTATAAATGCGACAAAAAAATTTCGCCCTTCGGTGGACCAACCATTTACGTTTGACTATTTGAACCATAGTATCGTATTCCATCATCTGCAATTTGTATGGGATGACATATTATTATGATACAATATGAACTGTCAAATGAATACGATTGACTTTACGCAATCACCTAGCTTGAATGAATGTTTAAACATTCATTTAGGATTCATGCATTCATGCAGAATTTTAGAAAACAACCGGATCCATCAATGATTTGGTTTTCATCCGGGCCATGAAAGACTTGTTTTTTTTATTAACGAAAGACTAAGTGAAATTTACTTATACATTTAATGTATATTTTGTTAGACAAGTCCTGAAAATTCTCAACCCTAAAAGTAACGATTCTCGAAAAACGAATCAGTCCAACCTTTATCGTGCGACCTCGACAATTATCAGTATAGAGTGAAGAAAAAAATCGTCAGCTGTTAGATCGGTACACTGAAAAAAAAGAATGATTGATTTTACTAAATTCCGCGTAAATTTTATCAAATTCGCGGGTTAATATAGGTCCTACACACTAAATTGTTGATTTTACCAAATAAAACTGGTTGATTATTTAACCCATACGTTTAGTAAATTTAATAGTATGATTTCGTATATTCAACTAATCAAGTCCTGTATATATTACGTCGATGACTTTCGATATTTTAGGATGAGATTTAATAAATGTCACTAAACTTGTTTTGTAAAATATGTGAAATTAATTTTGCTAATTTACTCATTTCTTTTTGTATATTTGACTAAAAGGTCTTGTATATTTTACGTCGACTTCTTTCGAGGTTCAACGATGAGATTTAATAAATGTCACTAAACTTGTTATGTAAAATATGTGAAATTAATTTTGCTACATTTACTCATTTCGTTTTGTATATTTGACTAAAAAGTCTTGTATATTTTACGTCGACTTCTTTCGAGGTTTTACGGTGAGATTTGATAAATGGCACTAAACTTGTTATGTAAAAAATGTGAAATTAATTTTGCTACATTTACTAATTTCATTTGGTAAATTCAACTGATTCAGTCCTGTATATTTTAACATCGATTACTTTCGACCTTTTACGATGAGATTTAATAATTGTGTCACTTTATTTGTCTCGGGCTTTCTCTTCTCTTCACTTCTTCTCTCTTCTTATTTTTTTCTTCGCTTCTTCTTTTATGACACTTTTTTGAGACACTTCGTTATTCTTTTTATTTGTCCCTTACTTAATAACCATTTTCTGCCCTTTTCATCCTTTAGTATTTAATTTTAACTATTCTCATCTAGCATTTTCTATTTACATTCTTCTATATTATAATAATGCACATTTGAAAACAACCAAACATTTAAATCAGAAAACCATCAACGACTGAGGTTCGAACCGCGGCCTCTTGAGCATTAAGCGAGCAGTCACACCATTACACCACGGCAACTTGAAAGTTAGCGGCTAAATTGGTCATTGCTTGATGCTCCACGTTTCATCTATGTCATGTGACATCCCAAATGTCACATTATGTACCTTGCACAATATGTATATTATGTACCAAGTCATATTAACGTAGCACAAAAATAAATAGAAAGAGAAAAAATGGGTAGTGTACTTGTACATCCGTGTCTTATAAATCTTACTACAAGCAAAATATCACTTAGGATTTAATGACCAGCGTCTCCAAAATGTAAATTATTTTTTTTTGTACCTACACTACCTACCATGAAATAAGAATCAAAATCGAAATTAGAACACGAACCTTATAAACATTAAACACATAATACGAAACACAACACGAACCTGAATTCTAAATCGAACTTAAAATTGGAATCCAAAACCGGATCGGATCGGACCTGTTTTTTTTTCTTTTCGACACTATAAGGAACCTATTTAATTTGTATTAGCAAATAAAAGTTTGAAAGTTTTAATATATTATACTAAATAATATACGAAAAGAAACCACAACCCGCACCAGGTCAACGGGAATCGATCCCGCGACCTCCGGACATCCAGTTCAACGCTCCAACCACTGAACTATCGAGTCACTCAGACATCAACTTTTTTTAAATTTGTTTAAAATAAAATAAAGGATAATGACTAATAACAAATATCGTCCACACAGTAAAATTCTCAAGTGCTAAGCCAATCCGCATAATGGCGCTAATGAACAACAAGTCATCACAACTTATCTATTTTCATGTAATTGAATCACAATAGCTAAATAAGATTGAGTTAAGTCTGTAATAGATTTTGAAGAGAGAGAGAGAAAAGAAAAATCCGTGAAAGGGCGCTATTGTCCAACTTGAACTTCATAACTAATAGTACTATTATGTATTCTGTGAGTCTGTGACTATAGTAGTTTAAAAGCATTTACTAACTAAACAAAGAAGTACATTCTTGGGCAGTTTTTGAACAAGTAAGTTGAATGCCCCCCTAAAGATACAGTCAACGGCACGCTGAGCCTCCACGACAGGTCAATGATATTCAATCAATTTTATAATCAAATCAAGGTTCAAAATAAATTACAGTTTTTTTTTATAACCTCATGCGTTGCCGACTGTACATAAAGGCACATCAAAGGGTAAACAAGACAATTTTAGTAGAGTAGCAAGCGTCACTTATCGGAAATTTGGAGAACTATGTTGCTAAAGTTGATTTTATTGACAAGCTTGTGTAAAATGTACATATTTCTAATGTCAATTATATTAAATATATATCTCATAATTTGTGTAAAGTAAAATCAATCCTCTAATTTGGTAGTTTTTACGAACAACTTTAGTAGAGTAGCAAGCGTCACCTATCGGAAATTTGGAGAACTGTGTTGCTAAACTCGTACTGTTGTTTAAACAAAAGTTCTTTGTTGATTTTATTGACAAGCTTGTGTAAAATGTACATATTTCTAATGTTAATTACATTAAATATATATCTCATAATTTGTGTTAAGTAAAATCAATCTTCTAATTTGGTAGTTTTTACGAACAACTTTAGTAGAGTAGCAAGCGTCACCTATCGGAAATTTGGAGAACTGTGTTGTTAACTCGTACTGTTGTTTAAACAAAAGTTCTGTGTTGATTTTATTGACAAGCTTGTGTAAAATGTATATATTTCTAATGTCAATTATACTAAATAATATAAAATTCAAAGTCTTGACTGACTGAGTGAGATATCAACGCACAGCCCAAACCGCTGAACCTAGAGACTTGAAATTTTGCACATAGGTTCCTTGTCAGGTCTAGGGGTGCATTAAGAAAGGATTTTTCAAAACTCGCCCCCCAAGGGGGTGAAACGGGGGTCCAAAGTTTGTATGAAAGTCCCTCAGTTTTGAAGCTAGGATCTTCAGATTTTGTGTTTAGGCTGACCATTAAAAATTAATAAATACGGGTCTCAGCGTTTTTCAAAATTCTACCCCCGAAGGGGTCAAAAGGGGGATGAAGCTGTGTATTGAAGAAAATCCTTTATTTTCGAAGTAAAAATCGCTAAGTTTATAATTTAGGCTTATGGATGGAAATCTAACGCAACGTATATTATTTTTGTTAGTATTTCAACCTCTTTGGGGATGAAATGGGGGTGAAAAGGGGTAAAAAAAACCCAAAAAAATATGGATGTCGTTATTGGGGTTTTCTGGGATGACGATTGCAAAAATTACATTTATTTTGATGTCCAACACGGTGAACATGATTTGACCCCTTAAGGGGTAAAAATGGGGTTCAAATTTTGTATGCAAAAGAATACAAAATAGACATTACAACTTTAAAATTTGTAGGCGCATGTCTAAAAATAAATAGGCAAACACATATTTTGTTATTTTCAAAATCATCCCTTAAGGTGTAAATGGGGTAAATATGAAAATCGATGTGGATGTCGTTCTTGAGGTTTCATGGGATGGTGATTGCGAAAATAACATTTATTATGAAGTCCAACACGGTGGATATGATTGGACCTGGACATGCACATCCAGGGGACGGGGACAGGGACGGGAACGGGATACTAATATCTCTGGTTACAATTCTGAATATTATAAACTAGCTTCCGCCCGCGACTTCGTCCGCGTGGACATTCGATAAAATCCACATGTTTTAATTTCATTAAATTCTGATCAGCCGTTTTTACGTGATTAGGCGGATCCCCACCAAGCGAGCAGCCTCGTTCGAGGCCCGTGCGGCAAACGTCCTGCCTCGCGAGGCAGCGCGCTTGGTGGGAATCCGCGTAATCAAGTAAAAACGGCTGATCAGAATTCAATGAAATTAAAACATGTGGATTTTATCGAATGTCCACGCGGACGAAGTCGCGGGCGGAAGCTAGTACTAAATATATCTCATAATTTGTGTTAAGTAAAATCAAAACTCGTACTGTTGTTTAAACAAAAGTTCTTTGTTGATTTTACTGACAAGCTTGTGTAAAATGTACATATTTCTAATGTCAATTATATTAAATATATATCTCATAGTTTGTGTAAAGTAAAATCAATCCTCTAATTTGGTAGTTTTTACGAACAACTTTAGTAGAGTAGCAAGCGTCACCTATCGAAAGTTTGGAGAACTGTGTTGCTAAACTCGTACTGTTGTTTAAACAAAAGTTCTTTGTTGATTTTATTGACAAGCTTGTGTAAAATGTACATATTTCTAATGTCAATTATACTAAATATATCTAATAATTTTTGTTAAGTAAAATCAATCCTCTAATTTGGTAGTTTTTACGAACAACTTTAGTGGAGTAGCAAGCGTCACCTATCGAAAGTTTGGAGAACTGTGTTGCTAAACTCGTACTGTTGTTTTAACAAAAGTTCTTTGTTGATTTTATTGACAAGCTTGTGGTAAATGTACATATTTCTAATGTCAATTATATTAAATATATCTCATAATTTGTGTTAAGTAAAATCAATCCTCTAATTTGGTAGTTTTTACGAACAACTTTAGTAGAGTAGCAAGCGTCACCTATCGAAAGTTTGGAGAACTGTGTTGCTAAACTCGTACTGTTGTTTAAACAAAAGTTCTTTGTTGATTTTATTGACAAGCTTGTGTAAAATGTACATATTTCTAATGTCAATTATACTAAATATATCTAATAATTTTTGTTAAGTAAAATCAATCCTCTAATTTGGTAGTTTTTACGAACAACTTTAGTGGAGTAGCAAGCGTCACCTATCGAAAGTTTGGAGAACTGTGTTGCTAAACTCGTACTGTTGTTTTAACAAAAGTTCTTTGTTGATTTTATTGACAAGCTTGTGGTAAATGTACATATTTCTAATGTCAATTATATTAAATATATCTCATAATTTGTGTTAAGTAAAATCAATCCTCTAATTTGGTAGTTTTTACGAACAACTTTAGTAGAGTAGCAAGCGTCACCTATCGGAAATTTTGAGAACTGTGTTGCTAAACTCGTACTGTTGTTTAAACAAAAGTTCTTTGTTGATTTTATTGACAAGCTTGTGTAAAATTTACATATTTCTAATGTCAATTATATTAAATATATCTCATAAATAAGTGTTAAGTAAAATCAACTTTCGAATTTTGTTAGTGTTACGAACAAATTTAGTAGCGTCACCTGTTAGAAAATTGGAGAAGTATTTTACAAACTTTCTTTAGTGTATTCAAATATTTGTTTAATGAATTTTACTATACTAAGAATAGTTTTAGTCAATCTGTTTTGTTATGTAAAATCAACAAAGTGTATTTTGTTAAATTCACCCTTGTTATAGTAAAATTAACCATGAAAAGGGTTGACTATGACAGTTCTCTAGGCAACCTACGCTACTTTAGTACATTCAACAATTTTTTTTTTTTTCAGTGTAGCTATCTACCCGAATAGATGATATATTGTACCGGCGCACGAACACCAAAGGTCGAATCGACCCAAGAAAAAAGATGGACTATACGATGAATCGACCTTGGAAAATTATACCATTCTGTGTAGCGAAAGGGATTTTTGAGATTTAACAAAAACAAAAGCGGCAGTGTATCGAATAAGGGAAAACAGTGGCACCCTTTATAAAAAAAAAGCAATTAAGTATGTACAAATGTAACTGTTTTTCCAGAGTTTATGGTTTCTAAATAATAAATAATTTACAGTATTCTCACAAACTTGATGTAACGAGTAATACATATTTTTTCAGCAGCCGTAAATTCGTAGTTGCTTTTAGGGCGCGTGTGAGAATATTAATTGTCATGTTTCGGTTTATATGACACTGATCACTGAGGTAAATACACACTGATAATTTAGCCATTTACTTAGTGCACTCAAATGCCAACTTGGCAGCGTCTGTGCAATACCGGTCATAAAACTAAACTCCTCAGACGTTTGGCATAGCTTTACGAGCAGAATTTCTAAAATTACATAAAACATGCAAATGAACTAACATTCAAAATTAAACGCATCAAATTAGAAATAAATATTTCCATTCCATTCAACTTGATAAATATGAAAAAAGTTATTATTCAAATATGACACCTCATTTACCGTCACGGAAAGTTCCTACTTTAAATTGTTAATTTGTAATCTGTTAAATACGACCGCGTCCCAAAGGGACAATGAAATCCACTTGGAAATCCATTAGCTTTTCACTGTGCGATGAGTCACAGATCTAGACTACGATGCTTTCGTTTAATTACTTCCTGACACGCAATAAAAATGCTTGATAACATTTAAATATTTTATTGTTGTGCTCTATCATATCATCGACCAATATTAGGAAATGTTGTATTTTTTATTGAACAGCTGCTGTCATGATAAATGATAAAAATCTATTATGAAAGCAAAATATTATGTCATCACTGTAATTAAAACACTTAGAAATAAAAAGAAAACTAATTAAAAAATCTACTGAACTGCAAATCCAGCACTATAAGTAAACAAAATCACTAAGAAAATGACATCATTTCTTTATCGTGCTATTTTAGCAAAGCAAATGTTTATAGTCTCTAAAATTAATAAAACAAAAGACAGGTTCATTCCTCGCCTCAATACGTAAGCCGGTTAAGTTTTCTGGTCGTTAACTTGCAAGTTTGTAGGTCGGCACGGCCCGGGAAAGCGGAAAATTAAGCGAACTGCATAATATTTTAGCGAAGCACGGAGGAATGTTTTACACAGACAACGTCTCAATTCTAAGTTGACTTTGTATCGAGTTATTTTCTGCCAAAAGAAATGTATAATACATTGAACTGTTTAAAGTCACTGCCTAGAATATTATGCTTGAACATAACAAGAATGGAAAAGTATATGAATACTTATTTTTTCACACGCCCAACGCAAGAATGTTTTGCGAACAAAGGGCTCACCCCCTGAGCATACAGCCTACTTCAAAATTATAATTTTAAGTGACAAAATGCAAATATTTTAATATTTTATAACAAAATATTGTGAATTATGAATACTTTGATAATAATAAATATTTGTTTGACTTAATTGAGGACTTACAAATTTATTTATTCCAAAAATGTATATGAATTTTCAGCGGGATAAAACCTCTTTGTTGTTACTAAAAAAATAACTGTATTACCAGGCTAAATTCGCAATGCTCATTTTACTCGCATAGAACTTGCAGTAAGGTATTAATTTAACTTTGTATAGGGTTAATTCTACTACGTACTAGTACTACTAGTGTTTCATGTATTATTGCACGCGTTTGTTATAACTCGGTTTATGGCCTTAAAAGCGATGTATTAGGGCTCACTTTACGAGCAAGTGTGTTGAAAATTACTTTGTTTTTTCCTCGCAAATGTGTTGAAAAACGTCGTATGAAACTCGTGAGCTCTTGCTTATTGCACACATGTCTCATAATGTACTATTAAATACCTAGTTAGTTTAGTACCTTACAGCCCCTGAAAACGAGGCGAGACGTCTAAGTTAGAAAATCCTACTAAATAAAACAACACCAAAAATTAGGAAATCTATCACGTGATAAGGAATGAAACGGACAGTGAACTTCCTATACAAACGTAATAATTATTCTTATGGTAATACCAAAATGATTTGCAATTTGAGCAAAATTAACTCATTAAAAAAAAATTGTGATTTAGTATTTATTACATTTACAGTATTTATAAAAAAGAATGGATTTCTTTTTAATTGGATCAGCATTTTGGATTTTTTATTTAATAGTACCCTAGACAAACTGTCTTAATCCGAATAACATCACAAGAAATAGTAGATTTTACAACGAGTGAAAAAAGAGGGAATTTAGTTCGAGTTGGATCCCGAGAGCAGCGAATAATGATGCGCGCTTGTTCCAAATTCAAAATATTTTTACGTTTTATATTCACTCTTATCGTTGAATTAAACCTACTTTTTCGAGTGGCAATGTTGATATTACCTTTGTATAAGGAAGTTCACTGTCCGCCGGTCACTTAACTGTGTCCGCTCGACTGAGTCAGTTATGAATAATACCATTTCCAACACTTGTGTAATAAATAACGAATAAAGCATTTACACAATTCCCACCCTTATTGGTACGGAGTATGGCCTAATTTCCCACGCTGCCCACGCATCTTACGGGCTATATCGGTGCCCACCCACGCCACCAGCTGATTGCGAGACTTCCAGTACCTACTACTTTGGGCTATATGACCTTGGATATTTGGTCTTGGGAAATATGAGCTCGATGACGTGGGCTATAACTTTGGCTCCTCCGTGTTCCTGTGCACTTGTGTTCTGAGTTCGTAAGGCACGTGAAACCTGCATTTTTAGTAGTTAACATCCCCAATCTGTACGGGTCCTAAGTGGTATGGTGTCATAGTTAATCCCATATCCATATTATCCATCCAAAAGGAAAGTCCGTGCTCCAGCAATAAAGACATTAAAAAGCTGGTGATGACAATGCTCATTGCTTAGCTTTTTTGATCTCGTCACACGCTTCCTAGAAAAGTTTGTCGGTGTAACAGGCTATGGTTCAACAACAACGCGTTTAGTGGTTTATTTATTTCTGTCGCCACTAACACAAAAAACTTTTTTTTTTTTTCAAAACAGTCGCCTAATTTTTTATCCTGGTTTTAAATCGATTAATATTCTTTATATCCTTCTGGAAAATGATTTTCGATGTAGTCCTCCGTCCGGTTAGCGCTCAGTCTCGCGCACCATCGCGATTAAAATATTATGTAATTTTTTTTCACAACGGTCACCCATCCCAATTTAACCACGACCAACATTGCTTGGCGTTTTTTGATCGCGGCACTAAAGCATTATCAAAAGTTAACAACCTCCGCTCCGTCCAGTCAGCTCCCAGTCTCGCCCACGCACTCAGTGGTTTATTTCTGTCGCCGCCAACGCAATCTCTGCCACGCCACGTGCTACCCATAAAACACCGACTTGTATGTGTAAAGTTTTCGTAATAGTTCCCAAACTTTTGAATAACAAGCTTTTAATAGGTGGTTATGGTTAAAAACATTTTGTTTTCGTAATGAGAAACACTGGCCATCGGCCAAATAATCTATTTTATATTTTTTATCGTTTCTGTGGCATAATTAATATAAACATATTTGTATCGATTTTAATTTGGTCTTAATGTTACTGTAAAACCCCGAACTTATGTAAATTCTCATATTTTCGAGTAAAACCTACGATTTACCAACTTTTAATGGTAAAAGATCGAACTGTTTTGTGATCATCGTTCAATTCAAACTTTTATCACCATTCACTCAATAAATCTTAGGTTTTACCTCAAAGACGCGGTAAATGCTGAAAAAGGTTTGAAGGCGTTATCAAATTACATTAATTAACTTGACGATAAAAATAATTACAAAGTAAAAAAGAAAATTCAATCACCTATTCGTAAAATCATCAGTAAAATCCTTAACTAGTTCAAATTATTATCATTATGATTTATTTATTAGTAACTAGTTAGTAGTAAATCATTAGTTTAAAACACCTCCAAAATAAACCGTTTCCAACATTTACTGTACAGGACAGTTTGGACTTTTACAAGTAAGAGTTGGTAAATCTTTTGCTTTATTTTTTTAAGCTTTTTCTGGAAAGTCTTAGGATTTACGTAAGTTTGGGGTTTTACAGTAACATACATTACATACATACCAAATACCTATTTATCTTGTAATCTTGTCGAGACAATTTTTTGTTGAGTTTATTTTTAGGCTTTAATATTTTTTTACACTTTTATACCTCAACATTAATTTCCTGTATCGTTCATTTGCTTTGGGGAATCTAACTGCCAAAATCCTACACACCTAATTATTTCCAACAGCAACCGAAAGAGTAACTGAGTGATCCAGCTAAGAGAAGTGTAAAGCCGGGTCTCCTGCGCTTAATTTTCAACATGTTTTGTGTTTTCAAACATCAAACAATGTTTTGAGGAGCGTGGCCTATGAGTTTTGTTTAGCTAAAACACAAAAAGCCGCGTCTCCTGCGTGTTTTGCTAACATGTTAGGGGCGTGGTCTATGAGTTTTGTTCAGCAAAACACAAAACATGTTGAAAATTAAGCGCAGGAGACCCGGCATTAGGTACACTAGAACTTTATCTTTCAAAAATATCGTCGTTTCTACCGATCTCAAAACAGTTTTTATTGCGCGTTTTACCGTTTGACTCTTTACCCTGATTGCCGAGATATGCCGTTTTTACCGCGCTATTATGCTAACGTTCATTTATAACGCTGAAACCCAGCCAATAAACTAAAATCTGATGGCCTAATAAACAACTGGTAGCTTTTAATTATTCACGTAAGAACCAACTTAAGTAACCCTGCGAAGGGTCGCTTAAAATATAAACAAAAACTGTTATTTGGGTCAGCTCAAACAAATAATTATTATTTAGGCTGTGGCGAATGGTTTTAAGTTAAGCATATGAATTAATGAGCAAATTAATGTCAGATGAAAATGTGGTCAAATTAATATTTTTAGTATTGGAATTTATAATCGATGTTGAAAGGATTTAATTTTCTGATTTTAGCTTTTGAATAAGACAATAGAGACACACTTTTTAACAGATTTAAAAAATATATATAGGTTAAGTATTTAATTAAATTGTATTTGTTTGTTTATTAACCGACTTCAAAATAAGGAGGAGGTTCTCAATTCGATTGTATGTTTCTTTATCGTTGTTCGGGCGTATCTGCGACATTTATGGACCGATTTTGACGATTATTTTTTTGTTTGATTGTGTTTTCTTGCGAAATGGTCCCATTTTTTTTTAATCAGTTCAGTAGTTTTCAATAATCCTGAAAATATCTACTATAATTTTGGGTTAACTACCTTGATGACTTCTTTGTTTATGAACCGAATTAAATAATTCTTTTTTGTGGAAAAGGGTAATTTCATTGACAATGGACCTTGGACTTCGAAAATACACAAGATAACTCCTCAAAGTCAAATAAGATATGTATAGAATAGACTGTAAATTTTGAAGATAAGTTATGGGCATTGTACCATTGAAAATATAATTATAAAGTTAAAATAATATTTACACGCTCCATACCTACTACAAAAAAGTTGAAAATGAAAAAAGTTTTTAAAAAAGAAAAACCTCCTTCAAAAACCTAAAAATAAAAACAAAACCAGCTTTAAAATTTAATAGCTCTGAAAAGTTAAAAATAATATTCAAATCAATGCATAAACAAAACAATTTAAATAAAAATAACGTCTAATAAGTCGGGTGGGGATATTAGAATATAAAGAAGATTTTGTCCTCCTGGCCCACCCGACTTAAGTAGAGGTTTTTTATTAAAATTTATAATTATGTGTATCTAATGATTTGAATATAATAGTTTTTTAGAGCTTTTTAATTTTGAAGCTGTTTTTGTTTTTATTTATAAGATTTTGAAGGAAATTTTTTCTTTTTTTTAAAGCTATACCTATTTCCAGGGAGACAGATGAAAAGTATTTTTTGGTAGGTATAACCAGCAAAAAAACGGTAAAATAAGCAAGTAAATTAAAGTCCAAAATATTTCTTCAACTGTAACTACATATCAAGACAACTCTCGTCTCGCTCTCGTATATTTTAATTTAAGTAGGTATTCACTTAGTTGAATACAAACAAGTTGTATCATCACAAGACGGACTCTTATCTCCGTCGTATTATCGAATAACTTAATTAACCAAGTAATCAGATGAACTTTGTTTATTTGTGAGATCTAGACTAAGATGGTTTATTATGTTTATATACTTACGTCAAAACTTAGTTTGAAGCAGAGAGCAAGATAGAAGATAAAAGCAATAAAAAAATATTGTTGTTTTTGTAAACACGTTTTTATTAGGTTGCTTCCTCGTTTATTTGTTTTTTGTTTGTCCATAATTTATGCAATCGATTTTAATCTAGCTTCCCGATTAGCTAATGACTTGAAACTTTGAGAACTGGAAGACAATGCAATAAATGGTGTCATTGAGCTGATCTGTTGATGAAGCCGAAAGAAGGCCACAGGAACTTTGTAATAAAACCATACTACCTTATTGAATTTGGACTCGTTTGATTCGTCTTGACAAGTCCTCCGACGGGAGACGAGGTCCAGCTCCAGGGTCTGATGATGGGGCCGGAAGAAGGCCACAGGAACTCTGTATTGAGACCATGCAACCCCATCGCGTTTTGTGCGTTTGATTCGTCTTGACAAGTACTCTGATGGGAGATGGTGTCCAGGGCCCGATGATGAAGCCGCAAAAAAACCACAGAAAAAAATTAACACAGATAAGACTAAAATGCATTATCTGTGTAAAATAATACTTAAATTACCGAAAACTTGTAAGAACACTTTTTTTAAACTTCGATTTCGATTATAATAAGTGTTATTCATATGTTATTTAGGTACTACTCAATATAATAATGGCATATTTCATACCTATAACCACCTATCTAATCATCTTATCGTTATTTATTTGCTTTGCTTTGATACGCATATTTTGTCAAGTTTTGCATGAGCGAGCGTATTTGACTCTTTTATTTAGTTCCACGCAGTTTATAATTCCCCGTATTTTTTATTAGTTGAGTTACAATGAATACGTTCGTTTTGTTTGCTGTATTTATAAGTTTATATTCAAATAACACGGATTTTTTTCAGCGCGGCGTGAATAAAAACACGTCGTATAAATTATTCATGTAACTGTCATCACTGGCGCATAACTATCACCGTAATTTATGTATTTCTTTCATCTGAACAAAACTATGGAGTATTTAATTATAAGTGACAGCGCAACGTGATTAAATGTGAAAATTAAATTATACATGACGTTCAGCTAATAACAGTTTCAGTTTAACCAGTCTAGAATCGTCAGCTTAGTCATTTGGAATAAGGTCCTTTAGCTAATTGTCTATTCGTTTGAACACTAATTTACTGAAAATATCGTAAGATACACCTTTAATTCATCAACGCCCCGAGCGGTCTCCGGCGACCGCACAACAATAGAAAATCTATTGTGTCTCGTTTTCCAGAGTTGACGAGTTAAACATTTTAATGTTGCATTTTTTTTTTATTTTGAATTCATATAACCTCTATTATCTAATGGCCATGTCATCTCATTTTTTAAATAAACTTGTTACAGAATACAATTCCATTGTACCTGTCGAACATTAAAACTTCGACCTCTCTCGAGAAATCGACACCCCATTTCGTGTTAATCTCCTTTTTCGTCGCGGCGACACCGTCTCGATACTTTACCGCCATTTTGGCGACACGGCGTTTGTGTTATTTCATAAAGGAAACATAATTTTGGGCGACGTGTGGCAGAAACATTTGTTCAGCGCCATCAGTTTATTTGATCTGTGGTGATGATGCTTTATTTGGTATTATCGTATTATAATGAAAATTTTAGTATTATTTACATACTCTAGTTTGAAGTAGTTTAGTAACTAAATCAATCAAGAGTCAAGAGGCAATGTCTCAATCATAACAATTACTATTACGAATTCTACAAATTTTAATCATTCAGTGGATGTAATTTATGTAAATTCTGTAATGTAAAGCTCTACATGAATATTTTGTCAATTTCAATAGCTAGGTAGGTAGGTAGGTGGCCCATCCTCCTTACCACCCATAAGGAAGGCCTGTGCCCCAGCAGTGGGGACATCAAAAATGGCTGATGGACAATAGCTAAGTAAGATAGGTAAAGAGAAAGATCATACTAACCCTGAAATTCAGGGTTAGTATGATTTGAACTTCCATTTAATCCAAAATCTTGGCAAGCAGACTTTTCTCTTTTCCTATCTTACCTAGCTATTAAAACTTACAAAATATTCATGTAGATCTCAGAATTTACTTATTTTACATCCGTATTCTCAAACATTACTATGAGGTCTCACAGTGCCCGCGTACGCACAGCGCGTCCCAACTACCAATCATACGTTATACGTAAAACAAACAAACCAATCACAGAGCTCTATTTCAACGCAGTGCGTTCGCATAGGCGAAGGTCGTTTGAGTATTGTTCTTGAGTACGGGTGTAAGTTATTAAGAAAGACTAACCTTTAACTTAATCTTTAACTTAATTTTGTTTTGATGTGGTTATTTTAAATAAATTAAAACAAAAGAAGGTTAACATGAAAAGAGACATTAAAAACTTCTGTGACATAAATAAGACTTATTATTTTGAGTTATATTCGACCTTATTTTTGCACTTGTCCTTGGTAGAGTTGAAGCTCATCGATGATAGCCAGGTACTTATTTAGAGCCAATGCCGACCGTGAAAGCCTACAGTGCTATTTCCCGGCGACGACGCGATGAAATGTTTCCGTGAACAATAAATTATTGATGGTGCAATTCGAAGAATGGAATGATTGTTATTGAAGAATTAAATGTATAGTGTCAGCAAAAAGTAACAAGAATGTCGATTGGATATATGTTCTTATATTATACCTATTGTACCTACTTTATATTATATTTTCTTCACTTTTGATTATAAATTCCAGATTTTTGTTTTTAAGTGTTAGTTAATTATTCTAGATACTTATATATTCTATATATCTTTATCAATACGTTCGATTACTTTTTTGAACAATAAATTTTAACGCCAAATATATCGATACCGTTTTTCACAGTTAATATCACAAAATATTTCTACTATTGAAAACACAAAAAAGCCGCATCAACATAAATATGCATAACGTACAAATACAAGTCTGCAAAATTGCCCGAAGCTAAAAAAGTTCCCCTGCCAACAGCATTGCAGAGCTGAAATCTGTTTCCGTAAACCTTTCGCCGCACCGACCGAAGCCAGGCCAGGACCTCCGACTCCGCCACGAGAACACATACACCCCGTTCCCACAAAGACCTTGTCCTGACCGTGAAAACACTCACAATTATCCGACTGCGATTCGGACGCAAAAATGCTTCCGTAGAACTTCCGAAATCTGCTACGGTGCTACGAAACCGTAGCACCATTACTCCTCATTAGTCGAGTCGATACTCCAAAGCTTTTTAATTAATTAACGCGCTAAGTTGCCGATGAAGCTTTTTTGGTTTTGGTACATACCTGATATAGACGTCTCGTTCTCTCGAATTGAAGGTCGGAGTGTCAGCGTTAGGTAGGGCACTGGTGCACTCGCGGTTCGGGCGTGTGCGTCGAGCGGCGGCGACTGACTGAGCCCGGCCTGAGCCCCGCCGCCCGCGCGCCCCGCCCGCCCGCGCCCTAGCGGATAAACAACGTGCATTGTGGACCCGATCCGTGGACCTACTCCTTCATACACAAACGTATAGCGGAACGATACTTCCACTGCCCTAACCAACCATTCCTGTTCCACTTCCCGGAAATTTTCCATTCAAAGTTCTGCAACAGTAATGGATGCTGCGGTTTTGCTCTCATACTTTTTAGAACGAGCAGAGTGGATATCAAATAAATTTACTGCTCAGATACTAGTCTAGCGTTATAGATTTTGGATTTAAGACTCACGGTAGTATAAATAACGGAAAATTATAATTTAGTTGAACCGTATTTGCATAATTTCACTTTTGAAGATTTATTATGCTTTCCACGGCAGGAAAACTGGGTTTTAGCATTTTTCTTTACCTTCTGCGACTAATTTGAACCATGCAATTACCTATTCTTAACTTATAATCTTGTTGGTATAGGTACCTACATAAGATAAAATAAATAAAATAAAATCATAATTTACTTTTTATTTATGAGACAAAACAGCTTAACCGAGGGCTTTTTGTTGAGAGGAATAAAAAGACTTGAGCCGGTAAAATCAGTATTTACTAGTGAGAATTTTGGTAACCAAGTAAACAAAGTACAGCTGTCTACTATGACATAGAGACATTAGAATTTAGATTAAACAATGTAACTAACCAGTACCACAACACTTTTATCATCATTATATGGCATGTACTATCACAAAATATACAATGCGATTAAATTGTCAATAGACATCCGCGGCAACTTCACTCAAAAATGTATGGTATGCAGATTGTTACAGATTAAAATAGTTAAGTACATCGTTTTGTACCGCTAGCGCTCTGAAGTTGCCGCGGATTGCTAAAAAATAACGCCCGAGCGGACTCCGGCGACCGGATAACAATAGAAAATCTATTGCGTCTCGTTTTCCGGGCGCTGACGAGTTATAACGCATCGATGTGACAAAGTCTAATTATTGATAATTGATGCAACTGACATTCATAAAATACATAATATCAATTATTGTTTTAGAAACTTCAAGTCGCACACTCCAAATTGATATAGAAAAGCTTTTTAATAAGTAAAAAATAAACTTTCTTTCCTGCAAATACATACATAGATAACTCGAGAATATAGCCTTTAAATATTTGATTGGTATCTAAAGTAAATATTTAAATAAATCACGTATCTTGTTTATCCAAACGTAATAGATTAGTTAATCTTATAAGAAGTGAGTCGTTTACTTTGGCAAGTTTAAATCAAACAAAGGTCGAAGTTTGCAAGTCACTGTTTCTCCCGTAGACACATTATCATAACAAATGTTCTCTCTTGCTCCTTCAAGATAACAAAGAGAGGGATAAAAGATGGAGACATGACGCGATAGTTGGTCATTCAGTTTACGATTTTATATATTGATAACACAATGTTACTAGATGGATTGGTCCGGCAAGTTTGATAGAGTACACTCTGGGTTTTTTGTTAAGTAGAATATATTTATCTGGAATACCTACATATCAGATAAAAGTCACTGTTTCTGGATCATCAAAACAATAAAACAGGTATTTTACCTTAGTTTGCTGATTTGTTACTGTTACCTACAAACTCTTTCGTGCGCTTCTTTGATGGCGGTTGTATGACCGAAAGTGGCACGCACCCTCAGAGGTTTTTATTTAATAAGTTATTAATAGAAAATTATTTTAATAATGTTTATCGTGGAGATTTTAGGGCCCACAGTCTAGTATTTTTAAACGGTATCGTTACATTCCCTCGTCGTCACTGCTAGAAGTAGATAGCAAAACTGCTAAAAGTGGCTATCTACTTCTACGAATGACTATGAGGGCATGTAGTGATACCTTCTAAAAATACTAGACCATGGGCCCTAAAATCTCCACTATAAACATTTTTAAAATTGTGTATTAGAATTATAATATTAAATATAAATCACCGCGGCGCCACTTTCGCTCAGGGTACCACCTTAAGAAAAAGGATTGTTGTTTCAAAATTGAATATGTCAAAAGTCTTATGCCTCATTTACACGCTGGCTATGGCTTGGCAGGCGACCGCCAGCTCCCAGTTTCGTCCAGCCTCAGCCGGCGCTTGGATGCCATTTATACGCTGGCGAATGCGTCAGTGTGTTCTGGACAGCCAAGCTATAGCTGTGCAGACCGCAAAAGTATTTAATGTTTTTTTAGATTTTAGGCATTCACTTTTTTTTATATTTGGATAATTGATATATTTCGAAAAAATACTAGAAAAATTAACTCACCCTTAGCAGCTCAGACGGGATCTGAACCAGCAACCTTGGGATTCCGAATTATGCTACCGAGCCGCCATCGCCAGTGGGAGCGACGAAATTTTCTAGTGTGGACACACACTGAAGGTGCTGCAACAGAACCAAGTTGCTGCTAGAGCTTGAGCGGCTCAAGCAGCTGCTATGCTCCACGACGGAGCCCAATCGCGGTAATTCTGAACGATAAAACCAAATAAGTTGTATTATGTGTATTGATGTTCAAAGTTCACATTCGGCACTAATTATTCGTCAAAGCTGGGTTACACAAAATTTTAGTGTGGAATTCATTGTTAGATTTCTCGGAAACTATTAAAGTTATTTACAAGATTTAAAATGCAAATTATAGACGAAGGTATGTAGATTTACGTATGAGTATGTAAAAATACAAAAATAGATCGTTAAATATTGTATTAATTAGGTTAAACTAAGATTATATGGAATTTTATAGTGTTTATTATATAAAAATCATTATTTCTGTTTTCGGCATTTCTCCCGCAGAAATATACAATAGTACTACATTATAAAGGGTCTTACAATAATTTTATGAATTCAGAAGTACGGGAAAGTTGCAGGTTTTTTTTTATTGAATTTTAAATATTTAGTTCAAATTAATCAATTCACATCGACCACTAATGTCTTAATAGAAATCAACTTTTAAGGTCTATATATAATTTTAATGCATTTATATGCTTTGTGTTTCATCAAGTGCTATAACTTTTTGACATTTTTATTGAACATTTTTCGTGTTCAATGAAGAAATTGGTGGACATCCTCTTTTCAAGTAAATACAAGAATTTTGATTGAAAATTCGAAGATGTTGTAATATATGAGAAAACACACACTGTAATGATGAAAACAAGTCTGGCTTAGTATTCAAATTAAGACCAAATAAAAATTTATTTAAAAGAAAGTGGAAAAAATATTATCGAAAAAATCAGACTTTTATTCTAATGAATCAAATTGGCTAAAATAAATTCTTAAATTTTCTAAATATTGTACGACTGAATTTTTAAACAGTAGGCGTGTTGGACGACCTGCTCAAAATATTGATTGTAGTGATCAGATAAAAAGTAAACGGACAGCTGAACTTCGAGCGATCGAAGCTAAACTGTTACGAAATCAGTAGGATAACAGTATAAGAAAATTTGCTCCTGATATATTTCCTTCTTATAAAGACGTACAAGAAAAGAAGAAAAAATGCTATCCCCTCCAGATAGCATTTTATCCTATTTATTTTTATTTTGAATTTTTTCTTTATAATTTTCTAGTTTTGTAGCTTTTATGCGTTTATCGTATTTTTTGTACAATAGGTAATTTATAACTACAGGAATATTGTTTACTAAAAATGCTGTTGAAGTGCCATTACAAAAATTACTCGACCATACTACTGAAAAAATAATGAAAAATCAAGAAGAAGCATTAAATACGTTCTCCATTAATAGTGAATTAACTTCGGTTTCAAAATGGGGTTTTGACGGCAGCTCTGGCCACAGTCAGGCCACAGTCTTCTGACCAATTAGTGACAGGTCTAAGAAAATTAAATAATTCTCAGAAACTAAACTAGTTCCATAAGGATGCAATTGAAATATTATATTATTTAAACACCCTAATCTAGATTCAACTTTCGAGTATAAACATTTTTAAATTAATAAATCAATGTTTTGTGTAAATTTTCCATTATCTATTTTAATTTTATGATATTATGAATAAGAAATATTATTTGCTAAAAAAAATAACAAATGCTTAATTATTATCACAAATTTATTTTTTGGCCCCACTGTGCGGCGTTAGCCTTAAAAACCGGCGTACAAACCACTCAACCACGAAGGTCGTAAATATAAATATTAATATAATAAATTAAGAGTACCTAACAATTTTAAACGTCGTGGGTTTCTTTATTTTTTTTATTTTGCCTTGGTTTCTTGTCGTGTAAATAAACTTGGCTGTGTGTGTGTGTGTTTACTTACCACACACACTCATACACATCACCATATAACAAATACTTACTACCCAGTCACTCGTAATGAGGATACTGTATTACAAAACAACCCGAAAAGCCGAATATGGTAGATAGGGACCATCAAACTGAACACTAGATCGCGATTTCAGAGTTGGTTTTATCGGACCAAGTCAAAAAAATCAGCTGTTTTATACAAAAAATATCTAAAATAATAAAATGAATGAAACAGCTGATTTTTTTCACGATTTCAGAGTTGGATCCTATAGTCAAAGTTGTTCAGTTTGATGGTCCCTATCTACCATATTCGGCATTAGGCGTTATTTTGTAACACGTTATAAAGACGGGGTTGGTAAACTTTTTCGAATAGAATTGTTTTTTTTTTTTTTTTTGATAGCAGAAGTTTGAAGAATAAAGAAAATAATATTATGTTTTTTTTATTTTACCTTGTTTAATAAATATATTTTTTTATATTATTATCGCGATAAAATATCAAACATACGGCTGAACACGAAGTTCCTTTGCATTTACTGATTTAAAAAACTGATTGACAGATTTGACAGATAGTGACAAAGAGTGATCATACCTTTGTTTTTTTTGTTTTGAGCAACAACATAGAAAGTCTTTGGAGCAAAGGCATAACCTACGCATACAGCCGTAATAGTGATTTTCAACACACTTGCTCGTAAAGTGAGCCTTAATACATCGCTTTTAGGGCCATAAACCGAGCTATAACAAACGCGTGCAATAATATATAAAACACTAGTTCGTAATAGAATTAACCCTACAAAGTTAAATTAGCACCTTACTGCAAGTTCTATGCGAGTAAACAGGTCATTCCCAATTTAGCCGGGTAATACAGTTATTTTTTTTTTGACAACAAAGAGGTTTTATGCTGCTGAAAATTCATATACATTTTTGGAATAAATAAGGATGTAAGTCCTTAATTAAGTCAAATAAATATATAATTATTATCAAATTATTCATAATTCACAATATTTTGTTATAAAATATTAAAATATTTGAATTTTGTCACTTAAAATTATAATTTTGAAGTATTAGTAGTAGGCTGTATGCTCCTCACCCCTTTGTTCGCAGTATATTCTTGCGTTGGGCGTGTAAAAAAAACAAAAAAAACATGCGCGCCTTTTCCCATAATTATCATATTTTGTTTTTGCCATATTTGTTGCTGTGTGATAAATTACTTTGTTTTTTCCTCGCAAATGTGTTGAAAAACGTCGTATGAAACTCGTGAGCTCTTGCTTATTGCACACTCGGCTGAGTTACGCCCTCACCTGCGGCTCGGGCTGCAACCCACAGCCTTGTGTGCAATGAGCAACCTAAGCTAACTTGTCTCATAATGTACTATTATTGTACTATGCTGGAAATTAAAAATTTAAATTTTATAATTCCACAATTTGTTATTCCTGACTCCAAAGCCAAAAGCTACCAGAAAATATATAATTCACAACAGTTTTAGAAAAGTTTACCAACACCATTATAAAGGTGCGACAAAAGAGAAATCCTTCTGTGTCCTTTTGTGCTGAGCCTGGTGGTCTAAAATGACCGCCTCTCACTGCCGAGGACAAAGAATTATCGAACCGAGCAATTTTTATACGCACGCTAACTTACGCCTGCGGCCTCACCTGCATTATCTGTGAATCAAAAGTATTTTATTACTACTTGAAAACTGGCAGAGATCGTGCCTCCCGAGTCAAAGGTCCCGCGTTTGAATCTTGGTAGGGGCATAATGTTTATGATGGGCATAAGTATTTCTTTCCGAATCATGGATATTTAAATTCTTATTTACGAATTTCTATCCGTTATTCAGTTACCAAAGCAAAAACGATGATTGATGTGATTTAATTTTATTCTGATTATCTATTTAATTCTTTATTTATCAAGTTTTCCATCTAAAAATATATTTTTTTATGTTCGTAGTTTTTTTCCTGTGGATGACTTGATTACCTGAATGTTTATCTCTTACTGTTCAATTAAAACTTCATCTAAACGTTCTTCAACCATTTTAGAAAATCCATCACAATTTTATCCTGAGTTTCTTGTCCTGTAAATAATCTTAGTGTGCGATAATACCATCCTTTACCGGTTCATTCCATTTTAAAAATGAAACTCGTCGTGCACGACTCCTACTCACGCTTGGCTGGTTTTTTTAATGTTTGCTGATGCAGCTTGATGCATATACTTAAACCTGGATGCAAAACACCGAACCGCATAGTCTTCTGAATAAAATATCACCCTCGCCGATTCATATTTCTCAGTAGCACTTGACCTATTCAGATTCCGCAGAAAGATGGCTTCCGTGAAAACTGTTGAGAACTTAACATTGGAAATGTTTTTAAAACTGAAAATGTTTCTTTATCATCCTGTAAACGCGTGGTTTCATTTCGAAGTCATTGAAATGAAGAAACTACCCTTGAAAATAATAAACTTTATTTGATTTTAGAGAATCGTTACGTTGGGTCGTTACGTTCCCTCAAATATGGTTGAGCGAAGCGATGGCTGGTCCATGCGTCATGCTCGTGAACGGGTGCTGCCAGTGGGAATGGGTCTGCTTCTGAGTACCTATCTTAACGCATATTGAATTGTAAGAATTGCGTTTTTTTATTATTATTTTTTATGTCTTGTATCAAGTGTTTTTTGGTAAATTTTGCCTACTTAGGTGCACTTTCGAGTAGCAGACATAGTGATTACTGATTTCTCAACTAGTTGAAAGTTATTTACTCTCACAATTACCTATCCGATATGTAGTAGGTATTTAATTTCAACCTACCTACCCATTGTGTGCAAACTTTTGTTAATTATTGTGATGGAAAATGACCTCACTTTAAATGTGGAGCTCATTTTTCAATGTTGACGACTCTGTATGAAATATACAGGGAGAAAAAAGCAGCCCTTGACGAGTTTCTTGCCGGTTCTTCTCGTTACAAGGTCTACCGCTCAGGGTTTGCGAACCGATGGCGTAGCTTCTTTGACATTCACAAGTGCTTGTAACAGCCTAGACTGAATTAATTATTTTTTAATTTGATTTTGATTATTAAGTATATTCTTTTAATAAAAATCACTGCGGTTTGTTGTAATGTCTTCTTACCAAGAAAATTTTATAGTTGTTTCGTAGATGTTTTCCTCAAGAGATGTTAAGTTTTATTATACACAGCAAGGGTAGCAAAATACCGACTCGTTCAAGAACTCTTCAATCGCTCCGAAATGAGTCTTAGTCCTTTCTGATAAGTGTTATTTTTCAAGTGAATGCGGTTATTGTCGATGGCTGCACGTTTTAATTCCCATGCATATTTCGGCGCGATTATGTTATTTGTCGCATTCCTGCATCGCACTGCAGTCTGATGAAACACGCTGACTAAAGCACTATAGATATTGTTTAAATAGGCTGCTTATAGTTTAATTACACACTGTTTTTCCATACCTTATTCATATTAAAAATTGCCTGCACAAAATGTTACCTAATTTCAATTTGTAAAGACATAAAAAGAAGATATTGTCATTGTTTGCGAGAAAATAATCGTGTAATAGTCGTTGTTTTAAAAACTTTGTCTAATCAGTAAAACGACTATTTCTCTGCTCACGGAAACTGCAGTGTTGAATTTTTATACAAAAAAAACAACAAGAATATCTCGATTTCAGTTCTCATTATTATAATTGTATATTTTTACCGCAACAGGAATTTTGTCAACTAGAACTATTTTTAGCAAACTTTATTGTCACGACGACCGATAGCTCGACTGGTGCAATGTGTGCGAGTGTTTGCTACGCCGGCAATGCTACGCCGTAGCAACGTTACGCTGCTACGAGCTACGCATACATCGCAGATTTTCAAGACTTACCAACAACACGTTATTTAATTCTTCACTTTGCATAATACACGCATCCACTAGTTGTATATTTTTAGTTTTTTACCGCACCAAGAATTTCGTCATACTAAAACTACGAGTATTTTTTAGCAAACTTAATTTACTATCACGACGACGACAGCTCGACTGGTGCAATAACTATAAATTATTAGCAATGTTTGCTACGCCGCCGGCCATACTATGCCGTAGCAACGTTACGGGGCTACGAGTGCTACGAGCTACGTACGCTTCGCAGATTTTCAAGCCGTACTAACATCACGTTATTAAATTCTTCAGCACACAGTTAATTATATTACTTTGCACAGTAATGTTTTTTTTTATTTTTTAGTCGGGATAGCCCGACTCATACTTCACAAACCCGATCAATAAATCTACAGCTACACAGATCCAATCCACTTTGGGTGCATGCAGCAGGTATTGCTTCGTTCGCTTCGCTTGACAAAGGCAAAATGCTTTTGCTCAATTAATTTGTCTAGACTAGACTAGCTAGACCAGTGTTTCCCAATTAGTGGTACGCGTACCCCAGGGGTACGTGAGGCTGCTTCAAGGGGTATATGCAGCAATCTTTTAACTAGATATAAATACATCTCAATAAATTTTTTGTTTATTATTCCCGCAATAAGGAGTACGTGAGTTTGAAGTCCTTCCTGGATAAAGAACTAATTGGGAACCACTGAGCTAGACCAAAAGATATGGATAACAGTTACAAAAGAAAGACAGTGAAACCATTGTGTACAGAGTTTAATTATTCTAGTCTTACAAGTAAACTTATGTAACTCTGTCTGTGTTTTACCTTTTCACGCCTCAGCCACTGAACCAATTTTAATGTTTTTTGCTAGAGAGATAGATTGAATCAGTAAGTTCGTAAGGGAATACGAACATTCGAATAAAGAATATGTGCTGCATTTTGAATGTATGAAATACAGGTATACCGCTTGTGTATTTAATAAATTAAAGTATAATTACCATATAAAAATGGCCGATCTTAAAAACTAACCATCAACTCAGATATTGAGAAAATAGTTTTCTAATTAATGGAAAATACAAATAACCGTATCACCTACTGCTCCAATATAAAGCATTATTTAAAAAAATAGTGCTTTTTATGTTTTAGATAGAAGTTGTTGTTGTATAATAGTACATTATGAGACAAGTTAGCTTAGGTTGCTCATTGCACACAAGGCTGTGGGTTGCAGCCCGAGCCGCAGGCGAGGGCGTAACTCAGCCGAGTGTGCAATAAGCAAGAGCTCACGAGTTTCATACGACGTTTTTCAACACATTTGCGAGGAAAAAACAAAGCAATTTACCACACAGCAACAAATACGACATAAACAAAATAATATGATAATTATGGGAAAAGGCGCGCAGGTTTTTTTTTTGTTTTTTCACACGCCCAACGCAAGAATATTTTGCGATCAAAGGGGTGAGGAGCATACAGCCTACTACTAATACTTCAAAATCATAATTTTAAGTGACAAAATGCAAATATTTTAATATTTTATATCAAAATATTGTGAATTATGAATAATTTGATAATAATAAATATTTTTTTGACTTAATTAAGGATTTACACATTTATTTATTCCAAAAATGTATATGAATTTTCAGCTGCATAAAACCTCTTCGTTATTACTAAAAAAATAACTGTATTACCCGGCTAAATTGGGAATGCTCTGTTTACTCGCATAGAACTTGCAGTAAGGTACTAATTTAATTTTGTTGGGTTAATTCTATAACGTACTAGTGTTTTATATATTATTGAACGCGTTTGTTATAGCTCGGTTTATGGCCCTAAAAGCGGTGAATACATCGCTTAACAAACGCGTGCAATAATATATAAACACTAGTACGTTATAGAATTAACCCTACAAAGTTAAATTAGTACCTTACTGCAAGTTCTATGCGAGTAAACAGAGCATTCCCAATTTAGTCGGGTAATACAGTTATTTTTTTTAATCACAACAAAGAGATTTTTCAATACAGTTGCTCGAAAATGTAAGTTTACGATGACATTCGAGCGTGCGGAAAGTTGATTTTACCGCACGCCGTGCGTTTTTGTTTACGGAGTAGTACAGCGTGCGGAAAGTTAATTTTACCGCACGCCGGCGCCGTGCGTTTTTGTTTACGATCTTTTTTTTAATTTCTACTAGCTTCCGCCCGCGACTTCATCCGCGTGGACAGTAGAAAAATATATCAACCAGTTTAAAATGACCCCTTAGGTGTATGAAAGCTAGTACTACGGAGAGTTCAAGCTGTTTCCCTGGTTCCACCCACCTGAATTTGATGAAACATAGCTTCGATTTTAAGTTGGACCTCAATCTACTAAATTGTGAAAAATCCATCAAAATTCGTTTAGCGGTTTTTGCGTAATTCGCGCACAAATATTTAGAATTTACAGTTTTATTATATTATGTATAGATTACAATTTCAGCAGTACCTATAATGTTTTCTTGCAAATTTATTAAAATATTTGCATTTTGTCTCTTAAAATTATGATTTTGAAGTATTAGTAGTATATGCTGTATGCTCCTCACCCCTTTGATCGCAAAATATTCTTGCGTTGGGCGTGTGAAAAAAAAACAAAAAAAAACATGCGCGCCTTTTCCCATAATTATCATATTTTGTTTTTGCCATATTTGTTGCTGTGTGATAAATTACTTTATTTTTTCCTCGCAAATGTGTTGAAAAACGTCGTATGAAACTCGTGAGCTCTTGCTTATTGCACACTCAGCTGAGTTACGCCCTCGCCTGCGGCTCGGGCTGCAACCCACAGCCTTGTGTGCAATGAGCAACCTAAGCTATCTTGTCTCATAATGTACTATTATGTCGTATTTGTTGCTGTGTGGTAAATTACTTTGTTTTTTCCTCGCAAATGTGTTGAAAAACGTCGTATGAAACTCGTGAGCTCTTGCTTATTGCAACCTAAGATGTAAAGCAAGTGTAACTGATACATTCTCAATTAATAAGATATGGAAGAGCGGGGCCGTCTGCCACAGGCATCTCGAATGCCTACTGGGTTGGTCCCAAATACTATTTTGAAAAATATATATTTTTTTGGTAACGAAATAAAACATTTTTAATTTTATTTTTATTTTTTTAAGATAACTTGTCTCATAATGTACTACTACCTTACTAAATAGAAAAGTAATAAAAACCACTCTTTAGTATCAAACTCTAATGATGTCTTAACGTGGTTGTCGCTATTGCAACGGAAAAAAATAATTGCAGTAAGAAAGATCGACTTGAACTTTACATTTGAAAACTTTATAACGACTTTATTTTAAACTTTCAACTTTTTAAAATACCTTGATACAAAACATAGTTGCATATTGACAGCGAAATAAATTAAAAATTTGTTACTTATAATAATATGTTACCTTATGTTGTACCTATGTTACTTTATCAAGATTTGCAATTTCCTTGTTTATGCGATTGTACATAGGCTTTTGGTATACTAATTTACACAAAGAATGGCTTTCATCTGTTCTGCGCGGAATTGATCTTTGCCACAATTTTTTAACCTAAGTTTTTAACCTCAAACTGTAATAACTTCTTTTCTTAGGTTACATAACAACACGAGCTGTTAATTATTAACTTCAGTGAAGTTTTCCTATATTCTTTCTAGCCTCCAATCTTTCATTTACCCCATATCCCTTTTATCAAAAAATAATATCAAACATAATACATCGAAAACACAAAATGGCTGTCCCCGCCATCATATTAAAGTTTATACGAGGTTGTGGCTATGACACATGGTTTACGAGGCGCCTCGGCGAGTCCGCGTCGTTGGGTTTTATGTAATATTTCTGTATCGTCCAGCAAATATGGTACGTTGTGTTGGAAGCTTACTCATACAGAGGTTGGGAAAAGATAGTTGGAGGTCGTCTTTCGGGGAAATATACACCGATATTTTTTAAGTATATCTAAAAATTAAATGGGGATTTCAGACCACGTGAATGAACTTTTACTATGGGGCCAACCACGGAATCTCGAAAAAAAATCAGCTGTTCCATAGAAAAGTACAACATCGACTCGACTATAATGTATGGAACAGCTTATTTTTTTTCGCGATTCATTGGTTGGCCCCATAGTAAAAGTTGTTCATTCACGTGGTCTGAAATCCCCATCCATTTTTAGATATAGGTAGGTACTAAAAAAAACGCGAGATACAAAATTTTGTTTACAGTGACGTATCTATAATGATTCGAGAGGAGATATGTTTCGAGAAGGAATAATTAGAATTCAAATTTTGTTGTTAACGTGGTACCTAGTAGTGGTGGTTAATATATCATATAGCCGTTATAAATAAAGGCTTTATAAATATAACGTATAACGTCCGTTATATTCAAGCTCCCAAAGAGCTTTAATATATTATATTCCTCTATAATCTTTGGACTTATCGTTATGAAATGTTATGAGAGCGTTATGCGTTGCGCGAGTGAGTGACTGAGTGAGTGATTTGAAAGGGCTTTAATATATTAGTTATAATAAAGCTTTAACCACAGAACAGACTACGTCATTTATCATGTGAGGCAAACCTGCGCTAGGTTATTCGGTTGTTTGAGGTTAGAGCTTTATTATAGCTCTTAAAAAAGCCTAATAAATTATTAAAGCTTAAAGCTTTTAATATAATATTGGAAAACAGCCGTTATGAACACCTTTAGTACCTAGCTGTGTTGTATAGTAAGTTGTGTTGTGTACATACAGAGCCTAGAAATAGAAGGTTTGACGTAGTTTTTCATGGTATAATATTTAAAACAAAACATAGTCTTCTTTGATGTAACGTATAAACAGAAAGACGATTTTCATTTGATATTGTTGATTAAGAAATAAATTCACATAATGTTGTTAAGTAAGGCCTCGCCTTGTCCACGCTTTTTATGTCCAGTGTAGGTAGGTACTTAATGGCGCCTAAATGGGTTGTGTTGAAAACATAATATTAAAGTAGTCGTTAGGTCCTCATGGTTATTAGAATCGGAATCAAATGGTATTGTTTGACCTTGTTTGTACTTATCTATTTACTATATTATTTAAATTTGAAAGAAAAAAAGGTAATCAAACAGAGGATTGCTCAAGCAGTAGGTAGGTACAGGATGAAGCGCAGTATGTAGGTAGTATGCACGTCCAGCAAAAAAATCTATCTAGTGCTAAAGTGTTAAGTGATTTTTGTTGCTTACAGTACCAACAATTTAAATGTAGAGTATCAGCTTTCTAGGTAAGAATCCTTTACCGTTATATAGTCAGGTGGGGTAAGTGAAACATACTTAATTTTTATTTAACAAGGTTTAGTAAAGCTGTAAAACTCGCAATTAAAGTAGCTGTGTAGGCAATGTACTCCTCATTAAATCAGCCTTTAACGGTATGAATATAAATATCTAAAGACTTGCATTAAGCAACAAAATCACGAAAAGAACATAAAGGCTAAGAAGTGTTTCACTTACCCCTGACAAGGGGGAAGTGAAACAGTAGCCAAAATAGCTTTAAATATTGAGTCAATTTAATTAAAAACAGGACAAAAGGATCATTTTAAACCGTTAACATCCAAAATGTATCAAATTCTAATAAAATAGGGTCCATTTTCAAAGATTTATCAAAAAAACGTAATTTTCATTTTATACCATAACTTAATTTTCTTTTTGGTTTACTAGCTAGTTTAATGATCGCAGCGATATCTGTGTTGTATTGAGGGCAGTAATTCGTCATTCCTGATTTATCGACACATCGCTATGAGAATAAACTACGATAGTTTCTTAGATATGGTTGGGTGTTTCACTTACCCCGGTGTTTCACTTACCCCACCTGACTATATTAACTAACTATATTAATTAATATTTTATGAATACTACCAATAACACAAAGCGTATAATATTTCAATCAACATCCGCTTACTTTCAAAGAGACGACTAGCATAATATATCATTCATTTCCGCCTTTACCCTCGTTACATGAATGGTAACTTCGAAGAATGAACAACCCACTATATGTATACATACAAATTACCATTTTACACAGAAATATGTTATTTATCGGATGTCCAATGTTATGATGTCACATTTAAAAGAATTATTTTCACAAAAACATACTTTTATCCCATTTTTTTGTACTCATTGCAATATTAAATTAATCAGAATGAACTCTGAAGGGCGCGTTTGAATTAAACCCGCGAGTAAACAAGACTCGTTGCACATTCATTTTATACGGGAACTTCTAATATATAAAACAGCTATCTTTGTTTACGTAGAGACTGATGAAAAAATTAAGCACATAGCTGTATTTAAAAAACAGAAATTAAAGATGGAGGACCTACATTTAGAAAATGATGAAAAACAAAAATGGCGCTTACGTTACGTCCTGCTTTTTGTTATAATTTCCTTGATAATATGTCAACAATATTCACAAAACATCTAAAGACCAAAACATAAAAACACTCTCGGAAAGTTACATATTATTATTACACACAAAAACATTTTCTCTGTTCTGTGTTTGTCTGTTCTGTTGTGTTGCCACTGCAGGTATAATTAATACCATTTGGCAAATACTGCATTATTGCACTGTACCTACATACGTGACCTAATCGCTAGCCCACAAATTTTCAGTCTCGTTAGCAAACTAAATGTGACACATACACATGACGTGCGTATTAATCAAGGCTATTAAAAAACTTTAAGTATACCTAACGGTTCCTCGCCGTCCACCGCAAACCGTAAATTTACTTCAACAAATTGGGCGAAGCCGGTGGCTTAAGTCACAGAAAATTCAATAGAATTTATTATAAACTAGCTGCGCCGCCCGGCTTCGTACGGATGGCGCCAACTATTGGTTATATCAATCCATCGCGCCATTCGATTCAAAATGACGGGAAAAAAAATGTTTTTCGTCTTTCCGTATATTTTTTGAACATTATGTTTTAAACAAACCTTTTCCTAATAATAACAAATACAACAAAAAAAGAATTAGGTAGGTACCTAATTTGGTGCAGTCGTTCTGAAGTTATTTGTTTACATACATTTCAGCGATTCATAATTCATAATCGTTTATTTGCATAAAACATAGTATTCAAAGATGTTAAGTAAAGTATAAAACAGTACACATGTTTTGCTAAATATTAATAGCATGCAAAAGTAATAAAATTCAATTCATATATTTTTATTTTTCAATAATGAAAATAAAATTAACTTATCTAAATTATATAATAATCAAACATTTATATTAATAATAATAATTATTATTTATTTATTTATTACTTTAATTACTGTTATTAAAATTGCACGCACGCTATTGCTAGCACGAAATTGTTTTTATCGTCTGAAAGTGCTTTATAGAGTCCGAAATTTTCTAAGTACGGAGTTGCGCATTAGACTTGTTGACTCATTGATTCTTTCAAAATTTGATTACGTTGACACTGTTTATGGTCCTAGGTTATTATCTAAAAGTAAATCATTAATACAACGGGTACAAAATGCATGTGCCAGGTTCTGTTTTAACATACCACCAAGAAGTCACGTTTCACCTTTCCTAAATAGTGCTCAAATATTCAACATGGAATCTAGAAGACATATTCACTTTGCTACTCTTTTATTTGGTGTCATTAAAAGTGGCAAACCTCCATATCTTCATGACAAACTTTCTTGGTACTCTAGCGCTCGTTCATCTCGACTTGCTGTGCCTTATCATAACACTGCTGCTTTCAAGGGCTGCTTTAAATACACTGCCACAAAGATTTGGAATAATATCCCTCCACCCCTCTGTGCTCTCACATCTGTCTACAGTTTTAAACGTAAAATCAAAACATACTTTTTAAACATTCAACTAGGCAGTGTAAGTGACTGGGTCTATAATTAGTTTTCTCTTTATGCTCATTTATGCTATACCTACTTATACTATCAAAAGAATTATTTGTAAACTGATCGATTATGAAAGTGTCAAATCATTAGTAATGTTGCATCACTGTATACGTAAATGGTTTAATTATGTATTTTGTGACTGGATCTATACCTAATTAGTCTTTGTACTTATTTAAACTAAACTAACAGAGTAATTATTTGTAAACTGATCAATAATGAAAGTAATAATGTAGTATCATAGTGCATACCTAGATGTTTTTAATAATAATTAATATGTAGTTTTGACTATAAGAAAATAATTGTATAATTATTGTCATCACCACGGTTGCATCTGAAAACCAGCGCCACTGTTTCAGGCAGCGGCACAAGCTGAGATGTTACCATTTCAGCAAAAAATGTGTAAATTCGATGTTAATTTTATATTTTTTTGTAACTGTTTTGCTGAATAAACATTTTTCTATTTCTATTTCTATTTCTAATTCAATTTTATTTATGCTATAAGGAAACAATACCTTACAGTCGTCACCCATTTGCTCCAAAAATCTGTTTACAAGTTTACACGTTTCAAGTTTACGTCCCGTTGCATTCGAGTCATCCAGTCCCATCATCGGTGTAAAAAACGCACTTGAATTTATTTTCGCACGCGTAATTTTTTTACGATAGCTCCTAAGGCGGCCATTAGGTACAAGCTCATGCAAGCGTCAGTCAATTCCATCAGTCATGAATTACGTTTACTGTGACTGACAAATAACCTACCGTGTAATGTAGTGACTGATGGTTGCATGAAGTTGATTTCTTCTTTCCATCAGTCATCAACAGTCATGCGTAATTCATGACTAATGGAATTGCATGGCGCTTGCATGCTTGCCTGCATGTAATGGATGCCTAAGATATTCATTTAAATAGTATGGTTTAAAAGGGTAAAATAATGTGCATAAACGTATTTAAGTTGATAAGGATTAATACTGTATCCTTCTAAATAGCTTTCCAAATTACCGCAATGTTTGTGACCAGTTTTTTAGAAGATATTAATGGCTTTAGCAAGCTATTCTTAAAAGATAGATATATGCCAACGCGGACTATTTTATAGACCTAATAGAAGAGGAACAATTTTATCATACATTATTTTGTTATAGCTCAAAAGGTTATGGTTAGGTTAGTTTATGCAGCGTTATCGATGCAAGCTCCCAGTCGGCTTTCTATAACTAATATCGTCATATTTTTACCAATTAACATAAAACCTAAAATTATTATACACCTAAAACCTTCCTCAAGAAACACTCTATCATTTGGTAAAAACCGCATGAAAATCCGTTCAATAGTTTTTGAGTTTATCGCGAACAGACAGACAGACGCGGCGAGGGACTTTGTTTTATAATAAGTAGGTACCTCTATGTAAGGATTTGAAAGTTCAATAAATGATGCTTTTCAAATTATAGTTATTTATCATATTTTCCAATACCTACTGCTTTTTTAACCACCTAACCAGAAGCATTTTGTGTTGTCTTGTCTGTATCTCCCTATGGAAAAACAATTATCTAACTTTACCTATGAGCAATGACATAATTTAAATTCTATTTAAACCCAGGTTACACCTATTAAATATCAATACATACAGTTAAGTCAATACCTATTCGCCGTTTCTAATCAAAGAACGAAGTCTGCAGAATCGTATGTCTTCCACCACCGGAATCGTTCGAGGCGAGAGCCCATTGTCGCGAGTCGGCTCCTCGAGAAATTTAATTAGAATACCCACGAAAATTTCCCATAAAGATGTTCCAGATAAAAGAGTTCCGAATGGCCCGGCGGGGCCTATCCTGCCATTTCAGGAGTTATTAGCTGGCGAAAGTTATGAGACGTCCCCTTTTTGGTACGACGCCGAATATCTTTGGCTTACTAACGTTTTTAGTGTGAACCAACAGATTTTCATTTAAGGTGGTACCCTGAGCGAAAGTGGCGCCGCGGTGAATTATATTTAATATTATAATTCTAAAACTCAATTTTAAAAATGTTTATCGTGGAGATTTTAGGGCCCACAGTTTAGTATTTTTAGACGGTATCGTTACATTCCCTTGTAGTCACTGCTAGAAGTAGATAGCAACTGCTAAAAGCGGCCGTTTTTGACACATTTGCTACGAATGACTACGAGGGCATGTAGTGATACCTTCTAAAAATACTAGACCATGGGCCCTAAAATCTCCGACCGACAGCTGTAATAACCTAGGTATATTGATAAGTAATGCATCATCTGTGGTGGAGTAGCAAGCCTGTAGCAAGAGTTCAAAATTGTTTTTTTCGTAATTATAAAGGGTTATTATTTGTTGTAAAGACATGACTCCAAATTATTTATCTTCAAATTCCATTTATGCGTTGTGACTTGACGTCATAGTCAAACTGATATCATTATCAGAAACGGAACATGTACAAGCGATTAATTTAAAAATGTACAACAGAAATGACCAACTTCAGAACACTCGCGGTCCTGCTTTTTGTTATAATTTCCTTGATAATATGTCAACAATATTCACAAAACATCTAAAGACCAAAACATAAAAACACTCTCGGAAAGTTACATATTATTATTACACACAAAAACATTTTCTCTGTTCTGTGTTTGTCTGTTCTGTTGTGTTGCCACTGCAGGTATAATTAATACCATTTGGCAAATACTGCATTATTGCACTGTACCTACATACGTGACCTAATCGCTAGCCCACAAATTTTCAGTCTCGTTAGCAAACTAAATGTGACACATACACATGACGTGCGTATTAATCAAGGCTATTAAAAAACTTTAAGTATACCTAACGGTTCCTCGCCGTCCACCGCAAACCGTAAATTTACTTCAACAAATTGGGCGAAGCCGGTGGCTTAAGTCACAGAAAATTCAATAGAATTTATTATAAACTAGCTGCGCCGCCCGGCTTCGTACGGATGGCGCCAACTATTGGTTATATCAATCCATCGCGCCATTCGATTCAAAATGACGGGAAAAAAAATGTTTTTCGTCTTTCCGTATATTTTTTGAACATTATGTTTTAAACAAACCTTTTCCTAATAATAACAAATACAACAAAAAAAGAATTAGGTAGGTACCTAATTTGGTGCAGTCGTTCTGAAGTTATTTGTTTACATACATTTCAGCGATTCATAATTCATAATCGTTTATTTGCATAAAACATAGTATTCAAAGATGTTAAGTAAAGTATAAAACAGTACACATGTTTTGCTAAATATTAATAGCATGCAAAAGTAATAAAATTCAATTCATATATTTTTATTTTTCAATAATGAAAATAAAATTAACTTATCTAAATTATATAATAATCAAACATTTATATTAATAATAATAATAATTATTTATTTATTTATTACTTTAATTACTGTTATTAAAATTGCACGCACGCTATTGCTAGCACGAAATTGTTTTTATCGTCTGAAAGTGCTTTATAGAGTCCGAAATTTTCTAAGTACGGAGTTGCGCATTAGACTTGTTGACTCATTGATTCTTTCAAAATTTGATTACGTTGACACTGTTTATGGTCCTAGGTTATTATCTAAAAGTAAATCATTAATACAACGGGTACAAAATGCATGTGCCAGGTTCTGTTTTAACATACCACCAAGAAGTCACGTTTCACCTTTCCTAAATAGTGCTCAAATATTCAACATGGAATCTAGAAGACATATTCACTTTGCTACTCTTTTATTTGGTGTCATTAAAAGTGGCAAACCTCCATATCTTCATGACAAACTTTCTTGGTACTCTAGCGCTCGTTCATCTCGACTTGCTGTGCCTTATCATAACACTGCTGCTTTCAAGGGCTGCTTTAAATACACTGCCACAAAGATTTGGAATAATATCCCTCCACCCCTCTGTGCTCTCACATCTGTCTACAGTTTTAAACGTAAAATCAAAACATACTTTTTAAACATTCAACTAGGCAGTGTAAGTGACTGGGTCTATAATTAGTTTTCTCTTTATGCTCATTTATGCTATACCTACTTATACTATCAAAAGAATTATTTGTAAACTGATCGATTATGAAAGTGTCAAATCATTAGTAATGTTGCATCACTGTATACGTAAATGGTTTAATTATGTATTTTGTGACTGGATCTATACCTAATTAGTCTTTGTACTTATTTAAACTAAACTAACAGAGTAATTATTTGTAAACTGATCAATAATGAAAGTAATAATGTAGTATCATAGTGCATACCTAGATGTTTTTAATAATAATTAATATGTAGTTTTGACTATAAGAAAATAATTGTATAATTATTGTCATCACCACGGTTGCATCTGAAAACCAGCGCCACTGTTTCAGGCAGCGGCACAAGCTGAGATGTTACCATTTCAGCAAAAAATGTGTAAATTCGATGTTAATTTTATATTTTTTTGTAACTGTTTTGCTGAATAAACATTTTTCTATTTCTATTTCTATTTCTAATTCAATTTTATTTATGCTATAAGGAAACAATACCTTACAGTCGTCACCCATTTGCTCCAAAAATCTGTTTACAAGTTTACACGTTTCAAGTTTACGTCCCGTTGCATTCGAGTCATCCAGTCCCATCATCGGTGTAAAAAACGCACTTGAATTTATTTTCGCACGCGTAATTTTTTTACGATAGCTCCTAAGGCGGCCATTAGGTACAAGCTCATGCAAGCGTCAGTCAATTCCATCAGTCATGAATTACGTTTACTGTGACTGACAAATAACCTACCGTGTAATGTAGTGACTGATGGTTGCATGAAGTTGATTTCTTCTTTCCATCAGTCATCAACAGTCATGCGTAATTCATGACTAATGGAATTGCATGGCGCTTGCATGCTTGCCTGCATGTAATGGATGCCTAAGATATTCATTTAAATAGTATGGTTTAAAAGGGTAAAATAATGTGCATAAACGTATTTAAGTTGATAAGGATTAATACTGTATCCTTCTAAATAGCTTTCCAAATTACCGCAATGTTTGTGACCAGTTTTTTAGAAGATATTAATGGCTTTAGCAAGCTATTCTTAAAAGATAGATATATGCCAACGCGGACTATTTTATAGACCTAATAGAAGAGGAACAATTTTATCATACATTATTTTGTTATAGCTCAAAAGGTTATGGTTAGGTTAGTTTATGCAGCGTTATCGATGCAAGCTCCCAGTCGGCTTTCTATAACTAATATCGTCATATTTTTACCAATTAACATAAAACCTAAAATTATTATACACCTAAAACCTTCCTCAAGAAACACTCTATCATTTGGTAAAAACCGCATGAAAATCCGTTCAATAGTTTTTGAGTTTATCGCGAACAGACAGACAGACGCGGCGAGGGACTTTGTTTTATAATAAGTAGGTACCTCTATGTAAGGATTTGAAAGTTCAATAAATGATGCTTTTCAAATTATAGTTATTTATCATATTTTCCAATACCTACTGCTTTTTTAACCACCTAACCAGAAGCATTTTGTGTTGTCTTGTCTGTATCTCCCTATGGAAAAACAATTATCTAACTTTACCTATGAGCAATGACATAATTTAAATTCTATTTAAACCCAGGTTACACCTATTAAATATCAATACATACAGTTAAGTCAATACCTATTCGCCGTTTCTAATCAAAGAACGAAGTCTGCAGAATCGTATGTCTTCCACCACCGGAATCGTTCGAGGCGAGAGCCCATTGTCGCGAGTCGGCTCCTCGAGAAATTTAATTAGAATACCCACGAAAATTTCCCATAAAGATGTTCCAGATAAAAGAGTTCCGAATGGCCCGGCGGGGCCTATCCTGCCATTTCAGGAGTTATTAGCTGGCGAAAGTTATGAGACGTCCCCTTTTTGGTACGACGCCGAATATCTTTGGCTTACTAACGTTTTTAGTGTGAACCAACAGATTTTCATTTAAGGTGGTACCCTGAGCGAAAGTGGCGCCGCGGTGAATTATATTTAATATTATAATTCTAAAACTCAATTTTAAAAATGTTTATCGTGGAGATTTTAGGGCCCACAGTTTAGTATTTTTAGACGGTATCGTTACATTCCCTTGTAGTCACTGCTAGAAGTAGATAGCAACTGCTAAAAGCGGCCGTTTTTGACACATTTGCTACGAATGACTACGAGGGCATGTAGTGATACCTTCTAAAAATACTAGACCATGGGCCCTAAAATCTCCGACCGACAGCTGTAATAACCTAGGTATATTGATAAGTAATGCATCATCTGTGGTGGAGTAGCAAGCCTGTAGCAAGAGTTCAAAATTGTTTTTTTCGTAATTATAAAGGGTTATTATTTGTTGTAAAGACATGACTCCAAATTATTTATCTTCAAATTCCATTTATGCGTTGTGACTTGACGTCATAGTCAAACTGATATCATTATCAGAAACGGAACATGTACAAGCGATTAATTTAAAAATGTACAACAGAAATGACCAACTTCAGAACACTCGCGGAACACAAAACGACTTATTTTAATCTGCATTTACCTAATAGCCTTAATAAGTATTTTCTCTTTGACAAAGGTAAGCACGACAGCACGCTAAGTTAAACAGTTGAACTACGAAAACAGCTTTTATTACCTACGGCATTAAGGTGGTCTCAAGGTCAACATGTATACTCTGATGTGCTTCTGACTGTACATGCTAGAGTGAAGTTGCAGCACTTGCAGCTGATCACTGTCTTTTTTCAACTTAATTGCATTGTAACTTAACCTTTATTCAATCTACTTGACATTATGTAATGAAACAAATCACGAAGAAATTAACTAATATTAGATTGCTTTGTCATTTATTCTGGAGCTTAACTTAACTCGTCTTTCAATGTACCTAACTCATAGTAATATATTTCAATGACTCAAACTTATAAAAACTTGTCCTTTAACTAAGTAGGTACGTACCTAAATTTATAACTCAATAAGTAGCTCGTTGTTGTTCTAAAATATTATAAATTACTTTCTTCAAGAACTCCAACACCACAAAACCACTATTAATGTCACGAGTAGGGTATTAATATTAATATTATTTACTCGCATAGTGCCAGACAAAATAAAGCAAAGTAGGCCGTAGTCGTTGCGTCACAAAATAAAAAGTCTGTTTGTTTTATTATACAGAAGGTCCGCTTTGCTTCATTCCGAGTCTTCGCTATCACTCCGCTACAGAAAGATGTAGGGAATTGACAATAATTTCGCTAACCATCGAATTTCAAAACGTCATTCATGCATCGAAAGCGAAGATTGGCAAATCAGGGTGTTTACTTTCGAACTGGAACGAGGTTTTGAGATCGAATTCGATCTCGGAACCTCGTTCGTGTTTCGAAAAGCCCTAAAGTCTAAAGCCCGAAAAGCTATCGAGAGAAAACAAACGCGCGAAAAAGTACCTACCTATTCGATAGAGAGGAATTCTCTTGGAAAATCTCATTTTGGTTTTCGAAGGTAGATTGGCGCTGTACAATTTTCTCATACAAACATACATACATTACACTACCTATCGAATGTTTTTAAGCGCGTTATTTTTTTTGATAGTTCGTGCTACGCTACGGGTAGGTACGAACTTTGGCCGTATTACCGTCATTTGTTTTGTAGAGAAACTTCTTGTTACAATCTGGGTGGGCCTGAGTTTTCCTATCTTCGATGATTGAAGTTTCCTATAAGTACGAAAAGTCTACGTGGTGAAAATCGCGATTTGTTCGGAGTGCCTCTTCTGTTCACTAGTTGCCACTAGAGGGTGCGTTGTTATGCCGCAATGCGTCCACGATTGCATTCGCACTGCGCATCCCTGATTCATGTGTGCACTAATTTGGTTATGCCGGGGTGATACTTAACTTAATACGACTTAATACTGCGACTTAATACTGATGTGATCATGATACTGGAATAGTACATTATGTGACAAGTTAGCTTAGGTTGCTCATTGCACTCAAGGCTGTGGGTTGCAGCTCAACTGAGTGTGCAACTGGTCTGAACGAGACTGGAAAAAAATGTTTTCGTTTCTCATATTCGGAAAGTGATGTATATTTAAACTGAGCAGCGGGTCCAAAACTCTTCGTTCCACCCTAGGGAGTACCTACTTCGGGACAGTCTCTGCCATGGACTTCGCCGTCTACTAATCAAGGACCAATGTCTCCAACTTTTACAGACATCCAACAGAGCCAAATCTCTCAAAATATATCAAACTGTGTAAATATTCCAAACAAGAATTTATCCTTAAACTTCACTAATTGTTCTAATTTTTCGATTTATTTTAAATAGGTATAATAAGTATAAGGTACCAGCTACATGTTATTATTAATAAACACTTCTCCAATGTTTTATTTTTGTATTTGTTTTGTTTTCACCTACTCTTGTATGCTTTGCTGTTGGTGTACCTAAACATAAAATAAAAAAAACATTTTGGAAAAAACTACGATTTATTTACTTTCCTTATATTCGAAATGAAAACTCTACTTTGTAACTCGGTTTCTATTTATTCCCTCGCTAAAGCTCGGGAATAAAACTACCTCGTATGCAATGGGTCATTTTAGTGTCTTGTATAACAATCTACTATTAAAAAAACAAAAAACCGACATCAAAAAACCTAGGTAGGTACCACTAAAAATCTAGAAATAATATTCAAATCACTAGATACGCATTATCATTGTGATAATAAAAACACGTCTATTGAAGTCGGGTGGGGCTGGAGTACAAATTCCTTTTTTTTTGTATTCTAAAAGCCCCACCCGACTTCAAGGGACTGTTTTTATTATTACACAATGATAATACGTAAGTAACTAGTGATTTGAATATTATTTCTTGCTTTTTTAGTGGTAGGTTTTTTGAAGTCGGTTGTTTTGTTTTTTTATTACTATTTTTTTTAGTGTAGGTATTAGTAGGTACCTTCTGTATTAGGTAGTGTAGGTATATTATTTAAATAGAAGAATCGGCTCAGCCATGCGTGAGATTATCGCGGATACGGGTCACACTGAGAACCTCCTTTTTTAAGTCGGTTAAAGAACTACACTTAAGATATCCCTTTTCCAACAAAAAAATAATTATCTTATTCAGTTCATAAACAAAGAAGTTAAACGACCATGTCATCGAGGTAACTTACACAAAATCATACTATTTTCGTGCTTTTTTTCAAGATTAAGTAAGTACTTGAAAAGTACTAAACCGATTTCCAAATTTAAAAAAATGGGACCAACTTGGGAGTTTACCTATTTAACGTTTGAATCATTTCAATCGGTCCAGCAGTCTTTGAGTAATCGGTGGACATACACAAAAAAAACAAATATACAGACGAACAGAGAACCTCCTCCTTTTATGAAGCCGGTACAAAGACGTGGTTTTTTCGGATGAAACAAAAATTAATATGATTAATCCTGACGGAAAACAATATGTTAGACGCCCCCTAAACAAAGCAATGGATCCAAAGTACACCAAGAAAATAGGTAGTAAAACATGGAGGCGGAAATATCTAAGTGTGGGGCTGTTTTTCAGGACTTGGTGTCGGACCTGTAAGGAAGATAGAATTCAATATGGATAAATATCAGTACAAAAATCTTAGCAGAAACCATGCTGCCCTACCTATGCCGAGCAAAATTTACCGGTCATTTGGTCTTTTCAACAGGATAGTGACACGAAACACTGCAAAAGTAGTAAAAGACTTCTTAAGGAACCAGTTTGTGGGGGTTTTGGATTGGCCCCCGTACATTCCAGACATAGTAGAATCCAGATTTAAATCCAATCGAAAATTTGTGGTACCAAAGTAACATTTGCAAATCTTCGTTATCGCTTCGCTTTCGAAACATGTATATTGACATAAGGTTTCGTTAACTATCGAAATTTAAAACGTCAAATCCATACATGTTCCGAAGCGAAACGATAACGAAAATTTGCACATGTTACTTTGGCTAGGGGGGCTTGTGAAGAAGACAGTGGCGACAAAGCGTACCTACATCAAACGTGGGAGCAAATTCCGGTACCAGCTTGTACAAAATTGATCGCTTCCATGCCCAAGAGATGTCGTGATGTTTTCTGCAAAAGGGCATGCGACCAAATATTGATAAGTATCGTAATGTTTTATAAAAATGTCTTCGATCAGATAACCTTTTTTTTTTTTTTTTGGGAGGAGGAACCGCGGTTTTATCGCCTTCCGACCCACCCCATCAAGATCGTTCTCCAATCTGACAGGAGGGGGCCGGCGAGTGTTCTGAGCTCTCCATTGCGTGTCACTCCGACGGGCAGAAAATATGTTAGAAATCTTATGTAAGTAATAAGATAATTTCAATAATAACTCAATTTTTTTTATTTCTTGTAAGCAAATGGAGTGTCTTTAATTATATGGCCCGATCTTACTAATCTTATCTTTGATTTATTAAATTTCACTAATCAATAGGCAAGTTTTTTTGTAAATGTTTTGTTTTAACATTAGACAATAACAACTCAAGTATTTTTAAATTGTGTTGCAAGTTACAATGGCAGTCTGATAAAATATATACAGAGTATAGCTTAGTTATTTTAATATGCTTCCAGTGTCTTTAATTCTGTGACCACCACTGACAGGCTACGGTTTCTAGGTGGAACGAAAAAATATTAAAATAAGAAAACTCGAAGATGAAGAAGTTTCACTGATTTTCTTTGTGAATGTTTATATCTTAGAATAAATTAGAAAAAATAAATTAATTAAATAACTTCATAATTTTTTTCAACGTAGACGTAAGTACTTATTCATTCTACTTAATTGTTTTTTAACGTGAATTAAAAAAATCCGATTGTCAGTACTTTTACGTACAATTTCTATAAAGAGAGAACAAACTAACATTTTGGATGTGGTTTTCACAATACACACAAAAAAGGTTTCTGCTAAAATTATTAGGAAAATTTTACATTGAATTTCTCTATCTATTACTTATATATTACTTTCGTTCGGTAGGTAGGTATAAAACGGTAGATCAGCCTGCCTAGCATGACCGATTTATATCGCGTGATATAGCATTTTATCGACACTCAACTGTCAAACTCCTTTGTCTTTTTGACAGCGTGATATAAATCGTGTTATGTTGCCTACCTAGCATGACCGATTTATATCGCGTGATAATAGCGTTTTAACACGTTTAACTGTCAAAAGACAAAGGAGTTTGATTGTTGAGTGTCGATAAAATGCTATATCACGCGATATAAATCGGTCATGCTAGGGGGGCTGAGGGCCTATTACAAAAAAGCATCGCGATAAGCGTACGATGTTCGTCCCACTCCGTGGCACTATTGACTCACGAATAAGGTTCAATATCAAGTAAATTGAACGACGAATTGCGACCGATAATCGTGATTCTTTTCTGTAATAGGCCCTCAGGCTCCCGGCAATGTGATTAAGCTAAGCAATCCAACGGACTTAATGAAATGCGAGAGCTACTCGTTAATTAGTCCAGGCCAGGGCCTCGATTCTGCTAGTGTCATCGTAACGATCGTCTCTTTTTTTATGCACAACGGGGTAGTGCTTGCTTGGCCATAGGAAGCGCACTACACCCCGGAATCCTCATCACTGGCTATCATACCTTTAACTGCCGGAACACAACAATTTTTTTTTAAATTGTTGTTATGGCGTCAGACTTAGGTAAGATGGTGGTAGCCAGGCGGACTTGAAATAAGCCCTACCACTACCACCAACCCAATCGGTTATTTCAATAGTATAGCTTTGTGACGTACTAAAAATAAAAAATCCAATACTATAGCTAAACATCATTGGAACACGATTATTTCGCCAACATTGCAGAATTGGGGCCCAGGGGGTATATATTCTGTGGCCGGTGGAAAACACCGCTGGCAGTATTCGATTTAATTCCGCAACACAATCGCATTGTTTCATTCCCATTTCGAATTTGAATGTGCATTGTTGACAGAGGAATGGGATCAATTTAATTTAATTTATCCCATGGCTATTAGTCTCGCGTTTGTTTGAGTTCTTTGCAGTCCATGCATCGTGGACGCTCTTTTCCCCAAAGATATTACATTTTTTTTTATTGTAATATCATTACTTTTCCCTAAGTATATATTATTTTTAACTGACTTCAAAAAAGGGGGAGGTTCTTTGTTTTTTTATGAATGTTACTCGATTCTGAATGTGCTCGTGTTGTGAAATGAGCTCCACATTTAAAGTGAGGTCATTTTCCATCACAATAATTAACAAAAGTTTGCACACAATGGGTAGGTAGGTTGAACTATGAATGAAACGGTTTACCATGTAAATTGTAGCTGTATGAAAATATTTTTAAATTATTTTAGATATTTTTACTTTGGTTCAACTGCTTTCTCAATTAGGTGGTTGGACAGTCCAACCACCTAATTGAGAAAGCAGTTGAACCACGACACGACCCAAAAAAATTAAATTAATCTCATCTGTAAGGCCTTTGATATCCAAAGCCGTTGTTTTTGTAAAAATATCTTAAATAATTTAAAAATATTTTCATACAGCTACAATTTACATGGTAACCGTTTCATAGTTCAACCTACCTACCCATTGTGTGCAAACTTTTGTTAATTATTGTGATGGAAAATGACCTCACTTTAAATGTGGAGCTCATTTTTCAATGTTGACGACTCTGTATGAAATATACAGGGAGAAAAAAGCAGCCCTTGACGAGTTTCTTGCCGGTTCTTCTCGTTACAACGCTCAGGGTTTGCGAACCGATGGCGTAGCTTCTATGACATGATCACAAGTGCTTGTAAACAGCCTAGACTGAACAAATTATTTTGAATTTTTGAATAGTGACTTAAATGAGAGCAAGCAATTTCTGTAGCTTACAAAAATATTTTATACCTGCTACTAATTATAGGTGGGTATCACTTATATTTAATTACCTATACCTATATTTTTGTTCACTGAACAGCTATCCTGCCTCCTTCATATATTGCCGTTTGTGAAACCCGTAAAAGTAACAATGTCGTACCTATCTAGGTGTAGGTACAACAAAGTAACGACAGTCGATATAGGATAGGTACGCGAGCAAATTTGCTTACCACGCCCGCTGAGCAAACTGCCGGGCCCTACGTACACTCGGGAGGCCTTGGAAATCAACGAATAGGCCTACAAGACGGAACTCTGCCTTCTGGAACTTTCATTCAATAATCAGGCACTTAGGCATAGTATAAAAATAAGTACTAGCGTAACTTAGGTGATATTTAGAACTTAGATCATTAATGTTTCGTATTTTGGACACTAAATAAAAATATGGCAACTCCCGCACTAGCACCCCACCCCAAGTCAAATCCCGGCCGCTCACCGCTCAACTCATTTTAAGGTTAGGAACGCCTATCGATTCTGCTGGCCGGCCATTATTTTTACTGCTAGTAAAACTTTACTGTCATCGGCAGCGGGAAAGGTCGCTCAGTAATTACCACTTCTACAGTAACTGCCTCCGCTGCATTAGCGATAGGGACGTGGCAATGGCAACCATGGGCGTAGGAAGAGCGCAGGAAAGCGGAAAAAACCTGATGGGTATATTTTTCTATTGTCCTTTAATACTCCAAAGCGGCTCTAGCACAACAAGGAAATAGTAAAATAAAGTTCGTAGTAGTAGTAGTTACTTATAGTATATCTATTCTGTGGTAGTAGTGTACGTAGTACCCTCATGAGTACCTAGTAGAGTAGTGTTGTAGCCTAAAGTGGCCACTTTTGCCTTCTCTTTTTCTTTGAAAAATCTCAATTAAGGCCTAAAGGTGCGTCAAATCCCAATATTCAATTCAAATTATTGAAAGATTACGCGCGTGAAGCTATCATGGTAAAAATATATAATGTACCTACTTGAAATAATACACAATCCATTTAATTGAAAGCATTTATAAAAAAATTATCTAAAAAAATATTCCGTAGACCCTGTTTCTGGTCTTATTTGCAAAATTTCTCGGAAACAGAACATTAGTTTATGTTAAAACCAACCATAAAAATGTAGGCGATGTAGTACCTTCAATCTTAATTGAACAGATTTTTTTAACTAACTTGAAAGCGAAGAAAAGTAATAAAAACCTGTAAAAATTGAGAATTTGGTGCTAGTTCTCAACGCAACCGCCGCCGCCGCGTTAGAACGCGCACTGATTTGAACCCAAAGTGAGTAGAGTTTTTTTTTTTGTTTGTTTCGTACTACTAGTCCGAAACAAACACACTAGTACGGTACTAGTTTACCAGAGGAAGCGATTTGAAACTTCTCTCCAGTTTTGAAGAAGATTAAGTAGATTAATGTGATTATGTATTTTGTGTTGAATTGTAGAGTAGAGTTACGTTCGATTTCACTCCATCACGGATCGACCCGCTCGGATTGACACATGTTAAGGCCTTAAGGGTCCGATAGCCTTTAGGGCCCTTTATTGTGATTTTTCAAAAACGGAAATAAGCAGGTATTTCTACAACGCATACGACAATAAAAAAAGTTCAAGTACCAAGGCAGTTTTTATTTTAACTTTGTTGGATCCATGTTAAAATCTACAAAAGTTGACACTGCTAAGAGTATTTTCTATTTGTCTACCTTTGGTACCTATAAAATTCACGCAAACACCAAAAATTACACATTAGGTACCAAATAGACAAATAGTGCTAGATCCATGGGGGGTACAATATCTAGTTTGTCCTCGCTTCCCCTTGTAATTTATTTAAAAAATACTCAACTCTTCGCAGCCCTAACTCTTATTTTACGTAACCTACCACAGTGAACGCATTTGTATGTGTTCACTGGGGTAGGGTATATCATAGCCAGGGTACCTGCCTTCTTAGGTACCCTGGCTATGATTGAATCTCCATCCCTAACTTTGAATTATTCTTACTCGAGTGACATTTTTAATCGCGACAATGTAAAGCAGTTGATCTTAGTCAAATATAATCAACTTTTTTTAAGTTCCTTCAAAATGCATTTTTATGTAAGTTTGATAACATAAAAATCGCATTGTACGTAGATAACTTCTGAACATACACAGTTATATACGGATCAAAAAACTCCATTAGAATCTAGGGCAGCAAACTCCCGGTTGATTTCATTACGAGATAAATAAATTTTCTTCTTGGAACCTGATTCAGTGCAGCGGCACGGCTAACGGGTCTACTCGATAAGCCGACTCTGCAGGCGGCGAGGCAGGCGGCGAGGCAGGCGGCGAGGCAGGCGGCGCGGCAAGCGGCGCGGCAAGCGAATTCGGTAATCACTGCGCGGTCGTGACGACGAGCTGCCCCTCTAGCATGACCACTGAAACGCGATATGATGTAGCAATTTATCACGTTTAACTGTCAAAAGACGAATGGATTTTGACAGTTGAGTGTCGATAAAACGCTATATCACGCGATATATAGGTATATCGTGTTTTGTCGGTCATGCTAGGCCTACTGAGAGGCCGCCATTAAGGTGAATAGTGTCCTCAAGTGGAGCCCTCATCTTAATTAAATTTATTGTTAGCTAAGTACATAATGTATCGAAAGTTCGATTTTGATTTTGATTTGATTTTGATTTTTATTTACAAACAATAACCTCTCTAAAATATGGTAAGTTGTAAGTGCCAAAAGTGGCCACTTTTTGCTCTTTTGCCTACTACTACTACAATGAACTATATTTTAGAGAGGTTATTGTTTGAAATAAACTATAGAACTTGAGCTTCAATCGCAACGATTGAATTATTAATACTTAGCGAGCAAAAAATTTAATTAAGATAAGTGTGCAAAATACAGTGGTTCTTGAAGTCGCTTGCCGCGCTGCCTGCCGCGCTGGCTGTGGCCGGGCCGTAACATCGTCAAACGTGTCTGACTGGAGTCGACTCACAATTTTATTAGGTACTTATTAGGTACTTAGTTATTCTACACTACAGTCAACATGTTTGTGAGGAAACCAGACATAATCTGACCTATAACACGTGGAATTCAATCAAACGTTTGAATGTCGAAGGTGAATGTAGCCAAAAACCAGCAGGTAGGTAGTATCTATTTTAAAGCAGTAGCTTAGATAGGTGCAGAAATTGCAGAATTTGTACGGCACGGTTAGGGTGGCCAACTGTCCTGTATTTTACAGGACGTCCAGTTTTGCAGCTATCATTTTGGCCATGTCAAAACATTGGCAAAATGATAGCCTAGCCACACATGGCCAAATTATAATTTTGACTTTTTTAATGATGTTCTGTACTTTTATTTTAGATCGCTTGTACTGTAAAGTGATATTGCATAATATGATCTACCTTATGAAGATCTCATCTGCTATGATTGATTGTCCTGAGCTTCTATAAAAACTCTCTTTTAACGTAGGTACCTACCTCGTAGTTCGCGGCGAGCTGCCCCATTTAACTTACCTTTTTGTAGCACTAAATATAGAAAGAATAATAATTTTATCTACCGTTCAAAGAAACAATATAATATTTTATCAAGTAATTTTGATTTGGATGTATTTATTTAACACCAGTATCCGTGCGGCAAAGACACTTATTAACATAGACTTAGAAAATTTTTCGCTACGCTCAAGTAGACGGACTATGGTGCGAGTGAGAAACCGATTCTTACGGCTTATGCGATGTGTGAGAAAGAGTTAAAAACAAAATGACAGCAGAACCTGGCTTGACTTCATTTATCGTCTTTTATCATCTTCTCAAAAAGCGTCCACTTGATTATTTTGTGATTTTGATCGCGATCGGTTCGATTTGGCTCTTATACCTATATAAATCAATAATGGTGTCGTGTTCTGTATTCAATTGTAATGTTACTTACGACAATAACCCAAATAAACAGTAATTTCACAGGTAAATATGATTGTACAATTACCATTTTCATATTGCTTATTTTAGTTGAATATATTCCCAAACACACTAAGTGATACACTAATATAATGCTATTAACCGTCTATTTTCTAAATAAAAACTGATTTCTAAACATTATGTGTTAGATAAAAAGATATTATGTCCGTGAACTTGAGAAAATACGACGTTGAGATTGATAAAAAATTATCGATATCGATACTCATGTCGATGATTTCCAATATAACTTTGTTTGTCTTTGTGAACACTGATAGTTTTATTTAAAGCTGCTTTTAATCCTAGAACCGTACTCTGGGGTACAAATGAAAAAAAAATCGTTTGCTATAAGACGCTTTATTCTGCTCGTGGGTATATTTACGAGTGGCAGCGAGACGCGTGGATACCTCCGCTGGTTGTCAGTTTTGTTGAAGAGTAGACGTGGTAGACCAGCATGTAGGGTACACCAGCACCCCAGGGTACAATCAACGTAAGTATTTTATTACGATGTTTTTTTTGTTATTTATATTTTTAGCGCATTTATATTGTTTTTTGTACCTACGAATATTATGATAGGTGGTGTGCTAACCGTATGTAAATATTTTATACAAAAGTAGCGAGCTGAAGTACTTAGGTTATTTTTATTTTTTCAACAGATATTTATTTTGATACTCATTTTTTCCTTTTATTTACTGTATTGTTTTTTGTCTTCAGCTCTGAAATCTGATGGTATTATTTATATTATGCCCAAAGTCGGAAGATCGTAAATCTCGCATACAGTGCTGTGCACCAAGTGATTTTTTGATTTGAAATGACCACAAAAGCAAAATATGCCCAAAATTTTTTGTTACTCCTAATTATTAGCCTAAATTGCTATTAGTGAAACTGAAATTAACGTTTAAGAAACTTAGGTATGTTGATTTTTAATAAAAGTTTCTAATCCTTTCATTAATTCGTTTTTTTATTGGGGTACAGCCGTACGCCAGGATACCATTAATTTAATTTTAATATGGGTACGGTTCTTCTAGGGTTAACCGATAGCTTTCAAATAATAAATTATTACAAGTACCAATTTAACAATATTTCCAGATTTCCTGTAAATCCATAGTGATTGACTAAGTTAAACTGGATAAAAATAGTTAGGCTGGGAGCCTCAAAGGAGACCTTATGAAATTATTTAATTAAAATTGTTCTCTTCAGAGGATAATAATGACACCTAAATGTTTCATTGAAGTTACTACTACTTTATTACAATGATTAAATCTTGTTTGTGTTTTATTTATCAGAGCTATACATTATGGTTATCGACAACCCAAAATGGACTTGAGCGCATCTCTAAAATTCACGCACACGTTTAAAAATTTACAAACACTAGCTCATGTCACTTTTGGTGTCGCCGCCAAGCGAACTCTGTCCGTCTATTCGAGTGGAATATTTTAGTAGTAGACATTTTTTCAATGGCGAATAATTCCGTTACTTCTTGTCAATTCTTATAAACAGGTAGGTACCTAGTAGGTACCTACCTGTTTATAAGAATTGACAAGAAGTAGGTACTACCTACGTACCTACTAAGAATTATTTTTGATTAATTTATTATTAAGTATTATTATATTATTAGTATTATATTATTTATTATTATTATTAATTTATTATTATTTATTTATACTTAAGTATTATTTTATTATTTATTAAAAGTCTATGAACAGTGTGTGTTGCCAGTGATGACTTACGGCAGTGAAACGTGGTCGCTAACTATGGGTCTCATAAGGAAGCTCAAGGTGCTGTAGAAATTATTTTATTTTTATTGCAAAAATTAATTGATTAATTATTCATTGAACAATTGTTAAAAATCAATAATGTAATTAATCGGAAACGGAAGTAGTTAATCGCGCTGTAATCCGTAAAAGGGGTTTTATTTCTAAGGAAACGGAAGTGCGCGTGAGTTTGCTTTAAAGTGTTCAACATCCGTTATATTTTCTTTTATTCACTCATTCGTTGCTTCCTTCTTACAATCGCTCACAAGCTACCTCACTTTACATTCTGCTGTGCTAGAAGTCGGACGTATTAGCTTCCTAGTGATAAAAGAAAGAAAATAAAAATCAGTTTTAAAAGTTTTATTCGTTTCTGTTAAAGCCCCTCTAACCTTTTTCTATAGGTTATGGGCCCCTAAGTCGCGTTTTAAAGTTTAAATTCAGTGTATTGGTTGTGAAAAGTTGAAAGTTGAAAAAATTCTGATACGTTCATTGCTGTGTGAATTAGATGTGATGAGAGTTATTGACGAAGATCCGATAATACGCTGCAGTGCATGGGAGAAAAGCAACCGTATCGCTAAAAGTGTGATAGTTGAGTATTTGTCTGACTCCTATCTGTCTTTTGCGAAAGAAGATGTTACAGCGCGAGAAATATTGGCAAGTCTTGATTCTCTTTATGAACGTAAAAGTATTGCAACGCAATTAGCTTTGAGAAAAAAATTATTATCATTAAAATTACAAGGTGACATTCCTTTAATAAAACACTTTGCTTTGTTTGATGATTTGATCACAGAGCTTCATGCAGCTGGGGCTAAATTAGATGAAACTGATAAGGTGGCACATTTATTGCTCACATTACCGACAAACTACGATGGGGTGATTACCTACTGCGATCGAAACTTTAACCGATGATAATTTAACCTTGGCCTTTGTAAAGACCCGATTGTTGGACCACGAAGTTAAGCTGAAAAATGAAAGTAGTGATACGATTTTAAAAGTTTTGCAAATCGAAAATAGAAATGATATGTTTAATAAAGGAAAATCAGGAAGTTCAAAACCTGGTAGTAGCTACAATCAAAAGAATCATTACAACCATAAGAATAATTTCAACCATAAGAATAATTTTAAATCAAAAAAACATTTTATAAAGTGTCATCATTGTGGAAGAAAGGGACACACTAAGAATGACTGTTTTTATTTCAAACGGATGAACCAACAGAAGAACACGGACAGGGCAAGAACCTTGGAGATAATTTGTCTGTCCTCCAGTGTTTTTAATTTTTCTTGCAACCGAGTCAAAAGTGCATTAGGGACTCGCCTCGGTGGTCTCACAACTGGCTCTACTCCTGTCTGGATGTGCAGTTCCAACGGCTTCTTAAATTGACCGACACCCTGAAATAGTTCACAATACTTTTCTATTAAGCTGTTTTTACTAGCATTTACATTACATTTTATTACATTAACGTTATTATTATTATTAATATTCAAAAGTTTAAGTTCTATCAAAGTGGGTAAACCCAATATTGGTCGAACATTTTTATCAACAATTATAAATTCAGTCTTAATGGCCTCATCATTTTTCAAAATAGTTAAAATTCTTTTGCCGACAGGCTTAATGTGTGATCCCCCAAAAACTTCTAATATTATTTTTGTCTCAGACCACTCAGGATTTTCATCATCGACAATATTTTTAAGATCTTTTAAAGACAAAACATTAATCTGTGCCCCCGAGTCACACTTAAAAGTTACATATTTTGACTGAATATTTATTACTTCAGTCCATTCTCTATTATTATTTTCAATGGAGTTACAAACCCGTACGAGTCATAAGTCCTCTGGATTATCTATTTCATCTTTAGATTCGATGTAATGTACAGAATTCTTAGATTTACAACCTACAGCAAAATGATTCATTTTATTACACAAAGAACAGGTTTTGCCAAAGGCAGGGCAATTTCTAGGTCCATGACGTTTGTTACATTTTTTACACAGGTATGTACTATTACTTGATGTTTTGTACTTAGCTTTTGACTGTTGTTGGTCAGCGTTGTAGGGAAATGATTTCCTATGCTGGATGCCGATACCATCTACTTCTGCAACTGGTAGACCTTGACCTGTGATGACTTTCACTTGTTTCTTAGCCAGTTCCGAGATTCTGCACGTTTCCACAGCTTCTTGTAATGTCAGGTTTTTCTTCATCAAGAGTTTCTGTTGAATTTGGACGTCTCTTATGCCATATGTTATTTTGTCTCTTAGCATTCTGTCTTCAAACGCACCAAAGTTACAATTTAGTGCAATTTTTCTTAAGTCTGTGTAAAATGCATCAAAATTTTCTCCCTCTTCTTGAATTCTCTTGTTAAAGTGAAACGTATTTATGATCTCATTAGTTTTAGGTTTAAAATGCTCTTCAAAAATCTTTATTACATCATCAAGTTTTTCAGTATCAACCGTGCCTTTCAAGGTGTTTTCGTAAAGTTCTTGAGCAGATTGTCCAATACAGTTCAGAAAAATGGCAGCTTTTCTAGACTCTGTTACCTTATTAAGCCCAGCAGCAGACAGGAAAATTTTAAAGCTGTTGAGGAATCGCTTCCATTGTGGATATAAATCATCCAAATTGTCGAGGTTCAGCGGTGCCGGCATGCGGTATTCCACGCCAGACATTGTTTCTTCTTCGCAACTTTCGTGATCGTGAGATTCGTGAGTTTCTTCGGTGAGAACCATTAAATTTTATTATCTGCAGGTTCTTCAGTTCGGCTGCGCCATGTAGTATTAATAATAAAAGATTTAAATGGGAGATCACTTGTTTATTTTAAGATGCAAACATTACACTTTATTAGTCGTAGCCGCCACAATACAAAGACCAGCTAGAGCGGTAGGGTTGCCAGATGTCAGAGCATAGACTAACTATATTACAAGTACAATCGGTTACAGTAACTGAAGCTCCAAATACAAATGAATATTCTGGGTTTGCATTCATGACTGCCGACTATCAAGACAAGCCTTCCGAAAAACATGAAATAACATTTATTTTGGACTCCGGAGCTTCGGACCACATTATAAATAGGGAAGATTTGTTCTCTAATTTCACCGATTTAAATGTTCCTTTAAAAATTTCAGTAGCAAACATGGTGAATTTATTTCAGCAACACGAAAAGGAACACTCAATGTCACTAGCAACATGGGCATCTCAGGAGTTTTGGAGGATGTTCTATACTGCCGGGAGGTACCCTACAATCTTCTATCTGTTACGAGGATGCAAAAAGCTGGATTGACAGTCGTCTTCAATCAGGATGGTATACAAATATGTAAGGATGGTAAAGTCATTATGCAAGGTAAGTCTTTAAACAATTTAATTGCAATTGATTTTATAGTATCAAATCACATTTGTCGCTCTGTTTCCCAAATATGCAATGTAAATAAAACTGACTATGAACTATGGCACCAACGTTTGGGTCACATAAGTAAAAATAAATTTATTGAGTTACAACGAAATAAAATGATCCAGGATATCAATCAAATTGATAAAATAGTTCCAAATGATAATTTATGTGAAGCTTGCATAGATGGGAAACAGACGCGATTGCCTTTCAACCTATGCAAGGATAAAAGTCATATTAAAAGACCATTGTTTATCGTCCATTCCGATGTATGCGGGCCTATTACTCCTCCTACAATAGACAATAAAAATTATTTCGTGCTTTTTGTGGATCAGTATACCCATATATTACTGTGTTGCTTATTTACTTACATATAAGTCAGACGTTTTTAATGCATTTAAAGATTAGATATGTGGCAAAAAGTGAAGCTAAATTTAATTTGAAATTGGTAAATTTGTACAGTGATAATGGTGGGGAATACTTATCCACAGAAATGAAAAAATATTGTTCTGAAAAAGGAATTACTTATCACTTAACTGTTCCCCGTACGCCGCAACAGAATAGTGTTTCAGAGAGAATGGTTAGAACTATAACTGAAAAAGCCCGTTCCATGATTAGTGGTGCAAAATTAGATAAAGTTTTTCACTGTGTCTTATAATGAAAATGATGATGAGTTTGACTATCTATTGTGTGCTCAGTCTATAATTTGTGAAGTACCTCGTTCTTATGATGAAATTAAATCACGACATGATAAGACTCAGTGGGAAAGCGCTATTAATGAAGAAATTAATTCTTTATTGGCAAACAATACGTGGACATTAGTTTCAATGCCAAGTAATAAAAACATAGTTGATTGTAAATGGATTTTTAGTGTCAAGCATGATGAATTTGGAAAACCAAAACGATACAAGGCACGCCTTGTAGCTAGAGGTTTTAGTCAGAAGTATTTATCAGACTATAATGAGACATTTGCCCCCGTCGCAAGAATAGCTAGTTTTAGGTTTATCATCAGTTTTGCTAATCAATTCAATTTATTAGTACATCATAATGGACGTTAAAACTGCCTTTTTAAATGGTAACTTAAGAGAAGAAATTTACATGAGAGTCCCCGAGGGTGTGGCAAGCTCAAGTAATCAAGTATGTAAATTGAATAAAGCTCTTTATGGGTTAAAACAAGCAGCTAGATGTTGGTTCGAATTATTTGAAAAGTGTCTCATTGAAATTGGTTTTCGAAATTCATCTGTTGATAGATGTATATACATGATGGATAAAGGAAATGTTCACAAAAACATTTACTTGGTACTTTATGTTGATGATGTGGTGATTGCTTGCAGTGATAATCAAACACTGAGTAATTTTAAAAAATATTTAATGAATAAGTTTGAGATGACCGATTCAAAAGACATTAAATTATTTCTTGGCATAAAAGTAACACGATATGATGATAAAATAACGTTAGACCAAGGTGCATATATTAGAACTGTTTTAAGTAAATTTAATATGAATGATTGCAATCCAGTTATCACTCCTCTAGAAAACAAATTAAATTATGAGGCGTTGAATGTAGATGATAAATATAATGCACCTTGTCGAAGCGTTATTGGTTGTCTGATGTATGTCATGATATGTACTCGTCCAGATTTAAGTGTAAGTGTCAATATTTTAAGTAGATACACAAATAAAAATAATAAAGAGTTGTGGCAATGTTTAAAAAACCCTTTTTAGATTTAGATACCTGAAAGGTACTATAGATCTTAAGTTGACATATAAAAGATGTAATTATAGTAACATGTTGTGTGGAATGTAGATTCAGACTGGGGTGGAAACACCAATGATAGAAAAAGTACCACAGGATATTTATTTAAATTATTTGAATCCTGTACAATAACCTGGAACACAAAAAAACAATTGTCAGTTGCAGCCTCATCTACCGAAGCTGAATACATGGCGTTGTATGAGGCTGTTAGAGAGGCATTATGGCTCAGGTCTCTCGCGGTTACAATTGATCTCGATATTACAGAACCCATTATTATCTATGAAGATAACAACGGTTGTATTAGTATAGCCAATAATCCCACAAATCACAAGAGGTCAAAACATATTGACATCAAATATCATTTCTCGCGGGAACAAGTGGAGATAAATGTAATTAAATTGGTTTATATTCCTACAGGTAAACAACCGGCAGATGGACTTACTAAACCGTTGCCTGCAGTCGCATTTCAAATGATGAAAACTGAAATGGGTTTGGAATGAGACATTTATTTTGATTGTACTTATATTAAATGTAGGTACTGATTATACCATTATTGCACTCTAATGAACATATCATGTACAAGCATAAAATGTGTAATGATGAGCTGATATTAATTATTATTGATTACTTGTACTTAATTAATTAATTATGTTTATATTTCTAAGTTATTTTTTTATCAAATGGTCTGATAAGGTTTTACTGGGTTTTCCTTGTCCTTGCAGCAAATGCTGGACCATTATTTTGTATTTCCCAGAAACACTAGGAAGCTATTTATGTACCGATTATATGATTTTAATATTAATAGAAATTAATTTTTGAGGGGGCGTGTAGAAATTATTTTATTTTTATTGCAAAAATTAATTGATTAATTATTCATTGAACAATTGTTAAAAATCAATAATGTAATTAATCGGAAACGGAAGTAGTTAATCGCGCTGTAATCCGTAAAAGGGGTTTTATTTTTAAAGAAACGGAAGTGCGCGTGAGTTTGCTTTAAAGTGTTCAACATCCGTTATATTTTCATTTATTCACTCATTCGTTGCTTGTTTCTTACAATCGCTCACAAGCTACCTCACTTTACATTCTGCTGTGCTAGAAGTCGGACGTATTAGCTTCCTAGTGATAAAAGAAAGAAAATAAAAATCAGTTTTAAAAGTTTTATTCGTTTCTGTTAAAGCCCCTCTAACCTTTTTCTATACGTGCAATGGAGAGAGCCATGCTCGGCGTTTCCCTGCGTGATCGAATCAGAAACGATGAGATCCGCAAGAGAACTAAAGTAACCGACATCGCTCGAAGGATTGCTCAGCTGAAGTGGCAATGGGCGGGACACATAGCGAGAAGAACCGATGGCCGTTGGGGCGGAAAGGTTCTGGAATGGCGACCGCGCACCGGACGGCGCTCCGTGGGTAGGCCCCCGACAAGGTGGACCGACGATCTGGTGAAGGTCGCGGGAAGCCGCTGGATGCGGGCAGCGCAGGACCGATCGTCGTGGAGATCCTTAGGGGAGGCCTATACCCAGCAGTGGGTGTCGTGCGGCTGATATGATGATGATGATGATGAAGAATTTATGCTAACTTAGATTTACGCTCACATTAGATTTAGCTAATACTTACTCTAACCGTGTGAATTTATTATTAGCTTTTAAAGTTTATAGGCAGGTACTTTGTAATTTTAAGATATTGTTGTGTAAGCTGATGATTCACCGAATTCATAAAGCAGGACTTATTTATATTGAACTGCCTTGCTTTTTCGTACCATGACATCGATTTTAGCTTGAGTTTAGTTCATAAGCATAAGGCCTGCTTTTGAACTGAACGTCTTAAGAATAGTTTCTTGCTGATGGTAAGCCCCGGCGATTATAATAAATAATTCTTGTTTTGTTATTTTTTAGCTTTTCCGTTTTTCTTGTAATGGCAAGGCCACTTACCCTCGTGACAACAGCTGTCTGTTAATGACAGTGACGTAACGTAACGTAAACATCTACGTCACGTACCATATACCTACGTCAGTACTGTCAGCAATGTTGCCAGTTCGGCCCTTGAGGGCTGTATTATCGGCCTTTCTGAATCATAGTCGGAATGAATCACCCAAATCGAATCATGTAACTTTTTTTCAGTTAGGTTCAAAATATAGTCAGTGTTGCCAAGTTATTCGTGACGTGTGCATCGTAAAATAACTTTATTGGCGCGTATGGGTTCATTGTAGTATCTATGGTTTGTGGTGCAGTCAAAAAGGAAAGTTCATCAGTTTCATTAACTATCATTCTTATTTTATTTTAAGCATTCACAATCCTATTTTTATATTAAGATAAATGATATTCTAGAAAAATACTAGGAAAAATCGAACCGTAGCACCTCAGACGGGCGGGACTCAATCTCGAAGTCTCGAACCCACGCCCTTGAGTGAGACCTTGGTAGTTCAGTGTACGAGTGCCGTCTGAGATGCTACGGATTAGTCGATTTTTTCTATTACTAATATCATTTATCTTAATAATAAAGTTTTGCCGTAGATACAATGTACAATCGGTCAATGCCCTAGAGGGCATCCGTGTACTATAGCATCAAAATACAGCCAAAAAGTCAAATAAACTTTATCTTCGATCAAGGATATCCTAAATTTCCATTCACGCACAAAACAGCACTCGAATATGGCACCGACTGACAAAACTAGCAAATGATAAAAACGACCTTCAGCGTTTATCAGTTAATGCTAATTTATGCCTTATGTAGTAGATCTAAAGCGCAATTTTGTTTGTGACAACATCCACTTATGATCTTACGACATAAATGACAAAAAACGATTCGAAATTTTGAACCTGAGTATTTGTTATAAGTGTACAATAACTATTCTTTCCAAATTCAACTTTAAATAGTAAGTTAAAAAAGAGAATACCATGTATAAATTTTGTACATACGTGATTTTAAAAGATTTAAATTATTGATTTTTGTGTTCTTAAATAATAACCAACATATTTTGGTCAAACATTGGTGTTTGTTGGCGTTGCCGCGTAAAAATTAAAAAGCTTTGTTTCCTTAAATAATTAATGTTTTATCATTTATGTTATAAAACGATCTAAGCTTACCGAAAGTATGATTTTCCATTTGATGTATTTGTGTTTCGATTATTATTTTTACAGTTTTTAATAAAATTGCGGCACGTGAGTATGTTGGCGCAACCAAAAGCGAACTAAATCAAAATATCAACCCAGTTTGAAAGTGCGCCGTTATTGGTGGTGCCGCTAATGAGACTCTGACCGGACATCTAGGGTAATCCTTGATCGTTTCCTACCACCCGTTCCAGACTTTTTTAGCTGACAAGAAGAACGGGCGCAAGAAACCCCGTTCCAGACTTTTTAGCTAACAAGAAGAACGGGCGCAAGAAACTTATCAGGTGTAACAGTCATAAGTAACGATATTTACAAACTTGAATATATACCTAACCTACCTAAATTTTTAGTAATTTTATTTTTTTTAATTTTGGCCTTCTAAAAATCGTCCCTAATCAACAAATATTTCGGGCATTTTTATTTATGTGCTGGCAGCACTGACTGTCAGTAGACCTCTAGTATAATAATGTACTCTATGCAGTAGACTAGTGTCAGTGTTTGTGGTTTTTTTGAGTAGTTTCACGGTCAATATTTACGTATTTATCCTCATTTAGAAAGTATTTTACTCCATAATTTGTGCAAAAATCTAGAAAGATGGCTTCTATACCACTAATGTATGCTCAGGAAGACTGTGAACTCGGCGGAAAAGAAAATATAGAGGTAAATGTTTACTCAAACAATCTCCTATAAAAACATTAAATATTTTAACTGTATCGACCTTGCGTCCTTCCATTGTGACGCTAATTATTTAGAGTAAATACCCATAATCTATTTAACACACGTAATTAGTTGGTACATAAGTTTTGGTGGTTTATTTAGTCATTGTTTTTCGTAATATGTTATAGGTACCATTAGGGACTATGTACGTGATAACGTGTCAAATCTACTTTCTATGCTTCTGCCAACACAATCATAATTTCCCGTTTTGCTGATAAGAATCATGTTAATAATAACTGTGAAAATTTAAGCCCACTATCATTATGATGATGGTTGTAAATTAATTAAATAAATTATTGGGTAAACACAGGTGGTGCTATACTAGTTGCTTTGAACACACAGTTGACTCTTAAGATCTTTCAAATAGAAGTGAATTTATATAGTTTCAAGCCTTATTGAGTAGCCTAAAGCATTGACAATGTTTGTGACAACTGTTTGCACTAAAGATTTGCTAAGTTTTTTCCTGAACTCAACCAAATTAAAATAGTACCTATCATGAACTTAGCTGTCATGCAGCTGTGTCGATTTGCAGTTAGGAAAAGATTTAGGCAATTCTTAAGTTTAGTGCAAACAGGTATGAGATTAAACATCTTACCTACCTTATGAACAACAACATCTTTACAAATATAATATGTATTGAAGCAATTTTTTTTTTTTTTTTTTATTTATCACAAGGTATGTTACAGATATTCACATATATAATTTCCTGCCAAACTGTGAATACAGTTTGTTGGCGGGATGTGCGCTCTTTAACAATTCATCACACATACCTACCTCACAAAACATGCAAGTTACTTTTAGGTATAATTATGTAACTTAACTGTTAATTTCACTTGCAACATTACCTAATAAGAATCAAAATATATTATTATATATTTTATTTCTGTTGTGCGTAGGGTTGTTGATGAAGAGATAAACAATAACTTGCAAATATTTAACTCTTCAACGCCCCGGAAAACAATACAACAATAGATTTCTTTTGTTGTTTTTCCCGATAGGGCACAGCGGGCGTTGACGAGTTAAACAGCTTTTACTTGCATTTTACAATGGTACATAGAAAAAATGAATTACAAAATAGCAATGACACTGACAGCAAATAATAGTTTTTACATTCAAAAAGTATAAACAGTTTTAAATTTGGTTTTGACAGCTTCTTCTTTACCAGCTAATCCCGCTGCCGCACCTTGGTCCATGCCGCAGCTGTCGCTCGATCCCTTTCACGCAGCAGTTGCTACAATTTTTTTATGACAAATAATAATTAATTAATATTGAGGATGAGGATTCCAGTATTTTCAGAGAGAAAAAGTAACTTTAATTTAGTGACATCAATTTGGCCATTAATTTCATTGCTTTGAAATAATCTTTTATCAACCGCCAAAGCACAAAAAGAAGAAGAATCTTTTATAATTGCACATTTTTTATTTTCTTTTAGGATGACTTTGCATACCGCAATAATGTGATGAATGCGAACAAGGAGATCCGGTTGGCTTTTGTACGTAAAGTGTATGGATTGCTGTCGGTGCAGCTGCTGGCGACTGTTGCTATAGCCAGTGTATTCTTGCTTGTAAAACCAATTCAAAGCTTTATACATGAAAAGTAAGTGTTAAAAACAATGTTTAAACAAAAACATTCATAATTATTCAACTTAGACATATAATACAAAGCCAACTGAGTCCGTTTTCAACTTTATGACTGAACTTCGCGCGCTGATCACTAATTCAATGTGTGTGAGCATGGTTCGCGCGTGATGGTTAACTTCGCAAAAGTTTAAATCGGGCTATATCAGCAACTCTTTACTAACTGTTATGTTATGTATGTATTGCCATTTAATGGTAAAGAAGATTTCAAGATTCTGACATAATATAAACATCCCAATCTTTTCCAAAAACTAAAGTTAATAATTTTCTTAACATTGTACCTATGTATATCTTTCTTCTAGTCAATGGATGGTGTTCATAGCTTTCCTGTTAAGCATAGTCACACTGTTTGCCCTGATCGCGAAGAGGAGGGACTCACCGGCCAATTTGTACCTGTTGGCAGCTTTTGTAAGTACCTACTTATAAAAACTGCACAATTTTTTTTTTTATATATAAAATTATATCAATCAAAAACCAGCACAATCACTAGTTTATCTAAATCATAATTATATTAATTAGTGGACCCTATGAACTTTTTATCGCCTACAATTTATTATAATTATAAAAATAAATATTGAAAACCAGCACCATCTATTTAATTGACCTAGCGAGCGTGAAGGGTCTCTGCTTCAACTTGGCGAAAATTCTTTCTTGAATATCCAATATCTAAACATAACTTAATCTCTTGCTCCACCAGACGATCGTACAGGCGTACTCTGTGGGAGTGGTGGTGTCCTTCTGCGACACGTTTGTGGTGCTCCAAGCCCTTGCCATAACATTCTCCGTAGTGTTCGGGCTCACTCTGTACACTCTTAACACCAAACGCGACTTCTCCTTCATCGGATATGGGTAAGATTGTATATTCTATCATTGTTAGTTTTCTGGTGTAACTAAAGCAAAAAAGCTCATTTCAGCCCAGACATGTGGTCGGCGTACGAGTTTAAAATCAATAGTCGTTTTACACACATAATAATACTTGGGGTGAATCCAAAAAAATTTTGTACTTTAAATTTTTTGAGCCGCAGTTTTTAAAAAGACTCCCGTATTGTAAACTAAATTGTCATGACAATTGACAAATTGTCACGTTATTAAATAGGGCCCTGATGCCTTTAAGTCGCGACTGTCAGCCGCGTCCAAAATAGTTTGTTTCAGGCTAAACAAAACACCTCCATTATCTTTTTATTTGTCTGTTTCTTCCCAAGGCTCGTGGCAGGTCTTTGCGTGCTCATCGTGGGCGGTATCCTGCAAATCTTCATCCAAAGCTCAGTATTCGAGATCGCGCTTTCCTTCACGGGCGCGGTCTTCTTCAGCCTATTCCTCGTGTTCGACACGCAGCAGATGATGACGCAACTCTCCCCCGAGGAGTACATCCTGGCCACCATCAACCTTTACATGGACATCCTGAACTTGTTCCTATACATCCTGAGGATCCTTAACGAAATGAACAGAAATTAAAAGAAAAGTAGTCTTTATTCACTTAGATTTTCGGCTAGATTCAGTCTCTTTACACTTACGGCCTTATTAATAAACGAAGACTAAGTTTACACCTGGTTTAACGAAAAATATTGTTTTTAAAATTAAAATGTTCAGTCTAGGCTGTTACAAGCACTTGTGAATGTCATAGAAGCTACGCCATCGGTTCGCAAACCCTGAGCGGGAGACCTTGTAACGAGAAGAACCGGCAAGAAACTCGTCAAGGGCTGCTTTTTTCTCCCTGTATATTTCATACAGAGTTGTCAACATTGAAAAATGACCTCCACATTTAAAGCGAGGTCATTTTCCATTTACGCGCAATGGGTAGGTTGAAATTAATTACCTACTACATATCGGATAGGTAATTGTGATAGTAAATAACTTTCAACTAGTTGAGAAACCACTACTACTATCTGCTGTATGCAATATTTACCAAAAACACTTGGTACAAGATATAAAAAAAACGCAATTCTTACTATTAATATTCTTACATTTAGTATGCGTTTTTAGTCCGTATGTTTGACGTATCAAAGCGTATTCCTAAGCAAACTGGTGAAACTAAGTGTAAACTTACTTTTTGTTTATTAATGAGGGGGTTTATGCATTGATTCTTTTATTTCTACACTTTATTGAATTTTATTTGCTTTTTGAAATTTTTTTCTGAGTTAAACTCGATATTCACTTCAGTGTTATAGTTGTGATTATAATATTATTATTAATCTTATAACTAATAATATGGATTGTGTAATTTGATGATAATATAAGAGCGGACAATATCTGAGAATGTTATACGTATTTATAATGATTCCTTCTTTTGGCATTTCAGTTCAGTACCCTTAGCACGAACAGCTATCGAGAAAAAAAACGCACGTAAAATTACTCGATAGACAATTATACTCTATGGAAAATTTCATTTCGCTTATCGGCGATAGATGGCGTTGTACAAATTTCCAATACAAAATGTATCTATCGAATGATTTTACGCGAGTTATTCTTTTCGATAGCTGTTCGTGCTAAATATTCTGTGCTAAGGGTACAGTACAGTCGACCGCAATGGCGCGGCGCCGGCGCTTTCTTTACCAGTCCTAGAGTCTGGTCAACAAAAGATGAGATTGAAATGGCGGCGCCACTTTCCCTGTTAAATTAACGTTTAAAGGTTAAGTTATTGGAAAATCAACGTTAAAATAAGGCGCAAAATTAGTTCCATTTCCAACAGAGTCTCATCTTTCGTTGACCAAACTCTAATAAGTTTAAAATCGCTTGCACGCCACCGCCGCGTCGTCACTTACATAGATTAAATTCGCGTGCACACACATAATTATGCAATGTGTTAATAATATTACGAAAGTGAGCGATTTTGCAGTGTTAACGCACGAAAGTGGGCGATTGTACCTACAACAGCACAGCGGGTTATCCAAAACTGAAAATCTAATCAATTTTAAACCCTAACGTGTATGATGTTAAGTTCAAAATAGTTTGTCAGTTGTAACGTGACGTACTATTGTAAAGCAAAAACTAGGCTGTGAAAACAATAAAGAATTTAACTTAAAGAGAATGTCATTGACTGCAATTAATGTTGTTTATTTTTATATATAAATGTTATCTATTGAATTGAAATCACTATGTTCCAGTATTATTTCATACCTACAATATTCCGATTTATGATGATAATTAGTGTTTCAATTCTAAATGTATACTTAGTTCAAAACTTGAAATAATTTGTAATTAGCACAAATGTGAGATTACGCATTGTATTGTTGAATGTAATAAAATATGTATTTTATTGTGAACCTAATTATCTTTTATTTTTTAGTTCAAAACAAATACAATTCGATTAATTTAACTATTACGTACAGTCGGCAGCACGTCAGACTGTACATGTTGACCTTGAGGCCGCCTTTATGCCGTAATAAGAGCTGTTTTTCCGTACGTAATATGCCGTACGTAATAAGAACAGAAGCAGCAACTTCACTCGAGAATAGAAAATTTTACAGAACAAGAGCTGACATCTCGGACAAAATAGTTCGAAATGACACTTTAATTTTATTTTTACTTCTCATGCTCGTAAAGTTCATCTTTTTGGGTATAGGCTGCATAAAATCGCTTTTTATGCTCTAGTCTAGTGCATAAAGTAAAACTTCGTCTAAGTCTCAGACAGACAAAGATCGTCAGGTAAATAGCCACACACGCAATTAAACTTCGTGTTATTTCATTTCCCTTTCGGGCCCGTGGACCTACCTTTGTCCTAGCTTTGTCCTCTGTACTCCTGACAACGTGTATGCATTTCATGATGATCGGTTGAGTACCTAGTTTAGACGTGAAGGCGCAACGGGCTTTCGCTTTTATAATATTAAGGATTCTATGACTACACATAGAATATGAATATAAAATTCTCCTGCCTACTCCTCGAAACACAGTCCCATTGCTCACTAAGCACAAGGTGTACGTAACAGCATTGTCCATCAGCCATTTTTGATGTCCCCACTGCTGGGACACAGGCTTTCCTTATGAGTGAGTGGTAAGAAGGATGGGCCATAACCCACCACGCGGGCCCAATGCGGATTGGTGGGTGTTAACGACTTCAAATGCAGCCGGGACTAACGGCTTAACGTGCCTTCCGAAGCACGGAGGAGCTCGAGATAATACATTTTTGGTCACCCATCCCATGACCGACCCTTGCGAACGTTGCTTAACTTCCGCAATCGCTGGGCCAGGCGCTAAACCACTGCGCCACCGAGCTCCACAACAGCATTATCCCTATTCAATAAGGCGTGGCTAGGCTATAATAACAACTAAGGCTCTCAGTTACTTAATACGATGTTTAATTAAAAAGTCACTAAAATTAATAAATTACATAAATCACATATGTAGAAATTTTAGCTACAATATTTATAACAATGACTGGCAATATACAACGATATATTTGAACACAAAGAAAAGTTCATCATCACACACAATCATGAACCATTTTTATTTCCTCCCAAGAGTAAGACCCCGTATACATTATTCCAGTAAAAACGTTCCAGGGTTGCGTTCAGTGGCTTAGAGTGAGGTTATTTGGTTGTTTTTAACTCATTCTAAGGTCCAGAACGACCAAAAACTTTAAATGTCATTACAAAGTCTTTGTTTTCCATTTGAAATACGAATAATTAAAACTTTCCTTTGTTCTAAATCAAATAAAATCCGTTTTTTGAGGATCTCCCATTATCATTTTAAAAATTAAGACACTAAAATATCAAAACACAAAATAATGTCAAATGACATTGACATTTTTTCTATAGACAAACGTCAGAGCGTTTTTCAACCATCGATTTTGATCATAGATATAGTATATTAAAAGGGGTAGATGCGCTACCGAGCGACCGGGTGTAAGGGATAGATATATTATGACGTCAAAATATGGGGTTGCCATGATCAGAAAAAGTACCCTTAACGGGGTAGCATCCGTTAATGTGCAGATTACTAGTTAAAGCACGGAAATCGTCTACTTTAAGAAAAATTTCGGTACTATTATGTATTCTGTGCTTTAAGGGGATTGTCAACCACGTGGTCTCCATACAAACGGCGATAACGTTTCCCACCCTCTAAAGCTTAACCTACAGCAATGAATTTTTGGTATGTTTTTGAAATGCCTAAAAACTAGGGCTGTACGTTTTGATTTTTAAAATATTCATTGTAGATTTGAAAATATTGGCACTTCTGTGTTTTGTATGAAATCACTAAAATGCAAATATTTCGAAATCTATTATAAATATTTAAAAAATCAAAACGTACAGCCCTAGTATTTAGGCATTTCAAAAAAATACCAAAAATTAATTACTGTAGGTTAAGGTTTAGAGGGTGGGAAACGTTATCGCCGTTTGTATGGAGACCACGTGGTTGACAATCCTCTTAACTGACTCGACCAGTTAATCTGCAGATTAACGGATTCCGTACTTTAACGGTAACATACGTATACATAGAATAGAAATGGAAATAAACTTTATTCGCAGTAATTGTGGTACAGCAGAGATATTAATAAAATGTTTAGACAATGGGGTTGGTCAACTTTTCCAAAACTATTGTGAATTATATATTTTCTGGTAGCTTTTGGCTTTGGAGTCCGGAATAACAAATTGCGGAATTTTTATAATGCTTTATTTTAATTTAAATAAAAATTTTAATTTTTAATTTACAGCATAGTACAATAAATCACTATTACGGCTGTATGCGTAGGTTATGCCTTTGCTCCAAAGACTTTCTATGTTGTTGCTCAAAACAAAAAAAACAAAGGTATGATTACTCTTTGTCACTGTCTGTCAAATCTGGCAATCAGTTTTTTAAATCAGTAAATTGCAAAGGAACTTCGTGTTCAGCAGTATGTTTGATATTTTATCGCGATAATAATATAAAAAAAATATTTAGTTAACAAGGTAAAATAAAAAAATCATAATATTATTTTCTTTATTCTTCAAACTATCATAAAAAATATAAAACAATTCTCTTCGAAAAAGTTTACCAACCCCATTCGCCATTCCCAGCATGCAAAAACTCAGTATAATTATAAATGGTATTAAGAAAAATAAAAACACGTCTTCCCTGCTAAAATCGAACTAAAGTTAAATAACAATCGTCATTGCAGTCGGGACGGGAGTACACACAACTGCTCTGCTAAAAAAGAGAGATATAGTAAACTAGCTGGGGTTCGCTCAGGTAGTTGATATTGAGATTGTGTGGTTAATGGAATAAAAAGATAAACTTTAAATTAAAACAGGTAAAGTCTTTATTAAACGTTGGAATACAGAACTTTTTTTATTAACGTTAGTTTTTCTGTTTTTCGGAAACAATTTTTTTCAAAATGTTTTGAACAAATTCGTGTGTGGCACCCAATTCTTTTTTCCATTTGCTTCTATCCATTTTTCACGAGTTTTATCTTCCGTCGGAAATCTGGAAAAATGAAATCGCTAGAAATTCCCTGAAATATGGGGTAATTTTTGGGGAAAATTTTCTATATAGTAGGCATCCGGAAATCGAATTATAAACCTACTGATTTTAGTGGACGTCAAAGCTAAGCTGACTTCTACTATTACGTAGATGTACGCAATTTTACCGGTTTGCATGTCAAATGTTTACGAGGTTATTTTTAGAAATAATTTTTAGATTTTTCCTATTTATCAGGTTTTTCATGATATAACTAATGATTTAGCTCAGAAACTTGGTTCCTGTGAGATTTGAGAAAGAAATACGTGATCAAAATATAGAAAACAGTGTACTCACGCATGAAATGTAACGCCCGCTTCTTTCCTTTGATTGTTGCTTTTGCAGCCAAATATCGAACATCCCACCATTTTGAATGCTAGACACAAACACTACACATTCGTTTTATAATAAATCTTCAATATTAATTAGGGAGTTATCCACAAAAACTTTAATTTCTCTGGCACTTTTGGTATAACCCCACTTGTTTGTTTTGCTTAGTTGATCTCTGCCTATAACCCGACCATGAAAAAAAGTCCGGTCGGTGATAGAGAAAAAACATGACACTCTTCTCTATTTCCACCTATAGGAATCTTAATAAGACGATCTCGCTCTATCAAAGCATGTCAGACCCTTGATTTTGATGGTTAAAAAGTTGCAACACTCTGACGTTTGGAACGGGAAAATTGTGTCAACCGAACGTCTCGCTCTAATGTTTGGAACGCCGTTAGAGCATTTGGTTGCACTCGGAGCGTGGGTTCGGAACGCATCCCAATACATAACGTGGTTTGACGTTCTTTTAAAATCAACGAACATGCCAGGCAATGTACTTCTACTGAAATAATGTAAACGAGGTCTTACTCTTAGATTTAGTTTAAGGCGATTCCCTGACTGAAAGTGGCGCCCTCTGAGGTTTTTATTTAATAAGTTGTTAATAGAATAGGATTTTAATAAAACTTTTCGTGGAATTTTTAGGGTCCAAGTCTAGTATTTTTAGAAGGTAAGTATCACTACATTCCCTCGTAGTCATTCGTAGAAGTAGATAGAAAATGTATTAAAAACGGCCACTTTTAGCAGTGTTGCTATCTACTTCTAGCAGTGACTACGAGGGAATGTAATGATACCGTCTAAAAATACTAGACTATCGGCCAAATACTCAAACGAATCTTAAAGATAAGTCCACCTTGGATTCAAAAAAGTTGTCAGTTTTGACAAAAACTCTATGAATCTGAAGATTTTAGCTAAGAAGCCTTTGAGTATTTGACCGTAAGGGCCCTAAAATTCCACGAGAAGTTTTAATAAAATTGTGTATTAGGATTACAATAAAAGAAAATCAGCCGAACTGAGAACCTCCTCCTTTTTTTGAAGTCGGTTAATTAAATAAAATTCACCGCGGCGCCACTTTCAGTCAGGAAAACGCCTTAACTGGCAGCGCAGCGGGCGAATCTGTAAAGGTGGGTCCACATCTTTAGATGTCATGTCATTGTGGCGTATCGAAATGAACTGAGCATTCAAACCTACCAAAATACCTTATTTGACAAAATCAACCTTATCTCAATACGTTAAGGTGCACTTTCATTTGTTGTCTGAAAACAAACGAACGTGCACCTTAATGTCTTGAGATACATGACTTGAGCCACCGATCGGTCGCTCTCCGTTTGCTTTGGTCTCCAACGTAAACCAGGGATTGAAATACCGTTAAAAAAATAACGATACAAAAAATACCGTTAAAACAGTTTATCGGTAAATTTACCGGTAAATTTACCAATATTTTTACCGTTAAATATAACGTTAAAATGTGTCGGTAAATTTACCGGTAAAAATAACGTTAAAATATTGTACCGGTAACTTAACCGTTACCTCGATATAAGTAAATTATTATTATTGGAGTTTGCGACTTTATTATGAAAAAACATTTTGGCTGCGGAACCCTAAAAATATCGGTATTAATAAGGTTAAATTACGAGAAGCTAGGTATAAACACGAAAATCAATCGCATAGAACTCTTTGTAAGTGGCAACGTCGCATTCGCGGGCAGGTATCGGAATGAAAATAACATTATTTTAACGTTATTTTACCTAAAAAAGTAACGTTATTTATTGAATTTTAAAGTAACGATACAAAAGTAACGTTATTTATTAAAATAACGTTAATGTTAAAAGTAACGGTAAAAAAGTAAGAAATAACGTTACATTTTAAAATAACGTTATCAATCCCTGGCGTAAACGTTCCTATACATTTCATACGCCGACATCAGCGTTTGAAAGAGACCACAACAGTACATTTCTTTAATAAGAATTGTGTAAACGGCCAACAACATAGGAGACTTGGGTCTATCGGCTAAAAAGAATGAAGTTAATGTTATATGTTATTTGACAGATGTATGTGATACATTGCCACTTTCGTTTTGACACAAATAAAACATACTAAAGAAAAGTAGCAATGTATCACATCCATCTGTCAATTTACAGTTTACATTAACTTCATTGATTATCTGTGGGTTTCCTTTTTACGCCGTCGGCCGCTTCAAAATTCTAAAGCTTCAACAATGCTAAAACTTAGCTCTTAAAGCCACTAGCAAACAATCTACTTTACAACGAGTTGAATAAATTAATTTGATTGATAAATTGTCTGCAGATCATTAATTAAATTATTATGTAAAATGCAATAAGTACATTATTTTTAAAACAGAATGCTAGATACAATCATCAAAAATTATTATTTATATTCAGTTATCTTACGGACTGATTACTTAATGTCGTGCAACTGTATGCACAATTTAAACATCAAATCATCATCATTTTAGCCAAACCTGCCTTTCTATTGTCTAATTTCAAAATCTATCGCAATCGCTTCCAGAATGTAATACATTAATGCTTCTTTTTGGCACAAAGTCAAAGTCAAAATAAGCTTTATTCAAATAAACTTAATTATTTTGAATCGTCTATATTTTCCTACCACCCGTTCCAGACTTTTTTTGCTGACAAGAAGAACGGGCGCAAGCAACTTATCAGCTGTAACAGCCATAAGTAACGATATTTACAAACTTGAATATATCGTTACCAGATAATTACAACAGGGTGACAGGATTATTGGCAACAACATAGACATATTAAATTACTTCAACAAAGTACTTATATTAGCAAGTTATGTGTTACCTACATCATTTCCACGCAAATGAAAATTTACCAAAGAAATGCAGCAATGTGTCACATCCATCTGTCAAATGAAAGCGATTGCGATGGATTTTTAAATTAGGCAATTAGCCCCCTGTTCGACCAACGCGACTGCGAAGCGGGAGCACTCAAATGCACGACTACTTACTCAAATGGCCAACATTATATCCGTTTGAACGCTAGATTTTTTAATGGCGCACCTAATTTTATAGTTTACTGGGGGCTTACCATCAGTAAATAAGAAACCGTTCAGATCAAAAGCAAGCCTTAAACAGGACTGCTTAAAGCCTGCTTTCATACTAGCCGTTGAGGTCATAGTACGAAAAAGTAAGGCAGTTCAATATAAGCACTGCTATAAGAGCTCATAGTAAGGCCCCTGGTCACTTTAAAGCTTCAATAATTATTGTAGTTGTAGCGTCAGGGGGAGGTCTCATTTTTATTTTTTTTTAGCCTACTGCTCGCGGCTGACTCAGTCGAGCCAGCGCACGAGGGGTGGCATGTGTCGGTTGAGACAGAGCTACGCGACAGAAAGAGAAGCGCTTCGGAGGTGCTTATTTGATTGTCCTCGCGCGGATGGGCTTTCTGTACGTTTAATACAATTATATACCGGGTGTAACAGACACTCGACGAGGTCTACGTATTCTGGCCATCATCAGGACCATTTCTGTTCAAAATTATTGCTATTTTAATTTTTGGTGTTAAAAAAGCATTGCATACATTATCTACGCAATGTAACGCGTACAAAAGACCGCGCCTGCGAGTGGATGCTACACAGCTGCGTGCGGCCGAGTTGAAAGGCAACGTTTATGTGTGTGCTCATGAGTGATGACGTTTTGAAGTCATTGTTTGTTACGAAATACATAAAATTTTGATATTGTTTCTGTAGACAAAAATTAGGAAATAACGAATACAATAAGATTTCATAATTTAAATTTTTGACTTTGACCTTCAATAACTTTGTAGTTATTAGTCTTCCAGGTTATAGTGTAAAAGATAAAAATTATCCTGATGATGGGCGGAATGCGTGGACTTCGGCTTCGTTGAGTGTCTTGTATACCCGTTATTCTGTGGAAGCGTTCAAACGGATAGAATGTTGGCCATTTGAGTAAAGAGACTTGTTACGCGACCACAACGCGGGGCGGTTTTCTTTCAAATTCTAGACGCTCCCGCTTCGCTGACGCGCAGGTTTGGCCAGACCATACTAAGAAAACTATTATTAGAATTAATAAAATCATAAAAAAATACAGAATGAGGATCAGTAACGATTTTTGTTTAGTGGCTTATCAGAAAGCTTACAAATGCCACCACATGATTAACTGTGAAGAAATTTTTACGATATCTCTTAAACCTGAGAAGCTATACGAGCTAAAACAGTTGTTTTATTTTGGCGGGTCATTATGACGTCATCGAGACGTACGCGAACCTTATGTCGTACGTGATAAAGCACATATTACATTGAGCTTGGCTTTTTCTTCAAAACCCTTATAACTCAACCATTTCTAAACGGATTTCAAAAAATCTTTTACTAAGTTTCATAGCTATGAATTTTTTTTTATATTATACTTACCAATAAAACTATAGAAGGTATTCAAACCTGTTACTGATCCTCATTGTACAATAGCGTCCCCAATTACACGCACTCATAGTGAAAGCGTCAATCCAAAATACACATGGTATATCGATCCTTATAAATGTGTTTCTTTTAACTATTTAGATAAAGTTACTTAATATAATTGAAAAATACTAGGAAAAATCGACTCACCCGTAGCAGCTCAGACGGGAGCTGCTACGGGTGAGTCGATTTTTTCTAGTATTTTTCAATTTTATTATATAAAGTTAGCATTGTGAATGCTAAAATCTAAAAATTCAATATAAATATAGAAATTTGTGCATCACATGTGGAGCGATCAATATGCTTTGTATTATTTTAAGATTGACAATTCAACTTTGCGCCAATGGGTATGAACCCCGAGGCCCAGTTTCCAGGTTCCAAATAAGTACCAATTTATTTATAACTTGTGCCAAACTTCTATCTCTCTCTAAGTTGCTTTGCGCTTACTCAGTGTATTTTTGCGAGAAAATAAGGATCTGCTCGTGTTCAGACGAGGCTCAGTCGCAAAACGTACCTTTTACAAAATGCACCGCTCGCAAAAATCGTACCTTTCTCAAAATTCACCATTCGCAAAACGTCCAAAAGTGCATTTTGCGAACGGTACGTTTTGCAAAAATTACGATTTTTGCGAAGGATGCATTTTGCGATAGGTTAGTTTTGCGACCTAGAAGTTTGGCGTTAACTGTACTTGACGGAATATCACATCTATACACCAGAAATTATTGCTGAAAAGCCTGTACAACAGGCCTTTAATGTCTTTAGCAACTATGTTTGTTTATTACATTGAGTATCCTCCTCAAATATATTTTCTAACGCCTCTACTTCCATCGGAACTGGCTGGTTTTTTGATTGCAAGTCATTGTCCTCTTTATAATGGTGAATTTCTTTGTGTATAGTCAAATAATATGAGTCACTGAACTTTTCACTACACAAATCACAAGACAGCATTTCTGGTGTAACTTCAGTCTTTGCTTCTTCTTTATTTTCCATAACGTTTGGTTTTTCAGCGTTCTCAGATTTTGGCCTAAAAGAAAAAATATATAAAATTATTAATATCAATAGTTATTTATAAACGGGCCTTTTTCTACTAACTGGAAACTTGTCTATAGACAGTTGTCCCAACCCTATTTTTCTAGAAAATTAAAAATATAATATGTTAAGTCGATAAATAGTTAAAATTATAATATAAATACATATAAACAAGTGTAATTTTCCCTTATTTTTCTCTTTAAATTTTTAATCTCTTAAATTGTCTCTAATATTTTTTTAATAACTCTTCAACAGTTATACTATCATTCATTCTTTATGTTTTAAAATCCATAATTGCCAAAAGTGGTCACTTTGAGCTAAAATGGATTTTATAACTTACAGAAAGAAAGATAACTTTTGTAGAGTTATTCATAAAAACAGTAAAACAAATCTAGGCCACTTGAATCGTTGTAAATCAACTTTTAATGAGGGCGACTGCGCCGAGTGAATGGCGGGATAATTTTCTTGATTCACAAATCGTCCACCAGTTGTCGTACTACCGCTAACTTAGCGCTAGTATAGATGTAGACCTGTAATTTTGTTGTTTTGTACTAATTTTAACCGACTTCCAAAAAAGGAGGAGGTTCTTTTAAAATTTGGAAATCGGTTCAGTACTTTTCAAGTAATTTTGAAAAAAAGCACGAAAATAGTATGATTTTGTGTGAATTACCTCGATGATTGGTCGTATTACTTCTTTGTTTATGAACTGAATATTTTTTTTGTTGGAAGAGCGATATCTTAAGTGTAGTTTTTTAACCGACTTAAAAAAGGAGGTTCTCAGTTTGACCCGTATTTAAGTATGTTTCTCCGCGATTATCTTACGTTTGGCTGAGCCGATTTTTCTACATATATAATATACCTTACCTACAAGGTACCTACACTAAAAATAAAAATAAAAAAAATTGTTTAAAAAAAAAACAAAAAACCGACTTCAAAAAACCTACCTCTAAAAAGCAAGAAATAATATTCGTAATAATAAAAATACGTCTATTGAAGTCGGGTGGCGCTTTTAGAATAAAAAAAAGGAAATTGTACTCCAGCGCCACCCGACTTCAATAGACGTATTTTTATTATTACGAATATTATTTCTTGCTTTTTAGAGGTAGGTTTTTTGAAGTCGGTTTTGTTTTTTTTTGTGTATGTTTGGATGTCGGAAGCGAATTTACGTAAATATCGATTTTTCTTCCAACACATATTATTGCTTTTCTTTTTCTTCAATTCGATCTCTTATTAATTTACTGTTCAGAGTCTATAACAGGGGTCTCCACACTACGGCCCGCGGGCCATCTCCGGCCCGCGAGCACCAACAATCCGGCCCACGAATGCGGACTGGATCGTACCAACATACTGCACTTTAGAGTATGTCGGTATCGAGCTAGCTAGATCCTGGCCCTTGGGGCTTCATGGAGGAGTTAGTCTGGCCCTTATGCTAAAAAGTTTGGGAGGCCCATGGTCTATAATAATTATTGTTACTATCAACCATTTTTAGATATAATTAAAAATTAACAGGAAAATTGGGGGTCAATGCCCGTACAAAGGTCTCTAGCAACAGTAGCGCCACCAAGCGGGATAAATTTTGTGACATCCCCCCATTGCGTAAACGCATCTATAATATACGCACCTATAATCCTAAGCAAAGCAAGCGAGCGGATAATACGCCATCAAACGGATAAAGCTTTATCTAAGCATTGAAATCAGCCCTAAATAACAAGTAGACTATGTTACCTTATAACATCATCCAAAGTCTTAGGTTTTACAACTTCTTTACTTTTAAGAGCCTTGCATCTTTTCCTGTGGGCGCTGAGCTTGTCGAACGTGTCAAATTTAGCGTTGCACCCGTAACACACCTCCTTGTTGTGACACGTCTCATGCACCATTACGTCAGTCATTGTTGAGAAGCCTGAGGACAAATTACAATGCAACATTTAATATAACAATAATAGGGTATTACACCATTTTTTGAAAACTGCTTTTAATTAATCCTGAGGTCGTAATAAACCAGTAGAATTTTTATTTTAATTTTATAAAACCATTAAATGCCCTAAAACACGATTTTAATTTTTGATTTTGAATTTTCGCGCAAAAACACTAGCCACCATTTTGTTTGGGCTTGTGACGTCATAACACGATCACAGAGAGAGAAGAGACTTGAAGAGAGCTGTCATGTTTGTTTTGTTTACTATCGTAATGACGTCACATCGCAATCCAAAATGGCGAATGGCGTTTTGAACATTTGATGAATAGATTAAAAAAGTCGATTTTTAAAATTGAATTATTAAATTTATTTACCATTTTTATGAATAAATATCGACGTTTCTCGTTTACTATTAATGAAATCTATCTTATATATGCATTTTTATACTTTATCTTACATGGTGTAAAATAGCCTATTCATCATACTGATTTGGCCTAGTGCAGGGTTTCCCAATGAGGTGTATCACTCGAAACTTTTGTAGATGGCGCTCTCGGCAATGGTACCTTGTTTACAAATTATGACATTAGTTTTTTGAGAATTTCTTTAATTACGCTGGAAATAACGTATTTTACATTATCAGGGACTCGATTAGAAGATGAATTACGTAAGCGGAAAGCATAATTAAAAGGAAAGAAGGCCGATTTGACAAGAGCGGTGAGTAATAATATTGTGTTGCCGAACTCAAATTTTACGACAATTATACGTATTTTTTCGTGATTTCTAATTAACATTATGTTGACTGGTCTCTATCTAAACATAATATCCAGGCATCTAATAATAAAATACTTGCATATTTTTACAACGTATACTTTACATACCATTCTACCTACCTACATACTATAAATAATTTAAGTTTTAGGGACACCAAAACTCATGTTTTCTTGTTTTTGGGAAACAATAGACACCTAGATTTTTGCAATTTAAAGCCGCGAACTGAGGCATTATCACAGTATTTTATGAAAATGATAAAAATATGTCAGCTTTCGTATGAAACTGACAGTGTCATTGGGTACCATCACTAATGCACCACCTAGCGGGAGAAAAAGGCAGTGATACACCCCATTAGTGATCTGCTTAAAGTCAATCTGTCCTACAGCGAACAAAAGATTTTTATACATCATTCTTGCAATAAGGGGTACGTGAATTTGATGTCTTTCTTGGAGGGGTACGTAGACATTTGAAAACCACAGTTACACCGAAACACAATAAGTGATGCTAGGGGGGCAGGTTGATAATCGGCATGACCACCGAAACACAATATAGTGATGCTAGGGGGACAGGTTTATAATACGCATGACCAACGAAATACAATACACTAATAATGCTAGGGGGACAGGTTTATAATCGGCATGACCACCGAAACACAATATAGTGATACTAGGGGGAAACATTTATAATACGCATGACCACCGAAACACAACATAGTGATGCTAGAGGGGCAGGTTCATAATAAGCTCATGCTTACCACCGAAACACAAAATATTATAATGATGCTAAGGGGACGAGTTTAGAATACGCATGACCACCGAAACACAATATAGTGATGTTAGGGGGGACAGATTTATAATACAACTTACTTCTTTTGCATATTGCACATATATACTTGTTCTTCTGTAGTTTCTGTGGAGAATGGTCACCCATCTTTCTCTTCACTGTCTTATAGGAATGTTGAGCAATCACATGTGCCTATAATGATAAGCATAATATTTAGATCATTTGATTATGCTACTGTAAAAAAGGCATATTTTATGCTTACAATAGAATTATTTAGCACTGAATCTTCCATAATCAGAAAAATCTATTTAACAGTCCAATTGTCCATAAGATACAATAAAAACCGACTTCAAAAAACCTACCTCTAAAAAGCAAGAAATAATATTCGTAATAATAAAAACACGTCTATTGAAGTCGGGTGGGGCTGGAGTACAAATTCCTTTTTTTTATTCTAAAAGCCCCACCCGACTTCAATAGACGTGTTTTATTTTTACGAATATTATTTCTTGCTTTTAAGAGATAGGTTTTTGAAGTCGGTTTTTTGTTTTTTTTAACAATTTTTTATTTTTTTATTTTTAGTGTAGGTACCTTCTGTATATTAGGTAGTGTAGGTAAAAATCGGCTCAGCCAAACGTGAGTTAATCGCGGAGAAACATATTAAGTAGACATACGGGTCAAACTGAGAACCTCCTTTTTTAAGTCGGTTAAAGAACTACACTTAAGATATCCCTTTTCCAACAAAAAAATAATTATCTTATTCAGTTCTTAAACGCAGGGTTCGAAACTGATTACATTGTCAAAAATACTGATTTTACTGACTGTAAGACTCAAAAATACTGACCTATTACTGACTTAATTTCTATGGTTAAATGTGTATTAGTGAGTATACAAAAGAGGTGTCTAGGACACGAGTTTGACCGACTTAACAATTTTTCATTGAGAATTTTTGCATTTCCAATGTTATTGTGATATACTCGTATATTTCATGCAAGGCCCCGGAAAACTATTATAAACCGTGAAAATCGCCACTTTAAAAAAAGTTTTTTTCTTTATGATAATACAATGAATATTGTAATTTTGCCTGCCTTTTGTAAAGAAACGGCGCAGCGCGATTTTTAGTCAATTTCATCCACTAATCTTGTACTCTTGTAAAAAAGCCTGTCTTTAGTAAAAAACGGCTGCGCAGCACGATTTTTAGTCTGTTTCATCAAGTAATTTTGTACTCTTGACTGCCTATAGTAAAAACCAGCCAAGCCAGTTTACAAAAAGAACATTTGGCTGGTATCAAGATGTGTGTGTGCCTAAATAGTAGACTGCTACTGCAGTCTATTATGGCCTTAGTTATGGGTTGGATGGCCCAATCGAGTCTTGTAAGGCGCTTGGGCCTATTGGGCCTTCCTGAATAAGGTGTTCTTCGCAACACAAATGAATGTTTTACTCTGAATGGTAATTTTTTCGTACGTAAAAAAACCGGCCAAGTGCGTGTCAGGCCACGCGCCTTAGGGTTCCGTAGTTACCTTATACCATACCATATTTAATACCACTATCATTTTTCGTCTTTAAAAATAACTTTGTTTTTCACAGTGTTGATATGAATGACAAAGTTATATTTGCGGTTTTGGAAAATATGATATATCTCGAAAACTAATTACTCTTTTCTCTTTCAAACCAATTTTCATTGAAAGTTTTTATTAAGATCTATAACATAATTTGTTTAGATTTTTCACTATCTTATTTCAAAAGTTAGAGGGGACACACATTTTACCGGGTACGTATCAGAATGTCTAAAGTTAGAATGTCTAAACTTAAAATGGCAAAGTTCAAAATGTCAAAAATCAAAATGCAAATTGTTTAAAATTCCAAAAATCATTATAACTTCATAATAGCAAAATTCAAAATGTCAAACGGTTCAAATATCAAACTAGTTAAAATATCAATGGTCCATAAGTCAAAGGTTTACAATGATTTGAAAACAACAATTCGCCTTTTTTTTCATTTATCGCCTTGCAACATTTTGTGAGCAATTCTTTGTAGTATATTTAATAACCCCTCCCTAAAGTTTGAAAGTTAGGAGATGGATACTTTTTTTTAAAATGGTTAAAAAAAACAAAAAATTTGGAAATTAAGCAGGGGAGGCTAAAAATGGTGGGGAGAGGGGAGGGGACGTACGTACAAAATTTCGCACGTAAAAAAAGTCGTTTCTGGCGCTTCGCCGGCCGCTACCGCGGCACGCTCGCTTCGCTCGCTCGGCTCGCGCGCTGGGTTCATGTACACCTAACATGCTGGTCGCTACGCTCCTCGCACCTATCATGTGACCTGCGGTCCTTTAGTAGTGCTACCAACTTAGTGCGCCGCTATTAAACGTCAAAAATTACGACACAAATCTAAAATTGTCATTTTTCCTAGAAAATCTTAATTTTCAGTTTTTTTTCTCGCGTATTATTTGGTTCCTAAACATAAAATTTCGTATGCGTGTTCCAAATCATGAGTTCTTTACATAAAAAAAATATGAATTCGAAACTCGTGCTCTGATAATGGAAAGGTGAGCCCTGCAAAATCATATAGCGTCTACAAGTACCGATATTGCGATCTATTTACCAACAAAAGATTCGATGCGATAGATGATAAATCGCGAGAAAAAAAAGCATTAAGAAAAACTAGGTAAGGAACCAACCGAGTTTGATTTTTATATTGATGAACAACTGACAACTTACAATAACAAAAACTTTTTCATAAAAGAAAGAACTTTTGCACAGTGTAAAAGAGTGATTCTGTTTAGCACGAAAGAACTCATGCTATTGTTGAGTCAAGCTACTTTTTTTGGATTATGGATGGAACCTTCAAAATCGTTCCTCAGATATTAATTCATGGCCCCACATACACAACTGTGAAAAAACGTTTCCGTTACTATTTGCGCTTTGTACACACAAAGAAAAGCATCATAATATGATGTTATGTTTGATTTGATTCCTGAATATTGTACAAAAATGAAATTACATTATATCCATTATTTGTCGTCATGCATTTTGAAAAAGCTCCAGCTTTATGTTAACGCCAAAATTTCTTAACTTATTTAAATCACGCTTTCTCAACTTCAATTTTGGTGGACTGCTACTACCATCACATCATCAAAAAATGTAATTGGCATTTATTATGAATTGGTAATTTAAATATTAGACATTTTAAGTTTTGATCATTTGAATTTAGACATTTTTATTTAGCACTATCTGACCGTTTGACATTTTCGTTTTTGACATTTTGAACTTTCGACATTTTAATCGTTAGACCTCCAAGTCAAGTCCTCAATGTCATTTTTAAAGATCTATCTATAGACATCCCGCACGTATTGGTGTGAAAAAAAATTTTTTTTTAGTTTCAGTTCCATTTATGGAATCTTGGAATGGAATCCTCCTTAATCGTTTTTTTTTTGTGTTAAAATCGTTAAGCGGTTAACAGAATACATCTACCTACTAAGTTTCAACTGTGTAATCCTAATACTTTCGGAATAAAATGGCTGTGACATACGGGCGGACAGACAGACAGACATGACGAATCTATAAGGGTTCCGTTTTTTGCCATTTTGGCTACGGAACCCTAAAAAAGGAGTAATTTCCAAACCTTTAGGCCGGACACACTGAGGAAACTTCTGGCGCAGAGCAGGCACTCCAAGGGCAGGTCACCAGGAGCCAACTCCATGTCTTCAGTATCACTTAGAGGCTCCTCCTTCACATTTTCATCTAAAAACTAAAGAATAAAGAACAATCATACGTCTTAATTTCTATAATTTATTTTTAACCGACTTCAACAAAAGGAGGAGGTTCTTAATTCGATTGTATACTATTTTTTATCGTTGTTCGCGCGAATCTTCGACATTTATGGACCGATTTTTTTTTTTTTGTCTGTTGCATCTGCGATCAGTCGTAGACTATGAGCAAATTTGATGAAGGTAACGGAATTGACGAGCGTAGCTCCCAATGGAGCTATCTACCCTTTATTTTCAAATTGACATCTCGTCCAGTTCTAATATATTTCGGCGTTTCAGTCGTGTGTCTCTTCTGCCGTACAAAAGCTGGCAAGCCAGTTCATTTGGATGGTTACTCAATCTCCTTTTGTAGGTCACTGTGGAGTTTCTAATCTCTTCCTTTATGGTAGACACTTGCAAATTCTCATGGATCTCTTTGTTTGTTGTGAACCATGGGACATTTGCTATATGATGACCGATTTTGATGATTATTTTTTGTTCGATTGGGTTTTCTTGCGAGATGGTCCCATTGTTTTTTAAATCGGTTCAGTAGTTTTCAAGTAATCCTGAAAATACTATGATTTTACATCAACTACCTTGACGACTTTGTTATATTTATGAACCAAATTAGACGACTTTTTGGTTGGCAAAGGAATACCTTCGTATAGTCTTTTAAACCGACTTCAAAAAAAGGAGGTATTCAGATTGTATGTATGTATGTTTCTCCGCGATTATTTCACGTTTGGCTGAGCTGATTTAAATAATATACCTACACTACCTAATACAGAAGGTACTAACACTGAAAATAAAAAAAATAAAAAATTGTTTAAAACACAAAAAAACAGACTACAAAAAACCTGCCTCTAAAAAGCAAGAAATAATATATTAGATACGCATTATCATTGTTATAATAAACGTCTATTAAAGTCGGGTGGGGCTGGAGTACAACTTCCTTTTTTAATTCTAAAAGCCCCACCCGACTTCAATAGACGTGTTTTATGTTTATGTGATGTTGCTGTCTAATACTTATTTATTTATTTATAACAGTACATATTAGACGCTTACCTCATCATTATAATAATATGCATCTCCATTCTGCATTGCTATATTTTGGTTATTGATACTGTGTGTAGGAGAATTACCTGTAAATATTATGAATGTAAATAAATGTAATGTAAATAAGTAAATGAAGACATGTTAATTATTTTTAAACCCACTACAAAAGCACTAAGGTACAGCCGGTTTGCAAGACCCATATTTTTACAAATTGAAACAAATACTTAATGTACCTTTACTGATTAAGAACTTATGAAGAAACTTATTGATTACTACACAATTTGAGCATATAAAATCTTTTTCATCTTTTGTCAAACCAACATATTATTTCGTGATACCTGCATTTTCTCATATCTTCAAGCTCTTCCAAGCATGCGTAGCAAAACCAATTACCTTCTTGATACTGTTTTTGAAGCTTTCGTTTCTTTGATCTTTTTGGATCGCTAGCGACTCTTTTTTTGTTATCTGGTTTCGATTTTTTTTATAACTCTTTGTCATTAAGTTGGTTGGTTTTCATTTGTCTTACTTTATTTGACGAGCAAAACCGTTTACCTTCTTGATACTGTATTTTGATATTTTATTTGATCTTTTCGGATCGCTATTACTGATTTTTTAGTTTTCTTATCTGGTTCCATAGATAGGTATATTAGCTCACTTTCTTTGGTTTTCATTTGTTGTACTTTATTCGACGAAGTCTTAAGATTTCTTGCTAGGTACAATCGTGGTGGTTGGCACTCTACCACTTAGCTAACAAAATGCTTTGCACGTTTTTCGTCGGTTGGTCGCGCGCGCGTCCGTTACCACGTCGTTAGCGCAAGCAATTTTGGCCTTAAGGGTGACAGAGATCCGCCATCACTGACTGTATCTTTCTTTTTTTTGGACGAAGTCTTCTCAGGCTTCCTATCATTCTTGGCTTGTTTTTTGTCATTGTCTTTAAATTAAATATTTTGTAACTTGTACCCTCTTGTGATTTACAGCTTTTTTGCGCGGGTGTTTAGATTTTATTTTATCGTAATTAGGAGTGGGAATGAAAATCTATATAAATCTCCCACAGAGAATAATTTAGGGTTTTCGGACGAATTAATTGGAAGTATCTGACTCGGAAGAATCAATATTTACAATAGGATTTTGTAAACCAGAACAACTAGCTCCATAAGCCTCATCTGGAATAGCTTTTGGATTAAAAGGGAACAGTCCCGTTGCCCTGAATCAATTGACAATATTTGTATGCGTCATACACTTAGGCCAAATATTACTGAACAATTTGTTAAAGGTGGCATTTGTTAATGTTGTGTTTGGTTTGTTGTTCAAAACCTGCAAAACTTCTTTTTCCCAGTGAAGGTCGAAGGATTTGTTAATCGTCTTGTCCAAGGGCTGAAGTTCATGGGTGGTATTAAACGGTAGACTGTCTGCTTCTTGTATAACTTCATATGCAGTGTAGGATTTAATACCATCAAAAATCAACAAACATTTACCAGGTACTTTATGTCGACCTATGTGTTGGATGAACTCTTTAAACAAATCAAGAGTCATGCTTCCTGTTTTAGCCATTCTGACAAGTGTTCCAGCTGGCAAATTTTCTGCAGGTTCAGGATTGTGGCGGTGGCCCTTAAAAATTATCATAGGGGGGATGGTTGTTCCCGATGCATTCACACAATTTGCTATTGTTACATTTTCTGCATGCTTGGGTGCAGTTAAACACACTCTTTTGCTTCCCTTTGTGACTAAAACAGTGTTCTGCGGTTGAACAGCAATCCTGCATACTTTTTCATCCATATTGTACAGACGTTCTGGGTGATCTAGTATATCTAATCCATTATAAAGTCTCTGTATGTCTTGAAAATAATGTTGGACTATAGACTTGTTTAATTTTTGGGTCATAGTGGAGATCATGATTGATGTGGGCCTTGCAACACAAATTAATCAATTACACAATGTCTATATTTCCTAAGTAAATATTAAAAGAATAATGATCAAATTAACATAAACAAAACCAAAATCGTATTATAAACAAGTAAAAACTTACGTTTTGTGAGAGCAATAATTAATAATGCGAGTGGCCATGACACGACTGAAGTCAGCAAACAACCGGACGTCACTAACAAGATGGGGGCCGTGTTGGCATTGGTCTGTTTTTATGTGTGCTGAGAAGCTAGGGAGAATCAAAGTATTTTAATCGGTTTTGTGCGCTTGGGCCTTGCAAAACTGTGGGCCTTGTCACCCGATACTACCTTACATACCTGGGCGCTTATACAGTAAGTAGGTTTAAATCATTATTAAATAACAGCATCGTTTTAAATAGTGCTTTTGTAGTGGGTTCAAAATACAATCATGGGTTGATAATTATCATAAAAATTACAACTAACGTACCATTAATGTTGATCTTAGACTCCGAAGCAACAATTTCTTCTGGTTCCACTTTGATATCTATTTGATCATTAAAATCAGATTCTCCAAACCCATCATCTGGATTACAATCATACTCATGCTCTGATAACACTTCCTGTTTTACATCCACATCTGACCAATTCTCTAATGCAATTGTTTTTTCAATTTGTATGGGTTTTGGCCATACTTCTTTACAGCTGATATCCTCAGTTGTTGTGTACCTCAGTCTTTGTATTTTATCGTTATTTTGAACCAAAGATATGAATTGGCAAGCAGCTTTCAGTTGTTCAGAACATGAAAGGCATATAAACTTGGAATGTCGATCTGTCTCTGAAATCTTTAAAAAAACAACTGTAGAATCACATAAAATACCTCTTATGCAGACTTATTTCATAAATTATCATGTTGGCTAATATGGTAAAAAGGAACTTCTGCGCCCCACGAATTAGGGTTTGAGGTGTGTCCTCCCTACACTCCAAAACCTCCCCCCCTTTAGCAAACACATACTTCCAGAGATATTCAAGATTAAAGTTTGAGGTAATGAAGGTACTCTATTTATAGGAACAGCATCTCAGCCCCCTGATTTTGTAACTTTGTTGCAATCAACTCAGATAGAAATCGCAGTGACATTACTAACCAATGTGACAACTATCTTACTAAAGCAGCAATGTACCTGCGGTTTCAATCGATTTCAATCGTGAATTGTTAGCAACAGAGTTACGTAATCAGCCCTCTGCTGGTATAATCTCAAGATAGCTCTCAACGTTGAGAGTGGTTTATAAATAATAAGAGATGGCAGGTCATTTGTGAATGAAGTAGGTACTGAAAGCTAGTCAGAGTATGTTTACAGTATTTTTAGCCGGCCAATACTAACCTGTATATTGGCAATCTTTGCCAAATCTTCTGCCATTGTACTTTCCATTCCTCCCCAGCCAGGAGACCACGACTGGAATATGTAATGTAAACCAACGGTGTCGACCGACTGCAGGCAAGAGCGGCACTCATATTTGCCATCAGCGTTAATCGCCGATTCATTTTGTTCTACAGCACTCATTACTGTAACACTAGCTAAGAGAAAAGAATCATTTTTATTCAATTTAATTTAGAAAGTAAACAATAAAATAAAACCAAAACACCACACTTTTTCTTCAACGAACAAAATTAGTGACAGTTTTTTGACAGTAATGACAGTTGCTCACCACAGCACAGATCAAAAATCTATACCTACATGAACAATACATAAAATGTGTATAGGTAAAAATACATATAAATGAATTAATTTTACTGTAAACAAAACCCGTGTCTAGTGAATACCGAAAGTTACAGAAAGACAGAACCAAACTAACATCAATCAAACCTATATGTGCTGTAGAACAGCACATAATACATTTACATTTTGGAAAGTAATACAGATCAATAATAGATGCATTATTTAGAAAATCAAACAATTAAATAAGGCAAAGCTCAAAAAAGGATTTTACCTGCAGATAAAGAAAATCAGAAATTCAACACGAGCTACACAGAATACTTACCAAATCACAGATTGTGTAACAAATAAAAAAATATAAAAACGAATCCGCACAGAACACTTTTTTATTTTTGAAGTAGTGTGGGACGTGGGTTACTATTATCGATATATCGTCGACGTCGTCGTACAAGTATTGAGTGATCTGTAAATTAATAATCCACGCTTCATCTAGGCGTTTTTCAACTCACCGGCATGGCATGGCACGGCATACGTTAAATACTGGCATACGCGGTTTTATGTTATTTTGAGAATCGAAGATGGTCAAAAAATAACTAGGCTGTATGACAGTTGTGATGTGGTGATGGTGGAAAATAAAATGAGTGGGTCTCCAGGCTTCCTCATAGGCTATAGAGAAATTCTAAGCATGCCATATTTTAAAGCATAATAGCAGCAATCAAACTTTCAGATATAATAATAGCAGCCACCATAAGCTTGTTACCATGCGAGTTGTTTTATGTGTGCGAGCTGGCGACACGTGTCTACAGCTTACACATGCCGTTAAGGCAAACCAGTGAGGTTAGGGTTTTAGACTATAGTCAGAATGTGTGTCTATGTGTAAGCTGGTGACCCGTGTCACCGGCTGACACATGGTGAATTGCTGTAACCAACTGTATATGTTAGAGTTTCGTTTTAATGATCAAATGATATGTTATAATTGCAGCACACACGAGGCATAATTTCAAATCTCTGGGCGTCTTAGTTTCGCCCAAAACCGTTTTCTTGCCAAAAAATTCAAAATAATGGCTCGGAAACGGATAATCGCGCCGTTGCCGTTCCGTGCGCTACACTATTGCAATCGAATTTGAACCTAAGAGCTAGTATTATTTTGAGTCATTTTAATTTGCGCTCTCGATCGTTTTAATTTCTGTACTGAGAATTTTAGTCTAGGACGTAGAAGCCGATATAATTGGTAACGTAATTTAATATAAAAGCAAAGTCTATTTATATAGGAATGTTTATATCGCTAAGGTATACTTATTTTATTTTATTTACACGTTTTTATTAGGTTACTTTAATACTCAATAAAGATTTTTAAGAAATAACAATGATTTATAATTTTTAATCAATAAATAAAGTTGCGTAAATCCAATATTTTTTATCTGTGCAGCGTAAGAACCCAAACGCCAATCACAGTTCGTGACGTCATTTGTAGTTAGCCATAAAGAAAACAACACTGGGTTGCGTTCAGAGGCTTAAGAGTGCGGTTGCTTGGTTGTTTTTTAACTCACACTAAGGTTGGGTGGGAACATCCAAGAACTTTAAATGTCATTAATAGAACAAAGTCTTCGTTTTCCATCTGGAATAAGTAGGTATGTACTTATACTTACTGATGGGCAAAGCCATGTTAACAGTCTCAGTATTACAATCCACCTTACTCTCTTCTAGGGCTTCTTGTAGTATAGCTAATCTCTGCCTCTTAATAGCAGCAGGGCGCGATGTAGTTGTTGATGACAAACGGCTTTTTCTGTCAGTTTGACATTGAAATCTTGACGGAAGACTGCCAGGTTTTAACATAACTTTGTTTACAAAGCCCATTACATGGTATCGCATATAATTTTTCATGTCATTTGGCAGCTAAAACACAAATACAAGATTGTTTATGCACACGTACAACATTCTAAGTAAAACATAACCTATAACACCTACATTACGTACACAGTGTGTACAGTGTGTACTTAATGTGTACGTAATGTGTGTGCATGTGTGTGTGTACGTAATGCTCAAAATGGCTTTAGAAAAAACCGTTCAACAATCTTAGCCACATATAAATATATTAATGAAATTTTAAATACATTGAATAATAAAAAATACGCTATAGGGATTCTCTTCGACATGACGAAAGCTTACGAAAAAATTAAATATGACATACTTTTAAATAAACTTTATAATATAGGCGTTCGTAGCGTGGCTCATAAGTGGTTTACTTCTTTTCTCAGTAACCGTTCACAGTACGTCCAAATTGAAAATGTTGATGAGAAATCGCGAGTCATTTCCTATGTTCAGTCGAGGGCTAAACCGGTGCAGGACTCCATACCCCAGGGGGCTTACCATCAGCAAATAAGAAACCGTTCAGTTCAAAAGCAGGCCTTAAAAAGGGCTGCTTAAGGCCTGCTTTCATACTAACCGTTGAGGTCATGGTACGAAAAAGTAAGGCCGTTCAATATAAGTCCTGCTATAAGAGCTCATAGTAAGGCCCCAGGGATCAGTCCTTGGATGTGCCCTCTTCTTGATATATATCAATGACCTTCCTAAAGCCATCAATGAGACTTGTGTGATGTTTGCTGATGACTTCTCCCTTGTGTTTCCATATAATAATGATACCGATCTCAATGATAAAATTAATAATATTATAAATAAAATTGTAAATTGGTTAAATGATCATAATTTAGAAGTAAATTTCAACAAAACTAAACTAATGCAATTTAGGCCAATACAAAAAAAAGAACTAGACATTAACTTTACTTATAATCAAATTAAAATAGAATGCGTTCCTATTTTTTCTTTTTTAGATATAAATATCGATTCAAACATTAATTGGAAATCACACATTTTAAAAATTAAAAAAAATATATCACAATTTATATACGCGCTAAGAGAATTAAAAAAATCTACAAATTTAAAAACCGCAGTGGCTGCTTACTATGCTTATGCGCATGCATGGTTGAACTACGGGGTCATATTATGGGGTAATAGTGTAGATGCGAAAGATCTTTTAATCTCACAAAAGAAATGTATACGAGTACTAGCAAATATAAAACAAACCGATAGCTGCAAACCACATTTAAAAAATTTAAAAATTTTAACATTACCTTGCTTATACATTTTAGAAATGTGCAAGTTTGTTAGGAAACATCCAAATCTTTATATAAAACTATAGACGCGCCTCGTCACAATGTCCCGCGATATAAAAATAATCTTGTGCAAACTACATCTAATTTAACTTTACATAGTTCGGGTCCTTACCCGATGTCAATAAAAATTTATAATAAATTACCAGAAAATCTAAAAGCCGAACCAAAAATCAATAAGTTCATTAATTCAATAAAACAACTGTTACTAACTAAATGTTATTATTCTGTTAACGAATATTTTAATGATAGGAATATTTAAATGTCTGCCCCTCTCTTCCACATTGCTATGCCTGTCAAGGTGCATGCGATAATTAGTTACTTTAAGATCTAGTAGTTAAGTCGCATGTAGTGCAAATGTATAAATAAAGAAATAATGTAGGTGTTATAGGTTATGTGTACTACACACTAAATATAATTATTTGTTTTAAACTTTTTGGATTTTTATGCATTCACAATGCTATTTTTATATTAAGGTTATTAATATATTTTTTAATATAATTATTTGTGTTGTGGGCTGTGTAATAACACTCTGGGTAGGTACCCACAGTGGTATTCTTTCGTTTATCATAATTTTATTTGTAATAATTTCATTTGCCATAATGATCCTCGGTCATAATATTCATTTGTAATAATGGCTTTTATACTAACAACGTATGACATAACAATCCATTAGCCATACTTTTCATTTGCCATAAAATTAGGTGCCATAATAACAAGTGTCATAATGATTAGTTCCTATAAATCTTATTTGACATAATCAATAATTGACATAATATACATAACTTATAACATTTCTCTTCACCTAAACCTACCTAGCTAGGGGTTATAAATAAAAACTTTTAATGCGACCACCACTACTCGTAGGTTAGGTAAGTGTTTTGACCACTCGCAGCAGAGCTCCATAATGCTTGCATGCATGTTGTATGCTGAATGCCTGCTTGCATGCCTGCCTGCATGCTGCATGCCTGCCTTGCATGCTGCATGCTTGATTGCATGCTGCATGCTTGCTTGCATGCTGCATGCAGGCAGGCTTGCAGCAATAAAGAAAAACTTTTAATGCACCTACCAGTAGGTTAGGTTAGGTTAGTGTTTTGACAACTCGCTAATGCTTGCGTGCATGTTGCATGCTGCATGCCTGATTGCTTGCTCCATGCCTGCTTGCATGCTACATGCCTGCTTTTTTTTTTTTTTTTATTTAAATGCGGTTCTCCCCGCTTTTTGGCAGGACTTTTTTTGCCATTTTCTTTTTTTCCTTTTTTTCTTTAGCTATAGAGCTACATGTTTTTATTACCTACTTTTTTTTATAAAATTCAAAGCTTACTTACTAATAGTCTTCTACCTACATGCCTGCTTGCATGCTGCATGCTTGATTGCATGCTGCATGCTTGCTTGCATTCTGCATGCAGGCAGGCATGCAGCATGCAGGCAGGCATGCAGCAATAAAGAAAAACTTTTAATGCACCTACCAGTAGGTTAGGTTAGGTTAGTGTTTTGACAACTCGCTAATGCTTGTGTGTGCTCGTGTGTGCGTGCGTGCTAAATGTCATTCGTAATGTAAAACAAGAGATTCGACATCTTCGTAATTCAGGCTAAATAACCAGTCACACAAAACTTTCTTACACTCGCGTTGAGATAAGCTGTAAATACGCAGTTTATAATTAATTTTATTATATAGGACTGCGCTAAGGTATAAATAATGTCGTCCAGCCAGCTTGGTAGAACAACTTTCGACTTTAAATATTCTATTAGACATTCTGGTATTCGAAGCTAACTCAGGATCAAAGCTACAAGACTTGTGTTTACGTAAAATAATATGTAAAACGAAAAGCTTACGTACAGAAAGAACTTTCCAAAGCTCATATAGCTGTACAGTTTGGATACCAGATGGGTTTAAAAGCCATTACTTTCAGCACTGCTTGCTGAGCCCGTTCCAGTGTGATGAAATTGGTTTTTGTCGATAACATAATGTTTTATTTGCCAGAACTAACAAATGACATAAATTTATTTTCACTAATTTTATTGGTCATAAACAATCAAATGACATATTGTTCTTATTACATAATTTTATTTGCCATACTCTTCATTTAAAATAATGTTATTATCCATAACAATGATTTTCAATAATACTTACTTATTACAAATATTACAATATTTGGCAAAACAAATCTTGTTTTCTTTTATTTCTGCAAAGAAATAATGAAAGAAGCCAGAATAATTCATATTTATCCAAGAATTAACAAGATTTTGACCAATCAAGATAATTTATTTATTATACTAATAGAGAATTTTTGAGGGCTTTGGCATTGAATCTTAATTTAAAACGACAAAATTGTGGAACTAAAATAAAAATTGGTTTGTCCATCAGCCATATTTAATGTGCCCACTGCTGGGGCACAGGCTTTCCTTATGGGTGGATATATTTATTTATGAAATATTTTTATTTATATATTTGATTTATAAAATTATAATTAGCTTTATGATTATACGATTTAGGTATTTTTTAAAATATTTAATGTTTAAATATAATGAGTTGCATGCAGTGCAAGCAGGCATTCAGCATGCAAGCAAGCGTGCAGCATGCAAGCAAGCACGCAGCATGCAAGCAGGCATGTAGCATGCAAGCAGGCATGGAGCAAGCAATCAGGCATGCAGCATGCAACATGCACGCAAGCATTAGCGAGTTGTCAAAACACTAACCTAACCTAACCTACTGGTAGATGCATTAAAAGTTTTTCTTTATTGCTGCATGCCTGCCTGCATGCAGCATGCAAGCAAGCATGCAGCATGCAATCAAGCATGCAGCATGCAAGCAGGCACGCAGCATGCAAGCAGGCATGCAGCATGCAGGCAGGCATGCAGCAATAAAGAAAAACTTTTAATGCACCTACCAGTAGGTTAGGTTAGTGTTTTGACAACTCGCTAATGCTTGCGTGCATGTTGCATGCTGCATGCCTGTTTGCTTGCTCCATGCCTGCTTGCATGCTACATGCCTGCTTGCATGCTGCGTGCCTGCTTGCACGCTGCATGCTTGATTGCATGCTGCATGCTTGCTTGCATGCTGCATGCAGGCAGGCATGCAGCAATAAAGAAAAACTTTTAATGCATCTACCAGTAGGTTAGGTTAGGTTAGTGTTTTGACAACTCGCTAATGCTTGCGTGCATGTTGCATGCTGCATGCCTGATTGCTTGCTCCATGCCTGCTTGCATGCTACATGCCTGCTTGCATGCTGCGTGCTTGCTTGCATGCTGCACGCTTGCTTGCATGCTGAATGCCTGCTTGCACTGCATGCAACTCATTATATTTAAACATTAAATATTTTAAAAAATACCTAAATCGTATAATCATAAAGCTAATTATAATTTTATAAATCAAATATATAAATAAAAATATTTCATAAATAAATATATCCACCCATAAGAAAAGCCTGTGCCCCAGCAGTGGGCACATTAAATATGGCTGATGGACAAACCAATTTTTATTTTAGTTCCACAATTTTGTCGTTTTAAATTAAGATTCAATGCCAAAGCCCTCAAAAATTCTCTATTAGTATAATAAATAAATTATCTTGATTGGTCAAAATCTTGTTAATTCTTGGATAAATATGAATTATTCTGGCTTCTTTCATTATTTCTTTGCAGAAATAAAAGAAAACAAGATTTGTTTTGCCAAATATTGTAATATTTGTAATAAGTAAGTATTATTGAAAATCATTGTTATGGATAATAACATTATTTTAAATGAAGAGTATGGCAAATAAAATTATGTAATAAGAACAATATGTCATTTGATTGTTTATGACCAATAAAATTAGTGAAAATAAATTTATGTCATTTGTTAGTTCTGGCAAATAAAACATTATGTTATCGACAAAAACCAATTTCATCACACTGGAACGGGCTCAGCAAGCAGTGCTGAAAGTAATGGCTTTTAAACCCATCTGGTATCCAAACTGTACAGCTATATAAGCTTTGGAAAGTTCTTTCTGTACGTAAGCTTTTCGTTTTACATATTATTTTACGTAAACACAAGTTTTGTAGCTTTGATCCTGAGTTAGCTTCGAATACCAGAATGTCTAATAGAATATTTAAAGTCGAAAGTTGTTCTACCAAGCTGGCTGGACGACATTATTTATACCTTAGCGCAGTCCTATATAATAAAATTAATTATAAACTGCGTATTTACAGCTTATCTCAACGCGAGTGTAAGAAAGTTTTGTGTGACTGGTTATTTAGCCTGAATTACGAAGATGTCGAATCTCTTGTTTTACATTACGAATGACATTTAGCACGCACGCACACACACACACACACACACACACACAACACACACACATACTAATTTTCATTTGCATTTATAAGAAGGTTTGTTTTACATAGTTAGTAAGTTCCTTCTAGATTCAACAAATTTATTTTTGTGTTTTACTGTTATAATTCTATAAGTTCGAGGTGGGCGCTAATAGCTGCGACACAGTCTTTGACTAATGTGGTTATTAACGTTAATTTGATTTTGTTAAAAATGTATAGACACAAATAAATAATTTTTGAATAAAAAAAAAAAAGTTAAATGAATTTATGGCAAATGCAATTATTAAAAAATTAAATTATTGCATTTAAAATTAGGGAAAACATTAGTGAACCACCTACAGTACTTACATCAAAGTGATCTTCGCAAAAGTAAATTGGTGAAGTAACAGACATTCCATCGCACTTTCGTCTTGCTAGGTCTAACCATTTCTTTCGTATTTTCGGTTTTCGAGGTACATCAATGTAAATTTTATTTGGAGTAGTTACTGATGTATTTCCACATCGAGGTACAACACACCAACGATATTTTTTTCGGTCCATGATGATCAAGAACTACAAAATACTCTTAATTTATCTAAGCGATCACTTGTAAAAGGCTTGTACCTACCTAGTTTGTTTACCCCACAGATTACTAATTATTTGTAGCAAGCGTTTACCCCACAGATTACGTCACGCGATCTGAATTTGACATGAAGTGCTGTTTTTCTTCTTATTTTTGTTTTGGCAATCTACTTTCCTCTTGGAAGTAAGTTTTGCCAGTATCAAGTGTTGGATAGTTCAGTGGTATGAGTTCAAGACAGTTTCTCGGTTACTCTAGGTATATTAACGTTATGGTTACTCTACAAAAATAAGGGCCGTATTATAGAATCAAACTCAAATTCAAATCTCTGCTTGAGTACAGTTAGAAAGGAATGGTGCTATTCATCGCATAAATCTCTGCTTGAGTACAGTTAGAAAGGAATGGTGCTATTCATCGCATATAGCGCCATCCCTTTCTAACCGTACTCAAGCAGAGATCTGAGTTTGAGTTTGATTCTATAATACCAGCCTAAAAATCTCAGCTTCACACAACCAAGATCGAGCCTATTTCAACTATCCCACATATTGTTCAGTTGCGTAGACACTTGTACCACAAAACTGCACCGATTTTAAGACACAAAATCCACTATAAAACAATATGCAAATAATTAAAATAGCCACCGAACTGAACGGGACAAAATGGCGCCAAAAACTCTCCGCGGCAATTTTAAATAAATTATGTTTTTGACGTTCTTAAGTACTCCAAAGGATTTATTTTATTAAAATATTATTTTTTATGGCTATATTTTATGAATAAAGATTATTTTTAAACTCTATCTGAAAAGTTGTCCGTCGGATCTACCGGCTAAAAATAATGAAGTTAATGTTAACTGTATTTTGACAGATGGATATGATACATTGCTTCTTTTCTTTGGTAAGTTTCAACTTGTGCCAATACAAAGTAGCACTGTATCACATACATCTGTCAAATTACAGTTAACATTAACTTCATTGTTTTAGCCAGTAGACCCGCGGTTCCCATTGGTAATGAATAACATAAGTCTGGCAACATTTGGCAACGTCTGTTAGTGTCAGTTCGTGGTCATGGCGTCGGATAGTCTAAATTAAATATACTATATCTATGAAATTAAGTTACTAAATGTATGGGAATATGTCAATTTTAAAAAGTCGATATTTTCTTTCGTAGTAATCGTGCGGGGTTGAAATAAGAAAATAATTTAGTTCTTTTATTGAAATGCTTTATGTATAAAAAAATTACAAAAATATCAATGTTAACCAGGAAAAAATGTTGGTCAAAGATATTATCTTTTTTGTTGATTTTTTTCAGAAGGGAGTTGATTAACACACCCTCTAGCAATAAATGATATATCATAAAACAACAAAACGAACAGTCGAAAAGCGTGTTGCCTTGTTCGTGCTAAAAGGCAAAATGTAAACTAAAATATTCATATCACATCGTCGTGTTCGGACAAATACTTCATTAATGTCTTTTAAAGACAAATATTTGCTGTTAATATACTTTATATCAATTGTTAATACTTTTGGAGTCACATGTTATTAAAAGTATAATACTGGTTAATTGTCTATGGGTGTTGATCTACCCCACATTATTATTAGAAAGGTTTTCATATGACAAATATTTGCTGCAAACATTATTTCTATCAATTGTAAGTATTTTCGGAGTTTTAAGTCATTAATGTTATAAAATTTGTTTCAGTTCAGAGCCTTATAACTCTCAAAGTAGGTACTAATAGTTGATATAATGCTGTCATACAATAAAGTGTTACAAAGGAGTCGTTCTTTCCTAGGTTCAATTTTTGAAAATTTTCCTACACCCATAATATTTTTTTTTCTCGTAGATTTCTTTCGTGGGACAAGGTTTCCAAAAAGAAAAAAATATTAATACCTGCAAACATAAATAAAAAATATTTAAAAACTCGAAAAATGGTGCCCTTCATCGTGTATTTCTTAATGTTTTCGCTTTAAAATGAAAGTGTCTTACTATTAATTTTACTCTCCCGAGTATATCAATAAATCCTAATGCTTGTTACAAGTTTTTACTGTTGATTTAATCCTAAAAATCCATTTTGTGCGGCTGCCGGCTGTTAAGGGATATTCCTTTGCATTTTTATTTCTATTAAAATGACTGCATTGGCTGTTGATATGTCATTTGTCATTTTGTTTGACATCTGTCAGATCATCAATGTGCATCAATGTGACATATAACAGTAAAAAGTCGATGTTGCCATGGTAGAAAAACGTTTTGGGTTGCTGTTTTAATAACTTTAACTATCCAACTTTAAAAATTAAAATAAAATGTTTGCAGGTTTAAAAAAAAAATACATGGACAGATTCCTTTTTTGTTCTCTTTCCATAAAATATAATTTTATGACTGTAGGCCACGGGTTACCCAAATGGGCCCAGCCTCCATACAAAAATGGAACAACTCCTTTAACTGCGGGTCTACCGGCTAAAAATAATGAAGTTAATGTTAATACATTGCTTCTTTTCTTTGGCACAAATAAAAACTTACCAAAGAAAAGAAGCAATGTATCACATACTTACAGTTAACATTAACTTCATTATTTTTAGCCGGTAGACCCACTTAACGGTTTCATATTTGCTGATGGTAAGTTTGCATATGTCACGTGTACGTGGTCCATAGATATACGTGGTCACAGAGCACAGACTATACAACAATAAGGTCTGTGTCACGAGCTAAGCTTTGTTGTTTTTTTTCATTGAAAAAAAATTGACTGACAAAGATGTTGTTAGGGAGGTTATAAAAGAAAAGTTTCATTTGAATTACCATTCGTAGATTACTATAAAAATGGAAGAAAATACACCCACAGTTAGTTTGGTATCTTGTATGCACTTCGTAAAGCGAGGTGTAGCAAAAGCAGTTCCAGAGAAGGTAAGAAAAAGAAATAAACGTGATATGGTACTACTACCTACTCTTGTACCAAGCAAGGCGTATTTTATTTAGATTGTATCCGTATTATTTATTATTCCTACTACTAAATCAAAGGTTACTTTACAGATTGAATTAACAGAAAAGGAGCTTGAAACTATAATCAAACAAACTGCAGACGATCTAAGGTACATTAAACTTCAGTAACTATTACTAACATTATATTCCAAATGTTTTCAATATAAATATTGAATGAAACTTAAATGATAAATGCTACAGAATTACGGAGGCTGGCGAAGATGTCAGCGATGAAGATGAAGCTGAAACTAGTGCTCCAAGGGAGGTTCCTTCAAACCCAAATGATGAGTTTGACTTCGAAAATTATGATACTGAAGATATAAGTAAGATTACTAACTTTATTTTATTGATGGGTAGAAAAAAACTGACAAGGTATCTTCCCCAAGGTAGTGTGCTCGGGCCCACACTTTTTCTTGTTTTCATCAAAGGACTATGTCAATTATCCCTACCTAATTGTAAAATTGTGACATACGCTGACGACACAGCGCTTCTTGTCCATGAAAGCAACTGCGTGGTAGTGCTGATGAAGGCACCTTAAAGATGGCCTACAAAACTTTAGCTCAATCGATACTGAGTTATTGTATCTCTGTATGGGGCTCCTCGACAAAAACCAATTTCATCACGCTGGAACGGGCTCAGCGTGCAGTGCTGAAAGTAATGGCTTTTGAACCCATCTGGTATCCAACTGTACAGCTATATGAGCTTTGGAAAGTTCTTTCTGTACTTAAGCTTTTCGTTTTACATATTATCTTACGTAAACACAAGTCTTGTAGCTTTGATCCTGAGTTAGCTTCGAATACCAGAATGTCTAATAGTATATTTAAAGTCGAAAGTTGTTCTACAAAGCTGGCTGGACGACATTATTTATACCTTAGCGCAGTCCTTTATAATAAAATTAATTATAAACTGCGTATTTACAGCTTATCTCAATGCGAGTGTAAGAAAGTTTTGTGTGAGTGGTTATTTAGCCTGAAATACGAAGATGTCGAGTCTCTTGTTTTACATTACGAATGACATTTAGCACGCACGCACACACACACACACACACACACACACACACACACACACACATACTAATTTTCATTTGCATTTATAAGAAAGTTTGTTTTACATAGTAAGCTCCTTCTAGATTCAATAAATTTATTTTTGTGTTTTACTGTTATAATTCCATAAGTTCGAGGTGGGCGCTAATAGCTGCGACACAGTCTTTGACTAATGTGGTTATTAACTTTTTAACACCCTTGCTCGTAAAGCTGATGTAATTCCACCGGTTTTAAATATGTAAAGCGGGTCATAAAAAACGCGTCTGTTACCAAAGCAAATAGTTAAGTTCACAGAGAAAGCAATACTATACGTAAGAAGAGACGGGACTTCATAGACCAAAAAAATCTACGAAATGTCAAATCAAACATACCTCGACGTAGCCAACATAACGAATGTAAAACAATGGTTTGCCAACCTACAGGAAAGAAATAGAGATGGGGACCTTATAGTATTAAATTTTTTATCGATATCGATGAATGCACTGAACTGCGCTTTACTTAAGGAATAATTTTAATATTTCTACTAACATGACACAACACTCTGTTTTTTAACCAGTACTGAGTCAAACAAGCATGTTAGAATTAATTATCAAGCATTTAACCTATGGGCAGTACTTTTAATTAAAAAACAGAGCATGTGTTCAGTTTAATATTAGAAATAATAACTTAAAAAAATTTAAAATATGTATTTCCCAATAAAATCCTCACTGTCGCATTTTCACCGCACATTTCATTAATAATACATACATAACAATACAACATTGCCATTATAATAAAAAAATCAAAATTAATCCTCATCGTCGCATTTTCGCCGATCAATTCGTTTGCTCATAGACCTTAATAGTGACCTGAAATAAGAGTTACATTAAAATGGATATACAATTACAATTATAATAAAAAAAATGAAATTAAAAGTATTCATTATTACCAAAAAAAGTCATTGTCGCATTTTTGCTGAACATTTTATTAGCTCTAAGTTGTGACCTGAAATAAGACAGATATAAAATTGCTAATATAATATAATAAAATAATAATTAATTATAATAAAATATTAAACTAGTTTATAATAATAATTAATCAGAATTGGGCCAAGCCCATTTCTTACACCTAAAATTAAAAGCATCGATATCGATATTATAATATGATGTAGCACCACTCTATTTTCCTGCAGATTATTTTTCTGACTAAAATTTTATTATTTCATTCAAATACCTACCAAAAATTGTAAACGAATGTTATATTGGTTAATGTATTACTCACTGAAGCTCATCTGAAGGAAATTTGGCCATAAAAAACCGTTTTGTATCGTCTTTTCACGTCGATTTTAAACCATAAATTTCACATTTTACATGCTTCATTGTGATTTACATGTACTGCACCTTAACTTGACTATTAACAAATTAAAACAAACTTAAATATCACAAAACTATTATAAAACAAACTTTTAACTATACCTACACAAATTAATTTTATTTGTTTGTTACAATACCTACTTTAAATGTTGCCGCCATGTTTCTCTGACAGATGACCTATCATCAAAGAACGAGAAAGAATGAGGAAGAGTGAGACAAATATAGTCGCCATGAAAATTCGTGTCCGTTTCATAGAATCTTTTTTTGTATGGAAGTTGCGACAGACTGGTTAAGTTATAGTCCATACAAATTCCATAACAGTATTATTTGCCATTTCAAATATGGAACTGATCGCCGCCGCTCGACTCTGCTATTCAAATTTCGAACTAATCGCCGCGCGGCGCCAGTCAGTAGACAGTGTGCATTCACAGACTGAGTTTATTTAAAATAAAAAAAACAGTTTATTCGGTAATTTAAAAACTTGGCTGCATGCTCTAGCGTCTTTGCTAACATTTTCACGCAGCCACGGCAGAAAATAATCCTCGCGCCATTTTTCTCAAATTTTCTTTTCTTTGTACTTGTATTGTGAATATCAAAAAATGACAACTTTCAATAATGAAGATGAGCAATATATTACTTCAACTCCACCGGATATACTAACAGAAGCGCGAACCGCATGCGACAGCTTGCTGCCGTCAATATCCAAGGACAGATACATAACCACGTATGAAAATTTCTTGAAGTGGAAAAACATGAAAAATGTCAAGTCATTTTCCGAAAATGTAGTTTTGGCGTATTTTTTTTCTGTTTCCTCGCAAATGTGTTAAAAAACGTCGTACGATATACGTGCGTATTGGTTATAACATGCTCGGCTCAATTACGCCTCGCATGTTATAACCATCCTTACGCACTAATATCGTAATGTACTATTAATTTGATTTTGTTAAAAATGTATAGGCACAATTTTTTTTTTTTTTTGACAGTGTGAATCTGGCTTGTTCGCTCTAGAGGTTCCACACAAATTGTACTTAATTATGTACTCAAGATGACTCAAGTAACAAAACTAAAAAAAATATTTAGATTTATCATAAAAAATATAACAGCTTCATCAATGTAAATGTACCTATGAGTCAGAATGCACTTGTCTGAAATTTTCTTGCTGTTTTAAGCAATATAAATAAATAAATAAATAAATGGTTGGACAATATATAACATCATTGAGCATTTACTAAATTCTTTTAATGTGAACAATATTTCACTGACAGTTTTCATAAAATGTTGACACCAAATATAAAAAAAGAAAAAATATATATATATTTTTGTAATTACAGGTAATCCTATTGGATTAGGTTCAGTTGCAACTCTTCCAAACTTAGGAGATTTAAGTGAAAATGTACAAATAAGGGTAATAAAACTTCATTTTCTACTTATTACGCCCTTAGTAAACCGACGTGTTCGCATGTGGCAGCAAAACATCTGCAAAATGTAAGTGTCAGTGTAATGACCAATTCGCAGATCCTCCCGAAGCTGTACTGAAAAAGGAGGCAATTATGTCATCTTGCTAAATATAGTAGAGTAAGACAGCATAATATGTGAAACGCTGCCGTACAACTGCAGACTTTTCGTCACTTTGCCAACTTTGCTGCCACATGTGAATGTGCCGTTTATATAAAATAAGTAAAAAAGTGGAAAATTGTGAAATAAGCTTGTTTATTTACATAATAATATTATTTTGGAGAAGGGTGGATTTCCAGCTTTAATAAGTTGAAGATAATTCTTGCAGACTGAAGGTCCAGACAGTGATGAAGAGGATGACATCATAAAACCTGACGATAACCTCCTTCTGGTCGGCCACGTGGAAAGTGATGCCAGTGTCTTGGAAGTGTACAGTAAATAATGTTTCTTATCGCAGCCACAGTATTACCACTTACAGTAGTTAGACTCTTTTGTTGTTAAATGCATGCCGCCACTACGTATACCTACGCACAAAAACTCAGGGTTGTCACAACAAGAACTACTGAATTATATTATTTATTAGTACATGAGTCGGACAACCGTAGTAGTAGTAAGACTGTCGCAGCATATGCAATCGTTATTTTTATGATTATTATTTTTATGTGATTTATCTTCAAATCATTGTTTCAGTATTCAACAAGGAGGAAGGTTCATTCTATGTGCACCATGACATCATCCTACCTTGGTTCCCCTTATGCATAGAGTGGCTGAGTCATGACCCTTCTGACCCACAACCTGGTATGTAAACACTTTCTAATATTGTGTAGGTATGTTATGGCCTATGATAGAACAGTTTGTACTATCTCAACAGCGTCGCTTAACCAGTTAGCAACAAAAGGGGGGTATGGGCACAAATGTATGGACTCTGGTCCTGGACCTAATAGATATCAATAGTATATCGTTAGAAAGGTATATTCTCATAGAGCATGAATAGGTATGGCGCTTGTCCTGAAATGTTGTCCTGATACTCTATGGACCCGCCGCCGTTAAGCTACTTTCATTGCTGACTGTTCTATCCGAGATACTGAAAACACATACTTTATAAGCCGATATCTCGAATCGGACATCAAATTTACAGCTACGCGACAGAAAAAGAAGAGGTGCTTATAATAATAGGCAGGAAGCGCTGTGCAGTTTGTAATGAGGATCAGTAACAGCCTTTCTATTGTCTAATATCAAAATCTATCGCAATCGCTTTCAGGATGTAACATGTTGATGCTTCTTTTTGGCACAAATAAAAACTTACCAAAGAAATGCAGCAATGTCTCGAATCCATCTGTCAAATAAAAGCGATTGCGATAGATCTTTAAATTAGACAATTAGCCCCCAGGTTTGTAAGTAAGTAAGTAAGTAAGTAATTTTATTTGCAGGAATACGGTTACAAAAGTGTTCTTAAACTAAGTTATTTCCAACATATTCTATCGTAAAACAATCGATGTGCAAATATTTAAAAATTGTAGACAATGTAAGTAAGTAATATTTATTTAATAAGTAAGGTAATAAAAACCAAGTGTATGTCCATTATTTAAAAATTGTCAATTAAAATAAAATTAAAAAAGTAAATATAAGTCAAATTTTATCATTCAAATAGTCAGATATACTATAATACATTTTGTTCAGTAAAAAATTAAATAATCTTTGTTTAAATTTGTAAAATGTCAATGTTTTATAATCGTCAGGTAGTCTATTAAACAATCGAACCGCCATACAGTATACATTCTTGGAATACAACACTAAATTTTGACATGGTACACGTAAATTTTCTCTTTTTCTGCCTCTATAATTACTATTACTCTTATTAAATTCAAATAAATTGTGATATTTTTTAACAAAAATTAACATTTCATAAATGTAAAGACTAGGAAGTGGCAAAACATTTAGTTGTTCAAACAATGGTTTACAACTGTCCAAAAAGTCTGCACCATAGATAGACCGAATGCATTTCTTTTGCGCTCTAAAAGCTCTGGGCATATCGACAGAATTTCCCCATATAATTAGCCCATACCTTAATATTGATGATACATAGCCGTGATAAGCCATTAGCGCTGCTTCTTTAGATATAACATTCGTTAGTCTTCTAAGAACAAAAACATATCTTTCTAATTTTGTAACTAGTGTGTCAATATGAGATTTCCATTTACACATTTCATCTATCATTAGACCTAAGAATTTCGTTTCTTTTACTTCTTCAATTTTTTCACTGTCACATTTAATGTCAATATTTAAGTTAGTCATATTATGTGTTTTAAATTTAATGTATTTTGTTTTTTGTATGTTAATTTTTAAGTTATTATTTTTGAGCCATGTAAATATTTTTTCTAAATTATTATTAGCAATCGTCTCTATTTCCTGTTTGTTTCTGCTTTTTATTATAAGTGTTGTATCGTCTGCAAATAATATGCACTTTTGGTCTGTAACATCAGGCATATCATTTATATAGAGCAAAAACAATAGAGGACCAAGGACGCTCCCTTGAATCCTATAGTTTGATATAATATAAAATTATATTAATAGCTAGCTATGAAACTTAATGAAAGGTTTTTTGAAATACGTTTAGAAATGGTTGAGTTGGGTTTGAAGGAAATGCCAAACTCAATGCAATATGTGCTTTATCACGTACGGCATAAGTTTCGCGTACGTCGCGATGACGTCATAAGGACCCCCCAAAATAACAGTGTTTTAGCTCATTTAACTTCTCAGGTTTAAGAGATATCGCAAAAATTTCTTCACAGTTACAAAAATCGTTACTGATCCTCATTGTACTTCATGCCGTGCAGCGAGCTGGCTTATTATTTGATAGTCCTCGCGCGGATGGGCTTCTGTAATCAATCAATCAATAAATTTATTTGCAAAAATATGGTTACATTAGTTGTTACATATAAGTCACCAGCATATTTTGTTGTTAATGTCAACGTGCACATTTGCACGTTGACATTACAAAAACATTTACAAAAAAAATATTATTGGTATTGGTGTTACTGTCTGAATGAAATTATGACGTATGTATGTACGTTTAGTACTATTATATATTCTGATTTCTGTGCTATCTCTGTATGCTTATTAATATATTCATGTCCAATCCAAATTTGTTGTAGGCAATCTATGCGCCCTCGGCGGCATGGACCCAGTGATCCAAGTTTGGGATCTGGATATAGAAAACTGCCTGGAGCCGGCATTTAAGCTTGGCAAAAAACCCAATAAAAAGAAGAAAACCAAGCGGGTCGGTCACAAAGACGCCATCTTAGATCTATCTTGGAACAGGAATTTCACGTAAGTTATGTCAACTCACGCGTATCTTCTTGACCGAGCGAGCGCGAGGCGTCTCTGATTCAGCTTGGTCAAAAATGTTTCGTATATCCTTCTCCTCTACAGGAGCTCTATTTTTGAATCGCCCGTATGACATTAGGTTGTCGCATGCGACTTAAGTCACACTCGCCTTCCAAGTCGCATGACGCCGATTTTCCGTATGTTTGAATCGTTAGTTTTCGGAATACGAAATGTTGGATTTTATCCGTTTCACGCAGAATTGAGAGAAAACCGATAACTACCGCAACAAAAACGGAACGTAATATCCATGTTTCTATTGGTTGTTAATAAAAATCTTTGCTTTTTAGAAGAAAAGAATATCGCTCGCTGTGCTTTTTAGTAGAAAAGAATATCGCTCGCTGTACCGTATCGCTCGACTGCAAACGAGTGGGTGAGGGCACTCGTTGCGGTCGAGCGATTCAAAAAATATGGAAAGTCAAATGTCGAACGAAAATCAGTAGAAATCAAGCGCTCGACGCCAGTCGAAGGATTCAAAAATATGGCCCCAGGAGGCCCTAAGATTTTTTGTAACAGCCAATAGCAACATGGATATTACATTCCGTTTTCGCTGCGGTAGTTACCTGTTTTCTCTAAATTCTGCGTGGAACGGATAAAAATCCAACATTTCGTTTATGTTGGCAGCATCGGAAACGAACGATTCAAAAATACGGAAAATCGGATTCATGTAACTTGGAAGACGAGTGTGACTTAAGTCGCATGCGACAAAACTATGTCATACGAGCGATTCAAAAAAAGAGCCGTCGCATTTCTCAACCGATTTTCGTTAAATTTTGTGAGCAGATTCGAAAATTATCCAGTTTTTTTTGTTGAGCCAGTTTTTCGAAATTTTTCAAAATGGCGATGGAAATAGTGATTGAATGTTTGTTTCTAGTCACGTGCTAGCGAGTGGGTCCGCCGACAACACAGTGCTCCTGTGGGACCTCGACCAGGGAGCCCCGCACACGAAGCTCGACTACTTCCAGGATAAAGTAAGTGTTCACATTCAAGATTCCCGCACTTACATCTCTTTTAAAACTCTTTTACGGGTACTATTACTATTTTGACAACCTCCGTGGTCGAGTGGTTCGTACACTGGCTTTCATGTGTCGTCATCTCTGAGGTCCCGGGTTCGATCCCCGTCTGAATCAATTTAGAAAACGAACTTTTCTATATTGGCACAGAATAGATATAAGTATATTTGCTCAGGTCTAAAGTGTTTGTAGTTCCACTGTTGTCTCTGATTTCCACCACACAAGTGCTTTACCTACTTACTTTAGAATCAGAGCAATGTTTGTGATGTAATTTAATAAAAAAAGAATAAAAATAATTAACATAATATTATGTTTATTTATTTTATTATTTTAAGCGGGATAATTCCGTAACCATGGCCTAATAAGAAATATGCAAAAACGTCCTAGTTTTTTTATGAATGAATGTTTTGTTAGTATTATTTTTTAGTAGACTGACTACAGAGAAATAAAATTCCCTTAGGCAGCATAGCAAGAACCAATTATTTTTTCGATTACTTTGTTATAACGGGTGTAACAAGACACTCAACGAAACCAATTTTTTTTTATGAAATCTTATTTTATTCGTTATTTCCTAATTTTTGTCTACAGAGACATAATCAAAATTTTATATATTTTGTAACAAACAATGGCTTCAAAACGTCATCACTCAACGTATTTCATGAGCACGCACATAAACATTGCCTTTCAACTCGGCTGCACGCAGCTGTGTAGCATTCACTCGCCGGTAAAAACAGATTTCTTAAAAAAAGACAAATTGCTTTGGCTTAAGACATATTTATTGAATCTAAGAAAATGATCCTCTCCCTATAGACGCTAGACAATAATTTCTTCGTAATAGTAAAAAATACTCTTAAAAATATTTAGTTGTTACAAGAATAATACATTTATTCCAAGACACGTGTTGTTTCATTCAAGACAACGTTATTTTGTACAGTCAAGTAAATGTATTCTTGATACGAAAATCTTCTATATATCTCTTGTAGACTAACCTTACTTAAAGTAAATTATTATTTTACTCATAAGTAAATGTTTAGTTGGCCTAAGTAATTACTGATTTTTGATGAAAAAAATTAAATGGAAAATTGAGATTTTGTCTATTGAATGAAGATGTATATTTTGTTGTTGTATATTAAGTGGAGATAATTGGAGAACACCGATGGCTTCCTTCCTTTAAAAGTACAGATTTAACTTTTCTGTCCAAAAATAACAACGTGGGCGCGGTCTACAAAAAATCAAGGTAAATAAAAGTGCTCGAAAGAGGAGTGGAGTCCGGGAAGCCGTTCCAAGTAGGACGCGACTCCCAGAGGCAACCAACAAACAAACCCGATTGAGCTTGACAAAACAAAATTAAGTCCGACTACTTAAAGAACTAGATAAAAATCTTAACACCGCGGGTCAGACCATGATGTATGGATAAATTTCTCAAAGTAAAAATGTTATCGTGTTTATCGAAAACTATGATTCCGTTGTTTCGAAATTTTTGTATATCTCTGTTTAAAACAAAATTTCTATAAGCCGAACAAAATCATTTCTTAGAACAAGAAATAATACTTCATAAACAATAAACTTTCTCTTAATAGAAGAACATGATTTTTTGAAAAAGGTTTATCTAAATTCAAGTAACTTCTAGTTGATTTCAGATAATTTTAATTTGATGCAAGAAGATGGACATTTCTTGATTTAAATTAAGTCAATTTAATTGATATAAGTTTAAATAAGCCTTGAAACAAAAATATATCTCTTAATCATTAAGAAAAATATTGTCTGAGTAAAAGATGAGCACTATTTTTGTTTTAAAAATATTGCATTGGCGTAAGTAAATATATTTTTAGAATAACCAAATATTTCAAGAAATTGGTCTTTCTTATTTAAAGAAATCCTTTTTTACCGTGGCAGGCGCGGTCTATTGTACACGTTATATTGCGTGGTAATTGATGTAATGCTTTTTTAACAACAAAAATTAAAATTGTTTCCCAGCAAAAATTTTGAACAGAAATGGTCCTGATGGTGGGCAGAATACGTAGACCTCGGCTTCGTTGAAGGTCTTGTTACACCCGGTATACTGGATAATCCACTGCTATTTGTATATGAATAAATTATAAACATGTATTCTGCTTCAACTTTACTGTTAGTTGTAGTTACTTACATTACAATGCGATTTAATATAACAATGTACAACTGAAGTGATTAACTTCAGAACACTAAAACTATTTCCTAAAAAAGTACTTGTCAAGACGATTCAAACGAGCCCAAACTCAATGGGGTTGCACGGTTTCAATATTGAGTTCCTTTGGCATGGCCTTCCAGCTTTATCATCAGACCCTGGACCTCGTCGCCCATTAGAGTACTCGTCAAGACGATTCTAACGAGCCCAAACACAATGAGGTTGTATGGTTTCATCATAGAGTTCCTGTGGCCTTACTGCGGCTCCATCATCAGATCAGCTCAATGACACCATAATATTGCATTGCCTGTTCTAACCTATGTTCAAAGTTTCAAGTCTCTAGCTCATCGAGAAGCTAGTATAAAAGCGTTCGCAAACTTTGTGGACAAACAAACAAACAATCGAGAAAGCAACCTAAAAAAACGGGCCAAGTGCGTGTCGGGCCACGCGCAGTAGGGTTCCGTAGTTACCATATACTATACCATACCTTATTTAATACCACTATAATTTTTCATCTACAAAAATAACTTTGTTTTTCATAGTAGTTATATTTGCGGTTTTGGAAAATGTGCTATATTTCTAAAACAACTAAATATGTCATTCAAACCAATTTTCGTTGAAAGTGTTTATTAAGATCTTCAGCATATGTTTTTTTTAGATTTTTCACTCATTTATTTTAAAAGTTAGAGGGGGGGACACACATTTTACCACATTGGAAGTGAATATCTTTCAAACGGTTGACTTTGAGAAATTTTTTTTTAAGAACCTCAATGTAATTTTTAAAGACCTATCTATAGACACTCCGCACGTATAGGTTTGATGAAAAAAGAAAACAGTTTCAGTTCCATGTATTGGGAGCCCCCTTAATCTTTTATATTTATTTTATTTTTGTATCAAAATCGTAAAGCTGTTCAAATTATACATCTACCTATCTAGTTTCACCTGTGTAATCCTAATAGTTTCGGAATGAAGTGGCCTTGACATACGGACGGACAGAAAGACAGACATGACGAATCTATAAGGGTTCCGTTTTTTGCCATTAGGCTACGGAACCATAAAAACGTGTTTATAAAACTCTCCGCGCCCCGTTGCGGAGCGCATATCGGCAGATCCCGCGCGCGGCGACGGAGAAGTAGATCTGTCTTGTCGAGCAGATTACTCCGCGCCAACGCCGCCGCCCGCGCAAACACGCGTACGCACACGCACTGGCACAATCTGCTCGCGGGGCGCTCATTCGCTATGGGGAGCGGAGCCAGTGTGTGGTGCCGTATTTTCTATACAAACTGACGTACTTGCATAAAACCACAGAATACATAATAGAAACATTAAAGTGTGTGAACCGTCTGAAAAAAATCTCTTTGGCATAACTACATTCCCGAGTGAAGTTGCAGCGGATCACTGTCTATTGTCAATTTAATCGCATTGAACATCGTTACATCCAGGTACAATCAGTAGCGTTCCACCCGCTGGAGGCACAAACGCTAGCAGCGGGCGCGTGTGACGGGCGCGTGCGTGTGACAGACTGCCGCCACCCCGCCGCGCACCGCGCCTGGGCGCTGCCGCAGGAGATAGAGCGCGTCGTGTGGGATAGGCTCCACCCGTACTGTCTAGCGGTACGTACTAGCTATAGGGCTGCAGCGCGCGAGTGACAGCCTGCCGCCACCGCGCCTGGGCGCTGCCGCAGGAGATAGAGCGCGTCGTGTGGGATAGGCTCCACCCGTACTGTCTAGCGGTACGTACTAGCTATAGGGCTGCAGCGCGCGAGTGACAGCCTGCCGCCACCGCGCCTGGGCGCTGCCGCAGGAGATAGAGCGCGTCGTGTGGGATAGCCTCCACCCGTACTGTCTAGCGGTACGTACTAGCTATAGGGCTGCAGCGCGCGAGTGACCGACTGCCGCCACCGCGCCTGGGCGCTGCCGCAGGAGATAGAGCGCGTCGTGTGGGATAGGCTCCACCCGTACTGTCTAGCGGTACGTACTAGCTATAGGACTGCAGCGCGCGAGTGACAGACTGCCGCCACCGCGCCTGGGCGCTGCCGCAGGAGATAGAGCGCGTCGTCTGGGATAGGCTCCACCCGTACTGTCTAGCGGTACGTACTAGCTATAGGGCTGCAGCGCGCGAGTGGCAGACTGCCGCCACCGCGCCTGGGCGCTGCCGCAGGAGATAGAGCGCGTCGTGTGGGATAGGCTCCACCCGTACTGTCTAGCGGTACGTACTAGCTATAGGGCTGCAGCGCGCGAGTGACAGACTGCCGCTACCGCGCCTGGGCGCTGCCGCAGGAGATAGAGCGCGTCGTGTGGGATAGGCTCCACCCGTACTGTCTAGCGGTATGTAATCTCTTACTGGTTATTGGGGACGGCCGGCCGTAACATATAAAGTCCTATCGTTACTAGCGATGGGTGGGCACGTGCTTGCGTGGGTACGGACTAGCGCGCATCGCGCCTGGACGCTGCCGTAGGAGATTGAACGCATATCCTGCAATAGGCTATACAGGGTGGACAAAAAGACGGTAGTTGGAGGGGAAAGCACCCTAATATTGATACTGAATAGTGAATGTATGAAGAAACATTCATTTATTTTTAAAAAGAAGTAAAACTGCTTTGATAGATTTTCGATAAATCGCTTCGCGAACATAAGTGAGTACCCACCCTAAGGTGCAAATATGTAATAATAAAATTCTTTCCTTTTTAGATTAGTAACAACGAAGGAAAAGTAGCATACATAGACTGCAGGCAAGATGAGCCATTGTGGACCTTATCAGCACACGATAAGGAAGTCACAGGTACACATTGTATTTGTTGCTTATATTATACCACAATTCACATAAGTACTACGTACAGAAATCCATCAGCGCGAGGACAATCAAATAATAAGCTACTCTCGCTGCACGGCAATAAAGTACAATAAAGTGCCTATTATTGTATGCATCTTTTCTTTCTGTCGCATAGCTCTGTCTCAACCGACACATGACATCCCTCGTGCGCTGGCTCGACTGAGTCAGCCGCGAGCAGTAGGCTAATATAAAAGTTGAAGCACGGAGTGAGACCCCCCTGATTATAAGTACCTTACTTATTTAAAAGTTTACTGCATACTTTTATGTAATTTAGTTGGTCAATGTTTTTCATTTTTTTTTACTTTTAGGTTTAATATTGAGTGAACAAGTGCCTGGATTGATGATTACAGTTAGTACAGACGGAAAACTGAAAACATGGGATATAACTAGGTAAGTATTGTGCAATACTTCTGACGACCTCCGAAGTCGAGTGATTCGTAGACCGGTTAAGGCAGCCATACTCAACCTGCGGCCCGTCGGGCCTTTGTGATTGGCCAACTGGGAATTTTGAAACTTTGACTAAGTTTTAAAATTTCGCGCCTATCAGAAAAACTGTGGGCGCTCTGAGTAAATAAAATAGGTACTAGCTCGATAGCCTTACCGCGGTGCATTATGTATTATGTTTATAACTGGGTTAAGGTGTCGTCGTCTCTGGGGTCCCGGATTCGATGCTCGGTTGGGTCAATTCAGAAAACAAACTTTTTTATATTAGCTCCGGTCTGTATGTTTGTAGTTCCACTTTTGTCTTTGATTTCCTAAAGGAATTAACGTAATGTTTGTGATGTTGTCAAGGGTGGGCAGGAGGTTGGCAGCTCCCCCCCCCCCCCCACACAAAGGTTAAAAAATGTAGCCAACTGCAAAATGGCTCGCTTTTCCGATAAATCCTTCCCATTAAGTATCTCAGAAACCGTTGGTTAGATTAGAAACTTATTTCAGCTTTAACAGAAATAAGTAACGATATTTCCAACTTAAAACGGATCAAAAATCAAAACTTCTTTACACGCAGAAATATTTACGTCACGTTTACACGCTTGGCAAGCATTGGTTGATCACTGAACCAGGAACCGGAAAACCCCTTTATTTGGTTAAGCCAATTGTTAGGGAAACCCTATTAAAAAGCGTACCAAATGATAGGGTTTCTCTTTCGATAGGGTTAGTCGACGATATGCTTACCGTATTGATAGGGTTTTTGAAAACAAGTCTATGAAATACCCAATCAAAAACCCCTTTAACGGTAAGCGGTTCCGGTCCTTGCGCTGAACTAGGGCTCTATTTTTGAATCGCTCGTATGACATAGTTTTGTCGCATGCGACTTAAGTCACACTCGTCTTCCAAGTCGCATCATCGCATGACGCCGATTTTCCGTATTTTTGAATCGTTCGTTTCCGGTGCTGCCAATATAAACGAAATGTTGGATTTTATCCGTTCCACGCAGAATCTAGAGAAAACTGATAATTACCGTAACGAAAACGAAACGTAAAATCCATGTTTCTATTGGCTGTTACATAAATATCTTTGTTTTTTAGTAGAAAAGAATATCGCTCGCCGTACCGTATCGCTCGACTGTTAACGAGTGGGTGAGGGCACTCGTTGCGGTCGAGCGATTCAAAAATATGGAAAGTCAAATATCGAACGAAAATCAGTAGAAACAAAGCGCCAGACGCCAGTCGAGTGATTCAAAAATAGGGCCCCTAGTCCTATACGTTTAGCCATAAAACTTTTCGTTCATTTCCAGTACCGGTCCGGTCCAAGTGGGCGAGCGCTCGACGCGTATAGGGCAAGCCTTATGCGCGGCCGCGTGCCCCGACGCGCCCTTCTCGCTGGCCGTGGGCGGCGACAACAAGCAGTGCTGCATAGAAATGCTAGACCTAGCGGACAACGAGCAAGGTAACATGACTCCTAACACTTACTGATAGGGTGCATTTTACAATGTCCATCAGCCATTTTTGATGTCCCCACTGCTGGGGCACAGGCCTTCCTTATGGGTGGTAAGGAGGATGGGCCATAACCCACCACGCGGGCCCAATGCGGATTGGTGGATGTTAACGACTGCAAATGCAGCCGGGACCAACGGCTTAACGTGCCTTCCGAAGCACGGAGGAGCTCGAGATAATAAATTTTTGGTCACCCATCCCATGACCGACCCTTGCGAACGTTGCTTAACTTCCGCAATCGCTGGGTCAGGCGCTAAACCACTGCGCCACCGAGCTCCTCATTTTACAATACAATTAGTTAATTTTTTAATTTTGAGATTTTTGCATTCACAATGCTATTTTTATACAATACTAAATAATAAACTAGAAAAAAACCAATCTCAGCGGTCAGAGCATTGGACCGGATTTCCAAAGGTCGCGGGTTCGATTCCCGTCTGAGTATTGATCTGGTGCGAGTCGTATTTTTTCTAGTTTATTATTTAGTATTGTACAATTAGTTAACCCTTCAGCGCCATCCGCCATTTTGTTAAAAAACAAAAAAACCCTCCCCACCAACCACCAACTGACAAGAAAGAAATAAAATGGCGTCTTTCACAAAAAACCCGATAATTTCATAATCAGGCTATAATTTATCATTTTGTAAAGATAGTTTTATTTATGAATACTTTTCTCATTTCTAGATACCAAAATCATAGTCATTTATATAGAGAAAAAACCGATTACCGGTACCGGTCTCCGGCGACCGCTTGGGCTTTGACAGAACGGCAATATGGCGATTATGTCAGGTCGCCGGCGACCGCTCTGGCACTTAGAGGTTAAGTTGTATTACCGGTTTGTAAATCTAGTACACAATTTTAATAAAACATTACGTGGAATTTTAGGGCCCATAAGTCTAGTATTTTTAAACTGTATTACATTTCCTCGTTTTGATATCTAGCAAAACTGCTAAGTGGCCGTTTTTAACACATTTTCTATCTACTTCCATGAATAACTACATAGAGGGAATAATGTGATACTTTCTAAAAGCACTAGACCATGGGCTCCAAAAATAATAATTAAATCTTCTGAGGGCGCCACTTTCGGTGGTGTTACCACTTTAAAAGTAGAAAATTACTCTTAAATAGTAAACGCATTTAAGTCTAGTTTGTGACAGCGCGTATAATCCGCGCGCGATGAGAATGGTATAATACCTTTTGGAACTGAGACGCGCACGGTACCGCTGACGCGGCAGCGCGGCGCTGTATACTACTGCTTTACAGTCATTTTCAATTCACTTTGACAAGGTCCCTTACCATTCTCATCGCGCGCGGATTATAGCCGTGTACACGTTTCTCTCACACACTTACATCGAATTTGTGTTCTGCGCATCGTCTCGCGCGAAGAATTAAAGTAGGACACTTTCTGAATACCAAAATGGGTTTAATTAAACGTAAAATCGGATGACACAACTATAAAACTGACTAACCGCTTGTCTATTTGAGACGGAATAAAGTTTGTCTACTCGCTCACAAGATTTTAAGTGTTAGCGTGCCCGCAGACTACAGACCAAACTGTCGGCCGATAGTTGGAATCAGTATGAAGAAGTATGCAAGTGCGCACACTACAACGATTTGGTATCGACCGATTCTTCATACAAAACCAACTATCGGCCGACAGTTTGGTTTGTAGTCTGTGGGCACGCTTTCGCGACTCGCGTACACCTAATCCGTTAGCGGCCGAACTATGCTCGGGCGTCATCGGCCAAACTCGGCCGATCAAATCAAACGTATATAAAATAAAGGGAACCGACATCGTCCGACTACGCCTACATTCATTTGTTTTGATCGGCCGAACTCGGCCTACCTAGTTCGGCGATAACGAATTTAAGTGCGAGTTGCACCATCTTAACTTAACCTTAACAGATACAAACTTAGTGTGAGTTGCACCAAAACGCTGTCAAAATTAAAGTTATCGTCAAATGATAATGCTAATGATGATTGGGGGGGCAAAGTTGTTCGCGTCCGTAGGAGCTACCTAACCACAACCCTACACGTGTCCCCCGGGTGGTGCTAAAGAACAACAAACGCCGAGTCGTAGGCGGCGGTCAACTAACCTACTAGGCTGGCTTAGCGGCTGGCTCCCGTAGAGGTAGGAAATGACTTCTACAAACCGTAAACTTGCGGTCATGTCTCGTGAGAACGGTGGCCTTGGCTTAATCGCCTGGGCCAAGAGGAAGACAACCTCCATAAAAAATAACCTCAATCCTAAGGTGTGGACCGTGCCGAAGGGATGAATGGCTGGGGGGTATCCCAGTCACCAGCGCCAACCACGATGGACATGGCAAACATCGTGAGTATCGCCTTCAGGTGAGAATGGGCGTCACCTCATCTGCGACCTTATAAATCGACCCTTTTCGTGGGAACAAAATGAGTGAAGAACAACCAAGTAAAACACAAAATAAATCTTTAACTATCTCGGAAGAACAGTCCACTGGAGTGGGAAACCAAGCTCCCGTGCTAGAAAATTCTTCAGGCCGAAAAGTTCTTGTACAACAAGCACTCCATCCTGGCATATTCATACGGGCCAGAAGCTCTTCACTGGGGAACAGTCCCTACATATCATCACCAGCTAAGGACAATACTGCACAGAACTCCTGTCCGCCACTTAAAGAAAAGCTGAATATAGATTCTGAACATACTATAAACGTGGATAGCGAAGCAGTTTGTCCTCCTTCGTGGCAAAGAGTACCTACGAGCAGAAGTGCTAAAAGGAAGAAACTCTCTGACAGCCCATCCCCTGAAGCTGTCAAAACTTCAAACACATTTGACGGGCTTCAAATAGATCCACCAGAGAAGGAATCCCGACCAAACGTGAAAAAACCTGCTAAACCGCCACCAATCATCCTATATGGGGTGGAAGACGTAAACAAACTCACCGAATTGTTGGAAGCAGCTGCAAACAAAGATCAATTTACATATAAGATAATTAATCGAAGCCAGTTGAGGATTAGTTGTTCCGACATGGAAGTGTACAAAGTAATCATTCAACTTGTTAGAGAAAAGGGACTTATCGGGCACACCTTTAACAGGAAAGATGAAAGATGCTACAGAATCGTGATACGCAACCTACACCCCTCTACTCCAGTTAATATAATCAAGGAAGAAATAGAAATGACCGGCAATATGGTAAAGGGAGAAATAATTAATGCCAAGTACGGCCCAGATAGAAAAGCTACGTCTACGTTTTTCGTAAATCTTGCGCCTGGACCAAACAACAAAGTTGTTAAGGAACTGAAATTTATTTATCACCAATCCGTGGTTATTGAAGACCCTAGAAAAAGGAAATCTATTATCCAATGTCACAGGTGTCAACAATATGGGCACTCGAAAAATTATTGCATGCGTCCGTATCGTTGTGTCAAATGTGGGCAATCGCACAAAACTTCAGAGTGTACTAAAAAAGACCGAAACACACCAGCACTTTGCGCCCTTTGTAATGGTCCTCATCCTGCCAATTACAAGGGCTGCGAAGTATACAGAGAAATTTTGGCACGGAGAATCAAACCACAGATTGGCACACAGAAAGATAGTCCCAAAGACCCGGTCAAGAAACCGAAAATTGTGCGCACTAATAGCGCGGATGGAGCAAACAAAACATATGCGGAAGCTTTACGAACAAGTAGTACACAACAGGTAGCAGAAAAAATGCTACATCCTAATGCACCATACAACTCACAAGACACTGCAGGATTATCTAGTTCGCAAACGCCAGCATACTCTACAATAGAACACTTGCTCTTAAAACAAACTGAGAAGTATGATCTTATCTTACAACAAATGAGCACAATGTTAATGCTCTTAACGAAACTCGTCGAAAAAATTTCAAAATGACCTCCTTAAAACTAGCAACGTGGAACATCAACGGTCTTGCTCCTAATAAGAATGAGGCGGAACTCCTAATGAATCAACATAACTTAGATGTACTATTGCTTTCTGAGGCTCACTGTACTGCATCATCAAGCCTCAAATTCAAAAATTATGAATGCTATTTCACCACTCATCCTGACGGAACTGGACACGCTGGATCTGCAGTAATAGTCAAAAAATCTGTTAAACATCACCTCATGCCGGAGTATAGAACGGAACAAATACAAGCAACAACTATAGCAGTTGAGGATAACTACGGGATTCTTAACCTAACGGCAATATACTGTCCCCCAAAACACAAGATCAGTGAAGCTCTATTTACATGTTTTTTTCCAAACTCTTGGAAACCGTTTTGTTGCTGGTGGAGATTGGAATTCGAAGAACACATATTGGGCTTCGAGAGTGAATAATACCAGAGGAAGACAACTAAAGAACTGCGTTGACACTAATAACCTAATGACTGTCTCATCTGGTGAGCCCACCTATTGGCCAACAGATCCAAATAAATTACCAGACCTACTCGATTTCTTCATCCTAAAAGGGTTCTCGAGGCACTACGTAAAACCTGAAGCATGCTGGGATAGTTCTTCGGATCATACTCCTGTCCTAATAACGATAAGCACAATGTTGGTGGAATTTACAAGTCCCGATAAAATATATAACAAATATACGGACTGGGAGGCATTTAGGGAATTCCTTGAAGAAAAAATCAATCTTAAAATTGCTCTTAAAACCCCGGATGATATAGAGTCTGCCACAAAATATATAACAAACCTTATTCAGGAAGCGTGTTGGTTGACGACTCCTGTAGAGGACACTAAGAAAACATATACCAACTATCCACTAGAGGTTAAAAAAGCAATCCTTGAAAAGAGAAGGCTTAGAAGAGTCTGGCAACAGAGCAGATTGGATGCTGACAGGAAAAACTTCTCCATAGCAGCAGCGGAGTTGACAGAAATGTTGAATAATTGGCACAATAATACATTAGCAACCCAAATTGAATCACTGTCAGCAACTGCGTCCAGCAATTATTCGCTCTGGAAATTTACAAAAAACTACGACAGACCGCAGGTAGCAAAACCCCCCTTAAGAGCAAGTAGTGGATGGGCCCGTACAACCCAAGAAAAGGCGAATGTTTTTGCTGAACATTTGGCGGAAGTATTTCATCCAAATGAAACGGACGACATACATTCAGAAAACGAAATAAACTGCATCCTTAGTCAAGATCTTCAAATGTCGCCTCCACCGATCCCAATAACGGTGCGTGAAGTCTGGAGAACTATTAATAAAAGTTTAAAAGCCAAGAAAGCTCCTGGATTCGACCTCATCACCCAGGAAGTACTAAAAGAACTCCCAAAGAAAGCAGTAGTGTTCCTTACAACACTCTTCAATGGAATACTAAGAGTGCAATACTTCCCCAAGCTGTGGAAAGTATCACAAATATTGATGATACACAAACTTGGAAAACCAGCCCACGAAGTAATTTCTTATAGACCTATCAGTCTGCTGCCTATTTTGTCAAAGGTCTTCGAAAAACTTTTGCTAAGAAGAATACTTCCATTCTTGGAAAATAATAACACCATCCCAGACCACCAGTTCGGCTTCAGACAGCAACACTCGACAATTGAACAGATACATAGAGTGGTTGACAAAATTAGAAGAACACTAGAACAAAAGGAGTATTGCTCATCAGTCTTTCTAGACATCCACCAAGCTTTTGACCGAGTGTGGCATAAGGGCTTGCTTTGCAAGATCAAAAACAGCCTTCCTCACAGCTTCTTCGTACTCTTTCAATCATACTTGTCGGACAGACTTTTCCAAGTAAAAGAGGGCGAGTCCACCTCTCCTTTTTATGAAATCAAGGCAGGTGTACCTCAAGGTTCGGTGTTGGGACCTGTACTGTATACTATCTACACAGCCGATCTGCCCATAACAGAAAATGTCACAACCGCCACTTTCGCTGACGATACTGCTGTACTTGCCAGCGATAAGAATCCTGACCTTGCAACCCAGAAACTACAGAGAGGATTAGATGAAGTATCCAAATGGCTCCAAAAGTGGAAAATAAAGGTCAGTTCATCAAAATCAGTGCAAATTACTTTTACACTGCGAAAAGGAAATTGCCCCCCGCTGCAACTAAACAATGTGACACTGCCTCACGAAGATTGCGTGCGCTATCTCGGCTTGCACATAGACCGACGCCTAACGTGGAGACAGCACATTAAAACCAAGAGACAAGAACTTAACTTAAAACACAAAAACCTCTTATGGTTATTAGGACGAAACTCTAAACTCACAGTAGATAATAAACTCCTCATATATAAAACAATATTAAAACCTGTCTGGATGTACGGAATTGAACTCTGGGGAAGTGCAAGCAATTCCAATATTTTGATCATACAGCGGATGCAGAATACCATATTACGATCGCTATCCAACGCACCATGGCTCGTTACAAACAATGAGATTCACAACTACCTGGAGATGAACACGGTTAAGGATGAAATCCATAATGCCACTGTAAAATACCAAAAAAGGCTGGAGAGACACCCTAATGAACTGGCGACTAAGCTGACAACCCGAAGCTATGAAAAGCGCCTTAAGCGGAAAGACATTCTGTCTCTGTAATATATTTCCAGAGTGACCAATGAGTAGATGCCCTCACTGGAGGACACACTCTACACGAGAAATCGCCATTGTCAACACATTTGCTTATAGCATTAGTACAGCTGATTGCAAATAAACATATATCACAAAAAAAAAAAATGATAATGCTACCTAATTGTCACGTCCAACTTGTCAAAGGACATCATGCTGGCTGGCAACCTCTTTTTTTGGCTCACTTGTGCTTAACCGGTACTTTAACAAGCTTGTTATCGTTAAAGTTAGATGGTGCAACTGAGCCTTATCTGATTGGTCAAAAGTGGAACTAAGGTGTTCTTACATATTGTTACCTAGGTTACGCCATAGACGACAGCGACGCTGTCATCGAGTCAGAATGTTTGTATCTGATAAAGTTATGGTTAAGATGGTGCAACTCAGCCTAAGTGTATCTGAAGCGTTACATACGTACTTTTCATACAATACTAAATAATATACTAGAAAAAAATACGAAAAAATAAGTATATTATTTAGTATTGTATAAAAATAGCATTGTGAATGCAAAAATCTCAAAAATTAAAAATTATACGTACTTTTCATTCCAGTGGCGAATCGTTTCGGATCCCGTCCTCTGGTCGCAGTGACAACAGAACCAAGCGCTATGGACGCATAGCAGATACTAAACATACTTTGTTAATATTATAATATATGAGTACTGTTTATTTTGTGTGTTTTTTTCATGGTATCTTGAACTAACCCCTCATTTTGGAAACTGCGAATTTACATAAATACAGGGTTATTTTTTAATCACCTTCCAAATTTTAAGGAAGTGTTCAGCAGTCCATGTAACTAAACTACTTTCTTCAAACGTACGAAATTCGTCACAAAATTTTGGTCATCAGGTGATCTCTTTGATTTGTATATGGATAGTCAAAACTTTTGATCATAATTGACCCTATGTTTTTAGAGAAAGTTGTCCAGTTTCAAGGACTGAACACATGCTTAAAATTTTGATGGTGTCTAAAAAATATAACCCTGTATAACAAAATATATTAATGTAAATATTCCAAGTAAAATATTTATGTATTATATTCCTTCGTTGGTGCTGGCACAACTCATTTGGCACAACCGGTGGTGCCAAAGGTGATTTTCTTTCCCATAACACAATTGTTATATATTGAGGGGTAAATTAAGGAGGGTCTGGGTCGTTGGGGTGCCGTAATGGCAGGATATTCACAAATCGTGCGCCAGTCTACGCACTATCGCTAACTTGGCGCTAGTGTAGATGTAGTGTAGACCTGTCATTTTGTTGTTTGCTATCAATTTTTGGATGTTGGATTTGTATATCAATTTTTCTTCCAACACATTTTGGTTTTCTTCTTGTCAATTCAATCTTTAATTCTTTTACTGTCCAACTCCTATCAGATTATTATTATCAACCATTTTTAGACACTTGAAAACTAACCGGAAACAACATAGTACAGTCAGCCTCAAAAGTAGTCCATGCCTGCAACGTCTGCTCAACCTACATACAGGAGCGTCATAACATAATTATTACCGCAACCAATTGTGAACTTTAAATCAATCCCATAAAGATTAACACAATGAGTTTATTTATTTCGACTTAATTTCAAGCGAAAGTCAAGGACGACCATAACTGCAATGGTTATATCAAAGTTTAATATTACCGCAACCAAACTTTAAATCCATCACAAAGATTAACAGAATGAGTTTTTTTTGGACTTAATTTCAAGCGACAATCAGATGATAACATTTATTTCATTAACGTTTGGAATGTAGCTTTTTGGTTAGAACTTCCATCACCAATATACCTGACAGCGGTGATGGCAGTTGGCTGGCTTGCTATAATTTCGCGCGACTGTCACTGAAAAAGAAATTTTCGCACTAAGTTTACGATGACAGTCGAGCGTGCGGTAAGTTGATTTTACCGCACGCCGTGCGTTTTTGTTTACGGATTAGTACAGCGTGCGGAGAGTTGATTTTGCACGCCGGCGGCGCCGTGCGTTTTTGTTTACGAACGTTTTTTTTTAATTTCTACTAGCTTCCGCCCGCGACTTCATCCGCGTGGACAGTAGAAAAAAATTGCAACCAGTTTAAAATGACCCCTTTCGTGTATGAAAGCTAGTACTACGGAGAGTTCAAGCTGTTTTCCTGGTTCACCCACCTGAATTTGATGAAACATAGCTTAGATTTTAAGTTGGACTTCAATCTAATAAATTGTAAAAAATCCATCAAAATTCGTTTAGCGGTTTTTGCGTAATTCGCGCACAAATATTTAGAATTTACAGTTTTATTATATTTGTATAGATTACAATTTCAGTAGTGTATTGAAAAACGTAGTATGGCACACGGTTGTTAAGGTTTTTTAAAACTTCCTTACCAACCTGTATCAAAAACTACTATAATTTGCCTGAAACATGACAAAGCGGACCGTTTTATCGGATCCCTTATTATTGGGCGATGGCGTATGTAGTTGTACTGTACGAGCGTGTTCACACACAACTACACACTATATCGGATCCGTATGTGTACTGAACTGTACTGTTTCCATAGCAACGGATACGATAAAACGGTCCTGTAAATGCGGTGTGAACATCACAACCAGTATTCGTAAAAAACGGTACTGTAAATACGGATCCGCTGTGTGAAAGGAGCACGGTAACAAATCATACTTATTTTTTTATTTTTTTTATTTTTTAAAACAAATTTATATAGTCAATTTTTTTTAACCTAAAAAAGAACAACATACTATCTCACTTTATTTGAAAAAGTTATTAATAGTATAAAATAATAAAACTTTATTTTAACAATTGATATTTTATTTGCAACATTTGCATATCTTACATAACCTACAGGTGTTTACAAAATTAACAAAATAGCGTAGCGAAAATATCTGTAGCTTAAAATGAACAAACGCTGTGACACTAAAAGCACTTAATACTGTTAAAAGTTATTGTTCGCTATAAAATAAATACAAACAAAACAGCCACTGGTAACAAGACTAACAAGATCTTTATATTAAAATATTTCGACCAATAAGGCCAAATATACAATTCACGTATTTTTGAATACACGATTCCATTGTTAATGGGCGGTGATATACACATAAAATATCGATAGATATATATATATATACCCTACATTTTATTATTATTTCGTAATGTCAACTTCGACGTGAAAAATAAAATCTAAAGATGCATTGGCTTTGGCATCATTTGGTAGTTAGGGACCATCAAACTGAACAACTTTAACTATGAGACCAACTCCGAAATCGAGAAAAAAAACGTATCATAACTAGAGTTGTTCAAAACGCCTATAAAGCAACAGCACGCTACAGACTATATGCTATTGATTTCTAGCGCGCTATTAAATACGCTATGTTATAACGCGCTATTTATCAGGAAGCGTGCGAGCGGCTGGCTGGCGCGTTAGATGCAGCACGTTGGATCTCGTAACACGTTACGTCACACGTCGTTCGTTAGACAGATCGCGCGCTATACAAAAATGTTATTTATTAATACGTCGCATTTTAGTCTTAAATAAAATAAAGCAGTAAACTAATGAACTTTCTTTCATACTTTTCGGGCTTTGAACTGTCTATTATTGAATTATACGATTTCGGAAGAACAAACGTATGTCGGAAAAACAAGTGAAGGTAGGAAAAGTTTGTCTAGTGATCTGTAGTTAAGAAAAACCGGTGCAAGCGATTTTCGACCTTATGGACATTTGAAATTCGGATGTTTTTTTGCCGTATTCTCGTTACTAACTTAAAGATTTAATAAAAACCGTTATTTTGACAAATGTCAATAAGGTCGAAAATCGCTTGCACTAATTTTTTTAACTAAAGATCACTAGACAGTGTTTTCTAGTTAAAAAAACAAGTGCAAGCGGTTTTCGACCTTATTGACGTTTGAAATTCGGTTGTTTTTTCCATATCTCTCGTTCACTAACTTTGCTTAGCTAAATAGCTTTTACATAATAACTAATTGATTTAGTTGTGTCATAACAGTCCTAATCGAACTATCACAATATAAGGTCGCGCGCGATATTATACCCAGTTAACAGTTATGTGTCCCAAAAGTCCTAATTTATTTAACAATAACGTCAATAACGTGTTAGATACACAAAGTCACTATGACAAATAAGTTCGCGCGCGATAAGTACCTAGCGACTAGCGTGATGCGACTGGCTGCGAGAATAACGTTCATAACGCGACCGATACCAATAGCGCTTACGCGACGACTGCCCGCCCGCGCGCGCCCAACGCGGCCTCTCGCCCGCTGCCGGCCAACGCCCCGCTGCTAGTTGCTACTCGTTATATTTCTAGCGTCATAACGACTACTTACATAGCGCGCGATGTGTGCTATGCATAGATAGCGCGCTAGAATATTGCGCTAGACGTTATATTAACCACCTCTGATCATAACACGATGTATACAATTTGAATATTTGTAACGATGAAAACAGCACTGTGAATCCGAATTCATTTATACGTCAAAATCGACACCAAAATAAATATTTCTATTTTAAAAATATATGATGTATTAGAATAGCATTATTATTTCTGATATAAAATTCACAGCCTAACAAAGCAATCGATAAAACAGACAAAAATATATAAACAAAATTTAACCATGATTAATTAATATTGTAATTTTATTATAAAATATATTGATGTTGCTAGCATTAAAAGGTAAAACTCTTACCTCGTTTTTTAGTAAATAAATAGTTTACATTTATTATTACCCACTTTCATAAAACAGTTATTTTTATTCGATGAGCAATGACAGCTAACGCTAGTTATAATATTAAATAATATTTAACATTAAACATATATTTTTACTCTAATTTTTTGTATACATTTCTATTTTTATATATTTTCAATAAATATTTTTGTGTAATGTGGTAACTACGGATTGGTATTTCTTAGTATTTAATGAGTACTTACATATTTTTTTTTATAATCTCAAATAAATTTCATATTTTTTTTCTTTTTGCCCTAAATACTATACTACACATAATATAAGTAAGTTTAAAAAATAATTTAATTATTTTTGTAAAGCCATAGAAATGAATATGCAGATATGACATTTATGTAAATGATGGTGGAGACATAAGAACATTCTGTACGTATTTTTCGTTTTAAGTTTAGCCCTAAATGTAATATAGCTGCCTTATCAGATTTACGTATCAGGGCAAAGCTCGTATCGTTGACGTACAAATTACTTAAAATAAAGATCGTTTATGTTAAAGTCTCTATTAAGGACGCACTTCTTTTTGTGTGTTCTTTTGAGCTTTATTATTTCTTACATTCAATAGTTCTAAATATCAAAGTGAGCTTTTCCACGAATCTACCTATAGTAATCGTAATGAGACGTAATATTATGCGCCCTATAATGTAACTAATTACATATAAAATATACTAAAAATTGATCACTGAAACGCAATAGGATAATAGCTAATGTATCACTTTTAACTAAACTGTCAAAATCCATTGTCTTTTGACAGTTGAGTGTCGATAAAACGCTACACAACGCGATGTATATCGTGCATCGGTGGTCATTTCAGAGTGGCTGAGCTATACTTCATCTTTTTGCTGTTATATCAATGTCATATCCACTATAATTTCCAAATTAGCTGTTACTAAATCTCTCGTAAACTTTTAACAGTAACAATCGAGTAAGTGACATCTTATGTCACACCTTATAAAATGTCTGTTCGCCGAGAGTTGATAATAAAATATATTAAAAACGTCTTGGAGTAGCGACTGTCACTTAATCATCGCTATCTGTATGACAGGCGTCGCTTATCCGCCGCACGCACTGAGTTTTGTGGTACAGTCAGTAACGAAAGTAGCTTAACACTTTAGTACTTTGTCATTTTGTCACACTTTGTCACAGTTTGAAACATTTAAAAAAAAATGCTATGACAAAGTGTTGTGTTAAAAAAGACTTTTGTTGCTGACCGTACGAAGAACGCAGCAGTGGCAGGCCGCCAGCGGCCGGGTTATGGGCATCAGTTGTATGGTAATGATAAGCGAGCCGCGATGTGTAATGAGTTTAGAACCCCTTTTTTATGAACTCTCCGCGAACTATTGTAACTAAAGCGGTCGCAACACTACCCCTTTTATAAACAAACATACAATGAGATTAAATTGAGAATAGACAGAGATCTCCTGCTCAGAGCGCTTGTGGTACAAAATGACGTATTTCAACCTGTAAAATATTCTCTTCGCTATACATTTTCGAGTGAAGTTGCAGCGGATCACTCTATCATCTATCGTCAATTTAATCCTTCGATCGAGAATTCCCTAGTCAGAGTCTCAAAAGTGGCACCTTAAAATAACGTCCCACTTACAAACTGTGCACTTATTTTGTACAAAATAAGTGATAAAAGATGTGATTTTGTATAAAATAAGATTCTTTTGTACAAAATAAAAGTTAAAAGAAGTGATTTTGTACAAAATAAGCCCCCAGTGTGTAAGTGGGACGCTATTTCGAGGTGCCGTTTTTGCGTGCTTTTCTAGTTCTGCTTTCTAGGATATTCTTGATCGAAGTTTTAATCGCATCGTAAAGTAATTAGCAATTACTGTTCAGCCGGGAACTTGGTGATGGCGTCGTGCATAGCCCCCGCCATATACTGCACGTTGGTCGGGTTAAGGCCGCATATGTTGATGCGGCCTGAGCGCAGCAAGTACACGTGGTGCTCCTGCTTCATGTGCTCCACCTGCCGGGGGGTTAGGCCCGTGTACGAGAATAGGCCGATTTGCTTGACGATGTGGTCCCAGTTGCCGGGCGTGCCGAGTCTGGAAGGTGGAGTTATGTTAGGCGTCGTATATCCGGCTCGAACGACCAATCAGTAATATACCCAAATTAAGCTTCGGACAGACTGAAGCGAATTCCGCGCCGCACGCGGAACGCGATTCGCTCGCGCCGATTGCGTCAGCTAACTTGTATGGACGTGTTCTCATTGGCGCGAATAGTCGCACGTGCTGCAGCTAATTTGACGCGAATACGCGGGATAGTGCCATTTCCGTATATTTTGTTCGATTCTTGATAAAACTTCGACATAGCATTCTTCTGGCATACGAAAAAATATATAAAATCTTTGTTTATCTTTTATAAACAAAGATTTTATATATTCTATGTGTTGAGTACTTGGACCAATATTTTTCTTTTTTTCCTCATATCCTGAGATTCTACTTCTGCTAATGCTGATAGTAACAAAACCTCAGCTTCTATATCAAAAGACATGTTTTCCTTTTCAGAAACCAAAAATAATGACACGCGGGATTCGCGTCAGTTTGGGAGGCTAAGCGAGCGAGCGAAACGCGTAGATTCACGTCCCGCGTGCGGCGCGGAATTCGCCTCAGTCTGTTCGAAGCTTTATAGTTATGAATGTAGAAAATGAAAGACGCAGGGGTCCCAGGTTCGATTCCCAGGGAGGTCAATTTGTACTCGGTTTGGTTGGTGGAAGAGCTTATTTGAGTCCGCCTGGCTAGCTACCACCATCTTACCTAAGTCTGACGCCATAACAATAATTTAAAATTGTTGTGTTCCGGCAGTTAGAGGTAAGATAGCCTGTTCCTCAGTGATGAGGATTCCGGGCAAAGTGTGCTTTCACCTTCGGCCTTATCGTCACATAACATCAGGTGAGGTGAAGGCCAAGCACTATGCCGTTGACCATAAAAAAATCATAGCAAACAACATAGCTCAGATAAAATATTATGATTCATCCAACAACAAAAATGAATTTAAAACATTTTCTTATTTTATAACAACTAGTTATTTTGGTACTTACTTTATAAGCTCTGCTCTCAATGCTTCTCTCATTTGTATTACTCTAGATGACATGACTTTGATGGAATCCTTCCTGCAAATAATAACATACTAATTGACTTCTATCTTATGTCCAACACTGACACTGCAAGCGCTGTGTGGCAGATGGGAATAAATAGGTGCCATTGACCACAGGGGAGGTAAACGCCAATTATTAGTGCCAACCACCACCCCGGTGGCAAAGCTCGAAGGGGGCAGATGGGAATAAAGGGATAGACATACGTGCGGGAGGGAGACAGAGGAGGCTATGCCCCCACCCTCACCATGCATTACTCAGGGCGCGGCTCTGCTTGCGCGCTCAGACTATACAATGCGATTAATTTGTTCAATGTCGATGGCTCTCGTGAGCTGCGACTTGGCGGCCGCCACGTACGATATGTCACACTACATACTCGACGAAGCCGAGGTCTACGTATTCTGCCCATCATCAGTACCATTTCTATTTAAAATTATTGCTGGGAAACGATTTTAATTTTTTGTGTTAAAAAACCATTGCATACACAATGTAACGCGTACAAAGGACCGCGCCTGCGAGTGTATGCTACACAGCTGCGTGTGGCCGAATTGAAAGGCTGCGTTTATGTGCGTGCTCATGAGATACATTGAGTGAACTGATGACGTATTGAAGCAATTGTTTGTTACCAAATACCTAAAATTTAATAATGTTGCTTTCATAAAATTGAAAAAAAAAATTGACTGACCTTATAACTTCGTAGCTATTGGTTTCCCAGGTATAGTCTTAAAGACAAAAATAATCCTGATCATGGGTGGAATGCGTGGACTTCGGCTTCGATAAGGGTCTTGTTACACCCGTTATACGCATACTCACCACTAACAACCGTCCAACAGCTGCTTGTCGGCTAGCACGCGGGCCACGACGCGCGCGCCGTGGGCGGGCGGGTTGGAGTACATGCCGCGCACCACCCACGTGAGCTGCGACTCGTACGATGTGTCACACTACATATACTCATGCTCACCACTCGTCGAACAGCTGCTTGTCGGCTAGCACGCGGGCCACGACGCGCGCGCCGTGGGCGGGCGGGTTGGAGTACATGCCGCGCACCACCCACGTGAGCTGCGACTCGTACGATGTGTCACACTACATATACTCATGCTCACCACTCGTCGAACAGCTGCTTGTCGGCTTGCACGCGGGCCACGACGCGCGCGCCGTGGGCGGGCGGGTTGGAGTACATGTCGCGCACCACCCACGTGAGCTGCGACTCGTACGATGTGTCACACTACATATACTCATGCTCACCACTCGTCGAACAGCTGCTTGTCGGCTAGCACGCGGGCCACGACGCGCGCGCCGTGGGCGGGCGGGTTGGAGTACATGCCGCGCACCACCCACGTGAGCTGCGACTCGTACGATGTGTCACACTACATATACTCATGCTCACCACTCGTCGAACAGCTGCTTGTCGGCTTGCACGCGGGCCACGACGCGCGCGCCGTGGGCGGGCGGGTTGGAGTACATGCCGCGCACCACCCACGTGAGCTGCGACTCGTACGATGTGTCACACTACATATACTCATGCTCACCACTCGTCGAACAGCTGCTTGTCGGCTTGCACGCGGGCCACGACGCGCGCGCCGTGGGCGGGCGGGTTGGAGTACATGCCGCGCACCACCCACGTGAGCTGCGACTCGTACGATGTGTCACACTACATATACTCATGCTCACCACTCGTCGAACAGCTGCTTGTCGGCTTGCACGCGGGCCACGACGCGCGCGCCGTGGGCGGGCGGGTTGGAGTACATGCCGCGCACCACCCACGTGAGCTGCGACTCGTACGATGTGTCACACTACATATACTCATGCTCACCACTCGTCGAACAGCTGCTTGTCGGCTTGCACGCGGGCCACGACGCGCGCGCCGTGGGCGGGCGGGTTGGAGTACATGCCGCGCACCACCCACGTGAGCTGCGACTCGTACGATGTGTCACACTACATATACTCATGCTCACCACTCGTCGAACAGCTGCTTGTCGGCTAGCACGCGGGCCACGACGCGCGCGCCGTGGGCGGGCGGGTTGGAGTACATGTCGCGCACCACCCACGTGAGCTGCGACTCGTACGATGTGTCACACTACATATACTCATGCTCACCACTCGTCGAACAGCTGCTTGTCGGCTAGCACGCGGGCCACGACGCGCGCGCCGTGGGCGGGCGGGTTGGAGTACATGCCGCGCACCACCCACGTGAGCTGCGACTCGTACGATGTGTCACACTACATATACTCATGCTCACCACTCGTCGAACAGCTGCTTGTCGGCTAGCACGCGGGCCACGACGCGCGCGCCGTGGGCGGGCGGGTTGGAGTACATGTCGCGCACCACCCACGTGAGCTGCGACTCGTACGATGTGTCACACTACATATACTCATGCTCACCACTCGTCGAACAGCTGCTTGTCGGCTAGCACGCGGGCCACGACGCGCGCGCCGTGGGCGGGCGGGTTGGAGTACATGTCGCGCACCACCCACGTGAGCTGCGACTCGTACGATGTGTCACACTACATATACTCATGCTCACCACTCGTCGAACAGCTGCTTGTCGGCTAGCACGCGGGCCACGACGCGCGCGCCGTGGGCGGGCGGGTTGGAGTACATGTCGCGCACCACCCACGTGAGCTGCGACTCGTACGATGTGTCACACTACATATACTCATGCTCATCACTCGTCGAACAGCTGCTTGTCGGCAAGCACGCGGGCCACGACGCGCGCGCCGTGGGCGGGCGGGTTGGAGTACATGTCGCGCACCACCCACGTGAGCTGCGACTCGTACGATGTGTCACACTACATATACTCATGCTCACCACTCGTCGAACAGCTGCTTGTCGGCAAGCACGCGGGCCACGACGCGCGCGCCGTGGGCGGGCGGGTTGGAGTACATGCCGCGCACCACCCACGTGAGCTGCGACTCGTACGATGTGTCACACTACATATACTCATGCTCACCACTCGTCGAACAGCTGCTTGTCGGCTAGCACGCGGGCCACGACGCGCGCGCCGTGGGCGGGCGGGTTGGAGTACATGCCGCGCACCACCCACGTGAGCTGCGACTTGGCGGCCGCCACGTACGACGAGCTGGACATCACGAATACCAGGTTGCCCACGCGCTCGTCTGGAGACAACACGTGTTTATAGTAATGATGATCACATGGTAGGCCAAATACATATTATCACTGGACCCCAAAACCTAACTTTAAGGGTCAGTCAGTAGTATAAAAACGTGGTGTTTAAAGAAGGTTTATCATTTTATATAGAAACCACAAAAAAGTATCATACGACAAGCTAAAGAGATTCTCTAGTTGCTACAAAATATTTGCTACAAATATGTTATTACAGATTAGTTACAGGCACTTAGGGTATTTAATTGTACTCACATTTACCATGTTACTTTTTTTTACTTACTCTTTACATATTAAGAAAAAGACAGAGACAAATGTTTCAGCGTTACAGAGCCTTAAAGAAAATAAAACTCATTGCATAGGGAAAGTGTAACTTTTTTAATTGATTTTTTTTTTTTTTTTGACAATTTCACACAGCGCAATCTAGCCCCAAACTAAGCAAAGCTTGTAATATGGGTGCTAGACAACTGATATACTACTTATATGCTTTTTAAATATATACTTATTATACATAGTAACACCCAGACCCGTCACAGAAATTAAAATTCATCATTTCAATTTCTGCCCGGCCGGGAATCGAACCCGGGACCTCTTGCGTGGTAGGCGGCATGTTGACCACTGCACCATTCAGGTCGTATCCAATAGAATAGAAAGAATACAGAAGAGATTTTTGTATCAGTTATCCTACGTCAACAATAAGTGCAAATCTCTGCAGTCATATGAAAAAAGATTGAGCTTTTATGGAATGAGATCCCTAAATTTTCGGCGTGGGGTATCTGATATAATATTCTTGTATAAGGTAATCCACGGCCTTGTGGATTATCCTGAGGTCCTGAATTCCATTAAATTTGAGGTGCCGCGTCAGAGTAGTCGTTTGATAAACCGAAAAACCTTCAGACTGCCATACTGCAGAACCAATGTCGGCCACCCACCACTCTCCGATATATAGAGCCTGTTCTCGTTACAATGGAATTAGATGGAATTTTGACATATTCTGTGGTTCTCTAGCCTCAGCAAAAAATAACATACGTAAAGCAATTGATCGTTTAAAACCTTAAAGTTAAATTTCAGAAAATGTTCTCAAAATATTTTATTTAAGTTCTTTTATTCTAAATTTATGTTTACAGTTCAAAATGCATGCTGTGTTCACTAGTTAAGAGACTACATAATCATGATTTTTAACAGCTTGCTTATGTGTACCTATGTATGATGTATGTTTCAAGTTGTGAACCAAATAATAAAAATAAAAAAAAATAAAAAAAACAAATTAAAACGAGGCAGTTCACGAAATTTACTCTTTCACTATGTCTTTAGAATAAGGTTGAATATTGCATAGCTTTAATTGACGCTTCGCCAAAAAATTGACAAAATTAAGGACATTTTTATTGATTTCTGAAATACTAGATCATTTATGAAAAATGTACTCGGTTATTGTATTAGATCGATAAAAAAGATATCCTGCATAAAAAATCATATCACTGTCGTTGAAAATTACGAAATCTGACGATTTGAAATTTATTTTTATAAGTTTTTAGGGTGTTAGTCAGGATTTTTTTACAGAGTTACCATGCCATTTTTCAATATTATGTTTGGTTACTTTGTTTCTTTAATTTTTGTGAAGTAGAATTCTACATCAGTTCTTCACATTGGAAGTTCAAAAATCAGTCTTTTTATCAGATCGTGAACTGGCCTCGCCTTAAGAAGCTTGCGGGCCTCCGTTTTTAAAATTGGACCGGACCGCAAGCAAACGTGTAAAGGGCCGCATTATGCGGTCCTGTTTGACATGACTGACGTATCAATGATGTGAATTTTGATTTGACTTTGGGTAAAAATGAGGTAAGTTTGTAGATAATTATGTTTGTAGTATGCGGTGTTATTGGGCGTAAATATAGAGCCCTTGTGGAAGTGATATGATATTAAGTGCAAACGGGATGATTAAAGGAAGACATAAGAAAAGAGTAAAAGAACCTAGTAAAATCTATAAGAGAAATTAATGGGAAAATGTATTGTGTAGTATGCGGTGTTATTGGGGGTAAATATAGAGCCCTTGTGGAAGTGATATGATATTAAGTGCAAACGGGATGATTAAAGGAAGACATAAGAAAAGAGTAAAAGAACCTAGTAAAATCTATAAGAGAAATTAATGGGAAAATGTATTGTATACTGACTGTATAATCCGAAGTTCTTGGCGTAGGACTGTGCGCAGAGTAGTTCGAAGCCGCGCTCGACGAAGTAGCGCACCGCCCACGCGTCTTTGTCTAGATCTCCCGACGCGAAGCCCTGGTACGCGCTGTCGAAGAACGGGAACAGCTTGCGCTCCTAAACAAAAGAACAACATTAGCCGATATAAACATACCACATAAGAAATGGAGACCTGCACTTCCATAGAAAAAAACTTAACTTATAGTCGTATATGAAATAAACCCCTTTTAACGGATACTAGCGCGGTTTTATTGAAAGTACTTTGGTAATTAGTCGGTATTTGGTTTGATTTTTGGTTTTCCCGACGTTTCGGCACCTTTGCAGCTGCCGTGGTCACGGGGGACTGAAGCTACTTGTGAGCCTACCCTCAAGCGATAAATTTTTTAAGACGTTCAGAAATTAAGATTTAACAAATTTTAATTGGTTTAAGTTTTGGTTTGGTTTTAATTTAATTTTATATGCTAAAAAGAGAGAATCTACTGAAACTACTACCATTTCATAAAATTGGGAGGCCCCTCCAAGAAAGAAATGGCGAAAGAAAACTTGGAGAGGAAGGCCGACCTCCGTCTTTTATATTAATTGATTTATTTGCAAAAGGAACTAACCGTATCATTAGATCTTACAGTCCAAGTTTTCTTTCGCCATTTCTTTCTTGGAGGGGCCTCCCAATTTTATGAAATGGTAGTAGTTTCAGTAGATTCTCTCTTTTTAGCATATACAATTAAATTAAAACCAAAACTTAAACCAATTAAAATTTGTTAAATCTTAATTTCTGAACGTCTCAAAAAAAAATTCATCGCTTGAGGGTAGGCTCACAAGTAGCTTCAGTCCCCCGTGACCACGGCAGCTGCAAAGGTGCCGAAACGTCGGGAAAATAAAAAATCAAACCAAATACCAACTAATTACCAAAGTACTTTCAATAAAACCGCGCTAGTATCCGTTAAAAGGGGTTTATCATGTCTAGTTAGCGCGTAAGCTTGAGAAGTGAATATAGTCGTATAACTACGACTGATTTAGGACTTACAATATAGATATATCCAATAACATTTATAACAATATATCCAATAATATTTACTACATCAATCAAGTTCTAACTAATTTTTAGTGCACGAAAAAGAGTTATATTAACTTATGAATATTTGATATTTTCATAATTGAAAAACTCGATATATATAATTCATAATGGATATCGGTGCATCAGTCAGATTTATGGGTCCCATGGCTTATTCAATATGAATGTCCGGTTCTTCCAACTGTCGCAATACAGTTGTTTTTTCCATTGTATTTTTAGATTTAAGGCATTCACAAATGCTATTTTTAACCGACTTCAAAAAAAGGAGGAGGTTCTCAAGTCGACGGTATTTTTTTTGTATGTTTTAACATAACTTTGTCAATCTCAAACCGATTTTAAAAAATATTTTTTTGTTTGAAAGCATATAGTTACAGATTGGTCCCATTGTCATAAGATCACGATCTGATGATGGGATCCTGGAGAAATCAAGGGAACTCTTCAAATATTATAGGCACACCTATAGCGATTTTGGTATTTTCTTAAGTAACTCGTGCATTTGCTTTCGAAAAGTACCATTTTGGTGAAGTGGAACTGATGATGAAGACCATAGATGATCACCGGAACTATTCAATAGGTACTAAACTAAGTATCTCACTGGTGCGATACGATTACTTTAATACGGTTGCTAGGCTATTTATGTTGTTCGTCATAATGCATATGGTGAAGTGGAACTGATAGTGAAGTACCAGGAGAACTCCTCAAGAACTAACGCCCCTGCGTCGGGAAAACCAGTATTTTGTAAAAGGTGATGAGCTATTGACATAAGACTATTGTAACTTAGATAATATCGTCGCTAAATATACCATACTTACACAAAAAAGTTAAATTAAAAAAATAATAACTTTGGGTCTACCCATGTTTTATCTACCTAGATAATATACTTACAGGATAAGATAATATAAATAAACTAAAGTCTACCAAATACAGAAGGTACTTACTAACACTAAAAATAAAAAAATAAAAATGTTTTAATAAAAACAAAAAACCGACTTCAAAAAAGCTGAAAATGAAAACAAAAAAGCTTTAAAATTTAATACCTCTAAAAAGCAAGAAATAATATTCAAATCACTAGATACGCATATCATTGTAATAAAACACGTCTAATGAAGTCGGGTGGGGCTTTTAGAATAAAAAAAGATGTTGAACTTCAGCCCCACCCGACTTCAATAGACGTGTTTTATTACAATGATATGCGTATCTAGTGATTTGAATATTATTTCTTGCTTTTTAGAGGTATTAAATTTTAAAGCTTTTTTGTTTTCATTTTCAGCTTTTTTGAAGTCGGTTTTTTGTTTTTTTATATTAAGATAAGTAATTAATATATTAGAATAAATACTAGATCGATTCACCCGTAGCAGCTCAGACGGGATTTTATATTTATTTATAGGAGTTGTTTTATCCACCCACCTCCATGACGTCAGCGATCTTCTCCCACTGGTCCCGAGTGGGGTCGATGCCAGTGGGGTTGTGCGCGCACGCGTGCAGCAATATCACCGAGTTCTCAGGCGCGTTCTTCAGGTCTTCGATGAGACCGTCGAAGTCGATGCCGCGGCTCTTCTCGTCCCAGTAGCGGTACGAGCGGGCACTCGTGAAGCCAGAATTCACGAATACGAGGTGGTGGTTTTCTGGTATATGCATAAAAGTAGTAAGAAAAAGGGTAGAAAATAAAAAAGTTGGTAAGTCCGGTCGCGAAGGAGGAAGAATTTCGTACAATGACTAAAAATATATCAATGTTGTCACAAAAATAAATTATTTCAGTGGGTTTCTTTCTACGTTACCGCAGATTATTATCAGTATTGACTAAAATATTACTTCCACGATTTTTTTGCTAGTTGTGCTAAATAATGTTGACCATTGCCTTTTCTGTCTGCCAGGCATTGAGCGCCGAGAGTAGACAAAGAAGTTCCCTTTCTATATGTACAGATATTAGAGATATAATTATTTACAATTTTACACTATGGATAACTATGCTATTGTCATAACTAAGCTGTCAAAACGGGGCATGTTATGTATCTATCACTCTTTTTTTATAATACTAATTTAACTAATGAACAATTTTCACGCTGTGAAACTATGAAATCGAGACAAACAAACTGACATAGTAAATGTTTACTCGAACAAAAAATAATTTGCAGATATCTTTTCTATTATTATAATTATGTCAATCTCAATAAAAATTAAACTTTGCTGTCCGTCAAATTATCTAGAGAATTTAGCAAGATTAGTACAAAATAATCACGATATGAGATCATAATTAGATGATTGTAGGTACACACAACAGCACATCAATTTAAACAGTTAAACTGCGATAACAGCTTCTATTACGTAGAAAGACGGTGCCAAGGTCTACATTCAAGCATTATATAATAATATCCTAAATATGATAAGATAAGGGACAATATCCAAATTAGATTTCGTCACTTTCGAAGTTCGTTTGATCCACATCGCATCACGATAAGCATGATAAACATGCATTGAACCAGCGAACTAAAATCTATGGAACAAGCATTCCGCTCAGAAAATGGTACCACACGAAAATTACAACTAAGTGGGCGGAGCTAAACATGCTGGCTTTTAATTATGCAGCACAAAGCAACTGAACACTGGTTGCATAATAGCGACCATAATTTGTATTACCTACTCATAGATATTTTCTATACTTAAACAAAAAAATAGGATACATCTTTTTACTGCCTTCTTTGCATCTTTTACACCATTTGACTACACAGGACGTCATTTCCAATAAGCTCTCCATTTTTCTCTTTTCTTTACAATATACAAACTGCAATTAATATTGTAATGAACGCTAATGGTTCGGCCACGGGGGCGGCGCGGCAAACGCTTTTTAAATATATATGTTTGCAATTATTACACTTCCATAGATTTTAGTTCACTGCTTTGAACATATACTGAAAATAGAAACCATAATCTTACCCCACGTAGGAGTGGAGTAGTAGAATGTAGTAGCTTTGAGGTGTTTGTTCAAGAATTCAGCTCCGACCCGCAGACTGCCGGTTCCAGACAGGGTTTGGATGCCGAAAGCCTGTGAAAGTGATACAATCACATTAATTTACATCATCTCATCACCAGCTTTTTAAAATTTGTCAGTGGGATAAAAAGTAGCTTATATGTCCATCCCCAAGATCCCATCTATATCCGTACCAAATTTCGTCAAAATCGGTCCAGCGGGCTAGGCGTGAAAACGTAACAGACAGACTTTCGCATTTGTAATATATTAATATGGAAGTAATGAGGAGCTCGGTGGCGCAGTAGTATAGCGCCTGGCCCAGCGCTTCAGGAGGATAACCATCTACCGCAAGGGTCAGTCATGGGATGGGTGACCAAAAATTTATTATCTCGAGTTCTTCCGTGCTTCGGAGGGCACGTTAAGCCGTTGGTCCCGGGTGCATTTGCAGTCGTTAACACCCTCCAATCCACATTTAGCCCCCGTGGTGAGTTATGGCCCATCCTCCTTATCCACCCATAAGGAAGGCCTGTGCCTCAGCAGTGGGGACATCAAAATGGCTGATGGTCATGGATTAAACAGAGTACAAACAAAATAGGCCAAAACACTCACGCGACCAGCGGCTATGGCGGGGTTGTCTTCTCCAAGCAGCATGGCCACGGATAAGGCGCTGAACTGCTCCATACCTAGTACATACAACAAAATATTACTTGTGAAGGCGTCAACTATTACTTATGAAGGCGTTAACTATAGGTACCTATTACTTATGAAGTGAATGAAACCTCAAATACCACCACATACGCCTGTGTCGTGGTAAAAATCGTAATAGCCATAATACGCAAACATTCACGTGTCATGGGCCGCGGCTGGATTATGAATAGTTTGAATATAAAAAGCGGACATATAAGGTATAATCTGCACCTGCACCCGTAGTAACTAAACACTATTGGTTAGGTACTCTACTTCTTCATTTTTCTAATCTTTATTTTTCTACTGGTTTTTTTACGGCGAGCATACGCCTGAGTGACTGACGTTGAATCCCGCGAAATGACAACGGTTCCCTAATTCTACATCATAAGATATTTGCCTACATTGCAAGCCGACGACAAATACATTAGCGGTTGATAAATTGCTTGATTATATTACGACGCGACGGCTTTCATATGCTGTAATTTACATCATACAAGATTCTCGTTTATTTATCAATGAACAAACATCGCAGGTCATTCGGATCACATGTTGAAATATATAAATAGGAGTGGTTAAAGATTCTTCTAAGATTACTCATCTTATCATGTTTAAAATACAATGAAGAAAATTCCTACTTTTTTTGCTTTCTTGCTTTTTTACCCGACTGTAAAGAAAGGGTTATGTTTTTCGCGCGTATCTTGTAAGTAAGTAAGTTTGTTTGTTTGTATGTAACAGTAATATTCTTTATTACCTCATATCTTTCAAACAGCTGAACGGATTTCTATGATTAAGATATCGTTAGATTTGTCTTGTCAGCCCAAGTGTTCTTAAGCAGGTGGCGTTATATAAAACCAACATGGCGGCTGTACATTGCTATTATACGTAGTGAAAATATTTTTTTTTAGAATACTGCAATATGGGTGTGAAATTAAAGGGCTTATTATAAGGCTTTCAAAAAGGTAGGTTTATCATGACCGTAATATATAATAACTAAAAAGAGATGAATTAAAAATAAATTAAAAAAATAAAAACCCGCCTGCATAAAAAGACAAGTCAACTGAAAAGATGGAAACAAGATTAAATATTAAAGGCAACATGTCATAATAATATGCAGTTGGAGGCATATAATTTAAATCATTCATAATCTCACTTTCTTTATGCATGCCTCCGACTGCATGTTATTATGACAAATTGCCTTCTTGTTTCCATCTTTTCAGTTGACTTGTCTTTTTATGCAGGCGGGTTTTTACCAAAGACTTATTAGATTAGACTAGGTGTGGTCATATGTTATTTTATTAAGGTGATCAGTTATCTTATCTTAATGGTATTAATACATATAGGCATTCATAATGTTGATAAAAGGCAAATGATTTTATCATTTTTAAGTGGGAAATCTTAAATCGTTTGATATTCACGTTTTAAAAAACCATTTTCTGAAATATGCATGTTAGTTTTAATCTTGTTTTAATATATACTTCACTAACTTATTCATTTAAATTTTCTGCACAAAAAACGGACCCCACAAAAAGCCAAAAATTTAACGTAAGTATACAAATAAACTCTGATAAAATAATAGATTTACGTGATAAATGCAAATGAACATAAATTTGCATTTAATCACAGAATAAATAATAGCAATTTAGGACATAATGTAGGTAATTTAAAAACGTAATTTATTCTAAAAATGTTTGCGCTGTTTATTAAAGTTTAACTTGTTTATTGTTGTTTCTCATAGTACTGTGAAAATTGAATTCAGTATGGTCATAAATAAAATAAATAAGCGAGAGACCAATCTAATCACATTTTAGATTTAACAATTTTAGATTTACTTATGTAATCATGGTATGAGTAATACTCTGCTAATTAAGAATGAACCAACAATTATGTTTCATTGTTTTATATTAGACTAAGTTGACGTGCTTATCTTCATGAAAACAAATTAAGGTCCAGCGGGTCTACCGGCTAAAAATAATGAAGTTAATGTTAACTGTAAGTATGTGATACATTGCTTCTTTTCTTTGGTAAGTTTTTATTTGTGCCAAAACAAAGTAGCAATGTATCACATACTTACAGTTAACATTAACTTCATTGTTTTTAGCCGGTAGACCCGCTGTTATTCAAACGCAACTCTCGTTCGATGCGCAAATGATACCTATATCTACCTAGATATAAATATGTATATAGATTCAGATCGCCATACACACCCAATTGATCTGATCAGCATTCTGAATCTCCCCCATTCACTCTCTGGATGGCCATCATAGCTAGGTCAATCCTTGGCGGAGAACCAAGGCTTCAAAGTTAGCTCGTTTATATGAAAATCGACTGCTGTCTTTAATTATGTGACCGCCACTGTATTTACTGTTTTCGTAATATTGCGTGGATAAATACAGATAACAGTCCTCTCTTATAAGTTCCAATACCTTACAATACAATACGCCTTGTTCATCTGCATTCCGCAATCACTTTAGTGTGAGAAGCAAGGTTGACAGCCCTTACAAACGATCGCTGACGATCTTCGCCGATATCATCGACTATTATTATCACTGATCATTAAGGGCATTATACAGGGTAGAAAATAAAGGCGGTAGTTGGAGGGAAAGGGTATCCCTAATATTTATGAAGGCAAATTTTACTGAAAGAAATCAATAATCATTATGTTATTGTTTTGCACACCCATTATGGGTAAAATATGACGAACTTAATAATGTATCTCTTTTCACCTTTTATGTACCTACTCATATTTATGCAAAAATAAATGAATTGAATTGAATATTGTTAAAAAAATAAGTAAAACTGCATTCAAAGATTTTTGATAAATCACTTGTCTCGAGTTCTGCCAGGAAATGAACTGACTAAAATTACACAATAGAATAAGTGCTAAAATCCGAAAAAATAAAATCCGAAAAAATTACATCCTGTAGTTTTGTGATAACAATCGAAAGGGTCAATGATAAGGATCAATTTCTTCTATATTTAGTTGTTATTTTATTACATAGTATATTAAATTAAAGGCAGACCCAAGAAAGATAAAGAAAAATATAGTTTAGCCCGTTCGATACACAGATTTCACAGCTGAAATAAGTGATTTTTCGAAAAATCTTTGAATGCAGTTTTTATTATTTTAAATAATAAGGGAACTTTTCCATTTTGTTCAAAATTTGCTATCTTCAATATTTTGGGAAGATACTTTCCCTCAGACTACCACCTTTTTTTCCACCCTGTTTATAGGCCCATCCACACCAACGCTCCAATATGGCATTTATTCTCTTTATCTATAGATTCCATTATGTAAATTCTGCTCGCCGCTAATCCTCTATTATCGGCGATTGTGTGGAAATGCCATAATGTTTTAACATTGGTAACAAAGTATGTCAATGCACGTAGGTAATTACCATTACTCATTTACACTTAATTAACACTGCATGGTTGAGTGCCATGTTTAGTGACCATTTTATGACACAATCGTGACTGGGGTACACAATGGATTAATATGCCATTATAGATCTTAATTTGAGTAATTTACAAATTGGGGTGAATTAACTATAATTATTGATTTTATATTATTTCTCAGTAATCATATGAAAGTAGTTATTTATCCATTGGTTTCTAAAACCTACTTTCAACTTTGTGCTGAGTGCACATTGAATGCACATTAAGGTTAATCTCAAAAGTTAAATTCCTTTTTCATCAGACTTTGTTTGATAAAATTCCCTGGGAGGTGCATTATGACTGTGGTATTACCGTGTGAAGATTGAGAGAGTGTAGCCAGTTTTTCTACCTCATTTTTTTAATTTATTTATTTAATTTTAAATGCACAATTGTACAATGGCGGACATAATGCCTTAGGCATTCTCTACGAGTCAACCTTAGGGTGATGTGGAGACTTTGTGTGATAGGGTGCACGCACAACCAGGGTAAATAAGAATTATTCATTATTTTGTTTAATCTAACGATTTTTAATATAAAAGTCCAAGTGTGATTTTGTATCACTCCCCTTCTGTTTGTGTTGGTAGCAGTGAATTTTAATATACATCAAATATAAGATAGCAAGATTTTTTATTTTATTTTTCCTAGCCATTAACTAGGCTAGATTAAATTATAAATATATAAAGATTTACACATTTTTTTCATTTCATGAACATTGCTTGTCATGCAACCTTGGGTTAAAAAGTTTAATATTACAATACCAGCAAAATATAAAATTATTGGTAGAATATTAGTCTGCAAGATCCTTTTACTCTAAGCCTTTCTAATCAAATCATAGATTTTGTATGATCAGCAGAGAATCTGCTGGTCATTCCAGGTCCACAGGTAAATAACATAATGATTGGGTTTGGGATTGATTAATCCACTTAATAAATTGTATTGTGACAGTGGCGGAGGGCTACCATGTATTGACTTTGTTTATTATCTCAAAATAACATGTAATTCATTATTATAAATACTAGAACTTCTTGCAAAATACGATTAAAAAGAGGGCCCTGATGTATACTCTGAATACATGTGTCCATCTATCCACCCTATCATAGTTGATAGTATGATGGGGTGGAAAGATGGACACGCGTTTTCCAGGTATCCACCTTAGGGTGGCTGTTTCAGGGTGGATAAACGGAATAAGCCATCAGAGAAAAAATATCAGAACTATTTCCTTACCTAGTACAGGTAAATATTCATGCAGGAGAGTCTCGTCATCTGCCATTTGCTTCTCCATCTTGCGCACAATGGGCAGCACCCAAGGTTTTCCATGTTCATCTCTGTATGCTGCAAGTAAAAGAGCATAGATATAGATATCAAAGAGCATAGATATCATTTAAAATGGAAAATTCTGACAGTTTGTTGATTGTAATCGAAAGAAAACCAATTGCAGGGCATTTACTTAGCATTTATTCAATTCAAACAGCTAGTTAACAGGAAAAGTTATTACAGTATGTAGATTAAAATAGTGGTCTAGTCTAGATGGTAAATTGTTTACTTAGTTATATTGTATTTCATAAAACCATAAAAAATCAAACATTGCTACATTACAGTTACAAGTTTTTGTAACTACAGCCACTTCTGAAAAATCTACCGACGTTAATTTTAATTAAAGAATTCAGGAAGAAGTTGTTGATTGACATAAACAAGTTACATAACAGGAGTAACAAATAATACTTAGGAAAACTGCACAAGTTCTTACCGCCAACACCTAAGTTCACTTTATTCTGGTATGTATCTTCAACACACAGTTTGTTAAGCTGGAAAACTTCAATCGGCGGGCCTACTTCAACAACTTGAAAACGTGAAGCCATTTTTCGTTTTGAAACACGATACGTCCAACGTTAGCGAGAAACAGCAATATTATGTGATGGATGCGGTGCGGTAAGGAAGGCGATGGAGATGAGTAATCAACGATACTGAATTACATACAGCTCGAAATGCTGATTAACTTGAAACTATTATTTTTATTTCGTTTCGTTGACCTTTTGAGACAATGTCAGAAACGTCAACATACGTCAAAAACGCGAGACCGAGGGTGCATTCCGATTCAGACTAAAATAAATTTCAGCGTTGACCACAATAACAAGCGTACCGATTCTTCAGGGGCCTTACTATGAGCTCTTATAGCAGGACTTATATTGAACGGCCTTACTTTTTCGTACTATGACCTCAACGGTTAGTATGAAAGCTGGCCTTAAACAGTCCTGTTTAAGGCCTGCTTTTAAACTGAACGGTTTATTATTTGCTGATGGTAAGCCCCCTGAACGCTCGTGAACGCGCTCACCGATATGTCTTGACTTGACCTACATAACCTCAATATAAATTGAAAAGTTCGGAATTTGATCCTTTTTGCTTTATAATATTATGTGTTCATAAAATGTATAATATCTTTAACTATTACTTCCATCGTATGCGAAAAGAATTTCAAATATTCACTTAAATGCTGGGTTGCGTTCAGAGCCTTAGAGCGCGGTTGTTTGGTTGTTTATTAACTCACTCCAAGGCTCGGAACGACCAAGAACTTTAACTATGGCAGGACGCTTCGAGCATCGCGGCTTCGTAGCATTCTTACTCTAAGGCAGGACGTTTAAGACTTACATTGATAAAATTCAGAACTGCCAAATTAGAATTTTAAAGAAAATCGTATCACCTGCAGTCAAAAAAAATAAAAAAAAATGAATACGACCTCTTTAAACACTGCAAAGTTCTACCTATACACAAAATATTCTAGTAATACCATTTAAAAGAATAGTTCTTTTTAATAATACAACCCAAAAAAAAATCAATCATAAAATTACAGCCCGAAAAGTAACTAACGATCAACTAATAACTTCAATAGCCTGTAATGTATACGGAAAACGGACAACGCACTATTTAGTTCCTCGTTTACTAAACAGCATTAATGCATCCGTGAAAAATTGCATTATTAAAAATAATATAAAAAATAAATTAAAGTAAAAAATGTATATAAAATGTATAATATAATTGTATACCTACTCAATTAAAAAAATGTATATCTATAGTTTTGTTGTAAACATTATAGTGAAAAAGTAAACAGAAAAAGTAAACAAAGTGTAAACAGTATATCAATGTGGGTCCGCTGGAGAGCATACTCTTCAGCGGGACCACCCCGATAATTCCGTTACTGAAGGCTTTTCAAATTCATTTATGACACCAAAAAAATATGTATATTAAATGTATCAAATCTACTATAGTCAATTTGTTATTTAAGCATGTGCCAGACGGATTTAATCACGCCCCCAACCAAGGTCACCTTGGTGGCAACTTGATTGGGGCGTGGTTTCATCCACGGATTGTGTTGCGGCTACACGAGTTTACATCCAAGCGCCAACACGCTCCCATTCCACAGTAATGATATCCATCAGTATTGTAACTCGGCCCAGGGGGCTTACCATCAGCAAATAAGAAACCATACAGTTCAAAAGCAGGCCTTAAACAGGACTGCTTAAGGCCTGCTTTCATACTAACCGTTGAGGTCATAGTACGAAAAAGTATTGGCAGTTCAATATAGCCCTGCTATAAGAGCTCATAGTAAGGCCCCTGTCCTTAAAATAATTACCTAAAGCCGTGCGGTACATCAACACAACAGGCTCAAATAATTAATTTTAAGGCAATAAAATACAAAACTAATGGTAAAAAAAAAGCTAAATACATATTAATGGAAGAAACAGATTAGTTAAAAATCCTTAGTAGGTAGTATTAGTCAAAGAGCACTATCTTGCTTTTTAAGTTATTATTTTCCTGGTCTTACAACTGGATTTAACTTTAATAATTTTCTCTTCGCATTGTAGGTATTATGTAGTTTATGTAGGATTATTATATGTTGGTATGTATATAGTATATTAGTTACATTTTATCATATATTTATGAAGGTATTCGAGTTTAGTAGGATTATTATTATTACTTTAATGAATTTGCACACGTCCAACTACCGCATCATATTTATCTGAATTCCTGTCCATCCCAAGGTTGCCTGGAAGAAATCGCTTCTTAGTGATAAGGCCGCCATTTGTATGTCTCCTTTATGTTTGTAATGTTACTTGTTTGTTCTGTGTGTATAAGTACAATAAAGAGTACCTATATAAATAAATAAATATCTTTCGTTCGTCGTTTCGTTTGTGTACCGAGTGCAGACTGCAGACCGAACTCGAGGCGCTTAGGTAGGTATTTGATCGAAGTATGGCTCGCTTTACAACTATTTGCATGAAGTTGGAATACTGATAGATATCATTACCGTGATTCAGATGTAACTTGCGCCCTTCCTCCAAGGACATTAAAGGTCATTTGGATTGGATGGAGAAATATGGATTACATCTACCGTCTAGATGGATGGCATCAAGCAAGGTCACCTCTGTTGGGAGGCGTGATTAAATCCGTCTGGCACATGCTTTAGTCCAATTTACGAGCACTTTTATCCTTCCGGAACATTAGAGAAGCGTCTACTGGGGAGTATGCTCTCCAGCGGACCCACATTGATATAATGTTTACAATGAAACTATAGATATATATATTTTTTTAAATTGAGTACCTATACAATTATAACATCAAGCATGCCTTGCCATTTTATTTCAAACCAAAATATATTTTTGAATGTTACTTATTGATCACATTTTCGTCACTTTTTTCTTTTATTTTGATTTTATAAAACAATTGATTGATTCAATAAATAGCAAACATAAAGGTAACATGAAGATTTTAATATGTATGTATTTTTAGTATTCAGTAATAAAACATGTGCAAGTAGTAAGTACACAACAGTCAAAATTGTGTATATACGGGATTCTTCAGTCGACATGCCCGAGGGTCAGTATGGCGTACAACCGTGTAAACCCACTTGTATTCACGATTATCTCCATCGTTTTTCACGTAATTGTATAATCCAATCCCTGCCATTCCCATCCCTACAAATGCTATAGCTGTGGCACCTACAATTTCAGGAAGATGCCAGCAAGCCTTTTTGAAAGTCCCGACTATAGTATTGGGAAAGTTAATCGGATGACCAATAATTTTTGGCTCTGGTGTCATTTTATAAAGATATTACACGAATCACTAAATCTTTGTAATTATTCTGCAGATGACTTCAATTTTTTTCACAATAAATGATGGATGACATGACACGTCAATCTGTCAAATAATTTTGTTCATCGAACTCGAGTTATGAAAAGGTTTGGTTTGAAAATAAGTATTTATGTAGGTAGTGTTAGCGTCATGCTCATGAACGGGTGCTGCCAGTGGGAATGGGTCTAACGGGTGGAACGCATAGGGGAGACTGGGGAGGGTTGATCCCCCCTTTTCATTTTGGTCCCTAACTTTTTTACTATTCACAGTATTAGGGATTTTTTAGATTTATTTTATTGAGAATTTACTAAATACATGAAAGTGGGTAAGGCTTGGTAATATTTGGAGTTATAATTTAATGTAATGTCGTATGGTAACTCTTTACCATGTGTCCCCTATATAGGGGAGACTTGTTTCCCACCAGTTGGAAGACTTGATCATAGGGAAAAGAACATAGGGTACCTTTCAACCCGAAAAAAAATTGTTCCCGAGGGATAGCAAAAACTTTCCACGCAGACGAACTTTTGCGGGCGGCCGCTAGTCATATTATAAACTTACTTGCTTGACTAATCAGGCAGGTATGTACATATTTAGTAGTATTCAGCCGCATGAAAGTTTTACCTGCTAAAAAACTTGACTAAAAAGTCTCACAATTCTCTCAATCAGACTCAGAAAAGTAGATTAAAAAAAATAAACGTATAAAAAAGACTTCTTTTTTATAAAAACTGACAATAATCTTCATTTTACTGTCAAAAATCTACATAGGGGAGACATGATCCCTGGGATCATACCACCCCCAAAGAAAAGGATCAAGTCTACCCATACATATTGAGGTTATAAAACATTTTTTCTTTGCGAACCAATTCATCACTTATGTCATGGTAAGTAACGTTAATCTACAGAAAAATAAATATCTTCAAAAATAAAAACATTTAAACGAAGCAGTTTCATAGCATTATATTAAATTAATCAAGTCAAAACTTTTCGTAAATTAAATATTTTAATACAACAGATTTTTGGCGGCCACCATTTGTAAACCTTTGACATTTGCCAAACGAAATCATGACAGAAAGTGATCATTGGCATGAGTCATCCCTCTCTACTTTCTTTTCTCTTCGCTCGCCCCCTTAGATGACTTTCTCATACATTTTGAGGTTAGGTTTAGTAAAATTTCAAAATGTAATTAAACAAAAAATTATGCATTTCCGCACAAAACGCTTTGGTGGGGAACTTTAAAATTAAAACTCGACTCAAAACTAGTTTTAAGTAGAGATCAAGGCTTGAGTCTCGTTCTGTAATACGGGCCTATAAGATGGCTAGATGTTGTTCAACTAAGTACGTAATTTTTTTTGTTATGGCAATCTACTCCTCTTCAGGGAGTAATTAGCCAGTGTCAAGTGTTAAATAATTCAGTCTTCGAGCATCGCGGCTTCGTACGAACGCGTCTTACTCTAAGGCCGGTATTATAGAACGAGACTCAAGCACTGCTTGAACTCTAGTCACCTGATCTCTACTTAATTACAGAATCTAATCTCAAGCACCCTGTTGATTCCAAAACAAAGCTTGGTTGCGTCTATCTATGGATATAGTCTGTTTCCTATTACGAAATTTGTTTTTAGCAGAATGAGTTTCAATTTACGCATAATTAGGCAAAGTAAATGTTGCGTCGCAATGTGATTTATATATTTTTATGAGTGACATTGGCCAATTACACCTTAGCTTTAATAAATAAGATATTTGTGCTTAGAATTATAGGAATATTGCGAAGATTATAATGGGTGGTTTTATAACTGCAGTAAGTTTTTCGTAAAACGGAATTTGATGAACTCGACCTTACAAACTAAACTCAACTCAGATCATGCTAATTTTTAAACGATACTCGAGTAATGCTCGACTAATTTTAGAATTAAAATCTCTGCTCAGAAAGAATTTGATCTCTGTTTACGTAAATATGGTCGAGACCACGCTTGAGCATTGATTTGGGCTCATATTTCCATTAGTTAAGGTCAAATTTAAGGGAGCGGATGGTCGGGAGAGCCCCCTACCTACCCTTTATTAAAGCATTTTGATTTTTTAAAATGAATTTTGAAATTTTACCAAACTTAACCTCAAAATGTATGAAAAAGCTAAAAAAAAACATTTAAAGGGGCGAACGAGGGGAAAAGAGTAGAGTAGAGAGGGGGGACTCTCACATCCCCCCTTAAGTTTGTCAAGTGATGTGATAGGTTAGAAATTTAATTTTCATGTTTTTTTAACAGACAACCCAAAATATCATTCGTAATAAGTACCTATTAAAGCTTTTGCAGGGAGTCTCCCCTCTACTCTATTCTTTTCCCCTCGCTCACCTCACCTCAAATGTTTTTTTCATACATTTTGAGGTTAGTATGAGTAAAATTTCAAAATTCAATAAAACAAAAAATTATGCACTTCCGCTCAAAATGCTTAGGTGGGAAGAGGTCCCCTCTCTTCCCCCCATCCACCCCTTGCCCTAAATTTAACCTTAACTAATAGAAATAAAACCCTGGCAACACTAGCGAAAACGTAAACCTAACCTACGCGGTCAAGCATCGTTCTAAAATAAGCTTTAATCTGAGTCGCGAACTCAATCATCGTTTTAAAATTAGCATGATCTGGGGCCTTACTATGAGCTCTTATAGCAGGACTTATATTGAACGGCCATACTTTTTCGTACTATGACCTCAACGGTTTGTATGAAAGCTGGCCTTAATCAGTCCTGTTTAAGGCCTGCTTTTGAACTGAACGGTTTCTTATTTGCTGATGGTAAGCCCCCTGAGTTTGAGTTTAGTTTGTTGAATCTCTGCTCAAGCAGAGTTCTAGAATGAATACTCGACTTCGTTTCGTTCTGTAATACGGGCCTTAGGATACGAGTAGTCCATACGATACGCCTGATTTTTGATCGTCAAGATGATACAAATGTGGACAAAGCTTAAGGATGAAGACTGAAAACCTCTAAGCTGTATGTGCAAGAAAATACAAGTCACGGCTGTGAGCCAAGAATCTTATATTAATATTCGTAATAGAATATTGATATAAGATTCTTGCTGTGAGCCTTTGCCTTTTCAGTTCAAAGCAAAACAGAAAAAAACGAGAAGTCACCAAGACATGGCTTAAAAAACTCAATAGAATCATGGCCACTTACAACAGACATCTTAGTGACCATGACATAGATATCTTCTCTCTCTCTGCGTCTTCATTCAAATCCAGGGCTTCCGACCTGCGGGTCTACCGGCTAAAAATAATGAAGTTAATGTTAACTGTAAGTATGTGATACATTGCTTCTTTTCTTTGGTAAGTTTTTATTTGTGCCAAAACAAAGTAGCAATGTATCACATACTTACAGTTAACATTAACTTCATTGTTTTTAGCCGGTAGACCCGCTGCTGTCGCAATAGGCTGTCTGTCATCTGCCTCGATTATTTTAAGTACACTTACTTTATTGACTACAATCAATTCAGTTCTACTCTATTTTCATTAAAATTAAAATAGAAGTTAATGCTTATATTCATGGGTTGTGAAACACTGCTGTTTGTATTACTGGTTTTAGTTTTTAAGTTCAATTCAATCCGATCCAATATTTTGTCGCACATTAATCTTTAAAAGTAAGCTGTGGATAATGTGGTTGGTTGTATAATTAGTAATTAATAATTTGTTTGTAAGCATAGTTAACACAATATTGTACAGCCGTTTGTTATCCCTGCAAATAAATAAATAAATAAACTTTGCATCCAAGCCAAAAATCTTAAAAAAATAAATAAAAAAAAAGAATGAAGACTGAAAACTTTTTTTTTTTTTTGGACAAAAATGAGATGAAATGAAATGTTGTCAATTCAGCTTTTTATGCAGACGCTTGACGTATAAGACTCATTAAATGATCGAATAGGGAATATGCATTAATTATTTTTAATCAAAATCAAAAGTATAATGCGTGAGAAAATAAATGTAATATTAAAACTTTTTTCTTGCGTTTTTTTTAAAACAAGCTGTACAAATATTTTGAAAATAAACTCTGAAGTCATGGCTGTATGGCGCAAATGAGCCTTTGCTTTTTCTGCTCGAAGCGGAAAAAATTAACCAAAAAAAAAAAGGATTAAAACTGTCAGTGTCAATGTCAAAATTTTGACATCGCCGACGTGAATATTCGTGATTATTATTGTACCAAAAAAAATTAAACTAAAAATATTATAAATTTTATTGTATAGAGAAGCGGAACTTCGGAAGCGACTAACGATTTGATAAATGGCTGCTACTGCTTCTAGACGTACTTTGGGCCAGCTTCTGAAGCAGGGTTACGACGAAATTCCAGAAATCATAACGACGACTGGGATCGGGCTCGTCGGTATAGGTTTAGCCACTATCGGCTGCTATAACTACATCAAAAACGATGGAGACAACAGAAGATACAAAATGACCTACGTTGTAATGCGACCTGACGATCCAAAAGTTCAATTGATTCGCAAAGACTAATATGCAAGTTTGGCCCATGTACAAGGCACAATAATTATGTAATAAAGTTTAGTGCTCATCTTAGTTTTGTTTTTGTTCTACACTGATTTTTGGTAATTTGCCCCGTTTACCACAGGGTGATAAAGGTTGTATGAAACAAACATTGACAGACCAAGCAAGAGAATCAATTTTTCCTACCCTTCACACATTTACATTTGGTGAGGCGAGATCACAGACTCGCAGACCATACAAGTACGTGGGCGAGATGAATGCCAAGCTCAAAGTAGGGCGACAAAAAATAGTTTAGTGAAACAAAGTAAAGAATATGAAACAGAATTCAGAGCAATAAAAGCATTTAATCAAAAAATCTTGACAAGTTTTATCGACACATATCGACATCAATATTTTCATCAAACTTCAATTTTATAGTGATAGTGTTAGGAGTGGTAATATCGGCAACTAATATTTCGGCACCATTGAACAAACCAAGTTCTGTTATTTTTTTCTTCAGATTGTCTCTGGTTCTCTCTTCAATGCTCTTGATTGAGGACATGTAAAGTGTTTTGTTGCGACCGTTTATAACAGTAGTGATACCTGCAAAAAGGCTTCATTATAACAATTTGACTTTCAAAAGATTTTTTGGTCAGAATTAGGGCTAGGCATATTTTTTGTAAAAGGTCAATAGCTTGAATTTATTGACTAGGTCATGGAATAGTCTTCTTTTTAGCGCTGCCACTATCTTACTTAACAGACATCTCTTTAACTTTGGTGTCACAGACAGTCCCTTATGCAGAGGATGCATGGAGGAAGAGGAAACAGCCGCCCACGTACTGCTGGAATGCAGAGGGGTGGCGTCCTACCGGGCGAGGTACCTCGGCTCGCCGGGCAGCGTCCAGGAAGCGATCACGAATGTGAAAGCCCTTGGAGCGTTCCTGGCTGAGCTGGGCTGGCTGGAGTGATCCGGCCGCACACCCTCCAACGCAAAATAGGCGCAATAGACGTCGAGTTGCGGAAACCGCCTGCATTGACAAGAAGAAGAAGAAGAAGAAGCGCTGCCACTACATTTATTTTTATTACTCGTAAACCAAGTCAATATTTAAAAAAAGCTCATGTAATAATTTCTTAAATCATCTCTAATATTTTTTAAATAAACTGTTGAAGAGTTATTCAAAAAATATTAGAGACAATTTAAAACATTATTACATGAGCTTTTTTTAAATATTGACTTGGTTTACGAGTAATAAAAATAAATGTAGTGGCAGCGCTAAAAAGAAGACTATTTAAGAAATTATTACATTAGCTTTTTTTAAATATTGACTTGATTTACGAGTAATAAAAATAAATGTAGTGGCGGCACTAGTTTCACTACCTACAGGGCCTTAATTTGATTCTGGCGCTTTGCCCACTGCTTCCTGGGCACAGTATTTTTTTATTACACAATAACTTTACAAACCTGGACTTTTCATTAGGTAAGCCTGGTCTTCACAAAGTTTATCATAAATTGTCTGCAAAGTAGCATCAAATTCAACTTCTAACACTCTAGTGGTGTTGCTGCAAGCCACGCAGTCCGAGCGGCGTTCAGCATTAAAAGTATAAGAATATACACCTTCTGCCATATTTAACACCATATAGTTATTCATGTTTGTGCAACATGATGTAGCTAGCTTAAACACCTGTTAAAAATAAATTTTCAATATTAGCATCATAAATAATTTTGATTCTCAACAAATTAGCAAAAGGTTAGCTCTGAAGTTCTCTTCAGTACAGAACGTGAAATAAATAACACAATAAATACTCTCTGAATAAGTACTGTTAAATTTTAATATCCATTTTTATGACAGTATAATAGCTTTTCTCATAAATTATAGGACTAGCTCCCGCCCGCGACTTCGTCCGCGTGCCGTGGACATTCGGAAAATCCATAGGGAACCTTTGACCAGGATAAAAGGATCCTATGTGTTAGAGAAATGGAACGCAACCGCGCCATTATTCTGTTCCTGTCATTGTGTTGTGTGCTCTATAGTAATAAAACGCTCAAATTGAAATCAGTTTATTTTTCATTTATAAACGATTGTAGATACGTTTTCCTTCATGGTAGCAGAGCGTAGTTGCTTTGGTTCCTGTTGTGAGCAGAATCCATCGAAATATTGAAGAGAAGGAAAAACTCAGTCCGTAAAATTGTCGTTGCGATTTGAATCTGAGTTGGTTTGGTTTACGTACCTACGTTTACGATTCATCAAAGGGCACATATTTCTGGTGAATCACGCAAGATGGGCTCAAATATGTTCAGCTTGGAAAGGCTGGTAGGGAGGGAAAACTTCTCTACCTGGAAATTTAGCATGAAAACATATCTGGAGCATGAAGACTTGTGGTGCTGTGTTGAGCGCCCTGATGACAAACCAGTTGATGCTGTTAAAGACGTCAAAGCGAAGTCAAAGCTGATTTTGTTGTTGGACCCACAGAATTATGTACATGTTCAAGAGTGTAAAACTGCCAAAGAAGTGTGGGAGAGTTTACAAAGGGCATTTGATGATAATGGCTTGACAAGAAGAGTAGGTTTACTCAAAGATTTGATAAACACTACGTTAGAATCAAGCAACAGTGTTGAAGATTATGTGAGCAAGATAATGAACACTGCCCACAAATTGAGAAATATTGGCTTCGAAGTCAATGATGAGTGGCTCGGTACATTGATGTTGGCCGGGCTACCCGATGAATACAAACCTATGATAATGGGATTAGAGAGTGCTGGTATTCAAATCTGTGCTGACGCAGTTAAATCTAAACTCATACAAGAGATCAGTACACCAAAGTCAGCAGCTTTCTATACTAACTCTAAGAAGACTAATAGAAATAATATGCAGCCGGGAAAACCAAAAGGACCTAGATGTTTCAATTGCAACAAAAACGGGCATTTTGCTAAATATTGTAAGCAACCGAAGAAACAAATGGTGAGCAAAGAAAACAAAGAAAATTCCGGTTTTATAGCAGCTTTTTCAGCAACTGTCGGAGAAAACACAAGTGATAAATGGTTTATTGACTCCGGTGCATCCATGCACATGACAAGCAGGAATGATTGGATGTATAATGTCACTAAGCCATCAGTAAAGAATATTACAGTAGCTAACAGAGAGCCATTAGCTGTGAAAGGAGTTGGTTGTGTGGATGTTCAGATAAATCAAGAAAATAAGATACAAGTCAAAAATGTTTTGTTTGTGCCAGGACTAGCTGCAAATCTACTTTCAGTTAGCACTATTGTGAAAAATGGACATAAAGTTATATTTAATAAGAAGGGGTGTGAAGTCCAAAATGGTAGAGGTGAGGTTTTATGTACAGCAACTTTGAACAACAATTTATACATAATGGATACTAGTAAAGAAGTGGCTCACTTTACCTCAAGTTCCCCGAGTTGCAGCAGCTCCTACCTGTGGCATCTGCGAATGGGCCATTTGAATATTTTAGACGTGAAGAAGTTGCCTGTTTGCACAGAGGGTGTGACTCTGGCTCAGGATAAAAGTAATGTCATCTGCACTTATTGCATGGAAGGCAGGCAAGCAAGATTGCCATTCAGTAATGTTGGTTCCCGGGCATCAAGACCACTTGAACTAATACATTCAGACCTGTGTGGCCCTATGGAAAACTCTTCGTTTGGAGGTATGAAATACTTTATTACTTTCATAGACGACTTCACAAGAATGGTCCATGTATATTTTCTCAAAGATAAGTTAAATATTTTAGAGACATTTAAAGATTTTATGTTAAAAGTAGAGAATGAATTGAATCATAAAATTAAAAAGATTCGGACAGATAATGGTAAAGAATACTGCAACTATAATTTTGAAAAGTTTTTATCTAACCATGGTATAATTCATCAGACCTCTACTCCGTACACTCCACAGCACAACGGCTTGGCCGAAAGAATGAATAGGACTTTAGTTGAACGGGCAAGATGCATGTTATTCTATGTTAACCTGGAAAAGAAATATTGGGCTGAAGCATTAGCAACTGCTGCGTATGTTGTAAACCGTTCCCCGACAAAGTCCTTAGAAGGTAAAACTCCATATGAAATGTGGAAAGGTAAGAAACCAAATTTATCACATATGAAAATATTTGGCACTGACGCCATGGTCCATGTCCCAAAAGAAAAGCGCCAAAAGTGGGATAAAAAATCAGTAAAAATGTTATTTGTGGGTTATTGTGAAACTTCCAAAGGATATCGTTTAATGGACCCTAAAACACATAAAATTGTCAAAAGTAGAGACGTTGTTTTTATGGAAAATTATAATGAGAATATTATAGCCGTACCATGTGAAACTTGTGTTCCAGACACGAACGGCCAGACGATCACTACCAGTTCTGTCTCACCAAATAATGAAAACTCTGGGAGTACAGATAGTGTCAGTCCGAAGATACCCACTCAGGAGCCGCCCACTTCTGCACCTGTCCAAGTGAAGTCCAGTCAAGACGCAGATACACAAGGAGGTAATAGTGGAGACTCAAGTGAGTATGGCACTGACACTGGAGAATTGGATGACAGTTATCATCCACCTTATCCGATAAGACAGGACTATAGTAGTAATGTAACAATGAGGTCAAAGCGGGCACAGAAAAAACAAGATGATGCACAGATTGGCAAAATGAGTTTATTGTGTTTGTTTACTGATTTTACTGATCCACAGACTGTAGAGGAAGCACTTTCATCACCCCAAGCGACAGAATGGAAGAAAGCCATGGATGAGGAATACAATTCCCTAATGAAAAATAAAACTTGGACTTTGTCAGAGCTGCCTCCAGGTAAGAAGGCTCTTCCTTACAAGTGGGTGTTCAAAACAAAATCAGATCAGAGTGGAAATGTTCTCCGTTACAAAGCGAGGCTCGTGATAAAAGGTTATGCACAAAGAAGGGGCACAGACTATGAAGAAATATATTCACCCGTTGTCAGGTACACTACTATTCGCTACTTATTTGCTTTAGCAGCCAAATACGGATTGCAAATAGATCAGATGGATGCTGTATCGGCTTTTCTGCAAGGAGAAATAGATAAAAATATTTACATGCAACAGCCAGAAGAGTATAAGCAAGGATCTCAGGTATGCATGCTGCATAAATCTATATATGGGCTCAAGCAGGCAAGCAGATTGTGGAATTTAAAATTAAATTCTGTTTTACAAGAGTTGGGAATGCAACAATCAAAAACAGATCCTTGTGCCTACTATAATGCAGAAAAGAATACATTCATAGCTATCTGGGTTGATGATTTAATTATATTTACTGCTCAGGAAAGTACAAAAACTTTATTAAAAGAAAAGTTAAAAGAACATTTTGAAATGAAAGATATTGGTCCGGCAAACCAATGTGTGGGTCTACACATTACCAGAGATGGAGACAAAGTGATGATAGACCAAGAAAAATATATAAAAGAAATATTAGCAAGATTCAGAATGTCAGACTGTAAGCCTGTGAAAACACCATTTGAAGTTGGTCTGAAATTCAGTGAAAACAGGGAAGAGAAAATGTTGACGGACTGCCCATATCAAAAAGCTATTGGCTCATTGCTCTATGTGGCTCAAGGTACCCGTCCTGACATATCTTTTGCAGTGAACACACTGAGCAGATATAACAAAAATCCTACTGCTGAACACTGGGCTGCAGTGAAGAGAATTTTCAGATACCTACAGGGTACAAAAGATTTCAAGTTGGTTTACACCAAAGATGGTAATGAGTACATCACAGGACATTGTGATGCTGATTGGGCAAGCGACGTGCGCGATCGTAAGTCGTGCACTGGTTACATTTTTATGTTACAGGGTGGTGCTATATCGTGGCGGTCACACAAACAGCAGACTGTCGCATTATCCACCGCTGAAGCCGAGTACATGTCGATGTCGTCGGCGGCGCAAGAGGCGTTGTGGCTCCAACAACTACATGCTGAGCTCGGTCAACAGCAGAGCAACCCACTCGTCATCTTCAATGATAACCAGAGTGCAATCAGATTGTCCAATAATGACTGTTATTTACCTAGATCTAAACATATTGATATTCGGTACCATTTCCTCAAGGATCTTGTTTGTAATTTAAAGTTAAAATTTTGTTATGTTAAAGGTGAGGAAATGATTGCTGATAATTTAACTAAAGGCACTACTGCTGAAAAGCATTTTTATTGTGTATCGAAAATGGGGTTGCGTCCCAAGGGAGGGTGTTAGAGAAATGGAACGCAACCGCGCCATTATTCTGTTCCTGTCATTGTGTTGTGTGCTCTATAGTAATAAAACGCTCAAATTGAAATCAGTTTATTTTTCATTTATAAACGATTGTAGATACGTTTTCCTTCACTATGCTTTAATCCAGGCTATAAACTATCTGTGGGGTTTGGGGAAATGGGTAAAATGGTTCCAATCAAGGTACCTAATCAGATCACCCGCCCGGCTTCGCTGGCGTCCCCCTTCTAAATAATATTAATAAATAATAATCTGTGTGTCAAATTTCATCCAAATCGGTTTAGCCGTTTTTGCGTAATTGAGGAACAAACATCCAAACCCACAAACTTTCACATTTACAATATTAGTAGGATAGACGAATAAGCATAATATATACCTCTGTAGCACACGCAGCTGCAATAGTGGCGTTAGTGCTGGCTACAGCTGGTATTATATTTTTCAGCACACCCTGAGTCAGTCGGTAAGTCACATTAGTGATTCCATGTTTGATAGCCCTCTCTTGTGCTTTTTCTAGGACCCAACCGACATGTTGTGGGTCGTCACCATCCAACTGAGTGGTTGAACCCCAAGGGTTTTCCTTAGCCCATTGGATCACTTTCACATATTCAACACAGTGCTCTGGCAATCTGGAATTCAAATATCTCTAATCAAACTTGTCACTATTATTTAAGGCGGTTGTATGACCGAAAGTGGCGCCCTCAGAGGTTTTTATTTAATAAGTTATTAACAGAAAAAGATTTTAATAATGTTTGTCGTAGAGATTTTAGGGCCCATGGACTAGTATTTTTAAAAGGTATCACTACATGCCCTCGTAGTCATTCGTAGAAGTAGATAGCAAATGTGTCAAAAACGGCCACTTTTAGCAGTTTTGCTATCTACTTCTAGCAGTGACTACGAGGGAATGTAACGACACCGTCTAAAAATACTAGACTGTGGGCCCTAAAATCTCCACGATAAACATTTTTAAAATTGTGTATTAGATTTATAATATTAAATAAAATTCACCGCGGCGCCACTTTCGCTCAAGGTACCACCTTAAATGCAATTGTCATCTTTTATATCAAATCATAAATGTATGGTGTCCATCAGCCATTTTTGATGTCCCCACTGCTGGGGCACAGGCCTTCCTTATGGGTGGTAAGGAGGATGGGCCATAACCCACCACGCGGGCCCAATGCGGATTGGTGGGTGTTAATGACTGCAAATGCAGCCGGGACCAACGGCTTAACGTGCCTTCCGAAGCACGGAGGAGCTCGAGATAATAAATTTTTGGTCAGAAATGTATGGTGAAGAGAATATAATTATTTACTGTTGATTTACCTTGGTGTATTGGCAATGGTGCACAAGGGGAAAGTTTTCTGTGGTGGGTATAAGTCCAAGGTGCATTCGATGCATGCACTCATACCTGGCAGGATCACTCTTGCATTTCCTTTGAACCCCTCGGTCCCTCCATCCACTAATGGTATAACACTGCTCTGATCTAAGCTTCCTACAAAGATACGAAACTGAAAATCTTGTTTGAATTTAAAAAACAGTAACATTAGGGGGCATGCATTGATTACATGCAGTGATTTTGGGTCTCTACCCCTTGGTGATAATATGTTGTGAGATTTGGTTCCACCCCCTCTATAAACCTCACGTGAAGGGGCGGAAGAAAGGTAGTGTTGATTGGACAATGAGGTCGCTCAACATGGCCTCTCTTCTACGTTACTATCAGTCCAAATGGTAACGTGGCGTTTAGGTTCTAGGGGAGAGCGCAGGTCGTGAGGATCCCTAGAACAAGTCTGATTGTTAACCTGCCCGTGGTGCCGCCTGCTTTTTGATCTGGTTCCCTACGAAACAGATGTAACCAATTAACATTCAGACGTACCCCATCTGTACCTATTATTCACCTCCTTACCTCTCCCGAATTCCTATCCATCCTGTCGGCTGACTCCTTCTCAGCCACCTTCTCCACCGGCAGAGAGGGGAGCGCACCGGTGGAGTAGCAGCTCCTCCTGCACTACGGCCTGTGCAGTTGATCGCCGTAAGGGGGGATGAAGGAATCCTGGAGGGTTGAGTGAAACGGGGTCGGCGGTAGTACCCTTGTTTACACAACACGCCCTCTTTGGTCTGGATTTCACCCGAAACGGTAGCCTTTCTGGGTAGCGCCAGGGAGGAAACGGTCACGCGTCCCGTTAGAGGGCCGCGGCGAGGTGTGGGAAGGTCCGGCTTGCCGGATGGTTAGGGCCATGCTGACGAGGTAAGAAGTAGGTGGAGCCACTGGGAAGCTGCTTGAACCGGCAACCCAGCCACCCACTTCGAGCTTCCGATGTCGCGCCCGAGCACCAACTTCTTACACCTATATTCGGTCGGTAATTCTAGTGCACTCTGTTTTTGATACAGAGGGCACTCCCAAATGTGCGGGCTCCATGGAGGGTGGAAAGCCGACCGGACGAAGTTTATCTTACTTTAACATAATGGACCATTCACAGTTCAAAACACCGCGACCTGGCTCTGCCGGGTCACTCTCTCGTGGGACGGACGAGCAATCCGAAGTCCCACGTGAGACCAGTACTCCCGAAGGGAAACCGGAGGGACCACATCAGGGGGACGCTGAGAAATCGGCACCCTCTGAACCAACCACACCTGCCTCGCAGGACCAAATACAGCTGGCTATCGACAGCCGATGGACACTGCCTGACAAGCCCGGGCGACGACGCAGACGCTCTAAGAAGGGTGTAAGCGGCGTTCCGGCCCGGGACGGTCAGCCACAGTCCGATCGGACCTCAGCAGGCGGCAGGAAGCGTGGAAAGGTTGCGACTGACACTCGTAACCCCTCCACGCAAACTGACGCTGGCTCCGGCAGTTCGATCGCCAGTAAGCCGTCGGGATCGCGGGTGGTGGCCTCGCCACTGCCAGCTAGTATCGACGCACAACCGGGGGGAGCATCGGGATCGCAGGTTGAGGCCAGGGAAGGACGGGGAAACCTGTCTGGACCTGCGTTACTCCCGGCTAGTACCGAAGCGAACCCCGGGACGACGACGGGAATGGGATCGGGAGGAGAGATACTGGAGGGAAGGCGGGGAAACCCACGACCATCCAAGTCGATCCGTCGCGCTCCCAAACCCGCCCATCGACGGGAGGTCTCTAAGGCCTCTCCCACTAACATCCCAGTTGCAGGTGCTGCTGCGCGGCCAAAGCCCAAAGCCAAAAGGGCCCGCTTCGACGAGACGATCTCTCCTCGTGGCGAGTCCAAGAAGCTGAAGGCCGGGCCGCCGAGGACTTCGACTGGGACCCTCTCTTACGCTGCAGCAGTGACCAAACCCAAAGAAGTCAGGTTTGCCATCACATCTCCCTCGGGATACATCTCGGCGGAGGTGGCGGGGCGGATCGAGGCAGACATGGAGGAGGCCATGCTGCAGCTGATACTGTCGGGCGCCTACGAAGCAGGCAATGTCGCCTTTTGTGGTAAGCCGACCTACAAGGACGGGTGTCTCCATCTGGCGGGCACCAACAACACTACCTTGGAGTGGACGACGGAATGGGCGAAGGGACACCGTATTCCGGACGTGGGTGAGCTCGCTGTTTTTAGAGCTGAGCAGATCCCGAGGAAGGTCCGGTGCGGTTTCGTTCTGCCCAAACTGTGGAACCGCGAGCAGGGAATGGTAGGTAAAGTCCTGCACTTCTCTAATCCCGAACTCCAGGTGCAACGATGGCTTCTGAACGGTTTCCAGACCCAGGAGTCCACTCAACGGACGTTCGTCATCGTGTCGGTGCCGGAGGACATCGTGCCGGTGATCATGGCCAAAGGTCGCCGAGTTAGCTTTCTCACCGGCTCGGTGTACCTGAAGTTCAGGAACGCCAAGGGGAAGTATGTCGAAACGCCACCTACCGACGACCCCCGCGTGTCCCCCGGTGACGACGCGACGACGAGCACACCCATACAGGCCGCACCAGTAGTGGCCGCTGACACCGCCGAGCCAGCCACGGCAACGATGGACATCGACGCCGCGGCTACCGCCGGTCCCTCCTGCGGTGAGGCCTCGCCCAGAAGTGAGGAACTCCTGCGGGGGCTTGACGAGTTGGACCTGGAGGACGTTGTCTGTGAAGATGGCGTCCCCCTCTAGTAAAGCCCAACTCCTACAAACCAACCTCCAGCACAGTATGACCGCAACGGCTCAACTACGGCGCTGGCTGGAGACCAACACGACGACGATCGCACTGATCCAGGAGCCGTGGATTAGAGACGGCACTGTGCGAGGACTCTCCAGTATCGGAGGTAAGCTTATACAGGCCGCAAGTGGTAATGTAAGATCGTGCATATACATATCTAAAGATATCAGAACACAGCCTTTACTAAATTTCTGTTGCAGAGATCTAAGTACTATAAAACTGACAATTAACAATCAGGAGTTGGTCCTGGCATCAGCATACATGCCTGAGGGGGAGCGCGCGCCACCTGAGGAGGTAGCATCGCTCGCTCGCTACTGCAGGGATAACAACACTGAGCTAATAATCGCTACAGACTCCAATGCCCACCATCCGCTGTGGGGAGAGGAGAAAAGCAACACTAGAGGTAATGAACTTGTGGAATTTCTACTAACAACCAATCTAGAAATCATCAACATAGGCAATAAACCGACCTTCGTCGCTAGGAGGTGCAGAGGGACGATTGTTGACCTAACACTTGCAACACCGCTAGCGGCATCCATGATAACGGACTGGCACGTCTCAGACGAGGCCTCATGTTCGGATCACAGGTGGCTACGTTTCAACCTTCAGGTACCTACCATCACTATTGATCCTAAAAGGTACCCAAGGAAGACAAACAGACAGCAATACAGAACACTCCTAGCAGAGAAACTAGACACAAGCTGTGATAGGAAGGCTTTCCCGACCGCTGCGCAGCTAGAGGAACAGGTAGTAAAATTTACCAATACCGTAACACAATGCTTCGAAGAAGCCTGTCCCCTAAGTACTCCTGCCCCAGAGGGCCCCGGAAAACACCAATGGTGGGGACCGGAGCTTGAAAGGCAGCGTGAGAAGGTGAGAAAAAGGCTAAACAGAGCAATGAATACCTGCAACGACCATGATTGGGACAAGTACAAAGACGCAAAAGCTGAATACAAACGAAAAATCAGATACTGGAGGACTTCCTCCTGGAGGAATTTCAGTAATGAGATAAGCTCCACCAAACAGGCAAATCGGGTAAGGAAAGTTTTGTCGAACCAGGGTCCTGGCCCGCTAGGCAACCTAAAGAAACCGGACGGCACGATGACGCGCTGCCCGGAGGAGACAAATGCTATCCTGATAGAGACCCACTTCCCAGATTGTCAACTAGTACAACAGGTAATTTGGCAAGACCAGCCTGTACAACCCACTGAAGACTGTTGGCGCTATGCTGAACATGTTATAACACCTGAAAAGGTAAGAAGTGCTATTAAGGGCTTCTCCCCTTTCAAGGCGGCTGGAACGGACAACATCTTTCCGGCACTACTACAATGGGGAGAGGAGCAAGTAGTTCCAGTCCTCACTCATTTGCTACAAGCCTGCTTGGCTCATCGATACACTCCGCACCTGTGGAGGGAAGTTAAGGTAGTGTTTATACCTAAACCAGGTAAACCCGACTACACAAATCCGAAGGCTTTCAGACCGATCAGCCTCACAACCTTCCTTTTGAAGACTATGGAAAGGGTTTGTGAATGGCACCTACGAAGCGGAGCGTTGGTCAACCTCCCACTACATAAACATCAGCATGCTTACAGTGCTGGAAAATCAACAGAATCAGCTCTTCATCAACTAGTCGGTAAGATAGAGGAGGCTCTCCAGAATAAACTTATCTGCTTAGGCACCTTCATAGATATAGAGGGCGCTTTCGATAAAACAACATTCACCAGCATCGAGGCAGCACTAGTGAGACACGGTGTTGATAAACAACTCATAGACTGGATCGTGAATATGCTACGCAACAGAACGGTACAGGTATCAGGGGACGTCGGCCAAAGGGCCCTGGTGGCGAGAGGATGCCCCCAAGGAGGTGTGCTCTCTCCACTTCTGTGGAACCTGGTGGTGAACGACCTGATTTCCCATCTTAACTCTAACTATTTTTACACTATAGGATATGCGGACGACATTACCATACTAAGTATAGGTAACCAGGCTGGCATAACCTGTAACACCATGCAAGCAGCCTTGAAGAAGGTTGAGGAGTGGTGCCAAAGACACGACCTGACCGTCAACCCTACGAAGACGGAAATGGTAATGTTCACAAACAAACGCCTGGTAGGCGAATTCCGTCTGCCGAAACTGTTTGGAACTACACTACAACTCTCTAACGAGGTAAAGTACCTAGGCATAATCCTAGACAGTAAACTGAATTGGAACAGCCACTTGGAGTACAAGACGCAGTCCGCCAGCGTCATCCTATGGCAGTGCCGAAAGATGATTGGTAAACGCTGGGGCCTAGCACCCAAACTATTCCTTTGGCTATACAACACGATCATAAAACCCCTGGTAAGCTATGGATCTGTAGTATGGTGGCCAAAAGCCGCCCAAACCACTGGAGCCAAAAAGCTACAAGGACTACAACGTCAGGCCTGCTGCGCCCTCACTGGATGCATGAGCACAGCTCCCACAGCTGCTCTAGAGGTAATGCTGAACCTAACACCACTGCATCTCCACATCCAACAGGAGGCAGCCAAAACAGCGTTAAGACTAAAACAACTGGGATCTCTAAAATTTGAGAGGGTAAAACATCTCAGAAGACTACTGGAGGACTGGCTCAACACCCCTCTTATTGAAGCAGCATGCGACAAAGTTAAGCCAACCTTCATTTTTGACAAAAAATACAGAATACACCTGATAGATGACATCAGCTCCAAGAAAAAACATAAGGCTCTCTTGATTTACACTGACGGCTCCAAGACCTCATCGGGTACAGGGTCGGGTGTTTTCTCAGAGGACCTCAACATACAAATTGCATTCCCCTTAAGCTCATACAACACGGTCTTTCAGGCTGAGTGCGTGGGCATAACAATGGCGGCTAAGGCAATCAAAACAAGGGAGGTAAAAGACCGCGACATTTTAATTCTCTCTGACAGCAAATCCGTCCTACAGGCTCTCCAGGGCAGTCGCATCACATCGAGCCTTTTACTTGAGTGTCATCATGCCTTAAATACAGTAGGTGCACTTAATACTATTACTATCCAATGGATCAAAGGTCACAGTGGATCGCGGGGAAATGATGCAGCCGATGAACTGGCTAGGCGCGCATCTGGTTCGACGCCTGTTGGCCCAGAGCCGATGGCGCCTATCCCGACAAGTTGGTTTGCAAGTAAGATCCGTGAACACACACTAGAATTACACCAACAGAATTGGAGCTCGCTGGACTCGTGCAGACAGGCGAAACTCGCACTACCGCGCGTGGACGCTCGTCTATCCAGGGCTCTGATACAACTGTGCAGACCGCAACTTCGCCTGGTAACAGGCGCTATTACTGGTCATGGACAATTTAACAGACATCTCTTTAACTTAGGTGTCACAGACAGTCCCTTATGCAGAGGATGCATGGAGGAAGAAGAAACAGCCGCCCACGTACTGCTGGAATGCAGAGGGGTGGCCTCCTACCGGGCGAGGTACCTCGGCTCGCCGGGCAGCGTCCAGGAAGCGATCACGGATGTGAAAGCCCTTGGAGCGTTCCTGGCTGAGCTGGGCTGGCTGGAGTGATCCGGCCGCACACCCTCCAACGCAAAATAGGCGCAGTAGACGTCGAGTTGCGGAAACCGCCTGCATTGACAAGAAGAAGAAGAAGAAGAAACCTCACGTGAGTACTTCGTTGCATTTTTTAAAAATACTGTTTAGGCTTACTGGTAATAAAAATTTCACATTTATAATATTAGCAGGACTAGCTGCAGACCACGACTTCATCCATGTGGAAAAAGTAGCATTTATGTTAATCCAGGGCTTAATCTATCTACCAACTAAATTTCAATCAAATCCATTCAGCCATTTAGCTGTGAAGAGGTAACAAACATACATTTCACATTTATAATATTAGTATAATTATAGGATAGGATATTCGTAGGATCTTACTGTCATCATTATATTGCAGCAAAGACATCAACATTCCGTTGAGCCACCTCCTTGCAACTATGGAGTCTAAGCCGCACACCACAACGTGGAACTGGCGATAGAAGCCCTCATCAAGGTCTTGGATTGCACAGTGATGTGCCACTGCTTTGCAACCAGGAATCCTGCAAATGTTATGAAAGTCTCTATATATCTGTAAAAACTTCTTGAAAAATATTTTTTATGAAGTCTTAAGTGTGATGTTTAATTCATCAATGCCCGCACGAACGCGTCGTCCTGACTACAATATAAAATCTATTTGTGTCTCATTTTCTGGGCATTGATGGGTTAAAGGAACATGATTGGATGGGAAAAAAATTTTGTATATCTGTAAAGAAATAAATACCTTTTATTGATAAAATCCACCGCACACTTGGCCTTTGAAAGCCCTATATCAGTTTTTCTGAATAGAAATTGTCTGTTTAAGTTAGAAAGTTCTATAGTATCCATATCAACTATATGAATGATCCTGAATCCCATTAAAGCCAGATCTTTGAGGAGCTCACAACCCAAACCACCAGCACCAACTATAAGAATTTTGCAGCAGCTCATTATGAAGTCCAATATTTCAGGAGAGGGTTCAAAATCCGGGTGACTAAATGGTCCGGATCGTTCTAACAGTTTCCGAATATGCTGCCACTTCCTATGTTGGTAGTCATTTGCTGTCTGAGATTCTACTGTAGCCATGATTCTGTAATTTTACAAGCAATTTAAACGTGGTCTAATTAATGTATTTTATCGATTCTGAATAATGATTTGTTTGATACGTTATTTATATGGATTTTATTACCAATTATTATTTATACTCCGTACTTCAAAATTGTTGATGTAATGTAAGCGATGGATGAGACGAATAAGAATTTTAAATTATTAGCACTGTCTGAAATGGAGATGCTACTTAAATTATGTATTATTACAGCGAATTATAAAACTATTACAATAAAATATACACTGTGAAATCGAACGAAAGAGAAATTTGGTTATTCGTTCGATTCACAATAATCGTGAAATTCGCAATGCAAATTTGACACTGGGTGCATTCCTGCAGACTAATCGCTGAGTAGGGATGCAAACAAAACATCGTTTTTTTTAAAATATCGATGTATCGTTCATAAACATCGATGTTGAAACTGTTAACATCGATGATACAGCTTGGCCATAAAGAGATGAAATTAAATAAAATAATCTGATTTTCTCTTAGTATTAATTGTTTCAGAATTTTATGTGTTCTACTACTGATTCCTAGCTTAAAGTCAATATCCATTGATGTATAAATATTGATACATCGAGAAAACGCATTTTTTCCTTGTTACAAATCAGTGCCGGGTAGTCTAGAAAAACATCGAAAAAACATCGATATATCGTTCACCGATGTTTTCAACATCAATGTACACTTTCAAAAACATCGATGTTTTAACATCGATGGTTTTTATGAACTATCCCATATGGTTTCCCATATGGGATAGTTCATAAATGAGCCGTCCATAAATTTTCCGTTAAATGTCCCAATTGCAAGTCTTAATGCTGACCTTTCCACAACCCTTGAATGGAGCCAATCCCATGGGCTCACTGTAAATCCCCATAAATCGCAGGCCATCATTATCGGTGGTTCTAAGCAGATTGCCAAATTAAAACACGTTAATGTCCCACCTCTCCTTTTCGATTCCGTTCCTTTACCCTACAGCGATGTAGTCAAAAACCTTGGCGTTCTTTTTGACAGCACCCTGTCATGGTCTCCCCACATTGCCGAAGTGAGCAGAAAAGTTTACGGTGCAGCTGGTTCCTTACGTAAATGGAGAAATTTGCTCCCTGTGAGGACCAAGGTCGAGCTTTCGTAATCACTCCTTTTGTCAATCTTCGACTACGCAGATGTCTCAGCCATTGACCTCAATGAGGATTTACTAAACAAACTGGAGCGTCTTCAGAATCTGTGTATTCGATTTATATACGGGTTGCGCAAGTTCGACCATGTGTCTGAGTACAGAAAAGAGTTAGGGTGGCTGCCCATCAGGCTGCGTCGTCAGGAGCACGCTCTTACTCTGCTGTACAAAATACTGTATGATCCAAGATCTCCCCCTTACCTTAAGGAGCGTTTCCAACCTCTCGGCGTCAGCCATGATCGGCCACTTAGGTCCAAATCTGACAACCGCCTAAACACCCCTCTCACCCAATCTGGCTAATACAAAGAGTCTTATACAGTCAAGACTACAATTCTCTGGAATAGCCTACCAAGTGAAGTCCGCCACTCGGAATCCCTTGCTGTTTTTAGGAAAAAATTGCACGCTAACCTTCAGACCAAATCCTAGTTTGCAACAACTATTATATATGTGTATGTTTATGTAGTGTATTTATATTGTATACTTTTATTTATGTAATTTATATATTGTTTCGTAAGTCTAAAATGTAATATTCTGTGTATTGTAAGTATGTTGCTGGCACACTGCCTGACTTTAATTAATAAGTTATCCTTTGTAACAAAGGTTTGCCTGGAAGAGATCGCTTCCAGCGATAAGGCCACCTTTGCCCACTATAGTTTTAATGTCTTTTGTAATTATTCCTGTAATTTGTGAGCAATAAAGAGTTTATCTATCTATCTATCTATGTTGCATCCCTAGTCATCGGTCACCACAATATAAATAAAATTGTTTTAAAGCCGCGTTGACATGATCAACAAAGTATACTTGGACCAAGTAAATTGGACAAATTAGTTTTGATCAAAGTATACTTGGATACCTCCCCTAAAATACTAACTGGGCTACGCCTATAGTAACTTGGACAGAGTAGCTTTTTCAATACTGCGACGTCAAAGTACACTTGGAATGCTCGTTTAAATGCTTGTTTTTTTACATTCTCTTTGGTTTAAACGATCCAAGTAGCCATCAAAACTTCTTGGTCAAAGCAGGCTTGGATGAAAGTAGAGCATGGCTGCATGGTCCAAGTTACCTTTGATTAAAATTTTTATACAAGTGCGCTTTGATTGCTCGTTTACATGATCCAAGTAGCGGCCAAGTAGTCATCCAAACTACTTGGTCCAAGTATACTTCGATCATGTCAACGCAGCTTTAATGTATTCTATGGCGATCGGTGACTCAGCAGTTAGTCTGTTGGAATGCACCCACTGACAGACAACTTTTGACAGTGGCAGTTTGTTTTTTCAACGCAAAGGATTCAAATGGACATACAGCCAAGTCTTATAACTATTAATTTTATTGGTTGTTGGTAGCCACCCTTATGGACCCCCCATACGATAAAAATTGCTTGTCAATCATTTACATTGCATTGCTTGTCAATCACATTTTGATCGTCTAGGAGCGATGCTTGACAAGCACCACAGAATAGATAGATTACCGTGGCCAATCAAAAGTAGGCCACGCCCCCAAATGGTAAATGCAATGTAAATGATTGACAAGAAATGCTTGATCGTCTAGGGGCTCCGTTAGAGCATTTGGTTGAATGCTCTAAGTAGTCACCACTACGCCTACGCTATACGTCCCTTATTTTTTTTATCTTACTAGCAGCTGCACATTACTGAGACGGCGTCTATCGTGTATTTCAGCGATTTTGCCAGTCGTCGTGCTCAAGGTGATGTGTGAGCCAGTGTCAACGTCTTGCTTGCAGCTACTATTTGTACGTTAAAACTAGTAATATAAAATTAGTGTATTTTACACCTCAACTGCCTGATCAATGGTATTATAATAAAAGAGCTATTCGTTTTGAAACTTTAATGTAAAAAAAACTTAATTTACCTATCATATCACAAACATAATCGCTGGTTTTAATTGAACTTAGACAAAGTGTTCTCCTTCTTCACATTTACTTTTTCTTTTTTTTCTCTTTACTTGACCCCGCCTTTTCTTTGCTTGTAGAGGCTTTTTCTTTAATAGAACCAGCCTTCTCCTTGCTGGTGCCAGGTTTTTCAGTTTTCTTCTTCTGTAAATGATTAACCACCATATAATCATAAGCAGTGCTATTACAAAAGATTTTTAAACACTGTTTAACTAAACACCTGTTTAAATGTGATGCTGCTGAACAATATTGTCAAAAAAGTGACAGCATCACATTTAAACACGTGTTTAGTTTGAAACAATGTATAAAAATCTTTTGTAATAACACGGCACCTGTTTAACTTAGACACTGTTTAAATGTGATGCTGTCACTTTTTTGATACCTAATAATATTGTGTGATTAAAAGAGACAGCATCACATTTAAACAGGTGTCTAAGTTGAACAGGTGTTTAAATATCATTTGTTACAACACCGAAGTTGTTTCAGTATAGTTTGGTCAATAAAATGGCATATCATCACAGAATATATAATAGTACTAACGTACAGAAGTCGGTCCCCGCGAGGACCATCAAATAATAAGCTACTCTCGCTGCACGGCAATAAAGTACAATTTCAAACTGCACAACGCTGCGTGGATAAAATTATATGCACCTACGAAGAAGAAAGAGAGGCGTCTCTTTCTGTCGCATAGCTCTGTCTCAACCGACACATTTCGGGGTTGCTACTCGCTAGTTACTGATATCATAGAAAACATTCGTTATGCCCATGAATAAACAATGAAATTACTAATAGGTACCTACTTATAAAATAAAATAAATCTACCTAATACCTAGGTGAGCTGAGCTAGAAATACTTATTATTTATGCTCTTTAAATATTAAAGAGCATAAATTATAAGTATTTCTAAGTAGTTAGAGAAGCTCGATGGCACAGTGGTATAGCGCCTGGCCCAACGTTTGCGGAGGTTAAGCAACTTTTGTAAGGGTCGGTTATGGGATGGGTGAAAAAAAAATAGTATTTTTTAGCATTTTTCTTTACTGGTGCCATATTTCGAACTTCGATACAACTAAGTATGTAAATATGTATACAAAAAATACAAAAAACTTTGGTAGGTAGGTAGGTACGTTAGTAATTAAGTACCAAAAACGAAGTGCACGCAGTTTCGCATTCGGCGCTTGACTGACTCGTTTCGTTGGTGACGTTCACGCGCTGCGCTCTCGTCGCTTGCACACGCCGCGCGTTTCGGTCGGCGCGGTGATATCCCTCGACAATGGCCCTCTTGGAGTGGGCCGCGAGCAGTAGGCTAATATAAAAGTTTAAGCGCGGAGTGATACCCCCCTGATATCATGACGTAACTTATTAAAATCTATCCAAATGAAAATGTGTACTTTTATCAAGTAAAGCTGATGTTGAAATAAGGCAACATTAAGGAAACATTGTTTATTAGTCAGCAAAACGGTGATGCAAAACTGATTCAAACTACAAAAGATTTTAAACCTTATTATTTCGGAATTAAGTTCAAAATCGTTTAAACGAGCCAATACCTTAATAAGCGCATCGTTCTCAGGGTCACTATCTTCCTCCCCCTCCCCCTCCTCCTGGTCTTCCTCCTCGTCGAGGTCCCCTTCCTCCCTGGCGCGCACTTTCTTCACGTTCCCCGGCGCGTACGGCAGCGCTGTTGCAGACTTGTTGTACGCGCGAGTCATTGCTGCCTTCACCTTTACAACACAATTTTGTTTTTTTTTATTGCGTGTACTTATACTTATATGAAAATAGGCAAACCGTTTCTATGGACCGTCTAACAGTCTAACTGAACAACTTTTACTATGGGACCAACTCTATACACCGTTATTATTTAAGTATATATCTAAAAATGAAATGGGGATTTCAGACCACGTAAATGAACAACTTTTACTATGGGGCTAATCACGGAATCTGGAAAAAAAATTAGCTGTTCCATAGAAAAGCAACATGTGGTTCCTCTGTCCTGACCATAACGCGAGCTCAGCCAGCGAGTTCAGATCCTCCCGCAGCAGGTGGTCGATGATGGCATCGCGCAGGTGCGAGCTATAGTTCAGAAAGATTGGCGATTTCGACCAGGATGTGGTTTGACGGGATTAAATATAATCTAAACTAATGTTACCTTCGAATCGATCAGCACCATAGGGTTCCTCTGGCCAGGCCACAACGCGAGCTCAGCCAGCGAGTCCAGGTCCTCCCGCAGCAGGTGGTACGATTCCAGCACCTCCATCGACTGGGGGACGCCGTCGCCGCGGTCCCTGATCAGGGGGTCGATGATGGCGTCGCGCAGGTGCGTGCAGTAGTCGAGGAAGATTGAAGATTTGGACCCGGATGTGCTGTGGATTAAATATACTTTAACATAATATAACTCGTTCCAAACTTCTAGCTCGCTCTGAAGTTGCTTCGCACATGCGCAAAGTGTTTTGAGATCGCCTCGTGTTCCGACGGAGCTAGAAGTTTTGCGCGATCTATATCTGAATGAATGTTATGTGCACGAGCAGATCAAGATAGTTTAGAGATAGTTTTAAGTTTATCATTATAGTTTTAACATTTTTGAAGGAACTAAAATTGATAAAAAAGATCACAACCATAATACCTAAGTCTCGTGTGCGCGTGTATCTCCTGGCAGAGGCGGTGCATCTTGTTGGCGCGGGAGTTCTTCCCGAGCCAGCCGGGGAACTGGATCGGGCCGGCAATGTGCCCGCGCATCGCTTGCCCCACCATCACTGAGCTGTACATCGCCTGCAGATGGTGAACAACTAATGAAGCTTTGTATTCATCAACTATCAACTGGTTAAACGGAGATTCTGCAACAAGCAGCGTGTACGTGCACGAAGGCGGTACTGTAACGGAACTGTGACTTCACTGACATGTGTAAAACGGACTTTAGTGAACTGGTGTTTTTCCAGGGTCGTATGCATGGTACCTCTACCATACTCGGAATTTCACCAGTATTAACATACAAACTGTATAATTAAGACATGAAAGTTAACGTTTTAAGAATAAGATATGTAATATATGGTCCCAAGTTTGGCGTACAGATAGGTTCGAGGGTCCGACTCCGGTGGGGTAAACGATAACCCGCCTCCCGCCCGCCCTGCTCTCAGCTTTCAGGGGATTTGGGGAAATGGGTGAAATGGTTCCGATCAAGGTGACTGATCACCCATCCGGCTTCGCTGGCGTCCCCCTTCTAAATAGGAGCGTTTTACCTACCATTAAAACGCATATTTAATGGCTTATGTTCAAAGTTTTCCAATCCAAGTGATTCGTTGTTTTACCTGAACCGGCAATAGATTCCAGGCCTGGCTGCGGCGGATCCTGGCGTCCACCAGGTCGCCCAGGCTGATGCAGTCGGCCGCTTGGCTCATCCGATTTAATATCTCCTTCCTGAATAATGGACGCTATTGTCACCGCTATAGGGCAGTATATAGTACTTATATCTATTCTGTGGTTTAAACTAACAATAGGTACATGAAAATACAAAAGGCAAAAGATACAGGAGAACTGACTTGTATGTTATAAAAATTGTAAATAAATATGGAAGTGTCTAGTATGCCGCTAGTGGTACTCCAGTAAAGCGCGCTAACGAACCGTTGTCGGCAATTTAAGGAAAAGTATCTAGTTTGCCACTAGTGGCATTTTAGTGAAGAGTGATAGCGAACCGTCATCGGCAAAATAAAGCTAAAAGTCTAACTTGCCACTAGTAGTAGGTAGAGTCATAAAATATGACCCAATAGATGTTAAAATGTTGATATCAACATTTTAACATATATCTCTGTCTGTCTGTCTCTCTCTGTCTGTTTGTATTTTAGAGAATGAATTATCAGATAAATGAATAAAACTAAAAATAACCAAGGGCATTTTTATATTAAATTAGCAAAGATAGGTTCTCGAAAGTATGTACAGTCAGCAGCACCTCAGACTTTACTCTTGAGACCGCCTTTATGCCGTACGTAATAAAAGCGGTTTTCGTACTTCAACTGTTTAACCTATTACAGAATTGTTTAACTGGCGTTTTCTTCCACGTGCACGTGAATAGGTGATAGCGAACCGTTATCGACAAAATAAAGCTAAAAATCTAATTTGCCACTAGTAGTTTATATGACCCAATAGATGTTTAAGTTTTTCATTGACGTTTTTCTCTTTGTATTTTATTTATGTAATAAATTAATAGAAAATAAAACAAAAATTAACCAAGGGATTTTTTTATTAAGTTAACAAAGATAGGATCTCGAAAGTATGTAAGTAGGTACTTAAGAATAGTCTGAAAAAAAACTAGGTGCTTAAGTTTAATGGGCGTTTTCTTCTACGTTTATTGCTCATGGAAGGTTTTTTGCGTATAAGGCATATGGCAGTTAATTCATGGCCTTTTGGACGTTCCCTACGTTTTCTTATAGTCGGTAATTTAATTCGTTTAGTGACACCAATATTAAATTGCTTACCCCCTTTTGAGCACGCATATGTAATACTATAGTATTGTAGGTCCAAATTACAGTTTGTTAATTTTTTTGGACACACTGTTTTCATTTTATTTAAGGTTCTGCAGTCTCTTTTCCACAGCTGCACATAATTTTGCTGCTCATATTGTTGTATATATTTGTTGAGTTCTTATATACTACTAAAGTCTGGATAACTATCACTCATTTTGAAATAAACTCACAGACGGATCTCTTTCCCACGATAAACAAAACATACATTAAACGTACGTAGTTATTACTTGTCAATAAACTAAAAAATCAAAACAACAACAACGAACGCCTTTGCCGGTATTGTAGCTAAATTCATTACGAAGCCGCTGTTGGTAAAATAGCTGTATTCACTACGTTGCCACTAACGGTAGATTAGCGATTAACCGTTATTTTGCCGACAGCGGCTTGCTAGCGCGCTTCTCTAAAGTACCACTAGCGGCATATTAGACACTTCCAATAAATATTTACGATAGTTGCAAGCGAAGCGACACCCCTCGTGCGCTGGCTCGACCGAGTCAGCCGCGAGCAGTAGGTTAATAAAGTTTAAGCGCGGAGTGAGACCCGCCCCGCCCTGCTTGTGCTGGATGTTATAAGTACCCAGATTTTACTATGACGCGTTATTAAAATAGATAATAGTTTTTTTTTATATTTTATTGTAAACTTACTTGGGACAGTGCGGCATGACTTGTAGATAGTTCTCCTGCACGAACAGCGGTGCGAGGCTGTAGTCGTAGAAGAACAGGTCACTGCGGTCTTGAAGGCTCATGTCTTTGTGGTCTGCCTCGGAGAACACTTTGCGGACCGCTTCCCACGGACCCTGAGAACGGGCTTGGCAGTTAATATACTAGATAACTTTAGGCTACGTAACCAGTTATAAGTCGAAAACTATAGGCGAGTAAGCCGGCGCAGAATGCGTTTTTGGTTCCTATGGGAGGTCAAACGTAAAGTTTTCGCAGGTAGCGCCTTTGATTGGTGATTGAAAACCCGACCGCTTTGATTGGTCAAAATACGTCAGAAATGACATTTGAAACAACCAATCAAATGATTTTAAGACAGTTGCTTGTGGCGCCATTCGTTCCTCAGTTTTACACACCATACTATTAGGCGTGTCACGCGTTGTTTAATAATAGTTTCAAGTGATACGGCGCAATCACTGTCATAGGACACCAAAAATTGCAAGTACAATGTACTTATCGATTGCTGACACCATCTTTCTGCAGGTGATCGGCGCGGGCGGGGAGCGACCCATACTGACAGTAAGTGCAGATTCAGTTTGGCAAAAGTCTTGGTTGACGGCTACTATCAACTGGACTGGAACAGTACGTCTGTAGGGATTTTATTAATTTACCAATTTGACTACTTTAATGGTTCGTTTCGCGTCGTTCCGTAGACGATCAGTGTCGGCACGGGCGGGGTCCGTAGTCTATACTGACAGCAAGTGCAGAGTTTCGCGTACTTCTTGGTGGGCGGCTACTATCAGCATATAGGAATAGTATTTCTGAACTTACCAATTTGGCATCTTTAATGGTTCGTTTGGCATCGTTCCGTAGACGATCATCGTCAGCACGGGCGGGGTCAGCGGTCCATACTGACATTAAGTGCAGAATTTAACGTACATCCTAATTAGCGGCTACTAACCACTGGAATATAGGACGTCTGTGGCGAGTGGCGACTTTATAACTTACCAATTTGACATCTTTAATGGTTCGCTTGGCGTCGTTTCTCAAGCGATCGGCATCGGCGTGGGCGGGGTCGGCGGCCCATACTGACAGCAAGTGCAGAGTTTGACGGACATCCTGGTTGGCGGCTACTATCAACTGGGATAACACGTCTGGTGGCACTTTAACGCCTTCTTTGAAGCATATCGACATCATTGCCGACTGGAAAAAAACAAACGAATAAAATTGTCGCTTTCAATTGTCCAACTAGATTTATTTGGTAGAATTACATTATTTTAACTAAAAATGGTCTAAATACTTTCGCTAGCATTCTTCCACATCCAATATGGGAAACTAAATAGCGAGTAGGCGGTAGTCTCTTGCTCTCGATTACTACAAATACCGAGATTTCTACGGGTTGCTTTCATAATGTGCATACAAATATCGTATCGGTCGTACCATTTACAGTACTTCCAGATAAAGAATGAGCATCGGATATAGTACTTCCAAATAAAGAATGAGCATCGGATATAGTACTTCCAGATAAAGAATGAGCATCGGATATAGTACTTCCAGATAAAGAATGAGCATCGGATATAGTACTTCCAGATAAAGAATGAGCATCGGAAAACATCGGAAACAATCGTCTAACATAACAAAGACAATTAACAACAAATAGTTTGGCCCTAAAGTAATTTACAATTTCAACTTTATTGCAATATATGAAATAAATGTCAACGTCATTACTAAGAAAAGCAAAAACACTCTTTATCATGAAAAGTACTTCATTCAGTTCCTAAATTCTTCCTAATTAAATCACATTTAGAACCATAGGTGTTTTAATTATTATTGATACCTTAATCTGGTCAACCCTGGGCCTACTAAAGCGCAGGTCGTAGCAGTAGTTGACGAGCGAGCGCATCTTCTGGCTGTTCCTGTCGTTGCACATGCAGATTATGGGCACAGACGACACTTTTATCAACCCTATCAACTCTTGTAAACCACCTGTAGAATAAATAAATAATTGAACAACACATACGTTGCTCAGATTCCAAAGCACAGGGTAAACAAAAATCTTTTCAATTATTCCTGTGCGTGCTCCAAAGTAACTAAAGCACTTGTGTTACGGTAAATCAAAAATAACGACGGTACCACAAACACCTAGACAAGAGGGCCTAGCCAAAGTAACATTGGCAAATCTTCGTTATCGCTTCGCTTTTGAAACATGTATGGGATTGACATAAGGTTTCGTTAACTATCGAAATTTAAAACGTCAAATCCATACAAGTTTCGAAGCGAAACGATAACGAAAATTTACAAATGTTACTTTGGCTAGAGGGGCTGACCTGAGACAATATAGAAAAGATCGTTTTCTTAACAGCCCCCCTAGCCATAGTAACAATTGCAAACTTTCGTTATCGCTTCGCTTCGAAACATGTATGGATTTGACGTTTTAATATTCGATTGTTAACGAAACCTTATGTCAATCCCATACATGTTTCGAAAGCGAAGCGATAACGAAGATTTGCCAATGTTACTTTGGCTAGGCCCTCAGACTAGCCGGGGATCGAAGCTGAGACCTCAAAAAAAGGACACCTTGAAAACTGTTGTAACCACAGGGATTGACAAATGTTTTAAAGATTTCACGTAGGTAAACTAATTATTTTGAAAAATATTTTGTTACTTTTATGTATAAGTATACAGATGTGTACCGATGGTATTTCATTATTCAAAATTATTACCTCTGTCTTCATTGCCCGCCATGCCATCAACTTCGTCCATAACCAAAACATGTTTCTTAGTCACAGCCTGTTTCCCTGTTTGACCTGTCAACAGTTTAAAGTTGTAGGCAATCTATAGGTACTCTAACTGAATTTTCAATTTACTGAATCTAATAATGGCTAACCCATAATTAGATTGAGAATTCAAAACTCGAAAATATTTGTTGCCTTTGCTTTTAATATAGATATTTCTGATAAATGTCGTGAAATAACAACAGTTGTCTAGTAACAGATCCATAGTATGCATCTTTCTTACTGAAGATAGATTATTGAAAAGTCTAATAATGGTCAGGTTTGTTATACCTACACCTTCTGGTTTATTTGTGAATAAAGATCGTTCGAAGTAGTATTCTCTACTCACCTCTAGCAAATCCAGACAGGGATGTGGTAGTGAGCAGCTCTGTGATCTGTTCCTTGATCAACGTCTTGCTTCTTGTGTCTGAAGCGTTGAACTCCACTACGTCAAAGCCGAGCTCCTTGCACACTAGAGACACGGTTGTTGTCTTACCTGTGACGAACAAAAAATAATGATTTTAGTGCTACAACGTTTTCAGTTTGGTAGAAAGAAAAAAGCTTCACACTGATTTCTGGTTCTTGCAATATTTTAAGAATGTCAGAAATTGGATTTTGTATTACGAAACTTAGAATCCTCTTACAATGCAAAAGTAGGTGTTTTTATTCGATTTTAAACTGAGCTTAAAAATAAGAAATAACTTACCCACGCCAGGTGGGCCAGACAACAAAGCAGCCTTATAATATCCGCCGTCGTCATTTTTCGCCCACGGGCTGGGCTTGGGTAGCTTCGCTCTTCTATTGATGTACCATTTTGTTAACCAATTAATAAGTCTAGAAAAACAAAGTACAATTCTTTAAATATCTACTGATAAGCAAGTTCTTCTGCTCATATCCATATTACACAATACATGAAGTTATAAAATTACTGTTAAATGGTTTCTAAATGACAAAACTAATAATTAGTTACTTTTTAACATTGCTTGCATCACCATGTTGACCAATGATTTGTTTCAAATTCTGGGGTTTGTACTTGTCAACCCACATGATGCTGGACGTTACTGATTCGATACTTCCAGACGATTCTGATTTAATACCTGTGAAACGACAATTATTGGTTGTTTCATTTTGTTTTGTAGTAGGTACATCTTCTGTCAAATGATAAAAAACAAAAGTTGGAAAAAGAAGTACTAATCTAAAAAATACTAGCCATTCTCTATATTGTCTGTTTTAACAGATGTATTGGATTTTATTTCTTGTATACCATTGTCTTCAAGTTTTATACTATTCATAATTTTGCTTGTACTTTTTTCTTTCTCCTTGTGGGCATTAGATGATTTATTATTATGTTTCGATTTGTTTGTTTGTTTCCCATTAGGAGTTTTACTTGATTTTTCAACTAATTCATGTAAAGATTTTTCTTTTGCTACTTTATTATCATTTTTAGGTTTTCCACTAGCTTTTTCCTTTTTGATGTCTTCTTTTGCATCTTTTGGCTTCTTATTTAATGAGTCTCTTATGATTTTTAGGAAATCATCCTCGTTTAGAATTTTTATACCCAGTTCTTGAGCTTTAGCCATTTTTGCAGGACCAGCATCATCACCTGCCAGTACATGTGTTACCTATCAGATAAATAATAAGTTTTAAAACATTGGTATCACTTACATAGACAATAAGAGGTAGCTAAATTATCTACTTACTTTCTTACTTATACCATTTTTGATGCAGCCACCATACTTCATAATTGTCTCTGTGATTTCTTCCCTCTCAAAGGAATCCAAAACTCCAGTCAGAAGAAATGCAAAGTCTTTCAGGCAGTCTGGGGAACCCTGTCCAAATATCTGTGTAATGTACACTAAGCAATTCCACCAATGATGACAAGGTGACTTTCTTTTTACTAACACTATACCGTGTCGTAGTTATACATGCACAACAAGCTGCTTGGTGTACAAGAAACTGCAGTAATTTTTTTATTTCTAAATCAACTTTGTATAAAATCTTACCTCAGGAATTACTTTTGCTCCTAGATGCTTTGGGCCCGACCTGTTTAGATATTTCTGATATAATGCAGCAGAATAAGACTTTCTCTCATGTCTTTCTTCATCTGTTAATACTGAAAAGTAAAAAAAAGATATTTATGTTATGTGACATGGCAGTTTATTGGTTCTACATTTAATTTGCTTCTCTAACTTGAATTAATATCTCAGTACCTGATTCATTCAAGGATTTATTAGTTTTTTTAAGATTGCTTTTTCCATGCACACTTTCATTCATACTACCATTAATTACATCACTATCATTAAAATCTGTGTCTATGTTAACTTTTTTATGAATTTCACTTTTTTCTTTTGTAAAGCTATCATTGATTTTTGTTTTTTTGTTGATTTTTTCGGCTTTATCCTTATCATTTTGTTCTTTAGCATCAATAAATTCAGCAAACTTCCTTTTGTTTTCATTATCAACTTTAGATTTACTGTTGTGTGATTTTGTTGTAGTATTATCTTTTTTAGGTTTAATTTCCTCCTTGGGTTTAGAACTATCACTAGATTTTATAGGACTTTCTTTTTTAATCTCTTTTTCTTCTTTTTTATTGTCTGGACTTTTTAACTTCTCAGAACTCTCTTTTACATGTATGGGACTATCTTTTTCTGCTTTTTTACTGTCAGGACTTTGTAATTTTTCAGAACTCTTTTTTTCAGCACTTGATTTATCTGCTAGCTCTTCAATGGCATCAAGTTCTAATAGACTTCTCTCAAATTCATCATCAGAATGAATGCCTGTTTCTGTGTTTTTCTTTTCTTTTTTGACTAAAGGTTCTGTTCTTTTTATTTTTGAATTCCCGAACATATCAACAATTTTGACTTCTTTGAGGTTTTTCTGTGGTGATTTGTTTTTATTTTTTGACTTTGATAAGTCTACTGCTACTTTCTTTTTCTTTGATTCAAATATCTCTTCATCAGAGTCACTGAGAACTCTTTTCTTACGAGCTTCTTTTTTCTATAGCCAGGGAAAAGAACAGGTATAAAACAAATCAGACAGACAATCAACAGACAGGTATTAAGTATTAAAATACTCATAAGCAAACATTGAATTGTCAACAGCTTACTATCAAAAGACTACCTACTTAAATGGGTTAAATGGTCACAGTTCCATATTTAAACTTGTTTAGATAAAGGCTTTTTTTAATATTGCTTTTTGGAGTAGTTAACTATCAACTTTTACACAATATACTCATGTCATGATCATTATCAAGTTTTTATGTAAGTAATTAAGTAAATTGTATTTAATATTGTTTAGTCAGGTTCTCTGCAGCACTGGCCACAATTCAGCCACACACATTAGACATGGCTTGAAGAACCTAACAAGATTGAAATTTATTTTTCTCACTTATGCTCTGAAATCTTATCATTCCATTTGAAAAAGGAATGCGGGGCGTTCCACATTTCCGAGGGGGTCTGGTTCATCACATTCTAAATTTAAAATTCAGGCCAGGAATGAATTTCAATACTTACTTCCCGCACCAGCACCAGTGCGGGAAGTAGGTACAGCGCGAAGATGATCTGGGTGGTCTGCGGCAACTTCTTTTTTTTTGTTTTAGCTGTTCACAAAAACAAAAAAAGCAAAGGCACATTTGCACCATACAGCCATAACTTTAGTTCCTTTTTTCTGGCACGCAAGCCAACGACAGTTAATATTATAAAGGTAAAATTATTTAATAGGTACTATAATAACGATACAATAAAAAAATGGTGCGCACAGAGTATATAACTAAAGAATAAATAAATATTACATTGTATTGTACCAGATTTATCAGAGACAAATCCTCTAAGTAATCTTGAATTATGTACAGCGCCATCTACCGCCGAGAAGCGAAATGAGATGGGTTTTTGCTTCTCGGCGGTAGATGGCACTGCATGTAATTCAAGATTACTCAGAGGATTTGTCTATGATAAATCTCATTTTGCTTTTCGGCGAAAATGCCCGAACATGAATAATATAAATTTTAATATTAATTAAATTTAATTAAGTTTCAATTGAAAAGTTTTTTATTTCCTCGCATTTCTTGAGAAAAGCACTATACAAGCCTTGTTCTGGAAGCTACTTGCATTGCCTCGAATGATTAAAGCATTCAAACCATCCTCGACAATGCAATCGCTAGCTTCCCGTTCACGGCTGTAATGTACTATATTTGCCATCTTAATTAATAGCAAGTAATATTCAACGTGTAACAGAATGAATAGCTAAACCAGAATACGGTAGTTAGGGTCCATTAAACCGAACAACTTTTACTATGGGACCAACTCTAAAATGGTGAAAGAATATCAGCTTGACTGATTGATCATGAAACAGCCGAATTTTTTTTAAAAAAAATGTACAATTATTGTGATCCCCGCATAACATGAACTACCTATTCTAGGCCATGTATTTTTACTATTCAGCCTATTTACCTTGTTTTTAATCTGAACATCTGGCGACTCTGGTATGACATCATCATCATCTTTAACTTTAACCTTCTGCACTTTTTTAGGAAGAAAAAATGATCGGATATCCTACAATGACAAACACAAATAAAAGTGGAGTTAATATCAATATTGTTATTTAATGGGTACCGTACCTAAGAATAATAACACCTAGAAGCCAAGTCCTTGTATGTAAAGTGAGGAAAAAAAAAATTAGCAAAATTGGCTCAGTTTTCAGATTTATATCCTTCATATGTTACCTAATCATACCTAAAGTCCAATAAATATTTTTTTATCCTGTAAAGGTAGGGAAATTGAATTTTTTTTATTCTAATAGGTATACATATACATACATACATATACTCACGCCTGTTTCTCATGGGGATAGGCAGAGACTATGTATCTCCACCTGCTACGATCCTTGCACATTTCTTTCGCTTCATTAACATCCATCAATCTTTTCATCTTATAGGTATGATTAGGTATAAAGGATAAAAATCTGAAAAGAGAGCCATCTTGTCTCAGTTTTAGAGTGGCCACACACAGATGGAATTCCATACATACATAATTCCGAACACAGCTATTCCATACAAATCTATGGACCTACCACACACATGCAGGATTTTTCCATACAATATTTTCATACATTACCGATATTCCGTTCGGAATTCTGAATCGGGATTCCGTCGTGTATGTGGCTGAGCTAATTTGCCTCACCTTTGACAGTGAGCTTCGTAAGGAACTATCGTTCTATGTTGTTATTATTTTAAGGTTTAAACATTTCATTAAAAATATAAACTATTCTATCATTTAAATAGCAGCTAACATAAGATGGTACTTCACTTTTTAGCTAAAATAAATACAATTGTAAAAATTTTGAATCAGCTTAAATTTCGAGGTTATTCTCTGTATTGTATGGTGTACCTATTTTTATAAGTACCGAAGTTTATTTTAGAACCCACCCACAATTGATTATTATTTATAATTATTATTGATATACCTAATGTTCCAATTCAAATTAAATCAAATACATGTTTGGCTTAGCTTAGCTTGCTCCAATATTTCAAACAAACAATGAATTTAATTTATTACTTACTTTGGACATATTTGTTTTATAACTCTATCATACTTTGTTCTCATAAAATATGAATAATTTCACTGCACTGTAAATGTATCGAACCTTTGTTTATTTTACAAATAAATTGTGCGAAAATTACTGCGACATTTTCAAAACACAAAAGCCTAGTGCAAATGTCATTCATCAGTCAGTCAATGTCAAATTGACATTTCAATCTTCTCTCCGTTCCGTTCCACACAACACTGAAAAAAGAACTGTATTGTTTTCCTCAACTTTCACTTTTGTTCAAAAACGACTATACATAATCTCTCTGAAATTAGTATTTCTATACTAGGTTGGCATCCGGAAAGCAAAAAATGGCATTTGGTTGTCATTGTTGACAAATTGGTGGATGGATGGTGGATGCTACTAAACAAAATAAATTTTTCAGATTCTTCAATATAAAGGTTTACCGTGCCATCTAAAATCGATGTTATGTTTCATGGTCTTATTGATTTTACTGAAGATAACATGTAATGAAACGTCTAATGTGGGTAGTGTTATATTTTATAATAGGCGAGGTAAGGCGGAATGTTGGACTGAAGCCGAAATGGCGAAGCTTCGCGCTCGCAAACTATTTCAAAATGTTATGCCATCACAAGTTGCACCGGATAAGGTGAACGCCAGATTCATTAAAGATGCTCTACGGTATTATAGGGAGGCATTGCGGGCTGCAGAACAGCATTCAGATGCAGAACATCAGACAGGAATCATACTGAAACAAGCGTTACTCGATGCTATTGGAGGGCACCTTCGTAATGATATGCTTCCAACAGTTCGGTTCGCTTACTACGCCGGTTACGTCCCATACAGACGTGCAAGAGAAATTCATGACCTGTTCGAAACTTCAAAAACTTTACTCAATACAAAGGGCTTGGGTTGGAAAGAACCTGAAAAAGTTCCAAATTGGGGCAACTTGACCGTTGTCAAAGTTCTCGTCGGCTCTGGGAAACTCTTTGACCCTTGCGCATATTTGGTTATGAAACGTGATTCGAATTCTTGCATTCATTTGCCATCGCCAGAACTTGACGATAAGAACAACCCCTCGGCAATAGCACTTCCATTCAAAGTCAACGGTCTAGTTAGTTTGAGTTCGCCACAATCTGAGAATATTCTCTTAAAATACTATACTTCTGCTGCGAGGTGCATATTAAGTAGGTCCCCACCAAATTGCCGACACTCCGATTTTGTAAATTTCAATAACGAATTATGGCATTGGATGAAGAGAGACGTTGCACCGCATCTTGTGGATGAAAAACTGTATGCTGCGTATGGCGGAGTATTAAGAATTGCAGCAGCTGTCCAAAGTTACGGCAAAGGTTTATCGCGTCGGAATCTCTTTCAGTATCAAGATTCAGGAGAGTCTAAATGGCATCCGTGGAAAGCTTTATCACAATCGTATGTTAGTATCAACGCCGACTGGACACCTTCACTGTATCTGGGCATGGTTCTTTTGGCCGCTTCAGTCATATGCTCATTGCAAATTTGTTATAATTACACGTTAGGAAGTGGAAATCCGTGCAAATGTGTAGGGCGGACTAAAAGAACTGACAAACACGAAAATGAAGTCGCTTACGCTACAGTCGATACCACCTTCCCTTCGATGTTACCGAATCATAATAGTTGCGACCTTAATCGCAACAAACAGTCTGTTTCGAAAAACAAATCGTCACGTGCTTCTTTAACGACTCAACGCGTTTATGACCTCAATGATAACGCTGAAAAGTTCATGGATATAATAATGAGCGACAACGAGGAAACCGAAGAATCCGAAACGGATTCCCAAGACGTTTGTCACCGAGAGGTGGCCGTCGAGGCGAAAAAAGACGGCGAATTGGATGAATCGAAACCTCTAAGACAGGTGAAATTACCAGAGCTACACACCCCAATTTCGCAGTTGAAAATCGAAAAGAAATGTCGAGAAGAGAAGAGGTCCCCGGATACGACTAGTGCGTCGACTCAGTCGGAGGTGACTTGTCGGAATCAGGAGCAGCGAGCGAGTGAGTCGATGTGGTCGTTGACTGAGAGCACGTCCACGGACCGGTCGTGCACGTCGATGTGTTCCAAGACCTCCAAGAGGTCGAGCCGGCTCTCGTGCAGCGCGCGCGACCTCGCGTGGGCGCGCCGCGTCCTCAACAAGCAGGCCCACACCAGCATTCGCTCCACCACCACCGGCACCGAATTTGATATCAATTCGTACATGACGCCACAGTCGCGCAGGTAACGAGAATTTGTTAATAATTTACATAAGGGTTTGGTTAATTTTATTGTGTAAGACATATTGATTGTGTAAGAATTGTTAAAGATTTTTAAGTAATAATACTTAATTATAGAACTTGTTGATTTGGAAGGTTCGCTTTTATTTCTTATGCCGCATGCCGTGTTCTCACGGAGCAATTTTAATTGTTCAATCTTATCGCCTCGGGAGAGCGCGAGCGATCGTATACCTCATGGCACCGGAGTTCAGCCGGTAATCAAGCAAAACTCGACTGGGACCAGACCCGGAGCACGACCGCACGAGAAAAACCGAGGCCCTATCCGCTGCGTCAAGCGGGATCCCGCCGCGGGTACACGGCGGCGCGGGAATATAGATTGCTGGTTTTTTTACGGACAGATGCTTGCGCAGTGCATGAGTAAGCTCTAATCTATGTCGCCCCGCGCGCGTGTCCCGCTTAACACAGTGGAGAGCCTGAGACATCCCCGTTTCCTATTAACGGAAATTTCAGAGCGCTTGCTACGATGTTATACGTAGGTAACTACTACACTCTGTGCGCAACGAACCATACATTCTCGAGTCACTGAAGTTGCCGTTGTTGTTAGACCTTCCTGAATAACGGATCCGATATTCAATCACTTCTAAATTCAGAGAAGTTTAATTATTGCATTCAGGAAGGTAGGATCCGATTTAGCATCCGTTTTTAGGATTAAATTGTCTCCGACCGACGTAAGCTAAATCGGAGACTGAATATAGGATATTGGGATCCGTTATTCAGGAAGGTCTATAACCTTATCTGGTCCAGTTTTAGCCACTGGGTCGTGGCTCGTTCTCCTCCGTTTGAGCTCCGGCCCGGTTCCAGTCGAATTTCGGTTGATCCAACGAGTTGATCACCGATCGAACTCTGGTGCCACAATCGCTACAGTAGCAGCGTAGGTAACTGCGTAAAATATAATTCCCCAAAATATTTTTAACCTTAACGTAGGTATTGGACGTAAGGTTTCACCATCTAAATTTTTGCCAGTTCAGCCGCGGTTATTGATCAGATCAGAGCGATCAGAACCAAAGTGTTAAGGCCGTGCAATTGACTTGCTTTTCCGATAAATCCCGCATCTCAAAACTTGAATAAATTCACTACACCTAGTGCTCTTGACTGTACCTACCTACAATTCATATTTTTATCTCATCCTCCTTGATATTAGCTTGCCCCTCCTGGGCCATGGGCTGGCGACGCCCTTGTACCTACGTGGACCAAGTTAATTGGACAAAGTAGCTTTGATCAATGTATACTTGGATACCTGTTGACACGATCGAAGTATACTTACTTGGACCAAGTACTTGGACATAGTAGCTTTTTCGATACGGCGACGTCCAGGTGCACTTGGACCTTTTTTCGTTAAATGGCAGGTTCTGGAAACGGCAGATATTGCTCGTTTACATGATCCAAGTAACGTCTAAGTAGTCATACAAACTACTTGGTCCAAGTATACTTTGATCATGTCGCTGCTATTGAGAAAAATTAACATAATACTGGTAACTTACCATGGGCGTAACGAGGGGGGGGGCAGGGAGGGGCAGCTGCCCCCCCCCTTGGGGCGATACAATAGATTTGCCCCCCCCCGGGGTACGCCCATGTAAGAGACACTTTAATATGTATGTTTACTAGCGATTAAAAACCTGATAGTTAATAAAATAATATGCAAAAATTATGATAATCGTCACTTTATTAAATTGTCATAATAATACAACAAAATACTTCTAGATTAATGAAACAATACAGAGTTGAAATATACTGCACAGTCTGATCAGCTCTTGATTTTTACTAAATTTTCGGTAAACCAGAAAATATAATCTATGCCTGAATAAACTCCCAACTCAGTTAAATAAACACTTAAGAGATATAATTTAAAATAAATAAATATTATCACATTTATAACACATTTGTACCTCATACTAATTAAATTACGAAAATAATCACTTAAAACTATGGAATTATGGATAACACAATGCTTAATTTTAATGATAGTAAATAATTTGACGATATCAAGTCACCTGTTTTATTTGAGGATATTCCCAAGAAAAAATAATGTTCGTGTAGTTCAATTACGTAAAATATAAATAGTGTTCCGATGTTAAACGATCAACTACATACACTCGCAGTGCTGAATGTGCAACTACTTTGCGTAAAGATAGATATAATAATATACTAAATCCTAAAGTTGCATGGCCCAACTTTAATCGCTGTATTTTCCGCACTTAAGCGTCTGACATCGAAACTGCAAGTCGACTGCGCTGTCCGCTTGCAGTAGTAACGACTGCACACAAACTGGCTGCAGGCTAGCTGCACGGTTGTAATGTCCGGTTCACATTATTCTAGTAAGCTACCCAGCCTTGACAGGCAGTTCTGTTGCAGCCCGAAGTTAAAGAACTTGAGTAGTGATGAACAGAATAAAACATTTATTTTAAACCGTCTTAACTGTACTAAATAATATACTAGAAAAACTAAAAAAACCGTCTTAACTGGTTTGTAAATGGTCAAATATATATTTATGTCCAACAATTATTCAATACCTACTTGAAACATAATTACTATCTCCTCCGAGCTCGCATTGATTTGAAAATCACAGTTGTATTACAGTTACCATATTCAGTCATTAAATACTAATTCCTTAAACTTTAACCTTAACAAAACAATAAAAATATAAAGAATATAATATTGTTAACCACTTGAGGAAGTAAAATTTAACAAAATATGGATGGAAAATCGGTTAAGGCAATGTAGGTAGTGAAGTGAACGCCGCCACTACATTTATTTTTATTACTTGAAACCAAGTCAATATTTAAAAAAGCTCATGTAATAATCTCTTAAATTGTCTTCAATATTTTTTGAATAACTCTTCAACAGTTATCATTCATTCTGTAAGTTTTAGAACCCATTATTGCCAAAAGTGCCACTTTGAGCTAAAATCTATTTTAAAACTTAAATAAAAAATATTTTAAGAAAGAATGGAAAAATCTGTTGAAGAGTTATTCAATAGTACATTACAGCCGTGAACGCAATGCAAGTAGCTTCCAGAACAAGGCTTGTATAGTGCTTTTCTCAAGAAATGCGAGGAAATAAAAAACTTTTCAATTGAAACTTAATTAAATTTAATTCCCGCGTTTTTTTTTGGGTGCATTCCAGCAGTTTAATCGCTCGAAGCGCCGAAAAGCAAAATGAGATTTATCATAGACAAATCCTCTGAGTAATCTTGAATTACGTGCAGCGCCATCTACCGCCGAGAAGCAAAAACCCATCTCATTTCGCTTCTCGGCGGTAGATGGCGCTGTACATAATTCAAGATTACTTAGAGGATTTGTCTCTGATAAATCTGGTACAATACAATGTAATATTTATTTATTCTTATTAGTAATATACTCTGTGCGCACAATTTTTTTTATTGTATCGTTATTATAGTACCTATTAAATAATTTTACCTTTATAATATTAACTGTCTTGTCGTTGGCTTGCGTGCCAGAAAAAAGGAACTAAAGTTATGGCTGTATGGTGCAAATGTGCCTTTGCTTTTTTTGTTTTTGTGAACAGCTAAAACAAAAAAAAGAAGTTGCCGCAGACCACCCAGATCATCTTCGCACTGTACCTACTTCCCGCACTGGTGCTGGTGCGGGAAGTAAGTATTGAAATTCATTCCTGGCCTGAATTTTAAATTTAGAATGTGATGAACCAGACCCCCTCGGAAATGTGGAACGCCCCGCATTCCTTTTTCAAATGGAATGATAAGATTTCAGAGCATAATAGAGAAAAAAATATTACAGACAATTTAAGAAATTATTACATGACCTTTTTAAATGTTGACTTGGTTTACGAGTAATAAAAATAAATGTAGTTGCGGCGCTAGTTTCACTACCTACAGCGCCTTAACTCATAAACATGATTAAAAAAATAATAACTTTTGATAAAGACTTAAAAAAAAACTATTACTTACGAAAAAAAGTTCATAAAACCTTGTACTCACTAGGCCACATTTGACGTGCAACGTGTCGCTCAACTCAACGCAATTATTGTTTAGTAAGTTTTACCAAGAAGCTGCATGTGGCGCGCCATCATGGCAACTTCGCACCATGTGTTAAGACTGGTTTACGTTATCTTAGTCTTTAGTAGAGTGCTTTAGTTGAAACATGTAAACGGTCGTCTTATGACTAAAGAGAGTAACGTTCTAGTAGCCTTTCAACTGGAATCGTCGCTTTCCAGTAGAACCCCCTGCGCGACACTTTCCTCGCACTGGAAGCATGTCAATCGACATTTTAGTAGCGTATTTAGTAGAGTGCTTTAGTCAAATTACACTGTACTGGAAGCATGTAAGCGCTCACTGGAAAGGTACCAAAACTACTAAAGCACTCGCATTCGAATTTACTGGCACGATATTAAACATAGGTTTTCCGGTCCTGATATGTCGGTACCGGTGCTCCGCGGATGCGTACGCAAACCTGTACCGACATACAAGTTTCAACCTGTTGTCATAGAAAAGAATGGTTACCTTTACCGATCGGTACAGACCTGTACCGACCAGTACCGACCTGTTGCCTGATTTGTTATGCGGGCACCCTTACGCGTCAATTGTTACTTAGTGAATACATGGCTTTACTAAAAACAGGATCTTGGTGTCAATTCGGTACAGACAACCAAACTAAATTTACAGGACTAAACATAATTTTAGTACTTATTCTATTCTTGTCTTTTCAATACGGAAAGAAATAGATGCAAACTTAAAATTTAGTTTAGTACTGTCAATTTACTTTAGTTGTCTGTACCAAATCGACACCATTTAAGAGCGCTTTCACATAGGCGTTTCAGCCGCAGTGTAAGCGCGGTGCAAGCCGTGCGTCTGTCATCATATCCATCCATACATATGAGTCATATGTATGGATATTACAGACGCACTGCTAACGCGCGACAGATGCGCGTCTGTCATACATATGTATGGATATGACAGAAGCACGGCTAACGCCGCGACTAAAACGCCTAGGCGTGAAAGCGCTCTTACCACTAAAATTAAATTTTAAATAAATACAATAGAGTGCTGTCATAATCTAAAGTGAAATTCTGCTATCTTTAGTATTCATTTCGCAATCAGTATATCAATAACCTACAATCATTTTAACAAAATGCTTTCATTTTGTACGTGATGTTCATTCAGTTATCTAAAGTTAACTTAAAATCAATAAATATTAACAAGGCAGTATATTTAGTTAGTTTACTTCCTTCTACCTGCTTTGTGAACTAATGACAAAACTAAAGTTTTGGTAAAAAAAGATAAAAAATAAAGCTATTTGGACATACAACATTCTTGGTAAAATTTCATATTATCAAATTAAAATGCTAATCAAAAATACCTTAAAACTTAAACGATGGTTTTTTGCAGCAGTAATTAGCGACCCATTAGGCATTTAGGTGAACTAAACTCTATTCCCTTACATTTAGGCTTATATCAATTTCAGCACTTGACCCGATTCATTTGAACATTCCCAAAAAGATACAATGATTTTGATTTCATTTTGTACAAGGTGTTTGGTAAAAGCCTTATAAAACCGAATATGGTAGAAAGGGACCATCAAACTGAACAACTTTCACTATGGGACCCACTTTGAATTCGCGATAAAAAATCAGCTGTTTCATACATTTTGATAGTTTCGTTATTCATTTTTTTTTGTATGAAACAGCTGATTTTTTTTTCGCGATTTCAGAGTTGGTCCCATAGTAAAAGTTGTTCAGTTTGATGGTCCCTAACTACGGTATTCGGCTTTTACCGAACACCTTGTATAATGGTCAAATGCTACCCCTTCTATTCAAAGGTCAACAATTTTATATTTATCAGTCCAACAGCATTTCCAAAACGACTTGCTATATAGGTATATATCAATCATTTATTCGAATGTGTAGAAACAGAGTACAGACACAGCGTGGTCCCAGATCAAACAAATATTTACTCAATAGAATACGCACCTAAACGACTGGACGATAAAGATCATTGTTGGATGTTTTTGTATTGTCGGGCGCTCCATTTTCTGTGCATGTATTTGACGATGTAGAGCGGGAGGCACGATATAAGAGTTATTGTGGTCACTTTCCACCAGAAGTCCCATTGTTTTATGAAGTCCGCATCTACGGGAGGAGAAAAGAGTTTTGGAATTTTGTTTTTCATGTATAAAAGCTTGCGAAATTGAGCCCATTGTTAGGGGTAACATAATGAACTTTATAGAAGATTTTTAATCGACTCTGTGAGAACGGAAAAATGCCGGAAAAATTTCTGGCTTCATTGAGAATATGACCTACATATTGTATTACAATAACAGTAAAAGTGGTCTCGCTCGCGCATGCACGCGAGTCCTGACAATGCTCGAGACCAATGCGTATTCATTCAAATTTCTGCTTTAGATTATTAAAATACGGTCCTATTTTCAATGAAGCCCTTAAATTTAGTGCAAACAGGTGTGTCATAATAACTAAGCAAAAACTTACCGAAGTAGGAGGTGAATATAAGCAGCGTGACGGTATACAGGAGCAGGCTGACGAGCTCCGCGGCGGCCATGAGCCGGTGCCACGTCACCACCGTCAGCGCCACCATTATCAGCTCCGTGAGGATCAGCGCCGTGTAGCTGATCTCCACTATGTGGATCAGCTGGTCCTCGAACAACACTAGTGCGCCGTACATTATAACGCCACCTGAGATAAGTTTGTTTTTTAGGTTGATTCACATTGTATTTTTCCTTAAGAAATCAAACGTCACACGAATTTAAAACGCCACATTCTTCAAATGTCACTTTCTACAAATGTCACATTCTACAAATGCCAACTTATTTCTACAAATGTTTTTTTTTATAATAACATTTTCAATCACTTCCAAAAATGATTGACCTATCTATACCACAGAATTATTATCAAACATCAAGTTGTTATGTCCAAATTAATTTCCTTATTGTAAGTCATTGTAAGTTACTGAACATTTCTTTGTTTCTTACGTACTCATTTATATAAAATCTTGTTTATAACATAATGGTACTGTAGGTCTATTTGTGTTTAATATTTGTTACTTTTATTGTTAAAGACTGTTTGTTACCTAAATAAATAAATACAAATAAAAAATAGAATACCTAATAGTACAAGTACAGAAAGGACACTCCGCAAGATCATTTAAATAAATAGCGACTCTTGCTACGACACAATAAAGCGCAATTCAGGTCGCAGCACTCCCTTCCCCACAGTTATATTAATTTGCCATTACTGCCGTAATATTCATTGGATTGGCCCGACACAGGTCGAGTCCGCCGCGTACTTATAGCTTCATACCTAAATTACGGAGTGTCACTGGCCTGTCTAATACCGTTTTCGTTTCAGAGACTTAAATACAGCCTTTGAATAGGTATAACAAAGAATAAATTTAAAAATGTTAAATATCATTTGAAATGACTTAGTTGTCCATCAGCCATTTTTGATGTCTCCACTGCTGGGGCACAAGCCTTCCTTATGGGTGGTAAGGAGGATGGGCCATAACCCACCACGCGAGCCCAATGCGGATTGGTGGGTGTTAACGACTGCAAATGCAGCCGGGACCAACGGCTTAACGTGCCTTCCGAAGCACGGAGGAGCTCGAGATAAATAAATAAATAAATGCTTCGACAATTTCACACAGCGCAATCTAGCCCCAAACTAAGCAAAGCTTGTAATATGGGTGCCAGACAACTGATATACTACTTATATACTTTAAATATATACTTATTATACATAGTAACACCCAGACCCGTCACAGAAATTAAAATTCATCATTTAAATTTCTGCCCGGCCGGGAATCGAACCCGGGACCTCTTGCGTGGTAGGCGGCATGTTGACCACTGCACCACTCAGGTCGTCAAATAAATTCGTCGGTCGATAATAAATTTTTGGTCACCCATCCCATGACCGACCCATGCGAACGTTGCTTAACTTCCGCAATCGCTGGGCCAGGCGCTAAACCACTGCGCCACCGAGCTCCTCCTCGAGTTTTGATTAAGAGGCACAGCAAGATTGTTTACATTCAATCTCGTTAATAGGGGGAGGGGGGGGGGGGGCAACATTCTTCGCCATTACTATTTTAGTATGGCAACACCCAACTACTTTTGTATGCAAAAATAAAGTGTTGCTAGTAAATAACAATACATTTTTGTCCAGCTGTTAGTACATAGATTAAACATACCTTGGTATATAGATATTCCGGTCCAAATGAAAAAAGTCTTGTACGATAGTTGGCGTCCTTTCGTCAATTGTTTATAAAGCTGCGGGTACCTAAGAGCCGTTGCGCTCGATATATCCCTGTCTAGCACCTACAAAAAAAAGTTGAAATTTATTAATACTGTTGTGGTACTGAAATAATTGTTACTACGCGATTAATTTAACTATGTACAACAGAAGAGTAAATTTTACACATTAAAATTTAAAATACATTGTTTTGCAAGCGCTCTTAATTTGGTCACTACTGTGTACATAGTTAATTTAATCGCATTACACCTCCTTGAATGTGATACTCACCAAAGAGAACACAGGTAAAACGGTGTAAACAGTTCCATAGCCAACCATCAAGAATCCGGGGTACAATGACACAGATGAGAAGTAGAATACTACGGAGAACACAGCCTGTTAAAACAAGAAGATTTTAAATTATAGCATTATGTATTTTTTACGTTTGCTGTAGGTATTAAAGTAGAGATTTGAGACGTGGTGAGTTCGGAGATTATGTAGAAGTCTGAGTCTGATAGTATACTTAGGACACAGAATAGATATTAGTACTATAGTACTACGTGCAGAAAGGACACTTCCCGCCCGCCCTAGAATCGATTACCTCACCCCATCCCGCAAGTTCACGTACCGAATCGTGTGCTCGTTTAGTCGTAAGTGTCAACAGCTGTCAACTTTGCAGCAACAACTTGCGTGAATTAGTACCTAGTAAAAAGAAAAGCAAAAAAAACATTTAATGTCACCTGCATGGTGGACACTATGAGGCCGCGGTGCACGATGAACAGACACAGCGCGGCGGACCGCATGTACGAGCGTCGCCCGTGCACCAACAGCAGGCGCGCCCGCTAGCGTCGCCGCTTGTGGGCTGTGAGTAGTCACCTGCATGGTGGACACTATGAGGCCGCGGTGCACGATGAACAGACACAGCGCAGCGGACCGCATGTACGAGCGTCGCCCGTGCACCAACAGCAGGCGCGCCCGCTAGCGTCGCCGCTTGTGGGCTGTGAGTAGTCACCTGCATGGTGGACACTATGAGGCCGCGGTGCACGATGAACAGACACAGCGCGGCGGACCGCATGTACGAGCGTCGCCCGTGCACCAACAGCAGGCGCGCCCGCTAGCGTCGCCGCTTGTGGGCTGTGAGTAGTCACCTGCATGGTGGACACTATGAGGCCGCGGTGCACGATGAACAGACACAGCGCAGCGGACCGCATGTACGAGCGTCGCCCGTGCACCAACAGCAGGCGCGCCCGCTAGCGTCGCCGCTTGTGGGCTGTGAGTAGTCACCTGCATGGTGGACACTATGAGGCCGCGGTGCACGATGAACAGACACAGCGCGGCGGACCGCATGTACGAGCGTCGCCCGTGCACCAACAGCAGGCGCGCCCGCTAGCGTCGCCGCTTGTGGGCTGTGAGTAGTCACCTGCATGGTGGACACTATGAGGCCGCGGTGCACGATGAACAGACACAGCGCGGCGGACCGCATGTACGAGCGTCGCCCGTGCACCAACAGCAGGCGCGCCCGCTAGCGTCGCCGCTTGTGGGCTGTGAGTAGTCACCTGCATGGTGGACACTATGAGGCCGCGGTGCACGATGAACAGACACAGCGCGGCGGACCGCATGTACGAGCGTCGCCCGTGCACCAACAGCAGGCGCGCCCGCTAGCGTCGCCGCTTGTGGGCTGTGAGTAGTCACCTGCATGGTGGACACTATGAGGCCGCGGTGCACGATGAACAGACACAGCGCGGCGGACCGCATGTACGAGCGTCGCCCGTGCACCAACAGCAGGCGCGCCCGCTAGCGTCGCCGCTTGTGGGCTGTGAGTAGTCACCTGCATGGTGGACACTATGAGGCCGCGGTGCACGATGAACAGACACAGCGCGGCGGACCGCATGTACGAGCGTCGCCCGTGCACCAACAGCAGGCGCGCCCGCTAGCGTCGCCGCTTGTGGGCTGTGAGTAGTCACCTGCATGGTGGACACTATGAGGCCGCGGTGCACGATGAACAGACACAGCGCGGCGGACCGCATGTACGAGCGTCGCCCGTGCACCAACAGCAGGCGCGCCCGCTAGCGTCGCCGCTTGTGGGCTGTGAGTAGTCACCTGCATGGTGGACACTATGAGGCCGCGGTGCACGATGAACAGACACAGCGCGGCGGACCGCATGTACGAGCGTCGCCCGTGCACCAACAGCAGGCGCGCCCGCTAGCGTCGCCGCTTGTGGGCTGTGAGTAGTCACCTGCATGGTGGACACTATGAGGCCGCGGTGCACGATGAACAGACACAGCGCGGCGGACCGCATGTACGAGCGTCGCCCGTGCACCAACAGCAGGCGCGCCCGCTAGCGTCGCCGCTTGTGGGCTGTGAGTAGTCACCTGCATGGTGGACACTATGAGGCCGCGGTGCACGATGAACAGACACAGCGCAGCGGACCGCATGTACGAGCGTCGCCCGTGCACCAACAGCAGGCGCGCCCGCTAGCGTCGCCGCTTGTGGGCTGTGAGTAGTCACCTGCATGGTGGACACTATGAGGCCGCGGTGCACGATGAACAGACACAGCGCGGCGGACCGCATGTACGAGCGTCGCCCGTGCACCAACAGCAGGCGCGCCCGCTAGCGTCGCCGCTTGTGGGCTGTGAGTAGTCACCTGCATGGTGGACACTATGAGGCCGCGGTGCACGATGAACAGACACAGCGCGGCGGACCGCATGTACGAGCGTCGCCCGTGCACCAACAGCAGGCGCGCCCGCTAGCGTCGCCGCTTGTGGGCTGTGAGTAGTCACCTGCATGGTGGACACTATGAGGCCGCGGTGCACGATGAACAGACACAGCGCAGCGGACCGCATGTACGAGCGTCGCCCGTGCACCAACAGCAGGCGCGCCCGCTAGCGTCGCCGCTTGTGGGCTGTGAGTAGTCACCTGCATGGTGGACACTATGAGGCCGCGGTGCACGATGAACAGACACAGCGCAGCGGACCGCATGTACGAGCGTCGCCCGTGCACCAACAGCAGGCGCGCCAGGCTCGCAAACGAGCGCACGCTCACGTCACCCGCTAGCGTCGCCGCTTTACCCTCCGCTCCTTCGATGCCCACTCCTAAAATATACCCAAATATTGTTTTAATCATATTCTAGTAATAAGCGACGTTCCGAACGCAAAAGCTAAAAAATTGTTTAAAAAACAAAAACACCGACTTCAAAATAATATATATAATATAATATATATATAATAATAGAGTAGTTGAAGCTTGGAACAAGTTGCCAGAAGAAGTGATATCTGCACAGAATACGAATCAGTTTAAGAATAGATTGGACAAATATTTAAAAACCAATGGTAGATAAACTCGACTCATGATATAACTGGATACAGGCTCTTATCAGTTGTCTCAACTGCTTGTCTGTCAATTAATAGTACATCTTCCTTTTTTTATTCTAAAAGCCCCACCCGACTTCAATTGACGTGTTTTATTATAACAATGATAATGCGTATCTAATGATTTGTATATTATTTCTTGCTTTTTTTAGAGGCAGGTTTTTTGAAGTCGGTTTTTTTGTTTTTTAAACAATTTTTTATTTTTAGTGTAAGTACCTTCTGTATTAGGTAGTGTAGGTATATTATTTAGGTAGAAAAATCGGCTCAGCCAAACGTGAGATAATCGCGGAGAAACATACATACTTACATACAAACTGAATACCTCCTTTTTTTGAAGTCGGTTAAAAAGACTACACAAAGTATCCCTTCCCCAACAAAAAAAATCATCTAATTCGGTTCATAAATAACAAAATTGTCAAGTTAGTTGATTTAATATCACAGTATTTTCAGGATTACTTGTAAACTACTGAACCGATTTGAAAAAAAATTGAATGGGACCATCTCGCAAGAAAACTCAATCGAACAAAAAAAGAATTATCTAAATCGGTCCATAAATGTCGAAGATACGCGCGAACAACGATAAAAAAAAAATCGAATTGAGAACCTCCTCCTTTTGATGAAGTCGGTTAAAAATAGTCAACAACAACAAATCATTAAATATCAGTGTTAAAGTGAAGTTATAAATCGCGTTACTCTATTTATTTATTTATTTATTTATTATTCGGTGAATCATCAGCTTACACAACAATATCTTTAAATTACAAAGTATAAACTTAAAAAGCTAATAATAGATTCACACGGTTAGCGTAAGTATATCTAAATCAAATGTGAGCTTAAATCTAAATTAGCATAAATGAATCAAAAACAATAGTTTAAGATTTGACAAAAAATTAATAACTGACAAAAAATAACGGAATTAATCGCCATTGAAGAAATGCTTACTAATGAGTGTCTTCGCCGCACGGATACTGGTTAGTTTGATACTATGAGTTAGTTTCATGTACTACAAATTACAGACGAAATTCTTTTTTGAATAGAGTATTAAACAATTTCAACCGTAATCACTCCGAGCATGTTGACCTATTTATGGCGAGATCCACCTATTTTAATAAAAAAATCTGTTCTGGTTTCTTTGAAAATTAATCATATTTTGATTGTGTTTTTATATATATATATATATATATATATATATATATTTTTATTTTTATTTTATTTTATTTTATATTTCATGGAAAACAAACGGCTATTTATCTTAAACATTAGTACAGTGTTTCTTAAAAAACAAAAAGCCTTAAACAGTTTTCACAATTAGAAGAAATTATTTGTATTACAATCACATTTATACTTTCTATCAACGAACAGTAGTATTGTAACGGTACTCAAATACATATAAAATGTTATGATAAGCAAAGAGTGAAAATAAGATATAAATCAATAAAGCCACATCAACCACAAAAGATACAATATTATTGTTTGAAAAAATTTTCATTCATCACTTTCGCAAAGTAACTTTTACCCGCCGTAAATAGGTCACTGTCACGAGAATAGTTGCTGTTAAAACTAGTAGTTACACGATTGAAAATCGGTATACAATTTCAGATAGTTACGCCTTGAAACCGTACGAAATGGCACCTGTAATTTAACCTTAGACAGGAGATGACATAATGTTTTGATATGGGTATAGTATTTAATGTCAATGTTTTAATTTCAACTCCAAATAGTTTAAAGGCATTTTTTGTATTTTTTTGTTGTTTTCACGAACTTGTTATTTCAATTTGTGACTTTTTAATTTGTATTTTGGACTGTTCTATAAGTGAAAACTGTTTAAGGCATTTTCAGACTAAAATTTAGTTTTTACTGTTGTTACTTTTATATGCTGTTTGTTTTCCGTGAATATAAAATATAATATTAATCAGCTTTGCTCTACTCTTGACAGGGACTTGGAAAAAGAATCTCGAAAAACTAAAGCATTATTTGAACCATACCTATGTCAGCCTCTTGTATCATAGCGACGTCGTTCCCGCCATCGCCCACGGCCGCAACGACGAGGCCACGCGCTCGCAGCAAGCGCGCCACCCGCGCCTTCTGCGTGGGCGAGCAGCGCGCGACTACGACGCCGCTGCAGCGCCGCAACACCGACACCATCTCCTCCTCGTACGACCGTAGGCACTCCTGCCACAGAATAGATATAGGTACTACCGTACAGAAAGGATACTCTCCGCCCCGCCTGAGAATCAATTACCTCACCCCACCCCGCGAGTTCGTGTGCCGAATCGTATGTTCGTTTAGTCGTGTTTGTCGACGTCAACTTATTTTGATATTCAAAGCAATGCGTCGTAACTTTTTAATCGTGTTTGTCAACTGTCAACTTATTTTAATATTCAAAAAAATGTGTCGTAACTTTATTACCAAAAAGTTCGAATTATGAATTGAACGCCGCTCATTCAGTACAAACTGCACGGTAGCCCTAGACTTACACACACAGTTGCGCGTGTACAAAAACGTCATCTGTTTATAACGGGGTGGTTGTATGGAGTGTCCGAGATAGGCACTGCGTAGAGAATAAGGTTGAATATAGCGCCTGCTGCGTGGGCGAGCAGCGCGCAACTACGACGCGTTGATCTGTATGTGGCCCCACCTCTAGCGTCTCGCCCTCGATGATGAGGTCCATGTCGCCGGAGAGCTGCGTGAGCGCCTGCAGCAGCGCGTGCGCGTCGCGGCGCGAGCTGCAGGCGGGCGCGGGGAACCAGTTGGAGCCGCCCCCCAGGTGCAGCGAGCGAGCGATGCACAGGGCTGTCTCCAACTTGTCGCCGGTCAACATCCAAATCTAGCCAAAAAAATCATAAAACATGTATGTAACAATAAAGACATGTGAGGAGCTCGATGTCGCAGTGATTTAGCGCCTGGGACAATGATTACGGAGGTTAAGTAACTTTCGCAAGGGTCGACAAACAAATTATTATCGCGAGCGCCTCCGTGTTTCGCAAGGCACGTTAAGCCGTTAGTCCCGGCTGAATTTACAGACGTTAATAGCAACTAATCGCATTATTGTGCCCGCGTGGTGGGTTATGTTATGTATGACCCATCATCCTTAGAGCAGGTTCACATGACAAGCGCTTAACGCGCGTTTACAACCACATACATTTTATTCCGACCGTACGCATGCTAACGCGTTTTAATAAAGCGCGCGTTCGACGCTGCGCTAGCGCTCGACTGTTGTTAGCGCGCGCCAAGGCGAGCGTTGAACCTGTTGAACCAAATGATCTCAAGAGATAATTTGGTTTTCTATGTTACCGTTCAGATGAGCGCGCGCTTTTGACGCGGACAGAAGTATTTTAGGATTCGCTCAGTTCATTCAGAAATCGTCCGAAATCGTTGAAGCCACTGATGAGCAGCGAGTTTCTTGGAAAATAGTCTTTTAAGTTTGCCGTATAGCGCGCGTCAACGCGCGCCAAGGCGAGCGTTGAACCTGTTGAACCAAATGATCTCAAGAGATAATTTGGTTTTCTATGTTACCGTTCAGATGAGCGCGCGCTTTTGACGCGGATAGAAGTATTTTAGGATTCGCTCAGTTCATTTAGAAATCGTCCGAAATCGTTGAAGCGTCTAATGAGCAGCGAGTTTTTTGGAAAATAGTCTTTTAAGTTTGCCGTATAGCGCGCGTCAACGCGCGCCAAGGCGAGCGTTGAACCTGTTGAACCAAATGATCTCGAAAGATAATTTGGTTTTCTATGTTACCGTTCAGATGAGCGCGCGCTTTTGACGCGGATAGAAGTATTTTAGGATTCGCTCAGTTTATTCAGAAATCGTCCGAAATCGTTGAAGCGACTAATGAGCAGCGAGTTTTTTGGAAAATAGTCTTTTAAGTTTGCCGTATACTTAGTATTGGTTTTTAGCTTAATCTACTTTTTGTTTGTTTATTATTTGGCTTGTATATCTTGTGTAGAATGCGTACCTATACCTACTTAATAAGTGCTTAGTACCTATTGTAAATTGTTTCCATCGGTGAGGACCTGTAATTGGCTTTCAAGTGTTATATTAGCTTCCTACTGTATTAAGTTTAGCTGTTGGTCTTCCGAATAATTAAAATAAAATAAAATAAAAATTAATATTATATATAATAATGTTTTATATATGTGAAGACCTTTAATTGGCTGACTGTTTATATATTTTAGATATTATTTTGTTTGTCTTGCTGTTGGTTTTCCAAAGAATAAAAAATAAAATAAAATAAAAAATAAAATAATTATATATTATATAAATTAAAATTAAAATAAAATAAGATACCGAATTATCGAATCGATGTCAAATAACCGAATAAAATCACCGTTAAAACTGTTTCTACATCCATCTTCGACAAATGTAGAACTCTGACTGAACCAGACTAGGGGCCTAATCGCGCTAATTTTCAACGATAAAACCAAAGCTAAATCGTTACCGTTTCAGTTTCGTTTACAGAGAAAAACTCGCTTTAGTTTTGCTAAAATTGTTGAATACTCTGCCTAAGGAGTTTAGGATTAAGTACAATCTGGGACAATTTAAGTGAAAATTATGAAGCTAAACCAAAGATTTTTAGGATAATGATAACCTAAATGACAACGTTAATGACAACGAAAGAACTCATCAAAGAACATTCAGAACAGTTACATCTTGACGTCGATTATCTTATTCCATCCTGCCCTACACCGCCAAAACTGTATGGGTTACCGAAAATACACAAAGACAACGCTCCGCTACGTCCCATAGTAAGCCAAATTGTCTCACCAACCTACAAATTGGCTAAACACGTAGCGAAAACACTCACACCACTGAGAGGTAACACATCAGCCTTTGTAAAAGATTCCTAACAGTTTGTCAGTGAGATACAACATCTACATCTCGTTGAAGATGAAACTATGGTTAGTTTTGATGTTCAGTCCTTATTCTCATGCTTACCAGTACAGGACTGCATTAATATCATCAGGAAAAAGCTAGTTGATAACAACATGCCAATTGAATATGCAGAACTACTAGAATTATGCCTAACATCTGGCTATCTGTTATGGAACGAGGAGTTCTACGTGCAAGTGGATGGCGTAGCAATGGGCTCTCCTGTATCCCCCATTGTTGCTGACATTTTCATGGAGGATTTGGAGGAGAAAGCACTAGCCACAGCACCAGTGAAGTGACTCCCCGGTTCTACAAACGGTACGTAGATGACACTTTCACAATACTACCTAGAGACAGTGTCCCTGCATTTCTTAACCATCTTAACTCCATAAACCCCAACATACAATTTACTATGGAGTTAGAGGCAGATAGTAAACTAGCTTTCCTAGACATTCTCATTATCAGGAATCCGAACCAAACCTTGAGCAATACAGTGTATCGTAAAGCAACCCATACAGACAGATACCTTAATGGTGACTCTCACCATCATCCTATACAGTTAGCTACCGTAGGGAAATCTTTGTTTCAGAGAGCCCGCGGAATCTGTGACAAACAACACCTGACTGCTGAGCTTCAGCACGTCAAGCAAGTACTACGTAACAACAAGTTGCAAGTACCACGCCTTCGTCACAGTAAACGCACCAAACCAGCCACAGTAGAGCGTCAACCTGCCATTCTACCGTACTTGAAGGGTGTCACTGACAAGATTGGAAACATTCTGAAGCGAGCGTCAATCAAAACTTACTTCAAGCCGCCGAAGAAGATCAACCAATTCTTACGACCTGTCAAGTGTAATATCCCCCTTCAAGCCGCAGGCGTCTACAAACTAGATTGTGACTGTGGGCTCTCCTACATCGGGCAAACAAAGAGAAGCATAGGGACCCGCGTTAAAGAACATGTAGCTGACATGAAACATAGACGCGATAACAAGTCTGCAGTGAGTGAACACGCCTTTGAGGGGCTCAACCATTATATTAGATTTGACAAACCCCAAATCCTTTCTAGGGAGCGTAGATTCATTCCTAGAATGCTCCGCGAGGCTATCGAAATAAATAAATATCCTAATTCCAATAGAGATGATGGTTGGAAAATTCCACCAGCTTGGTTGGGACCCCATCATTCACAAGCTAAAGCCCCAAACACACACTGTAAGATCTAATGATACGGTTAGTTCCTTTTGCAAATAAATTAATTAATATAAAAGACGGAGGTCGGCCTTCCTCTCCAAGTTTTCTTTCGCCATTTCTTTCTTGGAGGGGCCTCCCAATTTTATGAAATGGTAGTAGTTTCAGTAGATTCTCTCTTTTTAGCATATAAAATTAATTTAAAACCAAACCAAAACTTAAACCAATTCAAAATTTGTTAAATTTTAATTTCTGAACGTCTTAAAAAAATTCATTGCTTGAGGGTAGGCTCACAAGTAGCTTCAGTCCCCCGTGACCACGGCAGCTACAAAGGTGCCGAAACGTCGGGAAAATAAAAAATCAAACCAAATACCAACTAATTACCAAAGTACTTTCAATAAAACCGCGCTAGTATCCGTTAATAGTACATTATGAGACAAGTTAGCTTAGGTTGCTCATTGCACACAAGGCTGTGGGTTGCAGCCCGAGCCGCAGGCGAGGGCGTAACTCAGCCGAGTGTGCAATAAGCAAGAGCTCACGAGTTTCATACGACGTTTTTCAACACATTTGCGAGGAAAAAACAAAGTAATTTATCACACAGCAACAAATATGGCAAAAACAAAATATGATAATTATGGGAAAAGGCGCGCATGTTTGTTTTTTTTTCAGACGCCCAACGCAAGAATATTTTGCGAACAAAGGGGTGAGGTGCATACAGCCTACTACTAATACTTCAAAATTATAATTTTAAGTGACAAAATGCAAATATTTTAATATTTTATAACAAAATATTGTGAATTATGAATAATTTGATAATCATTATATATTTATTTGACTTAATTAAGGACACATTTATTTATTCCAAAAATGTATATGAATTTTCAGCAGCATAAAACCTCTTTGTTGTCAAAAAAAAAATAACTGTATTACCCGGCTAAATTGGGAATGCTCTGTTTACTCGCATAGAACTTGCAGTAAGTTACTAATTTAACTTTGCAGGGTTAATTCTATAACGAACTAGTGTTTTATATATTATTGCACGCGTTTGTTATAGCTCGGTTTATGGCCCTAAAAGCGATGTATTAGGGCTCACTTTACGAGCAAGTGTGTTGAAAAAGTGTTTTATTTCATGTCTAGTGAGCGCGTAAGCTTGAGAAGTGAATATGACAACGTAAAGTTTTTGGTTTTATCGTTCAGAATTACCGCGATTGGGCTCCTGCCTGCCTAGCATGACCGATTTATATCGCGTGATATAGCATTTTATCGACACTCAACTGTCAAACTCCTTTGTCTTTTTGACAGTTAAACGTGATAAAACGCTATATCACGTGATATAAATCGGTCATGCTAGGCAGGCAGGGCGGCCGCGGCAACGCGCGTTCAACGCCTATCCTTATCCACCCACAAGGAAGGCCTCAGTAGTGGGGACAATAAAAATGGCTGATGGTCATGGCCATGTAAGTAACGTATCCGATAAAACATTATGGTAGCTAATAATAAATTAAATTCAAGACGACCAAGAATATGAAATGGTACCTACTCAAAAATAAGTCGAGACATCCAAAAATGCAAAATCTAAACTAATAAAAAGGCTGCGATTAGGATTTCAGAGAATTATTTATAGTTACATTTTATGTCGGTATCATTTTAGTATGGCATCACAGAGATAAAGTAGAGTTTGAAAAGGGACATTAAGTCGGTGCTAAAGGGGGGGAAAGGAGGGTGAGGGGGAAAGTAAGAGGGAGAGTGAGGGGAGGATGTTGGCATGTTACCCAACACTATTTGTATTGTACATCACTGCTTCACATGGAGGGGCGCTTCCCGCTCTCTCTTCATTTCCGGAGACCATTGCGTGTGGTTCGTGTTCCATACTTTTATAACTAATTGAGTTAAAATATACAAATTTGTATGTGCCTTTGCTTCCAAAATAAACCCTGCCTTCAGTCAAGCATACCAGTGAGTTTTTATTAAATCTACATTTACGTGCCATCCCACAGAGGATATGAGGGAGGGGAGAGGAAGGGGAAGAGGAAAATGGGGGGCAACGCGGGTATTAGTTCGCTAATTACCTGTATTGTCGACAGGTCGACACTTACCTTAACCCCTGCGTCGCGCAGTTTGGCCAGCGTTTCGGGCACGTTATCCGCCAGTCTGTCTTCCACTCCGGTCAGCCCCAGCAGGGTTAACCCTTGTTGTAGCTTGCTCAAGGCCGCCGCGGTCCGCTCGCTGCGGTTCTGAACGCTCAGGCGGGCTTCTTTGTACTCGCTCTACAGTATGAAATAATAACTGGTCACTAAAATGTCGTAGGTACTGTACGTCCGTCAGCCCTAACTATAGGTAACGTCACTATTGTAATAGAAATACAAAAAATAAATTAACTAAACTTAACTATATAATAATACTAAATAATATACTAGAAAAAATACGACTCGCACCAGATCAATACTCAGACGGGAATCGAACCCGCGACCTTTGGATATCCGGTCCAATGCTCTGACCGCTGAGCTACCGAGTCACTAGTGACATCGCCGAATTTCTTCTAGTATATCCTACTCTTACGCTGCAAGCCAGCGTTATTTCACCAATGTGAGGAATTACCTCGACATTCAATTGAAATATCTTTCCAGATATTTGGCAATCGATTAAGATGAAAATAGCTATATAATTTTTAAATCTGAGATTTTTGCATTCACAATGCTATTTTTACACAATACTAAATAATATACTAGAAAAAATACGACTCGCACCAGATCAATACTCAGACGGGAATCGAACCCGCGACCTTTGGATATCCGGTCCAATGCTCTGACCGCTGAGCTACCGAGTCACTAGTGACATCGCCGAATTTCTTCTAGTATATCCTACTCTTACGCTGCAAGCCAGCGTTATTTCACCAATGTGAGGAATTACCTCGACATTCAATTGAAATATCTTTCCAGATATTTGGCAATCGATTAAGATGAAAATAGCTATATAATTTTTAAATCTGAGATTTTTGCATTCACAATGCTATTTTTACACAATACTAAATAATATACTAGAAAAAATACGACTCGCACCAGATCAATACTCAGACGGGAATCGAACCCGCGACCTTTGGATATCCGGTCCAATGCTCTGACCGCTGAGCTACTGGAAAGATATTTCAATTGAATGTCGAGGTAATTCCTCACATTGGTGAAATAACGCTGGCTTGCAGCGTAAGAGTAGGATATACTAGAAGAAATTCGGCGATGTCACTAGTGACTCGGTAGCTCAGCGGTCAGAGCATTGGACCGGATATCCAAAGGTCGCGGGTTCGATTCCCGTCTGAGTATTGATCTGGTGCGAGTCGTATTTTTTCTAGTATATTATTTAGTATTGTGTAAAAATAGCATTGTGAATGCAAAAATCTCAGATTTAAAAATTAACTATATAAAATAAACTAATCTCAGCAAGTTCCCCCACTCACGAGCCCGGGCCGAGCGGCGCTTTATAAAAGGCGGCGTCACCTGCGGCACGGCCTCACTTTGCGCGCGGCGTTTGGATGCGACGGATGTTTCTTTGTGGCGTTATAGTGCTCTCTCATATTTAATTCAGTGTTAAATATTGTCGTATTGATTAAAGTTAATGTCTGATTAAAATTAGATCATGATTAAAGTTAGTAAGAATTAAATTAAAGTGTTAGGTTGTTGTAGACCGTTCTTTTTTTAAAATCATTTTCACTTATGGTTTGTAAAACTAAATACTTAAATAAACTTATTACTTTACCCTTAAACATTCATGAAATGGAGCATCCTGTATGCAGGATTGCAAACATGTTTACTTTAAACTAGAATAAAAAAAAAACTGATCACCGCATCATAACAATAGCTCTGTCGACTGCCATCTTTTGTCGAACTGCACATGTGTGTGTATTTTTGTCCTGTTTCCGCACACCATGCGCCAGCCTAGCTTGTTTGTCGCATACTTTTATGTTTCGATGATGCTTGTAAAATAATAATTGTAACTAACTTGTCTGTATACCTACCTACATTTATGGATATCAGTGACGAATGTGTAGTGTACGAATAAACCTTTCTGGTTTGTGTTGCACTATTTAGACTAAGATAAAAATGTAAATTTGTTTATTTAAATAAAAAAAACCGCTTACCGTTAAAGGGGTTTTGATTGGGTATTTCATACTCTTGTTTTTCAAAAACCCTATCAATACGGTAACCCAATCGAAAGGGTAACCCAAGTAAGCACTTACCGAATACGAAAACCCTATCGAGGAAACCCTATGATGGCTTTATGAAGGGGTTTTAAATCGTGTTCAAGCAATTTATACCTAGTTCCACCTGGGCCGAAGGACCAGAACCGCTTACCGTTAATGGGGTTTTGATTAGGTATTTCATGAACCGCTTACCGTTAAAAGGGTTTTTGATTGGGTATTTCATAGACTTGTTTTCAAAAACCCTATCAATACGGTAAGCATAACGTCGACTAACCCTATCGAAAGGGAAACCCTATCATTTGGTAATTTTTTTAATAGGGTTTCCCTATCAATTGGGTTAACCGAAAAAAGGGGTATTTGATTGAATCAGGCGTCACTTGGCGGAAGTCCTAAACCATTTTGAATTATTTTTTTATTTATCTCTTTTTAGTTATTATATATTACGGTCATGATATACCTTTTTGAAATCCTTATATTATGCCCTTTAATATGACACCCATATTGCAGTATTCTAAAAAAAATTTTTTTTTCACTACGTATAATAGCACCGTACAGCCGCCATGTTGCTTTTTTTATAACGCCACCTTCTTAAGAACACTTGGGCTGACAAGACAAACCTAACGATATCTTAATCATAGAAATCCGTTCAGCTGTTTGAAAGATATGAGGTAATAAAGAATATTACACACAAACATACTTACAAGATACGCGCGAAACACATAACCCTTTCTTTGCAGTCGGGTAAAAATATATGTAAAGAAGTAGTGTAGAGTAGCCTAATTGGTGAAGGTGCAAGGTGTGTTGCTGTCTTGCTAAATGCAAGTATTGTGCACTTATATTTTGTGGTGTGCATGGGTATTCTTTCGTTTATCATAATTTTATTTGTAATAATTTCATTTGCCATAATGATTCTCGGTCATAATATTCATTTGTAATAATGGCTTTTATACTAACAACGTATGACATAACAATCCATTAGCCATACTTTTCATTTGCCATAAAATTAGGTGCCATAATAACAAGTGTCATAATGATTAGTTCCTATAAATATTATTTGACATAATCAATAATTGACATAATATACATAACTTATAACGTATCTCTTCACCTAAACGTACCTAGGGGTTATAAATAAAAAACTTTTAATGCGACCACCACTGGTAGGTTAGGTTAGGTTAGTGTTTTGACCACTCGCAGCGGAGCTCCATAATGCTTGCATGCATGTTGCATGCTGAATGCCTGCTTGCATGCTGCATGCCTGCTTGCATGCTGCATGCCTGCCTGCATGCTGCATGCTTGCTTGCATGCTGCTTGCCTGCTTGTATGTTCCATGCCTGCTTGCATGTAGAATGCTTGCCGGGGGGTGCAGGGGGGCTGGCCCCCCTGCTCGGGGGGGTCGGGGGGCCTGAGGCCCCCCGCTATAAAGAAAAACTTTTAATGCACCTACCAGTAGGTTAGGTTAGTGTTTTGACCACTCGCAGCGGAGCGAGCGAAGCGAGCGGAGCTCCCTAATGCTTGCGTGCATGTTGCATGCTGCATGCCTGATTGCTTGCCTGCTTGCATGCTGCATGCCTGCTTGCATGCTGCATGCCTGCTTGCATGCTGCATGCTGCGTGCCTGCTGCATGCATGCTGTACGCCTGCTTGCATGCTGCACGCTTGCTTGCATGCTGCACGCTTGCTTGCATGCTGAATGCCTGCTTGCACTGCATGCAATTGCAATTGCATGCTTACCTACTCATTATATTTAAGAATTAAATATTAAAAAAAAACCTAAATCGTATAATCATAAAGCTAATTATAATTTTATAAATCAAATATATAAATAAATATATTTTATAAATAAATATAACCACCCATAAGGAAGCCCTGTGCCCCAGTAGTGGGGACATTAAATATGGCTGATGGACAAATCAAATATGTGTAAACAATTTTATTTTAGTTTCACAATTTTGTCGTTTAGATTCAATGCCAAAGTTCTAAAAAAATCTCCATTAGTATAATAAATAAATTATCTGGATTTTTCAAAATCTCATAAATTTTTTGATAAATATGAATTATGCTGGCTTCTTTCATTATTTCTTTGCTGAAATAATAGACAACAAGGTTTGTTTTGCCAAATATTGTAATAAGTATTATGGAAAATCATTGTTATGGATAATAACATTATTTTAAATGAAGAGTATGGCAAATAAAATTATGTAATAAGAACAATATGTCATTTGAGTGTTTATGACCAATGAAATTAGTGAAAATAAATTTATGTCATTTGTCAGTTATGGCAAATAAAATATTATGTTTAATGAATTTCTGGCATATGCAATTATGGCAAATGAAATTATTGCATTTAAAATTAGGGAAAACATTAGTAAACCGGTGTGCATGTGCATATTTTTGCGGGCGGGCGGGCGGCGCATCTTGCATATTTTGTTTGCGGAAGTAAGCTACATATATTTCTTTTTTCTAAACAAAAAAAGGGGATTTCCGGTCCCTGTTGAAATATTAACTGACCTCAAACTCCAAGTACTCGTTCTTGGAGAGCGTCTTCTTGGCGACGACCAACGTTCGGAGCCCGTCGGCCGCGAGTCGGCGACACTCGGTATTGAGCCACGACGACTCTATCAGCTTGGCAAGCGCTACGTCCGCACCTTTTACGTAGTACGTTATAACTTGCGTGTTCTCATCCTAAAAAAAACGGATATTTTACAACAAATCATTATTATTATTATTTTATTTTATTTATTAGATACACCATCAACAATATCACATAACATTTATAGATTAAAAAGATTACTTATGAGACTGTGTGAACTATTATTACAGGCGTATACAACACTTAAGACTTAATCAATGGTAGGAATGTTCCTACTAAACATTGCTTCCAAGACACTTAAATTACATTTTCTGTATTTTTAAAACAATAGGTAAGTTTCTGTTCATTAAGGCTGAGTTGCACTATCTAACTTTTACGATAACAAGCTTGTTAAAGTACCGGTTAAGCACAAGTTAGCCAAAAAAAGAGGTTGCCAGCCAGCATGATGTTCTTTGACAAGTTTGACGTGACAAATAGGTAGCATTATCATTTGACGATAACTACAACTTTGACAGCGTTTTGGTGCAACTCACACTAAGGCCGCGTTACGAATCACGCTGACAGCGCTGTTAGCGCGAATCCGACCAAATTAAATAGTCCCAAAATATTACACAAATAGGGTATTTGTGTACCTACTTCATTTAATGGATTATACGCTAATTGTGCTGTTGGCGTGCTTCGGAACGCGGCCTAAGCGTTATTTTATCCGGTTATAGCAAAAACACGTTTTAAGCCCGCCACATACATACGGAATTTTGATTCGGAATTCCGAAATAGAATCATACCGAACGCAGCTAATCCATACAAATGTATGCGTCACATTTCATAACATGCGGTAATTTTCCTTTTGGAATTTTCATAAATTATCGAAATTCCGTTTTAGAATTCGGAATCAGATTCAGTCTGTATGTGGCGGACCTTAAAAGTCGATTTTTATTTCAATAGTGTGCAGGGTTGGCATGATTAAATCACTTTGAGTGAATCATGATTTAAATCAAGTAATTTTTTAAATTAAAATCATTGATTAAATGAAATTGCTTTTTTTCTTTCCCATTTGTTTTGTATAACGCATACAAATGAATGTTAAAATACACATAGAATTAAAGCATTACTGTTTTTTTTTTCTAAAAAAACTGCTAAATGCGACATTTTTAACAATATTATTGATCTTTACTTGTGTTTCTTCCGAATTAAAGTGTCCAAATAAGTAAAACAAAAGCGCTTTGTGGTTTCACGCACTACTTTAAGTAAATTTTAAAGTCTAAAGCAAAAATAAAAAAAAACTGATTTTTCGTTTTTTTTCAACCCTGATAGTGTGTCATTTAATGTTGGTTACTTGAACGATGATGCCCATCATCTTGCTCTCGCTGGTGAAGGGGAATATCTGCAGGATGTTGAACTGCATGATCTCGTTGGCGGCGCGCAGCTTCAGCGAGATGTTGTGCAAGTCCCGCCTGTATAGCGACACGCCCATCTGGTGACAATGTAAACGTTCTTAAGGCGAGGCCAGTTCACGATCTGATGAAAAGTCTGATTTTTGAACATCCAATGTGAAGAACTGATGCAAAATTCTACTTCACAAAAATTACTGTAGACTGAAAAAGAAACAAAGAAGCAAATTAACCGAACAGAATATTGAAAAATGGCATGGTAACTCTGTAAAAAAATCCTGAATAACACCATAAAAACTTATAAAAATAAATTTGAAATCGTCAGATTTCGTAATTTTCAACGACAGTGATATGATTTTTTATGCAAAAAGGATAGCTTTTTTATCGATCTAACAAAATAACCGAGTACATTTTTAATAAATGATCCAGTATTTCAGAAATCAATAAAAATGTACTAAAATTCGTCAAATTTCTGGCGAAGCGTCAATTAAAGTTATGCAATATTCAACCTTATTCTAAAGACATAGTGAAAGAGTAAATTTCGTGAACTGGCCTCGCCTTAAAGCACATAGTATATAATAGTACTAACGTACAGAAGCCCATCCGCACGAGAAGCGCACCTACGAAGCGCCTCTCTCTCTGTCTCAACCGATACAACTCGTGAACCGTTAAGGTTGCTACTCGCTACTTACCGATTTATATCATAGAAAATACCCGTTATGTCAATAAATATACAATGAAATTACTAAATATAAAATAAAATAAATCTACCTACTAAATGAGGTGAGCATAATTGTATTTCTAAGTAGTTGGTTAAGTAATTGCTTAGTTACTTGTTTTAAAATTATATTATTTGAAAGTAATGTTGGGTGATGTATAAAGATCGAGATGATTTACGTAAAAAGTAGTAAAGAATTAAGAACGGACTCTTTCGTGTTTTTCGCTCGCAGACAAGGCGCGTGTTGACGTGGTGATATCCCTTGGTCATGGCTAGACCGAGTGAGCCGCGAGCAGTAGGCTAATATAATAGTTAATGCGCGGAGTGAGACCCCCCTGGTTTAGGGCGGCGTTGGGTGGGACGGTGTTGGAGCAGAAGCGTATAAGTGGGCTAAACCCTTAGTTCCTCACCATGTCGGTCCACTTGACGAGCGCCACCTCGTCGGGGCTGGCCGCCTGGTAGTCGCACAGCTGCTGCTGGGGCACCGCGCCGCCGCAGCTCTCCGACACCACCGAGCTCGCCATATCTGTATAATTAATATACTTTTAATAAAAAAAATTGATGAATTTTTAAATTATTTGTATGGGCTGTTGATGTGGCGGGTCGGCCACACTTACACACTGCCGCTATCGAGTACAGACCTGAGTGCGAGTCGTCCGCGGGCCGCTCGTCGACGTCGTACACGGGCGTCACGTTGTGGCACAGCGCGATGGCGAGCACGCACTGCCACACTTGTGGTGGGCCGGCCACACTCACACACTGCAGCTACCGAGTACAGACCTGAGTGCGAGTCGTCCGCGGGCCGCTCGTCGACGTCGTACACGGGCGTCACGTTATGGCACAGCGCGATGGCGAGCACGCACTGCCACACTTGTGGTGGGCCGGCCACACTCACACACTGCCGCTACCGAGTACAGACCTGAGTGCGAGTCGTCCGCGGGCCGCTCTTCGGCGTCGTACACGGGCGTCACGTTGTGGCACAGCGCGATGGCGAGCACGCACTGCCACACTTGTGGCGGGTCGGCCACACTCACACACTGCCGCTACCGAGTACAGACCTGAGTGCGAGTCGTCCGCGGGCCGCTCGTCGACGTCGTACACGGGCGTCACGTTATGGCACAGCGCGATGGCGAGCACGCACTGCCACACTTGTGGCGGGTCGGCCACACTCACACACTGCCGCTACCGAGTACAGATCTGAGTGCGAGTCGTCCGCGGGCCGCTCGTCGACGTCGTACACGGGCGTCACGTTGTGGCACAGCGCGATGGCGAGCACGCACTGCCACACTTGTGGCGGGTCGGCCACACTCACACACTGCCGCTACCGAGTACAGACCTGAGTGCGAGTCGTCCGCGGGCCGCTCGTCGACGTCGTACACGGGCGTCACGTTGTGGCACAGCGCGATGGCGAGCACGCACTGCCACACTTGTGGTGGGCCGGCCACACTCACACACTGCCGCTACCGAGTACAAACCTGAGTGCGAGTCGTCCGCGGGCCGCTCGTCGGCGTCGTACACGGGCGTCACGTTGTGGCACAGCGCGATGGCGAGCACGCACTGCCACACTTGTGGTGGGTCGGCCACACTCACACACTGCCGCTATCGAGTACAGACCTGAGTGCGAGTCGTCCGCGGGCCGCTCGTCGACGTCGTACACGGGCGTCACGTTGTGGCACAGCGCGATGGCGAGCACGCACTGCCACACTTGTGGCGGGTCGGCCACACTCACACACTGCCGCTACCGAGTACAGACCTGAGTGCGAGTCGTCCGCGGGCCGCTCGTCGACGTCGTACACGGGCGTCACGTTGTGGCACAGCGCGATGGCGAGCACGCACTGCCACACTTGTCGTGGCGTCGGCGCCATGTTTATTCCGTCGCCTACGGGTGAGGTCGGCAGTGAAGGCGCGTCGTTTGTCACGTACTGCGTTAGAAGTGCTTCTACCTGTAAGCAAAGATCGATAACAGAAACACAAATATTGTACGAGAAAAAAATAAACAAAGAGATAGATGATACACGGAAACTGTTTTAGTCCTAAACTAGGTATTTTTCTTGAAATAATTTGATTTTTAAGTCAATAAGTCATATTTTTGTATGTCAGTTAGTTTCATATATAAATTAATTATTGTACATTAGTTAGAAGAAAAAACAGCGGTAAGTACTGAAACTTTTCAAAATTCAATAAAATATATATTTTATTACCTCATAAAAGTTATTCTTGTCAAACAGAGCGTTCCCTAGATGCAGCTTCTGAAACACCATCTCATTCTTGGTGACAGTGCCGGTCTTGTCGGCCAGGACGTACTGGATCCGCCCCAGCTCCTCCGGGATGGTCGTGGACCTCATCACTGTGCCCTCGATCTTCTTATCGCGCTGTATGCTCCAAGAATAAAAAGCTTTGCCCATTTCCAGGTTGACTCTTAAACTGTAAGAAAAAAGAGGATAAATAACAAACAAACAGCAAATTAACAGTTAGTGATTGCTATTTCTTAAAAAAAGAGCCTTAAGTGCGGTCGCCAAAAAGAGAGAATTTCGTGCAATGAAAGCGTAATACTGATACTAATCTCACTAGCACACTCGCTAATATATTGCCTTCGCATTCACACAGATGCTACGACCTCGAACTGTCTTAGCGCAGTGGCAATATGTTAGCGCGCGTGCAAGCGAGATAGTAGTGCATTGAACAAAATTATTTCTTTAGAAATAAAACACTTTTTACGGATTACAGCGCGTATATTGATAAATTCAGATGTTATTTTAGAATTGACCACGGCCCCTGGAAAGGTGTCGAAACGTCGGGAAACCCAAACCAATAAATCCAAACTAAATAATTCTAAAATAAAATCTGAATTAATGGCATATGGCATGGCATGGGGGCCATGCGCCAATGCGGAGATTACCTACCTCTTATAATACTCTTCCTCTATAAAAATCTTAAAACGTTTAGTTTTAAGATTTAAAAAATCCACCATTCCACCAATTTTTTCTATAGGCTCTAGACTCGAGGCTCCGAGCCCCCCCCCCCCCACAAATTTAACTCCTGGATCCGCCCTTGGCGGAAGCCTTAGAATAAAATTATTTCTATTCCGCGACCGTACTACAAACTAACATACCTGATTGGAATGATGTATGAGAACAACAGCACGAATCTGAAGAAGAAGCCGAACCAAGGGCCGTTGAAGCCCTTGAGCACGATCAGCAACACAGAAGTGAACACCGTGGCAACGAACAGCACTTTAGTGAGGCTGTTCACCTGGTGGTCTAGACGGCCCACTTTCGACCGCGGCGTCGCATTGTTCATCACACTGCGAGTCTCGCTGCCTGAAAAAGATTTTAAGATTAAGAGTGCCCGTACATTGAGTCACTAGTCGCGGCCACTTAAGGCCTTAAGGTGCGTCAAATCCCAATATTCAATTCAAATTATAGAAAGATAACGCGCGTGAAGCTATCATGGAAAAAATATATAATGTACACAATAGATTTAATTGAAAGCATTTATAAAAATGTTACCACCTTTGTTGTAAAAAAATATTCCGTGGAAAACGCTCTATACAAAACAGTCAACATTTGTGACGTCACTTATGCCACGTTTCAGGCGCATTAGTATGGAGTTAGCCAGGAATTTTCAAATATCTCCCTAAATATTGCGTTTAGGTACATATGTGTCATACAAAATATTATTTCTTATTTGATACTTTATCCGACTGTTAAGTGCATTATATCCGAAAATGAAAAAAAAATCGCTATTTTCCCCTGTGTGATAAAACTAAAGTAATACATTTTTTTTATTTTTCTGTTCGAATCATGTTTTTATACATCAAAATCGGTGACTTATGAATTTTTTCTATAGTATCGGAAACCGAGCGCGACGAATGGCCGCGTTCGAACCACAAGCTGCGAGTCGCCCAAGCTCGTTACTTGTGGCCGGGTTTCGTCGCTCGCATAGCGCGCACACTCGGCCACAGTAGCCGGGCACTTCCCGGCGGCCACTAAGCCACTAGCGGCTGCGATTGGTGGCTGCGTCTAGTGGCTTGACTGAGCCACTAGTGGTCGCGCATAGAGGCCGCGACTAGTGGCTCAATGTGCGGAGGGTCTTAAGTCTCTGCCCACTACACCGCACCATACCAAGGTCGTAAAAAAATATTCTTTGTATTGAAAAGTATGACAAGTGCATGGCCGGTGACGGAATGGTCTAGAATAGTGTCATACTTTTCAATACATTGATTTTTTTGTCTGATACGTTCCTAGCACGGTCATGGTATGGTGCGATGTAGTGGGTAGACCTTAATACTATAGTAGATTGTTATACAAGACGCTAAAAGTACCCATTGCATACGAGGTATTTTTATTCCCGAGCTTTAGCGAGGGAATAAATAGAAACCGAGTTACAATGGGTTTTAGCGTCGTGTGTTACACTATACTTTTCACTACGATTGCGAGAAAATAAAATACAATATTGTCTAAATCGGACATCCATAAGAATTATTACAAGGAAATGAAAAAAATGGTAATAACTAGTGTTCAGAATGAGAAAAGGGCTTATTTTAACCATTATATCAACTCCAATTTAAAAGATAGTAAAACATTTTGGCGAAATCTAAAGCAAAAAATTTTAATTAATCCTGGCAAAAATGACTCCCTGCCTGACAGTTTTTGTAATCCTAATGCTATTAATGATTTTTTTCTGGACGTGCCCGGGCATAAGACGATACCTTTGTTAGAGATCGATACTTTTGGGTCCAATAAATTCTGTTCTTCCACATTTTCAATTCAACCGGTTGATGAACCTGAAGTTATGAGGTACATTATGTCTATTAAGTCTAATGCCATGGGGAATGACAGCATCAGTAGAGATATGGTTCTTTTAACCTTACCTAGAACTCTGTCGGTTATCACCACTATTATTAATGTGTCAATTAGCGAGGGAGTGGTTCCTTGTCAATGGAAAGAGGCCATTGTAACACCCTTGCCTAAGGTGGAACAGCCCTGCGAAAATAAGGACCTTAGACCCATAAGTATACTGCCGTTTCTGTCCAAGGTCTTGGAAAAGGTAATATATCAGCAACTGTATAAGTACGTAGAAAACATTAATGTTTTGCCTTCCCGTCAATCAGGTTTCCGCAAGGGGCGAGGCACAATAACAGCATTGCTTGACGTTACTGATAATATACTTGCGGCGCAGGACGCTGGTAAAGGCACAATTCTAGCTCTTCTTGACCTTTCCCGCGCTTTTGACTGTATTGATATACCTCTCTTGCTATCGAAATTAAGTTACTATGGGGTAGACCACCTGGCCTTGAAGTGGTTTAGTAGTTACTTAAGCAATAGATACCAGTCAGTTAAACTAGCAAGACGGGATGGCACTAATAATATATCTACACCTAGTCAGGTAAGCCGTGGTGTACCACAAGGCTCTATACTGGGACCACTCCTTTTTATTATTTTCAGTGCTGATCTTGTTAGGGTTCTTAAGCATTGTCAATATCATATATATGCCGATGACATCCAGCTATATATATCTGAACACCCTGAAAATATACCACAAGCCTTACAGCTCCTAAATGAGGACTTAGAGAGGATAGCTGATTGGTGTGGCAGAAGCGGTCTTGTGCTCAACCCAGTAAAATCAAAATATATGGTTCTTGGCTCTAAAGCCCAAATCAGGAAAATCTTAAATAAGTCGCCCGTCGTCACTATACTGGGTCAAAATATCAAACGTGTCGATTCTGCGAAAAACTTAGGAGTGACCTTTGACTCTGAGTTACGCTTTGTGGGGCATATCGAGGAACTAGTAAGGCAGTGTTTCTACAGGTTAAAGGTTCTTTACAAGATACGTCATTTGCTGAGCCAAAATGCGCGCATAAATGTTGTTGAAGCACTGGTACTGTCGAGGCTTAATTATGCTGATATCGTTTATGGGCCACGTCTCCTGTATAAATCACGACGTTTAATACAGCGAGTGCAAAACGCTTGTTTTAGATTTTGTTTTAATGTACCACCGCGCAGTCATATGTCTCCTTTTCTTAACAATGAGTCAATACTTAATATGGATTCCCGAAGACATTTACATCTGGCATCTCTATTATTTGATATTATTAATTTTAAAAGCCCGGATTATCTTTTTTCAAAATTTTGTATTAATCACTCATACAAATACAATGACCATCCTAGATCGACACGAGCGCCTTTTAAGACTCAGCAACATCGCACTGTGGCTTTCACTGGTAGTTTCCGCTACCACGCTACCAAATGTTGGAACAACATCCCTCCCCCTATAAGGCAATTGAAATCTAAGTACAGTTTTAAAATACAAATGAGATCATATTTACTTGCCAAACAGAAGAATTCTTTGTGATATTGCGGGTAGCGGTTTCTCTTTCATCTTTTTATTATTATTTCTTTTTTTAATATTTTTTAAAGTATTTTAATCAATGAAATGTTACTGTTTAATTGCATGCTGTAAATAATAATGTGAATGTCAAGAATATTTAATATAAATATAAATAATCATATCATAATATTATTTTTAACGTTTTTTTTTATCATTATAATAACATTATATTTAAAGTAAATATTTATAATTAATAATAAACCAATTCCTTTGTTTAACAGCTTTAAATGATGTGTAATTTGGTACCTATTATTCGATTTTTTTCTTTTCATTTGTTTTTAATTAAAAAGAACAGGTTTTAGGTATGTAGGTACCGGCGCGCTTGCTCCAGGTTAAAGCTGAAAATCAGCGATTTACTCGCAACGCGAGTGAATATGACGCTGAGCTGCGACCCTTGCGTACTGCTACGGCACACACACATCTTTATTAGGGTATAGATTACTGTTTTTTGTTTGTATTTGATTTTCTTTTTTGTCAAGTTGCTAGCATTATTTTAAATAATTTAATTATTAAATTGTGTACCGATTGTGTTAAATAATTATGTGTGTGTCTGAAGCAAGAAATAAATGATTATCTATCTATCTATCTATCAATATTAAATAGTTTATACCTACTTACTTCCGTAAACGAATCCACTCGTTTTTCTTTCCTCCACTTTATAAACTTTTTGTACAATATTTAAATAAATGATTGTGTTTGACGGCAGAAGATTAAAATTATTTCTTTCCTATTACAGTCACAATTCAATAACAATTCAATCAGTTTGTAATTATAAAAAAATTCTAATGATTTCGCGCCATGGTACCTTTTTTTTAATTTCTGCTGTAGCAGCTAAGCAACACAAACACGCATTCTACGATTCACTCTGAACACAGAGTTTAAATAAGTCTATGGTTTTACCGAAGAGATGCTTTTAGTTCCATTTTCAAAAATAATAATGAGAAACTGGGGGCCTATTACGAAACTTGGTCACGATAGTCGTCCGCAGTTCGTCGGTTATAGTTATTACAAATATTTTCAATGTAGCTATCGTAGTCCATAGTCTATTGAACGAATAATGACGGATTCACTAGAGAGAAACTGTCAAATTTACGCAATCACTTTGCAATATCGCATACGCAAGTGCTTTGTAATAGGAATCAATCAGAACGAAGCACGGACGCAGCCGCGTGTATCGCATTAAACTTTTCGTAATAGGCCCCCAGTATTAAGTCGAGCGAGTTTTTATTCGTGATTATGAATAAAGACTTTTTCGTTTTAGTACGCTCATTGGTAATAGACAAACATTAAAAAAGAAAAAACTTTATCCCCTAGGGCTTATTATGCTATTTTATCTCGACTCTTGTACGTTACAATGACGCACTTTTTGAGCAAGAGGAGTGAAAAAGTGATTTTTTTAATTCGCGTCAGTCTATTGACATTTAGAACTGTCAGATTTGTATGGGCAACGAAACTGGCGAAATCTACTAAGAACGGCTAAAACACAAACGAATTAAAAATCGTACTTTAGTATAATATGAACACTATGGCAGAAAGTTCAAAGTATGGCAGAAGTTCAAACTATAAGACTTGTAAAGTTGGCATAAACCCAGGGTAGCGTTCTGTGCTCGTTCTCACACCAGCAGTGCAGTGCAGGTAGGTATATCACACACCGACACAGTCCGCTCTCGCTGATGGCTCGCACGTGCGTGACTGGCCTACCCCACCGCCCGTGCAACCGAGACAGTAACACAAACACTACATCACTTACATCTTGATACGAGTATTATTAATAAATAAATAAGATATTGATTGATAAATAAGCATGCTGTATTTGCTCCGCATAAAAAGTAGCCATGCGTAAACCTTTCCAAATTAGAAAGTGTTTTGTCTACTTTACCTAGAAAGTGTGTCACATTATGAAGGCTAAAGCCCTCTACGCACCGAGACGGGTGCAAAGGTTCGCACCTAGATATAGTACATCTAAGATACACGGTGACCGGAAGGTGGGACGCTAGAATAGGAGCCTTGGTCTCATCACTCATGCCAAGGCCTTTGACACTATTACTAGTATCGTAAGGCACAGTCGCCTGCATGTATCGAGGCGCTTAGCGCGCAGTGAGGCCGCTTGTGAACATTCGTGAACGTTTGTTTTACTTCGATACATATCCAAGATCTAGACCAGGGATGCACAGACTGCGGCCCGCGGGCCACATGTGGCCCGTCGGCAATATGCCAGTGGCCCGCCAGAAATAATTATTCCCTCATACATTTGAAAAACAAATTTTTTTTTGGCTTGTTTTATGTTTTTAATTTGTGCTGGTGGCCCGTCATTAGTTCATCATTTGCCCAAGTGGCACATGGTCTCAATAAGTCTGTGCATCCCTGATCTAGACGCTAATCTAGGCACCTGTCAGTGCATAGGCGGCCTAATAATTTTACCTGTGTATATAATAAGGCCGGTGGCCTGCCCGGACGCGACGACGCTCCCACTCCACAGCGTGTTCTCGATGTCGAGGGAGCCGCTCTCCTCTTCATCCAGTCTGGTGCAGGTGCCGATGAATGAGTGTATGTCTTTCTCGGGTTTCTCCACCCATATCGTGGCGTTTATATCCAGCAGGTGAGCGTCAGTCGGCAGTTTTTGCGTGGATGGTAGAGGTATTCTGTAGGTATTTCAAATGTATTCATTGATGAGTTCAGAAGTTTCGGGTTTTTGGGCCTTCACGACCTGGGGCCCAAGTCTGCTATTGTTAACGTCATAGCCGTGTTTCAATTCAATCGCGTTTGAGTTGTAATGGTTTTTGGCACAGTTTTTGTTTCTTAAACCAAAAACCAAAACACGATTACGACGTTAACAATATCAGTCTTGGACCCCTGTTAATGACAGGGTAAAGTAATAATGGGGATATAGTGCAATATGCACCGTATGAGCATGTCGTCTAAATAACATTTGCATCGCAATAATAAAAAATAATATGGGTATACGGTGACAATGGAAGGAGGTATCGCAAAGCGTCAAATACTCGGCAGCTGAATGGGGCGACCGGTGTGTAGTGTGGTGCCACGACGAAGCCAAGTACCTAATGTAGAGCAAATTCGTTTGTCGCACCGCTGTTTGCCAATTCGCGTTTCTATGCTATAAATAAAGCTTTAATTCAAAGACTGTATTCTCCTGCACATAACTAGTTTTAGTTAAAGAAAGTAACATTTAACAGCATTACGTGATAGTGTGATCATAGAAATAAAACACACATCAACTAAACAATAACTGCTTTGATCACATTATCTACTAACAAAGTCCTTTGTTAGTAGGCGAAACATTCTTTGTTTGATACAATTTATATAGCAGTAGAATACTTATATTTCATCAAGGATAAATCAGGTGTTCTGCTAAATAAGGACTTATTTTAGCAATAAACCTCACATTCTGAAGTTGATAATGCTGGCTAGTTACCAACCAATCTATATAAATAAATACAATAAAGATAAGTAAAGCAGAGTAACTGATTTATCCTTGATGAAATATAAGTATTCTACTGCTATATAAATTGTATTAAAACATGCTTATACTATTTTATACAAAATTTATTTTTAACTGTGGTTCTGGAAACCCTGTTTTGTCATGTACGTAACTAACTAAAGTAGCAGCTATTTATCAAACATACATATGATTCATTGATGCCCATTGCACGAGCATTCAATGCCACTATGTTACTGTGAGAAACGAATGAACTAACCAATGTTAATTTTAAACACTGTTATTATGACGTAGGCAGTATTGAACTTTGATATTATTAGTTTTCATATCAAAGCTAGACATACTGCTCTATTTCATCAACATAATTAGGGTTAAGGTCACTCTATAAAAATAGGGTATTGTCCTCTATTTTGTGTATGTGTACTCTATCATCTACAACAGCAATAGAGTATGTTCAAATATTATTTTTACGTAACTCTTGACTGTTATTGGCTTGTTACTGGTTGTGAGCACTTATGAGACAAATAAAGTTTATAATAATAATGTACTCTTTTTTTTATGCTGCATACTCTATCTTAAAAAAAGGTGGCAACCGTAAACATAATACATTCAGGTTTTCTTGTCCAAATTCTAATTTTGCCTGGAGTTAGAAAAGGAATAGGGTAATATGCCTAGTTAACCGGTCGCTTCCAGTTATCCGGCCCCCCAACAGTTTTTCGAATAAAATAAGAAATTCGTGGCAATTTCTTAACAATTTGGATATTTTCCTGGTAACACTGTTATCGATCTATCGAATGGTATGGACGCCACTAGCGAAACGTTACGTAATATTTTATGATTTGTATTTCACGTTGAAGCCTACCGCATCTGGGTCGATTTCGCAAGTGGAGATAAAAAAAAATAGTGGAGAGCTCTTGCCAAATAGTCAATATTGTCCTTCAGGGCATCGTTAAAAGGTAAATATTTAGTTTGTTCTCAAGGTATGTTGTTATTTATTACTATTTTAACGTTAAATATGGCTTAATAAGCAGATATTTATTAATATCAAGGGGGCCGCCTTACTAGACAACAAAACCACATGTTTCCAGTATACCGGCCGGGGGCCGGTTAACTGGGACAGAGCTCGATATATTGTTTTGTCTCTTTTTGTTAAAAGGGGGATTCCATAGAAGAATGTATAATGTTATCCCTTTTTATTAAATTTAAAGTACTTTGTGTCCAGTACTCGGCCGTCTAAATGTGCTTGTATAAGAAGTTGATTTTTTCTTTTTGTATGGAAACGGGTGGCCGGTTTTACTGGGTGCTTGCCCAGTTTGCCAGTATACCGGCCTCCTAGTGTATACTAGGAGGCCGGTATACTGGCTATCCTGCAAAATACTACCAGTACACCGGCCAGCTTTGTAATTTATCTACTAATAAAATTAATTGTTCGTCTCGTGAACAAGCGACGGCGACGTGCCCGCCATCCAGGTCGTTGACCCTCGCTGAATACCTATTTGTCTCTTGTTATTTCCGAAGTGTATGTCAGCGAATTACTCAAACGAACGCTACTGCATTGAACGATGTGGTTTTTTAAGCAGACTTATGCCTATTAGCTAGACTTCTTTATTTCTACACTACACTTTAATACTAATCTATATATTATAATTAGAAAAAAAATACACAAAAATATTATTATAGGTAAGGTTAATGTCTGGGCCATCCATGGGCAAGTCCATCTAGAGGCCATAACTTCCATTTTTGAAGGACTAGGTTCTTATGCCTCGGTCGTTATAAAAGTATTACGGAGCTAGTTTGAACTGAGAAACATAGATGTCGCTAACATCATTAGGTTGAAAGAAATTGGTCATCAGTTTTTTTTCGCGTTAAGTACTTGAAGTTGGAGTGTAACGTCTCTTCGAAAAAAAATAAAAAAATAGAAAATCAATGGAGTTTTTGGAGTTTCTGTGATTACGAAAGTCATTAAGTGATCCATATACCTATTTCTGGTGATGAATTCATTAATATCGTTTGAATTTCATAATTATTACATACACAAAATATCAACCTTAAAATGTAAATAGTTGGTAAGTCCGTCTAGCATGCATAAGGAAAGTCCGTCATAATATGACATATTATGCCGGTCTTGCCTCGATTGCAGATATTGTCAACCTTTTCAGCTGCACGTATATTATGTCACTTTTGTCTGTCTGTCAATTTTTTGTTTTATAGCTCAAAACGGCGGTACACATGGGATAAATACTTATACAAAAAATACAACTAGGTTGACATATTTAAATACTAAATAAATTTGACAGTTATGCAAAAAATATAGTTGAAAAATTTCTGACCTCTTAAATGATAATGAGGGCAGGTAATTGTTAATTTTGCAGTCACTACCTATAATGTTCAATTTGAAATAAAGATTTATGTTTTTACTTAGTATTTAATTTTACGGAAAAAACAATAGTTATAATTTTATTCGAAATGTTTGCAACCACTGTCACCAAAGTTATGTTAGTTAAAATAAAATGAATTATCATTGAAATCTAAACCGTAAGCACAATGACATAAAACACATATTTCAACGCCAGTTTTGCATCACTGCTAGAAACTGCTTTCATTCATATAGCCTCACTAGTTATGGTTATATTGGTACTAGACGGACTTACCTCAAACTGCATGGGAAGTCCGTCTACACGCAGAGTTTTAAAAAATATCATTTAAATCTAAAGATTATTGCAATTAACATTATTTTTACACCAATATAAGTAAATTAATACATTACCTATAATTTCCGATGACACAAGTCACTTTAGAAAGCGTATCTGGTTCAATAAGTTCAGTTAAACTTAAATATTAGAAAAGTATGCCGGACTTCCACACACTGACCTTACCTATATTATTATTGAATACCAATCAATGTTATTGATTGTTAATATTATATTTTTTACAGATTATACGTACTTCCGGTCATTATCATAATACACATAATATTTATTGTTATTGTTTATAAGAGACCTATTGACATTCGGCTTTAGAAACTATTTTTTTGTTAATTATAAAATTATTATTTGTTACCTATGTCTTCTTGATTACTTAAGGGTAATAAAATTATTAATCGAAGATTTAGATTTTCTATAAATTTTCCTATTCCTATATGAAAAACTGCAAGGCTGATTCCAAAATCAATATAAAGGTTCCAATTAATAGCAAATGTTAAATAAAAGTACAATCAACGATTTTTTTAACTAAAAAAAATAGTTCACATCACACGCAAAGCCATAGGACAATACTTGTTAAGTATATTATCTGAAATTCAAGTTCATACAAAAATCAAAGAAAAATGGACCTTATTTAAACTGGATTAAGAGTCACAGGCCGCTTACTGGGCTAGCTTATTTTTTACCCAGTATCCGGCCGTCATGTTCTTTGAAAGGCGGCCGGTATACTGGGCAAAGGGGGGCCGGAAATAGGAACAGGGGGGCCGGAAACTGGGCAAATCGTACTTTTTTGGAAAATAATTTCTAATGACAAAACCGACTAATGGAAAATTTAAAAAAAAAATACAGGTAATTCTCAAGGATATATCCAACCACATAAAAAATAGTTGGGATCATTACTATTTGTTAAATTTAAGTTACAACTGTTCAAAGTCAACAACTGCCTTAAACGGCCGGAAACTAGGCACTTTACCCTATGTTTGATAAATAATAATAACTTGGTTACAGTCATTAATTATGTTATTTGTTTTAAACATAATACCTAGTCTGACACAAATATTATGATCATAAACTTAATGACATGTGCATTCATTATTCTTATCTGATTACATCGATCTATGAAATAATTATTATTTTTTTATATTTGTATATTTTGTTGTTTTGATAAATCAAACCAACAAAATAAACATTGATAAGTTTAGTAACATTATGAGGAGATCTCATACAGTATACTGTTTACAAAATATAATCTCAATAAATAAAACAAACCTTAATTTCCAATCGATTTCACCGTCTAACTGGTCCGTACGGATAAATACAGTACCCATGGTCTCATTTGTCCTCAATAGAATCATGTCAGCGGGAACTCTCTGGCCCTTATGTAGGATCACAATATCTCCCACACGCAGTGCCGATGATGACACCTGTTCTGTCACAAATGGCCGGTAACCATCAACACTTGCATCGACGACTACTCGCTCAAACCTCTGTCTGTTTACTTCTCTATCCCTCCTGCAAAAGTCAGATTAGTGTGGTTGTTGTAAAGCGCATTCGCTTAGATAGTGTCGCCCTTTTATCGCGCCGCCTTTGCACGTGCCGCCGCTTCTTGTCAAAGGATGCTGCCGCATAAACAAAGGATACCGCGTGCGGCGTACACCCGCAAGTCAATTTGGATTTTGGCAGTTTACATAGAAGTGCCCTAGTGAAAAATTGTGTTTATACCGATATTCCTGTCTCTGAACACAAGTGCTTGCTGGTGTACCGATACAAATATAAGTCATTCTTATAACAATTTGGGACATGAAACACAACTTATACAGTATCTTGAAAGTTATCAAATAAGAACTTGTGTAAACTAATTGTGGTCGATTTTCAGACCTCTTCGACCCCCGAAATCAGTTTTCGATTATGTCGACCCCCGGGAAACCGATTTTGACCGCAAGAGGTCAATATCGACCACTTTGGGAATCCCTGATCTAAGCGGACGGACTTTATAGTTTTAATTACCATACAAACTGATGGCTGTTTTTTGTTACTACTGCCTGCCTAGCATGACCGATTTATATCGCGTGATATAGCGTTTTATCACGTTTAACTGTCAAAAAGACAAAGGAATTTGACAGTTGAGTGTCGATAAAATGCTATATCACGTGATATAAATCGGTCATGCTAGGCAGGCTGGTATTGTAAAGTATGTAGTATGTTTATCCTTACTTGTCCTATTTAGTAAACAGTTTTTGACAGTTGTTATACGTCTTTTAAACTTAATTAGCTGTTTAAAAATATGTTAACTGATTCAATCAAGTTTTCATTAATAACTAATGATGTATTTCATATTCTATATGTGGACTTACCTGTATCTTCTAAAGTCATCTATTGCTTCTCGGAACAATGTTACTGCCAGTACAAAGCATAACGGCCCCCAATATGTGTATAGATATCCAATGCGGATGCTCGGGATGAACTGACTCACTGCCATCACTAAGAAATACATGTTGAGGAAAAAACGAAACTGCTCATACAATACCAGGGGTAGAAATGTGATGATATTATATTTCTGAAAGGAGAAAGTAAGTGACAGCAAAGTTATGTAAAGAATTTTAATAATAAAAAGTTATTGCAATGCAATTACTGCAAAATAAATAAAGTAATGCTTGCACACCATAATAATAATTATCACCAAACCTATATAGCTCTCTTACTCATACATATTGTGGCAAGTGTGATTAAGCCAAATTTCAATAGGTAAAATAGTATATCGTCGGTCTAGGTGACACCTCGTAACTACAATTTTTGAGTATTTTTTGCTTTTAATGCAGAAAGATTGACACGGTCTTTCTGGTGGGAACTTGTAAGTGTTTACTGCAAATTACATCTCTAACACCAAAAAGACCAATAGTGCCAAGACCGTGATGAAGAGTCAACTCAAGCATGGAAGTTTTTTTTGTCTCTCCTGTAAAGTTGATCAATCTGCAATCTGCATACACAAGGTGTCAATACCTAGACCAGGGATTCCCAAACTATTTTGGGCAAGAGACCACTTTTCTTTAATTCTACAATGCGTACAATATTTTATATTATATTACCATATGAGTGTGAGCTATTTCGTTTAAGACTTTCAGTTGTCAAAAAAACAAAAAGGTGCCAATTGAAAATCAGTGTCGGCTCTTACAAACACGACACATGCTGAATTGGCTTCCTACCTTGACGCAGCCGTGAGATTCATTTTTTTTCTATTTTTCTTTTGTTTTTGGTTTATATAAAGAAAAAAAACTGTTTTTCTTTCATTAATGTACAAACCGACGCAGCATGTAAATCTCATCTCACGTCTGTATGTCTAATAAATATTTTCTTTTCTTTTTTTTCTTTTTTTTCCGAAATGAACTGATACCTCAGACCACCTAGCCAAATTACTTTTAAAATCCTATCTCTTGTATTTTCCTATTCATACAAAATACTTACCAATTTAAAACTACTCAAATAAGTCATTCTTATAACACTTTGGGACACGAAACACAACTTATACAGTATCTTGAAAGTTGTCCAATAAGAACTTGTGTAAACTAATTGTGGTCAATTTTCAGACCTCTTCGACCCCCGAAATCAGTTTTCGATTATGTCGACCCCTGGGAAACCAATTCAAATCAAATCAAATTTCGACCGCAAGGGGTCGATATCGACCACTTTGGGAATCCCTGACCTAGACCGATGATTTGTATTTATAAATCTTTCACATGAGAGTAGGTGTAAACTTGCTAATAAATAATTTGCCCATATAAGTTTATAAAAATTCAGCACAGGAGAGGATCAAACTACTGCATTATACACTTTTGAGTTATGTACTAAATATAACCGAATAAACCCATTAAACCCCCACAAATTCAAAGTATTTAAGGTCACTAGGTACTCACTTGATTGCAAACATAATTTTGAGGGAATTCTTCTTCTGGCAGCTGTCCCAAGAAAATTACTCGTGAACTTAGTTCTTTGTTTCGAAATCTTGAAAAGAGCAATCTAAAAATGAGACATTTGCATTACATTATTTAATGATTTCTGATTATGGTCGAGACAAAGAATGATTGTGTTTGGTTTTGTAAATACCTTGACCATAGGGATTTCTTTTTATTAGGTCTCGATATAAGTGGTGTAGTCTCCATATTTACTCTATTATAATATTTAATTGTTACTTAGTTATAGTACAATCATATTATACAGAAATGTTTTTTACAGTTCTTCAAAATTCACTTTTACAAGCAATTTCTGTACGCGAAAGTTTATAAACAAACACGAAATATTTTCGTTAGATTGACGTTCGACGTACGCAGTCATTTCATTACTCATGTTGAGATGTCAGTTTGACAGATGACAGGACAGCTGACAAATTCAGTCTTGCCAACTTTATAGAGGCAAAAGAAGATACCGTACACCCATAGAGATATGTTTTTACCGCACATGGCACCGGGCGCGGCGCGCGGCGGCCCAAAAAGATTCTTCCTTGTTTCTTCATACCGCGATTACACTATTCACTATTTTTGTTTGCAAATAAAGGGCCTTACTATGAGCTCTTATAGCAGGGCTTATATTGAACTGGGGGCTTACCTTCAGCAAATAAGAATCCGTTCAGTTCAAAAGCAGGCCTTAAACAGGACTGCTTAAGCCTGCTTTCAAACTAACCGTTGACGTTATAGTACGAAAAAGTAAGGCAGTTCAAAATAAGCCCTGCAATAAGAGCTCATAGTAAGGCCCCAGAGCGCCGAATCTTAAAATACGTCCCTGTCTACTCACGATCCAACTTGGTGTCGGGCGGGAGTCTTGATTGGGGCCGATATCTCTATTTCCACAAAAGCAAAGACAACGAGCGAGGCCGGTCATTGAAAAGACGTAAGCAGAAAAAACGATGTACGCACGTCAGGGGGCTTACCATCAGCAAATAAGAAACCGTGCAGTTCAAAAGCAGGCGTTAAACAGGACTGCTTAAGGCCTGCTTTCATACTAACCGTTGAGGTCATAGTACGAAAAAGTGAGGCAGTTCAATATAAGCCCTGCTATAAGAGCTCATAGTAAGGCCCCAGGTTATATAGTTAAACTGCGAAAACAGCTTTTATGACGTAGGGCATAAAGGCGGTCTCAAGGTCAACATGTATAGTCCTGACTCCAGGGGCCTTACAGCAGGACTTATATTGAACGGCCTTACTTTTTCGTACCATGATCTCAACGGTTAGTATGAAAGCAGGCCTTAAGCAGTCTTTTTTACGGCCTGCTTTTGAACTGAATGGTTTCTTATTTGCTGATGGTAAGCCCCCAGGGGCCTTACTATGAGCTCTTATAGCAGGACTTATATTGAACGGCATTACTTTTTCGTACCATGATCTCAACGGTTAGTATGAAAGCAGGCCTTAAGCAGTCTTTTTACGGCCTGCTTTTGAACTGAATGGTTTCTTATTTGCTGATGGTAAGCCCCCTGGAGGCTTACCATCAGCAAATAAGAAACCATTATTAAGACGTTCAGGGGCCTTACTATGAGCTCTTATAGCAGGACTTATATTGAACGGCATTACTTTTTCGTACCATGATCTCAACGGTAAGTATGAAAGCAGGCCTTAAGCAGTCTTTTTTACGGCCTGCTTTTGAACTGAATGGCTTCTTATTTGCTGATGGTAAGCCCCCAGTTCAAAAGCAGGCCTTAAACAGCTTAAGGCCAGGGGCCTTACTATGAGCTCTTATAGCAGAGCTTATATTGAACTGCATTACTTTTTCGTACTATGACCTCAACGGTTAGTATGAAAGCAGGCCTTAAGAAATCCTGTTTAAGGCCTGCTTTTGAACTGAACGGTTTCTTATTTGCTGATGGTAAGCCCCCTGCTTTCATACTAACCGTTGAGGTCATAGTACGAAAAAGATGAGTGGGTCTTCAGCTTCCTCATAGGCTATAGAGAAATTCTAAGCATGCCATATTTTAAAGCATAATAGCAGCAATCAAACTTCCAGACATAATAATAGCAGCCACCATAAGCTCGTTACCATGAGTTGTTTTATGTGTGCGAGCTGGCGACACGTGTCTACAGCTTACACATGCCGTTAAGGCAAACCAGTGAGGTTAGGGTTTTAGACTATAGTCAGAAATTTAGAGCCTAATTGCAGCAATAAGATCCAAAAAAACCAACATATACTGTTGAAACTACGAGCATAAAACTGTGTGCGAGCTGGAGACACGTGTCACTGGCTTGCACAGCTGTATTTTCGTAATTATTTAAACTACGATTATGTACTATACCTCAAAATTTTCAGCCGAATTGCAGCATTAGACTCCAAATTTATCAAAACATTAACTCGAAAAGTTTTTGAGCTACGAGCCGATATCTATGTGTAAGCTGACCCGTGTCACCGGCTGACACATGGTGAATTGCTGTAACTGTATATGTTGGAGTTTTGTTTTATAGATCAAATGATATGTTATAATTGCAGCACACACGAGGCATAATTTCAAATCTCTGGGCCTCTTAGTTTTGAAATTATAAGCCAAAAACCGTTTTCCCGCCAAAAAATTCAAAATAATGGCTCGGAAGCGGCTAATCGCGCCGTTGCCGTTCCATGCGCTACACTATTGCAATCTAATTCGAACCCAAGAGCTAGTATTATTTTGAGTCATTTTAATTTGCGCTCTCGATCGTTTTAATTTCTGTACTGAGAATTTTAGTCTAGGAGGTAGGAGCTGATATAACTGGTTACCTAATTTAATATAAAAGCAAAGTCTATTTATATAGGAATGTTTATATCGCTAAGGTATACTTTATTTTATTTTATTAACCCGTTTTTATTAGGTTACTTTCTCGTTTGTTTGTTTGTTTGTCCATAAAGTCCTGCTATAAGAGCTCATAGTAAGGCCCCTGAACGGTTTCTTATTTGCTGGTGGTAAGCCCCGACTGCTTATGAACTAAACTCGAGCTTAAATCGAGGTCATGGTACGAAAGGCACATTTGTCTGACGCCACGCGTTAACGAGTGTTAACACGCCGTCAGATGACATCGGTTTTCATAGTAAATGTATGCACTAGGATCACACTTATCTTATAACACGTCCATATTTATACACACATTTTTATCTTCTATATATATAAAATTCAAAGTCCTGACTGACTGAATGACTGACTGACTGACTGACTGAGTGAGATATCAACGCACAGCCCAAACCGCTGAACCTAGAGACTTGAAATTTTGCACATAGGTTCCTTATGAGGTCTAGGGGTGCACTAAGAAAGGATTTTTCAAAACTCACCCCCCAAAGGGGTGAAACGGGGGTTCAAAGTTTGTATGAAAGTTCCTCAGTTTTAAAGCTAGGATCTTCAAATTTTGTGTTTAGGCTGAACATTGAAAATTAATAAATACGGGTCTCAGCGTTTTTCAAAATTATACCCCCGAAGGGGTCAAAAGGGGGATGAAGTTATGTATTGAAGAAAATCCTTTATTTTCGAAGTAAAAATCGCTAAATTTATAATTAAGGCTTATGGATGGAAGTCTAACGCAACGTATATTGTTATTGTCAGTATTTGTTAGTGTTAGTGAAAAGGGGTAAAAAAACCCCAAAATTAAAATGGATGTCGTTATTGGGGTTTTCTGGGATAACGATTGCAAAAATGACATTTATTTTGAAGTCCAACACGGTGGACATGATTTGACCCCTAAAGGGGTTCAAATTTTGTATGGAAAAATAATATAAAATAGACATTACAACTTTAAACTTCGTAGGAGCACAGCTAAAAATAAATAGGCAAACATATATTTTGTAATTTTGAAAATCAACCACTTAGGAGTAAATGGGGTGAGTAAACATAAAAATCGGTATGGATGTCGTTCTTGAGGTTTTATTTTATTTATTAATTTGTAGGAGCATGTCTAAATTTTTAAATATGAGATTTTTCATTCACAATGCTATTTTTATACAATACTAAATAATATACTAGAAAAATACGACTCGCACCAGATCAATACTCAGACGGGAATCGAACCCGCGACCTTTGGATATCCGGTCCAATGCTCTGACCGCTGAGCTACCGAGTCACTAGTGACATCGTCGAATTTCTTCTAGTATATCCTACTCTTACGCTGCAAGCCAGCGTTATTTCACCAATGTGAGGAATTACCTCGACATTCAATTGAAATATCTTTCCAGATATTTGGCAATCGATGAAGATGAAATAGCTATATAATTTTTAAATATGAGATTTTTGCATTCACAATGCTTTTTTTATACAATACTAAATAATATAATAGAAAAATACGACTCGCACCAGATCAATACTCAGACGGGAATCGAACCCGCGACCTTTGGATATCCGGTCCAATGCTCTGACCGCTGAGCTACCGAGTCACTAGTGACATCGTCGAATTTCTTCTAGTATATCCTACTCTTACGCTGGCTTGCAGCACCCACCAAGCGAGCAGCCTCGTGCGAGGCCCGTGCGGCAAACGTCCTGCCTCGCGAGGCAGCGCGCTTGGTGGGAACCCGCCTAATCACGTAAAAACGGCTGATCAGAATTTAATGAAATTAAAACATGAGGATTTTATCGAATGTCCACGCGGACGAAGTCACGGGCGGAAGCTAGTCATATATATATACACACACATTTTTATCAGCGCCATCTATCGATCTGACAGTTTTTTTGTCTTGTGAAAAGTCAAAGCAAGGATCGTAGCAGGTGGCGATCCATAGTCTCTGCCTACCCCCATGGGAAACAGGCGTGAGTATATGTATGTGTATGTATGTATGAAAAGTCCTCAATGAGGGGTTTTCAATGTGACATTTAAAAAATTAAAATAGTAACTATTTGCCAATTTGCTTCACTAGATGGTGTTGATACTCTTCGAAGCCTAAAAATAGTAACTATTTGCCTCACTAGATGGTGTTGATACTCTTCGAAGCTTAGTAAAAAAATCACATTGTCACCAATTTTTATCAACGCCATCTATCGAGCCTACAATTTTTTGGCATTGTGTAAAGCCCCCATTCCTTCTCTCTGTCCAGTTTTTATTAATCTGTGATGTGATGTTGACAGTCCACAAGCGGGCAAGTATATCTAGTCTGTCGAAAGTAAATAAATATGGCTGCCACTGCCAGACGTTTTGCAGACGGTTTTGGGTGTGTGATGTCATTTTGAGTCTTTAAAATTTGTGTCGTAATAGAAAGATAGTGAAAGCATCATAACTGTGTAAAATTGCAGTGCAGTGAATAAATTATTGTGTGAAATTGTCACGAAAATATAGTGAATAATTTGCCCAATAAGATCAATGATTACGCCTGTTGACAAGAGATGAGTCGATGCGTCGTCGTTTCTCGGTTGCTAAATGTAAGAAGTTACAACTTCTATGCGCTTTGCTCAGCAATGGAAAGAGATAATCCATTAATATAATTATATGTTTACTCTTTTATCATAATTACATTTGTGCGACTTATTAGATTCTTTCTGATGCGCCGGCAGCGACGGTGGGTGGAGGTACTATAGTATTCCGTCTCTCTCGCGACCGCGGCGACCGGGCACACCTCCTTTGACCTATTTTCTGGCTAATGCATTGAAGCTAACTATTTATGTCTAGGGGTGTAAAGTAGGGCGCCGCCGGTTTTGCATCCCTTGTGCAATAACTTGATTTGTTCAAGCTAATAGCTGTCGTGGAGAGTGTACTTGATATTGTTTATTTTCTTAAATTTTGTGGAATAGTGAAAAAAATAATATATATTATCAAAGTTGAGGAACTGGAATACAGCTTAAATTCTAGTGAAAAAAATAATATATATTATCAAAGTTGAGGAACTGGAATACAGCTTAAATTATAATATTATCTCAAATAATTTACTCCTTACCGAGGAAAACGTAACAAATGATTGATTATTTTAGTTATCATTATCATTTGTGTAACTTCTAAATTAATTGAATAAATTCAACACAAAGTGTAATTGTATGAAATAAATGAATTGAATTGAATCAGAATTAAGAAGTTTTCTTAGGTAGGTTGGTAAAAAAGCCAGTAAAATAAACAAAATAAATACTAAATAAATAGTGTTTTGTGAACAATGTAGAGTCCTCTGATAATAATAATAATAATAGCCTCTTGCGTCAGACCTTCCTTTTATTTAATGAAGTATTTGGGCTTTGTTTATATTTTGTAGGTCTGATTGCCATTCGACAAAGGCCTCCTCCAACCTTTTTCACTCCCATCGATTATCTGCCACTCTGTTCCAACTAACTCCTGCTACTTTTCTTATGTCGTCGTCCCACCTCTTTTGTGGTCGACCTCTTCTTCTCTGGGGTGCGTTCCTAAAGTTCGCTCGTAGAAGGACCTTCACTCCAAGGCGTGCGACGTTCGTCATCCGACGTTTACGAACGACACATGTTCTAGAATTATCTAATCCAGTTATCATCTTATTTTCAGATCAATTGGAGAAAGATTTGATATGTTCAATAGATACAATAAGATAAAATTAAGTAATTCTGTTCACCAATAACACTATAAATTAATTAAACAAAATCTCACACCAAAAAAAAGCGTCCGACAAGTCAAACATTTCCCGCCTTTTTTCCAAAACCAATGTTTATAAACAAAGAAGACGTTTCAACTGCCCAATAAAACGTCAGAGCGAATTTCACCCACCTATTTCGTGGGGTGACCGGTGCGTTCGCCGGGCGTCATTTACGAACGGTTAGAGTGATCGTCGGGCGATCGCCCCGGTGGTTTTAGAACGCATACTATGTCATCGAGCGTCGTCGAGCGAACTTTACGAACGCACCCTGGGGTACCACCGTGTAACAATTTTACTCCATTTATCCCTACCCCTCATCATATGGCCTGCCCATCGCCATTTGAGCCTTCTTATTTTATTTTGAGTCATCTGATAAAAAAAAGTTATTTAATAATTATTGCTTTATACATTTTTGTGTAATTCTTTTAATTTTTTCTGTTTAAAAAGATTCTCAGAGCCTTCTTATTCATTGATAACCTGAACTTTTTCATAGTCTTAAATTTACCATCACCATATGGCAACAAAAAGTTGTTTGCCATTCTTTAATAAATCTCTTCTCTTTATCTTTCTTTAATTATTTTATAAATCATGTATTATTGTTTATAAAACTGTGTACTTGCACAGAAATGAAGAACTGACAAGAGTGGGATAAGCAATAAATGCCTAAAATAGTTAGTACAATGAGTATAGTAGAAGAAGGCAGCTACTGTTCCCGTTGGATGCAAGTGAAAGAAGCAGTATGATGGAATCGGAGCTCCCCCCGGGTAGCTGTAACTCCACTGGACACCTGTCCACTATCGGATATCATTCATTACCCGGTGAGTTTACTACTATCCTTATCCTTACTAATTCCTAATTACTTTTTTCCGCGCGGTGGCGCCACACGGTCAACATCGTCTCTGTGTTTAAAAATTATTTAAAATTATAAAAGTGCTTACCTTGAAGAAAAGATTATATTCACCGGTGTAGTGCAAGATAAATAAGCAGCAGTATTGTTATTTCCTCAAACTGAGTAGCCAAAATTCAGTAATAAGGAATAAAATAACAGTGACAACTAAAGTGACAAAATATCAACAAATTGATTATAGCAGGACAATTAAAACACCTAAAATGTCAAAAAAAGTTAAATTGTGAACAGTGAAGCAGTGAAAAGTGGTATTTGTTAAATATTCATCGATCTTTTAAGAAATACACAAACGGTCTGCATTGATCATTCGTTTAAAAACTTGGACTTTGGACTCAAACCATGTCTCGCTTCTGTCTAAGTCAGCAGTAATACCAATACGAAAATTTCGTCACTACTTCTAATGCTCGTGTGGCCGAGTTGGTTACACGTTGGAATCGCAGCGTTATATCCGCCGGACCGCGATATCGGAACCTGGACCATACTTGAATTTTTATTTTTTTATTTTTATTCATATTTTTTTTTTCCACTTTTTTCTTCGTCGAACATTACTTCATAAATAAAGTTCAGAAAATAATAAAAATATATAATACAATAAGAGGTACGAAGAAATGACTCCAAAGACTATAAAGTCTATCAATAGCCGGAAGATGTCAACACAGGATAGATGTCACAAATGTAAAAACTTATTTGAAATAAAAAGATTAATATTATGCACCAAATGTATGAAAAAGTTCGACTTTGACTGTGCAGGATTATCAGAAAAGTTATACTATATTATGAAGCCAGAATCCAAAAATAAATGGAAATGTAATGCATGCTCAAAATCTGTGACACCGAATGCTGGTTGTTCTAATGTAACTATGAGGAAGAAGCTAATTTCTCCAAAAACAACACCTGAAATTTGCCACTCACAGTCTTCACTAACAGGCATTGAATCTCAAATACAAGACTCTCATGTACTTTCTGATAATTGCATATCTGATGATGAGTCTCTAGTGTCACCTAGCAAATTATCTAAAAGCATGGACTACACAATTTCAGACTCGATATCAGTTTTGGAAATGAAGGAATCACTTAAGTTATTAACTACAGAATTAAGTGTGACTCAAAATGAGCTAGATAATACTATTCTAGAAAATAATGATCTTAAGAGACAATTAAATAATGTTCTTAATGAAAATAAAACATTGAAATTACTATGTCGGTCACCGTTTCCTGAGACCCCATTAAAATCCTGTACTAAAAAGAAAAAAGGAAGCCACTCGCAATTAAATAACACGGTGTCCACACCTAAAAAATCGGCACACACTGACTCATCTAATGTTAAAATAGATAAGATAAATAATTTGTCGCCCTTGCACATGAGAATAATAGAATTGGAGAAAAAATTAAAGATAGCAGAAGGCGAAATTTTATACCTTACAAAACAAATAACTATCTTAAGCCAAGACCAAAATAACGAACTTATGGATTTTAAGAGCATCAAACATATTGAGAGTAAGGTACAAAGTCCATGTTCCAAGATTTTAATATTGAGTACACAACAATGCGTGAACTTATCATCGTTACTATCACACTCAAGACATAATAGTAAATACGAGAAATATGCAGTAGAAGGAGTTATGAAACCGTATGCATTATGTACAGAAGTGTTGAAAAATTATGAAGAAATTAGTTTAAAGGACACTGACAAACTTATAATATGTGTAGGAGAAAATGATTACGATATAAAAATACTTTCCACACAATTGCGCAAACTGCTTAATGAATTTAAAAATAATGATGTTATGTTGCTTAAAGTTTTCAATAGTAAATATATTAATGTAATGGATCTGAATAATTGTCTTCAAAAGTTATGTAATGATTATAAAAATTGTCATTTTGTAAATAGTACATTCAATAATTTACATGACATGTGTAAATACATAAACTTTAAAATCGACTGTATTGACTATGATAAAAATTTCCTTAACTTCAATGCAATAAGGAAACGGTTAGCGGTTGATAAAACCATACAGGATGTCGATAAAAATAAAGTTAACAAAAAATATGTAAAGGGCACTATCCCATATTATTTTGGTCGCATGCAGGATAAGGCAACTGTAACAAATTCTCAAAATACGTTTAGTACTAACGAGTTAGATGTGCCCAAAAAAGGAACCATCCCGTATTACTTTAAAAGAAATGATCAGAAGAATAAAACTTTTTTTCGATAGTAAACTCCATAATCAACCTAAACGTCTAAAAATACTACATCAGAATATTGCTAGTATTATGGCAAAAAAGGAGATATTAGAGTTAACTTTACTTGAATTGGGCGAGAAAAAATGTTATCCTGATATAATATGCCTATCGGAAACTTTCTTAAAGACTGGGCATAGTTGTTATTTACAATTAAACAACTTTGAATTAGCAGCTAATTATAGTCGCGAAAAGCAAAGAGGAGGCACATGTATCTTGACAAAGAGAGGTATAGAGTATAAAAATTTGACATTTCTAGGACAACATACTTTAGCGAAATCTTTTGAAATCTGCGGTATTGAAATTCCTAGTATTAAATTGATTGTTTTATGTGTTTATAGAACCCCCACTTCAGATCCAAAAATATTCTTAATGAAATTAGACAAGATTTTGTATGAAATAGCATCTAGAAAAAATAAATTTAATATAGTGATTGCAGGAGATCTTAATATAAACACACTAAAACCTAGTACCATAACAAAGTATCTCCAAGACTTGTGTCGAAATTACAACTTACAGATTCACATTGATGTCCCTACTAGAAAAGACTCGTGTATTGATCACATACTAAGCAATATGAATGGAGTATCGGCAATGGTGCTTCCTCTCTGTTTATCTGATCATGATACTGCACAACTAATTAGCTTTCCAGTGGGACAAGTTAAAATTAAGCCTAAGTCATACTTTATTTTCAAAAGAGACTACAGCCATGATAATATTTGCAAATTCCAAGAATATCTTAGCGCATTATCTTGGTCAGATGTACTGGAGATGACTGATCTGAATGCGGCTTTTTCAAAATTTCATGAACTGTTTTCTTTATTTTATAAACTTTGTTTTCCACAAATTAAAATTAAATTTAACCTAAATAAACCCAACCAGTCTTGGATAAGCAAAGGATTAAAAAATAGCTGTAAAAAGAAACGCAACTTACGTTATTGCTATTACAAAAATAAAACAATGGTTAACAGACGGAAGTATCTTACTTACTCTAACATCTTAAAAAAATGCATTTTGACATCTAAAAAGAATTCAAACATTAAAATGATCTGTAAAAGTACAAATAAATGTAAAGCTACCTGGTCTATTATAAACAATCAAATTGGTCACAAGAAACAACATTATGACGATTTAAATGCAATCGAAATAAATAATATCAAAATAACGGATCCAGTTGACATAGCAAATGCTTTTAATAATTATTTTATAGATTCAATAAATAGCTCTAGTAATGGAACTGAACCAGGTCAATACAAATTACCAATGAAACCGAATTCAATATTTCTTAGACCGATATTTGAGGTTGAATTAGAGAAAGAAATAATATCATTAAATCAAACTAATGCAGAAGGCTTTGATGATATAAATACAAAAATTATTAAAGCTTGTGTAAAAGAAATATCACCAGTTTTAACACATTTAATCAATATGTCTTTTTCGGAAGGGACGTTCCCAGAAGCTCTTAAACTATCGATTGTAAAGCCTATATTCAAAAAAGGTGATAGAGGTATCATTAAAAACTATCGCCCAATCAGTCTTGTGTCGATATTTTCCAAAGTGTTTGAAAAATGCATGCATAAGATTTTGATGGAATTTTTCAATAAATATAAAATTATCGAAAGCCAACAATACGGTTTTCAGAAAAATAAAGGCACTGCTCTAGCAATTTTTGATTTAATAAGTTCAATTTTGACCAATTTAAATAATAATAAATTGACTTCGGGACTATTTTTTGATTTGACTAAAGCATTTGACTACGTTTCTCATAATCTCCTTTTGCTAAAATTAGAATCGGTTGGTATGGATGTGATACATGGCTACTTTTCTTTGGTAAGTATTTTTACCAAAAAGAAGTAGCAATGTGTCACAATCCATCTGTCAAATAAAAGTTATTATGATAGCTATGTAAGTTAGGCGGTGGGGCCCCAGCCCCCCTAGCATGACCACCAAAACACGATATATATATTGCGTGATATAGCGTTTAATTGACACTCTACTGTCAAAACTTATTGTTTTTTGACAGGTAAACGTGATAAATTGCTATATTATATCGCGTTTTGGTGGACTTGCTATGGGGGCTGGTATAATAATGCTCTACCTGGGGGGTAATTATGTAACTTTGTTGCAATCAACTCTGACAGAAATCGCAGTTACATTGCTGCTTTAGTAAAGACCAATATGAGAACTGTCTTACTTAAAGCAGCAATGTAACTGCGCTTTCAATTGATTTCAATCGAGAATTGTTAGCAACAGAGTTACGTAATCCACGGGCTGGTGTAATAAATCTTTTACCTTACTATGGTCACTGATACAATGTTATGAAGACAGTCATACTTTTTCTCAGTAAAGTATGCTGTTGATTGTACTAACACATTGATGATATAATCTGAGTGCGGTGAAAATGGGATGGAACCTTGTCAAAGTAAATAATTGTTTACTTGTTATCTTGCTTGAAGATGCTGTAGCAAAAGTTCCCTCAACTGAGATGTGTGACACTGTGTTTTTGGATATCCCTGTGGCTGCCGGCTTACCGTACGCGTCAGTTTGGCAAGGTTCCATCATTGGCGTATCTAGAGATACTTTCCAGGAGGGCCTGGTCCCCACTTGAAAATAGGGTGCTAGAGCCGCGTTAGATTTTCGCAACAGAGAAATATCAAGGGGTGGGCAATAGACTGTTCTGGGGTGTTCACGGCCCACCCGGCCTCCGCCTTCCTACGCCAATGGGTTCCATCCCATTATTATCGCGCGCGAATTAGGAATTACTAAAAGAAGATACTGATAATAAAGACACTCGTAAGAGTAAAGACATGCATCATAACATAATTGTCACTTATTTGACTGCTTTTTTTAATACGCATTCTCGTCTTCAGGCCGAATGCACCACTCGGCCAGCACGCCCGCGGGCGTGGACGGCGCGGGCGGCGGCTCCCGTACACCCCCCGCCACTCCCAAAAAGGGGGGCAAAATGCTCGCAGTCAGGGTGCAGATGCTAGACGACACGATCTCTATGTTCCAAGTACAGGTAAGTCTTATCTATTTGTTATCCATACTTCCTTATCCTTACTTTCCTTACTAATATTATAAATGCGAAAGTGAGTTTGTTTGTTACACCTTCATGTCTCAACTACTCTACCGATTATCATGAAAATTTGCATACACGTTGTCAGGGGTACAGAGAAGGACATAGGGTACATTTCATCCCGAGAAAAAGTACTGTTTCCGAAGGGTAAAGAAATAACTGTCCACGCAGACGAAGTCGCTGGCGGCCGCTAGTTTTATTTATTTATTTTATTTTTCTTTGGCACAGTTACAAGATACAAACCAAGCAGTACAAATAAAAATAATTCAAAAACAAAACAAAAGTGTAAATTTGTACCTCAATTACAACCATGCACAACATAATCATAATTTCATAATAATAGGACACAGCCTTTTGTTAATCTTTAAACTAAATTAGATAGGTTTCTGCAATTCACAATATAAGGTTTCAGAGGTATAAGCCATGTTTTTCACCCATCTGATAAGTATAGTTCCCAGGTTGCCACCAAGTTGCGACTGTTAGAGAATGCCTTAAGGCATTAAGTCCGCCCGTTGTATTTTCTTATGCAATAAAGTTTAAAGAAATAATAACTGTTAACTTCAAGTATACCATCCTGAAAGGCTGCGTGCAGTTGACGGACATTAAAGTCCATTAGGCAAACTACTGTGCTATGCATACACGCGACCAATAAATAAGTTCTTAAAAACAAAACTTAAGACATTGTTCAGTCAGTAGATAGTTACCATGGCGCGTGTTGTTGGAAAAAAAATCCAAAGTATGCGAGTCATTGAACTCATTAGTAGTTCAGAGATATCAGTTGATCGTGCTATCTGTAAAGATAATAACAAATAGGATAAAAAAAGGGTACGCGGATGCTGCGCGTGTTTGGCCATTTTTAAGATGATTTGTTATGCAAGTTTATCACGTCACATAGATTGTGATTTTGTGATGGTCAATAAAAACTGACCTCTAGCGCCTAGTCAACAGTTGAATGACAAACCTATTTATGAATGCAGAATGCAGAGACATTCGTCTTGCGTCTCTTAATAAAAGTTTTCATTCCACTACTATTTGCATTAGAAATGTTAGCTAAACTTTCTTTTAAGGTATTCCTATTGTTGATTGTGTGTATTTCTCTTTTCCAAAATAGGGTATGTTTACTTTATAAGTTGTTCATTAAGGTCCAAGGTGCCCTGAGCGAAATTGCCGCCGCGCCGCGGTGAATTTTGTTTAATAATAATTCTAATACACAATTTTAATAATGTTTTAACGTGGAATTTTTAGGGCCCACATTCTAGTATTTTTAGACGGTAAGTATCGTTACATTCCCTCGTAGTCACTGCTAGAATAGATAGCAAACTTGCTAAAAGTGGCCGTTTTTGACACTTTTGCTATCTACTTCTACGAATGACTACGAGGGCATGTAGTGATACCTTCTAAAAATACTAGACCATGGGCCCTAAAAACTCCACGTAAAACATTATTAAAATAAAGACATTTTTTGTAATAATTTAAACTTCATGATTACTTTTCTTTAGTAACTTGAATCCTGTAAATATATAAAGTTGTTACCACATATTGTTTTTGAGGAAATAATAATATACGCCCCGGCCGGTTGACAGTTGCTGTATCTTTTACGATCTTGCGAACATAGTTGGAGGTGGCGTGGCTTTGTAGTTTGTCTCCGCACAAACGTAAAGTTAGTATATAATAGTTGACGATAAATGACCCGTCACACTTGCGGCGCGAACGTTAACTAACAATAGCATGAAGCAGGTACCTATTGTCACCTATCTGGTCTCGGCCGTGATACTTAATTATGATAAATGTAACTTGGAGGAGCTCACATTGGTTAGTAACTAACTAAAGAGCTGTTATCAGCGAAATGGTGGCGAATTCTGGGAATTTGCACTAAACAGAACATAGACAATGGTGAAATACATAACATGTACAATATGTACATATGGTAATACTCTGGAAAATGTCCCATTGATAGTGCAGATAGGGTTGATCTTACTAAGCTTTGTGCTGAATGTAATTAAAACGATAATATTGGCGCTATCTAGGGTTGCCAGATCAGGCCAGATGGGCTGGACTTGGCTGGATTGTCCAGCTATTTCACATTTTGTCCAATGTCCTGGTTTTAGGCAAAATGTCAGCCAAAATGAAACGCACGCACCGCCGCCCGCGCCGCCTCTCACGCGCTAGCTTCAATTCAACCCTGCGGCTGCGGCCTGCCAGCTGATTTTTATTTTGTCCACCCAAAAATCCTATTGTCCAGATATTTAGAATATTGTACAGAAATTTTGATTTTTCAATCTATCTACTCTAGTGCTGTCGCTGATACCAACAATGTAATGTGACCCACCTTTAATTATAAAAAAAGAATCTAATTTTCTTATATAGGGGGAAGTTCTATAATTTTAACAAACTAATTCCATTAGTCGTAAAATGATCCTTCCCATTATAGATATCATTACTCCGATCATTACCAAAATCCTAAACACTTCTATTTCAACTGGTATTTTTCCTACATCATGGAAAGATGCTAATGTTATCCCGCTTCCTAAAAAACGTAACCCTACTATGTTATCTGAATACCGTCCCATATCTATCCTACCGTTCCTCTCCAAAATCCTTGAAAAACTTGTCTATGTTCAGCTGACTGCCTTTCTCAATATCAATAATCTTTTTAATCCTTTGCAGTCTGGTTTCCGTAGGGGCCACAGCACCTCCACAGCTTTGGTTAAGATCACAGACGATATACGCCAGGGCATGGAGAATCGCCAACTAACACTGATGACGTTACTTGATTTCAGTAATGCTTTTAGTTCAGTTGACTTCGATATTCTCCTGGGTGTTCTACAGTCTCTTAACATATCTCCAGCCGTTATTGTTTGGTTTCGAAGCTACCTGCTAGGGCGACGGCAACGTATCCGCCTAGGAGATTCGACCTCTGAGTGGTGTGGTATCAATGCCGGAGTTCCTCAGGGTGGCGTCTTATCTCCTCTTCTCTTTTCTATTTTTATAAACTCCATTACTCACTCGCTTTCAAGTTCCTATCACCTTTATGCCGATGATCTTCAGATCTACACACAGGCTCCTCTATCCGAACTCTCTAGTGCCATAGCTGCCACTAACTCTGATCTTGCACATATCTATAGCTGGAGTAAGTCTTATGGTCTTGCTGTTAACCCATCTAAGTCTCAGTCCATCATTATTGGGAGTCCGTATTTTGTTTCGAGGATCGACTTCGAGTTGATACCTCCTGTGAAATTTGACAGCACTGTTATTCCTTACACGAAAACCGTCAGAAATCTCGGTGTTGTCCTTGATGAATATTTCTCTTGGAGACCTCAGGTTGAGGCAGTTAGAAAGAAGGTTTTTGCTGCATACAGTTCACTTAATCGCCTACGGAACTTTCTGCCTACCAGTACTAAGGTCACTCTGGCCCAGTCACTTCTGCTATCCATCTTGGACTACGCTGACGTTTGTTACACGGACCTTTCTGAGGAATTGCTTGACAAATTGGAGCGGCTTCAGAATATGTGCATCAAGTTCATTTTCAACTTACGAAAATTCGACCACGTATCTCACTTTCGTCAAAAGCTTAATTGGCTCCCCATCCGTCGGCGCAGGGACTTACACACTCTTACGCTCCTGTACTCAATCCTTTTCCTTCCAACTTCACCACTTTATCTTAAAGAATCTTTCGACTTTCGATCCTCTTCTTCACTGCGTACTCTGCGTTCTTCTTCTAATCTCACCCTTGATATTCCCCGTCATTCCACTGATTTCCTTTCCTATTCATTCTCTGTGCATGCTGTCCGTTTGTGGAACGCACTTCCAGAGGGCATCCGTAAAGCTCGTACCCTGAGATCTTTCAAAGATCAAGTTAGAACGCATTTCCTTTCTCCCACCTAATACTACTTTTTTTTTTTTTTCTCTGATATCTCCCTTTCAACTTTTATTTTATATACATACACTTTCTCTTCTCTTTATTTATGTATATCTATATCTATTGTCCTTCTAGTACTTTTGCACCCACTCCCCTCTTTCCTCTTCCCCTTAATATTTTTCTACTCAAGGTTGCCTGGAAGAGACTGCTACGTAGCAGTAAGGCCGCCTTTTGTGTACTTGTCCATGTTTATTGTTTGCTCCTATGTAATGTCTTTGTCTAGTGTGCAATAAAGCGTTTTTATTATTTATTATTATTATTATTATTAATTTAAACAAATAATTGAACTTCGTCATCTACTCATCAAATGACGACCTCTGGTCACTATAGTCTGTCTAGTCTAGTGGATAGGTCAAATGCACATTGGTATGCTGTTGAGGTTGCATATTTGCATAGTACGTTCGTTAAACTCGATCCATGGATGGAACAGGAACCATATCAGTTTACTGTTGCAAGTCGAGTGTAATTTTATAGTGCACTTTCCACGTTAAATAGTGGAACGCTTCTTGAATATTATATGTTATGTCTGCAGGCAACTTTGCGACCTCGTCGACATTGTTGCAGTTTTCCTAAAATGCTATGATCTTCAACCACAATATTTACTCGCGTGTCTGTAAGGAGGTGATTCATTTCTATTTTATAAACCAACTGGTCCGCCTGCGTCTTCGTCTGAGTGGACAGTTTTTTTTGCTTTCCCTCGGGAACTGTGCCTCTACCTACGTTTTTTCTGGATGAAAGGTACCCTAGGTATTTTTCTGTACCGCTGACAACGTGTATGCAAAATTTCATGATGATCGGTTGGGTACAAACAAACTACCAAACAAACAAAGTGACTTTCGATTAGTAAGGATAAGGATGAGTGAGATACAAAAGTGTCGACCTTGTCTATTGTAATACCGTTCAGTCGCGCAGTCACGCAGTGGGGGATATTAGCGAGTCACTAATGGCCTGTTTCGACGAGACTAATTACTAGTTTGTTAATGAGAAGAAAATTATTACTCAATATTGCTTTTCTCACGTTGATAATTTAAGTTCATTAGGGCATTTAAAAGCAAACACGGTTGCTTGCTATAATTGAGTTTTATCTAGTGAGATATCTTCTATTTTATTATTATTATTCTACCCCCCTTACTAATAAAGATTGTATAGCAGATGTATAGTTACACAATGGTTACTCTCTGTCAAACTATTTGAATTTGACATTGAAAAGAAAGTGACAAAACACTGTGTAACTATGCATCTGCTATACAATCTTTATTAGTAAGGGGGGTATAACTTAGGGCATGGTCATCATAAATACATTAATTAGTTGTGGTCTCTACTTTGAAATAAGATTTCTCTGTGTACAACCTGTTAGTCGTATGAAATTATATTATAATTTCAAAAGATGTACTGATAGTATATTGTAGAGAGTGAAACTGTGAAGTTTCATAGTTATCAGAACTACTTTACATCAAAAGTTTTGTGGAAAATTGATCTACAATTAATAAGTAAATGTACTACTGTGCTGAATAGAGAGTTTTGAATAAAGAGTAAATGTACCAGTATTTATTGCTTGTAATTTATAACGAAACTTCACAAGTGCCTACTACATTTTCCCATAATATTTACAAAAGTGAAGAAGTCTTTCCGGCATCACGTCGAGTAACAGGAGAGATGGGAAAGTGGCGTTTACTGATACCGCCACGTCAGGTGTCATAAAGGTGAAATGAAAGGATTGAAAAGAAAAAATGTGGCCCAGATTCATTTCTTTACTTAGCACTTATCACGGTTGATAATGTCGTTTGCTAAGAATGTTGTTCAATTTGCTGTGTAAGTCATTCCGTTTCATTAGCTGCGTGTAAGTTTTTTGTTGCTAAGGTCTCCGGCCGTCTGCTTCCATTGCCCTTCTTTAAGTAAACAATTAGGGCACCGATTTATTTTTACTTCCAGCTATTTATGGGGTTGCTCCCGAGCTGACGTCAAAGGTTCTCGCTTGAACCACAGATTACTTAATAGTACAAGTCTTGAACATTTATTTACTGAATACTTACTGTTTTAATTTCTATTAAATAGTGGCACAAAGTAAGAGAGAATCAAATCAACATAAAGTACCAGAAAAACAGCTGTATTTCACGACGTTAAGTCAAGCGTTGTCACTAACTACAAATGTTAAGCAAACTACAAAAGGTGATAACGTAAATTATGGGATTAACATAAGGTGGGCCGTCCTGAATTCCTGATGTGATGTGACAGTAAATCGAGCGTGAAGGAGCGGGACGGGAACAATGACATAGTTGAAGCAATCAAAATTGGCCGGCTAAGGGTCCCCCCAGACCTACCGATTTCCTTTCTTTGCTTTGCTGTCCGGCAATGGACCGCCGGTCAAGAGGCTCATTTTCAATTTATCGCATATTTTCAATCTAAGTAGATTTCACAATATGTATGTTCTTGTGAGCTTTGTTCCGTAAACGATCGTTATGTATACACAAAAAAATTGTTCAGGTAGGTAATGATGCCACCCACGACCCCGTTCACAATTTATATAAATATGTGATCGATTTATTTTTAGCAATCGGAGACCATGTTCAGGGTGGCATATCTCCCAGAAGCTTCCTGCTTCGCAACCCAGACGATGATATTTGATAATACCAAGCTAATGGCTAACTTGCCAATTTGGTCTGGTCCCAATATGCGATAGATTGAAAATGACCCTGGTTCGCCCGCGGTCTAAACAGCAAAGCAAAGAAAAGAAACCGGTAGGTCTGTGGTCACCCTTACCTTAGGCATTTTTCTGATAACAGTTGGCGTCGTGCCAGCTAGGGGGCAGGCCGCGCAGGCCGCAAGCTTGTGTGGCCAACGTTTCTCAAAGTTGGGGTCTCGGCCCGGGGAAGTAGGCAATCTAGTTCTGATAAATAATCTTGTTAAACCTGTCCGTAAATAATGTAAGGAGTTTCTTGAAAATCTGAGATTGAAATCAAGGTGAACTCGTAGTAAGAACAACAGTTTGTAAAGTATCTTTACAGACATTTTTTTACATATTATTTAATGTATTCTGTGACATACATAGCAGAAGCACACTATTATAAGAGTAGTAAGACTGTGGCAGAAGATATAAGTACTTGAGGAATGAGCGTCGCCGTCGTCCCTTGACACAATATATTATTGAATTGATTATTTCTTAATTTGTATGATGTGTCAAAAATAGTTTTGTTTTGTATATTTTCTAATTACAATACCGCTATAGAACAAACTGTGGCAAATATGAAAATAAGTGTAAAAAAGAAACATCCTGTACACCAGACGATCGTATGTTAGATAAGTCTGTCTGTACGTGATGGAGGGCTCGAGCTAAGCTATAACACTTAACTTTACACTTAGAGATTTGTTAGATTAAAATTGTTGTTGACATTTACGCGAGAAAGTAAAATATAAAAAACAGATATAATTTACAAGTACATAGAAGCAGCTTCTATCTAATAAGTAAATAAATAAGCATCGTTGTATATTGATAAGTAATTAAAATTATTAGACAACACCATCACAAGCATTGCTTTGATTCCAAAATAAGTAGCTGAAGCAATCAGAGACAATGGTAGAACTACAAACTCCCAGATCTAAACCAATATAGTAAAGTTCGTTTTCTAAATTGACCCAGCCGGGGATCGAACCCGTGACCTCAGAGATGGCGATACCATGTCGTCAAATATTCATCAGTCATTATATATTTACCTAGACAAAATTGAAAAAATATAGTCTACTGGGACACGGACACATGACCACGCCACGTCACTGGTCATTACTTAGTAAGTAAACACTGAAAACAAACCTCGGGCACACAAGGCAACCGCTCTTGGATTTCAGAGAATTTCCCATCGGAATGTAACCAGCTTGCGGAGACCTTTGCTCATTCATTACTATTTTTTTGGATAGCGCTCACACGCGTTTTCCACGAAGGTTTATTTTTAACATGCGATATTTCAAATTTTAACTACTAAGTGCTTTTATCTAAAAAAAAAAAAATCTTTTCATTTCTCCATTATAAAGTGTGTAAATGAATGAACCCAAAATGGGAAAACAGTTTCTGCGGATCATCAAACTGAACAACTGTTACTATATATGGGACCAACTCTGAAATCACGAAAAAAAATCAGATGGTTTATAATATTTCGATGAATGGTTCATACATTTTGAAATTTTCGTTGATGGTCCAAAGAAACGGTTTTCCCATTTTGGGTTCATTCATTAACACGTAGATATTATCTTATTATCGAATGAGGAATAGTGGCTACCTTTAGTAGAGTTTATCAAGCCGCCTGTAAGGCCTCTAACTTGGCTTAACGACTGTTATCAGATGACAACAGCCGGGACCGACGGTTTAACATGCCCTCCGAAGCACGGAAGCGCTCAGTTGTAATGTCACTTAACGGTCACCCATCCGACACCTGGCCGGACCGAGCGTTGCTTAACAAACGTGATCGAGTACGAGCAGTCTGTCAAGTTCCGCCACACGTAGATGACGTAACGTAAGAGTAGAAAAATGTATTTTGTATTGATGACACTATGGTATGATTGATGTTTATGTCGTCTGAATAACGAGATAGGGAGCCATCATTTAGCATGAATTGCATTTTTAATGGGTTCAGTTGGTATCGAACGGGAAAAGTTTGTGTGTGTTTAAATTGCTGACTATTTATCAACCAATTTAGAATGAATGACGAATTACGGCTGGTTATATACTGACTGACTTTGCAAATCAAAACAAATATGTCATTTCTGGTAGTTAATCAGATAGGTGACTAAATCGTAGCGTGATTTTTATAAAGGTCATACTTCCTGACCTGATCGTTCATGTACCTAATGCTCGGTATTAATAATGTTGAAAGCATTTTTTACTAGAATATCAAATAAAAATACCAGTATGGTTTACCGTTTGTCTAGACAATATTCGTGAAGTGTTACTTAACATGTGTAGTTGAATAAAAGCAAGAGGTGATTAAAAAAACACCTGTTTTCTCAATCATTACTATGCGGTCTCACAGTGCCCGCGGACGCAAAGAGCGTCCCACCTAACTACCAATTGGCTTATGTTTAAATGATCACCATACTAACCTAACCTAACCCAGAATTTGTAAATGCTCACCAAATTTTCTTGGGACGGTTTAGGATTTGGGGAGCATTAATTACTAATTTTGGATAACATACGTGGGTGGTTTGATAAGTCCATCATCATGACTTTGAAAACAAAAAATATTTTTTTTTTATTATTTATTTTTGTGTCTTAAAAAGAAACTCCTTAAGGCATCTCTAAGCTAAAGTATTAATTCCCCTACCAAACAAACCAACACGTAATACGTAAAACAAACGAACCAATCACAGAGCTCTATTTTAACACAGTGCGTTTTCAAGAACAATAATCTGACGATCGACAAGGATCGTTATTGTTCTTGAAAACGGGTGTGAATCTAATCGGTTTTTATCGACTATTAGGCACGGATTTGTCCAATTTGTAGAGATATGGGAGTATGTGAGATTTCAGATTTGTTGACATATTATTGAAGATAAGGCGGCACTTACGAGTTACTCGACGATAGCATAAACCGTGTCTTTCTAGTGTTATCTAATCATGAATATCTTTGCGGCAAGCTCGTTGAAGTAGCTTTTATTACCCACGAGCCCACGATGAAGTTTGAAAGTCTTTGGTAGAGCTCGCCCACATCTTATAACACTCTTTGATTAAAATAAACGACCGTTCGGTGTACGAAGTGGCCCCGGGGCTCAAATAAGGCTTTTATGAATTTATATAAGAGATTGCGAAGCTTAAAATTTGTTAAGGTCTCCAACTCCATTGCTAACATTTTTGTAGTATGAAAATTGTAAGTTGATAAGCCACGTTCCTTTCCGAACCAATCTCCTTTGTCACATACTATCGTGTTGTTTCTCTAATAAATATTTAAATACATAACGCATTAACGCGACGTTGACGTAAACTATTAAGTAATATAATATGTAAGCCTGAGTGATTTGTATCCCATTTCCCTCACATCAATCTTGTGGCAATTTTCCCTACAAAAAAGCAGTTTGTTTCTTGTGAAAATGTTTTATGTTTCTAAATTGTAACTACCAACTGAATTTGGAATCAAAATTAATAGTGTAGTCGAATTAGGTGATTTTTTAAATAAAGATTGGAATAAATTCTCCGGAGAGGCAAATACGTTTCTGATGGTTTTGTATAAGTGAAAAATCGTGTATAAAAATAATTGCATTTACCACCCTTACGGAAGGGGGTGAAATTCGGTGAAAACTGTTTATTGGTCATAACTAACCAGATAATACAGGTGTAGTCAGCGTATTTTTTTATACGCTTTATTACACCTTAATCTACATTATCACATTTTATTTATTTTAATCGGCCCAACGTAGCGTTAGAAAAAAAAACAAAAAATATGTTTTTGGTCATTGCGGCTTTGGGGAAAACTGTATTTTTGCCGTCAAATAATATTGTATCCCTTGGGGTGAACTAAAGGAGATATCTTCTAGTACTGATCTATCATTGACTGCATCGTAATGATTTTTTTTTTTAATTTTACCTATCCACGAAAATAAAGTACGTATTTTATTTTCATCATCATCATCAGCCTATCATCGTCCACTGCTGAACATATTTTATTTATATTACCTTTTCTGAATTCATATTTAGAACATTACGTTGTGTTGTGAGTGTAGTATTATAACAAATGGCTGCTTTGAGGTTTTTAATTAAAAACAAAATGCTTTTTAAGACCTCTCTATAAATAATTTTACTGTTGCGTCCCAGTATGTCATGTCAATAAAACTTCGAAAATAAAATAAAAAATAAAATAAAACAATTTTATTTTAAGACATTTATTTGTTCATAACTGCATGAAAAGTGGACAAAATTCTGTAAAATTTTATTTATTTACTCACAAGCTACTTTATGGGTTAAAATAACGTTATTAAACGAAATTTAATTGGACAAAAATTGTATTTTTTATGGGACAAAAACCATACACATTTGTGAATCACAATGGCTCGTAAAAAAATTCACAATTTGTGAAAGAGCACCGACAGAAATTCATAAAAACAAATTGCTTATTTCTTTAAGTTCTTATTCTGTACCAAAATATTATACTTACTTGCCTACTATTTTAAGAATATTCGTAGACTAGAAACGCAGAGATAAAAAAAGGTTTTTTTTTGCATGAGTAGATAGTTTCGTTTTATGGAAATAGAGTTCTTCAATCCAAAATTCTATTTAGAGTCTTGCATTGTTTTTTTTTTGTCTTCACAATAGTTTCTTGAAATAAACCAAAAGCTTGTTTGCAAAACAGTAATTGTATTTCTGAAAATACTACAAACATTATGATTGTTTGTAAGATAAAATAAACATAGAAATTATTTCAATCATGAAATAAAAATAGGGCGAATCAAACATTCTTAAATCTTTTGCGATAAATATAAACTATTTTTGAAATGGTCAAGAATCGTAACGAATGTGTCGTAAAACAGTAAAAAAAAAATCGAGTAATTTGTTTCCAATTGTCAACATCAATGGTATAGACCTATCTTCTGTAATTTTATTTCTCGTGGGTTCATTTTGTAGTAATATTTCCCAAATTGCTCAAGTTTCTTAAACATCTCGCCGCCCAACACGATCAACTCCAGTATCGTCTACGAATGCCACCGAGTTTTGGATCGCTTAGCATCCAACAACAGAGTAATCCTACAATGGATTAAAGGGCATAGCGGATCAGACGGGAACGACGCCGCCGATGAGCTGGCTAGAAGGGGATCTTCCACAATGGTCAGGACCCATACCCATTCTGCCACTCCCGTTCAGCCAACTGCGCTCATGGGTAAGGCAACGTACTCGTGCTGCACATAATACTCGTTGGGTAGAGCTAACAAGCTGTAGACAGTCCAAGCTGGCTATGACTGCAGTCTCGCCGCGGTTGACCTGACCTGTAGACTGCTCAGCCTTAATCGTCCAGACCTCCGAATAGTTGTAGGTACACTTACAGGTCACCTACCTTGTCATACCATGTTTTAGACAAATAAATTGATAAATAAAAAAAATATTTATTGAAAAAAATGGCAGTCTAAATGCGGAGAAAAGAGCCCATCACCAATAGTCAATACCAATACCAACATCTCGCCGTCTCGTGGTTTCGGCAACTTGACACGTCGTCGTGGCGACTTGACGACACTTTGACGACTCCACGCATTCTTTTGTTCATAAAAAATATTTCTAGTATCTTGGCATTTAAATAGTTGTTATGATAAACAACGGCTTATAAGTTGGCTTTGAATCCATTTCATTCGGTATGACCAGAGCCTACTATATCATCGGGGACAGTTTTTTTCAAATTAGGTAGGGTGCTTTTTGTTGTTGTTAATCATATTAACGCCATTGTGACAAAGTGTCAAAATAGTCAGAATCATTGAAACTTTCGAATATGCATTTAAGCTGAAAGAGTAATAAATAACAAACAAAAGATTCTGCTTTCTGATATGGAAAAATATCTCTACTTGTATATTTGTTCATTGTTAAGTTTTCAAACAAAAAGCACAAAATTTTCGGTGAATTTTGGGCCTTAGAACATAAAGCTATATCCCCGAAATCCCCACCGAAAACAAAATTCCCCGCGGACGAAGTTACGGAGTTTGTGCTCGTTCCAAAATGCACATGCAATGCAACTTAGATTAATAATATATTTTAATAATATATTAGCAGGATAGAATAGAACTGTAGGATTCATATCGTAGAACGTTGTGTCTATCAATACAAATATAACCAATCGTACCTGCATGTGAGCCGGTGCGTAATCCGCACCGTTACGGGTCGCTGCTCGCGCTGCGAGGTCGCTCGATCGCAGTTCAACTGCGATTACTCTGCTCTTTGTATGCCGCTGCGAGTGCGATTTTCACCCCCTATTCAACTCGAGTCGAGGACAATGCACGGAATAAATTGCACGTTGCCTCTACGTCTAGCTTTTGGTTCAGAGAAAGAAAATAGTGGCGATGCGAAGCGTCCCTTCAACGTTTTATTTGTTGTAGTTACGATTCAATTTTAGGATTTCGCACTAGTGTTTTCAAACGTTGACATAACCGGATGAAAAGAATTGTGATTGTCATTGTCCCCTACGTCCCCGTCGCAGTGATCTCCCACTGCGATAGTTATTTTAAGCTACACTGACATCACGTGATTATAACACTTATTATTATTATTATTAATTGACAGGCAAGCAGTTGAGACAACTGATAAGAGCCTGTATCCAGTTATATCATGGGTTGAGTTTAACTATCATAGGTTTTTTAAATATTTGTCCAATCTATTCTTAAATGTTCCAAGCTTCAATTTCTCTATTATTAAAATTTATGTGGATTGTTTCCTGATAGTGCCTTTGATAATTTGAGATGATGGCCTCGTAGGTGTATGTTTTTTGAGTACTGGGCCTTTGATAATTTGAGATGATGGCCTCGTAGGTGTATGTTTTTTGAGTACTGGAATAGTTGTGTATCAAAATTCTCTATGTCGTAGTGTCCATGCAAGATTTTATATATGAAACTTAACAACACAATAGCGCTACCACCTATAGAATGGAATTCCCTGCCGGCGTGTTTCCGAGCGCGTACAACCTGACTCTATTCAAGGCCAGAGTGAATAAGCACCTTCTGGACAAGCTCACTCCATCGTAGACCCTGTCTTTGCTTTTGGCTAGACTGGGGTCAAGAGCAAACCCATTAACTATGAGAAAAAACACAGAATAGATAATAGTACCTGCTTACTGCGTGCGTAACGCCAACGCATGGCATGACGAATGAGAGCTCTGCAATACATACAATTCAGTTCTAATTCCTTCCGATTATCACTTTGAATCTTGGTCTTGCGGATACTGTAGCTTAATTTCATAATAAGCACGAAAACCGTAATATCTAATTCGGCATGTCGTGTATCTTATCTTAACATAGTGCCTGAAATACTACAAAGTCTCGTTGGAATGCGAGTTGCGCCGCCGTTAAGAGCTTTCGAACATTGTTCCCGCTCTGCAACCCTCACATAATTAGCTTCGGGCGTCTATCTGTCCATTTCGCTGTCGATACTAATTGTTTTTCTAACTGGTATTGCAAAGTTTCATTCTTTTATTCCAACAATATGTAATTAACTTTTCTAGTTAACGATACTGACATGTTCTCATTCAGATGAATATTGGTATTGCTTTGTGGATAGGCTGCTTTTTAAGAGAAAATCATCATCATCATCATATCAGCCGCACGACACGACACCCACTGTTGGGTATATATAAGAGAAAACGGTGGACTGGAATTACTTCTGGGGCCTTACAATGAGCTCTTATAGCAACCTCAAAGTAATGTTTTTATAGGGACAGAGCTATACATCGCGTATAGCGCCATCTCATTTACAACATTGCTTCGATATTACTTTTGACAGTCATTGTAATTACTTTTGACAGTCATTGTAGGGGGGCTGATTGTAAACATTTAATCAATAATATATATAAGATTTGCGTAGTTTTATGAAAAAACTTTGAGGACAACGAGTAACGAATTGAAATATCAGCCTAGCCTAACCCAATGATGTATGACACTATGTGATCGTTATATAAAAAAGAATTGAGAGTTTAAAACTTCTGCTTGCTCCAAATTTTATCACTCAGTAAAGTTGTTGGGTGTAATTTAAATGCGAAAAACGTTTTTAATTTTTTTGAGATTTTTGCATTCACAATGCTATTTTTACACAATTCTAAATAATATACTAGAAAAAATACGACTCGCACCAGATCAATACTCAGACGGGAATCGAACCCGCGACCTTTGGATATCCGGTCCAATGCTCTGACCGCTGAGCTACCGAGTCACTAGTGACATCGCCGAATTTCTTCTAGTATATCCTACTCTTACGCTGCAAGCCAGCGTTATTTCACCAATGTGAGGAATTACCTCGACATTCAATTGAAATACCTTTCCAGATATTTGGCAATCGATTAAGATGAAATAGCTATATAATTTTTAATTTTTTTGAGATTTTTGCATTCACAATGCTATTTTTACACAATTCTAAATAATATACTAGAAAAAATACGACTCGCACCAGATCAATACTCAGACGGGAATCGAACCCGCGACCTTTGGATATCCGGTCCAATGCTCTGACCGCTGAGCTACCGAGTCACTAGTGACATCGCCGAATTTCTTCTAGTATATCCTACTCTTACGCTGCAAGCCAGCGTTATTTCACCAATGTGAGGAATTACCTCGACATTCAATTGAAATACCTTTCCAGATATTTGGCAATCGATTAAGATGAAATAGCTATATAATTTTTAATTTTTTTGAGATTTTTGCATTCACAATGCTATTTTTACACAATTCTAAATAATATACTAGAAAAAATACGACTCGCACCAGATCAATACTCAGACGGGAATCGAACCCGCGACCTTTGGATATCCGGTCCAATGCTCTGACCGCTGAGCTACCGAGTCACTAGTGACATCGCCGAATTTCTTCTAGTATATCCTACTCTTACGCTGCAAGCCAGCGTTATTTCACCAATGTGAGGAATTACCTCGACATTCAATTGAAATACCTTTCCAGATATTTGGCAATCGATTAAGATGAAATAGCTATATAATTTTTAATTTTTTTGAGATTTTTGCATTCACAATGCTATTTTTACACAATTCTAAATAATATACTAGAAAAAATACGACTCGCACCAGATCAATACTCAGACGGGAATCGAACCCGCGACCTTTGGATATCCGGTCCAATGCTCTGACCGCTGAGCTACCGAGTCACTAGTGACATCGCCGAATTTCTTCTAGTATATCCTACTCTTACGCTGCAAGCCAGCGTTATTTCACCAATGTGAGGAATTACCTCGACATTCAATTGAAATACCTTTCCAATATCGATTGCCAAATATCTGGAAAGGTATTTCAATTGAATGTCGAGGTAATTCCTCACATTGGTGAAATAACGCTGGCTTGCAGCGTAAGAGTAGGATATACTAGAAGAAATTCGGCGATGTCACTAGTGACTCGGTAGCTCAGCGGTCAGAGCATTGGACCGGATATCCAAAGGTCGCGGGTTCGATTCCCGTCTGAGTATTGATCTGGTGCGAGTCGTATTTTTTCTAGTATATTATTTAGAATTGTGTAAAAATAGCATTGTGAATGCAAAAATCTCAAAAAATTAAAAATTATATAGCTATTTCATCTTAATCGATTGCCAAATATCTGGAAAGGTATTTCAATTGAATGTCGAGGTAATTCCTCACATTGGTGAAATAACGCTGGCTTGCAGCGTAAGAGTAGGATATACTAGAAGAAATTCGGCGATGTCACTAGTGACTCGGTAGCTCAGCGGTCAGAGCATTGGACCGGATATCCAAAGGTCGCGGGTTCGATTCCCGTCTGAGTATTGATCTGGTGCGAGTCGTATTTTTTCTAGTATATTATTTAGAATTGCGAAAAACGTGTTAAGTGGTTTGTTAATTGTTATGTAACAGGTCCCTAAATTGTACTGTAATGTTTATTAAAACTTTAAACATACTTTCAAATATTAAGAATACTCAGTTCTTCTTTGTTTTATTTTCTGTATTTTTTCTATCAGTTAATGAGGATCAGTCACTATTTTTGTTTAGTGAATTTTCCAATAGCCTTTGATACCAGATGAATAACTGTGAAGAATTTTTTCACCATTATATTTAAACCTGAGAATCTATATGGACTAGAACACTGTTATTTTGGGGTGTATTATGACGTCAATATATCGTGTCATTTGGAACTTACCATACAAATTTCAAGGTTGTGTCCAGTCCATGAAACTAAACAACTTTCGCTAAGAAACATGTGTCGAATTTCGCCACCAAATTTTGGTCATCCCATACTAAATTGATCACGTGATCTCTTTGATTTGTATGGGTAATCTTTTTTTTACATATTTGGCCAAGTGTTCCTTAGAGAGGGTTGTTCAGTTTCATGGACTGAACTCATCCTCAAAGGATGGTGAATACAAACTGACCCGGTATACACTCGGTGTACCTTACTTAGTACGTATTAAATCACATATTTCATTGCGCTTGGTATTTTCTTAAAACCCTTAGAACTTAGGCATTTCAACAATTCTTTCACTGGGTTTTAAAGCTATGAAAATGTGTTCGCTTCGCACTGTATCAGTAAAACTTTAGAACTCTACCACATCACTGATCCTCATTGTGAGTATCCTCTATAAATAATAGCATGTAATAGTGTTAGTAATGGTAATCATGCTTGTTACAGTCCAAGGCGCTGGGGCGGGTGCTGTTCGACCAGGTGTGCCGACAGCTGCACCTGCTCGAGGCGGACTACTTCGGCCTGGAGTACCAGGACGCCAATGGAACACGGGTGAGGATTTAGTCGGTCGGAATTTAGTCAGTCGTGGTTTAATTCATCTGCTTTTGGGGTTGAAGCACTCGACTACGACTAGGTTGTCCCATATTTCTTTTTATTCACAACTGGATAGTGCTTGGCCTTCACTTCACCTGATGTTAAGTGACGATAAGGCCGAAGGTGGAAGCGCACTACACCTGGAATCCTCATCACTGAAGAACGGGCTATCTTACCTCTAACTCCCAGAACACAACAATTTAAATTGTTATTATGGCGTCAGACTTAGGTAAGATGGTGGTATTTAGCCAGGCGTACTTGAAATAAGCCCTACCACCAACCAAGCCGAGTAGAAATTGTACCCCCCTCCTGGGAATCGATCCCGGGACCCCTGCGTCTTACACGGGTGGCGAACCACTCCATCGACCGCGTCAGTGGTCTAGTGATGGAGTTCAGATCTTATGTAATTAAAGGTTGTCTTTATGATTTAACAAATACGGCTTTAAAATGTACCTATCTATACGGTTTGATGGTGTAATTTTGGTAAAAGGTAGGTACACAAACAAAATCACATACAGTAGCAGTCGATATTCATACAAACGAGGTATCTTCGAAACCTTGGTTCTCCGCCAAGGAATGACCTAGCTGTGATCCGATGATAACAATCCAGGGAGTGAATCTAGGAGATTAAGATCGCTATAAAACCGCGAAATTAGCATAAAAATCTTGTAATTGAAAACTCTCATCCTTATCTCTTAGAATGCTGGTCAGATCAGTTGGGTGTGTGAATCGGAATCTCTTCCATTCACTTCCTGAATAGCCATCATCAGATTACAGCTAGGGCAATCCTTGGCGGAGAACTGTGTGAAAATTGACTGGTGTCTTTATTTATGTGACCGCCACTGTAGGTGTTATTATCGGCCAAAGAAGTTTATACTCGCCCTCTTGTACGCAGTATTGGCTGGACGTAGAGAAGCCAATGTGTCGGCAGCTAGGTCTGTCGATGCTAGAGCCAACCCTGCGGTTCTGCGTGAAGTTCTACACGCCCGACCCCGCGCGGCTCGAGGAGGAGTTCACGCGCTACCTGTTCTGTCTCCAAGTGAAGCGCGATTTGGCGCACGGCTGCATACAGTGCAATGAGAACACCGCCGCTTTGATGGCCAGTTATATTGTACAAGGTGAGTTATTCCTTTTTTTATCGCAGGGGTACTCTTTTATTGACTTCCGGACTGGCGGGAAGCAGTCCGGCGAGTTCAGGACTCTCCCTTGCACAGGTCCGATAAGCCAATGCCACGAGCTTCACATTCATCTTCCGTTGTGGAACTTGATTATGCTGTCGAAATTTTGTTTCGTTGAACAAACCGAAAACATTTTTTTTCTATCTTTCTTAGTTCGAAACGGCCGACTTAAAATGGCCAAGACCTAATCTGCATGGTAGTTCACACTGCAATATAGTAATTACAATAAATAAACGCCGTAAGTGCTCATTTTGTAGTGAATAGTTATTGAATGAATAAATTACTTGGCTGGCTAGGGCTGGCCTTTGTGAATGTTTCTATGAAGTCATGTAATTTATCCTGCTCGCTACGGATCACATGTCTAAATGAGTAGGTGTTAGGAACGAGCTGCGATTAGTTATTTATGTTTTGAGGGTTAATATCGTGGATCTCAAACAATGGTGGTAATTAAATCATGATAACTTAATATAATTTTATGGAAACATTGGCTCTATACAAACCCCCTTACTAATAAAGATAGCAGATGTATAGTTACACAGTGTTTTGTCACTTTCTTTCCAATGTCAAACTCAAATAGTTTGACAGAGAGTAACCATTATGTAACTATACATCTGCTATAAATCTTTATTAGTAAGGGGGGTAGTGTATTGTCTACGTAATCCCGGATATTTGTCAATGTCATAACGGTAATAGAGCAATGCCTAGCATAGTCCTCTGTGATAAATCTAGTAGACATAAGATTTAATAACATGGCGCGCCAGGCCAGCCGTTCGGCGTAAATAGTTAAAGGGCCATTCATAGCTGAGCGACTGGCACGTCTCGAGAGACACCCGTTTGTATATTACAGCAATAGAGCTAGATTTTACTACCATAACATGTGATAATTTGTAGAATCAAAATGTTTGGCAAGTCAACTATTTATATTTACAAATTTATTCATTAAAAAACCTGCCTCTAAAAAGCAAGAAATAATATACAAATCATTAGATACGCATTATCATGTTATAATAAAAACTCGTCTATTGAAGTCGGGTGGGGCTGAAGTACAACTTTTTTTTTTATTCTAAAAGCCCCACCCGACTTCAATAGACGTGTTTTTATTATAACAATGATAATAAAAAAAGCAAGAAATAATATACAAATCATTAGATACGCAATGATTTGTATATTATTTCTTGATTTTTAGAGGCTGGTTTTTTGAAGTCGGTTTTTTATTGTTTTTAAATATTTTATTTTTATTTTTAGTGTAAGTACCGTCTGTATTAGGTAGTGTAGGTATATATATTATTTAGGTAGAAAAATCGGCTCAGCCAAATGTGAGATAATCGCGGAGATACATACGGAACCTCCTTTTTTTGAAGTCGGTTAAAAAGACTACACTAAAGGTATTTTTTTATTTTTTTTATTTAGCGAAAGTAAGCTACATACATATATTTATTTTTTCACAATTATTAAACATTAAAATGTAATATTTGTGTGCAGCCGAGTGCGGCGACTTCGTCCCGGAAGACTACCCCGACTACACGTACCTGAGCGGGTACAAGTTCTTCCCCGGCCAGGACTCCGAGTCCGAGAGGCGGATCAGGGAGAACCATAAGAAACACATGTGAGTCACTCAAATGGAAATAACAAGGCCATAAAAAGCCGCAAAGTTTGCAAGATTTCCGAATTTCTGTGTCATTTCTTTGTCAGTAAGGTTTTGTCGCTCTTCTATCTTGATTTATTTCTGTTGACACGGCGTTCTATTGATGATATATAAATTATAGGTAGATGTACATTAGAGCAGGTTTTCACGTCTTTATAATGCTATATGTATAGTTTTTAATAATTTTAATACTCATTTTTAAGTTATCAATGAATATTTGCTGGTTGAAAGTGATTTTCCGTTACTTTCCCCTTATTTTTAAAGAAGTAATTTATTTTAAATAATAGATATAAGTATCAGTAATTATTTAGTTAGTTAAATATCTTTTCTAGAAAGTAATAAACTTTTTTTTTCACAGAGGTCAAAGTCCTGCGGAAGCAGATTTAAATTTATTAGAGACAGCCCGAAGATGTGAATTATATGGTGAGTGATAAGAAATTATGTAAATGCTTAATTTGCTCATTGCATATATAATCATTATTTGTGTGATTAACGAACGTATTTAACAACTAATTAGCGTGACGTCATTTTGCAAACAAATTAATGTAAGTCCGGCTTGTTCAACTTTGATTACCAAACTGAGGTGTACGGCTGCAGGTTCTAAACCCATCAAGGGCAAATATAATTATGTAACGAACATAGATTTTATTTAGTTAATTTACTAATTGTCGTTGCATACAACGCGTAAATCATCATTAGACCGTTATCGAAGGTACATTTTGGGAGTTGACATTCTTAGGGATGTGGTATTTTTAGGGTTCCGTACCAAAATGGTAAAAAGGATTATGGTGTGACTCAGTCTGTCTGTCTGTCTGTCATAGCTGGATATCTCGAGAACTACTAATGGTATCAACTTGAAATTTGGAATAGTTAAAGATGACCTTTGTCCAACTATTTTGCAAATAAGAAAAAAATAAAAAAATAAATGTTTTTTTAACAACAGGGACTGAAAAGGGGTCTTAAAATGTTTAAGTGGGGCGACTAGGGCATGTGGGGTATCATATGAAAGAGCGCTGTTTGCACATTTGAAACCTTTTTTTTAATTTTTTTTAGGCCGCATAGTTTTCGACTTATGATGAAAAAAGTAAAAAAAAAAACTGTTCCCCCCCCCCTTATCTCCTAAGTTTGCAAAGAGAAAAATCTGAAATAATTCTATGTGATAGTAGTTTATGTAAAGATTACAGGAAAAATAAAACGATGTCTCAATATAACACTTTTTTAGAAATTCAAAAAACAAACTAAAAATTAATTCGTTCCTCTACCAGTCAACAGATGGCCCTGACCCAAGAAAAAATAATTTAGTTCCACTAACGGTCAAGAGATGGCGCTGGGCTAAGAAAAAAAAATAGTTCCACTATCGGCCAAGAGATGGTGCTGAGCTGACCTATTACTGCAATAATAATTTTATTATTCTACAGCAGGCTCTGCAGTGTATTTATTATGATGGTACGGAAACCCTCGGTGCGCGAGTCTGACTCGCTCTTGACCGGTTTTTTATTTTTATTTTGGTTTATCGATAAATGAACTCTACTCGATTGTAATCTAATTAGACAAAATGTCAAAAAATATTTTTTATTTATTTTACTTATAAACAGGTTCTACCGTTCAGTAGAGTATTTCTGTTATTCCTAAATGTAATCACCGTTTATTAGTAAATTAAGTCAATATGTTTTTTGTCATTTTGTTTAATTATGTTCGAGTAGAGTTCATTTATAAACCCAAATAATCCAAAAATTTACCCCATCCCTAAGAACGACTGCTCCCAAAATGTACCTCCGATAACGGTTTCTAGTCATCATTCAATCGCACTTGTCTTCTTTTGTTACGTGTTAAGGTTTAATATATCTAAATGATTATCATGTGTCAGGCATCAAAATGCACCCGGCCAAAGACCACGACAGCGTGCCCCTGAACCTGGCGGTGGCGCACATGGGCATCGTCGTGTTCCAGAACTTCACCAAGATCAACACCTTCAGCTGGGCCAAGATCAGGAAGATATCCTTTAAGCGGAAGAAGTTTCTCATCAAGCTTCACCCCGAGGGATATGTGAGTGTTTTTTTTTAATTTATTTATGAACCACAAACAAGTTTACAATGCAGCTTAATGTAACAGTGATGATATATAATTTTATAAAGAGTACTTATTGTAAACTCAACGGTGCTGGTTACATCTTAAATATAAAATTTAATAATGAAATGCGAGACTCAAATAAGTAACTAAAACTAGGTATGTTTATGACTATTCTACAGAATAACAAAATATGTTGATAGAAAAAAAAGAGTAATTTATTATTATTAAGACTTAATTAAACAGTTTATGCAAGTGTGAGTATATGTATCAAGTGTATTTTGAGTGCGTGATAGTTTAAATGTTTGAGGTTAATTGTATAAGGGTGTGTATAAGGGTTGTATAAGTGTGTGTGAGCATTTGAGCATAATGTGTGTGAGTGAGTGTTTACCCACCTCAGGCCTCGTTAACTCGCTCAATGTCGCGCGATAAGCACCCCGCTAGCCGTTCGTTTGAACGAACAGAACAAGCGAGCAGAGGGCCGCCCCACGCCCGCCGCCGTGCGAGCGCGGCATCTTACTGCCCAAGTAGATTAACGGCCGGGCCGAATACTCAAACGCTACTCAACTTTGAGAGGCTCTCAAACATCATGCTGTCTTTGTCATTTTGATTTGATATTTGACGACCTGAATGGTGCAGTGGTAAACATGCCGCCTACCACGCAGGAGGTCCCGGGTTCGATTCCCGGCCGGGCAGAAATTGAAATGATGAATTTTAATTTCTGTGACGGGTCTGGGTGTTACTATGTATAATAAGTATATTAAAAAGTATATAAGTATTATATCAGTTGTCTAGCACCCATATTACAAGCTTTGCTTAGTTTGGGGCTAGATGGCGCTGTGCGAAATTGTCCAAGCATTTATTTATTTATTTATTATTTATTATTTCTTTGACATTTAATGCGATAGGACGATGTTTGAGAGCCTCTCAAAGTTGAGTGACGTTTGAGTATTCGGCCGAAAGGCCGTACGTACAGAAAGGACACTCCCCGCCCCTAGAAACGATTGCCTCACCCCTCTCCGCGAGTTTATGTGCCGGTTCGTGTGCTCGTTTAGTCGTGTTTGTCAGCTGTCAACTTTATTTTGATGTTCAAAGCAATGATCGTTACTTTATTTACCAAAAAGTTCGAATTATGAATTGAGCCGCTCATACAGAATAAACTGCACGGTAGCCCTGGACCTACACATAGTTGCGCTTTTACAAAAACGTCATCTGACGTTATCTGTTTATTGGGGCGGTTGTATGGAGTGTCCGAGGTGTGCCACTGATCCAAATTAATCTCTTTAATCTTGTGCATGGGATGGGTGACCAAAAATGTATTGTGTCGAGCTCCTCCGTGCTTCGTAAGGCACGTTAAGCCGTTGGTCCCGGCTGCATTTGCCGTCATTAACATCCGCCAATCCGCATTCAGCCCGCGTGGTAGGTTATGGCCCATCCTCTTTATCCACCCATAAGAAAGGCCTGCGCCCCAGCAGTGGGGACACTGGCTGATGATCAAGTAATTTGAACGTATACATTTTACAGCAAACTCAATTTACTAACTTCAACTTTGTTTATCACCAGGGTGCATACCGAGACGTGGTGGAGTTCTTCTTCGAAGGGCGCAACGAATGCAAGAACTTCTGGAAGAAGTGCGTGGAGAACCACGGCTTCTTCCGCTGCACCAGCGTGCCGCGCCAACCGCGCCACAAGACCAGGGTCATATCGAGAGGATCCTCTTTTAGGCAAGATCACAGAATAGATATAAGTACTACCGTACAGAAAGGACACCCTCCGCCCCGCCTTGGAATCGATTACCTCACCCCACCCCGCGAGTTCGTGTGCCGAATCGTGTGCTCATTTAGTCGTGTTTGTCAACGTCAACTTATTTTGATATTCAAAGCGATGCGTCGTAACTTTTTAGTCATGTTTGTCAACTGTCAACTTATTTTGATATTAAAAGCAAAAGGTCGTAACTTTATTTACCAAAAAGTTCGAATTTGCATTGAACGCCGCTCATACAGTACAAACGGCACGGTAGCCCTAGACTTATACACACAGTTGCGCGTGTACAAAAACGTCATCTGACGTCATCTGTTTATAATGGCGCGGTAGTATGAAGTCTCCGGGGTGTGGCAAGATATAGCCTACTATTGCTTCTGAAGTGATACTAGGAGATAAATTACTGAGCCATATTTTTGTATTTTCTCATCTCTCATCTCACTCAAAAAAAAATCCCACCCGATAACTGCACACACGTAATATTATTGGCAACAATTTGACAAAAATAGTGTGTGTTTGCGGGCAGTATTGACGATATTAATATTATTGTTGCCTATATTGCGTGTGTGCTGCTAGCCATAAACCAGATAATTAGTTTGAGATAAAACTCATGCTATATTTACTATAAAATTCGCTTCGCTTCCAGAAGCTTCCCTTCGCCCTTTTGTGTAAATTGAACTTAATTTGTATTTTTAAGGACTTGTTCCTGTTACAGGTATAGCGGCAAAACACAGAAGCAAATAGTTGAATTTGTTCGAGACAACTACGTGAAACGACAAACATTCCAAAGGTGCGTGTATGTACAAAGCTTCCGCGCCCGCTTGCGTGCCGGGCCTAACCTAGATTTACCTCGACGTAGTTAGAAACGCTTCTAGATGTACATATCCCGTATCTTTGAATTGTGTTCAAGGCGAGGTCAGTTCACGATCTGACGGAAAGGTTTATGTTTGAGTGTGAAGATGAAGAAATGATGTAGAATTCTACTAGACAAAATATACTGTAAATAAAGAAATAAAGAAACTCAATAACCAAACAGAATATTAAATAAAAAATAGCTTGGTAACTCCTAAAACAATAAAATCCTAAATATCACAGTTTCACATACACACATCAGAAGTTTTTCCAATCGTCAGTTTCAAAGTTTCAACAACATTTGATACATACCGGGTGTAACAAGACCCTCGACGAAGCCGAGGTCTACGTATTCTGGCCATCATCAGGACCATTTATGTTCAAAATTATTGCTGGGAAACGATTTTAATTTTTGGTGTTAAAAAAGCATTGCATACATTACCACGCAATGTAACGCGTACAACAGACCGCGCCTGCGAGTGAATGCTACACAGCTGCGTGCGGCCGAGTTGAAAGGCCGCATTTATGTGTGTGCTTATAAAATACATTGAGTGATGATGTTTTTAAGTCATTGTTTGTTACGAAATACGTAAAATTTTGATATTGTTTCTGTAGACAAAAATTAGGAAATAACGAATAAAATAAGATTTCATAAAAATTTTGAAAAAAATTTTTTGACTTGGACTTTCAATAACTTTGTAGCTATTGGTTTCCCAGCTATAGTCTAAAAGACAAAAATGATCCTGATGATGGGCGGAATACGTGGACTTCGGCTTCGTTGAGGGTCTTGTTACACCCGTTATTATTTTCTATACAAATAGGATAGTTTTTTTATTATTCTAACACAATAACCGAGTAGATTTTTAATAAATGATCTAGTATTCAAAAAGTCTGTTCGTTAACATTCTGACGAAGCGACAATGAAAGCTATGCAATAATCAACCATATTGTAAAGTAATAGTGAAAGAGTAGATTACGTGAACTGCTTGGCCTGGCCTCCTAGCCAAAGCAACATTTGCAAATTTTTGTTATCGCTTTGCTACGAAACATGTATGGATATGACGTTTTATAAATTAGATTGTTAACGAAACCTTATGTCGATCCCATACATGAATTGAAAACGAAGCGATAACGAAGATTTTCAAATGTTACTTTAGTTAGGGGGTCATAACTATAGTCTGACCACAAGAACAGTGCTGCGTCTTGTGTAGTGCGCTCTCCCCCCCCCCCCCCCGCCATGGCTTTCACCGCCCAAGGCGCGGCACAGCGCTTCCGGTCAAACTATTAGTACTCCTTAGTCTAAGCTATAGGCATACTATACTAAGCTAGCGTAAGTCCGACGCGGGTGAGCGGTCAGCATGGGCCGGGGAACTAGCTTTTGGTTTTGTCTTGTGGGCGTTCGTGTGAGAGAAAGAGACGCCGGTAAACTCTTGCATGAATATGTAAAAAGTCCCTAAAAACGACTAACGACTATCGACCGGTTAGAGAGAGGCTTCGAATAGTTTTGTATTATCGATGGTGATTAGCATTCTCGAGCATGCGCTGTAACCGTTGAGACTTTCGCTTCTTCCAAAAGTAATATTGTCGAGTGTCGGGGCGTGCCCGCCGGAGGATGGTGTGCTCGTTCGTTTTAGGGATTTTTTCGCGTCGAGTCTGCGCTCCATATGCTTCCCGAAGCGAACAGTTTCAACATAGCATTATATTACAAAAAATAGATATAACTCACGAGCACTTTTTACTTAAATCACTTGGACACTGTGTGATTCGTTAGTTTTTTCGTACGTTTTTTGCCCCGTTACGCTATCGTACACCTACAATGTTTACTCGTTGTTCGTGTATGGATATTGGCATTCCTAGCTGTATAAAGTCAAAATTCCTGCCTGCACTGTATATGTTTGAATCACCCCCGTGTCTCCCCAGTGCTCGGTTGTTAATAATTCTCATTGACAATCTTTTCTTATTTCGATTTTACATAGCTATTACATTATCCACTTCTAATTATAAGATATATGAATATTGCCAAAAAAGTTCATTGGTTTGGTGAAAAACAATGTATTTCATAACATTTTATTACCTACATTATAAATTAAAAACTTTTTTGGTACCTGATGATGCCGGGTACTCATATTTCAGTCGATTAACTTGAGTCCATTAATCTACTATCATTGAAACGTCTCTAAGTATACAATAATTGAACCTTGTAGCGTGTACATTGTGCTGTAATTTATCGAAAAACTGTCTCAAAAAACAGAAGGCAATTCTTTTATTAGTAGTTGACCATCGATATTGTTGTACTACATATTAAAATACAAATAACAGATTTGTTTAAAGAGTTAGTAATTGGTAGCAACTTTTTAAATGATTTCGATTGAAAAAGAGATGATAGATATCATAAGGAAGCGTCGGGGCGTTGGCTCGTAATTTTATTCTCACCATTACTTTTACATCTTTTCGAGATATCATTTTATACTCACATAGCGAGTTATCATGGTGCTTATGACAGCTCATTGTAAAGTATCACTTGTGTTAAATACCTAGAGTTCACAAGACCTTTGTCCGTATTAGTCACGTCCAACTCAATGTTAATAGTCAAATCGTTTAGTTGTTGAAAATTCTAAGACATAGGCGTAAGCTTTGCAGGAAAAATTGAGATTCTTTAGGTGCACTACGGCACTTGTATCTCGCTCTATCTCTTCGTTTAACTAGAATTAAAGTGACAAATTCGCCGGAGACGGCTTAGATATGTCATCATCATTTTCAACAGCTTATTAACATTTATTCGTCATTGGTTCAAACGAGCAAAAAGTCACAGATCTCTAATCAAATGGAAGTTAGCTGACGATTGAAATTGGCTGTAAATCATCCTTTCTCGTTGCAAGTAAATTACGCTTTTGATCTTGGGGATAGAGCGATGGAAAAATCCTGAAGATCTCAATGCAGCTTAAATGAGTTAAAATGCGTGGGTTAGGTTCTTAACTTATTTGTCGGTACAACAGCCGTCTGTATCTCGTCTCGGTAACCATGGCAACCACGCCTGTTTAATATGGCGATACGATGTCGTACCGATGCCGCGCCGACAAATGAGTAAAGGCTCTTAGGCGCGTAGTGGCCCAAAGATCTCAACATTATACCTGTCATAAACGCTGCATAAAGTAGTATAAACGATATATATCTCGAGTTAGGCGCGCAGTGGGACGAAACCAAAAGCAGTTGTGGGTCGGGCTCACCATCCTCTGGCGCGCAGGTCGGGGTCGTTCCGCGCGTCGCGGTCGGCGGGCGGCTCGCGCGGCTCCGTGGCGCCGCCGCCGCTCAACGCCAGCCTCTCCGCGCACCCGCTGCTGCCGCTGCCGCCCGGCTCTGACGGTACGTATCACCTCGGGCGGGATCTCATTGCGACGTGTGTTTAGTGATCTATCTATAGCCACAGAATAGATATAAGTACTACCGTACAGAAAGGACACCCTTCGCCCCGCCCCAGCATCGATTAACTCCTCACCCCACCTCGCGAATTCGTATGCCGAATCGTGTGCTCATTTGGCCGTGTTTGTCGACGTCGACTTATTTTGGTATTCAAAGAATTGCGTCGTAACTTTTTAGTCATGTTTGTCAACTGTCAACTTATTTGGATATTCAAAGAAATGCGTCGTAACTTTTTAGTCATGTTTGTCAACTGTCAACTTATTTTGATATTCAAAGAAATGCGTCGTAACTTTATTTACCAAAAAGATCGAATTATGAATTCAACGCTGCTCATACAGTACAAACTGCACGGTAGCCCTAGACTTTACAGACGCAGTTGCGCGTGTACAAAAACGTCATCTGACGTCATCTGTTTATAATGGCGCTGTTGTATGGAGTGTCTGGGGTGTGCTATAGCCTCGACCGACCCAACGCAGTTGACCCTTGCGGCTACAACCTGATCTAATGCGCCAGACTAAGTTCCAAAGCAGGGTTAATAAAGCGTTGCTGATGCAGATCTTGAGCACTGAAAGATGTGCAAGTACATTATGAGACAAGTTAGCTTAGGTTGCACATTGCACACAAGGCTGTGGGTTGCAAGGCGTAACTCAGCCGAGTGTGCAATAAGCAAGAGCTCACGAGTTTCATACGACGTTTTTCAACACATTTGCGAGGAAAAAACAAAGTAATTTACCACACAGCAACAAATACGACAAAAACAAAATATGATAAATTATGGGAAAAGGCGCGCAGGTTTTTTTTTGTTTTTTTCACACGCCCAACGCAAGAATATTTTGCAAACAAAGGGGTAGGTGAGCATACAGCCTACTACAAAATTATAATTTACAGTGATTTAATGCAAATATTTTATTATTTTATAACAAAATATTGTGAATTATGAATAATTTGATAATAATAAATATTGGTTTGACTTAATTAGGGACTTACACATTTATTAATTCCAAAAATGTATATGAATTTTCAGCAACATAAAACCTCTTTGTTGTTACAAAAAAAAAACTTTATTACCCGGCTAAATTGGAATGCTCTGTTTACTCGCAAGAACTTGCAGTAAGGTACTAATTTAACGTTGTAGGGTTAATTCTATTACGTACTAGTGTTTTATATATTATTGCACGCGTTTGTTATAGCTCGGTTTATGGTCCTAAAAGCGATATATTAGGGCTCACTTTACGAGCAAGTGTGTTGAAAATTTATTTTTTTAAGTTTTATCGGTAATGGATGTGTGCTGAAGAATTACGTGATTAGATATTTTTATGTGATTCCACGAATTCTCAATTTGTCGGTTGGCAAATTATGGGTCTCTTGATTACGATTTATTTGCAAACCTAAATGTATTATATGCAAACTGATTCTCTTTCTTTTACCCGGCACTAAAGATCCGAGTAGACGCACCTTGCTCTGAAATGAAACTAAGCCTGTATTAAAGTGCTAAGAAAAGGTCGGTGGCCGATTGTGTCAATCATGTTCTGTTTAACTAAAATCGTTGTATGAGTTGGTCTGTTCGAATAGGTTCATTCCGGTTTATCGGACCAAATGGATCGTGTCTTGTTTGACTCCATCCATTCTCATAAATTTCTTTTGCTACAGCGATTTCCCTGGAGTGGGACAAGCAACCTCACTACCTGGAGGCTTCTCTGATGATGAAGGGCTACACTGCGGAGGAGGCGCGAGCAGCAGCGCTTCGCTCGCAGACGCGGCGCACCTCGGAGGGCGCGACTCGCCCGCCGCTCGCAGCTACCGCCTATGCCACCACGAGGGACAAGGTAACCCCACATAGACGGCTCGCCCGCTTCGCTCGCAGACGCGGCGCACCTCGGAGGGCGCGACTCGCCCGCCGCTCGCAGCTACCGCCTATGCCACCACGAGGGACAAGGTAACCCCACATAGAGGGCTCGCCCGCTTCGCTCGCAGACGCGGCGCACCTCGGAGGGCGCGACTCGCCCGCCGCTCGCAGCTACCGCCTATGCCACCACGAGGGACAAGGTAACCCCACATAGTGTTAGGGCAAAATAATCTAAGCGGAAAAACGTGACGGAATTTCACAGCAAGTTGAAATGTTCAGAAAATACCATAAAAACGAACAAACTTCGTCACCTGCGACGTTGCCACGTTGATTTTCGAATTTCCGCGGGCGATTTTTCCGTTTGGATTTGTGCTTCGTAGAGGGCTTTTTCCGCTTCGCCCGCAGACAAGGGCTTTTTCCGCTTCGCTCGCAGACACGGCGAACTTCTGAGGCCCACCATGTGCAACTGATATGCTATCACAGATATAATAGCACTTCTAAACGAAAACGGAACTAATATTGTTTGCAGCTATTGCCTTTGCTACAAAAATTGTAAGTTCCTGAATTTTGAGATTATGTATTAGCAAAACACAAGATTATACTTGTATTTATAAGAAACAACTATCTGAATTATTAACAAATCAGAAAAGTCAATTATGTCGTTGCAAAGAATTATTATTTTAAATGCTTTAATTATGTTTTCTTCGTGGCATACTTCACAATAGAAACATTTTTTGTTTATCTCTTTCAGCTGTCAAAACTGTACTGCAACCAAATCGTAAGGGCCTTGCCGATATTGGCGTTTTATATTATTTAACGTCTCTTAATTAACTGTTCGTCGACATCGTTTCTGTCCTAACAGTCTTTATCGTTAATGGCTGTTGTTGTACAATAAAATTGGTATTATTTTATAATAGCATTTTTATCAATTTTTACATAAATCTTTATTAGTGAAGTAACGAAAATAAATGACCTGTCAGTTTTTATTAGACAAATTATCTTGTTTAAAATCGTATATTATTGTACAACTACGGCATCGTAAGCATGGTATTGGGGTCATAAATAATTTTATTCACAGATCTTTAATTTCATTATCACTTTGTATTTCCTTTGAAAGTTTCTAAATTGTTTATTTATATTTTTGATCAGGTGATGCTAGCGGTGCATATTTAACGGTTAAGGAAACATTGTTTAACTTACATTAAAATGTAACCGTCAGTGTCGTCTTTTTCGTGGTGAATGTTTCATTCGCACATCGCATAATTTAGCACATCTTTTAACCTCTCACTGGCACTTGGGAATCGTATGTCTCGCTAAATGTACAAGAAGTTAAGGTAGGTCGGTGACTGATCGTATGATCGTTTTGCTCGCAGGGAGCGCCCGAGCTAGTGACCCGTGCAGAGGTCAATCATCATCCTACGGAGGATTCGCCTCCGCTTCATCGGACGACGACACCATCGGTAAACACTCTCATATCATAATATCTCACTATCACAAGTAAGCTTCATTTCAGCATCGATTATCGATTTGCAATAAAGTAATAGATGTTATTGATAAAATTGAAGTTACTATCGCGACGACGACGGTCGGACTGACCTACAAACGTTCCTCCGTCCTCAGGATTCTCAGGAGAATATATGGAGCCAGGGGATTTCGTGTGTCGCGAGTGGCCGCGGGCGCGCGCCCACTCCGCCACCGCGCGCGGCGCGCCAAACAGGTCGGACGCCCCGCCCGCGCTCCCCCTCCCCGCCCGCGCCCGCGCCTGCCGCGCCCACGCGCCCTGCCACGCGCCCTGCCGCCGCCTCCCCCCACCCTAGCCCCTACCCCGATTTCGTCCTCGCCAAGCACAACACCAGCTTTCGCGCCTCCTCCGAGCGGCTCGAGTACGAGCTGTCGCAGGCCAACATATACTCGGCGTGCCCGTCGCGGCGCTCGTCGCGCTCGGGCGATTCGGTGGCGGCCGAGGACGGGTCGCCGGCGGGCGGCGGGCGCGCGCGCGCCCGGCCCCGCAGCGCCAGCTGCCGCAACCTGCGCGACTTCAGCTTCGACGACGCCGGCCGCACCAAGCGGCGCCGCGACACGCGCAGCGCGCTCGCCCACCTCGACTCGTACGGCTCGCCGTCGCGCCGCGTCGACTCGCCCGTCACCCGCTACGACGACGCGCGCACGCTCGCCTTCGTGTTCGGCGACCGCGGCTCGCTCGACTCGCAGCGGGAGACGATCGGGCGCGCGTACTCGTCCAGCTTCCCGGGCGCGGTGGGCGAGCCGGCGCACCCGGACGCGGCGCCGTTCGGGCGCACCGGATCGCAGGACGACGTGTCGCACGACAGCTACGAGGTGATGGAGCGCTCGGACGACGAGTCGGAGCGGCGGCGGTACGCGCTTGCGCGGTCGCTGGCGCGCACGCGCTCGTGCTCGCTCGACTCGGGCAACGACCTGCCCTCGGACGACGACCGCTCGCTGTCGCACACGTCGGAGAGTGACGAGCGCGAGGTGCCCTCGGACGTGGTCAGCGGTAAGTACCGCAGCGAGAACGACATCCCGCTCGATCCGTTCCTCGTGGACGATCCGCGGGTGCTGCCGCGCGAGAAGCTCTCGGTCCGTTCGGACGGTAGTTTCTACAAGGAGATCAAACGCGCCCTCGGGTCGCGCACCTCGAGCCAGGAATCTAGAACTAGTGACATTTATGATTCGAAAATATCTAAGAGTAGCGCCGAATCTAGCAAAAAATCTCGCGATAGCGTCTATCATACGGACAGTAAGAAGTCGCGGGAGACCATAAAGAGTAAGAGTTCCGACCGATCCGGTTCGAGGACGTCGAGCCAAGACTCTAAATCCGACTATTATGACTGTAAAAAGAATTTGTACGAACCGGATGAAATCAGCTTACGTAGGCGTAGCGTTACGAGTATTCAAAACGCTTATATAGATCCTTTTGAACCTATTTCGCCATCTTCTAGTCCGGATTCGGGGAAAGATTATTATGATACCCAGCCCACTTTCATTAGCATGGAAAAGCCGGAGTACAGCGAGAAGACTTTGTTCGATAAGTCTCATGAAGACCTTATTGCTAACATTGCTAATTCGCCAAATTATTACCATATTCCGACTCCTTACTCGACTTTTCCTAGTAATACCAAACATAGAGATACTAGCCCTATGCACGCTGCTAGTTTACAGCATGTTGATCTAGATTTGTACGGTCACTATTCCGATATTAGTCCTCCAAAGAGAGTGGACGAAATTTCCACCGAGGAGGAAGATATGCATCAAACTACTCACATATGGCCCGAAAAAATTACCGGTCTCGACACAGAGATCGATAGCAGAGTCGCTAAAATACATAATTATCAAAGACGACGTTCTTCTGACACTGTTTTCAGTTTTGACAAAGATAAGATTGAATCTTTGACTCGTTCTACCAGTAAAGAGAATCCCCCAACATCTCACCTCATAAAAGAGTCGTCTAATGAATCTGACGTTAATGTGCGGGTTTTGCCTGCAATGGATAGCATAGAATACACCAAAAATAAGGTAAATAAAGCTGCGGCTGCTACTCAGTCCGGTACTTCATCAATTTTACAATCGGACTTCGATAAGAACATGCGAGGCAAAGTTCACACTCATATCGTTAGGAAAGAAAGCTTAAAAGAAGAACTGATGGCTAAAACTCACTTTGATGAGTACAACCCTAAACTGATATTAGATACAAGTTCTAGTAGTCGGCTTGCTGACACTGCTGTACCTTATACACACCCTACTGTAGAACGAACTAAAAGCGATCCTAACAGTCTTGCCAATAGACCTCGATTTAGTAGTGTTAATTCTCGAAGGCACGTTTTGATGCATCAAAAATCAATCGATTTAACACCAGCCGAATCCAGCGATGAAGATTATATTTTCCGTCAGATACCAAGCGCTCCGCCAATAGCAACGAAGCGGTCACATTTCGAATTACCTTCGAGACATGCAGATCACATATTACGTTCTCCATTCGATCTACCGAAAAACTATTTCAAAGAATTTGACGCTTTTAAAGCTGGTTTCAAAGACACCAAAAAGGTGGTGGATGACGCTTATGACATTCCGTACGTTTTACACAAGAGGCATGTCATGAATGGCACGGCTCCGTCGCCAATAGACGACAAAAGACAGCCTCCTGATATCATAATGCTTCCCCCACAAAATGGCCGGCATATAGTTAACGCTCATCCTAGATGCAAATATCATGACCATCCCAAGTCGCCTCGATCTCCCAAATCCCCAAAGTCACCTAAATCACCCAAGTCTCCTAAATCGCCCAAGTCACCCAAATCTCCAAAGTCTCCAAAATCGCCAAAGTCACCGAGAAACAGTGTTCAGGTAGAGTACAGCTCTAATTTCTTGGAAGTGGAAAATCGCGATTTCTTATTTACTCAAAACATAGATTTATCGAAGGTTGATCCGATCACTTTGGAAGTTGACAAAAGTAGTCAACTGCAGCATCTGCCGAGTCCAAAAAGGGATATTACAAAGCATTTAGACCCCGTCTTACTCGAAACCCTCAATTCAAAATTGAGTCAAATAGAAAGCGATTCTGCTACAAGCTCTAAAACAGATAGTATTCGCCAGGAACCTCAATTTGGCCATGATATCAAATTCGTTATCAATGGACGTAATGTACAACAGCCGCCAATTTGTAAAGATGCAAAACCAATGACAGCTGCCGAAAAACTTCGGGCAGATATAAAGTCAAAGTCAGAAAAGTTGGCTACAAAAAGGGGTCCAAAAGGTCGTGGAACTGGCAAGAAAGGAACTGGAGGCAAAATTAAATCGAAGAACAATAATAAAATCCGTATCACTTCTTTTTCATCAGATGATGAAAGTGTTGATTCGGATGATGTTTTCGGCACCACTGAAGCAGCACCAAAACTCGAATTTTCTCCACCGCAATCACGTAAAGATTTGGAACCCATTCTTCAGCACGAGTATGATAAAATAACTTCAGGTGCGTGGCATCGTGGACAAACAATGAGTTCGACTGAAATCGAGGGGTCTCCACCACAATGTCGAAAGTTGGCAGAACTTGAAGCAAAATATAATCCGCAAATTCTGGAAAGTATGTCTGGAAACGCGACTGAGCTACGACGTATCTCTGAACGATCAATTTCGATTCCAAGCTCTGAGGATGATCTAGCTATAAAAGTGCCAGAAATCAAACAAATAAGTAAAGAAAGCTCAACGTGGGAATATAATGAAAACATACCATCACCCATTTTAGAAAGTATCGAATTCTTAAAGTCTGAAGATGAGCATTTAGCTGATATGGAAATTCAGAAAGTAACTGAAGAGAAAAGCGATATATCTAAAGATGATAGAACAGATAAGCTAGATATAAAAAAGGCCTTACGTGACGAATTGATTTCGCCAATGTTACGTAAACAAGGAGGTACACCTATTCTTTTTGCTCATGCAAGACTAAACTTATCAGAGGGATCTGTTTTTTCCCTTCAACGCCAGAAGGCTACTCTAGATTCACCAACAGCTAGCCGTCGAGCAAAAAGTTTAGACACACCTGTTATTCAATTGCATAGACTTCCACCTATGAATGCATTCTCCTCAAAAGACGATACAGTTGAAGATATAAACGAGGAAGGTGAAATTCTTGAAGAGAAACCTTTAATTGAAGAAAAGGTTAATAAGATTACAGTAATTAAAAAAGATAACATCGAAAAAATTGAAGAGGTGGAAGAAGAACAACAAGGTGACCAGCCTGATGAAATAAAATCTGTTGTGATTGACAATGAAGAATTAAAATTGTTAGAAGACTTAGTAGAACAACGGCGACCTCGATCGTTTAAACGAAGATATGATCTGACTAAATTGAAATCGCAAAATAAGTCCCCATCAAGGTCTCCGCTTAGTAGATCTCCATTATCTCGGTCACCGATTTCCAAGTCGCCTTCAAGATCACCAACTTCTTCACTGAACTCACCAAGGGGAAGTATCAGAAAACTATCAGATCTTAGTGAAGACCAAATCGTTCCAGATATTGAACGGATCAAACGTAAAGATAAGAAAAAGTTAACTTTAAAAACAAAACCTGACGAAAAACAAAAAAATACTAGTAAATTAAATAAAGGTGGGTCTCTTGACACAAACGCTACAAAAGTTAAGGCATTACAAACTCAGAAATCATTGCCTTCATCTTTGAAAGAGAGGCCAGATTTCTTGACAGTGCCACCGCTAGACATGGCACGTGCAAAAAGTCAAGAGTTAGAGCAGACACCAAGAAAAGTTTCAAAAGAAAAATCAAAATCATTAGAAAAAATGGAAGTTAAACGTGGGGGCAGTAAAGAAAGGACAAAATCCCAAGAAGACAGTGATACAGAGATTGCAAAACGCAAAGAGAAACAGCAGATGCTCTTTGAAGCAGCTTTGAAACAAACAAAGACTTTGATAAGTCCAGTTAAAGATACTTTGCCACCCTTCCCGCCACCTGAAGATAAAATATTGGTCAAAACTGAGGGTGATAAAATTATAATTGAAACTAAAATAAATAGTAAGGCTGAGGATCATGTGTTTATTGCAAAATCGCCCAAGAAACTTGATAATAAAGTAACTGGTAAAATCAGCAGAAGTTTTGAAGATCAAAAGACTTCTAAAACGAATAATAAGATGAATAAAAGTATGGATGATAAATCTAGTCAGTCTTTAGAAGACAAGTTTGATGATCTGGCAGCATTACAGAAATCACCGAAAACATTATCAAAGAAACAGGAAATAAAACAACAGATAGAAGGAAAGGTGGTATATCAAAAAGGACACCCTAGTGTTAAATCTAAGAGCCTAGACAGAAAAGCCGAAATACATTTAGATTCTAAAATTAAATCCAAGAGTCTTGACAGAAACTACGTTACTCCTCTGTCGATGATGGCTCATGAAAGTAATGAAAAACCTGAAAAGCCTGAAAAATATTATAAACAAGAAATTGTCAAAGTGGAAATTCATCCTAGTGTTCAAGAAGAAGTGGAAAAGACCTTAAAAGAGCATGAGGCAAAAGATGTTTCTCCATCACATAGCTACAAAGAGAAAACTGAAGATGATTCGTCTATTGAATGGATGACAAGTTCACAGCACACCGTTATTGAAAATGATACTCAAACTGTCATCATGGAGCGACGAAAAATGGATATCTATAACAAACAAAGACAAAGTGAACTACAGGAAAGTAAAAGTAGTCAGGATGTCTATGAACTTGTTAATTCTGGTCGAAAACCTGAAGTTGCTCGATTAACTAGCGAAGAAGAGTCATTAACCGAAGTTAGCGAATTGAAAGTTTCTGACGACAGTCATATGTTAGGAATATCTCTTCCTTATATTGACGCTGATAGCTCATCTGATCAAGATCAAAATTCCAAAAAATATAAAAAATCAGAACTTTCTCGAGGTCGAAGTGATGATACGGGATCATGGGTTAATGTTGATTATGAAGAATATACTGCTGACACTGAATTACCACTATCGGACACAAGTAACCGTACCAGTAAAAATAAAAAAAGGCTTGATACACAAGGCACATTTGATGAGTCGTCTGCAAGTTTAGTTGAATTCTTAAAACACGAGTCCCAACTGTTATCTGAAAGTGAGACTGATCGTGAATCAAAAAAATATAGGGATTCTAGTAAAACCAACGATTTGACGTTGAAATGGAAGAGCAAAAACAAAATCATTGTCACTCCTCCGCAGGAAAATAGTCCTACTATAGAAAATATACCATTCATTGACTCCAGTACTTCAAAGTCTACTTATAAGTCGGATACTGGTGAACACACAGGCAGTTCAGGTAGTGACAAATCTCCCACAGAACCAAAACCTGACCAGAAAGTACTACTGACGACAAAATCAAGGCGAAGTGAATTGTTAAAGTTGAGTGGCGAACGTTCTAGGAGTTCAGAATCTACTTCTTGGACTAGTATTGAGAAAGATGCGAGTCCGTCGAGTGCAAATATAAAAGGAAGTTCTATCGATGATGAATCTAGTGTCAGTTGCTCGATTGCACGTCCCCTAGGAATATCTCAAGACATCGAAAAATTAAACAAGAAAGATAGAGAATGCTTAGAAGAGCTGAAACAAGCGATGGAATACGGCGAAGAACATTTATTGTCACATCACAATCTGTCTAGTGAGCAATCTAAATCAAATTCAAAGTCTCCTTCCCCAATAGCAGAGATGACACGTATAGAAAGTCCGCGCAGTCCATCAAAGTATGGCACACGGAAGTCGCCAACTCCGACCTTAGAAAAGCAAGGTCAAGTAGATTCCCAAAAAGCTCCTACAGATTCTGAATCTAGTTCTGAAAGCATTGATAAAACAGTAGAGCAGTTATCTCGACCAAGTATTAAAAAAAGTGCTTTAGACAAAATTGGCAAGTGTGTTATTGAAGAATCAGAATCTAGTCAGTCAGCAGCTTCAAAAACATCAGACGTAAAGAGAAATCTTCAAAATACAGTTAAGAAGACAAAGATAGCTATCACAATATCACAAGAGGATCAAAATACAACAATTGATTTCGATGATGATGGTAACGTTATTACTTCGTCATTTGAGCGAGATCTTATGAAGAAAAGGTCTTTGAAAAATACTGACCAACAAAGTTCATCAAAATCAAGTATGGACACTACAACTACAACTACTCCTTCTAAGGGATCTCTAAGTGTTGATGATTCTTCATCAAGAAGGAGACGACTTGATGATCAAAAGAGCTCTTCAAAGTCTAGCGTGGATTCGAGGGGCTCACTGAGTGTTGAATCGAGGGGTTCATTTGAAACAACTGAATCAACTTCTGGTTCACTCGGTGAAGCTTATCGACGCGGTGAGGAACTGAAACCTACTTGGCGACCTTTCTTCGGAGCTTCGGGAAGCGAGAACAGTACTAGCATCGAAGAAGCATGGATACCACAAGATCACGAAGGTTATGAAAATCTAAATGTCAATAAAGATGGTTTTGAATATACTTTGAATAACCAGAGAATAATTGATGACTTTCAAACATTTTCGAAAAATCCACCTCTATCGGCAAATACTTCTAAGGACTCGACTGAAGCAGACTTTACGGATGATCTAAATGATTTTCCAGTCAACTTTTTATATCCGGCAACGTCATCGTCAACCTCTGATGTAGTTATAGGATATGGACAAAACTTTGGACGAACATTATCTAGAATTTCTGAACGTAGTACTGCCTCCGAAAAAACTAGTGCGGATGAGGATTCTACTAAAGCTTGTTCTCGCTCAGAAAGCATTAATGAAGAATCATTGAATTCTAGTGATCATCAAGCCAGTTTGAGTTCTGATCCTCCAAGTAACGCAAATATCGCTTATATATCTGATACAGACAGAAGAACATCTGCTGAAATGCCTGATATTCCAATAGATCAAACTAAAATCAGTGAAATGTATGCGGAGTCTAAAAAAGATTCCGGTAACAAAACAAAAGAAGATATTCTTGAGCCAAAACGACTAAGTAAAAAAGCCAAAAAGTCTCTGAAAGCCCCATCAAAACATTCATCAGCCAGCGAGAGTCAGGAATCTGATGACTGGCCGTTACCGGAACTGCCCCCGCAGACTAAACAGGCAGATTCAGATAGAAGAGATTCAGGCAGTGAACATTGGCCTCCATTACCTACTCATTTATTAGAAACGCCGATTATTGAGAAAGTACACATTTATTATATGAGTAACGAGCCTGAGCAGGCTACTAAAGTGACATTACAGTCTGAAAGTTCTAAAGGCCATTTAGGTTCTGATGATGATAGTGATACCTTAAATAATGATGAAGATTTGGAAGGTGACAATTTGGAGTCAAAAGAGACAGAGCTAAGTGACAATTCGTTTAAAAATATTAACGTAATACCTTATGAACAGTCTGGTTATATGGTCGAACCGTTGGAAAAGCATGATGAAACGAGCTGTTTAAATAAAGGAGTTGTACCGAATTATGATAAGTCATGTTTAAGTGGAACGATAAGTAAGGCTACTTGTTTGATGAGTGATATGGGATCTTGTTGTTCACGATCAGAACACAAATCATTTGCTGTAAAAAGTAATTTAGATGAGAAAGTCATCATAAGCCAACCGCAAAAGTCACCGACCAATCACAGTCCAATATTTGATGACGATCATTTATATGCTGATGACGTGTTTGGCGGCGACAGTAAGTCACTTTCTCCTGATTATGATAAAGGCTTTTCGCAAACAGGCACCCAAAAATATTCATACGGATCTAATAATTCAGACACGTCTATAGATGATTTGCTTTCACAAACAAACGCTGATGATACAGTACGTGCTGCCACTAAGCTGAGCACCGGTAGTGCCGGTACTTGTAAGAGATGCAGCCACAGTAGTCATTCTGAAGAAGAAACCAGTTCATTCGGGACAGATTTAGATGGAACTGTTAAAATAGGACTGCCTCAAAAGAAATGTACTCATAGCTCACATTCAGAGGATACATCAATTTGTTTAAGCATATCCGAGTGGTCAACAGGAACCAATACAGTACGTCAATATGCAAATCTTTCCGCATCAGAAAGTATTTCGGCTATGTCTGTTCCGAAAAGTGAAAAGTCCGAAAACATGTCAAAGGTTTATTCCGCTTCTCATACTAGTAAAAAGTCTGAACAAAAGCCTAAGGTCAGTTCTCAGGCTGAAATAAGTTCTAAGAGTAGCAGCTTAGAAAAAAGTTCAGGTCTCATAAAGTATGATAAACTATGTAGTTCAGAAAGTACAGTTTCCAGAAAAGGAATTGATAGTAGTTCTGGAACTAAGAGCGATAGTACGTTGACATTAGCTCAGTCTATATCCGACTGGTCTGCTAGTACAAGCCATACATTAGTAGCGACAGCTCGCGAGGACCAACAAGATGATCAGAACACGACGTCTGATCATACAGCGGTTACGGAAGTGCCACCATGCGACGAAGAAGAGAAGGTAGACGGTGGATTAGATTTCGCGGTAGAGTTTGAAATGTCATTTGTTGGAGAATCTTCAAGCGGAGACATTGTTGAAACTAAGGAATCTGTTCTAAGGTTATCGGCGCCTTACGCAGGTAAAACAGATAAATCTTCTTCGATTAGTTACAGTGATAAATCTGATAAATCGAGTTCCAGTTCATTGAGTAGTTTACAAAGACACGCAAATGGGGTACTGAGGTTTGATCAACGATTGAAAGGCTTTCAATCGAGAGATCCTAATCGTGAACGCTATAAAAATGTTCCACCAAAAAGTATGAGTTATGAAGAGCAAAGTCAAAGATATGCCAAGCCGACCTTACGGTGCCAAAGCGAAGACAGCGGCTTTAAACCTTATGTTGTTGCACCTCAGCCTGAGTTAGATATTGATATGCCTTCTCAGCTTTATAGCCAAGAAGAGAAACATAGTGAACGATACCAAAGTCAGGAATTTTCCAACATCATACGAGAAGATGGCAGTCAATTTATAAGGTCTGACTACAAACCGTTAGCGAAACATGCAAGTTATGATGACAAAACTCTATCAAAGAATCAAATAAAAGAATATAAAATATCACAACAATATCGCAGCAAACCGAAAAGTTGGTCTTTTCATGAACATTACTTGTCATCATCTGATTTACCAGTGATAGCAGTTCCAGAGATTCCGACTGTACACCGAGAACTACAAGACAAAAAAGGTGGAGAACGATCTGTAAAGACTCCCTTATCTCGTTGCTCGCCTTATTATTCTAGTAGTTTAAGTTCTGAGTCCCCTCCTATACAACTTCTAAAAACACCAGTCAAAAAATCTGTTTTAGTGAGGAATATATCTCTTAAAAGTCCACCCAGTGGAAACGACACTGATAGTTCAATGGACGTCATGAGGGATCCACGAGAAAGAATGAGGACGTTTAGACGTAAGAAGCAAGTGACCAGTGCTCGAAAGAGACAGGAGAAAATACAAGACGTTTTAGAGGAAGACTCGACAAAAAGTCAATGTTCTTCAGAGAGTGATAAGTTTCATGGCGGTCAATATTTAGTGGTCGAAGACACCTTGCGCCGCATGGAGAGTTCAGAGTGTTCTGATAGCTATCTTCCAGAAGTGGAATCTGGCTCATCTGAAGTATCGAAAGGTGATTCCAAAAATTATGACGCACAAGAAGTCAGTTATTCCGAAGACGAAGAAGGGCAAAGTGATTACGCAAAATTTAAAAGCGCTCATTACGAAGCCCAACAATTCCCGATTAGTATTACACCTGTCCAATTCCAAGGATTTGGCTCTTCGGCAGACGAAGACGAAATGGGTTTCCCGCGATTCGACAGGCTGGGTAGATTACGTCATCCATATCTTGATACACAAGAGCCGCCCTACGTACCTGAGGATAGTCCTCCACGAACTTCCTATTCGAACAAAAGCAGTCGTCAATCATCTTTGAAAAGAAATAAGTCTTCTGGGTACCGTCAGGAAGATGTTGGCGAGCCCTCGGGTCAACACCAGCCTAGAGTTTATTACGATGAACAAAGCGACAGGGAAGATTCTGACGACTATGCATATCCTGTTGACACTATTAAACGAGCACCCAAAATGACAAAGTCCGGCAGTAACTATTTATTCCAACGAGGGGAATCAGTAGCTTATTCCGATACGGAATTGCCGCATGATAAGGATGAATACGAAGAATATCGAGGTAGCCCTTACCCAGAACATTATGAGGAAATAGATATGTTCCAAACACAAGAATGTTACCCTCAATATAACCAAGATATAGACGAAAGAAGGGATGGACATGGGGAACATTATGATAGAGATATGGACCAAAGATTCAGTCTTAATAACGTCGAACGCTTTTACTCTAGTCACTACGTAGACTCGCAAGCTTCTAGCGATAGTCCTGAACAAAAGTTTGACGTATCTACCCTCCCTCCGCCTCTGTGCTCAGACGATGAACAAGAATGAGCACTCTTTTAAATCAATTTATTAAAAGCTTTTAATTAGTATAATTATTACTTTTTACATCTTCATGGATGAGAATTCACAGGAAAACGTAAGCGTAAAAAAAATCAAAGCGTTGCCAAATTAAATACCGCGTTGCGTATGAAACGATCTGATATTTGTTTTGCGCATCGTATCAAAGAGGTGAGAGGTCGGATGTACCAAACTGTTCGAAGAAGTGTGTGTTCTGTGTTTTTGCAATGAATTAATCGACGATATGATTAATGGTTAGTGTGCATTATACGTATATTTAATCTTTACTTACAGTCATTTTTAATATTTAGAGAAGGAAATAAGTATCCAGTCCCCAATAGAGCAACCTTTTGACTATACCATCTTTTAAATGACCTATTTTAGCTTGCTAAGTATTTAGGTATAATTACTTGTACTGAATGATGATCTAAAACGTATTTCACTTGTTCTGATACCTTTTGGAATTCTAGAATGGTTTATCATTCCTTTATTAATACCTCTTAGCTAAATCTTTTATAGTATTGGTATTATTCTACGTATTATAATGTTTCGTGCCAAATATCCTAGCCAATTTATTAATATTGTGTTTATTATTTGAATATTTCTTAAATAGTGTTATGTGTGAAGGCTGTGATTTACTTTATGGAGTGAGATCCAAGATCAAAACTTGTTTTAATTACTTGTATTAAATACAATAATTCGATTGTTTAATTTTCATATTGGTGAAAGTTATATTGTTATCTCCAATAATGATATTCGCATAAATGCAAGTGCCATATAATTTTATTGGTCGTTCTATGATCCACTTAGCATCGCACAACTAACTTGCAACATTCGTGCCAAATCTGCTCAATAGTTGATTTATAGTGTCTATAATTAATTTAGTTTGAACTTGGATACGTGAAAAGAAGTCACGTTGTGTATGTTAATTGTCGTGATTTTTTAAGTAACATAAAACAATATTAACTCCTTAGTTTTACATAAAAGGATTAACATTAATGTTATACCAAGCTTTTAAATTAGTTGTTACTTTTGTTGGTAAATATTTCATTGTAAGAAATGAAATATAAAAATACAATATATTATACATTAAACTCCTTCTCAACACTTGGATAGAGTTTTATATGTTCATAATCTTCTTCGTGTTGTAAATTAATGCATTTAAACACACATATTATGCTTATAGTTAGACTGTAACGATAACTGCCAAATTATAATATTATGAAAGAATAATATATGCCATACACTTAACCCTCGCTGTCGATAGATAGAACTATTGTACTCAACTAAAAGGTATCTTTTCTTCCTAGATTAAAGCTAGATTATCTGTCACTTTATCTTTTACAATGCAGTATTGATATAATTACATAATATACACAACGTTTATATTTTATCCTCGACCAACTTATTTTCCAAATATGGTTTTGTCCCTCGCAATAGTGTTTAGATAGGTTAAACAATTGGTGTTATTTTATGACATAAGTTATGTATCTTTTCCTCAAAAATATTTCTAATAATAGCAGTATATGATGTATGTATATGAATAGAAATTGCGGTTATGCAGTAACGTGCCATTTATTGATTACGAAACAAAGTTATAAATAAAATTTAGTTCGACGAAAAGAAATTGACTAAGCACTCGCTTTCTCATTATGACTAGAACCAGGGCTCGGTCACTCCGCGCGCGAGTCTGAAGCGCTCGGCGTCTTCTGAGAGGCCAAATTTCATACATCAGAAAAGATAAGACCTACGCGGTAGAAAGAGAGGCAACTACTAAGTGAATGTTTTGGAGCGAAGGGAGCGCTGTGCGACCTGAATTGTACTTTATTGTGTCGGAGCAAGAGTCGCAATTTATTTAAACTACTTTGCGGAGTGCAACTTCTGTACGCTAGTACTATTATCTATTCTGTGCTAGAACTTATAATGAAGACTTAAATATCATGCATTATGTTACTTCCAAACCGCAATTCTATATTCCATACTAGATCATTATCAGTGTTGAATTATAGACGTGACTTAAAGTGAGTAAATTAGCGATTAGAATAAAATCTCAAGCACAGTAAATTGTGAATGTATCTTAGTTACGTTTAGAATCCTAGAAATATTATTTATTGTCAATTGCCAAATTATACGATAACGTAGTTGGTTTTTCCGAATAGTAACTTTTCGTTTATATATACAGGGTCAGTAACGAGATAAACGATAAAAAAAATTGTTGGTTTTGTAACGTTTGATGGACGTGCTCACACGTACTAGTTAAATTGTTTCATGTTGTACGTGTATAATATGGTATGGAGTAGGGTTACAGAGATTAGATTACTTAAGTACATAAGTTATCGTTGAATTGAAAATGAAAACTGTAGTTAACTCCCATCCTCGTCTTCCCGTACACTTTTTAATATATATTTCGTTTATAAAGTTAAATATTGATTCTACTCTAAATAGATAGTATAAATGTGCACTAAATGTAATTCTTAATAGATCAATACATTGATGATACTAATTTTGTTACCAGTGTGTCAATTTTACATTATTTTATTAGTTAATAATAGTGGAAAATTAATGCTTGAAACGAAAAGGTATTATTGTTCGTATTAAATAAATGTTAACAGTAAAATGAACAAAGAAAAGACACAATTGTTTATGTTTTTGATAATTTGTTATGTTTAGTTATTATAGTGTTAAATTATTTAAATATTACTAAAAGCAATCGATGCGTTTTAGTATGGGATTAATGCTAGATGCGATTACCCACTGGCTGCATAGTGTTCAATTAAACGAAAAAACTTATGTGGTCGTGTGTGCACGAAGCAATTTTAGACTATTAGCTATAAGAGGTCACTGACCTCCTAGTTAGCGCAATAATAACGATCGATTTAAAAGTTAGTTTGTAAGAACTTCGACTTTTTCGATGGAGATTGTACAATCCGAATAGACTGTAACGTTAAGATTTCATTCATTGTTGTTTTAATTTTTATTATACCACGTATTCGGATATGGTTTCGAGTATTATAATGTTACTTCCTTTTTGAATTTATATGTGAATATGAGTGTACGGTATCCCTGCAATACACTACACGACCCAAGTGGTTAGGGATAGTTAATAAATAAATTAAACAAATCAATGACCTTTTAATAAAAAATATATGTTTGGTAATTTTTTTTTTGGCCTTGTTATTTATAACATAATATGCTGCCAGGCAAAATCATGTAAGTTCTGAAACATTGTTACGTATAGCATGTTTGTTGATGGGTAGTGTTTTTGTTATTATTACCTTTTTCTTTCAGAAGTTTATTTTTTTCAGGTCCCTCTATGTTTCGTGATTGTCCTTCAATAATCTTTTATTTTGATTTCAGTGCTTCCTTTTCTCTCTCCCCTTCCCGTTTTTTTTTTAATTTAATGTTAGACCTAGATATTTTCAGCATGCTTTTAATTTTATACGTAGGTATATTAGAAACTAAATTTTGCGAATTAAACACTTTTTCATTTTTGAAACGCGTATTCATTGATTTATTGTACCATTTTTTTTTCATTTCACTTGGCTTCACTTTAGGAGCCTTGGTCACAAATTAAATAACGGTATTTGTCAATGTCGTTGAAATGACAAAACTGGAAAAGTGTTTAATTTCAGCGAGTTGTAACTATACTCCGACTTTTAATTCGGTTTTTTAATTCGGCACACTGGAGCTGTCAAATTACTGCACCGAATTAAAAGTCGGAGTATAGTAAATGTAGAATAATGAGTATTGAGTATAACAAACACCCTGTCTACATTTCAAGCAAACAGTTTGAAAGCCCATTAGTTGATGCATTTGTTTCATAATAACATAGCAGATCTATGTTCAATATTGATTATACAATTTAAAACTGTTCCTAGTAAACATATTAGAAGCTGAGCCACTGATGTCTGACTTCTCGAATGTCGTAGACTCCAGTGAAAGAGACAATTTTTATAGTTGAAAAAAAAAACAAATTATACAATAACTGTTTGTGATAAGGGTATGTGTTTTAACAGAAGATGCATCACCAGAAGACACGGAGAATACGGTGTCATCAGCGAGTCTATGCATGTCACCGTCGAGCGAGCGGACCGAGCGAAGCGACCAACCGCTCTGTACGTCGACGCCGTGCGCGCCGCGAGTGCCGCCCAACGGGTACGATGTTGGCGACGGGAAGGCACGCGGTGACGTCAACGGGAAGATGAACGATGACGTCAACGGGAAGATGAACGATGACGGCGTTAACGGCAAGAACAGTGATGACGTCATCAGTGGCAAGGCGCGCGCTGACGTCGTCAACGGCAATGTGACTGGTGAGTTGCATACAATAACTCGATTGCAGTAATGATCAACAATAAATCCAGAATAAAATCTAGTATGATTATATCTAAAATAATCAAATACCGTCATACAGCTCTTCATTCCAAAAATGTTATTTCTGATTGGTTGGGTTAATAATTCTCTAGATTTTGTTTAACTATCTTTTTCCATTATTCATAGTAAACATTGTGTCGGAGTCAACGTATACTATGGACGTGCTTAGCGGCGGAGAAAGCGACACAGGCGACACATTGAGCAGGCGGAACAACAATAATAATAGGTATGTTTCGCCCTAATTGTATTAAATCCTGTTTTCAGCGTTTGGAAGTTTCATACAACAAATACAATCCAATAAAATTGGGATTGGTCTGTCTGAGCACATAATATTACAAAAATGATACTGTTTTGATAAAACCTCTTAGTGTGAGTTGCACCAAAACGCTGTCAAACTTAAAGTTATCGTCAAATGATAATACCTACCTCTTACCTACCTCTACCTATTTGACACGTCAAACAAAGGACATCATACTGTTGTCAAAGGACATCATACTGGCTGGCAACCTCTTTTTTTGGCTAACTTTTGCTTAACCGGTACTTTAACAAGCTTGTTATTGTTAAAGTTAGATGGTGCAACTCAGCCTTATTATCTCAACCAAAATATTCAACTACTCAGACATATACAGTTCAACTGACTTTTTTGGCTTAACATGACTACAATGAGCGGGTCTTTACATAATTGAACGAGCTAGCGCGAAGCGTTTTTGCTTCTGCTTGTGCAAAAATTATTTCGTATGTCGTTCCGGCTGTCCGTCTGTTCTCTACAGGTTGCATTTCTCCTTAGAGCAACACGGCTTCCTATGGAAGGGAGGAGCCATACGAAGCGTTCCCCTCTGCCGAAGTACAAGCCCAAATGGGCATACGCGTTAATAATACAGTTGCGCCCTGATATCTTTCTAGACCGAGTCCAGTCGCGCATCTGAACGCTGCAGTGTTTAAAATGCCGAATTGATGAGTTTTTTTGCTGTTAAAAGAGGTCTGGAACATCAAGTTTACAGAAAGACGGTGTTACATTTTACATGAAAGTAAATTTTTATCGAATGATTGCTATTTGTTTACATTTAAACATTAAATTCGTATATTTTATTCTTGATTAGTTGTCAAATTTGTTCAGTGACATCGGGTCTGCTGGTTTATGGCTCGCCCGTACAAATTTCAGAACTGTCGCTAGATAAATCCGGGTTCTCGCCGATGCATGGGCAACTTAGTGATGTTACCGTTATATAATGTTTGTCGATAAAGGACATGGCCTGGTCCTGCTCCAGGTAGTCCCATAAATGACATATAAATCTGAAAAATCCTTAAATATTTTTTTTTTTAAGACTTTTGCACTGTCACATTCTGCGTCAAAGAGTAAAATAATATCACAGCATAAATTAATTGGTTCTACCACAGAATAAATAATCTTTTTGATACATCTTAAATATAAAAATGAATCATAATCATAATAAATGGGGAATGTCCGAAAAAAAATATTGGCTGAATCCGACTCCGACTCGAGCCTTCAAAAGTAGAACTCGATGACTCGAGTCTTCTACGTCACTAGTCACAATCACTAAAGGCATGACTGAAGAGCAAAAGCTCTGGTTTATATAGACGTCTATAATATTGCAAAAAATTGCGAAGTTCGATAACATTATAAATTTTGAAAAGCTTTATCTCTGAAACTATTGGGTCTACAGAGACAATTGTAGTCTCGTATTGTAGCAAATTTAGTCTACTTTAAAAACGCCATGAAAAGGTACTATCAAAAGCAAAGCACTTACTAAGTAAATATAGGTACGCATTCCACACGGTAAATATTTACATGATTATGAAAACAAGATATATAGGCCAAATAATAAACAAACAAAAAGTAGATTAAGCTAAAATACTAATACTAATAATACTAATGCTTGGAGATTAAATTAAAGCTATTGCTTGCACGCAAGAGATACGAATTATGACGAAATTTTGAAGATGCAGATGGCACGCATATAGTTAAGAGGGTTATGTAATGGAAATTTTCCGAATACTATGTCTTCGTTCTAAAGTAAGTTTGTTTCCGTGCAGTATATCGTCCAACTTAACGAACACGCTTCGGGAAGGCACTATGGAGGCTTCGAAACGGTGCGGAGCGGACCTCTCGTACTTCGTAGCTAAGGAGTTGCTGATGACAGAGCGCACTTACAAGAGGGACCTGGAGCTTGTCACTGTGGTGAGTTTGTTTGTTTTTAAATCTTTTTGTGACGTCCATTGATACTTAACAATTAAGCACTTTCGAATCGTCTATATTTTACTACCACCCGTTCCAGACTTTTTTGGTGTGGGTTTTAATCCAGTCATTTGATACTAGACTTGGTCGCGGCGCGTGTCGGAGCTGGCGGCTCGCTCGAGCGCAGGCGGGGGCGGCGAGGCGGCGGCGGCGCTGGCGCGCGCGGTGCTGGCGCTGGAGCCGTTGGCGCTGGCGTGCGGCGCCGCGCTGGCGCGCCTCGAGCGCGCGCTCCCCGCCGCCGCGCACCACGACCACCACGGTCAGTCCGCCTAGTTATGAGGCTTTATGCGCTATACTAGTGCCGCCAATAGTCAAAAAAATCGTAGTGCTTAAATAAAGACGAAATTGTGAATTGTGTTCTTCTAGTGTACTCCGAAAAAACTTTGTTGTACTTAATGCCAGGCCAGTGACACTCCGCACTTTAGCCATACCCCGGACACTCCAAATGGACTCCATACAACCACCCCGTTATAAACAGATGACGTTTTTGTACACGCGCAACTGAGGGCGACCGTGCAGTTTGTAAACATTCAGTCTCGACAGTGAAGGATGTCACTACGCACCGCGTCTTTGGCAGTCGGTAACTGTCGGGTCGCAAGTTATTAGTATTAGGTATCCTTCGAAGTTTTTTAATGATAAATAAAACTTACTCGCTTCACAAACCCTTCTTTTGACATGTTTCCACTTTCTTTTCAGACAACGAAGAACCTGAGTACAAAAGAATAGCCGAACATTTACACGAATATTTAGCGAATACTTCCGATGTAAGTATTTTCTAAAAATCTTTATACAGGGTCATTTTGTATTCACCATCCAAATTTTGAGGATGTGTTCAGGCCATGAAATTGAACAACTTTCTCTAAGGAACACATGGCCGAATATGTAAAAAAAATCGACTATCTATCTATACAAATCAAAGAGATCACGTGATCAATTTAGTATGGGATGACCAAAATTTTATGATGTAATTCGACACATGTTTCTTAGAGAAAGTTGTTTAGATTCATGGATTAAACACATCCTTAAAATTTGGATGGTAAGTTTACAATGACCCGATCGATATACACACATCAATTTTGTCTAGAGATACAGGTGTTATTTTCATACAAACGAGGTAACTTTGAAGCCTTGGTTTCCTGCCAGAGATGTACCGTGCTGTGATCTGATGATGGCTATCTAGGGAATGAATGGAGGAGATTCAGATCGCTATACACGCCCACCTGATCTGACCAGCATTCTAAAAGATTAGAGGACATGTTTAAAATAGCATGAACATGTATGGAAATCCTGAAACTGAGAACTCTGACCCTACTATCTTTTAGAATGCTGATCAGATCAGTTGGGTGTGTATAGCGATCTGAGTCTCCTCCATACACTCCCTGGATGGCCATCATCAGATCACAGCACGGTACATCCCTGGCAGAAAACCAACGCTTCAAAGTTATCTCGTTTGTATGAAAATCACACCTGTATCCCTAGACAAAGTTGATGAGTATAGTATGATGCTCAACAGATAAATAAATAATTCACACTCATTATTCTTAGGCATATGCGCACTACACCGAACACGCAGGCACCATAGTGGGAGTGGTGGAGAGCGTACGGCGCTGCAACGAGGCGGCGCGGGCGGAATGTGCGGCGTTCGAAGCGCAGTCGCCTCTACCGCTCGCGTGCTTGTTGCTGAGGCCGCTACATCGGCTGCTGCACTACGAAGCTATCGCAGAAGGTAACATACTTAACTTATTGAGTTGTTGGTCTGAGAACAAACGGTATAAACCAAATAAAATTCAATTGGAAAGTGTCATGATATGATTCAACCACTATTTTCGTCTTATTATAATTAGCAGTTTCGGGTACTTGCGTCATAAATTGGGAGTTTAATTACGGATAAATACGCCACTATTCACGATATAACTTTAATCCCGTATTTTTCTGAATTTTCTGCTGCCTTTTAAGGGCTAATTATTAATTAAAAAATAAAGTTTTCATATTTTTAACCTAACAAAGGTTAAAAATATGAAGACTTTATTTTTTAATTATCGCGTCTGGTAGTAATTTTATTAAGTAAGCTTCCTGCGGCCTTACTGATAAAAGATTTTAAAACTGTTTAAGGCGCGGTGGTAGTGAAACTAGCGCCGCCACTACATTTATTTTTATTACTCGTAAACCTAGTCAATATTAAAAAAGCTCATGTAATAATCTCTTAAATTGTCTCTAATATTTTTAAATAACTCTTCAACAGTTATCATTCATTCTGTAAGTTTTGAAATCCATAATTGCCAAAAGTGGCCACTTTGAGCTAAAATGGATTTTAAAACTTACAGCTAAAGAATGAAAACTGTGGAAGAGTTATTCAAAAAATATTAGAGACAATTTAAGAAATTATTACATGAGCTTTTTTTAAATATTGACTTGGTTTACGAGTAATAAAAATAAATATAGTGGTGGCGCTAGTTTCACTAACTACAGCGCCTAAAAATAAATATAGTGGTGGCGCTAGTAATATTTTCGTCTTATTATATCTAGTAGTTAGTTTCGGGTACTTACGGAATTATTGGAGTTAGATTACGGATAAATATGCTACTATTATTCACGAAATAAGTTTATCCCGTTTTTTCTGAATTTTCTGCTGCTTCGAGGATTGTCAACCACGTGGTCTCCATACAAACGGCGATAACGTTTCCCACCCTCTAAACCTTAACCTACAGTAATTAATTTTTGGTATTTGTTTGAAATGCCTTAATACTAGGGCTGTACGTTTTGATTTTTTAAATATCTAATAGATTTCGAAATATTTGCATTTTAGTGATTTCATACAAAACACAGAAGTGCCAATATTTTCAAATCTACAATGAATATTTTAAAAATCAAAACGTACAGCCCTAGTTTTTAGGCATTTCAAAAACATACCAAAAATTCATTGCTGTAGGTTAAGGTTTAGAGGGTGGGAAACGTTATCGTCGTTTGTATGGAGTTAATATGAAGACTTTATTTTTTTAATTATCGTGTCTGTTAGTAATTTTATTTAGTGAGCTTCTTGCGGCCTTACCGCAAAAGGTTTTAAAACTGTTTAAGTTAGACACTGTTTAAATATGATGTCTCTTTCAAACAATTTTTTTAAAGTGACAGCATCAAATTTAGGCCGTGCGCACTTAGGTTAGTTTTTGTACGAATATGACTTACGAACATCCGATCTTCCAAATACTATAAGAGTGCGCACACTGGTGTGCGATGGCCTTATGGTGTCGTCTAGAATAAAACACAGTCATGTGTTGAATGTTCTTGTATTGCCTCACATACTTCATCTTAAATACTAATTGTTATCATAAGATACGTACTACAGGAAGTTCACCTGAAGGTTTCGGAGAAGTTCTTATTTTCGATATTATCACGTTTATTTAGGACGTGATGATAACTTACTACTATATCACACTGGGTGTGAGCGCGCTCCCATAGTAAAAAAAGTGGTCCGAAATTACGAATAAATTTCGTACGAAAACACATCCAAAGTGCGCACGGCCTTAAAGTGTCTTACGTTAAACACTCGTTGCAGTGTTTTGTGGTGAGACCGCTGTAGTTTCGGCTGCGTTTCGTAGGACGTAGTCACAAATGTTATATTAGTAATCTATCGGTGTTTGTCGTAGAGTTGTGCTACTGTGGCGGCGGCGAGAGCGCGGCGCAGGCACTGAGCGTGGCGCGGCGCGGCGCGCGCGCGGCGCGGCTGGAGCTGCCGCACGCGCACAACCACTGCGCGCTGTGCCAGCTGCAGCGGGATATCACAGGTAATATGTTGAACAACAAGTATTCCAGTCGACGCCCAAAACGTCACCTCGACATAAATTTACTCTGTTGTGATCAGTGACTTAACGATTGTTCTGATGGAATGCACCTATTGAATGTGCGCAACTGTGCGCTACCCTTTTCAGTGGAACCCGTGTCACGCGGCGGGACACTGCCTCCATGTTGCGAAAATAAGTAGAGACGAATTTGTTCCTTTTTAATTAATTTAAAAAGTTATTAACTATAACGATAATTAAAAGAATCTTAAAAAATATCATATTAAATATTGATATTTTAAAAATAATTATTGGTGCGATTAACACAAAGATAAATATTTGTGATTATCGCCATGCCGGATATTAAAGAACTTCAGACAATATTATAGACTCATGACCAAAATTACTTTTTATTGTAATAACGTTCTATTTCTACCAATTTACACAAAACTTTGACAAATTATATAACTAAACCTTCCTCATGAATCACTCTATTTATTGGTGAAAACCGCATGAAAAAACTACTTCTGAGTTTATGGCGTACAGACAGACGCGGCGGAGGACTTTGTTTTATAATATGTAGTGATTTTTATCTTTATTGTTTATTTATGACAGGGTACGACAAGTTGTTGGTGCCGGACAGAGAGTTCATAAGACTTGGTTGTGTGTACAAACATTCCACGAAGGGGTTGCAGCAAAGGATGCTGTTTTTGGTATGTTTCCTTCTTTGTATTCAAATCAAATCTAGTTAAATTATGTTGGTTGTCCTACCTTTTCACAGATTTATGTATATTCAATCAATCCTCAGTTTAACGATTCAGGGTTTTGTCGGCCCTACTGTGTCAATATAGAGTTGAGCCTTTTGTCGCTCTTATTCTAATGCGTTATTCTAAAAATGGTATAATATTATTTTCAACACACTTGCTCGTAAAGTGAGCCCTAATACATCGCTTTTAGGGCCATAAACCGAGCTATAACAAACGCGTGCAATAATATATAAAACACTAGTTCGTAATAGAATTAACCCTACAAAGTTAAATTAGTACCTTACTGCAAGTTCTATGCGAGTAAACAGAGCATTCCCAATTTTCCAAAAATTGGAATAAATAAATTTTAAGTCCTTAATTAAGTCAAATAAATTTATAATTATTATCAAATTATTCATAATTCACAATATTTTGTTATGAAATATTAAAATATTTGCATTTTGTCACTTAAAATTATAATTTTGAAGTATTAGTAGTAGGCTGTATGCTCCTCACCCCTTGGTTCGCAAAATATTCTTGCGTTGGGCATGTAAAAAAAAAAAAAAAACATGCGCGCCTTTTCCCATAATTATCATATTTTGTTTTTGTCGTATTTGTTGCTGTGTGGTAAATTACTTTGTTTTTTCCTCGCAAATGTGTTGAAAAACGTCGTATGAAACTCGTGAGCTCTTGCTTATTGCACACTCGGCTGAGTTACGCCCTCGCCTGTGGCTCGGGCTGCAACCCACAGCCTTGTGTGCAATGAGTACTATTATTTATTTAATTCTTGATGCAAAATTTGTAAAATGGCGGACTTAATGCCTTAAACATTCTCTACCAGTCAACCATAGGCTGATGTGGAGACTTTGTGTGGTAGGGTGCCCAACCAGGGTAAAAAGAAAAATAGGAAAGAAAATAAGAAATAATATGATATAACTACATAGTTAAAATAAAAATACTCAACAATTACTTACTATAAATAAAACATATTATAACGTAATATAATGTTAGTTACTTGTTTATACTAAATTGAACCGCTACGTAGATTTGATCCTCATATATCGTCGCCGATAGAAGTCGACTCATAGCGGAACTATGGCGGATCAACCGCGGTGCCGCCGGTACGGTTTCGCGGCGGAGGTGTGCTATAGGCGTAAAAGTTTAATGAATTATTCTTTTTTTACTGTCCATCAGCCATTTTTGATGTCCCCACTGCTGGGGCACAGGCCTTCCTTATGGGTGGTAAGGAAGACGGGCCATAACCCACCACGTGGGCCCAATGCGGATTGGTGGGTAATAACGACTGCAAATGCAGCCAGGACCAACGGCTTAACGTGCCTTCCGAAGGACGGAGGAGCTCGAGATAATACATTTTCGTCACCCATCCCATGACCGACCCTTGCGTACGTTGCTTAATCGCTCCGCAATCGCTGGGCCAGGTGCTAAACCACTGCGCCACGCCGAGCTCCCCAGCTTCCTTTTTTACTAGCTGTTTCCAATTTATTAATTTAAATACTAGAATATTGTAGGTTTAAGCGAATTTTGCCTTAGTTAATTGCGTGTTGAATGTGAAGTAGTGACGTGTACGTTGGACAGTTCAGTGACCTGGTGGTGGTGACGTCACGCGCGGGCGGCACGCAGTACCGCGCGGGCGGCGCGCAGTTCCGCGCGCACGCGGCGCTCGCCACCAGAACGCTCGCCGTCGGCGCATCGGAACTGCCGCATACGTTTGAGTTGCAAGGTAACGTATTGTAATGTGATTTATGAAGGAATACGATTTTCAATAATTCGTGCAACACGTAAATTCCACGTTAAGCTTGTGAATTTTAACGTTTTAAATATGGACAATATAAGTAAGCTATCGACTACTGTTATAAAACGTGCAATAAAAGAGTGATTTTTAGGTTAAGTGCATTTAGTTGTGATTTGCTACTTCCCGTGGAAACCAAACCACGTGGAAACTTCGGAGATGATGGTTAGCTACGTTCTTCTCCAAAGTACAATCTATTTCTATACCCGAAATAATCGAATTTAATTCAGCGGTTTGGGCATGAAAAAACTAAGGGTTCCTTGTTGATTTCGGAATCTGTCGGTCGATGCGAGGACTGATCGGTACCGGCCAGTAAGTGTCATGCACGTAATCTGCCACATCGGCTGATGTCCTATAAAGATAGATATAGATAAGATCCGACTGATCATCTGTTTATATATTTTAAGTATTCGGGTGAACGCTACTCTGCTATAAGTGAATTTACAACAGAACCCTAAAAACAAAAACTTAGTTTACTTTATCTTCCGTGTTAGGTGAGAACACCCACCTGATAATAAGCACGAGCAACGAGCAAGAATACTTAGGGTGGACGCGCGCGCTGGAGGCCGCCAGCGCCGCCGCCGCGCGCATGCCGCCGCCCTGCGTGGAGCTCGTGCCCGCCGTCGACGCAGGTTAGTGCTGCCCCTTAACCACTGACCAACGAAACACGATATACAGGCTGTTACATAATAACTAGACACCGCTATCGGAGCTACATTTTGGGAGCGAACGTTATTAAGGATGGGGTTAAATTTTTTTTGGTAATTATTTTGATTTATTGATAAATTACCTAATCGACTATAATTAAACAAAATAACAAAAAAAAAAAATTTTTTAAAAAATAAACAGGTTATAATATAACATTTCAAAATAACAAAAATACTCTACTGGAAAAAAAAACTTAATAACTGATAAAATATTTGAACACAAAAACAGTATTGTATTTTTGTTATTTTTATGTTTCTGTTTTTGTATTCTAGCCAAAAGGCCACTTTGAGCCAAAATGTATTTCATTAAAACTTACAAAAATAATGAAAACTCTTGAAGAGTTATTCAAAAAACATTAGAGACAATTTAAGAGGGCATGATTGAAATAATAATTTAGTAGGTGCTTACTTACCTACTTACGAAATAATAAGCAAAGTTAATTATTAATGACAATTTAATTTCGTAAGAAAGCATAATTTTTGTACGACAACGGTACGGCGGCGGCATTAAGGCTGCCTCAAAGTCAATATGTATAGTCTGATGTGACGTGGACTGTACATACCTAGCCTAGTTTTATTTGAAAAGTAATTTGTTCACATTAAAGTACACATTATAAACACAATAACTTGTAATAAATTAAGTATTCAGATCAATTATTATTTAAAAGAAGACAACCCTGAAGTCGTTAGAAGAAATAAGAGCTACGCGATCGAAAGAGAGGCAACTTCTAGGTGAATATAACTGTAGGCAAGGGAGCAGTGTGCGACCTGGGGTGAAATTGCGTAAGGTAATCGTATTCATTTGACAGTTCATATCGTATTCCATCGGCTGCAATTTGTATGGGATGACATATATTATGATACAATACGAGATGTCAAATGAATACGATTGACTTTACGCAATCATCTAGCTGAATTGCACTTTATTACGTCTGGGATAGAGTCGCTATTTATTTAAAGCAAATAAATGAATGTGAATCTGATCTGAATCTTAAATGACTTTGCGGAGTGGATCTTCTGTACTTGTACTATGTATTCTGTGGTAACGCGCGGTGTAAACCAGCTCTACTTAACATCAATGCGTTGTGTTGCGACGACGCAACGCGCCGCACCGTGTGGACCAGGGGCCCTTCCGCCTAACTCAAAGCTTCAGCCAGGGGGTCAAGTCTGCTAATGTTTTTGTCAAAATCGTAGTTCTATAGTGTTCTAATGGTAATGCTTTCTGACACAGTTCTTGTTTCTTAAACACAAAATTCAGACACAATCGGCCTTACCACAAAACACTGTTTAACAAGTATTTAGCTAAAACACTGTTTAAATGTGATGCTGTCACTTTTTTGACAATATTATTTGAAAGAGACAGCATCACACTTAAACAGTGTTTTAGCTAAACAGTGTTTTAAGTTCTTTTGTGGTAAGGCCGAATATGTTTCCGTTTTGGTTTTAAGAAACACAATGTATTTCGGTTTTGGGTTTAAGAAACAAGAACTGTGTCAAAAAGCATTACCATTCAAACACCAACGAACTACGATTTTGACGAAAACATTAGCAGACTTGACCCTTAGAGCGATAGCAATGCTCTGTCCGTCCTTGTGATATCATAACACGATGACAAGGACGGACAGTGCACTGACGTCATAAACCAAAGCCAGAGTCAAAGCGATAGTTAGGCGGTAGACCCGCGGCACTTAGGCCGTAAACTGGATGACAACGGGAAACGGCGCGGTGGCGATAGCGGCGCGGGCAGCGGCTTGCGCGCTTTGATCTTGTCGCCATATGTATAAAACTATCCTTTCAGTCCACAATGTCAAATTCTCAAAATGTCAAGCGGTTTCAAAATGGCAAGTTCCCAAAACGTCAAATTCCCAAAATGTCAAGTTCCCTAAATGTCAAGTTCCCGAAATGTCAAGTTCCCTGTTAAAATAGGGGAGCAAATGATAATGAATAGGGTATTTGATTGATTTTTTATTGACTTTAAATGTTTACTGAAACATTAGCAACACAACATAAGTATTTATTTTCAAATATCTTGCATATTTTCAGCGATATAGAGCATCAAACTTTCTAATTAGACAAGGAGAGCGCTACCAGCCAGTGACGTCACATGCTAGTAGCGCCATAGTTTTGCCATAGAAAATTTCGTTTTAGAAAGGGATAGCAAGAGTCACAATTAAGTAACTTATAATTCGCTTGTTATACTACAAATTGAATTTCTTTTTTCACATTTGTTTTTCAATAATGTTATATTTCTGAATGTCATAATAAAATATCAACATTTTAACAACAGTCAAATATTATAGTATATGCTGAGTGTAAAGGTAGGTATAGCTATCTAGGTATGTGAAAAATAATGATATATAATCAAACTCTTTTTTTATTAGTAATTAAGTAACATAATTTGCATGTGTAGTAATAATCAACATATTTTTTTAACAGAAATTATAACTATCATTGTGTACACTTAAAGGTATTAACAATAGTCAGTTTTATTTTAATAACACAAGTCGCATAAAAATCATATTTTTTTAAAATTGCTGCCGTGTAAGATTTTTGTTTTGTTATGGAATTAAATATCTAGTTTTTATTGAACTTGACATTTTGGGAATTTGACATTTCGGGAACTTGACATTTCGGGAACTTGACATTTAGGGAACTTGACATTTAGGGAACTTGACATTTTGGGAATCTGACGTTTTGGGAACTTGACATTTTGAAACCGCTTGACATTTTGGGAATTTGACATTGTGGACTGAAAGGAAAACTATACATTTGAACGCGCCGTTGTCGCCGCCGCGCCGCTGTCGCTGTCATCCAGTTTACGGCCTTGGGTGCGTTCCGTGGCTTCGCTCGAGTGCACTCTAGTGCGCGCTCTAACCGTTCCGTGGCTGAGAGCGCAGCGACCAAACGACCATCAAAATAGATGGTCGAAAAACGCTCTGACGTTTATCTTTACAAAATAATGTTATTGTCATTTTGACATTGTTTTGTATTTTGATGTTTTTGTGTCTAAGTATCAAAAAGTTCACGGTGTCTCCTCAAAAATCAGATTATTATTAGATTTAGTATATAGGAAAGTTTTAATTATCCGTATTCCAAATGGAAAAGGAAAACATTGTACCTAAAGAGGTTATAAAAACAACTCGAACGTTACGTGGTTCGGTCGCAACTCAAACGGGTTAAACTTTAACCAAACAAATGCGCCCAAAACGACGGAACGCAGCCCTTACAGTCCACAAGAAGATTCAGTATTTGAATAATAATAAATATCCCACAGAGCCGGCATCGGTGGGCGGAACGAGCGTGCTGGGCAGCGCGCTGCCGCACGTGTGCTGGCACCGCGCCGCCTCGCTGCCCGCCGACCTATTGCACCAAGCTCTGCAGGTTATTACATACTTCTATTCTATATTTATTTATTAAAACCAACAGCACATGAGACATTATTAATGTTAATAATAAGTAGTGGATTGCCAATTACAGGTCTTCACGTTTAGAAATCAAGTAAATTAGTTCCTACGTATGGACACAATGCACTATAGTGTGGTTTGACCGTGCACGCTGTGTTGCCGACGAGATATTTTGAATTCCGTTAAGCGAGTTGTTATTTTCCGTCAAAAATCCAACAAAATTATATATTTTTCAAATACGTCAAATAAAGTACCGATTAGTTCATCGGGTAAATCGTACGAGTGCATGCCTTGCCATTTTTTTTCATACTTTAATGTATTTTCTCAAACATGCTTGGAAATTCGAACATTATTTTGACAACCTTCTTCGTGCTAAATCGGAGTTTACGGACTGACCTAAACCGCGCCGGCAATCTTAGTATGAGAATCCATTCTAACGTGTAATAATGGATTTTCATACAAAAATTGCCGGCGTCTGACCGGCAATGTTTCTATTAAAACTCATTACGCACGTGTAATTCAGAAATGGAGCGAACTTTTTAATGAATCACGAATAATGGGTATCAAATGAAAGGCCTTGATGAGCGAGCACAATCCATTTTTTTTTTAATTTTTTTTATTTTATTTTATTATGTTCGGAATACCAACAGCAGTTTTACATTGCATGGAAACAATTTCTTAAATCTACTTAGCTATTAACAGGTATTCGCATATGGGTTATAAGATGTACATAGACCTTAAGCTATTTGCAGAATAGTTTCAGGAGCAAAATAAGTTACAGTTATTACATAGGTTAGGTATTATCATTATCAAATAAGTGACTGAATCAGTCCCTTTCAGAGTGGGTGCCGAAAAACTCAGAGATAAAAAGTTTTGTTATATATTTGGGTTTAGTCCAAAACAGTTCTAACTCGCTATTGCTTTTTGATAGGTCATTGAAAGAATTACTCGCGCGGATGAAGAAAGAGTTACGACGATAATTTGTGTTACATCTAGGTATGGCTAAAGGTTGATTACGTCTTATTGGTAGTTTGCGTGGCACCCAGATGTTGACTTGCTTTAATAAAGCAGGGCAATCAATAACACCACCAGCAATTTTTAACAGGCAAATAATGTCCGAGACCTGCCGTCTCTTCTCCAGAGGTAGGAAGTGATACCTAACACATCTCGTTTCATAACCATGGTCCCTAACCCTGCATTTAAATTGTAAATATCTTAGAAACTTTTTTTGGATAGATTCGATTCGTGAAATATAGACGTTGTATTGAGGATTCCAGACCACTGAAGCATATTCAAGGATGCTGCGCACGTAAGCACAAAAGAGTACTTTTATCGGCTTAATAGATTTGAAATCACGGGTAGATCTTATAATAAATCCAAGGGATTTGGAAGCTTTTTTGACAATGTAATCAATGTGGTTTTCATATATCAGTTTTGAATCTTGGATCAACCCTAGATCTTTCATCGAAGTGACCCTAGTGAGTGATTCATCACAGATGGTGTACTGGTAACTTATAGGGTTAGGTTTCCGAGAAAATGTCATAACGTTACATTTGGACACATTTAAATCGAGTTTATTTTGATTACAGTATTGCACAAAATTATTTAGATCACATTGTAGCCGATTACAGTCCATCGCATTGTTGACAGACATGAAAATTTTCGTGTCGTCTGCATATAATAAGACTCTGGCGTAATTAAAACACGAGGTGATGTCGTTGATAAATACGATGAACAGCAATGGGCCCAACAACGATCCCTGGGGTACTCCAGATGGTATCGACATCCACGTAGATTTAAAACCGTTTATTGCAACCGCCTGGGATCTGTTACTGATATACGATGAAAACCACCTAAACAAGTCACCATGTACACCAGCCTAATATAGTTTTTCAAGAAGCAGCAGATGATCAATTCGATCGAAAGCCTTGCTGAAATCAGTAAAAATACAATCCACCTGCAGTCCAGAGTCCATGCATGACGAGGTATAATCGTTGAAGACCAAAAGATTCGACGTGGTTGACCTTTGACTTAAAAATCCATGTTGTTCAGGAGTAAAGGACGCTTTTAAAGCAGCGTAGACCTGACGGTAAACTATTCGTTCAAATATTTTGGCAAAGATACATAATTTGGATATGGGTCTATAATTTTTTATATTCGATCGGTCACCACTTTTATGCACAGGTGTCACAAAAGCAGACTTCCATACTGCTGGCACCGCACCTTCACTTATGGATCGTTTAAAAATTATGTATAAAGGAGAGACCAAATTATCTACACAATGACTTACGAAAAAGGGGCTCACACTATCAGGCCCAGCGCCTTTGTTCAGATTTATTGATTTTAGCAAATTCTTTATCTCTTCGGGATTGATATTAATGTTGCATATACCTGAACTGCTTTGGAACTCATTATCAAGATTAGGCTTTGAACTGTCAGCGTTGGGAGCGAGGAAAGTTGATTGGAAATATTCAGCAAATAGGTTGCAAACAGATTCTCCAGTATCACCAGATTGATCATCGTATAACATTACAGAAGGTAGGGCGTGAGAATTCCGTTTTAGCGACTTTGTATAAGACCAGAACAAACGGGGGTTGTCAATCACAGATTTTTCCACCTTATCGATGTATGACTGATAACATTCATTTTCCAACTTTAAGGCCCGGTCTCTTAGAGATGAGAAAGTGTTGTAATCATACTGGTTACCATATTTTTTATATTTTTGGAAATATTTAAATTTTTCCTTTAACACCTTTTTTAATGGAATATTGTACCAAATTGGAAATGAAGTATTTGATACAATTTTATGCGGTATAAATTTGTTACGGAGCTCAGTTAAAACATGGTAAAAATTATCAACACAGTCATCTATAGAACCAGGTAATAAGACATCGTTCCAATCTATTTCTGATAGGCATGAGTTGATTTCAATATAATTACCTTTTTTGTAGTTAAACAATGTTCGTTTATTAGACGTTAAATAACTAGGTATGTCACACTTGAACTCCATACAAATTGATCTATGATGACAATCCTCAGGTACTAGGGGATGGTCACTGGGGTGTACGATTATATGGTCACTACAAAACACGAGATCCAATAATCTGTCATTAATATTCCGTACGGTATTGTATTGGCTGAGATTACATTCAACAATTGTGTCTAAAAAATTTACTTGACTTTCGCTAAAAATACCCGTAGGCTCCAATTTGCCACTATCCTGTAGTTCCCAATTAATATTTGACATGTTAAAATCCCCCAAAACGACAAAAATATCATTGGGAGCTGATTGAAAATTATCCCCAAGTTTGCTCGTAAAGTTATTTAATTGTGTATTGATCGAGTTTCCACATCCTTGATTACATAGATAAATCGTACACAAGTGTAAAGTGAGAAGCTCACCTCGCGTACGAAAGGACAGAGTGATCCAAATATCTTCAGCGGTTGAGCGCCAAGCAGGCTGGTCGGTGGCGGCGAGCTCACGGCGCACGGCCACCAGCACACCACCGCCATACCGCTGCCGAGTTGTACAATAATCGCGGTCACGCCGCCACACTATGTACCGCTCGTCAAAAAGTTCACTATCCTCAATGCCATCCAATAACCATGTCTCCGTTATAGATATTAATATTAGGTATATGGGTATCAAATGAAAGGCCTTGATAAGCACATTCCAAAAATATGAAAAAAAAACGTAAAAAAAAGAAAAAACTTTTTTTTAAATACCTATTAGGTATATGGGTAATATGGGTATCAAATGAAAGGTCTTGATGAGCACATTCCAAAAATATGAAAAAAACGAAAAAAAAGAAAAAAAACTTTTTTTTAATACCTAGGTATATGGGTATCAAATGAGAGGTCTTGATGAGCACATTCCAAAAATATGAAAAAAACGAAAAAAAAAACTGGAAAAAATTTTTTTTTTCAACATGGGTATCAAATGAAAGGCCTTGATGTGCACATTCCAAAAAAATAAAGAAACTGGCTCCTTTCTTCTTTTTTCAATTGTTTGCTTTAATTTGAAATAAAAATTAAAAGTTAAAAATACCTTCTTGGTATGAATTTCCGCGCATTATTTGAGAACAAAATTTTGTATAGTACTTATACAAGCCTTGGCCGCAACTAGGCATTGATGGACGAACGTGAATTTTGATTTAACCCATTCAACACACTTAAAACGTCCTGACATGACATAATTAATACACAAACATTATGTCAAAAAACTTTTAATTTTAGTAAAAATGATTCCCGTCAGTATAAATCCGTTAGCCGTCAAAATATGTTTTCTGCCATTAGTGCGCGACCCTAATCCGTTAAATCTGGCGGGAAATCCGTTAAGGTGGCAACACTGCGTGCACGCTGTACCGCGCTTTAGGTGGTAGACGTGGCGGGGGGAGACAGCGGCGATTGACATGGAGCGGGAGGGAGACAGAGTAGGCTGCTCTGCTCCCGCTCTCATCTCACCGCGCACTACTAAGGCGCGGCTCTGCTCTTGCGCTCAAATTATAATTAGAGCCTGTTATCGGGCGTGCATTTTGCGAGCAGCAAATCTCTAGAGATGTGATAAAATCTATTGGTTATTTTATTTAGATATCGTTATTAAAAAAATATGCATTGCTGAATTCTAATTAAAAATTTAATTCTAGATAAAATGACAAAGCAGCGCAAAGTCCGTACAAAAATAAGCAAAACACTGAGTCGGGGCAGTGCCTACCTTTTGCGACAATGTTAAGTCACCGAATGGATGACAGACATTCAGACAAATTAAAAACATTTAAAAAACACACTGTCGCTTGACAAATGATGAAAGGCAAATTAATTGTTTTTCACTATATCTGGAGGATTTTTGTTGTGTTGTTGTTGTCTAAAATGTTGACGCTTTAAGAATATAGAAAGAACAACAGAGCGTTTCAAGAAGAAATGGCGAGAAAATGGAAATATAAAACTATTGCCGACATAGTACATCGATATCCTTAAAAATAACCAATAGATTTTACCACATACATCTCTAAAGACTAGCAGGGGGTCAAGTCTGCTAATGTTAACGTCAAAATCGTGGTTCATCATCATTACCATTCAAACACCATTGAAACAAGATTTTGACGTTAACATTAGCAGACTTGACCCCCTGGTCGCAAAATACACGCGAGTCGAGAACGTTGAAACTTTTGCTTTGTTACCTATCGATTTTTTGAGTTATTGAGTATTATGCCATATTTTTTTGCTTCTGGGTGTAATTCCATGTCTCAAGAAGAGAAACTTGCTTATACACTTCTAAGGCTTCCGCGCGTACAGTTCATTAGAAATAAAACACTTTTTACGGATTTGGTTGGTTAATTCAGATGTTATTTTAGAATTATTTAGTTTTGATTTGTTGGTTTTTGGGTTTGCCCGACTCCGACGTTTCGACACCTGTCCAGGGGGGGCCGTGACCGACCTCGGCTCCTAGAGAAACTGGCTTGCTTCAGATGTTTGTTTTATACAAAATGTCAAACTCCGCCATTATGTGACGTCACACTTCCACGGTCTATATTTTTGCTGATGTTAATAACGTTATGGTACAGACGCAGCTATCGGGCTACCTACTGCGCAAGTTCAAGAAGTCCCCGGGCTGGCAGAAGCTGTGGGTGGTGTTCGCGATGTTCACGCTCTACTTCTACAAGAGCTGGCAGGACGAGGCGCCGCTCGTCTCGCTGCCGCTGCTAGGGTAAACAATATCTATATTGTGTGTATTTTAATGGCTCTCATATAGCAAAAAGGAGCTTTCAACTTTAATAAAATCATCCATTTTCTTAAATTATCCTAATTTTACTGTCGATGAGTCCCTTATTTTCGTGTAACTTTCAAATAGTTACTCTCGTATGGCCATCAGAAATTTTTAATGTCCCCAGTGCTGGAGCACAGGCCTACGGGTGGATAAAGAGGATAGGCCATAACCCACCACGCGGGCCCAATGCGGATTAGTGAGCGTTAACCATTGCAAATGCAGCCGGGACCGACGGCTTAACTTGCCTTCCGAAGCACGGAGAAGCTCGAAACAATAAATTTTTGGTCACCTATCCCACGACCGACACTCGGGAAAATCGCTTAACCTCCGCAATCGCCGGGCCAGGCGCTAAACCACTGCGCCATCGAGCTCCTCATATCAAACCAAAACTCATATAACAGTGACAAAGTGCAAAGTAGGTCGGCATCAGCGCTTGGGTGCCTATGTTTTGTTTAATAATATGTAATTGTATGCTTATAAATAGAGGTACGTAATATTCGTTTTTTACGAAATAGAAGCGATAAACGCGAAATTCACGTAATTTATGTGATAAATACGAAATATAATATTTTGTGTATTTGATATTTTTCGATGAAATTTCGAAGAAAAACATTTTTAAACGAAATAAACACGTGAATTTTCTTATATAACGACTCGTAATATTAGAAAACACATTGTGGTTCAGCAAGAAACTTCTGTTATTGTCATGCAGATTTAACTTGCATCAAAATTTTGCTACCTGAGCCTGAGGTTCGCGAATGCAGAAACTCTTCATTCATAGCCGTCAACAGTGTAGATGCTGAAAGATATTTCAGTATCTACAATGTCGTCATAAATGACCGAAGGCAAAGGCTTATGCAAGAAAATATAGAGACAACCACGATGTTGGCTTTTAACTTTTCTGTAATAAATATTTTGTTATTTTAATGATTATGGTAATAAATACGAGTTTTTAAATATTTTTCGTTTTTTTATGCGAATTAATGCGAAATTTTGGATTTTTAATTTATATTTATGCGAAATTTCAGTTTTTTTAGTTGCGAAATATACTTAACCCTACTTATAAGTGTTTGTGTGGCAGGTACTCGGTGGCCGCGCCGTCGCCGGCGGACGGCATCGACAAGGACTTCGTGTTCAAGCTGCAGTTGAAGAACCACGTGTACTTCTTCCGCGCCGACAGCATCTACACCTACAACAGGTAACTCGCACGACACTCGCCACGTGATCAATTTACAACGTGTTACAAAATAATAGTGCCGAATATGGTAGATAGGGAAAATCAAATTGAACTACTTTTACTACGGGACCGGCTTCAGAGCATAAACACATTTATAATTAACATAAGTTATGCAGAGCGTTGTCTCTTGGCACAGGCGATTACAAGCCTAAAAGGAGGCTCCGTTAAATAAAAATAGATGTGTATGTTCTCTATAAGTTCTCTATAAGGAAATAAAAATTGATGTGTATGTTCTCTATAAGTTCTCTATAAGGAAATAAAAATTGATGTGTATGTTCTCTATAAGTTCTCTATAAGGAAATAAAAATTGATGTGTATGTTCTCTATAAGTTCTCTATAAGGAAATAAAAATTGATGTGTATGTTCTCTATAAGTTCTCTATAAGGAAATAAAAATTGATGTGTATGTTCTCTATAAGTTCTCTATAAGGAAATAAAAATTGATGTGTATGTTCTCTATAAGTTCTCTATAAGGAAATAAAAATTGATGTGTATGTTCTCTATAAGTTCTCTATAAGGAAATAAATAATTTTTGATTTTTTTTTTGATTTGAGAGTTGGTCCCGTTTTTATATAAAATAATCAGCTGTTTCATATAAAAATTAATAACGAAAATATCAAAATGTATGAAACGGCAGATTTTTTGCGATTTCAGAGTTGGTCCCGTAGTAAAAGTGGTTCAGTTCGATGGTCCCTATCTACCGTATTCAGTATTAGGGGTTATTTTGTAACACGTATGTATATATTATGCCGGCCGCCCCGCCAGACATAGTTCGAACATTTGAACACACATTTGTAGACAATGTTGTCTCATACAAATACACCTGCCGAACTTTGAACTCGTGCTCCAACAACGTGCTACACATAGCGACTTTGTAGGTATTTGCGTTTTGAAATCTGGCGCCGGCTTTACAAAAATTGCTATTAATTCAACGTAAAACAGATCAATATCACATTGAGTGGTTTTACATTGTGAAAAAAAAAATTGTAAATCAATACAAAAAATTAAAATATCGAAGACCTAAATATGATATCAAGAACGGCATTTTCTTATATTTCAAAAATGTTTTACAGATGGGTGGAAGTTCTAAAAACACCGATGGTGCACTACGATCACAATTAGTATTATTTTAGATAGTATTATCAATTATTATAAGTTATTTAAAGAAATAGAAGTTGGTGCCATAGAGATATTATATTTTTGGTAAATAAAAACAATTGGCTACCAATATGGAATTCTCTTGCCTGTATTTATGTGTATTGAAGATTTTAATTGATATTTTGTAAATTTTTACTATGTGACTTGGTAGCTTATTGTATCCATATATTTATTGTAGAATGTGATAGGAGCTGCTTGCCCCGAGCTAGTGCCTTGTAGATAATAATTATTATGTTATTTAATAGTGATGTCACATATTTGTTCAATAAGTGAATAATTTTGACTCCTCAGATAGACTTAGTAAAATTAGAAAGTTATTTGAATAATTGAAAATGGAGTACATGAATGTATGTACCGTATGATAATATTGGAAACATGGGAAAAGACAAATACCTTAATACTATAGTACAATTTGTTGTAAGATAAGTTCTGATCGGATGTACAACGACGTATTAAACAAAGCAAATAAGACTTTATGTTCGAAATAATCTTGGTGTTTTTAAAAATGTGTGTTGTAATAACGTCACAACGTGTGCCAGTGTATAGATTAAAATATAGAATTGCTGTTTATAACGGTAATATTGAGCTACATAGTATGTAACTATATTAAAGAATAGTTTAGATCCTTGGGGGAGGCCTATACTCAGCAATGGGTGTCGTGCTGCTGATTATGATGATGATGATAGAATACTTTAAAAAGTACGACTTGTCTATATATTTTTATATTTAATTCGTCACAAGAATAGTTAGATTCAGCCTCAGGAATCATCGCTATACCAAAGCAAATGATTCAGTCGTAAAAAAGTAGCTTACATACTTATATAATATATAATTATCTTGACAATTATACATTCTCTTAAGATAGAAATACATAAAAGCAATATCTTATAAAGAAAACTTATTCGATTCGAGCTTGATGTTGTTATGGAAATAATTCGATTTTAGGACAAATAGAACAAAAGAGATGGGCGTAGCCCTGAAATTACTGGGAAGCAATTTGTATGATCTGCGAGCAATAATTTTAAATGGCAATATTTATATCTCTTTTGTGACTGATTTTAAACATCATTATTATATTTTATGATGTTTGCCTAGCCGTCGATAATTCCACTATAAGTGCAGAATTAGTTTGCAGATGTATAGTGCCCTTTAAAAAATATTAGGGATTTTAAGTAAGTTTGCCAATTTGTTGATATTAATTCATTGCCTTTCTATTTAGACCATAAAGTTAATATACCTGACGGAATAGAGGAACAAACATGAGCTGTCAAACGAAACCGAAATTGAATTATATTAGTGTGTGTTATGTTTAAATATACGTGTCGGTGCCTATAATCTTGTCACTTGTTACACGTATATAGTGCAGAAGAATTGTCAAACAGTTGCGAATAAGAGTTCTGTTACGTCAAATCACGCATTTCTTTTTATCACACGTTGTTGCTGATTAGTGACATCTCGCTTACTCTGCCCTTTGTTCCTCTATTCCGCTAGGTACAACTTTATGATTTAGAGGCTCTAAACCTCATTGGTCTATTAGACCAATGAGGTTGTCACAAAGGTACATCCCTATTTATAGGTTTCCTTCAGGTTACCTAATTTATGTCCACGGGGCGATTTTGGAATGGGTTATTAAACCGGAAATGAATCTGTAACAAGCCAGCAACTGGTAATAGCTGGTTGTTGTAATGTAACGTTGTTAACTGTAACAACTAATGTTACATTCTTCATAAGAAATAAAAAGTAAAAAGATATCAGAAGTAGATTAACCAGAAGTACAGTAGCCGGCAAACATCTTGAAATCGGGTGGGGATTGAGCAGAACGCGTATTTTGGGTATGCGTAGCGGTGAAGTACGCGGGCAGCGGGAGAGGGGCGCGCGCTATTGGTCGCTCACAAGTTAATATGCGCAAACTTATCACCACTCCATCGAAAGAGTGTCAAGATGTTTGCCGGAATCTGTAGTATGCCGCACCTTCCGAGGCGGACTCCATTGTATCAACTACTAACGTAACTTCATATATATTATGATTATGATATAGGATTTTATTGGTCTAAATAATATTATATTTCAAGATATTTCGAAGGAATAGGGTTTATATTTTAATAAGCTCAGCAACATTTATTGTATGTATCAGAATGTTTGTTATGCCGATTGGGTGGGCAGTACCTAGTGATCCAAAAGACTAGAGTCCTTTAGTCTTCGAGTCTACTCAATAAAAAGGCTTGGCTCGCGAGAATATAAACCTTTTTCAAGGGGTATTTTCTTTAATGATTTGAAGTTTTAAAGGCTTTCTAAAAAAGAAAGCCTCTGTAGTCTTAAAAAAACCTATTGGAATAAATAAGGTTCCGACAACTAAAAAGGCTCTGTTTGTGAGGTGTTTTCTTATCCTTACTACCTAATATAAATTTTATTGTTTTACGTTTTCACGTCTTAATTTCTCAACCGATCATCTCAAACTCAAACTGTACCTAATAGGTAATTTTCTTGTCGGGCGTTGGTCACAAATGTATTTTTTTCTATGAAATGAACCTAAGTAGGCATAGGTACTTGCATTTTGTTCGATTGATTATTTTTTAATTTAATAAAAAATAATGAAACACAGTAACTGCTGTTGTTTATTTTCGTGTGCTAAAGCTAAATATTACTATTTTTTTATAATGTCCACGCGGACGAAGTCGCGGTCGGAAGCTAGTCCTTGAATTAAGATCTTAAAACTTTTGAACCCTATAGGCTTCAGAAGGCTAAAAAGACTCCGGTCACTTTTAGCCTTATTAGCCTAAACCACGAAGTGGACTTCAACCACATAAATGAACTTGAAGTTTATTAGAGACCTAAAGTCCTTAAAAAAGGGAAGAGGCTTTTTATTACCACGAACCCTTTGAAGTCCTGTTCCGTAGGCTAGTCCTAAAAAAAGACTCGAGTCTAAAATTTAGGGCTTAAAGCCTAGAGTCTTTTGAATCACTAGCAGTACCTGTAGCACGAGTTTATGAAAACTAGCGCTTTCTCTTTTACACGCATCGGCTACTTTACTGATATAAGCAGCATAAATTTGAGTTTTCGACATCGTCAACAGTTTTCATATACTCGTACTTGGGGGGACACAGGCCGTGTTGGTTGGTGTGTTGAGTTTCACTTCTTGAAAGTGACATTTTTCCAAAGCTATTATAATGTAGTGCATAGATCATGTAGTAATTATTACTATAAGTTTTATTATGATATTCCATTTTGTGTTTGTAAAACTATTCGCTGAAATCGGAATAAAAATAAGCATTTTTCTTGATTTGTATGTTTTTATTTCTCATAGTTCATTTTTTATATATTTAAATTAATTTGGCGTTGGTATCATTTTATAATACCGTATTTATTCTACTTCTAAATACAACAGTTAGTTGTTAATTAGACACAGCTGATTATAAAAAAATCAGACCTGAAATTAATTATTTTAGTAATCCATTGATCGATAAAATATGAGATCAGATCATCTTTGGCAGATTTTTGCTTAATTCCATAAACATGGCATTGATTTATGAGGTAATTGACCATAAATAGTAAAATATAGACTAACGGCCTTACCACAAAAGATTTTAAAACACTGTTTAATTTAGACCACTGTTTAATGTGATGTGTCTCTTTTGAAAAATATTGTCAAAAAAGTGACAGCATCACATTAAAATGTTTTAAAAACAAAAAAACCGACTTCAAAAAACCTAAAAATGAAAACAAAAAAAGAGCTTCAAAATTTAATACCTCTACAAAGCGAGAAATAATATTCAAATCACTAGATACGCATATCATTGTAATAAAACACATCTATTGAAGTCGGGTGGGGCTGAAGTTCAACTTCTTTATTTATTCTAAAAGCCCCACCCGACTTCATTAGATGTGTTTTATTACAATGATATGCGTATCTAGTGATTTGAATATTATTTCTCGCTTTTTAGAGGTATTAAATTTTGAAGCTCTTGTTTTGTTTTCATTTTTAGGTTGATTGAAGTCGGTTTTTTGTTTTTAAAACATTTTTTATTTTTTTATTTTTAGTGTAAGTAAGTTACCTTCTGTATTTGGTAGATAATTACTTTATTTTTTATATTTAGTTTATTTATATTATCTTATCCAGTAGGTACATTATCTAGGTAGATAAAACATGGGTAGACCCACGAAAGGTGCGGCATGCACGCCTTTAAAAATTCGGTGATCATCTATGGTCTTCATCTTCAGTTCCACTTCACCAAAATGGTACTTTTCGAAAGCAAATGCACGAGTTACTTAAGAAAATAGCAAAATCGCTATAGGTGTGCCTATAATATTTGAAGAGTTCCCTTGATTTCTCCAGGATCCCATTATCCAATTTCAGAATTTAAAAAAATGGGACCAGCTTGAAAACATACCTGATGTTATAACGTTTGAATCATTTCAATCGGTTCAGCCGTCTTCGAGTAATCGGTGTACATACAAAAAACAAAAAAAAAAAACGGGTCGAATTGAGTACCTCCCTCCTTTTGAAGTCGGTAAAACAGTGTTTAAGTTACCTTGTTGAACAGTGTTTTAAAATCTTTTGTGGTAAGGCCGTAAAACTATACAAAAGTTTCTTTCTAAAGTAAAAAATATAGTATTAAAAATAATCGCAATACTGGAGTACATCGATTTCTGAAATATTAACTACAAAATCTATTACATATTCTATCTTTTATATACCTATATATCCAGAACGTAGAAACTTTACGAGACTGTTTTAGGGGTTCCGGTAACGTTCCAGTCAATTTACTTGGATAAATATTTTCATAGAAAATCTGTTACATTTTAAGTATTGTAATGGGGGCTTAACCTCTTTTCAAATGCTCCTGCTCACTCTTGGTTCCATCCTGTACATTTGCACGTTCTGGATCAGAATATATAATAGTACTAAACGTTACAGAAGCCCATCTGCGTGAGGACAAACAAATAACAAGCTACTCGGCAGCGAGATCAAATTGCACAGCGCTGTGTGCCTATTATTATAAGTACCTCCGAAGCGCTTTTCTTTCTGTCGCGTAGCTCTGTCTCAACCGACACATGACATGCCCTCGTGCGCTGCCTGGCTCGACTGACTCAGTCAGCCGCATGACAGTTTAAGCGCGGAGTGAGACCCTTCTGGTTCTGGTTTCAAGTTTTTGGTAACAAACGAATGAATGTGTTTACACGTAGGTAAATCATTGTTATATAGGAGAGGAGCAGAGTTATGTAACTCTAGCCGGTGGTTTTTTGGACTTGGTAACTTCAGCTCCTCTGTAAATGTATATGACAGTCGTTAACATCCACAAAACTTCATTGGTCCTGTTTGGTGGCTTATTATCACTATTATGTTTACAGCAATAAGGAACGCCATTTCCAATCCTAACAGTGAGAACATGTGATGTTATAATATAAAGTAATATTTAATTTCCTATCTAACTAATTTATTGTTATTTACAAAATATCTTCCTTTGGAAGACTTCTTAGCGTTTACTTTCATCCCCTTGTAGACAAAATATTTACAGATAATGAGTTCGGTAAGAATATGTATACTTATTACATTAAAAATCTACTCAATAATAATTACAGTTTATTTACAATCGCTTAAATTTTCTAAAAATGCATGGCTTGTGCTTTTAATAAATTATACTAAAAATAAATTGCCTAATACCTAATTTTGTGCCTTTATAAACGTATACACTGGCAAAAGAACCTCAAAGTTAATAAAAAAAATGGTATGTTTTCTTTGGCTTAACTTAAATCTAGTAATAGAGGACGTCAATCTTAATTTAAAGTTAATCTTAGAAATTCTTCTCTTAGACAAAAGTTGCATTTGTTTAAAATTGGAGTATTTAGCAAACTGTGTATAATTTTACTTGTTTTTTTTTGTATTGTGTATCCGACCACCAATGGGCTAGGTTCCTATGTTATATCATAATTCATAAAAGTTTATAATATTTTATGCTAACGATGAATTAGTAATATTGGCCTTTAAAGATATCTCACTATCGTACAATTACATTCTTAATACCCATTTTGACAATATTTATAAAATAAAGTTATCCTATCACATAGACAGCTTTTTTCTTTACAATCGTTTCGATTGATTTATATACCATTTTGTTTTCTCACTACATTCTTGTGGTGACAGCGTCACCGTTCTCCTTGTGGTCGTCTTCCAGCTGTTCCTTGCTCCTCTTGTCTTTGTTCCGGCTGCGGAAGAACGATGCGGTTGTGACGGACCGGAAGCGGAACGAGCCGGGCGCGCCGTTGGCCACGGAGTTCACCGAGCCCTCCTTAGACTGCTCGTGAACCTTCGGCGATTTGTCGCGTGGCCGCGTGCGGTACGAGAAGCTGGCTGCTTTTAACCTCGCGCCTGGGGACAGGAAATATTAGTGAGTGGTTTAATTCTTCAATAATTAGTCCAAGTCTTCCTATTTTCAAAGCACGCCCGTTTGCTTCTATTTGCCACACACAACACGTTATAATTTCCATGTTTAGTAATTTGGAATCAGTCTGTTCATCAATGTTATTTAAAATCAGCATTGTGGAAAAGTAATAATCAGCCTTTCTATTGTCTAATTAAAAAATCTATCGCAATCACTTTCAGGATGTAATTGAAGTGACATTGAAGCTTTTTTGGGCACAAATAAAAACTTACCAGCCAGACTCAAAAAAAAAAAAAAACTTACCAAAGAATAGCAGCAATGTGTCACATCCATCTGTCAAACGTAAGCGATTGCGATAGATTTTTGAATTAGATCAGCCCCCTACCCAGGTCTAAGATACTTTCGTATGAGCATGTTGCTGAGTACTGTCATCCCTACGTGTCGTCATGGGGGGCTCACTGCGTGCTTAAATTTCTATATTAGTCTGCTGCTCGCGGCTCATTCAGTCGAGTCAGTGCACGAGGGATGTCGTGTGTCGGTTGAGAGTGTTGAGACAGAGCTGCGCGACTAACGCGACAGAATGAGAAGGTGCATACAATAATAGGCACGTAGCGCTGCAATTTGAAATTGTACTTTATTGTCGTACAGCGAGAGTAGCTTATTATTTGATTGTCCTCGCGCAGATAGACTACTGTACGTTTAGTACTATTATATCCTGTGGTATCGTACCTAGGCCGAGCTTGGCGGGCGGCGGGCGCGGGTGGGGCGCGGTGGGCGTGTGCGGCGCGGAGGCGCTGCCCACCAGCGGCGGCGCCATGTCCGGCCGCCGCACCACCATGCTGCTCGCATACGGCCGGATGCCCATTTCCATGTCATCCGGGTCGCCTCTGTAATCGGTAGTAAAGCAGAACAGTTTCAGTTCAGTTAAAAAAAAAACTTTTTTTCGGCTTAAAAGTACTCTTGAGATGTGTGAATTGCTGATATTATAGAGGTAGTTTACCTGGAGTGCTCGTGCCTGGTGCGCGCGCGGCGCAGCTCGGTGCGGTGGCGCGTGGTGCCGCGCGCCGACCCGCCGTAGTGCACGCTGCCGCCGCGCGCCGCCGCCGCTGCAATATGGATAGGATTTCATTACATACGGACTTTAAAATCAAATGTGACTGTAAATATGTTAAACTAATCTGCTTTGTCCCTAGTCCACTGCAGATAACTTAAGACGCCATCCACCTATCTCAAATGAGAGGTTCGGGACGCGTCATGATAGTGCTGGGAGAAAAGTCATCTTCTATAGACTGCCCGGCTTGAAAGGGAATGCCGCCTGGCCACTGTGGAGATGGAGAGTGACACAACGGTCTCACTTGACCTTTGGCGAAACTACAGATGGAGATTGGAGACTAGGGGATTTTTAGGAGTAGAAAAACTAAAAACAAAATGATGACTCGGCTGCTAGTATAGTAGATACCTGCAGCGTTGGCGTTGTCGAGTGGGTGCGTGTAGATGCGCTTGCGCGCCTGCAGCATGTTGTAGACGATGGCGGCGAGCGAGCGCGGCGGCGCGGACGCGGCGGCGGGCCGGCGCGCGCCTCCCCGCGGGCGGATCACCCACCACGTGTGCATTCGCCCTTTGCCCTTCACTTCCACCCCGCCGCGACCTTCTAGCTCGTACCCACGTTTCTCTAGGAGCTAAACCAACCATGTATTAGACATATACGACGAACCACACTGCAGATTTTTAAGTAGTCGGTACTGTTGCGGAAAGCGGGGCTCTGCCACCCTCGCGAACGGCCCGGCCACAGCCAGCGCGGCAGGCGGCGTTCAATAATCGCTGCACGCTATCTCGATTACGACCGGCTTGTCGTCACGACCGCGCATTGATTACCGAATTCGCTTCTGTCACATCAAACCATTCTGTTTGCAAAGCTGCATAATGGCAATTTCTATAAACTGCGAAGTGCGATGTATGATAACACCAACCGTATCACTGAGCGTGTAGTGCGCGCGCATTATCTGCCCTCATGCGCGTGGGAACGGAACGTCCACAGACATATAGATAGAATACATGCGTTATCGGTTAGAATATCTCAATATAGGTATTTTTTTTTAATTGAAAGCCGTTGGCTTTTGGCAGCTGGACAGTTAAATAAATAAAATACTTAATCTACCTAATCGAGAAAGTTCTGTCATTAAATCAAAACGTTTACATGAACAGTCAAAAATCTTTATTTTGTTTAACGTCAGCAACGATATTGACCTGTTTAGTATACTTGGTGACCTGTATGCGGTCCATCTGGCCGGTGCTCTCCATGCGCGAGGCCTCGTTGACGGTGTTGCCCCAGATGTCGTAGACGGGCTTGCGCGCGCCGATCACGCCGCCCACCAGCGGACCGCAGCTTATGCCTTTACAAAAAGTGTACATTAGGAGAATTTTTGGTAGGTTTCGGTCCAGGGGCCGTACTGGCTAAAGCTCCGAACTTCGGAAAGTCTGCCAGGCTTCAAATGAATACAGATAAATCGAACCTCAATGGCGATCCCCGATTCATTATGTCACACGAACATCTTTATCTTCCAAATAACTTCGGCAAATAGTAGAATACGAAATTCCGTACTTCGATTTATGTTAAAAATTGAAGCCCGGCAGATTTGCCGAAGTTCGGAAATTTAGCCGGTAGGGCCCCAGAAGGGAAAGTTAATGGGGTCTGGATTGTAACCCGCTAGTTTACGTTTACCAAATGCCTTAGGAACTTATTAAGATTTAAGTCTCGTCTATTGTTTACCCTGGATGAAAACAAGAGCTTTTTAAGTTTTACGTTTGTGTCTGTGGCCTCCTTGCCTCCTAAAAGATAAACAGTTGTTCTTGAACTTGATCGAGAGTTCCTATTGAATTGTACTCACCCACTCGTAACCTGAATTTGTTGAAGCTGTGCTTATTAATTTCTTCTAACGTCTCCTTTAGAGCAAACGCGTAGTCCACCAACGAACACAAATGTTCCGAGTTGTCCTCTCCAGTCTGAAAGGACAAATCGATTTTACAACAAGCTCACAAATTATACTATATATAGCTCGATTACCACTGACTGATTGACATGATTGTTCTCTCAGATAGAGGTGGAAATATGTGTCACAACTAAGAGTATAACTTTGAAACAACAGACCTTATGATTCGGGTTAAGTCCTGAAGCAGCCATGTAAGTTGCTCCGATAGTCTTTATCTTCTCTATGCTCTTGAATCTCGGCTGCATCAGCAACTTGTCGAAATCAACTGCAGAAGAAAAACGCCGTTTGTTATATTCATTTAAAGGAGCAAACACTGTAATTATAAACCTTTCTTTTTATAATTAATTACGTAGGTATAGAACAGTTCTCGACATTCAATGAGCCAAATGTTTGAGTAAGGTAGTCTAATTTAATTAATTTCAGGATTTCTAAAACCAAGTTTTCTTCTCGAGGTATTCGAATAGCTACCAAAATTTTATCGAGGAAGGAATTTCATTATTTAGCAAAATGTTTGAGTAGTTAAATAATGTCAGGATCTCTAAGAACTAGTTTTCTTCTCGGGGTATTGCAACAGTCACGGGTATTAAACAAACAACTTTTTTGGGATAAGGTGGCACCATGAGCGAAAGTGGCGCCGCGGTGAATTTTATTTAATATTTTATTTCTAATACACAATTTAAAAAATGTTTTGCGTGGAATTTTTAGGACCCACAGTCTTGTATTTTTAGACGGTATCGTTAAATTCTCTCGTAGTCACTGCTAGAAGTAGATAGCAAAACTGCTAAAAGTGCCCGTTTTTGACACATTTGCTATCTACTTCTACGAATGACTACGAGGGCATGTAGTGATACCTTCTAAAAATATTAGACCATGGGCCCTAAAAACTCCACGTAAAACTTATTAAATAAAAACCTCTGAGGGCGCCACTTTCGGTCATACAACCGCCATAACGATGCTTTACGTCAGGTTTTAAATCCCATGTGTAGCTAGTGAGGGATAAGTAGACATGAGTAGTGTCAGTTGGTACATTACAAATGATCTCGTTGAGCAGGCGCATGCAGTCGACGGCCTTCTGCTCGGAGTAGAACTCGTGGAAGTTGGGGATGCCCGCGAACATCACGCCCACCTCGTCCCGCCACTGGGAGTACAGCTCCTGGACACGGGACAGCCATTACATTCAAGTAAATAACATTTTTTTTTAATTTAAATAGTCTGGAGAAGAATAATATGTGATTCCAAGACAACGACCTAAAAGCAGTAACTAATGGAAGACTTAATAACAGGGCTATAAACTGCATTGAAAAAGATAGATTTTCTACATTGATTTACCTAGCTATTGATTGATGGATGTTGTATACCTTAGGCTAGGTCCCCCACTAAATGGCCTTCACTAGACTTCATTAGGTAGCTGCCTCAGAGATGGGGTCGCTAGATACTTGAGGAGAATTACTTGTCCTAAGATCTCGTCAGTACTCACATCAGGGCAGCGGTCCTTGGTCAGGAAGTGGTTGACGACGTGGTCGGGCAGGATGTGCTTGAGCAGGTGGCGGTTGGTGCGCTGCGTGTCCTCCATCTGCTCGAGGTCGGTCTCGGCCTGCAGCCGCCACAGGAAGTCCAGGCGCGCCGTCACCTCCACCAGCCGCGCGTGGTACACCACCATCACCAGGAACATCACCATCAGGATCAGCATTTGGACGTAGAACTTTAGGGTCCTGCCCGATTAATAAAACAAAAGAATGTGCTGTTTGTATGCTTAGAGCATTGTATGTATATTTCTTTTCTGCTTTCAAAGCATCAATATTTATAGGTTTTTTTTCTTTAAAACGTTATCTACCACAATGTTATTACCTACTTGGCGTATTAATGCCAAATAAAAAATTAAACCTTTTTTTTACGATTTTACGAAATTATCAAACATGATGATGAAGATGATGATTACCCTAAATATTAATTTAATGATGATTACTCACGTTTTACTTCCATCGCCTCCGATATTGTGGTCAATATCATAGTAGATAAGCAGCAGTACAGTGTACATGACCACGTTGACGATGGCGAGGAAGGTCTTGATGAGGTAGTACAGCTTGAGGATGGAGGTGAGCGCGATGAGGCACAGGATCCACGTGAGCACCACGTACTCGGGCCGGTAGCACTCCTGCGGCGACGCGCGCGCGCCCGCCTCGGTGATGTTCATCACAGAACCGTTGATGGTGGTGACGTTGGCGTTTTGGTAGAATGATATGTTGCACACGTAGAGTTTGATAGTGCTGAAAGCAAATGATGCATAAAAACAGATAGTTGTTATAGCCAGCCCCCTTAGTAATGACCACAGAATCGCGATTTGATATAGCGATTTATCACGTTTAACTATTAAAAAACAATGTGTCGATAAAACGGTATATCTTTTTAAAAAGCTAAATATACTTGCATTGCCTTCGCTATACATATTTGAGGTTTTGATATTTGTCAAAAAAAATCTGCATCTTTTTACTAAGAAGCACGAAACGTGCAACTTTCGAACAAGATATCCCAACAGATTATGTATTATTATTATTATTATAGTTCTTTATTTCAGGCAAAGCCCATATTAGTGTTAGTAACAATTTTCATTAAAAAACTATTGTTAGTAAATTACAATAAAATATTAATAAAAATTACACGTCATTTCAATTCAAATTCATACCATTTTAACATAATTACAATATTATTATTAATTATTGAATTAAGAATCATTTAAATTTATATATTGTGTGACACTGTACCCACCGTTGTAATAATGGCATATCCCACCTATCAATAAATACATTCAGGATGCTATTAGTGCTGCTACACAAACGATTCAGCGCAGAGGCGCACCGTTTCCTCATTATCGCACTAAAGCTGTCGATTCGAGCTTCCGCAAACATATTGGAAGCGCTGCATCGCCACGGCAACCCCAAAAGCACCCTCAATGCGTTGTTATATTGCACTTTTAGGTCGTTGTATGCTCGCTGCGTGTAGGTAACCCACAGATTACACGTATAAAATGATTGGCAGTAAGCTTTAAAAAGCGTTAATTTAACTGGCCTAGTACAATGCGCGAACCTGCGGGCCAGCATATTGCAGCGAACAGCCAACGACCTTCTCTCTCTCTCAATATCCAAGTTATCCTCGGAGTTCTCAGTAACCCAGTGGCCCAAGTACCTAAAACTCTGCACCCGCTTCAGAGGCTTTCCACAAAGTGTGATTTCAGGAAGATTAGTATAATGAGGTGTATCTGACTTAAACAGAATCCACTCACTTTTGCTGGTGTTATACTTAAGCCCATGAGCAACCGCGTAACCTTCACAAATAGACAAGAGTCTTCTTAGTCCGCCGATAGATGGACTCAACAGGACCATATCATCAGCGTAGCTTATGTTATTCATACAAATGCCGTCTATGTAACAGCCAACATTGGCACTGTTGAGTTCACCTATCAGCTGGTTCACATACAGGTTGAACAGACGAGGAGAACTTAACCCACCTTGTCTCACGCCACATTGTAAACCAAACTCATCAGAATGATAACCTGCCCATTTTACAGTATTCTTCTGGTTACTATATCAGAACTTAAATATTTCTACAACGTCTTTCGGTACATTAGTGTCACAGTAAAGCTTTTGCCACAGTATATCATAATTAACGACATCGAAAGCCCTAGATAAGTCTAAAAAGCTAGCAAATACTGGGGTCTTCCTGGACGTATAGTAGTGAACAGTCTGCTTAAGGGACAAAATAGCACTTTCGGTCGATAAACCCGGTCGAAAACCAAACTGGTTGTCATACAGTTCTATGTGATCAGCCAATATTTTGTCCAGCAGACTGTCCAATACTTTGGCCAAAATCGTGGCCAAGGATATTGGCCTGTAATTCGAAACATTGGAAGAATCCCCAGTTTTGTTTTTAATGACAGGTACCACTGTTGTTCTAGTCAATTCAGTAGGTAAGTAACTGTGAGTTATGCAAAGGCTATAGAACATTGCTAGTACTCGAGGTAGGTGCACACCTGCATATTTCAGGTGTTCAATGCTCAATCCATCAAAACCGGGTGATGTATACCACCTTCAGCGACAAACTGCTATAGTAGAAATAGTCACAGCATGTGTGTTAAATTATATAATTTACTACCAGATCATATTCAAAATCTTCCGATCGTACGTTTCAAGAGAATAATGTTTAGAGTTTTGGTTGATCATTGCTTTTATGACTTGAATGAATTCACAATTTTTTGCCATAATGGGAACTTAAATAAAATTAAGTTTTAGCAAATTGGATATTGACTTTTTTTTTTTTTGTATGATTTATGTGTATAGAATTGATTGACATTTTGAGCTGTTTATTAGATTATTGACTTACCTTACTCTGACATCTATATTGTTGACATTTTGATTTTGACATTATCGTGCAAGATTGGACATTTTGAATTGTAAACTTAATTTTATTGTTATTTTTTTTTATTACCTAATTTAATTTGTATTTTTTTATAATTATTTAATTTGATTATTTCTGATATTTTTGATTTATTTGATTTTATTTTATTTCTTTTATTTGATTTTATTTAATTTAAATTTTTTGATTTGATTTTATTTAAATAGATGCATGACGACTAAATTATTTGCATATCGCCAGAGAGCGGTAAAACATGTATGAACTTTATATATTATAAGATCTGAATTGTACCATGTTTTCTGTGAATAAACAAATTCTATTCTATTTATTTAAATTTAAATTTATCACGCGATATACAGGAATGGCCTTATAAAGCCAAATATGGTGGATAGGGACCATCAAACTGAACAACTTTTACTATGGGACCAAGTCTGAAATCGCGAAATCTGCGGCTTCATGCATTTTGATAATTTCGTTATTAATTTTTGTATGAAACAGCTGTTTTTTTTCGCGATTTCATAGTTGGTCCCATAGTAAAAGTTGTTCAGTTTGATGGTCCCTGTCCACCATATTCGGCTTTATAAGGCTATTACCAAACACCCTGTATATCGTGTTTCGGTGGTCATGCTAGGAGGGCAGGGCGCTACATTTGCTATTTCATTATTTTTAAAGCCTTTATTTACGTAGTTTCTGTAGAAGAAATTAGTTTATTAGCTGACAAAAGAAATGGGCGCAAGAAACTTATCAGCTTTATCAACAATAAGTAATATTATTAGTTCAATTGTATGTTTTGTTTTCATACCTGGATATAGACATTACAGTGACGAACATGCAGATGTTGATGTCCCTCTGGAGGCGCGAGCTGTTGAGCTTGGCGGAGAACTTGGCGAGGTACGGGCACACGCCCGGGAACTCCTCCGCCATCACCGCCACGAACGAGATGCTCAGGAACAAAGTCATCACTGTCAGGATCACCATCAATGGGGTGCAGCTATAAAGTAAAGCATGATAAGACGCCTTGTGTGTGGTATTTCTGGTGTAATTACCACATTTTTTGTGTGTTGGTTGGGATATTATGTGAAATTAAAAATGGAACTCTATGGAATGGAACTTACGAAATTATTGACTGATCAATCAAAAACAGATGATTTATGTAGTTCCTGAAGAACCTTTTGAAATGTGGCTAACGTCATACAGTCTTGCAATCTAAGTGACTATTATAAACACACTGATTGATGGTAACCTGAGGGAGACTAATTTGAGACAATACTAACTCAAAGTGCATAAGGCTCTGCACCGCGACGATGAAGAACCACAGCACGAGGCAGCACATGACGTTGGACTTGAAGGTCTTCTCGTCGAGGGTGGCGAACCGCTGCTCGAGCGAGCCGCGCCGAAAGTGCAGCGACCACGCCGCCATGTTGTCGATGCGCATGCGCCGGTTGCTGTTCACCTCTATCGAGTGGTTTATTATGTCGTCCTCCTGACAAAAGGTAAGTACTCTTTTAAAACCAGCTCCTATAGACAAAGTCACATTTGAAAACACTCCTTTTTGGGGCAGTCGTGTAAAAAACGATAACGAACTTCGCTTTCAAAAGATTTAAGGACGACGATGGTTAGCGAAAACTTAATGCCAATTCCAGAAAGCGACAGAGAAGTTCATTATAGTATTTGCAAGCAGTGGTCAATGTAAAACATAAAAATAAAATAAACATTAAAAAAAACATTCGTCCATTTGTTTCGAATTGATTACCTATATTTGTTGTTGGATAGTCGTAATTGGCCTTAAGAATTACGTTTTAAAATTGTAACTTAGACTGTAAGTGCGCTGTGTAGTGTGTACTGTCCCTAATAAAGTAAAAATAAATAAATACTGTGTGCTGCAGCTGTGTTAGTTTGGTTATACTGGTTTTCATACTAAAGTGAGCTCATACGATTTCTATCTACTTCTTTGTTCTGTCTCCATACTATTTCACACGTGTCTAATGTAGGTACCTAAAATAGTTCAACAAATAATTATTCATGAATCTTGTCGTCTTAAGTTAATTAAGTACCTCAGCGTCGGAGAGCGGCACGTCGGCGTCTTCGTCGCGCTCGTCGCTGCAGTGCAGGCGCGTGCGCACCACGCCCGCCGCGCTGCTCGTGTAGTACTGCAACCGTGCAAGTACAACTCTACAAATCACGCACGTTTCACAGGGTTCAGTTAATTCGTCTAGATCAGCGGTTCTCAAACTTTTTGGCGATGGATCCCTTTTGGAAAACTAAATATTTGACGGAACCCTAAAATTTAATAAACTGTTTAATAACCTCCTGGCTAAAATGTCGCGCGCGCCTCGTGCTCCCATATTACGCATTATACTACTACTTCCTCTTTTAATTAGGAATATTTACATAGTTTTTATTAATTCTGCAGCCAGTAACGCGGATTTTTTTATGACCACTATTTTTGCGGAGCCCCCATAGAGGCTTCGCGGAGCTCTAAGGATCCGTTGAGCACACTTTGAGAATGGCTGATCTAGATAATCTCGTAGAAGTTTTGTTCCAAACCAGAGTTAGGGCTTACCGTAAAACGTGCATTAGGCACTTTAGCAATTTAAGGTTGACTTTGGGTCCAGTGGCCCTACCATGAGTTGATGCAAACTCTTTCGGATATCGTTTTCTCTTTTCATTTGCATTGATTGTGAACAGTATACCCGATAGTTTTTGGTAGCGAAAACAGTTTGCATCAATTCATGGTAGAGCTACAGGTTCGACCCTAAAGGACTTGGTTCTAAAACTTATTGTTAAAGCGTCATTGCATTTAAGTAAGGATAGAGCTTGAAAGTCGATAGTCATACGTTTTGGAAGGGTAACTCGGGTGTCCAGTCGGTGGTCATTTCGTCCTCGATGATGCTGCTCGAGCGCCGGTTCACCTCGCACACCGTCGTGATATCTTGGCTTCTGTGGGTAAAAACACATTTATACAGGGTAATTTGTAAAACACCAACAACCTCCCAGGAGTAGATTTCTAAAATCATAATTAACAACATTTGTTCTAAGACTTTTCCTAAAACAGACATAAAAAAAGACTTTTCATACCAATGTCCCGAACTTTGTATGAAAATTGAAAAGTCGAATTGTTTTGTCTGTTTTCGGAAAAGTCTTGGAACAAATGTTGTTGTTTATGATGTTAGTAATCTACTCCTGCGAGGTTGTTGGTGTTTAACGAATAACCTTAGATATGAGTAACGTGGGATATGAATATCTACGTTGATACGTCGCCAGTAACGCTGATTGAAACTATCAGGCCAGTTTTGGTCATTTAGCTGATTTTTTACTCATTTACAAGATTTTTTTTCTTTTCGTGGCATTAAGCAATAGGGGAATGGAGAGAGCCATGCTAGGTGTTTCCCTGCGTGATCGAATCAGAAATGAGGAGATCCGTAGGAGAACTAAAGTAACCGCTGATTGCAATTGCTCAGCTGAAGTGGCAGTGGGCGGGACACATAGCGAGACGAGAAGAACCGATGGCCGTTGGGGTGGAAAGGTTCTGGAATGTCCACCGCCACCGGACTCGGCTCCGTGGGTAGGTCCCCGACAAGGTGGACCGACGATCTGGTCAAGGTCGCAGTGCGCCACTGGATGCGGGCATCGTGGGACCGATCGTCGTGGAAATCCTTGGGGGAGGTCTATACCCAGCAGTGGGTATCGTGCGGCTGATATGATGATGATGAAGCAGTAGAGGTTACGAATATAGTCATTCAGCTTACCCCGGTTTCTTGTGCCTGGTGCGGCGCGGCTGTTCGCTGGGCTTGATGAGGTAGGTGGTGAGGTTCTGGTCGCGCAGGTAGGGGTTGCGGCTGCCGCCGTCACCCGCCTCCACCTCAAACGCGCCCTCCAGGCACTCCAGCGTCGCCGACGATATGTGCACGCGCCTGCAACCGATAATGCCGTCTATCAAAAATGTTTAAAAAAGGGATCAACCTTACGATAGATACGGCTCACACTTTTCCGAATGGGGGATTTAAAAAAAGGACACAAAACTGTAGAGGCTTAATAGATGGTGTTGACGTTGAGGCAAGTGTCAACTGTAGAAAAAGTAGGAAAATGAGTTAGCGGTGTCTTCGGTGTTCACATGAAAACACCGAACGTTTATTTTTCAAAGCCAATTTTGACACTTTACTTGTCCATCAGCCATCTAGTGAGGCAAATATTTTTTGTTTATAAATGACACTTGGAAAATTCCTCATTGATTGACAAAATCGAATTAATTTGGCTAACAACAATTTAATATCTGGATTCTGAATACCTACACTACTAAGGTTGTAAAGTACATACTCATAGAATGATATTGTTATCGCGTTCACGAGCATGACGACTATAGCTAAGCAGTTACCCGGGCAAGCCGCCGCTCTCCATGTGGTTGGCGACGGTGACGTCGTGCGACCACAGGTCGAACTGCCACTTGAGCAGCCCCAGCACGCCGCACAGCACCGTGCCGCTGTGGATGCCGATGCGCATGTCCAGGTCCACCTACGCAACCATAGTTAATTAGTTGTAGGTATTATAGTAGCCGGCAAACATCTTGACGCTTTTTACCCGACTGCAAAGAAAGGGTTATGTTTTTCGACGAAGTGGGGATATGTTTGCGCATGTGCATTGGCGAGCGACCAATAGCACGCGCCCCTCTCCCGCCACCCGCGTACCTCAAAAATACGTGTTTTGCGCAATATCCATCCGATTTCAAGATTTTTGCCGGCTACTGTAGGACTGTAGGTGTAGAATGATAATGAGCCATTTTAAAAGGGAACAGAGTACCTATCGTTACCCAAAAAAGATACCCTTAGATCACCAAACGCGGCTATATTGCAACCCTCAACTTGAGGAGGGAACTAGGACCATCAAGCGTGGTATGTATGACTCTCAAGATGATGGTGAATGTTACCTGTGCGTTGTAGCGCACGTCGCGGATGGCGCGGATCATGTGCAGCCCCATGTTGACGCAGCAGTGCGCGTGGTCCTCCCGCGACTCCGGCAGCCCGCTCACGCAGAAGTAGCAGTCGCCCAGCAGCTTTATCCTTAAGCAGTTGTTCTCCTGAAACAATACTACTTGTTCGAACTTTTTTTTATGCCCAACGGGATAGTGCTTGGCCTTCACCTCACCAGCTAGGCGATTGCGTAAATTCAATCGTATTCATTTGACAGTTCATATTGTATCATAATATATGTCATCCCATACAAATTGCAGCCGATGGAATACGATATGAACTGTCAAATGAATACGATTACCTTACGCAATTCCACCCCTGATGTTAAGTGACGTTAAGGCCGAAGGTGGAAGCGCACTACTCCCGGATAATCTTCTAACTGCCGGAACACAACAATTTTTAAATTGTTGTTATAGGGTCATACTTACGTAAGATGGTGATAGCTAGCCAGGCGGACTTGAAATAAAGCCCTACCACCAACCAAACCGAGTACAAATTTGTACCCTCCCTGGGAATTGAACCCGGGAACCCCTGCGTCTTACACGGGTGGTGAACCTCTAGACTACGAGGCGGTAAAATTTTCGAAAATAACGGTTGTAGTTATTGGTTGAATTAGGCTAGAATTTTAGTTGGACGATTTAAAAAAAAATTGGGCCTTATTGCCTACCTTTGATTTCTTAAATTCATTGAGTTTTTGTAGTGTAAGCAATTTTATCAAGCACAAAGTGGACAATTTGACAGGATTTATAAAAAAAAAATGTTTACCGAGGCTAACCGATCGAAGCGTGCGAATAGCTCGTTCAATAATTTAACCAATTCTTGAGCGCTACATTTACTTGACAGTTCTGCAACCAAAAAAAATTAATGAAAAACGATAGGAAGGAAAATTGTCAACTAATTAAGTACTGGTCAATTTATATTCATTACCTGTGAACCCCTTTATGTCCGCGTAGAGTATGGAGACGTTTTGATGCCTCTGTATGTAAAGGTTGTTAAACTGTTGTTCCTGGAACTCTCCTTTTACTTTAGACACGTGGTTATATATTTCTCTTGCTAAAAAATCGGGAATCACTGAAAAAAGAAACAAATATAATCAAAGGAAAACAGAAAAAAAAAATTGTCCAAGCAAGCATTTTATGATAATATGAATAGCAGATCTTTATGGGAAGGTTAATAATAATTAAGGTATCTTTGTACCAATGAACTGATATGTATTCTGGCCTTGATGTAAGTAAATTGAGTCTAGTTGTTGGCTACATATTGGTGTCTGTCAGCCACCTTATTTTTGAAGAGATTGTAGATTAAGAAAAGACTCGCCTTTTACTAGGCTTCTTACTCCTACCACAGAATAACTAATAGTACCTACCTACCTACAAAAGTGCCAACGCCAAAGAATTTATTAAAGACTTAGACTGACCGCTCTGGAACAGCTTCCACTGGCGATCGCTCTCGCGCTTGGTGCGCTGCCGCGTGACCATGGAGCGGTGCGTCTCCAGGAAGGCCTTGCGCTGGCCCCAGTCCGCCAGGTACTTGGCGTACATGCCCGCGAAGTTCACCGCCGAGTACAGCAGCGCGTTGCTCATCAAGATGCGCATGCCGCATGTGCGTGACTACAATCAATCGTAAATGTCTAAATAAAAAGCAGTAAATTTTCCACTTACAGACTACGTACCATTGAAAAAATTGGTATGGTACAGACCTACTGTTGGAGAGCTTTTGTTTCTTTTTTTTTAATTTTTGGAATATTTTGTCGCTCCAAGGACTGATGATATGTGTAAAAGAGTTTTCTGTAATTCCAACCTTGGTAGATAATTCTGTAGCGGCATCTACCTAACGCCGCACATTACCAACCAACACACGGTTGCAACAAGTTTCATCACCGTGTGACTAGATGGCGCTAGTATCGTAAGAACACAAAAGATTAGTAAGGAATAACAACTCGCAGTATGGAGAATATATGGAGAAACTTACATCTCGCTATCGAAGTTTCATTAGCGACGCAGCATATATACAAGTGCCAACCATCATCGGTTGGACCGTGGTCCCCGGGCTAATACCTCCCAGCCCGGAGGAAGATCTTCCCCTTTGGCCTTCCAATCAGTGGCTAACCTTCTCCATTCTACCATACCATACATCATTTCTACAATTCCTAATAAAATTAAATAAAATAAAACCCAAACAGGATGATTCGGTTAACTTATAGGGCGCAATCATGTGCTTCTAAACCTCAACAATCTCCAGCAATCATGTGCGTCGGCATGGCCGAAGGATTTAATCACTTTATTCCCATAAATCGAACAAGGTCAATATCATTATTCCCATCTGCCCCCTTCGAGCTTTGCCACCCGTGGTGGTTGGCACTAACAGGTGGCGTTTACCTCGACAAGCTCGAAGGGGGCAGATGGGAATAAATAGGTGCCATTAGCCACCGGGGTGGTAAACGTCACCTATTAGTGCCAACCATCACCCTGATGGCAAGCTCGAAGGTGGCAGATGGGAATAAATAAGTGCCATTGACCACCGGGGTGGTGAACGCCACCTATTAGTGCCAACTACAACACCAATGGAAAAGCTCGAAGGAGGCAGATGGGAATAACGAGGCTAATTTTGCAGTTCTGAAGAAAAAAATCAGTCAAAAGCCTCACAGCCAGTTCATTTTGGTCCATGAGCTCCTTGATTTCGGCGGCGGTGGCCAGCACGTGCGACATGGAGGACAGCAGTCCGATGACGATGCACCAGCCCAGCGAGAGCGGCAGCATGGCGTACGGCACGAACACGATGAACAGCATGTACCACACTTGGCTCTCGGACGCCTGGAACCCGATACCCTGCCCGCCCAGACCTGGGACACAATATACGGTAACAGTCATATTAATGGGGTTTCATACTATTTCAGCAGTTTGTATGATAAATTCAGTAATGTGTGTCCATGTACCATGGGCAACAGCGTCGCTTAAACACTCCTAAGGTTAAAGTGGCTTGCACGCCGCGCCGTCACAACATACATTTAGTTCGTGCAGGGGCACACGAATTTTGTTGCTAACCTGGTTAAGCGACGCTGTTGCTCGATTTGCTCATAGTACAGCCACGCGGACGCCTGTGTCGTGTTGCTGTATAATCAGCAGACTCATCGTAATGAGAATGGGATGGAACCTTGTCAAATTAAATCGAAAAATTTAATTAGGTAATCAACTAATTGTTTACTTGTCATCTTACTTGAAGTTATTGCAGCAAAAGTTGCCTCACCTCGGATGCGTGACGCCGTGTTGTTTTGGATATCTCTGTGGCTGGCCGGCGCCGGCGTACCGTGCGTGTCTCAGGTTCCCATTCTCATCGCGCGCGGATTATACCAACCTTGTGCTATGAGCAGTATCCAGGTGGCGGCGGCGGCCCAGTGCAGGTAGTTGTTGGCGAAGCACCGCCTCCAGTCCAGCAGGCACACGCCCACGTGCAGCCACGCGGCGCCTGCGTCGTGTTGCTGCACCAACCTTGTGCTATGAGCAGTATCCAGGTGGCGGCGGCGGCCCAGTGCAGGTAGTTGTTGGCGAAGCACCGCCACCAGCCCAGCAGGCACACGCCCACGTGCAGCCACGCGGCGCCTGCGTCGTGTTGCTGCACCAACCTTGTTCTATGAGCAGTATCCAGGTGGCGGCGGCGGCCCAGTGCAGGTAGTTGTTGGCGAAGCACCGCCACCAGCCCAGCAGGCACACGCCCACGTGCAGCCACGCGGCGCCTGCGTCGTGTTGCTGCACCAACCTTGTGCTATGAGCAGTATCCAGGTGGCGGCGGCGGCCCAGTGCAGGTAGTTGTTGGCGAAGCACCGCCACCAGCCCAGCAGGCACACGCCCACGTTCAGCCACGCGAACGCCACCGTCCACGCGATGCGGTTCGCACCCACTACCGTACTTGTTTCTAGGTACGTTTGAGCAAAGTTAATAAAGTGCTTCTAACCACCAAGTTCCTATTTTTGAAAGGCAACGAGCACACTTAGTAGATCTGTCATATTGTTGTGTGCTAGTGTTTATTTTTGGATGTTGGAAGCGAATTTTCGGAAATATCAATTTTTCTACCAATACATTTTTGTTTTCTTCAATCTTTAATTCGTTTACTGTCCAACTTCTATAATAACTATTATTAGTATGAACAATTTTTAGATAAAATTTAAAATAAATGAAAAAAAATGGGTAAATGCCTACACTGACAACTATACTCACTGTACTGTTCAGAATGAAAATGAGTAGTAAAGAGCGCTCGTCTCGCCTTTCCAAAATAAGGCTCTGGAATAACGTGTGTTCAAAAAACGACAGTTAAACGTTAAGTAACTTACCCGTACTCCTATTAGATAATGTGTAAATGAGTGATAAACATATCTGAAAACAAAAGAATAACTCGTGAGTAACGTTATAGAAATAAATCGGTTCATAAACAAAGATGTTTTGTCTGAAATTCCGTTAAAACTCGGATACTCGGAACCAAAAATATTTTTCAGTATTATGAAAAAACTACTAACCAGATCTATGTAAAAATTGTATGGGACCACACACGAACTATGTTCTTTGAGATAAAAAAAGAATTTTATAAATCGGTTAACATCTGACGAAGTTATGTTAAAACATACATAAAAAAACCGTCGACTTGAGAACCTCCTCCTTTTTTTTTGAAGTCGGTTAAAAATACCTTTACTTTTGCCACAGAGTTTGTATAGTAACACAGACCATACAACAAGTAAATGTCTGTGTATAGTTTAGTTATTCTGTGGTATAGTAATTACAAAATTGCAACAAGAAATGTTCGCTACGAAACTTGCTACGAACTACGGGATCGCTACGAAATCTCTTTTTATCGGCTACGGAGCGATGCGCTCTACTAACTAACTATTTAGCTTTTATCCCTACGGCTACGGCCCTGCGTAGCAGGTATTTTATCAGATAAAATACAATAATATTTTCAAATTAAGGTGATTCCCTGACCGAAAGTGGCGCCCTCAGAGGTTTTTATTTAATATGTTGTTAAAAGGATATTAATAAAAAATGAGGATTTTTAGGGCACATACTTAGTCTAGTATTTTTTGAAAGAACTACATTCCCTCGCAGTCATTCGTAGAAGTAGATAGCAAATGTGTCAAAAATTGCCACTTTTAGCAGTTTTGTTATCTACTTCTAGCAGTGACTCCGAGGGAATGTAATGATACCGTCTAAAAATATTAGACTATGCGCCCACAATTCCACGAAAAGTTTTATTAAAATTGTGTATTAGAATTACAATATTGAATAAAATTCACCGCGGCGCCACTTTCGGTCAGGAAAGCGCCTTAAATATATTTTTTATCAGGTAAATTGCAATTATAATTAATTATATAGGTATAGGTACTTACTTTTAGTGCTAAGTCAACTACGTTGACCATTATGAGTGATTTTTGTCGCTGCCTCCGCGAATACCTTTGGTAAGAGCATTCGACAGTTTCATCCTAAAAAATTTAATGTTTTTTTATAAAAATCTCCATTTATTTAAATAAGTAAAGTTAATTTAGTCAGAGTGATGTTGAAAATAACGGCATTATTTTGTTTGTGCATTTTATAACTATTACGAAAAAATACAGTTTCTACATAAGTACTACCAAAAATAAATTAAGCATTACCTTAAAACTATTTGCAAGTGAAGGCCAATATATTCCTTTGTAGTATCGCCCCGTCCGTAATATACTTTGCGTCGACACTAAAAATAATTAACATAACTTAATGGGGTTGGTAAACTTTTCCAAAACTGTTGTGAATTATATATTTTCTGGTAGCTTTTGGCTTTGGAGTCAGGAATAACAAATTGCGAAATTTTTATAATGCTTCATTTTAATTTAAATAAAAAATTTAATTTTTAATTTACAGCATAGTACAATAAATCACTATTACGGCTGTATCCGTAGGTTATGCCTTTGCTCCAAAGACTTTCTATGTTGTTGCTCAAAACAAAAAAAACAAAGGTATGATTACTCTTTGTCACTGTCTGTCAAATCTGTCAATCAGTTTTTTAAATCAGTAAATGCAAAGGAACTTCTTGTTCAGCCGTATGTATGATATTTTATCGCGATAATAATATAAAAAAATATATTTAGTTAACAAGGTAAAATAAAAAAATCATAATATTATTTTCTTTATTCTTCAACCTTGTGCTATCAAAAAAATATAAAACAATTCTCTTCGAAAAAGTTTACCAACCCCCAGACATAATCGCCTCTATATACCAATAGTGATATCGCAAAGTAGAAAATATGACTGCTGCCCTGAATAACATTTGATATTCTTAAAATGCAGCAATTCTAAATTTATTTGAATTCGGTTTTAATACAGAAAACCCCTAATGCCGAAAATGGTAGGTAGATAGGGACCATCAAACTGAACAACTTTTTCTATGGGACCAATTTTTTCTGAAATCGCAAAAAATCAACTGTTTCATTTTGATATTTTCGTTATTAATATTTGCCATAAACTTAATATCCACTCGAAGAAATATTAAGTTTATGATATTTGCATGAAACAGCATTTCACGATTTCAGAGTTGGTCCCATAGTAAAAGTTGTTCAGTTTGATGGTCCCTATCTACCATATAATTTTAGGGGTTGTTTTGTAAAACGTTGTATATTGCTATTTGCGGAGGTTCAAAACCTATCTGTACCCGTAGCACGAACAGCTATAGAGAAAAAAAACGCACGTAAAATTACTCGATAGACAATTCTCTATGGAAAATTTCATTTCGCTTATCGGCGATAGATGGCGTTGTACAAATTTCCAATACAAAATTTATCTATCGAATGATTTTACGCGAGTTATTTTTTTCGAGGGTACTGATACTGATACCTAATAAGGAGAACGAGATTCTCAGTGATCAAACTTTCTAATGTGGGTCTATCTATAATATCTTTTTCAATGTAATTACCACCTTTGATTTCAAATAATATGTATATTTTTATAATTTTTAATAATTAGTCACCTGGGTCTTTTTCTGCATCAAACGGGTGAACACCATTCGACGAGTCATCATCACTGATGCGGTGCTGGAAATCAATATAAAAGAGAGCAATAAAGTACCTACAATTTCTTATAATTAACACAAAAGCTATAGAAAAACCGACAACAATTCATGAATCAAAATTGTAACTACCACCAATTTTTTGCATTTTTGTTGTTATATTGTGTATTTGTGCATAGGTCTGACAAAATTTGAGGGCTTTTCACAATGACAAAAAACTGTAGGCTTGATAGATGACGTTGATAAAAATAGGTGTCAATGTGATTTTTTTACTAAGCTTCGAAGAGTATCAACACCATCTAGTGAGGCAAATAGTTACAATTTTTAAGATTCGAAGAGTATCAACACCATCTAGTGAGGAAAATAATTACTATTTTTATTTTTTTAATGTCACTTTAAGAGCCCTCAGGATCGAAAAAAACGTCAAAAATCTGTTATTTTGGTCTACTAAATCTACTTATGATTTTGTTACATTGCTGTGGTACATTGGATTAAATTACAAAATGGTTTCCATTACCGTTTTGACGTTTACTCGATTCCAACTCGATCTCGATATTCTCGATAGTTAATAAGTAAGTATAACAGTACCTAGTGAAAGACTTGCAGGACGTAATTTTATAATTTGTTTCTCATTTAAAAAAAAATACGTTACCTTCCTTTAGCATGATTAGGAAGTTGCTATTTGAATGGGGGATATAGGGGGGGAAGAGGTACCTGATCGTCAGGGGCAGAACAGCTGGCGCCATCTCCGGGTAGTCGCTCTCCTTCAGGAGGTCGCGCCTCCTCCCCCTCCGCCTCCCGCGTGCAATCCCCGCAATCTTGCGTCTGAAATTAATTGTTTAATCATCAACATCATCGACGTGTGTATTTCCTTCTGGTATTTCATAGTGATGGAAAAAGTGATTCCTTGCCCCGAAACAAAACAAAACGGCAACCTTGCGGTGGAAATAATAGGGCCTGCTCATTCATTTTTAACACCATCATTTTCAAATTTAAAATTATTTTCCTTATTGTTTGTGGTCGTTACCAACATAATGAGGAAGAGATTATGATATAGCTAAAATAGCGAAAGTTAAATATCTGTCATTAATTTCAGAGATCCGCATTCCGCAAAACATGTTCTTAGTTAGTTCGAGAATGCCATTGACAATAAATTCCTTTGAATTCCTAACTAAACTTTTCACTTTCCTTCCACTACACAGGATTCGTTTTACTACCTAGAAATGAAATAAACGTTTGCTACAACCGCGATATTTGTCTTTTGTTCGACTATGCTTTTACCAAGAGTGCTCTCTGCTCTCGAGCCGTTGAAGTTTCTGCAACTTACTTCAAAGTAAATTGAACACCACTTCAGACTAAAGGCATTCTTATTATTGGTCCCGTCAGCAAAGAACTTAATAACAGAAATATTATATTGTGAAATGGACTTCATTTTGCAGGAATAAGTTCTTCCAACGTAGGTATTTGAACTAGTTAGGAAGGTACTTTTCTTGGGTTGGCAATGCCCATGTGATAAATAGGTACAGACGACTTAAGAGAAGTACCTATCTATGACACTACGGTAACTACCATATCACGCCAATGTGATATGGTATCACGCCAATTATTGCGATTGTAAGGTGGATTTAAACTAATTAAAGTTAGTGTGACAAAGTTAAAAAGTGTTTTAACTACTTCTGAAGCCGAGACGGCTTGTATTATGTATAATTATGTACCTATTAACTTGTTTACCTATATCTGCAAATAAATGAATTGAATTGAATTGGCCGAAGTTCACCAATATTACAGCTGATTAAGAACCGTCTATTTTTGACGTTTTTTTGTATGGGGAAAATATCAAAAACAGATGGTTAAAAATAATCGGCAGTACCTATACCTACATAATATGCAGGTGTATATTATTATTATAATACAATGTGTTACAAAAATACCCCTAATGCAGAATATGGTAGATAGGGACCGATAAACTGAACAACTTTTACTATGGGACCAACTCTGAAATCGTGAAAAAAATATACTGTCTCATACAAAAATTAATAACGAAAATGTATGAAACAGCCAACTTTTTTTTTACGATCTCAGAGTTGGTCCCATAGTAAAAGTTGTTCAGTTTGACAGTCCCTATCATATTCGGCATTAAGTAGGGGTTATTAATGTATTCACGTTGTTGTATAGTTATGGTAACCGCATAGGCACATTAAGAGCCGCTGCGGCTTATAACTTAATAGTACTTACTCAAGTTTCATTAAAAAACCTGTCCAAAACTAAGTTTGGTTGGCATAAATTATTCAAAATGTTTAAAGAACCCCGATTAAAGAAAACCGATGGCGTAGCTTCTTTGACATTCACAAGTGCTTGTAACAGCCTAGACTGAATAAATGATTTTTTGATTTTTTTTTTTTTTTTTGATAAAGTGAAGTGGTTGGTAAAATTTGTGTATCTATTCTTGTCGCTGACATAAAACTTGATTAGATTACTTGCGTCAACTTCTTATTATACAAACTTATACAAACTTGGCAAGCCTCATTGAACTTTCAGGGTTTAGTTGTTCTTAAAAAGAAATACCTGATGATGATAAATAATATCTTCGTCGCTGAACGCTGCAGTGCAGCTGGCATTTACATAAAATTCATTTGGTAACTTACTTTGATGGAATAGTGTATTTTCGTAAATGTTTGCTTAAGTTACTTTCATCGTAGATCTACTGACTTTTTGTGATTAACATAAAAGAGACTTTATGCAGCCATAGGCTCAAAGTGCCTTCAATGCATAATTCAGTTGAAAATAAATGTACAATCGCTTTACTGTTTATGGATTCTACTTATAAGATACCTATTTCGGTGTAAGTAGGTACACGTTCTTGATAAAAGGATTTTACTAAACCGACAGATATCGAAGTGATCATTATCATGGCTCTTTTTTCATTTTGAGCAAGAGAACTCTAACAGACGTGTTTACTGAAAAAGCAATTATAGTTCATGAAATTAATGTGCAACTCCGGAGAGAAACGCGAAGGAGCGTACTTCGCGGATAATCCTCTGATTCGCAGAGACAATGTTGTAGCACGCCTTAGCAAGACCGGGATTAGCGCACACGCCGCGCCGCGCTCCGGGCGCCCGTTACACTAATACCAACGCAATCAAAATTGAACCCACTGTGAATTATTAATTATAATGCCCAAAACATTTTGTAAACATAACACACAACAGAACTAAAATAAATCTTTGTTCTGGAATTTGGAGTCCGTCACGAACAGGCGACATTTTACTCGTAAGTAACTAGGTACTTAATAGTGGAGTGGCTAATGAAGTTGCTTGTATTGTATGTACTCGTATCATCGTTTACTTATTTAAAAAATATTTTATTACGATTTTCATCAATAACAAAATAAACCAAAAACAAAAAAAAACATCCAAGTGCGTGATGGACTTCGCACGCGTTCTGCTACGCGTTTGACCGCAAAATTAAGTTGGTTAGTAAAATAGGAAATTGAGAAAATTATCAATATATTGGTTTTTGTTGGTACTTATAATATAATATAAACATTATCACCAAATTTTAAGTGCATAGTTCAATTCTGAAGTTAAAAAATAAGTAAGTACCTACTACGGAACAAAATTTTAGAAAATAAACAGATTTTGGCGGCTTCTCATGTCATGCCTTTGTTTCTATTATTTTTTAAAACAAAAAATATTAGTCTTTGTCGTCACGGCGAGCTCTTAACAATGATATCCCACACGTTTGGGTAAAAATATTTTTTCAGCCCCTTTTCCCCCTTTACTTCTAAAATATTTTCCTCTTTTCTCCCTTCATGCTACTTCATACTAATCCTACTTCCTACTATATTATATATATTATTATTATACATGTGAAAGTTTGTGGGTTTGGATGTTTAGATGTTTGTTCCTCAATCATGCAAAAACTACTGAACGGATTTGGTTGAAATTTGACACACAGATAGGCGATAGCCTAGATTAAAACATAAGATACTTTTTATCCCGATATTTCCACGGGAACGGGAACCACGCGGGCGAAACCGCGGTCGGCCGCTAGTTTCTAAATATTTTATTATAATTTACGTGGCTTTGGGTCAGCAAGAGACATAATCTTTAGTGCAAATATAAAGACGGCAGATTCAACGGTTTAGCTGCTAAAGCTTTGTGACAGATGACGGACAGACGGATGCATTTTGTCAGCAATAGGGCTCCGTTTGGCCCACTGACCTCCATATAACTTTTTTATTCAGGTCAGTGGCTTGGCCCCTTCGGGTTCGGAACCCTAAAAACAAACAAAAGAGAGGGCAGTCGATGTCTCCATAATCGCAAAATTACCGAAAAGTTTGTCACCGAAACGAAAATATTTTTGTTCGTATAAAAGTAGTAGTAAGTAGGTAGTCCATTATGCTAGAAAGTAAAAAGTTTTAGAAGTTGCGAAAATCAAAGGATATTCGGAGACAAAACATTTTTAAGGTATTTCGGATCCATAATTTAATTATTTTGTCTGGGAACTTCGTTTGTTTTATTTATCGTACATTTCGAGTCGATTTGAGACGTAAAGATTCACACACACAGGTCACGAACCTGTGTGCATAAGGGGTATCTTTAAATGCAGTAACCAATACATGTATGAATCTTTCGGATTCGGAGCTACGTACGTACGCGTATGTTTCACTTGTTTTTAACTTTTTAGTAGGTAGTTTTTTAGTAGTAGGTACTTACAGCTACGTTTTTGGCAGGGCAGTCGTATTATTTTCTTGTATAAGTTACGATTTACGATACGACATTGTTTCAAAGTCGTCTATTTATTCTGCGCACAATTTTCGCAGAAATCCTCCTCTCTATTCCATAACAAAATATTAAACAAGATCTTTGTTCGTCCTCCCCCAATCTTCCCTAAACATACTTAATTGTTTTCTGCTTAGAAGTCATCGTGCGTATGTTCTGTTATTGTGTACGTTTGACGTGACTTAAGCTTGGTAAACAAACTATCGCTGTTATGAGTCGACCGAGGCTGTTTGTAGTCCCACAGTAAGAGCGGTACATGTTGTAAATAGGGATGTTGACTAATGAATAAAATAACGAAATACTAATAAAAATCGTAAACATATTAAACTTTTAGAGTAGCTTGTATACCTCTTGGTTTTATATATTGCATATTATTTGTTTTATGACCCTTCAAAGTTGGGTGGACAAGTCAATTTAAAAAGTATAAAATTTATTAAAATAAATGATACCTTTAATTAGTCATTTAAATGTATAGCAAATTTGTCGAAGAAACCATTTTGATAAACACAATATTTAATATAGCTGCTGAACAAATTTCCTATGCGTTGCATACAAACTTGCAAGGCGTGACGTCATAACGTGCAAGCCATTAGTATGGAGCGTTTTTGATCGAGTCCATTTGTGTGCATTTCACACTGTGATATCTCGGGCAGTTTTCATGCTAGCGAATTAATTCTTTTACCAATGTTTCTTTTCTTGAGAGGTAATTTATGTAACATAAAATAAAAAAAATAGTCAACATCCCTATTGCGGCGGTATCGGGCGTGTTATCACGCTGTATTCGCCAACAATTTGCCCGTTGATCCAAAACAATGCCAATGGCCTGTTGAGAATACGAAAACTCATTCAGTTTTGTTCCAAGATGTAGGTCAAATAATCTATAATTATTTATGAAATGTTCTAGATACTTTATAGGTATATTTGTGAATATTTCTCTGGCTGGCACAGATTTTTGAACCCACTTCCTGCGTGCAATTATAATTTGCAATTGGGGGCATTGGAAACACTTTTAAACAGTTCCAAGCTATTTTTAAAAACATTGTTTAGTGTCCAAATGTTTACAGAAAGAGTACTTCTCCAAAAACATTTCACACCTCGATACCTACAATACCTATACCCACCTGTTCAATAAGTACAGTAGTAAGAAAAAAAATTACTAAGTTTTATATAACTAATGGAGTAACTTCGTTGACATAACGTAGGATAAAATCTGGGTAAACGGAAAAGAATATCTAAAAGAAAATTCCTTAATCGGATTTGACCCTCGCCCATCAACCTCGAATACCTTTGCGAAAACTGTTAGCAGCTGCTGGATTAAAGACAGTTTAGTCAAGACCTTATACCTACCAAGAAATAAAACACTTTTTCAATACAGTTGCTCGAAAATGTAAGTTTACGATGACAGTCGAGCGTGCGGAAAATTGATTTTACCGCACGCCGTGCGTTCTTGTTTACGGATTAGTACAGCATGCGGAAAGTTGATTTTACCGCACGCCGGCGCCGTGCGTTTTTGTTTACGAACGTTTTTTTAAATTTCTACTAGTTTCCGCCCGCGACTTTATCCGCGTGAACAGTAGAAAAATATTGTAACCAGTTTAAATGACCCCTTTAGTGTATGAAAGCTAGTACTACGGAGAGTTCAAGCTGTTTTTCTGGTTCCACCCACCTGAATTTGATGAAACATAGCTTAGATTTTAAGTTGGACTTCAATCAACTAAATTGTGAAAAATCCATCAAAATTAGTTTAGCGGTTTTTGCGTAATTCGCGCACAAATATATAGAATTTAAAGTTTTAATATATGTATGGATTACAATTTCAGTAGTACCTATAATGTATTGAAAAACGTAGTATGGCACACGGTTGTTAAGGTTTTTTAAAACCCCCTTACCAACTTTGTATCATAAACTACTATTAACGGATACTAGCGCGGTTTTATTGAAAGTACTTTGTTGATTAGCCCCGTGACCACGGCAGCTGCAAAGGTGCCGAAACGTCGGGAAAACCAAAAACCAAACCAAATACCTACTAATTAACAAAGTACTTTCAATAAAACCGCGCTAGTATCCGTTAAAACGTGTTTTATGTCATCTCTAGTGAGCGCGTAAGCTTGAGAAGTGAATATACCTGACTTCTTGTACTTAGATACTATCAAAAAACTGTATTCCTTATAATGAGAGATTTGTCTTAAAATAAACGTAAAGGTTATCTATAAAATCATTTGAAATTGATCAGTAAAAAATATTCTTATTTTTTTAAAACTACTGCCAAGCTAAAGAGACACATTAAAATTGTTAACAGCAAGTTTCTCGCGAACACAAGTACTTACTTAGTACGTGTATGAGTACGCTTCATATAAATAAGCAGGGAGCTTCCCATGGGATTTACGCGGTACGTAGACTGAGTGCATCGAACTGCGGCAGGGAATTCACCTAGATACTTTGTTGCCCTTTTTTCATGGGAAAATATGATATTTCCTACATCTTGGCCTTAAGAATTCCGGAAATCCTATTTTTTAATAGCATAGACATGTACAAACGTAGTGATTATATTCTCTTTGACATGTACTTTAAGAGCTTTATTAAATTCTATGTGCATGTGTACGTACTCTATATTGTCATATGCTCAACAAGGACTCGTGCAGTTGCATTTAATTACATTTATCTTTAAGTAATTTAAGTTATTATAAATCCACGACTGACTGACGAGACGGGACAGCAGCAAAGAATAAAGAGAATCGAATGAAACGAAAAGTACTTACACTTTTTACGTAATTCGACTCAGAATTCCCCCCAAACTATCATAGGAATAAAAAAAAAGTTAATTAAGTATCTTTGTTAATAAATATTCAGTTATGTTAAAGCAATCTTTATTCTCATCACGTAAAATCAATAAAAATTTGTACCCAAACAACTGTTATAATACGTATTTATAGTGCGCCTATTTTGACTTGATAGATAGCAAGATTACTTATAAGTATACTAAGAGCTGGCCCCAGAAATAGGTGGACAATTTACAGAGCGACGAAATCCCTCTAGTTAGTTTGCCATACTATCATTATTAACAGATCCGGGCACCTGGCAGATTTTCAGGGGTGGGAGTGGTTGAGCAACAAAGGGGCTGAAAAGCGATTGAAGGTATACAATTTACAGAGCTCTGGATTTGGTGTGGTATAATAGCAAGCATACATGATTATGTATCTAATATATAACATTGCCAAGAATTTTGATTGGTGGAAAAGTAGTGCCAGGCGGCATCAAAGGTGCACGAAAAAGTGGTAAAGTTTGTAAAGTGGTAATGCTGGATGAAATGCCTTTAATATTTAATCTTGTTTCCATCTTTTCAGTTGACTTTTGTCTTTTGATGTAGGCGGGTTTTTTAATTTAAATTAATCGAAGACAGTTCGACAGAGTTGTTGACAAAATTATTATCCTAGTTAGTCAGTGGGATTTGCATGACAATTCGTCGGCCCCGCCAGCGGGTAGGAGTCGCTTTAATTATGTACGCAATTATGTGTCGCCATCATCATTTAAGATTGTAGACGTCGTAGGATTAAAAGCGTCTAGCTTTCGTCCTAATTTCTAGACTGGGTAATTGCGTTGGAGACGGTAACTTTGTCGCAATCTTAATATTTTTAGTCCATATATTTTTTCTTGATAATATTATTGTAGCGCTCTAAGACAGTAGACATAACAATCGATGACAGACAGACAATTTTGAGATCGTTTCATCAAATCATGACGCCAGTCGAGGTTAATTTGATTGACTCTTTACTTTTAGAAAATGTTCCATCATCATAGGTACCTAGGTATTTCGACGTGAAGCAAATGACAATTGAGACTGGGACATTTTAATAAATAAATACTTAGATACTTTTTATGTTGAAAAGGTGATTGTCGTCTACGCTTATTATCTGGAATAATAAACAAATAAAGTACGATTTGTCCTATTAGCTGATGATCTAGCCTTCTGCGGAATAAGTACTACGGATTTAACATAATTATTGCTATTCTATGCTGGAATTTTTGATTTGGATAGCTTATTTTATGATGATTAGGAGCTTTGGTTCTATTTCAGAGCCGCGACATGTGGTGGTAACAGAATGAATATATATAGTTGAGGTTGAACAGGTGAGTGATAATGAACAAAGATATATACCTACAACGTGTTAATTGATGAACCCAAAGTGGGAAAACTTTCTTCGGACCATCAAATTGAACAACTTTTACTCAAGGTAAAACAATTTATTGTTTCATACAAAAATTAATAACAAAAATAGCAAAATATATGAAACGGATGTTTTTTTTCGCGATTTCAGAGTTGGTCCCATAGTAAAAGTTGTTCAGTTTGATGGTGAGAAGAAACGGTTTTCCCATTTTGGATTAATTCATTAACAAGTTGTACATATAAAAAATACAATTTTAACTAGGTACTTATCTATATTTATAAAATCGTAAACTGAATGACTGAATGACTGACTGACTCACTGATCTATTAACGCACAGCCCAAACCGCCAACTCCAAATTTGGCATGTAGGTTCCTTATGAGGTCTAGGGGTGCACTAAGAAAGGGTTTTTCAAAATTCACCCCCTAAGGGGGTAAAAAAGGGGATCAAAGTTTGTATGAAAGTCCCTCAGTTTTGAAGCTAGGATCTTCAAATTTTGTGTTTAGACTGACCATTGAAAATAAATAAATACGGGTCTCAGCGCTTTTCAAAATTCTACCCCCGAAGGGGTCAAAAGGGGGATGAAGTTGTGTATTGAAGAAAATCCTTTATTTTCGAAGTAAAAATCGCTAAATTTATAATTTAGGCTTATGGATAGAAATCTAACGCAACGTATATTGTTATTGTTAGTATTTAAACCCCTATGGGGATGAAATGGGGGTGAAAAGGGGTAAAAAAACATAAAAATAGATATGGATGTCGTTATTGGGGTTTTCTGGGATGACGGTTGCAAAAATGACATTTATTTTGAAGTCCAACACGGTGGTCATGATTAAAGGGGTGAAAATGGGGTTTCAATTTTGTATGGAAAAATAATATAAAATAGACATTACAACTTTAAAATTCGTAGGAGCATGTCTAAAAATAAATAGGCAAACACATATTTTGTTATTTTGAAAATCATCCCTTAAGGTGTAAATGGGGTAAGTAAAGATGAAAATCGATGTGGATGTCGTTCTTGAGGTTTTATGGGATGGTGATTGCGAAAATGAGATTTATTTTGAAGTCCAACACGGTGGACATGATTTAACCCCTAAAGGGGTGAAAATGGGGTTTAAATTTTGTATGGAAAAATAATATAAAATAGACATTACAACTTTAAAATTCGTAGGAGCATGTCTAAAAATAAATAGGCAAACACATATTTTGTTATTTTGAAAATTCTCCCTTAAGGTGTAAATGGGGTAAGTAAATATGAAAATCGATGTGGATGTCGTTCTTGAGGTTTCATGGGATGGTGGTTGCGAAAATGACATTTATTTTGAAGTCCAACACGGTGGCCATGATTGGACCTGGACATGCACATCCAGGGGACGGGGACGGGGACGGGGACGGGTACTGGAACGGGAACGGAAACGGGCAGAAGGGCAGCGGGCAGAAGCTAGTACTATAATATTTTCAACACACTTGCTCGTAAAGTGAGCCTTAATACATCGCTTTTAGGGCCACAAACGCGTGCAATAATATAAAACACTAGTTCGTAATAGAATTAACCCTACAAAGTTAAATTAGCACCTTACTGCAAGTTCTATGCGAGTAAACAGAGCATTCCCAATTTAGCCGGGTAATACAGTTATTTTTTTTGACAACAAAGAGGTTTTATGCTGCTGAAAATTCATATACATTTTTGGAATAAATAAGGATGTACTTAAGTCCTTTAAGTCCATTAAGTCAAATAAATATATAATTACTATCAAATTATTCATAATTCACAATATTTTGTTATAAAATATTAAAATATTTGAATTTTGTCACTTAAAATTATAATTTTGAAGTATTAGTAGTAGGCTGTATGCTCCTCACCCCTTTGTTCGCAAAATATTCTTGCGTTGGGCGTGTAAAAAAAAAACAAAAAAAACATGCGCGCCTTTTCCCATAATTATCATATTTTGTTTTTGCCATATTTGTTGCTGTGTGATAAATTACTTTGATTTTTCCTCGCAAATGTGTTGAAAAACGTCGTATGAAACTCGTGAGCTCTTGCTTATTGCACACTCGGCTGAGTTACGCCCTCGCCTGCGGCTCGGGCTGCAACCCACAGCCTTGTGTGCAATGAGCAACCTAAGCTAACTTGTCTCATAATGTACTATTATAATATACAATACATTTAACAACTGCTTAGTGCTCACTACATAACATGATTGTTCGACCCCAGTATTGTCACAGAATACAAAATAGTACATGTGTAGTTGTTACATATTGTGTCAGGTTTTCCAAAAGGTGACTGTTAATATAGCGCGTGCGGAATCTTTATATCTCAATCGGGCATCGTGGGTGGCTCTCAAATTATCCCTATAAATCTTTCGCTCCGACAAATCCGAATAGGACGTGAAGGTCCACAGAGTTTCCTCCGAATGAGATTATGTGCGAAAATGTTCGGTCAATGGTCATTGTACGAGATCCATACAAAAATAGAGGCAATAACGAACAACGTGGAGACTTTTCCAAATTATTCATTCATTAGAAAAAAATCATTTTTTACGGATTACAGCGCGTTATCTCGATGACAGCGCGTATATTATCAGCAAAAATATAAATAATATCAATGTAAGTAGCAATCGGGATGGGAAAAGACACGATGGTTAGCTTTTTCCTTTTTTCAGCCTGCATAGTTACGAAAATAATGATTACAAGCGCTGAAACTGAAATTTTGCCAATACGCTTACAAAATATGTTTCTGTATGTTATGTATTTTTTATAACTTGTTTTATTATAACAATGATAATGCGTATCTAATGATTTGTATATTATTTCTTACTTTTTTTAGAGGCAGGTTGTCGGTTTTTTTGTTTTTTAAACATTTTTTTTATTTTTTAATTTTTAGTGTAAGTACCTTCTGTATTAGGTAGTTTAGGTTTTTTAGAGGTACCTATTAAATTTTAAAGCTTTTTTGTTTTCATTTTCAGCTTTTTTGAAGTCGGTTTTTTGTTTTTAAAACATTTTTATTTTTTTATTTTTAGTGTTAGTAAGTACCTTCTGTATTTGGTAGACTTTAGTTTATTTATATTATCTTATCCAGTAAGTATATTATCTAGGTAGATAAAACATGGGTAGACCCAAAGTTATTATTTTTTTAATTTAACTTTTTTGTGTAAGTATGGTATATTTAGCGACGATATTATCTAAGTTACAATAGTCTTATGTCAATAGCTCATCACCTTTTACAAAATACTGGTTTTCCCGACGCAGGGGTGTTAGTTCTTGAGGAGTTCTCCTGGTACTTCACTATCAGCTCCACTTTACCATATGCATTATGACGAACAACATAAATAGCCTAGCAACCGTATTAAAGTAATCGTATCGCACCAGTGAGATACTTAGTTTAGTACCTATTGAATAGTTCCGGTGATCATCTATGGTCTTCATCATCAGTTCCACTTCACCAAAATGGTACTTTTCGAAAGCAAATGCACGAGTTACTTAAGAATATACCAAAATCGCTATAGGTGTGCCTATAATATTTGAAGAGTTCCCTTGATTTCTCCAGGATCCCATCATCAGATCGTGATCTTATGACAATGGGACCAATTTGTAACTATATGCTTTCAAACAAAAAAATAATTTTTAAAATCGGTTTGAGATTGACAAAGTTATGTTAAAACATACATAAAAAAAAATACCGTCGACTTGAGAACCTCCTCCTTTTTTTGAAGTCGGTTAAAAATATAATATTATGTTTCTTATTCACACAGAAGTATCACTGGAAACTACAGGAAAAAATAAGAAAATCCTACTCATGATATTCTATACCCACGATATACACGACTTAATTCTATAACGTACTAGTGTTTTATATATTATTGCACGCGTTTGTTATAGCTCGGTTTATGGCCCTAAAAGCGATGTATTAGGGCTCACTTTACGAGCAAGTGTGTTGAAAAACAATTTTCGCAATAATTTACCTTACACTGAATCAAAACAAATACCGTTCAGCGGTGAACAAACAAACCCCGTACAGTCACAGCGAGCGGCAGTATCGAGGGGCCGTCCGCCCGGTTGAGCAAGCTAACAGACCAGCGACCAGTGGGTGGAAATTACCACCGAGGCGAGGGGGTTCAAATTATAAAGCCTGTGTGTTCAGGCAGAAGCACTGCTATGACCTATTCGAAAAACTACCGTCATTTGTTTTAGTTTTAGGAACAACGGCGCTGAATTTGGCCAGTGAATGCCGTACGAAATAGGTACTTATGTGTGCGTGTACGGAACCGCGATTTGTTTCGAGCGGCTCTACTGTCTATTTTATTATTATGTGGCGAGGCGGAGGGTCAACTATGGCGCCACCAGAGCGTTCACATAGACATAATGTGAAGGTTTCGGCTCGAAAAGTTTTAGAACGTTGTGAAATTAATCTCATTAGAAAATTGAGAGATGAAAGATAGGTAGGTACCCTTTTTGATCGACTCACTGTACCTATTCGCATGTAAAAAAATAATGAGAAATAAAATATTGGCACGCTAATGGGACAATTTCGATTTTTCACACATCATTACTTACACATTTGAATAATGTTTACTTTTTTTTTCACACACCAGTAATATATTATTGTACCATGCATACACACGACATTGAAAAATCAGTTAAGTATACACATAGATACATTGGTGCACTTATCATGAAATCTATTTTGAGCCAGAGTGCAGCGGATGACGCACGCGGCGTGCATTTACTACAATCAGACACGCATTCACGCCCTATAATTCCGACGACGACGGACGGCATGGAGATCCCCCTATTTTTATTTATTTTATTTTATTTTATTTTATTAGGAACAACAAACATTTACAAAATGAAGTTATAAATATACACTTACATAGGAACTTACCAATTTTGTAAACAACCACGTTATCCACAACATTACATTTTAAAATTGAATAGTTTTTTAAAGTTACATAAAATTTCAGATCTTACATCATAGTATCTAGATTTTGAAGATGCAGCAGGACTTCCTTCCTGAACTGCCCAGGAGAAAGTTTAAACAAATCGATTTCAACAAAATGATCATTATAAATTTGCATAACGTATACAATGTACAAGTATTGATACCCTGGTAACTCAGACAACATGAGCTCTTCCTTGCGCAGAGTCCATCATGACCTGCGGGTCTACCGGCTAAAAATAATGAAGTTAATGTTAACTGTAATTTGACAGATGTATGTGATACATTGCTACTTCGTTTTGGCACAAATAAAAACATACCAAAGAAAAGAAGCAATGTTTCATATCCATCTCTCAAATTACAGTTAACATTAACTTCATTATTTTTAGCCGGTAGACCCGCTGACTCATGGTTGGCATGTTGAAGCGTTTTTGCTAGTGTCACGATTAGGAACCAAAAATACCTACTTACCCAATAAAAATGCCGAAACGTCATGCTTCCAGACATATTCTGTAGATAGCGTTTGCCTATGTGGCGTATCAATCAGTCGCCCCCGTCTCTTGCAGGCGTTGCAGGCGTTGCAGGCGTTGCAGTGATAGATTAATGTGTGAACGTTAAATTATAGATAGCATAGTACATTACTGCAGCGGCACGCAAGACAGTGCTGAATTCATTGATGGACTCACGTATGTGTGCCTCGGCTTCGCCTCGGCCCACATTTTCACGTTCGTCCTTCAATGCCTAGTTGCGGCCAAGGCTTGTATAGTACTTTTCTCAAATAATGCGCGGAAATTCAAACCAAGAAGGTATTTTTAACTTTTAATTTTTATTTCAAATTAAAGCAAAAAATTGAAAAAAGAAGAAAGGAGCCAGTTTCTTTATTTTTTTGGAATGAGCACATCAAGGCCTTTCATTTGATACCCATGTTGAAAAAAATTTTTTTTTCCAGTTTTTTCGTTTTTTTTTTTCCAGTTTTTTTGGAATGTACTCATCAAGGCCTTTCATTTGATACCCATACCTAGGTATTAAAAAAAAAGTTTTTTTTCTTTTTTTTTTTTCGTTTTTTTTCATATTTTTGGAATGTGCTCATCAAGACCTTTCATTTGATACCCATGTACCTAGGTATTAAAAAAAAAGTTTTTTTTTCTTTTTTTTTTCGTTTTTTTCATATTTTTGGAATGTGCTCATCAAGACCTTTCATTTGATACCCATATACCTAGGTATTAAAAAAAAAGTTTTTTTTTCTTTTTTTTTTTCGTTTTTTTCATATTTTTGGAATGTGCTCATCAAGACCTTTCATTTGATACCCATGTACCTAGGTATTAAAAAAAAAGGTTTTTTTTCTTTTTTTTTCGTTTTTTTCATATTTTTGGAATGTGCTCATCAAGACCTTTCATTTGATACCCATATACCTAGGTATTAAAAAAAAGTTTTTTTTCTTTTTTTTTCGTTTTTTTTTCATATTTTTGGAATGTGCTCATCAAGACCTTTCATTTGATACCCATATACCTAGATTCTTGGTCTATGACCTAGGTATTAAAAAAAAGTGTTTTTCTTTTTTTTTTTTTCGTTTTTTTTCATATTTTTGGAATGTGCTCATCAAGACCTTTCATTTGATACCCATATTACCTAGGTATTAAAAAAAAGTTTTTTTTCTTTTTTTTTCGTTTTTTTTTCATATTTTTGGAATGTGCTCATCAATACCTTTCATTTGATACCCATATACCTAATTATAAAAAAAAAAAATTGGATTGTGCTCGCTCATCAAGGCCTTTCATTTGATTGATACCCATTATTCGTGATTCATTAAAAAGTTCGCTCCATTTCTGAATTACACGTGCGTAATGAGTTTTAATAGAAACATTGCCGGTCAGACGCCGGCAATTTATGTATGAAAATCCATTATTACACGTTAGTAATGGTTTCTCATACTAAGATTGCAGGCGCGGTTTAGGTCAGTCCGTAAACTCCGATTTAGCACGAAGAAGGTTGTCAAAATAATGATCGAATTTCCAAGCATGTTTGAGAAAAATAAAATAACTACCCCCCCTACTCAAATGGCCAACATTCTATGTGTGCCGTATTGCGACCTTCGGTACTCAGGTTTGATGGCTGTCGTGGTCTAATTTCGGAAATTACTTCCAGGACTTGGAAATAAAAGATACTCTTGCGTTGAAAACCATTTGGCGTCTATATTATTTGAATTTTGAAAATGTACAACGATCGAGGAGAGAGGGGTAAGGAACAATGTATTGCTACCATAGCCTTCTCTATTGGTATATAGAAGGCTATGATTGCTACCAATGGCAGCGCCCGGTTCGATTCCTACGTCATGCAGCGCAACCGTGGTTGGGCGAAGACGATTTGCGTTTCGTTCTTGCTGTAATCCTCAACACTATGCGTTTGAACCTTGTTTAAATTGAACGCTAATAATGTTTAATTAAAATAAGCAGTAAACATAAAATTACGTGCTGTAATCTTGTCAATTCCATACAAAACATCAAACTCTGTGATTTACGTAAGTTTGCGACATGTGATTTGATAGTGAGTGACGTGAGTAGCGTTCAAACTTATAGAATGTTGGCCATTTGAGTACCTAGGGGGGTTACTTATTAACTTCGAAATTGTAAAGCACGACTCGAGATGAAACAAAAAAAAACGCCAAAAACTCCAATGATAACGAAATGCTAGTGCCATTTATATTCAGAAAACCCTTTTTCACATCTCATGATGTCGTGAATTTTCTGTCGCAATTCTCAGTCCATTTTCCGAACAAAAGATTAAGATTTTCACGATTTTTCACGAGTAGGTAACTACTTACTTTGTTTCACATTGCTCATCCACATTCGTTCATAAGCCGAAAGGGGGGATTGGGTTGAGTGTATCGAAAGCTCACGGCGACGCTATTAGGCTCCCTCGCCGTTTCTGCCAAATGTGCCGACCGACGCACGCAAATTGAAGTTGATTGTGTTGTGCCGTACTTCAGCGGCAAAATAGGAAAGACATATATTTTTATCTGGCAGTAGGCCATAGTATTTAGTCACTTTTTGCATTAAGCTATACTCGTATTTTACTAATATTATTTTCAAAGGTTATAATGGGAAAACTTAGGTATAAATTTTTACTTATTTGTTTACATTTCTAACAACAACTATGATTCAACGTATTTCAATCAGCTTTGAAAGTAACATTTTGTTAAATTGCAGCATAGGTAGGTACTCAGCAATTTTCTTTCTCGATTTCCCATGTCGTAACTGGAATACGGCGCACATTTCAGAAGGTAGTTTAATTAATATCAAATACGAGGCGAGAGGCATCCCCAGTGGCCGGTCACCTTACGTAAATATATCGTACCTATGTGGCACTCGATAATCGTTACTTACACTTTAAATTAAATATCCCCGTTACAGCTACGTAGGGAGAATTACCCAAATGAATCATGCAAAAGTTGGTTTTAACATAGAGCGTACCCAAAAGTTACACAATTTATATTAGTCCAGTTACACAATAATTATGAGAATTACGAGTCCCAGATGCGACTGTCAAGCACAATAGCAAAGGGTTTAAATAGGTATAGAGATAATATTGAAGATAATTAAAAATAAAAATCAGTCACAGCTACTTTAAAAATGCCAATACCGACAAAAAAGTTGACAAAACTTAGTAGAAGATGCTTTTGAAAAAGGATCACAAAAGCCCCATTATCGATGATACTTTTTAACCGACTTCATCAAAAGGAGGAGGTTCTCAATTCGATTGTATGTTTTTTTTTATCGTTGTTCGCGCGTATCTTCGACATTCATGGACCGATTTAGATAATTCTTTTTTTGTTCGATTGAGTTTTCTTGCGAGATGGTCCCATTTAATTTTTTTTCAAATCGGTTCAGTAGTTTACAAGTAATCCTGAAAATACTATGATATTAAATCAACTAACTTGACAATAGGGATGTTGACTAATGAATAAAAAAACCTGCCTCTAAAAAAAGCAAGAAATAATATACAAATCATTAGATACGCATTATCATTGTTATAATAAAACACGTCTATTAAAGTCGGGTGGGGCTGGAGTACCTACATCTTCCTCTTTTTTATTCTAAAATCCCCACCCGACTTCAATTGACGTGTTTTATTATAACAATGATAATGCGTATCTAATGATTTGTATATTATTTCTTGCTTTTTTTAGAGGCAGGTTTTTTGAAGTCGGTTTTTTTGTTTTTTAAACAATTTTTTTATTTTTTTATTTTTAGTGTAAGTACCTTCTGTATTAGGTAGTGTAAATATATTATTTAGGTAGAAAAATCGGCTCAGCCAAACGTGAGATAATCGCGGAGAAACATACATACAAACTGAATACCTCCTTTTTTTGAAGTCGGTTAAAAAGACTACACAAAGGTATCCCTTCCCCAACAAAAAAAATCATCTAATTCGGTTCAAAAATAACAAAATTGTCAAGTTAGTTGATTTAATATCATAGTATTTTTAGGATTACTTGTAAACTACTGAACCGATTTGAAAAAAAATTAAATGGGACCATCTCGCAAGAAAACTCAATCGAACAAAAAAGAATTATCTAAATCGGTCCATAAATGTCGAAGATACGCGCGAACAACGATAAAAAAAAAAAAAAAAAAATTAAAAAAAAAAAAAAAAAAAAAACATACAATCGAATTGAGAACCTCCTCCTTTTGATGAAGTCGGTTAAAAATAACGAAATACTAATAAAAATCGTAAACATATTAAACTTTTAGAGTAGCTTGTATACCTCTTGGTTTTATATATTGCATATTATTTGTTTTATGACCCTTCAAAGTTGGGTGGACAAGTCCATTTAAAAAGTATAAAATTTATTAAAATAAATGATACCTTCAATTAGTCCGTAAAATGTATAGCAAATTTGTCGAAGAAACCATTTTGATAAACACAATATTTAATATAGCTGCTGAACAAATTTCCTATGCGTTGCATACAAACTTGCAAGGCGTGACGTCATAACGTGCAAGCCATTAGTATGGAGCGTTTTTGATCGAGTCCATTTGTGTGCATTTCACACTGTGATATCTCGGGCAGTTTTCATGCTAGCGAATTAATTCTTTTACCAATGTTTCTTTTTTTGAGAGGTAATTTATGTAACATAAAATAAAAAAAATAGTCAACATCCCTATTTTGTTATTTATGAACCGAATTAGATGATTTTTTTGTTGGGGAAGGGATACCTTTGTGTAGTCTTTTTAACCGACTTGAAAAAAGGAGGTATTCAGTTTGTATGTATGTATGTTTCTCCGCGATTATCTCACGCTTGGCTGAGCCGATTTTTCTACCTAAATAATATACCTACACCACAGAATACATAATAGTACAAGTCCTACACTACCTAATACAGAAGGTACTTACACTAAAAATAAAAAAATATTTTATTTCTTTCTTCATTATTTCTAAGCTTGGCATCTTAAACTAATTTTAATTAATTGATTTCAAATGAATTCCTAACTAGAGGGACCCTGGCTTTTTAATCAATAAAAAAAATATTATTTATGCTTCGCAAACAAAAATCGCAAACAGTTTCCCGTTACTTTCCTCAATCCGTTCCAATTTCATTAATCGCATTGTAATTTATTTGTTCCATTTCATTACATCACGTTCGCCTGTTATTCAGTAAAATGTTCTCATAATTTCCAAAACAACAGATGTAAAACACCAGCAATGAATAAAAAGTGCGTAACACGAGTGTTTTATGACATCAGCCTGCCTAGCATGACCGATTTATATCGCGTGATATAGCATTTTATCGACACTGAACTGTCAAATTCTTTTGTCTTTTTGACAGTTAAACGTGATAAAACGCTATATCACGCGATATAAATCAGTCATGCTAGGCAGGCTGGCTTCAGAAATATCCTCGAAGGTCGAACGACATGTCCTTATAAGCCTCAACAAAAGTTATCTTTATGCATCGCTAGGCTTATCCTTGTCCATTATTGGGCTGAATAGGCCTTCTTTCAATCTTGTCATTGTTAAGAACAGATTTTCGGGAACAAAGCACTTAAATCAAAATTGGGACATTGGATTTTAAAGAAATTCTCACAGAATCAACCGAGTTCAGGATGAATATTTCAAGGTTCTCTTACCTAAGACGGGAGATTAGCGAATTCGGTTTCTAGACAAAAAGAAAGGAATTTAATACCTGTTTAATCTCCCAAGGGTTTCATTTAGTATTATCTACAACGATAGAAAATTCTTACTAAGTATAGTGTTTCTTACAACTCGTTTAAAATAGTAGTAGATTGTTATACAAGACGCTAAAATGACCCATTGCATACGAGGTATAAATAGAAACCGAGTTACAATGGGTTTTTAGCGTCGTGTGTTACACTCTGCTTATCACTACGATTGCAAGAAAATAAAATACAATATTAAATAGTTTATACTTCCGTAAACGAATCCACTTGTTTTTCTATCCTCCACTTCATAAACTTTTCGTACAGTATTTAAATAAATGATTTGTGCTTGGCGGCAAAAGATTAAAATTAATTCTTTCCTATTACAGTCACACAATTCTCCTATTACAGTCACACAATTCAATAAGTTTGTAATTAGAGAAAAATTCTAAAGATTTCGCGTCATGGTGCCTTTTTTAATTTCTACTGTAGCAGCAACACAATGCACGCATTGTGTTGCTGCTACATTTTAGCGTCTTGTATAACAATCTACTATTTCGTTTTAGTAGGCTCATTGGTAATAGACAAACATTAAAAATGAAAAAAACTTTATCCCCTAGGGGTAATTATGCTATTTTATCCCGGCTCTTGTACGATACAATGACGGACTTTTTGAGCAAGAGCAGTGAAAAATTAATTTGACTACTGTTTTATTATTAAAATAAGTAACTAGGTAAGTAAGTAAGCAGGTATAATTAATTTTAGTTGAAAGATAAACTTCTTTTCCACATAAAATGTCCTATCATACCCTGCTTCGATATTGCAGGATAAGAATGAAAATTTGTACATACTTACCGTAAAAGTAGGTTCATACAACTAGCATAAGTTATTACAGCTAGTGTTAGTACACTACTAGTTTAGCAGCTAAAATGAAGATTGACCTCGTTAAGAGCTTTGCTTGCGACTTGTTTACAATTACCTGCTAATGTTATAAGGGCTACATTTGCTAATCATACTAACCGTAATTTACCGGGTCCTTTGTTGTGGCTGTGGCCAGCATCAGATGGTGTGATGGAACCGGACTTAATTTGAATCTAATAAAGATTAATTAGACGGCCGGCTGACGTTGGACAATAGCACAGTGGGTGATTATCAATGTTGTTAGTTTCAATTCAGCCTAATTCGTAATATTCGAACATTAAACTAAGTTAAATTTCCCATAGTTATGACGAGAAATAATCATTGTGCAACGGTACGGCCTCTTTGGATTCTTTGGAAATGTCGTCACTTATTCCAGCTGATAAGTTTCTTGCGCCCGTTCTTCTTGTCAGTTAAAAAAAGCTGAAAATGAAAACAAAAAAGCTTCAAACAAAATTAAATACCTCTAAAAAGGAAGAAATAATATTAAAATCACTAGATACTACTAGATACGCATATCATTGTAATAAAACACGTCTATTGAAGTCGGGTGGGGCTGAACTTCATCTTCTTTTTCTATTCTAAAAGCCCCACCCGACTTCAATAGACGTGTTTTATATGATTATTACAATGATATGCGTATTAGAGGTATTTAATTTTGAAGCTTTTTTGTTTTCATTTTCAGCTTTTTTGAAGTCGGTTTTTTGTTTTTAAAACATTTTTTATTTTTTTTATTTTTAGTGTTAGTAAGTACCTACCTTCTGTTTTCACTTTGACTTTTAAATTCTAAATTTTAAATTCCAGCGACATTTTATAAACTTTTATTTGTGACTCAGTTGTCAATTAAATATCATCAGGAGAAGCGGATCTTTGGTAGTGCCTCGATCCTCAATATCATCATCAATCAGATTAGGCGTTTATTTACCTCTAATTTGATGAGCATTTTGGCAACCTAGGTAGGTATACGTGCGATAAAAGTTCATGTAAATACATGAACTTTTATCGCACGTATACCTATTAAATAATAGGTAATAAGAAATGGTTTTTGATTAGTGCATGTGTATGGTTTAAAATAAGTATTGCATTATGACTGTAAGAATTCTTATAAAGCGACGAAAGCTTTTGTTGACTCACTTAAAGGGTGTCAGAAAACATACTTGTTCGTTGATTGTGACGCCGGCCGCTTTCCTCGTTGGATCGGACAAACAACAATGGTATGACCGCATGGTCCCTATTACGGACACTGCAAACAGAAACGGCCTTCGCCCTATTGACTCCTCCGCTAGGGCAAGCCTGTTACACAAAAGTGGTGAAAAGTAAGTGGAATTCAAGAAGTAAGTAGAGATTACATTTTGTTTTTTTTGTCTTCACTTCTTTTTTTTTCGAATGATGCTTTTTTTTTTATTTCAAATGATCGACGACGATGTAGACATTTCATAATGCTAGATATTACAGGAGCCTAAAGCAATGTTGGAATTTAAAAGCAGAATCAAACGATCGCAGAGCCGTCTCAAATTATTTTACCGACGAAATCTGGAATAAATTGAATTGGTTTTGTTACGGCACGCTCAAATTGACGCTAGGTATGAACGTCTGCGTTCGTACATTTCGTATATCTCTTGAATATTATGATATTTGCAAAACCATCTCGGCGTCATACCAGCATGTTTATTTTATGTATTCCATCTATCAAAGAGTGGTGTGTTTTGGACGAGAGAAATAACCGGGAAAAGCTTTTACGCGCACTTCATGTCCGGATTGTGGCTTGCCTATCATAATATTATTCGTTTTTTTAATAAGATCTTTCAGTTTCATTCCCATTCAGTCGTTTATCATGAAAAGTTTTTAGTCCATTAGATTTCATCATCTGTGATCGGACTCATGAAAAACGTTATGAAACATTAGCAGGATAATTACTTTTTTATTATTTGCATATGGCATAATTACAAAAATGGCAGCTAATCTATGGCGTAGGCGAAGTGATGCTATGTATTGCCAAATACATAGCATCACTTCGCCATCATGATTAATAGAATGATATACTTAGGATGAAAATCTGTACTTACTTGATTATAAATCAACGTTTTACAGAAAAGTTGCGTAATAGTTTAACAAATTAACTAAGAATAGAGGAGGCGACAAAGTGTCGATAGGTACCCCATAGATCTAATATGTTTTTTACAACAGTGGCCCTACCATGAGTTGATGCAAACTGTGGCTCTACCATGAGTTGATGCAAACTGTTTACGTTACCGTAAACTATCGTTTTGTCTCTTTCACTCGCACTGACTGTGAGCAGTATATCCGATAGTTTACGGTAACGTAAACAGTTTGCATCAACTCATGGTAGGGCCACTGTTTACGTTACCGTAAACTATCGGATATACTGCTCACAGTCAGTGCGAGTGAAAGAGACAAAACGATAGTTTACGGTAACGTAAACAGTGGCCCTACCATGAGTTGATGCAAACTGTTTACGTTACCGTAAACTATCGGATATACTGCTCACAGTCAGTGCGAGTGAAAGAGACAAAACGATGGTTTACGGTAACGTAAACAGTTTGCATCAACTCATGGTAGGGCCACTGTTTGCATTAACTTATGGTAGGGCCACAGGTAAAACTAAATAATGCTGGTATTTTGCTGCAATTTTATGTGCGGGTACCCAGCTTTCAGGGTTTCAGGTAGAAAATCTTCTAATAGCAAAGTTTTTGATAAGATAATCTCAATAATAAATCAATCTTGATTAATGAATAAGCATTATGATCGTTTCGTTGAACGATTAATGGCTCTGATTGCAGACTTAAGTCTCACTTGGAAATAATAATTAATCTTCAAAAAATAATAGTTAATCCATATCTCAGATAAGTAAGTAGTAGGTACAACAAGGTGCGAGACTTTTTTTATAGTAGGTAGAAATAGCCACCAGCACACATAACTGACAAATGGCGGACTTACTGACATGAGGCATTCTCTATTTCCCGTCATATTAATATCTTTTGCTGTTGTCCAATCTTTGCTGTTGTCTGGCCGAGAGTCGAGATTGTTATTTCAGAAATGGCGTGCTATTGTGTTGGTTATATTTTGTCATTTTCGTGAATTACTATAAAAGATGTTCATTAATTTTATTTCGCCGAAGGTCAGGCAGCGTTTTTTCACACAATAGATCATTGTGAATGAGGTAGTAAAAGATATATTATGTACCTAACTATGATTAGAATATTTTTGCGTTATAATTTTTTTCAATTTAACATTTTGCAGGCTTATATTTTGTAAACCTAGGAGGAGTGGATAACTAACAGCATAAACAACACCATTTGTTCAACAAAGAAAAGTCGATTTTTAGGCTAAAAACGGGTAAAAACGGGTTTTTACCCAAAAAGTAAAAACGGGACCTTATTACTAAGACTCCGCTGTCTGTCCGTCTGTCACCAGGCTGTATCTCATAAACCATGATAGCTAACCAGTTGAAATTTTCACAGATGATGTATTTCTGTTGCCGCTATAACAGCAAATACTAAAACAGTATAAAATAAATATTTGCGGGGGCTCCCATACAACAAACGTGTTTTTTTTTTGCCGTTTTTTGCTGTATATTAATAACGACAACAGGTAGACAGTTGAAATTTTCACAGATGATTTATTTCTGTAGCCGCTTTAACAACAAATACTAAAAACAAAATAAAATAAATAGTTAAGGGGGCTTATTTTGTAAAAACATAATAACCTCACAAGAATATATTACTATAACTAATAACCTCACAGGAGTACCAAGATTTCTATCATATACTTATACAGGGTGTTTGGTGATAGCCTTATAAAGCCGAATATGATATGGTGGATAGGGACCATCCAACTGAACAACTTTTACTATGGGACCAACTCTGAAATCACGAAAAAAAAATCAGCTGTTTCATACAAAAATTAATAACGAAAATATTAAAATGTATGAAACATCTGATTTTTTTTTCGCGATTTCAGAGTTGGTCCCAAAATAAAAGTTGTTCAGTTGGATGGTCCCTATCCACCATATTCGGCTTTATAAGGCTATTACCAAACACCCTGTATAATCTCGAAGTAGTAGCACAGAATAGATATAAGTACCTAACTACCGTGTAGTAGATTACTAACATCAAAACAACAATAAAGTTTGTTCTACGACATTTTCGGAAAACAAACAAAACGGCTTTCCATACAAATGTCCAAACAGCTAATCAAGTTTTATTAAAGTTTTACAAATAACCCTGTAAGTACCTATTTTCAAAAATGTTACGTCTTGTATTGATTTTTGTAAATGTGCTGTATGTGTAAACGATTTATATCTACTTAATATATACTTACAATATATGTATACTTACAACGTGTTACAAAATTATAACCCCTAATGCCGTATATTCATACAATTTTTTTAACGAAAATATCTAAATGTATGGAACAGCTGATTTTCTTTCGCGATTTCTGAGTTGGTCCCATAGTAAAAGTTGTTCAGTTTGATGGTCCCCTACCACATTCTCGTGGAGCTGGGTGGCGCGCCAGGCCCAGCGATTGCAGAAGTTAAGCAACGTTCGCAAGGGTCGGTCATGGGATGGGTGACCAAAAACTTATTATCTCGAACTCCTCCGTGCTTCGGAAGGCACGTTAAGCCGTTGGTCCCGGCTGCATTTGTAGTCGTTAACACCCACCAATCCGCATTGGGCCCGCGTGGTGGGTTATGGCCCATCCTCCTTACCACCCACAAGGAAGGCCTGTGCCCCAGCAGTGGGGACATCAAAAATGGCTGATGGCATACCACATTCGACATTAAGGGTTATTTTGTAACGTGTAAAAACGCAAATTTCATGCTTCAAAATGGCCGCGAACTTTTCCGACTACCTATTGGGTATATGCTTCGATCAAGAATACCCTAGATATCCGGTCAGAATCTCAAAAATGGCACCTCAAATGGCGTCCCACTTACAAACTGGGCGCTTATTGTGCCCAAAGTAAGTGATAAAAGATGTGTTTTTGTACAAAACAAGCTAATTTTGTACAAAATAAGTGATACAAAATGTGAGTTTATACAAAATAAGAGGTGATTATGTATAAATAAAGAAGCGCCATGTTTGTAAGTGGGACGCTATTTGAGGTGCCATTTTTGCGTACTGTTTTAGTTCATGAAGCGTTATCTAGGATATTCTTGATCGAAGGGTATATAACTAATCTTACGTGTTCTGTGGTGACGACGTCTTCCTCGGCGACCCCCGATGGCAGCTCCACCATCGTCTCCAGCCAGGTGTGGCCTGCAACAAACACCGTCATCAACATCACCAACAGCACCACATAGAGGGAGGCTGCTTCTAAAGCTGCCTTTTTATTGTTAATAGGGATGTTGACTATTTTTTTAATTTTATGTTACATAAATTACCTCTCAAAAAAAGAAACATTTGAAAAGAATTAATTCGCTAGCATGAAAACTGCCCGAGATATCACAGTGTGAAATGCACACAAATGGACTCGATCAAAAACGCTCCATACTAATGGCTTGCAAGGTATGACGTCACGCCTTGCAAGTTTGTATGCAACGCATAGGAAATTTGTTCAGCAGCTATATTAAATATTGTGTTTATCAAAATGGTTTCTTCGACAAATTTGCTATACATTTTACGGCCTAATTAAAGGTATCATTTAATTTAATAAATTTTATACTTTTTAAATGGACTTGTCCACCCAACTTTGAAGGGTCATAAAACAAATAATATGCAATATATAAAACCAAGAGGTACAAGCTACTCTAAAAGTTTAATATGTTTACGATTTTTATTAGTATTTCGTTATTTCATTCATTAGTCAACATCCCTATTGTCTTTGGATGACGTCAACGTGGATGTTAATGTGACAAGCTTCATTGGTATAATCCGCGCGCGATGAGAATGGTAAGGGACCTTGTCAAAGTGAATTGAAAATGACTGTAAAGCAGCAGTGTACAGTGCCGCGCTGCCGCGTTATCGGTACCGTGCGCGTCTCAGTTCCAAAAGGTATTATACCATTCTCATCGCGCGCGGATTATATTACCAATTTGCGGGGGTTTTAATTGAAAAGAAACAGCAATAGAATCCTACTTACTCGATTGAAATCCTAGCGTTGCATCGGTACAAAGCTTAGTAGTGAACGATTGGAAACCAGAGTGGCCCTGAATAATGTAAGGCATCATCGACCTACATCTGCAGTCAAACACGACGGAACACAAAGTCTCGAGAGGGTGTAACGTGTAATTAGCTGTACGGTTTCTAGTTTCTACTCTGTGACACAGAGGAAACTGACCTACGTACTACGCCGCGCCGCAGCCTAGCTCAAAATAGTCTTATTAAGTCACTCAAATGAGAATCAAGGAATGTATGTAAGTATTATTACTTTTTTCACACTTTAAACATAAGTTTATGTTTCTCTTTTTTTCAATATCGACAACTTTGCGGAGATATTATATAGGTAATAAACCTAGAGTTTGTGCTTTTACTTAGAGATATAGATAGACCACAATAACTCGACCGTCAAGATTAACTGTGATCTCGTCATCAGCGAGGGTGATCACAGCTGTTAGAGATATAAGACTTTGACTTTGACTTGTTCTGTGAAGCTGTTGCCCATAGTAACTCAAACTCATTCCTAATGTATGTTAAAATGGCACAAAGTGTTCGAAGTTATGTGGTTCCAACGTTCAAAGTAAGATTGAAAACAAACAATAAATGCTTACCTAACAAAATAATAATAAACATAAGTCAACCAAACATAACAGCTGCTAATCGGGCGGCGTGTGAGCAAACATCGTTACCGGCTGCCACTGTAATTGTGTCTGGCTGGGCGGGCGGCGGCAGCGCCGTAATGTCACAGGGCTGCCTGCCCACTATGACATGTTTGGATTAGGTGTTTTTAAGTAACTACGAAACAAATTTTGTTTTACCTAATCATTGCGAAATATTAAATTGCAGATAGATTGTTTTTCCTATTTAATCAAATAAATTTTAATTATATAAACAAAAGTAGTAGGTACTAAAATCTTTAAAATAAGTATACTATTGAGTTGCGTCGGTGGTTCCGTGTCGTGAGTTATGTAACTAAGTAGCTACCTATAGAAAAATACTAAATTCTACTCTGCATAAGCCCTATGCAACATTTTAGTGAAGAAATAGAAGAACGAAAAACAGCAAAAAAGGTCCCGCCAAAAAGCGGGGAGAAGCTGCAAATATATACAAAAAAAACATTTTAGCGAATTAAATAGTTAGGTACCTTACTAAGTTATTATCAGAGAAACATTTTTACATTACCTATCAATGAAAATCTATTCATGAAAAAATGCTTTCGTAAATAGGTAGGTTCACTATTATTTATTCTGTGGTAGGTGACACCACACCTGAAAATCTGCTTATGCCGGTTGACCTCGTTATGAGTAATTTCGGCGAGGGCACTGATGTTAGCTCTTGGGCTCATAAAACGCTGACAGTCAAAATATTTAGTTAATCTCATGAGAGAAAAACTTTTTTCCTGCGATGACACAGTTAATTGTTATTAGTTTTCTTTTACTTTGTTAAGATGTTACGGTGTAAAGAATTGAAACAGCTTACGTCTTAATTAATGCTGTAAATTTTACGTCAGATAAAACGTATCAAACTGATAGAAAGTAAACGATACCTACTTACACCTTTAATATATTAATGTATAATAGGATAAATTCTGTAATACTAGTCTATCTGAACTAATTGAAAATAAACAAACATGTTTTTGGCATCGGCACTACTGCCTTAGACACATTCCCACGAGCGCTGGCAACACAAACACGTGTCGCCACCATGTTTGTTATTAATCAGCGCGGTGTTGCCAGACAATGGTTTCATTAACTATTCACTAGGGCTCGTCACCTATTTTAGTTAGTTTAGTTATTAGTACTAGTCACCAATTTACACTTTGGTGAACTGATATTGCGATTATACTAACAGTTATTTTGTTTAATTTGATTTATTGTTTTGTAAGTAAGTAAGACTCCACGGCCATACCACAAAACACTGTTTAACACGTGTTTAACTAAAACACTGTTTAAATGTGATGCTGTCACTTTTTTGACAATATTGTTTGAAAGAGACGGCATCACATTTAAACAGTGTTTTTACTAAGCAGTTTTGAGGTAAGGCCGACAATGTTTTAAATAAAAGTTTGAAACAAGTGAAAAAAACTTGAATCTTAGCGCCACAGAACACGGAAAAGTGTTTTTCGTTCTGATTTTCGAAGCAAGTGGTAATGGATTACCTTAGAGCAACGCGGCTTCCGTAAGGAAGGGCTATTTTCTGCACTAGAGAGGAAAAAATAAAAAAAAATGTTTTTAATCACAGAGAAATAAAATATAAAAAAATGCTCAAATAATCAAAGTAAAAAAAAATTACAAAGTTAAGGTCAAAGTGTACCGTAACTTTGACATGTTTTTTTACTAGTGTTGTATAGATCCATCAAGTCATTTTTTTAATAATGAAGTATTTGTCTAATGTATTGCGTGTTTTGTATATACTTACCTATATCTATTTAATAGAAATTTTCAAAGTTCGCCCTCATTACGGCTCGCGCAGAGTTGTTTTGAACATTTGTATTGAAAATTTAAAAATGGAACGTGATGCGTATCTACACCCTTAAGGCGCCGTAGTACCTACTACTAGCGCCGCCAATACATTTATTTTTATTACTCATAAACCAAGTCAATATTTAAAAAAAGCTAAGATCATGCCCTCTTAAATTGTCTCTAATATTTTTTGAATAACTAAAATCCATTTTAGCTCAAAGTGGCCACTTTTAGCAATTATGGATTTTAAAACTTACAGAATGAATGATAACTGTTGAAGAGTTATTCAAAAAATATTAGAGACAATTTAAGAGATTATTACATGAGCTTTTTTTAAATATTGACTTGGTTTAGGAGTAATTAAAATAAATGTAGTTTCACTACCTCCGCGCCTTATGCTGCCCCGATATAACATTAAGCTTCTCGCTTAATCGATACACTTACAATCGCACTCGACAGGTATCTAATCGTACAAACATTATATAAAATTCACAAGACCTATTTATTGATCGCAATCGGTACTATTCTGTATTATGGCGCTACGCCACTAAACAAACAAGTAAGGTTGCAAAACGTGAGCTTTATTTTAGTTTCATTTGTCGATATCTATAGGTCAGGTTGCTGCTTAGTGGCTTAATTTTAGCAATGAGGATCAACACGACAATTGAATATATCAATTTTGTATATCACATCAAATACAATATCAATAACTGAGTAAATCTCTGTTTAAATTTCTCAAATCCATTAAGTAATTACAAAATTATTGAAGTTTTAAGAAATTGACTTTAAAAAACGCGGCCGGCATGCGATGACGTCACGTGCCACGCTCGCCCGAACAAACACCCGCCGCGCCGCTGAGCGGCGAACGTGGCTGATGACGTCAACAGCGAGGGAGCGTTTTTGGGAATGCGACACGAAAATCGCTCTAGCTTCGTCATTTGTGGTCCAATTTCAATAATTCTTTCACTGAAATAATTGATTTTGATGTGACTGTAACTTTACATATTTAACTAAAAACCTCGTTGATCCTCATTAAACTATTACAACTTATCAGCAAATCCATAATATAAATTAAACAATGCGTCTTTTTTAATAATTGAATAATTATCATATTGAATGAGGGTTCTCGTCTATCGCTCAGCATTAAGGTAGGTATTGTTTGGATAAAAAGGGCTGAAAACGATTAAATATTTTCCTTCCAGTTATTGAGGAAAATTCATCCATGACTTGGGTGCAGGGGGTGCTATTATGAAAAGTGTAATGCGTTAAACTACACGCAGCTGCGTTGCGTCCGTGCTTCGTTTTGATTGTTTCCTATTACAAATCACTTTCGTATGCGGTATCGCGAAGTGATTGCTTGAGTTTGACAGTTTCTCTGTAGCAGCGTATCCGACATCATTCGTTCAGTAATCTTAATAATAATAATAAGAAAGCCGCCATACTAAATACCTGCCGTATAGTAAGAAAATTTATGCAAATCGACGAAAACACTATAACTCCACACCTCTCATCAAACATATCACAGAATCACCAAACCCTGTAATTTACTTGGCCTAGTCCCGCAATTACAGAGAAACCAGCTTTAAGCTGAGAGAAACAAAATTTAACGTAAAAAATAATAATAAACGTTTATTTATTTTCACCACAAACAAGCAGTAACAGTAGTTTTAAATAGATACAAAACAAGGTATGACAAATTACATTACTTGTTTGTGGAGACTGGAGATCTATGAAAAGTATCGAAATACTAAGTCTAGTGAAATTCAAAATGTTTATTATAACTACAACCGACGAACAGCGGACGACTATCGTGGCCAAGTGACTGCGTTACGCAATTGCGTACGTTATTTTTGTAATAGGCCCCCAGAATCTAATTTAAATATTGGACGTACCAAAGTTGTTTCGCTGAATTCTTTAACGCTTGTCAAAAATACTTTGTGAAAACTGTGACTTGATAAATTTTCAACGGACGAAATTCTTCGTTACTGAGAGACGACTGCGAAAAATGCGCTCAAAAAATAACTAGTAAAATTTTAAGCAAATGGACTGTATGGAATGAAAGATTGAGTGTGAATAAATATTATATTACAATTATTATAATGAACTAAAACTACACGTCTTCACCGTTATAATGAACCTGTCAACCCCCCTACTCTCTCCGTCCCGTTTGCCCATAGAGACCATAACGTTCCGTTACAATTCATAACGTTCTTAGTATAATGGAGGACTCCGGTTACAGCCGTGGATTAAAAATTGGACGAGTAGTCTGGAAATAAAAGTATAAACCACAAAATCTAAAGCCACGTACAAATTCTATATTATTTTTAAATAAATAAAGTAAAATAAAAATAAAATTTTTTTTTTTTCATACATTTTAACTAATTTTAATCTGTTTGCTGGGGGCCTATTACAAAAATAATGTACGCAATTGCGTAACGCAGTCACTTGGCCACGATAATCGTGCGCAGTTCGTCAGTTGTAGATATAACAAACATTTTGAATTTGGCTATCGTTGCCCATAGACTATTAAACGAATGATGTCAGATACTCTAGAGAAAAACTGCCAAACTTACGCAATCACTTCGTGATATCGCATACGCAAGTGCTTTGTAATAGGAAACAATCAAAACGAAGCACGGATGCAGCTGCGTGTATCGCATTAAACTTTTCATAATAGACCCCCTGATCACACGTTATGTGCATTCGTAGTTTATTTACTGATGTGTTCGTAGAGCGTCGATAGACGAGACTACTTTTTTTTAACTCAGCTGTATGTAAAGTTCGGTACACACACAGATGGAAAAACGTTTGTTTTTTTACTGTTTTTACTTATTTTTTTATTGTTCGGTCATTCTCCTAAAAACATTTTTTCCTTAGACACATGGCAATTTCTTATTTTTTGTATTTTGAAGAAATAACAACAAGGTATATTAAAAAAAACTAAATTTGTAACGTATTTAATGTTTTACCATAAGCAAAGAGTGTTCAGCTAGGTGATTGCGTAAAGTCAATCGTATTCATTTGACAGTTCATATTGTATCATAATATATGTCATCCCATACAAATTGCAGCCGATGGTATACAATATGAACTGTCAAATGTATACGATTACCTTACGCAATTCCACCCCAGGTTTCGAACTGAATATATATACTTATAGGTGCACATAAAAAAGTACCTACTTACTATAAATTGGATGTATACATATTATGTGCATTTATGTTAGAAGCATTGGAAATGTTTCTCTGTCACTTAGACAAGTAGGTAATTACTTAAATAAATAAAAATAAAATTTATTGACATAAAAACAAAACTTTTGAAAACAATTTAGATTAAACCTTAACAATTTTACAATAGATACTTACAAGTGTAAGAGTATGTATGACTATCCGATTATCTACTTAAATACTGACCTAATTTTAGAACAAAAACTTATAATTTCGGCAGTTGCCATAATGTATTAGTGCATGAAAACATCAAAACGGTCCAGAACCTAAAAACCTGTGACCTGGAAAAGTTACAAGGCAAGGCTCTCTTGGACGCGCGCTCAATTTTCAGCCAGCCATAAATCTAGCCAAGCACCGAACAACAATATAGGCAAGACGATCTATGGCGTTTGCCGGTTTACACAGTAGCAGCAATAATGAGGATCAACACGACAATTGAATACCTATATCAATTTTGTATATCACATCAAATACAATATCAATATCTGAGGAAATCTCTGTTTAAATTTCTCAAAACCATCAAGAAATGACAAAATTATTAAAGATTTAAAAAGTGAGTTTAAAAAATACGGCCGGCCCTTGCGGATCATGCGATGACGTCACGTGCCACGATCGCCCGAACAAACACCTGCCGCGCCGCTGAGCGGAATTGTGAATTGGGGAGCGTTTTTGAGAATGCGACACGAAAATCGCTCTATCTTCGTCATTTTTGGTACAATTTCAATAATTCTTTCACTGAAATGATTTATTTTGCTGCGACTGAAACTCTACATATTTAACTAAAAACCTCGTTGATCCTCATTACCGGCGTTAGGTTAGGTCGCTAGCTGTACCACAGTATACTTACAAGGTGTTTGGAAATAGCCTTATAAAGCCGAATATGGTAGATAGGGACCATCAAACTGAACAACTTTCAGAAATCGGGAAAACAAAATTAGCTGTTTCATACATTTTGATATTTTCGTTATTAATTTTTGTATGAAACAGCTGATTTTTTTTCGCGATTTCAGAGTTGGTCCCATAATAATAGTTGTTTAGTTTGATGGGGACCTTATAAAGCAGAATATGGTAGATATGGACTATCTACCATATTCTGCTTTATAAGGCTATTACCGAACACCCTGTATATTACAAAAAAAGATATTTAATTTATATTCTACTACGTTTAAAGCTTTTCCTGATCACTCTTTATAACACAAAGTTGACGTGTTTCCTGTAAATTTAACAAAGTTTTGTTTTCCTCAACTGAAAATAGCATTATTCGTGTGAGAATTTGATTGTAAAGGCGTCAGGAAGGCAAAACTGAATGAATATTCAGAGTCACTTGCGTCATTACACTCATTACCGACACAAACATCAGTACCCTTAGCACGAACAGCTATCGAGAAAAAAAACTCGCGTAAAATTACACGATAGACAATTCTCTATGGAAATTTTAATTTCGTTATTCAGCGGTAGATGGCGTTGTACAATTTCCCAATACAAAATTGCACTATCGAATGATTTTACGCGCGTAATTTTTTTCGATAGCTGGGGCCGTACCGGCTAACGCATCGAACTTCGAAAAGTCTGCCGGGTTTCAAATTAAAACAGATAAATCGAGCCCCAATTGGGCCAAAATGGTGAACCCCAAATCATGATGTCACACGAACATCGATATCTTCCAAATAACTTCAACAAATAGTACAATACGAAATTTCTTTACTTTCATTTCTTTGTTTTATGTTGAATCTCGCCAGACCCGCCGAAGTTCGAAAAGTTAGCCGGTATGGCCCCTGTTCGTGCTACATACATACATACATACATATACTCACGCCTGTTTCCCATGGGGGTAGGCAGAGACTATGGATCGCCACCTGCTACGATCCTTGCACACTTCTTTCGCTTCATTAACATCCATCAATCTTTTCATACATGCCCTGCGGTTTTTGTCACTACGTACACCATTTTTCATTAAAACCTCTATTTGGTCCGCGTAGGTTTTTCTGGGACGCCCTTGCGCAATCGTTCCTTCCACATTCGCACAATATATCTCTTTCGTGATTCGCCTTTCATTCATCCTCTCTAAGTGACCAAACCACCGGAGCATTCCTTTCTCAATTCTTGTCACTATATCATCTTTCAGACCACACCTTTCACGAATCACATTATTGCTCACTCTATCACTCAATTTGACTCCACATGTTTTCCTCACCGAACGCATCTCTACTGCATTTATTCTGCTTTCATTCTTCTTCTGCCATACCCAAGATTCACTTCCATACATCAGTGTCGGCACCAGCACTCCGTTATGAATAGCCATTCGCGCCTTTGTAGATACGATTTGGCTACTCATAATCGAGGTATGGCACCATTCACTGCATTTCCTTTCTTTACTCGTCTTTCTATGTCTTCCTCACTCTTTCCATCCCTTGTGAACAAACTCCCCAAGTATACAAACTCCCGGACTTGTTCCACTTTTTCGCCGCCTATCATTACCGTACAGTCAGTCAATTCTTCCTCTTCCAAACACCATCACTTTTGTCTTAGATACATTCACTTTCATCCCTTTTCTCACAAAATCATCATTCATAGGTAGGTAATCTGTGTGCTGCAAGTAGGTACGTACATTATAAACGTGAAAACTTAAACTTAATAATAAAATAAAAGGAAACTGAATATTTGGCTACGAAGTAAAGAGAAGTGTAGCTCTTATGAAAATGACGGCCACAAACGCTATTCCCATGTGATAAAAAAAATTCAGATCTTTAATATAAGAAATATTTAATCAGATCAGAGGGCCTATTACAAAAAGAATCACAATAGTTGGACGCAATTCGTCGTTCAATTTACTTGATATTGAACCTTATTCGTGAGTCAATAGTGCCACGGAGCGGGATGGACATCGTACGCTTATCGGGATGCTTTTTTGTAATAGGCCCTCAGAACCCAAAACTTTAATAGTGCTAAATAATTAACCTCAAGTGTTAATGATTATAATAATGAAGTTACGATGTTGTGTTCGCACAAACACCAATCACGCCACGCCCCTAAGCGGCCCGTTTGCATATTCATGCTAAATTATTTCATTCAGTGTGTATAAGTGGTATAAGTAGTTTGTTTATAAAGTACCTACAGAACTACCTATTAGTCAGAAATAGGTTGTATTGCGATTTCCGTGACCCGAGTTTTTGCTTATAGAACTCAAAGGAGTCATAATCTAATTTGCTTTAGGTACCTACTTCAATTTCCTATAGTTACCAATTTCCTAAATACATTGGCTCTGTGAGAACAACCTCGTGTAGACCTAGTTTGTGACATTTTTGATAATTTTTTTTATATAGCTGGAATTTTTATTTTTGTTTTCGAAAACATCGAAAAACTGAATCAAGAAACTATATACCTACCTATTTAGTTATCGAACCTGCTCACAAAATTTCATGAGAATCGGTTGAGAAATGGGACTTGTATATAGAGGAAAACAGACGGATAGTTGGACAGCAGCGGGACGGACACGGACATACAAAAGCATTTTTGCCCAATTTGAAACAGGGACTCTCATTTAAGTCATCGTTTATTTATATTTATATTTATTTATATTTATCTATATTGTAATATCCTTTGCCCATGAGCGAGTACTTTAAAAAATATATTGTAAAAATACGTTTTTCCAAAAAACTAATGTCTACTTAGGGATCAGTCTATACTTTTTTATTCTCATGTTCATTTATAAATAACCTTATAAATAACCTAGTCATAGATAATACACTTATATAATTCAAAGTATACTGACAATACTATAAAATATAACCTCCCTTTGTATATTGTTTGATTTATATTAGTTAATGATAAATTATAGAATTTACCTTGTTGCCGGGTGGCGGGGGACGGCATCCCCTCCCCAGTTCTTTCGTATCTGAAAATATAATTTCTATGATTTCATAATCGTTTGATGCGACTTTAAAAGAACATAAAAAAACCCTGATTTTTTATTCCGAACGCTTCGCGTAGAATTCTGACAATTCATAAGATTGGACTTTCATATTTAAAATTTTATGACATTTTACCATTGAAAATGGTTATCAGATGCATTTGCATCTACGTTAAAATACGTTTTAGGCGATTTCGCCTAAAACGTATTTTTGGCCATATCTCCGAGGATTTTGGGAGGATCGAGATGAGAATAGTACCAAAAGTTGAGGAATTTATATCGAGACACGTGTAAACGTTTGAATTTTGAAAATCTACTGGTAACTTTTTTTGGAATTTTGCAAAATTCGGGTTAATTCGGGTTTTTTGTAGGGTGTTTAATAAATTGTAAATATTTCGGAAAAAAACCGACTTAAGAAAAAAATAAAAAATGGGTTATAGGGTATTAGTTTGGCTACAAAATGGCGACAATATTTTGAAAATCGGTTAATAATTGTGACTTTGTAACCCGTAGGTGGTCCTTTTAGATTTGGAATTGTAGAAAAACGGGTGTTTCCGTACATAAAAAGTGATGTAGCTTCTATGATTATTAACCGATCGTCTTGGTAATAGTGTTAAAAGATGCAGAAGGCAGGTCGAGGCAGTCAGCGGGCGCATTTGTAAAAATAAAATAGGTTCTGCCTTGGTAACTTTAAAAACATAATAGGATTTTGCATTTGATTTGATTTTGGTTTTTCGTAAATTTTGGGTTCATTTTCAATGCTCCGATTCTTGCGGGGACTGTACAATCTGTGATTTTTTTAATATCGAGTTACAGTTATCAGAATTCTATGGAATAAAAAATCAGAGGAGAGAGAGTTAAAATTGATAACCGACTGACGATCATTCGGCAAGTTTCGGCTGAAAAACTGTTTTTTTTTGTTTAAAAAAACATTTAAATAATTCTAATCCTAATGAGCTACAAAAACCAATTCGCACTAAAATTTTGGTAAACAAAGCCCTTAAAATGGCCTTAATATGAATTTATTTCCGCGTATAAAACCCCTTAAGCCGAATATGGTAGATAGGGACCATCAAACTGAACAACTTTTAGTATGGGACCAACTCTGAAATCGCGGAAAAATATCAGCTGTTCCATAAAAAAATTCATACATAAAACGAAAATATCAAAATGTATGATACAATACAAATGAGTTTTTTTTCGCGATTTCTGAGTTGGTCTCATTGTAAAAGTTGTTTAATTTGATGGCCCATATAATCGCTATCTTATCTACCATATTTAGGGGTATTTTTGTAACAGTTTGTATATTGTTATGGGTATTTTGCACAATGACCTTTATGTCGATAATGAGTAAACCGCGTTACTTATACTTACATACGAGTATTTTGTACGGCTACGAGTCAATGATATGTCATTACTATAATATTATGCATATAAAATCACGTATTTTTTTATTTCAACTGCTGAACACGGCACCATCAAGATTCTTTTCTTTGAAAAATCTACAAGTAATTATTACTTATAATTTATTTATTCGCCTTTATTGCCAACTTAATAATTTACACAATCTAAAATTTAATACAATAAACTAATTATTAATGGTGTCGGCGTGTTTTAAAACACAAAGGCCGCCTTCAGCATTTTCCAGGCTTCTCTTAATTTAGCCCTTCTACTCCATAATGGGCCCGGAACTTGGCCCGGAACCTTTTCGATTTCGTCGGACCAGCGTTTACTTTGCCTTCCTCTTATTCGTTTTGTTTTGAATCAGGTACCATCAATATTATTTTACTTGAAACATCTATAGTTTTATTATTATTATCATAACCTATACAAGTAGGTTTACATAATATACCGGTCGAGATTTAGAGGCACGGATAATAAAAATATTTTTAAAGTTCATACAATTATAAACCTATAATAACTTTTCAAAATTAATGGACATGTTTAAAAAAACCGCGAAAATAGCATGAAAATGTATGGAAATCCTGAAACTGAGAACTCTGACCCATCAATTTTATAGAATGCTGATCAGATCAGTTGGGTGTGTATAGTTTTTAATTTAATTTAATTTAATTTAACCATTTATTTCAGGCTACTAGGCCCATACAATATATACCTTACAGACTAACATACATAATTATTAAATAAAAAATATCTATTTGTTTACACGTATCGAAGGCGGCGACGTGTTGCGCAATGCAGTGTCCGGTATCCGACCGCGAAAGCGTCGGAACAAGACACCCTTCGGCCAAAAATCTTCTTTCATGAAGGTCGACAGATGTTCAGTCGGTACCCTCACCACGAATGAGTTGAAGTTCACATTGTGGCGGGACTCCAACCGCTCGACCCTCAGAATGAATTTGGTCTTCACTCTGATGTATTCTCCGATGTCATCAGGCTTCGTGCTGTAGTGCAGGCGAGATACATACACTAGCGTCGTCGGGATAGCCGGACGCAGTAGGTGGTTGTGTCCGGTCGGGGCGGTGCCACAAAGGTTACGGCGGGTGGGCTTCCTCTTCCTTTCCACCTTTTTGAAGCCGTCCTCGTCACACTCTTCATCCAGTCTCCGTGGATGCACAGGCTTAGAGACCGGTCGGCGTTGTTTGTCTCCCTCATTGGTACCCCGCTCGAGTTGTTGGACAGCGGGTCGGTTAGTAGCGGTGACTGCAGCGTATGCACGTTGAGGGGTCGACGTGCTCACGCGTGACGTCTCCGCCGGGGCGGGGCGGGCGGCGGCGGGGCGCGGTGCATCGCGCGATGTGTGATAGTGATCTGAATCTCCTCCATTTACTCCCTGGATGGCCATCATCAGATCACAGCACGGTACATCCCTGGCAGAAAACCAAGGCTTCAAAGTTACCTCGTTTGTATGAAAATAACACCTGTATCCCTAGACAAAGTTGATGAGTATATTTTTATGTGAACTAGTGGAAGATGTTACATAAATTGTAAGTACCGAAAATAACGCTTACGTAAGATTTTCCAGTAGAATGTTTCGTGGCATTGAATTTGATCGTTATAGGCACAGCTCGAACGAGCTCTAATTGATCACTTCACAACAATTAAGTTGGACGCTTTTATGTTTTACTACTTGTCTAGTTCCAAGATGCCATTACTTGCGTGGTTCTCATTTCATATGCTAAATAAAACAGATATGCACTACCTATATCTAAAAATTAATTAATGTACATATCTAATCATTTAATACTAATCAAATTAATGCTTATAAATCCGAGATGCCTTTACATCTTAGTTTCGCAATAGCAAAATGAGAGCATTTCTGAAGAACTTTCATTGATTAAATTAATAATATACAAAATGTAACTTCTTTTTAACCGACTTCATCAAAAGGAGGAGGTTCTCAATTCGATTGTATACTCTTTTTTTATCGTTGTTCGCGCGTATCTTAGACATTTATGGACCGACTTTGATGATTCTTTTTTTGTTAGATTGAGTTTTCTTGCGAGATGGTCCCATTTTTTTTCAAATCGTTTCAGTAGTTTTTAAGTAAGTAACCCTGAAAATACTATGATTTTACATCAACTACCTTGACGACTTTGCTATTTATGAACCGAATTAGATGATTTTTGGGAAAGGGATACCTTTGTGTAGTCTTTTTACCCGACTTCAAAAAACGGAGGTATTCAGTTTGTATGTATGTATGTTTCTCCGTGGTTATCTCACGTTTGGCTGAGCCGATTTTTTTACCTAAATAATATACCTACACTACCTTATACAGAAGGTACGTACACTAAAAATAAAAAAAATGTTTAAAAAACATAAAAACCGACTTCAGAAAACCTGCCTTTAAAAAGCAAGAAATAATATACAAATCATTAGATACACACTATCATTGATATAATAAAACACGTCTATAGAAGTCGGGTCGGGTGGGGCTTTTTGAATTAAAAAAGGAAGTTGTACTCTAGCTCCACCCGTCTTCAATAGACGTGTTTTATTATAACAATGATAGTGCGTATCTAATGATTTGTATATTATTTCTTGCTTTTTAGAGGCAGGTTTTTTTTACTAGATAGACTCCGCCATCAAACATGTGATGCATTATACTAAGTACAACCGTGATCCGATACCCGACATAAGTATCGCATGTCAAATTTAATCCGTTGATTGATCAATCGAGACCGTAAAAGATGAAGATTGAAGGCAGTCCCAAAATCGCCCACCTTGCGTCATCGAGCATTACCAATAAACCCAACAAGCCGTCACTAACGTTGTGAGCAAAAGAGAAAAACTGCTGAAAATATATAGGTAAGGACTTTAAATCCATCATCCCTATTTACAAAACTGTTGAATCAGAAGGGACATTTCTCCACTTCTATTCAAATGTCCAAAATTGTTGGATCGTAGGTAAATCTCTTGAGCACCTTCAATGGATGTGAAACGAGTGAAAAAAATCGGGAGCGACGCGACGTGAGCGCGGGCGGCGTACCTACTCGAAATCCATATTTGACGGCTGGCGGCGCAATATTCGTTGATACTATTGATGGTTCGACAAAACGAGTAATGCGATTCGTGGACAAAAGTTATTCGGTGCCTTTTTAGTACTTCGTAACTTAGGGCAACACAGCTTCCGGAAGCCGCGTTGCTCTAAGCTTCGTAGTGACTACAAACTTTGTAATAACCATAGACATAGAAAAATTTTCGCTGCGCTCAAGAAGACCAACAAAGCTTGGAAAAGAGAAGTTAACATTATACGGACACGGTCTATGAAAAAAAGAGGCAAAGGATCAAAGTGACAATGTGCCAACATTTTTAACAGTAAGAGCCCCTAGCGTCCCGCCTAGCAAACGACCAATCGCAATTCCTTTAAAATATTTGGCAATCTTGATTAGAATTTTAAATAAGGGTATCGTGGAGCCATGGTGTCTTGTTCTGTTAGTGATTGTGATGTGACAAAAAGAAACAATCCAAGTAATCACACTTTTCACAGGTAAATAAGATAATGCCACACATTTCTCTAAAACCAAATTTCTCTACATTTATTCGTTTATCGACGAAGAAAACAGTATGGAACACAGGCGTATGGCGTCAGTCGTCGCTGTGAGAAAAGCGATGTCAGTCTTTCAATATATTATATATAATATAGTTTATTAATTTCCTTTGCCATAATATAATCATATTTTATGTAAGTCATATTTTACGTATCTCATATATAATGTATGCATCGTTTTTCGGATCACCTGTTTATCATTTGACATTATTGTTCTTTGACATTCTATACAGAATAAATAATAGCACTGTGATGTAAAACCGGTAAAGTCGGATGTGCAGTAAAATGTGGTACATAGAGTTGTCCCGTGGATCGTGGATCGAATGTATTCGACCGCCCGCAGGCATGTAATGTAACGCTAGACAATATTAGTGTTAGATGTTTTATTTTTGGCTCATGTAATCTCTTTATGTTGGCCATATTGTCAATCGCTTTGATTAATTGAAACTTCATAAAATAAAGTGACTCGTTCAAATTTATACAAGTGCAAAAATTTTGCTTCTACTTAGTATAAAACAGGTGGTTGAGTATATACAAATAGTATTCTTATCTTACAAAAGCACTACATCGCTGTGCTAAAACGCACTCCGTTTGTTGGTAGGTAGTTGTAAACTACGACATAATACCTAAATCCCAAGGTGGTGGTGGTCCCACTGGTGATAATGACGATTTTTAACCGACTTCAAAAAAAGGAGGAAGTTATCGATTCGACTGTTTTTTTTGTATGTATGTTCCTCGATATCTCCTCGAATTGTGAACCGATTCTTTTTTCATTTGAAAGGGTAATGCTCTAGCTCTAGAGGGTCCCATTTTCATACTAATCGGTTTAGTAGTTTTCAAGTACCTAATCCTGAAAAAAGTCTGTTAAATATTATGATTTTGTATGAACATCTTTGATGACTTCGTCGTTTTTTATAAACTGATTTTTTTTACATTAATTTCATCGCGAAACTGATTTTATATATTGATATAAATAACTTCCTACAAAGGTTTATTAAAACTTCAAGGGGCAAGGCAGAATCCATTAGCATTCCACAAACAATTCGCGTTGCCCCCCCAGTGTGATAAATCTCCGACAAGTCTGGTCGGTCGGCCGCTGTGACCAGAAAACTTCTTAACCACAAACAACAGCGAGGACACCGAGTGAATTTTTAATCCAAAAATCCAATTTGCTGTCACGTACCTACTGTTTAGATAAAGAAAACTTTAGTTATTATTTAAAAAGTTTCTTCTTTTGTAGCGAGAAATTGCTAAAAGGCACATTTCACCTTCATCCACTCATTCATAAGAATAAAAAAAAAATATATTTGTGCCTATACATTTTTAACAAAATCAAATTAACGTTTATAACCACATTAGTGATGAGACATGACGTATTTTTCCGTCAGAGATTTGCTCTGCTAATAATTTTCTTACAAAAAAACGGGTACGGCCAGTAAAACGCAGGGTAATGCCATTGAAATGTATTACTACGTATAGAATCGACCTCGCGGCCCCGATTTTTGCTCCACGCGTTGAGGTCAATTGACCTCAACTCATTTAGTCACTCGCCAACGCTCACCGCGTACGCACGGTGTAATTGTGCCGATAAAAATGCCGACCTGTGTGTTGAAGACGTGCAAAAATCGCTCCACTACGAAGCAAAAAAATAGTGGAGTGACTTATCATCGGTAAGTAAACAAAACATCAACATAAACCAACCAAAACTAATTTTTATACATTATTTCTACTGACCCGACATTTTGAATGAAAATCATAGATTATGAAAAGTGAACTATACAGATTGTATACGTAGGTACTAAATTAGGACAGGTGAACTAATAGCACAGTTTTACAATATAAGTATATTGTTCTATAGCAGTGGTTCCTAACCTGGGGGTAATTACCCCGCAGAGGTAAATCAGCTATTTCACGGGGGTAACAAAGAGCCTAATTATAAGGATAAAACTAGCACTTTGTGAGTTTTCCGCGGTTTCCGGACAAGGAACTGGGTTAGTAAATATTTTACCAAGTTGCCATTGTAATATTTACCTACCTAATAAAAAAATCTATTCAACGACACCAAATGATTAGGTACTATTAGTGCGGGTACTAAATGTCCATCCTCCTTTTTTATTTTTCGAATAAGTATCAGAATACACCTAATTATCTAATTTAATTACGTTTTAACTATAATTTTATGCAATAATTACTAAGTAGGTATATCATAATCATTATGAAGAATGTGTCACATCTGTGTGCATGTTACTTTTTCTTTGACAACTCACGCTCGCACTGCGCATGCGTAGCCGCCATCTTTGCGATCGCTGCGACAATAATGTACCGTAGACTGTCCTTTCTATACGTAGTAATATATTTCAATGGGTAATGCAGTCTTTTGCTTAACTATGAAAATTAAGATTTGACGATCACTCTAAAGCTAGGGTTTCCTAGGATGACGATGCCGTCATATTACGGCCGTAATTTAGCGGCGTAGAACGTTGTATATGAAAACAAAATGGCGCGCCGATTTGTTTACATAGAAAACGTTCTGAGCCGCTAAATTAAGGCCGTAATATGACGGCACCGTCATCCTAGGAAACCCTAGCTTAAGTAAGTACCTACTACACGATTGAAAAAGTGATTATCGTCAAAGGTGTTCTTAGATATCGTAGCCAATAGTACATTATGAGACAAGTTAGCTTAGGTTGCTCATTGCACACAAGGCTGTGGGTTGCAGCCCGAGCCGCAGGCGAGGGCGTAACTCAGCCGAGTGTGCAATAAGCAAGAGCTCTCGAGTTTTATACGACGTTTTTCAACACATTTGCGAGGAAAAAACAAAGTAATTTATCGCACAGCAACAAATATGGCAAAAACAAATTATGATTATTATGGGAAAAGGCGCGCATGTTTTTTTTGTTTTTTTTTCACACGCCCAACGCAAGAATATTTTGCGAACAAAGGGGTGAGGAGCATACAGCCTACTATTAGTACTTCAAAATTATAATTTTAAGTGACAAAATGCAAATATTTTAATAGTTTATAACAAAATATTGTGAATTATGAATAATTTGATAATAATTATATATTTATTTGACTTAATTAAGGACTTACACATTTATTTATTCCAAAAATGTATATGAATTTTCAGCAGCATAAAACCTCTTTGTTGTCAAAAAAAAATAACTGTATTACCCGGCTAAATTGGGAATGCTCTGTTTACTCGCATAGAACTTGCAGTAAGGTACTAATTTAACTTTGTAGGGTTAATTCTATTACGAACTAGTGTTTTATATATTATTGCACGCGTTTGTTATAGCTCGGTTTATGGCCCTAAAAGCGATGTATTAGGGCTCACTTTACGAGCAAGTGTGTTGAAAACATATTTAAAAGTGTCGAAGTGAAGACATATCAAATTATCCTCTTCATATTAGCCAAGGAATTGGACCGAAGTATAGCACTGTTTTGAAAATACGAGTTCGTTGACCCTCAGAACAATGATATTCGATCATAAGCAATGTTATTTTTTCCGATCAGTGACGCTACACTTTTATCACATGATAAAATAATAAACTACCTAATTAAGTAAGATACTTATTTTCCTTTCAAAATATTCAACTAAGATTTATATAAATTATTCTTAAAAATTCAGAGAATTCAAAGTGCACTCAGGTATCAAGGACACCTGTGATGTGACATAAGCGAGTCAACAAATAAATATTCATCACAAACTTTTCCGTAACCCTGACCTAAAAACCATAAATCTTCTAAATTTACACAAATACTATAAATTACAAGTTAAACCCAGGATTAATGCATTTGTGAATTTCTGAAGATGCTTTTGATAGGTGTTTTAAAGGTGTCTTTTATGGTTTTTTCTTTGGACTTGTTGAGATAACAGAATTTCAGGAAGACGGTAATTTTGACAATCAATCGTCATGTTTGGTAACTTGCTCTGAGGGCCTAGTACGAGTTGTGTTTCTCACCTCACTTTGCGAATAGTATCGGGTGAAAGAGAGAAAATCATACGAGTGAGTGAAGGAGTGAAAGAGAGAAGACGATAGTTAACTATTCGCAAAGTGAAGTGAGTACAAAAAACCAACTCATAGGTACTAGGCCCTCTGATTTCGTAGATCGTGGATGCTCAAGCTAAACGAAAACTAAGTGGTGCTAACGTGATTTGTGTAGTATTTGTAATGAAATATATAGATGAATTCAATTTTTTATTTCTTCTATTTGGGCCAAATAATTTGTAATAACTTAAAGAACACCCGCAGTTAACTAATAGTCGCCCGTGGACAAACCCCTGGGGCTCTATCGACATCTATTTGTTTTAATTACCTCCTTCTGACATCACTATTGAATACATTCTCGTGGAGGAAACCCCACTGACTGGTGGCGTTATTAATCAATATCCTTGATCTGTATACTTTTCATTAAATTGTTAACGGTAGGGATGGTAGGTATCTAACAAATGTGCAAACATATAGTAGATTGTACAACAAGTGCATAAAATGGGTTTTATGTACGAGTTATACACTCTGCTTTTCACTTCGATTGTGAGGAAATAGGAAATTAAACTTTTTTTTTCAACAATATTGAAAAAAAGTGACAAATTATATAATTTTAGAATGTGCTCACCAAGGCCTTTCATTTGATACCCATATTCAAAAATTGAAAAAAAAATTCTCATCAAGTTTTCAAAAATTGAAAATAAAGTATTAAACATGGATTATGTATAAAAATGAAGAAAATAACAAGGTTATTTAACGAAGTTTGATTGCGTGTGGCTGTTAACCTGACAACCTTTGTCAAAGTCTGAACTTAGACGAAGATTTTACTTTATGCTCTAGAGCAAGGGTCTTCAACCCGCGGCCCGCGGGCCGCATGCGGCCCGCGGTTGCGTTCTTGGCGGCCCGTCATTGTATTGATTGACAAAATTAAATTCACATATTGTCTACAAATTATACCTATTTACCTACCTATTTAGTTAGAATATAATGTTTTCGTTGTGTTGCGGCCCACCGAACCAATATCAGAGTATACTATAGGCCCTTGACTTCAAAAAGGTTGAAGACCCTTGCTCTAGTCTAGAGCATGAAAAGCGATATTATGCAGCCTATACCCAACATAATGACGAACTTTACGAGCATGAGAAGTGAAAATTATATTACTGTCTTGTAGGAAAGCACACGCTGAACTTTATATTCGTTTCACTTTTCCCTTACATTTCAGAGCAATATGTATGTTTTTACCATCGCCACTCGAAAAAGTGCGTTTAATTCAACGATAAGAGTGAATAAAACGCTGTTTTATTCACCGAGTGAATAAAAATATTTTGAATTTGGAACAAGCGCGCATCGTATCGAAGAAAAAAATAAAACGTGCTGAAAGTATAGAGCTATTCCATAGATAAAGCCATAGGTTATACAAATAAATAAATAAAAATCCCGCTAATTTTATTTAGGTTCTTTTTAGTATCTTAATTATCTTTGGGTTCTTTTCTAAAAAATATCCCGCCAAATTAATTAGGTCCTTTTTAGTGTCTCATCTTTAGATTCTTTTATATATATATATATTAGAGCATATTAACTTGCATCAGTCTGGCTGGTACGATTTTCAGTCTGTAAATTTCAAAGTCTATACAAACTGATGAAATGGACTGATGCCAAACTGATCATGTAGTTCCCCTCTTAGCGTGGTTGTTTTATGTCATTGGAAAACTTCTAGTTTCACTATTTTCTAATGTTTAAATACTTATTACTGATAACCTATCTAAATAATAAAAATGTGATAACTATTTAATTTTATAGGTATAAGTACCTACTGCTATTTGTTTTCTTGCATTCAATGGTAAAAAGTAGAGTACACAACTCGTGAAAAAAAAAATCATCTCGGTCCTTTGTAATCCTTCGCTGCTCTCGGGATCCAACTTAGTCCCTCGAACTAAATTCCCTCTTTTTTCACTTGTTGTATAATCTACTAATATTTATATGTACAGCCATGACACAGCTAATATACTTAATACGTATACCTACCTAGATTTAATCCAAAAGGTTAAAACTAGTTAACTTACGTTTTAGTTATCTGTTCCGTTGTTTAAAAATCATTGTCGATGGACATCAGTCATCTGAAACAAAATAAAAACATGAATTAACTTATTCATTACAGACTAATTTAATAAAAATAAACTATTTGCATGGGTCCTAAACTGAAATAAGGTCCGCCCCATACAGACGGAATCTGATTCGGAATTCCGAAACGAAATATCGATGATGTAAGAAAATTTCAAAGGAAAACTACCATGTATGGAAGGAACTCCGAATCAAAATTCCGTCTATTATGTGACAGGCCTAAATGTAAAAACCAGCAATTTTTTGAAGCGCTCATGGCGGAACTCGACATACTGATCGTATTCGATCACGTTTGTTAAGCAACGCTCAGTCCGGCCAAGTGTCGGATGGGTGACCGTTAAGTGGCATTACATCTGAGCGCTTCCGTGCTTCGGAGGGCACGTTAAACCGTCGGCCCCGGCTGTTGTCACCTGATAATAGTCGTTAAGCCGAGTTAGAGGCCTTGCAGGCGGCTTGATAAGCTCTAACACCAGAGGTGGCCACTATTCCTCATTCGATAAGAAGAAGAAGCAATTTTTTATGTCTGCCGCATCATCGATTAGGAAGCAAATACGAATATCAATCAATCACCAATCAGGAATGTCGAAAATTGTATTTTCCTACGTTTCGCCGACACAAACATTTGTCGCCCGAATGGAAATTGTCACAGTAAAATGTAAATCGTGTAAATCGAATCCAAACGACGTTTCCTATTAATTCCCTCCGACTGCGCCCGCGGTGTGTTTGTATTTCATTTTTGTGGATCTTTTTAGAAGGATCTCGAAGAAATGGGCATGTTATGATGATAAGTCGGCTTCGAATGTAAACACGTCTTCAGTTTTCGGCTGAAAGATGAAAGAGTGACTGAAACGTTTTAAAATAAACAATTTTAAGTGTTAAAAGCTATGTAGACACAGTATTGAATCAAAGTTAGGTTGAAAACCACTGGACCTACCGTGGTATTTGTTCTTGCATAAGTGAAAAATCGTTTATTCTTCAGTTTTGTACTTACCACCAATAAATTTGAATACCAGTATAAACTGGGTGACAAAATTATGACAATACTAGCCAAAAAGGCCGTATAGTGCTCCATAATATTGGACTACGTTAGCACCTCTATTTATAACAAGCTTTTATTTATAAACCCGTAAGTAAATACATCATTTCAGTTCATTACCTAACTTTTTCCCTGTTTTTCATCTAATTTCCTTTTTTTTGGTATGTCTAATAGTTTTTGAGATTTATGGTGCTTGAAAAAATTACACTCACCTGCACATCTAACCGCCCACACCGTTTGTTTCATACAAACATGCTCACTTCACAGTCACATAAAGAAAAAAGTTTGTGCATTGCTGCAATGATATATTATGTAGGTATGTTTTTATTTAGTCAGGTGATCATTTTTCGAATAAGAATGTCAAATAAGTAAAGACACCTCTCAATTTATCCAAAAAGGGGGAAGGTAAACCAATTTCCTCGTTTCATACAATAATGGAATTATAATAATCGGCCTTAGGGTTTTTTTGTAACACGCTGTACATAAATGGAGACGCACTCATATTAACATCTGTGGCGAGTCGTTCGTCACTTCTTATCGCCCAAGGATATCTGGTGGACGTCAGTTCGCTTCGCGGAAGTATCAAGGACGGGGTAATGGTGGCAAATGACAATTTGGGTATGTACGTACAAGCTTCGACCTTTGTTAATTGATAAACTGTATTCCCTAGGTTCGCAAAACTGAAAACAAAATACTAATTATTAATTGCTGATACTTATTTTTAAAGTTAAACAAGATCGGTAGGTAACATGCATGCATCAATTAATGTAATGTTAAAAGTTTAGTTACAAAAAAAATCTAATTTCGACAGATATCCAGGGTGTTTGGCAATCCCTATCTCTCTCTACCATTTTTGAAATTATACGAGTGTTGCCGACCTTGTATATCAATTATATAATAATAAACACATGACATACAAAAGCTAAATGTTATACAACGTGTTACAAAATAACCTCTAATGTCGAATATGGTAGATAGGGACCATCAAACTGAACAACTTTTACTATGGGACCAACTCTGGCGGAAAAAATCTGCTGTTTCATACAAAAGTGAATAATGAAAATATAAATATGTATGAAACAGCTGGATTTTTTATTTTACCCGACTGCAAGAGGGTTATGTTTTTCTTGTAACACGTTGTATAAGCGATCTCATAATTTGCGTCGTAACGGCCTCGTAGCAGAGCGTTACGACTCTCGTAGCGGTCGTAGCACTTTCTTTGTCGCCTTATATTTTGGCAATATTGGCGCTAATAAATCGGGTAAGTAATTAGTATATTATTATTGAGTACGTAATAATATTATAAATGTAAATGTTTGTGGGTTTTTTGGATGTTTGTTCCTCAATCACGCAAAAAAAAAACTACTGAACGGAATTAGTTGAAATTTGGCACACAGATAGTAAATAGCAAAAACCGCGGGCGGCCGCTAGTACATAATAATTAAAATAAAAACAATTGATAAATCGATAAAAATCTGCCTCTAAAACTAAGTTTTCTAGATACCTATATGAAATCTAGTCCATACTAGACTTCTTTCATAATATTTGTACATTCTTTATAAATAAAAAGAAACTATTGTTAGGCATTTCCGAATGCAACCTTTTATTTAATGTATAGCGTTTCTGAACGCACCTGTATGCAAGAAGAGCGCTTCACGCCGTTCTGTTTAAAAAATGTATCGCTATCTCTCTCTCGCAATTTTCGCTGTGCGCGGTGTACTTGTGTGTCCGAATAAATTGTTAAAATAAGTAAACTAGTGGTTTTTATGAGCTTCCTTTTAGCTCAGAAGCGGGATTAGTGTTCCTAGAGCCCACATAAACGTTTTCTCCATTAGGGTTTACGGAATAAACCAGTTTAGAACACTGGCTCCATTTTGGCGGGACGCGTCGCGTTGTTTTGCTTGTGCCATAGAAACCGGTTTTGTGCACTGAGGCAAAGACACTGAGGTTCCTTCCGAACAAGTTTGTGTGTGTTTGTTCGAAAGTTTTCGGGCGGACTGGGTTTAAAAGAGATAAGCTTTATTCAAGTGATTCATTCCTATAAACATGGAAAGTGAAAGTGAGTGTGACGCTTTACGTCGCGAACTATTGAAAGATGTGTCGAAGCGGCAAACTCAACGTTTGCGATGCCGTGCTGGGCACGTCGATGGCGGCGCCGGTGGCGGTGGCGTCAGCAACGGTGGCGATGGCGGCGCCGGTGCTTGTTGCGGTAGTTGTGGCGCCGGTAGTTGTGGCGTCCGTGGCGACGTCGACGGGGTCAACGGCGTTGGTGGCGCCTTGGCGGTCCCGAGCGGTGTTCGCTGGCGTACTGGTCAGTGCTCGGATATGCCTATTCCGAGTGGAGGTACCAGCGTTCCCGGACCGAGGTATGAGAGTGCGAACAATTATTATGAGGCTGATGATTCGAACTATTACGAGTACTACGATCAACATTATTATGATTACAACGTTGGCGATACTGACTATAATTATAATACTTCTTGCAATCGGGGCTGTACTACTGTCAATGGTAATAGTTCAAATAGTTGTTATGTACCCGAGGCAGTCACTTTTTATCCGTCACAGAATAATTATTCACATAATAACATTCCCCTGACTACTACTACTAGGGAAAGTACATACCCTACCACGGCCGGTAGCTGCAGTGGTACATCTGTTCCAAACAATTCTCATATAATTACGCTGACACCGAACGTTACTAATGTACAGCAGACTCAGCCTAGTATTATACGATACGTGGGCCGTAACGACCCTCTACCTGATTTTGACCCTCAGTCTACTGTAACTATTGAGCAGTGGATAAGAAAAATTGAAGGCATAGCTAGTATGTATAGTTGGGACGAAAAAACAGTCATATTTAATTGCACATCGAAACTGAAAGGTTATGCTAAACAGTGGTATGATCAATTAAGTGATTTAAACCTAAGCTGGAGTGATTGGAAGTCGCGGTTATTGACTGCTTTTCCGTCTAATCGTAGTAAGTTAAGCTTGTTACGTGAATTAGTCAACATCGTACGACGCTCCGATCAAGATTATTTGCAATTCTATTATGACAAACTTGCATTGGGTAACGCTTGCGGGTTACCCGACTCTCTTATAACGGAAGCGATAATAGGAACTATAGGTAATAATTTAATCGAAGTTGGCGCTATTTCTGCTGGATGTCGGGATCCGCCCAGTCTTATTAGATATTTGTCATCGTTCAGGCAGCCTTCGCAAACTTCGCAAATCGCGCACGTTGACCGAAATAAATCGTATGTCAACATTAGAGATGTGACAATTAAATGCCATAATTGTAAACGACGTGGTCATATTGCGTCAAAGTGTCCTACGAAAAAGACTAATAAGAACGATAAGACGTTAACTTGTTCATTCTGCGGTAAACGTGGTCATGATGAGACTGATTGTTATACTAAAATTAAAAAGTGTTCATATTGTAATCATACTGGGCATGTTAAGGACGATTGTTTTAAATTAAAGAATCGAAAGTCTCAGTCGGTTAAAATAATTACGGATGTTTCCGGTAGTAGTAAATATTATATGGATGTGAAAATTAACGATTTGCCGACACACGCATTTATCGATTTTGGCAGTACTTGCATAACAATTACCGAGTCTGTTGCTAGGGAGTTACATTTAGGTATTAACTCGTGTGACTCTGATTGCATTATCAAGGGTTTTGGTGGCTCTAAAATTACTCCTGTGGGTAAAAGTTGGGTTAAGGTGTGTGCAGATGAGGCGACCTGCGAGGCCACAGCTTACATAGTGCCGGATAGCGCTCAAGACATAGGTGTTATTATTGGTCAGCCTTTTACTGATTATGCGGATGTGTATGTTATTAAAACGCCTACATCACTGCGTATGTACAACTCTAATATATTGACCGAGCTGCCTCACCTGCACGAAGACGTTCAACGTGTTAAATTAATACCTGTTGACGAATTTTGTACTTTACAACCTGGAGTTAATAAGATTATAGTTACATGCGATGTACCTGTAATAGGTTCCGTATTAGTTCACCCCTCAGATCACGGCACACCTAGGGCCGAGTGCATCATACCTCAGTGTGAAACCGAATTCGTTGATTGTCACGCTGTTTTAAACGTTTTTAATATAAGTGATACTAGTGTAACCTTACCTTTAGGACGGTGTGTAGCGCGTGCGTCATTGTCAGATGAGAAGAGAGGTTACAAGATAGGCGATGACTTACCTTCTGAAATACTCTCACGCCTTAAGGAGATTCTAGATGAGTTTTCAGACTGTTTTTCCACTGATGGTGATAAAATAGGTAAATGTTCTACAAAGATGCATATTGAGTTAACTGATTCGAAGTCCATTTATTACCGTCCGTATCGTATGTCGATGGCCGACCGAGATAAAGTACGTCTAATTGTCGACGATCTGATAAATAAAGGGATAGTCGAAGAGTCCTCATCACCGTACGCGAGCCCAGTAATCCTCGTACCAAAAAAGACAGGAGAAGCGCGATTGTGCGTCGATTACCGTGCTTTAAACAAAGTTACGAAAAGAGACCGATACCCTTTACCTTTAATCCAGGATCAGTTAGATTGTTTGTCTGGGCAACGCGTATTCTCTTGCCTCGACATTCAATCCGCTTACCATTGTGTACAAATTGATGATGATAGCAAACCCTATACAGCTTTTATAACACCTAACGGTCATTTCCAGTACACTCGCATGAGCTTCGGCTTAGCTAACGCTCCTGCGGTTTTCCAGCGTGCTATGGACGAAGTGCTTGGGCCCTTACGATTTAAATTTGCTACAGCGTATCTTGATGATATACTGATATACGCTGGAACTGAAAGTCAAGCTTTGGAGAGACTCAGAGCAGTTTTAGAGCGTATTAGGGACGCGAATATGACACTACGTTTAGACAAATGCTCATTCCTTGTCCCACGAATCGAATACCTAGGTCACGAAGTCTTTGATGGTACTGTGAGACCTGCCACACATAAGCTTTCAGCTGTCCGTGATTTTGAGGTGCCCAAGAATGTTCATCAGGCTCGTCAATTTATGGGCTTGGCTAATTATTTTAGGCGATACGTACCTGGATTTGCGGCTTTGGCACGACCCATCACTATGCTAACTAAAAAAGATCAACCTTGGGTTTGGGGTGAAGCCCAATCCCAAGCATTTGATAAAATTAAGTCTGTTTTAATTAATCGCCCTGTATTGGCGTTGTTTAACCCTAAATATCCAACTCAAATTCACACTGATGCGTCTAAATTAGGCTTAGGGGGCATTTTGTTGCAGCAGCAACCAGACGGAGGTTGGAAACCAGTCGCATATGCTAGCCGCCAAACTTCATCTGCTGAACAAAAATATCACAGTTTTGAATTAGAAACTTTAGCGGTTGTGATGAGTTTAGCCAAATTCAAGGTGTATGTAACCGGTCTAAAATTTACAATCATTACAGACTGTAATGCTTTGCGTTGGACGTGGTCCAAGCGAGATTTATCTCCACGCATCGCCCGCTGGTGGCTTGAGGTACAGAGCTATGATTTTGATGTCCAATATCGTGCTGGTAAGTCGATGGCTCATGTTGACGCCTTGAGCCGTAATCCTGTTGGGTCTGTTATGCGCATAAATGATAAATGTTTCGTTGAGTCAATGCAGCAGGGAGACGACTCAATTCGTTCAACAGTAGATCAACTAAATGAGGAACTTAAATGTGGTAATTCGACAGGACTTGCCCATGATTACGCAGTCGAAAATGGCGTTCTTTTCCGTAAAGTTAATGGCGGTCTAAGGGTTGTGGTACCTAGGGCATGTCGCTGGTCACTTATGCAAACTTTTCATGACAATAACGGGCATATTAATTTTCAGAAGACGTATGACGCTATTAAGGCTAAGTACTGGTTCAGTAAATTGCGAAGATTTATTCAAAAATATGTTCAAGGTTGCATAAGTTGCCAATTTGCGAAGAAAACAACGGGACGTCGAGTAGGGTTGTTGCATCCTATAGAAAGAATACCCGTACCATTTCATACGGTACACGTCGACCACCTAGGTCCATTTTGTAAAAGTCCAACTGGTAAAATGCACATATTGGCAATTGTCGACTCATTTACGAGATTCATCTGGCTTGAAGCTGTACGTGACGTTAGCTGTAAATACGTTTTACAGGCATTTGAAGCATTAATTAAGACATTTGGCGTTCCTTCTCGTGTAATCAGCGATCGTGGTAAGGCTTTTAATTGTAAAGACTTCAAGGATTATTGTGTAGAAAGACAGATAAAGCACGTTATGACCGCCGTTGCCAGTCCGCGCGCGAACGGGCAGGTCGAACGTTTTAACCGTACAATCTTGGATGCTTTAGTATCGTACGTTGGTGACGATCAAAACGATTGGGAGCGTCATTTGCCTAAAATTCAATTAGGGCTCAATTCAAACGTCAATAACAGTACTGGCAAGAGTCCTCTTGAACTGTTATATGGTTACAGACCGAGATTAATAGGCGACGTAGTCATTCCAGTCCGTTCGTCTAATTTAGATGATATCAGACAAGAGGCTGTAACCCGTTCTGCTGCAGCTTCGGAACGGGCAAAACAGACATTTGACAAGAAGAGACGAGATGCGCCTGCTTTCAATGTCGGCGATCTAGTTCTTGCCGAACGTAAGATTTTACGAAAAGGTTTGCGTAGTGGTAAACTTGTTCCACGATTTGATGGTCCATTCAGAATCGTTAAAGTATTACCACGTGACCGATATGTAATAAAAAGTACTCAAGGTCGAACTCGGGCGTACGAAAATGTGATGGCCCGTGATAAACTGAAACCTTTTAGGTCTAATAGTCCTATCTCTGAGTGTTCCGACTCTGATTCATAAGCGATTTAGAATTTTAGATGGCATTAAGAAGGCTTATTTAGTTCTGGAGTACTATGTGTGTTTATTCACTGAGTAGCCATTTAGGAGGCTGTACTAGAAAATTACATTACTGTGTAACCTTTAAGAAGGTGATATTATGGTGTTCATACGCATTAGAAACGATTAAGAACGTTCTAGTCTGATCAGACTTAATCCTGATGACTTAGCCTTAAGAAGCTGACGCGGCAGAGTCCGCTGGTTGATGCATGCATGCCTTAAGAGGTGAGATAGACGTCGCGACGTAATAGAAATTGTGCAATTCCTTTCTCTGATGTAGTCAGATGTGGTGACATTAAGAAGTCACCTGCCTAGATCAAATTTTAAGAAATTGATTGTAACGGCAGCAAAATAAGCCTTAAGAGGCTAGTTATAAGCCTTAAGAGGCTAGCTGAAAACCTTAAGAAGCTTGTTGAAATGTTCTCAGCTCACCATTTAGAAGGTGTTGATTGTATTCTTTCCTGAGCCTTGAATATCGGCATTAAGAAGCTGATGGGTAAGGAGCCTTAGGTGGCGTAGTGTTTAATTTAGAGTGTAATCTGCTCGGGACGAGCAGACGATCAGGAAGGCCGACTGTTAGGCATTTCCGAATGCAACCTTTTATTTAATGTATAGCGTTTCTGAACGCACCTGTATGCAAGAAGAGCGCTTCACGCCGTTCTGTTTAAAAAATGTATCGCTATCTCTCTCTCGCAATTTTCGCTGTGCGCGGTGTACTTGTGTGTCCGAATAAATTGTTAAAATAAGTAAACTAGTGGTTTTTATGAGCTTCCTTTTACTATATTTATTAATTGAGCTTTGTTTTACCTGAACAATTTCTTTGTAATGGTGATGTAATGTGACTGATACGTTTGATTACCTTCCTACACTTATCTTATTTCCAAATGGGTTGTTAATAGTCAACATTAATTACGGAATCACATCGATTGTTCAAATAGTGACGAGTCTTTACAAGCATTATAATGCGTCGCAGATTACTCATCAAATCTCTTTATCGGCCTATCTAATATCTATCTACTTAACTGCGAGTGTAGAGAGGCCCTTCGAGTTAAATCGATACCATCGATGTATGAACAAGCGTTATCGATATGTCCTTCAACGTATTGCGAAAAGTGTGATTGTTCCAACATGGATTTTCAGAGCTTTCTGCAAATAAATACTTACAAATCATTTAAGCCATGTCACAGTTTTGTGGGTCTTATTAACAGTCAGCTGAACTTATTTATATTTTTTTATAATATTGCATAACATGCATAAAATTTCCATATTAACTTAACTTAAACTTAACCTTATTATCTCACATTTTGTACTCAATTAGGCCATGTTTAAAAAAGTCCTTACCAGTCGAAACTCTACACTAACCGTAACCAGTTATAAAAATCTATCCTAAATCTATTAAAATGCATTAATTGTTGTGGTTCTTCTTTCTTCTTGAGGCCTTTTAAGCTGAATTAAGTATGTATGTAGCCTTAATTACAGCCCGCATTTAATGCGGACTTTAATTAAAGCTACATTACTTAGACCCAAATTACTGAACAATTGTAAAAAGAAAAACATCATTAAGCACTTTACTTTTTATCGCTGGTAATGTTTTTTTTGTGCAAAACGGGCTAAATAAGTCCTGTCAATAATGTGGACTGTAAGTTTGTAATTAATTTTATGGGTATCCCAGTTTGTGACCTACGTTCGTTTTAACATTGCTTAATTTTTACCGACTTCAAAAAAGGAGGAGGTTCTCTGTTCGTCTGTATACCTATATGTTTTTTTTTGTATGTCCACCGATTACTCAAAGACGGCTAGATCGATTGAAATGATTCAACATTAGGTGAACTTCCAAGTTGGTCCCACTTTTGGAATAAAATTTCAGTACTTTTCAAGTAATCCTAAAAAATCACGAAAATATTTAGTATGATTTTGTGTGAATTACCTCGATGATATGGTCGTATAACTTCTTTGTTTATGAACTGAATAAGATAATTATTTTTTGTTGGAAAAGGGATATTTTAAGTGTAGTTCTTTTACCGACATAAAAAGGAGGTTCTCAGTTTGACCCGTATGTACCTATGTATATTTCTCCGCGATTATCTCACGTTTGGCTGTGCCGATTTTTCTACCTAAATAATATACCTACACTACAGAAAGTACCTACACTAAAAATAAAAAAATAAATAAAAAAAAATGTTTCAAAAAACAAAAAACCGACTTCAAAAAACCAACCTCTAAAATGCAAGTAAATAATATTCAAATCATAATTCAAATGATAATGCGTATCTAGTGATTTGAATATTATTTCTTGCTTAACCAACCTCTAAAATGCAAGTAAATAATATTCAAATCATAATTCAAATGATAATGCGTATCTAGTGATTTGAATATTATTTCTTGCTTTTTAGAGGTAGGTTTTTGAAGTCGGTTTTTTTGTTTTTTTATAAAAAAAAAAAAATAACATTGCTTAGTTTTAATAACAAACAAGTGCTAGTGAAATCAGAGACAACGGTGGTTCCACAAACACTCAGACCTGAGACAATAAAGAAAAGTTATTTTTTTAAATTGATCCAGCCGCGGTTCGAACCTGGGACCTCAGAGATGAAAACCAGTACAATCCACTCGACCACGGAGATCGCCTATTTCATAATCAAATAAGACAAAGATGTTCAAACACCAGGGTTGCGTTCAGAGCGCGGTGTGGTTGTTTTTTAACTCACTCTAAGGTTCGGTACGACCAAGAACTTTAAATGTCAATGTCAATACAAAGTCTTCATTTTCCATTTGGAATACGAATAATTTAAACTTTTCTTTATTCTAAATTAAATAAAATCCGTTTTTTGAGGATCTACCATGATTATTTTAAGAATTAAGACTCAAAAACATCAAAATACAAAATAATGTCAATTGACATTGACATTTTTTCTATAGACAAACGTCAGAGCGTTTTCCAACCACCGATTTTGATGGTTAAAAAGTTGCAACGCTCTGACGTTTGGAACGGGATGGTTGTGACAACCGAACGTCACGCTCTAATGTTTGGAACGCCGTTAGAGCGTTTGGTTGTGGTTAGGTTGCACTCGGAGCGTACTAGGTTTGGAACGCGCCTCTGTATTAAAATAAATTTGTTTTTATCGTTATCAGAAAACTGTCAACCCTACAGAACGTATTAGTACGGGACAATGCGGCCCGGGTTCCGCCGATTGTGATTCTTTCCAATATCGCGACGTGTCTCCAAAACGGGCTTTATTAAATTTCTGCGTCGATCCACGATCGCTCGGCTCGCGACAAAGAATTATGGAACTACGGCGAGCATACGTGCGGAACATTGCCTTTTGAGTGGAGCTAGATGAAAGCGATAGAAATGCTATTGTTTATTGTCTATTATGTTCGCCATCCTTACTATCTTTACTAATATCCTACTTCCTACTAATATTATAAATGTGAAAGTTTGTGGGTTTAGATGTTTGTTCCTCAATCACGCAAAAACTACTGAACGGATTTGGTTGAAATTTGGCACACTGGAGGTAGATAGCCTAGATTAAAACATAGGATACTTTTTATCCCGATATTCCCACGGGAACGGGAACCACGCGGGTAGAACCGCGGGCGGCCGCTAGTTATAAATAAGAAAGTCAGTTTGTTTGTTTGTTTGTAACGCCTTCACGTATTAACTACTTAACTGATCATCATGAAATTTTACATACACGTTGTCAGGGGTACGGAGAAGGATAGGGTACCTTTCATCCCGAAAAAATGTACAGTTCCCAGAGGATAGAGACATAACTGTCCACGCAGCGCAGACGAAGTCGCGGGCGGCCGCTATAGTTCTATATAAAATGAATACTCTAATTAATCTAATTATACCTCCAGCATGTTTTCAAACGCTGAATTTAGGAGTTCAAGCAGTGGGATTCGGTTTCCGAATATCACTAGATCATTGGCTAGGCGGAAAAACTTAGTTATCTTGAGCTCCTCTTCCAGTTCCGCCAGCGACTTAGGCGGCAACCCATCCACGGATCAGTGGTATGAGTATTCCACTTTAAAAAAAATATTATTTTTAGGCGGCAACTGATCCCCGATTGTAAAAGTATTGTAAGTATGAGTATTCCACCTAACAAAAACGCGTTTTGAGGCGGAAACTGATCCAAATTTAAAAAAAAAATTGACACAATTTTGACATCTGTGTCAAAATGTATTTTTTTTTTTAATTTTGATACCTATTTTGTACAGAATTTTTTTATGTCACAATTTTGTCATTTTGTGTCGATTTTTTTTTATTTTCACATATATTTGATAATAAAATAATATCGATTTTATTTTTTGACACTATTTTAATTTAAATTTAACATTGTATATTTTTTAAAAACAAATAACACGAATAGATAAAATTCTATTCAGTGCAAATAATATTCCCCCCCCCCCCTTTTTTTTCTGAAAAAAACCTATATTTTTGGTTATCTTCAAAAAAAAAAATTTTTTTTTTCTTATTTAATTTCTTTTTTTTTCATTTTATGCACTTTTTCCTAATTTTTTTTGAAGAATAAAAATAGATAATAACTGATCATAAACATAAAAAGTACGTACTGATTCTATGGCTTGAAAATTTTGCTGCATCCAACTCATCTACAGATTAAATACGCGGTTTACTCATCCTCTGCTACAGTGATACAATTTAGTCGGATAAGATGCCGCCTATACCCGATCGAAAATGGATCTTTCATCCTCGGATGTGATCTGGCTGGGATGAGTTGCCGCCTAAGTCCCGCCAGCAATCCGCATCGGATCCGCGTAGAACTTTGGATACGCATTACGCATACGCAACGCAACGTGCCGGTAGATATCAACCAAGCTTGAAACTGAAAGCTTATGTCCAAAGTACCAATTTGGTTACTCTTATTAAATGTAGTAACTTAGCCAACATTTCGCAACTGTTTCAACAAACTTCTTCCTAGTATATTTTCTAATATCAAATATTTCATAGATATATTTTAATTCAATGACTTGAAAGATCAATGAAGTATAATAAGACTAAATTACGTTAAACAACTACTACTGATTGTGTTTAAAAAAGTAAATATTTTATATTAGCCAAGTAGATTTTATAAGATGACAGGTTATAAAAAGGAGCATGAATATTTATTCATCGGTATAATTGGCATAATTATGCCAAAGCTGGAGCAAATGCGGCCTCATCAGCCAAATGAAGTACCTCTAACACAATTAGGCGTTACTCGCGTTACTGTCGTAGGTATTTATAAAGTGTTTATATTTCGACGACGTCGATGTCCCGCAGTCGATGGAATTAACCGCCTGGCGACGTAAACTGGCGAACGGCAAAGCAACGAGCGAACTCTCACTGTCACAACACTATTTTAGCACAGGTTAAATAATAGTACCTACTTCACCTGCATATTATCGCTTGACCCCGCGAACCATCGACGACAACGCGACGCCCGAATTGTCTCTTGCATTGCGTGCCGACTCATGGTCATCGCACATTCGCGGCATCACACGGAATGTAATATGAATTCGCTCGTCGCATCACCGTTCACCACTTTTAGCGGCCATGCAGGCTGTAAGCTCACACTGTAAGATAAACCAATATAGGTTGACCCCATTCCTCTGTTAAAATTAAGCAACTTGTTAATGAAAGAATTTATAGTAACTATAGTAACAGTTTTTTCATGAGCCATTTTATTGTACCTCAATGTTCGTTCCTGCTTAAGAATGTTGGACCATAAACATTACCCACCACGCGGGCGGGTGTGAGTTGGTGGGTGTTAGGTACTGTACTAATTACTGCAAATTCCGAAGCACTTTGCTTGTTTTCGATCTTTTTGGAAAGCTTACGGAAAGCACTTGATTTGTCCATAATTAATAATATTTAGTATCTACTTGTTCAAAATTCCACCTATTTTGTAAATGTCGTAAATTCAGAAACAAAATCTAATAAAGAAAGTTATTAATTATCATTCTTTAAATATTTTAAATGACAAGTACCTATTTGCGTGCAAAATAATTAGCCACTCTCCTCGTGAGTTAAGTTAGAAGCTTGGAAGTTCCGTGCGTCGCTCGAACGACCAAAGTTTGTAACAGTGTGTGGTTGATGTTATGGTAATAACTTGACAGATTTCACACAAACTTTAAGTAAATGGTAATAGTAACACGAGTTACAATCTCTATTATTATAAAATAAATTATATCGATCCGGGTAGTTCGATTGAAGAAGAAATAATAAAAGCCGTTTAGGTAATTTTATTATACCTTTAAGTACCTTACCTAAGTAAAAAATTGTTTAGAGATACGTAATTTTTGAATGTTGTTTTTGCCTAAACCTAATTGTTTGTTACATGTAGCTCATAATTAATAATCTAAGAACTTAAGTATTGTAATATGATGTATTCAAACGTTGGTGAATCTGATATTAATTTAAAAAAAAGTACCTATGCACCACATGGCAAGCTATGTCAAGTAAGGTCAACTACATTCTGAAAATCCCTAGGAAACTTTAAACCAGCATAAAAAGTCTCATTATATTTTAATCCATGTGTGTAAAGACACACACAGACAGAATTAAGATGAAAGCATCTAAATCCTTTTTGCCATTTTTGCGTACTTGAAAAACAAACAATACCTAGTTACCTACTTAGCTTTTAGTTATGAGATTTGAGAAAAAAGTGGGAATTTCATAATAATATTGAGGCGAGGCAAACTAACCTTTTCGCAGCGATCGGAGGCACACCCATGACACTTTCGATAAAAAAAGTAATAATTCGCGATTATAGCATTGTGACGAGTAGGGGATCGGATGGTGCGTTCTTTGGTATTGGTATATTATATCGTATCCATAACCACAAACATTATTTTCTTATGTACCTAGTTACCTACTCACAATGACGGAAGCCTTCACAGGTAACAATCAATTCGCTAACGTTCGCAAACTTTCACAGATGAAAACTCCGTGGGTCAAAAGATGAAGTCGATCCAGTTTATTCCAGTAGGAATTAAGTACCTATGCAGAATTAGATATTTTATTAAAATTATTTTCTTTCGTTATATTGTGCGAGACTAGACACAAAGAGTATCATAGCGATGATGCTTCACTGTTCGTATTTTTACAGAACATGACAGTAAGGTAATTTTTTTCGCTGTTCTGTGTTAAATCTACTATTTTTTACCCAAACTAGCGGTACCGCTTTCAGGGAAAGCGGAATTCAAGAAAATTAAGCTGAGGGCCTGTTACAAAAAATAAAAAAATTGTTTAAAAAAACAAAAAAAACCGACTTCAAAAAACCTGCCTCTAAAAAAAGCAAGAAATAATACACAAATCATTAGATACGCATTATCATTGTTATAATAAAACACGTCTATTAAAGTCGGGTGGGGCTGGAGTCCATCTTCCTTTTTTATTCTAAAAGCCCCACCCGACTTCAATTGACGTGTTTTATTATAACAATGATAATGCGTATCTAATGATTTGTATATTATTTCTTCCTTTTTTTTAGAGGCAGGTTTTTTGAAGTCGGTTTTTTGTTTTTTAAACAATTTTTTTATTTTTTTATTTTTAGTGTAAGTACCTTCTGCATTAGGTAGTGGGATAAATAGGTAGTGGGTAAATTAAATGGGACCATCTCGCAAGAAAACTCAATCGAACAAAAAAAGAATTATCTAAATCGGTCCATAAATGTCGAAGATACGCGCAAAAAAAAAAAAAACATACAATCAAATTGAGAACCTCCTCCTTTTGATGAAGTCGGTTAAAAACAGAATCATTATAGTCGGGCGCAATTCGTCGGTTAATTTACTTGATATTTAACCTTATTCGTGAGATAATAGTACCACGGATTGGGACGAACATCGTACGCTTATCGCGATGCTTTTTTGTAATATGCCCTCTGACTGTCAGTTTAACCACAGTCACGGCTGTGACTGACGATTAACCTACCGTGTAATGTAGTGACTGATGGTTGCATGAAGTTGATCTGTTCTTCCATCAGTCAAACGTATTTCATGACTGAATGGAATGGAATGACGCTTGCATGAGCATGTAATGGCTGCCTTAGTCATTACAGTAGGTACAAGTACCTTTTTCTAGTTCCCAGCTCTTTACTATTACGTGTATGCATTACTTATAGGTAATGCATTTTCACAATAAAGTTTGCTTCGTTTTCTTGAGCCATATTTTTTTGTCCTTATTGCCGAATTTCATTATGTCCTTGTCATGTTTTTAAATTCTGCTACTTTACGAGGCTTCTCCAATCGACTTTTCACTATGCAGTGATCAAGCTCATTAAAAAGATTTAAAAGGTTGATAAGGATTTCTCTTCCGCTTCAGTTCCGTATTTTTAGAAGTTCCTCAACCGTTACCGTATCGTGCCGCATCCTCATAAATGAAAGCTAAAAAAAATCCTTTTCCGCTTTCGCTTCCTTTTAGATTAAGAGGAATTTAAGAGGAAATATTATTTTCATAAAAAGTAACCTCACATATAGTTGATTTTGATTATTAAATTAACTCTATGTGCTCTATGTATTGTATGGATAGTTAATACATAGAGTTAGCATTAATATCGTAGTCAATTAATAAAGAATTAAATACGGCATTCTTAGTTTGATTCTTAGTGAAATTTATTTCCAACTAAGATTATTATCATTATCTCTTTTTCTCTCTCTCTCTCTCTCTCATCTTATCTCAACCTCTCCCTCATCTGCTTCCTCTTCCGGATCCTCTTTCTTTGTGCTTGACACTTCCGCTTCCACCTCTCTTCCTCCTAATACTTACTTCCTCATCAAGCCTATTTCTTTCTTTTGTGAAAATCTGCTAGCAATCTACCTGTATTGTATGTTTGCCGTGTACAGGGTTAATGATTTTTTCGCGATAATGAGGAATGCGAGGGCGAACTTTGAAAATCGTGGAAGTGCAACCCGGAATAAAATAATAAGGACAGTCCATCAGCCATTTTTGATGTCCCCACTGCTAGGGCACAGGCCTTCCTTATGGGTGGTAAGGAGGACGGGCCATAACCCACCACGCGGGCCCAATGCGGATTGGTGGGTGTTAACGACTGCAAATGCAACCGGGACCAACGGCTTAACGTGCCTTCCGAAGCACGGAGGAGCTCGAGATAATAAATTTTTGGTCACCCATCCCATGACCGACCCTTGCGAACGTTGCTTAACTTCCGCAATCGCTGGGCCAGGCGCTAAACCACTGCGCCACCGAGCTCCACAAGGACAGTGTATGACTATTTTTATATCTTTGACGATCATTTTAATGTGATAATATATAATTTATATTGAAATTAATTTTAAAATGCTAATTGTTGAATTTAATTAAAGTTAAATTTAACTTAATTTAATGTCATGTAAACTAAAACTATGGGTGTAATTTAGCCTGAAATAAATGATTTTCATTTTTATTTATTTATTTATTGTTAGCTCATATTATGCACTTATCTGTTTTGAGTTTTATATTTACTTTCGTTTTTGTGTAAAAGGCTGTTTTCATTTATGCGATATACAAATACCTACCTACATTTTTTAACACGTTTTAGGTCTCTTCCTTGTTTATATGTTTATTTTCTTTATTCTGTGCCCTTTAGTCGACGAATTCACATAAATTATGTTTCCGTTGATAAATGAAGAATAAACAGGGTATGAAAAAGGGAAGATGAGAAGTATATCAAGATCGTAGCAAGTGCAAAACCTTTCTGCCCATCCAACACCCTCGATGATATATTATGTGTATAATAGATTACAATTTACCTCCCTATACCTATATGGTTCCCCTTGTCTTTTTGAAGTAGGGTAAAATAAAATAGAATGGTGGGTTAACTACGATTTTTTTACAAATAGGTACAAAAAGTACTTAAGTTTTTGATACAATGCTTTTTAGACGAGTTTCGTTATACAATGTTCGCTTAGGACCAGCGACGTGCAAGTGCAACGTGTGCAATATTAAATATCTATAAAAAATCGCGTGAGATATCGAGGCGAAGTCACCCTTACTATCGAACTCGATTATAGGCGATACAAATATACTGTGACTTTTAGCAGTGCGATTTTTGCGGTTGCATTGTTTCGCTACACACGCGCTACACTCGCATAGAGATAGTGCATCGCTACACAGGCGCTACACTCGCATAGAGATAGTGCATCGCTACACTCGCATAGAGATAGTGCATCGCTACACACGCGCTACACTCGCATAGAGATAGTGCATCGCTACACAGGCGCTACACTCGCATAGAGATAGTGCATCGCTACACTCGCATAGAGATAGTGCATCGCTACACACGCGCTACACTCGCATAGAGATAGTGCATCGCTACACAGGCGCTACACTCGCATAGAGATAGTGCATCGCTACACACGCGCTTCACTCGCATAGAGATAGTGCATCGCTACACACGCGCTACACTCGCATAGAGATAGTGCATCGCTACACACGCGCTACACTCTCATAGAGATAGTGCATCGCTACACACGCGCTACACTCGCATAGAGATAGTGCATCGCTACACACGCGCTACACTCGCATAGAGATAGTGCATCGCTACACACGCGCTACACTCGCATAGAGATAGTGCATCGCTACACACGCGCTACACTCGCATAGAGATAGTGCATCGCTACACACGCGCTACACTCGCATAGAGATAGTGCATCGCTACACACGCGCTACACTCGCATAGAGATAGTGCATCGCTACACACGCGCTACACTCGCATAGAGATAGTGCATCGCTACACACGCGCTACACTCGCATAGAGATAGTGCATCGCTACACACGCGCTACACTCGCATAGAGATAGTGCATCGCTACACACGCGCTACACTCGCATAGAGATAGTGCATCGCTACACACGCGCTACACTCGCATAGAGATAGTGCATCGCTACACACGCGCTACACTCGCATAGAGATAGTGCATCGCTACACACGCGCTACACTCGCAAGGAGAGAGGGGAATTGCGTTTGCATCACTACTAGGTAGGTGACACCCTGACCGAAAGTGGCGCCACGGTGAAATTTATTTAATATTGTAATTCTAATACACAATTTAAATAAAACTTTACGTGGAATTTTTAGGGCCCATAGTAAATACAAGTGAAGGTGCAAGGTGTGTTGCTGTCTTGCTAAATGCAGGTATTGTGCACTTATATTTTGTGGTGTGCTGCATATTTTTGCGGGCGGGCGGGCGGTGCATCTTGCATATTTTGTTTGCGGAAGTAAGCTACATATATTTCTTTTTTCAAAATAAATATATAGTATTTTTATACGGTACCATTACATTCCCCCGTAGTCACTGCTAGAAGTATATTGCAAAACTGCTAACAATGGCCGTTTTTGACACATTTGCTATCTACTTCTACGAATGACTACGGGGAAATAATATAATGACTACCTTCTGAAAATAATAGACCATGGGCCCTAAAAATTCCACGAAAATTTTTATTTAAATCATTTTCTAACAAGTACAACTTATTACATAAAAACCTCTGAGGGCGCCACTTTCGGTGTACACCTTAACGACGCGCGCGGCCGGCGCGTCGCCGGCGCGGCGCGTCATCGGCGAGTCACCGGCAAAACAAACAGGGTTGCTGTTTTTTTTGTTTTAATAAATTATTGGTTGCTATAATCGGTAGAGAAAAAGTATATTGTGATTTGTGGTATGGAAATAAAGTATTATTTATTTATTTTAACTTTGAAAATCATTTTTTTATTACTTTTATTAATATTTCGGTAACTTTATGAGACTTAATTCACCTGTGCCACTAAGTTCTAGTAAGGGTTCAATTTTTCGAGTTTTAATAAAAATACAATAATGTGTGTGGATTTCGGGTAAACAAATGAATGTCGGAAAAACAATGTGAAGGTCAACAATTTCTTTTTGAGATATTGCTGTTTTAACTTTGACAGCTGTCATCTGTCAATCCTAAATCGGCAATATATCTCGAAAAATACTCATCTTAAACTGGTGGTGTAAATTAAGAGTATTACCAAAATAAAAATAAATGTTTTTCAAAGTTGAAATAAATAAATAATACTTTATTTCCATACCACAGTGTACTTTTGTCTACCGATTATAGCAACCAATAATTTATTAAAACAAAAAAGTAGCAACCCTGTTTGTCTTGCCGATGACTCGCCGGTGACGCGCCGTGCCGGTGCCGCGCCGCCGCCGGTGCCGCGCCGCCGCCGGTGCCGCGCCGCCGCCGGTGACGCGCCGGCCGTCACGTCACCGGCACGGCCGGCACTTCCCCGGCAAGGCAAACAGGGTTGCCACTTATTTGTTTTAATAAACTATTGGTTGTATTATAATAGGTAGAAAAAAAGTACATTGTGGTATGGAAATAAAGTATTATTTATTTATTTCAATTTTAAAAACAGTTTTATTTTTTAATTTTGTTAATATTTTGGTAACTTTATGAGACTTAATTCACCTGTTCCACTAAGTTCTAGTAAAGGTAATTTTTTTCAAATTTTAATAAAAATACAACAATGTGTGTGGATTTAGAGTAAACAAATGAATGTCGTAAAAACAAGTGATGGTAGGAAAACATAGTCTAGTGATCTGTAATTAAATTATGACGTCATCCGCAACGTACGCAAACCTCAACAATTTCTTTTTGAGATATTGCTGTTTTAAGTTGACAGCTGTCATCTGTTAATCTTAAAACAGGAATATCTCGAAAAATACTCATCCTAGACTGGTGGTGTAAATTAAGTCCAATAAATTTACCAAGATATTACCAAAAGTTGTAAAAATAAATGTTTTTCAAAGTTGAAATAAATAAATAAAACTTTATTTCCATACCACAGTGTACTTTTCTATAACGATTAAAGCAACCAATAATTTAGTTAAACAAAAAAGTAGCAACCCTGTTCTCCTTGCCGGTGACTCGCCGGCGACGCGCCGCGCCGGTGACGGTGCCGGTGCGGCAGCACGGAGCGTCACCGGCGCGGCGCCGGCATGCCGTAGCAATATGCGTTTGACTTGCCGGTGACTGGACGTTGACGTGACTGATGTGTGTGAACAGTGTAGTACAACTTGTATGTAACTATATTTTTGCCGTTGACGCGCCGCTGACGCGCCGGAGCTGTGTGAATGATCCTTTAATGTCACATAACGTAAATATAACCCGTAAAATTTTGACCGGACGTGAAGGATTTTCTTAAGCTTCCGGCCAATTTATTTGCGATAATCTTCTGATCCTCGCTCTGCACAACATTTCCGACCGTGTGCCATGCATTTCATCGTGATGTCATATGACGTAGGCAATATTGGCGCGGGCTTACGGACTATAAGTATTTGTAGAATCACCATTAATCGTTAAAAAAAGAATTTCTTATCTTATTAAGGATCGAATATAACCGAACTTTAAAAAGCGTGTTGAATATCTTACATAATTTATGGATAGACTCACTTTTTAATGCCAACCAAAGAACGAATATCATAATTTCATGAAATAAAATACGTCGAAGTAATGCAAAGTTTTTCAGTCTTCCTCCCACATCCAAGTTGACCTTGATAGTATTAAAGGCATAATCGTTTACTACTGACTATAATAAAGACAATGCCTTATTTCATTAACGCCGGAGCGGTCGCTGGCGACCGAGACACAATAGATTTTCCGGGCGTTGAGGAGTTATAGGATCACACATATAATCTATAATAGGTTAAACGCGATACATGATATACATACTCGTAATATGGAACTCAAAAGCTGTAAAGATCTTTTAAATAAATGGTTACTTACTCTAGATTATGAAGACACTGAGGCATTCTTAAATAAAGAAAATATAACTTAAAATTATATAAGCAACTAAATATTAGACATGAAGGTAAGACAATAAGTGAAGTAAGTGAGACAAAGTTTTTGGGTGTTTTACTAGATGACAATTGTGATTGGAAACAGCATATAGATCTTATTAGAAATAAATTAAACCGCTATGTGTTTGTGTTAAATAGGCTAAGAGAGACTTGTGCAATTTCAACAACTCTCGCAGCATATCATGGCTATGTTTCGTCTGTGCTGAGATATGCGATTTTAATTTGGGGGAACTCAACAGACATAGATAAGCTGTTTAGAACGCAAAAGAAATGTGTAAGGGCAATATGTGGCTTATCACCCCGTGAGTCTTGCAAGCCTCTATTTAAATCATTGGGGATATTGCCCCTTCCATGCTTATATATATTTGAAGTGGCAAATTTTGTAAGAACAATTTAGAACTTTTTAAAACCCGAAATAATTTTAATGATAGAAATGTGCGTAACCCTAATAGGTTAATATATAATAATATGCCAAGATTAGCGTTTTACCGAAAACAGTGTAATTGTATGTGTGTAAAAATTTTTAATGCTTTACCAAATGTTATAAAGGAGTTACCCAGTAAATTATTCAAATCGAAATTATTGACATGGCTTAAGGACAAAAATTTTTATAAAGTTGGTGACATGTTTATAAAATAATAATTTAATGTAAGTATAATGATTTTCTATCGACATGTTATTGAAATTATTAATTTGATGAATTTTGTTGTATAGGTGATTTATTTTTATTTTTATTAATTTTGACATTATTTAAGTATGGAATAATGAATTGTATTTTTTCTAATAATTTTAAATGGCATGTATTCTTTATTTTCGTAATGTTAACCTAATACTTTTGATAAATACCAGCGTTAAATTCTTTTTATATTGCATGCCTCCAAAGGTAAAATATGCGGATATTTCTGTTTGACATCTTGTTGTACCATATTTTTGCAATAAATGATGATTATGATTATGAAGCACTAATAAATACATGTAATAATCATAATTAGTTATAATTAAATATTAAATACTACTATTATATGGAAACACACTCATGCCAGGCACACATATTTACACACACTAACACACACAAAACACACACACACGCACCACGCGCGTTCACTCACAAGTACAACATTAGGCGAATGATCAGTTTTTATTTTAAGTAGTTTGTAAGTAGTTATTAGTCGTTTAAATAGAATAGCTACATTATAATGTCTATCTTTCTTTTTTGTACGATTGTGTTATAGAAGAGCGGGGCCTCCTGACACAGGCATTTCATAATGCCTACTGGGTTTGGTCCCAATCACTGTATAAAGTTGTAACTCGCGATAGACTGCAATAAATGATTTTTGATAAGAAGTTTCTAATTCAATTTGCCTGAAACTCCTTACACAATATTTTTTTGACTGTATCGCTTTAAGTAGATACCTTAATGGTCATTCTCGAAAGCCTGAAAACGGAAGCTCATTAGTTTTTCATAACAAAAGCTAATAGTGATTTTAGGATTGAGATAGAAAAAAAAACCAGTCGTGCCTAGATTACTCTCTCAAGACATAATTGCTACCTACTCCAAATAAAGTCAATATAAGTGGTATCTGTCAGCGTAAAGTTCTGCCCAAGTCTTGGGATATAAGATTTAATAAACTATTATTATTTTTCTTTTTTAATTTTTATAATATTATGTACCTACCTTGTTGATTTTCCGTTGGTGTTACTGCCGTTTCCAAATGGATCTGTTACTTATAGGCAACTGTAGTTATTTCTTCAGTAGGTCCTATCTTACTCGTAAGACCTATCTTGATAGGTAATTGATAAGCTGATAACAGCCAGCCGTTAAAGCTACCTACGTGTCGTAAGGACCGTCGACCTACGCTAATAAGGAGCTACAACTTAGCTAAGTAACTTACCTATTTCCGTAGGTAGAGCATTGAAAGTAGAGTGAATAAAGTTACGGCTAATAACGCGACTCAATGTCCGCTCCGTTTAATCATGTTTGTAGCTGCTGTATGTTATGAAAATACGAGTAAAAGTTGATTAATAAAGGGGACTTGAACCGCAACAAGCTGTTATTCTTCCATGTTATCAAACGAGTTCAAAGTATTCCAAACCAAACACAAGTAACATGAGGATGTTTACGTGTTTTTAATTAAGGATCATTCACACTGCTGTCATATCTCAGTCACGTCAACGGTTTGCTAAATTTCAATACAAGTTTTGACAGTCACGTGACGCGTCAGTGACCGGCAAATCAAAACGTGTAACTTATAGTTTCGATGTAAGTTTAATGAAAAATAACAAATCAATAATTTTAATGGAATGCGAAACGAAAGTAGTTCTTATTCTTTTTTACATGCCTTATTCAGTTAATTATGTTTATCGTGGCTTCAAAGACTTCGCAGGGTTTTGTCAACAGGTCTGCATACAGCCAAGGACGTCGGGGTTTAGTCGCAGGAATAAATGAAAGTTAATATTTGTCGCTCCAAATAGAAGAGGAATTTAGTCAGGATTTGCATAATATTAAGGAGGGGCAGGAAAGCAATCTATTTGTGCCCCGGCGTGTCAGCCAAGCCAACGAACTTCGACTTTTCGTTGCTTGAAACTTAATTTAGAGCTTAATTCAGAGCTTTTCCGATTTAATCTACTCAACATGAAATACTTATTCAAAACCAGTCAAACTCAATGAATGCAACATTTAAAAAAATATAATAATTTAGGTCACAGATTAAATTCACGAAAGAATCGCAAAAAATCTGACAATTTCATAAAATGTGAAAATTTGAATTTTTTCTCACACACAGAGACTCTCATTATCTTCTATGGTGATAATGCTTCAGTTACTTACTTGTTGCCCACTATCAGCAATAAAAATATTTCTGATATTCATTCCTTAAAAAAATAACACTATTTTTCGTTTGCAGTACCTACCTAAGGATCACTTATTTCGTTGTAACTTAGCCGATACCGATACCCTTACTTATTTTTTTTTACTTAACACGTGTGGCATTAGTTAGCTGAGTGTTTAAACATTTGTTCATTGACATTAAATACCTAACGTTAGCTTCATGGTTGTTAAATAAATTAAGAAAATGTTAGTATGGAAAATGCGAATCCTTTAAAATTCTCATACAAAACGGCCATTTCATACTCCTTTTTATGTTGGACATGTGAAATTAGTCTTAAAGAGTTCTTAATTTGATTCTAAGAATTACTTAATAAATGCAGTACTTTTAAACTTTTTATTATTATTTCTAGCTCAACCTAAGGTTGCCTGGATGAAATTGCTTTCTTGCGATAAATCCGCCTATTTTTCATTCGTATAATTTTATTGTCCTATGCATATTTTCCACGGTGTATTTTATCCTAAACCACAATAAAGATGTTTTCTTATTTGGTTCCGTCCGATATTTTTAGTGGTTGAGTATTCCGAGTTAATGTATTTATTATAAAAATATAATAAAAAATAAAAATACTTTATTGATTAGTTTCTAAGCTAAAAAAGAAACATAAAAAGGTACACAAAAATAGTTTATAAGAATTCCCAAACTAGAATTATTATTCTGTTTAATTCGGGAGATCATGCTTCAAACGCCGCTACGCGTGCGCGCGTGTGTGTATGTATGTGTGTGTCGGTGTATATTTGAATGTGTGTGTGTGTGTGTGTGTATATGTTTGTGTGTGAGTGTGTGTGTGTTTGTGTGTGTGTATTAAAGGCACAAAGAATAAGAATGACACAATAAAAAGAGATCTCCCCGAGATCTCGGGTTTGAATCTTAATTGCGAAGAGAGTTGTTTATGTTTTTATATGTATAAGTAAACAAAAAACATGATACCACTAAGCATAATCACTATGCTTTACATGATACTAATCGCATGTTTTGAAGAAAATTAAATAATATGATCCTGTCACTGCCCAAGCGGGTTCATAATAAAATTAATGCAAGATTTAATTATATTTATTGCGCCTAATTAGTGAGAAATAATGTCCTATAAATCAAATGTGGTTTAACTAAAGGAAAATTGTCGTGAAATAACAGCATAAATAAATATTACATTACATTTATAGTCGACTCTAAAACAATCGATGATATTTTTAAAGTTGAGTAATAATAACTATAGATATTTCAAATATGAAAAGGCATTCTTTCACATTTTTAGGAAATTTCAGAATTCGTTGATTCGTTCTTGTGTATTGAGAAGTTTGTAATGAGAATTGAGAAGTTTTATTTGTACTGTGTATACGTACTTATTAATCCTTCAATAAATCAATAGATATAATATATATATGTGTACTTACTAAATAATATTCATTATGAAGCGATGGTTGCTTGGAAAATCCTCAGCGAAAAACAAAACACTATCACAACTCCACAAAAACAGTTTATTCTTTCACTATTCCCACAATGAAAGTTGCCAAAAGTTTTAACTAATATTCCAAGCACGAATAAACGCGATCGCGTGTAAACTTTCAGCGCCCGGTAGCACTGAACGCGTGGTGACTGTAAGCTCGCTATCGCACAACTGAAGAGAAGAGTGGAGTGAGCGAGCGATGGCAATGTATCAACAAATTACGAACAGCCAATATTGATAATTATTTCCTAGAGGATAATGCTGTATCTACGGGCAAAATAATGCTTAACATAGATCGGCGAACACAGGTATTCACATAGTATTCAGGTAAACGGTGCTCATATTTCAATGCAATGCATTAGTCATTGGATATACCAATAACTAATTTATTTTCAATCATTTGCTGATGATAAAGTTTTCTATGGATAAAACTTTTTAATATTTGGAACTTATAAAGTTACACACTCTCTTTCTTTAGAGGTAATACTTTTTCACTGTTTTGATTTTAATTTAATTGAAACACATTGTTAGAACTTTTCTTTGCTATAACAACTTTGTTTTATGTCCGTAGATATAAAAATATATAAACGAAACACCCCAACGCTATAAGACGCGCCTACTTACTTACGTCTTTTAATTGAAGGTTCGATAATGCAAATTCCTTAAAACAGAGAATCTGCCACCGAGACAATTACTTATGATAATCTTTATCTTTTGAGTCTTCGACATTCAAGCAGCTGTTCATGTAATAATTACTTGAACACACAAATATTATAGCTACATTCTTGAATTGATCTATGTTAGTATACCCATGTACCTACCTAGCATAACTTACAGAAAACTTCCGTTTATATTATATATCTTTAACAGCACGATTGCCGCTCTGAGACGCATACGTAGACAAGCAAAACAATTTAGAATATTGAGAAATCGAACAATGATTATGATTGTTTAAAAAAAACCACCAGCTCAATTCCGCTTAAATAGACGTGATCCGTTATTTGTGATTGTGTATGCGCACCTAATCAATAATATTTATTTGTAATTTTTTATTTATTTTTGCAGCACCTAGGCACACCTATTACGATTGTAATATTTTATCAGATATTTTAAACGTAGTTTTTGTTTTATTCTTTTTAAGATTTTTTCTTAACTGATTGTTTTTAGTTTGTATTATGTTCTAACTTTCAAAATTGTGCCTTTAAGTGGGAAAAAATATATTTTTATTAAATACTAGCTTTCCGCCCGCAACTTCGGAGACCCATGTCCAACAGTGGAATAAAAATAGTAGATTGTTATACGAGGGTCAAAAGGAAGCAATTCCCATTCGAGATATTTAGACGCCCGAGCATAGCGAGGGCGGCTATAGTTCGAGAATGGAATTGATGACTTTTACCCGTGTTGAACACTCTACTTTTCATTTCGAATTTCAGGAAAGTAAAAAAAGTCTTAGTTATTTTAAAATGTTTATTAATAAAAACATGTACCTACTTAGTAACTACATTGGTAGTCCTTATAATTATTACCTATACCAACTTACCTTTAAAAACCTAGAAAAATTAGAACAATTTGTGAAATTTAAAGTTAAATTCTTGCTTGGAATATTTACAGTTTGATATAAATTATTATGATGACAGATTTGGCTTTGTTGGATGCCTGTAAAAGTTGGAGATATTCTTTGGTCTTTGATAAGACGGTAAGTCCATGGCAGAGACTCTCCTGAAGTAGTCGTTTCCTGTAGGTGAATTACAGCGTAGTTTTATTGTTTCTTTTATCTTATTTGAACTTTTTGTTTTAGTTTTAAACTCATTTTTAGTAAATACAAAATCAACACAAAACTTTAATACGGCACACACAGCTCAAAGTCACAGAGTTAGGTAAGACTCCCTCCAATATTTTATAGTTTTTCTTATTTTAAATTTGGAACACGTCGCGTCGCCGGCCGCTCCGCCCAATGTTTTTAATTTTGCACTGGCTGTTTATACCATGTTTTGTTGTTGTTCGTGAATGCGCCCTACAAGGTTGCACCTTTTTTTAAACCATTTGTTTTTAACTATTGTAAACTTTTTCATTGCCAAATTCAGTTCTATTTTTAAATTACTTTTCCACCCTAGGGTGGAACGAAGAGTTTTGGACCCGCTGCTCAGTTCAAATATACATCACTTTCCGAATATGAGAAATGAAAAATCTATGTCCTTCCCCAATGTCCCACTTATATCCGTACCTTTCGTCAAAATCGGTCCAGCGGTCTAGGCGTGAAAACGTAAAATTTACTTTCGCATTTATAATATTAGTATGGATGTATTAAGATGGATCAAACATATTGTTTGGTTTTTTCCTTGGATAATGATAGCAAGTGATAAAAGTAAACATTGTCGTCATTATTGTTTCCCTAATTACTTATGTTCTGTATCATACATGGTTTACTATTTTACTTATAATTTAAATTGTGTTTTTTCCTGCTTGAAAAAAAAACAAAATGTTGAACTTTGTACTGAGCACATTGATTGAGCACACTGTGTTTTCAAGGAATGCCTACTGTATGGCCATTCGGGTATACAATAAAATACCTAATGAAATAAAAATATTGACTTTAACTAAATTCAGGACACAATTGTTTAAATTTTTGATTAACAAATTATATTATTCTATCAACGACTTCTTAAACGATAAAATGGTGTCGAATAAATTTTAATGGAGACTGACATTTTGATAACATAATTATTTGTAAATTGTATATTTTTTTATAATTATGATTGAATAATTTATTATACTTAATGCTTTTAATAGTAGATTATACAACAAGTGAAAAAAGAGGGAATTTAGTTCGAGGGACTAGGTTGGATCCCGAGAGCAGCGAAGGATTCTAGAGTTGAATCCCGAGCGTTGCGAGGGATTCAAAAGTAGAATCCTGAGCGAAGCGAGGGATACAAAGGACCGAGATGAAATTTTTTTTTCACGAGTTGTGTACTCTACTTTTTACCATTGACTGCGAGAAAACAAATAGCAGTAGGTACTTATACCTATGTAATTAGATAGTTATTACATTTTTATTATTAAGGTAGGTAATAAGTATTTAAACATTAGAAAATAGTGAAACTAGAAGTTTTCCAATGACATAAAACAACCACGCTAAGAGGGAAATTACATGATCGGTTTGGCAGTACATTTCATCAGTTTGTATAGACTTTGAATTTTTACAGACTGAAGATTGTACCAGACTGATGCAAGACTGAACATCTAATCTCCCTCTAATATATAGAAAAGAACCCAAAGATAAGACATTAAAAAGAACCTAAATAAAATTGGCGGGATATTTTTTTTTATTTATTTGTATAACTATCGCTTTATCTATGGAATAACTCCATACTTTCAGCACGTTTTTTTTTCTACCTAATTCATACGATGCGCTCTTGTTCCAAATTCAAAATATTTTTATTCACTCGGTGAATAAAACAGCGTTTTATTCACTCTTATCGTTGAATTAAACGCACTTTTTCGAGTGGCGATGGTAAAAAATAATTAATCTGTTTTAAATATGTCAATTTTAAACAAGTCACAATTTATTTCTGACAGTTAATTACTAATAATATTTTTTTGTAAACATTTGCACGTTGACATTAACAACAAAATATGCTGGTGACTTATATGTAACAACTAATGTAACCATATTTTTGCAAATAAATTTATTGATTGATTGTGCATAGTTGATAAGTACTTACCTATGGGTTATCGTATATATCGCTTATTTATTCTTGTTTTATCAATGGCGGAGATTTTCTCTCCCCAGATTTACATAACAGGAACTTTGGATAACTGTAATAGTTATTTGTTATACAAGAGACCAAAGTCACTTTGTGCTCACTACGCTATTCTGGGCTAGGTACTTCGCTGGTTCGAATGATTAAAAGTCGGCACGGCACTCGCAGCACAAATTGTCTTTGGTCTCTAGTATAACAAATTTAACTATATGATAATGTTAAGTAACTTATATGTCATATGCAATGATTATACGACATAGAAGTCATTGGTAATTTGTTATTGGTAGGTACTTTCCTTATACAACATTTAACAGGAATTAATGGCCAAAACAGAATAATAATATGGCAGATAGGGACCATCAAACTGAACAACTTTTACTAGTGGAACAACTTTGAAATCACGAAAAAAATCAGCTCCATAAAGGGTTATTTTGTAGACACGATGTACTTATGACAAAATTAATGCCAATTCGCAACCTACCGTCTTCACAATCCACATTTGCACACGACAAGAGATCCATCCGAACGATATAAGGAACGAGCTGTAGAGCAACGCCATTGTGACAGCTGTGACGTCACAGGAACTAAGGCGGCTTACCCCCAATGGCCACTTGTTCCAGAACTTGCAAGCAAATACCGGCTCTATTACCAGCGGTTTAGTGAGTGCGATTAGTGTTCGCAGAGCGGCTTGTCTTTAAGCTCGTGACACACGCCAGCTTATAGCTGGGGCGAAGCTTGGGACACGGTTTTACTGAACTATTTAGAATAAGGATAAGTTTTAGGTTATTATTTATTCTGTGGTATAGGTACGGATAAGTTTCAAGTGATATCAAAGGTATTCTTGGTCAATGATACTTATTACGAGTAGGTATATAGTTTTTGGAGTGGTTTTTTTTGTCTTTCAGGAGCCGTACCGGCTAACGCATCGAACGGCTGGCTTCAAATCAAAACAGATAAATCGATTCCTTACTTCGATTTATGTATTTTGAGTTGAAGCTTGGCAGACCCGCCGAAGTTCGAAAAGTTAGCTGGTAGGCCCCTGGTGGTTGGTCTGTCTGTAATATAAAATATCTTGCATAAACTCCAATGACGCATTTCCGAGTTTGTTTCTATAAGCATGAAATTATTATGAAATTCGTATTTTTAAATAAGTTTCCTGTTTTCGAACCGTGGTTCGATGACGGATGCGGATCTTTGCCAGTAAACGACTTGCTCTCAGCAAGAAATAATGATTTTCCAACCGTACCTTACTCCCTATTTAGGCAGAAGTTCGTGAAAAAAAAATAAAAAAACTAACAGCTCTAATTTTTTTTCTAGTAACTATTTGCTGATATTAAGGAGTTTATAAGCCTCTTGCTTAAACTTCATTATTTTTACCATAGTGAAAGTAGTTTTTTTATAACGATAGGTAGTGTGAACCGCTTTATTATATATATTCCTCCTTACCTAATGAGGAAAAGCTAATGATCATCTAATGATCAAAACTGCCTAAGTACATTCGTTCCTACGTGTGATGGACTGTCTTGAGTAAAATTTGAGTAAAAGATTGTAACCTTTCAAAATACTTGCAATAGTTTGCGACATATATCGTATCTAATCAGAGCCTGTAGCCATGTCACATTTACACATTTTCGCTATCGCTTCGCTACGAAAAATGTAAGGAATTGACGTTTTAATTAATTCATTAACGCCGGAGCGGTCGCTGGCGACCGAGACACAATAGATTTTCTATTGTGTCTCATTTTCCGGGCGTTGAAGAGTTAAAATTCGATTGTTAACGAAACCTTCTGTCAATCCCATATATGTTTCGAAAGCGAAGCGATAACGAAGATTTGCAAATGTTACTTTGGTTAGGCTAGGCGAGGATGCACATACTTATTGAGACCATGGGCCACTTGGGAAAATGATGAATTAATGGCGGGCCACCAGCACAAATAAAAAAAATTAAAATAGCCATAAAGGTTTTTTCAAATATATAGGTAAGTACGAGGGAATATTATTGCTGGCGGGCCACTGGCATATTGCCGACGGGCCACATGTGGCCCGCGGGCCGCAGTCTGTGCATCCCTGGGCTAGGGGATCTGATTCATTTATTATTTCATATACCTAAAATTTAAATTTAAATACTGAGGCGGTGCAGTAGCTTAGAAGTTGTTCTAAAACCAAGTTCTCTACGAGTTTTTAATTAGTACGTATCTACTAAATATTCTGAGGTAGTCACCGTATCCTTTGCAAACGTGGTTAATTATTTTATTATTATTTTATTTTATTTAAAGATTCCTTTCTGTCTTCCATTCACTCTTTAAAACACTTGGACGAAAGAGGATTGCTGTAGCCGGTAGGTATAGTTATATACATAGAAAGGAACTAGAAACAATGTTTAATGTATGCAACTATTTACAACCTAGCCATGTAGCCATCTACCCTACAAACAAAATACATGAGGTAAGTATCTATCCTAGAGATAAATAAGTCGGCAGCAACAGTACTGAAATGAATTTAAAACATTCCCTATTAAAAGTGTAGAGTGAATGAATGCGAGTCTAATCAAATCAAGCGTGCTTGTTTATTTAGCGAACAAGTTAATAGGATAAAAAATCCCAAAATTACGAGTCTAATTCAGTCCAATGATGATCCCTCTGTTTTATTTAATTTTCTTAGTCGCTAATTCAATCTTATCTTGCGAATTGATTTTCAGCGATAGCTGATACTGATAATATAAAATGTAATTGGATAGGTTAGGTCACGTTAAAGTTAATGGTAGAATTGTCAATGTGACCAGCATAAGTAAAAAATTAGTGCGACTAGTTTCATTTGGAACGAGTTGCCCCTTAAGACCTTAAGGTGGGTCAATCCGAGCGGGATGATCCGTGATGGAGTGAAATTGAAACTCTGCTCACTTTGGTTTCAAATCAGTGCACGTTCCAACGCGGCGGTTGCGTTGAGAATTGCACCGAATTCTCAATTTTTACATTTATTTATTTTCGGACGACCAACAGCTATATTAAACAGATAAAATAACTTGCATTAGTAACAGAAAGCCAATTATAGCTGATGACCTATAATTTACCTATGACCTATAATTTGTGATGACAAATAGTAACAAACTATACACAACAAGCACCTTTTACTAAATCTTAATTAAGTACTAAATCTCAATTACCTACCTAATGAATACTTAACCAGTACAATTATGCCCTATTAAAAAATTCCTTACTTAAAATTTGCTTAATCGAAGCCTCACTCGTACATGTTTTTATTACTTTTCTTCACTTTCAAGTTATTTAAAAAAATCTGTTCAATTAAGATTGAACATTAACATCGCCAATTTTTATGGTTGGTTTTAGATATAGACGAATGTTCTGTTTCCGAGAAATTTTGCAAATATTTAAGACCAGAAACAGGGTCCACGGAATATATTTTGACATCAAAGGTGGTAACATTTTTATAAATGCTTTCAATTAAATCTATTGTGTATTATTTCAAGTACATTATATATTTTTTCCATGATAGCTTCAAGCGCGTAATCTTTCAAAAATTTGAATTGAATATTGGGATTTGACCCACCACTAAGGCCTTAACTCGAAAATAGTTCATAGATTAAAATAGATATAATTGAATTGATTTAAACCTATTGCAAGTGCCCATCAGCCATTTTTAATGTCCACACTGCTGGGGCGCTGGTCTTCCTTATGGGTGGATAAGGAGGATGGGCCATAACCCACCACGCGGGCCCAATGCGGATTGGTGGGTGTTAACGACTGTAAATGCACCCGTGACCAACGGCTTAACGTGCCTTCCGAAGCACGGAGAACTCGAGATAATAAATTTTTGGTCACCCATCCCATGACCGACCCTTGCGAACGTTAACCGCTGGGCAAGGCGCTAAACCACTGCGCAATCGATCTCCTATTGCAAGTAAGACACCATCACCTTTGGATAAGTTGTTTTAAGCTACGCATCGGTTTGAAATCTAAACAAAGGGTTGTTATTGTTACTTATGCCAAACCCAGACAAAATAAAAACTGCAGCGATTCTCTTTTGTTTGCGTCGACGCTTCCAGAAGTTTCTTGTTACTCGCTAAATAGAAACCACTCAAGTCTGGAAATTACTTGTTTGGCAGCTACACTTGAGTGCGCGACCTTTGCTTCTGTTGGTGTGCGAATAATATTAAACAAGTTTATTGCATCAATAGCGATTTTCCTGAAGTTAAAGCTTTATCAGCATCGGAAGACAAATCCAAAAATGCTTTCACAAAATAGTGTTGCATTTGTAAAATATACTTGTTTACCCATCAGGCGTAGAAACGCGGATTCCATACATTTTGCCTGGGTGTTAACTTGATACTTTTAAATTAGTAGTTTTCGCTGATCCTGCATTTCTTCGTTACCCGACGATTGTCATTAGACCACAGTACCTATGTTGGACATAACTGATTTACATTTTATGGAAAGGTTATATTATGGTAGATATAACGGAATAGGGATGTTGACTATTTTTTTTATTTTATGTTACATAAATTACCTCTAAAAAAAAGAAACATTGGTAAAAGAATTAATTCGCTAGCATGAAAACTGCCCGAGATATCACAGTGTGAAATGCGCACAAATGGACTCTATCAAAAACGCTCCATACTAATGGCTTGCACGTTATGACGTCACGCCGTGCTAGTTTGTATGCAACGCATAGGAAATTTGTTCAGCAGCTATATTAAATATTGTGTTTACCAAAATGGTTTCTTCGACAAATTTGCTATACATTTTACGGACTAATTTAAGGTATCATTTATTTTAATAAATTTTATACTTTTTAAATGGACTTGTCCACCCAACTTTGAAGGGTCATAAAACAAATAATATGCAATATATAAAACCAAGAGGTATACAAGCTACTCTAAAAGTTTAATATGTTTACGATTTTTATTAGTATTTTGTTATTTTATTCATTAGTCAACATCCCTATTAAGGCTTAAATTGTAGCGTTAACAAAATAGTCACGTAGACTTTATTATATCTAGGTACTTATATATATAAAAACTCCTTATTATGTGACTTATCAATCACATAAAAGGTGTAGGCGTCAGGCTCCTTAATTTTCATTGTTAAAATATAAATTGTAGGAAATGCCTACAAACTAGAGGGTACGGTAAAGGGCGTCTTCGTCTCTTGTTAGCAAAAGAAATATTTGAAGGATCTTAGTCCCTTTATAGATACAACCTCTCGTAAAAAGGTTTTCTTGTAAGAAATTGCCCTTTAGTGGTGGACGGGGCAACAAAAAATACCTGGGAGACGGGGGATATGCCTTTAATTTAATTCTGCACAACGATCTCTACTTCGTTAATGTCGTGATATCCAGCCGAGTTTGTGCAGACTCACGATTTTTGTTTTTCTTTTTATTGAGTCATAGTCATAAAATATGAAAAAACTTCTTATTAGTTTTTGTAAGTACATAACACATGATCTCGTTACAAATTGTAACTAGTCAAATTTAACAAACTGATATGATAATACAGGAATTTCGCAAAGAGTGGGAAAATATACAGGATGCATGGATTTTTTTTAAGTGAACCTGACTGAAGGGAAACTCTTAATAATAAGAAAGATAGATTTTGCTCAAATAAGACATTAATTTGTTTTAAAAGAAACAATACTGCATTCGAATATTATATGTGATAGAGGTTATTAGCCTGCCTACACGGTGTTACGACAAAATTAATCTACCAAAGGCCGCACACATCTAATATAGGCTAGTGCTGTAAAACTTAATACTGGACATAAAACGTGGATTCATAAAACTGCGGATTAACCGGAGATGAAACCAGTGGCCTGAAACATGTAATGGAAAGGGTGCACAGATTTGAAAAGCATTTCATATTATTACTCACTCCTACGTTTTTCCGTCATGTTGTATGGTACCTACTTAAAAAGTTATTTGACAATATGGACTACAACATTATTTATTCTGTGCTACAACTAAAAACTATAAACATTCGTCTGCACTATTCAACTGAAAGTAACTGTGATATTTGTGTTAAATTTAACGGCTAAACGGTACATTAAGGGCCGCTAGTCTGGAGATTCATATTTTTTTTAGTGAAACTACACGATGCAAGAAGTCTTTCAGTGAAGTTCTTTTTTGAAGCAACCTATTAGTTTTAGAGAAATAAATAAAAAAAAATTGCTTCAAGGGTAGAGGGCGCCCCCCTTCATATCTAGTCTACCCTACCTTGACATCACCTACTTTTAAAGTCCCCTGCTGGGGCAAATGCCTTCCTTATGGGAAGATAAGGAGGGATGAGCCATAACCCACCATGCGGGCCCAATGCGGATCGGTGGTGGGTATTAACGACTGTAAATACAGCCGGGACCAACGGCTTAACGTATCTTCCGAAGCACGGAGGTTCCTCGTTCCTCGAGATGATAAATTTTTGGTCACCCATCCCATGACCGACCCTTGCGAAAGTTGCTTAACCTTCGCAATCGCAGGGCCAGGCGCCACATGGCTCCTACCCTACATTAAAATTCTAGAACTTTGAAAATGAGAATTCACTTAGATCACTCACGAGGACACCATGGTAGCGCCACCAGCGGGTGATTCTTAGGTACCGCCCGCAAATTGGTTGCGCAATTAAGTGGAGTATTGGTACTCTCCATGCATATGAACTGCACTGCAAGCATCTGTCCGTCAAAAACCAGCAATCTATATTCCCGCGCCGTGTGCCCGCGCCTTATGATGCGCTGCCACTGGGGCTCTAATCTGTGGCCGCGACGACGCCGCGACGACGCCGCGACGACGACGCGACGACGACGCGACGAGTCAGGGCTGCCGATCTCGCGTCGAGAGCCTCTTCATATCGACGTCATCAGCACAACACGACAAGGTCGCGACGTTTATTAGCAACATTTCTTATTTGTTAGAAGAACCCAATTTAATGAAGTATTTAAAATGACTATTATGACTACTATATAATATAATGAATAAATATTTAAATTTCGAATTTAAAATGACGAACACGTTTACAGAAATAAAAGTTTACTAAAAGCTAATAACTGTGACTCGGTTAAATATACTTTGGGTTGATTTTTCAATTCGTAGATAGAGCTTTATCCGTTTGATAGCGTATTATACTGCCAAATTGAAAATGCTTGTCATTAATTTGTCTGCCACATTTTTGAATGACTTTTATTAGATTTGGTTAATATTTAATCTGACTGATATTTGTTATCTGGGGATTGAAAAATCAGCCCTTTGTGAACATTATGCACTTATTTTATTATCAGGGTAAATTTAATAGGTACCTAGTTGCTATACCGACCGAATGTGAAATCCCGTCAACTGTATGAATAATAATATCAAACACAAACAAGTCAACTATAATCTTATCGTTTTGATTTTTCATGCCAAATAAGGACGTTTCCATTTTTTTGTGATTCTAAAATTTAATTTTAATAATTATATTCACATACAGTAAAACATATTTTAATATTACAAAAAACAACGAAGATATAGCAGCTTTCAAAGTTTTAATGACTTGCATTTTTCATACAAAACTTTACGGAATTTGTGAGGTCACAAGACGTCTCCTTTCATACATATTTTTTGAGATATAGAAAATCAATTTCATAAATTACAATTAAACGCTTATGCTTGAAATATTTATGATTTTATTTCTCAATATTCGACTTAAGGAAACTTCCTTATTGGATCTCGGGATTTTCAATTTTGGATTCAAAGTTTTTAATTCTGCGTATAAAGTATAAATGATTGAGTTCATCCTTATTTTACGCAATTATATTTGTACCCTTTATCGAGTTTGGATTAAAATAAACGTGTAACTGGAATGACGAACTATCTAAGTGAATTGCGAGAGGCGACCGTTTCCCGCCCGCCCATCCAAATCCGCCCGCCCGTCGGCGACTACTCTAATGTGATTCACAACTTCTGTTAAATTATTACCAGACACTGTTATTGCGATGCAATTTCCACGGAAAGGACTTTTTGTTTAGTTTCCTACTGGTTCTAAAGTGTGCGAAGATTTTCCTTTCTAATTTCTTAGTTGTGTAACTTTTTCCTTATGCCCATACTAATAATTGTTGCATAGCGAGTGATTAGTAAGAAGACACTGTTTTTGTTAGTCATACTATTATTTATTCTGTGGTATTTTTTCCTTTCTTCCGTCAAACGTATGTTGTTTGAGAGAGTCACCATATTTTGAAACTATGTTGCAATCAACTTCTGATTGAAACTGACAGAAATTTATTCTTCTTCTGTTAGAGTGTGTGTTAGAGTTTATCAAGCCGCCTGTAAGGCCCTTTAACTTGGCTTAACGACTGTTATCAATTGACAACAGCCGGGACCGACGGTTTAACGTGCCCTCCGAAGCACGGAAGCGCTCAGTTGTAATGCCACTTTACGGTCACCCATCCGACACCTGGCTGGACCGAGTGTTGCTTGACAAACATGATCGAGTACGAACAGTCTGTCAAGTTCCGCCACGAGCGCTTCAAGAAATTTATTAAGTAAGATAGGCAGTTGTCACATTGATTCGTACTAAAGCAGCAATGTAACTGCGATTTCTGTCAGTTTCAATCAAAAAGTCAATAGAGTTACAACATCAGCACACCGGTGTGTATACCTACTATCGCTAAAAATCGTTATTAGCAAGAGTATTAGTCAATATTTTGGATGTCGTAAAATCAATTAATTAATTAATTACATAAGTACCTAATATAAATAACTATTTATATCTTACTTACTTATTCTTATGATATCCGTTTGAATGTCTTACCTATATCACCATCTTTCATTTGAGATGCAACAGGAATAATTTTCAGTAAGTACCTAAGTATTTTCTGACCGACTTGAAAATCCTCAATTTTGGGTACCCAGCAGTGTTTGGCAGTATAGGGAATTTTCCATGTTTTGTGTTTCACTATCGTATTATTTTTCACGTATCCTTTTAGTTGCTGCAGATACGAGGAGACAGCAGCGTCAGAGACCCATTATCAAGCATATCTGGCGTGCTAATCTGCAGCGGATTAACTTTGAACACTACGTATCGATTGGAATGATGGGAAACCACGAACTGAATTAAGGTAACAACCAAGACTCTGTGGCTACATCATTATTTATGAATGATGTAGATATTTATAATTTATTAAAATATGAAAAACCTACGAGCACCAATTAGAGGTTGGTGTACGCAGTGACAAAAACCGCAGGGCATATGTATGAAAATGCATGCCATAGTCTCTGCCTACCCCCATGGGAAACAGGCGTACGAGTATGTATGTATAAATTATTATCATTATATCAGCAGCATTCCAGTCCAGCCATCAAAACTAACGCTGGTACTGATAGTCCATGGGCTGGAATAATATGAACTGGCACCGGAATGCACTGGAGTGGTGATCCCAACGTTGGTTCACATTTTCCCAGTGGCATAAGGCTGGATAGTTAAGTCGGTAACTGTTTTTTTTTATCTCATGCTCCTTTGTACTGCAGAAGCCACTTCCTGTCCCCCCGCCACTGTTCGATAGACCATTCTGTCCCTTGATTACGTAACTCTTTTGCTAACAATTCTATTAAAACCGCAGTTACATTGCTGCTTTAAGAAAGAAAGTTGTCACAATGGTTCTCATTAAAGCAGCAATGTTTATAACTGCGATTTCTGTCAGAGTTGATCGCAACAAAGTTACGTAATTAGGGGGCTGTTTATGCTGTTTTCATCCATCCATACCTACAGAAAGTTTATTTGGTGTTTTTAGCATTTAATGGTAGCAATTTATATTTTTCTAGGTAGGTACATACTTAATTTACTTTACCCATAAGAATGATTTAGCAACAACGAGCGATTTCTTTATTATATTTAGAACCTCATATTTCACTATGTTTGCGATCTGCGAGCACTGCAAAATACAATAGTAAACAGAATCGTAAAACTTATTTATAACCCGCTATCATAACATGAAGCATTAGGTGCTGGACCATCAAATATTAGGAATGTTCGTAAAATTAAAAAATCTACCTTCAAGGTCAGATTTTTTTACGTTTATATATCATGGGGTGACCAGTAAAACTCACTAAGTACAAAAAATAGAAAACTGTTATTTATACACTAAGTGCATTAAAATATCAACAACTTTCCCAGGAAAAAGTCATCAATAGGTGCATTACTTTACGGACCACCACGCGGGCCCAATGCGGATTGGTGGGTGTTAACGACTGCAAATGCAGCCGGGACCAACGGCTTAACGTGCCTTCTGAAGCACGGTGGAGCTCGAGATAATACAGTTTTGGTCACCCATCCCATGACCGACCCTTGCGAACGTTGCTTAACTTCCGCAATCGCTGGGCCAGGCAGGCGCTAAACCACTGCGCCACCGAGCTAACTAAGAGGGAATCTACATGATCAGTCTGGCATCAGTCCACTTCATCAGTTTGTATAGACTTTGAATTTTTACAGACTGAAGATCGTACGAGACTGATGGAATGGACTGATGCAAGACTGAACAACTAATCTCCCTCAAATATATAAAAAAGAATCCAAATATAAGACACTAAAAAGGACCTAATTGATTTAGCGGGATATTTTTTAGAAAAGAACTTAAAGATAAGACACTTAAAAGAACCTAAATAAAATTGGCGGGATTATTTTTGTCATTTAATTGTAGAACTATAATTTTATCTATGGAATAGCTCCATACTTTCAGCACCTTTTATTTTTTTGTGCACCTAATTCATACGATGCGCGCTTGTTCCAAATTCAAAATATTTTTATTCACTCGGTGAATAAAAACGCGTTTTATTCACTGTTATCAATGAATAAGACGCACTTTTTTGAGTGGCGATGGTAAAATAGTAGATTATACAACAAGTGAAAAAAGAGGGAATTTAGTTCGAGGGACTAAGTTGGATCCCGAGAGCAGCGAAGGATTCTAGAGTTGAATCCCGAGCGCAGCGAGGGATTCAAAAGTAGAATCCTGAGCGAAGCGAGGGATACAAAGGACCGAGATGAAATTTTTTTTCACGAGTTGTGTACTCTACTTTTTACCATTGACTGCGAGAAAAAAAAATAGCAGTACCTATAGTATTTATAGTTGTCCATCAGCCATTTTTGATGTCCCCACTGTGGGGCACAGGCCTTCTTTATGGGTGGTAAGGAGGACAGGCCATAACCCACCACGCGGGCCCAATGCGGATTGGTGGGTGTTAACGACTGCAAATGCAGCTGGGACCAACGGCTTAACGTGCCTTCTGAAGCCCGGAGGAGCTCGAGATAATACATTTTTGGTCACCCATCCCATGACCGACCCTTGCGAACGTTGCTTAACTTGCGCAATCGCTGGGCCAGGCGCTAAACCACTGCGCCACCGACCTAACTAAGAGGGAAACTACATGATCAGTCTGGCATCAGTCCACTTCATCAGTTTGTATAGACTTTGATTTTTTACAGACTGAAGATCGTACCAGACTGATGGAATGGACTGATGCAAGACTAAACAACTAATCTCCTTCAAATATGTAAAAAAAGAACCCAAATATAAGACACTAAAAAGGACCCAATTGATTTAGCGGGATATTTTTTAGAAAAGAACCCAAAGATAAGACACTAAAAAGAACCTAAATAAAATTGGCGGGATTATTTTTGTCATTTAATTGTAGAACTATATCTTTATCTATGGAATAGCTCCATACTTTCAGCACCTTTTATTTTTTTTGTACCTAATTCATACGATGCGCGCTTGTTCCAAATTCAAAATATTTTTATTCACTCGGTGAATAAAAACGGGTTTTATTCACTGTTATCAATGAATAAGACGCACTTTTTTGAGTGGCGATGGTAAAATAGTAGATTATACAACAAGTGAAAAAAGAGGGAATTTAGTTCGAGGGACTAAGTTGGATCCCGAGAGCAGCGAAGGATTCTAGAGTTGAATCCCGAGCGTAGCGAGGGATTCAAAAGTAGAATCCTGAGCGAAGCGAGGGATACAAAGGACCGAGATGAAATTTTTTTTTCACGAGTTGTGTACTCTACTTTTTACCATTGACTGCGAGAAAAAAAAATAGCAGTACCTATAGTATTTATAGTCGTCCATCAGCCATTTTTGATGTCCCCACTGTGGGGCACAGGACATGCCATAACCCACCACGCGGGCCCAATGCGGATTGGTGGGTGTTAACGACTGCAAATGCAGCCGAGACCAACGGCTTAACGTGCCTTCTGAAGCACGGAGGAGCTCGAGATAATACATTTTTGGTCACCCATCCCATGACCAACCCTTGCGAACGTTGCTTAACTTCCGCAATCGCTGGGCCAGGGCGCTAAACCACTGCGCCACCGAGCTAACTAAGAGGGAAACTACATGATCAGTCTGACATCAGTCCACTTCATCAGTTTGTATAGACTTTGAATTTTTATAGACTGAAGATCGTACCAGACTGATGGAATAGACTGATGCAAGACTGAACAACTAATCTCCCTCAAATATATAAAAAAGAACCCAAATATAAGACACTAAAAAGGACCTAATTGATTTAGCGGGATATTTTTTTAGAAAAGAACCCAAAGATAAGACACTAAAAAGAACCTAAATAAAATTGGCGGGATTATTTTTGTCATTTAATTGTAGAACTATATCTTTATCTATGGAATAACTCCATACTTTCAGCACCTTTTATTTTTTTTTGTACCTAATTCATACAATGCGCGCTTGTTCCAAATTCAAAAGATTTTTATTCACTCGGTGAATAAAAACGCGTTTTATTCACTGTTGGCAATGAATAAGACGCACTTTTTTGAGTGGCGATGGTAAAAAGCATTTTATCTACACTCACAACGTAATGTTCCAATTATGAATTCAAAAAAGGTAATATAAATACGTACTTTATTTTCGTGAATAGGTAAAATTAAAAAAAAACCCATTACGATGCAGTCAGCTGCATCATAAAGTAACTTTTTTTCTCATTACGATACAGGGCAAATCCAAAAAGAAGGTAGTGCCGTGCTATTAAAAAAAAACAACAATATTTTCCCCAAGGAAATATGACTCATCTCATTTTTTTTCTAATGAATGCGCGTCATTTTTAGAACATTTGAAAAAAGTTTTGAATTTTGATTTCAATTTTTACATTTTGTTATACTGAATTTCGTAGGTGTTTTTTATTCTTGCTTAAAAATTTGAAAAAAATTGACTGCAAAATTATTTTAGATGCAGCTAAGGAAATGACTTATTACAAGGTAGGTTCATAGCTAATACAACCAAAGTATCTCTCTCTTTTCTAACGTTGATATTTTATTTAGTAGGTTCAATCCCAAATGTATGAGTGTAGATAAAGTAGTGTATGAAACTACACATAACTAGGTATTATGCATCAGTATCATAAACTACTATTATTTTAAATGAATTCAGTATTTTTTGATATTACACCCGGCAAACAAACTCATAAACTTTCCCCAAGCGCAGATAACTTTTGATTAGGTTCATACACATAAAATAGCAGACTTCAGTGACTCATTAAAAATGATGTGCCGCTGTACGCGACTAGTACCTACCGACCGTCTACCATCACACCCAAAGCCACGATCTCGAAGCGCTTTCCAACATTTTTTTAAATCGGTCTTTGGCGAGCAATTTGTTCAAAACAATGGCAGGCCCGCACAAGCCGTCGTCCGCGGAGTTCATAAATTGTTTATATTATTGTATATTCGCTTTGTAATAAAAGCCTTTCCAACTTCGCACCTGGTACTGGCAGTCAAGAAATTTAAACAAAAAGTTATGATTTAAGTTAAGTTTACAATGCGGAGCGGAGCTGCAGCCAAACTCATTTCCATTTAGGTAAACTCTCCATTTAGGTAAACTCGTGTTAAACTATTCGGTTTTCTTTGATTCGTGAAAAGCTCTGCTCACGAGTCTTCATTTCGTTTTTTTTATTGTTCCTAAAAAGTTTGTAATAAATAAATAAGTTACGCGGCTAGTGTAGTGTATGAATAAATTTCACCACAAATTATACAACGTATTGTACAACTATACTATCTCACTAACTTATATACTTATGCTTTTTCTTTGATCCGGAACTCTGTATGAAACCTCGTACAACTAGTATACTCGTACAATAAAAATAGATTTTTTTAATAAAAAAATTTACTATAAAAAATTATAATGATAGGATTAAACGAACTTACCTGAAGTGAAGTTCAATCCTGATTATATGAAGTACTTAGTCCGAGATATTTACAATGTAGTACTTGGTCTTTCACACTCTTGATACGCGAATTTCAAAGCTAAAAGCAGAAAACAAAAATCGCCACCTGGCAACACTTAATGTCAATGTCAATATTTCAGAGCCCCTAGCAACACAGCCAGGGAAAATTAATTTAATTACTACCTAAGAAAAATTAAATTAAGGGAGGGCGGGATGTTCTATCTCGGACTAAGTACTTCATATAATCAGGATTGAACTTCACTTCAGGTAAGTTCGTTTAATCCTATCATTATATTTGTACTTAGTCCGAGATATTTACAATGTAGATGTTCAGAGTAGAACATAACACTTTTAATTACAAATGATTTATTCAATATTCAAACAGATAATTATGACAACTCCTTTCTTAAAATTTAAATTAAATCAAATTAAATTATTTAATAGTGCTTTAGCAAACAACATTTGGTTAAAATGTTCAGAGAAGAACATATCACTTTAAAATTACAAATGATTTATTGTTTCAAGATTCATAATCAAAACAGATACCTATGTATGTATGACAACTTCTGTCTTAAATATTTAAAATTAAATCAAATTAGATTATTTAATACCTTTCTAGCAAACAACACTTAGTAAGATGTTCAGAGAAGAACATAACACTTTAATATTACAAATAATTTTATTTATTGGCTCAACATTCATAATCAAAACGACTTAGTTATTATGACTTATGCCAACTTCTGTCATAAAAATTAAATGAAAGCAAATGAAATTATTCAATACGGCTCTAGCAAACAATGCTTGGTTAGGTTCATTCATGGTACGGCTCATTATAGAGTGGTTTGTTATAATGTGCTGCAAAGGCCGGCGACCTAGGAGACCAACCCACTGGTCTAATAATAATGTCTACAGAGAGACCTTCCCTATGGACACATGGGGTCGCAGCACAGCATGGCACCACCGTCTGACATCTCTAGCTTCAGCCATCTACTGATGGACTGGTCAGACACACGATGGTGCGGTCTTTTGAAAATAATAAACAAATAATTGAATGAATTATCATTCCCCTGGTTATTTCCATATATTGTGTAAGCGTTTGAATGGGACATATTTCAGGTTGACAGTGAAATAAGTTAAGATTACTTGACGTTGACGTCTATCAGGAGCGAATGTTTTTAGAATATCTGTAAAAATTATTTCGACATCAGTAGCTATGTTAATCTTTTTTTTTTTTTTTTTAATGGAATTTATATTCTGGACCCTCAGGCCAGTACCAATACTAACAGCATAACAGACTTATTGGTGAGCTTTTCTAAGCTTAATTTATTCAATGGATACACATTGTACCAGATACAAACATATGATAGAACTTTAGAAGGGTCCTCCTACACACTGCCATTGGGTTTTTTTTTTTTTAAATCCCATAACTCTAGGGTATAAATGAGAGACCATGAAATAGAATCGAATAGTGTAGGAAATATTTTTCAACTAAATATTCTTTACATTTATTATTTTTCATACAAAATAATTTAAAAAAGTTAAGACTACCTATGCAAAACACCTTTATGTGAAATATGGCAACGTCACATTTCCTTGCCTCTAAATAGGCTTATCATCACATCATCAATGAAAATTTTAGTAGTAGTATTTGTCAATGAAAGCTAAACGTCATCTTTACGTTTGTGATCATTGATAATAGTAAAAAACTATATGTATGCAAAAATAAAGAATCGTCATAATGGTAATAACTTTTGAAGTAATTTAATTAAGATTGATAAAATCTACAAAACTAGGCATCTTAGGACCACATGTTCGAGGAGTTTTTTGATTATTTTGACCCATAGAATATAAAAGTTCCATAGAAGCTACTTCTGACCATAACACTACTGTCTGTTTAAATTTTTTGAACATCTTTTAAAAGTAAATAAAATAAGTAATGCGTAAAAGAATAACTTTCAACCAATTAACAGTGAATGCCTGTATTCCACACAGGTGGATTCCTGTGCCATGATATATTCTTACACATTTGAAGTTAACAAGAGATGCAAAAAAAAATATATATATAGGTATATAAATGTCAGACATTCCCAATTTTATAATTATAACGTTGAAGGTTTCAGTCGACAGTTACAGTTAATTACTTGGACTCATAATCAGCATCAGTATAGTATATTGATTTTATGTATGATAAAATCAATAATTTCAAGTCACACACCACTGCCAGATCTGTATTGCCAAACCATTTAATAAGGGATACTGATACTGAACTCCCCTAGTCTGTTGACTTAGAAGAATGCAGTGGTATTGCCTATTTCAAGAAGGATTTCACAATTTATTAGGTCTTGAGCAAAACATTTTAATGTAAAAAATGTAGATAATAATTCACAATAACTGATATGAGAGTCCAGTTCTTCATCAGACCAATGACCTCTAGCACTCTGGCCGTTGCAAAATGCGCCCCAACCAGTGACCGACTTCCAAAAGATTTCCAATTTAAAATCATATTGCTTTATCTTACTATTATAGCAGAAGTAATATTTCTTTATCACCATAGTGAATCCCATTTACCTTTTTTAAGTGCTTCAATAAGCACTTTAATGTAATGCAATCATTACTATCATAGTTGCCTCCGGAGGCTTCTAACCTCCAGAACTAAATTTCCTAATAGTTATACAAATTCTCTAATTTTACAGCTATCTCTCTTTTAGGAACTGTTGAATTAAAAGTTTTTTTTTTTTTTTTTTTTTTACTAATTATCAAAACCTGAGAATTAAGATTAAATAATCTTTCACTCTGGAAGCCTTCAGGAAACTCCTTGTTCTATTAATAATGAAAACTAATGTCTCAAATACAATAATTGTGACATTATTATTATTTTGGAGACATTCCTCATAATATGACGGTCCCAGACAGATTGTGTCATATAAATATATTATTATTAAATACAGTACAAAATGTACGGGTTAGGTAATTTTGTAAAAACAAATGGCGCTGATGTTAAAACAAAGTGCAGGCAATTCAACTGATATAATTTGCCATGAAAGATGAATCTTAAAGTTAAAAAGTGTCTGTGATTTACTAGAACTGGCACTAAGAAGTAGGTATTTTTCATTTCTATAGTAGTCATACAGTTTCCTCTTGTTAGTAATTTGCACATAGTCCTAACATCTCTAATTTAGAATGAGAAGTCTCTATAAACTTACTAAAGGTGTTTAAGTTAAGTATGAACTTGTGAGTACCATAACTTTTAGGCACAGTAAAAATACTTGAAAGAATTGACTACAGACTACTCAACAATATTGCAATTAATTCAAGAAGCTTAACAATTTCTTTAAAAAGAATTAACTTCTTAGATAAATTAAGATTATTATTGCATGGTATATAGTTTTTTCTAAATTAAATTATTTTTATTTTAAAATAAAAATAAAAATAAATCTGTAAGAAGGATATAGTAACCCTTTCTTATCCACTGCAATTATTACAGGATCCTGAGTTAATGTTTCCCAACATAAATAAAAATATTGCAGTGTTTCTGTAAATTTTACCTCTAGGTACGGGTAGCAAGATCTGCCTCTGAATCCCTCGTGAGCTTAGTGGGGCAGCGCCTGGTACCCGGGTTAATGTTGGTATCCTCTTCGAGTTGTTAACTTTGAGGTTAAAATCTAAATTCTTGTCCAATAATGGGCTAATCAGCTTCATTTTAATATTTGTATATATTTATAATTTAAACGACAGAGTAGTCTTATAACATCGCTTGAATTCTTGACGATAGTCATAGTGTATCAATGTTTGATTTAGTCATCATGTCTATTGTTTGACATAATAGTGGCAATAGCATTTCTTGTATCCTCTTGTGTCAATAAACCTGTAAGACCTACGTTACGCTTGTATAAATTTTCAATTTTCAGGAAAATGAAGTTAATTATCAAAATCTTTTCCCATTCTTCTGTCAAGATGTTTTGAAATCTTAGTAAGTATACTGTTAGTGTTGTTTACTGTTGATGGGAATGTTCCCCATGCTCTCATTCATCTTGGGCTAAATGTAAGTAATCTCATTTGATAAAAGAAAAATTATTTGGTAAATAACCATTATGTCTGGAGGTCTATGCAATGATTTTCCCACATTTTTAGAGCTTCATGAACAATGAATAGGTAACACAATTGTTGAATTTTAGAACAAAATTCTTACTTGATCTTACTAATAACCTAGTAAGCTCTTATCCCAACGGGATAACGTATGTACATATTAAACAATATTTGATACCTACTAGTTATTGGTTTATATTTTTCCAACGAGAAGTATGCTAGTATCCCAATGGGATTACGTATGTACAATAGTAAAAAATATTTGATACCTACGATATCAGTTTAAACCTTCTCAACGAGAAGTATGCTTTATCCCAACGGGATTACATTATGTACATTAGTTAAGAATATTTGATACCTACTCGGTATCTGTTTATACCTTCTCAACGAGAAGTATGCTTTATCCCAACGGGATTGCATATGTACAATAATAAAAATATTACTCAGTATTGGTTTATGCCTTCTCAACGAGAAGATGCTATTATCCCAACGGGATTACATATTATGTACAATAGTAACAATATTACTCGGTATTGGTTTATACCTTCCCAACGAGAAGAAAACATCGCTGTAACACGAGGATATTTGTTTATAAACAAATCCAACTATCACCACCCCACGGGGGGCTCGCATAGTCGCAACGCGATAATGCGTACAATTACTTTGCCAGTTTGTATGTTATAACTTTGTAGGTATTCATGTTTTACCAGAAATTAGTTTTTCAACCTAATACGAGCTTCTTAGATGGTGAAGATGAGAACTCAAAATACTTACAATCTTCCTTCTAGTTACAAACTTATCATTTATACTTTTGGTGTTTTTTCCCAAATCTTTGAATAGTTCTTCTGTCGAATCATCTTCAGACTTTCGTTTGGGCATGCTAATCACAATTTAACACAATATTACACAAAAGAACAATGAAATTTCCAAATAAAATCCCGAAGGGAACAATCGCGTGCGAGCGCGAAAAAACAATTGACATTGACATTAAGTGTTGCCAGGTGGCGATTTTTGTTTTCTGCTTTTAGCTTTGAAATTCGCGTATCAAGAGTGTGAAAGACCAAGTACTACATTGTAAATATCTCGGACTAAGTACAAATATAATGGCCGCTGTGCTGTGCACCGTACTGTTTACAATGTTGCGGATGGGGCGCCCCACTCTTTTATTGCTCGCCTCGCTCGCTCCCCGGAAAGCTGTAACCACTCCGACTACTTTAAAGTTAGCTCGTAACACGAGTACAAACCTACTTTATATTGGTGAACTAAACGTTTTAACCGCCTTACTGGCGGACTAAGACTTTTTGAGACCCGGGGCGATCTTTAATTGTGGGCCCCTGGCGCCCTTCAGATTTGAATATTTACTGAATTAAACACTGCCCCGGACCTACGTCCCTCCCCCTTACCCCGCGCCTAGTTACCGTAAAGGAGGATGCACACAATCCCTGATTTTCAGAAAAATGCCTGTTCATAGATAAAATAAAAGACCACGCAGCGCGATTTTTAGTCAGTTTTATCAAATACTCTTGTATTTGGTCTATCTTTAGTAAAAATAATCGGCCGCGCAGCGCGACTTTTAGTCAGTAATTTTTTTATGCCCCCCGGGCCCCACACGGCGGTCCCCTTAGTACGCCAGTGAACCCGCTGTCTAGATGTGGCCAGCCATCCGCCATAAAACAAATAATCTAGTCTGTCTGCTGAATAACTTCATGTTTACAATCTTTTCTTTTCTTTGAATACCTAGTGTTTTATATTTTGTCTTATGACTATAATCTATTAGATGTCTTATGTTTAGTAATGAACACTATAAGGAAATAGCTTAAGGCTGAAGTTCACCAACCACTTAAATAGCCGAATAATTTTTAACCATCTGATTTTAACATTATCTCCATAATTAGGTATATAAAAACGTCAAAAACAGACCGTTAAAACTTAATCACCTGTTTTAGTGTTGGTGAACTTCAGCCTTACAAATTCAAATTTTTACAGACTGTCGTGATGACTGCCATCTAGTTTAAACTTCATCAGTTCCCTTCCAGCACACAATGCCTACAGTTGTAACGTAATTACACCTAGAAACAAACAACTTTGGCGTTCAGAATACTAATCAGTTATTTGCTTTCGGAAAAGTTATAAAGTTAAATCGTGTAGAAGAAAACAATATGAAGGGAGAATGAGGGCGACCTTCACTCTGCAACATTGCGAGGGAACGAGCTAAGTAAATAGGTACTTGCGCAGCCTTCAGAAATCTGTAGCACTCTGTCTTCAGCAGGTGATATCGGGAAATGTACAAAGGAAACAGAAAAAGAATTATCTATCATAAAGAGCCACTTAAAATAATTGACTGAGCGAGCGAGCGAAGCGTCTCTGCTTCAGCTTGGGCAAAAATTCTTTCGTATGTCCTTCCAGCTGTCCGTCTGTTCTCCTCTACAGGTCGTATTCCCCAACCGATTATCGTGAAATTTTGTGAGCAGGTTCGATAATTAACGGGTGTAACAAGACACTCAACGAAGCCGAAGTCCACGCATTCCGCCCATCATCAGGATCATTTTTGTCTTTTTGACTATACCTGGGAAACCAATAGCTACGAAGTTATTGAAGGTCAAAGTAAATTTTTTTTGCAATTTTTTTATGAAATCTTATTTTATTAAATTTCTACAGATTCTACAGATTTCTAATTATTTTCTACAGAAACATTAATAAAAATTTTATGTATTATGTAACAAACAATACAATGGCTTCAAAACGTCATCACTAGATGTATTTCATGAGCACGCACGCACATAAACGCTGCCTTTCAACGCGGCTGCACGCAGCTGTGTAGGCATACACTCGCAGGCGCGGTCTCTTATACGCGTTACATTGCGTGGTAATGTATGCAACGCTTTTTTAACACCAAAAATTAAAATCGTTTCCCAGCAATAATTTTGAACAGAAATGGTCCTGATGATGGGCAGAATACGTAGACCTCGGCTTCGTTGAGTGTCTTGTTACACCTGGTATATAGATTTTTTCTGTCGAACCAGTATTTCGAAATTTTTTGAAATGGCGGAGATACTTATGTAAAAAAACGCATTTCAGCCGTTTCGAAAAAAAATCAAAAATGTATCATAACTTTTTTGTTAGCGGTGTGAAGCAAATTTTGTTTTATTTTTATTTTTAGAAGACTCAAAAGTTCATCTAAGTTTGTATCAAAACATTTCTGGCCAATATTCGAAGTTTGAAAATAAATAAGGTTGTGACTTTGTGACAGAACCTAGGACTGCGTATGATATTTGTACGATAAGTACTTATTAGCTTCTTATTAATTGAAAAAAAAACCGGTCAAGAGCGAGTCAGACTCGCGCACTGAGGGTTTCCGTACCATCATAATAAATACACTGCAGAGTGCAGAGCCTGCTGTAGAATAATAAAATTATTATTGCAGTATTAGGTCAGCACCATCTCTTGGCCGATTGTGGAACTATTTTTTTTTCTTAGTCCAGCGCCATCTCTTGACCGTAATTGGAACTAAATTAATTTTTCTTGGGTCAGGGCCATCTGTTGACTGGTAAAGGAACTAATTAATTTTTGTTTGTTTTTTGAATTTCTAAAAAAGTGTGTTATATTGAGACATCGTTTTATTTTTCCTGTAATCTTTACAAAAACGACTATCACATAGAATAATTTGTGTGCGTGTGCATTGGGTGAGCACCCTCTAAAAATGAATAAAAATGTATTCACCATTTAGTAAAAGGTCTAAAATAATTGTAAATACTATCTTGCAATTTGTAAATCGATAGAACCAAAGTTATTTAATGAAATGTGTGCTCACCCAGTTCTCACAAATGGTAAGCCGTATCTCCGTATGTAATGACTTTACAAATACCAATAGTGTACTAAATTTCTGTAAAAATCTATTTTAACTAGGGTTTCAAATTTCAGTTTCACAAGATCCGTAATAAAAAAATTACAAATGATTTCTTGTGCTCACCTAATCCTCACGTTATTAAAAGGGCCGATATTCTAGCGACCTAGCAATTTAATGGCATCCATAATTTGTATTGTTTTAGTTGACTATAAACATGTTTTTGTAAAACATAAAACAAACCACTATCACTGTGCGTTGTTGAGTAATATTTTTTTGAAAGTGCTCACCCAAACCTCTTATTTTCGTAAAGTGAAAAACGTTTATACCTCTTTGTAATTAAACGTTGAAGAAAAAGTAAACATGTCAAGTTTTAGTAAATAAATTTACAAAATGCTCATGTAAATACATTTTGATATTTTTATCTACTTTAGTAGATATACGTAATTCATTGTTTCTACGGAATTCTATACAGTAGGGTGTTTACACGTTACAAAATAAAGAGACAATAATGATTGAATTTTCTTATTTATTGCTTTCTGATCTATACTACTTAACAATGATATTTTTGAATTGCCATTAAATACATGACTGAATCGAAAGCACAGGTGTTTAAAACTTTTACATTCTTTTAATTATCGTAAACGGACGAACATAAAATTCCATTTCTAATTAATATATCGTCTATCATCGTTTATATCGTCATAGCATGGCACATGGCACATCTTTATTAAGGACGGTTCTAAGTTCGAAATTAATGGTCAAATTGTATTAAGTTAGTATTCTATCCTTCTTATTATTCTTTGACCGTATCAACTCAAGCCGCTTAGTCGTTCCCTATCGGAGTTTATTATGTGTGATGTGACCTTAACATTTAGGATAACATGAAATAAAAAAAAATCGAACATTGAGCCTAAGTTTCTGCTACTGGCGTCTAAAGAATAGACAGCCGTATTAAAATACAAAATATTCTATGACTTGGGCTCACAAAATTAATCCTCCTCATCGTACAGACACTTGCTCTTTGTCGACCATTATTTCTAAAGATTATAATTCTCGCCAAGTCGACTACATGTTATGTTAACTGAGTAAGTCAACGCCATCTAGCGACCAGTTAGCATACTACTTTAACTATCAATTATTGGAGGAGGTCGTTATCAATCATATTTACTGATCAAACGAACTTACCCTAAGTCATCCTAAGTGAAGTTCGATCCTAATCATCCCGTCTTCGTCGAAGAGATTTAATTTGTTACAAAGTAGGATGTTTAGAGAAGATATCAATGTTATTAGAGGAAACCCTTGTTTGTTTATATAAATAAACAAGGGTTAAGTGAACACACATTAAATTATTTTTAAGAATTAGTTAAATAAGATGAAAATAAGTCAGTGCTCCTGCAACTGCAACACAATTAAAAGTAGGTAGTTTGATTTTAATGTAGGTTCTGCGAAATTAAAGCCCGATGCCTCGCAAATATTGTCCAGTCCAAACAGCAGATTGCGAATAGCAATTAACAGAAACTCCGGCACACAGACTAGTAAGTGAACAAAATTTTCGTCACGAATGGCAGCAACTTGGCCGCCGCCCCGATGTGACCACATGTTACACAACATGATAAACAGGTAATGAGATTAAAAAAAGTCGGTGTAACATTCCTCCATTGTAAATTTTTCCCGCTTAACACGATCAATGCGTCGAAAGACATAATACAGTACTGGCGGAGATAATACATAATTATTATATTTATTATTTTAAATAGTTAAACATTTATGCTCAATATGTACAAGCCTTAAGCTTGTCCAATATTAAAATTGTAAGTGTTCACTTTGATTCACTTTATGCAATTTTTTAACAAAACTTATAGTAAAGAATTCTGTGTATTATTATGTATTTTCAAAAAAGTAAAGAAATTAAGGATGTTTATTCATTCTATATGTAACAACAATTCAAAAATGTCATTGTTATTAAGTAGTATAAATCAGAAAGCAATAAATAAGAAAATTCAATCAATATTGTCTCTTTATTTTGTAACGTGTAAACACCCTACTGTATAGAATTCCGTAGAAACAATGAACTACGTATATCTACTAAAGTAGATAAAAATATCAAAATGTATTTACATGAGCATTTTGTAAATTTATTTACTAAAACTTTACATGTTTACTTTTTCTTCAACGTTTAATTACAAAGCGGTATAAACGTTTTTCACTTTACGAAAATAAGAGGTTTGGGTGAGCACTTTCAAAAAAATATTACTCAACAACGCACAGTGATAGTGGTTTGTTTTATGTTTTACAAAAACATGTTTATAGTCAACTAAAACAATACAAAATATGGATGCCATTAAATTGCTAGGTCGCTAGAATATCGGCCCTTTTAATAACGTGAGGATTAGGTGAGCACAAGAAATCATTTGTAATTTTTTTATTACGGATCTTGTGAAACTGAAATTTGAAACCCTAGTTAAAATAGATTTTTACAGAAATTTAGTACACTATTGGTATTTGTAAAGTCATTACATACGGAGATACGGCTTACCATTTGTGAGAACTGGGTGAGCACACATTTCATTAAATAACTTTGGTTCTATCGATTTACAAATTGCAAGATTGTATTTACAATTATTTTAGACCTTTTACTAAATGGTGAATACATTTTTATTCATTTTTAGAGGGTGCTCACCCAATGCACACGCACACGAATAATTTCAGATTTTTCGCTTTGCAAACTTCGGAGATAAGAGATACATTTTTCATCATAAGTCGAAAACTATGCGGCCTAAAAAAAAGAAAAAAATGTTTTAAAATGTGCAAACAGCGCTCTTTCATATGATTTCCCACACGCCCTAGTCGCTCCACTTAAAATTTTTAAGACCCCTTTTCAGTCCCTGTTGTAAAAAAATATTTATTTTCTTATTTCATTCGTATTTGCAAAATAGTTCGACAAACGTCATCATTAACTATTCCAAATTTGTTGACACCATTAGTAGTTCTCGAGATATCCAGCTGTGACAGACAGACAGACTGAGTCGCACCATAAGGGTTCCTTTTTACCATTTTGGTACGGAACCCAAAAAACTAATATCTATTACGTGTTAATTGTTTTTAAAAACATACAATTTGAGCTACTTTTTAACGCGAGGTCTACCTACTCACGGAGCCTTATTTTGTAATAAAACATAATAATGTTAAAACATAATAAATAAACCAATAGGTCATAGAAACTTTACTTCACTTATCTTTTTTAGTTTAGTTGACAATATTTTTTTCATAAAACAATTTTGGCATCACTAGCGTACAGAATCTTTGACTTATGACGTGACTTATGACGGACGTAAGTATGACGTCTTGACAGGAAGTCACTTATTCGTCGTCGATCGTCAACTGAAAAATTATGAACAAAGCGCATTTTTAAAAGATGATCGAAGTTTTAAATACGCCACCTTGGCCTTCAAACATATAAACAAAACACTATGTTCATTACTACATGTAAAACGTAGTGATTATTTCCTCTGTGACTACTGACTACATGCATAGGTAGGTACATTAGGAAAATAGTTGTAATAAAATGAAAACAAACAGTTTGAGTGTATGATAAAAAAGATAAGTACTACCACCTATAATACTATTAAAAACGTAAGAAATTACCCATTATTATAAACTATTACACTTTTACCTACCCATATAACTAAGCTACCTAGTCGTATCTGTAACGAAATGTCGATCACAGATGTGCAAGCGTCCAGTCTCAACAATAATGTGATGCGATTTGAACCTTAACTAGATGAAATTCTGACTTTTCAGTTTTCAGCAATTGCAAGGAAAGTTACTTCCAAATTCATCTTTCCATTCCACTTTACTTAGGAAAGTTATTGAGTTAGCGTATGTTCATACTTTACGATCGCGTCGCGAAGACTTATTGCAGTGAAGTGTATTGACCATCAAACAAAACAAGACCCGACGTGATATTACTTGTACTTACGGCAACTTTTAATCAGATAAAAGGGCCGAAGGACAAACCCACTTAGTGCTATTAGTTTGCACACCACACTAAAGTACATACAAGGTACAACTTGATACAATGTCTTCCAACTTAATACGTAAGTACTTAGGTATCTATTAATGTTGGGTAACCGTAAGACTTACCTAGTCCCTAGAGATTATTAGACATGATTCCATGTCCATATAAATAATCAGTTTTACAGTTCAATGATGAGGAGCTCGGTGGCGCAGTGGTTTAGCGCCTGGCCCAGCGATTGCGGAAGTTAAGCAACGTTCGCAAGGGTCGGTCATGGGATGGGTGACCAAAAATTTATTATCTCGAGCTCCTCCGTGCTTCGGAAGGCACGTCAAGCCGTTGGTCCCGGCTGCATTTGCAGTCGTTAACACCCACCAATCCGCATTGGGCCCGCGTGGTGGGTTATGATGGCCCATCCTCCTTACCACCCATAAGGAAGGCCTGTGCCCCAGCAGTGGGGACATCAAAAAATGGCTGATGGACAGTTCAATCGATATACAATTATACTACAGGTCCTACCTACCTACTTATTGGAGTAAAAACTGTGCTTCATTTTAAGTTAGGCTTACCTACCTTAACTAGGTTTTTGTTACTGAAACCTAATAAGTTTCATTATAAAGTTTTATAAACTACAATTTATCACTGAATCTAATTGACTACTTTTCCTATGTCTACGTAATAAAACTTTTACGAATATCCACCTTGCAAAACAAGAAGTATTTGGTAATAAATAATCTATAAGCTTCGACTTTGGTAAACGACCGTAGTTCATGAGGTCGCAGGCTCTTCCCTTTTATGTGTTTGCGATCAAAAGAATTAATCTCCTCTAATGCATACGGATGGGGCCGTTTGTCACCGTCCGTGGTCGACACTTGGTGGACCGCCCCGCCCCAGACAAATAATAAACTATTTTTCTACCATTACCTCTTTCTTGTGAACTTAAACTTAACTTCGTTTCAGAAATCATTCGTCAAAAATTACCTCGAAATTGCAATCGATTTCAAATTGAAGTCGGTTTTTTGTAAAAATATTCTCGAATGAGGTAAACTAGGAGCAAAAATAAAACAGCAAAGCTCTGTTGCTTCTAACTAAAGAGTAACAACAACAACATAGTAACAGTAACAACAACCAATATTCTTAATAAGTGGTTTATTAAAATTAAGTTTGAAATTCAAGGTTGGGTCCACCACCGGGACGAGACGGGATATTTTTATCTAAGTAGGTAGTAAATTTCCAATATTATAATTGATATTAATATACAGATTAGTAGCTATTTACTGTTGATTTGATCTGTGGCCAAGATTTATCTGCAACAAACCGACCGACATCGCTTCTTTGTATAACTATACGGACGAATAAACTAACAAAAAAGAAATATCTACAGATAGTTCTGTAACTAGCAAATTAAGTAACTTACTTACTTTTAATTTCTTTGGCTCGTGGGAATAGTGTCGGATACAGTTATTTCAAAGATAAGCACTTATTTAAGTAGTTATAGTTAAGCACTGACATTTGCCGGTTTTTCTAATAAGTTTTCGTTAAAAAAGTCTTATTTGTGGTGCTAATTGCGAGTTATCGTACCAAGCTTTCAGTACCAACCTAATTAGTTTAAACTTTCTGCAGGTCAATAATTACTGATGTTAAAATGAAATCTTCAGAGAGTTGTTCGAACTAATGAAATTCTGTAGAGTGGCAAATTGTTTAATTAAATCAAGTGGCTGCAGCGGTTCAAAGGGCCAAATTCCTCCTCAATCATTACGGCTTCGGACCTCTAATTCTATTGATCAATTAACTGACAGTAAACAAAGAGGACCGCCTTATCCACCCCATAAGGAAGTCCCCAGCAGTAGGGACATTATAAAATGGCTGGCGATCAGTTAAGTGGGACTCTTGCTAAAATTAACTGCATAAACAAGGAAAAAAAAAATTCTACAAAAAAAAAACTACGTTATTGGGGTATTTTCAGGCAAAATTATTGCATTTTCAAAAGCATGAATTTTCGATAAATTGTATTGTATAGGTACCACGTAACATTTGAAGTCATAACCATGACAATCACACGGCGGTCGGCTATAAATTTGCTTGTATTGTTGGTGACCTAATAATACCGGCTTTTTTCGAAAGGCCGGGCGGCGAGCGCTCTTACTCCTCATTTCGACAGCATGGCTGCCCGCTCGCCATCTTTCGGAAATAGGGCCTCAGCCCCCGACCGCACGTGTTTTTTTCTAAAGCACGTTTATTCCTAGTCGTTCCTTTTAACAGTTCCTTCAAAGGAACTAATAGTACTTTTTGTTCCCGTTAGTTACTTTAATCTTTTCGAAAGAACTAGTGGGAAGAAAAAGTACCTACCATTAGTTCCTTTGATGACCTGTCAAAAGGAACTTTTCAATGAAGTCGCAAAGGAACTAATTGTACTTTTTCTTCCCACTAGTTCCTTCGAAAAGATTAAAGGAACTAACGGGATTTTTTTTCCTTTGAAGGAACTGTCAAAAGATACTACAGGAATAAATGATGAAGCATGCATGGCAGCACTGCATGCAGATGCAGCGGCCAAAAGGTTGATAAAAAGAAAAACGTGCTGTCTGCAGTTGCGACTGTAGTTGCGGTCTGCGGCTCGGTTTGGAAACACACCTTAGCTACAGGGCTACTATAGCCCTCAAGTGGCGCCCTTATTTTAATTATTATTTATTTTTTTAGTCTAGTGCCTAAAGTGGCTACTTTTTGCTCTTTTGCCTCCTATGCGCTAACTACAAAGAACTATGTGAATTTTCGATACCTACATTATGTACATACGAGTACTTAGCGAGCAATACATTACACAGCTGACATTATTTTACAACATACAGAATACATTCAAAATTGGTCGCTAAATTTATTTCTATAGGCAGCTAACTAGGTATCTCCTTTATCTATAGCCCTCTATCTCTATCCCACTGTCACAGACGCTGTATGTAACTAGGTACTTAGATATAGGAGCTTTTTCACTATGTTGGACCGATTTATAATTAAAAAATCTTTTTTTTTATTTTGAAACTTGTCCATGCACTTCTCTATTCTCTTCCGATTTTTATAAAACTACGCGGTCCGCGTGCCAAGTGCACATAAAAAGTTTCAGTACTTACAGATTTTGTTATGGTCCGTAACGAACGACCGCGAATGTTTACAGCTGTAAATGTTGTTATCGATGTACCTACGTACATAGCCAATTAGTAACAGACTTCCGTTGATACAGTTGGAACAATTGCACAAATGTTATGGCACCGCAAGGTTTAATAATGCATGCGTGGTGCTGAAAATTCTAACTAATAATATTATAAATGCAAAAGCCAGTTTGTTTGTTACGCTTTCACGTCAAGGGCTCAGGGAGTACAGAAAAGGACATTTCCGATTTCCGAGGGTTATCAAAATAACGTGAACGTGACGTGTGACCTCTCATAACCTTTTCCAGTTCATTTACAGACACTACATAATACAACAATCCCTCGACGGTGCACTTACATACCCATTACTGTCAAATGGGTACATAATGGAAAGCGACTGCCAACTATATGATGTGCAACCAATTAGAACTGAGCCCGTTGTTTACCTGTTTAAAGGTGCCTTTAAAAGAATCCACTAAGGATCAGTTTAGACAAGGCTTCCGCGTTCGCGTCCGTTTTATAAAATGACGACACTGCCAACATTGGTTTCTATTTATTCCCTCGCTCGTATGCAATGGGTCATTTCAGCGTCTTGTATAACAATCTATTATTATTTATTATACGTCTAGATTACTCTGGTCACAGAATATATAATTAATAGTACAACTCTGGTCTGGATGTAGGTATGTGTTACCACCGTTAATGTCTCTAATCCCATAATACATACTTTGTAATCGGAGCATAATGTAGATATGTGATGATGTCCATTATGTATATTTTGTACATTTCACACATTTCTTCCGATTAGGAGCGCGCACAGTCTAATAAATTACAGTTTCTAAACTTGTGGAGTTTGGTGTTATGGCGGATTTCAGAGTTGGCAAAAAGCTTTAATAGCTTCGGTCGATGTTTTTCCGAAGACATTACTCAAACAGAAAGCTGTAATCATCATCAATATTTCCTTTTGATGTACAAAATCCTTTTGATTTCTTAATTACCTAAGTAAGTACGTATTTGTTTGGACTAGATTTACTTAGGTATTTCCTAATACATACCATTTTTATATATTCAAAAAGTACTTTCTGTAAACCACGTTTGTAAATAGTATTTTTATAGGCAGGTTACAGGGTTTTTAATTATTTAGTATTTAACTTATTAGATACTTATCTAAGTACTTAATTTACAAGTGGTTGACGTTCTGCAACTATATTAGGTTAGGTAGGTATACCATTTTACAAGTAGGTGCATTATCTGGGTAGTTTAAAAAATAGTAGATTGTTATACAAGACGCTAAAATTACCCATTACGAGGTATTTTTATTCCCGAGCTTTAGCGAGGGAATAAATAGAAACCGACTTACAATGGGTTTTAGCGTCGTGTGTTACACTATACTTTTCACTACGATTGCGAGAAAATAAAATACAATATTAAATAGTTTATACCTACTTACTTCCGTAAACGAATCCACTCGTTTTTCTATCCTCCACTTCATAAACTTTTTGTACAATATTTAAATAAATGATTTGTGCTTGACGGCAGAAGATTAAAATTATTTCTTTCCTATTACAGTCACACAATTCAATCAGTTTGTAATTATAAAAAAAATCTAAAGATTTCGCGCCATGGTACCTTTTTTTTAATTTCTGTTGTAGCAGCTAAACAACACAAACACGCATTCTACGATTCACTCTGTACACAGAGTATAAAAACCGAAGAGATGCTTTTAGTTCCATTTTGAAAAATAAGAATGAGAAACTGGGGGCCTATTACGAAACTTGGTCACGATAGTCGTCCGCAGTTCGTCGGTTATAGTTATTACAAATATTTTCAATGTAGCTATCGTAGTCCATAGTCTATTGAACGAATAATGACGGATCCACTAGAGAGAAACTGTCAAATTTACACAATCACTTTGCAATATCGCATACGCAAGTGCTTTGTAATAGGAATCAATCAGAACGAAGCACGGACGCAGCCGCGTGTATCGCATTAAACTTTTCGTAATAGACCCCCAGTGTTAAGTCGAGCGAGTTTTTATTCGTGATTATGAATAAAGACTTTTTCGTTTTAGTACGCTCATTGGTAATAGACAAACATTAAAAAAGAAAAAACTTTATCCCCTAGGGCTTATTATGCTATTTTATCTCGACTCTTGTACGTTACAATGACGCACTTTTTGAGCAAGAGGAGTGAAAACGATCTTTGCACTGTAGCTATTAGTCGATACTTATCAAAAATGTTGTTGTAGAGATGGAGTCAATTTGATAACACCCTATAAAAATATTTTTACCATCGCCACTCAAAAAAGTGCGTCTTATTCATTGATAACAGTGAATAAAACGCGTTTTTATTCACCGAGTGAATAAAAGTATTTTGAATTTGGAACAAGCGCGCATCATATGAATTATGTACAAAAAAAATCCGTAGATAAAGCCATAGGTTTTTTTTTGGCTCGTACGATTTGTACAGGCTTATACAATTAAAAAAATAAAAAATATGTCGCCTATTTTAGTTAGATTCTTTTTAGTGTCTTAGCTTTGGGTTCTTTTCTATCTATTATAGGGAGATTAGATGTTCAGTCTGTGGCATCACTTTTATTCAGGGTACGATCATCAGGTCTGGAAAAAATTCGAAGTCTACAGATTGATGGCCTGGACTGATGCCAGACTGACTGATCATGTAATCTCCCTCTTATCGTGGTTGTTTTATGTAATGGAAAGCTTCTAGTTTCATATACACTTCTAAAGCTTGCGCGCGTACAATTCATTAGAAAATTTCAAAATTTCTTATTTCACTATTTAATTTTTCAAATTTTTTAAATATTATCGATTTCCTACCTAAATATCAAAATCTGATAACTTATAAATACCTACTATACCCAAGTAACACAAACGTGCTGAATAAAAGTTGAGTAAGAGCAATCATTAAGAATATAAGCTAAATACTAAGCTGAATAACGTCTGAGTACCATCTATTCAGATTTTATTCAAACAAAATGGGCCCCAAATTAAAATGCTTAAAGCTTAATAACATCAGAGTAACATCTGAGTAGGAGCTTAGTAATGGTACAATTATCTTAATACCTTCTGAATAACAGCTGATATTGCTTTTATTAAGCTCTTACACCTCAAATATTCAGATAGTGTCAAATTGGTTATTGTATTCAGAATCTACTCATCATTAATTTCTTGTTACAATAATACCGTTTTTTTTTCATACAAATTGTGGAATTAGTGACAAACATTTAGACATTTTTAATGTCGGTGAGTGATTATTGACATATGCAATTGTGAATTTATTAAAACGGTAAACAAAAGTTTCATTAATTAAGTTATAGGTTTGCTACATGTTAATTCTTAGTGCGCAAATTATTTTGTCGTAAATAGTTTATGATTTTGCCGATTATTTTTAACGCGCTCCGTGAATAATCAAGATAAGTGATTATAAAGTGATTGTAAATATTATTTTCATACATGCATGATCGGTCTGACTAAAATACTTATGGCGATATTTCTAATTCTAGCAATTCCAATGTAATATAAGTAAATCGAATTGAAAATGTTGTAGTTGTAAGATTAAGCATGCAGGTAATCTTGGTGAATTCCTTGTTATTATAATTATTCACAAAGATTTTAAATGGCGATCGCTTGTTTTGCTTTCATTGCTGAATAAAAGTGCACATGAGTCTAGTTACTAAGATTTCACTTGAATAGAGTCATTTCACTACGCTAACTTCTGAATAACAATTGAATAGTTGACCACATTTCTACATTACCTACTTAATTTTTAGGGTTCTATAATCGAACGGTTTGATGCAAACAACATAAAAATATAGCTTACAAATAGATTTTCATAATGCTGATATTAAGCTTTTTGCGCTGATAGAACGTACCTGTGGTCTTTAATTTGAATAAGTTAGTTTAAAACATACGTTATGCCGATGAAAACTTAATAAAAGCCTAAATAATCTTCTTTATTCAGCAGCTGAATAACTGGTAAACCATGGCATCTTATCCAGTTTAGGCATAAAATAATTAGCTCACTTTACATTTATTCAGTATCAAGCTGTATAACAGCATTATGTAATAGCTTTATTCAGATTGTTATACTTTATTCAGCAATCAGCTGATTGAAACGCTACTAGCTTAGTAATTATTGAATAATAGCAATACAGATTATGATTATTCAGAAAAATGCTTCCATAGGGTCTTTTTTTCAGCTTTAATATACCTAGAATGCGTAATGCTTAATAAAGCTTGTATAATTGTCTAACAAATATTGTTTATTAAGTTTAAAGAAATAGAGTACAAAAATACAGAACTTATTAAGCATTAAGAATTTTAAGAGCCCAAACTCAACTTAATTCAGCATTTAACTATTTCTAAGGCTCTTATACAAACGATATTCATCTTTAAACTGTAAAGTTTTCTAAATGTGTACTGTTATCTTGCTTGTGTGTTACTTGGGTAGGTATAAGTACTGCTATTTGTTTTCTCGCAGTCGATGGTAAAAAGTAGAGTAGGTACACAACTCGTGAAAAAAATATTCATCTCGGTCCTTTGTATCCCTCGCTTCGCTCAGGATTCTACTCTTGAATCCTTCGCTACTCTCGGGATCCAACTTAGTCCCTCGAACTAAATTCCCTTTTTTTCACTTGTTGTATAATCTTCTATTTAGTACCTACCTACCTAGGTATAGGTAAGGAGAATGCTGTTTACTAACTTTTAAAAGCTAAAGAGGTCGGGTTTCGACAGAGTCGGTCACCGGATGACATATTGACACAGCTAGACCGCCAGAGCAGGCTGTCAGGGAGTCGGAAACTCGGAATCCACGGGATCGGGAAATAGAAATGTCAAAATATTGGAGCACTAACTATAGCTCCAGATTTAAGGTTTTGTCTACAAGTTCCTCGCCAAAATACCAAAAGTTTGCACTCCTATAATGTGAATCGTTTTATACTGTGAGCGAAAATGAATGTAAGATTATCCGTTTGTTAGCACAGTAGCTACATAAAAACCATTTTCATTTCTTATATTCGGAAAGTGATGTATATTTGAACTGAGCAGCTCTTCGTTCCACCCTAGGGTGGAAAAGTAATTTAAAAATAGAACTGAATTTGGTTAGGTACTTGAGTCAACCATAGAGTTACCTCATTGGCAATGAAAAGTTTAGAATAGAATAGAATAGAAAAATCTTTATTTGAGACAAAACAACTATTTTAAAATACATTGATGGTTACGATTTGTCCCGATACAATAATTAAAAACAAATGGTTTAAAAAAAGTTGCAGCCTTTCACGAACAACAACAAAACATGGTATAAACAGCAGAGCGGCCGGCGACGCGGCGTGTTCCAAATTTAAAATAAGAAAAACTATAAAATATTGGAGGGATACATAACATTCTTGGGGGATACTTGCCTAACTCTGTGACTTTGAGCTGTGTGTGCCGTATTAAAGTTTTTTGTTGATTTTGTATTTACTAAAAATGAGTTTAAAACAAAAAGTTCAAACAAAATAAAAGAAACAATAAAACTACGCTCTAATTCGCCTACAGGAAACAACTACTTCTGGAGAGTCTCTGCCATGGACTTACCGTCTTAGCTAAATAATATCTCAAACTTAAATAAACTTAAATACTTAAACAAAAATAAATAGGTACTACCTATGTAGTACCTATTTATTTTTACGATTAGGTACTATATTATGTATACCTAGGCAACTTTAAAAATATAATAGGATTTTGCATTTGATTTGATTTTGGTTTTTCGTAAATTTTTGGGTTCATTTTCAATGCTCTGATTCTTGCGGGGACTGTAGAATCTGTAATTTTATTACTAACAATTAGAAAAAAGCCGTTTACATGACTGTTTTCTTCTCCCGTGTACTCGACCCGGGGACTTGTACTATTATGTATTCTGTGCCCGGCGGCAGATCAATTACCCCATAAATCGTGCTTGTTGCTTGTTTACCCCGGTGGTGTCTATATCAGATGGCAATAACTTCCCCATTGGGCTGGGCATGCACATAACTAGCTTAACCACCGCCCCGGTCTAGAACCAAAGTACTTATGGCGCCATACCTACCTTACCTACTTATTAAATAAGCTGAAATATATAAACCGATAGGCCAGCGATTAAGCCTGTTGAGGCACTAAGTAATAGTGCCTTTATTTCCTAGAAATACAAAAAATATACTCTGCTAGTTCTGCTACGGGAATACCTACATGGAGAAGAGTTCAAAAGAGGAAAACAATCTGAATCAAAAACTGAACTTAATTTTAGCTGATCGACACTGTCTGAAGTGTTACTTTTCGATCCAAAACAATAAAGCCTAATACCTAACTCCATTTTAGTTATTGCACCGTTAAAATAATGATTCATCTTTATCATTTTGTCAAAAGAGTTAAAGAAACTTTATAAGCCTCCCCTATAACTTTGCTTGTTAGGGTCCGTACCCAAAGGGTAAAAACGGGACCCTATTACCACAGAATACTTATATATATAATAGATTACTAAGACTCCACTGTCCGTCGGTCTGTCACCAGGCTTTAGGTATCTCATAAACCGTGACAGCTAGACAGCTGAAATTTTCACAGCTGATGTATTCCTGTAGCCGCTAAAAACAGAATAAAATAAATAATAAGGTACGTAAGCCTTCGTGCGCGAGTCCGACCCGCACTTGGCCGGTTTTTTATAATTAAGGCGGTTAATGCATAATCTAGGTATGTCGGTACCTACTTAGATTCCCATGGTTCACGTAGGTGGTGTATCTGCTTATCCCATAGAGTGAAGCTTTCAAAACACGGTGTTATCGCGAGATAAACCCGATACACGATAAAACCATGCATTACCTTTTATTCGTGGACCATGTTTGATAAGTGCACAACATAATTATAAGTAGGTAGGCAGGTACCTATAATAATATACCTAAATATATCTGCGCCATAATCGTGGAATCTCCCTGGTTTGTTGGTTCGAGATAAGGAGCTTTTTCTTCTTACATCATCATCTCTTCAAGGATTCTTCGGAATCGTGTACGAAATTTCGTCTTTTTTTGAAATTGTTTCCGGAAGGAGACAATTTCATACCTAACTATTCCACATCAAATAATAAATAATGTAACTTAATGTACCTTTATAAAATCTGAAACACTTACTAAGGTCGTACTTATTTTAGTGATTTCAAGTGATTTATTCTACCTATTTACTAATTTAATTAATCTATCACTTCAGCTAAAGTAGGTAAGAATAGCAGAGTAGACACACTAATCCTGCTGAAAACTCGTAAAAGTAAGATAGGTGTAGGTACTGTACAGTCAGCAATGAAAGTTGTTTAGCGCTTTAGTACTTTGTCGTAGTAACCTTTTTAACAGGTGTCTCACGGTTTGAAACATTAGCCAAAAAAGTTACTGACAAAGTACTAAAGTGTTAAAAAACTTTCGTTGCTGACCGTACCTACATTACATAAGTACAAACTTTGGTTAGGTTTTACGAGTCATTCTACTGTAAACTTTGTTTATAACTAAAAATAAATACTTACGAATAAAAAATACTCTAATGGCAGGTTTACACGTATTAAAATTAATAAGTTTAAAAATTTAATTATCAAGTAGTTAACTCAACCTTTCGCGGAGTTCTACTGGTCGATCTTATTTGGTCCATACCTCGCACACATAATTCACACCCTCACACAATTTACACATACACAACACACAACATCTCAATCCCAAACATTAATACAAAAAAGTTGTATGGAATCCTGAACTTGTAATTTGAAAATACATCTACTTAAGTGCTATTATGTAGTACCTAACACTAGTAAAAAAAAGAAACTTACTTTGTCTCTCTCCAACTACTTATTAGTCCCTTTTGTAAACTTGTCTGGATGTTCTTCATACAGGTCATTTTATTGGCCTAGTAGGGACAACAGCATGACCAATTAACTACATTTTGTTAAAACATGTTTTAAATGTCCCTAATTTGTAAGTTTTTTGTAAACTTTTATTATTATTTACTAAGTAGATTACTTAATTATTGACACGCTTTAAATGTAAGTAAAAATCTTGTTAAGTTTACTTGACGTAAACCTAGTCATAAACTGTAATAACTAATAACACTCACCCTGTGTGACACATTAGCTTAGCCGATCCTAGGTCAAACACGATCTTTTTGATGCGCAAACTTTTTGGCACTTTCACGAAAAGTTTTCGACACGCATTTACACAGACACCCTCTCTCAAGCGAGGTCGCGGTGAAACTGATTGGAAAGTACTGAAATGAAAATGTATCGGTCACTGAAATAAAAACGATTCTATAAATTTCCTATAAGTATTAAAATTTTCAGAACAAACTAAGCTAGAAAACAAAATCTACTAGCATTACAGATCCCAATTAGTGATGAAAAACCCGCCTGCATAAAAAGACAAGTCAACTGAAAAGATGTCATAATGTGACATTCATAATGTGACTTTCTTTATGCATGGCTCCGCGACTGCATGTTATATAAAAAGCTGGATCCACACTTGTATCATTTTGGCGTATCAGATCACCGTATCTTTAGCATACATCGCTAGTTTGGTTGGTGGTACGTTGGAGTAATATCTACTGTATCAATGAGACGATTTGTCATACATCGTCTCTTATACGGTGATCTGATACGCTAAAATGATACAAGTGTGGACGAAGCTTAATGTTGCCGGTAATATTTAATCTTGTTTCCATCTTTTCAGTTCACTTGTCTTTTTATGCAGGCGGTTTTTATATTTTTTTTTATTTTTTTTTAACCCATTTTCTTGGTTGATATTGACTCCTGTGATTACTGGCGAAAGGCTTTTAACTCCATTTTAATCGGTGCTTTTACTTTCGATTGTGCTGATTTAAGACATTGATTTCGTAGTGCCTGCGATGAGTTGTTCATATAATTAAAACAAATATTCTATATTAATGAAACGTCGTATAAATTTTGCATTATAATTTACTTCTTATTACCTTTGGTGTATGTCACAAATTAGTTCATGTTATAAACGAAATTAGAACTCTGCAAGCAGGCTTAATGTTAATTTTTCTTTAACTTCCCTGATACAAACCAGATGGAATCCCCTCCAAACGCGCTACGCCATATTACGATTAAAATAAAAAAAACTGTACAAAGTTACTGCCTTTACATTAAGGACTGCTTAATTTCCCGACGAGCACAAGTATGCTCACTAAGTAATTAAATACTCGTTACTTTTAACGTAATCTCGTCAAGTATTCTGCCAAAAATTCGTGACTCGTCCCCTTACATTCTAATCCATACTTTATTACGTAGGAGATTAAGTATATTATAGGTTGATTGTTTGAACCTTTAGAAACCGTAAACATGTCGTTTGTAATCCTGCTTCGGAAACTAATTTATTGAGCGTTCTACACTGGTTAAGGTATAAGACAAACAAAGTTTGTTCAAGCTTTAACAAGATAATTACTGCAGGCTAAGCCGGTAGCTTAGTCAGAAAACAATAAAGTACAAAATCTATTTAATAACAAAATCTCGATTATATTAAATACCTTTATACTTTATACTTTTTTTTTTATCTTATACAAGTTTGGTTTTGTAAAAGCCTTATAAAGCCGAATATGGTAGATAGAGACCATCAAACTGAAATCGCGAAAAAAAAATCAGCTGTTTCTTACATTTTGATATTTTCGTTATTAATTTTTGTATGAAACGGATTTCAGAGTTGGTCCCATAGTAAAAGTTGTTCAAATTGATGGTCCCTATGTACCATATTCGGCTTTATAAGGCTTTTATCAAACACCTTGTAGAGGACTGCAATTCAAACAACCGTGTAAATATTAAATTTCATATATAATAAATGGTATATAAACTTTACAAATAGAAGCGTCTCACAAAAGTACAAAGTAACGTAGTTACCAATATACATGTTCCTACCGACGAACAGTTTATTAACATACATACAAAGCGCTGCTCAACGTTCTTTAACATTGCACTTTAACACAGCAATAGTCTACGAACGAGTTCATAACAACCGAGAGCTTAAGTGTTGGCATAATCATTGAAAATAAAAATAAAAAATTCTGGACAAATCACACAATTTGGAAGTTTTTACTATAACTGTAACTAAATAAAATGGATAGAATTACATAAATAAGAATGTAAAAAAACTCCTCATTACACAAATATGCCCCTACCAGGGTTCAAACCGGGACCTTCTGCTCAATAAGCAGCGTCGCTGTCAAAATGTCGGTCGTTGATGAAAATTAATTCGGGACGGATGTAAAACATTTTATCTGCATCGAATGAATAGATGTGAAGAGTTTCAAAGCTAGTTTATTTCAGTCCTTCGAGCGTTGTAGTCGAATGCTCTAGTTAGACAGTGCACTTCCTCCTCCATGGCCTCCATGTTTGTAAATTAATAACATAAGCTACTAAACCATAATGCTGCTTAATGTTTTGATTTTTCCCTACGCCTATTCTTGATCATACTACATAATATGACACGGTTTTTACAATGCATCTGATCACTCATACACTCACACAATAGTTTTGAACTCGCATGTAGACAAACATATTGTAACAGCTAAAACGTTCACACGTAATGTAAAAAAAGTCCTATATCTTTGGAGATAATATTAAATCTATCGCTGCACCGTGTAATCGTGCGTACACATTTCAGGCAATATCTACGTTGCACTACATTTTTATTGACTATGGCAAATTCCGATTTTCATCACTTCGTATTATTCAGTAAAAAAATAAATAAATAAAAAGGCGCGATAAATAAGTAGAGTTAGTGAACTTGAACTATTAGAATAGATTTTTAATAAATAACAATTGTTATTGTATTGCTTTTCATATTATAATATCGCTAGTTGTACATTTGCCTTGATAATGGACCTAGATAAATATAATATTATAGCGGTTTAATTATTTATTTATGTAAATAATTGATTATTTATCAATGTAAGAGGTAAGTGAAGAAAATCAGATTACTTACGTAAAGCAAAAAAAAAGAGGCATGATTAATGCTGGACTTTCTAAAAATTATAGTAAAAATATAAAAAAAGTCGACAGTCTATGACAATATTTTGTGCATTTTTTGTTTCATAATATTAACAAACAGATCTTTCTCACAAACGATACGTATATTCCTTTTAAAAAAATATGAGGTACATTTTAAATCACTCTGTCTGAATATCAAAATATGTTTAATTGTTTATATAATTTGATAATCATTCAATAAAAAGTTACAAAATCTTAGAAAAGGTACTGCTAGCCAATGTAAGTGCAACTCACAAAATAGGGTATTATTCACATTAAATAGAAAATAGGATTTTATGCCACAGTTGCTTCAAATAACACATTAGTATTTAAAACAAAAATGCTTTGAGCATTAAAATTTATAAAATGATTAAAATAACAACGAGATTTCAGTAATCAATACAAACTATAATGGTATTACGTAATGTTTGGTATAATTAAATATAAAATATGACTTATCTCAAACACAGGAGTTACTTACTTGACTAGTATTAAATTATCTATATAAATACAAACAGCCAAACGTCTTAAAAGAGAAGCTAATATAAGGAAAGCACCGGCGATTATATTGTTTAACAACCAATCACAATTAAACGTAACACGATTATTAATAGTTATTAAATATTATCCGCTATTGAACGGCACAGTTTATAACAAACCCAATTGCTAATAACGGGTGTAACAAGACACTCAACGAAGCCGAAGTCCACGCATTCCGCCCATCATTAGGATCATTTTTGTCTTTTGGACTATACCTGGGAAACCAATAGCTACGAAGTTATTGACGGTCAAAGTCAAAATTATTTTTTCAAAATTTTTATGAAATCTTATTTTATTCGTTATTTCCTAACTTTTGACTACATAAACATTATCAAAATTTGATGTATTTCGTAACAAACAATGTCTTCAAAACGTCATAACTCAATGTATTTCATGAGCAACATAAACGTTGCCTTTCAACTCGGCCGCACGCAGCTGTGTAGCATTCACTCGCAGGCGCGGTCTTTTGTACATTGCGTGGTAACGTATGCAATGCTTTTTTAACACCAAAAATTAAAATCGTTTCCCAGTAATAATTTTTAACAGAAATGGTCCTGATGATGGGCAGAATACGTAGACTTCGGCTTCGTTGATGGTCTTGTTACACCCGGTATAAATAGGGGAGTTTTCTGATTGCATCAATTCACTAGGTTAAGCTACATGAGTGCTGCATTGTTGACGTTCAAATACCAAACAATCAGAAATGTTTAGTTTATTAGTAAAGTTTAGAGTTTAACATCCCGTTCGCCGTGTAAGCACGAACGAACTAATTTGTTGCGTGCTAACTAATGAACATTAAAATAAGTACTAAGTTCGAGAAAAAAGTACGGACAATTGATATTTATAACGTTATGGACGATAAAAACTGCTTGTCAATCATTTACATTGCTTAAAAAAAATATGTTTATTCACTTTCATGACTTAAATAACAATAATTTTTGAAGCCCCCTTTTAAGCAAAAAAATGCCTGTGCCAAGAGACTCCGCTCTGTATTACTTATTTTTCTATGACAGTCAATGAAATTTCCTTATCTAAAAAGAAAGAAGCATTTACCAATTGGGGGCGTGGCCTACTTTTGATTGACCACGGTAATTATCTGTTCTGTGGTGCTTGTCAAGCATCGCTCCTAGACGATCAAAATGTGATTGGCAAGCCGATGCAATGTAAATTATTGACAAGCAATTTTAATCGTTTAGGGGTCCATTATAAATCTGGAACATTAATATTCCACACCACAACTAATAGCAAATAATAATCTCTAGCTAGCTACAACGTACAGTTGTAGCTAGCCCCAAATATCTTTGGCGGTTAAGCGCGAACTCAGTCTGTATTCGCCAAATTACATACGTACGAACAAATAATTTCGCATTCTTAAAAGCCCGTAGCGATTTTGCCGCTGACTGCAGCTCTCTCGCTCGCACATTTCATGTTTTCTCAAGATTTCTTAAATCTGAGTGCGCAATTGAAAAATGTGTCTCGACCACTTTTCGCAATATAAGATTACAGACATTTTAAAATATATTTCAGTTTTTTGTTGCTAAAGTACAAAAAGTTATCGTTTCCAACAGTTATTTGAACTGGCAAATACGATAACTTTTTGTACTTCAGCAACTCGAAACTGAAATACATGTTGAAATGTCGGTAATCTTATATTGCGAAAAGTGGCCGAGACACATTTTTTATTTATGCACTCAAGATTTAAAAAATCTTAAGAAAACATGAGATATGCGAGCGAGAGAGCAGCAGTCAGCGGCAAAATCGCTACGGAGTCTTAATTGCTTACACAGCAAATCGTAAGATTTTAACATTAAGTCATGTTGAACATAAGCAAGAGCTTTACGAATCAAATTATTAAACTCTCCCAAAATTCCTTTAATAGCAAACGCCGATTAAATCCAATCAATACAAATATCTAGACAAATACTAATAGTAACGTCACTAAAACAATTTGCTAGCGAATTTAATTTAACTAGGTATAGTCCGTAAGCCCGCGACAATATTGCCTACGTCATATGACATCACGATGAAATGCATGGCACACGGTCGGAACGAGGTTCAGAAGATTATTGCAAATAAGATTGGCCGGAAGCTTGAGAAAATCCTTCACTTCCGGTCAAAATTTTAAGGTTATATTTAAGTCATATGACATCAGTACGAGACCCGTGGCGTGGCATCATTCAGCCCTTCAATAGTTTAGTAGAGAGAGTTTACATAAGTCTGTCAGTTCTGAAACGGCCGGAAGTCTGTCAAGTACTTGAAGGGGTAAAAGATGCCACGGGTCTCGTACTTATGTCACATGACGTAAATATAACCTTATGTTTTTGACCGGAAGTGAAGGATTTTCTCAAGCTTCCGGCCAATTTTATTTGCGATAATCTTTTGATTCTCGCTCTGCACAACATTTCCGACCGTGTGTTATGCATTTTATCGTGATGCCATATGACGTAGGCAATATTGTCGCGGGCTTGCGGACTACTAGCTTTCGAGTTCTACACATAATAGAGTCCGCAAAAAAATAATTTCATACACGATGTGAACAAGGCGTTACGACTTTATCACAAAAGCAGCATTCTTCGAAATATAATAATTTTAAACCTGTTTAAAAAAGTCCCAATACAGTTCTAGGTACAGATCGGACAATATATAAAATCTATTATATTTCTATTGAACACGACGAGACGTTATTATATTAGGCTTAATTTTCAGTAATAGATGTAAATGTTATAATTAGATTCTACCATGAGAGCTTTATAAATAATTTCTTTTTAAATAGCGTATGAGATTCGTCACCATAGTTTTGGTATGGAACAGAATTAAAAACAATGCGGAAAACTTGTTCCATACTAGAAAACAAATGTACCTACGGACGAGCGCTCTAATCTCGTAAATTCTTAACCAGGTCAATGGGGATGCATACTGAGGAACTAAAGGCGCCACAAGCGACCGTCCTAAAATCGTTTGATTGGTTGTTTCAAATGTCAGATGTAATTTCTGACGTATTTTAACCAATCAAAACCATTGATAACAGTCGGGTCGCAACTGGCGCCATCTGCGATTAGCTTTGCGTGTGAATACCCATTGTATTTCAGATAAGTGCACCTCTTGTGTCCTTAACCACTTTTTTTCTTTCTAACTCAACATCAAGGCAATATGAGGAACACATTTTAGCGAGAAATTATTTAGTCCTTCATTTAGGACTTTATTGTACCGATATGGACTTAATATTACTAACATCTTTCCTTAATACCATTTTTTTATTCTTAACCAATTCTCTCTTATTTGACATATTGTCCTGATGGATACAGACCATGCAAAATTGAAGTTCCAAGAAGCAAATACTATTTTTTTAGTCTTTCTCGTCAAGCTTCTAATATAACAATAAATAACTTCTTTTAGTTTAATGAGTAGCTATTTCGGAATATGATTAAGTCACCATAGTCTGTATTTTGTGACCAATTGATATGTCATTTAAATTCAACATTACTTCTTAAGTACATTTTTAGGAAATTATTCTTATTATCAAACAAAATCGAGCACTGAACGAGTGATTACTATATTATGTACCTTGTGTGTGACAATATTAAATAAATTAAATTCTTTTATTTCTTTAACTAATGTAGGTAATCAATCCATTAGGATTTTTGTTTAAAAAAATAGTAATAGAGTATTATCGAGCACTGCGAATAACAAGCAAAAAGTGTATAGTGTACATTTTGACTTGAATGTATAAGAACAATATTTTCTACATCACTTTGAAAAGCGTGATGTGACGGGTCGAGATTGACAGCATTGACAAAATACTTCCCTTTGAAGTTACATAATATACAGTTTTTATTTCTCTTCAGAACAATAAATGTTACCTAAGTAAAAACTTACGGGAATCTGGATGCAGTAGTATGCGAAAACACATTTTAAAATATTGCTCATTTGTTGAAAAAAAGCATCTTAAAATTCTGCTCATTTCTTCACCTAAATGACCATGAAATTGTAACCTTTTTTTCTTCAGTAATAAGGTAGTTGTTACACGTGCGCCGGCGGCGGGTCCGCCATGTTCCGCTCGGTGTCGCGCGCCTCGCTGGCGACCACGTGGCGCGCGAGATCGCGTATATCTTGGTGCTCCCCGTGAGCTGCCAGGTCGAAGTCAGACCCTGACAGCGACGCTATGTGGTTCCAACTCGACTCCACTGGTTCATCTGCATTATTACAACAATTTTAAAAAACTTAACAAAAAGAAACATTTTTTTATTTTATTTCGAAGCGAGGGTCAGTGTCATGTCATTGTAGCATGAAATCTTTTTTAAACATGAAGGGTGTGCTAACCCACAATACAATACCTGTTCGCTAACGAGCATGTAACATCTCAAATTAATTCTCAAAGTCTGCGGCAAATTATCGGTCCAATTACTAAAGGACATTTTAATATTAGTTACATAAGACCATTAGTATGTCATAAAAAACTAAAAGCCAATTTCATAACGTGAATGGTTTGCAAATTGCACGGTGGTGATCTGATACTTGTGCTTTTTCCACTCATTGTTCTACAAGCAAACACTGTCTAAATACTCAAACAAGCCGCGCAATCTATACCAATAGAAGCAATGGCGTAACTTTGGAATGCGTTAACACGTTTGAAAAGCACCATTATTTTTTATTCAACCCATAAATCTGAATATTAAATAGTGTATAAAGTATGATTTGATTTATGATTATTCGAAATATTTTTGTTTTTAACACTGCAGCTCACTACTTATTGATTACTTAAGCAAATTATGTTATATGTATGTGATGTCGTTTGATTGTTATTCAGGCATTCACGATGGCAGTTATTAGACAAGGTAAAAAATATGACAAGTTACGATTATAAAACTTGTGAAAAATAAAATGCGAAATTGTAATGTAAGTATATCGCAATAATGATAATGGTTATGATCTTTTGGTTTGGTCTACAGATCTTATAAATATGGAATAAACATAAACTTGTTTGATTTTAAGTAATTGAATATTATGAACTCATTTATTATGGGTAATTTCTATCAAGCATGATGGCAGAATAAATATTCTCTCTTAAGTTTTGGTTTCAATGTGTGACTACTTTGTGCAAAAATACAATTAAAAAGCTTGATATCAACACGTGAATTATATCGTCGATTATATACGTTTTTGATCATTTTTCTTTGACAAATGATTATGCGAATAAAATGTGTGTTAGTGTTTCATTCATAATGCAATATATTGACTGTGCAAATAAGAACGTGTAAACCACTACGCCACACAACTGTGAGCTTTTAAAGAAAGTATAATTATTGTGACGTCATTATAGTAACTAGTTGTGAACTCTTACAATGTAAATAGAGGTTGTACGTACCTACTTGACGTACAACCACTACTTACGTTGTTAAAGTTCATGAAACGTAAGTGCAGTGCGTATGTGGCCGTTGAGAAAATGCGTTTCTGCTAGATTTGTTTCTTAAATGTTAATGCATGTCAATGATTTCCGATTATCTTTTTCCGGATAAAATAAAATTATAGATACCTATTTATTTGACACATAGAACTTGAAAAATCTGCCAAAAGGTATTCTTTCGTCGGCCACAGTGTAGTCAAGATAAAATAATTCTTATTGTCACAGTCAATGAGTATTAACCACGTGCCTCAAACAAGTCCACCATGCGGTTATCATGTAATATCGTTTCAAATCACTCACATACCAGCCTTCGTGGACGCCGGCCTGCTCCGACTCACAAATAAATCAATCAGTAGAAGCCGCTTTAGATAAAAAGGACTTATTTGCAAGAATATCTATTAGTAGCTAGGTTCCTCCCGATCAAGTTTCAGTGGACGACCGACTTTAGCTAAAAATACTTGCTAAGAGATTTAATGACGTCATCGATGGTCATTAAACAAGCTCAATGTCCAATAACGCCATACAAAAATAACTTAAATTAGTTGGTATAACAAAAACTTGAATATACAGGGTGTTTCATAACAATTAAGGTCTAGGGTTGCCACTATACAGTTTATCATGAAGATAATTGTTTTTAAAGGGGCGGTTTTCAGGTATTATAATAATTTTCCAGGTTTGTACACATGGTACCCTATCTACTATATTCGGTTTAAGGGGTTTTCTTGTAACACGTTGTACAATAGATTTTCTTGCAATAATAAGCTGGCAAGACTGCATTGGGCATATGATACAGAATATCTTTGTCCGTTGCGAGGCGTTAGCTTGCTGCAATTTCGACTTTTACACTCAGAATAAGGTTTTTAACGATAGGCGCCAAAGCTATTATCTTTTAATAGTGTCGACCCAAAACCTCCAAATTAAACTACAATACATATTTATTATCATTTGACAGATAAGATATTTTATATACAAAATAAGGCGCCACTATCTGTTTATAGCAAAAGCAATTTATTCAAAAGGATCTTACGTAATGAATAGCTAGCTAAAACTATCTGTCAATTTTTTAGGCTGTTAAAAAACACACTTTGATACTTTTAAAACTACTACTGACATGGAAATAGTTAAATCTATGGCAACATTGGTACTCTATATGAGGTAACTTTGGGTATAAATCCACTCCATGTATCAAACACACACAACACAGTCTTACTACACGGATGTTGGTCACTACTCTTTGTTTTCAGGAAATTAACTAGAGTAACTTAAATAGTTTAACATTGTAGTCAATTATTGTTTTAGTTAGTGCATGTTTTTGTAAACTGCCCAATAAATAAATAAAGGTCTCTGCCCACTACACCGTAACATAGCATGACCGTGCTAGGAACGTGTCAGGCAAAAATATATTATTTGTATCAAAATCAAAATCAAAATCAAAAAATTATTTATTCAGTCTAGGCTGTTACAAGCACTTGTGAATGTCAAAGAAGCTACGCCATCGGTTCGCAAACCCTGAGCGGGAGACCTTGTAAAAGTGCATATACATAAAGTGTATTGTAGTGTGTTGAAAAGTATAAGTGCATGGCCGGTGATGGAACAATCTAGTGAGAATAGTGTCATACTTTTCAATTCATTGAATATTTTTTTGCCTGATACGTTCCTAGCACTGGCATGGTACAGTACGCTGTAGTAGGTAGACTTTTAAAAAAAAGTTAAAAAAACATGCCCGTGATTGTGTTGTCAATCCGGATTTTTTATCAATGTCTTAGCAATAAACTGACAGTTTTTGACTAGAAACACTAGGAACGGTCATTAGGCTTTCCACGAGCAAAGAACTCGGTTAACTACAAACCTATGCGCGCCTTCAAATAAGAGGCACGAAGACACAATGCAGTGGCCCGTCTACCAATTTTCATACAATATTGGGAAGCGTAGTTGGACTGTACTTTTTGTATTCTAGATAAGTTTCAGTGGCGAAGGGTCCGTACAATCCGATTCCCATCGGCTTACCTTTTAGAAATCCCAACTCACAGATCTACAATGTAGATCGTAACATTTTTGTAGAACGGCTTCGTCTTAATACTACCCGTCGCCACTAAAAGGTTTTGTATAAAAATTAGCAGTGCCACTGAAGCGCTTACCCGCGCCCCTAATTTCAAGGCACAGTTTCTACCACAGAGTAGGGAACAACACCGTACGTTAGTAACAAACGAAAGATAGAAGAAGCGTTCGCCGTGCCTACCGTAACCGTGTTAGCTATACGGGCGTGGAGTGCGCCGCGCGACCTTGACCTTGGGCCGTGGAGGTCGCGGGGTCGTTGGCCTCGCAGCGGCGGGAGGTCAGCGACCTCGCGCGCGTCTCCTCCATGATGAAGGAGTTGATGACGTAGGCCTCGCGCCGGATGCGGTCGCGGAGCTCGTGAGACATGTCCGGGATCGCCCAGCGGACTATTATCATCACTAGCGCCACTACATTCTAAATCGAAAGAAATTAATTTACTATTTTTTTAGATAAAACTTTGTCTCACTGCTTCTCATTCTCACTGACGAGAAATGGCTGAATATTAATTTCGTTATACAACGTGTTATAAACCACTTAAGCCGAATATGGTAGATAGGGACCATCAAACTGAACAACTTTTACTATGAACCGCAAAAAAACCAGCTGTGTTACATTTTGACTTTGTTATCTATTTTTGTATGAAACAGCTGATTTTTTTTCCGCGATTTCAGAGTTGGTCCCATAATAAAAGTTGTTCAGTTTGATGGTCCCTATTTAAGTATCTACCATATTCAGCTTTATCATACGGCCTAGCCGTTGTTATTAAATCGTTAATCCACTGATAACCAGCAAAACATTTTTTCATTTAAAAAAAATATAAGTTACCTCGAATACTACGACGAAAGCCAACCTCGCGCCGATGATGTGCCAGTACCAATTACTTCGTTCGTAGTCGTCCCCCTCCTTGTAATACCAGTAGCCCGGATAACTAAACAAAATTGTGTCAATTTGTACAACACAGAAAAGTTTGATGACTTCTTATTAATAAAAAATGTAAAAGCCTTTTTATAAGCATAAGGAAATGTTTGGTATTTAAAAAACACGATTGTTGAAATTGTATTTTTTTTTAATGGCATGTCTCTCATAAACTCATAGTGACCTTATACGAGAACAGTTCATATTTTGCTATGTTATGTGTTTTTTTGAAGAAATAGATTTTTTGTTACTTTTTATTTATTTCTAATTCCAAGCAGTTTTCTGATTAAGTGAGAGTGAAAGTGAAAGTGATAAATTATTTATTTCAATAAGCTCACATAAGCATTTTTATATCGTCAATTATTTTATACATTATGACGTCTTTTAGCTGACAAGAAAAATGAGCGCAAAAAACTTGGTTAACAATCTATATTTTTTATTTGCTATACAGCTAGAAAGAGATATCTATGATGAACCTGGCAGGTTTTAAGAGCTTATAATACGGCCTCTAATAACGTTTAGTTATTTTCATTTTGAGTGGGTATTAAGCCCGATTCAGACATTTCAGTTGCGTCACAGTACCGCCACCGTGATAATTATTATTTAATTAGTTCATAGAGAATGTCATCATCATCATATCAGCCGCACGACACCCACTGCTGGGTATAGGCCTCCCCTAAGGATCTCCACGACGATCGGTCCTGCGCTGCCCGCATCCAGCGGCTTCCCGCAACCTTCACCAGATCGTCGGTCCACCTTGTCGGGAGCCTACCCACGGAGCGCCGTCTGGTGCGTGGTCGCCATTCCAGAACCTTTCCGCCCCAACGGCCACGTTCTTCACGCTATGTGTCCCGCCCATTGCCACTTCAGCTGAGCAATCCTTCGAGCGATGTCGGTTACTTTAGTTCTCCTGCGGTTCTCTTCGTTTCTGATTCGATCATAGTGTCGAAAATTGTGAACGAATCATAGAGAATGTATGAAATAATAATTATCACGGTGGCGGACCTGTAACTTCACTTATATGTGTGAATCGGGCTTTATCAAAGGCCAAGCAAAGTTTATGGTACTTCAAAACTCAATAAAGGTGAAATAGCTATCTATGTCAAAACTCTAAAATAACATCGTTACCTGCACATGGTCTCGTTGTATGTAGATTTGATGGGACGGTACTTGTGGAAAACGGTGATGTTGAAGTCGGCGAGCGTGTGGTTGACGTAGTTGTCCAGCGAGCCTTGAGAGAATTGGTACACCAGCCGCGGGATGAACTCCGATGTGAACGCGATTATGAACCCCTGTGGGATACAACTAGTGTTAGCAATGTTCTTTTTTATTTATTTTTTTATGAACAATGGGATAGTGCTTGGCCTTCATCTCACCTGATGTTAAGTAAAGATAAGGCCGAAGGTGGAAGCGCACTACTCCCGGAATCCTCATCACTGAGGAACTGGCTATCTTACTTCTAACTGACGGAACACAACAATTTTTAAATTGTTGTTATGGCGTCAGACTTGGGTAAGATGGTGATAGCTAGCCAGGCGGATTTAAAGTACAAATTGTACCCCCCCCCCCTGGGAATCGAACCCGGGACCCCTGCGTCTTACACAGGTGGCGAGTGGGCGGTTAAACAACCCTAGAGTCAACTCTAAAGTCTAGAGAATAAGCCGACATTAGTGATGGATGACGCTGAGCTTGCTGATAAAGTCCAGAATCCTGTACCACACGCCGATATTCGTGACTCTATTACGCACCGGCCGAAGACGGTAACACGTGAGGTACTTATCAAAGTCACTTCATGACTACTACTACAGAGTTTTAGTACTAAACGTACAGAAGCCCATCTGCGCGAGGACAATCAAATAATAAGCTACTCTCGCTGCACGGCAATAAAGTACAACTTCAAATTGCACAACGCTGCGTGCCTATTATTATAAGCACCTCCGAAGCGCTTTTCTTTTGTCGCGTAGCTCTGTCTCAACCGACACATACATGACATACCTCGTGCGCTGGCTCGACTGAGTCAGCCGCGAGCAGTAGACAGATAGATAGATAAATTGTTTATTTGTTGCAATACACATAGAAACATCTGGTAGGTAGGTACAAGAATAACATATACGAAAAAAAAGAATGAAACCTTAACTAACTAACTTAAATAAAGGCTTATATAAAAGTTTACCTTATATTAATTCCACCGTCCGATGGTGGCACGTGAGAACTTAGCCAAGGACAGGAGTTCTGTTGCTGTCAAAACGACAGACAAACAATATAGTAGATTTACTTACATTAGTAATAACGCTGAGTTTACCGATAGAGTCCAGAATCCTGTACCACACGCCGATATCCGTGACCCTCTGCGGCACCGGCCGGCGGTAGCACGTGAGGAACTTGCGCGCGTCCAATCGCATCTCTAGCACGTTGTTGATCAGAGCGAATAGCGGCGCGAGGGGAAACGCCGCCACGAATATTGTTACGAACCCGTATTGCAACACTGGAAGGTAAGGTACATCATAATCTCAAAACTTTCTTAAAAGCCTTATTAAGAGGGTTTACGCGCTACACTAGCGCCGCCAATGGAAAAAAAACATCGTAGAGATTAAATAAAGACGAAATTGTGAATTGTGTTCTTCTAGTGTACTCCGAAAGAAGCCTTGTGGTACTATTTATCGTTTAAACAATATTTTATGACCTGTCGTTTAGTTGTCGTTTAGTTTATTACTAAAAGTGGCCACTTTTAGCAATAAAACTCCATAAAACTAAACGAGAGATTAGAAAGTACTGTTTAAGCGATAAAGATTACCACAAATCTTATTCGGAGTACACTATAAGAACACAATTCACAATTTTGTCTTTATTTAAGAACTATGATTTTTTTTCTATTGGCGGCGCTAGTGTAGCGCATAAACACTAAAGGCGTCCGCTGTGTTAAGCAAATCCCGGCGCGGGGTGACATAGATTAGAGCTTACTCATGCACTGCAAGCATCTGTCCGTTAGAAAACAAGCAATCTATATTCCCGCGCCGTGTGCCCGCGGCGGGATCTCGCTTATCGCAGCGGACGCTCTTAGAGATTTATGAGAGCACTGAAAAATATCGTAGATTCAATTTTACACTGTATGTCAATAGATATAAAGTATTTTTTTTTTTTTTTTTTTTTTATTTATTTATCCAGATAACATTACAATAATTATTCTAAAGATGCCTTTACGCTTATAAACCTACGAGGTTTGTCCAAGCGTTGCACATTCGACTCGGACGATAACAATTAAGTAAAAACAATAACAATACTGTGACGTGCGTCAGTCGCACGCACACAATAATAAGATACAAATAAGTTGCATTGATGCGCATGAGTGAAATAGTTTCGTGTGCGTCCACCAGTTATCCAACAGGTTTCTGGTTTACGCGCTACAGGATGTTCGGAGAAAACTGATTGAACATTAGTTTAATAAAATTGTTGTTAATTAGTTATGTTATTTTTTTATATATATATATATATATAGGTACCTACTTATTATTATGATTGATTCAATTTTCTGGTAAGTAGTTATTACTTTGTGTAATTTTATTTAAATGAATTATGTTGATTAAAATAAACTACGTATCTGAAATTAAATTATCTATAAAATATGTTTTTAATCTTTGTTTGCAATTTTTTTCGTTTAAATTGTGTACGAAATTTTGGGGCATATTATTTGCTATTTTAGGGATTAAACAACATAGTCGTCTGCGACCATAGTAATTGTTAGAATAAGGTTTAGTAATTATTTTTTGTGTTGCTTGACGCGTTTGTATTTTATGATTAGTTATAGGTAATGCTGGTATAGTATGTAGGTTTTCTTTTATTATTTCACATTTTAGTTTAACATTTATAGGAAGTATTTTGCAATATTTGAATAGTTCTTCATATTTATATTTATTTATTACTTTTTTACCAGCTATAGCTTTAAGTATTCTAAGTTGCAGGTTATAAATTTTGTCCGTGTATGTTTTAAAAGTTCTACCGTAACTAGTTAATCCATACGTATATAAAGGAGCTACCATGGCATTGTGAAGGTTTATAAGGATATCGAATTCTTTCAGTGTGCTAAGTAAATTCCCTTCTCTTCTCGCGGTTTACCCTGGCTTTTTAAAAAGCACTGATCTCTAATATTTATTTATTTAGATAATTACATTTAAGAATATAGAATACTAAGGTAAATAAAATATATTCATTTTACAATAATGTATGATTGCAGACAAGGGTATATTATGTTTAAAACTTACCCATTTCCAGGTATTCAGGAAATAGTCCCATATTTCCGAAATCAACTAACTTAAAGTCTTTCACCCATTGCATCGGACTCTTGATGCTGTAAAGGGCAAAAATATTTTCAATAAATATCTAGTTCATATCTTAATTTTATTAATACTTCAAATAAAAAACCTAGGAAAACCAACCTTATTAATTAACCAATAGAAAACATTTTCGTTTAAAAAAATATTACATTTGGAAACTGGTAATAAGACTAATCTTCTAAAACAATGTCACATTTTCAAATCTTCGCTATCGCTCCACTTTCAAAATAATTATGGTATTAACAAAAGTTTTCTTTAACCATTGATATTTAAAACGTCAAAATTAAAATTTGATATTTAAAAATCCGTGAATTATAATAGTACTGAACGTACAGAAGCCCATCCGCGCGAGGACAATCAAATAATAAGCTACCTTCGCTGCACGGCAATAAGTACAATTTCAAATTTCAGAGCACTGCGTGCCTATTATTATAAGCGCCTCCAAGATAGGTAGGATAGATAAAGGCCTACTCAAATCTGACCGGTATCCTGTACCGGGGGCGGTAACGATATCACGATGAGTACGCGGATAACGCGTTGTTCAAACCATAACGGAACTTTACCGCTATCGGAGGCGGTAACGGTACTGGCGCGCGAGGCGAGCACTGCGGGCGAGCGGCGCGGGCGGGGTAGGAAAAGTTTCGCTGGAACACGCGGTACGTACCCTGTACCGGAATGCAGTTCTGGTTTCGCAACAGCTGCGGTACGGTAATGCCTTACAAAATACCGGTCGGGATACCGGTTAGGAATACCGCTACCGACAACGGTAGCGGATACCGGTCCGGTTTGAATAGGCCTAAAGGCGAGATTTCTGTCGCGTAGCTCTGTCTCAACGGGCACATGACATCCCTCGTGCGCTGGCTCGACTGAGTCAGCTGCGAGAAGTAGACTATTATAAAAGTTGAAGCGCGGAGTGAGACCCTGGTAAAGATTTAAAAATATTTATTTGCCTAGGAAAGTAGGACTTTTGAACAAAAACTCACGTCCTTTTCCTTCCGATAGCCCTGAGGATGTTCCACCACTTGAGCAGGTAGGGCATCATCATCTCGACGATGGTGTTGATGAACTGCTTGCCCACCATGATGATGGCCAGCTGGATGGACAGCTCCAGCAGGCAGCCTCCGGGCGCACACTGGAATTATCACTCAGCTTATAAACCTCATTCAAGCCTTTAAAACTACCGAGTGTATCGAATTTCGTACATAATTATAACTTGGCAAGACAAAAAATGCGCAGGCAGCTACAAACACTAAACTCGGTGCATTTTTTGTCAGTCGGCTTAATTTTTGCCGACTTGTTCAACAATTAGCGTCATATTTCTACCAATTTACATAAAACCTGAACTTATTATACACTATAACCTTCCTCGAGAATTGCTCTATCATTTATTGAAAACCGAATATAAATCCGTTCAGTAGTTTTTGAGTTTATCGCGAACAGACAGACAGACAGACGCGGCGAGGGACTTTGTTTTATAATATGTAGTGATTGTGAATGTTGAAATTTACCTCTTCCTGCTTATGTCCAAACAGCCTCACATAGTCCCCGGGGCGCCCGACGTACTTGCCCTTGAAGAAGGCGATGTAGAATATGGACGCGTAGTAGTTGACGAACTGCAGCAGGTATATCTTGAGTGTCTGTGTTATATATTACCTCTTCCTGCTTATGTCCAAACAGCCTCACATAGTCCCCGGGGCGCCCGACGTACTTGCCCTTGAAAAAGGCGATGTAGAATATGGACGCGTAGTAGTTGACGAACTGCAGCAGGTATATCTTGAGTGTCTGTGTTATATATTACCTCTTCCTGCCTATGTCCAAACAGCCTTACATAGTCCCCAGGGCGGCCGACGTACTTGCCCTTGAAGAAGGCGATGTAGAATATGGACGCATAGTAGTTGACGAACTGCAGCAGGTATATCTTGAGCGTCAGCGAGTCGTCGAACTCGGTCTGTGTCCGTAACAGCTCCTTTTCCGTTAGCCACTCTGCTAAGTACTGGTATATCTGTGGAGAACATTTCATCATTTAATAAAAATAACCGTGGTGTATCCGTGGTTTGCTAAATATTTTTGATTCCAAAAATGTGTAGTTATACTCGTAATACTCTTAAGCAGAGGTGTCAAAGATACGGCCCGCGATCAGAATCTATCCAGTGAATATGATATATCCATTCGATGCTACACCTATTGTAAAGTAATAAAATATGAGACCTCAGGTATCAGGATCCTAAAGCTCAAGAAAACTCCTTTTTATTACCTTTGTATGAAAAAAAAGATTTTAATTTAGTATGTGTTTGAGTTTTTAATTTTGAGTCTGGCCCGCTAACACACTATAAACAACTTATAAATGGCCCTGTAGAAAAAATTGTCTGACACCCCTGCTCTTAAGTATCTAAACACACTATGCCGAAGGTACGCGACCGAAGTTCGGCAAGACTACGCCTGCAATGCTATTGAAATTACTGACGACATATTGTGCCAAAATTACGTTGCGTTATAGCGTACAGCCGCACTTCGTTCGGGCGTAATAGTACAGTCGCCCGTGGTACATTTAAATCACGAGAAAGGTTACTGTTTGCCTTTGTGATAAACTTATTTATTACGCCATTTTAAATACTAAAACCCAAGTTTTACATATCGCAACCCGCCGTAACCTGTTTTAATGATCTCCAAAAGTGATATTTTTTTTATCTTTCGAGGTCACTACATGATTTAGCTATTGTAGTGTTCTACAGCTTTGTTCGATTGCCACAGATAATAATAAGACTATGGAAAGTGGCCATACACAGATTTAATCAGCACGTTGTTACTGCCTAGTATAGTAGCGCCCTCTACATGTAACTACAGTCACTCACGTAGTTGAACACGCAGATGAGGCACAGATTGATGCAGGCGGCCGTGGCGGTGGTGAACATGATCGGGTTGGATGTTATCAGCACGTTGCTGTTACTTCGCAGAATAGCCGCGCCCAAGAGCGACATCCTAAATAATAATAATAAACGATTAGTCCAATCTTGGTTTGGGCATGTTGTTGTATGTTACTAGAAGAGTAATGGATATGGATGTTGAAGGCTGCAAAGTGGAAGACCGCAGAAAAGATGGATGGATTGTGTGCGGAATGACATGAATGTGAAGGGAGTGGATGAAGAGATGACGAGTGGCAGGAAGGAATGGAAGAGAAGGACGCACTGCACCGACCCCAAATAAGATGGGATAAGGGTAGGGGGATGATGATTTGTCCAATCAATACGAAGCCGCAACCGAACCGGGGATCTACTCGGCTGGCATATCAACTAACAAGTGTAAATAGCAGGGTAAGGAATAACTCTAATAACACAGTAATACAATCTAGCGTGCGTCTTGGGTAGCGATAGCGACGCATCGCGAATGCGGATTGCATTGCGGAGAGGATGAACATTCCGTTTGTTTATTTATTTATTTATTTATTTATTAGTTCTGTACACACACAATTACAAACGGAAAAGAAATGGACAGAAGAATTGTACAAGGGCACAACTTATTTCACATTGAAATTTCTTCCAGCAGGCCCGGGACAGGAAAAACATTGAGAAGGGCAGACAGTGTGTACCTCAAAAATATATGATAAGTATATATATTATAAACATACATATATATAATATTATCTATAAATAAATACACATACACAAATAATTAATATAATAATAAATACCCACATATAAATATACTACACAATAATAATTATGATGAGGACAGATGAAAATATAATTAAATCGAACTATGCTAAGAACAAGTAGTTAGGTAATGCTCCTTTACACGTTTTTTGAAAAGAGAAAGCGTTTCACTGTCTCGTATCTCAGCTGGTAGCGAGTTCCAGAGACGGACGGCATGTACGGAAAAGGAATAGGAAGCAAAGTCGGAATGATGTGAGGGAAACTTAAGAAGGGATTTTAGATGGGATCTGCACGAAGTATTGGGAGGATGAACAAAGGAGAAACGTTCACGGAGATAAGAGGGGTAGGCAGGGTTGAAAAGGACGTTAAAGAGGAGACAGAGGATTCTGACATTCCTGCGCAGACGTATTGGGAGCCACTTGAGATCCTTCCGGAAGTTAGAAACGTGATCATACTTACGCAGACCAAAAATGAAGCGTATAGCAGCATTTTGAAGGCGCTCAAGTTTGTTCAAAAGTAGCTCTGTAGCGTCTAAGTAGCAAGCATCAGCATAGTCGAGAAGAGGTAGAATAAGTGATTGAGCAAGAGTGATTTTGGTGGGCAAGGGTAGAAAACTTTGGAGGCATTTAAGGGAGTGTAGCGAGTAGTAGACCTTGCGACTGACATCAGCGACATGGGTCGTCCAGGAAAGATAGGAGTCAAAGGTGATACCTAAATTTTTGACGTTGTCACTATATGGGATAGTAATCCCATCCAGCACCACAGGTGGCAACTGAGAGGGACGGGCTAAGTTACGCATATGCCGACTACCGACGATAATGGCCTGCGATTTGTTAGGGTTCACTAAAAGTCCATATTGCTTTGCCCAGGTATTGATGCGATTTAGGTCTTCATTTATAAGAGCTATGGCTAGGTCCACCTCTTCGATTTTAAAATGACGGTAAAGCTGCAAGTCATCTGCGTAGAGATGAAAGTTGGAGGAGATGACTCTAGAGATAGAGTTGATGAAGATGGAGAAAAGGAGTGGTGAAAGAACACCTCCCTGAGGAACACCGGCAGAGAGTTCGCACCCGTCAGATAAATTATCCTCAAGGCGAACACACTGCTTGCGCCCTCGAAGATAAGAATCAAACCAGGAAAGAGTTGAAGAAGAGACATTAATAGAGCGAAGTGTGGCAAGAAGTAAGTCAAAATCGACAGAGTTGAAAGCACTGCTGAAGTCAAGCAGAATCAAAACAGTCAGCTCTCTGTTTTCCATAGCCCAGCGTATATCGTCAGTGACATTTAATAAGGCAGTAACTGTGCTGTGGCCAGGGCGAAAACCAGATTGGTAGCGGTTTAAAACACCATTGGACAAGAGAAAAGAAGAGAGTTGCTTATGGACGATGTGCTCGAGAACTTTAGATAGGAATGGTAAGATAGAGATGGGTCGGAAATGACAAGGTAAGGAAGGGTTGGGAATTTTGGGTAAGGGAATTATATGGGCCGATTTCCAGATCTTGGGAAAACAGTTTGAAGTGAGAGATAAGTTAAGAATAAAAGTGACTATTGGGAGGAGAATGGGTAGAATAGGGATGAACATACATAGTTGTGGTAATGTCTATATTTATTAATTAATTGAACATTGTAACTGAGCATTTCGAATTTGATCTATATGGAAATGTACTCATCGACATCAGCGAGGTGACCGCATGCGCCAGAACGGAACCATCGGCTCGTTACTGCCACATTATAGCACACCTGTACAGCACCACGCCCAGCACCGCCGCTAGCGCCATGAGCACGAGCAGCGCCACCACGCTGAACGACATCAGCGTGGCCGGCAACCGCATGCGCCAGAACGGAACCATCGGCTCGCTACTGCCACATTATAGCACACCTGTACAGCACCACGCCCAGCACCGCCGCTAGCGCCATGAGCACGAGCAGCGCCACCACGCTGAACGACATCAGCATGGCCGGCAACCGCATGCGCCAGAACGGAACCATCGGCTCGCTACTGCCACATTATAGCACACCTGTACAGCACCACGCCCAGCACCGCCGCTAGCGCCATGAGCACGAGCAGCGCCACCACGCTGAACGACATCAGCGTGGTGACCGCCTGCGCCAGAACGAAACCATCGGCTCGCTACTGCCACCTTATAGCACACCTGTACAGCACCACGCCCAGCACCGCCGCTAGCGCCATGAGCACGAGCAGCGCCACCACGCTGAACGACATCAGCGTGGCCGGCAACCGCATGCGCCAGAACGGAACCATCGGCTCGCTACTGCCACATTATAGCACACCTGTACAGCACCACGCCCAGCACCGCCGCTAGCGCCATGAGCACGAGCAGCGCCACCACGCTGAACGACATCAGCGTGGCCGGCAACCGCATGCGCCAGAACGGAACCATCGGCTCGCTACTGCCACATTATAGCACACCTGTACAGCACCACGCCCAGCACCGCCGCTAGCGCCATGAGCACGAGCAGCGCCACCACGCTGAACGACATCAGCGTGGCCGGCAACCGCATGCGCCAGAACGGAACCATCGGCTCGCGCTCCCCTGTCACCACATTCAGCTAGAAACAAATACAATCCGATCACATTGACAAATAGACAGTGATCCGATGCAACTTCAATTGAGAATGTATGGCAAAGAGATATTTTTAGAGATTAGAAGCCGCAAGCGCTCTGAAGATAGTCACTTCAATTATACATTGTTAGTTAAATGAATCGCATTGTAACTTTCTTTAATTAAACAAATTGTTTGGAATTAGCGGTAGTTAACCAACTATCTCCGATATCGCCAAATATAATAATATATTTTTTTCGGTACATAAGTAGATTTGAAGAAATTGCATAGGTCTTTTTGATGTCGCCTATGTAGAAAATTTAGTTTTTTTTAGTTTTGTTCAATTCAAATAGGATCACATTCTATAATATGTCCAGTTTCAAATTTGTTGTTGTGTTTTATGCTAAGGTGGTAGGGTAAAGTAGTGATAAAGTGGGGTAGTGTCGTAATGGTGTAGTGTAGTTGTGTACAATGCGATTAAATTGACAATAGACAGTGAGCCGCTGCAACTACTCTCGAGAATATATCACAAAGAGAGAGAGAGAGAGTCGTTTTGTACCGCAAGCTCTCAGGGGGCCGATTCTCGCGCACTGCGACATTTCTCGAATTCGAGATTATCTCTAATCACAAATCTCTATTAAAAATGTCACTAAAATCTCTATTGCAGTTAAAAAACTTATTCTCAGCGATTTTTGTCATTACAAGACGAAAGTCTTATCAATCTCAACGATTTCTTGACTTTTTCGAGAAATCTCGAATTTGACCCAATGTCACGCGCCCAAGAATCACCTTCCTGAAGTTGCTGCAGATCACTTTTTATTGTCAATTTGATCGCATTGTAGTGAGTTACCTGAGTCCGTTTAACGTGGGCTAGCCTCGCGAGGTACTGCGGCCGCGGATGCTCCTCGTACACGTCGAAGCCGGTGAGGTCCCAGCGGTGGGCCATCTCCGCCGAGTACCGCTTCCACAGCTCCAGGAAGCATGCCGCTGTTAATACAACCAACTATAGGTGCCGGGCGTCGAGCAAAAATACCCTAAATGTTTCTCAATTAGTGGAACGCGTACGTATTAGGGGTTCGCGAGGTTACATTACATCAAGGGGTACGCGCTGCAATCTCGCGCCAAAATGATACCAAAACATCTGAGCATTTGACAATTTGACATAGATCAACCTTATCTCAAGACATTAGGGTACACATTAATTTGTTGTCTAATGCTCATAAGTTGTAGTAGGTTTGAATGCTCATATAATTTGGCGCTAACTCAAAGTCAAAGTGTTTTTATTCAAATAAACTTAATAATTAAGCACTTTTGAATCGTCTTTTTTTTCCTACTACCCGTTCCAGACTTTTTTAATACTAGCATTGTATTTGTGTATAATACTTACCCCAGAAGCTCATGAAGATGGCAAAGAACACAGTGGTAGAGTTGTCGAACAGATAAGTGACTCGCGACTGCAGGCAAGTATCGCGCAGGTCCCAGTAGTCGCAGAAGTAGTCGCACAGTGGACACATCTTGATGCTCGCATTGTATTTGTGTATAAAACTTACCCCAGAAGCTCATGAAGATGGCAAAGAACACAGTGGTAGAGTTGTCGAACAGATAAGTGACACGCGACTGCAGGCAAGTATCGCGCAGGTCCCAGTAGTCGCAGAAGTAGTCGCACAGTGGACACATCTTGATGCTCGCATTGTATTTGTGTATAAAACTTACCCCAGAAGCTCATGAAGATGGCAAAGAACACAGTGGTAGAGTTGTCGAACAGATAAGTGACTCGCGACTGCAGGCAAGTATCGCGCAGGTCCCAGTAGTCGCAGAAGTAGTCGCACAGTGGACACATCTTGATGCTCGCATTGTATTTGCACACGTCCTCGCTACGAACGAAATAACAATAATTAAGCGCAGGCCAAACTGGGAGCGAAGCGATTTGAAACGAAGTGCGTTTCGCTTCGATTAGCTAGAAGTAGAGGGACTAGCCAAAGTAACATTTTCAAATCTTTATTATAGCTTCGCTTGCGAAAGATGCATGACTTATCAATCGTTTTCCAAAACGTCAAATCGATACATGTATCAAAAGCGACGCGATAACGAAAACTTGCAATATTACTTTGTAAATAAAACACTTTTTACGGATTACAGCGCGTATATTGGTTAATTCAGATCTTATTTTTGAATGTGTGTAAGGATCGTAGCAGGTGGCGATCTATAGTCTTTGCCTACCCAGGCGTGAGTGTATGCATGTATGTATTTAGTTTCGATTTGTTGGTTTTTTGGGTTTCCCGACGTTTCGACACCTTTAGGCTCTCCGCTGTGTTAAGCGGGACACGCGCGCGGGTCGACAGATTAAGAGCTTACTCATGCACTGCGCAAGCATCTGTCCTTTAAAAACCAGCAATCTATATTCACGGCGGGATCCCGCTTGACGCAGCGGAGGGCCTTACAGGGGCCGTGGTCACGGGACGACGGCCACCGTACTTTTCCGAGTGAGTTAGTCAACAGTCAGTAAATGTCATGAAATATGATAAAAATAATTAAAATATATATTGCTTACCTTGGTTTATTTGAATAAATAGTAACAGCAGAGTATATAACACATATCAAGCCCACAATAGACGCGGGAATCAGCATGTGTGTGTAGAAACCTAACCACGCAAAATATAAACCTGAAACCAAAACATACAATAAGAACCTGGGCGAACAGACTATTCGGCAAATAAATTCATTGCAATAAAGCTCATTTTCCTTTGAATTACGGATCTCTAGTTGCACACGAGTTCTTTACTGTAGTTTTAAATATTCGATGTTTACAGATACTTATAGAATTTAGAATTTATAATAATATTTAATAACATCAATAATAATTATATATAATTATAAGCTTTAATAACATCAATAACACTGATATTACAATACTGAATGGCAGAAAAAAAATGAAAAATATATTATGTGACGTTATAGAGACATACAGATTTTAAATAAATGATTGATTAATCGTACCTATTTTAACACCGAAATAGTCTTTAACATAGTCTAAGGGCTGGTACTTGATACATTTGGATACGCTCGCCCACTCTGTATATAATAAATGCCTCATTGAGCCTGGAGTCTTGAGATCACCCTGAAAATTGAAGTTATTTTAATTTGTGCACATTTTGAAAACACGATCCACAATGATTAATTGATTTTGGGAGAAAACCTTTTAAACAATTTTATTATAAACAACTTTACGTACGGAGGCAAGGCAACCCAAAAACCACGAGAAGAGATCAGTTCTTCACTATATACAAGGTGTTTGGAAATAGCCTTAAAAAGCCGAATAAGGTAGATAGGGAGCATCAAACTGAACAACTTTTACTATGGGACCAACTCTGAAATCGCGAAAAAAACATCAGCTGTTTCATACAAAAATTAATAACGAAAATATCGAATTGTATTAAACAGCAGATTTTTTGCGATTTCAGAGTTGGTCTCATAGTAAAATTTGTTCAGTTTGATGGTCTCTATCTACCATTTTCGGCTATATACGGCTATTTTCTAACACCCTGTATAATTTAAGTAGAGCTATTTCAAAAAACTTTGGATTTGAAACATAAGATTTTTTCATAATGAAGGACTCAATGCTTTTCTGTTTTCTATGTAAGCAATATATAACGGTAAACAGTAAACACCCACGTCGTGCAGCGGATACGCCGCGGTGTAGGTGGCGTTGTTGATGAGCCGCGCGATGCCGAACGCGAAGTCGTCGCCCGCCACGCGCGAGAACTTCTTGCGGTCCAAGATGAACTGCACTATGCGCGACCGGATCGACGGCGTCCAGAAGCACTCCGACATCGTGTCGAATCTGCACACGAAACCAACTATTACAGTAATAGGCTAGTTGACAAAATTTCAATAACTGCTTAATATTTTAGCTTATTAGGCATTTTATCGAAAAAAAACGTTTATTTATTTTTAATCGAGCGTTTACATTATAAATTTCGCGTTTTAAAAAACAAATTTTAATTTGGTTTCAAAACGCACAAGACTGTCATGGCGTCTTGAATGACGTCACGCCGTGCGAAACAAACCAAAGAGCGATCGTGTCTTCGTACGTTATAGCTAGTTTTTATCGTTTAAAAATGAATTTCTCATATTATAAGTACTGTATAGTGCCCCAGTGTGATAGCACGACTATAAAAACGCCAAACCAGTTATTTATATATGTTCCAAACAATGGAGAAATACGGAAAAAGTGGCTAAAACTGGCGTTCGGTTGTGGTTAGGTTGCACTCGGAGTGTAGGTTTGGAACGCGCCTCCGGTAGTAATACTCGAAACGTCAAAGACAAGATTGGAGTTTCGCACGGCGTGACGTAACGCTTTCTGATTGGTGTTCACTGTCACGTGACTAAAGGTTTCATTTTACGAAATTTATTTTTTTAAAATATTATTAATCTTTAACGCTTTTAATAATTAAAATTGTTTGTTATTTTCTCCATAATATAATTAATCATTATAAACCCCTATCCATTATATTTATTCTTAATGGAAACAAGCCTATTCAAGATAAATAATGGGAGCTCGGTGGCGCAGTGGTTTAGCGCCTAACCCAGCGATTGCGGAAGTTAAGCAAGGTTCGAAAGGGTCGGTCATGGGATGGGTGACCAAAAATTTATTATCTCGAGCTCCTCCGTGCTTCGGAAGGCACGTTAAGCCGTTGGTCCCGGCTGCATTTGAAGTCGTTAACACCCACCAATCCGCATTGGGCCCGCGTGGTGGGTTATGGCCCATCCTCCTTACCACCCATAAGGAAGGCTTGTGCCCCAGCATCAAAAATGGCTGATGGACAAGATAAAGAATGGGCATCGGAAAACATCGGAAACAATGTTTACATAGCAAATACAATTTAAGCCATTAGCTTCCTTACAGTGGCGCCCTCACCTTAAATAAATTTATTGCTCTATAATTTTAATAAATTGCCTTTAATAAATAGTAGTAGGCAAAAGTGCCAAAAGTGGTCACTTTTTGCTCTTTTGCCTACTACTAACTACTACTACAACGAACTATATTTTACACAGATTATAGTTTGTAAATAAACTATAGAGCCTTAGCTTTAATCTCAACGTTTAAAATTTTGATACATTATGTACTTAGCGAGCAATAAATCTAATTAAGATGAGGGCGCCACTGGAGGGTACTAATCACCTTAAGAAAGAGTAGTTTGGCCCTAATAGTAGTTTATGATACTGCCGCATAATGAGGGGTATTAAAACATGAGTGTGTGTTTAAAAACCGAGCCGTAGGCGAGGTTTTTAATAGTATCACACGAGTGTTTTAATACCTAGTTATGTGCAGTTTCATACACTACTTTATCTACACTCATACATTTAGGATTGAACCTACTAAATAAAAGATCAACGTTAGAAAAGAGAGTGAGACATTGTTTGTATTACCTTGTAATAAGTCATTTCCTTAGCTGCATCTAAAATATCGAGCAGAGTCAAATTTTCTTCACATTTCAAATCAAGAATTAAAAAAACCTACGAAATTCATTACAACAAAATGTTAAAATTGAAATCGAAACATTTTTGTAAAGCTCTAAAAATGGCGCGCATTCCATTAGAAAAAAAATAATGAGATGAGTGCACTGGGTTGCGTTCAGAACCTACGCTCCGAGTTCAACCCAACGCTCTAACGGCGTTCCAAACATTAGAGCGTGACTTCCGGTTGTAACAGCTTTCCCGTTTCAAACGTCAGAGCGTTGCAACTTTTTAACCATCAAAATCGGTGGTTGAAAAACGCTGACGTTTGTCTATAGTAAAAATGTCAATGCCATTTGACATTATTTTGTATTTTGATGTTTTTGTGTCTAATTTTTTAAAATATTCATGGTAGCTCCTCAGAAACAGATTTTATTTCATTTAGAATAAAGGAAAGTTTTAAGGAAATTTATCAGGGAGAAGAAATAATACCAAAGTTATTTGAGAGCAAATAATAATGGCATACATTCGCACCAGCATTCAATCATTCAGTCAAGGCTAAAAAATTGGTTCAAAAATAATAACAAAGCTAAACTATGACTCAATCGAGGTTTCCCAAGGTTTACTCATAAGGTAAATCGTAGTGTTTTTTATACAACAAAAACTTGACGATACCCATTCCCAGTTATGTACAACAACTACTTTTGCTCATGACACTTATCAAAATGGTTTCTATACAACGTGTAACTAAAATAGAGTAGATAGGGAAACTATGGTAGATAGGGACCATCAAACTGAACAACTTTTACTATGGGACCAACTATTAAAACACGAAAAAAACAGCTATTTAAAAAAAACGAAAACATGAAAATGTATGAAACAGCTGATTTTTTTTCGCGATTTACTACCATATTCTGATCAAGCCATTAATTCTGCTTACAAATAATTATTCGAAGTTAGTATACGTTTTAATTTTATTGGTGGCTCGGAACATCGCGCGAGACGATGCGCAGAACACAATTTCGATGTAAGTGGGTGGGAGGCGAGTGGTGGGGCACGGCGCATAGTGGCGCTTACTTCACAGCCACCAATAACACTTAAACGTATTATATTAGACAAAACGATTTATTTAACTTCAGATGTACAACAGAAGCGGCAACTTCACTCGAGGATCTATGGCAAAGAATATATTTTACAGATTAAAATACATCTGTTATCGTTTTGTACCGCAAGCGCTCTGAATGTGTCACTTCTGCTGTACATAGTTAATTTAATCGCATTTTAAAGAGCATAATGGGGCAAAAACGACGCAAGCATTTTACGATATTGAAATGTAACTCACAAATACTCCTTATCCTTAGAATAAATGGCAGTGAGTCGGTACTTCCGCTCGGGGAACTTGTGCGGATCGACCCGGATGTGCGACATGAAGCGGTCCCAGCACTCGTCCGCCTGCTCCAGGAAACTGTTCGTCTTTTCGTGAACGTCTTTCAGAGCTGAGAACTAGAATATCAACCTTACGCTATTAATAATACAGCTTATGTCCATCACTGATTTAAGGCTGATCCGTTTACCTACGCGCGCACGTGCACGTCGACGTACCATCACGTTATATATGTTAATGGTACGTCCACGTGCACGTGCGCGCGTATGTACGGATACGAATCCGATGTGTTTCGCACTTTATACTGACAGCTTAAAGCCCTAGCATCAAATGATCAATGGACGCGTTGTTATATAAATTATATCAAAAGTCTAATTAAAGGCATTACTGTTCATGAAAGACGGAAAAAAATATTAAAAATACAAATATAAAAATGTTATATTATTCAGATTGTGTTATTTTTTTGGGTTGATGTTAGTACATAAATAAATAATTTAGTCGTTTTAACAACTTCGATTGCTCTGCACCAGTCTAACCAATTAATTATTTAGTATACCTGCTCATTATTTTGTACCCAACATAATGTTCATAAAACGCTTTTAAAATATTTTGAATAATATTGTTAGTAAAACCACCAAATCAAATCAAATCAATTGTTTATTTGCGAACATGTGGTGAAACAAAGGTCTTAAGCATAAAATGTGCCATTACATGCTGCCGTATGTATACAGCGTGCAAATATTTGAACATTAAATATTATTAATAGCTATTTGATAGCAAATAAAAACAGCATAGGGCAAGTATCATTCATTACAAATTGCAGCTATGTCATAATTATAATTATATAATGTCAAAGTAAAATAATTTAGTCATAAAAAAAAACACTCTCATGCATCACAAATATTGAATTAATGGAATACAGAACATAATTATTTACTTAATTGATTTGTCACTTAAAAAATCAGAAACACAGTAATAATTTTTCGTCAATAATAATTTCTTTAATTTATCTTTAAATTTAAATAGCGTTAAACTTGTCAATTCAGATGGGAGTTTATTGTACATACGAATGGCCATGCAATATGAATTTTTAGAATATAATTTCAGCCTTTGGTATGGAATACGTAATTTATCACCTATTCTCCCTCTATGGCCATAGTCATCATTTGTTTTAAATAGGTACAGATGCTTCTTAACAAATAGGCAAGTTTCTAAAATGTACAGACAGGGGAGTGGCAGAATTCCTAGTTCCCTGAATAAAGGTTTGCAACTATCTAAGTAACCCGCACCACATATCGCTCTTATGCATTTTTTTTGGAGTCTAAATAAACGAACAATATCCGTACAATTACCCCACAGTATAATGCCATACCGTAATAAGGAGACCACCAAACATTATTGAAATAAAACAGTGAGTACTTTTAAGGAAAAAATACTAATGGTCATAAAATGTATTTATAGTATAAAGTGACGTGATACACGTTAAATAAATAACAGTCAACATTTATCATTCAGTTCCACATTACATTACAAACAGTCTGCGTTAAGTACACATAACTTGCGCACACGCATCGGCACAAACAGCTTTAAAAACAATACTGATTTCTTGTTTTATTGAGTAATTAATTGGATTATAATCGAATTCATCGAACAACAACGATTATACATCCGAATAAACATTGATAGACATCGCATCGAGCTGAACAATGGCTAAGCGCTGATGTTAGTAAAGCCATGCGCCTCGAGCACCATTCGCATACCTTAGACATATACATGGCAGCGTCCAATATCGCATTCGTCCGCCCACCTTTTTGTATCTTACTGCAATCCTACGAACGTACACACAATAGGTACAGTCAACAGATCAGCAAGCTTCCAAATAATCACAAAAAATCGCAATACACTCGTAAATTGAACACTATGGTGGTGGATTCTGAACCATTTACTTTATGTTATAAAAGCCATAGAATAAAACGTAGGTAAATAAAAATACTGATGGAAATTAAATTTTTGTCTCTGAAAAACTGAAGATTGTTTCCTAATTTTCGTGGCTCACATAATTACATAATAGATGTCACCATAATAAAAAAAACTACGTGAAAAGTGCTTCCAGAGTCTCTTAAAGAGGATTTTTAGAATGTTGCTGTCGCCCTTTTCAATTGGATCGATTGATATATTGTTGACTGACCAACAATGTTACTGTGCTTCTCACAATTACAACACGAGTGATGTTACACACTTTATTAAATAATGAAACTACGATACTTATACAAAGGACCTACCTGTTCATGCACTTGACTAGTGATGATAACATAACTTTTTTCAGGGATTTGGTTGGAGACATGGACATCGCCTTCAGTAATTTGATAGAAAAATATAATTTCATACAAAAATATGAGGTTTTCATGCATATATAAAAATTGGATATGAGTTTATATTCTCGATCAATATTTAATTTCTATCTTCAATAGTTTAAAAATAGTTAGTTAATTCAGCGCCTGTTATCTTATTGTCTTCTAATATTATAAATGTGAAAGTTTGGATGTTTAGATGTTTGTTACTTAATCACGCAAAATCAACTGAATGGATTTAGATGAAATTTGACACACAGATAGTTTGAAGTCTGGATTAAAACAAAGGATATCCCGGTCAAAGGTTTCCTATGGATTTTCCAAATGTTAACGCGGACGAAGTCGCGGGCGTAAGCTAGTAATTAATATTGCTATTTACTTTAGCACACTGACTGGCAACTTTTACAACAATTGACAATTCACAGAGTACAATCACTCTTACTGCTAATCACATAAGACATAAAATATTGACAATAAATACTTCAGTTAAAGTTTCAAATCTATACATAAATAATTGAGTGCACATAATAGTTAACCTCAAAGCAGTAATAAGCTGAGGGAGTTAGGGGTCCGTACTATAGTCATAGATATAAAACAAGTTTACTATACCATCTATATTATATTATCATTCTAATCATCATAATAAAATTAAAATGTTGTCATACCTTCATTGGCATCCTTAATTTCAATATTTCACCGTAGTCCCTCAATACTGTCAAGGGCGCGTGAATCTGGAAGAAAAGGAGAAAATCTTAATTTTTTTCATAAGCATGGGGCATTCCGCATGTAATAGTATTTCATAACGCCACTGTGATCTAGTCGTAAAAAAACTAAAAAAATATAGCTCAAATAAGTGATAATGTGAACGATAAGCTGCATGCGTTTAATTAGGCAATCAATATTGCAAATTGCAAGTGCTTGACGCAAGATGAATTGAATTGAAAAGATTGTTAGAACACTGGTGTAGACGTAGCAATAGAGAAAAGGATTCAAAAGTTTCATATTAATTTCTTTTTTTATTTTTATTTACATGACCAGTGGCTCTTTGATCTTTACGTTAACGCAAACTATCGGATATACTGCTCACAGTCAATGCGAGTGAAAGAGAGAAAACGATAGTTTACGGTAACGTAAACAGTTTGCATCAACTCATGGTAGAGCCACCACTGTACAGTACTATAATATATTCTGTGGTACAGGTACAGATTTTATTACTGTACTGTGTGTATACCCACAGTTACATTGACGTTGTTACAGCGCTTCCTTAGTGATGTTCAAAATTCTTACAATATTTGCTACTAAGTTACCTTAATAAAATGCAGTCCATATAGGTTTTCCGGCGCTTCCCTCTCCAACTGCAGTCCCTCGTTCTCCAAGTTCTCTTCGAAGATCTTCCTCCGTGCGTAGGCCTCTGGCGTGGTGGCGTCATCCTTGCCGAACTCCCACACCAGCACATAATCTATCGTGCGGACGCCGTCGTTGAACGTAAGCGACGGGTTGTTGTTCACGCCACCCATTATGATCCTGTGTCGAAAAAGGTTTTATAGTAAAAAGTTTATACTTTCGAAGACGGCCTGTTTAATGGCCAGCGCCCACTGACTGCATGGCACGGCACGGCGTGGCACGCGCACGCCATGCCGAATCATTCTTTGGCATACCACGGCGTCGCAGGATCTTGTGGCATTCCACGTCGAAACAAGCAAGCGCTGTCTGGCGCCACTGAGATTGCCGCCCCGACGAGCCAGATTCAACCTTAATCTAACTACTTAGCACTCGCATTCCTTTAACAAATGAAGTGACATATGCGTGCCACGTGATGCAGCGGCGTTCCGTAGCATCCTGTGGAATGCCGCAACACGCCGCGGTATACTGCAGCACGTTGCAACATTCCACGACCTATTCGTGTTAAAACAAAAGAATTTCAATGCTAAATTCATTGAAATAAGATCAAAAATCATTTGTCTACGAAAAAATCCCTTTCCACGCCGCCGTGCCGCGCCGCGCCATGCCGTCAGTGGGCGCAGACCATAAGTCTTCAAAAACTATAAGGCTGACTATATTGCACATCTAGAAAGAGTGTTTTGCTTTGAGCTTTCAAAAAGGAAAAATAAGTCCAAAAGTGAATACTTCTGTGACTTTTGTAGTGGAAAGGTTTGAGTCGAAAATATTAAATTTTATAACAATATTTTTACTCATTATTGCGAATATACAGATAAAGTTGACGATGACAAAATATTTTATTTACAAATAGTTAAACACACCACACCAGACGTGCCAAATGCAAAGTCCTGTTAGTTGAATTGTGTTAGATAGAACTGAAATATGACCCAATTACCTGTTGATGTAACTATGAACATAATGTGATATACATAGACGAAACGTTCACAATGATATTTAATGCGTAGTTGTAGATCCTTCGAATATATGCACTTAGGAAAGCGTTTTAGTCCAGCCAACGAAAGGCTCAAAAGGGGGTGTTGAGTCCGCGAGCGGGCAACTAAGCGATTCCTTTAAAAACTTGTTTAGGGTGCTTAGGGAGTGAATATACTAAAAGTCCCCTCGTCTTGTAGGTGAGGTGGAGTGGGAAGCTTAAAGTTTGAAGGTTTATATAACTCCGAAACAGTGCGTGTCGTTCGTGGAGAAACGAGTTCTTCTGCCGAATAAAGGCTTATAAAATTCTCTAAAACTTTTATTCTATACTTACACTTTATTTACCTCCAAGACGAGGGGACTTTTAGTATATTCACTCCCTAAGCAGCCTAAACAAGTTTCTGAAACAATCGCTTAGTTGCCCGCTCGCACACTCTAATCCCCCTTTATTGACTGGACTTTTTGTGCAGATTGGACTATAGATAATCGACTGTGTATTGGACCAAACGATCAAGTCAACACGAGGGTTACCATGATCTCTTAAAACGTTCGCTAAAATAACTATGAATATATTACATTTAAGATCTTTATTTTATATTACCCTATCGCAATAACAGTTCATTTATTTATGTTATCTTTACGACGCGAAACTATAACTTTTTTTCATTATTTCCGACACGGTATTTAAATCTCTGTAATAGCTATTTCCCATAGAACGCCATAAAATCATAAAGACTTACATTATTAACTGTAATGTAAACAAAGATTTTCTTTTCATAACTCAATCAAACGTCAGTAATTTAAGCAAGCTACTGTAGATGAGTTTCCTATGCTATAAATGTTTCCCTGCATTTCATAACAACATATATATAAATTAAAACAGATGTCTCTTAATAGTCTTAATAATCATACGAAATCCTGTCTAACCACTTCGTCACAATGTTTACGAGATTCAATATGCATAAATGAGTCACTTAGTTGCCTTGCGATGACACAGAGTGCTAAAATGGTGCTAAAAATGTATTCAAAAATTTAACTTGTAATTTAAGCAAAACTTTTCTTCTTTTACGGCAGATTTCAATAAGCTATCTACTATTCTACTATGCTAATAGTAACAGATCGAGTAGGCCTATCTCTTACTGAAGATAGATTTTGGTAGTCGATATTATCGCATTTAGGGTGCTTCTACACGGTGCATGTAGCTTGCGCACGTTGAGGCGCGGGTTATTTGCGCGGGTATACAATGCTATGGAGCTGGACCCGCTTTACGTGTTTCCACGGAGCATGTAACCTGCGCAAGTGCTCAACTTGCGCGGGCGACTTGCACCGTGTAGAAGCACCCTTAATCACCGATTTTTCCTTTAGTTTGTTGGTTCGTTGGTCCAATACACAAGTCTCGTACTCACGAGCAATGGTTGGCAGTTGGCTTGCCATTGCCAGTCGCGGCAGGCGCGGCGTCCCCGCACGCCAACTCCTCGGCGCGCCGCGTCGACGCCTCGCTACCGTTGTCCCTGGAAACAGCTACACTTGGGGACGGATTCCATGCTTACCAGCTATGAGCATCATTTATTTACTTCACAATCTTCTTTGTAAACACTACTTGGTTAATTATGAGTAAATAAAAAACATGCTGTTAATTTACTATCGATATCGTAACTACTAAATTGGTACGTGGGTTTGCAGAATAAAGCGCCAGCTTTGCTAAAATTCGTGATTTTTTGCATGATAGATTTGGATGTTTGTGACAATCTTTCTTATCGTCTACAAATGAGGCATGTGGGCCACATTTACCCACATTTTACTTGACCTACGACTAGTAATTTGACATACTAATCATGATAATGATCGGCCTTCGTCGGCAATCAATGCCCGTATGTTTCTTGACCTCAGAAATAATAAACATAATGGACAGAATAAGTATTTTCTCAGGGTCATGACTGTGTTAATTCATGATAAAACTTATCCGTGTAAATGTCAAGAACCATAAAATAAAAAAATAGGCATTCATCGTTCATAATACGTAAGGTGGCAAATTCCTATACAATTGGAAAACAATGCCATATGTATTAATAGTCAATAACGACGTGATGTCATGCAAGTCGAAGGAATAAATACGGGAGGGAAATAGCTGTATGTGTTTTATTAATTACAAAGTTATTTTTAGTTCATTGAAAACCTCCTGTAGCTGTAGCTGATTAAAAAATCAGCTGTTCCATACAAAAGTACAATGCCTACGGCCTACGCCATCGAAATGTATGAAACAGCAGATTTTTTTTTTCGTGATTTCGAGGTTGGTCCCATAATGAAAGTTGTTCAGTTTGATGGTCTGATCAACCCCACGAGAGGTTTTCAATGAACTAAAAATAGCCTTGTAGGTATACAATGGTGTCGATACGGTTAGCACGACTTAACTAAATTGACAGGACTAAACTTAATTTTAGCATTCAGTGCTTGCCAAAATTTTGGCAAAACGGATGTCCGAGCTTATACTGGCTTCGGAGAATTAGCCATCAAAATCAAACAATCAAATGCAAACAGAAAAATCATGATAAAGAAATAGTAAGTAAATTAAACCAAAACGTGCTAGCAGACGAAAACACAAGCTTAACATAGTTAGGTCAACGACACAGACTAAAACACATAACAAAACATAAATTAATACAAAACACACATCACATACATAAGACTTATAATACTGTGACATAAGCAAGCAACGTTAGAGCCTGGTGCAAGTGCACGGTTTATTATAACACAACAGTAAATTACTAGTATTACGCCATTGATTTACGACAAGCTACTACCTTTCGAAGTCTTATCGCCCAAACCATGTCCCGAAGATTAATATAATTAAGCTCCTGTCCCTATTCAAAGCCTTTGAATTAAAAAAAGGCTTGGAATAAATTAGCTTAATCTTAACTTTATTTTCAGGTATTTTTTTTCAATTCTAACTAGATTGAAAATCTATGCAGTCTTTCCATAAAAGTTATACATAATATTGAGACCAATCTAGCATAATATTTCGTGGTTATTCGGTATTGGCTGATAGTACCTATGAGGTAAAATTGTCTGCGTACCTACGCCACAACATTTGTAAAGTCACCAAGAGGACTTTGTTTTAGTTTTTGTTACTGCTGAGAGTAATTACAAGTCATTAAATAAATAGACCGGGGCTCAGATTGGGCTCAACAAGCAAACAAGTAATAGTTGGATTCGCAAATTGATCAGAGTGATACTGGCATTATCCTTCTTTGTAACTCAAGCCAAGCAAATGCAATGTCAAAGTTATATCTTTGAATTAAACTTCTCCCAACATCAATACACATATTCCCCAGACCCCATCGGAAGCTATTTGCTTTCAGTGTCGTGTCGACGACGTAGGCACGCAAATGTCGCCGATTCTATCCAGTGACTCCCCATTATTCTTTGTCAATGAACTTCATACCTTGTGCATGTGTAATATGGGTGGTTATTAGCCATCGCGAGCACACGTGCTCACTCACCGGTCAGTGTTCATGTCCTGGGACAAGTTGTCCTGGTACATGCTGAGGACGGACATGGCTTGGAGGTCGGCTATTTTCTCCTGCGTCTCCGTCTCCGTCTGATCCAAACAAGAAGATTTGAATCAGTTATCAGGGGGCTGATTACGTAACTCTGTTGCTAACAATTCTCGATCGAAATTCGAGTTACATTGCTGCTGTAAGTAAGATAGTTGTCCCATTGGTTTTTAATCTCTTGCAGAGACTTTGGAGAGAGAGAGAGATTGGCTCTAACTCTGTGAGTTGATTGCAACAAATTTACAAAATCAGGGGCATATCCTAATTATCTTTTCAGTTTTGGTGGCTTCCACAACAAATGGTTGACTCGGAATCGAATAGGTTTGGATGGTGTTCATGCGTGTTGTTCATGTAATACAGCCTACTATTATTTATTTTGTGGTTATACCTAGATTCAGTTTATTATTAAAAACGTGTTAAAAAAGAGATCGACCGACTACGAATTTAGCTAGTGGTACACTTACTCAAAGTTGTAATTATTGTTAGATTACGAATTGATTACTTGCAGAAGACCATTAATAATAATACAAGATATTATTTGGCATTATTTATTTTTAATTAGCATTTCAGGCTGCATAAAAGTATGGGAGCCTAGCTAACGTAACATTTGCAAAAGCGATAGCGAACTACACTATCGATAAATGTACAGAATTACAGAATTGGCATAAGTTTTCGTTAACCACAGATTTTCATAATCAGGCGGGCTGAACTATTGATTAAGTACCTATTTGTCATAAGTTTAAAAAATCGCAATATTTATTTTGAAAAGAATCTACGTCTTTTCGGGTTAAATCGTACTTTAGCCACCGTTTATCGGCGAACATATACGATTTCGCAACTTTGATAAAGCAGGAGAACTTCAATTCATATGATAATAGCAACCAATGAATATCATTCAAATATACTTAAATAGCTACAAGTACCTTGAACTGATCGCGCCTCGCAATTCGCCTGGTAATTCCTCGCCTCGACACATCGTTCGTTAAATAAGACAACACATCAATAAAACACCTCGCTAACATTGCCTAAAATGCAAGTTTGTAACTGAAACACCAAGAGCGAGCGTCACTGACCTTGGTAGATCACAGTTTAGCGGCGACCCGACACAAGAACGACTCACTTGTTTAACTTACTAATCACGGAATTTGCGATAACGCGAAATACTCTGCCATTACCTTAAGATCTGTGTAATGTGTTTATCAGGGTTCAATCACATTATCACAAGAAATTACATTATCTTCTGAGAGATAACCTATTTATTCTTATCTTAAAAGAGATTGTTTTATTTTTAATAATGTTATTTGTTAGAAGCAGACATGGGTACTACTGCTACAAAATACGGAATATAATGGCCAACTGTTAGTCAAATTACTCTATCTATGTGTACACAGCGTGTTGCAGACAAAGAGACTTTTTGTAGAAAAATATGGCAACAAACTAACATTCAATTACTTTATCATGAAGTTAAGTAAGTGTTACATTAGTTACATAAAATTAAAAAATACTACCTATTGCTTTTCTTTCATTAAATAAATTATGGATAATAGGTACTATCTTTAAAATGAAATTTAAAAAAATAATGATTTTAGTGAGATTACTTATTGAATTAAAAGCTAATCAATATTTTACCCAGAAAGTACCTACTGTGTTTTTGTCTAGGTACTAAAACTTTGATAAAGGTAGACAAATCAACTAGAATTAGGGTTGCCACCCATTCTTTAAAATAGAGTATTGTCCTTTATTTTGTGTAGGTGTACTCTATAATCTACGACAGCAATAGAGTACACTCAAATACTCTTTTTACCTACATAACTCTTGACTGTTATTGGCTTGTTACTGGTTGTGAGTTGTGAGTGTGAGTACTTATGAAACAAATAAACAGGTTTTTAAGAATAAATAAGTAATATACTCTTTTTTTACGCTGTGTAGTGACTCTATTTTTATTGTGGCTAAATTAAAAAAATATTTTGTTTGTCTGAAAAGAAGCTGGCAACCCTAACTAGAATACACTTGTTGCACCTACAATTCGACAAATATTTTATAAAAAAAGTAGAAAATGTTATTAAAATTGTATGTTATGAAAAGGGGAACTTTTGTTGCCTTGTCTGGCCACCTCTAAACTTAATGGCCAATAACACTTATCTTTATTAGCTAACTACCTTGGGGATTTGCATGTCAATGAGTATTAAAATAAATTACCTACCTATGGATAATGTGAACATAAGTCAAAATAAATTAGGCTTGTTGCTTTTTACATAACTTCATAAAACTTGTTGTATTGTAAAAAAAATCATTTTAACTTCGCCGCCAATCAAGAAAAAACATTACAACGAAATAACTATGTTAAATAAAAATCTGAAAAATATAAAAACTAGTATTAGCCATCAACTATTTTTGTATGCGGTAATTCTTAGTTTAAAATGTGTTCGCGTAGTTAAAATCTGTAACGCCCAAAGTGGCCACTTTAGGCATTAAAATCTGGATTAACGCCCAAAGTGGCCACTTTAGGCGTTAGTCCACGTTATCCATATTTTTTTTTGTTGTATCCTACCTAATCTATACTAATATTATAAATGCGATAAGTTATAATTATAAGTAAAAAATATAACCCTTTACTTTGTACTAGCTTTTGCCCGTGACTTTGTTTGTGTGGAAAAGTTACATTGGGCATAAAGCAAACATAGATAGATATGTTTGGACTCTGAGTCAAATATAATTATTTCTTATCAAGTGCCTAAGTACAAAGTTTTATGGTTTTACCTTCGACAATGGCCAACTTCCATACAAACTTTTTCAACCCCTTCAAGCCTTTTTTCACAACAGAGATATAATTTATCTTTGTACTATTTTTAAGCTATATTAAAATAGATCTCTGTACCAAATTTCATCAAAATCAGTTGAGTATTTGTGTGAAAGCAGACAGACAGAGTTACTTGACTCATTTATAATAATTATAAATATAATATAATATAGTAGGGATTATGTTAAGTATTACACAAGACAAATCATTGTGAATACAATAATCTAAAACTAGTATTCACTTTAATAATTTTACAGGGAAATATGAATTATGTCACATAAATTCTTTAAACTATGTGATTAAATTATTATTAGGCACAATAATCAATATTTTGTTCACATTATTCTAAAATATTTGGTAGATGCATATTCAATTTGTTTTTGGATCTAGCTCTTTTTATTTTACCTATTTATTTTGCTAATATTCTGATCTGAGTCTGACCATAAGTATCACCTTCAACCTACTTAGAAAAGCTAGCCGACTCAACTAGTTTTTTTAAATTGATAGTATCTACCAAATTAATTGATTCCACCTTAGTTTTCACATGAGCATGTTGAAAATAAAATAGTTCTAAAAATTAATGTTTCCAAAGTTTCTTATTAGATTACTTTTAAAAATGTAATGATTATTCATAAATACCTTCTGAAATTCTCCATCTCCATCCTGGAATAGTTGTTGGAAAGCAATGTCATTGCGCTGAGCTTCAGACAGGAACGATTCAGTTTCTCCCGCGTCGGATCTCTTATGGTGCAGCTTCACGCCACCAGTAAATATCGGGGTTGTTATTTTCGGAGTAAACACATTTTCCTCGACTTTCTCTAAAAGGGGTTTCGGGATATCCTCTTCGAGGGATGGGTCGCCGTCGGACATTACATAAAACCCTCCAAAAAATCTATAATTAATCACAAAACTTCAGTCATGAAATACAATTATCATATCCGTGTACTGAGACTTCTTTCTTCTTCAATGATTGATTAGTCACACCAACACCAAACCGAGACCTAGATGAACCAAACCAAAACTGAGATGGAAGAGAATAATTATTTTTATCTGATTCTATGGATGAAGCGTTTAATATTTTCTCTTCGCAATATTCTAAAAAAATCCTACCTGACTAAAAAGTCGCCTTTCGGCCTAAATTGGAACGAAAGATCGACAAAAAGAGAAAATAATTATTGAATTACCTATCTATAGAATGGAAACAGAAAACTACTGACAGACAGCTGACACTTGACAGTGACAGCTGACAGTATGAGTACACCATAGATTTTTTTTTGGCTCGTACGATTTTTACATTTGCCAACACCACAGATTATTTGTAGCTTGTAGCAAGCTTTATGACACGACACGAGGAGTTTTTGGCGGCATTTTGTCTAGTGGCTTGGCTTTACCATCAGCAAATAAGAAACCGTTCAGTTTTTTGAACTGGACTGCTTAAGGCCTGCTTTCATACTAACCGTTGAGCTCATAGTACGAAAAAGTCAGGCAGTTCAATATAAGCCCTGCTATAAGAGGTCATAGTAAGGCCCCAGAGGGCTTACCATCAGCAAATAAGAAACCGTTCAGGGGGCTTACCATCAGCAAATAAGAAACCATTCAGTTCAAAAGCAGGCCGTAAAAAAGACTGCTTAAGGCCTGCTTTCATACTAACCGTTGAGATCATGGTACGAAAAAGTAATGCCGTTCAATATAAGTCCTGCTATAAGAGCTCATAGTAAGGCCCCTGGGGGCTTACCATCAGCAAATAAGAAACCATTCAGTTCAAAAGCAGGCCGTAAAAAAGACTGCTTAAGGCCTGCTTTCATAATAACCGTTGAGATCATGGTACGAAAAAGTAATGCCGTTCAATATGAGTCCTGCTATAAGAGCTCATAGTAAGGCCCCAGTTCGGTGGCTATTTTAATTATTTGCAAATTGTTTCATAGTGGATATTGTGTCTTAAAATTGTTGCAGTTTTGTGGTACAAGTGTCTACGCATCTGAACAATATGTGGGATCTTGGTTGTGTGAAGCTGTAGTGGTTGTGGCTACCTCGGCAGAACTTACTTAATTTACTTAATGCTCCAAGCAGCATTGGAATGCGATATGCACCCGCATTCTAATGTAAACTGAAACAATGCCACTGAATTATTTAACACTTGACACTGGCAAAAATTACTCCCAAAGAGGAGTAGATTGCCATAACAAAAATAAGAAGAAGACACGACACGACACGCGACACGACGACACGACAAGACACGCACGCAAAGAAAAGAAAGATTGATTGTTTTTTGTTATATGAAACGCAAGAGAATCTATGTCCATACAGGGGGCTTACCATCAGCAAATAAGAAACCGTTCAGTTTAAAAGCAGGGCTTAAACAGGACTGCTTAAGGCCTGCTTTCATACTAACCGTTGAGGTCAAAGTACGAAAAAGTAAGGCAGTTCAATATAAGCCCTGCTATAAGAGCACATAGTAAAGCCCCAGAAAGTAGAATCTTCAGTAATTTTCATTTATTTGCTCTAGTTCCAATGTTTCTTGGAGTTTTGGCACCAAGCATGCAAAAAGTATAGCATGTGTCGAGTCGAGAGAGACAGCTTTCTCAAAAAGTGCTGTGAACGCTGTGTTGGAACATAATAATGAGATTGCACCTATCCGCCGCATATTGAGTCGGGCCGGGCGGCGCGGTCGGCAATGTTGGGTGGCATACCATTGCTTTGTAGTCTGTATATTATATGTTGTCTGTCGTACCTACAAATGATGGAATAGCTAGATTCCAGTCTTATCAGAATGCGCTTAGGTCATGTCTGTACTGCATCCCATCTTTCTAGAATAGGAATCTGCAACAACAGTGTATGTGCTTGTGGTGCTGGTGACGAGGACCTGAATCACATTTTCTTTCAATGTTCGCTTCATGATTGCTCCTCTTTTTTGAATTCCCTTGTATCCCTCCGTGTTCCTCTTCCTACATCAATCCCAACCCTTCTGAGCTGCATAAATTCAGGGGACTTACCATCAGCAAATAATAAACCGTTCAGTTCAAAAGCAGGACTTAAACAGGACTATTTAAGGCCAGCTTTCATACTAACCGTTGAGGTCATAGTACGAAAAAGTAAGGCCGTTCAATATAAGTCCTGCTATAAGAGCTCATAGTAAGGCCCCAGACTTGTATAATTTAATTTCTAAATTTTTTACTGAAAATAATATTAAATTATAATCTTAATATATTTACCCTTATGTATTTTATTACTCATTATCCTTTTTTATCTATTGATTTCACTAATTATCCTTATCCTGATCCTATTATTTTTCCTAAATTTCGATCATCTCCTATATTGTAACAATTCTTTGGTTTCCCTACCTTTTCCTACTTGACATTGGCTAATGCACAAACCGTGCGAGCCACAGAAAAAAAAAAAAAAGAATAGCTAGATGGTCTGTGACTGTCTGCCACGCCACGCGCCGCTTGTGAGCTGTCAAGCAAGCCAGTTGTCAATTTTAATTTGCGTCGGTGGAAAGAAAAATCGAGGTTGCCGGCGATTATTTTCTTTATTTTGACGCTATTATTTTTCTATATGTGAATTACAGGCAAACTTGCATAAATAATCAACATGACGGTGGAAATACAAACCAGGATGAAGCTGCCTCAGCTTACATCCGATAAACAACTAACATTCTTAAAATTGGCTGTTTTATCGATGGCAGCGATTTTATGTAAGTTTTTATCATTGTTTTAACTTAAAACTTTATTTTACTGTGTGATAAACCAGTTTTCTCACTGAATAATTCCGTATCATCATAGCGATCACACTTCAAATCGTAATTCTATAACCAAAATATAAACTGTCTTCTTATCGGTTCTAACGCGTACGTGTTTTTGTAGCATTCGCCACGCGCCTGTTCTCTGTTCTTCGCTTTGAGAGTGTTATCCACGAGTTCGATCCGTACTTTAACTATCGAACTACAAGATATTTAACAGAAGAAGGATTCTATAAGTTCCACAACTGGTTTGACGATCGAGCATGGTATCCTTTAGGACGAATCATTGGAGGTATGTTATCGAACCTATATAATCTCATTAGAAGTAGCGATGCGCGACTTCGAATAATACTAATCATTCGATTCCCCGGATCATTTGACTAAGTCGACTGGCGTGTAGATTATTCGACTAGAGTCGACGAACACACGATACGAACAAACAGTCAGTCGATATGTTGTAGATATACTACTGATTTGCCATTCAAATAACCACATTAGTAGTTACGAATTAGTCGAAAAGTAAAATCATTCGGAGTCGTGCATCGCTAATTAGAAGTGTATAACTGGGCACTTTTACATTTGTTTTTTTTCCAAATAGGTACAATATATCCTGGTCTGATGGTAACTTCGGCTACTCTGTACAACATCATGCAATTTCTCAATATCACCATCGATATCAGAAATGTGTGTGTGTTCCTGGCACCCTTCTTTTCATCTTTGACTACTATAGTCACTTACCTGCTGACTAAAGAACTCAAGGTAAATTATGAATTATCTTTTTTTCTTAGATGATATTAAAAGTGTATGATGATATTATTATTGGGTGAAATGGTCCCGACCAAGGTGACTGATCACCCGCCCGGCTTCGCTGGCGTCCCCCCTTATAAATAATAATATTATTATGGTATTTTTACATTGCTTCAAACAAAAATGGCTTTGGTAAAATACATAGTTAAACTAGCAAGCTAAAGAGAGTGATGCACTTTCTGTAATTCTAATATTTCTTATTATATAATTTTAAATAATGTTAATTTTAATTTATAAATTATATTGATTTTAATTTCTAATAATATAATGTTCTTAGGTATTTAAGCTGTTTACATGTTTGCAATATGGACCTTGTCCGAAATAAACATTTTTTTTATTTTACTTTTATTGTTTTTTTAAATTAATTGATATTCTCACTATTAGTTGTTTTTTTTATTACATTCACAGGATGAAGGTGCTGGTCTTGTAGCGGCGGCTATGATAGCCATAGTGCCCGGTTACATCAGCCGGTCAGTTGCTGGCAGCTACGACAATGAAGGAATTGCTATATTCTGTATGCTGCTCACATATTACTTCTGGATTAAGGCAGTCAACACTGGAACTATTCTCTGGGCAACTATGACTGCCTTGGCCTACTTCTACATGGTGAGTATAGAAAAGGGATGAGCAGACTTATTGAAACCATGGGCCACTTGGGCAAATGATGAAATATTGGCGGGCCACCAGCACAAATTAAAGACAAAAATAGCCAAAAAAATGTTTTCCTTCAAATTCCCTTGTAGTGAATATTTTTTGCTGAAGGGCCACTGGTATATTGCCGAGGGGCCGCATGTGGCCCACGGGCCGCGTTCTGTGCATCAGGAGTCCTAAATTAAATATTTATTCTATACTAGATAGAATAACTATTTTATTTAGATGTCCATCCAAATAAAATCTGATAGTATTCCATGTATAGATGCACATCATCATGCACAGCTTTACTCAAACATTAACTTTTATACATTCATAAAGAATTGCATCTTCATATAAATTGATTGATCTGTATTTCCTGATTTTAGTTCTCTACTAACATCTTTAGATCAATCATAGATCATTCAGATGAAAGCTTCACACCAACAAGTTAAACCATGACTAAGTTGGTTTTTGCTCTTTCATACAAAACAAGCCATTATAGTATTATAGTAGTAAATTTATTGACCTTTCCGAAGATAAGATTAAAGCTCATCCAAAGTTATTTTGGGCTTTTGTTAAGTCCAAAAAATCTTCTAGTTCTAGTTCCATTCCTGAAAATATGATGTATAAAGGTAAAATTCTTTCTAGTGGTGGTGAGATTTGCGAGGCTTTTAATGACTATTTTCATTCAGTTTTCATTCCTCCCAGCAGTCAGAGTTCTGATAATACAATCAATTGTGATTCGGGTGATTCAACAGTGGACATAAGTTCTGTTGACATCTATCACGATAATGTTTTTAAAGAATTGAAACACGTAAATATTCACAAAGGGGCGGGGTCCGACGGGATCCATCCTCTTCTCATATCCAACTGTGCTAAAGAACTCGCAGCACCTATAACAATTATTTTTCGTTTCTCTGTCCAGACTGGGACATTTCCGAGTATATGGAAAGAGTCTTTAGTAACCCCCATTCCGAAAAATAAGAGAAGAGAATGTATAGATGAGTACAGACCCATCTCAAAACTATGTATCTTCGGAAAGATCCTAGAAAAAATTGTTACCGCCCAATTGTCGCACTCGTTTCTTAGTCATATTTCCGAGGAACAGCACGGTTTCTTTAAGCATCGGAGCGTTGACACTAATATGGTTACTTTTAATGACTTTCTGCTGCGTGCTATGGACGATAACCTACAGGTGGATGCCGTGTACACCGACTTCTCCAAAGCGTTCGATAAAATAAATCATAATCTGCTTATAAAAAAGCTTCCGAGGGCCGGTGTGCATGGTAGCCTCCTTAGATGGATCCAATCCTACATAAGTAACAGAAGCCAGGCAGTCTTTGTTAAGGGTTATTCTTCACGATTTCTCCCAGTACCCTCGGGCGTGCCTCAAGGGTCCCATATTGGACCCTTGCTGTTTTCAGTTTACATAAATGACATAGGTAATACCCTAAAACATAGTAACCATCTCTTGTATGCTGATGACACTAAGTTGTTTCGAATCATTAGATCAGTTAGTGATTGCTATAAACTCCAAGAAGATCTAAATGGATTAGATGCCTACTGTGAGTCTAACCAATTATTTCTTAACAGTGACAAATGCTACACAATATCTTATACTCGCAAAAAAAACCAAGTTACTTACGACTACCACATAAATCAAAAGGCATTAAAGAGAGTAACCACAATCAGGGACCTAGGTATAATTATGGATTCGACCTTATCATTTATTCCACATATTGATCACATACTGGCCTCGGCTTTCCGAAATTTAGGTTTTATACTACGCATAAGTAAACCCTTCAAACGACCAGAAACATTAAAAATCTTGTACTACTCCTTTGTCAGATCCTTTCTAGATTTTTGTAGCACCGTATGGAACCCTTGCTATGAGGTTCACATTAAAAGAATAGAAAGAGTTCAAATTTTTTTTATTAAATCCTTAAATTACCGTCAACATAATTTAGATCAGTCATACACCGATTCATTAAAAAAGAACAAATTACTATCTCTATACAATAGACGCAAAATGTTTGACATAGTATTTCTTTATAAAATTCTGAATAACTTAGTCGACTCCTCGTTGCTGCTAAGCAGATTGTCCTTTGTTTCTCGTGTCCGTCTTCCAGTGCGCTCCTCACGTTCAAAACCACTTTTCGTTACTCCACGATATCGTAAGAATTATACGCGTAACTCGTTTATGTATCGTTCCACTAACGTTTACAATAAAGAATTTACAGATATTGATTTATTTAATATATCATTACCAAAGCTAAAATCCGCTCTTTCCCAAAGCTTGGGTTGTGAGTAATATCGCAATTATAATGATAAAAAAATTAAAAAATGCAACACTCAATATAAGTTATATTTTCTCAATTCTAGCACACCAAGTTTTCAACTAAGTAGTTATACTTCATACTGTTAGTTTAATTTAAGTATTACTTAGTTAGGACCTGTTTCACAAAATCTGATAAAGTCAAAATTAGTATACCTACTTTACTTCACGAGTATTTCTTAAAATGTTGTTCCATCTTAAATTAAACCAGAAGTTAGTGTTTATCCTTAGACTGTGAAACAGAATATTAATGTAATATCGTCTAGTCCTGAGAGTGGCTCAATAAGTAACAAGATTATGTAATATAGATTAGTTACAGGCACTATAGGTCTCTAGCTGTAATCACATTTACCATGTTACTATTTGTTCTACATGACTGTTTGTTGCCTTAAATAAATTAAAAAAAAAAAAAAAAAAATAGTAAATGTTTCATTATTCTTAAATAAGTAAATGCAAATGTAAGCAAAAAATTAATGGATAGCTATATAAATAAAAATGAATCGCTGAAATGTATTCAATCGCATAACTTTAGAACAACTGAACCAAATTAGATAATTCTTTTTTGTTGTGTTTGTTATCATCAGGACAAGGTTTAGAATTTTTTTCGAAAAATTGTAAGGAAAGACATAAAAATCCAATCATTTTCCGTCATTTTAAATCACAATATAAAGTAATAAATGGCGCCACCTGTGTGAAGCCAGGGTGGGGCAGCCAGTAGTTGATATTTAAATATTAGAATAGTAAAAGTTGCTCAAGTAGTCTGCAATAAACCAAAAAATATCAAGAAAGGTTTTTTTCTAAAAAAATAGATTACCAATAGTTGTGAGTTGTTGGCAGGTGTCTTCATGGGGTGGCTACGTGTTCCTCATCAACCTGATTCCCCTGCACGTGCTGGCGCTGATGCTGCTGGGCCGCTTCTCCGCGCGCGTGTACGTGGCCTACAGCACGCTCTACTGCGTGGGCACCATACTCTCCATGCAGATCTCGTTTGTCGGCTTCCAACCGGTGCAGAGCTCGGAGCATATGTTGGTGAGTGAAATTATCAGTCGCCATATATTGATACATAAAGCGATAAAGCGTAAGGGGAAAATGACTTGTCACATTTTATTACAACTAGCGACTATTACTACCCTAATAAAAATAGAAATAGTAATTTTATTTGTTTGAAACACGGTGAAAATTAATCCTGTCCATCAGCCATTTTTTGATGTCCCCACTGCTGGGGCACAGGCCTTCCTTATGGGTGGTAAGGAGGTTGGGCCATTACCCACCACGCGGGCCCAATGCGGATTGGTGGGTGTCAACGACTGCAAATGCAGCCGGGACCAACGGCTTAAAGTGCCTTCCGAAGCACGGAGGAGCTCGAGATAATAAATTTTTGGTCACCCATCCCATGACCGACCCTTGCCAACGTTGCTTAACTTCCGCAATCGCTGGGCCAGGCGCTAAACCACTGCGCCACCGAGCTCCACCCACTGCGCCACCGAGCTCCACATTAATCATATACTAGTGCTAGTACTAGGGAACGGTTTTACCAGGATAAAAAGTAGCCTATATGTTAATCTAGAAGATCTTAAGATTTGTCACTCTATTGATCCATTTACACTTTCATTACCATGTTACAAAAAAGAATTATATAAGATTAGTAAGTAGGCTTTATTGTATCATTATTTAGGAATGTTGTTGATTTGTTGCCAAATTGTTTGTATATCCATGTTGTGTTTGCCTTTAATTGTTTTTTCACTATTCTTTTAATTTTAAATATTTTTTTATTTAATGTGTAAGTTGTGGTGTAAAAATGTTTGGCAGACCTAATAAATAAAATAAAATTAATCTAGGTCCTGATCTGTCTACCCATCCAAATCAGTCCAGCCATTTAGGCGTAAAGAGGTAACAAACACACACACAGTGAAGGCAAATGATGAATGACGTTAAGAGCGCCCGCACATTGAGCCACTAGTCGCGGCCACTAAATGCGACCACAAGCTGCGGACGAGTTTTTTCATACATTTTGTATAGTATCGGCGCAAACCGAGCGTTAGAGTGGTCGCGTTCGAGCCACAAGCTGCGGGAGCCGCCCGCGCTCGCTACTTGTGGCCGCGATTGTCGCTCGCATCGCTCGCACACTGCCACAGTAGCCGGCTTCTCCCCGGCAGCCACTAAGCCACTAGCGGCTGCGTCTAGTGGCTTGACTGAGCCACTAGTGGTCGCGTTTAGTGGCCACGACTAGCGGCTCAATGTGGGGAGTGTCTAAACCTCCCGTGTGTGTATGTGCAGGCCCTGGGCACGTTCGGCCTGTGCCAGCTGTACGCGTTCACGCAGTACCTGCGCGCGCGCCTGTCGCCCGCCAACTTCGAGCTCATGTTCAAAGCGCTCGTGTCCACTCTGCTTGCCACTTTGGGCACTGCCGCCGTTGTGCTTACCATCACTGGTAGGTGGAACACGTTTTGTTACAGTAAAATTCAGTAAACAAAAAAATCAAGCATTATTTATATTTTTTTATATTATATTTCTTGGTGATGACGACCTGGGGCCATACCGGCTTACGCTCCGAACTGGTTCGTTTTCAATTCTGTTTAATATTGATGTTTTTTCCTGCAGGTAAAATCTCGCCTTGGACTGGCAGATTTTATTCGCTACTCGATCCTTCTTACGCCAAGAACCATATTCCTATTATCGGTGAGTTAAAATGCACATAATTATTTTATGGTGGTTAAATTTGTGAAATAAACTGAAACTGCATAACAAAAGCGTGTGATTTATAGATTTTACAGTTGTCATAAACTGTAATGTGCTGTTTGTTATGTACCAAAACATGGAAAATATTTATATTTAGTTACTTATTCAAGACGCAACGTTTTCAAGCGAAAAACAAACGTATATTTTACTGCTTAAGTATAGTTTGACGGCAAATGCTGTGCGCCTTGTGTAGTGCGTGATAAGTGATGAGTGCGGGGGCAGAGCGGACTCCTCTGCCTCCCTCCCGCACATACGTCCATCGCCGCTCTTCCTCACGAGTGACGCTATACTTGCCAGCATAAATAAGTACTACTTACAGACAGAGGTCTATTGTGGAGCTCGGTGGCGCAGTGGTTTAGCGCCTGGCCCAGCGATTGCGGAAATTAAGCAACGTTCGCAAGGGTCGGTCATGGGATGGGTGACCAAAAATTTATTATCTCGAGCTCCTCCGTGCTTCGGAAGGCACGTTAAGCCGTTGGTCCCGGCTGCATTTGCAGTCGTTGACACCCACCAATCCGCATTGGGCCCGCGTGGTGGGTTATGGCCCGTCCTCCTTACCACCCATAAGGAAGGCCAGTGCCCCAGCAGTGGGGACATCAAAAATGGCTGATGGACAGAGGTAACTTTGAAGCTTCGCTTCCCCGTCCAGGATTAAACGGGATGTGATTTGATCATGGCCATTCAAAGAGTAAATAGAGGAGGCTTTGATCGCTAAAGAGTCCCAATAGATTAGCAAACGAACTCGCGGGGTGGGGTGAGGTAATTGATTTTGGGGCGGGGCGGAGAGTGTCCAATCTGTACGGTAGTACTTATATCTATTTTGTGCCTCTGTAGATATTTATGCTGGCGAGTGTAATTCATCCTTACGGACTATAAAATAAGGTTTATTTTCCAGCGTCCGTGTCGGAGCACCAGCCGACCTCGTGGTCGTCGTTCTACTTCGACCTGCAGGTGCTCGTGTTCCTGTTCCCCGCGGGCCTGTACTTCTGCTTCAGCAAGCTCACCGACGCCAACATATTCATCATACTCTACGGGGTGCTCAGCATATACTTCGCCGTCAGTACATTTTTGTAATCTTAAAATCTACAACTATTTATCAAGATTATTATGAAAACAACTTATTCAACAAAAGATAGTTGAAATGAGGATCAGTCATGTGGTAGAGGACTATGGACCACATGACATAGTTTATTGATTTAGTTTATTGATTATTGATATAGTTTTATTGATAAGTGTAACACATTTTCATAGCTATGAAACCCAGTCTAAGAATTATTGAAATCTGTTTTGAAATGCCTAAGGGTTTTAAGGAAATGCCAAGCGAACTGAAAAAATATGTACCTTAATACATACTTCGTAAGCAGCACCATATAATAACGTTATAAATTATGACGAAGATACAGAAGGGAAGCAGATAATGTATAGAAAAAAAATTTCGCGCCAAAAAATACAAAAAAGTAGTAATTATACACTATTTTAATAGCTTTGATGATCCCAATGTTCATCTTTAATTCTTAATTCTACTTAGCAATGGTGGACATAGTAGCAGTGGTAAGCAATTCAATTTAAATCTTAGCAAATAACAATAAAAGTGACTTGTATACACAGGATCGCACATGCTACCTTCTAAAACTAGTAGGTAAATATGGTGTCGATTTGGTTTGCAGGACTTAACTAAATTGACAGGACTTAACTTAATTTTAGCATTATGTTCTTGTATTTTGGCCTGGTGACCTGTGTAACCGGTTTTCTTTTAAAACCTATTATGGGCACCAGCTTCTCACACTTCAGGTCATACTTGTATTTTGCTCAAATTGCTCTAGAATTAAGTAAAGTAGCCTATTGTGTGATGAGGAAATAAATGATTTATTTATTTATTTATTTATTATTATTTATTATTTTCGATAGGTACAGAAAGAAAAGACTAGAAAACTATAGTTTAGTCCTGTCATTCAGTTAAATCGTTGCCAACCGAGCTGACATGAATATTTACTAAATTATTTTTAACTTTAAAGTTAATATTGATTCTTACTCAAAATCATTAGATATTAATCATAATATGATGACAAGCGAAGCTTGAGCGTGTCGAATCGACTGTTGAGTGTTTCATTCCATCGACTCTGCGCTGTGACCCTTTACACTTTGATCGCTGACAATACCAAACTCAAACTTTGCCCCGTACTTATCTATACCAAATTATTTAGGCCTCTCTTTGCCGTTTGTTCGTAGGGTGTGATGGTGCGTCTTATGCTGGTCCTCGCGCCAGTCATGTGCATCGTGTCTGGGGTCGCTGCGTCCAGCTTGTTGAGTCTACACGTGAAGGACATAGAGCCTAAAGTCGAGAAACACGAGAAGAAGAAGAAGCACGAAAATAATCTGGTTTTCAGATCTGAGGTAAGGAAAAGAAAATAGTTTTATTAGATAATACTTTATGATATTTATTTTTAAAAGTGTACTTCTTTTTAAATATAATTTATCTTTCGAATGCGGATGACCTATACTATGCGCTGGTGTTGACAAAGAACTACAGCTTTCGTATCATAAAACACTGAAATAAAAACACTTTTTAACGGATATTAGCAGGGTTTTGTTGAAAGTTTGATCTGCCTGCTGATCTCGTACGTGTTCCACTGCACGTGGGTCACGTCAGAGGCGTACTCGTCGCCTCCATGGTGCTGTGGCCGCTTGGCTGGAGTATAGAGCACCAGACTTGATATGTTGCGGTGTTGTCGCTAGGTGGGCGCGGTGTTCGTGTGCGTGCTGGGCTGCCTGCTGATCTCGTACGTGTTCCACTGCACGTGGGTCACGTCGGAGGCGTACTCGTCGCCTCCATGGTGCTGTGGCCGCTTGGCTGGAGTATAGAGCACCAGACTTGATATGTTGCGGTGTTGTCGCTAGGTGGGCGCGGTGTTCGTGTGCGTGCTGGGCTGCCTGCTGATCTCGTACGTGTTCCACTGCACGTGGGTCACGTCGGAGGCGTACTCGTCGCCTCCATGGTGCTGTGGCCGCTTGGCTGGAGTATAGAGCACCAGACTTGATATGTTGCGGTGTTGTCGCTAGGTGGGCGCGGTGTTCGTGTGCGTGCTGGGCTGCCTGCTGATCTCGTACGTGTTCCACTGCACGTGGGTCACGTCAGAGGCGTACTCGTCGCCTCCATGGTGCTGTGGCCGCTTGGCTGGAGTATAGAGCACCAGACTTGATATGTTGCGGTGTTGTCGCTAGGTGGGCGCGGTGTTCGTGTGCGTGCTGGGCTGCCTGCTGATCTCGTACGTGTTCCACTGCACGTGGGTCACGTCGGAGGCGTACTCGTCGCCTCCATCGTGCTGTGGCCACTTGGCTGGAGTATAGAGCACCAGACTTGATATGTTGCGGTGTTGTCGCTAGGTGGGCGCGGTGTTCGTGTGCGTGCTGGGCTGCCTGCTGATCTCGTACGTGTTCCACTGCACGTGGGTCACGTCGGAGGCGTACTCGTCGCCTCCATGGTGCTGTGGCCGCTTGGCTGGAGTATAGAGCACCAGACTTGATATGTTGCGGTGTTGTCGCTAGGTGGGCGCGGTGTTCGTGTGCGTGCTGGGCTGCCTGCTGATCTCGTACGTGTTCCACTGCACGTGGGTCACGTCGGAGGCGTACTCGTCGCCCTCCATTGTGCTGTCGGCGCGCGCGCACGACGGCGCGCGCATCATATTCGACGACTTCCGCGAGGCGTACACTTGGCTCAAGATGAACACTCCTGAGGTAACAATATTGTGCACTTGATTATTATTGCAAATAATTTACTTGTATCTTTACAGACACATGCGAAAATACCTATTATTAGATTGTATACATGTACATTACAGGGAAAGATTTTACCTTCTCACATTTTAACAAAAATATTCCTTGCAAGATATCAATAGGTACAAAACTTTTTCCACTTAGATGTATCACAAAACTACCTTTCACAGGACGCTAAAGTGATGTCTTGGTGGGATTACGGCTACCAAATAACAGCGATGGCGAATCGAACAGTGATAGTGGATAACAACACGTGGAACAACACGCACATATCGCGCGTGGGCCAGGCCATGGCCTCTACCGAGGAGCGCGCGTACGAGATCATGCAGGAACTAGACGTGGACTACGTGCTGGTCATATTCGGGGGGCTCGTCGGATACTCGTCGGACGGTGAGTTTGTTCATAGCATCATATCCTCAGTAATATAGATAGACAACAACACGCACTTATCGCGCGTGCGAAACACTCTAGAGAAATTATGCGTAATCCCCTCTAAAACAAGTTTTCAGAATTACAACTTTTCGCTATAGAATCTCCTGTCTGAGACGAGTTGCCTTACTTTATGGTGCTTTTTATTAAATTATTTACTCCATGCTGCCTGGGGGAAGCAGGTCTGAATTTAAGTATTACCAATTTTATTGGAGGTATTACTCTCACACACCTTACAAGTGGGGTACACCTACTGTGTGTAGCAACTACTGTTATTTACAAGCCATAACCTATGAACGTATATTACCGAGCCCCCTTAGCATGTCCACCGAAACACGATATATCGCGAGATATGTCGTTTTATCGATACTCCATTGTCAAAACCCATTGTCTTTGACAGTTATACGTGATAAATCGCTATATCATATCGCGTTTCAGTGGTCATGCTAGGGGGACAGGCTTTGAAACGTTACGATTTTCTTTGGTAAGTTTTTATTTGTGCCAAAAAAAAAGTAGCAATGTGTCACATCCATCTAATGCCGGGTCCATAGCGTCTGTTTTGCCCTACACAATCAACAAAAACATCTCAACATTCAACAAAATCGTCTACACAAAACATTGTGCGAAACATTTTTGTGTAGAGAAACAATGTTTTTGCTTTCCATGCCCGGTGGAAAACACGTAGACAAAACATTTTGCGCGGGTCGAGGGGCAGGGTAATTTCATAATCATCTGTCATTTTGACTACTCTCTAGCGTTTTGTGCGCCAAGTTTGAATTAAAGTAATTGTTCGAAATTTGATGCTGCTCCGAAACAGCAAAAAAAATTTTTATACTAATTCGATCTTCTATTTTTAATTCTTGATAAATTAATGTAAAAATTTCGCCATTGATAATAGGGTCTAACTTGAAAGCGACACTTTTTTCTAGTGCTGACATAAAATGCTAAATTGGCAACACTGATGTCTACACAAGCCACACAATCGCTATGGACGGCGTGTGTAGAGAAAGAGAAACATGTTTCAGAAACAAAGTTTTGTGTATGTGTTTGTGTTGAATGTTTTCTAAAAAAAATCAATGAAGTCGATCGACGAAACTTGCGCGGTAGACTCGCAGTTTAAAAAGTGTAATATGTATTTTTAAATTTGAGATTTTTGCATTCACAATGCTATTTTTACACAATACTAAATAATATACTAGAAAAAATAGATCTGGTGCGAGTCGTATTTTTTCTAGTATATTATTTAGTATTGTGTAATATGTATCTTTTGTAGACATCAACAAGTTCCTGTGGATGGTCCGAATCGGCGGCAGCACCGAGCGCGGCGCGCACATCAAAGAGGCCGACTACTACACGCCCGCGGGAGAGTTCCGCGTCGACGCCGCGGGCTCGCCCACGCTGCTCAACTGCCTCATGTACAAGATGAGCTACTACAAGTTCGGGCTCGTGTACACCGAGGGAGGTCCGTATTCCATATATCATCATGGACCAAATTAAGGCGAGGCCAGTTCACGATCTGATGAAAAGTCTGATTTTTGAACATCCAATGTGAAGAACTGATGTAAAATTCTACTTCCCAAAAATTACTGTAGACTGAAAAAGAAACAAAGAAGCAAATTAACCGAACAGAATATTGAAAAATGGCATGGTAACTCTGTAAAAAAATCCTGAATAACACCATAAAAACTTATAAAAATAAATTTCATATCGTCAGATTTCGTAATTTTCAACGACAGTGATATGATTTTTTATGCAAAAAGGATAGCTTTTTTATCGATCTAACACAATAACCGAGTACATTTTTAATAAATGATCCAGTATTTCAGAAATCAATAAAAATGTACTAAAATTCGTCAAATTTCTGGCGAAGCGTCAATTAAAGTTATGCAATATTCAACCTTATTCTAAAGACATAGTGAAAAAGTAAATTTCGTGAACTGGCCTCGCCTTAAATGTCCCCACTAATGGGGCAAAGCACAAGCTTTTAGAAAAGAGTCAAGTTAAACAGTTGAACTGTTAAAACAGGTTTTATTACGCAGGCCATAAAGATGGTATCAATGTCACAAAAACAAGCAAAGGTTCTATCTATAACAACATCGATCATTATCTTTACTTCTAACTTTTACATTTTACAAACTTTTATCATGTCACATAAAGTGTAACAGTAAAGCTTTGTCCACACTTGTATCATTTTGGCGTATTAGATCACCGTATCTTTAGCATACATCGCTAGTTTGGTTGGTGGTACGTTGGAGTAATACTGTATCAAAGAGACGATGTATGACAAAGATACGGTGATCTGATACGCCAACATGATACAAGTGTGGACAAAGCTTAACAGTGCGCACTTTAGATACATTTTCATACGAATTTGACTCGTACGAACATCCCAACCTGCCAAGTACTATTGAAGTGCGCACACTGGATGCGAGCGCGTTCCCATATTAAGAAAGTCTTACAAAAACGCATCCGAAGTGCGCACGGCCTAACTAATGGCATAAGGACTAAGAGATCATACCTAAGATGCTGGGTATGATCTGAAGATAGCTCTCAACGTTGAGAGCGGTTTATAAATAGGGGCCTAAGACATTGGTGTTCCCGCGCAGGTCGGCCGCCGGGCTTCGACCGCGTGCGCGGCGCGGAGATCGGCAACAAGGACTTCAACCTGGACGTGCTGGAGGAGGCCTACACCACCGAGCACTGGCTCGTGCGCGTCTACAAGGTCAAGCCGCTGCCCAACCGCGGCGGGTGAGCGACAGATATTAACACACCTAGTAATACAGGCTCATTTTGTATTCACCATCCAAAAACATAACCCTCTTGCAGTCGGGTAATAAGGGACGTGTTCAGTCCATGAAACTCGACAACTTTCTCTAAGGAACACAGGGCCAAATATGTAAAGGAACGGCTATCCGTACATATCAAAGAGGTCACGTGATCAATTTAGTATGAGATGACCAAAATTTTGTGGCGAAATAGGGATGATGACAACTTTTTTTATTTTATGTTACATAAATTACCTCTCAAAAAAAGAAACATTGGTAAAAGAATTAATTCGCTAGCATGAAAACTGCCCGAGATATCACAGTGTGATATGCACACAAACGGACTCGCCCAAAAACGCTCCATACTAACGGCTACTAAGTGATGACGTCACGCCTTGCTAGTTTGTATGCAACGCGTAGGAAATTTGTTCGGCAGCTATATTAAATATTGTGTTTATCAAAATAGTTTCTAAGACAAATTTGCTATACATTTTACGGACTAATTAAAGGTATTATTTATTTTAATAAATTTTATACTTTTTAATTTTTAAACTTTTAAATTTTATGCATTCACAATGCTATTTTTATATTTAAAAAACGTGAAAAGTATTAGAAAATTTCGCCAAGCTCGCTAGCGACTCGGTAGCATAACTGGTTAGTGCATTGGGCCGGAATCCTAAGGGTGCGGGTTCGAGTCCCGTCTGAGCTGCTACGGGTGAGTCGATTTTTTCTAATATTTTTCAATTATATTAATAATCTTAAATTTTATACTTTTTAAATGGACTTGTCCACCCAACTTTGAAGGGTCATAAAATAAATAATATGCAATATGTAAAACCAATAGGTATACAAGCTACTCTAAAAGTTTAATATGTTTACGATTTTTATTAGTATTTCGTTATTTTATTCATTAGTCATCATCCCTATTCTACACGTTTCTTGGAGGAAGTTGTTTAGTTTCATGGACTGACTATTGTCCTTGAAATTTGGATGGTTAGTTTAGAATGACCCTGTGTGAGCCACCTAGCATGACCACTGAAACGTGATATGACATAGCGATTTATCACGTTTAACCTTCGATCAAGGATACCCTAGATGTCCGGTCAGAGTCTCAAAAATGGCACCTCAAATAGCGTCCCACCCACTTACAAACTGGGTGCTTATTTTGCACAAAGTGATATAAGATGTGTTTTTGTACAAAATAAGTGATATGAAATGTGAGTTTGTACAAAATAAGAGGTGATTATGTACAAAATAAGCGCCAAGTTTGTAAGTGGGCCGCTATTTGTGGTGCCATTTTTGCGTACTGTTAGTTCGTGAAGCGTTATCTAGGATATTCTTGATCGAAGCGTTTAACTGACAAAAGATTGGATTTTGTGAGTAGAGTGTCGATAAAAACTATATCACGCGATATATCATGTTTCGGTGGTCATGCTAGAAGGGCACAAATGCCTAATTCCTAAAGTGGTAAGGTCGTTTTTGAGGATAACTTTTACAGTCAATATGTGTATAAATCGTTACAGCAGTAGGTGTATAATCTAGTAAGGGTGACAAAGTATTTGCATTTATCAACTTTCTAAGGAACCAACTGGTAAATTATGACAAAATAACGGGTGTGACAAGACCCTCAACGAAGCCGCAGTCCACGCATTCCGCCCATCATCAGGATCATTTTTGTCTTTTGGACTATACCTGGGAAACCAATAGCTACGAAGTTATTGAAGGTCAAAGTACAAATTAAAAAAAAAATATGGAATCTTATTTTATTCGTTATTTCCTTATTTTTGTCCACAGAAACATTATTATATTTTTTTGTATTTTGTAACAAACAATGGCTTCAAAACGTCATCTCTCAATGTATTTCATGAGCACGCACATAAACGCTGCCTTTCAACTCGGCCGCACGCAGCTGTGTAGCATTCACTCGCAGGCGCGGTCTGTTGTACGCGTTAAATAGCGTGGTAATGTATGCAATGCTTATTTAACACCAAAAATTAAAATCGTTTCCCAGCAATAATTTTGAACAGAAATGGCCCTGATGAGGGGCAGAATACGTAGACCTCGGCTTCGTTGAGGGTCTTGTTACACCCGGTATAGCTGTTCCATACATTTCAATATTTGTATGATTCACAGTTTTCATTGTTGGTACCATTGTGAAAGTTGTTCATTATTATTTCATTAGTGGTAGAACACCCTTACGAGTTTACACACCTATGACTGGCCCTACAATATAAATAATTTTCCATAGTTTATTTATTTGTCCAGTAATTTACCAGTTTGAGAATTAAGCATTCGGCAGTGAAATCAAGTCTACACACTCACTTTGTACCGCCGCTTCCGGTGTTACCATACATTGTGATCTTATTTTATGATAATGAGCACATTGTGTTAAACACTGTGTGTCAACATTTAATATACTTTGTACTGATCATTTTTAGATGATCAGACTGAAAATTTTGTTATACAACGTGTTAATGAATGAACCCAAAAGCACTCCGCTGTGTCAAGCGGGACACGCGCGCGGGGCGACATAGATTAGTGCTTACCCATGCACTGCGCAAGCATCTGTCCGTCAAAAACCAGTAATCTATATTCCCGCGGCGGGATCTCGCTTGACGCAGCGGAGGGCCTAAATGGGAAAACTGTTTCGTCAGACCATCAAACTGAACAACTCTTGCTATGGGACCAACTCTGAAATAGCGAAAAAAAACCACCTGTTTCATACAAAAATGGATAGCGAAAATATCAAAATGTATGAAACAGCAAGCGAAGAAACGGTTTTCTCATTTTGTGATCACATACCTAATAAATATAAAGCACCTCAAAATGGTAATAGCGGAAGTCACGAAATGAACTGATAATTCTTGTTAAGGGCTCAAAACTCAACTATCTTCTATATCTAAGTTGCAAATGAACATTGTCGTCACTTATTACTTCGTCAAGTCGGCATATTGTTTTTATCTGATTCAAAATATAAACGTGACGGTACTATAAAGTTTTGATGTGTAAATAAGTAAAATGCCTATTCTATCCGATTCTCGTAGAAATCATTTATATACTGCATGAAACAAAATAGGGGGCACTATATGGTCTTCCATACAAACAAGGTAATTTATGAAAGGTTTTTTTTTTATATAAATTCAATATGATTTTATTTAAAGGAGTCGTTCTTTCCTGGGTTCACTTTTTCAAAATTTTCCTACACCCATAATATTTTTTTTTCTCGTAGATTTCTCTCGTGGGACAAGGTTTCCAAAAAGAAAAAAAATATTAATACCTGCAAACATAAATAAAAAAATATTTAAAAACTTCAATAATGGTGCTCTTCATCGTGTATTTCTTAATGTTTTCGCTTTAAAATGAAAGTGTGTTACTATTAATTTTACTCTCCCGAGTATATCAATAAATTCTAATGCTTGTTACAAGTTTTTACTGTTGTTTTAATCCTGAAAATCCATTTTGTGCGGCTGCCGGCTGTTAAGGGATATTCCTTTACATTTTTATTTCTATTAAAATGACTACATTGGCTGTTGATATGTCATTTTATTTGACATCTGACAGCATCAATGTGACATATGACAGTAAAAAATCGATGTTGCCAAGGTAGAAAAACGTTTTGGGTTGCTGTTTTATTAACTTTAACTATCCAACTTTAAAAATAAATAAAAAATGTTTGCAGGTTTAAAAAAAATATATTGATACATGGACAGGTTCCTTATTTTTTTCTCTTTTCATAAAATATAATTTTATGACCGTAGGCCACGGGTTACCCAAATGGGCCCAGCCCCCATACAAAAATGGAACAACTCCTTTGTTTATATTCGGAAACTGTAATATTCAACTTGCTGACTTTACTGTATAATTTCTCCTATTCGCCGTGTCAGTTAGAATTGAAAAATTGGTAAAAATGTACTTCTCTGCCACACGAATTTGGGTATGGGGGGAGGGGGGGGTCCCCCATACCCCCCAAAACCACCTCCCCTCCTAGCAAACACATACTTCCAGATATATTCAAGGTTAAAGTTTGAGGTTATGAAGGAAAAAAAATAGTATATACTGTTTTTTTTTTTTAATTTAGTAAAAAACCAAATTTAAAAAGCACTACGTAAACCACTGAGGTTTATAGTGAGTATTCACTTCTCAAGCTTACGCGCTCACTAGACATGAAATAAAACACTTAACGGATACTAGCGCGGTTTTTATTGAAAGTACTTTGGTAATTAGTTGGTATTTGGTTTGATTTTTGATTTTCCCGACGTTTCGGCACCTTTGCAGCTGCCGTGGTCACGGGGGACTGAAGCTACTTGTGAGCCTACCCTCAAGCGATGAATTTTTTAGAACGTTCAGAAATTAAAATTTATCAAATTTAATTAGTTTAATTTTGGTTTGGTTTTAATTCAATTTTATATGTTAAAAAGAGAGAATCTACTGAAACTACTACCATTTCAAAAAATTGGGAGGCCCCTCCAAGAAAGAAATGGCGAAAGAAAACTTGGAGAGGAAGGCCGACCTCCGTCTTTTATATTAATTAATTTATTTGCAAAAGGAACTAACCGTATCATTAGATCTTACAGTGTGTGTTTGGGGCTTTAGCTTGTGAATGATTCATCATAAAAAATTCATCGCTTGAGGGTAGGCTCACAAGTAGCTTCAGTCCCCCGTGACCACGGCAGCTGCAAAGGTGCCGAAACGTCGGGAAAATCAAAAATCAAACCAAATACCAACTAATTACCAAAGTACTTTCAATAAAAACCGCGCTAGTATCCGTTAAGTGTTTTATTTCATTTATAGTGAGTGCTAAGTGAGTGTTGCATTAAGGTTTGCAAGAAGCGGGAATTGCAAAACCTAATATTTCTGTTGTCTGTTATAAAAAATAACCTCTAAATTTAAGGCTCACGTTCCGCTGCCTTTAATTTCTAACCTAACCCGGGACCTACAGAAGTAAAGCAGGTTCGATTCCATATTAAATTGGGGTATAAAAAGTTATTTCTGTTTGCCTACACGTAACTAAACGCAATAAGGAAAAAAAAGATGGCTGGTCGAAATATCAACAAAAACGGCAGTACAAAATGTTGAACTTTAATTTTTTTTTTTTGAAAAACTATTGGTTTGCTAGAGTTAAAAACTTTCCAGGATTACTTCAATAATCCTGACCATTTCAACAAAAAATTGCCAACTCCCAAGTCGTGTGGCGGAGAAGTACATATTAGCCGAAAAGTAGACAATTTTGAGTATTTTTGTATGAAACTCCAATTTCTTTCTATTCTAACTGACACGGCGAATAGGACAAATTATACAGTGAATTCGAAAGTCCGCAAGTTGACTATAACAGGTTTCGAACAATATCAAATCCAAATAAAAAAACCATATAGTGGCACCTATTTTGTTTTGAGTAGTATAGTTAGTAATAACAATTGAACATCAGTGGGTGCTCTGTTGGAAAAATCTATGGTTATTTTTACTGTTTTGAATCAGTTATAAACAAACTTTTGTATTATAGAATAAGGCAGCGTGTTTAAGATGATGTAAATGAGTTAAAATAGCAAATCACGAAGTTTGTTTGAATGACTATGAAACAATTATGTCCATTTGTATTGTAAGTTATTGTTAGTTACGTGACAAAAGCGCACAAATAACAAAATTTAACATTCATGCATTCAAAGATTAATACCAAGATAAAAGTTCTAAGAGAACACGTCATGCAATAACCAGAAACAGCAAGTTTTTGTAGGTGAACTCACTTCTCTGCTGGCCCATAAACACTTTGTTAATTGTTCTAAGCAAAATAATCTATACTCAATGTGAAAACGCGAACACGTCAGCGTTAGTTAAAAATACCGAGGGAGTGTATAAATGATAACAAGAGTTGTATAAATTGATTTTCTATTTTATTTGTAATAAAGTTTATGGAATAAGGCGTGTGTTTCATTGGTCTTCGTCGCTGGGGTCGGAGCACTCCTCGGGGCGGAACGTGTCGTCGTTGCGGTTGTAGTGCGGCTGCGGGCGGCGGCCGCGGCGGCGCGGTTGCTGCTCAGATTTGTGCGGCCCGATCTGAACGTATTAATACAATTTTAGTTTGACGTCGCCGGATTTGCTTGACCAGGAACATATTGCACTTTGGAGGCACAGAACTACTTAATATCAGCAGTGGCCCTCATTTGCGTAAGAAGGGTCCGAGGCCAGGTACTGGCCAGGCCCCAGAACAGTCTGGTGCCCACCAGGCAAAATTACAAGAGTAGTGGATGGAACTGACTAAAAATCGTGGTGCGCTGCCGATATTTTACTAAAGATAGGCAAAATTACAAGATTATTGGATGAAACTGACTAAAAATCGCACTTATTTTACTGCAGACAGGCATTTTTCTGGAAAATCAGGCATTTTGAGCATCCTAGACAGGCATCCTCTCTTACCGACGATAGTAACCCTTGTAATACCATAAACTTTATAACTTATAGAAAATCAAGGGCCCCTTGATAGAATTTGCTACAAGCCATGTGCTGGCTTAATCCGGCACTGAAGGGGTGAATTCTGTTACACTCTTAGCCCACAGAGTACCTTGTAATACATGGCTTAGGCGACTGCCGTTGCACAAGGCGCGCTCACAACGGTACTGCGCAACAATGAAACCAGCCTATTTCGTGCTTCTTAACCCTAGGTGGCCCTAGTCAGGTTCGTCATGCTATGCCTGCTGTTGTGTAAACTATAAAATAAGTAATTTACCTGTTGACTTAGCTTATATGGTCCAATTCCATCCACAAATGCATCTTTGAAAGCTTTACGCAAGGGTTTCCTTTTGAAAACCGAACATTGCTCCCTGAGAGCCTCGACAGCACCTTCTGGCAAATCTGCAAAAAAATAGATTTTGTTAGTCATGATCACCAATTCAAATTATCCTTAATTGAAATACATAATCATATGGATTACTCCGAATGGCTATTATGGAAGTACATTAATAACATAGTGAAACATATTTGCCACTTCCATCTATTTACGTTTATTAAATGATTATCTTTCACTCACCAATTTCCTTGAATGAGAATGTTTTTGGTCTGATGTCATAAACTCTGTAGTCGAGCATCAACACTATATTAATTTGTTCATCTTCCTCCACGTCGCTTTGTGCCACAAATGAGATCTCCATATGGGACCCATCAATTACCTTGAACAGCTGCACTTCCAAGTTGTACAATTTCTGTAATTTCACAAGAACTTTGTTTTAAAAACATACAAAAGTTATTCATAACAATTTATGCCAAAGTTTAATATTTCCATCATAGCAGGTTTAGATTAAAATTGTATAAAACAATAACAATACAACATAAAAAAATATTGAACAAAGACATCATCTGAGAAACTAGGCTGTTAAAAGAAATATCCAAAACACACAAGTACCTATATCTGAAAATTAAAGTTTTTACAAACCTTGAGAGCTTCATATTGTTCTAGTCTATCATAGTAAGCTACAAGGGCCTTCCGGATGGCGCCCAGGCAGTCGGGCATCATCACATTATCAAAGTCCTCCAAAACACCACTCAAATTGAAGCCAAGGGGCATTGATGACTTAGATATTTCATTGGAACCTAGAACAACAAAATGCAATGGAACTGCAAAAAGGAAAGTCATTTTACCAAAAACACTGGTTTTTACAATGCGATTAACTCGTTAACGCCCGCTGTGCCCTATCGGGCACAAACAACAAAAGAAATCTATTGTTGTGTTGTTTTCCGGGCGTTGAAGAGTTAAATTGATTATATACAGATCTGCAGCAACTCCACTCCAGAATGTATGGCCAAGAGTAAATTTTACAGATTATAAAAATGGTTTTGTACTGCAAAAGTACTCTGAAGTGACCAACGCCACTTCTGTTTTTTTAGAATATTTAAAATTATACAGCTGCACTTGCAAATTTTTTGCAATAATATCATGGATAGAATAAATGTTATATGAATACTGCTTAATAACCAATAGTTTAAAAAAAAGTATACTCAATCATACCAGATTTCATGTCTATTCTAAGGCCATGCTTCAGAATGTGTTCTGTATTATGCTGCATGTGGTAGACTATGCAGCAGTGATCGTTCGCGACATACGACTGCACCTCCATTCCAGTCAACATGTACATCAGCTCAATATTACTCTTCAGGGTTTCCACTGAGTTTTTAAGTACTATTTTCTGAAAAAGTAAGTATTCATTCAAAGTTCAAGCAAGTCGGGACAACTTATACTGATTAATATAGTATTATGTTGAAAATGAGTTGCTTGCTATATTTTAATACCCACCTGTGGCCCAACAAAGTTATGAGTCTTGTCTTTAAGAGGTGAACATTTCCGTCTGTAACTGTTACGTTGTAGTTGAAATAACTCATTTTGCTTCTCCTTTAACTTTTGTTCTAAATGCTTAATTTCTTCATCTATTTCAGCGCAGTCCTCAGGTTGCTGTGCTATTGTATTTTATCAAACAAAATTGCGTTCAATAAGTTAATTACTATCGCAGTAAGATAAGAAGTAATATCCTACTATTGAATTCTACGTACCTCCTTTACGAAAGAGTTTTGTGATTTTTATCTGCTTCGTGTTCGTCATTATTCCTTCTTATTACAATATTTCGTTCTTCTGTGTAGGTACCTTTAAATAAAAATAAACAAAAACCCAACCGAAGAAGAGCGCGCGTTTTTATTTATCTTTCTATTCTATGACTATGAGCGAGCGGCCGAGCGCGCGAGTGCGTGCGGTTACATTCAAATATTTTGACATTTTTGACAGTGACAGATGAATGACAGACCACCCTTGGGGTGCATTCCGATTCAGACCAAAGTACTATGTTTTGACTTTGTGACTATCAATGATTCGGACGGAACGCTCGTGAACGCGCTCACCGGGGGCTTACCATCATCAGCAAACAAGAAACCGTTGTTCAAAAGCAGGCCTTAAACCGGACTGATTAAGGCCTGCTTTCATACTAACCATTGCCTATTCAATATAAGCCATGCTATAAGAGCTCATAGTTAAGGCCCGATGTCTTGACCTTCATAACCTCAATATAAATTAAAAAGTTCGGAAAACAAGACGTGTCACTTTTGACAGAACTCTCACAGTGATTATGCTTCGGAGCCCATGCGCGTAAGCATGGCGTATGCGGGTGAATCTACGCTCTTTCTTACTTCCTGCGTCATAGTCCTCACTCGAAAATGTTTAAAAATCCAATGCATCACAAGGAATAAATAAAAATATGCCGTCATTTATATTAGAGTACAATAATAAATTGTATTAATTTGCATATTTTTAATTTATTCCTTGTGATGCATTGGATTTTTAAACATTTTCGAGTAAGGACCATGACGCAGGAAGTAAGAAACAGCGTATCTTGCGCTTATCTTATAACGCAATCATATAACAAGTCATAGCTTATGACGCAATCAGTGACGTCACACGGGCTCTCTTTGGCCGCGTTCCGAATCACGCCGACATACAGCACTGTTAGCGTATAATCCATTAGATGAAGTAGGTACACAAAGACACAAATACCCTATTTGTGTAATATTTTGTGACTAATTAATTTGGTCTGATTCGCGCTATCAGCGTGATTCGGAACAAGGCCTTTCGCTCGCTCACGGTGATTCGGTGCGCAAATCGGCGAGAATATTAATATAAGATTCTTGGTGCGGGCCGATTATTTGACAGATGAATGTGATACATTACATTGCTTCTTTTTTGGGTAAAAAAAAACATACCAAAGAAAAGTAGCAATGTATGTCATATGAAACCGGTCGCTAAATAGTTTCTTTTTAGATAATCAGCCGTCATCATCAAATCAAGTAGTGTCCAGATTGGGGTTTTTCCCCATATTGGGAAAAAAAATTAGTACTTTTGGGGAAATGAAAACTGGGGAAATTTTCGGGTAACACATTTTAGTAGTGTAAAATTAAAAATAATAGTGGGTATCAAATGAGTAACAAAATACAAGGATTTCCACAATAGATTTATTCCATACAAAATTATTTTTGGGGGAAAATGGAACGATAATAATTTATCAGTACAAAATAATATAGTAAATGTTGCCAAATTATTCGTGATTTTGACGTGTTTACATAGAAAGTGGCGCCCTCAATGAGCGGTTTTCTGACAGCAGAGAATTTTAGTATAATTTTATGTCGATAGATGGCGCTACTTCAACTAGGTAGATTTTTTAAATATTATTTCCCACTAATGGTCATAGAAAAGTTCTTCGTTACACGCCAATGGACAACCAACGCACAACGCAACAAACCACACACTCAACAAACGTATAATAAAAAAGTAATTACATTTCATATTTTTCATAAAAAGCTACCTACTTAGTTCAACAACATCTAACTTTTTTTCTTAAACTGCCGTTTGAAAACTGCTCATTTTTGTCCATTTTTAGGGTTCCGTACCAAAATGGTAAAAAGGAACCCTTATGGTGTGACTAAGTCCGTCTGTCTGTCACAGCTGGATATCTCGAGAACTACTAATGGTATCAACTTGAAATAGTTAAAGATGACCTTTGTCCAACTATTTTGCAAATAAGAAAGAAATAAAAAAAAAAATAGTTTTTTTACAACAGGGACTGAAAAGGGGTCTTAAAAATTTTAAGTGGGGCGACTAGGGCATGTAGGGTATCATATAAAAGAGCGCCGTTTGCTCATTTTAAAACTTTTTTTTAGGCCGCAGTTTTCGACTTATGATGAAAAATGTAAAAAAAATACCGTTCCCCCCTTTACCTCCGAAGTTTGCAAAGAGAAAAATCTGAAATAATTCTATGTTATAGTAGTTTATGTAAAGATTACAGGAAAAATAAAACGATGTCTCAATATAACACACTTTTTTAGAAATTCAAAAAACAAACAAAAAATTATTTAGTTCCTCTACCAGTCAACAGATGGCCCTGACCTAAGAAAAAATTATTTAGTTCTACTATCGGTCAAGAGATGGCGCTGGCCTAAGAAAAAAAATAGTTCTACTATCGGCCAAGAGATGGTGCTGACCTCATACTGCAATAATAATTTTATTATTCTAGCTCTGCAGTGTATTTATTATGATGGTACGGAAACCCTCGGTGCGCGAGTTCGACTCGCTCTTGCTTGACCGGTTTTTTAGGTTGATTGTGAAAAATCCACTGACCTGAAAAAATTTTTTTGAGATCAATGTTACCAATCTTATATTTTCTCTATAATTTTTATAGAGCAAAGTGCGTTATGTAATAAAAATAAGACAATAATAAAGTTAATCAGACATTTTTTTTTATTTGGTCATCATTTCCACATGGGTAACATAAGTAGGTACCAGTGACGAAGGGTCCATACAAGCCGATTCCGATGGGCTTACCTTTTAGAAATCTCACCCCACTGATTCACTATGCAGATCATAACATTTTTCAACATTTTTGTAGAGCGGCTTACCTTCGCCATAATTTCACCCCTCGCCACTGGTAGGTACATTTATGATTTCATATAAAAATGAGTGTGTATAAAATTTATCCATTATTCTATCCATTATGCACTCTGTGGAGAAGACCGAGAGATTCTCTCTCCTTGATCCAACTTGCGAGTCCAAGCGACTTCAAATCTTCATCTGTTAATCGCCCATCTAAGAAACGCTCGCGCAACCTGCAGACAATAAACTTTAATTACAACTACATTTTATAGTAAGTACCTATGTGTATGTGAGTCAATTTCCCTCCAGCCGGCCTGGGTGCTTAAGGACCCAGTAAACGTAAAACGTGCTTGTAAAATTTTACTTGTTTGTCAAATAATTTGATCGTCTGCAAGCATTAACTACGTGTTTGACAAACAAACCATAAACAAAACTACGTTTTTTGCCTATAGTTTGTTTGTCACCGAGGTCTCTTAGACCGACCTCTGCTCGTTGTGCGTGAGGGACCAGTGGGGCGGCATGTGGCGCGGGCGCGCGCGCAGGAAGTGGCGCCGCCACAGCGCCTCCAGCGCCAGGAGGCCCCCCTCCTGCGCCACGAAGTACTCCACCACCTTCTGCCCGTGCGCCGAGTAGTCTGCATTCTCTATACTGTATCAACAACGTTACTGTACTGTAGTGGACTTATAATATGTATAAATCAGGGGTGCCTATAGTTTTTGTTTTGTTACCATTGTTTTGTGGCCCAATCGGGCCGCTCGCTGGGTATGTAAATTAACCTAAAAATCGATATGGATGTCGTTATTGAAATTTTATCGAATGTTGACTGCGAAAATGCCATTTATTTTGAAGTCCAACACGGTGGACTTCAAAATTTGAACCCCGATTACACCCCAGGGGTTTTTTTCGGTTCATTTACCCCATATATCCTCTAAGGGGTTGAATTTCGGAAAATCTTTTGTGTTTGATAGTCTGTCAGTCACCCCTTAATTTTTATATAAGAGATGTTTAGGCACAAAATCACGAATCGACATCAGTCGATCTTCAGTCGAGCTCCAAAGCCATATTTACAAACCTTCAGGCTTAACTTATACACAGTGACTCACTAGAGTTGCAGCGCGGCGGCCTCGTGCAGGAGGTCGGGCGCGAGCGGCCGCTGCGGGTAGTGCGCGCGGACCGCGCCCTCTAGCTGTTCCCGGCGCTGTTCTGGGATCTTGTCCCCATGCATCAGGAGGGCGCGCGCCGCGGACTTTACTTTCCTACGTGCATAGATAAATATAGTTGTGTAAGTATAATGTTTAGACTAGTGTCACAGAATAGATAATAGTACTAACGTACAGAAGTTGCACTCCGCAAAATCGTTAAAAATGCGACTCTTGCTCCGACACAATAAGGTGCAATTCAGGTCGCACAGCGCTCCATTATCTCCAGAACATTCACTTAGTAGTTGCCTCTCTTTCTATCGCGTAGGTCTTATCTTTTCTGATGTATCAGAGGACGCCGAGTGGTTCAGACTCGCGCGCGGAGCGACAGAGCCCTGCTAGTGTACATCCTGAGAAGCGACGCTTCCCATCGCGCATGTGGTATCTGCAGCGGACGAAATAAATACTCGCCATGTATGAACGTGTCCGGAGTGGGCGCGCACGCACTAAGGCTTGGTCAAACATATTTCACGTCGACGAGCGTGCGTGACTATCTAGCGTGTACTAAAGACAGCGTGTGTGTGTTCCCCCGCTACGCTATTCGTATACGATACGCGATACGCCGCCACTCAGAACGCACGTTTAGGTACCGTAACAGTGGGCGTTACCAATGCGTCGATATTCATACAATTTTCTGCTTTAGATTATTGTAATATACGGTCCTGTTTTCAATGAAGCCAGAAAATTGCTCGGGCATTTTTCCGTTCTGTCTGAACTGACCTTTAGAGTAAGCAAGTATGAAAAATGATTACGGTTATGAAATGAACAGCCTCAAATGTCAAGCACAACGCACGTTTTACTCCCACTGTTATTTCATCATCATCATCTTCCCCTACCCTTATCCCAATTTATTTGGGGTCGGTGCAGTGCGTCCTTCTCTTCCATTCCTTCCTGTCACTCGTCATCTCCTCATCCACTCCCTTCACATTCATATTATCATTCCGCACACAATCCATCCATCGTTTCTGCGGTCTTCCTCTTACTTTCCAGCCCTCAACATCCATATCCATCACTCTTCTAGTAACATGCCTTTCATCTCTTCTCATAACGTGCCCAAACCAAGCCAGACGATGCCCTTTCAACTTCTCTGTTACTGGTAGTACTTTCAGACTTCCTCTGACATACTTATTCCTAATAAATAAATAAAAAAATATATAAAAAAAAATTATTTCGGACAAGAATACATCCATATTTAATTTGTTAGTTGTTAATATCTTATTACCTAATGTTAGTAAAATTGCTACTTAGACACTAGTTTTGTGCCCGTGATACATGTCTGGACACAATTAGCTATAATAGGAGAATCGTGTCGATTTCCTATTACTTGCAGAATGGAGTTGGAGCTGGCCCGGACCCTGCAGAGCAACGAGGCAGTTTTCTTTCGCATGATAGCGTAGAAATCGTCTATGTGCATCTGCGCAAACATACCCGATGCACTGCAGAAACGGGGCAGCCCCAACAACACTCTGAAAGCGTTATTATATTGGACACGTAGCGCGCCGATGGCCCGCTGCGTGTGCCTGGTCCAGAGGCTGCACGTGTAGAACACTTGCCAGAAGGCTCAAAATAGTGTTAGTTTAACTGGGATACTAATGCTCCCCACTGTTATTTATTGAGAATCCTTTACACATTTGAACTCGTTATTGTATAAGACTGACTTGCGTTCATAGTCTTCAGTGAACCGCGTGGTGTCCTTGCCAGCGAGCGGCGCGGCGCACCGGCCGGCGAGCGCCAGGCGCACTTGCAGGTCGGCAATGTTGCTGCGCTGGTGGCACGCCAGGCACAGCAGCAGCACGTCGTGACAAGAGTGGTCCTTCATCACCTCTGCGTAACAGCCGTGCCACATACAGTGGTGGCCGGATAATCAGAAACACCAGTCGATTTTCATACAAACGAGGTAACTTTGAAGTCTTGGTTCTCCGCCAGGGATTGATCTAGCTGTGATCTGATAATGGCCATCCAGGGAGTGAATGGAGGAGATCCAGATCGGTATGCACACTCAACTGGTCTGATAAGCATTCTAAGAGCTGCAAGGATCAGAGTTCCCAGTTCCAGGATTTCCTTACATTTTAATGCTATTTACAGGATTTTTTTTAAATATCCAAAAAGCACTAGAATGCTGATCAGATCAGTTGGGTGTGTATAACGATCAGGATCTCCTCCATTCACTCCCTGGATGGTCATCATCAGATAGATCAATCCCTAGCGGAGAATCAAGGCTTCAAAGTTACCATGTTTGTATGAAAATCGACTGGTGATACTAATTATCCGGCCACCACTATATATCTTTATTATAAGATGAGGATTAGTGGTCACCTCTGGTGTTAGAGTTTATCAAGCCGGCTGTAAGGCATCGAACTTGGCTTAACAACTGTTATCAGATGACAACAGCCGGAACCGACGGTTTAACGTACCCTCCGAAGCACGGAAGCGCTCAGTTGCAATGTCACTTAACGGTCACCCATCCGACACCTGGCCGGTCCGAGCGTTGCTAAACAAACGTGATCGAGTACGATCAGTCTGTCGAGCTCCGCCATGAGCGCTTCTTAACACATATTATGACCTAGTTTACTGCCGGGCTACGCAAAACGGTGAACAGCGAAGCGACGAAATTTTCTCTTCATTGCACGTTCGTCTCAATCACCGCACAGCGCCGATTCTGTAGTTGGAATTCGCGCGTCCGTCGCTTTACCGTTGCGTTCGCCGCTTTTGACCAACAGCCATTTTTAATGTCCCCACTGCAGGGGCACAGGCCTTCTTATGGGTGGATAAGGAGGATGGGCCATACCACCACACGGGCCCAGTGCGGATTGGTGGGTGTTAACGACTGCAACAACTTGACGTGCCTTCCGAAGCACGGAGAATCTCGAGATAATAAATTTTTGGTCACCCATCCCGTGACCGACCTTTGCGAAAGTTGCTTAACCTCCGCAATCGCAGGGCCAGGCGCTAAACCACTGCGCCACCGAGCTCTGTTCGAGCAATCTTTCATCGAGCATGCGTCTTTCGACAGTTGCAGACCTGTTAAAGCTCCTCACCTGGAAAGTACTTCCTGTACTCCCTAGGCACGACATTCTTCTTGATATAGGAGTTGGTGGCGCCGCACATGACGCACATGTTCTCCTTCGCCACCTGGTAGAACTTGCCCTGGACGCCCACGGACCGGGCTGCTGGCTCGAACCTGAGCCGCACTGTGAACGGGGACTCCTTTACCACGTCTGCTAACTGTTTCTCTACGTACCTAAGATGTATTTATAAAAATAATATATTTCAGCCGAAACAACTATGCAGTCCCAATCTTTCTTCCCAATAGTTTAACACAAGCTGGGTGTTCATCTTTGGAATCACAGAACAAGAAATTTGCAATGACTGGTTTTAACAAAACTGTTTGGCCTATCAGCACAAAGATAGAACCTTGGAAAAGGACATAGGCTACTACGATTTTCGAAATTCCCAAAGGAAATTAAATTCTATGAAACTTACCATAAAGCTTTCTTATGGTCACAGGTACACAAAAGTTCACCGTCAGGGGCTTCTAAGTAACTATTGGTGTATAATGGTTTAGATCGGGCAGTCGCTGTATTTGGTTTTTCGCTCTTTTTATTGTTATTTGTCTTTTTCATCCTTTGAAAGACAAAAAAATATTAAGGGTTGTATAATTTTATTGTTTAGCTAATTATAAATTGTTATCATTATTGTAAATTCAGGTTCCAAAACTCCTCTGTGATAAAGATAATGACTTACGTAACTGAATCCTCTGGTTTATTATTTTTTATTTTAAATTTCTTATCTAAGTAGTGCCCACACAATTTGTCTAAATTATTCCAAATATCATCATTCCTAAACAGACTCCAAGAATTTTGTCTTGAGATAATGTTGACTATCTTGACAAAGATTCTGACGGCCACATAAGCATCTGCTGCAGCGTATTGTACTTGTCTCTTTGATAATACTTCTGCTTCCCAATCACTGCAACGCACCTTAAAATAAAACACAGTTACAGATTACAAATATCATGACGCTTTTTCGACGGAAGGGGATAAGTTTATGCATGTGCCTTTGGGAACAACCAATAGCGCATGCCCCTCTCCCGCCCTCCCTCACAGCTATGCATACCCAAAATATGCGTTCTTTACAATCCCCACCTGATTTCAAGATGTTTGCCAGCTACTGCACACAAGTTATAATTTCTACATTCTTAAAAACTTCTAACTATCAATCAATACTCATACATACCCTCCAACTTTTATCCAAAGTGACACCCAGCAAAGATTTAGATAGAGAAGCGAGCCCTCCCGAGTCATAGCCAGCTAATTTCACAATGTGGCGGACATCCAGAGATGACTCAAGTGTAACAGAATAATCTTGGTGAAGGTACCTTGCATCATCACAGGGTACCACTCCAACCTTATAAATTCCTTTATCTTCTAGCAGATCCTGAAATAACAACATAAATGTTATTTTTTGTTAAAATTTAAGTAGTTACTAAAATTGCAATATGCACAACACAAATTCAGAGTTTTCCAAGTAAATACCTACTTACTTTCAAAGGATCAGGCATAATCTCAAATTGGCATAGTCTAAACAGGCCACAATAACCATCGTGAGTAGCCAGCTGCATCAGGGCCACTGGCTTTCTTTTACCATGCTCGGTCACCCACTCACAATCAAAACCCACAGTTTTAAATAATGTACTCCTCCTAAAAATAATAATCAAATTATGAGGAGGATATCAACATACCTACGACTTTATATATTATTTTTAGATTTCAGAATATATTTGTCACTTTCTTCCAATATGTACTTTACCAAAAACATCGTCTCAATTAGATTAGGTGGTTGTTGTCAAGATTTACCTTCGTAATTCACCCACAACCTCTTCACATAAATTTAAATCAGACACAGTTTTTATAGTCAAATGTCTAAAGGCATCGTTTGCATTCTTGAGTCTCTTTCTTAAAATTAGATAAGCTACACCAGCAAAACCAAGCAGTAATGCTGTACAGGTAACATATAAATTCAGCTTCTGTTCCTCCATTGTATTGTATGGTAATCTATCTATTCAAGTTGACTGAAACGACAAAGCGAGGAAGAAAATAATAAAATTATTGCTTTTTATTAATCTTTTTTTATCAACCAACAACAACAACAAGATCAAAACAAGATAAAGGCTGGAATACACATGCTACGTAGTAGCACATAAGCATGCTAGTTTCGAGCAGATGCTACTTAGTAGCATACAATTAGCACGTGTATACGAAAAGAGCATGCTTGTGATTAAGCACGCTACTTAATCGCACGCCGCGCGCCGGTCTATTTTTCGTGCTAATTAGCACACGGTGTGATGTGCGGGTGAGAGGGGGGTGGCTCCAAAGCAAGTCTGAACGCGTTCTATCCGAGCATGCTACTAGATTGTTTTGCTACTTGATTTGTTTGTGTAGGTAGTTCGATGGGGCGATGATAAAACTTTAAATTTTATAGATCTTTACCGAAATTATGAATGTTTCTGGAAGACCTTGTCTTCTGCTAATCCAGTTCCGCAACCAAATTCATTTCTTTCGTTTATTTTTCTTTTTCATTAAAAGTTTTTTTGTTAAATGCGTTGAAAGCGATAGTATAATTGAATTTAAATCATTCCGCACATGATTCCGCAAAGAAACGTCCATTTTGAATGCTCTAATCACACAGAAAGCAACGCTGATGAGCAAGTGTATTTCAGACGTGCTAGAAAGAAGTATGCTCTTAATAAGCATGCTTCTGAGGTCGGTGTTTTCATAAGCAAATGTGCACGCTCGGAGAGCATGCTATAAATGAGCATACTATCTAGTAGCAAACAAGCATGCTTTTTTAGTAGCATGTGTATTCTAGGCTTAATGATATTCACAGAATAATATTAAAGTAAAGTTAGGTTTTTTTTTTCTTGTTAATTTTTTTTTCGCTTCGAGCAGAAAAGGTAAAGGCTCATTTGCGCCATGACTTCGGAGTTTATTTTCAAAATATTTGTACAATTTTTCCGCTGTTTGTGTACAAGTTTTTGAACAGAAAAATACTTTATGGTGTGGTGCGTGCGTGGGGCAAAGATGCCCACGAGTGATTTTTTCAACGCGTGATATTTTTTCCGCCGACCACGACGTTTCACGGGAAAAGGTACCATAAGGTCAGGGGCCTTACTATAAGCTCTTATAGCAGGGCTTATATTGAACTGCTTTACTTTTTCGTACTATGACCTCAACGGTTAGTATGAAAGCAGGCCATAAGCAGTCCTGTTTAAAGCCTGCTTTTGAACTGAACGGTTTCTTATTTGCTGATGGTAAGCCCCCAGGGGCCTTACTATGAGCTATATAAACCCTGATATAACTATATCAGGGTTTATATTGAACTGCATTACTTTTTCGTACTATGACATCACCTCAACGGTTAGTATGAATGCAGGCTTTAAGCAGTCGTTTTTTTTTTGTACTCTGCTACCTCTGACTCTAAGTCAAAGCCTGTTTTGACAATATTATTTTTACTCTTTCATACCAGTTCTCGCTTTTTCTTTGTCTAGTTTTACATTTCATCTTAATATCTGTGGGTGATTAGGGAGTTGGTGGCGAAATAAATAAGTTCGACTTACTATCTTGATGATTTATTTACCAGCCCAGCACACACAAACAAAACGTAGAAGGTGTTAACAGGATTAACAAGCATAAGAGCAGTTTATTTACAAAGCATTCAATATCGGAATAAAAATTAAATCAGCTAAATAAAATTCTTTGACAAATGTTCCGCGTCGTGTTGAAGTCTCGACTGACATACGTGCATGCACAGAGGAAATAATCACTACGTTTTACGTGCATGCGCGTGCAGTCCAGAGACCAAAGGAACGGCTTTTTAAAATGCGCGCTACCACGGCACAAGGAATTTTCGACCGTCGCACGATTTTGACGTGCGAGTAAATATTGTAAAGTGTACAGGGGCCTTACTATGAGCTCTTATAGCAGGACTTATATTGAACGGTCTTACTTTTTCGTACTATGACCTCAACGGTTAGTATGAAAGCAGGGGGCTTACCATCAGCAAATAAGAAACCATTCAGTTCAAAAGCAGGCCGTAAAAAAGACTGCTTAAGGGCTGCTTTCATACTAACCGTTGAGATCATGGTACGAAAAAGTAAGGCCGTTCAATATAAGTCCTGCTATAAGAGCTCATAGTAAGGCCCCTGGCCCTAAGCAGTCCTGTTTAAGGCCTGTTTTTGAACTGAACGGTTTCTTATTTGCTGATGGTAAGCCCCCAGGGGGCTTACCAACGTATCAAGCATTTATTGTTTCTGGGGCCCTACTATGAGCTCTTATAGCAGGGCTTATATTGAACTGCATTACATTTTCGTACTATGACCTCAATGGTTAGTATGAAAGCCGGCCTAAAGCAGTACTGTTTAAGGCCTGCTTTTGAACTGAACGGTTTCTTATTTGCTGATGGTAAGCCCCCTGATCCGACCCGGCCGTCCTATTTAAGGCCTGCTTTTGAACTGAACGGTTTCTTATTTGCTGATGGTAAAGCCCTCAGGGGCCTTACTATGAGCTCTTATATCAGGGGGCTTACCATCAGCAAATAAGAAACCGTTCAGTTCAAAAGAAGGCCTTAAACAGGACTGCTTAATTCCTGCTTTCATACTAACCGTTGAGCTCATAGTACGAAAAAGTAAGGCAGTTTAATATAAGCCCTGCTATAAGACCTCAACCGTTAGTATGAATGCAGGCCTTAAGCAGTCCTGTTTAAGGCCTGCTTCTGAACTGACTGGTTCCTTATTTGCTGATGGTAAGCCCCCAGTTAAGGCCATAAGGGGCCTTACTATGAGCTCTTAAGCAGGGCTTAAATTGAACTGCATTACTTTTTCGTACTATGACCTCAACGGTTAGTGTATGAAAGCAGGCCTAAAGCAGTCCTGTTTAAGGCCTGCTTTTGAACTGAATGGTTTCTTATTTGCTGATGGTAAGCCCGGTAACTTTTCCCGTCGAACGTTCGTCATCGTCCGTGTGACGTTCCACGGGAAAAGGTAAGGCCTAGCTATTAGGCACATTTTTTACCGCCTTGTTTCGATTTTTTTAACAGCTTTACAAATTCTTCAACAACACAATCAAAAAACTCTTTTGAAAACAGAGAAGTGTCAACCATAGACTAATATGTATATCGGGTAGTGTCAACAACAAATACTAATCTAACTTGTCTTATATTATTTTGTTTAAGGATTATTTTGTCATAGGGACAGCCATTGGTGTATGTACCTACAACGACTTTGAATCGTAGTTTAGTAATGAATGAATTGTAGTTTAGTAATGAAAGAATCGTAGTTTAGTAATGAAATATAGGTCATTTCATTACTAAACTACAAGTGTAACATCCAAGACAGGTATAAAAGGGCTAGAACCCAGTGCCATTAAAACCCTATAAAAAATCGTGTCATGCATGCTAGGGATGTTAAAACATCGATGCTAGCATCGATGTTGATACGGCAGCTTATTATCGATGTCCAATAAAAATCGATCTTTTAACATCGATTTTGGCCAACATCGATCGATTTTTTTTTCAATTTGAACAATACAGTATGATTTTCTTATGTTTATTAAAGAAATCAATCAAATGAAGAAGAACAAAGTACAAAATTATAAATTTCAATATGCTTTATTTATGGACTGCATAAAAAGCAGTTTTGAAAGAAGTTTGCCTTTTAACTCTTCGACGCCCGGAAAATGAGACACTATAGAAAATCTATTGTGTCTCGGTCGCCAGCGACCGCTCCGGCGTTAATGAATTAATCTGTTACGTTGTCAACATTTTCATGGCTGTCGACATAAGGGATCATTCACGTGAGCTATTTTTTTAACGCGAGAAATTTTTACTGCCGATGACGTGACGTTTGAGTCCCGAACACGATTCCGAAAACCATTTTACCAACTGATAGTTCCCATAAAAATATTACCCTTTTATAATTCTCACCGAATGAACTACAGACTAATGAACGTTCGACCAACGCAACGTTTGTGTTCACCTAATGAATGTTAGACCGTAGTACCATTGACATTACGTACAATTTCGCCGCTTTTGACTTTAATATATTGGGCCGGAATCCTAAGGGTGCGGGTTCGAGTCCCGTCTGAGCTGCTACGGGTGAGTCGATTTTTTCTAATATTTTTCAATTATAATTAATAATCTTAATATAAAAATAGCATTGTGAATGCATAAAATCTAAAAGTTTAAAAATTATATGGCATTTTCATCTTAATCGATTTGTCTAGCACTGTAAGGGTGTTGCTTTCGAAAATTCGAGTGCTTATGTATTATCCGAATACTGTATTTTCGGTACTCGAGTATGCGTGTACCAATAAGATATTCGAACTAGTATTCGAGTTGGCCTTGTCTCTGTCCGGCCCATCACATCACTAATGTCAATCAAATTGATGGATGGTGATGTTTTTGCTGCTTGCTGTGTTTTTCTAATGTATTTCATGTGATTGCTAGCAAAATACTTTAATAATTTACAAATGGCGAGGGATAGAAGTCCCGAACGTTCTAAAGAAAGGCGAGATAGAGATCGTCATGATGACCGTGAATCTCATAGAGAGAAGATCAAACGCAGAGAGCGGTCTAAAAGTCCAAGAAAAGATCCAGAACGATCACGGAGTCCATCTAAAAAAGAACCGGATCGCTCAAGGAGCCCTAGAAAAGAACCGGAGCGTTCTAAGAGTCCTCGCAAAGAACGCGGTCGCTCTAGAAGTCCTAAGAGACGTGAGGGAAAGGAAAAAGAGAGACGCTCTGACGACAAGGAAAAAAGCAGAAGTCGAAAGGATGAAAATAACAAGGAAGATGAAGAAGAACAAGAAGCCAAAAAAGAAGAACCAAAACCTGCTAAGAGAGAGCCATTGTCTCTTGAAGAACTGTTAGCTAAGAAAAAGGCTGAAGAGGAGGCACGCAGTAAACCAGTTTTCTTAACTAAAGAACAGAGGGCAGCACTGGCATTGGAGCGAAGACGTGAACAAGTCGAAGCTATAAGAGCTAATGTTGATAGGCCTACTGTTACCACAATTGATTTGACTGGGCCTTCTAAAAGGGAAGAAGAAAGGGAAAAAAGGTACAAAGAAGACAGAGAGAGAAGAGATGAAAGAGAGAGAAGTGATAGAATAGAGAGAAGTGAGCGAGGTGATAGAGGTGAAAGAGATCGTAAGCATGATGATCGGAAAGGTGGTGATCGTCGTGATGATAAAAAGGACAAAAATGATGAAGTTTCTAAAACTAAAGATAAAGAAAGAGAGGAAGAAGCTATCAAAGCTAGGTACTTGGGCATTGTCAAAAAGAAGCGCAGAGTAAGAAGACTAAACGACAGAAAATTTGTATTTGACTGGGATGCTTCAGAAGATACTTCAAATGATTATAACGCACTTTATAAGGAGAGACACCAAGTTCAATTCTTTGGCCGAGGTCACATTGCTGGTATTGACATAAAATCTCAGAAAAAGGACCACAGCAAATTTTACGGCAATTTACTTGAAAAACGAAGAACAGAACTTGAGAAAGAACAAGAGAAACTGCGTCTTAAAAAGGTCAAAAAGAAGGAAGATAAACAAAAATGGGACGACCGTCATTGGTCCGAAAAAGATCAAGACGAGATGACAGAAAGAGATTGGAGAATCTTTAGAGAAGATTACAATATCACAATTAAGGGCGGAAGAATACCTAATCCTTTTAGAAATTGGAAGGAAGCCGGTTTCCATCAAGATATAATGGAAATCATAACTAAAGTTGGATATAAGAGTCCAACACCCATTCAGAGACAGGCTATCCCAATTGGTTTACAGAACCGCGACATTATTGGTGTTGCTGAAACTGGTTCTGGTAAAACATTGGCGTTCCTCATCCCCTTACTCACTTGGATTCAGTCGCTCCCTAAGAATGAACGTATTGAAGATGCAGACCAAGGCCCTTATGCTATAATCTTAGCTCCAACTCGTGAGTTGGCTCAACAAATTGAAGAAGAAACAAACAAATTTGGTATCCCATTAGGCATCACTTCAGTTGTTGTTGTTGGTGGTCTTTCAAGAGAGGACCAAGGTTTCAAGCTCAGATTGGGTTGTGAAATTGTAATTGCTACACCTGGGCGTCTCATTGACGTACTAGAAAACCGTTATTTGGTTTTAAATCGTTGCACGTATGTTGTTCTTGATGAGGCAGATCGTATGATAGATATGGGTTTTGAACCGGACGTGCAGAAGATTTTGGAATACATGCCTGTCACTAACGTCAAGCCAGATTCAGATGCAGCGGAAGATGCGTCGGTCTTGTTAGCTAACTATCATACCAAAAAGAAGTACAGACAAACTGTGATGTTTACAGCAACTATGCCTCCAGCTGTAGAACGCTTGGCAAGAAGTTATTTGCGACGACCAGCTATCGTTTACATAGGATCTATAGGCAAGCCTGTGGATAGAACCGAACAGGTAGTGTTCATGATTAGTGAGCCTGAGAAACGTAGAAAACTCACTGAAATACTACAACGTGGTGTGGAACCACCAATCATCATTTTCGTAAATCAAAAGAAAGGTGCAGATGTCCTTGCCAAAGGTTTGGAAAAGCTCGGTTTCAATGCTTGTACTTTGCATGGTGGTAAAGGTCAGGAACAACGTGACTTTGCGCTTGCTAGCCTCAAGAATGGTTCAAAAGATATATTGGTGGCTACTGATGTTGCTGGTCGTGGTATCGATATTAAAGACGTCAGTATCGTCATAAACTATGACATGGCAAAGACCATTGAAGATTACACTCATCGTATTGGTCGTACTGGGCGAGCTGGTAAAACAGGTAAAGCCATATCATTCGTCACTAAAGAAGATTGCGGACTCTTCTATGACCTCAAGCAAGTCTTGCTTTCTAGTTCAGTGTCAACTTGTCCACCTGAGCTCATGAATCATCCCGAGGCGCAGCACAAGCCAGGCACTGTAGTAACTAAGAAAAGGAGAGAGGAAATGATATTTGCTTGATTACTATATTTTAAGATTAAGCTTTTGATTTTTCTGTCAGTTCAACTATAGCTTACCTATACCTTATATAATCAAATATGTATGGTTCTGTATTGTAATAATAAAAATAGTTTATACTAATCCTATTTGTTATTGCCGTATGTGATAAGATGAATTACAGAAACGGCCACGCCACCGTCGCCACCCCAGACTACTGACAGATCGCCACTGCGATTTGAAGCACATTCAGAGGCCGGCGAACAGTGAACCAGTGAACTTAATACGAGTGAAAATATAATGAGCATAATTAAGGACAGACTCTACAGTATTATAATATTATCTGTGGGACACACCGAGCCTCCACTAGCGCCGCCACTCAAGAAAAAATCATCGCCAATGGAAAAAAAGACGAAATTGTGAATTGTGTTCTTCTAGTGTACTCCAATGAAGCTTTGTTGTAATTTTTATCGTTTAGTTTATTGCTAAAAGTTGCCATTTTTAGCAATAAAACTCCATTAAACTAAACGACAGACTAGAAAATATAGTTTAAGCGATAAAAACTACCACAAATCTTATTCGGAGTACCTACACTAGAAGAACACAATTCACATTTTTTTCCATTGGCGGCGCTAGTGTAGCGCATAAACTCACTTAATGGAATTCTGAAAATTATAAAAACTAGTATTAGTTATAAACCATTTTTGTATGTATTTTTTTCCTGGTTGTTGTCAAAACCTGGATTAACGCCTCAAGTCGCCACTTTGGGCGTTAATCCAGATTTTAACTACAATTTTTATCAAGGGCTTATGCTACGGCTCCACCTGAGTTAATGTTAGTGGTACTGTCCAACTATGCTTTAGCTAAGGCGTTAAGTATAGTAGGTACTGTCGTCTGTAAATTAACACCGTTAAGTCTTGGCCACATCTGCGTCACGCCTAGATTAACGCTTTTAAGCTATGCGTTAAGACGCAGGTGGAGCACGGCTAGATTACAGGAGAAGGAATTGAAGGGCTAACCTGGTTCGAATGCTGCTCCCGCGTGCTGGCTGTAGTGGACGCGCGTCTCATTTCTTATAATCTCCGGCGTTGCTTATTTGGGTGATCTATTTGCTAAATGTCGCCACTTTTGGCACTATTGAGATGCACGACTTATTGCTTAAGTTTGAGTTCTTGAAACTATAACGGGTGTAACAAGACCTTCAACGAAGCCGAAGTCCACGTATTCCGCCCATCATCAGCATAATTTTTGTCTTCTAGACTATACCTGGGAAACCAATAGTTACGAAGTTATTGAAGGTCAAAGTCAAAATTTTTTTTTTCAAAAATTTTATGAAATCTTATATTATTCGATATTTCCTACTTTTTGACTAAAGAAACATTATCAAAATTTTAAGTATTTCGTAACAAACAATGGCTTCAAAACGTCGTCACTCGATGTATCTCATGAGCACGCACATAAACAGTGCCTTTCAACTCGGCCGCACGCAGCTGTGTAGCATACACTCGCAGGCGCGGCCTGTTGTACGCGTCACATTGCGTGGTAATGCATGCAATTCTTTTTTAACACCAAAAAAATCAAAATGGTTTCCCAGTAATAATTTTGAACAGAAATGGTCCTGATGATGGGCAGAATACGTAGACCTCGGCTTCGTTGAAGGTCTTGTTACACCTGTATTTAGAAAATGCATATTACTCTTATTTTCGCAAAATTTTCAAAACTTTCAAACTAAGCCCTTGATAAAACGTATAATTGATGATTAAACGAACTTACCTTACGTGAAGTTCAATCATAATTATACGAAGAATTCGTCCGAAGATATTAGTATATTGACTACTTGTAGTATCGCTCGTATACTATCACCACTTAGCACGTTATTTTAGAGTAATAACCTAAAAAACCTATAAAGAGAAGGTTTTTACTTCAAATTGACAGATTTGACATTTCCTGTACGAGTTCTCCCCGTCACTACTTGGCGCCAACACTTCATTTAGTTCAGAGTCCAAATCGTATGATATTTCCTCAGTGGGTGAATATTGTAATTACAATTTATCAGTAGGGAGGGTGGGACTCTATACTAATATCTTCGGACGAATTCTTCGTATAATTATGATTGAACTTCACGTAAGGTAAGTTCGTTTAATCATCAATTATACTTCAAATTCGTCCTTCGATATTAGTATATTGACTACTTGTAGATGTTGAGAGTTTTATACAAGTATAAGAAAAAAGGAAATATCATCTTTTGTGTCTTTTAAATTTAAAAGAATACCGTTCATATTTAATATAATCCTGAATATTTTGTTATACCTATACTATGTACATACGGTTGGAAAACTCAGTACTTATAATTATCATTAATCGAAGATAATGTGTTTGTTTAAATATCTTGGAGAGAAAGTGGAGTGTCATCGACCATCCCGTATTACGTGGAATGTCTCTAATAACATTTATGTTATAGCTATAAGTAGGTAATGGGTATCGGCGCACGTCGATTGCTACAATTTGGTGACGTGACAATGGACATGAATCTTTTCCACTATCAATAGATGTCAGCTTTCTAATAATATTAGATATTAGGAATTAGGTTTTACTTTATTTTTATTATTTAAAATTGTCTGCAAAATTGAATAAAATCTGTAATATTTATTACTCAAATGGTGTAGGTAATATAATTCTCTTGAAATTCAAATACTTGAGATCAATTACAAAATGTTTATATTATACGCTGAGTATAAAAGCGGTTCTTCTTGAGAAAAAATAATAATTGTACGATGATTTGCGTCAAATTAAGTAGATTACGTTTTATAATTGAACTGAACAATGAATTGTTTATAATTAATTGTAAGTATTGTTCACATGGTTTTTTTTTTTTTTTTTTTGTTAATTGTATCAAAGTTGTAATAAATTAAATGAACCATATCAGGTCATTTAAACTACAAAATGTTGTGTTTGAGCAATGGAAATCTGCGCAAAAAAAAGGTTTTTTTTTTTTTTTTTTTTTTTTTTACCACACTTACTAAAGGTTAGCTCAATTTTGTAAATTCATTAATAATGCTGGTAAATTTGTTCTAAAAATGTGTTTTTTTTTGTCTATATATATATATACATATATATATATATCACAAAATATATATTGTATTTACTATATATTTTGTTGTTAAATTATCAAACCATTTTGGTGATCAAACTCTGTTCTGTCTGATAGTATTAACAGGCAGGAAATCTAATAGCATAATATAAAAAATAATGACATATATGTAAGTTTATTTGATGAATGATATGAGTTTATTTGTGCGATGAATATTTCATCCCTGAAATTGGGTATTATAAGATGTTCAAGGTTTAAATCCTATTACTTTACATAAGACACTAATTATTACATGTGAACCAGTGGTACCAAGGTTCAAGGTTGTGACGGTCATGATGGCACGATCGTTACACCTCTAGTATAAGAAACTGATGGAAAATAATAAAAAATAAAAGTTTGCCCGACTAATAGTAACATAGTCGTTTTTTGGCATCCAAACTAGGAAACGAAATCATTAATATTTCAACTTATTCAACTTGTATTCGAATTTACTCAATTTTATCTAAGAAAACTGAAACTGGTTATATTTTTTTTTTTTTTTTTTAGTGATTTGATTTTTTTATTTTATTTTTTATTATTATTACTCAGTATCAGAATAATTCCGTCTAGAACTAGAAAACTTTACCCAGTAATGCGAAAAAACATGTTTTATTTAATATACAATTATAATTCATATATAAATATTATGCAATCATGACTGACCACACACACATAAGTGTCCCAGTCTACCCCTTTGTTGAGAGGCATCAGACAAAATCTATCTACAATAATATGTTGTATATACATAACCATACAATATAAGTATTGATCACATTCAATTACCATGTACAATATTATGATATCGATAAAATATCGATAATATACCAATATCTACCGGTACAATGATCTCATAAAATGGTCGTAATTTGCGTAATTTGCAAATTTGTATAAGTTTTGTCTTGAGAAAAAACGTAACTTTTCAAGCCCGAAAAAATGTGACACAACGGATACTCTATTGTTGTGCGGCCCCATGAGGCCACTCGGGGTTAAATGAATATACCATTACATTCGTAATAGAATAGAAAGTTATGAAGGTAGGTGTAAAAAAAAAATAATTACCGTGACCTACAAAGCAAAAAATTTTCTATAGACCCACTATTATAGTACCTATGTACTTAAATATCATGTACAAAGAAATCATGATGTCTAAACACTGTCTCATAGCACAGATAATATTATACTATACTAGTTAATAGTTTTGTAAAATAGGAGCCAATGATAAGACTTTCTTTATCTTTCCATTATGGAAAGAAAGTCCCATCTTTCCATTCAATATTTCATATCCGTATTAAAACCTTAAAGGAGATAAGATCTCTTAGATATGTTTTTACAAACAATAAGCATTTATTTTTTGTAATTATTATTATTTTATTAATTATTATTACTATTAATTGTATAATAGCTAGATATTATAGTTAACTATTATGTTATACATATACAGTATACATACATTCTGTTGAATGTTTAACAAAATGTGTAGTTGGCTAATGGTTAAAGGCGTCACTGTTAAGTACTACGATCTATTCTGTGAATGTAACATTATGCCTGAATTTTGATCATACTATTAGTAAAAGACTATAATATCTCTGGGTGTGATACAAAAGTGAATCTTTAATTACACACTCTCGTATAGATTTTCCACCAAAAAAATATACTTCATTATAAAAAAAATATAAATGGTACTTCCACACATATGACGGATATACATATAGATGAGTACCGGCGCAAACGATTGTGTGGACGCACGGACCTGTGGTTGGCGACCACTGCCTGTATTTACCGAAAAACAGACAAATGCCGCACCAGCGCGCACCCTTACAAGTACTTACCCGTACGAGTGGCCTTACCCTGCGTACGATGAAGGCGAATGTAGACGAATCGATCATTGGCGAATAATTGTATTATATATATGAAACGCCGCCTATCGCCTGAAGGTCTGCTGCGGTCAACGAAACAAATCGCTCGTGTGCGTTCCTCGCCGGCGTCCTACTGTTGATATGTCGTCGGAGCTGGAGCATGCTGCATACGTGGCTGCGTGTTTCATTCGTTGTTTTCCAGTTTGCTTATTTTTAAAAACAATGTACCTACTAATAAATAACTAAATAAATAAATTTAAAAATGTTTCATTTGAGTTCTGCGCCCGATTTACTTGCAGTCTTTACGTTGTTCAAGATATTGACTAATGGTGCATTCACTTTAGGCCCATGGCGAATGCATCAACCGTATTCGACTGAACTGTCGGTAACGGTATGTGTGAATTGCATCAGATGCACCAAATTTGACCGTATACACACATACAGGCTATAACCAAAAAACTGTCTGCCCGCGTAATGTAAAAAAAAATATATACACTTACTATCTTAAACTGATATTAAAAAGGTGTTATATAAGTTTTATTAATACTTTTTCGCTAATCATTATCATTAAAATCAATTAATATTTAATTTGAAAAGAAATAGACAGGTAATTTGAATGGGCAATCCCAGCTGTACTACGGGCATGAAGGGTACAAAGGGCGCACAGTTTAGAAATAGACATACATAGTCAGTGATTTGATTAACTAGTTTTTTAAAATGCTAGTTCTACTCGCATGAAACACAGCATCTTCTAGTTCAGGTACATCTTAATTGTGCCAAAAAACACTAACTGAATTTATGGATGATAAACTAAGGAGTTTGTTATTCCATTTCATATTGAAATTTCTATCAGCAGGCTCATGTTTGAAGCTTACCTAGATTATAAAAGCTATCACATTATAGGTGTGATGTGAGGCATCAGGTATCAACTAGTTACATAACTCATTATGTGGTTCAATGAAGTTGATAGGTTTTACCTATACTGGCAGTTCTTCATTGGTTCACATTCACATTGTTTTTAACAATGAGTACAATGAATTAATCATACATAATAATATTATGTCAATCTGAGAACCAATGGTACCCAAGGATGTTTAAGATATCAAAATGCATACCTGATGAGCAACGCTGTTGTCGAACTGCTGCTGCGGCAGCAGCTCTAGCACAGTAGCCGCCTCGCCGGCCTGGGACTGGGAGGCGGATGGCGACGGATTCGGCGGACGGCGGAGTCACCCGAGAGGTGTTAAGCAGATTGATTTTTACATTGTCGCGTCGTCACTGTCGTCATCGGCGCTTTGGGTTGCTTTGCTGTGCTTGTTACAGTTGCGTTGTTGAACCGATCTATGCGGTGAAATAATCCAATGACTATCTCGATTGCAATAGATTTTTGGTTCATGCGACAAAAATAATCTTCTTTTTCATTGTAGAAATAATAGAACCTATCCATGCGGTGAAATAATCCAATGACTATCTCGATTGCAATAGATTTTTGGTTCATGCGACAAAATAATCTTCTTTTTCATTGTAGAAATAATAGAACCTATCCATGCGGTGAAATAATCCAATGACTATCTCGAGTGCAATAGATATTATTGGTTCATGCCGCAAAGTCACTGATGCCGCCGAATACTAAACCGACCTATGCGGTGAAATAGTCCGTTTGACTATTTCGATTGCAATAGATCTTTGGTTAGTAACATTACTTTTATCAGTCTTTCTTCTTTTCTTCACTAAGCATTTTTACTTAACTTTAATTTAATTTTCACTGAATATATTATATCCTAAAGAATTCTCACTTTGAGACTGTACGTGCGTTCGTGGCGAAGCACAAAAAGCGAATGAAGTGTTGGCGCCAAGTAGTGACGGGGAGAACTCGTACAGGAAATGTCAAATCTGTCAATTTGAAGTAAAAACCTTCTCTTTATAGGTTTTTTAGGTTATTACTCTAAAATAACGTGCTAAGTGGTGATAGTATACGAGCGATACTACAAGTAGTCAATATACTAATATCGAAGGACGAATTTGAAGTATAATTGATTTATTTCCATTGGTGGCGCTACTGAGCTCTAATGTTACGGCTCTACCTGGCGACTTAACGCGTAAATTAACACGTTAATCTAGGCCAGGTGTGGTCAACACTTTAACGTGTATTTTTTTTAATTCTGTGCCCCTACGCGCTATGGCCTGGTAAATAGAGTCGATGCCAATACCTAGCCGTTTTTCTAGTCTGAAGACTTAATTATGTGAAATAGGCGAACTACAAATAATAAAAAGGGGTATTTAATTGAAAAATATACACTTTATTTCTTTTCATCGTCAATTTACACTGTAAAACTATCAAACAATAAATTAATAATAAATTTTCACTATTAAGGATTGCTGTGGGTAACTGAACATTTCCTCTTATGATGGTGCTGGTGCTGGAAATAAAAAAAATATTTAAGCGATTGTGTACCTACAACATGGGCAACAGCGTCGCTTAACCACTCCTATAAGGTTAAAATCACTCGCACGCCCGCCACGCCGTCACGTCACAACATACGTTTAGTTCGTGTAGGGGCGGTAAGCACGCACACGAATTTTATTGTCGCTAACTGGTTAAGCGACGACGCTGTTGCCCATAGTACTGACTGACACTGACATTCGACTGGAGACTCCAGTCGAACATCGGAATTCCAGTCTGGAGTTAAACCGAAACTCGACCGGAGCCGGGCCGGTAGACAAGTTAGAATAGAATAGAATATAATTTATTGACACACACATTTACAGAGAATAATAAGAAAAAACAACAACAAAGGAATAGGATTAAATTACAGAAAACAACACTTAAATTAAAATAGGAAACAAAGAAGAAAAAAAATGTGTGGCCAATAAAAACCCCTGCCTCAGCTTTATGCAATCTCAGCTGGGCAGAAAGTTGGCGGTGGGTGGGAATTATCGATAATGTCGCTACTGCATTTATATTGATAATAATAAACATAATTATGTAGATTTGGGTTGACCGCCATGCTATGATTTGAGGCAGAAGGATCGAGTATAAAAAATTATATACATCGAGTTGAGAACGCCTCCTTTTTTAAAGTCGGTTAAAAAACAAAGTTGATGGATGGCTCTCTGCTGCTCTCACATGCGTAAGTGTTTTTCATATTGGTACATGCTGAACTAAATTTCGGAATAATTAGATGCTTACAATTTACAGACTGTTCATCTACTTCATCTTGAAAGAAATAACCTGAAAGATAAAAAAACACTTTAAATTATTTCTTGTATTATAAATAAGTACTTACATTATAAAAACTAGAAGCCAGTTGTGCAAAAAAATATAATTGTTGTGCCCTTAATGCTTACGGCCCGGCCACAGCCAGCCACGGGGCGGGCGGCGCGGCAAGCCAATTCAATAATCACTGCGCGCTATCTCGATGGCGGCCTCTGAGCTCGTCGTCACCACCGCGCAGTAGTTACCGAATTCGCTTGCCGCGTCACCCGCCGCGGCTGGCCGTGGCCGGGCAGTGTCTATGCATTTAGTTAAAAAAGATCTACCCGCACTTTTGAAAGAAAGTGTTAATCAGCAAGCAGCAGCAAAGAAAAGAAAACACAATCAGCAAAGCTTTTTCGCAAGCCTTAAAGATAGGAACAGAAAATAGTGCAGTGAACACATAAACGTAAAGCGCCATGCCAAAACCAGACCATCGCCCAAACAAATTTGTACCTAATCCTTCTTATCTGAAGGTTTGGATTCTACGGATTCCTTGGCTGGAGGTGGCATGACTGCTTGCTTGATCGTTGTGGCCACCGACACAGTCAAATCAACAAACTCCGAAAAATCTTTGGGGAAAGATAATTCGGGCAATTTGACTTCTAGCTGAGGGTCCCCAGGTTTAACTGATAAAAAAAATATGTCTTGTATTTTTCTGTAGATTTGATTCATATATCTAGATAGATGACATAATTGTTGCTGGCTGCTGGGAAAGACTGCTTTAGAACTGCTATTTCACATGTAATACAATTAATAATTATTACAATAATAATGGGGAATGAATGTCTGAAAAAAATTAATATTGGAAGATTTTTTTTTATAGGTAGGAATAAGCTCCTATAGCAATAGGAAAAAGCTTCAGTACTTTTGGTTGCGAATTCGTATAAATACGGGAGTAACAGCAGAATGGAGATATCCACAACTATACCTGGCACAACCACATGTATTAAAAAAAAAGTTTTGACATGTTGATGTTCAATGTTTGTTCAAAGGATTAGCAATAACTATCTTATATTCTGTCTATAAAGTCATGACATTAAAAAGTAGCAACACTGTAGTGTCGTCTCGTTTCAACCATTATGTTGGTTTGAAAGGGACAACACTACAATGTTGCTACATTTTAATATCATAACTTTATAGACAGACTGTACCACATATTGGAAAAAATACTGGTTGACTAGACTATAAATTATCATAGATCAAAGATATTTTTACCTCCATAAAGGAAGTTGTAGGCGATGTTAATATACTGTTTTGCTCTTGCACCATTGGTTGTCATAATATCCTTGGTTTCCTCGGGGAAGCACAACAGGCCCATGCCTGTGGTACCCAGCCCAGTGTATAGCAACTTCTGGAACATGTCACATTATGTCATATTAGCATTAGATAGCCTTTATTGCCAACTTAATAATTTACACAAACTTAAAACTAATACAAAAAAACGAATTATTTATGGTTTTTTGAAAACACAAAGGCCTCCTCCTGCATTTTCCAGTCTTTTCTTAATTTAGCCCTTCTACTCCATAATGGGCCCGGAACCTTTATGATTTTGGTGGACTAGCGTTTCCTTTGCCTTCCTGTTCTTCGTTTTGTTTTTAATCTAGGGTCCACTCTGTTATATCTCTTGTCCATTTGCTTTTCCTTTCCCTTAACATGTGACCCACCCATTTCCATTTTGAGTTGTATGGATTAAATACATAAGTAATAATAACTGTTAAAGAAATCTGTAAAAAAATAATTATGTAATCATAGCATTCCTACCCTGAATATTCCTCCTCTGAGACCAAATATGAACCCAGTTAATCCACCCATAACGACCGCTCCATAACGAGCTTCTTTGTTTGCTTCTTCACGTAAATACTGAACAATCCCTGAAAACATTAACAAAATACTAGTTTTTTTTCATAACATGTGATTAAGTATTCTTCGCCACATTGTGAATGGAATATAAAAGTAAAATGTTTTGAATTTAAAGTTATGTTTTCATACTGTCAGCTATTTAAATACTTATTTAACAATAAAAGGATTTAGAAGAGGTCAAAAGAAATATCACCCATGCGGATAAAGAAACAATCTGTAAATGGAGGCCAGCTGGTCATGCTATCACGCTCACACTTAGTGTATGTTTCTTTATCTGCACTGCACCACCTGTGCAGCATATCTCTCAGCATATCTATCATAGCAGATAATCTAAAATAAATTAAAAGCAACTGAATGATGATATTCACTTGAAACTAACAGTCTGACCGATCCTGGAATTCATGATAATGATCCTGCACTGTGTGTTTGACGGAGTCAGTCTGCTCCCATACATATTGCACTTGCTCACGCACCGCCGTCACTGGAGGCTGGATTACTGATTTGATGTATGTGACTTTGGCAGGTTTAGATTTAGTTTGCACATGTCTAAAAAAACACAATTATTAGCAGTCTTACATTTATTTGCAGGACAAGCTAGGAGTTGGGAGCATGCATCTGGTGCAACTAGCCGTCTCATTCCAGTGCAGAATGCCATACAGCAAGTAGAATGAAAGTAGAAGACAAGAATGAAGTAATAAGAAAGAAAGATTTGTTTCTACTGTTTACGCAAGGGTCATAGAAAATCATTTTTTGCGTATTTTATAAAGTAATTATCCTCGCCGCACCCTTTGATATTTCTTGTGTTATATTACTTCTTTGCCTAAACTGCAAGGAAGGAGGACGGTATTGATTTAAAGCCATTCTCACACTGAGTGGCGAACAGGAAACATTTTTTCCGCGACGGGGCGCGTAGCCAGTGTGTGAACCGTCTCGTCTAACACAGACAAAATACTCACTCCCCATAATCCGCATGAGGTGCCTCGTAAATGGGCAGGTCCGTGAACTTCATTGGCGGTGGTCTGGCAGGATCGGTGGGCTCATCCTGGACTGGGGTGGCCGCTTTTACGGTCGGAATCAAAGCCACCAGACCAGATCCTATAACTATTTTCCGAATCATCTGCAACAAAATAAAGATTTAGCGAAATTACAGTACACACCATATTGTAATTCATTAGTTATTGTATACCTCGGTGAGATGTTTATCGCTTTTGTAACATACACACAAATGGTTTGTCGTTCGTAAAATATCCGCGGATCAGCTGCTACAATTTTGATTGACAGATTGTTTTGTTGTATTTGACGTTACATAAGCCTATGTTGCCAACTTTTAATGGTATTACTTACCCTGAAATAGGGATTTATGAAAAAAACTAGCTTTCCTCCTGCAGCTTCACCCGTGTGGAATAAAGAGGTTACCTTACCGTTTTGACGACTTCCGTGGTCGAGTGGTTTGCACGCCGGTTTTCAAGGCGTCACCATCTCTTGAGGTCCTGGGTTCAATCCCCGGCTAGGTCAATGTAGAAGTCGTTCGTAAAATATCCGCGGATCAGCTGCTACAATTTTGATTGACAGATTGTTTTGTTGTATTTGACGTTACATAAGCCTATGTTGCCAACTTTTAATGGTATTACTTACCCTGAAATAGGGATTTATGAAAAAAACTAGCTTTCCTCCTGCAGCTTCACCCGTGTGGAATAAAGAGGTTACCTTACCGTTTTGACGACTACCGTGGTCGAGTGGTTTGCACGCCGGTTTTCAAGGCGTCACCATCTCTTGAGGTCCTGGGTTCGATCCCCGGCTGGGTCAATGTAGAAAATTAACTTTTCAATATTGTCTCAGGAGGCTTACCCTCAGCAAATAAGAAACCGTTCAGTTCAAAAGCAGGCCTTAAACAGGACAGCTTAATGCCTGCTTTCATACTAACCATTGAGGTACGAAAAAGTAAGCAGTTTATTATAAGGCCTGCTATAAGAGCTCATAGTAAGGCCCCAGGGGCCGTATTATGACCTCTTATTTCCTGGCAGTTTTCTGACTGGCTATCAATCTATCTCTTTTATTTGCTATACAGCGAGAAAGAGATGTAACTATAGCAATTCATAAACCTGGCAAGTTTTAAGAGGTTGTAATACCCCCCCAGGTCTGGGTGTTTGTGAATACCACCGTTGTCTCTGATTTCCATAACACAAGTGCTTTAGCTACTTACTTTGGAATCGGAGCAATGTATGTGATGTTGTCAATTATTTATTTATTTATTTATTTATTTATATCGTGCTATACTTACTTGTTTTTGGCACAAATAAAAACTTACCAAAGAAATGTAGTCGCATCCATCTGTCAAATGAAAGCAATTTGCGCGTGCCCAGGGGGCTTACTATGAGCCTTCTATGAGCTCATAAAGCAGGACTTTTATTGAACTGCCTTACTTTTTCGTACCATGACCTCGATTTAAGCTCAAGTTTAGTTTATAAGCAGTCCTGTTTAAGGCCTGCTATTGAACTGAATGGTTTCTTATTTGCTGATGGTAAGCCCCCAGAGCTGTTATAAGAGCTCATAGTAAGGCCCCAGGCCTTAAACAGGGGGCTTACTATAAGCTCTTATAGCAGGGCTTATATTGAACTGCCTTACTTTTTCGTACTATTATGACCTCAACGATTAGTATGAAAGCAGGCCTTAAGCAGTCCTGTTTAAGGCCTGCTTTTGAACTAAACGGTTTCTTATTTGCTGATGGTCATAGTGTTATGATATGACAAGGGCAGATAGAGCATTGCTATCGCTTTGAGATAGGCGGTCTAGCTGCCGGTATGCCGGCAGCTACAGACAGACAGAGTTAAGCCGCGATTACATACGCCGATTTAGCATACCAATTTCGGGTTGCCACTCGTACTTGACTATAAAATATTGTATAATAAGTTCGATTTTAAAAGTGAATTTACCCTATAAAGATAAACATTGTATAAGATTGGAGATGAGAATTGAAAATAAAAAAACATAAACAATGTTGACTTTTGCGTTATTTGTTTAAATTAATTTGTTAAAATTTCACTTATTATACGGGTGGCAACTCCAAATTGGTATGCTAGATTGGAATATGTAATCGCGGCTTTAGTTTTTTCGCATTAACAAATTACTTGCCATGTTGCCTGTGACACGTATGTGTCATGGCAACACAAGCTGAGGTAGGTCCTAGTTAGCCCTAAGACCTGTTTTTTTTTGTGAAATTTTTAGCTTTATTTAATTATTGTAACGTGTGGTCTTTGAGTTAATAAAATTCTCTCTCTCTCTCATGTTAAAATGTATACTGTGGTGATAGTGATCAATGACTTAGCGGTTGGGCTGCTGGAAGAACCCATTGACAGTCCACGTCATGTCATTTCATGTCTGTCATGTCCATGTCAAATTGTCCAATCCAATGTCATGTATGTCGATGTCACTGTCACTATATACCTACTCATTTCATAAATTCTATCGCGGTTCCACTTTCGGAAAGCAGTATTATCAGTTTCTGGAAAAAAATATTTTCTTTGACAGTGTAAGATTCAGGTAATCTCTTGAGATTGAATTAATTTTGAGTGACACTAGATATTATATTGCGACGTTCCGTCGTCGTACGTGATTGTGAGTACGGACACAGGAAATAATCACTACGTTTTAAGTACGGAGTACGGTAAACGAATCAATAAATTGTCGTTTGAAGATTATGATAATAAAGTGAACAGGTTTTTGAGCCTCTTGATATTCAAAATGTCTGCGTTACGTGCAGGCCGTGTGTCTAAACCCAGGAGAAGTCATCGTGTGAAGAGCCGATCAGGTATTCCTAGGCGCGCATCTGACGCTTCGCTTGTCGCTATCGGTATCGTAGACTGCGGGGTTTTGATTTCCGCTTCATTCCTACTATCATAACAACCTATCTGATTAAGCTCAGCTTTTTTGAAAACTTAAAAAGACCTAAAATCCAATAATCTCTGAATCTCTAATTCTGAGTTTATATATTACAATAATATCTCAAGTTTGGTCTAACATACTCTGTAATGTCCAAAAATATTACTTCTTTTTACACCAGATTGAGATATTATTGATGAAATAGTTATTGGACATCTATTTCATCAGTTTCTATTTACATTACAGGTTAGAACTAACTTATCATTGGGATATGCTCAAGAATACTAACCATGTCTTGCATTGATCCAGGACAGTAAGGTGCATGATGCGTTGTGTGACTGCCACTTGAGTCTCGAGGGTATCGGTGTCCACAACACTGCCGGAGATTATCTTGGGATGATATGGTACTTGGCCATTGCTCCTTTGTTCAGTTTCACAACTATTGTGTTTTACTTTGTATTTGGAAACTATAAGAACTAATTATCAGAAGAACATCAATTATTCACTGTTTAATTCAATTTTTAATTCTTAATATGTCAGTAACTGTTAGGTTACTACACATTTTATGGCATTGATTAAAGTTTCATATTATGCATGCTTTGATTTTGGATTTAAGTTGCATGGGTACCATTTAAGGGCCATTCCATAGGGACTGGTGGGACATTTTACTCCAGAATTTGACCAACTCCGATTAAGTAATTATAAAGCATACAACAGTGAAATTTGTCTTAAAACATAGCTAAAGAATCATTTTGCTATCCTCTTTAAAGAATAGTTCAACAGTCAATATTTTCAAAGTTAAATTGGTATGTTAAACTATTGTTTGATTGAATGAGTGTGACTGGTGGGACAAAAAATGGCCGATCCTTCTACCTTTGCTCATTCAATGTCAAATTTTAGGCAAACTACTAATAACTGATGTGTTCTTTATAACTATTTACCTAATCTTGAAAAGAAAATATATATTATTTTGAATTTGTGACTGGTGAGACAAAACATAGAATGACTCATAATTGCACTAGTGATAAATTGTAAATTTTATAAAGTAATAATTTATATTTCCATTCTATATTATTCTTATGAATGCATTTAATGTATGAGTGATGCATGAACTTTTAGTTGCATCTTGTTTTTAAAAAAGAGACAAAGAAATCCAACATTTATAGCATTTTCCCGTTTCATGTGGAATGACCCATAAATCGATTTAAGTATTTTGCTTTTTAAACCTATTCAATATTAAATACAGACCGACTATACACTAGCGACCACCCATGACTTTGTCTGCGTGGTCATTTATTAGACTTTCCCTCGGGAACCATTTTTTTGGAGGAAAGGTAGCCTATGTCCCTTTCTGTACCCCTGACAATCAGTTGAGTAGTTTAGACGTAAAGGCGTAACAAAAAAAAACAAACAAACTTACATTCGCATTTATAATATTAGTAAGGAAGTAAGAACTTCATGATAATGTATTTTGGTTTAATTTGGAGGTATTTGGAATCGTAAACAGTGTTACATCACCTCACTTGTACTTACAAAGCAGTAATTAGTATGGAGAAGGTGAGGAGACACGTCAATGTCATTAACAGAGCTCATTAGCATCACAATGGTGGCTGCCAGAGCAATTATTGCAGTTTCTTAGCTGTAAACCGAGACTACTAGTCTTTGTATTGTGTTTTGTAATTGAATGTATATCTTAAAACGAGCAATCTTCTATAGAAAACCACTGTATTTGAATCACAACAAAATTTAGTTTGAATTAAAAAAAAAACATTCACAGACAAGTTATTTATGTTGTTGGTTTCTATAATATTCAACCAGATATATTTTTGCTTAAAGCCTTGCTGGAGACAGAATGTTCAGTTCAGACTGCCATAGATGATTCATCAAAATATGCCACTATTTTTATCTTATCTTATTAATTATATTACCTAACCTCATGGATAATGTTTATTATTATATTTTTATTGCACTAAATCCCCTTTTTTATCAGTCTATGGGTGAATGTACGGTCAACTTCAATGATGACTGTTATCAATCCACTCCAACCACATTGTTATCATGGTATTTGTATCAGTGACTGATACCATAGTTTCTACTATGCTGATACTTATACAGTATTTTTCCTTAACTGTTTACTATAATAGTATCTCTTACCATATTCTTATCTTGTTCCTAAAATATTTTATATTTTTCATTTATTAGATACTAGGGATATCTGCGACGACAAAAAGTATCCTATGTTTTAATCTAGACTGTAAACCACCTGTGTACCTTTCATCTAAATCCGTTCAGCCGTTTTTGCGCGATTGAGCAACGAACATCCAAACTTTCACATTAGTGTTAAAATAAATGATAGGCAGGTCCTTTAGCAAGCTGCTGGAATTATAGACTGCCAAATCTAGATACAAGAAATCTATATCATATCATAGTATAACCAAGGAATTATAGTATGTTCCCTTCGCATTGTTCTAAAAAATGTTCGCGTTTTTCAGCGCTAAGAATGATGGCCATTATGCAGGACAGAAATAAGGAGGAAGTGCCCAAGGAATTCCTGGAGACGGGTCGTACGGGCCGACGGAACGCCATGCCCGATATCCTGCACACGCAAGGCGCGGAAGTCCCCACCACAGACTTGCCAACGCGGCTGCAGCAGCTCGCTATCACAGGTATGTTCCGGCCGATTTCAACAACCTATCCTCAGTAAGAGATAGGCTTACTTAAGATTTTGTTGTCTAGATATTTCTGTTAAGGCGGTATCCTGACCGAAAGCCCTATCCTTGCACCGCGGCGAATTTTATTTAATACTAGCGGCTGCCCGCGATTTCACCCGTGTGGTTCCCGTTCCCGTGGGAATATCGGGATAAAAAGTATCCTATGTTTTAATCTAGGCTATCTACTATATGTGTGCCAAATTCCAACCAAATTGCTGTTCAGTAGTTTTTGCGTGATTGAGGAACAAACATCCAAACATCTAAACAATCTTTCACATTTCTAATACTAGTAGGATTAGTAGGATTGTAATTCTAGTACATATACAATTTTAATGAAACTACGTGGAATTTTTATTAAAATCCTTTTCTATTATATTCAAACCTCTGAGGGCGCTACTTTCGGTGGGCTATCCACCTTAATGACGGGATATAAAAACAGTTGCCTAGGAACAGATCCATAGTAGCATAATAATATCTCTTACGGAAGATAGACGTAACGTAAGCCTCTTTCTAATTCATAAAATGCTTACGTCACTTAGGCCCGTATTTATTCATAAACCGCTCTCGACTTGAGAGCCATCTTGAGATCATACTTGATAGATGCTCTTATAAGAACAGCATCTCAGGCAGGTATGATCTCAAGATAGCTCTCAACTCAACGTTGAAAGCGGTTTATAAATACGGGAATTTTAATCATCTATTGCAGTCTTTTAGTTTGGTTGTGATGGCAATAATACAGAGTAGTTGTGTTTTAACTTTAGGGAGTGTACCCGCCAGGGATTGCTTGGTTGGTCGATATTGCGATTGCCATGTATGTGAGGAATTCTGTCAGCTTTGAAGGTAGTAATTTAGTCGTTAGCTTATTTGCTTATTTGCCTACCAACTTTAATTATCAGTTTTGCAGTCAATAAAATTGAATGTGCTCGTCACAGCTGCTGTAAAAAATCTATTAGCTGATAGTTGCGGCTGATATAATGGTCGTTTTTCATTGGTACTTGAATTTCTGTCTGGAGAATTTGCATCATGAAACTATTAATGTATCAACTTTTTTTTCTAAATCCGCTAGATTTCAAAACTTGACCAGAATAAAAATAAAAACTGTTAAATCTGGGTATCATACTGGTTCTCAAGTTTTTATAACATCGACATTTAGGTACGGAGAACATTTGGATTATTCAGCATATTATTGTGGCAAGTAATTTGTATGAAATACGATAGTTCTTGTGATGTAGATTCTAGAGATGTCTCGTGTTTAGGTACCATTATCTCAAATGCACTGTGTGTGTGACTTCAAAACACGTAATATACAGTTTATTGATAGGTTTATTACTACTGTATGTGTGCTATGACGCACTACGGCCTCATGCCCGTCACTGTAGCAGGTTACCGATACCTGTGTAATCTTTATGATAGTTTAATGTGCAACTTTATAATATCAAATTACGTTTTAATTACACGCATGTTATCGGATTAGCTGTCAATTTTGTATAATAGCGACCTTATCGATGAATACGGTTTGAGGGTAGATAATCGTTTGCTATCGCGTGTTTACGTCGAATACTACGGCCTGACAACGTTATCGCGATCGTTCTGACACTATCGATCAAATTTGTAGAATGACGTGTGAAATGGTCTCATGTTAGGCCTACTGTCCACGAGTCCACGTAAACCGTCCACGCGTCTCATGACAAACACATGCCGCTACGCTGCTGCCGCTCCGAGGACACAGTTTAGGGGTCGTTCAGAGCCTCGAAAAGGGGGGGGGGGGTAATGGACGCCCCCTTAGTTTGTTTCTACGTGGCTTCTACGCTAGATGCAAGCAAGCGACAATAATGACGATAGCGTGCACATGACGTGCGGTTTACGTCGATAGTAAGCCAGACTTACTTTTGACGTCAAATCGTAAATTAATGTGACGCGTGTTCTGACAAACAGATGTCCAGTAGCATTAGCCTTTTACCTGCAGGCAGCTGTTAACACATATTAAAATAATGTTGTTTGCGAGCTGGAGCTCACTTGCGTAAGTAAGCCTATATTTGGAAAGGGAGAAAACTGAAGATACTGTACAATAGACAAGTTCTTCTGAATGATATTATTTCAGGCACAAGCTCTGACTTTTGAATTCAATGTTAAAAACGTATGTACCTATCTCAAAATCGCATAGGCAACACAAATAACACAATCTATTATTAATTTTTGTTTGTTTTTTTTTGTATGAGTTATATTTTCGGTTACTGCGTCAAGTGCCAAATAATTTTGGCTGGGTTGCGTATTTTTGGAGAAAAAACAACCGTCTACTAACTATGTTAAAAAAATGCATGTAGGTAGTACGTGGGTACCAACACCAACAGATAGGTACTCGATTTGTAATAAATATTAGCTGCTCTATAAAGTGATTAGCTGGAACAGCCTTTGTTCCTTTTTCGGCCCGTCGCATACAGACGGAATTTTGATTCGGAATTCCGAAACGGAATTATTGCGAACGCAGCAAATCCATACAAATCTATGGACTTACCACATACATGCGGTATTTTTCCCTTCGAAATTTTCATACATAATCGATATTGCGTTTCGGAATTCCGGATCAGCTAGGTGATTGCGTAAAGTCAATCGTATTCATTTGACAGTTCATATTGTATCATAATATATGTCATCCCATACAAATTGCAGCCGATGGAATACGATATGAACTGTCAAATGATTACGATTACCTTACGCAATTCCACCCCAGATTCCGTCTGTATGTGGCGGGCCTACCATATCTTTAAAAAAATTCCACAAACTATAAACTTACTTGACAAATTATGTTATAACAAGGTTATAAACGATTGATGAGAATTATTACGAGAAATTAGGGTTTGACGACCTCCGTGGTCGAGTGGTTTGCACGCCGGTTTTCAAGGCGTCACCATCTCTTGAGGTCCCGGGTTCGATCCTCGGCTGGGTCAATGTAGAAAATGAACTTTTCAATATTGTCTCAGGTCTGGGTGTTTGTGATACCACCGTTGTCTCTGATTTCCATAACACAAGTGCTTTAGCTACTTACTTTGGGATCGGAGCAATGTATGTGATGTTGTCAAATATTTATTTATTTACTTGTACTCATCATATCGGTTTAACTATTATTTATTACATCCGGTTGACGGTTTACAAAATTGATATTCTACATTAACATGACTTACGTGCGCATTGGGATGTCGGCTGTAGAATCGAAATGTGTCCCATCCCAGCCTAAATACACTTGGGAACAAATAAATGGAGCCACTCCTCTGTCAAACATGGGTTAATAATAAGCCAATTAACCTTATTACTTAGGTATTGAAATATAGTAAAACATAGTTATAAACTATGTTTTCAATACATTCTGCGAAAATGAAATTGATGTAGGTAGGCATTTTATTATTTTTGGAATGTTCAGTATGATCCTACGTCTCGGATATTTTTGATACTGTGAGGTCAGTTAGTAGCATGATTGATTTTAGGGCCTAGGGTCAGTTTCGCAGGTTTATCTTCTTAAAATGGAACAGAAATTGTAAGAAATTATATGAAAAATATTTAATTTACGGTGCAAGTATTTAGTTAATGTTTCATGTCATACTAACATACTTCGACATGAAATAACACTTCACTGCGTAATTACGTTATCGTACATCTAATCAGTTATTATCAATTCTAGATCTCGACAATCCACAACCTGGTTCTTCTAAATCTGATCACGACGCAAAGGCAGCCGATGAGTCATCAGCGAAAAAGGACGGCTGCAGTTGAGCTGTCTCCCTCACTCATGGTCCGCCCGGACTGGCCCTGGACTTGCCCAAAGCTTCAGTAATCTCAGCCAGTTAACTAGTACATATTACTAAGCACTGAGTATGTACCCACCTCGGCTAAGGTACGGTGTACAAAATAGCTTTTTAGACAGTGGTGATCATAAGGTAGGTTTTGCAGTGAAACGATATTTAGGTATTTTTATAGGGGCTCGAAGTCGAATTTAAATATCTGAACTTTATGTACCGCTTGGTAAGTTGTAGACGTGTAATTTTTTGAAAGATTTTACATAAGGTGAATGTCTGCTAAATGAGCAACGTTGTAAAAAAAAATACTAAAACAATTTCAATATGGTCATAATTTAAGTAATTGTTTAATAGAAAGCTGTTTCAACTGCGATTTCAAATTGTACCTATATTGTACATTATACAATAAGACAATATCGACATGTTGAGTAAGCAGTGTAAATTAATAAAAAAGTCAGTCATATCATACACATTTATACAATTAAGTATGTATCTTACTAACCCAAGTGATGCGCTTATAAAAACACAATTAGCAAGTAGCAAACCTAATTACAATATGATTAGTATAGATTTATATTACCGAAAAAACTGAAAAGACTCGAAGATTAATTAAATGTTAGTTATAATATAGAAGAGGCATCTTTTTTAGTAACTTATTGATTTATTTATTGCACCTTCAATGTTTAGTGTGTACAGTAACTGACATACCTAAGTGGTATAATTAATATAAAGTTTTTGAAAGTTTTGTTCAATTTACAATGAACCTGTAGACTGTACCCGCGTGACAAACATTCAATAAAGCCTTACCTCTGCAGTATGGACATTAATATTATGCCAAAACTTTACACAACTACCTACCAAAAAAAAAACAATGAATGAAGTTAAAAACAGTGTCGTTTGGTACAGTCAGCAAAACGCTTAACACTCGTAGCAACTTTTATGACTAAGTCAAAAAGTTAATATGACAAAGTACTAGTGTAAAGCGACTTTCGTTCCTGACTGTACTATTCTTCTTTTTTTCTCATTGTGTAATGTCAGTTACATTATGAAGAAACTTTACGGCCATCAACTCGTCCATCACAGACGATACGCATCAGGCTGCGACATTATACCTTTATTATTTAATTTGAGAATAAGATGGAACTTTTTTGCGTTATATTTATTTGGAGGCAAATTAAACTTTACGTTTTAAATAATTGATTTGTACAAAATGTGGTCCCCCGTTTCTATAGACGAGCAAGTAATGACTTGAGTAAAACTTGCAATTTTCAAATGATACAATTCATTCTTAAATTCATTTATAAAAATATATAATAAAAAAAATTACAGCGTCAATGCGAGATATAAAATAAAATTAAAACATAATATTGCAGTATAGCGATTGTTAACAAACTCTGCCACAGCATTAATATTTAATTTAATTACATTAATATTTAATAACACTATTCTAATAAAAACTTTTTCAGTTTCGATCTGAAGTCACTCCTATATAATATTATAATTATTATACTAATGAATTGCTTGTAAATATATCATTAGAAGCATTTGAAAATTGCAAGTTTTACTCAAATCATTACTTACTCGTCTATGGATAGGAGGGTATACTGTTGAGTGACGCAGCTATGTATAGATGTTAATTTATTTTGTTAAATAATTCCGACTATACGCTTAAGTTATGTTAACGATATTTATTCAGCTATTATGCGTCTTTTGTAATATAAGTTAGTTGTACGTAGGTATGCGTGCGTTTACCGTAGAAAAAAATACATAGTTAATTTATTTTAAGTTGAGTGATAATTATGTTTTAAAAGTACAGTGTGGTGCTTATTGTTTTTTAGGATTATTATTATTATAAGTTATGTATATTTAATATGCAAGAACACAAAAATATAATATAGGTTAAATTATTTTAAATGTTTAGTACTTACTGAAAAATTAAAAATCTCTTTTGTAACTTTTTAGTGAAGCAAATGCGAATTTTCAAATAAAAGTGCTGATCTTCGAATGTGTAATTGTAGAGAATTGTTAAAAGTTTCGAAAAGTACTTTTAATTGAAAGTTTATTGACACTTAAAATTGGAGGCTATTCAATGGCTGTATGATTTATTTAAGAATGTTCTTATATTTATTCAGTGGTAATAATGTTTAACACCCGTTTCCCGCGGTGCCGTAAATCATAGGTGCGATAGGGTCCCTCCCTATACGCGTGCGGTGCGTCACTATCGATAAAATCGCATTTTTATTATTCAATCTTTCTATAGCTCCATACCATAGTATCATAATTACAGGGTTATTTGTAAAACACCAACAACTTCGCAGGAGTAGATTACTAACATCATATACAACGACGCATGTTCTACGATCTCTTTGCAATAAAGTTAAAACTCGTTTGATTACTTCGTGAGATAGAACAGCTATACCGCATTATTATTTTCTAAGCACACCTTTTTTAATCTGTAGTACAATCGACGGCAGCTGTTAATTGACGCTTATTTATTTATTTTATATACCTATTTAATTAAGTTTAAAGTTATTTTTTTGGTTTCTAGTCTATTTAAAGTTAAACCGATGGGGACAAAGCGATTGCACGAATACTTCTGATTAATTATTTAGTGAACTTATACTACTTTTATGTACAGTCAGCAGCACATGTTACAAATCTGTCAAAAATCTCCAATTTATTTTCAATCCTAATGATTTTGCATTTAAGTTTAAAATTGATTACCCTGTTGTGATAGCCCAGCGTGCCAGTGACTGTACAATTGACATAACTATAATATTTTTATAATACGTTTCAAGCTTATTGTCGGCTCGGAACATAGCGCGAGTCGATGCGCAGAACACAATTATTTTGATGTAAGTGGGTGAGAGGCGAGTGGTGGGGATGCACACGCGCATAGTGGCTAACTTCACAGCTGCCAATAAGAATGAAACGTGTTACGATGCGATTCAATTCACAATAGACAGAGATCTCTGGCAACTGCACTCGAGAATGTGGTGGCACAATTGCAACGGATTATTACATCTTTTTGTACCTACCGCAAGCGCTCTGAAGTTAGTCGCTTCTGTTCAACAGACGTACGTACAACAGAATCTGTTGTACAAAGATTAATATTGTACAAAGTAAAATTAGCATTGTATAACTGTTAATGTGCATTTATTTATATTACGAAGTAGAGCAGTAGCCATTAGCCGATTTACTTGCTATACACAATTACTTACTACGCGTAAGAAAATAGTATTATTCTCATATTTTATGAAAACCAATGAATTCATTTATTAATTAGTATTGGTCGTATTAATTGAACGAATATGTTTAATGCACTTATTTGGTATTGTATACGAATTTTTGTAGTAAATGGAGGCGTTTTCAAATAAAATACACGGAACTTGACGAAGTAGCTAACACTCTTATTTGAATTGTGTAAATTTATGCCTTTTATGAACTTTTTGTGTTAAACGATTGTAGGTGATTATCTACTAATTTACTTGTTGCATGCTCTTTCGACGACTAACAGTCGGAATTGTTCTATCTATCGAGTATTATCAAGTATGCACGGTGCGTAACTATTCTGTTTCGACAATTGAATACCATAGAGGGCGCCATGTGATGAGGGAGAGGAAGAGGGTAGAGCGGTAGCAACTGGCGCGACAGAAACTCGCTCGCAATTTAGTTTTTCTGCTGGTCACTCCAAATCCGTTTTCGTCGGTGGGCTGTGAAAAGCTCGTAAGTCGCAAATTTTAGTGAAAATCTCTTTTAGTTGTTTTTCGTGAGAAAACCTCGTAATACATGTCTACGTCGAAAAAACTCGGATTCGAAATTTATTGCACATGCGAGGTTTTCACAGCCCGCCGACCTTATAGACTTACTTATTTGTTATGACCATTGTGCATAAAAATTAAAAAAAACTTTAGGTTTGAACCTATGTGACTACAAAAAATAGTGGGCGAGTTTTAATCGTGCGAGTTATAGATGTTCTATCTGACGAAGTCCGTTCGGCTATGAATGTTGTTAGGCGTGCACATGCACATTGTTTTAGTGTGGGTAATACGAGAGCGTGCAGTGCAGATGCACACTTAAGGCTTCTCCAAACAGAACGCGTACTTAGCGCGCGCTAGTGCGCTAGCCTGACGTCGCGCTATAGCGCCGAATTGTTTTGAAGGACGTGCATAGTTTCATGCCAAACACAGCGCCGGCGCTGCGTACTGCTAGCGCCCGCGCTGTGTTCAGCATGAAACTATAGCGCGACGCCAGGCTAGCACTCTAGCGCGCGCTAGAACACGTTCTGCTTGGCAAAGCCTTTAAACAATGTGCATTGTGCATGTCCACGCCTAACAACATTCATAGCCGAACGGACTTCGTCAGATAGAACTTGTTCATTCGCTTTTGTTCGTCAAGTGCTCATGATAAATTGCCCTTAACCTCTTATGCACAAACTATACGTATATGATACGTAATGCCTTATTATCTTCCTACTTGAACTAACATCGAATTTAACTGTTCAACTTTCTTCGTGGCCTATTTGATGTTGTATGTAAATTATGACTATACTTACCTCCACTCTTGTGGGCTAGTTGTCGAAGACATTACTACGTTCAGCTTCAAAAATAACGTAATTTTATCACGAACCTATATGGCAGGTGATGTGGCATTTATGTTTAATAGTAGATTGTTATACAAGACGCTAAAATTACCCATTGCATACGAGGTAGTTTTATTCCCGAGCTTTAGCGAGGGAATAAATAGAAACCGAGTTACAATGGGATTTAGCGTCGTGTGTTACACTATACTTTTCACTACGATTGCGAGAAAATAAAATACAATATTAAATAGTTTATACCTACTCCCGTAAACGAATAGGTACACTCGTTTTTCTATCCTCCACTTCATAAACTTTTTGTACAATATTTAAATAAATGATTTGTGCTTGGCGGCAAAAGATTAAAATTATTTCTTTCCTATTGCAGTCACACAATTCAATTAGTTTGTAATTATAGAAAAATTCTAAAGATTTCGCGCCATGGTACCTTTTTTAATTTCTGCTGTAGCAGCTAAGCAACACAAACACGCATTCTACAATTCACTCTGTACACAGAGTATAAATAAGTCTATGATTTCACCGAAGAGGTGCTTTTAGTTCCATTTTCAAAATAAGAATGAGAAACTTGGTCACGATAGTCATCCGCAGTTCGTCGGTTGTAGTTATTACAAATATTTTCAATGTAGCTATCGTAGTCCATAGTCTATTGAACGAATAATGACGGATCCACTAGAGAGAAACTGTCAAATTTACGCAATCACTTTGCAATATCGCAGACGCAAGTGCTTTGTAATAGGAATCAATCAGAACGAAGCACGGACGCAGCTGCGTGTATCGTATTAAACTTTTCGTAATAGACCCCCAGTATTAAGTCAAGCGAGTTTTTATTCGTGATTATGAATAAAGACTTTTTCGTTTTAGTAGGCTCATTGGTAATAGACAAACATTAAAAAAGAAAAAACTTTATCCCCTAGGGGTTATTATGCTATTTTATCTCGACTCTTGTACGTTACAATGACGCACTTTTTGAGCAAGAGGAGTGAAAACATTTTTGTAGTTGACTGTACTTGTATACAACCCCAAATAAAGAATGGGATTAGAAATGGCGTTGTTCATATTCACTTCTCGCTCGCACACTAAGCGCCACATCTATCTATCTCTCAGTCACACTCGTTGTGGTGAGCCGCCATTTTCAATCCCATTCTTTATCTGCGCAGGTTGTACAAATTGAATTGGGATAATGTATGCGCGTTTCAAGTATACTATACTGGCATTATCTGCGCAGGTTGTACAAATTGAATTGGGATAATGTATGCGCGTTTCAAGTATACTATACTGGCAGCCATTCCTTCTCCGATGTTTGATAAATTGTCTACTCATGAAGTAATGTTTGCCAATGTTTTCAACAATATTGTATTTTAAGCCCCTCGTTAACTGTCGTTAACGCCGCACGGTTTGTGCATTTGCTATAAGCAAGTCGAAAGTCGCCCATGTTTTTGTTCGTCGTCCACAAAGCGTTTTGGCTCTAAAGTTACAGAGAGGAGGTTAAGGTTATATTCCAAAAACTCTGTCTTTTTCTTTATGAAAATAACCTCACTTTTTAATTTTTTCAATGTTTTTGTTGTTATTTTGAGGGATTGATAAACTTTAAGTATTAACCAAAAAATATAAAATTAATGAAAATGTTCTTTGTCTTTGCATTAGTGAGGATACGAATATCGTATTTTTAACCGTAAAATAATCAAGATCGTTAATGAAACTTTACCATACCTATATTTTTATCTGCTCAAAATAAAGAATATTTGATTGTTTATCGTTGAATCAAACATAGGCCAAATTTGATAATTTGGAATATACTGGCCTTAAGGTAGGTGGCGAGCGAAAGTAGCGCCGCGGTGAATTTTATTTAATATCAAATCCAAACAGAAATCTCTACTTTCCATAGTTCCTTTTTCTAGGGGAGCAGCAAATTAAATTCATAATAAGAAAAAAAAATGGTTTGAATGCGAATTTGCAATTATGAGCCTTTAGCCGTGTCATATTATTATTTATCTCAAATTATTTTGGGTGTAGAAGAAATTGTCTTACACCAATAATTAACACTAAAATGCTGTCAATTGTATACCTATTTAATGAAGCTATTATCATACTTTACATATTTTTTACATTTAATTTGTTCCAATCGTAAAAGCGCAAAAAGAATTATATATATGGTTTATTTCGAAAATAATAAATTATCTGAATAAATGATTTGTAAGAACAGATATTTCATTTTGTAATGCCTCAAACGCAGAAAAACTGTTTAGGAAAACTTAAGTAAAAACAGATGGCAGCACTGTTGCGTACTACAGTACCTACTACTAAACTTGTACTATTAGCATAAGAATAAAATATTATTGTTATTCTGTGCTACTGATTCAAAATCTTGGACTCTTGGTGAACCAGTGCGATATCGTGGCGATACCTACGTTGGGCGTATCTCGAGATATTTTGCAGGGGGCAAAACTAGGGGTAGGGGGTGCTAGAGACGCGTTGGAGTTTTGTTTGGTTTTTTCTGCGGTGGGCATCAGACTGTTCAGGGGTGGGCATCAGACTGTTCAGGGGTGGGCAGTCCGAAGGGAATTTTTCCGAAATACTGCGTTGGATGGAGCACAGGGGCCGTATTATGACCTCTTATTTCCTGGCAGTTTTCTGACTGGTTATCAATCTATCTCTTTTATTTGGTATACAGCGAGAAAGAGATATAACTATAGCAATTCATAAACCTGGCAAGTTTTAAGAGGTTGTAATACCCCCCCAGGGGCCTTACTATGAGCTCTTATAGCAGGACTTATATTGAACTGCATTACTTTTTCGTACTATGACCTCGACGGTTAGTATGAAAGCTGGCCTTAAGCAGTCCTGTTTAAGGCCTGCTTTTGAACTGAACGGTTTCTTATTTGCTGATGGTAAGCCCCCAGGTGGAGGATATTTTAAGCTTCTCAAATAGTTTGCCGCTAATATAAACACTATAATAGTTGTTATTATGAACCAGACAGATTAGAAGATAGAACCTTCTCAAAGAATGAAACTTGAGATTATGTTACAAATTGGCGGGCGGTATGAAAAGAAACTTTCTGGGGCCTTACTATGAGCTCTTATAGCAGGGCTTATAATGAACTGCCTTACTTTTTCGTATTATTATCTCAACGGTTAGTATAATAGCAGCCCTTAAGCAGTCCTGTTTAAGGCCTGCTTTTGAACTGAACTGTTTCTTATTTGCTGATGGTAAGCCCCCTGAATGTTTTTTACAAGATAATGCATAGCATTAGCATACATATATTTTTACCCACATACAAAAATCAAAGAAGGTTGCCCTACTTAAGAATCAGGGGCCTTACTATGAGCTCTTATAGCAGGGCTTATATTGAACTGCCAATACTTTTTCGTACTATGACCTCAACGGTTAGTATGAAAGCAGGCCTTAAGCAGTCCTTTTTAAGGCCTGCTTTTGAACTGAACGGTTTCTTATTTGCTGATGGTAAGCCCCCTGGGGCCTTACTATGAGCTCTTATAGCAGGGCTTATATTGAACTGCTTTACTTTTTCGTACTATGACCTCAACGGTTAGTATGAAAGCAGGCCATAAGCAGTCCTGTTTAAGGCCTGCTTTTGAACTGAACGGTTTCTAACCGTTGAGGTCATAGTACGAAAAAGTATTGGCAGTTCAATATAAGCCCTGCTATAAGAGCTCATAGTAAGGCCCCTGATCTAAAGTAGCCCCCAAAAAGTATATAATCACTACGTGTAGCCGCTAGCCTAGACCATCAAGCATTACTGTCTATTCTGTGGTGCTTGTCAAGCATCGCTCCCTCCTAGACGATCAAAATGATATAAACAAGCCGATGCAATGTAAATTACTGACAGGGAGTTTAGTTAGAGGGTGCAGAAGGTTAACCCGTTTACTTTATTATTAGCGTTCCTGTACACGAAGCCGCCGTCGTCGCCGCACCTCTACACTGTGGATCTACAACGCCGCCGCGCCGCGCCATCTATACATTTCTGTTGGCACGGGAGTAATAAGGTGAATTTTATACACTTTACGAAGATCTCCGAATTATGAGGACAAGTTTTTCGAATTTTTACTCTTTTCAACTTTGCCTCACAGTCCGTCGAGTCGAGAGTGTCCTCCTCATCCTCCTGCAACGGCTTTACGGCCGGCGCGGTGTCCTATCCAAGCACTGTGTACGATGTGAAGCTTAATCTGTGGATTAATGTCTTATGTCATTGAAAGTTTTTAATTAATCTGTGTCCGCTAGGAGTAAATTTTGTTCTGTGATCTGTCTGTGTCATGTCATTCATGTTTCACATAAGGATTTGTAGGGAAAGTGTTTTCCAAAATAATTGTGCTATTTGGTAACGAATTGTGAAATGAACGTTTCTAAGTTGTGAGAAATGGTATTTTTGTCTTCTAGAGAATGTTGTTGGTGGCAAAAGTTACATTTACAAGTGCTAAAATGCTTCAAAACCGTGGTGACTGACACCTCGAAACTTGCACGTAAAAAGTGATTTATCTTGTGTTTTATTATTTTATATCTGTAAGAATGCCTAGGGGAGAAAATAGACCAAGTGTCTTATTGTCCAGAGAAGAGAATGACCAGGTTTTTAGTCTCATTGGTCCTAAATGTCAGGTATGTATGTATCCTAGGGCAGCTTGCTAGTAGCCTTTCGTGATTCACATTACACATTACGTTGATGTAGCTATAGGTATCTCGGATTATCAGTTCATTATCATTGTGATAAACGCTGTTGTCTAGAATGAAACCTTGTAAATATCTTCCTTAATAAGCCTCAAATAATGAACAAATATTCACCTAAATTATTATTTGATATTATCTAGTCTTGCTGATGAATAGTTTAAAGTTGGAGTAATACCTAACATATTCTCTTGATAGTGTTTTATAGATTGTAAAACTAATTTAATCTACTGCATCATAACCATACATCTGAATATAAACAAGTTATTTTACCTTATTACTTATTATTAGATTCAATGCGAAGGGCACACCTTATCTGATGTGATAACAGGCTTTTTTATAACTTTTAGAGCAACTTTAAAGAGATTTCAATGCAACTTTATCTTAATTTTAGTATTCGATTCAGATTGTAACTTTGTACTAAGTTACTATTATCCATTAGTTAGCTTGAGGATAAACTTTGTTTCCCTTAAATTATACCAGTTTACTATTACTAAATCACACAAAAACAGAGTTGTTGTCAAAAAATAAACAACTAATTATTGAATTAAACAATAAAAAAAACAATTATCTTAGCAATGTTATGACATAATACTTTAAGAAAATAAGCTGCGCTGAGTGATTCATCAGTGTGAATCATAACATTACATTTCTATTAAACAATTTAAATCAAAATTTAAGGAAACAAAATATATTTTAGAAGGACATTTGCTGTCATCTATAAAGAACTGCTTTAGCACACATAATCATTTTATTTAATCATTCCATATTATTGTTTTTTTTTACATATAAATAAAGCTTATTTTAAAAGGATAATTGAAATGTGTGTTGACAGAGCTTAGCAACTGCCGTGGTGCAACTATTCACAACTGAGGGTCCAGAACACTCAGAATGGAGGAAGAAGGACACGGGGGTGCTCTGCCTCATCAAAGACAATGGAAAGCGCTCTTATTTCTTCCGCATCTACTGTCTTTACAGAAGGCAACTTGTGTGGGAGCATGAAGTCTACATGGAGATTGAGTACAAAAACCCTAGGCCTTACTTACATACATTTGAAGCTGAAGTAAGTTGATTTACTATTATTTTTAAATCTTGCATACCACCATACCATATACCATAGTTTCTGAATATTTTTTTCATATATTTTCTATTTTTTTTATGCACAATGGAATAGTGCCTTTACCTCACCTGAAGTTAAGTGACGATAAGGCTAAGGTGGAAGTACACTACACCCGGAATCCTCATCACTGAGCAACTGGCTATCTTACCTCTAACTGCCGGAACACAACAATATTTAAATTGTTGTTATGACGTCATGCTTAGGTAAGATGGTGGTAGCTAGCCAGGCGGACTTGAATAAGCCCTACCACTATCCAAATCGAGTACAAATTGTACCACCCCTGAGAATCAAACCTGAGAGCCCGAGCGTCCCCTGCGTCTTACAAGGTGGGCAAACCACTAGATCCTGTGGTCTGCCTCTGTTTCTGTAGGCAGTTAAATTGTAACATAAAATAAAACTAATACCATCAATTGTCACTTACTGTTCTGAATTGATAAATTGGTAAATTATATTATTTCTATAATAATTACTTTTTCACTTCTCATGCTCGTAAAGTTCGTCATTATGTTGGGTATAGGCTGCATAAAATCGCTTTTCATGCTCTAGAGCATAAAGTAAAATCTTCGTCTAAGTTCAGACTCTAAGGCAAAGGTTGTCAGGTAATCAGCCACACATGCAATTAAACTTCGTTAAATAAACTTGTTATTTTCCTCATTTTTAAACATAATCCATATTTTCTTCAAATGAAAGGCATTTCAAAATTATATAATTTGTCACTAAAATTTAGGAAAAAAAAAATTTTTTTTATGGGTACCAAATGAAAGGCCTTGATGAGCACATTCCAAAATTATAAAATTTGTCACTAAAATTTCAAAAAATCATTTTTTTTTTTTCAATTTTTTTACATTTATTGTTTAATTTCCTCACAATCAAGGTGAAAAGCAGAGTGTATAACTCGTACATAAAACCCATTTTATGCACTTGTTGTACAATCTACTTTTTATCACACATTTGCTTGTGTAAAAGAAAGTTTAGTTAGGTATTCTGGTCAGCCACATGCAAACTACTGGATTTCTTTTCCGTTGTTACAATCGTCACCAACATGGAAAAAATATTTATTCCAGTGCTGTGATTTTTTCAAAAAGATTACTATACCATAATTTATAGTTGAAGTGTAGTATTTACTTGCCCAAACAATACGAGACGTGCGTCGACAGGAATTTATTAAAAAAAACAATTGTATTAGTACTTGATATTTAGAAAATCGCCCTCAATACCTACCGATGGTATGAAAAAATGAGAACAGGGAAGAAAATATGTAGAGATCTTGCTGAGTTTCCTGTCAGTTCTTATTACAGGGCTACATCATCGTCAAATAATAATAAATTTTGACATTTTAATACTATAATATGAATAATTAAGTCAATATGTAAAAATTTATTTGACATTTAAATTACAATTATATGAATTATTTTTATCAATTTTTTTTGCACTTAATTGTATTTATTAATTATGGAAATATTTAAGTTCATTTTAAGGTTAATAATGAATGACATAATTATACAATTTTGCATGCCTGGCAACTGGCAAAACATGCTGAACAATGTAACACCTACTTAAGATCTGTTCGATATCATACCATGTTTATAAGCTCTACTCTTTTATCACCAAGTATAAAATTATTAAAAAACAACAGTATGGTTTTCAGGAAGGAAAATCGACTGCACTAGCTTGTTTTACTTTAATAAAAAAATTATAGAAGGTATCAATGAAAAAGTCCCAACCGTAGCAGTATTTCTTGACATGTCAAAAGCTTTTGACCACGTAAGTCACGAAATACTGTTACAGAAGCTTCATGACTATGGTGTAAGGGGAATCGCTCACAAATGGTTCGCTAGCTACTTGGCAAATCGTCAACAATGTACCGAAACAACGCGTACGCTTCCGTCCGAGTCGCCAAGTTGTCGAATTCAAACAAAAGTAAAAGTCAGATCAAAATATCGTCTAATAAGTAATGGCGTGCCTCAAGGCAGTATCTTGGGACCTTTACTTTTTATATTATACATAAACGATCTTCCCGATATAACTACCAATAATTGTTTCCTATTTGCAGATGACTGTACACTTCTGTTTCAAAATAAAAATATTGACGAACTTGAACATGACATTAATGATACTCTTTTTGACATAATCAATTGGATGAATAAAAATGACCTTAAAATTAATATATCGAAAACGAAAGCAATTCAATTCCATACATATAAAGCGAAAAAACTTAACATTGACATACACTATAATAACAATAAAATTGACATCGTAGATAACACAGTATTCTTAGGTATAAATCTAGATGAACATTGCAATTGGAAAAAACATACATATAGACAGTCTCTGCACTAAACTAAATAAATTTGTATTTGCACTGAATAGAATCAAAAATATAACGTCTTTTCAAGTAGCCTTACAGGCGTACCACGGATACGTCTCTTCTTTACTGCGTTACGGCATAATAATATGGGGCAACAGTGTAGATTTAGACAGAGCTTTTAGAGCACAAAAGAAGTGTATTCGTGCCTTATGCCAGATAAAAGAAAGAGATTCATGTAAACCCCTATTTCAAAAACATAGAATACTACCTCTACCATGTATATATATATTAGAACTATGCTTGTTGGTTAAAAAGCACCCTGAATACTTTGTAAAATGTAGTGAAAAAACGATAATTTACGAGCATCGAGAAAGAATCAACTAGTAATACCTAAATCTAATCTATATTTATAAAATCGTAAACTGAATGACTGACTGACTGACTGACTGATCTATCAACGCACAGCCCAAACCGCTGGGTCTAGAGACTCCAAATTTGGCACGTAGGTTCCTTATGAAGTCTAGGGGTGCACTAAGAAAGGGTTTTTCAAAATTCACCCCCTAAGGGGGTAAAAAAGGGGATCAAAGTTTGTATGAAAGTCCCTCAGTTTTAAAGCTAGGATCTTAAAATTTTGTGTTTAGACTGACCATTGAAAATAAATAAATACGGGTCTCAGCGTTTTTCAAAATTCTACCCCCGAAGGGGTCAAAAGGGGGATGAAGTTGTGTATTGAAGAAAATCCTTTATTTTCGAAGTTAAAATCGCTAAATTTATAATTTAGGCTTATGGATAGACATCTAACGCAACGTATATTGTTATTGTTAGCATTTAAACCCCTATTGGGATGAAATGGGGGTGAAAAGGGGTAAAAAACACAAAAATAGATATGGATGTCGTTATTGGGGTTTTCGGGGATGACGATTGCAAAAATGACATTTATTTTGAAGTCCAACACGGTGGACATGATTTGACCCCTAAAGGGGTGAAAATGGGGTTCAAATTTTGTATGAAAAAATAATATAAAATAGACATTACAACTTTAAACTTCGTTGGAGCACACCTAAAAATAAATAGGCAAACATATATTTTGTAATTTTGAAAATCAACCACTTAGGGGTAAATGAGGTGAGTAAACATAAAAATCAATATGGATGTCGTTCTTGAGGTTTTATGGGATGGTGATTGCGAAAATGAGATTTATTTTGAAGTCCAACACGGTGGACATGATTTAACCCCTAAAGGGGTGAAAATGGGGTTTAAATTTTGTATGGAAAAATAATAGAAAATAGACATTACAACTTTAAAATTCGTAGGAGCATGTCTAAAAATAAATAGGCAAACACATATTTTGTTATTTTGAAAATCCTCCTTTAAACCCGGCGAGCTTGTGGTAGGGTGTGACATGCCCATGCTTTGCGCGAAGTCGTGTATTTTTCAAATTTGCCCCTCAATTGGTTTGTTGCTTCGAGTAGCTGGAGCCAATGTACTCCGCGGGGGGAGAGTGGCGTGACCGCAGTGTCGCGTCAACCGGCGCAGGAGCTACACGCGTGTAAACGTTCGTGGGGTGCGTCATACCCCGCCACATGCTCCGTGTTAGTTTTAACATATATCTACCTATAAATGCCAATTTATTAAACCAATACTTAAGAATTTATTTGTATTTTGAAATATGGTTTATATTTAGTGTATAAAATAAAAAACAGTGTATATTTATATACTTTTATTGTATTATTTATCAAAAATACTAAAACTAAAATCAACTAATTAGCGGCTGGCACGTTAGTGATGAACCATCTATGTCAGATCATAGACTTATTAAATTCGCACTAAACACGACCAATATGTGTGAAACAGTCACTTTTAGGGATGCAAAAGCCGCAGACTGGAATTTGTACAGACAAAAACTACAGGAAAGGCTTCAGGACATTCCTAAAAATATACGTTCCGTTGAGATACTGGAATATGCTGTTGACCAAGTTACTGAAGCCATTACAACCTCTTTCGAGGAGAGCTGTCCTCTTAAGACCTTTAGGAACAGCAGCATACCATGGTGGAACAAACAGCTCAGTAGACTAAGGGAAGATGCACGTAGGCTGTTTAACAAGGCTAAATCGACCGGGAATTGGGACCGGTATGCAAAAGCCTTGACAGACTACAATAGGGAAATACGAAAGGCGAGGCGACTCTCGTGGAGAAAGTTCTGTGAGGGCGTCATTGGTGCGCCCCAAGGAGCCAGAATCCACAAAGTCTTGGCCAAATCGCCTTCGAAACAACTGGGACTATTAAAGAAACCAGATGGGACTTTCACTGAAACAGCGGAAGAAACCATAGAACTCTTGGCGTCAACGCACTTTCCTGGATCAGTGCCAAACGCCAATGGAATGAATGTTCCTCAAAGCTGCCTCGCTAGGCCTAAAAATGAGGACTGGAGAAGAGCAGCAAGGAACTTCAGGCCAAACAAAGTTGAATGGGCCATTGATTCGTTCAAGGCATTCAAATCAGCTGGGGAGGACGATATCTTTCCGGCGCTCTTGCAGCAGGGGAAAGAAATCCTCATCCCCATCTTAGTAAAGATCTTCAGGGCAAGCTATGCCTGGGGATATATACCAAGCAAATGGACCTCAGTAAAAGTCCGCTTTATTCCAAAGGCTGGAAAGAAGGATTTTTCACAGGCAAAATCCTTCAGACCCATTAGCCTCACCTCATTCCTACTCAAGAGTATGGAAAAGGTCATTGACGTATTTTTAAGGGACGAGCCATTGCGCGAACGTCCCCTACATACAAAGCAACACGCTTATCGTAAAGGAAGGTCCACAGAAACTGCTCTGCTAGAACTAACAGACAGGATCGAAAGGGCCCTTGAAGATAAACAGATAGCCTTATGCGCTTTTCTCGATATTGAGGGAGCTTTCGATAACGTCACTATCGAAACCCTTTCTAGGGGAATGAGTGACAAGAACATTGACAGCACGACCATCCGCTGGATCGAAAGCATGCTTCTTCATAGAACTGTAAACGTCAGTTTACACGGAGCTACTAGAGGTTTCAAGATAACAAGAGGATGCCCACAGGGGGGTGTACTATCGCCCCTATTGTGGTCACTTGTTGTCGATCAACTATTGATTGAAGCCTCTCAAAAGGACCTGGATATACAGGGCTATGCTGACGATGTGGTGGCATGCGTGATAGGCCCCTGTCAGAGCACTGTATCATCCATACTTCAAAGGTCTCTCAATGTCATCAATAAATGGTGCACTGAGAACAGTCTGTCGGTAAACCCGAACAAAACAATAATAGTCCCTTTTACTAGGAAGCGTAAGTTAGACAAACTTAAAACGCCTACTATTAAGGGAACTCCCATACCATTTTCCACGGAAGCCAAATATTTGGGCGTTACAATCGACCAAAAACTGACGTGGAATACACACATAGATAATGTGATCCAAAAGGCCAAAATTGCCTTAGGAATCTGCTGTCGTTTAGCGGGTGCAAGGTGGGGCCTAAACCCCAAGACTGCCCTGTGGATGTATACTGCCATAGTCAGGCCGATGATAACGTATGCCTGTGTAGTATGGTGGAAAAAAGCAAATCAAACGACAGTTATAAACAAGCTAACTAGTCTGCAAAGATTAGCGTGCCTTATGGCAACGGGGGCCATGTCTACAACACCAGGAGCAGCACTCAATGCTCTGCTTAACCTACCGCCACTTCACTTGTTTATTGTGAAGGAGGCGAAAGCGGGGATCTATAGAGTGGGCAACACTGGTAAAGTAGCTTGGCACTCTCAAGCACTGAGATCTTTACATGAATCAGTGCTTGAACTCAAACAACTTGCAATGACATCTGATGCCATGCTTCCACTCTGTAACTTCACTAGAAATTACTCAGTAGAACTACCTAGCAGAGAGATGTGGTCTGATGACCAAAGCTCCTGTAAGGCTGGAAGCCTAGTCTGGTTCACGGACGGCTCCAAAATGGGTCATGACGTAGGCTGTGGTATATATGGCGTGAGACCAAGAGTCAACCTTAGTGTTAATCTTGGTAAGTACGCCACAATATTCCAGGCAGAGGTCTATGCCATTATAGAATGTGCAGAAACCAACCGCCAACGAAACTACACAAATCAGACCATCTATATCTTTTCAGATAGCCAAGCAGCACTTAACGCCATAAACTCGAATGTAATACGATCGAAACTGGTAAAAGACTGCGTAGACAAACTGAATGAACTGGGACATAAGAATAAAATTATTCTGAAATGGGTCCCTGGTCATTCAGGCATCATCGGTAATGAAAAAGCCGACGAGCTTGCTAGAACTGGAGCGCAAGGTCAACAGATCGGCCCAGAACCTTTCTGCGGGATCTCAAAAAACCAGGCTATGCAACTCCTTAAAGACAATCTCTTGGACGAGTCGAGGAAATTCTGGCTAAAACAGCCAGGACTGAGACACTCCAAAGCCTTGGTAGAAGGCTACTCGCAAAGACGGACGAATGAGCTTATACAACTCAGTAGATTGAACGTCAGCGCGACTGTTAGAACCTTAACTGGACACTGCAAATTAAACAGACACCTATTTCATATGAAATTGAGTGATACTGACATCTGCAGATATTGTAATGAGGAGCAGGAAACGCCCAAGCACCTCTTATGTGATTGTGGACCTCTAATCCACAAGCGTAGTATCCATCTGGGACGACACGTTATCGACCCGGAGGAAATAAAAACTCTTAAAACCAGGAAGATACTAGACTTCCTGGAAGCCGCTGGGCTCAAAGAGTTACTATAATTAGGTGGCGAGTTACAATAGATCTTTTAGGTCGCAGTGACTACAGCCTCATCTTGAGCTGCATAGCCCCTAACACTCAAATAATAATAATAACTAATTCTTTAAAAAAAATATGTTATTGAGAATCTTATATTCTTTAAGTTTTTAAAGTTGATTTTATATTTTTATTAAAGAATTAGTTGATTTTAGTTCCTTTTTCAGAAGTTCCTTTTTTTGTTTTTTTGTAAATGTTATATTTTAGTATTTCTGATAAATAATACAATAAAAGTATATAAATATACACTGTTTTTTATTTTATACACTAAATATAAACCATATTTCAAAATACGAATAAATTCTTAAGTCTTGGTTTAATAAATTGGCATTTATAGGTAATTATATGTTGGGGTTTGGCAAACCCCACCACATGCTAGGTGTAACTTTTTTCACCTCATGCTCGCCGGGTTAAGGTGTAAATGGGGTAAGTAAACATGAAAATCGATGTGGATGTCGTTCTTGAGGTTTCATGGGATGGTGGTTGCGAAAATGACATTTATTTTGAAGTCCAACACGGTGGACATGATTGGACCAGGACATGCATATCCAGGGGACGGGGACAGGGACGGTGTTAAACCTTCATGGTCAATGCGAACAGCCTGTAGTTCCAAATTCATAATATTGACTCTGTCACTCACTCTTTATCTGTCTGTCAAACCACTGCTAAATAATATAAATATATATTATTAAATCTAATATAAATAAATAGTAAGGTGTAAATAATTATGTTAATTTTGAATTGTGTTTGTATAAAGTATAGATAGGGTGTTTGTTCTTTGATATGTCGAATGTATATTTTTTGGAGCACATAGGTATAGGAAGATACAGGGTGTTCACATTGCGGGGGGTGTTAAACCTTCATGGTCAATGCGAATAGCCTGTAGTTCCAAATTCATAATATTGACTTTGTCACTCACTCTCTTTTCTGTCTGTCAAACCACTGCTAAATAATATAAATATATATTATTAAATTCAATATAAATAAATGACGGGAACGGGAAAGGGGACGGGAACGGGAACGGGAACGGCAACGGCAACGGCAACGGCAACGGGAACGGCAACGGGAACGGGAACGGGAACGGGAACGGGAACGGGAACGGGAACGGGAACGGGAACGGGAACGGGAACGGGAACGGGAACGGGAACGGGAACGGGAACGGGAACGGGAACGGGAACGGGAACGGGAACGGGAACGGGAACGGGAACGGGAACGGGATACGGGACCGGGACCGGGACCGGGACCGGGGACGGGGACGGGGACGGGGACGGGGACGGGAACGGGAACGGGAAGCTGAACCGGAACCGGGAACGGGAACGGGAAGCCACGTGCGAGGCCCGCCACACGCGGCAAATGTCTTGCCTCGCCAGTTAGCGCCCTTGGTAGGAACCCGCCTAAATGCGTAAAAATGGCTGGTCAGATCCTGGTTGAAGGTTCCCTAAGGATTTTGAAGGTTCCCTAAGGATTTTCTCTAATATCCACGCGGACGAAGTCGCGGGCAGAAGCTAGTCTAACTATATTTCGTAAAAATTTATATTATATGGCTATCAAAATATTTAATAAACTACCGCTAGACATTATCAATCAACCAATAGAGAAAAATATTTTCAGGAATAAATTATTTAATTGGCTCCTACAGCACAGTTTCTACTCGACCAAGGAATATTTGGAGAGAAAAAAATGACATCTCTACTTAATCTGACTTATTAATGATAATTTTGCATAATTGACATTTAATTTTGAATATGAGATTTCTGTTGACAATTTTGTAATTTATTGACGTCTTAAAATAGCAATAGGTACTTAGTAGTAATAATATTTACTATAGATAGCTGACACTTACTAACATTTGCATGCCTACAGACTTAAGGCAGAATATTGTTGAAACTTTATTTAAAACATTGTCACCAATCTCAATGTAATGTACACAATATTGTGCAAATAAATATTCTGATTTCTGATTTCTAAGCAAATAAATATTTCTATTTCTATTTCATGGTTATCTCCAATCTGATTATCTAAAATGGCCTAAAATGAATAAATGACTTAAATTATGACAGAATGGCTCACGTGTGGTGTTTTACTCAAGGCATTACAAGACCAATCCAACCTAGTCTGGACAATTCCATTGCCTTTCATTGATTGATGATTGAAAAAGTTTATCAATTACCAGTGATATTGATTGATGAGTTTTGACACTAAAACTATCTCTGATTCTACTGCACGTTCGATCAAGAATACCTACCCCAAAGCGAGCCAAAGCCCCAAATTTATCCATGCTGTACATACAGATAACATATTCATTTCTCAAGCTTACGCGCTCACTAGACATGAAATGACACATGAAACGTCGGGAAAATCAAAAATCAAACCAAATACCAACTAATTACCAAAGTACTTTCAATAAAACCGCGCTAGTATCCGTTAAAAGTGTTTTATTTCATACAGATAACAGCACACCAAACGTAACATGTTGACCTTGCGACCGTTGTCTTTATGCCCACGTAACGTAACGAAGCTGTTTTCACAGTGCAAATGTTTATTGACGTCCTGTCCTGTGTAAAAAGTTCGCTCGCGACGCGTAATTTTGCTTCTGATGATTATTGTCATTAACATTTTTTTCAACAGCCATTCATAAGTATCTACAGGGTGTAAAAAGACCTTCCACAGGACCATTTCTGTTCAAAATTTTAGCTGGGAAACGATTTTCTTTTTTGGTGTTAAAAAAGCATTGCATTGAGCATTGCAAAAAAGCATACAGTACCATACCATGGCAATGTAACGCGCAACAGACCGCGCCTGCGAGTGCGTGCTACACAGCCGCATGCGGCCGAGTTGAAAGGCAGCGTGTATGTGCGTGCGCATGAGATACATTGATTGATGACGTTTTGAAGCCATTGTTTGTTACTAAATACTTATGATAATGTTTCTTTAAACAAAAATTTGGAAGTAACGTAAAAAAAAAGTTTTTGAAAAAAAACTTGAATTTTTTTTTTTTACTTTGACCTTCAATCACTTCATAGCTATTGGTTTCCCAGGTATAGTCTAAAATACAAAAATGATCCTGATGATGGGCGGAATGCGTGGACTTCGGCTTCGTAAAAAGTCCTACAGGTCTTTTTACACCCTTTATATCAGTGTACTTGAAAACGTGATCACTGATCAACATAACATACTTGATCGCTTGTTCCCAGGAGTACATGACGGCGTTCAACTTTGCTAGCGAAGATGAAGCCAGAGTCCTTAGGAATATTCTTATTGAAAAGATCGAGTTACGGAAACATCGAAGAGAAGGTAAGTTCTATTATAGCACAAAACAAACTACGTGAGGCATATTTCTAAGGTAAGCAGTTTCTGAAAGGTTGCCGATCGGCGTTAAAGGTCAACGTTGTTTAAACGCTACTTAAGTTGTTGACTAGGATAAACGAAACAGCTGCTAAAGCTTTCTTTTCGCTGTAGCTATGTGTGCGTCGAAACTGAAGCCGCGTGACCTCATGGGCCCTGCACACGCACAGGCGGCCCGAGAGGCCGAGAGGGACGGAGCAGTACATAGGAAAGACAAAGTAGTCGTATGTCCTTTTCTTTTGTTCGGCTTTCCGGCCGGGCCTGTGCATGTGGAGGGCTGGAGGGCCTATTAAACTAAAGGAAAATGATACTTTTTAGGAATCTCGCGCAAAAAAGTCCAAGAACACTGGACAACAAGCTTTATTAACGTGCAATAGTATTTTATTAAATAAGGTTTCAACAATGGTTTCTAAAAGGTCTGATTATAATGTTTTACCCCCTTTTTAATAAAGATTGTATAGCAGATGTATAGTTACACAATGGTTACTCTCTGTCATCAAACTAATTGAGTGTAACATAAAGAAAGTGACAAAACACTGTGTAACTATACATCTGCTATACAATCTTTATTAGTAAGGGGTTTAGTCTGGTTATGCAGACAGATGAGCAAAGTTATTTATTTATTCATTAAAATATTATTGCTGTGTATTCTATAATCGTCATTTGATTTAAAATCTCTAGGACGGATCTTAATAGTCGCGACCGCATCTTGCTAATGTTTACTAACATTCGGCTCGCAACATAAAGCAATGATGTATTCTTGCATGACATGTCTATGCTATTAAAAATTAATTTACGTCACCTTGAACGCGGACGTTCTATAATGGAAGACACAGCCAATTTGTAAATGGCGTCCTTGGCATAATAATTGGCTAGGGGAATATTAGAAACCACTACTCATCTTTTTTTATTAAATTCCGCTTACATTGAAGAGGCTGAGTAGTAGGCTGAACTAAGCTACTTAACATTCTTTACTTAGCTAAATAAATAATAATCTTATCTTAGAGGCATCCAGTGGTCCAATAGAAAGATACTTTTTTTAATCACAAGGGTCAGTGCAGTGCCCTCATCTCACATAATGTTAGGTGAATGATGATAAGGCTGAAGGTGGAAGCACATCAAGCACACTATACCCGGACCTCGAACTGCCGAAACTCAACAATGCGAATAGTGTTTTTGACATGGCTTCAGACTTATATTGGTAAGCTGGTTGTAAGTAGCTAGCCAGGCGGGCTTGAAACAAGCCCTACCACCACTAAACAAACCAAATAAAAATGTCGTCCTCTCTTGAGAATCGAACCCTGGGACCCCTGCGTTTTAAACAGGAGGACCTAAAACTAACTAGCAAATGTCTCGCTAATAACAATAACAAAAAAATAAAGAATTAAGCAAGAAGATTTATTGATTGATTAATAAAAGATTTATCGATGTGGTATGACATTACTGATAAAGTGTGATTGATTGAAAGGCTTATTATTAGAGCCATGCAGCGTTACTAAACAAGGTTTGTAATAGCTTTATCGGATTCAGATTTACTGATTGGTTGTTATGTAAATGTTACGGCTATTACCCGAAATGCTGCTACACCTATAGTTTAAACCGGCTATAACTAGGTTTCGTCGATAGCTGTTGGTCAAACCTAGGTGTAGCAGTTTTACTCGCGGCTAATACTAGGTGTAGCCTTCTTTGTGCTTCTACTAGGGTTGTACATCACTAAACAAGCGCAATAGTTAGTATGACAAGGTACTAAAACGTTTATCTACTTTTGGGGCCAACCATACCGACCAAACTAACTGAAATGTTGCCATTGCCAGCCCGCAACCTACATGCACACAAGCAAAACCCAAATAATTGAGTGTACAGTACAAATAATCCGTCACATTCTTCCAACAGTTCCGACATTACAACCACGAAAATAAAGTTATTGAATATTTCCTTCTAGGTCATCCATTGTTCGGTGATCCATCGGCAACTAACCTATTGATATATTAAGAATGGCACGCTGCAATTTATCAATACTGCAATCGTTTATTAATCTTGTGATGTCTCCTCGGAAACGTTTACTACTTTTATTCTTAAAAGGAAAACTTGCATTTATAATAATGGACGGGCGAAGGAGGCCACGACATGAACTCAAACCCTAATACGATCCTAGTAGCTTAATTTCTACTTAATTTGAAGGAGGAGTTGGTCGGACGATCCTGGGCAGCGATCGATCACCCAAAAATGACGCCTATTTCTGACATGTCAAAATGATGATTTTATCGATTATACGGAACGGGGACGGACGGAGACGAGGACGGGGACGGGACCAAATGGGAATGGGAACGGGAACGGGAAATGGTAAAGAAACGGGACCGGGATACTAATATCTCTGGAGCCAATTCTGATTATTGTAATAAACTAGCTTCTGCCCGCGACTTCGTCCGCTTGGAAATTAGAGAAAATCCTTAGGGAACCTTCAACCAGGATCCGACCAGCCGTTATTACGCGATTAGGCGGGTGCCCACCAGCCTCTCGAGGCAGCGCGCTTGGTGGGGACTCGCCTAATTATAAGCTTTGCTTAGTTTGGGGCTAGATGGCGCTGTGTGAAATTGTCCAAGCATTTATTATTATTATGACTCAAAATATAATAAACAAATGAAAAAGTTATAAAAGTGGCCAAAGGTTTTCAATATCTGAAAATATCACTAAGTATCAGGGTCAGTTTGTCAGTTTGGGCTGTAGGCTAATTTAAAGTTTAAGCGCGGAGTAAGACCCCCTATGGTTTAACCCATGGTCCAAGAAAACAAGGTCAGCGGGTCTACCGCCTAACTCTATCGCTTTGACTCTGGCTTTGGTTTATGACGTCAGCGCACTGTCCGTCCTTGTCATCGTGTTATGATATGACAAGGACAGACAGAGCATTGCTATCGCTCTGGCTAAAGCTTTGAGTTAGGCGGTAGGGCCCCTGGTATTCAGGGCGATGCACAGGCATACGACTCTATCCAGTCGCGCGACATAGTATTTAGTTTTTTTATTAAAACTGGCAACATTCTTCAAACGTTGTCAGTCACTCGATGCGGAGTGGGGAGGAAGTGACAATAAATACGGTGTCGGAGGGCGTAGTTGCTCATTCGGTGTTGGTTTACGCACGATCTAACTCCTGAGGATGCTCCGGGTTGGGGCGAAACACGTGTAGAGTAGCCTAATTGGTGAAGGTGCAAGGTGTGTTGCTGTCTTGCTAAATGCAGGTATTGTGCACTTATATTTTGTGGTGTGCATGTGCATATTTTTGCGGGCGGGCGGGCGGTGCATCTTGCATATTTTGTTTGCGGAAGTAGGCTACATAATATATATTTCTTTTTTCAAAATAAAAATGAATGAACGTTATTTTCAATACCGATAGCGGAGATGACGTATGCCTGTGCAGACCTACGTCACTTCCTCTGTCTCGGAGTGCTATACCTGGCGCAGTATATTATTGTACCATGTTTTAATTAAACCTTATAAATATAATACCTATGTTGAGTTGTATTGTGCATTACAGAGAGGCGCCAGCGGTCCCTCCTGGCCACGCGGGCCAACAGCGCGGCGGCGGTGGTCGCGCCCGTGCCGCGCCACAACCAGAACGGCGTGCTGCACGCGCCCGCGCCGCAGCCGCACGCGCCAGCGCCCGCGCCTGTGCCCAAGCCTAACAACTTCATGAGTATGTGCCTCCTTTTTTTACACGACTGCCCAAAAAAACAGAGAGTGTAATGTGTTCAGGGGCCCTACTTTTGGAACTTCGGCGGGTCTGCCGAGCTTTAACATTAAACAGAGAAATCAAAGTAAGGATATATGATTATCGATGTTCGTGTGACATCATGAATTGGGGTTCGCCATTTTGGCCCAATTTAATATATCTGGGGCCGTACCGGCTAACTTACATGGCTATCGTAATCGCTTTCATTTGACAGATGGCTGTGATACATTGCTACTTTTCTTTGGTATGTTTTTATTAATGCCCATTAGAACCCCAATATTTTAATATTAAGCAGTTATTGAAATTTTGTCAACTAGCCTATTACATTAGGTCATTTCCCGAATTCGGATTTGTACATATGATTTATTTACACTAGCAAAACTGAATTCATCTTCATGCTAAGCACGAAGCCGACTTCTACGAAAATCTCGCTTTCGCTCATTTACTGGTAGTAGACAGCTTGAACAAACTCTTCCGAATTCGGGTCAACGATCCGGTGTAAGGAATCTAAATTAGTTATTCGTTATCGTTTTGTTTTAGGTGGTGGAAATTCATTGAAGGCCACTGGCAAAAAGAAACCTACGAGAAAATTAACGAAAGATGACATCGGCGCCCCGCGGAATTTCCAGCACGTGTCGCACGTGGGGTGGGACGCTGACAAAGGTATTGTTCGCTCAGAGCGGGTTCACATTAGGTCGGACTAGGGTTGCCAACATGTCTGTGGCAAAATATAGTATTTTTCAAATTAAGCTATAAAAAATATAGTACACTTAAAAAATATATAGTATTTAGTAGGCAAATATTATTTTTTACTTATTTATTAATATTTTTCAGATTTTGCATTTTTCAACAAGTTTTGGATATTTTTGGAGGCTTTTTTGTATCTTTCGCTTTTTAATCGCACTTGAATTGAACTTGACGCACTTTCGCTATCGCTACCACTTTCCATATCTAATTTATCTAAGACTTGAGTTATATTTCTCAAAGAAAGAATAATGTTATATTTTGCAGATGATTACCAACAAAATATCAAACCAAAAATAGAGCAGACCAACCAATGACCAAACTATCGTTTGAAGCTTTTGAATTTGACATTGATGCAATAAGACAGATACTTTCAGAATTCAGATACGATATACACTACACGCTATCGAATCAGTCAAAATGCACGATCACAAATTTAAAAAATTAAAGATTTGTTTCTTAGCGTTCGATGTTAAAAATATAGTATTTTTGCGTACTATATATTTCTTCAACAGTATATAGTACGCAGACCCGAAATATAGTACAATACTATATTTTATTAATTAATTAATTATATATAATTATATAGTACGGTTGGCAACCCTAGGTCGGACCGACAGTTTTACCGGAACGACAAAGGTGTCGGATGCATATTGGCATACCTATGCATTTCATTAGCGCTGTTCACATTGGAGCGAGCGATAAAACTATCGACGACACATTTACCGAACGTTCAGCCTCGATTTCTGTCGGGTCGGTATAATATTAGCATTCTGCTTTGGGTACTATAGACCGATCGGGATACGCTTTTAGGTTTCAAAAATATTAAAGTTAATACTAAATAATATACTAGAAAAAATACGACTCGCACCAGATCAATACTCAGACGAGTCGAGAAGAGTGCGAGTCGTATTTTTTCTAGTATATTATTTAGTATTGTATAAAAATAGCATTGTGAATGCAAAAATCTCAAATTAAAAAAAAAAAATATTAAAGTTAGTTTTTTTTTTCGTATATAGTTTCTGCACCGTTCACATAGCCTAATACATGAATTTGTGTCATTTTAGATGGATGCATAAGTAATAATTTAGGTTTTTGTCTTTTTTAACACTATCGGACGAAAAGAAAATTAAAGTTGAAAATTTTACTTTAATGATGATTACGAAGTTGTATCCGATGTACATGAACTTTTTGTGTCATCTTCGTCCACGGGAATACTGTTATTTGACTATTACCTAAAAAGTTGCCGTAGTACCTTTTTTGACAATGTTATTAATGTCGTCTGTTTATGGATGAAGATGACTCAAACTAGGTTTGTACACTACGCAGGCTATCTAAAATACAATACCTACTATCAATTTTGACAGTTTTGAGTTCAATTATTTATAACCAACACAAATAATTGAATTTCTAAAGATGCATCCGCTAGATGTGACACGAAACGCAAAAATACACTTTATATATGCCAATGTATCGACAGGCAAGATTTCATAAACTTTAGATTTTTTTAAGGTTATGCCCTCAAAATAACGTATCCCGATCGGTCTATACATGCTCGGAGGTTCTCTATCTAAGAGATCAGATCTAAGAGTCCGGAACGAGGTGATCCGACAGAGAACTAAAGTCATCGACATAGCCCACCGAATTAGCAAGCTGAAGTGGCAGTGGGCCGGCCATATTAGCCGTAGAACCGATGGCCGCTGGGGCAGACGAGTTCTTGAGTGGAGACCGCGTATCGGCAAACGTAGTGTGGGACGCCCTCAGACAAGGTGGAGCGACGATCATCGCAAGGTGGCTGGCAAAAACTGGATGGGTATAGCCGCGGATCGTGCTCGGTGGCGTGCACTCGGAGAGGCCTATGTTCAGCAGTGGACGATGGTAGGCTGATGATGATGACGACTACTACATTAAGTCGGACCGGCAGCTTATATAGTGTGAACAGCAGAACCCGATAGTCGGCCAACGGTAAAATAGTCGGTCCGAACTAATGTGAACTAGCTCCTCCAACTCATTTAGACCAATTTTCTTTTTAACAGATTCAAACTTTCTTTACTACTTTTTACGTATATCATCCCGAACTTTATACATCAACTAACATTACTCCCAAATAATATCTTTTCACACAAGTAACTAAGTACTACTTAAAAATACATCTGCTCAACTCACTTAGTAGGTAGATTTATTTTATTTTATACTTATTAGTAATTTCACTGTATATTCATGGGCATAACGGATGTTTTCTGTGATATCGGTAAGTAGCAAGTATAGCAACCTTAACGATTCACGATTGAGATTTGAAATTGTACTTTATTGCCGTGCAGCGAGAGTAGCTTATTGTTCGATCGTCCTCGCGCGGCTGGACTTCTGTACATGTATTGTTATACAACGTGTTAATGAATAAACGCAAAACCACTTAAGTGGTGACTGTGCTCATGAATATAAACAACTTTTACTATGGGGCCAACTCTGCAACTCAACAAAAAAATCTGCTGTTTCATACAAGTTGCCAATACCTACTTGACCAGAATGTATTAACCAGCAGATTTTTTTTTGTTGAGTTGCAGAGTTGGCCCCATAGTAAAAGTTGTTCATATTCATGAGCACAGTCACCACCTAAGAGGTTTTGCGTTTATTCATTAACACGTTATATAAGGTGCGATGTAATTAGTGTCAAATATTTTCAGGGCTGAACATGCAAGTCATAATACATAGGTCAGCAAAAAATGGGGTACTATTTGCAGGTTAGTTTGCGAGATATTAAGGTAAACAACTTGGTCATCTAACCCCAAAAAACATCACCCCTTTACAGCTGAGCAACAACTACATTCAACGATTTACACACACTAGCCTACTGCACACATGCGCCGGGCCATCGACCGCGGACGCGCGCGGCGCTTTCAAAGACACCGCCATGCGCCAGCGCCACGCGCCTGTTGTCTACACACCACCCCACACACACAAACGTCGAAGCGCGGGTTATTCCCAACTCACAAAAATTTTATGTCGTAGGTATGTTAAAAAGTATTAAATTGGTATCAATAAATTTTGAGTTTACATTGGATTTTGGATATCAAAAACTATGCCAATCTAAAACTAAGCCTATGTCTAGCTATGGACTTACTATGAGAAAAAGCGCCTTTGTTTAGAATAAAACTAGCTTTTTACAACATGGCTTAGTGGGCTTAAGATCAACAGTGGACTTAATAAATTTAGACTTTGCCCGACAGTGGATACGAAAAGCGCTTCCGTAATTGAGTATCATAAATCAGATATTAAAAATCATAGGTACCTACCTACTCAAAACTTGACCTCATGATCAGCAGTTGACTAACTTTTTAATAAATGTCTAACTCAATCATCTTTTAACAACTAAAACAAAAAGGAAGTTAAATAACTAGGTCTAGACTTATTAAATTTAAGCCTATGCCCAGCTATGGATTTAATGAGTGTACTTTTATGTAAAACATGAGCTGACCTGAACAACATCATGATCATAATTATGACATCATTTATTGCATACTTCGTTTATCGAAACAAAAGTGTTAATAGGGAATAACCCTTCAAATTCGCCGATTGCCGCCGAAAGATGCCGCGGTCAATCAGCGCTCCGCGCGCCGCCCGCCGGCCGGCCGCACTGACTCAATGAAAAGCCGACCGATAGTGCTGTAATTATTGATATAAAGATTCTTGATTGATTAATATTAATAAAATCAAGTGCACATCAAGCGTATATTTTTAAGGTTAGCAGCTTAGGATTGGTTGCAAAGGCAACACCTACTTGATGTACAGTATAGGATTGATTAAATTACCTCTTAGTAATATGCAACAGATAAAAAAATATTACCTACTATAATTTTTTCTGAGTTCATGGGAAACTTTCACATTTTTAGGCATAACACAATAAAATATTCAAAAGTAAACTGCGGGCGGTGTTGATCTTCGATCCTACTATTAATCGCGATCGTAGCGATGTTTCGACAACGCCAAACGTTTCCAAAAATCCATCAAAATTGTTTTCATGCATCAATCAACAACAGCTGGGACTGCCAAGCGTGTACATTCTGAGTCATGGAAACACAACAATCGCTTCTTTATTCCAATTCTCTCAATTGATTTACTAGTTTCAATGTACGAATAAACTTAAAACTACTATCGGGCATTTACAGGAAAAACTATCACATTACAGAATTTTGTTTTTGTACAATAGTTTTTATAATCTGAAAGATTAGCTAATGATTATTAGTTTGCCTCCCTTTAAGATAAAAATAAAATAAATTACTTAATGTAATCGTCGTTGAATCAATTAATCAATTGTGTACGTCATATCATGTCACATCTCTAGTATGTCGTAGTAGCACAGAATAACTACAAGTAGTAGCGTGCACTGGGTGCAGGGTTGCGTTCAGTGACTCAGAGTGCGGTTGTTTGGTTTTTTTTAACTCACTCTAACAATGATATTAAATGTAAAGATAGGTTACCCGCGCTTCACAATGGCAAGACAAAAGTCAGGTAATTGCCCGACTTTCAATTAGTCAGGCACAGTCTCGCGACACGGTAACACACGCGGCTCTCGTCAATCAGACGCAATAAAATTGTGAAATACCATTAAAAAATGTCTACTTGCGTCTTTAGACGATGTACAAATTATACAGCAACGGTCAGAGATCGGAAAAATGCTTTATTTCACACGTAAGTACTGTATTTAATAAAAATATGTATTTTCTATTACTTTATTCGGCCATATTGTACAAAGAGCGAGCCGTCTGCTTTGCGTGTGGGAGTGAAGGAGACAGCTGACGCGCTGTCAATTGGCAGCCAATGCGCATGCAGCGGCCAATGTGTGTATCTATAGTACCTTTACGCTGTTTTAAATAGCAATGATGTTGGCGCATAACCTATCTTTACATTTAATATCATTGCACTCTAAGGTCCGGACCGACCAAGAACTTTAAATGTCATTAATATTACAAAGTCTTCGTTTTCTAGTTGGAATACGGAATAATTTAATTTATTATTTTATTCTAAATCAAATAAAATCCGTTTTTTGAGGATCTACCATTATCATTTTAAAAATTAGACACAAAAACATCATGACATTGTCATTTTTCTATAGACAAACGTAAGAGCGTTTTACAACCATCCATTTTGATGGTTAAAAAGTTGCAACGCTCTGACGTTTGGAACGGGAAGGTTGTGTGAACCGAACGTCACGCTCTAATGTTTGGAACGCCGTTAGAGCGTTCGGTTGCACTCGGAGCGTAGGTTCGGAACGCAACCCAGCGCACACGCACACGCACACGCGCGCGCCGCGCGCTACTTGTCCCGTCAGTTGCGGAAATTCTTTCGTTCGGGTGCATTGTCGTGCGTGCGTGCGTAAAGCTGTAAGCCACAAAAGGCCGAACTATCGCTATAATAACGCGGATTATTTAAACATGGTGTTGTGCTGTGCTCTCAGCTTTCAGAGGATTTGGGGAAATGGGTGAAATGGTTCCGATCAAGGTGACTGACATATGACTGATCACCCGTCCGGCTTCGCTGGCGCGATAAAATTGGCTATCTAAATAATAATCATGACGCCAACTACAGCCTACCAGAAGCCGTAGGCTGTTTCGTGAGACTGAGGTTCATGAAATCCAAGTGAGTTTTATTGTGTGCATTGACTGACAGATTGTGCAATAACTGTCAGATACAATGGTATTTTGAAAGTTCAGTGTCATTCAGTGTCAGTTCAGTGTCATCATATCGTATCGCGGTGGTCGTGCAGGGGCCAGCAGGAGTCAGGCAGGACGCAATGACCCATCCGATATTATCGCATCGGCCTATAAAAACGAGCCTGTCTGTGGGTGAGTGTCTTTAAGTTCATTCACGCACACCACGATAGTTGTGTGTTGCGTATGAATGCTATGCGTGCTATTAGATAGTGTGAGTGTACATGTACAGGTGGGCTTATTTTATAAAAATAAGGGTATTCTTTTTTTGTTTGAAAAATTAAATTCTAAACTAGCGTGTAGAATTTCGAAATATTTTTTATATGTGATCCTTATGACTTATATGTTCAGCCCTGAAAATATTTGACACTAATTACTAGGCACCTTATATATTCTGTGCTATTACTAGGTTTCGACGTGGAGAACCTTCCAGAGGAGCAGATGCGGTCGTTCTTCAGCAAGGCGGGCGTGTCGGAGACGCAGCTGCAGGACCGCGACACGCGCCAGTTCATCTACGAGTTCATCAACGAGAACGGCGGGCTCGACGCCGTCAAGGAGGAGCTGCACGAAGCCGTGCACGCGCCACCTAAAGGTAACCTTCAGCATGGCGGCGACACGCGCTAGTTCATTTACGAGTTCATCAACGAGAACGGCGGGCTCGACGCCGTCAAGGAGGAGCTGCACGAAGCCGTGCACGCGCCACCTAAAGGTAACCTTCAGCATGGCGGCGACACGCGCTAGTTCATCTACGAGTTCATCAACGAGAGCGGCGGGCTCGACGCCGTCAAGGAGGAGCTGCACGAAGCCGTGCACGCGCCACCTAAAGGTAACCTTCAGTAAGGCGGCGACACGCGCTAGTTCATCTACGAGTTCATCAACGAGAGCGGCGGGCTCGACGCCGTCAAGGAGGAGCTGCACGAAACCGTACACGCGCCACCTAAAGGTAACCTTCAGTAAGGCGGCGACACGCGCTAGTTCATCTACGAGTTCATCAACGAGAGCGGCGGGCTCGACGCCGTCAAGGAGGAGCTACACGAAGCCGTGCACGCGCCACCTAAAGGTAACCTTCAGTAAGGCGGCGACACGCGCTAGTTCATCTACGAGTTCATCAACGAGAGCGGCGGGCTCGACGCCGTCAAGGAGGAGCTGCACGAAGCCGTGCACGCGCCACCTAAAGGTAACCTTCAGTAAGGCGGCGACACGCGCTAGTTCATCTACGAGTTCATCAACGAGAGCGGCGGGCTCGACGCCGTCAAGGAGGAGCTGCACGAAGCCGTGCACGCGCCACCTAAAGGTAACCTTCAGTAAGGCGGCGACACGCGCTAGTTCATCTACGAGTTCATCAACGAGAGCGGCGGGCTCGACGCCGTCAAGGAGGAGCTGCACGAAGCCGTGCACGCGCCACCTAAAGGTAACCTTCAGTAAGGCGGCGACACGCGCTAGTTCATCTACGAGTTCATCAACGAGAGCGGCGGGCTCGACGCCGTCAAGGAGGAGCTGCACGAAGCCGTGCACGCGCCACCTGAAGATAACCTTTGCAATAATCATACTTTTAAAATAGGGTATTTTAATTTTTCCAATATTTTTCACGCCACCCAAAATTCTAACACTGTTTTTCTTTATATAAGGGAGCTTAAGGTCTCCGCCCACTACACCGTACCGTACCACAGTGTTAATACTACTAGGTGCTTTATAATACTGTGACCATAATTTAAGACACAAAAATAAACTCTTATTGCCAGATTCTCGATTGTCTCTTTATGGTAAAAGCCCTTTCGTGATGTCTATTAAAATATATAATAAACTCCCAGAATCATTAAAGCAAGAAAACAATGAAAAAAAGTTTACACAACAATTAAAGCATCTACTTATTGAAAAATGCTAATATACGGTAGAAGAATATTTCACTGATAAAATTTAGTAAGTAATTAAATAATAATAACCAGTTTAGTAATTTCATTAATAAGTAAAAATAAATAAAAATAATTAAGTAAGTAAATATATATAACTAAACATAAATAAAAATAAAATGTTTGTTAGGAAAGTATTTTAGAAAATATTGGGCATGCCATGTATTGTATGCTCTGTAAAATACCTAATACTGCAATAAATATAGTTACATAATAATATTATTATCAAATAGACGTTAGATGAAAAATAATAAGGCATCCTCCTCTCTTTTTTAAATTGCTGTGCCCAACAGGGTCTATAATGAATCCAAAATGTATGATTTTCACCAAAATGTACTTATAGATGCAATAAATGAAATATGAATATGAATATGACCATACCATCGCTATGCTAGGAACGTGTCAGGCAAAAAATATTATTTGTATTGAAAAGTATGACAAGTGCATGGCCAGTGACGGACAAAAAACGTTGTTTATGATGTTAGATAATCAACTCCTGCAAGGTTATTGGTGATTTACAAATAATCCTGTATAGTGCTATTAATCTATGGTCAAATATTTGTTTCTCGTAGCGTTGAGCGAGCGCCAAATGTCGGCGCCCGCGCCCCCCGTCCCCTCGCGCAGCCCCGCGCCCGCGCACCCGCCCGCGCCGCGTGAGTAAACTATTTTTTTTCCAATTTATTATAAACAATTTATTACAAAAAATGCATTAATGGAATTAAGAAATAATATTAACTTCTCTTCCTAAATAAAGTTATGAAACTCACTCGTTCAGAATTAACGGCACCTTATTACTCATAAGCCCTACGATTTAGCACTTTGTGAGTTCTACGGTAGAACTGCCCAGTGGAAGTAGAGATGGGCAAAAGACCCGGTTTAAACCCGACTACTGGGCTTAAACCCAGTCAAATCCCACGGACCATTTTGTTCGAATATGAGATGGTTTGTCTTTTGAATATTTTCCTGTATGAATTTAACAAGAAATTGTTTCCATAGAAACGTCACATTTGACATATCAGTAGAAAAAGGAAAACTGTAAAAGTTTCTAGAACATACATTAATGGGTTTTAACCGGGCCTTTGCCCATCTCTAAGTGGGAGGGAACAAAACAAAATATCAAAGTTTTGTTATTTTATATTCTACTTTTAATAAATTCTCATGAGTTGAGGGAAAGTGTATTGTGTGAACATATGAATAAGGTTTAATATTGTGTGTCAGCGTCGCGCGCGCCGCCGCCGCCGCCCGCGCGCGCCGTGCCGCCCCCGCCCCGCAACCCGCCCCCGCCGCGCCCCCACCAGCGTACGTACCACCACACACACACACACACATCAACAATACACTAATGACCTTACCACAAAACAATTTTAATTCATCAACGTCCGAGCGGCCGCCGGCGTCCGACAACAATAGAGAATCTATTGTCTCGTTTTCCGGGCGTGTGTTCCGACGAGTTAAAACATTGATTAATTTGAATACATAGTGCAAGTACAGAAGGGACACTCCGCAATATCATTTAAATAAATAGCGACTCTTAGTCCAACTTTATTTCTTACTTCATAAAAACTTTACGTCGTTTTTTTCTCATCTAACTAATAGTACTGTCGTCGGTACTATATTTAAGTTCTGTTTAAGTTCGTGAATTTGTTATCTATGATATTGTGATCGAAACTTGCACACAGTTTGACGCGATTAATGCGCCCTCCACCTGCGCAGGCCGATCCGGAATTTCAAAGGGACTTATATAGCAAGCAATACAGTAAAAGAACATTACGAAAACTTTCTCTTTCCTTTGTATTGTTCCGTCCCTCTCCGCCTCTTTGGCCGCCTTGAGGCCGAGAGGGACGGATTGGATCGGGAAACGGGTCACATATTTTCATTTGCAGAATCAGTTTAAAAAAAATATAAAGATATCTTAATAACCCACGAAGTTACAAGCTTTTTGTGTTGTGGGCGCGAGACATTTTAGTTGGGAGTGCGTTAATTATGGTTTAGTAAATATTATTTAGTCAAAATATAACATGATAATAAAAATATTGCAATCGATTCTATTACTGATTCTAAACAAACAGTTTTCAGGTTTCGTATATACTAAAAATAACCTTGTATTACTATTGTGTATGTGTGTTACAGCGCCATCATCAGCGCCCCCCTCGGTGCCGCCGCCGCCGCCGCCTACGGGCGCGCCCCCGCCGCCGCCGCCCCCGCCCCCGCCGGCCGCGCCCCCGCCCCCGCCCGCGCCCCCCGCCGCCCCCGCCGCGCCCTCCGCCGGCCCGCCCGACCCGCGCACCGCGCTCATGGACAGCATCCGCAGCGGGAACAAGGCGCTACGAGTGAGTGTATACTACTCATCATCATCGGCGCTCCTTTTTATTTTATTTTATTTTTAATGGGTTTTCTCTCGACCCCAGTCTAGCCCTAAGGCGAAGACAGGGTCTACGATGGATCGACATCCTTAGAATCTCCAATACGGATTACGCTGATGGCAAGATACACAGATGACAATTTTAGGTCTTTTTTAGTGGGAATCGTCGTCGTTTGATCATCTCAAAATTACAATTTTTTGGCCTCTTTTGCAAGCAAGGATTGAAATACCGTTAAAAAAATAACGATACAAAAAAAATAACGTTTAAAATACCATTGAACATTTTATCGGTAAATTTACTGGTAAAAATAACATTAAAATTATTGTACCGGTAAAGTTACCGTTAATAAATATAGCGTTAAACTTTACCGGTACAATAGTACCGGTAAAATTATCGGTAAAAAGTAACGTTATTAATTGGAATAACGTTAATTTTAAAGTAACGGTAAGAAAAAGTAAGAAATAACGTTAAAATTAACGTTATTTACTGAAATAACGTTAATTTCAATGTAACGTTATCTAAAGTAACGTTATTGATTGACATAACGTTAATGTTAAAAGTAACGCTAAAATAAGTAAGCAATAACGTTACATTTAAAAATAACGTTATCAATCCCTGTTTGCAAGTTCCGCTCTCGCATCCAGTGAGCTTGCCCATTAATTTTGTTTGATAGGGAATTTTTATTCAGAAAATAACTTTTAAATGTACCCATTTATTTTTACGATTAATTATATTTTTCTATTGTTCTTTAGCACGTGGAGGTGACCCAAAAGGTTTCGACCAACGATGGTAGGAGTAACTTGCTCAGCGAGATCAGACAAGGGGTCGAGCTGCGTGCTGTAAGTATTCAGTTAAACGTACGAACGAAGCTGAGTCGAACGAGACGAGACGACGACGTGACGGTTAGGTTAGGACCTGACCGTCACGTCGTCGTCTCGTCTCGTTTCGTTAAGTGATAGCGAAGAATTTTAGTCTTGTGATCTACTTAAGGGGCCGTACAACGCCAAATACACATTTCACACAGTATTACTTGATTTATTGGTCCCAAAAAAATAATATAGAAAGTAGTTTGTAGTACTCAGTTTTGTGGTTGACAGAAACATGGTAGCTAAAACTTTTCTCGATAGAAAAAAATCGTAGAGTGGCCTCCAATTTTGTAGTTTTTTACCGATGTACTAAAATAATTCTATAATCTTGAAACTATAACAAAAAAAAAACCTTGTGATTTTGTTGAGGCAGGGCCCATTAGCAGCACACTTTGTTTTTATACCGTAGAATTAATATGTATTTATTTATCTCTTGTTTGTTTCTTGTTTCATTGTATACTGTTTTCTTTCATTTTGTGTGTTGTTAATAAACGTTTCTATTTCTATTGATTGTCAGTTTTCCAAAATAAGAAATAGTTTAGTAGTTATTAATAAAAAACGATAAAATTAATAATAATTTCGATATTTTTTACTATGAAAATTCCAGCTTTGTATGGCCCCTTAATAAAAAAAAGTTCTAATGCATAATAGACGCGCTGAAGTATGAAGTGGATATTTGAAACGGTTGGGTTAGCTAAGGTAATGCCGCGTTGTTAAACCGTATTCAGATGCAATAGGGATGTTGACTAATGAATAAAATAACGAAATACTAATAAAAATCGTAAACATATTAAACTTTTAGAGTAGCTTGTATACCTCTTGGTTTTATATATTGCATATTATTTGTTTTATGACCCTTCAAAGTTGGGTGGACAAGTCCATTTAAAAAGTATAAAATTTATTAAAATAAATGATACCTTTAATTAGTCCGTAAAATGTATAGCAAAATTGTCGAAGAAACCAATTTGATAAACACAATATTTAATATAGCTGCTGAACAAATTTCCTATGCGTTGCATACAAACTTGCAAGGCGTGACGTCATAACGTGCAAGCCATTAGTATGGAGCGTTTTTGATCGAGTCCATTTGTGTGCATTTCACACTGTGATATCTCGGGCAGTTTTCATGCTAGCGAATTAATTCTTTTACCAATGTTTCTTTTTTTGAGAGGTAACTTATGTAACATAAAATAAAAAAAATAGTCAACATCCCTATTGCAACCCGAATTTAACAAGCTACCCTGAGATACGGGGGTCAAGTCTGCTAATGTTTTCGTCAAAATCGTAGTTCAATGGTGTTTGAATGAAAATGCTTTTTGACACAGTTCTTGTTTCTTAAACCCAAAACCGAAACACATTGTGTTTCTTAAAACCAAACATACTGTGTCTTGATTTTAGGTTTAAGAAACGAGAACTGTGTCAAAAAGCATTACCATTAGAACATCATTGAACTACGATTTTGACGAAAACATTAGCAGACTTGACCCCCTGTCTAAGTCAATGTATAAACCTTTTATTTATATGTATGTCTAAAGAGGCATGTAGATTCTAATTTATTCAGTTTAAGCTGTTATAAGCACTTGTAAATGTAAAAGAAGTTACGCCATCGGTTCGCATCGCCATCCCTGTAAAATCTCAAGCTTAGAATAATAATACTTAAGAAGCAGAGTCCTTAATGTAAAGTGAGGCTATCATCATCATTGCATTGCAATTTTGAATTGTGTTTTTTTAACACCTAAATATTTTTGCGGCCCGCGCTTCAAGAAAAAAACGTGTTTGTGGCCCCATAAAAAAAAGGTTGAGTGTGGCTGTTACAAGGTAATAAAATCTTTTCAATAACCACGTGTCCCCCAGGTAAGTCGCAGCACGAGCGGCGCGGGCGCGGGGGCGGGCGCGGGCGCGGAGGCGGCGTGCGCGGGCGGCGACGGGCTCGCGGGCGCGTTGGCGCGCGCGCTGCAGAAGCGCAACGAGGCCATACACTCCGACACCGACTCCGACCACTCCGACACCAGCGACGGCGAGTGGGACGACATACCGTGACACCACACCATTGCAACATAACTCACATAACAAGTAACTTTTATGATGAAAATTTATAAAACAACAATTCTTATTTTTCAACTATACAGTCATGATTTTAACGCAAGCAATTCGTATTTTCTTTAACCACACACTTTACTGGTAAATATTTTTAGAAATAAAGCAGGATAGATGCTGGAGTCTAGCATAGCGCAAGGGTCTAGCTGGTAGACCCTTTACTCACATGTTGTGTTCATGTCTGTTAAATATTTGGCCACATGATCCATACCAACAGCGACGGCGAGTAGTAACACTTACCGTGACACCATTACAATTTTCTTATTCAACTACACATAACAACATGAAAACTGATGAAAACCTTATTTTTAACTACACACTTTACATGTGAATGTTTTTAACGCAGAAATAAATCAAGATAGATGCTAAACCCTTTTTTAGAACAAAAAAGCATGTCTTTTTACATGTTCGCCTACAATATGATCCTTAACACCAGCGACGACAACATAACTGACGCAAGCAACAACACTTAATTTTTTTTTATTTTTATTTTACTACACAGCACAACTATAATTATATTTTTCTTTAAAGATGTTTTTGCCAAACGCGAAACCATAAAGGTTATTCCATAGTTTTGCTCGAAAGCGCATCAATACTTAAACTTTATTGTTCAGATAGCAACATCTTAGATAACCACAAAATATCAACTGTACCCAATTGATTTTGAACTTAACTTATATGATGCGTTAAGGTTCAAAATTAAAATCATTTGGAGAAATTTAAGTTTTATTTGAGGCATTGTGTAACCTCATGTACTGTTGACTGTTCTTTGATTTTACTTTTCGCTCACTGGGTTGTCCATAATAACCCGTAGCTCTAGTTAGATATTTGCTTAGTAAAATAGTAATTGTCAACAAATCAGCTCAGGTAGCCTTTTTTTACAAGATTTAGCTAAGCAATAGTTCTTATTTCAATGTGAATTAGTGACCGCGTATAACGCAAATGAAATAGCATCATTTATAGACATTTGGAAATCAGTTTATACAATATTTTTGTATACACTTTTAAACTTACGCGTTGCATTTTATTAGATTAGGAGCACAGGTTTTAAACGCGTTTTTAAACTAAACATAGGTGTTGAACACCTACCTTTTTCCGACGTTTCGACCGAGTTGCATCGGCCGTGGTCACGGGCTGACTGACCACGTCCACCAACCACCAAGTTGCACAGCCGTGACCACGGCCGATGCAACTCGGTCGAAACCTCGGGAAAAGGTAGGTTTTCTACAATTATGTTAAGTTTAAAAACGCGTTTAAATCCTGTGTTCCTAGTCTAATATTTTTGTATTTTCAAAGTAATATATTTAGATAACTGGGGCAGAAATATTGGTGTAGATTCGGTTGTCACGACGTATTATTTGTTGTATGACTTGTATGGTCTGTGTCAAGACAAAACTAAATAAACATAACTTTAGCATTCTGTTCTTGTCTTTTCGATACAGAAAGAAAAGGATGGAAAACTAAATTAATTTCAGTCCTGTCATTTAGTTAAGGCGTTGCCGACCGAGTCGACACCATTGTCACATAAACATTGTTAATAAAAAACGTGTCGCTGCACCGATTTCTGAATTTCTATATCTGAAGACTCGAGAGCACAACCCATTGCTCAACTATTATTTAGCTCATAAAACAAACTAATAATTCACTAATCTTATTTCATTTAAGTCTTCTTTAACAATATTATAAGTTATACAGATACTTTTTTACTATCGTTTTATATGCGATAGAGATTAATGCATAATAATTAGTTAGTATTACATGTTTTATATAATTTATTGTATGTATATTTCACAAAAGCAAACAATATATTGTAATGTATGGAATGTCTGTTGATGAATAGGCATTCACACAATAGTTCCCTTATTCATAAACAGTGTAAATGCACTTCACAGCTGTTATGGCGCTTGTGCACACATCGTATTCTTATTCGAGTTAAAACGAACATCATTAAGGCTGTACATTCCCATTTCGAAGAAATTAGCGTTTTTCCAAAGAAAACTTGAGAGTTTTAGAAAGCAAAATTCTTAAATTAGTGCCATATAGAGAGAAAAACATAATATATTATCAGGTACATATTTTTAAATGAAGACAATCTTTTCAAGTGAAATTTCAAGCTTAAGCAAAAGTTTCAGCTGTAACAAATAAGAATACGGCTCATATTTATTTTTTCACTTATTGTATGTATTGTTAAGGAGTGCACTATAGAGTAAAATTTTAAAAAATGATAAAATATAAAAAAATGATCAAATCGGTACACTTTCACATGTTTTTTTACTGGTATTTGAAGATTCTAAAGTAATTATTTATTTTTTATAGGAATAATGAGGTACCTATTTCTCTAATGTATGGTGTGTTTTGTATGTCCATATTAATAATTTTATAGGAATTTTCAAAGTTTGCATTCATAACGGTGCGCGCAGAGTTGTTTCCATCATTTGTATTGAAAATTTAAAAATGTAACGTGATAGGAATATACAGCCTTAAGAGCGCTTTCACATATAGGCGTTTTAGTCGCGCGTCAGCAGCGTGCCTTAGAAGCGCTGCTGTCGTGCGGCTGGGCATCTATACGTATGACAGACGCGCGGCTAACGCGCGACTAAGACGCCTATATGTGAAAACGCTCTAAAACCTTTGTAAAAGATATATAAAGATAGACCGTATAATATCAGGAATATTAATCATGCGAGTAAGTGCAAAGTGCCCTTATAAAATGTTCAGTCAGCGTGACTGCAATAACTAAATGATACAAGCATTCCTAATATTTCATTCAACGGAATGCTTAAAACTGCTTATGATTAAAGGGATACTTTTGAAAGAAGTATGTATATGGAACGTATCAATTAGATTAAGGCTCGTTACACAGTATACACTACACACCGATTGGATGAGTTGTGGCGTGGTTAGTATTGTAAGCGAGAGTGATTGGTGTGCCAATGTGTTAGCCCTAATGTTCAGTGCCTCTGTGTAAATGGTATGTACTAGTCAAGTGCTGTGTAGCGGCGTCGTGGTCAACCATCGCGACGCGCGGACGTAGCTCATTAATGGGAGTGAAGGACCGCCGTTTTAGAATCACTTTGGATTAGTTAATAAAGATATTTTAATCTTACTACCTACCCAAGTACTATCGACAACACTTTCGCTTTACCACTCTTAGGCGGCCATTAGATGCTCATGCAAGCGTCAGTCAAATTCCATCAGTCATGAATTACATTTGACTGACTGACTGATGGAAAGAAGAAATCAACTTCATGCAACCATCAGTCACTACATTACACGGTAGGTTAATCGTCAGTCAGTCACGGCCGTGGCTGTGGTTAAACTGACAGCAAAACCTACCGTGTAATGGCTGCCTTAAGGAGGGGTGGTAGTGAAACTAGCGCCGCCACTACATTTATTTTTATTACACATAAACCAAGTCAATATTTAAAAAAATCTCATGTAATAATCTCTTAAATTTTATTGTCTCTAATATTTTTCGAATAGCTCTTCAACAGTTATCATTCATTCTGTAAGTTTTAAAATTCATAATGAGGATCAACGAGGTTTTAGTTAAATATGTAGGTAGAGTTTCAGTCACATCAAAATAAATTATTTCAGTGAAAGAATTATTGAAATTGGACCAAAAATGACGAAGATAGAGCTATTTTCGTGTCGCATTCTCAAAAACGCTCCCCAATTCACGATTGACTGATGACGTCATCAGCCACGTGCGCTGCTCAGCGGCGCGGCAGGTGTTTGTTCGGGCGATCGTGGCACGTGACGTCATCGCATGATCCGCAAGGGCCGGCCGTGTTTTTTAAACTCACTTTTTAAATCTTTAATAACTTTGTCATTTCTTGATGGATATGAGAAATTTAAACAGAGATTTACTCAGATATTGATGTTGTATTTGATGTGATATACAAAATTGATATATTCTATTGTCGTGTTGATCCTCATTGCCAAAAGTTGAGCTAAAATGGATTTTAAAACTTACAGAAAGAATGAAAACTGTTGAAGAGTTATTCAAAAAATATTACAGACAATTTTAGAGATTATTACATGAGCTTTTTTAATATAGACTTGGTTTACGAGTAATAAAAATAAATGTAGTGGCGGCGCTAGTTTCACTACCTACAGCGCCTTAAGGTTAAAATCGCTTGCACGCCGCGCCGTCACAACATACGTTTAGCTCGTGCAGGGGCGGTAAGCGCGCACACTAATGTTTCTACAAAGTGGTAACGTTAGTTGCCGATAGCTTAGTGGATTCTAATTATTTCTTACATATTTTTTCGAAAATATTTTCTTACCTTTAGAGAGTCGGTGTCTATGCTCCCACGTTTAGTTTCGACTAAGTTATTTTATTCAAATAAGCTAACGACAACATATTGAAAGTAGCAATATCATTAACATAGTTTAACCCGGATGAAAATTAATTTTAGAATTAAGATAATAACCTTATTGTTATTTTAGCTATACTTAAATGTAAACATCTTGATATTTTATTCTGTATATTATGTATATACACGCTCTACAAACGACTGAGGAAAACGATGGTGATTCTAAGAAGCGATGAACTGTAACCATATCTAGGCTTAAAGAATAATTATTAAGGTTTAAATAAGGATTGACAGATAACAATATGTTTAAACGTTAAGTATTGGATTACTCGCCTATGTTGAGCCCAAGGCATCATTTCCCATAAGCTATAGAAAGAAAAAAAGAGCAAACAACAAAACAACTTTTAAATATTTCCGAAAATTGAACAAAAAATACGACACGAGTAGGTACATTTTTGTGTTAAGGCGCTGTAGGTAGTGAAACTAGCGCCGCCACTACATTTATTTATTTATTATTATTTATTCATTTATTACTCGTAAACCAAGTCAATATTTAAAAAAGCTCATGTAATAATTTCATAAATTGTCCCTAATATTTTTTGAATAACTCTTCAACAATTTTCATTCTTTCTGTAAGTTTTAAAATCCATTTTAGCTCAAAGTGGGCCACTTTTGGCAATAATAGATTTTAAAACTTACAGAATGAATGATAACTGTTGAAGAGTTATTCAAAAAATATTAGAGACAATTTAAAAGATTATTACATGAGTTTTTTTTTAAATATTGACTTGGTTTACGATTAATAAAAATAAATGTAGTGGCGACGCTAGTTTCACTACCACCTCGCTTTAAATGGGCTAGGTTTTGTAAAGTATTATTTATAGAGGTTTCATCTGTCCCGTTAGATAGCTATATTTTTTTGTTCTCTATATTACTTCCTATGAAATCTTTGGGATACTTATAAATGCCTCTCTATATGTATATTTTTATATGTTATTTTGATGTTTTTGTCTCTGCATATGCATACACTACACTCTGTTTCGTAGTTTTGTGCCGGGGTTGTCATGGGCGAGTATTATACAGATTATTTTTATAACCAATAAAACCACATGGTGTGGCGGGCACCTTACTGAACCAGCATTGCTGTACTTATCGTTTACTCTTTATGATAGCAAAATATGCCTTATGTCAAAGATTAAAGCTCAACAAAAATTACGCCATGGTGTTGATGGTGGAATATTTTGCTATATAATTCTGCGTACACACGACAAAGATTTATCATAGCGATTTATCTATCTGTGTAGTCTGTGTTTGCAAAGTTTTATCGAACGTGTATGTCAAATCATTGCAGTCTATAGGCGGCGTACACACGTTCGATAAAACAGTGCTAACGGTCTGCACAGATTTATCGTTGTCGTGTGTAGCCAGCATAAATATCATTGTTAAATAGCAGCCCCCCTAGCATGACCACTGAAACTGTCAAAAGTCAATGGATTTTGACAGTTGAGTGTCGTCAAAACCCATCACGCGATATACTTATATCGTGTTTAGTCGGTCATGCTAGGCCTACATGCTGGCATAGTAAGGAGCCGTTCAATTCACCATTTGTATTTTTTTTATAATTGTATTTAATGTGATTTATATTAGGAAAATAGTTTATAGCTAAATATCACTTTGTTCCGTATTCTTATTGATTTGTTCATTAATGTCAATTCAATAATACCTGTTTTTATTTTAAATGACTTCGCTAGAAAAATATTCCAATATCATTAATTTATGTATATGTAGGTATTAGACTTTATGTTAATTTTGGGCCTAGGAAATTACTTTACTGCAGTTTTTGTACTGTAGCTTTCGTAAAACAACACATTACACTTCAAATGTATACTCATCAACTTTGTCTAGGGATACAGGTGTTATTTTCATACAAACGAGGTAACTTTGAAGCCTTGGTTTTCTGCCAGGGATGTACCGTGCTGTGATCTGATGATGGCCATCCAGGGAGTGAATGGAGGAGATTAAGATCGCTATACACACCCAACTGATCTGATCAGCAGTCTAAAAGATTGATGGGTCAGAGTTTCAGGATTTCCATACATTTTCATGCTAAATTCGCGGTTTTTTTAAACATGTCCATTAATCTTTTAGAATGCTGGTCAGATCAGTTAGGTGTGTATAGCGATCTGAATCTCCTCCATCCACTCCCTGGATAGCCATCATCAGATCACAGCACAGTACATCCCTAGCAGAAAACCATGGCTTCAAAGTTACCTCGTTTGTATGAAAATAACACCTGTATCCCTAGACAAAGTTGATGTGTGTATGCTCTGTATTGTCTGTATATCTGTGTTTTCAAATCTGATGATCTTTCTCTCTTCAGCGCAGTTTAGATCAATATTATACCGACAATAGTTTTGCCAGTCCAGCACTAAACAACTGTCTACTACTGTTACTTTCATTACATATTTGAAGTGGATGCATTTTAAAATTCAATAAATTGCTTTAACATTTGAATTTTATGAAAGTTAAAAATATTATGTCTAACTCAACTTTGAGATTAGTTTAGCTATGTATTAACTGATTTAACGTCATAACCATTGTAACTATCTTCTACCTTGTCACACATTCACGAGTCGTGAGACTGTTTTAGGCATTTTCTCGTTGTAAATGACCTTACTTTATTAAATTAACCGTTACATATAAGTTAGCACCTGTAATTAACTAGCACTTGTATATTGTAAAAAGGCGCAAAGCTATTTTTATAATATTAAAATTTGTTTTCTATTTTACTTGTTACTGTCGTGATATGAAGCGAACGAAGTGATTATTACTAACAGTAATGTTAATAAACCACCTGTAACACTACGTTGACGAAATAAATATATTAATTACAAGATTGCGTTTTTCTAAAGCTGTTTGATCAAACATAGATTTTTTTATATCGGTAGTTACTGACAAGCCAAGCTCGCAATGGTGACAAAATCTCGAGTTGGTATATATGGCATTATAAAGCAGTGGTCGTCATACTGCGGCTCGCGACATTTCCATTGGCGGCGCTAGTGTAGCGAATAATAATCTAATAATAATACTAAATTATCGATAAGTGCTTATAATAAGCCCTAGTCCAGTAGGACCACGAGTACATAGTGGTCCTACTAGTAGGGCAAATCGGTAGGTCCACGGGCCCAAAAGGGCTCGACGCCGCCACCACCGCCGTGTTTCGTGCGCGTCACCTATACTCTGTCCATTGTTGATGCACCGCCGCCGCTCCGCGACGGGGCTCCGTCGCAGAATGTCCCTTTCGCAAAATGTCCCCTGGTCGCAGAACGTCCCTTTCGCATAATGTCCCCCTCTGAAAATCGCATAAAAGACAACTTTTTGATGTGATATTTTTTTGATACCGGGGACATTTTTCGAAAGGAACATTCTGCGACGGAAGGCGCGACGGGCACGCCGTCGCCACAGAATACATAATAGTACAAGTACAGAAGCATCATTCCGCAACATCATTTAATTAAATAGCGACTTGCTACGACTCGATAAGGCGCAATTTAGATCGCACACCGCTACAGCGCCTACAGATATATTCACCTAGAAGTTTTCTCTCTTTCTATCGCGTAGCTCTCATCTCTTCTGACGCCGTTAGGGTTGTCATCTTTTAAATAAACTGCGTAGCATTATCATAAAAGGAAAGCGATTTTACGTACTATGGTTAAAGAAAATCTTACAATAATATTCGAACATTACTATGATATTTAATTATCTAAGTAGGTACCTAGTACGTAAATATGGGAGACATAAAGATAGCAAAAGTCAACTTTTGGTAGGTACCTATCCTAAAGTACAGACTACAGATACTTTAAAGGTTGTTTATCATTACTTGTCCTATTTAGTTATTTAGAAAACAGTTTTTGTTTGTTGTCATACAACACCTAGGTATTAAAAATTATGCTTTCTTACGAAATCAAATTATCATGATAATTAACTTTATTTCGTAAGTAGGTAAGTAATTATTATTTCAATAAATAGTTGGGTGAAGATTATTTACCAAATATTTAACACAAGTACCTACCTAAGAATAAAAGGACTATAAGTATATAAAATAGGTACCTACCTACCTATAAGTAAAGTAGACAAGCGTTGTTCCTACCACTTTACTATATTATGAAAAAAATGGACGAGTAAGCGCGGGAAACGTGCGGTGGTCGCGCTCAGGCGGGCGCGCGGCCCTCGGCCAGTTGTATCGTGGACGATACGCACAGCGGTAGGTGCTTATCGCGCGACCTTGAGCGAGTGAAGGCCTGCCGTCGCGTCGCCGTCACCATTTTCGTGCCCGCAGACGTAAACTTGTCGCTATTGCAAAGTCCGGCCACGTATTCCACTTCCGCCGTGTATTCCCAGAACTCCCGCTAAAGTTGTTCCGTGACGAGAGTTGTAGGATTTTTCTTCCCAGAAGTTCTAATAATGGGACTAGTGGGATTTTAATTCCCAGAAGTTCTATATAAATGTCAATTTAAAAAAAACTATCTCAGAATTGTGTTAAATCATTACAAGCAAACCCGGTTGTAGTAGTAGGTAGTTTTATAAGTAACTGAACCCCTGGGAAGAAAAGTCCCGTCACGGGACAACTCGGAATCAGAGATTATGCGACTGAATTACTAAATAAACAATTTATTTGCATGTGAAACATTTATTAACAAATAGCAAAATAAAAATATTATTAAAAAATAATGACGCAGACACAGATCATTTACGCTTCAGATAATGGAAAAAGAAAAATAAACAAATACAACATTCAACTCGAAATAATTATGTTCATATTCATACAATAATAAAATAAGTCCACGTCCCGAACTCGCGTACATGCATAAAATATCTATAGAAATTTGAGACTTACTAAATTAAATAAACAACTATAACTAGGACATTTCTTACATTTTGGCAATTACAAATACAGCACAGAGCTGCGCCGGCGCCGGAATGATACACAAGTTATAATTACGAAATAGTTTTACTTAATTTTGATCACAGTACATCTCATCATACGAAAGCGCTTTAAGTTATTATGGTTATTAATAAGAAGATAATAACGTTTCGTCGGCGTCAGGTTCTTGTAAACAGAAATGTAATATTTTGACAGTTCATTTCAATACATGAAAATCGTATACTGAGAAGTACCGTGGTGATTAAATTCAACAGTGACAAAACAGGTTGTGTTTTTCTATACAAAAAAAGTCCCATTTGACGAATGCAAAGTAGAAAAATATTGGTTGCACGTAATGTCAAATAAACAGCCGCGAGCCGCAGCAGTCTGAGAAACCTGGGCGGTTTGCGGTCAGCCCCAGCATCATGCGTATTAAAATCAATTTTACTTACACTATCGAGGCAAACATCTTGAAACTTTTTCGACGGATAAGTTCGCACATGTGCACTTGTGAGCGACCAAGTTGTTGGCAACAACACTCGCCCCCGCACCTCACCGCTACGCATACCCAAAATACGCGTTCTGCGTAATCCCTGCCCGATTTCAAGATGTTTGCCTCGTACTGTACATTGTTATGGCTATGGGCAGCGAGCGCGTGGTGGGTAAATGCGCTAACAATGCAATTTATCTTCAACTTTATTCAAAAACCAAATGCACAGTATTTTGCCTTGCAAAAGTTAGCTGTCAAAAGGGACTTCGTATCGTATTTGGAATAGACTATGTAGTCAGGGAGTAAATAAAGATATTCTGTACAAAGTACTCCCAAACATCCGATGGTAAAATATATAGCGGCATAATCTTGATCTCCAAGTGACTAATTATTACCTAAGCTTAACCTATTCACACTCGCAGTGTTTTACAACATTCTACATAATCTTAAGTAAATCAGCATCTAACCCGATCGAAGTATAAAGTAGACAAAAAACATACCATGCCCGGTAAAAATGTTTTTGTCGAGAGAAATTCCAATGAATAAAGCTAATCATATAATTGTCAAAGCAGCACTACAAAATCTATATTGCGCCACATATCTACATATTTTAATATGTCAATCAATTTGTGGTATATAATATTACACTACGAATATGGCAGCCCAATAGCTGGTGAAGATTGTTTAATGTTAAACCTACGAGATATTATATAACATGTATCCCAAATTCCCAATCGCCGCCAAACTCGTGGGCCTAGCATGCGCATGCGCAGCGTGACTATTTGTCGAAGCTGCTGCAAGTTAGTGGGTACCGAGCCGCGCTACTATAACGCTTCGACTACGGTACGTACGATTCGGCGTTTTAGTCTCGCAATAGAAGTACGACTGCTGTTGCGCAAACGCCTATAAAAAGCGCTCTTATCTCACGATGTCTGTCCCCTCATTATAACACGAGAAAAGTGTCGAGCATTGGTCTTATTAATTTATAAAAATAGCTCGAAAATCAATAAATCAATCTATGCTGTTTCCATACAAGACCAGTGATTGTTCTTTTGTCGTGCGTGGTGCACATGCTAGGCCAAGACAGAATACTTACATACACCCGTGTGCACTAAACTTAAGAATCAACTAAATCTTTTCCTTACTATACAACTCGACCACATTAAAACGGTGTCATAACTTTACTGTCATGCGATGCACATAATAGGGATGTTGACTATTTTTTTTATTTTATGTTACATAAATTACCTCTCAAAAAAAGAAACATTGGTAAAAGAATTAATTCGCTAGCATGAAAACTGCCCGAGATATCACAGTGTGAAATGCGCACAAATGGACTCGATCAAAAACGCTCCATACTAATGGCTTGCACGCTTTGACGTCACGCCGTGCTAGTTTGTATGCAACGCATAGGAAATTTGTTCAGCAGCTATATTAAATAATGTGTTTATCAAAATGGTTTCTTCGACAAATTTGCTATACATTTTACGGACTAAATAAAGGTATAATTTATTTTAATAAATTTTATACTTTTTAAATGGACTTGTCCACCCAACTTTGAAGGGTCATAAAACAAATAATATGTAATATATAAAACCAAGAGGTATACAAGCTACTCTAAAAGTTTCATATGTTTACGATTTTTATTAGTATTTCGTTATTTTATTCATTAGTCAACATCCCTATTATCTTGGTGGAGTTGGGCCCTGTTTCATAAACATTACCGTAGTGAATTACAACGATCGTTTGGTATTCATTGCGTCGCCAATTTGAAACTAGAAAATAAACTACTCACAGACACCGCAATGTATACGAATTACAGTAGTTAATTACAATTGTAATGTTTATGAAATAGGCCCCTGTGGTTAGGAAGACTCGGCGATTCTTAAGTTAAGTGCAAACGGGTGTCAAACTCTACACCAATAGTTAGAATCTTACCACATCTAAGAATAGTATTAAGATTCACATGGTAAAATATATACACGGTCGGCGCAAACCATCGGAGAGCAAAAAAGCTTAAGGACATTATGTAGGTGAAATGGCACTCCCATCCTAAAAAAACAGTAGTTGCTAAGAACAAATATTTTATTTATGTTTACTTGTAGGTAGTTATTTTTTTAATAAAGTTGGCATAGTCTGTTTACCTTTACTTGTCCTATTTAGTAAACAATCTTCACCCAACTCTTTATTTAAATAATCATTTATAAAATACAACAAATGGTAAGCCACACATCACAATAAAAAACGAAAATAAGTTATTATTATTAATAACTTATTTTTAAGTTTAATAGACTTATCACAACTGTCAAAAACTATTTGCTATAAATAGGACAAGTAAGGATAAACAGACTTATCGAAAAAAGTTACGTCCATGCGGATTTTCTACACATTATAAACATCATTATTGCGTTTTTTATTGACAGGAACGCCACTTAACCTACCCAATTCCTATAAAAAAATAATTCATTTCGCGCTTGACTCAATTTTCAAAATTATTCATAAAAATAAATGTAACACACTGGCACGACGTCATCGATTGGGTCAAAAAATACATTAAAAAAACCACTCACTTGGTGAGCACCGACATCTATGATTTTCTAACATTAATACACAATATGATCAAATATCTATCTAATTACCCTTAAATCAAAATATCTTAGTTACATCTACATAATTAACTTTTACAAAACATTGTTTTTAGATAAAAAAAAGTTTTACTTATTAAAAACAGAAAATTGGATTTGGGCCTTATTGTTATTCCTGTCTACAATGAATAATAAAAAGAACGAAAGCGAAGCTGCCAGCTGAGATGTAGGATTATTATAAATTCGGATTTGTCTAAAATAAACAGCTTTCCATGTCTTTGTTTTCCAAGATTTGTGTATATTTGCATTTTTGCACATGAAAAATTTCATCCTTGTGGCAGCCCCACAGTAATATTTTTCTAAGAAAGTTTCAATAAAATGTGCAGCTCAAATGAGATTTCTTTCCAAGTTTCGCAAATGTAATCTATCAAAACATTTTTATAAGTATTACTTTAATATTCGTGATTAAGATTTAATTCTTGATTAATTACAACTTTTAGGACATTCCTGAATGTTATATTTATATTATTCTACAAGTGCAAAATAGTCATCTAATGTAGTCAACATGAGCACCACCGGCGCATGTTCAGGAACATTTTCGTTAGTTAAGTTAGATGTCAAACATAATATCTGTATGTCACAGTGGGGAGCCGGTTCTGAATCGTACGTGGGCAATTATTGCATTCTAATCAATCGTTATAATAGGTATGCTGCAGCTCATATCTATGTCCATGGAATCGTCATCTGTTAAGTTGACAATATCGTCGACGGCGACGATTTGTTTCTTATCGACATGTTCCTCCTTCTGCTGGTAGAGAGACAGCACGTCTGATATTATCGGAGAGGAAACCATAGAATGCAATTCCTTCTCGTCCTGGCTCAGCTCGGGCTGGCTCGGCTGGCCGTCGCCGGCGGCGGCGGCGGGCCGCACGAGCGCCGACGCATCCGGTTCCACTTCGTCTTCATCGCCGCTGTGACCGTAATACTTCTCATCGTCTTTCAAGTCCTTCGGCACGTAAGTGTCGATCAGAATTGGAAGATTTTCGTCACAAACGAAGACTTTGGACGGGTCCGAGTCTTCTTTGTCACACTGGTGCTGAGAGAACACCTTCGCGGAGGTGAAGTACTTGCGGCACTGCTGGCACTGGTTCTGCAGATGCGCGCGGTAGTGGTTGTGCAGGTTGGGGAACTCCTCCCCGCACACCACGCACCGCTCCGGCTTCACTATCGCGCGGTAGTGCACCTTCTTTGTCGACTTGTGCACGTACTTCATGTGCTTTATGAAAGGACCGTATTTCACGAACTTCTCGCCGCACTTTCGACACTTTATAGGCCTCTTGTTGTACTTTCTACTTCTATGTGAAAATGCATGTATGTTGAACGCGTCCATCGTTTTAAATTTGAGGTCGCAGAATCGACACGATATCGCTCCGGACGTCTTATGGATGTTGTCGTGCAGTTTCTTAGAATTGGACCTGGTGACTGGCTTGAAGCAAAACCGGCACTCTTCATAGGCCGGCATACAATCGTTGCCGTTGGCTTGCAGCTCCTCGTCGTCGCTCTCTATGGCACATAGGTGGTTATCGAAATCATTTCTAGAGAAAAAGTATTCAGCGCATTTCTTGCATCTGTTCTCTTCGTGATAATCCAAATGTCTGTGGAGGTTGAAGAATATTTTGTTGCAAATGGGGCAAGTCTCCTCTATGGAATCCTTAGGCATGACAACCCACTCTTTGTCGTCTCCGTGCACGTCTCTCATGTGATATATCATCTCCCTGAATGCGACGAACGTCTCGTCGCAGTGTTCGCATTTAGTTGGATTGTCGACATTTAGCTGTGCAAAGTGGTGATTCTTATGTTTCCTATAAAGTGTGAGGGTGTTAAACTTCCGCTTGCAATATATGCAACCGTAGTAACCAATTGTGCGATGGTATATTTTATGAGATGATAAAGCTTCTTCGTTTTCAAACACTCGAAAACAGTAATCGCATACGGTCTCTTTTCTATCGGAAGATGCTTCTTTAAACACTTTTATATCATGTTTGATCCGTAAATGGCAATCCAACTTCACTTGCAAATGAAATGCTTTGTAGCAGATGTGGCATTTAATTTTTTTGGGATATATTTCAGTATCACCGATCAATTTCTTTTTATCACAATTGAAAGCTAAATGGCCCTCCAAGAACCTGAGAGTACTGAAGTAATCGAAGCAATAGTTGCACCGCAACGTGTTGTGGTAATCGATGTGGCGCTCGTAGTTGCCCTTGCTGGCTAGCACCTTCAAGCAAATAGCACATTGCAACTCTTTGAGTGGACCTTCTAATGTTTGTTCTGTCCGCTCCGCTATCCAGTTCTCTCTAATGTTATGAACGTCGCGCAAATGATGATGCAAATCATATCCTTTGGTAAATGTTTCATCACATTGTGTGCATTTTAATGGATTATCAAAGTAATTTTTCGTCAAATGAGATTTAATATGTACATTATGGTTCTTTAAGGATATTGTATTTTTGCCACAGAACCTGCACTTAAAGAAAAGAGGTTTCCTTAAATGTGCCTCTTCATGGTTTTGCAGTCTGCGTTCGTCAAGAAATACTTTAGCGCACAGTTTGCACGAATAGTATATAGGTGGAGGAGCATCCGGATCAGTTTTAATCATCTTACTTTCAGGATGAGTTCTTCTCAAATGACGAATAAGTCTCACCAAGTCGGGATAAAACCGTGTACATATGGGACATTTTACTTTATCTTTCCTCAATTTATCTATTCTGTCTTTATGAACCTGATGGTCGAAATTGTGTCCTTTCACGTGTCTACGGAAATATTCCTCATCAATAAATCCTTTGCCGCAAATCGTGCATTTGAACGGGCCGTTTTCATCTTCGTAATGAGTCCTTGTGTGGAGCTCCAGCCGTCTCTTGTTAGTGTACACTAATCCGCACAAGTGGCACTCGTGTCTGGCGCCGTAAAGCGAGGACTTGGAATTGTGCCACCGGACGTGGCACTTCAGTGAGTTATCGGAGTCGCACACCTTCCCGCACAGGTGGCAGGTGTGGGTTCCATCGAAAACGGTTTTGTCCGCAGTGTTGGGCAGCTCGTAGCCCACGATCGTGTTCTCTGCGCTCTCGCCGCGCTTCAGGTGTATCACCATGTGCGACAAGTACACCTTGCGATATTGGAATACTCGCTTGCAAATGGAGCACTGGTAGTCTTTGGTCTTGAAGCGCGTCTGCTTGTGGAAGTTCATGTGCGCCTGCGCGGCGCGGAGGTGCTTGCTCTTGCGGCCGCAGATAGAGCACGTCAGGTGCTGCGGGTCCAGGTTCGGGTCCGTGTAGTGCTCGCGCATGTGCAGCTTGTAGTGGCACTGGAAACGGAACGACTGAAACAAACCAGGACAATATTATTACTCGTCGACACGAATCGTTTAGTATGTCACCGAATTTGAAAACTTACCTCTTTGCAAACGAAGCATTCTATCTTCTTCTCCAAATTGTTGCCGACGTTCGCGTGCCAATTGACGTGTCTTTTCAGCGAAATGAGTGTCGGCATTTTCTTCTGACATATCGGACAAGTGAACCCGCTCATGTTGACGAGGGGCTCGCCGGTGCCCGGAACCTCACCAAAGTCGTTGTGACTCTGGAGCACGTCCAGGGGTTCCGCTTTTGTCACAACGACTTCACAAAAATCCGCCAGCTCGGATCCGCCCTGCAATACTTTCCGGGGCTTCGATTTCGGCGTTTGCTTTAGGCGATGAACAAACTTTATATGTTCGGCCAAGGCGCTACAACTCTTAAATGTTTCTTCACATAGAGCACAGCTATATAGATTTCTCGGCTTGATGTTCTTCGATGAATGCATTTGGTTGTGCTCGTTTACAGCGCTCACTTTCATTTCTAAATCGCATATCAGACATCGCACGGAACAGTCCTTAAGATTGATTTTAGCTCGTTTCGTGCCCGAACATTGGTTATGTTTCGTGCGTTTGTGGTGAATGAGAAGACGCTTGTAAGAAAACTGCTTCTCGCAGATATCGCAAGTGTTGTCGTCTCCTTCCTCTTGACTAGATTCGGTCTCAGCCAGTTCCGCGTCGGGGCCGCGCGTTTCACACAACAAACTTGAATTTATGTCGGGTGGTTCAGTTTTCACATCTGTCTCAGCGTGTTTTTGTTCGTGAGTCTCTAAAGCTTTCTTGTATTTAAATCGTTTGTCGCACAGTTGACACTTCAAGGGGCCCGTGGACACTCTCGTGCTGCTGTAGTCCGAAATGACCGAAACTGAATCGTCGATCATGCTGGCTCTAGAATGATAAAAACGAGTGTATTAGAAAAAAAACAACAACCAGTTAATCCTACTAATATTATAAATGTGAAAGTTCAATGTTTGTTACTCAATCACGCAAAAATGGGTGAACGAATTTGGATGAAATTTGGCCTGAAATGGCCAAATTTCATTCCACACAGCCTGGATTAAATTATAGGATACTATTTATCCCAGCCAGTCCCTAGGGATTTTTCAAATGCAACGTGGACGAAGTCGCGGACGGAAGTTAGTAGATAAGGGTTACTAGTGGCAATACTGTTGTAGAACCTATTTGGTACTTCTTACTCTTTATTATAGGTTCTATAATGTAAATGAAAAGTGTTGTTGTTCTGTTTTTAAAGTCGGTTACTAGGCGCTTGTTAGACTGTTCCAATATAGCAACCATCTTACATGCTTACTGTTTTTCATTTATATTTTTCACAAAATTCCAACAAATACGCACCTGTCATCGTCATCGGGCACATCGTCGTCGGCGGCGGTGACGTCGACGTCGGCGTCGTCGGCGGGCTCGTCGTGCGACATGTGCGTGGAGAGGTGCGCGATTAGCTGCGCCTGCGTCGACAGCTGCTGGTTGCACATGCGGCACGGAAACGACTCCTTCGACGGCGACGGCTCCGTTAAAGGCTTCTTATTGGGACTTTGGAAAACGAAATGCATACTTCTTAAATGTAAGAAATATGCACTCTTTTTGTACGTCACTTTTGTGCAAACGGGACATTCGAAAATAGCCGTGTCGACTCTCTCTGAACAAGAGTTGAAATGTGTGCTATGTTTGTTGTAATCGGTGAATTCTTCGCGACAATAAAGGCAAGGTATAGGGATAGTCCCGTTTTGCGTCCAAGCTTTCGGTTTGCTATTTTTAAGAACCGCAGCGTGGACGACGCGCATGTGCTTTTCTAAGTTATCTCTAGTTTTAAATTTGGTCAAACACATTTCACAATCGATTTTATTTGAAGATTGTGGCTTCGCATCTATCGGTTCCAAGGAAATTAGCAGTTGTTTTTTAGGAGATACTTGGGGCGAAACTTGAGGCGTAGTTCCGCAAACATCGTGATGCCTCTTCAGCATTATCTTCAGCTTGAATGTTTTTCCACATTTCTCACAGTTTAACTTGTCATCGTCATCCACAGCATCCTTTGTGTCAGCTTTTGGAATATTTACTAATTGATTTTGTTTTAGCTTTTCTTTTGAATGAATCCTTCGATGGTTGTTCAGGCCAAATTTGGTCGAAAATACTTTGTCACATTCGTCACATTTTAAATCATTTTTAAGGAGCGGTTCGTCAGAGTCAGTTTCGCCGCCTGAGAACTGCGACACGCTGCGATCGTCGTAGTCGGAATCGATGAAGGAGTTGTTACTGGTGTCTGCACGGCGACGTTTCTGCGACTTCCTGAGTTCGGAGACACGCTTGGTGGACGGCGCGTAGTCGTGCGACCGACTGCTGACTGATGTGTTGTCGATGCTGTCTCCACTTCGCTTTCGGCTGCGTTTAGCCGGGGTTGCGATGCTCTCGGACGATGACGATGGTTTAGGCTGACTTGACAAGTCAGTATGAGTGGAAAATGCAGAATCACTGCTCTGTCTATTGGGCGGTTGTGGGGTAGAAGAAAAACCTGAAAACAAAATTGTATGCTTACTATATTTGGGCTTTTATCAGTTTGAAGCGGCATGCAAGTAAAAACATTATATGTTGATTGTTGACCAAGAATTAATTTGCAAAGAATTTACCAGGAGGAGGAATATAATTGCGCCGTAACTCTTGATCCGATCTTTCGCACTGCTGTTTAAAAATGTAAGCACTGCTGAGCTTTTGAATACACTCAGAACATATTTTGTCAGGTAGCCCATCTCCTTCGTATATCTAGAACAATTACCAATAGAATGTCAGTCTAACACTCTTTTTTACTTGCTTTAGTTAGTAAACAGTTTCTGTCAATTATCACAGTTTTAAAATATGTGTTAAGTATTTTAAATATTTGATTGTTTACTAAATAAAACAAATAAGTTAAACATACTTAGATAAAATAGGTACAAAGCCATAATAATAATATTAAAATGGGTATCTAGTTATGTTAACAGTTTGTCTATTATTATGGCTACTCAAATGTAAGTTCTTAACTTCAGTAACTTACAGCTTACATATTTCAAACAAGTAGCTAGGCACAGCTTAATTCTTTTCTTGTCCTGGTATTGTACTTATTTACTTATTACATTTTCAGTGCATTGCGTGTTAGGTATTTTTGCAATATGGCGGTAGTTGACTATGAGAAGTCAAATCAGTTAGCTACTCAATAAATCTGTCTTTAATCTCAGGGGAACAGAAGATACTTTCAAATACATATATCACAAGGAGTTAAAAAAGATAGGTGCAGTATTATTGGATCTTAGTGCTTATGAAAAAACTTTGCCGTAAAACACATTAAAGAAAAAAAGTACTTATGAAGGATGTTGATTAAGATAAGTTAATAAAACTGTCTTGAATCTCAGGGAACGAAAAATACTTTCAATTATATCATAAGGAATTAAAAAAGAATACAATATTATCGGATTATAAAACTTAAGAAAAACTGCCGTAGAATGCATTTAATAAAAAAAAGTACTGTGGACAATATGGAGGAAGTTGTCTGAGATATATTTAAACCAATTTACTACCTACTTGCACTTAAAACAAAAATACAATACATGGAAAGAGATATTAGGAAAAATAATATAATATTACATGGAGTTAAAGAAACTGAGAACAACCCCGCGGGCCTCTTGGGACTAGTATTAAATACACTTAACTGTGCCAACGTAAAAGCTGGTTGTGAAAATTGAGACAAATGGGAGATCAGTAGTGTTCGCAGACTGGGGAAGCCAACTAAAAATAAAGCACGACCTATCCTTATTTCCGTTACCCTCGCATGGCGTAAATTTGAACTTTTCAAGAACAAACAACTCTTACCGCAAGATATTTACATTACTGAAGATTTCCCAAAAGAGATACTAAATAAAAGAAAAGTGCTTAAAGTACAGCAACAGGAGGAAATCAAAAAAGGAAAACAGGCATATATCAAATACGATAAACTGATCATAACAGACCCAAAAGAAAATTCTCGAGAAAAAAGAAAAAGAGAAAACACTGCTTCACCCCAACAACATACCCAGAGGGAGGAGAGCATACGGGAGGAGCCCAAGAGGATGAATAGAAACAATAATATGAAGGAATATCTCTCAAGACCTAAAACTAAACCAACAGGGGATACAACGCCAAAAAACTAAAACCCTCTGACCCCGACCGGAAGACACAAACAAATAAAGGCAACGCAATAAACAAAACAAAGGAACTTCCTCCAACACGGCTAGTCACCGAGGAGGAAATAAATGACTACCACCCTCTAATAAATAAAATAAAAACCAATTTACCCAAAAAATCTGCTACCTACAGAATATCTATACATCACGACACTTAATACACTAACATTAAATTCGGAAGAAAGCTTGCAAGAATTAATGATGGCTACAAAAGATATGAAATGGGATATCATAGGCTTGAGCGAGGTGAGAAGAATGGGTGAGCGAATAGAAGAGTTTGATGACTTTATACTGCACTATAAAGGAGAAACAAAAGGAAGACACGGAGTGGGTTTCATAATTAAAAAACACCTGAAAAATTCCATCGAGGAGATCATACCTATTTCCGAAAGGATAACAGTGCTGAACCTAAACCTACCTAGATACAAGGAAAAATGGACCATTATTCAGGTTTACTCACCAACAGAAGCAGCTAGCAAAGCAGAAATAAACAAATTCTACACGGACATCAATTCAGCCATTCAAAATCACGCCTACAAAAATCTAGTGGTAATGGGTGACTTCAATGCCCAAATAGGATGCAGACAAGAAAGTGAAACTAACTTCATCGGCCCATTCACTATAGGCAAAAGAAACAGAAATGGTGACAAACTAGTAAATCTCTGCTTCGAACACAACCTCACAGTGTTGAATAGTATGTACAAGAAGAAAAGGAACAATCTTTGGACCTGGGTATCACCAGATGGCAAATACAAGAACCAAATAGATTACATCTTGTGCAATAGAAAAACATCATTCGAAGACTGTGGAGTAATTTGCAATTTAAACTTTAACTCTAACCATCGAATGGTGAGAGCAAAATTGAAGCTGATTCCTACAAAAAAGCCAAGACAGAAAATAAACGCAACGTCAAAGTGGTCAGATCAGGATACCCAACAAATAACAAAAGAACTTCAAAAAAGTCTAGAAACAGATAAATCAACTACCCACCAATGGAATCTCCAAACGAAATATAATCATCTTCAAAACTTACTGTGCCAGAAAGAACATAACAGAAACAATACAAAAACTAGAAAAAACGAAACAATAACAGATGAAGCTTTAAAACTACAAGAAGAGAGAGCCAAACTTATCAGTGACAGAAACAAAACTAAAGAAACAAGAAAGAAAATAGCAAACATTTCAAAGCAATTAAGAATCATGCTGAGAAAAGACAGAAAGACCCATAGATTAAAAACATTCGAAGAACAAATTATTCTATCAGGCGGAGTTAAAAAAGCAATAAAGTGTTTAAGGGACAGAAAGGACTGGATTCCAAACATTAAAAACAAAATAGGTGCAGTTAAAACGAAACGTCCAGATATAATTAAAGCGGCAACAGACTTTTATAGAGACCTGTATTCAAAGTCAACTGATACTGATGAGACTCCACTGTCCCAGCTAGATGACCACAACACTGAAGTACCACCTATACTGGAAAAAGAAGTCGAACATGCCCTAAAATCACAGAAAAGAGACAAGGCACCGGGTCCGGATGGCATAACAAACGAACTTCTACTGGCAACGCAAAACGACATAGTACCGCTACTTACTTCGCTCTTCAACGAAGTCTTAAGATCAGAAACTATACCAACCCAGTGGATAACATTAACAATAATTCTAATCCACAAAAAGGGAGATAGGGGAGACGTCGGTAACTATAGACCAAGACAAGAACTGCAAGAAATGTTGTCAGATCTCGATACATACAGCAAACAAGTAGGCCTAAATATGAACACCTCCAAAACTAAAGCAATGACCAACAGAGCAAAAGAAACAATTATAGCTGCTAAAAGGAGAACTTAATTATGGAGAGAAATAAACTTTTAAGTAATATCTATATTAGTAATTCACTTCCTTTACAGGGCAAAATTATAATTAGATCGAATAAGAAAACACATGTGTCTCTGATGACGTCCAAGCGTGACTAAATTAATTATATAGAGATCGTAGATCGCAGGGCATGCGCCGTGCTTTCCGGAACCACCCGAAGATTGGCGATGGTAGCCGATATCCTTCCTCTCGTTATTCCTGACTCTCTTACACTAACAACACTGAAATAGAATATGTAGATGAATACACATATCTTGGCCAAATAATTGCTACAAATAATACATCCAGCAAAGAGATTGAGACACGAATAGGGCACGCATGGAATAGGTACTGGTCATACAAAGAGATAATGAAAGACAGTAAAATCAGCATATCAGTTAAGGGTAAGCTCTTCAACACTAGCATCCTACCTATCCTAACATATGGGTGTCAGACATGGGCGTTAACTAAATCTCAGCAAACTAAACTACAAACTTGCCAACGGGCCATGGAACGCAGCATGCTAGGCAAGCGAAAAATAGAAAAAATCAGACACACCAAGATAAGGAAACCCACCAGAGTACAGGATGTTGTTGTAAAACTGAGAACACTTAAATGGAAATGGGCTGGCCACACTATAAGAGGTGACGAAAGATGGAGTAAGGTGGTAACCAACTGGTACCCCAGAGAGGGGAAAAGAGGAAAAGGGAAGCCACTGAAGAGATGGGAGGATGATTTGGTAAAGATAGCAGGGAAAAATTGGATGGGAATGGCTAGGGAAAGGGAGAAGTGGAAAAGTTTGGAGGAGGCCTTTGCTGGAGGGCACACAGAGGAGTAAAACCAAAATATTTAGAAATTAAATGAATTTAATATAATAATGTAATGCAATTAATAATATTTCAAAATGTACTAATAACTCATAATTTTTTTATAATGAATGTAAACTCTGAATAAAGGCTATAAATAAAATAAAATAAAACTACCTACTTAATAAAACTGTCTTTATGCTTAAAAAACGAAAGATAGTTTCAAATATATCATTAGAACTGCAAAAATAATATAACATTATTGGATTTTATTTTGTTGCGGCACAGGGCTTCAAAGGTGTTATTATTAGTGGTCATTTTCCTTTAGTGAAGCTGCAGTCTCACTAAAAAAATATTTAAAAAAGCTGTGTGATTGTAAAGCTCAAAAAAAATCCAAATTAATATGTAGGAGGTAAATCCAAATAGTCAATGTGTGGGAATTAAAAAAGGAAGGACAAAAAAACACAATCTTTACTTGTGAAACTGAGTTTACAATAGGTATCATCTTAAAACACATCAACACAAACCTCTCAACAGAAAGCACTAGTAACGATACTAATGTAATGATAGACAAAAGCCCTTCATACCCAAGTTTCACTAACATTTGGTTCAATAATTGGTGGTCAAATCGTACCTCGAGAAGAACAAAAGCATAAGTGTGCTTATGTCGATTTCTTGATTTTCACTCCATCGAAAAGAATAACTCAGCTTACGTAAGCTCAATTTTTTTCAGATTTTTCTAATACATAATAAGAAAGCAGTGTTAAAATTTATTGTTTTTGGATTTTTGCCTTAGACAAAAATATATTGAGGAAAAAAGGAATTTTATGGATTACGCAGAAAATAAATAAAAATTTACACGTAAAAAGCTTAACAACTTTTTACATCTGAAGAAATGTGTTTATTAAATTCAGTAAACCTTTAAAAGTCTTTTTTGTCCCAAAATTTTAAACTTCCAATTTGAGTAAACATTATAACTTTATTGTTCCTTGCACTTAATTTCTGTTCGCCACATATTATCGCGATTACCATTAGCTATTTAATAAACTTATTTACAAATAAAAGCTGTTTGAATGATTAAGCAAAGGGATTAACATATTTTTTAAGCGTAATACCGGTTACGACTTTGTTCCCCTAAAAATATAAATGTCCATTTCACGTAAGCTCTTCATACTCATGAATTCTTCGTAAATGATTCTGAGTAAGCGCGAATAAGTGCGGGTATGCGGGGAGCGGGGTGGTTGTGCTGTTTCGATAACTGCGAGTATCCAAGATCATGCTGAGTGGAGTTATTTGTGCATCAAAAATAGATCGATGTCAGATTATTGTGACAAATACACAGTCATTATCTTGTGCTACAATGAAATGAACACCAGATCTAAAATGATAATGGCAATGAATGCTAGGCAAGTACAAATAAGTAGTAGGTAGTTGTCAATTCATTCATTTAAGTTGGTAGTTATTTTGATCCGTAAATACGTAGTTTATAAATTTATTAAATGTTTCTATCTAGCCGCCACCTCAAGTAGTGTTGTCGCTGAACTGTAAGAAGGTGCCCATGCAAGTAGTTTGTAGTTGTTAGATACTTTTGTGTCGATATTTATAAGCCTTAGTTGACTTCTAAATAACTAGCAAAAAATAATTATTGTCTTAACTTCTGCTATTTAGAAGTTCACGAATTACTTACTGTTTACTATTAGTGCCTACTTGTATACCTACTTGTTTTCATTTCACATGTTTTCATATTGGTTACTAATAAGGGCATCAAGCATAGCCTGTATTGTTGCATTGAATTTGATTGCTATTGAATGGGCAATGATAATAAATTTCCACGTTTGTGAGGCTTTAGAACGGTTATGTATTAAAATCTCTAAATTTGAAAGGCCTAAGGTCATAACACCTATGGACGAAACACCTAATTTTAAAATACCTAATTTTAATTTTATTTTTCATATTTAAAATAGTAGATTTAACTAGTTTAGGCAAGCCGATATCAAAAATTAGGCCCAATCTGTTACTGCCTTCACCACAGGGAGGTACTCCCAGCTTATGTTATTATAATAAAGAACTTTAACCTGATCTTTTAGATTTCCACAACCGATGATTTTCGATTTTTTGTAAACACATGTAATAAAACTCGGTTTTGCATCAGGTGTATCAGATCTTCGATTTTTATACCTCAGCTGAAAATGCTCATCAGGTTGAACAACTTTTGTTAATTAGGGCGTCATTTTTATTTCTTATAATTTAGCAGGACCATTATGGCTCTGCATCAGGTGTTCCATTTTCCAAAATCAATTATATCCATAATTACACGATGTCCAGGCTTAACAGTATATATTATACAGTTGTCCGTTCAGTATTTCCGGCGATTAGCGTAAAGATACATATAGACAATCAGAAAGTCATATTTTTTATTCTTACTCTATTACTATGTGTCCGTTCTTAGTAATCATGAACTTAAAACAAACGACCGTTAGGTGTTTTGAAATTAGATATTTTGTTTAAAAGATGTAAAATCCTTAGGTGAATCGACTTTAGGTCAACCATCCACTATATGTTTTAACAATTATATATTATGAACTTAGATATTTTCTCCATTAGGTATTTTTTAAATTAGGTCTTTCGTCCTTAGGTGTTAACCTTAGGCCAATCAAATTTAGATATTTTGATACGATAGGTAAAGGTTACTTTAGAACATGTTTACGGATATTTTGTTTCATCAACGAGCCGTCAGTCTCAAGATATGTACAGCTATGATGTGGTTTTTCTAAATAAGATAAAACAACTTCGATCACTTTTCAATACCAGTCTGTCCCTTAAGCAAGGAAGTCAAGTATCTAGGAGTAATACTAGACAACAAACTCCTCTGGAATAGACATCTCGAAGGAAAACTAAACAACGCCTACCATCTAGTGAAACATGAGTCACTAATCACTGTCCCATGCAACAGGATCCCCAAGCAATACATTTTCGAAAAGAAATACCAAATACAGTTATTTGAAAGCGACCGAGATTACTCTGGCATACATGAAGTCTGAATTTATACGGACGACTCCAAGATAGGGACTGGAACTGGTGCTGGAGTATTCTCACAAGACCTAAATATCAGTAATACTAGGCCAACACAATTTGATATTTCAATGCGAATGTGTTGCAATAATAAACGCCGCTACCACGGCCCTATCTAGAGGTATGAAGGAACTAAACATCCGCATACTGACCGACGGTATGACCGTCCTAACAGCACTGAACTCCAATATCATCTACGAATGCTACCGAGTTATGGATCGTTTAGCATCCAAGAACGAAGTAATCCTACAATGGATTAAAGGGCATAGTGGATCACACGGGAACGACGCCGCCGATGAGCTGGCTAAAATGGGAACAATGGCCACAATAGTAGCGGGACCCATACCCATTCTGCCAATCCCGTTCAACCAACTGCGCTCATGGGTAAGACAACGAACTCGTGCTGCACATAACGTAACTACTTGTTGGGTAGATCTAACAAACTGTAGACAGTCTAAGATGGCGATGACTGCAGTCTCGCCGTGGACTAAGAGCTAGCCCCGGAAATAGGTGGACAATTTACAGAGCGACGAACTCCCTCTTATAAGTTTGCCATACTATAATTATCAACAGATCCGGGCACCTCGCAGATTTTCAGTGGTGGGGGTGGGAGTGGTTGAGCAACAAAGGGGCTGAAAAGCGATTGAAGGTATACAATTTACAGAGCTCTGGATTTGGTGTGATATAATAGCAAGCCAATCATGTATCTAAATCGAATATAACATTGCCAGGAATTTTAACTGATGGAAAAGTAGTGCCAGGGTGCCAGGCGGCATCAAAATGCGCGAAAAAGTGGTAACGTTTGATGTTTTTATTTTTGTTTAAGTCCTTTTCATGTCCGCAGGTAATAATAGGTAGTGTGTTTATTTATTAAATTCATTGTTTTGAATTTTGTTACTCATATCAGATGATTCTTAATTTTTGTATGTCCTAATAAAAAATATAAGTTAATTTCATATCATTATAATAGCCAAGTAATAAACTCTGATCTTATTTCAGGTATAAATAAACTGTGAAAGTTATAATTTTTTTATTTGATTTTTAAAGACAGAATATTTTTTTTGTTACTATTACAAAAATATTATATGTCTCTGTAACCATTAAAAAATTGCGGCATTGTCTGTTTTTTATTGGAATAAAAGTTATTTGAAATCAAAAATAAAATGCCTTTTATTATTTCATTAAATGATTAAAAAATTATTCCATAACAATTCATACTCTCGTCATAATAAATAATAATCTGGAGAAAAAAGGTGTTAATGTTTTAACCATATACATTTCTCTTATTTTTCGTTGATAATAAAGGTGTAAAGAGTACTTAATTTTGAAGTTTAACAAAAAAAGTCAGAGAAAAAAAGCATAATATCGATTACATTTCCGCCAGGTTCCATTGCATTGTGACGTATTCACGAATATTTTTTCTAAATATATAAATTTTCAAAAGAACAGTGATGTTTGTCTTTATACATTTCTCTTTTAACAAAAAAGGATAATGAAAAGTGACATTATTTAAATAAAAGCAAATAAGTAAAAAAGCATTAACTTTTAACTTTAGCTTATACTATTGATGAAAAGGTATTTTTTTTACCTAATTTTTCATCCATAAGGCGATGTCGTCAGACTTTTCATTAAAAACCTATTATGATTTTAGTAGTTTTTTCGCTCTCCTGTAAAATGTACTTTTTTCACTTATGCTTTTGTTCTTCTCGAGGTACGAAATGTGATGGGAATAAACTAATCAATGAAAATATACATAGAATGGTAGTGAAACAAGATTATACTAAAAAGAATGGAGCTATTGCAGATTTCCTAGCTTATTTAATTAGGAATTATTTAAATTTCCACATGTTGTTCTTGAAGTTTCAAACAGTAAAATGTCTAAATGGGCGGTTTTCCACTTACCGGCACGGCGACGGGACGGCGACGGCGACGGGCCGGAGCTCCGTTATTCCACTAGACGGCGACGGCACGGCGACGGCGACGGGGCGCGGGCTACGCTCAGTACAGACACGCACGCCAATTTTACAAGACTTAAAAATGTCCTCGTCTAGTCGTCGTACTATTTATTTGCTCGACCTTTTACATTTAAGGAGAAAATATCTACAACGTAGAAAAGTAAATTTTTGGGTCGATCCACTTATTAAAGTTAGGTATTTAAAGGGTTCTTACTATACTTTATTTGATAAACTAAAAATGAACAATAAGCAATTCTTTAACTATTTTCGAATGACTCAAGAAACATTTAATTATCTGTTGGAGAATTTATGTGAAACAATCCAAAAGAAGGATACTAAATTTTTTCAAAAACAGTTTTCGACTGAACGCACCGATCGAAAAACAGTTTATCCACTAACGCCATCTGTGCAATCAGTTGAATATTACGTATGCCGTACCGTAGACTTTGCCAAAACTGTGTTGGCATGGCTTATGCAGCGAATAGAATAGATGGCGCTAGCACAATAAAGAAAAAAAGATATCGAAAAAACTGTAAATCTACAGTTGAAACTATATACTAATAATTATTACCAATTTTTATTATATTTGGAATTTATCAATTAACCTAACTATTACAACAATGTACCTATGTACAAATGACTTTTATGTTGTGGTATAAATAATAAGCATATCTTGTAATATGCTGTAAGTATAAAAAAATTAAATATGGTAATTTGTAATTTATATCACATAAAAAAACAATATCAAACTTATGTTTGTAGTTCATTTCATACAAAATACGTGCATATGACCTCAAATGTAAGCTTGTCAACAATAAGGTTGCGTTCGCGACTGTACAGGCTGTACCCTGCCCCGCGCGCGCACACACACACTTACACGGCTACATACGTATACAAAACACACACAGATTTGCCGGCCGGCGGCGGCATCGGTGGGGGTCAACGGGCCGTGCCGTCGCCGTCGGTCGCCGTCGCCGGCAAGTGGAAAAGCGTGCCATATAAACTCATACATTTATGCTGCCACGGCAGCCGTCGCCGGGCCGTCGCCGTGCCGGTAAGTGGAAAACCGCCCAATGAGGGATGATTTATATTAGACCGGTCCGTGTCCCGTCTGAGCCCGGACGCTCGGACGGGACACGGATCATGCACTGTGTATTTTATTTTATTTTATTTTAGTTTATTAGGGAAACAAACAGCAATTTTACAATAAATATGAGTACTAAAATTGAATCACACATTTGCCAAAACAGTTTCCACAAATAGCTTACACATTGGTATCTAAAGTTGAATAAACAAACACATTAAGCAGAAAAAATAAAAACCAAAGACATTGGACACAAATTCGGATAAGACAGCAAGCCAGTACAGATAGGGGAAAACTATTGTATTAAAAGACTTTTGAATTTTTTAGGCTTTGTACAGAAAATATCGATGTGACAATACTTCGAATTATAAAGTCTCATGGATCTTAGTATAAAACGGTTACCTGCATAGTTAGTACGACAAAAAGATATAGAAAATGTATCACATGATCTCATGTTGAACCTCGGACATCGTAACAAAACTTTACTTAATAGATAAGGCGAATCGACATAATTATTAACTATCTTGAATAATAAATATTGATCATGATGTTCTCTTCGCAGAGTAAGGGGAACAATATCATCTGCGTTGAAGTTTCTAAACCTGTATTTCATTCTTTTAATGAACTTGTTCTGTATCCTTTCAATAGAATTGATGTATACTGAATACTGTGGATTCCAGACACTCGATGCATATTCTAACTGAGATCTTACGAGAGTATTATACAAAAGCATTAAGGTTTTAATATTAGTAAAATCAACACTTTGCCTTAGTAAACACTTTGCCTTAGTGTAATATAAACTGGTTCATATAAAATGTATGTAACGTTTCATATCCGTGCCCCGTCCGGGCCACGTACACGGCCCGGCCCGGACACGGACCGGTCTAATATAAATCATCCCTAAGTGTTCCCACAAATTTTATGTTCTGATCGAGAGTTATATATAGTAAGTTAAAATCATTACCTAGCTTACTCCCTAGCCACAGTATTGATGTTCTTGGTAAAATGATAAGTAAATAAGTACCTATCAGGCAAAAATTATTAATACAGCATTACATACAGGTGTCATGTATTCAAATGAAATAAAATTTCTTTACGGTCAAATTTATGTAGATTCCACAGATGTAAGTTCTCAAATATCGTCTTGATTCAGCCGAAAATCAGTTGGTTAATCAGCACTATGGATAGGCAAAAAAAATCGGAACACTTACTTTTACCCGGGCACAGTCCATGACCATTTCGGCGAGTTGTACGGCATTGTCGACAGTGAAGATGGAATAAAAGTCGCCTAGCTTCAAGCAGAGTCTGCATTTTCCCAATTTGAGGGCCATATTGATTTCTTCTCAGACTTCATGGAACTCCGAATCGCATCGCAACATCTGATTAGAGAAGCAGCACATTAATTGAATTGAAAATTAGCACAGTAATCATGAGACGAAACAGGTTAATAATTCACTTTTCTAGTAACATTTACTAGTTCTTTGGTATTTTTGTAATAAAATTACCTTGATAGCCGGCGTACAGTCGCGATCACAAATCAAAGAGTAGATAGACTACATAGAAAAATTAGTAGAGTAGGGTTGCGTTCCAAACCTACGCTCCGAGTGCAACCAAATCACAACCAAACGCTCTAACGGCGTTCCAAACCTTCGAGCATCGCGGCTTTCCTATTATAAAGAGTACTCTGTGATCGCGGCTTCGTACCGAAGGGAGCCGCCTTAGTGAGTGTATTAAATCTATTCAAATTATTCTGGCATTTTTTGCGGAGGGGGAAAGTGCACACAGTGCAGTTCCGCATACTCACATACAAAAACAACACTGTAATGACGACACTCACACATAAAAAATAAAACAAAACAGCAAAAATTTGTGTACGGATGAGTCGCACATCAAAATATGACACGTTTTGACATAAAGGGCTGGGCTCAACTGTTGATGCAGCAATATCGATAAATTTCGATTAAAGGTCAAACAAGAACAAACTCAAACATTTTACTACTATTTGTATTAATCTTTATTATTATAAATTACTATATCTTGTAAAGTAGGTGTACATAATAATATCATTAATTTTAATATGAAAAGACAATCAGAATAACGAATAATCAGAATAATCAGTCTGACGCGATAACAACAATTTTAAAAAAAATTGTGTTGGAGGCAGTTGGAGGTAAGATAGCCAGTTCCTCAGTGATGAGGATTCCGGGTGTAGTGCGCTTCTACCTTCGGCCTCATCATCACTTAACATCAGGTGAGGTAAAAGCCAAGCACAACCCGTTGTGCACAAAAAATTCTCCAAAGAACATAGGTCGAAAAACGATTTTGTCACGCCTTTCCATAGTAAGTCGGTCAGCTAACCAATACTGGCGTTGGTTAATCGTATAAACCGGATCTTGCAAAAATCCTAGTTTGATTCTAACTGTACGGTTTTTGATAATCATACTAGGATATTTGTAAAGATCCTATTTGTACGATTATCCTACCTTGGGTATTAAGAAAGTTATTTCTGTTGTCTGTTAAAAAAAATAACCAAAGGTTCCCTAAGGATTTTTCGAATATCCACGCGGACGAAGTCGCGGGCAAAAGCTAGCTAGTGATCAGAAGAAGTTCATTGGTTTTTAAAATGAATTAATTTTGTGTAAATTTGACGGATGCATTTATTTGGGTTCGATTTTTTCATTAGAAAAGAAATTCTAGTGTCTATGTATTTTTCCATGATTAATCCTGCAAGTTCTAAATTATGGTCTGTAAATCTCAAGCCAACTTCATGCTGTGGTGACCTCCAGTCCTTAGAGTAAGACGGGGTTCTGTACCAGAAAGAGAAGCCATATGAAGCGTTCCCCTCTGCCGAAGTACAAGCTCAAATGGGCATACGCGTTAGTAAAACCAGGGGCCTTACCATGAGCTCTTATAGAAGGACTTATATTGAACGGCCTTACTTTTTCGTACCATGATCTCAACGGTTAGTATGAAAGCAGGCCTTAAGCAGTCTTTTTAACGGCCTGCTTTTGAACTGAATGGTTTCTTATTTGCTGATGGTAAGCCCCCAGTTGCGCCCGGATTTCTTTCTAGACCAAGTCCAGTCGCGCATGTGAACGCTGCTGTGTTTAAAATGTCGAATTGATGAGTTTTTTGCTGTTAAAAGAGGTCTGGAACATCAAGTAGATAAAAAGACGGTGTTACATTTCACATGAAAGTATTTTTTATCATATTATTGCTATTTGTTTACATTTAAACATTAAATTAGTATATTTTATTCTTGATTAGTTGTCAGATTTGTTCAGTGACATCGGGTCTGCTATAGTCCATGGCTCGTCCGTACAAATTTCAGATCTGTCGCTAGATAAATCCGAGTTCTCGCCGATGGGCAACTTAGTGATGTTACCGTTATATAATGTTTGTCGATAAAGTTTTGGTCAATTTTGGTGACTGATTCGTGTACTGATTCTGCGTCAAATTCATTTGCGATATTTTTGCATCACATGATGATGTGAGCGCGACAGACATCGTGAGATAAATGTCGATAAATAGTCACGGCGCTCATCCTAGCGCGGCTGGTTTATACGATATTAACCTACGTCAGTATTAGTCAGCTGACGGAAAGGCGTAAAAAATCGTTTTTCGACCTAGGTTCCTTGGAGCAAGTTGTTGTTGTTGGAAAAGATTTATTCCCATTCATTACCTATCACTCTTATGAAATTGATTTTACAGACCATAATTTAGAACTTGCAAGATTAATCATGGAAAAATACATAGACACTAGAATTTCTTTTCTAATGAAAAAATCGAACCCAAATAAATGCATCCGTAAAATTTACACAAAATTAATTCATTTTAAAAACCAATGAACTTCTTCTGATCACTAGCTAGCTTTTGCCCGCGACTTCGTCCGCGTGGATATTCGAAAAATCCTTAGGGAACTTTTGGTTATTTTTTTTAACAGACAACAGAAATAACTTTCTTAATACCCAAGGTAGGATAATCGTACAAATAGGATCTTTACAAATATCCTAGTATGATTATCAAAAACCGGACAGTTAGAATCAAACTAGGATTTTTGCTAGATCCGGTTTATACGATTAACCAACGTCAGTATTAGTCAGCTGACCGACTTACTATGGAAAGGCGTGACAAAATCGTTTTTCGACCTATGTTTTTTGGAGAATATTTTGTGCACAACGGGTTGTGCTTGGCCTTTACCTCACCTGATGTTAAGTGATGATGAGGCCGAAGGTAGAAGCGCACTACACCCGGAATCCTCATCACTGAGGAACTGGCTATCTTACCTCCAACTGCCTCCAACACAATATTTTTTTAAATTGTTGTTATCGCGTCAGACTGATTATTCTGATTATTCGTTATTCTGATTGTCTTTTCATATTAAAATTAATGATATGTTTGTACACCTACTTTACTAAATATAGTAATTTGTAATAATAAAGATTAATACAAATAGTAGTAAAATGTTAGAGTTTGTTCTTGTTTGACCTTTATTCTTTTTTCGAAATTTATCGATATTACTGCATCAACAGTTGAGCCCAGCCCTTTATGTCAAAAACGTGTCATATTTTGATGTGTGACTCATCCGTACACAAATTTTTTTGCTGTTTTGTTTTATTTTTTATGTGTGAGTGTCGTCATTACAGTGTTGTTTTTGTAAGTGAGTGTGCGGAACTGCACTTGTGTGCACTTTCCCCCCCGCAAAAAATGCCAGAATAATTTGGATAGAGTTAATCGCTAAGGCGCCTCCCTTCGTAGAAGCCGCGATGCTCGAAGTAAACAAATAGCAATAATACGATAAAAAAATACTTCTTTTTGTATACTTGATGTTCCAGACCTCTTTTAAAAGCTAAAACTCATAAATTCCACATTTTAAACACAGCAGCGTTTACATGCGCGACTGGACTCGGTCTAGAAAGAAATCCGGGCGCAACTGGTTTTACTAACGCGTATGCCCATTTGGGCTTGTACTTCGGCAGAGGGGAACGCTTCGTATGGCTTCTCTTTCTGGAACAGAAACGCGTCTTACTCTAAGTTCCAAACATTAGAGCGTGACGTTCGGTTGTCACAAATCAACTATCCCGTTCCAAACGTCAGGGGGCTTACTATCAGCAAATAAGAAACCGTTCAGTTCAAAAGCAGGCCTTAAACAGGACTGCTTAAGGCCTGCTTTCATACTAACCGTTGAGGTCATAGTACGAAAAAGTAAGGCAGTTCAATATAAGCCCTGCTATAAGAGCTCATAGTAAGGCCCCAGGGGCTTACCATCAGCAAATAAGAAACCGTTCAGTTCAGAAGCAGGACTTAAACAGGACTGATTAAGGCCAGCTTTCATACAAACCGTTGAGGTCATAGTCAGGCTAGGCGCACTCCGCTCTTTAGGTACGAAGCTACAAGTAGCCAACGTACAGGTTCGGTCGGACTAATTTCAGAGGGCCGCCGCGTCGCACGTTAGCAACATTAGTTCGATTTCGATACTCATTCACGCGCCGCGTTCGCGTATGGTTGCGTCGTTCGTTTGCATGTTTAACCAAAATAAAGGCATATTGCATCGCAATGGGCTGCCTTAACAATAATAAAAAGGATCCGAACCTTACATTTTTCTCTAATCGACATCGAAAGGTAAGAAGAATGCTTGTCTAGTAATAGGTAGATTCACTAGAATAGAATATTATTATTATCTGTGATACCAACAAACCTAGTCAGTATTTAGTAGGTAAAAGTAATTTGTTCACATTAAAGCACACATTATAAACACAATATGTCCAACAGCCATTTTTGATGTCCCCACTGCTGGGGCACAGGCCTTCCTTATGGGTGGTAAGGAGGATGGGCCATAACCCACCACGCGGGCCCAATGCGGATTGGTGGGTATTAACGACTGCAAATGCAGCCGGGACCAACGGCTTAACGTGCCTTCCGAAGCACGGAGGAGCTCGAAATAATAAATTTTGGTCACCCATCCCATGACCGACCCTTGCGAACGTTGCTTAACTTCCGCAATCGCTGGGCCAGGCGCTAAACCATTGCTCCACCGAGCTCCTCACTGCTAGGGCACAGGCCTTCCTAATGGGTTGGTAAGGAGGATGGGCCATAACCCACCACGCGGGCCCAATGCGGATTGGTGGGTGTTAACGACTGCAAATGCAGCCGGGACCAACGGCTTAACGTGCCTTCCGAAGCACGGAGGAGCTCGAGATAATAAATTTTGGTCACCCATCCCATGACCGACCCTTGCGAACGTTGCTTAACTTCCGCAATCGCTGGGCCAGGCGCTAAACCACTGCTCCACCGAGCTCCTCACTGCTAGGGCACAGGCCTTCTTTATGGGTTGGTAAGGAGGATGGGCCATAACCCACCACGCGGGCCCAATGCGGATTGGTGGGTGTTAACGACTGCAAATGCAGCCGGGACCAACGGCCTAACGTGCCTTCCGAAGCACGGAGGAGCTCGAGATAATAAATTTTGGTCACCCATCCCATGACCGACCCTTGCGAACGTTGCTTAACTTCCGCAATCGCTGGGCCAGGCGCTAAACCACTGCTTCACCGAGCTCCTCACTGTTAGGGCACAGGCCTTCCTTATGGGTTGGTAAGGAGGATGGGCCATAACCCACCACGCGGGCCCAATGCGGATTGGTGGGTGTTAACGACTGCAAATGCAGCCGGGACCAACGGCTTAACGTGCCTTCCGAAGCACGGAGGAGCTCGAAATAATAAATTTTGGTCACCCATCCCATGACCGACCCTTGCGAACGTTGCTTAACTTCCGCAATCGCTGGGCCAGGCGCTAAACCACTGCTCCATTGAGCGCCTCACTGCTAGGGCACAGGCCTTCCTAATGGGTTGGTAAGGAGGATGGGCCATAACCCACCACGCGGGCCCAATGCGGATTGGTGGGTGTTAACGACTGCAAATGCAGCCGGGACCAACGGCTTAACGTGCCTTCCGAAGCACGGAGGAGCTCGAGATAATAAATTTTGGTCACCCATCCCATGACCGACCCTTGCGAACGTTGCTTAACTTCCGCAATCGCTGGGCCAGGCGCTAAACCACTGCTCCACCGAGCTCCTCACTGCTAGGGCACAGGCCTTCTTTATGGGTTGGTAAGGAGGATGGGCCATAACCCACCACGCGGGCCCAATGCGGATTGGTGGGTGTTAACGACTGCAAATGCAGCCGGGACCAACGGCCTAACGTGCCTTCCGAAGCACGGAGGAGCTCGAGATAATAAATTTTGGTCACCCATCCCATGACCGACCCTTGCGAACGTTGCTTAACTTCCGCAATCGCTGGGCCAGGCGCTAAACCACTGCTCCACCGAGCTCCTCACTGCTAGGGCACATGCCTTCCTTATGGGTTGGTAAGGAGGATGGGCCATAACCCACCACGCGGGCCCAATGCGGATTGGTGGGTGTTAACGACTGCAAATGCAGCCGGGACCAACGGCTTAACGTGCCTTCCGAAGCACGGAGGAGCTCGAGATAATAAATTTTGGTCACCCATCCCATGACCGACCCATGCGAACGTTGCTTAACTTCCGCAATCGCTGGGCCAGGCGCTAAACCACCGAGCTCCTCACAATGCTTACACAATAACTTGTAATAAATTAGGTATTCAGATTAATTATTATTTAAAAGAAGACAACCCTGAAGTCGTTAGAAGAAATAAGAGCTACGCGATAGAAAGGGAGGCAACTTCTAGGTGAATATAACTGTAGGTAAGGAAGCGGTGTGCGACCTGAATTGCACTTTATTGCGTCTGGGAGAGAGTCGCTATTTATTTAAACGACTTTGCGGAGTGGATCTTCTGTACTTGTACTATTATGTATTCTGTGTCATAGTACGAAAAAGTATGCAGTTCAATATAAGTCCTGCTATAAGAGCTCATAGTAAGGCCCCTGGGGCCTTACTTTGAGCTCTTATAGCAGGACTTATATTGAACGGCCTTACTTTTTCGTACCATGATCTCAACGGTTAGTATGAAAGCAGTCCTTAAGCAGTATTTTTTACGGCCTGCTTTTGAACTGAATGGTTTCTTATTTGCTGATGGTAAGCCCCCAGAACGCAACCTAGACCACAACCACAGACAGAGCACTTGTTATAACCGATGATTTAGCGGTTGGTCTGCTGGAATGTACCCACTGTCAAAGCGTAAAGTAATATATTGGCTGAGGCGCAAATCATAGAGTTCATTATTATACTAGGCGCAAATGAAGCTTTGCCTTTTCTGCTCGAAGCGTAAAAAATTAACCAAAAAAAAAAGTAAATGTCACGTCACTGTCAAATTTCAATCATATTTATCTGTGATGTCAATGTCAATTGTCAATTTGCTTTGCTTTTATTATTGTAAGTTTTTTTACATTATCTTTGTTAGTATGTTTTACTCTTTGAATTAAATTAAAATTACGTCGCTCGGTAGCGCATCTACCCCTTTTTAATATACTATATCTATGTTATGAACACAAGAGTCAAGCAACAAGAGTAAACAATCGTGAAGAAGCAGAGTCTGTAGGAACAAATAACTGAGCAAACAACTGGATACCTACCTACTGGCGAAATTCAAAAGGGAACCGCCAGAGCCGAAAAAGAAGAAGAAATTTGAACAACATACTTATGAAAAATTTGATCTCTTGAAAATGTATAGAACATCGGGTACAAACTTATTTGGACAGTGGATGGAAGACGATCATATAATTTCAGATTTTCGTCCCATATCCAATAATATTAAAAATGACAATTACTTCAAGGTTGAGTCTGCAAAATTAGTGCAAATATGTTGGTCATATAACTTATTCCAGTACCGAAAAGATTTTTATATAATAGGAAATTGGAGAGGTAAAGATAACCAAGTACACAAAGTAGAAATGCCAAGGGACTGTCACACCAGCTACACCAGTGAAAATGACATAAATCTTACTATGGTGGGCAATGACTACAACTTCATACTCGTTGATAAGAGAAATAATACATTGTGGGTGATGGATTTACAAAAAAGAAACGCCTGCAAGAAGATTAATTTAAATACAGAACTACCATTAGAATCTAGTTCAAAACGAGTGCGACGTGACTGTCACATTGTCAAGGTAGCCCTAACTAATAACTCATGTCTGTGTTTGACTTCTGACGGAAGATTGTATGATGGTCTCTTACCTAGCCTCTTAGAAACTAGTCACTGCATAGGGAAAATCTGTGATGTTAGATGTGGCTATGAACACTTTATGTTACTAACAGAAGCCGGGAGAGTCTATACTTGGGGTAATGGAAGGTATAGTAAATTTATAACATGTATTATATAATACAGTGGTTCCCGAATTCTTTTGGCTACGGAACCCTTTTTGGTTCATCATTTTTGAGCAGAACTTTTAAAGTAACTGTAAAATTGATTTTTACGTGAAATCACACCATACTAAGACTTTTTGGCTTGGTGTTCGCATCTTGTAAGTATAGTTTGACTGTAAAAGAAGGACTTTTTAAGGTAAAAATATTTATTTAGTTAGAACATAAAGATATTTATTTAACTCTGGTCGCGGAACCCCTGAGAGCCTCTTACGGAACCTTGGAGTTCTGCTGAACACAATTCGGGAACCACTGTAATCAGTTATATAATATTAGTATATTTTGATATCGAATTGATTGTTTTTGTAATTCAGGCGTTTACAATTAGGCCATGGCAGTTTAGACAATTTGGAATCTCCAACAGAAGTTGAAGCATTAGCTGGCATCAAGATTACTAAGATAAGAGCAGGAGGTTGGCACTGCCTGGCACTCAGTGAGTTTGGAGACTTGTACACATGGGGATGGAACGATACCGGTCAGCTAGGAGTACGACATCCAGATACTAAGGGAGTTCTGAACCGGGAAGGGCTTAAAAGCTATCCCCTTCCCACTTTAGTTGATATCTTTGATGAAAATGAGAAGGAAATAAATTTGGATGTGAAGGATATTGGTTGTGGTTCGAGACATACCGCAATTATGCTTAAAGATAATTCTGTTTGGACAACAGGTTATAATAAATATGGGCAGCTGGGATTTTGGCCTGAAGATTATCCAAGAGTGAGTTATTTTAAAAAGGCGTTTCTATGTGAAAATGGTTCTGTGATTGAATGCGGACATTGGTCTACTGTATTAATTAACCATGAAGGTGCAATATAAAACTTTATTAGTACCTGTTGTGTTTAATATGGGCCTGAGGCCCCCCGCTTTAAAGAAAAAATGTACTGTTTCCAAAGGATAGAAAAAAAAGAGAAAAATGTTCCAGAAACAAAGTTTTGTGTAGGTATGTGTTTTTGTTGAATGTTTTCGAAAAAACTTCGCTATGGACCCGGCACCCTGCTTGTCAAGTACGTACAGTCAGCAGCATATCAAGCTATACAAAACTGTCAAAAATCTACAATGAATTATGAACCTTAAACTGCTTGACTTAAAGTTTAAAAATTAATGAAGAAATTTGACAGGTTGTGGAAGTCCAGCGCGCCGTCTACCGCACACGTAATTATCTTTTGGGGGTGCGACTTACCTTTGATAGGCCACGGTAACACGTGATATCTACCTACCCTGTCAAGAATCGCTCCAAGGACAGATGAATGCTTCTTGACTAGACGATCAAAATGTGATTGACAAGCCGAAAAATGTACGTGTTTGACAAGTTTTGCTTAACCGAATTACTTAGGGGGTATTACTACTACTACTTCCATTCAGCTGAGAAGTCATGTGACGTTCCACGGGAAAACGTACCTTAGAGCCTGGCCGTAAGATTACCTTTTCCCGTGGAACGTCTTCGACGGTGAAAATATCACGCGTTGAAAAAATTGCTCGTGTGGACGATCCCTAGATCCCTAACCCAATGTAACTGGGTGCATTCCAGCAAACCAATCGCGAAGTCATCAGCCAATCAACACAGTATACATTTTAAAGGCTAGCGTCACAGAAGGGGCCTTACTATGAGCTCATAAAGCACTTTTTCGTATCATGACCCCGATTTTAGCTCGAGTTTAGTTCACAAGCATCATGTCTAAGGCCTGCTTTTGAAATAAGAATGGTTTCTTATTTGCTGATGATAAGCCCCCAGGTGGCTAGCGTCCACTAGGCGAGCCGAATCGAATCGCAATAATTGGCCTAGATAGAATTTAATGATAAGCCAAATCATTCATAATGTCACTTTATGCATGCCTCAGAATATTAATATAAGGTTCTTGCATGCCTCCAACTGCATGATAAATAATGTTGCCTTTTATTCAATCTTGTTTCCATATTTTCAGTTAGATTGTAAAAATAAAAAACCCGGGTTTTTATTGGGTCAAATATACTCTATGGGGGTCGATGACTCAGCGATTAGTCTTTTGGAATGCACCCATTGACTGACAGTGACAGACAGGGTTGCCAACCGTACGAGGTTCCTCGTACAAATACGAGGTTTGTGGTCTTCCGTACGAGGTACGAGGACACTATCAGCCTCGTACAATTATGTACGAGATTTTGACATTAGGAAAGGATATGACCATACAAATATTTTGCATAACAGTTTTTCCTTCCTCATTTTGCCTTATCTACACTTTCTCCACACTTCTTGCTGCAGAAAGCGCAAAAGGTCTATCACGTGCTGGAAACTGCGTCAATTTCGAACCGACGAAAGAGATGTATAGCCGTATGACTAAAGAAAAAATATACGGCAATATAAAGAAGAACGAAGAGATTGAGGGTGTTCCTGACATCATATTTGGAGATGAATATTAGTTACATAGGCAAAGTAAAATCGGCTGTTTTGTTATAGTCTGGTCAACGAAAGATGAACCGGAAATGGAGGCGCCACTTCCCTGTTAAATTAACGTTTAGAGTTTAAGTAATTAGAAACTGATCTTTAAAATAAGGCGCAAAATTAGTCCCATTTCCAAACGAGTCTCATCTTTCGTTTACCAAACTCTATCTGATAATGATTAAAGATTATTTTTAATACCTACAAAGAGATGTTTAATTTAGTAGGAAACATGCAATAGTTTATTTCATTAGGTTAAATGTAACCTTGTAACGAGTAAGTGTAACGAGAAGAACCGGCAAGAAACTCGTCAAGGGCTGCTTTTTTCTCCCTGTATATTTCATACAGAGTCGTCAACATTGAAAAATGAGCTCCACATTTAAAGTGAGGTCATTTTCCATCACAATAATTAACAAAAGTTTGCACACAATGGGTAGGTAGGTTGAAATTAAATACCTACTACATATCGGATAGGTAATTGTGAGAGTAAATAACTTTCAACTAGTTGAGAAATCAGTAATCACTATATCTGCTACTCGAAAGTGCACCTAAGTAGGCAAAATTTACCAAAAAACACTTGATACAAGGCATAAAAAATAATAATAAAAAAAACGCAATTCTTACAATTCAATATGCGTTAAGATAGGTACTCAGAAGCAGACCCATTCCCACTGGCAGCACCCATTCACGAGCATGACGCGTGGACCAGCCATCGCTTCGCTCAACCATATTTGAGGGAACGTAACGCCCCGCCCCACACGACACCACCGCAGAAATTATTAAAGAGAGCATGACATACTTAGGCTACCCATCCTAAGACACTGAATTGAAAACTAATATCCAAAAGCTTTTCATAGGCCTTTACTTACAAAAACTACTGACTATAGAAAGCAAAATGATTGCAATAAAAAAAGAGAAATCAAAACAAGGTTTACTTGCCTATTAATTTTATGTTTTGAGTAAGAAGTGCCATACATATTGATAACATCAAACAGAAAAAAATAATATATAAATATACGACGCCTTTAGTACAAGCAGACCCATTTCCACTGGCTTAGGTTGGCAACCCTGGGACAGATATTAAATAAAATATGGCGACGCGCCGCCGCGCGCCGCCGCCGTCCGTATCGATCGCCCGTTTAAATAAATAGAGTAAAGAGTATTGATTTTCCTTCAGTCTTTGCTATTATATTGGATTGCTGCGTCATTACAATAATTAAACGAAATTCTGCCCATTGATATGAATTTATCATTCACAACACAGTGTTAGACAAACAATTTCTCACTGTCTTGTTTTGCGTTTATTTTTCGTGACTGAACCGAAAATAACGGAGCACCTAAAAGCCTGCTGTGAGTGTTTATAATTCATTATCTATTTGTCCACTTACTCAGTAAATAAATAACCTACACCTTTTGAAATGGAGGAAGAAGCTCAACATTATCTCAATTTGGCAAGGCAACTAACAGAAACTGGCACTTATGGCAAAGCTTTTGATTTCTATATATTGGCTGTGAATAAAGATCCAGATATCAAAGATGAATTGGAAATAGAGTTTCGCAACGCACTTATGACCCTTAACGAAGTCTTGGCATGTGCTGGTAGAATGGAAGATATTTTTGCTAACTTTGCCAGAGCTGTAGAGGTGTACCAAAACAATTCCAACCTGTTGAATGATATAGGAAAGTATCTCTACAAGTTTGGATTTTATACGGAGGCCTGGGCGCATTTTCAGAAATCCTTGAAATTAGATTCAAGATCTGTCAATACTGAAAAAAATTTAAATTCTATAAAAAATCTCCTACTTGAAAGGTGGCACTTCCGAATGCTGAATGATAAAATTCGAAATGAATCATATTATAATGCTATTAGTGAGATTGTTATTCGTTTTAAAGACAGTGTTCTTGATATTGGCACTGGTACTGGCATCCTGGCCATGTTTGCCACCGATTGCTCCGCAACTGCCGTCACCGGCGTAGAAGTCTCTGAACATATGGCTTGGATGGCTGAAGCTGTCACTCAGGGAAACAACAAACTTGACATAGTTATAGTTAATAAGATGTCTACTATGATGAATTACAGGGATATCGGTGGAAAGAGGACACTAATAGTAACAGAAATGTTTGATGCCGGCTTGCTCGGTGAAGATATTTTACAAACATTAGCTCATGCATGGGAGTACTTCACCATCCCTACGTCTCAAGTGATACCAAACAAAGCTGAATTTTTCATTATGGCAGCCAAATCAGATTATCTTAATAAAAAATACCATTTAAGCTCAGAAACTAAAAAATGGTTAGAGATTACATATAATGTCCATTTACTCACAGAGGAAGGTGATTCATATGATTGTGATGATGTCCATTTATTAAAAGATCTTAAATACATGTCAGACCCACAGTCTGTGTTCAAAATAGATTTTAATGATTATCGTGATGTTCAGGAAATGCTGAGCTGCTCTGAACCATATACTGTTGAATTAACAACTAAAGAAGATGGGGAAATTCACTTTTATGTTGGATGGTTCAATTTGTATTTGACTAAAAATATAACTCTCACAACAGATCCAAGATCAGATCAGAGGGCTGATGCTTGGCAGCAAGCTATTTTCTTTGACAACATACCAAAAACTGTTCAGAAAAATATAACTATTGATACACAGTTTTTGATCAATGGAGGTAAATTGACTATGGTGAATGAAAGTACAACACCTATTATAAGGGTTTCACAAGAAACAATGCGGTTTTTGAATGACATGGAAAATGTTAAACTGATAGCGGGATGCATTGGTATGGCTAGTATTTACTTAGGACAAATGGCAGACATGTCCAGGATCAATATTGTAGACTTGTCTCCTTTTCCAGTATTTGGGATGTTAATGTTGAAGCGTGGAGCACAATCACTCTTTTGTTATGCAAGAACAGATAGTGATAAGAAGTTCTTTAAAAAGGTGTTTAAAGCTCACAAGCTTCCTTTGTACAGAATCAATATTCTTGTTGGCAGCTCCTGGGGACCTGAAGTATTTCGTCACCAAAAGTTTCATGCAGTATATTATGACATACTAGAAATCTGTGGTGATATAGATTTGCGCCTTAAAGATATAGTCCAAGATATAAAGGCAAACAACATATTGCGAGGGACTTTGATCATGCCTGCTAAAATAAATCTAATGATACAAGTAATCAACAGCAACTGGTTAGATAAAAATAACAGAGTTTATGATCAAAATGTAAAGAACTACAAAGTGGCAGAATACGTTAATAAGTATGAGGTAACACAAAATTTCAGCATTGATTATTCCCTTTTAGAGTACACTGCTGTTACAGATGAACTGTGTTTGGGTTCAGTTTCAAGTGACGCAAGGATACAAGCAGTGACATTGCCTCTAACGAAAGATGGCCCTGCTAATGCCATTATAACCTGGTACAGAATTGAGTTGATGGAGGACTTGGAAGGGATCTCCACAAAGAGACCTGGCAGTTTCCTGGACGGAACCCTATATTTAATACACCCTAAGTTGCCGTTGACGGCGGGCGATTCGTTACGTATTCTTCGATGCACTGATCCTGATGGATCTTTTAAATTAATGCTTGAGAGTGAAACTGCTACTTAGACTACTTGTCACTTTTGAATCTCACAATTATCAATTTGTTGATAAACGAAACTACCGTTTTGGAAAATATACTTAGATGATTACCTAAGTATTTTTTTTTATTTCAAAATTATAGGAAAAGTTGATCACATAATTTGTTTAGATCTTTTGAAAAAATACAAACCAAGATCACTATACTTAAATGTGATGACAAAATAATCAAGAAGTATTATGGATTATAAGGATTAATGTCCTAAATGAAAACTGAGGAAATGGGGATGTGCAGCAGTATGCAGATGCAGCTCACTAGAAATACCAAGAGCCCAGAAGACAGATATACTTAACATGAAGTTATTGGCATTAAATAACGTCCATTCGGCGTACCTCTGTGCGAGAATTAGGTAGGTTTTTATTGATTGCTTTAGTCAATAAACTAACAATAAGGTTAGGTTAGCGTGCGGTAAAGTTGTCACTAAAATATAAAAGTGATCGCTTGATCATTCTGAATAACTAATAACTCAGATTTGTATTTTAAAGTCACCCATTTTCAATATTTTTAGAAGTGGGTGACTACAAATATTGAAAATGGGCGACTGAAATACTAATCTGAGTTCCTACCTAGTTATTCAGAACGACCAAGCGATCTATTTTCTATTTTAGTGACAACTTTATGGCACACTAACCTAGCCTTATTGTATTAGCTCAAATTCTTTAGAATAACTTACTTGGTGTATGTACCTAATAGTCGGTAGTCTCTCTTGTTAAACTAATAAATTGGCATCAAACTGTAATCCAGACCTATTTCCAAACATTTAAGATATGTGTCACTCACTATTTGTTCATTGATTGATCACTTGGTCAAATCTTAGCAAATATTGGTATTTCTATTAGTGTAGTGTAGATGTAGAGTACAGTACGAAGCAAACATCTTGAAATCAGGTGGGGATTGCGCAGGACGCGTATTTTGAAAATTGATGATTTGTTGAAAATTGTCGGCAAATTGCCTTCCCCCCCCTCCCCCTTTTGAAAACGTAGATCCGCTGAGGCGCGTTCCAAACCTACACTCCGAGTGCAACCTAACCACAACCGAACGCTCTAACGGCGTTCCAAACATTTGAGCGTGACGTTTGGTTGACACAACCGTGTCGTTCCAAACGTCAGAGCGTTGCAACCAAACAACCATCAAAAATGATGGTTGTAAAACGCTCTGACGTTTGTCTATAGAAAAAATGTCAATGTCATTTGACATTATTTTGTATTTTTGATGTTTTTATGTCTAATTTTTAAAATAATCATGGTAGATCGTCAAAAAACGGATTTTATTTGATTTAGTATAAAGAAAAGTTTAAATTATTCGTATTCCAAATGGAAAATGAAGAATTTGTATTGACATTGACATTTAAAGTTCTTAGTCGTTCCAAACCTTAGAGCGAGTTAAAAAACAACCAAACAACCGACGCTCAAACGTTCTGAACGCAACCCTGGTCTACCGGCTAACTTGATTGCTTTGGTTTATGACGTCAGTGCACTGTCCGTCCTTGTCACCGTGTTATGATATGACAAGGACGGATAGAGTATTGCTATCGCATTGGCTTTGGCTATCGCTTTGAGATAGGCGGTAGGGCTCCTGGGGCTGATGCGTAGCGGTGAGGTACGCGGGCGGCGGGAGAAGGGCGCGCGCTATTGGTCACTCGCAAACGTGCACATGCGCGAACTTGTCCCCACTCCGTCAAAAAGAAGATGTTTGCCTCGTACATTATGGCTGCACTACATATTCGCCCATGATCGGGCATATTATATCATATACAATTCATCGTACGTTGCCGGTTTTGTAACAAATGTTTCAAATTTTAAAAGCATCTATGTACGATAAATTGTGTGCCGATGCCGATCATGGGCGAATTGAATGAAGTGCAGCCGTTACCTGATGTCACAAACTGAAGTCAAGACGCGAAAAAATTGTCCGTCATGTGAATGTGCCACACGATTATACAGCAAGTAGGTAGGTAGACAAGTTAAAATGTAATACAGGAAACTTTTTGCACGTAACTATTAAATAAAACCACAGATAATATAATACTATATAAAACCTTCAATCGTGAGTTTAAATATGTATAAGTATTATCATCACAATATTTTAGTTAGACCAAAGATGTGACAATTCTTTAGTGAAATATTTTTCTATGAAATGTTATCTGAATAAGATCCAAATTTTAAATAATAATTTTAAAAAAATAATTATTTATAAATAATAATAACACATATTAAACTATTTTGAAGTATTTTGACTAATAATAGGCCTAATGCAGATAGTAGTAGACAGTAGTTGGCAAAAGAGCATAAAGTGGCCACTTTAGGCACTTTTGCCTACGACTACTACAACTATATATTTTACGAGATTATTGTTAGTAAATAAACTATAGAACTTTAGATTCAATTTATGCATGTGAATTTTCGATACATTATATAGGTACTTAGCGAGCAATACATTTAATTATGATGAGGGCGCCACTTGAGAGCTATAGGGGCCTTAATGGACCAGCCAGAACCAGCCATACTCAACCTTATTTTTTAAAGGGGCCACAAACACGTTTCGATCTTGAAGCGCGGGCCGCAAAAATATTTAGGTGTTAAAAAAACATAGTTCAAAATTGGCGATGTATTTATTGAAAATAGAAAAGGTAGTCACAACAAAGCCAACTATACAATATACAATACATGATTTTGTAACCTTTATAATGTTATGTATGAGTTATGATGAAGCGTCAAAGTTTAACTTAGTCAAAGTTTTAAAATTCCAAGTGGGCCAATCACAAAGGCCCGGCGGGCCGCAGGTTGAGTACCTATGGCTGCCCTAAACGATCATAATTACTTGTCAATAATTTACATTGCATCGGCTTGTCAATCACATTTTGATCGTCTAGGAGCGATGCTTGACAAGCACCACAAAATAGATAGATTACCGTGGCCAATCAAAAGTAGGCCACGCCCCCAAATGGTAAATGCAATGTAAATGATTGACAAGCAGTTGATCGTTTAGGGGGTCTATAAGGCGCCCCACTACCCACTACTAGAAGTGGGTCTAAACCACACTACGGTACGGTGACGACTAGTAGTGGGTCTAATAAATGTATTGGCAAATTGCGAATTTATTTTGAACCTTAATGTGCTCGCAATTTAAAATTGTTTACCCTGTTAGTGTTAGCGTGTTGTTAACTGCGTGTCTGTTAATCCTTACTTGTCCTCAACCCTCAACCAGCTTTTGGTGCCCATGCCTCCCTAGCATGACCCACGAAATACCTACATATATCGCGTGATATAGTGTTCACCCAACTGTCAAAATCCATTGTCTTTTGACAGTTAAACGTGATAAATCACTATCATATCGTGTTTCGGTGGTCATGCTAGGCAGGCTGGTCTAGAAGACGATCAAACATTTCTTATCAATCATTTACATTGCATTACCACCACCACTACTATTTGGGGGCGTGGCCTACTTTTAATAGGCCACGGTAATCTATTCTGTGGTGCTTATCAAGCATCGCTCCTAGACGATCAGAAAATGTGATTGACAAGCCGATGCAATGTAAATGATTAACAAAAATCGTTATGTATTCAAAAATATGTTGTTTTATTTCAATAATTTGGGTGATCATGAACCTACAAATATGTTTACTTTCTAAGCTTTCTATAATAAAATGTGGTCAATGTAAAGTAGTGAAAGAAAATTTTGTGATATTTTTGAATGTTGATATTGTAAATCCTTAGGTATTAAGAAATAAAAATAAAGAATCTTTGATGTCATATACCTAGTTTTGTTTGGTTCAGTCTCATATAAAAAAAACCTTCATTCTCAGTAGATCTATCGGCCAGATCACCACCCTTGTTCTTAATGCGGGCTCCAGACTCCTGCGTGATTCGCGGCGTGAATGCACGCCGTAATTTTGCCGCGAAGTCGGCGTGAAAAGCATGACCCTCCACACTCGCTATCGTTCACAGTTTAGTTCGCGCGCTCGTCGAGAATGGACGCCGAATTATGCACTGCTATCTTTGTTTTTAGCATCCCATAAAAACCAAAAAAACCGACTTCAAAAAACCTGCCTCTAAAAAGCAAGAAATAATATTCAAATCATTAGATACGCATTATCATTGTTATAATAAAACACGTCTATTAAAGTCGGGTGGGGCTGGAGTACATATTCCTTTTTTTATTCTAAAAGCCCCACCCGACTTCAATTGACGTGTTTTATTATAACAATGATAATGCGTATCTAATGATTTGAATATTATTTCTTGCTTTTTAGAGGCAGGTTTTTTGAAGTCGGTTTTTTTGGTTTTTAAACAAATTTTTTATTTTTTTATTTTTAGTGTAAGTACCTTCTGTATTAGGTAGTGTAGGTAAGTATATTATTTAGGTAGAAAAATCGGCCTAGCCAAACGTGAGATAATCGCGGAGAAACATACATACAATACCTCCTTTTTTGAAGTCGGTTAAAAAGACTACACAAAGGTATCCCTTCCCCAACAAAAAAAATCATCTAATTCGGTTCATAAATAACAAAATTGTCAAGTTAGTTGATTTAATTTCATAGTATTTTCAGGATTACTTGTAAACTACTGAACCGATTTGAAAAAAAATTAAATGGGACCATCTCGCAAGAAAACTCAATCGAACAAAAAAAGAATTATCTAAATCGGTCCATAAATGTCGAAGATACGCGCGAACAACGATAAAAAAAAAAAAAAAAAAAAAAAAAAAAAAAAAAAAAAAAAAAAAAAACATACAATCGAATTGAGAACCTCCTCCTTTTGATGAAGTCGGTTAAAAATGGAATCGGCATGATAACACTCAATTAACACAATTTCCTGCTCATTCGTCCAAGTGACGCTCATTTTAACGCACCACACTCCGCAAATAAATAAAAAACCTCACGGCACGGCACTGTTTTCACGCGCGAGTGTGGATGCGTTCACGGGAGGTTCGCGCACCGCGAACCGCGAACTCTTTGAAGCGGGCGCAAATACCGACACCGAACGGGGAACAAGGCGTGAACGGCCGCGAAGCCCGTGAACAGGCGCGAAAACCATCCACAGTCGCGGTTCGCGGCTTTCACGGGTGTTCACGGCGCGAATGTGGAGAGCCCTTAAGACCCTGTAATACCATGTTTTATACAAATAAAGAATTTTATATTATTATTATGGACAGGTATATATTCCACGCAGACACCTGTTGAAAGCAAGGCTAAAGACCCTAGAGCCAAGCTTACCTGACACTATACGGTGTGGCTTGGCATGGACCACTTTGAAAACCGCACAATTCTGACTACATGGAAAATTTCTCCCCAATTAGTCCCACTTTTTCATGTGCCGGACCCGGACTACAGCTGGGCCACAAAAAAAGTTGGAAATCTGACTTTTTGACTATGCCATGATGAAGTCGTTAATTTGTCGGAATTTGTCGCCAAAACCGGAATTTGTCGGCCTTGCGTTTAGGAGATACGCCACACAGATCTCGAAAACGCCCAATATAAGCCATGCTATAAGAGCTCATAGTAAGGCCCAGTGTTTTTTTCTGGCGTCCCTTATTGGACTAAATTGGGATAGTAATCGAGGTTAAGGCGACGACGGCTACACGCATGGTCATACCATAGGTACTTTACGTTGTTTTCACTCGTTTTATTTTATTGACCTTTTTCCTAAAGGTACATCGATAAATAACCAAATAAAACCTCATGAAACTCGCTTAGCATGACGTACTCATTAAATTACTACTTACATTTTTAGGACAGATGTACGCGACTGTACGATACACCACGTATATAGAGTAGGAGACCAGATACCAAACGTTGTCGATACAATAAACGTTGAATACATCAAATTACTATTCGAGAAATTAATTGAAATCGTTCATATTTCCTCGCTAAATTCTTTTAATCATATAAATTTTGGATTTAATATTAAATATGTACATAAAATAATACAAAACAACTATACTGGGGGCTTACCATCAGCAAAATAAGAAACTGTTCTGTTCAAAAGCAGGCCTTAAACAGGACTGCTTAAGGCCTGCTTTCATACTAACCGTTGAGGTCATAATACGAAAAAGTAAAGCAGTTCAATATAAGCCCTGCTATAAGAGCTCATAGTAAAGCCCCTGCTTACGCATTTTGGATTCGGCTCTAAGACTATAATCATAAAAAAACAAACCCCTTATTTCTCTGGAAAGGGGTGTCGACCAAGTCTGTAACTTGATGACAAACTCGGGAAAACTACCGGCTACACATACGAGTAATCAGATTTTCGCTACGACCTTTCGTTCTTGAGATTCAGGTAGAAAGGTCTCCACAGTGTATCCTCATGTATCTCCTAAACGCAGGTCCGACAAAATCAGGTTCTTGGTGTGACAAACTCCGACAAAATACCGGCTACACCCACGAGTAATTAGATTTTCGCTACGACCTTCCGTTTTCGAGATCTGTGTGGCCCAGCCGTAGAGACGTCTCTACAGCTGCGCCACACGTATCTCCTAAACGCAAGACCGACAAATTCTGGTTTTTGGCGACAAATTCCGACAAATTACCAGCTACACATACGAGTAATCAGATTTTCGCTAAGACCTTCCGTTTTCGAGATCTGTGTGGCCCAGCCGTAGAGACGTCTCTACGGCCGGGCCACACGTATCTCCTAAACGGAAGACCGACAAACTCTGGTTTTTGGCGACAAATTACCGGCTACACGTACGAGTAATCAGATTTTCGCTACGACCTTCCGTTCTCAAGATCTAGGTAGAAAGGTTTCCACAGCGTATCCTCACATATCTCCTAAACGCAAGACCGACAAATTCTGGTTTTTGGCGACAAATTACCGGCTACACATACGAGTAATCAGATTTTCGCTACGACCTTCCGTTTTCGAGATCTGTGTGGCTCAGCCGTAGAGACGTCTCTACGGCTTGGCCACACAGATCTCGAAAACGGAACACCGACAAACTCTGGTTTTTGGCGACAAATTACCGGCTACACATACGAGTAATCAGATTTTCGCTACGACCTTCCGTTTTCGAGATCTGTGTGGCCCAGCCGTAGAGACGTCTCTACGGCTGGGCCACACGTATCTCCTAAACGCAAGGCCGACAAATTCTGGTTTTTGGTGACAAATTCCGACAAATTATCGACTTCATCATGGCATACTCAAAAAGTCAGATTTCCAACTTTTTTTTTTGTGGCCCAGCTGTAGTCCGGCACATCACTTTTTGGAAACGATTCGTGTGAATTAGTCCCAAAACAGTGTAATATACCCCAAACCAAATTCGAAACAGGAATTTGGTTTGGTATAGATTGTTTTGTTTATGGAGAAAAGAAACTTCTTACATGATTCATAAATTGATGACGATTGATTCACGACTACTACGGGGCGGTCGTGAGAAAAAAAACTTCATTATTAGATCTACCTATCATGCATCTAGCCAATGGATCAACTAAGAAAAAAACCTTTCACTAGATCCATTATGGATCTGTAGGTACAATGGATCTACTCAGATTTAAGTTCTCACTAGATCCATTGTGGATGTGGCCGATGGAAATAAAAAAAGGTTGTGCATTTCTGCAATGTAATGTCATGTGACTACGGGTCGGTCGTGAGAAAAAACTTCACTAGATCTACCCATCATGCATCTGGCAAATGGATCAACTAAGAAAAAAACCTTTCACCAGATCCGTTATGGATCTGTAGGTACAATGGATCTACTGAGATTTAAATTCTCATTAGATCCATTATAGGATCTTATAAGAAAAAAATTCTCACTAGATTAATTGTAAATCTGGCCGATGGATCTACTGAGAATGAAGGATAAAAAAGGTTGTGCATTTCTGCAATGTATGTGAAATGTCTCGGCCAAACTGATCCAGTTCATCAATCGGAATCTAAAGAGAAATTAAACAAAAAAATATATTTAAAGCGTTTATTGACAAGCACACAATGTGATAAGACACGTCGGCCGCCATTTGGGTGTCCATCCCGGCGGCGTTGACGGCCCACCTCGAGGTGCCGGCAACAGCTCAACCACGCCGAGAATAACTGTTTGAACATCGGATAAAATATATCCGATTCTCTCCGCACTTATTCTTGGCGCACTGGGACGAAGGCTTAGTCGAAGAGACCGAAGCCCATGTCGTCGTCGCTCTCCTCCTCCTCCTTTTCTTCCTTCTTCTCCTCCTCCTTGGCGGCGGCGGCGGGCGCGGCGGCCGCGGGGGCGGCCACTGCGGCCACGAACTTCGACGGGTCCTGAAATATTACATCGATATTACTCAATTGTTATGGACCTCTTACTAGATGTTGATCGATAGGCGATTATCAATAATAGTGACATCACTAAGGCTGCTTGTCCATTGGCGTGGAGCGAGGCAGCGGAGCAGAGAAACGAATAAATATTAACCAATAGAATTGCATAAAATCTCTGCTCTGCTATCCTATTGGTTAATATTTCTTCGTTTCCCGCTCCGCTGCCTTGCTCCGCGTCAACGGACAGGCAGATTAATTCTTAGTGCTGGTTTACATTATTTATTTATCGTTTATGGATAGCTAACAGCTTATAAACATACAGATAACAACAAATATATATAACCAAAAGCTATTGACAAGCTACCACATGTAGAATTCAAAGGAAATTGATCGTAAAGTAGGTAATCGTAGCCCAGAAAGGAAAGGAATTATCATAGTAGCGTGCGAGTCGTACTCGAATGCGAGTGCATAAGTTAGTTTTGGTGCCTTTCCAGAGTTTCCAGTGAGCGTTTACATTCTAACAGTAATGTCATTTGTTGCCAGGGTGGACGAACAGCTTCGAGCAAAACGTGAGATTTTACATAAAATTCATCCTTTCAGTTTTCACTTGCAATTAACTAATGTACTCTACTAGTAGCTAGGAGACGTGCGGGCGCGCAGGGGGTGCCAAGATAGCGATTCTATTTTGATTAAAGTTGAAAGGCCCGTTTACACGTTTCTATTAATGCACTCTCATAATAAAGTACTCGGCTAACAGCTAAGATAATGTAAACCAGCCATTAGGTATTTGGTCATTAATTTGAAATAAATGTATCTTCAAAATGCCAGTGCAATTCTCTTGTAGAGTAATACCACACTAGGATAAATTTGAAGATTTACTTTTGTCTGAAAGCGAAGCCAGAGAGCTAAAGGTTGTACTCACTGGTATTAGAACAGACATTGAAATGGTATTTACTTCTACACCAATTTTGTAAAGCTCAATAAAGCAAACCCACAAAAAGATAAAATTCCTTACATTCCAGCTCAAGCTTTATTGACGAATTGATTTTACAGCTAAATATTTGTAGTATGTAAGTCAATACTTGTGAAGGCGTATGTATACAGCAGGGATTGAAATACCGTTAAAAAAAATAACGATACAAAAAAAATTACGTTAAAAATACCGTTAATTTTACAGGTAAAAATAACGTAAAAATTATTGTACCGGTAAAATTACTGTTAAATATAGCGTTAAACTTTACCGGTACAATAGTACATATAAATTATCGGCTGATCGGTTATCGGACAACAATGGAATATCTACTGTCTCATTTTCCGGCGCTCGAATTGTTAAAAGACGTATGACAACTGTTTACAACAAATGAGGATGAACAGACTAATACTATTTTAGCGACACAAAATCCATTTAACTAAGTCAACTGACCTTGATGAACTCCTTGATGGTAGTAGCCTCCTTGAAGTCGACCTCCGTAACGGCTGCGATTGCCAGCAAGTTCTTGAGCCCGTTGGCGATGGAGTGTGGCGCCGAGGCGACGGTGGGGTAGCCCACGGCGAGCGACACGGCCGCCACGTTGGCGACGCCCTCCAGGAACTTGGCGCGCAGGTCCTCGGGCTTGATGTCCAGGATGGCCGGCGCGAAGATGGTGCCCGAGTCGTACACCTGCCGTTGTGAGCATGATAATTAGGTTTGGACAAGATTCTACTACTAAAGATACAGTCTAAAACGGAGGTTCTCCAACTTATTTCGGACAGGCCCCCTTTATACCAAAAAATTCAGCGTCCCCCTCTACCCAGATAATATTAGGTTAATGTAGGTTAGAAAAAAAATATTTGACGCAAACAAAGAATTATAAACTACTCGGGTGGCCTGCGCCCCACTTATCGATTTTGTACCTTATATTAAGGTATGTTAAGTTCAAAGTTGATCGAGTTTTACAACGTGGTTTTCTTCATCCACTTCTTGTTATAAATTTGTTTATTTTTAAACACCGTAGTGCCATCATCATGCAGAATAAATTATGACTAAACTTTAATCTTCTTATTCAATAAAGAAACATTTTCACTACTCTTGAGCGATGTAAAAGCTTTACTATTTTCTAACTAATTCATCAACCAATGTAAGTATTCGGTTGAACTGTTTGCTTATGCATCACTATTGGTCATACAAATTTACCAGTTATAGCATAATGCAAATTATTTACCAAAGGTAAATTGTCAGATTGCACTGGGTATGCAAACTGTACTCAACACTTTGGATGACTTTTAAGTAACTAACGGCCGTACTCAGAGACGTCAATTAAGTTTAATGCTTCATTAAAATTGTTGCTATCTCTTTCTTTTGCATAGTGATAGTATAAGACGACATGATACTTAATGACGCATTAAACTTAATTGATGTCTCTGAGTACGGCAGTAAGTTAACTTTATTAGAAGTATTAGAATAACAATTTTCGTAAATATTATTTACCAGTGATTCTCAAACTATTTTGGGCATGAGATCCCTTTTTCAAAATGAACTAATACCTCAGAGACCCCCAAAGCCAAATTATATATAGCGTAATTAATTATATTTATGTCGACCCTTGGGAAACCGAGTTCGACCCCAAGGGGGATATCATCCACATTAGGAATCCCTGGTTTATAATAATATGTTATCAAAGTCGTAGTAATTTAACTCAATACACACCTGTTTCACAACAAGACCATACGAGAAGGGAGAAATGTTCAACATGTTGAGGAGGGTGGCTTCGGAGGCTCCCACCTTATCGCCGGGCTTCAAGATGTGTACATCGTTGATGATTTCAATAGTACCTGCAGCATTATAATACAACTCATTAGAAAAACAATCATTTATTTGAAAAAGTCTTGTTTTAAAGATGTATTCTGTATTCTACCCACGAATATTTAATTCCACTTTCTATCCAAAATCTATTCCATCTTAAACCTTCGATAGAACAAATTATTATATTTGTAATAATAGTTTTGTGGGCTGGAAATAGAATTGTTTTTAAAGAGTAGGAAACGAAAATATTATTATTACTAGAGGTAGAAAAAGTGGGTAGAATACATAGTTTTAAAAGATTGTATCTTTGAAATGCCAGTGCAATATCAACTTAGTCAGACGATCACACTAGGATAAATTCAAAGAGTCAATTTTGTCTGAAAGCGAAGCCAAAGAGTTAATATTACACTCTTTGGTATTAGAACAGACATAAAGGAAGATACACTCACTTGATAACATTTGAGAGAAATTTTCCATCATACGAATTTGTTAATGTAGTGTTTGACACTCAGATTGCAATTTTTGTTGTATTTCATACATACTTTTTGCAAGATTTGAAAAAAATTAGGACACTTTCACTGATAATTAATATTGAATTAGTTTTTAACAGACTTCAAAAAAAGGAGGAGGTTCTTGCATAATATCTTACTCGGCCTATAATTTTATCTTTAGACAGTCTTTTCTTTAAAACTGATCTCAATATTAACATTTCACTATTATTAATTAGAAGAATCACAGAGATGTTCCCATTTGGCACCAATTTCTTTAGTACTTACTGAAACTTTTATAAAATGATGATATTTGCTTACCCTTGGAAATCTTGGTGGGGATGGAAAGAGCTTGGAAGAAGGAGGTCTTCTCGGGGCCGAGCCCGGTGTTGTGGGCCGGGATGACGACGGCCAGCGGCGCGATGGCGCCGGGCCGCGCCGGCGCGCGCACCTTGTTCTCCAGCAGCTTGTCACGCACCTGACACACACGTTGTCAATGTTGGTTCCAGTACATTTATAATTATTATATTTCAATAGGCATGACGAATTTTTTTTATATTTTATGTTACATAAATTACCTCTCACAAAAAGAAACATTGGTAAAAGAATTAATTCGCTAGCATGAAAACTGCCCGAGATATCACAGTGTGAATTGCACACAAATTGACTAAATAATTGAATTAAATATTGTGTTTATCAAAATAGTTTCTTAGACAAATTTGCTATACATTTTACGGACTAATTAAAGGTATTATTTATTTTAATAAATTTTATACTTTTTAAATAATATGCAATATATAAAACCAAGAGGTATACAAGCTACTTTTAAAGTTTAATATGTTTACGATTTTTATTAGTATTTCGTTATTTTATTCATTAGTCATCATCCCTATTGCTCACTGCACTTACAGTTTCACACCCAAGTGTGTGGGCCAATTACATTTTAGGCCGTGTTTCAATCATGCCAACACAAAATAGGGTATTAGTGTACCTACTACATTTTATGGATTATGCGCTAACAGTGCTGTTGGCGTGATTTGGAACTAGGCCTACACATACAGTAGACGAATAATACAATCAACAAATACATGGACAGACACAGAATACATCAACATTGGTTGCTGAGCGATCAGAGTGTTGAGGAGCCCTAAAGCTTGGGCAGTGGGTGCATATTTTTTAGAGACCGACGGAGTCGCGAATAGCCATCGCGTATGCAGCCCGTACATGACAATATAGTCAAACTTCTTACTATTTTTTTTAAAGTAAACCACTGACTTTCTTATATTATTGAATTGGTACATACTTCGACAAGGTCTCCGCGGGTGAACACGAAGCCGACATTGCCCTTGATGTGCGGCAACAGCTTCTCCAAATTAGGATTGGTCTCGAGATGGTCCTTGATGGCTTTGCGCATCATGGTGTTCTTTCCCATCAACACGATGCTGTGACCACGAAGGGAGATACGGATCTGCTGCATTTGGGTTGAGCCTACGTTGTCGGCACCCACGAGGAAACATTTCGGGTACTCGTCTAGCAGTTGCTGCAATCACATTACCAGCTGGTTAACATCTATTTCACTTTTGAGGTTATGTCTCACTTTACAACAAAGTTACATTTACTCACGATAATCTTGACGAAGTAGTTGGACTTCCAAGTAGCCTTGTCCTCCCTACCCATCTTGGAGAGTGTAGTAGGGACTTCGGAGAAATTTAAGGACTGAAAGAAACGAAAAGTTCAATAATAAATGACGTCGACGACAAGACATTTTCGTAGCACTTACGAAAAATATAAATTATACTAGGCAATATATATTGATATCATGCTTAGAAATACAAAATAACGAGTAATTTCAATAGGATTACTCAAGTAAATTGCGATAAAATACTTACCAAGACGAAAACGCACAACTCTAGTGCGGGACCAAAATGGTGAATGAAGGAAAAAAAAAGAAGTGAGTGAATAGTGACAGTGATAGATAGATATGTTAAATGACGAATATGACGATAGCAAGTATTTTGATTGAATGATTTCTGTCTGTCTGAAAAAAATCAAATTGGCTGAATATTTTTGAGGAGTTCCCTTGTGTATCTTCAAAATCCATAGTCCAATACCAATGAAATTATTTATATTTAATATTCTTGATATTCACATTATTATAGCATGCAATTAAACAGTAACATTTTTTCATTGATTAAAATACTCTAAAAAATAAGGCGATCGTCAATAGGCGTCCACTGACCCATGTCTCCCCGAACCCAGACCACCCTGAAACATTAACCCCCAACCATTTTCTGCTAGGAGAATCATCAAGAAGAAGCATACTGGACAACGTAGAGCTTGTCGATGCTGACATGTGTGGCAGGAGTAGTTGGCGCAAGACCTTGCGTCTCGCAGACTATTTTTGGCGTCGTTGGGTGCGAGAATACTTGCCCTCTTTGGCGCCCCGTCGCCGCGTACCGGGCTCACCCGTCTCTATCAAGGTCGGGGACCTGGTGCTCATCGGTGATGGGGATTTGCCGAGAGGCAACTGGCCCCGCGACGTGGTGGAGGCGTTATACCCGGGCCGTGATGGGGTGACCAGGGTGGTTGAGGTCCGCACTCAGGCGGGCACCCTCTTTGTAAAAAGGGGGAGAATGTGGCCGAATACCACCTTTTTGTATATATTTGTTTTTTAAAAGTATTGTGTCAATTCTGAGACGTTTTGTTCGCTGTCATAAAAGATATCATTAAAAGAAAAGCTTCTTGAAAAAAACGTGTTTTCTTAATAATTACAAAATTCAATGAATACTTTCGTTGGAATGTATGTGGCCGTATACCACCTTTTTGTATATATTTGTTTTTTAAAAGTATTGTGCCAATTCTGAGACATTTTTTTCGCTGTCATAAAAGATATAATTAAAAAGAAAAGCTTCTTGAAAAAAACGTGTTTTCTTAGTAATTACAAAATTCAATGAATACTTTCGTTGAAATGTTAAAAAAGAAATAATAATAAAAAGTAGAAAGAGAAACCGCTACCCAATATTCTGTTTAGTCTATTGTGTAGGGCACAAAACATTCGCTATGGACCCGGCATTGGGTATTCTTTCTGCGCATTTCTTAAAAATCGATAAAATATTGTTCAATTTATAATCGACTCTGTTCAATTCATTTATCAGTGCTTTTCGCAACACTACAGAATTCAATCTGCAGTGGGGTGCAATCTAGCTGACCAACCGCTAAGTCATCGGTAACCTAACCACACCACATATTACATTTAGTGCATTCCAAGAGACTAATCGCTGATTCATTGATTGTCATAAAATGGCGTTATATTTTCATACATTATATATCCAAGGAAAATAAAAAAATCAACATGAAAATTTACTAAATTAATTTCCATGGTGCAGTCGAGTTCATGAATATTGTCGGCACTTTTGACAACTCATCAACCTTTATGACTTTCTAATAGAGGTCAACAGCCTGTCAAAAATACTAACATATTAATGAGCTCGACTGTACAGTACGAGGCAAATGTGCGCTTTTATAATTGCGGACGGCCCGGCACGGCACGGCCCAGCACGGCACGGCCCGGCTCGACACGGCAGCGGCGGCGCCAAAAGATGCTTTTATAATAAAATTGCTGCCGGGCCGTGCCGTTGAATGTTTAGGCTGGCCACATACAGACGGAATCCCGAGAATCACGGCTCAGTGAGACGCTAAACTTTGATGAGGAAACATTAGGCGAAGATGAATTATTTTTCCAAAAATAAACAAAAACTACATAATTATAGACTATTTATTATTTATATTACGCACATGTCAATTCTATTGCTTATTTGGAAACTAGAACTACATAATAACTAAGCAAAATAATAAAGGGTTTGCCAAAAGTCTGGTATCCAGATTCCAGAGCTGTAATAAAAAAGTTGTAGGTGTTTGTATACGTCACTCACATCACACATAGGCCGTGCGTGTGAGTGCATTCCGTACGGAATAAAATCGGTTGTGTATGGTATATACCACCACCACTACCATACCACTACCATATGGTAGTCTTGCGTTGGGAATAGCTTTTTTCCGTGCGAGAATCCGAATGCACGGGCTCTCATGTGGAATAACGTACGGAATAAAATTACGTACGGAATGTAAACGCATGTGTGTGGCAGGCCCATCGATTTTGTATGCAATGGGGTTGGTAAACTTTTACAAAACTGTTGTGAATTATATATCTTCTGGTAGCTTTTGGCTTTGGAGTCAGGAATAACAAATTGCGGAATTTTTATAATGCTTAATTTTAATTTAAATAAAAATTTAAATTTATAATTTACAGCCTAGTACAATAAATCACTATTACGGCTGTATGCGTAGGTTATGCCTTTGCTCCAAAGACTTTCTATGTTGTTGCTCAAAACAAAAAAAACAAAGGTATGATTACTCTTTGTTACTGTCTGTCAAATCTGTCAATCAGTTATTTAAATCAGTAAATGCAAAGGAACTTCGTGTTCAGCCGTATGTTTGATATTTTATCGCGATAATAATATAAAAAAAAATATTTAGTTAACAAGGTAAAATAAAAAAATCATAATATTATTTTCTTTATTCTTCAAACTTGTGCTATCAAAAAAAAATATAAAACAATTCTCTTCGTAAAAGTTTACCAACCCCATTGCTGCGTTCGGAATACCGAATCGGGATTCCGTTTCGAGATTCCGTTACGTGATTCCGTCTGTGTTTGGCCGGCCTTATCAAAGAACACTCATAGCGATTTTTGTGATCCTGATATTTTTATAAAATAATACCTACTATGATAATAGTTTTCTTTTCAGTGTTTATATGCACGATATGATACTAAATTACTAATGATATGATAATAAATCTTTCAAAAAACAAAAAATATAGACGTACTTATCAATTATCATAAGTACCAACAACACTAACAATATTACGCCAATATTCTGGTTGTGACCTCTATACACGCTGTATATTCTATGCTCTAGACTTACACTCACACATATGAATCCTTGTAGCTACGCACTACATCGTAAAGTTCGACGGCAGCGTAGGATGTGGCCGGCACGGTTTGCCGGTGCCGGCCGTTGCGAAAATATAAAAGCGTTTCCATATAATTCCATACATTTCACTTCCCTGTTGTGCCGTTGGACGGCTGCCGGGCCGTGCCGTGCCGGGCCGTTGAGAATTATAAAAGCGCACAATAGGTAGAGAGGTACGCGGGCCGTCGAGGGAGAGGGGCGCGCGCTATTATTGGTCGCTCACAAGAGCACATGCAGTGATTATTTCTTCTGTGAGCACATGTGCGAACTTATCCCCACTCCGTCGAAAAAAATTCAAGATAATTATTTTGCTGAGGTGGTCGGTGATTTAGCGGTTGGTCTGCTGGAATTTGCCAAACTTGCCAACCAAAGTGTGTTCATCTGTCGTCTCTATGTCTGTGTTTGTCAAGCGAAGGAATGAATAATTTTATTTTCCTTTTAGAACCAAGACAAAGTAATTAATATATTACTAACATTACCTACGACGTGTTAGGGTATATTCAGTGTTTTATTTCATGTTGATAATTTCCAATATTGATAAAACGTAAACAAGTTAAAATTCTAGAGAACTGAGGCGTGTCGAAATAGAAAGAAAAGATGTCGTTATTCCGTAAACCAAAAAAAATACAACGGCGCATGTTTTGTGCTGATGATGAAGACGAAGGAGATCCCGAGCCACCGCCGCCACCTTTGATAAGCCGTGAAAAGGAGAAAAAAGAAAACAAACCAGTTAAAACCACTTCCCTTTTGAGTTTTGCTGATGAAGGTAACCTATATAATTGACTATGCTAAGCTTATGCATCTCTGCAATTATACTAGGGGGTCACAACAACGCCCCGAACCCGACTCCGACCCAAGTTTGGTAACGATCGCGTAAGTGGCTGACTCTGGGTTCATAAGATGGAGAGGCACTCTCAGAGGGCCTAGTATGAGTTGGTTTTTTGTACTCACTTCACTTTGCGAATAGTTAACTTCTTACTTAGTTACTTCTCTCTTTCACTCGTTCACTCACTCGCATGATTTTATCTCTTTCACCCGATACTATTCGCAAAGTGAGGTGAGAAACACAACTCATACTAGGCCCTCTGATGCTAAATATGTCGGTCTGTTTGCGTGAAGTGGTTGCGTTCTTTTTATATGCAGGCTGACAAATGTGTTATCGTTACCAAAAAAAACGATAAGGTAAATGGCTGACAATAGTACAGCAAGTAAGTACTAGTTGTACTCATGTGAACTGTGTAAGGACTGACCAAAATTCGGTTGCGTTTCGTAGGAATAAGCGATTAAAGTTACATGGTTATAATTAACTTTTTGTTTGTTTGTAATGTATAAACTCAAGAAGTACTGATCTGATTTTGAAAGTTTTTTCACTAATAGAAAGCTACATTACCAGCGAGTAGTATAGGCTATAATTTATTTTCAAAAAATTAGACATCCTTACGAAAATGGCAATAATGAAACCCACGGTACCAATTTTTTTTTCTATCAAAGTAACTATATGGCATGCGCTGCGAAAACTATTGATGATACATAAAAATAATGTATTGTACGTTTATAGTTCTCATTATTACCCACAAAAAAGTCCAGAAGGCTATACTTCTAACTATTATAGTTTAGTCACAATAACCGCTTTTTGTTAAAATTACGGCTAAATATTTAAAAAAACAGATTCACTTATAGTGGCTAACTGATTGTGGATAACCACACAAAACAAAAAAAAAATACTCAAACGAATCTTAAAGTAAAGGCCACCTTAAATTCAAAAAAGTTGTCAGATTTGACAGAAACTCTATGAAACTGACAGCTTCCTTAAAGTTAAGGAGACCTTAACTTCCTTAACTTAAGATTTTAACTAAGAAGCCTTTGAGTATTTGGCCATTAATCTATCAAAACTGGGGTAAAATCGAAAGAAGATGATTGATGACATTTGTATCATGATCATGATAAGTTTCTGGTGTAGGGGTGTTTATTTTTACGGTCTGCGCTCGACCAAACGCCCCTACCGCTCCGCCCGTCACCCGTCACAGTAAGTACGTAGTAGGTTAGGTACATTCGGAACGTCTCGCTCGGCTGTCGCGCGCCGCGCGATTATAAATTGCCTTTCTCTGTTGCGATAGAGTTGTCACTGAGGGCTACCATTTTTTAGCGCATGATGAAAAAAAAATATTTATTTTACGATCAATTGCCAATAAAATTTGTTATAACTAGGTAAAAAAAATTTTTTTTTACGTCATTATTACTTTAACTCTCTTTTCAAGTAAAATGATGGGACTACAAATACAAATCCGTGCCATTATTATTATTAATAATAATAATTTCTTTTTTGTTACATAAAACAAAGGTTACATAACAGTGAAGTCCCTGACCTCCATGCTAGGTTGAACGCCTGTGTGACAGAGCCTGCAGAGGTCAGTTCTTTCCTTCTCTTGGGAACTAAAATTTATATTAAGGCGTACCCTGAGCGAAAGTGGCGCCGCGGTGAATTATAATAATAATAATAATAATATTCTTTATTGCACACGAAAAGACATTACAGACAAAGAAACAGAGGAAAGAAGAAAGTACACAATAGGCGGCCTTATTGCTAGACTTCCAGTCCAATCTCTTCCAGGCAATCTTGGGAGAGAGAGATATAAGATACAGGACAAAAAGGGAGTGGGTGCAACTATTTAGAGGAGAGACTAAGTACAAATATAAAATAAAATAAATAAAAAAATTAAAATTCAGGAAAATGGAAAAAAATAATAATAATAAATTTAATATTATAATTCTAATACACAATTTTAAAAATGTTTATCGTGGAGATTTTAGGGCCCACAGTCTAGTATTTTTAGACGGTATCGTTACATTCCCTCATAGTCACTGCTAGAAGTAGATAGCAAAACTGCTAAAAGTGGCCGTTTTTGACATATTTGCTATCTACTTATACGAAAAACTACGTGGGCATGTAGTGATACCTTCTAAAAATACTAGACCATGGGCCCTAAAATCTCTATCTACCTATACCTATAATCTCTTTTTCTATTAATAACTTATTAAATAAAAACCTCTGAGGGCGGCCTCATACCGCCTTAACAATAAGACTTAAATATTGCAAATACAAATCAAACAATGTCAAACAAATACAATCTCTTTTATTTATCTATAACTATAATTATTTTTGGTACCCTACTACTTGGGTAAACACTCAAAAAAAAAGCTTAAATTTTGTAATAATTTTATTAATTTTAATTTTTTAATTTTTTATGACCCTGTGTTGGTTGAATAAATAAACATTTATTATTATTATAACAATTGCTACATTCCCAGGAAAATAAGAACTTTAACGTTGCGGTTTCAATAAAAAAAAATCCTGGAAGTGGAAATGTGACTTTATAGAAAAATTGAAATATAAAAAATTTAATGAGATCATCATAAAATGTTTTATAGTATTTTGGCACGATATTTGCCTCTACTAATTGCAATAAATAAATCTTTGCTTTTTTTGCGTTCTGTAATTGATATTTTTGAAGTGTATGCTTGCTGCAAGAGAATTTCGTCTATTCTTTGAGCATTGCCTCAATTGGCATTTGGCATGTATCTTGTAAGTTTGTTTGTATATAATATTCTTTATTACCTCATATCTTTCAAACGGCTATATGGATTTCTATTATTAAGATATTGTTAGATTTGTCTTGTCAGCCCAAGTGTTCTTAAGAAGGTGGCGTTATAAAAAAAACAACATGGCGGCTGTACGGTGCTATTATACGTAGTGAAAAATTTTTTTAGAATACTGCAAACTATTCTAAGTCTTATTGTTAACATAAATTTTAGTTCCCAAGAGGAGGAAAGAACTGACCTCTGTCAGGCTCTGTCACACAGGGGTTCAACCTAGCATGGAGGTCAGGGACTTCACGGTTATATATATGTCCATATAACCTTTGTTTTATGTAACAATAAAGAAATTATTCACTATTAACCGTTGGTATGTTCATAACTCTACGCGCAGCGCCTGGTGCGAGCGATAAAGTTATTTTATTCCAAACTAAATAGGGAGGGGTATAAAAAGTTATAAACAACAAAATGGAGGTCCTAATCGAATATACTTTTATTACTTGCTTCACGGCACTGGATTCGAGCTTTTTTCAACATTTTAGCAGTGCTACCAACATAAATTACTTGCTTCATGGCACTGGATTCAAGCTTTTTTCAACAATTTTGCAGTGCTACCAACCTAGCGCACTCACATCAAACATAAAAAATGACAACACTGTGGTCTTAAAATAGAAATTTTTCAATTCAATTTTAAATATTATCATTATCTAATTGTGTTGTCTAGAAGTATAATTTTGTTTTTTTAAACAACAAATGTGGAGCTCGGTGGCGCAGTGGTTTAGCGCCTGGCCCAGCGATTGCGAAAGTTAAGCAATGTTCGCAAGGGTCGGTCATGGGATGGGTGACCAAAAATTTATTATCTCGAGCTCCTCCGTGCTTCGGAAGGCACGTTAAGCCGTTGGTCCCGGCTGCATTTGCAGTCGTTAACACCCACCAATCCGCATTGGGCCCGCGTGGTGGGTTATGGCCCATCCTCCTTACCACCCATAAGGAAGGCCTGTGCCCCAGCAGTGGGGACATCAAAAATGGCTGATGGACTAAACAACAAATCCTTTACATCTCATTTTTGAATAGTAGGCGCATAAAATTAGCTATAATTGGACATAATTCGAAAACTGAAATTTTCTTTTTCCATGGCATAAAGTATTGTTAGTTATAGATAAAATAAAAAGAATTAAACATTTTGAAACTCCGCATCAAAGAAAAAAAAAAAAAACTAGATTTTCAACATATTTTGATTTCAACATTACAGCATAATAAATAACTTTGTAAAAGTATCTGTGTTATGTTAAGACGCTTGCATGTCAGGTTTATAAATTAAAATTAAACTAATTGATCAATCGGGACTTTCATTATTAAAAAAGGTTCAGGAAAATGCAGATGTTTTGGTTTATCTTACCAGAAATTATAGATAACTGCAATTCGACAATTTATTCTGAATAGTATATAATGTGTGTTTATAAATTGTTAAAAATTAAACAGATTCTCTTTGCGGATTTCTATTTTTAGAACTAAGCCACAAATAATTATAATTTTTGCAAAACCAAAATACATAACTACTTCAAAAGTGTTTAATTTGTGCCTCCAAAATATTATTAGTACTGTAAGAAACAAATTAAACAATAAATGTCCGCAATTATTCATTAATTGATTTTTCTTAGTTAGGTACGTTTTAATATAAACGTTATTTCTTGCAAAATAAGGTCGTTCTTTGTTTGTGTACCAACTTCCAACCGTGCTGTCGCGAGTCGCGAGGCCGAGTAGGTACCAATATTATCTTTATTATGCTACGGCTCCACATGAGTTAATGTTAACGTTAATGTTAATGTCCAACTACGCACATTATATATTTTTAGTACCTACTTACTGTCGTTTGTAAATTAAGGCGCCGTAGTACCTACCTACTACTAGCGCCGCCAATACATTTATTTTAATTACTCGTAAACCAAGTAATTATTTAAAAAAAAGCTAAGATCATGCCATCCTAAACTATCTCTAATATTTTTTGAATAAATCTTCAACAGTGTCCATTCTTGTGGCCACTTTGAGCTGGATTTTAAAACTCTTTTTGTAAAAGAATGAAAACAGAACTGTTGAAGAGTTATTCAAAAAATTTTAGAGACAGTTTAGGAGGGCATGATCTTAGCTTTTTTAACCAACTTCCAAAAAAGAAGGAGTTTCTATGTTCGTCTGTATATTTGTTTTTTTTTCTTTTTTTTGTGTATGTCCACCGATTACTCGAAGACGGCTGGACCGATCGAAATGATTCAAACGTTATTACATTAGGTAAACTCCCAAGTTGGCCCCATTTTTTAAAATTTGGAAATCGGTTCTGTACTTTTCAAGTAATCTTGAAAAAAAGCACGAAAATAGTATGATTTTGTGTGAATGAACTCTATGTTATGCTTTGTTTATGAACTGAATAAGATAATTATTTTTTTGTAGTAAGAGGGATATCTTAAGTGTAGGTTCTTTAACCGACTTATAAAGGAGGTTCTCTGTTTGTAGGTTTCTCCGCGATTATCTTACGTTTGGCGGAGCTGATTTTTCTACATAATATGTAAAAAAAAAATTATAATAGGTATACCTTACCTACAAGGTACCTACACTAAAAATAAAAAATTCTTTAAAAAAAACAAAAACCGACTTCAAAAAACCTACCTCTAAAAAGCAAGAAATAATATTCGTAATAATAAAAATACGTCTATTGAAGTCGGGTGGGGCTTATAGAATAAAAAAAGGAATCTGTACTCCAGCCCCACCCGACTTCAATAGACGTATTTTTATTATTACGAATATTATTTCTTGCTTTTTAATAGTAGGGCGCCTTAACACGTTAAAGTGTTGGAGCCATAATAGTCCGTTCGTTTCGGTCGGGTAACTATAGTACCTACGAATCCTATTCCGGAGGGTGACTTGCCTAGTATCCGGCCTTTTAAAGAAGTAAACGATTTTAAACACTTTATAACTTAATAAATAGTAATGACCTCAAATAATGTTATGTGGTTGGATTAAATATCCTTGGAGATTGCCTTGATTTTTATTTTTATTTTAGATTAGTCAGTTTTGTCATTAAACATTATTTTACAAAAAAGTGTTTTTTCCCAGTATACAATACAGCCGTCTTATTCGTAATTCCGGCCTTCTTGTGCTCAGCTCAGTAGGTGGCCGCCACCTTTCAGGAAGCTTTTTTTTAAAAAAAGTTTTGTTTAGTTTTATTATATGTTTTATTTTCAATAACTTTCAGATAAGTTTATATATTTTTTTATCGGAAAGTGATTGAAATATCACAGAAGTTAACCTTCTCCATATTTATGTGATCCTGGTACTTTGGAGACGTTTTTATACAAAAACAAAAAAAATATCTAAATTCCAAACTGAAAATACACTAGGTATAAACGCAAAAATATATATCAAAAAGTGATTGAAAATATTACAACTAAATGTTGGCATTTGTCGACTAAACCGGCCAATTGATGTCACTGTTAAAAATAACGTGGTTTCCCAGTTTTTTGTTTTTTCACAATATAGGTATTTTAGCATGTCCCGACAACCAACGGCAATGGAAAATGTCAGAAAAAAAACTGGCTTAATATTTTTTACATTTAGTTGGAAATAAGCTCCTTTAATCGGTTTTTCAGCCTCTTATTGCGTTGCGTCTTTACACGCGCTGTCAAGGAACTATGCTATTTTCCATGGTTCCGCAGTTTTTTCCAGACCCACGGCTTGTATATAAAGTCTGAAGTTCTGCACGATAGGGCATGGAATACCGGAATGATTTTCATACCGGTCTACCGGTGTTGAAATTTCAATTACCGGTTTATATTATTAAGTTTTATTTGCGGAAAGTGATTAAAGCTTTATGTCAGAAACACTCAAACTATTTACCAACTCCCTAGAAACAACAAAATGAATTACTCATCAAAGTACAGGTAATTAAGAATACTAAAGACAATACGTTATTTGATCCAAAAACTATTTATATTGTTTCATTGGCACAAATATCGCAATCAAATCCTTGGTATTAGGAAAATGATAAGAAAACATGTTACAAAGGCGCAATTAATGACCAGCACCTTCGTTTTACCGATAATATAATTCTGATGGCTGATACCTTGGAAGACCTGAACACAATGCTCGAAGATATACAAATACAATACAAATAACTTTATTTGCTCTCCGTAGTGCTTCCCAAACAGTGGGTCTTGGGATGATCAGGTTGTACCCGCTCCGCTCCTGTTCATGTTGGGAACACTAGCCTTGAAGTTATTGACCATTACGTATACTTTTTTTATATTATTTGTTTCTCTTTTGGTATTTGTTGAACTTATTGTTTTTTTTTATTTTTAGTTAATTGTGTTTTTGTTTCGTACTAGTTTACCAGAGGAAGCGATTTGATACTTCTCTCCAGTTTTGAAGAAGATTAAGTAGATTAATGTGATTACGCATTTTGTGTGTTAGGTAGGTCCAACTTCGAGAAAGAGATATCTCATCGAATCCAACTCAGATGGCAGCATTCGGGAAGCTTCGGACTTACCTCAGTGTCTCAAGACGAAAGTCTATGACCAGTATGTGTTACCAGTGATGATTTACGGCAGTGAAACATGGTCGCTAACTATGGACCTCATAAGGAGGCTCATGGTTACCCAGAGTGCAATGGAGAGAGCCATGCTTGGCGTTTCCCTGCGTGATCGAATCAGAAATGAGGAGATCCATAGGTGAACTAAAGTAACCGACATCGCTTGAAGGATTGCTCAGCTGAAGTAGCAGGGGGCGGGAAAGGACACACAAACACACGGGGGCGAGAAGAACCGATGGCCGTTGGGGCGGAAAGGTTCTGGAATGGCTCGCGCGCACCGGATGACGCTCCGTGGGTATATAGGCCCCCGAAAAGGTGGACCGACGCGAGGGTGAAGGTCGCGGGAAGCCGCTGGATGCGGGCCAAGCAGGACCGATCGTCGTGGAGATCCTTGGGGGAGGCCTATGCCCAGCAGTGGGTGTCATGCGGCTGATATGATGATGATGATGAAAACATTAGACGAATAACTAAAAGCAATATCAATACCCCTTTTGAGCGAAGTACCTAAAATGCACGATGCCTATGATACAGCTAGCATGTAGTGTTTTGCGTAGGTGTTTTTTTAATCGTGATTATTCGTGATTCATGTCATATAAAAACTCATCTGCTGTATGAACAACAGTATAATCTACAGAAATCGAGCGTTTTGCATAGTCTTTAAACACCGTTGCAGAAATAAATCGCTTTTTTCGAAATACCGAAATTAAAAATACCGGTATTTTATCCTCAAATACCGGTATCAAAATACCGAAAAAATTAACCGATATACTGATACTTGCCTACCTAGAAACTATTCTATTAAGATGTCTCCTGAACTTCTTGTGGCTCTCATTAGTGGCTGCAGCTCTAGGATGAGGTCCACGCGACTAAAGGCTTCGAGAGTGATAGATGCAGCATCCGGAATTTTGAATGGGTCAGCGAGTTCCCTTTGACGACGCATTTGCCTTTTGCACGTGTTGAGAAAATATGAGCACGTTCAAACAAATCTAGCCATAATAACCCTAATTGAGCTATTATTAAGGAAATCTTCGCATACACTTTCTGACATACCTAATTAACGTCATAAAGATGCAAAAGTTTGAAAATTCTTGGGAAACTAAGTTAATATACCTAGTTATAATTATAAATGAATATAAGTTTTACAGAAGTTAATATGTATTAACTTTTGTTCGATTCCTATTACGCAGATATCAGCAGCATATTCACGCCCAACTCCACGTTGAGTGTGTCACGTCTCGGTAATGCGGCCCCTAGACGACACAATAATATTGCGCAATATTTAACCCTTTGTAGACTCGTGTGATATTTTTTTAACTCACTCTAAGGTACGGAACGACCAAGAACTTTTAAAGTTCATGGTAGTTTCTCAAAAAACAGTTTTTATTTGATTTAGATTATAGGAAAGTTTAAATTATTGGTATTCCAAATGGAAAACGAAGACTTTGTTCTATTAATCACATTTAAAGTTCTTGGTCGTTCCGAACCTTAGAGTAGTGAGTTAAAAAAATGACACACGAGTCTACAAAGGGTTAAAATATTATGCAATATAATTGATCGTTTAGTTAGGGCCTTACGAATTTTTTATTGTAAATAGAGTACTTTAAAAGCTAAGCTGCACGGAAAAAACAACTTTTCACGCACTTCTAAATTGACAGCGTAATACGAAACTATCTTGTCCACGCTCATAATCAACTTCACTTTGACTGTTTAAGGTAGCAAAACAGACCCCGTGGCCGGTATATTGGTAGAATATTTGCAGGATAGCTAATCCACCGACCCGGCCCCCATACATGCTAGGAGACCAGTATTACTGCTAGCTCCTAGTAGATAGAACCTTCTACATATTTTTAATAGATAAAGGCAAAATCAGCTTCATAAACAAGCACATTTAGACGGCCGAGTACTAAACGCAGTACTCGATACGACAAGTATCTTGAAGTTAAAAAAAATGGGATGACATTAAACATTCTTCTATAATAATTTCCTTCTTTTGTCAGAGAGACAAAAACAGAAATCAAGCTCAATCTCAGTAAAATCAAATACGTTTCACTCATATGATTTGTGATCTAGTGCGGCGACCCCCTATTTGCTTACAAAGTTATATAATTATGTAACACTAAAATAGTAATAAGTAACAAATACCTTGAGAACCTACAAAATATTTAACTTCTAATAATACCCTAAAACCTATACCCAGCAGTGGGTGTCATGCGGCCAATATGATGATGCTCTAAAGTGCACTATTTGGCAACATAACTAATGTTTTCTTTTTATAGTTGCGAAATCGAACAGGTGCATACGCCTCAATTTTTAATACAGATTAAATAAAAACATTACGTGACGTTTCACTTAAGACGTTCATACTAATCGATAGGCCAATAAAATATCCAAATTGTTAAGAAATTGCCACGAATTTCTTAATTTATATGAAAAATGCTCAGAGCGCCGGATAATCCGGATACTGGATAAGTCACCTTACATGACGTCAAAATGTAAGAGCAGCTCGGGTAATAATTATGTACATAAAACTTGAAGTAGTAACTTAGTAAAATTTTGTAAAATTTCCTCTAAATAGTTACTACTTTAAGTTTTACTTTAGTTTTAGTGTCACGGTCGGATCGGTCGGTACGGTAGTCGCGATAAATACCTACTCCTCACTCCCGTAACTCACTGTAAAGAAATTGTGTTTTTTTTATTTACACACAAAAAAATTTTTAGGTAGGTACCTACTTAATTGTTTCTTTTTAAACTTTGCAAGCGGTAGGTACTATAGCTACGGTACGAGGACTACGAGGTAGGTAGGTAAGTACTAGAATATGACATCAGTCAGACTGTAATACGACAATAATACTTAACACAGTAAAATCCAAATGTCATGTATTCGTTCGTATACCTACATTACCTACTCGTTACCTACCTATCGATCGCCGAACTTCAGTGCCTACTTTGAAGTCGGACATTGTGCTGGCTCAGTATAAAAAAGACGCTATTCTTACAAACACTTTTTACTTATCTACCTAAACTCGCTCGTACGCAACTCAAAAGACAAGACAACGCGCCAAAATGCCCCATTTTTCAACTGTATGTAATATAAGATTCCATTGATAAAATAATTTTCATTTTTTTATTAAAATGACACAAATTGTGAATAGTGTTTCGTTACCCCCTACCGGTCTAGGTAGGTAGGCAGGTATTGACATGTCGCAGCGCGCGCGGCGGCGGCGCGCGGCGGCGGCGCGCGGCGGACCGCTGCGCCGCCGGCGCCGCCGGGCGGTTATCTTTGCAATGCTCGGAATGCTCCACTACTTGCTTGCGCGTATTTTTAATTTCTTAAGCGTGACATTTACATGTTTAATTTTGATGAAAACATTATTCTAGTACACAAAAACCTATTATTAAACAATAAAATCACAGTTACGATTTTGGACTACTGAGAAATACATAATTATGGAAACGTAAAACATAAATGTTTAATTTTTGGCTTAAATGTCTAAAAAGACGCATTATAGCTTAAAAAAAAACAAACATCATAGTTACCATTTTGGCTTATCTAGATATTGAGATTTAATGAAAACTTTGAAAAAAAACAAGCATACGAATTTGGTTTCAGTTTAATTTTGCTATTATGTGATTGCATTTGAATGCACCTTAAAATTATACTAACGAGGTATTTGGTTACCTATTTTGCTTTTAGGAAAAAGTTAGGTAGTGTACGAAATCTCATGATTTTTATATAAAACGGTTACCACCGCGGATTTTTTACATCATATATCTAATTAATATTTGACACTTAATATCAATCCCCGATAAAATAATAAAAACAACGAGTTTACGAATTATGTCCAGATAAAGCTTATTTTATGCGCCTATAGGATGTTATTGGCAGTCTAAAAATTGCATCAACTTTGGCAAAAAATGCACGATCTATTAGACAAATATTAATACAATCTTAAAAACCTTTTGATTTCAGAGGAGGATGGGGAGATGTTCAAAGTGAAAAAGTCATCACAGAGCAAGCGACTCTCCAAACGCCGGGAGAAGGAGAGGCGGCGCGTCCCTGACGGTGATAGTAATAAATATGACAATAACATTCAGGAGGTAACGTGCCTTGAGTGCAGTAATGTTATTTATGTCATTACACTATAACAAAGACAATCTCCACAATACATATTGGTTTTTTTTAAACGACTATCACTCTATCGTTTATATAAATGTTTAGGAGGAGAAACCGGTCGTCGATAGCGGCCAGCAGGAGAAGAAAAAAAAGAAAGTGACGCTCGAAGGGTTGATTCTGTCGGGGAGGGAGGCGCTAGCGGCAGACGGGGCGGGGGACGTGTCGGACAGTCCTACGGAAGAGGGGGACGAAGGGGAGGAGGAGGGGCACGGGTTCCACCGGTACCGCGCCGAGTCGGTGAGGGCGGCTCTGGCCGTGGCGCCCGGCCTCATCCCCGACGCGGCCCTCATCCACGCCGCGCGCAAGACCAGACAGCAGGTATGAGAGGTGAGGGCAACTCGCCGTCGACGTGTTTGTTCAGCTTCTGACCGACTTTGTTTGCCTGCTGGAGATGAAAATTGTTAAATTTATACCACAGAATATTATAATAGTACTAAACGTACTTCAGAAGCCCATCTGCGCGAGGACAATCAAATAATAAGCTACTCTTAGTCACTCAATAAAATACAATTTCAAATTGCATAGTGCTGTTACACTAAATACTGACATAACATGCAAAGTACACACTTTTCAAAATTTCCAACATGAAAATATCGACACATACTAGTAGATATTTTTATATTTTTTTTTACATTTAGGAGTTAAAAGACTTGCATTTCGGTAACTGTAACAAGTCATTGGATAATAGGAAAGCTATTTTTACAGTCTGTTTTTGTTTTTCTGTGTCATACACACATAACACAGGAATTTTTCCAAGGTAAATTGTCAGGAAGAAGATAATATCTTAACTATTATTCTATGTTACTTAAAATGCTACAATAAAACAGATAATTACAAAAATACGTTTTAAGAAGCTACAGAGACCAGTGTATAATACATATAATAACAGATAATATGATACTATACTAGATAATAAGTACCTACTTCATTTGTAAACAAACCGGCACATCTTAAAATGATGATTTGAGGCTACAGGGACAACGAAGATTTGCAGAGCTCATTTGATTTTTTCTATTTTTAATAGATTTTTCTTCCAGTTTATGAATTTCATGCAATAAGAAAGTAAAAATGACGGGAATTGTATCATTGTTTATATTAACAAGTAAAATTATTTTTGCCTTTTTATATTTTTGTAAGGATGTATAGAAGGTACGCGTTATGCTCTACGTAATAAAAGCTGTTTTCGCAGTTCAACTGTTTTGCTTGATGTCCTGTGGTATGTACAATAAATTCGCAGAGCCCCCACTTTGTTCAGCGCTCAAGATCTTTACTAGACACGTGTGCGTTTATATGAATAGCAGTGTTGCCAACAACGCAAGGCCTGATGTCGCAATTTTTCACAGCATAAATAACTTGTAGCCTAACTTTAGGTGCGAAAAATAAATACGCCAAAATATAGCTAGAATAAAAAAAAAAATATTGTTTATCAATATATTTATACCTGCATATAAAGACACTGCAAGCCTGTCCCTGAACTGATGTAGCTTAAAGGCGACCAGTCGCCTTTCAGATTTTTCGTCGCCGATTTTTGTCCTGAGTAGCCTAATGCCTAGTTCCAAATCACGCCAACAGGGTTGCATTCAGAACGTTAGAGCGCCGGTTGTTTGGTTGTTTTTTAACTCGCTATATGGTTTGGAACGACCAAGAACTTTAAATGTCAATGTCAAAGTCTTCGTTTTCCATTTGGAATACGAATAATTTAAACTTTTATTTATTCTAAATCAAATGAAATCCGTTCTTTGAGGATCTACCATGATTATTTTAAGAATTAGACTCAAAAACATCTAAATACAAAATAATGTCAATTGACATTGACATTTTTGCTATAGACAAACGTCAGAGTGTTTTACAACCATCCATTTTGATGGTTAAAAAGTTGCAACGCTCTGACGACGGTTGTGTTGTGTCAACCGAACGTCACGCTCTAATGTTTGGAACGCCGTTAGAGCGTTCGGTTGTGGTTAGGTTGCACTCGGAGCGTAGGTTTTAGAACGCGCCTCAGCACCTGTTAGCGCGAATCCATATAAATGCAGTAGGTACAAAAACTCTATTTTGTGTAATGTTTTGTGACTACTTAATTTGGTCGGATTCGCGCTAACAGTGCAGTCAGCGTGATCCGGAACGCGGCCGCGGCCTAAATGGCGACAAATCGCCTATGTTGGCAACACTGATGAATAGGTCTAGAACGTACCATCATCATTGCAGGCTCGCGAGCTAGGAGGCGACTATGTGCCGCTTAAGACAGAGGGCGCGCCGGGCTCGCGGCTGGTGCGCGACGACGGGTCGGGCGACGACGACGACGAGGAGGGCCGCGTGCTCGTCAGGGGGTTGGAGCTGCCCAGCGACAAGCCCAAGCGTGAGTATTGCGAGCGGTCTATTGGTCCTCATTTGACAGATGAATGTGATACATTGCTTCTTCTTTTTGGGGTAAAAAAAACATACCAAAGTAGCAATGTATGTCAAATGAAACCGGTCGCTAAATAGTTTCTATTTAGATAATCAGCCTGAGGCTTTCCGGCACATTTTTTCCTTCAGGTTCAAAATGTCCCTTCGTGCCCGTAGTTGGGATTGTCCAGTTGACTGGACCATCGTTTAACTTTCGTGCGGTAGTACAGTTAACCGTATTACGGAATAAATAACTATTCTTTGGTTCAGTTTGTCCAGTTGAATGGACCACCGACATTTTAAATGCCACAGTTTTAATTTCAGACAGCAGTCACATAATTAATAACTAAAGGAAAAATATATAATGTACCTCGGTTCCAAAAGGTATCTTTCCTGAAACATCCACTTCCCATAAAGTACCTTTAATATTTATTGTCACAAAAAAGTTATTTTGATACACCTGCTATTAAAACTTAATTTACCACATGATTTTATTTTATTTTATACATATTTAAAATGTATCCAATCAGTTATTCTTTCCATTCTAAGAATTTACATTATGAAAAAGGTGAATTTTAGGAAATGTACACTATGGGGAAAGGTACTTTTTGGGAAGTGTACATTTCGAAAAAGGTAAATTTGAAACCGAGGTACCTACACTGAGGGAAAGGTGCATTTTGAATTTGAATGTTTTGTCAACATTTTGTTAAGAAGTTTGAGCCAATTACTGTATATCATTTGGTTCGCAGGTGGCACCGCAGCGGCACCCACCAATGAGGAGCTGGACAGCGAGGCTGAAGAGTGGGAGGAACAGCAGATGCAGAAGGCCATGCCCGCGCTATCGGACGTTGCAAGTGCGTGTAAGATACATGTTCTATATTGCACTAAAGGAACATTGAAAGAAAAAAAATAATTTGCCAAGTTGTGAACTGTCACAAACAAATCAGCTGTTAGCATTCTATATGATTGTGTCTTTATTACTTCGAGAATAGGCTGAACTTTTTCGTAATGACTATGTTATTTAAGGCGAGGCTAGTTCACGATCTGATGAAAAGATTTATTTTTGAACTTCCAATGTGAAGAACTGATGTAGAATTCTACTTCACAAAAAATACTGTAGACTTAAAAGAAACACAATAACCGAACAGAATATTGAAAAATGGCATGGTAACTCTGTAAAAAATCCTGAATAACACCATAAAAAAATATGAAAATAAACTTCAAATCGTCAGATTTCGTAATTTTCAACGACAGTGATATGATTTTTTATGCAAAAAGGATAGCTTTTTTATCGATCTAACACAATAACCGAGTACATTTTTAATAATTGATCCAGTATTTCAGAAATCAATAAAAATTTACTGAATTTCTTCAAATTTCTGGCGAAGCGTCAATTAAAGCTATGCAATATTCAACCTTACTGTAAAGACATAGTGAAAGAGTAAATTTCGTGAACTGCCTCGCCTTAACGGCTGGATGTTATTAGGCGAGGGCCTGGCGGAGTTGAACCCGTTCGCAGCGCCGCCGCCGCCGCCGCGGCTCGAGGGCGCGCCGCACTTGAGGCCCCTCGACGCCGCGCGCCCGCTGGACACCGCGCAGGGGCTGCTCGCCGCGCTCAGGGACAGGTATATACTGGGTTATTTGTAAAACACCAACAACCTCGCAGGAGTAGATTACCAACATCATAAACAACAACATTTGTTCTAAACAAAACTAACAAAATAAGCTTCTTTTTGTACAAGAACACATCTTTTATCGCTTACTTTGTGCAAAATAAGCGCCCAGTTTGTAAGTGGGACGCTATTTTAGGTGGCATTTTTGATACTCTGCCCGGACATCTTGTGTATTCTCGATCGAAGCTTGTATGTCGTGTGTGCAGACTAGAAGAGTTGCAGACCGACCGGTCGCAAGAGTCCGTCAGGCGCCAAGAGTACCTGTCCCGGCTGGCGGCGGCGGCGCGCACGCGGGAGTCGCGCGGCGCGCGCACGGCCGCGCTCGACGCCGCCTACAAGCGCGCGCAGGCCGTGCGCGGGTTCATCACCGACCTCGTCGAGTGCCTCGATGAGAAGGTAACGTATAGGTAGTGTATTGTTGAGACAGGACCTTTCCGCCATATTTTCAGCGAAAAGGGATGTATCGGGTCTTTCGCCCGTCATTCCGAATACAGCAAATCCATACAGTGAAAGTGAAAGTGAAATAAGCTTTATTCAAATAAACTTAATTATAAAGTACTTTTGAATCGTCTATATTTTCCTACCACCCGTTCCAGACTACAAAAGAGCAACCTAGTAAAACGTGTTAATATATGGACCTACTACACACATGCGGTAGTTTTTTGTTTCATACGTTATCGATATTCCTTATTTCCGTCTGTGTGTGACGGGTTTAAATTAGAATTACAATAAAACATTGTATATGTCCAGATGCCAGCGCTAGAAGCGCTGGAGGCGCGCGCGCTGGCGCTGCACCGGCGCCGCTGCGAGTTCCTCGTGGAGCGGCGCCGCGCCGACGTCAGGGACCAAGCGGACGACACGCTCGCGCTCACTGGTGCGTACTGTGTTTGCTGTTATAGGGCTGAATGTAGTTGCTGTGACTTGTGGATTACTTGGCCCTTCGAGCCGGATGTGAGATAAAATAATTGTAGGTACAGTACGAGGCAAATATCTTGAAAATTTTTCGACGGAGCAGGGATAAGTTCGCGCATTACAAAGACCGAATATATATTTATTTTAATGGTTTATTTTCTTTCGCCACTTTAAAAGATCGTGCAAAAACTTTAGAAAAATCTATGTTCGATGATTACATCTGTAATATTGACAAGTCTATCTCCTCCAACCCTAAAGCTTTCTGGTCGTACGTGAAAATGAAGAATCAACATAACACGTATCCCTCTGTTTTCCACTATGTACAGCGTACGTCGGCAGTGGTGAAGTTGTTTGTGGTATGTTTGGTGACTACTTTCATTCCACCTTCTCGCGCGATACTTGGACCGTTCCTGCACTCGACGACGACGGAGTATACTCTTCTTGTGAGATTGGAGTTTACACATCTGATGTTTCGAAACTATTAGCTTCTCTGGACACAAATAAATCTGCTGGTCCTGACAATATTCTAGCAATTTTATTGTTACGTGTTCAGAGTCACTTATAGTCCCTCTTAGTATTTTATTTAGGCGATCACTGAGTGAAGGCATTGTGCCTGAAATCTGGAAATCTGCCTTTATTACTCCATTTCATAAGAATGACCTCCTAAGGAGGTCGTTAATTATAGACCGATTTCCAAATTATGCTTATTCGCAAAAATACTGAAAATATTGTCTATAAACAGGGGGGCTATTGTTTAATTTTTAAAATCTATCGCAATCGCTTTCATTTGTCAGATGGATGTGACACATTTCTTCATTTCTTTGGTAAGTTTTTATTTGTGCCAAAAAGAAGCATCAATGTGTCACATCCTGGAAGCGATTGCGATAGATTTTTAAATTAGACAATTAGCCCCCAGGTCTACGCATCAGTCAAGCAATCGTTATGTCCGGAACAGCACGGCTGGGCTGATCAACCAAGTCTAACCTTATCCCATGTAGCGACTTATACGAAAAATTATACGATATGCGGATCGAAATGATCCAGAGAAGGTTCTTACGATACTGCAATTTAAATCCAAAACTCACATTCATAAATTACGATAAGCGATGCTTTAGGTTCCATTTTCTACCGGCGCTTGTCGAAAGAAGACGAATCGCCGATGTATCGTACTTACTTAGCATAGTGAGCGGCGTCGTTGACTGTCCTGAGTTGCATTGGTTTGCGAGTTCCAATAGCCTCCTTCCGTAAGCCTAATGTTCTTCACGTGCCAAGCAAAACAAATTAAAACAATTTGATATAGTCCTTTTTAACACTCCTTGTAACAAGCTCAAGCGGCTATTAAGTAATGTATACTTATCGAACAACTTACTGTAATTAGTGTAGTTCTACGCTATCTGGCATTATTTTACTAAATTAAGCATTAACAATTGGGTTGTATAGGTATAGTATTTTCTATCATTTCGTAGGCAATCTTTGTATTTATTTTAATTTATATGTGGAAACTTATAAGTAGCTCTCAATACCACCGTTTGTGGTGGTGGTGTTTGTGATACCACCGTTGTCTCTGATTTCCATAACACAAGTGCTTTAGCTACTTACCTTGGAATCTGAGCAATGTATGTGATGTTGTCAAATATTTATTATTATTATTATTTATTAATAACTATTTAAATTACCTACTTTATTTTAACCTTTAGTTTTCCTTAATTTAGTAAAATAAAATAAAAATAAAATTTATTTTTTTAGTAAAAATTGGTAAGTTATTTTAATCTTATCTAAGACCCAATGAATGAACTAGAACATTTGAACTGAAAGTCGGCCGAATGCCAAATCTGTTTTAATTTAAAAGCCCGGCAGACTTACCGAAGTTCGGAGCGTTAGCCGGTACGGCCCCGGACTGTATATATGGGCCATTGCCCATCCCTACAATTACTTCTATCAGCTTATGCGAACCGACGAACGGCGACGTAACGAGTGAATTCCTAGTACTTGATGACGCGTATTGCGAATTAATGCGGTGATCGTGTCGAGGGCGCCGTAAAAAAAATATTGTTTGTTGCGCTGTCGTTAGCCCCTTCGCCAGGCGAAGCGGTAATATTGATTTATGTTATTTATTAGCGCGTCCCGGGGCCGCGAAGCCAGTGGACTCGGAAGAGAAGCGTCGCCGTTGCGCGGAACGCGAGGGGCGGCGCCGCGCGCGCCGACTGCGCCGCGAGGAGAACTGGGCCGCCTGCGGGGCGCCGCCCGCCCACCGCGACGGGGACTCCAGCGACGACGAGCTGCCGCCCGCCACGCTGCACCAGCACCGCCGCGAGACGGGTACGTGCAGCACTAGTGCGGGGCCGCCTGCGGGGCGCCGCCCGCCGACCGCGACTTGGACGTCGTTATCATCATAATCGTTTTTTATGTAGTAGTAAATAATTAGTGATTAATTGCATTTTAAAATTAAAATCACGTTAAAATACCATTAGTCAATTCGTAATACGTAAAAGCGTACACTAACACCAAGTCGTCTGCGTAGAATCAATCCGTGCGGCGAGCGCGGAGCTGTTCGCGGACACGCTGCCGGCGTGGCGCAGCGTGCGCGGCGTGTGCGCGCGGCTGGCGCGCTGGCGGCGCCGCGACCCCGCGCTCTACGGCGACGCGTACGTGGCGCACTGCCTGCCGCGCCTGCTCGCGCCCTACGTGCGCCACCAGGTACGCGAATGGGACATTCTGACCTCGAATTATCCTCAACTTAGACTTAACTAGACGCTTGCCTTGAAAACTGAACCTTTTGGTGTGTAAAAACTTTAAAGCAAAATTTATTTGTAAGATATCTTTTATTGATTTCTATTTTCGGTATTAAGGGTCCGTAATAGGAAAACATGGCATGGGAAATCTCTATTTTTATATAGGAAACGTAAACATTGTAGCCACAAAAAAAACACACGACAAGCTAAAGAGTTTCTCCAGGTGCTACAGTTATTATATTGCGTATAAACCTCGCAGATGATTGTAAAAAAAACAAAATCACCAAAACGCTTGCGTAGGTTCATCTTTTTGGCGTAAATAATAGCGGAAATGTATTGAATTCAACATCCAATACACTTTATAGTACTGTGAAGTTGCTTTAATTACTTTAATTAAAGAAGTGATTGTGATAGATATTAAAAAACAATGAAAAACATCTTATAAGTGCAAAAGTGAGGTTATTTTCCTTACTCTTTACATGTAAAGAAAAAGACAGAGACAAATGTTCCAGCGTAACCGAGCCTTAAGTAGAATACTTTACTAATTGAACTATTTGAAATGCCTATGATCCATTTCTATTGATTTTTGTTTCTGTAATTGTTGCCAAGCAACAATTTCTGTCAATTTACTTAACGAATGCAATTAATTGAATCTTACAAGAATATAATGTTCTGGTATTTGTAACGATATCTGTAACATCCATTTTGTAATAATGATATAAATTTGTTATAGCTATGGAAACCTATAATTGGCTTATTTAAGACTTATATGTAATTACTCAATCTGTACCTAATATAGCTGTTGGTTTTCTGAATAAATCATAAATAAAATAAAATAAATAATTTATTTACAGTTGATCTTATGGAATCCATTAGCTGATGAAGATAATGAAGACTACGAGAAAATGGACTGGTACAAGTGAGCATTTTGTCTTTAAATTACATAGCTCTTTCATTTAGTCGAATTATAAAAAAACAAAGCGATATTTTTCGTTTTATCGTGCATTTAAAACTTTCTTGATCATCTCGAATAAGTCGCTAAACAAAAATCGTTCAGAATCAGGCTCATTGACACTAATTTCCTTACTCAGATGTCTGATGATGTTCGGCGTGCGGCGCGAGCGCGCGTCGAGTTCGTCGTCGGGCTCGTCGTCGGACGAGGAGCCGCCGCCGACGGAGGACATCGTGCGCGACGACCCCGACCTGGGGCTCGTGCCCGCCGTGCTGTGCCGCGTGCTCGTGCCCAAGCTCACGGGTCAGTCATATAGCGGACACATGCACTATCGATGCAATCTAGTTTGTCGTCAGGCGACGCATGCACTCTAGTTTTTGTCGTCGGATGAGGAGACGGAGCACGCCGTGCGCGACGACCCCGACCTGGGGCTCGTGCCCGCCGTGCTGTGCCGCGTGCTCGTGCCCAAGCTCACGGGTCAGTCATTTAGTGGACACATGTACTATCGATGCACTCTGTTTTGTTCCCAGCAGGACCCAACGAACTGGCTATAGTTTCTTTTTATTTTTATTTTATTTTATTTATTCAGGAAATATACAGTCATATACAAGTTTTACATGGTTATAATAGTTTACAAATAGACCAAGCAGTTCCATAAAATAATTACAAATACTGAGTCTGTACAAAGGTAGCGATTAGTATACAGTATATCATAGCAGTAAATTTAACATTTGGATTTTATTATTTAAGGGGTTCTTTATTAAATACTATTTCTCCCACTTTTCGTTTAAATGTTGATAGCTCTAAGGAAAAAATGTCAACATTTTTCAATTTTTCATTATAATATCGACACGAGCGTCTTATAAATGTGTTTTTGGCGTAGTTTGTAGTAGATGGGGGATAATAAAATGTATTAATAGAACGTGAGGAGATTCTTGGAATTCTAAAAGTAATTAACTCCAATAGTGATGCTGAATCTATAATACCGTTCACTATTTTATACAGAAATATTTCATCCAAGTAGACACGTCTACTCGCGAGTGAATCGATTTTATACCTTTTAGAAGCTGTTTCATAGTCGACAAAGAAATTTCCCATTCGGTAGTCTAGGGCTTTCAAAAATTTGTTTTGGACCTTTTCAAGACGAGCAATATGAACGGCATATTGAGGGCTCCATACGACGCTTGCGAATTCTAAAATGGATCTAACAAATGAATAATATAAAACTTTGTAAGTGAAAGATTGTTTAAATGGTTTTGTTAAACGTAGAATCATTCCAAGCTGTTTGTAGGCTCTGGAAATGACATTGTCTATATGAAGATTAAAATGCAACTTGGTGTCAAGTGTAATTCCGAGGTCACGTATTTCATACACTCGCTTGACTTTGTTACCTGACAAGGAATAATCGTACGTTATAGGGTTATATTTACGGGTAAACGATATCACAGCGCATTTATCAAAATTTAAAAACAGATGATCCTGCTCACAGTATGCTTCAAATCTTTGTAAATCCGATTGCAACTTCTGGCAGTCCTCAGGAGTCGACACAATTTTGAAAATTTTTGTATCATCTGCGTACAGTAGATGATGCGAATCATTAAAGCAAGTACTAATGTCATTAATATAAATTGTGAACAGGAATGGACCCAAATGTGATCCCTGCGGAATGCCCGAGGTGATTTCGAGGAAATTAGAAGTGTATCCCTTCAAAGCTACAGCTTGACTTCTATTGGAAATGTAGGAACATAACCAGCGCAGTAAGTCGCCGTGTATACCGAACTTAGATAATTTTTGAACAAGTGTGATATGACAAATTTTGTCAAAGGCTTTGGAAAAGTCGGTATACACGGCATCCACCTGATAGCCCGCATCAAGGCTATTAAGAAGGAAGTCTGTATACAGTATTAAATTAGTGTCAACACTGCGGCCCTGGAGGAAACCATGTTGCTGCTGTGAAATATGCCGGGATACTGTCTGACTAAGCTCGTCGGTTACTATTTTTTCAAAGATTTTACCGAATATACATAGCTTAGAGATGGGTCTATATTGCCGAACGTCGTGCTTATCACCTCCTTTAGGAATAGGGGTGATAAGGGCCTTTTTCCATATATTAGGGAAATGTCCTTCATTTAAGGATTTAACAAATATAATAGACATTGGAACTGACAGTTCCTTGGATAATTTGGATATAAACAAAGGATGGACTCCATCCGCACCAGAACCTTTATTAACATCGACACGTCCGAGATACTTTTGAACAATATTAGGTGTAATATTTATTCCCGATATGTTAACGCAAGATTCAGGATGACTTGTTTCACTGTCAAGAACAGATGGGTCCAAAATATTTCCGGCGGGAACAAACACAGAGTGGAAGTAATCATTAAAAAGATTACATATAGTCTCACCATCCGTAGAGGAGGAGGCCCCATAGGTTATATGAGATGGTGTGTTATTGGATTTCAATATAGAATTAACAAAGCTCCAAAAATGTTTAGGGACGGCTTTGATTTTTTCTTCAGAGAATTTTATATAATTATTGTGACATTCACGCTCCAAATTCTTTTCTCGAGAACGTAATGTTTTAAATTGCTGGTAATCGCGAGGGTCTTTGTAAGTTTTCCACCGAGCGTGAATTTTTAGTTTATCACGTATTAACTTTATAAGTGCCCGCGAGTACCAAATTGGGTAATTATTCTTACAGGAGACCCTACGTTTTGGGACATTAAGTTCTATTATGTTGTGTAAAATAGAATAAAAATAATTAACAGCCTCTTCTGTGTTTATATCATTCAGGACCCCCCAATCGACATTAATCAGAGCTTCACGCAGCTTATCATAGTCCGCGCGGTGAAAAATATATTTAAATCGTTCGTTGGCTTCTAAACATACAGCGTGAGGGAGGGAGAATGAAACCTCTATCGCCTTATGGTGAGAGTCCTCGGCGGTGAGTGGCGAACTACAGGATGAAACGCGGCAATCACAATTGCTCAAAACAAGGTCCAAAATACGACCATTAGCGTTTAAATATCTATTGTATTGTTTTAAATTAGATAAGTTCATAAAATCGGATAATGCGGTAGCCATAGGGTCATTATCTGCGTTCAATGAGAGATGAAAACATTCTGTAGTCGACCACAAAGCGTACGATACGTTAAAGTCGCCCAATAATAAGAAGTAATCGTCGGGATTGTGAAACATGCGTTCGTAAACATTATCGAAAAATAACTGCAGAGCGTTTAAATGATTGGCACCGTGAGGGAAATATCCGCAAGCAATATGTACGGTGGCAGGGGCGGGGGAGTCGTGCGGGCGGTGCGATGAAGCGCTCAGTTCTATGGTGAGCCACAATTCTTCCGAGATGTCAGTGGAGCACCAGTCGTCGCGGCGGCGCACGCGCAGCGCGGACGATAGCCCGGATCGAACGGCAATCAACACACCGCCACCGCACACCGCTTTACCCGTGCGCCCTATCCCGATACGGTCGCGCCGATAAACATCATAATTTGTATAGAAATACTCGGCATCTCTGAAATCAGGAGTCAACCATGTCTCAGTTAGGATAATCAGATCATAATTATTAAGTAATACATTAGCTAAAAAATCGTGACTCTTAGTTCGCAATCCCCTCACGTTCTGGTAATAAATATTAAGTGAATCTAATTGACCCATTATGGAAAAATAAATAAAAATACCAATAAACGACGCCAATAAACACATGATATAAATAAATTTTAAAAAAGTTAAATAACATTATAAACAATATATTATACTGTAGATAAAGACAATTTATTATCTTTAAGTTCTGAAAAGTGAATTTACAGGTGAATACAAGAATTATACATTTAATAAATTGTTTAAATTTAAATATGGAAGAGGATTTTATCCCGCTAGAAAAAAATAGAATAACAATCAAAGTGGCAGCGACTTTTTTTATGTGGATAAGAACACTCAGGTATGTGATGAAATATAAATTGAACAGTCATTGCAATTTAGACAGATCACTTTGGTTTACAATCCTTATAACATTAGATTTGTCATTTTTGCGTAGAAATATTTTACAGTCTCGTACCCAGAGATAGGTATAATTTTGAGAGGTTTTCAATTCTCGAGCGCGCTTTAGTAAGAGTTTGTTTGCGGGAGTGAGATGCTCGTTGATGTAAATATCGGTGGCTGCGCCCGACATTCCGACGTCAGCTGTATTGAGACCGCGCCGCGCTCGTACCGCCGCCATCAGATGATTTTTGCGTTGTCGTTGTGTAAAGCGTACAATAATAGACGGGTGTCGAGAACTCGTTTTACCCTCAACTCGAAACGGTTGGACTCGGTGAATAGTATCGATGTCGGATTCCAATAACGTTACACCCACCTTTGAGCAAATGTCATGGAATATTGAATGTAAATTTTCACCGTTTCTTTTAGGAATACCTTGAATTTCAACATTATTGAGTCTTGAAAATTGATCTTGGTTATTATATTCCTGCTTCAATTCTTCTAGTGAACGTTGGGTGTCAGTTAACTCTTGCTTAATAGTAGCGAAGGCAGTCACCTTTCTTTCGACGGTTTGTAGGCGCTCGTCTATTCCGTCAACTCGTACTACCAGATCACTCCACTTCGAATTTAAATCCATTATATTTTCTGAGGCGCTGCGGAGGTCGCCTTTGATCGTAACGACATCCTCCTTCAGCAGAACGAAATCAGCTCTGAATTCTTTGATTTCTCTCATTATTTCGGCAAGGGAATCACTGGGTGGTAGTATTAGAGGAGAAGTTGCCGCACGGCAGGTTACACAGCGCCAGGCAGATTTCTTTTCTTGCCCCATTTTTCTATACGTAGATTCAGCGATCCCAGCACAGTAATAATGATAACTACCGTTGCACAATCCACCGTGACAAGCGACGAAATCAGTAACTGGTTCATTACACTTAGAGCAATGCATTTTGAATAGTATTTAGGATACACCGTCGACACGAAAAACGATAATTTATGCAGATAAAGTTGCTTATTATCACGCGCGCGTAACAGTGCAATTATACCGTCCGTACCACACAGACTCTAGAGCCTTTCTTGTTTAAGTGAAAAGATAATTTGCCATTTGAATTAGGGCTAAGCGATTAGATAATTTATATGTTGACGTTTGATGTGTATGTAGAGCTGGTGGAGTGCGCGTGGGACCCGATGTGCGTGCGCGCGTGCGTCCGGCTCCGGCAGCTGCTGGTGCGCATAGCGGGCGTGCCGGGCGCCAGGGCCGCGCTGCCGCCGCTGGCCGCCGCTGCGCGCGCGCGCCTGCACGCCGCGCTACATGCGGACGTGTTCCTGCCGCCCCTGCCGCCGCAGTACGTACACTAGTATCTACAACCTGTGAGCGACAGCTACTAGTATAGCGGCCATACCGGGTGCTACGATTTTTTTTAATTTAACGTAGACTTAAGTTTAAACTCCTGTAACGTCTAGTGATTTAAATAACCCGTGTTGCAGCGTGGCGGAGGGCCCGGCGGGCGTGTTCTGGCGGCGCTGCGTGGGCGCGGGCGTGCGGCTGCTGCGCGCCGCGCTGGCGCTGTGCGCGCCGCCCGCGCTGCTGCGAGCCGAGCCGCTCGTGCTGGCGCTGCTGGGTCAGTACACTACCACTTTGGGGCATCGAGATGGGGCTGCTCTCGGGCTCGTTCTGGCGGCGCTGCGTGGGCGCGGGCGTTCGTCGGCGTAGCTTCTTGACGATTATAACGTTGACACTTTTTGTTTACGCATTGCAGAGACCCTGTGCACGGCAGCGGGCGCGGCGCCGGGCACGATGGCGGCGCTGGCGGCGGCGGCGCTGGCGGAGACGGTCCCCCGCGCGGGCGCGCTGCGGCCGCCCGCGCTGGCGCGCCTCGCCGCGCTCGCCACGCGCGCCCTCGCGCGGCTGCACGCCGACAACCCGCTGCATCTGTGAGTATACAACGTGTCACAAATAAACCCGTAAAGCCGAATATGTTAGGTAGGGACCATCAAACTGAACAACTTTTACGATAAGACCAACTCTGAAATCGCGAAAAATCGGCTGTTTCATACAAAAGTCAATTACAAAAATGTCAAAATGTGTGAAAGAGCTAATTTATTTTTGCGGTTTCAAAGTTGATCCTAAAGTTAATGTTCAGTTTGATGGTCACTATCCCATATTCGACTTTAAATGTTCTTTATAACAAGTTGTATAAAGCGTTACTTCTTGGTGAATTTGACTAAGCTTCAGACAGAAACCAATTTCGTGTCCGCCTGTGTTATTTATTATTTTATTTTATTTTTATTTTATTTCATAGGAGAACATACAGTGACTTAATAGCTTTTTAAGTAATCCGTGTAGGAGTCTATGCACCATTACAAGTTCTCGCATATGAATTAAATGCCTCGGGCCACAGGATTTTACAGTAACTTAATTATCTAATTTTATAAGTATAATATTATGTAGGTACCTAAAAAATTCTTGTTTAACCGGATTATTAATATATATACTGTTAGTAATTAATTTTGTAAATCAATTGTTTATCAATCCTAATATCTGTTGGCCATTTCCTTGTTGAGTGTCATATGTCAACTTGACAATACTTGAGATTGACATTAGTGTTGCCATAGTTCATGCAGTTGTCGGCAATCACTCACAGACAAAACATCCTTCTGACGTTTAATGCTAGTCTGTGAATCGGGGAGCAAAGACTGACAGATTGATTGACGTGCCGTGGCGCGACACGGCACGGCGCAATGGTGTGTTTCCGGCTCAAGTCTATGCTCCACGTGTGTTTATACTTGACAGTTGCAAGTCTATGGACAATTCTATGATAGTTATGGTAAAGCGTATAAAAGCGTTGGTTTTTGTAAATTGTACTCACTTTTGCTCGAGCTATCGTCTGAACTGGTCGTGAAATAAAGTATTACTTCTGTTAACGTGGTGTATGATTTATAATCAACCTTAACAGTTCAGAAGTGCGCGTTTTTTTTTACCACGTGTCACGTTGAACAATCGACGCACACGGCATCCTACTAACTTCAAGTGACGATGAAGAAGAACCGAAGAGAGCTCCGAGGCGACCGATAATAATATCGACCGAATTATGCGGCTGGACCCATTGCTGGAACAAATTATCAGACAACAGCAACATCCAGCGCCCCAAGTCTCCAATGAGGAGTGTATTATGCCAGGTACGTCCACTGATATTAATAATTCTACCAATCAATGTTTCCGTCTTAAAACCACACCCTTCTGTTGAAATTAACGTGCTGTGCAAAATCAGCAAATTCAAGTGAGCCTACCACCTACCCACCTTGTTCTACCACTGATCAATTTATCCCACCCAGCTAATACCAGTGCAAGTCACAACCCTGATGTTGATGTGAGACGAACAGATTTAGGGCTCGGTTATGCGGAAACATTTGTCTGTCTTTTTTATATTTACGTGTGAACAGTATGGAAAATAACCTCACTTCTGCACTTTTTTTTTAAATGTTTTTCGTTGTTTTTTTTCATCATTATCATTAGCATAATTATCTTTCTTAAAAAAATAATAATATTGGAGCAAAGCTTCACAGTATACGTTAAAGTGTATTACAATACGTTTCTGCTATTAATTACACTAAAATATGACCCGCGCAAACCATGTTTTCCTATCATGTTTCCTGTCATGTGTTATCCCAAATACATCCTTGTTACATAATTTTAGAAATAATAGGAATAGTTTATGATTTATCGGAAAACCTGAAATCGTGCCTAAATTCGTAAGAAATTCTAATGCTATTGTCTGTTCACGCATGTTTTCATCGATTGGAGTCATTGGCGAATTTCTACGGCTGAACACCCTCCTACCACCACACGACTGGGTACTCTGGAAGGCAACGCGTTCGTGGTATGGACATCAACAAGACATCGGACGTGACCTGGGACGAGTGGAAAAAACGTCTTCAAGACTATTCGTTTCTCCGTCATAACTGCTAACAGTAGGTACCGTGAGGAGTCACAGTGGGTAATAGACTTTTATTGTAAGAAGCTGGCGTCGGCGGCGCTAGGTTAACCTTGTGAGCTTAACGATATTAATTGTGGTTTTATAATTTATACATTATCCATTGGTTGAGGCAGGGGCTCATGATCTCATGGTGCAGGTTGTAAGGATACACGTGTATTGTTGTATTATCTTACCGACGCACAATGCATCGAATGTATGGAGGAAAAGGACAAAAATCATAACTTCAGTATCCATTGACAGAATTGTTTTTTTTTTTAAATTTAATTTTATTAATTATATGATTCTGAAAAAAAAAGCATAAAACCGAAAGTCGCAAACAGACTCACTCAAAATAAGTTTGAATTTTCAATATAATATAATAAAAACAAGAACACATAAAAACTACGAATAGATATTTAGAGTTTTTTTTTTTTTTTAAAAAGCTTCATCAAAGGAGGTCGGCCTTCCTCTCCAAGTTTTCTTTCGCCATTTCTTTCTTGGAGGGGCCTCACAATTTTATGAAATGGTAGTAGTTTCAGTAGATTTTCTCTTTTTGCATATAAAATTAAATTAAAACCAAACCAAAACTTAAACCAATTAAAAATTTGTCAAATTTTAATTTCTAAACGTCTTAAAAATTCATCGCTTGAAGGTAGGCTCACAAGTAGCTTCAGTCCCCTGTGACCACGGCAGCTGCAAAGGTGCCGAAACGTCGGGAAAATCAAAAATCAAACCAAATACCAACTAATTACCAAAGTACTTTCAATAAAACCGCGCTAGTATCCGTTAAAAGTGTTATATTTCAAGCTTCATCAAAGTTTGTTACTGAAATAATTTACGAGTTTATTTACTATGAAAACTTAGGTGGCATACAGAAAAAGAAATAATGCAAGTTTGTACAAAAAATTTTTCAATATCTTGAAGTAAATACCTTGGTTTGTAAGCTCCATAAAAACTTTTTACAAACAATCCGCAGTACTTTTGAATATGATGTGTTTTCTAACATACATAGTCAGTGAATAAAAAGTATATTTGAGCGTCTCATTTTTATAACCAAAACTTTACACTTTGTAATTAGCAAGTGTGAGCCGGCTATAAAATAAATATGTTCTCCTTTGAACTAATGATTTATTGTCCTTACAATGATCACATAAGTACTTACAAAGTCGAACTTTTATTTTTGGGTATGAATCAATGTATTGTACGACGCGGCAATCGATTATTTACCCCCAAAAAGTAGTGTGAAAATGTAGATTATAATGTATAAAATAGAGTACAGTCAACGGCACATCAGACTATTACATTTTGACCTTGATACCTTCTTTATATCATTCTTACGTAAATAAGAGCTGTATACGTAGTTAAACTGTTTAACTTATTGTGCTGTCGTGTGTACAATTCAGTTGTTGCATATTCGCAGTCCATCTATTTTGCCAATAATAGGGCATGTGAATTGAAAAAAAAACCACAATTTAATAATTAGTGTTATTGTCAAAATTTATAATAGATAGTTAATAATAGATGTACAATTTAGAGAAACAATTTACACATTATGCCATTATTTGATTATTTTATGTCAATTTTACAAGTACTAAAATATTCCTCAAATAAGTAAAAATATTTTGTTGGGCTTAAGCCATTCAAACAGAATGTGGCATTTTATTAAAGATCCACACACATCTTATGTAACAGTTCCTCTTGTAGAGGACGGTCCCCATTCTGGGTAATAATAGTTTTTTTTTATGATGCCTATAATTCTCATCATATAAAATGTATCCCTATGCACAATTAAATATGGATAGGGTTTTGACAAACTTGCAGCACTCGAAAATATATAATTAAGGAAGAGTAAATAGGTTTAGGTTTGCTTACACGACGTCGACGTGTAGGTGAAACGTTACATATTGCTCTAAACATTGCATTTGGATATAAAAGTTTTGTTTGGGTCGTAAGAGTAACCCCAAAATAGTAAAGTAAACCATATTTAAGATATGATGCTTAATTGAAGCTACGTTTTCATGATAAGCCATCAAAGAGGACTTTTGGTTTATTTGAATCGTAAGCCTTACAACAATAAGCAAATCTATTTATTTTAGCGCATATTTTCCTTGACATGTTCTTATTTCTTATTACGATTCCATTACGAGCTCATTATTGTCAGATCTTTGCCTATAGGTTTTCTATTATAAAAAAGTATTTATTTTTAAATGATATTTAATTTATTTATTTTAATTGTAGTATTACTATTTTATATCGTCAGAGAATAAATAACACTGATGAGTAGTCACATAAATAATAGTGGCCTTAGTATAGTTCCTTGTCTTTCCAACTACATTATTTCTAACAAGTAATATTTTACGGGAACTTCTCTCTTATTTTCATTGATGTGATTAATTTCAACACATTGAAAACGATAATGAAGGTATGTTGTGGCCAGTTTGGCGCATTTCCTCTTAAACCATATTTCTCACAATTTGTCAAAAGAATATCATGCGAGACAAAGTCGAAAGCTTTGTTAATGTCAAAAAATATACATTATTGTATTAATATTCTTATAAATATTCTCAATAACATTTTTATTAAATAAAAAGCTGTTAAGGAAGCTGACTTGCTTTTCCAAAATAAAGCAATTTTGATTTTTAGCCAGTAAATTATTTTTCTAGAAATTTATAAATACTGTTATGCGTTGCCTTTTCAAAATAGCCAGTACTGAAATTAAAGCAATGGTTCTGTGGATGTGGACCTATAATAATAACCAACCTACAATTTAATTACTCCATACGATTAAATAATGGTTCTGTAATAGTCCATCTCATCCATTTAATTATTGATATTTTAAGGGCTTCCGAAAATATGGCTTTAGTCATTGATATAATATATTGATAGTGAGCAAATACTTAATAACTTTTGTGGGTATTTAATTAACCCGAACGATGTTGTGTTATTGAGTGATCTTATAATTTTAAATATTTCGTTGGCTGGATCTAAAAAGATACAAGCTTGCGTCCAATGGTTTTATATTATTGTCATTAGATTATTCATTTGTAATATTAGTAAAAAAAAAAAACGTTGCAAATGTCAATGGGATCTGTAATAATTTTACTGTGTCTATCTTTATTTTATTTATGCAATTTATTATTCAAATCTGGTCGCTCATATGATTTAATTCGAGTTCATGGCGTTTTACAAACATTTTTACTCTATTGTAAAATTGCTTCATTGTCAAGATTTATAAGATGATTATCAAGATGCATCCTTTAAGAACGGAAGAATACTTACGATATTTGGTTTTTACTGGACCGATTTTGACGATAATAGTTATAATAATATTACTAAAAATTTGATAATAAATTTTAAATTGAAATTCTAGATTCAGCTTGCTGCAGAGTCACTAAGATTATAGCAACACCCCATTAAAAAGTACTACACAAATACTAAGCTTCAAATTAGCTTATATATCTAGATTTTGACATTAATCTTCCCAGTAACTAGCAAATGCGCCTCATTTCCTTGAATAACGAGCCCAAGCTTAAAGAAAGATACAAAAATATTTATAAAAGGAAATAGACTTCCTTGACGACCTTACGTAACACGTTAGTTTTAATTTAATTGCCAATAAAATTAAAAAGATTATACTAGTGAGTAGACACTAAAGACATGTTTTTTTTTGAATTAAAAGCAAAACAACCATACTGTTTATTTACATAATTCTCGTAATTATACCTTAACTCAATATTATATAAAAAATACAATTATATTAAAAAAAAAACATTATAAATCATAGGAATGTACCTGATAAATAATCTATTGATTATCAATAAAACTAGACACAATAGTTTTAATCATATAAAATATTTTAGTTCTGAGTGAAACTTAGTTGTTACAATATAAATAAAATCTGGATACTTGTACTAAATTGTTTTTTTTTAAATTAAGAATATGATATGTTATTACAGTAATGTAAGATTTATTTGCGGATTATCTATTTGATTTATAAAAGACTAATGCAATATCACAATATACATGAATGTTCTGTACATTACACTAAATACTAATTAATAAAACTTACAGTTATTATAATATTAGCAGCATTATTGCTGATAGTGTTTCTGGTAGCTGCAATCTGCCGTGGTGTGTCCGGTAGTTCAATATTTTCTCTTGGTAATAATTTATTGTCTGAGCTAGTTTCTCAGTTTATTTAACTGACTTGGTGTGTCCAGCAGTATATATGATAGAGATCTGAGCAAGTTTCTCAGAGATTTAGAACTGACTTGGTGTGTCCAGCAGTATATATGATAGAGATCTGAGCAAGTTTCTCAGAGATTTAGAACTGACTTGGTGTGTCCAGCAGTATTTAGAACTGACTTGGTGTGTCCAGCAGTATAATATATGATACAGATCTGAGCTAGTTTCTCAATATTTAGAACTGACTCAATAATAATATTTAATATTTAGTCTGAGCGAGTTTTTTTTTTACATTTTTGTTATCACCTTGGTACCTATGTCCGGTGAAAAAAAAAACAAAAAAATTGAACGCCATCTTACTTAATAATAATAATAATTAAAAAAATACATGAATAATTAATTCCCTACAAAAGAGCAACACTTAGTTCATGTAATATTTAACTAATAACATTGTTTTTCTACATAGATGCTATGAAAATTACGAGGTCGTAATTGTTTATCAGGACGGCCGAATCTATGTGAATAATAATTGCGATAAAAAGAAAAATGACTTACCTTTAACTTAAATGAGTTTTTTTTGTTTTTATAATTTCAATATCGTTTATAAACGTCTGATATTACGAGGACGTAATAATCATTTGTCAGGAAAGGCCGATTGTTAGTAATTAATTTTGTAAATCAATTGTTTATCAATCCTAATATCTGTTGGCCATTTCCTTGTTGAGTGTCATATGTCAACTTGACAATACTTGAGATTGACATTAGTGTTGCCATAGTTCATGCAGAGGCGTGTTTTCGTTTAGCTAGCGGCCGCAGCGATGCGCAGCTCATGACGTCACAAACTGCTGCGCATGTGCTGCGGGAAACGAAAACGGGTTTTTATCAAGCGATGGTAACCAACCAAGTTACTTTTTTGGCGCGAAGTGAAAATGAACCGAAATACTAAAAGTGCTTTAATAGGTCTTCTGACAGAAGAATTCTGTAATGATTTTATATAATATACATAATTTAGATAATTTACCGAACTGGATCAACAACAACAATACCGCTGACAGTGACATATAAATTACTCTATGACAGCAAGCAGCGATGCAAACCACCTTTGGAGGAGGATTGCAGATTGCGAGCTGCGACCTGCCGATCGGCAGCAGCGTGACGTCACTAGCATAAACGAAAACAGCACCGGTAGCGCCAGCTAGCAATCGCTCGCTGAACGAAAACACGCCTCAGTTGTCGGCAATCACTCACAGACAAAACATCCTTCTGACGTTTAATGCTAGTCTGTGAATCGGGGAGCAAAGACTGACAGATTGATTGACGTGCCGTGGCGCGACACGGCACGGCGCAATGGTGTGTTTCCGGCTCAAGTCTATGCTCCACGTGTGTTTATACTTGACAGTTGCAAGTCTATGGACAATTCTATGATAGTTATGGTAAAGCGTATAAAAGCGTTGGTTTTTGTAAATTGTACTCACTTTTGCTCGAGCTATCGTCTGAACTGGTCGTGAAATAAAGTATTACTTCTGTTAACGTGGTGTATGATTTATAATCAACCTTAACAATACTTAACTTACCTTTTTCTTTTTATATTCATAAGTCAATTGTTAGGAATTTATTTATTGTAAGCACAACTTGTTGTTATTATTTAGTTTTAAAGGCCAACATTTTATTTTTTATGCATGCTGAGTAGGTACACCTGTAATTGATGTCATACAAGCATTCTCGTGGCAAATGTTTGTTTATACCTATCTACGTTATTGTATGTACATTGTTGGAGTACCTTTATATAAAATAAAATATCTAACCATAACCTTCAACCACTCCACTACCTAAATAATAGTAGTTTATGATACTGCCACATAATGAGGGGTATTAAAACATGAGTGTGTGTTTAGTATCACACGAGTGTTTTAATACCTAGTTATGTGCAGTTTCATACACTACTTTATCTACACTCATACATTTAGGATTGAACCTACTAAATAAAAGATCAACGTTAGAAAAGAGAGAGACATTGTTTGTATTAGCTAGGTATTACCTTGTAATAAGTAATTTCCTTAGCTGCATCTAAAATAGCGAGCAGAGTCAAATTTTCTTCACATTTTAAATCAAGAATTAAAAAAACCTACGAAATTCATTACAACAAAATGTAATTGAAATCAAAACATTTTTGTAAAGCTCTAAAAATGGCGCACATTCCATTAGAAAAAAAATAATAAGATGAGTGCACTGGGTTGCGTTCAGAACCTACGCTCCGAGTGCAACAGAATGCTCTAACGGCGTTCCAAACATTAGAGCGTGACTTCCGGTTGTAACAGCTTTCCCGTTTCTAGAGTATTTTCAGTATTTAAAATATACAAAATAAATGTAAAGTAAATGTAACCAGAATAATTTCATAAATTAATTTTAATATAAAATAATACAAAAATTTCTAATAAAGTCATATTTCAAATATTTTGACTAATGACTCCATTTATTTAGTTATTTATTTAAGATTATACGTGTAATAGTAAACTGGCTTTTACAATCTCACAAAAAATGGAATGTTAAATATTACGTGACTTTAAATTTTTTTTATTGAATTAGTTGGCAAAATTATGTAATAATAATAATAATTTATTTATTTCAAACGTCAGAGCGTTGCAACTTTTTAACCATCAAAATCGGTGGTTGAAAAACGCTGACGTTTGTCTATAGTAAAATTGTCAATGTCATTTGACATTATTTTGTATTTTGATGTTTTTGTGTCTATTTTTTTTAAATACTCATGGTAGCTCTTCAGAAACAGATTTTATTTCATTTAGAATAAAGGAAAGTTTAAATTATTCGCATTCCAAATGGAAAACGAAGAATTTGTGCTATTAATGTCATTTAAAGTTCTTGGTCGTTCCGAACCTTAAAGCCAAAAACCAAACAACCGCACTCTAAGCCTCTAAACGCAACCCTGCAAACTAATCGCACTAATGTCATCGATCACCATAGAGTGCATTTTAATCATGGAAAATGTATGGGAAAATATCGTTGTTTTTTTTAATATCAAGGCACTGCCTACTTCTTGGATTTGCCCTGTATCGTAATGAGAAAAAAAATAACTTTGTCTACACTCACAACGTAATGTTCCAAATATGAATTCAAAAGAGGTAGGAATAAACACGTACTTTATTTTCGTGGACACGAAAAATTAAAAAAAAACTCATTACGATGCAGTCAACTGAATCATAAAATAACTTTTTTTCTCATTACGATACAGGGCAAATCCAAGAAGAAGGCAGTGCCGTGATATTAAAAAAAAACAACGATATTTTCCCATGGTGATCGATGACAAGTGCGATTAGTTTGCAGGGTTGCGTTCAGAGGCTTAGAGTGCGGTTGTTTGGTTGTTGGCTCTAAGGTTCGGAACGACCAAGAACTTTAAATGACATTAATAGTACAAATTCTTCGTTTTCCATTTGGAATACGAATAATTTAAACTTTCCTTTATTCTAAATGAAATAAAATATGTTTCTGAGGAGCTACCATGAATATTTAAAAAAATTAGACACAAAAACATTAAAATACAAAATAATGTCAAATGACATTGACATTTTTCTATAGACAAACGTCAGCGTTTTTCAACCACCGATTTTGATGGTTAAAAAATTGCAACGCTCTGTCGTTTGGAACGGGAAAGTTGTTACAACCGAAAGTCACGCTCTAATGTTTGGAACACCGTTAGAGCTTTCGGTTGCGCTCGGAGCGTAGGTACTGAACGCAACAAAGTGCACTGATCTCATATTTTTTTTCTTATGGAATGCGCGCCATTTTTAGAGCTTTACAAAAAACTTTTGATTTCAATTTTAACATTTTGTTGTACTGAATTTCGTAGGTATTTTTAATTCTTGATTTAAAATGTGAAGAAAATTTGACTCTGCTCGATATTTTAGATGCAGCTAAGGAAATGATTAAGGAAATTATTACAAGGTAATCTAGCTAATACAAACAAAGTCTCACTCTCTTTTCTAACGTTGATCTTTTATTTAGTAGGTTCAATCCTAAATGTATGAGTGTAGATAAAGTAGTGTATGAAACTGCACATAACTAGGTATTAAAACACTCGTGTGATACTATTAAAAACCGAGCCGTCCCTTATTATGTGGCAGTATCATAAACTACTATTATGATTCAGTTGACTGCATCGTAATGAGTTTTTTTTTAAATTTTTCGTGTCCACGAAAATAAAGTACGTATTTATATTACCTTTTTTGAATTCATATTTGGAACATTACGATGTGAGTGTAGATAAACTTGTTATTGTTATTGCGTGTACAAAATAAAACGTGTTCTGATTGTCAATGTATAACTTATAATCATCCATTACATAATGAACGATTTTATGTGTTTATTGCCTACAGGAAAGCACTCGAGCAAGCTCGGAGCGTGATAGCAGAGTCCCGCGCGGCGGAATGACGCGCGCGCGGCGGCTCCGGTCGCGATCACTATCGGAGCTTAGGAGTAGAATATACAGGGTGTAACAACACCTTCAACGAAGCCTGGGTATTCTACCCATCATCAGGACTATTTCTGTTCAAAATTATTACTGGGAAACCATTTTGAATTTTGGTGTTAAAAAAGCATTGCATGCATTACCACGCAATGTGACGCGTACAACAGGCCGCGCCTGCGAGTGTATGCTACACAGCTGCGTGCGGCCGAGTTGAAAGGCAGCGTTATGTGCGTACTCATGAGATACATCGAGTGACGACGTTTTGAAGCCATTGTTTGTTACGAAATACTTAAATTTTTGATAATGTTTCTTTAGTCAAAAAGTAGGAAATAACGAATATAAGATTTCATAAAAAAATTTAAAATAAAAATTTGACTTTGACCTTCAATAACTTGGTAACTATTGGTTTCCCAGGTATAGTCTAAAAGACAAAAATGATCCCGATGATGGGCGGAATGCGTGGACTTCGGCTTCGTTGAGGGTCTTGTTACACCCGTTATACACCCGCGATGGAGGCGCTTATTGGACAACAGTTTCAGCCGAGCTTAGACCGATACGAATCTGCCTTATTGTCTAATTTTCTAAATCTATCGCAATCGCTTTCATTTGACAGATGGATGTCACACATTGCTGCATTTTTTTGGTACGTTTTTATTTGTGCCAAAAAGAAGCATCAATGTATCACATCCTGAAAGCGATTGCGATATATTTTGAAATTAGACAATTAGCCCCCTGGCCTACGGATACGGATAGCCAGGGCGACTGTTATTTCCCCTACACACCAGCAAATAGTTAGATGTATTGACAGAGTTCAAATCAAATTGTGCTACTGAAATTAGAAAATTTTATAAACTGTACAACGTGTTAGTGATAAAATGGGAAAACCGTTTGTTCGGACCATCAAAGTGAACTTTTACTATGGGAGTTATGGGACCAACTCTGAAATGTCGAAAAAAATCAAGTGTTTCATACAAATATGAAAAAAAGCGTAAAAAAGTAGTACCTAAAATACGGCTTGATGTCGTTGTTCAACTAAGTACATACGTAACTTTTTAAGAAAAAAGCAAAGGATGAAAGGAGTCAATGCCAATTTTTGACGTTGTTATGGCAATCTACTCCTCTTCAGGGAGTAATTATTGCCAGTGTCAAGTGTTGATAATTAAGTTAACTAGGAAAAATTAAAAAAAAACCTACCTAGTTGAATAGCGCCATCTATCAACATAAAAATAAACTAAAATTCTCAGCTGTCAGAAAACCGCTCATTACGAAAATATCAAAATTAATGAAACAGTTGATATTTCTGAGATTTCAGATTCGGACCCAAAGTACAAGTTGTTCAGTTTGAGGGTCCAAATAACGGTTTTCCCATTTTGGGTTCATTCATTAAAATTCAAAACATTGTATTCTTCAGCCGACTGTCTGTTCAAAGAACATCATGGCATTTCATCTTCAGATATTTAGATCAATGATGTTTTGTTCGGATGTTTCCTTGGTAAACTCGGTGGTTATGTTCCATATCGGCATTTAACTTTCATCTAATTCTCCAAAACCTTGTGACTTTTAATTGTGAATATTCTTAGCTCCGCACTCCTTATAGCTATGAGCGTTTATCTCTGAGTGAGCCCAATGTGAATAATGGTATCGAATAGCTAGTTATTCATGTATATTATTTGTATATAAGTAACATGAAATGATTACTTGTGTGATGAAATAAATGGTAATTTTGTTAAAAGATTCATTTTTTTTTGTGAAAGTCGCCGACAGAGTTTTCATCCATTCAAAAAGAATATCCAATTCCTTATTTTTTTTTAATCCTTTTTTAGGTAAAACCATGATAAAACCCTTTAGGAACATAATGTCCACTTCCCAAAAGGACCACATCCCAGAATGACCATTCCCAGATCGTCCACTTCCCGTAATGACTGCTTTCGCAGATTGACCATCTCCCACATTGGCCACTTCCTAAAAGGACCACTTCCCAATATGTCCATTTCCCATGACTCTTAATAAAAACTGTTCAAGATTTGCATATGTTTTTTTTTAATTATTTTTAATCACTCTTGGATATATTTTTCTTTTAAAAAACGAAAAAAAATGTTTATCCAAAAGTGATATTAAAAAAAAACAAAAAAAAAGGTTTTTTAAATTGTAGAATTTAACCTTTTGCATATTTATGTGGTCTTGGTACTTTGGAGACGTGACATGGCGAATATAATTATTAAATATCATAAAAATATTCTATGCAGCGAAACAAGGAAAAAGATTAGATAGATACCTACATACAAGCAAGTATTATGTACCACTTTCAAATTGAAGCTTTTTATAAGTAGCCTGAAAAGTGGACGTTTTGGGAAATGGACATATTGGGAAGTGGTTGTTATGGGAAGTGGTCGTTTTGGGAATAGTCATTATGGAAAGTGGGATAAAACCACTCCACACTACTACGCGTCCACTTCACGATTGCCGCTGCCTCCCGGCCCGCTTCGTCATACCGCAACCCCTGCGTCGTCTTTCTAGTGCCGATAGCAACGCAAAGCTTATAATTTTTGTTTCTGTTGATTTATTAATTACGTTTGTGTTGCTATAATGATTAAAATAGGAAAGGTCTTGCATATAAATGGCGAACGTAATCTTTGAACAAGAAAAAATTCACAGATTTTGCAGTCCCCGCAAGAATCGGAGCATTGAAATCGCAAAAATTTACGAAAAACCAAAATCAAATCAAATGCAAAATTCTATTATGTACGGAAACACCCGTTTTTTTAATTAGGGAACATGCATCAATACGTTTGTATGGAGTTAAACAGGAATTTTCAAATATCTCCATATGTGTCATACAAAATATTATTTCTTATTTGATATTCTATCCGACTGTTAAGTGCATAATATCCGAAAATGAAAAAAAAAATCGCTATTTTCCCCTGCGTGATAAAACTAAAATAATACATTTTATTTTTCTGTTCCATCATGTTTTTATACGTGTCCGCAGCGATCAAGCTCAAGTTCATCAAAATCGATGACTTAGGCATGTTTCCCATTCCAAATCTAAAGGAACCACCTACAGGTCTCAATAGTAATTATTAATCGATTTTAAAAAAATCGGCCATTTTGTAGCTAAACTAATAACCCTAGGACCCATTTTTAGGGTTTTTAATTTTTTTCTTAAGTCGATTTTTTCCGAAATATTTACAATTTAGTCACCAAAATTTTTTTGGGGGTCCCAAAAATCCGAATTTTGGAAAATTCCAAAAAAGTTACTGGTAGATTTTCAAAATTCAAACGTTCACACGTGTCTCGATAAATTCCTCGACTCTTGGTACTGGTAAAATGAAAAACAGTTAAAAAACATGATTGAGACATGATACTTTTTGTCTACACTCAGTACCGTTAGCTGTGACGTCATAACGGTCGAGGTCGACGACGGCAATCAAAAGTGAACGCGTAGTAGAGAAGACTCTTATTCAAAATTAAATAAAAATCGGTGTCGTGTCAAAACGATTTTATTTCTTTGGTTTAATCCTAAACTGACCTGAAAAGGTCGTCGGAGCCGATTCAGCACAAGTTGGACTTTAATTTACAAACTTCAATATCCAACTGGCACTAACTGCAACTCCAGAAAGAAAAGAATATCACATAGTTATTAATTTAAACAAAGTTATCATCGTTAAAAACTAGACGCGATCAGTTATCAATGGCAATAACAACATACGAAGAGTGACTTATCAATACGGACTTAATATTAAATTATATACACAGCTGATTTATCATTTATACAAATATATTTAACTATACATACTTTGAGGAATATTTAGCTATGAGAACAGACTATCAACTCGTTACTTTCGACAAAGCATAATAATGGGTCTTGAACATAATTAAAATTACAGTAATATTAACGATTTTAAAGCAATCCGAGACTGGATTATTTCATGAGGTGGGTCATTCTACTATGTGTCTTAATAAAAGTATGGAAGCTTTATGTTTACATTATAACTTTCAGAATAAACAATAATAATATTGCTTATTGGACCGTGTTTCTTCTGTAACAATGTTTTACTATTTCTGTATTATTAGGTTTTTAACTACGAAGTAAATTATACAATTCCTTTGAATAAAACATACTTACTAGTCAATTTTAAAAATACGAATTGACAAAATCATTTACACAAAAGAAAAGCATTATTAATATTACTGTTATATACCTTATAAAAACAGTGACAGCATATAATATCAAATACTATTTTACAACCTGGCTATTTTGAATGAAATAAAAACTAATAACAATCCTGTCTTTAAGTACTTATTACTGGGAAAGTAAATTGTGGGCACTTAATTTTTTATATGGAATAATGGACGTTATTAGATTACTTCAAAAATAGATAAAGTACTGTGTTGAGTAGTTGGTGATACTAGAGATATAGATAAGTACTTAACAAATTGGGTAAGTATGTAATATGTATCATGTTATGCTAAATATGACATTATGCATACCATGAACTGTTCTTCAGGATATACTGCCGACTCTCGGATTATTAGAACTAAAATTCATTTTGTAAGTTCTTAAGCTATTTCCGAAGAATCCGACGTTTTTATTCCCGATAATAATATTTTCGTGTAAAGAAACGCATTCCTCAAATGATATTGAACTCTTCGCATAGGAATTGAAAAATGAATATCTTTTGAAGAAATGTGTGACATTTAAGTTGATTTGACTGCTGTTTATTTTACATTTCATTCGATAACGTTACAGATACATCAAATGATATCTCTCTTCCAAAACTAATTTTAAATATATGGAATAAGGACTGGTTAAAAAAATATCCCCATAGGGCTATGCAATACATAATATTAAAAGTATAGCTGCCAAAACAAAATTCTTGAAACTGATTGACTATAGATAGTAAGGAGAATGCTAAACTAAGTAAATGAAGCCTTTTAATATAAACTTAGTACAAACACTATAATTTCTAACGATACCTTCGAGAAAATAAGTGATAAAGCATTAGTATGGCTATGTGAAGACGCTGTAAATAATGGATAAGATTACTATCACTATCGTGTGCTCCAGAAACAATAAAATATAAGTTTTTTATAACTATATCAAGGTCATTCACCTGCATTGTTGGATGACATAAATATCGAGGTTTCTACCTACAAAACAAGCTTGATTTGGTGCCACCTTACGGCGAGTAACACTAAAAATTGCAAGTTTTAAAATTAACCTTCGATATCGACCACAATTTGTTTCTCCAAATATGAGTTGAACTTACGACTTGAATGAGGCAAAAAGTCCACCTTGCTTTATATTCCTTTTGTAGATGTAAACTTAGTTATTGTCGCCAATAAATGTTGTAAACGAAAAGATACATGTATTTTAGTTTATTTTTACATCAAAATGACCAAAATGTATCAAACAGCAATATTGATTTGGCTGATAAGTAATTTATTTAGTCTGCTTTGAACAGTGACAAAAGTACATTTAAAAACAATTCTGTTTTGTAACTAGTTTACTTTTATAATTTGTAACCATTACAAAAGTAACCTATCGATTTCCCCTTTACGTTACACCCTATAATAAGCAATGATCGGCAGCTGCACCGCCACTCCAACGTCACACTATATTATTGCACCGTAGCGACAAACATCCCCGATCCTGCTATACACCTTAATTTTAATACTTTAATTCGACAATTCCACATAATACAATAACTTAATTAACATAAAATAATGTCTCAATTTGTTAATATATTGTTATTATTATGTTACTTAATGAGCTATGAAAAGATTGTGTCACTTGTTAAACACGAAAAACATACAAGTCATTTTATGTATAAAATATTTTTTAAACAATACGAATCTGTCTTTTTGTAATCAAAGACATTAATTCCATGATAGATAATTCTTGTGATGTAATTTTGGATGGATTACAGACCATTTCGTATCATTTTTCAATTGAGCGATGAAATTAAAACCGCTTGATGGTCCTGCCGGGTCGGCTAGATCACTGGCATAGAACTGAATTAATGATATAAAGATTAATAAAGTACAAACAAGATTTAACTGCAACCGATTGTTATTATCGTTTCAGTCGCCTACATTAATAATAACAAATCAATAATCGCCCAGAACAAACCAACCATTTCCCATTTCTAGCATACAATTTGTTCGGCCAACTTTGGCCACAGACGTATCAGCACAGTTGTATGGCCAATCAGACGTACAGTCAGCGATGAAAGTCGCTTAGCACTTTAGTACTTTGTCATATCAACTTTTATGTCAGATGTCTTACAGTTTAAAAAAAAAACTGAAAAAAGTTGCAATGACAAAGTACTAAAGTGCTAAGCGACTTTCGTTGGTGACCCATCACAGTTGTATGGCCAATCAGACGTACTAGCACAGTTGTAAGGCCATTCAGACGTACCAGCACAGTTGTATGGTCAATCAGACGTACCAGCACAGTTGTATGGTCAATCAGACGTACCAGCACAGTTGTATGGTCAATCAGACGTACCAGCACAGTTGTATGGTCAATCAGACGTACCAGCACCGTTGTATGGCCAATCAGACGTACCAGCACAGTTGTAAGGCCATTCAGACGTACCGGCACAGTTGTAAGGCCATTCAGACGTACCAGCACCGTTGTATGGCCAATCAGACGTACCAGCACAGTTGTAAGGCCATTCAGACGTACCGGCACAGTTGTAAGGCCATTCAGACGTACCAGCACAGTTGTATGGTCAATCAGACGTACCAGCACAGTTGTATGGCCAGTCAGACGTACCAGCACAGTTGTATGGCCAATCAGACGTACCAGCACAGTTGTATGGTCAATCAGACGTACCAGCACCGTTGTATGGCCAATCAGACGTACCAGCACCGTTGTATGGCCAATCAGACGTACCAGCACAGTTGTATGGCCAATCAGACGTACCAGCACAGTTGTATGGTCAATCAGACGTACCAGCACCGTTGTATGGCCAATCAGACGTACCAGCACAGTTGTATGGCCAATCAGACGTACCAGCACAGTTGTATGGCCAATCAGACGTACCAGCACAGTTGTATGGCCAATCGGACCAAATGTGGCGGTCGTTCAACGCGTAGTTTATAGAATCAGCAGTGAAGGCCTGGCGGGGGGGGGAGTGCCGACCGTTCATAAAGCCACGTGGTGCGGGGGCGCCGCGGGCGCGGGGAGGGCTGCTACACCTGTTCCAAATATACAACGTGTTAACGAATGAACCAAAAACGTTGTAGTTAAATTAATCACATTGAACATTTCACCAAAAATTGAAAAATGGAAAAACTTTTACTATGGGACCAACTTTGAAATCGCGAAAAAAAAAATCTGTTGTTTTATACATTTTGTCATCTTTGTTATTAATGTTTGCATGAAATAGCGTATTTTTTTCGAGATGATTATTATAAATTTTCAGTTCTGGTAATTATTGTATAGTGTGGTGTGGTGTATTTCGGTAGGTAGTCTACTGACCGATCTCTCCCTGCTCGGTGGCGTTGATGGAGTGCTCCTGCGAGCCCAGCAGGGGGGCGGCGTCCCCCGGGGGGGCGGGTGCGAGAGGGGCGGGGGAGTTGCGGCGGTCGCGGCGGCGCTGGCGGCGGGAGCGGCGCTCCGACACGGCGGCGGCCGCCGTTGAAGTTATGAGAGGCGCCGTGTCGTCCGATCTGGCCCTGTCACACATAATTATTATTGTAATTTTTAATGTCCCATGCCCGCCTAGCATGACCACCGAAACGAGATATGTTAAAGCGAATTACCACGTTCAACTGTCAAAGGCAATGGATTTTGACAGTTGAGTGTCAATAAAACTCTATATCACTCGTGTTTCGGTAGTTGGGGGGTAGATTAGATACCTTTCATAGTATAGATGAGCACTAAGAAAGGATTTTGGAAAATTTACCCCCTAAGGAGATGAAAGTTTGTATGGAAGTCTCTCAATTTCAAAACGAAGAGGTTTAAATTTTGTGTTTAGGCTAATGATAAAAAATTATGAAGGATAGGGGAAAAGGGAGGGTCACGGTATGGGGAACGGAAAAGTGAAGAGGAACTATTATGACGAATGAGAAGATATTTATATTATCGCGTAGATTCTGGTCAACGAAAGATGAGGTTGAAATGGCGGCGCCACTTTCCCTGTTAAATTAACTTTTAGAGGTTAAGGGCCTGCAAACGTAGCGTCAATGAAAACATTAACGGCCTTACCACAAAAGATTTTAAAACACTGTTTAAATGTGATGCCGTCTCTTTCAAACAATATTGTCAAAAAAGTGACAGCATCACATTTAAACAGTGTTTTAGTTAAACACGTGTTAAACAGTGTTTTGTGGTAAGACCGATAATGTTTTGTCGCATAGTTATAAGAATCCACTCATTTTGAAAGGTAGAAAAAAATAATATTATTGTATTTGACATATCCTGAATGAGATACATAGCTATAAATAATTTCAAGTAAAAGCTTAGTTAGTGAAAAAAAAAATTCTAAAAAGTTTTTTCGTCGCGAAACACTCGAAATTTTCAGCGGCAACTAGCATATTTTTTTCAAATTACAATTTGAACATAATGAAATTGAAATTATGTTGAAAAAAATGAATTTGAAATTATGTTACATAAATTACCTCTCAAAAAAAGAAACATTGGTAAAAGAATTAATTCGCTAGCATGAAAACTGCCCGAGATATCACAGTGTGAAATGCACACAAATGGACTCGCACAAAAACGCTCCATACTAACGGCTACTAAGTGATGACGTCACGCCTGAGAAGTTTGTATGCAACGCGTAGGAAATTTGTTCGGCAGCTATATTAAATATTGTGTTTATCAAAATAATTTCCTAGACAAATTTGCTATACATTTTACGGACTAATTAAAGGTATCATTTATTTTAATAAATTTTATACTTTTTAAATGGACTTGTCCACCCAACTTTCAAGGGTCATAAAATAAATAATATGCAATATATAAAACCAAGAGGTATACAAGCTACTCTAAAAGTTTAATATGTTTACGATTTTTATTAGTATTTCGTTATTTTATTCATTAGTCAACATCCCTATTAAAGAGTTACCTAAAAAAAGAATGTAAATGTTATCGATCACTATTAAAATCAAAATAAACACGTTTATGAAAAATGTAAAGAGACATTCATTTCGAAAAATATTTGCTGGCGCGGGCAGGGTGAACGCCCGGGGGCTTGCAACTCGATTAGGCAGCGCCTTAAGTTATTGGAAACTGAACCTTAAAATAAGGCGCAAAATTAGTTCTATTTCCAACCGAGTCTCATCTTTCGTTGACCTAACTCTAGTATAGCGTTTTATCGACACTCAACTGTCGAAACCCATTGTTTTTTGACAATTAAACGTGATAAATCATTATATCATATCGCGTTTCGCTGGTCCAAAATTAATTTAAAAACATTTTATAAAAAATCTATACATACATACATACATATACTCACGCCTGTTTCCCATGGGGGTAGGCAGAGACTATGAATCGCCACCTGCTACGATCCTTGCACACAAAAATCTATATAAACTGATAAACTCACTCTTCATTTCCATCGGCGGGCTCAACGTCCTCTTCAGTCGGCGGCGTCTCCTGAATTACAAACAAAAATATATAGGTATCTTAATTTGATTCAATTCACCTTGTTACGGAATGAAATGGAATCGAATTTTTCCAAAGAAATTGTACAACATAGTATAATGTGATGTATGACAATAAGAAAGTTTAAATTTTTTTTAGGATTCTATCTACCTATCCTATATATTCACATTAACAGTCATACAACATTTTACAGAATTTGTCGTCACCTTTTAATATATAATTTTATAATTTTTTTGAGATATTGACAAACTATTTTCATAAGTAAATTAAAATTAAAATTAAAATAAAAAAATTCAAAAGCTTCGTTTCCTTAAAAAAATAAATGTTTTATTATTTATCTTATAAAGCGATCTAAGCTTACCGGAAGTATGATTTTCCATTTGATATATTTCTGTTTCGATTATTATTTATACAGTTTTTAATAAAATTGTTGTGGCACGTGAGTATGTCGGCGCAACCAAAAGCGAACTAAATCAAAATATCAACCCAGTTTGAAAGTGCGCCGTTATCGGTGGTGCCGCTATCGAGACTGACGGGACATCTAGGATATCCTCGATCGAAGAAAGAAATATGTCTTATTTATTAATTTCAGATCCGTAGGATCTATCAGCTACCTAATGACATTACATCAAAAAGTGTTTGTTTTTTTTGAAGATCGTTTAAATACGTCACCTGATCTGGCGGGCGCTGGCGCAGGCTGGCCATGTAGCGCGCGGCGCGCCGGAAAGGGTTCTCGCGCTGCTGCTCGAACGTGCCGCCCTGTGCCGGACAAACAACTTCTATCACGGCGCCATCACCTCAGTCGGCAGTAAATCGGTGTTGTAGCGTCAAATTGATTTAAGCGTCTAGAGTAATCAAAATGATTTGGAAAACAAAAAATCAATTTGATCTACGCAGTTAGAATCATCATATTATTGTAGTAAGCACACGAGTGTTCAAAATTATCTTAGCAAACAAAGCTGTCAAAGCTATCTGTGGTGCATATTGCAATATTATATTGTTCACAATGACTTTGACAGCTTTGTTTGCTAAGATAATTTTGAACACTCTGACTGCTTATATAAATATGAAACGATGAGTGCTAAGATATTTTGAACACCTTGTGTGCTTACAACAATATGATGACCCTAACTGCGTAGATCAAATCGATTTTTTGTTTTTCAGATCATTTTGACTACTCTAGACGCTTATATCAATTTGAAGCTGACTGTAGATACAGTGGTGGCCAGATAATCAGAAACACCAGTCGATTTTCATACAAGCGAGGTCACTTTGAAGCTTTGGTTCTCCGCCATGGATTGATCTAGCTATGATCTGATGATGGCCATCCAGGGAGTGAATGGACGAGATCCAGATCGCTATACACACCCAACGGGTCTGATAAGCATTCTAAGAGCTGCAAGGATCAGAGTTCTGTTTCAGGATTTCCATACATTTAAATGCTATTTTCACGGTTTTTTTTAAACATCCAAATAGCTCTTAGAATGCTGATCAGATCAGTTGGGTGTGTATTTGTGTGTGAGTGTGTGTTGCACACGTATGTATGTATGTATGTATGTAGTGTGTATACCTGTGTGGGCGGGCGCTCGTCGGGCTCCAACAAAGGGCTGGAGTCGTCGGAGTCGGAGTCATGGCGCGGGCGCTGGCCGGCCGTCAGCACGCGCCGCTTGCACACGGGGCACACGCGCCGGTTCTGCGTCAGCCACGGATCCACGCACTTCGCGTGATACGCTACAAATAACATACTAATTGAGACTTATCTTAGTTTTCTTTCAGTGTCTTAAACTCTATTCAGAATCGAAAGGTGTAGCTAACAAACAGTCGCAGACCCAGCGGCCAAACGGTAGGTTAAACCGGCGATTACTCCCTCACTTTTATGAGTTGTGTTATACAAGTGTCATGTGTATGCATGTACCTATAGTGTGTGACTCACCATGCGCACAAGACAACACTCGCAGGCGCTCCCCGTCCTGATAGTCGTCTAAGCAGATGTCGCAGGTGTCGTAGGGGTATCCCTTGTGACTAGCTAGTGTTATACAAGTGTGATGTGTATAGTGTGTGACTCACCATGCGCACACGGCAGCACTCGCAAGCGCTCCCCGTCCTGATAGTCGTCCAAGCAGATGGCGCAGGTGTCGTAGGGGTCCCCCTTGTGACTAGCTAGTGTTATACAAGTGTGATGTGTATGTTTGTGTATAGTGTGTGACTCACCATGCGCCCACGGCAGCACTCGCAAGCGCTCCCCGTCCTGATAGTCGTCCAAGCAGATGGCGCAGGTGTCGTAGGGGTCCCCCTTGTGACTAGCTAGTGTTATACAAGTTTGGTATTATACAAGTGTGATGTGTATGTTTGTGTATAGTGTGTGACTCACCATGCGCACACGGCAGCACTCGCAGGCGCTCCCCGTCCTGATAGTCGTCCAAGCAGATGGCGCAGGTGTCGTAGGGGTCCCCCTTGTGACTAGCTAGTGTTATACAAGTGTGGTATTATACAAGTGTGATGTGTATGTTTGTGTATAGTGTGTGACTCACCATGCGCCCACGGCAGCACTCGCAAGCGCTCCCAGTCCTGATAGTTGTCCAAGCAGATGGCGCAGGTGTCGTAGGGGCCCCCCTTGTGACTAGCTAGTGTTATACAAGTGTGGTATTATACAAGTGTGATGTGTATGTTTGTGTATAGTGTGTGACTCACCATGCGCACACGGCAGCACTCGCAGGCGCTCCCCGTCCTGATAGTCGTCCAAGCAGATGGCGCAGGTGTCGTAGGGGTCCCCCTTGCTGAACTTGCAGGTGGGGATCTCCTTGAGCGAGCTCTTGGGCAGCCGGTGCCGCCGCGCGCGACGCCGGTCCTTTATGCACTTCACTATCTGTGTACGACGAGAGATTTGTTTATGAGTCATATCTACTCTCAACGGGAATTGACGGGATAGACATTAGGATCGAATAAACGTCAAAAATCTGTTATTTTGGTACATTGAAAACGGTTTATGTAGGGAAAATCACTATCGATACAATATGTCTAAGCAACCAATCACTCATCAAAAGTATCGAGTACTTTTAAAAGTGGAACATTAAAATAATATCCTAATGAGCATTTACTAATTCTCGGTTAGGTTAGGTTAGTATATATTGTGGTGGGATATATATATATGTATATATTGTGCTTTACTAATAAAAATTTTACTAGGTCTTAAAATTGCCTTACGTAAATGACATTTATATCAACACTCTAAGAGTTCATTTTGTCTTGCTTTGCGACCACCACTGCGACTGGCAGCAGTAGGTCATGCGTGTTTTTTTATATATTTTTTTATTTGGTTCACAACTTGAAACATACATTATACATAGGTACACATAAGCAAGCTGTTAAATACATGATTATCTAGTCTCTTTACTAGTGAACACAGCATGAAAACTAGTGAACTCAACATGTTGTTACGAAAATGACACGTATGTCAAAATCATTAGAGTTCACTTTGTGATGCGCGTGGTACTGACCGTGAATATGAGTATGACGACGAGGCAGAGCGCCACCACTATTGCGAATGGCAGCAGCAGGTGGGTGTTGATGTTGAACGGTAGATCGTCGTTCACCATTATGTAGTACCTGTTGGTGAACATTTATTAACAACTTTGATTATTTATTTTGGCTGATAAAAACACAAACACACACATTGTTGGTAGTGTGACGCGGGCGGCCATAGTTTTTATTACAATACGTTTTGGATGCGATATGCCAAAAACGCACACCAACCTAAAAAACCGGTCAAGAGCGAGTCAGACTCGCGCACCTAGGGTTTCCGTACCATCATAATAAATACACAGCAGAGCCTGCTGTAGAATAATAAAATTATTATTGCATATCAGGTCAGCACCATCTCTTGGCCGATAGTAGAACTATTTTTTTTTCTTAGTCCAGCGCCATCTCTTGACCGTTAGTGGAACTAAATTATTTTTTCTTGGGTCAGGGCCATTTGTTGAATGGAAGAGGAACGAATAAATTTTTTGTTTGTTTTTTTATTTCTAAAAAAGTGTGTTATATTGAGACATCGTTTTATTCTCCTGTAATCTTTACATAAACCACTATCACATAGAATTATTTCAGATTTTTCTCTTTGCAAACTTCGGAGATAAGGGGGGGGGGATCATAAGTTTTTCATCATAAGTCGAAAACTATGCGGCCTAAAAAAATTATTTCAAATGTGCAAACAGCGCTCTTTCATATGATACCTCACATGCCCTAGTCGCCTCACTTAAAATTTTTAAGACCCCTTTTCAGTCCCTGTTGTAAAAAAATTTTTTTTTTTATTTCTTTCTTATTTGCAAAATAATTGGACAAACGTCATCTTAAACTATTCCAAATTTCAAGTTGATACCATTAGTCGTTCTCGAGATATCCAGCTGTGACAGACTGAGTCACACCATAAGGGTTCCTTTTTACCATTTTGGTACGGAACCCTAAAAAGGTGGCCTGTTTGGTTTAGTACGTCAAACGCGCAACACTCTATTCTATCTAGACATAAATATAATCAAAGATCTTTCGACTAAAGATTCTTTTGCAACGAATCAAATTATACAGTGGCCGAAAGGTTTTTACAACTTGATTATTAGTTATATTAAGATTTTTTTTGCAGTTTATTATATGTTTTCATAACTTGCTTCAGTTTGTTGGTTCAATGGATAAGACCAACTTACTGTTGTATTTCTATTGCAATTTGAGATGTTGCAATTTTGCAACGGTACAATACAACATATTTTGTAAATGACCGTCTGTTGTCCAAAATAAAAAAATAAAAATAAAAAAATGTTGAAATGGGACAAATGAAAAATAGTGGTTTCGGGTGAAGTTGAAAGGTTTCTTTTTCAATTATGATTTTTAGGGTTCCGTACCCAAAGTGTAAAAACGGGACTCTATTACTAAGACTCCACTGTCAGTCTGTCTGTCTGTCACCAGGCTGTATATCATGAACCGTGATAGCTAGACAGTTGAAAGTTTCACAGATGATGTATTTATGTTGCTGCTTTAACAACAAATACTAAAAACAATAAAATAAATAATTAAGTTGCCTCCCTGACAACAAACATGATTTTTTGACGGAACCCTTCGTGCGCGAGTCCTACTCGCACTCGGCCGGTTCTTTTACACTTGCGTGTGGTTTCTGGTTAACGTTATTCATATCCGAGGTGGATATGAATAACGTCGAAAATAGATTATTTACCTACTCGGATTTCCACGACGTATCCTCGAGAGGAACCATTATTATGAGAACAGTCATTATTTAATGGTTACATTATTAAAAGTTGCGTGCATACTGACCCTTTATCGTAGGTGTATTTCTCGGCGAGCTTCCGGCCGGATATCTCGCTCACGAACACCGAGGGAATGTTGATGCCTTCCGGATTTTTCGCCGACATCGTCTCTGCGGACAAAACATCTGATCCTTACTTAAGGTGGACTCGAAACTATGGGCCAAATAGATGGCGCTCATTTTATCATAGCGTGCTTTTCCATGATTTTTTATACAATATATTTGACCGTGTCCGACAACTAACGTCAATTTTTCAGTGTGAACTATTATATCAAAGCAAAGTTATCTCATTAAGTGCGATATGTTTGTAGTATTTGCCAAATACAACTGATTTAGGATGGAGCGCCATCTATGCTGACAGTATTGTAAAGCGGAGCTTTCCCAGGATTTAAGCATATAGCGCTCCATTCGAAACTTAGTTGAGTTTGGCAAATACTGCAAACATATTACATAATTTTGCTTTGATAAAATAGTTCATAGTGAAAAATTTACGTTAGTTGTCGCTTGTCGGACACGCTAAAATACCTATATCGTTTAAAAGCTAAAATCCTGGAAAAGCACGCAATGATAAAATGAGCGCCATTTATTTGGCCTATACAGGGTGTTTGGTAATAGCCTTATAAAGCCGAATATGGTGGATAGGGACCATCAAACTGAACAACTTTTACTATGGGACCAACTCTAAAATCGCGAAAAAAAATCAGCTGTTGCATACAAAAATTAATAACGAAAATATCAAAATGTATGAGTCCAGTGGTGATGTTTAACCTTAATATTATTTTAATGAGAAAGTCTGTTTGTTTGTTACGCCTTCACGTCTTAACTACTCGACCGATCATCGTGAAATTTTGCATACCTACATATTGTCAGGGGTGCAGAAAAGAACATAGGATAGCTTTCATCCCGATAAAAAGAACTGTTTCCGAGCGACAGATAAAGTCGCGGGCGGTCGCTAGTATCTTTATACAGATCAATCTCAATTTAACTATTAACTAAATCTTTCACTTTTTCGTTTGTTTGGACAGTAATTATTAGCATCATTCAAATGATAATGACTTGTTGGCTGTTGCATATTTGGCACCAGTCATCCCAATAATTATAAACTTGTTATAAAATAAACTTAATATTAGGAAGCATTACATACAAAATTTAAAACGAAGAGAGTTCAACTTTTTCAATATACTATAGGTATAAGTTTTTTTTTAAATAAGTGTTTTATTTAAAAAAAGATAATTGGAGATTTTGTTTCTATTGAAAATTTAAAACTGGTCTAGTTTAGCTGTAACACTATTTACCGAAAATGTTTTCAATTAACTTTTTAGAACACTGCTTACGTGTATAAAGCTTCATTAAAGTCGGTTCATTCGTTTCGAAAAATAAGAACCGTAAAGTTTGTATGACGAATCAATCAATGCTCTTAACGAAACTGAAACGATAACGATTAAGTTTTGGTTTTATTGTTGAAAATCAGCGCGATTGGGCCAGTAAACACCCTTTATTCCCATCCGCCCCCTTCGAGCTTTGTCACTGGGGTGGTGCCTGGCACTAAAAGGGTGGCGTTTACCACCCCAGTGGTCAATGTCACCTATTTCCCAGGGCTTACAATCACACTCACCGTGCACTGCCCCATATTGATATCCGTTAAAGAAAACACTACCGAGCGTTTAATATTCGCGTCAGCTCAACAAACACGTCATCACGATTGCAGAGATGCGTCAACGTGACGCGACACAGCAGACAACTGTGCGCTCTGCTGCACTGATGACCATGACCACGGTACTTTAGGGTTGCAAATTAATTTACATTACAACTTCTGGGGCCCGTCAGCTCTCAACGTTCAGAGTATCTTGAAATCATACTTAAGATGCTCTTCTTATAGGGACAGCATCTCAGGTATGATCTTAAGATAGCTCTCAACTTTGAGAGCCGTTTATATATAAGGACCAGGAAAGCTAGGGTCTTATTTATAATCCTTTTTACCCACGACGGTATAAGCGTTTGGGGTTAGAGGTTGTTTGTTTGTTTGTGTGTTTGTATGTTTGCCTGTTACCATTTTCCTCGGAAACTACTGGGCCGATTTTTAACTTATGCAGCGTATAGCTAACGTTAATTCTTAACCCATCGTGAATAGAAAAACCCCTAATTCTAAAACTGCTGTCTGTCTTCCTTCCATACATACCGCAAACAAAAGTGACTATTGTTTCAAACCAAGTCTAAGTTAAGCCATGGACGAATCGTCCATGATTAAGCCCACATTTTAGAATAAGGGAGATGGCTATGATAATGGAGATGGATGGATAGTACTTGATACTTATTAAAAATAAAATTAGATTTATATCAAAACTAAAGGTTCATACATGCTTCTAGTTGACATCTCCGTGTAAACTCATTAACCTATCATTACTTCCACAGGTGCCATCCCTTTAATAAGTGACAATGTATGAAGATAACAGATGAAAGGTTTATAGTACTTAAACATGATAACGAAACAAACAAACATTCGTCTCGGTTCATTGAGTGCACGATGATGTTACAACGAAACTGTTGTGCCGGCAAGTAATTATGATTTTTGATAAACAATTCATTATTTAAATTCCAAGAATATTTAACCTAAGTGCTTCAAGCCAATTTTATCTTATTTCTTATAGCTAATTTAATAAGAGGCTTGTTACTATGGAATAATCGTAATAAGTATGTGATAACAGCAATTTTTGTAGAAACAGTTGTGTTCCGTCAGTGACTAATCATCTAAAACTACACGGGGGTCATACAGTTCATAGTTCGTTTGCTTCATTCATTTTATTGACAGTTTTATGTATTTGACATTGTAAAATAATTAACCTCTTATGTCACATCTATGAAACCAACTGGGTAATCAAACTTTCTGACTCCCATAATATTACCTGTACTGTAACAGTTCTATAAAACTATCTGTATTTTATTGAAAATTACGTTCTTTATCTTTAACTTGAAAAAGTAGGTAGACCACAATTGAAAAGCAATCCTACTAATTTTATAAATGTGAAAGTTTGTGGGTTTGGATGTATGTTCCTCATTAACGAAAACTACTGAACGGATTGGGTTGGTAGATAGCCTAGATAAAAACATAGCATACTTTTTATCTCGATATTCTCACGGGAACGGGAACCACGCGGGTGAAACCGCGGGCGGCCGCTATTATAATAATAATTTTGTAATGAGTTTTTTCTTTCTTTCTTTGTCCTCGCCTTATCCCGCTACGCGGGGTCGGCTTTCCTTATCCTGAGGCGCCATTTTTTTCGTTGGTAAGTGTCATCAATAGACAGGCCCAAAACCTTCATGTCATTCTGGACATTCGTCATCCACGTGGTTTTTGGCCTACCTCTTCCTTTCTTTTGCGTAGCCATGGAGAGGCACTTTTTACACAATATGATCATCGGGTCTTCGCATTACATGTCCAAACCATCTGAGCCTGGATTCTTGAAGTTTTTCAGTGATTGGTGCTACTTTAAAACTCCCACGAATATATTCGTTACGGACTTTGTCTTTAAGGGTAACTCCACCCGCCCATCGGAGCATGCGCATTTCTAGCATACGCATATTATGAGTGCTAGAAAAAAACTTAATTCTGTTTTGTTACCATAAAGTGGCAACTAGATAATGACGTAAGCAAGTGTCAGACCTTGTTTTGTTGGATCATGGATTTACCTAATTCTGAAGAGTTGACGTTATGCACTATGGTGCAGTCGTAGCCGGCTGCCATCGCGTTGCGCACCTTCACCTCGAAACTGCAGTTGTACCTGGACAAAACAATACAATTAATTAATCAAAAAATATGAGATTTTATGTCAGAAAAACCTTGGCCTTCTGCAACTTGTTCTCGCCACTATTTTTTGTGTATTCGTTGATATATTTTGTAGCACCTAGTTCTGTAGTACCTATCTAAGTATCCTTTGTCCAAGATCTATCCTAACAGCTATAGTGTGTGAAACCTTACTTGTCTTATTTAGCTAAACAGTTTTTGACAGTTGTCATACGTCTTTGAAACTTTAATCGTCATTTTAAAATATGTTGTCCTATTAAATTAAATTGTTATTATTAATTATCAACTTCTTTTTTAATCTGTGTGTGTAAAACCATTTGTTGTATTTTGTAAATCAATTAAAAGAGTACATGCACCTTAAATATGTTTATTTCTTTGTTAAATCCTGCGTCAAACTCAGAGGTCCCGTGTTCTATTTCAATGTCATTACTATTTTGTATTGGCAGTAGGAGTTGAGAGCCAGACTGAATATTCTTGGCGAATTACTTTCCGACTTATCACTACTTTAAATCAGGTCAGATAAAGGCCATTATTGATAAAAAAACGAATTCGACTGGAATAACGTGCAGAAGTATGTTCAACATTACTTTTTGTCGATGACCTACTTATCTGTCTGTCATGTTAATGACATTGAGCGGCTCGGCGAGGTTGCCGCAGCTGTCGAGCGGTTCCACAACCGCCACCCTATTAGTATAAATATATCTGACCCCCTGAAACGCGATATGATAAAGCATTTAACACGTGTAACTGTCAAATGACAATGTATCGTCCCTTATAAAAGGCAGGTGTTCTTTGTGTACGAGTCAGTGTTCAACATACCTGCCGACGAGCACCACCCATTTATCGGTCAGGTTGATGACGGTGGGCGGCGCGGTGAGGTTCCCGCAGCCGTCGGGCGGGTCCCCCACCACCAGGAACCCGCGGAGCCCCTCCAGCGGCAACTCGGGCCCGAAGCCCGCGGGCATGTCCAGGAACTCATCCTCTATCTGTTGGCAAACGACAAAATATCAGTTATATGCGTCTAACATCACTACATATTATAAAACAAAGTCCCCCGCCGAGTCCCTGCCTCCCTCTGTCTGTCTGTTCGCGATAAACTCAAAAACTACTGAACGCAAATTCATGCGGTTTTCACCAAATGATAGAGTGATTCCTGAGGAAGGTTTAGGTCTACAATAAGTTGAGGTTTTATGTAAATTGGTAGAAATATGACGATAATTGTGGAAGATGTCGGCAAAAGAGGGCGTAAATGCGTTTTTCCTCGGCATACAAAAAAAACAATCAACATGTGATAAGAAATAGATAAGAAGTGATGTTTGGGTTAAAACATAACAACAAATGTACGGGATTACAAGACTTTTTAGGGTTCCGTACCAAAATGGTAAAAAGGAACCCTTATGGTGTGACTCAGTCTGTCTGTTTGTCACAGCTGGATATCACGAGAACTACTAATGGTATCAACTTGAAATTTGGAATAGTTTAAGATTTTCCAATTTGTTTGTCCAATTATTTTGCAAATAAGAAAGAAATAAAAAAATATTTTTTTTTACAACAGGGACTGAGTCTTAAAAATTTTAAGTGAGGCGACTAGGGCATGTGGGGTATCATATGAAAGAGCGCTGTTTGCACATTTTAAATATTTTTTTTTTTTTTAAGGCCGCATAGTTTTCGACTTATGATGAAAAACGTAAAAAAATACCGTTCCCCCTTATCTCCGAAGTTTGCAAAGAGAAAAATCTGAAATAATTCTATGTGATAGTAGTTTATGTAAAGATTACAGGAAAAATAAAACAATGTCTCAATATAACACACTTTTTTAGGAATTCAAAAAACAAACAAAAATTAATTAGTTTCTCCACCAGTCAACAGATGGCCCTGACCTGACCTAAGAAAAATTTACATAGTTCTACTATCGGTCAAGAGATGGTGCTGACCTAAGACTGCAATAATAATTTTATTATTCTACAGCTATGCAGTGTATTTATTATGATGGTACGGAAACGACTCGCTCTTGACTGGTTTTTTAAATAAAGTACAATCAGTTGGTCATTATACCTCATCCCATGGTAAAATAACTAAATATAAATAGTTACTGCATAAAAGCAAGAGGATATTAATAGCTCGATATCCGGCTGTTATGATATTTTTTAATGAGTCGTTAATTTTGCTTGGCTATGATGATTAATTTACGATAAGCAGTATCCACATTATACAGATACGTGCGCAAACGCACACCTCTTTCGAGATTCCTTTTAACGTTATGTTCTTTTAGCATACAGGTATATTTCAGATAAAAATTAATTCAAAGTTTAATAAAGTGTCTCGGTAGCTCAGTGGTCAGAGCATTGGACCGGACGGCGGACATCCAAAGGTTCTATTTCCGTCCAAGAATTGATCTGGTGCGAGTCGTATTTTTTAACCGACTTCATCAAAAGGAGGAGGTTCTCAATTCGATTGTATGTTTTTTTTTATCGTTGTTCGCGCGTATCTTCGACATTTATGAACCGATTTAGATGATTCTTTTTTTGTTCGATTGAGTTTTCTTGCGAGATGGTCCCATTTAATTTTTTTTCAAATCGGTTCAGTAGTTTACAAGTAATCCTGAAAATACTATGATATTAAATCAACTAACTTGACAATTTTGTTATTTATGAACCAAATTAGATGTTTTTCTTTGTTGGGGAAGGTCTTTTTAACCGACTTCAAAAAAAAGAAGGTATTCAGTTTGTATGTATGTATGTTTCTCAGCGATTATCTCACGTTTGGCTGAGCCGATTTTTCTACCTAAATAATATACCTACACTACCTAATACAGAAGGTACTTACAATAAAAATAAAAAAATTGTTTAAAAAACAAAAAAACCGACTTCAAAAAACCTGCCTCTAAAAAGCAAGAAATAATATACAAATCATTAGATACGCATTATCATTGTTATAATAAAACACGTCTATTTAAGTCGGGTGGGGCTTTTAGAATAAAAAAGGAAGATGTACTCCAGCCCCACCCGACTTTAATAGACGTGTTTTATTATAACAACTAGCTTCTGCTAAAATTTAAACCCCATTTTCACCCCTTTAGGGGTCAAATCATGACCACCGTGTTGAACTTCAAAATAAATGTCATTTTTGCAATCGTCATCCCAGAAAACCCCAATAACGACATACATATCTATTTTTGTGTGTTTTTTAACCCTTTTCACCCCCATTTCATCCCCATAGGGGTTTAAATACTAACAATAACAATATACGTTGCGTTAGATTTCCATCCATAAGCCTAAATTATAAATTTAGCGATTTTTACTTCGAAAATAAAGGATTTTCTTCAATACACAACTTCATCCCCCTTTTGACCCCTTCGGGGGTAGAATTTTGAAAAACGCTGAGACCCGTATTTATTTATTTTCAATGGTCAGTCTAAACACAAAATTTGAAGATCCTAGCTTCAAAACTGAGGGACTTTCATACAAACTTTGATCCCCTTTCTTACCCCCTCAGGGGGTGAATTTTGAAAAACCCTTTCTTAGTGCACCCCTAGACCTCATAAAGAACCTATGTGCCAAATTTGGAGTCTCTAGACCCAGCGGTTTGGGCTGTGCGTTGATAGATCAGTCAGTCAGTCAGTCAGTCAGTCATTCAGTTTACGATTTTATAAATATAGATGATAATGCGTATCTAATGATTTGTATATTATTTCTGGCTTTTTAGAGGCAGGTTTTTCTAGTACCTATATTATTTAGTATTGTATGGTATTGTATAAGTTTAATAAACTTACAAATATTTATAGTACTAGAATACTAACGTAATGTTGCATACTGAAGATTTGAAGAACGCGCACCGCGAAATGTAGTGACATTTTCGCGACTGTTTTCACTTCACACTAGATTTCCACTAATCACTTCACATTTCACTAGCCAATGCCACTTTTGCCTTTGCCCTCGGTGCCGGCGTTGACCATGTATGGGGTTGTTATCGGGACGAGAGCTCGAAGCGATCTAATAGGTACCACTATAGGAGAGAACTCGGCCCGTAAACGTCTAAAGATAAGGAAACTATCAAGAGATAAGTGCTACACTTAATCCTGGAAAAGTACTGGTTTGTATTTCAACAATGGGCAACAATTTATTAATGGGGTCTAATGTTTAATAAATATTATGAAAGTAATTCTGCCCAACTGAGACTGGCACAGAGGCTTGATGCTGAGGCAGGGTTTATTTATGTGCCTCACACATATATGTGTAACATGTATATTTATGTTGTTTTTTTATATTTTTAGTATAGTTAACTGTTTTTCTTTTAGGTTTGTACCCATCTGATTCTAATTTTAAATCCTTTTGTTTTGTTTTATTTTATTTTGTTTTAATCCAATGTTGTTTTTTTCGTTTCATTTTCTGTAACTTGTGTTGTGTGAGCGTCAATAAATGTTTTTTTCCTCTTTTTTTTTCTTCTTAATAAAAACCATGTCAAAACCTGACTGACAAATCTAAAGAAATAAGCGCAGAGAACCAGCCCTACAAAGACCCATTTTGCAATTTTTTTCTACTATCGGGTCACTTCCGAAAGACGCAGACGTAAGACGTTCAGTGACTGTAGTTTGCTGTTGAAGTAGCAAAAATAATTAAGTACATAGATAAATAATAATAAAAATTACTACATTAAAAAAAAACTCTTCTGTGTAGGCTTAATTGTGTAGTTCCTGATTGATTGTTAATTAAGTTGTTTAATTTTAAGTTGTTTAATTTTAAGTTGTATAATTTGAATTTTAACTTAATTTTTTTTTTTTAATTTTGTTTTGCATTTTTATGAGTAGATAGATAGATACCGTTTTTTTATGTGTTGCAGGTTATAAAAATTGAATGCTGTGTGTACCAGGTACCTGTTATTAAATTAAGGTCATGCAAAGGCCAAAGATTGCAAATGTATGTTTTAAGATCGTTTCTGTATGTACTTTGTTGGTATACCTAATAAATAAAATAAAATAAATTATCTTGGGGTGCTAGAAAATACCAGTTGTAAGTATGTGACGCTGTTCAATATGCATTTAACGTTTTGAATTTTTGATCAAATTATAACTTTATTTTAATATAAAATATAAGCTTTTATTCGCCACGTTGCCTTGAGATTAGATCAGACATTATAGGGGATAAAATGCCCCCAATCTAGATCCGCAACACTCAATTTACGTGGCGCTGCTGAGATGTTGCTCGTGTCCCGCACGTATTTCGCGACGGATTTACGTACATATTTTGTCTCGGGATATTCCAAGAAGTTGTTGAGGGACTTGTTCCGCAACATGTCCCCTAATGTATTCGAGACATATTACAATATCGTCCAATTAGTTATGTTTGTCAAAAGCTTTGGGTCACTCGCTCTAGTCACGTCACGCCTTAAATTAGTAAACAAAAAACAATTGGACTTGTGGCACCTTGCGGAACGTTGCCTGACAAAATAGAAATACGAAAAAATAGAATAATAGGAATTTGTTACTTATGCATATTACATAGGTATATAAAATCAGAGACATGGTAACATTATGAAAAAAGTCGGTGACTGTACAAAACAAGATATACTCGTATATTGCAGTCAATGTTTACGAAAAAGGAAAAGTCTAACACTACTTATAATTTATTTAAATAAGAAAGTGTATGTTTACGTAATTATAACGTCATAATAAAGGTACTTATTATGTTTCTAACAATAATCAACAGTGATTACTTAACGGTGGTTGAAGACTACTGGATTGGAAATATTCTCAGACTAAATTATCAGATAAGATTACCGTGATATAAACAAGACCGCGCGAGGGCAAATTCAAAGATAAAACGCGTATCGATTCTTTTATTTTAATTTTATCTTAAACCACACAAGGACTTAATTGTATTTTAAATTCTGATAAACTGAACTAGGAGCGAAAAGACGTCTCAGTGTATTTCGTTGACTGATATCACAAGTTCCTTCTTTCTCAGCTCTGGCAGCCCTGCTAGCGAATTACGTAACTCTGTTGCTAACAATTCTCGATTGAAATCGATTGCAATCGCAGTTACATTGCTGCTTTAGTTAAGATAGTTGTCACATTGGTACTTACTAAAGCAGCGATGTAACTGCGATTTCTGTCAGTGTTGATTGCAACAAAGTTACGTAATTACCCCCCAGCACAATAAGAGCATTGTACGTCTGTAACTCTTCAGACTGATTGCGGAAATAGTTCCACTGAAAAGGTTCAAGTACCTAGGAAACATATAGTGAATTGAATACTAAATAATATGTAAAATATTGAACAGAACATACTCGTCATTAGTTATATTAGTCAAAATAAGGCCGTGCTAAAGGTCAATCATGATAATTAATGTCATTTTGCGTGCAAAGCCAATAATAAATAAGTAAGTAATTACTTATAATCTCTTAGGGATATGGTCACACGATTACTAAGAGGTATAAATAAAGTAGCTTCTTTTTTATAGCTTGACATAGTTATAGCTCCACGGGCGACGCAGTGTCTTAGCGCATTCGGCGTGTGATAGCGGCGGTTAAGCAACTATCGCCATGGCTGGTAATCGGATGGGTGACCATAGTTAAATATCTCGTGTGTAACATTTTTGAACAGTATCTGAATGATGATAGATATTTTAAGGCCGCCAATAACGATCAATTGCGATTGTAAGTTTTTACGTAATTGACGCTTATTGATGCGAAAATTTATCGTTTAAGGCGCGGTGGTAGTAATACTAGCGCCTCCCCTTTCGACGCGCCACTACATTTATTTTTATTACTCGTAATCCAAGTCAATATTTAAAAAAAAACTTATCTAATCTTTTAAATTGTCTCTTATATTTTTTGAATAACTCATCAACTGTTATCATTCATTCTGTAAGTTTTAAAATCCAATATTGCCACTTTGAATGGACTGAATGGACAAACTGGCCACTGAGCTAAAATGGCTTTTAAAACTTACAGAAATAATGAAAACTGTTGAAACGTTATTCAAAAAATATTAGAGATAAATTTAAGAAATTATTACATGAGCTTTTTTTAAATATTGACTTGGTTTACGAGTAATAAAAATAAATGTAGTGGCTGCGCTAGTTTCACTACCTACAGCGCCTTAAATGTGCAATATTGAAGCAAATTGTCAATTCCTCCAACAATGGCATTTTAGTGTTGACAAGTTAACTTAATTGCGAGATCTGTTGAGGCAATATTCAAAAATAAAGCATTGGAAGTGTATAATTTATAGTAAACCATAGCTCTAAACAAAACGGACCATTATTGTCCATTCACATTTGAAGCAGATGATAAATAGGTTTGATGAGCAGTAAAGGAGAATGAGGCCACATCTACTAAATAATTATTTCTATTTGCCACTGAGCAGCCTTTCTATTGTCTAATTTCAAAATCTATCGCAATCGCTTTCAAGATGTAACACATTGATGCTTCTTTTTGGCATAAATAAAAAGTTATCAAAGAAATGAAGCAATGTGTCACATCCATCTGCCAAACGAAAGCGATTACGATAGGTTTTTAAATTTGGACAATTAGCCCCCAGGTTACCACCTGGCAAAATTTTAGACTGAAGCTGGCAAGCACTACTTTCCCTAAAGGAATTCAAGATAAAAATATTTACTCATATTCATAATACTTATTATACTACACAGTATCACAAACAAAATTAATCTTATCACAATATGTACCTACTCTAACCTATAACTAAACTACAATAACAATGTTAAATTTCGTAATAGACTGGCACTAACATTAGAAAATATTTATGTATATTTTTTATGTATTTGTGATTAGAATGAGTTAGCATTGATGTCAATATCGCGGCATGCGCACAGAATGATTCACATCTGACTACACAGGAACAACAAATTAATGTGACAAAGGGAGTTTTATTATTTTTTAATTTCATTTAAAAAGATCTTGTTGGGTCACTTGAGAGCCAATTAGTGTATTTCAAACTTTTATAAGATCAGTGACATGTGAAGCAGAAAACTTTATAAAGCAAGTTTCATGACAAATTTGACGATTATTGACTGGTTCGTACCATATACTTATTTATTTATTGGAATGCTGTCCCTGTTATTACCGAAGACGGCCGTTAGTGCTGCGACACAGTTTTAATAACTTTTGCGGTTATTAACGTACAAGACTAAGTGTAACAATGTAACTTGTTCTAAATAAACTATTACTATTACTATATTGAAAGCTGATTAAAGTATGTATTTGCAGCCAAATAATAGCAGTTTTCGTATCATAGATACTAATAGATTTAGTAACCTTATGATAGATAAAATAAATAATAATAATAAATAAATTCTTTATTTCAAAATTGATTACATGTAGGATTCTTAAACTAAAATTCCACACTAGGCTTAGCCTGTATCGTGGTAATCTTGAATGAATTATCCGGTCTGGATGTAGCGGTACCTACAGCAACGTTGACAATATAAATTTTAATAAAAAGAGTAATAAAGTTCTAACTTAATTTAAGATATGACAAACTGCTAATTTTCTATGCAAATATTTTAATAAATTACAAGCCAGTGTTACCTTATCTGTCATTAAGTCACGTACTATTATAGAAGATTGCTAAGTTTTTGGCGATTTGTTAATTATAAAGTGCTATTTTATACATACTAATAAGTCCTCCGAATCACGATAGTTCCAGTTCAGTAGTTCAGATTTGAGTTGCTTAGAGTGGGGCTGGTCATATAATTATTTACATAGGTAGTATGATCAATTGCCATAGTAAATTTTTTCATCATTGTAATTGTTGGACAAACTGACAATATATGCATGTGTAAATTATAATTTTTTGGATCAATGACATAAAAATTGACAATCACAATTACTGAAGCACTTAAGCAAATTTAAAAATTCAAGTTCTATCTACAGATAGAAATAACATTTTGATGTCTTCAACTAACACAGCACAACAACTTCATACATACCAAATGTGGTGTCTCCTGTGTGTAGACAATGACATTGCCGTTCACCACCGCCAGCAGGCCGAGCAGTCCGGAGACGACCGAGAGCATCGTGGACCGCTACTGCATCACCCCGTTACACTTATGTATATGGTGGCTTCTTCACATCTCATGGGAGCCTACAGTAGTGCTTGTAGGCAGGTGAGTTAAAGTGCTCATCTGATGCCTGAAATACAAATGGTACAAATTATGCCAGGATAATTGAAAGTTAAAGGGTAAGGAGTAAAATGTACAAGAGATTCATAACAGGTTTCACTTCTGTTAAATTGAACAAACCATATGAATAGGAGGGTCGGACACTCGGGCATCTCACTCATAATAACAACTAATAAAGTCTTCTAATCATTGGAAAAAGCACTGCCAAATATAAGCCTAGTTTGAAGAAGTAATCAATCAATGAAGTTGTTTGAGTACTCTACTTATTGCTGTGCTGATAGATGTGAGATGTACACACTGACAAACAATTATAGACGATAACTAATAGAATCTATTGAAACAAATTCCCAACACAAGATGTATATCGTTGCAAACAATGGATATTGCACATCGGTTAATTCAATTATTTGTCATGTAATGTACATAGCTGGCCTTGGATCACGTGTAAATCGACAACAATAATTTCATTTCAACTTGTTCCTGTCCTAATAATAAAGTTGCAAAACCGTATGACACATACAAAGTTAAAGACGAAGTTACTTACAAATCTTATTGTACCCACACTACTTTTAGATAACAAGTGTTATTAAACTAAACTACGCTTTGTAAATAGAAAAATGGATACGAAATAAACATTATATTTTAATTACGACTGAAAGAAAAACCTCTCCTCTTCCGTAAAGAAAGAAATGTGAAATCAGCTGTCAATACTGTCAATGTCAATGTCAAAAATCACAAACAAAAACACAGAATAATAATAAATGGGTACATTCCATCAGACCAATCGCCAAGTCATCGATCACTAGGGTGCGGGCACATTTGTCTGACGCCACGTGTTAACACGCCGTATTTATATGTACGTGTTATAATTCCGGGTCCATTCCATGGCGAATGTTTTGCCCTACACAATCAACAAAACATCACAAATTCAACAAAATCCTCGTAAGTTTACCACACCACAGAATAGATATAAGTACTACCCCAGCAAACATTTTAGGTCAAAATTACAATAAAAATACTAATTTTAGGTTGCAATTTTTACGGTGACCAAAATAAGATACCTAGAATCGACGTAGAGTCGACGTGGAATCACCCTAAGTGGGGAATATATAGTAAAATATATTAAAAAATTCAATTTTTTCAAGTCAAGATGATTTTTTTTATTTTATCAATAGTTGTCAACATCTTGCCTTTGCAGTATTTAGATACATAAACCCAACTAACTATCTGAATATTAGATAGAAGAGGTGCCGTTTAACGATATTATCCGAGAAATAACAACAAAAAATCTGCGATTTGAAATATCATTTCTTCGGATTATTAAAATAAAATGGCGGTTCGACTAAAATGTTCTTTTAATCTATATATCGACCTATAGGTATCTCTAGTAGTTATTTTACGTAAGTCTGACTTATAAGTTATCACGATATAACCTAACGGTATTGCAAATACTTTACAAGTATTTTTCACTCGATCGTCGCATTTTGGTATTTACTATTGGTAAAATTTCCTTCAAAATTAGTATCAAATTCGACTTTAAAACGATGACCTAATGGTCGCTGAATAAGAAATATTTTGGTATTTACTATTGGTAAAATTTACTTCGGAATTAGTATCAAATTCGTCTTAAAATCGATGACCTAATGGTCGCTGAATAAGAAATAATTACGTAGTAAATACCAAGCAAGCACGTACAAGTATTCATGACTTATTGGTCAAGGTTTCAACCGTCAATTCTACCACTTATTTCGACTAAATTTCAACTTTAAAGTCCTCTACCAGATTAAGTAAAAATAACGTTTTAATTGCTATATATATATTTCGACGTAGCAGTTAAAGTGTGTTAGAAGTGAAAAAAATGGTGCGTGGGACGTTATTTTTACGTGAATTGGTAATATATTCTTTAGTCTTGGACAAAAATACTTAAAATGTTTGCTGGGCGTACTATCGTACAGGGGGCTTACCATCAGCAAATAAGAAACCGTTCAGTTCAAAAGCAGGCCTTAAACAGGACTGCTTAAGGCCTGCTTTCATACTAACCGTTGAGGTCATAGTAGTAGCCCTGCTAGTAGTGGGCTTATATTTAACTGCCTTACTTTTTCACGCGGCATGACAATATCGCCATTATGCGGAAACATTTAGAGCCAAATTTATTTCCTTTTTAATTATTTTAAAAAGTAATTAACTACAACAATATTTAAAAGAATCTGATAAATTAATAATAATAAGTATTGATATTTTAAAAATAATTATTGGCGCAAATATCACATAGATAAATATTTCTGATTAGCACCATGGCAGATTTAAAGAACTTCAGACAATATTATATGGACTCATGACCAAAATAACTTTTAATTATAATAAATCGTTTGGTAAATTAAATAATAATGAGTTAAATGATTTATACAGTAACCTAATAATTTGTTTTGTTATACCTATCTCAAAGGGATAAAACAGCGTTTTCAATGAAAGCTTCCAGGTAAGGCGGCTTGAATTTTTCCGACACTTCCAACAAATATCGTTATATTTCTACCAATTTACATGAAACCTCAACTTATTATACACCTATAACCTTCCTCAGGAATCACTCTATCATTTAGTGAAAACCGCATGAAAATCCGTTCAGTAGTTTTTAAGTTTATCGCGAACAGACAGACAAACATACGCGGCGAGGGACTTTGTTTTATATATAATATGTAGTGATGTAAGCATGTAAGGATTATAATACATAATTTTAATAATGTTTTACGTGGAATTTTTAGGGCCCACAATCTAGTATTTTTAGACGGTATCGTTAGATCGTTACATTCCCTCGTAGTCATAGCAAAACTGATAAAAGTGGCCGTTTTTGACACATTTGCTATCTACTTCTACGAATGACTAATACAAGGGCATAGGGACTTTCTAAAAAACTAGACCATGGGCCCTAAAAACGCCACGTAATTCTATTAATAACTTATTAAATAAAAACCTCTGAGGGCGCCACTTTCGGTCATAATAAATAAGCTCATAAATTAAACCTACCTAGGAATTTTTAATTGTTTGTTACTGGCATACCTACACTATCTTATAAGCACATTTTGTTTTCAATTTCTCTACAGTTTCCTTAAATCTCGCAACTTGTCTGGAAGAAATCGCCATCAGTAACACGAGCGCCTTACCCGCATTATTTTCTGTACCCATCTAAAATTATTACTATGTCTGTAGGTACCTTTCCATCTACCTCTACGTCATTGGTAAAAAAACTTATTATTATAGGTAGGTACCACATAGGTACAGGTAGGTAGCTCACGTTCGCGGAAAAGGTAAAAAACATCTTGGTTTACGAGTGCCTATACCTTTAGGCATCCTTTAGGTAAGTTTTGAATAGGTAAAGTCGAGAAAAGTAATAAACTTTCTATCAGACTTTTCACGAATTAGTCTTTATATCCTAGCCAAAAAGTATTGTGTTGCAAGATAGACCTTTGAATAAATATAAACTTAGGTCTAAATATGTACTAGACCGTAGGTACCAATACTTTTTAGCACCGAGAAAATGTGCCGGCCGCCCGCGCCGCCGCCGCCGCGCAGATCTGTAAAAACAATAATGTTTTTAAAACATTGGTGTCTCAATTAACATTTACGTAGGATCTATAATTAGCTGTGCATTTAAATTAGAGTCGGTTTTTCTTGACACTTAGTTATTATTGTCTCCTAATCGTGTTTAGATACGGTCCAAACCGGTGGCAGTAAATTTTCGGCGAATTATTAACAGGTTTTAGGCCGTGACCTTTTCTTTGAACTGTAGGTATGCGAGAGGCTTTTGAATTTAAATAACAATTATTCTTATTAACGTGTTTATCCACGTATTCCAAGTGTTTTTGTTAGTTAGGTAGTTTTTACTTCAATAAGGAAAGTTAACATCGATTTTCTTTTTTTAGACAAAGAGACTTGATGAATCAAGACACTTCCGCCAACTTCAGAGATAGGAGCACCAGAGAGTACAAAATAAACTGAACCACATAAGGAACCACAGAAATGATCCATTGAGTCAAACAAAAAGCTCATTTAGCTTTTAGGCCGGCCACACGCAGACGTAATCCCGTTACGGAATTCCGTACATACGTGATTCCGAACGCAGCTAATCCATACAAATCAATGGACTACCACACACATACGGGATTTTTCCGTACGGAATCTTCATACATTATCGAAATTCCGTTCGGAATTCCGTAACGGGATTCCGTCTGTGTGTGGCCGGCCTTACTTCGGAAAAATTGCGTATTGAGAATGTTTAATTTGCAGCTTTTTGTAGCTTACAAGGCAGATGTTAAAAGTTTGTAAGCTAAGCTTAATTAAGCGCCCTTGATGTTGTGTCGATACACCACTCGTCCACCCCTATTGGTCGCTCGCAGCAACCGCTTGTCGCACTGCGTCGGAAACTTTCTCACCTGTGGAACTTACTAAAATAAAATACTTAAAAAAACAGCAAAAGCCGGTTAACGTAGCTAACGTACGGGTGCTTCAGTGCAAATTCAACTTTTGCACATCGATTTAAAGTCACATGTTATTTCCTACATCAAGACGAATACCATATGTTATTACTATACATCTGGCAGTCGCATTGGCAGTGCTCTCTCGTAGCGTTGGTGAGCAGTCGCGCCAACTGATTACCGTAACAAAACTCATACGATCGTCTTCAGATAAACATAAAATTAACTATATTAACAGTGTGTTAAAGTTTATAAGTTGAGTGATGTAGAAATCTCAAACGAAGACAAAGCGGCGTCAACTTTGCCGGACTATTTATAAACGCAAAAGTTTGCATTAAAATGGTATGTTGGCACCCTTCCCTTTTATATGTATTGTACGCACTATATATTTTTAGTTTAATTTTACACTTCGTAGGCAGAAAGCAAGTGTTTAGATTAAATTAAATCTTAGCATTACCTATATAATTATTATTAATATTAAAAGATACATTAGTTAAGGGATTACGAACAATTAGATAAGTCGCATCGCAATGTTTGAGGAAAAGTGATGTTTTTTTTAATTTTAGTTAAGTAGGTTGACGAAGATTTATGGTAGAAAACTTTCGTAATACCTACCCTTAGGTCAACTTTCACCTTAGATGTTTTTATAAAGTTAACTTGTTCTGTGTGGATGCCATTTTTACAAATTACTTAACAGGTACATAAGAATGTTTTTTTTTAACTATTCAATGGTGGTTAACGCTTACTTGCCTATTTTTATTTTATTTACCTATATATAAGTAAAAATATTTTTGGTTGTTTTTTTGAGGTCGGAGTCTTATCTAACCTAAAGAGATTATCTTGCAGTCCCCTGCAACGTTAGAGCGAAAAAGATGTTTTAAAACATACATTGTCATCTTTTCATTAAAATAATTATTCTCAGGCAACGATATATCAAAACAAAGTTTGTTTTGATATATCAATGTTCTCAGGTCTGTTTTCAAACACTTGAATTAGCACAAAGAACGATGTCTAATTCTTTCATTGTATTTTATGCAAATTCGCCGGTTGTCCTGTCAAAATATTCATACCGAACCGATCACAAAGGCCGATTTTTTTTAACGTTGCTTAACTTCCGCAATCGCTGGGCCAGGCCAGGCCGTTAGAGTACCTATATATTCTGTGGCCAGGCGCTAAAGTCCGCTAAACCACTGCGCCACCGAGCTCCACAGGTACCTACTTACTGCACGGATTTTCATGCGGTTTTCACCGATAGATAGAGTGATTGTTTGATGAGGACGGTTTTAACATTGATATATCAAAACAAAGTTTAGATGCGTTATGCGCCAACATCATGCAATTTAAAACAGCGACAGGTACTGCAGATACACACATTGACATATTACCACAGAATATAATATTACATCAATAGTGGGACAAAAATGAACGCCACCATACGGAATCCCTGTCGTTAGAAAGAGATAAACAGACATCATAAGTTTCGTCTGATACGCTGCATGCTCATTGGCGCGTCTCGCTCTTTGTAAAAAAATGGCCGATTAGAGTAATACAAAATACGAAAATACATTTTACGATTAAATACAGTACTTACGTGTGAAATAAAACATTTTTCCGATCTCTGACTGTTGCTGTATAATTTTGCACATCGTTTATAGACGCAGGAAGGCATTTTTGATCAGAATGTCACGGTTTTTTAGTGTCTGTCTGACGAGAGTTATGTGTGTTTACGTGTCACACGCCTGTGCCCGACTAATTGAAAGTCGGGCAATTACCTTACTTTCGTCTTGCCATTGTGGAGTGCGGGTAACGCATCTAAACTTTGTTTTGATATATCAATGGGTTTTAAGCATATTACTTATATTGTGTGATGATTTTGTGTAAATTGGTTGAAATATAACGACAATTGTTGAAAGTGTCGGAAAAAGTCCAGCTTTCATCGAAAATTCTGCATAAACTCTTTGAGATAGGTAGTATAAGAAAACAATGCATGGTGGATTGGTGGATATTCCTCTTTTTTACCATCGCCACTCTAAAAAGTGCGTTTAATTCAACGATAAGAGTGAATAAAATGCTGTTTTATTCACCGAGTGAATAAAAATATTTTGAATTTGGAACAAGCGCGCATCGTATGAATTAGGTACAAAAAAAAATAAAAGGTGCTGAAAGTATGGAACTATTCCATAGATAAAGATATAGTTCTACAATTAAATGTCAAAAAAAATCCCGCCAATTTTATTTAGGTTCTTTTTAGTGTCTTATCTTTCGGTTCTTTTCTAAAAAATATCCCACCAAATCAATTAGGTCCTTTTTAGTGTCTCATATTTGGGTTCTTTTTTATATATTAGAGGGAGATTAGTTGTTCAGTTTTGCATCAGTCCATTCCATCAGTCTGGTACGATCTTCAGTCTGTAATAATTCAAAGTCTATACAAACTGATGAAGTGGACTGATGCCAGACTGATCATGTAGTTTCCCTCTTAGTTACCGTGGTTGTTTTATGTCATTGGAAAACTTATAAATAGTTTCACTATTTTCTAATGTTTAAATATTACTGAATACCTACCTAAATAATAAAAATATTATAACTATAAATACTATAGGCATACTAAGTACTATAAGTACCTACTGCTATTTGTTTTCTCGCAGTCAATGGTAAAAAGTAGAGTACACAACTCGTGAAAAAAAAATTTCATCTCGGTCCTTTGTATCCCTCGCTTCGCTCAGGATTCTACTTTTGAATCCTTCGCTGCTCTCGGGATCCAACTTAGTCCCCCGAACTAAATTCCCTCTTTTTTCACTTGTTGTATAATCTACTATTACAGATCTACAAAAAAGTCTGCGATGGCATTTTACCATCGCCACTCGAAAAAGTGCGTTTAACTCAACGATAAGAGTGAATAAAATGCTGTTTTATTCACCGAGTGAATAAAAATATTTTGAATTTGGAACAAGCGCGCATCTTATGGATCATGTACAATAAATAAAAGGTGCTGAAAGTATGGAGCTATTCCAAAGATAAAGATATAGTTCTACAATTAAATGACAAAAAAAAATCCCGCCAATTTTATTTAGGTTCTTTTTAGCGTCTCTTATGTTTGGGGTTTTTTTCTAAAATATATTCCGCCAAATTAATTAGGTTCTTTTTAGTGTCTTATGTTTGGGTTCTTTTTTATATATTAGAGGGAGAATAGATGTTCAGTCTTGCATCAGTCTGTTACGATCTTCAGTCTGTAAAAATTCAAAGTCTATACAAATTGATGAAATGGACTGATGCCAGACTGATCATGTAGTTTCCCTCTTAGTTAGCGTTGTTGTTTTATGTCATTGGAAAATTTCTTAGTTTCACTATTTTTTAATGTTTAAATATTACTAATTACCTACCTAAATAATAAAAATGTGATAACTATAAATACTATAGGTATAAGTAGACTACACAACTCGTGAAAAAAAAATCAACTCTATCCTTAGTAGCTATCCCTCGCTTCGCTCAGGATTCTACTTTTGAATCCCTCGCTACGCTCGGGATCAACTTAGTCCCTCGAACTAAATTCCCTCTTTTTTCACTTGTTGTATAATCTACTATTAAATTGAAATAATTTATATTATAAAGCCAACACACTCGAATTTATTTACCTACCTACTTATTTTATTTTGTTTTTAAATAAATTCGTGTTATAAATAAACACAAAAACATTGGAATTCTCGTTTCATTTGAAAAGAAGTAATTTAGTTAAATAAACTGTCGATTGACGTAAATTTTACTAAAGGATGGTTTACTTACACAGCCGTTTAGTGGTAACTTCAATATTTTATCAAACATTGGACGTTATGTTTTGTGAATGCACTCGATTATTAGTGGAATATTTGTAGTACCTACCTAATACCTATTGCAATTCAGACCTTATCTGTAGAATATTTAGAGACTGAAATCAAATCAGTAGTTTGTGAACTGCAAGTGGATAATTAGAAACAAGTGCTAGAGATTGTTGCCACTTACGAGATGTAGCTACGTACCGTACGCGTAATACCTACGACAATAAGTTAGTCAGATGGTAGTTTTATTGGGAGGAAATTTTTACCATTGAAAATGTTTATGTTCTCATGATCCATTACAGTGCCCCGATTTATAAAATTGAGAGATTAATTGGCTGTAGTTTCGCAGGTATGAAAGGTACGCGGATGGGCCATGTCAAAATGTGCGTCTGCCGGAGTGCTTCAAAGTGCAATTTGAATTCCCAAAGTCAATCGGTAACTTGAGATTTTCCATTTGTCAAAATTTCAAAATTTCTTCGCCGACTTGAATTAACAATTTCCCAATAACTTTTGTTGGGCTTGCTATTCAAGATAAAAACTGTAGGTAGGCTGTAGCGGGTCCCTTACGCGCGTAACTTTGTAAAACTTTATCGTGTGCTTTACCATTTCCAAAATTACATTTTCAATGTCTTTGATAGTTGCGCGTGCGCGTGGGTGATCTTTTTCGTCTTTGCTTTGGACATTTCTATCGGCTACCGGTTCGGAAAATTATGATTTAGTAGGAAATAATAAAGATAAAGAACGATTCGAAAAGTTATAGAAGTTTTTTTTCGGGAAATTTAAGTAGGTATTTCCCAAAATTTAAGAAGTTCATACAGCTACAGTATTATAAATGTGAAAGTTTGTGGGTTTGGATGTTTGTTCCTCAATCACGCAAAAACTACTGAACGGATTTGGTTGAAATTTGGCACACAGATAGTCGATAGCGTAGATTAAAACATAGGATACTTTTTATCCCAATATTCCCACGGGAACGGGAACCACGCGAATGAAACTGCGGGCGGAAGCTAGTACAAGATACGCGCGAAAAACATAACCCTTTCCTTGCAGTCGGGTAAAAATTACGTAAGTATAACGAATTGACAGAAATTGACGATTATTTGTCGTCTTGTCGCGGTGCATGGGATAAGTGATTGCAAAATGAAGAGAATCATAGATAAGCAAGGTACTACCTTACCTACGTGATTGATACTAGGTAGGTACTTTGTTAAATCGGCCATGGTCGGAAGAAGGCACTTCAGATTACGAATAAATAAATTTTCTGCACTTTCCTCCTATATATATAAATTAAGGTTACCCTACCTAACCTACCTTGCGATATGTAGGAAAAAAAATGTGTATTAATTAAGAGTGTTGCTGTTTGTACCTAGACGTATTTTGTTTAACCGCCTCTGTGGTCTAGTGGTGCGCCCACCCGTGTAAGACACAGGGATCCCGGGTTCGGACGCAGAGGTAAGATAGCCAGTTCCTCAGTAATGAGGATTCCTGGTGTAGTGCGCTTCCACCTTCAGCCTTATCGTCACTTAACATCAGGTGAGGTGAAGGCCATAAGCACTAACCTGTTGTGCATTAAAAAAACAAAGTAAAAAATATCCATTAGGTACCTACACTTTTCAAAGAAATTAGTACCTATAGGTATACCTACTTAATTTATTCCATTTTGAATTTCTTAGTAAGTATAAGATCCGGATTCTGATGATCTTATCAATAAACAGAAGAAACCACAACCCGAAAAGATTCTCGAAATTGTATCTACTTATGTAAGTACTAATTATAGGTTAACAAAAGATTAATTTTCATTCCCATCATCTCGGCACGGTTGTAAAATTTTACTAATCGTAAACATCTACATTCTATTGTTGGCCTGTCATGAAGATGTTTCTAATTCTAAGAATCTAACGCAGTACCTCTACCTACCTAGGTAAGTACCCGATATACAATTGACTTGTGATGTCACGTAATTAATATACCTACTTACCTATTACAATACCTACGTAACTTTGAAAGGTTGAGGAAACAAGGTTTTTTTTTCTCGCTGAGGCAACGCTGTGGGCATTTTATCAGATTCTGGGAAATGTGCGACTTTTCCTAAATGTTCACCTACCTCAGCACCTGTCATTCAGCTTTTGTGATAGATAGGTACGGTATTCTATTATTCATCATAGTTAGTGAGGCAGCATATTGGGTTGTCTGTGACCATCTCTGCGTAAAATTGGCTGGTTCAATCAAAGGTTTTATTAATAAAGTTAGGTAGGTACTAAGGTAGGTAGGTAGATACCTAGTCTAGTAGGTAAGGAATTGGGAATGTCTGAAAAAATCAAATTGGCTGAATATTTTTTTATATAGGTATGTAGAAAAGGAATAAGCTCCCTTAGTATAATAGAAAAAAGTTTCTGAATTTTCGATTAATTTTTTTCACGCCACCGAAAATTCTGAATCTCTTTTACATTAATATGGGAGCGAGCTTATTCCTACCTATAAGAAAATATTCAGCCAATTTGATATTTTCAGACATCCCCGCATTGTCATTGATAAGATAAAATTGATTTTTAAATTATTTATTTAATACTTTAGAAATTGGATGTAATGCTGATGCTAAATTCGTTTTTCATGATTTATTGATGACTAGCGGCCGCCCGCGGTTTCCCGTTCCCGTAGGAATATCGGGATAATTTTTTTAAAATCCTATGTTTTAATCCAGGCCATCTACTATCGGTGTGCCAAATTTCAACCAAATCCGTTCAGTAGTTTTTGCGTGATTGAGGAACAAACATCCAAACATCTAAACATCCAAACCCACAAACTTTCACATTTATAATATTTTTATTTATTAGTAGGAAGTAGGATTTTTAATGAGTGTAAAAAAGAACTTACCCAGCTACCATAGTCACTTTGTAGTAGCGATAAAACAAAGTAAGTACCTAGGTAGGTACCTAGTTATTTATCTTTTATAGGCATTTAACGAATGTTAAAATGTAAGTAACTATTGTTTGTTTAGTACAAATCGAGTTACGTGCCTTTGTCCGTAGTCGGCTAGGCTGCTTTAAATAATAAGCTCGTAACCGACGCCATAAAGAAGCGTGTAACGAATAAATCACTTATTTTAAACTGTGATGTAACTGTCTCCTCGTATATAAAATGAGAATTTATAATTAAGTATATAAGTAAGGTACCTAGGTATTAGTACATTATGAGACTAGTTAGCTTAGGTTGCTCATTGCACACAAGGCTGTGGGTTGCAGGGTTGCAGCCCGAGCCGCAGGCGAGGGCGTAACTCAGCCGAGTGTGCAATAAGCAAGAGCTCACGAGTTTCATACGACGTTTTTCAACACATTTGCGAGGAAAAAACAAAGTAATTTACCAAACAGCAACAAATACGACAAAAACAAAATATGATAATTATAGGAAAAGGCGCGCAGGTTTTTTTTGTTTTTTTCACACGCCCAAATATTACAACTGAATACCAAATACAACTGAATTATGCTCAGAAACTTGCAATGACACCGTTATATTCTATTTTAGAGTCCGGCAAATCGATACCTTTAGGTAAGTATATGTATGAATGAAGGTATCACCTTGGAACTCTGGTCATGAAAATTAAAGCGTGGCTAACGTCGTTTCTTTGCAAAAGCGCTGTTCTTAGAATTAGTAGGGCCACAACAACGATAGGTAATAGGTTCATCCGAAGCGGACACGCTTTTGAATGAAAAATTTGTGAAAAAATACTTAAGTGGGATTGTCAAGCAAACGGTCTCCATACAAACGGCGATAACGTTTCCCACCCTCTAAACCTCAACCTACAGTAATTCATTTTTGGTATTTTTTTTAAATGCCTAAATACTAGGGCTGTACGTTTTGATTTTTTAAATATCTATAATAGATTTCGAAATATTTGCATTTTAGTGATTTCATACAAAACACAGAAGTGCCAATATTTTCAAATCTACAATGAATATTTTAAAAATCAAAACGTACAGCACTAGTTTTTAGGCATTTCAAAAACATACCAAAAATTAATTGCTGTAGGTTAAGATTTAGAGAGTGGGAAACGTTATCGCCGTTTGTATGGCGACCGCTTGCTTGACAATCCTCTGTGTCCTACATCTTGGCATGGACCACTTTGAAAACCGCAATTCTGACTACATGGAAAATTTCTCCCTAATTAGTCCCAACTAGTCCTACTTTTTCGGAATTAGTCCCAAAAAGGACTGAAAGATATAAGCGATTTAAATGGTCCATGCCAAAGCAAACCTTCATTTTGGCAGGGACAGGCTATATCTAGTGAACCTAAACACCTAGCCAGGATCTGATTATTCAAAAAAAATCTCCCTTTTTTATGGATCCCGCAATGCCTAGAATCAAAACGAAATGAAGCGCCGTTCAAAAAATATAAAGGAATGATTTGGTCCCTGCCAAAATCAACCTACATCTTGGCGAGGACTTTTGAACCAGGTCACCTAGAGAAAATCTGATTATTGGAAACGATTCGTGTAAATTAGTCCCAATTAGTCCTAAAGCCACAAAATTAGTCCCCCTTTAGTTAAGAAGATAATCGGAATTAAAGTTTGGTTTTTATAGTACAGGAGCCGACTTCCTATTTAGTGACGATGTTTGTAACTTGTTTTATTTTTGCGTGTTTGTGTAAAAAATAATGAAGTGTTATTAACGTATAATGTAAAACAAAAGTATAACGTAAAGTAATACGTAACTTTTATGCATTTTCGAAACTCAAAACCTTAATTTTTAAGTCATAAAATAAAAATGATTTCTTAGAGGTATTTTGATCCCGGGCTCCTGGACTATATCAAAAACATGTACAGTCGCGTACAAAATAATTTCAAAAGAAGCATGAAATGGTCATGTATAAAATTGAATTTTAAAGTTATATTGCTTTTCTTTCGAAACTATTTATATTTGGTTATTCCTTCAATGGGTTCACTTAAAACTTTGTACCTATACAGGGTTATTTGTAATTAATTTAAAACCTCTCTTGGGGCCATCAAACCATCAAACAAGTTCGTGCTTAATGTTTTACAATCGGAACACTGCGCATTACGGAACGGAATAGTTTTATGTAATTAATTTTTACTGTACGCTTTTGTACATGACTGTACTTATATAAAAAAACGGAATTTCTCCTAAACTAAAGGGGGACTAATTTTGTGGCTTTAGGACTAATTGGGACTAATTTACACGAATCGTTTCCAATAATCAGATTTTCTCTAGGTGACCTGGTTCAAAAGTCCTCGCCAAGATGTAGGTTGATTTTGGCAGGGACCAAATCATTCCTTTATATTTTTTGAACGGCGCTTCATTTCGTTTTGATTCTAGGCATTGCGGGATCCATAAAAAAGGGAGATTTTTTTTGAATAATCAGATCCTGGCTAGGTGTTTAGGTTCACTAGATATAGCCTGTCCCTGCCAAAATGAAGGTTTGCTTTGGCATGGACCATTTAAATCGCTTATATCTTTCAGTCCTTTTTGGGACTAATTCCTAAAAAGTAGGACTAGTTGGGACTAATTGGGGAGAAATTTTCCATGTAGTCAGAATTGCGGTTTTCAAAGTGGTCCATGCCAAGATGTAGGACACCAATCCTCTTAAAATCCTATCAAATTATTCATAATTAACAATATTTTGTTATAAAATATTAAAAGATTTGGATTTTATCACTTAAAATTATAATTTTGAAGTAGGCTGTAATGGCTGTATGCTCACTCACCCCTTTGTTCGCAAAATATTCTTGCGTTGGGCGTGTGAAAAAAAAACAAAAAAAAACCTGCGCGCCTTTTCCCGTAATAATTATCATAATATATTTTGTTTTGTCGTATAACAAATACGACAAAGCTGTGTGGTAAATTACTTTGTTTTTTCCTCGCAAATGTGTTGAAAAACGTCGTATGAAAGTCGTGAGCTCTTGCTTATTGCACACTCGGCTGAGTTACGCCCTCGCCTGCGGCTCGGGCTGCAACCCACAGCCTTGTGCGCAATGAGCAACCTAAGCTAACTTGTCTCATAATGTACTATTACAAACTTGAACAGATAATTACAACCGATTACTTTGATCTGCCTACCTATAACAATACAATACAAGGCACATACAAGGTGATAAAGTTTATACGGGAAAACCATATGATGAACGAAAGTCGGGGGACGGGAGAGCGTGGCAAAAACAAATCCTATTCGTTTTTTGGAAATCTAATATTTTAAGAAGATAGATAAAGGTTAAATACAATTGGGATGTTGACTATTTTTTTTATTTTATGTTACATAAATTACCTCTCAAAAAAAGAAACATTGGTAAAAGAATTAATTCGCTAGCATGAAAACTGCCCGAGATATCACAGTGTGAAATGCGCACAAATGGACTCGATCAAAAACGCTCCATACTAATGGCTTGCACGTTATGACGTCACGCCGTGCTAGTTTGTATGCAACGCATAGGAAATTTGTTCAGCAGCTATATTCAATATTGTGTTTATCAAAATGGTTTCTTCGACAAATTTGCTATACATTTTACGGACTAATTAAAGGTATCATTTATTTTAATAAATTTTATACTTTTTAAATGGACTTGTCCACCCAACTTTGAAGGGTCATAAAACAAATAATATGCAATATATAAAACCAAGAGGTATACAAGCTACTCTAAAACTTTAATATGTTTACGATTTTTATTAGTATTTCGTTATTTTATTCATTAGTCAACATCCCTATTTTGACACATTTGTTACATTACACATAAATACAATTTTGAAATGTTTTCTTTTGGTAAAGTACTGCCACAACGATCATCTGTTATTAGAGGCAATGGAATTTGTTTAGCTTCGTGATTAGCGACTTTACGAGGATGTTGACACTGTGGCAGCACTTCATGCTAACTTAATTTGATCAATGATTAAGAAGTAGTGCTTTTTAATAACTAGGTATTTAAGGATTATGTGTTCCAATCGCTCCTTTGGCCCTGTCAGAAAATCAGTCCTTTTGGTCATTCTGATATACTTCAAAAGTTAATTTTGCTGAGGCAGGGCTCATTAGCACCACACTTTCTGTTTTTATAACGATGTATTTATTCATCTCTTCTTGTTTGTTTCTTGTTTAATTGTATACTGTTTTCTTTTATTTTGTGTGTTGTTAATAAACGTTTCTATTCTATTCTATTCTTAAGGAATAGTTTTAATTTTCTGCCTCAGTACCTAGAGCTTTCGTTTCGTAGGTACTCCATTGATGAAGGCAAAAAGTTTAAAAAAAGAGCTTATCCCACGCTTGAAACTTACAGGTAAGTATTGTATCTCATTGAAATAAGATAGATAAATGACGACCTACGACCTACTTATAGAAGACATATAATTTCTAGTTTGCAAAATATATTTAACCGTTAATAATGACATTAGTTCAGATTTGAAAAGAGAGTTTATGCGCTAAAAATGTGAATGAGGGCTTTTCACAATGACAAAAAACTGTAGGCTTGATAGGTGATGGCGTTGATAAAAAAAAGATTTGATTCTACTATGTCTATACTTCGAAGAAGCTTTGTGGTATTCTTTATCGCTTAAGAGGCTTTAGGAGGGCCAATGGAAAAAAATCATAGTGCTTAAATAAAGACGAAATTGTGAATTATGTTCTTCTAGTGTACTCCGAATAAGATTATTTTGTGGTACTTTTCATCGCTTAAACTATATTTTCTAGTCTGTTTAACTAGTTTTATTGCTAAAAGTAAATAAACTAAATGACACGACAGGTTATAAAATATTGTTTAAAAAAAAACGATAAAAAGTACAACAAAGCTTCTTCGGAGTACACTAGAAGAACACAATTCACAATTTACTTTAACTTTTTTTTTCGTCTTTATTTAAGCACTATATTTTTTTTCCATTGGCGGCGCTAGTGTAGCGCATCTCTTAAGCATTATTCAGCCCCACTTGCCTGTAAGTATGATTTCTATACGCCTATTACTTTATTTTTAGTGCGGCAATCTCTATAGCTGGTTATCAAAGCGCCAACAACAAGTATGTTTGGTCGCGTGACGAACTTGACCCGTCTGGGTCACGAAACTTTGGTAAATATAACGACACGGTTACATTAGCACAACCGTACGCACGAACATATTCGTGTCAACATTGCATGAAGAGAAGAATTTGTGGATTTGGGGTACCTACTCGTGTGCTTGGGAAGTAGCGTGCTTAACATTTATAGATATTCATAATAACTTCTTAGATTTCTAAGTAGTATATTTGACCTCAAAGGTCTTTATTAAGTCGGTACCTATACAACGTGCTACAAACCCCTAATGCCGAAGAACTCTGAAATCGCGAAAGAAACAGCTGTTTCATATAAAAATTAAAAACTAAAATATCAAAATGTATGAAACAGCTGATTTTCAAGTAAGACTATAGTTTTCAAGGAATCTTGAAAATACTATGATTCTGTATTCTGTTCTGTACCGATATAGAACCGAAAAAATGGGACCATCTCGGGGGTATACCCTTTTTACCCGACTGCGGGTTATGTATTTCGCGCGTATCTTGTAAGTATGTTTGTTTGTATGTAATATTTTTTATTACCTCATATCTCTCAAACGGCTGAACGGATTTCTATGATTAAGATATCGTTAGATTGGTCTTTTCAGCCCAAGTGTTCTTAAGAAGGTGGCGTTATAAAAAAACCAACATGGCGGCTGTACGGTGCTATTATACGTAGTGAAAAAAAATTTTTTTTTTTAGAATACTGCAATATGGGTGTCAAATTAAAGGGCTTATTATAAGGATTTCAAAAAGGTATATCATGACCGTAAAATATAATAACTAAAAAGAGATAAATAAAAAAATAAATTAAAAAAATTAAAAAACCCGCCTGCATAAAAAGACAAGTCGACTGAAAAGATGGAAACAAGATTAAATAAATATTAAAGGCAACATGTCATAATAATATGCAGTCGGAGGCATATAATTCAATTATTCATAATGTCACTTTCTTTATGCATGCCTCCGACTGCATGTTATTATGACTTGTTGCCTTTAATATTTATTTAATCTTGTTTCCATCTTTTCAGTCGACTTGTCTTTTTATGCAGGCGGGTTTTTAATTAAGGCACTGTGGTAGTGAAACTAGCGCCGCCACTACATTTATTTTTATTACTCGTAAACCAAGTCAATATTTTTGAAATTGTCTAAGAGACAATATTAGAATATTTTTTGAATGATTTCTTGAAGTAGGCCACTTGAGGGTAGCTACCTTAATACTATTTTATAGGTAAAATACCTATAAATATTTATAAACGGGTACCTAGTTCGATTCGCCGCGCGATGAGTGTAAATGTGCCTTTACAAACGAAACACATTTTGTCGTGGAAAACTTGTTGACGTCAACAAGCAATGATTGATGTCGCCAATGGCATACTTTTCAATTTTAACGAACTAGTAGCTATATTTTTTACATAAACATGTTACTTTTTAGGCTTCGACAGCTCGCTCAAAAAAAATCAGAAAGAACCTACATAAATCATTGGCGTAGGAAGGGGGGGGACTCTCCATACAAATGTCCGAATAGCTGTTTTGTATGAAAACTCGATTTTTTTGTCTGTTTTTGGAAAAGTCGTAGAACAAAATATTATTATGTTGTTGTATATGATGTAACTAATCTTCCTGCGAGGTTGTTGGTGTTTTACAAATAACCCTGTAGGTATATCTGTGCCAGTGTAATGATGTATACGTACCGTACATGTAGTGTAGAATGATGACAACAAACTTATGTTTTTTATTTCGACTAAAGTATTTATGGAAGGAGATTACTTGATTCCTTAGTGCCTGTTGATTCTGAACAAACACGCATCTCACTTCAAACCTCACTTCACTTCGCGGAAATTTTAAATCATAAATGAGATAATGTTAGGCTGTTTTTTAAATCACAAAAGATTTTAGACAGCTACGGTAGCTACCTAAAACCTTTTGTAATCGGAAAAAATAGCTTATATTCAGCTAATTTCTATTAACAAATTCACGCGAAGTGAAGTGAGGTTCAAAGTGAGATGCGAGTTTGGTTACAGAATGGACAGGCTGTGCTTTGTTTGTACTAATCGTGCAATTTCCGTTACTAGTATTTCAATTAACCAACACACATAGCACAGTCAGTGTAGTTAACCAGTTAGATTATACCGTAGATACGTCTACGTATAATTTAACTGGAATAGGTGAATTAAAAGGAAATTACATGTCAATTGTGATTGTGGGTCAGGGCGACCGGCCATTACTGAGTTAGTAGGGTCGAGTGTTCAACGTTGAAACAGTCGGACACAGTGAAACGGCGCCATATTTTCCAAATATGACTTTGCCAGGTAGTGCAGTATACCTAGTCTAGACAACCTCATATACCCCCCGCTCCTCCCCAGTTAGCGTGTGCGCCGCTTTTGAAACGACATAGCTAAGGAGCTATTTTTGATTTTTTGACAAAAAAGTAACATTTTTTTTTGTTTTATTTGATTTCTCAGTTAAATACTACATTGAATTCCGTTTTTCTCAGTATTACGTTGCTTTGTACATGTATCATAGATTCACGTGGACTAGATTAAATAATAAATTGTTCGATTTTGTTAGGTTATTTTTTGATGTTATTGTCAAATACTCCAGGTGTCCAACCATGACACAGCTCAAGGGTGGACACAATGAAACAGTGTTTTCATTACTACTACCTAATATTTGAGATTTTCAGACTCGTTAATCTTTAAGTATGTATAACTTTACTTATGACATTAATGCCTATTATGAGTAACTGTTGATTTTAAGTCGTTATTGCCTATAAAAAGTACCTAACTACGATTTTAAAAAATTTGAGACTCGTTAATCTTTAAGTCACTAAATAATTGTACCCGTGACAAACCTAGAGGTACTTTTAAAGTCTGAATAGTTGTGTAATACTGTTAAAAAATCTTTATTGATTGTAATTCAACAGATTTTATGATTTACTTGTTCCACTAAATATAAAAAAGTCAAAATTAATAACAGTGTTCCATTGTTGGACACAGGGTGTTTCATTGTGTACACCTAGGTGGACACAATGAAACAATTCCCATTTTCTTTTAAATGTCTTCTTATTGGTTACGTATCTATTTATTAATGAAACTAAAAATGCCATATTTTACCTAATTGAGTAGACTCCGTTCCTGTAAAAAACGGAATTCATATCTACATAAATGAGAGAAATATGAGACTCAGAACTTTTGGTGTTTCATTGTTGCACACTGCACCCTACCTAATCGGTTCGGATTTTCAAGCGAATCTGCTTCTTCTGTAGCACGTAGTGTACCAGAACTTTAAAATCAAAAAATCAAAATCAAAATCAAAAATATATAAAATGTACTTGAAATAATACACAATAGATTTAATTGAAAACATTTCACAATTACCACCTTTGATGTAAAAAAATATTCCGTGGACCCTGTTTCTGGTCTTATTTACAAAATTTCTCGGAAACAGAACATTTATGTTAAAACCAACCCATAAAAATCGGCGATGTTAATACCTTCAATCTTAATTAAACAATTTTTTTAACTAACTTGAAAGCGAAGAAAGGTAATAGAAACATGTAAAAATTGAGAATTCGGTGCAAGTTCTCAACGCAACCGCCGCGTTGGAACGCGCACGATTTGAACCCAAAGTGAGTAGAGTTACGTTCGATTTCACTCCATCACGGATCGACCCGCTCGGATTGACCCACCTTAGCGTCTTAAAAATTAAAACAAAACCAAACACTAAAATTACTTAAATTAAATGTCGTAAGCTTATCAATTCCATACAATACAACAATCTGTGATTTACATAAGCTTGCGACAACAACTGTGATAATGATAATTAATATTTTGAAGCTTAGTTTCGCCGATTTTTTTTAGTTTTCGCTGTTTGTCCACTTGAGTAGAGGGGCACAGGAAAGTTTCGGTAGATGAAGAAATTTTTCAGTCAGCGGCAGGAAAAATCAGAGACCTATTCGTCAACTCGCCATATCGAATGAGGCCCAGCGGCGAGTAGACGAATTTCAATTTGTGAATGCGTCAACTCGCCATCTCAAAATCTAATATATAAAGCTAATTTTATACCAAATTTCAGCAGTATAGACGTGAAATCGTAACAGACAGACATACAGACTTAAACTGCTGAAATTAGGTATAAAAATTAAAATTCGTCAACTCGCCGCTCGGCCAGATTCGCCATGGCGAGTTGACGAAATGTAATAAAATAACGGTCGGGTAGACAAATTGTTTATTTTGTGGCTTATTTTTAATTTCTTTTTATTCTGATTTAGCGTATCTTTCAGCCTTCCGATTCAGGTATCTAGCATTAAGTGCGTTATTATTATTTTGGTAGTGACTAAGTTTTTCTCTAAATGAAAAGATTGTTTTCGATCTTGGAAAAATTGATTTGTGACATGACCGAAATTATTTTCTTTCAAACCAGTAAGGTACTTGCGGCAAATAAGAGCCACCATTATTTAAAGGTTAATATTTCAAAAACTATGGGATCTTCCGTGACATGACCGAAATTATTTTCTTTCAAACCAGTACTTAGTTAATAAAGGTTTCAAACTTTATTTTCATGATAACAAGTCTAGTTTGACACTTTTGATTTCCACTTCTTATACTGATTATGTTACAAGTACATAGGTACCTACCTATTATTTGGATTCTGGGTAGGTACTCTCGTGTGAACTTAGCTTTCGGTTTCGGTTGAGGAATGTAAAAATCGTGCAACGTTCGTGATGCTCTAGCTATCTATTATGTATTCAGTGGCTGTGCTGTTAGGTTTCCCACATGGTCAGTATATAAAAAAAAGATAAATAGTTACAGAACTATGGAACCCTGAAAAGTTCTAAGTATATTTTTAGAGGTGAGACAGGTAGGTAAATAGGTAGGTCCCTTTGTTAGTTAATTAAGTAAGTTCTCATTACGATTGTCGGCTTGTCATCGCACCGTGTAACGCACCGTAGCTAAATATCAATCATATGGATGATTAGTTTTCATGATCATTGGGCGACGGAACTAATGATATTTTGCTATATTCGTCGATGGTTGGTTAATGTTGACAACTTTTGAAAAAAAAAAAATTGTCTGTGGCTTAAATTAGTAGGTAACTAATTAGGCAAAATAGGACGTTCATTGTTGTGTAAGTATCCTGTTGTCGAACGAATTCGTCGTTCAATTTATTCGATATTGAACCATATTCGTGAGTGGGACGAAGGACGAACATCGTACGCTTATCGCGATGCTTTTTTGTAATAGGCCCTTTGATTCCTGAAGCGAGAAACCTTTTCTCGTACTACATTCTATTATGAAATATTTTGGAAATGATAAGTCGTTGCAATAAGTTACAAAAGTAAGTTGCATGTGATATAAAAAATAAAATATGTTTTTTAAACTATTAAAATAACCTTTTTTCATGCGATATCAATGATTTTGTTTTTAACCGACTTCAAAAATAAGGTGGAGGTTCACAAACTCGCCGCTTATGTACCAATATTTTCTTTTTGTTTGTGGCAAGTAAATTAATTCTATTCTATTCTTTGTAAACCGTGTTAGGCTGTTACTACCTATATAATTGAAACATTATCTCGTATATCATGATATTACATCCTAAAAGACTAAAGATCATTTTGTTTTGAGTAGGTAACATAATCTCTGCGAAATTGGTTTTCAAGTTTGTTTAGGTAATCTTCTGACTATAACGTCTTTTTAAGTTCGATAACTTCTGTACTAGGGTTCGCTTGTTGCTAAAAGAGAATTTTATTATAGATTGAGTCTCGAAACTACACATATAATTAACTGTTATTTGGAAAAAATAATGACCTATGTTGAATGTGAGATAGGTAACGATAAAGAGTATCTAATAAAAATTAAATTGCTTTATAAAGGTACCTACCTAATAACCTATACCTACGCGTTTTTTTGCGACGGACCGAGCATGTTCTTGCAGATAGGTAGGTGTTTGCTGTTTTATTATAATCAGCACAAACGATCACACGCAGGTCGTCAGATATATGTACGTATACCTACGCAAGTAGGTAGTCAAAAGTTATACAACTTGTGCTAGCTGATGTATGCAAAACGTGCCATAAATTATTACTTATAGGTATATAGCTATTCTGTGCTATAACTGTGACATAGGTGAATGAACTGTATAAGTTAAACAATTTATTATGGTTTTCTAAACTGCGACTACATGATTCGCGATGATTTTTGTATTGTAGACGACATTGACATAATGTTTTGTACAATGGACCACAAAAGATTTTAAAACACTTTAATTTAGACCACTGTTTAAATGTGATGCGTCTCTTTCAAACAATATTGTCAAAAAAAAGTGACAGCTTCACATTAAAACAGGTTTTAAAATATTTTGTGGTAAGGCCGTCATAGTTTTAGTTTAAAATAGAATAAATTTTAAGCATAAAAACGAAATAGAAATCACATTGTAAGCCTCATTGGAATCTGTGAAAATTTAAAAGTTAAAATTTCACAGATCCTGAAAGCTAAATTCTGTTCGCTCTTAACTCTTTTTTATCGGCGTGAGTTGTTGCCTAAATGTACTGATAGTATTTATTGTTATCAGCAGCATTCGATGTCCGACCACGGCGGTTGAAAGGCTGAAATTCGCGTGTGCGCATTTTATTTTAAAACTGACTACGAACGAATAACAATTTTGGATTAAATAATGAGGGAAAAAGACAATATCGAAATGAAAGGAAATGAGGTTAGTTTTTATTAATTAACTATTTGCTTGTTTTTGTTTGAGTATTAATCTTTCACCGGTAAGAAAATGTGGTACTTTTAAACAAAGTACCTACGCCAATCTAAACGGTCCATTTAGTTTTGACGCATACCTAGGCTGTTTATTAGAGTATTTTTCAAATGTGGTTTCTTCAGAGATGAGATTTTACCTAAAAAATAGTACCTAAAGTAAATGATGAGTGTTATTTGAGTTTGAGAAGTTTGGAATCAACGCACGCCTCTCCGACGCTCTCCTATCGAAAAAGCGTGGCGGTATAGCGAATCACTTCGGTTCCCTGATAAAAATAAAATTATCAATAAAAATTATAATAATAAAGTTTACATTGGTCAAATGCAGCTGGTTTCCGCTATTTTCGATCCAATCATGTGTTAATCACAGCATTACAACATGGAGCAATTATTATTGTTTTACCTATGCATTTTTTCCTGTTGTAAGTAGTTCTATAACAAAATTATGCAAACTAGAATTCAGAAAGATATTTAAATAAGTTACCTCCTAAGTATAGTAGTGGTTAGTTAGTTTTTACCACCTACTACTTAGTTTCTTATTGTTATAAACAAAGGAAGGAGATTTCAAATTTTTCGTCCTTTTTCGCAGCTGCACATTTTTGTGCAGCTCTGCGAAAAAGGACGAAAATTTCGGACGAAAAGACTTCAACGCATGCAATACGAGAGAGACCCTTTCGCGTACGACCATGGGATGAATTGAATTGAATCATGTACCTTTATGGTCGTCTTCACCGACTCGCTTCAACTTTCAAGTCAATTTGCGTCAAGCGTATGCAATACCTATTGCCTCCAAACCGTGCCTATTCCCTTTCAACTTTCAAGTCAACTTGATTCAAACGCATGCAATATTGCTTGCGCTTCCACGTTTAAATTTCTGGCATACAAAGATTTTTTTATAAGATAGGGCATGCCTCTATTTTAACCGCTTCTGTGCTCTAGTGGGGGGTCCCGGGTTCGATTCCCAGGAGGGGTTCAATTTGTACTGGGATTGGTCGGTGGTAGGGCTTATTTCAAGTCCACCTAGCTAGCTACCATCATCTTACCTAAGTCTGACACCATAACAACAATTTAAAAATTGTTTTGTTCCGGCAGTTAGAGGTAAGATAGCCAGCCTAGTTCCTCAGTGATGAGGATTCCGGGTGTAGTGCGCTTCCACCTTCGGCCTTATCGTCACTTAACATCAGGTTAGGTGAAGGCCAGGTTGTGCATAAAAAATTGACTCACGTAGGTTTCTTTTCCCAGGAGTCCAAAGATGAGAAGAAGAAGTTCGCCAGCGATGGCGACGTGCTGTCGGCGGTGCTGGCGCACGTGGGGGAGATGGGGCGCTACCAGAAGCTGCTGTTCGTCGCGATGGCGCCGTTTGGGTTCTTCTTCGCATTCGTCTACTTCGTGCAGATGTTCATCGCCGCCACGCCGCAGCGCCACTGGTGCCGGGTGCCCGAGATGGAACACTTGGACGTGGATCTGAGGTCTGTTGCTAGACATGTTATCGGTAATTCAGTATGACGGACGACTTCCGTATTCGTATGATACACACTGCACGTCGATTCGTGGAGTCTATTATCGATGTTCGTAAATAGAAATTTTGAATTCAATTTTGTCTTCTCAAAACATCAAATACCTATGTTAGCACCGAAAAAATTCGTTCTTCGGATAAGACAGTCTTTTCCTGGGTTAGAAATTCAGAAAACTACATTGAATTTTATCAGCTTTTTGTAGGTTACGAAATATTGATCTGCTGTTTTATTTTTTCCATCTGTAATAATTGGGGCCGTAAGCTAACCCTCCGAACCTCAGCAACTCTACCGGGCTTCAAATGAAAACAGATAAAGCGAGCCCCAATCAGGCCAAAATGGCGAACCCCAATTCATGTTATCGATACCTATCTTTCAAATAACTTTGACAAATAAGTAGTACAACATGAAATACCTTACTTCGATTTATCTGTTTTAAGTTGAACCCGGCAGACCCGCCGAAGTTTAAAAAGTTAGCCGGTAGGCCCTGGTTGAATCTTTGAAATTGGAACTAATATCTGATTTTAACCCCAGGCGGAACTTAACCACCGTACAAGTGGGCAGCGAGTGGGACCGCTGCCTGACGTACAACGCCAACTGGAGCCAAGTCCTGGAGACGATGACTGCGCCCCACCCCAGCACCCCCACGCAGCCCTGCGAGAACGGCTGGGAGTTCGAGCTGGGGGATATTCCCTACCACACGGTGGTCAGTGAGGTGAGGATAAAGCCCGATTCATGGTCGTGCTGTGTGCTGAGCCCAAGCTACGTTATTCGCGTCAACGTTCTGTGTGAGAGACCAGTGATCGTTGAGCGTCGGTTTCTGAAGACACAGGGCTTAGTTAGTCTTTAGTCTGAAACAAAATACCGAGTGGGTGCAATGTGATTGAAAATGATTCTCCATATCGAAACAACGTTAACAAACTGTTTTCTTTTACATTAGCAATAACTTAAACCGCATTCTGTGGTCTAGTGGTTCGCCCACCCGTGTAAGACGCAGGGGGTCTCGGGTTCGATTCCTAGGGGGGGTACAATTTGTACTCGCTTTGGTTGGTGGTAGGGCTTATTTCAAGTCCGCCTGGCTAGCTACCACCATCTTAGCTAAGTCAGACGACTCAGACGTCATAACAACAATTTAAAAATTGTTGTGTTCCGGTAGTTAGTGGTAAGATAGCCAGATCCTCAGTAATGAGTATTCCGGGTGTAGTGCGCTTCCACCTTCGGCCTTATCATCGGGTGAGGTAAAGGCCAAGCACTATCCCGCTGTGCATAAAAAAAAATATTTCTGTGATTAAGTGCCAGCGTATCTGTTGACAGCGAGGATGGGTGTGCGAGTACGCTGGTTTCGCGCCGATAGCGCAGGCGGTGTTCTTCGGCGGGTCGCTGGTCGGCGGCATCTTCTTCGGCTGGCTCGCCGACACCTTCGGGAGGGTGCCCGCTTTGGTTGGTAAGATTATTGACTAATTTAGTTGTTAATTCAGCTCGAGTTCGTTTCTGAAAAATGCTAAAAATTTAAAATCAGCGTCGGGTCTTACAAACACGACACATGCTGAATTGGCTTCCTAACTTGACGCAGTTTTTTTTTCTTTATATAAACTGTTGGTTTATATATAGAAAAAAAAACTGTTTTTCTTTCATTAATGTACAAACCGACGCAGCATGTAAATCTCATCTCACGTCTGTATGTCTAATAAATATTTTCTTTTCTTTTTCCTTTCTAAAAATCTTTGAAATAATCGGTATATCCGGTTCGAAGGACCACTGATGTTCAATTATTTTATATTTTCAAGGTCATAGACTTTCTCATGAGAAGCAGAAATGTTGTGTAACAGGTATGTCCATCAGCCATTTTTTTCAGCCTTCCTTATGAGTAGATAAGGAGGACGGGCCATAACCCACCACGCGGGCCCAATGTGGATTGGTGGGTGTTAACGACTGCAAATGCAGCCGGGACCAACGGCTTAACGTGCCTTCCGAAGCACGGAGGAGCTCGAGATAATAATTTTTTGGTCACCCATCCCATGACCGACCTTTGCGAACGTTGCTTAACCTCCGCAATCGCTGGGCCAGGCGTTAAACCACTGAGCCGCCGATCTCCTCAGTAACAGGTATACTTAGATATAAATACGATATATTACCGACAACGGCACCAACTCACTATTTGAAGTGACTGTTTGCTAATATAATAAGAGCCTATATTTAATTTACTTTATCTGCGTGGGAAGGTTTACAGATTCGCTGTATTATATGAGAATAAATGTTTGTATAGGTGTTAATAATATTAGACTCGTTTGCATTATAAAGGCATAGCGAAGGGAACTTGTTTGAAGGAAAGTAATAATAATAATGAATGAATATCGAGAACAATTCAATGATAATATTATCCGAATATTGAATTGAATATTGTCCGACGAAGTTCCTACCTCTTTAACCTATTATTTTTTCTTTCATCGTCTGAGAACTGTCGTAACTGAAATGAGAGCCCATTTCAGGCACCACCTTTTGGCTTGATGAAAATCTTTGCCTGCCTAGACATTTATTCATGTTTGGTAGGAGGAAAAATCTCAGTGGACTAAGAGTACGAAGGATTCGCATCTTCATTCGATGAGTTTTAATGTCGATGTTTTTGTTTTGAGTGCCGCCGAGAGAGTCGACAGGGTCATTAAGAAAAGTTAGAAGTCGCTTGAGCTTTTTGTTTCCAAAAGTAATAATCTTTTTCCGAGTTTGAAAAATAGTGTTAAGATTCCTAAAGAGTTTCTTTTTAAGATACAAAACAATAATTATGAAAAAATAATTCTTCTTTTCAAAGTTATGAATAAATAATAATAATAATAATAAATAAATAAATGCTTGGACAATTTCACACAGCGCCATCTAGCCCCAAACTAAGCAAAGCTTGTAATATGGGTGCTAGACAACTGATATACTTACTACTTATATACTTTTTAAATATATACTTATTATACATAGTAACTCCCAGACCCGTCACAGAAATTAAAATTCATCATTTCAATTTCTGCCCGGCCGGGAATCGAACCCGGGACCTCTTGCGTGGTAGGCGGCATGTTGACCACTGCACCACTCAGGTCGTCAGTCGAATGGACTTATCAAATCGCCCTCGTATGTACCTTGTGAAAATATTTGATTCTAAGCTTTTGCGATAGGTAGTGAATCATCAACTTAGGACAAACAATCCTTCGATTCGCATTATGATGCATTTGTTCATTACTGACGACTTTAATGTATATAAAGGTCATCTTGTATCTTTTGCAATAAAGGTACTTAAGTAGGTACCTAAATAATTGATTTTAAACCCGCAAAAAATTCAAAAAGAGTTGTATCCTTTTCAATGTATGAAAATATGTTTATTTATCATAGTAATGTGTTTTTAATTTTTTATATGATTTTTTGAGAATATGTACCTACCTAAGCTAAAATTCGTATACCTACCTGAGTACCTAAATATTGACATTGTTCGATCAAGGATACCTTTGATCGGGGTTGACATTAGATCTTTATCCTTGTATCAGACCAATATACGTTGAGTATCTCCATGACACATATCATGTTAATCTAAAATCGGTTTGTATAAAAATGAACGATAACATAAATCTTTATTTGATAAATCAGATAAGATAGTATGTGCATGGCGTCTGACTGAGCAGAATATCACCAGGAGATTAGGATGAGTACCTATTCATACACACTTCCGTCGACCATAAATTAGATGGGCAGCAGTTTTTCCTCATCAACCGATAACGGTCCAATACTGCAATCTCCAAAGCCAAAGTGGAGCTCGGACGAATGGCACTGAGGAGCTCGGTGGTGCAAGTAGGTTTAGCGGCTGGCTGCGACCTGCGATTGCGGAGATTAAGCAACTTTCGCAAGGGTCGGTCATGGGATGAGTGACCAAAAATTTATTATCTCGAGCTCCTCCGTGCTTCGGAAGGCACGTTAAGCCTATGGTCCCGGCAGCATTTGCGGTCGTTAACACCCACCAATCCGCATTGAGGCTGACGTTAACAATAGCAGACTTGGTCCCTGTAGTATCATAATGGGCTGCTATGATGATGGGTAATCTAATAAGGACTCAATTGCTTCGTTTTTTAGGTACCAATTTGATGGGCTGCGTGGGCGGCGTGGCCAGCATCTTCACTACTGGACTGTGGGACTTCGCCTTCTGCCGGTTTCTCGTAGGAATGGCCTATGACAGCTGTTTCATGATGATGTATATTTTAGGTAAGTAAATATTTTTTTACAACACACAACAATTAGGTACATAACCGAGCGAGCTCGAGCCGTCTCTGTTTCAGCTTGGGCAAATATGCTTTCGAATCTCCGTTTGTTCTCCTCTACAGGTCGAATAATTTTCTCAATCGATTTTCGTGTTTTTGAGCAGTTTTAATTTTTTTTTGTCGATTTAGTTTTTAGAAATTTTCCAAAATGGCGGAGATATGGGGAAATAATATTTCAGCCATTTCGAAAAATGTTAAAAAATGTCACAATCGCGAGGTCTACTGCTCTACAGAGCCACTAGTAGCTATTAGTAAGTAGAAGTACTTCGTCATTTAATAACTTTAATAAGTAAAGGTACAGATATAAAAGTTGCTTAAACCACCCAATAGAATAAAAATTAACCCATTCTATCTCACGAAGACCGTTTTCCTATGAATGTCTTAGGCGTGCACACTATGCACATGCACATTAAATAAATAAAATAAAAATAAAGACGTTTATTTCTCACCACATACCCAAATAGGTAGGTATATTGTTTTAGTGTGCGTCTGCACGCTCTCGTATTACGCATACTAAAATACAACATTCATAGCAAAACGGACTTCGTGAGATAGAACAAATACTTACCTGTCGCAGTACTAGAGTACGTGGGCCCCAAGCACCGCACGTGGGTGGCCAACATGTCGATAGCGTTGTTCTTCGGCGGCGGGTGCCTGGCACTGCCGTGGCTGGCCGTCTGGCTCGGCGACTGGCGGACGCTGCTGCTGGCCACCAGCCTGCCCATGCTCATCGTGCTGGCCGCGCCCTTCGTGGTGCCAGAGAGCGCAAGGTGATTATAGTAACTTAATTGTGCAAGACCCCAAAGGTGCTCCCGAGTCATTGCTGCCAACGTCGTGTTGTAGCGTTGCATTGCAATGGGAGGGGGGGGGGTAACCTATCATACTTTCGAAACTTTTCTGTTCGAATTTCAGTTGTTCGAAAACGGTACGTCGACGTTTTAAATACCAGATTAGTTGTTTTACATAATTTTGTTAGAACATAAACTTATTTTACTGATGTTTCATTTTCCCAAAAAAGGTTAACTCAATTATCGGCAAACCAAAATTCGTACAGAGAAATTTCGAATTCAAGATAGGTAACCAATGGGGGGATGTCTCATAATTTATCCCGCTTGGTGGCGCTACTGCTGGAGACCTTTGTACGGGCATTTACCCCCAATTTTCCCGTTAATTTTAAATTATAATCTAAAAATGGTAGATAGTTACAATAATTATTATACTTAGAAGCTGGACAGTAAATTAATTAAAGATCGAATTGAAGAAAAAGAAAACCAAAATGAGTTGGAAGAAAAATATATTTACGAAAATTCGCTTCCAAAATCCAAAAATTAGTACAAAACAACAAAATGACAGGTCTACATCTACACTAGCGCCAAGTTAGCGGTAGTACGCCGACTGGTGGACGATTTGTGAATCAACAAATTTATCCTGCGGTGCGTACAAATATAACTACAGTAAACTTAGGTAAGTTTACAAAGACGTAGTAATAAAATAAGTAACTATACTTAAGTAGATCATTCCCAAATTTATTTATCGAGTCTCAAAGCGAATTCTCTTTACGGCAATAAATCTTATAACACCACTAGCTTAATCCAACTAATGATAAGATGGATTGAATTCTAATCCAATAATAAAAAAAAATTGTTATCAGTAAATATGATCCTTTGAACAATTTAAAATCAACCCACTCATGCCAGTTAAGAGCTGATTAAAGTGTTTGTTGATATACCTATATGTGTCATCTCTCATCAAGAACGAGCGTTTAACGAACGATTAATCCGTTTAAATAGGCTTATCTCCAACATTAATTGAGACAGTTAAATACGGCGCAAGAACACTGAGAAAGCGTGATGAGAATGAGACTAAATAAACAAGCATAGTTTGTAATCTAAACTACTACGCGACGCATACGTAATTACGAGTATAGGTACCTCCTTCGATGACTCACATCAAATCTTAAACCTTACAGAACTTAGATATTATGGAAAATATAAAATCTGCTATTTACTCGGATCATTCCGGGCAAATCATCGAATCTCATTTGGGTACAAATAATTTATATTTTTTAGGATTGTGGAAGAACTGCTAGCCAGGAACAGCTATCGAAAAAATAACGCGCGTAAAATCATTCGATAGTGCAATTTTGTATTGGAAATTTGTACAACGCCATCTACCGCCGAATAACGAAATTAAAATTTCCATAGATAATTCTCTATCGAATCTCTGTAAAAATATTATATTATTGGCCCACAGCTGAACTATTTTATTTCAGATAAAAAAATAATTATTTAAATCGGTTAACAACTGGCAAAGTTATGGTGAAACATTCGTAAAAAATAAATTAAAGACACAGTTGACTTGAGAACCTCCTCCTTGTTTTGAAGTCGGTTAAAACGCAGTTATTTAGGACTAAATAATCGTACTTAGATATAAAGTCACGTTACTTTACTTATAGATGGCTCAATACTAAATAAAATACTAGAAAAAATACGACCCGCGACCTTTGGATATCTGGTCCAATGCTCTGACCGCTGAGTGACTCGGTAGCTAAGCGGTCAGAGCATTGGACCGGATATCCAAAGGTCGCGGGTTCGATTCCCGTCTGAGTATTGATTTGGTACGAGTCGTATTTTTTCTAGTATATTATTTAGTATTGTGTAAAAATAGCATTGTGAATGCAAAAATCTCAAATTTAAAAATTATAGATGGCTGTCTTCGAGGGGCCGTGTGAATCAGGCAGTAAAGGTGCTACGGAGGTTTGAGCGAGTGAACGGCACCAAGATACCCCAAGATGTCATGGACGAATTTATTGTAAGTTCTCTCTTTCTTATTTAGATATAATAAAAGTTGCTAACTACTTCCGATACCTTCCTTTATATTACACCGGCTAAGATAAAAAAATCCAGATACCGGCACTTCTATCATCGTTTAGGTGCATTTAAGCTAGAAAAAAAAATACCTACTAACGTTGTAGAGTATGTAGAGACTTAAATTTCCTATAATTTACGTATTCAAAAAAATTCAAAATTCAAAATAATTTATTCAGTCTAGGCTGTTACAAGCACTTGTGAATGTCAAAGAAGCTACGCCATCGGTCCGCAAACCCTGAGCGGGAGACCTTGTATGACCTTGACCATGTATGCGTAAGATATGCGCTTTAAAAAAATAAAAACAATCGCAATTTTTAAATTGCATATTATGACATCTCCACAAACACTATATTATTATGTCTCGGCCAGGTACCGATAATTTACCAGACCGCTTGTAAAGTAACTGCCCTCTTTTGGTCCCTATTCACTGCGTTATAAGGGTGCCCTTTACATTAGAAACGTAAGTGCCGCTGACAAGACTAATAGTCGCGTAGCTAGAGAAAAATTACCTTCGATAATACTAAAAGTTTTCGTTTTTGCTGAGTGTATAGATTATGTACATTGTGAGCTATTTTTGAAAAGTTAGAAGTTTTATGCCGGTGCTTTAGGTATAGTTTAGGTATTTCGTAATATTTCGTTTAACTTCATATATATAGAATTAAAGTTTGAAATGTTGATTGTTTCATAATAAGAACTATGTTATCATCATGTTGTAAAAAAATTAGAAAGTTAATATATGTGTAACTGCGTAAATCACAAAATTACTCTTTTGTGTCCGAATAAAATTTTATAGTTTCTGAAATCTTATTTTAAGACTTTCAGTGGTTAGATATAGCTGTTGAACAAAGTTTAGAAAGTTAAGTGGTGTGCTTCTTTGATATTTTCATTTTTCCTTTATAACATACGGAATAATGAATAAAAATTGATAAGATCGCTCTAACATGACCTTTTCAATGCACTTATATACTACACAAAAAATTAGAAACATACATAATGTGCATTTTGTTTAATTACGGATAAATTATTGCGCTTAAATACGAATTATGCGGGACGCGCGAGCGGGTCCATGCAGGGCCCGCCGACTGCCACGCGCCGCGCGGGCAGGCGAGGGGCCACAAACTATAAGCTACTCTCGCCGCACGGCAATAAAGTACAATTTCAAATTGCACAGCGCTGCGTGCCTGATATTATATATAAGCACCTACGAAGCGCCTCTCTTTCTGTCGCGTAGCTCGCTAGTCGTTCTTACCGATGCCGATATCATAGAAAACATCCGTTATGTATGTCGATGAATATACAATGAAATAACACTGAATACTTATAAAATAAAATAAATCTACCTACCTACTAAATGAGCTGAGCATAATTGTATTTCTAAGTTAGTTGGGCGAATCAACTTTTGAGGCACTCCTTTCAGAGCATTTTGAAACAGAAAAACAAAATTAAATTTAATCGAATTTACAAGAATTTATATTTTATTTTTTTAATTTAATTTATTTATTTATAAACAGGCATCGATGGCCCATAGATATATACCTTAAACACGAAATATATATATTTTATAAAACAATGTTGTTAGTAAATAACTTAAAACATATGTTAGTAAAAAAATCAAGTACCTAGACACTTTGTGTGTCGAATCGGTGGCACAAGGCAGCGTCCCTCTGAAGCGCCTGTACACCACGCCCTGCGGCCAGAAGTCCTCCTTCATGAAGAAGTCCAGCCTTGCTGTCGGGATGCGCACCACAAACGCCTTAAAATTGGTATTATGGCGCGACTCCAGTGGCTAAACTCTCAAACAAAAGTTGGATTTCTTCTTTATGTACTCGATCACGTCCTGTACTGTGGTGGTATGGTGCAGGCGGGACAGGTACACGGCCGTGGTCGGTATGGCAGCTCGCAGCAGGAAGTTGGGCCCTGTCGGTGCGGTGCCATGGTGGTTCTTGCTCTCTCGCTGACGACGTCGCTTTTTGTTCCGAACCTCGAGGAAACCGTCTTCATCTTGGCCCGGTACGACGGCATTCAGCAAAGGTATAGATTCAATTATAGTTTGTATCATTTATCTAAAATTTAGGTTTTAAAGGTGGCCACGATGTTTGACGTTTAGTTTTTGAGATTTTTGAGAATAACAAAGGATCGTCGTAAAAAATTCCCCTCTGTTACTGTTGAGTTTTTTTTTGTGAATTAAAATGATACTTCAAAGAAAATCTGTACATTAAGTATTTAAGTAATACAACAAGAAAGTATCCTATTCAAATAATGTATCTATGTAGTAAGTAATAGTTTCTTAAGATTGATATTATTTTAACTCCACTGCGTTACTTTGACATAAAGTAACGCAGTGGAGTTGATTAGTAACTGATTGTTAGTTTTCGCACTAACAATCAGCGGGTAATAATCGGTACCGCCTATAGGCCACAATGGCAGGACCCGGGTGTATTTTTGGACGATATTGCGGATTCCATTGCCTCTTTCACAAACTACGATGTGTTGATCCTGCTGGGTGATTTCAACATAAATCTGCTTGATGTTAGTACTGGTAAATACAAACAATTTATGCAGTTTCTTAGCTGTGTCAATTTAAAACAAATAGTTAAGGAACCCACACATTTTACCGATCACAGTTACAGCTTAATTGATGTAATATGCACGGATACTCGGGCTCTAAATGTCACTGTTAAACACATCTCTGAACGTGGTCATGGAATGGTATTAGCTGAATTTATGGTCAAGAAAGACACAATATGCCCACGATGGGTGACATATAGGCCACTAAAAAATGGTGAACCAATTAAATCGGGATCTTGTTGCGATCAATTGGGATGATTTTCATAAACTTGATAACATCAATGAGCTTGCAGAATCCTTTACGGCTTGTCTCATTACATTATTTGATTTGCATGCTCCAACCAAGGTGCAAAAAGTCAAACATCCACCGCACCTCTGGATCACTGATTCTATCAAATGTATGATGCAAACTAGGGATGATTATAACATAAGATCTTTGGACGAACACCTAACTTTTGAAAACCATGTCGCTGAGTGTTCACGCAATTGCTTTTATAGACTTAAGTTACTGTTCAAAATAAGACCTTATTTGGGTGAGGAACTGAGGGTCACACTGTGCGAGGCACTGATTTTGTCAAAACTAAATTACTGTGACATTGTTTATGGGCCGTGTTTGATGTCCAAGACGAGTAAGCTTATCCAGCGGGTGCAGAACGCTTGTGCGCGTTTCTGTTTTCATGTACCACCCCGATCGCATGTGACTCCCTTTCTGGACTCTGCAAACATGATGAAAATGGAAGCGCGCAGGAGACTTCATCTCGCCACTCTCTTGTTTGGTATATTAGATACGGGAAGGCCGTGCTATCTTTATGAAAAATTGGTATGGTTTGGTGACTTGAGCAGGTTCCCAAAGAGAAAAAATACTAACATTTTCGCAATTCCAAAGCACGGGACAATGGCGTTCCGCGGTTCTTTTAAATTCGCCGCCTCGAAGTGCTGGAACGATATTCCACCGCCGTTACGTGACCTGAAAGCGGTTGAAACATTCAGGAACCACCTTAAGAAATATCTCACCACGTTGCAAAAACAAGACTCACTTCGGGGTTTTTCACAATTGTTACTTCGATTTGTCTGACCAAACAGCTCTTTTATATATATTTCTTTTTATTACTATGTATATCAAACTGTCATGGAAGAGGCAAGGAGACCTAATTCCATACAGCCATTAAGTTTTTTTAATTTTTATTCCTCTTAAATAATATTTTTATTTTGTTTGTGTTGGTGATGATAGAATCGATGCTCGTTAATATTTATCTATTACTTCGTTAAAATTATTGTCTATTGTCTTCTGAATTGTTATTAAATTATAATTTTTGTTTGTCTGTTCGCTGTCGTCACCAAGTAGGCTCCTCCAGAATACCAGCGTTGCAGTGGCATACTCAGGTTTGCCTCTGTAGCATTGCTGAGCTAACCTCAGCCTAGTTGGCCGCACTGTAATTAGTCCTAAGTTTGTGTAGGTACATTGTTTTCTTTTGTTTTGCGGTCAATAAATGATTTTTCTTCTTCTTTCTTAAACTTTAAAATAATTTGATATTAAACAGCCACTTGAAACTTACTTCTATGTCAGGCAGTACTTTTCTTTTCTTTATAATTACGTTCACTATATTGTTTACAAGGGGGACACCAGGGTAACACTAGAGAATAATATATAGTAACTCCGGAGAAAAAGAAAGAATTTGAGAATATTATATTGTAACTAGCGACCTGTCCTTGCTTCGCTTCGGTTCCTTCTTTTTTTGCTAAATGCAACCTTCCAACAACACCCAAAAAGATAAAAAAATAATACCTCCTCACCTCCATTTGCTCTAAAGTCTTTTTCTCTCCCGTTCGTCCCGTCCCGTTGTCGGCATAAGAGACGCGTTTGATTTCTATTTGCGCGTGTTAATTTTTTGCGACGACTCCTACGATATTCATTTAAATGGTATGGTGTTAAAGGCTAAAATAATGTGCATAAAATGCTTAAGGTAACTAACGTATTTAATTTGATAAGGATTAGTACTTTATCCTTCTAAATAGCTTTCCAAATTACCGCGTTGAACTTGATAATTTTTTTAGGAAGATATAATTGGTATAGTTAGTTATTTTTAAAAGATAGATATTATATACCATCACGGATTTTTTTGTAGATCTATAAAATAGGAATAATTTCATCATAAATTATTTTGTTATAGCTCTAGAGGTTAGAGCAGCGTTTTCAATGCAAGCTCCCAGTCGGCTTAATTATTGCCGACCTCTTCAACAATCATCGTGATATTTCTACCACTTTCTATAAAACCTCAACTTATAATACACACTAAACCTTCCTCAGGAATCATTCCATCATTTAGTGAAAACGCCGCATGAAAATCAGTTTTTATAGTTTTTGAGTTTATCGCGAACAGACAGACAGACGCGGACTTTGTTTTATAATATGTAGTGATTCATCAATTAATCTAAGCTATAAAACTAGACACGAAGTTATATTAACTTAACCAGATCACAAATCATAACAGGAACATAGCGAAAACACAATTTAACATAACATATTGTCGCTATGTCCCATGTATGAAAATGTATTTTTTTTTTACAATTTAAGTGATTTTTTCGGCAAAACCTACTTGTAACCTTTATAAAAAACATCGTATTATTTTTTTAACGATAAGTTTGAGCTTAATTTCACGTCTTTTCATTTGTGCACTTAATGACTGGGCACATGGTATATTTTTAAAATTGCTGAAAACTGGACTATATTGATATTTGATTCTATTTTAAAATCAGAGCTCAAACCTCATCAAACTGCAGCGAGATAACAACAAGACAAGGAGCCGTAATGTATCTTTTTAGCATCAATGGCGAGCACCTAGGAGGCCTTCATTTTGCCGGTTCCCAAGCAGGCACCATTAGACCATGACCAGGGGCCTAATCGCGCTAATTTTCAACGATAAAACCAAAACTAAATTGTTACCGTTTCAGTTTCGTTTACAGAAAAATACTCGCTTTAGTTTTGTTGTTGAATACTCTGCCTAAGGAGTCTAGGATTACAATCTAGGACAATTTAAGTGAAAATTATGAAGCTAAACCAAAGATTTTTAGGTACCTAAATATAACCTAAATGACAACGTTACGTTACGTTTTTGTTTTATCGTTCAGAATTACCGCGATTGAGCTGCAGGTTGCACAGAGCACCGAAGAGTATCTGCTAAGAGTTGGTGTTCATGAACTATGAGGATAAGAATACAAAACTGGGTAGATCGGACACTTCCTTTGAGTGACGGTGGGTCCGAGCTGCTGGTGTGGTGCGCAGAGCTGCCACGCCGGAGTGAGGGCCTAGTGATGCTCCAGTAGTGGGCTGCGAAAACCAGGTCGGGATAATGCCGTCGAGAGTTGCCGAAGGTCCAAGAAAGCGTCGTCAATGATGCTGCGATGGAACCTTGAAGGCCTGGCTTGCTGTGCTTCTGCTTGCAGTGTGACTGCTGCGGATGCTGGGATAAGGTATGGGGAGTGATGGCTGCGCTGCGTTGCTTGCTGAAGGTGCTTGATGTGCTCCGTTGGGGTCACCAGTGTAGTGAATGAAGTAGGTATGGTAGGTATGGAGAGAGGTGACCACTAGGAGGAACGCCAAATAGAAGATCTTCCTCCGGGCTTGGTGGTATTAGTCCAACCGATGATGGTTGGCAGTTGTATATTATGCTGCGTCGCTGACTAAACGTCGTTAGCGAGATTTAGGTTTCTCCATAATTATTCTCCATACTACGAGACGCTATTCCTTACTAATCTTTGTGTTTATTCGACATTAGCGCCATCTAGTCACACGGTGATGAATCTTGTTGCAATCGTGTGTTGGTATAGTAATGAGCGGCGTATAGGTAGGTGCTGCTACACGGGCAACGCAGGACCGATTGTTGTGGAGATTCTTGGAGGAGGTTTTTTACACAGAAGATAAGATGATGATAATGAGTGTAAATGTAAAACCAACCATTAATTTACTTCACTACAGTGAAGTAATCGGTTGATTATATTATATATATATACGTACAGTACATAAATTCTCTGGTGTTACCAGATATTTCTCTAGTGTTACCGGTAACGCGATGGAGAACATTGATAAAAGTACAAATAAGTAAGTAATCATTGCATATCGAACAACTATTTCAACTTGATCTTAAATTCCGATATTAAAGTTAATATCTTAACGTAATAATAATAAAATAATCCATGAACTTATCGTGATTTCCGACGTAACACAGCAGAACAACAACAGACCCACACACACTCCACACACAAAGTTAGACAAGGGGCAATACTAACGACGCTAGATAGGACCTTCATGCTAATACCATCACCAATTATTAATGGTCACGCAGGAGCCCTGATTTTTTAGACATTGTTGGGGACAAACCTTCGCAAATATTAATTAAATATTGTTTAAGCAAAATTACTAAAACTATGTATTGTAAATAAAGGATTATTCAATATAGAACTTAAATATGTATAAAATATTGGGTATTCTGATACAATATTTTGAAGATTTGACATGATTTGCTTTGACCGGCTATGCCAGGTAACACAGATTCTTTGTATGGGGAGCGATTTTGTTCTCCTGAGATACTAGCTATAAAATGTTCAAAGGAAAAAATATTGTAATCTGTTGTTCTCGCATTGCTAAATGCATCTAATTTTAGATTAATGTAGAAAAATGTAAGGTTTAAACCGAGTTGTATGTAATAATATGATTTTTTATAGAGCGGGGACAAGAAAGGAGTGCCTTAAAAGTTGATTGGCCAATCTCTGACTCTGACTGAAGCAAACATAACTTGCCTAGTAAAAACTAGGTACTTGATAAAAATAAAAATATACTTGAAAAAGTATTAATCAAATTGTTTAAACCTACTAATTTGTTTTATTTATCTATGTACCTACTGTGCTCATTTCATAAAATTACTGTCGTCTTTTAGGGCCTATCTACATAATATATGTGGCAGTTGTATAAATTAGGTAGGTACGTTAGTTTTTTTTTTTTTTTTTTTTTACAACTGCTCCCCGAACATAGGGTCCAGGTCTTTTTTTTCTAATATCTACTTTTCTCTTTCATTCAAGTTCTATCTTATTTGCCTCTAGGTACGTTAGTTAGAGCTAGGTAGGTTAGAGTTGCACTATCCTTACTAATATTATAAATGCCAAAGTCCGTTTGTTTGTTTTTTTAACCGACTTCCAAAAAAGGAGGAGGTTCTGTTTCGTCTGTATATTTGTTTTTTTTTTTATTGTGTATGTCCACCGATTACTCGAAGACGGCTGGACCGCTTGAAATGATTCAAACGTTATTACAGTAGGTACACTCCCAAGTTGGTCCCATTTTTTTAAATTATGAAATCGGTTCAGTACTTTTCAAGTAATTTTGAAAACAAGCACGAAAATAGTATGATTTTGTGTGAATTACCTCGATGATTGGTCGTATTACTTCTTTGTTTATGAACTGAATAAGATAATATTTTTTTTGTTGGAAGAGGGATATCTTAAGTGTAGTTTTTTAACCGACTTAAAAAAGGAGTTTCTCAGTTTCGCTGAGCCGATTTTTCTACTTTACTACTAAATAAATGAATTGAATTGAATTGAATTGAATACATATTTAATATACCTTACCTACAAGGTACCTACACTAAAAATAATAAAATAAAAAATTGTTTACAAAAAACCGACTTCAAAAAACCTACCTCTAAAAAGCAAGAAATAATATTCGTAATAATAAAAATACGTCTATTGAAGTCGGGTGGGGCTTTTAGAATAAAAAAAAGGAATTTGTATTCCAGCCCCACCCGACTTCAATAGACGTATTTTTATTATTACGAATATTATTTCTTGCTTTTTAGAGGTAGGTTTTTTGAAGTCGGTTTTTTGTTTTTTTTGTAAACAATTTTTACGCCTTCACGTCATGACTACTGAATCGATTACAATGAAATTTTACATACACGTTGCCAGGGGTATAGAAAAGGACATAGGGTTTTATCCCGAAAAAAGTATTGTTCGCGAGGGATAGCAAAAACTATCCACGCAGACGAAGTCGCGGGTGGCCGCTAGTGGAATTATAAAAATATATCATTTCGGGATAAGAGATAGGTCAGATAGGAGTCGACACGTCTTAAGTAGCCGTAATGTTACGTTACGCCGAAATGTTACAGATCAATCGCCAGTATCGCCACCTAATTAATTTATTCATATGGCGCGAGCGGGCATAGTAGCTGGCCGCCGCGCCGTAACGGCGCGGCGCGGGCGGCCTGTAGCGACAACAATGTATCTGTAATTAAACAAAATCCACTGTATGTATTTTTCTAATTTTTTGTGTGGCATATAAGCGCATTGAAGAGGTCATGTAAGAGCGATCTGATCGATTTTAAATTCATTATTGCGTATATTACGAAAGAAAAATGAATTTATCAAAGAAGCACACCACTTAACTTTCTAAACTTTGTTCAACAGCTATATCTAACCACTGAAAGTCTTAAAATAAGATTTCAGAAATTTTAAAATTTTATTCGAACACAAAAGAGTGATTTTGTGATTTACGCAGTTACACATATATTAATTTTCTAATTTTTTTACAACATGATGATAACATACTTCTTATTATGAAACAATCAACATTTCAAACTTTAATTCTATATATATGAAGTTAAACGAAATATTACGAAATATTACGAAATACCTAAACTATACCTAAAGCACCGGCATAAAACTTCTAACTTTTCAAAAATAGCTCACAATGCACATAATCTATACACTCCCCAAAAATTAAAACTTTTAGTATTATCAAAACTTTTTTATGAAATTTAATGTCCCACGACCGGACTATAACAAGGGCGCTCCATTTCTAGAGTTATTGCATTTGTTTATATGTACTTGTTATTTCTAGGTGGCGTCCAGTCAAACGCGGACGGAGGACGAGTCGATCTCCGCGCTGTTCCGCAGCGCGCCGCTGCGCCGCATGATGCTGTACATGGTGATCGTGTACATGGGCTGCGCCATCATCTTCGACGGGCTCGTGCGCATGTCGGAGGGACTCGGGCTCGACTTCTTCATCACCTTCACCCTCACATCCGCCACTGAGATACCTTCTGTCACACTCCTGGCGCTGATACTTGACAGGTAGAACTACCTCTAGATACAAGATCACATTGGATTTACACTTTAATTCTTGCACTCATATTTATCACCTTGTAAAGTAATCACACTTAAGTATTCAAGTAGCAGGGTTTTTATGATGAAAATCTTGTATCTCACGTTACTTATTCTATGGATGGGTAGTACAGTATCAGAGTGTTTTATTACATCAGTATTTAAATAGTAGTTTATGATACAAGGTTGGTAAGGAGGTTTTTAAAACGAGTTGACGTTTATAATCGTCACGAGTTTTAAAAAACCTCAACAACCGTGTGCCATACTACGTTTTTCAATACATTTGCGAGAAAACATTATAGGTACTGCTGAAATTGTAATTTATTCATATAATAAAACTGTAAATTCTAAATATTTGTGCGCGAATTACGCAAAAACCGCTAAACGAATTTTGATGGATTTTTCACAATTTAGTAGATTGAGGTCCAACTTAAAATCTAAGCTATGTTTCATCAAATTCAGGTGGGTGGAACCAGGGAAACAGCTTGAACTCTCCGTAGTACTAGCTTTCATACACTAAAGGGGTCATTTTAAACTGGTTGCAATATTTTTCTACTGTCCACGCGGATGAAGTCGCGGGCGGAAGCTAGTAGAAATTAAAAAAAACGTTCGTAAACAAAAACGCACGGCGCCGGCGTGCGGTAAAATCAACTTTCCGCACGCTGTACTACTCCGTAAACAAAAACGCACGGTGTGCGGTAAAATCAACTTTCCGCACGCTCGACTGTCATCGTAAACTTACATTTTCGAGCAACTGTATTGAAATAGTAGTTTATGATACAAGGTTGGTAAGGAGGTTTTTAAAACGAGTTGACGCTTTATAAGCCCGAGCCGCAGGCGAGGGTTTATAATCGTCACGAGTTTTAAAAAACCTTAACAACCGTGTGCCATACTACGTTTTTCAATACATTTGCGAGAAAACATAATAGGTACTACTGAAATTGTAATCTATACATATAATAAAACTGTAAATTCTAAATATTTGTGCGCGAATGACGCAAAAACCGCTAAACGTATTTTGATGGATATTTCACAATTTAGTAGATTGAGGTCCAACTTAAAATCTAAGCTATGTTTCATCAAATTCAGGTGGGTGGAACCAGGGAAACAGCTTGAACTCTCCGTAGTACTAGCTTTCATACACTAAAGGGGTCATTTTAAACTGGTTGCAATATTTTTCTACTGTCCACGCGGATGAAGTCGCGGGCGGAAGCTAGTAGAAATTAAAAAAAACGTTCGTAAACAAAAACGCACGGCGCCGGCGTGCGGTAAAATCAACTTTCCGCACGCTGTACCACTCCGTAAACAAAAACGCACGGCGTGCGGTAAAATCAACTTTCCGCACGCTCGACTGTCATCGTAAACTTACATTTTCGAGCAACTGTATTGAAAAAATCATTTACAAATTCCGAATTTGTTCCCAGATATGGCCGGCGAATGCTCACTGTGGTGCCGCTAACGATCGCAGGGTCACTCACGCTGATCGCTGCAGCGGTACCCAGAGGTAAAGTACGTGAAACATGCCGCACTAATAATAGCCAAATAATGGGCGTGGCGTAGTCAGGGTATGAGTTCAGCTGGAGCCTGGAACACAAAAATAAAAAAACCTTGATTTCACGTAAGCTTAATTTGTTATTGCCGCGTACTGAGCTTTTGTTAGAATTGACATATGTAATGTCGAAATCACTACATTTTCTGGATTCCAGGATTCTGGGATAGCTGGAGCAATCGCTTTATACCCTTTAACGCTCAGCGGCTCGCCAAGTAGCTTCTTTACGTTGTGTTGAAAAATCCGACCGAAGCCACAGAATTACTAAGCGTACAGTAGTCCATCTGCGCGAGGACAATCAAATAATAAGCTACTCTCGGCACGGCACTAGACTAGAGTACAATTTCAAATTGAACAGCGCAGTTACCTATTATTGTACTTATGCACCTTTTCTTTCTATTGCGTAAGTCGCGTAGCTCTGTCTAAACAGACACATGGCATCCCTTGTGCACTGGCTCGACTAAGTCAGCTAGCTGCGAGCAGTAGGCTAAGTGAGACCCCTCCCTGCAAGCGTAACCGATTTTGAAGGAACATTCCAACTTGGCAGGCATCCCGCAAGTGAGCCTGGCGATAATGGCGCGGTTCTGCGTGAACATGGCGTACAACGCGGCCATCCAGTGGTCCACGGAGCTGCTGCCCACGCGCGTGCGCGCCTCCGGCTCCTCGCTCGTGCACGTCAGCGGGTACGTCGCCACTGTCGTCTCGCCCTTCATCGTCTACTCGGTGAGTCATGCATGACTATAAAAAAAATCATTTAGGTACCTACCTATATCCATCAGGCATTTTAATGTCCCACTGCTGGGGCACAGGCCTTCCTTATGGGTGGATAAGGAGGACGGGTCATAACCCACCACGCGGACCCAATGTGGATTGGTGGGTGTTAACGACTGCAAATGCAGCCGGGACGTCTTAACGTGCCTTCAGAAGCACGGAGGAGCTCGAGTTAATACAATTTTTGGTCACCCATCCCATGACCGACCCTTGCGAACGTTGCTTAACCTCCGCAATCGCTGGGCCAGGCGCTAAACCACTGCGCCACCGAGCTCCTAGTAGGTACCTATATCGGTTCATAAAAAAGAAGTCAAGTTAGTTTATCCAAAATCATAGTATTTTCAGGATTACTTGAAAACTACTGATCCGATTAGAAAAAAAATGGGACCATCTATACCGTCGAATTGAGAACCTCCTCCTTTTTATGAAGTCGGTTAAAAACAAACACCTAACGTGTGTCACCCATGATATACTGTTTTTGAAAATAATTTTTTCCTGATTAACGTTGCAATAAGTACGAAATCTTGGGAAAAGTCGTCACGCGTTGCTGTCTTTTAAAGGCCAACGAGTAAAAAATTTGAAAAATCTAGTGGAGGTTCATCTCTCCTCATTCTACGAGATTTAGTGATTCGTACACATTTTACAATTTACTAGTAAGTATAGTGGAGTAACGTTAATTTCTAGCAGTTATAAATTTTTAAACATCGCCCAAGTAAACTGCATTTTCACCAACATCACATTTTGAAATTTTATAAGAAAACAATAAAAACTTGAAAATTATTCGTTAGACAGAACTCGCAAAAATATTTTTTATATTGTTAAGTAATCAATCTAGGTAGCTTTTCAATATTTTGTAAACAGCAGTAGAAAAATCTGAACAAAACGCGGAGAAAACATCGTTTTACAAAAATTGATTTAAGAAGTTGGTTGATTACTTTCTCTGCGATGCGTACACTTATTTTCTAGCTTTTTTTTTGACACATATTGTATTATGTTTATTGTGTGTCGCATCGGCAAAGGAGCGCATGTGGCGGCCGCTGCCGCTGGTGGTGCTGGGCGCGCTGGCGCTGGGCGCGGGCGCGTGCGGCGTGCTGCTGCCCGAGACGCGCGGCCGCGACATGCCGCAGACCATCGCCGACGGGGAGCGCCTCGTGAGGGAGCACTCGCTCTGCGGGTACGTACACACGTAGTGGTTAGGTAGTAAAATAGTACTCCGCATTTTTGAGTAAAGCACTATACAAGCCTTGGTCCACAATGACTGCACTGCTGGCCACATTATGATGGCCTCGAGCTAAGCTTAACTACGCTCTCGGCCTTCAAGCTTGGTCATCATTGCAGCCCAGCTTGTCCATGCGCTGCAATGCTGACCGCGCGGTGACGGCCTGGACCGAGGACCTGGGTGATGGCCTAGAGCGGAGTTTAGCGCATAAGCTCCGCTCTCGGCCATCATCATCGCTGCCAGCAACGCAGTCATTATATACCGCGGCAGTAATGTACTATTTTACTTACAGCAAACCTGAAAAAGACGATACAGAAGAGTTAGAGTACAACAAAGAAGCCGCCCTCATCACGTAGCCGAGCACCTGTCTCCCACAGGACCTCGCTACCTCCAGCTCAGTAGACACACTGGGGACACTTCCTGCAGGCGTAGCATGACGGACCCGACGAAAATCTTGTCTACATTATACATGTCAAATTAGACAAACAAAAGGTTTTGTCCACGTCTGGATGTCTTCTTCGACATTTCGACGTACCAAAACAGCTCTCGAAGTCGTCATGCTAAAGACCTGAACATACTTATAGTATTTTGGAGTTCATTCCAGCTCATTTGAGATCAGCTCGATTTCAATTCTAGGATTAGAATAAAAATAATTTTACAGCTATTTTATTTTAATTATTGTTTTAGTTATTACAATGTTGTAAACGAAACGAACGGTGCTATTATTTACATTATAGTTTAGCAAGAGCTTCTTGAATAAATAGTTATTATAAATACCTACTTATAATATTTTGAAAGCCTTGTTTGATATTTTTTAGCAATTATGGTGCTACCTATATTTTGTAATGAATAAAAAAAAATACGTAATCAATTTAAAATATAAGTACGAAACTACTTAATTGGAATTATAAAATCTTTTTATTATCGTTGCTAAGGGCTCCTATAAAGATTTTCAGTACCCTTAGCACGAACAGCTGTCGAGAAAAAAACGCGCGTAAAATTACTCGATAGACAATTCTCTATGGAAAATTTAATTTCGCTTATCGGCGATAGATGGCGCTGTACAAATTTCCAATACAAAATTTATCTATCGAATGATTTTACGCGCGTTATTTTTTTCGATAGCTGGAGCAGCTGTAATATAAATTGAGCATTTTCGATATACCTAACAATACTTTCATACAGTAAATTCCATTTTACTGTCAGACTGTATTTAGTATGTACTTAATGTCTCTATTTTTATATTCTAAGAATTATTTTCAAATACTATACTTACTTAATGAAAATAGCATGTTATTTTTTGTGTTATTATTACCAATAACCTTATAGCCTAAAAGGCATTAAAATAAAAGATATGATGAAGCAATAATATTATGTGATATGAGTATGAAAATAATTATGAATTTTGGTTGAATGCTCTAAGGAATTAGCTATCGTTATCGTGATAGATAGATAGGTAGACAATTTATGGCAATAAGTTTTTTTTACAAATTATACATTAAATATTATTTATTCTGTAATAATATTATTTACCGTAACAGAAGGCAGAAGCTGTAATAATTATATTTTGATACGTAAGTTTGTGTAGAGACGAGAGACGTGTATGATAATTTTTAAGATGCGGGCATCGATATTATTAACAGAAATAAGCGGGTTAATAAATATAATTTCATTATAAAGGTTTTTTGTTTTAATACCAAATTTATTTTCGACATACTTGATTACTACTAACTACACTACCATCTACAAAAAAACTCACTGCCTTCAGTGTCGCAAGTCGATTCCCGGTCTACGTCAAATCACATTTCCTGCAATAAATAATTCTACAGTTAAAATAGCAGAATGAGGATCAGTTACAGATTTGAATCCTATGTATAATAAATAAATAAAATAAATAAAAAAGCCTTTTATTTTTCGTATAAACAGTTTAAGTACATTACATACATTTTTTATTTTTTATATAGTATTGCATGCATGATACTTAATTAAATTAAATTTACATAATTTTTAAAAATAAAAATAAATAAATTGATTTTATTGATTGATTAATAATTTTTAAGTTGTCGATAATATTAATAATTTTAAAACCTATGTATAATATAAAAACATATTCATAGCTATGAAACTTAGTGAAAGATTTTTTGAAATCCGTTTAGAAATGGTTGAGTTATAAGGGTTTTGAAGGAAATGCCAAGCTCAATGCAATAATAATATGTGCTTTATCACGTACGACATAAGGTTCGATGACGTCATAATGACCCCCCAAAATAACAGTGTTTTAGCTCGTATAGCTTCTCAGGTTTAAGAGACATCGTAAAATTTCTTCACAGTTAATCATGTGGTGAAAATCGTTACGATCCTCATTGTTTCAAGTTTTCACAATTTCGGATTTTTGACTGATCAACGAGAAAAACTTCATCTTTGAATTGGTAAGTTTGTTTTTCTCAAACATGTTAGGAAATTCGATCATTATATATTTTGACAACCTTCTTCGAGCTAAATCGGAGTAGCAGCGACGGGTCCAAAACACGCCTGCAATGTAAGTATGAAAATCCATTACAACCATAAACTTATTATACTTTCGGGTAGAATATTAAGTTTATGATTACAACCGCGTGTTTAGTGGCCCGCAACGTTACTATGAAAACTCATATCTCTCGTGTAATTCAAAAATAAAACCAGATTTTTCTCAGAACCCCGGCAACTTTTTTTTTACTTCTTTCATGCTGACCCTGACAAAGTGCCTATACCTTAGGGGTACCTATACATATAAAATTATGTTCTGATACGCGTAGAACCCTAACGACTGAAAGCAGAGACACCATTTTTGGAGAGTCGATAATACCTTTCATGGTGTATTATGAAAGGATTTTGAAAAATTCACATCCTAAGATGATTAAATAGGGAATTAGTATGGAAGTCCCTTACTTTCAAAGCTAGGATGTTAAAATTTTGTGTTTAAAATTATAAGGGGAAGAGGGAGGGGAACGGGAACAGGATAATAATATCTCTGGACCCAGTTCTGAACGGGGACGGGAACGCCTTTTGCAGCATTTTAAGAATTCTAAAGATTTTAAAATGTCCACGCGAACAAAGTTGCGGGCAAAAGCTAGTAGGTATAATACATCATAATAAGAGGCCAAGGTATGCAGGGCACTCTGCCGCCAGTCTGGCTGGCCCTGGTCTCAGTGCACTTTCGCATCGACAACTACTTAAATGTTATAGCTTCGTTTTAAGGTTTCACTTCCTTATTAATGCATGCCGGGCACAAGATCCTTTTTTGCAGGACCGATTCTCTGACCTTAAAATACCGACTTAACCGGTATATATGCAATGCACCCAATACTTAATCTTCATTTTACCGATGGGCAAAACAAATTCGTAAAAAATCTATCGAATCCACATGACATGACTGCGACTGACAAATGGAGAAAAATAATAGGACATCTAAAAAAACTGCAATCACATCGAAATATTTTGGGACCCTGTATTTATTTGAATAAAAAAGTAATAGAAAACCGGCCAAGTTCGGGCCACGCACAGGTCGCGCAGGGTTCCAAACTTATACCATATGGCTGTAAATTTATATTGAGGTGATTAGTTCCCTCAAGTGGCGCCCTCATCTTAATTAAATTTATTGCTCGCTAAGTACATAATATATCGAAAAATCAAACGTTGCGATTAAAGCTAAAGTTCTATGGTTTATTTACAAATAATAAACTTTCTAATAGTACATTATGAGACAAGTTAGCTTAGGTTGCTCATTGCACACAAGGCTGAGGGTTGCAGCCCAAGCCGAAGGCGAGGACGTAACTCAGCCGAGTGTGCAATAAGCAAGAGCTCACGAGTTTCATACGACGTTTTTCAACACATTTGCGAGAAAAAAACAAAGTAATTTACCACACAGCAACAAATACGACAAAAACAAAATATGATCATAATTATTATTGGAAAAGGCGCGCAGGTTTTTTTTGTTTTTTTCACACGTCCAACACAAGAATATTTTGCGAACAAAGGGGTGCGTGAGCATACAGCCTACTTCAAAATTATAATTTTAAGTGATAAAATGCCAATTATTTTAATATTTTATAACAAAATATTGTGAATAATTTTTTAAATTTGAGATTTTTGCATTCACAATGCTATTTTTACACAATACTAAATAATATACTAGAAAAAATACGACTCGCACCAGATCAATACTCAGACGGGAATCGAACCCGCGACCTTTGGATATCCGGTCCAATGCTCTGACCGCTGAGCTACCGAGTCACTAGTGACATCGCCGAATTTCTTCTAGTATATCCTACTCTTACGCTGCAAGCCAGCGTTATTTCACCAATGTGAGGAATTACCTCGACATTCAATTGAAATATCTTTCCAGATATTTGGCAATCGATTAAGATGAAAATAGCTATATAATTTTTTAAATTTGAGATTTTTGCATTCACAATGCTATTTTTACACAATACTAAATAATATACTAGAAAAAATACGACTCGCACCAGATCAATACTCAGACGGGAATCGAACCCGCGACCTTTGGATATCCGGTCCAATGCTCTGACCGCTGAGCTACCGAGTCACTAGTGACATCGCCGAATTTCTTCTAGTATATCCTACTCTTACGCTGCAAGCCAGCGTTATTGATCTGGTGCGAGTCGTATTTTTTCTAGTATATTATTTAGTATTGTGAATAATTTGATAATAATAAATATTTGTTTGACTTAATTCAGAACTTAAAATGTATATGAATTTTAAGCGGCATAAAAACTCTTTGTTGTTACCTACTAAAAAAAAATGTATTACCCGGCTAAATTGGGAATGCTCTGTTTACTCGCATAGAACTTGCAGTAAGGTACTAATTTAACTTTGTAGGGTTAATTCTATTACGTACTAGTGTTTTATATATTATTGCACGCGTTTGTTATAGCTCGGTTTATGGCCCTAAAAGCGATGTATTAGGGCTCACTTTACGAGCAAGTGTGTTGAAAAATATAGTTCGTTGTAGTAGTATAGTAGGCAAAAGTGCCAAAAGTGGCCACTTACTTTTTGCTCCTTTGCCTACTACTACTACAACAAACTACATTTCACTAAGGTTATTATTTGTAAATAAAGTATATACATTATGTACTTAGCGAGCAATAAATTTAATTTAGGTGTGGGCGCCACTGTGAGGATACTAATCGCCTTAAGGTACTCCCTGTCTTTCACAACACTAACGACTATAACGACAATACTTTCAAAAGACCTATCTAACGACACCCTACACTAAGAGATTGACTGGAAAAAAATCTTTCCCACTTTTATGTTTCAGAGGTTTCCTTTAAGACTGGACTACGGAACTCTAAAAATTACCTATACTTAGGAGACGATTACGTTACGTTTACACAATCATATTTTTTTGTCCATTAATAAGTAGCGTTGATATAGGTACTATAGTAACGATTGATTCGTATCTCAAGATTATCTTTTGCGTCAATGGCTCGCCTACAGAATCAGCCAGTCTGCGGCGAAACAGTGATTAAAGTGCCCGACTCTAAGCAGTTTGTTAAATAATTGGGACGATTTAAATGCCTACTTATCAATAGTGAAATTATCTTTGAGATAGTCGTGCTGACTATCGCGCTTTACCTAATCAATACATTGTGATAATTTTGGAAAATGGAAAGCTCCCCATTCGACGAGGTTTGTTTATTTTATTATTAAGTATTTTGTTTTTTACTAACGACAAATTACCTGCGGGTCTACCGGCTAAAAACAATGAAGTTAATGTTAACTGTAAGTATGTGATACATTGCTACTTTGTTTTGGCACAAATAAAAACTTACCAAAGAAAAGAAGCAATGTATCACATACTTACAGTTAACATTAACTTCATTATTTTTAGCCGGTAGACCCGCTGGCCCTACCATGAGTTGATGCAAACTGTTTACGTTACCGTAAACTGTCGGATATACTGCTCACAGTCAGTGCGAGTGAAAGAGACAAAACGATAGTTTACGGTAACGTAAACAGGGGCCTTACTATGAGCTCTTATAGCAGGGCTTATATTGAACTGCTTTACTTTTTCGTACCTCAACGGTTAGTATGAAAGCAGGCCTTAAGCAGTCCCGTTTAAGGCCTGCTTTTGAACTGAACGGTTTCTTATTTGCTGATGGTAAGCCCCCAGTTTGCATCAACTCATGGTAGGGCCACTGATAATAATAAGCTTTACTTCACACGAATAGCTACAGGTACTTAACATTAAAATTCAAATAAATGAGTAACGGAAATCGAAATTTAAAAATCTATCGCAATCGCTTTCATTTTACAGATGGATTTTTAAGTTTTTAAGTTTTTATTTATGCCAAAAAGAAGCATCAACGTGTTACATCCTGAAAGTGATTGCGACAGATTTTGATATTAGACAATAAAAAGGCAGTTTCTTTGCAAAAGGGCTAGCTGGATTTTATTATAAAGTTAGTTATGGATTTTTGCGTGTTTTGTGTAGTTTTTAGTTACCTACTTAGTTTAGTTTAATTTACATATTTACAGTCGAGTTCATTAATATGTTGGCATTTTTGACAGGCTGTTGACCTTTAGTATAAAGCCATAAAGGTTGATGAGCTGTCAACAGTGCCAACATATTGATGAACTCGACTGTACCTATGTAAATTAAACTAAACTAAGTAGGTATCTAACTAAAAACTACACAAAACACGCAAAAACCATAATTAACTTTATAATAAAATCCAGCTAGCCCTTTTGCAAAGAAATTGCCTTTCTATTGTCTAATATCAAAATGTGAAAACTTCCTGCTCCGAATTCCTTATCCTTACTCATTCATGCATATTATGCACATGTTCAGATATGACATATCGATCCGATTATATTAACTGTATACCTGTAATCTACTTTACTTGGTAATCAGTTATACAATACTTATACCTACAGTGTATAAAACAATCTCCAAATTCATAACTAATCGGAAACTAATTTGATATAAATTTATCTATTAAAATCTGATTTAATTTAGGTAAAACTAGCCTCTGCCCGCGTCTTCGTACGCGTGGACAGTAGAAAAATATGGCGACCAGATTAAATGGTCATTAAAACTGGTCGCCATATTTTTCTACTAATTCAAGGAGTGTTGAAATAAAACTGGCTACATGTTTGTGCGTGCAGCACGCAAAAACCGCTGAACGGATTTTGATGGGCTTTTCACAGTTTGGTAGCATGGGGTCCAAGTTCAACATAAAATCTTGCCATGTTTCATCTAATTCTGGTACCTACGTGGAACCAGGGAAACAGTTTGAACACTGCGTAGTAGGTACAAGCTTTCATACACTATAGTGTACCCACGCACGCACAAAAACATTTAGCCAGATTTATTTCAAAATTAATTCTGTTGTCTGTTTACATTTTCACGATAGGTAACAACTTAAGTGCTGCTTTTGAATCAAGTTTTCATAAATATTTATGCCAATTCTGAATAATTTCCCGAAAACTGCTGCTATTGCTACAAGTACTTGTTGTATGGTCTGTGTATTGCTACAAAAAACTATGAACCATACAGTAGATCGGAAACATTGCAAACAATCGAGAGGAACTGTTTAAAAGTCCGGAAGCTACTTAGAAAAAACTAACAGCAAGTAACTAAATAGACTCTTACTTTATTTTTTGCACAAGAGATTAATGACAATGAATCCATCGGCTTTTTTTATTGAACCAACACTATCTATTTCTATATAATACTAGCTTTTACCCGCGACTTCGTCCGCGTGGATATTCGAGAAAATCCTATGGGAATCTTTAACCAGGATAATTAGTATTCAATGTTTTAATTTCATTAAAATCAGATCAGCCGTTTTCACGTTATTAGGTACAATTTCATCCCCTATTTTAACCCCTTCAGACTTTCATCCTCTATTTTAACTCTTTCAACCATTATTTCGCAATAAAAGGTAGCCTGTGTCCTTTCTCAAGCTTCATTCTGTGCCAAATTTCATTAAAATCGGTTCAGTAGTTTAGGCGTGAAAGCTTAACAGACAGACAGACAAAGTTACTTTTCCATTTATACTTAATATTATTTATATAATATATATTTATATTAGTATGGATTTTGTATTATTGATTTTGAATTTCGTTCTGTCAATTTAACTCATGGTAATCGATTAAACAACATAATCTCGAAGTGTAAAAGTATGTAAGTGGGGTACCTAATAAATACGATAGTGGCATAACTTCTGTAGTCTCTCTATTCTGTGGTACAATCAAAGTTTCATCCCCTATTTTAACCCCTCCAACCCTTATTTTGCAATGAAAGGTAGCCTATTTCCTTTTTCGAGCTCTACTCTATCTCCAGTACCAAATTTCATCCAAATCGGTTCAGTAGTTTAAGCGTGAAGGCGTAACAGACAGAGAGAGTTACTTTAGCATTTATTCATTGCATTTAACATACATAATTTTTAAACTTTACATCATTTTTATTTCTTCTCATAAACTACCTAGCTAGGCCAATATTTTTAAAGAAACAACTCTAATATTGATTAAACTTAGCCTATCAAAACTTTTCATTCTTTCGATTACCTACCGAGTAACTATTAATATTCTGTGAAGGCATCAAAGAAGCTGAACGGTGAATCCACCAAAGATGCCGACGACAGCGACATAATGGAGCAAATAATCACCGAAGTGGGCGAGATGGGCACCTACCAGCGGTGGCTGTTCTTGTGCATGATGCCGATCTTCATGTGCTTCGCGGCCATCTACAGCGTGCAGATGTTCGTGGCCGCCACGCCGCAGCAGCACTGGTGCAAGGTGCCCGAGCTGCAACACCTCAATATTGACCTTAGGTAGGTATTCTTTATGTTATACTTGTTGGTTATTTATAGTCCATGAGAACGTTCGTGGCACGCAGGGTTATAAAACTTAGGGTTGCGCGTGCCATTGAATGAGTCCGAGCCCGCCCATAAGGCAGCCATTACACGATAGGTTTTGCTGTCAGTCACCGTCAGTCACGTCCCGTGACTGACGGTTAACCTACCGTGTAATGGGGTGACTGATGGTTGCATGAAGTTGTTTCCATCAGTCAATCAGTCAAACGTAATTCATGACTGATGGAATTTGACTGACGCTTGCATGAGCGTGTAATGGCTGCCTTAGGCACAGAATATATAATAGTCCTTAGGCCTATAAGCACAAAATAAATAATAGTACAAGTCTATAAGTGCAAGGGAGCGTGCTGTATTATAGCTATACACCGTTCGCACATTTTATAACCTCTCGTGCCACGAACGTTCTCATGAACTATATACCTATAGTTTGTCTCGATAAAATTAATATTCACTTGATAACCAATAGAATGTGTTTTTACAGATCTTCCGAACTGTATAGCGAATCACCCTTTGCCGATGGTACGGTTCGCCGAAATCACTCTTGGGCGACGGTTAGTTCCACGAATAAATCTATCGCCGATAGAACTATTCGCTGAAAACACCGTTCATCCATGGTTGGTTCAGCTACAACACTTTTTACCGATCGCCGAAATACTTATGTAAATCCTTTCCTTACATATTGTAAATGCGAAAGTCAGTTTATTTATTACGCCTTTACGTCTTAACTATTGAAACCGATCATCATGAAATTTTACATACACGTTGTAGGTCTCAAGTGGAACAAAAGTACCAGGACAGCATAACATCGCAGAAGATAATTGTTCTCACCCCTGAATCCGACGGCTCCTCCGTTAGAAATTTACATAAGTAGGTATTTCAGCGATAGGTAAAAGGTGTTGTAGCTGAACCGACCATCCATGAACGGTGTTTTCAGCGAATAGTTCTATCGGCGATGGATTTATTCGTGGAACCAACCGTCGCCTAAGAGTAATTTCAGCGAACCGTACCATCGGCAAAGGGTGATTCGCTATATAGTTCGTTCGGAGCTCCGTACGGTTATCATCTTGCCCGTCAACAATCATAGGTATCTATGCTCGGGGTTAGAATCGAGTATCCGAATGTCACATGAAAGATAAAGCCACCAAATCTATTCAATGGAGTGACTGGACAGTTTTAGCTGATAGAAAATTATCTGATAAGACTTATATGTTTGATATCGATCTCAAGGCGAAACCTGTCGATCCCGGGCGCGGCTGTAGGGCTAGATTGGGACCGCTGCCGGGTGTACGATGCCAACTGGACGCAGGTCCTGGAGACGATGACGCCGCCGAATACCTCCGATACGCGGCCCTGCCAGCACGGCTGGGAGTTCCTCTACGATGATATTCCTTACACAACTGTCGTCAGTGAGGTAACACACTGAGCCCTTAGTAGCACAAGCACAAAAAACTGTCGAGTGCGATTTAAATACGTATCGAGCGCAAATGCTTTTTTGAAATCTTTGATTTTTATTTGAAAACTCTATAGATGTTGGTTCTTAGGGTACAACTTTCTGACTTCTCTATGGTTATAATGCCATCAGCATCCATCTATTATGTTCCACGACCCAGTCATCTCAACGTTCTCATTATACTACACAAAATATCTCGGGAGAAGCCATCTCAAATCACATTATTAGGTAAGAAAGAACTCAATGCAACTGATATTTCTGGTTGTTCCAGCGGGAGTGGGTGTGCGACCGCGCTGGCAACGCACCGTTGGCCCAGAGCATATTCTTTGTCGGCTCTTTTATCGGCTGCGCCTTCTTCGGCTGGATGGGAGACAAGTTTGGAAGACTGCCTGCTCTCATATGTAAGTCTCAAGGGTAAATTATACTTGTCTATCAGCCATTTTTGATGTCCCCACTGCTGGGGCACAGGCCTTTCTTATGGGTGGTAAGGAGGATGGGCCATAACCCACCACGCGGGCCCAATGCGGATTGGTGGGTGTTAACGACTGCAAATGCAGCCGGGAGCAACGGCTTAACGTGCCTTCCGAAGCACGGAGGAGCTCGAGATAATAAATTTTTGGTCACCCATCCCATGACCAACCCTTGCGAACGTTGCTTAACTTCCGCAATCGCTGGGCCAAGCGCTAAACCACTGCGCCGCCGAGCTCCTCCAAATTATACTTAGCTAAAATTAAAATGCGCTTGGGTTCTGAATTCCTATTATCAAAATAGGTACGTAGAAAAAGAACTCCAAAGTGTCCCAACAATTTTCTGATTATCATTAACTGCTCTCAAGATTTACGAAAATAGCTAGGCATTCATAGAAACAACAACCAATCTAGGCAGTACCTAAAGCTATATTAGTCTAGTCACGTAGGTATTATTTATTTTATCCTACTACCTAGGTAGATGCAAAAATAGCTATCACGCATACAGAATACATGTATAACATTGAACCACGATAGCTACTCTGTTCCGTGTTCTGTGAAATAAAATACTTATCTGTAGAGATACTCGTAACTATAAGATAAATATTCCAGGTTCCAATCTAGTTGGGTGCCTGGGCAGCGTGCTGACCGTGTTCACGCAGGGCATGTGGGACTTCACGGTCGCGCGGTTCATCGTGGGCTTAGCCAACGATAGTTGTGCCGCCATGATATGCATTATTAGTGAGTATTTTTAATAATTTACGACCTAAGTAACTAAGTAATGGTTGGCGATTACCGTAGCCTATATCGTATATATAGATGTTTGTCACACCAAGCGTAACACACAGATGACTTTGACTCCATTTCCCGTCCCTTTGAGCTCCGTCCGTCACCCTATTCTACTTACCGACAGAATGTATAATATCAATATAACCGGATCCAACAGCTTGTTTTTTAAGATTTTTTTGTGTGTAAAGAATAAAAGATTTATTTTGTCCTGAGCTTTGGCCTTGGCCTTGCGATCAGAAAGTCTTGAAGACTTTCCGCGCTTGAGTTTTCCTCAAATCTTCCTCAGACGTACTTATATTATTGTAAACATCTTTTGCCTGGCCATGGTTTCTATGTTCTATCACAGTATTATAAAGTAGTAAGACTGTGGTTTTATTGTGTTTCCAGTTCTGGAGTACGTAGGTTCAAGCCACCGCACCTGGGTGATGAACATGTCTCTGGCGCTGTTTGTGGTCGGCGGGTCGGTGCTGCTAGTTGGGCTGGCGCTGTGGCTGTGCAACTGGAGGCAGCTCGTCCTGGTCACGGCGCTGCCCATGCTTGGGGTGATTGCGGCTCCACTGTTCATTCCAGAGAGCGCTAGGTATAACCAGTGACAACTTTAGTGGGGTTATTGGCACAGTTCTGGAGTATGTAGTATGGTGCTACCAAACGCGGGTCGGTGCTGATGGTGCGGCTAACGCTGTGGCTGCGCGGCTGGCGGCAGCTCGTGCTGATCACGGCGCTGCCCATACTTGGAGTGGTGGTGGCTCCATTGAGCTCCATTCCAGAGAGCGCTGGGTATAACCAGTAAGAATTTTAGTGGGGTTTTAGTCATATTTCTGGACCCGTGGCACTGCTGTTTATTCCAGGCAGCGACAGTATTCACTACAGTGATATCTCTAGGAGGGTTATAATAATGGAAATTTACAAATTGTTTGTTCTGTCGATTTAGATCATATTTCCAAATTAGGGATGGGTTGGGCTGTCTGGAAAAGAGCGCTGTATCTCGCTGTATTTATGTATAAAATGTTGTGATGATCTACTATTGTTTTTTGATTGTAGAGTTACAATAGGCTTGTTTCCATTAAGAATAAATATAATGGATAGGGGTTTATAATGATTAATTATATTATGGAGAAAATAACAAACAATTTTAATTATTAAAAGCGTTAAAGATTAATAATATTTTTAAAAAATAAATTTCGTAAAATGAAACCTTTAGTCACGTGACAGTGAACACCAATCAGAAAGCGTCACGTAACGCCGTGCGAAACTCCAATCTTGTCTTTGACGTTACGAGTATCACTACCGGAGGCGCGTTCCAAACCTACACTCCGAGTGCAACCTAACCACAACCGAACGCAAGTTTTAGCCATTTTTTCCGTATTTCTCCATTGTTTGGAACATATATAAATAACTGGTTTGGCGTTTTTATAGTTGTGCTATCACACTGGGGCACTATACAGTACTTATAATATAAGAAATTCATTTTTAAACGATAAAAACTAGCTATAACGTACGAAGACACGATCGCTCTTTGGTTTGTTTTGCACGGCGTGACGTCATTCAAGACGCCATGACAGTCTTGTGCGTTTTGGAACCAAATTAAAATTGGTTTTTTAAAACGCGAAATTTATAATGTAAACGCTCGATTAAAAATAAATAAACCTTTTTTTTCGATAAAATGCCTAATAAGCTAAAATATTAAGCAGTTATTGAAATTTTGTCAACTAGCCTATTACTAAATGTTTTTTTTTTCAGGTGGTTAGCTTCAAAAGGAAAAGTCGATAAGGCGGTGAATATATTGAGGAAATTCGAGAGAATCAATAAGACGAAAATATCTGAAACGACCCTAAACAATTTCATTGTAAGTAGATAAGAACTACAAGATAGGTACCTAGATATTTATTTACTTTAAAACTAAATGTCATACCAAAATACAGCATACTAAACTACTCTTATCTCCCAAATTCAAATAAAGTACCTTACCCCAGGTGTCATCTAATGCAAGTACATCTGGACCAGAATCTCTCAAAGACCTGTCCCAGAGCCGCGTCCTTCGGAACAGCCTGTTCGTCCTCATTGTGGTGGGCATGATTAGCAACCTGGGGCTCGACGCCGTGCTCCGGATGTCCGAGGACATTGGCACCAACTTCTTCCTCACATTCGCTCTGTCCTCGCTCGCGGAGCTGCCTGCCTTGCTATTGGTCACACTTCTCCTTGACAGGTAAACTTCTATTAGACGTTGACCCCCCTGTTGACGTCATTATGTCCATAAACTTATCCCAAACAATAATGGAATAACCTTACTGAAAACTTTCAAAACAATTTACCAATGGTTCAAAATCTGTTAATAATTTTGTCTTCGGTCTTTATTCCAGGGTTGGACGCCGCAGTATGATCGTCACAACGCTGGGAATAACCGGAGTCCTATCTTTACTTTGCTGTTTCTCTAATTCAGGTTTGTAAACAAGTTATGTTTTATTTATAATCCAGAGGTGGAAACAAGTACTTATCTATGAGCCTGTAGCTCTTGGCCATACAGGCTGGCTGATAATTTATCTTTTTGCTCTCTGACATTACTTATGTACTTACATAAAAAGTTGTTTTGTCTTCCCAAAATTCGTTTCTTGTTTTTTCCCTTTATCAGTTTAATGTGTTGAAAAGTAGGTAAATGTCCCATTTAAAAAATGTGAATTAACTTCCCATCTTGCCGCAAAATACTAAGCCGCTTGAAAAGACTTACGTCAGGCCCGTAAACTAGAGGAATTCCCCCCGAAATCTTCAAACTTAAAAAAATATGAACACGTTACATGACACGACATGTATTTATGTTTTACAAGCGACGACACGTATATACCGTTTGCAGGCGTGTTGCAACTGGTGCTAGCAGTGCTGATGCGGCTGGCGGTGAACATGACGATCAGCGCGCACTTCCAGCTGACGACGGAGACCGTGCCCACGGGCATGCGCGCGGCCGGCAGCGCGGTCGTCCACCTCTGCGCCTACGTCGCCATCTCCGCCTCACCCTTCATTGTGTTTTCGGTGAGAATACCCAGTGGCCCTACCATGAGTTGTTGCAAAGTGTTTACGCTACCGTAAACTTTCGTTTTCTTTCGTTCACTCGCATTGACTGTGAGCATAGTATATCCGATAGCTTACAGTAGCGTAAACAGTGTAAACACTCATGGTAGGGCCACTGGTCACTGCATTACTTTTCTAATGTTGTCACCACCTTGTCTCCCCCCTACGTCTCCATCTATTTGGAAGCGTCGCACTTTCCTTTCCTTCCATATTTCCCTGCCATTTCCAGTCCACTCCAGGTACATCTATATTTCTGCAGCATAACTAACTATTGAGATTCAACCATTCCCTAATAATATCAAGCTAAATCGCGATTATGGAAAAACAGCAAAATGGAGTTGGTAAACTTTTCCAAAACTGTTGTAAATTATATATTTTCTGGTAGCTTTTGGCTTTGGAGTCAGGAATAACAAATTGCGGAACTATATAATGCTTCATTTTAATTTAAATAAAAATTTATTTTTTTAATTTACAGCATAGTACAATAAATCACTATTACGGCTGTAAGCGTAGGTTATGCCTTTGCTCCAAAGACTTTCTATGTTGTTGCTCAAAACAAAGGTATGATTACTCTTTGTCACTGTTTGTCAAATCTGTCAATCAGTAAATGTAAAGGAACTTCGTGTTCAGCCGTATGTTTGATATTTTATCGCGATAATAATATAAATAAATATAATTAGTTAACAAGGTAAAATAAAAAAATCATAATATTATTTTCTTTATTCTTCAAACTTGTGCTATCAAAAAAATATATAAAACAATTCTCTTCGAAAAAGTTTACCAACCCCATTGCGAGAACGTACCAAATATCAACGACTTCAGTACATTCGGTACACACACACACTATAGCGCAGTGGGTGGAGGGGTTATCGTGTATTACCCGTCCATCCACCAGTTGGGAAGTCCAGTCTTAAAATGCCCTCCCGTGCCGACTCGTCCACCCGACGAGTCGCGACGGGAGGGAATTTTAAAACTTTAGTTCGTTATAAGTACTCACCTGAAACTTCTACTCCTTAATTCTTAACACTGGATCTTCCTGTAGGGTCGATTTTGGACGCCGTTGCCGCTGCTGATCATCGGAGGTTTATGCTTCTCCGCGACGGCGCTGTCGCTGCTGTTGCCCGAGACCAAAGGCCGGCCGATGCCGCAGACTATACTCGACGCGGAACGGCTCATCGCGGACGGAGCACTTTGGAAGTATGGAACTTTTAATACTAAAGCCCTAAACCCACCGGGTGCGTGCGCGTAGACGTACACATGCCCGTTACACTGCGAGACAATAAACACGTGCAGGCGCACGTTTAGGGTTACGTACGGCCTTCGAGACTGAGGCACACCAAACTGCAGACAGAATGAAAACAGACTGCATATAAGGTGTGGCGTTTTTTATAGAATTTCATACCTCTTTACTGGTCCCTCCTTTAACGAACTGCGTTGCAACTGCAACACACCGCACAGGGATGCAACTGTTTTTTTTTGTGCTTCAGTCCCTTATTAAATATGTCCTGTTCAATTAGATTGTAAAGACAATACTTAGGTACTAGTCCATGAGAACGATCACGGCACGCGAGGTCGTAAAATGTGCGAATGGAGTAGCTATTATACTGCACTCTCCCTTGCACTAATAGGCCTTATGGGCGGGCTCGGACTCATTTCAATGGCACGCGCAACCCTAATGACTGACGTCACTGACGCGTTTTACGACCCCGCGTGCCACGAACGTTCTCATGGACTATAAATAACCAACAAAGTAGGTATAACATAAAGCAAGGTTTTTTCAGAAAATCAAAAGGGAAAAGTATGGACAACCTTCAAACGAATTTAGAGCTGGCAGCAATGTTACAGAAAAATAAAGACATTCCATAACATCGGCGTAAGTTTAGTTGACGATATAAATTTACATAGTCTTCGCTTCGTTTCAAGGACCCGAAGAGGAGGAACAACATCACGTCACGTCAAGAACTTAACAATGATCTCAACTTAATATCCAACGAAGGGTTTATTACCACCTTCTTTTGCTCGAAGTCAAAACCTGTTATATAGTTAGTTGACTTTATTTATGAAACAATGGTGTCGATTCGGTTGGCAACGACTTAACTAAACTGACAGGACTAAACTAAATTTAGTTTTCTCTATCCTTTTCTTTCTGTATCGAAAAGACAAGAACAGAATGCTAAAATTAAGTTTAGTCCTGTCAAATTAGTTAAGTCATGCTAACCGAATTGACACCATTATCCATTTTTAAATAGTATTTAAGACTGACATGTGATATATTATTAAATATTAAATTATAAACCTAAAATACTTCAAAGTTATTAATTATTTCGCAATTTATATACCTACCTACCTTCTTACTATCATGAAAACAGAAAACCCCAAAAAAGTTAACTTACTGCTACTGATAAGAATTAGTAAAATTAAAATCACAAAATACATTATAATAGACGTAAGTACCTAGTGCTGGAAGGAAACACACAAAGTGTACCTATATAAAGAGCGTTTTCAGATTATCCAATCCGATATTGTGTCGGCCGCCGATCCGATACCGGAGGAAGTAAGTAAGTAAAATGTATGAAATATGTGGCTCCGATATCCGATATCGGGCCGGACAATATGAAAGACAGATCAATATTTCATACATTTTACTTCCTCCGATATCGGTGTCCGATCCGATCTGAAAACGCTCTAACCGGATCGGATAATTTAAAAAAACCATTAGCGCGATTGTTATTGGCGTAAGCCCGTTGTTATTAGGCCAGAAGTTACTCAACTAAACACACCGCCGATATATAATAATGTTGAGATGGCAACGCGTTTGTCCCATTAGGCGTAAGTGCTGGGGCACATTTGTCTATAACGTTACGTCTTAACACGTCCGTCAGATGACATCGGTCTTCATAGTTAATGTATGAACTAGAAGCACACTTATAAGGAGCTTCTAGTTCATTATAACAAGTCCATATAAAATACGGCGTGTTAACACGTACATCAGACAAATCCGCCAGCCCCAAGCATAGTCATAAAAGTCATAATCTAGGAGCATTTAAGAGTTTAACAAAAAAAAGCTATATAAATAAAACATTTATTTGTCATTATCACGTAGGCTTAATGCTAAGGTACATCTTGCCATTAATATTCTGTTTGACGGGGTTGATCCTCTTGAGGATCTGCGTCATGGTCTCGACGAGCCGCTCGGAGCTGACTCCGCTGCGCTTGGACTTGAACTTGGTGAGGAGCTCCGTGGTGGTCATCGGCTTGCGCGCGAGGTAGCGGCGCACCGCCTCCTCCGTCACGCCGCACTCGCTGGGAAATAGAGCTTATTAGTGTGGGGTGAAAGTGCAATTTACAAGTGCGTTTAATTTTGTATCTATGCTTTAAATTCTCTATAAAAGGTTCCAAAACAGTTAGCTTAAAGCCAACATTAAAACAACCAGTGGCGGGACGCGTGTACATAGAGCACTCACAGGTAGGCGGGGTCGAGCTTGGGCCGCTTGGTGGGCGGGTGGCGGGCGGCGGCGTTGGCGGCGGCGACGGCGGCGCCGGCGGCGGACAGCGGCGCGGCGGCCGGCGTGGGCGTGCCCGCGCGCGACGTGCTCTCGCTGCCGGGGGCACTCGCTGCATGACACATATTAGTTTCATTGATCATTAAAGCGAGCTGACGCATCGGAACTGCTAAGTGAATACCATAAACTTAATATTCCACTCGAATAGACGGACAGAGTTCGCTTGGCGGCGACACCGAAACTGACATGAGCCAGTGTTTGTAAATTTTTAAACGTGTGCGTGAATTTAAGAGATGCGCTCAAGTCCATTTTCGGTTGTTGATAACCATAATGTATAGCTCTGATAAATAAAACAAACAAGATTTAATCATAGTAATAAAGTAGTAGTATAACTTCAAAGAAACATTTATGTGTCATTATTGTCCTCTGAAGAGAACAATTTTATTTAAATAATTTTATTAGGTCTCCTTTGAGGCTCCCAGCCTAATTATTTTTATCCAGTTTAACTTAATCACTATGGATTTACAGGAAACCTGGAAATATTGTTAAAGTAAGTATAATTTAGCCCTAGAACCGTACCCATATTAAAATTAAATTAATAGTACCCTGGGGTACGGCTGTACCCCATCAAAAAATTTAATTAACGAAAGAAACTTTTATTAAAAATCAACATACATAAGATTCTTAAACGTTAATTTCAGTTTCACTAATAGCAATTTAAGCTAATAATTAGGAGTAGGTAACAAACAATTTTGGGCATATTTTTCTTTTGTGATCATTTCAAATAAAAAAAAACAGCACTGTATTCGAGATTTACGATCTTCCGACTTTGGGCATAACATAAATAATACCTTCCAGATTTCGGAGCTGAAGAGGTTGTCGCAGCGTTTGGTAATTGTTTGTCCATTATATCTTCAATAATTTATTTTTAGGGACGTCGGCAAAATTCGGTATTGAAACCTCTGTTCTAGGTAATGTTTTATGAGATCAAAATCTTGATACTTTTAGGTAAATAAGGTCTTCTTCATCTTCATAAAAATATTCTCTATTTTAATATTGTACATACCATAATTATATGAAAAAATAAAAATTATATACCATACGATACTAAATTCTCTAAAATGAGTATCAAAATAAATATCTGTTGAAAAAATAAAAATAACCTACGAGTGATTATGAGTTCGCTACTTTTTGTATAAAATTATTTACATACGGTTATCACACCACCTATCATTATATTCGTAGGTACCAAAAAAACAATATAAATGCGCTAAAAAAAATATTCGTAATAAAACCTGCGGTAGGGTATCCACGCGTCTCGCTGCCATCCGTAAATAATAAAATCCGTAAAGAAGCAGAATAAAGCGTCTTATAGCAAAAAAGTTATTAACGATTTTTTTTTTCATTTGTACCCCAGAGTACGGTTCTAGGGTTAAAAGCAGCTTAATATAACTATCAGTGTTCACAAAGACAAACAAAGTTATATTGGAAATCATCGACATGAGTATCGATATCGATAATTTTTGATCAATCTCAACGTCGTATTTTCTCAAGTTCACGGACATAATATCTTTTTATCTAACACATTTTTAGAAATCAGCCTTTATTTAGAAAATAGACGGTTAAAAGCATGATTTTAGTGTTTGGGAATATATTGATATTCAACTAAAATATGAAATATGAAAATGGTAATTGTACAATCATATTTACCTGTGAAAAGAGTGTTTATTTGGGTTATTGTCATAAGTAACATTATAGGTAATTCAACACAGAACACGACACCATTATTGATTTATATAGTTATAAGAGCCAAATCGACCCGATCGCGATCAAAATCACAAAATAATCGAATGGACGCTTTTCACCAAGATGATAAAAGACGCTAAATGAAGTCAAAGCAGGTTCTGCTGTCATTATCTTTTAACTCTTTCTCGCACATCGCATAAGCCGTGAATCGGTTTCTAACTCGCACCATAGTCCGTCTACTTGAGCGTAGCGAAAAATTTTCTAAATCTATGGTAAATACAGAGCATGGCTGAATTTTTTTAAGTATTTTGATTTATATGGAAAAATGCAAAATGGCAACTGTAGACGCAAATAGTCTATTGTGTTCGAAAATCAATCCCATTAATAGATAAGTGCAAAACACATATTTTTAGAAAATTTTAAAATAGTTTTCAGAGTTTATAAATTTTTCCGGGCTGTATTTATGGTACCAAACACCCTGTATAGAAATCCGATAAGTTTTATTTATTATTTCAAATCTATAAGAAAAATTGAATTAGGTATCACAAGATTAAACTTATGCTATGCATATCATTTTTTTTTACAAAAAAATACAAAAACATAGTAAGAAATTGTAGTAAATAAACCAGTAAATACAGAAGACGTTACCGTTGGGCCCGTTCTTGTCGACGCCGTTCTTGGCCTTCTTGGACTTCTTGGGCGCGCTCTCCGGGTCCGAGTCAGAGTCCGAGCTGAACTCGCTGCTCGACTCTGCGCAACACAACAAATCAATATCATAAAACTTGGTGGTAAGAGTTGATATTAAAATGTATGACTATAATTTAAAATTTTAGTGCATTTCTAAAAGTGACCGCTTGTAGAATCACAAAATATGTTTTACACCACACCGAGCGCATGTTGGCAACGTATGTTTTGCACTAACTGGAATTGAGGGCCGATTTTTTCACTAAAGATAGGCAAAATTACAAGATTATTAGATGAAACTGATAAAAAATCGCGCTGAAAATAGGTAAAATTACAATATTATTGGATGAAACTGACAAAAAGCGAGCTGTGCGGATATTTTATTTTATTATAGACAGATAAAATAAAATTACAAGAGTAGTGGATGGAAATGACTGAAAATTGCGTTGCGCAGCCGATTTTTACTAAAGATGGGCGGGCAGAATTACAAGATTATTAGATGAAACTGACAAAAAATCACACAGCGCGGCCGTTTTTTTTAACTTAAGACAAGCAAAATTACAAAAGTAGTGGATGGAACTGAACTTTTTCGCTATAGATAGGCAATTTTTTTGTAAATTCAGGCATTTTCTGCATCCTAGACATCCTCACTTACGTAGATGGTAGTCGTAATACCATAAACTTGATAACGTATAGCAAACCAAGGGCCCCTTGTTAGAATTTGCTACAGGCCCCGCGCTGGCTTAATCCGGCACTGCTTGTTAATGAGCTTGCTGGTAGCCTGCTTGCTCTGTGGCATCTTGCTTCTATTCCTGTTCCTCTTTGGAGGGATGCCAAATATACAGAACAGCTTGTATTTTTTATGCACAACGGGAAGTGCTTGGCCTTCACCCCACCAGAAGTTAAGTGACGATAAGGCCGAAGATGGAAGCACTACACCCGGAATCCTCATCACTGAGGAACTGACTATCTTACCTCTAACTGCCACAACACAGCATTTCTCAAATTGTTGTTATGGCGTCAAAGTTAGGTAAGATGGTGGTAGCTAGCCAGGCGGACTTGAAATAAGCCCTACCACCAACCAAAACGAGTATAAATTGGACCCCTGTGTCTTAAACGGGTGGGCGAACCACTAGAGCTTAGTGGCGGTTAAAAGTTAGTCCAGTATGTGTGAACGAGACAGCTTACCTTTCTTAGCGTCGTCCTTCTTCTTCTTCTTGGTGAGTTTGCTAGCACGTTCTTCTCCTTCTTTAGTGGGTTCGTCTTCCTGATCCGAGGCCTCCTGCTTCTGTTCCTGTTCCTCGTCAGAATCCTCGTCGGAGGTAAGAAGTTTTCTGTAAAAATTTGACCATCAGCCATTTTTTTAATGTCGCCACTGCTGGGGCACAGGCCTTCCTTATGGATAAGGAGAATGGGCCATAACCCACCACGCAGGCCTAATGAGGATTGTTGGGTGTTATCGAAAGCAAATGCACCCGGGAACAACGGCTTAACGTGCCTTCTGAAGCACGGAGGAGCTCGAGATAATAAATTGTTGGTCACCCATCCCATGACCGACCCTTGCGAAAGTTGCTTAATCTCCGCAATCGCTGGGCCAGGCGCTATACCACTGCGCCATCGAGCTCCTCATATCGTGAAAAATATGTCTCTTGTCTTATCTGGCTAAATTAAAAAAAACTACTTTTTTGCATGGATATAGGGTTTAAGTGATGATAAATCGGCTGATGAGCTCAAAACACGAAAATTTTGATTTGTGTCAAAAATACAGACCCTAGAGCAAAGGTGTTAACTGACAAACATTTTTGTTAGTTAACCACACACTCCTTCAGTTGTCAAGTTTTTAAACTTAAGGCGCGGTATACTAGCGCCGCCAATAATTTTATTTTTATTACTCGTATCGTAAATTAAGTCAAAATTTAAAAAAGCTCATGTAATGACTTCATAAATTATCTCTAATATTTTTTTAATAACTCTTCAATAGTTTTCATTCTTTCTGTAAGTTTTAAAATACATTTTAGCTCAAAGTGGCCACTTTTTGCCACCGAGAACGCTAACGTCTGTCACCGGGCGCACTTAATGCTGTGCGGGTTGTCATTATTTAGCCCCGTGGTGCCATTTTATAAGCAATATTTCTTTGAAATTACACTTCCATAGATTTAAGTTCGCTGAAATCTGCTGTAAACCATCATAGCAGTATAAGCATTGTATTATTGAACTTATTCTTTTACACGAATCAATTAACCCATTTGCTACATGTTTTATAACACTTACCGCAACGCGTCCTCTTCTGCAACACCTTTCAATTCCTTGTTGGCCTTAGTTTCGTGGTCCGAATCACTGTGAAAAAAAAACAGTCGAATTTAGAACCTCCTCCTTTTATTGAAGGCGGTTAAAAATAGTCTTTAATTTTGAAGTGTCGTGAGTAAAAGAGCAGGTCCAAAATACATGGCCTAAAATCCCAGAATTAATACGAACAAGCTGTATACCAATAGATTGCTTAGAATGAGCGAAGCAATCCTACCTAAGTCGCAGACCCCAAATCCATGGGGTATCGGAGTTATACGCTGACAAAGTATGTATGAAAAATATAGGTAATGTTGGTGAAGTCCAGCATTTAACATCTATCAATACGAACGAGCTATATACCAATCGATTGCTTAGACCGAGTAAAATAATCCTACCTAAGTCGCGGACCCCAAATCCATGGGGTAAACTTGGACTTAAACTGGACTTTACCTATATTTCATAAATACTTTGTCAGCGTTTATCTCCGATACCCCATGGATTTGGGGTCTGCGACTAAGGTAGGATTATTTCTCTTGGTATAAGCAATCGATTGATATATTGCTTGTTCGTATTAATTCTGGGTTTTTTTTGGTCCATTTCCTTTTATAGACTTAATATAGACCCCTTATTAATAAAGGAAGAGTAAATTTACACCTAGTTTAAGGTTAAACATTAGCACGTGACTCGGAACACGCTAAAATATATTGTGTAAAATCTTAAATCCTGGGAACCACGTTATGTGCCTACAAACGCCATAAAATTAATGGAAAACTTTATTGTTAAAACTTAAGTTAGGCGAAATAATTAGAGTTTTATTGCAATAGCATAAGGTTACCTTTCGGAAGAACTGTAGGAGAAAATGATTTATTTAGGTGTTCGAGCCTTCGCTTGAACCACTTGAGATTACGCTTCAATGAAATCGTCACTCACACACTTGCAAACTGTTCTACCGTGTATCTGTGCCCTGTTGCTATCTCTTTCTAACATGACGCAGCGCTCGGTGGAGCGGCGCTAGCGCCGCGCTCTTCAGTACGCTTTTGATTATCAAACAACTCACACGCTGCGTTTGAAATTTGGATCGAATTACACAAAGTAAAACACACAGATATACAATTTCGGTAAACTTACTATTGACCCTAATTCCGCTCGGCACCCATGGTCCAGCGACGTCAAAGTGCCAGTCACTTTTCCGTTGGGTCGTAGTGTCGCATCACATCGACACTAGTGGCATGAATTGAGGCGACGCGACGTCTAGTATCGCTCAACATACAGTTCTCATTCCGCCCAGTGTCGCATGAAATGTCACGAACACGTCGTGTCAACTAGTGTGACACGTCGTATCGTCTGATGCGGCGCGTCGTCACAGAATACATAAGCGTCGTGTCATTTGATGCGACGCGTTATCTCAATCGTTGCGACAACGCATACCGGCGGCTGGTGTCGTGAGAGTGTCACAGAATATACTGATACGACACCAACTTATCAGAGAATGAGACGATATGTAGTTTATCGACACATCAGTTTGTAATGATAATAATTAGATGTGTTATTCCTACAAATAAGTCATTACTCCTTTCTTTCCTTTATTTCGATCATGCCAAAACAACTTGGAGATTTAGCGTCTCGTCCATCATTCTATCATCACAAGAGCAATCGACGAAGTCTTTCCCTCGGATTGGCGAACATTGCTCTTTGGCGAGGAAATCTCCCCAAAAGTCGAAGCCGAGCTAAGGTTTGCTATCCCAACAGCAGACATAACTAAGGCTTTCGATCCTATTATTATTATTATTTGAATGTTAGGGGCTCTGCAGGTCAGATAAAGCTGTAGTCACTGCGACCTAATAGATCTATTGTGACTCGCCACCTAATTATAGTAACTCTTTAAGCCTTGCGGCTGCCAGGAATTCTAGTATCTTCCTGGTTTTAAGAGTTTTTATTTCCTCCGGGTCGATTACGTGTCATCCCAGGTTGATACTACGCTTGCGGATTAGGGGTCCAAAATCAGACGTCAATATCACTCAATTTCATATGAATAGGTTTAGTTTGCAGTGTCCAGTCAAGGCTCTAATAGTCGCGCTGACGATCAATCTACTGAACTTTATATGCTCACTCGTCCGTCTTTGCGAGTAGCCTTCCACTAAGGTTGTGGCGTGTCTCAATCTTGGCTGTGTTAACCAGAATTTTTTCGACTCGTCCAAGAGATTGTCTCAAGGAGTTGCATAGCCTGGTTTTTTGTGATGCCGCAGAAAGGTTCTGGGCCGTTTTGTCGGCCTCGCGCCTCAGTTAGAGCAAGCTCGTCGGCTTTCTCATTACCGATGCTACCTGAATGACCTGGTACCCATTTCAGAATAACTTAATTCTTATGTCCTAGTTCATTAAATTTATCTACGCAGTTTTTTCACCAGTTTCGATCGTATTACGTTCGAGTTTATGGCGCTTGGCTATCTGAAAAGATATAGATGGTCTGATTTGTGTATTTTTGTTGGCGGTTGGTTTCTGCACATTCTATAATAGCATAGACCCTCTGCCTGGAATATTGTGGCGTACTTACCAACACTAAGGTTGACTCTTGGTCTCACACCTTGTACACCACATCCTACATCAGGACCCATTTTGAAGCCATCCGTGAACCAGACTAGGCTTCCAGCCTTACAGGAGCCTTGGTCATCAGACCACATCTCTCTGCTAGGTAGTTCCACAGGGTAATTTCTAGTGAAGTTAGAGTGGAAGCATAACATCAGATGTCATTGCAAGAAGCTTGAGTTCAAGCACTGATTCATGTAAAGACCTCAATGCTTGAGAGTGCCAGCTTACTTTACCGGTGTTGCTTACTCTATAAGTCCCTGCTTTCGCCTCCTTCAAAATAAACAGATGAAGTGGCGGTAGGTTTAGCAAGGCATTGAGTGCTGCTCCTGGTGTTGTAGACTTGGCCCCCTTTGCCATAAGGCACGCTTACCCTTGCAAGCTGGTTAGCTTGTTTATAACTGTCGTTTGGGTTGCTTTTTGCAACCATACTACACAGGCATAATTTTATTATGTTATCATCGTCCTGACTATGAAAGCATACATCCACAGGGCAATCTGGGCGTTTAGGCCCCATCTTGCTCTCGCTTAACGACAGCAAAATTCTTAAGACAATTTTAGCCTTTTGGTTTATTTATGTATGTATTCCACGTCAGCTTTTGGTCGATTGTAACGCCCAGGTATTTGGCTTCCGTAGAAAATGGTATGGGATGGGAGTCCCCTTTATAATGGGCGTTTAAGTTTGTCCAACTTACGCTTCCTAGTAAAAGGAACCATTATTGTATTGTTCGGGTTCACCGAAAAGCTGTTCTCAGTGCACCACTTATTGATGACATTGAGAGACCTTTGAAGTATGGATGATACTGTGCTCTGACAGGGGCATCTCACGCAGGCTACCACATCGTCAGCATAGCCCTGTATATCTAGGTCTTTTTAGAGGCTTCAATCGATAATCGATCGACAACAAGTGACTACAATAGGGGCGATAGTACGCCCCCCTGTGGGCATCCCCTAGTTATCTTGAAACCTCTAGTATACCTATAGTTCCGTGTAAACTGACGCGGATGTTTACAGTTCTGTGAAGAAGCATGCTTTCGACCCAGCGGATGTTTGTGCTGTCAATGTTTTCGTCACGCATTCCCCTAGAAAGGGTTTCGATAGTGACGTTATCGAAGGCTCCTTCAATGTCAAGGAAAGCGCATAAGGCTATCCTCTCTGTTAGTTCTAGTAGAGCAGTTTCTGAATACTTTTCCTTACGATAAGCGTGTTGCATTGCCTTGTATGTAGGGTATGCTCGCGCAGTGGCTCGTCCCTTATATACACATCAAATTCAATGACCTTTTCTATACTCTTGAGTAGGAACGAGGTAAGGCTAATCAGGCTGAAGGATTTTGGTTGTGAAAAGTCCTTCCTTCCAGCCTTTGGAATTGGTTTGCTTGGTAGATATCCCCAGGCATAGCTTGCTCTGAAAATCTTTACTAAAATGGGGATGAGGATCTCCTTTCCTTGCTGTAAGAGAGCAGGAAAGATATCATCTTCCCCAGCTGATTTGAACGGCGTGAACGAATCAATGGCCCATTCAACTTTGTTTGGCCTGAAGTTTCTTTCTGCTCTTCTCCAGTCCTCATTGTTAGGCCTAGCGAGGCAGCTCTGAGGAACATTCATTTCATTGGCGTCTGGCACTGATCCAGGAAAGTGCGTTGACGCCAAGAGTTGGCGTCGTTGGCGTCGACGTCGGTTTCTTCCGTTGTTTCAGTGAAAGTCTCATCTGGTTTCTTTAATACTCCCAGTTGATTGTAGTCTGTCAATGCTTTTGCATACCGATCCCAGTTACCGGTCTATTTAGCCATGTTAAACAGCTTCTCGATCCTAACACTAGTGTTCTATCAGAGAAAAAATATCGAAGTGCTAGATCAAACATTCGACGCTAGTGTCTGGGTCGAGCCTTGTTCACCTAACTCACCTCAACATATTGTGTCTTAGACATTTTGGCTCGGGCAAGTTCTACTGTGCGTCCATGGATGCAGTTCGTGGCATTAAAAGCAAAAAACAACTAACCAGTCGTCATAGCATTTCTTCGGACTCTCAATGCACTTAAGGAAATAATTCTACTAGGAATAGAGCACTTTGACACCGTCAACACATACTATCATAGAAGATCCCAAACATCATATTAACCCCTCAATGATTTCTCGGGTGATTCGCCACCTCAAAACCTCCCAAGGAATTTACTTGATAAATAGCCCTCAGTTGGAACAGAGTTTTCTGGAAGCCCGATCTTAGGCGAATTGCTGTATGCCCTCCAGTCCAAATTCCGGACCTGAGAATGAACCTTGTCGACCTCCGAACGAATCATCCGCCACAGAAGTAGAATAGTTAAATTTATTGGTTTGGAAGGTACAAGCTGGCTGCTGGAATAGATATCCAAGAAGCTGGTCAGAAGCAGATATAAGCCTTTTAGAGCGTCTTGGAGGAAATCCACTATCAAAACCTATACACACCCATTTAGCTACGATGGCAGAAGTGGTCCCGCTCCAACAATGTTACCACTGACAAGCAACCCACGGCCTTTAGATGTAGCGCAATATCTGTGTCACCTACATAAAGACATTAAACTGGCCCCGTACCATTGCCTTACACAAATCAGTAAGTAATAACAACTATCAAATCCTGAAAAGTTAGCAGCCCTAAGCTCCCATGTACTAGTAAAGACCTTGGATCTTCCAAGGTAAAAACATGTACTAAAAGCCATTTTCTCGAAGAACACTCCAGTGAAAAAACCATTGCCTTTGAAAATAAATGACTCCCTTGGAATGAAATATTTTTTATTTAAATAGACTTATTAAAAGTTCTTTTAAATCGTCCAGTTTTTTTCCCCTACCACCCATTCGGGACGTCCTTGGTCCTTGGGTTCCTTAATTCCTACAATAAGTATAAATAACAACAGCTTATTACACATTTTTAGACATACCGCCGTCCTTCTCCTGCCTTGGGACGTAGAGCACACGATCTTACTCTGTTAAGCATTGAAAAAGAATATATCGTTTACAGACAACGGAAATGAAATACTTTTGTGGCCACATGATGACTCTAAAAAATATAGTCAATCAGCGTGGGTCCTTAAAGATCCCAGATGAGGTTCAACTTGGTCTCCTATCGTCGATCAGAAAATCCATACGGCTGTCTCATGAGAGACGAGAGGGGAAGTATCCAACAAGAGGCACAGTAGGTAAAGAGTGCATCCCGCTCAGTAATTGCAGGATGGATTTGAACATTTCGAACTTTGTTTCGTGAAGTTGGTATATCCGCTTCAGCAGGCAGCTTTAGAGCGACTGTAGCATCCGAGAACTGGACATCTAACAAATACGATATTGAAAAGATTCTACAAGGGGGAAACTGGAGATCAAGAAATACTTTCATACTATTATTTAGACTACCTGTGGGGTAGTCTAAATATTATCGTAAAATTATCGTAACCCTACTGCTAACAGTTTAAGTGATAATTTTTCAACTTTTTAAATGTCTCCTATCAATATGATGATTTAGTGATCTTATCTGATTATAATCAACAAGTAGGTAAAGCCTTTGTCATTTATATAATTACGAAATTATATCTGATTGTAAGAATTTATATTGCCCATTTAATCCAAATCATTTAAAGAATTTAATAAGAAGTTACATGTTTTATTACTCATTTAAAACACTTACTAAAATCACAGTACGCATTAGCAGCGCCGGCAGAATAGAAACACATCTCAAGTGGTTCAAGCGAAGGCTCGAACACCTAAATAGACCCGTTTTCCCCCCGAAGGGTAGAAAACGGATATTTAGGTTTCAGCCGTAGCTTGAACCACGCCTTTAAGTACCTTGCCGGCTAATTTTCACGTACTGAAGAGCGCGGCGCTAGCGCCGCTCCACCGAGCGCTGCGTCATGTTAGAAAGAGATAGCAACAGGGCACAGATACACGGTAGAACAGTTTGCAAGTGTGTGAGTGACGATTTCATTGAAGCGTAATCTCAAGTGGTTCAAGCTACGGCTGAAACCTAAATATCCGTTTTCTACCCTTCGGGGGGAAAACGGGTCTAAAGTCTAAACTTCGTGAAAAGTGGTTAACTGAAAAAGGAGCTTTATTACAATAACATAAGGTTATCTTTCAAAAGAACTAAAAGACTACGTGAGAAGTAGTTTACTGGAAAAATATAAGTCGGTATCAGCCATTTTATTGCCCCCACTGCTGGGACACAGATCTTCCTTATGGGTGGGTAAGAAAGATGGGCCATACATAACCCACCACGCGGGCCCAATGCGGATTGGTGGTTAACAACTACAAATGCAGCCGGGACCAAAACGGCTTAACGTGCCTTCCGAAGCACAGAGGAGCTCGAGATAATAACACATTTGGTCACCCATACCATGACCGACCCTTGCGAAAGTTGCTTAACCTCAACAATCGCAGGCCAATGCACTAACCCTTACCTTTCAGAATAACTAAAGGAGCAAAAATGTTCAACATAACAACTACGTGGAAAGTGGTTAAGTAAAACTCGGTTATGCGGAAACATTTGTCTCGTGACTTTTTCTTTACTTATAAAGAGTATGGAAAATAACCTCACTTCTGCAGTTTTTCGATGTTTTTTCATCATTTTATCTTTATCACAATTATCTTTTTTGAATAAAAGTTATTGAAGCTACTTCACAGTACGTTAAAGTGTATTTTGATGTAGAATTCAATACGTTTCCGCTGTTATTTAGGCCAAAAATAGGAACCTACGAAAATATGAAGCGCTTTTGATGATATTCTGTTTTTTTACAATAAAAAAAATTCAAAATAATTTATTCAGTTTAGGCTGTTACAAGCACTTGTGAATGTCAAAGAAGCTACGCCATCGGTTCGCAAACTCTGAGCGGGAGACCTTGTAACGAGAAGAACCGGCAACAAACTCGTCAAGGGCTGCTTTTTTCTGCCTGTATATTTCATACAGAGTCGTCAACATTGAAAAATGAGCTCCACAATCATCTGTGAGGTTTCTACTAGAGTATCTCTTTAGCTTGTCGTATGTTTTTTTTGTGGCTACAACTTTACGTTTTCTATATCGGGTCATTTTGAACTTACCATCCATTGATTAAACAAAGTTTAGATACGTTACCAGCACTCCACAATGGCAAGACGAAAGTAAGGTAATTGCCCGACTTTCAATTAGTCAGGCACAGGCTCGTGACACGTAAACACACACCACTCTCGTCAGTCAGACACTAAAAAACCGTGACATTCTGATCAAAAATGCCTTCCTGCGTCTATAAACGATGTGCAAATTATACAGCAACAGTCAGAGATCGGAAAAATGTTTCATTTCACACGTAAGTACTGTATTTAACCGTAAAATGTATTATCGTATTTTGTATTACTCTAATCGGCCATTTTTTTACAAAGAGTGAGATGTTCTCTGTTTTGCGCATGAGAGTGAAGGAGAGCACAAGCACGTATCGCGCATGCGGAAGGACATGCTAGGGGAGATGGGGTTATTTTGTACCAGGGATTATAGTCGCAATTAAAACTGGTTTTAAACCAGAAATTGTTTTATGATTACGACCACGTATTTGTATTTCATTAATGTGCTGAAAACATAGTCGTGGTTTTAAACCATATTCTAATACAAAACCGGTTTATTTGCAATTATTTTACACTCTTATGAATTGAAATCAGATTTAATTCCTTCAAAAGGATTTATTGTTTTAATAGCTTCATTTGTTGCCAAATATGACTATCCTAGGTTTTCCCCCGGCGGAGTTGTGATTAAGTGATGGGGGTAAAAATGTACCAAAAATTTTTTTTTCCGGTTTTTCGGTTATAATCTCGTAAATGACTTAAAAATATTGAAAACCGTCCTTCATAAAAGTTGTAGGGCATTTAATCTTGCGTAGAATAAGACTAGAGACCAGATAGTAGTTAAAACTATTATTTTTTTCATAAAAATGTAAAAGGCTTAAAATGTAATGCTTAAAAAATGTAAAAATCTTTGATGTGCATTAGCATAAGAACGGGTTGTGTTGTCCAAATAATATGAATCTGGTCTAATTCTATGCAGGATTAAATGCCTTACAAAATTTATGATGGATTATTTTCGATATTGTAAGTCCTTTACGAGTTAATAAGTTGTAAATAGAAAAGGATTTTAATAATTTACTTTAAATTTTCGTGGAATAGAAGGGAAGGACGGGCCTTAGTTTAGTATTTTTAGTAATACCTACATTCCGACGTAGTCATTCGTAGAAGTGTATAGCAAATGAGTCAAAAACGGCCACTTTTAGCAGAGTTTTGCTATCTTCTTCTAGCAGTACGAGGAAATGTAATGATACCATCTAAAAATACTAGATGGGCCCTAAAAAATTGACGTAAAGTTTTATTAAAATAACTGACGTTATTATAACTAACGACTATTTTTATTTCTAGTTTGGTATGCCGAATATGGTAGATAGGGACCACCAAACTGAAAAAAAATTACTTTGGGACCAACTCTGAAATCACGAAAAAACATCTGCTGTTTCATACATTTTGATATTTTCGTTATTAATTTTTGTATGTAAGTAACAGCTGATATTTTTTTGCGATGTTGGTCCCATAGTAAAAGTTGTTCAATTTGATGGTCCTTTTCTACCATATTCGGCAATATGGGTATTTTATAACACGTTTTATAATAACCCTTTCCTTGCATTCAGGTAAAAATACTTTCGTTTTCTAAATTTCTTTCGCTCCCAGTCCAGCATGGGAGATCTTTAGTTTAATTATTATTTTATTAACATTTTGTAAATAAAACGCAGCAAGCGTTTACAGAACTTTTGTTTCATTATTTTAATCGAAACGAAAAATCAAAAACCTAATACCATATACCACTTTTGCCCATCGCCCCTATTACTGTCATTGTGACTGTCACTCATATGATCGCGCCAATGAGCATGCAGCGTATCAGACGAAAGTTATGATGTCTGTTTATCTCTTTCTAACGACAGGGATTCCGTATGGTGGCGTTCATTTTTGTCCCTCACTTGACGTAATATGTCAATGTGTGTATCTACATATAATATCATTGATCTGCAGTACCTGTCGCTGTTTTAAATTGCATGATGTTGGCGCATAACGCATCTAAACTTTGTTTAATCAATGTTACCATCCAAATTTCAAGGATGTGTCCAGTCCATGAAACTAAACAACTTTCTCTAAGAAACATGTGTTGAATTTCGCCACAAAATTTTGGTCATCCCATACTAAATTTATCACGTCGTGAATTCGTGATCTCTTTGATTTGTATGGATAGTCGATTTTTTTTACATATTTGGCCAGTCATGTTTCATGGACTGAACACATCCTCAAAATTTGGATGGTGAATACAAAATGACATTGACCATGAAAAATATGACCCCCGCAAACCATGTTTTCCTATCATGAACCCTTCTAGAAAAATAGTCTAATAGAAAATTGTAATAGTACAATAGCACAAGGTTACCTATCGGACGAGTCTGAGATGTAGTCCTTCTCGCGGCCCTCCTCGTCGCCGTCGTCACTCTCTTCGAATGCTTCGTCCTCTACTTTCTTTTTCTTTTTAGGAGCTGCCCCTTATTTAGAAAAAACCACGTAAGTATTCAAAAATAGTCAATAGAGGAACTTGCTTACTACACTCGACGTCAGAAAAATCGCGTCTCTTCGAAAATAAGATTTGGCTATTGCTAGCTAACGTTTTAATGTGTAAATGTTGATATTAATTGAAAGTACATTTAATGAGCTTTAAATTAATAAACGTTTGATTTAATTAACATAACAGTTACCATAAATAAACGCTTAAAGCGTTATTGCATGCGCCGCCATAAAATGGAAATAAATGGGGTCAATTCAGGAAATGCGGGTAAATTCGCTATCGAGATGATGATGAAGAAAACACACTTCAACAGTTCAATTAAAAAAACCGGCCAAGTGCGTGTCGGGCCACGCGCCGTAGGGTTCCGTAGTTACCTTATACCATACCATATTTAATACCACTATCATTTTTCGTCTGTAAAAATAACTTTGTTTTTCCCAGTGTTGGTATGAATGACAAAGTTATATTTGCGGTTTTGGAAAATATGATATATCTCGAAAACTAATTACTATATCTCGTTCAAACCAATTTTCTTTGGAAGTTTTTATTAGGATCTATATAGCATATATTTTTTTTAGATTTTTCACTCTGTTATTTCAAAAGTTAGAGGGGTAAACACTGCCAAAGTGGTAAAATGTGTGTCCCCACACACATTTTACCACTTTGGCAGTGTTTATCTGTTGTGTAGTGTTGACTTTGAGAAAAAATTGTCTAAGAAACCTCAATGTCATTTTTTAAGACCTATCTATAGACACCCCCGCACGTATTAGTATGATGAAATTTATTTTTTTTCAGTTTCAGTTCCATATATGGGGAGCCCTCCTTTATCTTTTTTTTGTGTTAAAATCGTTAAGCGGTTAACAGAATACATCTACCGACTAAGTTTCAACTGTGTAATCCTAATACTTTCGGAATAAAATGGCTGTGACATATGGACGGACAGACAGACAGACAGACATGACGAATCAATAAGGGTTCCGTTTTTTGCTATTTTGGCTACGAAACCCTAAAAATTATTAACACTATGATTCATTTGATAAGAACAGCAACATTCACCAGTTTAATACAAGAAATAAAGATAAACTTGCCGTTCCAAGATTTAGGCTTGCAAAAACGAGAGGTTCATTTATGGGGAAAGGCATAGCCTTTATTAATAAAGTTCCACAACAAGTGATTGATCTTCCTTTGCATGAATTTAAAAACCATGTTAAAAAAACGCTCATGGGTAAAGGTTATTATAAAGTTGACGATTATCTTAAAGATCAAAATGCGTGGAAATGATGTAACACATAACTTGCTAATATAAGAACTTTGTTGAAGTAATATAATAAGTCTATGTTGTTGCCAATAATCCTGTCACCCTGTTGTAATTATCTGGTAACGATATATTCAAGTTTGTAAATATCGTTACTTATGGCTGTTACAGCTGATAAGTTTCTTGCGCCCGTTCTTCTTGTCAGCTAAAAAAGTCTGGAACGGGTGGTAGGAAAATATAGACGATTCAAAAGTACTTAATAATTAAGTTTATTTGAATAAAGCTTATTTCACTTTCACTTTCACTTTTACTTTCACTTATGAAGTTGCTCAAAAAAAATGACGCAATGTAATGTTGCTCGGAAACTGAATCCTACTAATTGATTCCGTTCGACGAGTATTCCAACGGTTTCTAGAAACTGTTGGCTATGTCCGAAGAGGAAGAAGTATATAACAACACTTACCTACTTAACAATTAAATTAGATAGGATTAAATTAATTTTGACAAGGAGCGATTTTTCTGACGCCGAGTGTAAAATATCATTGTAGATATTAGTGACGGTGCTCTAGTACGAGTTCGTACTGAGTAAATTGTCAAATTATGTATTTAAAGGCGACTTTATATGCAACACTAGCGCCACTCCCGCAACAAAATAACTACCGTGTGGTAATATACACAATTTATCAAAAATCCAAGCATAAGCTTGGTTGGCTTGGTAATCGTTTACCATAAGGTCCTCTCATAAAATATCAAGTTATTTATAAACACACAAACTTAATGACAGATAATTTATTGTGGGTATTCTCGACGAAAAAAAAAACGACGGCCATTTTTCGCTTTTTTTCACCACCAAAACTGTAAAAAAATATTTATCACCGAGTTGTGTTTGTGTGTTTATAAATAACAATAATTGATATTTTAAGAGGAGATTGTAAGCTTGGATTAAAAAAAAGGATTATTTATGCGGTATTTTTTGCGGGAGTGCCGCTAGTGATTGACTAAGTCGCCTTAATGACATAGTACAAACTTTAAAGTTGCCAGGTAACTAATTTCTCTAACACCAACCTTTTTTGTCCTTTTTGTTGTTCTTAGCGCCGGAGTCGCTATCGTTGTCCTTCTCTTTCTCCTCCGAGTCAGACGAGTCGTCATCAGAGTCTATCCATTCGTCCAACTCCGATATTTTAAGATCTACAAAAGAATTGAAGCATGGTCACAGAATAACTGGTGATTACGATTAGTCTTATCATGGACCAAGACTTGGTCCATGGTCTTATCAAAGTGAATAAATAAAAAAAAGAGTATTTTTATACAATACTAAATAATATACTTACTAGAAAAAATACGAGTCATATTTTTTCTAGTACTTATATTATTTAGTATTGTATAAAAATAGCATTGTGAATGCAAAAATCTCAAATTTAAAAAGAGTATTAACGATGTAGTGGTGTTAATGAGGGCTTTTCAAAGTGACATTTTAAAAAAAATAGTAACTATTTGCCTCACTAGATGGCGTTGATAGAAAGAGAAGTGTCAAAATTAGCCTGTACTCAAAAGGCAAGTAAGCGATCGCTGGCTGACATCTACCCAAAGAGAAACTGTTCCGTTTTTACCCTTTGGGTACGGAACCCTAAAATTGGGTGGCATAAAAAGCAGTAAAGTAGACGAGTAAACGATATTAGAACCTTTCTTAGCTTTCCCTTTGGTCTTCTTCTCGTCGGGGTCGTCGGCGTCGTCGGCGCCGTCGTCGCCGCGCATGCGCTTGCGGCACATCAGCGAGAAGTAGTTCATCACCTTGTTGCGCCTGCGTTATCGTTCGTTTAAAACAATCAATACCATCAAAAAACATTCAATAAAACCGTGCTACTATTCGTGATTTCAATGTTAGAAGACCTTAGAAGTGATTTTTTTTTCTTTTTTTTTCTAAGCTGTTTGATAAATAATCGTAAATACAAATTACGATTTATATGTAGGTAGATTTATACACATAAACGAGCTTTTGCCCGCGGTTAATATGGCTAACGGCCCGGCCACAGAACTTCGAAAGCGAATTCAATAATCACTGCGCGCTATCTCGACGGCGGCCTCTCGGCTCATCGTCACGGCCGCGCATTGATTACCGAATTCGCTTGCCGCACCGCCCGCCGCGGCTGGCTGTGGCCAGGCCGTGAGGCATTATGTAGAAGCTTCCTCACCTGCCAAACTCCTGTTCTGCTTCTTCTGCAGATAAAGCTTTGTACCTTTGGATTGGTTGGAAATTGTACCTGCGAATAAGAAACAATGTAAGGTATTATTATTATTTAGAAGGGGGGACGCCAGCGAAGCCGGACGGGTGATCAGTCACCTTGGACGGAACCATTTCACCCATTTCCCCAAATCCCCTGAAAACAATGTGAGATAATAAAGAGTGTTTCAAACTTATATGCGCAGAACACAATTTCGAAAGTGGGTGAGAGAGGCGATTGGTGGTGGCATTGATGAACAAGTGGAAGTCCAAATTGGCTTTGAAAAATAAACTGCCTGTGCTTAAAAAAACATTTTCATTTCTGGGCGTTCGTTGGTTGCACGGTTGTTAGCGGTGTTTTCATGTGAATTGTGTTTTGTTTTTCCTACGTTTTGTACAGTTGGCACTTACCTGTTTTCCAACGAAATCTATAGAGCCTACAGTTTTTTAGTCATTTTGAAAAGCCCTCATTAACATGCTAAACTTTATAATTAAAAATATTTAATTATAAAGTTTTGTGAATGCTAAAATCTAAAATTCAATATTATATAGCTGTTTCATCCTAATCGATTGTCTGGCATCTGTAAAGATGTCGCATTCGAAAGTTGAAGGTAATTCTTCACATTGATGAAATAACGCTGGCTTACAGCGAAAACGTAAAAAGTACTAGAAAATTTCGCCACTCCCACTAGCGACACGGTAGCATAATTGGTTAGTGCATTGGGCCGGAAGCCTAAGGGTGCGGGTTCGAGTCCCGTCTGAGCTGCTACGGGTGAGTCGATATTTTCTAGTATTTTTCAATTATATTAAGTAACTTAATATATAAAAATATTACCATTCTTGCAAAGGGTAGGCGTCAATAGCACCATCAGCTGCGTGTGTGAACACGTAATACGCAGCATTCTCCGACACACCTCCCTCGCGAATGCCTTTAAACCTGTTCAAATAAAAATGTAAAGTAAACCATTAGCAATTTTGAAACTCAAGTAAGCAATTTTTTTTTACAGGCATGCAGTTGTTTATTTATTTATTTAGGTAACAAACAGTCTTTAACAATTAAAGTAACAAATATTAAACACAAATAGGCCTACAGTACCATTATGTTATAAACAAGATTTTATATAAATGAGTACGTAAGAAACAAAGCTTATTCCACACGCTGAGAAAGTTCTCGCATGGGATGTTATGTGTGATGGAAGTACTTAGCTTGAAACTAGCTTGTTACAAGGTATCAAAATCGTGGAGGAAATAATGTGTTAAAATCCTTCCAAATTTTCATTCTTTGGAACTTTATCAGATGAAATTACACTTGCTCAAAAACAATTTACTAAAAAGACAAGAAAGTATTGAAAATATGAACCCCAAGAATTGAACCACTTTTAAAGTATTCAGCCAAACAGCTTGACGTGCTAAGGTAATGATAAGAAACAATAGGCAACTATCAGCAGAAATAAAACCAGTTTACACCAGTTAACTTTACGAGACAATATAAGTTTTTGGTATTTCTTTTCAATATTTTTAACAACATACTTTTTGCCTGTCTTTCCTCCTACTTTGAGGATCCAAGGTTGGTCCTCGGGTTTGTATTTTCTTGAGACAATACCAAACTTCTTACGTCGTGCCTCCTCCCGATTATCGCGGCCGTATTCCGAACCTGCACCAAACCTGGAATAGCATAAAAAGTTAAAAACTTAAATTATGTTCAGATTCCTTAAGGCAGAGATTAGCGACAAGATAATGAACTGTATCTAGTAAATAATTGTGCTTGGTAAAACTGTACATCAAGGGCCACGAACTAGGGGGATGGGAGAGGGTTGGGATGAAGGGGGGCCCCTGGTACCCTCCACCCTTGAAGCAAGCCCTTTGAGGTTATGATTGTACCAGTGGTAAACCTAACCTAATAGGAGGAGGAGAGGGGTACAACCCCCTCTTCTAACCCCCATCTGCCGGAGATGCGTAGTTTTCGAGAAATATTTTTTTTAAACATGACCTTAAAACCAAAAAAGTAGTTTCGTTCTTCCCGTGTGCCCTTCAATTGCCAAAAGTAATTGTATTCAAATAATCATACTCACTTAGGCATATCCTCCTCTATTCCTTTGAACTCTTTTATATTATTTTCACGCTCCATCTTTACGTGAGTCCATTTTGCAAAATCTACATTTAAAGTTGCATTGAACCGCATCACATGATACTTTTTTTTTGCACCCTTTGGCACTCTTATTTTAAATTCTTGCACCGTGGGCGCAGACTGCTGTGAAGAAGGGCTCGTTATTAAATACAGAAAAGCATTAAAAGAAAACACAAATAAAAATTTAAAACCAAAAACATTACACTGGATCCAGCCGTGGACATCATCAAGATTTTTTTAAATTTTCTTTACTAATAAATAATTAAACAGTTGTACATTAATTGTTCATAGTTATATATATATTTTTTAAATAAATTGAAACAATTAATATATTTATTATAGGAAAAAAGGAAAAATAAATTATACAACACGACAAGTTTGGTTGGACAGCTGACTGAGCTGACAATACTGACATGACAGTGACAGTGACAGTAGTGACATGAACGAAAATGTGATGAAAGTCGCATGACAGCCGAAAAAACTTACAAAAACGAAACGTTTTGAATGTGTAATATTACAAAAACAGAAAATCTTTTGTAACCTATCTAAATTAATGGATACACATTAGTCAATGAAGTGAGTTAAAAGTAATGCCCTCAATGTTCTAGTAAAATAAAATGTTAAATAATTTGATTATTAAACATTCAAAGAAATAAAACGAATCTCAGATTTTGGATGACTCGTTCAAAAACCAAGTTTTTACTTTGCAATTTCATTATTTTGTTTCAGTCAGCGAAGTACAAACGTAGTGATTATATTCTCTTTACGAAGTACATTTTAAATTTAATGCGTAATTTATTATAAATATTGATTGGATTGATAGTGATCAAATGAATTAAACAAATTAATATATTACAATAAAAAGTAGTACTTTTTAATGTATTACTGAACTGACTTCACTCACTTTGCAGTGATTTCAACAACAGCATTTAATTTTGTTTATTTTCCTAATAAAACATATTATATTAATTGTAAAATGGGGAAGAAGAAAAATAAAAATAAAGTTAGTGGTGCAGTCAAAACCGCTGCAAAGACAGATAGGAAGTTAGCAAATAAGTTAAAAAAAGAACTTGCAAACTTGGGAGAGGTTAGTCCATGCTTTTTTTATTTTGTTTAAGTTCATTTACTTATATAATATTTGGAATATACCTATTATTCTGCTTGCGTTGTGTGTGAACTAAAAATTATGTGTAAATTCAACTGTTGAAAACTAGAGAAAATAATCAACAAAAATATGTTTCATTCAGGAAGATATTGCAAAAGTAATAGCAGAAATAGAACTTGAAGAAGCTAAGCGCTCTGCTGCCACAGAGAAGGCTCTCTCCGGGGTCCCATCACCGAGGGCATATGCATCCTTGACGCCACACCCTACCAACAATGAATTAATTATGTTCGGTGGGGAATATCATAATGGACAGACGGTAATTACAATTTCCTTCTGCATACTTTTGTTCTCTGCACAGTACAGTACATATATATGTACTGTGTTGTGCATCTGCACAACAAAATACTATACCAGCAATATGTTAGTCGATATTGAATGTAAATTTTAATATTATTTAAATTTCAATTTCGTTAAAAAATCTACTATTTTCTAAACAACTTTATTATAGCCTAAAACCCTAAAATATTTATACAATACTAAATAATATACTAGAAAAAATACGATTCGCACCAGATCAATACTCAAACGGGAATCGAACCCGCAATTAAAAAAACCCGCTCATTTGGCAGGAGGGTAATTGTACATAGTCACATTTTACTTTACCTAAAGAATAAAAGTCGATAGTGTACTGTTACATAAATTATTGCTATTTATTCTTAGACAGAAGTATACAACGAGCTGCTGTTCTATAATCCTGAGAAGAATGTATGGAGACAAGTGAAGGCGCCCGGTGCTCCGCCCCCAAGGAGTGCCCACCAGGCCATAGCCACACCTGCCAATAAGTATGAAAAATCACTATAAACAAATTATTTCAATTCTATTAACAATTATAATTTTTTTTATGTTACATCAGTGTTTCCCAATTAGTGGTACGCATACCCCAAGGGATACACAAGCTTGCATCAAGGAGTATGTGGAACAATTTCTAAGTTATTTTATCAACAACCTTTTTTAAATATCATCCCTGGGGAGAGAGGGTGCGATAAGAGTTATGCGAGTTTGATGTATTTCTTAGAGGGGTACCTATTAGAAAAAACTAATTGGGAACCACTGAGTTACATTAGATTGAATAATATGGCTGGGCTGGCTATGATTGTTCAATTTATTGGTCCATAATATAATATTTTTATTTTTATTTATTGAGAAAATCAACAGCGCATTAGAAACTATTACATATAAAGTATACTCATAACAATACGTAAGGCCAATAATAGATTTCCCTCTTACATCCTTTCTTACAATTATAAACAATTTTTGGACAGTTTTTATAGTAGGTGCCTGTTTCACAATCAATGATTGATTGATTACTTCTGGTTTAGTCTATAAATGGAACAGAATATATATGAAATGGACTTTATCGGATTTGTAAACCGGGCCCGTAGTTTTCCCAAATACTAGTAAAGAAGTTAATTGTTATACAAGGTATACTTAGTTATAAATAAATCACACACAAGAAAAATTACAAAAACTACTTACTTGCATATACACATAATGTATTTTTTTCAACTGAATGTGTATTTGTTAAGAAAATTCAATTCAAAAACATTCTGTTTATTCTATAGGGGTGAACTTTGGATATTTGGTGGAGAATTCACCAGCCCTACAGAAACACAGTTTCATCACTACAGAGATCTGTGGTGTTTTTCTTTAGCTGAAAAGAAATGGGAGAAGGTACATTTTCAAACTGTTTTAGTTTATCACTCTATAAAATTAATCTATAAAAGAATCTAAATGTTATTTAGATATTTAAATAAACTGAATGTTTTGTTGGCCAAGTTTGATGTAGTTGTAGCTAAGATAGTATGGGGGTGTTTATTAATTACGTGAGGCCTTTAGTCAATGATATTAAATGTCCTTTAGTAGCCCACGACTTTTAGCAAAAAATTCAAAGAAACCAGAGAGAAACCAAAAATTTCAAAGGACTAATTCCGGCGAAAGGTTTTTGTTTTTAAAGTGTTCCTTAGGTCCTGAACGTATCTGGAATCAGGGAGACGTTTGAAGGGGGAGGGGGAGCGTACTACACGGGATCCACGGGGAACTTTCCACATATATTCAGGGGGGCCTAAGGAACACTTTCAAAACAAAAAACCTTCCGCCGGAATTAGTCCTAGGTTTTTGCTAAAAGTCCTGGGCTATAGGGGAGGTGGGGCTTGAACCATATCTCACGACATCTCACCAAGGTAGGAGGCGGGAGCGAAAACTCGCCAAAATCACCTCACCTATAGATTGTCTATATTTACCATGTAGATTCTAGAATGTATTTTCAGACATATCACGATTTTATATCAATAGAAATTATTTTTAGTTTACAATGTGCTAACCCTAATAGGTGGTAGCCCCAAACGGCCCGTCAGCTCGGTCGGGCCACCGCATGGTGCTGCTCGGTCGCAAGCTGGTCGTGTTCGGCGGCTACTGCGACGACGGCCGCGACTGCCGCTACTTCGACGACTTGCACGCGTTCTGTCTGGACACTCGCACCTGGAGCAAGGTGGTGACGAGCGGGCGCGGGCCTTGTGCTAGGTCGGCGTGTCTCATGCTGCCCGTGGGGAATGATAGTGTGCGTATTTTTTTTCTATTCGATTATTTAGCTAACCAATGTTTCAAACTGACAAAAAGTTGTTATGACAATGTTCAGTATCTTTTGTTGCTGACTGTACCTAACTAATTCGACCGAAAGAATAATAAAAAGATGTTTATTATTGAAAAAAAATACCTTGGATAGATAAGGTCCTTAGTATGATTACCAAATCTTTTGATGGAAGAAAAGAGTAGGTACCCAATATTATTTTTGTGTGAAATATTATTCTTGCTCATAGAACACATTCCTGTTTTAATTCTTAACTGAATAATCTCAACTCACAAAGGACTTCGGAAATAAATAAAAGAAAACATTTCTATCTGTTCCTACATTGAGCCTCGTGCGCATAGTAAAAGTCTCATAATTTATTTCAGTTGGTAGTATACGGTGGGTTCTCCCGCGTGCGCGAGGGGCGCACGGAGCGCACGCACACGCACACGGAGCTGTTCCGGCTGGCCGCCAAGCCGGGCGGCAGCCCCGCGTGGCGCGCGCTAGCGGGCGGGCCGTGCGCGCCGCCCGCGCGCGCCTCGCAGGCCGCGGCCGTCAATGTACACAGCAATAGGGCTTACGTCTTCGGGGGAGTCTGTGTGAGTACAAGCTGGGTTATCATATCATACACAACCAACACACGCCTTAAGCGCACCTCCTCCGCCGCGAAACTATGCATTAAAACAGACTGTTTGCATTTGTTTCGCTTGTCGTATTGATGGCGGAACCTATTGCAATGTTCCGCGGGCGAAGGTGTGCTATAGGCGACAATATAATAATATATAAACAACAAATAATTTCGCTTGTCGAACTCATGGCGGAACCTATTGCAATGTTCCGCGGGCGAAGGTGTGCTACAGGCGACAATATAATAATATATAAACAACAAATAATACAATGTAATGAATATAAATAATAAGGTTGAAAAATTATCAAACTCTGTACCTAACATTGAACATTTTACACCAATAATTGGTATAGAAGGTTAATTGTGTTAGAGATGTTGTAAATTATTTTCAACTTAATCTCCAGCCACACAATAAAACTCAGTAAACTTTATAAAAGTAAGACAAATTGTAAACTCGACAATCAGATTTTTCAAAACATTTCTTTGCTTATAAACCTTAACGTGTTAGAGCTTAAGCTCAAAATCGAAATTGAACATGACTAGGACGTAGAAGAGACCGAGGAAGACATCCGCGGCGAGATGAGCGACTCACTACTGATGTTGGACCTGGAGGCGGGCAAGTGGCATGACGTCACGCTGCGGGGGGGACCTGCACAGGCGCCTGCTAACGACGCAGTGGAGGGGGGAGCGAAGGAGGCTGTTACTGGTGAGGAACTTTTTTTGCTCTGTTGTGTTTGCTATCAGTTGAACTTTTGGAAAGATATTTCAATTTATATTTGGCAATCGATTAATCGATTGCCAAATATCTGGAAAGATATTTCAATTGAATGTCGAGGTAATTCCTCACATTGGTGAAATAACGCTGGCTTGCAGCGAAAGAGTAGGATATACTAGAAGAAATTCGACGATGTCTCTAGTGACTCGGTAGCTCAGCGGTCAGAGCATTGGACCGGATATCCAAAAATCGCGGGTTCGATTCCCGTCTGAGTATTGATCTGGTGCGAGTCGTATTTTTTCTAGTATATTATTTAGTATTATTATTAAGTGGCATGACGTCACGCTGCGTGGGACACCTGCGCAGGCGCCGGCCAAGTCTTCCTAGAACTAAAAAATATACAACGTGTAACAGAATTAATGACTAAACCAGAATACAGCGTGAAATTTTAATCATTTGGTTCCCGCAGTGGGGTGGTTCCACTCATGATTACAAGCAACTTTTACTATGGGGCCAACTCTCCTCGCAAAAAAAATCTGTTGTTCCATATTAGGGATGCAACGATATTACTATTACGATACCGATACGAATGATGAATGCATCGTAATAGCGAATACGATAACGAATGCGATAACGAATGCATAACGATTCTTTTATTATATTTAATAAAATTAGACAATTGAGTAAAATCGAGTTAACCTTTTATTTAAATTTAAATGACAATTTACCACCTAAATGTCATAATTATAATACATTTCTTTTAAATTCATATTAAGAAAACATAATTTAAATTATGACATTTGTATGTAAATATGTTTCACAATAAATGATTATGAAATATAAATGATGAATTATACAAATTTTAAACTATCTGGTTTCAGTCTATTTTTTATATCCTTTATTTTTTTCGAATCTACAGTAGGTAGCTGGTTTGATGGAAAAATACTTTTGGGTTTTTTTTAAGTTAGGATATACAGTATTTTTTCTTCAATAACTTAAATAGATTGTATCCATCTATGCATTGGATGAATTTAAAATTGTCAATGTCAGTGGCAAACGTCGAAAATATGAAAGATGGCTGTCATAAGTGATGCCAGCGCAAACATCGATGCTGTCTTGCTTTCCTTTTAACCATCATGAACTATTAATATCGAAGTTGCATAAATCATATGGAATAGCAGGAGCGCTGCTGGCATGGTTTGAGTCTTACCTTGGCAATCGGTGTCAATCAGTTGTTATTAATGGTTGTAAATCTGTTCAATATATGTCGACTTCGGGGGTTCCACAGGGGTCGCATCTTGGTCCAATTCTTTTTTTGCTGTTTGTGAATGACATTGTTGATTGCGTCAAGAATTGTCACTGCTCTTTATTCGCAGATGACATGAAGATATATAAAGAAATCGTGAGTGGTGAAGATGTCAAATTGTTGCAGGAGGATCTTAACCATATTGATAATTGGTGTGCAAACAACCATATGACGTTGAACGTCTCAAAGTGTTTTCAGATGACCTTTACAAAGAAAAAACTTCCGGTGTTATCATCGTATAATATTAACGGTCAGAGATTGACAAAAATTGAAGAGGTACGTGACTTGGGAGTCATAATCGATAGCAAACTGTCGTTCATTTCGCATTATCACAACATAGTGTCGAAGTCCTCCCGTATGTTGGGTTTTATCAAGAGAATAACAAAGAACTTTAAGGGGATTAACTCTAGGATAGTGCTTTATAATGCGTTGGTTAGAAGTATTCTCGAATATTCAAGTACTGTATGGAATCCATATTACAATATTCATTCAGATAGGATCGAAAGTATAAATGGATGTTTCACCCGCCACCTAGCTTTTAAATCTCGTGACATCAGTAGTCGTAGTTCGTACGAAGACCGACTTGATCACTTTAAGATGGATAAATTGAGCGATCGTAGACGCATGATGGACATGTCTTTGTTGTATAAGATCCTGAATGGTATAGTATGTGACAAGGAAATATTACATCGGATTAGCTTCCGTGTGCCGAGATTTAACTCTCGACACACCCACATGGATCTGTTTCACACACCTCTGTGCAGAACTAATTTGGGCTCGAACTCTCCATGTGTTAGAATATGTAAAACTTATAATAATTTTATTAAGAACAATAAAAATGTAAATTTAGATGTTTTTGCTGATAGCCATAGAATATTTAAACTTAAATGCCTCAGGCCACAGGATTTTACAGTAACTTAATTATCAAATTTTATAAGTATAATATTATGTAGGTACCTAAAAATTTATTGTTTAACCGGATTATTAATATATTTACTTAACTTACCTTAACTTACCTTTTTATATTCATAAGTCAATTGTTAGGAATTTATTTATTGTAAGCACAACTTGTTGTTATTAAATAGTTTTAAAGGCCAACATTTTATTTTTTATGCATGCTGAGTACACCTGTAATTGATGTCATACAAGCATTCGAGTGGCAAATGTTTGTTTATACCTATCTACGTTATTGTATGTACATTGTTGGAGTACCTTTAAATAAAATAAAAAAATAATAATAAATAAAATAAATTACATTAAACTAATTTCAAGAATCGTTATAAATCGTAATACTTTTTACGATACCGATGATCGTCAAAAATTACGATAACCTGCGGTTTACGATTATCGGCATCGGTATCGTTGCATCCCTATTCCATATAAAAGTGCAGTACCTGCTCGACCTTAATGTATGGAACAGCTGATTTTATTTTGCGAGGAGGAGAGTTGGCCCCATAGTAAAAGTTGCTTGTAATCATGAGTGGAACCACCCCAAGGCGGGAACCAAATGATAAAAATTTCAGCGTGTATAGTAGATAGGTAGGGACCATCAAACTGAACAATTTTTTACTATGGGATCAACTCTAAAATTGCGAAAAAAAATCAGCAGTTTCATACGTACCTAAGTACATTTAAAAAAAAAAAAACAAGCAATCGTTTTATTCATTCAAATTAGAGCTTTTGTAAATAATATAAATGATAGCCTTAAAAATAGATCAATCGAATGATAATTATTTTCTCTTTTTGAATTTGCATGCATGTTGATAGCTGAATCTAATTTATTATGACCATCTTAAAATAAAATGTAACCCTGTTGTAATGCAAATAAAAGAATTTTATTTGCCTTCGCCAGTGGTGACGGACGAAGTGTTCACCATGAAGCTGGGCGGAGCCCCGGCGGCCACACCCACAGAGGCCCCGCCCACTCCGGGCGCGCGAGACAGCGGCCCCTCCCCGCGCATGTCCGCCATGATGGCGGTGCAACGCGCCACGCTGTATCTGTACGGCGGCGTGTTGGAGAAGGACGACAAACAGTTCTATCTCAGCGACATGTACAGCTTAGGTGAGCAACATGATAACCCATTATAACGGGTGTTACAAGCCCCCTTAAGAGAGGGACTGCGCTACACTAGCGCCGCCAATGGAAAAAATATCGTAGTGCTTAAATAAAGACGAAATTGTGAATTGTGTTCTTCTAGTGTACTCCGAATAAGATTTGTGGTACTTTTTATCGCTTAAACTATATTTTCTAGTCTGTCGTTTAGTTTAATGGAGTTTTATTGCTAAAAGTATATTATTTAAACGATAAAAGGTACAACAAAGCTTCTTCGGAGTACACTAGAAGAACACAATTCACAATTTCGTCTTTATTTAAGCACTACGATTTTTTCCATTGGCTGCGCTAGTGTAGCGCAGTAACCCTCTTAACGAAGCCGAAGTCCACGCATTCCGCCCATCAGGATCATTTTTGTCTTTTAAACTATACCTGGGGAACCAATAGCTGCGAAGTTATTGAAGGTCATGTCAGTCAAAAAAATATTTTTTCATATTTTTTTATTAAATCTTATTTTATCCGTTATTTCCTAATTATTGTCCAAAGAAACATCAATATTTTAAGTATTTCGTAACAAATTATAGCTTCAAAACTTCATCACTCGAATGTATCTCATGAGCACGCACATAAACGTTGCCTTTCAACTCGGCCGCACGCAGCTGTGTAGCGTCAGTGCTCTGTCACTCCGCGCGCGAGTCTGAACCACTCGGCGTCCTCTGAGAGGACAAATTTCATACATCAGAAAAGATAAGACCTACGCGATAGAAAGAGAGGCAACTACTAAGTGAATGTTTTGGAGCGAAGAAGGGAGCGCTGTGCGAAATGAATTGCACCTTAATGTCGGAGCAAGAGTCGCAATTTATTTAAACGATTTTGCGGAGTGCAACTTCTGTACGCTAGTACTATTATCTATTCTGTGGTAGCATTCACTCGCAGGCGCGGTCTGTTGTACGCGTTACATTGCATGATTTGCTCGGTAATATGCATGTGTTAGTAAGTTAGTATCAGGGATTGAAATACCGTTAAAAAATATAACGTTAAAAATACCGTTAAAACATTTTATCGGTAAATTTACCGGTAAAAATAACGTTAAAACTATTGTACCGTTAAAATAAACGTTAAATATAGCGTTTAACTTTACCGGTACCATAGTTATAGTACCGGTAAAATTATCGGTAAAAAAGTAACGTTATTAATTGGAATAACGTTAATTTTAAAGTAACGGCACAGAATATATAATAGTACTAACGTACAGAAGTCGGTCCCCGCGAGGACCATCAAATAATAAGCTACTCTCGCTGCACGGCAATAAAGTACAATTTCAAACTGCACAACGCTGCGTGGATAAAATTATATGCACCTACGAAGAAGAAAGAGAGGCGTCTCTTTCTGTCGCATAGCTCTGTCTCAACCGACACATTTCGGGGTTGCTACTCGCTAGTTACTGATATCATAGAAAACATTCGTTATGCCCATGAATATACAATGAAATTACTAATAGGTACCTACTTATAAAATAAAATAAATCTACCTAATAGGTGAGCTGAGCATATTTAAAGAGCATAAATAATAAGTATTTCTAAGTAGTTAAAGAAGCTCGATGGCGCAGTGGTATAGCGCCTGGCCCAACAATTGTGGAGGTTAAGCAACTTTTGCAAGAGTCGGTTATGGGATGGGTGAAAAAAAAATCGTATTTTTTTGCTTTTTTCTTTACTGGTGCCATATTTCGAACTTCGATACAACTAAGTATGTAAATATGTATACAAAAAATACAATAAACTTTGGTAGGTAGGTAGGTACGTTAGTAATTAGGTATCAAAAACGAAGTGCATGCAGTTTCGCATTCGGCGCTTGACTGACTCGTTTCGTTGGTGACGTTCACGCGCTGCGCTCTCGTCGCTTGCACACGCCGCGCGTTTCGGTCGGCGCGGTGATATCCCTCGACAATGGCCCTCTTGGAGTGGGTCGCGAGCAGTAGGCTAATATAAAAGTTTAAGCGCGGAGTGATACCCCCCTGGTAACGGTAAAAAAAGTAATAAATTAACGTTATTTACTGAAATAACGTTAATTTCAATGTAACGTTATCCAAAGTAACGTTATTTATTGACATAACGTTAATGTTAAAAGTAATATATCAAGAATACCCGTTTTAGTCGTTAAAACTGGATATTCTATATAATATACTAATACATGCAATGCTTTTTTAACACCAAAAATTAAAAGAATTTAGCCAGCAATAATTTTAAACAGAAATGGTACTGATGATGGGCAGAATACGTTGATCTCGGCTTCGTTGAGGGTCTTGTTACACACCCGGTATACTCATCAACTTTGTCTAGGAATCTAGGTATTTTTTCATACAAACGAGATAACTTTAAAGCCCTGGTTTCCTGCCAGGGATGTACTGTGCTGTGATCTGATGATGGATATCTAGAGAGTGAATGGAGGAGATTCAGATCGCTATACACACCCAACTGATCTGATCAGCATTCTAAAAGTTAGAAGGACATGTTTAAAAAAACCGCGAAATTAGCATTAAAAAATCCTGAAACTGAGAACTCTGACCCTTCTATCTTTTAGAATGCTGATCAGATTAGTTGGGTGTGTATGTAACAGGTTATAGTGTTGCTGAAACTGAACAACTGTCTCTAAGGAACAGCTCGAAAAACTATTTTTTTCGCCTTTCCATAGTAAGTCGGTCAGCTGACCAATACATTTTGTATGGGAGTAAGAATTTGTTTTTTTTTTCGTTTTTCGACCTAAGTACCTTGGAGTATGTTGTTCAGTTTTAGCAACACTCACCTGTTTCATTATCATCACATCATTTGGTTCCACCTTATAGAGACGGTCACATTGATTTGGTAGATCTGCACAATATGAACGAATGGAAGACTATAATCTCTCAGCCGCCGCTGCCGGCGTGGCTCGGGTCCGACTCGGAGGGCGACGACGACGGCGGCTCCGGCAGCGACTCCGGCGACAGCGACGAGAGCGACGACGATTGAGCAGTGAGCAAACACTTGACATTGGGGTCAAGTCTGCTATTGTTAACGTCATAATCGTGGTTCAATGGTGTTTGGATGATAATGCTTTTTGACACATTTCTTGTTTCTTAAACCCAAAATCGAGACACAATCCGTGTAATGAGCGGTTTTCAAAAGGCTGTTTAAGAAAAAAAAGTAGTACCTAAAAGACGACTAGATGTCGTTTTTCAACTAAGTACGTAACTTTTTAAGAAAAAAGCAAAGGATGAAAGGAGTCGGTGCTAATTTTTGACGTTGTAATGGCAATCTCTTCAGGGAGTAATTTTTGCCAGTGTCAAGTGTTGAATAATTAAGTTGTATACTCAGCTGCTAGGAAAAATAAAAAAGCTACGTACTTGAATAGCGCCATCTATTAACATAAAAATAAACTAAAATTCTCAGCTGTCAGAAAACCGCTCATTACAAAAGATTTTTAAACACTGTTTAACTAAACACCTGTTTAAATGTTATGCTGTCTCTGTCAAACAATATTGTCAAAAAAGTGACAGCATCACATTTAAACAGGCGTTTAGTTAAACAGTGTTTAAAAATCTTTTGTAATAACACGGAGAGTGTTCCGTTTTGGGTTAAAGAAACCCAATATTGTTTCAGTTTTGGGTTTAAGAAACAAGAACTGTGTCAAAAAGCATTACCATTCAAACACCATTGAACCACGATTTTGACTCTAACATTAACAGACTTGACCCCCAGTTCTTATTTCTTGAGCCTAAAATTGAAACACAATTACGACACGATTCTGACGTTAACATTATGAAAATCGTGGCCATGGGCCTTATTTCTCCAAGTCGACATTTTGTCAGTGACTAAATGAATTTTAACAAGTTGAAATATTATTGTCGACTTGTAAAAATTATCCCTGTTTCACAAGATAATCCCCTGTAAAGTAAGGAAAATTTGTAAAAATCACCAACATTGTCGCTGACAAATATCGATTCGGTGAAATAGGGTCCTCTGATGTACAGTAAGCAGCACATGATGTTATACAAAACTGTCAAAAATCTGTAATTTATTTTGAACGTTAAGAGGATTGTCAACCACGTGGTCTCCATACAAACGGTGATAACGTTTCCCACCCTATATTGGCACTTCTGTGTTTTGTATGAAATCACTAAAATGCAAATATTTCGAAATCTATATATATTATAGATATTTAAAAAATCAAAACGTACAGCCCTAATATTTAGGCATTTCAAAAAAATACCAAAAATTAATTACTGTAGGTTAAGGTTTAGAGGGTGGGAAACGTTATCGCCGTTTGTATGGAGACCACGTGGTTGACAATCCTCTTAATAGCTTTGCATTTAAGTATAAAATTGATTGAATATCATTCCCCTGTCGTGGAAGCCCAGCGGGCCGGTCACTGTACCTACTCTAAACAACTACTTACTCAAAAACTCGGCGAAAATAATTTTATAAATCAACTGGTTTTTATCTAACAATTTAAATTGAAAATTTTAAATTCACCCATTTTGTTTGGATTAGCCAGGCATTCCCGTAAAATCATGCAGGTAATACTAACTAATTAATAATATTATACATGCAAAGTAATATCTGTCTGTAAAGTTTTCACGCCTCTAGGCGTAGGCGTAGGTCTAGCGGTCTACCGCTGCTGGTCCGATTTTAACGAAATTTGGTACGGATATAGATGGGACTTTGGGGAAGGACCATAGGCTAAAATTTCTCCCACTGCTGGACACAGATCGATCCCTGTAGCAGGCTAGGCGCACTCCGCTCCTTAGGTACTCGTCTACAAGTAGCCGGCGGGTCCGTCCGGACGGACTTATTTCAGAGGGCCGGGTCGCACGTTAGCAACATTAGTTCGATTTCGATACTCATTCACGCACCGCGTTCGCGTATTGTCGCGTCGTTCGTTCGTATGTTTCACATTAAACACACTCTAACTAACAAAACACAATAACTTCTAATAAATTCAGTAATTTTAGTAATTAATTATTATTTAAATTAAGACAACCTTGAAGTCGTTAGAAGAAATAAGAGCTACGCGATAGAAAGAGAGGCAACTTCTAGGTGAATATAACTGTAGGCAAGGGGGCGGTGTGCGACCAGCCCCCCTAGCCAAAGTAACATTTGCAAATTTTCGTTATCGTTTCGCTTCGAAACATGGATTTGACGTTTTAAATTTCGATAGTTAACGAAACCTTATGTCAATCCCATACATGTTTCGAAAGCGAAGCGATAACGAAGATTTGCAAATGTTACTTTGGCTAGGCCCTCTGAATTGCACTTTATTGTGTCTGGGATAGAGTCGCTATTTATTTAAATGACTTTGCGGAGTGGATCTTCTGTACTTGTACTATTATGTATTCTGTGCCTGTAGTCCACGCGGGCGAAGCAGCGGGCGGAAAGCTAGAAATTCATAAAACTAACTGACATGTAACTGTTGTAGAATTGTATTTTGTTCTGATCTAATTATAAGTTTAAAATGCAATCTGGAAATAAATATGTTATTGTGATATATTTTATGTAAGATTTACATAAGTGTAATCGTAAGTAATAAAAGTATTTCTACGATATAAATGTTTTTTTTTTAAAATCCAAGTTCCTTTGTTTGCTTTTATGGGCCACACCCACACTACTCCAAACAATGGAAAACTATAATAAAGTTCTAAAATTCTATTATAAATAACTATTCCTCAAAATTGAATCTTAAAATGTAACAAATGAAACAACGGACTTACACATGTTATTTTTATTTATGTACACAAATTCATACCTATTACATCTCCATATAAAATTTAGTAAATCTACTGATAGTTTAATTACAATTGCTCTTTTGCTCCGTATAACTCGTTTTCTCATCGATTGTCATCTAATGCACAGTATTTTACTATTTGAGTAAAATGTCTTCAAATGTATATTAATTTAATTTAAGGAGTTTAACGAGCTAAATTACCTAAAAATTTAACTTGAACCTGGGAAATATTAACACGTTGATTAACTTTCGCCAAAGGGTTAAACCCTTTTGTCAGACCAGGCATAGCTGACCATAGAAGTACCATCATCGTCGAAAGTAAATCATGACCACAAAGTTTTAAGTTTTATTCTTGAACTCAAAACTCTATAACTATTATAATTAACTTGTTTGTGAGATGTCTGGTCATAATTTACTTTTGATTGTGATGGTACAATATCATTATTACGTATACACTTTAGCATCACAATGAAGGCGTCATTTGAAAAAAAAGTTAAGTGCACGCAATAACGATGAGCTGTATTTTATGTATTAATACCGAATTACGTATTTCATCATCTAACCCAAAAGTTGCCTTCACACGAAGAATGAGAAAAAATATCCATTTGTTTCTAATCCCTCTAAACAACTTCAACCCAAAAGAACTGACTAGATTTTTTCTCAGAAAACATGTGAAGAATTTAATAGAGCGTTGCGTCGTTTTTGTTTGTCTATGGAATATTTACATTGTGCTGTTGTGCTAGATGCAGTCTTGATGTAAGGCGCAACTTTATAGATATCATGGTTCATACCCTTTTATCCTGCATCCTAACAGATGAATGCAGGCTGGCAGTGATTCAACTCTTTACCCTGTTATACAACAACTGTATATAACTTGCATATTTCCTATTAAACTTAACACTGTATTGTTATATGACGTTTAAGCGCATCGCAATAGCGCGAGTTAAGAATGTTAGTATTATTGAGACGACATCTGTACAACGCGATGTTATCACTAAACGTCAAATACACAAGCATTGGACCGTATCTAGATCTTTTACTCATTATAAAAAATGATTATATTCTAATAATATTTACAACACATAGAAAGTTTCAATATTTTACCAAGAATTTTCGATAAATAATGCATTACAGTTGAGAAATAAAAGAAAGTAAAAATCTTAAAGGTACAATTAAATATTGAAACCTAAACCTACATGAACATTTCTTAAAAAACTTCATTCTACTGTCGTACTCCAACCATGTGCAAGATTAAATCAGTACATAGGGTATGTATACAATTGTATACATGTATAAATTAATCTTAAGTAGATGGCACATCACACTGATATACATGTTTGGTCCCCGTAACTTGCACCTATATTCTGCAAGCATTTTTTACGTGAATATCAGTAAAAATGCCACGATACAATGAAATAAGTATATTGCTGTAATATCTTTAGCAAGATATGTTCGTAGTTAGTGCATAACTACGGGAATTAAAAGATTATATACTAACAGTAAGACTATCCAATTAACATTATTGTGCGTAGCGATGGTAATAGCAAAATATATCCTCACATAGTTACGTATTTATTGCTAGAAAAAAGAGATTATTACTGGAACATAAATTGTATAAAGTTATGCAAAACAATACTTACAACAGACCAACTTACTAATTAAATATATGGATATAACACAGTTCTATACGAGTGTGTGCTATACTGATAACTAGCAAAATAAAGCTGAAGCCAAATAGTCAATTAATAATAAATAAATATTATGGGATGCTCGGCGATTGCTTTATCAAATACATTTTGACCAAAACAACAAAATTAAATAAAAGTAGTTCATATAATGCCTAAAAATTTTTGGTGTAAAAAAGTAGCATAAATAATAATTTAACTATACAGCAATCGAACCGCCCGATCCTCAAATAACGAATAAAAAAAATACGATTATCATTACATCAGTCGATTGAAAATAGAATATCCTAAGCTCGAAAATAAAAGGTATAGTTTTAATATTTTTTAACAAACTAATCGAAAGTAAATCAGTCTCTTATGTTAAAATGTTATGACTATGTATTTATGTACATCAATTTAAACACCCAATTTCTAATGTGAAGTCACGCGTGTACTTTTTTTATTAATAGTTAAGTAGAAGATACATAGTCTGATTAGTATCTCGTAGCTGTTTTTGAAGATTGCGTGACGTCACAACCAAAATAATCAAGCCTAAAAATATGTAAACAGTTTAGAACTTTGTCACTTTATTGTAGTGGTCATTGATTTCTGTAAAAAAGTAATAGCTTTTAGAGTGACAAAGTTCTAAACTGTATACATATTTATAGACATGACTAATGCATACTTGCACGAAATTAAAGATTAACATACCTAGATTCACTATCTACTTATAATGTACATCGATATTTACAAATGAATGAAACTTCGCTTATAAAATAAATACGAAAATTTGATCGCTCAAATATTCAGAGTGCACGTAAACATGATTGCAGAAAAAAATTGGTTAATACGTTTATTGTCGTTCGGTGTGGACGAGTACACTAAATTATTTCCACACGCTGCCAAGTCTATATCACAGTAGCTCACACTGACTAGGCTAACTACGAACCGGCTGTTCTCTATTCTCCGAGCAGATTTTCAAGTCTGACGTTTTAATCACTTGTAAAAGTGTAATACTATTCACTGAGCACTGATAGCCATCATAGAATTAAGGATCATTGAACTAATCCTGCACTTAAGTCACATCATCGTTGAAATCAACGTTTTAGAACAGATCTGTGATTATAGTTCCGAACCACGCACACACCACGGGTAAAGCGTACGTGAATAACGCCTTTTGTAAGGAAGGTCGTTCCGCGGCGCTCGTCAACGTTCCGTCCACGGGTTCGGTGTCCGGACGCGTGTCGACCGGCGGCCGTCCGGAGTCGTCCGGGCGGGCGTCCGGCGGCGGCACGACGTCCGGTAATAGTCGGCCCCGGACGTTCACGTTGTTGGTCCCGGGCCCGTCGATCACGTTGGGCACGAAAGGCGCCTCTGGCTGCGGAGGCACGGATTCTTCCGTGTCAGCGTCGACGGGCTCTTCGAACTCGGGGATGTGGCCTGAACCTGGAAAATGAGATGAATTTGTTAATTGTTATTATCTATTCTGTGTTGTCATACAAGAAACTTCATCTTGAAACAAAAATTAGAAACTTAGTTGGATGACTTTCGAATACTAATTCACTAATAACAACATTGATAAATGATATACTAGAAAAAATCGCCTCACTTGTTGCACCTCAGATGGGACTCGAATCGCACCCCTGGGATTCCGGCCCAATGCACTGACCAATTGAGCTTCCGAGTCCCTACCGCTAGTAAGATCGGCAAAATTTTCTAGTATTTTTTACTTATTCGCTGCAAACCAGGGGTGTATCATCAATGTGAGGAAAATACCCTCAACATTTAAATGAAACATTTCGCCGATCCTACTAGCGACTCTGTAGCATAATTGGTCAGTGCATTGGACCAGAATTCCAAGAGTTCGAGTCCCGTCTGACATCATGCAAAAATCTAAAATTTAATAACATAAAAATAACAATAATTTAAATACTAAAGTTACTTTGTATGCTTCTTTATTCAGTTTACACGTCTAAACTGCTGAACTAATTTTGATGTATTTTGGTGGAGTCAGATATTGTATGACTTACCGATGTCCCTGTACTCGTCATCGTCGTCGTCGTCGGAGTCGTCGTCGTCGGTGCGGTCGCCGGAGCCGGACCCGGAGCCGTCGATCAGGTCCTGCCGCGACTGCGACGCTTGCGGACTCGTGTCTGGAAGGAACGACAGTTGTCACTATTAGTATGTAGGTAGGTTATGTTCTCGACTTCATTAGGTTTACTGTTTTGAAAGTCCTGACAAAAAGCCGGACATTTCCGTAAAAGTCCGGAGATTTTTTTAACTTAGACACAATATATTTTCTATAGTTGTCCGGTCGCCGGAGACCGCTCGACTCTGGCGTTGATGAATTAAAAAGAACTAACTAAAAATTATATCTTCCGCCACGATTTTTTGCGTTGTGTGCTTACATGAGATAAAAATGTTGCTTCCACAAAACAAAGTGATTTTAGAGAAATTGGATGATTAGAAACAGTAAGACACACACGTGCGACGGTCCCACTATAGGTCTCGAGGTTTGACGCTAGCGTTGCTAGCCTTAAGGACCCTATACAAGACTAGCACTGACCGGTGTCCCGCCACTGCACCTCGAGCCCGTTGTAGGCGTCCTTCAGTCTCGCAGTGAGCGCCCGCAATCGTTCCTGTGCGGAGCGCGCTACACTAGCGCCGGGCGCGGGGCCGGCCGCGCCGCGCACTTCGGGGTTGGACGCTAGCGCCGCTGACCCAGAACCCGCCGCAGCTGCCGTGTAACTGAAAACGTGAGGTATGTTACAGTCAAAACTCATAACCGGTCATAATCACATTTGCCTGATTTTTGCAGACAAAAGTGGTTTTGACTGGCTATGAGATTTACCATATGATTTTAGTGATAACATTTTACAATGGTAACAACCTAATTTTCAAGGTAAAGTGTTGTCACTGAGTGAGCCTATTTCTTTTATCCGATCGAATTCGCGGATGATTTTTATTACCTACATATTAAAACTTAACCCATAAAAAATGCACGAAAACTGTGCTGTAAAACTGTCTTCATCATGTTTTTAGTGGTGATGGGTGTATTCCACCAAGGTTGATGTTCAGAAGGTGTCGATAGGAAGGAAATGAAGAACAGCTGTTTATGTAAACGTCAGCGCGTGTGCAGATGGGTGCGGCGCAGGGTCGAGCGGCGTGCGCTCCGCGTCGCGGCTTGGTTTCGACTGGCTGTCGCGAGCGTGTGCATTCAATTAATATTGCAGTGCATCGAAGGAATGCAGACAAAAAACAGGAGTACAATAGGCTCGCATAAAGCTACTAGTACAGCGCGTTAGCTACTATCGCGCGTCGTCGACGCTATACTATGTAAATAGATATTTTAAGTATAGTGTAGTTGTTGAGTTATTTTATTTATATTTATATATGAGTAGGCCACATCACTCCCCTCCAGAGACCGTCACTACGGGCGATAATACTCTGGTATGCGCACTCTCCTACCAGACCGAGTAGTTTTATGTTCGGTGTCAGCCCTAGATGATGGAGGTAATACGGTGTCAGATAATGGAGGTGATGAGTTAGTGCTATTTTCAACAGGGTGCTGCACAGGAGACAATATATAGGCCGGTTTTAGTCGGTCTATGGATACAGTCACCAATTTGCCCTTAATTTCTAATTTAAATGTTTTAGGACCTCTGTCTATGACTTTGTACGGACCGGTATAAGCTGGCTGTAAGCTGCGACGAACGGTATCGTCACGCAGAAACACGTGACTAGTGGAAGTCAAATCCTTATGAATAAAGATTTTGCCAGTGTGATGTCGCGAAGCTGGACAGGGTTGCAAATTTTGGACAAATTGTCTAAGACGTGCTGTAAACTCAGTTACGTCTGTGGTGCCCTCTAGATTGGAGTGAAAGAATTCTCCTGGAAGCCTCAGTGGTTCGCCGTATACTATCTCGGCCGAAGAACTATTGATATCTTCCTTAAAGGTGCTACGGATGCCCAATAGGACTAATGGAAGTGATTCAGTCCAATTGACGTTCGCATGGCACATGATAGCGGCTTTCAGTTGCCTGTGAAAACGTTCTACGAGGCCGTTGCAAGCTGGATGATACGCTGTAGTTCTGCGGTGCTCAAAACCAATCATCTGGGAGAGAAATTTGAAGAGTTCGGACTCGAACTGTCTTCCTCTATCCGTAACTATGACGGTGGGGCAACCGAAACGTGCTATCCAGTCTCGCAAAAGAGCCTTAGCAACAGTTTCTGCCGATATGTCAACTATCGGTATTGCCTCAGGCCATCGTGAAAAACGATCGACTGCCGTGAGACAATAGCGATAACCGTTGGAAATTGGAAGAGGCCCAATGAGGTCTATATGCAAGTATTTAAATCTTGCCCGGGGTAATGAGAAATTGCCTATGGGTGCAGAGATATGGCGATTCACTTTGGAACGTTGACAGTCCAAACAAGCTCGTGCCCATTCTCTACAATCCTTTCGTACGCCTTCCCAAACAAAACGCTGTGAAATTAACTTAGCAGTACTGTTAGTGCCTGGGTGGCTGAGTGAGTGTAGGCATTCAAAAATTTTACGGCGCATGATTTTCGGAACGAATGGCCGGGGAGTGGGTGTGCTGATGTCACAAAACAGCTCGTACCTACTACCGGGAATTGTCATTTTCGATAACCGAAGTGAAGTGCTGTTTTCAATAAAATGTTTAAGTTCCGGGTCCGATTCCTGAGCTTTCGCTAATGATTCGAAGTCAATATTGGTCTCTAATTCCTCAATACGCGATAGTGTGTCCGCGACGACATTATCCTTACCGGAGAGATGTTGTATATCGGTAGAGAATTGAGATATAAAATCGAGATATCGATATTGCCGAGGAGAACAACTTCTCTTTCTGGAATGAAATGCAAAGCTGATTGGCTTATGATCGGTGAAGATCGTAAAATCCCTTGCTTCTAACATATGACGGAAGTATTTGATTGCCTGATATATGGCAAGAAGTTCACGGTCATACGGGGAATATTTACGTTGTGAAGGACTTAACTTACACGAATAAAATGCTAGCGGCTGCCAATGACCTTCTTTTCGCTGTTGAAGGACTGCACCTACAGCAACATCCGATGCGTCAGTTGTCAGAGCTAATCGAGCTCGGCAATCCGGGAATGCTAAAAGTGCTGCATTGCATAAGCTGGTTTTTGAGTCTTCAAAGGCCTTAAGACTGTCGTCTTTGAGCTCAACAGGATGATTGCCTTTGACCGAACCAGTTAACAGAGCATTAAAAGGTGCCTGGACTTCAGCTGCGCGAGGAATGAACCTGCGATAGAAATTGAGCATTCCTAAGAACCTCCTAAGCTGCTTGACGGTCGTTGGCTTGGGAAACTCCTTAATGGCTTTGACCTTCTCTTCCAGCGGCTTGATACCTTCGCTAGATATTCGGTATCCTAAAAAAGTCACTTCGGAAGCACCAAACACGCACTTTGAGGAGTTGAGCAAAATTCCGTAATCGGACATCCTCTTAAATAATTGGCGTAGGTGTTCTTCGTGGGTCTTTTGGTCTACTGAATAGACCAAAAAGTCGTCTAAATATGGATAAACGAAATCCATGTCACGGGTCAGCTCATCTACGAATCTCTGAAAGGTTTGACTTGCATTACGCAATCCGAAAGTCATATACGGAAATTCGTAGAGGCCGAATGGAGTCGTGATCGCTGTTTTGGGAATGTCGTCGTTACTGACAGGTATCTGGTTATACGCTTTTACCAGGTCTAAGGTGGAAAATACTTTGCATCCTGCAACACTATGGGCAAAATCGTGAATGTGCCTAACCGGGTACCTGTCAGGAACAGTTCGGGCGTTCAACATACGGTAATCACCGCACGGACGCCATCCGTCTTTTTTGGGGGCCAGATGTAAAGGAGAAGACCAGGGGCTGTCTGAGGGTCTACAAGTGCCGTTCTGGATCATAACATCAAATTCCTGCTTGGCTATCCTAAACTTATCTGGGGCTAAACGACGAGGTGGGCTGGCTACGGGCGGACCTGGGGTGGTGTTGATGTGGTGTACAGTTTTGTGTAGGGTGACGCGTGGTGTGCCGGCAGGTCGGGTAAGTTCTGGGAACTCAGCTAGAATAGTATGGTATCGCGAATTACCAGATAGAATTTTAACCGACGAGATGCTACTGCACTTATCTGCTGACACGCCTGACACATTTAATGTAGTTAAATTGTCCAACAATCTCTTATTTCTTATGTCTACAATTAGATTATAATGTGACAGAAAGTCCACACCAATAATGGGTTTGTTAACATCCGCGATAGTAAAGCGCCACAAAAAGTCCCGTCTTAAACCTAAATCTAACTTAAAATTAACATAACCATAAGTGTTAATCACTGTTCCGTTGGCCGCACACAACTCGTATTTAGTCTTTGGCCGTCGTTCCTTTAGTGCTGAACGAGGGTATACGCACAAATCACTGCCGGTATCCACGAGAAATTGTGTCCTGGAGTGCCGATCTATGACGAACAGGCGACCGTTGCTGACTGGGCAATCGTCAGTCGCCATTACCGACCGCCCCGCTGGTTTTCCGCTTTGTAGTCGCATGGCTTCTGGCACTTGTCCGCCTTGCTACCGAACTTGGCATGGTACCAGCACATGGGATATTTCTGGTAGCTGGCTTGAGATCTGCTGCGACTACGATTGTGGCTACGGTACCTTCGGTCTGTGTTGCCTCTGGATCGAGATCTTCCACTCCTCGTGGTCAGAGCATGCACCTGCTGGGTAAGCTTCTCAATCTGTATAGCCATGCGCGAGATAGGATCGTCAGGCTTATGGTGCGATGCCGAAGCTGAAGTGCGTGCAGCAGCTGAAGCTACAGCTGGCGAAGATGGCACGATATCGTGAATTCGATCTGCTAGGTCGGCCAAGCTGTCAAGTGGAAGCTGAAGCTGCGAAGCTATGATCGTCTGCATACTGCTCGGCAACCTGCTGGACCAGATGGTGCGTACAAAATCCTCTGGTACGCCAGAACCGGCGAGATGTTGCAGGTGCCGCAAAAATTGCGACGGCTTCCTGTCGCCAAGCTCCTCATGATCTAGAAGTTGCTTGACCTTCCGTTCCTTCGAAGCTGACAAGCGCTTAATGAGTTCCGACTTCAACTTAGCATACTTGTTGGTTTCGGGTGGAAACTCGATGATATCGGCGACTTCGACGGCGTACTGATGTTCGAGCATGCCGATGACATGATAAAATTTTGTCGAGTCAGAAGTAATTTTAGAGAGTGTAAACTGACCTTCCAGCATTGAAAACCAGAGCGATGGCTTGTCCGGATAGAATGGTATGTTCCGTATGCCCACATGGTGAATATCGCTCGCATCGCTTCGACTGGAACACTGCCCTTGTGCACCGCCTGTGGAATCTTTGTTACCTTCCGATGCCATGTCCGAATGTGTTCTGAGGGAGTCACCAGTTTAGTGGTGATGGGTGTATTCCACCAAGGTTGATGTTCAGAAGGTGTCGATAGGAAGGAAATGAAGAACAGCTGTTTATGTAAACGTCAGCGCGTGTGCAGATGGGTGCGGCGCAGGGTCGAGCGGCGTGCGCTCCGCGTCGCGGCTTGGTTTCGACTGGCTGTCGCGAGCGTGTGCATTCAATTAATATTGCAGTGCATCGAAGGAATGCAGACAAAAAACAGGAGTACAATAGGCTCGCATAAAGCTACTAGTACAGCGCGTTAGCTACTATCGCGCGTCGTCGACGCTATACTATGTAAATAGATATTTTAAGTATAGTGTAGTTGTTGAGTTATTTTATTTATATTTATATATGAGTAGGCCACATGTTCAAAAAAGTTTCGTCGTCTTCGTGAACTCTCGCAACATGCTTACAAAATTTTTTTAGCTTACAAGATTTATTCAGGTCATCGGTATTTATGCAACCTTTTTGTTTCTACAAGCCAGTTCTCTATCACCGCACTACTACAGAGTCTGGCACAGCCGTGACACACTGTACGTGAGAGTTCGAGCGCCAGCGACCTTGAGACAGAGCGTGTAAGCGCTAGGGTTGATACCGAAATGGAATTTAGACTTGTGCTAAAGGAAATTACATAGTAAGTATGTTAGGAAATATAAACTTGTGCACTTATAACTTGTGTAATGAAAGATAGGTTTGATTTCTAATAAGTTTTTGTATCTTTAAATTATATTGGGTACGTCATAAATTGCAACTCTTATACTATATTTTCTGTTATTTATAATCAGTTTTTTAATCTTTAACATGTTTATGAAATAATGGTTTGATTTATTATATATTTTTTTATTTATTGTCAATTTTACCTACTTGCGAGTTTACGAGTTTAATCATATGAAATCCTTGCTTTCAGAGCTTTTTTTTATAATTAGTCAGGTAAAAAAAGGAGTAAAGGCATGACTAATATTTCGTATATTTTAAACTTTTAAAATACGGAGAAACTTGATAAACACAACAATAACGCCCGCCGCCGGGCATGATTATCTTATGTTGCGTTGCGTAGTCAGTCCGTGCGAAACGCGGTACAATACGGATTGCAGTGGGACAAGCGAGCGGCGAGCGACAGTAGAACCACGGTAAAGAAATGTAGACCCTTGGCCGGGCCAGTCGGCGACTGGTGACCGCACTCCCCGCGCGCCTCCAGACACGCACACATAGCCGCGAGCGATTTTACGAGCATACATGCTCAAGTGTCGTTTCTTTTCGCGTTAGAGTATATATTCTGTGACTCTGGTACGTACTACTACTGACGTCTAGTACGTACCTGGCGACAGCGCTGCCGTTGTAGCACGGCGCGCTGGTAACACTGCCGGCCGCGCACAGCGACACGGGCAGCTGCGCCCAGTAGCGCCGCCATGAATGCAGCCGCGTGCGCGCCTCTCGCACCAGTTTCTCTAACGCTGCTCCGCCCCATTCGGAGTTGCCGCCCACTCCCGCTCCTGGAATGACAAATTCGTCAATAAAAAATATAAAAAATCCACTAACAAAGTTCTCAACTTTTTGCATAATTCATAAAATAGCTAAACAATAAAAGAAACCTGTTTACCGGGTTTGCCTTCCTTTTTTAAACAAAATAAGGAGGTACCTATTTACTTTTTATACTTTTTTGTTTAGGGAAACTACACGGTGAAAATATATTTTTTTTTTCAATCACAAATCCACAAAAACTAAACAATATATTAGCAACTTTAAATACAAAACCACTTACCATTCACATCATCAGTCTTCGCAGAAGGCTTCTTCTTCTTGGACCCCCTCTTCCCTTCGAACTCAAACGCCCTATAGTCGATATCAGTGCTAGCTGCCGCCGGCTCCGGCTGTGCGTCTCTTTTCCTCCTATCGTGTTCGTACTGCTCATACTCCTTTAAATCCATCTTCCCTCTCATGTACTGCAAGAACCGCTCTCTAAGTTTAGCCTGTTCCGCTAGTTCCTGCGTCGCTCTCCGAAGTTCAGGAACCCTTAACGCAAACATAGGTTCATCTCGCACATTCTCAAAAGAGGTTTCGATCTCGAAATCGTCAACATCATTCGTTTTCCAATCGAAGTCCGCTATCGGCCGGACGGCTCTTTTACTCCGGTCCGGTGCGAAAAACGGTCCAGCAGCCCCCGCACCACCGCCTAATACTGGTTTTCCACAACCGGCGAATATCTTCTGCGATATCTCCTGGTTGTGCTCTTGGAAGCTCATGATCGCCTCGGATATCTTTATGTCGATCGGTTCTACCACCATCGCTATGTTGAAAGGTCCGAGCAATCTGTCTGCCACTTTGTCGATAGCCTCTGGAAAACAAAACATAGAATCTTTGTGAAGAAGCAGTTGGTTACGAACATAGTATATATGATAGATTAAGAGGAAATCTTAAGTCATCGTAAATACATGAACAGAAGAAATTTCGGCAATACAGCAATACCCTCGCAACTATCCTCAAGCTAAATGATCTAGGTTTCCAGAATTGACTCATCGTCTACTATAATAATTCTGTGACTTCGTCTTTGAATCTGTGGAATCAAGAATCAGTGGATCGCAATGGCAATCACAGGATAAGAGCGCTGCCGCCTCCCATGTCCGCATCTCCTATACTACAGTAGCGACCGACCATACCGCTAGTATTGGCGAGCACTGACCGATGTAGGCGTCCCAGTAGTCGGCGAGGTCGGCGTGCGCGGGCAGGCAGCCGCGCAGCACGTTGTGGCAGTAGCGGCTGCAGGCGGGCGTCTCGTCGCCGCCGCAGCTGCCGCAGTACCGCAGCCGCGCCCACGACGTTACGCACTCCGATGTCAGCTTCACCTGAGAGATACAATGCATGCCGTCAGAATGATGGAAAGAAAATCCTCCCGGCACTAAAAAGAAATCCCGGACTCGAATTCTTTATCTAAATTATAAAGGTTGCCTGGAAGAGATTGCTGTCTAGCAATAAGGCTGCCTATTGCGTACTTTCTTCTTTCCTCTGTTTCTTTGTCTGTAATGTCTTTTCGTGTGCAATAAAGAATATTATTACTATTATTATTTTAAACACGACTCAATTTTGAAGAGCTCAGTGGCTTCTAGAGTCCAGAGCTAAGCCGAGACTTGAGTGTAAAAAGAATTCAATTATTTTACAGCATGATGTTGGACGAGGCAAAGACAATAACTCATTTTTCAGATGGACAGATCAACACATGCAGTGCGTTGTTCTACAAAAGTTTTCTTAAGATCTGTTAAGCGAACCACATGAAACAGAAGAATTAGGTAATAAAACAGTCTGTATTGCCAATTTGTATATAATCTATACATACAATTTACAAATTGAAACTATCGCATTGCACCCTGACAATTAATACATTCCGATCCAAATATACCATCTGAGTCAAGAACAAAGTACCGAAGACGGTTCATTATAACAATACATCAACGTGAATCAGTCGATGACATCAACCGCAGCGGGTGAACTTTACAAACGATAAATAAATTTCATTCTCGAGCCACTTGCGTAAGCGCACCGAACTAAATCCTGTAACTACGGCGCTTAATTGATGGACCATACGTCTCGAGGTTCGTTCGTACAACAAAATGAACTGAATTGTTTAACACGTGAACAACCAAGTGGCCGTGGCGACAAGTGTCTCAAATGAATATGTCGTTAAAATAATTCGGTTTAATATACTCGTACCATATTTACTTATTCTGAGCCTACATGTATTGGCGCCAAATGAGATCAATGTACGAACGAATACATAATGTAAGGCAGTATGATTCATCGGTAAAATCGGAATTTTAACAGCCGAAGGTCGCGATCGGTTAAATTTTGATTAAATACAAGCGAGCGATCAATAAACTATCAAAAATGTTTAATAATCCTACTCTATTAGTTTAATTTAAAGATCTAATGAAGCCCGTTGCTATTTAATTGTGGTCATGACATAATCCGGATGTTGATTCATAGGCTTTTATTACCTCTTTCAGATTGAAAGCACTATTAATTACGGGCATAAAATGAACAATAAAAAGTCATTAATTAAAATATGGTCGTGATTCACTAATCAGGTAATGAATTCATGATGTAGAGTTAATATATTTACTGACGTTTGAATGCCTACCTAATGATATTTAGGATAATTTAGATTTTACTGAATTGCGTTATGTTATTATGGTAACATCGTCACATCAGCAGCACAATACCCACTGCTGGGCATAGGCCACCTTTATGTCTTTTAAAAATTTATGTATTTGCAAAAGGCCAAACGTTAAATTCCCTTGCAAAATGTGTGAATGGCGAGCTTACAAGGTGATATATGCCACCCGCTGGGTTTATAGCCGATTATTCGACTGTTGGAGCCGCACTGTTATGCCGGTTGCGTCGCGCCATTTGAATAATGCCTCCATTGCGAGGCTCCTGATCGACGCACATGTGTCTCTGTCATAGACGATCAAAAAACTCAGCTACTCTTTATTATACCTGCCTGCCTAGCATGACCGATTTATATCGCGTGATATAGCATTTTATCGACACTCAACTGTCAAACTCCTTTGCCTTTTTGACAGTTAAACGTGATAAAACGCTATATCACGCGATATAAATCGTGTTATGCTGGTCATGCTAGGGGGGCTGGGGCCCAATCTCACTAATTCTAAACGATAAAACCAAAACCGTTACGTTGCTTGTCATTTAGGTTATATTTACAGTTCGTTGTTTTTTTTTTTTGAAAGAACCTCTTTGACGCATTAGTTACAAAACCGTAGTTACAAAAATGTACGATGGATTTGCCAAGAATCGTCGAGCCAATATGTGGAGCCGTCATTATGGGATAGGCCAAGTCCATAACCCAACGCGGGCTCAATGCGGATTGGAGGGTTAAATTAAAAAATAATAAATAAAAATAAAAGGTAATCAAGCTTAACTATCGCTATAAAGCATTATCAAAAGGATGACACTTAATTACTGTAGTTTAAACTAAGAAATTAGTTCGATAGGCAACTATTAAAACTACATAAAAGTCGGCAAGTCCAAATTCCAATAAAAGCGTGACACATTTACTACCGATAAAATAAGAAAATATTCGCAAACTAAGTATTAGCATATTTTAAGACAATATACGGTCTAAATTATTGTTTGATAGCCAATTATGTACGTTGAGATATGTTAATATGGCAATAAAGCTATGTTAACAGCTCTCGTAGCAGTTATCAAGTTCAAGTCAGGACTTGAACTTCAGTTAACTGTTCCAAGGTAGCTAACGTCAGGACGTTACACTGAGAAAAATGGGGCACTATAAACTATCGTGAATGCACATCTTTTTGACCAATTGTGCAAGCACGTTAAGTTACGCTGCCGGCGGTGCACATAAAATTATGGTTCCACCGTAATTTAGTGACGTCACAAGCTTATTTGCAGCTCGCACTATAAAATAAAGGTCAAGAAATCATAACATATAGCCCCAAAGAATGAAAACATGTAGTGCACTGCTTCAAAATACCTAATTGACGGCATTTAATATTATAATGCATTGCGATTACTCATAGTTCCGTATCATTATACTATTATGTGCGTTTGCATTATACTTATTGGTGCCTACCAGTTTGTGCACTATAATATTTCGTGCCTGCCCACGATATTATTTGATTACTGGAAGCATGTATTTATATGCAAGTGCACTAACTGTTATAGTGCTTTTTTATCACGGCATGATCCTTTTACGTGCCCAAGCACTTTTTTCCGCACTATATAATATCGTGATGGCATGGATATTTTTCAGGATAGCACTAAATCTATACATGGTGTTTCCGGACGATGAATAATATATAATCAATTTAGTGTTGGGATGAGAGAGGTATCCTGAGTCAGGCAGGATTGATAGGTCAAATGATTGTTTGACTTATCAATCCTAACTGACTCAGGATACCTCTCCAAACACTAATCTGATTATATTATTCATCGTCCGGAAACACCATGTATAGATTTAGTGCTATCCTGAAAGATATCCACATACATCACAATACATACATGATGTGGCGTATGCACAGAGTTTTTCTAATATATTATTCATCTTAATATAAATTTAATAAGAAATGATAGTTCTGTCATCGGTCTGATGTTACAGATTTTTATCATTGAGATTTTTACGATTGGAAATTAATATTATTACTGCCTGTTATAATGCGACTCATCTTTGTAAATATTCACTGTACTTACGAGTACTTAGCATATGTGAAGTTAACCTAGTGTGACTTTGTGTGTAATAATCACACACAAAGCCTAGGGTATAAATTAATAAAAAAACTTTGAAATTATACAAACTTTTATTTTCTACAAAAAATATAACTTATCGAATTAACAGTTAGTACTTAATAAAAAAATAAATACACTTGAGAAACACAGCCCCCTTACTAATAATAATAAAGATTGTATAGCAGATGTTATAGTTACACAATGGTTACTTTCTGGCAAACTATTTAAGTTGGACATTAAAAAGAAAGGGACAAAACATTCTGTAAGTGTATAGTTACACAGTGTTTTGTATGGAGAATTATTAACAAATTGCATTTTCCATACTAGCGTTTTCATAATGTACTAACTAACCGTGAACGCTATTCTAACAAAACTTTTATGTACAAATGTTTGAACAATAAGCTGACTGAGGCAACATAACTTAAAGAAAAAAAGGGGTAGTTTTCACAAACAAAAAAGGAATCACTTTTAAGTTATTTTTTTAATGCTACGAAAACAAAATAAATAGACTTTAGTGATGCTGGTATTTGACGGCTATGGTCAAAATATGATGTAATATCCAGCAACTAAAATATATTTTAAATCACAGATGTTATGAGATTCTCTGTGTTTGAGAAAAAACACAAATTTCATAGGTAAGGACCAGCTTATACTTAAACAGAAACAGTCTTATACTAAAGGCGAATGAGGATCAGTAACAGGTTTGAATCCTAAAGTTTTATTGATATAATATAAACACATGTTCATGTTCATAGCTATGAACACCCAATTCTCAGACACACTTTTAGTTCTAACAAAACCACTTTGCAAAAATTCTGAATCAAGGGGGTGTTTTTGTGGATCAAGGATTAAAGTGGACGTAAAAGTGCAAAATATACATCAATAGATTTTTACAATGGATCTTAGTGGATCTAGGGAAGATTTTTTGAAATCCGTTTAGAAGTGGTTGAGTTAAATAGAAAGGAATAAAAGAAATGCCAAGCTCAATGCAATATGTGCTTTATCGCGTACGACGTAAGGTTCCCGTACGTCGCGGATGACGTCGTGAGGACTCCCCAAAATATCTGTTCAGCTCGTATAATTTTCAGCTTTAGGATATAGCGTGAAAATTTCTTCACAGTTAATCATGTGGTGGCATAAGCTTTCTTATAAGCCACTAAACAAAGATCATTACTGATCCTCAATGCACCAAACACACAAAAGTAAATGTTTAAATTTATACAAATGCCGAGTTGAAGAAGCCTATGAAGCTGTTATAAACAACTGCACTAAGTTAGTGGTACACATTTATATAAAAAGACTACAACATTAGTACTTCAAACTCATAAATTACTCGGCAGGTTTTCGTGACGCTTCAGATAAAAATTAATAAATATATTAATCAAAAGATTTCCAAAACCTGCCTAATATAATTTATGAGTTTCACATGCTAATTTTGTGCTCCTTTTCTGTAGGCATTTACTGTTTTATATACCATCTGCTAGTTATTTAGTTCATATAATTATATAGTTTGCTTAAATTATGAGGGAAGGGTGCTAAAGCATTGCTGGCTTTTATACAGTTGTAGTTATTAGTTTGTTTGACCTCATAAGCCTGATAATGCTCATTGAATTCAATAGTATCAAATAATCGGCAGTAAAAGTGAGTGAGTGAGTTTGAGGCAGTTACAACTATTGCTTTAATGGCTGCAAAAATGGGCAACTCATGATTTGGTTCATCGAAATCCACAAATACAATGCTGTAGGGTTTCCACTGCACACCTGCAACAAAAGTTATAGGTCTCTCCAGATTAAAACGATCAAGAGAGATGCTCAGCCGAACTTTCTTACCAAACTGAACGGCATCAGGGACAGCCTGATTAAAAAGTAAGTTGTTTAATGAAAGTTGATATCTGATTGCTACTGTTTTAGTAATATTAACACGTGTGGACGTTGATCGCGCCACTATTTTTGAAGTTCTATGCTTTGCTTCAAAACGCATTGCCCAAATGGTTCGTATAGGGCCGAATTTACGTAACATGGCAGGGTAATGAGTAAGAAAGTGAAATTTAGGCTTTAGTAGTGACCCCGTGAGCTTCATAAATAAAGAGTTAAATTCAGAGACTAAGCAATTCAATTTTTCAGTTTTAGTTCCATGTATGGGGGAGCCCCCTTAATCTTTTATTTATTATATTTTTATGTAAAAATCGTAAAGCGGTTCACAAAATACATCTACCTACCAAGTTTCAACTGTGTAATCTTAATAGTTTCGGAATAAAGTGGCTGTAACATACAGACGGACAGACAGACAGACATGACGAATTTATAAGGGTTCCGTTTTTTGCCATTAGGCTACGGAACCCTAAAAAAGGGTCCTAAAGTAGGTATTACTTTAGTTACAAAATGGCAAAAAAAAAATCGGTTAATAATGAACTTATAATTAATTACGACACGTAGGTGGTCCCTTTAGATTGAGTATTTCCGTATATAAAAAGTGATATAGCTTCTATAACTATTGACCTATCGTCATGGTAATGGTGTTAAAAGATGCGGAAGCAGACGAGAAGTGCATTTGTTGGAATTTTGAAAATCTGTAAATAAATTTTTCGGCCGCGTCAAGGCAGTCAGCGGTCGCTTTTGTAAACAATCGGAAAAATAAACAGATACCTGTACCTTTATTTCATTTGTTTTTCGCAAAATTTTATAATCATTTTCAATGCTCCGATTCTTGCGGAGACTGCACAAAAAAATCTGTGAATTTTTCAACACTGACCACGAACGCATCTGACGAAACGAAAAATAGGTAGGTATAGTATTAGTAACTAGGCACTTACTGGCAAAGTGTTCGATAATTTCTTCACCGAAGTCCCATTTTCTAAGCAGTTCCCCCATGGGATCCATTTTATTTAGTTGAAGAACAGCACTTCACGACGTCAGTCAAGGTCCGAGGTCACAATGAAATGAATGATGAATTTGCATCTCAGGCGAATTGTTCTACCTCCCCGTCCCCGGACCTCCGCCCTGGAAACCCCGCGTTCACTGCATGCACGTAATCTTTATGTGCATACGCACCATATTTTTTAATTTATTTTAAAACTTTTTGTGTTGAGTTATAATTTTTTCAACCTGGCACGATTATTTAACGTGCAATAATTATAATTCGCACTGAATTTTAATGTTCCTCGGGATTGACGTACTTATTGTGCAAAAATTGAGAATGGCACTATCAAAATTGCTGCATAATTTGAAATTTAAACATGCATTGCATCAAATGTTATGGTGCAACTCTTTGAACCATAACTTTCTATGCAAAAAATGGATATTTTAACGTGCATTTAAGATGTCACTAATTTATTGTGCTTCGATCACTGTACAATATGATGCATAATCCACAATTTTACTATGCATTAGTTCTTGCACGATAAAAGATTATTCATTTGTACAATAAGTTTTAGCGAGGTTTCTTGCATAATGAAGTTTAATGCCCCGCAGAATAGATATACATTCGTGTCACTATATAAAGTGTTGCGCACTGTTTTATTAGCGGAATGCAGAGTATTTTAGAATGTTTGCATGATATTTTACTACGTCGACTTCAATCCATTTTTCTCAGTGTAGCTACCTTGGAACAGTTAACTGTGTTATATTGTTACATTATGACTAAACAGGGAATCATAAAGATTCTATTCAGACGAGCGGCTAAGAGACCTTAGAATTCTAAGCCTTAGATGTTTTTTTTTGAAAAAGAAATTCCTTACCTGCAAGTTATATTAGTGGTAAGTATTAAGTAATAAATATTTTTAAAGAGTTCAATGGCGCAATGGTTAGCACTCGGTCTATTGCGGAAGTGAAGCAACTTTCACAAAGGATGGTCATGGGATGGGTGGCCAGTCTCTAGACTCATACAAACACAGACTGAAATGGCTGCGCTACCGACTTCTGCCACTTCGAGCGCGTTCACATTAGGTCAGACCGACAGTTTTACCGAAACGACAAAGGTGTCGGATGCATATAAATTGGCATATTTATTTATTTCAATTTCACTGTTCAAATTACAGCGACCCGATGACACTTTCGGCGACGACACAGTTACCGGCCGTTCAGCCACGATTTCCGTCTTCTGCTTTGGGTACTACTTAGTCGGCCAGCAGTAACGTCCTCTGACGGCGGCACCTCTGCATGTGCTCACACACGACCTACCTGCATCATGTTGCGCACGAGGTCGGCGCCGGCCTGCAGCGCCTTGTGGAACGTGCGCGTGGCGACGAACGCGCGCCGCAGCTGCACCGACAGCTTTTGTGGCACGTCTTCGAACGGCCGGATCTCGCGCATGTGCTCGTTCACGCACGATAAGTACCTGAACAGGGTAATAACATCTTTAATGTTACTGATATACATAATGATAATTATCGCTTAATCAAGAATAAAGTGCAGTGTTAGTGAGAATTTATTTTATTTTATTTTTTACATTTTACCAAAAAAAATATTTAATATGATTCAACAAGTTGCCTTCACTATAAAAAAATATAAGTACGTTTTCCGCCAGACTTAAAATAATTTATTATTACAAAACTATCTTTAAGTGCAGAAACCAGCAATAACCGTAATGAGAACATATAATTATGATAACAACTTTAATCGTCGTTTGAATACACAAAGATGAGCATTTACGCTTGCAATAGGACCGCAAAGTGTAAGGAACTCGTTGTTTACAGAGCAGAGCCTATAAAACACTTAAGCTGACGGTTTTATTGTTATGGACACGTAAACAAACTATTAAGCCGATACTGCGGCATAAAACCACTGAAAAATGTGTTATGATAAGGTTTATAACGTAAGTAATGGGACCCTATTGAGTATTTCGCAGCGAATTTGGATTTAATTTAGATCCAATATAATGAATAATGATGAATCAAGTTAAGTTGACGTCATTGGAACAAAGGAATCTAAGAATAAAATTATAACACCGCAGCATTGAATCAAAGCTATATTAGCAAATTGATTTTACGAAAAGTAAGACGGATTGTTCATACATAAATACGTAACCAACCAGGCGTGGTATACCTATAAAACCCTGACAAAAAGCCTGATTTCTACTAAAAAGACCTGACATTATGTTAAGTTTTAGTTATGTTGATTATTTACTGCAATGTTGATGTTACCAAAGAAAAGAAAAATATTATAAAGCTTGTGAATAATCCATAAAAATCCTTCCAACTCCGGCCGGAATTCTGATAGGTACCCAAAAATCCAAACATATCCGAACAAATCCTGAGGTCCGGAAACCTTAGACAGGAATGTGTCAGTGGCGCACTCAGTTTAAAAAAATGCTCGCTAAGTACAACATGTATTGAAAATTTGAAGAAGACGAACCGATTGAAGTTAAGGTTCTATAGTTTATTCACAAACAATTACCTCGTTCGTTGTAGTAGTAGTACTAGTAGGCAAAAGAGCAAAAATTGGCCTCTTTTGGCAAATTTGCCTACTACTACTACAAAGAGAACTATACTTTACAGAGGTTATTGTTTGTAAATATATAAACCTTAGCTTCAATCGGTACGTCTGAATTTTCGAACGATACATTATGTACTTTGCGAGCAATAAATATAATATAATGAGGGTTCCACTAGCGACATATGAGTCGCCACTGTGTGATATCGTTTTTCTTGTCAGTTAAAAAGTCTGGAACGGGTGGTAGGAAAATATAGACGATTCAAAAGTACTTAATAATTAAGTTTATTTGAATAAAGCTTATTTGACTTTGACTTTGAATAAATGCTTGCTGAAACCATCAACCACTTTCTTCGTCTCCGAAATGTCTGCACACACACCGTTATGTTGATGTGGCGTACATACACCATTGATTACCACGACGACCACAAATGATCTCATCATTACGGCGATGACAGCGGCCATTATAGTGGCCAGCTTGCGGTCGTGAAGGCGACACTAACTGACACTTATGTGTAATTAACTTAAGAGGCCGAATGCTAACGTCCAACTATTATGAAATTATAAGCTACGATTATGAACATTTATATGAATAATGCTGATAAGTAGTTTTTTGTCGGTGTATAAAATTAACAAAAGTAGGTGTAAGTACTTTAAGTAACATAAAAGCTTTGTAATTAAATACAAGTGATAAAAAAATCAATAGCTCAACCTTGATTTTATGTCAAGTTAGACATTATTGAAGAAATAGATAGATAAATGAACTAACTAATAACGTTAGTAAATAGACAAACGGACTCGGCAGACTGCGATCGTACGTACAGTCACGAGAAATAACATGGATATATCTATAGTTCCATTAATCATGGTAGCAAGCAACATCAAATCGCAAAAATAAGTATGCTGAGCTGTGACTGATAATTATGTGGAAATTAAATTGTGTCAATATTAAATTGTACAATAAATGCGACTTACTTTTCATCGAAACTGTACTGCGAATTGAGCACCGTAAACATCTTCTGGTAAAGGATCCCGAAGAATTTGTCCATCATCACGTCGAACTCCACGTCGCCTTCTGTGTAATATCTGCAAGTAAAAAATATGGTCACACAGGAAATTTCTGCCCTCTGCCGTTGTAAAAGCTATCACTTTGGCTCAAATTCAAATTTAACTATACAGATTAATCTATTTATAATCTACAAGTACATAGTCCTATATTTTTCTCACGGGCACAAATTAAGTAGTGGCGATATTTTGTGACACTGGCTTAGAACCGGAACCCGCGTATGGCCCTAAATAAAAGTGACGCAAGTTTTACTTGTATGTAATATGAAACTCTATTTCAGAGTAGATTTGACGTTTCGTTTAGTTCTCCTAAATCCTGCATGCAGGTGGTTTTCTTTTGTGGATAAACAAGTTATTTTTAACTTGCTCACCTCAAAAGTTTTAAAATCCTACCTGAATTAGCAATATTATAGCAAAGAGAAGGAGGGCAGCTGGTGCAGTGCAGATGTTTTGGACACAGCGCGCGTCATGCTGGTACGGTACTGGTTTGTTCTGTATTCTGAGTCTACAGGTTAAATACTTCGGCAAATTGCATACAATTCGAGCACTGCTGTATTCTGTGGCAAATCACATTATTATCTGCACAGTCACGACACCGCTGACAAGCAAAAAAGTCCTTGAGAAATATTTAAAGTTTACTCAAGCTCTAAGCTCAGAAATGGAATAAGATCAGATTTAATACCGAGATTTTATGTTAACTGCTTATTAGGGCTTGAGAGAGAACTTATAATAATAGAATTTGAGTTATTCTAGCATAATGCTTTTCTAATCGAATTTAAATATTTTAACGATTTTATAGTGTCAATATTTTGGCTAGCAGTGTCCAACCAAGTCTTTGATAAAATATTTCCATTAAAGTCATTCATAAAAAAATATAGTGTTATGTACCTACAGTAAAATATTAATGCTTTACGTATCGAATTTAATATTGTAACGATTTTATAGTGTCAACATTTCGGCTAGCAGTATACAAGTCTTTAATAAAATATTTCCCTAAAAGTCATTCAAAAAATATAGTGTTATGTACCTACAGTAAAATATTAATGCTTTACGTATCGAATTTAATATTGTAACGATCTTATAGTGTCAACATTTCGGCTAGCAGTATTCAAGTCTTTAATAAAATATTTCCCTAAAAGTCATTCAAAAAATATAGTGTAATGTACAATAAAATATTAAGTTGTTATACCTCTCCAGTTCTTCGAAGAGTTTCGCGAAGACATAGGAGTGTTGTTCGTAGATCATGCCGTAGGTCCTCTTGAACATATTGTGGAACTCTTCCTTTGACATTCGCAGTAACTTCTGGAAGAATTCTGAAAAAAAAACCCAAAATTCAATTTACCTTTTAAATTTTCTTTACAATAATTTTACTAGGACAGAGAATACAATCAAAACTTAATCTATTACCTACTTTTTATTATAAACTGAGTTAATTATAATCGTTGAAATAAATCAAACAAAACAAAGACTTATTTTTCACACAGTGTAGACAGACATGCAAGTGAGTCATGAATGCAAGAGTCCAAAAAACACCGGCCACAATTTGTTTTCTTTGAATTATATGAATCGAGTAATTTCTCGAATTCAAGAATCATATTTACTTATTGAAGCTCGAGGAAAGTCAAAAATAAAATTTTAAGTGAAAATTCACTTGAAATAATGGTGATTCAAGTATTCTAAAAATCGTTCGCGTAAATAACAATTGGAATCAATATAAGTACTCGTAGTAATTTAATTTAAACACTGTTCCATTGTTAAATTAAACCAGAAGTAGTATAGTGCCTAATCAAAGATTCTTAAACAGTTTAGACCTAATACCCAACTAATTTATATTTAGACCTTAATTTGTGGATAAGAGGATGAATCCCAGTGCTTGGTAAAACCTAAATAGGTTTATATAGCACTGTTAAATGTAAGAAAACATTGTTGTAATTTGTGTCTTAATAATAATAATAAATAAATAACAGAGATTCTTACAACTGAGAATAGAAACTCTTAGAAACAAAATCTTCCTGTTGTAATCATTTCTAATCAAAGCCGATTACTGCAAGCTATGACTTTTTCGGCATCTTCTGATGAGACTTTTATATGAACATTAAGTCAGTTGAGTGAGCGTGAAGTGATAAGTTAATGTATTTAATTTCGTGATAAAAGGAACTAAGGAAGGACCAAATATTTTATGGTTTTACCACAGAATATATAATAGTACTAACGTACAGAAGTCCGTCCCCGCGAAGACCATCAAATAATAAGCTACTCTCGCAGCACGGCAATAAAGTACAATTTCAAACTGCACAACGCTGCGTGGATAAAATTATATGCACCTACGAAGAAGAAAGAGAGGCGTCTCTTTCCGTCGCATAGCTCTGTCTCAACCGACACATTTCGGGGTTGCTACTCGCTAGTTACTGATATCATAGAAAACATTCGTTATGCCCATGAATAAACAATGAAATTACTAATAGGTACCTACTTATAAAATAAAATAAATCTACCTAATAGGTGAGCTGAGCATATTTAAATAATAAGTATTTCTAAGTAGTTAGAGAAGCTCGATGGCGCAGTGGTATAGCGCCTGGCCCAACGATTGCGGAGGTTAAGCAACTTTTGCAAGGGTCGGTTATGGGATGGGTGAAAAAAAAATAGTATTTTTTAGCTTTTTTCTTTACTGGTGCCATATTTCGAACTTCGAAACAACTAATTATGTAAATATGTATACAAAAAATACAATAAACTTTGGTAGGTAGGTAGGTACATTAGTAATTAAGTATCAAAAACGAAGTGCATGCAGTTTCGCATTCGGCGCTTGACTGACTCGTTTCGTTCGTGACGTTCACGCGCTGCGCTCTCGTCGCTTGCACACGCCGCGCGTTTCGGTCGGCGCGGTGATATCCCTCGACAATGGCCCTCTTGGAGTGGGCCGCGAGCAGTAGGCTAATATAAAAGTTTAAGCGCGGAGTGATACCCCCCTGGTTTTACCTTCGATCATCATTGCATGACAATGGCATTTGTAAGACTATCGGCCAAATACTCAAACGAAAGTTAAGTACTTAAAGTTAAGGAGACCTTAACTTAAGATTTTAGCTAAGAAGCCTTTGAGTATTCGGCCAAAAGTCCCCCACGACTTGTCATACAACTTGACATTTAGTGTCGCGTGATTTGTCAAACGGCATGTGACACATTTCTGCTTTGTTATTGTATGACTTGCTACATCCTCAGGTATAAATGATCGAAGGGTTTTATTTGCAAATGAAAACAGCTGACGGCAGAAGCAAGAAACATATTTTTTTTTATAATGAAATCATTATAATGTATGTGTGTAATAAGTTCGGTGATCGTGAAATCATTGCTCAATCCTCAATTTTTAATTATTAATAATATGCCTGCCTAAAGATTACGAATCAACCAATTAATCAATACATTTATTTGCAAAAATATGGTTTCATTAGTTGTTACATATAAGTCACCAGCATATTTTGTTGCTTATTACGACGAAGTTAATATCTACCACGTATACCTAGATTGTGTAATACTGAAAAGTCTCATAGTCAGTCAAATAGTTAATTACTTACTTTAAACTGAGCATTCTTTTATAACAAATATTTTCGGGTAATTTATCCTGTTTTGCGGTTTTAATATTAATTGCTGTTAAATGTTGTATAACCTATCAATGAATAATTTGTTTAATAATAATTTCACACATGAAACGCCACCGAGATCGTGCGAAACTTCCTTTTTCGTTTCAAATAAATGACTAAGTGGGGCATAAACAATATTATAAAGGAGTCCCAAATTTACAACGTGGGCGATTCTATTAACTTTATCGATAACTAATAAACATGAATATCGAGTAGTGGCCTCGGCCCTCGACCCACGCCTGAATGAGAAATGTCGAAGGCCTTTTGTAAGTATACAAGCTGTAAAAAAATATTGCTTGATACACAATAGCACAGAATTAGACAATAATATTAATAGCTAACCGAAAGGAGATGGAACATTGTCATGTTAGAGACTTTTCTTGAACGAAAGCTCTAATTAGTATAAAGAAATTGGTAACGTTTGTCGATCATCAAACAAACGAACCTATTTTTGAGACAAATTATGATTTAGATTCCCAAATTTAATAAATTTCCTTCGTCCAAAAAAAGTTATAATACAAAGCAGATGATTGATGTAGCAAAAAGTTTTCTTTCATGCATTTAGCAGCACGTATAAACTATAAAGGTGCAGCCAGGAAAAGGAAGTTCTTTAATAAATCGATTTGAGTGATTGGTCGGTGTATTTGTAAAATCACGCTAATTTTTCCCCATTTCACGCCTCGTGGCACACATCACATCACACGCTATCGGTAAATCTACGATTGCTATCGATATCGATAGAATTCTAAACTTTTTTGTAATTAAACTCGTTTGTTCCGTTATGTCTTGAAATAAGAATAAAGTGTTTTCACGATCATTGCAAACTTCTCGCGGTTTTTTATAGGCAGTGTAGCGGAATAAATTGTAGTCGGCAACATAAAGTTGGTCGTTTGCATTTCCGCCATATCGACTGCAGCGACGCGCTTCTGAATATAAATAGCATATCCGTTACTTAAATGTTGACGTCATTTGCTAGCAAGCACAGGCTAGCTAAATAAAAAAAGTTGTTCAACTGAGGAGCTGTGAGTTTGTATTTCGCTCTTGAATTACAGAAAACTCTCGAGACCGTGCAATAAGAAAATATGTCATTTTAATTCGTTTTCTTCGTACTCCAAAAAAAAGTCATTGTACACTTATAAATATTTACAATCAACAAGATTCATTCCAATTAATTTTAAACAGACTTTATCTTTATCGAATCTAAAAGATGTTTATCGATTATTCTTATTCTTGTAACACGCATCAATCAATTTGCTTTTCGCAACATTCCTCAGTCAGATAGAGAATATTTCTTTTTAATTATGCTTATATGTGAATGCTTGAAAGGCATCAGGCACCAAGTTCCAAGTTTGAGTCGTGTCAAGTGTCAATAATCTGTCAGGCCTCAGGCCTATCCCCGTCTCGCCGTCACCCCATCGACTCTTGCGCACGTGCGATGGCGCTTATTGCCAGCTGCGGTTAACGTGTGGGGCAAAAGTTTCATAAGTGGCTATACTACAGATAGGAAGTTGTGGGTTTGAGTTACCACTGCAACTTTGAATTCGCATAGACACTAACATCTTTTAACTCCATTGAATATCGATAAAGTTTTAGTGCGAGGAGATTGGATTTTCGACTTCAATGTGTGCGGTAAACGCATAACCGTAGAAAACTATGAATATAATATTAGGTTATCAGTTTTCCGAGATTTGAGTAGGTAATTCTAATTTACCTATTTATCTATAATCGGATATTGTAAGTAGGTATGTAAAGTGTCGGTCTGCTGATACAAACACGACAGCAGCAAGGATAGTTTACAAGTGTTTTTTTACAAAATTTCAATATAAGTATTCAAATTATGTATCAATATTTTATGAAGTAACACACAAATTCTATACACGAAACAGTTTTACGACATCTTAACAGCACATAAAGAAACCAATGCGAGTATTCATCATTAGGCAATAAAGAGATACAAATTAGTTGTAAAGGAGTCAAAGGCGAGAATGGATTAAGACATAAATACATCGCCCATTTCATCTCTACTTGAGTTACGGAGGGTAGACACATACATTATATTTTTAACGTGTCGGCTTACAAACGACTCTTGTGTTACGCGACTTGGCTTTTTAGGATACAAATTTAGTTGTAAAAACTACTTACCTTATCAGTCATGATTGTAAGCTTAGTAAATTGATAAGAAGTATACGATTTATCAAATCGTAAGACAATATTAGAAAACTTCTTATAAATACTGTTTTCCATACGACTTATGCTCCATTGCCCCCGGGGTCACTTTAATATTTTAAAGAAATTCCCCACTGCCCCCAAATATTGAAAGTACCTATAGTATGCTCCATTGCCCCTCCAAGCATTTTCTTTCCCAGCGGGTCCATGAGAATATTTTTGTACAGTCAACAAAGCTGAGTTATTTTATTTCCAATCACTTTTGGATATATAAAATATGTTTTTCAATCCTTTGTAAGAAAAACGTTTCCAAAGTACCAGGATCACATAAATATAAAGATGCAATTTTTTTTCGACAGGCCTAGGACATAAGATTCATATATATATTTTCTTTTTTCAAAATCGAAGCTAAATTTAAAACTATATTTTTTTAATATATAAAAAGAGAAGCGTCTTCGTAAGTCATTAGAACAGATTGTAGAGATTACAAGAAGATAAACTGTAAAAAAAATCGACACTAAAACACGCACCCAATAAGTCTTGTTAAATTGTTTCTTGTTCATTAACAAAATTAATAGCACTTTTCTTAAAAATGATTTAGTTGGCAGAGTACGTGTTACGTTTCTTCCTTATTGAAATTTGGCTGTGTTGTGTGTGCTGTGCTGTGTTTAAAAGTGAAATTTAGCCATCTCATATCTTTACAAGTGGTTCTAACCAATACAATATCGAAGGTTGTTAATTTATAGTGTCAACATAAATATTATTAGCCGTATCATTCAGGAATGTGGAAAAAAAACTGCGGAAACAGTTTGCAGTTTCACAGCAAGAAAGTTTTACTGATTACGTTACGACTCGAAAAAATTCCCGTATCAATTCAAAAGTTGATATGAAGAAATGCGGTAGGTAGAGTCTGTTTTTAGTAAGAAATTTTTCTTATAGCAAAACAACTCGACAACTTAATGACGATAAAAATGCTGTCGTTGTTTTCAAGACTTACTTTTTTGCAGCAAAGCTGAAAGGAAACTGCAATGCAATTAGATACCGTATTTTAACTTCTAAATTCTAAAAGAAACTTGTCAAAAGATGTATTTTCATCTGTATATTTTAATATTAAAACTAAATAAAAACACATCAACAACTCATGAATTCCATTTTTTTGTCCCTATCAAATCAATCAATGCTACAATTTCACAAATTTAAAAGATGCACTTGACATCATCGGTGCAGATTTTTCTGCGTCACTGCTTTCTTTTGTCGATTGTGCAGACTGCATAATACAATTTTTCCGCGTCGTCTGTTCGTTTTGTAGACGTTGCGCCATGATTTCCAGCCGCCGTTTCCTGCAGGCAGACAGATATGGCAGATATGACACCCTTAGGGCCGGTTCCCCTTGCCTTCTTATAATTGCTGCAAACGGGACCGAAGTCGCCGCACCATACATGGCGGGCCACACAACCGCACGGGGCTGCCACCTACTTTTACCAACTGTTTAATTGATGTTTGCTTCGAATGAAAAGATTTATTTTATTTATGAAGAAGGCATCGAAAGATTTATGTTGAACTAGATTTTGTCCACGACTACATCCATGTGGAATTTCGTCTCCCATGAGAATTTAAATCAAAATCTTATCAAAATAGTAGCGCAATTAGTAAAAGGAAAGAACATCTAATAACAGAATTGGTCAAAATTAGTTCAGGCGTGAAAATGTAACAAACAAACAGACAGTGTTGCTTTCGCTTCATAAAATTAGTATAAGAGAGTATGTAATAGATTAAGTTTGCTATTTATATTTATTATAGAGGTATTATTCCTTGCTCAGTCTAGTCGTTTACCCTTGAAAGAGTAGTCGACAACTTTATGATAATGAATTATGGTCATTTTGCATGATGCGAATGCGCCATCGATTTGCATGTATAATTAAGCAGAAACTATTCGTTGATCTTTGATATTATCAAAACATATTAAACATAATATTATTAAGAACATGGTTTTAAATTGAAAGAATTTCCACGCTCATCAATATTTTTTTATTAATTTTTGGTTTGTACTTCTTACACTGTTTTGTGACATTTCCGTAGTGCAGATTTTTTGTAAAATTAAGCTAGTTTACACAATACTAAATAATATACTTGAAAAAACACGACTCGCACCAGATCAATACGCAAGCTAAATATAATAAGCTAGTTGCTTTAGAAATGAAATATAATTTCGTAAGAAATGAAATATAATAAATTCCAAGTGCCACCCCTACAGAAGCATGTCGCGCAACAAGCGCAAGCGCAAACAGTCGGTGCGTCAATTAGATACATACGCCGCGCATTAGCAAATTCTTCTTGAAATATTGCCGAGCTCTTCCTGTTGCTTCAGCAAAAAAACCCGCATTGTCCTGAGCCATGCTTCGTTGCATGCGAAATTGCGAACAGGTGCGTTTACTGCTGCACTGGGCCATTAACCACAGAACATAAAACAGTGCTGCTGACTGACATTACTGAACCAAGCAAGGAAATAGTAAATTTTGCGGCTCTATCTCTATGTAATACAACAAACTCGCATCAGCATTATTTTACAGAAAGTAGTTATCATACATTTATGTGACTTTTTTGATAAAAGAAAGTTATTATTGGACTGATTGGAAAAAAGCGTTTCAATTTCGTTTCACCGATGCATTTAATTAAAAGAACAAACGCAACTACCCATTACCGATATAAATGGAAAAGTATAACATTACTGAAATATCTACTAATAAAACTACGAATACTCAATCGAAATAATATTGAATCACATAATTTCAACTGGCACTCACATTTTGAGTAAGGGTTTGTTGGGAATTTGGGATAATTGTGAAATGGGGCTCCAATTTCTCCGTCACGTCCCTTTTCAAGAGCATTGCGAAAATGTTACATAAAAATCGCAATAATATATAGGAGTTATACAAGTATTGGCTCTGAAATTAGAACGAACCAAGGGGAGAGGTTTAACGAACCGTGAAAAAAAATATATAAACGATAAAAATGGCAGAAAAACTGAATAATATGTTCCACTGTTTTAATTTTCCAAGTGCTTGGTTTTAAAACGAGTAGTCCACAGTCTGAGGTGAACTGTAATTATGTCTGTCTGTCTCGCACTCACGGACCTTATGAACCAACAGCGCGTTTACAAAACCCATTTCAATAGGACAGTCACGATTTGAAGAACATTTAGTTTAGCCAACTGAATACGATTTTATATCTGTTTGTATTTGGATTTTATATCTGCCATCTCCTCATGTCACTAAACTAAATTTATTAGTAATTATTGGCGGAAATTCAAAACCTAAGAATTTAAGATGAACAAACCAGTAAAATAAATATACTTACACATCTTTGTAAAAATTAAATTCCAGCATGTAGCGTTTTGTCTACCAAATACTTAAAAAAACGATGTTAATGACTTTCGTACTAGTAAAATGTCGTGTTAAACGCACGTAGCTTGGTAGTGTGGCCATCGCCGTCCAAACCAGTCCAGTCCACAGCCAATATTGACTCAGCTACTTTCGAGCCTTTCATTCAGCCTTTGTGGCTCTCAGCCGCTCCCACGGTACCTTGATTGCGCCTTCACGTCTTAATTCTTACCACTTTTGTTGATTTAAGACGGAGGTGTCAATTCTATCGTTTTCTTTCATTCATATTCAAGACGGAGGCTTTCAGCTTCTGTTACAATTTATAGATACCTTGTATGGCAGCGTTGTTATGTAAAACGCAGCATCATATCGCCTTTTTTGTAAATAAATATTGGGCAACGACTTGACATGTTATGGACATTTCTCGACAGTTGGATGGACATGTAATAAAATGGATATTGACTACCAAATACATACTGAATACAATAAACATACTTACATATATTAGGCATGACATCAATTATGTTGAATTAGGCCTGACTGGAGTCACGACAACTCACGACTGAGGTAAAGCAGCATCCTTAAATATTCTTTTGAAATAAGCGTTTCGGAGCAAGCACAGAGGAACAAACGACGATTAACCGACCCCAAGTTCCCTTTCTTTCGTCGCTAACAGCTTATTACACGAGAGCGGGCATAAAATATTCAAACTACCCGGTAAAAGTGTACGCGTAAAACAAAGAGCCATTGAGTTACTGCAGGTGTGACGTCATTCTCGCAACAAATGCTAGACTAAACATCCACAATAGCTAATAATTCCAAAATAAACGACGCAGGTGGGGCATATCACGTAGGGTACTGGCAAGCAAGGAGGTCTTGTTTAAAAAAACAACAATAAGCAGAGCTTTTTTGCATTCCATCCATTTCAGATTGTGCGTCTTGCCGTCTTGGATATTACAGTGGTACTTTTTGACAACATCCCCAAACTAACTCACCTCGGTTGATGGAAACGGAGGAAGGGACACATCAAATCGTGTGGGTAGGAGAGCTTCGAATATATTTGTCATCTTTCGACCTCGACGATCTCTCGAGAAAAAAACTGTTTCATTGGTTTAACGCCCCCTTATAAGGTTAATAATAATTTGGATTTTGAAATGGAACAAGTTAGCTAGCCTTTTTACTATCAATATTTTCTTTTAGACATTCGACTTGACTAGCTCATTGATAAAATATTTGTCATAAAAGCACAAAATGTGTATCCGTCATACTTTAGTAAAAGGGCTGAATAGGTAGGTACACTAGGTACATAAAAGTCCCGTAAAGTTTGTTCCCTTTACATACAGACAAACGTTGACTTTGTTACTTTGAACTGAATGACTTTAGGCCGACAAACTGACCGGTACCGTAATCTATTCGATCTAGTATGGAGAAAGTATTTCGTACGCTTGACAAGGTTTTTCAATTAAAACATTCTGACTTTTATATTTATTGTTACATCTTGATTATTTTAACGAATTCCGTTGATTCTAATTATGGCCTACGAATATGAATGTTTAGTGTATCACTATCTTAAATTATGAGTTGCATCGTTGTTGCTATAAATAGTATAAGGTTTGTAGTTTATAGCAGTTATTAGTTACGAAACTGAGTTCCAGCTGTCCGTGTGGTGGGTGCAGATGCAATAATTATTGGTTTATATCGATAGATGCCCGATTTGGGAACTTTACGGTGGCATTAAAGATATTGGTACGCGAACAAAGTTTATATTGAGAGCAGAACTTTTTTAGGAAAAAGAGAGGTGCCAATGACAACCAAATGCATTAACTCTCGTATCTTTCTGCAGGACGCTTGCTCAAGTAGTTCAAAAACTGCTAAAGAGATTATTACCCTCTTAAACCGTAATTTATTTGAAGTTCACCGAGGTGATAAGGAAATGAGCCATTCACGCTCAAAGAGGATGAGAACAAACCACTTGAGATGAGATACAACGAGGTGCGATATTTCATAACATCTCATCGTACTTTTGTTTGTTACCTACAAACAAGATAAACAGGAAAATCAAAACATGAATAATATAAGAATTAGTTTGGTACCTAAGTACAATAAGAAAAAACTTGAACACCAGAAGTGATAAACTTCTGTAAGTAAGTGACTATTAAGTAATCTGTGTTTCGTATGCGCCTTTGTTTGTTGACAACGATGGACAACATTTCATCAATTATGTTAAGCCTGTTGAGCAGTACGACTCAATAACATTCCGGTTACATAAGACAGCGAGAAACTAATAGTGGCGGTACGTCAGTACTTTTGGTTATTTATTATATTAAACTGGCAATGGTTGGGCAAAGTCGCTAAATGCGGGCAGCGCAGCAGGACCGATCGTCGTGGAGACTTTTGGAGGAGGTCTATGCCTAGAACGTGGAGTTTCATGTGGCTGAAATGATAATATAGAATATAGTCCAACTCACCATTGACCCTATTCGCCCTGAAGGCAAGTCCATCAGCCAACTTGTTGAGTTCGCTCGCCAGAGCGTTTTCGAGCTGCTTCCGCGCTTGGTAGGTGAAACGCGTGCGAGTGCTCGCGTCGCAGCATCCCTTGTTGAGGCACAGTTCATCTGCATCTGTGGAAAATTAAAAGTTGTTTTTAACCTTTGACTTATGGTTATGGATGAGCAAGGGAAAGCCCAAGTCCACGTGAATGAGTCATCGTCTCATGGATAAGCACAGAATTAAAAAAATAAGGAATATTGGTTGATAATTATTCTGAATACAAAAAGAGTATTATGAATACAAAAAGATGGTGGAAAAAATACAGGATAAATTAATTAAAAGGCTTAGATATAAGTTCTATAACTTTCATAAAATGATAATACCTCTTGAATCGCGCAGAGAAGTACGTGATCAAACCTTTTTGTACAAAATCTTGAATAATCAGATCGATTCTCCTTATTTGTTAAGTAAGATATTGCTTAAATGTTCTGGAGCTAGACTGCGTTCATGTGATACTTTCTCGGTACCTTATTGTAGAACCAATTACGGTAAAGACCGATACATACTAAGAGCTATGAAAAACTATAATGTGAATTTTAGTGATATAGATTTATTTAATACCAAATTTGCTAAATTTAAAAATGAAACTTTCAAAATTTGTATTAGTAAACTACAACCTTAATGTTTTTTGTTACCATGTCTTAACCATTTTTGTTAAAATGTTATTAGATTACTTATTTTAAATACCAAATTTGCTACATTCAAAACTTTTAAAGAAAAAAAAGACTTTTTTGTTGTATTGTAATTATTTACTTAATAATTTTCTTACATCTGTTTGCTTACATAATAGTCTGTTCAACGTATTGTACTACTTGGTGGTGGAAACTTTTTTGGCGGATGTACTAATATTTTGTTTATCACTATGTATTATTTAAAGCTGTATGTTTCCCAAAGTAATAAAATAAAAATAAAAAATAAAAATAATTCTTGGGTTAACAAAGCGGACTAAGGTAATTATTTTGCACATAATGTAGTGTGTTATTATACCTATAACCTACTGAACATTTTAAAAACACATAGATGTAACACATAAATGATGCTTCACGCTCAATTTGAAATGACGCAACATTATAGTTGTATCAGTGCTTCAAGTTATAGATCCTGAAGAGTGCAGACACACTTCGCCAGAGGCGCCTATCATGACGTCACAAGAACACAAGAAATGGGGTGACACAAAAATACGATACGAGCAATCGGCGGACAACCATTAGAAGATATCTACGGCCTTACTATTACAAAAAAAATGTAATCGTTCTATTAATTTTATTTATACCTATGAGATCGCAAAAATCGTCATTTCATGATTAGACCTTTTAATTACGTGTAATTTATTGCTAACCCAAGCGAGTAAAAATAATATAATGACAACAAAAAAATCGACGAAATTTAAAAGAAAATATGCCACAAATCGTGAATGTAACAAGAAGTGAAAAGTCGTTTTGCTTAAAGTCGTTAATGCTTGCTTAAAGAATTTTCTTTGTTAAAAAGTTACACTTCCTAACTCATGTGCACTGAACATCAAATTATATAGTAGCAAAAAACCAGGCATATTATCTTCTTCGCAGCCAATAAACACTATACTTTTAGTGCCGATTGCATGACTACAACAATCATGAAAACATACTACATAACGATTATGGAACTAGTTTATTTACACGCTTTAAATAATAATTATTAAACAATTGCCCTCCCTACCCCATACTATAGACGTTAAATCGGTATTCAAAACTCATAAATACAAAATGCGTTGTGATTGCGTGAAGCCAATTTATGGCTCTAGACTTGGCGCAGACCAGAGGTTAACGCCGCTCCGAGTACAAGTAGAAGGGCGGGGGGCCTATCCCTCACCCTTGCGAGACGCCTCCCGAGCGCGTCAGACCCAAATAAGTTTAAACATCCGTAGGCACTAACTTTATTGCATTACAGTCTGCGAGGGATGCGTAAGACCCGGCGAATTTACCCATGAATAGCTTAGTTAGAACTGTTAGCAGAGACATAAACTGAATTGAATGTCAAAATCGTTTTCTTTCTGTTGACATTATCTCAAAAATCTGATGTATTATGACTCGAAGCGTACGCATTTTCAAGAAGAATGAATGAATGAAGAGCACCTAAGCTATTCCTCGAAACGCACCATAAATCCCTTATTGGACTTCTTTTCTCTATCAAATTACTTATTAGGAAGTAAATCTATTAGTACATTATTAAAAATTCAATTCATAGCGAATATAAAATAAATGTAAGTATAAGTACGCCATAGATTTCCAATGCTATAGCTGGGATTACAACTTTAAGGTGCAGCAAATTATCTAAGTACTGATTAACCTTTTGATTTATTACAAAATTAGCGAACAGTATACCAATCAAATAAATAATATTGTGCTCAAGAATAATTACATCTGGCATCGCAAAATCAAGTTCTGAGTGTGAATCACGTGATGTCACAAACATCTGCCCATTGGAATCTTCAAATCTCGGGTGCATCCGTGCTTTCCGGGACAGCGACGGGATAAACTATAATTACTGATTTACATACGAACCCTCTACAGGGGATTTTGGTCTTTATGTCAAAGCACGAGGCGGTATTTGAAATTTGTTTGCAGTAAGTCGAAACTAAATTAAAGGTACGGTGCAAGTTGAGCGTTTCAGCGAGTAGAAAGAAGGACAAATTGTTTAAACTTTAATCAATAAAATAAAAACAGAATATTGGTGAATCGACACGATTATGAAATACACTATTCAAAGTGATTGCGCCTCTATTGGATTTGGATGTCATAGCAAATAATGCATAAGTCACCATGAAATACACTTATAATTGGCTATTGACAATGGCAACACACACACACAAGCTCGCTTCAAGCTTACACTTGGAACATTTGGCAAAGCATCCCTAAACGGAGGCGTATAAGCTGTCTATTGGAGACAGGCGATAATGTGAGTCACCGCAGCACGCTGCTGCGAGACGGGGCGATGAGTGCCGCGGAGCGCACTGTGTCCGGAGCTATTGTTTAATTGCTTCGAGCTATAAGTGGTAAACATTCTTTATTGGTCTTGCTATTTGAGAAAGATTAAGAACATGTCAAAGCTACTAATAATGTTTATATACTTATGCAATTTAGAAATTTCAATGATAAACTGAGTACCTAATATAAATTAAGAAGTTCCTAAAACACAAACCTTTGTTCCTAATTAAATAAGGAAAAAGTCTATTTAATTCAAAGCGACATTGATTGGGTGACTCAGTGTGAAGGGTTACATTTTACTTTTTGAATTCACGCCTCGTCCTTTGCGAAGAGCTTTTAATTTTCTCCCTTTTCCCTTTTATCTTCACCAACCTTTAAATTACAGGAGAAAAGAATATAAATGGCATGTACAATTTGGTTGTGCGTCCTGGAAAATTATTTTGAAGTAGGTGGGGCGTGAAATAACGGAACGGGTCGGGAAATGTTTAAAATTGTCTCCTTTGATTGGAATGGGGCATAATTTTTGGACAGTAATAGCCATTGAACTGATTTTCGGAAGATATCGTCTTTATTTTTTATATCTCTGGTTTTATCGGGTGAACCTTTTTGCATTAGAAGAAGGAACCCTTAAAATAAATTATGAAAGGCGAATAGCTTTTTTATCTGCTCAATAATTTTGACATTGACTTGTTTAATACTAACGTTGCATCCTTGAAGCGAATAATGAGCAGCGAGTTTTTTGGAAAATAGTCTTTTAAGTTTGCCGTATACTTAGTATTGGTTTTTTAGCTTAATCTAATTTTTGTTGGTTTATTATTTGGCTTGTATATCTTGTGTGGAATGCGTGAATACTTATTAAGTGCTTAGTAATTAGTATTGTAAATTGTTTCCATCGGTGAGGACCTGTAATGTAATTGGCTTTTAAGTGTTATATTAGCATCCTACTGTATTAAGTTTAACTGTTCAGTCTTCCAAATAATATAAAATTAAAATAAAATAACAATATTTTTCCAACGTTCCACATAACGTGATTCAAATTACGATGAAGCATGGTAGATAGTCTATTTTTAATAGCAAATCTCGGTGCATTCCCCCCGCCTTTAATCTCCAGAGATGGAAAACTAACAAACTCGCCAGATCGGAATTGTTTGAATAAGGCACTCCCGATTCTGAACACCGGTTAATAGCAAACAAGACCTTTTCTGGATCGCTGCTTGGAAACATCAAGCTTCATTATTTCTACAAATAACTTACGGATATTGTCTAAAATTGTATCATGCTTGTTTACAGTTGGAGGTTTATCCGAGAATAATTATAGGATGTTCTTCATGTTGTGAGCAATGCAAAAGATTTGCGTTGTTATAACTGAAAACAAAACTTTCCAGTTTGAACTTCGAGAATCGTATAACTAAGTTTTTATTTCGGATTAGTATATTTTAGTTGTTTAAAGAAATTGTTACAGTTAATTTGATTCGTCTGTCTTCCACAGTAGACATTTGCCAGGGAAAACAGATTGCTAATAAATTGGCTCGTGACAAAGCTTTAAAAAGGTTAATTTTATTCCAAACGATATCGGATTGCGACTAACTCATTAATATTGGTGTGCCTACCTACTCAATGATAACATCACGGCTCCCAAAGTTTACGACTTTTTTTATTATTTTCCAAGCGGCACTTGTTAAGTGACACAAAAACTGGACATTAAAATGCAACATGTGGCGAACGTCGATGTTATGTTAAAAAATGTATTTCGTTACCGCAAACAGCCAAAGCGAACCGTGGCTTTTTAACATTTTGTAAACAAATAAATTCGGAAATTAACATGTTACTCGGTCCTCCGAAGTGGTGCGTTGGTTGGGTGGGTGACACATTGGAAATCTATTTTTAATTTAAATAGTTTTATGACCTTAGATTCTAAACCCGTTCCGCATACAAAGCTTTGCACAAGCTTTGCATATCATTCGACAATCTAATTCAATCTAATGATGGGTTTTATTGAACTAGCAATACGCGATATCATGAAGAATGACGATACATACCGTCAAAATACCACCAAAAATTTATTTCAATCAAAATATCCACTCCCTTCACATTCATATTATCATTCCACAGTTCCGCACACAATCCATCCTTATTTTCTGCGGTTTTCCTCTTACTTTCCAGCCATCTATGTCCATATCCATTACTCTTCTAGTAACATTGTCTTCCATTCCTTCTCATAACATGAAGCTAGTAGACGATTATTCTCATCCTCTCACATACTCATTCCCTTCCTCTCACATACTCATTCCTAGTTTTATCCATTTGCACACCACTGGCCACACATCCACCTTTGCTACATTTTCATCTCTGCTACATGTAATTTCCTTTCATCCATCTTCTTCATAGCCCAACATACTGATCCATACATGACTACTGGCCTTATTACGGACTTTTATGTGGCATACAAAATAATAATAATATAATTTATCCTTATCAGATTTACAATAGTTCGTTCATCCTTAATTTTAGCGGCCTCTGCACAAACGAGCTTGTATCGCAGCAAAATCACCAACAATAATAATTATGAAACAGATGAATCTCGCCCACAGTTCCACCGAGAGGGCTTTTACCACCAAAGTGTTGAAATCATTTAATTTCGCGTTTATAACTCTCTTGAGGCGCCACGATAACCGAGCTTTCAAAGCTCGAGCCGGCTCCACTCCACCGCCGAATAAATCCCTCGTTATGATCGACAATTACGCACCGCCGAAATTAATTGTTGTTCGCGCCATTTTGGCCGATGTTTCGCCAGGTTAATCCTCCTCTTTAGTACCTTTAAATACAATTTGTAGGCGCGAAAGTTGCCTCGGCTGATTTAAATTAGGTACCTTTGCCGAAGGGTATTTCGTTATTTTAAGTTCTTGAAATATTACAGTTCATTGAAGATTGTAAGTATTGTAAGTCCAAATATACATACATATCTATGTACATTAGGACTTTTTTATTGTATACTGCTGCACATATTTGTATAGTTTTATAGAGTTGTTCCGGATTTCTTCCCATGACGTCACATCCAATGCGTAAATGCGTATAATACATTTATTATTAAAATGATTTATTGATATTCTTCAATGTAAAAAAAATAAATAACCAAAGCTTAAGTGTGTATGACTTTTAATGATAAGTTTTCTGCAACAAAGAAAATAATGGTTGTTTGCCACCACGTTTCATGAACATGTCAATGTCGTATTATTGGAGTAAATATTGGGGTTCGGAACAATCGGTCATTATTGTGGAATCGCGACCTATTAGTGAAGCAATAGTTCGCTTTTGTCAAACTTGAATAATAATATAGCAGTACAAAATAATAGTCATGTTAAATTGTTATACGCTTTATAATAATTTTGTTTAGTAATAATAATAAGCAAAAAATACGACTCCAATGCTCTGACCACTGAGCTACCGAGTCACTAGCTCAGTGGTCAGAGCATAGGACCGGATATCCAAAGATCGCGGGTTCGATTTCCGTCCGAGAATTGATCTGGTGTGAGTCGTATTTTTTCTAGTATATCATTTAGTATTGTATAAAAATAGCATTGTGAATGCAAAAATCTCAAATTTAAAAAGCTATAATAAGGGTCAGTTTTCAATAAGATATTAGTTTAGCAGGGAAAGCGGCGCTACCATTGGAGTGCCAAAAGATCCTTGTAGCCGTGCTTGTAGCATCAATATGTTTTATAATCCTTTTATCAGCAATTTCACTAAGAGTAAAGTTATAATTGTTTTTGTTTTATCCATCACTATCACCATATTTCATGAAACACTACTCGAGATCGAGAATGTATAAAAAAAGTAAAACCACAGGTTAAATAAAAGTGATAACCACAGTTTAAATATACCAATATAGTGTAACACCTTGTAATATAGTGTAATTTGAAATACATACAGTATCAATATCGAATGTTCTAATTTGATAATTCTGTAATTAATGTTACTATTATTAGAATAGAATCGGTCGTCTCAAGCTATTTATTTATGAAAACGATGATTACAGACCAAAGGGCACCCACGACCACCTGCGTAGGAACAAATTAGATCCGAAATTACAAGCTACGAGCGGGCGTAGGATGGACCTGCTCGCCAAAGGTGCAAACGAAAAAAGCCTTAATTTTGTAAATGATACAAGTTGTTTTTGTTTACACACAGTAACAATGCCAGATACGCATTCTAAAAAAACAATTAAAGTCGCAGTTTTATTTTGAGCAGATCGATCGATATCGCATAGATAGAGATAAAATACTCGCGCGTTGAAATAAGAGACGGCTTTAGTGGTAATTAGCAGGATTTGTAAGGAGTACAGCTTGACCATAAAGAGTTGACAAAAATTGAGGGCGCCACTTTGTATGTAAACACGTCAAAATCAAGAATAATTCGGCAACACTGACCATATTTTGTACTGAAAATTTTTAGTTCCATTTTATCTAATTTCAACTCTTTATGGCCAAACTGTAAACACCACTTGGATACAATTGTTTTATTTATACCATGCATGCAATCAAATTATCTAGATTCTAGGTAGATGTTGAATGGAATCTCACTTCCATTTCCGAGTCTTAGTTTTCGCACCACTACAGCCTACAGCTTTAGTCACGCAGTTTATTTTGCAATAACATCTCTTGTCTCGATATTGAAGGATTTCCGCAAGTTAATTTAGCTCAACTAGAGGAATTAACGCCAAATTATTGTATATCCACACGCATTATCAATAATTCCAGAGTGTGTGACAGAGAAAGAGATAACCATCCCGTAATGGCCGAACGTAATTACATAGACCACCCGCGAGATCTCGCTCGCACCGACCATTAGACCTTTTTGTGGGGAAAACAATAATCGACACAATGAAGTCATCACACGAATACTTACACCGCGTGCGGCCCGCGGCGCTAGTCCCGATGCAATCGATTCTACTAATCTCGACAGAATGGAGATTTGGAGGCAAAGGAACATTCCAAGTACGGCCGCCGACCCGCGCGACGCGACATACAGCGGCACGCGTGAAGGAAGGCTTTGTACCGCGGCGACACAGCCAGACAATTGGTCGATAGTTCTAATTTTGTCCATAACAAATGGAGACATCGCTGTTTTCACCATTCTTAATTGTGAAATTATGAAATGGCATAGACAGGTGAAATATGAACACCCACAATGACAACAGTAACTGTGGAAGACATCAAAACTGAAATCATGATGTTAAAAAACTATATTTGTTAAACAAAATGAAAAGGTTAATATGTAAATCTGGATCAACGCTTATAATTGCTTATAGTATTATCATATTAACGGCCATAATTCACTGTACAAGCGTATTTCCGCGGTTAAAAGAAACGCTCAGCTATTTCCGCGCTATACCTTTTTCCGGAGTCAACAAAGACCCACTGTCGGATATGCTGCAGGAAAACATTCCATAATTGACTCTACATGGTGCACTGAGCATATTAATGGAGTATCTTAAAATAATCTCCAATTAAGGGATTTCGAGAAACACCTAGAATTACCTTAATTAACAGACACTGAATTTACACTTCATCATTGAAATAACCGTTATGTATAGCCTTGATACGGAATGCTCTCGCCGCGAACCGAACGTTTAATAATAACTTATGCGGTTTTTTCCTTTTTCACTCCACGGAGCCCTCGAGATTCCCTCCGGATAAATAAACGATGACTCATCAGCAAATTCTTTTATAATTAGCCGATCCAGACTCCATTCCGGCCAAATTGCCCATACAAGGCGTGACCTTTAAATAAAAGCAAAGCTTCCAAACGAAGATTGATGAAAGCAGAGCCTGGGCGTTAATTACCACATTGGAAAAATCTCGGATGGTTTAATTATTGTTTTTGTACGTCATTTTCTTTGAAGATGAGGAAATTAGGTAAATTAATGTAACTCGTCACGAAAGGCTTAAATTCACAGCAAGAGGGACTTTAATTCTATTTGAGATTTTACCTAACTACGAGTAATCAGAAACGGCAGAAAGGAAAGCAATCAAATGTACAAGAATGAGTGAACTATCTTGATCCGATTTCTCTCTGGGGCTATCAGAAAGGAAAGTCAGTGCAATTCAAATTCACAGAACTTGAATAATTTTCACAACTTTACGACGATTTATTCAAGTCATTTTCTGAAGGTTTGATATTGATAGATGTAAGTTTGTTTCCTTCGTCTAATGAACAACTTTCCCAAAACGCCCCTTGTTTCGTTTTTGTAGTCGTAAATCATTTGTTTAATCTTGACCCTAAATATCAACTGTTGCCTCCAAATAATGTACAAGTAAATTAATTCCAAAACACGATGCGACAACAAAACATACAGAGACCCAAAAGGATTAAATAGGATGTTCAGCGTCAGTATAATTTTTAATAAAGAGAATACTAATGATGATCTATATGACTTATTCTTCTTATTATATTTAGCTTTCTTACAATCTTTACCAGTTGGCACGAAAAAAATTGCTCTTCTGTGTTGTGTTTTATTATTTAATATCGTATAGTTTCCATAATGCCAATAAACTTAATCTAACCATGTTTGTATCATTTGTCACTGACAAATACCTAACATACCTTTATCAAAATCCTTTCAGGAATTTCTAGACAGCTAATAATATAACCCTTGTCAGCCAGTAGGTTGAGGCACAGCCGGACCTGATCCTGAACAGAACGGAAAACTTAAGGGGAAAGTTGTTAATCAACTCTGCAAGTTTAATCGAGTAGGAGTTATATTATGCCATTTCCCAGTCAGATAACTAACTACAAAGCAATTAAGTTGTTACTAAGGCGTTTAATTTGCCCAGCTTCATTTGATCTTAAACACTTTGAAAACTTAAGAGGTTTGTTTGGCTTTGAAATTCTAACATTTAACGCTTTAAATGGGCTATCCAAAACATTAAATCTGCTTTTCTGAGTAACGTACCAAATTCTCGTATCAGACTGGTTATCTTCATACCTCAGGCGTGAAGTGCCATCTCGTACAGTCTGAGCTTGCTCATGAGTCACGTACGGACCAAGAATTCCCCTAACACGCTTTTGTGTGAACTCAACGTTGTGTTGTGTTATTATGCATAGACGGTACGGTAGCAGACGTATACCAGTTATGTTTTGAATGTTTCACGACGGACGACTCGGTATTTCAAATTAATTTCTAACTTCAAAGTAATGAAATCAGATGAAAAAGTATCTTCGGACTTGTACTATTAGTTATTCTGTGGCTTCGGTTTTCATCGTCGACAATGTTGATTGGTTTCTGTTTTTGTGACGAATTTTAGTGGAACTAATCTTACTTCTTCACAATTCCATCACAGTCTAATCAGTCTATACAAAAACATATTGTGTTTTTAATATTCGCTTCCAATTAGCACTAATCATTTTGATTTAATTTGTCGTGAATTTGATCAAAGCTGACGTTAAAATTTGGTTTGTGGAAACTATTAGGCGAGCTTGAGATCTGTATTGATTTGTTCACATACTTCAATAAACATTAAGTAACATGTCGTTAACAGTTGAGGGAACAGCTACCGAAAGCAAATTGTCTATTACGTTTACCCGCATCGCAGTTAACCCCAATATCGTCAGTGGCACTGAGTATAAATCGGTAACTCCTCCTTGCCGAACTTACTAAACCGACGGGAAACGGAAGTGTCAATTCACTAGATCGTTACTCTCACTATAAACAGAATAATGCGCTTGTATTGTAGGCTCCAAATTTGGGGGTATATATAGTACACCTATGATATGATTGTTATGTTTATAACGAACAGGGAAGCTATGAAGGTGCAAGGTTGTATTGTGTACCTCCAGTCAGATTCGTCATTCACTATTACAAAAACCAGGCATTATGATTAATACAGAAATTATAAATAATGATTCAGCCGATGGTACAAAGTGTAATATAAGTTCAATGCAATGTTACTAATTAGTTCTACGATTCACAGTGCTATTTTAAAGTGTGTAAGCAAATCGGAGTCATGATATCACTCTCATTTCTGTATGTGGGGTGAAATTAATCCCAAGTTTACAGGTACCTATTAAATTGAGTATAAATTAATGATGATTTCTGCCAACATGACCTAATAACCACCGACTATGAAAAAAATGCTCTCAATTTTTTTGTTGCCATGCGAAATATATGATAAAACACAGGTATTTTTTTTTTACTATTCAATATTTCTACATAATCTATTTACTCCACTTGATTTGGGTTCAAACAAAAATCATGATGGTATTTTTTATAGCGCAGAGTAACTAGACAGTAGAAACAACAGCAAAAACACTTTTAAGAATAGCGACGAGTAATTTTTTTTTGTAAAATCTTCACCACCAACATTCTTTGTGCAGCCAAAGATAAAATTACACTTGCTCATTTTTCTTCTCGACATTTTCTCGTAGTTACAAACTTACAAATGAGTTTCAGCGTGGCGGTTTTCACTTTAATGGCCACTCTTTTGAGTTCATTTTGTTTGCTAAACGTTTCGAAAGATAACATTACTCAAAGATCTTGTAAGGCCTTATGACTACGTAGCCGAAGGATAATTTTCTTTTGTCCTTTTTGAGGACGCGGTGAAGCAAATTGGAATTGTTGGCAAGTAAATGGTAAAACCAACATTCCGAGCTAAGGTTAGTAATCCCGCATTCCATTCCTTTGGGATTGGAATGAAACCTCTTCGCTAGAAACTGCACTATAAAGATCATTTGTGATTACATGGCTTTTCTTTTTTTTGAAACGTTTCTGGGCATAATATTACTTACCCTGACTTTGATGTGTTTGCGGACAATCCGAAATCTCTTGTTAACCAAATTGAGTTATGTTTGTAGTACCACCACATAATTATGTAATTGGGTCTATCCCGTTTAATTATGTATATATAAATAAATAAATAAATAAATATTTGGACTAATTTCACATAGGGCATATTATTTTTGGAATTCACGACCTAAACAACAATGGGATTACGCAGTGTCCTCAAGAAGCAACATTACCTTTACGTTCAAAGGTAATAAATTACGATTACTGCACAACATAAAATGGCAAAGTCGTGCGTTTTAATAATTTATGGGCTTTTAAATTCACTTGCGTTTTTTATAGGTTATCCTACATTGCTTTTGCGAGTTTGTGGGTAAAGTAGGCCGATGCGCTATCTAGAGCTAGACCACAAGAGTGTGGGTGAAGTGGTGCTACATAATAAAGCTTTGTGTCCAGCGCTCTGCGGATACATGGGACACCTCTATGTAATAGAATAGAGAACAAATATATCGGATGATGGTAATTGTTCTGTATTACATACATAATTAATTTTACGTATGAATTCAAAGGCGAAACTTTTACAAACTCCTATTTCTTCTGCGTGGTTTAACTAGAGCAAAATAGTTTTTCTTGAGGAAAACTACCATGATGACATCAATTTCAGATTGTTGTGGCAAAGCAACCGTGTAAAACTGTGTAACATGATATGGTTATGCCTATCGTCAAAATATAATAACAGATAGTTATTTTTGTGCTAGAAAGAGTGAAAGCGCCTTGATCTTTCTTCAGATCTAAGCTATCTTTAGATTACGAGAATTACAATGAGAAGTATAAGACTATATTCATTATTATGAATAGGATCATTCAACATGTTGGGTGTACTAAGTCCCAGTACCGACCGACCTACGAGTATTAAAACACACATGTTATAGTTTGAACAGCAGTATCCATTGTTTTAGCCGTTCCGCTCCGCGCCGAGAGAAAGTAATTAGGTTGAAAATTAAGGCGCGATCGAGTTGGCACATTTGTAGGATTTATGGAAGGGTCGCTAATCCAATGCGAGAGGACCTGAAAACCTTTCCTTTGAAACAAATATCGGCTCGGCATCTGGGATAAACCGATTATGACAAATCTCTGAAATTCGCCGTACAATACGGTACATTCAACTTACAGAAACTCACGGTCCAAATATATACCATAAAGCTGTAGAAATAAAGACGGTTAAATCACGATGATCTCCCATGGAACTTATCCATCAACGGGCTCCATTTTGTTTAGTTTAGGGCCGCACATTTGTTTCTCTAAAGCAACGAGTTACTACGTATTGCGTTGTTTATGTAATGAAAATAAATAGATGTCGTCCTAGACGTACTTACAAGATATAATGAAAAGATTTAGTGATACGAATGGTGCGTAGATACGATTTACCTCCTACTCTATCTTATCTCCATCGTGATAGTATCGATAATTGAATGACCTTCTACAGAATTCAATAAAGTTATTTGATTCGAGATTCCTAACTCTATTCTCTATTTCTATGATATCCTCTATTTCTATGGCTTTTCAAGAGATTCCACTTCACATGAGTACTCACTGCAAAAACAGCTGCGTCTTTACCTGAAATAAAAAAAAGTTTATTGAGTATATCTTTTTATCTGCACTTACAATACTTAACGTCCACATGTGAAATCACTTGCTTTTATCTAAGGATTAGCGGGGCATTTACGATCAGATTATTGGACGTCTCAATAACATTATCTGAACCATTGAAGCATTAAATCCGTGAAGGAATTCCAAAAGGGACGGACGTGGAATTTCCGCAATTTCGTACGAAAATAGTGTTAAGGCTTTTGCGTTAGAGTTGGTTATTGTCGTTGTTGTAAGACAGATTTGTCCCAACAACAATGTCTTTGGCACTGTTCATTGCAGCAGCCATATGGGACATGTCATTGTATTTAAAAGACGTTGTCGTTTTTTTGAAGACACAAAACAAGGATGATGAGATGACATTTCTTTCTTGAGTTTGGTGTCAAAGATTATTTTTAGCTTCATGAAATTAATGAGAGCTCCAGATGGCAATTGTCTAATGAAGTCACAGTTTAAACTGTTTGATTTAAGTTTATAAAAATAATATCAATTCTGTAAGCCTATACGCATCTATATCATATATTATTACGCATAGAATAGCTTATACTTATAACATGTATGTTACTCTCATAATAACATAGTTTATTCAATTAATTACATAGCCCCACCCTAGTAATTTACTGTGGTTGTATTGTAGTGTGTGTACCATGTACTCACACACACTTACCTTCTCCCAGTATATAAGGCGCTGTATGCCTCAAATAAAGGCTCATTACTACACTGAAATACTGTCTTATTATTACTAATCCGTTGCGCGACCATCCAACATCGCATGGCGACCCTGCCAGTGCTGCCCATCGGCGGCGCTGGGCAGATGGTTTTGGACAATTTAAAGATGGTACTAAAGTGTACTAAAAATATTATGTGACTTTAACGATGTGAAAATGTGACTTTATTAAAGTGAAAGAAACCAGATTAGTGACTAAAAAACTTTATTCAGAACTTAAGTTTTATTTTATTAATTTTATGTGATTAAATTCTTCACGTGAAACAATTTAAAACTACTGGTGAAAATGGACGTTAAAAAAAAACTTAAAATGAAATTGAAAAACTAACGCGAAATAAACTGTAATTTCTGCGTGCTGGTGTCGAGGTGATGTACTCCATTAGTATTCGCTACCCCATACATAAGTAATGTAATTTAGCAAGTAAACACGAGAGTACATAAAAGCAAGATTAATACAATTTTAGCAGTTTATAATTACTAAGGTAAGGAATCTGTTTGTTAAATGGAGGTAAATCTATACAAAAAAACATTCAAAGAGACCATTAAATTTATCTAAAGCTAGCACTGTTTGACTGATTATACAGTTTCTTAAAAATAATTTGTTAGAAAAGTGTTTTTTTATATTCACTTCTCAAGCTTACGCGCTCACTAGACATGAAATAAAACACTTTTAACGGATACTAGCGCGGTTTTATTGAAAGTACTTTGGTAATTAGTTGGTATTTGGTTTGATTTTTGGTTTTCCCGACGTTTCGGCACCTTTGCAGCTGCCGTGGTCACGGGGGACTGAAGCTACTTGTGTTTTTTTATAGTTAACCAATTGTCCGATGAATTAAAATAACCTCGGGACGGGGGACGGGAGCTACTCATCACAGCTTTACTTTATGATATTTTTAATACAATTAAAAATATCTAGTGATTAAAACGAGAAAAAAACTAATTTAAAAGTAAGGTGACATGAAAGAAGATATGCCGCATATTTGTACGGAACAGGAAGCACTCCGTCGGGAGCAGTTGAATGGGCGGGGGCGTTTATTGGCCTATCTCTAAGTAATTTGAGCTCGGGAAAAAACGCTCCTTCACTACCGTTACCCTGCATTGTAGCATTTGTAGCTTATCTTGTGCGATCTATTATTCTTTACACACAAACTTGCCCAAGTCTTCAATTGTTGTTGTTTTTATAGCTGTTTGTGGACTCCTCCCAAATGTTTGCGAGTACTACCCTGCACTGGCAGTAAAGTAGAAAGTTCGTAGAAAATTCATATCCTTAATAGTATGTTCTGGAGTTGTGAACCACAGAGTATTTAAACATTACTTTGTTTGTTGTTCATTACATTACTTGAAGAATGCAGAGCATCTGCCAAGGAAAAAAAATCTTTAAGGATTTAAGTAACTAAAGACTACAATTTTTGGTTACTTGTCGTCCGCAAACTAGGAACTTAATCCTGTTTAATATTATTGGAAATTATAATTAATCTTTAGAAATATTAACCCCGCTCTACTTATGAATGACCCAGATAAAAAATATATAGATAGATAATATAATAATTGAGTTGTAGGTCCTTAGCTAGTAGGTACTTTAGCTTAGTTCAACACGAAAATTGACTCTGCATACAAAATAGTAAGTGACAATATAAAATAAAAACTTCAAGTGTCACTGTTGTACAGGTGACCCATCACCTGCCTTGCACGGCCCTGACGGTGAGGGGAGATGGCCAAACTTGTCCGGCCAGCTCCCAGGAGTGAGGACGCCTGGTTTGCCGGGCGGCCGCCGGGTCATCTTGGGGTGATTCCCACAAGGGCCCCCCATGACCAGTCGGCGGCGAGAGGGCAAGTACCGGAGTTTTTAGTGGGTTTTCCCCCTTCCCGAGATCCCACCGAGCCACTCGGCTGGGTGAGATCACGGGAGGCGGTCGTGGAGGGAGCCTCAACGCTGAAGGTTGCGGTCCCCTCCTGGCGAGCCCCACATACGAACCCCCTGCTCACCTGCGGGGGGCATGCGTAAATGCATTTTCTCCGGTATAAAAAAAAAAAAAAGGATTTTTCCGTAGTAGTCCCGAGTCCCGACTCGAATCAATACGTGAGCGAGTGTGAAATGAGCTCGTGCGCGCAAGCCAACATCCTGACTATTTGCGGTAGGATGATGACCGCTCTCGCACCTTTGTTTACCCGATGCGGGTCGCGCCGGCTAAACTTAGCGCGGCATATCGGCAGGGTTGGCGGAGCGGACAACCAATCTTCATAATTCCATATTTATTAAATCTTTAGTAGTTTTGAGAAAGGGCGGTCTTTTGCCTACTTTTTATTAGATCATCTCCATTGGGCAGTGAGAGGCGTTTATTGTAAGTACTTCAACTGCACTTTTTTCAGTTTTATTTATTCTTAATCTTTTTTGTAGGTAAGTACTTAAGTACAGTTACTGTACTAAAAGAAAAAAACATTCTTTTGATAAAAAACTGTTTTTGAAATTTAATTTTGCAATTTACACCTAAGTAGTCAATTTCATTATCAATGTGACACAGGTTTTGCTTAACAATTAATTGTTTTATAATATAATTCTCCCTCATCAGTAAAATTTCAAATAAGCTTATAATAAAACATGTCCGTCTTAGATTATTTTATTTCAAAGAATTGAGTGCGTAATTTTCTAATCGTCAATTACTTGTAAATATTTTCAAATCAGTAGAAATAGGTTTATCTTTAGCTACTTGGTTACTTTAATCTACGAATCACGATAAGATGTGTGTCCAGTCCACTAGTTATCTAGTTCATAACCAGTAGATTATGTCTACTACCCTATTAGTAGGTATCTATCTATCGATAGATATCCAAATAACCTAAGCCAATAACATCCTCCCACTTACATCATCTTGCAGAAAGCGTTCATTCACATACGCAGTGTGCGCTACACCAAATGCTCCTTCAGCCCAACACTTGTATGGCGTTGTGATAAAGGAGCTTTTGGACAGAGAAATTGTATTTTTTTAACGAGTTTCCAAATGTTGCAATACAATTCCTTAGTCCGAAAGCTAAAGGCTGTAGGGGCCCGGATAGCCAGGCCACCCGTCTGGTCAAAGGGGTGACTGTCACCACATCCCCCGTGACTGATTGACAGACAGAGAGCAAGTAGTGAGGGGTTTGGTTTACATTATCTTAGCTGTTAGTAGAGAGGAGGTACATTGCCTGGCATGTTGGTCGATTTTTAAAGAACGTGAAACATACCAGGCAATGAGTACGTCTCCACCCAGCCTCTAGTGGCTCGGCGGGATCACGGGAGGCGGTCGTGAAGGGCGGCCGCTAGCGCCATCAGCAATAGTGACCCCCTGGTGAGCCTCACATACGAACCTCCTGTTCACCTACAGGGGGGGGATGCGTAAATGCAGTTTCTCCGGCAAAAAAAAAAGGCAATGTACGTCTACTCTTTAGTAACAGCTAATATAATGTAAACCAGACTTTAGCTTTCAGACTGAGGAATTTTATTGCAGCATTTGGAAACTAGTATACAATTCCTCCGAAAGCTCCTTTAGCACAACGCCATACGAGTGTTTGGCTGCAGGAGCATTTGGAAACACGCTTGTGTAGCGTTCATTCATTCTTTTGATATTATTGTTTATTTATTTATTTAGGTATTATGTTATGTAAAAGATCCACTTAATGTGCTTATTATACAATCTGTGATTATTTAATCTTTTTATGTATCAAACGACAAATTATCATCGCGTTTATCACTCTCTCACAATCTTATCATTCTCATCGCACTCACTATCTACTGTCACCTTAGTTTAGAACAGCATACAAAATGGGTTTTATTAATAACGAAACATTGAATTGACTTCTAAAGGCATTAGGTACTTACTTACGTAGAATAAGGAATCATTTTAATTTATGGATTATGCAAAACCCAGTCACTTATAGCATTATGTCGAATAGAATAAGGCAATGTTTAATTTAGGGATATTATAATATGCATTTATGCAACCCTAAGCGTTAATGTAACGCGTACAACAGCATTAATTTTATTTTAACATAAAATATACTTTTCAGTGCGCGCGCGCCGTCAAAAGACGCATATTTACATAACCCGAGATCCCTGCTGCTATGGACTTCGTGTTCATGCACATCTGCCTGCATTTTATTAAGACGATTAAAAAAAAAAATCCTTTGACATTACCTAGTAGTCAGCATCAGCCATACATATGTAATGCCCCACTGCTGGGAATGCCTACCAACCACCCATAAGGGTGGAAGAATAAGGAGGATGGGCCTTAACATAGCTTACCACACGGGCCCAATGGGGATTGGTGGTTGTTAACGACTTGCATGCAGCCGGGACCAACTTATGTAACAACTGTGTATAACTATCTGTAACAACTGTTTTTTGTGGAAATAAAATATTTGTATTTATTTTATTTTGTCAACAGGCAGTCATTTACAAAACTTGTTGTATTTCTACAATGATCTAAAATAGACATGAGTGCCAACAAGAGAATATTTTAAACAACCTTCTTGTTACCATCTTCAATAAAATAATTTGTAACAATAACGTTTTCATTGGGAACATTCATTCATGAGCAACAACTTTAATAGTTCAAATTGAGTTCGATTAATATACGATAAGACAATATAGTCTGAATTGATGTTTATTGAATGGCTCCAATCGCGCGTTTATACCTAACTCAAAACAACACCCCCGTGAAGATAGCCACCCCACTACGAGTGCCCATGTTTTGAGGGTGCAGGACGTTAGTTTAGCGTTAGTTTTGATTTGTTTTGGAAAAAAAATCGTTTGTTTCGATTTCCTTCATACTTTTTTTTTAAAAACAAAAGTGGGGTGGCTATCTTCACGCTAGCCACCCCATTGCACCGATTGGTTTTATTTAAAGGGTATTCGATAGATATTTGTTAGTTTTGTTTGTTTTGATTGGAATTTTCGTTTGTTTAGATTCCGTATTCTCTAGAAAAAAAATCAAAGTGGGGTGGCTATCTTCACGTGAAGATAGCCACCCCATATGACAAAATAAAATAAAAAATTGCGCATATGATTGCTTTCCGTTAGTTTCGATTTGTTTTGATAAAATTTTGTTTGTTTTGACAAACCAAAAAAAGTTATGGGCATTTTAAATTTTGAAGGGCAATCATTCCTGCACGCACTAACAACCTGATAAACTCATTATATGGATTAGTTTAAGTGAAGAATCATTGAAAAATGCTAAATCTAGGTATGCCTATCAAAAAATACTGTTAGTCATATAAAAATTGGGCTAAAGATAGGTAAATACACATAGGCAAAATACTCAAACCGCAGAATTCCGATTGTACGCAGGAGAAACGCTCTTATGGTATTCGTTTGAAGGAGTGCCCGCAACAGACTAGGTTTAAATAAATGATGCAAGTCTCAGCTATGGCCTAACATAAATCGTTTCGTTTGTTTCGAAAAAGACATCTGTGTAGACTAGGCTCAAACATACGGTTCGTTATAATTACGGATTCACTTAAAACTGCTACAAGTATTTGTTTTCAGGAAGCGCCCGCAACTGACTAGGTTCAAATGAAATATGCAAGTCTTAGCTATGGCCTAACATAAAAAGTTTCGTTTGTTTTGAAATAGACAACTGTGTAGACCAGGATCAAACATACGGTTCGTCATAATTACCTACTCACTTCAAACCGCTACAAGTATTTGTTTTGAGGGAGCGCCCGCAACTGACTAGGTTCAAATGAAAGATGCAAGTCTTAGCTATGGCCCGACATAAGTCGTTTCGTTTGTTTCTAAATAGACAACTGTGTAGACCAGGATCAAAAATTCGGTTCGTCATAATTACCTACTCACTTGAAACCGCTACAAGTATTTGTTTTGAAGGAGCGCCCGCAACATACTAGGTTCAAATGAAGGATGCAAGTCTTAGCTATGGCCAAACATAAGTCGTTTTGTTTGTTTTGAAATAGACAACTGTGTAGACCAGGATCAAAAATTCCGTTTGTCATAATTACCTAGTCACTTCAAACCGCTAAAAGTATTTGTTTTGAAGAAGCGCCCGCAACTGACTATATTCAAATGAAAGATGCAAGTCTTAGCTATGGCCTAACATAAGTCGTTTCGTTTGTTTCGAAATAGACAACTGTGTAGACCAGGATCAAAAATTCCGTTTGTCATAATTACCTAGTCACTTCAAACCGCTAAAAGTATTTGTTTTGAAGAAGCGCCCGCAACTGACAAAATTCAAATGAAAGATGCAAGTCTTAGCTAAGGCCTAACATAAGTCGTTTCGTTTGTTTCGAAATCGACAACTGTGTAGACCAGGATCAAAAATTCGGTTCGTCATAATTACCTACTCACTTGAAACCGCTACAAGTATTTGTTTTGAGGGAGCACTCGCAACTGACTAGGTTCAAATGAGAGATGCATGTCTTAGCTATGGCCCGACATAAGTCGTTTTGTTTGTTTCGAAATAAACAACTGTGTAGACCAGTACAAAAATATGGGTCGTCAAAATAACCAAGTCACTTCAAACCGCTAGAAGTATTTGTTTTAAAGTAGCGCCCGCAACTAAATAGGTCCAAATAAAGATGCAAGTTTTAGCTATGACCCAACATAAGTCGTTTCGTTTGTTTCGAAATAGACAACTGTGTAGACCAGGATCAAAAATTCGGTTGGTCATAATTACTTACGCACTTGAAACCGCTACAAGTATTTGTTTTGAAGGAGCGCCCGCAACTGACTAGGTTCAAATGAAAGATGCAAGTCTTAGCTATGGCCCAACATAAGTCGTTTCGTTTGTTTCGAAATAGACAACTGTGTAGACCAGGATCAAAAATTCGGTTCGTCATAATTACCTACTCACTTGAAACCGCTACAAGTATTTGTTTTGAAGGAGCGCCCGCAACATACTAGGTTCAAATGAAAGATGCAAGTCTTAGCTATGGCCAAACATAAGTCGTTTCGTTTGTTTCGAAATAGACAACTGTGTAGACCAGGATCAAAAATTCGGTTCGTCATAATTACCTACTCACTTGAAACCGCTACAAGTATTTGTTTTGAAGGAGCGCCCGCAACATACTAGGTTCAAATGAAGGATGCAAGTCTTAGCTATGGCCAAACATAAGTCGTTTCGTTTGTTTTGAAATAGACAACTGTGTAGACCAGGATCAAAAATTCCGTTTGTCATAATTACCTACTCACTTGGAACCGCTACAAGTATTTGTTTTGAGGGAGCGCCCGCAACTGACTAGGTTTAAATGAAAGATGAAAGTCTTAGCTATGGCCCGACATAAGCCGTTTTGTTAGTTTCGAAATAGACAACTGTGTAGACCAGGATCAAAAATTCGGTTCGTCATAATTACGTAGTCACTTCAAACCGCTAAAAGTATTTGTTTTGAAGGAGCGCCCTTAACTGACTAGGTTCAGAACAAATACTTGTAGCGGTTTGAAGTGAGTAAGTAATTATGACGAACCGAATTTTTGATCCTGGTCTACACAGTTGTCTTTTTCAAAACAAACGAAACTTTGTATGTAAGGCCATAGCTAAGACTTACATCTTTCATTTGAACCTAGTCAGTTGCGGGCGCTCCCTCAAAACAAATACTTGTAGCGGTTTGAAGTGACTAGACTAGGTAATTATGACGAACCGTATGTTTGATCCTGGTCTACACAGTTGTCTATTTCGAAACAAACGAAACTACTTATGTCGGGCCATAGCTAAGACTTGCATCTTTCATTTGAACTTAGTCAGTTGCGGGCGCTTCTTCAAAACTAATACTTGTAGCGGTTTTAAGTGAGTAAGTAATTATGACGAACCGAATTTTTGATTCTGGTCTACACAGTTGTCTATTTCGAAACAAACGAAACTTTTTATGTTAGGCCATAGCTAAGACTTGCATCTTTCATTTGAACCTAGTCAGTTGCGGGCGCTCCCTCAAAACAAATACTTGTAGCGGTTTGAAGTAAGTAGGTAATTATGACGAACCGAATTTTTGATCCTGGTCTACACAGTTGTCTATTTCGAAACAAACGAAACGACTTATGTCGGGCCATAGCTAAGACTTGCATCTTTCATTTGAACCTAGTCAGTTGCGGGCGCTCCCTCAAAACAAATACTTGTAGCGATTTGAAGTGAGTAGGTAATTATGACGAACCGTATGTTTGATCCTGGTCTACACAGTTGTCTATTTCAAAACAAACGAAACTTTTTATGTTAGGCCATAGCTAAGACTTGCATCTTTCATTTGAACCTAGTCAGTTGCGGGCGCTCCCTCAAAACAAATACTTGTAGCAATTTCAAGTGAATCCGTAATTATAACGAACCGTATGTTTGAGCCTGGTCTACACAGATGTCTTTTTCGAAACAAACGAAACGATTTATGTTAGGCCATAGCTTAGACTTGCATCATTTATTTAAACCTAGTCTGTTGCGGGCACTCCTTCAAACGAATACCATAAGAGCGTTTCTCCTGCGTACAATCGGAATGCTGCGGTTTGAGTATTTTGCCTATGTGTATTTACCAATCTTTAGCCCAATTTTTATATGACTAACAGTATTTTTTGATAGGCATACCTAGATTTAGCATTTTTCAATGATTCCTCTCTTAAACTAATCCATATAATGAGTTTATCAGGTTGTTAGTGCGTGCAGGAATGATTGCCCTTCAAAATTTAAAATGCCCATAACTTTTTTTGGTTTGTCAAAACAAACAAAATTTTATCAAAACAAATCGAAACTAACGGAAAGCAATCATATGCGCAATTTTTTATTTTATTTTGTCATATGGGGTGGCTATCTTCACGTGAAGATAGCCACCCCACTTTGATTTTTTTTCTAGAGAATACGGAATCTAAACAAACGAAAATTCCAATCAAAACAAACAAAACTAACAAATATCTATCGAATACCCTTTAAATAAAACCAATCGGTGCAATGGGGTGGCTAGCGTGAAGATAGCCACCCCACTTTTGTTTTTAAAAAAAAAGTATGAAGGAAATCGAAACAAACGATTTTTTTTCCAAAACAAATCAAAACTAACGCTAAACTAACGTCCTGCACCCTCAAAACATGGGCACTCGTAGTGGGGTGGCTATCTTCACGGGGGTCAAAACAACGCAAAGAAATGGAATAATTTATCGAATGATAATTCATAAAAACTCGCGAACGAGTGTTTCTTTCATGGTTTTACATTATTCATTTGTCTTTTTCAGTACGGTGTTTTTATTGTATTTTTAACCGACTTCAAAAAACCTTCCTCTAAAAAGCAAGAAATAATAATTCGTAATAATAAAAATACGTCTATTGAAGTCGGGTGGGGCTGAAGTACAGTTTCCTTTTTTTATTCTAAAAATCCCCACCCGACTTCAATAGACGTATTTTAATTATTAAAAATATTATTTCTTGCTTTTTAGAGGTAGGTTTTGAAGTCGGTTTTTTGTTTTTTTTAAACAATTTTTTTTTTTTTTTTTTATTATTTTTAGTGTAGGTACCTTGTAGGTAAGGTATATTATATATGTAGAAAAATCGGCTCAGCCAAACGTAAGATAATCGCAAAGAAACATACATAATATACAATACGGGTCAAACAGAGAACCTCCTTTTTAAGTCGGTTAAAGAACTACACTAGATATCCCTCTTCCAACAAAAAAATCTTATTCAGTTAATAAACAAAGAAGTAATACAACCATTATCATAGAGGTAATTCACACAAAATCATACTATTTTACAAAATGGGACCAACTTGGGAGTTTACCAAATGTAATAACGTTTGAATCATTTCAATCGGTCCAGCCGTCTTTGAGTAATCGGTGGACATACACAAAAAAAAACAAATATACAGACGAACAGAGAACCTCCTCCTTTTTTGGAAGTCGGTTAAAAAAGGAGGAGGTTCTCAGTTCGTCTGAATTTTTTAGAAGGAACCGTTTTATATCTAGCAGTTCTAATTTTTTTTCTAACTTCGGAGGATATATGTATAAAACTTGTTGGGATTTTTCCATTTGCTAATAAATTGGCCAGTAGGTACTAAATACTTATTAACTTCAAATACCCCAATCACAATAATTATATTCAGCAACGCTTGCTTCATTCAACCTTTAATTAAATTAAACAATTTACTTAACCTACTAACTTAAATAAAGTAGGTCTGTTTGTTTTTGCCAAGTGTGATATAATATAATAACATATTTAGAATTATGTATAGCCTACTTATCTAAATAATTATACAACAATCATTTAATTTTCGTATGTAAAGTTACCTGGTAGGTGGGAGGGAGACGGGTGCTCATTGAGCCATGTTTGCACAAGTGTCACAGTTAGCACAGTTGCGGCCTAAAATACATTCCAAATTACGCCTTAGTGGCAACCTCAAACAATACTTACTTTATGTGTATTATGTTCTCGTTCCACCACTTTTTAATCAACGCATTCTTTGAGATTTGTATAAAGGGGACGTAATTAATCACCTCACTTATTTTCAGTTCATTGCTGCTGAATCATCTCTGATTGACGTAAGTATAGTAAGTTACGTCAACCTAAACAAAAAAAAAAATTTTACTTTGCAGTGAACATAATCTGCTGAGGTGCAATGCAAAAAAAATGGTCATAGGTAAAATCTATGAACAAATTCAGATGTTTTAAACATTTTTCAAGTTTATAAAAAAGTAGCCAAATTACGTGCTATCTCGTGGTCATAGCACGAGTGTGTCCTCGTTCCTTATTAACTTGTTGCTCATTCAATTAAATTGCCGGACATAAAACACCCACGGTGATCGGGCATGTGGCTAAATAAGTGCTCACTTCTATTTAGGAGCCAACGATGCGTGCCCGCCGCGCGCCGTATTCAGAGCGACATCTTACAACAACAATAAACTGCACAACTATATTATATTGACTTCAATTATGTCCGCGGGTGAACTACAAGAATTTCTACGTGAGGTCGGTTAATATACCTGCATCATTGTGAAGGAATTTAAACCTTTAAACAAGGTAGTAAGAGCGGTATTTAAATAGAAGCGTTAATCCAGGGGTCTTAAACATTTTACCGGTGTTACGTGATTACAATGGCTTTGTTTAAGTAATAACACGGATTTCGGGCGGTACGTTTCAGCGGAACCCATATTGTATAGTTTGTCTAGCTACAACATAACATAGCGATAGTATCTTATCTACATCTATAGCGAAGCCAGCATTGTCTCACCACCACCGCACCGCTTTTGAGCTCAAACAACGTACATAAGACGCGCCGCGTTTTACACTCTCGTCGTGAGCTGCTGTTTTATTTCTGAAATGTCTAGAGTGGCTTCTTGAAGACATTTCAGAAATTTAATTGGGCTGTTGTCTTACATTCGCTGTAACGATCACGAAAGAAAAGTGGATAAAATTAGCTATATTTAAAAAACAACTAACAAAAGTAGTTTTATTTTATTACTCGTTTACACATCTAGTAAGTAATTAAGTTATCCAATTAGGATGCTCTTGTTATTTTGGTTATTAAATGATTTCCTATCAATTTGTCATTCCACTTGACCAAACCACAAGCTACTGTTAGTTAATAACACCTTGCGGTTATCAAGCCTATAAAGCCGGGTGTCAAGTTTTTGTAATTAGATTCTGTGATGTTAATTGATCTCTGGACTTAGTTATACATTTAATTTATCAAACTTTAATAAACTTGTTCTTATTGATTGTTAGTCTTACTCTTAAAGCAACAATATTTGTTAAATGTTACCGTGTGTTTTCACTGCATTGACTACACTACAGCCCGAAAACTTTTTTAAACCAATCTGCAAGTATAGTGACTATTATTCAAAACAAGATGTCTTTTAGGAAAGCTAATTTAAATTGAACTTAGTTTACTGAACTTTAACATAAGTATGTTATTAAAAAAAACAATAAGCAACAAAAAAATTGAAAGTTAACGCAAAACGGGCGTTCAGTATGCAGCGGCGCCACCAACCGCGAAATAAATCAACCGACTGTCGTCTGCGCGCGCGCATTAAATCAGACAAATCCGATTAATGCGACAACCATTGCTGGGCCGAGCCGGACGATAAATAAACTATCGAGAGTTAAGCGGCGATGGAATTGACGCGGCAAGTGTCAGATGTATGAGTAATGGTGGAGGGTGATTCACCCCTACCTGCGCACGAGCATCCCTCGCCCGGACAAAGGCCAACCCATACCATACCATACCACACACCTTTTCTACGGAAACGCTCCGAATGGTTTGACGTCGTTTAGAAAAGAAAATACTGTTCTGTGTATATTTGATCCTTATCAAGACAAGAACGCTATACATACAAACTGTTTAATTTTTAGTTTTTAAAGGTTGTTTTGTTTATGTTATCTTACGTGTGGTTAATGCAATACTTGTCTCTATCACTCTGCTGCATGTTGTGATGAGTAAACATTTATTTATAATAACAGATTACAAACAATACAATGTTTAAACATTATGTATTCTGTGGTTTAAATTAATAAATATGTTGTAATATAAGGTACCTATGTTACGAATAAACCTAGACTTTATAAGTGTCATTAGATATATATTTATTGCGATGACTGCAATTGGTTTCTATGAAATGGCAAGAACGTTTAGCAATAATTGATTTCTAGGAATTCAAAGGTTCATGTCATTGTTCTAAACACTGTTTAGACATTGTTCTAAACACAGCCTTTCATAATTTTCCTTTGCCATTCAGCAAAAGAAAATTATGAAGGGTAAAAAAAAATCCTACTAAATTATGTAATATTATAAATGTGAAAGTTTGTATTCACGCATAAACTGCTGAACGGATTTGTATGAAATTTCGCAAACAGAGTTTATAACATGTTTAAAACATAGAATACTTTTTATCCTGATCAAAGATTCTCGTGGTATAGGCTCCACGTGGAGGAAGTCGCGGGCGGAAGCTAGAAAACAATAAATCAACCGATTAATTACTTTGCTGTCTAAACAAAAGTAAGTACTTAACCTTGTTTTGATTAAGATAGTAAGAGTGAAATGGTCAAAATCGTGTGGATTTTACATAAAAAATACTTTCATTCGTATCTTCACATCTAATTTTTTTATCCTACTTCTAATAATAGGTTCAAACTAGTTCAAAACGAAGCAAACGTGTTCTCGGTAAGTACGAGAAACGATGAGGCAAAATGAAAATGCTATTATTTTATTTTTTAATTCCGGAACAAAAAGAAAGATCAGAAAAATCTATATTTCGTGGCAATTGCGTTTCATCAAAAGAAGCGTAAACCGAATCGAAGTTACTAATAGAAGTTCCAGTTAATAGGCTAGTTGACAAAATTTCAATAACTGCTTAATATTTTAGCTTATTAGGCATTTTATCGAAAAAAAAGGTTTATTTATTTTTAATCGAGCGTTTACATTATAAATTTCGCGTTTTAAAAAACCAATTTTAATTTGGTTCCAAAACGCACAAGACTGTCATGGCGTCTTGAATGACGTCACGCCGTGCAAAACAAACAAAAGAGCGATCGTGTCTTCGTACGTTATAGCTAGTTTTTATCGTTTAAAAATGAATTTCTCATATTATAAGTACTGTATAGAGCCCCAGTGTGATAGCACGACTATAAAAACGCCAAACCAGTTATTTATATATGTTCCAAACAATGGAGAAATACGGAAAAAGTGGCTAAAACTTGCGTTCGGTTGTGGTTAGGTTGCACTCGGAGTGTAGGTTTGGAACGCGCCTCCGGTAGTGATACTCGAAACGTCAAAGACAAGATTGGAGTTTCGCACGGCGTGACGTAACGCTTTCTGATTGGTGTTCACTGTCACGTGACTAAAGGTTTCATTTTACGAAATTTATTTTTTAAAATTATTATTAATCTTTAACGCTTTTAATAATTAAAATTGTTTGTTATTTTCTCCATAATATAATTAATCATTATAAACCCCTATCCATTATATTTATTCTTAATGGAAACAAGCCTATTATGGTAATGAATGATTGATTTCACATTTTGAAGAACATTTGTTCAGGATGTATATAGCGCAATGATCTTCCATAAATTATACATAATACACAATGAAATATACATTTGCGTGACCGATACAGAAGTAATCGTTACATGATTTGAACGATTTATCATTTTTAGTTTCTAAAGAGCATTATGAGTTTTTTATTGTATTAAATGAAGTAACTGATTTGAATACAAAGTAACTTTATTTAGATAATGCACAGCTGTGTTACCTGTATCTTCAACACTGATATATTCTGTAACGTCCAAATAATGTAAGTACCTACCTAGTAGCAAAGATTTAAACCTAGTATTAAAATGTATTTTAAATTATCACAGTCACAGGTATTACGCAATAACATAGTCTTTGCATCGTTTCGTGTCCATGTTTTGAAAATTTAGCTTCTCGATTCCATTAAGAAGTTCACAAAATGTAATAAAACTCGAATAGAGTGGTAGAGAAACTCAATAATTGTGTCCTATACATTGTCACCAGTTTACCCTCAGATCGTTGGTTTGATCTACTTTCAGTAAAATTAAATGACAGCACACAAAGGTAACATGAGACACTTAATTTATTTATTAATATATTATTTTTATGCGCAATAAATATCACTACTCAGCAGCAGGGAATGATAACGTTATTTTTAAATGTAACGTTATTTCTTACTTTTTTACCGTTAATTTCAACATTAACGTTATGTCAATAAATAGCGTTACTTTAGATAACGTTACATTGAAATTAGCATTATTTCAGTAAATAACGTTAATTTTAACGTTATTTCTTACTTTTTGTTACCGTTACGTTACTTTTTTACCGATAATTTTACCGGTACTATTCTACCGGTAAAGTTTAACGCTATATTTAACGGTAATTTTACCGGTACAATATTTTTTACGTTATTTTTACCGGTATATTTACCCATAAAATGTTTCATAATGATATTTATTTTAATTTCAATTCCTACATTTCATAATGTTTTGTTCATCAAGGAACCACTTTTAAAAATCTTATTTATTTTAGGAATCAGGCACAAAACTGGTGTAAACTAAGCTTTCGTTTGCAATAAAAATAGTTCTATTTAGGATGTCAATGAAATCCATAGTTAAGTTAGTAAACTTGAAAGAATCCATCCTAACATGGAATGTAGAAATCCCCTTTTCCTGAGAACTCTTGCCAAAATAGATGAAGAAATAAGGTGACAGTTTATTTACACTTATCCACTATCCAGTTATGTTGAGCATAGTAGTAAAGTAAATATAACGAGGTGTCACTGTTTCATTTCACCGCAGGCGCAATGTATCTGGTGTGTACGAAAATAGTCTAGCCAAGTAGGTCGGCTAGGCAGACGTTATGAATTACTGGTCGTATATAAATACAAGGAATCCTTGCTTTGATCTCGCTGCTCCTACGATGCAATTTTATAAAAGTTGCAAACACTTTTCAACTGATAAAAGAATGTTTGAAACGCGCGAGTGTTTTGTTTATACTAACGATACATTGAGATTACTTTTTAATTTTGCTTTTTAGGTCTTTGATCATGGTAGTACGAGTAGATATGTAATTTTCAGCAATATGTTACTGATGAAAAAAATGAAACTTACACCCGTTTTCACTAAACTTAAGAATCGCCTAAGTCTTTTCCTAACTACAACTCGACCAAATTAAAACGTTGTCATCAATGATCATAAACTTAGCTGTCATGCGCTTAATTATCTTGGTCGAGTTGCAAATAGGTACTTACAATTTTTAAGTTTAGTGAAAACGGGTGTTAAATTCGAAGATTTTGTCATTCGATATACATTTGATTTAATAAATCAATCAATTTTGGGTTAGTGTGAGTGTGGACAAATCGAAATTCTGATCCATATTACCAATAGTTATAGCTAAATATAATACATTCCAACCAAAATACGACTTTCATTTAGAATTTCGTTGAAGTTATTTTGAATAGATTCCGCTTTTAACACCAATTATGTCATTAATGGAATCGATACGATGTAGAATCAATTTGAGCGACTCGTTTGATCAACGGCGTGAGTGACCCAAATCGTTAAATGACTGTTATATTATACCCCGTCGGTCATCGCCTACACAACATGTAGACAATTTGATACTTATTTTATTTTGATAATTTTCCTAGGACGAATGACATCAGTTATTTATTCTAGGACTAAGCATTCTCAAAAATATTATTGTTCATCTTAACTGCTCACTAGAGATAATCTACTTTATTGAAGTAATATAATAAGTCTATGTTGTTGCCAATAAAGAGCTAATTAGATCATCCTAAATATCGGACCCGATATGAAGTCGCTCCTAAATTCAGAGCAGTGTAATTGCATTCAGGAAGCTAGGATCCGATTTAGGATCCTAATTAGGATAGAAATTGTCTCCGACATAACGGATGCTAAATCGGAAGCACTTAGGACAGTGTAATCGCATTCAGGACGCTCGGCTCCGACACAGTAGTACCACAGCATAAAGAGTAGTCAGTCAACGCCTTTTATGTTGGCGAAAAAAAATCCGCCGCGCCGCGACAGTTGGCGTAACGACTAAAAGTATATAAGGGTTGTCACTCTGTGATTTGCTTTTTTTTTTGACCTACATCAATATAAAAAAACAAAAAAACCGACTTCAAAAAACCTGCCTCTAAAAAATAATATATAAATCATTAGCTACGCATTATCATTGTTATAATAAAACACGTCTATTAAAGTCGGGTGAGGCTGGAGTACCTACCAACTTCCTTTTTTTTATTCTAAAAGCCCCACCCGACTTCAATAGACGTGTTTTATTATAACAATGATATGATAATGCGTATCTAATGATTTATATATTATTTCTTGCTTTTTAGACGCAGGTTTTTTGAAGTCGGTTTTTTTGTTTTTTAAACAATTTTTATTTTTTTTATTTTTAGTGTAAGTACCTTCTGTATTAGGTAGTGTAGGTATATTATTTAGGTAGTAAAATCGGCTCAGCCAAACGTGAGATAATCGCGGAGAAACATACATACATATACAAACTGAATACTTACCTCCTTTTTTTGAAGTCGGTTAAAAAGACTACACAAAGGTATCCCTTTCCCAACAAAAACAATCATCTAATTAGGTTCATAAATAACAAAGTCGTCAAGGTAGTTGATGTAAAGTCATAGTATTTTCGGGTTTACTTGAAAACTACTGAACCGATTTGAAAAAAAAAATGGGACCATCTCGCAAGAAAACTCAATCGAACAAAAAAAGAATTATCAAAATCAGTCCATAAATGTCGAAGATACGCGCGAATAACGATAAAAAAAGTATACAATCGAATTGAGAACCTCCTCTTTTTGATGAAGTCGGTTAAAAACTAGTTCAGATTAGCGTTGAAAATGACACGTACCTACTACCTACCTAGCTACCTACATATACCTCCTATTTACCTAGTTATGTATTTTTACGGCTACAAGAACATTCGTTTAACAACTGTATGATCGTAAAGCTGTGATATCGGATCCGACATTCAGGACGGTCTAATTGGCGACTGAATTTCTCGTCCTAAATCGGACACTAAATTCCGGATCCGAAATTCAGGAAGGTGTAATAAGCGCTTAATTCTGTCACCCTGTTGTAATTATGTTATGTTACCCTGGTAACGATATATTCAAGTTTGTAAATATCGTTACTTATGGCTGTTACAGCTGATAAGTTTCTTGCGCCCGTTCTTCTTGTCAGCTAAAAAAGTCTGGAACGGGTGGTAGGAAAATATAGACGATTCAAAAGTACTTAATAATTAAGTTTATTTGAATAAAGCTTATTTCACTTTCACTTTCACTTTACTGCACTGCAGCAGGACGTACCTAGGCCTTTTCCGAGGATGGAGTCATAATCTCCATGCTTGAAAGAGGGATTTCAATAGGTATGAGATTGTTTCCAATCGTGATATTCAGTGATAATTATCAGACTTTATTTTCGAAGAAAAAACTACTTCAATACACGAACGCGTGCCCTCAGGTCTTTCATCGTGTACTGCCGAACGTTGTTCTCTCCAAACATTATTTTTGATTCCAATAACTCCTCAATGCATCTGCAACTCGTGTTTATTTATACTGGCCGGACCAGCTCGCTCGTTTATCTACCAACTTTAATGTCTATGTTAATTGATACAATGCCCACATTCCTGCGTCTTTATTGGACTCATTGGGATGGGATGGGATCGACGCTATTCCAGAAGAATTTTTATAACATACTACGTACGGTAAAGTAAAGATGGATCCCTGAGTAAATTGATACGCCATAATAACTCAATTAGAATAAATAGAGAAATCATCCGTGTCATTGCGACCGTGCATCGCCCACCTCGGTAGGTAGGTACTTATCGCGGTAATGTGCCGTGTTTATGTCTAAAGTATATTTGTAAGTATGACAAAAGCTTACAATCCAACAAAAGTGTTGTAATTCCACACCGTTACGTGTTTGTTAGCATGTTGATGCACATTACAATTTTAAACTTTATTTTGGTTAAGCAGAGTCCTTATTCGAGTTCGCAAGAGTAAGGCACGGAGGCGGTCGGCGCCTTTGACCGAGGGAGATAACATCTACATCGGGCAGGTAGGCTTTATTGCCGCTGCATCGGCCGCCCCGCGCCCCTTCCGTTCCGTTCCGACTCCACGAATTTTTGTTTCGTGTTATTTTTCACACGAGAATAACAACGGTACTCAATACAAGACCTAAAATGTATAGTTTTATGAATCCATAATCGGGAATTTCTTATCTCGAACCGTTCGAAGCTTTCAGCAAGAAATGCAGCGGTGATGTCCGCTAAGTCCAATTCGAGCTGTAAGTGTATTAGCAACGCCTTAAACGGCGGCAGTCTGTGTAGAAAGCCGAGGTTCAACGTACGTGACCTGGCACCAGATCGAATGGGAAACTAGGGTTTTCAATCAACAAGCCGGCCGCGGAACAGGCGCCGCCGGCGAGATGAACGGCATTCCACGAGTTGGCCGTCTTTGTCATGTTAACCAAACAGGAGGCTCATTATTCTGTTATTTTAACAAACCATAACGCAACCGTATGTCGTTATAACGTTTCAGGCGATTAGACGATATTTGTGTTGGTAAAGGGACGGTCGCACCTCGGCGCGACGTTCGCCCGAGGCGCTATTGTGTCGGCTCGTTTTTTATGCGTTAGCGCGTCGACATCGCCCACTCGAGTTTTTGGAATTCCATCAGCGGTCGGCCCCTGCGCCCCGCCCTGCGCTAGCGCCGTCCCGGAGGTCCACGTTCATTCATAACTCCGCGTGATACCAATCCCCTCCTTTGACGCCTCGCGTCTACCATTACATTCTATTACATGTAGAATAGATCGTATCACACGTGCTCGTCCATCCGTCTGCCGAAAACCGGAAACGTATACGAAAACAAAACACTGAATTGTTTTTGTTTCCAACTGTACAATATTTATGTTATATTTTTTCCCCGACTGCACCACCAACGTCGATAGATTTACACTCGTTGATGCAAACTTTTGTCGGCAAAAACTTGCGGCGAGATTTCAACGAGGCGTTTTATCTGATGGTGAACCACCTCAATATTTAGCACAACAAAAAATGAGGATCAGGATATTAATGAATACGATATTAAACGACCTATCGATTAATTAAGTATAAAAAAGTCTTCAAATAGTTTGGAATGTCAGTAAACCATGACGAAATAATAGGTCAAAAAAGTATTAAAGCTTGCACCATCCGCGCCGATAAGATAAAACTGTAATGAGCTGAAGAATCTTCACGTGTTCATTGTTGATTTTAAGCGATTAGCTTCAGAACACTTTGATGTCGGTACTAAACGAGGTGATCCAACAAGACTTTGTGAACTTGACAAAAGAAAATACATATAAGATGTTACTAGAATAGTAACATAAGTTGTTTCAGCGAATTTAAGCTTAGAACCTCGTTGACAATGAGATATTGATAATGCGGTAACAGTCATGATTGATTCTGTAGTTTTCTAATCTTTAAATAAAGCAGCACTAAGACTTCCCTTAATCTTTAATTAATATACACAATTAAAGCAGAAGAAAACACTAAGTACCTATACCTATCGATACAATGCTACGAGGAACAAAGTTAACCGTTGATCCTATGAATAATGAAAACCACAATCGATGCAGCGAGAATGTCTGAGTGGTGCGCTGTGCTGATAATATTAAAGTGCGATTATTCGATTCCAACCGTTAACCACTCGCCAATGGTAATTATAATTATTTAATCACTGAGACACACACTATCAAAGGTTATAAATATATAAAATTATAGGTTATAAAATCTTTTACGAAATATAGAACTATTGTACTGGCTCGTCCGATTATAAAGTGATGATCAAAAGCTTTCCATTCCAACTCATTGATTTAACCACAACACAACGCATAATTTCGACCTTACATTACAGCTACAACCGCAAGAAGCAAACGCGATGGAACTATAATAATTATAGCTAATGCACTCAATAACGTTTTTAATGAGTGCAGTTCGCAACAGTCATTAAGACAATGCTCAGTGGCGTTATGGGCTCGGGGTGATCGGCCGTGCACTCTCACGGCATAATAATTACGGGCTTTACGGGGCGCGCTAACCACTCCGTCGCAGTTTATAGGCCGGCTCTGCGCGAGCGCAAGCGCGCTCCTTTCCCCTTCTCCCGCCGCAGCCCGCGCCTACCCCCGCCCGCCGGACCGCATTCCGCTCCCATGCGACCGCGTCCTGCATCCTCCAGCCTCCAGGACCTCTCCAAAATGTCATGTTTTTACTATCTGCCAAGTTGTATGTCAGAACAATGCCAGTTCTGCTACTCAACCATTGCAAAATAACGCGGAACACGGGGATTGAAACAAATGACTGTTGAAGACTCCCTTGAACGTAGAAAACAAAGACAGCCAAAACCAGAGTCGGCATCACATCAATACAGACAACAAAACAATCCAATCCAGGTATAACTGGAATACTTTTGTCACTGATAATACATAGTGAGCATCTAAATACGTTGGGTTTGCGTCGTGGGAGCTATGAAAAACATCATCAAAATTTGTTGTCGCGACACAAAAGTTTAATAGAGACAGGTGCTGAACCGTGACAGTGTCCATTACCACTGACTTATTCCCAAAGGCTTCTATGAGCACAATCAAAAGTCATCACACCCGTTTCACACGCTTATTGCCTATTCCATTAACTAAATCAGACGATGACGAATCGACCACTAAATCGAGATTATAATCATTATATAGAGTCGCAGGCTCGCATTCTCCGAGAGGAATCCGTGAAGCGTCGGAATGCACGGAATCGATTCAAACTCGTTTTGTTTTCGCCACGTCATAACTCGATCTCGACCCCTCGAACTTGACTCCAGTTTAAGCATCATGCATTTAGAAAGTGGATTTGCTGATAGTTGTAGGGATCACAAAACACATTACATCTCAGTACATACAGCCTACAGGTGTCTTTAACTGCAAAGGTGAAAATTTTAAAGCATACTGAAGATGTAGAACCGATTGCATTTGATACGTTTTCTAGGAATAGGAAATTCTTAATTAAAACCATTTTGTAAAATCACATTTAATTTGGCAACAAATTAAAATAAAGCAGATGGAACATTTATTATAAACAAAACAACTACCGCGGTCCGCGTTTGCAACTTGTTGTAAATAAATAGCTGTTCATTTGCACATAAATGGACGTTGACTTCTAAGATAACATTAACGACGTTCGTTGCTAATGTGTCGATGCGAATACAGCGTAAATGAAAGATAACTTTTGACTCCTCGAACATAATGTGAGGGCGAATAAAAAATAATATGAATTCAGAGAACGAGCGTCACTTTGTCGATTGTACAAAAACTTTGTTAGATTGCTTTTCAAGATTAGTGTTCTTTCTATGGACACTGTTGCAGTTAACACGGCCAAGAGAAACGGTTAAACGTGGTAATGGCGAATGCATTTTTTGCGAGTAGCGGACGAGCCCGAGGACCGGTCCGGAGGAGCTGCGACGTGTCGCCACCTGCTTCGCCGTGGAATGTGATGTGAGTAAGCTGGAAACCAGGGCTTTGTTCATTTATCATTTCCATTTGTATTTACAGTCGAGCCAGATCTGCTGCCATCGAAATTTATAAAAATATTTTTTGTTCGGATATTTGGGTCCGAGCCGAGTAACTAGAGAATTCCTTTTTTGCGATGAAAGGTGATCCCGGAAAATTAATTTTAGACACATCAACTTTTGAGAACAATTCTGAATTCTACGAATTTTCACACTCAAGACCGAGTCCTATCATAAGGAATTTAATCTACCTCCGGCGACGTGAAGTTTTCGAGGACGAAACTAATTGCGAGATTCCATTTCCCCATGGAATTCTTTATTCCTTTCACTGTATTCACTTCCCCAGTTCGTACAATCGATCAATAATTCCACACGAGATATCGTATTACAGTATGCTCAGCGTGGGCATAACAGCCATACAACTATAAACCACATTTTACGTCATGTTCGACCTCGATGTTTAGTGTGCTCCTCCTAAGCCAAATATAACGATAAATATTCTGTATGAATCAAAATGACTCACGCACGACATCCAAGAAATTTAATATCTTGTAATGATAATCGTTGTAATCAAAGAGATGTGAGGAAAATGGTTTGCAAAAATTTATATAATACGATACGACATCCTGTCTACTCGATCGGACCTCGCGGGCCTAATTACAGAATGAGAGGTTATGGACGCGACATAAAGGGACCGTACCTTGTGACTGATGGAGCGCCATTGAGTAAGTTGATTGAAAGGGTTCACTGTGAAAGCTCGAATAAAGCCTGCCGTAATGGTATTTTGTGCTCAGGTATGCGCTAATTCGCTATAGAGATGTTCGTTTTTCTTTTATAAAATACGCCAGAGGTTTAATAAGGTACTTTTCGTTAAAAAAAATCATTAAAGGGAATTGCTTCCACGTCATCACCTAATAAGCTGAAGATAGGGACAGAAATGGCTTAATATAAGTATTCATAATGAAGTAAGCACGAGGAGTGTAATCAAGAAAGTTGTGCCAGGTTGACGACCTGCTAGCATCGTAGACCTTTAACCAGTCCACCCACTTCCCGATTTCGTATGTCAAGTCAAGCCCGATCATTGGCTTTGTATTGGTTAAATTTTGTCATTGCTTCTACAAAGTTATCATGAAATGTAATAACTTGCTTGATCGATGACTGTCGATTTTAATACTTATTGTGGCTATATCTCACGATGGTGTGCCGAATCATTGTGTGAGTACGATATTCACATTGGAATGAGAAACAAATAGTCTATTGGTTAATAGGTACTAACGAATTTCAACACACTGATGTTGAACAGTAAAGAGCGAGTAACGAATCGAATGTCGACATAAATCTATTGATAGTATTGATACCTATTATAATAATGTAAAATTGTGAGGTCGAAATCGATCAATTCTATTTAGTCGATGACAGGATCGCTGCGACTAGCGTCTGATGTGGATCTAACGCCCAATAACTTTTATCTAACTCCTGTGACAGCCATGATAGATAGTTTAGTACAGAAAATATTCAAACAGGATACTTCGTACATTGATAACGATATCCACTATAGACATTCTTTGGGGAAAGCTTAAGTAAAGAAATCAGAGGCGATTGACCTTAAGTCGATCGGGTTCCTACAAAGCATGATACATTGTTGAAATTTTAACTTAATGATTATTACCAGTACCACGTTGTTACCAATATCATGGTGGAGTATTATTGATAATTTGCTAAGTGATTCAGTGGAGTTTATTCTAAATCTCTACATAACTTTACCGTTTTCCGGTGTCCAATTGGTGATTCGTTTCAACATTAGAAGTCTGCGTCTGTGCAAAAGCCGGTAGTTGTCGCGACAAGCCCGCCCGTTAGAAGTACCGGCGTTCGAGTATTGAATACTAACTAGTAAGGTAGTGAGACTAGCTAGCGAATTATTCGTACAACTGGAGTCGAGACGCCTGCGCCTGTACGGCACTGCGCCATCGTCATCGTACCTAACACTCTACCTTATTGGGAAACCTGGCGTCGACTATGTTTAAATCGATGACTTTATCTTAATAGCAACTGGCTGGTATCGACCTGATCTGGACCCCGTCTACTTAATTACCGTTGGCGACGAATTGGCGAGTCTGTTTGCATACAAATAACATAAGTGGCAATTGATGTGTACGATTAAATATGAATAAGTTTGCGCAGACCTCGAATCTTTAAGATCAATTTGCACAAGAGCACGAGGCGATTAGTGTTATTAGACCGATACGTGGTTAATAGCTGCGGAGGCACGAGCTGGGAGCGGTGCTTCATTAATAATGTATCAGTTTACTGCGGGAGAGGTTTCCGCATCTAGTCTGTCACAGAATACCTTCACTAACTGAACGGGGATCTCATTAATTCAAACAATGGTCCGTGGGGACTTTGCTTGGTAACCAATGTATTTTGTTTCTTAACGCAATGTGCGAATAAATTACGGTGTCGAAAGCTGTCAATTCTTTGATTGGAGACGATTCCGAGAAAGGAATCGCCAGAGGCATGTTTATAATCGAAACGTCATTGTAAACATTCACAAGGATTTAAAAGTCTGCTACACTCTGAACTTATACATTTAATGACCGCACATTTCCATATTAAGGGAGGGCGATATTTTTTGACGATGCTTTATGGAGTCGCAGAAAAGGATATGTGACGTCTGGCCTGGCTGGTATTGTTAAGTAAGACAATGTTGAATAAAACTTAATTACTTATTCTTCGTTATTTGTAGAAGCTATAAAGGAAATAGCTGCAATCGATCAACTACCTACAATTTCTTTATTATTAAATATACTGTTTTATAATGTTCGGATTTATGTCATGTTATGTTTAGCCATCTGTGCGTTGGAAATCGCGCCCACGCTTTCTTGTAATGCTATTAACCTGCTAGTCATGATTTTTACTTAAATGCTTCTGACATTGCATTGAGGCTATCGACATTCAGTATGAATTTGATCTTTGTTCTGCTGCAGTAGAGGTGGTTTTTAATTAATGATATTTCCAGTATGATCGCCGAAGTTTTACTTTGCGGATATCTCTGCCTACTTATGTCGCAAGAATTCTACAGTTTGCATTTCAAAACCCGCCTACTGTTCAACTACGCCTACGAATTTTAAGATGGTTGTCGCTCGTATTATTATGGGTACGCAATTGAAATGTTAGGTATAAGTAAGTACAGTCTCGTCTAAAAATATGTATACAGTTTAGAACTTTGACACTTTGTTGCAGTGCAGTTGTCATTTGTCAATAATTTCTGTTCAAAAAAGTAATACCTAGCCTTAGAGTGACAAAGTTCTAAATTGTATATGTATATGTTATAGTCAAACCCCGAAGTCCCGGCGCTCCTAGGTTTGCCTAGTCAAACCTCAGGTTTGACAAGAAGCCTTAGTCAAAGTCCAAAACTAAAGCGTGTTTTGGGCTTTGACTAACGAATTTATGGCCAAACCTAAGAGAGACTAACTTGGACAGTCAAAGGCCGAAACGCAATTCGATCAAATCGGGGTTTGACCAGTCAGACTTAAATTGGGTACAGAAATTATTGTTGTTTTGTATTTAACCTTTGAGACCCCCGGTGTCACTCGTGACACTTGCGGTTTTTATTTTTTTACTGCACTATTTGTGGGTATTTGTGAAAACTACGACAAATATTATGAATCTGGTCTGGTGGTTTCGCTTCGTAAATCTGTGTTTTTGTTTTCGTAAATATTAACTGAATTTTTGAATTAGTGCAACCGCACCGTAGTACCGTTGTGGCGGATTGCCGAAGAGGTAAATATTATTTAAAATGCGATTTTTGTTATTGTTTTGTGTTTTTTGTATGCTACGTTCATAGATCTCTCAGACATTGCGATAAAACTTTCAAAATGTTTCCATTTTGACAAGTATTTGTGACGATTTAAACCATTTTTATTGACTTTGAAACCCGTAGTGCACTGGTGACACCCCCCTTTTTGGGGTATGTAGAGGGGAGATTTTTTAAAGTATTTTTTTTTAGTTATACGTATCACACTTAACTTAATTTTCAAAATTCATGAAAATCTCACACCTTTTTGGGGTCTGGGTCTCAGGAGGTTAAATGTATGAAAAACACATTCTTTAGAGTGAAATTTCAATTAAATTAACAATCTTCTTGTGGAACAAAGTTTTATGTTGTCTGTTAAAAAAAAACCACTAACCTATCACGTGACCTACATGATTCGTAATCGTTCGTAATTCGTATTCCGTAAATTCGTTAGTCAACGAATTTACGGAATACGAATTTTAAAAATGATTGAAGAAATTTGACAGATTGTGGAAGCCCAGCGTGCCGTCGACCGTACCTAGATCAAATTTTGCTTTTCTAATTTGTATTTTACGTAGGCGTAGGTCTTCCTTGCCATTTACGTAATGAATGCGTTTTCGCTATAAGTGGGTCTATAACAGTTGTAGATTCGGTTCTCAATTAATTATCCCGCAACAGCTAGCTAAGAGCCCTCCACATGCACAGGCCCGGCCTCCAGGATCGTACGGAGAGGCGCGGCCTTCCGGCCAAATCTCAGCGTGTGTAGGGGCAGCCGCGGCTTTTTCAGTCCTGAGGAGGTCGCGCCTCTCTGGCCGGAAGGCCGCGGGAGGCCGCCCCTCTCTGTACAGGGTTACCATCCATCCGGATTAGTCCGGACATGTGCAGACTTTTAGGCTATTGTCTGGACTTTGTCCGGCTTTGTAATTTGTCAGTCTTTTAAAAATTGGGCAGTGTAATACTAGTTAAAAAACATACATAGCAGTAGTGTTCGAAAGAGAAGTCCCAAAATGTATGGAGTCAGAATCTGTCTGTGAAAATGTACAGACTTTTATTGAAATGACCGGCTTTTTGTCAAGACTTTCCAAATTTTGAAATAGTAACCCTTATCTCCGTACATTTCTACAGGCCAGGCCTGTGCATGTGGAGGGCCCATAATTGGTAATGGTGAGGGGTGAAATCATGGCAAAGGTAAACCGTTTTAAAAAAATGTTATGATCGGTGGGGTGTGATTTTTAAAAGGTAAGCCGATAGCAATTGACTAATTGACTTGTATGGATCCTTCACCACGTAAAGTACCTATTCTGTTAATGTTCTGGGCAGAATTTGAAGATTTTTATTTAGCACTTTTGTTTATAAAATGGAACAGCTGATGATTTGTGTTTTCTATAAAGTTCCCAGTAAATCAGTACCTAGTAAGAAGACAATAACACAAAGTTTCAAGTTGAAAAAAAACGGAATTCTTTCTCTTTGAATACGGCCACGTTGTTATACGGCACCACCGGTAGACACTCACGGCGCGGCCGCGGGTTCAAATCCCGCCGTAGTTACAGTAAAGTTACTGTTGTAGGTATTGCTGTCTGTGCTAGCTAGGGCAAAAGTTAACGTGATCTATTTGATCACTTTTATCGAGTACGAATTGTACAATAGATACGATTCTAGATATAAGTAGCTAATAGAATAAAACGCTAACTTGACACTATTTTTAAAAAATAAATGAAAAAAACAAAGTTTAAAAAAAACCCTTTGTTACCTACCTTCTATTCTACTATTTCTACTACACGTTCAGCTTCATCAAAATAAAAACATTGCTCATCATATCATAACATAATCACATAATATTATGTGGTGATAGGAGATCCTATCACCAAATCACTCATTATCATACTTATCACTGTAAAAATAGCACGACGATTCTTACCTGAATTAGGTTGTTCCGTTATTATCACTGAAGACAGCATTTTGTTTTTTTCAAAAATACTTTTGGCCTTTGAACATGTTAACTCGTACTCAGCCGAGGTCACATGTAGAAAACTTAGGATGAACAATAAATACAATATTTGGTTCCCAAGTGCCAGTCTCAAACCGAAAATCGATTTTTTGTTAGGCGGCAGTTTACCACAACAACACTCTTTCACAGCCATGTTCACTGATAGTTTATTCGTTTGAAATCAAAATGGGTCACTTATAGTTAAACTCTTCATAAATAAAGCAATGAAAATAATAATAACGCCACACTTTGAAACACAACAACTATTTTCCGATTCAACTGCGATCCATGACGATCGCAGCCCGACTGCGCCACAGAATGGATTATTTATCCGCACCCCCGCACCCGCACGCAATGCAACCACAGACTCACAGAGAAAGCAATACTATACACGTTAGTACTATTATATATTCTGTGACTATACGTAAGAAGAGACGGGACTTCATAGACCAAAAAAATCTACGAAATGTCAAATCAAACATACCTCGACGTAGCCAACATAACGAATGTAAAATAATGTTTTGCCAACCTACAGGAAAGAAATAGAGATGGGCGACCTTATAGTATTAATTTTTTTATCGATATCGATGAATGCACTGAACTGCGCTTTACTTAAGGAATAATTTTAAAATTTCTTCTAACATGAGTTGACACAATACTCTGTTTTTTAACCAGTATACTGAGTCAAACAAGTATGTTAGAATTAATTATCAAGCATTTAACCTATGGGCAGTACTTTTAATTAAAAAAACAGAGCATGTGTTCAGTTTAATATTAGAAATAATAACGAAAAAATTTAAAAAATATGTATTTCCCAAAATAATCCTCGCTGTCGCATTTTCACCGCACATTTCATTAATAATACATACAAAATAATACAACATTGCCATTATAATAAAAAAATCAAAATAATTCCTCATCGTCGCATTTTCGCCAATCAATTCATTTGCTCATAGACCATAATAGTGACCTGAAATAAGAGTTACATTGAAATGGATATAAAAATTACAATTATAGTAAAAAAAAAATGAAATTAAAAGTATTAATTATTACCAAAAAAGTCATTTTCGCATTTTTGCCGAACATTTTATTAGCTCTTAGTTGTAACCTGGAATAAGACAGATATAAAATTGCTAGTATAATAAAAAAATATTAAAAAGATTTATTCCCAAAAAAAAAATCGCATTTTCGCCAATTAATTCGTTAGCTCATAGTAGTGACTTGAAGTAAGAGTTAAATCAAAACAGATATAAAATTGCAATTATAATAAAATATTAAACTAGTATATAATATTCAGAATTGGGCCAAGCCCATTTCTTACACCTAAAATTAAAAGCATCGATATCGATATTTATATATGATGTAGCACCACTCTATTTTCCTGCAGATTATTTTTCTGACTAAAATTTTATTATTTCATTCAAATACCTACCAAAAATTGTAAACGAATGTTATATTGGTTAATGTATTACTCACCGAAGCTCATCTAAAAGAAATTTGGCCATAAAAAACCGTTTTGTATCGTCTTTTCACGCCGATTTTAAACCACAAATTTCACATTTTACATGCTTTATTGTGATTTACATGTACTGCACCTTAACTTGACTATTAACAAATTAAAACAAACGTTTAAATATCACAAAACTATTATAAAACAAACTTTTAACTACCTACACAAATTAATTTTATTTGTTACAATACTTTAAATGTTGCCGCCATGTTTCTCTGACAGATGACCTATCATCAAAGAACGAGAAAGAATGAGGAAGAGTGAGACAAATATAGTCGCCATCAAAATTCGTGTCCGTTTCATAGAAACTTTTTTTGTATGGAAGTTGCGACAGACTGCACAGACTAATAAGTGATATTAGAAAAAAAAACAACAATGGGTGCAATCTGCCAGACAAATCTTTGAGTCATCGATCGCCATAGAGTAAATTTTGTTCATTTTTTACTTTCCATGATTAAAATGTACTCTATGGCGATGGCGATTGATGACTCAAAGATTTGTCTGGCAGAATGCGCCCAATGAGAGCTTTAATGGAGCTTTACAAAGTGACAAAAAAATAAAAATAGTAACTATTTGCCTCTCTAGATGGCGACATGGCTTTGATGGAAAGACAAGTGTAAAAATTGGCTTTTAAAAGAAAGTAGCGCTTGCTGGCTGACATCTGCCCAAAGAGAAACATTTTATGATTCATTCATTCATACGAGTACGAAGTAAGTGAGATGCTAAGTAAAAAAAATACATTGACACATACATTTTTGTCAACGCCATCTATCGAGCCTACAGTTTTTTTGTTCCGAAGCATAATGCACTGTATGTATTTTTATTATGTCAATAAAATATGGATAAAGTGCATTCACCATCAATTTTATTTTAACCATTAAAATGTTTTATTACTTTCCATGGTTAAAATGTACTCTATGACGATCGGTGACTCAGCGATTAGCCTGCTGGAATGCACTCCATTATTTTTTCTGTGCATGCACAGCATTGCCAGACCTACGGATTTGTCCGTAGATGTACGGATTTTAGGTCTTTTCTATTAAGGATTTTAGGAATTTAAATAATATCGGATAACTACGGACTTTTGTTCCATTCCATCCACCCAAGCAGTTGGCCTAGCATGACCGACAAAACACGATATATAGAGCGTGATATAGCGTTTTATCGACACTTTGTCGAAATCCATTTTCCTTTGACAGTTAAACGTGATAAATTGCTATATATTATCATATCGCATTTCAGTGGTCATGCTAGGGAGGCAGGAATTGAAATACCGTGAAAAATTTATAACGATACCAAAAAATACCGTTCAAACCGTTTTCAGAAATAACTTTCTTAATACCCCATAAATTACACACCCTTTGTAGAAGCACAAAGAAGGCTGGACCTAGTTCTAACCGGCTACACCTAGTATTAGCCGCAAGCAAATTGGTTACACCTAGGTTTAACCAACAGCTATCGGCTACACCTAGTTTTAGCCGGCTAAAACGTAGCCGTACTTTGGGTATTAGCCGTAACCGTAACATATACAAATATGATCTTATTGTAGCAATAGGTACCACAGAATATTTTTGATTTTGATTTTTGATATTAATTATAGTACTAATTACAACAGGATACCATCCGAGCGAGGACAAATATCCGACAGGTTTACCGGTAAAGATCGCCTGTTTATAGGGCCTAGTATGAGTTGGTTTTTTGTACTCACTTCACTTTGCGAATAGTTAACTATCGTCTTCTCTCTTTCACTCCTTCACTCACTCGTATGATTTTCTCTCTTTCACCCGATACTATTCGCACAGTGAGGTGAGAAACACAACTCGAACTAGGCCCTGGTGTCCCGAACAAAACGCTGTCAGATAAACGCTGTCACCATTGCGTGTGTATGGCCACTATTTCAGTATGCGATATTATTATTGTCTGTTGATTTGGTTGACTGACTACGAGTATTGTGCTGTGCTGTTTTTTTAATGTTTTTTTTTTCTATATCCTTAGGTTTACAATGAGCGGTTTTCAAAAGGCAGTTTAAAAAAAGTAGTACCTAAAAGACAGCTAGATGTCGTTGTTCAACTAAGTATGTAACTTTTTAAGAAAAAAGCAAAGGATGAAAGGAGTCAATGCCAATTTTTGACGTAAGTACTTGACATACGTGTTGGTGAGTCTGTGGTTTGTTGAGTTGTGTCTGCCTAGCATGACCGATTTATATCGCGTGATATAGCGTTTTATCACGTTTAACTGTCAAAAAGACAAAGGAGTTTGACAGTTGAGTGTCGATAAAATGCTATATCACGCGATTATAAATTGGTCATGCTAGGCAGGCTGGAGGATTTATTATCTGCTTTAAGCCGCGATTACATACGCCGATTTAGCATACCAATTTCGGGTTGCCACTCGTGCTGGACAATAAAATATTGTACAATAAGTTCGATTTTAAAAGTGAATTTACCCTATAACGGAAAGATAAACATTGTATAAGATTGGAGATGAGAATTGAAAATAAAAAAAACATAAACAATGTTGACCTTTGCGTTATTTGTTTAAATTAATTGTTAAAATTTAACTTATTATGCGGGTAGCAACTCTAAATCGGTATGCTAGATTGGAATATGTAATCGCGGTTTTATTGTCACTTGATATTTTGATGATCGCAAAATTGATAAAAAGCATGAAGACATTTTGTCAATTGACGTTAATTCTGCTTTTTATTTTTGTTATGTCAATCTTCTCCTCTTCAGGGAGTAATATTTGCCAGTGTCAAGTGTTGAATAATTAATTGTTTACTCAGCTGCTAGGAAAAATAAAAAAACTACTTAGTTGAATAGCGCCATCTATCAACATAAAATTCTCAGCTGTCATAAACCGCTATTTCCTTACCGGTAAGTAATTTAAGTGTAGGTTTATTTAAAGCCAGTCCATCTCTAAATAGCCATTAAGCTTTAAAAGATGTCTGTAGATCTTCGGATTTTTGTAAAGGCAATCGACGGACTTTTGAGCATTAGGCCGGCCACACACAGACGGAATCACGTTACGGAATTCCGTACATACGTGATTCCGAACGCAGCTAATCTATACAAATCTATGGACTACCACACACAGACGGGATTTTTCCGTACGGAATCTTCATACATTATCGAAATTCCGTTCGGAATTCCGTAACGTGATTCCGTCTGTGTGTGGCCGGCCTTACCCTACGGATTTTTGAAAATTGTATCTGGCAAGCTGTCTGTGCATCTGTCATCCATATCCATCGTGGCCGGCTGCGTGCGGGCGGGCAGCTGGATTTGCTTACAATTTTCGAATTGTTTAGTTACTGAGTAGGTACTTACATTATAATCGTAACACTATAGTTACACAGTTGTACTTGAATTATATAAAATACAGTGAATTTATTCAAAAAGCCAGAATTCGTTACATAAAGGAGTTTTCACAGAAACATTTTATATAACACCGGTGCAATTATGAGGATTTGTTTATTGAATACTGTGTCAAGCTCTCTTCTTGGTAGGAGATTTTTGTCGACGACAAACTACAAAAAAGTGACCCACTGCATATTTGATATGGATGGACTGCTTTTGGGTGAGGAATGCTTTTCGGCCTTATTGTTGTCATAAATCACTGGCAATGGCAAGGTTACATTATGAACTTACATAATAACATCAGTGCCAACAGACTAAAGTTCCTTTATATTGAAATAAATGTGAATTTAATTCATTTGTAAGTCAATAATGTCTCAGATTGTGCCTTCAAACTAGCAATGTTTATGTTGAAACTCGGCTAAGACCAGACATTGCTACTACTCACTCAACATATCTGTTGGTGCTTGAAAAAGTTTTTTTTTATTCATCAATGCGTGGCTGACGCCAGCATCGGGTCAACAATAGAAAATCTATTGTCTCATTTAACGGCTGTTGATGGGTTAAATTGACATAATGTTTCTCATAATAAAAAAGCAAAATATGATTCCAGATACTGAACTAATTTATAAGAAAATGATAACACAGCTATGTAATAAATATGGACATGAATATACAAACGAGATGATGATGAAAGTGCTTGGAGGTACTGAGCAACGCCTTTCTGAGATCCTGTGTAAAGATCTAAACCTTCCAGTGAGTCCTAAAGAGTTCAGGGATCAGCTTCTTGTTCTTGGAGACACCATGTTAGCAGGAGCTCCGCTATTGGATGGTTAGTTAGTTGGTTTCCCTTTTTAAAGAATTTACTAATAATAAAATATCTAATAATAACTCAATTGTGACCTAGAACATGTCACACATCTTGTTGCACTTGCCTTATCTACATGCAATTTTATGTTCTCTGTTTCATGAATAAAAAAGTGTGATAAATATTATATGTCTACAAATAAATTTTTTATCAAGATAAGTACTATATCTATCCCAATGATAGCATTTACGGCTCTCAATCAAAGAAAATGGTGCCCATTTATTTTTATTTATCTCTTCTTGGCTAATTTGGATCAAAGTTATGTCATCATGTCACCGTATCTTATTCCTTTGGCAATCAGTTAAAAAAATAGTCTTCATTCATACATTTATTACTGAGGGATTGAAGAGAACTTGAACTAACATAGGCTGTAAAAACCACAGCTAACAGACAAATTATAGAGTTGAAATTGAAATTGAGAAACTCTTTATTCAAATAAACTTAGAATATTTTTTCCTACCACCCATTCAATTTTTCGCTGACATGAAGAATGGGCGCAAGAAACTTATCACCTTTATGAGAAACTAGCTTATGCCCGCGACTTCGTCCGCGTGGATATTAGAGAAAATCCGTAGGGAACCTTCAAAATCCTTAGGGAACCTTCAACCAGGATCTGACCAGCCATTTTTACGCATTTAGGCGGGTTCCTACCAAGGGCACTAACAGGCGAGGCAAGACATTTGCCCCTCCCCGTCCCCGTCCCCGTCGCCGTCGCCGTACCCTGGATGTGCATGTCCAGGTCCAATCATGGCCACCGTGTTGGACTTCAAAATAAATGTCATTTTCGCAACCACCATCCCATGAAACCTCAAGAACGACATCCACATCGATTTTCATGTTTACTTACCCCATTTACACCTTAAGGGAGGATTTTCAAAATAACAAAATATGTGTTTGCCTATTTATTTTTAGACATGCTCCTACGAATTTTAAAGTTGTAATGCCTATTTTATATTATTTTTCCATACAAAATTTGAACCCCATTTTCACCCCTTTAGGGGTTAAATCATGTCCATCGTGTTGGACTTCAAAATAAATCTCATTTCCGCAATCACCATCCCATAAAACCTCAAGAACGACATCCACATCGATTTTCATGTTTACTTACCCCATTTACACCTTAAGGGAGGATTTTCAAAATAACAAAATATGTGTTTGCCTATTTATTTTTAGACATGCTCCTACAAATTTTAAAGTTGTAATGCCTATTTTATATTATTTTTCCATACAAAATTTAAACCCCATTTTCACCCCTTTAGGGGTTAAATCATGTCCACCGTGTTGGACTTCAAAATAAATCTCATTTTCGCAATCACCATCCCATAAAACCTCAAGAACGACATCCACATCGATTTTCATGTTTACTTACCCCATTTACACCTTAAGGGAGGATTTTCAAAATAACAAAATATGTGTTTGCCTATTTATTTTTAGACATGGTCCTACGAATTTTAAAGTTGTAATGTCTTTTTTATATTATTTTTCCATACAAAATTTGAACCCCATTTTCACCCCATTAGGGGTTAAATCATGTCCACCGTGTTGGACTTCAAAATAAATGTCATTTTTGCAATCGTCATCCCAGAAAACCCCAATAACGACATCCATATCTATTTTTGGGGTTTTTTACCCCTTTTCACCCCCATTTCATCCCAATAGGGGTTCAAATACTAACAATCAACATACGTTTCGTTAGATTTCTATCCATAAGCCTAAATTATAAATTTAGCGATTTTTACTTCGAAAATAAAGGATTTTCTTCAATACACAACTTCATCCCCCTTTTGACCCCTTCGGGGGTAGAATTTTGAAAAACGCTGAGACCCGTATTTATTTATTTTCAATGGTCAGTCTAAACACAAAATTTGAAGATCCTAGCTTCAAAACTGAGGGACTTTCATACAAACTTTGATCCCCTTTTTTACCCTCTTAGGGGGTGAATTTTGAAAAACCCATTCTTAGTGCACCCCCAGACCTCATAAAGAACCTACGTGCCAAATTTGGAGTCTCTAGACCCAGCGGTTGTTGATAGATCAGTCAGTCAGTCATTCAGTTTACGATTTTATAAATATAGATAGATCAGACGTAGAAATACTTACAAAGAAATTGAATTGTTTTACCAATTACATTTAACAACATAATTTAATTAACTAAATACCTAATATCATTTTATTTTTTTTCCCTGTCAAAATAAAAAAATATGGTTACCACTATACCAAAATGTTCAAACCCTTTCATCACAATGTATTTTTATTTTATAAGCCTTTATTTACTTAAAAGAGAAACGTTATAATTAAATAAATAAATGCTTAGACAATTTCACACAGCGCCATCTAGCCCCAAACTAAGCAAAGCTTGTAATATGGGTGCTAGATAACTGATATACTACTTACATACTTTTTAAATATATACTCATTATACATAGTAACACCCAGATCCGTCACAGAAATTAAAATTCATCATTTCAATTTCTGCCCTGCCGGGAATCAAACCCGGGACCTCTTGCGTGATAGGCGGCATGTTGACCACTGCACCAATCAGGTCGTCAATTGTTATGTAGTTAATTTTTTATTTTACTATTTCAAGGTGCTGAAAGACTTATCCGTCATCTCCATAAAACGAAAGTGCCATTCGCAGTAGCAACTTCATCCAGTGAGAGATCAGTGCACACAAAAGTAGCTGCCCATAAGGAACTGTTCTCATACTTCCACCATATGGTGATGGGTAGCACAGACAAAGAAGTTAAATATGGAAAACCACATCCTGATATCTTTTTAGTGGCTGCTTCCCGGTTCCCTGACAAACCAGATCCTTCTAAGGTAATTTGAATATAGAATTTAGGCTGTTGGATTGCAGTTAGTTACTTAATTACACTCTCTAAGCTGACTGAACTTGACAGCTATGAAACAGAAAAGTGCCAACCAACCCAACATTTTTATTGTAATAGAATTAAACAATCTCTTTTCCATTCAGCTATTGTCTGTTTGATTCTCTCCCATCCATTTTAAGCACAGAATATACAGTACTAAACATACAGAAGCCCATCCGTGTGAGGACAATCAAATAATAAAGCGCTTATTACACCATCCTGAATGTCGGATCCGGAATTCAGTGTCCGATTTAGGACGAGAAATTCAGTCGCCAATTAGACCGTCCTGAATGTCGGATCCGATATCACAGCTTTACGATCATACAGTTGTTAAACGAATGTTCTTGTAGCCGTAAAAATACATAGCTAGGTAAATAGGAGGTATATGTAGGTAGGTAGTAGGTACGTGTCATTTTCAACGCTAATCTGAACTAGTTTTTAACCGACTTCATCAAAAGGAGGAGGTTCTCAATTCGATTGTATACTTTTTTTTTATCGTTATTCGCGCGTATCTTCGACATTCATGGACTGATTTTGATGATTCTTTTTTTGTTCGATTGAGTTTTCTTGCGAGATGGTCCCATTTATTTATTTTTCAAATCGGTTCAGTAGTTTTCAAGTAATCCCGAAAATACTATGACTTTACATCAAGTACCTTGACGACTTTGTTATTTATGAACCGAATTAGATGATTGTTTTTGTTGGGAAAGGGATACCTTTGTGTAGTAGTTTTAACAGACTTTAAAAAAGGAGGTACCTATTCAGTTTGTATAATATGTATGTATGTTTCTCCGCGATTATCTCACGTTTGGCTGAGCCGATTTTACTACCTAAATAATATACCTACGCTACCTAATACAGAAGGTACTTACACTAAAAATAAAAAAAATAAAAAATTGTTTAAAAAAACAAAAAAACCGACTTCAAAAAACCTGCCTCTAAATAGCAAGAAATAATATATAAATCATTAGATACGCATTATCATATCATTGTTATAATAAAACACGTCTATTGAAGTCGGGTGGGGCTTTTAGAATAAAAAAAGGAAGTTGTAGGTACTCCAGCCCCACCCGACGTGTTTTATTATAACAATGATAATGCGTAGCTAATGATTTATATATTATTTCTTGCTTTTTAGAGGCAGGTTTTTTGAAGTCGGTTTTTGTTTTTTATATTGATGTAGGTCAAAAAAAAAGCAAATCACAGAGTGACAACCCTTATATTCTTTTAGTCGTTGCGCCAACTGTCTATCTAGCTAGACGAACGGCGCGGCGGATTTTTTTTCGCCAACATAAAAGGCGTTGACTGACTGTACTCTTTATGCTGTGGTACTACTGTGTCGGAGCCGAGCGTCCTGAATGCGATTACACTGTCCTAAGTGCTTCCGATTTAGCATCCGTCATGTCGGAGACAATTTCTATCCTAATTAGGATCCTAAATCGGATCCTAGCTTCCTGAATGCAATTACACTGCTCTGAATTTAGGAGCGACTTCATATCGGGTCCGATATTTAGGATGATCTAATTAGCTCTTAAGCTACTCTCGCATAATTACAATTTCAAATTGCACAGCGCTGCGTGCCTATTATTGTATGCACCATCTCTTTCCGTCACATTAGTCGTGTAGCTCTGTCTCAACTGATAAATTGAGCCAAGAGCAGTAGGCTAATATTTTTATTAGATTTTAGATTTATTCCATGTTATTACAAAAGATTTTTAAACACTGTTTAACTAAACACATGTTTAAATGGGGTCCAGTACTTGGTTTCGAATGACGCTGTAGCGACTAGCGACATACACTGTGGCGAAAAAATATCAGTGTAGTACGCTGGAGCGAAACCCACACGGTCGAATGACACGACAGCGACAAACTTTGTGGCGAAATATTTGTTTATTTATTAGGAACACCAGCATTTGTTTACACTATTACTTAACTTATTTATTGTTAAGTGTAACAGATTTTAAAGGTGAACATATAATATTAAAAGGCAGAACAATTCAGGACTACCTTCAATGTATAATTTGTTCAGTGTTTTTTTTAATGATAAAAACGAATGATAATTTATTTGTACATAGTAGGTACTCAAAATATAACCTTTTGATTGTAGATTAAAATGAGGCTTGAACTTTGTGTTTTATTTTCAGCTTTTTGAGTTTCAAACTAGCATACAATCATATTTCGCCACAAAGTTTGTCGCTGTCGTGTCATTCGACCGAGTGGGTTTTGCTCCAATGATTTTTCGCTCCAGCGTACCACATTGTCATTTTTTCGCCACAGCGTGTGTCGCTACAGCGTTATTCTAAACCAAGTACTGGACCCGTTTAAATGTGATGCTATCTCTGTCAAACAATATTGTCAAAAAAGTGACAGCATCACATTTAAACAAGTGAATGAATGAATGAATTAATTAATACTTTATTGTTCACCATAATAAATACACCATAATAAAATCAGTGTTTAGTTAAACAGTGTTTAAAAATCTTTTGTAATAACACGGATTAAGTTTAAGAGTGTAGTATTAATTTATATTCTGTGGCACGGAGTGAGCCCCTGTTAAAAGTATGATAGTAATTAAGTACATACTTTTTTATGTTTTTGCCTTTTATTTTTGTTATTCTAATACACCGGTTTCACTTTTCAGTGCCTTGTATTTGAAGACTCCCCACATGGCGTTACCGCGGGTATATCTGCAGGCATGCAGGTAGTTATGGTACCAGACCCACACCTGGATAAGAAGCTCACAACGCATGCCACCATTGTATTGCCCACTTTAGCTAAGTTTAAACCAGAACTTTTTGGTCTCCCTGCCTTACAATAATATTTTTGTATGCCTGGTTACAGTTTAATATTTCAAGGTACATACTGAAAAAAGATTATAAAAGAGCCATACTTTGATTGGACCATTTCCAAATTCAGAAAGTATTTTTTATTTAATAGGTATGATAATATAAAATTCTGGGGTATGATGATGCAACTTGCATCATAGGTACGTACGGCATACCCCAGAATTTTATATTATCAGGCAAGTTATAGAAAACATTTGAGGATCATGAACAAAATAGAACAGATAAAAACTATTGAAATTGGTGGCCACAATGTTTTTTTTAATTTGCTAATTTTTTATAAATTGTGGTGTGGCCAGTGTCTTAGATGAAGTATTATTATAGTTGTTTTATATGTTATTTGCTAATACCCGAAGTGTGGCTACACCACAAGAATAAATATGGCTACACCTAGTTCTATATAGTTAGCAGGCTAAAACTAGGTGTAGCCGATAGCTGTCCGTTAAACTAGGTCTAGCCTTCTTTGTGCTGGCTACAACTAGATGTAGCCAATCTTACGTGGTTAAAACTAGATGTAGAAGTGGGCTAGAGGGCTCAGAGTGGGCTTGAAAAATAGTGTAACCAATAAGAGGATAGATACAAAAGCGGTGGGACCGGGGGGCTTCGCCCCCGGCCACAAAAAAGTCATTAGGCTAGATTAGGCTATAGTCTTGCGACCAAAAAAAAAAGCGGCCGGCGAAGCACCAGAAACGACGTTTTTGTAGGTACCACGTCAAACTTCCCTGCTCTCGTCTTTTACACAAATAAATAAATAAATCGGTTACACCTAGGTTTAGCCAGCTAGAACTATGTTTAGCCGCACTTCGGATATTAGCCGTAACATAGACATAAAGTACTTATAAGCTTCTATTCTGTCAATATTTTTAGTTTCTACAGATTTTGTTAGATACCTAGATAGCCCGAGACTAAAAATATTATAATAAAAAGTATATCTAAGAGCTAAGCTAAAGTAAGAAATAAGAGTCAAATATGTGTAACATATTTTGCTAACTAAATAGAAAAGGAGTTGTTCCATTTTTGTATGGAGGCTGGGCCCATTTGGGTAACCCGTGGCCTACGGTCATAAAATTATATTTTATGGAAAGAGAACAAAATAAGGAACCTGTCCATGTATCAATATTTTTTTTTAAACCCGCAAACATTTTTCATTTATTTTTAAAGTTGGATAGTTAAAGTTAATAAAACAGCAACCCAAAACGTTTTTCTACCTTGGCAACATCGATTTTATACTGTCATTTGTCACATTGATGCTGTCAGATGTCAAATAAAATGACAAATGACATATCAACAGCCAATGTAGTCATTTTAATAGAAATAAAAATGCAAAGGAATATCCCTTAACAGCCGGCAGCCGCACAAAATGGATTTTCAGGATTAAATCAACAGTAAAAACTTGTAACAAGCTTTAGAATTTATTGATATACTCGGGAGAGTAAAATTAATAGTAAGACACTTTAATTTTAAAGCGAAAACATTGAGAAATACACGATGAAGAGCACCATTTTTTTTTATATTTTTTTATTTATGTTTGCAGGTATTAATATTTTTTTTCTTTTTGGAAACCTTGTTCCACGAGAGAAATCTACGAGAAAAAAATTTATTATGGGTGTAGGAAAATTTTAAAATAGTGAACCCAGGAAAGAACGACTCCTTTATCCACATGTTGATTGTAAACTTTGTAAAACTTTCGATATTGCGGGTAATAACCTAAACATAATAATAACTTATTCAACAGAGTTACTCGTTTGTGAAATCAACAACAGTGAATCAAATTAGATTTAAAACAAATTGAAGGTATAAACTGTTATGCCATATTAAAAGTGATGTAAAATGTTGTATTCTAATGCCTAGCAGTACTAAAGTAAAGAAAGCACGGTATAGCTTTATGTACAAATGTAAGTGTAGTTCTTCTTTCCCAAAGTCCGTCAGCTATAAATGTTGTAAGGCGTTCACATGCACATTGTAGACACACACTTGTGCATGTTTATGTATTCTGTGGCCTGACAACATTTTTATAGCCGAACGGACTTCGTGAGATTGCACAACTATACCATTATTAGTGCCTGTTACCTAATATTAATATTGTATGACAATATTTTGTTGTTATAGTGACTGATTTTGTACAAATAATTAATAAGTGCAATAATCAATATTAGAGTCCAGATTTTTAGAGAGTTATTATTGTGATTTTTTACAAGTCTGGTAGTGTATAGTTGTTTAAGCATAATAAAAGATTTGATTTAATATTTATGTTTTAATTAAAATAAAGACCTCTAGTTTCTATTATATGTACATAAATAAATTAACATGATTTACTTTGCTAACTGCTTGATGGTTGAGAGAACATCGCTCGAGGATAGGTTCGTAAGAGGTGCACTGCGCTCTGCTCCTTTTTCTGAAATAGTTATAGGTTATTAAAAAAAAGTCGACAAAATAAGATGGATGGCTAACTAAGGTTAGCTAAATGAATGTGTTTTACTAGAACACATGATACCTATGTAAAATACTTTTACTAATAATGAGTTAATAGAATTCTACCCTATAATTCTAAAGTTTTAACAGTTGCATAGAGCGCAAAATAGAGAGGCCAGCTTAGTACCTACTACGCACCGAAAACAAAAAAAAACAGCTCTCACCGACCGATGTCACTGCATGACGCACACAAATTCTTTGAGATTGGTCTGAAATTCCAGATAATCCGTGTTGGTAAGAGGGTGTCTATGTGTGCGTTGCTCGAGTGCATGTAGTAATAAGCTTGACTTCTATCCTTTCTCTACTTTATGCATAAAGCATTTATATAAAAAGTATCACAACTTCTACTAATAAATTCAAAATTTAATTCTAATTATCTATTTTTATTTAACAAGTCAACAGTTATTACCTACCCATATGGCATTAAGAATTTATTGTAACAAGAAATAAGTGTTTTTTTAAAACATTTTATTCAAACTTTATGACAATTTATTTAATGAAGCAATCACAGCCTTGACTTGATCAGCATTCAAGTCAATGAGGGAGGTACATACTTCATATCCTTTTTCTGCAAAAAGCCAACACTTCTAACTCAATATGTATTTGTATATACTTTGAGAGCTTTGTTTGCTAAGATAATTTTGAACATCCTGACTGCTCATATAAATATGAAACAATGAGTAGGTAGTAAGATATTTGTGGTAGGAAAATATAGACGATTCAAAAGTACTTAATAATTAAGTTTATTTGAATAAAGCTTATTTGACTTTGATTGTGAACACCTTGTGTGCTTACAACAATAATACTTACAACTAAACAACAACAAATAAACTTACAACAATAATTTAATTGCTAATTGCTTTTATGTTTTTCAGATCATTTTGACTACTCTGATGCTCATATCAATTTGACGCTGTCTGTACTTATAGGTATAGTTGAAGACTTAGTCCCTAAATTTATTCATATAAATTATTATCACAACAAAGAAGCGCTCATGGCGGAACTTGACAGACTGTACTCAATCACATTTGGTTACAGTTTTATTTCATCACCTACCATAGCGAGCCCAGACTCGTGGTTGTACTCCACTGCATTCTCTGATGAGGATGGGAAATGTAGGGTTATCCTTTTTGATTTTAACATAGTTGTTTTGAATGAACTCCCTGAAATTTTTTGGAAATTAGATTTGGTATTGGTAGTACTAAAAGGTTAAGAAAATGTTTATGTAATCATTTTCGTACGTACCGCACTCCAGCTGACTGCTTGCTTGTTTGACACAAATGAATTCTCAATTCTTTTAAAAGTCCACCTAATTTTATCGCAGACATTTTTCGGGAAACAGGCAAAATTATTTTAAGAATCAAAATTTCGAAATTGATGGACGACAGGAGGCTGTCAACTGTCACTGTCAAAGTGACATAAAAATGTCAGGCCGCGTTCCGAATCACGCTAAAGCAGCGATTACATACGCCGATTTAGCATACCAATTTCGGGCTTCCACTCGTACTTGACAATAAAATATTGTATAATAAGCTCGATTTTAAAAGTGAATTTACCCTATAATAAACATTGTATAAGATTGGAGATGAGAATTGAAAATAAAAAATACATAAACAATGTTGACGTTTGCGTTATTTAAAATATATTTGGTGTCGTACTAAAAGAAAATCTTTCCTTTAAACGACATATAGAAGCTCTAACTAGTAGGATACGTAAGATGATATTTGTGTTCAAAAAACTTCGTCATATTGCTGATGCGAAATTGTGTAAACAAATTTATTTCGCGCTTTGTGAATCGTTACTGACCTATTGTATTTCTACGTGGGGTGGAGCGAGTAAGACTCTGCTCTTATCTGCTGAAAGAGCCCAAAGAGCGATTCTTAAAGTATCGACTTTTCGTCCTTTTCTTTATCCTACAAAACTTCTTTATAAAAACTGTGGAGTATTAACAGTTAGACAACTTTTTGTATTGAGCATAGTTCTGAAGCAGCACGCAGCCCTTCATTACAGCACTGAGATTACTAACAAAAGACGGAAAGAAAAAGTTTGTACTATCGGTGGAAATAATCTTGCTTTTACAAGAAAATTTTACATGTTTCTAGGACCGTTTCTCTACAATAAATTAAGTGCTAAAATATCTATTTATCCACTCAATCGCATAAACTGCAAAAATATCCTTAAAGCCACTCTCCAAAAGATGACGTATGATGAGACAGAGGAGTTACTTGTAGTATTAAGATGATTAGTATTAGTATAGGTAGGTATACTTAGCGATTAGTTTAGTCAATAATTAATTCTATCTTTAATTATTTTCCATAATATGTAATACCATAATTTATGTTTTCCATAGGCGCATATCGCCTAAAACACAGGATAACCTAGTTCAGGCACAAACAATGATTTATTACCTAAATAAAACTATATTTGTAATTTTATGTGTAGCTAAACAGAATGTCATATTATTTAGTACCTATTACATAGAAACTAATTGCTTATTTATTTGTTTATGCATACTAACCTAGTTTTAAAGCAAATATTGTCCATTGTTGATGTGAACGAAATGAATTTGAGAATAAATGATTTATGATTTGTTTAAATTAATTGTTAAAATTTAACTTAATATACGGGTGGCAACTCTAAATTGGTATGCTAGATTGGAATATGTTATCTCGGCTTAAGCAAGAAATCAATCAACAACCTACCGCCTAATGCAGCGATTACATATTCCAATCTAGCATACCAATTTAAGCGCGGGTCAAACCGCATGCAGCGTAGCACAGCGCAGCGCAGCTAACGACGTTGTAATATATGCAATATTATGAGAAAGGACACACCAAATGCACGATGCTGTGCAGCGCTGCGCAGCTACGTGCGTCCCCGCGCGTCAAGTCACGCAAGGACAAACCGAACATGCGGACGCGCGCGAACACAGCAGGCGGTTTGGCAACGTCGCGCGCGGTTCGTGCAATGATGACGTTGTATTATATGGCTTTCTATAGTTGACGTCACACCGCGGACGACTACGCACGTAGACGTGCAGCGCCGTGCGACACCTTGCAGCAGGAAAACGGTGATTTGTATTCAAATACAAAAATGGATGCAGAAATTAAAGAAAAATTAATAGATTTAGTGCGGAAACACAAGTGTTTATATGAGCCGAAAGACAAAAACTATAAAAATGCGCAATATAAAACTTTGTGGCAAAATATTGGACGAAAACGAACATGGCAGATGTCCAGAAGATTGCTGCGCAGAGCGTTGCAGCACAGCACATCACGACAGACTGGCCGGTGTGACATAGCTACGCAACGCGCTGCGCTGCGCTGTGCTGCGCTGCGCTGCATGGGGTTTGACCCGCGCTTTAGAGTTGCCACCCGTATAATAAGTTAAATTTTAACTATTAATTTAAACAAATACTTAACGCAAAGGGTTAGTACTATTATATATTCTGTGGCAAAGGTCAACATTGTTTATGTTTTTTTTATTTTCAATTCTCATCTCCAATCTCATACAATGTTTATCTTTCCGTTATAGGGTAAATTCACTTTTAAAATCGAACATAATATACAATATTTTATTGTCAAGTACGAGTGGCAGCCCGAAATTGGTATGCTAAATCGGCGTATGTAATCGCGGCTTAAAGCTGCGATAAACATATAAGATTGGAGATGAGAATTGAAAATAAAAAAAACATAAACAATGTTGACCTAATATACTATATCTATGTGTTGACCTTTGCGTTATTTGTTTAAATTAGTGGCAACTCTAAAATTGGTATGCTAGATTGGAATATGTAATCGCGGCCGCGATTACATACGCCGATTTAGCATACCAATTTCGGGTTGCCACTCGTACTTGACAATAAAATATTGTATAATAAGTTCGATTTTAAAAGTGAATTTACCCTATAACGGAAAGATAAACATTGTATAAGATTGGAGATGAGAATTGAAAATAAAAAAAACATAAACAATGTTGACCTTTGCGTTATTTGTTTAAATTACTTAATTGTTAAAATTTAACTTATTATACGGGTGGCAAGGCAACTCTAAATTTGGTTTGGCTCTCTCTTGCTTTCTCTGGCTTTGGTTTATGACGTTAGTGCACTGTCCGTCCTTTTTTTTCTGTTGTTATGGCGTCGCGCGGTTTGCGCATTTTGCCAATTTCAAGGTAGGGAAACGATGACAAAAATAAAAAGGATGCGGATTCGGAATGGATCAGGAGACTAGGTTATTGGTTTATAAAATACTTGTCATCGTGTTATGATATGACAAGGGGGCTTACCATCAGCAAATAAGAAACCGTTCAGTTCAAAAGCAGGCCTTAAACAGGGGGCTTACCATCAGCAAATAAGAAACCGTTCAGTTCAAAGGCAGGCCTTAAACAGGACTGCTTTCATACTAACAGTTGAGCTCATAGTACGAAAAAGTAAGGCAGTTCAGTATAAGGCCTGCTATAAGAGCTCATAGTAAGCGCCCCTGACTCGATGACAGCATCGCTGTCGTCTATGGCGTAACCTAGGTAAAAATATTTTTATGTAATAACACTTTAGTTCCACTTTTGACCACTGGCACAAGTCAAGATGGTGCAACTCAGCCTTACTTTGCAAGCATTTTATTTACCACTTAGGCATTTTGCTTTGTAGGCATCGACTTTTAGTCAAACTGCTTGTCCTCTCTTTTATGGCAAACAGTCACAGGGGATATGACCCCCCCCCCCCCAAAATCGTACACGTCAAATAGAAAACTTCTAAAAATGTACAAATTAAAAAAAAGCAAGTATTATTATTAGTGACCCCCTCCAAAATTTCTGGCTGCGACCACGCCTGCACACGCTGAGATTTGGCCGGAAGACCGGCGCCTCTCCGTACGATCCTGCATGCAGGCCGGGCCTGTGCATGTGGAGGGCCCATTAGGGTGACAGGACAGAGCGCCGCTCTCCGTGACTGTACCTAGGTACTAAATTAATTAGAAAAACATAACCATTTATTTAACAATTTAATGTAATTTAATACTCAATACATCAATTTCATCTTTTGTACATTAAAACTAAGTACTTACCAAACATTTTAATTATGATTTAAATTCAGTTTTAACCTAGAAGCAAAAGTACTTCCCCTCGATTGAAACAATCTATAAACAATGAAAAGTATTAATAGAATTAACAGATCTGGTAGATTACCATTACTCAAATAGTTTAAAACATTCCTAACAGGCGTAATATGCATGAAAATATGAATTTATCTAAAGAGTAGGTAACATATTTATGCAAACAATGTCTTAGCTTTAATGGCCTATGCCAAGCAGTGGGCGTTATGCTAATATGATGATGATAAAGATCTTAAGTTTGATAAAAGGAGAAAATTATTTAAATCTTTGTTCTTTTGTAAGCATTAATTAAACTGCTTTAAAAAATCACACACATGCTATCACCAACATGTATAAATGAAATAACTGTAGAATAATTCTAGCACTGTCTCCTGAATTGTGTATCTCTAAAAGCAATAAAATACAATGTTTTAAGTAACAGGGAAGAGCTGCAATAAAAATATAAATATCTTGATAAATAATATTTTAAAAATACTTCCACTTAATTCCGATATTAGTCATTGAAATTAATAAACAAAATCAACTTCTACAGTATTTATTCTTCTTTGTTACTATGACTATACTATTACGGAGAGAAGGTGTAACGATCACATAGGATAAAACAATGGGTATTACAGTACAAAATTACTTCAGTTGTTTGACCTGCTGAAAGAAACAAACTGAAAAAAATTCTAATCATTAATACTAAGAAAGTAATATCATTAAGTGTATATACATATTTACATCTTAATTTTAATTTTTACGGCATTCTATACTTTAAAATAGGAGAACTTTCTTAAAAATTTGAAAACCATTTAAAATATCTCTTACATTTATTCCTTTGCAGGATTTTTAATTTCCTGTTAATTTACACCATACCCTAGAGCAGGTAATAAAGGGATTGGATGAACAAGAAACTACACGAAAAATTTATCTAACGGACAATCATCGTAGAAGCTCTATACAGTAGAGTGAAGTCAAAGTCAAAACTCTTTTCCCATCTATATACATTTGTTACGAAACTTTTGCATTATCTAAGTTTCCTATCTGAGAACTGATACATCAAGTCAAAGCATAGTCAGCTACACAATTCAAATACAATCAGGACTGCAACCCACTCCACTGTACACAGCTCCAGGCTGTATAGCAAAAAGCGAGACAGTAGGAGAAACATGTATGTCTTAAAAGTGATAGCAGCACTATGTTCCTGTGGTTCCACTTCAATGTGTAAATCATGTGTCTTCGCTTCATGCCGCGGGTAGCAATTGAGTGTCAGCTAGCCGGACGCCGGCTCCAATGCTTTTACCCCGTCTGCAGTAAGGCCTTGCTTCTGGCACCACTCCACGAAATCATCTATGAGAACTGGCCAAGCACCTTCTGCGTCATAGTTGCTCATACCATCGTCAATTTGAGTTGCAAAATCTAGAAGTAGATTCCAGGTGTCTTTCGGTATAGATCTTTTATGATGGTCCTGAAATATTTAAATTATGATTTAAAAATGTGTAGATTTATTGTAATCTACAAAAAATAGTAATAATAATAATAATAGCAATTTTTTCAGTACAGATAAACAAGTTTAAGCATTAGATTTAGATGTTTTAATATAATAATAGATTAAAAATACTGTTAATTCACATTGCTTTATAAATTTAACCCAAAACCGAACCTGACTCTCCGACAAAAATGTGATAATAAATGTAAGATTGACAAACATAGGATCATTTAAATTTAACAATGATTTATTATTGTTGTTTTACTCACTGTTAGAAATTTGCACCAGGCATCCAAGAATTTGAACCTCCCACGGAGCACAATATTCCAATAGGCTATTGCCATATCCAGCTCAAGGCCTTTTTGACCTGGATTTTTGGCATAATTGAATGTGAAGTGATAGAAATCTTTAAATTTATTTGTATCCTTTATTTCTGATTCGAGAGTTGGCAATTTTGATTTTAATTTGTCTATGCTATCTGCTCCTAGTTCGAGCAGACCCGTCGTAAACTCATCTTTTGAGAACTCACACTGCACTGCAGCTTTGCACTTCCACGCAATGATCAAAACTAAAATAGATTCGGGGCTAAGATTTAAGTCTTCCAGGAACTTCATAACACCATCCACGGTGATTTTATCCGCCTCTTGCTGGTCTCTATACTTGTTAAATAGTTGTTCTAGCTTTTTTCTATCCACAGAGGCTTTTACGGGGTCTTTGTAGTACGCATCAGGGTTTTGGAAATAGTTATCACTCGCGAGATCCAGCTTCCAATCATTTTGCGAGAGACAATATATAGCTGTGGTCTCACTAGTTTGCGTGAACGCAACGAATTTCTTCACTTTGTCCCTCTGTGATGATTTTAATTTATTCTGAAAGAAAACGCAGGAACGTCATAACCTCCACATTGCTTGCTATACTGTCAAACTGCGCAATTTTGTAACGTTAACGCCATTATGAAATGAATATAATCGAAATATAATAATTTTAACACAGGATTCGTCACGATTACTCACCATTTTCGATAGATTTTGCTAATTTTAATGACTTTCACTGTTATTTCGACATCTGTACCAAAGTGAAATAACAACCATCATAGACATTTTTTTATTGCCACAACAAAACATCTAAATTGGAATTATTTTCAACAATTTTTCATTTCATTCACATTGTCTGACATGATAAATAAATATAATGATAATGCATTGGCATGCAGATTCTTTTTAGGTACTTTAAACATAAACATTTTTTAAAATTTAATTTTTTTATATAAGGTATACCTTTGATTATTTATAAACACAAACCCAATCAAAGGTTTTATAAGAAACTTTATTTTCCGGATATCATGGTTAATTTATTTTATTTTACGGAAACTTTCTTTGTTGACTGGCAATAATAGGTATTACAATACAACCATAGTTTTTATAGTTTTACCGTTCAGAAATCTATCTTATTTCAGTGTTTTCAGTAGCTGTAATAAAGAGGCTTTGGTTTGGCAGTACCGTATATAATTAGGTATTCAAAAAGAATTTTCATTTCACTGTTATTTCGACATTATACTTACACGTATCTATCAAACAAAGTTATGTCCAAGTTATGTCGATTATATTTTTATGTTTTTGGACGTATTGGGAACAGCTGATTTATTTTGACATTGACAGTTGACGTTTATTTATTTCGTGAATAAGCATGGATGTGTACAAAAAAAAAATTAAATGAATATTATTCGTTTGATAATGACGGCGTGTTAAAGAGTCAAACAAAATGAATTTCCCACTGGCAAAACGTACGCTTTCGTTGCCTCTTCGTTTATTATTTAAGGCTATCCATAGTAAGGTGCCTCGTGTGCGTGTAAGATTTGCTCCAAGCCCGACAGGCTATTTACATCTAGGAGGATTAAGAACAGCGCTTTACAACTATTTGTTTGCAAAATCTCGAGGCGGTGTATTTATACTGAGAATAGAGGACACTGACCAAACTCGAAAGGTGGAAGGTTCTGTAGATACTCTGATAAAAGATTTGGATTGGGCTGGCATTGAGTACCACGAAGGGCCTAAGATTGGAGGAGGCATTTGTGGCCCTTACATACAGAGTGAAAGGTTGCAGATATACCAGTGAGTATTGTTTCGGCCTCTTTGAAATAACGAAATAGGCTATTTTGCTTCACATGTAATAAGTTTACAGTTTTACATAGAATAATCATAATAAACCTCTGGTTATGAAAGATTCTATCATAACCAGAGGTCAGAATCTGCCGGTCATTCCAGGTCCGCATTGAAATAATGTGATTGGGGCCCTAAACTTATCTGCACCCGCCGTATACCCCCCTAAAAAGAAGGACACGTGAACAAGTTGCCGGCCTCATGCGGCCGGGCCGGCGTTGACGGAATGGCTTAAGCTATTTTGAGCCGGCCTCATGAGGCCGGTTCGGCGTTCAGAATTAATAAATATTGTATTGTGATGGTGGGAGGGCTACTGTTGTATTGACTTATTATCTCAAAATAACAAGGAATTCATTTTTATAAATAATAAAAGTTCTTGCAAAGTACAGTTTAAAAAGAGAGCCCAAATCATGTCACTTAACCCGGCGAGCATGAGGTGAAAAAAGTTACACCTAGCATGTGGTGGGGTTTGCCAAACCCCAACATATAATTACCTATAAATGCCAATTTATTAAACCAAGACTTAAGAATTTATTCGTATTTTGAAATATGGTTTATATTTAGTGTATAAAATAAAAAACAGTGTATATTTATATACTTTTATTGTATTATTTATCAGAAATACTAAAATATAACATTTACAAAAAAACAAAAAAAGGAACTTCTGAAAAAGGAACTAAAATCAACTAATCCTTTAATAAAAATATAAAATCAACTTTAAAAACTTAAAGAATATAAGATTCTCAATAACATATTTTTTTTAAAGAATTAGTTGATTTTAGTTTTAGTATTTTTGATAAATAATACAATAAAAGTATATAAATATACACTGTTTTTTATTTTATACACTAAATATAAACCATATTTCAAAATACGAATAAATTCTTAAGTCTTGGTTTAATAAATTGGCATTTATAGGTAGATATATGTTAAAACTAACACGGAGCATGTGGCGGGGTATGACGCACCCCACGAACGTTTAAGAGCTAATTAGATCATCCTGAATGTCGGACCCGATATGACGTCACTCCTAAATTCAGAGCAGTGTAATTGCATTCAGGAAGCTAGGATCCGATTTAGGATCCTAGTTAGGATAGAAATTGTCTCCGACATAACGGATGCTAAATCGGAAGCACTTAGGACAGTGTAATCGCATTCAGGACGCTCGGCTCCGACACAGTAGTACCACAGCATAAATAGTACAGTCAGTCAACGCCTTTTATGTTGGCGAAAAAATATCCGCCGCGCCGTTCGTCTAGTCTAGATAGACAGTTGGCGCAACGACTAAAAGTATATAAGGGTTGTCACTCTGTGATTTGCTTTTTTTTGACCTACATCAATATAAAAAACAAAAAAACCTGTCTCTGAAAAGCAAGAAATAATATATAAATCATTAGCTACGCATTATCATTTTTATAATAAAACACGTCTATTAAAGTCGGGTGGGGCTGGAGTACCTACAACTTTCTTTTTTATTCTAAAAGCCCCACCCGACTTCAATAGACGTGTTTTATTATAACAATGATATGATAATGCGTATCTAATGATTTATATATTATTTCTTGCTTTTTAGAGGCAGGTTTTTTGAAGTCGGTTTTTTTGTTTTTTAAACATTTTTATTTTTTTTTATTTTTAGTATAAGTATTTTTAATTTTGAGATTTTTGCATTCACAATGCTATTTTTACACAATACTAAATAATATACTAGAAAAAATACGACTCGCACCAGATCAATACTCAGACGGGAATCGAACCCGCGACCTTTGGATATCCGGTCCAATGCTCTGACCGCTGATCTACCGAGTCACTAGTGACATCGCCGAATTTCTTCTAGTATATCCTACTCTTACGCTGCAAGCCAGCGTTATTTCACCAATGTGAGGAATTACCTCGACATTCAATTGAAATATCTTTCCAGATATTTGGCAATCGATTAAGATGAAATAGCTATATAATTTTTAATTTTGAGATTTTTGCATTCACAATGCTCGATTTCGATTCCCGTCTGAGTATTGATCTGGTGCGAGTCGTATTTTTTCTAGTATATTATTTAGTATTGTGTAAAAATAGCATTGTGAATGCAAAAATCTCAAAATTAAAAATTATATAGCTATTTCATCTTAATCGATTGCCAAATATCTGGAAAGATATTTCAATTGAATGTCGAGGTAATTCCTCACATTGGTGAAATAACGCTGGCTTGCAGCGTAAGAGTAGGATATACTAGAAGAAATTCGGCGATGTCACTAGTGACTCGGTAGCTCAGCGGTCAGAGCATTGGACCGGATATCCAAAGGTCGCGGGTTCGATTCCCGTCTGAGTATTGATCTGGTGCGAGTCGTATTTTTTCTAGTATATTATTTAGTATTATATTTAGTATAAGTACCTTCCGTATTAGGTAGTGTAGGTATATTATTTAGGTAGTAAAATCGGCTCAGCCAAACGTGAGATAATCGCGAAGAAACGTACATACATATACAAACTGAATACCTCCTTTTTTTGAAGTCTGTTAAAAATACTACACAAAGGTATCCCTCTCCCAACCATTGATATATCAAAACAAAGTTTAGATGCGTTACCCGCACTCCACAATGGCAAGACGAAAGTAAGGTAATTGCCCGACTTTCAATTAGTCAGACACAGGCTCGTGACACGTAAACACACATCACTCTCGTCAGACAGACACTAAAAAACCGTGACATTCTGATCAAAAATGCCTTCCTGCGTCTATAAACGATGTGCAAATTATACAGCAACAGTCAGAGATCGGAAAAATGTTTTATTTCACACGTAAGTACTGTATTTAACCGTAAAATGTATTTTCGTATTTTGTATTACTCTAATCGGCCATTTTTTTACAAAGAGCGAGACGCGCCAATGAGCATGCAGCGCATCAGACGAAACTTATGATGTCTGTTTATCTCTTTCTAACGACAGGGATTCCGTATGGTGGCGTTCATTTTTGTCCCACTATTGATGTAATATGTCAATGTGTGTATCTGCAGTACCTGTCGCTGTTTTAAATTGCATGATGTTGGCGCATAACGCATCTAAACTTTGTTTTGATATATCAATGCTCCCAACAAAAACAATCATCTAATTCGGTTCATAAATAACAAAGTCGTCAAGGTAGTTGATGTAAAGTCATAGTATTTTCGGGATTACTTGAAAACTACTGACCCGATTTGAAAAAAAAATAATTGGAACCATCTCGCAAGAAAACTCAATCGAACAACAAAATAATCATCAAAATCGGTCCATAAATGTCGAAGATACGCGCGAATAACGATAAAAAAAAAAGTATACAATCGAATTGAGAACCTCCTCCTTTTGATGAAGTCGGTTAAAAACTAGTTCAGATTAGCGTTGAAAATGACACGTACCTACCTAGCTACCTACATATACCTCCTATTTACCTAGCTTTGTATTTTTACAGCTACAAGAACATTCGTTTAACTACTGTATGATCGTAAAGCTGTGATATCGGATACGACATTCAGGATGGTCTAATTGGCGACTGAATTTCACGTCCTAAATCGGACACTAAATTCCGGGTCCGACATTCAGGATGGTGTAATTAGCGCTTTACACGCGTGTAGCTCCTGCGCCGGTTGACGCGACACTGCGGTCACGCCACTCTCCCCCCGCGGTGTACATTGGCTCCAGCTACTCGAAGCAACAAACCAATTGAGGGGCAAATTTGAAAAATACACGACTTCGCGCAAAGCATGGGCATGTCACACCCTACCACAAGCTCGCGGGGTTAAAGGCAGACCTGGAATGACCAACAGATTCGGATGTCTGATCATAACAATATATTCCTACCCCCTTACTAATAAAGATTGTATAGCAGATGTATAGTTACACAGTGTTTTGTCACTTTCTTTTCAATGTCAAACTCAAATAGTTTGACAGAGAGTAACCATTGTGTAACTAACTATACATCTGCTATACAATCTTTATTAGTTAGGGGGATAGTGTAAATCACTAAATAAAAGTGACATTTATATTATTGATAAAAAATATGGCCTATTATTGCAGAGAACATATAAAAAGGTTGCTGGACAATGGCTCTGCATATAAGTGTTTTTGTACCGAGCGACGCTTGAACCTACTGAGGAGAGATGCCGTAAGGTCTCAGAGGATACCAAAGTATGACAATCGGTGTCGAAGTCTATCTGAAGCAGATATCAAAGAGAAAATCAACTCAGGCACTCCATATTGTATTAGATTCAAGGTAACTTAAAAATTAAGATTTGAAATTAAAACTCGTATTATAGAATCAAACTCAAATTCAAATCTCTGCTTGAGTACAGTTAGAAAGGGATGGTGCTATTCATCGCATATAGCGCCATCCCTTTCTAACTGTACTCAAGCAGAGATCCGAGTTTGAGTTTGATTCTATAATACGAGCCTAAGAGTTCTCTAGGTATAATTTAGACAATGGATTCTTGAAGCAGTCAATGTCAACTCAGGGTCAACGACCGTGGGGTCGAAATCAGTTTCCCAGGGGTCGTCATTAATAATTATAATAATGATTATTGTTTACACTTGATATTTGATAGGATTTTTTAAAGTAATTTGGCTATGGGAATCTGAGGCATCAGTTCATTTTGAAAAAGGTGCGGCTGATATGATGATATTGGTGAATCATGTTCAGATTTTTGTCTTAAATTTTCAATCACATGATTACCAGCTATCCTCAGACTGCTCATCATTTGAAGACCTGATCTTCGGCGGGATAGCATACGACGTGTCTCTGACAGAAGGTGACCCGGTGCTGATGAAGAGTGATGGTTTCCCAACGTACCACTTTGCTAATGTGGTGGACGACCACCTCATGAATGTGACTCATGTACTGAGGGGCGTCGAGTGGCAAATATCCACCACTAAACATCTTCTGATCTATAAGTAAGTGATTTGAAACATTCATTTGGAATGAAAATGATTTTGACTGTTAAATTGAGAAATTGAAGTTGAATACCTACCTAATGTTACTTTGTTTGCTTGAGTAACATGAATGAATGAATGAAGAATGATTTTTTGAAATCCGCTTATGAGTTTAAGGGTTTTAAATTTTTATTCTATTAAAATAGTATATAATATAGTATTTTTATTTCTATTAAAATGACTACATTGGCTGTTGATATGTCATTTGACATTTTATTTGACATCTAACAGCATCTATGTGACATATGACAGTAAAAAATCGATGTTGCCATGGTAGAAAAACGTTTTGGGTTACTGTTTTATTAACTTTAACTATCCAACTTTAAAAAAATAAAAAAATAATGTTTGCAGGTTTAAAAAAAAAATACATGGACAGATTTCTTATTTGGTTCTCTTTCCATAAATATATTAAATTGACTGAAACTGTGTGATCTCATTGAAAATGTCGTATGTTGCTAACAGAAGAAGATTACCTCAGTACCTACACTCCATCAGTCTGGTACAAATTTTGGATCATCAGTCTGGAAAAAATTCAAAGTCTATACAGACTGATGGAATGGATTGATGCCAGTCTGAGCATGAAATCTCCCTCACAGAATATGAAGTATTTGCATAGAATTAAGACTTGTTATAGAGGTTTTATACACTTCAGACTTCAGAGCAAAGAAATCGACACAGCTAGGTTTCCTTTAAGTTGTTTCCAACATAGAATCAGTTCAAATTGATACATTAAAAAAATCAGTTACAGTACGAGGCAAACATCTTTACACTTTTTTGACGGAGTGGGCGTAAGTTCGCGCATGTGCACTTGCGAGTGACCAATCCGCACCCCTCTCCCATCGCCGCGCCCGCGTACCTCACCGCTGCGCATAACCAATATACGCATTTTGCGCAATCTCTTACCTCGTACTGTAATTAGCTTTAAAATCGTACCAATTTTAATTCTTTATATCAAATTGATACTGTGCTAAAAATGGTTCAAAGGAATCTGAGTCGATTTCATGGTTCTTGTGTAGTTTAATATGTACTCACCCTACCCTGCTAGGCCTAAATTCAGATAATTCCAGATGTGTAGGATTGACGCCTTTTGGCCAAAAACTGACAACGAAATCAGTTTCCAACCATTATATTTTGCTTAAGGGCCTTCGGATGGACGCCTCCGCAATTTGGTCATCTTCCGCTAATCGTCAATGCTGATGGGACGAAGCTCAGTAAGAGACAGAGCGACGTGAAGGTGGAAGATTATCGCAATAACGGTAATTATTATTTTCTTAGAGTTTTTAATTCTAAGGTTCTATTAAATAAAAATCCAAAATATAAACCCAATTCAAAATAAATGCCAATTACATTTTTCATACAAAACTTTAAATCACATTAATTTTTATTTGGTTTGGTATTTCGGATTTTTTATTTAATAAGGGTTCTATTAAATAACAACAACAACAAGACAACTACTGTACGTCTGGTACCCACCCCAGAAAAATCCTGATATATTTTTTGCCCTTCAATTTAAATCACTCACGCGGCTCGAGCATCCCCCACCCCCTAGCTTTGCCTCGGAACTGGGGGCCAGGCCCCCCTGGAAAAAATCTCTAGATACGCCCCTGGGAATCGGAGCAATGTTTGTGATGTTGTTTAATATAAGTATTTATTGATAAGTTTATTTAAAAAAAACGATGCACAATTCTTATTGTCTTAGGCAGATGTCTAAATGTGATATTGATCTTTATGCAATCTATACAACGTGTTAATGAATAAACGCAAAACCTCTTAGGTGGTGATTGTGCTCATGAATATGAACAACTTTTACTATGGGGCCAACTCTGCAACTCAACAAAAAAATCAGCTGTTTTATACATTCTGGTCGAGTAGGTATTGGCAAAGCTGATTTTTTTTGTTGAGTTGCAGAGTTGGCCCCATAGTAAAAGTTGTTCATATTCATGAGCACAATCACCACCTAAGAGGTTTTGCGTTTATTCATTAACACGTTGTATAGAGTGTAATTTCCTTTGACTCGTCACAGTAAATCTAGGGCTTGTTGCAGGTATTTTCCCCCTGGCGTTAGTGAACTACATAACACTGTCTGGAGGTGGGTTCGACCACGTGCCGGGCGCGGGAGTCAGACTTAAAACTATGAACGAACTGGCTGAAGAGGTAAGATTATAATCAATCAATCAATCAATACATTTATTTGCAAAAATATGGTTACGTTAGTTGTTACATATAAGTCACCAGCATATTTTGTTGTTAATGTCAACGTGCAAATGTTTACAAAAAAAATATTATTAGTAATTAATTGTCAAAAAAAAATTATGACTTGTTTAAAATTGTCATATTTAAAACAGATTAATTAGTTTAAAAGCGTTAAGTATAATAAATTATTCAATCATCATTATAAAAGGATGTATGTATGTCATATATTGATAGGATGTAAAAAAAACATTATAATTTTCACCAGCTGCAGTACTAATTATGTTTTAAAATTCCTCCAAAGTCCATGGCTTAGTACTCAGCCAAGGACTTTGGAGGAGGGAGAGGGGCGCGAGCTATTGGTAGCTCACAAGTGCACATGCGCGAACTTACCCCCACTCCGTCGAAAGAGCGTCAAGATGTTTGCCGGAATCTGTACGCGTCCTTATAGCTGGCAAAGATATAATGTGGTGGACGGATAATTATTAGAAACACGCCAGTCAATTTTCCTACATACAAACAAGGTATCTTTGAAGCCTTGGGTCTCTACCAGAGATTGATCTAACTGTGATGAGAAGATGGCTATCCAAAAAGTGAATCAAAGAGATCCACCCAGATTGCTATACACTCCCAACTGATCTGATCAGCATTCTATGAGCTGTAAGGATCAGAGTTCTAAGTTTTAGGATTTTTATACATTTTAATGCTATTTTCGCGGTTTTTTAAAACATAGGTATCCAAATAACTCTTAGAATGCTGGTCAGATCAGTTGGGTGTGTATAGCGATCTGGATCTCCTCCATTCACTACCTGGATAGATATGATCAGATCACAGCTCGGATCAATCCCTGGCGGAGTACCAAGGCTTTAGAGTTTGTATGAAAATCGACTGGTGTCTCCAATCATCTGTCCACCACCGGTTATAAATTCAGTCTGTAGATAGGTTTGACCGACGTATGTTAAAGTATTTAATACAGTTTCAGATCGACAAAATCTCGTCACATCCCAGCCGTCTGAATCCCGATTTGCTCGAAGAGTGCAATAGACTAGAAATTAAACGTCAACTGCAAAGCCACGAAAAAGCTACGTTAATAGTAAAACTTCAAGAGTTTATCAAACAAAAATACCCCGAGCAGAATCTGAACGTTAGCGAGGAACACGTTAGGACTGTTTTACAATGGGCAGTAGCCAGGATAATCAGGATCGAAGATTTAGTGTCTCCTAAATTCAGTTTTCTATGGATCCTACCGAATAACCAGGAAGACGTAAACACTGATTTGTTAAGAAAATTAATTGAGTATTTGGAGGGTTTAGATAAGTTTGAGGAGGTTACGCTTAAGGGTCGATTGAAGGAGTTCTCTTTGAACAATGATGTGAAGTTTCCGGTGTTGATGAAGACGCTGAGGTCTGTGTTGAGTGGGCTGGGCGAAGGCCCGAGCGTCGCCGAGATGATGTTGTTGTTGGGCAAGAAACAGTCGTTGGAGCGAATAAAGGCTGTTGTACGGTAATGGAGTGTTTCATTGCAGATTGCAGTAATTGTCGACTTGTAGACATTGCCCCAAAGTATCCTTTAATATTTAAGTACCATTTTTGGACGTCAATATGTACTGTATTCAACGCTCATTTGTAGATAGGGCAGGCGGGTCTTACTCCGCGCTTAAACTTTTATATCTCCTGTTCGCGGCTGACTCAGTCGATCCAGCGCACGAGGGATGTCATCTGTCGGTTGAGACAGAGCTACGCGACAGAAAGGAAATTATTATAATAATTTCAGGAACGTAGCGTTGTGCAATTCAAAATTGTACTTTATTACTGTGCAACGAGAGTAGCTTATTATTTGATTGCCTTCGCGCAAGTAGGCTTCTTGCACATTTAGTACTAATATAAGTATATTTTGTGGATAGGGTTAACAAATTCCGAATTTGTCCAGACTTGTCGAATATTATGAAAACTGGGGAAAGAAAATGGTACCAATAAAACCCAACATTATGAGTAACAGTATAATTTATTGAATTCTCAAATATAAATACCGAGAGGAAATATATTCAGAATCATAATAATGACAATATCAACGGGCGTAAAGTTGTTTCAACCCTCGCTTATAATATAAACTGGTTCTTTTCTTCTAAGGATACGGTTGCACATCAACCTTTCAATAATATTAATTTATTTAGGTTTATTAAAAATATTCACATCGAAATTTGTTCGAAAGATTCTTATGTAAGTAGTTTAAAAACAAATATAATACAATATAAAGTCTTTTTTTAGTTGGTTCTTAAAAAGTGCTTGTTATGAAATTGTTTCAAACTAGGTCAAAAAGGATTGAGAAATGGTCTTAGATTATAAAAATCAACAAATTGTGTTTCTGTACACTTGCCTTTTGTCACTTATTCCACTATGCCCCACCAAGCGTCCCCAATGGTGCTCTTTTTCGCTTCTTTAAGACAGATTAGCTTTACGACAGATTCTCACAGTCTATGGAGAATGTTACTTCTATATTTTCACTTTTTATTAATACTTATATTCCAGTATATTACCAGTGGGGACACTTGGTGGGGCACAGCACAGTGGATTAACCCCTTTTTGTTGTTGAGTTTTGATGTTTGTTACTCAATCATGCAAAAAAGGCTGAAAAGGGGCACACAGATAGTTTATAGCCTGGATTAAAACATAGGATACTTTTGTATCTCGGTCAAAAGTTCCCTAGGTAGGGATTTCTCGAATGTCCAGCGACCGAAGTCGTGGGCGGGAGCTAGTATCTAAATAAGGGAATGTTTGATACATATATTTTTTAGTTTATTCATTTAATAAATATTGATGTACAACCTTGTAAGTAAATACATCACACAGAAAACACATTAAAGACAGACATCCGAATTACATTCCCGAAATCTAACTTTGTACACAACGTAACTTAAATAAAATTGAGCAAAAATACTGTTCAAAACATTTAAATATTAAATTCAATGGGGTCACTCTACATAACAATGTATATTTTTTTACATATTTTTTTCATATCTTATGCGAAAAACAAATGTTACTTAATACAATGAACAGAAATATTTATTTGTACAGTAGGCCGCTTATCAGTGCAACCATCGTGTTACACAAAATTGTTCTCTATTACAATGGTGTACCTAAGTCACAGTATTCAAAAGGTTCAGTTTTTCTGCGGCTTTCTGTATGTTTATGTTTTTGAAATTAAAACCTTTTTTTAAACCAATTATACTTACAACGATAATCAGGTTCATGTTTTCAGATTATACCTATAATTAAATGTAAGGTATAGTAGAGCGACCCTCAAAAGTAAAAGCAATGCCATTTCAAAATGCACCATTAGCAACTCTTGTCTTGTCCCTTACTCATAAACGAAATAGGCACCGTATCTATACCTACGTTGTATTTTTTGTACTTGAGGTGAATTGCATCAAAGCGACAAAGTTCCTACTCCGTTTATTAATAAGACAGTAAAGTATAACATTACAACACGGTTCGCTCGCACCGACGATATCAATATAAATTGATTGTAACTAAATCTTAACGAAATATATTATTTAAACGTCACAACTTGTGCAAGGAACATTACGATAATTAACTAATGACTAGAAAAAATCATAGAAAAGACATTAGCTGGTCATTTTAAACTGGTAGCGAGCAATCTTCCGGTCACCAAGCTTTTTAAGGCGAGTTGAGGCGGGAGGAGGGAAGGCGAGGTGAGAACAGTCTGATCTAAAGTGGCTCGTTGTGAGGTCACCACAACTAAGCGGCTCATATATGGCTCAGCCTGACACTAGACCGACAAATGCTGTTCCTTCATGACCATTTCGACATATTTTCGACTTCATCCTGGCATAGTAAAAAAAATCCGAGTTTTTTGTGACTCAGTTGTAGTCGGTGACACAGGTACAGACTACTACGCTCTCGCATTCGCGTCATCACCCCGTCCTGCCTCCCTTCTACTCTACCCCTGTAGCATCGTGACGGCGAACGAAACGCAAAAAATTCCAATTACATGTAGACAATTTTTGTCGGGTTCGTTATGCTAACTAAGTCTACGAAACATCATTGAGAACGATTGTCACGTTAACATTAGCTGAATTTGAGGCCCAGTTTAAAATAACCGCTGACGACACTTTATATAATTACAAAATCGAAGCGAATATCGATGCTTATTGCTTTAATAGTAATTTAAAGAATACCAAGAACTCCATTGAATCGACTTAAACGTATTGATATGATTACATTTAGAAGAAAATATATTAAAATACAACATTGCAGATTCTTCAAGTTCCGAAGATATAGCCAAATGCCAATTTTCAAATTTAGTCTTAAGTATTGGCTATATCCTCCAAATATTTAAACATTAATTAATTATGCGAAAAAATATTAAGTGAAAAGTGAAGCAAAACCACATGCGATCACGTCAGATGTAAAACTTCGGACAAGTACAGACTTTTTATTTAAAGAAAAGTAACACTTAAATATTTAATTGAAACGGTTTAGTAACTATTTAAAAAGTATCATTAAGAAATATCGCCAGTGTATGGCGCATACAATAATTATTATGGATTTCATCGAAGACGTCATTCAACACTGAAAATTAGTTTTATAAGAATATCTACATTTCAAATACAGATTACAATGTCCAATATAAATTATTTTATTAATTTATTTTATATTAAAATAGTCCTAGATAATCTAAGGCATTAACCTGCCGCTCGGAGCGAACGGCGGAAATAAGTAGTTTTATTTTTATTAGGTATAATTTAGATCGAACGTCACGAGTAATTCTAATATAAATGTTCATATAAATATAAGTTTAGAGACACTCAACCATTTGACACACGATAAGATCTGTAGCACGGTAGAGATATAAAAACATCTATAAGGCAGATCCTTAGAGGAGGACCGACCGCGTTGGCAACGGGTGGATCAATGATACTACCAAGTACCAAGGGTAAATGTACTAAATCCGTGATCAATTTCTTAATAACTTTGTTAATGAATCTTTGTTAACAACTAGGTACTGACAACATATTTTCTTATCAGAAATGTAACAAGACTTTGTTATGATTACGATAGGTACCGATACGAGGCTTTTTTATGGGTTAGTGCCGCATTTAAAGTGCAGGTTAACATCTTCCCATATGGCAGGCTAATTGGTTTTCGTACGAGTAAAAAATATTTGACTAGATAGACCTACCTACGAGACGTAAGGTTTTCGATCTTGTACGCAGCATGTACATAGACGCTACGCACAAGATCGAACAAACGGCGTGCCAACAGTTATTTTTGGCATATTTTACTATACCTACTTACTTTTATAATCGACGATGTTGTCTCTTTAAATGCCTTGAATTGAATTGGAAGTAAGTTGAATCTGATGTATTTCATAGCATAAGTAGTCCATTTAAGAATGATGTTAGGTACATATACTTTCAAGTAATTTGATTGGACAACCTTTAAAAATAAACTCCCAAGATTTTTTTTCTCAATTCAGCAACCAACCAATAAATTTGTCAAACAGTTCACTTTCCCTTTTACATTATGAGATCAATTTACGATAGCTTACACAATCCTCGTTACCAACGCAGTCGTTATTTTACCTAAAGATAACAATAACAAAAAAACACGAGAGATCACATTTCATAGTAATTTTACATCGAAACACACTTCACACACCCAAATAGACGTTGATGAATTGCTTGTAATTATTTAGAATATGGAATTGAGAGTAAGACACCTATTATAATGATTCTGCCTACGCGTACTAAACCTAAAGTAATGGGTATTGCAACTAATTTCTAGATATTCGCATGCGTATAAACCATCAAATAAAATGGTAATTCTATAGACTAAATATTTGGTATGGTATAATATTTTTAAAGGCGGATAATAGTTTACGGTAAATATTTGGAACACTGCTACATATCTCACTATGTAAATGACCATCTGTCTAAGATGAATTTGTTTACAAGAGCTAAATGATCTGTATTAACTTAGGGTCAAATAAAATGATAAAATTCGTAAAATATAAAAATGAGTTCGAGCAACGAAACTGATATTTTGACGCAACCTGATATTCAAGGAGCGGCAAGAACTGTAATAGAAAACTTGTTGTCTCCAAAATCTAAAGAACAATGTAAACCTAACTGCAATGCAATTCACAAGGGTATCAATGTAAGAAGTTTAAAGTTTTCACTGCATCAAACGTGCAAATGTTCAGCTCAGCTTCGCCTCGGTCCACATTTTCACGTTCGTCCTTCAATGCCTGTGTTGCATGTCAGTTATGTATGGAATACCACAATCCTTCGGCGTCAAAACATCGAAAGTAATATAAGTACAAGAATCCCATTAGAAATACAGATCATTGTTAATCACAGTTTTAATTATAAGTATTTTATTAGTTTTGATTGAAATACTTACTACTGAAACTAGCTATCGGACCCTTCTATCACAAGAATTTGCAGAAACTCTTTTTCACTTCAGTACAACGACAATATATTTTTTATAAGTACAGAACTGTCAGTACTTACGAAAACCGATCAAATATCTATCATTGAAATTAATCCAGTCTAGTATTTATTATCGATTCGCATCGGTGCTAGGTATATTTGCACGAAATATTATGTAAGTGATAGATAAAATGTTTACTTTTCTGCCCACCCACTAAACATGATCACTCTATTCTATGAAAAGTGTGCTATCTTTAAATTAGTTTGAATGAGCTGAATACATAGTAACGGATGATATTAACCATGGAATATTATCTGTTATTGCTTCAGAATATAATTTTAGATTTTGAATCAATTGATGATTATTTGCTTACAAAATATGAATGAAGTTTACGACCTCAAAAACATTAAAGTAATGTCTATTTTATGTCGCTAATAATTAATTTTTAAAGTGGGAATCGATTTATCTTTCCATAACTTTAAGTGCAGATCACATCAATATGAATATAACATTTATAAAATGGTAGGATACGATCACTAAGGGTCGAATCTTACTTATCATCAGGCTAAAATGTTGAAATAACATGGAACAGTGAACGTGGTCGGTCACTGTCTGTCACACTGCTGTAATGGCACCTCCAAACGATCGCTGCTGAATTCCCCAAAATGTCATCGTCTTTATTTGCCTCGATCATCGTGCGTACATCCACATTATTGCCTAGCATTAGCATTTATTTCCTCTGTATAACAATGCTTACTGGTATTCGTCTCATGTGAATGCGCCATAATATTGTTCAAAGAAAAGAAGACGCGGTAAGTATGTTCGAGAGGTAAAGGCAACTTTACTAAAAGAGGCTGGAGTCATCAGAACTACCTCTTAGTTCTATAAGTGTATCAATATTTGTCTACTTTTGATAGGATCATAATGACCTGAAAAAGCAATATGAATGAAAATCCTTGTCACATCACCCTACAGTTCTCACTTTATACTCCATACAGTATACTCACTAAATAACTTTGCCGTGGTAGAATCAATATGACAGTATGATGATAAGTAAGATCCGACCCAAAATGATGTAAAAATGGAGGTATGATATAAATTTTGGAAAATGGCGAATAATTTTACACTCATTCGTTGTGTTCAAACAATGACGTAATATTGAAGGCGGATTTGGCAGCTTGCGATGACGAGACGAAAGCCTCGGGGATAAAAGAGGTGGAATTATAAAAATACGTACAATAAATACATGTGATATAGTAATAACAAATGTATACAATCGAATTTTGTATATTACTTAAAAGTGGAACGGTTCATTTATACATTTGGAAAGGTTGTGTTGAGATTTAACGTACACAGATGATTGTAAAAATATTAGGGGTAAAAATATGTATAAGTTAAGTGAAAATTTTATTAAAAGGTATATTGACAATCACTAATAAATTCGTCCTGTCTGTTCCCAATTGAAATTCACAAAACACGAGTGTGATACTGGAGCTACGTAACTAACAAAAAAGTTTACGAAAATACTTCACAAGTAATACCTACCAGTATAATTTTAGTAAAAAAGCTTTGCTATACTGTTACGTTGTTATGCTATGAAATTTCGTAGCCGCGTTGTGGCGACGAAAATAAAAGCGACGTTTCAATATTTATACTCATAAATGTAACATTGATAACAAGGTTATTTTGTAAGTTTTAAAGCCCGCCGGTAACGATCAATTGCGATTGTCAATTTTTTCGTCAATGCCATTGTTGGAGCAATTGACAATTGCTTCATTTGCACGCGTAAACGATCAATTTTCGCATCAATGGGCGTCAATGACGTAAAAATTGACAATCGCAAATGATCGTTACCGGCGGCCTTAATAAGACCAAGAGAGGCAAGGCATAACGAAAATGCAAAATCTTCGCGTGTAATCTTTTCCGTAGCACAGTCGTGGCTACGAACTACGACGCTACGCCGTAGTAAACTTTCTTAGCTTGTAGGTAGCTGAGCCGTAGCAAACTTTCTTAGCTCGTAGTTAGCTACGCTGCTACACCCGCCGTAGCAAACTTTCTTAACTCGTAGGTAGCTACGACGCTACGCCGTAGCAAACTTTCTTAGCTCGTAGGGCGTAGTCCAGTATCAACCTCTCTATACCAGTATATAATATCGTATAACTCGTCGTATTTACTATAATCTGACATTTGTTATTATTTTCTGTACATTTTAACACGCTTTTATTATTTTATAACTTTGTTTTTATAGAAATTGTTTGCATCGAAGTAAAAATGTTCACAAATTATGTTACTTTGTTAAAGAAGAAGGTTGAAATATTTTGCAAAAGTATAATACGTTGAATAGGGAATGGAAAGAAAGCTAATTTATAAAGAAAGATCGTTGATACAGTTTAAGCATAATATTGCACAGGAACTTAGTATGAAAGAGGTAGAGATTCGATGTCCGAAAAGGAATCAAAGATGAGATAGTATAGCGAAAGTTATAAATTTAATATAGTTACATCTAAAATGTTTGCGTTTACTTCGATTCGATACGACAGTGAGTCGTCGCAATATGCACTGTAAAGCCCCTTCCATTAAGTTCCTTTTAAGAACTGTCTGCGATTCTATCTTTCATTTCTCAGTCTTTTATGTACCAAAACTGGTAGGATAATTTATCTACAATATCATTTTGGTAATCACCAAACAGTGTTGTTTTATGTCGTTCTTAAGTCAGTTTTTTATGTAACTGACCCTTGAAGTTTATCAACTTCGATTATAAGACGTACTTTGTACATCTTCTATTCGGTAAAACGAGATTCGACGAAGAGTAAATATATCAATGGTATATAATAATGGTAATACCAATAATATCATCAAACATTTGACCGCGACTCCAAATTAATTATATTTTTTAATTGATAAAAGAACATTGTATAGAATTACAAATAGTTGTTACTTAAATGTCAATGTTATATTTCAAGTATGATGCCATCAAATATTGCACGAGATCATTAAAGTTTCATGTTTCTAACTTCGGTCATGTATACCTGTGGGAAACGTGCGAGCCTACAAAATTATTTGTAGTTAACGGATAAATTCCCAGTATCTGTTGTGTCTGCAAGTTCGGCTTTTTATGAGTTTAAAACCACAATGTAAGTGCAGTATTAAATTGTATCTAACTGTTTGAAAGATAGATAGGTACTTTAAATAGATGCCGATACACACTGGTACAGACGACCGAAATTTAGAACGATTGAATTTCCATAAATCTTAAAACAAAAGACTGTCGCGGTCTTCCAGCGCCTCACCCGTGGCCATCTCCCTCGGAGCGGCCTCGCTTTCGTCACTGCAGCTCTTTGACAGCTTGCAATATCCTCTTTACGTGGCCAACCTTAGAGATGCCCAAGTCTCTTAGATCCCGTCTGGCTAACGACAGTAGTTCGCGGCCAGTGACGTCATGCTTCGCGAAGGCATCAGCGTATTCGGCCAGCTGCAGAGTTTCCAGCCAGCCTTGCACTTCCTTAACGCCCCACGCGCGAACTTGCGCGGCAGTGTAGGTAGCAGTGGAACCTCCTTCTGATATGCTTCGCCGGCTTCGAAGCCAGCGTCCAGCACCTCCTTTCTTCTGAACCTGGGAGATTGGAGGGTGATAGAGGTCCAGGTTTATAGATAAAGAGGGGTTGAAGCCGTATGCTTGGGCAGTTCTAAACACAGGTTAACTAACATGGGGTAGATGGGATATAATATGGGCTACGATTGTTCTAAAATCTAAATATATTAAAGGAATTACTATTTTTATTCAACATAATTATTATTACATATTTGCACTTAACTTTATTCTTACAAATATTTAATACCTAATTTAATTAGGCGAAACATTATATAAGTTCAACTCTTTCATATTTTTGTTATCTTGTTCAGAAAAAGTTTTTTTACGTACTGTTACGAGATAACTCGGGGAATAAAAACACCAACTGTATACTGTACTGATACAGCTGAAAGGGTTTTCCTATAAATTATTTAAGCAACTTTGAACGTTAAGTATATCGTCATAAGGTTCACTTCACACAGACAGAAGGGTGTCACGACTAGAAGTAAAGCCTTAACCCATCGAGCGACAGCCTACGGTAACATCTACGGGACCGCAGTAGAGTCTGGGGCAAGCGGGGGGTGAACAAAGGAGAAATATTAATTAGCCAATCAAATCGAAGAAGCTTTTAAATTTGAAAAAAAAAAATATCTATTTAAATATGAACTTTGTCAAGTTATGCTTGCGATACAACTAAAAAAATAAGCTAAAAAAAAAAGCCTTATATACTTAAGTATAAGATATATGAAAGCAGTTCAGAATCGAATTGACGCTTGCTGGAAGTTGTCTTCTATTCTTTTTCGACCCATTCGCTCGACAATATGAGGAGTTCGTAATTTTTTTATGAGATTTTAGATGACATAGTTAAGTGAGCAATGTTCCTAATGTGGTGGGTTCATTAAGGCAGCGTGGTGGGTCATATATAGGGTTGCCAACATGTCTTTGGCGAAATATAGTATTTTTCAAATTAAGCTATAAAAATATAGTATTTAATAGGCAAATATTTTTTTTTATTTATTTATTTTTATAAGTGGATATTTTTGGAGTCTTTTTTGTATCTTTCGCTTTTTAATCGTACTTGAATTGAACTTGACGCACTTTCGTTATCGCTACCACTTTCCATAACTAATTTATCTAAGACTTGAGTTATTATTTCTCAAAGAAAGAATAATGTTATATTTTGCAGATGATTACCAACAAAATCTCAAAACAAAAATAGAGCAGACCAACCAATGACCAACTAGCGTTTGAAGCTTTTGAATTTGACATTGATGCAATAAGACAGATACTTTCAGAATTCAGATACGATATACACTACACGCTATCGAATCAGTCAAAATGCACGATCACAAATTTAAAAAGTTAAAGATTTGCTTCTTAGCGTTCGATGTTAAAAATATAGTATTTTTGCGTACTATATTTTTCTTCAACAGTATATAGTACGCAGACCCGAAATATAGTACAATACTATATATTATAGTACGGTTGGCAACCCTAGTCATATAGCCCGTCCTCATTATACAACTACTTTTGTGGAAATTGCTGTTAATGGCTAATGATGAGTGGCGATGAAGTGTATAGTGTCCATTACCTCGTCGGGATGCAAGTACGCGAGCCCCTCCCGCAGCTCGACGCGCGTGAGATGGTTCCGGAGCGCGGAAGCAGCCGCCGCGCCCGCGCCGCCGCCCGCCCCCGCGCCGCCCTCTACCATCTCTTGGCAGCTCTCCACCTGGAATAACCGTCACGTTCAGATATTAAGGTGGTTGAGATGCGCCAATTATTATGCCTTGTAGCGATGCAGTCATATACCGGGTGTAACATGACCCTCAACGAAGCCGAGGTCTACGTATTTTGCCCATCATCAAGACCATTTCTGTTCAAAATTATTGCTGCGAAACGATTTTAATTTTTAGTGTTAAAAAGCATTGCATACGTAATGTAACGCGTACAACAGACCGAAAAATGATTCTGATGATGGGCGGAATGCGTGAACTTTAGCTTCGTTGAGGGTCTTTTTACACCTGTTATATACAGGTACCCACCAGTGCCGCTAGATGCCTCCTCAGCTGCGGCGCGGGCAGGAGCCTTCCCTCAGAGTCCTGCAGTGCGTCAGCTTGCGCCGCCACCCGCCGCGCCACCGCCACGCTGCTACACACGCCACCGCTCACTCCGCTCTCACTTATGCATGAGAGCTTCACCTGGATTGAACAGAATCTTAAATAATATCTTGTAACGACATGGAAGATAATGTCAGCAAGTGTAAATATCGGAATCACAAAAAAAAATACATCATACTTAAACTACTTAGATTAGACTTAGCGCTTGAATTTTGATTTTTAGTCATGCCAGCCTGCCTAGCATGACCGATTTATATCGCGTGATATAGCATTTTATCGACACTCAGCTGTCAAAAACCTTCGTCTTTTTGACAGTTAAACGCGATATAAATCGGTCATGCTAGGCAGGCAGCTTTAACCATGTAAAAGTGCTGTGAAGAGTGAGAAACGTAAACCTTACTGGGGCATCGCAACGCAAAGCATCGGCATTTTCTGCGTAGCTACAGTATTTAGTCAATATAGTAGTATTCTGTAGACTGTAATATTAACTAGTTGGCCTACATACATGTTTGACGAGTGTGTTGATATCATCGAGCAGCGCCAGTAATTGTGCGTTCTCGGCCTGCGAGAGCGCCGCCTTCGACCAGGGGCCGGCGCCTGCCAGTGCGTGCGCCTTCATCTGCTGTTTTTCATCCCACGTCCTGGAAACAAAAATATAGGTGGATTATTTCTAAAATGGTAATATAAAAGAAGAAGAATGAAGAGGCATTGATGGACGGCAGAAGTTGACCTCGACCGATTTTGTCAGAGACCAAAACGCCAAGGGTAAGCTTTGCTAGATAGAGGCACGTCAAAGGGGATAAAATACTCCATACCCTGACGAAGCACATCGGTCACAGCATCCGCGTAAGCTGAGGGATCGCTAAAAGAAGCATAGTTTATAATAAATAAAATAAAATAAAAAATAGTTGCCGCCATAGATAAGACGCAAAAAACATCTAATTTTTTCTCAATCTGCTGACTTACTCGTATATAGCGCCATATCCGCCGGAAGCCTTTTGGGCTTGCGTCGGGCGGAGATTATACCGACACCGACTTACTTATACATTAAGTATTACAATGTCTTTAGGTCATTATTAGAATGCTTTCTGCTACTAATAAAAAATGTGATTTCAGCAACATCGGTTGTTTCCTTGCCAATCTATGGAATCCAGTTGTAATAAGATCGGTACCTGAGGCTGGTCTCTTTTTAGACACACCCGCTCGCCATGTCGTGCGTGCCACCGCGGCGCCGCGCCGCCCCCAAATATACGAGCGCTCAAGGTAAGTTCGCCTATTATATGCACGGACTGGCCCTGTGATCTCGGCAACAACAGTTGTCTCCTAGCCAACCTATGGAATCCAGTTGTAATGTCGTTCGGTACCTGAGGCTGGTCTCGAGCGCGCGCGAGCGGCACAGCATCTGCGCGCGGTTCTTGTGTATGATGCGCACGCAGCCGGGCGGCTGCAGCCACGCCTCGCCGTCCACCTGCACGGGCACGCCCTCCTCGCCCAGGATGTTGATCTGCACGGCGCGGCACTGCGCGATGCGGTGCTTCTGCAGGTTGATCAGCCGGGACGCCGCCATCTGGGCAGACCCGAATACTGCCACCACCTGGAAACAAAGACCGGATTAACCCCTCAAAAAGCCTATCGTGCGTTTGAGTTTCAGTATTTACAGAATGAAAATGAAATAGAGATTTTTTGATAGGGAAACCCTATTCGATATGCAAACATAATAATCATAGCATCACGAGAATACGAGATACCGTAGATCAAAATCGAAAGGGTTCCGGTCCTTGCCTGGGAACGACAAGCGTATACATACAGGGTAATTATTTAATTATAACATTATTTGTAAACCACCAACAACCTCGCAGGAGTAGATTACCAACATCATAAACAACAACATTTGTTCTACGACTTTTGCTAATTCGTCAGATTTTACCATCAAATTGAACAACTTTTACTATGAACTAAACTAACTAAAGTAAAGAGTATTAATTTGATTGTGTGCCGACATTTAGACCACTGTGAAAGTGAGCGATATCCGAGTGAATTTAACTACACGCGCCCGCGCTAGCACTTATTCGGAAAATGTTAAAAAAATAATGTTTACCTCAAGAATCCTATCGTCGAAAGATGGCGCAAGGAATATGTCGTCCGCCCTAGTACCGCCCCAGAAGTTAGTTCCGCCCATGAAGGAAGAAATGTTGAGCACCACAATTCCTTGCAGTTCAGGTAGTGGGATGCGTTGCCCATCGCACTCCAACTGCACTCGTTGGCCTAAATGTCTAAAAAAAATAATGTCCAGTCACATAGCAAGCAAGGACGAATTAAAGTAGGTATTTCATATTAATCATGTTATAGAGATATACCTGTATGTTCTATTGACCCATTCTTTAGAGCCAAGCACTCCATACCACATATAGTTTCTTGCCCTTGATCTACACTTCTCGGGGTGTTCTTCTCTTTTATTGTGAAAGTCTAGGGTGATCTTCGCGTCGATACCAATGCCAAAGTAGTTGTTCATTACTGCTCTTTCATAGAAGCCTTCTAAGAGCGTTTCATCAGGATCCATCAATGGACTAACAGCAGCACAGAGAGCATCGGCGTTCGCTAGTAAACATTGGCTGATAAAGCCTTGGGCTACGTTGGGCCAGGATGGCAATTGCACCAGAGGATTTATTATGGGAAGTTTCTTCGACTTATCGTTTACTTCATTTTTAGAGGATCCTATCCCGCTCATGGCACCACCCTCGCCCCATATCGACGACACTGACGTTGATAGTCTGCTTAGAAACAAATTATTTCGTTATTAAGAATGTAATGTAATCAGTTTTTGCCATTTTATTCTAGGCAAGACTAAATGAAATAATAAATGAATACTTATTGATAGTTTGCTAGTAGTAGTACCTAGTTCTGTCTATTTAAATGTAAAAGTGTTGATATACTTAACTAGAAAAATATTTCCCTATAGATAGAAGAAGCTGAAGAAATTAAATTTTTCAGTCAACAGAGAGAATGCATTTACTTACTTGTCTGGTTCACCAGGTTTGAAGAGGCTCCCACATGAGATCCTCCTCGTCGCTGCTGGGGAACAACTCAAAAACCTTCCATACTCCGGGTCGGAGCCTAAAAGGTTCGGGTTATCAGAACATCGCCTTTCCCTGGTTGTTCCTATACTTGGCTCAGGAGTGTGGACACTCAAAGTTTCCGTGCCGTGATCAAACAAGTCGCTCAGCACCGACGCCATTCGACTTCCGTTTTTCAAACTCTTCTTGTCCTCACTATGTGAGGGAGATGGTGGTTCAACCACGACACTTACTTGAGGAAATGCTGGCGTTTGACAACCATCATCAGTCTTATCAGCTTTATGTACTGAAAGTGTTTTCATAGGACCGAGCCTATGTTTAGGGCTATCATCACGTTTTGAAGGTTCTACTGCCGTAGGTATCAGATGTTTCAAATTGATTTCGTCCCCTCCCCTCTTCTTTATACTTTTCTTCAACGGTTTTCTAAAGGACTTCCTGGCGATATCGTTGCCCTCCTCAAATTGCGCTAAACTACAGTATTTGATCTGTTCTTCTACTTTCGTTGCGTTTTCGATGTAAAATACTCTATTTTCAAAACCGAACTTCTCCACTTCACCTTCTTTCGGTTTTTTAATTTTAGATATGTATTTCATTTTGGACTCGTTGTTCTTTTCTAAACTGGGATTTCTGCTGTCCATCGCTAAATCTGATACCGTGTCAGAAGTGAAGATGGTCGTATCATCCGTGTACGTTTCATTTTCTCCATTTTTGCCCATCATCGCCATTAGGACGTCCTGCCCGAGCATCGAACTTATATCGTCCATGATGGACTCACCGTGAAGCGTCTCCGAGTTGACGTAAGTCGTATCGGACGGTTCGGGGGAATCGATGTGCCCTATGCAGCTCGTCTCATCCACCTCCCCGTGTTTGTCGTCGATAATCTCCGACATTAAACTATAGTCATCGCTAATGTTGGACCCTTCTGAACTACTGGCATCTATCTCCAAGTCTACACTAGAAAGCTTTCTCTCGGGCGTGCACTCGCCGCTCACGGGCGTCGCGCGGGCGCTCAACTCTTCAAAGTGAACGTCATCCGTGTAAGGTTTATCGATGTCTATTATAGTCAATTGGTCCGATTCATAAGTATCTCCCTGTAATATCGAATCTCGCTTATCGCTATCGTCTGAGACGACTAAGTTAGGTATGGTTAGACTACTACTATTATTTGTGTTGTGTGTGTCGGGGCGGGAGAGGTTGCGGCACGAGCTGGCGTCGCACGAGGATAGGTTGGATAACGACAGTCGGTCCTGCGGCGACGACGAACTGGTTTTGCTATGCTCGTTCTTGTCTACCTCCAAATTGAACATTGGCTCCGGTGGGTCAGAATTAATTAATTTAGCTATGTCTTCATCGACGTCTGGAATGCTGCAACAAAAATGATATTGACGTCACTGCTATTAAAATGTATTTCACGCAGAAACAACTTGACCACCTTTAGCAAACTTCTGGTCTATATTTTTTAAAACACTTACTTTTCTGGATGCATGGAAGCGGCAGAAACGGCGGAAGCAGCCGACGAGCGGCGGCTGTCGGCGAAGGCGCGCGGCACCGGCAGCGCCGACATCTCCACGTCCCCCCCCGCGCCCGCCGCGCCCCCCGCTCCCCCCGCCCCCACCCCTGCCGCGCCCTCTTCCACCGCATCCATGTCAGCGTCTGTGCCGCTCGTGCACGTTTCGCATGACTCCGCCTCTTGCTGTTATGGAAAAATTACTGTCTAGGTGTGTCTAGGGCAACACCGTGTGCGCGCGTATCGCCCCTGCACCAACTAAACGTAGGTACCTATGTTGTGGCGGAGCGGCGTGCAAGCGATTTTAACCTTAGGAGTGGTTAAGCGACGACGCTGTTGCCCATGGTATAGTTCTTGCATCTCACGAATGCGCTTGAATTTAACGAGTTTCAACCTTATTGCATTGCCTTAAGGCGGTTGTATGACGGAAAGTGGCGCCCTCAGAGGTTTTTATTTAATAAGTTATTAATAGAAAATTATTTTAATAATGTTTATCGTGGAGATTTAAGGGCCCATGGTCTAGTATTTTTAGAAGGTACCAACCACTACATGCCCTTGTAGTCATTCGTAGAAGTAGATAGCAAATGTGTCAAAAACGGCCACTTTTAGCAGTTTTGCTATCTACTTCTAGCAGTGACTACGAGGGAATGTAACGATACCGTCTAAAAATACTAGACTGTGGGCCCTAAAACCTCCACGATAAACATTTTTAAAATTGTGTATTAGAATTATAATATTAAATAAAATTCACCGCGGCGCCACTTTCGCTCAGGGTACCACCTTAAGAATGTTGACGCGCGTATTCGTGAAATGCAAGAACTATACCTACAACGTGTGACTTATGGTACCTACTTTTTATTCAGTCAAGTCAAAGTCAAAATCTACATTTTTTTACTACCCGAGTAGAAACGCATTGATACGAGTCAGAAAGTACCTACTAAGGCCTGGAAAATGTGCCCAACGGCTGGCTATACAACTTTGACATCATATAGGTACTCGTTAAATCTTTTTCTAAGCCTAGTTGTTGGTCTTACAAATCTTCATTTGAACTCCATTCGCTCGGGTTGAAAACACAGTTCATAAAAAACCTTACGTACTCGTAATGCTTTATTATTCGAATTCACATAGACCCAAGTACTTATTGTCTGTGCCCGTAACGAACGTTGGGCCAACCGTCAATTTAAAAAACTAACTTTTTTAGATTGGCTCAGGTCTGGAAGTTTGTTGTTCCACCGTTGTCTCTGATTTCCATAACACAAGTGCTCCTCAGCTCCTTACTTTGGAATCAGAGCAATGTTTGTGATGTTGTCTAATAAAAAAAAACCTTCGGTTTTCAGCGTATCAGGCCCTCAGAACATAGACTCAGGGATATTGTAAGTAGTGTAGATACGCTACCTGTAGCACCTGCGGGTAGACCTGCGCGAGCGTGCGCACGAGCGAGTGCAGCGCGCGCCGCACGCTGTCCGCGCGCCCCGCCAGCGAGCACCCGCGCGCCGCCCAGTTCAGCTGCTCCTGAGGACACAACACATCTTAACGGAATGTATTAAAGTTCATTATGAGAAGCTCGATGGCGAAGCGGCAGCAAGCAACTAATGCTAAATGGTGAGTCATCGGATGGATGACAAAAAATCTCCTTCCTGCTTCGTAAGGCACGTTCAGCCATTACATTCACAATCCACCAATCCTGGCATACCTTCTCAGTCTTTTCAATGCTTCCTTTCTCTGCTGCTGGCTGTGCTTCCGGCTCACTATCACTCGTTCCATCAGGCGGCTCCCACGATCTGTGAATTTGAAACTCTTGCTTATGGACAGTATCAGTTGGTTTGGTTTAGTATACTATTATACTCGCTTTACACGATCAGACTGTATAACAACTCGTTATTAGTGAACAGTCTCTATAGCCAAGTGGTTTTCTACAATAATATAAGTTTGTATGTAATTGACGTAAGATGTTCAAATGTCATTTCTAGTTTATTTAAAAGCAAAAGTTTGTTAGGTACTTGTTTAGGCTCTTCGAGCTTGTTATCTAAGATCTAATGTAGTTTACCTGCACCGCGCATGGTCGTGTGCGAGGTGCGCGCGCGCGTGCAGCAGCAGCGACAGCGCGCGCCGCAGCCGGTGCGCCGCCCTCGCCGCGTTGCCCCCCGCGCGCTCGCCCGCCGCCGCCAGTCGCGCGCAACCCGTGCGTAGTGCACCCGATGCTGCGGAGCTCACTTCCCCAGCCTTTTTTTTTATACGAAAACAATTTATCGGTTATGTGGTATTTACAACTTTTGCCGCACGGCCAAAATCGACCATGTATCTCAATAGCAATTGTGACTGAACAAAATTATTCTGATCCGGTGGCCAAAACTGGAACTATGTTAAGACCTTAATCAAACTAATAATTTAATATCGTCTTTTAATCAACATTACCTTAATTATCACCATAATTATCATTTCTTTAAGTCTTTTCGAGAGCAACAAGAGATTGTACAAATTTAAGCGTAAAAAATGAGCTTGGTAACGTAAATTCAAAAGTGACATATCAACGGGAAATTTGTTAAAAGACAATCTACAAATATTGCCATCTTCAATTTTATGTCGGCAGTGTTGACACCTGATGTGTCAGTCGGGTGCCTTTGACACAATATTTTTTGTTGAATTTTTATTTTTTATTATTTTAAGTAAGTATGATACAAAAAAGTCACATTTTTCGTCATCGTCCAATGTATATCAAGTTTTGATCGTCCCATTCTAAAATAAAAAATATGAAAACCTAACAAACACATATTATAAAGCATTCTAAAAGGCAAACAGGGGGTAAGTACCGAATTTATCAGGGATGAAACACACCTGGTACTTAATGAACCACTGGTTCATTAAGTACTCCTTCAAATTGGTTTAACCTGTACCACCCCGCACTTATAGAGTTTAAAGTTATGTAACTGCTTGTACAACCAAGTGAAGCTTATTTGAATTACTGTGATAAAAAGCGACTGGCGGCGGCGCCCGCCGCCGCCAGTCGCGCGCAACCCGTGCGTAGTGCACCCGATGCTGCGGAGCTCACTTCCCCAGCCTTTTTTTTTATACGAAAACAATTTATCGGTTATGTGGTATTTACAACTTTTGCCGCACGGCGAAAATCGACCATGTATCTCAATAGCAATTGTGACTGAACAAAATTATTCTGATCCGGTGGCCAAAACTGGAACTATGTTAAGTATTACATATTGTTACCTAGGTCACAGCATCAACTTTACTATATAGACGACAGCGACGCCATCACCTACGATTCAATTTTGGAAGCGACTTGCTAGGTGACTAAAGTCGACCGTCACAGGTCACACGAGACTAAAATCGACTCATGTAAATAGCTCATTATGGGCTACGTACGAATTACGATGCCAGACTACATATAGCAGCACGTGGCAAACTTAAACCACTCCTCTGTAGTCGGTGGGAGAATAGGTCCATTAGCGTAGGAAGGGGTGGGCACGCCTCGACCACCCCAGAAGAGACTGGTGCCCATCCCAGAAAAAACCTGATATATTTTTCTATTGCCCTTCAAAACACCAACGCGGCTCTAGCACCCCCCTAAAATTTGCCCCGGAATTGAAGGACAGGCCCCCCTTGGAAAATATCTCTAAAAACGCCCATGAATAGGTCAAATTCCAAGGCTGTTAGACGAAGGCGGCGATACAATTTTGTATAGGCGTTTCAATTTGCACTTAGGTCACAGAATATATAGTAGGTATATATAGTACTCTTAGGTATTAGAGTGATTCAAAAACTAATATTTTAGTGGCAAACTACGAGGTAATTGTATAAGTAGATACACACAATTAAATATACATAGAAAAATGTCTTTTTATCAATTCTATTTGATATTTCGCTTGATATCCATAAATCAACAATACCTGCATGATATCCTGCAAGTTTTTCAACAGGAGGTTTTCCTGAACCAAGTCAGGTGGCGCGGGTGGAGGCGGTGGTGCTGTTAGAGATCTCTCAAATGTCATTATGGACCACCTGGAAAATATAGATTAGTCAATAACTAATCCTAACCAATAGATCAGTATCTGTGATCAAGATAAATCATTACGCAGAAAACCACATCGAAATCGGCCCAGTAGTTACCGAGGAAAATGGTAACAGACAAACATGACTTATCTTGTTGCTGCAGCGCCCCCTGGTGGTCTATCACCATGAAACATGTCTCAGAACTTGCTCTAAAATTATACTTTTTGAATGCAAAAAACCGCATTGAAATCGGCCCAGTAGTCAAAGTCAAACATACAAACACACACACAACCTCTGACCCCAAACGCATATACCGCCTCCGTTCCGTTCCGTCCGTCGTCGTGGGTAAAAAGACAACATATCGTGACCTATCGAGCGTTTTAAGCACCATACCACTCCAACAGTTGCAGCTGTATGTTGTTCACATCGTCACAGTAGGAAGACCCACCTTTTTATGCACAACGGCATAGTGCTTGGCCTTCACTTCACCTGATGTTAAGTGATGATAAGACCGAAGGTGGAAGCAGACTACACCCGGAATCGAACTCGCTATCTTACCTCCAACTGCTGGAACACATTTTTTTTTTAAATTGTTGTTACGTCAGACTTAGGTAAGAGTTGGTAGCTAGCCAGGCAGACTTGAAACAACCAAGAAGAGTACAAATGTCAACGCCATCTATCGAGCCTACAGTTTTTTGTCATTGTGAAAAGCCCTCATTAGGCGCATGACAGCTGCATGGCAGCTAAGTTCATGACACCGTTTCCATTTGGTCGAGTGGTAGCTAGGAAAAGTCTTGTGCGATTCTTAAGTTTAGTGTAAGGCACAGGGGTCCCGGATTCGATTCCCAGGAGGGGGTACATTTGTACTCGGTTTGGTTGGTGGTAGGGCTTATTTCAAGTCCGCCTGGATAGCTACCACCAACCACCATCTTACCTAAGTGTGACGCCATAACAACAATTTAAAAAATATTGTGTTCCGGCAGTTAGAGGTAAGATAGACAAAAAAAAGTATGTCACAAGAGACCTCACCTATCTAGCATCTTGGTAGACGCTCGCTCGTAGCGCTCGAGCAGCTGTTGCAGGTTGGCGGCGTCGTCGCAGGAGGCTCCCCAGCCCAGCACTCGCGCCAGGTCGTTGCCCGTGCCCAGGGGCAGCACAGCTGTTTGTACTTGACGCTAGTGGCGGACATTACATTTGTGTTAAGCTTATACACGCTGAAATTTTAATGGTTGTTTTCCCGCAGTGGGGTGGTTCCACTCATGGTTACAAGCAACTTTTATTATGGAGCCCACTCTGATATCGCGAAAAAAAACCAGCTGTTCCATACAAAAGCGCAATACCCAACCTACTCGACTTTAGCGTAGGTCTGTATGGAACAGCAGATTTTTTCTTCGCGATATCGGAGTTGGCCCCATAGTAAAAGTTGCTTGTAATCATGAGTGGAACCAACCCACCCCACTGCGGAAAACGACCATTAAAATTTCAGCGTGTATAAACATATCTATTATATAAAACTAGAAGCGCTCATGGCGGGGCTTGCTTGACAGACTGATCGTATACGATCACGTTTGTTAAGCAACGCTCGGTCCGGCCAGGTGTCGGATGGATGGCCGTTACAACTGAGCGTTTCCGTGCTTCGGAGGGCACGTTAAACCGTCGGTCCCGGCTGTTGTCATGCGGCTTGTTAAACTCTAATACTAGTAGGCGCGGCCACAAATCCTCATACGATTAAAATTTAAGCAGAACATATTTCTTACATTACATTTATATGTTAACCTTACATTCTAAGTTCAATTCTTACCGCTCGGCCACGACCTCACTGCGCGCGCGTCCTGCGTCTTGCGGATCGGCAACCACTGCGCGGTCGCGTCGCGACTGAGAGGCGTGTGTAGGCCTACATCCAACAGCGTGCAGTGGTTGCCGATCCACAAGACGCAGGTGAGGTCGTGGCCAAGGTCTTTTAGTAAGGTGTGGCTTTTGTGACAGGATTCGTGTTTGTCAATCTCTAGGTTTATATCGTCAGAGTAATTGAGCCAACACCGCTCAGTTCGTTCACCAGTCAATCTAAATCAGTATCCTTACGTGCATATCCAGCTTGTCAACTTCCTGCAGCACCCATCCGACGGAACCGTCCCCTGAGCAGACGAGCACACGCAGAGGCGCGAAGTGCCTGAACAGCCGCAACCCGAGCCGAGGACCCGCACCGCTCAGCTCGAATACTTGAGCTGGGTTGAGAAGCTGCTTGAAGCGCCTTAAGAATTTGACGCCTTGGTTGTCACCTAGAACAAATGGTGCGTGAAATATAGATTTTTTGAGGAGTGTGTGCGGTATATCGACATCGTAAAGCCAAAAAAAAGTATACACTACGCGAAAAAAAGCGACACTTACGTATGTGTGTCTTAAAGCTCGTGTGAGTGACGCGGGGGTGCCGCGGAGCCATCGGGGCGAAGAATTCGACTGATGAGGACGACTTACACGAATCCACTAAATAGAGAAAGACGAGACTATCCCCGACGCAGCTCAAGGTCACCGCCGCCAGAGTTCAAACACACTGGGGAGTGTCGCCGCTGTGGTAACGCCGAAAAACGGAATCGTCGGCAAATTTTGACAACCCAACGATTTAGAAATGTACCTGATCGCGAGTTAACGAAGACTATAAGCGGCGAAGCATTGGGCGGTCTGTCGGGCACCCACGCGTCGTCGGGCCCGACGGAGTGGAGGCGCGTGGGCGGCACCACAGAGGCGCGCGCCGGGCCCAGCATGCACGGGGCGCGCCAGCTCGGCTTGCACGCTGCGTGCACGCATTTACGGCACCACACGCATCTAAAGTCTTGTAACCTGCACAAACAATTTATTGTGCTCAAGAAAAAGCAACGCGCTTATTTATGGTATCTAACTCATCCTATGCCATAGTAGAATCAAATAAGTAAGTCGTCTTACTCATTTATACGCCCGCACGCGGTTTGTATGTGAGCGCGGCCCGTACGTATGAGCGTCGCACGCACACACTGACAACATTTATAGATGATAAAGATGCGCCAGTCGTGGCTGCGCCGTACGTGATCCCGCCCGCGCTCACGCACGCTCCGCGCCGCTGCGCTGCCGCTCGTGATAATTTGTACGTGTACCTTACCTACAGTAGATACATACCATGCTTTCCAAAGATATTTTTGCAAAAAGATTTGATAGAATGAGGATTTATTTTACATATTTAACTTTGAATAAAAGGCATTTTGTACTTGTCGAAACAGCCGTTTTTTCTGTAAGTAACAATTTGTGTAATTTTGTTTACAAAGTCACAAATTCCTACAGGAAAAATTATTTTAATGTCAATTATTTGAGGTTATTGTAAAATATTCAATTTCCGAATTTAAAGATTATAATTTTATTTTGATAAGTGTAGGTAAATGAAAAAGTAAAAGGAATAAATTAATAGTGTAAAAATACAATTTCATAATCATTTTATTTTATTTGAATAAATACATGATTCAGTAAAGCTACGTTTTAATTAACCCTATTTCGACCGTGATCTTCAAATCAATTTCAAATTACATAACATGACGTATGTAATAAAAACATTGTAGACAGTTTCTGGTCTATGTACAAAAATAATTAAAAAACTTTGTATTATAGATCCCTGATGCTTACCATACAAGGACAAAATGTTTTGTATAGAGATTGACTATGCATTTTTGACGATTGAATAAACTAGCGACAGCCCTACGTGGGCTACGTGTTTAGGCTATTATCGCTCGCTCGAGGCGCGAGTTGGCCTACTTATTTGATTCTACTATGCCTATGCTGTACCTACATCTCTGTGTTTACGAACGTTTTCTTCCAGAAGATCAGCTAGTAAAAATTAATAACAAAAAAGTGGACCAAACAGGTTTTCTAAAACTACCACTTTCTTACTTAGGAGTAAGAGAGTGGTAGTTTTAGAAAACCTTCAGAGCTTCTTTAGTAGTAAGTAGTGCTTACCCTCGAATGACTGAGAGCTTCTCTAAAGTAGTGTTTCAACTGTTTACCCTCGAATGACTGAAGATGAGTTTCATTGCAATTTATCACAAATAAAGTGTAAGTTAATATAATGAACTTTTTTTTGTAACAATATAAAAAACTATTAAGTAGGTACATGAGTCATTACATTACTCAGACGCAAACGAGACAATTCTGCTCACCTTGACCGACAACCGACAATTTATTGTAGAGCGTCTAATATTAACCGGCTATAATAAAACTGACCTTATCCACTTGCACTGCATTGACCTTTTAATAATTGCATAACTATATATTTCCAGAGATCCTCATAATAATTAGCGTGTTTAGGTAGCGATCAATATTTTTCGGAAACAGTTCAGCAAGTAGGACACGATACAATAGGATATATTTGAAAATGTAGGTAGGTATATACTTAGGTATACCTAATGTTAGCGACGTATAAATAAGGTTGAAAATTGAACGGTACGACGAGCGGCCGCTGCAATGAAAGATAAGGAAAGCAAGCGTAAAAAGAGCGAGACAGCACGAGTGTCGGCCGCCCGCCGCAGTCGGCCCGCGCCGCGAGTCGTCGGGAATGTTCGAGCGTGACGTTGCTGGATTATTCGCGAACATCGAGCGAGATTGTTCCCGCGCTCCCGTCGACTGGTATAAAAGCCGCGCGGTTTCGACGCGTAAGCAGTTACGTTGTGAACAATAGTGAAGTAACAACAAATAGTAAAGAGTTCGAAAAGTAATTGAAGTGTCTAAGTGCTGGAAGTGTTTAACTATAATAAGTGCCGTATTTAAGTGTTGTTAAAGTACTTATTAAGTGTTGAATTATTGACTTTGCATATTTAACTGATTTAGTGTTGGGACAATTTAAGTTATAATTGATTTAGTGTCAAGACTATTATTAAGTGATATTTGAAGAGTATTTTGAAGAGCTAAATAATAAATTATAGAATTACTTCGTAAGCGTGCTATTTTATTTAGACCTCGAAAATAGGCATCCTCATCAATCCAGCCAGCGGCAATTAAGTGTTTTGTTTTGTTGCGAGTAAGCGCTAAGTCCGCAACATATTTTTGGTCCTTCGAGCCGGATCGTGAGAATCAAGGAAGATGCCTAATACCAGGTCGGAAACAGCGAAAAGTAAGGCTACGGAGAAAACTACGGAACCATCTGTCTCAGATTGGAGTTTGAACACACCATCGGAAACTGCCACTGTGTCTACGGTAACGACAAGGTCAGCGCACACCAAGAGGATGTCACCGCAGCGCCCCCCTACTGGAGTCGAGTCACCTTCACGCCTTGAAGGAGACGTCGCTAGACCAGCCGCTCGCGCCCAAGGAGGTATGTCGCCCGCTCGCCTACCGGGTGTCAGCACCATCACGCCGACGGAAAGAAGAGAAGCCAGTGAAAATATTCAAGAAGCTCGCATAAAAGAAGATGCCACTCTTACGTTGCCCGCTCCTGTCGACAAGCAAGCACCGCATACACTAATGGAAGTGGTTCGAAGATCAGACACGCACTCCGTACGGTTATTAAGGAGTCGCGCCGAAACTGAAGCGAAAATACAAGTAGCCAGAAGGGAACTCGAAGTTGCCAAAGTGAAGATGCAAGTTGCCAGGAGGGAAGTCGAGGTAGCCGAAGCGAAATTGAAGTTAGCCCAGGCGGAGCTAGAGTCGCTGCAGGTTGACTCTGACATTGAAGATGAAGATGATGAAGAGGTGTATCAGCAGCAACAAGAGGAAAGCTGTCTCCACCAAACGAACCTGCCGCCACTGCTGCATCATGAAAGGAAAAAGATGGACATAGACGCACTGGCTCAAGCAATCACAAGCATCTGCCAGAAGATGTCAGAGACTGCATCATCAAGACAGATCATCGAGCTACCTTACTTCAATGGTGCAAGTGAAGAATGGTTGGCATTCCGGCGGTCATATGAAGATACTGCCAACGCTTTTACGCCAACCCAAAACCTGGCTCGCCTGAGAAGAACGCTTCACGGAAGGGCAAGAGATACAGTGAAGAGTTTATTGTTCACCGCAGAGGATCCCACTGAAGTGATGAAAGGGCTGGAAGCAAGATTTGGAAGACCAGGTGCGCTGGCACTTTCGGAGTTAGAAAAGTTGAAGAGCCTGCCACGCATCACCGAAGACCCCAACGAAGTGTGCGCCTTCTCTAGCCAAGTAAGAAATTCTGTCGCCACTATTAAGGCGCTGGGGAAGACACGATATTTGAGTTCTCCGGAAACAACGAAGTCATTGATCGAGAAGATGCCCGCCTCGATGAAGTATAGGTGGTACGTCTTCTTCCGAAGTAAGCAAGAAGAAGAGTCGCCAGAATTGACGCTCATCAGTAATTTCCTGGAGGATGAAGCAGCTATGTGTGCAGACTTCGCCCCACTCGAAGAGTACCGGGAAGTTAGGTCCTCACGCCCGCAAAGAGCTCCATATGAAGTGTTTCGGGAGCGTCATAGAGAAAGAGAGGAAAAGTGGACACGCCCGCATTTGGCTCCACGTGAAGTGTCTCCGGAGCAGAAGGGCAGCGAGTCGCATAGGATGTACCATGTTCACGTCTGTCACAAAGGGTCTCAAAAGGACGTGAACACGTGCCCCGAGTGTCAAGGAAACCATTTCTTATACGAGTGCCAAAAATTCAAAAATGCAAACATAAGTGTAAAATGGAATATGGCAAAGAAGAGTCATCTATGTTTTAAGTGCTTGAAGTTTAGGCACTCACGCATCAACTGCCGAGCTGACACTTGCAAGAAGTGTGGAAGGTGGCATCATACTGCACTGCACTCCGACATACCACCAGCCATGGTCGAAAGAACGGAAAGGACAAAACTAAAAGAAGATCTCCGAAGTGCCCCTACGCTGCACCCGTTGCGTGCATACGCTGGACGTCGCATCCAGGAAGATATAGGTGCTATGCACCGCGGGGGAGTATGTTAGCGACGTATAAATAAGGTTGAAAATTGAACGGTACGACGAGCGGCCGCTGCAATGAAAGATAAGGAAAGCAAGCGTAAAAAGAGCGAGACAGCACGAGTGTCGGCCGCCCGCCGCAGTCGGCCCGCGCCGCGAGTCGTCGGGAATGTTCGAGCGTGACGTTGCTGGATTATTCGCGAACATCGAGCGAGATTGTTCCCGCGCTCCCGTCGACTGGTATAAAAGCCGCGCGGTTTCGACGCGTAAGCAGTTACGTTGTGAACAATAGTGAAGTAACAACAAATAGTAAAGAGTTCGAAAAGTAATTGAAGTGTCTAAGTGCTGGAAGTGTTTAACTATAATAAGTGCCGTATTTAAGTGTTGTTAAAGTACTTATTAAGTGTTGAATTATTGACTTTGCATATTTAACTGATTTAGTGTTGGGACAATTTAAGTTATAATTGATTTAGTGTCAAGACTATTATTAAGTGATATTTGAAGAGTATTTTGAAGAGCTAAATAATAAATTATAGAATTACTTCGTAAGCGTGCTATTTTATTTAGACCTCGAAAATAGGCATCCTCATCAATCCAGCCAGCGGCAATTAAGTGTTTTGTTTTGTTGCGAGTAAGCGCTAAGTCCGCAACACCTAACGTTTCTGTTTTTGGTGCAAAATAATCCGGCCTTTTTTATACACAACGGGATAGTGCTTGGCCTTCATCTGACCTGATGTTAAGTGAAGATAAGGCCGAAGGTGGAAGCGCACTACTCCCGGAATCCTCATCACAGAGGAACTGGCTATCTTACCTCTAACTGCCGGAACACAACAAGTTTTAAACTGTTGTTATGGCGTCAGACTTGGCGTAAGATGGTGGTAGCCAGCCAGGCGGACTTGAAACAAGCCCTACCACCAACCAAACCGAGTACAAATTGTACCCCCCTGGGAATCGAACCCGGGACCCCTGCGTCTTACACGGGTGGGCGAACCACTAGACCACAGTGGCGGCTTAGACCGCATAGACCACCCACAGTATCTCATTAAGATACCGCACGCGTTGACTAAGGGTCCCCGCAAAAGGGCGCCACGCCACAACCACAAAACGCCGCAACTGACCTACTATTCATGTAGTTTTCATACATTCGCCGCCACACGGTAAAACGCTGGTGGTCGCCACACGCTACAAATCGTCGCTTCTTGTGGCCGACACTGGCTACTAACGCCGCCACAAATCGCCGCCACAAATCACCGACACACGCCACTCGCGCGATACCCACCCCTCTCTCCCTTCCTTCAGTTAACCTGTCAGTTCGAATCGCATGGTAACGCACGCACGGAGTCATGTAGTTTAACGTAGATTAAACATGGATATGGATTTAGGAGAACTTTTTATAGCAGAAATGCAAACCGCAAGTGTCTATTACCGACCACTTGTGACTGTCGCGCGCTTCAGCTACTTTTGCAGCCGCGTCTAGGTTCTAGTGGCGGCGTTTGTGGTTGTGGCGTGGCGTCCGTGTGCGGGCACACTAAGTTAGCATAATCAATCACGCATGACGCAGTGTGGTCTGAGGAGGAAAAATGGGGGCCACAAGGGAATGATCATTCCACAACGAACTACCCATAGTTGAGACAATTGAAATTCTGTTTCAAGAAAGGCGGAACACACTGCCTCACAATGGCGTCACCTTTTAGCACATGTTCGAACTACAGGGGGGGTTACTTCCGAAACACCTGTAATTGCCTGTAATTGGCTTTCAAGTGTTATATTAGCTTCCTACTGTATTAAGTTTAGCTGTTGGTCATCCGAATAATTAAAATAAAATAAAATAAAACACGAACGAGGTTCTGTGAAGGAATTGGTATGGAGTAAACGTCAAAACAGTACAATGGAAACTATGGCAACCGTTTTCAATGTACTAAAATAACATATTTTTGGCGTTTATTTGATACCAATGGGGATGCATACGAGGAACTAATGGCGCCACAAGCGTTTGTCCTAAAATCGTTTGATTGGCTGTTTCAAATATCAAGTGTCATTTCTGACGTATTTTAACCAATCAAATCCATTGACAGCGGTCGCTTCGCCGCTAGCGCCATCTAGCTTAAGCTTTGCGTGGAGATCCCCATTCGATCTCAACCTCGTTCGTGTTTCGATGCTCTAAGTAAAACGTAGTGATTATTTCCTCTATGGCTCTAAGTTCGGGAGTAACCCCCCGGATGACTTTGCAAAGCCCTAATAAGTGCAGTATTAAATATTGCGGTAAATGTAATCCGCTAGTCTGCTTTTTTATCATCTTGCTAAGATTGTAAAAAATGACATTTCTGTAACTTGGTGAAACGAATGTCCATCAGCCATTTTTGATGTCCCCACTGCTGGGGCACAGGCCTTCCTTATGGGTGGTAAGGAGGATGGGCCATAACCCACCACGCGGGCCCAATGCGGATTGGTGTTAACGACTGCAAATGCAGCTGGGACCAACGGCTTAACGTGCCTTCCGAAGCACGGAGGAGCTCGAGATAATAAATTTTTGATCACCCAGCCCATGACCGACCCTTGCGAACGTTGCTTAACTTCCGCAATCGCTGGGCCAGGCGCTAAACCATTGCGCCACCGAGCTCCACACAAAGTGAAACGAATATTTACTGATGACAGCAATTCGTTTCACCTAGTTGAATTTGTTGTATAATCCTTTGTTTTCAATGTTGTCAAGTTTAATAAAGTGGAGCAGCGTAACGTAACTGACTCGTGCACGTTCTATAAATAATTTCACTTTACAGTGCCTTCATGTTCAGCCATGTCCGAGTGCAAACTGAAGTTGACAATATAACATTTTATATTTTTGCATTTACGATGTGATTTAGAAGGGAATCGCCTCTGTGGTCTAGTGGTTTGCCTACCCGTGTACGGGTCCCGGGTTCCATTCCCAGGGGGGATTACATTTTGTACTCGGTTTGGTTAGTGGCTAGCTACCACCATCTTACCTAAGTCTGCCATCACAACAATTAAAAAAGTTCCTCTCCTCAGTGATCAGGATTCCGATTTCCGAGTGTAGTGCGCTTCTTTGGCGCCTTACTAATCTTACTATCCCGTTATGCATTAAAAAAAAATTAAGTGGAATGGCATTGGATTGGATTTTTAAAAGTTTGTAGGCTCACACTTGAGGAGCTGGTGACGAGGCGTTATGTTTAGTAAGTGTATTATTGTTTATTTTATTTGTTTATCTACACTCACAACGTAATGTTCCAAATATGAATTCAAAAAAGGTAATATAAATACGTACTTTATTTTCGTGGACACGAAAATTTAAAAAAAAAACTCATTACGATGCAGTCAACTGAATCATAAAATAACTTTTTTACCATCGCCACTCAAAAAAGTGCGTCTTATTCATTGATAACAGTGAATAAAACGCGTTTTTATTCACCGAGTGAATAAAAATATTTTGAATTTGGAACAAGCGCGCATCGTATGAATTAGGTACAAAAAAAATAAAAGGTGCTGAAAGTATGGAGCTATTCCATAGATAAAGATATAGTTCTACAATTAAATGACAAAAATAATCCCGCCAATTTTATTTAGGTTCTTTTTAGTGTCTTATCTTTGGGTTCTTTTCTAAAAAATATCCCGCTAAATCAATTAGGTCCTTTTTAGTGTCTTATATTTGGGTTCTTTTTTATATATTTGAGGGAGATTAGTTGTTCAGTCTTGCATCAGTCCATTCCATCAGTCTGGTACGATCTTCAGTCTGTAAAAATTCAAAGTCTATACAAACTGATGAAGTGGACTGATGCCAGACTGATCATGTAGTTTCCCTCTTAGTTAGGTCGGTGGCGTAGTGGTTTAGCGCATGGCCCAGCGATTGCGGAAGTTAAGCAACGTTCGCAAGGGTCGGTCATGGGATGGGTGACCAAAAATGTATTATCTCGAGCTCCTCCGTGCTTCAGAAGGCACGTTAAGCCGTTGGTCCCGGCTGCATTTGCAGTCGTTAACACCCACCAATCCGCATTGGGCCCGCGTGGTGGGTTATGGCCCGTCCTCCTTACCACCCATAAGGAAGGCCTGTGCCCCACAGTGGGGACATCAAAAATGGCTGATGGACAACTATAAATACTATAGGTATCTACTGCTATTTTTTTTCTCGCAGTCAATGGTAAAAAGTAGAGTACACAACTCGTGAAAAAAAAATTTCATCTCGGTCCTTTGTATCCCTCGCTTCGCTCAGGATTCTACTTTTGAATCCCTCGCTACGCTCGGGATTCAACTCTAGAATCCTTCGCTGCTCTCGGGATCCAACTTAGTCCCTCGAACTAAATTCCCTCTTTTTTCACTTGTTGTATAATCTACTATTTTTTCATTACGATACAGGGCAAATCCAAGAAGTAGGCAGTGCCGTGATATTAAAAAAAAACAACGATATTTTCCTACACATTTTCCATGTGATGATGATGATGAGTGCGATTAGTTTGCTGGGTTGCGTTCAGAGGCTTAGAGTGCGGTTGTTTGGTTTTTGGCTCTAAGGTTCGGAACGACCAATAACTTTAGATGACAAAAATAGTACAAATTCTTCGTTTTCCATTTGGAATGCGAATAATTTGAACTTTCCTTTATTCTAAATGAAATAAAATCTGTTTCTGAGGAGCTACCATGAATATTTAAAAAAATTAGACACAAAAACATCAAAATACAAAATAATGTCAAATGACATTGTCATTTTTTCTATAGACAAACGTCAGCGTTTTTTAACCACCGATTTTGATGGTTAAAAAGTTGCAACGCTCTGACGTTTGGAACGGGAAAGTTGTTACAACCGGAAGTCACGCTCTAATGTTTGGAACGCCGTTAAAGCGTTCGGTTGCACTCGGAGCGTAGGTTCTGAACGCAACCCAGTGCACTCATCTCATTTTTTTTCTAATGGAATGCGCGCCATTTTTAGAGCTTTACAAAAATGTTTTGATTTCAATTTTAACATTTTGTTGTACTGAATTTCGTAGGTTTTTTAATTCTTGATTTAAAATGTGAAGAAAATTTGACTCTGCTCGATATTTTAGATGCAGCTAAGGAAATGACTTATTAGAAGGTAAAGCTAATACAAACAAAGTCTCACTCTCTTTTCTAACATTGATCTTTTATTTAGTAGGTTCAATCCTATATGTATGAGTGTAGATAAAGTAGTGTATGAAACTGCACATAACTAGGTATTAAAACACTCGTGTGATACTATTAAAAACCTCGCCCTCATGTTTTAATACCCCTCATTATGTGGCAGTATCATAAACTACTATTATTTGTGCACCAAGTTTTACTCTACAGTGTTACAGTATTATTCATCATATGAAATAGACATTTTCAATTCTGCATTGAATCAACTTGATAAATAACGAATTTATTCAGTAAGTAATATATGGCAGTTGTTGTTTTGTGTCAAACAAAATAAAAACAATGAATTGTTTCTACGTAAATAAGCAGAAATTGTGAATCAGACTCGATCTCTATGTTTATTTAAACGATGAAAACAAACCAAACAAACAACAATAAAAAACGGCATTGCCGTGTATCACAAATAGTACGCAATAACAAAAGCTCATTGTCATCAAGCAACGGTACGTGCGCATTGTGTACGGTACGCGATAGTACCTGCTATCGAGTGCTCATTCCGTTTCCAGACAGAATTAATGTCGTTTCTAATTTAAGATATTGGGTTACGACGCGACGTAGAAATACGCAACTCTTGTTATTGTAAAAGTATTGTAGGTAAAAAAGATAAGGATTTTTTTTTAATCTTTAGAAAACTTTATGAGGAATTAAATCGCTGATATTGCATAAAATTGTCTGCAAACGATTGCTCGAAAGTAAAATAGACTACCTACGTGTTTTCAAGTATAATATTATCTTTTTCCAAATCGATAAGTTTTAAGAAAACCGAAAGAGCATTTAGACACGTACTTAATATCAGCTTCATCGCGCGCTCATCTAAGAAATATCCTTTCAATTTCAAATTTAGCACAGGGGCTAGATTTCACACTTCACTCGGCGCCGTGCCGGATAATCCCGGTGTTCCCGGTTGATCCGGCTGCCGTTGCATTCCCATTTCCCGGCTAGACACCGTCTATCGCGAAAATGAAAAGCTACCTTTGCGAAAACTCGTTTAAAGCTAGCTTAGTTTTTTTTTTACTATTTTCTATCTTCAAATAGACTGATAGGAAAATCCAATAATATATTTTCGATTAAAATAATAGTAGATTATACAACAAGTGAAAAAAGAGGGAATTTAGTTCGAGGGACTAAGTTGGATCCCGAGAGCAGCGAAGGATTCTAGAGTTGAATCCCGAGCGTAGCGAGGGATTCAAAAGTAGAATCCTGAGCGAAGCGAGGGATACAAAGGACCGAGATGAAATTTTTTTTTCACGAGTTGTGTACTCTACTTTTTACCATTGACTGCGAGAAAAAAAAATAGCAGTACCTTTAGTATTTATAGTTGTCCATCAGCCATTTTTGATGTCCCCACTGTGGGGCACAGGCCTTCCTTATGGGTGGTAAGGAGGACGGGCCATAACCCACCACGCGGGCCCAATGCGGATTGGTGGGTGTTAACGTCTGCAAATGCAGCCGGGAGCAACGGCTTAACGTGCCTTCTGAAGCACGGAGGAGCTCGAGATAATACATTTTTGGTCACCCATCCCATGACCGACCCTTGCGAACGTTGCTTAACTTCCGCAATCGCTGGGCCAGTCGCTAAACCACTGCGCCACCGAGCTAACTAAGAGGGAAACTACATGATCAATCTGGCATCAGTCCACTTCATCAGTTTGTATAGACTTTGGATTTTTTACAGTCTGAAGATCGTACCAGACTGATGGAATGGACTGATGCAACTAATCTCCCTCAAATATATAAAAAAGAACCCAAATGTAAGACACTAAAAAGGACCTAATTAATTTAGCGGGATATTTTTTAGAAAAGAACCCAAAGATAAGACACTAAAAAGAACCTAAATAAAATTGGCGGGATTATTTTTGTCATTTAATTGTAGAACTATAAATCTTTATCTATGGAATAGCTCCATACTTTCAGCACATTTTATTTTTTTTGTACCTAATTCATACGATGCGCGCTTGTTCCAAATTCAAAATATTTTTATTCACTCGGTGAATAAAAACGCGTTTTATTCACTGTTATCAATGAATAAGACGCACTTTTTTGAGTGGCGATGGTAAAAAATATAAATTAATGATCCTGATAAGTTAAATGTTGATAGACGGATACGAATATAAATTTCTAAAAATGAATATAACTTTTTTAGACACGAAATCTTTTTTGAGACACCTATCTTTCAATTATAACTTTATTGACGGGTAGAAAGAGATCTGAATAAAAACTTCAAAGAATGATTGAATTACATGATCTACATTTGAAAAGCATTGGTGGAACTAGAGTTTATTGTTGGTACTACTCTACTAGCTTATTTGTAAAGTGTGTATAGATCACGTCACCGAGTGCGTGGCTGGCCCGACTAAATCTGTGCGGGTTGTAATTTTTTGACCCCGTGGAGCCATTTTTAAGCAATATTTTTTTGCAATTACACTTCCATAGATTTTAGTTCGCTGCTTTTTATTTTAAAATATAACAGCTTAAACATTTAGGAATGGACATTGCGCGGTCGTAGCATAGCGCTAAACCTTGCATAAGTTGCATAGCGCGCTCTACAAAAGTTCGTAGCGCGTAGCGCGCTCCATCCGCGCGGGCGATGCTACAAACCGACTGCGCGTGCTACGCTCCTGTGCTACGCGACGCGACGCGATAATTATATTGTTTGCAAAATGTAAGTAAAAAGTGGACATTTGAAAATAAAATGATTTTATTTTCAATTCATTTCCGCTCAGAATCATTGAGTTATCTCCTGGATTTTTTAATACGTCGCGCGTAAGCATAGTAATTGTGTCAAAGCCGTAAAAACAACAAAATCTACATTATGAGTTATTCATGCTTTTCTCAAAATAAAGGAGTGGAGATTTATTACGGGATGATCCGGCTATTTACAAGGGGTAGCGGCAAACAATAAAAAAACAAAGCCTGAAAATTGGTCGGTCGTAAAATTTACATTAGGATGATTTTATGACACGAGTGGTCAATGACCGGTCTGTCATTAATTTGATTCAGCCTTGACATATCTTGGCATGAACAGTCAATCAGTTTGATTGCTAGGTTGTTACTTTAGACCCTAAACATAGTTGAATGACGTTGAATGTACGTAGAAAGTCAAATCAGTTAAAGCGAACAAGTGTGAAATATAAAAACTTTTGATTTACAATACTTTCGCTTTAAATAATCACTTTGAATTTAATGTTCTTGTTTATAATATCATCGCTTACATACTAACCAACAAAAAAGTTGAAAACAAAAAGGCTTGAAAAAAAGGAGAACCCCTTAAAAACAGCTCTAAAAGAAAAGAAAGCAAATTGGTTGATTGTAACTTGTAACTGAATGTACCTAATCGTAATGATCCGTTGCACTATTTTGAACGAAATAATAATAATTGTAATCTCGAGGTTATTATCCTTTTATATTTATCAGATGATGCAGTCTAAACGTTGCTAAAAAAACATTAAAGCTCCAAGTTGCAAAATAAAGATTGCTGCCGATGCACCACGCGGTTGTACAGTCACCAGCATATCAAGCTATACAAAACTGTCAAAAATCTATAATGAATTTTAAAAATGATTGAAGAAATATGACACATTGTGGAAGCCCAGCGTGCCGTTGACCGTACCTAAGGAATAAATTATAACTACATACCATTATATGAGCATGGACTGGTCCATGATATGACTAAATATAATTCTTGGTTGTTACCTGAGCACAGACCCGCAGGTCTTATCACAGACGTCGCACTTGGCAGCCACTGGCAGGTTGCCCTCCAGCCACTGGTGAGGCATTATTATGTTCTGCAACAAGAAAACATCATTATGTACTGGTTTTGATAACAAACGAAATGCGTGTGGACGAATGAGGGCTTTTCACAATGACAAAAAACTGTAGGCTCGATAGATGTCATTGATGGAAATGTATGTATCGATGTGATATTATTTTACTAAGCTTCGAAGAGTAGGTAGGTAGGTACTCAGATTGGCAGGCAGAATTAACTTTGAAATGTTTCTCTTTGGGCAAATGTCAGCCAGCGAGCGCTTACTTGTCTCTTTGGTACAGGCCGTTTTTTCTTAAAAGCCAATTTTGACACTTCTCTTTCCATCAACGCCATCTAGTAAGGCAAAAAGTTACTATTTTTATTTTTTAAATGTCACTTTGAAAAGCCCTTCTTTCTTCATTGCACTACTCGGTCACCGCACAACGGTTAATTTCATTCACAGTATCACCCGCCAAATTCGCTCATCAGCCGTAAAGAATAAGCTAAAATACATATTTGTACAAAACGTGTGTGGCATAAGTATAAATATTTGTTTCATATCATCTTATCGGTCTTCGCTGTTAGCTGAAAGTTTATAGCGTAAATAAGTAGACGAGAGAGCTTTTGTGTATAAAACAAAGAAATAAGAGCTTCAAAAATATAATGGAGAAAACTTGTTCTCCTTCAGATAAAAACGTATAAAAACAAACAGTTTTTAAGGTGTGCACAGGCCTTTACATCAGCCCTATCGCTTGCGGCAAATTAAAAGGAGTTTTCTTTGCGTATTCAAAGTACTAAATTACTCCTATTGTTTTCCGCGGAACAATTAAAACATTCGCGCTTAGAATCATAAATTAATCTTCGTATTTCTCTCTCCTAACTTTTTCTTAATCTTAATAGCGAAAGAGTTAGCTTCATTTGAAACTGTAATTAATTGTGTCTTTTTGTTATTATTTAAGTGCTACAAAATTAATATATTTTTATTTGAACAAGCAATTATAAATTCAAATTCAAAAATAATTTATTCAGCCTCTAGCTAGGCTGTAACAAGCACATGTGATGTGAGTGAATGTCAAAGAAGCAACGACGCCATATCGGTTCGAGCCTTGTTAGCCTAATAACCAAAAGAACCTCTGATTTGGAAATGTATAGAATTTCTTATTTACCGTTTTATATTAACATATTGCAAAATACAAATACCTTCTACTTACTAAATAAAGACTAGCAACTCACAAAATCCTTTCCATTTCTAAAGGTTAAAGGTATCCCAGAAATATTCTGAATCTTTAATGAAATATGACTTTCACAGTATAAACCGCCTGAATACCTTCACTATGAAGCGCCATTTCTGACCCAATACCATAATAATTGGCATATTTTACGTGTAAGTAATTTGAAATATAACTAGTTCAACAAGTATTACATTAAGCATTTCTTTAAAAATAAACTGCGACTAGGATAAAAATGAAGGCCTACATTTTACAATGAAACAAAAAAACTACAGAATAGGTACAAAAGGTTTTAAAATTCGCCTCAGTGCGATGGTTAGTAGGCACAATGCTACGAAATCTATTATTTGACTAATGTTATTTGGTTTGGTATTTTATTTCTCGATGTTTTGTTAAAAAATTGTTTTGAATTTGTTAAAAATATTATTTACGTACATTATTCACTTATTAATAAAATCTAGTTAATAAAGAAGTTTCAATTTCAATCAAGGATGAGTATCTTTTTCAAGCTCGACGGCGCAGTGGTTCAGCGCCTTACCCGGCGATTGCGGAGGGAAAGCAACTTTCAAAATGGTCGGTCATGGAATGGGTGACCAAAAATGTATTATCCCGAGCTCCTCCGATCCCGTGCTTCGGAAGGCACGTTAGGCCGTTGGTCCCGGCTGCATTTGCAGTCATTATCATCCACTAAACCGCATTGAGCGCACGTGGTGGGTTATATTTATGGCTCGTCCTCCTTATCCACCCATGAGGAAGTCAGTGCCCCAGCAGTGGAGACAGTAAAAAAATGGCTGTGTCATCCTTTTTAATTAATGCTGGAAATAGGTAGTTTATTGTTTCAATTCAAACTAGAGCTAAAGTTTTTATTGAAATTGCCAAAGCGCAGCTGCATGCTTTAGTTTAATCAACATTGGAATATATTGTTTGTTGCACGGCTATAAGGGACGGTTTTACTCGTATTGATACTGTAGGTACTATATATTGACTTTCCTAATCATGTTGAAAGACAACAATAAACTGGAAAGCTATATTTTGTGAAAAGCGATGAACAATCGCGCTTAGTGGTAAAAAGCAAAGCTAAGAATTTTGAAGAGAGAACGAGCTCTTGAAAACTCTCTTTTTAGGATTTATTAACATTCAAGCTGTTTCACATTTAATGTCAGGAACCTACACTACACGTCTGAAAATGTTGTTTTATCTGTGCCTAAAACAAACATTATTGAATTTTCTGTTATATACGTACGACTCAAGCAAATAATACTATACACAACAGTTAACAACACTCATTTTCTGATTCACAAGTTAGACGAAAATTTTTTACTTGCTTAACCGCGGTGCTTAAAATTTTTGATAGGTTTTTTATTGGCAGTTCATCAAAATTTTATGAAAGTTATGCAAATTACTGCGGCGGGCGGGAGTAAAGTTTTGAGAGCCCATTAATCTTGCAAGAAAATTAAGCATAATAATTAAGTATTCAGTTTCAATCACAGTATTTTTAATGATCCACTACATATGAACGTCACTCGCAATTGTAAAAATCTTCTGCCATTATTCCTGTGGTTAATTAGGGAATTATATTTTTCATAATGGCGATAGGTAATAAATTCATCATCCGAAGATATTTTTAGTAAATGTTTGTGACATGTAAATTATGAACAGTAGAATAGATATCCCACAATGTCGTATGAGATTAAGATTTGTTCTGATAAGGAGGAGAAAAACTCAACTAACGCGATAACGGCCGATTTCAACAACCTAAGAGAGTAAAAGATAGGCCTAGATTTTCTGTTAAAAGACGGGAAATAACAACAGTTGCCTAGTAACAGATCCATAGTAGGCCTCACAGAAGATAGTCATGCTTTTATATTATATTACTGTTTGTATATTATATATTATCTTTTTATAGGTACTTATTGTGGATCTAACTTTTAAAAATATTAGTGCGTCAAACTCTGTATAAGCAAGTTATCGATAAAGTTTGCACAAAGTACAGCTTACATGTTGCGGAGGATGATGGATGATACTTGCCGAAGGTTTTATGAACATATCCCAACTACGGCAATAACTTGCCTACTTCGTTCAGGAGTACACTTGTAATATTGTGTAGTGCCTGCAATGCTGTATAATACTTATTTGTGATGTTTCTTTCATTCGTAACATATGCAACATTGGCTTAATTTCATAATAGAAAAATAAGCAACTCCTGGCTTTTGGAGGGGGTTAGAGAGCACTCTCTCTCTCGCTCTTTCTCTCTAGAAAGTCAGAGAAATAAAGAAATATTAGTGTTCAGGGTTTATGTATGTATGTAAGTATGTGAGTTTCTTTATTCCACCGTAACTTCCAAATACCTGAACAGATTTGGATGTGTGGGGTATTGTAAGAATCCTTACATCATCCCAAGATTCCCAAGTGACACGGCTGTAGAGATTTTGAAAAAAAAACTCTATATGGCGGCTTTTTCTTTTATATGGGTAGCATGAAAGGCCTTGATGGGCACTTTCCATACTATATAAATTTAATTTATACCTTATAGGTATAGTTTTAAAAAACTGTTTAAAATAATTTAAAAAACATTAAAAACCGAAAAAAAATAAAGACGGCTCTGTCAAACGTACTTAAAAGTAAGTAAATAAAAAAAACAAATGTCATTGCAGTCCGGAGACATAATTTGAAAAGGTTATATCTAAATACCTTTCTTATTTTATATTTCTACCATTCAGTGAATGAATTTCTGATTTACTCAAATACCTATGTAATTTTAGTAATCGTTATTAAGTAAATAACATTTTGTGAAATGGAAAACTTTTTATAAGTACTTACCTTAGTTAGAATAATAACGCTATTATAATTAATGCTTACGTTATTATTCTAAGGTACTGAATTTAACCGAAAATTAGGCCGTTTTCAAAGAAACAAATAATGAGCTCGGAATATTTAATAATCTGTTTTGTCTGTACAAACTAAATAACAAAACAGAAGTAGCTTCTTACTTGAAATTCCTAAATGAGGCGTTATTCAGAGTTCATTATGACGCACCTATAAAAGCTAAGCATTTATTATTATGTGAGCCATAAGAAGTTCGCAAATAACAGCTATTAATATTTAATAGTTAATAAAAACCCACTGATATCCGTAACTGCAAGTGATTGGAGTGAAGTAGACGCTGTTACACTGTTGTGGATCTTTAACTTTTTATTAGTTATTCGGCTTACTTTGTTCATGGCAACAAAATATTTTATTTCAGAATATTTTATGACTAGAACTTTAAACAGAACGAAGCAGTTGCCATTGCCACGCGTAATGCTTGCGCGCTGTGCGTTACTTTGAATATCCAATAAGCGAATAGGTACTCGTAGCTATGGCACAGAATAGAACAGAAAGGAAACTCCACGCCCCGCTCCACAATCAATTACCTCACCCCACCCCGCGAGTTCGTGTGCCGAATCGTGTGCTCATTCAATAGCTCTAGACTTCACGCACACAGTTGCGCGTGCGCAAAAACGTCATCTCTGTGTAGCGTCTCTGTAATCTGTATCTGTCTGTAATAGGTAGTTGAAACGCGGCGCTTGTATGGAGTGCCCGTGGTGTGGTTGTGGTTGTTTTGTTCAGCTTTCTCTCACTCAGCGAGCTACCAAAATTTACTGACAAAGTAAGTATAACACTAGCATAAAATGTACTCGTATGTACTTAACTTAAAAATACCCCTTCAGCATCTTTCACTACCCTTGAACCCTTTCACAACACAAAAACACATCCAGAAGCTGCAAAGGAAGATGAAGAACCGATGGCCGGTGGAGCAGAAAGTTGCTGGAGTGGAGACCAAGGACCGGTACCAGAAGCGTTTTCCGCCAAAAAGCCAGATGTTCAGACAACATAGCCGAGGTAGGGGGCAAAAACTGGATGAGAAAGGGACAGGACCGAAGGGGATGGCGTGCAAGTGAGGAGGCTTACACTCGGCAGTGGGTAACTTTAGGCTGAAGAAAAAGAAGATCTTCCACTACAAGCGGCTTTAGCAAAGCGAGCGTACCCCAATTACAAGATTGTCGGCATTCGCGACCGAGCATCGTTTTTGCTAAACTGCGAATGTCATAAGCGAGTTTACAAATGATCCTTTTGTTTAAAGTTCAAAAGTTAAAAAAAGTTTCTTACCCCTTCCGCATCTTCAACGACGTGCGGCCCTAGCGATGCAAGCGTGCTCCATTTGCAAGATGGCGGTGCTCGTGACGCGCACCGCTTGTGTGCTTTAAACTTGCACAGTTCGCAAGCGAGCGCGTGAGCGGTGCCGAGCGCGCCGAGCGGTTCGCGGCACACGTTGCAAAACGTCGGCCGAGCGTGTGTTGCTGCGTACCTAAGGACATAAGGATGTTTAGATATCAACTAATGGGTTAGTGTTTTTTTATAAAGTTGCAACTGCATTAGGCTATTAACAAATTGTGTTGATGAACTTCGACAGCAGAAATAAACAAATAAGAATATTACGTCCATGATTCAGACAGCACAAGGAAGCGGCTCGCTATTATTACTTGGTAATTTCTATCTCACCATTGATGATCTCCTGAAGACAGTCTCGCGACTAGGTCAGCGACGTCGGCGCCGCGGTGTAGCGCGCCGCGCAGCGCGCCCGCCCACGACTCCATCTCGCCGCGGCTGTCCGCGCACAGCACCAGGCAGCGGCTCGCTGTTATTACCTGGAAAGAAAGCGCTATATGAATATTCCTGTGAGTGTTTTCTTTTATCTTTTTGTCCACAACGGGATGCTTGGCCTTCACTTCACATAATGTTAAGTGATAAGGTAAGTGGGCGAACCACTAAACCACCGAGGCGGTTAGAAAGTGAATTTTTGATAAACTCTACTACGTATGAAAATGAATAAGGTCGTCCTAGTACCCAAGGCAACGTCTCTCTGTTGATACCCAGGTGATGAAGTTAATTTTTTTAAAACCCTTCAAGGAAGGATGTCCATTACTCAGGGGGCTTACCATCACCTTTTAGAAAACCATCATGTTTTATGAACGTTTTGTTATAAGCTTACAATAAGATTTTTCAAATTCGTACCACAACCTGCACAAAGTAATAATACTTTATTCCTGCCAAAGAACGAATGATGTTGCGAAATTGTCTATTCCCTGCTAGCCATCACTACGGCTTATTTGCTATCTACACTTGACACTGGCAGAAATTACTTCCAAGAGGAAAGTAGATTGCCAAAACAAGGGGTTGGCAACTGTCAAAGTGGCGCTAGCATAGCTAGTTCCCAAAACATAATAATTTTATATGGTGTATGGAAGAAAACAATTCCAAATAATATTATGACTCGCTGTATTGTACCAAAATGCTCTGAAATTGGAGTACATCATATTCCCAAAGATAAAAATATTCGTCGGCGTTGGTTAAAGCCATACGCCGTGTCAATTTAATTCCGAAGCCTAGTTAGAGGTTATGTTCAAAACATTTTGTGGACAATGACTATGAAAAAAGCAGTAAATATACAGGTAAGCTGTTTAAATTAATAATGAAATACCAAAAAGTATATATTTTGAAAGATCAGTTATAATAGAAATTCTTTTTTGGAACAATAATAATGTTGACATAATTTTTTGTTCTAGGTGTGGATCATCAACGTAAATACCTTAAGAAAAATGCTGTTCCATCTATTTTGCAATGGAATATACAACCGGTTTCAGAAAAGGCAGTTGCAAGAAAGATAGATTAGAGTCCCGGGTCCGGAATCTCAGAAAGAAACAGCTTTTTGAAATGCAGATGCCGTCAACATCTCAGTGCTGTGAGGACATAGTGCCGCTTGTAAAAGATAGCAGTGTGTGCATGCTGCATGGACAGTAATGTATCTCATGTGGTTGAATCTGAGATGAATACTACTGTTCCTACTCCACTTTCATTAGAAAATAAAACAAACCAAGAAACTCAAACTCCACATATAGTTACTAAGAATATTCTCAACTGAGCTTTGCCTTTTACTTGCAGACCAGAAATTGGCTTGTTAAAGGGTACATATCGAAAGGCTTATTGGGTTAACTAAAACATATTTGATATTGCAAAATAATTTTAACCATTTTTATGTGCCCTTAGCATCAAAAATATTTTCAATATGTGTCATGTTGTGTAACTTTAAAGAAGGGATTGTAAATAAAAACTGATAACAATATTATAAACAAGTGTTTTATTGCATTAAGAGGTCTGTCACATTTTTTATAGAAATAAAATATTCCTATGATTAGGTACCTACTTACTAAGATAAATAATGCTTATCATAGTCTTATTAGAGGTGGTAGAGTTGTGTGGCTATTAATATCCAAATAAGTTTCTTCTGATGGTAGCTGCATTGTTGGATATTCATCATCACCATCAGGACATTCAGGACGCCAGAAATGAAAGTTTTTGTCATAAAGCTCCAACCTAAAATAGGATATGGTTGAACAATTTGTTTCCATATTTTGACTGTAGTTTGCAACCTAAAATTAATACTGCTCGATAAACCAGTTACTGATTGAGTAAAAAACAGCGTCAGTAAAGTAGAATAGAAGATTTAGTAGAGAAATAAAAATACCTTAACGACTGCAAATGCAGCCGGGACCAACGGCTTAACGTGCCTTCCGAAGCACGGAGGAGCTCGTGATAATAAATTTTTGGTCAGCCATCCCATGACTGACCCTTGCGAACGTTGCTTAACTTCCGCAATCGCTGGGCCAGGCGCTAAACCACTGCGCCACCGAGCTCCTCCGAAAACAAGTATTTGTTATCAAATAGAAATGAAACATAATAACTATAATATTACATTCACAATGAAGAACAATATGTATAAAAACGTTTCACTTACTGTTTATGACGCAATTTCCAATTTCTAAATAAAATAACTCAAAATAGTTTTGTTTCCGTCGAGAAAAAGCAACTTTTTTAAGACTGCAAAATTTCTCAATATTTGACACAAAAACAATAATGCTAGCTGTCAAAAGACACGTCGTGGTACGGTTTAAGTGAACGATTGAACGATGACGTCACAAAACTTCCAACGGAAACATTATTACAATAATCATACTTTATGAAGGTCGTGGTACGAAATAGCATGGTAAGAATGTTATAATACTGCGCTAAGACATGGCAGTAGGCACCCAGCTCTCTCCAGACTGGCGATTTGCTGTTATTACTGATAATAAACTTGCAAATAAAGCGCCCTAAAATTTATTATGTTTAAATATGTTAAAAATTATGTAGCCACTTAGAAGGCCCGTGCACATTGTGATGTGACCACGGAATATATAAAAAAGTACTAGAGCCAAATCCAATAGTTGACCCAAAGTGTATCAGAATATAGTAAATTTTTGCTGATATTATATCGTCTTATGCAAGCACCATTTTCGTTGTCGCCTGTTGTATGTTTGTGACAATCAATAACTAAACTATTTTGAATCAAAACGTGTTTAACGAAACATTCCGACCCCACCCCACGTGAGCGGAACACGTAAGCAGTTATGGCGTAACTTGTTTTTATAAAATATTCAATTAAGGATCCCCGCACACGGGCGACACGCCACAACCACAAACGCCGCCACTAATAGAAGCGACTGCAAAAGTAGCTGAAGCGCGCGACAGCCACAAGTGGTTGGTAGCCGACACACCTTCGTTTGCAGTTTAGTGGAAGGTGTCGGCCACAAGAAGCGAGAAAGGACGCTTGTAGCGTGAGGCGGCCACCGGCGTTTACAGTGTGCGGCGATGTATGAAAACTACAGGAATAGGTCAGTGGCGGCGTTTTGTGGTTGTGGTGTGGCGTGCCGCCCGTGTGCGGGGACCCTAATATTGAACACAAACAAGTAGTCGGTGTAGCATTACTAGGTATATTGTTGGGTGTTACATCGGCACTACGTCAATCGGTGATTGTTTAAGACGTCGTTCCGTGGCGCGGATGATTATGCCTGCGAATACCGTATTTAGTTACAGGCTTAATCAATTGTCGGCGTAATCAAGCATTTGTTTTATTTAATTTTTTATTTCCTGGAAAATAAACGGCTATTTTACTTAAACATTAGTACGGTGTTTCTTCAAAAACAAGAAGCCTTAAACAGTTTTCACAATTAGAAGAAATTATTTGTATTACAACAATCACATTTATACTTTTAAATTGCGTATAAACCACACGCGTTTGCGTAGGTTCATATTTTTGGCGTAAATAATAGCGGATTGTAGTCAAAATACACTAACGTAGGTACTGTCACAGAATATATAGTTATAATGTACTGTGGAGTAGCTCCAATAACTTTTATTCGGGAAAGATAATTGTGATAAGTAATGAACAATGAAAAACATCGAAAAAGTGCAGAAATTAGGTTATTTTCCTTACTCTTACCATGTAAAGTTAAAGACAGAGACAAATGTTTTAGCGTAACCGAGCCATTTATAATTTAGGAGATGCTTTTATCCATACAATGTAACAAACAACCTGCATTAAAAGCAAAAATTATTCATATAATAAAAATAAGGTACACCACAAATAATAGATAAATGGTTTTTAATTAAAGAAATTTAGGACTAGCAGTAGGTACTAGGTATGCTCTCTGCGATGTAAAAAAGGGCGCGTTCCCTTTGGCGGGCAAATTAAATTCGCCGCGCGTTTCAACGTTTTTGCCGCCAGTCGGCCGTAAAATTCTGCTTTACCGCAGTAAGTTAACAGAATTACATGATAACAATGTTTTGTTGCGTCTGACATTGTAAAAGCGCGTAGGTATTTGTTAGTCATATTATTTGCGGTACTGTAAATCCCCGCATTTTCAAATTAAATGCATCATGGAAATTTCTGGGAATTCCCTTACATTCTGGACGTGCGTTTCATGAACGAATGAATGAACGAAATGAATAACGATAAGCAAAAATCAAAAATCCGTTAGTATGCCAGAATAAGGCTCTTTTAGACTGACGTTGATCGATTCAAATTTCAATGTTTAATATTTAATTATTACTATACTTCTCTGTTTGTCAACTTACTTTTGTGCTTAGTATATATACAATATTCACTGAATTTCAGTATATAATGTGCTCGTACCAAAACAAAGGCGTTGTGTGCTTAATTTTAGCATCCTATTAATTATCTTTGACTGGTCACTATGATATTAACGAGGTCTTTACCAAATTTACACAACAATTTACTTCAAATGGATGCTAAAATAAGCGTGATGTTAATGCGATGTTTGTGAATTCATAATTGAGAGGTATTATAGATAGTATCAAAATCCGCTTTAATGTTTAGTGAGCAAATGCGAGTTAGTTGCATCGTTAGAAAGCTCTTAAAAATGGCTTTAAAATGGTCGGCTAGTTTTATAGAAAAATCAACTAAATCATAGAGAAATCCGCCAACAAAAAGCAGATTCAGGATCAAAAGCCCCTTAACCAAATATCTGTTGGTCCAGCTAAAATTAGTGCTACCATGTCATAAACTAATTGATTAGAATAAAAATTTTCTGGTAAGTTATACTCGTATTGATCAAGTTTAAACAGTTTCTTAGGTCTGCGAAATTTTTGATAAAGTTATCTTAGCGGATTTTGATACTACACCCTGAATTTTCGCGTAGTTAGTTTTCCATCTGAAACAGTAAACTTTATTCGCAATGTTTGTTTTCTATCTTCTAGTATAAGTACCTAGTTCTTCTTTCTCACGAAGTCCGTTTTGCTATGAATGTTGTTAGGCTTGCACATGCACATTACGCACACTAAAACAATGTGTATGTGCAATTGTGCACGCCTAACACATTCATAGCAGAACCGTCTTCGTGAGATAGAACAACTTTAACGTAGAGGAAACGTAGCGTAGAGGCTCATTTTTTAATTATATTGATCTTTGGGTTCCTAAATAAAAATAGTTAAATAACCGGTTGTTGCAGTTCGTTCGTAAGGTGTTCTTTTTAGGGTTCCTTTTTACCATTATGGTGTGACTCAGTCTGTCTGTCTGTATGTCACAGCTGGATATCACTATCACTATCGGCCAAGAGATGGTGTTGACCTAATACTGCAATAATAATTTTATTATTCTACAGCTCTGCGGTGTATTTATTATGATGGTACGAAACCCTCGGTGCGCGAGTCCGACTCGCTCTTGCTTGACCGTTTTTTTTTATCTACAACGGGATAGTGCTTGGCTTTCAGCTCACGGCGATAAGGCCGAAAGTGTAAGCACACTAAACCTGGAATCCTCACCACTGAGGAACTGGCTGTCTTGCCCCTAACTGTCAAAACACAACAATTTTTAAATTTGATGCTAAAAGATGTAATTCTACATAGTTGAAGCCAGTTAATTTTAGGGTAAGAGTTTAGGATTTAAGGGTTATGACCATCAGCCATTTTAATGTCCCCAGCTGCTGAGGCACAGGCCTTCTTTATGGGTGGATAAGGAGGATGGGCCTTATCCCACCACGCGGGCCCAATAAGGATTGGTAGGTCTTACCGACGGCTTAACGTGCCTTCTGAAGCAAGGAAGAGCTCGAGATAATACAATTTTGGTCACCCATCCCATGCCCGACTTTTGCGAAAGTTGCATAACCTCCGCAATCGTTGGGCCAGGTGCTACACCAGTGCGCCACCGAGCTCCTCAAGATTTAAGGGTTATATCTGATGTTTAAAAAAATTAATACGAAAATTCTGCTTGTGACATGCGTTCAATGGCCTTGTTAAAACCCTGGCTCTTTTGTTTCGTCAAGGTTCCAACGACGGACGTTAAGCTGTTTTCTATACATCAAGTTTCATACAAATTATGAAGTTAAAATCTTTCAAAGTCAAAATTTAATTATAAATACTTAAGTTTATAAACTTTTGGGAACATCAACGCACAAGTCTCGTGTCACTTTAGGGCCCTGAATAGATTTGTTTGATTCAAGTTTTTCTTTATAATTACAACAACATTTGTTTGAAATGTTGGCTGAATACTTGAACACAGAATGGACTAAAACTTTAAAGCGTAATTATACTCAGGTGGTATAAAATTTAATTTGAAAGTTATACTTTAACTAACTTATAGTGATTATACGATTAAACTGTTTTAGGGGCGATGGTACTTTGGTTTATTTATAGGCGTAAGATTAATAATAATATGCCTACGAGGTACTACACATTTTCGTGATTGGTTACTCATTAAAATTGACCGAGATTGGCATCCTAGGCTCCCTTCAATAATTTTAACAAAACTATAAAGCGAGTATTTTTCTATTAACGATGCTGAAACGGTAACGATTTAATTTTGGTTTTATCGTTGAAAATTTGCGCGGTCGGGTCCCAGTATGTGTTACTTCAATCGTTAATCATGCTAGAGCATAAAAACTTAAAGATAAACGATTAAAGATAAAGATAAACCCATCAATGTAGGTATAAAGTATTCTACTTAGCGTATTCATTCCCTTTAAGAACATCGTATTACGTAGCAAAAACATCTCTGAAGCCTACGTCTTTCACAAATGCCATCATGAGATAGGTCTCAAAGTAACGTTAGCCAGTGGCAAATTATAATGTCTTATATGAAATAAAGAGGCTATTTTAATGGATTCACGAGCCCTTTGATGTTCTACGAAACGAGTTGTCATTGTTATTTAGTGAACTATTAATGCGGAATGCGCAGATGAAACGTTATTGCCCCAAAGAGAGTAACGAGAAAATACTTTAGGCGCGTTCCAAACCTACACTCCGAGTGCAACCTAACCACAACCGAACGCTCTAACGGCGTTCCAAACATTTGAGCGTGACGTTTGGTTGACACAACCGGCCCGTTCCAAACGTCAGAGCGTTGCAACCAAACAACCATCAAAAATGATGGTTGTAAAACGCTCTGACGTTTGTCTATAGAAAAAATGTCAATGTCATTTGACATTATTTTGTATTATTGATGTTTTTATGTCTAATTTTTAAAATAATCATGGTAGATCGTCAAAAAACGGATTTCATTTGATTTAGTATAAAGAAAAGTTTAAATTATTCGTATTCCAAATGGAAAATGAAGAATTTGTATTGACATTGACATTTAAAGTACTTGGTCGTTCCAAACCTTAGAGCGAGTTAAAAAAAAACCAAACAACCGACGCTCAAACGTTCTGAACGCAACCCAGGTCTGAGAATATTCTGTAGGAATGGAATATACCTGAGAGCTTTGTGTGATATTTGACGCGGGGCGTGCATTGTGTTCGTGTTTTGTCATACGCCCAGTGATGTGAGGATGCTAATGTGATACAATATTTATATTTTCCAGTTCTAGTGTAGGTAGGTACCAGCAATGGAGAAGACATCTGGACAACCGTTTCCAATAGCCAGGCTTTAGGTATAGCCAGCATGAGGTTGCTTTTATTATTTAGTATTTTCATGTATTTTACATGCAGAATGCGTTTTCGTTTAGTGAAACAAACCGTTTATCTTCAGTTCTTCAGTTTTTGTAGTTATCCCCTTCATATCAATACGAAAATCTATATTATTTGTTTCAATTACAGGGGGTCAAGTCTGCTAATGTTTTCGTCAAAATCGTGTTTCAATGGTGTTAGAATGGTAATGATTTTTGACACAGTTCTTGCTTATTAAACCCAAAACCGAAACACATTGTGTTTCTTAAACCCAACACGGAGACAAATTGTGTCTCGATTTTGGGATTAAGAAACAAGAACTGTGTCAATAAGCATTGCCATTCAAACACCATTGAACCACGATTTTGACGTTTACATTAGCAGACTTGACTCCCTGGTGATCTGACGAATTATTGTTCAGCTTGTTAACGATCTCTAGATCACAAACTAAAATATTATAATGGAAAATAGGCACTTTTTGGAACGTTAATTACGACCTTGGTGTAAATCCATTAAAATTGTATGTTAAATAACTTCTCAAGCTCGTAAAAGCTATTAAATTAAAGTAACTGAAGGTATATTTCATACGGTACAGAAGTTAGTATAGTTAACCCGAGTGTGCTCATGGGTATTAATTAGTCAAAAGATAATTAAAATAGTTTAAACTCTGTTTAAATAATAGTGTACTAATAATATACTAGAAAAAATACGTCAGAGCATTGGACCGGATATCCAAAGGTCGCGGGTTCGATTCCCGTCTGAGTATTGATCTGGTGCGAGTCGTATTTTTTCTAGTATATTATTTAGTATTGTATAAAAATAGCATTGTGAATGCAAAAATCTCAAATTAAAAATAAATAATAGTGTCCAATATTCTCGTTTTGGTATTTGTATTATCAGGCAAAAAAAATAGTAATTAAATGAAGTACATACTGGTTTTATTTACGAAAAGTGCTTAAGTGAAAAAAACGCACTAAAAACTAATGGTAAGAGTATAACTAATTACCGTAGTTGAATACCTACCTATTTTTTAACACTTGGTTAAATATTAACTTACTGGTGGATTTAAAATGGTTTTTAATTATTTTTCAGTACTTGCAAATATGTACGTCATCCTTTCCTTTAAATATTTCCTTTTCCTCGATGTGTGCACGCAATATTGCTGTTCTGCTCGCACCTACGCGAGAGAGTGAGACGACATTAGCGAGTCGCGAACCTTCTGATGGAAGACATCTTTAATTTCCCTCTTCGAATATCAACGCGGCACGGTTGACATGTGCTAATCATAAAACTTTAAAATATACGTATTTATAACGCTAATTACTTTAAAAATTGTGTGTCAGTGTGTTAAATTGGTACCAGTGTATGGACAAATCAAAATCCTAGGTGAACTGTGAACTTTCCCAAGCAATTAAGCTAACCGCCCCGACGCGCCGGCCGCCGAAAGACCGTTGGTTGGGCTGAGCTGATCAAAGATCTCTGGAGACATCATCCTCATCAGCAAACAAGTAAGTGTGCACATCTTACTTCCTACAGGAGCTGTGATTGTGTCCTTTTGTCTCATTCCTTTATTGCAGCTCAGTGTTCTCCGCCCTATGTTACATACGTGTTTGCAAGTACAAAAGAAAATACCTACGTACTTCAGTTTCACGACCGCAAACCTACAGTCCATTGATCCGTTTTATTAAAAAATAATCACCACATTTGTTGGTCCTTCGAGCCGGATTAACTAGTTTAAAACTTATAACAATATTGCACCTAGGTACACACCTACCCGCAAACTCTTATCTCTATTGATAATAATAAATATTGCTCGCTATAATATTTAACACACGTACACAATTACCGCTATTTGTCTATTTATACGCATTTTTTTTACCTATACCTACCTACATTACATATCGCTAATAGTTTCTATAGGTACTATACCTACTCACCGCACCGATTACGAGATTGATAATTTGTCAAAATTTCTTTATTTTACCGCATCACGCATTGGCAAACTATTTTTATCTTTTAATCTTATACTTAACCGCATAATAGGTAATTACCTAAGAAGTTTACTTACACCTACCTACTAAATATTTTAATGATTTTGTTCTTAAATAACACCAACGCATCATACCATTTCCGCTATTTATTACAATAAACTACGCATTTGTTGTACTATTTCGCCCGCCATTTTTTGTTGGATCGCATCGCATTCCATTTCTTTCCGCCATATTTGTATTTTTCTTTCCGCTGTGTTTAGCAAAGTGCCCGCGCACTCACTGTCTCACCCGCTAACGTTTATAACTATAATTCAGTTAGTTTATCTAGTATTTACTCGCTGTTCCGCACATTCGTTCGTTCGTGCATCGTGCCGTACGAACCCGCCCGCTTGCATTATAAGTGAATCAAGGTCATAAACAGACCAGCTGTTTTGTTCCTGTCTGTTTACTTACGTTCTGCTTTAGCGCGACATCATATTGCATACTTTAACTATTTTATAAAACATTAGAGTTGTTTTTGTACGTAAATTATTTCACATAAAAAATGACTTCTAAAGCTAAGAAAAATGAAACTGAAGACACTGTCATAGATCCTAACTTGTCAGTGTTAAACTCTAAACGTAATATACTTTTTGAGCGTATGCAAAGTATTTATAATATCGCTAAGCACGTGGAGGCAAAAAGGACTGAGCCTAGCGCATTATTATGCAACGTCACTAACTTAGATAATTTTCGCGATGATTTTGTTAAGGCTTTAGATGCCTATAATATGGCTTTCGCTAAAAGTAATCCTTCCGCTGAAGTTAATTACCAACCTTGGACCGCATTTGAAGAGATGTTTTGTTATGTAAAACGCATAATTGCATTATTTAAACAACCTTCACAACCCTCAGTCTCTTCTGTGATAGAATCGCAATGTCATTCTTTGAAACCCATCAAACCACACTTACCGCCCATTGAATTGTTGTCGTTTAATGGTGATATTCGCAACTGGCCCCTTTTTTATCAACAGTTTAAAAGTGTTGTACATGACAATAAGTTTTTAAGTGATAGTGAAAAGGTGTTTTACTTAGTCGGAAAACTAACCGATAAGGCTACTTCTGTGTGTGCAGGGCTGCCGCCTACCGCTGAGAACTATAATATTATTTGGGAAGCTCTTGTGCATAAATATGAAAACCCGCGTTCGCTCGCTTCTTCGTACCTCAATCAGCTATTAGAATTTAAACCCTTGAATAATAATAGTACCGCGGCTTTAGACTCATTTTTGTATAATTTTAACTCACCTGTTGAAGCCCTAAAACAGTTGAATATAAAAGATTTGACTGATTTTATTTTTCTCTATATCGCATTGCAAAAACTAGACTCCGAAACCGTCAAATTATTTGAAATGTATAGTCAGCAAAGACAGTTAGGTATACCGTCTTATGCTACCTTAATTGAGTTTATAAGAGACCAATCAAGGGCGTTAATTCAGTCAACTCATACTCCAACCGCTAATTTTAATAAACGCAACACTAATGTTAATTAAAAAAAGTTCGCTCCAACCAAATCGTTTATTACTGATTTAGGTGGTGGTACAAGTTCTAATAATTCTAACACGAAATGCACTTTATGTAAAAATTATTGTCACTTACATTTATACCAATGTTCTGCTTTTATGAAACTCAACCCGCATGAAAGATTTAATTTTGTTAAACAAACCGCGTCATGTACCAACTGTTTAAGTACTAAACATAAATTATTTAATTGCACATCGCATGGTACTTGTTCGTATTGTTCGGCCAAGCATCACTCTTTATTACATTTTGATACGCAAAACAATAAAAATAAATCTAACAAATTGTTGTTAGATTTATTTTTATTGTTTTGCGTATCAAAATGTAATAAAGAGTGATTGATGAGTTATTGAACTATAATCGCATGCAGAATAATAGTAGTGAAGCGCCGCCCGCTACCGTATCCGCTGTCGCTCGGGACTCACGACCGCCTCGTGACGTCAACGAGCCTCCTCCGTGCGCCCGCGACCCGCCGTCGCAGCCACTACCCGCCAGTTATAATAACAACACGATTTGTAATCATTCTTGTGAATATAATAATCGCACCGGGACATCCGCATTATTAGGCACCGCAAAAATAAAATACATAGATTCGCACGGTCGCTCTCATTTATTGAGATGCCTTATTGACCCGGGATCCCAAAGTGATTATATTACTGTCGAATGTTGTAATCGTCTATCGCTTTCAATTAGCAATAAAACCCCATATACCCAAGTGCAAGGTATTGGTGGAACTCCGCAAAAAATTAACGGAATTACGTGTTTTGATATTACTTCGCGATTTAATTCTAATAGTTATTCTATTAAACCTATGGTCGTGGAACGCATCACGTCATTATTACCTGACACTTTTATAGATACCAGTGCGATTAAGCATATAGCAAACTTGCCTTTAGCCGATGACGACTATTTTAAGCCCGGACATATTGATATGTTATTAGGCGTCAATTTCTAATGCGAAATTTTACTTTTTAATAAAATTAAAGGCGATAATAATGAGTCTCCTGTCGCTTTAGAGACTACGTTAGGCTACTTATTGTTGGGCAACGCACCTATTTTATCGCAACCGCAAAGAAACTCGCACTCTTTCTTAACAATTTCGTCAGATCCTTTAAACTCACTTTTAGAAAAATTTTGGTTAGTCGAGGAACCGCCCACGCACAAATATTTAAGTCCCGATGATAGCAAATGCGAAAATATTTTTGCTACCACAACTGTCCGTAATCCAGATGGGAGTTATTCTGTAGATCTTCCGTTCAAGGACGACCCTGTTAAGCTCGGTGATTCGTTTACTTCCGCGCAAAAGAGATTTTCCTCATTAGAAAATAAATTTAAAAGGGTTCCGGATTTACGCGGCAAATATAATGAAATAATTTTAGACTATTTAAGTAAGGGCATTCTCCATAAAGTTCCGCAAAAAGATATCAACTCTACAGGTTTTTTCCTACCGCATCATCCAGTAATTCGTAATGATAAAACAACTACCAAAATTCGCATCGTATTAGATGGCAGCGCAGCCACTGATACAGGTATTTCGCTCAACGATATTTTACATACCGGTTGTAATTTGCAATCTGAAATTTTTAATATTTTACTTAATGTTCGCATGTTCCGCATTGCTTTCTTCGCTGATGTAAGACAGATGTATTTATGTATACATGTCAACGAACCGCACCGAAAATATCAACGCATTTTATATCGTTTTTCCACTGATGAACCAATTATTGTCTTGGAATTTACACGAGTCACATTCGGACTTCGTTCGTCTCCTTTTTTGGCGCTCCGCACTCTTCGCCAGCTTGCGTCTGACGAGAGGGAAAAGTATCCTCTCGCAGCCTCCGTGGTTGAAAGGGATATTTATATGGATGACCTTGCCAGTTCAGCACCGTCCGTTGATGAAGCATCCGAAACCGCTAACCAACTGATTGAATTATTTAAATCAGGAGGTTTTGATCTTGTGAAATGGTCAAGTAACTCCCGCGAATTACTTGATCATATACCTGTGACGCACCGCCAATCAGAGTCAGTTTCGTTTGACGATGGTAATGGCTTTAAAATACTAGGGCTCCGCTGGCTTCCTAGTTCAGATGAGTTTATTTTTATTGTTATTCAACCGCCTGCAACATGCACTAAACGTGCTATTTTATCGGCAACCGCTCGTCTTTATGACGTTTTAGGATTAGTAGGTCCAGTAATTTTGTTCGCTAAACTGCTCATCAAAGAGCTCTGGCTACTCCACATCGATTGGGATGAAACTCCTCCCTCATACATAATAGAAGCTTGGAAAAAGTATATTTTAGAGTTACCGCTGCTTTCACAGCTACGTTTCCCTCGTTTTCTTAATGTAGAAAGAAATTCACCTCGCGTTTATTTGGTCGCATTCGCAGATGCTAGTGAAAAGGCATTTGGTTGTGTCATATATTTATACGTTCAGAACGACAATGAACTGCCTAAAGTTTCATTAATATGTTCAAAATCACGTGTAGCTTCACCAAAGTCAACTTCAACTATCGCTAGATTGGAATTAAACGCTTTAGTCCTTCTATCAAAAATGGTTAGTAATGTTCGTGACCAGCTCTCTGAAAGACACACAATAGATAAAATATTCGCATTTTCCGACTCAGAAGTTGCTCTATGTTGGGTTCATGCTTCTCCGCACAGATTTCAAACTTATATAGCCAATAGGATATCACAAATTCAATCGCTTCTTCCCGCTGAAGATTTTTATCATATTGCAGGTTCAGAAAACCCCGCTGATTGTATATCTCGTTCTCTCTCACCCGCTCAACTTATCATTCATGAACTTTGGTTTCATGGTCCCGCTTGGCTTTCGCTACCGCATGGTGAATGGCCTATTAAGAAATTTGAACCTGGTAAATCTACTACGTTACCTGAAGAAAAAACTGTCACTCACATAGTTAATAATAACGACAATTTTAATGATCATCCTATAATGTTACTTGCTACTAGAGTTTCAAATTATAATGTATTGCTCCGCTCCATCGTTTATGTTTTCAGATTTGCTAAAAAATTTAACTCGCGCGGTCACATTACCACTGAAGAATTAGCACAGACTGAAAAATATCTCATTCATATTATTCAAAATAAATATTTTTATTCAGACATTACAAATATAAAGAAAAATAAATTGCTTTCTTCCCCTTTACGAAAACTCTCTCCATTTATAGATGGTGATAACATATTGAGAGTCGGTGGTCGTTTAGGTAATTCTTCTCTCAATTATGAACAAAAACACCCCGCATTGTTACCGAAAAAGGATAGAGTTATAGAACTTTTAATAGATTATTATCATCGCAAACATTGTCACGCAGGTCCGCAACTCCTGATTTCAATTCTTAGAAATAAATTTTGGATTTTATCCGCTCGCCGTGTTATCAAACAACGCATTCATAAATGCTTAAATTGCTTTCGCTTAAATCCAAAGCCAACATTTCCAATAATGTCTGATCTACCGCAATTTCGCTTAGAACAGTGTAACGCATATACACACACTGGCGTAGACTATGCAGGCCCTCTGTATGTCACTTTAACTAGAAAACGCGGTGTACGCAGTCAAAAGGCTTACATATGTCTATTTATATGTCTTGTGACAAAAGCTGTTCACATTGAACTTGCTTCAGATCTAAGCTCCGCTTCATTTTTAGATGCTTTTAAACGTTTTCTTGCGAGACGTGGTCCATGTCAATACTTATATAGTGACAATGGCACTAATTTTGTTTCATCCAAGGGATATTTAAATGAGCTTTATAAATTCTTACTAGACGACGAATATTATAAACTTTTTCATGAAGAACTGAATAAACACCGCATAGTATGGCGCACTAATCCCCCCACTGCAAGTCACTTCGGTGGTATTTGGGAATCAAACATAAAGTCCGTGAAATCGCTGTTGTTTCGTGTGATAGGAAAACAGCTACTTACATACGAAGAAATGCTTACTGTTTTGACTCAAGTTGAAGCCGTTTTAAATAGCCGCCCTTTGTATGTTTTAAGTTCCGATCCTTCGGAACCCACCGCATTAACTCCTGCACATTTTATAAGAGCCGCTCCGTTAGGTTTTCTTCCCGCAACAGATTTAAGTAAAGAGAATCCTAACCTACTCTCTAGGTTTTCTTTAATGGACTCACTAGTACAATCATTTTGGAAACGTTTTAGATCTGAATATCTGCATAATCTCCAAAGCAGAGAAAAATGGAATACGAGTTCTAATCCTGTAAAAGTAGGAACTATTGTTCTAATAAATACTGAAAATACTCCGCCACTGCAATGGCCAATGGGTATCATAACGCGTCTATATCCTGGTAGAGATGGCGTGATTCGAGTCGCTCAAGTAAAAACCAAGTCTGGACTCTATGACCGACCTGTTGTGCGGTTATGCCCATTGCCTATGTATAATTAGTTTTTTATCTCACACTCTTAGCTTTTAGTATTTTGTTTATTTAAGTGTAGACCTCACCACTCTTTTATATATTCAAATATTAACACGCACCGCATTAATATTATTTTGTATTCAAAACGCGACTCTCTCTCTCTCTTATTTCGAAGGAATGGATTCCTTCAAGGCCGGGGGAATGGTGGATTTAAAATGGTTTTTAATTATTTTTCAGTACTTGCAAATATGTACGTCATCCTTTCCTTTAAATATTTCCTTTTCCTCGATGTGTGCACGCAATATTGCTGTTCTGCTCGCACCTACGCGAGAGAGTGAGACGACATTAGCGAGTCGCGAACCTTCTGATGGAAGACATCTTTAATTTCCCTCTTCGAATATCAACGCGGCACGGTTGACATGTGCTAATCATAAAACTTTAAAATATACGTATTTATAACGCTAATTACTTTAAAAATTGTGTGTCAGTGTGTTAAATTGGTACCAGTGTATGGACAAATCAAAATCCTAGGTGAACTGTGAACTTTCCCAAGCAATTAAGCTAACCACCCCGACGCGCCGGCCGCCGAAAGACCGTTGGTTGGGCTGAGCTGATCAAAGATCTCTGGAGACATCATCCTCATCAGCAAACAAGTAAGTGTGCACATCTTACTTCCTACAGGAGCTGTGATTGTGTCCTTTTGTCTCATTCCTTTATTGCAGCTCAGTGTTCTCCGCCCTATGTTACATACGTGTTTGCAAGTACAAAAGAAAATACCTACGTACTTCAGTTTCACGACCGCAAACCTACAGTCCATTGATCCGTTTTATTAAAAAATAATCACCACTTACTTACATTAAAAAACTGAGCAATGAGAATTTGAATCCTATAGTTTTATTGGTATAACTTATAAGTACCTAATATAAAAACATATTCATAGCTATGAAACTTAGTGAAAGATTTTTTGAAATCCGTTTAGAAATGGTTAAGTTATAAGGGTATTGAAGGAAATGCCGAACTCAATGCAGTATGTGCTTTATCACGTACGACATAAGGTTCGCGTACGTCTCGATGACGTCATAATGACCCCCCAAAATAACATTGTTTTGGCTCGTTTTAGCTCGTATAGCTTCTCAGGTTTAAGAGACATCGTAAAAATTTCTTCACAGTTAAGTTGGTGGCATAAGCTTTCTGATAAGCCACTAAACAAAAATCGGTACTGATCCTCATTAACACACCTTAATTTCATAGTTCTTATTTAAGCAAATTTAGGATCTTTGCAGAATCGCCAACGTACCAAACGTTATATCATCACAAAGTGATCTTATAAAAAGCAAAGTCTCGAATGCTATTTTCAACTCTTCGAAACAAGAACAAGCCTAGGGAAATAATGTTCCCTTTGTAAATTATAACCGAATTTCCACCGAGTATCATTTCGTGGGTCGCAAATGGCTGAATTGTGTGCGGCCATTACACTTGAGAGTCCCTTTTGTCTGAGGGGTGATTCCCCAATTTATCAGAGAGGTAAAAAAATATCTTCATTTTCAACCAATACTTTAAAAACAAACCTAATCTTATGGTTTGGTTTTACCATTATAACTCATGAAGCGTGGCTTTTATTACTTATACTTAGTTAAACTTGAATATTCAGTTCACTGATGCTTGACTTTGAATGACGCCAACGAACTACCTAAGTAATGACGCGCCATAAAATGCCACAATATGTCGTCTCACTTAAATAGCTCACCTACCAGCTACGTCAAGGGTACTAATTGTCTGTGGTTAAGAACGAAGTGCGTCGCGACGCGACCCTAAGGTTCAGATTAGACAGAACAAAAAATGCCCGAGCAATTTTCTGGTTTAGGTAATTGAAAATAGGACCGTATTGTCTCAACGTCAGAAAAATTGCATCTCCTCGAAAATAAGTTTTGACTTGTCCATCTGCTACTGCTAGCACATCTTTTATTAATTTAATGTTGATATCTATTGAAAGTACATTTAATTATCTTTTGATTAATAATTATTTGATTTAATAAACATAACGTAACGTAACTGATTACGACAGTTAAACAATTTACGCGTAACTACTTGCACCACCATCATACATAATGATGGTGTAAATACGGGTAATTTCAGGTATCGAGACGTTGGAGAGTACGCACATCAACAGCTCAATTAAGAAATGGAACACCGAAGATGGGTACTATTGCCCATGTAGCCGCTCAAGTGAAATTGTAATTTTGCAAAACAAACTGCAACAGATTCGAGAGACTGTTGGTTTTATACAAAGGGGTAGAGTATATATATAACAACATTGACCATTAATTAGATAGGATTAAAAGTAGTATTTTTATTGAAGTGTGATTTTTGTGACGTCGGGTGTATAACCGTAACAGTAACAGTGGTGCTTGCGACTCTGCAAGCATGTGCGAGACCAATGCGTCGATATTTATACAATTTTCTGCTTTAGATTATTGTAATACGGTCCTATTTTCAATAAAGCCAGAGAATTGCTCGAGCATTTTTCCGTTCTGTCTGAACTGACCCTAACAAGCCGACTCACAGAAACACGGTAGCAACGGGAAAATGCAATTATTACTTTAACACAAAATCCAAAACCGCCTCTGTGGTCTAATGGTTTGTCCACCTGTGTAAGAGACCATGGACAAATAAAAATTCGTCCATGGTAAGACGCAGGGGTCCCGGGTTCGATTCCCAGGGGGGGTTCAATTTGTACTCGGTTTGGTTGGTGGTAGGACTTATTTCAAGTCCGCCTGGCTAGCTACCACCATCTTAAATAAGTCTGACGCCATAACAACAATTTAAAAAAATGTTGTGTTCCGGCAGTTAGAGGTAAGATAGCCAGTTCCTCAGTGATGAGGATTCCGGGAGTAGTGCGCTTCCACCTTCGTCCTAATCGTCACTTAACATCAGATGAGATGAAGGCCAAGCACTATCCCGTCGTGCATTAAAAAAATTAGTTTTAAAGATTTTCGAAATGCCATTTTGCACGAAACCAATTTTTATCAACAATTTCACGTGTAGGTACTTTAACAATGCATGCATTAATCAGCGTAAGTGATATGCCGTGAAATGCCACATTGTGTCGCTAAGGTCTCACTCAGCTACAGTTACGTCAAGGGTAGGTACTTGTGGCTCAGTCTAACGAGGTGCTCCGCGACCCTAACAAGCCGACTCACGGAAACACGTAAGCGTCGGGAATGCAATTTCGTTTGGAAAGAAAGAGCATTCTAGAATGCAATGCACTACTTCTCTATAATCGCATATTATACTCGTACCGTACATAATGACGACCTGAGTGGTGCCGTGGTCAACATGCCGCCTACCACGCAAAAGGTCCCGGGTTCGATTCCCGGCCGGGCAGAAATTGAAATAATGAATTTTAATTTCTGTGACGGGTCTGGGTGTTACTATGTATAATAAGTATATATTTAAAAAGTATATAAGTAGTATATCAGTTGCTTAGCACCCATATTACAAGCTTTGCTTAGTTTAGGGCTAGATGGCGCTGTGTGAAATTGTCCAAGCATTAAAAAAAAATATAATAATAATAATATTGTTCAGAGCTTAAGATATTGAAAAGTGATATCAGAATCCAGCAATTATAATTTTGCAATGTGTCAATTAAGTAATGTACGTTAGCATATGTAAGAACAAAATAAGAAAAAACAATTTATATCTACTATTGCAAAACACATACTCTTGCAAATTAATATTTGTAGAAACTGCAATTCCTGGGTATTAAAATTATACTTATGTACTTGTGTTGTTTATTTTTATACTTTGCTTAAGTATGATACTGTCATGTTATATGTATAACTTGCTGGTGTTTTGGATTACCTAGTCTGTAAGCCTGCATGTATTTTTATAAAATAAAATAAATAAATAAAAAATAAATAAATAACATTCACTATTTAGCCAACTTTGATAGGTAAAGCGTTTAATTAGCTACCAACTTCCTTTACAAATAAATAAAAGGAAACTTTTTTACATTTTTTATGTAAGTACTTAAGTAAGTACAACAAACGGGATAGTGCTGGTGATAAAAATCGTAGAACAAAATGTTGTTGTTTATGATGTTGGTAATCTACTCCTTCTTTTTTTTTGTATCAAGAGGAGAATGCAGTCTTTACGCATACCAAACGGCATGTTGGACTCGGTCATTCCTGCGAGGTTGTTGGTGATTTACAAATAACCCTATATAAGTAGTACTCGTTGAAGTTCAGAAGCACAGAGGAATTAATCACTATGTTTTATATTCAGAAGCTTCCACTTTGAAGACAAAAGACGACTGAATGTAACATTATACTTTACTATATAAGGCAGTATATTCACATTTCACAGCAACCAAATTGGACAGAGTGGAACTTTATAACTTGAGTTGAGACCTGAAGGCAGACAAGTGGCAAACTCTTGGCTTTCGATTAGAATAGATGTGACATTGGGTGTATGAAATTGACATTTGTTTACAATAATGGGCTAAAAACTTAAGCTTTATAATTATACAATACATATTACATAAATTAACATATTTTATAAGATAATTATTTCTATTTATTAAATTATATTATTTTATAGGTATATTATTTATATAATTATGTATATTATTTATACTTAGTTACTTTTTATACGTGCATCATTAGGCTTACTTGCTTAGAGCATAAGCTTACTTGTATTGATATGACAGCCGTCGTATTTTTAATTGGGAGAAGCCACTGACTCCTGAGACACAGGTATTTAGCCTAGTTTGGGTGTCAGAGTCTTCATAGGAATTTGTACTAAAGATTATGTCAAATAAAAACTTATTATTATTATATTATATTATTATTATTTCCAAACAACGTAATCACTTACTTATTACAAAACTACGTGATTGTCTAACTATGGTCAGCGACATCAGGCGTCAATTATAATTTCTATTCTATTGAAACCGTAGTAAGCCACTTGGCTATACGGCCAGACTTAAAAGCATTTCGCAATATTAAGCTTATCGTCATAATTCTGCAAAATAATTCAATAACATAGTCATCTCTACCTGTCATATCTTTAATTGAATTCTACGAGATCTAATAAGATTTATTCTCATAATTATTAATAGGTAGATACCGGGGCTTTACAAGAATAAAGTTATCTCGACTGAGACGGAGAAATCGATTTGGGTTCGGCGAAAGCGGCGGTTTATGAAATTGCGCTACATTCCAAAGAAATTTTTCGTTGCGCCTCTGCTGTACCGGAAATAAGAGGTAAATATTCTTCAGAATTCAGCGACGATTTTATTGATCTTTTTATTCTGTTCAATAAAGCTGTTATTGGGTTCGAAAATTAATACGGTATTGTGAGTCAGGGAATCGTAAGGTCATGATAGAAATAAGAAATGAAATGTTGCGAAAATTACGTACTGTAACAGAATTGGGAATTTCATCGGCTCGAGTAAATGTAATTTTAGATTGACGTACATATTTGAAAAGGGTAAGACTAAGTACACTAGACGTATAAAGAATTTTATAGCTTTTGGTCACAAGCGAGTACACGGGTATGATATTATAGTCCGTTAGCCCGCGACAATTTTGCCTACGTCATATGACATCACGATGAAATGCATGGCACACGGTCGGAAATATTGTGCAGAGCGAGGCTCAGAAGATTATCGCAAATAAAATTGGCCGGAAACTTGAGAAAATCCTTCACTTCCGGTCAACATTTTGAGGTATTATTTACGTCATATGACATCAGTACGAGACCCGTGGCATCGTTTAGCCCTTCAATAGTAAAGAGATTTAACATAAGTCTGTCACTTCTCAAATGGCCTGAAAGTACATGACAGACTTTCGGCCATCTCAGAACTGACAGACTTATGTAAACTCTATTTATTTAACTATTATGACCTAAAATGTTCCTTAGTTCAATGCCGAGGTGCTTTTGTTCATATTTTTGAAATTCGGCCCCATTCTCGAGATATCGGAAATTTTCTGTGAAAACACGAGTTTTTGACTTTTCCAAAATATTTTTTACATCTTCTTAAAGTCCTTCAAATTCCGCGTCTTTTGAGTTCTTATACGTCCTCGTGGCCCTAAACCTCAGGCCGAATCTCACTTTCAGCGAAAATGGGGCCCACTGGAGCGAACAATTTTTTTTTAAAAAACGTGCATATTATTAAACTCACTATACATGGGTTTATTAAGGATGAAAATCTCCCAACTATCCTTGAAGCAAGAAAGTGAACTATTATCCTATAAAAAAGACTAACGAACCAGCCTTTCTAAATAACATAAACAACTAAATTATAGGCTGTGCACTTGAAAACCTACCGCCAATAACGGCTCGTTTGTCCGCGTCTGAGCTGAGATCTAGGTCATGACCCGAAACACCTCGTAACAAACGAGTTAGTTAAGGTGTTCGGAAACAAGGGAGAGATAAACAACTATGTGTCTTACAAGTATATCACGCCTCAATTGAGCTATTTCAGTTTCCCTGTCTTTATAACGTGCTAAGTTCTGATTAATAAGGTCAGAGTTGTGGGATGGCACGTAAATGAGGACTGTAGATTCAATAAAACTCACTGACTGGTATGCTTGACTTGAGGCAGGGTTTATTTTGGAAGCAAAGGCACATACAAATTTGTATATTTTAACTCAATTAGTTATAAAAGTATGGAACACGAACCACACGCAATGGTGTCCGGAAACGAAGAGAGAGCGGGAAGCGCCCCTCCATATGAAGCAGTGATGTACAATACAAATAGTGTTGGGTAACATGCCAACAAGAGTTATAACATGAAAGTAGAAAATGTACATATCTTGAAGTACAAAGATACCGGGTGGGAAGTGATAGCTTTTTAATGACAGTAATTAATGTATTTAAAATACAAATATCGATAAGACGCAGTGTGTTGATTGGCACCATCTGATCCATATTGCCATTATAGTAAATTAAATGTGTGTCTATAGAAGAATGCTTGCATTAAATACCCTAGGTAGTAATATCGCTGATATAGTGAAGCCCGAGAAAAATCCAAACAAGTTCTTTACTGTCGATAAAAAGCTCAGTTAGGTACTCTACTAATATCAAGGAATTAACCCTCGGCTTAATCCCGCTAAGTATGATTAGCCATAGTTCAATAGATGGGCTTTACTTACTTAACTTCAAAGAGGTTAACTTAGTTCGTCAGCGGAACGGCTTAACAGCAATGAAACTTCGGAACTACGTGTGGCCTTGTCTGTGCAGATTTTAACAACTTGCGTTCTAGACAACTTTGAATACCCTTTGGGTCCAGAGATTGTTTACGATTGGATACGTTTTGTAAGGTCGCCAAAATTCAAACGAAAAGTTCTAGTCTGGGCCTTTCAATTTTTATTTCTGTAATGGCCCAGTGCTCTTTATTGATCGTTTGGCTAGGTCTAATGAATGATTCGCCGGTTCATCGTCACCCAGTTTTCTTGGGGCAAGTTCACCCTGATGGAATATAAGCCAAGTCTAGGCAAGGCTGTTTGCTTCATAAACTGGTTTTTTTTAAATGGGAAGCATCATGGCAGCATTTTGTATTTAACAATCTTTTACTATAATTCATATTCAAGTAATAAGTTAGCTAATGAATGAAATTCTGGAGTCGAGGTAGACACTGCATTATTCATTGAGTATTCGCGTTTATTAAAACGCTATATTCAACTAGAAATTAATATAGACTGACGGCAAGTGACGGGGCTCTTATTAATATGGATTCGGGCCATGTCCGGAGTTCAATTTCGCCGCACCGGATATGGTGAACATGGGTGAGGCAGGGTGCGGTAAAATGGAAGCGCTGAAGGTCGACCAGAGAACTACCTTTTAGTGGAGAGCATACTATAACCGTTATAGTATGCTCCCCACTAAAATAATGGAAGATGTTATAGTATACGCATTCCATGTGCCTGGTAAGCAGCAAGTTATGAGGGACTCGTCCCGAAAAGGCCATAGGTACCAACTGGGCAAAACATGAGCGATTTGTTTGATTTGATTAGTTTGGTGTTATTAAATATCGTCGTCTGGGTTACGAAGTAGGAAGCTTCTGGGAGATATGCCACCCTAAACATGACCTCCGATCGCAAAAAATTATCGATCGCATATTGATATAAATGGTAAACAGGGCCGTTGGTGGCATAATTACCTGAACAATTTTTTTGTGTTTTCATATCAATCGAATAAGGAAAAAACTCACAAGAGCGTGTAATATACTTACATGTCCCTCCTAGACGCTTCCTGAAAGCGAAGCAAGACTATGGTTTTATATACGCCCCGGGACCAGCCCCATCCCTTGAATATAATTTCATGACAATATGTTACCTACATATTCGTCGATTATTGTTTGGAAAAAAGGCTTTATATTTCTACCCTGGCCGCGCGCATGCTTTCTGAAAATTAACCAAAGCCGATGTCTAACATAAACATGTTCGACATCGGATTGGTTAATTTTCAGTAATTATGTTACCTACTAGGGTCATACCCTGTTCACCATCTATATATCAAATCAATATGCATTCGATTTATTTTTTGCGATCGGAGATAATTGGATCAGAGGCCATGTTCAGGGTGGCATATCTCCCAGAAGCTTCTTACTTCACAACCCAGATGACCACATTTGATAACACCAAACTAATGGCTATCTTGCCAATGTGGTCTGGTCCCTGTATGCGATAGATTGAAAATGAGCCTCTGGGCCGGCGGTCTCTAGGAGTGACCAGACCAGAGAAAAGATTTCTTTGCCCACATAACAACCTTGAATTCACTAACGATAATGTCTAAGGATAAATAAGTACCTACCTAGATGCTAAATTAAGTTCAGAAGAATTTCTTTAGCGAATCTAAATCAACTGAATTGGAATAATTTACTGAAATCGCTTTGCGAAATAAGAAAACTAAATTGAAGTAGGTTGGAGTAAGTTGTTCGACGGCATTAACTTGAACTATTTCAGCTGCAAAGCCTGCAAATCAAGCTTTTGCTAAATTAGTAGGTACCTATAGTTAGTTTGAGAACTCCCGACATTATGACATATGGTTTAATATAAACCATCGATTGTGGTTTAAGGATTAAAGTGGTATTTTACTTTGGTAAGTCGATGTGACTTGGCGAGTTCTGGGACATTTACTCAATTTCATTCATATATCTATTGGTAAATTGAGATTCGAAGCTGCCTACAGGTTTTATTTTATTATCAGAATACTTCTAAGAATTTCTGTAGGTATATAATAATTCTAGGAGCATACAATTTCCGCAAAGCTACAGAACATGGGTTATAATTTATCAGTCTGTAACAAGGAGGTTTTCGCACAGTAAAGTACTTGTACTATTATGTATTCTGTGGTGAAGTTGCGTCACAAACCAGCAACGGGCGCAGATTCAAGGCACAGAATACATAATAGTACAAGTTCTCTTTAACGCTAAATTTCTATCCCCACAAATTGATAAAGGACCTGGCGGCCATTTCATTAACTTCAAAAAAACGAAAACCAATTGTAATTTTCCTAGAACCCTATCTTATAGAAAATAATAAAAATAAAATAAAATAAAAATAATTTTATTTGCGTTTTCCACAAGTAGGACTTAAGATAGGTACTTATGATTAGTAGGTACATTTGTATGTAACGGAGTCTGATGCCTAGGATAAGCAATAATTCAATGATTGATATTATATTAAATTTTATTTACCTATTAAATTGTTACACATGTCATTTTTAATTGTGGATGACATCAACGTGGATGTTAACGTGACAAGGTTCCATCGTATTAGCGATTTGCGGGGATAGTATTGCTATGAAGCGTTGACTTTATATTTACTGGTTTTCCTGTGTTTCATTTTCCGTATAGTTACTTAAAGTGATACTTACTGAATTTTATTTTCCGTGTAAAGTATTAAAGTTTCAGTGCATCATCGATAGATTTGAAAGTGATTTATCGTTGCTTTCAAAATGAAAATTGAAGGTTTTCAAAGAAAAATCTAGCTTCGTTTAATCTCAAGAGAGCGTGATGTAATGGAATAAGTGAGAGGGCATCAATGAAGATGAGAGATTAGAAAGATATAATACCTACCTACACTTTTTCTATTCAAAGTGGCTTCGAAGATTCCATTAATATAATCATATTAGGTTCATTGTCAAATTCAGTAGTCATTTTGTTCGAGAGCTATAAAATTAAATAAGGTTTACATTTAGAAGAGAAAACTTTACTAAACAATACTAACTGAACTGAAAAATGTGTACTGAGAAGGTAATAAAATCCTAAAATCATATTTTAATCAAAAATCCTATTTTAATCAAAAATCCTATTTTTGTCTCAAAAAGTCCTCTTCGGTGGTCTTTTCGGAAACCAACTTGGCTTTAATTTGCGATTTTAAGGTATATTAAAAGTTAAAACAACCCCTTTCGTTACCATTAAAAAATCTAAGACTGTAATTTATCCTTATAAACGTTATCCAGCAATATACTATTACTAATTATTTTATTACCATAGTTTCAATTTTGTTCCGAGGATTTAGGTCTTTTCGGTTACCATATTTTATTACTTGAAAAAAAAACAAAATATTATATTTTCCTGAACGCATCCTAACCTTAATTGAATAGTAGCTTAACTGTGAACACGTCAATAATTCTTAGTGCGAGTGAGAGCACTGCACTGCTGCATAGATTAGATAATCATGTCGAAAAGGAACAAAACAAAAGGATGGCTTTTCTTTTCGGTGACAGCTGTAAAAAGTTAACAACATAAAACTACAACAAGATTATAACGTATCTACATGGGTTTACCCCTTACTACATGGGCTTATGGCCTTTTTACTTAATTTCAAAGTGCTTTTTTAGGGTTCCGTAGCCAAAATGGCAAAAAAACGGAACCCTTACAGATTCGTCATTTCTGTCTGTCCGTCCGTATGTCACAGCCATTTTATTCCGAAAGTATTAGGATTACACAGTTGAAACTTAGCAGGTAGATGTATTCTGTTAACCGCTTAACGATTTTAACACAAAAATAAAAAAATAAAGATTAAGGGGGGGCTCCCCCTCCGCATTCTAGCAAATAAATTCTTGATTCTTGATTCCCCATACATGGAACTGAAACTGAATTTTTTTCTCTATACCAATACGTGCGGGGTGTCTATAGATAGGTCTTCAAAAATGACATTGAGGTTCCTAAGACAATTTTTTCTCAAAGTCAACCGTTTGAAAGATAAACACTGCCAAAGTGGTAAAATTTGTGTCCCCCCTCTAACTTTTGAAATAGGTAAGTGAAAAATCTAAAAAAAATATATGCTATAGATCTTAATAAAAACTTTAACTGAAAATTGGTTTGAACGAGATATAGTAATTAGTTTTTGAGATATATCATATTTTACAAAACCGCAAATATAACTTTGTCATTCATATCAACACTGTGAAAAACAAAGTTATTTTTACAGACAAAAAATGATAGTGGTATTAAATATGGTATGGTATATAAGGTAATTACGGAACCCTACGGCGCGTGGCCCGACACGCACTTGGCCGGTTTTTTATCATTATCCTCATAAAGTTTGGTTTTATGATTTTTTAAGCGATGAAGCTCCATTCGGTGGTCTTCTTTTCGGTGGGTGTTTTTTTTTTTCAAAGTTTTTTTAGTTTTGCTGTATCGACCTCTAATTTATGTTGACTTGATCTAAATGGATTTAAATAAAAACTAATTTCTTTTAATTTTGGACTTTTCTAAACTATAATTGTTGAGGCCCGTTATGACATCGACCCATATCTAATGATTTAAGATGTCTCAGTTATTCTCACTTGGACGAATCCGCCCTTAGTGATAAAATATTCTAAATAAGTATAAACTACCTACTTCGTTTCATTTTATGTGAACTTACTTAGAAATATTCAGAATAATAACAGTGTTAAATATTTATCTGTTTTACGTATACAAGCTCATCTGCTTTTAGATTTAATTTTTACTTTCACTCGAGTGAGCAGCAATCGCTGTGCTCTAGTGTTCTTATTTGAATGTAAAGCTGTTGTGAAAATTACGAAAATTACCCTGTCAGCAGTTTTAATATATAATCCTGTCACCCTGTTGTAATTATCTGGTAACGATATATTCAAGTTTGTAAATATCGTTACTTATGGCTGTTACAGCTGATAAGTTTCTTGCGCCCGTTCTTCTTGTCAGCTAAAAAAGTCTGGAACGGGTGGTAGAAAAATATAGACGATTCAAAAGTACTTAATAATTAAGTTTATTTGAATAAAGCTTATTTCACTTTCACTTTCACTTTCAATAAAAGGTCATTATTTTCCATGAAAAAATTGTATAAAAAACAAAAAACCGGCTTCAAAAAACCTGCCTCTAAAAAGCAAGAAATATTATACAAATCATTAGATCCGCATTATCATTGTTTTAATAAAACACGTCTATTGAAGTCGGGTGGGGCTGGAGTACATCTTCCTTTTTTTATTCTAAAAGCCCCACCCGACTTCAATAGACGTAACTCAACCGATCAAAAAAGAATCATCAAAATCGGTCCATAAATGTCGAAGATACGCGCGAACAACGATAAAAAAAACATACAATCGAATTGAGAACCTCCTCCTTTTGTTGAAGTCGGTTAAAAATAGTCAACAATTAAGTACTACTACCGTATGTAGTATCAGGGCTTGAAACTGGTTCAAAATTATAACGGTTAAACCGGTTTTATCGAAAAGTTCCGTTCCGGAGCGGAACCAAATAGAAACGATCCTTTGAACCTAAATAAACCGGTTTATTCCTAGCGATCGCCGGGGCACTGCCCGCGTTCGCGCGCGTCGCGAGTCGTGACTTGTTGAAGTACCCGCGGTGCCGCCTGCCCGCCCGCCCGCTCTGCCTGCGGCATATTTCACTTCACAAACTTCCAGTTCGTTGCCTTGAGCGAAAAATTAACCGGTTAATGAAAAATACCCATATTTTTCCAAACCGGTTTAAAAACCGGTTTAGAGGAACAGAACCTTTTTCAAAAATACCTATAATTTCGTCGAACCGGTTCGCAAAATTTACCGGTTTTCAAGCCCTGGTTACAATAGCCATAAGCCATTAGAAGAAATGATGAGGCGATTTCGATGAAATATTTATGTCATGTATTTTAGGTCAAAAAGAAGTCAGCTCTGATTTTGACACTTTGCTTCCACTGATGTGGGTACAAAAAAGGGTCCCGATAAAACTGTTTACACAGCTTTCACATTAGTGCCAATCTGTGCAAGCGAGCAGGGTCGTGGCTTTGAGATCGTCTGGCTGGCTGGGTACGAGTTTTTAATTTAGACTAATTATAAAGCTGGGTACGAGTTACTAATTATAAGCTTGGCTATAATTAGATGAAATTTATTTGAGTTTTTTTAGCATTTACAATGATATTTTTAACAATACTTAATAATATACTAGAAAAAACTCGACTCGTCATCGATTCTGCCTGAGAATATGATCTGTGTCGAGTTTTTTCTAGTATAATATTATTTAGTAGGTACCTACTTTACTTATTAGATTAAAAGTTCAACATCTACCAACGGCAGTACCTACAGTCTCTTTACGCTAAATATAAAAGGTTCGAATAATCGAATAACTGTAAACACAAATAATCGTGCTTAAAGTAATATATTATAATGAGAAATATTTTCTGTATTTGCATTGGGTACTCTATGTGACAATAATAAAACTGTTAGTATCTCGGGGGTAATATAAAAGCCACGAAATTAATTTGTCTAGTGCCTGCAGAAGCTGGTAGAGAATACTAAACTTTAGAAACAAGGTTTTAAATGTAAATTTTGTCGAAGCAATCTCCACTCCCACAGTGACCGTTTAAATTGTTAATTGCATACATGACAAAATAGTTCCGTCAGTGCACGCATGTATTCCATACAAAGTCATTGTTATCTTTCCACTGTTTTAACACAGAGGTTAAATTGTTTTGACAATACCTGCAATACTTATAGTAAAAAATACAGGCTAGATAATTCAGTCACTGGAGCGTATTATGTGGTGACAAGTTTTAAAATGGCACCTATAAAAAAGTCAAGACCGACGACGGACTTGAAAATTGGCGCCTTTGTTACGTATAAAACTGCTTTAGTGAGCTAGCTAGAGGTCTCTTTTGCCACACTATCAAAGAATCTTTGTCCATCCATCTAGACGTGGTAAAGTTTCAGATAAGTCATATATATACATATTTTCTTTACTATGGTTACATAACATACATTGGATTATTTTGATAATTTTATTCAAGTACAGATGAAAAGGAAACTTTATGATTTAGGAATATGAAGTGAACAGTAAGAAAGTTTAAAAGTAAAAAGGTGTGTACAAGTAAATCAATTGGGACAAGAGCAGGAGTAAAGAGAATAAAATAATAATCTCAAAGGGCCTCACGTGTTGGACCCATGTCCCCACGCAAGCCTGGCAAAAGGACCGGGCTGTGTCCCGTGGAATCCAAACATAATAATAATAGTAATAATAATTCTAACTCTCAATTAAATTATGAATGTGTAGTCATACTTATTATCAAACCCTTCACTTCAGGGTAAACAAAGTGCCTTTGGTAAACTGGATGGATACCAATCAATGCACCAAGTAGCCATCAAATATGATGATGATGATGAAATCCTCTTATCGCTTATCTGGGACATAGGGCTCTTAGAAGGGACCTCCACTTCTTTCTCCTCAAGACCTGTCCAGCCGTGACGATTGATGCAACCTCTTTCTCAGATGATCGCCTCCAGGGGGTCAAGTCTGCTAATGTTATCGTCAAAATCGTGTTTCAATGGTGATGCTTTTGGACACAGTTCTTGTTTCTTAAACCCAAAATCGAGACACAATGCGTTTCCGTTTTGGGTTTAAGAAACACAAATGTGTTTCGGTTTTGGGTATAACCACTGCAACGTCCAGGGGGCGCTGTTGGACCCTGTTTGGACGTCCTTTCGCTGATTTTGATAATAATAAAATGGCGCTAAAAAAAGTCGAGTGCCGCGAAATTAATATTTCCGAAATATGGGATCATCAATATGCCCACAAAAATCACCATAAAAAATGATTTCTAATAAGCAAAATGACTTACCTAAGCTCAAATGCATTAATTCAAGCTAAAACACCAAATTAAATCGTCAAAATCGACGATCACACCACAGAGGTCATTGGACCCGCCACACACTTTTTCTCAAAAATATGCACACCACTGTTAATAAAACACTATGATCTATACACCCACTTATAGTTGAAATAACAACGATTCTTTTCATGTATAACAACTCACAGAAATAAGCATTAAAACAATCAAAAAGAAACAAGAACTGTGTCAAAAAGCATCACCATTCAAACACCATTGAAACACAATTTTGACGTTAACATTAGCAGACTTGACCCCCCAGGTGGTACGAGGATCATTAAAGCTACTTCTTTCTCTCATTAAAGAAGTAGAGTTAATTGAACAATTACTCACTTGAAAGCTGTTATTGGCGTTGTTGATGCTGCACTCGGCGAAGGTGGCGTCTTCTAGCTCGAACTCGTCCCACTGCTGACTCTGCAACAATTCATAATAATAACGAATGAGGCGTTTATTTTTTCTATTACACATATTAGATGGTTTTACGTAACATGCAAGGGCCTATTACAAAAAAAGCATCGCGATAAGCGTGCGATGTTCGTCCCACTCCGTGGCACTATTGAGTCACGAATAAGGTTCAATATCACGTAAATTGCGTCCGACTATCGTGATTTTGTAATCTTCTCTCAACGTTGAGAACTTGAGAGTTATCTTGAAATAATACTTGAGATGCTCTCAGCTCTTCATAAAGGCACAGCATCTCAAGTATGATTTCAACATAGCTCTCAACGTTGTATGTATAAACGAAGCCTAAATAACGCACCATGAGGAAAATGAAAATATTTGTAGCTTTCATTTTCCATGCTATTTGAACTTCGATCAAGAATATCTTAGATAACGCTTCACGAACTAAAACGGTACGCAAAAATGGCACCTCAAATAGCGCCCTACTTACAAACTTGGCGCTTATTTTGTACATAATCACCTCTTATTTTGCACAAACTTACATTTAAAAATAAGCTTATTTTGTACAAAAACACATCTTTTAACACTTACTTTGTGCAAAATAAGCGCCCAGTTTGTAAGTGGGACGCTATCTGAGGTGCCATTTTTGGGACTCTGACCGATCATCTAGGGTATTCTTGATCGAAGTATTTGAACGAATAAACCACTCGGCCGAACCATGCTCGGATAAATCTTGCTTTATCGAGCATTCTCTGCATGGATCAAATCGCATAATTTTTTAATACTAGTGGCTCCGTCCGTGAACTGTAGGCTACAGCGAGGACTACAGCTACAGCCTGTAGCTGTAGACCTCGCGTTAAAGGAGCTCAAATTGTATGTTTTTTAAAAACAAATAACACAGAAAGGGTATTAGTTTTTCAACTAATAAGCAGTCCTAGGTTCTGTCACAAAGTCACAACCTTATTTATTTTTAAATATCGAATATTATACCAGAAATATTTTGATTTATGAACTTTTGAACTTCAAAAAAAAAATTGCTTTGCCCGCTAACTACGTAAGTACTTGTTACTTGGTCTGTGCTGCTAACAAAAAAGTTTTGTTACATTTTTGATTAATTTTCGAAAAGGCTCTATAATATGTTTTCTTTACATATTTCCGCCATTTAAGAGAAAACGAAAAACTGGTTTAACTGTAAAATTATATATAAAAAAAATTTCGAACCTGCTCACAAAATTTCACGAGAATCAGTCGAGAAATGCGACCTGTAGAGGAGAACAAACGGACAGCCAACGGACAGCCGGAAGGACATACGAAAGAATTTTTGCCCAAGCTGAAGCAGAGACGCTTCGCGCTCGCTCGGCCAAACATTTCCTTTCTCCAAACCAAATGCTGAATCACATCTAAGTAGTTTATTCGCGAGCTCGAAACAATCTCGCTCGGCTCTCATCACCACATCATAAAGTGTACAACAAAATACGATATGATTTTAAAGTTCTTGACAACAACTAAACAGCTGTCAGCGACTGTCAACAGTTGTCGTGTGATCAAAGGGACTGCGCCCTACTTCGGCGAGATTTCCATTACATTTGTTATTTGAGTGTGTTTATGACAAAATTTTAATAAGAGATATTATGTGTTTTATTTAATGGGGGGCATTGACCAAGTGACGGTAATGGAATAATCGGTTTGATATTTTACTAACACTGGAATGAAATATTTATATTATGATAATCTGTTGTATAATATGTAGGACTACTACCTGTACTACTACGTAGACAAAATCTAAATAAATTGCCTGATTATGATTATATCTACACGTTGATGAAAGTCAGCAATAGCTGATACTTATGTGTTTTCCATAAAAACAGGTAAGTAATACTTAGATTGTTATTTACGAATACCTTGAATGTAACTATTACTTATTATTATCAGCTTGGCAGCTACTATAAATAAGGCATAACTGAGTCTTTAGAAATTATTTAAAACCTGGAAATATTTCCAGTTGACTACGATCAACTCAACATAAATTGTGTTTTGGTTTTAAGGAAGAATGCTAGATTACAGACTAATGATTACTATTATAAATCGTTACTGCTATTTTGATAGTAATAAAATAATAAGTAAGTACTTATTTAATTTAAAATAATGATTCTATGTAAACTCTTCGAAAATTAATAGCCTATCCTTACTGGGTAACTCCGTAGCGTAATTTAAAAATTTAAAAACAATACAAAGGTACGTTTTGTTAATCTGTACCCTTAGCACGAACAGCTATCGAAAAAAATAACGCGCGTAAAATCATTCGATAGATAAATTTTGTATTGGAAATTTGTACAGCGCCATCTATCGCCGATAAGCGAAATGAAATTTTCCATCGAGAATTGCCTATCGAATGATTTTACGCGCGTTATTTTTTTCGATAGCTGTTCGTGTTTACCCTTAGCACGAACAGCTATCGAGAAAAAAACGTGCGTAAAATTACTCGAGTTGTCAATACTTACTCGACCAGAATGTATGAAATAGCTATTTTTTTTGTTGAGTTGCAGAGTTGGCCCCATAGTAAAAGTGGTTCATATTCATGAGCACAATCACCACAAGAGGTTTTGCGTTTATTCATTAACACATTATATAATACATAGTTTGGCGGCTGAGAAAACTCCACAAGCGTGATGGATGTTTTCCATACTGCAGGGTACCTACTAATTTTTCATATTCTTTTTGATATTAGCGCCATCTAGAGAAACACGGTGATGAATCTTGTTGTAAGCCGCCACAAGGTTATTTTTTTTAAATTTTATTTTGTAGTCTTTGGAAGACCAATAGCAAGACAAACAGAATAGTATCTTAAATATATTAACAGTCAGCCAATTAAAGGTCTTCACGTTTATAAAACAAAAACAAATTAGCACTTGAAAGACAACACTGGACAGTACCCATACCACAGAATATATAATAGTACTAACGCCCATACTAACTAAATAGACTACGCTTCGTAAAGAAATCCTCATACATTTAGACGCCTCGCAGTAATAAACAAAATCAATCATCAATCATCATCAAACAATGTCTGCTTTTTGCCAGTGCGTCGTTAAGTCAGGTGGTAAACGACGGCGGCGGCGGCGTTCAGTTTGAAAAATGGGAGAGTAACAACAAATCATAAATCTGTGCCTGCTGGCACGTTTATTGACTTCGATTGACGTAAAATGGTTCTTATTACATTGATAATAAATGCCACTATAAGTATACACCAGTTGTTTTGTTTTTAATCAGCACTAAAAGAGTCAAACGGATAACTACAAATAGCATCGATTTCGATATCCATTGTGATACAAGTATGTCGATGTACGATAAGTCATGGTCAGGAGCTGACATCACACTAAAACTTATCATACTAATCTAAGTTCTGTTGCGAATCTAAATAAGGTAAGTTTACTGTAGGTGATCAAAAGATAACAGGGGGTCTATTACGAAAAGTTTCATGCGATACACGCAGCTGCGTCCGTGCTTCGTTACGATTGTTTCCTATTACAAAGTACTTGATGTATTCTATGGTACTTGCGAATGCGATATCGCAAAGTGATTGCGTAAGTTTGACAGTTTTTCTCTAGCGTATCCGACATCATTCGTTCAATAGTCTTTGGGCTACGATAGCCAAATTGAAAATGTGTTCCACAACCGACGAACTGCGGACGTTTAGCGTGACCAAGTGACTGCGCTACGCAATTGCGTACGTTATTTTCGTAATAGGCCCCCAGACTAGTTATCCCTCATTTTGATGACATAAGTTCTAAATAACTAGAATATTAACGTAGGTAATAATATTGAGTATTCTCTTGATTCGTCGAAAAATTGAGGGTATGTCGCAACGCAACGCAAGGTGTGGCTTATCTCATTATAATTTACCTCCCCAGCAGATACTTAAATGAGATTTTAGAAACTTTTCTCATTTTAACGAGTTTATAGCTTCGCTCTACATCGCTGGCAGGGAGCTTATTCATAAGCCGAGTGCTAATAAAGCTTAGGATTAATGCCCTAAAATTGATGTGTCGGTAAAACTTAGCGAAGTTAGGTGCGGATTTACTGAAGATACGTTGAGATAGTTCGAAGGAACGAGCCTGCAAACTCCTTCCGACGGTTTCTAGGGCGTTAATTACTAGTTATCCGAGTTTAGTACTTAACAGAGATATGGCTGGTGTTAAGTGGTAACTCTGGTGTATAGGACAACGAATTAAAAAATATTATTTGGTTTTAACTGATGTCCCTTTTATGGGACATTAAAAAGCTTGTTCCCAAATAATTATTTTATTGGCTTCACAATATTTATTTAGTTGTTTAATTCTTTTTATTTCTTTTGTTGAGCATCTGCCTAATTGAAATTAAAGCAATTTTTGCAAATCCTAATCGGATCATAAGCCAAAAAGATGAATTTTGCGTTACTTTGCATTTCTTTAGCCACAGTAATTATTTCGTTGGTCTGTGATATTTTCCCAAACGTTTACAAGTTAAAGAAAGTGTAAGAAAGTGTAAGAAAGTGTTATACCATCAACATAAATGAAAAATGAAATGAAAAATATTTATTTCATAAAAACAAGTGGGTAATACAGGGTATGGTTGATTCCTCCTTTTAAGTGTAAAAACACTTGTACCAGGAGAAAATCGCTCTCTCATAACAACATCAGTTTTTCGTGTTTTTAAAGAAATAAAACAAAAAAAATAGGATAACAAAAAATATTAACTCCTAAACTCTAAAATGTGAGTGTGTGTGTGTGTGTGTGTGTGCGTGCGTGTGTGTGTGTGCGTGTGCGTGCGTGTGTGCGTGCGTGTGTGTGTGTGGGTGTGTGTGAGTATAAATGTGCGTATGCGTGTGTGACCTCGTATGCATTTGTACGTAATGTTATATTTATATAAATAAAAATAATAAATAATAAATTGCAGCGTATAAAATCTTAAGAGATAACTCAGTTAAGTACTAATATTAACTATAACTGTTTCAGTTTCCTCATTCTGTTACTAGCTGCTTGCATACGTGGTTGGTTTTTGTGTATTTTAAGAATTTTATTAAATATTGGATTCAAAAAGTTTATACGGAAGGAAATCAATCTTAAGCTCCAAAGCCTCTCTAGGATTTAGGCGATGAAACAAGTTCCCGCGTTCAGATTGATGTCCTAAAAGGCATCCATTTTGGCACGATAAAGATCTTACTATGAAAGTCCATCCATCATGATAGGCCGGGGCGGTTTTATTTCCGGCCCGAAAATGACCGCTTCCCTTACCTATACTTACGGGAAAAAAATGACCAACTACATATTTGAGTAGGTTTATTTATCATTACCATGTCGTGTGTGTACAAAGTATTTTAAGTATAAAGAACATGTAGGTACTATGTATAATAGTGTTTTTGACGTTTGGTTACAGGTTAGTAAATAAAAAATAGATTCCATTAACATTATGTATTTTTTGGCATAACTATATAGGGCTCTTAGTTTATTTTTCATTTAAAATCGTCAAGTTTTAAATTGCATGGTTGCATGTGCAAAGCAAAGAAATTGCGTATAGGAAAGCTGCCTTCGACCAGAATATATTCGAAAATACGAATTAAATACCACAAAGATGAGGGTTCTTAAAAGGCAAGATTGTATGTTACAAAATATTTGTATGAATCATCATATTGACATAAAACATCACCTATGTCGATCTAATATGATTTCAATACAAAATGAATTGCGAATGTTTCATAAATGAATGTCATTGATTGTTTTCAAAGGATTTCTGCTACAAATCTGCGGTAATTGTTTCATAAACATTTAATTGCCATTTTAGACATGAAGACATCATCAGTGTGCGTCACACTGCTGTGTGACAGATGCAACTTCGATAACTTCGATCAAGGATATCCTTGATTGAAGTTCGATAATCACATATCAGATTGAAGATGTCTGTCCATCAGCCATTTTTGATGTCCTCACTGCTGGGGCACAGGCCTTCCTTATGGGTGGTGAGGAGGATGTGCCATAACCCACCACGCGGGCCCAATGCGGATTGGTGGGTGTTAACGACTGCAAATGCAGCCGGGACCAACGGCTTAACGTGCCTTCCGAAGCACGGAGGAGCTCAAGATAATAAATTTTTGGTCACCCATCCCATGACCGACCCTTGCAAACGTTGCTTAACTTCTGCAATCGCTGGGCCAGGCGCTAAACTACTGCGCCACCGAGCGCCACAATTACTTGTAAGATAATTGTAATTACTTGAAGATGTCTGAATAATCGCATAAGTCATAACAAATTGCAGTCTGCACGTCTGAATAAATAATCAAATATGTCTAGTTGAGAACTAAAAAGTGAAACTTGATAGAAAACTTGTTATTCCGCCCGGGTCTTCGGCAGATAGGTTTGAATAAGTAAATAAGGAGCGATCAAGTAAGGCGGATCGTGCACGCGCCCCTTGTTCAGTTACTTATTCTGAACACTTACAACGAACTTAAACTAAACTTGTTTACAAAACGGACACATCCTTAAGCTCATGAAAGATTTAGATATCCGTTTACGGAAGATCGGCATTTTGTATCGAAACAATTTATCCAATAAGGAGTGAAGGATTCTTGTAAAGTTATTGACAATTATTGAAATAAATACGGTCCCGTTTAAAAACTATCAAGCATTTGTAATTATTAGCCGTTACAATAGGGATGTTGACTATTTTTTTTATTTTATGTTACATACATTACTTCTCAAAAAAAGAAACATTGGTAAAAGAATTAATTCGCTAGCATGAAAACTGCCCGAGATATCACAGTGTGAAATGCACACAAATGGACTCGATCAAAAACGCTCCATACTAATGGCTTGCACGTTATGACGTCACGCCTTGCAAGTTTGTATGCAACGCATAGGAAATTTGTTCAGCAGCTATATTAAATATTGTGTTTATCAAAATGGTTTCTTCGACAAATTTGCTATACATTTTACGGACTAATAAAAGGTATCATTTATTTTAATAAATTTTATACTTTTTAAATGGACTTGTCCACCCAACTTTGAAGGGTCATAAAACAAATAATATGCAATATATAAAACCAAGAGGTATACAAGCTACTCTAAAAGTTTAATATGTTTACGATTTTTATTAGTATTTCGTTATTTTATTCATTAGTCAACATCCCTATTAAAAAAAACCAGGAGAGGTCGGTAAAAGTTATACATGGAATTTTGTTATGTTGTACTTTTTTGACACTGTGTTTTGGCCAAAATAAAAGTTGTTTCATTATTTCAAATCTTATTTTATTTACCATTTTAATCTCTCTGGAAAAGCTTTTAGCTCCAGATTACTCGCTAATTTCTAGCCAAGAGGCATTTATGAGATAATCAGACCATTTTCCAAGTTGACGTCGAAAAAATATGTTTATTTTTATGATAAAGTTCTATTCTATGAATAAAATTTAGGCTTTACGTTTATTTTTTTTCTCCCGGGGAAAATGCCTTTACATACCACCCCCGCGCGGGGAAAAAAGGCTTTACGTATTGTGATGTGTATAGCGAGAGATTGAGCTCGGGGCGAATTTGCGCGATAATTAGGCTCATGTTTTTGCAGGAATATGTTAAATGAGAGCTAGTAATTAATACTGGGTAAATGTTCAGTTATTACATTAATAACTTAGTAAATATTTTTGTTAATTATTCTGAAAGGGTGGGAAAGTGAGCCCAATATTTTACCTACGTATTAATTTTCAACTCTTGTTGATATCGCTCAGTTTACCCATCCTTTATCACGGTAAGGAGTATCTAATCATATTTATTTTTTCCATAACCAAAAATTGTATACCTATAAGATAATAATATTTAAAGTTGGCAATAAAAAATAATTTGGTTGGTGGTATAGGGCTTATTTCAAGTCCGCCTGGCTAGCTACCCCAACTTACCTAGTCTGACACCATAACAACAATGTATAAATTGTTGTGTTTCGGCAGTTAGAGGTAAGTAAGATAGCCAGTTCCTCAGTGATGATGATTCCAGGAGTAGTGCGCTTCCACCTTCGGCCTTATCATCACTTAACATCATTAAGATGAAGGCCAAGCACTATCCCGTTGTGAATAAAAAAAAATCTCATCAGTATTGTAGATTTCAGACAGTATAAAACGATGGCTCGCAACTAATAAAAAAAAACTAATTTTTAATAGCAACATAGGAAATAATGTTCTGATCCACCTCTTATACGGGTAGGTATTTCTTACGAAACATAGGTACTCGTTTGTTTATCCCGTGTTCATTGCAATTTGAATTGAATTGAATTGAATTTCATTTATTATGTAATTTACTTATTAACTATTACATTTATTTTTTAATATTAACATATTATTTACATATTAACATATTTATTAACATATTTATTTATATTATTTACATATTATATTATTATTATATTATTATTTATTATATTATTATTTATTATATTATTTACATATTAACATTTTATTAACATATTTACTTACATTTATTTTTTTATTTTTTATTAATTTGTATGGCGTCTCGTTGCTGATCCGCGATCTTCGTCGAACGTAGTAGGTACTAGGTACTTTTGTTCCCTGATTAGACGCTGTTTCTCGCTAATAGATTTCCCTGAGGATATACTGATCTCGACATGGATTTGTTACGAAACAAAAGGTAGTACCTATTTTCTTATTTATTTCCAATAGAAAAAGCTAAAACATACAAAGAACTGCAAATTATTATTTTGAGTTTACACTACGTAACATTTCGTTGCGATATAATATTTTCCTTCTGAAAAGCTGTATTATTAGATTTCGTTTTAGAGAAAATGTAAATTATACTAGTGGCTCTTTTAAGAGCTTTATACCTCGCGTTTGTAACATTTTTAAACATTTTTCAAAATGAAATATGATTTTTCCCCATTTCTCCGCCATTTTGAAAAAAAATAAAAAGACTGAAATGACGAAAAAATCCAATAAAATAACTATTATAGAACCTGCTCACAAAATTTTACGCGAATCAGTTGAGAAATGCGATGTATATATACGAAAGCAATTTTGCCCAATCTGAAATAGTGACGATTCGCTCACGCTTCGCGCTCGCTTGGTCAATAAACAATAGTTTAAAAATATACCTACACAAACAAGCCGCAAAATGCTTTCACAAAAATTCACCATAGAGAGTTGGACTGGTAGTTTGGTGAAAAAATACAAATACAGGGAGATTTCACGTTTCATTATAACAGCACAGAAAAGCTAGGTGATTGCGTAAAGTCAATCGTATTCATTTCACAGTTCATATTATATCATACTAAATGTCATCCCATACAAATTGCAGCCGATGGAATACGATATGAACTGTCAAATGAATACGATTACCTTACACAATTGCACCCCAGAATAGAATTGAAGCGCTCATGGCGGAACTTGACAGACTGATCGTACTCGATCACTTTTGTTATAGGCAACGCTCGCTTCGGTCAGGTGTCGGATGGATGACCGTAAAGTGGCATTACAACTGAGCGCTTCCGTGCTTCCGTCGGTCCCGGGTGTTGTCATCTGATAACAGTCGTCAAGCCAAGTTAGAGGCCTTACAGGCGGCTTGATAAACTATAACACCGAGGTGGCCACTAATCCTCATTCGATAAGTCAGTCAGTCAGTCAGCACAGAATACATACCTACATAGGCCTAAAAATACTACCTATTTGTTCCTCTCAAAACATTTTTAATCTGATTCCGACTTCGCTGAAAACATCAGCAGCTGTGACTGTGATCGGACTGTGAAATATATATATCCTGTATATATATATTTCACAGTCCGTCAAAAACTGTGAAATATATATTGTTGTCTCAAAACTTTGGCCACACAAGATAGGAAATTTTACTGAAAGAAGACTTCATTTTGTTTTTAAAAATAATTGGAACTGAATTCATTCATAATTGCTAAGGCAGGAAGACTAGGAATCGAACCCACCAAATAAAAAAAAAAAAAAAATGTGAAAAAATAATCTTTTTTTATTTTTACGATACACCGATCGAAAGGGTTACTTATTTCTTCTTGAAGAATACAGTATTTTAAACAAAAGGAAGACCATGAAATTTAACGTTTTAGTTTTAAATTATTACGTTTGGTTCCATTTTAAATCGAATCGTATAGGTATGCGTATTTTTTTTTTATTTGATTGCAGTTCCCTTTCTTTTTAAAAACAAAATGAAGTCTTCTTGCAGTAAAATTTTCTACCTCCATATTTAAGGTACCTACTTTCCTTCTATGAGGCAAAGTTTTGGGACACCCTGTATAAAATATACCCTGTATAATATACAAACAATATCTTGTAACCCAATTACTGGAGCCATTCGAGGGTGCAAAGCGGACGAGAACAGTTGACAAATGCTTTGAGTCACATTTTCGCCTTTGTTTTCGACTCTTAGACTATTTATTAAATTGCAGGCCAATTTTATTCGGCTTTCATTGAATTAAATTCCTCCGATTTTTTGTTGACAACACATTTTTTCGCGTAGATTAAAAGAAAAATCTAACATTTTATTTTTTTCTGTTACGTTGCCAGTCATTTGGATTGGTCTAAATTCAATTATGTGCATATTAAGTATGTGATACATTTGCACCCTGAATAATTACTGTAAGTGTAAATAATAAGTTTATAATTTTTAAAATAATAAACTTATTATAATAAAAATTAAATTATATTTTGAGCATCTAAGCATGCTTTGGTTGAATTTCGACCATCGGGCGATCACCAGTAGTTATGATGGTAATAACAAACAAAATCTAAATTCTTCGAATTTTTTTATTCGAAAAGGTATACTTAATAATCAAAGAATAAGTTCAAACAAACATAAATAAAAAGTACGTGCAAAATACGCAACAGAGAAACTTCAACAGAAAGGAAATAAAAGTTTTATGTAACCCCATCGTATGGCATTGGATCTAGGGTAGCTATTATTATACACCTTACGACAAGGACTTTGAATATGGTGCCCTTGGCATTGCACAACCATCATGGCTACAATAAATAAGAACATAGGCACAGAATATATAATAGTACTAACGTAACATAGGACTGACAAGTGACAATTCAGTTTGAAAGGAAAGTTCCTTACAAAAAGCGCCACATACCTAGGTATTAGTTTACAGGCAATAAGTACTTTTGGAATTGTGGTATGTAATGTACCAGACCAGCTATGTTTAGATAGGTAAGAACTATTAACAAATGCATACGAATTATGATTATTCTTTTATTAATATAAGTACATACAAGTTGATTTACTTTTCTACCCTATGGGATCTCCCCGAGTTTTATAACAAACTAGCTTCCGCTCGCGACTTCGTCCGCGTGGACATTCGATAAAATCCTCATGTTTTAATTTCATTAAATTCTGATCAGACGTTTTTACGTGATTAGGCGGGTTCCCACCAAGCGCGCTGCCTCGCGAGGCAGGACGTTTGCCGCACGGGCCTCGCACGAGGCTGCTCGCTTGGTGGGGACCCGCCTAATCACGTAAAAACGGCTGATCAGGATTTAATGAAATTAATACATGAGGATTTTATCGAATGTCCACGCGGACGAAGTTGTGGGCGGAAGCTAGTTTATAATATTCAGAATTGTATCCAGATATATTAGTATCCCGTTCCCGTTCCCGTCCCTGTCCCCGTCCCCTGGATGTGCATGTCCAGGTCCAATCATGGCCACCGTGTTGGACTTCAAAATAAATGTCATTTTCGCAATCACCATCCCATGAAACCTCAAGAACAACATCCATATCGATTTTTATGTTTACTCACCCCATTTACCCCTAAGTGGTTGATTTTCAAAATTACAAAATTTATGTTTGCCTATTTATTTTTAGATGTGCTCCTACGAAGTTTAAAGTTGTAATGTCTATTTTATATTATTTTTTAAAATTGGAACCCCATTTTCACCACTTTAGGGGTCAAATCATGTCCACCGTGTTGGACTTCAAAATAAATGTCATTTTTGCAATCGTCATCCCAGAAAACCCCAATAACGACATCCATATCTATTTTTGGGTTTTTTTACCCCTTTTCACCCCCATTTCATCCCCATAGGAGTTGAAATACTAACAATAACAATATACGTTGCGTTAGATTTCCATCCATAAGCCTAAATTATAAATTTAGCGATTTTTACTTTGAAAATAAAGGATTTTCTTCAATACACAACTTCATCCCCCTTTTGACCCCTTCGGGGGTAGAATTTTGAAAAACGCTGAGACCCGTATTTATTAATTTTCAATGGTCAGCCTAATCACAAAATTTGGAGATCCTAGCTTCAAAACTGAGGGACTTTCATACAAACTCTCATCCCTTATTTCATTCCTTTAGGGATGGAATTTTCAAAAATCCTTTCTTAGTGGATGCCTACACTGTATAAGGTATCTGTGTGCAAAATTTTAAGTCTCTGGGTCCAGCGGTTTGGGCTGTGCGTTGATATCTCACTCAGTCAGTCAGTCAGTCAGGACTTTGAATTTTATATATATAGATAACACAAGGGCACTGACATAAAGTATTTGGCATTGCACAATTTTGCCCTTTGCTATAAAAAATAGTAAGTAAGACTTTCTATTTGAAAAATCTAAAGTAGTAGCAAGTAAAATGTTAACAGGAAGTGTTTGTTCGATCGTAGAAATATATGAAATGGTAGGTAACCCTATTACTAGGCCTACTATAAAGCTTAACGCAGTCATTTCGCAGTGCTTATTCCGTTGCGTGCGTGGTACAGTTGTTTTGTTTTAATCTATTTTCACCAGACGTTGGTAATTGGTATAAAGATACTCTCATTTCAGCAGGTTAGTAATCCGGATTTTCTCAGCTCGTGCGCTAAATAAGGTGCAAATTATAAATGAAACATTCTCAAAATCTGGAAGAAACTTCATTAGATTTGGAGATTAACATTTAGAGGCGCTTTGGCGTTTAAGCTTAAGTCAGGAGCTTAACTTATAGCTAAGCGAATTACTAATTAAGTTGTGAAAGCACAGAACAGCGAATTTTTTTCTTTACAAGTATGAAACTGTGTTGCAAATGATTATGTATTAGGTAGGTAATAAATTAACATTGATTAGGTATAAAGTTTTAATTCAAATTATTTATACTGAATTTTCATAAAAAACCGGCCAAGTGCGTCGCAAAATTGGTTTGAACGTGATATAGTAATTAGTTTTCAAGATATATAATATTTTCCAAAACCGCAAATATACTTTTAAGTGTCCTATAATGTGTCCTATTCCTATAACATAAAAGTGTATTATCTTGAAATAAAAAAAGAGAAAATGGTTGAGCTTATAAAAATTTAAACTAAAGATTTAAAGTATCATTTTGGTAACAGAAATAAATATATTGTTTACAATATTTGTTCGTATTATATAATAATAATAATAATGCATTTATTTCAAGTAACAAAGACCCATTACATATAATTCAATCAAAATAATTATCAACAGTCACATTTGGTAAGTATAAGTATAAATTCAAAATCATTTCTTAAATAACAAATCATTCATTAATTACTAATAAAATTATATTAATTTCGGACGGCTCTGTCACTGTGTAAATGTGCAATGTGTAGGTTACAGCAGTGGTTAATATAAGTTGTTGTATATAGGTTGTCCAGTTGACATTTCATCAATTTCATTCAAATAAAAGGGACATCGACATCTCTTTGGACAACCGTTAAAATACGAACAAATATGTAAACTACATATTTATTTCTATCACCAAAATGATACTTAAAGTATTACATTTAACCCAAATCATTTATTATTAAGTAAGTTGATATTTATTTTCAAGTAAATATACTTTTATGTTTGGGTACAGGAAAACTGATAGGACACTTAAAAGTTGATTGACCCATATATAACTTTGTCATTCATACGAACACTGTGAAAAACAAAGTTATTTTGACAGACGAAAAATTATAGTGGTATTAAATATGGTATTGTATAAGGTAACTACAGAACCCTACGGCACGTGGCCCGACACGCACTTGGCCGGGTTTTTTTTCAGTAGGTGTACTCTGGATTAGGTTCTCAGTCAGTACCACCCACGCGACAAAAAGAATGTCCACATTGAATGCCACATGTGACTTCAATTAAAGGAGTGCAAACAAAGAAAAAGTGTATTTTATACACATCATGTATCAAAAAACTCTGTCAGATCCTAAAACAGGTGATAGTGTTGCTAAAACTTAAAAAAAAACATTCTCCCATACAAAATGTATTGGTCAGCCGAGAGTGAGACTTACAATAGAAAGGCGAAAAAAAATTTCATTTTTCGACCTATGTTCCTTGGAGAATGTTGTTCAATTTTAGCAACACTATCACCTGTTTCAGGATCTACCAGGGTTTTTTGATACATGATGTATTAACAACTGAATGTACTGTTATGATCAAAAAAATAATTAAATTAAAAATACATTAATATGTACAAACAGATAACCATTAACAAATTCACACACATATTAGAAAAGTGGAGCTACAAGTACTGAATCGTACATTGATAGCTAAGTGGATTGGATACTTATCTTAGGTTAACAGTACATAATACTGTGCTTTTACTAAGCATATTAAACTAGAGTGGAAATCAAGTAACAATGTTTATACCAATTTCATTGGACATAGATCTACAAGACATGAAGTCAATAACCGGACACTGCGTTGCGTAACACGTCGCCGCCTTCTATACGTGTAAATAAATAAGAAGTTAAGATAATATAATATGTATGTTAGTCTGTAAGGTAGGGGAAACACTATAGTTATTGGCCAGTTAAGCGACCTCGAGATCGAAAATTTCAATTTTAAATAATTTACAACAGTTAGAAATAAATAAAACTTATTTCATATTGTTCTATATTAATATATTCATTAGTTAAGCCATCTTACACACATTTTCATCAAATATTTTAGAAATAAAATTAACACAAATTTGAAAAACAGAAAATTACAGTTATTGGCCGTATTATTGCAGTTATTGGCCATGAGATCATATAGTTATTGGCCACATCAAAAATATTATATAAACTTAAATTTAAACAAAAAATAAACTTTTAATATCGTTTATTCAAGATGATTTTCATCCTCAGAAGGTTCAGAATCATCATTTAACAAAAAACAGTTATGACATACAAAGTCAGAAAGCTCATCATCATCTGGAATATGCTCTTGGTGCTTAATAGGAATCCAATGACGATGATTAAACTTTTTACAAGAACAACATAATAAGGATTTTTTTTAACAGCTAATCGCCGGCACGTATCGCAAGTAACCACTTCCAAATTTGATAATATCTTTGGTTTACCACTTTGTTTTTAGTTTCAGTCTTAAAATTGTTTTCATTATTCTCTTCAGTTTCATTGTTAATATTTTCTTTTCCATTTTCCTCTTTTTTGTTTCCCTTTTTTGACTTTTTTCCTACGCCTTTACCTTTTTTTGTCGACATTGCATTTACTTCACGTGCAGCTGCCTTTTCCTCTCTTTTTCTTTTTCTTTCCATTTTTTGATTCTCTTTTTCTTGTTTTTCCAGTTCTTTTTTTTCAACAGCTGATCTAAAATTCTCAGAAGTAATGACAAATGTGGTTTTTTCTGTCTTTCGAATAAACTTTCTCCTCATATGTCAAATACGGTGTTGGTCCAAATTGAGATTTTGAACTAGGATTAGTTTAAACTGTAAAGTAGCTCTTGGTATATTATATTTTTTTGCGACTGCTCTCAAAGACAATGTTTTTGTGCTTATTTTTTCTAATGCCTCGTCAAGGGCCTGTTTTGTGTACTCGGGTATTTTCGGCATTATTTCTTCGTACGAACCTGAATAGACAAGAAAATAATTGTAAGGTAATTTATCCAAATAAATAAAACTATAGGTATAGTAATTGGCCTACTTTTTCTATAGGTTAGATTTACGAAATAAACAGTTATTGGCCTAGGCTATTAACTGTTAATTATGGTTTAAAATTTCTAGCAATTGAATAACACGCTTAATATCATAACAGAAAACGTTTTGTTGATTAACAACACTAATTTAATGTTTTTTTATGAAATACAGTAATTGGCATATAAGGCCAATAACTATAAGTTATTCAAATATATGTGACAGCTATTGGCCACAACAAAATTTTGAGGTTATGAATAAAAGAGGTTATAATACACTATAACTATGTTTATAACGCGTATCCACTAAGTATTTTGTAGGATTTCATTGACAAAACTAAAATAAATACTTTTCAAAATATTGAATCAAAAAAATTTGCAGTCTTAACAATTTTTTAACAAACTTACCTACTTTGGTTCCACCGGCAAAAAATCACACACTGGAAAAGAAAAAATCCACCTAGCGGAATTTTATTGAAACTTTTTGACAGACAATAAAAGTGTTGCCTTTTCTGTTGTTTTAAATCTATTATTTGTCTATTATGTTGCTAGTTTTTTACCATCAAAGTTGAAATGGCTAATTACTGTAGAGGGGCCAATAACTATAGTGTTTCCCCTATTTATTATATGGGCCTAATATTGTAAATGATATTTCTGTTGCCTGAAATAAACGATTAATTAAAAAAAATAAATTAAAATAACATAAAGTGACTATAATTTTTTCCAAAACACTCATTAAACGTCCAGTATTAATTGTTATTTTAAGGTCAGATTATGACCACGTCTGTGCGGAAAGAGGATATGCCATAAGATTTGTGCCTAGAGCGCTTTGACATGTTGGTTTATTTTATTTCATGTTTTATTATTTCATTTTAGTTCATGTATGAGAGACAACAAAAAATCTGACACAATACTTACCAAAGCAAACCAAACTTCACGACATAAAAATAATCTATTTATTTCTCTGTTGGTATTTTCCTCACGTGGCGACGCAGGGGAGATTAGCCTTGGCATTGGTGAGTGTAGCCTTGGCTTTGGTGTGCGTAGCCTTGGCCCGGAGTGCGTGCGGTGACAAATCGCCCATAAAAATATTGACTGTAAGGCTGCGTTCAGATGACACACGATAACACACGACTCGACCTCAACCCGAACTCAACTCAAACTCACCTCAACCGGCAGCCCACCTTGAAATACATCGCTTACAATTTTGAGTCTTATGAGCTCCTGTGAAATGTTCAGGTAAGTTTGATTGAGGTGAGTTCGGGTTGGGTTTGAGTTGAATTCGGTTTGAGTTTGATTGAGCAGAGTTCGGGTTGAGCGCGGGTGTGCAATAACATCAACGAAGCTCATTAATGTGTCATAAAACTCAAAATTGTAAGCGATGTAGGTATTTCAAGGAGTGCGGTAGAGTTGAGTTGAGTTCGGGTTGAGGTCGGGTCGTGTGTTATAGTCTGAAAGCAGCCTAACTTTGTTTAAACGTGAGAGTGACAACTATCACAGGCGGTGAAGGTTAATTTTTATTTAACGACGTTAAAAAAAAGACAATGAACTTAACAATATTGTGACATTTAAATGCTAAATTTCCCCAGAATTTGCCAAAAGCAATAGATATAAATCTGTAGATAAAGCTCTTAAAGAAAAAGAATAAGATTAACAAGATCTTTATGACAGCCACTGAAGCTAAGCTAAAGCAGATAAGTACCAAATAAATAGAATAAGATTTTAACAATATTTTTATGACAGTCACTGAAGCTAAAACAGATAAGAAAGTACATACACATTTTTATTTTCAGTGGAATAATATCACGAACAATGGAACAGAGAACAAATGTAAAACAGATAGAAATTACCAGCGGGCATTTTGCCAGCGCTGTAAAGCAGCGTTTTAAAATGTAAATTGCTATAACAATAATGGGAAGGAAACGGCGACGTAGTTTTGTCAGTCTGTTTATTTATTTTATGGTTTCTGGTAGCTGACGATGGGTAAAAGCATCGTAACGAAGGGAAATATAATGATAATATTGGTACAGTTAGCTTTGGAAGTAGTTGACCAGTTCAGTACTTTGTCGCTCTAACTAACTCTTAACTTATAGTATCACATGAACGCAATAGTTGGCGCGACATGGTACTAAAAGGTTTAGCCAATCCTGAATCCAAATGTATGTTGAAAATGTAATGATGTAAAAGGCCAAAATTTTGTAAGTATGATACCTATTACTGTCTGTTGTTAACCAGAATTATGTCATAATATCACAACTCCTTAACTGTAAGCAAATTGATTTAGATTTGAATATTATCTGTAGGTGATTGAGAAACAAAATAAACGAAAAATGTATACATATTTAAAGTTTAAAAAAAAAGCAGGTTTCAGACATTTTTGAGGTAGTCCAGTGACTTTTGCGGACAGCTTTCCGCAAAAGTCACTGGAACGAAAATCAAGCCTTTGTTCGCAAAATATTACATTCGCAAAATATTACATTCTCAAAACATTACATTCTCAAAATATTACATTCTCAAAATATTCTAAATACAGTTAAACACAGAATGAAGTGAAGTAAATTTTTTTTTTTTTAAAAATCAACAATTTATGGCAAGTGATTTAATAATAAAGGGAAGGTTCTTCACTTAATATTTATTACTTATTTTAAGTATAATTTTTATTTTATAGGTATGTAAGTATTTTTTTTTATATATTATTCTTATAATTGTTTTATATCTCTTTGGTTGCAACATCTCCAATTGGTTGTACCGTTTTAGTTTTTAAAAAAAAGTTTATATCCGTTCAGTAACAAAACATGCTTGCCTTTTTAACTTGTAATAAACTTGACCTCACTATTTTCAGACATTTTAAATTCCTCTTGAAACAAATTAAATTGTTCAACTCCTAAATTATCACAATAATGTAATAAGCAGTCAACGACAATAATGAGAATTAACAAAAACTGACACAAGGTTTTTTTTAAATTAAATAAGTTTCTAAACTCTTTGTCAGAAGACAGGAATTACTAGCAAGGAGTTTGTCTATGTATTCAAGTACCTACAAACTTCTTTATAATATTCCTATTATTAATCATGCCTAGGTGCTGGCTGATATCTTTTTCCTTTTTCCTGTATATCAGAAACCAGGCACTGACTGTGACTGTACAAAGTATAATATTTTGAGAATGTAATATTTGGAGAATGAAATATTTTGCGAATGTAATATTTTGCGAACAAAGGAAATCAAGGTACCTGGATAGGAACACTCATTTGAATATTACAAAGGTGCGATGCGACAATCTCGCCTAGTGAAAATTTCAATGGGAAAACTTTACGCAAACACTGCTCCGGTTATTGAGGGGACATTGAATATTTATGGCTTTTTAAAGAGTCGTGAACTCGTGACGTTCCTCGTCAGTGGGAGAGAATTTGAATTTTTCTCCCTAAATGTATCGTTATGCTTTTGTTGTGTTGTTATCGAGTTTTATCATATTCTTCTGAAATCTTATAATGTCTTTGGAGTTGAATTCACCTTATATCTATTTAAACGAAGTCATTTTGCGGAACTCATCTAAATATGCTATATCTATCGTCATTTAATGATTGAATTTGGGAATAATAAGGAGACAGCAGTTGTAATTACAAAACGTCCAACGTGATTGTAAAAATCGTCCAAGTTGTAAAAACGTTAATCCGTTACTACTTAATATTAAAGCGAGTTATCGGAAGTTGATACGGAGCAAGCTATGGGCTGATGGAAATGAGTAATCGAAGCTTTGTTAACGTTTAAAATAATGTATTTATATCACAAACAGCACTGACACAACAGCAAAGACATGACACAGTGTAGCAAAAACAATGGTAATACGTCACAGTATAAAAAAGGAACAGAATTCAAAAATATAAAGAAATAAGTAAAAAAAACCATAAAGTTTATATCAAAAGGAGGCCGGCTCGGCAACATTCCCGACCTATAAAGCGATTTGCTTTCTTTTTATACTAAAGCATTCGATAGAGACACCGGGAGTACCTATGGCTATACAAACATTATTGCAAAAGGCACCTACCAATTCCAAAACAACGAAAGATTCTTTTTACTTACAATCGGCCTTAACAATGTGTTATTTTTTAAATTCCCCAAGCTGCCAATGGGTCAAAGGTTATCTTACCGTTCTAAACTTGGGAATATTGGTATTCACACAAAATCACTCGACCCATAAACTGCTTGCTCAGCTACCTTATAGTGATGCTTTAAAGGAATTCCATCCTTAGGGATAAGTCCTCCGTAGTATTCTCAAATACTGTAGGTATTTGACTTCTGAATTTTATAATGACATATTTTCTTCTGCTAGTTCGGCATAAACTGCAAAATGAAAATCCTTAGGTATTGCTTGTATTATTCCAGTAAAGTCTGTATAGTTGGAGATTCAATATCTGGGTAGAATATCTTTCTAAGACACACATCTATTGATGATTATTAGACTAGGTAAATATTTTTACTTGAATTAGTTACTTACATTTGTTTTATATTTCAATTGAACTTGGTGGTGTACTGACAGACAGACACATGGACAACCAAGTAATCAAGTGTTCCATTTTCCCTATTAGGGTGTAAAAATGCTACATAATGATCGCAAAAAGTATTGTCTATTACTGACCGCCAAACTTCAGAATGAAGATGGCACGAGACGATGATGATGATAATATGGGGCCATTTGAATAGAGAGCCTGGACATAATAAGTAACTATAGGTAGATTAGTGCTTAGTCATGATCTCACTTTAACACTCCAGCTGATTTATCGGCGACATCGTAAACCCCATTGCGTCTGAACATTCGGCTATAAAAACAATGGCACGGATTTTAATTTTATTAGTCGCATTTTCACTGAGCAATTTTCCTTGGAACCTTGGATTCCTAGCTGGATATTTTAAGAGGCAAGAGGATTTTTTTAGAAAATGGTGACCTATTAGTTTGATAGATGGATGGATCAATATCTTATTACCTACCTCATTCTTAATTTTATCAGTGGTCGCTAAAGTATTGTAACTAAGGGCACGTTAAATACCCTAACCTACAGGTTAGGCAAAGCATAATCATTGCAAAGATTCTTTATGACTTCAGTCAATAGAAGCTTATAAACTGATTTTAATGTTAACATTGTACTTGTACTATTATGTATTCTGTGACATTGTGTCAATAAATATTTTCCATTTAAATATTTATTTTACCACATTCTTCCTTCCTTTTATCACATTATCACGAAGCATTGTGCAAATTTTTGTAGAAAGATCACGCGCTGAGAGGTTTTGTTGGTGTGTAGGTTAGGTACCTACAATTCTATACAACTTACAAACTAGGCATTTTATGAACGACTTTAAAATCAACAGATTAAGACTCTACTTCATATTTAAGAAATTCCATTTTGATTCTTAATATTTATACGAAATCAGCTAAAATATTGACTAAGAAGATAAATATCATTTGATACTTGCAAAGTGAAATTAACAAACTCGTAACGTACTTATTGGGTCCCATCCTTCAAACAAGAATATGTAAATATGGAAAAAGAAAAGTTGAGAGTTGGCAACTCAAACACTTAGCCATCGGCGTTGTAAGGCCTACTACACACGAGGAAACTTTTCCAATCAGCGAAGTGACTTTAATATTGATTTCACTTTCAAACTACGTCGACTGAATTATTAATATTGATTGATTGCTTTCTACTTATACCCTCTTACTAAAAAAGATTGTATAGCAGATGTACGACTATAGTTACACAATGGTTACTCTCTGTCAAACTATTTGAGTTTGACATTGAAAAGAAAGTGACATAACTCTGTAACTATACAACTGCTATACAATCTTTAATATAATATTTGATATTTGACAACATCATTTTTCCTTTCGCATTTCTAATTTTAGCATGGATTAGCTTTTGTCTACAATTTCAGGCACCTGGAATGTCGTTTCCCGTGGGAATCTCGGTAAAAATTTGCCCATGCCCTCCTCCAAAGTAGGTATAACCTATCTGTATACAAAATAAATATCCATATACCAAGATTCATCGAAACTGGTTCAGCGGTTTAGGCATGAAAATGTAACAAACAAACAGACCGAGAGATAGCTTCTGTTCAAAAACTTTTGCATTATGTTACAGATCAATTTTATTATTATTTATTTACAATTTTAATTTATTTTGAAGTTTAATGAGATTTTATATGATAATTCAAGTTTAGTACTAATGCTGACTACTTTTGCGCAACCTCGTTGGGTGAAAACTGAAAATCAGTGATTTACTTTACGAGTAAATATTACACTGAGTTTTCACCTTTTTGCATCGCTACGGCACACACTTTGAGTTTTGCTCGTTCTGTATTGTTTATTATTGTTTCACTGTTTTATTATTCTTTTATTTTGTAACGTTGATTGATTTTACCTTAATTTTGTGTGCATGCTTGGTGCGAATAAATACATTTCACTTTCACTTTATCAAAAGAAAAAATATATTGATTTTATATTTGAGTTTCTGTTTTTCTGGAAATTGTTTTTTTTTAAAACAAGTTTATGTTCTAACAAAATTATGTAAAACAATCGAATCTTGTATTTAAAACTTCGATGTACCGTTTTCGAACCATTGAAATTCGAACAGAAAAGTTTCGAAAGTATGATAGGTTGCCCGCTAACTGTCATAGTAAAAGGGAGGGGGAAGTTCCGTTACGTTCAATTCCCGGCTAAGATACGATTTATCAAAAATCTTCGAAGATAGTTTTACTTATTTTTAAAAATAAAGAAATGTTTCTTTTCAGAAAATAGGGTACCTTCCCTCCAACTACCGTTTTTTTCCACCCTGTATTATGTGCTTATTAATTAAACACATTTTTTCCAATTTCCATTATACAACTAAAAGAGATTAAAATTTAAGTCACGCACGTTTGGAGCCTACTCTGATTGATTACACCGCTTCGCTCGAGCTTTGGCAAGGCCTAATTCACAATTCACAACGCGGGCGAATGGCAGCGTCTGAAACACACAGAAAAGACGCCTGTCGTGGACCCGTCGCAGACAGGGCGAGGTCGGCCGACGCGCGACTATAATGTAGGTATAACTCTTCGATCAAGAATATCCTAGATAACGCTTCACGAACTAAAACAGTACGCAAAAATGGCACCTCAAATAGCGTCCCAATTTCAAACTTGGTGCTTATTTTGTACATAATCACCTTTTATTTTGTACAAACTCACATTTTATATCACTTATTTTGTACTAAATAAGCTTATTTTGTGCAAAAACACATCTTTTATTACTTACTTTGTGCAAAATAAGCGCCCAGTTTGTAAGGGGGACGCTATTTGAGGTGCCATTTTTGAGACTCTGACCGGACATCTAGAATATTCTTGATCGAAGGTATAACTGTATAACTGTGTGGCCTGTACCTTATGACCACTATGAAGAGTGCAAACTAGATATTAGCCAAAATAGGCCGCGCGTTTTTCAGGCATTTCGCGTGCATTCTTGCGCGTATATACTTAGTCGTTTCAGTTTGCATTTTACATAATTGGCATAAGACTCATTATGTTATGTACCGTAAAATTCGCTTCGTTTCTAGACGCTTCCCTTCGCCCGCAGTGTAAATTGAGGCTAAAGTATCCCATAGTCCGATGCGTGGAGCCATAAAAAGTGCGCGACGTGTCGGTGTCGTGTCGGTGTGACACAATTCGGACTTTACGGCTGTTGGATTAAGTGTCTGTGTTTACTTTTGGATTAAGTGTCTGTGTTTACTTTTGGATTAAGTGTCTGTGTTTACTTTTACGGGATTCATAAACGTTTTATACGACTTGATTAAGGAGATCGTTTACTATACCTACTACCCAAAAAAAAATTGTTTAAAAAAAAAAAAAAAACCGACTTCAAAAAACCTTACCTCTAAAAAGCAAGAAATAATATTCATATCACTAGATAGGTACCTACGCATTCTCATTGTAATAATAAAAACACGTCTATTGAAGTCGGGTGGGGCTTTCAGAATAAAAAAAGGAATTTGCTTAGTTCTTGCTTTTTATAGGTAGGTTTTTGAAGTCGGTTTTTTGTTTTTTTAAACATTTTTTCTAATTACTGATTGCTACTTTCGTAGCCGCGCTACTAACTGAGTGGATCTGACACAGCTGATAAATTGCCAACCCTTTGGAAGCACCAGCGCCTTCGAATTGTTTAATTTATCATTGCGTGTCGCCCGGGTGAGGAGGTTCAACGGGCCACATGGGACAACTATCGATGGGACGGCCTTAGTACACATTAGACTCTTTGAAAAGGAAAAGGCATGTCGAAGTTAGTTTTCTTGAATTTCGGGTTCCGTACAAGTAATAAAACAAGAAAGCAAAGAGGCACACACCCTTTTTTCTTTTACGCTTACCTATTCGAATTTATAAAGAAGACTAATGTTTCACAATCAAAAAGTAAGTTCCGAGTTAATTTGACAGTTGTGATATGAAAAATATGTCAAATCATCTGTCAAGTTAGCTACTCAGCACTTATTTTTTGATTGTGAAACAGGCTCGTAAAGCTTATTATTTGTATTTGAAGTGAAAAATGTGTATTCATTAAACAGTGTCAATACCAAACGCGGTGGCTTCAGGGTTCAAATCCCGCTTAGAGTATACTTATAACATGACGTGTTGGTTGTTTTATAATTTTCCTATTTTGCTCAGTCAGTCAGCCAGCCCCCTCTCTATCAGAATGACCTTTTCGCTGAAAGACAATTCACGTTGGATGACATGAAAGTAGATATCCGAAAGACAATTCAGCTACATGACTTAAAAGCAGAGTGCCCAGTCAGCAGAGAGTCAACTCAGCCGGACGACATAAAAGCAGAATGACCTAGTAGCAAAACGTCTGGAATAGGGATGTTGACTATTTTTTTTATTTTATGTTACATAAATTACCTCTCAAAAAAAGAAACATTGGTAAAAGAATTAATTCGCTAGCATGAAAACTGCCCGAGATATCACAGTGTGAAATGCACACAAATGGACTCGATCAAAAACGCTCCATACTAATGGCTTGCACGTTATGACGTCACGCCGTGCTAGTTTGTATGCAACGCATAGGAAATTTGTTCAGCAGCTATAATAAATTGTGTGTGTACTAAATAAATAAATAAATAAAAATAAATATTGTGTTTATCAAAATGGTTTCTTCGACAAATTTGCTGTACATTTTACGGACTAATTAAAGGTATCATTTATTTTAATAAATTTTATACTTTTTAAATGGACTTGTCCACCCAACTTTGAAGGGTCATAAAACAAATAATATGCAATATATAAAACCAAGAGGTATACAAGCTACTCTAAAAGTTTAATATGTTTACGATTTTTATTAGTATTTTGTTATTTTATTCATTAGTCAACATCCCTATTGCTTATAGTCCGTATGTTTAGAATACTTTACTAGCAGGAAGTCAAATTAGTTGGATGACAAAAACACAGAATGAGATAGTACCAAAAACGTCTGGAAAAGAAAATAGTCTGAATCCGTATTATGTCAACTACCGTCTCTTTATCCGAATGACCTTTTCGCTGAAAGACAATAATCTTGTTGGATTGTATGACAATGAAAGCAAGGTACATAAGTAGGTAGGTACAGAAAGAGAATTTCGCCCATGTGTTGACAGCCACTATTCATAGTCATCCAAGTGTAGACAAATTATCTAAGTAAACATTAACTTTTGAAAAAATACATTTCACGGTATATTCAAGTCCGTTCTGTCAGGTATAAATTTTATTTGATTAGGAGTTAACTAGGCAGGGAGCAGTGGTTAGAAGACGATTTGCTACTAGAGTATTTAGAATTACGACATTTTAAAATAATAATAATAAATAAATGATAAATAAAAATGTTTATTTCCAATAAGTTTACAAAGCTTATTAACTTAACCAACCCCCACACTAGGCTATGCCTGTCCTATGGGGGAAGTATACGATTTACACAGTATGATTTTGAAGCCAAAGACAAACAAATTTAAACAATTATACTAAGATTTTTTTAAAACACGAAATATGAAAATTTAATGATGTAGTTGTGTGCGTGCGATGTGTGTGTTTGTGTGTGTGTGTGTGTATGTGTAGGCGCATGCAAAAATGAGTGCAACCTTTTAATATATAATTTAAAAAAAAAAACCGTATGTCCACTGTATTAAAGTATATCCAGATCCAGATGTTTTGCTACTAAGGCGCTTAGCGTTCATAACTATTAAGTAATTAGGTATGGCGTTTTAATATCAAGACGTTTGGGCGATATTGTCATTTTACAACGTGGCCGTGGGTATTCTAATAGTGACCCGCCTTATCGGTATTGTAATGTAAAGACCTTACATTGCAAGCACAAACTGCCTTTCAGGACATTCCGTCCCCGCAAAGGTTCAGCCGCGCGATTCTGGGACATTTCGGTCATCCGATTTGACGCGACCCAGATTAAGCTCGCACATTGTTTAACCAATCTTGGGTAAAGAGGGCACTGGTTGCCCTTTAGTAGCTGTTTGCGAAATGTTAAATGTTATTTGAATTGGTAGTACAGTACCTAGGTTACAAAAAGTTGTTAATAAAATAAAATAAATAATACATTTAATTTTTTCAATCCTCAGTTAACAGATATCAGTCAGTTTAAACATTAAGGCCAGTATATTCGAAATTATCGAAATTGGCCTATTTTTGATTCAACGATAAACAATCAAATGTTCTTTATTTTGAGCAGATAAAATATATGTTGAAGTTTTATAAACGATCTTGATTATTTTACGGTTAAAAATTTGATTTTCGTATCTTCACTTCACAAAGAAAATTTTCATGAATTTTATATTTTTTGGGTAATACTCAAAGTTTATTAATCCCTTATTTATAAATAATATATAGAAAAATAGGTAATGACATATTATAGAAGAATATTCAACGGTTACTTTTTCATAAAGTGATTTTATGCTCAAAATAACAACAAAAACATTGAAAAAATGAAAAAGTGAGGTTATTTTCATTACTCTTCACACGTAAAGAGTTTTTGGAATATACTGAGATTAACCAAATATAATAAAACTCATTCAATGAATGATAGACATTTTCAATTTGGCGGTATAATACGCTAACAAACGGATAAAGCTTTATATAGGCATTGACAAACAAACTAATCGTCTCTAACTATAAGTAGTCGGACGGAAATCGAAACCGTCGACCATTCATATAAGACAAGTGATTCTTTTGATGGACTCAATAATATGTAAAGGGAAAATACTCACTAATCCAACACACTCACACACACACACACACACACAAACATACACTTTCTAGGCTTCCAGCTCACACTATTTATGTATAAAAGATGTAATTTGAATGTACCCATGGGGTGGGGACCTGGTGATTTGTAAAACAGGTTATTCCCATTACAGACAACCAGCTCTTCAAATACAAGATTGCTTCAAATACTTTTAGTAATGTATCATTTTGTTGTGAGGAGAAATAAACTTTTTATAAATTTTTTTTTATTCAAAATCCTGGCAAACTGAATCAATTACCAAAGAAAACAGAGATTTTATACGCGTATTCGTTATTTTTTTATTATTGTGATAAGCCATTCTAATCTTTTTATGTTATGATAACTCTAATAAGAGCGTAAGTTCTAGGATATAATGATGGTTGAATATTAAATTATGTTTGTAACGAAAACTATTCGGTCAAAACAATCTATGAATAGTGGATACCTATCCAACAACAAACTTGTTGTTTGTTAGTTTGTTGAAGTAACAAACAACAGTTTGTGTCTCTTTACACAACAGACAGCCCTCCTAGCATGACTACAGAAACGCGGTATGATATAGCGGCTTAACACTTTTAACAGTCAAAAGACAATGAATTTTGACAGTTGAGTGTCGATAAATCGCTATATTATCACGTTTTTATGTATTCTGTGGTTTTGGTGGTAATGCTACAGGGGCAGATCTTAATGCTGAACTGATTTCATAGAGTTCATTGACATACGGCAGGGCTGGAGTCAGTTGATGACTTTATGCTTGATGTGGTATACACGAGTCGACTTGGCAGGCAACTTGGCATGCGACTTTAGTCAATTAGCGCTTTTTATCGACAACCGATGGTAAAACTGAATCGCCACCTCATCGCAAACCTAATTTCAATGAGGTGGCGGCGGGCGATTCGGTTTTATTAGCATAGTTGTTGTCGATAAAAAGCACTAATTGACTAAATTCGCCTGCCAAGTTGCCTGCCATGTAAATACCCCATTAGGGGCTGAGCTGAGGGCTCGATGGGTTTTGTGTAACTAAATATATTATAATATCACGATGGCTTTCAATATGACAATCTGTGTACATCTGTACATCCATCACTGCTTTTAAAGAGAGACGTTGATGTAATTTGTGTTGCCGCAGCAATGAATGAACAGTGAATAAAACATAAGCGATTGCATCCAAGAGCGATTGCGATATGTGCTTGATTTATACAATCAGGTTACCATGTTTTTTAATAGTTCTTGTCAGAGATGTGCAAAATACTTTATTAAAAGTATTTAAATACAAAATACAAATACTTGTCATTTTTTTGTATTTCAAATACAAATACAAAATACTTTTAAAAAAAAGTATTTAAGTACAAAATACAAAATACGTATTTTCAAAATACTTTTTTCAAATAAAATACCTTTTTTTTCGTATTATTTTTTTATTATTGTTATTATATTTGCGCCCAGATAGGCTTACGTGGCTAACGTAGTTCACGCCTGCCTAGTGTAGTTCTCTTTTTAGCAATTAGTCGCAATACTTGCAATATGCAATGTATTATATGTAGCTAGCTGCACACAATGCCTATATAGATAGAAAGTAGGTAGATAGTTTTTTGTTTAACAGTGATATTGGGTGCATTCTAGGTAACTAATAGCTATCATTGATCGCCATAGAGTACATTTTAACCATGGAAAGTAATAAAACTAAATATTAAAACAAATTACTTTCCATGGTTAAAATGTATGCTTTGGTGATCGTTTCCTTAGCGATTGGTCTGCTGGTATGCATCCATTGACATAAATAAATGTCAAATTACAGAGCTTCATGATTGGTTTTTTGTTTGGCAGTGACATTGACATGACAAATTACTTAGCTCTATGATTGGTTGTTTTATTTTGTTTGACATTGACTTGACATTTACAGAGAAAGTAATTTGTATTTTACAAATACTAATTACGTTTTAAAAAGTATTTCAAATAAAATACTAAATACATTTTGAAAAAAAGTATTTCAAATACAAAATACAAATAGGTATTTTGTATTTGTATTTTAAATACTTGTATTTCAAATAATTCACATCTCTGGTTCTTGTGACAAACAAAAGTGATGGATTTTTGTTAAAAAAACAACGGATATCACACGTAAATTGCGTTTAAATAGTCTCTTCTGTGTCTATCTATCTAGGTTCTACTAGCTGACGTTATCCAACGTTACAGCCCGACTAACATATTATTTTATCTGTGAAATGTTTAAAAATGGAACTACGATTGCGGCCATAGAGTTTTGACACTAATGACGTTTTGATGTTGATGATTTGTTCATAGTTATTATTTCCTCTGTGGATTTGTTCACCCGCTACTAGCGACACCATCATTTCACGAAAAAGTTGGCAGAACTGGTAGGTAAAATGTATGAAAAAAAATTGTAGGCTCGAGAGATGGCGTTGATAAAAACTGTATGAGTCAATGTGATTTTTTTTTACTAACCTTCGAAGATTACTTAGGTAGGCAGGCAGATGTAACCCTAAAATATTTCTCTTTGGGTAGACGTTAGCTAGCGAGCGCTATTTGCCTCTTTGGTACAGGCCGTTTATTTTTAAAAGCAAATTTTGACTCATCTCTTTCCTTCAACGCCATCTAGTGAGGCAAATAGTTACTATTTTTATTTTTTAAATATCACTTTAAAAAGCCCTTATTGATTTCCCAACCGAAAAAAAATAACACCATTCAGTTAAGACAGATGTGCCTCCATCCTTCTTCTTCGTCCAAAGTCAAAATCCGTCTCTGCAACAGTTTAGTGTTCAATATTCTTTTATCGGCTCGTAAATATACTTTATGGCTACTGAATCGAATAATAAAACTATGACAGTAAACCCAACGAGCCCCTTATTTATGGGAGTTGTTTGATTTCAATTTTTCTCGCACTTCTCTTTATTATATTGATGATCGTTGGTCGTTCAGTTGGCAAGGAGCTACACCGAACTCCAGTATACAATGTAAAAGCTGTTGTGAATGTAAATATTTTTTGTCGATCACAAAATCACAATAGATTTAATGAACTGATACCTAAGCCTCCATACCCAATTTACTTTAAAAATCTTATATCAAATGTCAATTATTATAATTGTTCGTTTATGACGACCCCTGGGAAACCGATTTCGACCCCAAAAGTCTAAACAATCATTATAAACCTTAACCGCGCGTTATTTTTTGCATATAATATACAATAGGTATAGGTAGCTACTAGTTAATTATACACCTTAACCATAAGTTTTTTTTTGGCTCGTACGATTTGTACATTTGCAAAACCATAAGTTATAGGTGTAGGTTTAGAATAATCTAAGGGTGTAGGTCTAGGTATGTATGTATAGTATAATCACAACCTTGTTGGGTTACATACTTACACTTATTTATACTTATGTAAAGTAATAAGTTCTAGCTGTTATTGATCTCAAAATGTAGGTCATGTCATGAGAGTCACCGGTATCGCTGCAATCAAGAATCTCGAAGACTCGAAGGTGACGTAATTTCATAAGGCGTAGAATACACGGCATCTCGAACCGGGCCGGTGTGAGCGGACGAGCGGATCGAAATCTATCGCAATCGCTTTCATTTGACAGATGGATTTAACACATTTCTGCATTTCTTTAGTAAGTTTTTATTTGTGCCAAAAAGAAAAATCAATGTTCAGTTAAATAAAAGCGATTGTGATAGATTTTGAAGTTACACAATGAGGATCAACACGACAATTGAATATATCAATTTTGTATATCACATCAAATACAATATCAATATCTGAGTAAATCTCTGTTTAAATTTCTCAAATCCATCAAGAAATGACAAAATTATTAAAGATTTAAAAAGTGAGTTTAAAAAACACGGCCGGCCCTTGCGGATCATGCGATGACGTCACGTGCCACGACCACGATCGCCCGAACAAACACCTGCCGCGCCGTCAGGTGTTTGTTCGGGCGCCGACGTCATCAGCCAATCGTGAATTGGAAAGCGTTTTTGAGAATGCGACACGTAAAATAAAAAAGTACCACAAAGCTTATTCGAAGTGCACTACAGGGAGATAATTCACAATTTCGTCTCTATTTAAACACTATGATTCTCGTTTCAATGGCGGCGCTAGTGTGCAGACTACGCGCTCTTAAGGCTTTAAGGTGGGTCAATCCGAGCGGGTCGATCCGTAGTGGAGTGAAATAGAACGTAACTCTACTCACTTTGGGTTCAAATCAGTGCGTGTTCCAACGCGGCGGTTGTGTTGAAAACTTGCACCGAATTTTAAATGTTTACATGGTTTTATTACGTTTCTTCGCTTTCAAGTTAGTTCAAAAAACCGGTCAAATAAAGTTAAGATTGAAGGTATTAACATCGCCGATTTTTATGGTTGGTTTTAAACGAATGTTCTGTTTCCGAGAAATTTTGCAAATAAGACCAGAAACAGGGTCCTCGGAATATTTTTATACATCAAAGGTGGTAACATTTTTATAAATGCTTTCAATTAAATCTATTGTGTATTATTTCAAGTATATTGTATATATATTTTTTCTATGACAGCTTCACGCGCGTGTTCAACTGTAAGTATTTTGGATCCGCCCAACCGCTCACCGCGACGCGAACGCCCTAAGTCTGGGTGTCATGTGTACTACGCCTAACATACGCTAACATGTGTGCGCATTTAATACTGATTTCATTTCTTACCTTTGAAGTGTAGTGATGCTGCAGAAATACCCTGCTTTAGAATTGCTTTGACTATTTCAGTAGAATTGCTGCGGTTTGTATGTTCACAGTCAAATAAAGGTTCTAATCAATAATTTCGTCGGAAAATAAACATTTGTACTATTGGTTGGAAACTGTTTTGGCTAATGATCTAGTCATAGTTATTATACTTACCTGTATTATAAGAGCTGTATGTTTCTTTAATAAGCAAAAATAAAAATAAAAAAATATTATTACCGGGTGTAACAAGACACTCAACGAAGCCGAAGTCCACGCATTCCGCCCATCATCAGGATAATTTTTGTCTTTTAGACTATACCTGGGAAACCAATAGCTACGAAGTTATTGAAGGTCAAAGTAATTTTTTTTTATAAAATCTTATTTTATTCGTAATTTTCTAATTTTTGTCTACAGAAACATTATCAAAAATTTATGTATTTCTTAACAAACAATGGCTTCAAAACGACATTACTTAATGTATTTCATGAGCACGCACATAAACCTTGCTTTTCAACTCGGCTGCACACAGCTGTGCAGCATTCACTCGCAGGCGCGGTCTTTTACTGTACGCGTTACACTGCGTGGTAATGTATGCAATGCTTTTTTAACATCAAAAATTAAAATCGTTTCCCAGCAATAATTTTGAACAGAAATGGTCCTGATGATGGGCAGAATACGTAGACCTCGGCTTCGTTGAGGGTCTTGTTACACCCGGTATATTCTGTGAGATATACACTATATTATTATAACAAACTATGAATTATTCCGATTGTCGCTCTATTTGTTAGCACACACGGAAACTAGTTTTTCTCAGCGAATGAAAATTGTATTGTATTATTTTGAGCATACATAAACGAGTGTACCTCGGATCCTACAGTAAAATATTATTTACTAAGCGTATACGATTAATTGCAATATAAAACATACACTTAAACATCTACCGTTTTATTACAAAAGATTTTTAAACACTGTTTAATTAAACGCATGTTTAAATGTGATGCTGTCAATTTTATGACAATATTGTTTGACAGAGACAGCATCCCATTTAAACATGTGTTTAGTTAAACAGTGTTTAAAAATCTTTTGTAATGACGGTAAGTTTTTTGTTATTTGTTTGTGGTTGTCACGGCGCGGTTTTATGAAGCTTTGCCTCTGTTCTGTATTTTCTTATATGTAAAGCCCAATCTGTACACATTATCGATTAGGCCTCACGCAGACCATCAATATACATTAACATTGATTAATCCACAAAGAGTATACAATTTGTATAAGGCTGATATGGGGTGATTAAAGTGAGTAAATTGCCTATACAAACACGAAGATTAATTAAAATACTTTTTAGGCGAAATTTATTTTTATCTAGCAAACAAGAATTTAAATTTTCAAAGCAAATTTAGATTCTTGCGAAAATCTGAATTTATTGTTACTTGGTTTGGTAATCTAAAATCGGTCAATAACAAAATATCTACTATTGTATTTTTTTATGGTTTATTTTAATTTTGATAACATTTTGTTTTTCTTTGTTGTAAGTGTCAATAAAAGTATTGAGCTCCTCGTTTTCATTTGTAACACACCTTGTATAAACGAGTAAGTAATGACTTGCAATTTTGAAATGCTTCCAATATATATATATATTCACCTACAATTTGTGGCAGAAATTAAACTTTGTATCGAGAATTTTAAAGAATTTTCATTTTCCAAACTAACTAATTTACTTGTTCAAATTATCCATATTTAATTATATTCGACTGACATCGCTTTTCTCACAGCGACGACTGACGTCATACGCCTGACGTCATACGCCTGACGTCATACGCCTGTGATTTTAACAACCATGAACGCTAATATTATGTTCCAAAACTTTTACGCACAAATGTTTAAACACTCAGCTAACTGTAAAAAAAAAAAATAAGAATCGTTTTAAGTTACAACTAATTAAGTGGTCATTTCTGCTTACAAAAAAAGGTGTCACTTATAATAAGGTACTTTTTTAATGATAAGGAAAAAAAAACAGAAATAATTTTATTGCTGACAGTTGGCTATAGAAATAATAACAAGCAACTGAAGCATCTTTCAGCCTCATAATAATATCTAAGAAGTACTAATCGGACTACTATTTTACTGGCACTATTATACCTACACGATACGACTGAAAGTTTTAACATATTTAGTAGTTTTAATAACCCGGAAAACCTCTTTCTTTACCTAAGGTGCTTGTAACGCGCACTAACTTAAGGTGGTACCCTGAGCGAAAGTGGCGCCGTGGTGATTTATATTTAATACTATAATTCTAATACACAATTTTTAAAATGATTATCGTGGAGATGGCCCTAAAATATCCACTATAAACATTATTAAAATCTTTTTCTATTAATGACTTATTAAATAAAAACCTCTGAGGGCGCCACTTTAATTCGGTCATACAACCGCATTAAGTGCTTTCCTTAAGAAATGTGCTTTTTAACTGTCACTCAGAGTAGGTATAATATTACAGTAACATGTAATTAAAACTTCAAGTGACAACATTTATAAGCTTGGCGAACGTGTCGAGAAATAATACCAACTTGTTGAGTTCGCAAAACTTTTAATTGGTTTTGAGGAGTCCAATAATACTTAACAAGTACCTAAGTAGCACGCATTTACCTAATTTTTTATGTGCCATATTTAGGCTCTTAATGCTGATATTAGAGGCATTGTTTTCTGACGATAAGCCTCGGCAGCGATTCAAAAAATATGGATTTTCCTATGTCGAATGAAAATGAGCAACCAAACTCGAACCTCACTTCACTGCGCGGGAATTTTAAATCTTAAATGATAATATTATGAGATAATGATAGGCTGTTTTTTTAGTCACAAAAGATATTAGATAGCTATGGTAGCTACCTTAAACCTTTTACTATCGGTGAAGTTTCTTATACTCAGCTAATTTATAATAACAAACTCACGAGAAGTGAGGTGAGGTTCGAAGTGAGATGCGAGTTTGGTTACAGAATCGACAGGTAAAGAACGCTCGACGCCAGCCGAAGAATTCAAAAAGGGCCTAGATTATGAGGATGAGCCGTGACCGACCACGCAGGTCCAATGCGGATTGCTGGATATTTATTTATCATGTGAAGGAAAATTTTAGTGATGAAATAACTCATATTTAACCTAATTTTCTTGTAAAAGGAGTATTATCAAGGTAGTCTGATTATAACTTGTAATTGTAAACAAACAACAGGCATTTCTATAAATATCAAACAGTAAGTTGAACAAACTGACAGTTTGTTTACTAAAATGTTAATTCGGTCAGGGTGCCTACTGCCATGTCTTAGCGCAGTATTATAACATTCTTACCATGCTATTTCGTACCACGACCTTCATAAAGTATGATTATTGTAATAATGTTTCCGTTGGAAGTTTTGTGACGTCATCGTTCAATCGTTCACTTAAACCGTACCACGACGTGTCTTTTGACAGCTAGCATTATTGTTTTTGTGTCAAATATTGAGAAATTTTGCAGTCTTAAAAAAGTTGCTTTTTCTCGACGGAAACAAAACTATTTTGAGTTATTTTATTTAGAAATTGGAAATTGCGTCATAAACAGTAAGTGAAACGTTTTTATACATATTGTTCTTCATTGTGAATGTAATATTATAGTTATTATGTTTCATTTCTATTTGATAACAAATACTTGTTTTCGGAGGAGCTCGGTGGCGCAGTGGTTTAGCGCCTGGCCCAGCGATTGCGGAAGTTAAGCAACGTTCGCAAGGGTCAGTCATGGGATGGCTGACCAAAAATTTATTATCACGAGCTCCTCCGTGCTTCGGAAGGCACGTTAAGCCGTTGGTCCCGGCTGCATTTGCAGTCGTTAAGGTATTTTTATTTCTCTACTAAATCTTCTATTCTACTTTACTGACGCTGTTTTTTACTCAATCAGTAACTGGTTTATCGAGCAGTATTAATTTTAGGTTGCAAACTACAGTCAAAATATGGAAAAAAATTGTTCAACCATATCCTATTTCAGGTTGGAGCTTTATGACAAAAACTTTCATTTCTGGCGTCCTGAATGTCCTGATGGTGATGATGAAGATCCAACAATGCAGCTACCATCAGAAGAAACTTATTTGGATATTAATAGCCACACAACTCTACCACCTCTAATAAGACTATGATAAGCATTATTTATCTTAGTAAGTAGGTACCTAATCATAGGAATATTTTATTTCTATAAAAAATGTGACAGACCTCTTAATGCAATAAAACACTTGTTTATAATATTGTAATCAGTTTTTATTTACAATCCCTTCTTTAAAGTTACACAACATGACACATATTGAAAATATTTTTGATGCTAAGGGCACATAAAAATGGTTAAAATTATTTTGCAATATCAAATATGTTTTAGTTAACCCAATAAGCCTTTCGATATGTACCCTTTAACAAGCCAATTTCTGGTCTGCAAGTAAAAGGCAAAGCTCAGTTGAGAATATTCTTAGTAACTATATGTGGAGTTTGAGTTTCTTGGTTTGTTTTATTTTCTAATGAAAGTGGAGTAGGAACAGTAGTATTCATCTCAGATTCAACCACATGAGATACATTACTGTCCATGCAGCATGCACACACTGCTATCTTTTACAAGCGGCACTATGTCCTCACAGCACTGAGATGTTGACGGCATCTGCATTTCAAAAAGCTGTTTCTTTCTGAGATTCCGGGACCCGGGACTCTAATCTATCTTTCTTGCAACTGCCTTTTCTGAAACCGGTTGTATATTCCATTGAAAAATAGATGGAACAGCATTTTTCTTAAGGTATTTACGTTGATGATCCACACCTAGAACAAAAAATTATGTCAACATTATTATTGTTCCAAAAAAGAATTTCTATTATAACTGATCTTTCAAAATATATACTTTTTGGTATTTCATTATTAATTTAAACAGCTTACCTGTATATTTACTGCTTTTTTCATAGTCATTGTCCACAAAATGTTTTGAACATAACCTCTAACTAGGCTTCGGAATTAAATTGACACGGCGTATGGCTTTAACCAACGCCGACGAATATTTTTATCTTTGGGAATATGATGTACTCCAATTTCAGAGCATTTTGGTACAATACAGCGAGTCATAATATTATTTGGAATTGTTTTCTTCCATACACCATATAAAATTATTATGTTTTGGGAACTAGCTATGCTAGCGCCACTTTGACAGTTGCCAACCTTTTAATATACTATATCTATGTGCCAACCCCTTGTTTTGGCAATCTACTTTCCTCTTGGAAGTAATTTCTGCCAGTGTCAAGTGTAGATAGCAAATAAGCCGTAGTGATGGCTAGCAGGGAATAGACAATTTCGCAACATCATTCGTTCTTTGGCAGGAATAAAGTATTATTACTTTGTGCAGGTTGTGGTACGAATTTGAAAAATCTTATTGTAAGCTTATAACAAAACGTTCATAAAACATGATGGTTTTCTAAAAGGTGATGGTAAGCCCCCAGGAATACGTGTGCACAAAAGAGGTGGGTTGAGATTTAGTAACTAAGGGGTCAACTAACGCATCACTCGCCATGGGCATTAATGAACTACAAATTTTAATTGTCACTTACCTTTGAGTTGATCTTGATTTGACATTATGTACATAATTTATACAAATTTTGAATGAAATAACACAAAACCGCAAAATTTTCGCAAAGTTCGGTAATTTGTAAGAAGCAGCTGTTTTTTCGCGGTTTCAGGTTTGCTTCCATAGTTCCATACAAAAAGTTTGTTTGTAATTATTATGAGCCCTTTAAATAAATTGTTTAAAGGTTTTGCGTTATTTCATTAACAAGTTGTATTAAAATAATGTAAAATTTCAGTTAAAAGTTCAATTCATGTTGTACCTACAGATACAGCTGAATTTTACTTTTAACTGTAATTTGATATCCTAGAACCCCGATAAAAAACAGGTGCTTCATACAAAATAGCGAACTTTGCGACACTAAGTCACAATGTTTGAGACTACGAAAATATGATTGATATATTCTCGGGCAAGTTCAAGCAAGTTATGCAGGAAGGTAGTCAATCTAGGCAATACTTTGCTACTAGCTAGGTCCAAAAATCTGTTCATAGCGGACATTATGTTATTATAGTACACCGACAGAATTGAAAAATTAAAAGATGACAATTAAACCATAACCAGCCGAATCTCGCAATCAAACTAACACCCGTAATCACACACATTAATAATAATAATAAATTACACTTTATTGCACACACAAAAATAACAACAGATAGAAGGACAGTTACAGAGAAAAAAGCATACAAGAGGCGGCCTTATTGCTAAGCAGCACTCTCTTCCAGGCAACCCTTGGGTGAAAAATAAATAAAGATTAGGACTATAAGGGGAGTGCGGTGCAATTACGAAAGGAATAGTGCGTTTGAGAATAAATATATCTAAAGATAAATACAAATAAAACTAAAGGAAAATTATATAAATAGTCAGTCAGAATAAGAGGAAAGGAAATAACTTCTAACTCTATTTCGGAAAGAACTAAGAGTCTGAGCTTTCCTGATATCCTCAGGTAGGGAGTTCCACAAGCGAACAGCATGGAAAGTAAAGGAATAGGAGAAGAAATCGGTAGAGTGTTGAGGAATTTCAAGGGTAAGATTTGAAGAAGATCGCTTACTATGAGGTCTCACAGTAGCCGCGGACGCACAGGGTCCCAACTACCAATCACGCGGAAGAAGCTCCATTTCAACGCAGTGCGATCGCATAGGCAAGGGTCGTTTGAGTATTGTTCTCGAATACAGGTATTAAAAGTTACTAAGAACAAAGTAATGCTTTGTAAATTATAGAACTGATCTAGCGTTATTCATGCTCCAATTAGCTGATTTGTGTTCTCCAATTATAATCCCAAGTTACATAGCGATATTGAGTCATTACTTAATACAATAATTGTAGGTACTTACTTACCGTTCCAAATCTCAAGGATACTTCAATAAACTACCGATAAAGACGGCGACCTTATAGAAGAAACTCCTCTCGCGAGAACTTACCTGTAACAAATTACAAAAAGCAATGATTATATTTAAGCGACAGTTACTTTAATCGCTATTTCCGTTAATAATATTGCCGATACAATTAATCGTATACTTATAAAGGGAACAATTTATTTCATTACTGAAAATATTACTCTCATTAGCAAGATTTTCTCCAATTAAGTAAGTGACTTATTAAACATTTTTAACCGACTTCCAAAAAAGGAGGAGGTTCTATGTTCGTCTGTATATATTCTTTGTTTTTTTTTTTGTGTAAGTATGTGCCACCGATTACTCGAAGACGGCTGGACCGATTGAAATGATTCAAACGTTATTACATTAGGTACACTCCCAAGTTAGTCCCATTTTTTAAAATTTGGAAATCGTTTAAAAATTTTTTAACCGACTTCAAAAAGGAGGTTCTCAGTTTGACCTGTATTTAAGTATGTTTCTCCGCGGTTATCTTACGTTTGGCTGAGCCGATTTTTCTACATATATAATATACCTTACCTACAAGGTACCTACACTAAAAATAAAAAAATAAAAAATTGTTTAAAAAAAAACAAAAAACCGACTTCAAAAAACCTACCTCTAAAAAGCAAGAAATAATATTCGTATAATAAAAATATGTCTATTAAAGTCGGGTGGGGCTTTTAGAATAAAAAAAAAGGAATTTGTACTCCAGCCCCACCCGACTTCAATAGACGTATTTTTATTATACGAATATTATTTCTTGCTTTTTAGAGGTAGGTTTTTTGAAGTCGGTTTTTTGTTTTTTTTTTAAACAATTTTAGTTTCGTCATTTAATCGTTTGAGAGCTTAAAACATCAAAATAGTGTATTGTCAACGACACCACTGGGGTGTCGTTTACAGTTTTATTGTAACCACACCACTGCCGACTAGTGATGTGTAATAAATAAGTCATGTCGTGATCTTACGAATGATAAAGTATTGATATCGATAAATGCAAGTTTAGTATTAGAAGTACATTACGGTGGTTTCGTTGGTTACCCAAAAAATAGATAGAGACTAGGTAGATGTGTCACGGCAACGCTGGTATTCTGGCAGGGCTTGTATTCATAATGAGGGCTTTTTAAAATGACAAAAAGGTGTATGCTCGATAGATGGCGTTGATAAAAATGTATGTGTCAATTTGATTTTTTTACTAAGCTTCGAAGAGTACTCAGGTAGGCAGGCAGATAAAATGTTTCTCTTTGGGCAGATGTCAGCCAGCGATCGCTTATTTGCCTCTTTAGTACAGGCCGTTTATTTTTAAATCCAATTTTGACACTTCTCTTTCCATCAACGCCATCTAGTGAGACAAATAGTTACTGTTTTTATTTTTTAAATGTCACTTTTAAAAGCGCTTATTTAGAAAACGCAAAACTATTTTTTTTTGTTTAGAGTCATCTTCATTTTATTTTCACACTGAGATTGGCAATGCTATTGCGTGTTTGCACAGAAAAGGTGGAATGAAAATACGAAGGCGAAGATAAAAAACACTAGACTATCGAACAAGAGGCGCCCAATCAAATCCAATGATCGTTGGAACAATAATATTTGATCCTCTCTATCTATTCCAGACATGAGAAGTGCCCAAAAAAATAAAATTGAGCGTACTGCGACGCAAAAATCCTATTCTTTTGGGATTTCATTTCGACAGCAGATGAAATGCAATACAATACCTACATAGTTTTTATTTTGATGAGTTGGAATGTAAATTAATTGGCTCTCGTTGCTTTTAACAGAATATGCGTTGCACAAATCACGAAATTGAACTAATGAACTAACACTAGATTCGTCAATAAATGTCATACTTCTACGGAAGCTATTTCAACTAGGAATTCGCGGGGATTTATACAGGTGGGTCAAATCATATATTTCTTCTTTTCTATTCCTTGCTCGGTCCATTATTCTACATAGCTTACATTAGTGACATCAGCTCTTGTCTTAAATACGCAAAACTTTTGCTCTATGCTGACGACACAAAAATTTATATGGAAGTCAGTTCACAGGAAGATTGTCATAGGTTACAAGAAGATTTGAACCGGCTCACGGAGTACTACGTCAGAAATAGAATTACCGTTAATACAAAAAAGTGTATGCATATTCAGTTTACAAGACGCAAACAAGCCATAAATTACGATTACAAGCTTAATAATACAGTTCTAGACAAAGTAAATGAAGTTAGAGATTTAGGCATACAGTTGGACTCTAAATTAACATTTTCAAACCATTATCAGGCCATAATTGACAAATCATACAAAAATTTAGGGTTTATTTTCAGAGTGACCAAGGACTTTAGAGATGCTTCTTGTATGAAAGTCCTATACTATGCATATGTTCGTAGTATTCTTGAGTATTACCGTACAACCTGGAATCCACAGTACACTACATACGAACACGCTATAGAAAGGCTGCAAATAAAATTTCTGAAACGCTTAAGTTATCGCACTAATAGTGCTCAGACTGATAACAGGGAATCCTGTCGTAAATACGGCCTTATTACGCTCAATGAAAGACGCCGTATGCGGGACATGACTGTCTTATACGACATATACGCAGGAAATCTAGACTGTACAGAATTGGTCAATAGGATAATCACGTTAAATGCGCCTAATAAAAGGACACGTCACACTCAACTTTTTCATGTACCATTTGTAGGGACAAAGTATGAAGGCAATGACATGACCGTAAGATTACCCAAAACCTACAACAAACGGTTTTCAGATATTGACATGTTTACTATGTCCAGACCAGCGTTTAAAACTGCTTTATGTAGAAAATTATTCACGGCACTCGAGCAACAGTAAATAGTTCCCAAAAAATATTCGCAAATATAATTTAAAACCAATTTTCAATATTTTAATCTTTTTTCCACCTTTGTACGCCATGTAAGCCTACGTTTACATACCCACATACAGTGCGAGTGAATTTATTTTTACGAAGGAGGCAAACACGCATGCACAAACACACACAAACCTACACACACACACACACGCACACATTCACACACCTATCATGAGACAATATAATAAATTATTTCGAAATTTTCATTATTATTAAATTTCTTTTTCAAATCCGTTAAACTTAATATTTGTTTAAAATCATTTTCTTTTTTTTGTAACCATTTATATATTTTGTTTACAAAGTGTTGTTTCCGTGATTGGCTTATGTATTGTATAATTAAACCTGCGTTAATGCTCTGTAAATGCTGTGGTAACAATGTTCAATAAATAAAATAAAATAAAATAAAAAATAAAATAAATGTTATATTATTAATTAGGTAAGGTTAGAACTGTGTTATTACCACAGAATACATTGTTATTACTTATATATAATACTTACCAATAAAAATATACGGCAAAAACGTTCCGGTCCACTGCTCTGACCACTGAGCTACCGAGTCACTAGTGGAGTGGCATCATCGAATTTCTTCTAGTATATCCCACTCTTACGCTGCAAAGCCAGAGTTACGTAATTTCACCAATGTGAGGAATTACCTAGACATTTAATTAAATTATCTTTCCAGATAATCAAATACTTGACCAAGCGAGCGCATAGCGCGAGCGAAGCGTCTCCGTTTCAGCTTGGGCAAAAATGCTTTCGTATGTCTGTTCGGCTGTCCATGTGTTCTCCTCTACAGGTCGCATTTCTCAACCAATTCTCGTGAAATTGTGCGAGTAACCCCCCCACTCAAATGGCCAACCAACATTCAATAGATTTGAATGTCGCAAACTTATGTAAATCACAAACTTCGATGTATTGTATTATAATATTCTGTGTATATTGTTCGGAATGACAAGCTTACGGCACGTAATTTTATAGTTTACAGCTTATTTTAAAGCTTTATTAGTAAGCGTAGCGTTCATTCGCATATAATGTTGGCTATTTAAGTAAGGGGACAGGTCCGATAATTGTATAGATTTTTTGTCGATTCAGTTTTTAGAAAAATTTCGATAAAAAATATATTTTAGCCATTTTGAAACACTATAGAGAAAAGTTTTAATATTACAGTTGATTTTCTCACGCATTATAATTTTGATACAAAAAGAAATTGATGCATGTTCCCTATTGTTGCGAGGTCTACACTACAAGGGATCAAGTCTGCTAATGTTTTCGTTAAAATCTTAGTTCAATGGTGTTTGAATGGTAATGTTTTTGACACAGTTCTTGTTTCTTAAGCCCAAAATCGAAACACATTGTGTTTCTTAAACCCAAAACGGAAACACATTGTGTCTTGATTTTGGGTTTAAGAAACAAGAACTGTGTCAAAAAGCATTACCATTAGAACACCATTGAACTACGATTTTGACGAAAATATTAGCAGACTTGACCCCCAGCTCACTACTTTGTATTGACATCATACTGCAATAGTCCCCCCCCTTCCCTACCGTTCCGGGCTGGCTCACCGCCGCCGCACGGACGTGTTGACTCAGCATAATTCCCGGCAGACCACGTTCCCTACCGTTAAATGTCAAAGTTGACAACAGTCAGACCCTGAACAAAATAAATATTTGAGCAACGCCAGAACTCCTGATGAACTAGGGAAAAAGTAAGGTACGATGTAATTGGAATTTAATAAGGTGTCGGAGTATGTCGTTGAATAAGTATACCTACGTTACGAAAGTTGACTCGTTAAACTTTCACGCTGACAATCAATATGTATTATGTATAAGTTAGTAATAGGTTGATCACAAGCAAGTATCCAGTTGTTTATACCTGAATCGATGTAACCCAAAACACTGAAGTATTGAAATAAAACACTTTTAACGGATACTAGCGCGGTTTTATTGAAAGTACTTTGGTAATTACTTGAAGTATTCTTACTTTTCTATTTCGTACATCTATTGTTGCAGTATTTAAATGCGGGTACACTAACGCCAGATGCCCAAAATTTTCGCTGAAGTTAAGGGACTATAAATAAATGTATGTGCATAATGATAGTTAATGACGTTTAGTTAATGACACACCGGGCCAATGAAGGTAATAGAACGACGTTCCTTTTCTTTCTACTTCCTTATTTCATTTGAGACAGAGATGTGTTCGACGGCCCGGTAGGCTGATTATCTAAATAGAAACTATTTAGCGACCGGTTTCATTTGACATACATTGATACTTTTCTTTGGTATGTTTTTTTTACCCCAAAAAGAAGAAGCAATTCTAGCAGTAGATATCTCATTCAACTGTCAAATTAGGCCGGTCGTTAGGTGGTTTTTAATTAGATAATCAGCCCGCCGGTGTGTACCCAGCAGGTCCCAGCATCCGATGTTTAGAAATTGCCCGGGGGCCCTACCGCCTAACTCAAAGCTTTAGCCAGAGCCATAGCAATGCTCTGTCCCTCCTTGTCATATCATAACACGATGACAAGGACGGACAGTGCACTGACGTCATAAACCAAAGCCAGAGTCAAAGCGATAGAGTTAGGCGGTAGACCCGCGGGTGGTGTGTCACGCAAACTAGTCGTATCGAAAATCTACAGGGAAAAGACCTTTTCTACACGCAAATTCCTTGGAAGCTATTTCGTCTTGAACATAAACGCAGTGGCAGATTGCGACGCACATTTGATCCGGTTGTAAAGTTGATTATGGCACCAACGAGACCGCTTTTCTCGTAACAAAGACAGACACTTCGGCAAACCCATATAGTTTTACTGTCGTCATATTGGGGCGGAATTAAACTTGAGTAGGTGAACTAGATTAAGCAATACCATTTCGTTTTCTTCAAGGGCATACTGTTATTGGCAACGTATTAAAATAATACACTTATCATCATATCCTAAGATTTAAAACACAAGAGTGTTATGGGAAAAAGAAACAACGAAGAGCACAGTTGCCTAGAATAACACTATTTCCCAACAGAGTACTCGTCAAGACGAATCAAACGAGCCCAAACTGGATGGGGTAGCATGGTTTTATTATAGAGTTCCTGTGGCCTTCTTTCGGCTCCATCATCAGACCGTGGAAATTATTTTCCAACAGAGTAATCGACAAGACGAATCATACGAGCCATGGGATTGCATGGTTTCCTGTGGCCTTCTTCCGGCTCCATCGTCAGATATTGCATTGTCTTTCAGTTCTGACCTATGTTCAAAGTTTCAAGTCTTTAGCTCTACGAGAAGCTAGATTAAAATCGTTTGCAAAATTTGTAGACAAACAAACAAAGAAACGTGTTATTATACTCAGGCGCTAATAACCCTACCGATGCTTTAGCAACTAAGTATCTATGAGTGAGTAATATGTAATTTAAAGGAAAAGCCTCGAATCCAGCTGTGTAAGTACAGTCGACAATATCAACAGGCAACCTAAAATCCAAACGGACCGTTAACATCCATCAACCCTGCACACGCCGCGTGCCCCCATAAACCGCTGTATCTCCCAGATTCACGGATACCGACCCTGGTTACGCACATAAATCGTGTTTAATGACCTCATGCGGCGTCCCTCCTACATCATGTGCAGTTTTTATCGTAAGCAAACTAAGATTGTTTTCACTTCATGTGCTTACATTAATTTCTTAAACAGTGTTTCTATTTTTTTTTTTTTTGTTATCTTAGTAATAAAGATTTCTTGTAATAGTGGCTTAGCTATCCTTTATTTAATTGTTTTATGTTGCCCTGTAGGAAAAAAAAATGATTTTTAATGCGATTATACCGCTACATAAACAATCGACGAATGACGAATAAATGCAGGATCAGCGAAAAGTACAAATGTAAACATTACGCAGACGTGACGTCGCACTACGTCTAGCTAATATCGAGACAAAATGTATGAAGACCTGAATCACGATATCGAAGTTTTCTAAGCACTTAACATAAATACAAATTCCAACATCAAGCAGTTTTGGACCGCGGTCCCCGAGCACAGATACCTAGCTCGGTGGAAGTACTTCCCTTTTCGCTGAATACCTATATGGTGAAGAGATCCTGCCTCTACACTACCTATGTTATTTTAACAATGTTATGTTTTTGTTTCTTTTTTTAAGATATCGAACATTTTAAATATTTTAAATAAGACTGAATTTAATTTTAATTTAAGTATGTACCTACCAATACTGTTATTTGTTATGTCCTTACAGGGCTCATATGTATGCACCAAAATATTTTTTAAGATCCATGTATGACCACATGAAATGCAATAAAGATTCTATTCTATTCGTAAATCATAGCATCAAAAAGAAAAACAAAATTTCAAGAACTAATAAAATAAAATTTTCTGAACAGTGATGGACAACTTTATCTCAAAATTAAGTTCGTTATCATTCATTATCCGTTTCACAGAAACTGTTACCCCGTCATGACTAATGGCTGGAACACTAATATTTCCCATCATGACACTTTTCTGAAATGTCTCTTACGCAGATCGAGTCTTTCCGGGAATCTTACTAAAATGAAAGTTGGCGCGGTGAAATATGTGGAAACAAGCCATTGGGAGTAAACAAATATTCTACTACGTTGTTTTTTTACACCTACAAAAAGCAGCTCTCCCCTCCCCCCCCTCTTATACTGTAGAGATTGTTGAATTAATGTAGCTATTTGGGTGCGAGTTAAAAATCCGGACGTAATTATAAATCCGGATATTTGTAAAATCCGGATAATCCGGACTAAATCGGACGTATGGCAAGCCTACTTATACAGTGTATTATATGCGTGCAACTATTTGTTTTACGTGTGAGTTGTGGTGTGTTGTGACCCAATCTCGGTGGGTTAGTGGACGGATCGCCGCCACCAATCGCATATAAACACACTTTTATGAGCCCAAAGTAGCGCCCCAAGTAACTACGGTCAGCAAAAAAATCGCAAATGAACGGTAAATAACCAGTTTTTTTATTCCACTTCAGAAGTTGAAGCAAAATAGTTTTTAATTTTCCTTTATATTAAGGGCCTGTTTCATTTCGACCGCCGAAATAACTTTTGAATAGCTTATTTTTTGACAGATGATTGTGATATGAAAAATGTTAACTTTTTGTCGGATAAGCTATTCAGAACTTACTTTTTGCTTGTGAAACAGACCCTTTTTTTGTAATTAGTTTCTTTTGGAGTGAGTATGCTTTGCTTTTGGTCAAATAACAACAAAAGACTGTCAAAAATACGCAAACGATTTTTTAAAGTTAAGAATTTAAGGTGGCTCAAATTCAAAACAGTTGTCAGTTTTGACATAAACTCAATGAAACTGACAGCTTCCTTAAAGTTAAGGAGACAAATTCCACAGAACAGTAAAAATATCCTGTAGGTTTTACAAAGTTATACCCTGCATACACAAATAAGCAGTTCACTAGCTAACTTATGGATTATTATTGTTTAGTTTGCGGACCGTACATGATAAATAACGAGTGTTAGCTTCGCGGCGAAGCATGAAGTCTCGGCGCCATATTCCGTGGCATAGTTTTTCCGCTAAATTATGCGAACATACGTTGACACGTCTAGCTAGCTACTAGCTAGACGTTTTTCTTTACTTTAATGACATTTCTTTTTTTCTCGTGACGTACACGAGCACTTGTACGAGTAGTATCGTACTATAATTAATAATACATTGTTATTATAAAAAAACATAATAAAAACCAACGGTTCTGTATACCTACATAGACAAAGAATACCAAAGATTATAAATTAAAATAAATATCTTTCTGACTCATTCAAGTATTTTGAGTCTTCATACAAATTAAATCGATGAAAATATGGAAGGATAAAAAATTACATATTTCGATATAGGTATACACTTACGTCAACTTTGAGAAAGCTTGTTCAGTTTCATTGGACAGAGCACACCCTTAAAATTTGAATGCTCCATAAAAATATATTGTACCTATAGCCAATACGATTCGTTCTTTTCTAAACATATAATAGGAAGGTTCGTGAAAGGCCTTCCCAATCAATATGATGTAAAAAGTATTTCCATTTACATTTTCGATACATTAATAAGCCCTAACGTAATCCTTTGTGCACGTATTGAATTCTTGTAGTCGCTCGCTTCGCTCGCTCAAAGCCGTACGCCGTAGTTCCTTCTGAAAAATTATTTCATTACGGTGCCTGGCTGGCCCTGTGTTATTTTTTAAGTTTTGCTCCAACGACAATCATAAAACAAAAATCATCATTCACAAAAAAAAAATTATAACACATATGTCTATGCAAAAATAGAAAGATATTGTAGTCTTAACTTTTGTATTCTTAAAAAAAACCCGCCGGCATAAAAAGACAAGTCGACTGAAAAGATGGAAACAAGATTAAATAAATATTAAAGGCAACATGTCATAATAACATGTATAAAGAAAGTGACATTGTAGTGGCTCAAATCCTAATTTGTATATGTGATCGTCTAGTTATAATGTTTTTCTATGTATTTGGTGGTCTTGGTGAAAGTCGATGTTACTGGCATCTAAGTGATCTGCGAATCGTGTTTATGTTTGTACTATTTAGTAGCTGCGTGTGAATGGAACGGAGGCTCATCGAGATAAATCCATCATTCCGCAGGCCTATGGTTTTAAATAACATTGCGAAGCTTGTTAATATTAAAATGCAAATTGTTTTAATCTGATCGCGACTTTCGCCTCTCCTCTACTCTAATTACCTAAGCTATAACCAAAAGATGTCTGCTCATGATGTGGATTACACTCTGGTCGTTTAATAGCGCCTACAAAACCTTCTAGGAAAAACCCTTCTGGGGTTTATTATTTGGGGAACGTCAGCCATCTTTGTTACGCTGCGGAGCGTTTGTCAGACATCTCCAGGATGTGGACATTTATTTACTTTACTTTATAAGGTGTTCGCTAGACACCTTTCCCCATAAAACCATGGTAAACTTTATTTATTCATATTTGTATTAATTGAGAAAGTTCGATTTGGCCAAATCGGGCGATGGCTGAACGCTATGAAAGTGCAAATGTGACGACGACCCAGAAATGCTTCTACCCGTTCGCTGAATCCACACGCAGATAGCCTTTAGGCTCAATAAGGCTGAGCTCGCGAGTACCGGCCATAGCATCCCGTTCAGTCAAGTCTAAGAGAATAATCTCTTATAGTCAAGAGCCCTCATTCGATTAAAGTCAGTGGGTGGAATGCCTAGCTCGCAGCCTCAAGCGGTCAAACACCCCAGGATCTAAACATCCTGTACAAGTTCAATTTCATCACAGATCACCTAGTATACCTATCCCTATTTCCTATCCTAAATACAAGTCTATAAGTGCACCTAACAATGTCTATGTCCTGTGTAGAGGCAAAATGTACTTACACATTATACCTATTCAACACTAATACATTATACTTCCTTCTGCTCAGCTCCTGTTGTGTCTCTCGTCCAAATTCAGCAGCTAGGCTCCTTTACTAACACGTTTAAATAAACTACCTATACACAAGTAACCTCAACGGTTTGAATGTAGTCTCTTCCTTAGTCTTTAATCACTCCCTACTATCCCATGTTTATTTAATTAGGTATATGTATAGAAATCTACCTAGACCTAGACTGAAATCTAACGAATTTAGCTCATAGAAATCGTGATTCAACTGAAAGGTATATATATGTGTGAGAACGCAAAGTGTTAAACGAAGCCAAACAAACTAGCTCAAAGGTTCTTCTAAGTATTTCTTAGTATTTAACACGAGTTTGACTATGCCTCACACTGTGCCTCCTCTTAGGAATCTTATCTCTAAGCAGTAAAACATATAATTATGGAAAAAAAATATTATTTATTTAAATTAAATGTGTTTAGTTTAACTTCGAAATAGCAAAAGAAACTGGTTTGATTATTTAAGCTGTCACCTATAGGTTGCTATATAATGACAGCTAGATTTTCAGCTCCTATCTTAAGACCACACTAAATAGAGAGAAAGCGAAAATCCAAAGAAAAAACTCTCTAAGGTCATCTAGATTCACACTTAATTTTAATTAAACACACACTAAAGTTTCAATAGTTATTTTACAAATTAAGTCTAAAGTGAGATACGAACACATTTATAGAACTAACCTGATACATTGATTGAAAAATGGAAAGAAAAAACTATTTCACATATTAGTCTAATCTAGACTTGATTATTAACATTCATAATAGATATTAGTGTTTCGTATTCCACCAGGCTACATAAAGTTACAGTCTCTAGAGCTTTAATTAATACTTTCACGTTAACCATCCTTATCTCTGAGATTAACTATGCATTAAGAAATCGCAATCCAATTCAATCTAACCCGGCTCTTTGCATTTCTATCTCATTCGGTAGACCATCTTGCAAATACCTCCGTCTATTTAATATTCGACGATTGCAATAACTGAATATCTTATATCCACAACATCCTAATACAACTATTGCGCATATTAAAGTCAACACCAAAATGAGGTGTTCCACCGAGTTCCATTCGGTTATTAAAGCGAAACCCCTAGAATGGAGTTGTTCTTCGTATTGATACATTTCTACGTTGTATACGATATACTGCTCGTTAATCTAGAGATTGTACCTTTATTGATACACGAAATAAATCACAATGTACACAATTACATACCCCACTCGACGTTGTTTGGATTCACTTTGTAAAATAGTTACACTTGTTTTAATATTCAAATCTACAATTTACTTAACAAAGTTAGTATTTATTTAATAGTTAACTCTTTAGTCTTTATTTCTCACACAGTTAGTTACAATGGAGTCACGAAACTCCCAATCTACCACTCCTAAAATATTAAAAGCGTCTGCCCCCTACTGTCTGTCTTAGCGTCTGAGTCCCGAATGCTAGTTGCATCCTCGTTTTATCTCTTCCATTCCTACTGAAGTTTTTCTCCGCCCGCTCTACGCCCATTTAGACCCCTCATTGGTCAACTTGATGCTTGCAATCTTCACGGCGACGCCTACGCACCATTTCTCACGATCCGCCCTACCAATTCTGAGAACTCAAGTTTTTTTCCTTCCTTCGACTACTTCACCCATCTGTAACACATTTAAATCTACCAAACTCTTAGAAATCTGTGCATTTCAACTAAAATTGTCCATCATTCACCAGTTTGAATAGTTTGTATGACAGTTGAGCGTAATTTACGGCCTACCCAAGACTCCATTTGTCTTAGTCCCCGCTGTGCGCTAATAAAACGTGTCGCTCTTAATCTATTAGAAGAAATATTCGAAACAAAATTTTTTATTCCTAGTTTTGTTTTACGAGCCCGGCCCTCACATCTGCTAATAATACGAATGCCATCACACATTCCCCTAAATAGAATCTTAAACACCTACATCCGAATGTACGGTCGTTTTAAATTATATTTCCTATCTGTCCACATTTCCAAACTTTCCCACGGTATTCGTTCAGTTCTCACGTTCCCTTTCTATAGCTCTTATCTGTCCATTGTATACCCAAGTAGGCAATAAACCCCGATACTCCGCCTCCTTTGTTACATAAGTATGGCGCCTCACAAACCATTGTCCCTATTTTTTTCCTTTTATTTTATTTTTTTATTATTTTTACCTATTCACATAATAGCGAAACAGGTGTATCGCATTGTAATTCCCTTTTATCTTGTTTGTTTGTTTATCTATTAGAGTGTACACGTTGCTACTGGGAATAGCACCAATGACGTATGGTCCTTCAAACAAACGTGCAAACTTCTTAGTCACTTTTTTAGATGCATCCGATTTCGCAAACTTTTTCAACTTCACTAGATCACCTATGTCAAAACACACTAGTTTATGATTTTTGTTATAATGAAATTCTCTACTCTCGGCTGACTTCAATATGTTCTGTCTCGCTCGTTCCCGAACTAATTCTAATGGCTCTTGTTGTAGGCCTAACCCTACTCCAATAATTTTGTCGTTATCCGTAGATAAGCGAGTTCTTGTACCCCATACTATCTCGTTAGGTGTGTAACCCGTCGTTGTGTGTATAACTTGATTGTAACAATCCTCTATTTTCGGCAATACGTCAACCCAAGAACAATGTGATTTTTCACAATACGTCCTAAACATTCTTCCTAGCTCTCTATTGACCCTCTCCGTAGAATTAGGTCGCGGGTTTCTGATTGAGGTGTGCGTTAGCACGATACCTAACTGTCTAACACCTGACTCAAAAATCCTTGATGTGAAATTTGCACCTCTATCCGAACATAAAACCTTTATTTTGACCTGTTCGTGAAATTTTCTAACACAAGTTAACGAGGCCCTGCCACTCGCCTGTCGTAATGAGTATAATCTAATTAATTTGCTGAAGGCGTCCTGCATAACAAACACGTACTTATGACCAAAGCGTCCTGCCGGTATTGGTCCATAAATGTCACAAAATACTCGTTCCCCTATCTCCCTAGCTATCACCGTCTTAATTGGTCCTGAGTGTGCCTCCAACGCATGTTTCGATTTTTGACACACGTCGCAAGCCCTAACTACCTGTCCTATTTTGCGTGCCATATCAGTGAAGTAGTAACGTCGCTTCATTAACGCAAGCACCTTGTATCGCCCAAAATGTCCTACTTCCTCGTGTATACTAGTAATCAATTCCGTTTGTAAGTTCTCGGGAACATATAATCGCGACCTACCCGAACCTATCTCTATCCTATAGAGAATCCCGTCTATTAGTCTGTAATGTCTAGCCTCAGACTCGCTCTCAGCTTTTATACGCTTAGTTATTTCGCTAACAACACGATCACGCCCCTGATGTTCTCTTATCTCTTCCCACTTATTCTTTATGAGTCGTCCAGTTGGTATTTCAAACAAATTCATTTCCGGTCCCACAGTTTTATTAGTCAAGGTATCGGTGGCTCCACTTATATGTCGTGACAACACGTCAGCTACAGTGTTCAGACTACCCTTGACATGTTCAATCGTATAATTGAACTGTCCTATATAACTTACCCACCGTATCATGCGAGCGCTTAGTAATTTACACGATTGTAGAAACGTCAAACTCTTATGATCGGTCCTAATTACTAACTGAGCACCCCTTAAATACGTTTCAAACTTTGATAGACTATAAATTATGGCCCACAGCTCTTGTTCAGTGACTGTCCATCTGCGTTCCGTTTCTGATAATGATTTACTACAAAACCCTATAACTCTCTCTTCCCCCTCACTCGTTAGTTGGTAGATGTATCCTGCGACACCTATATTCGAGCTGTCCGTTTGTAAATAATATATATCCTTCGGGTTTGGATGTGCAAGAAGCACGGTATCTACAAATAAAGTTTTCACCCTTTTAAAACAATCGTCTACTTCCTGTGTCCATGACCATCTTTTGTTTTGTTTCAATAGGTCACACAGAGGCCTAACCTCCTCACTATACTTTGATATAAATCTACGAAAATAGTTTATTAATCCCAGAAATCCTCTTAATTGTTTTATGGTTCGAGGTGCGGGGAAATCCAATATCGCCCTTACCCTATCCGGATCCATTTGTACCCCTTTGGTATTTACAATGTGTCCTAATAACTTTACCTCCACACATAAGAATTTACATTTTTCCTTCCTACTCGTTAGTCTAGCCGCCTCTAACCTGCTCAGTACTTGATCTAGGTGTTCTAGGTGTAACTTTAGGTCCCCCTTAGTGAACACTACTATGTCATCTATATAATTTATACAAAACTCGCGCACCCCTTCTAGTATCGAATCCATAGCCCTCGAGAAACCTGCCACCGATGTCTTAAGTCCTTGAGGTAAAACACAATACGTATAGGTTTTCCCCATAAAAGTGAACCCTGTATACTTTCTAGAATCGGGATGTAATGGTATCTGAAAATATGCATTATTGAGGTCAATAAGGCTGATGTAATTAACCCCATAAAAGGATTGTATGATTTCTGATGTAAGTGGTGGCGCTCCCGCGTCCCCCACCATCTTCTTATTGAGTTCGCGCGCGTCTAATAAGAGTCTAATTGTTCCGTCTCGCTTTTTTGTAAAGGTAAGCGGACTACAACACGGTGTCGCCTCCTGACGGATAACTCCTAAACTCTCTAACCCATCTAATTCTCTTTTTATCTCCTCCCTATATGCTAAAGGTATTGGATAACTTCGCTTTATAAAAGGCGTGTCGTCGATTAATTCAATAACATGCTCGTATCTGTCCGTCAATCCTAATTCGTCGGTAAACACTCTACTATATCTGTTTAAAACGGGTAACAATAGTTTCTTTTGTTCGTCATTTAAACCCATCTCGTCCAAGTAGGTAGCCACCTTTCCGCTATTGTTTATTTTCTCGCTCGCCTCACTATACACCGCCGGTTGGGCGTCCGTCTCTAACATCGTATTTATCATGTTTGCATTGTCTCTCCCGCCTAACCGTTTTAATTCGCAACTCGAATTTATTTTGACACTAGTCCTGACTCCTAAGTGCTCAATTGATAACGTCCTTTCTCTGCCACACTCCACTATCCCCTTGACACGTTCCAACCAGTCGTATCCTAATATCATTGACCTAGGAAGCCTATGCAGAATTAACATTGACGCTTCAATGATTGTGCCACCCAAACCTAGCTCTATTAGTACCATACGATTCGCACTTTCACTCCGTGATCCAAATGCTCCCTGCACCTGTATAGCCGGGATAGCGATCTCGGGCAAATCACCTCTCTCTTTCCGAATAGAATCGTGTAGTTCCCTAGTTATAGCGCTTATTTGGCTCCCTGTGTCTATCAATGCACTTATACGCATCCCGTACACATCCACTCCTATCTCGGGTAATCTAGGCAACGAATAATCAACACCTAAGTAATCTGACTCGTCTAGCTCATGTGATATCGACAAAACCTCTCTACCCCTGCTTGTACAAAGATCACACGCAAGCCCTTCTTCGTCACATTCTATCACATGATTGAATTGATTTTCCAATAAGACACCTATGCTACACGCTATCGCTCGCAAACTGTTGCTACTCACTGTCACTCCCCCGGTCAATGGCCTCTTCAATCCCTTTCCGTCTGCTCCTAAACCCTGACCTGGCTCCCATCCATTTTTAACTAAAATCTTATACGCTATATCGTCTTTCCTATTTTCTGAAGTCCATTCATTCCCCTTCCTACACTTTGATAACCGATCGGACTCCGCTTGTGTAGGGGGTATTAGTTTTTTGTTTTATCCTCCCTCACAGCCGTTGATAATGTTGACCCCTCACCTTCCTTCGTGAATGTTATAGCTGGCCTAGTATTTATTTCACCCAACACGTTCGACCGTGATGTATTCCTATTAGAATATGATCCGTAACCTATCCTGCCTCGTCGGTGAGCCCTTCCCCGAGTCGAACCGCCTCTGCCTCGCCATCTTTCCGCTAAAATCGTTGCCGCAACTGGATAATCTGTCTGTGTCCTACTGTAACGACCTCTCTGATTATTTCCTCTCTCTCTAGCATATCTACCTATCTCTCTCTGTCCCACAACTACATTTTGTTCGATACTCCTAAGAAAGTTCGCGCCTTTCATAATAGTGGGTTCCTCTGCTCTCGTAAACCACAACCGTTGAACATCCAAAGGATAATGACGCATTATCGAATTTACTAAATCCCTTTCACTAAAAGATATGGTCAAGGACTGCATCGACTCAACATATTCAGCAAAATGTTCGGACATCGAAATTGCTGATTCACTTGTGTACACCGTGTTAATCAACCTATACCTAACGGATTCTTGTATTTGTTCAGTCCAATAAGTCCGTCTAAAGTCGTCCTCAAAATCACTAAAAGTATTCCATCTCCTTGAGTACATCTCCATCAATTTTCGTGCATGTCCCGTGATGCAACCTAGCGCTATATCAATTTCGCGGTCCTGTCCGTTCACTTCTCTAATATATTTTTTTAATCGTTTCAAAAACGCAATAGGGTTCGCGAATGGTTTTCCGTCAAAACTCGGCTTTGCAACTGAAGGCTGTATGACGTATAAGTTTCTAGTTTCCGAATTCGCGACACTACCACTAGCTATTGTGCTAATCGACTCTTGTCTAATCGTCTGATGACTATTTTGCACATTCCCGCGCGACTCTATCCTCTCGTTTAATCGCTCCGCGCTCAACTGCCGTAATGTATTTTGAAATTCATCCATTCTTTGTGACATCTGTTGTAAAGTTATGTTATCTATATTTCCCGTTTGTTCCCCTATGCTTCCGTTACTCTCGCGACTTTCCCCTGTCCTATCTTGACCTCTAACCCGTCTCTTACTGCGCCTAGGCATTATAACGTCACTTAACTCAACTGCCGACAAACTAGTTTCGATTTAAACTTTCCCCTACTCCTAAATGCACAGATCGTTCTTTATGAGAAAGGTAGATAGTACCACATGTGATTAAAATACTCATGATAACAGACTTACATTGAAATGTAACAATATCTTGAGAATCTGCTCCCGCCTTTGTCTCCACCTAAATCACACATCTTTATTATGCTAACCTTTTTACGTACAGTCAAAATCGTCAAACGCGCTGCTATGCTTTGAATAATATTGGAAAGTATTTTTATTTTACTCTTTTATTGTTTATTTTGTTGGGTAAGAATTCTCCACGTCCTTCCCTTTTGTCTTTAATGTACAACCGTCAAATTTTACTTCAATGGACAACAGCAGTTAAGTTGCAAACCAATAAAACATTACCCTAAGGTTTCTTTTGTCTCGCTTCCCATTCACAAGCTTGTCAGACAGGCTTTTGTCTTCCGTGAACAACTAACTTGGCTATACAGTTGTCTAAAAATAAATTCTTTTAATTTTATAATTTACGAAATAGGTATGTATATATTTTTTTTTTTTTTCGATCTCGTTGATAACATTATGACGAATTCTGACTGTAACTGTGTCTTTCCCCTACATTCAAAAGACATGTAAACAGTTTAACACAATAAAATAATCACACCATGCACATAATTAAAATAATTATTCCATGCACAATTTATCTCGCCTCCTTGTTTCGCATCACGATGTCTCGTAACATCCCTGTAAAAGTATTCCTTTCAACTGACCACGATTTCTACGTTGTGTTTATTTTATTTATTTTTGTTTTATTTATTTATTATAATTATTTGGTCCTTTTGATCCAATCGTATCGTTATTTCGAATACGTATTTGGAATCCTGGTCGACACGGCATCATTTTCTGTAGTGGCTCAAATCCTAATTTGTATATGTGATCGTCTAGTTATAATGTTTTTCTATGTATTTGGTGGTCTTGGTGAAAGTCGATGTTACTGGCATCTAAGTGATCTGCGAATCGTGTTTATGTTTGTACTATTTAGTAGCTGCGTGTGAATGGAACGGAGGCTCATCGAGATAAATCCATCATTCCGCAGGCCTATGGTTTTAAATAACATTGCGAAGCTTGTTAATATTAAAATGCAAATTGTTTTAATCTGATCGCGACTTTCGCCTCTCCTCTACTCTAATTACCTAAGCTATAACCAAAAGATGTCTGCTCATGATGTGGATTACACTCTGGTCGTTTAATAGCGCCTACAAAACCTTCTAGGAAAAACCCTTCTGGGGTTTATTATTTGGGGAACGTCAGCCATCTTTGTTACGCTGCGGAGCGTTTGTCAGACATCTCCAGGATGTGGACATTTATTTACTTTACTTTATAAGGTGTTCGCTAGACACCTTTCCCCATAAAACCATGGTAAACTTTATTTATTCATATTTGTATTAATTGAGAAAGTTCGATTTGGCCAAATCGGGCGATGGCTGAACGCTATGAAAGTGCAAATGTGACGACGACCCAGAAATGCTTCTACCCGTTCGCTGAATCCACACGCAGATAGCCTTTAGGCTCAATAAGGCTGAGCTCGCGAGTACCGGCCATAGCATCCCGTTCAGTCAAGTCTAAGAGAATAATCTCTTATAGTCAAGAGCCCTCATTCGATTAAAGTCAGTGGGTGGAATGCCTAGCTCGCAGCCTCAAGCGGTCAAACACCCCAGGATCTAAACATCCTGTACAAGTTCAATTTCATCACAGATCACCTAGTATACCTATCCCTATTTCCTATCCTAAATACAAGTCTATAAGTGCACCTAACAATGTCTATGTCCTGTGTAGAGGCAAAATGTACTTACACATTATACCTATTCAACACTAATACATTATACTTCCTTCTGCTCAGCTCCTGTTGTGTCTCTCGTCCAAATTCAGCAGCTAGGCTCCTTTACTAACACGTTTAAATAAACTACCTATACACAAGTAACCTCAACGGTTTGAATGTAGTCTCTTCCTTAGTCTTTAATCACTCCCTACTATCCCATGTTTATTTAATTAGGTATATGTATAGAAATCTACCTAGACCTAGACTGAAATCTAACGAATTTAGCTCATAGAAATCGTGATTCAACTGAAAGGTATATGTGTGAGAACGCAAAGTGTTAAACGAAGCCAAACAAACTAGCTCAAAGGTTCTTCTAAGTATTTCTTAGTATTTAACACGAGTTTGACTATGCCTCACACTGTGCCTCCTCTTAGGAATCTTATCTCTAAGCAGTAAAACATATAATTATGGAAAAAAAATATTATTTATTTAAATTAAATGTGTTTAGTTTAACTTCGAAATAGCAAAAGAAACTGGTTTGATTATTTAAGCTGTCACCTATAGGTTGCTATATAATGACAGCTAGATTTTCAGCTCCTATCTTAAGACCACACTAAATAGAGAGAAAGCGAAAATCCAAAGAAAAAACTCTCTAAGGTCATCTAGATTCACACTTAATTTTAATTAAACACACACTAAAGTTTCAATAGTTATTTTACAAATTAAGTCTAAAGTGAGATACGAACACATTTATAGAACTAACCTGATACATTGATTGAAAAATGGAAAGAAAAAACTATTTCACATATTAGTCTAATCTAGACTTGATTATTAACATTCATAATAGATATTAGTGTTTCGTATTCCACCAGGCTACATAAAGTTACAGTCTCTAGAGCTTTAATTAATACTTTCACGTTAACCATCCTTATCTCTGAGATTAACTATGCATTAAGAAATCGCAATCCAATTCAATCTAACCCGGCTCTTTGCATTTCTATCTCATTCGGTAGACCATCTTGCAAATACCTCCGTCTATTTAATATTCGACGATTGCAATAACTGAATATCTTATATCCACAACATCCTAATACAACTATTGCGCATATTAAAGTCAACACCAAAATGAGGTGTTCCACCGAGTTCCATTCGGTTATTAAAGCGAAACCCCTAGAATGGAGTTGTTCTTCGTATTGATACATTTCTACGTTGTATACGATATACTGCTCGTTAATCTAGAGATTGTACCTTTATTGATACACGAAATAAATCACAATGTACACAATTACATACCCCACTCGACGTTGTTTGGATTCACTTTGTAAAATAGTTACACTTGTTTTAATATTCAAATCTACAATTTACTTAACAAAGTTAGTATTTATTTAATAGTTAACTCTTTAGTCTTTATTTCTCACACAGTTAGTTACAATGGAGTCACGAAACTCCCAATCTACCACTCCTAAAATATTAAAAGCGTCTGCCCCCTACTGTCTGTCTTAGCGTCTGAGTCCCGAATGCTAGTTGCATCCTCGTTTTATCTCTTCCATTCCTACTGAAGTTTTTCTCCGCCCGCTCTACGCCCATTTAGACCCCTCATTGGTCAACTTGATGCTTGCAATCTTCACGGCGACGCCTACGCACCATTTCTCACGATCCGCCCTACCAATTCTGAGAACTCAAGTTTTTTTCCTTCCTTCGACTACTTCACCCATCTGTAACACATTTAAATCTACCAAACTCTTAGAAATCTGTGCATTTCAACTAAAATTGTCCATCATTCACCAGTTTGAATAGTTTGTATGACAGTTGAGCGTAATTTACGGCCTACCCAAGACTCCATTTGTCTTAGTCCCCGCTGTGCGCTAATAAAACGTGTCGCTCTTAATCTATTAGAAGAAATATTCGAAACAAAATTTTTTATTCCTAGTTTTGTTTTACGAGCCCGGCCCTCACATCTGCTAATAATACGAATGCCATCACAACATTATGAATGATTGAATTATATGCCTCCGACTGCATGTTATTATGACATGTTGCCTTTAATATTTATTTAATCTTGTTTCCGTCTTTTCAGTCGACTTGTCTTTTTATGCAGGCGGGTTTTTTAATTTATCTCTTTTTAGTTATTATGTATTACGGTCATGATATACCTTTTTGAAATCCTTATAATAAGCCCTTTAATTTGACACCCATACTGCAGTATTCTAAAAAAAAATTTTTTTTCACTACGTATAATAGCACCGTACAGCCGCCATGTTGGTTTTTTTATAACGCCACCTTCTTAAGAACACTTGGGCTGAAAAGACAAATCTAACGATATCTTAATCATAGAAATCCGTTCAGCCGTTTCAAAGATATGGGGTAATAAAGAATATTACATACAAACATACATACATACAAACTTACTTACAAGATACGCGCGAAAAACATAACCCGCAGTCGGGTAAAAACATAAGAAATGAATTATATATTATTTATGTATTTATTTGTAACACAGATAGATCTATCTTAGACCGAGCTAGGTTCAACATATTTTATTTTAGTGAGCCGTTTAATCTTAAACTTGGCGACTGAGATGAATATTTCTTTCCATTATTTTAATAGTCGTAGCACAAGCATCGCTTCTTTCTTAATTAATTAATCAAACTAGTTATGACTTATTGTTAACGCAATTTTCATCTCCAGAACGCAAGTTTTAATTTCTCTGTTATTCGTCAACTTCAAATGTATGCAAAGGTTTGTCAGCAAACTTGTCATTCGAGGGTGGTGCTGACTTCTCCAACAATTTGAATACATTACAGAGGCTTTGACAAAAGTAACAATAAATACGAGTTAGTAATGAGGCATCTTCTGATCGTACAATCGAATAGCACGTGTCCCACGCTATTCATGATATTTCGAGTTTTTATTTTCACTTGAAAAATACGTGAAAAGGTGACATCTGGTTATTATTAAAACTGATTTTATAACTTATATAAGTAACTCATTTTATTTATTTTGAAAAGTAATTTATGGCAATACCTACGTACCCATAAGTAATGTATATTAAAAATGAAACGTGTGAGAATTCAAGTATAATAAGGGGGAATATATAAATGCACTTTAAAAATAATGTAACGCACTTTAAAATGTTTAGCTTCAAAATTTATTGAATGAACTATAAAAATAATGGTTGCCACTATAAATATGCTAAGCTTTAAAATTAATACTTTGCACTATACAATTTAATTCATTAACGCCGGAGCGGTCGCTGGCGACCGAGACACAATAGATTTTCTATTGTGTCTCATTTTCCGGGCGTTGAAGAGTTAATTGCTTAGCTTTAAAATTAATACTTTGCATCATACAAATTTTTTAACTTTAGTGCTGGTAAAAAGAGGACTAGGTGCAACGACGAGCGGGCGCAGCGAGAGAGGAGCCGAGAAAGAGGTTAGGTTCCATTGTGACCAACAATGCCAGAACCGACCTGCTGGCGTGTATGCATTATGCCACAAGTTGTTATCATCTTGCCTTCTCATTTTAACAGTGGTCAGTCTGACATGGTTGGACAGAAACTAAATGGTTTCGGAGTTGAGACACAGTTATAGTACAAAACATTATTTTTGTAGTGATAGTATTAAATTATAGATCTATCATTATTTTAAAGTGATGATATACAATTTTATAGCTGGTTTCATCAAATATAAAGTGCTATTAAATACATCCCTATAATAAGCGTAAATGAGGAAGCGATAAGCCAGGTAATTACCTTACTAACCTGTTGGTAATCGCGACAACTCGAGTGTAGTTATAATGAAACCAATAACACCAACCAAACTCAATCGAACGAAAAATTACTTAATTGTGTTTTGTAAAGCTTTTAGACTCAGTTACCTACTTACCTCAACGCAATTAGACTTGACAAATTATGATCAAATATCCGCCTCGACTAATCCTTGTTAAAGTCCCACTACAAAGTCCACAAAAGGCGCTACCTTTGTATATAAAAATAGGATCAAATGGTTCCTCGCTCGCGCGACCACCAACTCGAGACAAAGAGATTTCTTCGAACTCAAAGGCGTTGTAATTAAAACTCGGTGGCGACTCGTCAAGTTACAAGTGTTTACAACTGTGTTGTAATTAAAACTCGGTGGTGGCTCGTCAAGTTACATCATTACAACTGTGTGGACTTCAAAGTCACCACTGACAAGAAAAATCTATGGAAGAACAAGTTGCAAAATTGAAAAATTCATCTTTATTTTCATCGGACTTGCTTTACTACGGTATAAATTGATAAGTTTTAAAGCAGAGAAAGATGCCACTTTGGAAAATGTTTTAATATAAAGATTACTTTGTACTGAGTAGCCCGCGTTTCTCAAATTTTCATAAAGATTTTTGCAAATCAAAATAAATCTCTTACTCACAATGACAAACGGATAATCCATCTACCTGTCTCTTTATACGAAAATATAAAATAAGTTTTTCCTGTTAAGAAACAAACAAATAAAAGAGAGAAAGACAAGGAAATACATAGCACTGTGAAATGAAAAGTGAACCGAAACCTTTGTCTCGGTTAATATTATTGTGCTTATTTAGATTCACGAATATTGTCTAAAATATAGTTATAAAAATACAATGTTCAAACGTTTTATAAATATTTTATTATTATTTACGAGTAGGTATAAATAATTTGCCGTCAACAACGTTTTTTTTCTCGCAAATACTGAAATACTTCTTTATTTTAGCTTAGCTACTACGAGGTTTACTTATATTGGTTCCTTATGGGGTATTTAAATGGAGCATCCGCAGGCGAGTTTAGTCAATTAGAGCTTTTTATCGACAATCGCTTGTAATATCGAATCGCCACCTTATTGAAATTAGGTTTGCGATTAGATTGTGCTAAATGACTAAAGTCGCCTCCCAAATTGCCTGCCAATTCGTTCCGTGTAAATACCCCATTATGGTAACATGTACGAACTTTTTTATGTTACAAAATATTAACGTAACAAAACAATGCAACTGAAGAAAAAAGTTGCCAGGCAAAAAGAAAAGCTTGTTTTGTCAACTACAGTAGCGGCAAGAGTGCTTTCGGTTTCTTTAAAAGCCTAACTTCAGTGATCTTTTATAGTTGGCGCAGCTTGAAGCTATTTTCGCGACAAGTCGAGCAAGAAATTTGTCGCATAAAGTAGATGCGACAAAATGGGCACAGTTGTTTCCACCCGCAAACTTCTGTACTGATCTTTCATTTCACTTATACAGATACTTCTGTGAAATCATTTAATGCGAATTTAAAATATCTGCCTTCGTTATCCAGGTTTTTAAAAATTAATAGGTAGTACTGAATTTGACACTAAACTATAAACAATAATTGTAGAAGCGTGTTTGTGTCCATCAGCCATTTTTGATGTTCCCTCTGCTGGGGCACAGGCCTTCCTTATGGGTGGTAAGGAGGACGGGCCATAACCTATCACGCGGGCCCAATGCGGATCGGTGGGTGTTAACGACTGCAAATACAGCCGGGACCAACGGCTTAACGTGCCTTCCGAAGCACGGAGGAGCTCGACATAATACATTTTTGGTCACCCATCCCATGACCGACCCCTGCGAGCGTTGCTTAACTTCCGCAATCGCTGGGCCAGGCGCTAAACCACTGCGCCACCGAGCTCCGTGTTTAAATTACCTTAATTAGAATGTTAATTTTAATTTACAGCTTAATTTAAAAAAAAAATATTTTACATAATATTGGAAGTAAAAATATGCTGAATATTCGAACGCACGTTTAGTTGGCAACCACCTATAACAACCGAAAAAAAGTAGGTAGGTATCAGTGTAAACATGAAACCAGAGACGCTCAAAAGTTTTTGTCCAAATATTTGAGGGTCTCGTCGGCCGAGTGTACAGTGAAAATATCTTTGTCGGGCCTTTCCGGTAGCCACGGAAATGGGCGACACGGGTAACGTCCTAGCAGGTAGACCCACAGAATACAGCTATGATAACAGATCCTAATGGGGTCTTTATTAGTGAAAAGTTTCTTTTTCAACTCGTACTGTTTTTATTTGGGTTCCATTTTTATTTCAAGGCTACTAAAAAGTAATAAAGGTCATAAAAGAGGTTCTACTGGTCTCCCCCAGTGCGCCAGACTCAAATAAAATGCCAAAGGTCGCGTTTTTGTGCCTACAATCATTTTACTTACAAAGCTCTCGTTTGGGGCCCACAAAGTTTGTCTTTAACCGCATACTTTTTACTGGCCATTACAAAACAAGATTTGATTCAAACACATTAATTTACTGTGTCTACAAAAAAATATTTGTAGAACTTATCTCAATTTAGCACCAGACTTTGAAATGGGTCGGTAAAAAAAAACTAGTGGCGTTTAAAGTTTTAAAACAAAATATACGCAGTCATATACATAAGTTTTGTGTTCTGTCCTTCGATCATCTATACTTGTGGATATTGCATGACAGTGGCATTGGTGGGTCACCTCAAACTCCCCCAAAACGCAACCCACTATGAAAGTCCCCCACGACTTAGAAATAGAAATAGACTTGTCATACAACTTGACATTTTGTGTCGCGTGATTTGTCAAACGGCATGTGCCACATATCATTGCCACATTATAGACGATTCAAAAGTACATAATAATTAAGTTAATTTGAATAAAGCTTATTGGACTTTTTTGACTTTTCAGCTTTGTTATAATAACAAAGCTGAAAAGTCAAAAAAGTCCAATAAGCTTTATATACAATAATTGTATGACGTGCTTCATCCTCAGGTATAGATGATCGAAGGTTCTGTCACAACCTTATTATTTTCGAATTTCGTATATTGGCCAGAAATGTTTTGATTGATTTTGAACTAGGTATGAACTTTTGAGTCTATTGAGATTTCTTTTCAGAGACGCTTTGCGCTCGCTCGGTCAATCTTATGTTTACGGTGCGGTGTAAAAAGCGGTGCACTTTTATGGTTACGGCTCACTGAAAAAAAAGTTATTTAAAAAATTCAGATAACTGTTATTAATTTTTTGGCCAAAACACACAAAAGTAAAAACCTACAGAAAAACATCCTTTATCAATCAGTTTCACATCAATTTAAAATATGTAGGTTAAGGCCTAAGGTACCTGCCAACTAAGATAGTAATATAAAAAACATTAAGTAAGTCAAAATTATTTCACAATTAATGAAATGCTAGCAAACATTTTTATTTCGATTAACAAAATCATTTCTTTCATTTCTGATTTCTAAAAAGCAACGAATGAAAATCTCAATCAAATATTCTTCTTTAGTTACCTACTTAATATAACTAAAAAAATATTAGAAAAAATCGACTCATCCGTAGCAGCTCAGACGGGACGGACGGTGCTACGGGTTAGTCGATTTTTTCTAATATTTTTTCAGTTATATTAAGTAACTTAATATAGAAAAATAGCATTGTGAATGCTAAAATCAAAAAATTCAAATATTCTTTTTGTCGAATGAGGAATATTGGCCACCTCTGGTGTTATCAAGCCGCCTGTAAGGCCTCTCACTTGGCTTAATGACTTTAACAGATGACAACCGGGACCGACGTTTTAACGTGCCCTCCGAAGCACGGAAGCGCTAAGTTGTAATGCCACCCGACACCCGACAACATTTTTTTTACAACTATCTGTAAGGTTTATACACAATTTTATGTTTGTAGCAACTAGAGAAACTCTTTAGCTTGTCGTATGATTTTTTTGGTGACTACAAGTTTACGTTTTCTATATAAAAAAATGGCCCGCGCAAACCATGTTATCCTATTACGGCCCCTTAACAAACATGATCGAGGACGATCAGTCTGTCAAGTTCCGCCATGAACGCTTATGAATCAATTATGAAATAAAATGAATCGCGTACCTTGTAAAATAGATAAAAGTGAATTTTTGACTCGGATCACATAAATATTTTAAACATGCAGAAAAATATTTATATTCTTTGACTGCTAAAAAATAAAGTCGGCAATAATTATTGTTAGATGTTGTTCCAAAAACCGTCTAACAGAACAAAAAAAAACAGTATTTTAAAACAAGTTTTTTTTTTCATTTGAATTAAGTACTTAATTAAAGTCCGTGCTGTATTTAAAGAAGCAAAAGAGCTTTATTTTAAGCTTACATTAGCCTAGTAAATAAGTAGTAAAAAACTTAAATACTGGTCAAAAAACAATTTCTTTAAAATATTAAATAACTATCTTATTAACATAAAAAATGCACTCTAGATTCTCTCTTGCAAGAAAGTAAGTAAAAAGATGGTGGTCGTTTATATTATACTATCAGATATTAGAATCTATCTTTCCCATTCGAGTACTTGAAACACTGTAAATTTTTAATACGTAAAAATACTATGTTCCAACATAAAAGGTCTTATACCTCTTGTAGCCTTGACCTTAACTTAATTCCCTAAATATCAGAGCGGTGTCGGTTTCATGATACTAGTGAATTTCTGAATTATTCGCTCTGTGTTCGCGCAAACATCACAGAGAATGTTAAACACAGTGTAACCTGTCTTAATGTATTTGTGTATTACTATCTAGTATGTTTTATGATTAGAGGTAGGTTCGTAATTTTCGTTTTTACGAAATAGAAGCGATAAATGCGAAATTCACGTAATTTATGCGATTCAGACGAAATATAATATTTTGTGTAAGTACCTATTTGATACTTTTTCGACGAAATTTCGTAGAAAAACATTATTAAACGAAATAAACACGTGAATTTTCTAATATTACGACGCGTAATATTAGAAAATTCTCGTGTATAACTCGTCAATGTGGTTCAGCAAGAAACTACTGTTAATAATTCTTCCGTAAATATTTCAACAAAAAAAACCGACTTAAGAAAAAAAAAATCGGTCCTAGGCTATTAGTTTAGCTACAAAATAGAGAACATTTTTTGAAAATCGGTTAATAATTGTGACCTGGGTGGTCCCTTTAGATTTGGAATTGTAGAAAAACGGGTATTTCCGTATATTAAAGTGATATAGCTTCTATGTAGCTTCTATGCTGCGTTGTTGTTGTTGTTTATACACCATCAGTTAAGCTAGGGTTTCCTAGGATGACGGTGCCGTCATATTACGGCCGTAATTTAGCGGCGTAGAACTTTCTATGTAAACAATACCGCGCGCCATATTGTTTATTACAATCCAAACCAAATCGAGCTATGGTCTGCGACGTTCTGGTATAGACTTGGACTACGAAGGCACAACAACTCCTTAAAACAAACAGCGTGAATTTGGAAATTGAGTTATGGGCATTTTAAAATACATTAAGTTTAAAAAATATTACACGCTGTAATCTTGCTGTAATACTTACCACAAAAAAATGAAAATAAAGAAGCTTTTTAAAAAAAGAAAACCTCCTTCAAACCTAAAAATAAAAACAACTTTTTAGAGCTATTTGATTTTGAAGCTGTTTTTATTTTTAGGTTTTATGTCAGTTGTCAAGATAAATTGTTTCATCTTTAATCCCCACTGAATTTAAAACTCCTATCCTGTCAAGTAACTCTTGAGACGTGTAAAGTTTATACCCCACAAATGCTTTAGGCAGCCAAGATAAGCCCACACCATTAATATCATAGCAGTGCCTCGCGCAGTTCTGCTTGCTGTAATATTCACACGCTCTCTGCTGACTTCATAAAAACACTTTGATGTGACCTTGTGTATCATAATGATACGTACGAAAGAGCCGACTGGGATATGGAGCTATCAGTCGTTTACTATGAATGAATGTATTTTGTATGCATGTAATTATCATTCTTCTTTATTTGCGCCGCATTCGCGATTATCTGTTTACTGTTGGTTGACTGGTAGAGAATGCTATTATCATTAAGTCCGCCATTTGTACCTTACCTTACTTATAAAGATTTAGAAATAAATAAAATAAAAATGAACATAATACATAAGTAATGAAATCTTGTAGTGATTATCGTATTAGAGATTCTTGAGACAGAAAAGCATCAAAAATTTCATAAAGTAAAAACACTGCATGCCGTTTATGCGATATCAATATAGGTTTACAGGGTTATTTGTAAAACACCAACAACCTCGCAGGAGTAGATTACTATCATCATAAACAACAACATTTGTTCTACGACTTTTCCGAAAACAGACAAAAAAATTAGACTCCCCTACACATGTCCGAACAGCTGACCGAGTTTTGTATGAATTAGTAGATTGTTATACAAGACGCTAAAATGACCCATTGCATACGAGGTAGTTTTTTTAGGTTTAGTTTTTCACTACGAGTGCGAGAAAATAAAATACAATATTAAATAGTTTATACCTACTTCCGTAAACGAATCCACTCGTTTTTCTATCCTCCACTTCATAAATTTTTTCTACAATATTTAAATAAATGATTTGTGCTTGACGGCAAAAGATTAAAATTATTTCTTTCCTATTACAGTCACACAATTAAATCAGTTTGTAATTATAGAAAAATTCTAAAGATTTCGCGCCATGGTATCTTTTTTAATTTCTGCTGTAGCAGCTAAGCAACACAAACACGCATTCTACGATTCACTCTGTGCACAGAGTATAAATAAGTCTATGATTTCACCGAAGAGATGCTTTTAGTTCGATTTTCAAAAATAAGAATGAGAAACAGTATTAAGTCGAGCGAGTTTTTATTCGTGATTATGACTTTTTCATTTTAGTAGGCTCATTGGTAATAGACAAACATTAAAAAATAAAAAACTTTATCCCCTAGGGGTTATTATGCTATTTTATCTCGGCTCTTGTACGTTACAATGACGGACTTTTTGAGCAAGAGGAGTGAAAAGTAGATTTTTTTGTCTGTTTTTAGAAAATTTGTAGAAAAATTATTGTTGTTGTATATTATGTTACTGAAATTTTTAAACTGGGAACGGGAACTGGGCGACTGAGAATGACCGTTTGTTAGGCTGACCACAGACCTACCGGTTTCTTTTCTTTGCTTTGCCGTTCTACTTTGCTGTTTAGACCGCCGGCAAACCAGGGTCATTTTCAATCTATCGAATATTGGGACCAGACCAAATTGGCAAGATAGCCAATAGCTTGGTGTTATCAAATATCATCGCCTGGGTTGCGAAGTAGGAAGGTTCTGGGAGATATGCCACCTTGAACATTGTCTCCGATTGCTAAAAATAAATCGATCGCATATTTATATAAATTGTGAACAGGCCCCGCGTGGGTGGCATACCTACCTGAACTATTTTCATAACGATCGTTTAAGGAACAAAGCTCACAATAACATACATATAATATGTGAAATGTACTTAGATTGAAAATATGTGATAGATTGAAAATGAGCCTCTTGGCCGGCGGTCCATTGCCGAACAGCAAAGCAAAGAAAAGAAACCGGTAGGTCTGTGATCAGCCTTAATAAACAATGTGTTTGTATAGGACCAAGATTAGCCGAGATGTACAAAACAAACCTCCGTGCGCTAGAGTAGAAGGGAGCATAATCTGCTTTCTCAGTAAAAGTAATGAGCAATTTATGAAGATAAGTACATTTTTAAAATAGCCCCTTTTTAGATTGAAAAGGACTAAATAAGTGGAAATTTACTTTATGTACATTGCTTTTTATAAAATCTAATAATGTCTCGTAAATGGAATATTATTAATATAAAGTGATAGTACATTAATAATGTACATAATATGGGAACTCGGTTTTCTGTTTATATACCTATGTATGTTACGCTTACACGGCTCAAGCAATTTTAATGAATTTTGGTACTTATAGGAACATTCTTATTGTAATTTGTATATGTAATTTGGAATATGTTAGAACTTGTACACAGCTTATTTTATTTACTCCCGTGAGCTGGGAAGCTCAAAATTCCACAATGACGAAATCTTCGTTTTATTTTTTTAGGTTGGTAATACGTATATTATCACCTCAATACTTATTTAGAGCAAGGTTTTTACTGTTTTTGAAGTTTCAGCTACTTACCACTTTAAACAAAAAAATATCTTTTCTTTTTCTCCATAGAGAGAGATAAAAGTCAACCCTACAGAGAAGAGGTACTCTGGCACCTGTAGAACACTCTTTGTGGCACGCTGTAGGTGCGTCAAAAGGGAAGTATTCCTGAAAAGGCCCTTGTTGTTAAGTAGGTCGCGGGCCACTTCGTGGGCCGCTGCAATTAGGGTCGGCCGAGACTGCTCTGACGTTCATAGGGTTAAGTTCAGGATTTGCCGCAATATTAAATTAACTGCACTATTATTACGACGTACCTAAGTTTGTAGTAGTTTAGTCTGGATTTGAAGTAGTGCCAGGCGGCATCAAACTTTACCACTTTTTCGCGCATCTTTGATGCCGCCTGGCACTACTTTTCCACCAGTAAAAATGCCTGGCAATGTTATATTCGATTTAGGAACATGATTAGTTTGCTATTGGCACTACTTTTCTACCAGTAAAAATGCCTGGCAATGTTATATTCGATTTAGATACATAAGTAAGTATTGGCTTGCTATTATACCACCCCAAATCCAGAGCTCTGTAAATTGTATCGCTTTTTCAGCCCCTTTGTTTCTCAACCACTCCCACCCCCACCATTGAAAATCTGCCAGGTGCCCGGGAGCCCAATCGCGGTAATTCTAAACGATAAAACAAAAAACGTTACGTTGTAATTTAGGTTATATTTACTTCTTGATCGAAGATATTTACCTAAAAATCTTTGGGTTAGCTTCATAATTTTTACTTAAATTGTCCCAGATTGTAATCCTAGTATTCAACAATTTTAACAAAACTAAAGCGAGTATTTTTCTGTAAACGAAACTGAAACGGTAACGATTTAACTTTGGTTTTATCGTTGAAAATTAGCGCTAGCACTTAGTCCATTTTGTTATCTCAATTTTATGGCTCTTGGGTAAATGCAAGGCAATACAGACCACTACTCAATCTTGAAATGAACTTTGGTGTTTAGTTCAGCCCATAACTTTGCTGACTGTACTTTAAATTTCATTAAGTGCTACAACAAACGGTTCGGAGGGCGGCAGTGTGTGCTACGACAAATGCTACGGCTTGTGCTACGAACTTTCGTAACCACGGTAGGTTTAAAAGCGACTTTAATAAACATAGTATAATAAAACTGTTTTGTATTCCAACAAAACAGTTATTTATTAACAAATTAGCGCGATAATTAATGCGTTGTATTAGTTTGGTCCATATGCATATACATATTAGTACAGAACCAGGCAAACATCTTGACACTTTCTACTTCACTGCTAAAGTCTGGTCAAAGAAAGATAAGATTGAAATGGCGGCTCCACTTTCCCTGTTAAATTAACGTTTAGAGGTTGAGTTAGTGGAAACCGAACCTTAAAATAGGGCGCAAAATTAGTTCCATTTCCAACCGAGTTTCATCTATCGTTGACCAAATTCTACGCATACCGAAAATACGCGTTTTGCGCAATCCCCACGATTTCAAGAAGTTTGCCTCGTACTGTACAAGTCATTACAATGAAGAATTCTCTTCATCTTGTAACTATTAAGTATTCTGTGCTGGTACGCGTGGTAAATAAGAGAGCGTCATTCAGGGGTCGTAAAGAATCTTCGGCCGGAGGGCTATTAATTGAGATAACGGGCAGAGTAAGCGAGATCACGCACTCAAAACATTCGTGTGTACTACATACAACCTTAATTTTATGCTGGAGAAGGCCATGAATTAGTTATGTGTATCTTTTAAGGACGTCCAAAGAGTTTGTTTCGCAAATGTTTACTCGTATTCATGTTTTTCGTACGTGAAACTTCAAGTCGCGAGTGAATAGGTAGGTTACTTCTATGCAATCGCGTTTCATCGCTGATCGCATCATCGCTCACCACGGCGTGATAGCGGTCAAGCACTTGCCTATCTATCCTAAAAAAAAAAATTGTCATAAAACGCATTCTCATTGAGTTTTACTTACTTATGTAACTTTTTATAACAAATAGTCATTTAAATACTGAAATGTATTTGTCTAACTTATGTTAAAAATCCAGCGTATAAAAGCTAAAAGTGTGCTTCTGAAAAACTAATTAAGCACAAGATAAAGTTTTTTTTTCAGAAGGAGAAAAAAATTAAGAACTGGTGATAATAGGGCATTTTATTTCAGACCCAAAGTAAAAGACTTAAGATGTTTCGTTACTACCATTCATTAATGATAATCTGATATAAAACACTTCAGAAACATATATTTCCTACATGTGAGAAGTTGTTATCGAATTAGGTACAACCATAGCCAATGGCCAAATAGTTGTCCCAACTCCCGCCAAGCCAATCAGACTTCATGGGATCTGACTGACGCGGCTCCAGATTACGACGGATTTACGTTGTGACCCAAACAAGAGATATTGTTTCGGACGGGCCTTACTCGCTATTAAATTTGCGGCCGCTGGTGTGTATTAATAATAAAAGCCCTTGGTGGTCAAACCTCGATCGACTTTGAACTAAACAAGCGACGCTCTAGGGGTTAAATTCAATTGTAGATTTCGAGTGTTTTGGATAAACTGATGTGATGGAATGAAGTATTAACTTATTCGACCTTTGAGTCTCAAGGTTTATTTTAAGATACAATTAAGCTACATTTCGTTTTGTCTGTTATTTACTTCAAGTTACCTTTGGAATGGAAACTTACTGTAAATGTTTGTTCTGATTTAATCATTTCTGTCAGATCGAGAAAACAATGTTATATTATTTACAAGCAAACATTATGGTGAAATCACATTTTAGTCGTTTACCGATGCGAGTAGGTACCCGTATGTTTATCTACTCGCTGGCTTTATTCATTTATTTTATTGAGAAAAAATACAGTAAATTTTTCCCCTAACGACACACTATAAATCTCAAAGCTTGAATTTCCATTTCAGTTAAATGCGTTTTTCTACATCAATATTTATAGACATGGCTATCAAAAAAATGTATGTTAATATTACATTATAATCAGAGAGTATTGTTATTGATAATCGCCTTAAACAATAGATTTTATTATTGAAAAAGTGTCCTTTTGTCAAACGCTGTTAAACCTTCACCCCTGTTTCACAAGTTCTGCTAAGTTCCAATTAACTTACTTGACAGATATTTCCATAGAAATTCTGTTTAATTTTTTAATTAAGGCGACTCCCTGACCGAAAGTGGCGCCCTTAGAGATATTTATTAGATAAGGATTTCAATAAAACTTTTCGTGGAATTTTTAGGGCTCGTTGACAGTATTTTTAGAAGGTATCACCACATTCTCTTGAAGTCATTCGTAGAAGTAGTTAGCAAATGTGTTAAAAACGGCTACTTTTAGCAGTTTTGCTATCTACTTCTATAAGCAGTGACTACGAGGGAGTGTAATGATACCGTCTAAAAATACTAGACTATGGGCCCTATAAATTTCACGAGAAGTTTTATTAAAATTATGTACTTATTACAATTACAATATGAAATAAAATTTACCGCGGCGCCACTTTCGGGTAGTGTGTAACCGTAGACTGTAAAAGCACTTAATCTACTCACAAATACAAAATTATTTATTTTGGTAAAAACATATTCTAATACAATTATCTATTACTTACATTAAGAGCGTTTATGCGCTATACTAGCGCCGCCAATCGAAGAAACAACATAGTCCTTAAATAAAGACGAAATTGTGAATTGTGTTCTTCTAGTCCGAAGAAGCTTTGTGGTACTCTTTATCGTTAAAACAATATTTTTAACCGACTTCATCAAAAGGAGGAGGTTCTCAATTCGATTGTATGTTTTTTTTAACCGACTTCATCAAAAGGAGGAGGTTCTCAATTCGATTGTATGTCTTCGACATTTATGGACCGATTTCAAAAATTTTTTTTTTGTTCGATTGAGTTTTCTTGCGAGATGGTCCCATTTAATTTTTTTTCAAATCGGTTCAGTAGTTTACAAGTAATCCTGAAAATACTATGATATTAAATCAACTAACTTGACAACTTTGTTATTTATGAACCGAATTAGATGATTTTTTTTGTTGGGGAAGGGATACCGTTGTGTAGTCTTTTTAACCGACTTCAAAAAAAGAAGGTAAGTTTCTGTTTGTATGTATGTATGTTTCTCCGCGATTATCTCACGTTTGGCTGAGCCGATTTTTCTACCTAAATAATATACCTACACTACCTAATGCAGAAGGTACTTACACTAAAAATAAAAAAATAAAAAATTGTTTAAAAAAACAAAAAACCGACTTCAAAAAACCTGCCTCTAAAAAAAGGAAGAAATAATATACAAATCATTAGATACGCATTATCATTGTTATAATAAAACACGTCAATTGAAGTCGGGTGGGGCTTTTAGAATAAAAAGGAAGATGTTCTCCAGCCCCACCCGACTTTAATAGACGTGTTTTATTATAACAATGATAATGCGTATCTAATGATTTGTATATTATTTCTTCCTTTTTTTAGAGGCAGGTTTTTTGAAGTCGGTTTTTTGTTTTTTTAAACAATTTTTCTAGTCTGTCGTTTGGTTTAATAAAGTTTTATTGCTAAAAGTGGCCACTTTTGGCAATAAACTAATCGACAACTAAACGACAGGTTATAAAATATTGTTTAAGCGATAAAAAGTACCACAAAGCTTTTTCGGAGTACACTAGAAGAACACAATTCACAATTTCGTCTTTATTTGAGCACTATGATTTTTTTTCCATTGGCGGCGCTAGTGTAACGCATAAACGCTCTTAAGTATGTCTGTGTTATCGAATTACAATTCGTGATGCTTCGATACTGGTGGTCAAGTCTGCTAATGTTATTGTCAAAATCGTGGTTCAATGGTGTTTGAATGGTAATGCTTTTTGACACAGTTCTTGTTTCTTAAGCCCAAAATCGAGACACAATGTGTTTCAGTTTTGGGTTTAAGAAACAAGGTGTCAAAAAGCATTACCATTGAAACACCATTGAACCACGATTTTGACGATAACATTAGCAGATTTGACCCCCTGTATGGATGGGCATTTGTGTATTATTATTTATTGCCCATTGCTGACCGGTCCGGCACGGGCTGCCGGACCGCCGCGCTGCGTATGATTCCACCGGCCATTCGCTTTATAGCCAGGATCAAATCGGGATAAGTTCACCAGCCGCGATTGTTTTGTTTAAATTCAAAGAGGATAAAGAAGCTACCTACATGTTCTGGTGAAATCACATGCGAGTTTACTACTGTCGCTTTAGGTCACTTTATTATTATTATTATATATTTATTTATTAATCTTAAGGAAGACCAACAACTAGTAAAAAACAAATAGCACTCTTAGTAACAGTAGGAAGTCATTTACAGGTCCTCGCATATATATAACAGGCTGACCTACAAAAAGCGATACAAGCTTATAAAACAAATAAGACATTGTACTTACACTAAAACATACACAAAGTTGTTTGTAATTACAAAAAAAAGTTAAAATCTAGTACTTACTACTTACACACAGTACTTACACAAAGTAATTATAGTCTAAGCTTGAAAGCACAGAAATAAAAAAATGCGAAGTTTGTACCTTATACTATACCTATAAAATGTAAGGATTTGACATTTGAAAACAATTATTATTAGTATAGTAGGTAAGCAATGATTATATCTATTGTAAATTGTTGCTCTGTAGTTAACGTGTTATGCTAACAGATTTTGATATTTGATGCATAGTCTGTGGCATAGTGAGAAATCCATATTTACATGGGATCGTCTAACTAACATTGTATTTAAAAAAAAGGAACTCTGAATTATATTTAAAAAAAGTTGATTATGTCATCAACGTGTACCTACCATTGATTATCTAACAAAACTAATTAAATATATTGTTTGGTTGGACAATAGCGATCATATCAATTTGAAATAAACAGTGCTCTAAAATTTTATGCCAACCTGTTTCGCAGCTGATAATGAAATCACAATAAGCATTGCTTGCAAACATAATTAATGAAAACAAAGCAACTGCCCGATTTCATCGCTTTTGAAATATGATATGAGCGTCAGAGTCCAGAATTTCGCAAATAATAATATCCAGGAATATTGTCCAGGGACTCCTTTGGACGAACAATATAGAAGTAGGTAACTACTTTACACTGAATTCGGCAATGCGACAAAAGCTTTAAGTACCTACTTACGTGAAGCTTCAAGAAATTTTTATCTTTTGTCGCAAAAATCAAAGGAAATGAAATAGGAGATGAGGGTTCGTATTGTAATGGTTCGTATGGGGACCTGAGTGAAACAAAGTTCACGCGGATAGTCGCAGAAGGCCGCTATTTTACGATTAAATATAAATACAATTTTGTTTATACTTACTGTTTCCTCAATGAAAATTACCATTGGTTAACAGAATATAAATTGTCCCAACTAAATACATAAATAGGCACATACAGCTCCGGTAACGAATTTTTACGTAATTGATATTCATTGACGCGAAAATTGATCGTTTACATGTGTAATTGAAGCCGAAGCAATTGCTCTGACAATGGCATTGACGTAAAAATTTAGAATCGCAATTGATCGTTACCGGAGGCCTTAAGCCACACTCCTTACGAAGTGCCTCGCTTATTGGTAAGAGCCATGCTACTAGCTTAGTGACTGGGCTTATCAACCATAAGTAGGTAGGTATTGCATTTGCATTCAGTAGGCCACACCACACTGCTCGCGACACGTCTATAATACGTAGAAGTGTCTTCTCATACACAAGCTTAGCTATTAGCTTATCTCTAAGCTTGGTCTCTTAACGTATAGTGTGGCCTTAGCTTTAGTGTGACATCAGTCGTGGGAACGAAACCACCTGCGTTTATTCTGCAGACGAAACGCAATGATATGAAGATGATTTTTTTTTGTTATGGCGTTTATCGACAAATTTACGGTCAAATTAAGGTCTGCGCACATTATGTTGGGGCGCGCACTATAGTATATATATACATATAGCAGCAGCGCTATGCTGCGCCCCGGTATAGCGTGCGGCGTGCGATGTTGCGCTGCGACCCGACCCGACATAATGTACGACGACGTAATGTAAAAAATACACTGGGACAATTCCACACTATATACAATGGATCCTGGGGGCCATTACGAAAATAACATACGAAATTGCGTAACGCAGTCACTTGGTCACGATAGTCGTCCGCAGTTCGTCGGTTGTGGCTATTAAACACATTTTCAATTTGGCTATCGTAGCCCAAAGACTATTGAACGAATGATGTCGGATACCCTAGAAAAAAACTGTCAAACTTACGCAATCACTTTGCGATATCGCATACGCAAGTGCTTTGTAATAGGAAACAATCCTAACGAAGCACGGACGCAGCTGCGTGTATCGCGTAAAACTTTTCGTAATAGACCCCCACGATTTCTAGTCGGGTTTGTTTTTAATTTTCCAAAAATATACGAGTAAGTATTACATTTTACCTTAATTATGGATATAATATTTTCACCTTTGCTAAGGGACCTTCCGTAATCAAAGTAATTACTTTTACTCGCAACCTAAGCCCGATTTTTGTATTCTGTTTGACCCTTTGGTCGATTTGCTAATGAATCCTTTGATAGACTCGTGGGAAGGGAAATCTGACTACTTATTACTTATGCATGGCGTAATTTAACTCAACAAACGGAAAATGATGTAAGTACCTACTTAATAAGTACTTAAAAAAGATTATAATTATGCCTAATATGATTAAGAGAAAATATAGTCCCGACATCTTCTGTTCTGATCCTCGGATTTACATACAAATCCGAGGACCAGAAGATGTCGGGACGGGAGTACCTACTCGAGTACTCGGGAGAGCATTTTTTACCTTCTAGCTAGACATTATTTGGATCTTTACTATTACCTCTCTATTTTCACTTTTTCAGGTGGCTTTGTCTTATCAAGGCTATATTTATTCGTCTTGGAAAACCGTATTTTCGCTGAAATTAATAGGCTCTTCTGCTGATTAGCTCCTGTAGATGAAATCGGAGCGAGGCTCCGAGTCAGTGCGACTCAAGTAGATTTACGGTCGATCTTCGGTCATTGGCGGATCCAGGGGGGGGCCATGGGGGCCATGCACCCCCCCCCCACGAGATTAGTGGATGAAACTGACTATAAATCGCGCTACGCGGCCGTTTTTTTTTAATATAGATAAGAGTACATACAAGTGGCTAAGCTGACAAAAAATCGCACTGCGCCACAGAATATATGCTGCGCGGCAGTTTTTTTTACTATAGACAACACCACAAAATTAGTGGCTAAAAATCGCCGTTTTGTCTATATAGACAGTAACCGACCCGAGGCTCCGATGCCCCCCCCCCCCCTTATTTAAATCCTGGATCCGCCCTTGTCTCCGGTAGGAATTAAATTTTAATCCAATACAAACGCAATTTATACATTTTTTTTAAGGAATAAGTAGGACCTTTTATGTCTATCTGTAAATGTTTATAGCAAAACCTACAGGTATTCGTATATTCTTGCTATATATATAAAGTTAACATCCAAATTACAGTTGAATGCCAGTAGTCAGTAAGCAAACCCTTTGAAGTAACATTCCTTGGACGGCGTGCGTGGGCTTGGCAGTTTCTTTGAACGCGGTCTCTTATCTTTCCGTGTCCATCCGAAACTTAACTCTTATCACCGAGCAAAAAGGGTGAATTTTACTTATCAAATGAAAATTACGTTTGAAGTTCTGGAACAAATTACTTTTCAAGCTTTTGCTAACTTAGTCTAAAACTTTTTCTATTATTTGTTTCTCGTCAAAGTTTGTTAAGAATAGTTTGTGGTTTAAACGAAAATACATGCATTCAAAAGTTTGTATTAAACCACCAATTTGGGATGAGTGAAGAATTGGGATGAAACGTCATAGGATGAATATAGAACAATCCAATTAATTAAACTTGTATTGTAACTGAAACTAACTACAGGGTGAAGTGATCAAAATTCAGTGTGAAATAAACATCAACACAAGTAAAAGATTACTGATGCTAAAACATGAAAGTAAGGATTAGTAATCTCTTACTTATGAGTTTTTGTGATTTTTTTATGTTTATATTACCTTGAATTTTGATCACTTTGATTTGAAATAAAAATGACCTAATGTTATTGAGTTCGATTTCACACTGATCTATACTGTAAACTAAAAACTGAGTTAACATTTAAAACAGGTATGTGAACCACTAGCCCACAGAGGTTTAATTGCTATGTGTTTTATTATAAACTTAACGGTAACAAAATATTATTTTGAACTGTATAACAACGACGGCAAAGTTATGTCTGCAATAAGTTACAACTTTGCAGGATTAGCTAAGAGAAAGGGGAAACCTCTGTTAAAAAGCTACTGTAATCTCAGAGTTATGTAGGTACCTAACGAGTTTTATATGGAACATTTATTCGGCTTCTAACTTTATAAAAACTCTAGTATTCCCAACATAAGATCGAATAATGGCACGAAAGAAAAACTATTTGGTTTCTTAAAAGTTTAAGTACATCCCTATTCTAAATCGTCAACTAAAAGTTAAACTAATGCTGTTTTTGTATTCATATTAGCAAATTAAAGTGAAAGCATCATAAAACCAGGTTTAACTAAAGTAGAGATTATTCTCGACTTTAGTTAAAACTGGTTTTATGATGGGGAGTAAATGAAAGAGTTTTTAATTAATTTACTGTCCAACTTCCATAATAATTATTAAAATCATTTCAATTGGTCCACCCGTTTTCGAGTAATCGGTGGATATACCTCCTACCAAAAAAAACAAATATTCAGACGATCATAGAACCTCCTCTTTTTTGAAGTCGGTTAAAAGTAAAGAACAAGGAGGTAAAATGGAGGTATAAAAATCTTGCTATAAAAAGTTACACAAATCACAAAGAATTCAAAGAGGAATTCTTTTACTGGTATCAAGTCTGACTCTTCTATTTGACAAAAGTTGTTTTTGTTAAAAAACCCTTTACATTTGGTTTACCTAACAACGCTTAAAGTTATTTGATAAATATAGAGTTTCGAGTTAAATAACTTACCTTTCTTCAGAAACAGCCACCGGAAAAATAGGGAAGAGAACATATAAAATTCGACGGAAGTCCACAAGAATCAGCAACGAACGATTGAGATGGATCGTGATATTCGTGATGGGATAAATGAATGTGAGTGAGTTGGGTACCCACTTACATAGGATACTTATGTACTAAAATAATATGTACTACATGCGATATAATATGAATGCGCAACCATGTGCGACGACATCCTGATAAGCCAACTTCACTTCAGTCACAGAAGATTTTGGTTTACCCTGTGCTTAATTATTAATATTATAATTAAAAGCAAACTTAAGTCTGTTTGTTTGTTACGCTTTCACGTCTAAATACTCAACCAATCATCATGTAATTTTGCATACGCGTTGTCAGGGATACAGAGAGAGAAGGACATAGGGTACCTTTCATCCAGAAAAATGTACTGTTCCCGAGGGATAGAAAACCACGCAGACAACGGCGTAGAACGTTGTCTATGAAAAAATACGACGCGCCATATTGTTTACATAGACAACGTTCTACGCCGCTAAATTACGGCCGTAATATGACGGCACCGTCATCCTAGGAAACCCTAGCTTTAGAAGTAAATCCATTTACTTAGCGGTCCCCCGAAGTCTATTTTTTTCGTAGATCTATATGACTTGATGATATTATTTTTTACTTTCTAAGAATTAGCTTTTTGTGTCGGGTGTTTTTTTAAGTTTTAAAGTTTTATTTAAAGCTTTTTTAACTAATTATTCTTTGGCGGTAATTTTTTTGTCGCCATTTTGTTTTTATTTTATTGCACCTTTTGCCCATTATTTTAGTTAAAGCACTACCTCTGTATCTTTTACCGTTTCGGCAGGCAGTTGAGATGGATTTCCATAAAACGTCCAGAAAGAACCATCTCGATTAATTTAGCTTTCAATAAAAAAACCGCGTTGAAATCGCTTGATCCGTTTAGACACGTTTAGACTATACGATGATACAGACAGACAGACATAGGATTCAAACTTATAATACCCCTCTTTCCGCTGCGTCGCGTCGGGGTTTAAAAAGACGAAAAACGCAACAAACTACCACAGAAATCACACCAAAGTAAAAAGTAGACAGACTTTAGGACAAGATTTCTAACTACAAAAATAAATAAGAAAAAATATCTCTATCACTTCCACATTATTTCCGTGAGCTAGAATTATAATATCCATCAACGGAATACAAAATTATATGAGAAGTGCGTAATAAAAGTACAGAATTATTAAAAATCACATATTTTTCTTTATCGTAATTTCCTTTTCACGTGAAGTCGTGATTAATCTGAAATCTGAAAGCTGGAATACCTTTCATTCAACCAATCTTGAATGAAGCCTTCCCCTTTCTACCTCTGATTACCTGCCAACCTTCCTTCCGATCACATTATTTAAAACACGAAGTAGGTAATATTGGAAATATACTTAAATAAATATTGCTGAATTTGTTTGATACCATATTTTGATTCATAGCTTTTAGCAATCTTTGTTTCGAATATCGTCTTATTTCTAAGGCTCGTATTTATAAACCATATTTACTTGAGATGCTGAATCTTATAAGAATAGCTTCTCAAGTATGATCTCAAGATAGCTCTCAACGTGGTGAGTTTGAGGTGAGTTCGGGTTGAGTTTGAGTTGAGTTCGGGGCATCGACAAAATAAAACGGAGCTTATTAATGTGTCATCAAACTCGAAATTTAAGCGATGTATTTCAAGGAGTGGGCTGCAGTTGAGTTGAGTTTGAGTTGAGTTCGGGTTGAGGTCGTGTCGTGTTATCGTCTGAACGCAGGCCTAAGAATTAAATACCGTTTAAAAATGTTTTATATTTTTCAATTCTATTTCGTATCCAAAAGCAGATGTAATTCCAAACGAGTTCCTAAAGCAATTACCTATACCTTTAGAAAAAATATATTACAAAAGTGCCTTTTACGGGTCTGAAAGCTTATGAAGTAAGTAATTTGATACTGTCAACGTAGCGAACAATAGCAACATAGTACATACGGACCCAGGTGGGATCGGTGGAGACCAATTAAGACAAAATTACCTCCAAATTAAGCTTAGAATAAGGAATTCGATACCATAATGGGTTCTTGTTGATACAATGTGAACCATCCAATTTGCTGCACGATACACGTAATTTTCCAGAACCACCCATGTGCCTGATGATATCAAGTATTTAAACTGTAAAATCGATACTCGTAAAATGAGGTTTTTATAGACAAAAAGGATGAACTGGTTTAACCTGAGTTCAATGCTTTTTAATGAAGCTCGGTTACAAGCTACTAACAGATTTTTTGAACCCTGCTGCCCCAACACAATTGTAGCTGGGGCTGTTAGTCTGTACTACTAACAGAATATGGTACATAGGGCCCATCAAACTGAACAACTTTTGCTATGGGACCAACTCTGTAATCGAAAAAAAACCAGCTGTTTCATTCAAAAATTAATAACGAAAATATCAAAAATCCTTTTCCTTCCAACTTCACCACTTTATCTTAAAGAATCTTTCGACTTTCGATCCTCTTCTTCACTGCGTACTCTGCGTTCTTCTTCTAATCTCACCCTCGATATTCCCCGTCATTCCACTGATTTCCTTTCCTATTCATTCTCTGTGCATGCTGTCCGTTTGTGGAACGCACTTCCAGAGGGAATCCGTAAAGCTCGTACCCTGAGATCTTTCAAAGATCAAGTTAGAACTTCCTTTCTCCCACCTAATACTACTTTTTTCTGATATCTCCCTTTCAACTTTCATTTTATATACATACACTTTCTCTTCTCTTTATTTATGTATATCTATATCTATTGTCCTTCTAGTATTTTTGCACCCACTCCCCTCTTTCCTCTATATAAAAGATATATTAGCCGACTTATAAACTAAAATTCTAATGATACCAAACAGGAAGAGTACCCTTAACCTAGTATGAAAATTTGTACAGCGCCCTTATTTCCATAAAGGGAACCAACACTTCAAAGAAAAAGGTTGTCATTCGTTTTCTATTTGTTAATAACTCGGCTCGGTGCCGATTTTCCCGGAAACTTATATCAAAAAGTCAGCGTCAATTGAAAATCCCTCTTTTTATTAACGAAGAACATGCAATAGAAAATTAATAAAATGAGAAGAAATTAATATAATTGAGAAGCATTGACCGCCTATGTTTCATTCTACCACAGTTTCACTGTCAAACAAATGGACATTACAAACGCTCTTTAGAAGCTTTCGAAATCTCCTTTTGGGCGCGAAAAATAATGAAATTAAGACACGACAAAACCTTTACCCAAATTATTAATTAAAATGAGATCGATTCGCTGAGCGAAGAAGGCCTGTCAATTTATTGCGAATTAAGCTGTTTTCATTGCTTAAATTACGCTTTGACATCGAATTTTACTTCAAAACGCTATTATTTCATTCCTCTTAGATTAAAACACCCTTTTAATTAAACAGTCTTCGATCATAATGCTTGGCAAACATTGATTGAACTTTATAATTTACCGATACACGTCATCATCGTCATCAAAATACTTATAAATTCAGTTATAATGATGATGACTAAAACTTCTATAATCGAAAACTAAACAATGAGGTCCCATTTAGGTCATCAAAATTTCACTCAAGTTGTTTGCAACTTCGCGCGGTATCATAACAACTTTTCCGACAGGATGAATACCGACCCCATTTTGTTTTCGACCGCCAAATATTTTCGCCCTGTCACGAAAAGGTGTGCCGAATGTTTCTGCCCTCGCCTTATATGGGCGAAATGACTTCGTGCTCCGCTAGGCTACATTACGTATTCACGGAAATTAAGCCATATTTTCACAATATTGAGTATAATCTACCGTGACAAGATTGAAAGACGTGACCCCAATGTCGCGCAGGTGACACAGCTAATTGGTATCTTCCTGTACTGAAATCACATTCATGATATGCGGTAAATAATTTGAATTTATATTCGCGATACGAAGCAGAAATATTAAATTGCGCGTGTAACGTGTGTATACACCTAGCGTAACATTAGAACCAACTTTAGACGCGCTTACATTATTCCAGTAAAAACATTAAGTAGAAGTAGGTACATTGCCTGGCATGTTCGTTGATTTTAAAAGAATGTCAAACGCACCACGTAATGTACTTGAAGGTTTTTACTGAAATAATGTAAATGAAGTCTTAGAGCTATTCCAAACTTTAGTATATTCTTATAGACGTTCTCATTTACATTTCCTAATTATTATCATTGTAGTTAGTTTACATAGTTACAGTTTTTATTACCTACTTATATCCATTTGTTTAAGGTAAATATCTAGACAACAAATCTATGCCTATTTCTTACTAAAAAGAAAGAATATCAATATTTTATATCAATGAAACATTAATAAATATTAAGAAAACCTGATGCTACAACTATATTCCAAATTGTTAATGCATATGAATTGAAATAGAAACTGTTGTTTCTATTTCAATTCATATTCAATTCATGCGTTCTGTTGAACGCATACTATTTTTCACAATTTCAATATCTACATTACATAAAAATAATACGAAAGAAAATTAAGAAACTTTTTTAGACTGAGAAAATTACAGCTGAACATTGAAAACGAAAAACGACCTTCAATATCCTTACAGTGTTTACATAGTGATATAAAAAAAGTTTGATTCAATACAGTCCTTTAACTTTTCGCAGAAATCTCGTAGCCAAGTAAATAAACAGTGTACCTATTTGTGCGTTACAAAACCTTTTTTCGTTTACTCCGTAGCAATATTTAAATTTAACCAAAATAAAATTACCAACCAAAGCCGGTCTGATACGCCAGTAACATAATGAATGAAATAAAACAACAGAATACTTTTAAAGAAATCCTTTCAAATAAGTCTAAGAAGCATTGATGACACAGATGTTGTGCAAAAGAGACTTACGGTCTGTCTTCACCGAGTCGCTTCAACTTTCACGTCAACTGGCGTCAGACGCATGCAATATTAGCTCCAAACCGTGCGCTTTCCCTATCAAGTCAATTTGCGTCAGACCCATGCAATATTGCCTTCATACCGGGCGCTTTCCCTATCAAGTCAACTTACGTCAGACGCATGCAACATTGCCTCCAAACCGTGCGCTTTCCCTATCAAGTCAACTTGCGTCAGATGCATGCAACATTGCCTCCAAACCGTGCGCTGAGGGAATATAAGTATATAGATTGCTGGTTTTCTGACAGACAGATGCTTGAGCTCTAATCTCCTGCATCGGGATCCATACGTGGGTTCTGGTTGTTTGTATTCGAGGTTGTGTTGTACTTTAATTATTATAAAAAAAATGAGATACCTACCTACCTAATGAGAAAACGAGATAATGAGTGTTTTCAAAACACGGTTTATTGGTACGAACGCCTGATAAAACGAACCAACTATCATTTTTACTACTTTGTGGTAAGCAAGGTTCCATGGCTACACGCATGGGCCTATCACATTCGGTTTGCGTGCATACGGTTTACATAAAAGTGGTAGGCATGAAAACAAAAGAAACACGTCGAACTAAGAACCTCCTCCTTTTTTTCGTCGGTTAAAAGAAGTAATTTATTTTTGCGTAAGTATGTGTATCACGACGTACTATGATGGACGTATGATGGATCGACGGACGTACGATGTAAGTATGTGTATAGCTCGGTGGCGTTGTGGTTTAGCGCCTGGCCGAGCGATTGCGGAAGTTAAGCAACGTTCGCAAGGGTCGGTCATGGGATGGGTGACCAAAAATTTATTATCTCGAGCTCCTCCATGCTTCGGAAGGCACGTTAAGCCGTTGGTCCCGGCTGCATTTGCAGTCGTTAACACCCACCAATCCGCATTGGGCCCGCGTGGTGGGTTATGGCCCATCCTCCTTACCACCCATAAGGAAGGCCTGTGCCCCAGCAGTCCATCAGCCATTTTTTGAAAAAAAAAAAAAAAAAAAAATGGCCCCAGCAGTGGGGACATCAAAAATGGCTGATGGACAAGACATGTGTATCACGAAGCATTTCAGTCACGTATAAGTTATTAACTTATAGTTTTACGATTTTCAGCATTCTCACCGCAATTTGTAGGATATACATAAAGTCAGTTTACGTTTATTATAAAACGTAAACGCCAGTACATGAACTTTAAGTTCCTGGAATGATAGTTTTCATCCTACATTGAATAAGTTTGTGGGTTAAAGGTTACGGCAAAAGTTATGATCAGTATTATGAATTTTATGGGGTCAGTTAGTGGAAACTTAAATAAACATTATGAATTTTATGGGGTCAGTTAGTCGAAACTTAAATAAACCCACACCTACATTATGTACATACAAAGTTTTTACCAATGTGGGCATTGGTGTTTTTTTGGGAGTAGGTATAAATCCCTAACTAACACTGAATGAGATCTTTGTAAATTAATTATGTTATTAATTGGGTGAATCAACTTTTTAATGTCAGCAAAAAATCGACCCTTATGTAAATTTTCATAAATTAAAACAAAACTAGATAACTTTTAAAAAATATATATATATATTTTACGATATTTAGATTCTTAGCCAATAAAACATACTTAGTTTTGTACAAATATAATTAATAGTTTATTGAAAAACATGGGTGACCCAGGGGACAATGTTGTCCCCAGCTTTTATATGAAAAATAGGAGTTGTCTCCTGGGTCACCTATGTTTTTCATTAAAATAACGTTACAATTTTCATGTCTTTTAATTTTTCTTATAAGGTAATTAGCTGAGAGTATTTGCAACTACAGATTAACTTCAAATAAAAATAGTTCACGTAGATATTTTAAGAAATGCCACAAAACAACAAAAAGTTGATTCACCCAATTATAAAATGTTCAAAGAAATCTTTGAATGAATGTTTAAAGAAAGAAAATAGTTAACAAACTCCCTTTAAAGTTGAATGTTTGTAGAACGAAGACAATGGTGATGGTCTCACAAAACTTTTCAACGCAGATTTAATTTTAGAAAAGTTGCTGCTATGTTTGAAACCTCGATTTATTTTTAAAAATATCTACTTATATACCTAATTCCCGAATACTTGTTATTTAACTCCGTCGGGTCGGGAGGCACAAAATTTTTAAATAAGTTGGACAGTTTTATACGCTTGAAACCAAAGTAAATAATGATCAAAGTTTTGGAAACCGCACGGAAAATTACAATGTATTTGAGGCAAACTTCCGGACTCTTCTTGACTTTCCAATAACCGAAATCGAATTGTTTGCATCATTGTGGAACTCCACAGAATCGACAATTTAATAAGAAAGTAAACTTAGTACAAAATATAACCCATTAAAAAAAACGCAGTATTCCTTCGACCAAGAATACCCTAGATGTCCGGTCAGTCTCAAAAGTGACACCTCAAATACCGTCCCACTTACAAACTGGCTTATTTTTGACAAAATAAGTGATAAAAGACGTGATTTTGTACAAAATAAGCGCCAAGTTTGTAACGTGGGTTACGTGGGACGCTATTTCGAGGTTCATTTTTGCGTACTGTTACAGTTCGTGAAGCGTTCTCTAGGATATTCTTGATCGAAGCAGTATTCATAAATTGCATTTAGGAAGACTATACAAGTTTCAGCTTTTTTCTTATATGTAATTTTTTTCGCGATTAATTATGAGCTGTATGATTAGTTTAAAGGTTTTGAGTAATATCAGTTGCACGTTGTACTCGTACTCGTATTAAATTGAAATAAATAAAGTGATTGGGACGAATGAACGCATCTGAATCTGACCACCAGATAAGCGTTGCTTCTTATTATCGTATGAGGAGTAGTGGCCATCTCTGGTGTTAGAGTTTATCATGTAAGGCCTCGATCTTGGCTTAAGGCGGTTGTATGACCGAAAGTGGCGCCCTCAGAGGTTTTTATTTAATAAATTATTAAAAGAAAAAGATTTAAATATGTATATCGTGGAGATTTTAGGGCCCATAGTCTAGTATTTTTAGAAGGTATCATTACATGCCCTCGTAGTCATTCCTAGAAGTAGATAGCAAATGTTTCAAAAACGGCCACTTTTAGCAGTTTTGCTATCTACTTCTAGCAGTGACTACGAGGGAATGTAACGATACCGTCTAATAAAAAAATTGTTTAAAAAACAAAAAAACCGACTTCAAAAAACCTGCCTCTAAAAAAAGTAAGAAATAATATACAAATCATTAGATACGCATTATCATTGTTATAATAAAGCACGTCTATTAAAGTCGGGTGGGGCTGGAGTACATCTTCCTTTTTTTATTCTAAAAGCCCCACCCGACTTCAATTGACGTGCTTTATTATAACAATGATAATGCGTATCTAATGATTTGTATATTATTTCTTACTTTTTTTAGAGGCAGGTTTTTTGAAGTCGGTTTTTTTGTTTTTTAAACAATTTTTTTATTTTTAGTGTAAGTACCTTCTGTATTAGGTAGTGTAGGTTTTTTAGAGGTATTAAATTTTAAAGCTTTTTTTGTTTTCATTTTCAGCTTTTTTGAAGTCGGTTTTTTGTTCCCTTGATTTCTCCAGGATCCCATCATCAGATCGTGATCTTATGACAATGGGACCAATCTGTAACCATATGCTTTCAAACAAAAAAATATTTTTTAAAATCGGTTTGAGATTGACAAAGTTATGTTAAAACATACATAAAAAAAATACCGTCGACTTGAGAACCTCCTCCTTTTTTTGAAGTCGGTTAAAAATACTAGACTGTGGGCCCTAAAATCTCCACGATAAACATTTTTAAAATTGTGTTTTAGGATTATAATATTAAATATAATTCACCGCGGCGTGACTTTCGCTCAGGGTACCACCTTAACGACTGTTATCAGATGACAACAGCCGGGACCCTTTAACGTGCCCTCCAAAGCACGGATGCGCTCAGTTGTAATGCCACTAACGGTCACCCATCCGACACCTGGCCGGACCGAGCGATGCTTAACAAACGTGATCGAGTACAATCAGTCTGTCAAGCTCCGCCATGAGCGCATTTGCGTTTATTAATAGTGCAGTGTAAAACTCTCAAAATTTCATATTCAATACGGGCTTTGCGTGCTGGTGCACCTAACTACCAACTTTATCATTCATGAATTCATATCTATTTTAAACTAAAACATTTTGAGCTACGAAATGTTCAAAATGTAGTTATGTGAATGCTATATCTATATTAGCGAGTTTTGCACATGTTTGTAAAGTTATTTCTAATTTAGCAGTTCCAGTGCTAAATTAGATATAACTTTGCCAATGTTTGATTACCCAGCAACTATGGTATGGAACAACTAATGGCTGAAGGTGGAAACATGATTTAGTTGGATACAAGTGTCGTTTGAGGAGCTCAGTGGCGCAGTGGTTGAGCGCCTGGCCCAGCGATTGCGGAGGTTAAGCAACGTTCGCAAGGGTCGGTCATGAGATGGGTGACCAACAATTTATTATCTCGAGCTCCTCCGTGCTTTGGAAGGCACGTTAAGCCGTTGGTCCCGGCTGCATTTGCAGTCGTTAACACCCACCAATCCGCATTGGGCCCATCTTCCACTGGTCCACGCGTCATGCTCGTGAACGGGTGCTGCCAGTGGGAATGGGTCTGCTTCTGAGTACCTATCTTAACGCATATTGAATTGTAAGAATTGCGTTTTTTATTGTTATTTTTTATGTCTTGTCTCAAGTATTTTTTGGTAAATTTTGCCTACTTAGGTGCACTTTCGAGTAGCAGACATAGTGATTACTGATTTCTCAACTAGTTGAAAGTTATTTACTCTCACAATTACCTATCCGATATGTAGTAGGTATTTAATTTCAACCTACCTACCCATTGTGTACAAACTTTTGTTAATTATTGTGATGGAAAATGACCTCACTTTAAATGTGGAGCTCATTTTTCAATGTTGACGACTCTGTATGAAATATACAGGGAGAAAAAAGCAGCCCTTGACGAGTTTCTTGCCGGTTCTTCTCGTTACAAGGTCTCCCGCTCAGGGTTTGCGAACCGATGGCGTAGCTTCTTTGACATTCACAAGTGCTTGTAACAGCCTAGACTGAATAAATGATTTTTTGATTTTGATTTTGATTTTTCCTTACCACCCATAAGGAAGGCCTGTGCCCCAGCAGTGGGGACATCAAAAATGAATGATGGACATGGACTAGTGTCGTTTTATTGAATGTGCTAGTATCCGTTACAAGTGTTTTATCCCTAAGTCTAGTGCGCGCGCAAATATTAGCTAATTGAAGAATAATTTAACACCTAATATTATAATAGTTTCACAAAAAAATTGTTAAAGAAAATTACGCTTTGAGACGTCAAACGTAAGAATCCGTCTGTCTGCAAGACCCTTTATTCTGAAAAAACATATTGTAGAGATATAAATTTTAAATTCATATCAAACTAGCCACCGCCCGCGACTTCGTCTGCGTGAAAAGTTTTGTTGCTATTCCACGGGAACAGTACTTTTTTTCTAGATGAAAGGTTCCATGAGAACGTGTATGCAAAATTTCATGATGATCGGTTCAATAGAGGCGTAACAAACAAACAAACCTGTTTCATGGAGAAAGTTGTTCAGTTTCATGGACTGAACACATCCTTAAAATTTGGAGAGTGGTTACAAATACACCTTGTATATCAAAACATATCGAGTATTTCTCGTAAACCTCATGGAATCATGAAATCTGTAGAAGGGCAGGGTCTCACTCACAGTACTTACACGTAAAAAATACTAAAGAGATTGTTAATCATTTATTCAAACAAAAAACCCTCGGGGAACGAGACAGATTCGCATTTGTTTTTTCCATACGCAATTTCATGTAATAGGTATTATTATTTCGCTTCGTTAAGGAAATGTTTAGTTAATACGTAATTAACGAACAAATACACAGTGATCTTGTTACTCGTGCTCGGGTGCTTGGCAACAGCCAACACAAACAGTTTGTGTAAATTTGATAAGGACCCCAGTCTCATTTATATGTTCGATGATTAATGATTCGAAATACGATCAAACTACCTTTGTTAAACAACATGGACGAAATAGGTTTGTAGCTTTCACTTCGCAAATGATAAACGATTTTATGTAAGGAGTGTTTAATAGAAAAGCTATTGGCTGGCCTAAAGAAATTTGGAGTATCATCCATCATAATTGAATCCTTTTCAGCCTACATTGGCCAACAGAAAGTCGTATCTTCGTGATTTATTTACGTCCCCGTCACAGCAAGTTGCAGTAAACCGTTTTAACTTTAATAAGATTTTGTTTGAGCTCTCGGAAACGAAGAGAAAGTTTGATAAAATGTCTTTAAAAATTATAAAGATGTAATCGAGCATAAAATAATAAGTTGTGAAACATTATAAAAAATGATGTTTTATTTTTATCTTTGATCGAATTTTTATTCGGTACAAACACCGGGACAGTTTTACCGAATAAAGTTTACGTAGGTACTGAATTATTATTTCTAAATTTCGGTTTATTTTGAACTACCTATCTAGGTACAGTTTAAAATAAAAGCACTTGATGGGATGAGCCATTTTAATGTCCCCACTGCTGGGTCTTTCTTATGGATGGATAAGGAGGACGGGCCATAACCCACCACGCGGGCCCAATGTGGATTGGTGGGTGTCAACGACTGCAAATGCAGCCGAGACCAACGGCTTAACGTGCCTTCCGAAGCACGGAGGAGCTCGAGATAATATTTTTTGGTCACCCATCTCATGACCAATCCTTGCGAAAGTCGTTAACCTCAACAATCGCAGGCCAATGCGCTAACCGACACAGAGCTATCGAGCTCCTCACAGTAATATCCCATATCAAATAAAAAATATATACTTGCACATAAGCACAGAATACATAATAGTACAAGTCATAAGTTAAAACCTTTCTATGTAGGGTTAGACAAAGATCACTTTCTTTTCACTTGCCACATTACGATCCTTAGCATATCATATTTTAATTAGCTATATTTACTTTAATAAAATAAAATAACAACTTAAAAATTAATTCGTTTTTAACATGAGTATTAAACAGCTACGGCCTTACCACAAAACACTGTATAACAAGTATTTAGCTAAAACACTGTTTAAATGTGATGCTGTCACTTTTTTGACAATATTATTTAAAAGAGACAGCATCATACTTAAACAGTGTTTTAGCTAAACAGTGTTTTAAGATCTTTTGTGGTAAGGCCGCTAGACTCTAGAAGTAACGTTTTGGTGCATAATAAAATGAGAGTAGATAATATTTGGTTTGTGGCGGGGTAGGTATACTAGGTATACATCAGCCTGTCGATTCTGAAACCAAACATGAACCTTAATTCGAATCTCACTTCCCTGGCACGGGAGTTTTAAATCATAAATGAGATAATGATATGCTGTTTTTTAATCACAGAAGATGACAATAAATTGTCCGTTCCCTGTGACGTCGTGGCTGGTGTATCTCATGGTGGCGTCCTTTCCCCTCTTCTCTTCTCCATCTTTATTAACTTCTTAACTCCTCTCCTCTCATGTCAGTATCATTTGTATGCTGACGACCTTCAAATCTATTCCCAAGCTCCCACTGATAACATTTCCCAACTGATTGCAAATCTTAATGCTGATCTTGCTGTGATCCACGAGTGGAGCCTATCCTATGGCCTCACGGTAAATCCTAATAAGTCGCAAGCCATCATTATTGGAGGAGCAAAACAGATTGGCAAACTAAAACATATCAATGTCCCACCTCTCCTCTTTGATTCTGTTCCTCTACCGTTCAGCGATGTCGTTAAAAACCTTGGCGTCCTTTTCGACAATACTCTGTCATGGTCACCCCACATTGCTGAGGTTAGCAGAAAGGTCTACGCTGCACGGAAGCTACCTAAGACCTTTTGCAATCGGTAAAGTTGCATTATATTCAGTTAATTTCTTATAAAAAACTCACGCGATGTGATGTAAGGTTCTAAGAGATGCGAGTTTGGTTACAGAATCGACAGAAGTGCGGCTCGTTGTTCAGTACAAGCAAATTCATGCTATATTCTCACTGACCTGAAGATTTTTTTTCCTGTGTAATAATATAGAGGTCAATGTATATTCTAGACACGTCTTTAAATGTCTAACAAATACATAGGTTCAATAATGAATGTTAATTCTAAGGTATTCTATTGAATTCAAAACCAATGTCTGCCCTATTAAGATACCTCTTGTTTTCAGTGTCTATGTCTAAGGGCGTACCGAAACCCCACTCAGAGGTTTGATTATTAATCCAATAGGGGCCCTGCCATTAATGAATGGTCCGTTCTCTACTATATCTCCCCTATTCTAGGCTATTTTCACCGCCTCTGTGGTCTAGTGGTTCGCCCGCCAGTGTGACGCAGGGATCCCGGGTTCGATTCCCAGGGAGGGTACAATTTGTACTTGGTTTGGTTTGTGGAAGGGCTTTTTCAAGTCCGCCTGGCTAGCTACCACCATCTTACTTAAGTCTGACGCCATAACAACAATTTAAAAATTGTTGTGTTCCGGCAGTTAGACGTAAGTAAGCCAGTTCCTCAGTGATGAGGATTCCGGGAGTATATGCGCTTCCACCTTGGGCCTTATCATCACTAATTAACATAACATGTGAGATGAAGGCCAAGCACTATCCCGTTGTGTCCCGATGGAGCGAAACATTTATTCGGTTACCAGACATGACTGATGTAATTCAATTTACAGCTATCATGTATTTATGGTAATGCAACATATCACCAGGAAAATCCATTCACGTAACGCATAGATTAAACTGTTAGACAGAGAGACGTGAAATTATGGTGAGACTTTTGTAACGCAAGCTAGCTGGCTGGTTAGGTTAGATTTAGATGAGATTTTCGGATTGGTCAATAAACTTAACTTTTTCTGGGTTCTATATAGTCTGGTTGAATATTTGGTAGTGCTATTGTGTCTGATTTCCATGCAAAAAGTTCTTAAATATTTTTTATCGATAATTTATTACCATATTACATACCTTTGTAGACAATACAGAAATATGTACTTAGGTATTAATTATTTATGCATATAGAAAAAGTTTGTAAATTATTATTATAATAAAACTCTGTAAATGTTGTGGGATCAATGTTCAACAAATAAAATAAAATAAAGAAATTAAAATAAAATAACAAAAAAAAACAGTAAGACCAGCTTTGTAAGCCCACTGTCTGACTTTACTTTAACTATTTACTATCTAGATTGCACAGTAAAAATAATAATATACCTACTCATAGTGTTTAAAATAGTTTTGATGTATCTACCAATGTTTTCTTTTTTTCTCTGTACTTATATAGCATCGCTTCTTACTTTATTGTGTACACTGTTTTTTAACTTAAATAAATTGAAAAAAAACAGTTGTAGTGAAGTCAGTAGAACTCTTAAATGCGATGGAATGTTATCTTTCTGATTCAGCTGCCCGGTGTAATTACGTACTTGTAAAGCTCAATCCACATGGTAGCAACGAAACCTCAAGTTACGTATCGCTACCGCGTCTTTTCATTCCATTAAAGCGTTTATTCACCGTTAATTTATAAGTATCTATATCTAAAAATCTAATGGGGATATCAGACTACGTTTCTGAATATGAACGTGCAGTCAAAAGTTAAAAATTAATAGTTTGAAAATATCGGAAAAAAACGTGATTAATCGGCAAACTCACAAAAATAGCAAGACGCGTGCGTAGATTCATTCTTTTTATTGTTTACGTAAGTAAACAAGATAGTCTCTTTTAATTACTCGCGTGTAATTCTATGAATGAGCTCTAAATCCAGAAGTTTTTAATTATTTGTTTTTTTTGTACCTATATTTTGTTGTATGTAATTTACGTGTGGTCGTTTGTGTTAATAAAAAAAACTCTCTCTCTCTATCCCCCCGAAATCTTCGAAAATATGAACACGCTACATTACTCGACACTTATTATATTATGTTTTACAAGCATTTCTAAAAGTTATCTACGAATAATATACGAATCCTGGCTACGGGCACAGAATATATAATAGTACTAACGTATTACGGGCCTGCCAGCAGATTTAGCAGCTTTTCAATTCCAACGACGAATGTTATAATACCATACAAAAAGAAGATGGTGTTATAACTCCCTCCCATACAAAAATCAAAAATGGCATTCTTAAAATAATCTAAGGGTTCAGAAGGTTCACCCTGCCAAAGGCCAAAGGATATCCCTCGATCCCCAAACGCCGTATATTGCACTTTTATGTCGTGAGCAAATGCTACTATAACTACATTTCACTGAAACAATGGGAACTATTGAATTCTTCGATATTTCACATTTTTTTACCTTTTTGCGGATAAACCTTTAAACGGATTTTTCTGGAATTTGATGCAATGATAGTTTCCAGGAAAGACGTAGGCTTATATTTTCCAAGAAAATTGAAGTATTCTCTGGGGAGGAGCAATAAAGTTTTTGTTACAAACGGAATAAGAAGTAAACGAAATCACCGCTCGCGAGATTATAGTTTGAGGAAAGAGTGTGAGAAGTTTTCGGGTGACAGGGCCATGAAAGTTTCAATAGGTATATGTGACCGACCCGCATCTGGGCCATAAAGCGGCTTAGGTGGCAACTGGCCCAAATCAAACTCACCCGTAATTCTGTTTTGTTTTGTTGTTCACAGACTTAACCAGCTAACCACATTCGCTTTGTTACATTTCATACTCGTCATCAGCATATGAATAAAAATAAATTAATAACTTTATGTTTAACCTATGGCTACAAGAAAAATTCGGGTAATCCGCGTGCGAGTTGCTACCAATTATTATTTCCTATATGTAAGAAAGTCCGAAACTGTTCATAGCTGCTTTGGAGGACATCTTTAAGCTCTTGGACTGGAAAGGACTCGGCATCAATATTAATGGCCAGTACCTAACACACCTTCGTATTGCCGATGATATAGTCCTTATGGCTGTGACCATGGAAGACCTGAACACAATGCTCGAAGATCTCCGTAGTGCTTCCCAAAGAGTGGGTCTCAGGATGAACATGGATAAGACGAAAATTATGTCAAATGCCCATGTTGTACCCTCTCCAGTTCATGTTGGGAACACTACACTTGAAGTTGTTGACCATTACGTATACCTAGGACAGGCAATCCAGTTAGGTAAGTCCAACTTCGAGAAAGAGATCTCTCGTCGAATCCAACTCGGGTGGGCAGCATTCGGGAAGCTTCGAAATATCATCGCGTCCGACTTACCTCAGTGTCTCAAGACGAAAGTCTATGAACAGTGAGTGTTGGTTCCAGTGATGACTTACGGCAGTGAAACGTGGTCGCTAACTATGGGTCTCATAAGGAGGCTCAAGGTCACCCAGCGTGCAATGGAGAGAGCCATGCTCGGCGTTTCCCTGCGTGATCGAATCAGAAACGAAGAGATCCGCAAGAGAACTAAAGTAACATCGCTCGAAGGATTGCTCAGCTGAAGTGGCAATGGGCGGGACACATAGCGAGAAGAACCGATGGCCGTTGGGGCGGAAAGGTTCTGGAATGGCGACCGCGCACCGGACGGCGCTCCGTGGGTAGGCCCCCGACAAGGTGGACCGACGATCTGGTGAAGGTCGCGGGAAGCCGCTGGATGCGGGCAGCGCAGGACCGATCGTGGTGGAGATCCTTAGGGGAGGCCTATACCCAGCAGTGGGTGTCGTGCGGCTGATATGATGATGATGATGATATGTAAGAGAAAAAAGAAAGGGTGTTCCTACTTTAAGATTTTCACTATTCAATAAGCGCGTGCCAAATCATTGATTCGAAATATTTTTAAAGGTACCCTATACTCAAAGAAGGATGCCCATTTATGACCTGTCAAAATGTTGATTTTATCAAATAAGTTAGGTCGTGTGTAGAGAATTTTTTTGGTAAAGTGGCGGTAAGTCCAATACAATTAATTTCATGCAGTCCATTTTGTTCCATATTTCGTGTGTCTATTGTGTATCACGTAAGTAGTGATTATTTTCTCTGTGTGTGTAAATTTTTCTTTTTTAACCACGAAATGTCAAACATCAAATTATCTAAAACATCGGTAACGCTTCAGGGCGTACTCAGCGTTAGGCAGCGTTCAGACGAGAACACACGACCCGACCTCAACCCGAACTCAACTCAAACTCAACTAAACCGCAGCCCACTCCTTGAAATACATCGCTTACAATTTTGAGTTTTATGACACATTAATAAGCTCCGTTTTATTTTGTCGATGCAACTGCAAACGCCCCGCGCACAACCCAAACTCAACACGCTAGCAAATTACGCAAGTCTGTTGCTAACAATTCTCGATTGGAAGCGCAGTTGCATTGCTGCTTTAGTTAAGATAGTAGTCACATTGGTTCTTACTAAAGCATCGATGTAACTGCGATTTCTGTCAGAGTTGATAGCAAAAAAGTTACATAATTACCCCCCCGAACACAACCCGAACTCACCTCAAACTCACCTGAACATTACACGGAGTTTATTAATGTGTCATAAGACTCAACATTGTAAGCGATGTATTTCAAGGTGGGCTGCAGTTGAGGTGAGTTCGGGTTGAGGTCGGGTCGTGCGTTATCGTCTGGAGGCAGCCTTAGCCTCTTTTTTTTATTTCAAGAAGGAGAATGCATTTAGGCATACCAAACGGCATGTTGGACTCGGTCACACTTGGGGCATGTCCCTCGCCGCACCCGGCCCTCCCGGCAAGCCTAGTAGGCTTCGCGTCAGGGCCGGGCGGTTCGCACCCCTTTTCCTGCCCCCTAACTATCCCGAAAGATTAGCCTGGCACACAAGCGTTTTCCACCGGCGGATTCCTCATTCGTTTTCCGTGTCAAGCCTATCGGCATCAGCGCACGCGTTTTATTTTGAATTTGTGTGTGAACAGTCAGTGTACCCATTATACTGGATTTGATGCATTTGGGTCTAAATAAAAGGCTCGACGCGGTAAACGAATGTGGAATCCGCGCGCGGAAAACGCCTGCATGCGGCCAGGCTTAAGCAGGATCCCGGTGCGTATACCTGGCGCGGGAATATAGATCGTTGGTTGTCTGACGGACAGATGCTTACAGTGCATGAGTGCTCTATGGCGACCCGCGCGCATGTCCCGCAATCCATTCCACTAGTCCAATGTGTATCTCAAAACTTTGAATTATTTACAAAATATACAAAAATAGTCAAAATAATGTACATACTCCAATCCTACCATTAAGGCTCGTATTATAGAATCAAACTCAAATTCAAATCTCTGCTTGAGTACAGTTAGAAAGGGATGGCGCTTTATGCGATGAATAGCACCATCCCAATAATAATACTCAAGCAGAGATTTGAGTTTGAGTTTGATTCTATAATACGAGCCTAAGATTTTGAAATATATTCGTAAAACTTTTGACGTTCACATATTTGCGACTTTTGACATTATGTAACGAAACGAGGAATGAAAGGAAAAGATCGACGACCGAGACTATTGAAATTTTCCTCTGACTAGAATAAAATTCGCGGACATTGGACGGCATCGGAATGGACGTAAATGCAGATAGACCTTCTATGAAGAAACTTAGCTCACAGACCAGTCAATCTTACTTATGCGCAACCGAACCGCGACTTAATATTCAGACGTTTCTGGGCCATGACAGATCGTCATGACACAAATGGGATGTGGGATGGGCATCTGATTATAATAATGGAACACGGGTTTTTATTATCTGCTCGAGTTATTTTTACGTTACCTAGCTTTATGACATTTTCAAAATTACAACTACACTAGTGAGACTAGAAAGGAGTGGAGAATTTTTGTATAGAATGAGTACCTTCGCGCATTATTTACTTATAAGTACTTCGTAAGTAATTCGTGCCACTTAGTCTTTCGTGGTAGAGCCTTGGTCATTTCTAGTAAGACTAGCTTTTATGACAATAATTTTCTTGAAACACTGCAACATTATCTAGGGACCGCAATATTTAGGACACACATAGCTTGGTTTGATTATTTTTTATGGTTCGAGAAAACAAATGCGAATGTGTATGTGTGCGAGTATAATTAGGTACCTTTTTTAATTTTTAATAAGTACATAATAAAAAATAGCATGTTATTATCACATTTTTAATTGTCTGTTTAGTCTGTATATTGAATAAAAGTGGAATGAGGTAATGCGATTTCGGGAATGATTGGTTAAAAATAACTTGTTTGCTTTTCGTCGGCCATTTCCCTTATGCGCTACTTTAGAATTTTAATTTTAAAATATTTTCAATTGCTGAAACATTTCAGAGTGTCATCCATCACTTAACCTGATTAAAGTTCATGTAAACGAGGCGATTTCTAGTTTATATTAATACGCTTATTAGTAAGTGATATAAAAACAATCTTTTTAAGGGCCTCAAATGACGTAAACATTATTGTAGTATAATATGTAAATTGAAATTAATTAAAAAAATTGATCGGTAGAGTACAAAAAGTCTTACAAATTATAATCATGTCTCTTTTTTGTATAATTTTATTACAACAGTCAGCACAAAAATAGCTTTGTTAAATATTCATCATTAATTCAGCCAGTGGTCGGGCAATCTCGTCACATAATTTTGTATCGCGCCCAGAGTAAACGAGATGCTTAAAACCAAACATTTAGAATGAAAAATTAAAGAGTGTGTACTCACATTTAAATTCCAACTCGGCGATCTGCGGCCGAATTGTGCAACAGCATCAGAATAAGAACCAGGTCAGTTCTAAACACTACACAAAAGTTACGCGAAGGAATAAGGGCACGTTTTGTCGGGTTCAATAAGGCAAGAATTATAGCAAGAGTAAAGTTTTTGAGTTGATTTTCATTAATGACTTCTTGTTCATGTGATCGTTCGGCTGTTGGGCGCGAGCGACGTGAGCTAGACGTCCGTACGGCTGTGCGCTCGGAGCGCAACTGCCCGCCCAACTATCGCCCAACCCGAGTACCCGACCACGGGCGGAGGCGCCCAGCCGTCTCGTGCAGGTGGGCTCCCCCCACTCCGCAGGTTAAATATTTACTACGGAGTATATTAATCCCGGGGAGGGATTGCGTGTGTACGGCCAAGAATCGTGCGGTATTTGCAAATTGGCAACGCTAGGGGATCATGCGCAGTACGTCTTACCAATTTCTGACATAAAAGGAAGTTCTCTTGACTTTTCTGACTTAGTTATTGGGAAAAACCTGTGATCGAAGGGAAAAACGAAAAAGTCCGCATCCGCTATGTGCGTTTTTCTTTTAGAAACACCTACCTAACCTACACATTTAACCCATTTTCAACGTTATCTATTTCCACTTATTTCTATAGCCTATTAAAGCTTAATAATACACAAGTTGTTTAAATGACACGTGAGCATTTGCATATAACATTTCAGAAAAAAAATTGTTTTGTATAAAAGTTTACCTGTCTGGCAAAAAAGCTCATCCCTTTGTGTTTTTTCAAAAGAGTATTTTTAATAATGTTTAGCATTACGTTTTCTCTGATGTAACAAACGTAATGAAACGCGTAAGTATGTGAGAAAAAAGCTTCGAACAAAGCTCGCTCGGAGCACTTTACCTATTTTTACGTCGTAAATTACATTTTACCTTAAAACATTTTGGTGAACTGAAAGCTCCTGAAATATATAGGTACTTAATACAATAAGGAAAAATAAACAAGATAATTAAGCACCTAATTACTTAGATTGAAAACGTTTCTTCGAAATTGTGGGAAATATACCAATAAAGAGATTTGCGCAGAGAGCACACAAGACATGGCGGACGGCAGAATACAATAGCGCCACTAGCGGGCTAAAAAGGAAGTTATAAACTTTTTAAAATCTTGACAAAAGTTGTGTTTACATACTTTCTACAGAAATAAAACCATAGGGGAACTGCTGCTGCGAGAGAAATGTTACTGATGCATAAAAAAAGAAAATATAAAAAAAAAACATGAATAACATGAGACCTGAAAGTATAAATACGCCCCGTATGCGTTGACTGTTTTATTGCCATCAATATTTCGATTAGATTAGAATGTAAATATTGCGAACATTTTTCTTTTATTTATAGTGTGCGCCCGCCTACGTGCAGTGCCATACAGTTGAATACACAGCGTTTTTGAAGAAGCCTAATGGCACATCAGCTGGAATTATGTCGCAACGTCGGTCGCTTAAATATATATATATATATATATACTACAACTGAAAGTTCATCGGCTGTACTTTCCGCAGGTGTGGCACTACACGGAAGTAGTTCGCATACTTCATCAGGGGCCCAAAGTCTGCTATTGTTAACGTCATAATCGTGTTTCAATCGTGTTTGAGTTGTAATGCTTTTTGACACAGCTCTTGTTTCTTAAACTCAAATTCTGAAACAATTGAAACACGGTCATGACGTTAACAATAGCAGACTGTTATGTTATTCGCATATTACCAAGCTGGCTGGACGACATTATTTATACCTTATAGCTAGCGCAGTCCTATATATAATAAAATTAATTATAAATTGCATATTTACAGCTTATCTTAACGCGAGTGTAAGTTTTGTATGAGTGGCTATTTAGCCTGAAATACGAAGATGTCGAGTCTCTTGTTTAACAATACGAATGACATTTAGCACGCTCAAACACACACACACTAATTTTCATTTGCATTTATAAGTAAGTTTGTTTTACATAGTAAGTAATATCCTTCTAGATTCAACAAATTTATTTTTGTGTTTAACTGTATAATTCTATAAGTTCGAGGTGGGCCCCAATAGTTGCGACATAGTCTTTGACTAATGTGGTTATTAACGTTAATTTGATTTTGTTAAAAATGTTTAGACACAGGAATAATTTTGAATTTTTGCATAGTCTCTTACTCACCTCCTTCTCCTTGGCGTAGTAGAGCGTGCGGCCGCGCAGCCGGAAGTAGCGCCGCTGCCAGCGCTGGAAGCTGCGCGTCTGCTTCATCAGGTACCCCTCCTTGACCACGGGCTGCCGACAAAAACAACAATGGAAAAGGTTCATGATGTTAAAAAAAAACTATTTAACTTCATGAATCAGTAAAAAAAAATTAAGTTGATGAATTTTTGCGTGATCCCAATGACCCGATTGCAAGGGCGTGACGTCACCACACCTATTGCTTGTATGGCGGCGCCGGCGATGCTGCTGGACCGTTCGATATGTTCCGTACATGCCACCGCTGGACATGAGGCTATGATTATTTTAAGCTAGTACTATTGCAGTGACTGAGGTGACAACACGTCCAAAATAAACTGCGTGCGAAAAAATACACTATTCGACTGAAACAGTTACTTCCAAAACTGTGCCAATTCGAACTAGCCAGGGGTTCCCATCCCAACCTTTTACCCTGTGCGCCCCACCCAACGGTATGCTAAAATACTTACGACGACTGATTTGTTTGATATTCTTGTTACGCCCAAAATACAACGAATGGTTACAATTATGAGACAGGCGCTACCAGCAAAAGTAAAACTGGAGATCACACTAGATTTTCTTTCATCCAGCAATACTTAGTTACAGAAGGCTCTGTCACTTTAAATTTAATCTTCGTACTTAGTTTTGGCATCTTAAAATATCAAAACCACGTCGTGGTTAGTAAATCAACGTAACGCATGGTTCCTGTTTGCTAGCCAACTAAAAACTAGCTTCGCCGGCCACATGAAGTTAGTACACAAGCCAGGATAGTAAAATCGGTGCTACTAGCCTAAAAATAGAAACCCATCCTATTAAAAACTGTCCTGGCTTGTAAACTAGCATACTAACTTAGAGATGACGCTAGTTTTGTCTACACGAAGCCAGAAGTACTAGCTTGCTAGCTTACTGACACTATAGCATGCTATCCTAGCTTGAAAAACTAGCCTCGTGTATCCCGGGCAAGGGATAGAAACATAACAATTACTGTCCTGTCCACGCAGACGAAGTTGCGGGCGGCGGCGGCAGCTAGAAAAGCATATTCGTGAGTATCGTGAGTAACATACGAGTAAGATATGAGTAAGATACTATATACGCGTTTACTTCGTAATTGCCGTCGTCGACCGTTATGACGTCACAGCTAACGGTACTGTATTCTAGAAAAAAAAGTAATCATTTAATTCAACTGTTTTTCATTGTTTCTTGTTCAAGGAGTGTCATTAATTTATGTAACATTTTTACATTCGCTATTATGAAGAACATTTCCTCTTTTACTCCTTATAGCAACACAAATAACGAACGTAACCAATAAATCAATCAAAATTAAGCTTTGCGTTCCTATGCGGTACTAGAAAGGCGACGAAGGGGGTGCGGTATGACGAAGCGGGCCGGGAGGTAGCGGCAATCATGAACTGAACGCGTAGTACATTAATGTATAGCCATGACCGCACCGCGTGTAGCCTGATTGCCACGACTACGGCGCTACACGCGGTTACTACGGGACTACGAGTTGCTACGGAAAAATGATTGTAGCGCTCGAGCGCGCTCGGTTTATAGTTAGTTTTAAGGCGAAGCCAGTTCACGAAATTTACTCTTTCACTATGTCTTTAGAATAAGGTTGAATATTGCATAACTTTAATTGACGCTTTGCCAGAAATTTGACGAATTTTAGTACATTTTTATTGATTTCTGAAATACTGGCTCATTTATTAAAAATGTACTCAGTTATTGTGTTAGATCGATAAAAAAGCTATCCTTTTTGCATAAATAATCATATCACTGTCGTTGAAAATTACGAAATCTGACGATTTGAAATTTATTTTTATAAGTTTTTATGGTGTTATTCAGGATTTTGTTACAGAGTTACCATGCCATTTTTATCCGACTTCATCAAAAGGAGGAGGTTCTCAATTCGATTGTATGTTTTTTTTTTTTTTTTATCGTTGTTCGCGCGTATCTTCGACATTTATTAGATAATTCTTTTTTTGTTCGATTGAGTTTTCTTGCGAGATGGTCCCATTTAATTTTTTTTCAAATCGGTTCAGTAGTTTACAAGTAATCCTATGATATTAAATCAACTAACTTGACAATTTTGTTATTTACGAACCGAATTAGATATTTTTTTTTATTGGGGAAGGGATACTTTTGTGTAGTCTTTTTAACCGACTTCAAAAAAAGGAGGTATTCAGTTTGTATGTATGTATGTTTCTCCGCGATTATCTCACGTTTGGCTGAGCCGATTTTTCTACCGAAATAATATACCTACACTACCTAATACAGAAGGTACTTACACTAAAAATAAAAAAAAATAAAAATTGTTTAAAAAAAACAAAAAAACAGACTTCAAAAAACCTGCCTCTAAAAAAGCAAGAAATAATATACAAATCATTAGATACGCATTATCATTGTTATAATAAAACACGTCAATTGAAGTCGGGTGGGGTTTTTGTTTGTTTTTTTTAAACAATTTTTTATTTTTTTATTTTTAGTGTAGGTACCTTGTAGGTAAGGTATATTATATATGTAGAAAAATCGGCTCAGCCAAACGTAAGATAATCGCGGAGAAACATACTTAAATACGGCTCAAACTGAGAACCTCCTTTTTTAAGTCGGTTAAAAAACTACACTTAAGATATCCCTCTGCCAACAAAAAAAATATTATCTTATTCAGTTCATAAACAAAGAAGTAATACGACCAATCATCGAAGTAATTCACACAAAATCATACTATTTTCGTGCTTTTTTTCAAAATGAAAAGTACTGAACCGATTTCAAAATTTTAAAAAATGGGACCAACTTGGGAGTGTACCTAATGTAATAACGTTTGAATCATTTCAATCGGTCCAGCCGTCTTCGAGTAATCGGTGGACATACACAAAAAAAAAAACAAATATACAGACGAACATAGAACCTCCTCCTTTTTTGGAAGTCGGTTAAAAATCAGACTTTTCATCAGATCGTGAACTAGCCTCGCCTTAACATTGTAATCATCATTATTGAAGTGGTTAAAGTTTATGACTACCTACTTACTTAATAAGAATTGAAACGTTAAAACACTATTAGTTATTTCCTTCTTATTGCGGGACAATATAAATAGGGCATGGATACCGGTATACCGAAATACCGGTATACCGGTAATTTTTTTCGGTATTTTGATACCGGTATTTGAGGTTAAAATAGGTAGGTACCGGTATTTCGGTATTTCTAAAAATGTGATCTATATTTGCAACGGTGTTTAAAGACTATGCAAAACGCTCGATTTCTATAGCATATAGTGTTGTTCATACTGCAGATGAGTTTTATCTGACACGAATTACGAATAATCACGATAAAAAAAAACACCTACGCAAAACACTACATACTAGCCAGTATCATTGGCATCGTGCATTTTAGGTACTTCGCTCAAAAAAGGTATTCAATGATATTGCTTTCAGTTATTCGTCTAATGTTTTCATCATCATCATCATATCAGCCACATGACACCCACCACTGCTGGGCATAGGCCTCCCCAAAGGATCTCCACGACGATCGGTCCTGCTTGGCCCGCATCCAGCGGCTTCTTGCGACCTTCACCCTCGCGTCGGTCCACCTTGTCGGGGGCCGATCCACGGAGCCGAATCCGGTGGGCGCGAGCCATTTCAGAACCTTTCCGCCCCAACGACCATCGGTTCTCCCGTGTGTGTCCCACCCCCTGCTACTTCAGCTGAGCAATCCTTCAAGCGATGTCGGTTACTTTAGTTCACCTATGGATCTCCTCATTTCTGATTCGATCACGCAGAGAAACGTTAAGCATGGCTCTCTCCATTGCACGCTGGGTGACCATGAGCCTCCTTATGAGGTCCATAGTTAGCGACCACGTTTCACTACTGTAAGTCATCCATCACTGGTAACACATACTGGTCATAGATTTTTGTCTTGAGACACCGAGGTAAGTCGGATGCGAAGATTTTTCGAAGCTACCCGAATTATATCATCTGTAAAACGAAGGTTCTGGTCATTAACGTTGATGCCGAGTCCTTTCCAGTCTAAGAGTTTAAAGATGTCCTCTAACGCAGCTATGAACAGTTTTGGAGAAATAACATCTCCCTGTCTCACACCTCGCTGCAGTTGAATAGGATTTGTGCTCAGGTTCTGTACTCGGATCGACATGGTGGCATTTTCGTATAAGTACCTCAACACCTCGATAAACGTAGTCTACTTGGCACCTTAGGACAGACTGCAACACCGCCCAGGTTTCTATCCAATCAAAGGCTTTCTTATGAGAAAGCCTTTGATTGGAACACGATTATGACGTTAATGTTAGTGTAATGTGGACTATGGTCCACGAACGCTAAGCAAAGTGGCAGATTATACTCCCCAGTTTTCTGTATAGCACTATAGACCACATCCATACGCTGCGGCAGGTGGCAGCGTTTGGATTTGGTCTATAGTGCTAAAGCTTTTCCGGAACCCGGCTTGTTCGGGAGGTTGGAATTCGTCGAACCTGCGAGCGAGACGATTCGTAAGGACTCTTGAAAACAACTTATAACAATAAACATGGCTCAGAAGTAAGATGGGTCTATAGTTCTTTAAGAGGGACTTGTCACCCTTTTCAAAGAACAAAAAAAACGTATTGTCTAATGTTTTACTAGAGTTAAATTGCGCCTGTGTAAAATGTTTTCTTATCATTTTTTTAATACCAAGGATTTGATTGCGATATTTGTGCCAATGAAACAATATAAATAGTTCTTGGATTAAATAACGTATTTTCTTTAGTATTCTTAATTACCTGTACTTTAATAACTCATTTTGTTGTTTCTAGGGGGTTGGTAAATAGTTTGAGTGTTTTTGACATAAATAAGACTTAAAAATCGTTCTTGGAATCATTTGAACAATAACTAGCAGTTTTTTTAAAAAATACCGAAAAAATACCGAAATTTCGGTATTCCGGTATTTGAAATTTCAATACCGGTATCAATACCGGTATGAAAATCATTCCGGTATTCCATGCCCTAAATATAAACAGCAATAATTATAAGACTGTTTCAATTAAGCAATTATACATCTGTGGTGTTTGGCAGAAACCTGTTTAGTTCACTCCAATTTGGTTATTTTTTAGTTGGGTAATACAATGTTATTGAATTTTTTCTATATTTTTTTAATGTATTACTGATAAGTCCATCTTATATAGAACTGAGCTGTACCCTTAGCACGAACAGCTATCGAAAAAAATAACTCGCGTAAAATCATTCGATAGATAAATTTTGTATTGGAAATGTGGACATCGCCATCTATCGCCGATAAGCGAAATGAAATTTTCCATAGAGAATTGTCTATCGAGTAATTTTACGTGCGTTTTTTTTCTCGATAGCTGTTCGTGCTAAGGGTACTGGATAAACACATGGTAATTCAGGATTCGTCCATTTTGTTTTTGTACATTCATGGATAAGTCTCATACTGAAAAATTACGCTTTTGGACTTAACCAAACACCACAGATTTACAATATATTATTATAATCATACTAAAGTTATTTAAAAATGATTTTTTTACTGTAATGACTTCTATAATACAACAAGCAAAAGAAATGAATATCACAAAGAACTCATTCAGCGTAACGAAAAAAATTGTTAAAAGAAATGTGACAACAAGCCCTGACATTTACTTGAATGCGAGCGTCGCCATTATGTCGCCATTATGTCGCTATTCATTGGTAGATTTATTCTTTTAATATGGAGGTAATTACGCCCATGTATTTTTTGGTAATAGTGATGTACAGGTTAAGGTACGAAAATACTACGTCAATAATTGCGACACTACGAACGTCTGACATTAATGTTTGTTCCGTTCACAGGTCATATTAATGTTCAGCGCGACACTACAAGATGTTGCTATCATTCACATCACATACAGACACTCGAGTGTCTGACTGAGTCTTATTTATTATTTATTCTGTTATACCATCACACCAAAGTGTCGTAGTTTGGGCAAAAAATATTTCGTATGTATGTTATATGTCTTTCTATCCGGCTGTCCTGTGATGTTCTCCTCTATAGGTCGCGTTTCTCAACCGCTTCTTATTAAATTTTGTGAACAGCATAATTAAATAGACTTTTGTGTGGTTAATTCGTCCAAGACTTTTGTCGATACATGTTTTCGAAATATTTTGAAAAAAAAAAACGTATTTCAGTCATTTCAAAAAATGACATAAACGCGAGGTTAACAGCTCACAAGGCCACTAGTTTTAAGTAATTATTTCAAAGTTCAAGTATTATTTCAAAAAATATTATAATTATACATTTACATCCTAAACTAATTTTGACACCACTTTGACACCTGTAGATACTAAATCACTGTTACAAGAAAAAAGTTTAAGATCTCACATGTGGGTTTCCTTTTTCCATGGCCGTCTTAATAATGTCTTCAAAAATAATTCCCACGTTCTTGGCGGCGCGGCGCGGCGTAGCGTGTGTACGTACAATCGCACTGTGTACCGTCGCAAGATTCAATTGATGAGTTCACTTCATCGTCGCGATCCTTGTGATGAGGTGATGAGGTCACGCAGTTCAAATCGGCTCAATTATTATTTGGTACGATCAACACCATAATCGAGTGTAGGTTTTTCACTAAAACTGGAGAACATTTTATGCAGTATACGTGTACTGTATTGTATTTATCTTATTTTAACAGATAAAAGTGAGTTTTTGAACAGTGATCAAAATTTGTGGTGTGCCTTAGACCATCAAACTGAATGACATGACATTGGCTATGGGACCAACTTAATCAGAGCAAAAAAATAATCAGCTGTTCCATACATTTTGATCGAGTAGATAATGATTTTCTATGGAACAGCTAAATATTTTTTTGCTCTGATTAAGTTGGTTATCTTATTGTCTTATTTTTATGTTATTCTTTCTGAGAATATTATCGGAAAATAAAATAGAATAACAAAGTACGCAATCAAGAGATTTATTATCATAATATTATTACCGACGTGATTGCAATGATAGTGTTGACATTGGATCGCTGTTATTGGCTCCGTGCACGCTTTTAGCGCCACCTACCGTTTTGACGTTTTGATATGAAATGACGGCATTGTGACAAAATGTTCAAAAATACTATACATATTGTGTTATAAATGTAAATTTAAAAAATACTGTGATTTGGGTGGACAAAGTGTTGCGAAATAATTTTTGGTCATTTAAATTAAATATGGCAAGTAAAATCTACTCAATAAGACTGTTTTATTTTGGTTATAATCAGGGTTTGTTTGCTTATATTTTAGTTGTAGATTTTGTAAAACAAGAGGACAAAGCTACTTTAATTATTTTATTAATTGATAATAAACATATATAATTGTTCCTGTATCGCTAGTAATAAATTAAATATCGTTTTCAAACAGATTACAGTGCCTACATTATTGCTACTTTTTGCCACCATGAGCGCTGCGATCGATTATTATACCTTCGCACCCAACGAATAGCGGTGAAATAATTTATTTACCACAAAACGAGTTTCAATTTCCTTAAAAAAGCAGGAAGGAAACAACTTTTAGGGTTGATTACGCTTTTATTGGTCCAAAGCGAAGTCATATCGTTTTGTGGAAAAAACATTGCTTCAATTCAATCATCTTCATTTGTATTTTCTGTAATTTAGTTACCCCCTTACTAATAAAGATTGTTTATCTGATGTATAGTTACACAGTGTTTTGCGTCACTTTCTTTTCAATGTCAAACTCAAATAGTTTATAATAAATAAATAAATAATAATAATATACATCTGCTATACAATCTTATTTCTCCGAAACTGTTCACAGCTGCGTGAAAGGACTCGGCATTAACATTAATGGCCAGTACCTAACACACCTTCGTTTTGCCGCTGATATAGTCCTTATGGCTGAGACCATGGAAGACCTGAACACAATGCTCGAAAATCTCCGTAGTGCTTCCCAAAGAGTGGGTCTCAGGATGAACATGGATAAGACGAAAATTATGTCAAATGCCCATGTTGTACCCTCTCCAGTTCATGTTGGGAACACTTCACTTGTTGTTGACCATTGCGTATACCTAGGACAGGCAATCCAGTTAGGTAAGTCCAACTTCGAGAAAGAGATCTCTCGTCGAATCCAACTCGGGTGGGCAGCATTCGGGAAGCTTCGAAATATCTTCGCGTCCGACTTACCTCAGTGTCTCAAGACGAAAGTCTATGAACAGTGTGTGTTGCCAGTGATGACTTACGGCAGTGAAACGTGGTCGCTAACTATGGGTCTCATAAGGAGGCTCAAGGTCACCCAGCGTGCAATGGAGAGAGCCATGCTCGGCGTTTCCCTGCGTGATCAAATCAGAAACGAAGAGATCCGCAAGAGAACTAAAGTAACCGACATCGCTCGAAGGATTGCTCAGCTGAAGTGGCAATGGGCGGGACACATAGCGAGAAGAACCGATGGCCGTTGGGGCGGAAAGGTTCTGGAATGGCGACCGCGCACCGGACGGCGCTCCGTGGGTAGGCCCCCGACAAGGTGGACCGACGATCTGGTGAAGGTCGCGGGAAGCCGCTGGATGCGGGCAGCGCAGGACCGATCGTCGTGGAGATCCTTAGGGGAGGCCTATACCCAGCAGTGGGTGTCGTGCGGCTGATATGATGATGATGATGATGATGATACAATCTTTATTAGTAAGGGGGTTATTAAATATAAATCTTTTACCGTACTACTATATAACAATTCAAATCAAAAGCTTGTAGACTGCAAATTCAAAGCGAAATATATAACATACCAGCTCATAAGAAAATAGGGGCCACTAGGTACATGGTTTTCTATACAAACGAGCTAATTTCTAAAGGTTTTTTTCACATAAATTCAATCTGATTTTACTTGAATCTATATTGTTCGAAAGCTGTAATAGTCAACTTGCGGACTTTTTTTCTATTTGCCGTGTGTCAGTTAAGCTGCGAACAAACCAAGTCGGACTCGAGCACCGAGGGTTTCCGTACCATCATAATAAATACACTGTAGAATAATAAAATTATAGTTGCAGTATTAGGTCAGCACCATCTCTTGGCCGATAATGGAACTATTTTTTTCTTAGTTCAGCGCCATTTCTTGACCGATAGTGGAACTAATTTAATTTTTCTTGGGTCAGTGCCATCTGTTGACTGGTAGAGGAACTAATTATTTTTTTGTTTTTATTTGAATTTCTGAAAAGGTGTGTTATATTGAGACATCGTTTTATTTTTCCTGTAGTCTTTACATAAACTACTATCACATATAGAATTATTTCAGATTTTTCTCTTTGCAAACTTCGGAGATAAGAGGGGCGGGAGCGTTATTTTTTTTCATTTTTCATCATAAGTCGAAAACTATGCGGCCTAAAAAAAAGAAAAAAAATGTTTTAAAATGTGCAAACAGCGCTCTTTCATACGATACCCCACATGCCCTAGTCGCCCCACTTAAATTTTTTATGACCCCATATTTTTTAGTCCCTGTTGTAAAAAAAATATTTTCTTTCTTATTTGTTGGACAAACGTCATCTTAAACTATTCCAAATTTGAAGTTGATACCATTAGTAGTTCTCGAGATATCCAGCTGTGACAGACAGACAGACTGAGTCACACCATAAGGGTTCCTTTTTACCATTTTGGTACGGAACCCTAAAAAACTTTCAGAATTAGCACGTTTATATATAAAACCATAATATAGTGGCTCGTATTAAGTATATTTTGACTAGGTAGTAGCCTATATTTATTTTTATGCAGCTACGTTTGAATAATTGAACCAAGAAAACTCATAACTTAAATAATTAAACAGGATATTGCTGTTTCCACATCATTTAAATTATCTTATTTATATAGTAGGTAGGAGACCACTAGTCCAAGGAAAAGAAACGTCGATCAATGAGTAGATTTAACAGTTTTTAAAGTTTTGATTGTACTTATCACAGCATTTCGAAATTTTACTTTTGCTATTTCTTTCTATCTGATTTTGTGAAGAGGATTTGGATAAAAATTAAATAAACTTATTAATTATAGCAACTATTTAATTAATCAACGCTACTTTTAATGAGCATTATAATAATATTATTAACACTACTAGCGGTCGCCCGCTACTTAATCTGCGGTTATGATCGGTTCAGTAGTTAAGGCGTAACAAATAAACAAACAAACTAACTTTCGCATTTATAATATTAGTAAGGATTACGGGCCCTGCCTCAAATATAAAATAATCTCAGTATTGGCAGCCCTGTCCTTGTCGTGTGTACCATCATAGGTCGTGTGCGGTCGAGAGCCGCCAACTTCGGCTAGTGCTCCACACCACCGGCTCCATTACGCAGGGGTGCGAGTACCACCGGCCTCTTCCGAGTCCGAAGACATGATTAATGAGAAAATTACTTTTTAATTTTATTTTTAAATATGTTTGGCCATCAGCCATTTCTAATGTCCCCACTCCTGGGGCACATGCCTTGCTTATGGGTGGATAAGGAGAATGGGACATAACCCAACACGCGGGCCCAATGCGGATTAGTGGGTGTTAACGACTGCAACTGCACCCGGGACCGACGGCTTAACGTGCCTCCGAAGCACGGAGGAGCTCGAGATAATAAATTGTTGGTCACCCATCCCATAACCGATCCGATCCGACAATTTTTTTTCTGAATTTCGGCATCATACAAGGTGCCCCTACCCTACACTCGACTGATAAAGAAATTGAATGGCGACATAAGAAATAGGTCGTAGGCCGCACCGCGCACTCAACGGAAAGTATAATATTACTTACTTCCCCAATCTCAAGTGACATTATTATTGTCACCCAAAAGTATATACATATACTTAAGGCGGTTGTATGACCGAAAGTGGCGCCCTCAGAGGTTTTTATTTAATAAGTTATAAATAGAAAAAGATTTTAATAATGTTTTACGTGGAATTTTTAGGGCCCATGGTCTAGTATTTTTGGAAGGTAACTATCACTACAATGCTCTCGTAGTCATTCGTAGAAGTAAAAAGCAAATGAGTCAAAAACTGCATATTTAGCAGTTTTGCTATCTACTTCTAGCAGTGACTACGAGGGAATGTAACGATACCGTCTAAAAATACTAGACTGTGGGCCCTAAAAATTCCACGTAAAACATTATTGAAATTGTGTATTAGAATTAGGTACCTACCTATAATATTAAATAAAATTCACCGCGGCGCCACTTTCGGTCAGGGTGCCACCTTAAACATTACTTAACGCCTAAAATGGTTTAAAAAATGTTTCAAAGTACCTAGGCCTCATAAATTGCTTAGAGATGTAAACAAAATATAGGTACCTAAGTTAAGTACCTACTTACCTAATTAAAATATTTTTTAGTGCTAGTGTTACTAGTTTTATTATAATTATTGTTGTTTTTGACCAATATACTTACAAAGTAGGTATTTTACGGAAAACATTTAGTTTTTTTTTACTTTCAGTTAATTTGTGTTTCGTATCCAGAATATTAAAAATAAGTTAAAAATACAAAAAACAAAGTTTCTTATTCAAAACAGTCTAATTAATTTACGACTATGAACAAAGTAATTATCTTGAAAATGTTGTAAGTAATATTTAACTCTCAACGCCCGGAAAATGAGACACAATAGAAAATCTATTGTGTCTCGGTCGCCAGCGACCGCTCCGGCGTTAATAAATTAAAGAAAAACGGTGCTCTTTTCTAAAAAAGAAAAAAAAATAGACAAGGTAGATGAACAATAGCTCTTGCCATTTCAGCGTAAGTGCCACCATTAATAAAAGGGAATTACTGAGCAAGAACAAAGACATAATATCACCAACCACCTGTTTTTACTCATACTTTTATATTTCCAAGAAATTGCTGAAGAAATCACTTTATAAGAAATTATTCGTTTATCTGTTGATTGTAATGTATCACGAGTGCTCAGGAGTTAATTGCAATTTAGGTACACAAAGTGCATTCTTAATATTTTTTTAAATATTCAATGCAAGATTTGAGTGAGGCTAAACCGCTTTCATTATGCAAAGTGATGTATTAAAAAAAACCGTCCAAGTGCGTGTCGGGCCACGCGCCGTAGGGTTCCGTAGTTACCTTATACCATACCATATTTTAATACCACTATAATTTTTCGTCTGTTAAAATACCTTTGTTTTTTACAGTGTTGATATGAATGACAAAGTTATATTTGCGGTTTTGGAAAATATGATATATCTCGAAAACTAATTACCATTGAACTTACGAATTACTATTTGAACGAGATCGTTCAAACCAATTTTCAGTGAAAGTTTTTATTAAGATCTATAGCATATTTTTTTTTAGATTTTTCACTCTCTTATTTCAAAAGTTAGAGGGGGGGGGGGGGGGGACACACATTTTACCACTTTGGCAGTGTTTATCTTTCAAACGGTTGACCTTGAGCAAAAATTGTCTAAGGAAACCTCAATGTCATTTTTAAAGACCTATCTATAGACACCCCACACGTATAGGTATGAAGAAAAAAATTTTTCATTTTCAGTTCCATGTATGGGGAGGAGAGGAGTACAGGGAGCCCCCCTTAATATTTTTTATTTTTTTATATTTGTGTTAAAATCGTTAAGCGGTTAACAGAATACATCTACCTACTAAGTTTCAACTGTATAACCCTAATACTTTCGGAATAAAATGGCTGTGACATACGGACGGACAGGCAGACAGACAGACATGACGAATCTATAAGGGTTCCGTTTTTTGCCATTTTGGCTACGGAATCCTAAAAACTAGCTTCTGCCCGTGACTTCGTCCGCTCCATAGATAATCTTTAGCCAGTGTAGGTTAGGTACCCTTAGCACGAACAGCTATCGAAATAAATAACGCGCGTAATAAAAACATTCGATAGAGTAATTTCGTATGGGAAATTTGTACAGCGCCATTTTTTATAGAGAATTACTCTATCGAGTACTTTTTACGCGCGTTTTTTTTTCGCAATAGCTGTTTGTGCTAGGGGTACTATGACCAGGATAATAAGTATCCAGGTAATATAAACTTTGTGTGTTACAAAGAACAATTACCACTTCCCATACAAATTAATGTCCACCTGTCTGTCACAAATACTTACTTAGATTTTTTTTTAAGTTGATGATAGAAAGGTAAGTTAATAATAATAAAATTGTATTTGAATAATTGCTATGACTAGTAGGTAACTATTAATTGAATTTTAATTTGTCATCAGAAAAATCAGTACCTATTCTAGACCATACAGATTTTTCTGTTTATACCTAGTTATTAATTAGTTTATATAGGTAGTATAGGTAAGTCCTAGTATATATTTATTGTAATTATTGCTAATCTATACTATTATTATTTTCTATTTTAATATTACTGATTTTTAGTTTAGTTAGCAATTTATAAATTACAATAAAAATACAATTTTATCATATACCTACACGATAACTAATAAAATCATAACTTTGAAAGGTTACAGAGCTGTCAAAGTACCCCTAGCACAAACATCTATCTAGAATAAAAACGCACGCAAAAGTACTCGAAAGAGTAATTGAGAAATTTCATTTTGCTTTTCAGCGTTAGATGGCGTTGTAAAATTACCCAACCAAATTACCTAACTCTATCGAATGTTTTATACATGTGCGATATTCTTTCGATAGCTGTTCGTGCTACGGGTGCAGAACTGGACATCCTTCTTTCATACCAAATCTATTCAGCCGTGTTTACGTGATTGTGTAAGAAATATTCAATCATCTAAAATTCTATACATGCCAACTTTAACATTTATTATATAGGTATGACTATAATATTATCTGTTCTAATTGACTAACTTTTTATCTAAGATACAGGGTGTTTGGTAATAGCCTTATAAAGCCGAATATGGTGGATTGGGACCATCAAACTGAACAACTTTTACTATGGGACCAACTCTGAAATCGGGAAAAAAAACGGCTGTTTCATACAAAAAATAATAGTGATAACAGTAGTAATATCTACCATATTCGGCTTTATAAGGCAGCCTGTATATCAAAACCACCAGCCACCTAAGGCCGGCCACACACAGACGGAATCCCGTTACGGAATTTCGATAATGTATGAAGATTCCGTACGGAAAAATCCCGTATGTGTGTGGTAGCCCATTGATTTGTATGGATTAGCTGCGTTCGGAATCACGTATGTACGGAATTCCGTAACGGGATTCCGTCTTTGTGTGGCCGGCCTTAAACAGCCAGCCCCGGTCACGCATTCCGCATCACATGAATCAACTCTCGCCATCAGAAAGACAAAGCGATGCCGTTACGCCGGAGTAATTTCTGCCATACGCTGCTTTTAATAAAACAGTTTTCCACCCCAAAGGGAAGAAAACTGTTATTTTAGGTCTTGCCGAGGCTTGACCTTTCGGAGATTAACTATCTATTCTTTCATGCACATGTCAACTTACCGAGCGAGATTAGGTCTGCGAGAGTAGGACAGCACGCGCGGGAGGGGTGTTCCCCCGCGCGGGGGGGGTGTGTCGGCAGGCGGCGCGGCGCGAGCGCGAGCCGTGGCTCCTCAGTACTTCTCCACATTAGGCCGTTAAAAAAGCCTAATGCCGGCCTTAGGTGACGGCAAGGCCTTGCTCAGGTCAAGCCTCGGCAAGACCTAAAATAACTGTTTTCTTCCCTTTGGGGTGGAAAACTGTTTTATTTTAGCTCTGTGCCTTCGGCTTGACCTTTCGGAGAAATGTTTATAATCTGCCGGCACGAGCAGCGTACTGTGACTAGTTTCAGATGTAGCACCTATGAGTTGACAATACTTTGGCTCCACTCGGTCCAACACTGACTCAAAACCCTAATTCATTTAGGTACTTTCAAATAAAACCAGACGAATTAAACTCCACTCTTATATTTATTTATATTTAATTATTTACTGGATCCCCTGCCTCCAGTTTTAATACTTATTTGCAACCTTCGCAAATAAAAACAATCAATAACATAATAAACTATGCCTCTATAGCAACTAAGGAATAACGAATAAAATAAGAAAGAATAATCTATTGCTAACAATTATCAAACAATACTTAAGAATCAGACTCTTATGAGATCATTTCAATTTACTACTAATAATATCAATCACAATCACGAGACAAGTGAACATTATCTTTTATGAGACTAGGTTATCATCTTAACCTACTATAATTAATAGTTTTAAATCGCCTGAAAGGAAGTAGATAATACATTATTGTTTAACGTACGAGGCTTTTCAACAGTCTTACAATAGTGTTTAAAAAAAATTTCTTGGCCACGCCAGTTTCCACGCTGTAAAATAGTATCAAAAGGGACATTCCGATTAAAATCATATGAGGCAACTGCTGATCTGATTGAGCCTGGCCCGTCACTAATACCCAAATCCTCGAATGGCTCCATCAGCCACCCAGCTATAATAGATCTAGATGCTGGTTTAACTATACCACGCGTAGTTATAAACAAACTAAACAAATCGTCGCGAGACTTCCTTCTGTGGGATGATATATCAATCAAATGTTTCACCCACAACACTAAATCAACTGACTCGTCTCCTGAGCTAAGCAGCAACCACCCGGATTGACGATGTTTTACACTACCAGTTTTAGAGCCGAATGACGGCCAAAGAGTTATAGACGTGTCATCTACCGTGCAATGATCTGGATCAATATTTAAGAGAGTCAGATCATGAGTTCTACGACCAGACGCTAGTAACAATAACATTGCAACATAACGCGACACCTGGAAGATACTTTGCTTATCAGGAGGATGGGTCTTCAGCCATGTAAGTAAATCTTCTACGTTCCAGATCTTTGGCACCTTAGTAACCGACCTCTGTTTTCTTAAACTAATTGCTTTCAAAATCGATGCAATAAGAGGGTGCCCACCTATTTTGTTCTCTCCTTGCGGATCGGCTAATGACACAACTACTGATTTATGCACTAAAATAGTTGGATAAGCTAACCTTTTAACCCTGAACAAAAATCCCAAATAGGATGCCACCTCATGTGGTCGAGGACTATTGGATTTCACCCCACACTGTTTACACCACTCGACCCATGACTTCCATGCCGATCCGTACGTCTTCCACGTAGATTCACGCCAAGCTGATTGAACTAACTCAATATCATCAGAATTTAATTTTGACATCAGCGAACTCCACCCCGTACCTTCCAGACCTCTAAATTTAGAAGGTCTACTTTCGGAGGTGGAAGGTTGGTGCTTAAGTCCACCAGATTGTGTTTCAAGTCGTCTATTGGAAGGGGTGCATCCACAGCTCTGTGTTTCAAGTCTCCCCTCCAAAATACGTTTTCCCACCTCGGGACAACCAGCAGGTAATATCCGGTTGCCATATTCAAGTGCTGTAACACCTTGGGAATCAACGGAGGAGGAGGAAAGACCCATGCCAGTTGCCAATGCCATGTCCTGCTGAACGCGTTGATGAATTCCGCTTCCTGATCCTTCGCATCTATCGAAACATAACGAGGTACGACTCTTGAGCGAAGGCTCGCAAACAGATCTATCCGAGGAGTTCCCCACCTCTGAAATATCCTTTGTAGTATCGTTTCGTGGAGATGCCAATCTGGTAAATCTGTTTGTCTCGACAAGCGGTCGGCTATGGTGTTGTAGCGGCCGGGGATGTAAAAAGGAAGAAGATGTATGTGTAAACGATGTGCTAAAGCCAGGAGCTTTCTGGTGGCTTCCAGAAGTACCCGGGATCGAGTACCTCCCTGATTTCTCAGGTACGCTACAACAGTTTTGTTGTCTGATTGCAACATTAAGGAACGGTTCTTTAGTTTTCCTCCGAACTTTGTGAGTGCTAGATACACAGTATACAACTCTTTCCGGTTTATATGCCAATCCTTTTGATCTTTGCTCCATTTCCCTGCCAAAAGATTGTTGTCTATCTGCACTCCCCAACCGTCGTCCGAAGCGTCCGTACTCCGTAGTAATGAAAACCGTTGGTTCGGGACTGAAGATACTTCCGCATTTCCCCAAGTTTTCTATCCACCACCAACAATCCTCCAGTGCGTCTTTGGGTATTAGAAATTGTTTTCTTGGCATGTTTTCGGGAAGCGACAACGCTGCTTTCTGTAAGCGACGCGTAAATAGGCGACCTAACGGGACTACGATTGATGCAAAACCCAGTCTGCCTATTAAAGACGTGCCGTCCTGCCAACACCATCGACCGCTTTCTATGGTCCTTTGCAAGTCCTTTGACAAATGATTTATCTTTTTCACTGGGAGACTGATCTTGTTTTCTCTTGTGTTCCACTCTATTCCTAAAAATTCTATCCGCTGGGACGCTTTTAGATTGCACTTCTCTAAATTCATCGACCAACCTAGACTTTGAAACAGTTGAACAGTCTCTTCGAGATGACGTTCCAAAACTTGAGGGTCTTGATGAGCTAAGAGAAAATCGTCCAGATAGACTAAGACCCTTATTCCTCTCGCTCTCAAGACCCCTGCCAACCAGTTGCTCACGCGGGAGAACGCTAAAGGGGCGCTGGACAAACCGAACGGAAGCGAAGTCATTTGGTACAGCTCGTTTCTGTAAGAAAATGCGAGGAATCTTCGATGACTCGGCTTTATTGGGACATGAAAATAAGCCTGCGAAATGTCTAAAGTCCCCATGTAATCGCCCCGTTGAAGGAAATTCGGTACCCCGTTCTGGTTTATCAAACGGAATTTGCGAGGATTTAGGTAAGTGTTTAAACTGCGCAGATCGAAAATTTGCCTCACTTTTCCGTTGTTTTTCGGAATTAGAAAAATTCTGGACAAAAACCCTGTCCGGGCAGTACACTTTTCTACAACACCCGATTTTAACAAACTTGCTATTTCTGTTGACATCGAGGACGAGTCTTTTGTCGCAAATTTTCCTATCATTGCTCTGTTGAATGGGATACATGGAGGTCTTTTTACAAATGGTAATGAATACCCTGAAATTATTTTTAGAATTACATTTGGCGCTCCTAGATTCCGCCACGAATATTCGTAGGTTTTCAGCTGTCCCCCTTGGAAATGGTCAGAACTTCTTTCGTTGATTCCTCCTTTCGCGATCGTCTCTACGGCCTTGAAATGTCTGCTTACGCGGGTTTGATTTATGGGTTGTGGAACGGGCGTTAGGCGTCTGCTGTTGAACTGATTTTGGCCGAGCACGCCACACTGAGCTTTTGGACTTTTGTGTGTTGACTCTCGACGCCGCCGCCGGCTTGCGAAAAGTACGACCTGCCACGGACCATCCCGTCCTCGACGGAAAAACCTGTCCAACGCCACCGTGGTCTTTAAGAAATGCCGTCAGCCTCTCCTCTTGAAATAAATGTGACTCTGAAGGCGGGATTGCATGCAACGCTTTATTTAATGTCTCATTCCTGGCCTTGAAGGCCTTGCGTCGTATCTCTATCGTTTCCGCTCGATGAGCACAAACAAACTGCAAAATGTCATCCGATGTAGCCTGAAAAGCGGATGACTCCAGAAGATTCTTTAAGTCACCTTTAGTTTGCGGAAATGTAGCCGCAATCCTGTTTAAATCTCCAGCCAGAAGTTTTCTTTGAAGAAGCAGACCATGGCAGATAGTTCCGAGCATTGCATCCTGCCTTTTAAAGACTGTCATTGGTCGTTCTGAATTTCCTAACTCCGTGTTCACCTTCAATGAATCGAAAACGGGTGATGCGTGCAATCGCTTTACGACATCCTTGTATCTAATTCTATTCCATCTCTCCGTTCCCAATCTTTGAGACCTAATCCCATCTTTCTTTATTGGAGATAATGGTTCAGGAATTAATGGATCAGCTTCTTTAACATGTGGAAGGAAACTCAGGTCCTCTTCGTTTTCTACCGACTCTGCTACTAGTGCAGGAGCTTTCCAAGAATCTAAATCCGACTCTGAACCGTCGGAATCAGGGTCTGAAGCAAGTTGTTCATTCTCTTTATCCTCTTCTTCAGAGTAGTCAGATACATGATACTCTTCTGGTGCACTATTTTTATGTGCCAGAGTATCTATCTTCTCAAGAACAATTGAGAACATCTCATTCATTTTACTTTCCAGCTCCTCCACTTTTGACCGTTTAGTCTTTGGTTCAACCGAAGTGGAAAGACTCCGCTGTCTCTTTTTTCCGCGATCTTTTTCTTCATCGTCGGAACTATTGATTCTTCCTGACAATGTCCTGTCCGCTTCCGACCTGGACACCAATAGAGACTTTATTGGGGTGACCGCCCTGTTAAATAACTCAGTCTGTGCTGCCGAACCTCGAATTCTATTTGCTAGAGCGGGCGGCCCCATTATCAGGGCTCTAGTGAAGGCCCAGTCGAGCAATTTAACTTTTATTTGACTTTTATTTGACTTCTCCGACAGACGTTCCGCCTCTGGGTCAAAAACCCTAGCTAGCTCCACCGTTGGTAGGGCGAACCTCACTTTATTTAAGACCTGAGGGTCTAACCTTTCTCCCAGGGCCTCAGCCTTTGACAAGTGCACGACTTTCCATTGGGTCCAGCCGTCGGGAAGGTATTCCTGCGCTAACAACTTTAGGCGCTCCAGAAGCTGTCCCTCGAGCGCGTCCTCCTCCTCCAACAGATCGCCCAGGGTAACAAAGCTGCCGCCGGTCGCCATCTATAAACAACAACAACTCCAGTCAGAAGCGTATCAAAGCTTGTCTTTTCAACGGGTTTGTTCGCATTTGGCCAAGCATGGGTCATTGTATAGTAAATTAAGAGACAAGGCCACTTCCAGTTCATTGGCTGTGAAAGCTTAGCCACGTGTGGGAGCGGGAAGTCGACTGATACAAAAACAGCAGGCTGACGCCTGCCACGGGCGAGCCGACGCGTCAGTTATAGGACGATGACTCAACGGATGAAACAATGGTCTGACGATAGGTGAAACGACCTCGACGGCTCGCTGACGAGTCAATTAAAAAACGAAACGAGACGACGGCTTGCTGCTTATCGAGCCGTCGTCTGCAAACGACGAGCCAACGTCAAAGTAATTCGACACGAGACGACGGCTGGCTGTCTAGCGAGCCGTCGCCTGCCAACGACGAATCGATATTAAAGATAAATCGAGACGTCAGCTGGCTGTTGAATGAGACGTCGACTGTGAATGACAGGTCGCGTCAAAATAAGTTGAGACGTCGCGTCAACTGGCTGTTACAGAGTGAGTCGCTGTGTATGAACGAGTCGACATCAAATGTTTTGTCAGCTGTCTTGCAGACAATGCAACAAGCCATTAACCATGTAATTGAGCTATGAATGGCTGCAATTAGTGTAACAGTCTCTTGCAGTAAGCAAGTCTGTTTGCAATGGAACCCATCACCTAATATATCGAGCCGACGGCTCCTTAGTTCGACCCGTCGCCTCCGTACTTCGAGCCTGGTCGGCTCTGTAGTTTCATGGAACAATTCCAATCACCACCTTAACATATTCTAAAAAAGCTAACACATTATAAATCAATTAAATGATACAATTTACTCTCACAGACATAAATCACAGCAAGAAAAGTAAGAAAAACACTTACCGGATAAAATAAAAACGTTACAACAACGTTGCATTCACTGGTAAATTACACTTGTGCATTCGAAGAATAATGACAGCGTACTGAGGAGCCACGGCTCGCGCTCGCGCCGCGCCGCCTGCCGACACCCCCCCCCGCGCGGGGGAACACCCCTTCCGCGCGTGCTGTCCTACTCTCGCAGACCTAATCTCGCTCGGTAAGTTGACATGTGCATGAAAGAATAGATAGTTAATCTCCGAAAGGTCAAGCCGAAGGCACAGAGCTAAAATAATTTATTTTTCACTCCTCTTGCTCAAAAAGTCCGTCATTGTAACGTACAAGAGCCGAGATAACATAGCATAATAACCCCTAGGGGATAAAGTTTTTTCTTTTTTAATGTTTGTCTATTACCAATGAGCCTACTAAAACGAAAAAGTCTTTATTCATAATCGCGAATAAAAACTCGCTCGACTTAATACTGGGGGTCTATTACGAAAAGTTTTATGCGATACACGCAGCTGCGTCCGTGCTTCGTTCTTATTGTTTCCTATTACAAAGCACTTGCGTATGCGATATTGCAAAGTGACTGCGTAAATTTGACAGTTTCTCTCTAGCAGATCCGTCATTATTCGTTCAATAGTCTATGGACTACGATAGCTACATTGAAAAGTTTGTATTAACTACAACTGACGAACTGGCTGACGACACGTTATTTTCGTAATAGGCCCCCAGTGTCTTATTCCTATTTTTGAAAATGGAAATAAAAGCATCTCTTCGGTGAAATCATAGACTTTATTATACTCTGTGCACAGAGTGAATCGTAGAATGCGTGTTTGTGTTGCTTAGCTGCTACAGCAGAAATTAAAAAAAAGGTACCATGGCGCGAAATCTTTAGAATTTTTCTATAATTACAAACTGATTGAATTGTGTGACTGTAAAATAGGAAAGAAATAATTTTTATCTTTTGCCGTCAAGCACAAATCATTTATTTAAACATTGTACAAAAAGTTTATGAAGTGGAGGATAGAAAAACGAGTCGATTCGTTTACGGAAGTAGGTACCTATAAACTATTTAATATTGTATTTTATTTTCTCGCAATCGTAGTGAAAAGTATAGTGTAACACACGACGCTAAAACCCATTGTAACTCGGTTTCTATTTATTCCCTCGCGGATAAAGCTCGGGAATAAAACTACCTCGTATGCGCAATGGGTCATTTTAGCGTCTTGTATAACAATCTACTATTGGAACCCGGGGAAAAAGAGTTATTTTTTCTAGAAAAAATGAGATAAATTATGTAACGAAACGCATTTTTTCTTAATAGAGTCGGACCCATAAAAAAAACGCAACTGTCATCTGTGTGACTGTCATGTCCAAAATTTTACAAAAAAGATAATTCAAGATTTGGCTTTTTGCCTTAAAAATACCAAGAAGACTCAAGATTTGGCTTTGCCTTTATTTTAAACATTATTAAGAAACCAACACTCAAGAACTGGCTGTATGGCTTTGACCTTCGCCTGTCCAAAAGGACGAATTACAACTACTACTACTACTACTGTATTGTCCCCTAGTAGTATATTGTTCTGTGGTCTTGTCAATGTTTTCATTTCTTTGTAGTTTTCGTTTTGCTTTTGTTGGACTTTATTTCTTTCTTTTTGTTTATTTGTTTCTTTGGAATCCATGTTTCAAACAAACAAAACAAGAAACAATAGACTATGGTTCAACTTTTGGTTTATTGTGAATATTTTGATATTCCCGGGTTTTAAAATAATATAAAGGAATGTACGTATTCCCAGAAAGATATTTTATGTTTTTTTGTACAAAATATATTGTATGGGACTTGCCATTATCTTTATTTTAAACAGAGTAAATTAAATTGATCTGTAAATGTATGAATGTAAAAATCACATTAAATCTAAAATATCTAGGTACTTATACTTAACTACAAACCAACCAACCAACCAACTTTCCTAAAACCGGAAACCTTTCACGGTAAGATAAACTTGGTTCAAATCTCAAGAAAGCCGAATGCTAAGCCTTTATCAATAAGACGAGTCTATCAGTTCCGGTTTCCGAACGACTTAATATTTTCCAATTTCCTGCCGACGACGGCCAAGCCGGTTACATCGCAATTTAAATTTCAAAGTCGGAAGACGTCAGATGATATTTAAAACGACCAAGAGTTTGCTGCGGGATTATACTTACATATCGAGAAAAATAATGAAACGTATTTTCTTACAAAGTTTCAGTGTTCGGTTATTTTAATAAAAAATGTGTTATTAGGGGGAAGGAACTGCGAAATAAACGGACTAATAATTTAGTCCCAGAGCTATGGAGACTGAATAATGGTAATGACTGAGTAACCCTACTGAAGTCCATTCTACCTACTCTTAACATTTACGTCACATTTTCCAACATGTATCTAGGTCAGTACTAACAGCAATAAACCACATTAAACCACAGTAGGATTAGGTATATGCTCTACGTTCGGCCTTGGAGAGCGATCTACAGCCTCAAGAGGCAGCTAATGGACGGTGAGTGTTTCCATTACCGGAGGCAGCATCCTCCTTGAAAATTGAGGATGAGCCGTTAAAACATTGTAGGTATTTGAAAACTCTATGGTGCGGTTTCGCTCGCATAAAATTTTTAGTCATAATATGGTTTGGCTTAACAGGAACAGGCGAACAGCATAAAGTTTTTCGCATAATGTCATATTCGCATAATGTTATATTCGCAGAATGATAGAAAAATTTCATTGGCATAACAATTACCTACTTGTTGACTTTGTTTTGATATATCGTTACTTGTAGGTACCTACTACTTTATTTCATTAGTTCCATTGCCACCAACAACGCACGAAATTGCAAACTAGTTTAGATTTCACAGTTCCCTAAATACTCGTACCTACCTAACCCATTGCTTTGTATTTTGGTATGCTACTATTATTAATACTAAGTAGTATTATTACTCCTAATTCTGTGATTTCAAGTCTTTTTTAAATTGATGTCAATACGCACATCACAGAGCACAGTAATGATTAAAACTTTTTTCAAATTCTATTCTAGTCACGATTATAGACGTTATTTATAGTAAGTATAAGTCTAATAAACTACTTATACTACAACTTTCTGCGTTTTTTTATAGTGTAGTAGGTATTGGTGCCAATTACCTAATCAAGAGTTTATTATTTTAGTATTTTATAGCTGACAACACGTTGGTTTGGTACTTTGCCAACAGTTAAACTCATATGACCCAAACCCAACTGATTATTATTTGCCAACAAGATTCTATCGAGAGAACCGTTTGAGAATAAAAATTCTGCTGATTAATTTTATTTTTACATAGAAGAAGAACTACCTACCTTGCCTACACTATATTATTGGAAGAAATGGAGAGGTAAATTTATTATTCATAGGTATTTTGCATTTCTGACGAATTATTATTTAACCATTATTTATGCAGTACAGTACCTACCTATATACACAGTAAAGATATTAGTTTTTATGCTATGTACGACGTATAAATATCCAAAGTGAAATCCTGGTAAAATATTGTTATCTGCCCACATACTGCGCATATCAGTAAGTAGCTTAATAACCTACCTATACCTAAGCTTAAGTTTTGTATAATTTTAAAATGAAAGAGCCTGAATCTCCCCACGTGTAGACTTACCTACGTGAATGTTGTGACATTAAAACTGATTGCTTATTTTCTGTTACACGTAAGTACACGCGTTCACATCGTCATTGCCGTCGACGACCGTTATGACGTCACAGCTAACGGTACTGTAGACAAAAAAAGTAAACATGTTTTTCAACTGTTTTTCATTTTTTTCTTGTTCAAAGAGTGTCATTTATTTATCTAACAAGTTAGGTTTGCTATTATCTTTTAATAATTATAACAACACAAATAACGAACGTAATTATTAAATCAACATAAACAAAAATTAAGCTTTGCATTGCTAGCTGTACTAGAAAGGCGACGCAGGGGGTGCGGTATGACGAAGCTGGCCGGGAGGTAGCGGCAATGATGAAGTGAACGCGTAGTATATTTTACAGAGTTACCCAACAGCAACACCCATTCCAGTCGACAGTCACAGACTGAGGTAACGGTATAAATCAATTCTTGTCATCTTGCTGGCAGGATGCCATCGCGTAGCGTGCCTGTAGTACACGCCATGGAGGTCAATGAACTTTGAGCAAAACACTCCTACGCTACTGAAAGTCGCATGCGGTGGTATGGACATGTGATGAGGCGGGATGAAGACTACATTGTCAGAAGAGCTTTAGCAATCCCAGATAAGAGAAAAGGCAGAGGCCGCCCACAGTCTACGTGGTGGACAACCGTTGCAAAAGATATGGCACGGGCCCAGTTAGATAAATGTACAACCCAGGACAGACTATCTTGGCGCCTTAAAACGAGGAGAGCCGACCCCAAATGATGGGAAAAGACACGGAAGAAGAAGAAGAAGACAAACGTTTAGCTTGTACCACACATTTTCACAATGATGAACGTAAAAACTTCTGTTTTATTAACAAACGTTTAATAACATTTTCAACACACTTGCTCGTAAAGTGAGCCCTAATACATCGCTTTTAAGGCCATAAACCGAGCTATAACAAACGCGTGCAATAATATATAAAACACTAGTTCGTAATAGAATTAACCCTACAAAGTTAAATTAGTACTTTACTGCAAGTTCTATGAGAATAAACAGAGCATTCCCAATTTAGCCGGGTAATACAGTTTTTTTTTTTGACAACAAAGAGGTTTTATGCTGCTCAAAATTCATATATTTTTTTGGAATAAATAAATGTGTAAGACCTTAATTAAGTCAAATAAAAATATATTAGTATCAAATTATTCATAATTCACAATATTTTGTTATAAAATATTAAAATATTTGCATTTTGTCACTTAAAATTATAATTTTGAAGTATTAGTAGTAGGCTGTATGCTCCTCACCCCTTTGTTCGCAAAATATTCTTGCGTTGGGCGTGTGAAAAAAAACAAAAAAAAACATGCGCGCCTTTTCCCATAATTATCATATTTTGTTTTTGTCGTATTTGTTGCTGTGTGATAAATTACTTTGTTTATTCCTCGCAAATGTGTTGAAAAACGTCGTATGAAACTCGTGAGCTCTTGCTTATTGCACACTCGGCTGAGTTACGCCCTCACCTGCGGCTCGGGCTGCAACCCACAGCCATGTGCGCAATGAGCAACCTAAGCTAACTTGTCTCATAATGTACTATTTCAACACACTTGCTCGTAAAGTGAACCCTAATACATCGCTTTTAGGGCCACAAACCGAGCTATAACAAACGCGTGCAATAATATATAAAACACTAGTTCGTAATAGAATTAACCCTACAAAGTTAAATTAGTACCTTACTGCAAGGTCTATGCGAGTAAACAGAGCATTTCCAATTTAGCCGGGTAATACAGTTATTTTTTTTGACAACAAAGAGGTTTTAAGCTGCTGAAAATTCATATACATTTTTGGAATAAATAAATGTGTAAGTCCTTAATTAAGTCAAATAAATGTATATTATTATCAAATTATTCATATTTCACAATATTTTGTTATAAAATATTTGCATTTTGTCACTTAAAATTATAATTTTGAAGTAGGCTGTATACTTCTCACCCCTTTGTTCGCAAAATATTCTTGGGTTGGGCGTGTGAAAAAAAACAAAAAAAACATGCGCGCCTTTTCCCATAATTATCATATTTTGTTTTTGTCGTATTTTTTGCTGTGTGATAAATTACTTTGTTTTTTCCTCGCAAATGTGTTGAAAAGCGTCGTATGAAACTCGTGAGCTCTTGCTTATTGCACACTAAGCTAACTTGTCTCTTAATGTACTATTTTATAACCACTTATTATTTGTTTTTTTAGACAGGGACAATCTTCATTCTAATTCTAAGTAAGTACCTACTTAAATTCTTCTCTGGTTAGAAAATCTAAAAAACCATATGACGTAAACAGCAGGTTAACACATTTGTAGGTGTAGGTATCAGTATTTCTATTAGATCAGTAGGTACCCTTAGCACGAACAGCTATAGAAAAAAATAACGCCCGTAAAATCATTCGATAGATAATTTTTTTATTGGAAATTTTTACAGTGCCATCTATCGCCGATAAGCGAAATGAAATTTTCCATAGAGTAGTATAGAATCAAAGACAGCTAAGTGCATAAATGTCAAATTGACAGGAAATGTTTTTTAAGTTTACCTCAGTAATCACGTGGCTCACTTTTGTATGGGCATTAGCTGCCTTTGAACACAACTTCATTTTTTAGACGCAATTTAAAGGGCTTTAGCTAGTTTTGTTTCTAAAATAAAAGAAGTAAATAGTTAGGACCGAAAATTCCCTAGATGGCGTGATACTCAGTTCATTTTCGTAATTTATGTCACTTTGCTGTCTTTGATTCTATACCCCTCTGTCTATCGAGTAATTTTACACGCGTTTTTTTTCTAAGCTGTTCGTGGTACAGAGCTTTTACGTTACTGTCTAATAAATCTTATTGAGACACTCGAGGATACGAAAGCACTTTGCTGCCCATCCCGAAATGTTAACTCAATGGATTACTTACCTCATGCCGAGCCACTTTTCTATGTTTGTCTACTGCATTCAAAAATGTTATATATACCTATACAGTTTTAAGTAAAATATCTAACAAAAATTACTACTTTTCGTATTTTCAGGATTTCCTGAACTCGATTTCAAAATTTCAAAAAATGAGACCAACTTGGGAACAAACTTGATGTAATAACGTTTCTATTATTTCAATCGATTCAGCTCTTTTTGAGTAGGTAGGTGAACATAATACAGGTACAACGTCTTATTGAAAATAGGCCTAAAAAAGCAAGTATTGCTATTTCTCCGCAATTGAAGTTTTCAAGTTAGAAATAAACGAGATCGCAGGGAGCCGCGAAATAATAAACAATATTGTTACCGAGTTTGATAGAGTTAGGAACTGAGCGGTTCGCTCGCAGATACTTTGATACTTAAGGTACCCTGAGCGAAAGTGGCGCCGCGGTGAATTATATTTAATATTATAATTCTAATACACAATTTAAAAAATGTTTATCGTGGAGATTTTAGGGCCCACAGTCTAGTATTTTTAGACGGTATCGTTACATTCCCTCGTAGTCACTGCTGGAAGTAGATAGATAGCAAAACTGCTAAAAGTGGCCGTTTTTGACACATTTGCTATCTAGGGTGAATATGCCTATTACCAGCCCCCCCTAAGATTTTTCAACTTTGAATCTCTGTTGCTGCCACAATTACAGTCTTAAAATTATTGTTGATACAGTTTTAGGTAGCTTGATTGATCTTTATTACGAAAATAGTACTTAGTTTTACGTAGTTTTGTGGGAAAAAAATAGAGAATCGTTTAAATGCACGACGGGCCAAAAACCCTAATTCCAGCCGCCTTTGCCCTAATATCAGCCGCTTTGTTCCCTAATTCCAGCCGGGTACAGGATGTTCCAAAATAAAACAACCATGTTTGTATGAGATTAAAGAATATTCATTTGGTAACTCTAATAATGATAATAAAATACTAGAGGCTTTAAAATTATGGTTCCTATAACAAGTCATTGAAACTTATACCTCTCCTGTAGATATTAATCAACTTAGAATATATAAATATATTAAATATTGCGTAATAAAAAATTACTTTGGTTTAATATACATATAATCAACAAGTACGAGATCGTTTTAATTATTTGAAACCTTTAAAAGCGTTTTCCAAGAAGTGAATATCGATATACAATTTTTAAATTGAATTTCTTTTCTGTTTCTATGATTGATTATTATGATGATAATAAGTATGATTTTGAATATTATGTTTTTTTTACATCTAATATAAAAAAAACAAAAAAAATAAAATCATATTTGAGAACAGCCTGTATATTGTCGTAAAGTTTTGATGACCGGCTGATGTTAGGTTCATATGTATTTCCTAATATCAGCCCCTAATTTGAGGAACAAATAACTTAGGAATTAAACATTATTCACCCGGCTGTATTTAGGCCATTGGGTGCAGGGTTAGTAATTCTAGTGAATAGCACTACAAATTCCAACCTAAAGACGAGCAAATTAAGATGAGATTGATTTCTTAAACGAAAGTTAAATACCCAACATCAGCCCCCGGCTGATAATAGAAAGTTTTGGAAAATCACATAGTCAAACTCCAGCCCCCCAAATTTTTTCGAAATTAGTAAATTTAACTGCAAACTTGTAATCTTAAAACGTTATCTAACTAATCTATTACTAGTATCAAAGCTTAAAACTATAAAAAATTGCATCTTGCCTTCATAAACACATTTCCCAAAGTTCGCATTGATCGATGTTTTAGGCTGTTTTTCAAACATAATCACCTCTACTCGGTCTCGGTGAACATTATTGCTCGTTTTGTGAATTGTAGGTGACGTGACGGGGTAATACTGATTTCCAACGTCGAGGATTAACTAGGGATGTGGTTCCATTAAACAGTTTCCGATTTTATTGCTTTTTAATAAAAGCAAAGCAAAAACGTGTTGGGGGCTGGAATTAGGGGGGGGGCTGGAGTTAGGCATATCCACCCTACTTCTACGAATGACTACGAGGGCATGTAACGATACCGTCTAAAAATACTAGACTGTGGGCCTTAAAATCTCCACGATAAACATTATTAAAATCATTTTCTATTAATAACTTATTAAATAAAAACCTCTGAGGGCGCCACACATACAACCGCCTAAAGCTAATTGATATCAACGTTATAGTGTTTTGATATTTACGATTATTTGACGGTTTGCAAATTCAATTAGATTTAAAATAAGTTGAAGATATATTTGACCTGAAAATTTCCCGATCAATCTGATATTTTTTTTAAAAACCATGATGATTACAGCGTATGTAAGTACTGTTTACAGGTGTCAGTAACTTTAATGTTTACTTAACTATCAAACTCGTTATAAAGTTTGCTAAGTAGGTATTTGAAAAAATAAAAAACAGTTATAGCTAGAAGGTTAACGTTTTTCAAGACTAGACCTACTACTTATACTCACCTATGTGTAGGTATTTATCTACCTCCGAGTTCCAGGACTTAAACTGTTTTTAATAAATACGAGATCGAGACGATGTTACAGATATAACTGAACATAACGATAAATACGTAGTAGGTACCTCCCTTCATCTGCAGCATCTCTCATTGTTATATCGCATCAAGTTCTGTTTATAATAGAGGCACTCAAGTGTAACAAGCTATTTTAAGAACACTAACTGTTATGAGGCTGGCAAGCGGTCTTAATGAAGTGATGAGAGGGGTCCTATGACGTAGTATAGGTAGGTAGGTACCCTCAACTAACTGGGTCAGAGAGAGCCTCCCTCGGCCACGACATGGCCGCGCGCATCCTGCGTCTAGGTACATGTGCGTGTGGTTTGAGTGTTCCTTTCCTAGAATTGATTAAACCATACGAAGTGCACACATCGTGGTAAAATCGAAAAATTTGTGAAACCTAGGTATGTAGAGTCTACATTACATAACTTAGACGTCTACATCGTCGTAAAAAATTTAAAACATTAAAAAACCCGCCTGCATAAAAAGACAAGTCGACTGAAAAGATGGAAACAAGATTAAATAAATATTAAAGGCAACCATGTCATAATAACATGCAGTCGGAGGCATGCATAAAGAAAGAGACACTATGAATGATTGAATTATATGCCTCCGACTGCATGTTATTATGACATGTTGCCTTTAATATTTATTTAATCTTGTTTCCATCTTTTCAGTCGACTTGTCTTTTTATGCAGGCGGGTTTTTTAATGTTTTAAATTTATTTTTTTATTTATCTCTATTTAGTTATTTTATATTACGGTCATGATATACCTTTTTGAAATCCTTATAATAAGCCCTTTAATTTGACACCCATATTGCAGTATTCTAAAAAAAAAATTTTTTTTTCACTATGTATAATAGCACCGTACAGCCGCCATGTTGGTTTTTTTATAACGCCACCTTCTTAAGAACACTTGGGCTGAAAAGACCAATCTAACGATATCTTAATCATAGAAATCCGTTCAGCCGTTTGAGAGATATGAGGTAATAAAGAATATTACATACAAACATACATACATACTTACAAACATACAAACATACTTACAAGATACGCGCGAAACACATAACCCTTTCTTTGCAGTCGGGTAAAAAGTAAGAAAAATAAGTAAGAAAGAGCGGTCTTATTAACATGACTGTAGGTACTGGACTGACGAATCACATAAATTGACAAGTTAAGTAAACTGACGATTTATAGAAACTGACCAAAACGGAAACTGACCATTTGACGAATTTCGCGAAACTAGCGAATGAGGTAAATTGACCAGTTAGAGAAACTGGCTAGTTAGTTTGGACGAGTGATAACCCGACCCGTCTTCTGGCACAGGCATCAAGTGGTTTGAAAGTTAATATTTTTTTATTAGAGCAGATAGACTTCTCTCTATAAACTTTCTTTTGTATCTTTCTTTTAGTCTTAATATATACAATGCGGAAAGGTTCTGGAATGGCGACCACGCACCGGACGGCGCTCCGTGGGTAGGCCCCCGACAAGGTGGACCGACGATCTGGTGAAGGTCGCGGGAAGCCGCTGGATGCGGGCAGCGCAGGACCGATCGTCGTGGAGATCCTTAGGGGAGGCCTATACCCAGCAGTGGGTGTCGTGCGGCTGATATGATGATGATGATATACAATACATATATACATACATACGGAAACATTGTTAAACGGATATTGTGAATCTATGTTAGTATTAGATGCCTATTGTTTATTAACTCGTAAATAATTTGTTGACTGTGACTTACTCATATTTGAACGCTGTACACGCCTGTTATTGGCCTACACATCAGAAGTGAAGTTTGATTATTGTTTCAAAGTGTATGTTTCATTGTGTATGCTGTTGGTGTGTCTTAAATAAATAAAAATAAAAATAAAAATAAACTCGAATAAAAAATAGGTAAGTATGTTAGCACAAAAAAATATGTCGGCTCTAGGTAGGTAAGTACCTACTTAGGTACCTAGTTAATTAAAACTCATCTTTATTACACCACCACCCGAATACATTCCCAGATTTCAAAACATTCCACAAAAGTTTTTTATGAAACCTGTTTCGGGTTTAAATGTTCATACGGGTACAAAAGATCCCATCCCATGATCCCATCCCATCCCAACCCAAGGCAGCCACGGATGAAACACTTCAAATGATAGATCCGTTACTTACATAAATGACCTCGTTTTTTATAAAAACATTTTATTTCAGACTTTTTGCAATGAAATCTTTTCAATTACATTACGTAAGTAAGGTACCTAACCTACCTACCTACTTTACTAAATCTTTGAAATTATTTGTAAAAAAACATTTTATTTCAGACTTTTTGCATTGAAATCTTTTCAATATAAGATAACCTACCTAGGTACCTACGTAAATTACCTAGGTAGGTAGGTACTTTACTCATGTGCTGATAAATCTTTAAGATATTTATGATAAGCTGTCACTTTGTACGAACGTGACATTCTTTATTCAAATACTAGCGGCCGCTCGCGACTTTGTCTGCGTGAAAATATTTTTTTGCTATCCCTCTGAAACAGTACTTTTGATCTGGATGCGAAACCCTATATCCTTCGCTATACCCATGACAACGTAACCTATGCAAAATTTCATGATGATCGGTTGAGTAGGTACATAGACGTGAAGGCGTACAAACAAACAAACTACTGTCGCCTTTTTAATATTAGTAAGGATAAGTTGAATAATATATCAATATTATAAATAAATTAAAGTTGCAAAATTAATTAAAACTTTGAACACAAATAGAAAGAGAAACCATTAGTAGGAGTAGGTAAGTATGTAGGTATGTTTGTTTGTACCCAATAATATTAAAGTGGTTATGTCAACAGAACAAACTAAGTTATGTCAACAGAGTAAAGAAACAACTATTCGTCCTGAAACTGTCGTTAATCAGGAATCCATATTGATTAGTCAGCTAGTAAGTATGTATTGCCTTGTCACACAACTTCGTTAATACTAAAGGACCCAACTCAATGTCAACATCATAGCGATATTAGTCGAAACAGGAGCAGTCAAAACATTGACACGGCGTCACGGACGTCCGCTTGGCGGCAGCGAGCATAGCGAGCGGAGCGCTCACACAGCTCAGCGCCCACAAAGACGACTGTCGACGCATTGACATGGTTTGTTGTTACACGCTTTTATTATGTGTGATACGTTCGTGTTTGAGTATAAACAATAATGTTCATGGCATAGCTTATTAACTTATATATAGGTACATCATTTATCTTTATTTGCTCCTGAAAAGGTGTTGAAAAAAAGCAGGGCAATGAAAAAAATTAAAATAACCAAATAAGACAAAGTTCAAAACAAACGAGCTGAAATCCATCGGTAGGTATACCTACTGAATTATACGCGCGAGAAACTATAATAGGTTACTACCTTAGTATCTTGATTGTCAATAATTATACCTAAGAGGTAGTACCTAGTTAAATTTATTGACCGAGCGAGCGCGAAGCACGAGCGAAGCGTCTCCGTTTCAGCTTGGACAAAAATGCTTTCGTATGTCCAGCCTGTCCGGAGTTCCGGAGCCCAGAGGTCCGTCTGTTCTCCTCCAAAGGTCGCATTTCTCAACCGAAAATTTTGTAAGTTATGGTTTTTTTTGTCGATTAAATTTTTCTAAAATCATTTCAACCATTTCGAAAAATGTTCAAAAAAGTTACAAACGCGAGGTCTACAACAGCTCTACAGACTAGTTCTTAACTAGGTCAGTCAAGTCTTTGCACAAAGATAAAAGCCATTAATGATGCTTGGATCCGTTTAATGAAAACTATGAAAGTAGGCAGGTACCTACCCAATAGGGATGATGACAACTTTTTTATTTTATGTTACATAAATTACCTCTCAAAAAAAGAAAGATTGGTAAAATCATTATTTCGCTAGAATGAAAACTGCCCGAGATAGGTATCACAGTGTGAAATGCACACAAATGGACTCGCCCAAAAACGCTCCATACTAATGGCTTCCTAGTTATGACGTCACGAATAAGTAGTTTGTATGCAACGCGTAGGAAATTTGATTGGCAGCTATATTAAATATTGTGTTTATCAAAATAGTTTCTTAGACAAATTTGGTATACATTTTACGGACTAATTAAAGGTATCATTTATTTTAATAAATTTTATACTTTTTAAATGGACTTGTCCACCCAACTTTGAAGGGTCATAAAATAAATAATATGCAATATATAAAACCAAGAGGTATACAAGCTACTCTAAAAAATTAATATGTTTTTATTAGTATTTCGTTATTTTATTCATGATGACTACATCATCCCTGTTGCAGAATTAAATAAAAAAAGAATCGCTAATGGCGACTCGTTTAGATTTTACTTGTTAAGTTCTAATACTTACACATTCAAATGTCGCACGTCATCCATTTCTGAAACTTCTATGTTCACTGAATATAGACGAATATATAAACGGGCCTGTAGCCTTACCATGAGTTGATGCAAACTGTTTACGTTACCGTAAACTATCGGATATACTGCTCACAGTCGGTGCGAGTGAAAGAGACAAAACGATACTTTACGGTAACGTAAACAGTTTGCATCAACTCATGGTAGGGCCACTGTATTCGAGCACGAATTACTCGGCGAGCATGTTCGCCGATAATGTAAATGAGGCATGAAAATTAAATCCACGTGGACGAAGTCGCATTGTGGTCGCAGGCGGCCGCAAACATAAAAGCGTGGTCACACTCACTAATAGATTGGCAGGGTTTATTTCCGTTTAAATGGAAAACACATCGCTTTGAGCCGATTATTGTTTGAATGGGAAAAGAGCTAATGGCTTTTTATTGTTTTTAAGAGGCCACTCGTTTGCATGCATTTACTTAATTCGTGCTTCTCTCTACTACGAAACTTGCATTAAAACAATACGGTGGGACGGTAAGTGTTGCTTTTAGTACTTTTAGTTACGAAAATAATGTTTTCGTTAAGCACGTTTTTTCGTTTCAATTCAAACATGAATTTCATTAGATTGCAAGTAGTAAACAAAACAACTGGAATGAACTGGCAAACAAAACACGCCAATGATTGAAGTTTATCTGTTTTTTATTCTTCAATATAGTTTTAAGTAGGATACACTTCCATTTAGAGAAAGTATGATAGTCAGTACCTGAGAGATATTTAATATGGGTCTTTTTAGCTTGCCACAACTTACGAATTTTTATTAGGTAAGTAAGTACGTCATCTTAATGTTAATGTTAACTAAATCTAGACAGCAAGGGCTAATTTAGTGGTGGTAGTTAGTGGTAGTTAGTGGTAGGCTGCACATTTAAAGTAACATCTGTACTTCAAAAACTGACGCTATTTCAACAACATAAGGACTATATTAAGGTCTAAGTGTTTTTACTATTGTGCTGTCTGTCTACCATCTTACACTGTAACTGAGATCAGGAATGGTCGATATCATTCGGCCTTAATATTTAAACAAATATAAGCTTTTCGCCTGTGTTTAAACTTTAACCATGTCAGGTAGGGCTCGGCACCTGTCTGCGTGCCAAAACTGACACAGCTCCCGGAGGAAGGGGAAACAGCGTGCTATCTCGCTCACGCCGCGGCCGTAGCCCGCCCGACCTTGTCATGCACCGCCAAGGTATATAGGTCACATACATCATCACCTATTCCATTCAAACTATCACCAGAAACGTGAATAAAACAATTGATTTTAGCTACACCACACATTTCCCGGGCACATGTTCCCCCACCCCTCGCTCTGACAGCTGTCTCGTCTGGCACGCCCAAGGCTGCCCAAACAAGATACAGGACAAACTCATCACTCACCAGTCGACCGACGCACTTGCTGGTAGATATCCTCCGGAGCATCTGCTTCTTCTCAGTATCATTGTCACTGTCGGTGCTGTCCTCACAAAATGACCCTTTTTTCTCATCCGGAACAGCATTTCTGTCGGCCACTGACATCACTCCGCGAACACTCGCACACAAAACACTTAGCGCACATCAAATACGGCTACATCATACAGGATTTACTAATAATTTACATTGTATACGCGGGTCGCTACCTCGCTGACATTTCGAGCGAGCGCCATGACAATTGTGACAAGAACGCCGCCTAAAAACAAAACAAGTTTGCCCTGAAACTTCGGTGGCGGCACCTTCCTGAAACTGAAAATAAAACTATCTCAACATATAAGCTGCGCTAGTGACATCTTGAGTATCAAAGACAAACCGAACGGAAGTTTCTAACTGTTAGGGCGCCATCTAGCGGCATTTCCATGAACTATTAATTGGACATTTTCCCAGGCAAATGTGAAAGCTCAGATGAAAGTTTGGTACGACAATAGCGCAGGCTTTGCACAGGTTACAGATGGCATTGCCATGCGTTTTTTATTTTGTGAATATGTTATCAGAAAAATAAGAAGCTAAAATAATGTTTTCCAAACTACTTATATGTATACTGTGCTTTTATCAAAGAATAATTTTATAATAATGTTCAAATGAAACATTAGTACTGGCCAGTTAAATATGTATCTGGCAGGTTCTGTTATTACTTCTACAAAGCTACAAAGAAGAAAACGTTCTAGAATTCCTTTAAAATTTTTTTGTAACCTGAATATCTTTCTTTTGACTCATTTCCTTGAAATCCGATGTAAGATGTGCACAGTGTAATAACGATCTAGATATTTTTTTTACATCTTTTTTTATTAGTTTATAAGTTAATGTTAAGGTACAATCCTGTATCAATTCGGTAAAACTGTGAGAAATTAACAAGTGTCTGTATCTAAGATTTGATAAATTACCAAGATGCGAGAGATCATTAATCTGCAGGTCGGGGCTTGTGGAAACCAGATTGGAGGAAAGGTAAGACCGAAACATACTATTTCCATCTCTAAACCTTTAATTTATGCTCGAAACTAGTCTACTCATAGAACTCGTACAAACTAGTTTAGTCTGTCCTCGTTAGTTCATTTTCGTTATCCAGGGTTGCCAAACCCAATATTCTTGTTGAAACCTTGTTGAAACAAAACTTATTTTGTTCGCAGTTCTGGGAGGTGATATCCGACGAGCATGGCATCGACCCTTGCGGCGTGTACCACGGCGACTCGGATCTCCAACTGGAGCGCATCAACGTGTACTACAACGAGGCGTCGGGCGGCAAGTACGTCCCGCGAACCATCCTCGCAGACCTGAAGCTAGCCACCATGGACGCCGTGCGCTCCGGGCCCTTCGGCTGCCTCTACCGCCCCGACAACTTCGTCTACGGCCAGAACAGCGCCGCCAACAACTGGGCCCGCGGACACTACACCGAAGGCGTAGAAATCCTAGAATCTGCTCTAGACGTCGTTCGGAGAGAGGCGGAAGGCTGCGATTGCCTCCAAGGCTTCCAGTTGACTCACTCTCTAGGAGGCGGTACCGGTTCCGGATTCGGCACCTTACTGATCAACCGTATCCGAGAGGAATACCCCGACCGTATCATCTTAACATTCTCAGTGTTCCCGAGCCCGAGAGTGTCAGACTGCGTCGTGGAACCCTACAACACCACATTGGCTGTTAACCAACTAGTAGAAAACGCAGACCACACTTTCTGCTTAGACAACGAAGCGTTATACGACATCTGTTTCCGAACGCTGAAACTCACTACGCCCACGTATGGTGACCTTAACCATTTGGTCTGCGCGACGATGTCTGGCATCACTACGTGCTTGAGATTCCCCGGCCAGCTTAACGCGGATCTGAGAAAGCTGGCCGTCAACATGGTACCTTTCCCAAGACTCCACTTCTATACGCCTGGATTCGCTCCTCTAACGTCGAGGGGGGCGCAGCAGTACAGAGCTCTGACAGTACCAGAGTTGACGTTGCAAATGTTCGACGCCAAGAACATGATGGTTGCATGTGATCCTAGACATGGAAGGTACCTGACCGTTGCCACGATATTCCGAGGGAGAATGTCGATGAAAGAAGTTGACGAACAGCTAGTCAACATTCAGAACAAGAACAGTACATATTTCGTGGAATGGATACCGCACAACGTGAAGATTGCTGTGTGCGACATTCCGCCACGAGGACTGAAATTGGCGTCGACGTTCATTGGCAACACGACAGCAATCCAAGGTGTATTTAAGAGGATGGCTGAGCAGTTCGTGGCAATGTTCAGGCGGAAAGCGTTCCTCCACTGGTACACTGGCGAGGGCATGGACGAGATGGAGTTCACGGAAGCGGAGAGCAACATGAACGACCTGGTGTCAGAGTACCAGCAGTACCAGGACGCCACGGCCGACGACGAGGGGGAGTTCGACGAAGAAGCAGAAGGCGAAGGAATGGAGGAATAGCAATTAGCTCGGTTTTTACTATTGTGTTCATCCTTGTGTATGTCTTTGTGTTCGTCCTTGTGTATGTCTTTAATAAAAACCATATTGCTACCCATAGAAAATGTTGTAATTTAATCAGCAATACGATTAGGCAATGTAGCAACTTTGAAAATTACCCCAAAACCCCATTGTCCCATAAAGACCGCTTCTCTAAGGATCACTTCTAAGGAAAAGGAGAGGTCTGAAAATGAAGGTCTACTTAGCCATTTTTACTAAAAAAAGTAGATCTTATGAGAAAAAGAATCTCGCTAGATCCATTGTGGATCTTCTGAGAATGAAGGTCTCATTAGATCCATTTTTACTTAAAATCTAAAATTGATCTTATGAGAAAAAGAATCTCATTAGATCCATTGTGGATCTTGCTGATGGATCTTCTGAGAATGAAGGTCTCATTAGATCCATTTTTATACTTAAAATAATAAAAAATCTCATGGAGAAAAAAAATCTCACTAGATCCATTGTGGATCTGGCCAATGGATCTTCTGAGAATGAATGAAGGCGGTCCTTCCGTGACGTCTACCTACGAAAGTCACCCGGGTGACAAGTTCGTTCGCAAATGGGTCGTCACCCCCATCATACTATATCTATGATCTGGGGACAATGCTAGAGGGGACAGGGGCCTGCTGGGAATAAAGGTTTTCAATCCCAATAGCCGGTATACCGGGTGTAACAAGACACTCTACGAAGCCGAAGTCTACGTATTCTGCCCATCATCAGGACCATTTCTGTTCAAAATTATTACTGGGAAACGATTTTAATTTTTGGTGTTAAAAAAGCATTGCATATGTCGCAGGAGTATTGTATATTTAGCCGTATTACATAGCAACTAGCTGTTTTAGAAAACGGCGCCGTATCGACGATACGCCAGATTGACAATGTGATACGTTGTTCAATACGGCGGAGCTCGTTTAGCCGGTTTGTATCAAAGTTCTATTGTAGAGTGACCACACTAACAAAATGAAACAGTGCTTAATTGAAAATAATTTAATTTTAATAATTATTAAAAAATGTAGGTTTAAGTAACTTCTAAAGCACCTAGTAAGTAGTAGGAAACATGTGTTCGTTTTATTAGTTTAAAGGAATGCATAAGTACTACTTCTATCAAATAAGTAGGTACGGTAGTAAAACCGTTTCGTTCTCATTTGTAAAATTGTAATATTAGTTAGACTTACTATAACATTTAGCTAATTTATTTGGTATAAATAATATTTTTTTTTAAAGTTAACTTTTTTTTGTATATGTAATGTATCAAAATATTGTTTTTTAGGCACTGCCTAAAAAGTAGGGTCTTCCGAAATAGGTATGTTTCTTTAATCTTCACTGGCTACACTCATTACGTTGTATTTTATACACCAATAATATTGCGTAGGATTCCGTACAACACCAGAAACCATTGCCACCTTTGCAGTTTTAATCTCGTTTTTTGATCCACGGCTTTTTCACGCATTGAGCTGCGTAGAAACTATTTAACAGCACATTAAAAATTGTCCTTAAAACAATTATCTGTACACATTTGGCACATTTTCTTCATTTAATTCATCCATATTCTTACTTATTTTCGATGCAATATCCGCACTTGATGCCATTTTGATTGTTATGGTAGGCAGCGCCGCGAGTGTTGATAATTAGTGCTAAAAACTAACGGAAAAGCGGCTTATGAACCGCCCAATTACATTACGGTTAGCCGTATTGAAAATCGCAAAGCGCTCTATTCAATGCGGCGTTGTAGTTGCTATGTAATACGGCGAAATATACAATACGCCTGCGACACATACATTACCACGCAATGTAACGCGTACAAAAGACCGCGCCTGCGAGTGAATGCTATACAGCTGCGTGCAGCCGCGTTGAAAGGCAACGTTTATGTGCGTGCTCATGAAATACATTGAATGATGACTTTTTGAAGCCATTGTTTGTTACGAAATACATAAGATTTTGATAATGTTTTCGTAGACAAAATTGGGAAATAATTAATAAAATAAAATTTCACAAAAAAAAAAATAAAAAAAAATGACTTTGACCTTCAATAACTTGGTAGCTATTGGTTTCCCAGGTATAGTCTAAAAGACAAAAATGATCCTGATGATGGGCGGAATGCGTGGACTTCGGCTTCGTTGAGGGTCTTGTTACACCCGTTATATACCGACCGCCTCTGTGGTCTAGTGGTTCACCCACCCGTGTAAGACGCAGGGGTCCCGGGTTCGATTCCCAGGGAGGGTACAATTTGTACTTGGTTTGGTTAATGGTAGGGCTTGTTTTAAGTATGCCTGGCTATCTACCACCATCTTACCGAAGTCTGACGCCATAACAACAATTTAAAAAAAATGTGTTTCGGCAGTTAGAGGTAAGAGAACTCAGTGATGAGTATTCCGCGGGTGTAGGGCGCTTCCACCTTCAGCCTTAGCGTCACTTAACATCAGGTGAGGTGAAGGCCAAGCACTATCCCTTTGTGCATAAAAAAAAATATAGCCAAATTCAATTCCATTTCCCAAAATATAAGTTCTTAGTACCATTACATAATTTGAAATATAATTTATTAACAATTTTTATAACTGAAATAAAATATAAAAACCGTGAAAATGAAATAAAAGCTTTAATATAATAGGTTTTATTAAGTCGTATGTAATCAAATAACAATACTTAATACAAAAATAACACCTCGTAGTGAAACGAAGATTCTAATCACTGACCTCCATAATACAATTTATGGCGGTCATTGATTCTTATGGACACGATATTTATTGTCTATGGAACAAACCGCATATTTAAGGGTCAGTTCACACCGAAACGTGGTGCGACGCGACATCACTTTTTGAGGGACTACGAAAAGGGACACCGGGCGACAAAGGAATAAAATTATATAACAAAGATACAAAGTTCAGTACGAGGTATATAAAAATGTGCCTAAAGAGCCGTTTACACGGGTCAAGCTGTTAAGTAATTTAGTTAAAATTAAGTTGTCGGCCAACTAATTTTTCGCGTGTAAACAGCCAATTAAGTTGTAAGTAGTAAGTTGGCCATTAAGTGGGCAAGTGATTAAGTAAATAAAATCTAGTCTTAAGTCGTGTGAGCAAGTTTTACAGCGTATCGTATCGGTGTGAGCTGACCGTAACAGTAAAAAAAACGTAGCTGAAATACTGTACAATCAGAGAAAATTAAACTTTATACACTATGACATCCTTAACGCTGCTCAAACAGCTGATCGAAGAGTTTATGTTTGAATGCATTTGCAGAACCGCCTTTTCGTAGGGATGACACTAAGGCTACGTTTACACGTCAACATTTTTCCCGTATCCCGTACACGAGATTTGATAGAATAGAGCAGTGACAGTAGATTTATTAAACTGTTCACACGGTTTCTGTGCGGGAAAATATCGAAATATTTATTCCCATATACCGCCCATGTTGTCACCGAGGAGGCGATTTTAAAGAATACGATACGCAGTGGTTACAGGTTACAGGACGTGAAAGTTACGATTTTAAGATAATTTCGCTCATCGGGAACCGGTGGCCTGACGTCATCTACGGAACATCTCCAGCGGGCGGCCGCGCCACCGCCATACAAGCAACAGGTGGGATGACGTCACGCCCGCCGCAATCGCATCGCGCGAAAATTCGTCAACTTAAATTATTTATTACTCTGCCATTTATTGACAGATTTCAATTTTTTTGCACTAGTATATTAATTTAAGGCTATATTTTAATTTTGTGAAGTTAAATAAAGCAGTTTTGAACATCATGAAACTTCTCCATTGCGCCATAACGAGGGAAAGCACTTTTTGTAATATTAGCATCTACTCTAAGGCAGCCATTACACGATAGGTTTTGCTGTCAGTCACCGTCAGTCACGGCCCGTGACTGACGGTTAACCTACCCTGTAAGGGGGTGACTGATGGTTGCATGAAGTTGATTTCTTCTTTTCATCAGTCAATCAGTCAAACGTAATTCATGACTGATGGAATTTGACTGACGCTTGCATGAGCGTGTAATGGCTGCCTAAGAGGGAGATAACACGTTCAGTTTGACAACAATCAGAATGAAATCGGACTGATAGATAACTATCATTCCACACTATCAGTCCATCAGTCTACGCGTATATGATCAGTTTCGCGTCAATCGTGAATAGGTGCCAAATTGATGGACTGAACTGATGCCAAACTGAACGTGTCTCTCTCAGCGTAAGCGTAAAATCTTTCGTAAGATTAACAACATTTTTCGTACTTCAAAATCTAACTTATACCATGGCTTGAGTTGACGCAGCAAACCACATTTTTTACCAACAAATCACATTGATTTTCATCTCATGGAGACAATCGGTCATTTTTTCACATTTAATATCCTATTGAAAGTCTTAAACAAATGTTTTCAGTAAGTACTTTAAACTCACAGATTACTTACCAATTCTCCTTTCTTTTGAGATCTTCTTAGTTTATAATCGAACTTATTTCAAAGCACTAATGTCTTATAGCTAAACTTTATTTCCTATATTGTTCTGTAGGTCTCTAATAACCGAAGGCGAATTATCACTTTATTCCTTGATAATAAGGTTTCAAATCGTTCGACGATCTCAACTACTTAGGTTTGAAGTCAGGTAAGCAATGATCTTCAGGGTTGGGCGTAGTTTCTTAGGTTTCAAATCGTTCGACGATCTCAACTACTTAGGTTTGAAGTCAGGTAAGCAATGATCTTCAGGGTTGGGCGTAGTTTCTTAGGTTTCAAATCGTTCGAAGATCTCAACTACTTAGGTTTGAAGTCAGGTAAGCAATGATCTTCAGGGTTGGGCGTAGTTTCTTAGGTTTCAAATCGTTCGACGATCTCAACTACTTAGGTTTGAAGTCAGGTAAGCAATGATCTTCAGGGTTGGGCGTAGTTTCTTAGGTTTCAAATCGTTCGACGATCTCAACTACTTAGGTTTGAAGTCAGGTAAGCAATGATCTTCAGGGTTGGGCGTAGTTTCTTAGGTTTCAAATCGTTCGAAGATCTCAACTACTTAGGTTTGAAGTCAGGTAAGCAATGATCTTCAGGGTTGGGCGTAGTTTCTTAGGTTTCAAATCGTTCGACGATCTCAACTACTTAGGTTTGAAGTCAGGTAAGCAATGATCTTCAGGGTTGGGCGTAGTTTCTTAGGTTTCAAATCGTTCGACGATCTCAACTACTTAGGTTTGAAGTCAGGTAAGCAATGATCTTCAGGGTTGGGCGTAGTTTCTTAGGTTTCAAATCGTTCGACGATCTCAACTACTTAGGTTTGAAGTCAGGTAAGCAATGATCTTCAGGGTTGGGCGTAGTTTCTTAGGTTTCAAATCGTTCGACGATCTCAACTACTTAGGTTTGAAGTCAGGTAAGCAATGATCTTCAGGGTTGGGCGTAGTTTCTTCTGTGAGATACGAGCTGAGTAAGACCGGGGCGCAGACTGGTATTCTCTTTGATATGAACCAAGCTACGTCTCTGTCTGATAGCGGGTATCGCTTCACGTCAGCGAAGCAGACCGTTATGTCTTCATCGTTGTATGGTGGCCTGGAAGAAATAATAGCTGTGTTTGACTGTGTCGAGTTTAAATCTTGGGTTGAACGTGGTGTTAAAACCCCGTTTGTGTTTTATTAGTTCTTTGATTGGAGTTCTTTTGCAGTCTTACAGTCAGTTGCAAGAACGATCTTTAAAGTTAATGCTTTAAAGTTGACGACCTCCGTGGTCGAGTGGTTTGCACGCCGGTTTTCAAGGCGTCACCATCTCTTGAGGTCCCGGGTTCGATCCCCGGCTGGGTCAATGTAGAAAATGAACTTTTCAATATTGTCTCATGTCTGGGTGTTTGTGATACCACCGTTGTCTCTGATTTCCATAACACAAGTGCTTTAGCTACTTACCTTGGAGTCGGAGCAATGTATGTGATGTTCTCAAATATTTATTTATTATTATTATTTATTAATGCTTCATTAAATGTATCGCCATCTTTTTCTTCTTTCAAAAGAAGTAAAGGACGGTGATACCTTTAATGACGCATTAACTTTAAAGATCGTTCTTGCAACTGACTGATTGGCGAATGAATATAGCTGTTTCATCTTAAGAGCGTTTATGCGCTATAATAGCGCCGTCAATCGAAAGAAAATCATAGTCCTTAAATAAAGATGAAATTGTAAATTGTGTTCTTCTAGTGTACTCCGAAGAAGCTTTGTGGTACTCTTTATCGCTTAAACAATATTTTCTAGTCTGTCGTTTAGTTTAATGAAGTTTTATTGCTAAAAGTGGCCACTTTTGGCAATAAACTAAACGACAGGTTATAAAATATTGTTTAAGCGATAAAAAGTACCACAAAGCTTCTTCGGAGTACATTAGAAGAACATAATTTACAATTTTGCCTTTATTTGAGCAATATGTTTTTTTTTCGATTGACAGCGCTAGTATAGCGCATAAACGCTCTTAATCAAATTGTAAAATATCTGGAAAGATATTTCAATTGAATGTCAAGGTAATTCCACACATTAATGAAATAACGCTGGCTTGCAGCATAAGAGTGGGAGATACTAGAAAAACTTTTGACGATGCCTACTGACTCGGTAGCTCGGTTGGTAAGAGCATTGGACCGGACTTCCAAAGGTCGCGGGTTCGATTTTTACATGCCCGAATTTTTTGTATTACCTATGTATGTACTACAACACTACTATTACCAGGACCCCTTCACTCGCTCAAGGTCGCGCGATAAGCACCGTTGGTTCGAATGAACAAGTGAGCGGAGGGCCGCCACACTCGCGGCATCTTACTGCCCAAGTAGATATTGTCTCTTTATAATAGTAACAATGTCGAATCGACATTACTGTGCCGTGTACGGATGTCAAAATCAAAAAACCAATAGACAATAGGGATGTTATTTATTTTATGACCCTTCAAAGTTGGGTGGACAAGTCCATTTAAAAAGTATAAAATTTATTAAAATAAATGATACCATTAATTAGTCCGTAAAATGTATAGCAAATTTGTCTAAGAAACTATTTTGATAAACACAATATTTAATATAGCTGCCGAACAAATTTCCTACGCGTTGCATACAAACTAGCAAGGCGTGACGTCATCACTTAGTAGCCGTTAGTATGGAGCGTTTTTGGGCATTTGTCCATTTGTGTGATTTCACACTGTGATATCTCGGGCAGTTTTCATGCTAGCGACTTAATTCTTTTACCAATGTTTCTTTTTTTTAAAAGGTAATTTATGTAACATAAAATAAAAAAAAATAGTCAACATGCCTATTGATTCTGGGGCGGAGAGTTTCCTTTCTGTACGGTAGTACTTATATCTATTCTGTGATTCTGTGCTAGTACTCACTGCAGGGGCGGCGCGCGGCCCCCGCCGGCGGCCAGCAGGCGCGCCAGCAGGCGGCGGCGCGGCTCGGGCACGTGCAGCGCGGCGACCACGCCCGCGAACGGCCCCGGCTGGCTCTGCTCGCGCGCCTCTCGCCAGCGGTACGCGGCGCGGGCGAGCGTTCGCTCCGTGCCCGTTAGCGCCGGTAGGCATGTCGCTTTGGGGTTGCCCCATTCGTATTCTTCTTCCTGAAAAGTGTTTTTTGTTAGGGCTGCGTACAGATCTGGCGAAAGCGCAGCACGCACGCAACTTTAGCGCAACTTGATCAAAGGTCGCGTGAGCGCACTACGTTTTTAATACAGAAAAGACATTCAATGTCTCATGAATTTCATCACGACACAATAGGGATGATGACTAATGAATAAAATAACGAAATACTAATAAAAATCGTAAACATATTAAACTTTTAGAGTAGCTTGTATACCTCTTGGTTTTATATATTGCATATTATTTGTTTTATGACCCTTCAAAGTTGGGTGGACAAGTCCATTTAAAAAGTATAAAAATTATTAAAATAAATGATACCTTTAATTAGTCCGTAAAATGTATAAGAAACTATTTTGATAAACACAAAATTGAATATAGCTGCCGAACAAATTTCCTACGCGTTGCAAACAAACTTCTCAGACGTCATAACTAGGAAGCCATTAGTATGGAGCGTTTTTGGGCGAGTCCATTTGTGTGCATTTCAGACTGTGATATCTCGGGCAGTTTTCATGCTAGCGAATTAATTCTTTTACCAATGTTTCTTTTTTTGAGAGGTAATTTATGTAACATAAAATAAAAAAAATATTTGTCATGCCTATTGCAATGTAGGTACACAAAGTGCATTCTTAATAATTTTCAAAATATTCAATGCAAGATTTGAGTGAGGCTAAACCCCTTTCATTATGCAAAGTCCCTATTATATCCGTACATCCGTCATATTGGTTTTTTAGCTTAATCTACTCTTTGTTTGTTTATTATTTGGCTTGTATATCTTGTGTTGAAATACTTCCCCTTCAAACATATTGTTACTTATCGGTAAAAAGCTCCCTTGCGTCCTACTTCGCACGATATAAGCCGGATGTAACACCCATTTTCCCGCCGCCACAAAGCCCAACATCTTGTTTCGGCCGGGAGCCGCGCATAGTAAATGTGTGGCTACTGGGTCTAATTTCGCCCATTGTGTACTTGAATCCCGATAATAAAGACTTTAGCTCCGTTGAAATACTTCCCCCTTTAAACATATTGTTACTTACCGGTAAAAAGCTCCCTTGCGTCCTACTTCGCACGACATAAGCCGGATGTAACACCCATTTTCCCGCCGCCACAAAGCCCAACATCTTGTTTCGGCCGGGAGCCGCGCATAGTAAATGTGTAGCTACTGGGTCTAATTTCGCCCATTGTGTACTTGAATCCCGATAATAAAGACTTTAGCTCCGTTGAAATACTTCCCCCTTTAAACATATTGTTACTTACCGGTAAAAAGCTCCCTTGCGTCCTACTTCGCACGACATAAGCCGGATGTAACACCCATTTTCCCGCCGCCACAAAGCCCAACATCTTGTTTCGGCCGGGAGCCGCGCATAGTAAATGTGTAGCTACTGGGTCTAATTTCGCCCATTGTGTACTTGAATCCCGATAATAAAGACTTTAGCTCCGTTGAAATACTTCCCCCTTTAAACATATTGTTACTTACCGGTAAAAAGCTCCCTTGCGTCCTACTTCGCACGACATAAGCTGGATGTAGCACCCATTTGCCGGCCGCCACAGAGCCCAACATCTTCTCGCTTCGCCCGGGCGCTGCGCATAGTAAATGAGTAGCTTCTGGGTCCAATTCCGCCCCGTCGCACACTTCCCCGCCTAGGTATTGGATCATTTCTACTATCTCTTCGCGGTTCTGAAAGCAAATGAGTTATATAGAATGTGCTGGAAGACTATTTGAACTTTTACACGCAACATATCACCCATTGTGACAATACGCTTTTCTTCCAATCGCAATCAATAGGCTAGTTGACAAAATTTCAATAACTGCTTAATATTTTAGCTTATTAGGCATTTTATCGAAAAAAAAGGTTTATTTATTTTTAATCGAGCGTTTACATTATAAATTTCGCGTTTTAAAAAACCAATTTTAATTTGGTTCCAAAACGCACAAGACTGTCATGGCGTCTTGAATGACGTCACGCCGTGCGAAACAAACCAAAGAGCGATCGTGTCTTCGTACGTTATAGCTAGTTTTTATCGTTTAAAAATGAATTTCTCATATTATAAGTACTGTATAGTGCCCCAGTGTGATAGCACGACAATAAAAACGCCAAACCAGTTATTTATATATGTTCCAAACAATGGAGAAATACGGAAAAAGTGGCTAAAACTTGCGTTCGGTTGAGGTTAGGTTGCACTCGGAGTGTAGGTTTGGAACGCGCCTCCGGTAGTGATACCCGAAACGTCAAAGACAAGATTGGAGTTTCGCACGGCGTGACGTAACGCTTTCTGATTGGTGTTCACTGTCACGTGACTAAAGGTTTCATTTTACGAAATTTATTTTTTAAAAATATTATTAATCTTTAACGCTTTTAATAGTTAAAATTGTTTGTTATTTTCTCCATAATATAATTAATCATTATAAACCCCTATCCATTATATTTATTCTTAATGGAAACAAGCTTATTGTCTTTCTCGCTAAACACAAACAGGGCCCAATCGCCCTAATTTTCAACGATAAAACTAAAGCTAAATCGTTACCGTTCCAGTTTCGTTTACAGAAAAATACTCACTTTGATTTTGTTAAAATTGTTGAAATCTTTGCCTGGGGAGCTAGGATGCCAATAATTTTGCACAATATTTCACCTGTGCAATTAGGGTTGAACCCCATTTGTCAGCACGGAAAAGTTTTCTTTCATACTCTATTCTATATTCGTAATAATAAAAACCGACCGTTTTGCCGATGATATAGTCCTTATGGCTGAGACCATGGAAGACCTGAACACAATGCTCGAAGATCTCCGTAGTGCTTCCCAAAGAGTGGGTCTCAGGATGAACATGGATAAGACGAAAATTATGTCAAATGCCCATGTTGTACCCTCTCCAGTACATGTTGGGAACACTACACTTGAAGTTGTTGACCATTACGTATACCTAGGACAGGCAATCCAGTTAGGTAAGTCCAACTTCGAGAAAGAGATCTCTCGTCGAATCCAACTCGGGTGGGCAGCATTCGGGAAGCTTCGAAAAATCTTCGCGTCCGACTTACCCCAGTGTCTCAAGACGAAAGTCTATGAACAGTGTGTGTTGCCAGTGATGACTTACGGCAGTGAAACGTGGTCGCTAACTATGGGTCTCATAAGGAGGCTCAAGGTCACCCAGCGTGCAATGGAGAGAGCCATGCTCGGCGTTTCCCTGCGTGATCGAATCAGAAACGAAGAGATCCGCAGGAGAACTAAAGTAACCGACATCGCTCGAAGGATTGCTCAGCTGAAGTGGCAATGGGCGGGACACATAGCGAGAAGAACCGATGGCCGTTGGGGCGGAAAGGTTCTGGAATGGCGACCGCGCACCGGACGGCGCTCCGTGGGTAGGCCCCCGACAAGGTGGACCGACGATCTGGTGAAGGTCGCGGGAAGCCGCTGGATGCGGGCAGCGCAGGACCGATCGTCGTGGAGATCCTTAGGGGAGGCCTATACCCAGCAGTGGGTGTCGTGCGGCTGATATGATGATGATGATGATGATGAATAATAAAAACACGTCTATTGAACTCGGGTGGGGCTTTTAGAATAAAAAAAGGAATTTGTACTCCAGCCCCACCCGACTTCAATAGACGTGTTTTTTATATTACGAAAATTATTTCTTGCTTTTTTAGAGGTAGGTTTTTTGAAGTCGGTCTCTAGAGTATAAAGATAGCGTGATTATGTGTAGGGATGTGACTGACGACTGACTAGTCAAAAATAAAGTCGACTAGTTTATATGGTTACGACACTCCGCTACGGCCAGTACGGCTACGGATAATTTACCGTTACAACTGTGTCGCGTTTATTATTGGTTGGCACATCAGAGAAAAATTACGAAATTGGAGGTCACTTTCGATTTCAATGCATCGAGAAAAGATTTAGCTATCATGTTTCTGTCAATCACAAAACTGGGTACTTACTATAATTTACTTTCTACATTATTTTTTTGAGACCGATAAATCAAGTGCTTAAGAAATATTTGTTCAAAAATGTGTATTTGGCGTTGTACGGCTCCTTTGAAAATGAAAATAAAAAAAATATTTATTTCATAAAAACAAGTGAGTAATACAGGGTATGGTTGATTCCCCCTTTTAAGTGTAAAAACACTTGTACCAGGAGACAATCGCTCTCTCTTTCGTGTTTTTAAAGAAATAAAACTAAAAAATTTAATAAAAAAAATATTAACTCTAAAGCTCTAAAATGTGAGTGTCCTAACCTTTATCTTTGCAATATTGTAATGTAGTCATCATCATCATATCAGCCGCACGACACCCACTGCTGGGTATAGGCCTCCCCTAAGGATCTCCACGACGATCGGTCCTGCGCTGCCCGCATCCAGCGGCTTCCCGCGACCTTCACCAGATCGTCGGTCCACCTTGTCGGGGGCCTACCCACGGAGCGCCGTCCGGTGCGCGGTCGCCATTCCAGAACCTTTCCGCCCCAACGGCCATCGGTTCTTCTCGCTATGTGTCCCGCCCATTGCCACTTCAGCTGAGCAATCCTTCGAGCGATGTCGGTTACTTTAGTTCTCTTGCGGATCTCTTCGTTTCTGATTCGATCACGCAAGGAAACGCCGAGCATGGCTCTCTCCATTGCACGCTGGGTGACCTTGAGTCTCCTTATGAGACCCATAGTTAGCGACCACGTTTCACTGCCGTAAGTCATCACTGGCAACACACAGTGTTCATAGACTTTCATCTTGAGACACTGAGGTAAGTCGGACGCGAAGATTTTTCGAAGCTTCCCGAATATAATGTAGTACTGTGGACTTTTCCTAAATATAACATAACATAAATGTGTCGGCAACACGCTATCTTCCTAGCTAGAGGATAAAGCCATGCCATTTTGTACTGACAAATGGGGTTTAAACCACAAATAGACCACATACACTGCACGTAAACATTGAAGCATATACTCACATCGACGTTAGAGGAGAGCATGAACCGTTTGACCGCGGGCTCGGGCGGCTGCAGCGGCACGTCACTAGCGGGCGTAGTGTCGTCCCACCCGACTGTGTTCGGTTGAGATTCCGGACCGGGCTCATACATACTCAATACATACATATAAATAAATATGTAAGTGATTATGAGATAATGTTATTTATGACTCAGGAATCAGGATACGATAATTGTGCTAGAAAGTGCGATTTAACTTTGGATTTAAAGGTCTTGACGTTAGGGCAATCCTGGATGTTCAACGGGAGTTTATTCCAAAGCTGTACAGCTCTAACAGAGAAGGAGTTACGGAGGAAACTTGTGTTGCTACTAGGTAGCTCCAGCATTTTAGGTATCTTCCTAGCTAAAGGATAAAGCATGAAAAAAGCTATACCGTGCTAACAAGTGGAGTTCAACACATATATAGACCACATACACTGCACGTAAACATTGAAGCATATACTTACATCAACGTTAGAGGAGAGCATGAACCGTTTGACCGCGGGCTCGGGCGGCTGCAGCGGCACGTCACTAGCGGGCGTAGTGTCGTCCCACCCGACTGTGTTCGGTTGAGATTCCGGACCGGGCTCCGTTTCCGGTGCTGCAACTGAACGGATTTATTGAACTCTTGTATTTTTCTCTGAGATGACTAGATTAAGCGAAATAAATATTAAGGATTGGAGCTCTATTTGCCTAGTTACCTAGCAGTAAGTTAAACAGTGGAACTACAAAAACAGCTCTTATTACGTAAGACATAAAGACGGTCTCAAAGTCAACATGTATAATCTGGCATGCCGTTAGCTGTACTTAGTTAAAAATAAGAAATTTGGATATATTACTTATGTGGCGCTGTTCAATTTTCAATACAAAATTAATAAGTGTCGTTGGTACGAATATACGAATGTGATTCGCACTCGTTTTTTTTTTTGTTTTATTTTAACTATCTTTATTGTACAATACAGAATGGTACAAGAGGCGGACTTAATGCTAGTAGCATTCTCTACCAGTCAACCTTTGGGAAAAACGATATTCGCGAATGCGGTACAGAATAATATATACCTATATAAACATCTACATAATAATATGATATACCCATAATATACATACATATAATTACAAAAATATAGATTACATACATACATACATATAATAATATATACAATATTATACTATATAATATTATAAGGAAAAGGAGAAACACGATGACGTCACTTTTCACACTATTTTATTCGTCATATAAATACCTGGTACAGGCATAGAGTCCTTCCGCCTCGTTCTTTGTGGCGTAAGCCTATTACTCAGCGCTGCGCTAAGTCGCTGCAACTGCGCGTCTATTGTTGGATTTAAGTGCTTAAAGCGCTAAATTATTCGGCATATAAATACCTGGCACAGGTACAGAGTCCTTCCGCCTCGTTCTTTGTGGCGTAAGCCGATTACTCAGCGCTGCGCTAAGTCGCTGCAACTGCGCGTCTATTGTTGGATTTAAGTGCTTAAAGCGCTAAATTATTCGGCATATAAATACCTGGTACAGGTACAGAGTCCTTCCGCCTCGTTCTTTGTGGCGTAAGCCGATTACTCAGCGCTGCGCTAAGTCGCTGCAACTGCGTGTCTATTGTTGGATTTAAGTGCTTAAAGCGCTAAATTATTCGGCATATAAATACCTGGTACAGGTACAGAGTCCTTCCGCCTCGTTCTTTATGGCGTAAGCCGATTACTCAGCGCTGCGCTAAGTCGCTGCAACTGCGCGTCTATTGTTGGATTTAAGTGCTTAAAGCGCTAAATTATTCGGCATATAAATACCTGGTACAGGTACAGAGTCCTTCCGCCTCGTTCTTTGTGGCGTAAGCCGATTACTCAGCGCTGCGCTAAGTCGCTGCAACTGAGCGTCCACTGCCGGAGGTAAAGTGCTTGAAGCGGTTGAAGCGCTTTTTTCTTCTATGTCACTATTGCTTATACCGCCTGCACTCTACGAAAAAAAATTACGTTAGAATTTGTTATTATAGAAACAACAGAGATGTTTTATGTGGCGCACATGGGTTATACTGCAGAAGATATTAGATAAGAACATTAAGAAATATACAAATTATGAAATCCTAACTATTCTTTTTTAATCAAGTTTTTGCGTTTGAAAAGTTATTATTTTTTCCTTACTTACTTGATCTGCTGACAATTTCGGCATTTTTGCTGGAGGCGTCTCTGCTTCCTCCTAGAAACATATATATTTCATCAATTATTTCGTCATTGAAACCTATAGCTCTGACTTTTACTGGCATCGACTGTTTTACCGACATAAAAGCAGTTTCCTTATTAATATTATAATTGTTAAAGCGTGTTTGTTTGTTTGTTACGCTTTCTCGATTTAATTACTCAACCAGGTCATCGTAAAAATATTCTTACAAGTTGTCAGAGGTTACAGAAAAGGACTTAGGGTGCCTTTGCCTTCCATCCAGAAAAAAAATCCGAGCGATAGAAAAATAACTGTCCACGCAGAAGTCGTGGGCAGCTGCTAGTATAGTATTTAAGTGTTTGATATCGATTACAGTTCTCATAGACTCTGTATGAAATATACAGGGAGAAAAAAAGCAGCCCTTGACGAGTTTCTTGCCGGTTCTTCTCGTTACAAGGTCTCCCGCTTAGGGTTTACAAAACGATGGCGTAGCTACTTTGACATTCACATTCTTTGTTTATTTATGAACTGGTTTAAATGATAATTATTTTTGTTGGAAAACCTATTGTAGTGTAGTCATCAGTGGCGAAGGGTCCATACATGTCGATTCCTATCGGCTTCCCTTTTAGAAATCCCACCCCAGCAATCCACCATACATTTAAGAGAATTTCTGGAAAAAATATTGGTCCGGCTTGCCTTTTCCATATTTCGACTCCTCGCCACTGGTAGTCATATTTAAATTTCATTGACATAGAACCTTGGACTTCGAAGATACACAAGGGAACTCCTCAAAATCAAATAGGATATGTATAGCGATTAAGGTAATAGTAGATTTATGGCAATCCAAAACAGGGCAGATAAGTACATAACAATGATCATGAAAACCCACTTTCTGAACTAGCATTGGACTGCCAAGGTACAGCGGAACTCCTTATCAGCACAAGTGCTTGTAACAGCCTAGACTGAATAAATGGTTGAGTTTTGAGTCTACCTGCAGTTGCAATTTCCTGGGCGCGACGGAATGCTCCGAGGGAGGCGTGGGGGCGTCCCCGTTGAACTGCGCCAGGAACCTGTTGCGGATCTCTGATAGAGGCTGGAAGGGATGAACAACGTTAGTAATAGGGAATGACTTTAAAAGAGTAGCTGCAATGTAATAATATTACATATATTTGGAATCAGCTCAAGGATCCCTTTCATTCTATATCCCACACGATGGGATTTGGAAAAAAAACTCAAAATCCATAACAAAAAAAGATTGTGTTTTAATTCCCCTTCTATACAAAAATCCAATACTTCTATACAAATGATTTACGGGTTTAGAAGGTTCACCCTGCCAAAGGATATTTCCTCGATCACAAAACGCCGTATATTGAACCTTTATGTATGAGCAAATGCTACTGTGTAACTGTTCGTAACAAAATTTCGATGAATTTTAAAATAGAGATAGTTAGGACCCACTTTTTACCGGATACCGCTGGGGCGTTGATGAATTAACTTTCAATTTGTCTTGTGTCAAACGCATGCGATTCAAATTTTGAGGTTTTTTGAGAAGATAGGGCATGCCCTGAGGCATGATTCTTTAGTGTGTCAAGACACAAAGATATTTCATAAAAAGCAATGATCGATACCCACAATGTATGTCAGAAATATGATAGTTAAAATAAACGTTATACTTCGATTTAAGAATGCTCGAAACATTTTTTAGTAAAGGGCACATCTGCAGGAATATTAACAAAACAAAAAAAAATACAAAAAATTACCGACCGTATGTTTTTCCTTTGGAGTCTGTTCCTTGGTCGGGAGATCGTTTACGAATTTCCACAGCCGTTTCCTGGCGTCCGGCGACAGTCGGCCGGTGCCTGGCCGTAAAGCGGCGCCGAACGCACTATCCGGCGTGTCTGGGTTTTTGTCAACTACGAGGAAGGCACAACATTCTTACTCATTTGACAACATATTAAAAAAATTAAAAATTAATTTAACAATAACATGCGATTGTTCTTAGTGTGCAGTTATGTATGGAGTGCCAAATTGTATAGTATATTTTGAAAAAGTTGCATTTTTCATACTAGCATTTTCTTTGTTCATTTAACAACCCTGAACTCCCAGGTAACAAAACTTTTATGTACTAATGTCTGAAACTCTGAACACTATGCTAACTTATTCCATTTACTATATAAGCGAAAAAAAAGTTTTGGCTAAGTTACAACCCCTTTCGGTCACCCTTTCTTTGTATTTGATTAAATCAGGCGTCACTTGGCGGAAGTCCCAAACCATTTTGTAAAAATAAAAATATGTAGCTTACTGTGTGTGGGGAGGAAGTGACAATAAATACGGTGTCGGAGGGCGTAGTTGCTCATTCGGTGTTGGTTTACGCACGATCTAACTCCTGAGGATGCTCCGGGTTGGGGCGAAACACGTGTAGAGTAGCCTAATAGGTGAAGGTGCAAGGTGTGTTGCTGTCTTGCTAAATGCAGGTATTGTGCACTTATATTTTGTGGTGTGCATGTGCATATTTTTGCGGGCGGGCGGGCGGTGCATCTTGCATATTTTGTTTGCGCAAGTAAGCTACATATATTTCTTTTTTCAAAACCCTTTCTTTGCTTACAAAAAAATATTCACTTTCAAGATCTTTTTTTAATGTTAAGGCAGCTAAAATAAGGACTTTATTTTTACTGATCGTTGACTATCATGGTCATAATTTGATATATTTTGTTGAATATTTTAAATAATAGAAGTTATTATTTACTCAGTATGTGACAAAATATCTGCAATTTCATAGGTAGCTGAGACATAATATAAACACTACTTGAAAACATAAGGTTTTTAATACCCTTTTATCAGATAATAGAGCGGTTTTATTGAATATCCTTTGGATTATTGATAGGTTTGGTTTTGATTTGATACTCGAAAAGTTAAATTTTAGTTAGAATCGTTTATGAGGAATTTAATTATCTAAGTTATAAAGATCATACGCAGAATCGATCAAAACAGTCCGTCGTTTGCAGCGGCTATTTGTATTAAATTATCTATAGCACTCGCGCCGTTAAATCAGCATCATGCTCTCTGCTCTCAAAGCTCGTGAGATGGCATGATGATTGCTAGCATTTAGTTCGCTTTTATAATACTTGGATAGATCAAATGTTCATAATTGTTTCAAATAAGCATTTCAGCCATCTTCAAAAACCTCTCGATTTCCTCAGAAAATTAAAAAATATAAGCCGGTTTTCGCATTTCATACAACTTTGTTTGGAAATTTAATCAATGTTATGCTTGTGTAGTTTGAAGAAATTGTGAAATTTCTGAAGATATTTGGAATGCTTATTTGAGAGATGAGCATCAACGTGTCTACCGCCTAACTCTATCGCTTTGACTCTGGCTTTGGTTTATGACGTCAGTGCACTGTCCGTCCTTGTGTGTTATGATATGACAAGGACGGACAGAGCATTGCTATGGCTCTGGCTAAAGCTTTGAGTTAGGCGGTAGGGCCCCTGGTATCAATCAACATAAAAGTCACTGCAGTGATACATGTGCTCTTTTATTTATGAGAATGTGAAGCGAGCATGTTTGTATAAACATTACACACTATCCTGATTTTTATGCCACTGAGTGTAGTTTATTGATTATAAAGAATGAAAATACATTTGTATACCTACCTTGAACAAACTTATCAACAAATAATTTGGAACAGGGGGTAATTTGACAATTTGAGGGAATAATTTATTATCGCTGCCGCAAACTTGTTATATTATACACCACAGTCACACTTTTATAGGTACTATACTAAACTTACATGGATCGGTGGGTGTTCTAATGGGGTCTGAGGGCATCTCCCCCCTCCTCACAGCTTGGATCCTCCTCCTGGTGGTGGGGCTCAGCCCCTTCAAGTTGGGGGTGGATAGCGCGTCATCGAGGGGGGGCGTTCGCACTGAATCACCTTCTATGAGAAGTAGACGGTCCTAAAGCCTTGTATTCACTATATATACTCATCAACTTTGTCTAGGTGGTATACAGGTGTTATTTTCATACAAACGAGGTAACTTTGAAGCCTTGGTTTTCTGCCAGGGATGTACCGTGCTGTGATCTAATGATGGCCATCTAGGGAGTGAATGGAGGAGATTCAGATCGCTTCACACACCCAACTGATCTAATCAGCATTCTAAAAGATTGATGGGTCAGAGTTCTCACTTTTAGGATTTCCATACATTTTCATACTATTTTCGCGGTATTTTTAAACATGTCCTTCAATCTTTTAGAATGCTGGTCAGATCAGTTGGGTGTGTATAGCGATCTGAATCTCCTCCATTCACTCCCTAGATAGCCATCATCAGATCACAGCACAGTACATCGCTGGCAGGAAACCAAGGCTTCAAAGTTACCTCGTTTATACAAACGATCGGTTATACAGGTGTTATTTTCATACGAAAATAACACCTGTATCCCTAGACAAAGTTGATGTGTGTACTAGACACAAAGACTCGCGGCAAACGGTGCCTTAAATCACTTTTGTAATAGAGATGGGCACGCGAGAGAGATAGCAATAGAGATGAGAACATGAAGTGCGCTGTCTCATTTCCACGTTTTATTGCACTGTCTGCCGCGAGTCTTTGTGTCGAGTTCCTATACGACTAAAACTAGGCTATGGCAACTTTGCCTGTACACAGTTGCTTTGAAGTCTTGATCTCATCTATGCTCATACAACCAAGCTTTTCTCAATATTTTGAGATCAACTTACCGATAGATTTACTGAATTAACAACAATTAACACTGTAAAAAAAGGTAAATAGTTCAATGTAATTCAAATTCGAACCTCTGAATTACTAAAATTGATCCTTACTGTAATATAAATATAGTACATTCTTCATTTATCTTTTCCAAAGCTTTCAAATTTAATTGGTCCTTCGAACTGCATATTTGACTGTAACTAAACAACAAAGTTATACAGTATGAGGCCAACATCTTGATTTTTTTTCGACGGAGTGGGGATAAGTTCGCGCATGTGCTCTGTGACCGACCAATAGCGCGCGCCCCCCTCCCGCCGCCCGCGCCCCTCACCGCTACGCATACACAAAATACGCGTTCCGCGCAATCCCCACCCGATTTCAAGATATTTGCCTCTTGTACTGTACTATAACGGGTGTAACAAGACCCTCAACGAAGCCGAAGTCCACGCATTCCGCCCATCATCAGGATCATTTTTGTCTTTTAGACTATACCTGGGAAACCAATAGCTACCAAGTTATTGAAGGTCAAAGTCAAAAAAAAAACAATATTTTTATGAAATCTTATTTCATTCGTTATTTCCTAAATTTTGTCCTAAGAAACATTATCAAAATTTTAAGTATTTTTTAACAAACAATGGCTTCAAAACGTCATTACTCAATGTATCTCATGAGCACGCACATAACGCTGCCTTTCAACTCGGCCGCACGCAGCTGTGTAGCATACACTCGCAGGCGCGGTCTGTTGTACGCGTTAGATTGCGTGGTAATATACGCAATGCTTTTTAACACCAAAAATTAAAATCTTTTCCTAGCAATAATTTTGAACAGAAATGGTCCTGATGATGGGCAGAATACGTAGACCTCGACTTCGTTGAGGGTCTTGTTACACCCGGTATATCTCACCTTGTCTGGCGTCATCTTTCAAGTCTTGCACCCGCTTAGGCGTCTCCTGAGAGTCACAGCCTAGTAAACCTTATCGCGATGCAGGGGACATATCTTCTGGGTCTATTTTAGGTCATTCTGAACTTACCATCCTCAAGGATGTGTCCGGTCTATGAAACTAAACCGCTTTCTCTAAGAAACATGTGTCGAATTTCGCCACAGAATATTGATCATCCCATACTAAATTGATCACGTGATCTCTTTGATGTGTATGGATAGTCGTTTTTTTTTACATATTTGGCCATATGTTTCTTAGAGAAAGTTATTCAGTTTCATGGACTGAACACATCCTCAAAATTTGGATGGTGAATACAAAATGACCCTGTATACATATTGACAACAATCCAGTAGTATTGTATCGCCTTACCTTGTCTGGCGTCATCTTTTAAGTCTTGCACCCGCTTAGGCGTCTCCTGAGAGTCGCAGCCTAGTAAGCCTTGTCGCGCCATCGCGATGTACCGAGATGCAGGGGACATATCTTCTGGATCTAAATGCATCGTGAAATTTCATTAGGTTCCCGCAGTGGGGTGGTTCCACTCATGATTACAAGCAACTTTTACTATGGGGGCAACTCTGATATCACGAAAAAACAGCTGTTCCATACATTAAGGTCGAATAGGTATTGCGCTTATACAAAAGCCCAATACATACTCGACTTTAATTAATGGAACAGCAGATTTTTTTTTTCGCACTTTCTATAACCTGCTTACTTAAAAATCTCAAACAATGCTGGGTTGGCTGGAAGAGATCTCTTTTAGAGATAAGCCCACCTTTGTAAACAACTTTTATATTTACCTGTGTAATTATGTTACAAGTGCAATAAAGAATATATATATATATATAAGAAATTACCTTCGACACATTCGAATGCAACATCTTTACAGACAGATGCCAGACAAATTGATCAAGATGAAATAACTACTTATATAGTTTATTATCGAATTTTTATATTTTTTCATAATTTTATTTTATTTATTTAAGAAACAACAGCATATAATATACAAACTTAATGATACAATAAATGTTAGCACATTAGCCTTACAGTTTCCACTAGTAGTTAATACAAATACAATTTCTGTTGAGTAACAAAGATGCGAATTATAATAAACGTACTGTTTTTTTTATAAGCAAAAACAAATTTAAAACTATTTGTACTTACATTTTGTTTTAATATAATAATTATGGAATGTTAAATTGAGAAAAAAGGAGAATGTTCATCAAATTAATACTTAGTTGGAACTACAAAACTGTTAAATAATTAATAATGCTATTTGTAACTCTGAAATCGCGAAAAAAAATCAGCTGTTTCGTACATTTTGATATTTTCGTTATTAATTTTTGTATGAATCATCTGATATTCTTTTCGCCATTTCAGAGTTGGTCCCATAGTAAAAGTTGTTCAATTTGATGGTCCCTATCTACCATATTCGGCATAACGGGTTTTTTTAATACGTTGTATTTTTAAAGCACTTACCCGTATTTTTATTCTTAGGCGTATTGTCTTTACTCGGGACAGAGTTCCGTCTAGGCACGGGGGCTTGCGGCGGCAACATTTCATTCTCTTTATCTTTGGCTGTTGACATTTCAGTTTCCTTGTCTTCTGTGGTAGGTTCAGTGGTTTCATCAATAGGCTTATCTGGTGTAGGGGGCGCTGTAAGAAAATATTTAAGGTGATACCAATGATATTTAAACAACACTATCACCTGTTTAAGTATCATTACATCATTTGGTACCACCGACCATGGAATTGTGACATCACATAATGGCGGAGATTAACAATTTGGGTAAAAACAAACATCTGAAGCAAGCAAGTTTCTCTTCTTGAGACATGAAATTACGCTCAGGAGTAAAACAATACGGCATAATACTTATGCGGTGGTGTCGTGTGGGGCGGGTCGTTACGTTCCCTCAAATATGGTTGAGCGAAGCGATGGCTGGTCCACGCGTCATGCTCGTGAACGGGTGCTGCCAGTGGGAATGGGTCTGCTTCTAAGTACCTATCTTAACGCATATTGAATTGTAAGAATCGCGTTTTTTTATTATTATTTTTTATGTCTTATATCAAGTGTTTTTTGGTAAATTTTGCCTACTTAGGTGCACTTTCGAGTAGCAAACTTTTGTTAATTATTGTGATGTAAAATGACAATGAGAAATGAGCTCATTTTTCAATGTTGACGACTCTGTATGAAATATACAGGGAGAAAAAAGCAGCCCATGACGAGTTTCTTGCCGGTTCTTCTTGTTACAAGGTCTCCAGCTCAGGGTTTGCGAACCGATGGCGTAGCTTCTTTGACATTCACAAGTGCTTGTAACAGCCTAGATTGAATAAATTATTTTGAATTTTATTCCTAACACCTAAATAACTCAATAATTTGATAACAAAGCGAAAGTGCCAACGTCCTCGTCTTTGTTTTTACCCAAATCTACGTCATAGCTTCAACTGTCTATAGAGAACTGTGAAACTATCTAACTTTAACAATGAGCAATGCGGTTCCGCAAAGACTTTAGGTTGATTCGAACTCTGGCGCAAAAACCACTGCCGAAAACATACCAAACCTTACCTTTAGTATCCCCAACAAGATGTTCCTTCTCGCTCACTCGTCTCCCTTCCTTAGCACACTCCATAAGCCACGATGCCCGAACAGCGGGCAATCCCCACTTGACAGCCCCCAAGTATTTGTCCCCGGTCGGCGTGGGGCATATCAGATGCGTGGACGCTAATGCGTTAGCGGTGTTGCGGCGACAGAATCGAAGTTGGGTGCTGGAAAAAATTGAAGTGAAATTGCTGATAGTAAAGCCCCATGATTATGTAACTTTGTTGCTAACAATTTTTAATTGAAACTGACAGAAATCGTAGTTATATTGCTGCTTTAGCATAGACCAAGAATATGGCTTTAGTAAGAATCAATGTGACAACTATGTCACTTAAAGAAGCAATGTAACTGCGATTTCTGTCAGTTTCAATCAAGTTGATTGCATCAGAGTTACAAAATCAGGGGGGCAGGTTAAGAAAATAATACACACCACACAGCAGTAAAAGTAATCCAATTTTTTTTCAGCTGATAATAAATGTACGTAAAGATCAAAATGTATAATGTTGAAAAAAACCCTTATTATAATTTTCTAAACATAAAAAATACCTTAAAAACTACTCTTTTTGTTAGCAGAAATGACTATTTATTTGTTTTATCATAGCCAAAACTTAAGTTTTAGTCATAAAACAATAGTGTTCATAGTTGTTAAATAAATTAAGAAAATGTTAGTATGGAAAATGCAACTTCTTGAAAATTCTCCACACAAAATGCTAATTTACAGTTAAAGCCCTAATATTATTCAGATATTAATAATAATAATAATAATAGCTTTATTGCACACGACAAAAAACAAAAACAGAAAGAAACAAAAAAGGCAAAAGAAAACATACAAAAGGCGGCCTTATTGCTAAATAGCAATCTCTTCCAGGCAACCTTGGGTGAAAGAAAAATAAATAAGCAGAAGTAGGGGAATGGGTGCAAATTTAAAGGACAGGTAATGTATATAGATAGAAAGAGAATAAGTATATATCGGTATTATAAGTTTCGATCTAAAGAAAGGAAATGATTATATTAATGTAAAACACTCACGTGGCGCCCAGTAGCTTGGCCAGTTCGTCCAAGAACGCCCTCTCTATCCCGCTGTAGGTGCTCAAACTGGCCACCACGCCCCCCAGCGGGCCCGGCCCGCGCCACACCGGTAGTCGCACGGGCCGGTGGTAGTACTGGATCGGGAGTAACTCTTGCTGCGATAGGCAGTCTTTCTGTGAAGCGAGAGCGATAAGTCAGACACTCCGCGCGCGAGTATAAAGCGCTCGGCGTCCTCTGAGAGGACAAATGATAAGAACTACCAATGCGATAAAAAGAGAGGCAACTACTAAGTGAATGTTTTGAAGCGAGCGAGCGGCACTAGCGCGTGTGTCCCGCCCGCTCCCGCCACCACCGCGCTCAGTTCGCATACCTATTGAATCTCTAACTCACCACCCAGAACACAGTAACAGCCTCGGCACTGCTAGTGACTAGCTCGTCCGGGTCGAAGTCTAGCGGCACTAGCGCGTGTGTCCCGCCCGCTCCCGCTGCCGCTAGCGCTCCGCCCGCCGCCGCTACTTCCGCGCTTAATTCGCATATCGCTTCCTCGTCTAAACCTTGCACTTCTATCTTGACGCCTGTTGAAAAGGAACAGTACTTAGACCCGACCCGTTATGCCTTTGCTCCAAAGACTTTCTATCTTCTATGTTGTTGCTCAAAATAAAAAAAACAAAGGTATGATTACTCTTTGTCACTGTCTGTCAAATCTGTCAATCAGTTTTTTAAATCAGTAAATGCAAAGGAACTTCGTGTTCAGCCGTATGTTTGATATTTTATCGCGATAATAATATAAAAAAATATATATTTAGTTAACAAGGTAAAATAAAAATAACATAATATTATTTTCTTTATTCTTCAAACTTGTGTTATCAAAAAAAAATATAAAACAATTCTCTTCGAAAAAGTTTACCAACCCCATTGGCCCTAAAGAGACAGAACAAATTGCTTATGAGTCATCAGCCCTATAAACGAGGTTATAGTAGGTGTCATGTAAAAAGAGCGCTAATAAGTGTCTCAAAAGTGAGCGAAAATGTGTCCTATGTCTTTGGAAAACAGTATAGATTCTTCCAACATTTGCTTGTTGTTCAGCGCTCTTTTTGCATGACGCGATATACATATAATATTATCTTGCTACTTAGAATGTCACTTACCCCTGAAGATCTGCTCGAGCTCTTCAGTAGGTTCTTGAATGGACTCGGTGACGTCAGGCTGTTGGTGCGTCACGTCAGGGGGACGTTCAGATTTCTGCCAAAGCAGACCTTGTAAGAGTATCACTTACCCCTAAAGATCTGCTCGATCTCTTCAGTAAGTTCTTGAGTGGACTCTATTACGTCAGGCTGTTGGTGCGTCACGTCAGGGGGACGTTCAGATTTCTGCCAAAGCAGACATTGTAAGAGTATCACTTACCCCTAAAGATCTGCTCGATCTCTTCAGTAAGTTCTTGAGTGGACTCTATTACGTCAGGCTGTTGGTGCGTCACGTCAGGGGGACGTTCAGATTTCTGCCAAAGCAGACATTGTAAGAGTATCACTTACCCCTAAAGATCTGCTCGATCTCTTCAGTAAGTTCTTGAGTGGACTCTATTACGTCAGGCTGTTGGTGCGTCACGTCAGGGGGACGTTCAGATTTCTGCCAAAGCAGACATTGTAAGAGTATCACTTACCCCTAAAGATCTGCTCGATCTCTTCAGTAAGTTCTTGAGTGGACTCTATTACGTCAGGCTGTTGGTGCGTCACGTCAGGGGGACGTTCAGATTTCTGCCAAAGCAGACCTTGTAAGAGTATCACTTACCCCTAAAGATCTGCTCGATCTCTTCAGTAGGTTCTTGAGTGGACTCTGTTACGTCAGGCTGTTGGTGCGTCACGTTAGGGAGAGGTTCGGGAGATTTCGCTTTTTGTGGCGACGGCTCTGGCATAGGCTCTGTACGGAAAATATGTATTAACTTTAAAATCAATTGGTTTATGACTGGATTTATGACTATAATGTGCCATGATAATGACGATGTTAATCATGATATACTCACGGCTCAAGTAATGGTTGACAATATCGTCCTGCACTGGTTCCTCAACTTCAGCGGTTGGAGGGGGCAAGTCCAGGGGGCCACGCCTCAGTAGTTGTAGGTTGCGTTTGCTCATGGGGGACGCGGGTTCGACTCTTGGCTTGCGAGCGCTGGATTTGGGAGGCGTCATCGGTTTAGCGTCTATTAGGTACTGTAAGGAAATTGGAGTGTTAATTCTGGAATGCCCGCGGCGGCCGGACAACAATAGAATCTATTGTGTCTCATTTATATCGAGGACCGTTTTATTCTGTTGCGAGAGTGATAGAATATTGAGGTATACAAATAAAAAAATGAATATTGTTTGTTTGGGATCTGTTTTTTATGTTAAAATTGACATGGTACTGTTTTAGCATAGTGTAAAGAAATATAACAGTGGTGAATCAGCGAAAAGCGCGCGCGATGCCGACGCATCTCGCGGCACTCGCAGCAACCACTGCGCGCTGTCTCGATGGCGTTCTCTCAGCTCGTTGTCGCGACCGCGCATTGCAGCTCAAACAACGCAGGCAACGCGAGATGGCGCTTGGATATACTTGTTTTATCTTATTTCCCCGCTATAGTACACTACTCACGGGGGCTTCAGCTAGCGCCCGCCCCGCCGCGACGCTGTCCAGCAGCCACCTGGCGCTGAGCACGGGCACGTGTGGCAGCGCCCGCGTGCAGGCGCCCGCAGAGGCGACGCTCCCCGCGACGCAGTGCGTGACGCGTTCGTGCGGGCAGTCGTACCGCACGCCGCCGCCGCGACTCACGCACGCGGCGGCGCGCTCGCGGCATATGCCGTCTAGGCCGGTTACCCAGATCTGTTACATTGTAATTTATAACTACAATTCGACGTAGTATGCTGGTTATTTTTGAGCGTATCACATAAATAGTAACAAGTCGCCTAACATTCTTAGAATTAATATATTGCAAATTGAAATTGTAAATTAAAATTATATTGTAACTTTTATTAAGGGGCCATAATAGGAAAAAATGGTTTGCGCGGGCCATATTTTCATATAGAAAACGTAAAGTTGTAGCCACAAAAAAAACATACGACAAGCTAAAGAGATTATCTAGTACCTACAAGTATTAAATTGCGTATAAACCTCACAGATGATTGTAAAAAAAAAACAGAATATCATCAAAAGCGCGTGTCGCGGGCCATATTTTTGGCGTAAATAATAGCGGAAACGTATTGAATTCTACATCAAAATACACTTTAACGTACTGAGCAGTTGCTCCAATAACTATTTTTTAAGAAAGATAATTGTGCTAAAGATTATGATGAAAAAACAACGAAAAACATCGAAAAGTGCAGAAGTGAGGTTATTTTCCATACTCTTTACACATAAAGAAAAAGACAGAGACAATTGATTTCGCGTAACGGAGCCTTAAACACGGCCCAGAGGCCCTACCGGCTAACTTTTAGAACTTCGACGGGTCTGCGGGGCTTCAACGTAAAACAGATAAATCGAAGTAAGGAATTCTTTTGTTATCGATGTGACATCATGAATTGGGGTTCGATATTCGGCCTGATTGGGGCTCGATTTATCTGTTTTAATTTGGAGCCCGGGAGACTTGCCGATGTTCGGAGCGTCAGCCGGCACGGCACCAAGTTGTTTTTTTCATAATTTCCATTCCAAAGGTAGACATTTAGAGTTTATTGAAAATTGAGGCTAAATTACAGACTGTTAGAAACTTTCACAATACACGTCAGTACTTTATTACTGTGATAGTAACTATAACTTTTGGTTGGAAATACTAAAAATATATTGCAATTCTAAGTTCGCGTTACACAATATGAAGCTTTGTTGGAAAACATTTTTACTTACGCAAAAACCGTCAAATATAGGGCCAGCCTTCTTTATACTACTCATATCAAAGTTTTCAAATGCAGCCACCACATCTTTGTCAACACTTGTATCGTTTTTTTTCGATGATGTATCTTGTGACAACTGAAACAAATCATTTCCTAAAGTTTCATCCATCCATCCATCCATCAGCCATTTTAATTTTACCCACTGCTGGGGCATAGGCCTTCCTTATGGGTGGATGGATAAGGAGGATGGGCCTTAAATACCCATCACGCGGGCCCAACGCGGATTGGTGATTGGTTAACGACTGCAAATGCAGCCGGGACCAACGGCTTAACGTGCCTTCCGAAGCACGGAGGAGCTTGAGATAATACATTTTTGGTCACCCATGTCATGACCGACCTAAGCGAAAGTTGCTTAACCTCCGCTATAGCCGGGCCAGGCGCTAAACCACTGCGACATCAAGCTCCTTAGTTCTTCTTCTCCTAAAGTTTAATGCAGCACAATCATTAACTTTTCATTAAATTACCTTAATTTTCCCCGACAACGTCGACACATCTGTTGCTCTAGTTTCGTCTACAAAATTACTAGGCGGTCTCAAATTAGTAATACGTGAGAAATTCAAACCTGAAACCAAATTAAACCTTATAACATATTTTTTTTAGATTCATAATAAATTGCAATCATGTTTCTCTATGTTGTACAGAAACCTGAACTCCAAACAGATACCTTCTGTATTGCAAGAATCTATAACAGCAAGTGGTTACATAAACATAAAGAGAAGGCTTTCTGATAAGTTACTTCATACTACACTGCCGCTGTATATTTTCCTACAAACATGCTCACTTCACATTCTCATAAATAAAAAAAAAGAACATGTATCACTGCAATTTCGCATTCCTTATAACTTTGTTTGGAATTTCAAGAAGAGGCATTTGTAGAAAAACAAGGTTAGGAGAAAAACGGTTGCTGGCAAAAACAGATCATACAGAAACAGCAATAAAGGCTTATTTATGTGTCTTGATACTAACTCATGTCCGGTAATCTATGTTCTGCCAGCGGCGACGAGGTAGATGCGCCAGCGACTCTATACTTCGCTAGCGGTAGCGCCACACCTTTTACTGCAGAATCTTTAACCCATGTTGGTAGCACGCAAGCTTTGCCGTATTCTAAAGCCGCTTTATACTTCTCACTACCTACTCCATCTCTGTGGAGGAATGATCTTTTGTTTTTAATGCACAATGGGGTAGTGCTTGGCCTTCACTTCACCTAATGTTAAGTGACGATAAGGCCGAAGGTGGAAGCGCACTACAGTCTGTCTAACGAAAGCTGGCACATGGTCGGAAAAGAAAGTAAATTTGACAGTTGCTTATGCTTTGTATATTATAACATATTTATTTAACAGGGAAAGCGGCGCCACTATTTTGATGCCAGCTTTCATTTGACACACTAAAAGTTTTTTTTTTCAGCAAGATAGTTATTTATATCACCACATCACATACACAAAAGCATAATAAGAAACAACCACACCTCAAATCCTATTTAAAATTGATATACTTTTAAATAAAAGTACACTATCAGACCTAAAGTGCAAAGCAGCTAAAGTTCAATCTCACAAAGATTTTAAGTAAAACATATAAACAAATATAAATACAGTTTATTAGATTTAATTGCAAAATATACTCACTTAGTCAAAACAACAATATCAGTTGTCTCACTCTGAAACGCTCCCGAGAATGTTCCACCATTCTCATTGACAAGTTTCATAATCAATTGCTTATCCCGTTTACTTATTCCCGATGTAGTCACTTGTAGGTTTGCGAAGACTGGCAGCTTATGATTGTTGAAGTCGGGAGAAGAACCATTGATATTCAAATGCAGAGAGGCTTCCCACACGGCTTCTACCCAACTTTCACTCATTACTGGTATGCCTTTTTCAACAGATTTCTGAGAAACAAAAATAAAGTAGTAACTTTAAGTAGTATAGTAATACTCCAGCCATCTTACAGAAATAATGTTTGTATTAACGAAACTTTGCACATTTCTTTCTTTACTATTTTACAAATACTTAAGTTTCAGTGAATTGACACCATAAATACTATTTGGACGACATAAGTAAGCTAGCAATGGTATTCATATTTCATTGTATTAATAAAAATTGCAATAAAAAAGTACTTTTGAGGTCAAGTATGGACGGTTTTCTTGTAAACATTCTTTCTGTAAGTTGGCTGGAGTATAAGAAAATTGTGTCTTTAACTATTTTGACATCACACTGTTTTACATAGGAGACAAAGTTCAATAGATTCATCTAATAAAATAATGACAAATAGACATGCGACACCCTGCGTGGTGTCCATATGATTATGGCCTTTTATCTGTGCTGTGCCCCAGTGGGGGAGTGTTGAAAAAAGATATTGCTGTGGAAGGTACTTTGATCAGAGTATTTCACTCCCACATTTAACATAAATTAAACAATAGACTATGAAAAAGTACTTACAATATATTTGTCAGATAAAACTGTATCAGACACTAGGTGTGTAGTGTCATCTGTTAAAACTGTGTTGTATAACCCTCCCATCCAATGCACTTTTTTTCTGATGTTGTCCTATAAATTATCATTATTTAGACATCAAGTTTATCAATAATGTAAGTTAGTTTATACTTGTATGGATATCAATCCTTCACAATTAATAACTATCATTCATACATTTTCATATCAACTCATGCTAGTAAAGATATTCAAAAAGAATAGCATAAAGAATACCTTTCACAGATAAACAGATTATTTAATACATTCATAACTTTAGTTTCTATGGCTTTTCACTCAATCATTGTTCAGTTGCTTTCAAGAGCTGAATTCACTAACATAACTGACTTTCTTGCCCCCCTACTTAAATGGCCATATGTTTGAATGTTATGTTAACTATTAAAGCTTTAAGTAAAAAAACATGTTAAAATGAGCAGTAAACCATAAACTTAGGTGCCGTAAGCTGTGATTTACATAAGTTTGTGACATGTGATTCATTCATTCATACATATTGAATGTTGGCCATTTGAGTAGAGGGCTATGTTTCACATGAGCTTATTCTTATTGTTTCAGTTTACCTTTTTCTGCTTTGTTAATCCACTGGCGGTCATCACCAGCCCTCTCATAGCTACAGTGTACACTGGCTCAGGACCTGAAGGTATGGGTACTCCTTCAGTCAGACAGCATGATAAGCAACGGGGACCAACTATTCTAAAATACATTAATTAAAAACTTGAGTTTCCTTCTCTTTCATACAGAAAGCAAGTAGAACTCATTGGAGTTTAGAGATTTCTTCTACAAACCCATACATTTATGTTTACTTACAGGCATTTTGTTGTTTTTAATTTCTCATAGAAGTCTCCTTCAAAATCTTGTAAAACAAACACGTCTCTTTTAGTGAGGGTAGTAAAGTGCGTCCAACTGCTTTCGTTAACCCATTGTGCTTGAAGTCCGCCACCGCGATGCTGTTCACAGGTCTATCAGAAACACATAAAAAAAACCATTGAAATTGGTACATTATCAAATACTTATTGTTACTTTGGCGGTATGTATCATAACAATTATATGCGATTAAACAAACTAGACGCTGAATAGACCATACCGTAAAAACAAGCTGCATTTCCTTCGAACACTCATTTTCACTTCGATAATTCTTCGGAATTATAAAAACCACCTTTATATCTTCATTCATACTGATCTGATTAACGTATTACGCTTGTATAACAAGAAAGCAATTAAATCATTATATCAATTTATAATAAGTTTTATAAAAATACGTAAATCTGTCTGTTTACAACTTTTTTGACAAAAAAACCTAACTGATTGACTTTGACAGTGACAGATTGGTTTCCCTCGTTCCCCAGAGGCGCGTTCCGAAGTTCAGAGTGCGGTTCTTTAATTTTTAACTTACTCGGAACTCTCGGAAGTGTGTGTGTTCGGTCGGAAGCTTCGAGCATCGCGGCTTCGTACGAAGGGAGGAGGCGCCTTAGCGATTAACTCTATCTAAATTATTCTGGCATTTTTTGCGGGGGGGGGGGGGGGGGAAGTGCACACAAGTGCAGTTCCGCACACTCACATACAAAAACAACACTGTAATGACGACACTCACACATAAAAAATAAAACAAAACAGCAAAAATTTGTGTATGGATGAGTCACACATCAAAATATGACACGTTTTTTGACATAAAGGGCTGGGCTCAACTGTTGATGCAGCAATATCGATAAATTTCGAAAAAGGAATAAAGGTCAAACAAGAACAAACTCAAACATTTTACTATTATTTGTATTAATCTTTATTATTATAAATTACCATATCTTGTAAAGTAGGTAGGTGTACATATCATTAATTTTAATATGAAAAGACAATCAGAATAACGAATAATCAGAATAATCAGTCTGACGCGATAACAACAATTTAAAAAAATATTGTTCCGGCAGTTGGAGGTAAGATAGCCAGTTCCTCAGTGATGAGGATTCCGGGTGTAGTGCGCTTCTACCTTCGGCTTCGTCATCACTTAACATCAGGGGCCTTACTATGAGCTCTTATAGCAGGACTTATATTGAACGTCCTTACTTTTTCGTACCATGACCTCGATTTAGCAGGCCTGCGGAGGGCCTGCTTTAATACACGCTCTTAAACCGTTCACCATTTTTTATGTATGGACGAAGCGTACCATGACGCACAGTTTGACAGTTTGGGAGCTGTTTTATTTTTGATGGTTGTTTGGTTGCAACGCTCTGGGGGCTTACCATCAGCAAATAAGAAACCATTCAGTTCAAAAGCAGGCCGTAAAAAAGACTGCTTAAGGCCTGCTTTCATACGCAAGAGTGTAATCACAGGCCTACGTAAGTAGGTACCAATAGGCCGAGATTCTCGGTCAGTCCTTACTTTCAAGTGACATTTAAACAATAAAAATAGTACCTAACTAATTGTCTCACTCTTCGAAAATAGTAACTGGGTGAATCTACGCTGTTTCTTACCTACTGCGTCATTGTCCTCACTCGAAAAAGTTTAAAAATCCATAAAAAAAACCACAAAAATATGCCACCATTTATATTTGAGTAACTACAATAATAAATTTTATTAATTTGCATATTTTTTATTTATTCCTTGTTATGCATTGGATTTAAAAAAAAATCAAGTGAGGATAATGACGCAGGAAGTAAGAAACAGCGTAGATTCACAAACTATTTGCCTCACTATAGATGGTGTTGATACCATAGATAGGTATAGTATTATTAAAGTTGATACTCTTCGAAGCTTAGTAAAAAAAAAAATATTGACACCCATTTTTATCAACGCCATCTATCGAGCCAGACAAATCTCCGATTCATCGATCGCCACCATTGAAAGTAATTTGTGTAGAATATTCAATAATTTACTTTCCATGGTTAAAATGTACTCTATGGCGATCGATGATTTGTCTGGCAGAATCAGGGATTGATAACGATATTTTTAAACGTAACGTTATTTCTTACATTTTTACCGTTACTTTTAACAGTTTTAACATTAACGTTATATCAATAAATAACGTTACTTTAGATAACGTTACATTGAAATTAACGTTATTTCAGTAAATAACGTTAATTTTAACGTTATTTCTTACTTTTTGTTACCATTACTTTAAAGTTAACGTTATTCCAATTAATAACGGTACTTTTTTACCGATACTATTGTACCTGTAAAGTTTAACAGTATATTTAACGGTAATTTTACCAGTACAATAATTTTAACGTTATTTTTACTGATAAAATGTTTTAACGGTATCTTTAACGTTATTTTTTTAACGGTATTTCAATCCCTGGGCAGAATGCACCCACTGTCAAAAAGAGGGGGCTTACTTTATGCCGGGTCCATAGCGCGTGTTTTGCTCTACACAATCAACAAAAACATCTCAACATTCAACAAAAAAGAAAAAAAACTTATGGGGATTTTGTTTCGCGAAACAATGTTTTGTTGATTGTGTAGGGCAAACCACGCGCTATGGACCTGCGGGTCTACCGGCTAAAAATAATGAAGTTAATGTTAACTGTAAGTATGTGATACATTGCTTCTTTTCTTTGGTAAGTTTTTATTTGTGCCAAAACAAAGTAGCAATGTATCACATACTTACAGTTAACATTAACTTCATTGTTTTTAGCCGGTAGACCCGCTTGCCTTAGAGCATTCACTTGGTTGAATGCTCTAATGGACCCCCTAAACGATCAAAAAACTGCTTGTCAATCATTTACATTTCATCGGCTTGTCAATCACATTTTGATCGTCTAGGAGATATACTATATCTATGTCTAGGAGCGATGCTTGACAAGTACCACAGAATAGATAGATTACCGTGGCCAATCAAAAGTAGGCCACGCCCCCAAATGGTAAATGATTGACAAGCATTTTTGATCGTTTAGGGCAGTCATACTCAACCTTTTTTTATGTGGCCGCAAAACGCAAAATATTTACGTGTTCGCTCGCTCGCGCGACCCGCGCTTACACTTACTGCCGTACTCAGAGACGTCAATTAAGTTTAATGCTTCATTAAGTATCGTGTCGTCTTATACTATCACAATGAAAAAGAAAGAGATAGCAAAAAAATTTAATGAAACATTAAACTTAATTGACGTCTCTGAGTACGGCCGTTAGAGTAGAGATGTAGAGAGAGATGCAATGCACCGCCGCCTGGCCAAAAACAAATGCTTTTTCCACAAGATATATTTGTGGTAAGTACAATAATTAATCTAGTCACGAGTACCTACTGCAAGAATAATTTTATTAAAGAACATTTAATTGATATGCCTATTGTAGCACTTTGTCTAAAAGACACTCATAAAAAATAATTAGTCATAAACATCGACCCGGTCGCCGCACTATAATATATTATGAAATCGACTGTGGCCGGGTGGCAGCTGGCAGCACAACACACATTCCAACATTCCATTCTATTCGGATTTTGATACACAAAAATGCTGCGAAACCAATTAAACAGCTTGATAAAATTTTAACTAAGTATTTAATTCTTAAATGTTTAATTACGATGATAAAAAAATCATTTGCAATAGAAGTCTACTGCAGGTTAAACTTATAAAATATTAGCTAAGTACTTACTCAACAAAATAATTGAGTTTGAAATAAATAAATGAAATTATTTCATATGCACATTTCATATGCCCAGATAAAAGTAGGCAAATGTAGACATTTAGGCTGCCTGTCCATTGACGCAGAGCGATGCGGCGGGCGGGGCGCGGCGGCGGCGCAGCGGAGAAACGAGGAAATAATAACCAATAGGCTTGAATAAAATTTACGCTCTGCAATCCTATTGTTAATTACTATCCTACCTAATTTCCTCGTTTCTCCACTCCTCCGCCTCGCCTCGCTCCGCTTCAATGGACAGGCAGCCTCACACAGATCACCAAAGTAATGAGTTATTTTGTAGCTGAAATTTCTACAAATAATAACATAACATCTTGCACGTTTAAATAGGCGATATTAACTTGAGGTTACTATTGGTTTAACTTATTAACACCTCATCACATTAGTGCCTAAGGTCTATCTCTCCAGGATACCAGTGGGCGGCGCAACCAGTGGCTCTACAACAAAATGTTGCTTAAAGATGTGTGGAGGGCACCTCACTGGGGTCCTATCGCGCTAATTCTGAACGATAAAACCAAAACCGTGACGGTGTCATCAAAAAATCCTTAATGTCACTTTAGAATTCCCATTAAACTTGTCCATGATTGGCATCCTAGGCATCCTAGGCTTAGCTTCCAACAATTTCAACAAAACTAAAGCGAGTATTTTTCTGTAACAAAACTGAAAAGGTAATGATTTAGTTTTATCTACATTTTTAACCGCCTCTGTGGTTTAGTGGTTCGCCCTCCCGTGTAAGACGCAGGGGTCCCGGGTTCGATTCCCAGGGGGGTACAATATGTTCTTGGTTTGGTTGGTGGTAGGGCTTATTTCAAGTCCGCCTGGTCAGCTACCACCATCTGATGCGACTACCTAAGTCTGACGCCATAACAACAATTTAAAAATTGTTGTGTTTCAGCAGCTTCCACCTTTGGCCTTATCTTCACTTAACATCAGGTGAGGTGAAGGACAAGCATTATCTCGTTGTGCATAAAAAAAAATCTCGTTGCATTAAACACTTAGTTAAAATAACAGGAATTAAACTCTTTATGTTATCGTTGAACATTAGCAGGATTAGCAGCAAGCAGTAACCGAATCACTAATGTCCTATTGAGATGTCCTCATACGATGAGCAGCAAAATTTGACTAGAAGGATCACTGCACTGCTCAAACACATATCTTACATTATAAATTCCTATAACATTTTATTATGTTCTCCTTCTAGTTTTAACGACTGTCCAGCCAGGTTCTACATCCTCATCCATGGGTTCAGGGTCATGGCTATTGCTGGATGAAGCAGCAGCTCCGTCCATCGGTTCATTCTCAGCTCCGTCTTCCTCTCCGCTGCTACTTGTCGTGTCATCATCAGGATTTCCATGGTACTAATGAAAAAAATATAAATTAAAAGATAAGGATATGGATAGTTGGACTGCGCTTGTTGGTTTATTATCAGTGTTTTATGAAGTATGTCTGTTTATCCTCACTTTTCTTAAGTGGTAAACAATTCTCACACAACGCTTTATTCAAAAATTATTTCAAATAAAATACAACAAATGGTTTTCCACACATAAATTACAAAAGAAATTCAAGTTCTGAGAAAAAAAAGTACTGTTAAAACTGTGTAAAAAAATATTTTTTTTAATTTTATCTTATGTTAGTGTCATTCGGTCGGTTGGCTGGCACGACTTAACTAAATTGACAGGACTAAACATAATTTAAGCATTCAGTATTTCTGTTCTTGTCTTTTCGATACAAAAAGAAAAGGAAGGAAAACTTTTAGTCCTATCAATTTGGTTAAGCTGTTGCCAACCGTGTCCACACCATTATTTTTTACTTGCCTACATTTTATCTGAGTACTAGTATTATCTGTGGTCTGAGAGACTGAGATTATTCAAATAGATTACATCTAGAGACACTTTTGTAGTTCTCCATAGTATTGTGTATGGGCTTTAATTAGTTGGGCAATCATAACTATACCCTTTTAAGCCTATGCATGTTGCATTTGAATGTTGAAGGTTATTCTTCACATTGATGAAATAACGCTGGCTTACAGTGAAAACGTAAAAAGTACTAGAAAATTTCGCCACTCCCACTAGCGACTCGATACTATAATTGGTTAGTGCATTGAGCCGGAATCCTAAGGGTGCGGGTTCGAGTCCCGTCTGAGCTGCTACGGGTGAGTCGATTTTTTCCAGTATTTTTTTAATTATATTAAGTTACTTATTATATAAAAATAGCATTGTGAATGCTAAAGTCTAAAAAATCAATACTATGCAATAGAATAAAAATTTAACTAAACATTCAGTCTGAAATATTATCATTCTGTCTCTCATAACTGTTTTACTGACATGAGCAGTAAGTATAAATAACCAATAGTTTTAGTACAGTGAGTAACTCACCTGTGGAGGCACAGATTCATGTATTGGTTGGCTCAGCCACTTTTGACATTTAGGCATTGCTTCCACCCTCGCTCTCACTTCGTCATGCTGACCTTCCTTTAGAAGACTCAGAAACATTAACAGCACATTGGCTATTTCTAAAACAGAACAAACGCAGAGTCATTAAGTATCTAATCAAATCTAATATAATCAGATATCTAATAGCATAGAATTGAATTAATCCGTCAACGCCCAATGTGCCAGAAAATCTATTGTTGTATTGTTTTCGGGGCGTTGACGAGTTAAACCATTAAGGGTTTTCACACTGGATGCGTTCTGCGGTCCAGTCAACTCAAACATGGTGTTCACCTAGGCCTGCCATCACCTAAATTACGGAACCGGGGCAAAAATTTCAAAAACATTTGTGTGAAATAAAGAATTTTACCTGGACATACTTGAAAAAAAAGTTTATAAAACCTAACATCCTTTCCCCTAACACAAATACGTGTCTTCAGGTTTTACCAGGACACTATTTAATAATCCCACCTGCCTACTTATTATCTAATTCTCAAAATCCATCGCAATCACTTTCATTTGACAGATGGATGTGACACATTGCTGCATTTCTTTGGTAAGTTTTTATTTGTGCCAAAAAGAAGCATCAATGTATCACATCATGAAAGTGATTGCAATAGATTTTGAAATTAGACAATTAGCCCCCTGCCTGCCTAGCATGACCGATTTATATCGCGTGATATAGCGTTTTATCACGTTTAACTGTCAAAAAGACAAAGGAATTTGTCAGTCGAGTGTCGATAAAATGCTATATCACGCGATATAAATCGGTCATGCTAGGCAGGCTGGACACCCTAAAAAACTAAGACAAATCCGGGGAAACCTGGACGGATGACAGACCAACGTTCACCCTATGTATGAGTTGATTGGACCGCAAAACGCATCCAGTGTGGCAAATCCTTTATTCTATCACGCACCTTTAGGTGAATTGTCATGGCAGACAGTGTCAAACTCCTCATCCATTAGGTCTTCAAGCACCTCGGTTAGTTCTGGTACATCTGCTATATTCTCTACACAATATCTTGCTATGTATACTGACATCAACTGGGCAGTCTACAAAAAGAAAAAGGGCACTAAATATCTTTTATTAAATGAATAACATAGGGATCATAGGTAGGGTTGCCAGATCGCCTAGACAAAAAACCGAACATTTTTTGTCATAGGGTAAAAAATGTTCGGTGTTGTTTTTTTTTGTTACAATTTGACGGAAACTCAAAGGGGAACCTTTAAATTTGGACCAGATCAAACAGAGAAAGCTGAGCGAGCGGGTTGGGGCCGTGCGTGGGTAGGCGAATCATGCGGCTAGGAGCGGGCCAGAGAGCACCCCTTTCCTCGCCCGCAAGTCTTGCTTACTACCCGCCAGAATAACACAGCTTTTGCTCTGTAAATTCTCTCGTGAGTGAGATATATAATCGTGTATTTTAAAAAAAACAGACTTTCTATTGTCCGGTTTTCTAATATTTTCTAGACCGGACAGCCGATCAAAAAACCGTACTGTCCGGTCTAAAGCAGGACATCTGGCAACCCTAATCATAGGGGATGGACATCCAATTAAAAATTGGATTGAAAATGACAATATCACCACTAAGCCACACAGAAAAGACGTAAGAAGGTACCTATGGTTATCGATAACATAGTGTAGACAACACTATTTCACTCACACATTTGCACTTCGTTTTTCGGCCGGAGAGTCAGGTTCGGGGTTGTTCTTTGACATTATATTTTTATGGTTTACACAGTTTTTAGTTTAGCAGTACTATTAATATTCTGTGGTTTAGCAACTTTAGCAAGTGCCTATAAAAAGATTTAAGTAGATAGGTACATTTTGCCATTTACCTTCTCACCGCCTGGAGCACCCATGCCATGTTCAACAGCTAGTTGTAATGCTGTCCAATTATTCAGGACCAAATCCACAATAGGTTTAAACTCGTCGTAAAGCATTGTTTTGACTCCTCATTAGATTCTTTATGCAAATAATGAATTGTATAAAAACCATGTATTCGTTGAATAATTTGCACTTTATAGCCTATATTACAATTAATAAAAACACATGTTGAGTTGATGTGTTGTGTGTGATGAAGTCCACCTATTCAATCAATCAATCAATCTGTCAAAAAGGTGTCAGTCAAACTTGTGATCAATCTTATCAATATATTTTTCAATTCACGTCTTTCACGTTGCGACGATAGGTACTAATAAAGATAAATAACTATTTCCTTAAATGGGATTGATCACAAGATTTTAAGTCTTTTATCAGTAAATGTATTGTGCCAAAAAAAAAGATTATTATTACCTTGTTATTTTAATTTATAATTACTATTTAAAAATATTAATTTTAGAAAATGTTTGCCTCTTACTGAAAATGAAACGTTTTGCCGAAAAAAATGAGTGCTTTTCTAGTAGACTAAACGCTAAATCATCGGTTGCTAATAGGGGGTGTCACAAAATTTATCCCGCTTGGTGGCGCTACTGCTGCTGGAGACCTTTGTATGGGCTTTATCCCAGATTTTCCTGTTTATTTTAAATTATAATTATCTTAAAATGGTTGGTACCAACAAATAATTATTATGGTAGTCGGACAGTAAACGAATTAAAGATTGAAGAAAACCAAAATGTGTTGGAAGAAAATGTCATCCTGTCACCCTGTTGTAATTATCTGGTAACGATATATTCAAGTTTGTAAATATCGTTACTTATGGCTGTTACAGCTGATAAGTTTCTTGCGCTTCACTTTCACTTTCACACACTTTCAAAAATTTATATTTACGAAAAATCGCTTCCAACATCAGAAAATTGCTAGCAAACATAATATGGAAACAACAAAATGACAGGAATACATCTACACTAGCGCTAAGTTAGTAGTAGTGCGCCGACTGGTGGACGATTTGTGAATCAGCAAAATTATCTTGCCATTATCTCTTGAATGCTTAAAAACCCGCGAAGTGATTATTTAATAAGAAACCACCTAGCGACCGGTCTCATTTGAAAGATTAATGTGATACATTGCTTCTTCTTTGTGGGGTAAAAAAAACATACCAAATAAAAGTTGCAATGTACATAATAATATGTCAAATGAAACCGGTCGCTAAATAGTTTATATTTTGATAATCAGCCTGCCGATGACTTTCAGCGATTGATGGCACTCGAACGCCATTTTACCGTCGCTTTTGATTTTATGAGTTATGGAGCCCCTAGACGATCAAGCATTTCTTGTCAATCATTTACATTGCATTTACCATTTGGGGGCGTGGCCTACTTTTGATTGACCACGATAATCTATCTATTCTGTGGTGCTTGTCAAGCATCGCTCCTAGACGATCAAAATGTGATTGACGAGCAATGCAATGTAAATGTTTGACAAGCAATTTTGATCGTTTAGGGGATCCATAACAGCCAAGCGATTAATTGAGTTGCTACCGGGGGGCTTACCATCAGCAAATAAGAAACCGTTCAGTTCAAAAGCAGGACTGAAACCGGACTGCTTAAGGCCTGCTTTCATACTAATCGTTAAGGTCATAGTACGAAAAAGTAAGGCAGTTCAATATAAGCCCTGCTATAAAACCTCATAGTAAGTCCCCAGTATTGTTTTTGGAAAAACTTTTTGAAATTTTTTAAAGAAGGCTTTTCAAAGTAACATATTTTATTAAATAAAAATAGTCATAATTTGCCTTATTAGATGGCGTTGATGGAAAGAGAGTGTCAAAATTGGCTTTTAAAAATAAACGGCCTGTATCAAATCAAAGAAGCAAGTAAGCGCTCGCTGGCTGACATCTGCCCAAAGAAAGAGAAACGTTTTAGGGTTACATCTGCCTGCCTACCTGAGTTGAGTACCTACTCTTCGAAGCTTAATAAAAAAAACATATTGACACATACCTACATTTTTATCAACGCTATCAATCGAGCCTACAGTTTTTTGTCATTTTGAAAAGCCCTCATTAAAAAGTGTTTGTTTTTTCATTAATATATTTTTCAATACAGTTGCTCGAAAATGTGAGCTTACGATGACAGTCGAGTGTGCGGAAAGTTGATTTTACCGCACGCCGCCGTGCGTTTTTGTTTACCAATTAGTAATTTCTACTAGCTTCCGCCCGCGACTTCACCCGCGTGGACAGTAGAAAAATATAGCAAACATTTTTAAATGACCCCTTTAGTGTATGAAAGCTAGTACTACGGAGAGTTCAAGCTGTTTCCCTGGTTCCATCCACCTGAATTTGATGAAACATAGCTTAGATTTTAAGTTGGACCTCAATCTACTAAATTGTGAAAAAACCATTAAAATTAGATTAGCGGTTTTTGCGTGATTCGCGCACAAATATTTAGAACTTATTTACAGTTTTATTATATGTATAGATTAAAATTTCAGTGGTACCTATAATGTTTTCTCGCAAATATATTGGAAAACGTAGTATGGCACACGGTTGTTAAAGTTTTTTAAAACTCGTGACGATTATAAACCCTCGCCTGCGGCTCGGGCTTATAAAACGTCAACTCGTTTTAAAAACCTCCTTTCCAACCTTGTATCATCATAAACTACTAATAAAGTATTAATTAATTAAGGGTTAATACGATAATAAATATTAAAAAATAGGCCATCACGTCCAAATACGAAACAAAAGTAGTACCTTGGCTTGTAAAAAGACAGTTGAAATTGAAAGTGTCTATCTTGATTTCGAACTGCAAGAACACCATTTGAAGAAAAATATATAATGCCGGAGCAAATGCAGGAGAGAAACTAATTTTTGAACGATCTTTTAGATACAATAACATCAAAATACAAAATAATGTCAAAATGACAATGACATTTTTTGTAAAGATAAACTTCAGAGCATTTTTCAACCATCTATTTTGTAGTTAGGGGCAAAAAACGGAACCCTTATAGATTCGTCATGTCTGTCTGTCTGTCCGTCCGTCCGTATGTCACAGCCATTTTATTCCTAAAGTATTAGGATTACATAGTTGAAACTTAGTAGGTAGATGTATTCTGTTAACCGCTTAACGATTTTAACACAAAAATAAAAAAAAGATTAAGGGGGGCTCTCCATACTGGAACTGAAACTGAAAAAAATTTTTTTCTTCATACCAATACGTGCGGGGTGTCTATGGATAGGTCTTCAAAAATGATATTGAGGTTGAAATAGGTGAGTGAAAAATCTAAAAAAAATATATGCTATAGATCTTAATAAAAACTTTCACTGAAAATTAGTTTGAACGAGATATAGTAATTAGTTTTTGAGATATATCACATTTTCCAAAACCGCAAATATAACTTTGTCATTCTTACCAACACTGTGAAAATCAAAGTTATTTTTACAGACGAAAAATGATAGTGGTATTAGATATGGTATGGTATAATAAGGTAACTACGGAACCCTACGGCGCGTGGCCCGACACGCACTTGGCCGGTTTTAAATTAACTTAAGGGAGTGTTGTGTTCTATTAATGAAACTAAAAATTTTTGCCAAAGAAACAAGGGTCGTTAAACGACAAAAAAATGTATCCTCCCATACTACTAGACGGCTAAAACATTGTGTTAGTGAGGGAAAGTGTTATTTTGTCGTTTATCGACCCATGTTTCTTTGGCAAAAATGTACTACAAAATGACGGTGTATAGTGCGTTCTAATAACTAGGATATAAACCTGCCTAATGTAATTCTATTTCGGTTTACCTCGGCAGATTCTTTAATTTAGAGCATGGGTCTCCAAACTTTTTAGCATAAGAGCCAGACTAACTCCTCCACGAAGTCCCGAGGGCCAGGATCTAGCTAGCTCATCGTATCAACATACTGTAAATTACGTTGGTAACGATCTGGCCTGCTTTCGCGGGCCGTAGTTTGGAGACCCCCGGTTAAGAGTTTAGACAGTTTAGAGTCATGGACGAATTTTATAAATTCGTCCAAAAGTTAGCGATTAGTCTGCTGGAATGCAGTTATTGTCATGTCAAATACAGTAATGTCAGTTTGACAATGACAGGCAGACAGAGTAGAAGTTCTCATCTCATTCATTTTCATTTCAGTTTCAGGATTTTCCTTTTCGCCGACTCTGAATAAAATTATTCATAGCTTATTGTTATTTTTTAATGTATTGATATATTATAATCATTCCCAATGCCGTTAACTGCTCGGCAGAGAAGTATTTATAACAAAAATGGTGCAAAGAGATCGGCAAGTTTCAAAGGAAAAAGAAAAGGGAGTGAGGGGTAAAAAATTGATTTTCTAACAAAACTGCAAACAGTATTTATATTTGATCATATTAATTATATTATTATTATGCTTTTGGTTCTGTGCTTTAGCTGCCCGCTTTTAACTCTAACTTGTACGCTCTTGTTATTTTAATATTTTCTTGATTACTTCAGTTTGGCGTTTATCCAGATACTCAGATGGTCGGACGAAGGTAAAAAACCGCTGACGCCAAAATATTCTCTTGTTTTCCCTGAATAACACCTAAACATTTAATTTGCCTCATTCTTAATGCTATTGGACTCAATTTTAAAGAATCCATACTGCCCTTGGTTGGGCCGTACCGCTTAACTCAAAGCTATAGTGATAGTGATAGCAATGCACTGTTTGTCCTTGTCATATCATAACACAAAGACAAAGACAGACAGTGCATTTGTGGATGGCAAGTTCGAAGGTAGATGGGAATAAATAGGTGCCATTGACCACCGGGGTGGTAAACACCACCTATTAGTGCCAACCACCAGCCCGGTGCAAAACTCGGCTCACCTTTCCATTATCAGACCACGAGTTTCGAATTCATATTTATTTTATGTAAAGAACTCATGATTTGGAACACGTAGGGATACAAAATTTTATGTTTAGGAACCAAATAATATGTGAGAAAAAAATTCTAAAAATTAAGATTCTCTAGTTAAAAATGTCAATTTTAGACCTGTGTAGTAATTATTGTCGTTTAATGGCGGCGCAGTAGGTTGGTAGCACTACTAATCGCAGGTCACATGATAGGTCTGTGCGAGGAGCGTAGCGACGAGCATGTTAGGTTGACATGAACCCAGCGCGCGAGCTGAGCGAGCGAAGCGAGCGTGCCGCGGCAGCGGCCGGCGAAGCGCCAGAAACGACTTTTTTTACGTGCGAAATTTTGTACGTACGTCCCCTCCCCTCTCCCTACCTTTTTTAGCCCCCCCTGCTTAATTTCCATATTTTTTGTTTTTTTGAACCATTTAAAAAAAAGTATTCATCTCCTAACGTTCAAACTTTAGGGAGGGGTTGCTTTATAAGACTATTTATTACCTTTTATTGACTGGCTATTTATTCCCTTAGGCTTACATTATATTATAAGAGAACCATTTAATGGCAGGTTGATTTTTTCTAGTACTTTAGAATTATATATAAAACTAACATTGTGAATGCTAAAAATCACTGTCTTAAACCCTTCTTTTTTAGTAATAAGTCTGTATTTTTGAGTCTTACAGTCAGTAAAATCAGTATTTTTGACACTGCAATCAGTTTCGACCCCTGGTTATTTTTTTTGTACGAGTGGAAGAACTGGTGTAGCTACTGTAAATATTTTTTATCTTGAGTACAAGACTGACTAAATCTATAATTTTATGAGTCCGAACCATCAACTGTCTGCATTGATCTATTTTCAATACCAAGGCTTGTTTATGAATGCGCTTGTAACATTAATAGCACGCTGATAGCAGTAAAAATATTTTTTATGGCTTAAAGATCTTAAATTTGATTATTTTTAGTATGAAGTTCTAGAAGTTACATGCCCAATAGAATATTTCTCACGAACTTTGATTACCAATCACAAGTAAAGTGATACTATTATAAACTTTTATGTTTAAGCAATACATTACATAGTTGCTTCTTCCTAGGCGACTGTTCAAGACATTTCACACAAACGTCTAGGGCCTAGATGTTTATGTGAAATGTCTTGAACAGTCTGAGATAGGCTGCCTAGATTCTAGGCCAGCCATACTCAACCTTTTTTTTATGGGGCCACAAACACGTTTCGATCTTGAAGCGCGGGCCGCAAAAATATTTAGAATGAAAGTGGAACAACTCCTGCCCTCTCGCTCGCTCGCGCGACCCGCGCTTGCACTAGAGCTGCAATGCGCCGCCGCCGTAAGGCTATCGAGCTAGTACCTATTTTATTTACTCAGAGCGCCCACAGTTTTTCTGATGGGCGCGAAATTTTAAAACTTAGTCAAAGTTTTAAAATTCCAAGTGGGCAAATCACAAACGCCCGGCGGGCCGCATGCGGCCCGGGCCGCAGGTTGAGTATGACTGTTCTAGGCAATAGTAACTGACCCATCATTAGATCTGTAAGCACCGAATCGCCTTTTTCCGTCGCCCTATTCTTTTCTCTCGCTCGGAACCATTTGCTAAAGCGAAAAAAGATAATCGCCTCGAGGATCCCGCCGCGTGCGTTCTGAACGACAGAATAGGATACGGCGACAGAAAAACCGATTCGGTGCTGACAGATGTGGGCCAACCCTGATCATAGGACATTGCAAAGCTATGACAGTATAACCATAGAATATTGATAATAGTACTAGCGTATAGAAGTTGCACTCTGCAAAATCGTTTACATAAATTGCGACCCTTGTTTCGACACAATACAATACAATTAAGGTTGCACAGCGCTCCTTTCGCTGCAAAACATTCACCTAGTAGTTGCCCCTTTCTATCGCGTAGGTCTTATCTTTTCTGACGTAGGTATGAAATTTGTCCTCGCCGAGGACGTCGTCGAGCGCTTTATACTCGCGCGGAGTGATAGAGCCCTCAGTCAGGGGTCAAGTCTGCTAATGTTAACGTCGAAATCGTGGTTCAATGGTGTTTGAATGGTAATGCTTTTTGACACAGTTCTTGTTTCTTAAACCCAAAACCGAAACACTTTGTGTTTCTTAAACTCAAAACAAAAAAAAAACATTTGTGTCTCGATTTTAGGTTTAATAAACAAGAACTGTGTCAAAAAGCAATACCATTCAAACACCATTGAACCACTATTTCGACGTTAACAACAGCAGAATTGACCCCCTGGTATAACTCAAGCCTTTTTGCAGGGAGTTCCTGGTTACCAACGCGCCTTCAGACCTCCGTAGTATAGCATACCCTGGTGGCGCCGTCGCCTTGGGCCTGCTTCTGACAGCGCGCCTGCTTTCCGCGTACTATGGACATGTTTCCGACTGCGACGAGACCTATAATTACTGGGAACCTCTGCATTATTTGGGTGAGCTTCAGATTGTATGAGCTCATTTAACAATCAGGAGTCACGAAGAGGACCTGTGTTGAATTCAATGTCCAATTTTATTTGAATTTGATATGGTTCAAAAGCTGTAATAGTCTAGCTAGTTTATAAATGAAACCTTGTCACCAGTGTACGGCAGCGGTCTTCAAACATGGGAGTACAGTCCCTCGTACGCAATTCGGTCGTACACGCCGCTGTGGCTGTTCGCAGTCCCAGCAAAACTACTAGCCACCATGATGAGTCCCGTTTCGGTGTTCTACACGCTGCGGGCGCTGCTCGCTGTGCTCACTGCCTGCGCCGAACTTATGTTCTACAAGTAAGTATCAAGTCGTTTTGCAATGCAGACTTGTGTACAAGCCGCTGTGGCTGTTCGCGGTCCCAGCGAAACTGCTAGCCACCATGATGAGTCCCGTTTCGGTGTTCTACACGACGGGCGCTGCTCGCTGTGCTCACTGCCTGCGCCGAACGTATGTTCTACAAGTAAGTATCGGGTCGTTTTGCAATGCAGACTTGTGTACGCGCCGCTGTGGCTGTTCACAGTCCTAGCGAAACTGCTAGCCACCATGATGAGTCCCGTTTCGGTGTTCTACACGCTACGGGCGCTGCTCGCTGTGCTTACTGCCTGCGCCGAACTTATGTTCTACAAGTAAGTATCGGATCGCTTTGCAATGCAGATGTACGCGCCGCTGTTCGTATTGTACATTACCATACACTAATACTACCGAAGTTATTTGGAAGATATCGATGTTCGTGTGACATGAATTGGGGTTCGCCACTTTGGCCTGATTGGGGCTCGATTTATCGGTTTTAATATGAAGACGGGCAGACTTGTCGAAGTTCGGAGCGTCTGTACGCCCCCTGCTTGCCACTTGAAGTATAGGATTTAGTAGTCGCGCTCCATATTCGGTTGACAGCAATATTTCGTTTCCAATATTTTTAGTAAAACTAATTTATTTATCAACAGGGCGGTATGCCACGAATTCGGCGTGCACGTCGGGCGCGTATGGCTGTGCTTCACCCTCCCGGCGGCGGGCATGTTCGCGAGCGGCGCCGCCATGCTGCCGTCGGCGTGGAGCGCGGCGCTGTGCGGTGGCGCGCTGGCGTGCTGGTGGCGGCGCCGGCACCCGCCCGCGGTGCTGCTCACTGCTGCCACCGCGCTGCTGAGTGAGTGACGTCACACACTGACGGCAGCGCCGCCATGCTGCCGTCTCGTCGGCGTGGAGCGCGGCGCTGTGCGGCGGCGCGCTGGCGTGCTGGTGGCGGCGCCGGCACCCGCCCGCGGTGCTGCTCACTGCTGCCACTGCGCTGCTGAGTGAGTGACGTCACACACTGACGGCAGCGCCGCCATGCTGCCGTCGGCGTGGAGCGCGGCGTTCACTGCTGCTACCGCGCTACTGAGTGAATGACGTCAGCGTCACGTCACACACAGACTGGTGGCGTGCTGGAGTTCTCGTGGCGGCGCCATCTTATTCTTTTGAAGTACAGATAAATTTTTTGCTGTAAAAAAAACTTGAAATCTACATAAATAGGATGTATCAGTTTTGAAAGCAGATTTTTTATTAGTTTTATCACTTTCTAGGATAAAACTAAATAAAACTTTCTATTTGATGCTGACATAAACTCTTTTTATCGGATTCATCATGTTATGACGTCAAGATTTTTTTTGCTAAAATCTCTTTAGATATCGAATTCAAAAGACAGTCTATCCTATCCGATCAAGTTGATTGTCGATAAACGTCCATTATATTTTTATTGTAAATGAAAGTTTATCTGATTTTTATTTTTATTATTTTATTTTTATTTCTAGGAAGGCCAACAGCACCAAACAAAAATACATAATCTGATAAATAATACCCGGGTGAATCAAGTTTTTGTTGTTTTGTGGCATTTCTTAAAATATCTACGTGAACCATTTTTATATGAAGTTAATCTGTAGTTGCAAATACTCTCAGCTAATTATCTTATAAGAAAACTTAAAAGACATGAAAATTTTAACATGATTTAAAAAAAAAAACGTAGGTGACCCAGGAGACAACTCCTATTTTTCATATAAAAGCTGGGGACAAAATTGTCCTCTGGGTCACCCATGTCTTTCTTTAAAATATTGATTATTTTTGTACAAAACTAAGTATGTTTTATTGACTATGAATCTAAATATCGTAAAATATACATTTTTTACAAAAGAGTTATCTAGTTTTGTTTTAATTTATGAAAATGTACACATGGGTCGATTTTTACCGTACATTAAAAAGTTGATTCACCCACCCCCCAACTTAACTGTTTAATTTATGATTCCACCTTTTCTTTCCAGGTTGGCCATTCACAGCTCTCCTAGGGTTGCCAATCGCAATCGACATGCTATTCCTCAAGAGACAATTCGTGGAATTCTTCAAATGGTCTGCGGTCTCCCTAATCATAATCCTAGTACCAACAGTGGCGTTGGACTCTTGGCATTATGGGAGACTAGTAATAGCTCCATGGAACATCGTAGCATACAATATATTCACGGAGCATGGCCCTGATTTGTATGGAGTTGAACCGTGGACGTATTATTTTGTTAATGGATTCTTGAACTTCAATATTGTTTGGGTTAGTGTTATTTCATTTTTTAAGTTCATTATATCATCGCCTGTCCGCCAGACATTTTCTCTAGTGGAAAGTGGCAAACTTCGGTCGGTCAAACGATTTTCAACTTTAAGCTCAATCAATAACGATCAAATTCCATTACGTTTTGTTATTTGTCATGACATGTCTGGCCGGCCCCGCACGCCCCGTGTGAATACGGCTCGGCGTAACACGACAGTACGTGCGTCGCCGGGCCTATACAATAAATTTACGGGAAGAAAAGCGTAATAGCTTATTTTGTTCCTTTTTAGGGTTCCGTAGCCAAAATGGCAAAAAACGGAACCCTTATAGATTCGTCATTGTCTGTCTGTCTGTCTGTCTGTCCGTCTGTCTGTCTGTCTGTCAGTCTGTCTGTCTGTCCGTCCGTATGTCACAGGCACTTTATTCCGAAAGTATTAGGACTACACAGTTAAAACTTGGCAGAAAGATGTATTCTATAAGCTGCTTTACGATTTTTCCACAAAAATAAAAGATTAAGGGGGGGCCCATACATGGAACTGAAACTGAAATATCTTTTTTTCATCAAACCAATACGTGCGTGGTGTCCATAGATAGATAGGTGAGAATAATACTGTCCCTGTTGTAGTAAATAAATAGAGAGAAGACAGAAGTTAAGTCGTAGACCAACTCTAAAATCGCAAAAAAAACTTTCATACGTTCTGATATTTTCGTTATTAAATTTTGTAAGAAACAGCTTTTTGTCGCGATTTCAGCGTTGCTCCAATAGTAAAAGCTGTTCAGTTTGAAGGTCTGAAGAGGCTGTTTTCCCATTTTGGGTTCATTCATTAACACGTATAATACTCTCAGGAGTACTAAAAAATCGTTATTAAAAGAAAAGTGTTTTTTGTAATTTAACAACTGACTTTCTTACAGGTGCTAGCCCTATCCAGCCCAATACTACTACTGGCTTGTACTGCGATCACATCTCGTTCGACCGCTCGTGCGTCATTCTGCGCCCCATACTGGTTAGATTTAATGCCACTGGCATTATGGCTGGCGGTGTTTATGATACAACCACATAAAGAGGAAAGGTAATTAATTTGAACCTTACTTTTAACGATATAAGGTCTAAAGTCCTCTATCCAGTCCAATATTACTCCTGGCTTGTACTGCGATCACATCTCGTTAGACCACTCGCGCGTCATTCTGCGCCCCGTACTGGCTAGATTTAATGCCCCTGGCATTATGGCTGGCGGTGTTTATGATACAACCACATAAAGAAGAAAGGTAATTAATTTGAACCTTACTTTTATGATATAAGGTCTAAAGTCCTCTATCCAGTCCAATATTACTCCTGGCTTGTACTAAGTCACATCTCGTTCGACCGCTCGCGCGTCATTCTGCGCCCCGTACTGGCTAGATCTGATGCCACTGGCATTATGGCTGGCGGTGTTTATGATACAACCACATAAAGAGGAATGGTAATTTCAACCTTACTAGTAACAACATAAGGTCTACATAACCTAGTTTTAATGCAAGAGTATTGATTTCTATCGCGGTGCTTCATTCTGCGCCCCATACTGGTTAGATTTAATGCCACTGGTATTATGGCTGGCGGTTTTTATGATACAACCGCACAAGGTGGAAAGGTAATTTGAACCTTACTTTTTTTTTTCTCTTTATTGAGGAACAAACAGTCACACATTTATACATATTGCAAAAAAAAAACATGATGTACTCAAAGACCTATAGTTCCCTAGAATTATTATACATATAAAGATATAAAGTTATCGTGAAATTTAACTTAAGTAGATTTATGTATGCCAAAAGATTTAGTTAAGTGTATAAGCTTAAATAATTTTTCAATTTACTAAAGTAGGTACTTAATTAATAAAGTAGGATGAGAAAGGCACATTTTATGAATCTGTTGATAGAATTTTAAGAGTATCTTTTTTAAATGTTCTTAAATTCAAGCTAAAGATGTCGACTTCATGCAGCTTACTTTTAACAGTATTAGGTCTAAAGCAGGGGGGTATAACTCCGCGCTTAAACTTTTATATTAGCCTACTGCTCGCGGCCCACTCCAAGAGGGCCATTGTCGAGGGATATCACCGCGCCGACCGAAACGCGCGGCCGCGGCGTGTGCAAGCGACGAGAGCGCAGCGCGTGAACGTCACGAACGAAACGAGTCAGTCAAGCGCCGAATGCGAAACTGCATGCACTTCGTTTTTGATACTTAATTACTAACCTACCTACCAAAGTTTATTGTATTTTTTGTATACATATTTACATACTTAGTTGTATCAAAGTTCGAAATATGGCACCAGTAAAGAAAAAATCTAAAAAATACTATTTTTTTTCACCCATCCCATAACTGACCCTTGCAAAAGTTGCTTAACCTCCGCAATCGTTGGGCCAGGCGCTATCGAGCTTCTCTAACTACTTAGAAATACTTATTATTTATGCTCTTCAAATATGCTCAGCTCACCTATTAGGTAGATTTATTTTATTTTATAAGTAGGTACCTATTATAGTAATTTCATTGTTTATTCATGGGCATAACGAATGTTTTCTATGATATCAGTAACTAGCGAGTAGCAACCCTGAAATGTGTCGGTTGAGACAGAGCTATGCGACAGAAAGAGACGCCTCTCTTTCTTCTTCGTAGGTGCATATAATTTTATCCACGCAGCGTTGTGCAGTTTGAAATTGTACTTTATTGCCGTGCAGCGAGAGTAGCTTATTATTTGATGGTCCTCGCGGGGTCCGACTTCTGTACGTTAGTACTATTATATATTCTGTGTCTAAAGTCCTTCACTTTACGTTTGGAGATATTTCGTTTAACCGCTCGCGCTTCATTCTGCGCCCCATACTGGCTAGATCTGATGCCACTGGCATTATGGCTGGCGGTGTTTATGATACAACCACATAAAGAGGAAAGGTAATTACTTTTAACAGTATAAGGTCTAAAGTCCTTCACTTTACGTTTGGAGATATTTTGTTTAACCGCTCGCGCTTCATTCTGCGCCCCATACTGGCTAGATTTAATGCCACTGGCATTATGGCTGGCAGTGTTTATGATACAACCACACAAGGAGGAAAGGTAATTTGAACCTTACTTTTAACCGTATAAGCTCTAAAGTCTTTCTTCTCTATCTAATCCAATACTACTACTAGCTTGTACTGCGATCGCATCTCGTTCGACCGCTTGCGCGTCATTCTTTCTCATCGTACTGGCTAGATCTGATGCCACTGTTTATTTTATTATTATGATACAACCTCACAAGGAGTAAGGGTAATTTGAACCTTACTCGATAGAACATAAGGTCTACATAACCCAGTTTTAGTGTAAGAGTATTGATTTCTATCGTGGTGCTTCATTCTGCGCCCCATACTGGCTAGCCCTATACTTTGACCGCCTTTGTGGTCTAGTGGTTCGCCCACCCGTGTAAGACGCAGGGGTCCCGGGTTCGATTCCCAGCAGGGAGTTTGTTGAACATGTACTCGGTTTGGTTGGAGGTAGGGCTTATTTCAAGTCCGCCTGGCTAGCTACCACCATATTAGACATTTTGCTCTTTAGACATGAATTTAAGGCATTTTGCTTCGTAGACATTTTGATTTTTAGACAGCGTGATCGGGGGGGTAATTATGTAACTTTGTTGCAATCAACTCTGACAGAAATCGCAGTTACATTGCTGCTTTAGTAAGGACCAATATGAGAACTATCTTACTTAAAGCAGCGATGTAACTGCGCTTTAAATCGATTTCAATCGTGAATTGTTAGCAACAGAGTTACGTAATTCGCTAGCAGGAAGGCCTAAGTCTGACGCCATAACAATTTAAAAATTGTTGTGTTCCGGCAGCAGAATGTGACATTCATTATTTTGAATAGTGAACCCTATTCCTTTCATACACAATTCAGATTCCTCTACCCCGCCTACAGTCTGTCAGAACTGTCAGAACATTATTTGCTCATCATTTCTTTGATTGTCTTGGACCACTACTTTATAATAGACTTAATGCTTTTCTTAATATCTATCCGCTTCTGACTTCTAACTGCAAACGTACTGTGACTAAATTTCTTACGACTCTTGACTACGATGCGACTGAAAACCTACTCAGCATTCTGAAATAATTTAATTCTAATTTTAATACAAATAATAAATATGAAAGTTATTTAATTTTATATTAAGTACTTATGTCAAATATTGGATTTCGTGCCGGTATATATCTCTCGCTCCTACAGATATTCACGCACACACGCAGACGCACGCACACACCACCACAGAATACATATGACACCACCCATACAAACACGAACGCACATTCACCTACACACACATTTTTCTCACTTACACATACACATCTTAGCTTTGGGGTATCTACTGTATTTTAGTTTACATTGTTTTGTTTACGTTTCATACCTGTAATTATAGTTAACTTTTGTTTAATAATAATAATAAATAATAATAAATCATTTAATTCACCGTCTAGTTACCCGTCTTGTACTAGGTGTAAGTATCAAGTTACATAATGCATACGGTAAAACTATTGTCTGTGGGTGGGCCTGGCGACCTGTGTCACAGGTTTCTTTTCTGTTACCTTCTGCTGGCACCAGTCCCTCACAAATTTAGTAACCTTCCATGTGTAGCTTCTAATTACCACTTAAGTCCTTTATAATCATTTCATTTCAGTCTGATCGTCTTCGCGGGCGCTATAGCATTAGACTGCTTACAAAAGATGACGTTTGCACTAGACATTTTAAATATTAAATTGAACCCTATTCCACTCACACACATTTCAGATTCCCCGATTACACCTACAGTTAAATCATTCTTACGCCAACTATAGCGTTACGACTTGCAAACTTGTGTTTCGGATATTGAACCCTATTCCTTCCACACACATTTCAGATTCCTCTACCCCGCCTACAGCCTGATCGTGCTCGCGGGCGCGATAGCACTAGACTGCTTACAAAAGATGACGTTCGCGGTGGGCACGGAGTTGTTCCGGTGGCGGAAGGAGAGAGAGAGACGGCACTACCTGGCGTATACGGGGCCGCTGATGGTCATGTGCGTGGTGCTGGCGGGAGTTGCAGGTAATTCACTAATTCGCAACCAAGGACCGGAACCGCTTACCGTTAAAGGGGTTTTTGATTGGGTATTTCATAGACTTGTTTTCAAAAACCCTATCAATACGGTAACCCAAGTAAGCACTTGCCGAATACGAAAACCCTATCGAGGAAACACTATGAAGGCTTTACAAAGGGGTTTTAAAACGTGTTCAAGCAATTTATTTAAGCGCTTACCGTTAAAAGGGTTTTTGATTGGGTATTTCATAGACTTGTTTTCAAAAACCCTATCAATACGGTAAGCATAACGTCGACTTACCCTATCGAAAGGGAAACCCTATCACTTGGTAAGTTTTTTAATAGGGTTTCCCTATCAATTGGGTTAACCAAAAAAAGGGGTTTTTCCGGTCCCTGATTGGAACGTAGGAATAAAATTATTTGTTTTTTTTTATATATTGATAATATATGGTGCTGAGAAATAGTGTTGCTTTAGAAAGCAACACTAACAACAACAAAGCAACACGAGATTTCACAAAACTGGGGCCCTATTTTTGAATCGCTCGGCTGGCGTCAAGCGCTCTTTTCCACTGATTTTCTTTCGACATTTGACTTAATCTCCATACATTTGAGTCAAATGTCAAACGAAAATCAGTAGAAAAGAGCGCTTGACGTCAGCCCAGTTCTTCACAAATAGATTTGTTTTGTGTTTTTTTGTGAACAAATTTGCTTGTGAAGAACTGTTTGATTTGAAATGATCTAGTGATTTATTATCATTAGTCTGAAAATCTACTTAGAAAATAAATTTAAGTGCCTATGGGCACAAGCACAAAATTAAGTGTGTGTGTAAATAGTAAAGGTAATATTCCTAAGTTTACAATAAAACATATATTCGCATATTTAAATATTACTATAGATTACTGCTTTATAGCCGACAAATGTATAGTTTTGACACTCTTATCGGTTCACTGTTAGAGAATGTCTAATGACATTAAATCCGCTGTTTGCTGTAATATTTGCAATAAAGTTTAAATAAATAAATAAAACAAACAAATTTTATACTGATTATTTGCACACGCATTTGCTGCGGTTCTCTTATTATTGCATCGACAATTTCATTTTTAAACTAACATTTAATTACCAACCTCAAACGAATATTTTATCGTGACAGGCAGCTCCAGAATCAGCGCCCTCTACAACAATTACAACGGGCCAATGAAATTGCTCCGATCCCTCCCACCCGCGGCGGAACCGCAAATCGTGTGCTTCGGCAAAGACTGGTATAGATCGCCATCGAGCTTCCATTTGCCCGATGGATATGAGATCCGGTTTATTCCCAGCGAGTTTCAGGGGCAATTGCCCGCTCCGTATGCTTCTACTACAAATGGTGAGTTTTCATAGTAAATTCTACTTATACAGTGTGAAATTTTAATCATTTGGTTCCCGCCGTGGAATCAGCTGTTCCATAAAAAAGTGCAGTACCTACTCACTTACTCGACCTTAATGTATGGAAGAGCTGTTTTTTTTGCGAGGAGGAGAGTTGGCCCCATAGTAAAAGTTGCTTGTAATCGTAAGTGGAACCACCCCACTGCGGGAACCAAATTATTAAAATTTCAGCGTGTATAATTTCACCATAAATGGATTAAACAACCTTTTTACTATACAATAGCCCCTTTACTAATAAAGATTGTATAGCAGATGTATAGTTACACAATAGTTACTTAGTTTGACATTAAAAAGAAAGGGACAAAACACTGTGTAACTATACATCTGCTGTACAATCTTAATCAGTAAGTGGGTAGGTAATGATTCTAATGTTTTTCAACAGCAACACGTCTCATACACCAATACTTCAACGATCTAAACAAAGGCGACAATCGAACCTACCTCCGACCGACACAATGCCACTACTTAGTCGATTCCGACATCGGCAAGCCCACGCGCGCACAACCGGCGTACCACAAGGATCCCAACTGGGACCCAATCTATTCCGTTCCTATACTAGACGCGGAGCAATCGCACAAAATCTTCCGAGCCTTCTATATACCCGTGTTGTCTAGTAAAAACTGTGTTTTCGCTAATTTATATTTGTTGAGAAATAAGTTGTTGAGCGATTTGTATTGACTTCAACCTCGAAACTCTGACTGACATAGGTATTCGGTGCAGACCCGTCTAGTAGAAACAGTGTCTTTGCTAAAGGAGACCCGTCATTTCATGCTGAAGTTGTATACTTTTTAATGTTTTAATCTGTGATTCATAATTTGTTGTATTTTTCACTTATTAAGTGAAGTCTGTTAACCAAATGACAGATCAATGCCAAATCGGAAGTCAAATTGACATTTCGTTTTCTTATTTCGAAAAAAAGGAAAAGAATTATGGTTTATACAGCCACGTTTTTACATTTCATAGTGACTTTTCTGCCCTTTGAAAATTTTAAGTGGATAACGGAACGTTTTTCAATGTCTCTTTGTTTCGGAAGTGTTTCCATATAAAAAAAATAAATTAACTTTTTTTCTGCATACGCTAAAAATAATACATAACTTGTTCCATGTACTAAATATTATTAGATATATTTTAAGACCAAATTCAATAGTATACAAGTTAAGCATTTTTTCTATGGCGGGATCCGGTTCTTCTATAAATTTCATGAAAAATAAGCTACGCTTAGTAAATTCATTCTTTGATAATAGAATACTATTGCACTTATAGCCCTTTACACCCGAGAGATCTAATTCTTTAAAATTACTGTTAAAGTGTTCTTAAGCGGCTTTCTTAGTGTTAAAAAGACATGAGAAAAATAATGAAAAAAATCCTGCTGGTGCTGGTTTCCAGCAATCAGACCCTCACGTTTGTGAGTTTCAGGAATTTATTGTACTAAATATTAACATAATTTACAAAAACACACGTTAACTTCTTAAACAACTAATAAATATGCAATATAAAGCGAAAGTATTGAAAAGTCTCTTTAAATAATGAAAATATGAGGTCTTTACGTGAGCGGGTTTTGCCATAAAAAAACACAGCCAAGAAACAAACATACCTGCCGCGGCCTTCCAATAACTGACGGGTTGTAACTTGCATCTATACCAATAAAGTGTGTTTTGACGTGTTCTCAGATAGCCTCACTGTCAATCGACGTCGGTTGCGATCCGAAAAATAGATTTGGGTACGGTGTAGATTTTTTCAAAGTTAAAACTCACGATATTTTAATCTCGGGTGTAAAGGGATAGGTACAGGTTATCGGCACCGACTTTTTCTTAAATTGTTTTGAACAAGTGCCGATATACGCTGGCAAGTACTTGCTTTGATAAATAATACCTATGTGGGTTGGATACTATAAATAAGGCATTAGATATGTGGCAATATAATTTAAAGGTTGCTCGTTTGTAAGAACCAAAGGGTACATTAATTGTAACAAATTAATTTGTGATTCATACTATAGAGTCACATTGCACAATATGGCTAGCCGCTTGCACTTTGTTGTAAGAAAAACTATACGTTATTTATTGTTATGTGTAATTTATGCATTTTTTTACATTTAAATGTATTTTATGTTATTATGGTTTATTAGGGAAAAATATCAATTATGCAGCAATTCTAGAACCATCATGTATTTATAGTAATGAAATAACAGCGTGTAAAATATTAATTGATAAAACCATTATGATCAGTTTAATATGATATAATAACTGTATAATGTAGATAATAATTATGAAATGTGACGAATATAGGATTTGCAAGGTAACGAAGCAGGGAATGTATGGCATGTCACTTGAGGCAGCATAAAGGTCATCAGGACCGAGACGTGTCAGGCAGGGGCCCAAGTTACGTTGGGCGTGCTAAGATTCTGTATGTGAAACAAATAAACGTTAAGCTCCGTTATCGGCGGCTTCGTTCAGGATCCGGAGTTCAAAATACGTTGGTCCTTCATGGTGATCATAGAGACACCCAACATAGCTTGGGCCCCGGACACGGCACGGTCCGGATATGTGGGGATAGACCTTCGATCAAGAATACCATAGATGTCCGGTCAGAGTCTCAAAAATGGCACCTCAAATAGCGTCCCACTTACAATCTTAGCGCTTATTTTGCACAAAGTAAGTGATAAAAGATGTGTTTTGTACAAAATAAGCTTTTGTATAAATAAGTGATATAAATTGTGAGTTTGTACAAAATAAGAGGTGATTATGTACAAAATAAGCGCCAAGTTTGTAAGTGGGTCGCTGTTTGAGGTGCCATTTTTGCGTACTGTTTTAGTTCGTGAAGCGTTATCTAGAATATTATTGATCGAAGGGATAGACCTTAAATTAGCACCAGAAGTTATCGATAAGTCACTAAAGTTTGAATAAAGCCGGTCGCAGACCAAGAACTAAGCTATGTTAGTTTAGCTAAAGTCTGGTCGCGAAAAAGAAAAAAAAAGTACGCTGAACCGGCAACACTTGTTTCGCTTGCACCCTCGCTAACATATTGTTGTCGCATTCACACAGATGCTATGACCCATATTGCCGTTGCGCTCGTACAGACGAGCGCAACGGCAATATGTTAGCGCGCGTGCGATAGAGACAAAGTATCATCGTACAAAATTCTGTCTGCTTCGTGACCGGACTATAACTGGCTTTATTTTTCATATAATATAGTATTATATTATCTGTGCTTGTGTCCATAGTTTGCAGTCTGCACATTAGTCACAAAGTTATTACAAAAGATTTATAAACGTCTGTTTAACTTGGACACAATGTGATGCTGTCTCTTTCGAACAATATTGTCAAAAAAGTGAGTAAACAGTGTCTAAGTTAATCAGGTGTTTAGAAATCTTTTGTAATAATGTGACTGAAAAATTAATCCAGCTATGTAAGCTAAGCTAAACTAACTTAGCTTTTGGTCTGCAACCGGCATAACAGCCATTTCATAATGGCTGTTACGTAAGTATATTAACTTGTGGTTCTATGGTCTCAGCAATATTACTAAATATTTATAAAATAATGACAATATTAGTACAAGTTTTTTAAAATTAATCAAATATTGTTTGCCATTTTTACGGCACAGAAACATTCACTAATAAAAGTGTGTAAATTATGTCAAAAATCATTACTCCTATTAGTACCTACTTAGAAAATATGGCGTCAAAAAACATTATGTTTGTACGAAATATAATTCTTTGGTCATTCGTATTATAATATGTGTAATATTCGTATAAGTTGTGATTTTTTTAGTCAGATATTAATTTTATCCCGCATGATCTTTAGGCCCCGCGCCTTACCGCAAAAGATCTTAAAACACTGTTTAGCTAAAACACTGTTTCCATCAGCCATTTTTGATGTCCCCACTGCTGGGGCACAGGCCTTCCTTATGGGTGGTAAGGAGGATGGGCCATAACCCACCACGCGGGCCCAATGCGGATTGGTGGGTGTTAACGACTGCAAATGCAGCCGGGACCAACGGCTTAACGTGCCTTCCGAAGCACGGAGGAGCTCGAGATATTAAATTTTTGGTCACCCATCCCATGACCGACCCTTGCGAACGTTGCTTAGTTTTCGCAATCGCTGGGCCAGGCGCTAAACCACTGCGCCACCGAGCTCCTAAAACACTGTTTAAGGGGCCATAATAGGAAAACATGGTTTGCGCGGGCCATTTTTTTATATAGAAAACGTAAAGTTGTAGCCACAAAAAAAAACATACGACAAGCTAAAGAGATTATCTAGTATCTACAAGTATTAAATTGCGTATAAACCTCACAGATGATTGTAAAAAAATCAGAATATCATCAAAAGCGCTTGTCGCGGGTCATATTTCTGGCGTAAATAATAGCAGAAACGTATTGAAATCTACATCAAAATACACTTAAACGTACTGAGCAGTTGCTCCAATAACTTTTTTTAAGAAAGATAATTGTGCTAAAGATTATGTTGAAAAAACAACGAAAAACATCGAAAAAGTGCAGAAGTGAGGTTATTTTCCATACTCTTTACACGTAAAGAAAAAGACAGAGACAATAAGTGATTTCGCGTAACGGAGCCTTAAGTGTGATGCTGTCTCTTTCAAATAATATTGTCAATAAATTAAAAAAAATAAAAAACCCGCCTGCATAAAAAGACAAGACGACTGAAAAGATGGAAACAAGATTAAATAAATATTAAAGGCAACATGTCATAATAACATGCAGTCGGAGGCATGCATAAAGAAAGTGACATTATGAATGATTGAATTATATGCCTCCGACTGCATGTTAATATGACATGTTGCCTTTAATATTTATTTAATCTTGTTTCCATCTTTTCAGTCGACTTGTCTTTTTATGCAGGCGGGTTTTTTAATTTTTTTAATTATTTTTTTTATTTATCTCTTTTTAGTTATTATATTTTACGGTCATGATATACCTTTTTGAAATCCTTATAATAAGCCCTTTAATTTGACACCCATATTGCAGTATTCTAAAAAAAAATTTTTTTTTTCACTACGTATAATAGCACCGTACAGCCGCCATGTTGGTTTTTTTATAACGCCACCTTCTTAAGAACACTTGGGCTGAAAAGACCAATCTAACGATATCTTAATCATAGAAATCCGTTCAGCCGTTTGAGAGATATGAGGTAATAAAGAATATTACATACAAACATACTTACAAGATACGCGCGAAATACATAACCCGCAGTCGGGTAAAAAAGTGACAGCATCACATTTAAACAGTGTTTTAACTAAATACTTGTTAAACAGTGTTTTGTGGTAAAGCCGAAAGAGTTCAGCCGTTCCGAGTTCTGCGTTCCGAGTTCTTTGTAACGTTTGTAACTTGATAGCGCCGCTTGATAACCGGCGCCGCTTGATAACCGCGCAGACTACAGGGAGTCAGTACCCTTAGCACGAACATATATTGAGAAAAAAAACGCGTGCAATGGAGACCCTAGACGATCAATCATTTCTTGACAATCATTTACATTGCATTTACCATTTGGGAGTGTGGCCTAATTTTGATTGGCCACGGTAATCTATCAATTCTGTGGTGCTTGTCAAGCATTGCTCCTAGACGATCAAAATGTGATTGACAAGCAATGCAATCTAAATGATTGACAAGCAATTTTGATCGTTTTGGGGGGTTCATAAAATTCCTCGATAGAGTAACATATTGAAAATTACGTTTCGCATTTCGGCGGTAGATGGCGCTGTACAAATTTCCCATACAGTATTACTCTTATGGAATGTTTTTGCACGCGTTTTCTGCGCCGCGCCGCCATCAGTCAGTACAATTAAAGAACGCAGAACTCGAACGGCTGAACTCTTTCTGTCTGCGCGGGGCTTTATTACTGAAATTACTGAAAGGAACGTGGAGTAGAACTATTCCCAGATAAAAGTCACACAAACAAAAGTTAAACTTTATGTAATAATCACGAGCAAAAAAGTCCATCGTTTGTGCAGGTTATTAAATAAATATGAAATTTATTTTTAAGGTATATAATTTTTAGTCAAATAGAGAGTGTCACCAAACCGCATAGTACTGTTTAAAGTATTCGGCAATAATATACAAAATTCTACAAAATTATTACTAAAACATATCACGAGAGTACTTGCACATAAAATTTAATTTAATTAATGTTGTGTATTTATGTGTGAAAATAGTTATAAGGTCTATTTATAATTATAAATGTGGAGGAGGCAATTTGTACCATAAAACAAGCTAGTCAACTTATTTGTTGCTTATGTAACGTAGATGTTAGCTAATGTCAGTGCAAACATTTTTACAATGTGTCTATGTGTACCCTATGAGATATAAAGCAAAAAGTATTGAATGAAAGTGTCATTTCGTTCTCTTAATGTGTTCATTGCAGGGATTGATTTGAAATACCGTTAAAAAAATAACGTTACAAAAAATATAACGTTAAAACATTTTATCGGTAAATTTACCGGTAAAAATAACGTTAAAAATGTTGAACCGGTAAAATACCGTTAAATATAGCGTTAAACTTTACCGGTACAATAGTACCGGTAAAATTATCGGTAAAAAAGTAACGTTATTAATTGGAATAACGTTAATTTTAAAGTATCGGTAACAAAAAGTAAGAAACAACGTTAAAATTAACGTTATTTACTGAAATAACGTTAATTTCAATGTAACGTTATTTATTGACATAACGTTAATGTTAAAATTAACGGTAAAAATAGTAAGAAATAATGTTACATTTAAAAATAACGTTATCATTCCCTGGTTCATTGATATAATAAAGATAAACCTGATTTTCTCATATTTTTTATATATTTCAAAAGTAGAAAAGTACAGTACTACTAACATTTTTATACATTTTAATTAGGTTTTGAATGTGTCAATGCATTTTAGTTATTATTAAATTATCACTGTTTGCATTTTATACTTTAAAATTGTTGTAATTACTGTAAGGAAAGAAAATTGAGAATTTTTATTAAAATTTATTTACCAAAATTATTGGTTTATTTTGGTACCTACAGTGTAGTAGACTTGCACATTTTTTAAGTGAAAATTTTATGCAAAAACCAATTATACATCTTAAATAGTGACTTATATTAGCAGTGAGAATGAAGGACATACAAATTTTAAATTTTTGTTATTATCTCTTCCTATAATTTTCATATCAAGTTGTCTTGTAGTTATAGAACAGAACTATAGAAATACAGTTAAAAAATTCGCCTTTGCATAACCTCTATAATCATCTCGATAATAAATATTTTTGAGTTGATAATCTCCTATTCAAAGCCAACTCGATACAAATTTTGTAGAAAACGAATCTCACTGGCCATGAAATAGCTTTTGTTTATCATTCTTTCATATTTTTTGTAGGTGTAAGTAGATGTAGGCAAAGATTTTTTTAATTTTGTCTCTAAAGTGTAATTTTTTATAAATTTTATAATATTCAATCAGTATTTTTTATTATTAATTTTACAAATTCTTTGTTAATATAAAAAAATGCGGGAAATAGTACACTTACAAGTTGGAAGATGTGGTAACCAGATTGGAGGCAAGGTAATGAGTGTCATAAACTTTATGTTGCTATACACAATATAACACATAGATAGCAAACACTAGAGCACATACGATTTTAGGGTTAAAGTGAGTTTTGAGTTCAATCCAATTTCACCTTAGATCTTACCATAAACTCTCATTTCAGTTCTGGGAAGTCATATCTGACGAGCACGGCATCGACCCAGATGGTTGCTACCACGGTGACTCCGATCTCCAACTCGAACGTATCAACGTGTACTACAACGAGGGTACGAACTGCAAGTACGTCCCTCGCGCGGTGCTCGTCGACCTAGAACCAAGCACCATGGACAGCGTGCGAGCTGGCACCTTCGGGAAGATCTTTCGCCCTGACAATATTGTCTTCGGCATCTCCGGCGCTGGCAACAACTGGGCTAAAGGACACTTCAGCGAAGGTGCTGATTTACTCGAAACTATCCTCGACGTTGTCAGAAAAGAGGCTGAAGGTTGCGACTGCCTTCAAGGATTCCAACTCGTCCATTCTCTCGGTGGAGGTACCGGCTCTGGTTTGGGTACCCTATTGCTGTCAAACTTGGAAGAAGAGTATCCTGACCGGATATTGGCCTCATTCTCTGTTGTACCAAGCCCTAAAGTATCAGATACCGTCGTGGAACCGTATAATTCAACGCTGTCAATTAATCAGCTGATAGAAAACACAAATCAGACGTATTGCATCGACAACGAAGCCTTGTACGATATCTGCTTTAGAACGTTGAAGCTGAAAACGCCGACTTACGGAGATTTGAATCACCTGGTGTCATTATGTATGTCAGGAGTTACGACGTGTCTGCGGTTTCCTGGGCAGTTGAACGCCGATTTGCGCAAATTGGCAGTGAACATGGTACCTTTTCCACGACTACATTTCTTTATGCCAGGCTTTGTGCCGTTGACTTCGCGCGGCAGCCAGATGTACCGAGCGCTGACGGTGCCAGAGCTTACTCAGCAGATGTTTGATGCGAAGAACATGATGGCGGCGTGTGACCCGCGCCGTGGTCGGTACCTCACCGTGGCTGCCATCTTCCGCGGTCGTATGTCCATGAAAGAAGTTGACGAACAAATGCTCAACGTTCAGAGCAAGAATAAAGACTTTTTCGTTGAATGGATACCGAACAATGTTAAAACAGCGGTTTGTGATATACCTCCTCGAGGGCTCAAGATGTCTGCGACGTTTATTGGTAATACGACTGCGATACAAGAAGTGTTTAAAAGAATATCTGCTCAGTTCTCATCGATGTTTAGAAGGAAAGCATTTCTTCATTGGTACACTGGCGAGGGGATGGATGAGACCGAATTTGCTGAAGCGGACCATAACGTGAATGATCTCATTTCCGAATACCAGCAATACCAAGATGCCACGCTGAATGACGATGAAAGCGAGGCGGCGGAGGAAGACGAGGAAGAAGATAACCAAAATCCTGATGATGATTAAAGACCATGATCATTTATTTATTGTAATTTAAAGATGTTTATTTATCGATGTGTTTTACTAAGTTTATTAAAAATTTGTGAAATCTGAGTTTGTCTCTTAAAAATATTAAAACTATTTTTAATCATAAAACCGAGTTTACTTTCGATTCAAAGGAAATTAGAGTGTTACTTGTGTGTGTGCCCACCTTATGCCTCACCATTGATATAGTACATTACTCATTTTGTGCCCCACCCTCACCCACTGAGCATATACTGCACTGAGAATAGGTATCTATTACATACGGTGCAATGCATTATAAAAACACCGCCACACTGGTCAATATGAATAATGCCCCATGCCCGTATTCACAACCTATACTTATCTACTTTATGTAGAGTACCTTTACTGTGCGAAGTAACGCATTTCGCAATGCGTTTCAATGACAGCCCTTACTTAGTTAGGGCCGTAGCGAAATTTTTTCTAAGTCTATGGTTAGGGCGCTCTTTGATAAGTGATCGCACTGCATTGATGCCGGCCCTACGATTGGACAATTTGTGTTGCTCTGTTAACTCTTGTATTTGTATTATATCATAGATATAGTATAAGTTAAATTCAGGTCATAGATATAGTATATTAAAAGGGGTAGATGCGCTACCGAGCGACCGGGTGTAAGAGATAGATATATTATGACGTCGAAATATGGGGTTACCATGACCAGAAAAAGTACCCTTAACGGTGTAGCATCCGTTAATGTGCAGATTACTAGTTAAAGTACGGAAATCGTCTACTTTAAGAATAATTTCGCACACTAACTGACTAGACCAGTTAATCTGCTGATTAACGGATTCCGTACTTTAACGGTAACATACGTATACATAGAGTAAACTAGCTGGGGTTCGCTCCGGTACTTGATATGAGACCCCCCTTATGGGAATCGAACCCGGGCCCCTGCGTCTTACACGAGTGGGCGAATCACTAGGCCACAGAGGCGGTTGTGTGTGTGTCATGGTAAGACTAAAACTAAACAATTTCAAAAGTTGTGCTGGAATAAAAAGATGAACTTTAAATTAAAACAGGTAAATTTTTTATTAAACGTTGGAATACAGAACGTTTTTTATTAACGTTAGTTTTTCTATTTTTCGAAAACAATTTTTTTCAAAATGTTTCGAACAAATTCGTGTGTGGCACCCAATTCTTTTTTCCAGTTGCTTCTATCCATTTTTCACGAGTTTTATCTTCCGTCGGAAATCTAGAAAAATCAAGTTGCTTGAAATTCCCTGAAATATGGGGTAATTTTTGGGGAAAATTTTCTATATAGTAGGCATCCGGAAATCGAATTATAAACCTACTGATTTTAGTAGACGTCAAAGCTAAGCTGACTTCTACTATTACGTAGATGTACGCAATTTTACCGGTTTGTATGTCAAATGTTTACGAGGTTATTTTTATAAATAATTTTTAGATTTTTCCTATTTATCAGGTATTTCATGATATAACTAATGATTTAGCTCAGAAACTTGGTTCCTGTGAGATTTGAGAAAGAAATGCGCGATCAAAATATAGAAAACAGTGTACTTACGCATGAAATGTAACACCCGTTTATTTTCTTTGATTGTTGCTTTTGCAGCCAAATATCGAACACCCCACCATTTTGTATGCTAGACACAAACACAACATATACGATTTATAATAAATTTTGGGTATCAATTATGTAGTAATCCACAAAACCTTTAATTTCTTTGTCACTCTTGATATAACCCCACTTGTTTGTTTGACCTAGTTGAACTGTACCAATAACCCGACCATGAAATAAAGTCCGGTCGGTGATAGAGAGAAAACATGACACTCTTCTCTATTTCCTCCTATAGGAATCTCAATAAGACGATCTCGCTCTATCAAAGCATGTCAGACATAGATATAGTATATTAAAAGGGGTAGATGCGCTACCGAGCGACCGGGTGTAAGGGATAGATATATTATGACGTCAAAATATGGGGTTGCCATGATCAGAAAAAGTACCCTTAACGGGGTAGCATCCGTTAATGTGCAGATTACTAGTTAAAGCACGGAAATCGTCTACTTTAAGAAAAAATTCGGTACTATTATGTATTCTGTGCTTTAAGAGGATTGTCAACTACGTGGTCTCCATACAAACGGCGATAACGTTTCCCACCCTCTAAACCTTAACCTACAGTAATGAATTTTTTGGTATGTTTTTGAAATGCCTAAAAACTAGGGCTGTACGTTTTGATTTTTAAAATATTCATTGTAGATTTGAAAATATTGGCACTTCTGTGTTTTGTATAAAATCACTAAAATGCAAATAATTCGAAATCTATTATAAATATTTAAAAAATCAAAACGTACAGCCCTAGTATTTAGGCATTTCAAAAAAATACCAAAAATTAATTACTGTAGGTTAAGGTTTAGAGGGTGGGAAACGTTATCGCCGTTTGTATTGAGACCACGTGGTTGACAATCCTCTTAACTGACTCGACCAGTTAATCTGCAGAACGGATTCCGTACTTTAACGGTAACATACGTATACATAGAATAGAAATGAAAATAAACTTTATTCGCAGTAATTGTGGTACAGCAGAGATATTAATAAAATGTTTAGACAATTCGCCATTTCCAGCATGCAAAAACTCAGTATAATTATAAATGGTATTAAGAAAAATAAAAACACGTCTTCCCTGCTAAAATCGAACTAAAGTTAAATAACAATCGTCATTGCAGTCGGGACGGGAGTACACACAACTGCCCTGCTAAAAAAAGAGAGATATAGTAAACTAGCTGGGGTTCGCTCAGGTAGTTGATATTGAGATTGTGTGGTTAATGGAATAAAAAGATAAACTTTAAATTAAAACAGGTAAAGTCTTTATTAAACGTTGGAATACAGAACTTTTTTTATTAACGTTAGTTTTTCTGTTTTTCGGAAACAATTTTTTTCAAAATGTTTTGAACAAATTCGTGTGTGGCACCCAATTCTTTTTTCCATTTGCTTCTATCCATTTTTCACGAGTTTTATCTTCCGTCGGAAATCTGGAAAAATGAAATCGCTAGAAATTCCCTGAAATATGGGGTAATTTTTGGGGAAAATTTTCTATATAGTAGGCATCCGGAAATCGAATTATAAACCCACTGATTTTAGTGGACGTCAAAGCTAAGCTGACTTCTACTATTACGTAGATGTACGCAATTTTACCGGTTTGCATGTCAAAGTTTACGAGGTTATTTTTAGAAATAACTTTTAGATTTTTCCTATTTATCAGGTATTTCATGATATAACTAATGATTTAGCTCAGAAACTTGGTTCCTGTGAGATTTGAGAAAGAAATACGTGATCAAAATATTGAAAACAGTGTACTTACGCATGAAATGTAACACCCGCTTATTTTCTGTGATTGTTGCTTTTGCAACCAAATATCGAACACCCCACCATTTTGTATTCTAGACACAAACACAACACATACGATTTATAATAAATCTTGGGTATCAATTAGGTAGTAATCCACAAAACCTTTAATTTCTTTGGCACTCTTGATAATAACCCCACTTGTTTGTTTTGCTTAGTTGAACTCTGCCTATAACCCAACCATGAAAAAAAGTCCGGTCGGTGATAGAGAGAAAACATGACACTCTTCTCTATTTCCTCCTATAGGAATCTCAATAAGACGATCTCGCTCTATCAAAGCATGTCCGACACTTGATGTCAGACCCTTGATTCAGGTAGGTATATTAACTCTATTAACTTTATGATGCCATAGACAAGTACAGGTACAGAGTAAGTAGAAATACATGACAAATAAACACATTTCTAAAAATCTATCCTGCATACGAAATAAGTTACTCTTTTTATTTTTAAATTTGAGATTTTTGCATTCACAATGCTATTTTTATACAATACTATATATATATTTCTAGTATATTATTATATATTATATATATTATATTATTATATTATATATATATTATATTATATATATTTCTAGTATATTATTTAGTAAAGTTACTCTTTTCCATAGTAATATAACATTCTCTTTCTGCTCGTTGGTTTTAAGGTCAGTGTCATACTTGTGCTGTGCGTCCCATTTTTGGACGCATAGCGTCGCTTCTGACTCAAGTGTTGTTCATGAATAGGTTTTTGGAATGGATCCCTGTGCTGACTATGACACCTCGTAATATAAGTCTTTGCGTAGTAGTAATGTTTGTGAAAACAGGTGTAAAACTGTTTTTAGATCTACTTTACATCGTGTTTGGGCACCCTAATCTACCAGCGAGTTACATAAAAGAGTTTCGTTGTAAAAAATATAACTACCATAAAATCTACATAAAACCTTTTGGCATTATTTTGAAATTCGAACTCAGAATCTGGAACGACGACAAAAGAATGTAGTTTTTTTCAGTATCAAAGAAAATTTCGTGTACGATGCACAGCCAGTAAATTCGAATAAGAAGTTTTTTTTACATTTTTTTATATGACTAGAGTATTTTAAATTTCAACTGACTTAATTTTTGGCTCTAAATTATTTGTGTAACATCAAAAATGAGGGAAATCGTCCACATCCAGGCCGGGCAATGCGGAAACCAGATCGGAGCCAAGGTAAACGAAAACACATTTAAAATCTATTCTTCCCCATTCTTCCCAAGCATTTTACAAAGAACCTATTTCTTTTCATCCTTAACTAATATTATAAATGCAAAAGACGGTTCGTTTGTTTATTGCTTTGTTTGTTTGTTCTTCACGTCTAAACTACTCAATCGATCGTCTTTTGCATACAAATTTTATTGTCCAGAAAAAAGTCGAGGGATAGAAAAAGACTGTCCAGGCAGACGAAGTCGCGGGCGGCCACTAGTTCTTTATAAATAAATCGACGAGAAAGTTAAAGCTCACGCCACACTCTGATCCTATCCGCTTGCTTGCGCCAACTAGAAATCTCTAAATATTTGGTTTTCATTATTTCCAGTTCTGGGAGGTGATCTCCGACGAGCATGGCATCGATCCGACGGGCGCCTACCAAGGAGACTCCGACCTGCAACTGGAACGCATCAACGTTTACTACAACGAGGCCTCCGGCGGCAAGTACGTCCCGCGCGCCGTGCTGGTTGACCTCGAGCCCGGCACCATGGACTCAGTCCGCTCGGGGCCCTTTGGACAGATCTTCCGCCCCGACAACTTCGTCTTCGGACAATCGGGAGCCGGCAACAACTGGGCCAAGGGACACTACACTGAGGGAGCAGAACTGGTAGACTCCGTTCTAGACGTGGTCAGAAAGGAAGCGGAAGGCTGCGACTGCCTGCAAGGGTTCCAACTCACTCATTCGCTGGGCGGCGGCACTGGATCTGGTATGGGCACGCTACTGATATCCAAGATAAGAGAAGAATACCCAGATCGCATAATGAACACCTTTTCCGTTGTACCTAGTCCTAAAGTATCTGACACCGTTGTGGAGCCCTACAATGCGACCTTATCCGTGCACCAACTCGTGGAGAACACAGACGAAACTTACTGCATTGACAACGAAGCGTTGTACGACATCTGCTTTAGAACGCTGAAATTAACGACACCCACGTATGGAGATTTGAACCACTTGGTTTCAGCCACGATGTCTGGTGTGACGACTTGCCTGCGATTCCCTGGGCAACTGAATGCGGATTTGCGAAAGCTGGCGGTCAATATGGTTCCGTTCCCGCGGCTACACTTCTTTATGCCGGGTTTCGCGCCGCTGACATCGCGCGGCAGCCAGCAATACCGCGCGCTATCTGTTCCAGAATTGACGCAACAGATGTTTGACGCGAAGAACATGATGGCCGCTTGCGACCCGCGTCACGGCCGCTACCTGACCGTCGCAGCCGTCTTCCGCGGCCGCATGTCCATGAAGGAAGTGGACGAGCAAATGCTCAACATCCAAAACAAGAACAGCAGCTACTTCGTTGAATGGATTCCGAATAATGTGAAGACTGCTGTTTGCGATATCCCACCTCGAGGCCTGAAGATGTCCGCTACATTTATAGGAAACACTACAGCAATTCAAGAGTTGTTCAAGAGGATTTCTGAACAGTTTACGGCAATGTTCAGGCGGAAAGCGTTCCTCCACTGGTACACCGGCGAGGGCATGGATGAGATGGAGTTCACAGAAGCGGAGAGCAACATGAACGACCTGGTGTCGGAGTACCAGCAGTACCAGGACGCCACGGCCGACGACGAGGGGGAGTTCGACGAGGAAGTGGAAGAGGAGGAGTGATTTCAATGTTTGTCCTGTCCAATGTATCTATATTTTTACGTGTCAATGTTAAGTGTAACCGTTTTACAATGTTTTTGTCGTAATTTATAGCGTCACCAATAAACGCTTCAATCAAACACCTTTTTTATTTTTCTGCAGTTAGGCAGCTTGTTTCAATTTTAGGTAGATGCCCTACAGACAGCTTCACTGTCGAATCACCTCTAGACACTAGTGACACTACGCTCCCATGACTTCGCTCTCGATAGTTAAGCTTCGCGCATTTCGCAACCGATCCGTAGTCTCACTACACACCAGTTTTTAAATCTCGATCCCAACTAGTGTAGTGGGGTGGTTCTAACAGGAAACCCAATTTCCCGTTCGACCACCAGTAGGTAATGTAATGGGTCCACGAGTCATTAGGGGTTAGGCTGGAGGACCTTCGTCGAGAAGCATGTTTTCTTTTTTATTTATGTGGAACAAACATGACGTCGTCACTGGACTTACTTTGGAAAACAGCAGAACTACTGGTATCGACTACCTACCTAAAGAGGGATTCTGAATAATCAGAATAATTAGTGTTTTTTTGTTTACCAAAGTTTTCTATCACACAAACATACAAACGCTACTTTCCATTGGCACCTCTTGTGGCCATTGCGGGTTTACAGCACCTCAGGTTATGTGGCACAGGTTCGAGAGTAGTAGAGGTACCTAGTAACCCCTATATCCACTAAAATCTATTGTAAAAATCCTTTGATGGATCTTTTTGCACTCTTATGTCCACTTTAATCCTTGATTCAGTATTTTTGCAAAGTGGATTTTTTAGAGCTAACGTGTCTGAAAATCCATTAAAAATGTTTCCGTAGGATCGAGATTTTTTAATGCAAAAGTTTCAAAATATTATTTCGAATAGAATAACTAACTACCCAACAAGGATTGGGTTACAATTTATTTTAAAAAGTACCAGGGTCACATAAATCTAGAGGAGGTTAACTTTAACTTTTAAAAATATTTTTAAAACCCTTGCTCGTAAAGCTGATGTAATTCCACCGGTTTTAAATTATGTAAAGCGGGTCATAAAAAACGCGTGTGTTACCAAAGCAAATAGTTAAGTTATAGTCCATACAAATTCCATAACAGTATTATTTGCCATTTCAAATATGGAACTGAACGCCGCCGCACGACTCCAGCTAGTGAGCAGCGCGCTGTTGCTATTCAAATTTCGAACTAATCGCCGCGCGGCGCCAGTCAGTAGACAAGACAGTGTGCATTCACAGATTGAGTTTATTTAAAATAAAAAATAAACAGTTTATTCGGTAATTTAAAAACTTGGCTGCATGCTCTAGCGTCTTTGCCAACATTTTCACGCAGCCACGGCAGAAATAATCCTCGCGCCATTTTTCTCAAATTTTCTTTTCTTTGTACTTGTATTGTGAATATCTAAAAATAACAACTTTCAATAATGAAGATGAGCAATATATTACTTTAACTCCACCGGATATACTAACAGAAGCGCGAACCGCATGCGACAGCTTGCTGCCGTCAATATCCAAGGACAGATGACCACGTATGAAAATTTCTTGAAGTGGAAAAACATGAAAAATGCCAAGTCATTTTCCGAAAATGTAGTTTTGGCGTATTTTTTTTTCTGTTTTCTCGCAAATGTGTTAAAAAACGCCGTACGATAATACGCACGTATTATCGTAATGTACTATTGCAAGATTTTTTCCAAGAAGTTCATTAAATAAATGTCTTCTGTTATTTAATGGTTTTTCGGACACATGTTAGTTCTAAAAAATCCACTTTGCAAAAATACTGAATCAAGGATGCAAGTTTTTGTGGATCACGGATTAAAGTGGTCATAAGAGTGCAAAAAGATCCATCAATGGATTTTTACAATGGAGTTTAGTGGATATAGCGCCTAGAGCATTTAAATTAATTCAGGCTAATAATTAAAACACGGATTTATTTTCAAAATGAACAAAGTTCTGTACAATAATAATAATAATAATAATAAATAATAATAATAATAAAACATTTATTGACATAAATAATACATGTTTTTGAACATCTTACTTAAATAAACTAGACATCCTGTGTGACGATCTAATGACATCTGCACCCAAACTAGTAAAAAACTGTATCTCAGGTGCAGCGCTCTTTTTAGGACTCGATTACATACTTAGATGGAAATAGTTCAACGCAAAGAATGTGTTTAACATTGCCAAAAACTTAAAATAATTCTTAAGTGTAGTGAATCCTCTCACGGTGTGTAAAGTGAATGTGAGTGTGTGTGTGTAGAGAGGGTGTGTTTAATGAAAAAATACGCGTAAATGGAATTAAATTTCAGATTTTAAAAGCAATTCAATATCGTCATACGATAACGATTTCAACCAGACAACTATAGAGTTTTTTACTTCATGCATGTTTAGACGATATATATTTATATTTTTGTTTACCTTATTATAGAGAAATGGACCTAGAAAATTAAAGAATTTATGAGCGAAGGAGTGCCCAGTAACAGAGGATGAGCACACTTGATACTTACGACGCCTAGTCTCAAAATCCTTGTTGTATTGTAAAAGTGAGTGTTGTTTCAGAATCACCTGCAATACGAATAGTTGTCTCACCGTTAACACATCACAATCCTTATACAAGAGAGTAGTGGGATAGAAAATTGGACGGAAAGTGAGAACTTTCAAGACAAATCTTTGGGCTATTTCTAAATTCATGAGCGTAGTCTTGGCGGTTCCTCCCCATGCAATGATGCCGTAGGTTAAAACAGACTGGCATAAAGATTGGTACACTTTCCTGAGGAGATCAAAGTCAGCAACGTGTCTCAGATTCTTAAAGACATAAATTAGTTTGTGGACTCTGCCAACTAGAAGTCTAATGTGTTCCTTGAAAGACAGAGAATAATCAATGACTAAACCTAGGTATTTAATACTATCAGTTTTTTCCAATCTAACACATGAGCATGCCTGAGAACGGAAGTCATCGCAGCAATGAGCCTTCAGTGCAAATTCTTCAGATGGTAGGCCAGAGGATCTCATAGCAAAAGTTATGTATTTGGTTTTATCTGGGTTTAAAGTCAGAATGTTTTGGCGAAGCCATAAAGAAACCTCGTTGAACCCTTTCTGAGCAGCACTGAAGACATCAGACCAGGTTTTAGCTGAGAAAAGTAGCGCGGTATCATCGGCGTAACAAATTAACTTGCCATGGGTAAGATGAAGTCCCAGAAGGTCGTTTATATAAACTAAGAACAAGATGGGCCCAAGAACACTGCCCTGAGGCACACCATATCCCACACTGATAAAATCACTGGCCTCTCTTCCTATACTAACACATTGAGTTCGATCCGTCAAGTAATCGCGTAAAAGTTGCAGTTGTATACCTCGAATTCCCATATTCTCAAGCTTCCCTAGAAGGATGGGAATAGACACCGTATCGAAGGCCTTAGCTAGGTCTAAGAATATTCCTAAGCATTTACTGCCCTGATCCATATTAGAAGCAACGAAGCTAGTTACCTCCAACATGGCGTCATTGGTCGACTTACCAGATCTAAAACCAAACTGAGAGCTAGATAATAGATCATTCTTGTTAAGGTACTTGATTAAACGATTGTATATAAGGCGCTCTAATATTTTAGAGAACGCAGGTAGAATAGAGATCGGCCTATAGTTGTTAATACAGCGTCTATCCCCAGCCTTATGAACTGTGTGGATGCGCGATTTCTTTAAAACAGACGGAAACACTCCCTTCTCAAAACAGCTATTAAAAATATGAACCAAGCTGGGTATCAGAGCGTGACTACAAAGCTTGATTATACTATTAGGTATTCCATCGCAGCCAGTAGCAGAATTTTTTTTCAGATTCCTTATAATATTATCTACCTCAAACTCATCACAAGGTCAAAAACAAATTCATAAGTTTACGAATAATAAGATAAGTAATATCACAAATACCTACTCAACCTACGTAAAAAAAGTCTGCTGTACCCTTAGCACGAACAGCTATCGAAAAAAATAACTCGCGTAAAATCATTCGATAGATAAATTTTGTATTGGAAATTTGTACCTATCTATCGCCTATAAGCGAAATGAAATTTTCCATAAATAATTGTCTATCGAATAATTTTACGTGCGTTTTTTTTCTCGATAGCTGTTCGTGCTAAGGGTACTGTTCTCTGAGTCGACCGTTATTTTTAAAACGGCCGCCTCGTTCAGTGGAATTTCATTTCAATACTTTTTGACCATAACTTTGATCAACCTGTCTTCTTTGGGGTACTTGAGGCCTGCTTCGGTCAAGTCCTTGAGGGAGAGCTGCAGCAGGGTGTGGAATCCGTACCGAGTGGCGAGCTTCTGCGAGGCGGGTCCTGTGAACATTGTCTCGGTGGCTTCCACGCCGAGGAATCTGCATAAAGGCTCCCTGGAATACAACGGGTTATGAACAACGGGATAGACACGCCACCTCACCTGATGTTAAGTGACGATAAGGGGTGGAAGCGTACTACATCCGTAATCCTCATCAATGAGGAACTGGCTATCTTACCTCTAACAGCAGGAACACAACAATTTTCAAATTGTTGTTGCGTCAGACTTAGGTAAGATGGTGGTAGCTAGCCAGGCGGACTTGAGATAAGACCTACCACCAACCAAACCGAGTACAAATTGTACCCCCGGGAATCGACCCCGGGACCCCTGCGAGTGGGCGAACCACTAGACCACAGAGGCGGTTAAAACGGGTTTTGTTTTTAATTGGTAATTTATTTTTATTACTTACATAAATTGTTTCAACTGACTGACTTTAAGGTGACTTTAAGGTGGCACCCCGAGCGAAAGTGGCACCGCGGTGATTTTATTTAATATTAAGTATAATTAATTCAAATACACAATTTCAATAATGTTTTTCATGAAATTTTTAGGGCCCACAGTCTGTATTTTTAAACGGTATCGTTACATTCCCTCGTAGTCACTGCTAGAAGTAGATAGCATAGCAAAACTGCTAAAAGCGGCCGTTTTTGACAAATTTGCTATCTATCTACTTCTACGAATGACTACAAGGGCATTTAATGACCTTCTAAAAATACTAGACCATGGGCCATAAAATCTCCACGTAAAACATTATTAAAATCTTTTTCTATTAATAATTTATTAAATAAAAACCTCTGAGGGCGCCACTTTCGGTCATACAACCGCCTTAAGGTGGTTCGTTGAGCTCAGTAGCGCCACCAATGAAAATAAATCATTTACGTTGTTGTATGGTTTAGATTAAAAGTTTTAATGATTTTGCGCAATATAGTTTCAAGAACTCAAACTTAAGCAATAAGTCGTGCATGTCACTAGTGCCAAAAGTGGCCACATTTAGCAAAATCCACATTCATAACTTATTGTTTATATTTTAGGCCATGAAAAAATATTTGAAAATTGCACTTTACTCTTTTATTTGCGCAAAATATCCAAAACCTTTATTCTAAGCCCTTGATACAACGTAAATGATTTATTTCCACTGGTGGCGCTACTGAGCTCACCGTCATGGACTCGCAAAATAGCATTTCCTGTTTACATAGGTAGACATCGTAGGTTTACGAAAGTAAATAAGTAGGTATTAGTGGGTACAGCTTTCCATCTAGAAATTTTCAGAGATGGGGGTGTTATGCAGACAAACATAGGGTCCCTGTGACAGGTAAAGAATCGAATGGGTTTTCGAGTACCTACCTAGGTACCAGCTTTTATTCGTGCCATATTTGGATAACTCAACCTTTTTGAAATAATATCTTTGTGTAAATAATTGCATTTTAATATTGTCTTCCTTATGTCATCATCATGCAAGACTGTTTCTCTTCTCCCACTTAGCACTTAACTAATGGTGATAAGATTTTCACCGATGTTTATATTGCCCACTCGACCTTAAATACTTATTAAGTAGGTACCTAGGTACTTACCTATCTCATTTGCACTGATAGATAATAACGCCATGCTTTGTGGTATTCTCAATAATGATTTTTTTTATAGTCATTCAATACTTAGTTATCTTCTAAGATATTTTTAGACGCTTTTCCACTAGCGAATAAAAGTTAAGGTTTTTTTTGCCAATATAGTAAATGATATTAATAAATAATAATAAACAATAAATTACGCTTTATTGCACACAAGTAAAAATATTACAGAAAAGAGGATATATAAAATATAATAAAATATATAGAAAAGAGGATATATTATATATAAGTAAAAGAGATATTCAATTCTTGGTGGACGACGAAGGGGTCCTCCCTTAAGTTAGGGTTTCCTAAGAAGACGGCACCGTCATCCTAGGAAACCCTAGCTTTACTGAGGGAACAGAAATATGATGTGTGAGAATGTAAAAATGCCGATGTACTTAGTACTTACTATGTAATAGTAAATTGTGGCAATAATGGTTATCGATTGTTCCTATAAGCAATAACTAGTGTACCTAGGTAGGTACACTAGTTATTGCTTATAGGAATAATATGTAGGTACATAGTTAAGCATTTTTTTAGTCGTGAACGCGATAAAGAAGTGGGCTGGCTTGTTGTCTTTGTTTTTTTATGAAATAGAGGCTGCTGCCATCTTGAGGCTCGGCATCGTCACCCTTGCGAGGTTAGTAGGTATAGGTAGCTCTACCTAGGTAGGTAAGCAGGTACCCTACACTGTTTTGCAAAGCATCCTACACACCATGAGTATGAGAGAGACGGGTTTAATGGAGATATGGTAATGATATCCATGCCCCCTGATTTTGTAACTTTGTTACAAATATTCTTCTCTGACAGAAATTGTAGTTACATTGCTGCTTTAGTAAGAACCAAGTGACGACTAAGTATCTTACTTAAAGCAGCTATGTAACTGCGATTTCAATTAGCATCAGAGTAACGTAATCAAGGGGCAGGTCTTACCTAGCAGCTAGTAATCTCAGGTCTCACCTAGCAGCTAGCAATCTCCCACCAAGTTTGGCACCTCTGTAGTCCCTCATCACGGACAGCCCCAACGCGGAGAGAACCTTATCAACTCCCAAGTGTTCGAAGGGGTCACATTTGGACTTGAAGTAGTCTAGCGCACCGAAAACATTCTTGCAACCTTCGCCTTCTATCTGTAAATTGTAGAAATTAAAATATGTGAAGAATCTTTACTTGTACAAATCTATTCAATAGGTACTATTCATTTAGGTACTGATAAAAGCTGGCACCCTGATAGGTAAATAATATACCTACCTACCTATGGTTGTAAGGCAGTCATTTGCAAAATATTGGCTCGCATTTGATTCTACTATGTCGCAGCCTTTACGAAAAGTATTATTTTCAGCTGTGCCTTTCCTTTCTTCCCCCCTCTTTTCGATACCTACGTCACCTCCTTCCTACGCTACGCTAGTCCCTTTTGGACTAGCGCAGCGTAGCGTAGGAAAACACGGTATAAAGACACATTAGACCTCCCCAGTTTTAGTTTGCGTTACTACCTACTCCACATTTTCCATTCCAATCGGTGCGTTTTACATTAAAATGCTTCATTACCTTAAATTTCTCGTCCTCTCCTTTGCAAGCGACGTAGCAAACGTTAAGTGCCACCAGCGTCTTCTTTCCGTCAACTTCAGTGTAGCAACCGAGGCTCGTCCGCTGTCTAAAATAGTTTCTCCAAACATCGCAAATGCTTTTCACGCTTTCTGGTTCGTTTGCAAGATCTGAAATTTAATAATGGAAGTTTTATTTCTTGTCTATGATTCTAATGATCTAATCCCTTGTAGGTATTTTTAATATTATTGGCGGCAGTGAAGTTAGCCACTATGCGTGTAGCCGAGCCCCACCACTCGCCTCTCCCACCCATTTACGTTGAAAATTGAGTTTTGCGCATCGTCTCACGCAATGTTCCGAGTTCCGAGCATCCAATAAGATTTTAACGTATTGTAAACCGCTCGGCAAATGCAGAAGGCGTATGCGCAGTACCCTGTTAAATTAGTAGGGTACCTACCTACTGCGCATAAACACTCCACACTGCCAATCGCTCATAATCCACAGCACAAGGTGTAGCTCCTGGTACTCAAAGAAACAATAAGTAACACTAATGTAAACTTTCCATGGTAAAACGTTCTTGGCGAAACGTTCATGTGATATCGTTTGTTGGTGAACCATTACACACTGCAAATCTCTGCAAATATAACAGTTGACGAAGATAATTTTTTTTTTTTTAGTATTGCGGAAAATTTTGACAAAGTAATTATATTATTACGTTTCCTTTGGATGCTGTGCGAAATTTCTTATAGTGCCGACTTTCTAGTCAGTTTTAAAACAATCCGATTATATATACTACTTCCTCATAAGAAGAGTTTTCGAAAGATTTTACCGTTTAAAGTTCGTACCCTGGAGGTTGTCGGCCAAAGCCTACAGAATTTGATACTTATTATGGGTTTGAAACGTACTACTAGAGGAGCATAAGACTTCATCCGGCAGGAAATGTTGAACCATGATATCCAAGGCCCTGTACTCATCTTCGGGAGCGAGGTCCTGTATGATCCAGGTCTTCCCATTAGCCTCCCATCGCTCCCACTCGAGGGGGCAAGACGAGTCCCAAACACGGCTGAATACCATGATCTGGAGAAAACGATCATTGGTGATACGATAGTTTTGAAACACTAACCTAATAAGTAAGTACATTAAGAGTAGACCTTTCAACTATTTCTTGAAATCTAGTTGGCAGTACCTAGTCACTTAGAACTGCTGTTACCAGATTTCACAAAACCCTGACATTTATTGGTGTACGTTTAGCAATGCGAAACCCCTACAAAAAAATCTTAAGAATCTGAGTTTTTCTAGATTTTTTTAAATAATTACCTAGCAGTTTTTTTAAGTTTTCTGAAAATATGCTAATCAAAAAGTGTTAGGTAGGTATACCTACATACATTGATACCTACTCAACACGGCACGGCCTAGTTATTAATCAAACTATCGATTTAAACAGCAATGAAATGCACTTGCATTGCGTTTAACATGCGTTGCGTAGCGTACCTATTAATAGATGTGCAATGTCAAAGTGAAGTTGCACTGAGCATATTATATAATATTCTACGTATGGTACCTACCTCCTGATTTTATTGACTTTAAAATAGCGTTCACAGTTCTAGATAGGTACCTACCTACTTTCCTAATCATTAGCCTAACTAGAATTTTGCGTCCTATATTGTAATAAAATGACCGCATCGTACGTACAACAGTACCATAACATGTCCTATTTCTGTTTTTGTCAAATACTTATTCAAGGGTTTAATAATAATGAACTTATAAGGTAGGTAATTAAATTATAATCCTAAATTATAGTGATAAACCTAGATGTTATTTCTTTACCTTGTTTTAAAGTAGCGCGTAAAGACGGGCGTAACGTGTTGATCACTATGGTTCTGCCTTAGGAGTGAAGTAGGTACTTACTCAGTTACAAAGTGGTCTAGATTTCTAGAAATCTATATGCAGTTCTAGTGCAATATAAATAACACTAATGACGTCATTTTTCATCTCATTCATTTGTCAGTCATTTGTCATTTTCAAAGATCCTTACTTAAAGTTATGACCTTCAGTCCATTTAGATTTTCTACTAGGTTGCTGTATGAAAAATGTGAAGTTTTAACAGCTAGACAATTATTCATTTTACAAACACTTTTGAAACTGCATAAAAGTACTCCGTATGACCACAAAACATATAGAAGTAAACGTACTATAGTTAGTGTGTGTAATCTTCCCAAATTTAGAACTGTTTTTGCTAAACGGCAGTACTCTTACCTGTCAAGGTTTCTGTATAATAGAGTGAATAAAAAAAATTGATTTTTACCCATCATCGCTCAGTGAAGCTAAAACTAAAATACGAAAATGGCTACTATCCCTTAACTATAACGAAACGGAATCATTACTCCAAAAATAATCTTCTGTACCCAATGATTTATTTTTCTTATTTCTTTTATTCTTTTCCCCCACACATGTCATGTAAATGCATTCACTTTCATTGTTATAAGTTTAAAATTACTTATTTTTTGTTTTATAATAAGTACCTATTTTAAGTTTGTTTTTAAGTCTTATTGTTTACATAAATTTTAGTTCCCTAAGAGGAGGAAAGAACTGACCTCTGTCACACAGGCGTTCAACCTAGCATGGAGGTCAGGGACTTCACTATATTATGTAACCTTTGTTTTATGTAACAATAAAGAAAATTATTATTATTATTATTATTATTTTTATTTATTTTTATTTGGAAACCCAACAGCTCATACAAAACTTACACTTACACTTACTTCTAAGATCTTAAGCCAATTACAGGGTTTCACCACTACGTTTGAAGAAAGCTAATTATTATCCTTATCATAAATTAATTAACTAAGTAATTAATTATTTACATTGTATACTTACATATTGTTTTGTTTATTAATATCAAATAGAAAACAATAGAACCACTAATATACAATAATATAAATATACATTAATAGGTATAATTTCAACAATACACAAAATACCTACTTAAAATGCCTATATAATATAAATACTTATAGAATCGCATATACTTACATTATGTATACTTATCGGTTATAATTCGCTACATTCAATATTTATAATTCATCATATTCCCAAATTAGCAGCAGCATGAGTGGCATATCCTCTTGAAGGCTGATAAGATGCAAACTTTTTAATATCATTGGTGTCCCTTGTTTTTTGTAGTCTTCAAGCATAGGTTCAGAGTGGGATCTAGAAAAAGATACGTTCCTCATAATTGGTTGGTGGTAGGGCTTATTTCAAGTCCGCCTGGCTAGCTACCACCATCTTACCTAAGTCTGACACCATTCTTACCTAAGTCTGACACCATAACAACAATGAAAAAATTGTTGTGTTCCGGCAGTTAGAGGTAAGATAGCCAGATTCTCAGTGATGAGGATTCTGGGAGTAGTGCTCTTCCACCTTCGGCCTTATCGTCACTTTAACATCAGATGAGATGAAGGCCAAGCACTATCCCGTTGAGGATAAAAAAAATGAAATGTGTCCGAAAAGAGACAGAAAGATTCATCACTACTTGCACACCAATAGCATTACCTACCTACCTATTGTTTGTTACATGATCTAAATAAGAAAATTTATGAGACTACCTACGGACTGTTGTCTACTTCTATTACAAAGTTTGCTGTTTATCAGAAAATATTTATTAGTAAAGAATATCTTTGGTGGTTCCTTTTACATATTATAAAATAAATCCTATTAAATACTTATATAAGTATCTTATTTGCACTGATAAGATATAATAACTCCCTTCAAAGTATTCTCAATAATGAAATGTTCATCGTCATTAAATACTTAGTTATCTTCTAAAATGGCTTAAGACGCTTTTCAACTAGCGAAAAAAAATGAAAATATTCAATTTTCGGTGGACGACGAAGGGGTCCTCACTCACATCAAAATATTGCTAGGAGAGAATAGAAATGAGATCAAAATAAAAAAATGATTGGTCTAAACCATAACAACAATGAAAAAATTGTTGTGTTCCGGCAGTTAGAGGTAAGATAGCCAGATTCTCAGTGATGAGGATTCTGGGAGTAGGTAGTGCTCTTCCACCCGGCCTTATCGTCACTTTAACATCAGATGAGATGAAGGCCAAGCACTATCCCGTTGAGGATAAAAAAAATGAAATGTGTCCGAAAAGAGACAGAAAGATTCATCACTACTTGCACACCAATAGCATCCTACCTACCTACCTATTGTTTGTTACATGATCTAAATAAGAAAATTTATGAGACTACCTACGGACTGTTGTCTACTTCTATTACAAAGTTTGCTGTTTATCAGAAAATATTTATTAGTAAAGAATATCTTTGGTGGTTCCTTTTACATATTATAAAATAAATCCTATTAAATACTTATATAAGTATCTTATTTGCACTGATAAGATATAATAACTCCCTTCAAAGTATTCTCAATAATGAAATGTTCATCGTCATTAAATACTTAGTTATCTTCTAAAATGGCTTAAGACGCTTTTCCACTAGCGAAAAAAAAAATGAAAATATTCAATTTTCGGTGGACGACGAAGGGGTCCTCACTCACATCAAAATATTGCTAGGAGAGAATAGAAATGAGATCAAAATAAAAAATTGATTGGTCCAAAACTTGCACTTGTTGCAACAAGCAATTTTAAAGAAGGCTTAGGCATTCTTAAAAATGGTTATCGATGGTTCCTATGAGGATTTAAGCAATTTTAAAATCTAAAATAATAGTTTCATAGGTACTTAATGAAAAAAAATGTGTTAAGTAGTATTGGTAATTTTTATGAAAATGCTACGACTACGGGAATAGTAGTTTATGATACTGCCACATAATGAGGGGTATTAAAACATGAGTGTGTGTTTAAAAACCGAGCCGTAGGCGAGGTTTTTAATAGTATCACACGAGTGTTTTAATACCTAGTTATGTGCAGTTTCATACACTACTTTATCTACACTCATACATTTAGGATTGAACCTACTAAATAAAAGATCAACGTTAGAAAAGAGAGTGAGACTTTGTTTGTATTAGCTAGGTATTACCTTGTAATAAGTCATTTCCTTAGCTGCATCTAAAATATCGAGCAGAATCAAATTTTCTTCACATTTTAAATAAAGAATTTAAAAAACCTACGAAATTCAGTACAACAAAATGTTAAAATTGTAATCAAAAGTTTTTTTGTAAAGCTCTAAAAATGGCGCGCATTCCATAAAAAAATTATGAGATCAGTGCACTTTGTTGCGTTCAGTACCTACGCTCCGAGCGCAACTGAAAGCTCTGTGTTCCAAACATTAGAGCGTGACTTCCGGTTGTAACAACTTTCCCGTTCCAAACGTCAGAGCGTTGCAACTTTTTAACCATCAAAATCGGTGGTTGAAAAACGCTGACGTTTGTCTATAGAAAAAATGTCAATGTCATTTGACATTATTTTGTATTTTAATGTTTTTAAAATATTCATGGTAGCTCCTCAGAAACAGATTTTATTTCATTTAGAATAAAGGAAAGTTTAAATTATTCGTTTTCCAAATGGAAAACGAAGAATTTGTACTATTAATGTCATTTAAAGTTCTTGGTCGTTCCGAACCTTAGAGCCAACAACCAAACAACCGCACTCTAAGCCTCTGAACGCAACCCTGCAAACTAATCGCACTTGTCATCGATCACCATGGGAAAATATCGTTGTTTTTTTTTAATATCACGGCACTGCCTCCTTCTTGGATTTGCCCTGTATCGTAATGAGAAAAAAAGTTATTTTATGAGTTAGTTGACTGCATCGTAATGAGTTTTTTTTTTAAATTTTTCGTGTCCACGAAAATAAAGTACGTGTTTATATTACCTCTTTTGAATTCATATTTGGAACATTACGTTGTGAGTGTAGATAAAAGATTTTTCAACACACTTGCTCGTAAAGTGAGCCCTAATACATCGCTTTTAGGGCCATAAACCGAGCTATAACAAACGCGTTCAATAATATATAAAACACTAGTACGTAATAGAATTAACCCTACAAAGTTAAATTAGTACCTTACTGCAAGTTCTATGCGAGTCAACAGAGCATTCCCAATTTAGCCGGGTAAGACAGTTATTTTTTTAGTAACAACAAAGAGGTTTTATGCTGCTTAAAATTCATAATATACATTTTTGGAATAAATAAATGTGTAAGTCCTTAATTAAGTCAAACAAATATTTATTATTATTAAATTATTCATAATTCACAATATTTTGTTATAAAATATTAAAATATTTGCATTTTATCACTTAAAATTATAATTTTAAAGAGGCTGTATGCTCACTCACCCCTTTGTTCGCAAAATATTTTAGCGTTAGGCGTGTAAAAAATAATTAAAATAATAATTATCATATTTTGTTTTTGTCGTATTTATTGCTGTGTGCAAATTACTTTGTTTTTTCCTCGCAAATGTGTTGAAAAACGTCGTATGAAACTCGTGAGCTCTTGCTTATTGCACACTCGGCTGAGTTACGCCCTCGCCTGCGGCTCGGGCTGCAACCCACAGCCTTGTGTGCAATGAGCAACCTAAGCTAACTTGTCTCATAATGTACTATTATCAACAAATCTCGTTTTCCTGCGCCCTGGTGCGGCAGTAGCGGCGGCGCCCTAATGGAAATGTTCCTTTAGTAGAAAATTTCAAAATATATAATGCAACAGACTGCAATTAAATCGGTTAGAGTTAAGCTCAACTTTGAACTGTAACCATGTTACTATTGTTACTATCGTCAGTACTTGTCTTCGTTTTGATATTAGTTTATTTCATTGGACATTACAATGAGAGATATTGGGTAAAGCGCGGAGTAAGATTTCACAACCGAAATAAAGTTATGGGACCTTTCTGGGATTTCCTTACCGGCAATCGGGCAATGTTTGAAGTCATCGGGGACATGTACAAGTTATATCCCAACGAACCGGCTGTTGGCTTCGGAGCGTTTACGACACCGTCAGTATTCGTGAGTAATGTGAAAAATGTCCAGTACGTGATGCAGGGAAACATGTTTAATGATAGAGGATTCGATTACCATAAAGAAGACTATTTGGCGGACAACATCCTCTTCATGAGCGGTGCCCGGTGGAAGCTCATGAGACAAAAAATGACTCCTCTATTTACGTCGGTCAAGTTGAAGAACATGTATTATATTATTGACAAGAGTGCTCAGGATTTCATAGATTATATACAAAAGAATCCTGAGAAGTTAAAAAGTGATACATTCAATACTTTGACCACGTACTGCTGTGCCGCAATCGGGGGAGCTGTTTTTGGAGTAACAGATATTTCCACATTCGATTCGCCGTTCTTGGATGTGGCCAGAGGACCGTTCTTTCCGAGCTTTTGGAATGATATTAGATTTGCTATTTCAAGCGTATCTTCTACAATATTTAAGGCCTTACAGTTAAAGTTCTTCAAAGAGTTTGAGCCTTTCTTCATCAGTGAAATGAAACAGGTTTTTGACTACCGGAAACAAGAAGGTGTAAAGAAACATGATTTTGCTGATATATGCCTGAGTATCCAAAAGAGTGGTGTGATGAAGCATGAAGAAACAGGCTTGCAGTTGGAGCCCACGGATGAGTTACTGGCTGCCCAGGGATTCTTCTTCTTCACTGCAGGAGTGGAACCAACAGCGACTGGTATATTTGGCGCCATGATCGAAGTTGGTAGACACCCTGAAATACAAAAGCGGCTTCAGGAAGAAATCGATGTAGTTTTCGAGAAGTATAATGGTCAATTATCTTATGATGCTATCGCAGAAATGGAGTACCTGGACAGAATATTAAGTGAATCCATGCGAATGTACCCTTCTCTTGGTTTCTTGAGAAGACGATGCACGGAGGCAACGGTCCTGCCTGAGGGAAATATTAAGATCGATAAAGGTACGAAAGTATACACGCCTATTTACGCTTACCACCATGATCCTCAATACTTTAAAGATCCTCAAGTATTCAACCCTGACAGATTCTCTGACGAATCAAAGCAAAATTTTGGTGTAACTTACCAGCCTTTTGGCTTCGGGAGTAGAATTTGCATTGGGATGCGATATGGGCGACTGCAAGTTAAAAGTGGCTTAGCTCACATTCTTCATCATTTCGATCTGGAGACTCGTGTCGGTGATTGCGGAATAAAGTTCGGCAAGGACCCGATCCAGGTCAAAATGAAGAACGTCGATGTTGTGTACATTCCTAGAAAAGTTAAAACTAATTGAAAATGGTGGACTTGTAATGATCGTGAAGACCTAATCAACAGAGATTTGGGATGTCTCATTCAATGTTTTAATTAAAATCAAAGCCATAATGAACCTTGTGTCCTCCTTTTTAAAATATCGAGCACCGCTGAAAACTATAGTCAAAAATCTATTTTTTAACGAAACCGTACCTACTACTACCTACTTCTTTTTATGGATAATGATTTGAATGAAAAGGAAGTGCCATTAATATGAATTGTTCATTAGAACCGTTTTTTTACTTTCCTCTATGCATGGAATCTTTATAAGTTGACAGTTGTATAAGCTTTGTATGTATTTTTTCTTTTTATTTTGTAAATATTTATGTAATCTTTGGTATCATTTTAAAATATATTTTTTTATACAATAAAAAATGTAAAGTGGTAAGATTCCAAAATAAAACTTATTTCAAGATTTAGAAAACTGAGTGTATTTTTTTAAATATCAAAGTAGGCAGAAGTCGCGTGCAGAATGGTTTAATATATTTTTGGTGGTGCTGTGATTTTTAGTGCTTTTTAGGGTTCCGTAGCCTAAAGGCAAAAAATTGAACCAGATTCGTAATGTCTCTCACAGCCACTTTATTCCGAAACTATTAAGATTACATAGTTGAAACTTGGTAGGTAGATGTATTCTGTAAACTGTTTAACGATTTTTACACAAAAATAAAAGAGCAACAAAACGGCACGAGGACCGGCTTGTGGAAGGTTCTGCACGTCAAACCAGAAAAGGACGGGTTTACACTAACCCTTTCAATTGACGATGCCTCTATATAGAAGCCTTGGATTTAAAATCGGTCCATAAATGTCGAAGATACGCGCGAACAACGATAAAAAAAAACATACAATCGAATTGAGAACCTCCTCCTTTTGATGAAGTCGGTTAAAAAGAGTTTTCATCCGCATCCGAGAGGAAAATGTCCCAGCGGCAGCGAGTGCGGATGAGAAGGCTAAGGCAGAGGGTCTACCTCCTCTGAAGCAAAGTACCTGCCTAAAGTCAAAGTCAAATAAGCTTTATTCAAATAAACTTAATTATTAAGTATTTTGAATCGACTATCTATATTTTCCTACCACCCGTTCCAGACTTTTACAGACAGACCTAAGGCGGGGGTCTAGCTCCATTGGAGCTTGGAGCAAAGAGCTTGACCAAGGCAGGTTCTAACTACACTTATATAACTTTACCGTTTCAATATCAGTTAAAAGTCTTGTTTTCTTATCTATAGCGAAAGTGGCGAAACTAAGTCTACTTGACAAGGCTTCAATATGTGGATCCTATTGCAGTCGAGAATCTAGTGTATTACCTAGAAATTTTGTACTCTCAATAAACTCTACATTCTTTATGAGTATGAGACTTTAGAGAGGGCACTATTTACTTCGACCGAACAGTTATTATACCTCTGTTTACTTTGAAAAGAAAAGAAGTATCATCCGCAAATAGCACAGTCTCAAATAAATTATTCGCGTAGTTAGGCAGGTCATTAAAACCCGCCTGCATCAATAAACAAAGTGAACTGAAATGATGGTAACAAGATTGAATATTAAAGGCAATATAATAACATGCAGTCGGAGGCAATGTATAAAGAAAGTGACATTAGAATGATTTGAATTCTATGCCTCCGACTGCATGTTATTATGTTGCCTTTAATATTTAATCTTGTTTCCATCTTTTCAGTTAACTTTGTTTTTTGATGCAGGCGGGTTTTTAATTTTTTAAATATTTTTTTTATTTATATATTTTTAGTTATTATAATATTACTGTCATGATATACCTTTTCGAAATCCTTATGATAAACCCTTTAATTTGACACCCATATTGCAGTATTCTAAAAAAAAAAAACCCACTTGTATAATAATAGCACTGTACGGTCATGATATACATTTTTGAAACGTACAGATGCCATGTTGTTTTTTAGCCATGCCATTTGCTTAAGAACACTTATGAGGATATCTTTCAAACGGGAACGGATTTATCGTTAGATTTGTCTTGACAGCCCAAGTGTTCTTAAGCAAATGGCATGGCTAAAAAACAACATGGCATCTGTACGTTTCAAAAATGTATATCATGACCGTACAGTGCTATTATTATACAAGTGGGTTTTTTCATGTATCTAATTCTTTATTACCTCTAATAAAGAATTAGATACATGCAAACACACATACAAGATACGCGCGAAAAACAACCCTCTTTCAGTCGGGTAAAGAGCAGTGGGCCCAATATTCATCCCTGTGGCACGCCCATATTGATAGGGGCTCCAGTATAATTCAGTTCTAAAATTCGATTTCATAGAGCTAATTGATTTACCGTTTCGTTTTATCTTAAGTAGGTACGTGTTGATCACGATGATTCGGCCTAGTAGTGAAATATAATGTGGAAATACTTACCCAGTCACAAGTGGTCTAGATTTCTAAAAATCTATATTTATGCAGTTCTAGTGCAATTTATTGACAATAATAATGTCACTGTCTTGATAATTAATTAGCAGCATCATTGGCATATCCTCTTGAAGGCTGATAAGATGCAAACGTTTTAATATCATTGGTGGCCATTGTTTTTTGTAGTCTTCAAGCATAGGTGTGATGTAGAAAAAGGCATGCTCCTCATAATTTTGAAATGTGACCGAAAACAGACAAAAAAAAATGAATCATCACTAATTGCACACCAATAGCATTACCTACTTAAGTACTTGTACTATTATGTATTCTGTGCCTAAGTAGCAAACAGTATAGGTACGTACAGGATCTAAGTAAAAATTCATAAGACAACAGACTGTTGTCTACTTCTATGACAAAGTTTGCTGTTTATCAGAAAACATTTATTAGTAATGATAATTATGGTTCCTTTTACATCATTATTTAAGTCCATTATATAATAAATCCTATTAAATACTTATATACTTAAGTATCTTATTTGCACCGATTAGATAATAACTCCCTTCAAAGTATTCTCAATAATGAAATGTTCATCGTCATTTAATACTTAGTTATCTTCTAAAATGGCTTAAGGCGCTTTTCCACTAGCGAATAAAAGTTTTAAGGTTTTTTTTGCTGAAATAACAATTCTCAGTGGATGACGAAAGCCCTCAGTCTCACTCTCCGTCAAAATATTGATAGGAGAAAACAAAAATGTGATCAAAATTAAAAACCTACCTCTAAAAAGCAAGAAATAATATTTAAAACACTAGATACCTACGCATTATCATTGTAATAATAAAAACACGTCTATTGAAGTCGGGTGGGGCTGGAGTACAAATTCCTTTTTTTATTCTAAAAGTTTATGTTTAACATAAACGAATGTTCTGTTTCCGAGAAATTTTGCCGAACCAACCATAAAAATCGGCGATGTTAATACCTTCAATCGATTCAATTAATTGAACAGATTTTTTTTAACTAACTTGAAAGCGAAGAAAAGTAATAAAAACATGTAAAAATTGGGAATTCGGTGCTAGTTCTCAACGCAACCGCCGCCGCCGCCGCCCGCGTTCGAACGCGTTCGTTTGTGCACGTATCGCCCCTGCATAAACTAAACGTATCTATTATGTAACGCGGCGTGCAAGCGATTTTAACCTTAGGAGTGGTTAAGCGACGCTGTTGCGTCTTTGTAATGAAAAAAATGTGATATGTATAGTAATGGCAATTTTTATGAAAATGTTATGATTACGAGAATAGTTTTATCAACAAATCTCGCTTCCCTGCGCCCGGTGCGGGCGGTGCGGCAGCGGCGGCGCGCCCTAGTAGAAACGTTCCTTTAGTGGAAAAGTACACAATTATATAATGCAACAGACTGCAATTAAATCGGTTAGAGTTAAGTTCAACTTTGAACTGTAACCATGTTACTATTGTTACTATCGTTAGTACTTGTCTTCGTTTTGATATTAGTTTATTTGATTGGACATTACAATGAGAGATATTGGGTAAAGCGCGGAGTGAGATTTCACAACCGAAATAAAGTTATGGGACCTTTCTGGGATTTCCTTACCGGCAATCGAGCACTGTTTGAAGTCATCGGGGACATGTACAAGTTATATCCCAACGAACCGGCTGTTGGCTTCGGAGCGTTTACGACACCGTCAGTATTCGTGAGTAATGTGAAAAATGTCCAGTACGTGATGCAGGGAAACATGTTCAATGATAGAGGGGTTGATTACCACAAAGAAGACTATTTGGCGGACAACATCCTCTTTATGAGCGGTGCCCGGTGGAAGCTCATGAGACAAAAAATGACTCCTCTCTTTACGTCGGTCAAGTTGAAGAATATGTACTACATTATTGACAAGAGCGCTCAGGATTTCATAGATTATCTGCAAAAGAATCCTGAGAAGTTAAAAAGTGATACATTCAATACTTTGAGCACGTACTGCTGTGCCGCAATCGGGGGAGCTGTTTTTGGAGTAACAGATATTTCCACATTCGATTCGCCGTTCTTGGATGTCGCCAAAAGAGCATTCTTTCCGAGCTTTTGGAATAATATTAGATTTTCTATTGGAAACGTATCATCGACAATATTTAAGGCCTTACAGTTGAAGTTCTTCAAAGATTTTGAGCCATTCTTCATCGGTGCAATGAAACAGGTTTTTGCCCACCGAAAACAAGAAGGTGTAAAGAAACATGATTTCGCTGATATATGCCTGAGTATCCAAAAGAGTGGTGTGATGAAGCATGAAGAAACAGGCTTGCAGTTGGAGCCCACGGATGAGTTACTGGCTGCCCAGGGATTCTTCTTCTTCACGGCAGGAGTGGAACCCACGGCGACTGGTATATTTGGTGCTATGATCGAAATTGGTAGACACCCTGAAATACAGAAGCGGCTTCAGGAAGAAATCGATGCAGTTTTCGAGAGGTATAATGGTCAATTATCTTATGATGCTATAACAGAAATGGAATACTTGGACAGAATATTAAGTGAATCCATGCGAATGTACCCTCCTATTGGTTTCTTGACAAGACGATGCACAGAGGCGACGGTCCTACCTGAAGGAAATATTAAAATTGATAAAGGTACGAAAGTATACACGCCTATTTACGATTACCACCATGATTCTCAATACTTTAAAGATCCTCAAGTATTCAACCCTGACAGATTCTCTGACGATTTAAAGCAAAATTTTGGTGTTACTTATCAGCCATTTGGCTTCGGGAGTAGAATTTGCATTGGGATGCGATACGGGCGACTGCAGGTTAAAAGTGGCTTAGCTCACATTCTTCGTCATTTCGATCTGGAGACTCGTGTCGGTGATGGCGGAATAAAGTTCGGCAAGGACCAGGTCCAGGTCAGAATGAAGAACGTCGATGTTGTGTACATTCCTAGAAAAGTTAAAAACATTTGAAAAACATGGACTTGTAATGATAGTGAAGACCTAAACAGTGATGAATAAAACTTTTATTAGATGTCTCATTCAATGTTTTAATTAAAATCAAAGCCACAATGAACTTTATCTACACTCACAACGTAATGTTCCAAATATGAATTCAAAAAAGGTAATATAAATACGTACTTTATTTTCGTGAATAGGTAAAATTAAAAAAAAACCTCATTACGATGCAGTCAGCTGCATCATAAAATAACTTTTTTTCTCATTACGATACAGGGCAAATCCAAGAAGAAGGTAGTGCCGTGATATTAAAAAAAACAACGATATTTTCCCACATAATTTCCATGATTAAAATGCACTATATGGTGATCGATGACTTATTGATTGCGATTAGTTTGCAAGAATGCACTTATCATTTTTTTTTCTAATGGAATTTTTAGAGCACTGAAAAAAAAGTTTTGAATTTTAATTTCAATTTTTACATTTTGTTAAGTATACAGAATTTCGTAGGTGTTTTTTATTCTTGCTTAAAAATGTGAAAAAAAATTGAGTGCAAAATTATTTTAGATGCAGCTAAGGAAATGACTTATTACAAGATAGGTACGATAGGTATAGCTAATACAACCAAAGTCTCTCTCTCTGTAGGTTCAATCCCAAATGTATGAGTGTAGATAAAGTAGTTTATGAAACTGCACACACCTAACTAAGTATTAAAACACTCGTGTGATACTATTAAAAACCTCGCCTACGGCTCGGTTTTCAAACACACACTCATGTTTTAATACCCCTCATTATGCATCAGTATCATAAACTACTATTGTATCCTCCGGCTCCCTTATATTATATGTATTTTAAAACACCGAGCACTGCCGACAACTAAACAATTTTTTTTTCAAAAGTCCATTTATTTAACGAAACCGTATTTTTTATTGATAATGATACGAATGATAAGAAAGTGCTTATGCTAGGTATTATGAATGGAATCTTTATAGGCTGCTGACTGAAGTTGTTCTTTTCTTTTTTTTATTAAAATAAGTAACTTGGTATTCATGTTATCTTTGGTATCTAACATTTTAAATTAATAGTTACCTATTTATGCAACTGGACTATAATGAGGGGTATTAAAACACGAAACTAGTACCTATCACATGAAAGTTTTAATACCTAACTATGTACAGTTGCATAAGTACAAGACTATCTACACCTATTTTTTATTTTTTATTTTTATTTGGGAAACAAACAATATTTTAATACATATGGATTAAAAACACACCCATGATATTTATCTACACCCAAGATATGTATCCTCTATAAAGGTTTGAAGGCTCTATAAAACTTTGACTTTCCTCCCCCTCCTCGTCATTATGTCATCCGCAAGAGTGTTAAAATGTTGTACTGAATTTCACAATGCAACGCATCGCGTGTGGGCGCGCGGCGCTGCAGGACCAGCCTTTCTATTGTCTAATTTCAAAATCTATCGCAATCGCTTTCAAGATGTAATAATTATATTGATGCTTCTTTTTGCCATAAATAAAAACTTACCAAAGGAATGCAGCAATGTGTCACATCCATCATCTGTCAAATGAAAGCGATTGCGATATAATATTTTGAAATTCAGTTCTCGCTCGGGATATTGTAATGATGGCAGTAAGCTAACCGTTTCAGAACCCTTTACAGAGATTTTTTTAAAGCATGGGTGTAGATAAAATTAATTATCATTTTTATACAATAAAAATAAAAAGAGGTAATTTCACTACCTACCTATTTAGAAAGCTGAGTGAAAAAAAACTATATTTTTAAAATGTTAAAGGAGGCGGAAGTAGCGTGCGGAATAGTTTCATCCTTATATATACTTCCTTACTTCCTTATCCAGATATTAGACGGTTCATTTTTCGTTCATTTTCGATGCTTCATCGCAGTGAAGCATCGAAAATGAAGTGTCTGTCTAATTATGTAGATTCATCTTTCATCTCGATGTGCCTTTTTGATGAAAGTCACTAGACGGCCAGTACCTACCTACATATTCTACAAGTTATGGTAAAAAATACCTACATTTATCAAGAAGCATTTCCTGTAAGGAACTCTTTTTTTATCTATCTTGTTATTTGAAATCACGAGCATATATAAATTTAAACGTGTTTAAAAAAACTACGTAACTTTATAAAAAGATAAGTGTACTTAGCTGTGCGTGCGAGTAAGTGCGCGGTTCACATGAACGCGAAAAAAGTAAGTTTTAGTATCTAAAAACGAATCTAATGAAAATGTCCAATTTGTCTATACCTAGATGTCCAAACTGTCCGGACATTTATTGTAAACGACCGACACAATGGAAAGTTTACGACATTTTACAACTCTAGTAGGTACCACTATTTTGTTGCATAGTCTGTGGTAGTACGTTAGTACTATTATATATTCTGTGGTATAGGTACATTATCTGCCATCTCAATAGCTGGAAAATTTTATAAAAAGAAACTAAAGAATACATACTACATTTATTATTTAATTTAATAAAACATGATTTGAATACATCTTAAAATAATATTTACATTTAATTTACAGTTCAGCTAGAGAGCATAAATTAAGGTAAAAGTATTCTGTAGGTACTAACACAATATTTTAATTAGTTTTATTATTTCTAGGAGTATACACAACATCAACATTCTTCATTCGGACCTGTATCTGGTCTTTGACGTATTTTATTCCGCCACTTCCAACACGAGTCTCCAAATCAAAATGGTGGAGAATGTGAGCCAAGCCACTTTTTACCTGCAGTCGCGCGTATCGTAAACCAATACATATTCTGCTGCCGAATCCAAACGGTTGATAAACTACGCCGAAATTACGCTTTGCTTCGTCGGAGAATCTTTCGGGATCGAATGTATGAGGATCTTTATAATATCGAGGATCGTAGTGGTACGCATGAACAGGTACGAATACTCTCGTACCTTTCTCGATCGGAATATTTCCTTCAGGAAGAACCGTATCTTCTGTGCATCGTCTAACCAAAAAACCGATAGGAGGGTACATCCGCAAAGATTCACTCAAAACTTTGTCCAGATACTCTATTTCTGATACAGCATCGTATGATAATTGTCCATTATACTTTTCGAAAACAGCATCGATTTCTTTCTGAAGCCGCTTCTGTATATCAGGATGTCTGCCAATTTCGATCATGGCACCAAATAAAGTAGTCGCTGTGGGTTCCACTCCTGCCGAGAAGAAAAAGAAACCCTGGGCAGACAGCAACTCATCCGTGGGCTCCAACTGCAAGCCTGTCTCTTCATTTTTCATAACACCACTCTTTTTTAAACTAAAACACATGTCAATGAAATCGTGTTTATTTACTCCCTCTTCTTCTCGTTCTCTGAAAACTTGTTTCATTGCACCAATGAAAAACGGCTCGAGATGATTAAATATCTTTAACTCTAACGCTTTGAAGAGCCACGGAGAGATGTTTGAAATAGCAAATGTAATATTATTCCAGAAATTTGGAGCGAATGCCTTTCTTGTCATTTCCAGGAACGGCGAATCGAATGTGGATTCACCACTAACTCCGAACACGGCTCCTCCGATTGCAGCACAGCAGAAGGTGGATAACGTATCAACAGTGTTACCTTTTTGTTTCTCGGGATGTTTATGCAAGTAATCAATGAAATCCTGTGCGCTCTTGTCGATGATGTAGTACATATTTTTCAACTTGGCTGATGTGAATAGCGGAGTCATTTTCTGTCTCATGAGCTTCCACCGGGCACCGCTCATAAAGAAAATATTGTCTGCCAAGTAGTCTTTTTCGTGATAATCGAGTCCTCTATCGTAGAACATGTTTCCTTGCATTACATACTGCGCATTATTTTTGTTAGTGACGAAAATTGATGGCGTTGAAAACGCTCCGAACCCAATAGCTGGTTCGTCGGGGTATATTTTGTACAGGTCCCCAAGGATTTGGAATAACGCCCGATCACCGGTGAAGAAGTCCCAAAAAGGTCCCACTACTTTGTTTCGTTTGTAAAATTTCGCTCCGCGCTTTTTCCAATAACTTTCATTATCACGTCCTTTGTAATAAACGTACGCCAAAACGAAGATTGTTCCTAACAGGAACACGAGAAGATACATGATTACTGCCTGAGATCGTACACAAAACTATTAGAGTATGTAATTTTTTTTTATTATAAATATGTTCTTTTATCTGTACTATGGATAATCGCCATGTAGAGCACGACCTAATTGACAGGCGATCAACCTTTCGATAATTTCGGTATCTGTGAGCTTCAAATCGACAAGTATATCTTATATGATAGGAATTTCACACGTAGCATTGATCGATGGCTTTTTTGAAAAAGAGACAATTAGAGACAGGCCGAATAGATCTAAGCAAACGTGTTATTTATATTTCTAGACTAAAATTAAAATCTTTCTTTAGTAGGTAGGTATACTGAATTTATAAGAAATTGTTCCATCACAGCTCAGAATTTTTTTTTTTTTATTCATTTAGGACAACCAACACAATAAACGCTATTTACATTCAATACAACAAAAGTATGCTTGCTTGCTAAAGAGGTTACATAATAAAGCGCTATCGTACTTACAGGTTGCCACGGCATGCACTAAAAAATTAAGCTATTAGTAAGCAAAACTAACTAATTACTAACTAATTACTAATTAATTACTAACTTATTAAAATATCCAAAGATACAAATTAACCGGTTTTATACTATATGAATGACAAAAACAAATACTTACAGTTTTTGTTTGTTAAACAAAAAAGAAAAAGAAAGTTTGTGATTTCGACACGAATGCGTTTATTAACAATAATTTGAATTTGCGTGGAGGGTGATGCAAGTCAACATCAACCGAGGCAGATGAAGCTGATAAGCGTGACAGGCGACTATAATGTGACTGCATACTGTTAATGGCGGAGAAATGACCCAACTTGGTTTTGGAGCTCCTTGCTTTAAATGGTAAATATCTAGATGGCCGAGCTAATTTAAAAGGAACATTGAAATTTATTTGTTTTAATAAATCTGGACAATCCACGTAACCATTAACCAATTTATAATCTTGATTTTGATGTAATTTTATATTTTCTGGTCTTGTATTGTGTGTTTTAAAAACACAGCTGAAATATTAATCAATAGTGCCTATTAAGTAACCTTGGCTTTGTTAAATGTAATAATTATTATTGTTAACCTAGCAGTTAAGTAGGTAGGTACCTACCAACGGCTAACCCAAAAAACTCGGAACGTAAAAAGTATGATAAAAATTCATACGCTTCCAACTTGTACCATACACCTCCGAATGACAAAAAAACTTTAGGGCTGATTTTTCAATGCCTAAGCTTTATCTGTCAGATACCCCTTTTAATATACTATATCTATGGTCAGATAGCGTATCCTACCGCCAAATTGAAAGTGTTTGTCATTCATTTGACTGTCACATTTTAAGAATAACATTTATTATATTTGGTTAATATTTAATTTCTGTGGAAAACGGAAGAGGCCAGACTCAAAAAAAAAAGAAAAAAAACTGACTGATATCTGTGTTGGTTAAAAACTATGAATCTAGCTGCATGTTTCAAATACTGTATTTATTCGATAAAAATATAAGAAATAAAATATAATCTTTTTTAATAAAAATGCTTAGTTTTTTAAACACGCTTAAATTCAAAAAAATCAAAAAATATTTATACATGTGTCTATACATTTTTAACAAAATCAAATTAACGTCAATAACTACATTAGTCAAAGACTGTGTCGGAGCTATTAGCGCCCACCTCGAACTTATAGAATTATAACAGTTAAACACAAAAAATAAATTTGTTGAATCTAGAAGGAACTTACTACGTAAAACAAACTTTCTTATAAATGCAAATGAAATTAGTATGTGTGTGTGTGTGTGTGTGTGTGTGTGTGCTATATGTTATTCGTAATGTAAAAGTTTCTGGCAAAAAAATCTTCTTTTTATACTATCTATACGTAGATAGATACCTACATTATAGATAGTATTACATGAAATACTTATCTACAGCTATCATTATTGGTATAATTATTAACAGAAATATATTCTGGCATATCAGTAACGAAAAAACAACAAAATATCTTCTTATCTTCTCAGTGTCTTTAGTCTTGTCTTTTACTAGCTATAATTTAAGGCATGAAAAAAAAAAAATTATGCCCAATGACTTTTTTACATTAAGCAAACCTGTTAGATATCCTGTTTCATGCCTGAAATAATCTTTAAATATCCGAACAATTATTGTAAATGACCGACAATTATGGAAAGTTTCCGACATTTTACGTTTTACGACACAAATTTAAACGTGTTTAAAAAAACTCCGCATTTTTATGAAAATATTATATTTCCCTATATTTTTCGAATAGATACAGTGGGTATCTTCGAGCATCGTCGAGCATCGCGGCTTCGTACGGAAAACGCGTCTTACTCTAAGAGTGGGTATGGTATTTCCATAGTTTTTAACCAACGATAACACCGTTCATAACTTTTTTTTTGTTACTCGGAGGTGTATGGTACAAGTCGAAAGCTGGATGAATTTGATTTTCGTACCTACGTCCTTAGATAGACCAGAAGACATATTTAAAAAAACATATTTAAAAGAACTTAAATATAAAAAAAAAAAAATACCCCGACACAAAAAAGCTAATAATAAAATAACGCCCGACACAAAAAAGCTAACTCTTAAAAAGTAAAAAAAAACATATCATCAAGTCATATACTTAGATCTATGAAAAAGTAGACGTCGGGGGACCACTAATATTAACATGCTCGTCACACACATCACATCACAATATTATCATGTCTAGCCATAATAACGGTGTCGGAGGACCCTAAAACGGCATTGAAATCGCTTGTTCCGTTTAGGTACTACGATGATAGTACAGACAGTCGAACAGACAGACATAGGCTTTAATCTTATAAACTCCCTTTTTGCTCTGCGTCGAGGGTTAATTTTTTTTTTAAATTACTTCAAAATCAAGATTTTTCTGAGCTGTGACACAGAATAATTATGGCTGTGATGGAACAAATTCTTGTATTTTAATTATTGAATTTTTTGATTCTAGGCATTCACACTGCTATTTTTATAAGATAATTAATGTATTAGAAAAAATACTAGAACAAATTGACTCACCTCCATTGGAGCACCTCAGACCTGACGGGCCTGGAGCTGGAACTTGGAACCCGCACCCTTGGGATTCCGGCCCAAAGCCCAATGCACTGAAGTCGCTAGTGGGGCCGGTGAATTTTTCTAGTAATTTTTACCAGTTATTTCATCAATGAGAAGAATTTATCATCTTAAATTCTTATAAATTCAGTAGTAAATAAAGAAAGATTTTAATTTTAGTCTAAAAATAAATTACCTACACGATGAAGTCGATTTGATGCTCATAGGTACCGAATCGATGTGCGTCGTCCTCTACGTGGCCATTACCCATTAGTACAGATAACAAAATATATTTATAATTAAAAAATGTAGTTGCTGTAATAGTTTTGTGTACGATCTCGGGCAGTAATCATGTATCTTCTCGTGTTCCTGTTAGGAATAATCTTCGTTTTGGCGTACGTTTATTACAAAGGACGTGAAAATGAAAGTTATTGGAAAAAGCGCGGAGCGAAATTTTACAATCGAAATAAAGTGGCGGGACCTTTTTGGGACTTCTTCACCGGTGATCGGGCGTTATTCCAAATCCTTGGGGACCTGTACAAAATATACCCCGACGAACCAGCTATTGGGTTCGGAACGTTTTCAATGCCATCAATTTTCGTCACTAACAAAAATAATGCGCAGTATGTAATGCAAGGAAACATGTTCTACGATAGAGGACTCAATTATCACGAAAAAGACTATTTGGCGGACAACATCCTCTTCATGAGCGGTGCCCGGTGGAAGCTCATGAGACAGAAAATGACACCGTTATTCACATCAGCGAAGCTAAAGAATATGTACTACATTATCGACAAGAGCGCACAGGATTTCGTTGATTACTTGCATAAACATCCCGAGAAACAAAATAGTAACACATTCGATACGTTATCCACCTTCTGCTGTGCTGCAATCGGAGGAGCCGTGTTCGGAGTTGGTAGTGAATCCACATTCGATTCACCGTTCCTGGATATGTCAAGAAAGGCATTCTCTCCAAATTTCATTAATAATATTATATTTGCTATTTCAAACATCTCTCCGTGGCTCTTCAAAGCGTTACAGTTGAAGATATTTAAGCATCTCGAGCCGTTTTTCATTGGTGCAATGAAACAAGTTTTTAGAGAACGAGAAGAAGATGGAGTAAAAAAACACGATTTCATTGACATGTGTTTAAGTTTAAAAAAGAGTGGTGTTATGAAAAATGAAGAGACAGGCTTGCAGTTGGAGCCCACGGATGAGTTGCTGTCTGCCCAGGGTTTCTTTTTCTTCACGGCAGGAGTGGAACCCACAGCGACTGGCATATTTGGTGCCATGATCGAAATTGGCAGACATCCTGATATACAGAAGCGACTTCAGAAAGAAATCGATGCTGTTTTCGAAAAGTATAATGGACAATTATCATACGATGCTGTATCAGAAATAGAGTATCTGGACAAAGTTTTAAGTGAATCTTTGCGGATGTACCCTCCTATCGGTTTTTTGGTTAGACGATGCACAGAAGATACGGTTCTTCCTGAAGGAAATATTCCGATCGAGAAATATACGAGAGTATTCATACCTGTTCATGCGTACCACTACGATCCTAGATATTATAAAGATCCTCATACATTCGATCCCGAAAGATTCTCCGACGAAGCAAAGCGTAATTTCGGCGTAGTTTATCAACCGTTTGGATTCGGCAGCAGAATATGTATTGGTTTACGATACGCGCGACTGCAGGTAAAAAGTGGCTTGGCTCACATTCTCCACCATTTTGATTTGGAGACTCGTGTTGGAAGTGGCGGAATAAAATACGTCAAAGACCAGATACAGGTTCGAATGAAGAATGTTGATGTTGTGTATACTCCTAGAAATAATAAAACTAATTGATATGGGTATTGTGTTAGTACAAACAAACTCTAGTTGTAAATTAAATGTAAATATTATTGTAAGATGTATTCAAGTAATGTTTTATTAAATTAAATATTAATAGTAATCAACAACTGTGTTATCTCTTTTTGATTCTCACCATTTTTTAGTATCTTTCATAAAATTTTCCAACTATTGAGAAGGCAGGTAGGTATGTACCATTAGAAAAACATGTAGTGAAACTAGCGCCGCCACTACATTTATTTTTATTACTCGTAAACCAAGTCAATATTTAAAAAAGCTCTTGTCTTTTTGTTCGTATTAGCGTTTGCTATAGTAACAGTAGGTATGAATTTAGTAATCAGACATAATTTGGTATAAGTAGGCAAGGCACCTAGTGGGTACGTACTATCATCAGTATCATACAACGTTTCTTTTTAATTTAATGATGATAGCGATAATAACTTAGTAGACAGATAAAAACAGTATTTACCTACCTACATCTCAATATTTTGAACAAAACACCTGGCTTTAGAACTACTTATATCAAAGAAATAATTGATATCTGTAATCTTCGATTCTGTAATAGGTGTATCTGTTTATTAGTATCATTAGTAGGTATATTTAACAAAAATATGGTTTTTACAATTTATTTATTTTGGAAAGGCACTTTCTACAGGGTGAAATCGAAGTAATTGGCAATATTTTAAACTAAGAATCTAACCATGATACCTACCTACCTATTCAAGGTAATATAAAGCTAAAGTATCCAGTATAGTAGATGTCAATAGTAAAAGATTACTTACTGATGCTAAAAACACATAATGAATTAATCATTGTATTGCAGGTAGTTCACATTAAAATCGCTAATTTCAGCCAAATCGAAGCAACTTATTTTTTGGCGGCCATTTTGTTTTATTTTGCAACTAAAGCCCAGGGTGTAGTGTAGGTACATTATTTTAGTCAAAGCACCATCACCTCTGTATCATTTATGGTTTTGGCAGGCAGGTGACCATCTCCAAAAATGGCTGTATGGATTTCCATCAAACGTCACGTGGCTAAGAACCATCTCGATTAAAAAAACCGCTTTCAATTAAAAAAACCGCATTGTAATCGCTTGATCCGTTTAGGCGTTACGAATATACGTACAGACAGACAGATAAACATAGGTTTCAAACGTGTTAACACCCTTGAATTAATGGGTGCATTGCATTCTGCCAGACAAATCTTTGAGTCATCGATCGCTATAAAGTAGGTACCTACCTACTTTTTAACCATGGAAAGTAAAATACTTATTGAACATCCTATACAAATTACTTTCCATGGTTAAAATTTATTCTATGGCGAGCGATGACTCAAAGATTTGTCTGGCAGAATGCAGCCATTATCACTTTGATTTATAAGAAAATCTTGTCCTAATAAAAATATAAATAACGCGGTTAGATTCTTTTAGTTTGTAAAATTGCCAATGACCTCGATTTCAACTTGTACAAGTAAAGGAAAGATCAGTAGTGCAAAAGAAAGAAGAAAAAATAAGTAAGAGAACTAATTTTGTTTAAATATCACGTTTTTATTTCATCAGTAGAATAAAAAGAATGTTACTAAACTAGGCAATTATTTTATAAACCACTTATAAACTATCGAGTAGGTAACTATTTTAGAACATCACTAAAAACTTAATAATAAATATTGAAATACCTATACATTATGTACACAATAATAATAGACACCAACAAGTTTTTATAATGTCCATCAGCCATTTTTGATGTCCCCACTGCTGGGCACAGGTCTTCCTTATGGGTGGTAAGGAGGATGGGCCAATAACCCACCAATGCGGATTGGTGGGTGTTAATGTTAACGACTGCAAATGCAGCCGGGACCAACGGCTTAACGTGCCTTCCGAAGCACGGAGGAGCTCGAGATAATAAATTTTTGGTCACCCATCCCATGACCGACACTTGCGAACGTTGCTTAAGTTCCGCAATCGCTGGGCCAGGCGCTAAACCACTGCGCCACCGAGCTCCTCTCCTCTAGTTTTTATAATAATATTTACAAAATAAGCGTTGTTTAACATTATTTTTCTCTTAATAATAACATTTTAACAATCGACAATACTTTTCCAACATTAGGTACACTTTTTTTTCCTAGGAATGTATTCTACTTCAACATTCTTTAGTCGTAGTTGCACTGTGTGTCGCAGAAACTTTATACCTCCGTCGCCAACAACTGTTTTTAAGTCAAAGTTGCGGAGTATATGAGCTAAACCACTTTTAACTTGAAGTTTTGCGTATCTCATGCCGATGCATATCCTAGCTCCACTTCCAAACGGCTGGTAAACAACGCCGCGGTTTTTGTCATCGGTAAATCTGTCTGGGTTAAACTCACTGGGATTTTCAAAGTATCGAGGGTCATGGTGGAAGTCATAGATTGGTGTAAGCACTTTTGTTCCCTTCTCGATTTTAATATTCCCTGCAGGTAAGACCGTCGCCTCGGAGCACTGTCTTAACGACAATGCAATAGGTGGATACATCCTCATAGCCTCGTCCATTACCTTCTCCAAATATTCCATTTCTGAAATAGCATCATATGTTAGTTGTCCATCGTACTTGTCGAATACAGCATCAATTTCTTCTTGAACGCGTTTTTGTATGTCGGGATGTCTGCCTAGTTCCACCATAGTTCCAAAAATCGTATTGGCTGCAGGTTCTACACCAGCAATGAAGAAAAAGAAACCTTGAGCAGCCATCAACTCGTCCGTCGGTTCCATCTGGTAGCCTGTTTCTTGGTGTATCATCACACCGTTCTTCTGGATACTCAAGGCGATGTCAGCAAAATCATGTTTCTTGCCTCCTTCTTTTTTACGTTGTTCTAAAACTTGTTTTATTGCGCCAATGAATAATGGCTCAAATTCCTTAAAGAATCTTAACTTTAATACACGTAAAAGTCTCGAAGATATGTTTACGATAATGAACTTCATGTTATTAGCAAAAGTGGGCGTGGTTGATTTGATTGCCATTTCAAGTAATGGCGAATCAAATGTAGATTTGTTGCCAATTCCAAAGACAGCACCCCCAACTGCAGCGCAACAGAATATGTTCAAGGTGTCGTAAGTTCCGCTGGGTTTTTGTTTTTCAGGGTTTTTGTGCAAGTAATCTATAAAATCTTGGGCGCTTTTATCTATTATGTAATACATGCTTTTCAATTTCGTAGATGTGAAAAGTGGAGTCATCTTCTGTCTCATGAGCTTCCACCGGACACCATCCATGAACACAATATTGTCTGCTAAATAGTCGTCCTCAAGGAGGTTGAAACCTCTGTCAATAAACATGGGTGCGTGGAGCACATAGTGGACATTCTTCGGATCAATTGCATAGAGTGAAGGTGTAGTTAGGGATCCGAAAGCAACTGCAGGTTCATCTTGGTACTTCTTATACAAATCCGATAAAATTTGAAAGAAAGCCCGGTCGCCAGTAAAAAAATCCCAGAAAGGTCCCAACACTTTATTCCGATCGTTAAATTTCACTCCGCGCTTTCTCCAATAGTTCTCATTATATTTTCCGTTGAAATAAGCAAACGTCAAAATAAATAATGTGATCAAAAATATTATTTGTAAAAACATGGTAGCTGACTGCGATTTATGACAATACTAAAAAAAATATAATCGTCCCGTACGTATTTATGTATGTCGTAGGATAAATCGTAAACAGGATCTTTGCAAAAATCCTAAGTCGATTATAATGAACTGAATAATTGAAATCCAGGATAGATTTCTGCAATCGTTCGAGCAATTTTTAGGGTCTTTGTAAAAATCCCTATATGTTTCGGACAATTTGGAAACTTGAATGCGGATTGGATAATTGAGTCGATTTAAAACATTTTCAGTCTGATTGGCATGGGCGTACCGAGGACTACTATATTATGCTGTTGTCGATAAAATTTCTTATTAGCCATTTGCAATTTGCAAAACTATAACTTTTAAAAATCGTGCGCCCGTTCTCAACTGACTAAAAAACGCGCTGCGCGGCCTATTTTTTAAAGACTGGTTTACATTATCTTAGTCTTTAATAGAGTGCTTTAGTTGAAACATTTAAACGGTCGTCATATGACTAAAGAGAGTAACGTAAATAATGTTCTAGTCTTTCAACTAACGTCTAGCCTTTCAACTGGAATTATCGCCCCCTGCCCCCTGCGCGCCCGCGCCGCCCGCTCACCCCCCGCGCTACACTTTCCTCGCGCTGGAAGCATATAAATCGACATTTTAGTAGCGTATTTAGTAGAGTACTTTAGTCAAATGACACTTTACTGGAAGCATGTAAACGCTCACTGGAAAGGCACCAAAACTACTAAAGCACTCGCATTCGAATCTACTCACACGCTACTAAAGCACTCTACTATCAGCCTTTATTATGGGCAAGAGTACAAGATTATAGTGGATGAAACTGACAAAAATCACACTGCGCGGACTTTTTCTTGCAATAGGCATGCAGGATTACAATACAAGGTTAGTGGATAAAACTGACTGATTTTAAATCGCGCTGCGCGGCCGTTCACAACTGTTTGTAACTTGCCTAGACTGAATAAATTATTTTGAATTTTGTTTTCTACAGCCCAGACAAGATTAATTGATGAAACTAAAAAAATCGAGCTGCGCAGCCGTTTTTTTACAATAGACAGGCAAAATTTTAGCATTAGTGGACGAAACTGAAGCAAAACACGCTGCGCGGCCGTTTTCTTTCAAAAGACAAGCATTTGAATTACATTTTTATTTTATATTTTTATTTTTTCCAAAATCTTAAACATTTCTCGGATTATTGCAAAATCTGTCTCAGATTCTAATTATCCGGTTTTTTGCAATCCTACTAGAATTTTTGTAAAGATCCGATTTGTACAAATATCCTACGACATATACTTAAAACTGGTTTTGGGTGTTATTTTTAGTTTCAATAGGTACGAGTACCTACCTATCTTATCGCTAACTGGTTTTATCACGAACATCGTTCTGATTGATACCTATACGACGCAAAATATATTTTCAGAACAAATTGGTTGCTAGATGAATATCACACACCAGTGTGACCTTGCATTGAGAATTAGTTAATGAATTGTTGTGTAACATTGTTTATTTACTTTGTGGTTTGCTGTATCGTAGATTGAACCCTTCTTATATTAATATTTGTAAAACATTTCTTATATTTATGTATAATGGAACATCTTGCTTGAAATGCTTATTTTCCGCAAATTGTTTTTCTACATTATCATTTATTACTATCTCAGCTCGGTTCAATACTTGTTGAACATGTGTTATCTTCATGCACTTTAAGTTTATTACACTACAAATTATTCTAGAGCAGCAGACCATTTGATAATCGTTAGTTTGCAGAGCGATAATGATGTCAAAGAGCATCCAACTACTTAGCTACCTCAGTTTTATTTTTTTCTAGACTCGTTATACCAATTCTTTACTCCCAAACTAAGAAAAGCGTGTACGTAGGGTACTATGGTTATTGAATGGCTGAAAAACACTCGGGATCACACTAACATACTTAAGCCTCAACACCAGAATTCGAATCCTGGACCATTGGCTTGTAGGATCGTTGCCCAAGCGCCAAGTGGTACCTACTTGCAATCCGTACTAATTAATATAAATAGTATCAACCAGAACCACGCTTCCTCTTGTTGACTTTTCTTCTTTCATTGACGACTGCAATATCTAAATATTTTCACGATCTTGTACGTATTGAAGCTATTGTGATTGGTGCTGTTTTGTAACACAGGAAATATTTTACATACAGGATGTGTGTTTCAATGTCTTACAACCCTGGTAGACCGAGAAGAGAGCTCTCGTGTGCACATTAGTGACTGAATTTATGGTAATGTCTAATTAATAATGTGTCTGAAATCTTTTCTTGGGTAATGTAAGATTTTTTGGAGGATCAACTAGCATTTTTTTAATACAAAAGGTGAGATTGTTCATTTGTTGAACGTTTTCCGTTTCAAACTCTTGTTGTTTTATGAGTATTGAGTATTAGATCCTATTAGTAGATAATTACTGTTTCAGACTATAATTACATGTTTGTTGTAAGAATATATTTAATTAACCGAAGCTGTAGGATACCTAATGTTCTAAACATTATTATTTCTTACGACGACGCTACGAGACGAGGTCAACCACATCATTATTAATAGGTAAGTACAATAAAAGTAATTTACTAGTTATGCTTAGTCATCGTGATTTGTACAATAACAAATATTTTGGTAAATCATTAGATGTCTTTTTAGTCACGATGACATTTTAATTTGACTTATTGTGTTATTCCAGAATTATTCCAATCACGATGACTGTTGAATTTCCTTATCTGCTATGTTTGTTGTGCAGTATCATTAAACGTAAGTGGTTATTATTATAAGTATTTACAGTAGATATCTGCTACTTAATTTCATAAAAGTCATTGTGACTTGGATAATAATTTGAATTTGAATTGGAAAGTTTAATATCGACAAATTTATCATATTTTTCATGTATAATATTTAGATTTTATCTAAGTAGGTATTATTTATTTATTATGTATTACTTATTAGTGTGTCGCTTACCACTGATAATATACCAAAAACAATACAGCTTAATCTTGGCTGATTGTGAGGTTATTACCTATACCTACACTTTGTTGTCAATTATGCAGGATTTCATGGTTTTGGTTGTGGTTTTATTCCAACTGAAGACGAGGAACTACCTATACCCAATGATATTAACCTATAACTATAATAAAATTACCTACTTTTATACTTATTGGCTTATAGTTTAATGACTGAAATAATTAACAGCGAGCTATAGCTCCTTATGCGCACTTACGTAATGCCATTATCTTAGAAATTTCAAGTGCCAGTATCCGTTTTGTTATTTCCAGTATCCAACAGTCAATATTCACCGGTAAAGAATACTTATAAATCTCCATGTGACGATGCCAACAAGGCTTCAATGGTGGAACAGTTTTTCAACGTGATGTTCACTGAATTTCAACACAATCCGCCAGTTTGCGTCTGCGTACAGATGTGTCCGAACCAGCCGACCTACTGCTATCCTAACGGATGCTTCAATAGAACAGATAGCAAAAAGAAACTTAACTCTTCACCAGTTACACATATCCATCAAGATGCTGCTTCGAAAACAATGTTTCTGGTAGACGAGAAAAACAATTTTGCTCAAATATTAAATGCTCGTGCAGATGAAAGTGGTAAGACTTTGTGCCAATCAATCCAAAAAATATTTAAGTAGTCACTGTAAGGATGGTGATCATACGGATTTAATCACGCCCCCCAACCAAGGTCACCTTGGTGGAAGCTTGATTGGGGCGTGGTTTCATCCACGGATTGTGTTGCGGCTACACGAGTTTACATCCAAGCGCCAACACGCTCCCATTCCACAGTAATGATATCCATCAGTATTGTAACTCGGCCCTGTCCTTAAAATAATTACCTAAAAAAAAAGCTAAATACATATTAATGGAAGAAACAGATTAGTTAAAAATCCTTAGTAGGTAGTACCTATTAGTCAAAGTTTTTTTTTTTTGTCAAGTGCTTTTTAAGTTATTATTTTCCTGGTCTTACAACTGGATTTAACTTTTAAAATTTTCTCTTCGCATTGTAGGTATTATGTAGTTTATGTAGGATTATTATATGTTGGTATGTTATAGTACATTAGTTACATTTTATCATATATTTATGAACGTATTCGAGTTTAGTAGGATTATTATTATTACTTTAATGAATTTGCACACGTCCAACTACCGCATCATATTTATCTGAATTCCTGTCCATCCCAAGGTTGCCTGGAAGAAATCGCTTCTTAGTGATAAGGCCGCCATTTGTATGTCTCCTTTATGTTTGTATTGTTACTTGTTTGTTCTGTGTGTATACAATAAAGAGTATATAAATAAATATAAATAAATAAATATCTTTCTTTCGTCGTTTCCTTTGTGTACCGAGTGCAGACTGCAGACCGAACTCGAGGCGCTTAGGTAGGTATTTGATCGAAGTATGGCCACAGAATACATAATAGTACAAGTATGGCTCGCTTTTCAACTATTTGTATGAAGTTGGAATACTGATAGATATCATTACTGTGATTCGGATGTAACTTGCGCCCTTCCTCCAAGGACGTTGAAGGTCATTTGGATTGGATGGAGAAATTTGGATTACATCTACCGTCTAGATGGATGGCATCAAGCAAGGCCACCTCTGTTGGGAGGCGTGATTAAATCCGTCTGGCACATGCTTTAATCATACTTACTTATATGACTTTTTTTGTTTTAGTACAAACGTCAACAACTACCAGTGATTTCTTCTCCGATCCCCTGAAAGATATGTACAAAACATTTTTTAAATACAAAAAGATGCCCAAGGTGGAACTACGCTACAACCTTAGAGAACAAGTAAAAAACATGAAGTCCGATATATTAAAATTTGAGCATGACGACATATCAAAAACCAGATGGCCTAAGTTTAATAACAGAGTATTCCATGATCAAAAAAGATCTAACGATAAATTAAACCAAAGAAAACACCCAGATTCTGGGATAGGAACATTCTTTCTTTCTACTCCACAAAGAAGTCCTAATAGTAATAATGCAAAATATTTTAAACGAGATTTAAGAAGGAACGATCATGTGGATCTAGATAGTTTAATGGATAAACCTGATTTAGTTGAAAAAGATTTCTCCATTGAATCTTTGATGGAAAACTTGATTGGAAATACTTTTGATGTGACAAATGATACTAAAGTTGATATTAGAAATGCTGTAAGCGATTCAAATAAAAATTTGACTAACCACGCTTTAAATATGACGGAAAGTGGTAATGACATCACAAATGTTGATAGAAATGAGGAGGTGTGTGTGGTATCTATGAATGCAACAAACGAAAACAAAGATGAAAATAAGTATGTGGAGGAAAGCCTTGTTGAAGAGGTATTTAAGAAATGGAGTAACTACACATTTGATGAAATGATATCTGAATTGTCTAAGCGAATAGACATACATAACAATACTAGCTTAGAAATGATGAAACGTAATGCTGGTTATGATCATATTGTGGCAACAAATAGATCATTAACGGATTCTTCTACAAACGGATTCGACTACAAAGTCGATGTAGAAATTGTTGAACATAAATCATTGAAGTTAAATAACGACACTATTGCTAATCAAAATAATAGCACTAATTCTGTAACCACTGAAATAACTAGTAAAAATGAAGTAAACAGTAATGGCTCATAATCTTGAAAAGTGTTTTTGAGGGTCACATGATGAAAGCAAGTTCAACTAAATTGTATCTTGATTTGAGTACCTATATTATCGTGTAAAAATTGTAAACGATTCGCATTATGATTGATTTAGTAAAAATAGATCATAAAAATGTAAAAGCCGATGTTGTAATTAAAATATAATTTTAAAAGGGATGCTTAAAGTCTTTAAAGTTCCGGATTTACATCGAATTCTATTTAGTTCTATTTCCAACAAATTCTTGTGAAATGGGGGTAAGCAACATGAACAAAGGCTTGAGAATTCTAAATTTCCCTTTTTCTCCTTCTTTTTTGTGATTCCTTCACAAAAGCATGAAACTAATTTTGTACGGCAACAAAGTAAGGACATTAAAGTGGACCATTTTCTATTAAGTTTCAAGGAAAACTTTTTCCATTTCTGCCATTAGGTGGTCCCAGAAGCAGCACTTATTCTCTCATTTGGTGATAATTGTTTGCATTTGAATTACTCTAATTTAAAATTATATTATTAGGTAAATTAATCCTATTTCAAAGGGTTGTGTGTTCAACGTCATTGACAAAGTGTAACTGAAACGAGGTTTTAGTAAATTAAAGTTTATTTACAACACAGAAAATAAAAATAAAGACTTATTTACATTTTTGTCTATGTACAGAGTAGCTTTAGTAGGACTAGGTATTTTATGTAAGTACATACTATTATTTATTCTGTGATTTTGTACAGTAAATTTCATTGATATCAAAAACCTTTTGATAAAATAGTATGATTAATAACTTCTTCAGTAAGCCATATTAAACAATATTTTATTTGACAATATCTATTATGTAGACGTATTTTCTTGGCACGTCATAAGTAGTGAAACAGTGTCTATTATTATGTGAATCTTTTTAAGTGTTTAAACGAAAAAAACGTGTTAAAAATTATAGATATTATGGAAACTTTGTCAACTTAGAAGCAATGCCCATAAAATATAATTTAAATAGCGTAAGTCTTGTAACAATCGTACAACAAAGACCAGCAAATGCTAGACTATGCAACATTGCCGTAACCAAATAGATAATGTAGTTTCTCCAAGCCAAGACAAACAGATTAAGTTGGGAGCACAATATATTCTTCTTACACTGAACAATCCAGTGTCCTTATTAGGTATCGCGTTCGCCACTCTCGACAAATGGGGACAAATGGGTGCCATTTTTACAAATGGCTGCTGAGAACATTCGCTTTGTGTGGGAATTGGCAATACGCAGCCGAAATTATGTTGGGACGCTTATGGAGGTATCAAGAGGAAAGAAAAACTTACTTTGTATTGTAATGGATTGAGAATTATAACACTGGGGCATTTATTACAGGCTAAAGGCGTAAGTAAGTCGTTTGGCTCTATCACCAAATAGAATACTGTTTAATGCAGTGTAGTAGTAGTACCTACCTATCTAGTGAACTCATAAACTGCATCAAAGGTCCCCGAGGACAAGGCCATGTTTTCGTTAGGTACGTGATTTCTTTTCTTTGTGGCGGTTAAGCAACTTTCAGTCAGGTCGGTCATGGGATGGGTGACCAATCCAGTTCCTCTTTGCTTCAGAAGGCATATGACGTCACGGTGCAAATCGTGCGGCTAAAGCACATGTAGTGCAAACCCCTCAATACTATGAACTTTCATCATAAAGAGCAAACAATAATCTTCTGGTAGAACGCTATTCACATCACACGATGATCTAATACTATTATAAGCTCACAGCCCTGGACTTACGCTTACATGGCAAATTTATTCTTTGGCATCTTAAAACATCCATATCGCAGTAGGATCTATACAATCAACTGCAGTGATAGCCCTGTTAGAACAATTCCTGTCAATTCCCAATTGAATGCCTTCCTCTAAGACGATGTTTATTGCACCAGGAGGTATTAAATAACCGCAAAGTCCGCTCAGCGAGCAATATATTGCTCCGGGGATATCACAACAGGCGGATGGCTACTCGCGTATTATTAACTAGCCAGAATGAGATCGTACGGGGCCGGATTTGAGGATTTTATGTCTTTGGTACTTTCGGTCCACCCACCCACGTAGTTCTACTATAATTGTACCTACTCAAAAAATGATGACTGATCCTTCTAAAGCAAAAACAATGTATTGCCTCAAATCAAAGGTAACTAATAACCACGGTATAGTTACTGTATGAAGGTAAATCCAGAACTCCGGTATTGTTGTGAATACGATGCAAAAATGCTCATAAATATAAAATTAACCAACGAGTATGTTTCAATAATGATGAGAAATCCATTCATTTGTTAGGACTATTGTGAATAGAATAGCAGATACCATAAGTAAGGTGCAACCTTCAACCACAATACTTGAGCTCGAAGGCTGCATTTTATTCACTCTCCAAATTTTAGGGATGTGTTCAGCCCATGAAACTGAACAACTTTCTCCATGAAACATGACGTGTCGAAATACGCCTCAAAATTTTGGTAATCCCTAACTAAACTGATCACTGATCTCGTTGATTTATATGGAAAGTAATTTTTTTACATATTCGACCCTTTGTTTCTTACAGAAAGTTGTTCGTTCAGTTTCATGGACTACACATCCTTAAAATTTGGAGAGTGAATAAAAAAACATCCTGTAGTATTCCTTGCTGCCTCCGGACCTGTGAACGAGCTTGGTGTGAGCTACGAATTGAATTGAAGTTCCAGCGTTATGAGCACTGTGGCCACCACGGTTATGTTACGTACGGCCGTCTGCTTAAATGTCCATTCTGCAGTTTCAGAATAAAGCTACGTTTACATTGTGGTGGACACCACGGCACTTAACGCCGCAGTCGCATGACGGACGACCCTGAAAAATAAACAAAAAGTTTAGTCAAAAATTACGAAAGCTTAGTCGATATGGAGATATTGATTGACGCTTCAATATCAACAAAAGGGTTTTCGAGGTGAGTTGATAAATGCAGCTATCTGTGCGAATTTTGAATGAAACCAAAAGTCCTAGGTACTGGGCCTACCTATTGTAAAGTCAAATTCTATCACATTTAGTGGTAATTAAAATAAAATTGTCTACCTGAATTGCGTTGCCACAAAATAATTATGTCGTCCATTATTAGCTCTAGCTATCGAATAAGCCTTTAGCCACAGAATAACTAATAGTACATTTAGCCTTCAGTTAAAACTAGTGTTATAGTCTAAGTTGACTCTTTAGAATAGCGTCGTCGTTTTACTTCGCATAGTCAACACCTACATGGTGAAATGGAAAACAGGCAACATTTTGTAGTGTGGCTAATGTGGCTTAGATAGACATTTTTTTTTGGTGTGGCTAGACCGTCAAACTAAACAACTTTGTCTATGGGACCAACTATTAGAAAAATAATCAGCTGTTCCATACATTTTGGTCGAGTAGATATTGATATTTTCTATGGAAAAGCTGAATTTATTTTTACTCTGATTGAGTTAGTCTCATAGACAAAGTTGTTCAGTTTGGAGCCACGCCACAAAATTTGTCGACTGTTAAAAATCACCCTGTATAAGTCAACGCGTAGATATTTTATTAATCAATAGATTTTTTTGTAAGCTTATTCAAAAAAGAATAAATAAAGACCTACTAACAAACCGTGGAAAAACATAATATCTTTGCTTTAATCCCAGAGTAGCCGCATTACATAAGATTGCTAACTTAATATTTATACGTGCACAAGAATCTTGCTCGTTCTCGTAAGTAAATCGCGAAGTGCTAACAAAAGCACAGCCATCTAAGAAGGGCAATGAAACGTTACTGTTTCATATCCGACTTTTATTCGTAATAACCGCATTAGGGCTCGTTATATTAGGGTCCGTTCATAACGTCCGTGAAGCAGAATGTTAATGGCCTTTCTAAGGGCCTCAGCACAGCTACTCCAGCTTGGGGATTGTTTTTACTATTATTAAGTTTAAGTTTAAACCTTCTTGTTGGCTAAGTCTTGAATTTAATATTAAAAACACAAGCAACTGAATATTTCGTAAGAAAAATATTGTTGTAGAGTATCGTAAGACGAGGTAGGTAACTCCGAAAAATGAATAATGTTTTATTTAACTTGCTAATTTCTCGCCTGCTTAGTAACCAATTTCACTGTTGGTCGGAATTTTCAAGTTTTTTCTCGCCATATTGTGAATTCTAAATGCGGGCACGAAGCATAATTGCAGGTGACTTTTTTAATTTATGCCCGGCATGGGCAAATCATACAAATAATTAGTAAATATGGCAATAGTGAGAAATAATCATACGACACGCTTAGCCTTATAGACATGATAAAGAAAAGAGATCTATCCACCTTGTGGATTTTCAAAACCTTGACTGCGAAACCAAAAACGAAAGCGTCATAAAAGTACCTAGGTATGACAACAATAATTAAAATTGATGTTAACATTTTATGACAATAATAATTAATAGTTACTGGTGTTAATATTTTAATATTCATTGTCGGTAAGAAATTGAGTTTTGTGGTTTGTTAATTAGAAAGAGGTTTATTTTACGCAAAGATAGCTTAGTTGTTTTAACAGGGGAAACGATGTTTAAGCAGAAAAATCTGGAACAACCTCGAAGACGCCTAGAATTAATTTATTTCCCTACTATCTGGATGATTTAACTCTTTTCACTGTTTTAATTAGTTACCGTTTATATTAATTCAGGCGGTGTTTAACCGAAGATTTAAAATCAACATTATGTAATCTTGGTACGGCAAATTTGAGAAAAGCTAATTTATATTCGAAAGATAAAGTTTATTGGGATCGTGCCTCGAATGGCGAACGACTCAATTGGTTTTCTTGTCTTCAAACAAATAAAATGGTAATTCGGTTAAATAGAGTATTTTTAATCTTTAACCGGTGAAGAAGGGAAAGGCGTGGGTTTGGTTTATTTTAACGCAATAAGAAGCTTTTTTGCCTTTTTGTTACTTGAAATGTGGGCGTGTTACAATAAATATACGAAACAGAGGGCTTATTACAAAAAATCATAGCGATAAGCGTATGATGTTCGTTCTACTCCGTGACATTTTTAACTCGGTATAACCACAGATTACATAATACTATAACCAAGGTTCAAAAACAAGTAAATCGATCAATGAACATCGTTCGATTACCGTGATTCTTTTTTGTAATAGGCCCTAGATCTATTTAGAAAATACCTACTTATATGCTTAGGGGTAGGGTTGCTAGGTCGTCTAACCCAAAAGCCGGACAGACCAGCCAGTTTGGCCGGGCATTTGGGTAAAAAAGCCGGACACCCTAAATTATTAAGGATTTTGTGTCTTAGTAATACTTAATACGGTAATTTTTTTACGTAAAACTAGGCTTTTTTGATCATAATTACTTTTTCAACACACTTGCTCGTAAAGTGAGCCTTAATACATCGCTTTTAGGGCCATAAACCGAGCTATAAAAAACGCGTGCAATAATATATAAAACACTAGTTCGTAATAGAATTAACCCTACAAAGTTAAATTAGCACCTAACTGCATGTTCTATGCGACTAAACAGAGCATTCCCAATTTAGCCGGGTAATACAGTTATTTTTTTTTTGAAACAAAGAGATTTTATGCTGCTGAAAATTCATATACATTTTTGGAATAAATAAGGATGTAAGTCCTTAATTAAGTCAAATAAATATATAATTATTATCAAATTATTCATAATTCACAATATTTTGTTATAAAATATTAAAATATTTGAATTTTGTCACTTAAAATTATAATTTTGAAGTATTAGTAGTAGCCTGTATGCTCCTCACCCCTTTGTTCGCAAAATATTCTTGCGTTGGACGTGTAAAAAAAAAACAAAAAAAAACTTGCGCGCCTTTTCCCATATTTATCATATTTTATTTTAGCCATATTTGTTGCTGTGTGATAAATTACTTTGTTTTTTCCTCGCAAATGTGTTGAAAAACGTCGTATGAAACTCGTGAGCTCTTGCTCTCACGCCCTCGCCTGCGGCTCGGGCTGTAACCCACAGCCTTGTGTGCAATGAGCAACCTAAGCTAACTTGTCTCATAATGTACTATAAAACTTCTTAAATTCTAATGAAATAAAATAAAATTGAATAACGAATCAGTCTTCTTTATTACTACTAATCATTCATCATCAGAATGCCGCTGCGCCTCGCCTCGCGCCACTCACTCGTACGACCACGTGCGTGAGTTAGTGGTAAATGTGAAAAGCCTAACAAAAGCCGGACAGGCCGGACACCGTTTAATTTGGGCGGACACTCAATCAAAAAGCCTACCTATGTCCGGCTTTAGCCTGACGCCTGGCAACCCTTCTTAGGGGTGACTTGACTAGGTAGACATAAGTATTAGGCATGTCGCCAAAATTGAAAGCGTCCGGTCTGTTATCTTTTCTTTGATTTCGATTTAGCCAAAGCCTTGATTGCTTTGCTACCATGAAATGAGGAAGATTATAGGGGGTGCTCTGTGTATTAGGGCAAAGCTAAGTCATTGCATGATACAGTTTTCTTTGCAAATAGGTACCATTCCTTGATATCCCTGGCGTAATTAAGTGCTTATAATACTAAGATTAGTTTAAACATTTTAGTTTAAAAATTAACACTAAGTTAAAACAAAGACGATATTTTATGTGCATACACATTATTACACATCCATCCAAAGAAAATTACACCAAGAAAACAGACACGTGAATTGTAAGGCAGTGTTTACACTTCAGTATATAGTTAAGTTAGACTTAAGATACAATTTTAGCGCTTGCCGCGACTCAGATTTACGATCCGACTCGAGTGTCGTTGTTGTTTATGAACGCAAATTGTTACTTCGAACAATTAAGTAGACGTATGCTATGGGATTTATAGTAAATAGTTCCTTACTAAAGGTGCGTTCAAGTTGGTGGCCAAACTCTTACATTTTCTTCTTATCGTATTGGGATTACTTAGTGACCATTTCCGGTGTTAGAGTTTATCAAGCCGCCTGTAAGGCCTCTAAGTTGGCTTAACGATTGTTATCAGATGACAACAGCTGGGACCGACGACGTTTTAACGCGCCCTCCGAAGCACGGGAGCGCTCAGTTTCCGCTCAATTGCTCAATGCCACGTAACGGTCACCCATCCGACACCTGGCCGGACTGAGCGTTGTTAACAAACGTGATCGAGTACGATCAGTATATCTTACTAAAAAGTACTTTTACTTACCTAGGTCTCTCGAAGTGCTATATATTATTCGCTACAAAGTTCAGTCGATACTTCTTAATTATTAAACAGAGACGGTTCGTTATATTGATTATGACCTATTAGATTTCCAATTGTGTAAATAAACAGGACTTTACAAGTTATTTCAGCAACTTGTTTTTATTCAGTTCATACATAACTACATCAATACTTACCGACTTAGAGCATTCAAAATGCTCTAAGCTTACCGATTAGGAAAAAAAAGAGATAACTTTTACATCTGTCGTCTAGCTAGAGTCTAGACAAGTCTAGACTTTGCAAAAATTAGGGCTTATTGTGTACTAATCCTTACCTAAGAGACAGTGTTAGTGTAGCTAGTTCAATATAATTGGTACTTGCCAGTTAGTGTTCAATAATTATGACATTAATAACGCCGTTACAGGCCGGCCATGTTTGCAGTGCAAATGATTGCTAGTTTCAAATTAATATCGATGGCTAATGTTTTGTCTAACACTGTCTTGTATGTAGTTAACTAACCAATATAATAAGGTTAAGGCGAGGTCACAATCTGACGAATAGATTGATTTTTGATCTTCCAGTGTGAGAGAAATGATGTAGAATTCTTCTACACAAAAATAACTGTAGACTGAAAAAACAAGGAAACGCGACAGTTGTTCAGTTTCATGGACTGAACACATCCTTAAAATTTGGAGAGTGGTTACAAATACACTTTGCATTTTCTGCGACACCGATTCAATTTGGTCAAGTTGTGAAAAGACTTAGGCGATTTAAATTTAGTGCAAACGACCTTAAAAGATCTCAGCTCTCAGGATATGCGGCGAACTTATGTCCCGTTCAGTTTAATTGGAGTTCAACAGCTGGTTATAAAAGCTATAGCCCAGATTTCGTCGCGAACTCCCTCCGTGTCTGCGCGTACAGCTAGGGTTACCATTTCAAAAATCGTGACAAAAAGCCGGACATTTCAATAAAAGTCCGGACATTTTTTTCATTTAAAAAGATCTGACTGACTGTCCGACTGAAGTATATATAGCATTAAAATGGCATCGTTGACCATGATTTATTTTTGTTGTGTAGGTACAGTCAACGGCACGCCGCCGGACTTCCACAGGGTAATTATACATATCCTTTCAATTTTATACTTATGACGACGCCTTGTAATTTTTTTTAACAGGCCCCGCCTACTCACTCACCTACGTACTCCGCAGTGACATTCGGCCTTCGACGACGGACGGACGAACAATTCATGAACATTTCTTTTAAACAGTATTTGCACTTGTTTGGCGTCGTGGTACTCCGACGGAGGATAACACAAAAATTAAGCTTCGAAATAAATCGCAGATTTTTTACAGTTTTGTATAACCTGACGTGATGCTTACTGACTTACATTTTAATGCACAAGATAAAATGTTCCCAGAGCAATTGGATGATAAGAAACTGTTTATCTTGTCTTTATCTATTTTTTGTATACTGTACGTTTGTACGGTCAACGGCACGCTGCATGGGCTTCCAGGACAGGGTAATTATATTCAATTAATTTTAAAAGTACTATATTTTTATAGGAGTCTGATTTGTTTTTTGTTTTCGATTTTCTACCTATGTTCCATGGAGTAAGTTGTTTAAATAGTTATAATGCTTCGTGATTACTCCTTTAACAGCAGCGTTCCAGCACACCTACGACAGTTTCTATACTTTCGGTTTCGTCACATGGAAAGCTATTAAGGTTTAAAATAAATTACAGATTTTTGACAGTTTTGTGTAACCTCATGTGCTCTCTGGATCACGTCCATGTACAGTTAGCACTGTACATGGACGTGATCCAGAGTCTGGGAAGAAGAGATCCAGACTCCATACATTTTGGGACTAATCTTTCGAATACTACTGCTATGTACGAGTATGTTTTTGAACTAGTATTACACCGCCCAATCTTAAAAAGCCGGACAAATTAAAAAGCCGGACAAATAGTCTGGACATGGACCGGATGGTAACCCTACGTACAGCGAATGCGACACCCGGGCTGCAACAAAAGGATTTTATTTAAATAGTTCCGCTCCTCCGCTCTTTCGGTATACTTAATATTGAAATTCTTGCGGCGACAGCGAGTGTGATTTTGGTGTGGTGAGGAAAAACTGGGAATTAAAAGTGTAGTCTAGAAGCGAGTTTTGTGATAGATAACTAGATATAAGATTTTGGTGAAGTTAAATTGAATGTAATTGAGAAATACAGTTAGTGCCCTCGGATTTGTAAATTCTTCTTAGTTATGAAAATTTAAAGATTTTTTTATAGAAGATAATAGGTATTGCTACCTATTTTTATTGCGTTTGTTGCACATTTTATTTATCTAGACACATTCACAAATATTTATGAAATATCGATAAAAATGTGCGCATAATTATTGCAGGTAGGTACCTACTTACTAGTAGGTAGCTCTGTTTTGAATATTTTTCGAAATGGCTAAAATATGTTTTTTTTTTCAGAAAACTGAGTTGACAAAAAAAATCGATTATAATTATCGAACCGCTCATAAAATTTCACGAGAATCGCTTGAGAACGGAGACGCTTCGCTCGCGCTTCACGCTCCAAAAAGAATCACGATAGTTGGATGCAATTAGTCGTTAAATTTACTTGATATTGAACCTTATTCGTGAGTCAATAGTGCCACGGAGCGGGATGAACATCGTACGCTTATCGCGATGTTTTTTGTAATAGGCCCTCAGAACTATTATATATTCTGTGCCTCAGAGCCAGACCATCCTTGCCGGGAAAATCCATAGGAAGAACTGAACGTGAAAAGATCTAGTGTTGAAAAACATGGGGAGTGCAATATGAATCAGGATGAAGTCGAGGACAGAGTGGAAAAACAATTCTAAGGTAAAGTCCCATAAAATGGAAAGTAAACTCCCTAAAAGTTGTTAATAAGATCAACACCATGCAGCTATTAATAATATTCGCGTGCAATCTCCGCTTGAACTGGAGGAATTTCTGAGCTAACTCTAAGTCATCGCGTCTCAGGGTTGTCTGCACGGGGCGTTAGAATTAAATATTCAGTTAGATAGAACTATTTCCATAGAGGGTATGTTATATTATGACTTAAGATAGAGGAGTATCTTTCTTGTTCAGGATTTTCCTTTAACTTTTGGGTGTTGAGATTTTTTTTGGTTCAAAATACACTATTTTTTTCGGTAGTCGTGTAATAAGGGCCGATTTTTTAATTTTCAAATAACAATTATCAGTCAGTTAAACCAAATAAAATAAAAGTCATTCAAAACAGACAAATGAATGACAAATATTTTCAATATATATATATATATAATACGTTATCATATCTGGGAATTGAAAAATCGACCCTAATGACTTTTTTCTGAAGAAAAAATACATTTATAACGCTGCTTTGGTAAGCTTCCACGGGCTTAATTATAGTAATACATAATGGTAAGAATGCGTGAAACACTGCCGTGCGTGGTAGACCAGCATGTATTCAGGGTGTGATACATTGGTACTTCTTTTTGATTCAAATAAAAACATACCAAAGAAATGCAGCAATGTGTCACATCCATCTGTCAAATGAAAGCGATTGCAATAGACTTTTAAAATTAGACAATAAGCAGGCGGGTCGTCACGTCAGTATACGAATACTGTTTGTTTCAATAAATACTTAAAAGTAGTGTTAGGTATATCGAAAACTTTTTATTTGTTTGTATATTTGTAATACTAGGCACTAACACTTATATAATAAGAGACTTATAGAAAGAAACGAATAAACGTTTTCTACCAGAGTAGGAAAGCGGATCAGCATAATATCGTGGCTGCGTAGAGCTATTACGCCGAATTTCAGCATAAAAAAAAGAGTTCAAAAAATTCGAAGAAGGTCGTGTGACAGCCCTCGCCCGCATTCCGGGCGGAGGACGCCCCTAATTTCGCAAGTGACGCGCGAACATTTTTCAATCAACCCCCGTACACACGCCCGGTCTAATCGACCGAAAACAAAATGGCGACTCACGGCCGTTCGCAATTCAAAATGGAATTCGCAGAGGACGCTGAGCGATGGGCTCGCGAGCACTGCAGCAATATTTGAGGAACTTTGGGATTTATTTGATGGGTACATTTCGTTTAGATGACGCTTCCTAAAGTTTAATTTTATCAGCTTTGGACATTAAATTGTCTTCTATTTTTTGCTACGCATTTACTTTGTAAGCTGATAAAAATATTTTTCAATACAGTTGCTCGAAAATGCAAGTCGATGACAGTCGAGCGTGCGGTAAGTTGATTTTACCGCACGCCGTGCGTTTTTGTTTACGCAAGTTTTTTTTTATTTCTACTAGCTTCCGCCCGCTACTTCAGCCGCGTGGACAGTAGAAAAATATTGCATCCAGTTTAAAATGACCCCTTTAGTGTATGAAAGCTAGTACTTCGGAGAGTTCAAGCTGTTTCCCTGGTTCCACCCACCTGAATTTGATGAAACATAGCTTAGATTTTAAGTTAGACCTCAATCTACTAAATTGTGAAAAATCCATCAAAATTCGTTTAGCGGTTTTTGCGTAATTTGCGCACAAATATTTAGAATTTACAGTTTTATTATATGTATAGATTACAATTTCAGTAGTACTTACCTATAATGTTTTTTCGCAAATGTATTGAAACACGTAGTATGGCACACGGTTGTTAAGGTTTTTTAAAACTCGTGACATGCTCGTGACGATTATAAACCCTTGCCTGTTACCAACCTTGTATTATAAACTACTACTTACAACCAATTTAGTGTTGTAGGTTTGATAGTGAGACCAATCGGTTTCAGCCACTTTTGCGAAGGCTACGTCATCTCTACACGAAATGACACTGTTCTATATATTCTTCTTAAATTTAGTTCAACTAAACAACCAACACACTGAGTAGGTAAACTTTAAGCATTGCATTGCACACAGTATTGACCAAATGAAGGCTAGTTAAACTACTTAATTGACTTAAAGCTTACCACACAAGAGCTTTGATGCAACTCGTGGTTAGTGAAGCTCGTCATTATGTACAATGTACTGTACAGAATATCTCCCGGTTGGTTAGCATAAAACCTTTTTAATTGGAAAACTTCGGACGGACAAAGAGGCTTATGCTAGTACTGGCCAAAGAGAATGTAAAAAAAACAACTAAATTTAAAAAAAATAAAAACCCGCCTGCCTAAAAAAAGACAAGTCAACAGAAAAATAAAATAGAAAAACTAAAACCCACATGCATCAAAAAACAAGTCAACTGAAAAGATGGAAACAAGATAATATATAAAGGCAAACTTAAAAAATATTGATGGTAGTGTTTAGATTAAAGGCAAACTTAAAAAATATTGATGGGAGTGTTTAGATTAAAGGCAAACTTAAAACATATTGATGGTAGTGTTTAGAACTTTTGTTCAACATAATAACATGCAGTCGGAGGCATGCATAAAGAAAGTGACATTATGAATGATTTTACTTATCATTCAATTCTATGCCTCCGACTGCATGTTATTATGTTGAACAAAAGTTCTAAACACTACCATCAATATGTTTTAAGTTTGCCTTTAATCTAAACACTCCCATCAATATTTTTTAAGTTTGCCTTTAATCTAAACACTACCATCAATATTTTTTAAGTTTGCCTTTATATATTATCTTGTTTCCATCTTTTCAGTTGACTTGTTTTTTGATGCATGTGGGTTTTAGTTTTTCTATTTTATTTTTCTGTTGACTTGTCTTTTTTTAGGCAGGCGGGTTTTTATTTTTTTTAAATTTAGTTGTTTTTTATTTACGTCTTTTTAGTTATATTCTCCTTACAAATTTCGTAGACGGTCTAATTCTTTAAAAGAATTTTCATCGTGTGGTTTAAATAAGAATTTTTTAGGGTCAAGACAACTGACAGCAAGCCCTGCGAGAGATCGAACTCTGCTTAAAGCCACGTAAGCTTGACCTTTAGCAAATTGGTGACTGCTCAAATCGACAACTGCCCGGTCTAAAGTTGTACCTTGCAATTTATGCACAGTCACCGCCCAGCATAAAATTAGAGGTAGCATACGTCGCTCGATCTTGCCTTTACCGCGTAAACCATCAAACTCAGACGCAGAAGGTTCAATCCGAACACCAATACAAGAAGCTACCAATTTTCTAAATAATATTTTATCGATATCAAAGAGAATGTAATTAATCACTAATTCAGTAATAAGATATTCCTAAACACCCTATTACTTAGTCCTAACTAAACTAGGTATGCTTGCTACAAAACCTAACAAAATCTACTTCTTTAATATTTTTTTCAATATTAATGCAAGTAAAGTAATGCAACGCGTTCCAATTAGATAGATGGAATCTAGTATAATAAATAATGAATGTACTCTAGCTAGCTAGATAAAATCGTATTAAAATAATTATCAATTAAAAAAGTTGTTAATTGTTATAAAGACCATAAACGAGAATCGTTTCTTCTTATTTCTCGTTATCGTTTCTTCGATTCTTTTATTATTATCTTTTTATTTTCAGTATAAACTCAAAAGACCTTATATAATCTACAGAGAGCTAAACCATACCGAGATGTATTTGGCTACAACGCCATCTATTGATATGGTCTATGCAACTGGAAATCTATTGATGATGAATATAAAACCATACCGCGATGTACTCGGCTACAGCGCCATCTATTGATTAACTTAGCCGTGCCCTGCGGCCCCTGCGGCATAGCCTGAGGCTTCGATCCCGAGGGATTTTGGGATGATATTATAGCCTATTTTTTCATCATGAATGTGGCTAACATACACAAACAAAATATAAATCTCATTGACATGTTTATAGCGGCCGCTCGCATTTGCGTAATATAATTTACTTTTTTTATTTTATTGTTTTTTTTATAATTATATTATGGTCATGATATACCTTTTTGAAATCCTTATAATAAGCCCTTTAATTTGACACCCATATTGCAGTATTCTAAAAAAAAAATTTTTTTTTCACTACGTATAATAGCACCGTACAGCCGCCATGTTGGTTTTTTTATAACGCCACCTTCTTAAGAACACTTGGGCTGAAAAGACCAATCTAACGATATCTTAATCATAGAAATCCGTTCAGCCGTTTCAAAGATATGAGGTAATAAAGAATATTACATACAAACATACATACATACATACATACATACAAACATACAAACATACTTACAAGATACGCGCGAAACACATAACCCTTTCTTTGCAGTCGGGTAAAAAACTAGGTACTGGCATGGTGAAACTGAAAACCTGCATTAAAAGTGTATTTTCACTCCTCTTGCTCAAAAAGTGCGTCATTGTAACGTACAAGAGTCGAGATAAAATAGCATAATAAGCCCTAGGGGATAAAGTTTTTTCTTTTTTAATGTTTGTCTATTACCAATGAGCGTACTAAAACGAAAAAGTCTTTATTCATAATCACGAATAAAAACTCGCTCGACTTTAATACTGGGGGTCTATTACGAAAAGTTTAATGCGATACACGCGGCTGCGTCCGTGCTTCGTTCTGATTGATTCCTATTACAAAGCACTTGCGTATGCGATATTGCAAAGTGATTACGTAAATTTGTCAGTTTCTCTCTAGTGGATCCTTCATTATTCGTTCAATAGACTATGGACTACGATAGCTACATTGAAAATATTTGTAATAACTATAACCGACGAACTGCGGACGACTATCGTGACCAAGTTTCGTAATAGGCCCCCAGTTTCTCATTCTTATTTTTGAAAATGGAACTAAAAGCATCTCTTCGGTAAAATCATAGACTTATTTAAACTCTGTGTACAGAGTGAATCGTAGACTGCGTGTTTGTGTTGCTTAGCTGCTACAGCAGAAATTAAAAAAAGGTACCATGGCGCGAAATCTTTAGAATTTTTTTATAATTACAAACTGATTGAATTGTTATTGAATTGTGACTGTAATAGGAAATAAATAATTTTAATCTTCTGCCGTCAAGCACAAATCATTTATTTAAATATTGTACAAAAAGTTTATAAAGTGGAGGAAAGAAAAACGAGTGGATTCGTTTACGGAAGTAAATAGGTATAAACTATTTAATATTGTATTTTATTTTCTCGAAATCTTAGTGAAAAGTATAGTGTAACACACGACGCTAAAACCCATTGTAACTCGGTTTCTATTTATTCCCTCGCTAAAGCTCGGGAATAAAAATACCTCGTATGCAATGGGTACTTTTAGCGTCTTGTATAACAATCTACTATTTAGTGTGTTTAAGCTTTAAACTTGTGCATGCTAAAACAATAATCATACCTAATTATTTTTTTGATCCGTAATCCATAATTATTATGCGAATGGTAGGTCTGTTATTTCTACAGCACCCACCTTATAGTGTCCATACTTGACGAATATCTAAAAACAAAATAAAAAAAAACAAAAAATATTTATTTCTTAACAAGGTATGTAAAACTAAACAATTTGCTGAGTATTCCTTTTAAGTAGGTACCTATAAAAATACTTGTGTAATTGTGTATGTCTAATTCTAGAATAATAATCTCTAGATATTTAATAATAATGAACAAGATTAAAAAAAATGTACTTGTTTAACTAAGTACTTTTTTATGTTAAAGGATATGAAATTTATCGTAATATTATAATTATTTCATTAACGCCGGAGCGGTCGCTGGCGACCGAGACACAATAGATTTTCTATTGTGTCTCATTTTCCGGGCGTTGAAGAGTTATGTTACGTTAAAGTGGTGCTAATTTTTTTGTTAAGGAACAGAGGTATTTAAATTGCTTCTATATTTGGAGGTAAACGTAACTTTTATAAAAAGGTGGTACTTATAGAAATAAGAAGAAAATATATTATTTTGCCTTTCAAACATTTCTGCGACGAAACTCCACTACTTTTCTCAAAATTTCTAAAGGAAATTTTACAAATAGGTAACGTCTTCATAAGGGCTCCACACACGACACTCACAAGGGACCTCTAATTACGCCATCGTATATTTAAGTTGTTTGTGTTTGTGTTAATTTGCATTAAGTAATAAGTAACAACTTAGGTACGCACAACTTTTGGGCCTATTATGTGCCATTGAGATTTCAGTAGACGAAGATACGGCAAATTGTATTAAGGCCAGTATATTCCAAAAACTCTGTCTCTGTCTTTTTCTTTACGTGTGAAGAGTAATGAAAATAACCTCACTTTTTCATTGTTTTTGTTGTTTTTTTGAACATAAAGTCACTTTAAAAAAAGTAGGTAACCGTTGAATATTCTTCTATATGTCATTACCTATTTTTCTATATATTATTCGTAAATAAGGGATTAATAAACTTTGAGTATTATCCAAAAAATATAAAATTCATGAAAATTTTCTTTGTCTTTGCATATTTTTATAGTCGAGTGAAGATACGAAAATCGTATTTTTAACCGTAAAATAATCAAGATCATTTATGAAACTTCAAATAAGTATATTTTTATCTGCTCAAAATAAAGAATATTTGATTGTTTATCGTTGAATCAAAAATAGGCCAATTGCTATATAATAATATAATTGTGTAAGCTAATTTGTGTAAATGACTTTTAATTGGCCAATAGGCTCATTGAAAGTCATTTACACAAATTTATTGTAAATGAATGGGTTATTATTTTGTACGACCGTTAATATCAATTTTATTTATGAATCAATAAAAATCTGAAAATTATATCTAGGTACCTACCTACTTAAAAAAATACCTAAACCTAAATTTTCAGTTTCTGAAAATTCTTTTCTGTACACAAACGAACTTTTCCTGAAACAGGTCGTATTGAAAATTATTCAATATTTTACTTTTTATTAAATTTCAATTTCTATCATACAAAAATCATAGTTTTTTATACTGTTTCCCTTAGGTTCAGTGATCCATAGTTTCAGTAAATCTGTTTCCAGTATATAACGATGAAATCAAAACCAACTTCGGCATCAATTAACTGGGAGTTGTAACCCTTTGAATATAGTTAACTTAAAGGTTCAAGTTTTAATTGGGCGGCGATCAATTAAGATCAAAGACGAAATGTTCCCGTTATGTTGCTATTGTTCCGGCAATTTTATGTTGTTGTATAGGTTACAATTTTAGTCGATTTTATTATGTTTTTTAACCGACTTCCAAAAAAGGAAGAGGTTCTATGTTCGTCTGTATATTTTTTTTTTGTGTATGTCCACCGATTACTCGAAGACGGCTGGACCGATTGAAATGATTCAAACCACAGGGGAAATAATCAATTCAAACGTTATTACATTAGGTACATTCCCAACTAGGTCCCATTTTTTTAAATTTGGAAATCGGTTCAGTACTTTTCAAGTAATTTTGAAAAAAGCACGAAAATAGTATGACTTTGTGTGAATTACCTCGATGATTGGTCGTATTACTTCTTTGTTTATGAACTGATTATTTTTTTGTTGGAAGAGGGATATCTTAAGTGTAGTTTTTTAACCGACTTGAAAAAGGAGGAGAACCTCCTTAACTTAGAAACTTAGAAAAGATTGACCCGTATATTATTTATTGCTTTTTAGAGGTAGGGTTTTTTCAGATGTCACCGTATCAGGAGGAACTATTTATGTAGTTTTCAAGGACCTTATGAAAATCTGTGGATTTATTCATAATTGGCTTATCAACAGAGCGAGCGCGAAGCGTCTCCGTTTCAACTTGGGCAAAAAATTCCGAAAATGTTAAAAAATGACACAAACGCGAGGTTTACAGCTCACAAAGAGAAAATTTAAAAGTAAGTAGGTAATGCGAATCGGAAAAACTGTAAAAAAACATGTTGAAGATACATTATAAAATATTGTATAAGGGTCATTGGGCATTTACCTACCAAATAAAATCCCAGGAATTTAACCGCCTCTGTGGTCTAGTGGTTTACCTACTCATGTAAGACGCAGGGGTCCCGGGTTCCATTCCCAGGGGGGTACAATTTGTACTCGGTTTGGTTGGTGGTGGGGCTAATTTCAAGTCCGCCTGGCTAGCTACCACCATCTTACCTTAGTCTGACGCTTTATCAACAATTTTTTTTTGTGTTTCAGTAGATAGAGGTACACGTACAGAAACCAAACCAGTTTTAAATTGAAGTTTTCAATCCCATTTTTCAAAATTTGATTTTTTTTACGTACCGACCGGCAGAAAAAAGGTATTTCACATTATTTGTGTGAGTATATTATTATGTTAATGTTATTAAACTTTTGTTAAAATAATAGAAGTTTTTAATTTCAGCATTGTGATTATGTGTTGTACAGGCATAATAATCATTTGTGTTGTCTTTATTTATTTATTTAATTTTATTTATTATTGAAATGCTATGTTATAATGATTAAAAATTAAACATGTCCTGCAACAATGCGACCCAAACCACTGAGTAGCAGATACATTTGTCTACATTCCCAGCCCTATTTCGTTTGTGTACGCCGTAGGTCAAATGTCCGAAAAAAATGCCCAATGACCTTTGAAAGTTTAAATTTTTGTCTAAAATACATTGAACTTCAATGGCCAAAATTAATGAAGCTAGATTCTTCCTTCTAAAATATTGAAAGATTTATAAAAAATAAATAATTGTTCAAAAAACCTACGAACGTTCATTTTATTTAGTTCAGCAAGAACCAATCAAAAGTGCAACATTATCTGTGTCGTCGCTTATACTAGTGTTGTACAACGTACTAGCCAGTATCCGGGATCACGGAGGAACTATCTGTCTCTCATTAGACCGCGGTCACGTTTGCACGCAGATTGTCCTAATGCCTCCATCTGATTATTGCTAGTGTTGGGACACTATTCCATACTGGAACAGTGATTTAGTAACAAACTAGTATTTAAAATTTGAAATTTTAAGATTCACAATAGATACTATTTTTATACAATGCTAAATAATATTATCGATTATTTCTAATAGGTAGGTACTGTGGTGTCTATGCCCGCGTACTGGCCGTTACTGCGGTGGCGCGATGATTTTAAAGTTACATTTAAAAAGTTAAGGTTCGATTTGATACAGAGGGCTCTCGGTGCGCGGCCATATAAATTGTTTTATTTATGTAGCGCTCACAAACGCTACAGTACTTAGGTATATTATTTTAGTATTATAAATGCGAAAGTCCGTTTGTTTGTTTGTTTGTTACGCCTTTAAAAATTAATGATGATCGGTTCAGTCGTTAAGACAACGACTGAATCGATCATCGTGAATTTTTACATACACGTTGTCAGGGGTACAGAGAAGGACATAGCGTATCTTTCACCCCGAAAAAAGTATTGTTCCTGAGGGATGGATAAAAAATAACTATCCACCCAAACGAAGTCGCGGGCGGTCGCTAGTAATTATTATAGTTCAAAGATTAACAGCGACTTTTCAAGTGCAACTTAAAAACGAAATAATATGAAAACGGACAATTAATGTTATTGATTTCGGGGAAAAGAACAATCCTGATACGTGATGATACTTAGGTATCACATGAGCAGTTTCATGCGATGGCGTGCACAGCACTAAAGTGCGATTATTCGGTAGTATCCGTTTGTAGAATGGCATAAGCATTGTTTGCCTTGCGGCTGTCTGGATTTCAGCGTTTTCAGCTTGCTTTCAGCTAATGGTGAATTCAATGAATATTCGCAGAGACTAGGCTGAATACCTAAACAGTCCAATGCAACTGAATAAATAAAGTTAAATAGAAATATTCGTTACTTATGTACCTAATCCGTGAAAATCAAACATTTATTTGATGAGCCCGAGGTAAGACATCGCATGATATTCAACATAGTCTTAACTCAAAAAACGTAGTTTTGAGATATAGCGTTTCAAAGATTTGAAAAATCTTAGTTCCGGACTGTAAAGTATTTATGGCCTGATTTTAATATTGTTAAAAAGCTACATTCTTCTATTTTGTATACTTCAAAAATAAAGTCTTTGGGACTAATATATAAGGGTATACAAGCTACTTTCTAGAACCACCTAGAGTGCAAAGAGTATTAACTAAAAATACAAGTAAAACAGTAATAACTCAAAATAACAATTAATTGTATATAAAAGTTGACAGGCAAAACCGTATCAAGTCACAGTTAATACGCTCAGATTTGTAAATAATTTTCTGATTTGGTGTGTTAACTCGAGATGTGACACAAATTTATGTTTCGGTAGCCTAGGTAACAGGCAATGACCGTCTTAAATAAAAGGCAAAAAAGTTATGACTGTTTTACCAGATTGTAGAGAAAAAAATGCTGATTCTTAAATAACTCAATTTCATTTTTTTTGAGTTAATACTATGTTGCAGTGTTGCCACTCTCTGATATTGATTTTCCCCGGACTCCTTTTGAAATTACCCCAAATTGGGCTCTTTTCAAAATATTTTACCCTAAACATTAATTCTAAAAAGAAACACAAATTGAAGTAAATTTATAAACTATTTTTAAAGTTTTTTCTATAATTGAACTACTTAATCTTGGAATACATCCATTGTTTAGGTTTCCAATTTGACATGACTGTAGAAAAAAACACTAAAAAGTCAAACTTTTCAATGGGTTTTTCTTAAATTATCATACAAAGTCACTCGAAATTTTTCCCCTAAAAATTACCCTAAATAATTTTATACCCTAAAAATTACCCTAAACGTGTGAAAATACCCTAAATTTAGGGTAAATACCCTAAGGCGTGGACACTGCTATGTTGAATATCATGCGTGCGACATGTTGTGAAAAAAGACTTAACCAAATCTTACGTGAATAGTTTGATACTTTAGGGACACATTGCCCATTCGTCTCATTATTATGGTACCTTCGAGCAACGCGGCTTCGGAACAGAAGCGCGTCTTACTTTAAGTATGGTACCAATCGCAAACCTTCGCACAACTTCGTCATAAATATAACTCTGAATTCATCAACACACGGCCTCCGTGGTCGAATGGCTCCTACGCCGGTTTTCAAGGTGTCGTCACCTCCGAGGTCCCGGGTTCGATCCCCGGCTTGTTCAATTAATTTTTTTCTATATTATTGTCTCAGGTCTGGGTGTTTGTGATACCATTGTCTCTGATTTCCATAACACAACTGCTTTAGCTACTTACTTTGGAATCGGAGCAATGTAAATGTGATATTGTCAATTTTTTAAACTAAAACACGCACAGCTTACCTTAATATCACTGTCAGTAAGTGAGTAATATTCTTAGAAATTACCTCTACAGATAAAATAATTTATTATAACAAAAGTTATAGTTCGTAACCTCGTAGACATTATGAATAAGGCAGGCGTTGCACCGCACTGCTTTCCAAAATGTCACTGTTCAACTATTTGAATTTATTAACAAAAGTAAACGTTCAAAGTAATGTTTGTATTATTAATTTAAATGTTTTACCAGAAAAAATACTAGAAAAATAAACTTACCCGTAGCACCTAAGTCGGGACTCGAACCCGCTCGGACCGCTCCCTTAGGATTCCGGACAAATTATATTCTACCGACTTAGAATAATAACACCTAGAACGATAGTTCTCTACAAAATGATTATATTATTACCTAATCATACCGAATAAGTACAAAACAGTTTCAATTTTCCTACATTTAGGAGATAGTTACTATATTATTCGATTTTAGTTACAATTAGGTAACGTATGAAGGATATAAATCTGAATAGGTACTAAGCCATTTTGGCATAGTATAAATTGCCTCACTTTGCATACGACGACACGGCTTCTAGGTGTTATTCTAAGGCTACCGAGTCGCTTCGTGTGCTATGAGCGAGTAGTTTTTTCTACTATTGTTTCTGGTATAACATTGTCAATGCGAAAAATCCTATGTTTGTATGTTTTTTCATGTATGCAAAAGCTCGTAGTGTTGAACGTTGTTCAACATTGTTGAACATTGCCGTAGTCATTAGGAGGCGGGGGTCCGCACAGCTTGCCTTAATGTCACCCACCACCTGCAACTATCTTACGGGGATTTATGGCAGCCGTGCACGTGTGTAATGTCTTAATTTATGTGCGTGAACGTGTTATGTGAGAATTTGTAAAGGACAATAATAAATAATAATAAAAAAAAATACTTAAAATTGTTTTTATTGTCAGGTCAAGTTTGTCAATAAAAACGGTATAATCTATCGGATTAACAATAATAATAATAATAAACCACTTTATTGCACACACATACAGAACACGTCATATAAGTAGTAAACAGGAAAACAACATTAACAGAACAATTATAGCACACAAAAGGCGGCCTTATTGCTAAATAGCAAATCTCTTCCAGGCAACCTTAACTATTAATAGGGATTATGTGGGTGGGTGGCGATTTATACTCTACCTATTTAAATACAGAATAGTGGATACGACTTCCATATTTTTTATTGTGCTAAGTGTACAGCTCTTTTCGCAAGGGTCGGTCATGGGATGGGTGACCAAAATGTATTATCTCGAATTCCTCCGTGCTTCGGAAGGCACATCAAGCGGCTGGTCCCGGCTGCATTTCACACCCAATCCGCATTGGGCCTGCGAGGTGGGTTATGGCCCATCCTTCTTAACCACTTATAAGGAAGGCCTTCGCCCTAGCAGTGGGACATTAAAAATACTGATGTCGATAAGTGTAGTATAGCTACTGTGTAGGTTTTAACATCGTTCCATCTTATAGAAGACGTATGATTAACTTATTCTACTTTATGGTTTATTCGGTAACAAAGCAATACGGAACACTCACAATAATAAAATAACCAATCGCTAACGTGCCATCCCTATCAAGCTTGTTAACTAGCCAATCACGGCGCTCCACTTTTCAGTTTTAAATCAATCCTGATCGATCTTCTTTTTGCGGCGACTTTCCGAAGCTCTCGAACTTTCGAGGGATTATGAATAAAAGAATTCCGCGCTCACTTCGCGAGTGTTGTGTCACCAAGATTTTATGCTGTAACTTTTTGTTTGCTAATGGTTCGTAGTTTGTCATGGCAATTGAGGCTCGTTTTATTTTATTTTATTCTGTACTTAAAACTTAAACCTTTAAGGATCCTACGGCAAAAGAAAAAAGGAACCTTTGATTGAATTTATGTCTTTTAATAACAAAAATAAAAAAAATAAAAGACCCTCCGACAAACGGCTGATCAGTACCCTTAGCACGAACAGCTATCGAAAAAAATAACGCGCGTAAAATCATTCGATAGATACATTTTGTATTGGAAATTTGTACAGCGCCATCTATCGCCGATAAGCGAAATGAAATTTTCCATAGAGAATTGTCTATCGAGTAATTTTACGTGCGTTTTTTTTCTCGATAGCTGCTGATCAGGTCATGGTTACCCTACCATATACTTCCAATATCATTGAGTCAGATCCCCTCATCAACCAGAAAAGAGCTGATGACCTTCAAACGGCTGAACAGATTTCCATGAAACATGGCTAAGAACACTCGGGATAAAATTCACAAAAATAAATTATCTTTTCTCACTTATGCTCTGAAATCTTATCATTCGATTTGAAAAAGGAATGCGGGGTGTTCAAAATTTGAAATTTGAAATTCAGTGCGGAAATGAATTTCAATACTTACTTCCCGCACTAGTGAGGGAAGTAAGTATTAACAAATTTAAAAATATTTTTTTACTAAGAATATTTTGAAAGTCTTTTCTCCAATCTCCATGGTCGAAGTGAATGAATGGTAAGTATCCTTAAAAGGAAACGGCAAGTGAATGAGACGGCCGCCGGCCAGTGCATTTTTCGGGCCATTTCCCGTTTTTAGTAATGCAAATAAGTTTCGACGGGGCTGCTGAAATTAGAGCGTTTGTTCGATGAACAGGAAGGCTGTGGAGTAGCTCTTGATTTACAGGAAATAAAATAGAAATTATTATTAAAATACACTATGGAATTTTAATCATTTGCTTCCCGCAGTAGGGTGGTTCCAGTGTTCCACTTAATGTATGGAACAGCCGATTTTTTTCGCGATATCATATTTGGCCCCATAGTAAAAGTTGCTTCTAATCATGAGTGGAACCACCCCACTGCGGCAACCAAATGATTAAAATTTCAGCATGTAGAATATTAAACTTTTGTTTCTTTTCTGCTTTTCCATTGAACAGTTCAATATCGCTGACATGACAAAACTGTAAGTATAATTTTTTTTTTGTTATGTTAGCGATATGTTATTTTACGGATAGTATAGTATAGTATTTAGTATTTTACCTAATATTTACGGCAGTTAAGTATTATTTACACACAGAGTTGTAAGTAAATGGATTTATAGCTACAAATAACAGTCACTCGTTCAGTCGTAATCGTTCTTCTCTAATATTGACAACTATTTATGATTATACTAGTGGCCGCCAGCGACTTCGTCTGTATGGACAGTTATTTTTCTATCCCTTTGGGAACAGTACCTACTTTTTCAAGATGAAAGGTACATAGGTAACATATTATGACTTTTTCTGCACCCCCACAGATCAGAAAAAAAATCCGTGTTCTGAGTGCACCGCTGACAATACGAGTATGCAAAATTTCATGTTATTCGGTTGAGTAGTAAAGACGTGAAGGCGTAACAAACAAACAATCAAACTTTTGGATTATTAAGTAAGGATTATAATACAGGATCATAATAAAACACCAACAACCTCGCAGGGGGGTGGATTATCAACACCATAAACAACAACGTTTGTTCTACTACGACTTTCTGAAAAACACGAACAAAATATTTACTTTTCATACAAATTTCGATCAGCTGTTCAGACGTTTGTATGGAAAATCGATACAAATGTTTTTTGTCATTTTTCGGGAAAAGTCGTAAAACAAGATGTTGTCATTTATGATGTTAGTAAGATCTTCTCCTGCGAGGTTTTCGGTGTTTTACAAATAACCCTATGTAAGTTGAAGATAAAAAAAAAATAACACACTCCACACATGCGGCTGTTCTGTAATAAAAAGTACTTTGCATACGACTATGAACACAAATGACGAATGCTGTGAATACTTCAGTAGGAACATAACGAATACAACTCATTTCTATCCAGTTTATCAAAATATCGATTAATACCAATATACCTCAAAGTGATGCCTTCATCTTAATTCAATTTATTGCTCGCTATACAATGTATCGGAAATTAACATGTACTTACAGATTAAAGCTAAAGTTTATTGTTTGCTGTTCTATAGTTTATTTACTTAAACTCAGCAAAATAAAGTTTATTATAATAGTAAGTAGTTGTAGGCAAAAGTGCCTAAAGTGGACAGTTTTTGATACATAACGTACTCGATCTTTTTTTTATTACGATGAAGGCGCCTCTTGAGAGTTATTAGGACCTTTAATGTTGAAACGCACATGCTATACCTATACAACATTCACGTCTTCGTATTAATCTTTTTCGCAGCAGCGGGGAAAGCAGACGATCATCTTCAAAAGCGTTAAATAAAGCCAGAAGTAGTATGTATAATTTAATCTGTGGTAAGGAAGGGGTAAATGTGTACGCTCCACACTAGAGAAGGTATTTTTCACAGAGTTAATAAATTCATTACTTTATGAGATTATTTCGTAAATTAAATAGCCAATAACTTAAACAAAAATGAATTGTATTCTGTGTCCATCATTGTCATGCGATGAGGCTTTCTGAGGAATTCTTTAAGTTAGCAAGTAGAGTAATAGGATAAGCAGTGGTTAGAAAAGGTTATAATAGGGCTGACATGACCTTAAGTGCTAAAAGCTCCCAAAAAGCTCACAAACAATAAAAAAATAAAAAAAAACATTGTCATGCGTGGGATATGATCACAAGTTATTCTACGTCGCCGAACTACTTAAATTTGATTTCCAGGAGAAATAGGAATAACCCGACGACCTCCGGGGACGCAGACAGCAATAAGGAATTTTAAAATTGCATGCATCGGCGGCGCGGGCCTTCGCATCGGGCGAGTCACTTGAACAATACCTGCAATGTAGCTGTGATTTATTTTTACGATCCCATTACTTAAATAGAAAAAAAAACATCTAATAAAGGGTCTGCACCGCTCCCCCTATTCAAATAGCAAACTAGGCATAGCTTTTGTTGAAACTACTTAATAGAAAGTATGTTGGGCTGAACAGACGTATTACAATGAGATTAATTTAACAATGTACAACAGACGTGTGCAACTTCAGGGCGCTTGCGGTACAAAACTAATATGTATTTTAATCTGTAAATTTTGAAGTTTTGAAGTTGCCACGAATCACAGTCTATTCTCAATTTAATCGCATAATATGTGGCACGGGTATGCATTAAAATGCCGATAATTTGTAACACATATGACCGAAATATCAACGCATAAAACACCTATTTTCAAAATACCGAAAATCCTAAATGTCGATATCCAATAAACCGAAACTTGAACGATCGATTATTAAATGACCGAAAGTTCAAAATCCCGAAAGTTAAAATGCTGAAAGTTCGAAATCCCGAAAGTGTGTTTAGGTTCCATTGCGACCAACAACGCACGAGCCGAGCGAGCGAAGCGAGCGTGACGAGGCAGCGGCCGGCGAAGTTTCAGAACCGACATGCTGGCGTGTAACCCTCAATTAAAATTCGGTTTTTTGAGTTTCGGTTTTTTAAGCTTCGGGATTTAGTCTTTTAGGTAAAATGTCCTTTCGTGATTTTAAACGTTGGTACGGCCAAACAACCTTCGGCCTTTCAGTTTTCGGTATTTCGTCCATAGGTGTAAAATTCGGTCTTTTTAACTTCGGTATTGTAATCATACCCATGTGACACAGATTACACAGGATGTGTCGAATTTCATCAGTCTTCTGCAGTTGTGACTTTCCTAATTATCTCTTCATATTTGCCCAAAAGTACCTACGCTATTATTCTTACAAGAACTTAAACGAGTCACGGCTTTAAAATAATCCGCGAAAACGCGACTCCCACAGCACAACACAAATAAACTCGGTTTTAAGAAACTACCGCGTACGAAATAGGGGGGCGACTGTACGAACATTTCGCGAGTTCTCAACAAAGAATTTCAACAGTTTAAACTCTTACAACTGTGAAACTCATACAACTAGGTTTGTTGAATCCAAACCTTGTTCCTAAGAGATTTATACTACTTACAAACTTTGTAAGTACTATGAATATATATTTAAGTTTCACGGTATGCAGTTATAACTTTTTTTTTGAGAATTCTTTTGGTCTAACAAAGCTAGGAGACCGCGTTGATTTTTATTGTGGACTGATTTTTTCGCGAAATAAAACAGTCAGAAAAATTGCACTTGCTGGGTGTTTCTACCCTTTTCCTTGCTTGTTAAAAGTCTTTCTCTACTTAGTACACTTTGTGTCTTGCATTGCCTTCAAAAGTTAAATAAAAAACAAAAATATCTGTTTACCAGACAGAACCGAAGATCTTCTATCTTAAATAATAATATTTCTTTTCTACCATACCAATAAATAAAACATTATCAAGATTTCCACTGTCATGTTTTAGAGCCTCCTTAAGTAGGTACCTATTAAAATCTTCAATTTTGAGATTTTAGCATTCACAATGCTATTTTTATATAATACCAAATAATATACTAGAAAAATCTTTATGGTAATATTGGTTATTGACGTTATCAGAATAAACTATGTCGGGATTTTAACAAAAATAAATAAATAAATAGGTACATGGTGTAAATCCCGACATAGTTTATTCTAATAGAAAAATCTCTTGTAACAGAATTCACATCAAGACCTTTGAAATTTTCAATCGTATTAACAATAAAAAAATCTTAACGATTCTATTACTATTATCACGAAATAGCAACCGGTATTTCTTACATACTATTTGTTAATAATACCCATAAGAAATAGTCACTGAACCCTGTAATAGTATTTCAGAATCGAGTTTCATTAAACACCATTCCCAGTGAAAGCATACCCGATTGTCGGAATATCCTCGCAAGTACATGACCTCGCTCACCTATCGGAAATTACCAGATTTCCCGTAAGCTACCCGGCGGAGTTTTAATTTGGTAAATGTGAGAAAATCCTCGATCATTTCTCGAGATTCTGCTTGGGCTAAACGAAAATGGATTGTAATAATTTCACCCGCTAATGGTTGTAAGGTTTTTTACAGCCCATTAGTTGAAAGCCCTGGATTATTTACATAAAGATGCTTTCAATATCATGTTTATGCATAAAAAAAAACAGATTGTTTCTCTTGTAACCATAAACCTGGAAACAGAACGTATCCCTTAACTTGTGAAAATGATATGTTTAAAGAAAAATATAACTAATACATGTTTTATTGATCGTATTTATTTACATTATGTAAGACTAGCCTCCGCGACTTAATTCGAATTTCGAAATTCGGACAGAAGAAAAATCCCCATTAGGCATGTAGATTTTCCTTTTTTTCGCGACTTGCAATAAATCGACCAGTCTAAATGATCTCCTTAGTGTATGAAAACTATTACTACGGAAAGTTCAAGCTGTTTCCCTGGTTGTACCCACCTGAATGAGATGAAACATTGGTTAGATACTAAACGAAAAGATGTACGATCTACGTATTCATTACGGCATAAAAATAAGCTAAAAGTTCCAACCGCTTGCATACATTTGTGCTCATCCAGTGCATATAATATGTCTATCAGAATCTGTAACAAATTGCCTGAAAAATTAATAAATATAGAAAATAACAATTGTTTTGTTCAATTGAATTGAATTGTTCAATGCCATCAAAATCCGTTCAGTGGTTTTGCGTGATTTAGAATTAACGGACATTGAATTTACAGTTTTAATATTATGTACAGGTTTGCTTGGATTTCAAAAGATAGGTACTTAACAAAGGGCTTAGTTATGTAAGAGAGAAAAAATAAAATTTCCCATTATTTCCGTTTCCACAAAGACCCTGCCTAAGTAAAGTGATGTGTTCCTTTAATAAAATATTCTGGAGGCTGTAGCGTACCCGGAGGATGGTTATTCGTTCGCAATATGTTCTTTATTTGTCTAATTTATTGGAAGGGTATCCCATTAATGGTCGGTAGTGGAAACCGTATGTCTGACTAAAGATTCTGGAAGAGAAAAGCATCAATTAATTATTATAATCGGTGTTTTCTTAGATTTAAAGCTATAACAATTCACAATACCAATTTTCATCGATTACTCGCAGAAAAAGCGTTGCTTTCATAATAAATGGTCTCTTCTGATACGTAATAATTGCAAACTCGACTTTTCATTTGATTTGGTCCAAGAACTTTAAATTCATTGTGTCATGAATGAATTTAAAGTTCTTGATTTTACCCTATTTATCCTCTTTCGTTTGTACCTGAATGTGGTAATATAGATTTCGGTGTTCAACGGCGAACTTATACTTGCATGCCCGCTTCAAAATTAAAAATAATTTATTCAGTCTAGGCTATTACAAGCTCTTGAAATGTCATAGAAGTTACGCCATCGGTTCGCAAACCCTAAGCGAGAGACCTTGTAACGAGAAGAATCGGCAAGAAACTCGACAAGGGCTCTTTTTTTCTCCCTGTATATTTCATACAGAGTCGTCAAAATTGAAAAATGACCAACACATTTAAAGTTCCACACTTCGGGCTCCACACTTCGGGTTTTCATACTAACGAGCACTGAGACAGTTGAATTTTTACTTCAAAGGATGAACTCGACTTCATTTATAGCCGTCAACTGGAACTTCGCACCCAAATTCGGGTTACGACCTTAATGTAATCGCGTCCTTTTATCAAACGATTGTACAATAATTGGAACACAATTCCTATTTCTGTAGTCGAAATTATCAATAATTGGAATCAAAATGGAGCAATTACCGCGGCGTATCTAGTATTTCTGTATTCAGATCACAACCCAATGTATGCTAAGGAATCCGGAACGGAAGCTGAATTGTAATCTAAATGGGATTTTGCTAAATTTTGGTTTTCTATAATAAAAGCTAAATCGAAATGAAATCGCCTAATTTAATCGTTCTCTGGGACGTTCTTCTATAAGTCAACATTATTGTGTTTACAACACCTTGTAATATCAGGTTTTTTCTGGGGTGGACACCAGCAGACTGTTCCGCCCCCTTTCTACGCCAATGTACTTATTTTAGTATAGGTACCTAGGTACTTAAGAATTTGTTTTGAGTAAGAAGTGCCATAGATAATATTGAACAGATATACGACAGAATACGACACCCTTAATACAAGCAGACAAAAGAATAACAACTTTTGTGACATTAAAAACCCGGACAACTTACACCAATCATTAATCTGAAACAAAGCGGAGTACTAAATTTAATATGGTATTGACTAAATAACGCATAGAATGCTTAATACTAACTGAGGCGAATTCGCGCGCGTTGCGGCAATTTTGACCACCTAACTCAGAGGTTCCCAAACTTTTTTTCTCATAGACAACTTTAAAATTTTTCTTGGATCCGGTGGACCCCTGCAGCTACTACATTACTACCTTATTTCCAAAACTCGAAAAAAGTATATATTTTATATGCCTATGGAAATCTTGCGTTGTGGACCCCCATTTTTTTTCCACGCAAACGTAGACCCCTGTCGAGCTCCCGTGGTCCTCTGGGGGTCCACCTGGACCACTTTGTGAATCAATGACCTAACTCATGGCGATAGCCATAGCCATAGCAATTGCTAGAGAATTGCTTTGACAATGGCTATGGCTATCGCTTGGAGTTAGGTAGTCAAAATTTTTAATTCAATTCAATCCGAATTCGCCTCAGTTTGTACGATGCTTTATACCTAAACGACCATGACTAAAGAACAACCGTCAAGATCAGTTTTCAGTCAAGTCAACCCAACTTTTACAATCGCACCAGCATTTCGTGTTTATTTGCATTTCTCAAATGTACAGGTAATCCGAGGAATGAACGTCTATCTATGCTCTTTCCTTAACATGCAGTCTGTTAGTGAAGCTACGGAGCTGTTTACAGAGTACTAAGCTGCTTGTGTTCTAAGGAGCATTCGACTCCTTGAATAGGATAAACTCGCTCGATGCATACTTGCTTGCATGCAACTATGTTTAAATCTTTCAATCAACAAAGCAGGTAACATTTTCAAGGAGCAAATCCCTCTGAATAATGTCTGGGATTTTAAATTTACTTAACCGTAACTACAGGGTGAAATCGAAAGCAGTCGACAAATTTTGTGTTGTGGCTGAACAACTTGGTCTATGGAACCAACATAATCAGAGCCAACAAATCAGCTGTTTCATACATTTTGGTCGAGTAGACAATTTTGACGTTTCAATGGAACAGCTGATTACTTTTTCGCTCTGATTAAGTTGGTCCCATAGACAGAGTTTTTCAGTTTGACGGTCTAAACCACATTACAAAATTTGCCGACTGTTCAACAAACCATCCTGTATATGTTTGAAGATGTCCTCTTGTTTGGGCAAAGGGATTGGCATTTTCGTGCTTTACAATTTGCCCAAATCGTTCGCATAATATCAGTAAAATTGTTAAATTGTCTAAATTATTTATGCACATGAGCTTATTGAAAATGTAGTAGGTAGCTTTACTTTAATAAAAATGAAGAATTTATTGAATAAAACTTGGTATCCAATAATTCAAAGTTTCCATCCATATAACGGCTCGTATCTTCAGAATCTCCAGAGAGCCATGAGTCTTTAGTCTCCCAGACGCACTAAATGTGAATGCAGCCGTATCAACATAGTTGGAAGTCATAACTAAAGTTAAATTGCTACTGCAACATCCGCGGCCCAAAGGAACCGGGCCGCAATAATTTTCCTTAATTATACAGCAATGAGAACTATATTTATAGCCGGGCTGTCTTGTAACTAGGGCCAAGAAATGGAATAAACCACTTTAAAATTGGAAAATACTATCTTAATAACTTATCTTGACATTTTACTTTCTGAGGTAAGTAGATAAAAATAGACGCTAAGAAAACATGTTTAGTTGGACAACAAAAACATAAAATTTCTCCTGTGATAGTCTTTGATAAGATAAAAGACGACGAAACACAAATTAGGGTAAACAAAACACAAACATCGAGCGCTAGCGAAAATAATGTTAGCAAATTAGCATAAATTAAACATTGCTCGTCAAAAACCGGCTCGAGGTATTATAAGGTATATCATGTCCCACGATGGAGTACACACCCATTTATCTGGGCTCCTCAGCATTCGTCTTGTGAGGGTGCGCGTTTAATCATACGAGGCAATTTGGCCCCTCGGTGGGTAGTGACGTCACCTTAAGCGATTAATTTGGAGCGAGGGAAAAAGGCTTACTGGGACGGTGCGTGAGGCGCGATTGCGGTTGATGGACGATTCTGTATGGTTCATTTAGAATGTTGGGAGGCGGTGATTTTACTACAAATTGGAGCGCGTACAAATATACACGCGTTTGTTTGGAGTCATAACAAAACAATACAACAGGAACAAGTAGCGACAGGAATGGATACGGTTAACATCATACTTCCTACCGGAATAGGAGAACAGTAACAAAATAGATAGATACGATTTTCGCAAGCGTCGGCTGTCCAAAAGTTACTTACCAACAGTTTTAAAACGGGAATTAATTAAATGGGTGACTGGAAATAATCAAAGGCGACTGTTAATGGGATACTTAATTGGGCGACAAAATAAGTGAACGGGCGACTAACTGTGGATAACAAAAAATACGTAAAACGGGCGACTACATGTGGGAGACAAAAAATTTAAGTTAGCCGTTTAAATTCTAAATGAGTGACAAAAATACTGACAGGGCAACAATTATACTAAGTAGGTTAATATCTTCGATCAAGAATACCCTAGATGTCCGGTCAGAGTCTCAAAAATGGCACCTCAAATAGCGTCCCACTTACAAACTGAGCGCTTATTTTGCACAGAGTTAGCGATAAAAGATGTGTTTATGTACAAAGTAAGCTTATTTTGTATAAAATAAGTGATATGAAATGTAAGTTTGTACAAAATAAGAGGTGATTATGTACAAAATAAGCGCCATGTTTGTAAGTGGGACGCTATTTGAGGTGCCATTTTTGCGTACTGTTTTAGTCCGTGAAGCGTTATCTAGGATATTCTACATACATATAACTGATTTAGGCTACCCAACATGGTATTTTTGTCATCTCTATTAGGATAATAGTCACCTGTTTTAAATAAAATATATGCCAAATTTTAACTCAAACAACATTAACTTTAATAGAAGTGTGAAAAACAAATAAGACGCCCAATTTTAGATCGCGGCTTATTAGGAGATAAGAGTCCCATTCATGTCAACGCTTCAAAATTCCACCGAATTCGAAAGCATTCGAGCCGCGCCTTTCACTCGGATCCTCCGAGAGGACGCATTCAAAAGAATCTTGGAGACGGAAAATTAACACAAAGAGCTTTTTGTATTGATGTATTTTTGAGATATTAGCACGCAGACAGTAATGTAATGAGTGCTTGTTGAGACTTTCGCTAAGAACAAAAGTTTTGATTGAGATAGACCTACGTAAATAGTGGAGTATAAATTATAAGGTTTGGTACCTATGATGATAACTCAAGTGTTACTAAGTATAATGTTAAAAAGTATTCTGGCACATGGGGGCCACCATCGTTGCGTTGCCACATTGAAGCTTATCGTAGATAAAAGCTAATTCCTATTGTGGAATGAAAACATTTAAGAAAATGCAAGAATGATAAAAAGAAGCAATTCAGCCCGCCGCGCCGTGTACATATTTTGAAAAAAAAAAAAGACTTTTGAGAAAATATTGACTATATTGCTTTAATTGTAAGGTACTTAATACAAAGTATTATCTATAACATTTTCAGAAACGTTAAAAGCTATACCAATTCTCACGAATTAGCAGATGCAAAATCTTCTCTCGAAATTTGATTTTCCACTAGAGTCTGACGCTTAAGTTTTCATGCAATTCCAAGAACAACTTCCTGAACTTTGTGTTTTCGAAGATTTCCCTTCATTTTCTACTTTAATCGAGAAAGCACTTAAATGTTCACAAGGTTTTTTTTAAAACACTGTTGAGTATTTTAGTTTGTTAACTATCATAATTAATGCACGCAGTAGGTGACAAACATATAACATAACAATGGTATATTGGTACAGACGACTTTTATATATTTTTTATATTATTAATGGATCCAGCTGAAAACCAGCGTTGCGGATTAGATTTCACAACACAAGTTGAGCTGGAGCCCAATTACCTAAAAATCTTTGGTTTAGCTTCATAATTTTCACTTAAATTGTCCCAGATTGTAGTCTATAGGATATAGACTCCTTAGGCAGAGTATTCAACAATTTTAACAAAACTAAAGCGAGTATTTTTCTGTAAACTAAACTGAAACGGTAACGATTTAGCTTCGGTTTTGTCGTTGAAAATTAGCGCTATTAGGCCCCAGCCCTGGTTAGTTCTTACGGTTGTTCAATATTTTGAAAAACGTCGAAAAAATGTTTAGAGTGTAGAAAAGAGGGTTTTACCCAATCTTATTACGCAGTTCTGTTTTTCTCACTACCTAAATTATTTCACAATACAGTGTATTTGCTAATAGCCTTATAAAGCCGAATATGGTAAATAGGGACCATCAAACTGAACAACTTTTACTATGGGACCAACTCTGAAATCGCAAAAAAAAAACAGCTGTTTCATACAAAAATTAATAAACAAAATATTTAAATGTATGAAACGGCAGATTTTTTTTTCGATATTTCAAAGTTGGTCCCATAGTAAAAGTTGTTCAGTTTGATGGTCCCTATCTACCATATATTCGGCTTTATAAGGCTATTACCAAACACCTTGTATTATAATATTAGGTAGTTTGTTGCCAACACTTGTGGTACCTATTATTACAATTTAATACTCTTTTAATTTAATTCAAGATAAGAAAAGTTTGAATAATTATATTTGAAGTTTATGAAAGTTCGTCCACAACGGGATAGTGCTTGGCCTTCAACTTACCTGATGTTAAGTGACGATAAGGCTGAAAGTGTAAGCGCACTATATGTATATATGTATACCCGAAATCCTCACCAACTGGGAACTGCCTCTCGGCAGGTAACACTATACTAGTTCAATTAATAAACAAGACCCAATAAAAGTTAATGGGAATCCCAAAATGCGTATATATATAGCTGCAAATTCAGGACTTCACTACCGTTTATTTAACTTCGTATATTGTAGTAATACTGTTGAGGCTGTGTAGGCAAGGGGCCTATTTCAAAATTGGATGGTAGGTAGCTATGTTGATCATAGTAACACCACAGAATAAATAATAGTGGTAACAACTAACACGTTATCAAAGTGCGTGTTTCGATAAGTTAGGACGCTATTTGAAAGCAAGGATGCTATTTAAAAACAAGTTGCATTAATGAAAACCTAGCAGCCGTAGCCGCCCGCGACTTCATCCACGTGGTACTAGGGAACCTTTGACCAGGATAAAAACTAGCCATATGTTAATCCAGGTCCTAATCTGTCTACCAATGATATTTCATTTAAATCCGTTCGGCCGTTTTGCGTGATTGAGTAACAAACATCCAAACATCTAAACATTCAAAAGGATACAAAATGGTACTCGTATTTTATTACAAACCTTTTTAAGCGAAGTATCTAATTAGATTTACTTGAACATTACAAATGGTTTGAGGTTCTTGAGTACTATTTAAGTCTCAATTTGAAAATTTAAGTTGGCGATAAAATCATACCTTTTTCGTGGTCATGACGCTTTCAGTCTCCTAACCTAAAGCAGCCATTTTCCATAATTCGTAAGCCAATTTTACGGTTCATTTCTCTATAAGATAGGCCCTACCTTCATGGGGGATACACACGTGCCGAGCTCCGGATCAAGCACCAATTATCGTGCTTCAGTTGGCCTTTTGTAGAACTATCACTATTATTGCTACTCGATCCTCTAAGGCTGCAAGCACTATTGTAAAGGGTATCAATAGTTTTGAGAATGGGAGCACTTTTGAAGCTAAATAGTATAAATATAGTACTTACTTAATATTGTTTGAAGTGCAATAAAAAATATTCTTGTCTTGGTGCAAGGAATTAATTTGTAGAACGTCTATTTATAAAGGTAGTCAGTTTACTATAATTTAGTTGCGTAGTATAGTTGTTCAAGCGCTCGCATGGCGGAGTTTGACAGACTGATCGTACTCGAATACGTTTGTTAAGTAAAGCTCGGTCCGGCCAGGTGTCGGATCGGTGACCGTTGAGTGGCATTACGACTGAGCACTTCCGACGTTAATCTATCGACTTGATAAACTCTAACACCAGAGGTGGCCACTAATCCTCTTACGATAAGAAAGAAAAATTACCTATAGTTCTGTTTTCATTGCGAAGGACAAATAAATTGCGTTTTGAATTATGAAATTAAACAACACTTTTATTCTACTCAATAGTTTACAAGCCAATTAAGTAAGAGAGCTAATTGGAAGGGTTGTATAAGTACATGGTATTTCACCTGTTAATTAAACAATAACATCAAAGTTTACCTAGAACATTACCGCTTCAATTTCCACGTTAATAACGCGCCTCCAGTGTATTACCAACAATATTACAATCAGCCCTAATTCGCATTATGATCTGGCCTTAAAACCTTTTAACGAGTTTGCATAGTTCGAAGCCAGTTCATCAGCATTCAATGCCGTAAAACCAATATTTGCATGTCAAAGGCCCATCGAACGTTATTTTGGCCGTGGCCCATTTTCCGGGGGGACTTACAATTTTTCGGCCCAATAAAATCGCCTGAAACTTTAAATAGCACATGCGGTATCCGATCTTGTTATGCTCTTCAGATAGATGGGTAATTTTAGCCTTTTATATTGAGTTTGTTCTATTTCACAGTTTATTTTAATGTAACAATCACCTGTTGCTAAACCTTCTGTTTGTATAGAGAAAGAGCACTGCACCTGAGATACAGGTTTCCTAGTTTGGGTGCAGATGTTTTTAAATCTTAATTGTAAATTTGTTAAGGTTTAATCTAAAATTGTTTTCAAAAGTTTTGTTTTTGTAAAATTTTTGTGCCAATAAATTTTTATTTATTTATTTATTATTTCGAACTAATATTGAAAAATTGTTTTTTAACTTTAGATTTAATTATTAATTCTTGATGAATACCTTCTTTATTTTGGTTTTTGCCTTTCATTTGATTTATTATATAATAATAATAATCATCATCTTAAAACAAGTATTTAGTACAACGTATATAATATAAAAAGTCGTAAAAAAATAATTTCACTGTTAGAAAATTATACTTATAGGATAGGATAATTTCTAAGACTTCTACGCATACAGTTCATTAGATAAAACACTTTTTGCGGATTACAGCGTGTATAATATACCTACGCTTAAACCTAAAAAATATTTTAATTTTGTTGGAATTTAAATGTAGGGAAATAAAATTGTACTTACCAATATTGGCACGTCAACATCAAACTTAAAGCATTGTTTTATTCGCTCACAAATAAAATGACTATTAAAGTCTTTTGCAAACATGTTTTATTTAACAATTGAAACTTTAATCCCTTCGACAACATTTCTGCTGAAATATTAATCCACACCACGATTGACGTCTGAATTATTAATACTTATAATAATCAATGATTGCACATCAATGAAACTGTTTTTGTTAAATTGTTTTAAAGTAGTAACTAAATTGAACGTATAAATAAATTACACTAGAACCAAAAGTAATAAACACAAAGAAGCTTTTCAGACAGATTTTCTAATAAAGCTGATGCAGGAGTTTCTTCCACACCAATTCTTCACGTCAGTTAAATCTGAATTGGAATACAAAAATACGATTCAAAAATGTTTATTAAGAGTGAGCCTAGTAATACAATAAAGAATACTTATTTTGACTTTGACTGTTATAGCTAAGCCAAATTATTACTATTTAAACATGCCCGAACAGAATTTGCATTAGAATACACGAATAAGTATATATTTTTCGCTTGAATCTAGTAAAACTAAGCATTTCATTGGAAAAATGTTGCTTACAGCCACTGGAAATTGTATTTGTGCAAGTTCCTTGCTCTACTGTATTTCTTTCTCCGATTGTGGTGTGTTCGTTTTATACTTGAGAATACATTGGTAGCGCCAGCCCGAGACCAATATGTATGCAAATGCATAAAACTCATTGGAACTGATGTCGTAAAACAAAAATACCAAATGGACGTCGGGACTGATGTCTTGAATGCGGACAATGTGCCAGGATGTGCGATTGTTATTGACGCGCTTTTATTTGACGTAAGAAATAGGAAACTCTTGAATTGAGCTCGTCACTGCTGATAATTCGTCATCAGAAAATTGATAATAAAATATAATGTAAAATACGTTGTCTCGGTGCGACAACTATTCAATCACTGTTATTTAGATAGATACTTGTAAATGTGCGATTTCTGCATTGAGCCATCCGTTAACGATTACCACTCAATCATGTGGTCAATCAACATCATTATTACGAAGTTTTATAAGATGTAATACAGTACGGAAAAGAAAAAAAATTCTTTGTGATGCATTGGAATTCGTTGAAAACAACATTTCCAAAGTTCGAGCTGATATTTTTCTATAAACATTAATAGAATACTAATGAATTAGTTTTAGTTTTAATAATCTAAAGTTTTCGTTTACTTTTATGTTCTGGTTTTAATTTTTATTTTAATTTAATTAATTTTGACATTTTAAATTTACTTAATGCAATAATTATTATAAGTGTAATTTGATAATTTTTTGGTATTGGATGATATAATTTTGTTTAAATAATTCTCTTAAAAAAATAATTATACTTAATAATAATTTTCAATGTGACATCGATAATTTTTAATTTGATTAATTTTAACATTTTAAATTAATACAATTATATTTTAATTTTATTTTATTATAAGAATTTGTAATTAAATAGGTACCTAGTAATTTTAATATATTATATTGTTGTAAATGGGTGTAATTTGCCTGAATAAATGATAATTCTAAAAAAAATTCTAATATCGGGTTTCTTACCAGAAGAATAACATCATGAAAGAAAACATATAGAATATATAGATATCATCATAATTAACGATAATAACAACAAATCTTTTGAAAATTCAAGTTCAATATTGTTAAAAAATAACGTAGGCTCATTAAACTGACACGCTCCACATGTTACCAAATGCCTGTACATTCTTCATTGTTTTCGTATACAATCGCTTGGGCCACTGACTGTTTATTCAAAAACTTTATGAGTCCTATACGGAATTGAATTTGCTGAGATGCGAAACGCGTCGTGGAGTGTATGACACACGGGTATGGTCAGATGGCGAGACCAGTCGATCGCGTTTAATATAAAGGTTTAATTAAAACTAAATCGTTATACTTTCTTCTTCCTAGGGCTCAATTGAGCTGACTGGCGCTGGGTGAAATGGTCCACGTATTTATTATTATTATGTTGCTTTTAATCTTGTTTCCATATTTTCAGTTGACTTGTCTTTTTATGCAGGCGGGTTTTTAATTTTTTTGGTTTTATTGGACACAATTTAATCGTAACGTAAAAGAGCGTGAAAAAAGTTTAAAATCAATTAAGGAAAGACGTTACTAGAATGAATTATATCTGGATTTACACCATGTACCAACATAGTTTATTCTAATAACGTCAATAACCATGAAAATTAAAAATAATGAAGAAAATGAAATGTTTTGGTAACCCAAGGTGCTGCTAAGCTAACTATACCATAGCAAAAGGACTGTGCTCCTATATCTTATCTCGTTCTGCTTGTCAGTTAAAAAAGTCTGGAATGGGTGGTAGGAAAATATAGAAGATTCAAAAGCGCTTATTTGAATAAAGATATTTTTGAATTTGACTTTATCCAGCTGTGTGTCACCAATCGTAGAGTATCTAGCTAACTGCTTTATCGGTATGTATTTGTCAATCCAATCGGGCTGCGTCGCCTTCAATATAAAAATATTTTCGCATCCGTCTCTGTTATCTTAGGGGAAGCGAAAAATAGCTCAAGAGAAACTAACACACAATAAAGATACCAAACATTACATAACTAACTCATTTACATCAACAAACTGCAGCAAGCATTTGTTGATGAATGAATAAAAATGCATAGCGAAAAGAACCGATGGCCGTTGGGGCGGAAAGGTTCTGGAATGGCGACCGCGCACCAGACGACGCTCCGTGGGTAGGCCCCCGACAAGGTGGACCGACGATCGCGATCGCAGGACCGATCGTCGTGGAGATCCTAAGGGGAGGCCTATACCCAGCAGTGGGTGTCGTGCGGCTGATATGATGATGATGATGAATAAAAATGCATAAGGTTTTTTACAAAAATATTTTCATAAGTTGGCTGATTTCTAGTCTCTAACATGTTCCTTACCTTTTCCTGAAAGCTTTAACTTGTAATACTGTATGAAATTATACTCCATATACCTAGGTAGGTACGTGTTTTTATTCACACTTTTCGATTGGATATTAATTCACTTTACATTCCCACTGAATGAATTTCATGCGCATGAAATCAATGTTTAATTCATGAGTGTGAATGAATCGGTTCTTTTCATATAACCAATTGGTTTCAGAATTGAATACAAACTCGACCTTTGAAGTTTCAGATGAGACAGCTTATATAATATATACAAAGCGATACAGTAATAAAAGTTGGTAATTAGTCTGTCTTTATAAAGACTGCGTGATTGCTGAGTGATTGGAGTGAGACTTAATTAGGTTTAAAATATTAATTAAATAAATTACATATTGCTCCTCGTTTAAATACTTAAAAGCTGTTAAATTGTTATGTTATCGTATTAGGAGCTCGGTAGCGCAGTGGTTTAGGCCCTGCGATTGCGGAACTTTGGCAATTTTTGGTCTGTTGACCGTCGGTCATGTGATGGGTGACCAAACATGTACTATCTCGATTTCCTCCGTGCTTCGAAAGGCAAGTTAGGCTGCGTTCAAACGATAACACACTACCCGACCTCAACCCGAACTCTACTCAAACTCACCTCAACTGCAACCCACCTTGAAATAAATCGCTTTAATAAGCTCCTGTGTAAAGTTCAGGTGAGTTTGAGGTGAGTTCGAGTTGTAATCGGGTTGAGTTTGAGTTTGGTTTGCGTTGAGTTCGGGTTGAGTTTGATTTGAGTTCAGGTTGTGCGCGGGCGCAGTCGTTACACCGACCAATCTGCATTGGGGCCGCGTGGTGGGTTATGTTATGGTCTATCCTCCTTTTAAATCCATAAAGGACATTGATGATATCGATGTTGAATCGTACGCGTACGATAAACATTTAAAACAAAACAATCCATGCTCCGGATGTTTTAACTATCTGCTGTAGAATTCGAAGTGCACATAAAAGAAAAAAAGCACTAAAAAATCTAAATTTCACCCAGGCAACTGGACGAGCATTTACTTCCGATACGGTGACGTCACTTCCGGCGCGCGTCCCGGAAGCTCCACCATTGTTTGAAAATAATAGTGTACCTGAATATTATAGTGCAAACACTTGAACAAAAGCCTTTGATGCAAGGAATTCCAGTGTGATGAAGCGAAATTAATACTGTTCAATATGCAGAATGCACATGCTTTATATCTTCGGTTAAAGTTTCTTTTGTAATACTTTTTACTACTTACTTTCCATGTTTTATGATTTTTAAGGTGTTTATTTAATATTTGCATGGTAGTCTAAAGTGAAAGTCAAAATAGTATCTAAACAAATAAGCGCTTTTGAATTGAAAATTGTTTTTATAGTTTGGACGAATATTTTGACAGAAAGTAATGACATTTAATTTTATTATATTACATACCTACCATTATTATTTTGTTTTAGGGCTGATTTTTCAATTCTCGGATAACAGATATCAGTCAGTTTAAATATCAACCAAATCTAATAAAAGTCATTCAAAAATGTGACAGACAAATGAATGACAAGCTTTTCTATTTGGCAGTATAATACGCTATCAAACGGATAAAGCTCTATCTAGGCATTGAAAAATCAGCCCTTAATGAATTATTCATTTATTCAATTGATTTGATTTGTTATTTATTTATTTCAGTGATTATGTAATTCATTATTTTATTATAATCGATGATTGATTTTTGCATGCCCTGCCTGGGTGAATGTGTATCGCACACTATACCTATTGACACGTCATCGTCAGCTTCAATGTGGGTACCACATTCTAGCGAAATAAATATTCAAAGATTTTTACATAATAATATCCATAAGTACTTATTTTTTTTTCAAATTATCTTTACCCTATCCTCCTTTGAAGTCGACTGTATAAGTAAGGTACTCATGTTTCTGTATGAAATTAAACAAGAACAAATAATATAAGTTCTTTGTTTTCTATCGGTTCTTCGCAACAACAAAGTCTGTTATTGTTGTCATAATTGTGTTTAGATTGTGTTTCGGTTTTAGGTTTAAGAAACAAGAACTGTGTCAAAAAGCATTAAGTAAATTGCCTGAAATAAAGGATCATTATTCAATTTTCTACCTATTCGTTATTCTAAACAAAAAAAATGTTTACGGATTACGAAACGAGGGCGTGATAAGGCTTCTGTAATTTTTAATTCGTTTTGTACGATCAAAGAATAATATAATTTTCAATTATATAACCGACCATTAATTATTAATGTCCGTTGAGCTAATCTAGTTAAGTCGCAAAGTACCTGAAATAATTACAAGAGAAGTTTATAATGCTATCCCTTCAAAAGTTGGGGAATTTCTCATCCTGTGACAATCCTAACTTTGTCCTGTCGAAGGAGGGATTAGCAGCTCTTGACAATTTACAATCAGAAGTTTGCACGAAATTAGTAAGCAATTGTGCCTCTCGATTGGGGTTTTAAGGCAACGGTAATATTCATTATTTATTTCAGCAAAAGAACCCCATAAGTTCTTTATGTCCTTAGCAAAAGCAAAAATCAATTCTCTCAGGCATATTCTACCAATATACCAATTTAAAACAAGATCAACAGAAATATAGGACATATTCCAGCTATATTACTATTTAACCGCCTCTGTGGTCTAGTGGTTCGCCCACCCGTGTAAGACACAGGGGTCCCGGGTTCGATTCCCAGGAGGAGGGTACATTTGTACTCGGTTTTGTTGGTGGTAGGGCTTATTTCTAGTTCGCCTGCCTAGCTACCATCTTACCTAAGTCTGACGCCATAACGACAATTTAAAAATTGTTGTGTTCCGACAGTTAGAGGTAAGATAGCCAGTTCTTCAGTGATGACGATTCCGGGTGTAGTGCGCTTCCACCTTCGGCCTTATCGTCATTTAACATCAGGTGAGGTGAAGGCCAAGCACTATCACGTTGTGCATAAAAAAACATATCAGTCGCACGATGTTCACTGCTGAGAATAGGGCTCCCCCAAAGAAGAACAAAATTAAATCCATATGAATTTGAAAATTTTGAAATCTTTGCAGGTGCAGTATTATCTCAATACACAAACGGAACTGAAAATAATGACCAAATGATTGCAAGAAATGCAAGAATGTCTAACATGTTGCTCCTTTTAAATAAAAATTGTTTATTCTCCCTCACCGGTCGAATAAACCCCACATCACCTTGGGTTGTGTTAACCCGGCAATGAAAAAGTTGTGGCCGGGTCTATTTGACCCGTCCCCGTGCAAACGTTAACCCGTCACCCTTGCGTTTTATGTCACGTGGAAAAAGTGCGGTATGTTAGCCGCGTAAAACTACGATTCGAACGTAAACGACCGCGATTGCACACAAAGTAGTTTTACTGGTGGCTTAATGAAGTTGGCACGCCTGGTAAAGTTAGTAACAACATCTTAGCTTAGGTATACGTACTGCTAAAACATTGTAGACCCTTCTGTTAGTGATTATAGTGATCCTAATGCTGCTGCACCACAGAATACAAAATCGAACTGCACTAGGGATCCCAGGTATGGTTACCTATAAAATCTTGACAAAAAACTAGTTTTTTACTTAAATTTTTTGACATTACTGAACTTGTTAGCTCATAAGATCTTTTTGTATCTACCACAGGAATAGCAAATAAATGACTATTACGATTACATTATGCTAAGCAAGTTTTAGTTGTGTTGTGTTGATTATTTACGGCAAATATACCTAGTGATTGTTACCAAAGAAAAGAAAAATAAATAAAGCATCATTTCTAAGCTTTCTTTTCTGGAATGTGGATGTGAATATCCAAAAAATCCTGACACTTGCTAGCTTTGGCTGGAATCCTGACAGGGACGAAAAATCCTGACATGTCAGGACAAATCCTGACGTCTGGTAAACCTAGTCGCAGGTTAGAATCTTTTTGTGTGATAAACATTATCATTTATTATGTTTCCGAGTCATAATGTTCATAATTCTTAGGTATTTATGTATTTTATCTTTATTTGGGTTACCATAGTTTACAAGCTCAATAATGTTAACATGAAACGATCCAAGGTGGTAAATTTTTTACTATAAAAACGAAGGTATAGGTAAGGTACATAATGACTGACAATGATACATAATAATTACAAAACCACAATTCGTAGAAAGGTCTTAAATTACAAACTTTTATAATATGGTGGATTCAATTTAAAGTTAGTGCCGCTCAATTTACTGCTTCGTTTGTTTTATTGCGATCTAAATGGAGGCGTCTCGAAATAGTTCATTAAAAAGTAATTTAACGTAGCTTTTAGTAGCTGCGGAGAAAATTCGAGTAGTTTGGTTTCAGGAAAGTGTAAAAAATAAAATTTGGAAAAACATTGGATTTTTTTAAGCACTTAAGCTAGGGTTTCCTAGGATGACGGTGTCGTCATATTACGGCCGTAATTTAGCGGCGTAGAACGTTGTTTATGTAAGCAATACGGTGTTTCTGACGTTACGGTGTCCAGCAGCGCTCTCTAGGAAACCGCGCCGTATTGTTTACATAGACAACATTCAACGCCGCTATATTACGGCCGTAATATGACGGCACCGCTATCCTAGGAAACCCTAGCTTAAGGCTCTCCACAGTGTTAAGCGGGACCCGTGCGGGGCGACATGGATTAGAGCTTACTCATGCACTACGCAAGCATCTGTCCGACAAAAACCAGCTATTTATAACGGGTGTTACAAGACACTCAACGAAGCCGAAGTCCACGCATTCCGCCCATCATCAGGATCATTTTTGTCTTTTAGACTATACCTGGGAAACCAATAGCTACAAAGTTATTGAAGGTCAAAGTCATTTTTATTTTTTATTTTTTATGAAATCTTATTTTATTCGTTATTTCCTAATTTTTGTCTACAGAAACATTATCAAAATTTTCTGTATTTCGTAACAAACAATGGCTTCACAACGTCATCACTCAATGTATTTCATGAGCACGCACATAAACATCGCCTTTCAACTTGGCCGCATGTGCTGTGTAGCATTCACTCGCAGGCGCGGTCTTTTGTACGCGTTACATTGCGTGGTAATGTATGCAAGGCTTTTTAACACCAAAAATTTAAGTAGTTTCCCAGCAATAATTTTGAACAGAAATGGTCCTGATGATGGGCAGAATACGTAGACCTCGGCTTCGTTGAGTGTCTTGTTACACCAGTTATTCCCGCGTCGTGTACCCGCAGCGGGATCCCGCTTGTCGCAGCGGAGGGCCTAACAGATTACTAGCAACCGCCCGCGAGTCGTTGAATTCTTTTTCAAGTCCCCATTATGGGTTTCATCACCTATTTCTCTACCTTTGATGTTCGTTTTCCCGACTAAAGGCAACCAGCGTCTTTTCCCATAGTCTTATTTATCTATGTACTAAAATTCAACCAAATTCATTCAGTGGCTATTTCAGCCGTGAAATGTTAACAGATTGGCAACATTTTACAGATCGGTCAACATTATACAGTTTTAATTATAGAGCCTGCTACAGACAGAGTCAGATTTATTGACCGAGCGAAGCGTCTCCCTTTCAGCTCGGGCAAAAATGCCTTCGTATGTCTGTCCGGCTGTCCGTCTGTTCTTCTCTACAGTTTGCATTTCTCAATCGATTCTCGTAAAATTTGTTGAGCAGGCTCTATAATCAAAATTGTATAAGTTAAGTACATTTTTCAAAATGGCAGATGGGGAAAATAATATTTCAGCCTTTTCGAAAAATGTCACAAACCCGAGGTTTACAGCTCTACAGAGCCACTAGTAATATAAGTATCGAGTAATTTGAACAAAACAAGAGAGTTTAAGCCATAGACTTAGGAAAATTTTCGCTGCGCTCAAGAAGACCAACAAAGCGTGGAAAAGAGAAGTTAACGTTATACGGGCACGGTCTATGAAAAAAAGAGACAAAGAATCAAGTGACAATGTGTTAACATTTTTTACAGTAAGAGCCCCTAGCGTCCCGCCTAGCAAAAGAGCAATCACAATTTCTTTAAAATATTTGGTAATCTTGATTAGAATTTTAAATAAGGGTATCGTGGAGCCATGGTGTCTTGTTCTGTTAGTGATTGTGATGTGACAAAAAGAAACAATCCAAGCAATCACACTTTTCACAGGTAAATAAGATATTGCCACACATTTCTCTAAAACCAAATTACGCTACATTTATTCGTTTATCGACGAAGAAAACAGTATGGAACATAGTTTATTAATTTCCTTTGCCATAATATAGTCATATTTTACGTATCTCATATAAAATGTATACATTCGTTTTTCGGATCACCTGTTTATTGACATTGTAGTTCTTTGACATTCTATTTCTATGGTTTAAGCTTTCACTGTGTCTTGTTTCAGAGAGACACAATAAAATAAATCAAAGGTGAAAGGTGATTAACTCATTATTACATTAACTTATAAGATTAAGTAGTAATAAATGTAAATTATTTTTCATTAGAATTTCGTCACGTTCCTCCATTTTAAAGTAATTTATATTCAAGTGACACCCATTTAAAATGACATTCAATGAATAACGACGCTTTTAATCTAATAATAACGGCGAGGTTGATGTGTCAAAGATTCCAATTAAAATTTAATGCAAGATAGCACTTATTGCTTTAGTTAGGCAAATTTGCAATTTGCGTTGATTAATTTTCAATTTCATCTTTAATACGGTTTCTTCATCATCTGACTTCGTTATATCAGCTAAGAGTCTATTTTAATAATACTGATGTTTAACATAGTTGTTCATCACACTCTGAACATATCTTAAATCTTTAAGTAGGTAGTGTTTATTGAAATAAAACACTACGAATTGAAACGCGATTTATACGATTTTTTATTTTGGTTTTTTTATAGCAATTCCTGATTCACGACGAATAGTCCGTGTGAAGAGAACTGTATAACACTTAGGATAAGTGTAAGTTGCACCAAAACGCTGTGAAAGTTCTTCTTCTTCTTTGTTTTGGCAATCTCCTTTCCTCTTGGAAGTAATTTTTGCCAGTGTCAAGTGTTGAATAGTTCAGTGGTAGATATTGTTTCAATTTTCATTAGAATGCGGGTGCATCGCATTCCAATGCTGCTTGGAGCATTTGGCACGAAGTATATCAAGACAGTTTCTCGGTTAGTTCTGCTGAGGTAGCCACCACTACAATAAAAGTCTTAGCTTCACACAACCAAGATCGCGCCTAGTTCAGTTGAGTAGACACTTGCACCACAAAACTGCACCGAATTTAAGACACAATATCCACTATGAAACAATTTGCTAATAATTAAAATAGCCACCAAACTGAACTGGACAAAAAGGCGCAAAAAACTCCAATCCGCTGTCAAAGTTAAAGTTATCGTCAAACAATATACTATATCTATGTCGTCAAATGATAATGCTACCTATTTGTCACGTCAAACTTTTTTTTGGCTAACTTGTGCTTTACCGGTACTTTAACAAGCTTGTTATTGTTAAAGTTAGATGGTGCAACTGAGCCCAAAGTCTGAGTTGCACCATCTAGATAACCATAACTTTAACAGAAACAAACTTATCTGACTCGATGACAGCGTCGCTGTCGTCTATGGCGTAACCTAGGTAACAATATTATGTAAAACATCTTAGTTCCACTTTTGACCACTGGCTCAGATAAGTTTGTATCTGTTAAAGTTAGGGTTAAGTTAAGATGGTGCAACACAGCCTAAATTTTTAATTTTGAGATTTTTGCATTCACAATGCTATTTTTACACAATACTAAATAATATACTAGAAAAAATACGACTCGCACCAGATCAATACTCAGACGGGAATCGAACCCGCGACCTTTGGATATCCGGTCCAATGCTCTGACCGCTGACCGTCTGAGTATTGATCTGGTGCGAGTCGTATTTTTTCTAGTATATTATTTAGTATTGCACAGCCTAAATGTTTAGTACAATTTTATACTTTAGTACAACAAATTTTGTGTATAATAGGACGTGATAGGACTATGCAACGAATACTTTACGCTTAACATCGTCACCAAGAAAAGCAAAATCGACATGAAACGATCGGTCATCCAAACTAATTACATTATCAAGTTATTTTTCTTATTATGAGTACAATAGCACAACTTGAGAAGAATTATCACAAAAGGGGAGTATAAATATAAATCTTATTATTATGTGCACAAAAGAAGAAAATCGAACACCGCCTAAGTCAAGCACCTGCGCCGGATCACGCCCTTATTAATTCCACCGAATAGAAATTGGATTCCTTTATTGAAGCAACGATTATTCCGGTTTTCATTTCTCATTCACCGCTAGGGCTGTGCATAAAAGAACGCATTCAAGCTGCAGGATATAATATTTTACTTTGCTTGGATTGGAATACTTGCAATGAGGGCTTTTCAAAATGACAAAAAGCTGTAGGCTCGATAATGGCGTTGATAAAAATTTTGACTCGTCTCTTTCTATCAACGCCATCTTGTGAGGCAAAAAGTGTTTTTTTTTTAAATGTCCCTTTGAAAAGCTCTCATTGGATTGAATTATCTTTACCACTACCAGTCATAAAAGATAATGACCACTTTCTAAGGCCAAAAGATATCGCTATTAATGTTTTTGTAGCCTTGTGATTGAAGTTAGTTGCTGGAAAGTAAGATACCTAAGTCTAATCAGTTAGCTACTCAATAAATCTGTCTTCATTTTCAGGGAACGAAAGATACTTTCAAATATATCATAAGGAATTAAAAGAATACAATATTATTTAGATTTTAGGGCTTTAGATAAAACTCATTGATTAAATGAAAAGTACTGTTGACAATATGGAGGACGTTGACTGAGATTTAAATTAAACCAATTAACTACTTAATATAACTGTCTTTATTCTCAGAAAACGAAAGATAGTTTCAAATACACATACATATATCGTTAGAACTGATAAAAATATATAACATTATTGGATTATTTTTTGTTGAGGCACAGGGCTTAAAAAGGTGGTATCATTAGTTGTCATTTTCTTTTATGTGAAACGAATGTTATCTAGTTGTATTGTATTAACACACATCAACTTTGTTTGTCTAAAGATACTGAGGCCGTATTATGACCTCTTATTTCCTGGCAGTTTTCTGACTGGCTATCAATCTATCTCTTTTATTTGCTATACAGCGAGAAAGAGATGGAACTATAGCAATTCATAAACCTGCCCTGTTTTAAGAGGTTGTAATACCCCCCCAGGTGTTATTTTCATACAAACGAGGTAACTTTGAAGACTTGGTTTCCTGCCAGGGATGTACTGTGCTGTGATCTGATGATGGCTATCCAGGGAGTGAATGGAGGAGATTCAGATCGCTAGACACACACACACCCAACTGATCTGACCAGGGGGCCTATTACGAAAATAACGTACGCAATTGCGTAACGCAGTCACTTGGTCACGATAATCAACCACAGTTCGTCAGTTGTGGCTATTAAATACATTTTCAATAAATTTGGCTATCGTAGCCCAAAGACTGAAAGAATGATGTCAGATACGCTAGAGAAAAACTGTCAAACTTACGCAATCACTTTGCAATATCGCATACGCAAGTGCTTTGTAATAGGAACTAATCATAACGAAGCACGGACGTAGCTGCGTGTATCGCATTAAACTTGTCGTAATAGACCCCCTGCATTCTAAAAGATTAAACACATGTTTAAAAAAACCGCGTAAATTGTATGAAAATGTATGAAAATCGTGAAACTGGGAACTCTGACCCATTAATCTTTTAGAATGCTGATCAGTCCTTAGCACGAACAGCTATCGAGAAAAATAACGCGCGTAAAATTACTCGATAGAAAATTATCTATGAAAATTTTAATTTCGCTATTCGGCGGTAGATAGCGCTGTAAAATTTCCAATACATAATTGCACTATCGAATGATTTTACGCGCGTTATTTTTTTCGACAGCTGTTCGTGCTAAGGGCACAGATCAGTTGGGTGTGTATAGCGATCTGAATCTCCAATTCTTCAATCCAGATTAAAAACTATCTGTTTGTCAAATTGCATTCAACTCCGTTCAGCCGTTTTTGCGAGATTGATTAACAAACATCCAAACATAATTATAACCATTGAATGGTTATAATTATGTTTGGATGTTTGTTTTTCACATTCAAATTTTATAATATTAGTAGGATAATATTTATATTTATAGGTACATTATTGTGTCTGATCAGAATATTTACTCTTCGTTACTTGTGGATTTAAATTTTATTGTCTTATTATGCAATAAGACAACCCTAATACAATTTCCTAATTTATTCGAGATATAATTGAAGTGATGAGAGGAACCAAGGACGAGTGTATTCGCGAGTGAATTTTCAGTGAATTGTTTGCCATTTGCATTTGATTGGCAATTTTGATTCTCCCTCAAATTCAGATAAGCCTTATGGTGAAGCTTATAAGACCCCTTTTGTTGTTGTAAGCTCATGCAGCACTGTTCAAATTGACATGACTTTGCTTTCAATAGAGGTTGGAAACAGTGTTACCTCTTAGGAGCGTAATATTCTCTAATTGGAGCGTTTTACAGTATAGCCTAGCAGTATGGCGTCCGGTAGCAAAGAATACTTAGCACCACACCAACCTCTTGCACAAGGGCGAATCCAGTCTTCGAATCAAGGGGTGGTCATACTGGTCATAGACTACAAAAAAGTAGACCAATTACATTAGGTAGGTGTAGATAGGAGTTTACCTTGTATATTTATTTTGATGATAATAATCTTAAAACTATTTTGATGATAGGTAACTACATAAGAATGCATTCTGCCGTAACAATTCAATAATTGATGGTTAGTTCATAAATCAAAATGTTAGTGGCAAACGCGACGAAAGTGCGATGTCTATTTCTCTAACAGACGAAGTAATAAGAACGATGACCGAAGTGCCATGTGTCCAGTGTCACATTTCGATTTCAAGGCGTCACTACACAATTAGAGAAGAGCTATGTCCACAGAACACATAATATGGCTGAAGTGCCATGTTGCCAGTGTCACATTTGGAATTCAAGGCGTCACTACACAGCCAGAGAAGAGCTGTCTAAGAAATGATATAAAAAGAGTTAATTTTTGGAATGGCTGCAAAATAGAAGCTTTGCAATAGTGACTGTGCAGAATCCAGAATTAAAAAATGTTGTGTTCCGGCAGTTAGAGGTAAGATAGCCAGTTCCTTAGTGATGAAGATTCCGGGTGTAGTGCGCTTCCACCTTCTGTCTTATCGTCACTTAACATCAGATAAGGTGAAGGCTGCCCTGTTGTGCATAAAAAAGGGACGTTTTGATGATTTTAAACAGCCGCTTAAGTAAAGTAAGGATTGCTTGTAATATTAAAACTTTGTATGATTTATTCAATCACGCAAAAATGGCGGAACAGTTTTTTGAAACATTGATAGTTTATAACCCCGATTATCATTATCACATAATAAATTGTTTGGTTAATGGCTCCATCTCTGGTCCTACTGGTGCGTCACCTTTACACCCGTCACGTTTCATCTGATTTCACGACGGGTCCCATACTGATCTACTACTGATGTTATCTCGTAGCTGTTACAGGGTTCATTGCCTGTTGCCTGGATGCTACTTGGAATTAAAGCGCGATATCTTTTCTATTTTCCTTTAGAGAACATTGATTGAATTATGAAGATCATTTCGGTTTTGTTTTATATAGGTAGTCAATTGAATTTAAACTTAACTGCAAAACATTTTGCAGGTTTAGAGAGTTTTGAGTTTTTAGTCTTAAATCTGCAGTGAGTTAACCAAAAGTTTTGAATTAGCGTAAATTTTTTGTTAATTTTAGGAAGAAAGGATGTTGATCTAGTACAGATTTTTGATTTCTAAAATTCCAAAAACCGCCAGACGAAAAACAAACTGACTAGATAATCCTGGGCGCGTTTCATAATATCATGGCATTAGTAAAACACCTTTATTATGAATCTAAAGTTCTTGTCAAAACGAAACTGTCTTTAGAATTGGACAATCCAAAGTCATACGTTTACTCAAACTTTACCTAGAGTCTCTGTAAATTTTATTTTTCTTCTTTTTACATCTTTACGTCTTGGAACTTATTTATGCCTCAGTAAAGCTGATAAAGTTAGCTTTTGCTCTGGACAATAAAGGTGAGTTTTCCAGATTTTATATTCTTCATTTTATGGTCTGTCAGAGCTGTGAAAAATAACAAAATTCGTCAAACCGATCACCGTCAAGAATGGTTATTTTGTCACATTGAATAAATAAAAACTTATGGGTTTTTTCCATTGATCTATAATTATTATGAAAGTCAGGAAACAAAATATCACAGCACAAGTCAAAAGAAAAATCCAGAAATCAAAATTTTGAAGATATAATAATTAGAATATCATAAAAAAACATGCTGATGTCAGTGGCGCACTTATTTTGAATCATAATTATTATTAACCTCCTCAAAAATATAATTTATCGACAAAAAACTCGTATCGAAATAAACCAAAGGAATAATTCGTATGCAGCCCGTGACGATACAAAAATCTATAGACCGTGGAAGTGTGACGTCACATTATGGCAGACTGACATTTTGGGTTAAAACATACATCTGCGGCAATCAAGTTGCTGTTCTTGAGAATTAGAATTACACCCAGGAGCCTTCCAGTAGCAAAACAATACTTTTGTTTTGGCGACTCGGTAGCATAATTGGCTAGTGCATTGGGCCGGAATCCTCAGGGTGCGGGTTCGTGTCCCGTCTGAGCTGCTACGGGTGAGTCGATTTTTTCTAGTATTTTTTCAATTATATTAAGTACTTAGTACTAATTATATTAAAAAATAGCATTGTGAATGCTAACATCTAAAAAAAATTCAATACTTTATACTTATTCAGACCAAAATAACTCAATCATTTGTTAACAAAGCAAATATGCCAACGTTTTCGTCTCCCAAATCTACGTCATAGCTTCCACGGTATATTTTTCACTCCCCGTACGTTTGGATTCAAAGAGTTTGTATCAAAATAACCGCAGCGAGCGGCCTAACTTTTAATACACCGCTTTTGGAAATGCGCAGTGCGCCTGATAAACCACTACGTATAAAGGAAAACTGTAAATGCAATGAAATGCATTGTGCGCTGAAGGCGACGCAAATTTGCCGATGCACACTGGGCAGGTCCAAATTTTCAAGTTTTTGAAGGCGTCAAAAATGAGGTATATAGGCTTCCGTGAAAATTTAACAGCTAGTAGCAGTTCGTAGTTTATTAAGAGCTCGTACACATTTTGCCGCTTATTGCCGCTCTCTCGCTCGCACTTTTCATGTTTTCTTAAATCTGAGTGCGTAATTAAAAAATGTGTCTCGGCCACTTTTCGCAAGATAAGATTACGGACATTTTAAAATATATTTTTAGTTTTTTGTTGCTAAAGTACCTACAAAAAGTTGTCGTTTCTAATAGTTATTTGAACTGGCAATAACGATAACTTTTTTGAAGTTCAGCTACTCGAAACTGGAAATGTCCGTATACTTATATTGCGAAAAGTGGCAGAGACACATTTTTATACTTACGTACTTACTCAGATTTGAGAAATCTTGAGAAAACATGAAATGTGCGAGCGAGAGAGCGGCGCAGTCAGCGGCAAAATGTGTACGGACTCTTAAAGATAAGGCATTTTCGATTGACTGATAGTTATGTCGATATTACTGTGTAATTTCGTCAATTTTGAATGATTTTTTACAAGCATAGCTACTTGTAAATTTTGGAGGCAGAATTGGTAGCCGATCGAATGAGGGCTTTTCACAATGACATAAAACTGTAGGCTCGATAGATGGCGTTGATAAAAATGTGTGTTAGTGTGATTTTTTTTACTAAGCTTCGAAGAGTATCAACACCATCTAGTGAGGCAAATAGTTACTATTTTTATTTTTTAAATGTCACTTTGAAAAGCCCTCATTGTTAAAAAATGTTTCTAAAAACCTCTAAAAATTACCAGCGTGTGAACAATATCGTGTTCGGATTCCGACGCCATTTGTACATCGAGCGCGAATCGCGATAGTCCGTCATTCACAGCAGCACTAAATATTAGCGATGCGATGTGCCAATGGTGCCCGGTTATACTGCAATCATTCCCGGATTAAACCCTGCCCGGTTCGGACATTCGTTAGTGCGGATGCCAGTTATTGGCTCTAATCTCATGCTGCGCTAAATAGCTCGATGATACTGGTTGATTACCATAATTTTGTAATGATTTTCTCGGCCGTTGGATGTTTGATGCAGCGTTAGCGGTACTGAAGCAGATCCGGGCTTAATTCCATCTCCGGGATTGTTAAGCGCTATTTCGAATTGTGTATCTATGTAACATAATATACAGAGTGTTTCATAATAACACGTATAATTTTGTTTTTTATTTGTAAGGAAAACTGCAAAGAACACACAAATAGACTATTTTTTACGATAATCAATTTAATTAATGGGCAAAAACAATTAGGTCTAGGCTAGGATTTAAACTACACACTTTATCATGAACCAAATTTTTAAAAGTGGCGGTTTTTAGGTTTGTAATAATTTTCAGGGTTTGTAGGCATGGTCTCTTATCTACCCCGGCTTTAAGGTTTTTTTGCAATATTTTGCGAACAAAGGGTATAAAGTAGGTAAATAAAAGCATTAGAGCTCCTAAGTACGAGCATATAAAATATGGAAGGTATTTACTTGGTAATACACATCATTCTCGTTAAGTAATAGATAGTAAACAAACAACTATCTTTCTCTTACGCATTGATAAATATTAACATTTTCAATGAAAAGTCAATGTATCAAGACTATAACTTTCAGTGTTCCCATAAATAAAATTCGCTGTAATAATAGAGAAACAATATTTTTGCTGTAAATATAACATCTGTCGGGGCGAAATATTACACACATAGCCAGATTAATGGCAGTAAGATGAAGACGGAGCGTTTGTAGTCTAAGAGCTTAGCCACCAGACTTTCACGTTATTGAATGAAAAACCATGTAATAAAAATAAGCTGAACACACCTTGAAGTTAAACACGAGGATAGAATGGAATATGAGAATCGGACTAACCACCTATACTGACTACGGCACATGGTGATTTTAAAGTGACGTGACAAACTTTAAAGATGTGTTCAGGACATAAAACTGAACATATTTCTCTAAAGCTGCAATATCACATTCGGTTAAGGACCTCGCATGTGTTGTGTAGACATAGCTTAGCTATTCATTCGAAATGTTCGTAACTGTACACATGCGAGTTCGTTATTTAATTTTGGTGTACGTGTGGTTTGAGGGCCACTACCTCGAAAGTCAATAAAAGTATACTAATGATTTATCTGCCTGATCGCCTCACTACTCACGTGAATGTCTAACTGACGCATATGAAACATATCGAAATACGAAAAAGAGTATCGTCTTAAATTATTCGTCTTTGATGAAAGTGAAAGTGAAATAAGCTTTATTCAAATAAACTTAATTATTAAGTACTTTTGAATCGTCTATATTTTCCTACCACCCGTTCCATCCAGTGGTTTCGGCTTCATCTTCTTCATATGGTGCCTCTCTAACTAGTCAAGGTTGGCAGTTAGCTCTGCATTAGATTTGTCCTTAGCAAGGCGAAAGAATTCGGCGGCACCGGTATTCCCGTCCACTTCCGAATGTTTCGGACCAGGATTATTGATGCACAACGGGATAGTGTTTGGCCTTCATCTCACCTGATGTTTAGTGACGATAAGGCCGAAGGTGGGAGCACCCTACACCTGGAATCCTCATCACTGAGGAACTGGCTATCTTTCCTCAAACTGCCGGAACACATTTTTTTTTTAATTGTTGTTATGGCGCTAGACTTAGGTAAGATGGTGGTAGCTGGCAGGCGGACTTGAAATAAACCCTACCACCAAACAAACCGAGTACAAACTGTACCCCCCCTGGGAATCGAACCCGGGACCCCTGCGTTTTACACGGGTGGGCCAACCCTTAGACCACAGAGGCGGTTAAACTTTCTTTTACCACCAGATCTCCTTTTTCCAGCAATATCATATTAGTTGCTGAGCTCGTAGCTTCAACTTAATGGCAGTTAATATAACTGAAGTAACAGTGATTATTAGAGTTAAGGCGAGGCAGTTCCCGAAATTTACTCTTTCACTAGGTCTTTAGAATAAGGTTGAATATTGCGTAGCTTTAATTGACGCTTCGCCAGAAATTTGACGAAATTTAGTACATTTTTATTGATTTCTGAAATACTTGATCATTTATTTAAAATGTACTCGGTTATTGTGTTAGATCGATAAAAAAGCTATCCTTTTTGCATAAAAAATCATATCACTGTCGTTGAAAATAACGAAATCTGACGATTTGAAGTTTAATTTTATGGTGTTATTCAGGATTTTTTTACAGAGTAACCATGCCATTTTTCAATATTCTGTTCGGTTATTGTGTTTCATGACATAATGTTCAGTCTACAGTATTTTTTGTGAAGTAGAATTCTACATCCGTTCTTCACATTGGAAGTTCAAAAATCGATCTTTTCATCAAATCGTGAACTGGCCTCGCCTTAAGTCAGATTTTATTCTATTATATGATAATACTAGCGGCCGCCCGCGGTTTCACCCGCGTGGTTCCCGTTATCGTGAGAATATCGGGATAAAAAGTATTCTATGTTTTAATCTAGGCTATCTACTATTTATGTTCCAAATTTTAACCAAATCCGTTCAGTAGTTTTTGCGTGATTGAGGAACAAAATCCAAACCCACAAACTTTCACATAGTAGGATAGTAGGATTGCATTGTATCTGAGTGGTGTTATTTACTAATTTATCGCTTTTTTAAAAGTAACGGAATCTTTAAAATAGTCCAAAATAAAATTATTATGTTTAATTATATTATGTAGGTTCTGTAGCGTTATTGTAGCTTATGATCTACATTTATTGTAAAGTAATTAATTACAAACGTTGGACTAACCATTAAAATAATAATTCCTTATACAAGGCTTAATTAATTACCGTAAAATGTTCTAGAGAAGGATTGAATTGTAGCGGCCTACACTAACTATAATTAATGGCAATTGTTGCCTTTAAGATAATAATGGTATTGTTAAGCAAGTGGTTTTCTTACTACATGTGATAGTAATTAAAGAGATAGAGACGTTTTAGTAAATAAAAGCATAAATAACTCCGTCAAATGCTTAGGGTCAGTCAACTGGAAACATGTAAAGTGATCTTGAGGAGCTCGGCGCGGCGCAGTAGTTTAGCACCTAGCCCTGCGATGGTGGAGGTTAGGTAACTTTCGCAAGGGTCGGTCTTTAGATGGGTGGCCAAAAGTTTATGATCTCGAGTTCCTCCGTGCTTCGGAAGGCACGTTAAGTCGTTGATCCCAGCTGTATTTGCAGTCGTTAACACCCACCAATCCGCATTGGGCATGCGTGTGGATTATGGCCCATCCTCCTTATCCATCCTTATGGAAGACCTGCGGGTCTACTGCCTAACTCTATCGCTTTGACTCTGGCTTTGGTTTATGACGTCAGTGCACTGTCCGTCCTTGTCATCGTGTTATGATATGACAAGGACGGACAGAGCATTGCTATCGCTCTGGCTAATGCTTTGAGTTAGGGCCCCTGTACCCCAGCAATGGAGACATTAAAAATGGCCCTATGTCAAAGTACTTACAGCTAAAATGTGCGTATTTTTTTGTCGCAAGAGACACGGAGGGCCATTTATTTCCTCTCTTTCATTGAGTGGTTCACGTTATTAATTGATGTTAAACGGTACTTTTCCTTTATAATAAAGTCTAGTCTAGTTAAATGATTACAACAAGTGTGTGGATTCTGTGCAATTTAATTAATTCGCCCGATGTTTTAGTAAGTGGCCGTGTCATTCAGATTGATGCGGCCCAATAGGACGTATTGATTGGTCGGTCTAATGTGGGCGTGCTACCAATTAATAACCCCGATGGACAATAGCTGAACGGTGAAAGGCTGTTTAATTAATAGTTTGAATTCAGTCGACCGGTTCCTAGGAAACTATGGATAATTTAAGCGTTTGTAACGAGTAACATAAAGCTAATTGAACTATTTAGTCGTGTCTGTTAGGCTTTGATGGTCTTGTGGTTGTGCTTAAGAGGCTAGCGACCCTTAGTAAAAAACCAAGGGTTTGGGAATTACACTATCAAGGGGCAATTGTAAGACCCTACGGAGACACTTTTTGTACGGTCGAAACATTGTATAATATTTGCTTGACTGATTCTGGCTATCATATTTGACCGAGAGCGAAGCGTCTCTGCTTCAATTTGGGCAAATATGATTTAGTTAGTCCGTCCGGCTGTTCATTTGTTCTCTTCTATAGGTTGCATTTATCAACCGCATCTCGTGAAATTTTGTGAGCAGGTTCTATAATTATTTTAGATTTTTTGTCCATTTAGGAGATATGGGGAAAATAATATTTCAGCAATTTCGAAAAATGTTTAAAAATGTCACAAACGTTACGTCTACAGCTCTACAGAGCCACTAGTCTGTAAAAGGATTATAGGATGACAAGATAATAAAATGTAAAGCATTCGAATATCAGCAAAAGCGAAAAATCAAACCAAATACCAACTAATTACCAAAGTACTTTCAATAAAACTGCGCTAGTATTCGTTAAAAGTGTTTTATTTCAGCGAAAGCTACCGGCAACAGCGATCGTAGTACTGTCCTATGAAACAAAAGTAAATGGTGAAAATTGAAGAGAAAATGTGTGTCTCCCGGTCTAATATTTATGCAGTCGTGACACGCTCGCGGTGTACCAGCCGATTTAGGCGAGGGGAGTGATGAAAATTATTATGAAGTATTATTTTTTATCCCCGGTGATGGACGCGACATTACGCGAATGGGGATTGGGTCTGTGGCCGTGATGGAGAGACACGCGGTAGTGCTGCTTGGCAGCGTATTCTGTAGTGATTACAGCTGTATTTGACGCTATTTGTTGAGTTTAGATCGCGATTTGGAGGAGCTCGATGGCGCAGTGATTTAAAACCTGGCCCAGTGATTGCGGAGCTTAAGCAACTTTCGCAAGGGTCGGTCATGGGATGGGTGACCAAAAATGTATTAACTCGAGGGAGAGCACGTTAAGCCGTTGGTTTCGGCTGCATTTGCAATTGTTAACACCCACCAATCCGCATTGAGCCCGCGCGTGGTGGATTATAGCCTATCCTACTTATCCATGGTTACTTCGTCCAAGTTATCTACCCACAAGGGCCACAAATATACAAGGCAAGTGGGATTAGACATTACTTGGGCAAGCGTGCTACACCTTAGACCACATCCTGTTTACCAAACAAGATGGTGGTCAAATGCATATGCCCAGTTACCAATAAAAAAAACCGGTCAAGTGCGTGTCGGGCCACGCGCCGTAAGGTTCCGTAGTTACCTTATACCATCGTCTGTAAAAATAACTTTGTTTTTCACACTGTTGGTATGAATGACAAAGTTATATATTTGCGGTTTCGGAAAATATGATATATCTCGAAAACTAATTACTATATCTCGTTCAAACCAATTTTCGTATCTATCTAGCGTAGGTATGTTTTTTTAGATTTTTTACTCACTTATTTCAAAAGTTAGATGTGGGGGACACACATTTTACCTTTCAAACAGTGTTTATCTTTCAAACGGTTGACTTTGAGAATAAATTGTCTTAGGAACCTCAATGTCATTTTAAAGACCTATATATATACGCCCGCACGTATTGCTATGAAGAAAACATTTTTTTTCTGTTACAGTTCCATGTATGGGGAGCCCCCCCCTTAATCTTATTTTTTATATTTTTGTGTTAAAATCGTTAAGCGGTTAACAGAATACATCTACCTACTAAGTTTCAACTGTGTAATCCTAATACTTTCGGAATAAAATGGCTGTAACATACGGTCGGACAGACAGACATGACGAATCTATAAGGGTTCCGATTTTTTGCCATTTTGGCTACGGAACCCTAAAAAGACCCGTGCCGCAGCGTGGGGACAGTAAAAATGGCTGATGGTCAATTGAATTTAGATGGTCTAGTGAACATGAACTCAAAGATATTAGAATTTGCATGAACTATAGTGTATGAAAACCGATGTATTTAAGGTGTACAAATTAGTACCTAAATAAAATTTGCTCTTAGCTCTTAGCACATAGTTATTGTAACATGTTACACTGGCTGTTTGATTTAATATCCCACACTAGGAGTGATTTTGATTCTGACGTGAATCTGATAGATTTAAATTATATTGTCAGGCCATCAGTATTTTCCTACCATGTAATTTTTTGCTGACAAGAAGAATGGCAATAGCTGACAAGAAGTTTTACATCTTGTTGGTACTACGATTCAGTTGACAATAAAGTGCGTATAGCGTTAATTAATAATATTGCATTCGTTTTTGTCCCAAGTCCTGGCTTATTTTCCCGTCGATTTTAGTCACCTGTGACGGTCGACTTTAGTCACCTAGCAGTCGCTTCCAAAATTGAATGCGGCGAAAGTTGTGCGGCTTTAGTCGCCCCTGTAGGTACCTACATAACACATCACTTTGTAAAATCGAATCACAGGTGACACATCAGTAATGGCGTCGCTGTCGCCGGCGTAACCTAGGCATCAATATGTAATAACACTTATTTCCAGTTTTGGCTACCGGATCAAGCAGAGGCAGATTTGCCATTTACACAGTCCACTTTCGCCGTGCGGTAAAAGTCGTGCGGTTTTAGCGATCCGTATGAATACCACATTAGATCGTAAAACTCACACATCACAGATTATAATAGTATTAAAAAACCTCGCGGTTCCCGAGGTTCTTTTTCTGTTGACAGGCTTAAGAGGATTGTCAACCACGTGGTCTCCATACAAACGGCGATAACGTTTCCCACCCTCTAAACCTTAACCTTGTAATGTAGTTTTTCTCTTGCCCTCTGTTCAAGAAGAGTAAGTAAATACAAATCATGCGGTACTTACCATAATGACATATTTAGGGAAAATAAAGAACACAACTACATGTAAGGTAAATACCAAAATACAGTTTTATTGAAACTTCCTTTTGATTCTATATAATAATAAATATCTTTGCAATCACTGACTGTTAACCGCTGAATTTTCACTGAGGTACACATATAAATAACACAATAAAAATATCGTCTGCTTCCCCAGTGGTTATATAAGAAAAGTGGTTAACTCTTAAAACTAACTCAAAGATAATGTGGGTAAGGAATGCCTGCCCTAAGGATATCAGGTAGAATAGTATCTTGTAAAAATCTAGCTCGAGACTTAACTAGAATGCCTAAATATTAGAGTCCGGAGACTATCTGTTGCCGAGGATTACTTGCCGCTTCGGTTAGTTTAAATGTTAGGTAGATTTTACAGTTAAATAGTACCTATTTGAACAGATTCGACGGCTGCTGATTATTGATTCCTAGGAGCCGTTAGCGAGTGACGAGTGTCAGGGTATAACTCGACTTCTTTCTCTCGACGTCTAGCCTTCAGACTACTTGGACGAACGGAGCAGTGGGCTGGGAACGTGGCCCCGTATAAGCTTCTTCACCTGTATTCGGGGAACAGTACTGTGGTTAACAACGGCGACCCAGATCAACCCATAGATTTTACTAATAGCTCATAATTTTAAAGAACATAATTATTACAAGAAAGCTAAATATTCCTGCTGTTTAAAGTGTTGGTTTTGACAATAAATATTATCCATGAAAGCATTTTCTGTTTAACGATTCTACCTGCAGCCAAAATTAGGTTTCACTTGACTAAAAAAAGAGATGAAAGGTCAAAATATTTTGGCTGATGGCCGAGTTAGATTAATAATTCTCTCAATTTGCAAGGATCTTTTACACTCTAAAAGATCTGAAATTGAGAGTAGTAATTAGACCAATTCCAGGCATTTAAAACTAGGTACCTAATAGGGAATAACAATAAAGTATAGATTGTCTCAGGTTACCTCCGGCTCCTTGTGAAACGATAAATATGGTTTTAAATCCACCAAATGGGTACAAGCACTCAGCAGCTTCTCTTAGTAGCGAAATAAGCCCAGAAATCCCTGTAAACAACGAATAGGTACCGTGATAAAACAATTTCCAAGGTTCCAGTCAACGAAAATCTGTAGTAAAAAAAACCACAAACCTGGTCAAATTCGATGGTCTGAATAAATAGGCTCCAAAAGGCCGAATACTTTTAGCGTAATCAGACACTGGTCTGAATAAAATATATCAAAATGAAGTTATTTTCGAAGGAAGAATTAAATAGGTAATGTCTCAATCACACCAGCTGATATTTTTAAAGTTCAACGACTCGACTTTCCTTCCGATGCATTCCAAGATTTCGGACACATTCCGGCGGGTCCAACGAGAGCTCAGCGATTGGTATGGCTTGACCGCCGACCGACAAGATCGCCGCCACTCAAACCCCGCTGCGCAGCCCGCAAGGAAGCGATGGACGTCAGCGAACACAACGGAACTACGGTCAAACAACTTCGCGGAACTAACCAACTTTTGAGGACTACAGAAAAGGATCTCAACATCAAGACTTGGACATCGGAAGTCATAACTGCACGCGCCCCGATCAGTGGGCGGCCTGGGGGAGTCGATTATATGGGAAATACGATTCTAATTCTTTTTTTTTTTCGAAGTCGATGACGCGAAAATTTAAAATGAACTTTTTACGGAAATAAGGAAAAGGACATGAGGCTTACTGCCAAACAATAAAATTTTATCATTAATAGGAAAAAGTACCTTTATACTTTGAAAAACTACTCTTTCAAGGGAAATCAACTAAACTATCATTCATTTAGTTTAATACACCAAAAAAACAACGCTACAGTAGTCCCCCGGCACGCAAGAATTCACGTAGGGAATTCTCCGGACGCCCACGTCCAACCACACTGCTCCACCGCAAATAAACTATAACCCTACTTTGCAGAAAGCAATCCATCATCAGTCAATGTAAATGCCTGTCACATATGACAAATTATAAAATTGAAAGAACAAAACTTATAAGAACTACTCGACTGTTGTGTTCTACATAAACCAATACATAAAAAAAAACTAATATAAAATATTTTAATAATAATTGACCCTACTGTTTATCATACCTAAAACCAAATATAAAAAATTACATATTTAAGTGGAAAATGTATGTGCCCCTGTGAGCGGTGTTGGGTTTGCTCATTACTCCTCTACTACTTTTCCTACGGCTTCCCCCTCTAAATGATCAAACCTACCTGTCAGTCATTCATTTTGCATCGGCTTGTCAGTCCTATTTTTATCGTCCAGAATTGATGCTTGACGAGCACATGATTTCAGTGACTGGGTGTTGGACAAGCCCATGATCTAATATTGCGATGCTTGACACGCAATAACTGACAAGAACGCTCGACTCTCCTGAAACTACTTTAAAATGATTGAAAAAATTTAGATTGTCCATCTGTGGAATAGACGTTTTAATTTGTCTATGCCCACATTATAATTCCTGACGGTAGTAAAATTGCCAAAAAACATATCAAATACCGACGACAAAGCGTGTCGGCATGATACAGATTAAATGTGTTAACTTTCCTCTTTCCAAATTACCTCAGTCGTCTAATCCCTTCAAGCCCTCAAGCAAAACTGATGTAAAACGCAACAAACTAGACAAGCCCCAACACCAACACTCGGCTCACATACATAATATAACAACCAAATAGATACGCGTAGTACGTAGTAAGATAGTAGATGGCGCTAGTGCTGCCTTGTGGCCGTTTGTATCCGCGCCACAAGATAGACCGCACCGGAGTAGCACCGTACCTAAACCAGAACCTAATTATAAAAGAAAAGAAAAAAAAAAAAATTGCAGCAGTATACTGCGTATAATAAGTATGTAAGTAAAATAGTAATTATTGGTGCTATAATATGCCCTATGATCGTTTAAATCCGCACCACAGAGTAGCACCGTAATGACAAGCAACCGAATTCCTGCGTAGTACGTAGGTAATGTAGGTAGACCGCCCTTTGTGGTCGTTTGAAATCCGCACCACAGAGGTCGCCCCCTTGCTACGTAATACGCGGGCGCGATGGTAGATGGCGCTTTTACTCCCGTAAGTCGGCTCTTACGACACGCAGAGAGTGGAGTACTGCGGTGTGAGTATTCTGCACCGCCCACACACAGTGTTCAAAGAAAGAAAAAAAAAAAAAAATAATAATAATAGGCACCATAATTTGACGCGCAGCGCTATATCATTAGTAGGTAAGGTAAATAGCAATATTTATCACTAAGAAAAACTAATCACTCCCCGCATCTATGGTTTTGAAGTCTTTCACATGCCATTTGCCTATCAATTTTCCCTTCTCGTCCTCCAGTTCATATACAAGTGGAGATAGTTTCCTAACTACACGGCAACGCTCGTATTTAGGTGCCAATTTGGCAGTGAAGTATTTATTCGCAGCGCTATGTTTATACGTCCTCTTCCAGACGTAGTCGCCAACGTCGAAAGACACGTCTCGACGTTTTCGATTATAATATTTAATGTTACGACTGTGAGCCTTAATAAGTGATTCTTGGACAGTTTTATATATGTCTTTGAGGTAACCTAATCTCGAGGCATAAGCATCCCTAGGCGCGCAGACTAACTCATTGACATCTTTAAAATCATTGTAAATGTTACCGTCGGCGATCGCCTCGCGGCCGTAAACTAGCATAAATGGCGTATATGATGTGGACTCGTTCACCGAGGTGTTCATTGCGAACTGTATTTTATGAATGTTAACGTCCCACGTCCTATGATCGTTATCTACAAATGATGACACCGCCGTAATCACGGTACGATTATAACGTTCGACTGTGTTAACCTGAGGACAGTATACCGGCCCCAGATGTACCTGTGGTATATTGTATTTTGCATAAAGCGCTTGCACCTCATGACTTACAAACTGCGAACCGTTATCTGAGATTACGGTTTGCGGAATGCCGTGAACTAAAAACACGTGGTCTTCGAGCCGCTGCGCAATAACTTTACCTGTCGCTCTTCGCAACGGAAACAACAAAACATATTTTGAAAAACAACAAACAACTACTAATAAATACGTGTTCTGCTGCCGCGAAGCGGGCAAAGGCCCAACCAAATCGACGCTCAGACACTGATAAGGGCGACCGCAAACCTTAGGTTCCCCCATAAAACCTGGTGTTGCTTGTGAGCTATGTTTATAAGCGTTACAAATAGAACACTTTTTTATGAATTCCGCGGTATCCTGGTACATACCCGGCCAAAAATACCTTAATTTCAAACGTTGATACGTCTTAGCGACGCCTAGATGCGCCGCGGTAGGTTTAGAATGATTTTCCTGTATAATAGACTCCCTAAGTTCTTTGGGCATTACCTCTTTCCATTGGAAATCTCCACTCAATTTGTTGTTGGACTTAGTAAAACGATAAAGCCTACCATCTACGAGCTGAAAATTAGGACACGCCCGCGGCTTTTCGGTACAACGTTTTATAATATTTAAATACCAGGGGTCATTTATTTGTGAAATATCTATAGACCCCACTGGCATAGATCGCGAGAGGGCGTCAGGTACAATATTTTGAGAACCACTGCGGTGTTCGATAGTAAAATTATATGGAGATAGCCTACAACCCCATCGCGCCAACCGACCGGCAGGACTTTTCAGATTTAAAAACCACTTCAAGCTTGCATGATCCGTTATTATGCGGAACGGCCTGTCACCTTCCAAATAGGGGCGGAAATGCTCAACAGTTAATACGACCGCCAATGCCTCGCGTTCTGTCGCGGAGTAATTACGTTCGGCGGGCGCAAGAGAACGGCTAAAATACGCGACCGGGTGTTCCTCGCCATCGATCAACTGCGTAAGTGAGCCCCCTATTCCGAAATTGGACGCGTCACAGTGAACGGTAAAGTCTTTCGTGAAATCTGGACATGTTAAGACTGGAGCATTAGTCAGTGCCCGCTTGAGGTCCGCGAATGCACGTTCAGCCTCCGGTGACCAGTTGAACGGAGGGGCCCCCTTACGTGTTGACGTCAGAGCGTTTAACGGCCCCGCCCGGTTACTGAATTTTTTAATAAACCGCCTGTAGTAGGATGCCGTACCTAAGAAGCGTTTAACGTCCTTTCTGCAAGTTGGGGTGGCAAAATCTACTATAGCCCTCACCTTATCAGGATCAGTGCGCAAACCATGTTCATCGACTACATGACCCAAATACTTTAACTGCTTCCTAAAAAATTGGCACTTTCCCAGATTAATGGTTAAGTTGGCCTCTTTTAACTTCTTATACACCTTTCGCAGTAACTCCAGATGTTCCGTCAAAGTTGAGCTAGTTAAAATAATGTCATCCAAATAACAGCTTACATTATTCGCGAATTCCGGCCCCAAAATCCGGTCCATCAGTCGCTGCTGAGTAGCCGGCGCTGATGTCAACCCAAAGCACATGACTTTAAAATGATATAGGCCGCGCGACGGAACCGTGAATGCGGTTTTTTCACGGCTCTCAGCGCCATCTAGCGGGATCTGCCAATAAGCCGATTTTAGGTCTATTGTCGATATGTATTTCGCGTTCTTTAGTTGATCTAGTATACTAGTCACGTAAGGTAGAGGATAAGCATCGTGTTTAGAAATGGCGTTGAGTTTCCGGCTATCTAGGCAAAAGCGAGACGTTCCGTCCGCCTTCCGCACTAAAGTGACGGGATTATTCCATGCACTGTTGCTGGGCTCCACGACGTCGTCCGCCAGCATTTGATCTAGATGCTTGTTCAGCTCGGCCAACCTATCCGGAGACATCGGGTAATAACGCTGTTTAATTGGCGGATGATCTCCGGTGTCGATTTTGTGCGTCACTAAATGAGTTCTACCGAGCCCTTTTTTCTCATCTGAAATACTTTCAAACTCGCTAATAACCTCTTCTGCCTGTTCACGCTCGACCTCCGTAAGTGATTCGAAATCGATTAAAAATTTATCCGTCGTAGTTATTGCACTAACATGCTGATTACACGGTAAGAACTCCCTATCTTTCAACAGTGACAGAACATCTGGCGCTATCTGAAATTCTTTCCAAAAATTTATGCCCAACAACAACTCAGTGGAGACCCCTGGAACTATATAAAATTTAATAATAGCGGTCCGCCCGTCTACTGTGACCGGTAAAAATACATAACCAGTTACAGGTGAAGCGGAACCGTTCGCGGTTTTAATTATATCTAAATCGGTAGACTTATGGATTGTGCCCATATCAGAAAAGTATTTAAAAGCGTTTCCGCCAATAATTGAAATTTCTGACCCCGAGTCCAATAAACCCCTAAATGTAATATCATATATGGCAATTTTTAAGTAGGGTCTGGTATCCCTATTTTGACATACGTGAGTCGGCGACGAGTGACATTGACGTTCGGAAATGACACCTGACATTGACATATTATTTTTCCTATTTTCATAATAGAAATTTTTCAGGAATTTCAGCCAATTTAACCACTCCTGCGCTGATGTCTTGGTCCACCGTCGTCGACTCACGCCTGCGAGTTTTTTGGCGCAGACACAAGCTTCGCTGTGGCATTTTCCCTGGTCTGCCGGCATTTGGGACATGTTCTTGCAGTCACCTCTCTTTCGCCGCATCTATAGCATACCACGCAGAAAGGAGCTTTGCAACTCTTCAGACTGTGTCCCTGAACCCTACAGCGCACGCAAAAGCCCTCATTTGTGGCTTGAACAGCTGCTACCTTCGGCGTGGGCCGGCAATACTTATAGCAGAGATCCGGAGCCAAAGAAGATGAACTCGATTTGGGGGGGTCAGCAAAATTATGAGTCCTATCTTTAGCCATCTCGATAAGCCTGCATTTGCGCTTAAGATCAACCCAAGAGTCCGCTGGATTTAGTGCCAATTGAGAAGTGTAACACGGCCTAATGTTATATAGAACAATATTTAATTTATCTTCCTCAGACAGTGGTTTTGATAAACGAATAAAATAATTTTGCATAATACTAAGGTAATTTACTATGCTTTCATCGGATCCTTGGGTGCGGGACCTTATTTCTTGCATTAATCTATGATCATAATCTGTAGGCAGATATTCTTCTAATAACAAATCTCTTAATTCTCCCCAATCATTCACCTCGGTATGATTGCCCCGGTACCAGCAAAGAGCTTCATCAGTAAAGAGTTCAGCGGCAGAATTGAACAGTCTACTCTCTGAAATATGACGTGAGCGACACAACTCATCCAATCTTTGTAAGAAAGTTTTTACACAAGTAGTCCCATTAAAACTAATCCCAAGTTTATGTATAGCTGAAACGGACTCATTAACTTTTATCGCTTTAGTAGGGCTGCTAGGCTGAATGTCACTCCCTGCGCTGGCGGGCTCATCCACCACTGATGCTGTTTGTATAGAGGGTTGTCTCTGCGACAATCCACTCTTGAAGTTATACATGATATTATCAAGCTTATGTAAGATATGGTCTAAATTTTCACGCAAACTATTCAGTTGATCAAGTGTAACTGTCGAGTCAGCCGCAGGGTTCAACCGACCAAGCCTATGAAACAGGTGGTGAGCAACCGCCTCAACCCGGTTGAGTGATTTTAGTGAACATCCCGGCTTAGCAGCCCCCAATATCAAATTGTCTACGTAAGCTAATTTATCTTTAATCACAGCATATTCAGAAACAATATCAAGATCCACTTCAGCTATTTCATCTGATGGCAGCTCTCTGCTTAGCTTCCTTAATTGGGCCCGAAGATCTGTAACCTTACCCGCTGGCTCCGCACCCCGGATCCTAGCTTCATATTCTAATTCATCTTTATGTAATAAATGAAATTTTATAGGCCTCTCTTCTTCCATCTTGTAATGAGGAAGTAGAGAAGTAGGTAAATGTAGATAGATATTTATTTAAGAAATTGTTAAGTAAATAATGTAGTTTAAGCTTATGTAAGTACCTAACTATGCAAATTACCAATATACCAACCAAGTTTAAAACTGCTAATGGCAAACTAAGTTAGTTAAAAAAAAGTATGTATATTTAATTTTCAATGCCTAGCAAGTAATTTTAACTTGTCACTTTACTATAAATATATCTATTCTGTTAAGCAAGTAAATCAATAGTGTGTAAGATCAAGTAGGTACTAATAATTTATTCTCAATGTAACAAAAATGAACTAATAAAGACTTTTCTCTAACTCAAGATAGCAATTATTGTAACTTAGGCGATCCTCCTCAGACAACTATTAAAAAAAATTAAAGCCGCTGTAGTAAGTAGTTAAAAAAACAAGAGAAAATTTTATGTAAGTCTCTGTGATTCAGCTGATATCCCACAAGCTAACAAACACAATAGGTATGGCAATCCTTCCTTATTTTTATGTATGTGTACGGTCCTACGCCAATACAATGTATGAATATCAAAGTATTTTCAACCAATAAAAAAGATATGTAATAACATGCAACTATTCTAACTTTAAAACAACCTGTCTCTATCCTGATATCCCTGGGTTTCTGTTGAGCTTAATCAATTTCAGCTTACTTGACCAACAAGAAAAAACAGAAAAAAAAAAAAAACTGAAAAATTTTTCTTATCTCTTATTTCAGGCACTCCTTTTTCCTACAATGTTCGGGCGCCAAATGTAATGTAGTTTTTCTCTTGCCCTCTGTTCAAGAAGAGTAAGTAAATACAAATCATGCGGTACTTACCATAATGACATATTTAGGGAAAATAAAGAACACAACTACATGTAAGGTAAATACCAAAATACAGTTTTATTGAAACTTCCTTTTGATTCTATATAATAATAAATATCTTTGCAATCACTGACTGTTAACCGCTGAATTTTCACTGAGGTACACATATAAATAACACAATAAAAATATCGTCTGCTTCCCCAGTGGTTATATAAGAAAAGTGGTTAACTCTTAAAACTAACTCAAAGATAATGTGGGTAAGGAATGCCTGCCCTAAGGATATCAGGTAGAATAGTATCTTGTAAAAATCTAGCTCGAGACTTAACTAGAATGCCTAAATATTAGAGTCCGGAGACTATCTGTTGCCGAGGATTACTTGCCGCTTCGGTTAGTTTAAATGTTAGGTAGATTTTACAGTTAAATAGTACCTATTTGAACAGATTCGACGGCTGCTGATTATTGATTCCTAGGAGCCGTTAGCGAGTGACGAGTGTCAGGGTATAACTCGACTTCTTTCTCTCGACGTCTAGCCTTCAGACTACTTGGACGAACGGAGCAGTGGGCTGGGAACGTGGCCCCGTATAAGCTTCTTCACCTGTATTCGGGGAACAGTACTGTGGTTAACAACGGCGACCCAGATCAACCCATAGATTTTACTAATAGCTCATAATTTTAAAGAACATAATTATTACAAGAAAGCTAAATATTCCTGCTGTTTAAAGTGTTGGTTTTGACAATAAATATTATCCATGAAAGCATTTTCTGTTTAACGATTCTACCTGCAGCCAAAATTAGGTTTCACTTGACTAAAAAAAGAGATGAAAGGTCAAAATATTTTGGCTGATGGCCGAGTTAGATTAATAATTCTCTCAATTTGCAAGGATCTTTTACACTCTAAAAGATCTGAAATTGAGAGTAGTAATTAGACCAATTCCAGGCATTTAAAACTAGGTACCTAATAGGGAATAACAATAAAGTATAGATTGTCTCAGGTTACCTCCGGCTCCTTGTGAAACGATAAATATGGTTTTAAATCCACCAAATGGGTACAAGCACTCAGCAGCTTCTCTTAGTAGCGAAATAAGCCCAGAAATCCCTGTAAACAACGAATAGGTACCGTGATAAAACAATTTCCAAGATTCCAGTCAACGAAAATCTGTAGTAAAAAAAACCACAAACCTGGTCAAATTCGATGGTCTGAATAAATAGGCTCCAAAAGGCCGAATACTTTTAGCGTAATCAGACACTGGTCTGAATAAAATATATCAAAATGAAGTTATTTTCGAAGGAAGAATTAAATAGGTAATGTCTCAATCACACCAGCTGATATTTTTAAAGTTCAACGACTCGACTTTCCTTCCGATGCATTCCAAGATTTCGGACACATTCCGGCGGGTCCAACGAGAGCTCAGCGATTGGTATGGCTTGACCGCCGACCGACAAGATCGCCGCCACTCAAACCCCGCTGCGCAGCCCGCAAGGAAGCGATGGACGTCAGCGAACACAACGGAACTACGGTCAAACAACTTCGCGGAACTAACCAACTTTTGAGGACTACAGAAAAGGATCTCAACATCAAGACTTGGACATCGGAAGTCATAACTGCACGCGCCCCGATCAGTGGGCGGCCTGGGGGAGTCGATTATATGGGAAATACGATTCTAATTCTTTTTTTTTTTCGAAGTCGATGACGCGAAAATTTAAAATGAACTTTTTACGGAAATAAGGAAAAGGACATGAGGCTTACTGCCAAACAATAAAATTTTATCATTAATAGGAAAAAGTACCTTTATACTTTGAAAAACTACTCTTTCAAGGGAAATCAACTAAACTATCATTCATTTAGTTTAATACACCAAAAAAACAACGCTACAACCTACAGCAATGAATTTTTGGTATGTTTTTGAAATGCCTAAAAACTAGGGCTGTACGTTTTGATTTTTAAAATATTCATTGTAGATTTGAAAATATTGGCACTTCTGTGTTTTGTATGAAATCACTAAAATGCAAATATTTCGAAATCTATTACAGATATTTAAAAAATCAAAACGTACAGCCCTAGTATTTAGGCATTTCAAAAACATACCAAAAAATAATTACTGTAGGTTAAGGTTTAGAGGGTGGGAAACGTTATCGCCGTTTGTATGGAGACCACGTGGTTGACAATCCTCTTAAGAATCCATGATTGCTTGTTATCCTTCCAATGTTTCATACTGCCTGCACAGTATATTGCACAGCCGATGTCACCCCACTATATTTCACTTTCAGTGTCGCTTATGACGCGGATCCGCGAATATTGCGCCCCGTTTTGGACCCACTGTTTGTCTTAAGAGCGCATAGTGTGCACACTAGCGCCGCCATTTAGAATCATAGTATAAATACAACCCTGGAAAACTACTATAAACCCCGAAAACCGCCAAATAACTGATTTTTTTTTATTTGTATGGAAAAATGCAAAATGACAACCCTTGACACAAATAGACTATTGTATTCGATAATCAATCCCAAAAGCAAAACACAATATCAGTCTAGGGTTACTATGCAGTTTATATGAAAAATAGCGGCCCGCCCCGGCTTCGCACGGGTGCTAGTAATATAATAAGTCTATGTTTGGTGAATTGTTGATTGAAAAGGTTCCTGGCTAAAAAACGTGACATTGCAACGCATGCCGGGTGCGTTATTATCTGGCTCTCAATCTCAACACTTCTCTATATAATACATAGATATAGTATATTAAAAAGGGGATATAATAGGTACCACATTCCTTGTCACGTTATCTGATATTTGCCAGATATTTTATTTGACAACTTATTGCTTTCTCTGTGGTGAACCAAGGAACATAATTTATACTCTCAGGGGAGGTGCCAAACTGACATCTGATATTTATTTTTTCTTAATTAATCATTTAAATGCACTAAGAAGTATCAATTCCGATATCGAAGTCAATCACCCTAAAACTAGCTTTCTACCCCTTTTCAACTCTGTTAGGGGATACATTTAAAAAAAATACGAAACACGTTTACAATTAATTTTGTGAAAAAATGTCTATGCCAAATTTCAAGTCAATCGGGCCAAGGAATCGCGTTCTCCCATACAAATTTTGCCACCCTGTTTTACCGCCTTAGGGGTTGAATTTTGCAAAATCCCGTCTTAGTGAGCACCTACATCCTAAAAGGAACCCCCATGCAAAATTTGAGACTCCTAACACTTGTAGTTTCTGAGATTTAGCGATGAGTGAGTGAGTGAGTGATTTGCTCTTTTATTATATAGATTAAAGAAAAAAATTTTTTTTTCAAAAGAGCGGTGGTTTTCAGGGTATATATTAATTTCCAGGGTTGTATGAATGTTACCCTATCTACCATATTCGGCTTTATAAGGCTATTACCAAACACACCGTAAAATTACGAATTCTGAGCAAATTCAAAAGAGAGTTTAATTTTGGGCTTTATATTTTTTCAACAAAAGCCACGAAGTAAGATAAAGTTTCACAATTAAGCTGTGTTTAACATTGGACTTACGAGGATTATTAAAATATGGGCTGAAGTAATTTTGTATCTTTATTTTCGTGAGCAAACTTCGACGGTAAACAACGTTTTTAATTAAGGTGGTACCCTGAGCGAAAGTGGCGCCGCGGTGAATTATATTTAATATTATAATTCTAATACACAATTTTAAAATGATTATCGTGGAGATTTTAGGGCCCACAGTCTAGTATTTTTAGACGGTATCGTTACATTCCCTCGTAGTCACTGCTAGAAGTAGATAGCAAAACTGCTAAAAGTGGCCGTTTTTGACACATTTGCTATCTACTTCTACGAATGACTACGAGGGCATGTAGTGATACCTACAAAAATACTGGACCATGGGCCCTAAAATCTCCACGATAAACATAATTAAAATCTCTATTAATAACTTATTAAATAAAAACCTCTGAGGGCGCCACTTTCGGTCATACAACCGCCTTAAATTTATTTTCAATGAACGGTGCTCCAGTTCTAGTTTCACAAATTGGTTCTGGATGTAAACAGTTTTAATCTAATCATGATGAAGCGCTCATTGCGGAGCTTGTCAGATTGATCGTACTCGATCACGTTTGTTAAGCAACGCTCGGTACTTCCAGGTGTCGGATGGGTGACCGTTAAGTTACATTACAACTGAGCGTTTCCGTGCTTTAACCGGCACGTTTAAGGCGAGGCCAGTTCACGATCTGATGAATAGTCTGATTTTTGAACTTCCAATGTGAAGAACTGATGTAAAATTCTACTTCACAAAAATGACTGTAGACTGAAAAAGAAACAAAGAAGCAAATTAACCGAACAGAATATTGAAAAATGGCATGGTAACTCTGTAAAAAAATCCTGAATAACACCATAAAAACTTATAAAACTAAATTTCAAATCGTCAGATTTCGTAATTTTCAACGACAGTGATATGATTTTTTATGCAAAAAGGATAGCTTTTTATCGATCTAACACAATAACCGAGTACATTTTTAATAAATGATCCAGTATTTCAGAAATCAATAAAAATGTACTAAAATTGGTCAAATTTCTGACGAAGCGTCAATTAAAGTTATGCAATATTCAACCTTATTCTAAAGACATAGTGAAAGAGTAAATTTCGTGAACTGGCCTCGCCTTAACCGTCGCCGTCGGTCCCGGCTGTTATCATCTGATAACAATTGTTAAGCCAAGTCAGTAAAATACAGAAGAAAGTTCTGGAGTTTATTTTAAATATTGGACAACGTTACACCTCTACATTGCTCCGATTCCAACCGTTATCTAATAATAACAATAATAATAAAAACGCTTTATTGCACACTAGACAAAGACATTACATAGGAGCAAACAATAAACATGGACAAGTACACAAAAGGCGGCCTTACTGCTACGTTGCAGTCTCTTCCAGGCAACCTTGAGTAGAAAATATTAAGGGGAAGAGGAAAGAGGGGAGTGGGTGCAAAAATACTAGAAGGACAATAGATATAGATATACATAAATAAAGAGAAGAGAAAGTGTATGTATATAAAATGAAAGTTGAAAGGGAGATAAAAAAAAGTAGTATTAGGTGGGAGAAAGGAAATGCGTTCTAACTTGATCTTTGAAAGATCTCAGGGTACGAGCTTTTTAGTTCCATAATTATATAGTGGCAATGGGCGGGACACATAGCGAGAAGAACCGATGGCCGTTGGGGCGGAATGGTTCTGGAATGGCGACCGCGCACCGGACGGCGCTCCGTGGGTAGGCCCCCGACAAGGTGGACCGACGATCTGGTGAAGGTCGCGGGAAGCCGCTGGATGCGGGCAGCGCAGGACCGATCGTCGTGGAGATCCTTGGGGAAGGCCTATACCCAGCAGTAGGTGTCGTGCGGCTGATATGATGATGATGATGATGACAGTTCCATAAACACCAAGACCTGGGTCAACAGGTGAATTAAAGTAAACGTACTTTCCCAAGGTCCCAGATCCCGACCGAGTGGATCGGACCAAAACCGGGTACTCAGTTCAGAGATGACAACAAGACAGAACAAAGAAGTGAGCTCATACTACTTCTAACTAAGTACTTCTATTTTATTTTATATTTATTTAATGTTCTGTGGGTGTACAAGTCACTTGAGGAGGTCGTCAAGATAATGTAAGGTGATAAAGATTCGTAAAGGTGTAGGTAGGGCAATTTAGAGGATTTAAGGCGAGGCCAGTTCACGATCTGATGAAAAGTCTGATTTTTGAACATCCAATGTGAAGAACTGATGTAAAATTCTACTTCACAAAAATTACTGTAGACTGAAAAAGAAACAAAGAAGCAAATAAACCGAACAGAATATTGAAAAATGGCATGATAACTCTGTAAAAAAATCCTGAATAACACCATAAAAACTTTTAAAAATAAATTTCAAATCGTCAGATTTCGTAATTTTCAACGACAGTGATATGATTTTTTATGCAAAAAGGATAGCTTTTTTATCGATCTAACACAATAACCGAGTACATTTTTAATAAATGATCCAGTATTTCAGAAATCAATAAAAATGTACTAAAATTCGTCAAATATCTGGCGAAGCGTCAATTAAAGTTATGCAATATTCAACCTTATTCTAAAGACATAGTGAAAGAGTAAATTTCGTGAACTGGCCTCGCCTTAATATAATTAAGTTCGTTCATCGTTTTAATTTTCTATCAAAAAAAAACACATCGGCATTTTAGTTGATTTTTGGTTGTCAATGATATTCCGAAAGGCTTTCAATTCAACGCGTCTCGTTGCTATACAACTAAGCATTATTTTCTCGCGCGGAGAACAATATTTGCTCGCGAAACAGCCACTGTTTTATGTGCGTGAGAGCAACGTGGATCCATTTACGGATTATCTTTTATGCGTTTGGCGAACTGCCTGCTTTATCAAATCCTCAATCAGTTTACTCCACTTGCTTAAATTCCCACGCTTGAACGCGTGATAATCAACTAATGAATAAACTTTCAGTTGTGTCTTTATATTAGCAGTTAGACTGCCTGTCCACTGTGGGCCACTAGAGAGAGGCAGAGCCGAGCGGAGAAACGAGGAAATATTAACCAATAAGGATTGCATAAAATCTCCGCTCCCTAATCCTATTGGTTTATTTCGGGGTCGGTTCCACTATTCCCATTACCCATTGCATGGTAACTGAGACTTATTTTTTTCTCGATGACGTCCATAAGGCGTAATGGTGATTGTGAAAAAGTTAGTGCCACTCTTACCATTAATGGTGATTCTCAATAGAAATAGTGAGACCGACCCATATTTCCTTGTTTCTCCGCTCCGCCCCGCCTCGCTCCGCGTCAATGGACAGGCAGCCTTATAGCCCTATTCTAAATAAATATATAAATATTAGACAAAATAACAAACATTACTCTGATTCCAAAGTAAGTTGCTAAAGCACTTGTCTTATGGAAATCAGAGACAACGATGGAACTATAAACACCCAGATCTGATGGAAGTTCGTTTTCTAAAATGACTCAACCGGGGAACCCGGGGCCTGTACAAACCACTCGACCACGGTGGTCGTGAAATTTTCATTACATCAGGGGCCTAATCGCGCTAATTTTCAACGATAAAACCAAAGCTAAATCGTTACCGTTTCAGTTTCGTTTACAGAAAAATATCCGCTTTAGTTTTGTTAAAATTGTTGAATACTCTGCGTAAGGAGTCTAGGATTACAATCTGGGTCAACTTAAGTGAAAATTATAAAGCTAAACCAAAGATTTTTAGGTAAATATAACCTAAATGACAACGTAACGTTTTTGGTTTTATCGTTCAGAATTACCGCGATTGGGCTCCAGGGTGTATATCCGAATTCGAATGCACGAATGCACAAGCAATTCGAACTAGGGACAGGGAGCGAAGTTGAGCTGCTTTCGAATCATTTTCAACCGGCTTCGTTCTCGTCGAATCTGGCATAACAATAAACGATCTAATATTATCGCACCATCATTATCAGTCCAAAAATGTTCAGCGTGGAGCAGGCACGATGTTCTAAAGTGAAAATTCCTAGACTAGAGAAACGAAATTAATTTGTGAGTAAGATGATAATAATGTTAAGTCAAGATTAAAAATTTCAAAAGTCAACAAAATAAACAGTTGTTCTGAAGGAACAGTTCTTAACACATACAAGACATGAAAATTAATGAGTTTGTCGGCTTTTCTCGTTTCATTTTCGGTTTGGAGTGTCCTGATTGCGCATCCAACACATTCCTTTTTCACTTCCAAACTCAACAGACCGTTGCTAATTTATAAGGAGCAAAACGGCCGCGTCTTTTTACCAAGAAAATGGACGACCCCATAAACATTTTCATTAAAGCGAAGAAGGTACATTTTGAACTTCCTGGGTATTCTCCACTTCTTTTGCCGGGTTCTTTAACATTGAAGCGACGTAGTCGTTGAATTTCGGAATTTGCTAAAAGTAAAATCTTTAAACATTAATTTTGTTCATACAACAGAAATTAGTAATTTTTCTAGAGATATCTTGTACCCGTTGGGCCAAATACGCAACATTTCGAAGGACATCGTCGCCCTAGTACTTGAATGGCCAATCGACCATTGAGCAAATTTCACAGGAGACATTTTTATAAGTTAGTTATCGATATTATTAGACATTTTCTGTAATCTTTTCTAAATTAGAAACATGCAGTATTTAAGTTACATTCATATAAAAAAAAAAAATTATAATAATAATTTGACGACCTGAGTGGTGCAGTGCCACCTACCACGCAAGAGGTCCCGGGTTCGATTCCCGGCCGGGCAGAAGGTGAAATGATGAATTTTAATTTCTGTGACGGGTCTGGGTGTTACTATGTATATTAAGTATATATTTTAAAAGTATATAAGTAGTATATCAGTTATCTAGCACCCATATTACAAGCTTTGCTTAGTTTGGGGCTAGATGGCGCTGTGTGAAATTGTCAAAAAAAAAAAAATTGTTTAGCGTGTAATCAGAGTTGCTATAGTTTGAAATAAAAAAAGTCAATTTTGGTAAAATTGGTAGTTTGGCCATTCAAGTACTAGGGCGGCAACATGGTGTCCGATGCTGAATTAAAAATGAGTAGGTACTTATAAAGGTACTTACCTATATTCAAATGACACACGCGAAATGTTCGATTGATGGAAACATTAATTTTAATGAAAGAATTATTATTTTTTAATTGAGGACCGATATTTAAAATTGAAATGTTAATTAAAGTCCAACGGATCAACTTTAGCTATTTAATCGATTATCCTCCACAAATACGTTAGTTAAAAAGTCCTATTCTACGAAGAAAACACCAACCAATAATTTAGCCGGTTGGTTGGGTACGAGAATTTACGCACACATTACATTAGCCCCGTTTACTGCGATGCGGTCCAGAAGAAATGTGCTCTCAAATAAATCCTTCTTAGACGGCTTCGGACGAGAATAAACGTGATACATACACGTGCCCTTAAATTACTTTATTTTATCCAAGGAGGATGTAACCTAACCGCATTTTATCAGCCTATAAACGCTCCGGAAACTAAGGTGAAACTTCTTTAGAAATAGTAGAGGTGGCATTGAACGGTGGTGGAATAGAAATAATACCTAGAGGTGGCATAATATGGTGGTGCAATAGAAATAATAGAGGTGGCATTGAATGATGGTGGAATAGAAATAATAGAGGTGACATTGAACGGTGGTGGAATAGAAATAATACCTAGAGGTGGCATAGAACGGTGGTGGAATAGAAATAATACCTAGAGGTGGCATAAAATGGTGGTGGAATAGAAATAATAGAGGTGGCATTGAATGATGGTGGCATAGAAATAATACATAGAGGTGGCATAGAAATAATACATAGAGGTGGCATAGAATGGTGGTGGAATAGAAATAATAGAGGTGGCATTGAATGGTGGTGGAATAGAAATAATTTCAATTTTTTAAATTATCATTGTTCCTTATAGTGAAACAAAAACAATTATCAGTACTTTTTGTATCAAAGCATTATACTTACTACTAAAACGGTAATAAATGATAATGTGGATTACATCCTTATAAAATATAACCTTTATTATTTGTAAATTATTGTATTTAGGATTAAGATTTTTAAATTCGATTGTAAATAATTTTATCTAAAATTATTATAATTTATAGTATTTAGTCATCAAAATATTCTTTAAGTTGTTGTATAAGTACTCACATTTTGTATTCTTAACTGTTTAGAAACCAGTTTCAGGTAAAGATATCACCTTCAAAATGCGATGTTGAATTCATACCTTTCTAAAAAAAAAACCTAAGCATCTTTATATTGTTTAATGCAAACTGTCAAGAAAGTTTACTCGGACGTCCATTAAAATAGAAAGATTAATTAGCAGGCTTCATCTTTTAATCAACGAACTTGTTTCTAACTTACCTTTCAAGAAAAATTAAAGATATTTTCCTTTCTTTTTCTTGAGTCGCTTGTAATTTAATCTAAAATGGAAGCAAAAAACGGCCAAGTTCGTTCGTTGCCATAATCTCACCCCTGGGCAGGCAGGTTGGAGAACCCAGTGTTAAATTGAAAAATTATGTTTACTTTTTCATTTTCATCAATAATACCAATAGTGGTTGATATTATCATGTTAAGAGCGCAGTTTTCGAAAGCTGCGGCAAAATATTTTCATGTATTGTTACGCATTTGGATTGCAAAAGCTAGTAAGGTCAAAATACATTTTATTAAATTAAGATCTGATATGGTATAATATGTAAGATTGCAAATATTTAAGTGGTCAACACTGATTTTTGTACTATTGGCAAGTATTTAATGCAGCTGTAAAATACCTATGTAAAAGTCATTTTAATTAGTTCCAAATAATTGCTTAAGTAAATAAATAAATTATTGCTTAAATAAATTTGCTTGGACAATTATTTCACACAGCGCCATCTAGCCCCAAACTAAGCAAGGCTTGTAGTATGGGTGCTAGACAACTGATATACTACTTATATACTTTTTAAATATTTACTTATTATACATAGTAACACCCAGACCCGTCACAGAAATTAAAATTCATCATTTCAATTTCTGCCCGGCCGGGAATCGAACCCGGGACCTCTTGCGTGGTAGGCGGCATGTTGACCACTGCACCACTCAGGTCGTCAATTAGACACTATTAAAGTTATGTGTCGCCTGGAAAATAATAAGCCAGTTGTTTTTACGACTATTTTAACGTTGAGGCAGATGAGATATTCTTTATAGTGTTCTTCACTATAATTAAACCAGCTTGTTGTTCTAGATTCAATCTTGAATAAGTTATTCAGTCGCAAGCTCGCAATCTTTATGATTCGCAATAAAAATGTATGAACTAAATATAGTGCGAACAACGAAGTGATAGCTTTATAGCTTGCTCATTATGCTAAGTTAGGAAAGGGGGGGGGATGCAGCACAGAAGACGGTACAATAATGCAGCATATTTTATGACTCATAAAAATATTGCTACTGCATCTCAAAGTAAAGTCGCTACAGAAGCGAAGACTTTCAAACGAGACTGATTTTATATATAGGTACCTACTGTGAATTTATGCGTGTTTCTTTTCTAGACAGACAACTCATCAAATTTTTTTCAAACGCGTTGGACTTTTTTTATAATTAATGGGTTCGCTCTTGACCCCAGTTCAGCCCAAAAGCAAAGACAGGGTCTACGATGGAGCGAGCTTGCCCAGAAGGTGCTTATTCACTCTGGCCTTGAATAGAGTCAGGTTGTATGCGCTCGGAAACACAGACGCCGGCAGGGAATTCCATTCCTTAGCTGTGCGCATAATAAACGATGTTGAGTAACTAGCGTTTGATACGCAGAAAAGGTATCAATCAATAATGAATGGTAACCCGCTTTGCGTCTGGATGTCCGATGGTAGAAAGGAGAAGATGGAATGAGCTCATGCAGCTCTTATGCAACTGACCAAAGTACAATCTATAATGGCTGGTTTACATTATCACAGTCTTTAGTAGAGTGCTTTAGGAGAGTGCTTTAGTTGTAACAAGTAAACGGTCGTCTTATGACTAAAGAGAGTAACGTTCTAGTAGCCTTTCAACTGGAATCATCGCTTTCCAGTAGAACCCCCCGCGAGCCCGCGCCGCTCGCTCACCCCCCGCGCGACACTTTCCTCGCACTGAAAGCATGTAAATCGACATTTTAGTAGCATATTTAGTAGAGTGCTTCATTCAAATGACACTGTACTGGAAGCATGTAAACTCTCACTGGAAAGGCACCAAAACTACTAAAGCACTCGCATTAGAATCTACTCGCACGCTACTAAAGCACTCTACTAAAGACGATGATACCGATAGGCAAGCAACTTTTCGGCGGTGAGCCAAACTTTTAACGAACGATAAAACTCTTGTTTTTTTTAGACAAAATAAAATTCACATTACAGTTTTAATTGCACTACCTACATAGTAACTAATAAGTAAAAGTGTCCGTCGAGCAAACTTCGTGGCGGGCATCTCATTAAAACTTTTTCAAGGGAATTAAATAACGTCCCCGGACAAATCCGCTCACTACGTGTAGATTTCAGCGGAAGCGAAAATTACAAGTTCCTTAACTTTTAAAAGGAATGGGGTATCGCGAGGTCACTTCAAAGTTGGTAATTTACACTTGTGACGTCAATGAGTTGAACGATCGATGAAAGTGTACTGCTAGAATATTGCGAACGAAATTTTACTTTATAATAAGAATGCCTGTACAATAGGCAGCCTACAATTTATTATCTTGACTAAGTGTATAAAAGAATTGGGACCCTGGACATCTTTTCTATTACAGGGTTATTTGTAAAACACTAACAATATTGTATATATTAATACTCATACAAAACTCATTGATAGTCGGTAGATATTATGTAGAGTTGTTTTAAAAACACTTGAAAACAGTTAACAAGCAATGATCTTTATTAACCTTCAGTTCAAATAAAATACAAGTTATATTGCCACCAAATTACTTGAAGTGTTCGCTTCTTATGACACGAAAAGTTTCAAAATATAATCTTTTAAAGTTGCAAACAATCTGTCTCGTTATATTGAACTTTGTAAAGATTCAAGACGACTCGCGTCGTCGCCAGAACGAATAAAGGTCGTAACGATTATAATGTTTTGCCACCTTTTCTGGCATTGAGTATAAAACAATAAGTATATAAGTATATATATTAAACAAAAAGTATCACAACGTGTTAATGAATAAACGCAAACCCTCTTAGCTTTAGTATGTCATGCTCACTTTAAACATTTCTGCGGTGGTGTCGTGTGGGACGGGTCGTTACGTTCCCTCAAATATGGTTGAGCGAAGGGATGGCTGGTCCATGCGTCATGCTCGTGAACGGGTGCTGCCAGTGGGAATGGGTCTGCTTCTGTCTGCTTGTACTAAGGGCGTCGTATATTTATACATATATTTTTTCTGTTTGATGTTATCAATATGTATGGCATTTCTTACTCAAAACATAAAATTAATAGGTAAGTAAACCTTGTTTTGATTTCTCTTTTCTCTTTATTGCAATCATTTTGCTTTCTATAGTCAGTAGTTTTTGTAAGTAAAGGCCTATGAAAAGCTTTTGGATATTAGTTTTCAATTCAGTGCCTTAGGATGGGTAGCCTAAGTATGTCATTCTCTCTTTAATAATTTCTGCGGTGGTGTCGTGTGGGGCGGGTCGTTACATTCCCTCAAATATGGTTGAGCGAAGCGATGGCTGGTCCACGCGTCATGCTCGTGAACGGGTGCTGCCAGTGGGAATGGGTCTGCTTCTGAGTACCTATCTTAACGCATAATGAATTGTAAGAATTGCGTTTTTTTATTATTATTTTTTATGTCTTGTATCAAGTGTTTTTTGGTAAATTTTGCCTACTAAGGTGCACTTTCGAGTAGCAGACAGAGTGATTACTGATTTCTCAACTAGTTGAAAGTTATTTACTCTCACAATTACCTACCCGATATGTAGTAGGTATTTAATTTCAACCTACCTACCCATTGTGTGCAAACTTTTGTTAATAATAATTATTGTGATGAAAAATGACCTCACTTTAAATGTGGAGCTCTTTTTTCAAATGTTGACGACTCTGTATGAAATATACAGGGAGAAAAAAGCAGCCCTTGACGAGTTTCTTGCCGGTTCTTCTCGTTACAAGGTCTCCCGCTCAGGGTTTGCGAACCGATTGCGTAGCTTCTTTGACATTCACAAGTGCTTGTAACAGCCTAGACTGAATAAATTATTTTGAATTTTTTTAATTTATGTGGTGATTGTACTCATGAATATGAACAACTTTTACTATAGGTCCAACCTTGAAATCGAGAAAAAAAAATCAGCTGTTTCATACATTCTGGTCGAGTACCTAGGTATTGACAACTTGTATGAAACAGCTGATTTTTTTCTGCGATTTCAAGGTTGGCCCCATTGGTTGGTTGTTCATATTCATGAGCACAATCACCACCTAAGAGGTTTTGCGTTTATTCATTAACACGTTGTATAATTGATTCAAAGTTAATAGCATTTATAAGTAACATATCTACGAGTATTTTAAGTACTCGTAAATCTAAGGTAAGTTCATAATAGTAGTTTATGATACTGATGCATAAAGAGGGGTATTAAAACATGAGTGTGTGTTTAAAAACCGAGCCGTAGGCGAGGTTTTTAATAGTATCACACGAGTGTTTTAATACCTAGTTATGTGCAGTTTCATACACTACTTTATCTACACTCATACATTTGGGATTGAACCTACAAAATAAAAGATCGCGTTAGAAAAGAGAGAGAGACTTTGGTTGTATTAGCTATGTACCTACCTTGTAATAAGTCATTACCTAAGCTGCATCTAAAATATTTTTGCAAAGTCAATTTTTTTCTCATTTTTAAGCAAGAATAAAAAACACCTACGAAATTCAGTATAACAAAATGTAAAAATTGAAATCAAAATTCAAAACTTTTTAGTAATGCTCTAAAAATGGCGCGCATTCCATTAAAAAAATTGAGTTGAGTGCATTCTTGCAAACTAATCGCAATAAGTCATCGATCACCATAGAGTGCATTTTAATCATGGAAAATATGTGCGAAAATATCGTTGTTTTTTTAATATCACGGCACTACCTTCTTCTTGGATTTGCCCTGTATCGTAATGAGAAAAAAAGTTATTTTATGATGCAGCTAACTGCATCGTAATGAGTTTTTTTTTTAAATTTTACCTATTCACGAAAATAAAGTACGTATTTATATTACCTTTTTTGAATTCATATTTGGAACATTACGTTGTGAGTGTAGATAAACATATTTATGAATCTCAACACTCAACTTTAAAATTAATAATTATTTTTTTGTTTTTGGAGAATTAAAAATATCCTGTCGTGTGTACACAATGACATAAGTAAAATTTTAATTACATAAACCAAAAAGTCTTCCAATTTTTTTGTTACCCGGTTACATTGACCATGCATGGGATACATAGGTATATGTATCCCATGCATGGTCATATAAATAGCTGAAATTAAGTTCTTGATCCCATTTCGGTCAGGAATCTACTTCATGGGATCATGCAATCTTGAAAGGGGAACTCATTTGCAAGACACAAGCTGCTTTTCAGCAAATATATACGACTGCGACAGTCTACGAAACAGATTTGTGCTGAATCAGTTTAATCCAGTACTTTGGGCCAACATTGAATTTCACTTGCAAACAAAACTCCTCGAGAGGAGTCAATACAATAGAGATTGCATAGCACGTACTGCCAAGCAGTTTGGCAATAATTGTTGTTTGTTGCAAATCTGAAATCGTGCCACAAAATGCCCAATAAGAAATTGCAGGATGACCACTTTACCGTGCGGTTACGTTGCCTAACCACTTTTCTCGGGGATTTTATTTGCGAACCTTCTTTCGTTGAATAATCTGGAAAACTATAGCTAATACATCAGCTACAATTTGGTTGAAGTATATTTTGAATATTAAGTTACTTAATATAATTGAAAAAATACTAGAAAAAATCGACTATACTTATATATTACCGCCACTCCCACTAGCGACTCGGTAGCATACTGGTGAGCTGCTACGGGTGAGTCGATTTTTTCTAGTATTTTTTCAATTATATTAAGTAACTTAATATATATAAAACTAGCATTGTGAATGCTAAAATCTAAAAATTTCATAATTATATAGCTGTTTCATCTTAATCGATTGTATGGCATCTGTAAAGATGTTGCATTCGAATGTTGAAGGTAATTCTTCACATTGATGAAATAACGCTGGCTTACAGCGAAAACGTAAAAAGTACTAGAAAATTTCGCCACTCCCATTAGCGACTCGGTAGCATAATTGGTTAGTGCATTGGGCCGGAATCCTAAGGGTGCGGGTTCGAGTCCCGTCTGAGCTGCTACGGGTGGGTCGATTTTTTCTAGTATTTTTTTAATTATATTAAGTAACTTTTATAGTATATTTTGAAATTATTATCTGGCATCATAGGATTATAAATGCCATCTAGAAGCCGATTCTTCAATACGGGTGTTACTTCAATGTTCTATTCAAATAAAAGACATGAATAATTGTCATCCCTAATGCTAAAGCACTAAGAATAGGTTCTGGGCAACCATTTATAACCTCAGGCCATAAATTTCATATGGAGGTTTACCTAAATCTCATTTGCCCGAAAGACATCATTCATTATACATAATGTAACCCGAATTTAGATCTCAGGAGATGTGCAGGTATATGCTTCTAATACGAGTTTTGAAACCTTGATATTCAAAAGGTCAATGTGTCAAACCTTAATGGGGTCAAAGGAGGTAAAGGGAACAATTTTCGGACAAATTACAGTCGGGATAATGCTATACAGGGTGAATAAAAAAGTACACATATTGATGATGTTAGCTTTTACTCAAAGGAAAGATTCCTTTTTTATTAAAAGTAAGTGAAACTGCAAAGATGTTTGATAAATTGCTTGTCCCAGTATCGCCTATATTTGCGGATAGGTTGTTAACAAACCACTTGGCGACAGAAAGATCAGTAACTGGCATTCCTTAAAAAAACATGATCAAATACAAAAATCTTTAAGAATAAAGTGGATAAACCAATGCCATTCCATTTAGGCGCGCAGAAATCCTGCCTTAAGCAAACTCCTCGTTAGTATAAAGCGGGCATTCTTAACTGTCCCCATTCGAATTTCGAGACCGACTTTAGGAAGAACTTTAAAAAGTGGAACGAGAAATGAGGATAAGCACACTATAGACCCGTGCGAAGACAATGGCCGTGCAGCAGTTTAGCGAACGTTAAAAAGCAGCTAGAAACTACAGGTGGAGGCGATCAAAGCGCTGGAAGAGCTTTATTTCGTCGAATCGCTAAGCCAACTATCTTCTCCTAATGGAGTCGGGATTCCGAACGAAATTATGGAGGTCTAGACAAAATGACTGTTAAGGCGGTTGTATGACCGAAAGTGGCGCCCTCAGAGGTTTTTATTTAATAAATTATTAATAGAAAAAGATTTTATTAATGTTTATCGTGGAGATTTTACGGCCCATGGTCTAGTATTTTTAGAAGATATCACTACATGCCCTCGTAGTCATTCGTAGAAGTAGATAGCAAATGTGTCAAAAATGGCCACTTTTAGCAGTTTTGCTATCTACTTATAGCAGTGACTACGAGGGAATGTAACGATACCGTCTAAAAATACTAGACTGTGGGCCCTAAAATCTCCACGATAAACATTTTTAAAATTGTGAATTAGAATTATAATATTAAATATAATTCACCGCGGCGCCACTTTCGCTCAGGGTACCACCTAAAAGCGCTTGCGACAATGTCTTTGTATCGTTTTGTACTATAGTAATGACAAAAGAAGATCACATGCAACGTTTTTAAAGGGTTGTTATACATAGAAGTCGAATTTTAAATAACTAAAGAAATGTCAGTGAGTTCCTATTGTTGTTAGATGATAGCTCTAGAGTTATTCTGTATATAAATAATATTTCTAACACTTATTTTACTTCTCAATTATTAGTACGTCTACAATATGAGGTTAATTTTAACATCCATAACAAGTTGTATCTTATCAAAGAAACAGTATTCAACAGAACTTTAAATGATCTAACTTTAATTAAACGTGGGCTGTTACTGGAAAACTGTCAAAGTGTCGTTTACTTTGACATGCAGTGTTGCCAAAAGGTGGTATCTACTTATCTAAGTAGAATAGTTACCCAGCTTAGTGGTAACCAAAACATTTTAATTATCAGTAAATAGATATTCCTGGAAATATTGTTACTTAGTTTAAAGACTAAGATTATTGGTATTGAACTTTGCAGACTCCATAATTATTCGAAAGAGTTATTTATCGTATACAACGTAACTTAGAATTATGGTAGAGAGGGACCATCAAACTGAACTACTTTTACTATGGGACCAACTCTGAAATCGCGAAAAAAAAAACAGCTGTTTCATACAAAAATTAATAACAAAAATATGAAAATTTATAAACAGTAACATAATTCTGTTGCACGTTGTACGTATGGTGGAAAATGTTACATTACACATTTAAACCTCTTTAGTTTTCCAAGCTTTAAAAAAAACTGGGAACGTAATGTCATGCGATCTCTGTAACTGGCTCCCGGGCCCAGAAGTAGTGCAAAATAAATAGATCTCGTTGCTGATGTAATTAGGTTAGGTGGATAAATTGGCGCCTGGGGTGTTATGTTCCCGACTAACGAACGTATGGCCAGTACTGAGTTGAAGACAGACTTGCGACTTGGTCGCTGTGTCAAAAATATTTAGTTAGTACTAGCGGGCGCTCGCGAATTCGTCCGCGTGTAACATAAAGAACCTTCGACTGGATTGGTGATGACGTAATAATTGTATGTTTGGTTATCTTGATACGGGAAAATGATTGAGTCAGCAATCAGAAGTGGTTGGTTGGAAGTTTGCAATCAAATAGCTTCTTACGGCGCATACGATGGCTTGAACCCAATGTGAACAAAAGTAAAAAGAATATCGCCAGTGTTTAGGTTTCAATGGCTGCCTTGCCTAGTGCTTATCAGATCAGCATAAAGTTTCTTGAAGTATTAAAAAAAAATCAATAATCTTGTGTAGCTGTTAAAAATGGGCATTATCTTTAACATACGTTCGAGAAGTTTTCTCACTATTATTTGTCGTCTGGTTCAAAATTACTTTAAATAATAATTATAAATGATAGCTAGGTTTTATAAACATCATACTAAAATTTACGCGATCGCTGGCGAATTTTGAATCAGTAATCTGAGTTGTGTCGCCGGTTTGTAATGGTCAGCCTCACATTTTAATGGATAATTATGTATAACCCCACCTAATTAGAATCCACTACGATTCGGGTTACCTCTTTGGGATGCCACGGCATCAGCAGGTCATGTTACGGAGATTTGAGGAAAACGAGGAAGGAGGAGGGGTATTTTACCGATCAACGTAAGAACAAGTGACAAAAACCACCTCGTAGACTCGTAGACGCCCCTCGTAGTCGTCGTAGTCTTTAATAATAATAAGAATTTATTTTAGACCAGGAGGGGCCCTATTATTGAATCCTTCGGCTGGCGTCAAGCTCTCTCTTCTACTGATTTTCGATCTATACATTTGACTCAATCTCATCCATTTGAGTCGAGTTGACTCGACTGCAGTCGAGCGATTCAAAAATAGGGCCCCTGGCCCGTTATGTGTTGTGTTGGTCAATTTTTTTCTTACGAGCTACGGTTAGTAACAATGATAAAATAAGCCTAAAATTAACCTGGGAACATGAGCGACTGGCGACCGCACACTACCAGCGCATCCTGTGCCGTAGGAAAAAGCGATGAGTCCACCTGTTAGCCAGTTGTGCTTGTCTTAATAAGACTGAATTTTTTTTTCAAAAGTCAGATCAAGCGATCATCGTAACGCAATCACGTAACGTCTTTTTCAACACACTTGCTCGTAAAGTGAGCCTTATTACATCGCTTTTAGGGCCATAAACCGAGCTATAACAAACGCGTGCAATAATATATAAAACACTAGTTCGTAATAGAATTAACCCTACAAAGTTAAATAAGTATCTACCTTACTGCAAGTTCTATGCGAGTAAACAGAGCATTCCTAATTTAGCCGGGTAATACAGTTATTTTTTTGACAACAAAGTGGTTTTATGCTGCTGAAAATTCATATACTTTTTTGGAATAAATAAATGTGTAAGTCATTAATTAAGTCAAATAAAGATATAATTATTATCAAATTATTCATAATTCACAATATTTTGTTATAAAATATTAAAATATTTGTATTTTGTCACTTATTATTATAATTTTGAAGTATTAGTAGTAGGCTGTATGCTCCTCACCCCTTTGATCGCAAAATATTCTTGCGTTGGGCGTGTGAAAAAAAAACAAAAAAAAAACATGCGCGCCTTTTCTCATAATTATCATATTTTGTTTTTGCCATATTTGTTGCTGTGTGATAAATTACTTTATTTTTTCCTCGCAAATGTGTTGAAAAACGTCGTATGAAACTCGTGAGCTCTTGCTTATTGCACACTCGGCTGAGTTACGCCCTCGCCTGCGGCTCGGGCTGCAACGCACAGCCTTGTATGCAATGAGCAACCTAAGCTAACTTGTCTCATAATGTACTATTATGCTACTGCTCCACCTGCGTTAACGTTAATGGTAAAGTCCAACTACGCTTTAGCTAAGGCGTTAAATAAGTTTTAGTACTGTCGCTTGTAAATTAACAAGTGTTGGCCACATTTGCGTTTACGCCTAGATTAAAGTGTTAGGCTACGCGTTAAGACCGTAGAGTATGTATATTCTGTGTTAAGATGCAGGTGGAGCCGTAGCATTATGAGATACTAGCCCCACGCTCGCTTCGCTTCGGTTCCTTCTTTTGTTTTGCCAAATGCGACCTTCCAACAACACCCAAAAAGAAAACGAATACCTTGTTCCTCACCTCCTTTTGCTCCAAAAGTCGTCATCAGTGTAAGAATCGAGTTGATTAATGTTCGCAAATCTTATCGGACAAGATCTTATGTTACCCCTAGAATATTTAATAAACTCGGTTTAATCAACAATAATTTAAAGTCCAAGTATTCTATAAAAAAATATTTGAAGAATGCTTTCTCAGATTTATATTCAGAAGTAGCTAATTTGTATGCACTCTGTTTAATGTTTCTTGTTAGGTTACTTTAAATTAACTCCAAACACCTATTTTGTATATCTTTTGTTAAGAACTAGAGCATAGTTTTATATTTCGCCGACAAACTGTTATGCAGTTTGGCGAAAGTTAAAAAAAAAAAAATAATACATTTGTATTATTGTTTCTATGTTTTTCAGTAATAAATAAATTAAAAAAAAATATATATATTTTTATCTTTAAATTTTTTGCGACTCCTAAAGACGACTCCTTAGATATTCATTTAAATGGTATGGTTAAGGTTAAAATAATGTGCATAAAATGCTTAAGGTAACTAAAGTATTTAATTTGATAAGGATTAATACTGTATCCTTCTAAATAGCTTTCCAAATTATACCGCGTTGTACTTGACCATTTTTTTAGAAGATATAATGTATAGAAAGGTTAGATATAGAAAGGTATAGTAAGTTATTCTTAAAAGATATATTATTCCCTGAACATCAAACGTGTCTAGCTTTATCCGGTTGAAATGGATTAATTTCTAATGATCGCTGACATTTTTAAAATAAATACATTTGCTACAATTAATATCGTGTCGTGAATCTACTACTTTACTACTTGGAGCATTAGCAGACCTATATAGGTACCTGCTTGGGCCTGATTAGCACATTAAATCTCTTTCAACATAATATTCATAACATCTCATTCATTATGTATGGGCCCCATGAATGTAATAATTTTGTTTTCTCTCAACGGTCGCAGTGAATTCATATTTCATTAAAAATCCTCCATACGTAATTTGTTATCTGAATTTCAATACCGCAGCGGGAAAATATTCCATCGTAATTTGATTCCAACTCAAAAGTGAACTGTCAGACTTCAGTTGAGTTCATTTTTCCGCGAACCACGAACCTCGCCTCACGAGTTAAAATAATTTGCATCAGAATCGGGCTGTTGTTCAAAACGCCATATAAATCATTTACCAGCCGCGGGAGTAAAGCTTCGACTCCACAAAAAAGTGGAGACGAGAGGACAGTGTTGTAAATATAGTTACATCCGTTTGAAACGTAAGGAAAAGAACAGAGATTGAAAATGGTGAAGCCAGTACAAAATTCAACCAATACCTTTAAAACTTCATTTAGCTCCGCTTTAGCTCAGCTCTGGCTAAGCGCTCTATCAAAATACAATTTCACTGTCAATCTTAGATACATCGAGCTCAGTAGGTGTCATTATATGGTTAAATTTGCCCAGTGCGTTCATTACTGAGTCACTGTGCAAAATAACATAGATTCTAAAGAGTTTAACTCGTAATGAATATATGTATGACACTTGTCAGACCACGATGTCACAGCGACGAATTCGTGGTTTGGTTTCTAACTTTAGAGAATAGCATAGCTGCACTACAAGTCAATGAACGGTACCTGTTAAACGTATCCATTTCCTCACACATCCCTCTAGCTCTACTATGAGTTATGTTGATGTAAACTGATTTCGGTATCAAAAACTATCGATTTCTCTCTTTCTATGAGCAGTTATCTGATAGTTTTCATAGCAAATACAGTTTGCATCAACTCATGGTAGAGCTACTGGTGGAAACGCAACCTCAAGAAGAATATATACCCTTAAAATACATACTTGTCGGTTCCTTCACAATGGAGTTTCCTCGAGATTATCTTTGAGTGCGAGCTCGGTTTCATTTGTAAAGAGGTTTTGTGTGACGAAAGCGGAAGCAAGTGTATCCTTAACAAAATTATCTTGTAATAAGAGAGAGATTAAGGAACGATTCCTTATTTGAAACTTATTTTTATACTAAACCTGCATAAAATGTACCTATCACATAATATTTGTAGCCTTTAAAACCGTTTGTAATGTTAATATTTTTCTTCATATACTTTCGAAGAATAAACTAAGTATAATTATCTAGTTTTCACAAAAACAATGCGACACTAAAGGAAAGGTAGATGTAATTTAAGATTTTTGTTATTGAACGAGTACAACAAATAAGAGAGAAGAGACTGTGAAATACAGACTATCTACGCCAATAGTTACGAATGAAAGAGTCTACGATAATATTTACAATTCACTGATCATGAAATAAAGTTGCAAAAGTGTCTGTAACCAGTCGTGTAAAGTAAAAGTTTAAAAAGTTGCTGAAAACATAGTACTTTATCAAATCCATAATACCGCTTGTTCAGTAAGTGAAACTATTCTATATGAGAGCACCTATTGGTACGACATGGTTCTAAAGTGTTTGCCTACTTCTGACATCGATCGTAGTTTGAAAGGGCAAATAATTGCATAACATGGATTGAGCTCGCCGGTCCATTGTTTAATGGAGCAAACTTGGACGTCTTCATGCAGATTTTCAATTGAAAGTTAGTGAATACTGTTACAAATCTAGGTAAAGATTTCCCGTCCATTAGCGCCGAAGCTTTTAAGAGGATAATAACTGTTCAACGTAATCTTCTATCTTTGGAAGATTTAAAACTGGAAGTCTGTTTGAAAAGTCTGTTGAAACCCGTTGAAATTGACTCGATCTAATTTTGGCGTTTTGATGACAAAAGGTTTCAAATAGTGATAGATTGATAAAGCATTGAGAAATGGCTAGATTGGAAATAGGGCCGTGATACACTCCCATGACATCTATAATATATATTTTTCCAAAAATAGGTTTAAATTTAATAATAATAATAATGATTTATTTAAAAGCATAAAAAACCCAATAAACAGTCAAGTCAAATACAAACTGCAAAATAAATTAAAATTAAAAGACAAAATTACACTTAAATAAAATAAAAATAAAATAAAATTTCATTATATTTTATTAATAAAATTATTATTTAAAAATTATTATTATTTAATAAAATTAAAAATAAAATAAAAATGTATAATATTATTTATTTATGCAACAATAAGCTTGTTTTCTTACTAATAATATTCAATTAACACGCAGAAACTAAATGGTTGTTTATAAGTATTAAAAGAGATATGAAGAAAGGCATACCGAAGCAAATGTACGATAACTGATGACTATCAGAAACATCGTATAAAGAAAGTTTGTATCACTGCTTTTAGTGGCATTGCTTAGTTAGGAAGTTTGTTAGCAGAAGTTTGTGTGATCACATAAATAGTTATCGCGGTTAGTATTGCGGTAACAGATTTGTAACATAATAAAATAATAATAATTATTGTGAAGATATATTATGAGATTTCTAAAATAGTCGTGCTTGTCCAACAGCCATTTTTGATGTCCCCACTGCTGGGGCACAGGCCTTCCTTATGGGTGGTAAGGAGGATGGGCCATAACCCACCACGCGGGCCCAATGCGGATTGGTGGGTGTTAACGACTGCAAATGCAGCCGGGACCAACGGCTTAACGTGCCTTCCGAAGCACGGAGGAGCTCGAGATAATAAATTTTTGGTCACAAATCCCATGACCGACCCTTGCGAACGTTGCTTAACTTTCGCAAGCGCTGGGCCAGGCGCTAAACCACTGCGCCACCGCACTGAGAAAAATGTCATTTTGGGGTAATCTTAAAATATCGTGGCGTACGTTTAAATTAAGTGCGTTGTCCTAAAATAAGGAAATAATAGGTTTATATTACGCTATCTTGAAACGTGTTATGATGTAGTCAAATTATATGGTTAAATAAGGCAATATTATGACACTTATCATCGTAAAAATTGGTCATCAAAAATAATATTATCTTCTTAATATTATAACACTATGTAATAGAAAATAGCCCACTGTCCTATAAATATGTATGATAATCTATAAATAAGATTATAATTCTAAATCACAATGAAAGTGCCACCTTCCATAAAAAGATGTCATAGTATTTGAGAAGAAGCATCTCTAGAATACGATGACGTCCCCTTATAGTAGTATGATAAAATTATGTGCTAGTTCCTTTTATTTTGAGATTACCTTCACTTAAAATATAAGGAATTGGCATCAAAATTTAAAATGAATCCTACAAAAATACGATTACAGAAACTTATATAAGAGTTTTGGCCAAAATATTATATCGTAAAAATTGGTCATCAAAAATAATATTATCTTCTTAATATTATAACATTATGTAATAGAAAATAGCCCACTGTCCTATAAATATGTATGATAATCTATAAATAAGATTATAATTCTAAATCACAATGAAAGTGCCACCTTCCATAAAAAGTTGTCATAGTTTTTGAGAAGAAGCATCTAGAATACGATGACGTCCCCTTATAGTATCAAAATTAAAATGAATCCTACAAAAATACGATTACAGAAACTTATTTAAGAGTTTGCATCAATTTTTGTATGATTCCTAAAAAATACGATGACAGCACGTAAATTCGCCGTTCATTACTCATCGACTTGTCGTTCGTTTTGTATATTCTCTCCATTCAGTCAGTCGAAGTCGCAGAGTCGCAAGGACAGTTTAGCGTGTACAGAATTAATTTATATTTGACAATTTTTTTAAATGTGAGTGAGTGCAAAGTGCAATACTTATGGATAAAGCAACTCATAACTTGCTAAAATAATGGAATCTAGTTAAATACTTATATACAACGTTTTGAAGGTAAGTTGCCAAGCCTATGTTGTGCGCGTGCGCGTGCACACTTTATTGGGGGGGAAGAAAATTAACTTTTTATACAAAACGTATCATTTTGGAGGACAAAAAAAACGTACCTATTTGGGGTAAATTTTAAGTTTCTCTTCATATAAAGTGTACTTATCATTTGAAGGAAAAAATCAAATGATCATATTATTGCCATTGAAATGGACCTAAAACATTGAATTCTTATCACAAATTACATGTTTGATTTTAGCTTAAAATCCGGCGGTCTCGACAGCTTCGAAGCTTCATCTGACACCATTTAAAAGCTGCCCGGCAGAAGCTGAACACCACAAAGCACAAGTTTCTTCGCAAAAAAATAACAGACACACTAGCAGTTTGTGACGGTAAGGATTTATGTAATTATTCTGGTCTGTCCTCGTTTGACAAAAAAATAAATTAATAATAATGTGTAGTATTATATACAATAAGTATTTTTTTCAGATACAAAACCAGAGACTAAATTTCATTGCTGTCATATTACTCCTCGGTTGCTTATTTAACATACCTCCTGCGGCTCCTGCCCGTCGCTCCAGGAAAGATTGGCAAACATCACGAGCAGAAATATTGGAAGGATTTGACGGAGACGGTGGGTGTAACCCACAGTATCTTGCAGAATGCTGGGTGGTTCTTATCTTAAGTCATTGAAAGCGAATCATGATTTTACTTATTAAATTATTTTGCATATTTTATGGATTTTCCTAAAGATTGTTCTTAGTGTCATGAGTATAATTAGGTGCGTAAGTAAGTTGTGACATGCTAAATAGGTATTTATTTTTAACTATGTAAATTATTTTTGACTGACAAATACTGTGATTGTTATAAGCATAAAGGTACGGGATTATAAGCATAGTGTATTAAGCCGAAAGGGGGGCATTGTACTCATCCATTAAATAACTTTTACTATCGGGTAAACTCTGAAATCGAAAAAAAATGCTGCTACTTAAGGCGGTTGTATGACCGAAAGTGGCGCCCTCAGAGGTTTTTATTTAATAAGTTATTAATAGAAAATTATTTTAATAATGTTTATCGTGGAGATTTTAGGGCCCTTGGTCTAGTATTTTTAGAAGGTATCACTACATGCCCTCGTAGTCATTCGTAGAAGTAGATAGCAAATGTGTCAAAAACGGCCACTTTTAGCAGTTTTGCTATCTACTTCTAGCAGTGACTACGAGGGAATGTAACGATACCGTCTAAAAATACTAGACTGTGGGCCCTAAAATCTCCACGATAAATATTTTTAAAATTGTGTATTAGAATTATAATATTAAATATAATTCACCGCTGCACCACTTTCGCTCAGGGTACCACCTTAAGTAAATTTCGTCGAATTATGTTGTGCCCAAAGTAAAAGTTGTTCACCATAATGATAAGCCTGTGTTATTATAATTAAGTACTATTATGTGCTCAATTTGCGAATAGGTAGGTACATTATTTTTGGTGTCTTTTTTTCTGTTGTACATTACATTTATTAATAAATAATTACTTATATAAAAGTAAAAAAATAATATTGTAAAAATTAACGTTACTTACTTTCAAATAGAAATATTGATATTGCAATAATTAAAGTTACTTTCAAAAATAAATAAAATTACTCTTGATTACTATTTCTGTTTTTTTATACACGTCTTCCTGTTCTCTTTAAGTTTTTAATGCAATTGCATATTGCCAAGTTATGAAGGTACCTATTACTTTTTCTATATTTCACATGCTTTAAATTGTTATTTTTTACTTATGCGCGATCCTCTTTTTTATATTTTAGGAATGTGAATTAGGTAAGAAAGAAGTAGTAGGTACAGTCGTCTTTAGATATATTGTAGCAAATAAGGTGACTCATATCCTTAGTTAAGTCCAACCAATTAAAATAGACTTTTCTTGTGTTTTGGGTAAGATCCTACAATTTAGCAACGATTTCCTCATATCTCCGGTTATATCCTATTACTTTACGTACCTACTATTTATTATTAGGTACATCCTCTTACCTTGGGTTATCCTAGTACAGGCGCCATCAGATATACTGTAGCAGAAAAGGTGATCAAATACTTCTGAACAGTTTAAATATCAATAAATTCCATACAAAGTGTAAACGAAGTGTATGGAATTTATTGATATTTTAAACTGTATTATATTTTAATTAGTAGGACTTCACTAAGGATATTAGGAAGTCACCGATAAATAGTAGGAAACAACCGAATATATGAGGAAATAATTTCTAAATAGTAGGAAAAATATTAGGACCTAACTGGAGATATGAGGAAGTCATCAATAAATAGTACGAAAAATAATAGGACATAACTTGAGATATAATGAAAGAATATTATATTTTTTGACATAAGAGGATGTCATCGAGAAATAGTAGGAAAAATAATAGGATATAACTCGATGTACAATGACAGTAACCATAAGTAGTAGGAACGAGCATACAAAATTTTATATTGTAGGACGAGCATACAATATAAAAAATATTGTATGCTCGTCCTACCAAAGGTATGGTGACATGTCATCTTAAATACCGTTATCATCAGCAACAGTAGTATCATCGTACTTTTTGGTGATATCAGTATACTCCGTGCTTTAAGTGAATCCATCTTATTTTAATCTGAATTCACGTCATTTATGATGGGCATTTTTCTCAGTGCGAGCTCCGTATGCTCCGTATCTAGTTGTGCTTAGCTGCGTATTATTATATTATTGTTGAAAAATGGTTTGTTGTTTTGATTGTCACAATCCCAAATCAGTGCCATATTGTAATGCTAAAAGACGAAATCTTAACTTACAGATATCAAAGATTTCTCTAGTTATAAGCACCGCTATAGGTACCTATTATAATTTAGTAAAAACATTTCTAAACAAATCTAATATAATTATTCATATCTAACGATAAAATAGACAGATAATTATTAATTTTCAGTCCCAAGAAAATCTGGTCTAAATCTTCCACATCACATTTTAACAATAAAATGTTGACATAAAGACTCCTTACATAAGCATTAATAGAACCTCATTAGTTACAATGCTGAGTCATCAGTAAAAATAACAGGGAGCTCTTATTTATTTGGAAACTCAAATAAATCCACGGTTTTCTAACTTATCTTGGTCCATCGGATTTAGGAAATCGGGCAGTTATTTTTGGTGAACATTCGGCGTTTGGACACCCGCTTCGTTGTCTAAGTGCGACATAAATTTTGTCTGTAAGTGTGAACCCGGTTAGGTCGAAGTTAAACTACGCTTTCGAGATATAAAATTGAGGTGAAGCGATAAAAAATACGAGAGTACCTACGTATTCGAAGATGAATATGTAACTGGGTAATATTTTAGGGACTTTTTTACATGAACGGTGCTTTTCAAACCAATTCGGCTAGATAATGTAAAAAGATATATTAATTGCAGGATAGCTCATAGTTTAAATAGATTTGCTATAATTATCTTTTTACCTAAATCTGTGATTTCTCGTAATAATCTAAGTAGGTAATTGACTAACTAGAGACGAAGACTAATTAGAAGACTAAGTGACGAATCAAGTTTAAAGTGAGTACCTAGTGTTGCCGACCAGCACCAGCTACTTAAATGTGGAGCTCATTTTTCAATGTTGACGACTCTGTATGAAATATACAGGGAGAAAAAAGCAGCCCTTGACGAGTTTCTTGCCGGTTCTTCTCGTTACAAGGTCTCCCGCTCAGGGTTTGCGAACCGATGGCGTAGCTTCTTTGACATTCACAAGTGCTTGTAACAGCCTAGACTGAATAAATGATTTTTTGATTTTGATTTTACAGCCTTTTTGGATTCCTCTTTGGTCTTCCTTCTATAAGTTCAAAATTTCAGACAGACATCTTTTTGTAAAACAAACGCTTGTAGTGTAGTTGACATTAAAACTTCGTATGGGAAAAAAGTGTCTGTGTGATTTCGTGCCCTATCCTCAACACCTAGTTTTTAGAAACAATGTAGGTACCTGAGGGTTTATTGAGGTACTAGTGAACCCTGTGAAATTATCCATTTTACCTCAAGATAATACTGAAAACCAGCACTATCTATTTAATTAGTTAGTTAATAACGAAGCAGCTGAGTACTAAAACGAAAGCAACACATTTATTCCACCGAGTGCACCGAAACTAAAAACCTTACTGAACCTGTTTAGTTATCAAAAATTTGCTGTGTAAGTAGTTCGAAATCGCGATTCCCATACAAAATTGCTAATTTCGATCAGGGTTTTATTTTTTAATTTTTTTTCCACCACGTACTATAGCGAACAAAACGAAAAAAAAACAAATTGGTCAAGCCGTTTTTATGTTTTAACCGGACTACGAAGAGCAATTTTTTTTTGTGAGATATTATGATGTTTTGGTTCATGATAATAACATAATTTTATAACATTCTAAAAAGTTCGTTTCTACATTTAATTATCAAAATATTATATTTGAAATACCCACTAAGTTAAATATGAAACAATGGAATAGGTAGCGTAGAAACTGTAGAAAAATAGTATCGTAATATTTAAACAATATAACTAAAGTTTCTTAGCAAAAAGCGCTTCTGGTCCCCTGTTCAACTATAAAACAAAGCAGTTTTAAGATTTTTTCGATTCTTAATACTTTCCGTTTGCTACTTCACTTTTTCCACAATAAAACCAAAACTAAATCGTTACTAAATCAGTTTCGTTTACAGAAATATATATTCGCTTTAGTTTTGTTAAAATTGATGAAAGCTATGCCTAGGGAGCCTAGAATGCCAATCTTGGACAATTTAAAATGAGAATTATTGGGCTAAACCAAAGATTTTAAGTAAATATTACCTAAATGACAACGTAACGGTTGGTTTTATCGTTCAGAATTAGCGCAATTGGGTCCCAGCCCAGATTACAATGAGACTAAACCTTTCAATTTGGATATCTAATCTAGTCTAGCATAATCAGCAAAAACATCCATTAGGTACGCAGCAAAAACTTGATTTGGTCGCACTAATCTTGGTAGATACCCCCTCTATTGACTGCTACAGACATACGTAAGTTCTTTGCTTTGATTATTTATAAATAATCCAAGGTTCTTAGATGCTATTTATCTTTGACTCGGATAAATCGGGTTATTTATTTACTATAATTATATTAATACTGGAAACCTTTTAAAGGGAAATAGATTTATCTTATCTACTTACAATACTTACAATTTATCTACTTACAACTATAAGGCCAATAACAGATCTTACTGGCCTTATGTATTGTAAGTAGACAGAAGATAATGTATGTAGGTAAGTAAGTACTTTATGGCGCTGTTGATTTTCTTAATAAATAATATAAAATCTATGAATTCATACTTATTCTAGTCTCAGAAAAAAATATGCTTTCCCTATTAGGTCTATGAAATATTTACGATTTTTCAAGATATAACACAAATAAAAATATAAGTAAGTAGCTTTCAGCTGCGTCGGGATCAGAGCGTACGCAGCGAACGGATTTGTTGCTTTGCATTGATTACTACTGCGTGTTCTGGATCAGCAAACTTGCGATAGAGAAATAAAAAAAAAAGTACCAAATCGCTTCGACGACCGACGTTCCGATTCTAACCCAGTGGGCACACAGCTTTACAATTTTTTCAAACCGCATTTTGTGTGATGTTATCGACTGTAACTTTGCTCCAGCTCGAAGATCCAATGTTTATAATATGTGGACTTATAAAGTTGTTATTTACCAGATTATGTAATTGTCTAGCGATATATTGAATCTAAGAAAAACACAAAAGGAATTATTACTTCCAAAGCCAAATTCTACGCTGAAGCGTAAGCCTAAATCTAGCTGTTTTATACATAATACTATATGCTTGAAATATACCTTGGCCGACATGCCGCTTCACGAAGCGACGAGCGAGTTAATATTAGCATTCGCATCGCAACGCAACTATTTTTCGCATATCCCGCGATAAGTGACGATGACGTACCGTCACAGAATTAGTATAGTCTGACGCCGACACAGAATTAGTATAAGTAGTACTAACGACCGTACTGATATCAGTACCGTGTCAGCGGGACAGACACAATTCGTCGTTGCACTTCGCTTACGCGAGAAAAGTGTCGACTGTGCACATGCTAGGCCCACTACTGGCGTGTGATAACTGCGCTGTGAGTGAGTCGAGCGAGCGATAAAGAGAGAATCGCCTTGGACGAATAAACGTCCAAGGAATTAGCTCGTCGCGCCGCCTTTCGCCACGTCGCGTGGCCAGGCGGTAAGCCGACGCCGACAGCCGACAGACAGGTGCAACGACAGTAATGAGACCGCGACCCAACTCATCGCCGACACATATTACCTCTTTCGCAGCCCTTCGCAACACAGTCTAAATATCCCGGCTTAATAGTACACTGATACATTTGCTATACTTTCAGTGTTTGGTTTATATTTCAGGTTAAGGGGAGGCGTGAAAGAATTGGTAGTTTATGACATACTTTACAGTTGGTCTATCTCACGACACGATAAGGCGATTCGGCTAGTATGAATTTAGACCGTCTCTATGGTCTTGATTACCAGGGAGTACTTTGTACTCGGTTTGGTTTGTGGTAGGGCTTATTTCAAGTCCGCCTTGCTAGCTACCACCAATAACAACTATTTGAAAATTGTTGTGTTCCGGCAGTTAATAGGTAAGATAGCTAATTCCTCAGTGATGAGGATTCCGGGTGTAGTGCGCTTCCACCTTCGGCCTTATCGTCACTTAACAACAGGTGAGGTGAAGGACAAGCACTATCTCGTTGTGCACATTGTTTTAGTGTGCGTAGCTCTCTCGTAGGTATTACGCACACTAAAATAATGTGCATTTCATACCAGACCGTCTCTGTCGCGAATATCGGATATCCGCGAGATAAGATACATAGTGTGGAACGGCCCTTAAATAGACACTATGGTATGCACTATGGTCTGTGGACTCTATGGTTGATGTAATATAACCTAAATGTGTGGTAAAGAGATAATGCCTTTTTACGATTCCGCCATTACGAAGGAAGACCCTAGATGCAATAGAATATTTATAGTGCGCTCACGCTGAGGGCGGCGTCGTGCGGGCAGGACGCTGAAACACCCCAGCTAAGTGTCTTATCTAAGCCCTTATGTAAAACATTGTATAGTGAATAAGAGCGAGGCAAGCCATGTCTGCCGCGAAACTCACTGAGCCAACGAGCCGGCATGGTTTGTCTTGTACTAATATACCCGATATGATTACAATTCTCAATGCCGTGTACTATAACGTATAAGCTAAGTATGCTCCACTTATTGCACGATATACTCGCCAGGACGGCGCTCGGCTGATGCAGATAGTGGTGCTATATGTGAACGATTCATTAAGCTTGGGTACGTATACTGGTATTGCGAGTGATTTGCTAGCTATGTACGATATCAATGTCTTTAGCCTAAGGTTGCGGTCGATTACTTACGTATGATGCATCATTAGGTAGGTGGGGCCAAAGTGCCTTGGTAGAACCACGCAGTGGCGCGCAGCCCCGTGTAGAGGGGCATTCCCCTACAAGCACCCGCAGTGCTTGATGGTCAGATGGGACCTATCCACGCAGTGGCGCACAGCCCCGTGTAGAGGGGCATTCCCCTACAAGCAACCGCGGTGCTTGATGGTCAGATGGGACCAAGGTCAGATGGGACCTATCCACGCAGTGGCGCACAGCCCCGTGTAGAGGGGCATTCCCCTACAAGCACCCGCAGTGCTTGATGGTCAGATGGGACCTTAGGATCGCCGGGGCTCGGAGCCCTGGCCTGGGCATCCCAGGTCCGAGGGACTACGGTCCCTCGGCCCTGGGCTCCTATTGCGTACCTCTATGAACGTGGACCCCTGGCGGGGGTCCCACAGTCCGTACCGAACGTCGTTAAATAGTTAGTCACGTATACGGAACAGGTATGTCTATAATCCTGGGCTCACAAAGAGTCATACAGATATGTGTGCTTATATTGCTATAGCGAGGTTTCCCTCGGGCTGTGTTAGACTAAGGCACTTAGTCGTTCTCACGGTGAGAATCAACCATTACCTATTTCTACAGATGGCGAAGCGAAGCAGGTTCGGGACGCGTGAGATATGAGCGAGCCTAGTCATTCTATAGAGTGACAGAAAGGGCCAAGAATCTACGCGGAATTACTTCTCATCAGATCAAGGTACGAGCCATGAGTAATGCATTATATTCTCATCAAGATGTCGTGGTATCGACCATTCTGTTTTCCCCAATTCACGAGTGGTTGTCGCCACGACAAATGGTGGAGGATAGGCTGAGATTTTACCGTGGCCGTCGAGTTTGGTGGCACACGGAATGAACCCAAAAATAAGATTTACAAAGATGAGAATATTGTAAATTGTATTACATTGTGGCTCGTGTTTACATCTGATTGTTCAGTAATGAAAGTTCATTTTAATCCTTTTCGATATTTTTCAAAAGTAATATATTCATGTAACATAAATGAGAGGCGTAATTACGCCAAAAAGTGATTTACGAATTTAGCGATTTTGTGTGCACTTAAAGCGAATTTTATTAAAAGGGTGTGAATATGATTCAAATTGTGTCAATGAACCGGAAACGCGAGAAAACTGCGTTCACATTGAGATCTGCAAATTGACGATAGAATAGTGTTGCCAGACGGCGGAGTTTTACTACCAACTTGGGAGTTTCCAATCACCTGTCAAGAAGAATGGAAAGTTCATCGATGGCCGACTGATATAGAATAAAGATATCTTATTTACTATATTATACGGAAATATATTTTTTAATTTACTTGTTGTCAATAAAAAATAATAACAGGAAATGAAGTATGAATTTCTTCCCCTCCTCCATATGCGAACAAATAAAGGTTTTATGAAAATTTTACTCTTTAATTCACCCTTTAAGTCTGTTCTACCTATTTACTTAAAATTTGTCATATTTGTCTGTCGATTGACAGTTCGGACTAAAAACAAAATTCGATTTCGTTTGCACATTTCATAATGATATTTTATTAGTCTGAAGGGAGACCGAGTTTCAACCTTCTTACGACACCGTCATGCAAAAGGTTCTTGACTTATTAACCTTTACTAAAAAAAAAAAAAGGCGGGAGACTGTGTGACAGTCTGTACTTACACTGCGCAATTGGTTTAAGTGATAACGGAAGTAAACAACCTCAGAGTGCGTGCGGTGCAAAGTTGTCTTTTGACACACGACAGCACGCTAAGTTAAACAGGTGAACTGCGAAAATAGCCTTATTACGTACGACATAAAGGGTCTCAAGGTCAACACGTATAGTCTGATGCGTCGCTGACTGTACATTCTTGAATAAAGTTGAAGTATATCGGTATGTTATCAATTTCTTAACAATGTGTGAGAAATAGCTATTATTTTTCAAGTGATGATGATACACGATACGTATACACAAAATATTATTAGTGACGTTTTTGTCATCAAGCTATAGTTACTAGCACTCTTTATTTTTTTTATCTGTGATTCATAATTTGTAATGATCAGACAATATAGCGATATCTCTGTTAGAGATTTGAATTTAATTTAATCAAAGGACTAAGTTGTCACCCTTTAGTGGTTTATTTGAGTCAGTAATACTTGGATGATAACTTGATTTATGTGCCAAATATGACCTATCTATCTATGTTATAAGATGAGATTATTTAGCCCATGATATTTTCTATGAGAAATGTACCCATCATTGTAGGAATACGATTTTAATCGGAAATAGCGCAAACGGGAGGAAACCTCATTGTTTGGTATGGTAACACTTGTCCGGTGTAGGTCGGAAATTCATTAGAGTGAAGTTGACGCAAGTCAATTATGACATACATGAACAGTGTTGATCAGGGGCACCACCATAGTATTGAGTCGATGAATCGAGTTAGTGAATCGAGTCAACGATTCGAACCAATGATTCGATTCGACTAGTGAACAGCAGTCGATGTGACTCGACTCGATTATCGATTCTTAATAATAATGATTGATGACGAATTGTTCGTATACTAAATCGATACTGATTATTGATTTTTGATAACGATTTTCAAACTATTTATTCTTGAACTCAAACGAAATATTGTGTAAAGTATTTGCGATAAAAGGAACCGAGACCACTAGTTAACACTAGTTAATTTTTCCGATCGTTCGAATGTCCGAAGGTATAGATAAGCTATGTGAAATTGTTTTCTATTTGTAAACTTATTAAAAGTTATGACATTGTAATAAGGTATGGTCAATGGTGTGACGTAGCAACGTTTGGTTGCAATAACGTGTTTCAATGATAAAAGGTTCTATCTCGAACCAAGGCATACCTGTGGGTCTGTCGACATAAAACAGAGCAGTTGATACGAACTGACTTGACGGACGTGTGTGATACATTGTTGTTTCGTTTGAACACGAATAAAAACTTGCCAGGGAAAGTGGCAATATGTGCAATTGCAATTGCGGTCGAAGCGTTACGATGGCAATGAGATTTAGCCATGATATAACCTCTGGGTTTTGGGGTATCTATTGCACCGATACATAGTTTCAAAGACGATATATGATTCATAACACCCATCATTAATTACTAAGCAGACTTATTAATAGAAAATAAGGAAATATTTTTAAAATAAGTATGAAGCTATTGACAAGACAAGTACAAATCAAATAATAGAAAACCATAAAAGCATTGTTTTCATACGATCTTCGTTATGGCTTGCGATCGAATAGGAACTCTGACTTGAATCAACCAGCTAGTTTGAGTCGTGGTCCGATTCAATTGAAGAAGAACGCCTTTTTGACCTGTCAAAATATAAATTTAATCAGTTGTAACGTATGTACAGATAACTAAGCTCATTAAATTGCAGTTGTATTATTACTTATGAATCGCTGACTGAGATAAAAGTCAGCAACACAGAAATAAAGAATATTCGTAATGAAGATTGTCAATAATTACCTTTAGTGTAAACCAGAACATATTGATTTTATCATTAAATACTTTCCAGACTGTCAAATTGAAGTTCAATAGATGCTAGTGTTCAATGGTCAAAGCAACTAGTCAAATTAATATTATTATTATTATACAATAACTTTCAAAGAGGCTATGTAACGCGTCATTACTTGTATGGGAAGCTGTCATTGTTCTTTAAAACGTAAGTTAGTCCATCTATGAATCGAGTTATGCGAATCGATTATGATGATAGTCCGTCACTAGTAACTACGCCAAACAGCTCTACCTATCTAATTTTCTCTTTGTTGACAATTTGATAATATCTTCATGAAAGTTTCAAAGTCATTAGTGTGATAGTTTGTTTTATGTGAAAAGTGAATTAAAACTCCCGTAAAAGATGATAATTACCAGCGGGTGAGTTTTCTGTTATAGATACTTATGTATATCTTACACGAACGTTGTAACGAAACGTGAATTCACATATGTAAATTAGTTAATAAACTTTGCTAAGTTTTCCGATAGTTTGTTGTTTTTAACTAACTAAATCAGTAATTAATGAAAAGATCAGTAATCACGTTAAACATAATGACATGATAACGTTTCGATAATTAGTAAACGTAATAAAGAATTAGAAATGAAGTGAGTACCTATTGCAGTTTCATATGAAAAATGAAAACTTTTATAAAACTCAAATGCTTTAGTATTGAAGGAGTAAACTTAGATTAATTCTAGGTTTAGGTCTACAACTTTATTCTCATAAAGATATAACATTGTCACTTACATGAGAACGTTATATGTAGATAGATGTACCTACTAAGACAGTTCTTGGTTGCAAAAGCAAGGCAGATTAGGTAGATACTTGGTAACAAGACTAAGTAAGGATTGATTAATTTACAGTACAATTTTGGCAAATCAGTGCACAGGTCCGTTTAATTAAACATACTATCTCCATAACTATTGAGTACTTACAACAGTAACTGGTAATGTTATACTGAACAAATAATTCTTTAAAATAAACTATGGTTCAACTTATCTTGAAACAAGTGTACTTGTAACAATAAATTATTTGGAACTGAATCGTTTTAAAGTAGAATACTATTGAGTTTCATATAGAAAACACCACCTTTGGGTGTACATAAAGGCGAGCCAAGTCGTCCTTTTTGAATAGATGGGAGAAAATTTATTTTATTCAATGTTATCTCAAAGATTACCTTCTCAAAGACATACTACCACATGCTTTAGTGTAATATGTTGTGATCATTGAATATTTAAAACAGCTGTACTTTACCATGTTACAAAGTAGAATACTTAAATGATTTGATTTGAGTAAATGCCAACTTTAGACACTCTTCTAGTGGGTATAGATACATACGATGTATCATAGCATAAGAAAACTTAATGACTACATAATGATTATAGTACTTTTATTTAGTTTTTCTCTTATTACACGACACTCTTAGTACGCGAGTGAACATGTCTATCAGTTCCATATTTACCATGATGAGAGACAATGTAGTAATGTATTACATTAAAGATACATTTAGTTAGATCATTGTTCCATATGGAAAATGAGCAAGTAAGTTGTCAATGAAGCATATCTATCATAAAGTCTATGTAACATAAAGAAGTGAAAGGTGTGACGGAGTTAATACCATGGATAGAAAAGACATATTATTAAAACAAATACTTTTATTGCCTTAGAAGCGGACGTTTAGTAAATGAATGTTTTTCCATAAGAGAAGGTATGCTAGACTTGTAGCAACAGAGGATTACATAAGAATAAGATAAACCCGGTAAGAAATCCGAAAGATTCAATTTAGACTTGGAAGTTAATGTGATAAATGGTATAATATGTTACTTAGTAGAAAAACTCAATCTTCTGACCAAATTTTTAGAAGACTTTGGAATTTATACTATTCAAATCTGTAGTTTGCAAACAGTTTAGACAAAACAAATTGGTGTACTTGATGATTTCATTTAAATATTGATAAAAAATCTTTGTTGAAATAATCTTAATAATTGGGCACCCTTGAATTGTTAATATTTTTCTACCACCGTTCCGGACTTTTTAACTGACAACTTCGATCAGATGACTGTCAGGTAACTAGGGTTGCCAACTTTGCATCAAATATAGTATTTTCAAGTTTTTTAGTGTAAAAATAGTAGATGGCAAAAAGGTATAAAAGGAATGTAGGCCCTCAATATAGAGGATACTGTGTTGTATGGTGGGGTTAGCAACGCTAGGTATAGCGGATACAAGAGACTTGTTAGTTTTAACGGAAATACTAACCATATTTACAAACATAAATAATATTGTTACCAGATAAAGCAATAGGATTATTGGCAAAAGGTACTTATAGTAGCAAGTTAGGTATTATATCATTTACACGTATTTTATATTTTCTAATAGATCCCATAAAGCAGTGTTTCCCAACTGGTGGTAAGCATACCCCAGGGGGCGCGCAGTAATCCCATCTGCAATGATTTCATACACCTGATTTTTATTTTATTATTCCTACAATAAGGAGTAGGTATACAAGTTTGAAATCTTTCTTGAAAGAGTAAATTAATAAAACTGATTGGTAACCACTGCTATAAAGTTTAAATGCCTTTGCTCTAATGATAAATTGAATTGTTTCGATCAAATTCCACAACGAATTTAAAAAAAAGAGACGTGCTAGTTAAAGAAACATCATTGAACTGTTTGATATACCCTCAGTGAGTATCCAGTGACTTAATCAAGTACAAGTTCTTAATTAGTAGTTACTAAACAGGATATTGATACTATCAAATAATGCTCAGCTAGCGAGTAATTTTATTTACTGCCCCAGTCAAACGTTTTGATGGACTGGGTTTTCTCCTTGCAAAGTCAAATGAAATATTATATCGGACAATACCTTTGAGGGGGGAGGCTCTGACGGAGTCTTAAGGAGAAGGTCTAAAAGTCTATTAAAGAGAAGGTCTAAAACTCTAGAATAAACTGTTTACATTCAAGTGCGTCATAGTTTGGTGGTTTCGATGAACGATAAAGATAATTGCTATAGTATTGGAGTGGAGTAGAAACAAAATAAAAAAAATTACGAAAGGCTCATAGAACGGCTAAATAATCGGGAATTCAATATGGGTAATTTGGTATAAGAATCACCGTTTCGGATTGCTTTGATAGCTAACCTTTGATAAAGACAGAGTTATCTGATAAAAGCACTCAGCTAAACAAAGCATAGATACGTAGTGTTGCTTTTGTTTAGTATTCAGCTGATTGTTATTAACTTACTTGCTAATTAAATAGAACGCTAGTTTGAAATCCTTTATAGTTCCTAAAAGTAAAATTGATAATCATATAAAATGGCAATAGTTACCTATGAGATAGGAACGGTAATAGATATACGAACTTCAACGATAGTAGATATAGGGTTGAACTACGAGTCTGAAATCATCATAATTATTTTCTTCAAAAAAGTATTATGTCTTACATTGAGACTGTCGAAGGAAGAAAGTTATTGACAGATACTGTAAAGAAAACAAATTTAGTCTAAAGCCATAGAGAGATTGTGCCATATTTCAAGAACCCAAAGAGATATTTGCAATTAGTATTGCTTAGTCAGTAGGAAGGATCCACACCCACCCACAAACCGCCATGTGTAGTATCGTGGCTGAAATTTGAAAGAAGGTCAAATAGTGTGGATCAAAGGGGTACAGAATGGCAAAGACTTGTTGAGAAATTCTCATAGATCAGCTAGTGTAGTTCAAGCTAAAAGTTGAGATACCTTTTTGAAAAATCTAGACGTTGATAATGAAACAAAATCAGTTGAAGAACTGTAGGTTACAAATAAAATTTTAGAACTAGTAATCGGATAGGAAGACGACTTTAGAAATAATCTGGCCAGTGATGGCATGATCAAAGGATCTGTTGACATGGAACAGTGCATCTGTTGAAAGTCAATTTGAGCAAAACAGACCTAAACAATTACAGTGGTCTGATTCTTGAATTGATAAGAGCGAACACTCTGGACATACAATTTGATAACGAGCTCACTTTAAATTTTTTTGGCGGGAGTGTCGCGAATATCGGATATCCGCGAGATAAGATACATAGTGTGGAACGGCCCTTAAATAGACACTATGGTATGCACTATGGTCTGTGGACTCTATGGTTGATGTAATATAACCTAAATGTGTGGTAAAGAGATAATGCCTTTTTACGATTCCGCCATTACGAAGGAAGACCCTAGATGCAATAGAATATTTATAGTGCGCTCACGCTGAGGGCGGCGTCGTGCGGGCAGGACGCTGAAACACCCCAGCTAAGTGTCTTATCTAAGCCCTTATGTAAAACATTGTATAGTGAATAAGAGCGAGGCAAGCCATGTCTGCCGCGAAACTCACTGAGCCAACGAGCCGGCATGGTTTGTCTTGTACTAATATACCCGATATGATTACAATTCTCAATGCCGTGTACTATAACGTATAAGCTAAGTATGCTCCACTTATTGCACGATATACTCGCCAGGACGGCGCTCGGCTGATGCAGATAGTGGTGCTATATGTGAACGATTCATTAAGCTTGGGTACGTATACTGGTATTGCGAGTGATTTGCTAGCTATGTACGATATCAATGTCTTTAGCCTAAGGTTGCGGTCGATTACTTACGTATGATGCATCATTAGGTAGGTGGGGCCAAAGTGCCTTGGTAGAACCACGCAGTGGCGCGCAGCCCCGTGTAGAGGGGCATTCCCCTACAAGCACCCGCAGTGCTTGATGGTCAGATGGGACCTATCCACGCAGTGGCGCACAGCCCCGTGTAGAGGGGCATTCCCCTACAAGCAACCGCGGTGCTTGATGGTCAGATGGGACCAAGGTCAGATGGGACCTATCCACGCAGTGGCGCACAGCCCCGTGTAGAGGGGCATTCCCCTACAAGCACCCGCAGTGCTTGATGGTCAGATGGGACCTTAGGATCGCCGGGGCTCGGAGCCCTGGCCTGGGCATCCCAGGTCCGAGGGACTACGGTCCCTCGGCCCTGGGCTCCTATTGCGTACCTCTATGAACGTGGACCCCTGGCGGGGGTCCCACAGTCCGTACCGAACGTCGTTAAATAGTTAGTCACGTATACGGAACAGGTATGTCTATAATCCTGGGCTCACAAAGAGTCATACAGATATGTGTGCTTATATTGCTATAGCGAGGTTTCCCTCGGGCTGTGTTAGACTAAGGCACTTAGTCGTTCTCACGGTGAGAATCAACCATTACCTATTTCTACAGATGGCGAAGCGAAGCAGGTTCGGGACGCGTGAGATATGAGCGAGCCTAGTCATTCTATAGAGTGACAGAAAGGGCCAAGAATCTACGCGGAATTACTTCTCATCAGATCAAGGTACGAGCCATGAGTAATGCATTATATTCTCATCAAGATGTCGTGGTATCGACCATTCTGTTTTCCCCAATTCACGAGTGGTTGTCGCCACGACAGTCTCCGTGAGATATAAATAAAATAAAATAAAAATTAATTTATTTATATCAAACAGTACAGGGTTCTAGAAAAATACAACTAATAATTAGCATCTTAGATATAAGAAAAACTGTACACTACTTTGCGACTTCCGCGACTAAACGTCTTCGTGGAAATTTGTTTGTGGGCAAATACGATATTATTATTTCTTCCCTTGTACTCCCTATTCATTAAATTGATAAAAAGGTAGCTAAAATCTTATTGGTGTCAATAAAAACAATATTATTATTATTATAAATCACATTATAATAATATCGATAAAAATTACACGTAATAAACATCAAAAAAAACCTTCCTCTGGTCCTATCTACTTCTTCTTGTCAGCTAAAGCCCTTGAACTAAAGTACTAAACTTTAATACGTAAGTTAAGCATATTAGTTTGTTTATAATCTAAAACAGATCTGTACCCACGATTATACCTATACATATAGGTACACTACGGAGAATTAAACTAAACCCAAATCTATCTTTTAAATGGAAATAGTCTCAGTAATCTTAATGTTATCTGATCCATTTTACTATTACCTTTGGTTGAACACAATGTCCCAGAATTATCTTTCAAAGAGGCAGAAATAGATATGGTTGTCCCTAAATGGTATTTCAATATCGGAGAGCGCTTTGATATTGGCAAATAATATTTTAATCGTAATTTCATAGTCTGGCAATGTGAAATTGAAAGTTTATTTAATTTTAATTTTATATCGTGAAGATTAATTCATTGCATACTAGCGGCCGCCCGCGACTTCGTCTGCGTGCACAGTTTTTTTGCTGTCCCTCGGGAACTGTTATTTTTTTCTGGATGAAAGGTGGGCCAGGATACCTTTGACAACGTGTATACAAAATTTCATGATAATCGGCTCATTACTTAAGACGTGAAGGCATAACAAACAAACGAACTTTCGCATTTATAATATGTAGTATGTAGTATTTAGACGTAAGGATGCCAAGTGCAGTTGGTATTTATAAAAGTGATGGTTTTGATTTTTACGTATTGGAAGATTAGGACTAATATGCAATATAATTAATTGTAGATACATTTCAGGTTCTATAAATCAAGTAATAGTAGTAAAGAGCGTTTATTCATAGCATTTCATTTCATACTGTTACGCACTGCCCTGATAGCCGCACAATGGTGATTTTACGTAAGAGATATGAAAAAGTTTTGTATGCATTGTTCGCTTCCACAGTTGGATGTGGCAATTGTGAGTTTATATCTAGATAACGATCCATACAACGTATTTTTTTATCATTATCAACCCTGAAATTAAAAAAAATAGAGCTTTTATCATATTTACATATTATTATATTTAACTCTCCTAAAATGTGCGAATAATTTTCTTTTTAATTTTCAGCGTTGTTTTGTTTCAATACCTTTAAAAAGTCGTTCATTATGATTAAATCTACAGTAAATTGGTTTTCGGATTTTGTGTTATTAAAATAATAATGTTCTAGCGTTACAGAATATTATATGAATGCCACTAAAAGCCCGGGTCCCTTGATCCCCAATAAAACGAAATAAATACCTCCATACAATCAACAAATAATATTGATACATACAAGCAAAAAGTTTGCCTCTCAAGAATTTTTGGCACAGTCGGACTGAAAGTACAGCCAGATAAGTAAGCTCAACAATTCAGAAGTAAGTCTCGCCAATTTATTGCTGTATGTTGTGTTGTGAACAAACTGGAACTTTCATAGTTAATGTGTTTATGATTTACTTCAGGGCAATCATGGCAAAACAAGCTGGTAGAACGCGTAGTGAATCCCACTTCTGATTTAAAAAACCAGAAGTGAAAATGATTTAAAAAAAAGAACAGTCTACAACAACCTAACACTTTAATTTAATTCTTAATAACTTTAACATTTGACGCGGATATTTTATTCGTCCAATGAAAAACAAATTAAATTCGGAACCAGAAACAAAAACTTCATTGTACTCGTTTATTCAATATGGCATTTTCTTTCCAAAGTTAAACATTTTCAAGGCTTCAACAAAACTTTTCTATTAACGTTGAAACTGAAGCCGTTTAAGAAATTTGTGCCCCAATATTCCTTTCCGAACTGATAGATGATTCTCGCCAAAAGGCAATAAAACTGGAGTGATATTACTATCTACCGCGAAAGATTTCCACGAGTCACTGTCAGTTTCGCGATAGGCTTAAATGATAAAGTTCTTAAGCTGACTCAGATTATGCCAAAGTTAACGAAACTAAAAATGTTGGAACTTTTGCTTGGAGCGACGCCAAAGTAAGTCGTCCAAAGCGAAAACTTTTATACTGAACTAAAATACGTTTCCGAATTTCGTTTCCAGGAAAGATCGTGGAGATCTACTTACTTGAACTTTTGGTGATAATTTCTTAATGGTCCGTTAAAAGAAACGAAAGTGGCTTAATTCATTGTGTTATTAGGTAAAATAGGAGAACTACTTTTATCGAACATCAGAGAGTAATTCATCATCATCATATCAGCTGCACGACACCCACTGCTGGGTATAGGCCTCCCCCATGGAACTCCACGACGATCGGTCTTGCGCTACTCGCATCCAGCGGCGCACCGCGACCTTCACTAGATCGTCGATCCACCTCCATCGGTTCTTCTCTCTATATGTCCCGCCTACTGCCACGCTGAGCAATCCTTCAGTCAGTAATTCAGCTTACCTTAAATACAATACTAACAATCCTGGTGACAAGTTGAATTTTTCTAGTATAATTATTATTTAGTAATTATTGTATAAAAATAGCATTCAGGGATATTTCTTGAAATTTACCTATAAATAAAAGCCGCTTAGAATTCATGTAGTCTTTTGTCAAGTATTTAAAGCACGCGCCTTCTATCACTATTCCATTAGTAGGCAACCACATTAAAATACCTACTCGAAAGGCCACAAAACACAAAGGATGTGTTTTCTAGACAGAAGCTCCATTCAGATGTATTCGGAAAAGCTTTTGTTTTGTTGCGCCAGCAGCTTTATAGTAGTTAGTACTGATATATTTTATTTATTTTTTTATTTTATTTCGTTAGGAAAACTTACAACTGTGAGATACGATATGAATATGGGTAATTACAAAATAAATAAATACAAGCCATTTACAAGTTTTCACTTATGGGTAATTAAAAATTAAGGACTAAATAACAAGTAGGTATCTATGTGGGTAATAAACAGATAATATTTGAAATCTAGGTTATAGAATTACTTAAAGTTATTGATTTAATAAATTTATTTGACATTTTCCTCATCAAAGAATGGGGCGACAATCATGCGACGTATCGCAGCCGGCCTTATACCAAAAACATCAATAGAGGGATGCTCCATAGAAATTTTATTAAATTGTGCAACAGCTCTGCAGAAAAACGAGTATTTTCTATATTTCGTATATAAAAATATATAGGCTCGTTTGGTCTGAGATTCGACCCACTGTCGGGGCACAGGCCTTCCTTATGGGTGGATAACGAGGATTGGCCATAACCCACCACGCGGGCCCAATGCAGATTGGTGGGTGTTGACAACTGCAAATACAGCCGGGACCAATTTGGCTTAACGTGCCTTTCGAAGCACGGAACTTAATACATTTTAGGTCATCCCATGACCGAAAGCGAATGTTACTTAACCTCCGCAATCGCAGTGCCAGGCGCTAAACCACTGCGCCACCAAGCTGGCCTGAGATTTCCTTTACGTAATCATGTATGTCATCATCATCATCATCAATATTATATCAGCCGCAGACACCCACTGCTAGCTATAGGCCTCCCCCAAGGGTCTTCACAATGATCGGTCGCATCCAGAGGCTTCCGGCGACCTTCACCAGATCGTCGGTCCACCTTGTCGGGGGCCTACCCACGGAGCGTTATTACACACACATTCACATACATGCACACATATTTGTGTGCATCCGCGATTTGTTCCAAGTGACTCTTCTGCCTTTTTATATTTAGTGGTCCGGCCGTCAAATCGAAACTCCATTAAAACACCGCTTTAAGCCCATCTGGGACCGAAATTATGACAGTAGTTCCCATCAAGTTGTAGTACAGTTTAACTTAATTTAGGCGACCGTATGTACGTTATAGTATCTCCAAATTTTAGTAGTTTAGTTTGTTTTAAAAAAAATTGGTTGTTTTAGTAAAGTTGCTGTGACGAAGATAGAACTAGTGGTTCCGTGAGCAGTAGACCTAGCGTTGAAAAGTAACTCACAGTGTAGGTATGATTTTTACAAACAAATAAGTAACACAAAATAATATATGCATTAGTTTTTTCAACTAATAAGTATATCTACTAATTATACTGTGCAAATAATATACGCAGTCCTAGGTTCTGTCAAAAAGTCTAGCTATATACATACTAGCTATATACCTGAAACAATCAGAAAATACCGCGAAACATGATCCTTAAATTAAACTTGATACTTATAATAATTATTAAGAAAATTAATTGAAAATTATTTTTACATCTAATAACACATAGAAAAATATATTTTTCAGAAATACATTTCTTTGATACATTAGAGGCTACATAGACTAATGAGTTGTAATAATTTAGAAGTAAGTAGGTACTTACCTGTTACTAAAATCTGTTTTAACGTTAAGAACCTGTTTCGACTAGAACTTAATTGTACAATCAAACAAACTTACCAAGTGATGTTCGATTGAAATTATGCACTTGTTCGTCTCGCCCGAAGATGATGATTTTTACTACATGTTAGTACCGTTTCTCGTACTCACTAACGCCACATAGTTAAAAGAATAATAAATTAACGCGTTTGGAAAGGAATTAAATGACGTTTTCAAACGCATCGTTTAAACGGGAACGCAACCTGTGCTGTCGCTGTCAAGCTTCGCGCGCTTCTGGCTGTCATTAAGTTTAAAGTTTAGGTCTCACACGCCCTGTATATATGCTGATTCTGCAACTGTAGGGTATAGGTAATGTACCTGTAATATAAGGGTGGGAGGGATTCATCATCTTCGGGCGAGACGAACAAGTGCATAATTGCAATCGAACATCACTTGGTAAGTTTGTTTGATTGTACAATTATGCACTTGTTCGTCTCGCCCTCTATGATGATTTTTACTACATGTTAGATGTTTAAAGTTCAGTTGTAGAATCAGATTATGGAATATCTAACCATAAAAAAAAATAGGTATAAATAATCATCAAAAAGAATGATATTATTATATTATATGAAAACATTACTATCGAGGCTTGAAATAGAATTGTAGGGACATGACGGAGCTGAGAACTTCCCAAGTAATTTTAAAAGAATTTCGCATTCAGATTTTAATATAAGTAAGTACCTAATAATAATCAAAAAACGTGCCTACTAATACTAAGACACTACTTCATTCAAATTAGTGTGCACGAAACTCTGTAGAGAGTGATGATGTATCATCGTATTCCTTGGAAATTGCTGATGAGTTATTACATTGTGCACCAAAAAAAAGGACCGATATTATTATGTATATAACCATATTTAAATTTTAATGTAGGGTATATCGTTTTTTTTTTTAAAAGATTGACTGGTAGAGAATTCTATTAGCAGTAAGGCAGTAAGTCCGCCTCTTGTTGTCTCGTTTTATTGTGCATACAATAAAGGTAATTATGTAACCTACTTAAATATTTTTAACATTTTTATTCTAAGAAATAACTGTGTAAATAAAAATAACTTCAATTTATGATAAAGAATCAGTGTTAATTGAATAAGTATAGTTTTTTTTTTTTTTGTTATAAAACAAAAACTTTTTATTATAATTAATGAATTTATGATGATCAATTTAACTTTTTGATTTCTTCTAAATATATGAAATGATATTATAATTTGAACAATATATCTATCTATAAGGTATATATAAATAACCAATATTTAAAAAAAATATTAAAATACTTCAGTATTTTGTCATTACTAATGACTAGGTGGTTATCTTGTCTGTTTGCTGGTGAGTGGAGAAGACTGTCGTCTATTCCACTCATAGCCAGAATAGATATGATCATAGTAAATAAATAAAACAATTTTTAATAAATAAAAATAAAATCAAATTTGAACAACATCACATACATTGCTCCCATTCCAAAGTAGCTAAAGCACTTGTGTGATGGAAATCAGAGACAATGGTTGGTGTTATGTTAACACAAAAAATATAGAAATATACAATATAGAAATGTTAGTTTTTCTAAATTAACCTTGCCAGGGATCTATCCCTGGCAAGGTTAATTTGGAAAAACTAACCCGAGACTTCATAGATAATAACATCCTTAAAAGATAAAACTGATGACTGTGTGCAATCATCAAATAAACAATGTCAAATAATTTGATTCCATAAAATGTACATATAGCAATAGAACCATCTCATGTACCTCAACTAATATTGTGGTTTAGATGTAGGTAAGGTAGGTACATACAATATGTAAATAGAAGTTTTTAATAATATTTCTACCTTTTCATCGATTCCAACCTAAGGGTATATAAGGGCATGGTACTTAAATAATTATACTTAATTTAATTATGTGTGCTGCTTATAGTACAGTCAGCAGCACGTCAATCTATACAAATTGTGAATAAATCTCCAATCAATTTTGAACCTTTATGACTTCGCATTTAAGCTCAGAATTGATTAAAATAATTTGGTAGCCTGTAATGGTAACCCCGTATGTTGTGGTAGCCCAGCATATTGTTGACTGTACATTTCATTCACCTTAATCAAAAAATACCTAGATTTCAAGATGTACCATAAACAAACTTGTGTGTTAAGAAATTATTATCTTAATAGAGCACCTTTATGTGCTTTAGTATCCATTTATATAAGACAATAAAATTAATAAAAAATATTAGAATTATATTTGGTATATAGGTGAGTAGATTACTGCTTTTTTTAAATATACTGAAAAAAAAAATATCTTATAAAGAAAATAATGCAATAATTAAGTTGAAATTGAAAACTAACTGTGCTTAGGCAGTGTATCTCAAATGCCTAACAGATATAGTTATAATTTTTCAATTCATTTGACTCATCAAAATGCATAAAATATCTGTATCTAAGCCAAGATAATCTTGTGTAATAAGGACATTTAAAGTTCTTAAAGCAAACAAATACTTAAGTAGGTATCTAAATACTAAATATTAGTTATAGTTCCCTTTCTGTGTGACATTATATTTTTCATGAATCGAAATCTTCAATAATTAGTTATTTTGTACAATACTAAATTTTGTCTATTGTACTGATTGTATGTACTATTGTATGAATCTGAGTCTTTAACATTTTAGAATAGTTTTGCTAAGAAAATAGGTAATTATTTACATACTGTATTTTATCAATCTGTATGTAATTACCATACCTACTAGGTATTACATTCTTGGGGTGCGTGCCAGACAACCTCCTCGCGGTGCACCCTGGGCGTCGCCACTCTTTTGTGGCGATGGCGAATAGTCTGGCGAGGTGGGACCCGACCGGCGTCTTGGACATATTCCGAGTAGCGGCGGCTCGGGTCGGCGGGCTTGGGGCCTTCGAAGGTCCAGTGGTCACTAGGGACGTTGTTCCAGGAGCGCCGGAATCCCGTACATGGTACGGGGCCGGAGGCCGCCACTGTGAGTGGGGGCTGCGTGGAAGGACACCACTTTAAAAAACCGAAGGGAAGCCTATCCCCTTTCAAAGGTAGGCCGATATCATGAAATGGACAAATGCCAAAAGAAACTACCCCAGGAGGGTACCAGCCGCTCCGCGGCTGGAGAATCCCTCCCGAGCTCTCCGGTGCTCGGCAGCCCCTCGTATTCTGGGGGGGGCAACATCTGTCTGTCGGACAATACGCTGGGTCCGAAGAAAAACTGCGTCGAAACCAAATCTCTTGACCGGTCCAGGTCAAGTCTGTCGGGGTCAAGCACCACAACGGGAGCACCCAGGTTGAAGATCGACTTACCTGGTAGTTCTCAATCGAAGAAGATAGAGACTGACCCGAATGGGTCGGCTAAAAAAGGAAGAGTAACGCCGCCTCGAAATGCCAAGGCGACCATTAAAAAGCCGGTGCAGGTGCCTTCTAAGGCGAAAATAAAGAAGGCAGTTAACACTCACGTTGGACTCTCGAGAGCCAGGAAACGTGCAAAGACGGGAAGTGATGATGACTATTCCCCTTCGGAGGATGCGGAGGTAACCGAGGGCCTCAGGTCTTATAGAAAGGAGTCGTTGGAAAGTGTCAAGAAGGATAAACCTCCGGGTAAGTCCCTAGTTGGGGCCCAGGCAGAGGGACTTGGTAAGTCGGCACTCGAGGAGGTGAGGGCAGTCTGGCAAGAAGTCTGCACACTCAAACTGACCAAGAAGGAAAAGGAGTCTATCAATAAGTTGGTTGATAACGCTTTAGCTGCTGTTCGAAGCCCGGTTAATCAAAACCTTAATGAGGAGATTGTGCGTCTTCGGGCGGAAAATGGCAGGCTCAGTTCGGAGCTTTCGCATTTAAGATCAGAGCTTAAGGCTTTCAAAGAGGGATTCCAACAAAAAAGCACGGAAGCAGCAAGCCTTAAGCGTGCAGAAGGGCTGATACAAACTGATGCAGGGGGTGATGGGAATGTCCTCAAAGTCAACGGGGATCTGCTGGATCTAATAAAGAACGCTGTTCTGGAAACTGTCGGGGTGGCTATGGATGCAAGATTCGAAGGCCTAGAGGCCGACGGCAGAATTGGGCCTGCTCCTAATCGCCGACCGCCCCTAGGGGCTAATAAGAAGAAAGGGGCTAAGGATGCACCAGCCTCGCAAGGGCCACAGCCCTCGTTCTCTGAAGTAGTGGCCGGGCCGTCCCGTCTGCCTGGCGGCCCTGTACCACAGACGTCAGCACAGGAGAATGAACAATGGCAAGAGGTGGGTAAAGGAGGAAAGCCGAAAAGGCCTAAGAAGCAGAGACAGCCGGCGCAGGAAAAGGCGCACCAACCTAAGCCCAATCCAGCCCCTAAAAAGGCAAAGACTCCGAAGGGGCCTAAGCTGACACCCCCTCGTACGGCAGCAGTGGTCCTTACAATCCCGCAGGATGCTCGTGAGAAGGGGGTCACATATGGGGAGGTGATACTCAAGGCCAGGCAGGCTGTCAAGCTGGAGGACCTGGGTCTTGAGAGAGTCTCAATCAAACAGACGCAGAATGGGGCTCGAATGATCGAGATCCCAGGCTCGGATGGGGCGGAGAAGGCAGACGCCATGGCGACGAAACTCCGAGAAGCCTTGGCGGGAGTCGCCAATATCTCCAGGCCGGTCAAGTGCGTGGATCTACGCATCTCCGGCCTGGACGACTCGGTGACAGTTGATGACATTCGCCATACTATGGCTGAAAAGGGAGGGTGCTCCCCTGAACTTGTTAAGGTGGGTCCTATCAGGAGTGGTCCAGGTGGTCTGGGAGTGGCTATGGCAAAATGTCCCACCGCAGCAGCGAAAGTTCTTGCAGATGCGGGGCGTATAATGGTGGGATGGAGCTGCGCGCACATCAAAGCGTTAGAAGCTCTCCCGCTCCGCTGCTATAAATGCATGTCGGTGGGACACATGCGTCAGCTGTGTACGTCGGAGGTCGATCGCTCTAACGCGTGCTACAGATGTGGCAGAGAGGGACATATAGCGGCTCACTGCAGTATGGAACTGAAGTGCCTTGTGTGCCTAGAGGCAAAGCTCCCTGCCGGGCACAGGATGGGTAGTAAGACCTGTCGCCCTCCACCTGTGAAGGCGAAAACGCGCCCCAAACCAATGGGCAGGGATAGCGGGGCAGACGATGGAGCCATGGAGGGAGTTGAGACAGTGCCTTAATGGACAGACACGACCTCAACTTCCTCCAAGTGAACACTAACCACTGCGCTGCTTCACAGGATGTCCTGATGCAGCATGTAGTGGAGTACCAGTCGGACCTAGTAATTATCTCGGAGCCCTATTGTGTGCCCTGTCGTAGTAACTGGATAGGGGACGATGACGATACCGTTGCTGTTCTGGTCCCGATTAAAGTCACCCACTCCCCCCCCCTCTCGGTTAGGGAAAGGGGTCCGGGTTACGTAGCAGTGACTTGGGGAGACTTCGCCCTAGTGGGCGTTTACTTTTCCCCTAATCGGCCAGAAGATGAACTAGAACGCTGGTTAAACTTACTAGGTGGTGTTGTCCGGCGATTAGCCCCCATGCAGGTGCTAGTGGGGGGAGACTTCAACGCCAAGCACTCGGCCTGGGGCGCCCGCGTAGACAACAGAAAGGGAACCCTGGTCTTGGACTGGGCAGTGTCGGCCGGTCTGGTCTGTCTGAATAGGGGCACGACCTACACTTGTGTAAGGGGAACCGGGGGATCTCGGGTGGACATCACCTTTGCGACCCCTACATTGGCCCTAAGAGTGAAGGACTGGACGGTCCTGACGGAGCCACTAACTCTGTCCGACCACCGGTACATCCGTTTTAGGGTCACCCCTAGGGCGGAGTCACCAGCTAGGAGCGCTCGCTCCCCGGGCGATCACTTCCCGAGATGGGCCACCACGGGCCTTAACAAGGAGATGGCCGAGGAGGCTGCCCTGGTGGAGGCCTGGTGCCTCGACGCACAGCGAGCGCCGAGAAACATCGAAGAGAGAGTGGCCCAAATCACGCGCTCCCTCTCGACTGTGTGCGATGTGGCGATGCCCAGGGTCCACGGTCCTCCTAATAAGCACCAGGTGTACTGGTGGTCGGCGGAGATGGAGACCCTTCGATCCGCTAGCCTGCGCGCCAGACGTGCCCTGCAGAGGTGCAGGAGACGCCGCAGAACGAGGCCTGGGATGGAGCAGCGACTTTTAACGGCCTACAGGGAGACTAAGAAGGCCTTTGAAGTCGGGATTGCTAGGGCAAAGGACCGGGCGTGGGAGGAGTTCCTACAAAGCCTAGATAGAGATCCATGGGGGCGTCCGTTCCGGATGGTGCGGAGCAAACTCCGCCATCAGGCGCCTCCCATGGACACCATGGAGCCGGAGCTTCTCTCAAGGGTAGTGTCGAGCCTCTTTCCCGCCTACGCACCAGCAACGGCTCCTTTGATTGCCCCGCGTAGCCCGGTTGAGGAGGAGTCTGGCTTCTTCCCCGTCACTGAGCGAGAGATGGAGATGGTGATCGAGCGGCTTGTAGCCAAAAAAAGAGCGCCTGGACCCGACGGCATCCCTGGGAAGGTGTTGCCAACAGCACTAAAGCACCTAGGCGAATTTCTGCGGGAGATATTTAGCGACTGCCTAGAGGCCGGTGAGTTCCCAAGGGCTTGGAAAAGAGGGCGACTCTGCCTTCTCCTAAAAGAAGGCCGCCCAACCGATTCCCCGGCGGCCTACCGACCCATCGTACTGCTGGATGAGCTGGCAAAGATGCTGGAACGAATAATCGCCGACAGAATCGTTCAGCATCTGGAGACGGTAGGCCCGGATCTGGCCGGGAATCAGTACGGCTTCCGCCGGCAACGATCCACGGTTGATGCCATCTTGGCCCTTAGAGAGATGTCGGAGAGGGCGATAAACCAGGGGGAGGTGGTCATAGCGGTCTCACTAGACATCAGGAACGCTTTTAACTCCCTCCCCTTTGATGTAATTAAAGACGGGCTTAGATATCATGGCTTCCCACCGTATTTAATAAAAATCGTGGAAAGCTATCTGGATGGTAGGGTGGTAATCTACCCGTCCAATGACGGGGAGCTAGTGAGCAGGGAGATGGTATGCGGTGTTCCACAAGGCTCGGTTCTTGGTCCGCTCTTGTGGAACATCGGGTACGACTGGGTACTGCGCGGTACCCTCTTGCCCCGGATGAGTGTCTTCTGCTATGCAGATGACACGCTGGTCACTGCCCGGGGCAAGACGTTGACGGAAACAAAAAGGCGGGCGAGCGTCGGTGCCTCCCTGGTCACCGAGCGCATTAGACTCCTGGGGCTTAATGTTGCCATGAATAAAACGGAAGCCATGTGCTTTCATGGCCCGAGAAGGGGTCCCCCGGCGGGGGAAAGTTTAACGGTCGATGATGCCACGATCCCACTGCGTCCGTGGATCAAATACTTGGGGCTAGTTCTTGACGGTAGATGGAATTTCCAAGAACATTTTAATCAGCTAGCCCCAAGCATTGCAAAGACGGCAAATGCCCTGGGGCGAATCCTCCCGAATATCGGCGGCCCCAGTGACAAATGCAGAAAGCTCTTTGCCGGTGTGCTGCGCAGCATCGCCATGTACGGCGCACCGGTCTGGGCGGACCGTTTGTGTGATAAAAATAAGAGGAAGCTCCGTCAGTCTCAGAGGGCGATGGCCATTCGGATTGCTAGGGGCTACAGGACGATTTCACACACAGCAGCTTGTGCAATCGCGGGTACACCTCCCTGGGAGCTAGATGCTCAGGTACTCAGGGAGGTGTACAGGGAGCGCAGGGGTGCGCTTGAGAGAGGGGAGCGTCCTGCCCCAGAGGAGGCGGCGGCTGTCCGGCAACTGGCGGAAGAGGTGCGCATGGAAGTCTGGCGGGACAAACTTGACACGGAGCCCTACGGGGTGAGGACCGTACAGGCGATCCGCCCGTTGCTCGAAGAGTGGTGCTCCAGAAAGCACGGGACGCTGACCTATAGGCTGACGCAGATACTTACCGGGCATGGTTGCTTCGGTAAGTATCTGTGTCGGATTGGTAGTGAAGCGTCCGCACAGTGTTACGAGTGTGGCGATGAGGAGGACAGTGCACAGCACACCCTCGAGGTGTGCGCTGCCTGGGCTCCGCAGCGCGGCGCTCTGACAACTGTGATAGGGAGGGATCTCTCGCTGCCCAGTGTGGTACGGGCCATGCTGGCCACCGAGAGATCCTGGGAGGCGGTAGTCTCCTTCTGCGAGGAGGTTCTCCTGCAGAAGGAGGCATCGGAGCGGGTTCGCGAAGAGGAGGCTCATGCGAACCGGCTCCGACGCAGGCGGTTGGGTGTTAGGAGGAGGCGCTACGCGCACCTCATAGCGATCTGACGGGGACCACGCGGGCGATGGGGGGTGACCCATCGCCTGCATTGCACGGTCCCCGGCCGTTTGGGGAGATGGCCAAACTTGCCCGGCCATCTCCCGACCGCGAGGAGGCCCGGTTAGCCGGGCGAGCCACCGGGTCAAGTGGGGTGACTACCACCCGTGGCCCCCCGTATGACCAACCGGTGGCGAGTGGGCAAGTGCCGTAGTTTTTTGGTGGGTATTCCCTCCTCCCGAGATCCCATCGAACCATCTGGTTGGGTGGGATCACGGGAGGCAGTCGTGGAGGGGGCCGGCCCCCTCCTGGCGAGTCCCACACACCCCCTTCCCGATCACCAGCGGAAAGGGAAGCGCATAAATGCGTTTTTCTACGACAAAAAAAAAAAAAAAAAAAAAAAAAAGGTATTACATTCTTAATTTTCATATCAATTTTCACAATATAAAGTTTAACTTTTAAAGTTAAACTGCCAAATAAACTAGCTTAGTAACAAATAAATGAAAAAAACATTCAAAAAAACTGTCGATTAGGGTGGAATGACTATTAGTCCTTAATGTCTACCTACGAAATCACAAAAAACTCACACTTCCACATTACTCAGGAGCAAATAACAAAAAAAAATGATAAGTTTTAAGACTGAATCATTTTAACTAGGTAATTATATTTAAATAATAAAAATATTTGTATTTGTTTATTTCTCCTGGAATAATGGTCTAAATAGATGCCTGTTTTCCGCTCAAGTTTATTTTGTTTACTTCGGTACTTATTTAACTGACATTGTTAATGTCGGTTAGGTAAGGACTAAATTATTATATAATTTTAAAGGGAATAAGTAGGTATGTTTATGCCTTTCTTATTCTTTGGAAAAAAATCATTTTAGATCAAGGCAGGTTGTCCTGTCCTGACTCAGAAAACATCATTGAAAAAATAATATTTTTTATCAGTAGTATTATGAAGATAGCTCTGGAAAAAAAAACTGTATGAATCTATTATAACAAACATACAACATAGAAGTCTTAGTATTAAACCAAGGAACTCGCATTATTTAGAAGAAATGAGTTGACATAATTTCTTTTCTATTATGAGTTTAAAAAATATCATTGACATTATCAGAATATTGATCATGACATTCGTCAAACAATTATGATGAAGACTTGGTGTAAGTAAGTACCTATTTCATTTTGTAGGTACATGATTGTATGTCTGTCAATTATGAATTTAAGATTTTTAAGACTTCTGAGGTTTTGTAAGAATGTTACACAATATAATATCCTTTTATACAATATTTTCAGAATAAATCTAAAGTCTTTTGTCAAGAATTAAATGAACATTAAAATGTTGAGTTTTATTTATCCATAGGTTTTCTGTAATTATAAAATTACAATATAAATTGATTTTATATTATAAATCAGTCATTCTTATGCCCAATTTAACTCATATAGGTTTTAATTATTTTCACCCAATTATAAATAAATAATATGTCTTAGAAAGGATTCTGGCTCTCTTCCCGTTGTTTCCCGGACACTTAAGATTATATTACCCCTTCAGTTTAAAGCTCTGGTTAAAGTTATTTAGGAACTTTACTTATTAAGGCTTAAACAGGCTTTTACACTGTACAGCTTTAATATTTATTGAGTAATTAGCCTAATTAGCCTTTTGCTCATTTATAGTTCATGTGCAAAAAAGGAAAAATCTCGCACAATGTCAATTTTGTTTTCATGGAGATGGTGTAATTCCCATAAGAATAATTATTACTCACCAATTTATTTATTTTGTTATGTCCAATAGTTTTTATACTTCTTCAATACTAATAAAAAACCGCTGCAAGCTCTTGTTTAACGCTGCTGCTCCAAGTTGTGGTTTAATCTTGATCAGTATTATTATGATTTCCAAAAGAGATAGGTACATATGTTATATCGTTCAATCTTAATATGTGCAAGTAGGTAAGGTACCAATTGTTTTTTTATTTTTTTTATTTTTATAGTATATAAACTTACTGTTCTTCTTATTACTCTAAGCTGCCAAGGCAGAAATGATCAGTCCATTCAGGCAAATGGAGAGAAAAAAAAAATTCTTTCAGAAATATATACCTGCTTCAACGATGGGTGAATGGTGTCCATCACCAATCTGGTAATAATATTGTCTCGTTTTGTGACAAATGGATATAAGTAGTAACAATAATATGGTATAGTATATGGCATATGGTATTATAACCTGATATATTCTAGATTTAGGTTCTACAGCCTGTAGTGTAGCAACTACAATTGTTGACTCTTCCATGACCCGAAGGCAGGTCCGAGTTTAATTATTGTCGATTTTATTGCTGATCTGGCGTCTCCATATCTCACAGGCAGGTTGAGTCTCATGTAGGTCTTACTTCCTTTTCTATGCCTTACAGTGAGTGGTGGGTCCGTATACATTCACTGTGTTTAGCAACCTCATTACTTACAAGCCGTATATCAACGGTGTGAATGTATAACGTATTAACGTATATTACCCAGGCCTTAAAAAACGTTAAGATACCGCACTATCCTGTAGATAGGCCTGACGTATCCGTTTGTACTGTCCTAGAGGACAGTGAGGTTTAACGTACACATCTGTGTACATAACCTCTAGCCTTAATGTTTTGAAACAATATGATACCCATACCGGGTCGGAGAGTCAGCCGTTCCTCAACCCGCAGCAGGTCCGTAGCATAAAAACTCTTAATTCTTATTGTTGATTAAACCATATTCTTTCTTCAGTATCGGGATCGAACTTGTAGCGTTGTTTTTTTGGTGTATTAAACTAAATGAATGATAGTTTAGTTGATTTCCCTTGAAAGAGTAGTTTTTCAAAGTATAAAGGTACTTTTTCCTATTAATGATAAAATTTTATTGTTTGGCAGTAAGCCTCATGTCCTTTTCCTTATTTCCGTAAAAACTTCATTTTAAATTTTCGCGTCATCGACTTTAAAAAAAAAAAAAAAAAAAAAAAAGAATTAGAATCGTATTTCCCATATAATCGACTCCCCCAGGCCGCCCACTGATCGGGGCGCGTGCAGTTATGACTTCCGATGTCCAAGTCTTGATGTTGAGATCCTTTTCTGTAGTCCTCAAAAGTTGGTTAGTTCCGCGAGTTGTTTGACCGTAGTTCCGTTGTGTTCGCTGACGTCCATCGCTTCCTTGCGGGCTGCGCAGCGGGGTTTGAGTGGCGGCGATCTTGTCGGTCGGCGGTCAAGCCATACCAATCGCTGAGCTCTCGTTGGACCCGCCGGAATGTGTCCGAAATCTTGGAATGCATCGGAAGGAAAGTCGAGTCGTTGAACTTTAAAATATCAGCTGGTGTGATTGAGACATTACCTATTTAATTCTTCCTTCGAAAATAACTTCATTTTGATATATTTTATTCAGACCAGTGTCTGATTACGCTAAAAGTATTCGGCCTTTTGGAGCCTATTTATTCAGACCATCGAATTTGACCAGGTTTGTGGTTTTTTTTACTACAGATTTTCGTTGACTGGAATCTTGGAAATTGTTTTATCACGGTACCTATTCGTTGTTTACAGGGATTTCTGGGCTTATTTCGCTACTAAGAGAAGCTGCTGAGTGCTTGTACCCATTTGGTGGATTTAAAACCATATTTATCGTTTCACAAGGAGCCGGAGGTAACCTGAGACAATCTATACTTTATTGTTATTCCCTATTAGGTACCTAGTTTTAAATGCCTGGAATTGGTCTAATTACTACTCTCAATTTCAGATCTTTTAGAGTGTAAAAGATCCTTGCAAATTGAGAGAATTATTAATCTAACTCGGCCATCAGCCAAAATATTTTGACCTTTCATCTCTTTTTTTAGTCAAGTGAAACCTAATTTTGGCTGCAGGTAGAATCGTTAAACAGAAAATGCTTTCATGGATAATAGTTATTGTCAAAACCAACACTTTAAACAGCAGGAATATTTAGCTTTCTTGTAATAATTATGTTCTTTAAAATTATGAGCTATTAGTAAAATCTAAGGGTTGATCTTAAGCGCAAATGCAGGCTTATCGAGATGGCTAAAGATAGGACTCATAATTTTGCTGACCCCCCCAAATCGAGTTCATCTTCTTTGGCTCCGGATCTCTGCTATAAGTATTGCCGGCCCACGCCGAAGGTAGCAGCTGTTCAAGCCACAAATGAGGGCTTTTGCGTGCGCTGTAGGGTTCAGGGACACAGTCTGAAGAGTTGCAAAGCTCCTTTCTGCGTGGTATGCTATAGATGCGGCGAAAGAGAGGTGACTGCAAGAACATGTCCCAAATGCCGGCAGACCAGGGAAAATGCCACAGCGAAGCTTGTGTCTGCGCCAAAAAACTCGCAGGCGTGAGTCGACGACGGTGGACCAAGACATCAGCGCAGGAGTGGTTAAATTGGCTGAAATTCCTGAAAAATTTCTATTATGAAAATAGGAAAAATAATATGTCAATGTCAGGTGTCATTTCCGAACGTCAATGTCACTCGTCGCCGACTCACGTATGTCAAAATAGGGATACCAGACCCTACTTAAAAATTGCCATATATGATATTACATTTAGGGGTTTATTGGACTCGGGGTCAGAAATTTCAATTATTGGCGGAAACGCTTTTAAATACTTTTCTGATATGGGCACAATCCATAAGTCTACCGATTTAGATATAATTAAAACCGCGAACGGTTCCGCTTCACCTGTAACTGGTTATGTATTTTTACCGGTCACAGTAGACGGGCGGACCGCTATTATTAAATTTTATATAGTTCCAGGGGTCTCCACTGAGTTGTTGTTGGGCATAAATTTTTGGAAAGAATTTCAGATAGCGCCAGATGTTCTGTCACTGTTGAAAGATAGGGAGTTCTTACCGTGTAATCAGCATGTTAGTGCAATAACTACGACGGATAAATTTTTAATCGATTTCGAATCACTTACGGAGGTCGAGCGTGAACAGGCAGAAGAGGTTATTAGCGAGTTTGAAAGTATTTCAGATGAGAAAAAAGGGCTCGGTAGAACTCATTTAGTGACGCACAAAATCGACACCGGAGATCATCCGCCAATTAAACAGCGTTATTACCCGATGTCTCCGGATAGGTTGGCCGAGCTGAACAAGCATCTAGATCAAATGCTGGCGGACGACGTCGTGGAGCCCAGCAACAGTGCATGGAATAATCCCGTCACTTTAGTGCGGAAGGCGGACGGAACGTCTCGCTTTTGCCTAGATAGCCGGAAACTCAACGCCATTTCTAAACACGATGCTTATCCTCTACCTTACGTGACTAGTATACTAGATCAACTAAAGAACGCGAAATACATATCGACAATAGACCTAAAATCGGCTTATTGGCAGATCCCGCTAGATGGCGCTGAGAGCCGTGAAAAAACCGCATTCACGGTTCCGTCGCGCGGCCTATATCATTTTAAAGTCATGTGCTTTGGGTTGACATCAGCGCCGGCTACTCAGCAGCGACTGATGGACCGGATTTTGGGGCCGGAATTCGCGAATAATGTAAGCTGTTATTTGGATGACATTATTTTAACTAGCTCAACTTTGACGGAACATCTGGAGTTACTGCGAAAGGTGTATAAGAAGTTAAAAGAGGCCAACTTAACCATTAATCTGGGAAAGTGCCAATTTTTTAGGAAGCAGTTAAAGTATTTGGGTCATGTAGTCGATGAACATGGTTTGCGCACTGATCCTGATAAGGTGAGGGCTATAGTAGATTTTGCCACCCCAACTTGCAGAAAGGACGTTAAACGCTTCTTAGGTACGGCATCCTACTACAGGCGGTTTATTAAAAATTTCAGTAACCGGGCGGGGCCGTTAAACGCTCTGACGTCAACACGTAAGGGGGCCCCTCCGTTCAACTGGTCACCGGAGGCTGAACGTGCATTCGCGGACCTCAAGCGGGCACTGACTAATGCTCCAGTCTTAACATGTCCAGATTTCACGAAAGACTTTACCGTTCACTGTGACGCGTCCAATTTCGGAATAGGGGGCTCACTTACGCAGTTGATCGATGGCGAGGAACACCCGGTCGCGTATTTTAGCCGTTCTCTTGCGCCCGCCGAACGTAATTACTCCGCGACAGAACGCGAGGCATTGGCGGTCGTATTAACTGTTGAGCATTTCCGCCCCTATTTGGAAGGTGACAGGCCGTTCCGCATAATAACGGATCATGCAAGCTTGAAGTGGTTTTTAAATCTGAAAAGTCCTGCCGGTCGGTTGGCGCGATGGGGTTGTAGGCTATCTCCATATAATTTTACTATCGAACACCGCAGTGGTTCTCAAAATATTGTACCTGACGCCCTCTCGCGATCTATGCCAGTGGGGTCTATAGATATTTCACAAATAAATGACCCCTGGTATTTAAATATTATAAAACGTTGTACCGAAAAGCCGCGGGCGTGTCCTAATTTTCAGCTCGTAGATGGTAGGCTTTATCGTTTTACTAAGTCCAACAACAAATTGAGTGGAGATTTCCAATGGAAAGAGGTAATGCCCAAAGAACTTAGGGAGTCTATTATACAGGAAAATCATTCTAAACCTACCGCGGCGCATCTAGGCGTCGCTATGACGTATCAACGTTTGAAATTAAGGTATTTTTGGCCGGGTATGTACCAGGATACCGCGGAATTCATAAAAAAGTGTTCTATTTGTAACGCTTATAAACATAGCTCACAAGCAACACCAGGTTTTATGGGGGAACCTAAGGTTTGCGGTCGCCCTTATCAGTGTCTGAGCGTCGATTTGGTTGGGCCTTTGCCCGCTTCGCGGCAGCAGAACACGTATTTATTAGTAGTTGTTTGTTGTTTTTCAAAATATGTTTTGTTGTTTCCGTTGCGAAGAGCGACAGGTAAAGTTATTGCGCAGCGGCTCGAAGACCACGTGTTTTTAGTTCACGGCATTCCGCAAACCGTAATCTCAGATAACGGTTCGCAGTTTGTAAGTCATGAGGTGCAAGCGCTTTATGCAAAATACAATATACCACAGGTACATCTGGGGCCGGTATACTGTCCTCAGGTTAACACAGTCGAACGTTATAATCGTACCGTGATTACGGCGGTGTCATCATTTGTAGATAACGATCATAGGACGTGGGACGTTAACATTCATAAAATACAGTTCGCAATGAACACCTCGGTGAACGAGTCCACATCATATACGCCATTTATGCTAGTTTACGGCCGCGAGGCGATCGCCGACGGTAACATTTACAATGATTTTAAAGATGTCAATGAGTTAGTCTGCGCGCCTAGGGATGCTTATGCCTCGAGATTAGGTTACCTCAAAGACATATATAAAACTGTCCAAGAATCACTTATTAAGGCTCACAGTCGTAACATTAAATATTATAATCGAAAACGTCGAGACGTGTCTTTCGACGTTGGCGACTACGTCTGGAAGAGGACGTATAAACATAGCGCTGCGAATAAATACTTCACTGCCAAATTGGCACCTAAATACGAGCGTTGCCGTGTAGTTAGGAAACTATCTCCACTTGTATATGAACTGGAGGACGAGAAGGGAAAATTGATAGGCAAATGGCATGTGAAAGACTTCAAAACCATAGATGCGGGGAGTGATTAGTTTTTCTTAGTGATAAATATTGCTATTTACCTTACCTACTAATGATATAGCGCTGCGCGTCAAATTATGGTGCCTATTATTATTTTTTTTTTTTTTTTTTTTTTCTTTCTTTGGACACTGTGTGTGGGCGGTGCAGAATACTCACACCGCAGTACTCCACTCTCTGCGTGTCGTAAGAGCCGACTTACGGGAGTAAAAGCGCCATCTACCATCGCGCCCGCGTATTACGTAGCAAGGGGGTGACCTCTGTGGTGCGGATTTCAAACGACCACAAAGGGCGGTCTACCTACATTACCTACGTACTACGCAGGAATTCGGTTGCTTGTCATTACGGTGCTACTCTGTGGTGCGGATTTAAACGATCATAGGGCATATTATAGCACCAATAATTACTATTTTACTTACATACTTATTATACGCAGTATACTGCTGCAATTTTTTTTTTTTTTCTTTTCTTTTATAATTAGGTTCTGGTTTAGGTACGGTGCTACTCCGGTGCGGTCTATCTTGTGGCGCGGATACAAACGGCCACAAGGCAGCACTAGCGCCATCTACTATCTTACTACGTACTACGCGTATCTATTTGGTTGTTATATTATGTATGTGAGCCGAGTGTTGGTGTTGGGGCTTGTCTAGTTTGTTGCGTTTTACATCAGTTTTGCTTGAGGGCTTGAAGGGATTAGACGACTGAGGTAATTTGGAAAGAGGAAAGTTAACACATTTAATCTGTATCATGCCGACACGCTTTGTCGTCGGTATTTGATATGTTTTTTGGCAATTTTACTACCGTCAGGAATTATAATGTGGGCATAGACAAATTAAAACGTCTATTCCACAGATGGACAATCTAAATTTTTTCAATCATTTTAAAGTAGTTTCAGGAGAGTCGAGCGTTCTTGTCAGTTATTGCGTGTCAAGCATCGCAATATTAGATCATGGGCTTGTCCAACACCCAGTCACTGAAATCATGTGCTCGTCAAGCATCAATTCTGGACGATAAAAATAGGACTGACAAGCCGATGCAAAATGAATGACTGACAGGTAGGTTTGATCATTTAGAGGGGGAAGCCGTAGGAAAAGTAGTAGAGGAGTAATGAGCAAACCCAACACCGCTCACAGGGGCACATACATTTTCCACTTAAATATGTAATTTTTTATATTTGGTTTTAGGTATGATAAACAGTAGGGTCAATTATTATTAAAATATTTTATATTAGTTTTTTTTTATGTATTGGTTTATGTAGAACACAACAGTCGAGTAGTTCTTATAAGTTTTGTTCTTTCAATTTTATAATTTGTCATATGTGACAGGCATTTACATTGACTGATGATGGATTGCTTTCTGCAAAGTAGGGTTATAGTTTATTTGCGGTGGAGCAGTGTGGTTGGACGTGGGCGTCCGGAGAATTCCCTACGTGAATTCTTGCGTGCCGGGGGACTACTGTAGCGTTGTTTTTTTGGTGTATTAAACTAAATGAATGATAGTTTAGTTGATTTCCCTTGAAAGAGTAGTTTTTCAAAGTATAAAGGTACTTTTTCCTATTAATGATAAAATTTTATTGTTTGGCAGTAAGCCTCATGTCCTTTTCCTTATTTCCGTAAAAACTTCATTTTAAATTTTCGCGTCATCGACTTTAAAAAAAAAAAAAAAAAAAAAAAAGAATTAGAATCGTATTTCCCATATAATCGACTCCCCCAGGCCGCCCACTGATCGGGGCGCGTGCAGTTATGACTTCCGATGTCCAAGTCTTGATGTTGAGATCCTTTTCTGTAGTCCTCAAAAGTTGGTTAGTTCCGCGAGTTGTTTGACCGTAGTTCCGTTGTGTTCGCTGACGTCCATCGCTTCCTTGCGGGCTGCGCAGCGGGGTTTGAGTGGCGGCGATCTTGTCGGTCGGCGGTCAAGCCATACCAATCGCTGAGCTCTCGTTGGACCCGCCGGAATGTGTCCGAAATCTTGGAATGCATCGGAAGGAAAGTCGAGTCGTTGAACTTTAAAATATCAGCTGGTGTGATTGAGACATTACCTATTTAATTCTTCCTTCGAAAATAACTTCATTTTGATATATTTTATTCAGACCAGTGTCTGATTACGCTAAAAGTATTCGGCCTTTTGGAGCCTATTTATTCAGACCATCGAATTTGACCAGGTTTGTGGTTTTTTTTACTACAGATTTTCGTTGACTGGAATCTTGGAAATTGTTTTATCACGGTACCTATTCGTTGTTTACAGGGATTTCTGGGCTTATTTCGCTACTAAGAGAAGCTGCTGAGTGCTTGTACCCATTTGGTGGATTTAAAACCATATTTATCGTTTCACAAGGAGCCGGAGGTAACCTGAGACAATCTATACTTTATTGTTATTCCCTATTAGGTACCTAGTTTTAAATGCCTGGAATTGGTCTAATTACTACTCTCAATTTCAGATCTTTTAGAGTGTAAAAGATCCTTGCAAATTGAGAGAATTATTAATCTAACTCGGCCATCAGCCAAAATATTTTGACCTTTCATCTCTTTTTTTAGTCAAGTGAAACCTAATTTTGGCTGCAGGTAGAATCGTTAAACAGAAAATGCTTTCATGGATAATATTTATTGTCAAAACCAACACTTTAAACAGCAGGAATATTTAGCTTTCTTGTAATAATTATGTTCTTTAAAATTATGAGCTATTAGTAAAATCTATGGGTTGATCTGGGTCGCCGTTGTTAACCACAGTACTGTTCCCCGAATACAGGTGAAGAAGCTTATACGGGGCCACGTTCCCAGCCCACTGCTCCGTTCGTCCAAGTAGTCTGAAGGCTAGACGTCGAGAGAAAGAAGTCGAGTTATACCCTGACACTCGTCACTCGCTAACGGCTCCTAGGAATCAATAATCAGCAGCCGTCGAATCTGTTCAAATAGGTACTATTTAACTGTAAAATCTACCTAACATTTAAACTAACCGAAGCGGCAAGTAATCCTCGGCAACAGATAGTCTCCGGACTCTAATATTTAGGCATTCTAGTTAAGTCTCGAGCTAGATTTTTACAAGATACTATTCTACCTGATATCCTTAGGGCAGGCATTCCTTACCCACATTATCTTTGAGTTAGTTTTAAGAGTTAACCACTTTTCTTATATAACCACTGGGGAAGCAGACGATATTTTTATTGTGTTATTTATATGTGTACCTCAGTGAAAATTCAGCGGTTAACAGTCAGTGATTGCAAAGATATTTATTATTATATAGAATCAAAAGGAAGTTTCAATAAAACTGTATTTTGGTATTTACCTTACATGTAGTTGTGTTCTTTATTTTCCCTAAATATGTCATTATGGTAAGTACCGCATGATTTGTATTTACTTACTCTTCTTGAACAGAGGGCAAGAGAAAAACTACATTACAAACTTCCTACTTTTCCACGCACTTCTTAACACTTTTTTAACTTTACATTTCACTATTGTTCTTGTTCTTGATAAAACTGAGAACCAAATTGGTTATTAAAACCTTTTATAACAATTTTTTAAATATTTTATGGAAATGCGTGGCGCCGGTGGAGTGACATAAAAAACGAATGACAGCCAGAAGCGCGCGAAGCTTGACAGCGACAGCACAGGTTGCGTTCCCGTTTAAACGATGCGTTTGAAAACGTCATTTAATTCCTTTCCAAACGCGTTAATTTATTATTCTTTTAACTATGTGGCGTTAGTGAGTACGAGAAACGGTACTAACATGTAGTAAAAATCATCATAGAGGGCGAGACGAACAAGTGCATAATCTAACCTTGTGAAACTGGCTTAGCCTATGTATTACCTGTTTAAGTTTGAGACACACTGATCCTGCAGTCAAACTGTGTAAACAGTTTTGCGGGGCTACGTACTACATATAAGTCTTATTTGATTGTTAAAATAATAAATTAAAAAAAATATATAATAATATAAATAAGTACAAATAATCCAGTAAAAAACCCATTCAGAATTTGACAGACAATTTCATATGGAACAATGTTATTTCATTTCATTTATAATATCATTGACATGGAAGTTATTGCATAACCATAATCTAAAAACCGTGCAGTATTATAAGGCTTAGTACGCACTTTAATTTCGAACAATTTCAGAACATTTCCAAAAAAAAAACTAAAGATGAGAATTTATTTTTTAGTAAAATTTATTTATACGTATATTATTGGTTTCTCTATCTATATAACTGTGGACAAACATACGAAACTTTATAATGCCACCAACTTCATAACTTATTTTCCAACAGCCGTCTTTAGAAATTCAGTTAGGGAAACTAAATTTCCGAGTTTTGTCTCAGATCAGAAGGGACAATTTATGTGTGTAATCTTATGTTTAAGTGTTTTGGGTTTTAGCTAAAGTCATTAACTGGTTATTACTCGTATTATTGCAAGGATAAATTAAATAAACCGAGATTTTGAATTCGCTGAATTTGCTTTTTAATTGTTTTTTTATTTCATTAGTGTTTTCAATGTGCGAACTAAAGACCGTTAACTTGTTTAATACGTTTTTATTAAGTTGCTTTCCCGTTTATTATTTTCTTTGCTCTCCATGGGGCACAGGCCTCACTTATGGACAGATACGGAGGATCCCTTTGATATACACACATCAACTTTGTCTAGGGATACAGGTGTTATTTTCATACAAACGAGGTAACTTTGAAGCCTTGGTTTCCTGCCAGGGATGTACTGTGCTGTGATCTGATGATGGCCATCTAGGGAGTAAATGGAGGAGATTCAGATCGCTCTACACACCCAACTGATCTGACCAGCATTCTAAAAGATTAATGGGTCAGAGTTCTCAGTTTCAGGATTTCCATACATTTTCATGCTATTTTCACGGTTTTTTAAACATGTCCTTTAATCTTTTAGAATGCTGGTCAGATCAGTTGGGTGTGTATAGCGATCTGAATCTCCTCCATACACTCCCTGGATAGCCATCATCAGATCACAGCACGGTAGATCCCTGGCAGAAAACCAAGGCTTCAAAGTTACCTCGTTTGTATGAAAATAACACCTGTATCCCTAGATAAAGTTGATGAGTATCCTAGTTATATTATTAATAAGCTAACAGCCAATAAAGAATGACAAATTTTAAAGAGATAAGTACCACTAGGATTTCGGTTCTTTCTACCTTTGGCCTTTTCATCACTTTATATCAGACGAGAAGGTGTTGAATTCGGAAGTGATGGATACACGTTCTAGAATAACTTTAAAAAAAAATTGCGAAGCATCAACAAGGAAGTTGAAGAAAAAAACTACAGAGAAAAATTGAAACTATTTTAGCCCCAATGTTTATAGCGGAAGGGTCTAGATTACTACACAATAGACATGTATAGGCACCCAAATCACTCCGTCTGTCCGTCAATAGCTCAACGTCACGATTGAGGGACGCGGTTATTCTGTCCGTATGAGGCAATTTATTTCGGTGGCATGCCTGACACAGATGTGGGTGAATCACTCGCTATTTAGCCGTTTTTCTTTACGTTTTGATTTAAGACACGACGGTACCGCACTGTTGTAACCGTGTCCTTTTCCTCATTCTAATAAATAAATAGATTTGGACAATAGCGCACATACATACATTGCTCTGGGGCTAAGATTCTGGGCCCCTATTATTGAGTCATTCGTTTGAAACTTTCGTGTGCTTGCGACGACACGCATTCGAACAGCACAAACATATCAGGGGCCTAATCGCGCTAATTTTCAACGATAAAACCAAAGCTAAATCGTTACCGTGTCAGTTTCGTTTACAGAAAAATACTCGCTTTAGTTTTGTTAAAATTGTTGAATACTCTGCCTAAGGCGTCTAGGATTACAATCTGGGACAATTTAAGTGAAAATTATGAAGCTAAACCAAAGATTTTTAGGTAAATATAACATAAATGACAACGTAACGTTTTTGGTTTTATCGTTCAGAATTACCGCGATTGGGCTCCTGATCCGGAGACTTGGCCACCGAGTCTAATAAGTTTGTGTCACTGTACTGACAATTCTACTGAACGAGCGATTCAATACGGATTTTGATATGTCGAATGAAAATGAGTAGTAAAGAGCGCTTGACGCCAGCCGATGGATTCAAAAATAGGGCTCTTGATCCCAAAGTAAATAGTTAAAACCTGAGCCAATATAAAAAAGTTCGTTTTCTATATAGACACAGCTGGGGATGAAATCCGGGACTTCAGAGATCGCGACACCATGAAAACTGGTGTGCAAGCCACTCAACCACGGAGGTTATAAGGACATTAAAAAATCAAACTCTTAATCGGGTATCAGAAATGAAAGACTTGGGAGTGATTCATGATTCCAAATTAACCTTTCAAAATCACATTTCTGCAATCGTGGGTAAAGCTTCCAAGGCTCTAAGCTTTATAATGAGATCTTCCAAAGATTTTAAAAATATTAAAACTATTAAAATCCTTTATAGCACATAATGTGCGCTGCCACTTGGAATACGAATCTCATATTTGGAACCCCAGGTACTCAGTGCACATCGATCGGTTGGAACGAGTGCAACGAAAATTTATTCGATTCATAAATTTTAAAACTCGTCATAACCAACGCGACTACTTTATATCGTGTGCTAAACATCATTTTCTACCTCTTAAACTTCGCCGTGACATATCAGATTTAGTGTTTCTCAAAAAGATGTATTGACTGTCCTGAACTACATAGTAAAATTTATTTTTACACACCTTCGAGAACGTACAGGTGTAGTCCATTACTATACCTTCCTGCTGTTAGCGCTAATTATCGTCGAAATAGTTTTATCCACAGCTCCTGTCACTTTTTTATTAACTTGTGTAAAAATCGTGACATTGATATTGATCTTTTCTTCACTAGTTTACCTATGCTTAAGAAGCGCCTTAGTAATAATTTCTTTGAGAGGTATGTCTGTCCTTTGTAATGTTGTCTTTTGTGTCTTAATAATAAAAACTTAGTATCATAATGATTTTAATACAAATTGTATAGACTGGATTTTGACCTTGCAGCAGATCCAACATCTGCTGGATCTCATTCCATTTCTATTTGGTGCATTTAAGTTGTTAACTGTTGTTGACTAAAATCTGCACGTATCTGTAATAGTTAAATCATTTCAGTGTTGTGCCTATAAATTGTAACTTAGTTTAATTTTAACTCAACTGTATCATTAGCTATACATCTTATTGCTATCAGTGGAGACTTATAAATGACTCTTTGTTGCTATTTTTTTATGTATTTAGAATGTATTATTCTATAGTCTTCCTAAAATTAATAAATAAAATAAAATTTAAATAAAATTTCTGTTTCTGATAGACCCTGAATCAGATTCCCGAATTCCCTACCATACTAACATTATCGTGTTAAAGTGAATTCACTTAACACTGAAAGAAAGATACTTACTTCAGTCTCTAATTCAATAATTAAGTTATTGAAATACCTTACCGAAATTCAGGCACTTACATACCCATAGCTACATACATTTTGTTTCTATCTATCTATCTAGATTATGCAAGCTGCAGGCTGTTTAAGTGGCGTTTATCAGAAAAGACCGATGTTATACAAGGACCGGTATTTTACATAGTATTTTTAAATATTCTTGTATAATAAGGCAGTGTCTATCAAAGCTTAGGCGGGTGACAGGATCCCGGATCGCGGATTAGCAATGCAAAAACGAACCAGCTTAACGGTACCGCAAATTTCATGACTGGACGTATTAAAACGGAGTAAAATAAAATATTTAATTAATTTCTAAATACGATTCTGTAGAAAAAATACTGAGTAACTATTTCACCACTTTAAATTTTAATCTTTTGTCTCGTTACGTAATCTCCCGCAGGGCGTGACTTTGCTTTTTTGACATTCCCATAAGTGCTTGTATCGTGTCCGAGCGCTCTTTGATTCTGCATTCTCATTGGCTACGAGTTTCACAAACTTATACGTCAAATTGCTGATCAACGTGAAACAAAAGCTGTAAAATCAGCGTAGTTCCCGATAAAAGCATCTTCCTCTTGGACAGTGGGGGGCTGTGATTTGGGTAAGCCATGTCTATCGGGGATTACACGCGATTGGATTTTGGGATCAGCGAGATTAGCACGTTCGCTACCGATGTGTTTTTTTTCTGAGTTATTTATTGTGATTCCTTTTAAAAGTGTATTTAATGAATTTTGGAGAGTTTGTATCGATAGGCTTTTATTTATTGTAAACTAGCTGACCCGACAGGACGTTGTCCTGTCTTAGGCTGAGTTGCACCATCTTAACTTAACCTTAACTTAACAGATACAAACTTATCTGAGCCAGCAGTCACTCAGCTACTGAGAATAACAAACACAACAAAAAAAGAATTAGCTAAATCTGTCCAGCTGTACACGCGTGATATAGGGAAATAGGGATTCATTTTTATATACAGTGGCGGTCACATAATAGGCTAGTTGACAAAATTTCAATAACTGCTTAATATTTTAGCTTATTAAACATTTTATCAAAAAAAAAGGTTTATTTATTTTTAATCGAGCGTTTACATTATAAATTTCGCGTTTTAAAAAACCAATTTTGATTTGGTTCCAAAACGCACAAGACTGTCATGGCGTCTTGAATGACGTCACGCCGTGCGAAACAAACCAAAGAGCGATCGTGTCTTCGTACGTTATAGCTAGTTTTTATCGATTAAAAATGATTTTCTCATATTATAAGTACTGTATAGTGCCCCAGTGTGATAGCACGACTATAAAAACGCCAAACCAGCTATTTATATTTGTTCCAAACAATGGAGAAATACGGAAAAAGTGGCTAAAACTTGCGTTCGGTTGTGCTTAGGTTGCACTCGGAGTGTAGGTTTGGAACGCGCCTCCGGTAGTGATACTCGAAACGTCAAAGACAAGATTGGAGTTTCGCACGGCGTGACGTAACGCTTTCTGATTGGTGTTCACTGTGACGTGACTAAAGGTTTCATTTTACGAAATTTATTTTTTAAAAATATTATTAATCTTTAACGCTTTTAATAATTAAAATTGTTTGTTATTTTCTCCATAATATAATTAATCATTATAAACCCCTATCCATTATATTTATTCTTAATGGAAACAAGCCTATTAAAGACACCAGTCGATTTACACACAAACCAGGTAGTTACCTGGTAAAACAAGGCTTCAAAGTTTTGAAGCCTTGTTTTCCGTTGATATTGAAATATGTTTTTTTAAAAAAAAACAGCAAAATTTGCATGGAATGTTTGGAAATCCTGAAGTGTAAACTCTAATCCTTCTGCTAATCTAATCTTTCGACTGGTGTCTTTAATTATGTGACCGCCACTTTGGATTGTTTTAATGAGGTCTATTTTAGGTGTACAAAAGCTTTTTTGCATACATGTTTTTGATATAAAACGTCACAATGGTTTCTGAAAACTAAATGTGAGATTATTATCCATGATTTATATTATATATATATATATATATTTTGTTTTCTCTGAAACTCGGAAATACTTTTCCATGAATGATCCTCATTCCGGAAGTACCTATACTGAACTCATTAGCGGGCAACACGTCATTGACACGGTTATTGACAAATAATTAAATGCCAATTTTATAATGGGACTGGGACTGAATGCGGAAATAGGGTTATAACGGTAATTATAAGTAACATTGGGACAGTTTTCGGGGACGTTGATTTAATTATTGCGAAAATTATTGTTGTTTGTACAGATTTGGGACATTAATTTAATGCAAATGAAAATATTGGTGGTTGTCGTAATTCATGACTGCTATGTAATTGCGACTTTCAAAGTAACAATAAAAATTAAACCCTCCTCGTTTAAGGTTCCGTACCCAAAGGGTAGAAACGGGACCCTAATTACTAAGACTCCGCTGTCCGTCTTTCTGTCTGTCACCAGGCTGTATCTCAAGAACCGTGATAGCTAGACAGTTGAAATTTTCACAGATTATGTATTTCTGTAGCTGCTATAACAAATATAAAAATAAAAAAATAATTGTAAGGCTTCCATGCAACAAACGTGATTTTATTGCCGTTTTTTGGTACGGAACCCTTCGTGCGCGAGTTCGACTCGCACTTGGCCGGTTTTTTTAAACTACTTTGATATTACCCTCATTTCTGACATTACGACTACAAATATTGAAAATGGGTGACTTTAAAATACAAATTGAGTAACTAGTTATTCGCAACGGGCGACCAAAATACTATTTAGGCGACAAAATTAGGGCACACTAAACATTTATTATTCAACATTTGTCGCCCACTTAGTATTTCAGTACTTTATGTTCAGAATTATTGATACCCAAAATGGGAATTTATTGTTACCCGAATAAATACTACCCTTTTATTATTACTTGAACATTCACTTCTGTGTATCAGCTTTGACTATGATTACGACCTCTCGCAATCCTTAATTTGCAGTCCAACAGAAAAACCAAATGGGGAAAAAACCACGCAAACCCTAATTGCCTACAAGAGAGTTATTTTATTTATTTAAACACCCAAACGACCCTTTCTCAATATTGATGGGCTCTGGGCTTTCGAACTACAAACTTACTTGTTCATTCCAAAAAGACCCTAATGCTACCCGATAAAGGTTAAATTCCTTTGTTTTAGATGCACGTGTAAAAGTTGTGTACGTCGTTAGAATAGATTTATATTCAATTTAACTTTTCGTTGTTCGGTTTTCATTTGTTACAATAAATATGGAAATGCTGATGGCGCCGTCTAAGGTGCGGTTTAGTTTGGAATTCAATGATTTATCACTGAAATGGATTAGTGCTGGTAGCAGTACAGTAGCTAAATTTTAGTTTAAGTTTAAATCCGCCATGATATATTTGGCGTGACAATAATAGAGTATAACTTTTTGACAGTTAAAATTGGAAAACTTTGTGAATGATTGATCGTATTGATTAAAGTCTAATTATTAATTCACTGGAGTAAACTGACAGATTCTAATATCACATTGTAAAATAATGTTGCATTTTTTATTGTACTAGTGCTGTGGTTTTGTTCATTGTAATACAGTTTACTCACACAAAGTCATGGTTACAACTGGGACATTTTTAAAACAAGCCTAAGTGTGAGTTGCACCAAAACGCTGCCAAAGTTATAGTTATCGTCAAATGATATGCTACCTATTTGTCACGTCAAACTTGTCAAAGGACATCATGCTGGCTGGCAACCTCTTTTTTTGGCTAACTTGTGCTTAACCGGTATTTTAACAAGCTTGTTATCGTTAAAGTTAGATGGTGCAACTGAGCCTTAATCGCTTATGGTTACAACCGTAAACGTCAGATTACTCCAGTGAATTAATAATTAGACTTTAAGGTATGTATAATTTCGGATTGCGGAATGATTTGTGCATCGGGCTTTGATACTGAATGTTTAGCATGTCTACACTTGCATGATACACGAGCACTTGTTTGCTAGTTATGGCTGTTTTGTAAAGTAAATATTGGCATGACATGAAACATCACATACAGGGTGAAACCGAAAACATTCGACAAATTTTGTGGTGTGCCTTAGACCGTCGAACTGAACAACTTTGTCTATGGGACCAACTTAATCAAAGCAAAAAAATAATCAGCTGTTACATACATTTTAGTCAAGTAGGTAGATATTGACGACGTTTTCTATTATAACGTTAACTATTTTTGAAAACGGTGGATCTAATCTTTAACAGTTCGTAAACTTGTTAGGTACTTACTTATATCTATACTAATAGGTACATAGCATATTATCTGACTTAACAAACACTAAATATAGTATATAGTATAGTATATGCTGCATAGGTGTGTACAATGTACATAATTCCTCCACTAGATTGGTCAATTGGGTTAATGCTCAAATTGCGTACGCATTATTACAGCATTAGTATCAATTGTTGATTGGCCTAAATGCAATTGTTGCATTATGTACCTAATACCTATCTACTCTTATAAGTAGTAAGTATACTAAATTTAGTAATTAATAATACCGCAGCTGGTAAAAAAGTTTAATTGATCATGATATTCGTATGAATCTCACTGGTCATGCAAAAAGTGGCAAAATGTACGGCCTTACCCAAATATAAACTAGCGACCGCCCGCAACTTCGTCTGTCGTCTTTTCACGCAACCGAAAATTCTGAAACTTTTTCTATTAGTAACTAAGGGAGCTTATTCCTACCTATAAAGAAATATTCAGCCAATTAGATTTTTTTTCAGACATTCCCCATTAGCCCAGTAAAATTCGACATTTAAAACGCAAAACGTGATTTAAAGCTGCACTTTTGGTATGTTATTTGGACCCCTTAAAGGAGTGTGGTACCATGTTTTGCAAGCAAAAAAAAGTTGTGCTAGCTGCGTTATACGCGAAAAACTGCAAAAAAAACAGTTTTTGCAGTTTTATTCAAAAACTATTCGCTTTTGACATTAGTTGCCAATATAATTTTAAAAGTGTATTAAATTTCAAACAATTAAAGCCAACCCACAGCTCCGTATGTCTTATAGTTTTTGAGATATGATGCTTGAAACATTGACACTCACCGGCATATCTAACCGCCTACACCGTTGTTTGTTATGTTTTCATACAAACATGCTCAATTCACAGTCTCATAAATATAAAAGTTTACAAAATGATAATAATGTCAAACTGATTTTTTTTGCAGTTTTTCACGTATAACGCAGCTAGCACAACTTTTTTTTTGCTTGCAAAACATACTTCCACACTCTCCTAAGGGGTCCAAATAATACACCAAAAATGCAGCTATACATCGCATTTTGCGTTTTTAGGAAAAACATTTGTAAGATTTTACTGGCCTACATTGTTTCGTCCGCCGTAGATTTCGCATGCGCGGTACGGTACGCCTCCACTCAGGCAGGACAGCACACACATAGCCTTCGCAAATACGCTGCCGGCATCCGATCCTTCCTCAAATGTAGCTCCTAATATTATTCCATTGGATGGTAGGATGATGGAACGATAATATTTAGCTCAGTTTGGATAACATTGAAATAAGATGTTTACAATAATAATATTTGTTGAACTTGTTAAAATAGGTTTTCCACAATGGGGAAAATTGATGTTCATTTAATAAAAAAAATGTATTTAGTTATTATTTTGTAAATACGCTAATAGTTATGTATAACATAATGAGGCTATTTTGTGCATGCTTCATAAGTAATTAAATCTCGCTTTATCTTAGTGTACGAGATTAAGGTGGTACCCTGAGCGAAAGTGGCGCCGCGGTGAATTATATTTAATATTATAATTCTAATACACAATTTTAAAAATGTTTATCGTGGAGATTTTAGGGCCCACAGTCTAGTATTTTTAGACGGTATCGTTACATTCCCTCGTAGTCACTGCTAGAAGTAGATAGCAAAACTGCTAAAAGTGGCCGTTTTTGACACATTTGCCTACTTCTACGAATGACTACGAGGGCATGTAGTGATACCTTCTAAAAATACTTGACCATGGGCCCTAAAATCTCCACGATAAACATTATTAAAATCTTTTTCTATTAATAACTTATTAAATAAAAACATCTGAGGGCGCAACTTTCGGTCATACAACCGCCTTAAAGTGAAAGTGAAATAAGCTTTATTCAAATAAACTTAATTATTAAGTACTTTTGAATCGTCTATATTTTCCTACCACCCGTTCCAGACTATTTTAGCTGACAAGAAGAACGGGCGCAAGAAACTTATCAGCTGTAACAGCCATAAGTAACGATATTTACAAACTTGAATAAATCGTTACCAGGGTAACATAACATAATTACAACAGGGTGACAGAATTATTGACAACAACATAGACTTATTATATTACTTCAATAAAGTACTTATATTAGCAAGTTATGTGTTACATCATTTCCACGCATTTTGATCTTTAAGATAATCGTCAACTTTATAATAACCTTTACCCATGAGCGTTTTTTTAACATGGTTTTTAAATTCATGCAAAGGAAGATCAATCACTTGTTGTGGAACTTTATTAATAAAGGCTATGCCTTTCCCCATAAATGAACCTCTCGTTTTTGCAAGCCTAAATCTTGGAACGGCAAGTTTATCTTTATTTCTTGTATTTAACTGGTGAATGTTGCTGTTCTTATCAAATGAATCATAGTGTTTCCTTACATAAACTAAATTTTCAAAAATATATTGGCCTGCCAAAGTTAAAATATTTATTTCTTTGAACAATTCTCTCAAGGTATCTCTCCGCCGTAGATTGTAGACTTAAAGGTACTAACAATGATTATTTTCTTATTAATATTATTACAGAATTATAGTTCATTATTATACAGCCTGTTAAATCATTTGATACTTATAATATTTAATATTTTCCCTTAGATATATTATGTTATTATGTTTTTGTTTACAATAGATAACGCGCACGCATATACCAAAAAGTAAAATTGATAAACGAGAACAAATGAAGAGCGATCTCTACTCCCATTCAACGCAAACGTAATGTCACAACAATTAGACGTTAACTTTACTTCCATACACGCTCAGCACATGTCAACAGAGATGCAAAGCCAAGCTAAAGTAGCTCTTACCACCCCCACTTAAAGGCTTTTCACAATTGCAGTTGGGTTACTGAACAAAACAAATATCCTCCTGATTAAACTCTCAAGTTAATTGGATGCTGTTTGCGTCCCCCACTTAATTCATTATCATTAGGCGTGGATTCTTGTTTTGCCCTTTCCTCGTAACAATGTTATAATATCAAGTTATGGTTATCTGAGAGATTTTCTGGCGTCTAACTCCGAGGGAGATGTATTAGGATTAGCATTTGAGTAATGGCGGGTTGCACAAATGCTTTAGAAAATAACCTTCTGACTTGGCAGAAAAAGCTTCTTAGGAATTTTATGTTTTTAAGAATTTTGGTCTTAAAGATTTAGTGCCTGTTACACAATATAATATGATTAGGCACGAACTTCTAGTTTAACTTAAGGCCAGCATATTCCAAAAACTCTGTCTCTGTCTTTTTCTTTACGTGTGAAGAGTAATGAAAATAACCTCACTGTTTAATTTTTTCAATGTTTTTGTTGTTATTTTGAGCATAAAGTCACTTTTTGAAAAAGTTACCGTTGAATATTCTTCTATATGTCATTACCTATTTTCTTAATATTATTCGTAAATAAGGGATTGATAAACTTTGAATATTATCCAAAAAATGTAAAATGCATGATTTTCTTTGTCTTTGCATATTTTTATAGTCAAGTGAAGATACGAAAATCGTATTTTAACCGTAAAATAATCAAGATCATTAAAATTTATGAAACTTCAACATTTATATTTTTATCTGCTCAAAATAAAAAATATTTGATTGTTTATCGTTGAATCAAAAATAGGCCAATTTCGATCATATTGAATGTACTGGCCTTAAAAATGTAACAGAATTTATATGAAATTATTAGTCAAGTATATGTATTATATTAAATAACTTAATCGGACTTTGTGAAACAAGCCCTCAGCATTTTATTTGAAGTTTCTTATAATTTTTGTTTTTTGTATAGAAAAAAGAAAATAACTTAACAGTGATTATGAAAATTTACATTGCCTAAATATCCACTTGTATTCAGTATATAACAAAATAATTTAGTATTTTATAGTTATTATATATTTTTTTATATTTAACAAAACTTAATTTTAATACTGGCTAATAATAAAATACATAAAGTTACATTATCCCATAGAATATATAAAATATTAGTACACTATACACCGAATAAGCTAGTGTTCAACATATTGTTCTGAGAAACATAAAGAGGGGTATAATACAATTTTCCTCATATAATTTCATAGTTCATAAAGAACAATTACTCCGAGCCGAGTAGGTACTGAAAACGAGCATCGTACGTGCAGTTTCCTAGATATTAATTTTAGTGCGAAGACTGTTGAATTCTTTTAGAAAAGCTATTGAAAAGCGCAATCCAAGACCAAATATTTTCTACTTTTAACTAAGAAATCACATAACCATTACATTAATACAATCTCCAAATTGAGTTTTCTTACGGGATGGTCTATTTTTTAGGGTTCCGTAGCCAAAATGGCAAAAAACGGAACCCTTATAGATTCGTCAAGTCTGTCTGTCTGTCCGACCGTCCGTATGTCACAGCCATTTTATTCCGAAAGTATTAGGATTACACAGTTGAAACTTAGTAGGTACCAAACGATGACAGGGGCTCGGCTGAAAATCAGTGTCTGGTTCCTCGGAACTATCAACACTGAGCTTGAGTTATCTTGGACAATGTTTTTAGTTTAAGTTATCACATTTTTTTGCATTTTCTCAAGTGTTCCTGTTGTTGTTGTTGTTGTGTGTTGTAGTGGTATATGAATAAAAATTTTATCTATCTATCTAGATGTATTCTGTTAACCGCTTAACGATTTTAACACAAAAATAAAAAAAATAAAGATTAAGGGGGGGCTACCCATACATGGAACTGAAACTGAAAAAAAATTTTTTCTTCATACCAATACGTGCGGGGTGTCAATAGATAGGTCTTCAAAAATTACATTGAGGTTCATAAGACAATTTTTTCTCAAAGTCAACCGTTTGAATGATAAACATTGCCAAAGTGGTAAAATGCGTGTCCCCCCCTCTAACTTTTGAAATAGGTAAATCTAAAAAAAATATATGCTATAGATCTTAATAAAAACTTTCACTGAAAATTGGTTTGAACGAGATATAGTAATTAGTTTTCGAGATATATCATATTTTCCAAAACCGCAAATATTTGTCATTCATACCAACACTGTGAAAAATAAAGTTATTTGTTAATGATAGTGGTATTAAATATGGTATGGTATATAATAGGTAACTACGGAACCCTACGGCGCGTGGCCCGACACGCACTTGTCCGGTTTTTTGAATTACCATTACCTACACGAGTTTTTGGTTCTTAATCTAAATTTTAAATAAAACTTTCTCTTCTCAAAATTAACAAACGCTTTCGCGATGAAAAATAAGCATTGAATGAAAATCATTTTTTGAAAATAAGTCTGGTCAAAAGTATTGAGATAGCGAACTATGAGTTAACAGAAAATGTAATTAAAACTTGACTTTGATAATTAAAACTTTTGTTAAAACTTAACTTTGATAAGTAAATTTGAGTTTTGTTACTTGAAAGGACTCGCTAACTTATGTTGTTTGTTTCTGTCAACATAATTGGATAGAACACGTTACTGTTTACATACAATAATAATTCTTCTCGTTCTGCGTTAGTTTGTTTTGTTATTATTATAAACAAATCAATGCAGAATTGTAAAAAGCAGAGTCACTTTTTATTTTTACTCTTATCAACCTTAGAGTAAGACGCGTTTCTCTGGCGAAGCCGCAGCCGCGATGCTCGAAGTTATCAACCATTAATAATTTGTTGATGTTGATAATTTTGTTTTGTTTACTAAAAAGCCAACAACTATCTTCAATAGGGTAATCATCCTCTTCGTTTGACATGGTTGTTTAAATTCTGAGTTGTTTGTGCGTTACCTTATCTTGGAATACACTTATAACCACATCGGACTAACAAGGGAGGGTGAAAACCGCACTCGTATAAACCCAACTAGCGGAACACATAAAACAACGTATTTCCTGCCGACTTGTAAACATACGGGAATATATCTTGAACGTGACTGCGGCGACTTTATTGGACAGGTTACCTTATTGAGTTGTCATAGTTAAAAAAGGGTTTATTTCAATTTCAACTATTTAAACTACGTAGGTACAGTCAGCAATGTAAGTCGCTTAGCACTTTAGTACTTTGTCATAGCAACTCTTTTGACAGATGTCTTACAGTTTGAAACAAATTTAAAAAAAGTCGCTACGACAAAGTACTAAAATGCTAAGCGACTTTCGTTGCTGACCGTACTTCGTTTCTGATTTGATAGCACTGCGGCTGTTCAGATATAACGATACAAAATGGGTGAAATTTTGCTTACGAAGTCTCTTTTAGAATTGCATGTTTAAATGGACGTGGCTTGATACTCTGTTTTAAAATTATCTTTTATCAGCATAAGTGGTCATCATGGTAGTAAAATTATTAAAATACATTAGTTGAGGTTCAATTGAAAATATAGTGCATAAATGTCACTAAAGGATTCGACATTGCGAAATAAACATGCAAAACCAGCTTTGCAGTGTAAGTATTTTTAACTACAGTGACACCTGAAATATTTATGATGCCCACGTGCATTATTTAATATAATAAAAAATAAGAAACAAAAGAATAATGCTTACTGAGTCGACACTTTTTCAGTCGATATTTCATTTTAAAATTTCACTACAAAAACAGCATATTCCTTTTTTAAATTAAATAAAAAAAATCAAATAAGAAAAATTTAATCCAATGATTTGATTCAATTTTTCTTTTTTGATTTGATTCAAATCTGATTCAAAGTCATAGGAAAAACTAAAAAAAGTTTCACTTACAAACCCGTGTATTCCATAAACGTCGAGCGATCAGTCAAGGCGGGTGCTATTCCGAGATCCACAGATGGGTTTATGAGCTGACACACAAAATGTAAGGACCCGCGCCCACCGGTGCGACACAATTGCGGCAAAGAAATTACGTGACGGATGAAATTTCAACTCTTTTGGGCCACATCCCTCACAAAAGATTTAATCATTTCATTTCATCCCTAACCTTTTTGGATATATCTTTGTTATGTGACAATGGCGCGTTTTGAAGCTTAGGACTGTAATGAGTAGCTGTTCTAATATTTGACTTAGGTTTTGATAAGGTAGATAAGTCTAGGAATAAAGCCGCTTAGATAAGAAGATATTAAACGTTACATTTGATCATTACTACTTTGGGTGCAGATGTCATTAGATCGTCACACAGGATGTCTAGTTTATTTAAGTAAGACGTTTTAAAACTTGTATTATTTATGTCAATAAATGTTTTATTATTACGTTATACACTGTTATTTTTTAAGTATATCTAAAAATGAAATGGGGATTTCAGACCACGTAAATGAACAACTTTTACTATGGGGCCAACCACGGAATCTCGAAAATAAAATTTTGTCGTGCAGCTGATGGAATTTATGATGATGAGCAAAATTATCAATGTTGCTATATTTCTCCTGATAGTTAGCAACTTTTCCCCCTTTTCTAACGATTTTGAAAGAAATAATTAAGCAACGTTTGGGAACCACGTCATTTAATCTGAAAGTTCTCAAATTGTTCGACTAATACTCAAAATCAAAATCAAAAAAATCTAAAATATTTATTCAGTAACATTAACTTTTTACAAAAGAATATTATACTGAGATCCCCTTTTAAGTATTATTATACTTGTGCCAAGAGACCTCGCTCTTCCACATCATACAATGTAATTGATTTTAAAGAATAAATACTTGTTTACATTTTTAGAGGTACAAGAGATAATTTAAAACTATAAAGTAACTAATATGCTATTAAGAAAAGTGTGTTTGTGTGTTGTGTGTGTGTGTGTGTGTGTGTGTGTGTGTGTGTGTGTGTGTTGTGTGTGAGAGAGAGAGAGAGTGTTTATAAGTTATTATTTTAATTATTTTATAAGTTCTTCAATTTCATTATAATACTTCGAGCATTAACATCACAAGTCGTGTGTTCCTGCGTTCTTTGTTCTACTCGATGCAGCCATGTTGTTTCATGCATGTCTATTGGAACTGTTATCGTTCAGGAAAGTGCAGGGCTAGCAACTGGGGTTTTTACCAAAAAATAAAAAAAATGGCTGCATGAATGCATGATAGGACATAGGTACCTACTCTTTTTTTGTGTCGTTGTGATTCTACAAAAAAAAAGCCTGACAGTGGTAAATTATTATTTAATACCAATGGTAAGTGTCTCTTTTAATTTTATGTTTATGTTTATAATTTTATGTTTATTTAATTTTTTATTTTATGTTAATAATACTTTAATCTAGAGAGCCAACTTAATGTTAACCATATTTATTTACTTTTGCTCTGAAAAACTAATATTTTTAGAAGGTGACATGACACCCCTGTTGGTAACCAATAAGAAGTAGGATTGAGGGTTGCCATAACAGTTTATTTCATTTGTTCTACTTCGAGTAGTTTCTGCAAATAGCAAAGTGGTCACACTAGCACGTCCCTACGGTCATTGTTTTGTACTGTAAAGGCAAATAATTTACTTTTTACCATCGCCACTCAAAAAAGTGCGTCTTATTCATTGATAACAGTGAATAAAACGCGTTTTTATTCACCGAGTGAATAAAAATATTTTGAATTTGGAACAAGCGCGCATCGTATGAATTAGGTACAAAAAAAATAAAAGGTGCTGAAAGTATGGAGCTATTCCATAGATAAAGATATAGTTCTACACAAAAATAATCCCGCCAATTTTATTTAGGTTCTTTTTAGTGTCTTATCTTTGGGTTCTTTTCTAAAAAATATCCCGCTAAATCAATTAGGTCCTTTTTAGTGTCTTATATTTGGGTTCTTTTTTATATATTTGAGGGAGATTAGTTGTTCAGTCTTGCATCAGTCCATTCCATCAGTCTGGTACGATCTTCAGTCTGTAAAAATTCAAAGTCTATACAAACTGATGAAGTGGACTGATGCCAGACTGATCATGTAGTTTCCCTCTTAGTTAGCTCGGTGGCGCAGTGGTTTAGCGCTTGGCCCAGCGATTGCGGAAGTTAAGCAACGTTCGCAAGGGTCGGTCATGGGATGGGTGACCCAAAATGTATTATCTCGAGCTCCTCCGTGCTTCAGAAGGCACGTTAAGCAGTTGGTCCCAGCTGCATTTGCAGTCGTTAACACCCACCAATCCGCATTGGGCCCGCGTGGTGGGTTATGGCCCGTCCTCCTTACCACCCATAAGGAAGGCCTGTGCCCCACAGTGGGGACATCAAAAATGGCTGATGGACAACTATAAATACTATAGGTACCTACTTACTGCTATTTTTTTTCTCGCAGTCAATGGTAAAAAGTAGAGTACACAACTCGCGAAAAAAAAATTTCATCTCGGTCCTTTGTATCCCTCGCTTCGCTCAGGATTCTACTTTTGAATCCCTCGCTACGCTCGGGATTCAACTCTAGAATCCTTCGCTGCTCTCGGGATCCAACTTAGTCCCTCGAACTAAATTCCCTCTTTTTTCACTTGTTGTATAATCTACTAATATTTGACTAGTTCTATTTTTGAAAGTAAACTAGTTTTGTGTTACCAAAAAATTATTATCTCGAGCTCCTCCGTGCTTTGGAAGGCACGTTAAGCCGTTGGTCCCGGCTGCATTTGCAGTCGTTAACACCCACCAATCCGCATTGGGCCCGCGTGGTGGGTTATGGCCCATCCTCTTTACCACCCATAAGGAAGGCCTGTGCCCCAGCAGTGGGGACATCAAAAATGGCTGATGGACATACATACAAACTAGCTTTGTAGGTCTCTTTGTACGGAAATTTTAAAATTGTATAATATCTTTTATCTATCTGTATTACGGAAATGAAAATCATAGGTATTTTCTTCTCTGTTAACTAAAGTTAACTTAGAGAAGAAACATTATTATTACATAAACATAAGTGAAGTAATAATAATGACTACTGTTTTTTCTCTTTGTTAAATTGAATCCCCGTCTTCAATGCTGTTGCATTTTTGAGAAGTTTTCTATCAAAGGAAAGAATAGGAAAGGAATATACTGGATATTCCAAAAACTCTGTCTCTGTCTTTTTCTTTACGTGTGAAGAGTAATGAAAACTACCTCACTTTTTAATTTTTTCAATGTTTTTGTTGTTATTTTGAGCATAAAGTAACCGATAAAAGTAACCGTTGAATATTCTTCTATAATTATATCATTACCTATTTTTCTATATATTTTTCGTGAATAAGGGAATGGTAAACTTTAAGTACTATCCAAAAAATATAAAATTAATGAAAATTTTCTTTGTCTTTGCATATTTTTTTAGTCTAGATTTTAACCGTAAAATAAAAGATGTTTAAACTTCAACATATATTTTTATCTGATCAAAATAAAGAATATTTGATTGTTTATCGTTGAATCAAACATAGGCCAAATTCGTCAATTTGGAATATACTGGCCTTAAGTAGGTACTTCATCACGAAATAAATTCCCGCAGAGAATCGTTCTCATAATATTATCGTACGCTTCGTCATAAATATTTCAGAGTATCGTAGTGGGAAATGCGGCTTAGTGCATTTTCTTAACACCTCCGTCCGATGTCGCTGGCAATCTAATTATATGAACCAAGTCGCCGCTTGTGGCTGCAATCTCTTTGCAAAGAAGCTACGAAATGTTGAAAAGTGAATAAGGCTTTTTGTCACTATTGCTTTATAGTAATGTTGCTACTTTTAGATACTAATATCTCGACGATCTGACGCAGGTGGCGGAAAGCCGCTGGATGCGGGCAGCGCAAGACCGAATGTTGTGGAGATCCTCGGAGGAGGCCTATACCCAGCAGTTGGTGTCTCAAAGTTTATGTCATACTAGCTTCCGCCTGCGACTTCGTCCGCGTTGACATTCGGAAAACTCCTCGGGAACCTTTGGCCGGGATAAAAAGTAGCTTTATAGCCCGGATTAAAACATAGCAAACTTTTTGTGTGCTAAATTTCATCCAAATCCATCAATAATTGAGTAACGAACATCCAAACATTCTCATTTATGATATTGTCCAAGATTGACATCCTAGGCTCCCAAGGTATAGCTTCCGACAATTTTAATAAAACGAGTATTTTTCTATTACGAAATCGAAACGGTATCGATTAAGTTTTGGATTTATCGTTGAAAATTTGCGCGATTGGGCACCCGTTTTCAAAATGTCATTGCACTGATGCCATGCTATTCAATGAGATACCACGTCCAATACCATGTATAATCCTCGTTCCGCTCCGCAATTGCAATACGAATAAAAAGTTGTTCGTTTTTTACAACGTCGCCGGTTGTTGGTTCAATTTTCAAATTCAATTTAGATTTACTGCACTCTTGAAGCGTATCCCGCGGCTATTTGCGGAACAATAAAGGGAACATCGATGTGGTTCCCTTAAGTTGTCCTTTAAAAGCTTTTTAGAGGCTTTTTGCTATGTTCTGTCCATTCTGCAGGCTGTTCATTCAATTTGACTATTTCAAGTTGAAAATATGAAAATAGTAGTTTATGATACAAGGTTGGTAAGGAGGTTTTTCAATACATTTGCGAGAAAACATTATAGGTACTTCTGAAATTGTAATCTATACATATAATAAAACTGTAAATTCTAAATATTTGTGCGCGAATTACGCAAAAACCGCTAAACGAATTTTGATGCTTTTTTCACAATTTAGTAGATTGACGTCCAACTTAAAATCTAAGCTATGTTTCATCAAATTCAGGTGGGTGGAACCAAGGAAACAGCTTGAACTCTCCGTAGTACTAGCTTTCATACACTAAAGGGGTAATTTTAAACTGGTTGCAATATTTTTCTACTGTCCACTCGGGTGAAGTCGCGGGCGGAAGCTAGTAGAAATTAAAAAAAACGTTCGTAAACAAAAACGCACGGCGTGCGGTAAAATCAACTTACCGCACGCTCGACTGTCATCGTAAACTTACATTTTCGAGCAACTGTATTGAAATGGTCATATTTTGCAGGATAGATAGTTGAGAACGCAGCATCATACAATTTCAATAGACCGTGTTATTGTGACGTCACATAATGAAGGAGTTTGATATTTTGGGTAAAAACAAACATCTGAAGCAAGCAAATTTCTCTTCTTGAGACATATGGAATTACACCCAGGAGCAAAACAATACGGCATAATATAAGGTCAAAGAGTCTATGACCAATGATTTATGTTGAATTTTAAATGGTCTATGACATAGACCATAATTATTATCAATATAAAATTCAAGTCATAAAATGCCAAAAGTATTAATAAAAACTAAATCATATTGTTTGGTTATTACTTAATAATGTCTCTACTTCAAATGATTCTGTCGTAATCTATTTGAGTGGTTTCGATTCTAAATCTCAGATTTGGTGCGTCTTGAAAAACGGCACAACTCCTCGATTTAGCGAAGCATTTGGCCGTTTGTGATATTTATCCAAGGGCTTTATATAAGAGAATTATTCGAAGAATGCGAAAGAAATACGATCATTTGGAAAGAGATTTTCGGATAAAAACAAAATCTCGTGTTAAAGAATGAGCATTAATTTGTTTTATTGCTATTTTATTTTATTTTCGCTGTCATTTAGGTAAATCTAACTGAATGTATAAACTTATTGTGATCGGCATTTAAATGCAGTACAGGAAATATTGTATTATGTGGTTATTAACTCTCACAAATCCTACTATTTCGAGGGATATTCAGGAAATTTGGGTCAGTAAAATACCACAAATTCCCACACTCGCAAAAATTTAAAAAATATTCTAATCGTGATCAATAGAACACCTCAAATTTAAACCTGTACCAAAACATGCAGAACAAAATGCAAAAACGTTAAACCACAATGTAAAAAAAATAGGAACACCAAAACCAGAATTGTGACAACAGGCGTGTTAACCTAACGACCTCAAAATGAACGTTGCAAAAATGCACACAGCGCGACGGTAAATCTCATTTTCGCCCAAACTTCGAGAAAAATGCTTCCTGCCGCCGCATAAATGAAAATTGTATTTGTTCAGTTAGGTAGTTTTAAAATTGTTGGACGTTTCGGTATTAAACTTGTTTCCCGGTTCTGCGGTTTATGGGAGCGCGACGTATTGGAAGTGATGGAATCTATAAAAACTTTCAAAGTTAAAGAAGTTTGATTTTATTTCGCTACCATAGAATTCGTTTTAGTGAGGGTATTCAAGCGATCTGGAAATATAAAAACACTTTTAATTTATTGTTTCTGTCGTAATTTTAAAGATTATACGTGTTCCATATTGTTTCATGTTGCAATAGTATATTATGCAATTAGTGAAAACAGGACGGATTTAAAACGAGGGCCATAGATGAATCACGAGCAAGTGTTGGCCCTCGATATTAATCCGTTTTATTCAAGAGTTGCATATTATGCTTTATGTCCACAGACCATACAACAAGTACTTACTTTATGCCATTTTCTATTATTTGCGCAAGGAGTTTGTACGTCGAGTATTTATTGCACAAGGAGTTTATATCGAGTATTTTTTGCGCAAGAAGGTTGTATAGTATGGTGATGGAGGTTGAATGAGGGATTTTCAAAGTGACATTTAAAAAAATCATTAGTAACTATTTGCGACACTAGATGGCGTTGATGGAAAGAGAAGTGTCAGAATTGACTTTTAAAAATAATCTGCCTGTACTAAAGAGGAAAGTAAGCGCTCGCTGGCTGACATCTGCCCAAAGAGAAACATCTGCCTGCCTATCTGTGTACTCTTCGAGGTTTAGTAAAAACAATTACATTGACACATAGGTACATTTTTATCAACGCCATTTTTTTTTTGAGTCAGGCCAACGTCCCGTAATGAGAGATACACGATGATTTGGGGTAAATGATTTATCGAGCCTACAGTTTTTTGTCATTTTGAAAAGCCCTCATTTTTTTCGAAATTCAAACACATAAAGTTTTTATTCACTGTTTTCACAGAATCAAATAAGCTTTTTAGAGGGGGAATGGTATAAATAACAAACACTTGCTTTTCAGCATTTATCCGGATAGTATTTATTCAGCAGGATCCGGTTATCGCTGAAATCTAGAGAAACTAAAAGCCTAAAGCATTAAGCTATTGTATTCCAGAACAAGAGAGCTTTTGTTTGGAACAAACAACTAAAATATTAAATTATTATAAAACCAACCTAAAATTCACCTTTATTTATTCTATAAGTACAAACTATTGATGTCTCTCACTTTCCTAGCAAATATTGAGCCTTCTTCAGATTTCGGTATCCAATAAAATATTAGAGAGCCACTACACTTACTTACACTTACCTTTGGGCGTGAATTTTTATTAAAATGCGTAAATACAATAAATTCAGTGGGCACAATATATGCTCAAATTACTTTGTATAATGTAAGCCATGAACATCGATGGAAATTATATAAAATCGCAATGAAACCGCAAGCTAGGAATTTTACAACCAAATTCTTAATAGGTAATAAACACACCTTTAAAATAAGTGGGTGCTTTAGAAGTTAGTCTGAGTTTTGTATTTACCCTAAACTTCAATATTGTTTAGAATTTCCCACCTCCCTATACACTAACGCGCTTCCATTACAGGGGTAAAGTTGAAAACATCCAAACACTGTCATAATTTCCAGCATACTTGTCTCACTAATCCAAAGCGTTGAGGACTTGCCTAACAATCTAACTGAGAGGTGGTACGTGACGTCACATAACTTGCATTGCAGCCGCTACGAGTCTGTAACAGCCACATGAACTGCAGTTTATTATCTATACAGGTCAATGATATTAAATGTAAAGATAGGTTATGCGCCAACATCATTGCTATTTAAAACAGCGTAAAGGTACTATAGTACCTTTACGCTGTTTTAAATAGCAATGATGTTGGAGGTACTATAGTACCTTTACGCTGTTTTAAATAGCAATGATGTTGGCGCATAACCTATCTTTACATTTAATATCATTGACCTGTATAGATAATAAACTGCAGTTACACACATTGGCCGCTGCATGCGCATTGGCTGCCAATTGACAGCGCGTCAGCTGTCTCCTTCACTCCCACACGCAAAGCAGACAGCTCGCTCTTTGTACAATATGGCCGAATAAAGTAATAGAAAATACATATTTTATTAAATACAGTACTTACGTGTGAAATAAAGCATTTTTCCGATCTCTGACCGTTGCTGTATAATTTGTACATCGTCTAAAGACGCAAGTAGACATCTTTTTATGGTATTTCACAATTTTATTGCGTCTGATTGACGAGAGCCGCGTGTGTTACCGTGTCGCGAGACTGTGCCTGACTAATTGAAAGTCGGGCAATTACCTGACTTTCGTCTTGCCATTGTGAAGCGCGGGTAACCTATCTTTATATTTAATATCATTGAACAGTCTATAAACACAAGAGCTGTTTACGGCTTTGTTAGAAAATGTTTATCTGCTTATTATAAGTACTGATAATGTCGTTTAGTATATGAAAGTGTGCGTATATATTTTATTTTATTTACTTAAGGCACAATTACAGACAACAGATAGAAAAATACACAAAAATATATAAGTTAAAATTATCAAGGTTATATCTGAGCCCGATTACAAAAGTGCCCAGCATTTGCAATAATTTTACCAAATAATAATTAAAACAGAATTAGGAGAATAAAACATAGAAATTGAAAAATACAAATTGGAGAAATGCCAAAAAAAACACATTACTTAATTAAATAAGTTCTAAACAAAACAAAAAAAAGTAATTAAATTTAATGACAGTAGCGGCATTAGAGACTTCTTGAATGCAGGGACACTACAGTTAAAAAGATCATCATCAGTACAAATATCATTAAAGTAAAGGCACACATTCTGTACAGAGGGTTGTTTTTCTCAATAAACAATATCCATCTATCAATATAGACATAGTAGAATATAATATAGATTCTGCAATTACGTCGTTGAATCCTTCAAACCGGATAAAACCAATCAAATTTAATAAAGTATGCGTAGGTTTAGCTTGATTTTCTAAAGAATTAATATGGAGCATAACTGGAAGTATGCTGCAATGGAAAGTAGATAAAAACGATCAGTGCGCTCAAGCAAAGCATTAAAAAACTCAATTTAAAATAAATTTGATTCTTTTTATTAGATTAGGAACACAGGTTTTAAACGCGTTTTAAAACTAAGCATCGGCGTTGGACACCTTTTTTTTTTTTTTTTTTTTTTATTAGAGTGAGGTAAATACGCTTTTTACGTATACATGCTTTTATGCATGTATACTGGGCTCGGTCAGGCACAGGAAGCCACTCCTGTTCTGTCTCTCACCGCCCCCGGGTCTCCCGTCGAGCCTGAATAGTAGGCTCGGCGGTGGATCCGGGGGGTTCTAACCTCTCCCCAGGGGGGAGAGGGAGAGAGCCTCCTCCCGATCCCCCATAAGGTTACCCACTCAAGTGGGCTGACCAGATGGGACGATCGAGAGCAGGCACCACTACCAGTTAAACCCCTCACTTCTTGCTCTCTCTCCGTCAATCGGTCACGGGGGATATGGTGATAGTCACCCCTTTGACCAGACGGGTGGCCTAGGCATCCTGGCCCCTACGCGGCGGGGACGACCGAGCAAGTGTGATCGTCTTCCCAGACGGCGTGCACCGTGCAATGTCAACGACAGGGCGCTCCATCGCCGGCCGGTAACACTATGGGATAAGGCGGTCATATTGACGCCTTCTCCTCCCCAACCGTCTGCGGCGGATAAGGGCCGCATGGGCATCCTCTTCGCGCACCCTCTCCGCTGTCTCCTTTTGGAGGACCACATCCTCGCAAAAAGAGACTGCCGCTTGCCAGCATCTGTCACTGTCCAGCATCCGGCTAACGATGCCGGGAAGCGAGAGATCCGGCCCTACCACCGCCACGAGATCCCGACGCTGCACCGACCACGCAGGACACACCTCCAGTGTGTGCTGCGCGGTGTCCAGCGCCTCGTCGCACTCGTGGCATTCCGGTGTTACCTCCCGTTGGATTCGGTGCAGATACTTACCGAAGCATCCGTGCCCGGTAAGAATCTGCACCAATCTGAACGTCAGCGTTCCATGACGCCGCTCCATCCACTCCGCCAATAGCGGGCGCACTGCATCCACCGTCCGCGCACCCACCGTCGGAGACTCCAACTGGAGCCGCCACTCCACCAGTAGCTGCTCCTCCGCCCGCCGTCTAATCTGGTCAACCTCAACCGGGGCCAACCGTGTCCCTTGCCTTCTGGCTGCATCCAAACTCTGTACTAGTCACTCCAACCTCTGCAACTTCACTCCAAACTCTGCAAACTTCACTCCAAACTCTGTACACTTTATTTCAAACTCTGCACACTCCACTCCAAACTCTGCACACTTCACTTCAAACTCTGCACTTGTCACTTTAACTCTGCACTAGCCACTCCAACTCTGCACTTGTCACTTTAAACTCTGCTAACTTCACTCCAAAGTCTGCACTCGTCACTCCAACTCTACACTCGCCACTTCAACTCTGCACTCGTCACTCCAACTCTGCTCTCGCCACTCCAACTCTGCACTCGTCACTCCAATTCTACACTAGTCACTTCAACTCTGCACTTGTCACTCCAAACTCTGCAAACTTCACTCCAAACTGCGCGTTTTATTCCAAACTCTGCACACTTCACTCCAACAAACTCTGCACAATTTTACTCCAACCTCTGTACACTTTGCTCTGAACTCTACACTCACCACTCTAACTCTGCACTTTTCACTCCAACTCCGCACTTGTCACTCCAAACTCTGCAAACTTCGCTCCAACTGCAATCGTCACTCCAACTCTACACTTGTCACTCCAAATCTGCACTAGTCACTCTAACTCTGAACTTGTCACTCCAACTCTGAACAAGTCACTCCAAACTCTGCGTTAGTCACTCCAATCCAAACTCTGCAACTTCACTCCAAATTCTGCAAACTCCATTCCAAACTCTGTACACTTTATTTCAAGCTCTGCGCACTTCACTCCAAACTCTGCTAACTTCACTCCAAAGTCTGCACTCTTCACTCCAACTCTGCACTCGCCACTCAACTGCACTTGTCACCCCAATCTCTGCAAACTTAACTCCAAACTCTGTACTAGTCACTCCAAACTCCGCAACTTCACTCCAAACTCTGCAAACTTCACTCCAAACTCTGCAAACTTCACTCCAAACTCTGCACTCGTCAATCCAACTCTGCACTAGTCACTCTAACTCTGCATTTGTCACTTCAAACTCTGCAAACTTCATTCCAAATTCTGCACACTTCACTCCAAATTCTGCACTCGCCACTCCAAACTCTGCACACTTCTCTCCTAACTCTGCGCTAGTCACTTCAACTCTGCACAAGTCACTCCAAACTCTGCACACGTCACTCCAACTCTACACTAGTCACTCCAACTCTGCACTTGTAACTCCAACTCTGAACAAGTCCCTCCATCCAAACTCTGTACTAGTCACTCCAACCTCTGCAACTTCACTCCAAACTCTGCAAACTTCACTCCAAACTCTGTACACTTTATTTCAAACTCTGCACACTCCACTCCAAACTCTGCACACTTCACTTCAAACTCTGCACTTGTCATTTTAACTCTGCACTAGCCACTCCAACTCTGCACTTGTCACTTTAAACTCTGCTAACTTCACTCCAAAGTCTGCACTCGTCACTCCAACTCTACACTCGCCACTCCAACTCTGCACTCGTCACTCCAACTCTGCTCTCGCCACTCCAACTCTGCACTCGTCACTCCAATTCTACACTAGTCACTTCAACTCTGCACTTGTCACTCCAAACTCTGCAAACTTCACTCCAAACTGCGCGTTTTATTCCAAACTCTGCACACTTCACTCCAACAAACTCTGCACAATTTTACTCCAACCTCTGTACACTTTGCTCTGAACTCTACACTCACCACTCTAACTCTGCACTTTTCACTCCAACTCCGCACTTGTCACTCCAAACTCTGCAAACTTCGCTCCAACTGCAATCGTCACTCCAACTCTACACTTGTCACTCCAAATCTGCACTAGTCACTCTAACTCTGAACTTGTCACTCCAACTCTGAACAAGTCACTCCAAACTCTGCGTTAGTCACTCCAATCCAAACTCTGCAACTTCACTCCAAATTCTGCAAACTCCATTCCAAACTCTGTACACTTTATTTCAAGCTCTGCGCACTTCACTCCAAACTCTGCTAACTTCACTCCAAAGTCTGCACTCTTCACTCCAACTCTGCACTCGCCACTCAACTGCACTTGTCACTCCAATCTCTGCAAACTTAACTCCAAACTCTGTACTAGTCACTCCAAACTCCGCAACTTCACTCCAAACTCTGCAAACTTCACTCCAAACTCTGCAAACTTCACTCCAAACTCTGCACTCGTCAATCCAACTCTGCACTAGTCACTCTAACTCTGCATTTGTCACTCCAAACTCTGCAAGCTTCATTCCAAATTCTGCACACTTCACTCCAAATTCTGCACTCGCCACTCCAAACTCTGCACACTTCTCTCCTAACTCTGCGCTAGTCACTTCAACTCTGCACAAGTCACTCCAAACTCTGCACACGTCACTCCAACTCTACACTAGTCACTCCAACTCTGCACTTGTAACTCCAACTCTGAACAAGTCCCTCCATCCAAACTCTGTACTAGTCACTCCAACCTCTGCAACTTCACTCCAAACTCTGCAAACTTCACTCCAAACTCTGTACACTTTATTTCAAACTCTGCACACTCCACTCCAAACTCTGCACACTTCACTTCAAACTCTGCACTTGTCACTTTAACTCTGCACTAGCCACTCCAACTCTGCACTTGTCACTTTAAACTCTGCTAACTTCACTCCAAAGTCTGCACTCGTCACTCCAACTCTACACTCGCCACTCCAACTCTGCACTCGTCACTCCAACTCTGCTCTCGCCACTCCAACTCTGCACTCGTCACTCCAATTCTACACTAGTCACTCCAACTCCGCACTTGTCACTCCAAACTCTGCAAACTTCGCTCCAACTGCAATCGTCACTCCAACTCTACACTTGTCACTCCAAATCTGCACTAGTCACTCTAACTCTGAACTTGTCACTCCAACTCTGAACAAGTCACTCCAAACTCTGCGTTAGTCACTCCAATCCAAACTCTGCAACTTCACTCTAAATTCTGCAAACTCCATTCCAAACTCTGTACACTTTATTTCAAGCTCTGCGCACTTCACTCCAAACTCTGCTAACTTCACTCCAAAGTCTGCACTCTTCACTCCAACTCTGCACTCGCCACTCAACTGCACTTGTCACTCCAATCTCTGCAAACTTAACTCCAAACTCTGTACTAGTCACTCCAAACTCCGCAACTTCACTCCAAACTCTGCAAACTTCACTCCAAACTCTGCAAACTTCACTCCAAACTCTGCACTCGTCAATCCAACTCTGCACTAGTCACTCTAACTCTGCATTTGTCACTCCAAACTCTGCAAACTTCACTCCAAACTCTGCAAACTTCACTCCAAACTCTGCAAACTTCACTCCAAACTCTGCACTCGTCAATCCAACTCTGCACACTTCTCTCCTAACTTTGCGCTAGTCACTTCAACTCTGCACAAGTCACTCCAAACTCTGCACACGTCACTCCAACTCTACACTAGTCACTCCAACTCTGCACTTGTAACTCCAACTCTGAACAAGTCCCTCCATCCAAACTCTGTACTAGTCACTCCAACCTCTGCAACTTCACTCCAAACTCTGCAAACTTCACTCCAAACTCTGTACACTTTATTTCAAACTCTGCACACTCCACTCCAAACTCTGCACACTTCACTTCAAACTCTGCACTTGTCACTTTAACTCTACACTAGTCACTCCAACTCTGCACTTGTAACTCCAACTCTGAACAAGTCCCTCCATCCAAACTCTGTACTAGTCACTCCAAACTCCGCAACTTCACTCCAAACTCTGCAAACTTCACTCCAAACTCTGCAAACTTCACTCCAAATTCTGCACTCGCCACTCCAAACTCTGCACACTTCTCTCCTAACTTTGCGCTAGTCACTTCAACTCTGCACAAGTCACTCCAAACTCTGCACACGTCACTCCAACTCTACACTAGTCACTCCAACTCTGCACTTGTAACTCCAACTCTGAACAAGTCCCTCCATCCAAACTCTGTACTAGTCACTCCAACCTCTGCAACTTCACTCTAAACTCTGCAAACTTCACTCCAAACTCTGTACACTTTATTTCAAACTCTGCACACTCCACTCCAAACTCTGCACACTTCACTTCAAACTCTGCACTTGTCACTTTAACTCTGCACTAGCCACTCCAACTCTGCACTTGTCACTTTAAACTCTGCTAACTTCACTCCAAAGTCTGCACTCGTCACTCCAACTCTACACTCGCCACTCCAACTCTGCACTCGTCACTCCAACTCTGCTCTCGCCACTCCAACTCTGCACTCGTCACTCCAATTCTACACTAGTCACTTCAACTCTGCACTTGTCACTCCAAACTCTGCAAACTTCACTCCAAACTGCGCGTTTTATTCCAAACTCTGCACACTTCACTCCAACAAACTCTGCACAATTTTACTCCAACCTCTGTACACTTTGCTCTGAACTCTACACTCACCACTCTTACTCTGCACTTTTCACTCCAACTCCGCACTTGTCACTCCAAACTCTGCAAACTTCGCTCCAACTGCAATCGTCACTCCAACTCTACACTTGTCACTCCAAATCTGCACTAGTCACTCTAACTCTGAACTTGTCACTCCAACTCTGAACAAGTCACTCCAAACTCTGCGTTAGTCACTCCAATCCAAACTCTGCAACTTCACTCCAAATTCTGCAAACTCCATTCCAAACTCTGTACACTTTATTTCAAGCTCTGCGCACTTCACTCCAAACTCTGCTAACTTCACTCCAAAGTCTGCACTCTTCACTCCAACTCTGCACTCGCCACTCAACTGCACTTGTCACTCCAATCTCTGCAAACTTAACTCCAAACTCTGTACTAGTCACTCCAAACTCCGCAACTTCACTCCAAACTCTGCAAACTTCACTCCAAACTCTGCACTCGTCAATCCAACTCTGCACTAGTCACTCTAACTCTGCATTTGTCACTTCAAACTCTGCAAACTTCATTCCAAATTCTGCACACTTCACTCCAAATTCTGCACTCGCCACTCCAAACTCTGCACACTTCTCTCCTAACTCTGCGCTAGTCACTTCAACTCTGCACAAGTCACTCCAAACTCTGCACACGTCACTCCAACTCTACACTAGTCACTCCAACTCTGCACTTGTAACTCCAACTCTGAACAAGTCCCTCCATCCAAACTCTGTACTAGTCACTCCAACCTCTGCAACTTCACTCCAAACTCTGCAAACTTCACTCCAAACTCTGTACACTTTATTTCAAACTCTGCACACTCCACTCCAAACTCTGCACACTTCACTTCAAACTCTGCACTTGTCACTTTAACTCTGCACTAGCCACTCCAACTCTGCACTTGTCACTTTAAACTCTGCTAACTTCACTCCAAAGTCTGCACTCGTCACTCCAACTCTACACTCGCCACTTCAACTCTGCACTCGTCATTCCAACTCTGCTCTCGCCACTCCAACTCTGCACTCGTCACTCCAATTCTACACTAGTCACTTCAACTCTGCACTTGTCACTCCAAACTCTGCAAACTTCACTCCAAACTGCGCGTTTTATTCCAAACTCTGCACACTTCACTCCAACAAACTAGGCACAATTTTACTCCAACCTCTGTACACTTTGCTCTGAACTCTACACTCACCACTCTAACTCTGCACTTTTCACTCCAACTCCGCACTTGTCACTCCAAACTCTGCAAACTTCGCTCCAACTGCAATCGTCACTCCAACTCTACACTTGTCACTCCAAATCTGCACTAGTCACTCTTACTCTGAACTTGTCACTCCAACTCTGAACAAGTCACTCCAAACTCTGCGTTAGTCACTCCAATCCAAACTCTGCAACTTCACTCAAAATTCTGCAAACTCCATTCCAAACTCTGTACACTTTATTTCAAGCTCTGCGCACTTCACTCCAAACTCTGCTAACTTCACTCCAAAGTCTGCACTCTTCACTCCAACTCTGCACTCGCCACTCAACTGCACTTGTCACTCCAATCTCTGCAAACTTAACTACAAACTCTGTACTAGTCACTCCAAACTCCGCAACTTCACTCCAAACTCTGCAAACTTCACTCCAAACTCTGCAAACTTCACTCCAAACTCTGCACTCGTCAATCCAACTCTGCACTAGTCACTCCAACTCCGCACTTGTCACTCCAGACTCTGCAAACTTCGCTCCAACTGCAATCGTCACTCCAACTCTACACTTGTCACTCCAAATCTGCACTAGTCACTCTAACTCTGAACTTGTCACTCCAACTCTGAACAAGTAACTCCAAACTCTGCGTTAGTCACTCCAATCCAAACTCTGCAACTTCACTCCAAATTCTGCAAACTCCATTCCAAACTCTGTACACTTTATTTCAAGCTCTGCGCACTTCACTCCAAACTCTGCTAACTTCACTCCAAAGTCTGCACTCTTCACTCCAACTCTGCACTCGCCACTCAACTGCACTTGTCACTCCAATCTCTGCAAACTTAACTCCAAACTCTGTACTAGTCACTCCAAACTCCGCAACTTCACTCCAAACTCTGCAAACTTCACTCCAAACTCTGCAAACTTCACTCCAAACTCTGCACTCGTCAATCCAACTCTGCACTAGTCACTCTAACTCTGCATTTGTCACTTCAAACTCTGCAAACTTCATTCCAAATTCTGCACACTTCACTCCAAATTCTGCACTCGCCACTCCAAACTCTGCACACTTCTCTCCTAACTCTGCGCTAGTCACTTCAACTCTGCACAAGTCACTCCAAACTCTGCACACGTCACTCCAACTCTACACTAGTCACTCCAACTCTGCACTTGTCACTCCAAACTCTGCAAACTTCACTCCAAACTGCGCGTTTTATTCCAAACTCTGCACACTTCACTCCAACAAACTCTGCACAATTTTACTCCAACCTCTGTACACTTTGCTCTGAACTCTACACTCACCACTCTTACTCTGCACTTTTCACTCCAACTCCGCACTTGTCACTCCAAACTCTGCAAACTTCGCTCCAACTGCAATCGTCACTCCAACTCTACACTTGTCACTCCAAATCTGCACTAGTCACTCTAACTCTGAACTTGTCACTCCAACTCTGAACAAGTCACTCCAAACTCTGCGTTAGTCACTCCAATCCAAACTCTGCAACTTCACTCCAAATTCTGCAAACTCCATTCCAAACTCTGTACACTTTATTTCAAGCTCTGCGCACTTCACTCCAAACTCTGCTAACTTCACTCCAAAGTCTGCACTCTTCACTCCAACTCTGCACTCGCCACTCAACTGCACTTGTCACTCCAATCTCTGCAAACTTAACTCCAAACTCTGTACTAGTCACTCCAAACTCCGCAACTTCACTCCAAACTCTGCAAACTTCACTCCAAACTCTGCACTCGTCAATCCAACTCTGCACTAGTCACTCTAACTCTGCATTTGTCACTCCAAACTCTGCAAACTTCATTCCAAATTCTGCACACTTCACTCCAAATTCTGCACTCGCCACTCCAAACTCTGCACACTTCTCTCCTAACTTTGCGCTAGTCACTTCAACTCTGCACAAGTCACTCCAAACTCTGCACACGTCACTCCAACTCTACACTAGTCACTCCAACTCTGCACTTGTAACTCCAACTCTGAACAAGTCCCTCCATCCAAACTCTGTACTAGTCACTCCAACCTCTGCAACTTCACTCCAAACTCTGCAAACTTCACTCCAAACTCTGTACACTTTATTTCAAACTCTGCACACTCCACTCCAAACTCTGCACACTTCACTTCAAACTCTGCACTTGTCACTTTAACTCTGCACTAGCCACTCCAACTCTGCACTTGTCACTTTAAACTCTGCTAACTTCACTCCAAAGTCTGCACTCGTCACTCCAACTCTACACTCGCCACTCCAACTCTGCACTCGTCACTCCAACTCTGCTCTCGCCACTCCAACTCTGCACTCGTCACTCCAATTCTACACTAGTCACTTCAACTCTGCACTTGTCACTCCAAACTCTGAAAACTTCACTCCAAACTGCGCGTTTTATTCCAAACTCTGCACACTTCACTCCAACAAACTCTGCACAATTTTACTCCAACCTCTGTACACTTTGCTCTGAACTCTACACTCACCACTCTAACTCTGCACTTTTCACTCCAACTCCGCACTTGTCACTCCAAACTCTGCAAACTTCGCTCCAACTGCAATCGTCACTCCAACTCTACACTTGTCACTCCAAATCTGCACTAGTCACTCTAACTCTGAACTTGTCACTCCAACTCTGAACAAGTCACTCCAAACTCTGCGTTAGTCACTCCAATCCAAACTCTGCAACTTCACTCCAAATTCTGCAAACTCCATTCCAAACTCTGTACACTTTATTTCAAGCTCTGCGCACTTCACTCCAAACTCTGCTAACTTCACTCCAAAGTCTGCACTCTTCACTCCAACTCTGCACTCGCCACTCAACTGCACTTGTCACTCCAATCTCTGCAAACTTAACTCCAAACTCTGTACTAGTCACTCCAAACTCCGCAACTTCACTCCAAACTCTGCAAACTTCACTCCAAACTCTGCAAACTTCACTCCAAACTCTGCACTCGTCAATCCAACTCTGCACTAGTCACTCTAACTCTGCATTTGTCACTTCAAACTCTGCAAACTTCATTCCAAATTCTGCACACTTCACTCCAAATTCTGCACTCGCCACTCCAAACTCTGCACACTTCTCTCCTAACTCTGCGCTAGTCACTTCAACTCTGCACAAGTCACTCCAAACTCTGCACACGTCACTCCAACTCTACACTAGTCACTCCAACTCTGCACTTGTAACTCCAACTCTGAACAAGTCCCTCCATCCAAACTCTGTACTAGTCACTCCAACCTCTGCAACTTCACTCCAAACTCTGCAAACTTCACTCCAAACTCTGTACACTTTATTTCAAACTCTGCACACTCCACTCCAAACTCTGCACACTTCACTTCAAACTCTGCACTTGTCACTTTAACTCTGCACTAGCCACTCCAACTCTGCACTTGTCACTTTAAACTCTGCTAACTTCACTCCAAAGTCTGCACTCGTCACTCCAACTCTACACTCGCCACTTCAACTCTGCACTCGTCATTCCAACTCTGCTCTCGCCACTCCAACTCTGCACTCGTCACTCCAATTCTACACTAGTCACTTCAACTCTGCACTTGTCACTCCAAACTCTGCAAACTTCACTCCAAACTGCGCGTTTTATTCCAAACTCTGCACACTTCACTCCAACAAACTAGGCACAATTTTACTCCAACCTCTGTACACTTTGCTCTGAACTCTACACTCACCACTCTAACTCTGCACTTTTCACTTCAACTCCGCACTTGTCACTCCAAACTCTGCAAACTTCGCTCCAACTGCAATCGTCACTCCAACTCTACACTTGTCACTCCAAATCTGCACTAGTCACTCTTACTCTGAACTTGTCACTCCAACTCTGAACAAGTCACTCCAAACTCTGCGTTAGTCACTCCAATCCAAACTCTGCAACTTCACTCAAAATTCTGCAAACTCCATTCCAAACTCTGTACACTTTATTTCAAGCTCTGCGCACTTCACTCCAAACTCTGCTAACTTCACTCCAAAGTCTGCACTCTTCACTCCAACTCTGCACTCGCCACTCAACTGCACTTGTCACTCCAATCTCTGCAAACTTAACTCCAAACTCTGTACTAGTCACTCCAAACTCCGCAACTTCACTCCAAACTCTGCAAACTTCACTCCAAACTCTGCAAACTTCACTCCAAACTCTGCACTCGTCAATCCAACTCTGCACTAGTCACTCCAACTCCGCACTTGTCACTCCAGACTCTGCAAACTTCGCTCCAACTGCAATCGTCACTCCAACTCTACACTTGTCACTCCAAATCTGCACTAGTCACTCTAACTCTGAACTTGTCACTCCAACTCTGAACAAGTCACTCCAAACTCTGCGTTAGTCACTCCAATCCAAACTCTGCAACTTCACTCCAAATTCTGCAAACTCCATTCCAAACTCTGTACACTTTATTTCAAGCTCTGCGCACTTCACTCCAAACTCTGCTAACTTCACTCCAAAGTCTGCACTCTTCACTCCAACTCTGCACTCGCCACTCAACTGCACTTGTCACTCCAATCTCTGCAAACTTAACTCCAAACTCTGTACTAGTCACTCCAAACTCCGCAACTTCACTCCAAACTCTGCAAACTTCACTCCAAACTCTGCAAACTTCACTCCAAACTCTGCACTCGTCAATCCAACTCTGCACTAGTCACTCTAACTCTGCATTTGTCACTTCAAACTCTGCAAACTTCATTCCAAATTCTGCACACTTCACTCCAAATTCTGCACTCGCCACTCCAAACTCTGCACACTTCTCTCCTAACTCTGCGCTAGTCACTTCAACTCTGCACAAGTCACTCCAAACTCTGCACACGTCACTCCAACTCTACACTAGTCACTCCAACTCTGCACTTGTAACTCCAACTCTGAACAAGTCCCTCCATCCAAACTCTGTACTAGTCACTCCAACCTCTGCAACTTCACTCCAAACTCTGCAAACTTCACTCCAAACTCTGTACACTTTATTTCAAACTCTGCACACTCCACTCCAAACTCTGCACACTTCACTTCAAACTCTGCACTTGTCACTTTAACTCTGCACTAGCCACTCCAACTCTGCACTTGTCACTTTAAACTCTGCTAACTTCACTCCAAAGTCTGCACTCGTCACTCCAACTCTACACTCGCCACTTCAACTCTGCACTCGTCATTCCAACTCTGCTCTCGCCACTCCAACTCTGCACTCGTCACTCCAATTCTACACTAGTCACTTCAACTCTGCACTTGTCACTCCAAACTCTGCAAACTTCACTCCAAACTGCGCGTTTTATTCCAAACTCTGCACACTTCACTCCAACAAACTCTGCACAATTATACTCCAACCTCTGTACACTTTGCTCTGAACTCTACACTCACCACTCTAACTCTGCACTTTTCACTCCAACTCCGCACTTTTCACTCCAAACTCTGCAAACTTCGCTCCAACTGCAATCGTCACTCCAACTCTACACTTGTCACTCCAAATCTGCACTAGTCACTCTAACTCTGAACTTGTCACTCCAACTCTGAACAAGTCACTCCAAACTCTGCGTTAGTCACTCCAATCCAAACTCTGCAACTTCACTCAAAATTCTGCACTCGCCACTCCAAACTCTGCACACTTCTCTCCTAACTCTGCGCTAGTCACTCCATTTCTACACTAGTCACTCCAACTCTGCACTTGTAACTCCAACTCTGAACAAGTCCCTCCATCCAAACTCTGTACTAGTCACTCCAACCTCTGCAACTTCACTCCAAACTCTGCAAACTTCACTCCAAACTCTGTACACTTTATTTCAAACTCTGCATACTCCACTCCAAACTCTGCACACTTCACTTCAAACTCTGCACTTGTCACTTTAACTCTGCACTAGCCACTCCAACTCTGCACTTGTCACTTTAAACTCTGCTAACTTCACTCCAAAGTCTGCACTCGTCACTCCAACTCTACACTCGCCACTTCAACTCTGCACTCGTCACTCCAACTCTGCTCTCGCCACTCCAACTCTGCACTCGTCACTCCAATTCTACACTAGTCACTTCAACTCTGCACTTGTCACTCCAAACTCTGCAAACTTCACTCCAAACTGCGCGTTTTATTCCAAACTCTGCACACTTCACTCCAACAAACTCTTCACAATTTTACTCCAACCTCTGTACACTTTGCTCTGAACTCTACACTCACCACTCTAACTCTGCACTTTTCACTCCAACTCCGCACTTGTCACTCCAAACTCTGCAAACTTCGCTCCAACTGCAATCGTCACTCGAACTCTACACTTGTCACTCCAAATCTGCACTAGTCACTCTTACTCTGAACCTTCACTCCAACTCTGAACAAGTCACTCCAAACTCTGCGTTAGTCACTCCAATCCAAACTCTGCAACTTCACTCAAAATTCTGCAAACTCCATTCCAAACTCTGTACACTTTATTTCAAGCTCTGCGCACTTCACTCCAAACTCTGCTAACTTCACTCCAAAGTCTGCACTCTTCACTCCAACTCTGCACTCGCCACTCAACTGCACTTGTCACTCCAATCTCTGCAAACTTAACTCCAAACTCTGTACTAGTCACTCCAAACTCCGCAACTTCACTCCAAACTCTGCAAACTTCACTCCAAACTCTGCAAACTTCACTCCAAACTCTGCACTCGTCAATCCAACTCTGCACTAGTCACTCTAACTCTGCATTTGTCACTCCAAACTCTGCAAACTTCATTCCAAATTCTGCACACTTCACTCCAAATTCTGCACTCGCCACTCCAAACTCTGCACACTTCTCTCCTAACTTTGCGCTAGTCACTTCAACTCTGCACAAGTCACTCCAAACTCTGCACACGTCACTCCAACTCTACACTAGTCACTCCAACTCTGCACTTGTAACTCCAACTCTGAACAAGTCCCTCCATCCAAACTCTGTACTAGTCACTCCAACCTCTGCAACTTCACTCCAAACTCTGCAAACTTCACTCCAAACTCTGTACACTTTATTTCAAACTCTGCACACTCCACTCCAAACTCTGCACACTTCACTTCAAACTCTGCACTTGTCACTTTAACTCTGCACTAGCCACTCCAACTCTGCACTTGTCACTTTAAACTCTGCTAACTTCACTCCAAAGTCTGCACTCGTCACTCCAACTCTACACTCGCCACTCCAACTCTGCACTCGTCACTCCAACTCTGCTCTCGCCACTCCAACTCTGCACTCGTCACTCCAATTCTACACTAGTCACTTCAACTCTGCACTTGTCACTCCAAACTCTGCAAACTTCACTCCAAACTGCGCGTTTTATTCCAAACTCTGCACACTTCACTCCAACAAACTCTGCACAATTATACTCCAACCTCTGTACACTTTGCTCTGAACTCTACACTCACCACTCTAACTCTGCACTTTTCACTCCAACTCCGCACTTGTCACTCCAAACTCTGCAAACTTCGCTCCAACTGCAATCGTCACTCCAACTCTACACTTGTCACTCCAAATCTGCACTAGTCACTCTAACTCTGAACTTGTCACTCCAACTCTGAACAAGTCACTCCAAACTCTGCGTTAGTCACTCCAATCCAAACTCTGCAACTTCACTCAAAATTCTGCAAACTCCATTCCAAACTCTGTACACTTTATTTCAAGCTCTGCGCACTTCACTCCAAACTCTGCTAACTTCACTCCAAAGTCTGCACTCTTCACTCCAACTCTGCACTCGCCACTCAACTGCACTTGTCACTCCAATCTCTGCAAACTTAACTCCAAACTCTGTACTAGTCACTCCAAACTCCGCAACTTCACTCCAAACTCTGCAAACTTCACTCCAAACTCTGCAAACTTCACTCCAAACTCTGCACTCGTCAATCCAACTCTGCACTAGTCACTCTAACTCTGCATTTGTCACTCCAAACTCTGCAAACTTCATTCCAAATTCTGCACACTTCACTCCAAATTCTGCACTCGCCACTCCAAACTCTGCACACTTCTCTCCTAACTCTGCGCTAGTCACTTCAACTCTGCACAAGTCACTCCAAACTCTGCACACGTCACTCCAACTCTGCACTAGTCACTCCAACTCTGCACTTGTAACTCCAACTCTGAACAAGTCCCTCCATCCAAACTCTGTACTAGTCACTCCAACCTCTGCAACTTCACTCCAAACTCTGCAAACTTCACTCCAAACTCTGTACACTTTATTTCAAACTCTGCACACTCTACTCCAAACTCTGCACACTTCACTTCAAACTCTGCACTTGTCACTTTAACTCTGCACTAGCCACTCCAACTCTGCACTTGTCACTTTAAACTCTGCTAACTTCACTCCAAAGTCTGCACTCGTCACTCCAACTCTACAATCGCCACTCCAACTCTGCACTCGTCACTCCAACTCTGCTCTCGCCACTCCAACTCTGCACTCGTCACTCCAATTCTACACTAGTCACTTCAACTCTGCACTTGTCACTCCAAACTCTGCAAACTTCACTCCAAACTGCGCGTTTTATTCCAAACTCTGCAAACTTCACTCCAACAAACTCTGCACAATTTTACTCCAACCTCTGTACACTTTGCTCTGAACTCTACACTCACCACTCTAACTCTGCACTTTTCACTCCAACTCCGCACTTGTCACTCCAAACTCTGCAAACTTCGCTCCAACTGCAATCGTCACTCCAACTCTACACTTGTCACTCCAAATCTGCACTAGTCACTCTAACTCTGAACTTGTCACTCCAACTCTGAACAAGTCACTCCAAACTCTGCGTTAGTCACTCCAATCCAAACTCTGCAAACTTCACTCCAAACTCTGCAAACTTCACTCCAAACTCTGCACTCGTCAATCCAACTCTGCACTAGTCACTCTAACTCTGCATTTGTCACTTCAAACTCTGCAAGCTTCATTCCAAATTCTGCACACTTCACTCCAAATTCTGCACTCGCCACTCCAAACTCTGCACACTTCTCTCCTAACTCTGCGCTAGTCACTTCAACTCTGCACAAGTCACTCCAAACTCTGCACACGTCACTCCAACTCTACACTAGTCACTCCAACTCTGCACTTGTAACTCCAACTCTGAACAAGTCCCTCCATCCAAACTCTGTACTAGTCACTCCAACCTCTGCAACTTCACTCCAAACTCTGCAAACTTCACTCCAAACTCTGTACACTTTATTTCAAACTCTGCACACTCCACTCCAAACTCTGCACACTTCACTTCAAACTCTGCACTTGTCACTTTAAACTCTGCTAACTTCACTCCAAAGTCTGCACTCGTCACTCCAACTCTACACTCGCCACTTCAACTCTGCACTCGTCACTCCAACTCTGCTCTCGCCACTCCAACTCTGCACTCGTCACTCCAATTCTACACTAGTCACTTCAACTCTGCACTTGTCACTCCAAACTCTGCAAACTTCACTCCAAACTGCGCGTTTTATTCCAAACTCTGCACACTTCACTCCAACAAACTCTGCACAATTTTACTCCAACCTCTGTACACTTTGCTCTGGACTCTACACTCACCACTCTAACTCTGCACTTTTCACTCCAACTCCGCACTTGTCAATCCAAACTCTGCAAACTTCGCTCCAACTGCAATCGTCACTCCAACTCTACACTTGTCACTCCAAATCTGCACTAGTCACTCTAACTCTGAACTTGTCACTCCAACTCTGAACAAGTCACTCCAAACTCTGCGTTAGTCACTCCAATCCAAACTCTGCAACTTCACTCCAAATTCTGCAAACTCCATTCCAAACTCTGTACACTTTATTTCAAGCTCTGCGCACTTCACTCCAAACTCTGCTAACTTCACTCCAAACTCTGCAAACTTCACTCCAAACTCTGCACTCGTCAATCCAACTCTGCACTAGTCACTCTAACTCTGCATTTGTCACTCCAAACTCTGCAAACTTCATTCCAAATTCTGCACACTTCACTCCAAATTCTGCACTCGCCACTCCAAACCCTGCACACTTCTCTCCTAACTCTGCGCTAGTCACTTCAACTCTGCACAAGTCACTCCAAACTCTGCACACGTCACTCCAACTCTACACTAGTCACTCCAACTCTGCACTTGTAACTCCAACTCTGAACAAGTCCCTCCATCCAAACTCTGTACTAGTCACTCCAACCTCTGCAACTTCACTCCAAACTCTGCAAACTTCACTCCAAACTCTGTACACTTTATTTCAAACTCTGCACACTCCACTCCAAACTCTGCACACTTCACTTCAAACTCTGCACTTGTCACTTTAACTCTGCACTAGCCACTCCAACTCTGCACTTGTCACTTTAAACTCTGCTAACTTCACTCCAAAGTCTGCACTCGTCACTCCAACTCTACACTCGCCACTTCAACTCTGCACTCGTCACTCCAACTCTGCTCTCGCCACTCCAACTCTGCACTCGTCACTCCAATTCTACACTAGTCACTTCAACTCTGCACTTGTCACTCCAAACTCTGCACACTCCACTCCAAACTCTGCACACTTCACTTCAAACTCTGCACTTGTCACTTTAACTCTGCACTAGCCACTCCAACTCTGCACTTGTAACTCCAACTCTGAACAAGTCCCTCCATCCAAACTCTGTACTAGTCACTCCAACCTCTGCAACTTCACTCCAAACTCTGCAAACTTCACTCCAAACTCTGTACACTTTATTTCCAACTCTGCACACTCCACTCCAAACTCTGCACACTTCACTTCAAACTCTGCACTTGTCACTTTAACTCTGCACTAGCCACTCCAACTCTGCACTTGTCACTTTAAACTCTGCTAACTTCACTCCAAAGTCTGCACTCGTCACTCCAACTCTACACTCGCCACTCCAACTCTGCACTCGTCACTCCAACTCTGCTCTCGCCACTCCAACTCTGCACTCGTCACTCCAATTCTACTCTAGTCACTTCAACTCTGCACTTGTCACTCCAAACTCTGCAAACTTCACTCCAAACTGCGCGTTTTATTCCAAACTCTGCAAACTTCACTCCAACAAACTCTGCACAATTTTACTCCAACCTCTGTACACTTTGCTCTGAACTCTACACTCACCACTCTAACTCTGCACTTTTCACTCCAACTCCGCACTTGTCACTCCAAACTCTGCAAACTTCGCTCCAACTGCAATCGTCACTCCAACTCTACACTTGTCACTCCAAATCTGCACTAGTCACTCTAACTCTGAACTTGTCACTCCAACTCTGAACAAGTCACTCCAAACTCTGCGTTAGTCACTCCAATCCAAACTCTGCAACTTCACTCCAAATTCTGCAAACTCCATTCCAAACTCTGTACACTTTATTTCAAGCTCTGCGCACTTCACTCCAAACTCTGCTAACTTCACTCCAAAGTCTGCACTCTTCACTCCAACTCTGCACTCGCCACTCAACTGCACTTGTCACTCCAATCTCTGCAAACTTAACTCCAAACTCTGTACTAGTCACTCCAAACTCCGCAACTTCACTCCAAACTCTGCAAACTTCACTCCAAACTCTGCAAACTTCACTCCAAACTCTGCACTCGTCAATCCAACTCTGCACTAGTCACTCTAACTCTGCATTTGTCACTTCAAACTCTGCAAACTTCATTCCAAATTCTGCACACTTCACTCCAAATTCTGCACTCGCCACTCCAAACTCTGCACACTTCTCTCCTAACTCTGCGCTAGTCACTCCATTTCTACACTAGTCACTCCAACTCTGCACTTGTAACTCCAACTCTGAACAAGTCCCTCCATCCAAACTCTGTACTAGTCACTCCAACCTCTGCAACTTCACTCCAAACTCTGCAAACTTCACTCCAAACTCTGTACACTTTATTTCAAACTCTGCATACTCCACTCCAAACTCTGCACACTTCACTTCAAACTCTGCACTTGTCACTTTAACTCTGCACTAGCCACTCCAACTCTGCACTTGTCACTTTAAACTCTGCTAACTTCACTCCAAAGTCTGCACTCGTCACTCCAACTCTACACTCGCCACTTCAACTCTGCACTCGTCACTCCAACTCTGCTCTCGCCACTCCAACTCTGCACTCGTCACTCCAATTCTACACTAGTCACTTCAACTCTGCACTTGTCACTCCAAACTCTGCAAACTTCACTCCAAACTGCGCGTTTTATTCCAAACTCTGCACACTTCACTCCAACAAACTCTTCACAATTTTACTCCAACCTCTGTACACTTTGCTCTGAACTCTACACTCACCACTCTAACTCTGCACTTTTCACTCCAACTCCGCACTTGTCACTCCAAACTCTGCAAACTTCGCTCCAACTGCAATCGTCACTCCAACTCTACACTTGTCACTCCAAATCTGCACTAGTCACTCTAACTCTGAACTTGTCACTCCAACTCTGAAAAAGTCACTCCAAACTCTGCGTTAGTCACTCCAATCCAAACTCTGCAACTTCACTCCAAATTCTGCAAACTCCATTCCAAACTCTGTACACTTTATTTCAAGCTCTGCGCACTTCACTCCAAACTCTGCTAACTTCACTCCAAAGTCTGCACTCTTCACTCCAACTCTGCACTCGCCACTCAACTGCACTTGTCACTCCAATCTCTGCAAACTTAACTCCAAACTCTGTACTAGTCACTCCAAACTCCGCAACTTCACTCCAAACTCTGCAAACTTCACTCCAAACTCTGCAAACTTCACTCCAAACTCTGCACTCGTCAATCCAACTCTGCACTAGTCACTCTAACTCTGCATTTGTCACTCCAAACTCTGCAAACTTCATTCCAAATTCTGCACACTTCACTCCAAATTCTGCACTCGCCACTCCAAACTCTGCACACTTCTCTCCTAACTCTGCGCTAGTCACTTCAACTCTGCACAAGTCACTCCAAACTCTGCACACGTCACTCCAACTCTACACTAGTCACTCCAACTCTGCACTTGTAACTCCAACTCTGAACAAGTCCCTCCATCCAAACTCTGTACTAGTCACTCCAACCTCTGCAACTTCACTCCAAACTCTGCAAACTTCACTCCAAACTCTGTACACTTTATTTCAAACTCTGCACACTCCACTCCAAACTCTGCACACTTCACTTCAAACTCTGCACTTGTCACTTTAACTCTGCACTAGCCACTCCAACTCTGCACTTGTCACTTTAAACTCTGCTAACTTCACTCCAAAGTCTGCACTCGTCACTCCAACTCTACACTCGCCACTTCAACTCTGCACTCGTCACTCCAACTCTGCTCTCGCCACTCCAACTCTGCACTCGTCACTCCAATTCTACACTAGTCACTTCAACTCTGCACTTGTCACTCCAAACTCTGCAAACTTCACTCCAAACTGCGCGTTTTATTCCAAACTCTGCACACTTCACTCCAACAAACTCTGCACAATTTTACTCCAACCTCTGTACACTTTGCTCTGAACTCTACACTCACCACTCTAACTCTGCACTTTTCACTCCAACTCCGCACTTGTCACTCCAAACTCTGCAAACTTTGCTCCAACTGCAATCGTCACTCCAACTCTACACTTGTCACTCCAAATCTGCACTAGTCACTCTAACTCTGAACTTGTCACTCCAACTCTGAACAAGTCACTCCAAACTCTGCGTTAGTCACTCCAATCCAAACTCTGCAAACTTCACTCCAAACTCTGCAAACTTCACTCCAAACTCTGCACTCGTCAATCCAACTCTGCACTAGTCACTCTAACTCTGCATTTGTCACTCCAAACTCTGCAAGCTTCATTCCAAATTCTGCACACTTCACTCCAAATTCTGCACTCGCCACTCCAAACTCCGCACACTTCTCTCCTAACTCTGCGCTAGTCACTTCAACTCTGCACAAGTCACTCCAAACTCTGCACACGTCACTCCAACTCTACACTAGTCACTCCAACTCTGCACTTGTAACTCCAACTCTGAACAAGTCCCTCCATCCAAACTCTGTACTAGTCACTCCAACCTCTGCAACTTCACTCCAAACTCTGCAAACTTCACTCCAAACTCTGTACACTTTATTTCAAACTCTGCACACTCCACTCCAAACTCTGCACACTTCACTTCAAACTCTGCACTTGTCACTTTAAACTCTGCTAACTTCACTCCAAAGTCTGCACTCGTCACTCCAACTCTACACTCGCCACTTCAACTCTGCACTCGTCACTCCAACTCTGCTCTCGCCACTCCAACTCTGCACTCGTCACTCCAATTCTACACTAGTCACTTCAACTCTGCACTTGTCACTCCAAACTCTGCAAACTTCACTCCAAACTGCGCGTTTTATTCCAAACTCTGCACACTTCACTCCAACAAACTCTGCACAATTTTACTCCAACCTCTGTACACTTTGCTCTGGACTCTACACTCACCACTCTAACTCTGCACTTTTCACTCCAACTCCGCACTTGTCAATCCAAACTCTGCAAACTTCGCTCCAACTGCAATCGTCACTCCAACTCTACACTTGTCACTCCAAATCTGCACTAGTCACTCTAACTCTGAACTTGTCACTCCAACTCTGAACAAGTCACTCCAAACTCTGCGTTAGTCACTCCAATCCAAACTCTGCAACTTCACTCCAAATTCTGCAAACTCCATTCCAAACTCTGTACACTTTATTTCAAGCTCTGCGCACTTCACTCCAAACTCTGCTAACTTCACTCCAAACTCTGCAAACTTCACTCCAAACTCTGCACTCGTCAATCCAACTCTGCACTAGTCACTCTAACTCTGCATTTGTCACTCCAAACTCTGCAAACTTCATTCCAAATTCTGCACACTTCACTCCAAATTCTGCACTCGCCACTCCAAACTCTGCACACTTCTCTCCTAACTCTGCGCTAGTCACTTCAACTCTGCACAAGTCACTCCAAACTCTGCACACGTCACTCCAACTCTACACTAGTCACTCCAACTCTGCACTTGTAACTCCAACTCTGAACAAGTCCCTCCATCCAAACTCTGTACTAGTCACTCCAACCTCTGCAACTTCACTCCAAACTCTGCAATCTTCACTCCAAACTCTGTACACTTTATTTCAAACTCTGCACACTCCACTCCAAACTCTGCACACTTCACTTCAAACTCTGCACTTGTCACTTTAACTCTGCACTAGCCACTCCAACTCTGCACTTGTCACTTTAAACTCTGCTAACTTCACTCCAAAGTCTGCACTCGTCACTCCAACTCTACACTCGCCACTTCAACTCTGCACTCGTCACTCCAACTCTGCTCTCGCCACTCCAACTCTGCACTCGTCACTCCAATTCTACACTAGTCACTTCAACTCTGCACTTGTCACTCTAAACTCTGCAAACTTCACTCCAAACTGCGCGTTTTATTCCAAACTCTGCACACTTCACTCCAACAAACTCGGCACAATTTTACTCCAACCTCTGTACACTTTGCTCTGAACTCTACACTCACCACTCTAACTCTGCACTTTTCACTCCAACTCCGCACTTGTCACTCCAAACTCTGCAAACTTCGCTCCAACTGCAATCGTCACTCCAACTCTACACTTGTCACTCCAAATCTGCACTAGTCACTCTAACTCTGAACTTGTCACTCCAACTCTGAACAAGTCACTCCAAACTCTGCGTTAGTCACTCCAATCCAAACTCTGCAACTTCACTCCAAACTCTGCAAACTTCACTCCAAACTGCGCGTTTTATTCCAAACTCTGCACACTTCACTCCAACAAACTCTGCACAATTTTACTCCAACCTCTGTACACTTTGCTCTGAACTCTACACTCACCACTCTTACTCTGCACTTTTCACTCCAACTCCGCACTTGTCACTCCAAACTCTGCAAACTTCGCTCCAACTGCAATCGTCACTCCAACTCTACACTTGTCACTCCAAATCTGCACTAGTCACTCTAACTCTGAACTTGTCACTCCAACTCTGAACAAGTCACTCCAAACTCTGCGTTAGTCACTCCAATCCAAACTCTGCAACTTCACTCCAAATTCTGCAAACTCCATTCCAAACTCTGTACACTTTATTTCAAGCTCTGCGCACTTCACTCCAAACTCTGCTAACTTCACTCCAAAGTCTGCACTCTTCACTCCAACTCTGCACTCGCCACTCAACTGCACTTGTCACTCCAATCTCTGCAAACTTAACTCCAAACTCTGTACTAGTCACTCCAAACTCCGCAACTTCACTCCAAACTCTGCAAACTTCACTCCAAACTCTGCACTCGTCAATCCAACTCTGCACTAGTCACTCTAACTCTGCATTTGTCACTCCAAACTCTGCAAACTTCATTCCAAATTCTGCACACTTCACTCCAAATTCTGCACTCGCCACTCCAAACTCTGCACACTTCTCTCCTAACTTTGCGCTAGTCACTTCAACTCTGCACAAGTCACTCCAAACTCTGCACACGTCACTCCAACTCTACACTAGTCACTCCAACTCTGCACTTGTAACTCCAACTCTGAACAAGTCCCTCCATCCAAACTCTGTACTAGTCACTCCAACCTCTGCAACTTCACTCCAAACTCTGCAAACTTCACTCCAAACTCTGTACACTTTATTTCAAACTCTGCACACTCCACTCCAAACTCTGCACACTTCACTTCAAACTCTGCACTTGTCACTTTAAACTCTGCTAACTTCACTCCAAAGTCTGCACTCGTCACTCCAACTCTACACTCGCCACTTCAACTCTGCACTCGTCACTCCAACTCTGCTCTCGCCACTCCAACTCTGCACTCGTCACTCCAATTCTACACTAGTCACTTCAACTCTGCACTTGTCACTCCAAACTCTGCAAACTTCACTCCAAACTGCGCGTTTTATTCCAAACTCTGCACACTTCACTCCAACAAACTCTGCACAATTTTACTCCAACCTCTGTACACTTTGCTCTGAACTTTACACTCACCACTCTAACTCTGCACTTTTCACTCCAACTCCGCACTTGTCACTCCAAACTCTGCAAACTTCGCTCCAACTGCAATCGTCACTCCAACTCTACACTTGTCACTCCAAATCTGCACTAGTCACTCTAACTCTGAACTTGTCACTCCAACTCTGAACAAGTCACTCCAAACTCTGCGTTAGTCACTCCAATCCAAACTCTGCAACTTCACTCCAAATTCTGCAAACTCCATTCCAAACTCTGTACACTTTATTTCAAGCTCTGCGCACTTCACTCCAAACTCTGCTAACTTCACTCCAAAGTCTGCACTCTTCACTCCAACTCTGCACTCGCCACTCAACTGCACTTGTCACTCCAATCTCTGCAAACTTAACTCCAAACTCTGTACTAGTCACTCCAAACTCCGCAACTTCACTCCAAACTCTGCAAACTTCACTCCAAACTCTGCAAACTTCACTCCAAACTCTGCACTCGTCAATCCAACTCTGCACTAGTCACTCTAACTCTGCATTTGTCACTTCAAACTCTGCAAACTTCATTCCAAATTCTGCACACTTCACTCCAAATTCTGCACTCGCCACTCCAAACTCTGCACACTTCTCTCCTAACTCTGCGCTAGTCACTTCAACTCTGCACAAGTCACTCCAAACTCTGCACACGTCACTCCAACTCTACACTAGTCACTCCAACTCTGCACTTGTAACTCCAACTCTGAACAAGTCCCTCCATCCAAACTCTGTACTAGTCACTCCAACCTCTGCAACTTCACTCCAAACTCTGCAAACTTCACTCCAAACTCTGTACACTTTATTTCAAACTCTGCACACTCCACTCCAAACTCTGCACACTTCACTTCAAACTCTGCACTTGTCACTTTAACTCTGCACTAGCCACTCCAACTCTGCACTTGTCACTTTAAACTCTGCTAACTTCACTCCAAAGTCTGCACTCGTCACTCCAACTCTACACTCGCCACTTCAACTCTGCACTCGTCATTCCAACTCTGCTCTCGCCACTCCAACTCTGCACTCGTCACTCCAATTCTACACTAGTCACTTCAACTCTGCACTTGTCACTCCAAACTCTGCAAACTTCACTCCAAACTGCGCGTTTTATTCCAAACTCTGCACACTTCACTCCAACAAACTAGGCACAATTTTACTCCAACCTCTGTACACTTTGCTCTGAACTCTACACTCACCACTCTAACTCTGCACTTTTCACTCCAACTCCGCACTTGTCACTCCAAACTCTGCAAACTTCGCTCCAACTGCAATCGTCACTCCAACTCTACACTTGTCACTCCAAATCTGCACTAGTCACTCTTACTCTGAACTTGTCACTCCAACTCTGAACAAGTCACTCCAAACCCTTGCGTTAGTCACTCCAATCCAAACTCTGCAACTTCACTCAAAATTCTGCAAACTCCATTCCAAACTCTGTACACTTTATTTCAAGCTCTGCGCACTTCACTCCAAACTCTGCTAACTTCACTCCAAAGTCTGCACTCTTCACTCCAACTCTGCACTCGCCACTCAACTGCACTTGTCACTCCAATCTCTGCAAACTTAACTCCAAACTCTGTACTAGTCACTCCAAACTCCGCAACTTCACTCCAAACTCTGCAAACTTCACTCCAAACTCTGCAAACTTCACTCCAAACTCTGCACTCGTCAATCCAACTCTGCACTAGTCACTCCAACTCCGCACTTGTCACTCCAGACTCTGCAAACTTCGCTCCAACTGCAATCGTCACTCCAACTCTACACTTGTCACTCCAAATCTGCACTAGTCACTCTAACTCTGAACTTGTCACTCCAACTCTGAACAAGTCACTCCAAACTCTGCGTTAGTCACTCCAATCCAAACTCTGCAACTTCACTCCAAATTCTGCAAACTCCATTCCAAACTCTGTACACTTTATTTCAAGCTCTGCGCACTTCACTCCAAACTCTGCTAACTTCACTCCAAAGTCTGCACTCTTCACTCCAACTCTGCACTCGCCACTCAACTGCACTTGTCACTCCAATCTCTGCAAACTTAACTCCAAACTCTGTACTAGTCACTCCAAACTCCGCAACTTCACTCCAAACTCTGCAAACTTCACTCCACACTCTGCAAACTTCACTCCAAACTCTGCACTCGTCAATCCAACTCTGCACTAGTCACTCTAACTCTGCATTTGTCACTTCAAACTCTGCAAACTTCATTCCAAATTCTGCACACTTCACTCCAAATTCTGCACTCGCCACTCCAAACTCTGCACACTTCTCTCCTAACTCTGCGCTAGTCACTTCAACTCTGCACAAGTCACTCCAAACTCTGCACACGTCACTCCAACTCTACACTAGTCACTCCAACTCTGCACTTGTCACTCCAAACTCTGCAAACTTCACTCCAAACTGCGCGTTTTATTCCAAACTCTGCACACTTCACTCCAACAAACTCTGCACAATTTTACTCCAACCTCTGTACACTTTGCTCTGAACTCTACACTCACCACTCTTACTCTGCACTTTTCACTCCAACTCCGCACTTGTCACTCCAAACTCTGCAAACTTCGCTCCAACTGCAATCGTCACTCCAACTCTACACTTGTCACTCCAAATCTGCACTAGTCACTCTAACTCTGAACTTGTCACTCCAACTCTGAACAAGTCACTCCAAACTCTGCGTTAGTCACTCCAATCCAAACTCTGCAACTTCACTCCAAATTCTGCAAACTCCATTCCAAACTCTGTACACTTTATTTCAAGCTCTGCGCACTTCACTCCAAACTCTGCTAACTTCACTCCAAAGTCTGCACTCTTCACTCCAACTCTGCACTCGCCACTCAACTGCACTTGTCACTCCAATCTCTGCAAACTTAACTCCAAACTCTGTACTAGTCACTCCAAACTCCGCAACTTCACTCCAAACTCTGCAAACTTCACTCCAAACTCTGCACTCGTCAATCCAACTCTGCACTAGTCACTCTAACTCTGCATTTGTCACTCCAAACTCTGCAAACTTCATTCCAAATTCTGCACACTTCACTCCAAATTCTGCACTCGCCACTCCAAACTCTGCACACTTCTCTCCTAACTTTGCGCTAGTCACTTCAACTCTGCACAAGTCACTCCAAACTCTGCACACGTCATTCCAACTCTACACTAGTCACTCCAACTCTGCACTTGTAACTCCAACTCTGAACAAGTCCCTCCATCCAAACTCTGTACTAGTCACTCCAACCTCTGCAACTTCACTCCAAACTCTGCAAACTTCACTCCAAACTCTGTACACTTTATTTCAAACTCTGCACACTCCACTCCAAACTCTGCACACTTCACTTCAAACTCTGCACTTGTCACTTTAACTCTGCACTAGCCACTCCAACTCTGCACTTGTCACTTTAAACTCTGCTAACTTCACTCCAAAGTCTGCACTCGTCACTCCAACTCTACACTCGCCACTCCAACTCTGCACTCGTCACTCCAACTCTGCTCTCGCCACTCCAACTCTGCACTCGTCACTCCAATTCTACACTAGTCACTTCAACTCTGCACTTGTCACTCCAAACTCTGCAAACTTCACTCCAAACTGCGCGTTTTATTCCAAACTCTGCACACTTCACTCCAACAAACTCTGCACAATTTTACTCCAACCTCTGTACACTTTGCTCTGAACTCTACACTCACCACTCTAACTCTGCACTTTTCACTCCAACTCCGCACTTGTCACTCCAAACTCTGCAAACTTCGCTCCAACTGCAATCGTCACTCCAACTCTACACTTGTCACTCCAAATCTGCACTAGTCACTCTAACTCTGAACTTGTCACTCCAACTCTGAACAAGTCACTCCAAACTCTGCGTTAGTCACTCCAATCCAAACTCTGCAACTTCACTCCAAATTCTGCAAACTCCATTCCAAACTCTGTACACTTTATTTCAAGCTCTGCGCACTTCACTCCAAACTCTGCTAACTTCACTCCAAAGTCTGCACTCTTCACTCCAACTCTGCACTCGCCACTCAACTGCACTTGTCACTCCAATCTCTGCAAACTTAACTCCAAACTCTGTACTAGTCACTCCAAACTCCGCAACTTCACTCCAAACTCTGCAAACTTCACTCCAAACTCTGCAAACTTCACTCCAAACTCTGCACTCGTCAATCCAACTCTGCACTAGTCACTCTAACTCTGCATTTGTCACTTCAAACTCTGCAAACTTCATTCCAAATTCTGCACACTTCACTCCAAATTCTGCACTCGCCACTCCAAACTCTGCACACTTCTCTCCTAACTCTGCGCTAGTCACTTCAACTCTGCACAAGTCACTCCAAACTCTGCACACGTCACTCCAACTCTACACTAGTCACTCCAACTCTGCACTTGTAACTCCAACTCTGAACAAGTCCCTCCATCCAAACTCTGTACTAGTCACTCCAACCTCTGCAACTTCACTCCAAACTCTGCAAACTTCACTCCAAACTCTGTACACTTTATTTCAAACTCTGCACACTCCACTCCAAACTCTGCACACTTCACTTCAAACTCTGCACTTGTCACTTTAACTCTGCACTAGCCACTCCAACTCTGCACTTGTCACTTTAAACTCTGCTAACTTCACTCCAAAGTCTGCACTCGTCACTCCAACTCTACACTCGCCACTTCAACTCTGCACTCGTCATTCCAACTCTGCTCTCGCCACTCCAACTCTGCACTCGTCACTCCAATTCTACACTAGTCACTTCAACTCTGCACTTGTCACTCCAAACTCTGCAAACTTCACTCCAAACTGCGCGTTTTATTCCAAACTCTGCACACTTCACTCCAACAAACTAGGCACAATTTTACTCCAACCTCTGTACACTTTGCTCTGAACTCTACACTCACCACTCTAACTCTGCACTTTTCACTCCAACTCCGCACTTGTCACTCCAAACTCTGCAAACTTCGCTCCAACTGCAATCGTCACTCCAACTCTACACTTGTCACTCCAAATCTGCACTAGTCACTCTTACTCTGAACTTGTCACTCCAACTCTGAACAAGTCACTCCAAACTCTGCGTTAGTCACTCCAATCCAAACTCTGCAACTTCACTCAAAATTCTGCAAACTCCATTCCAAACTCTGTACACTTTATTTCAAGCTCTGCGCACTTCACTCCAAACTCTGCTAACTTCACTCCAAAGTCTGCACTCTTCACTCCAACTCTGCACTCGCCACTCAACTGCACTTGTCACTCCAATCTCTGCAAACTTAACTCCAAACTCTGTACTAGTCACTCCAAACTCCGCAACTTCACTCCAAACTCTGCAAACTTCACTCCAAACTCTGCAAACTTCACTCCAAACTCTGCACTCGTCAATCCAACTCTGCACTAGTCACTCCAACTCCGCACTTGTCACTCCAGACTCTGCAAACTTCGCTCCAACTGCAATCGTCACTCCAACTCTACACTTGTCACTCCAAATCTGCACTAGTCACTCTAACTCTGAACTTGTCACTCCAACTCTGAACAAGTCACTCCAAACTCTGCGTTAGTCACTCCAATCCAAACTCTGCAACTTCACTCCAAATTCTGCAAACTCCATTCCAAACTCTGTACACTTTATTTCAAGCTCTGCGCACTTCACTCCAAACTCTGCTAACTTCACTCCAAAGTCTGCACTCTTCACTCCAACTCTGCACTCGCCACTCAACTGCACTTGTCACTCCAATCTCTGCAAACTTAACTCCAAACTCTGTACTAGTCACTCCAAACTCCGCAACTTCACTCCAAACTCTGCAAACTTCACTCCAAACTCTGCAAACTTCACTCCAAACTCTGCACTCGTCAATCCAACTCTGCACTAGTCACTCTAACTCTGCATTTGTCACTTCAAACTCTGCAAACTTCATTCCAAATTCTGCACACTTCACTCCAAATTCTGCACTCGCCACTCCAAACTCTGCACACTTCTCTCCTAACTCTGCGCTAGTCACTTCAACTCTGCACAAGTCACTCCAAACTCTGCACACGTCACTCCAACTCTACACTAGTCACTCCAACTCTGCACTTGTAACTCCAACTCTGAACAAGTCCCTCCATCCAAACTCTGTACTAGTCACTCCAACCTCTGCAACTTCACTCCAAACTCTGCAAACTTCACTCCAAACTCTGTACACTTTATTTCAAACTCTGCACACTCCACTCCAAACTCTGCACACTTCACTTCAAACTCTGCACTTGTCACTTTAACTCTGCACTAGCCACTCCAACTCTGCACTTGTCACTTTAAACTCTGCTAACTTCACTCCAAAGTCTGCACTCGTCACTCCAACTCTACACTCGCCACTTCAACTCTGCACTCGTCATTCCAACTCTGCTCTCGCCACTCCAACTCTGCACTCGTCACTCCAATTCTACACTAGTCACTTCAACTCTGCACTTGTCACTCCAAACTCTGCAAACTTCACTCCAAACTGCGCGTTTTATTCGAAACTCTGCACACTTCACTCCAACAAACTAGGCACAATTTTACTCCAACCTCTGTACACTTTGCTCTGAACTCTACACTCACCACTCTAACTCTGCACTTTTCACTCCAACTCCGCACTTGTCACTCCAAACTCTGCAAACTTCGCTCCAACTGCAATCGTCACTCCAACTCTACACTTGTCACTCCAAATCTGCACTAGTCACTCTTACTCTGAACTTGTCACTCCAACTCTGAACAAGTCACTCCAAACTCTGCGTTAGTCACTCCAATCCAAACTCTGCAACTTCACTCAAAATTCTGCAAACTCCATTCCAAACTCTGTACACTTTATTTCAAGCTCTGCGCACTTCACTCCAAACTCTGCTAACTTCACTCCAAAGTCTGCACTCTTCACTCCAACTCTGCACTCGCCACTCAACTGCACTTGTCACTCCAATCTCTGCAAACTTAACTCCAAACTCTGTACTAGTCACTCCAAACTCCGCAACTTCACTCCAAACTCTGCAAACTTCACTCCAAACTCTGCAAACTTCACTCCAAACTCTGCACTCGTCAATCCAACTCTGCACTAGTCACTCCAACTCCGCACTTGTCACTCCAGACTCTGCAAACTTCGCTCCAACTGCAATCGTCACTCCAACTCTACACTTGTCACTCCAAATCTGCACTAGTCACTCTAACTCTGAACTTGTCACTCCAACTCTGAACAAGTCACTCCAAACTCTGCGTTAGTCACTCCAATCCAAACTCTGCAACTTCACTCCAAATTCTGCAAACTCCATTCCAAACTCTGTACACTTTATTTCAAGCTCTGCGCACTTCACTCCAAACTCTGCTAACTTCACTCCAAAGTCTGCACTCTTCACTCCAACTCTGCACTCGCCACTCAACTGCACTTGTCACTCCAATCTCTGCAAACTTAACTCCAAACTCTGTACTAGTCACTCCAAACTCCGCAACTTCACTCCAAACTCTGCAAACTTCACTCCAAACTCTGCAAACTTCACTCCAAACTCTGCACTCGTCAATCCAACTCTGCACTAGTCACTCTAACTCTGCATTTGTCACTTCAAACTCTGCAAACTTCATTCCAAATTCTGCACACTTCACTCCAAATTCTGCACTCGCCACTCCAAACTCTGCACACTTCTCTCCTAACTCTGCGCTAGTCACTTCAACTCTGCACAAGTCACTCCAAACTCTGCACACGTCACTCCAACTCTACACTAGTCACTCCAACTCTGCACTTGTAACTCCAACTCTGAACAAGTCCCTCCATCCAAACTCTGTACTAGTCACTCCAACCTCTGCAACTTCACTCCAAACTCTGCAAACTTCACTCCAAACTCTGTACACTTTATTTCAAACTCTGCACACTCCACTCCAAACTCTGCACACTTCACTTCAAACTCTGCACTTGTCACTTTAACTCTGCACTAGCCACTCCAACTCTGCACTTGTCACTTTAAACTCTGCTAACTTCACTCCAAAGTCTGCACTCGTCACTCCAACTCTACACTCGCCACTTCAACTCTGCACTCGTCATTCCAACTCTGCTCTCGCCACTCCAACTCTGCACTCGTCACTCCAATTCTACACTAGTCACTTCAACTCTGCACTTGTCACTCCAAACTCTGCAAACTTCACTCCAAACTGCGCGTTTTATTCCAAACTCTGCACACTTCACTCCAACAAACTAGGCACAATTTTACTCCAACCTCTGTACACTTTGCTCTGAACTCTACACTCACCACTCTAACTCTGCACTTTTCACTCCAACTCCGCACTTGTCACTCCAAACTCTGCAAACTTCGCTCCAACTGCAATCGTCACTCCAACTCTACACTTGTCACTCCAAATCTGCACTAGTCACTCTTACTCTGAACTTGTCACTCCAACTCTGAACAAGTCACTCCAAACTCTGCGTTAGTCACTCCAATCCAAACTCTGCAACTTCACTCAAAATTCTGCAAACTCCATTCCAAACTCTGTACACTTTATTTCAAGCTCTGCGCACTTCACTCCAAACTCTGCTAACTTCACTCCAAAGTCTGCACTCTTCACTCCAACTCTGCACTCGCCACTCAACTGCACTTGTCACTCCAATCTCTGCAAACTTAACTCCAAACTCTGTACTAGTCACTCCAAACTCCGCAACTTCACTCCAAACTCTGCAAACTTCACTCCAAACTCTGCAAACTTCACTCCAAACTCTGCACTCGTCAATCCAACTCTGCACTAGTCACTCTAACTCTGCATTTGTCACTCCAAACTCTGCAAACTTCATTCCAAATTCTGCACACTTCACTCCAAATTCTGCACTCGCCACTCCAAACTCTGCACACTTCTCTCCTAACTTTGCGCTAGTCACTTCAACTCTGCACAAGTCACTCCAAACTCTGCACACGTCACTCCAACTCTACACTAGTCACTCCAACTCTGCACTTGTAACTCCAACTCTGAACAAGTCCCTCCATCCAAACTCTGTACTAGTCACTCCAACCTCTGCAACTTCACTCCAAACTCTGCAAACTTCACTCCAAACTCTGTACACTTTATTTCAAACTCTGCACACTCCACTCCAAACTCTGCACACTTCACTTCAAACTCTGCACTTGTCACTTTAACTCTGCACTAGCCACTCCAACTCTGCACTTGTCACTTTAAACTCTGCTAACTTCACTCCAAAGTCTGCACTCGTCACTCCAACTCTACACTCGCCACTCCAACTCTGCACTCGTCACTCCAACTCTGCTCTCGCCACTCCAACTCTGCACTCGTCACTCCAATTCTACACTAGTCACTTCAACTCTGCACTTGTCACTCCAAACTCTGCAAACTTCACTCCAAACTGCGCGTTTTATTCCAAACTCTGCACACTTCACTCCAACAAACTCTGCACAATTATACTCCAACCTCTGTACACTTTGCTCTGAACTCTACACTCACCACTCTAACTCTGCACTTTTCACTCCAACTCCGCACTTGTCACTCCAAACTCTGCAAACTTCGCTCCAACTGCAATCGTCACTCCAACTCTACACTTGTCACTCCAAATCTGCACTAGTCACTCTAACTCTGAACTTGTCACTCCAACTCTGAACAAGTCACTCCAAACTCTGCGTTAGTCACTCCAATCCAAACTCTGCAACTTCACTCCAAATTCTGCAAACTCCATTCCAAACTCTGTACACTTTATTTCAAGCTCTGCGCACTTCACTCCAAACTCTGCTAACTTCACTCCAAAGTCTGCACTCTTCACTCCAACTCTGCACTCGCCACTCAACTGCACTTGTCACTCCAATCTCTGCAAACTTAACTCCAAACTCTGTACTAGTCACTCCAAACTCCGCAACTTCACTCCAAACTCTGCAAACTTCACTCCAAACTCTGCAAACTTCACTCCAAACTCTGCACTCGTCAATCCAACTCTGCACTAGTCACTCTAACTCTGCATTTGTCACTCCAAACTCTGCAAACTTCATTCCAAATTCTGCACACTTCACTCCAAATTCTGCACTCGCCACTCCAAACTCTGCACACTTCTCTCCTAACTCTGCGCTAGTCACTTCAACTCTGCACAAGTCACTCCAAACTCTGCACACGTCACTCCAACTCTGCACTAGTCACTCCAACTCTGCACTTGTAACTCCAACTCTGAACAAGTCCCTCCATCCAAACTCTGTACTAGTCACTCCAACCTCTGCAACTTCACTCCAAACTCTGCAAACTTCACTCCAAACTCTGTACACTTTATTTCAAACTCTGCACACTCCACTCCAAACTCTGCACACTTCACTTCAAACTCTGCACTTGTCACTTTAACTCTGCACTAGCCACTCCAACTCTGCACTTGTCACTTTAAACTCTGCTAACTTCACTCCAAAGTCTGCACTCGTCACTCCAACTCTACAATCGCCACTCCAACTCTGCACTCGTCACTCCAACTCTGCTCTCGCCACTCCAACTCTGCACTCGTCACTCCAATTCTACACTAGTCACTTCAACTCTGCACTTGTCACTCCAAACTCTGCAAACTTCACTCCAAACTGCGCGTTTTATTCCAAACTCTGCACACTTCACTCCAACAAACTCTGCACAATTTTACTCCAACCTCTGTACACTTTGCTCTGAACTCTACACTCACCACTCTAACTCTGCACTTTTCACTCCAACTCCGCACTTGTCACTCCAAACTCTGCAAACTTCGCTCCAACTGCAATCGTCACTCCAACTCTACACTTGTCACTCCAAATCTGCACTAGTCACTCTAACTCTGAACTTGTCACTCCAACTCTGAACAAGTCACTCCAAACTCTGCGTTAGTCACTCCAATCCAAACTCTGCAACTTCACTCCAAATTCTGCAAACTCCATTCCAAACTCTGTACACTTTATTTCAAGCTCTGCGCACTTCACTCCAAACTCTGCTAACTTCACTCCAAAGTCTGCACTCTTCACTCCAACTCTGCACTCGCCACTCAACTGCACTTGTCACTCCAATCTCTGCAAACTTAACTCCAAACTCTGTACTAGTCACTCCAAACTCCGCAACTTCACTCCAAACTCTGCAAACTTCACTCCAAACTCTGCAAACTTCACTCCAAACTCTGCACTCGTCAATCCAACTCTGCACTAGTCACTCTAACTCTGCATTTGTCACTTCAAACTCTGCAAACTTCATTCCAAATTCTGCACACTTCACTCCAAATTCTGCACTCGCCACTCCAAACTCTGCACACTTCTCTCCTAACTCTGCGCTAGTCACTTCAACTCTGCACAAGTCACTCCAAACTCTGCACACGTCACTCCAACTCTACACTAGTCACTCCAACTCTGCACTTGTAACTCCAACTCTGAACAAGTCCCTCCATCCAAACTCTGTACTAGTCACTCCAACCTCTGCAACTTCACTCCAAACTCTGCAAACTTCACTCCAAACTCTGTACACTTTATTTCAAACTCTGCACACTCCACTCCAAACTCTGCACACTTCACTTCAAACTCTGCACTTGTCACTTTAACTCTGCACTAGCCACTCCAACTCTGCACTTGTCACTTTAAACTCTGCTAACTTCACTCCAAAGTCTGCACTCGTCACTCCAACTCTACACTCGCCACTTCAACTCTGCACTCGTCATTCCAACTCTGCTCTCGCCACTCCAACTCTGCACTCGTCACTCCAATTCTACACTAGTCACTTCAACTCTGCACTTGTCACTCCAAACTCTGCAAACTTCACTCCAAACTGCGCGTTTTATTCCAAACTCTGCACACTTCACTCCAACAAACTAGGCACAATTTTACTCCAACCTCTGTACACTTTGCTCTGAACTCTACACTCACCACTCTAACTCTGCACTTTTCACTCCAACTCCGCACTTGTCACTCCAAACTCTGCAAACTTCGCTCCAACTGCAATCGTCACTCCAACTCTACACTTGTCACTCCAAATCTGCACTAGTCACTCTTACTCTGAACTTGTCACTCCAACTCTGAACAAGTCACTCCAAACTCTGCGTTAGTCACTCCAATCCAAACTCTGCAACTTCACTCAAAATTCTGCAAACTCCATTCCAAACTCTGTACACTTTATTTCAAGCTCTGCGCACTTCACTCCAAACTCTGCTAACTTCACTCCAAAGTCTGCACTCTTCACTCCAACTCTGCACTCGCCACTCAACTGCACTTGTCACTCCAATCTCTGCAAACTTAACTCCAAACTCTGTACTAGTCACTCCAAACTCCGCAACTTCACTCCAAACTCTGCAAACTTCACTCCAAACTCTGCAAACTTCACTCCAAACTCTGCACTCGTCAATCCAACTCTGCACTAGTCACTCCAACTCCGCACTTGTCACTCCAGACTCTGCAAACTTCGCTCCAACTGCAATCGTCACTCCAACTCTACACTTGTCACTCCAAATCTGCACTAGTCACTCTAACTCTGAACTTGTCACTCCAACTCTGAACAAGTCACTCCAAACTCTGCGTTAGTCACTCCAATCCAAACTCTGCAACTTCACTCCAAATTCTGCAAACTCCATTCCAAACTCTGTACACTTTATTTCAAGCTCTGCGCACTTCACTCCAAACTCTGCTAACTTCACTCCAAAGTCTGCACTCTTCACTCCAACTCTGCACTCGCCACTCAACTGCACTTGTCACTCCAATCTCTGCAAACTTAACTCCAAACTCTGTACTAGTCACTCCAAACTCCGCAACTTCACTCCAAACTCTGCAAACTTCACTCCAAACTCTGCAAACTTCACTCCAAACTCTGCACTCGTCAATCCAACTCTGCACTAGTCACTCTAACTCTGCATTTGTCACTTCAAACTCTGCAAACTTCATTCCAAATTCTGCACACTTCACTCCAAATTCTGCACTCGCCACTCCAAACTCTGCACACTTCTCTCCTAACTCTGCGCTAGTCACTTCAACTCTGCACAAGTCACTCCAAACTCTGCACACGTCACTCCAACTCTACACTAGTCACTCCAACTCTGCACTTGTAACTCCAACTCTGAACAAGTCCCTCCATCCAAACTCTGTACTAGTCACTCCAACCTCTGCAACTTCACTCCAAACTCTGCAAACTTCACTCCAAACTCTGTACACTTTATTTCAAACTCTGCACACTCCACTCCAAACTCTGCACACTTCACTTCAAACTCTGCACTTGTCACTTTAACTCTGCACTAGCCACTCCAACTCTGCACTTGTCACTTTAAACTCTGCTAACTTCACTCCAAAGTCTGCACTCGTCACTCCAACTCTACACTCGCCACTTCAACTCTGCACTCGTCATTCCAACTCTGCTCTCGCCACTCCAACTCTGCACTCGTCACTCCAATTCTACACTAGTCACTTCAACTCTGCACTTGTCACTCCAAACTCTGCAAACTTCACTCCAAACTGCGCGTTTTATTCGAAACTCTGCACACTTCACTCCAACAAACTAGGCACAATTTTACTCCAACCTCTGTACACTTTGCTCTGAACTCTACACTCACCACTCTAACTCTGCACTTTTCACTCCAACTCCGCACTTGTCACTCCAAACTCTGCAAACTTCGCTCCAACTGCAATCGTCACTCCAACTCTACACTTGTCACTCCAAATCTGCACTAGTCACTCTTACTCTGAACTTGTCACTCCAACTCTGAACAAGTCACTCCAAACTCTGCGTTAGTCACTCCAATCCAAACTCTGCAACTTCACTCAAAATTCTGCAAACTCCATTCCAAACTCTGTACACTTTATTTCAAGCTCTGCGCACTTCACTCCAAACTCTGCTAACTTCACTCCAAAGTCTGCACTCTTCACTCCAACTCTGCACTCGCCACTCAACTGCACTTGTCACTCCAATCTCTGCAAACTTAACTCCAAACTCTGTACTAGTCACTCCAAACTCCGCAACTTCACTCCAAACTCTGCAAACTTCACTCCAAACTCTGCAAACTTCACTCCAAACTCTGCACTCGTCAATCCAACTCTGCACTAGTCACTCCAACTCCGCACTTGTCACTCCAGACTCTGCAAACTTCGCTCCAACTGCAATCGTCACTCCAACTCTACACTTGTCACTCCAAATCTGCACTAGTCACTCTAACTCTGAACTTGTCACTCCAACTCTGAACAAGTCACTCCAAACTCTGCGTTAGTCACTCCAATCCAAACTCTGCAACTTCACTCCAAATTCTGCAAACTCCATTCCAAACTCTGTACACTTTATTTCAAGCTCTGCGCACTTCACTCCAAACTCTGCTAACTTCACTCCAAAGTCTGCACTCTTCACTCCAACTCTGCACTCGCCACTCAACTGCACTTGTCACTCCAATCTCTGCAAACTTAACTCCAAACTCTGTACTAGTCACTCCAAACTCCGCAACTTCACTCCAAACTCTGCAAACTTCACTCCAAACTCTGCAAACTTCACTCCAAACTCTGCACTCGTCAATCCAACTCTGCACTAGTCACTCTAACTCTGCATTTGTCACTTCAAACTCTGCAAACTTCATTCCAAATTCTGCACACTTCACTCCAAATTCTGCACTCGCCACTCCAAACTCTGCACACTTCTCTCCTAACTCTGCGCTAGTCACTTCAACTCTGCACAAGTCACTCCAAACTCTGCACACGTCACTCCAACTCTACACTAGTCACTCCAACTCTGCACTTGTAACTCCAACTCTGAACAAGTCCCTCCATCCAAACTCTGTACTAGTCACTCCAACCTCTGCAACTTCACTCCAAACTCTGCAAACTTCACTCCAAACTCTGTACACTTTATTTCAAACTCTGCACACTCCACTCCAAACTCTGCACACTTCACTTCAAACTCTGCACTTGTCACTTTAACTCTGCACTAGCCACTCCAACTCTGCACTTGTCACTTTAAACTCTGCTAACTTCACTCCAAAGTCTGCACTCGTCACTCCAACTCTACACTCGCCACTTCAACTCTGCACTCGTCATTCCAACTCTGCTCTCGCCACTCCAACTCTGCACTCGTCACTCCAATTCTACACTAGTCACTTCAACTCTGCACTTGTCACTCCAAACTCTGCAAACTTCACTCCAAACTGCGCGTTTTATTCCAAACTCTGCACACTTCACTCCAACAAACTAGGCACAATTTTACTCCAACCTCTGTACACTTTGCTCTGAACTCTACACTCACCACTCTAACTCTGCACTTTTCACTCCAACTCCGCACTTGTCACTCCAAACTCTGCAAACTTCGCTCCAACTGCAATCGTCACTCCAACTCTACACTTGTCACTCCAAATCTGCACTAGTCACTCTTACTCTGAACTTGTCACTCCAACTCTGAACAAGTCACTCCAAACTCTGCGTTAGTCACTCCAATCCAAACTCTGCAACTTCACTCAAAATTCTGCAAACTCCATTCCAAACTCTGTACACTTTATTTCAAGCTCTGCGCACTTCACTCCAAACTCTGCTAACTTCACTCCAAAGTCTGCACTCTTCACTCCAACTCTGCACTCGCCACTCAACTGCACTTGTCACTCCAATCTCTGCAAACTTAACTCCAAACTCTGTACTAGTCACTCCAAACTCCGCAACTTCACTCCAAACTCTGCAAACTTCACTCCAAACTCTGCAAACTTCACTCCAAACTCTGCACTCGTCAATCCAACTCTGCACTAGTCACTCTAACTCTGCATTTGTCACTCCAAACTCTGCAAACTTCATTCCAAATTCTGCACACTTCACTCCAAATTCTGCACTCGCCACTCCAAACTCTGCACACTTCTCTCCTAACTTTGCGCTAGTCACTTCAACTCTGCACAAGTCACTCCAAACTCTGCACACGTCACTCCAACTCTACACTAGTCACTCCAACTCTGCACTTGTAACTCCAACTCTGAACAAGTCCCTCCATCCAAACTCTGTACTAGTCACTCCAACCTCTGCAACTTCACTCCAAACTCTGCAAACTTCACTCCAAACTCTGTACACTTTATTTCAAACTCTGCACACTCCACTCCAAACTCTGCACACTTCACTTCAAACTCTGCACTTGTCACTTTAACTCTGCACTAGCCACTCCAACTCTGCACTTGTCACTTTAAACTCTGCTAACTTCACTCCAAAGTCTGCACTCGTCACTCCAACTCTACACTCGCCACTCCAACTCTGCACTCGTCACTCCAACTCTGCTCTCGCCACTCCAACTCTGCACTCGTCACTCCAATTCTACACTAGTCACTTCAACTCTGCACTTGTCACTCCAAACTCTGCAAACTTCACTCCAAACTGCGCGTTTTATTCCAAACTCTGCACACTTCACTCCAACAAACTCTGCACAATTATACTCCAACCTCTGTACACTTTGCTCTGAACTCTACACTCACCACTCTAACTCTGCACTTTTCACTCCAACTCCGCACTTGTCACTCCAAACTCTGCAAACTTCGCTCCAACTGCAATCGTCACTCCAACTCTACACTTGTCACTCCAAATCTGCACTAGTCACTCTAACTCTGAACTTGTCACTCCAACTCTGAACAAGTCACTCCAAACTCTGCGTTAGTCACTCCAATCCAAACTCTGCAACTTCACTCCAAATTCTGCAAACTCCATTCCAAACTCTGTACACTTTATTTCAAGCTCTGCGCACTTCACTCCAAACTCTGCTAACTTCACTCCAAAGTCTGCACTCTTCACTCCAACTCTGCACTCGCCACTCAACTGCACTTGTCACTCCAATCTCTGCAAACTTAACTCCAAACTCTGTACTAGTCACTCCAAACTCCGCAACTTCACTCCAAACTCTGCAAACTTCACTCCAAACTCTGCAAACTTCACTCCAAACTCTGCACTCGTCAATCCAACTCTGCACTAGTCACTCTAACTCTGCATTTGTCACTCCAAACTCTGCAAACTTCATTCCAAATTCTGCACACTTCACTCCAAATTCTGCACTCGCCACTCCAAACTCTGCACACTTCTCTCCTAACTCTGCGCTAGTCACTTCAACTCTGCACAAGTCACTCCAAACTCTGCACACGTCACTCCAACTCTGCACTAGTCACTCCAACTCTGCACTTGTAACTCCAACTCTGAACAAGTCCCTCCATCCAAACTCTGTACTAGTCACTCCAACCTCTGCAACTTCACTCCAAACTCTGCAAACTTCACTCCAAACTCTGTACACTTTATTTCAAACTCTGCACACTCCACTCCAAACTCTGCACACTTCACTTCAAACTCTGCACTTGTCACTTTAACTCTGCACTAGCCACTCCAACTCTGCACTTGTCACTTTAAACTCTGCTAACTTCACTCCAAAGTCTGCACTCGTCACTCCAACTCTACAATCGCCACTCCAACTCTGCACTCGTCACTCCAACTCTGCTCTCGCCACTCCAACTCTGCACTCGTCACTCCAATTCTACACTAGTCACTTCAACTCTGCACTTGTCACTCCAAACTCTGCAAACTTCACTCCAAACTGCGCGTTTTATTCCAAACTCTGCAAACTTCACTCCAACAAACTCTGCACAATTTTACTCCAACCTCTGTACACTTTGCTCTGAACTCTACACTCACCACTCTAACTCTGCACTTTTCACTCCAACTCCGCACTTGTCACTCCAAACTCTGCAAACTTCGCTCCAACTGCAATCGTCACTCCAACTCTACACTTGTCACTCCAAATCTGCACTAGTCACTCTAACTCTGAACTTGTCACTCCAACTCTGAACAAGTCACTCCAAACTCTGCGTTAGTCACTCCAATCCAAACTCTGCAAACTTCACTCCAAACTCTGCAAACTTTACTCCAAACTCTGCACTCGTCAATCCAACTCTGCACTAGTCACTCTAACTCTGCATTTGTCACTTCAAACTCTGCAAGCTTCATTCCAAATTCTGCACACTTCACTCCAAATTCTGCACTCGCCACTCCAAACTCTGCACACTTCTCTCCTAACTCTGCGCTAGTCACTTCAACTCTGCACAAGTCACTCCAAACTCTGCACACGTCACTCCAACTCTACACTAGTCACTCCAACTCTGCACTTGTAACTCCAACTCTGAACAAGTCCCTCCATCCAAACTCTGTACTAGTCACTCCAACCTCTGCAACTTCACTCCAAACTCTGCAAACTTCACTCCAAACTCTGTACACTTTATTTCAAACTCTGCACACTCCACTCCAAACTCTGCACACTTCACTTCAAACTCTGCACTTGTCACTTTAAACTCTGCTAACTTCACTCCAAAGTCTGCACTCGTCACTCCAACTCTACACTCGCCACTTCAACTCTGCACTCGTCACTCCAACTCTGCTCTCGCCACTCCAACTCTGCACTCGTCACTCCAATTCTACACTAGTCACTTCAACTCTGCACTTGTCACTCCAAACTCTGCAAACTTCACTCCAAACTGCGCGTTTTATTCCAAACTCTGCACACTTCACTCCAACAAACTAGGCACAATTTTACTCCAACCTCTGTACACTTTGCTCTGAACTCTACACTCACCACTCTAACTCTGCACTTTTCACTCCAACTCCGCACTTGTCACTCCAAACTCTGCAAACTTCGCTCCAACTGCAATCGTCACTCCAACTCTACACTTGTCACTCCAAATCTGCACTAGTCACTCTTACTCTGAACTTGTCACTCCAACTCTGAACAAGTCACTCCAAACTCTGCGTTAGTCACTCCAATCCAAACTCTGCAACTTCACTCAAAATTCTGCAAACTCCATTCCAAACTCTGTACACTTTATTTCAAGCTCTGCGCACTTCACTCCAAACTCTGCTAACTTCACTCCAAAGTCTGCACTCTTCACTCCAACTCTGCACTCGCCACTCAACTGCACTTGTCACTCCAATCTCTGCAAACTTAACTCCAAACTCTGTACTAGTCACTCCAAACTCCGCAACTTCACTCCAAACTCTGCAAACTTCACTCCAAACTCTGCAAACTTCACTCCAAACTCTGCACTCGTCAATCCAACTCTGCACTAGTCACTCTAACTCTGCATTTGTCACTCCAAACTCTGCAAACTTCATTCCAAATTCTGCACACTTCACTCCAAATTCTGCACTCGCCACTCCAAACTCTGCACACTTCTCTCCTAACTTTGCGCTAGTCACTTCAACTCTGCACAAGTCACTCCAAACTCTGCACACGTCACTCCAACTCTACACTAGTCACTCCAACTCTGCACTTGTAACTCCAACTCTGAACAAGTCCCTCCATCCAAACTCTGTACTAGTCACTCCAACCTCTGCAACTTCACTCCAAACTCTGCAAACTTCACTCCAAACTCTGTACACTTTATTTCAAACTCTGCACACTCCACTCCAAACTCTGCACACTTCACTTCAAACTCTGCACTTGTCACTTTAACTCTGCACTAGCCACTCCAACTCTGCACTTGTCACTTTAAACTCTGCTAACTTCACTCCAAAGTCTGCACTCGTCACTCCAACTCTACACTCGCCACTCCAACTCTGCACTCGTCACTCCAACTCTGCTCTCGCCACTCCAACTCTGCACTCGTCACTCCAATTCTACACTAGTCACTTCAACTCTGCACTTGTCACTCCAAACTCTGCAAACTTCACTCCAAACTGCGCGTTTTATTCCAAACTCTGCACACTTCACTCCAACAAACTCTGCACAATTATACTCCAACCTCTGTACACTTTGCTCTGAACTCTACACTCACCACTCTAACTCTGCACTTTTCACTCCAACTCCGCACTTGTCACTCCAAACTCTGCAAACTTCGCTCCAACTGCAATCGTCACTCCAACTCTACACTTGTCACTCCAAATCTGCACTAGTCACTCTAACTCTGAACTTGTCACTCCAACTCTGAACAAGTCACTCCAAACTCTGCGTTAGTCACTCCAATCCAAACTCTGCAACTTCACTCCAAATTCTGCAAACTCCATTCCAAACTCTGTACACTTTATTTCAAGCTCTGCGCACTTCACTCCAAACTCTGCTAACTTCACTCCAAAGTCTGCACTCTTCACTCCAACTCTGCACTCGCCACTCAACTGCACTTGTCACTCCAATCTCTGCAAACTTAACTCCAAACTCTGTACTAGTCACTCCAAACTCCGCAACTTCACTCCAAACTCTGCAAACTTCACTCCAAACTCTGCAAACTTCACTCCAAACTCTGCACTCGTCAATCCAACTCTGCACTAGTCACTCTAACTCTGCATTTGTCACTCCAAACTCTGCAAACTTCATTCCAAATTCTGCACACTTCACTCCAAATTCTGCACTCGCCACTCCAAACTCTGCACACTTCTCTCCTAACTCTGCGCTAGTCACTTCAACTCTGCACAAGTCACTCCAAACTCTGCACACGTCACTCCAACTCTGCACTAGTCACTCCAACTCTGCACTTGTAACTCCAACTCTGAACAAGTCCCTCCATCCAAACTCTGTACTAGTCACTCCAACCTCTGCAACTTCACTCCAAACTCTGCAAACTTCACTCCAAACTCTGTACACTTTATTTCAAACTCTGCACACTCCACTCCAAACTCTGCACACTTCACTTCAAACTCTGCACTTGTCACTTTAACTCTGCACTAGCCACTCCAACTCTGCACTTGTCACTTTAAACTCTGCTAACTTCACTCCAAAGTCTGCACTCGTCACTCCAACTCTACAATCGCCACTCCAACTCTGCACTCGTCACTCCAACTCTGCTCTCGCCACTCCAACTCTGCACTCGTCACTCCAATTCTACACTAGTCACTTCAACTCTGCACTTGTCACTCCAAACTCTGCAAACTTCACTCCAAACTGCGCGTTTTATTCCAAACTCTGCAAACTTCACTCCAACAAACTCTGCACAATTTTACTCCAACCTCTGTACACTTTGCTCTGAACTCTACACTCACCACTCTAACTCTGCACTTTTCACTCCAACTCCGCACTTGTCACTCCAAACTCTGCAAACTTCGCTCCAACTGCAATCGTCACTCCAACTCTACACTTGTCACTCCAAATCTGCACTAGTCACTCTAACTCTGAACTTGTCACTCCAACTCTGAACAAGTCACTCCAAACTCTGCGTTAGTCACTCCAATCCAAACTCTGCAAACTTCACTCCAAACTCTGCAAACTTCACTCCAAACTCTGCACTCGTCAATCCAACTCTGCACTAGTCACTCTAACTCTGCATTTGTCACTTCAAACTCTGCAAGCTTCATTCCAAATTCTGCACACTTCACTCCAAATTCTGCACTCGCCACTCCAAACTCTGCACACTTCTCTCCTAACTCTGCGCTAGTCACTTCAACTCTGCACAAGTCACTCCAAACTCTGCACACGTCACTCCAACTCTACACTAGTCACTCCAACTCTGCACTTGTAACTCCAACTCTGAACAAGTCCCTCCATCCAAACTCTGTACTAGTCACTCCAACCTCTGCAACTTCACTCCAAACTCTGCAAACTTCACTCCAAACTCTGTACACTTTATTTCAAACTCTGCACACTCCACTCCAAACTCTGCACACTTCACTTCAAACTCTGCACTTGTCACTTTAAACTCTGCTAACTTCACTCCAAAGTCTGCACTCGTCACTCCAACTCTACACTCGCCACTTCAACTCTGCACTCGTCACTCCAACTCTGCTCTCGCCACTCCAACTCTGCACTCGTCACTCCAATTCTACACTAGTCACTTCAACTCTGCACTTGTCACTCCAAACTCTGCAAACTTCACTCCAAACTGCGCGTTTTATTCCAAACTCTGCACACTTCACTCCAACAAACTCTGCACAATTTTACTCCAACCTCTGTACACTTTGCTCTGGACTCTACACTCACCACTCTAACTCTGCACTTTTCACTCCAACTCCGCACTTGTCAATCCAAACTCTGCAAACTTCGCTCCAACTGCAATCGTCACTCCAACTCTACACTTGTCACTCCAAATCTGCACTAGTCACTCTAACTCTGAACTTGTCACTCCAACTCTGAACAAGTCACTCCAAACTCTGCGTTAGTCACTCCAATCCAAACTCTGCAACTTCACTCCAAATTCTGCAAACTCCATTCCAAACTCTGTACACTTTATTTCAAGCTCTGCGCACTTCACTCCAAACTCTGCTAACTTCACTCCAAACTCTGCAAACTTCACTCCAAACTCTGCACTCGTCAATCCAACTCTGCACTAGTCACTCTAACTCTGCATTTGTCACTCCAAACTCTGCAAACTTCATTCCAAATTCTGCACACTTCACTCCAAATTCTGCACTCGCCACTCCAAACCCTGCACACTTCTCTCCTAACTCTGCGCTAGTCACTTCAACTCTGCACAAGTCACTCCAAACTCTGCACACGTCACTCCAACTCTACACTAGTCACTCCAACTCTGCACTTGTAACTCCAACTCTGAACAAGTCCCTCCATCCAAACTCTGTACTAGTCACTCCAACCTCTGCAACTTCACTCCAAACTCTGCAAACTTCACTCCAAACTCTGTACACTTTATTTCAAACTCTGCACACTCCACTCCAAACTCTGCACACTTCACTTCAAACTCTGCACTTGTCACTTTAACTCTGCACTAGCCACTCCAACTCTGCACTTGTCACTTTAAACTCTGCTAACTTCACTCCAAAGTCTGCACTCGTCACTCCAACTCTACACTCGCCACTTCAACTCTGCACTCGTCACTCCAACTCTGCTCTCGCCACTCCAACTCTGCACTCGTCACTCCAATTCTACACTAGTCACTTCAACTCTGCACTTGTCACTCCAAACTCTGCACACTCCACTCCAAACTCTGCACACTTCACTTCAAACTCTGCACTTGTCACTTTAACTCTGCACTAGCCACTCCAACTCTGCACTTGTAACTCCAACTCTGAACAAGTCCCTCCATCCAAACTCTGTACTAGTCACTCCAACCTCTGCAACTTCACTCCAAACTCTGCAAACTTCACTCCAAACTCTGTACACTTTATTTCCAACTCTGCACACTCCACTCCAAACTCTGCACACTTCACTTCAAACTCTGCACTTGTCACTTTAACTCTGCACTAGCCACTCCAACTCTGCACTTGTCACTTTAAACTCTGCTAACTTCACTCCAAAGTCTGCACTCGTCACTCCAACTCTACACTCGCCACTCCAACTCTGCACTCGTCACTCCAACTCTGCTCTCGCCACTCCAACTCTGCACTCGTCACTCCAATTCTACTCTAGTCACTTCAACTCTGCACTTGTCACTCCAAACTCTGCAAACTTCACTCCAAACTGCGCGTTTTATTCCAAACTCTGCAAACTTCACTCCAACAAACTCTGCACAATTTTACTCCAACCTCTGTACACTTTGCTCTGAACTCTACACTCACCACTCTAACTCTGCACTTTTCACTCCAACTCCGCACTTGTCACTCCAAACTCTGCAAACTTCGCTCCAACTGCAATCGTCACTCCAACTCTACACTTGTCACTCCAAATCTGCACTAGTCACTCTAACTCTGAACTTGTCACTCCAACTCTGAACAAGTCACTCCAAACTCTGCGTTAGTCACTCCAATCCAAACTCTGCAACTTCACTCCAAATTCTGCAAACTCCATTCCAAACTCTGTACACTTTATTTCAAGCTCTGCGCACTTCACTCCAAACTCTGCTAACTTCACTCCAAAGTCTGCACTCTTCACTCCAACTCTGCACTCGCCACTCAACTGCACTTGTCACTCCAATCTCAGCAAACTTAACTCCAAACTCTGTACAAGTCACTCCAAACTCCGCAACTTCACTCCAAACTCTGCAAACTTCACTCCAAACTCTGCAAACTTCACTCCAAACTCTGCACTCGTCAATCCAACTCTGCACTAGTCACTCTAACTCTGCATTTGTCACTTCAAACTCTGCAAACTTCATTCCAAATTCTGCACACTTCACTCCAAATTCTGCACTCGCCACTCCAAACTCTGCACACTTCTCTCCTAACTCTGCGCTAGTCACTCCATTTCTACACTAGTCACTCCAACTCTGCACTTGTAACTCCAACTCTGAACAAGTCCCTCCATCCAAACTCTGTACTAGTCACTCCAACCTCTGCAACTTCACTCCAAACTCTGCAAACTTCACTCCAAACTCTGTACACTTTATTTCAAACTCTGCACACTCCACTCCAAACTCTGCACACTTCACTTCAAACTCTGCACTTGTCACTTTAACTCTGCACTAGCCACTCCAACTCTGCACTTGTCACTTTAAACTCTGCTAACTTCACTCCAAAGTCTGCACTCGTCACTCCAACTCTACACTCGCCACTTCAACTCTGCACTCGTCACTCCAACTCTGCTCTCGCCACTCCAACTCTGCACTCGTCACTCCAATTCTACACTAGTCACTTCAACTCTGCACTTGTCACTCCAAACTCTGCAAACTTCACTCCAAACTGCGCGTTTTATTCCAAACTCTGCACACTTCACTCCAACAAACTCTTCACAATTTTACTCCAACCTCTGTACACTTTGCTCTGAACTCTACACTCACCACTCTAACTCTGCACTTTTCACTCCAACTCCGCACTTGTCACTCCAAACTCTGCAAACTTCGCTCCAACTGCAATCGTCACTCCAACTCTACACTTGTCACTCCAAATCTGCACTAGTCACTCTAACTCTGAACTTGTCACTCCAACTCTGAACAAGTCACTCCAAACTCTGCGTTAGTCACTCCAATCCAAACTCTGCAACTTCACTCCAAATTCTGCAAACTCCATTCCAAACTCTGTACACTTTATTTCAAGCTCTGCGCACTTCACTCCAAACTCTGCTAACTTCACTCCAAAGTCTGCACTCTTCACTCCAACTCTGCACTCGCCACTCAACTGCACTTGTCACTCCAATCTCTGCAAACTTAACTCCAAACTCTGTACTAGTCACTCCAAACTCCGCAACTTCACTCCAAACTCTGCAAACTTCACTCCAAACTCTGCAAACTTCACTCCAAACTCTGCACTCGTCAATCCAACTCTGCACTAGTCACTCTAACTCTGCATTTGTCACTCCAAACTCTGCAAACTTCATTCCAAATTCTGCACACTTCACTCCAAATTCTGCACTCGCCACTCCAAACTCTGCACACTTCTCTCCTAACTCTGCGCTAGTCACTTCAACTCTGCACAAGTCACTCCAAACTCTGCACACGTCACTCCAACTCTACACTAGTCACTCCAACTCTGCACTTGTAACTCCAACTCTGAACAAGTCCCTCCATCCAAACTCTGTACTAGTCACTCCAACCTCTGCAACTTCACTCCAAACTCTGCAAACTTCACTCCAAACTCTGTACACTTTATTTCAAACTCTGCACACTCCACTCCAAACTCTGCACACTTCACTTCAAACTCTGCACTTGTCACTTTAACTCTGCACTAGCCACTCCAACTCTGCACTTGTCACTTTAAACTCTGCTAACTTCACTCCAAAGTCTGCACTCGTCACTCCAACTCTACACTCGCCACTTCAACTCTGCACTCGTCACTCCAACTCTGCTCTCGCCACTCCAACTCTGCACTCGTCACTCCAATTCTACACTAGTCACTTCAACTCTGCACTTGTCACTCCAAACTCTGCAAACTTCACTCCAAACTGCGCGTTTTATTCCAAACTCTGCACACTTCACTCCAACAAACTCTGCACAATTTTACTCCAACCTCTGTACACTTTGCTCTGAACTCTACACTCACCACTCTAACTCTGCACTTTTCACTCCAACTCCGCACTTGTCACTCCAAACTCTGCAAACTTTGCTCCAACTGCAATCGTCACTCCAACTCTACACTTGTCACTCCAAATCTGCACTAGTCACTCTAACTCTGAACTTGTCACTCCAACTCTGAACAAGTCACTCCAAACTCTGCGTTAGTCACTCCAATCCAAACTCTGCAAACTTCACTCCAAACTCTGCAAACTTCACTCCAAACTCTGCACTCGTCAATCCAACTCTGCACTAGTCACTCTAAATCTGCATTTGTCACTCCAAACTCTGCAAGCTTCATTCCAAATTCTGCACACTTCACTCCAACAAACTCTGCACAATTTTACTCCAACCTCTGTACACTTTGCTCTGGACTCTACACTCACCACTCTAACTCTGCACTTTTCACTCCAACTCCGCACTTGTCAATCCAAACTCTGCAAACTTCGCTCCAACTGCAATCGTCACTCCAACTCTACACTTGTCACTCCAAATCTGCACTAGTCACTCTAACTCTGAACTTGTCACTCCAACTCTGAACAAGTCACTCCAAACTCTGCGTTAGTCACTCCAATCCAAACTCTGCAACTTCACTCCAAATTCTGCAAACTCCATTCCAAACTCTGTACACTTTATTTCAAGCTCTGCGCACTTCACTCCAAACTCTGCTAACTTCACTCCAAACTCTGCAAACTTCACTCCAAACTCTGCACTCGTCAATCCAACTCTGCACTAGTCACTCTAACTCTGCATTTGTCACTCCAAACTCTGCAAACTTCATTCCAAATTCTGCACACTTCACTCCAAATTCTGCACTCGCCACTCCAAACTCTGCACACTTCTCTCCTAACTCTGCGCTAGTCACTTCAACTCTGCACATGTCACTCCAAACTCTGCACACGTCACTCCAACTCTACACTAGTCACTCCAACTCTGCACTTGTAACTCTAACTCTGAACAAGTCCCTCCATCCAAACTCTGTACTAGTCACTCCAACCTCTGCAACTTCACTCCAAACTCTGCAATCTTCACTCCAAACTCTGTACACTTTATTTCAAACTCTGCACACTCCACTCCAAACTCTGCACACTTCACTTCAAACTCTGCACTTGTCACTTTAACTCTGCACTAGCCACTCCAACTCTGCACTTGTCACTTTAAACTCTGCTAACTTCACTCCAAAGTCTGCACTCGTCACTCCAACTCTACACTCGCCACTTCAACTCTGCACTCGTCACTCCAACTCTGCTCTCGCCACTCCAACTCTGCACTCGTCACTCCAATTCTACACTAGTCACTTCAACTCTGCACTTGTCACTCTAAACTCTGCAAACTTCACTCCAAACTGCGCGTTTTATTCCAAACTCTGCACACTTCACTCCAACAAACTCGGCACAATTTTACTCCAACCTCTGTACACTTTGCTCTGAACTCTACACTCACCACTCTAACTCTGCACTTTTCACTCCAACTCCGCACTTGTCACTCCAAACTCTGCAAACTTCGCTCCAACTGCAATCGTCACTCCAACTCTACACTTGTCACTCCAAATCTGCACTAGTCACTCTAACTCTGAACTTGTCACTCCAACTCTGAACAAGTCACTCCAAACTCTGCGTTAGTCACTCCAATCCAAACTCTGCAACTTCACTCCAAATTCTGCAAACTTCACTCCAAACTCTGCACTCGTCAATCCAACTCTGCACTAGTCACTCTAACTCAGCATTTGTCACTCCAAACTCTGCAAGCTTCATTCCAAATTCTGCACACTTCACTCCAAATTCTGCACTCGCCACTCCAAACTCTGCACACTTCTCTCCTAACTCTGCGCTAGTCACTTCAACTCTGCACAAGTCACTCCAAACTCTGCACACGTCACTCCAACTCTACACTAGTCACTCCAACTCTGCACTTGTAACTCCAACTCTGAACAAGTCCCTCCATCCAAACTCTGTACTAGTCACTCCAACCTCTGCAACTTCACTCCAAGCTCTGCGCACTTCACTCCAAACTCTGCTAACTTCACTCCAATTTCTGCAAACTTCACTCCAAACTCTGCACTCGTCAATCCAACTCTGCACTAGTCACTCTAACTCTGCATTTGTCACTCCAAACTCTGCAAACTTCATTCCAAATTCTGCACACTTCACTCCAAATTCTGCACTCGCCACTCCAAACTCTGCACACTTCTCTTCTAACTCTGCGCTAGTCACTTCAACTCTGCACAAGTCACTCCAAACTCTGCACACGTCACTCCAACTCTACACTAGTCACTCCAACTCTGCACTTGTAACTCCAACTCTGAACAAGTCCCTCCATCCAAACTCTGTACTAGTCACTCCAACCTCTGCAACTTCACTCCAAACTCTGCAAACTTCACTCCAAACTCTGTACACTTTATTTCAAACTCTGCACACTCCACTCCAAACTCTGCACACTTCACTTCAAACTCTGCACTTGTCACTTTAACTCTGCACTAGCCACTCCAACTCTGCACTTGTCACTTTAAACTCTGCTAACTTCACTCCAAAGTCTGCACTCGTCACTCCAACTCTACACTCGCCACTTCAACTCTGCACTCGTCACTCCAACTCTGCTCTCGCCACTCCAACTCTGCACTCGTCACTCCAATTCTACACTAGTCACTTCAACTCTGCACTTGTCACTCCAAACTCTGCAAACTTCACTCCAAACTGCGCGTTTTATTCCAAACTCTGCACACTTCACTCCAACAAACTCGGCACAATTTTACTCCAACCTCTGTACACTTTGCTCTGAACTCTACACTCACCACTCTAACTCTGCACTTTTCACTCCAACTCCGCACTTGTCACTCCAAACTCTGCAAACTTCGCTCTAACTGCAATCGTCACTCCAACTCTACACTTGTCACTCCAAATCTGCACTAGTCACTCTAACTCTGAACTTGTCACTCCAACTCTGAACAAGTCACTCCAAACTCTGCGTTAGTCACTCCAATCCAAACTCTGCAACTTCACTCCAAATTCTGCAAACTTCACTCCAAACTCTGCACTCGTCAATCCAACTCTGCACTAGTCACTCTAACTCTGCATTTGTCACTCCAAACTCTGCAAGCTTCATTCCAAATTCTGCACACTTCACTCCAAATTCTGCACTCGCCACTCCAAACTCTGCACACTTCTCTCCTAACTCTGCGCTAGTCACTTCAACTCTGCACAAGTCACTCCAAACTCTGCACACGTCACTCCAACTCTACACTAGTCACTCCAACTCTGCACTTGTAACTCCAACTCTGAACAAGTCCCTCCATCCAAACTCTGTACTAGTCACTCCAACCTCTGCAACTTCACTCCAAACTCTGCAAACTTCACTCCAAACTCTGAAACACTTTATTCCAAACTCTGCACACTCCACTGCACACTTCACTTCAAACTCTGCACTTGTCACTTTAACTCTGCACTAGCCACTCCAACTCTGCACTTGTAACTCCAACTCTGAACAAGTCCCTCCATCCAAACTCTGTACTAGTCACTCCAACCTCTGCAACTTCACTCCAAACTCTGCAAACTTCACTCCAAACTCTGTACACTTTATTTCCAACTCTGCACACTCCACTCCAAACTCTGCACACTTCACTTCAAACTCTGCACTTGTCACTTTAACTCTGCACTAGCCACTCCAACTCTGCACTTGTCACTTTAAACTCTGCTAACTTCACTCCAAAGTCTGCACTCATCACTCCAACTCTACACTCGCCACTTCAACTCTGCACTCGTCACTCCAACTCTGCTCTCGCCACTCCAACTCTGCACTCGTCACTCCAATTCTACACTAGTCACTTCAACTCTGCACTTGTCACTCCAAACTCTGCAAACTTCACTCCAAACTGCGCGTTTTATTCCAAACTCTGCACACTTCACTCCAACAAACTCTGCACAATTTTACTCCAACCTCTGTACACTTTGCTCTGGACTCTACACTCACCACTCTAACTCTGCACTTTTCACTCCAACTCCGCACTTGTCAATCCAAACTCTGCAAACTTCGCTCCAACTGCAATCGTCACTCCAACTCTACACTTGTCACTCCAAATCTGCACTAGTCACTCTAACTCTGAACTTGTCACTCCAACTCTGAACAAGTCACTCCAAACTCTGCGTTAGTCACTCCAATCCAAACTCTGCAACTTCACTCCAAATTCTGCAAACTCCATTCCAAACTCTGTACACTTTATTTCAAGCTCTGCGCACTTCACTCCAAACTCTGCTTACTTCACTCCAAAGTCTGCACTCTTCACTCCAACTCTGCACTCGCCACTCAACTGCACTTGTCACTCCAATCTCTGCAAACTTAACTCCAAACTCTGTACTAGTCACTCCAAACTCCGCAACTTCACTCCAAACTCTGCAAACTTCACTCCAAACTCTGCAAACTTCACTCCAAACTCTGCACTCGTCAATCCAACTCTGCACTAGTCACTCTAACTCTGCATTTGTCACTCCAAACTCTGCAAACTTCATTCCAAATTCTGCACACTTCACTCCAAATTCTGCACTCGCCACTCCAAACTCTGCACACTTCTCTCCTAACTCTGCGCTAGTCACTTCAACTCTGCACAAGTCACTCCAAACTCTGCACACGTCACTCCAACTCTACACTAGTCACTCCAACTCTGCACTTGTAACTCCAACTCTGAACAAGTCCCTCCATCCAAACTCTGTACTAGTCACTCCAACCTCTGCAACTTCACTCCAAACTCTGCAAACTTCACTCCAAACTCTGTACACTTTATTTCAAACTCTGCACACTCCACTCCAAACTCTGCACACTTCACTTCAAACTCTGCACTTGTCACTTTAACTCTGCACTAGCCACTCCAACTCTGCACTTGTCACTTTAAACTCTGCTAACTTCACTCCAAAGTCTGCACTCGTCACTCCAACTCTACACTCGCCACTCCAACTCTGCACTCGTCACTCCAACTCTGCTCTCGCCACTCCAACTCTGCACTCGTCACTCCAATTCTACACTAGTCACTTTAACTCTGCACTTGTCACTCCAAACTCTGCAAACTTCACTCCAAACTGCGCGTTTTATTCCAAACTCTGCAAACTTCACTCCAACAAACTCTGCACAATTTTACTCCAACCTCTGTACACTTTGCTCTGAACTCTACACTCACCACTCTAACTCTGCACTTTTCACTCCAACTCCGCACTTGTCACTCCAAACTCTGCAAACTTCGCTCCAACTGCAATCGTCACTCCAACTCTACACTTGTCACTCCAAATCTGCACTAGTCACTCTAACTCTGAACTTGTCACTCCAACTCTGAACAAGTCACTCCAAACTCTGCGTTAGTCACTCCAATCCAAACACTGCAACTTCACTCCAAATTCTGCAAACTCCATTCTAAACTCTGTACACTTTATTTCAAGCTCTGCGCACTTCACTCCAAACTCTGCTAACTTCACTCCAAAGTCTGCACTCTTCACTCCAACTCTGCACTCGCCACTCAACTGCACTTGTCACTCCAATCTCTGCAAACTTAACTCCAAACTCTGTACTAGTCACTCCAAACTCCGCAACTTCACTCCGAACTCTGCAAACTTCACTCCAAACTCTGCAAACTTCACTCCAAACTCTGCACTCGTTAATCCAACTCTGCACTAGTCACTCTAACTCTGCATTTGTCACTCCAAACTCTGCAAACTTCATTCCAAATTCTGCACACTTCACTCCAAATTCTGCACTCGCCACTCCAAACTCTGCACACTTCTCTCCTAACTTTGCGCTAGTCAATTCAACTCTGCACTCGCCACTCCAACTCTGCACTCGTCACTCCAACTCTGCTCTCGCCACTCCAACTCTGCACTCGTCACTCTAATTCTACACTAGTCACTTCAACTCTGCACTTGTCACTCCAAACTCTGCAAACTTCACTCCAAACTGCGCGTTTTATTCCAAACTCTGCACACTTCACTCCAACAAACTCGGCACAATTTTACTCCAACCTCTGTACACTTTGCTCTGAACTCTACACTCACCTCTCTAACTCTGCACTTTTCACTCCAACTCCGCACTTGTCACTTCAAACTCTGCAAACTTCGCTCCAACTGCAATCGTCACTCCAACTCTACACTTGTCACTCCAAATCTGCACTAGTCACTCTAACTCTGCATTTGTCACTCCAAACTCTGCAAACTTCATTCCAAATTCTGCACACTTCACTCCAAATTCTGCACTCGCCACTCCAAACTCTGCACACTTCTCTCCTTACTCTGCGCTAGTCACTTCAACTCTGCACAAGTCACTCCAAACTCTGCACACGTCACTCCAACTCTGCACTAGTCACTCCAACTCTGCACTTGTAACTCCAACTCTGAACAAGTCCCTCCATCCAAACTCTGTACTAGTCACTCCAACCTCTGCAATTTCACTCCAAACTCTGCAAACTTCACTCCAAACTCTGTACACTTTATTTCAAACTCTGCACACTCCACTCCAAACTCTGCACACTTCACTTCAAACTCTGCACTTGTCACTTTAACTCTGCACTAGCCACTCCAACTCTGCACTTGTCACTTTAAACTCTGCTAACTTCACTCCAAAGTCTGCACTCGTCACTCCAACTCTACACTCGCCACTCCAACTCTGCACTCGTCACTCCAACTCTGCTCTCGCCACTCCAACTCTGCACTCGTCACTCCAATTCTACACTAGTCACTTCAACTCTGCACTTGTCACTCCAAACTCTGCAAACTTCACTCCAAACTGCGCGTTTTATTCCAAACTCTGCACACTTCACTCCAACAAACTCTGCACAATTTTACTCCAACCTCTGTACACTTTGCTCTGAACTCTACACTCACCACTCTAACTCTGCACTTTTCACTCCAACTCCGCACTTGTCCAAACTCTGCAAACTTCATTCCAAATTCTGCACACTTCACTCCAAATTCTGCACTCGCCACTCCAAACTCTGCACACTTCTCTCCTAACTCTGCGCTAGTCACTTCAACTCTGCACAAGTCACTCCAAACTCTGCAAACGTCACTCCAACTCTACACTAGTCACTCCAACTCTGCACTTGTAACTCCAACTCTGAACAAGTCCCTCCATCCAAACTCTGTACTAGTCACTCCAACCTCTGCAACTTCACTCCAAACTCTGCAAACTTCACTCCAAACTCTGTACACTTTATTTCAAACTCTGCACACTCCACTCCAAACTCTGCACACTTCACTTCAAACTCTGCACTTGTCACTTTAACTCTGCACTAGCCACTCCAACTCTGCACTTGTCACTTTAAACTCTGCTAACTTCACTCCAAAGTCTGCACTCGTCACTCCAACTCTACACTCGCCACTCCAACTCTGCACTCGTCACTCCAACTCTGCTCTCGCCACTCCAACTCTGCACTCGTCACTCCAATTCTACACTAGTCACTTCAACTCTGCACTTGTCACTCCAAACTCTGCAAACTTCACTCCAAACTGCGCGTTTTATTCCAAACTCTGCACACTTCACTCCAACAAACTCTGCACAATTTTACTCCAACCTCTGTACACTTTGCTCTGAACTCTACACTCACCACTCTAACTCTGCACTTTTCACTCCAACTCCGCACTTGTCACTCCAAACTCTGCAAACTTCGCTCCAACTGCAATCGTCACTCCAACTCTACACTTGTCACTCCAAATCTGCACTAGTCACTCTAACTCTGAACTTGTCACTCCAACTCTGAACAAGTCACTCCAAACTCTGCGTTAGTCACTCCAATCCAAATTCTGCAACTTCACTCCAAATTCTGCAAACTCCATTCCAAACTCTGTACACTTTATTTCAAGCTCTGCGCACTTCACTCCAAACTCTGCTAACTTCACTCCAAAGTCTGCACTCTTCACTCCAACTCTGCACTCGCCACTCAACTGCACTTGTCACTCCAATCTCTGCAAACTTAACTCCAAACTCTGTACTAGTCACTCCAAACTCCGCAACTTCACTCCAAACTCTGCAAACTTCACTCCAAACTCTGCAAACTTCACTCCAAACTCTGCACTCGTCAATCACTTCACTTCAAACTCTGCACTTGTCACTTTAACTCTGCACTAGCCACTCCAACTCTGCACTTGTCACTTTAAACTCTGCTAACTTCACTCCAAAGTCTGCACTCGTCACTCCAACTCTACACTCGCCACTCCAACTCTGCACTCGTCACTCCAACTCTGCTCTCGCCACTCCAACTCTGCACTCGTCACTCCAATTCTACACTAGTCACTTCAACTCTGCACTTGTCACTCCAAACTCTGCAAACTTCACTCCAAACTGCGCGTTTTATTCCAAACTCTGCACACTTCACTCCAACAAACTCTGCACAATTTTACTCCAACCTCTGTACACTTTGCTCTGAACTCTACACTCACCACTCTAACTCTGCACTTTTCACTCCAACTCCGCACTTGTCACTCCAAACTCTGCAAACTTCGCTCCAACTGCAATCGTCACTCCAACTCTACACTTGTCACTCCAAATCTGCACTAGTCACTCTAACTCTGCATTTGTCACTCCAAACTCTGCAAACTTCATTCCAAATTCTGCACACTTCACTCCAAATTCTGCACTCGCCACTCCAAACTCTGCACACTTCTCTCCTTACTCTGCGCTAGTCACTTCAACTCTGCACAAGTCACTCCAAACTCTGCACACGTCACTCCAACTCTGCACTAGTCACTCCAACTCTGCACTTGTAACTCCAACTCTGAACAAGTCCCTCCATCCAAACTCTGTACTAGTCACTCCAACCTCTGCAATTTCACTCCAAACTCTGCAAACTTCACTCCAAACTCTGTACACTTTATTTCAAACTCTGCACACTCCACTCCAAACTCTGCACACTTCACTTCAAACTCTGCACTTGTCACTTTAACTCTGCACTAGCCACTCCAACTCTGCACTTGTCACTCCAAACTCTGCGTTAGTCACTCCAATCCAAACTCTGCAACTTCACTCCAAATTCTGCAAACTCCATTCCAAACTCTGTACACTTTATTTCAAGCTCTGCGCACTTCACTCCAAACTCTGCTAACTTCACTCCAAAGTCTGCACTCGTCACTCCAACTCTACACTCGCCACTCCAACTCTGCACTCGTCACTCCAACTCTGCTCTCGCCACTCCAACTCTGCACTCGTCACTCCAATTCTACACTAGTCACTTCAACTCTGCACTTGTCACTCCAAACTCTGCAAACTTCACTCCAAACTGCGCGTTTTATTCCAAACTCTGCACACTTCACTCCAACAAACTCTGCACAATTTTACTCCAACCTCTGTACACTTTGCTCTGAACTCTACACTCACCACTCTAACTCTGCACTTTTCACTCCAACTCCGCACTTGTCACTCCAAACTCTGCAAACTTCGCTCCAACTGCAATCGTCACTCCAACTCTACACTTGTCACTCCAAATCTGCACTAGTCACTCTAACTCTGAACTTGTCACTCCAACTCTGAACAAGTCACTCCAAACTCTGCGTTAGTCACTCCAATCCAAACTCTGCAACTTCACTCCAAATTCTGCAAACTCCATTCCAAACTCTGTACACTTTATTTCAAGCTCTGCGCACTTCACTCCAAACTCTGCTAACTTCACTCCAAACTCTGCACTTGTCACTTTAACTCTGCACTAGCCACTCCAACTCTGCACTTGTCACTTTAAACTCTGCTAACTTCACTCCAAAGTCTGCACTCGTCACTCCAACTCTACACTCGCCACTTCAACTCTGCACTCGTCACCTCACAACTTTACTCCAAACTCTGCAAACTTCACTCCAAACTCTGCAAACTTCACTCCAAACTCTGCACTCGTCAATCCAACTCTGCACTAGTCACTCTAACTCTGCATTTGTCACTCCAAACTCTGCAAACTTCATTCCAAATTCTGCACACTTCACTCCAAATTCTGCCCTCGCCACTCCAAACTCTGCACACTTCTCTCCTAACTCTGCGCTAGTCACTTCAACTCTGCACAAGTCACTCCAAACTCTGCACACGTCACTCCAACTCTACACTAGTCACTCCAACTCTGCACTTGTAACTCCAACTCTGAACAAGTCCCTCCATCCAAACTCTGTACTAGTCACTCCAACCTCTGCAACTTCACTCCAAACTCTGCAAACTTCACTCCAAACTCTGTACACTTTATTTCAAACTCTGCACACTCCACTCCAAACTCTGCACACTTCACTTCAAACTCTGCACTTGTCATTTTAACTCTGCACTAGCCACTCCAACTCTGCACTTGTCACTTTAAACTCTGCTAACTTCACTCCAAAGTCTGCACTCGTCACTCCAACTCTACACTCGCCACTCCAACTCTGCACTCGTCACTCCAACTCTGCTCTCGCCACTCCAACTCTGCACTCGTCACTCCAATTCTACACTAGTCACTTCAACTCTGCACTTGTCACTCCAAACTCTGCAAACTTCACTCCAAACTGCGCGTTTTATTCCAAACTCTGCACACTTCACTCCAACAAACTCTGCACAATTTTACTCCAACCTCTGTACACTTTGCTCTGAACTCTACACTCACCACTCTAACTCTGCACTTTTCACTCCAACTCCGCACTTGTCACTCCAAACTCTGCAAACTTCGCTCCAACTGCAATCGTCACTCCAACTCTACACTTGTCACTCCAAATCTGCACTAGTCACTCTAACTCTGAACTTGTCACTCCAACTCTGAACAAGTCACTCCAAACTCTGCGTTAGTCACTCCAATCCAAACTCTGCAACTTCACTCCAAATTCTGCAAACTCCATTCCAAACTCTGTACACTTTATTTCAAGCTCTGCGCACTTCACTCCAAACTCTGCTAACTTCACTCCAAAGTCTGCACTCTTCACTCCAACTCTGCACTCGCCACTCAACTGCACTTGTCACTCCAATCTCTGCAAACTTAACTCCAAACTCTGTACTAGTCACTCCAAACTCCGCAACTTCACTCCAAACTCTGCAAACTTCACTCCAAACTCTGCAAACTTCACTCCAAACTCTGCACTCGTCAATCCAACTCTGCACTAGTCACTCTAACTCTGCATTTGTCACTCCAAACTCTGCAAGCTTCATTCCAAATTCTGCACACTTCACTCCAAATTCTGCACTCGCCACTCCAAACTCTGCACACTTCTCTCCTAACTCTGCGCTAGTCACTTCCACTCTGCACAAGTCACTCCAAACTCTGCACACGTCACTCCAACTCTACACTAGTCACTCCAACTCTGCACTTGTAACTCCAACTCTGAACAAGTCCCTCCATCCAAACTCTGTACTAGTCACTCCAACCTCTGCAACTTCACTCCAAACTCTGCAAACTTCACTCCAAACTCTGTACACTTTATTTCAAACTCTGCACACTCCACTCCAAACTCTGCACACTTCACTTCAAACTCTGCACTTGTCACTCCAACTCTGAACAAGTCCCTCCATCCAAACTCTGTACTAGTCACTCCAACCTCTGCAACTTCACTCCAAACTCTGCAAACTTCACTCCAAACTCTGAAACACTTTATTCCAAACTCTGCACACTCCACTGCACACTTCACTTCAAACTCTGCACTTGTCACTTTAACTCTGCACTAGCCACTCCAACTCTGCACTTGTAACTCCAACTCTGAACAAGTCCCTCCATCCAAACTCTGTACTAGTCACTCCAACCTCTGCAACTTCACTCCAAACTCTGCAAACTTCACTCCAAACTCTGTACACTTTATTTCCAACTCTGCACACTCCACTCCAAACTCTGCACACTTCACTTCAAACTCTGCACTTGTCACTTTAACTCTGCACTAGCCACTCCAACTCTGCACTTGTCACTTTAAACTCTGCTAACTTCACTCCAAAGTCTGCACTCGTTACTCCAACTCTACACTCGCCACTTCAACTCTGCACTCGTCACTCCAACTCTGCTCTCGCCACTCCAACTCTGCACTCGTCACTCCAATTCTACACTAGTCACTTCAACTCTGCACTTGTCACTCCAAACTCTGCAAACTTCACTCCAAACTGCGCGTTTTATTCCAAACTCTGCACACTTCACTCCAACAAACTCTGCACAATTTTACTCCAACCTCTGTACACTTTGCTCTGGACTCTACACTCACCACTCTAACTCTGCACTTTTCACTCCAACTCCGCACTTGTCAATCCAAACTCTGCAAACTTCGCTCCAACTGCAATCGTCACTCCAACTCTACACTTGTCACTCCAAATCTGCACTAGTCACTCTAACTCTGAACTTGTCACTCCAACTCTGAACAAGTCACTCCAAACTCTGCGTTAGTCACTCCAATCCAAACTCTGCAACTTCACTCCAAATTCTGCAAACTCCATTCCAAACTCTGTACACTTTATTTCAAGCTCTGCGCACTTCACTCCAAACTCTGCTAACTTCACTCCAAAGTCTGCACTCTTCACTCCAACTCTGCACTCGCCACTCAACTGCACTTGTCACTCCAATCTCTGCAAACTTAACTCCAAACTCTGTACTAGTCACTCCAAACTCCGCAACTTCACTCCGAACTCTGCAAACTTCACTCCAAACTCTGCAAACTTCACTCCAAACTCTGCACTCGTCAATCCAACTCTGCACTAGTCACTCTAACTCTGCATTTGTCACTCCAAACTCTGCAAACTTCATTCCAAATTCTGCACACTTCACTCCAAATTCTGCACTCGCCACTCCAAACTCTGCACACTTCTCTCCTAACTTTGCGCTAGTCACTTCAACTCTGCACTCGCCACTCCAACTCTGCACTCGTCACTCCAACTCTGCTCTCGCCACTCCAACTCTGCACTCGTCACTCTAATTCTACACTAGTCACTTCAACTCTGCACTTGTCACTCCAAACTCTGCAAACTTCACTCCAAACTGCGCGTTTTATTCCAAACTCTGCACACTTCACTCCAACAAACTCGGCACAATTTTACTCCAACCTCTGTACACTTTGCTCTGAACTCTACACTCACCTCTCTAACTCTGCACTTTTCACTCCAACTCCGCACTTGTCACTCCAAACTCTGCAAACTTCGCTCCAACTGCAATCGTCACTCCAACTCTACACTTGTCACTCCAAATCTGCACTAGTCACTCTAACTCTGCATTTGTCACTCCAAACTCTGCAAACTTCATTCCAAATTCTGCACACTTCACTCCAAATTCTGCACTCGCCACTCCAACTCTGCACTCGTCACTCCAACTCTGCTCTCGCCACTCCAACTCTGCACTCGTCACTCTAATTCTACACTAGTCACTTCAACTCTGCACTTGTCACTCCAAACTCTGCAAACTTCACTCCAAACTGCGCGTTTTATTCCAAACTCTGCACACTTCACTCCAACAAACTCGGCACAATTTTACTCCAACCTCTGTACACTTTGCTCTGAACTCTACACTCACCTCTCTAACTCTGCACTTTTCACTCCAACTCCGCACTTGTCACTCCAAACTCTGCAAACTTCGCTCCAACTGCAATCGTCACTCCAACTCTACACTTGTCACTCCAAATCTGCACTAGTCACTCTAACTCTGCATTTGTCACTCCAAACTCTGCAAACTTCATTCCAAATTCTGCACACTTCACTCCAAATTCTGCACTCGCCACTCCAAACTCTGCACACTTCTCTCCTTACTCTGCGCTAGTCACTTCAACTCTGCACAAGTCACTCCAAACTCTGCACACGTCACTCCAACTCTGCACTAGTCACTCCAACTCTGCACTTGTAACTCCAACTCTGAACAAGTCCCTCCATCCAAACTCTGTACTAGTCACTCCAACCTCTGCAACTTCACTCCAAACTCTGCAAACTTCACTTCAAACTCTGTACACTTTATTTCAAACTCTGCACACTCCACTCCAAACTCTGCACACTTCACTTCAAACTCTGCACTTGTCACTTTAACTCTGCACTAGCCACTCCAACTCTGCACTTGTCACTTTAAACTCTGCTAACTTCACTCCAAAGTCTGCACTCGTCACTCCAACTCTACACTCGCCACTTCAACTCTGCACTCGTCACTCCAACTCTGCTCTCGCCACTCCAACTCTGCACTCGTCACTCCAATTCTACACTAGTCACTTCAACTCTGCACTTGTCACTCCAAACTCTGCAAACTTCACTCCAAACTGCGCGTTTTATTCCAAACTCTGCACTCTTCACTTCAACAAACTCTGCACAATTTTACTCCAACCTCTGTACACTTTGCTCTGAACTCTACACTCACCACTCTAACTCTGCACTGTTCACTCCAACTCCGCACTTGTCCAAACTCTGCAAACTTCATTCTAAATTCTGCACACTTCACTCCAAATTCTGCACTCGCCACTCCAAACTCTGCACACTTCTCTCCTAACTCTGCGCTAGTCACTTCAACTCTGCACAAGTCACTCCAAACTCTGCACACGTCACTCCAACTCTACACTAGTCACTCCAACTCTGCACTTGTAACTCCGACTCTGAACAAGTCCCTCCATCCAAACTCTGTACTAGTCACTCCAACCTCTGCAACTTCACTCCAAACTCTGCAAACTTCACTCCAAACTCTGTACACTTTATTTCAAACTCTGCACACTCCACTCCAAACTCTGCACACTTCACTTCAAACTCTGCACTTGTCACTTTAACTCTGCACTAGCCACTCCAACTCTGCACTTGTCACTTTAAACTCTGCTAACTTCACTCCAAAGTCTGCACTCGTCACTCCAACTCTACACTCGCCACTTCAACTCTGCACTCGTCACTCCAACTCTGCTCTCGCCACTCCAACTCTGCACTCGTCACTCCAATTCTACACTAGTCACTTCAACTCTGCACTTGTCACTCCAAACTCTGCAAACTTCACTCCAAACTGCGCGTTTTATTCCAAACTCTGCACACTTCACTCCAACAAACTCGGCACAATTTTACTCCAACCTCTGTACACTTTGCTCTGAACTCTACACTCACCACTCTAACTCTGCACTTTTCACTCCAACTCCGCACTTATCACTCCAAACTCTGCAAACTTCGCTCCAACTGCAATCGTCACTCCAACTCTACACTTGTCACTCCAAATCTTCACTAGTCACTCTAACTCTGAACTTGTCACTCCAACTCTGAACAAGTCACTCCAAACTCTGCGTTAGTCACTCCAATCCAAACTCTGCAACTTCACTCCAAATTCTGCAAACTCCATTCCAAACTCTGTACACTTTATTTCAAGCTCTGCGCACTTCACTCCAAACTCTGCTAACTTCACTCCAAAGTCTGCACTCTTCACTCCAACTCTGCACTCGCCACTCAACTGCACTTGTCACTCCAATCTCTGCAAACTTAACTCCAAACTCTGTACTAGTCACTCCAAACTCCGCAACTTCACTCCAAACTCTGCAAACTTCACTCCAAACTCTGCAAACTTCACTCCAAACTCTGCACTCGTCAATCACTTCACTTCAAACTCTGCACTTGTCACTTTAACTCTGCACTAGCCACTCCAACTCTGCACTTGTCACTTTAAACTCTGCTAACTTCACTCCAAAGTCTGCACTCGTCACTCCAACTCTACACTCGCCACTCCAACTCTGCACTCGTCACTCCAACTCTGCTCTCGCCACTCCAACTCTGCACTCGTCACTCCAATTCTACACTAGTCACTTCAACTCTGCACTTGTCACTCCAAACTCTGCAAACTTCACTCCAAACTGCGCGTTTTATTCCAAACTCTGCACACTTCACTCCAACAAACTCTGCACAATTTTACTCCAACCTCTGTACACTTTGCTCTGAACTCTACACTCACCACTCTAACTCTGCACTTTTCACTCCAACTCCGCACTTGTCACTCCAAACTCTGCAAACTTCGCTCCAACTGCAATCGTCACTCCAACTCTACACTTGTCACTCCAAATCTGCACTAGTCACTCTAACTCTGAACTTGTCACTCCAACTCTGAACAAGTCACTCCAAACTCTGCGTTAGTCACTCCAATCCAAACTCTGCAACTTCACTCCAAATTCTGCAAACTCCATTCCAAACTCTGTACACTTTATTTCAAGCTCTGCGCACTTCACTCCAAACTCTGCTAACTTCACTCCAAACTCTGCACTTGTCACTTTAACTCTGCACTAGCCACTCCAACTCTGCACTTGTCACTTTAAACTCTGCTAACTTCACTCCAAAGTCTGCACTCGTCACTCCAACTCTACACTCGCCACTTCAACTCTGCACTCGTCACCTCACAACTTCACTCCAAACTCTGCAAACTTCACTCCAAACTCTGCAAACTTCACTCCAAACTCTGCACTCGTCAATCCAACTCTGCACTAGTCACTCTAACTCTGCATTTGTCACTCCAAACTCTGCAAACTTCATTCCAAATTCTGCACACTTCACTCCAAATTCTGCACTCGCCACTCCAAACTCTGCACACTTCTCTCCTAACTCTGCGCTAGTCACTTCAACTCTGCACAAGTCACTCCAAACTCTGCACACGTCACTCCAACTCTACACTAGTCACTCCAACTCTGCACTTGTAACTCCAACTCTGAACAAGTCCCTCCATCTAAACTCTGTACTAGTCACTCCAACCTCTGCAACTTCACTCCAAACTCTGCAAACTTCACTCCAAACTCTGTACACTTTATTTCAAACTCTGCACACTCCACTCCAAACTCTGCACACTTCACTTCAAACTCTGCACTTGTCACTTTAACTCTGCACTAGCCACTCCAACTCTGCACTTGTCACTTTAAACTCTGCTAACTTCACTCCAAAGTCTGCACTCGTCACTCCAACTCTACACTCGCCACTTCAACTCTGCACTCGTCACTCCAACTCTGCTCTCGCCACTCCAACTCTGCACTCGTCACTCCAATTCTACACTAGTCACTTCAACTCTGCACTTGTCACTCCAAACTCTGCAAACTTCACTCCAAACTGCGCGTTTTATTCCAAACTCTGCACACTTCACTCCAACAAACTCGGCACAATTTTACTCCAACCTCTGTACACTTTGCTCTGAACTCTACACTCACCACTCTAACTCTGCACTTTTCACTCCAACTCCGCACTTATCACTCCAAACTCTGCAAACTTCGCTCTAACTGCAATCGTCACTCCAACTCTACACTTGTCACTCCAAATCTGCACTAGTCACTCTAACTCTGAACTTGTCACTCCAACTCTGAACAAGTCACTCCAAACTCTGCGTTAGTCACTCCAATCCAAACTCTGCAACTTCACTCCAAATTCTGCAAACTCCATTCCAAACTCTGTACACTTTATTTCAAGCTCTGCGCACTTCACTCCAAACTCTGCTAACTTCACTCCAAAGTCTGCACTCTTCACTCCAACTCTGCACTCGCCACTCAACTGCACTTGTCACTCCAATCTCTGCAAACTTAACTCCAAACTCTGTACTAGTCACTCCAAACTCCGCAACTTCACTCCAAACTCTGCAAACTTCACTCCAAACTCTGCAAACTTCACTCCAAACTCTGCACTCGTCAATCACTTCACTTCAAACTCTGCACTTGTCACTTTAACTCTGCACTAGCCACTCCAACTCTGCACTTGTCACTTTAAACTCTGCTAACTTCACTCCAAAGTCTGCACTCGTCACTCCAACTCTACACTCGCCACTCCAACTCTGCACTCGTCACTCCAACTCTGCTCTCGCCACTCCAACTCTGCACTCGTCACTCCAATTCTACACTAGTCACTTCAACTCTGCACTTGTCACTCCAAACTCTGCAAACTTCACTCCAAACTGCGCGTTTTATTCCAAACTCTGCACACTTCACTCCAACAAACTCTGCACAATTTTACTCCAACCTCTGTACACTTTGCTCTGAACTCTACACTCACCACTCTAACTCTGCACTTTTCACTCCAACTCCGCACTTGTCACTCCAAACTCTGCAAACTTCGCTCCAACTGCAATCGTCACTCCAACTCTACACTTGTCACTCCAAATCTGCACTAGTCACTCTAACTCTGAACTTGTCACTCCAACTCTGAACAAGTCACTCCAAACTCTGCGTTAGTCACTCCAATCCAAACTCTGCAACTTCACTCCAAATTCTGCAAACTCCATTCCAAACTCTGTACACTTTATTTCAAGCTCTGCGCACTTCACTCCAAACTCTGCTAACTTCACTCCAAAGTCTGCACTCTTCACTCCAACTCTGCACTCGCCACTCAACTGCACTTGTCACTCCAATCTCTGCAAACTTAACTCCAAACTCTGTACTAGTCACTCCAAACTCCGCAACTTCACTCCAAACTCTGCAAACTTCACTCCAAACTCTGCAAACTTCACTCCAAACTCTGCACTCGTCAATCCAACTCTGCACTAGTCACTCTAACTCTGCATTTGTCACTCCAAACTCTGCAAACTTCATTCCAAATTCTGCACACTTCACTCCAAATTCTGCACTCGCCACTCCAAACTCTGCACACTTCTCTCCTAACTTTGCGCTAGTCACTTCAACTCTGCACAAGTCACTCCAAACTCTGCACACGTCACTCCAACTCTACACTAGTCACTCCAACTCTGCACTTGTAACTCCAACTCTGAACAAGTCCCTCCATCCAAACTCTGTACTAGTCACTCCAACCTCTGCAACTTCACTCCAAACTCTGCAAACTTCACTCCAAACTCTGTACACTTTATTTCAAACTCTGCACACTCCACTCCAAACTCTGCACACTTCACTTCAAACTCTGCACTTGTCACTTTAACTCTGCACTAGCCACTCCAACTCTGCACCTGTCACTTTAAACTCTGCTAACTTCACTCCAAAGTCTGCACTCGTCACTCCAACTCTACACTCGCCACTCCAACTCTGCACTCGTCACTCCAACTCTGCTCTCGCCACTCCAACTCTGCACTCGTCACTCCAATTCTACACTAGTCACTTCAACTCTGCACTTGTCACTCCAAACTCTGCAAACTTCACTCCAAACTGCGCGTTTTATTCCAAACTCTGCACACTTCACTCCAACAAACTCGGCACAATTTTACTCCAACCTCTGTACACTTTGCTCTGAACTCTACACTCACCTCTCTAACTCTGCACTTTTCACTCCAACTCCGCACTTGTCACTCCAAACTCTGCAAACTTCGCTCCAACTGCAATCGTCACTCCAACTCTACACTTGTCACTCCAAATCTGCACTAGTCACTCTAACTCTGAACTTGTCACTCCAACTCTGAACAAGTCACTCCAAACTCTGCGTTAGTCACTCCAATCCAAACTCTGCAACTTCACTCCAAATTCTGCAAACTCCATTCCAAACTCTGTACACTTTATTTCAAGCTCTGCGCACTTCACTCCAAACTCTGCTAACTTCACTCCAAAGTCTGCACTCTTCACTCCAACTCTGCACTCGCCACTCAACTGCACTTGTCACTCCAATCTCTGCAAACTTAACTCCAAACTCTGTACTAGTCACTCCAAACTCCGCAACTTCACTCCAAACTCTGCAAACTTCACTCCAAACTCTGCAAACTTCACTCCAAACTCTGCACTCGTCAATCCAACTCTGCACTAGTCACTCTAACTCTGCATTTGTCACTCCAAACTCTGCAAACTTCATTCCAAATTCTGCACACTTCACTCCAAATTCTGCACTCGCCACTCCAAACTCTGCACACTTCACTCCTAACTCTGCGCTAGTCACTTCAACTCTGCACAAGTCACTCCAAACTCTGCACACGTCACTCCAACTCTACACTAGTCACTCCAACTCTGCACTTGTAACTCCAACTCTGAACAAGTCCCTCCATCCAAACTCTGTACTAGTCACTCCAACCTCTGCAACTTCACTCCAAGCTCTGCGCACTTCACTCCAAACTCTGCTAACTTCACTCCAATTTCTGCAAACTTCACTCCAAACTCTGCACTCGTCAATCCAACTCTGCACTAGTCACTCTAACTCTGCATTTGTCACTCCAAACTCTGCAAACTTCATTCCAAATTCTGCACACTTCACTCCAAATTCTGCACTCGCCACTCCAAACTCTGCACACTTCTCTTCTAACTCTGCGCTAGTCACTTCAACTCTGCACAAGTCACTCCAAACTCTGCACACGTCACTCCAACTCTACACTAGTCACTCCAACTCTGCACTTGTAACTCCAACTCTGAACAAGTCCCTCCATCCAAACTCTGTACTAGTCACTCCAACCTCTGCAACTTCACTCCAAACTCTGCAAACTTCACTCCAAACTCTGTACACTTTATTTCAAACTCTGCACACTCCACTCCAAACTCTGCACACTTCACTTCAAACTCTGCACTTGTCACTTTAACTCTGCACTAGCCACTCCAACTCTGCACTTGTCACTTTAAACTCTGCTAACTTCACTCCAAAGTCTGCACTCGTCACTCCAACTCTACACTCGCCACTTCAACTCTGCACTCGTCACTCCAACTCTGCTCTCGCCACTCCAACTCTGCACTCGTCACTCCAATTCTACACTAGTCACTTCAACTCTGCACTTGTCACTCCAAACTCTGCAAACTTCACTCCAAACTGCGCGTTTTATTCCAAACTCTGCACACTTCACTCCAACAAACTCGGCACAATTTTACTCCAACCTCTGTACACTTTGCTCTGAACTCTACACTCACCACTCTAACTCTGCACTTTTCACTCCAACTCCGCACTTGTCACTCCAAACTCTGCAAACTTCGCTCTAACTGCAATCGTCACTCCAACTCTACACTTGTCACTCCAAATCTGCACTAGTCACTCTAACTCTGAACTTGTCACTCCAACTCTGAACAAGTCACTCCAAACTCTGCGTTAGTCACTCCAATCCAAACTCTGCAACTTCACTCCAAATTCTGCAAACTTCACTCCAAACTCTGCACTCGTCAATCCAACTCTGCACTAGTCACTCTAACTCTGCATTTGTCACTCCAAACTCTGCAAGCTTCATTCCAAATTCTGCACACTTCACTCCAAATTCTGCACTCGCCACTCCAAACTCTGCACACTTCTCTCCTAACTCTGCGCTAGTCACTTCAACTCTGCACAAGTCACTCCAAACTCTGCACACGTCACTCCAACTCTACACTAGTCACTCCAACTCTGCACTTGTAACTCCAACTCTGAACAAGTCCCTCCATCCAAACTCTGTACTAGTCACTCCAACCTCTGCAACTTCACTCCAAACTCTGCAAACTTCACTCCAAACTCTGAAACACTTTATTCCAAACTCTGCACACTCCACTGCACACTTCACTTCAAACTCTGCACTTGTCACTTTAACTCTGCACTAGCCACTCCAACTCTGCACTTGTAACTCCAACTCTGAACAAGTCCCTCCATCCAAACTCTGTACTAGTCACTCCAACCTCTGCAACTTCACTCCAAACTCTGCAAACTTCACTCCAAACTCTGTACACTTTATTTCCAACTCTGCACACTCCACTCCAAACTCTGCACACTTCACTTCAAACTCTGCACTTGTCACTTTAACTCTGCACTAGCCACTCCAACTCTGCACTTGTCACTTTAAACTCTGCTAACTTCACTCCAAAGTCTGCACTCGTCACTCCAACTCTACACTCGCCACTTCAACTCTGCACTCGTCACTCCAACTCTGCTCTCGCCACTCCAACTCTGCACTCGTCACTCCAATTCTACACTAGTCACTTCAACTCTGCACTTGTCACTCCAAACTCTGCAAACTTCACTCCAAACTGCGCGTTTTATTCCAAACTCTGCACACTTCACTCCAACAAACTCTGCACAATTTTACTCCAACCTCTGTACACTTTGCTCTGGACTCTACACTCACCACTCTAACTCTGCACTTTTCACTCCAACTCCGCACTTGTCAATCCAAACTCTGCAAACTTCGCTCCAACTGCAATCGTCACTCCAACTCTACACTTGTCACTCCAAATCTGCACTAGTCACTCTAACTCTGAACTTGTCACTCCAACTCTGAACAAGTCACTCCAAACTCTGCGTTAGTCACTCCAATCCAAACTCTGCAACTTCACTCCAAATTCTGCAAACTCCATTCCAAACTCTGTACACTTTATTTCAAGCTCTGCGCACTTCACTCCAAACTCTGCTTACTTCACTCCAAAGTCTGCACTCTTCACTCCAACTCTGCACTCGCCACTCAACTGCACTTGTCACTCCAATCTCTGCAAACTTAACTCCAAACTCTGTACTAGTCACTCCAAACTCCGCAACTTCACTCCAAACTCTGCAAACTTCACTCCAAACTCTGCAAACTTCACTCCAAACTCTGCACTCGTCAATCCAACTCTGCACTAGTCACTCTAACTCTGCATTTGTCACTCCAAACTCTGCAAACTTCATTCCAAATTCTGCACACTTCACTCCAAATTCTGCACTCGCCACTCCAAACTCTGCACACTTCTCTCCTAACTCTGCGCTAGTCACTTCAACTCTGCACAAGTCACTCCAAACTCTGCACACGTCACTCCAACTCTACACTAGTCACTCCAACTCTGCACTTGTAACTCCAACTCTGAACAAGTCCCTCCATCCAAACTCTGTACTAGTCACTCCAACCTCTGCAACTTCACTCCAAACTCTGCAAACTTCACTCCAAACTCTGTACACTTTATTTCAAACTCTGCACACTCCACTCCAAACTCTGCACACTTCACTTCAAACTCTGCACTTGTCACTTTAACTCTGCACTAGCCACTCCAACTCTGCACTTGTCACTTTAAACTCTGCTAACTTCACTCCAAAGTCTGCACTCGTCACTCCAACTCTACACTCGCCACTCCAACTCTGCACTCGTCACTCCAACTCTGCTCTCGCCACTCCAACTCTGCACTCGTCACTCCAATTCTACACTAGTCACTTTAACTCTGCACTTGTCACTCCAAACTCTGCAAACTTCACTCCAAACTGCGCGTTTTATTCCAAACTCTGCAAACTTCACTCCAACAAACTCTGCACAATTTTACTCCAACCTCTGTACACTTTGCTCTGAACTCTACACTCACCACTCTAACTCTGCACTTTTCACTCCAACTCCGCACTTGTCACTCCAAACTCTGCAAACTTCGCTCCAACTGCAATCGTCACTCCAACTCTACACTTGTCACTCCAAATCTGCACTAGTCACTCTAACTCTGAACTTGTCACTCCAACTCTGAACAAGTCACTCCAAACTCTGCGTTAGTCACTCCAATCCAAACACTGCAACTTCACTCCAAATTCTGCAAACTCCATTCTAAACTCTGTACACTTTATTTCAAGCTCTGCGCACTTCACTCCAAACTCTGCTAACTTCACTCCAAAGTCTGCACTCTTCACTCCAACTCTGCACTCGCCACTCAACTGCACTTGTCACTCCAATCTCTGCAAACTTAACTCCAAACTCTGTACTAGTCACTCCAAACTCCGCAACTTCACTCCGAACTCTGCAAACTTCACTCCAAACTCTGCAAACTTCACTCCAAACTCTGCACTCGTCAATCCAACTCTGCACTAGTCACTCTAACTCTGCATTTGTCACTCCAAACTCTGCAAACTTCATTCCAAATTCTGCACACTTCACTCCAAATTCTGCACTCGCCACTCCAAACTCTGCACACTTCTCTCCTAACTTTGCGCTAGTCAATTCAACTCTGCACTCGCCACTCCAACTCTGCACTCGTCACTCCAACTCTGCTCTCGCCACTCCAACTCTGCACTCGTCACTCTAATTCTACACTAGTCACTTCAACTCTGCACTTGTCACTCCAAACTCTGCAAACTTCACTCCAAACTGCGCGTTTTATTCCAAACTCTGCACACTTCACTCCAACAAACTCGGCACAATTTTACTCCAACCTCTGTACACTTTGCTCTGAACTCTACACTCACCTCTCTAACTCTGCACTTTTCACTCCAACTCCGCACTTGTCACTTCAAACTCTGCAAACTTCGCTCTAACTGCAATCGTCACTCCAACTCTACACTTGTCACTCCAAATCTGCACTAGTCACTCTAACTCTGCATTTGTCACTCCAAACTCTGCAAACTTCATTCCAAATTCTGCACACTTCACTCCAAATTCTGCACTCGCCACTCCAAACTCTGCACACTTCTCTCCTTACTCTGCGCTAGTCACTTCAACTCTGCACAAGTCACTCCAAACTCTGCACACGTCACTCCAACTCTGCACTAGTCACTCCAACTCTGCACTTGTAACTCCAACTCTGAACAAGTCCCTCCATCCAAACTCTGTACTAGTCACTCCAACCTCTGCAATTTCACTCCAAACTCTGCAAACTTCACTCCAAACTCTGTACACTTTATTTCAAACTCTGCACACTCCACTCCAAACTCTGCACACTTCACTTCAAACTCTGCACTTGTCACTTTAACTCTGCACTAGCCACTCCAACTCTGCACTTGTCACTTTAAACTCTGCTAACTTCACTCCAAAGTCTGCACTCGTCACTCCAACTCTACACTCGCCACTCCAACTCTGCACTCGTCACTCCAACTCTGCTCTCGCCACTCCAACTCTGCACTCGTCACTCCAATTCTACACTAGTCACTTCAACTCTGCACTTGTCACTCCAAACTCTGCAAACTTCACTCCAAACTGCGCGTTTTATTCCAAACTCTGCACACTTCACTCCAACAAACTCTGCACAATTTTACTCCAACCTCTGTACACTTTGCTCTGAACTCTACACTCACCACTCTAACTCTGCACTTTTCACTCCAACTCCGCACTTGTCCAAACTCTGCAAACTTCATTCCAAATTCTGCACACTTCACTCCAAATTCTGCACTCGCCACTCCAAACTCTGCACACTTCTCTCCTAACTCTGCGCTAGTCACTTCAACTCTGCACAAGTCACTCCAAACTCTGCAAACGTCACTCCAACTCTACACTAGTCACTCCAACTCTGCACTTGTAACTCCAACTCTGAACAAGTCCCTCCATCCAAACTCTGTACTAGTCACTCCAACCTCTGCAACTTCACTCCAAACTCTGCAAACTTCACTCCAAACTCTGTACACTTTATTTCAAACTCTGCACACTCCACTCCAAACTCTGCACACTTCACTTCAAACTCTGCACTTGTCACTTTAACTCTGCACTAGCCACTCCAACTCTGCACTTGTCACTTTAAACTCTGCTAACTTCACTCCAAAGTCTGCACTCGTCACTCCAACTCTACACTCGCCACTTCAACTCTGCACTCGTCACTCCAACTCTGCTCTCGCCACTCCAACTCTGCACTCGTCACTCCAATTCTACACTAGTCACTTCAACTCTGCACTTGTCACTCCAAACTCTGCAAACTTCACTCCAAACTGCGCGTTTTATTCCAAACTCTGCACACTTCACTCCAACAAACTCGGCACAATTTTACTCCAACCTCTGTACACTTTGCTCTGAACTCTACACTCACCACTCTAACTCTGCACTTTTCACTCCAACTCCGCACTTATCACTCCAAACTCTGCAAACTTCGCTCCAACTGCAATCGTCACTCCAACTCTACACTTGTCACTCCAAATCTTTACTAGTCACTCTAACTCTGAACTTGTCACTCCAACTCTGAACAAGTCACTCCAAACTCTGCGTTAGTCACTCCAATCCAAACTCTGCAACTTCACTCCAAATTCTGCAAATTCCATTCCAAACTCTGTACACTTTATTTCAAGCTCTGCGCACTTCACTCCAAACTCTGCTAACTTCACTCCAAAGTCTGCACTCTTCACTCCAACTCTGCACTCGCCACTCAACTGCACTTGTCACTCCAATCTCTGCAAACTTAACTCCAAACTCTGTACTAGTCACTCCAAACTCCGCAACTTCACTCCAAACTCTGCAAACTTCACTCCAAACTCTGCAAACTTCACTCCAAACTCTGCACTCGTCAATCACTTCACTTCAAACTCTGCACTTGTCACTTTAACTCTGCACTAGCCACTCCAACTCTGCACTTGTCACTTTAAACTCTGCTAACTTCACTCCAAAGTCTGCACTCGTCACTCCAACTCTACACTCGCCACTCCAACTCTGCACTCGTCACTCCAACTCTGCTCTCGCCACTCCAACTCTGCACTCGTCACTCCAATTCTACACTAGTCACTTCAACTCTGCACTTGTCACTCCAAACTCTGCAAACTTCACTCCAAACTGCGCGTTTTATTCCAAACTCTGCACACTTCACTCCAACAAACTCTGCACAATTTTACTCCAACCTCTGTACACTTTGCTCTGAACTCTACACTCACCACTCTAACTCTGCACTTTTCACTCCAACTCCGCACTTGTCACTCCAAACTCTGCAAACTTCGCTCCAACTGCAATCGTCACTCCAACTCTACACTTGTCACTCCAAATCTGCACTAGTCACTCTAACTCTGAACTTGTCACTCCAACTCTGAACAAGTCACTCCAAACTCTGCGTTAGTCACTCCAATCCAAACTCTGCAACTTCACTCCAAATTCTGCAAACTCCATTCCAAACTCTGTACACTTTATTTCAAGCTCTGCGCACTTCACTCCAAACTCTGCTAACTTCACTCCAAAGTCTGCACTCGTCACTCCAACTCTACACTCGCCACTCCAACTCTGCACTCGTCACTCCAACTCTGCTCTCGCCACTCCAACTCTGCACTCGTCACTCCAATTCTACACTAGTCACTTCAACTCTGCACTTGTCACTCCAAACTCTGCAAACTTCACTCCAAACTGCGCGTTTTATTCCAAACTCTGCACACTTCACTCCAACAAACTCTGCACAATTTTACTCCAACCTCTGTACACTTTGCTCTGAACTCTACACTCACCACTCTAACTCTGCACTTTTCACTCCAACTCCGCACTTGTCACTCCAAACTCTGCAAACTTCGCTCCAACTGCAATCGTCACTCCAACTCTACACTTGTCACTCCAAATCTGCACTAGTCACTCTAACTCTGAACTTGTCACTCCAACTCTGAACAAGTCACTCCAAACTCTGCGTTAGTCACTCCAATCCAAACTCTGCAACTTCACTCCAAATTCTGCAAACTCCATTCCAAACTCTGTACACTTTATTTCAAGCTCTGCGCACTTCACTCCAAACTCTGCTAACTTCACTCCAAACTCTGCACTTGTCACTTTAACTCTGCACTAGCCACTCCAACTCTGCACTTGTCACTTTAAACTCTGCTAACTTCACTCCAAAGTCTGCACTCGTCACTCCAACTCTACACTCGCCACTTCAACTCTGCACTCGTCACCTCACAACTTTACTCCAAACTCTGCAAACTTCACTCCAAACTCTGCAAACTTCACTCCAAACTCTGCACTCGTCAATCCAACTCTGCACTAGTCACTCTAACTCTGCATTTGTCACTCCAAACTCTGCAAACTTCATTCCAAATTCTGCACACTTCACTCCAAATTCTGCCCTCGCCACTCCAAACTCTGCACACTTCTCTCCTAACTCTGCGCTAGTCACTTCAACTCTGCACAAGTCACTCCAAACTCTGCACACGTCACTCCAACTCTACACTAGTCACTCCAACTCTGCACTTGTAACTCCAACTCTGAACAAGTCCCTCCATCCAAACTCTGTACTAGTCACTCCAACCTCTGCAACTTCACTCCAAACTCTGCAAACTTCACTCCAAACTCTGTACACTTTATTTCAAACTCTGCACACTCCACTCCAAACTCTGCACACTTCACTTCAAACTCTGCACTTGTCATTTTAACTCTGCACTAGCCACTCCAACTCTGCACTTGTCACTTTAAACTCTGCTAACTTCACTCCAAAGTCTGCACTCGTCACTCCAACTCTACACTCGCCACTCCAACTCTGCACTCGTCACTCCAACTCTGCTCTCGCCACTCCAACTCTGCACTCGTCACTCCAATTCTACACTAGTCACTTCAACTCTGCACTTGTCACTCCAAACTCTGCAAACTTCACTCCAAACTGCGCGTTTTATTCCAAACTCTGCACACTTCACTCCAACAAACTCTGCACAATTTTACTCCAACCTCTGTACACTTTGCTCTGAACTCTACACTCACCACTCTAACTCTGCACTTTTCACTCCAACTCCGCACTTGTCACTCCAAACTCTGCAAACTTCGCTCCAACTGCAATCGTCACTCCAACTCTACACTTGTCACTCCAAATCTGCACTAGTCACTCTAACTCTGAACTTGTCACTCCAACTCTGAACAAGTCACTCCAAACTCTGCGTTAGTCACTCCAATCCAAACTCTGCAACTTCACTCCAAATTCTGCAAACTCCATTCCAAACTCTGTACACTTTATTTCAAGCTCTGCGCACTTCACTCCAAACTCTGCTAACTTCACTCCAAAGTCTGCACTCTTCACTCCAACTCTGCACTCGCCACTCAACTGCACTTGTCACTCCAATCTCTGCAAACTTAACTCCAAACTCTGTACTAGTCACTCCAAACTCCGCAACTTCACTCCAAACTCTGCAAACTTCACTCCAAACTCTGCAAACTTCACTCCAAACTCTGCACTCGTCAATCCAACTCTGCACTAGTCACTCTAACTCTGCATTTGTCACTCCAAACTCTGCAAGCTTCATTCCAAATTCTGCACACTTCACTCCAAATTCTGCACTCGCCACTCCAAACTCTGCACACTTCTCTCCTAACTCTGCGCTAGTCACTTCCACTCTGCACAAGTCACTCCAAACTCTGCACACGTCACTCCAACTCTACACTAGTCACTCCAACTCTGCACTTGTAACTCCAACTCTGAACAAGTCCCTCCATCCAAACTCTGTACTAGTCACTCCAACCTCTGCAACTTCACTCCAAACTCTGCAAACTTCACTCCAAACTCTGTACACTTTATTTCAAACTCTGCACACTCCACTCCAAACTCTGCACACTTCACTTCAAACTCTGCACTTGTCACTCCAACTCTGAACAAGTCCCTCCATCCAAACTCTGTACTAGTCACTCCAACCTCTGCAACTTCACTCCAAACTCTGCAAACTTCACTCCAAACTCTGAAACACTTTATTCCAAACTCTGCACACTCCACTGCACACTTCACTTCAAACTCTGCACTTGTCACTTTAACTCTGCACTAGCCACTCCAACTCTGCACTTGTAACTCCAACTCTGAACAAGTCCCTCCATCCAAACTCTGTACTAGTCACTCCAACCTCTGCAACTTCACTCCAAACTCTGCAAACTTCACTCCAAACTCTGTACACTTTATTTCCAACTCTGCACACTCCACTCCAAACTCTGCACACTTCACTTCAAACTCTGCACTTGTCACTTTAACTCTGCACTAGCCACTCCAACTCTGCACTTGTCACTTTAAACTCTGCTAACTTCACTCCAAAGTCTGCACTCGTTACTCCAACTCTACACTCGCCACTTCAACTCTGCACTCGTCACTCCAACTCTGCTCTCGCCACTCCAACTCTGCACTCGTCACTCCAATTCTACACTAGTCACTTCAACTCTGCACTTGTCACTCCAAACTCTGCAAACTTCACTCCAAACTGCGCGTTTTATTCCAAACTCTGCACACTTCACTCCAACAAACTCTGCACAATTTTACTCCAACCTCTGTACACTTTGCTCTGGACTCTACACTCACCACTCTAACTCTGCACTTTTCACTCCAACTCCGCACTTGTCAATCCAAACTCTGCAAACTTCGCTCCAACTGCAATCGTCACTCCAACTCTACACTTGTCACTCCAAATCTGCACTAGTCACTCTAACTCTGAACTTGTCACTCCAACTCTGAACAAGTCACTCCAAACTCTGCGTTAGTCACTCCAATCCAAACTCTGCAACTTCACTCCAAATTCTGCAAACTCCATTCCAAACTCTGTACACTTTATTTCAAGCTCTGCGCACTTCACTCCAAACTCTGCTAACTTCACTCCAAAGTCTGCACTCTTCACTCCAACTCTGCACTCGCCACTCAACTGCACTTGTCACTCCAATCTCTGCAAACTTAACTCCAAACTCTGTACTAGTCACTCCAAACTCCGCAACTTCACTCCGAACTCTGCAAACTTCACTCCAAACTCTGCAAACTTCACTCCAAACTCTGCACTCGTCAATCCAACTCTGCACTAGTCACTCTAACTCTGCATTTGTCACTCCAAACTCTGCAAACTTCATTCCAAATTCTGCACACTTCACTCCAAATTCTGCACTCGCCACTCCAAACTCTGCACACTTCTCTCCTAACTTTGCGCTAGTCACTTCAACTCTGCACTCGCCACTCCAACTCTGCACTCGTCACTCCAACTCTGCTCTCGCCACTCCAACTCTGCACTCGTCACTCTAATTCTACACTAGTCACTTCAACTCTGCACTTGTCACTCCAAACTCTGCAAACTTCACTCCAAACTGCGCGTTTTATTCCAAACTCTGCACACTTCACTCCAACAAACTCGGCACAATTTTACTCCAACCTCTGTACACTTTGCTCTGAACTCTACACTCACCTCTCTAACTCTGCACTTTTCACTCCAACTCCGCACTTGTCACTCCAAACTCTGCAAACTTCGCTCCAACTGCAATCGTCACTCCAACTCTACACTTGTCACTCCAAATCTGCACTAGTCACTCTAACTCTGCATTTGTCACTCCAAACTCTGCAAACTTCATTCCAAATTCTGCACACTTCACTCCAAATTCTGCACTCGCCACTCCAACTCTGCACTCGTCACTCCAACTCTGCTCTCGCCACTCCAACTCTGCACTCGTCACTCTAATTCTACACTAGTCACTTCAACTCTGCACTTGTCACTCCAAACTCTGCAAACTTCACTCCAAACTGCGCGTTTTATTCCAAACTCTGCACACTTCACTCCAACAAACTCGGCACAATTTTACTCCAACCTCTGTACACTTTGCTCTGAACTCTACACTCACCTCTCTAACTCTGCACTTTTCACTCCAACTCCGCACTTGTCACTCCAAACTCTGCAAACTTCGCTCCAACTGCAATCGTCACTCCAACTCTACACTTGTCACTCCAAATCTGCACTAGTCACTCTAACTCTGCATTTGTCACTCCAAACTCTGCAAACTTCATTCCAAATTCTGCACACTTCACTCCAAATTCTGCACTCGCCACTCCAAACTCTGCACACTTCTCTCCTTACTCTGCGCTAGTCACTTCAACTCTGCACAAGTCACTCCAAACTCTGCACACGTCACTCCAACTCTGCACTAGTCACTCCAACTCTGCACTTGTAACTCCAACTCTGAACAAGTCCCTCCATCCAAACTCTGTACTAGTCACTCCAACCTCTGCAACTTCACTCCAAACTCTGCAAACTTCACTCCAAACTCTGTACACTTTATTTCAAACTCTGCACACTCCACTCCAAACTCTGCACACTTCACTTCAAACTCTGCACTTGTCACTTTAACTCTGCACTAGCCACTCCAACTCTGCACTTGTCACTTTAAACTCTGCTAACTTCACTCCAAAGTCTGCACTCGTCACTCCAACTCTACACTCGCCACTTCAACTCTGCACTCGTCACTCCAACTCTGCTCTCGCCACTCCAACTCTGCACTCGTCACTCCAATTCTACACTAGTCACTTCAACTCTGCACTTGTCACTCCAAACTCTGCAAACTTCACTCCAAACTGCGCGTTTTATTCCAAACTCTGCACTCTTCACTTCAACAAACTCTGCACAATTTTACTCCAACCTCTGTACACTTTGCTCTGAACTCTACACTCACCACTCTAACTCTGCACTGTTCACTCCAACTCCGCACTTGTCCAAACTCTGCAAACTTCATTCTAAATTCTGCACACTTCACTCCAAATTCTGCACTCGCCACTCCAAACTCTGCACACTTCTCTCCTAACTCTGCGCTAGTCACTTCAACTCTGCACAAGTCACTCCAAACTCTGCACACGTCACTCCAACTCTACACTAGTCACTCCAACTCTGCACTTGTAACTCCGACTCTGAACAAGTCCCTCCATCCAAACTCTGTACTAGTCACTCCAACCTCTGCAACTTCACTCCAAACTCTGCAAACTTCACTCCAAACTCTGTACACTTTATTTCAAACTCTGCACACTCCACTCCAAACTCTGCACACTTCACTTCAAACTCTGCACTTGTCACTTTAACTCTGCACTAGCCACTCCAACTCTGCACTTGTCACTTTAAACTCTGCTAACTTCACTCCAAAGTCTGCACTCGTCACTCCAACTCTACACTCGCCACTTCAACTCTGCACTCGTCACTCCAACTCTGCTCTCGCCACTCCAACTCTGCACTCGTCACTCCAATTCTACACTAGTCACTTCAACTCTGCACTTGTCACTCCAAACTCTGCAAACTTCACTCCAAACTGCGCGTTTTATTCCAAACTCTGCACACTTCACTCCAACAAACTCGGCACAATTTTACTCCAACCTCTGTACACTTTGCTCTGAACTCTACACTCACCACTCTAACTCTGCACTTTTCACTCCAACTCCGCACTTATCACTCCAAACTCTGCAAACTTCGCTCCAACTGCAATCGTCACTCCAACTCTACACTTGTCACTCCAAATCTTCACTAGTCACTCTAACTCTGAACTTGTCACTCCAACTCTGAACAAGTCACTCCAAACTCTGCGTTAGTCACTCCAATCCAAACTCTGCAACTTCACTCCAAATTCTGCAAACTCCATTCCAAACTCTGTACACTTTATTTCAAGCTCTGCGCACTTCACTCCAAACTCTGCTAACTTCACTCCAAAGTCTGCACTCTTCACTCCAACTCTGCACTCGCCACTCAACTGCACTTGTCACTCCAATCTCTGCAAACTTAACTCCAAACTCTGTACTAGTCACTCCAAACTCCGCAACTTCACTCCAAACTCTGCAAACTTCACTCCAAACTCTGCAAACTTCACTCCAAACTCTGCACTCGTCAATCACTTCACTTCAAACTCTGCACTTGTCACTTTAACTCTGCACTAGCCACTCCAACTCTGCACTTGTCACTTTAAACTCTGCTAACTTCACTCCAAAGTCTGCACTCGTCACTCCAACTCTACACTCGCCACTCCAACTCTGCACTCGTCACTCCAACTCTGCTCTCGCCACTCCAACTCTGCACTCGTCACTCCAATTCTACACTAGTCACTTCAACTCTGCACTTGTCACTCCAAACTCTGCAAACTTCACTCCAAACTGCGCGTTTTATTCCAAACTCTGCACACTTCACTCCAACAAACTCTGCACAATTTTACTCCAACCTCTGTACACTTTGCTCTGAACTCTACACTCACCACTCTAACTCTGCACTTTTCACTCCAACTCCGCACTTGTCACTCCAAACTCTGCAAACTTCGCTCCAACTGCAATCGTCACTCCAACTCTACACTTGTCACTCCAAATCTGCACTAGTCACTCTAACTCTGAACTTGTCACTCCAACTCTGAACAAGTCACTCCAAACTCTGCGTTAGTCACTCCAATCCAAACTCTGCAACTTCACTCCAAATTCTGCAAACTCCATTCCAAACTCTGTACACTTTATTTCAAGCTCTGCGCACTTCACTCCAAACTCTGCTAACTTCACTCCAAACTCTGCACTTGTCACTTTAACTCTGCACTAGCCACTCCAACTCTGCACTTGTCACTTTAAACTCTGCTAACTTCACTCCAAAGTCTGCACTCGTCACTCCAACTCTACACTCGCCACTTCAACTCTGCACTCGTCACCTCACAACTTCACTCCAAACTCTGCAAACTTCACTCCAAACTCTGCAAACTTCACTCCAAACTCTGCACTCGTCAATCCAACTCTGCACTAGTCACTCTAACTCTGCATTTGTCACTCCAAACTCTGCAAACTTCATTCCAAATTCTGCACACTTCACTCCAAATTCTGCACTCGCCACTCCAAACTCTGCACACTTCTCTCCTAACTCTGCGCTAGTCACTTCAACTCTGCACAAGTCACTCCAAACTCTGCACACGTCACTCCAACTCTACACTAGTCACTCCAACTCTGCACTTGTAACTCCAACTCTGAACAAGTCCCTCCATCTAAACTCTGTACTAGTCACTCCAACCTCTGCAACTTCACTCCAAACTCTGCAAACTTCACTCCAAACTCTGTACACTTTATTTCAAACTCTGCACACTCCACTCCAAACTCTGCACACTTCACTTCAAACTCTGCACTTGTCACTTTAACTCTGCACTAGCCACTCCAACTCTGCACTTGTCACTTTAAACTCTGCTAACTTCACTCCAAAGTCTGCACTCGTCACTCCAACTCTACACTCGCCACTTCAACTCTGCACTCGTCACTCCAACTCTGCTCTCGCCACTCCAACTCTGCACTCGTCACTCCAATTCTACACTAGTCACTTCAACTCTGCACTTGTCACTCCAAACTCTGCAAACTTCACTCCAAACTGCGCGTTTTATTCCAAACTCTGCACACTTCACTCCAACAAACTCGGCACAATTTTACTCCAACCTCTGTACACTTTGCTCTGAACTCTACACTCACCACTCTAACTCTGCACTTTTCACTCCAACTCCGCACTTATCACTCCAAACTCTGCAAACTTCGCTCTAACTGCAATCGTCACTCCAACTCTACACTTGTCACTCCAAATCTGCACTAGTCACTCTAACTCTGAACTTGTCACTCCAACTCTGAACAAGTCACTCCAAACTCTGCGTTAGTCACTCCAATCCAAACTCTGCAACTTCACTCCAAATTCTGCAAACTCCATTCCAAACTCTGTACACTTTATTTCAAGCTCTGCGCACTTCACTCCAAACTCTGCTAACTTCACTCCAAAGTCTGCACTCTTCACTCCAACTCTGCACTCGCCACTCAACTGCACTTGTCACTCCAATCTCTGCAAACTTAACTCCAAACTCTGTACTAGTCACTCCAAACTCCGCAACTTCACTCCAAACTCTGCAAACTTCACTCCAAACTCTGCAAACTTCACTCCAAACTCTGCACTCGTCAATCACTTCACTTCAAACTCTGCACTTGTCACTTTAACTCTGCACTAGCCACTCCAACTCTGCACTTGTCACTTTAAACTCTGCTAACTTCACTCCAAAGTCTGCACTCGTCACTCCAACTCTACACTCGCCACTCCAACTCTGCACTCGTCACTCCAACTCTGCTCTCGCCACTCCAACTCTGCACTCGTCACTCCAATTCTACACTAGTCACTTCAACTCTGCACTTGTCACTCCAAACTCTGCAAACTTCACTCCAAACTGCGCGTTTTATTCCAAACTCTGCACACTTCACTCCAACAAACTCTGCACAATTTTACTCCAACCTCTGTACACTTTGCTCTGAACTCTACACTCACCACTCTAACTCTGCACTTTTCACTCCAACTCCGCACTTGTCACTCCAAACTCTGCAAACTTCGCTCCAACTGCAATCGTCACTCCAACTCTACACTTGTCACTCCAAATCTGCACTAGTCACTCTAACTCTGAACTTGTCACTCCAACTCTGAACAAGTCACTCCAAACTCTGCGTTAGTCACTCCAATCCAAACTCTGCAACTTCACTCCAAATTCTGCAAACTCCATTCCAAACTCTGTACACTTTATTTCAAGCTCTGCGCACTTCACTCCAAACTCTGCTAACTTCACTCCAAAGTCTGCACTCTTCACTCCAACTCTGCACTCGCCACTCAACTGCACTTGTCACTCCAATCTCTGCAAACTTAACTCCAAACTCTGTACTAGTCACTCCAAACTCCGCAACTTCACTCCAAACTCTGCAAACTTCACTCCAAACTCTGCAAACTTCACTCCAAACTCTGCACTCGTCAATCCAACTCTGCACTAGTCACTCTAACTCTGCATTTGTCACTCCAAACTCTGCAAACTTCATTCCAAATTCTGCACACTTCACTCCAAATTCTGCACTCGCCACTCCAAACTCTGCACACTTCTCTCCTAACTTTGCGCTAGTCACTTCAACTCTGCACAAGTCACTCCAAACTCTGCACACGTCACTCCAACTCTACACTAGTCACTCCAACTCTGCACTTGTAACTCCAACTCTGAACAAGTCCCTCCATCCAAACTCTGTACTAGTCACTCCAACCTCTGCAACTTCACTCCAAACTCTGCAAACTTCACTCCAAACTCTGTACACTTTATTTCAAACTCTGCACACTCCACTCCAAACTCTGCACACTTCACTTCAAACTCTGCACTTGTCACTTTAACTCTGCACTAGCCACTCCAACTCTGCACCTGTCACTTTAAACTCTGCTAACTTCACTCCAAAGTCTGCACTCGTCACTCCAACTCTACACTCGCCACTCCAACTCTGCACTCGTCACTCCAACTCTGCTCTCGCCACTCCAACTCTGCACTCGTCACTCCAATTCTACACTAGTCACTTCAACTCTGCACTTGTCACTCCAAACTCTGCAAACTTCACTCCAAACTGCGCGTTTTATTCCAAACTCTGCACACTTCACTCCAACAAACTCGGCACAATTTTACTCCAACCTCTGTACACTTTGCTCTGAACTCTACACTCACCTCTCTAACTCTGCACTTTTCACTCCAACTCCGCACTTGTCACTCCAAACTCTGCAAACTTCGCTCCAACTGCAATCGTCACTCCAACTCTACACTTGTCACTCCAAATCTGCACTAGTCACTCTAACTCTGAACTTGTCACTCCAACTCTGAACAAGTCACTCCAAACTCTGCGTTAGTCACTCCAATCCAAACTCTGCAACTTCACTCCAAATTCTGCAAACTCCATTCCAAACTCTGTACACTTTATTTCAAGCTCTGCGCACTTCACTCCAAACTCTGCTAACTTCACTCCAAAGTCTGCACTCTTCACTCCAACTCTGCACTCGCCACTCAACTGCACTTGTCACTCCAATCTCTGCAAACTTAACTCCAAACTCTGTACTAGTCACTCCAAACTCCGCAACTTCACTCCAAACTCTGCAAACTTCACTCCAAACTCTGCAAACTTCACTCCAAACTCTGCACTCGTCAATCCAACTCTGCACTAGTCACTCTAACTCTGCATTTGTCACTCCAAACTCTGCAAACTTCATTCCAAATTCTGCACACTTCACTCCAAATTCTGCACTCGCCACTCCAAACTCTGCACACTTCTCTCCTAACTCTGCGCTAGTCACTTCAACTCTGCACAAGTCACTCCAAACTCTGCACACGTCACTCCAACTCTACACTAGTCACTCCAACTCTGCACTTGTAACTCCAACTCTGAACAAGTCCCTCCATCCAAACTCTGTACTAGTCACTCCAACCTCTGCAACTTCACTCCAAACTCTGCAAACTTCACTCCAAACTCTGTACACTTTATTTCAAACTCTGCACACTCCACTCCAAACTCTGCACACTTCACTTCAAACTCTGCACTTGTCTTTTTAACTATGCACTAGCCACTCCAACTCTGCACTTGTCACTTTAAACTCTGCTAACTTCACTTCCAAAGTCTGCACTCGTCACTCCAACTCTACACTCGCCACTCCAACTCTGCACTCGTCACTCCAACTCTGCTCTCGCCACTCCAACTCTGCACTCGTCACTCCAATTCTACACTAGTCACTTCAACTCTGCACTTGTCACTCCAAACTCTGCAAACTTCACTCCAAACTGCGCGTTTTATTCCAAACTCTGCACACTTCACTCCAACAAACTCTGCACAATTTTACTCCAACCTCTGTACACTTTGCTCTGAACTCTACACTCACCACTCTAACTCTGCACTTTTCACTCCAACTCCGCACTTGTCACTCCAAACTCTGCAAACTTCGCTCCAACTGCAATCGTCACTCCAACTCTGCACTTGTCACTCCAAATCTGCACTAGTCACTCTAACTCTGAACTTGTCACTCCAACTCTGAACAAGTCACTCCAAACTCTGCGTTAGTCACTCCAATCCAAACTCTGCAACTTCACTCCAAATTCTGCAAACTCCATTCCAAACTCTGTACACTTTATTTAAAGCTCTGCGCACTTCACTCCAAACTCTGCTAACTTCACTCCAAAGTCTGCACTCTTCACTCCAACTCTGCACTCGCCACTCAACTGCACTTGTCACTCCAATCTCTGCAAACTTAACTCCAAACTCTGTACTAGTCACTCCAAACTCCGCAACTTCACTCCAAACTCTGCAAACTTCACTCCAAACTCTGCAAACTTCACTCCAAACTCTGCACTCGTCAATCCAACTCTGCACTAGTCACTCTAACTCTGCATTTGTCACTCCAAACTCTGCAAACTTCATTCCAAATTCTGCACACTTCACTCCAAATTCTGCACTCGCCACTCCAAACTCTGCACACTTATCTCCTAACTTTGCGCTAGTCACTTCAACTCTGCACAAGTCACTCCAAACTCTGCACACGTCACTCCAACTCTACACTAGTCACTCCAACTCTGCACTTGTAACTCCAACTCTGAACAAGTCCCTCCATCCAAACTCTGTACTAGTCACTCCAACCTCTGCAACTTCACTCCAAACTCTGCAAACTTCACTCCAAACTCTGTACACTTTATTTCAAACTCTGCACACTCCACTCCAAACTCTGCACACTTCACTTCAAACTCTGCACTTGTCACTTTAACTCTGCACTAGCCACTCCAACTCTGCACCTGTCACTTTAAACTCTGCTAACTTCACTCCAAAGTCTGCACTCGTCACTCCAACTCTACACTCGCCACTCCAACTCTGCACTCGTCACTCCAACTCTGCTCTCGCCACTCCAACTCTGCACTCGTCACTCCAATTCTACACTAGTCACTTCAACTCTGCACTTGTCACTCCAAACTCTGCAAACTTCACTCCAAACTGCGCGTTTTATTCCAAACTCTGCACACTTCACTCCAACAAACTCGGCACAATTTTACTCCAACCTCTGTACACTTTGCTCTGAACTCTACACTCACCTCTCTAACTCTGCACTTTTCACTCCAACTCCGCACTTGTCACTCCAAACTCTGCAAACTTCGCTCCAACTGCAATCGTCACTCCAACTCTACACTTGTCACTCCAAATCTGCACTAGTCACTCTAACTCTGAACTTGTCACTCCAACTCTGAACAAGTCACTCCAAACTCTGCGTTAGTCACTCCAATCCAAACTCTGCAACTTCACTCCAAATTCTGCAAACTCCATTCCAAACTCTGTACACTTTATTTCAAGCTCTGCGCACTTCACTCCAAACTCTGCTAACTTCACTCCAAAGTCTGCACTCTTCACTCCAACTCTGCACTCGCCACTCAACTGCACTTGTCACTCCAATCTCTGCAAACTTAACTCCAAACTCTGTACTAGTCACTCCAAACTCCGCAACTTCACTCCAAACTCTGCAAACTTCACTCCAAACTCTGCAAACTTCACTCCAAACTCTGCACTCGTCAATCACTTCACTTCAAACTCTGCACTTGTCACTTTAACTCTGCACTAGCCACTCCAACTCTGCACTTGTCACTTTAAACTCTGCTAACTTCACTCCAAAGTCTGCACTTGTCACTCCAACTCTACACTCGCCACTCCAACTCTGCACTCGTCACTCCAACTCTGCTCTCGCCACTCCAACTCTGCACTCGTCACTCCAATTCTACACTAGTCACTTCAACTCTGCACTTGTCACTCCAAACTCTGCAAACTTCACTCCAAACTGCGCGTTTTATTCCAAACTCTGCACACTTCACTCCAACAAACTCTGCACAATTTTACTCCAACCTCTGTACACTTTGCTCTGAACTCTACACTCACCACTCTAACTCTGCACTTTTCACTCCAACTCCGCACTTGTCACTCCAAACTCTGCAAACTTCGCTCCAACTGCAATCGTCACTCCAACTCTACACTTGTCACTCCAAATCTGCACTAGTCACTCTAACTCTGAACTTGTCACTCCAACTCTGAACAAGTCACTCCAAACTCTGCGTTAGTCACTCCAATCCAAACACTGCAACTTCACTCCAAATTCTGCAAACTCCATTCTAAACTCTGTACACTTTATTTCAAGCTCTGCGCACTTCACTCCAAACTCTGCTAACTTCACTCCAAAGTCTGCACTCTTCACTCCAACTCTGCACTCGCCACTCAACTGCACTTGTCACTCCAATCTCTGCAAACTTAACTCCAAACTTTGTACTAGTCACTCCAAACTCCGCAACTTCACTCCGAACTCTGCAAACTTCACTCCAAACTCTGCAAACTTCACTCCAAACTCTGCACTCGTCAATCCAACTCTGCACTAGTCACTCTAACTCTGCATTTGTCACTCCAAACTCTGCAAACTTCATTCCAAATTCTGCACACTTCACTCCAAATTCTGCACTCACCACTCCAAACTCTGCACACTTCTCTCCTAACTTTGCGCTAGTCACTTCAACTCTGCACTCGCCACTCCAACTCTGCACTCGTCACTCCAACTCTGCTCTCGCCACTCCAACTCTGCACTCGTCACTCTAATTCTACACTAGTCACTTCAACTCTGCACTTGTCACTCCAAACTCTGCAAACTTCACTCCAAACTGCGCGTTTTATTCCAAACTCTGCACACTTCACTCCAACAAACTCGGCACAATTTTACTCCAACCTCTGTACACTTTGCTCTGAACTCTACACTCACCTCTCTAACTCTGCACTTTTCACTCCAACTCCGCACTTGTCACTCCAAACTCTGCAAACTTCGCTCCAACTGCAATCGTCACTCCAACTCTACACTTGTCACTCCAAATCTGCACTAGTCACTCTAACTCTGCATTTGTCACTCCAAACTCTGCAAACTTCATTCCAAATTCTGCACACTTCACTCCAAATTCTGCACTCGCCACTCCAAACTCTGCACACTTCTCTCCTTACTCTGCGCTAGTCACTTCAACTCTGCACAAGTCACTCCAAACTCTGCACACGTCACTCCAACTCTGCACTAGTCACTCCAACTCTGCACTTGTAACTCCAACTCTGAACAAGTCCCTCCATCCAAACTCTGTACTAGTCACTCCAACCTCTGCAACTTCACTCCAAACTCTGCAAACTTCACTCCAAACTCTGTACACTTTATTTCAAACTCTGCACACTCCACTCCAAACTCTGCACACTTCACTTCAAACTCTGCACTTGTCACTTTAACTCTGCACTAGCCACTCCAACTCTGCACTTGTCACTTTAAACTCTGCTAACTTCACTCCAAAGTCTGCACTCGTCACTCCAACTCTACACTCGCCACTCCAACTCTGCACTCGTCACTCCAACTCTGCTCTCGCCACTCCAACTCTGCACTCGTCACTCCAATTCTACACTAGTCACTTCAACTCTGCACTTGTCACTCCAAACTCTGCAAACTTCACTCCAAACTGCGCGTTTTATTCCAAACTCTGCACTCTTCACTTCAACAAACTCTGCACAATTTTACTCCAACCTCTGTACACTTTGCTCTGAACTCTACACTCACCACTCTAACTCTGCACTGTTCACTCCAACTCCGCACTTGTCCAAACTCTGCAAACTTCATTCTAAATTCTGCACACTTCACTCCAAATTCTGCACTCGCCACTCCAAACTCTGCACACTTCTCTCCTAACTCTGCGCTAGTCACTTCAACTCTGCACAAGTCACTCCAAACTCTGCACACGTCACTCCAACTCTACACTAGTCACTCCAACTCTGCACTTGTAACTCCGACTCTGAACAAGTCCCTCCATCCAAACTCTGTACTAGTCACTCCAACCTCTGCAACTTCACTCCAAACTCTGCAAACTTCACTCCAAACTCTGTACACTTTATTTCAAACTCTGCACACTCCACTCCAAACTCTGCACACTTCACTTCAAACTCTGCACTTGTCACTTTAACTCTGCACTAGCCACTCCAACTCTGCACTTGTCACTTTAAACTCTGCTAACTTCACTCCAAAGTCTGCACTCGTCACTCCAACTCTACACTCGCCACTTCAACTCTGCACTCGTCACTCCAACTCTGCTCTCGCCACTCCAACTCTGCACTCGTCACTCCAATTCTACACTAGTCACTTCAACTCTGCACTTGTCACTCCAAACTCTGCAAACTTCACTCCAAACTGCGCGTTTTATTCCAAACTCTGCACACTTCACTCCAACAAACTCGGCACAATTTTACTCCAACCTCTGTACACTTTGCTCTGAACTCTACACTCACCACTCTAACTCTGCACTTTTCACTCCAACTCCGCACTTATCACTCCAAACTCTGCAAACTTCGCTCCAACTGCAATCGTCACTCCAACTCTACACTTGTCACTCCAAATCTTCACTAGTCACTCTAACTCTGAACTTGTCACTCCAACTCTGAACAAGTCACTCCAAACTCTGCGTTAGTCACTCCAATCCAAACTCTGCAACTTCACTCCAAATTCTGCAAACTCCATTCCAAACTCTGTACACTTTATTTCAAGCTCTGCGCACTTCACTCCAAACTCTGCTAACTTCACTCCAAAGTCTGCACTCTTCACTCCAACTCTGCACTCGCCACTCAACTGCACTTGTCACTCCAATCTCTGCAAACTTAACTCCAAACTCTGTACTAGTCACTCCAAACTCCGCAACTTCACTCCAAACTCTGCAAACTTCACTCCAAACTCTGCAAACTTCACTCCAAACTCTGCACTCGTCAATCACTTCACTTCAAACTCTGCACTTGTCACTTTAACTCTGCACTAGCCACTCCAACTCTGCACTTGTCACTTTAAACTCTGCTAACTTCACTCCAAAGTCTGCACTCGTCACTCCAACTCTACACTCGCCACTCCAACTCTGCACTCGTCACTCCAACTCTGCTCTCGCCACTCCAACTCTGCACTCGTCACTCCAATTCTACACTAGTCACTTCAACTCTGCACTTGTCACTCCAAACTCTGCAAACTTCACTCCAAACTGCGCGTTTTATTCCAAACTCTGAACACTTCACTCCAACAAACTCTGCACAATTTTACTCCAACCTCTGTACACTTTGCTCTGAACTCTACACTCACCACTCTAACTCTGCACTTTTCACTCCAACTCCGCACTTGTCACTCCAAACTCTGCAAACTTCGCTCCAACTGCAATCGTCACTCCAACTCTACACTTGTCACTCCAAATCTGCACTAGTCACTCTAACTCTGAACTTGTCACTCCAACTCTGAACAAGTCACTCCAAACTCTGCGTTAGTCACTCCAATCCAAACTCTGCAACTTCACTCCAAATTCTGCAAACTCCATTCCAAACTCTGTACACTTTATTTCAAGCTCTGCGCACTTCACTCCAAACTCTGCTAACTTCACTCCAAACTCTGCACTTGTCACTTTAACTCTGCACTAGCCACTCCAACTCTGCACTTGTCACTTTAAACTCTGCTAACTTCACTCCAAAGTCTGCACTCGTCACTCCAACTCTACACTCGCCACTTCAACTCTGCACTCGTCACCTCACAACTTCACTCCAAACTCTGCAAACTTCACTCCAAACTCTGCAAACTTCACTCCAAACTCTGCACTCGTCAATCCAACTCTGCACTAGTCACTCTAACTCTGCATTTGTCACTCCAAACTCTGCAAACTTCATTCCAAATTCTGCACACTTCACTCCAAATTCTGCACTCGCCACTCCAAACTCTGCACACTTCTCTCCTAACTCTGCGCTAGTCACTTCAACTCTGCACAAGTCACTCCAAACTCTGCACACGTCACTCCAACTCTACACTAGTCACTCCAACTCTGCACTTGTAACTCCAACTCTGAACAAGTCCCTCCATCTAAACTCTGTACTAGTCACTCCAACCTCTGCAACTTCACTCCAAACTCTGCAAACTTCACTCCAAACTCTGTACACTTTATTTCAAACTCTGCACACTCCACTCCAAACTCTGCACACTTCACTTCAAACTCTGCACTTGTCACTTTAACTCTGCACTAGCCACTCCAACTCTGCACTTGTCACTTTAAACTCTGCTAACTTCACTCCAAAGTCTGCACTCGTCACTCCAACTCTACACTCGCCACTTCAACTCTGCACTCGTCACTCCAACTCTGCTCTCGCCACTCCAACTCTGCACTCGTCACTCCAATTCTACACTAGTCACTTCAACTCTGCACTTGTCACTCCAAACTCTGCAAACTTCACTCCAAACTGCGCGTTTTATTCCAAACTCTGCACACTTCACTCCAACAAACTCGGCACAATTTTACTCCAACCTCTGTACACTTTGCTCTGAACTCTACACTCACCACTCTAACTCTGCACTTTTCACTCCAACTCCGCACTTATCACTCCAAACTCTGCAAACTTCGCTCTAACTGCAATCGTCACTCCAACTCTACACTTGTCACTCCAAATCTGCACTAGTCACTCTAACTCTGAACTTGTCACTCCAACTCTGAACAAGTCACTCCAAACTCTGCGTTAGTCACTCCAATCCAAACTCTGCAACTTCACTCCAAATTCTGCAAACTCCATTCCAAACTCTGTACACTTTATTTCAAGCTCTGCGCACTTCACTCCAAACTCTGCTAACTTCACTCCAAAGTCTGCACTCTTCACTCCAACTCTGCACTCGCCACTCAACTGCACTTGTCACTCCAATCTCTGCAAACTTAACTCCAAACTCTGTACTAGTCACTCCAAACTCCGCAACTTCACTCCAAACTCTGCAAACTTCACTCCAAACTCTGCAAACTTCACTCCAAACTCTGCACTCGTCAATCACTTCACTTCAAACTCTGCACTTGTCACTTTAACTCTGCACTAGCCACTCCAACTCTGCACTTGTCACTATAAACTCTGCTAACTTCACTCCAAAGTCTGCACTCGTCACTCCAACTCTACACTCGCCACTCCAACTCTGCACTCGTCACTCCAACTCTGCTCTCGCCACTCCAACTCTGCACTCGTCACTCCAATTCTACACTAGTCACTTCAACTCTGCACTTGTCACTCCAAACTCTGCAAACTTCACTCCAAACTGCGCGTTTTATTCCAAACTCTGCACACTTCACTCCAACAAACTCTGCACAATTTTACTCCAACCTCTGTACACTTTGCTCTGAACTCTACACTCACCACTCTAACTCTGCACTTTTCACTCCAACTCCGCACTTGTCACTCCAAACTCTGCAAACTTCGCTCCAACTGCAATCGTCACTCCAACTCTACACTTGTCACTCCAAATCTGCACTAGTCACTCTAACTCTGAACTTGTCACTCCAACTCTGAACAAGTCACTCCAAACTCTGCGTTAGTCACTCCAATCCAAACTCTGCAACTTCACTCCAAATTCTGCAAACTCCATTCCAAACTCTGTACACTTTATTTCAAGCTCTGCGCACTTCACTCCAAACTCTGCTAACTTCACTCCAAAGTCTGCACTCTTCACTCCAACTCTGCACTCGCCACTCAACTGCACTTGTCACTCCAATCTCTGCAAACTTAACTCCAAACTCTGTACTAGTCACTCCAAACTCCGCAACTTCACTCCAAACTCTGCAAACTTCACTCCAAACTCTGCAAACTTCACTCCAAACTCTGCACTCGTCAATCCAACTCTGCACTAGTCACTCTAACTCTGCATTTGTCACTCCAAACTCTGCAAACTTCATTCCAAATTCTGCACACTTCACTCCAAATTCTGCACTCGCCACTCCAAACTCTGCACACTTCTCTCCTAACTTTGCGCTAGTCACTTCAACTCTGCACAAGTCACTCCAAACTCTGCACACGTCACTCCAACTCTACACTAGTCACTCCAACTCTGCACTTGTAACTCCAACTCTGAACAAGTCCCTCCATCCAAACTCTGTACTAGTCACTCCAACCTCTGCAACTTCACTCCAAACTCTGCAAACTTCACTCCAAACTCTGTACACTTTATTTCAAACTCTGCACACTCCACTCCAAACTCTGCACACTTCACTTCAAACTCTGCACTTGTCACTTTAACTCTGCACTAGCCACTCCAACTCTGCACCTGTCACTTTAAACTCTGCTAACTTCACTCCAAAGTCTGCACTCGTCACTCCAACTCTACACTCGCCACTCCAACTCTGCACTCGTCACTCCAACTCTGCTCTCGCCACTCCAACTCTGCACTCGTCACTCCAATTCTACACTAGTCACTTCAACTCTGCACTTGTCACTCCAAACTCTGCAAACTTCACTCCAAACTGCGCGTTTTATTCCAAACTCTGCACACTTCACTCCAACAAACTCGGCACAATTTTACTCCAACCTCTGTACACTTTGCTCTGAACTCTACACTCACCTCTCTAACTCTGCACTTTTCACTCCAACTCCGCACTTGTCACTCCAAACTCTGCAAACTTCGCTCCAACTGCAATCGTCACTCCAACTCTACACTTGTCACTCCAAATCTGCACTAGTCACTCTAACTCTGAACTTGTCACTCCAACTCTGAACAAGTCACTCCAAACTCTGCGTTAGTCACTCCAATCCAAACTCTGCAACTTCACTCCAAATTCTGCAAACTCCATTCCAAACTCTGTACACTTTATTTCAAGCTCTGCGCACTTCACTCCAAACTCTGCTAACTTCACTCCAAAGTCTGCACTCTTCACTCCAACTCTGCACTCGCCACTCAACTGCACTTGTCACTCCAATCTCTGCAAACTTAACTCCAAACTCTGTACTAGTCACTCCAAACTCCGCAACTTCACTCCAAACTCTGCAAACTTCACTCCAAACTCTGCAAACTTCACTCCAAACTCTGCACTCGTCAATCCAACTCTGCACTAGTCACTCTAACTCTGCATTTGTCACTCCAAACTCTGCAAACTTCATTCCAAATTCTGCACACTTCACTCCAAATTCTGCACTCGCCACTCCAAACTCTGCACACTTCTCTCCTAACTCTGCGCTAGTCACTTCAACTCTGCACAAGTCACTCCAAACTCTGCACACGTCACTCCAACTCTACACTAGTCACTCCAACTCTGCACTTGTAACTCCAACTCTGAACAAGTCCCTCCATCCAAACTCTGTACTAGTCACTCCAACCTCTGCAACTTCACTCCAAACTCTGCAAACTTCACTCCAAACTCTGTACACTTTATTTCAAACTCTGCACACTCCACTCCAAACTCTGCACACTTCACTTCAAACTCTGCACTTGTCTTTTTAACTATGCACTAGCCACTCCAACTCTGCACTTGTCACTTTAAACTCTGCTAACTTCACTTCCAAAGTCTGCACTCGTCACTCCAACTCTACACTCGCCACTCCAACTCTGCACTCGTCACTCCAACTCTGCTCTCGCCACTCCAACTCTGCACTCGTCACTCCAATTCTACACTAGTCACTTCAACTCTGCACTTGTCACTCCAAACTCTGCAAACTTCACTCCAAACTGCGCGTTTTATTCCAAACTCTGCACACTTCACTCCAACAAACTCTGCACAATTTTACTCCAACCTCTGTACACTTTGCTCTGAACTCTACACTCACCACTCTAACTCTGCACTTTTCACTCCAACTCCGCACTTGTCACTCCAAACTCTGCAAACTTCGCTCCAACTGCAATCGTCACTCCAACTCTGCACTTGTCACTCCAAATCTGCACTAGTCACTCTAACTCTGAACTTGTCACTCCAACTCTGAACAAGTCACTCCAAACTCTGCGTTAGTCACTCCAATCCAAACTCTGCAACTTCACTCCAAATTCTGCAAACTCCATTCCAAACTCTGTACACTTTATTTAAAGCTCTGCGCACTTCACTCCAAACTCTGCTAACTTCACTCCAAAGTCTGCACTCTTCACTCCAACTCTGCACTCGCCACTCAACTGCACTTGTCACTCCAATCTCTGCAAACTTAACTCCAAACTCTGTACTAGTCACTCCAAACTCCGCAACTTCACTCCAAACTCTGCAAACTTCACTCCAAACTCTGCAAACTTCACTCCAAACTCTGCACTCGTCAATCCAACTCTGCACTAGTCACTCTAACTCTGCATTTGTCACTCCAAACTCTGCAAACTTCATTCCAAATTCTGCACACTTCACTCCAAATTCTGCACTCGCCACTCCAAACTCTGCACACTTCTCTCCTAACTTTGCGCTAGTCACTTCAACTCTGCACAAGTCACTCCAAACTCTGCACACGTCACTCCAACTCTACACTAGTCACTCCAACTCTGCACTTGTAACTCCAACTCTGAACAAGTCCCTCCATCCAAACTCTGTACTAGTCACTCCAACCTCTGCAACTTCACTCCAAACTCTGCAAACTTCACTCCAAACTCTGTACACTTTATTTCAAACTCTGCACACTCCACTCCAAACTCTGCACACTTCACTTCAAACTCTGCACTTGTCACTTTAACTCTGCACTAGCCACTCCAACTCTGCACCTGTCACTTTAAACTCTGCTAACTTCACTCCAAAGTCTGCACTCGTCACTCCAACTCTACACTCGCCACTCCAACTCTGCACTCGTCACTCCAACTCTGCTCTCGCCACTCCAACTCTGCACTCGTCACTCCAATTCTACACTAGTCACTTCAACTCTGCACTTGTCACTCCAAACTCTGCAAACTTCACTCCAAACTGCGCGTTTTATTCCAAACTCTGCACACTTCACTCCAACAAACTCGGCACAATTTTACTCCAACCTCTGTACACTTTGCTCTGAACTCTACACTCACCTCTCTAACTCTGCACTTTTCACTCCAACTCCGCACTTGTCACTCCAAACTCTGCAAACTTCGCTCCAACTGCAATCGTCACTCCAACTCTACACTTGTCACTCCAAATCTGCACTAGTCACTCTAACTCTGAACTTGTCACTCCAACTCTGAACAAGTCACTCCAAACTCTGCGTTAGTCACTCCAATCCAAACTCTGCAACTTCACTCCAAATTCTGCAAACTCCATTCCAAACTCTGTACACTTTATTTCAAGCTCTGCGCACTTCACTCCAAACTCTGCTAACTTCACTCCAAAGTCTGCACTCTTCACTCCAACTCTGCACTCGCCACTCAACTGCACTTGTCACTCCAATCTCTGCAAACTTAACTCCAAACTCTGTACTAGTCACTCCAAACTCCGCAACTTCACTCCAAACTCTGCAAACTTCACTCCAAACTCTGCAAACTTCACTCCAAACTCTGCACTCGTCAATCACTTCACTTCAAACTCTGCACTTGTCACTTTAACTCTGCACTAGCCACTCCAACTCTGCACTTGTCACTTTAAACTCTGCTAACTTCACTCCAAAGTCTGCACTTGTCACTCCAACTCTACACTCGCCACTCCAACTCTGCACTCGTCACTCCAACTCTGCTCTCGCCACTCCAACTCTGCACTCGTCACTCCAATTCTACACTAGTCACTTCAACTCTGCACTTGTCACTCCAAACTCTGCAAACTTCACTCCAAACTGCGCGTTTTATTCCAAACTCTGCACACTTCACTCCAACAAACTCTGCACAATTTTACTCCAACCTCTGTACACTTTGCTCTGAACTCTACACTCACCACTCTAACTCTGCACTTTTCACTCCAACTCCGCACTTGTCACTCCAAACTCTGCAAACTTCGCTCCAACTGCAATCGTCACTCCAACTCTACACTTGTCACTCCAAATCTGCACTAGTCACTCTAACTCTGAACTTGTCACTCCAACTCTGAACAAGTCACTCCAAACTCTGCGTTAGTCACTCCAATCCAAACACTGCAACTTCACTCCAAATTCTGCAAACTCCATTCTAAACTCTGTACACTTTATTTCAAGCTCTGCGCACTTCACTCCAAACTCTGCTAACTTCACTCCAAAGTCTGCACTCTTCACTCCAACTCTGCACTCGCCACTCAACTGCACTTGTCACTCCAATCTCTGCAAACTTAACTCCAAACTTTGTACTAGTCACTCCAAACTCCGCAACTTCACTCCGAACTCTGCAAACTTCACTCCAAACTCTGCAAACTTCACTCCAAACTCTGCACTCGTCAATCCAACTCTGCACTAGTCACTCTAACTCTGCATTTGTCACTCCAAACTCTGCAAACTTCATTCCAAATTCTGCACACTTCACTCCAAATTCTGCACTCGCCACTCCAAACTCTGCACACTTCTCTCCTAACTTTGCGCTAGTCACTTCAACTCTGCACTCGCCACTCCAACTCTGCACTCGTCACTCCAACTCTGCTCTCGCCACTCCAACTCTGCACTCGTCACTCTAATTCTACACTAGTCACTTCAACTCTGCACTTGTCACTCCAAACTCTGCAAACTTCACTCCAAACTGCGCGTTTTATTCCAAACTCTGCACACTTCACTCCAACAAACTCGGCACAATTTTACTCCAACCTCTGTACACTTTGCTCTGAACTCTACACTCACCTCTCTAACTCTGCACTTTTCACTCCAACTCCGCACTTGTCACTCCAAACTCTGCAAACTTCGCTCCAACTGCAATCGTCACTCCAACTCTACACTTGTCACTCCAAATCTGCACTAGTCACTCTAACTCTGCATTTGTCACTCCAAACTCTGCAAACTTCATTCCAAATTCTGCACACTTCACTCCAAATTCTGCACTCGCCACTCCAAACTCTGCACACTTCTCTCCTTACTCTGCGCTAGTCACTTCAACTCTGCACAAGTCACTCCAAACTCTGCACACGTCACTCCAACTCTGCACTAGTCACTCCAACTCTGCACTTGTAACTCCAACTCTGAACAAGTCCCTCCATCCAAACTCTGTACTAGTCACTCCAACCTCTGCAACTTCACTCCAAACTCTGCAAACTTCACTCCAAACTCTGTACACTTTATTTCAAACTCTGCACACTCCACTCCAAACTCTGCACACTTCACTTCAAACTCTGCACTTGTCACTTTAACTCTGCACTAGCCACTCCAACTCTGCACTTGTCACTTTAAACTCTGCTAACTTCACTCCAAAGTCTGCACTCGTCACTCCAACTCTACACTCGCCACTCCAACTCTGCACTCGTCACTCCAACTCTGCTCTCGCCACTCCAACTCTGCACTCGTCACTCCAATTCTACACTAGTCACTTCAACTCTGCACTTGTCACTCCAAACTCTGCAAACTTCACTCCAAACTGCGCGTTTTATTCCAAACTCTGCACTCTTCACTTCAACAAACTCTGCACAATTTTACTCCAACCTCTGTACACTTTGCTCTGAACTCTACACTCACCACTCTAACTCTGCACTGTTCACTCCAACTCCGCACTTGTCCAAACTCTGCAAACTTCATTCTAAATTCTGCACACTTCACTCCAAATTCTGCACTCGCCACTCCAAACTCTGCACACTTCTCTCCTAACTCTGCGCTAGTCACTTCAACTCTGCACAAGTCACTCCAAACTCTGCACACGTCACTCCAACTCTACACTAGTCACTCCAACTCTGCACTTGTAACTCCGACTCTGAACAAGTCCCTCCATCCAAACTCTGTACTAGTCACTCCAACCTCTGCAACTTCACTCCAAACTCTGCAAACTTCACTCCAAACTCTGTACACTTTATTTCAAACTCTGCACACTCCACTCCAAACTCTGCACACTTCACTTCAAACTCTGCACTTGTCACTTTAACTCTGCACTAGCCACTCCAACTCTGCACTTGTCACTTTAAACTCTGCTAACTTCACTCCAAAGTCTGCACTCGTCACTCCAACTCTACACTCGCCACTTCAACTCTGCACTCGTCACTCCAACTCTGCTCTCGCCACTCCAACTCTGCACTCGTCACTCCAATTCTACACTAGTCACTTCAACTCTGCACTTGTCACTCCAAACTCTGCAAACTTCACTCCAAACTGCGCGTTTTATTCCAAACTCTGCACACTTCACTCCAACAAACTCGGCACAATTTTACTCCAACCTCTGTACACTTTGCTCTGAACTCTACACTCACCACTCTAACTCTGCACTTTTCACTCCAACTCCGCACTTATCACTCCAAACTCTGCAAACTTCGCTCCAACTGCAATCGTCACTCCAACTCTACACTTGTCACTCCAAATCTTCACTAGTCACTCTAACTCTGAACTTGTCACTCCAACTCTGAACAAGTCACTCCAAACTCTGCGTTAGTCACTCCAATCCAAACTCTGCAACTTCACTCCAAATTCTGCAAACTCCATTCCAAACTCTGTACACTTTATTTCAAGCTCTGCGCACTTCACTCCAAACTCTGCTAACTTCACTCCAAAGTCTGCACTCTTCACTCCAACTCTGCACTCGCCACTCAACTGCACTTGTCACTCCAATCTCTGCAAACTTAACTCCAAACTCTGTACTAGTCACTCCAAACTCCGCAACTTCACTCCAAACTCTGCAAACTTCACTCCAAACTCTGCAAACTTCACTCCAAACTCTGCACTCGTCAATCACTTCACTTCAATCTCTGCACTTGTCACTTTAACTCTGCACTAGCCACTCCAACTCTGCACTTGTCACTTTAAACTCTGCTAACTTCACTCCAAAGTCTGCACTCGTCACTCCAACTCTACACTCGCCACTCCAACTCTGCACTCGTCACTCCAACTCTGCTCTCGCCACTCCAACTCTGCACTCGTCACTCCAATTCTACACTAGTCACTTCAACTCTGCACTTGTCACTCCAAACTCTGCAAACTTCACTCCAAACTGCGCGTTTTATTCCAAACTCTGCACACTTCACTCCAACAAACTCTGCACAATTTTACTCCAACCTCTGTACACTTTGCTCTGAACTCTACACTCACCACTCTAACTCTGCACTTTTCACTCCAACTCCGCACTTGTCACTCCAAACTCTGCAAACTTCGCTCCAACTGCAATCGTCACTCCAACTCTACACTTGTCACTCCAAATCTGCACTAGTCACTCTAACTCTGAACTTGTCACTCCAACTCTGAACAAGTCACTCCAAACTCTGCGTTAGTCACTCCAATCCAAACTCTGCAACTTCACTCCAAATTCTGCAAACTCCATTCCAAACTCTGTACACTTTATTTCAAGCTCTGCGCACTTCACTCCAAACTCTGCTAACTTCACTCCAAACTCTGCACTTGTCACTTTAACTCTGCACTAGCCACTCCAACTCTGCACTTGTCACTTTAAACTCTGCTAACTTCACTCCAAAGTCTGCACTCGTCACTCCAACTCTACACTCGCCACTCCAACTCTGCACTCGTCACTCCAACTCTGCTCTTGCCACTCCAACTCTGCACTCGTCACTCCAATTCTACACTAGTCACTTCAACTCTGCACTTGTCACTCCAAACTCTGCAAACTTCACTCCAAACTGCGCGTTTTATTCCAAACTCTGCACACTTCACTCCAACAAACTCTGCACAATTTTACTCCAACCTCTGTACACTTTGCTCTGAACTCTACACTCACCACTCTAACTCTGCACTTTTCACTCCAACTCCGCACTTGTCACTCCAAACTCTGCAAACTTCGCTCCAACTGCAATCGTCACTCCAACTCTACACTTGTCACTCCAAATCTGCACTAGTCACTCTAACTCTGAACTTGTCACTCCAACTCTGAACAAGTCACTCCAAACTCTGCGTTAGTCACTCCAATCCAAACTCTGCAACTTCACTCCAAATTCTGCAAACTCCATTCCAAACTCTGTACACTTTATTTCAAGCTCTGCGCACTTCACTCCAAACTCTGCTAACTTCACTCCAAAGTCTGCACTCTTCACTCCAACTCTGCACTCGCCACTCAACTGCACTTGTCACTCCAATCTCTGCAAACTTAACTCCAAACTCTGTACTAGTCACTCCAAACTCCGCAACTTCACTCCAAACTCTGCAAACTTCACTCCAAACTCTGCAAACTTCACTCCAAACTCTGCACTCGTCAATCCAACTCTGCACTAGTCACTCTAACTCTGCATTTGTCACTCCAAACCCTGCAAACTTCATTCCAAATTCTGCACACTTCACTCCAAATTCTGCACTCGCCACTCCAAACTCTGCACACTTCTCTCCTAACTCTGCGCTAGTCACTTCAACTCTGCACAAGTCACTCCAAACTCTGCACACGTCACTCCAACTCTACACTAGTCACTCCAACTCTGCACTTGTAACTCCAACTCTGAACAAGTCCCTCCATCCAAACTCTGTACTAGTCACTCCAACCTCTGCAACTTCACTCCAAACTCTGCAAACTTCACTCCAAACTCTGTACACTTTATTTCAAACTCTGCACACTCCACTCCAAACTCTGCACACTTCACTTCAAACTCTGCACTTGTCACTTTAACTCTGCACTAGCCACTCCAACTCTGCACTTGTCACTTTAAACTCTGCTAACTTCACTCCAAAGTCTGCACTCGTCACTCCAACTCTACACTCGCCACTCCAACTCTGCACTCGTCACTCCAACTCTGCTCTCGCCACTCCAACTCTGCACTCGTCACTCCAATTCTACACTAGTCACTTCAACTCTGCACTTGTTACTCCAAACTCTGCAAACTTCACTCCAAACTGCGCGTTTTATTCCAAACTCTGCACACTTCACTCCAACAAACTCTGCACAATTTTACTCCAACCTCTGTACACTTTGCTCTGAACTCTACACTCACCACTCTAACTCTGCACTTTTCACTCCAACTCCGCACTTGTCACTCTAAACTCTGAAAACTTCGCTCCAACTGCAATCGTCACTCCAACTCTACACTTGTCACTCCAAATCTGCACTAGTCACTCTTACTCTGAACTTGTCAATCCAACTCTGAACAAGTCACTCCAAACTCTGCGTTAGTCACTCCAATCCAAACTCTGCAACTTCACTCCAAATTCTGCAAACTCCATTCCAAACTCTGTACACTTTATTTCAAGCTCTGCGCACTTCACTCCAAACTCTGCTAACTTCACTCCAAAGTCTGCACTCTTCACTCCAACTCTGCACTCGCCACTCAACTGCACTTGTCACTCCAATCTCTGCAAACTTAACTCCAAACTCTGTACTAGTCACTCCAAACTCCGCAACTTCACTCCAAACTCTGCAAACTTCACTCCAAACTCTGCAAACTTCACTCCAAACTCTGCACTCGTCAATCCAACTCTGCACTAGTCACTCTAACTCTGCATTTGTCACTCCAAACTCTGCAAACTTCATTCCAAATTCTGCACACTTCACTCCAAATTCTGCACTCGCCACTCCAAACTCTGCACACTTCTCTCCTAACTCTGCGCTAGTCACTTCAGCTCTGCACAAGTCACTCCAAACTCTGCACACGTCACTCCAACTCTACACTAGTCACTCCAACTCTGCACTTGTAACTCCAACTCTGAACAAGTCCCTCCATCCAAACTCTGTACTAGTCACTCCAACCTCTGCAACTTCACTCCAAACTCTGCAAACTTCACTCCAAACTCTGTACACTTTATTTCAAACTCTGCACACTCCACTCCAAACTCTGCACACTTCACTTCAAACTCTGCACTTGTCACTTTAACTCTGCACTAGCCACTCCAACTCTGCACTTGTCACTTTAAACTCTGCTAACTTCACTCCAAAGTCTGCACTCGTCACTCCAACTCTACACTCGCCACTCCAACTCTGCACTCGTCACTCCAACTCTGCTCTCGCCACTCCAACTCTGCACTCGTCACTCCAATTCTACACTAGTCACTTCAACTCTGCACTTGTCACTCCAAACTCTGCAAACTTCACTCCAAACTGCGCGTTTTATTCCAAACTCTGCACACTTCACTCCAACAAACTCTGCACAATTTTACTCCAACCTCTGTACACTTTGCTCTGAACTCTACACTCACCACTCTAACTCTGCACTTTTCACTCCAACTCCGCACTTGTCACTCCAAACTCTGCAAACTTCGCTCCAACTGCAATCGTCACTCCAACTCTACACTTGTCACTCCAAATCTGCACTAGTCACTCTAACTCTGAACTTGTCACTCCAACTCTGAACAAGTCACTCCAAACTCTGCGTTAGTCACTCCAATCCAAACTCTGCAACTTCACTCCAAATTCTGCAAACTCCATTCCAAACTCTGTACACTTTATTTCAAGCTCTGCGCACTTCACTCCAAACTCTGCTAACTTCACTCCAAAGTCTGCACTCTTCACTCCAACTCTGCACTCGCCACTCAACTGCACTTGTCACTCCAATCTCTGCAAACTTAACTCCAAACTCTGTACTAGTCACTCCAAACTCCGCAACTTCACTCCAAACTCTGCAAACTTCACTCCAAACTCTGCAAACTTCACTCCAAACTCTGCACTCGTCAATCCAACTCTGCACTAGTCACTCTAACTCTGCATTTGTCACTCCAAACTCTGCAAACTTCATTCCAAATTCTGCACACTTCACTCCAAATTCTGCACTCGCCACTCCAAACTCTGCACACTTCTCTCCTAACTTTGCGCTAGTCACTTCAACTCTGCACAAGTCACTCCAAACTCTGCACACGTCACTCCAACTCTACACTAGTCACTCCAACTCTGCACTTGTAACTCCAACTCTGAACAAGTCCCTCCATCCAAACTCTGTACTAGTCACTCCAACCTCTGCAACTTCACTCCAAACTCTGCAAACTTCACTCCAAACTCTGTACACTTTATTTCAAACTCTGCACACTCCACTCCAAACTCTGCACACTTCACTTCAAACTCTGCACTTGTCACTTTAACTCTGCACTAGCCACTCCAACTCTGCACCTGTCACTTTAAACTCTGCTAACTTCACTCCAAAGTCTGCACTCGTCACTCCAACTCTACACTCGCCACTCCAACTCTGCACTCGTCACTCCAACTCTGCTCTCGCCACTCCAACTCTGCACTCGTCACTCCAATTCTACACTAGTCACTTCAACTCTGCACTTGTCACTCCAAACTTCACTCCAAACTGCGCGTTTTATTCCAAACTCTGCACACTTCACTCCAACAAACTCGGCACAATTTTACTCCAACCTCTGTACACTTTGCTCTGAACTCTACACTCACCTCTCTAACTCTGCACTTTTCACTCCAACTCCGCACTTGTCACTCCAAACTCTGCAAACTTCGCTCCAACTGCAATCGTCACTCCAACTCTACACTTGTCACTCCAAATCTGCACTAGTCACTCTAACTCTGAACTTGTCACTCCAACTCTGAACAAGTCACTCCAAACTCTGCGTTAGTCACTCCAATCCAAACTCTGCAACTTCACTCCAAATTCTGCAAACTCCATTCCAAACTCTGTACACTTTATTTCAAGCTCTGCGCACTTCACTCCAAACTCTGCTAACTTCACTCCAAAGTCTGCACTCTTCACTCCAACTCTGCACTCGCCACTCAACTGCACTTGTCACTCCAATCTCTGCAAACTTAACTCCAAACTCTGTACTAGTCACTCCAAACTCCGCAACTTCACTCCAAACTCTGCAAACTTCACTCCAAACTCTGCAAACTTCACTCCAAACTCTGCACTCGTCAATCCAACTCTGCACTAGTCACTCTAACTCTGCATTTGTCACTCCAAACTCTGCAAACTTCATTCCAAATTCTGCACACTTCACTCCAAATTCTGCACTCGCCACTCCAAACTCTGCACACTTCTCTCCTAACTCTGCGCTAGTCACTTCAACTCTGCACAAGTCACTCCAAACTCTGCACACGTCACTCCAACTCTACACTAGTCACTTCAACTCTGCACTTGTAACTCCAACTCTGAACAAGTCCCTCCATCCAAACTCTGTACTAGTCACTCCAACCTCTGCAACTTCACTCCAAACTCTGCAAACTTCACTCCAAACTCTGTACACTTTATTTCAAACTCTGCACACTCCACTCCAAACTCTGCACACTTCACTTCAAACTCTGCACTTGTCTCTTTAACTATGCACTAGCCACTCCAACTCTGCACTTGTCACTTTAAACTCTGCTAACTTCACTTCCAAAGTCTGCACTCGTCACTCCAACTCTACACTCGCCACTCCAACTCTGCACTCGTCACTCCAACTCTGCTCTCGCCACTCCAACTCTGCACTCGTCACTCCAATTCTACACTAGTCACTTCAACTCTGCACTTGTCACTCCAAACTCTGCAAACTTCACTCCAAACTGCGCGTTTTATTCCAAACTCTGCACACTTCACTCCAACAAACTCTGCACAATTTTACTCCAACCTCTGTACACTTTGCTCTGAACTCTACACTCACCACTCTAACTCTGCACTTTTCACTCCAACTCCGCACTTGTCACTCCAAACTCTGCAAACTTCGCTCCAACTGCAATCGTCACTCCAACTCTACACTTGTCACTCCAAATCTGCACTAGTCACTCTAACTCTGAACTTGTCACTCCAACTCTGAACAAGTCACTCCAAACTCTGCGTTAGTCACTCCAATCCAAACTCTGCAACTTCACTCCAAATTCTGCAAACTCCATTCCAAACTCTGTACACTTTATTTAAAGCTCTGCGCACTTCACTCCAAACTCTGCTAACTTCACTCCAAAGTCTGCACTCTTCACTCCAACTCTGCACTCGCCACTCAACTGCACTTGTCACTCCAATCTCTGCAAACTTAACTCCAAACTCTGTACTAGTCACTCCAAACTCCGCAACTTCACTCCAAACTCTGCAAACTTCACTCCAAACTCTGCAAACTTCACTCCAAACTCTGCACTCGTCAATCCAACTCTGCACTAGTCACTCTAACTCTGCATTGGTCACTCCAAACTCTGCAAACTTCATTCCAAATTCTGCACACTTCACTCCAAATTCTGCACTCGCCACTCCAAACTCTGCACACTTCTTTCCTAACTTTGCGCTAGTCACTTCAACTCTGCACAAGTCACTCCAAACTCTGCACACGTCACTCCAACTCTACACTAGTCACTCCAACTCTGCACTTGTAACTCCAACTCTGAACAAGTCCCTCCATCCAAACTCTGTACTAGTCACTCCAACCTCTGCAACTTCACTCCAAACTCTGCAAACTTCACTCCAAACTCTGTACACTTTATTTCAAACTCTGCACACTCCACTCCAAACTCTGCACACTTCACTTCAAACTCTGCACTTGTCACTTTAACTCTGCACTAGCCACTCCAACTCTGCACCTGTCACTTTAAACTCTGCTAACTTCACTCCAAAGTCTGCACTCGTCACTCCAACTCTACACTCGCCACTCCAACTCTGCACTCGTCACTCCAACTCTGCTCTTGCCACTCCAACTCTGCACTCGTCACTCCAATTCTACACTAGTCACTTCAACTCTGCACTTGTCACTCCAAACTCTGCAAACTTCACTCCAAACTGCGCGTTTTATTCCAAACTCTGCACACTTCACTCCAACAAACTCTGCACAATTTTACTCCAACCTCTGTACACTTTGCTCTGAACTCTACACTCACCACTCTAACTCTGCACTTTTCACTCCAACTCCGCACTTGTCACTCCAAACTCTGCAAACTTCGCTCCAACTGCAATCGTCACTCCAACTCTACACTTGTCACTCCAAATCTGCACTAGTCACTCTAACTCTGAACTTGTCACTCCAACTCTGAACAAGTCACTCCAAACTCTGCGTTAGTCACTCCAATCCAAACTCTGCAACTTCACTCCAAATTCTGCAAACTCCATTCCAAACTCTGTACACTTTATTTCAAGCTCTGCGCACTTCACTCCAAACTCTGCTAACTTCACTCCAAAGTCTGCACTCTTCACTCCAACTCCGCACTCGCCACTCAACTGCACTTGTCACTCCAATCTCTGCAAACTTAACTCCAAACTCTGTACTAGTCACTCCAAACTCCGCAACTTCACTCCAAACTCTGCAAACTTCACTCCAAACTCTGCAAACTTCACTCCAAACTCTGCACTCGTCAATCCAACTCTGCACTAGTCACTCTAACTCTGCATTGGTCACTCCAAACTCTGCAAACTTCATTCCAAATTCTGCACACTTCACTCCAAATTCTGCACTCGCCACTCCAAACTCTGCACACTTCTCTCCTAACTCTGCGCTAGTCACTTCAACTCTGCACAAGTCACTCCAAACTCTGCACACGTCACTCCAACTCTACACTAGTCACTCCAACTCTGCACTTGTAACTCCAACTTTGAACAAGTCCCTCCATCCAAACTCTGTACTAGTCACTCCAACCTCTGCAACTTCACTCCAAACTCTGCAAACTTCACTCCAAACTCTGTACACTTTATTTCAAACTCTGCACACTCCACTCCAAACTCTGCACACTTCACTTCAAACTCTGCACTTGTCACTTTAACTCTGCACTAGCCACTCCAACTCTGCACTTGTCACTTTAAACTCTGCTAACTTCACTCCAAAGTCTGCACTCGTCACTCCAACTCTACACTCGCCACTCCAACTCTGCACTCGTCACTCCAACTCTGCTCTCGCCACTCCAACTCTACACTCGTCACTCCAATTCTACACTAGTCACTTCAACTCTGCACTTGTCACTCCAAACTCTGCAAACTTCACTCCAAACTGCGCGTTTTATTCCAAACTCTGCACACTTCACTCCAACAAACTCTGCACAATTTTACTCCAACCTCTGTACACTTTGCTCTGAACTCTACACTCACCACTCTAACTCTGCACTTTTCATTGATTGCCCCGTGTGCTCTAAAAATAACTTACCTAATTCAAAAAACTAGTAAAGCAGAATTGTAGCAATTTTGATAGGGAAGATTGGGATAACTGGCTTGCATTTTTAAGAAAATTTTCTGCCACTTATAAGGTTTCTACAATTCTGAATTCTAAACCGGCTAATGATTCCAGGCCTTATGTTAATATTAAAATAAATAATAAAGAAGCTACTGCTTTGTTGGATTCTGGCGCTGCGCTTAGTATTTTAGGCAATAACTCTCATCTTAATTTAGAAGATGAATGTTTATTGCACTATGACAATCACACTAATATGATTGCTGCTGGTGGCCAGTCTTTGCAAAGTATTGGCTATATGTTTTTACCAATTTCGTTTGAAGGCCAGTTTTATTAGAGGTGTAAACACAATACCATAAATAAAAAAAAAAAAAAAAAAAACATATATTGCTGGCAACCCTTATTCTCTTTGGTCTCTCCATGTTTGCTGCCATTGCTGTTGTGTTCTCGTGTCTTTACAAAAATAAAAATATCGTGTTCCATCAAAACGGTGTTCATATTTCTGGCCATAATCCATCAGGTTATGGGCCCAGGATTTCGAAAATATATTCGAATACGCAAGTATTTTTTGTCATTAGCACGATGGCCGGAAATAATTCGTCGGCACAATGTATCGAAAAACTCCGAGGTATTGAAAATTATTCCACATGGAAATTTTGCATGAAAATGATACTTATTCATGAAGATCTCTGGGACAGTATCGAGAAAATACCGGCAAAGGAGGGCGTTGAAGATGTCAAAAAGTCGCAGAAAGCATTGGCAAGAATTTGCCTTTCAGTGCAAACGAGTGCATTTCCTCATGTAAGAAACGCCAAAACTGCACGCGAGGCATGGAATAACCTAAGCAAAGCCTATGAAGACAAAGGACTATGTAGAAGATTAGGTCTATTGAGAACGCTGTTCAGCATAAAGTTGTCAGAGCATGATAGCATGGAAAGATACCTTGGCAAGCTACAAGAATTATCACAACAACTGCAAGATATCAATTCACCTATGGATGATGAGTTTTTGGCCGTAATCATGCTCAGCGGGTTACCAACCAATTATGACCCACTCATAATGGCCCTTGAAAATTCAAACTTGAAGTTGTCTAGTGACATGGTGAAAGGTAAACTATTACAAGAATATGATCGCAGAGACAAGAATGAAGAAGTAATGGCCTTGGCATCAACCAGAAAACCACCAAAATGCTTCAGATGTAAAAGGACGGGACACTTCTTTAAGGACTGTCCGATGACTAACAACAAGAAACCGGCAGAAAAGGACAAGAAGATGAACAAGGATAAACCTTGGAAGAATTCATCGAAGGCTCTCCTGACTGCACTCTCCGTGAGCATCCAGCATGATGTATGGTATGTGGACAGCGGTGCGTCAAGTCACATGTGCAACAAAAGGGAACTTTTTACTGAATTTATTAAGGAAAAATCGTCACCAGTAAGTGTTGCAAATGGTGAAAAACTGTCAACGGCTGGACAAGGCAACGTGTCTGTGAAATTGAAAGACTGTGTAAGGACAATTAAAGATGTTTATTTTGTGCCTAATCTGTCAGCGAATCTACTTTCTGTTAGTTCTTTAGTAAAGAAAGGTTATAAAGTAGTTTTCAGTGAACAAAATTGTACTATATCCGATGACGAGGAAGTTTTGGCTACTGCCACACTTAGGAATGGCATCTATCAACTCGATGTCATTGATCAGCCTTTGTGTATGGGGAGAGGCGATGGTAATTTTGCTTCTTACAGTGCAGCCACCAAGGAAGAACTTCAATCTAATGATGAAACTGCTATGACTACTTCATCAAGCTCGTCGAAAGGTACTGTAGCAGAGGAGTCTCAGGATACGTGGCATCGTCGACTTGGCCACTTGAACTCCAGGAGTATGGCACTGATGAATAAAGGTATGGTCACTGGTATCAATTATAATTCGAATTCCTTTAGTCCATGTATTTCTTGTATCGAAGGCAAACAAACCCGTGTTCCTTTTCCAAAGAAATCCTATACCCGTGCGACTCAAGCACTTGGGTTGATTCACACGGATTTATGTGGGCCTATGCCAACGCGCTCGCTAGGCGGCGCTAGATACTTTCTAACGTTTATAGACGACTACACCAGAAAAACATTTGTTTACTTTTTACATAACAAAGATGAAGTCTTTGAACATTTTAAGAATTTTAAAGCATTAGTTGAAAACGAAACTAACAGCAGAATAAAAATTCTACGTAGTGACAATGGTGGTGAATTTGTTAATTCCAAATTACAGGCTTACCTGCAACAAAATGGCATCAAACATCAGACAACGGTCCCATACTCTCCACAACAGAACGGCGTGGCAGAGCGAGCGAACAGGACCATCGTCGAGAAGACCAGATGTATGTTAAGAGATGCTGGCCTGGACAACAAATTCTGGGCAGAAGCAGTGAATACTGCGGTATACCTGAAGAATCGGACACCAACCAAGGCTCTAATTGGACAAGTTCCCGAGGAAAAATGGAGCGATAAAAAGGTAGACGTCAGTCATTTGCATATTTTTGGTTGCATCGCTTATGCTGTTACTCAGAATCGAAACAAACTAGATCCTAAATCTAAACAGCATATTTTCGTTGGATATTGTGATGGTACAAAAGGTTACCGATTGTTGGATCCTGAAAAATCATATAAATGTGTCAAAGCAAGGGATATAATTTTCTTAGAGAATAAATTTTACAATGATAGGTCACATGATGATAACTTTGACTTTGAGAATCTTGAGTTTCCTCAAAATGATGCTCCGGGGAAACCTGTGGGTGTTGTTCCTGATGTAGAA